>OX387245.1:207082322-217082322 GCA_947561735.1 Cenchrus americanus
ATGGGAGGGTTTTGGTGCAATTTGTAACCTGCTAAAGGTGTTCAAGAAGGCAACTAAAATTATTTCAGGCACAATGTACCCAACCACGAACCTATATTTTCATCACATGTGGAATATCAAGATGGTTTTGGAAGAAGAGTTAGAAACTGCTGAGCTTGAGTTAGAAAATGTTGAGAAACAAATTGTTGAGAAAGGGTTTTCATCTGAAGTTCCTATGGCAGATCAAGCCAAGTCAAGGTTCCTTACGGAGATGATCAAGTCACTGAAAGAGATGAAGAAGAAATTCGACAAATATTGGAACAAGTCACACATAACACTATGTGTTCCAGTGGTTTTTGACCCAAGGTACAAACTGAAATTCATTGACTTTGTTTTCAGCAGGCCTATCCTATGGAAGGAAAGGAAAAGATTGATAAAGTAGAAAAACTAGTCCGTGGGTTGTTTTCAGCTTACACCTATCAACAAGAAACCTCATGTGCAACATCTCCACAACAAACACCCAATGTTCTTGCAGTCAATAATGACCCGTGGACGCAATGGTATCAAAAAGTCACTGATGATCTTCGAACTAAGAGAAGTACGAAGCTTGATAGATATTTGGATGAAGATCCAATTCGAGTCGAAGAGCTTGACGTAATAAATTGGTGGATGAGTAATGTGGCAAAGTATCCGACCCTTTCTCGTATAGCACGAGATCTCTTTGCGAATCCAACCACATCCGTACCATCGGAATCGCTTTTAGCATAGCATGGAGAACCATAAATGATTTTCGAACTAGCCCGACTCCCGAGACCATAGAATCTCTTATATGTAGCCAATACCGGTATAGGGCGAGCTTCTTCAGAGTTCTCTACTGCAGTGATCGACGATTTGATTCTAGAAAAGAATCAAGAGGTAATATTTTCTACTCCAAATCATTTCCATGTACTAGATTCATTCTTGCACTTGGTTGCTTATTCATTCTTGCTCAGCCATTCTCTGTGTTGCTAAATTACCATTACTGTACTCATCATGCAATAGAAGATATGTAGTTGGAGTCTGTCTATTTGCTCAAATTTAGTCAAGTACTCAAGTATCAGTTTTTGGAGTTCTTTTGTCTGTGGAGATCTGAAATCTTTGCATCAGAATCTGCTGAGGAGAGGAGTTTCACTGACTTATTATTAGCTAGGCCTGCTCTTTAAAAGGATTATAATATGTACAGTTCTTGAAGCAACAAATGAAATAGTGAAACTGATCAGAAATAGATCACTATTACTATCACAAGATTTATGTGCATACATAACTTTTATGTGTTGATGATGATCATGTCAACAATTTGTATGTTTATTTCCTTGTTGATGATTTATGTGCATTGCATCCATCCATGCTTCAAGGGGAGACATAGACAGGCATGACATTGAGAACCATGCATTGAGTTGACGCTCGATCAAGCAAGTGTTCAGTTGGCAGTAAATTTTGTGGCATAAATTTTGTATAGCTCAAATGAATGTCTTTTGTGGTCCCGACAATTCTAGTACTGGCTGATTGTTTTCCAAGCCTGCAACCAAAGCTTAGTGATGATAATCTCTCATTCTCTCTTCTGTTGGATATGGTCCCAGTAACCTACTAGTTTTTCTTACTGATTCTCTGATCAATGCCATTGCAGATGTGATCTACCAGCTTGGCCTAGCAGACGGCTTCAGGGGAAGCTTTTTAGGTACTTGCTGTCCATCCATCATTCAAGTTGCTGAGTAAAAACGGAACCATGCTAGTATGCAAGACCCTGGCCTCAAAGCCAAGCACCAAAGTTGCATGCGTGATCTTGTCCAGATGATGGCATCTGCATGCAATTTCTTTTGTTTTCTCCATCAGGATGGTAACAGCTGTAATGTTGTTCGTGTTTCTTGGATATGTAATCAAAGTCATTCAATTATTCAAAGCTGCTACTGTGTACTCACACAGCTAGCAGTGTCCAAGTACAGTGGTGATGTGTGTATATGCACATGTACTAAACAGATTAGCATGATACATATTTTCTTCGTACTTTCCTTCTCACCTAAACCATATAACATTTGCTCAAGCCTTAAGCCCTTAACCATTCTAACCTTGGCAGCAAAACCAAATTCTGAACCTGAGTGTTCAGAACAGGCGATGAAACAGAGCAGTTACACTAGTTCGAGGAGATACGCTAGCCAAATTGGCAGCAGGGCAGCAGGCGACCAGTATACCGCGGTTTGGCCCAGGACACCTCTTCGCCGCAAGATACGTATTAATGAATATAGAATGTGTGCCTGCCGGCTGCTGACTTCCTTTCTTTTCGGCACCCCGGTTCGACCCGCGAGTAAACCGTGAATAGTGCCCAGACGGATCAGGTTCTACCCTGAACCTCAGTTTCCAACTGACGGAGCAGAGGGTCGGCAGCAGGTTCGCTCCCAACCACCCCCTTTGTAGTCCTAGCGGCAATGCCGGTGGGATTGGTGCTCGAGTGCGTGTACAGGTGTGCTTCGAGTGCAAAGGGGAGTGCGTGAGCCCGAGCTCGAACTTAAATAGCAACAAGGAGAGAAAGGAGGGGAAGTGGAAGGGGGATCATCGGCCGGCGTCCTTGCCATTGATGGCCGACGGGCGATCCAGCGCAATTGAGCAATAGAGAGGGGGAAACGGCAAGAAACGGAGGGGGATTTGATTGCGGAGAGTTATTGCCTTAATTGGCTGACTCAGGCGGGGAGGAATAGGAAGGGAGGCGGCCAGGCACGGCGGGGATCGCGACGGCGCGCGAACGGACAGAGCAGAGGAAAGAAGAGTGGAGGAAGAAGGAGGAAGGTGCGCCGACAGGTGGGGTCCCTACGTCAGTGTCCGCGGGAAAAAAAAAGAAAAGAGGAGAGAGAGACGGGCCGCTGCGGGAAGGAGGAGGTGGGCTGCTGGGCCGCTTGGGCCGAAAGGTAAGAAGGTTTCCTTTGTTGTTTTTTTTCTTTTTCTTTTCCAAAACTTTTCCAATTCAAACTTTTCCTTTCAAATTCAAACCAAAATTCTTCAAACCTTTTCACAAAATTTTTATAAACTTTTAAACTTCACTCAAGCAACCAAAAACCATGCAAAGCCAAATGGGATCCAAGTGTCCCTGTGTTCTATTGCATACCATGGACTTACGACTTGGAGCTATCCTTGTTTGCCACATTCAGTGTGTTAGGACAAATATTGAGAACCTGCTACATTCATTTCCCCTGCATTCTCTATTCTTGGAGTTAATTTCCCATGAACTCCCTCACTTAAGTCTGTCACGGTGTTATGACCAAATGTGTCTTGTCACACAGTCCTTCGTGCATGTGTTTACTCTGTCCGTGGGGCTTGGTAAGGGTACCAACTATGTTTCTTGGAGTTGAAACTCTCTTCTTCGCCCTCATAACGATCTTTCCAAATTAGCGAAATAGTTGATGTGTCATACAATTTAATACTCAAACAACCTTTTTTGGGGACTAGACTAAATTTCAAAAACTTTTGTTGCTGCAACCTTTTTTACAGTACCCCAGGAATTTAATAACGAAAATATCAAAAGTCGGACACTCAAGCGGTATCTCCACAGTATTAGCATAGGGAGCTCATGCAAATGCCTACAAAGGAAAACTGTGAATAGACAGGAGGCATGGATGACAAAACAACCCTGCAGATAATTCTGCACCATTGATCAATTCTCTTCGAATGAAATACATAGATCCCACTATGAGGTATGTGCTATACTGCTACCTGCACCATCGATTTTGTTGAACTACTTCACATTTTTATCCGTCGAATGTCACACACAAGCACATTCTTGGATCAATCCTGAGTGACAACCTCACCCCTCAAGCACTCCTTTGAAAAATACTTATAGATACACAAATAGCTCCCTAAAAAGGATAAACCATAGATAAAATAGGCAAATTAAGAACCAAAGGATGGAGGGAACTCCAAAAAGGGAATGTATGAGTTAATTGCCTTTGAACTTGGAGATTGACATCATAAGCTCGTTAGGACTTAACTCAATAGGCATTAAGCACACTCATTTGTCTCATCACACCTTAAGAGTTGTTGATTTGCATTGAATGCTAAGCAACTTTCTCATAGTGTGAGTTTCCTTTGTGACTTCTCTCACGCAATGCTATGCAAGAACAAATGCATGAAATTAAACATGAATGCATCCTACATGACAAGCATAAGTGCAAAGCAAAAAGGTAAATTATCTTGCCAAGTTTGAACCCTTGATAAGCTTATTCATGGTGAGCCTTTCAACATGCCTTGAGCGAAACAAGAGAACCACCGTCTCAAGCAAGACCCATACTCACCACTATCTCATCAAGGTTAGACAAGCCCTTAATCATGTACATATGCAAATGCAAACTATATGACAAGCATTACATGATGTTGGACGCATCAAGCACATTTAATTCACTCCGAAGCCTACAAAAGGTATTTTCATCAAGAGGCTTGGTGAATATATCCGCCAATTGCTCCTCGGAGCGAACACCACAAAGGACAATGTCCCCTTTAGCAACATTGTCTCGCAAGAAGTGATGATGGATATCAATGTGCTTGGTACGTGAATGTTGAACCAGGTTCTTAGCAATTTTTACGGCACTTTCATTGTCACAAAAGAAGGGGAACCCTATCTAGAACCACACTATAATTCAAGGGGCTTTGCTTCATATAAAGGATTTGAGCACAATAAGCCCCCGCGGAAATGTATTCCGCCTCCGTGGTGTATAAGGCCACAGCGTTTTGCTTCTTAGAGGACCAAGAAACCAAAGAGTGACCTAGCAAATGGCACCCACGTGAGGTACTCTTACAGTCTACTCGACATCCGGCAAAGTCCGAATCCGAATAACCCAAAAGCTCAGAACAAGCACCATGGGGGTACCACAAGCCAATGCTAGGTGTGTATTTTAAGTATCTAAGGATCCTTTTCAAAGCACTTAGGTGAGATTCTTTAGGGTTGGCTTGAAACCGACCACACATACAAACACTAAACATGATATCGGGCCTAGATGCGGTAAGATAAAGAAGAGAACCGATAATAGAACGGTAAAGCTTTTGGTCAACCGGTTTACCTCCCTCATCTAGGTCGAGATGTTCATTGGTAGGCATTGGAGTCTTGATCCGCTCACATTCATCCATCTTGAACTTCTTGAGGATATCATTAGTGTACTTGTCTTGATGAATGAAAGTCCCTTCCTTCAATTGCTTGATTTGAAACCCAAGGAAGAAGTTGAGCTCTCCGATCATTGACATCTCGAATTCCCTAGTCATGAGTTCACTATAATCCTTGCACACTTTGAGATTAGTAGAGCCAAAGATAATATCATCAACATAAATTTGACAAATGAAAAGCTCTTTGTTGATTATCTTTGTCAATAGCGTGTTGTCCACTCTACCAATCTTGAATCCCACTTTAATGAGAAAATCCCGGAGCCTCTCATACCATGCCCTAGGAGCTTGCTTGAGTCCATACAAAGCCTTGTGTAACCTATAGACATGGTTAGGATATGTATCATCCTCAAAACCGAGAGATTGCTCCACATAGACTTCTTCATTGATGAAGTCATTCAAGAAAGCACTCTTAACATCCATTTGAAATAATTTCATTTTATGACTAGATGCATATGCAAGGAGGATACGGATAGCTTCAAGACGTGCCACCAGAGTGAAGGTCTCTCCATAGTCCAAGCCTTCTACTTGAGAGTACCCTTTGGCGACAAGTCTTGCCTTGTTCTTCACCACAATGCCATGTTCATCTTGCTTGTTCCAGTAGACCCACTTGGTGCCAATCACATTCTTGTTCTCCGGGCGCTCAACCAACTCCCACACTTGATTTCTTGTTAAGTTGTTGAGCTCATCTTGCATAGCCAAGATCCAATCCGGTTCCCCAAGACCTTCATCTATAGTTGTGGGTTCTACAAAAGAGACAAAAGCATGATGTTTACAAAATGAGGCATATTGCATGCGGCGAGTCCTTGTACCCCATTTGGGATCACCCGATACAAGATCAATTGGATGGTTTGTTGAAGTCCTTGTCCACCTCCCAAATGTTGTAGAGGTGGGATCATCTTGAGATTGAACTTCCTCCGCTTCATCTACTTGATCTTGAGTGTCTTGTGATATAGGAGGCGGTTCTTGTGAGGAAGATGGACTATCTTGTCTTGTGGGAGATGATGTTGGACGCCTTGGTTGATCATCATTGTCATCATCATCGGAGGAGGAGTCTTCATGGATGGAGTGAGTGTCATCATTCTCCTTTGGCTTGATGTCACCAATGGCCATCTTCTTCATCGCTTCTCGAAGAGGTTCTTTCCCTACATCATCACAACAAAAACCATCTCCTTGGGAGCCATTAGATTCGTTAAACTCCACATCACATATTTCTTCAATCACTCGTGTGGAGTTATTTAATACTCTATATGCCTTGGAGTTAGATGCATAACCAACAAATATGCCCTCATCTACTCTACTCTCAAACTTCTCTAGATGCTTCCTCTTCTTCTTGAATATGAAACACTTACAACCAAACACCCAGAAGTAAGAGATGTTGGGCTTTCTCCCAATGAGTACCTCATATGGTGTCTTCATCATTAGTCGGTGGAGGTACACTCTATTTGAAGCATGGCATGCCGTGTTGATAGCTTCCGCCCAAAACCTTTGTGAAACCCCATAGTCATCCAACATAGCTCTTGCAAGAGTGATGAGTGTGTTGTTCTTTCTCTCTACCACACCATTTTGTTGTGGTGTATAGGTTGAAGAGAACTCATGCTTGATGCCTTCACCATCACAATACTCTTCCACTCTTGTGTTGCGGAATTCCGATCCATTGTCACTCCTAATCTTCACCATGGATGACCCAAACTCATTTTGGGCTCTAGTAGCAAACTTCTTGAAGATGTCAAATGTCTTGACCTTGTCCTCCAAAAAAACTCTAAGTATAGAGTGAGTAATCATCAACAATGACAAGACAATAGAGATTACCACCAAGACTCTTGTATGTAGTAGGTCCGAAGAGGTCCATGTGTATGAGCTCAAATGGTCTTGTAGTAGATACATAATCCTTCATAGGATGATGACTTGCAACTTGTTTGCCGGCTTGACATGCACTACATAACTTGTCCTTCTCGAATGTAACATCATTCACACCAAGTATCATACCCTTCTTTAAAGCTTTCTTGAGTTGGCTCATGCCTATATGTGCAATGCGACGATGCCATAGCCAACCCTGGATGTCTTGGAGATGAGGTAAGTAGTCAAGTTTGCTTCATGGGATGCAAAATCTACAAGATAAAGATTGCCATGGAGGAATCCCTTGAAAACAACTTCATTAGTTTTCTTGTTAGTGATTGTGACTCCTTCATCATCAAATGTGCATGAAAGACCAATGTCACAAAATTGTGCAATGGAAAGCAAGTTATAACTACAAGAATCCACAAAGAAAACATTGGAGAGGGATAGATCATTTGTTAGAGAGATTTCACCCAATCCGGAGATCCTTCCTTTAGAGTTATCACCAAATGACACTTGTTCATGATCTCCCGCATCATCCACTAGTGAGGTGAACATTTTTACTTGGGCGGTCATGTGTTGAGTGCAACCACTATCAAGTATCCAATGACTCCCTCCGGCCTTGTAGTTCACCTACACACAAGAAATTAGCATTGAGATTTAGGAACCCAAGCTAGTTTGTGCCCCTTGATGTGATTGACAAGAGCTTTAGGAATCCACAAGCTTCTAGGTGGCTTGACTTTTGGTTTGGCCCCAATGAACTTAATCGCAACCTTGCCATTGTTCTCCTTCATCAACACTAAATGGTCATCATTGTACATGGACTTGTAATTGTTAGGAAAGGTGGGAAAAGGGCGAGTAGGTGTTGGGCACTCCCTTGTGTGATGACCAGTGACCTTGCAATGTTGACAATAAGACCCAACTTCATTGATGAAGCACCCATATAGCTCCTTAAACCTAGGAGTTTCTTGATGGGATTAGAGAAAGCACCAAGACCCCTTGTCCCATAATCTCTTGCATTGTAGTAGAGGATCTCCTTGTGTAACTCCTCACCCTTGGCTAAAGTCTTCACACAAGACCTTAGGCTTCTTACTTCTTCTTCAAGAGCTTTCACTCTAACAAGGTTAGTCTTGGAGGAAGATGCAACATTTTCATCATTAAGCAAGACCTTAGGTTCTTAAATTAGATCATCACATGAGGTAGAGGCATTGGTTTTAGTGACTTCTCTAGCATTTGCATGCCCACTAGAGCTAATGTCCTCACTAGCAAGCTCAAGTTCTTGATATTTCTTTTCTAAGAGCACATGTTCTTTCTTAAGCTTCATATGATTTGACTCAAGCGACTTTTTAAGCACGGTTATGTCGTCGTGCTTGACGATTAGCTCATTGTGCTTATCAAGTAACTTGTTGTGGTCATCTCTAAGTGACTTGTTGGACACTACCAAAGCATCATGTTCTTTTCTAAGGTCATTGTTCTTCACAAGCAACTCATCGTATGATAACTTAAGTTTCTCATGAGTCTCATCAAGTGCTTTGAGCTTACTCTTTTGTTTCTTAATCATGGAAGTGTATTCATCGAGAAGACCCTTAAGAGCAAGTGGTGAGAGATCATCACTACTAGAAGAACCACTACTTTCTCTATTACTCACCTTGGAGTGCTTTGCCATGAAACACATAGGTGGAGGTGGAGAGTGGAGGTTCTTCATTGTCCATGATAGCGATACCAGCGATCTTCTTGTTCTTTACTTCTTCACTTTCACTTGATTCACTTGAATTTTCACCCCCGGTTACCCATTCATTGACTAAGAGAGAACGATGTTCACCCTTCTTCTTGTGGTAGGGCTTGTTGGATGTCTTCTTCTTGGATGAGCTCTTCTTGTAGTACTTGGCATCCTTCTCATCTTCATCGTTCTTCTTGCTTGAGCTTGATACTTGCTTGTCGGGCTTGGGGCAATCATATGATAGATGATCATAGCTTCCACAATTATAGCACTTCCTATTGCTTCCTTCACCATTTCTTCTTGATGCCCGAAACTTTTGCTTCTTGGGATCATAGTTGTAGCCCTTCTTGCCGATCTTGGAGAGCATTATTGTGGTTCTCTTCGTGCGGAGAGCAAGCTTTGCATCACTCTCCGCTTCACTTGACTCACTTTTGTCTTCGCTCTCACTTGAGGAAGAAGGAGGCTTTGCATTGGTCTTCATGGACTTGGTCGTCTCACTAGCCTTGAGTGCAAGATCTTTCTTGGCACTTGAGTGAGAGGTGGATGATTCCATGTCTTCCACCATGAACATCTCGTGGGAGCGGATCTTGTTCACAACCTTGGTGATGGTGAGGGTAGTGAAATCCTTCTCAAAGAGAAGTCCCTTGACGATGTTGTATCTTGGCTTGGGGAGCATTTGAAGGATTTTCCAGATAATTTCCTGCTCGGAAAGGTTAGCAACATCGAGAGCATTGATACTTTGAATGAGCACACCCATCCAAGTATACATATACTCTACACCCTCATCATCCTTCATTTTGATCTCATTGAGTTCCACCTTCAGCAACTCATATTTCTCCTCACAGATCTTTTTGTTACCCACATGGATTTCTTTGAGTTGCATCCACACCATGGGCGGTTTCCAAAGCAAAGACCCAATCAAACAACTCCTCATCTAGCGCCTCAAAAATATGATTTCTAGCACGCGCATTCCACTTAGCTTCACTCTCGGTGGGAACTCTAGGCAATGGATACATGGTAGTGCGCCATGCATCAGGGTGTTGAGCTTGAAGGTAGCTTGCCATTCTATGCGCCCAAAAGGTAAACCGTTTCCCTGCTAACTTGGGAGGGCCATTGCCGCTACCTTTCCCCATCTCCCTAGGCGGTTTAGCCAAGCAACAAGGGAGCCTAGCTCTGATACCACTTGTAGGATCAATGGCCCATAGAAGGGGGGTTGAATATGGGACTTCTTTTCAATTTCTAAACACAACGTGAAAAACTGGCTTTGGTAACGGGCGTAGATCGCCTTTGGTAACGGGCAATGTGCCCGTCACCGATCAAGTGTTACAAATAAGCCAAGAAAGGTAACGGTCAGATGTCTGTTACTGATAAGACAAATTCATAATGGGCATTGAACAATGACCGTTACCACAACTAGCCACCGGTCACGTGAAATGGTTATTTTCCTGGGACCATAGGGAACTTTCCTAATGGGCACCAAAGCAAAGCCCGTTACAGAAGCTCAATATCAGAGACGCTTGATGTGCACCTGCATCTCCACTATCTTGACGAAATGAGACTCGTCTATTTCACGCGCGTCTCATCACAACTAGTATTCATAACGGGCATCAAACAACGACTGTTACCACAACAAGTCACCGGTCACGTGAAATGGTTGTTTCTCTGGGACCACATGGATCTTTGGTAACAGGCATGAAATAGAGCCCGTTACTGTTAAATTAACATCATAGACGCATTCTGTGAACCGGCATCTCCACTGTCTTGACGAAACGAGACGCATTTGTTTCTACGCGCGTCTGCTTTCTCTCTATTAAAGGAGACGCTTGCTTTCGACCTGCGTCTCCTATATCTCGATGAATGGCCAGGTCCTGGGGCCCACCGGTCAGGACTGATAACGGGCTTTTACATTGCCCATTACATTGTGGGCATTTTTGTAATGGGCTTTCTGAATGAAGCACGTTACTTACTAATCAGTGTTTGTAACGAGCTTTCATTAATGCCCGTTACAGATACGGCGGCCACCCCTAAAGTAACCTGCCCGGTTGCCGGCGACATCCTGGAACCATCCAGGATTTGGCAGCCACCAGGGGCTACATCCTGGAACCAGCCAGGATGTGGCAGCCACCACAGCAAGGAGACATCACAAACACATTCTCACATCACAGATATTGGCAAATAAAGCAAGATCATATTTGTAGACAAGCTAGCTAGGATCACATCAAGTATCAAGTTACTCTCATCAGGGTTTGTTTGGATGGAGTCATGAGAAAACAGACTGAACCAGGCAGTATCTGACCCCAACCAAGCAAGCCAAGCAGGTTTCTCAGGCAACAACACCTGACTAAAGAAGACTGAATGAGTTTCAAGTTTCTGGTCACAATAAACTCACAGTGCACCACTGTACAAGTTGCCCTTTCGGTCGATGGCCTCCTTAGGAATGTACTCGCACATCTCCCGGACACGCTTTACATCTTCTATGGAAACATCTACAGGAGGTTCGAAATCCTGCAAAATACAATCATTTATCAGAATACAAGTAGAAATCATTTTTTAAAATCAGATGGATAATATGAGCAGAGACAAGGTTGAGCATTATTATCTATTTACAGCATCGAGTAGTCTTAACATATGGAATGCCACATGGAATTTACACAAAGAGGACCCCCGTGGCTGTTGAGCACACTGCATCGAGGTACCAAAATGAAAAGTTAATGCAGTACCAAATAGGTAAGAAGGGACCATAAACAAACCTCAGTCTTACAGCGAGATTTGTTTTCTGCTTGAGTGTGGCTTTTGGCTTTTTTTTCTTTCCTTTCATCACTCTGTACTGTGCATCACCAAAGGCCTTGCATGATCAACAATACCAATTAGAAACACTAAGAGATTGATTTTTTTGTGAACAAAAAATGCTGTACCAAAGGCCCTACATGGTCAGCAATACCAATTAGAAACACTAAGATATTGAATTTTTGTGAACAAAACCTACAAGAAACTGACCAGTTCAAAACATTTTGGAGGTCTGGGAACTTTAGCGGGGGATGTTGTTTAGCAGAATCTAGATACCAAACCTCTGTGAACTTGATACAGACATACACAGTTCATATTTTACTTAATTAGCATACTGGGATTGGTGCTAACCATTTTGACATGGACACAACAATATGCTTATATATCAAAGCAGAGAATAAATTCCTTCAACTGGTTCCTTGTCCAACTTGAGCAACGATGGATTGTGTGTTCCATATGTACATGCAACAGGAGGATAAAGCAATGGTCATGACATTATATATGACAGTAGTGAAACAACACTCACAACACATCATGACACCAATGATAACAATATATATGACAGTAGTGAAACAATTAACACTCACAACAAAGCATAAGACAGTCTAGTTATCACTACCTTATAAACCACTGTGATGCAATTCCCACTGACATTATGTGGCAATCAGAATTAAAGTATGCTAACATGTCCAAAGCATAAGTGTCGATCTGGTACATTCAAAGCATAGCAGAATTAAAGTATGCTAACATCTTTTATGCTTTTCATGAATTTACAATGCAAAAATTATAGCACTAGGAATATGAAAATGAATGTCAACATTTCATATAACTTCATCTGTTAGCAACAATTTATTCAAAACAAACTTGGAGCAACAAAATCCATCCATCAAATCCACAGTCAATCAATTAAAGATGAACTATTAATGCATGTCTTCCTAATCCACCTTGACATAAATATATAGCAGATTGGGTGGACTACATTATAAACCACTGCGATGCAATTCCCAATGACATTATGTGGCCATCAGAATTAAAATATGCTAACAGGTCCAAAGCATAACTGTCGATCTGAGCATAGCAGAATTAAAGTATATGCTAATGGGTCCAAAGCATAACTGTCGATCTGGTACATTCAGAGCATAGTAGAATTAAAGTATGCTAATAGGTCCAAAGCATAAGTGTCGATCTGGTACATTCACAACATAGCAGAATTAAAGTATGCTAACATCCTTTATGCTTTTCATGAATTTACAGTGCAAAAAGCACTAGGAACATGAAAATGAATTTCAACATTTCATATAACTTCATCTGTTAGCAACAATTTATTCAAAACAGACTTGGAGCAACAAAATCCATCCATCAACGGAGTCAATCAATTAAAGAACAACTATTAAGGCATGTCTCCCTAATCCACCTCGACATGAATATATAGCAGATTGGGCGGACTGCATTATAAACCACTGCGATGCAATTCCCAATGACATTATGTGGCCATCAGAATTAAAATATACTAACGGGTCCAAAGCATAACTGTCGATCTGAGCATAACAGAATTAAAGTATATGCTAATAGGTCCAAAGCACAACTGTCGATCTGGTACATTCAGAGCATAGCAGAATTAAAGTATGCTAATAGGTCCAAAGCACAAGTGTCGATCTGGTACATTCAGAGCATATCAGAATTAAAGTATGCTAACATCCTTTATGCTTTTCATAAATTTACAGTGCAAAAATTATAGCACCAGGAACTTGAAAATCAATTTCAACATTTCATATAACTTCATCTATTAGCAACAATTTATTCAAAACAGACTTGGAGCAACGAAATCCATCAATCAAATCCACAGTCAATCAATTGAAGATGAACTATTAAGGCATGTCTCCCTAATCCACCTTGACATGAATATATAGCAGATTAGGTGGACTACATTATAAACCACTAGGATGCAATTCCCAATGACATTATATGGCCATCAGAATTAAAATATGCTAACAAGTCCAAAGCATAACTATCGATCTGAGCATAGCAGAATTAAAGTATATGCTAACAGGTCCAAAGCATAACTGTCGATCTGGTACATTCAGAGCATAGAAGAATTAAAGTATGCTAACAGATCCAAAGAATAAGTGTCGTTCCGTACATTCAAAGCATAGCAGAATTAAAGTATGATAAGATCCTCGATGCTTTTCATGAATTTACAGTGCAAAAATTATAGCACCAAGAACATGAAAATGAATTTCAACAGTTCATATAACTTCATCTGTTAGCAACAATTTATTCAAAACAGACTTGGGGCAACAAAATCCATCAATCAAAACCACAGTCAATCAATTAAAGAAGAACTATCTAGGCATGTCTCCCTAATTAATCCACATTGACATTAATATATAGCAGATCGATTTTGGTGGCCGATGAGAGAGAGGGCGTTGGGGGTTCAAGCAGGACTAACCTCTGTCGTGAATGAAGTAGTTGTTCTCGTGATGGTCGGAGGGGCCGGATCCACGGCGGCCCGTGGCTTGAGGCGGAAGGCCGGCTAGTCGTCGTGGCCTGGGACGACGTCGACGGATCCGTGTCAACCGTCTTTAGGTTGGTCGGACGTACGTCCGCACGCCAGTAACCACGTCCTCATCACCGTCATCACGCAGGGAGCGGTGGGGCTAGAGAAGAGTAGGGCTGTGGCGGGGAGAGAGCGGCGAAGGCGAGCGGGGCGACTAGCGGCGGTAGTGGCGAGAATGAGGGTGTTGTGGATCTGTCTAGCGAGGAGCCGAATATGAACGGCACGCGTAACTGTGTTTAATGAAACTACTGGCATGCCCTTGACGGCTCTGTGCAGCAATTGGAATTTCATGGGCACTATAGTAAATATAGGTGAGAAATTTTGAGCAGCACGCGCACGGTTTTCCCGCTAACACTGACGAGTGGGCCAGTGTCATGGGCGACGATGGTTAGTGAACCCGGATCGCCTTTGTTGGGAGTTGGGTCATCGGTTATCTTTTTTATATTGGTTGCTGACGCTGACGCGTGGGCCTGTCACCATTTTTTTGAATGAAACTTGCTTTCCTGATTTATTAGAGCCCATAAAATAGCACCTAAAAATAATAAAAATACGAACAATTCATATTTGGACATTTAGTATTTGAATAAAATATCAACAGTCACACTTGTGTGCCCAAGATTCTTAGAATCTGTTTTTACATCCCATGTTAATGATGTAATAATTCTACTAACATCTAGTGTGCTCTAAAAAATCTAAAAATTGACATGCCAACATAATTTGGGTACCAAGACTTGTCTTCAAAATTTCAAATGGTTTCGATGAAGGAATTAAATACTTGTGTACAAATGTCTACATCTCTCACATAGTTTCCTAGAATGTTTGCTTGAACATTGAAGGTTTCCACACTTTGCAACATGTTCAAACTCATATGCATTTGAAAACTTAACAAAACCTTGTGTTCACCTTAAGCTTACGAAATGTAAAGTTCCATCACTAATGGTTGTGTAAAACAAATATTATTTGTATGTTGTACTTACAAAGAACAAAATAAGGCATATAAACATCACTAAACAAACGGAATGTACACTAAACAATGAAATTAATGAATAGATGGTGATTTTAGAAAACTTTAGAAAAAAAGTACTTGTTACAACATTTGGTTGCAGATTAAAAAGAAAAATGGGAACTATTCTTCATTTGAATAGAACTAGCCCCCACAGTCATTTGAATAGAACAAAGGAGGAAGCAGAGGGCACTGTCGCCCGCCGCCGCTGACATCCCGATAAAATCAAATCCGCGTTTAGTAATATCTAATAATTTACATTCAAGATAGATAATGATCATATTGATGCTTGCGCCTACATCCCGATGTTCATCCTGCTGACGGCGTACTCCACGGCGGGATGGAATTTACGCGTCCAGAGGTCAAACTCATGACGGATGCGACACTCGGCACAGCTGTAGTGGATGATCTCTTTGGTATCCGGCCCGTAGTGCCTACATCCCGCTTCCCAAATGCAGATGTGGGGATTCTGGACGGACAGCAATGGAATGTCGTCATCATCATCGCTGTCATCAAGCCAGTACAACCATGCAATGTTGTCGAGATCCTACTTGACGAGGTAGCGCAGCCGCTGTAGGTTGTGGTTCTTCCACCGGCCGTCAGGGGGTGACGAGCCGCCACTGATTTCCTGGAGTAGTGCCATGGCTTAGGGGTCCGCCAGGTTGCAACGGTACTTTAGCATCGATAAAAAGTACTTGGCACCGGAGTCATCAGCAGCGGTGGCATCTCCGATGAGATTTAGATCCTTATCGGGGTTCCGCCGCCTCATCAACCTCACCATCCCCTCGAAGCACGATGATCGGTCTTGCGAAAGTGCCGCTCAAAGCACGACCTGACGTAGTGATTCTTGCATGCCTCACGAAGATCACGCAGCGACATGTGTAGTAGTACCTCATCGGAGTTGCAGATGCGCCGGAAGGTGCCGCAGATTTTATTGCGAAGGTTTAGAAAATGGAAAACGGCCACATCCTGGATGGAGTGGATGATGATCTTGGTGAGAAGTTCATCTAGCAGCAGCATCAAGCACACGACGGCCATCAAGGAGAGTGGACGAAATAGCATAGCGACGGGGTTTAGAATTTGAATGGCGACGAGGGTTGAAGTTGGCGGCGACGAGGGATGAAGTTGTCAAGGAGGATTGAAGTTGAAGAGGGATGAAGTTGGTGACGAGGATTGAAGTTGAAGGAGCGAGCGAGGCGACGAGCTTGAGGGTTGAAGGTTTAACATGGCTCCTCGGCCATGTCGTAATAAAACAACAAATGGAAATTGGAAAGGCACCGCAGTTTGGCTGCTGCCGTTGACAAGTGGGCCCAACATCATTGCCCCGCCCCTTCTCCTTCACGCGTAAGTGAAAGGCTTCGCGTGGCTTCGCGCCCAAGACGGAGCCCGATGCGCAATCGAGTGGCACGTACTGGTAGTAATGGAGTAGTGGGTGGGGCAGAGGCGCCTAACAGTTCCACGTCTTGTCAATATAACTCCCTCGCCTAGTTGCCCTCCCCTGCTTTCTCGCCTGCTTCTTCCATAAGCTTATCATCTTTTTCTTCACTTCTTCTTCCTCCTCGCGATTCACCACTACAAATCTTCGGTCACCGAGAGAAGGAGGAGATGGCGTCGAGGAGCCCACCGCCGTCGAAGTGGGGACGAAGGGAGGACGACGACGACGAAAGCTGCCGTCGGAAGAAGTTGGAGAAGGGGAAGGAGCCGGCGGACGCCGACGAGGAACCACCCTTCGACGACAATAAGTTCGCCGCCGAGCTGCTCAGGAGCGCCTTCAGAAAGCTTCAAAGTGTTGGCGAGGCCTTCGACATCAAGGCGCGTGATGATGTGTACAAGGACTCGACCTTGAAGGGTCTCTCCTTTAGGATCCACGGGTTGGCTGAGAAGCTCGAGAACCTTCCCGTGGTCAAGCGGGCTGCCCGCCGCCACTTCTTCTTTGACGATAGCGGCTCCGATGTGACGACGGCAGCCACAATGACGACGGCAGCCACGGCGGCGACGGCGGGACTCCGACTAATTGATAGACTCCTCTACCAATTAGTAACAATAATGTCTATGTGCTTTTGTGTCTTCGTCCGGTTCTTGGACATGAACTGCTTAGTTTGTCTGTCGATCATGAACTGCTTAGTTAATTAGCTTGGTTGTTAGATTTTGTATGTCATGAACTCGATCTAATATACGCGAGTAGATCCAACCGTGTTGTGATGAACTGTGTTCTGTTGTGACTGGAGATCTGTTGTGATGAATTAGATCTTATTAGAGTAGTCATTGCCGACGCAGGTTAGCCTGCTGACGCTGACGCGTGGGCCAGTGTCATTGGCGACGATGGTTAGTGAACCCGGATCGCATTTCTTGGCAGTTGGGTCCGCGCGGGTAGGCAACGGTTATCTTTTTTATATTGGCTGGTGACGCTGACGCGTGGGCCTGTCACAATTTTTTGGAATGAAACTTGCTTCCCTAAATTATTATAGCCCATAAAACAACACCTAAAATATAATAAAAATATGAACAATTTGTATTGACGCTCCGAGGTCAGCCAAGGGCCGCTCCGAGGTCACACTGACACGCGCCACAATCTCAATGCAGAGGTCTTGAGGGAGGCCTAGCAACAGCAATGACGGCTGGTGTTGTGTGCTTCTTCCTGGCATGCTATCCATCTCCGGCTGGGAATGGTGACGGTGAGGAGTAGGCAGTTGCTGTTTTTCGCGGGTAGAGATGAAGGGGCAGGGTATCTAATTGTTTTGGAAGGAGAAGATACAGGAGATTTGTTTCCAAACACGGTTTATGTATGCAATGGAGATGACGTTTGGCTAATCTGCGTTATCATTTAATTCTCCATTAGAAATGACATTTGGCTAATCTGCGTAGAGATGATGTTTTGTTACCCCGCGTATCATTTAATTTTACATTGGAATCACTACCTCTACAGCTCTGCTCTCAGCCATTGACTGGAAACAGTTTCACCATTGACCATCTTGGGAACCTCTTCCCGTTTCCTGTGCTCTTGATCGCTTATCCCTTCCTCTCTTTTTTTGGAGATGATGACTACATTGGATGTTTGGATGGAGGTGTTAGTGTTAGTTTGTAGCAAACTAACACCAAAACTAACACTTTGGAGCCAAACACATGTGTTAATTTGGAGGTGTTAAAAACTACCACTAACAGTAACACTAACATCTACCATCCAAACACGGTCATTGGAGACGATGTTTGCTTACTCCGCGTATCATTTAATTCTACATTGGAATCACTACCTCTGCAGCTCTGCTCTCAGCTGTTGACTAGCAACAGTTTCCCGGCCGTCTTGACCGTCTTGGGAACCTTCCCGGCCATTCCTGTGCTCTTGATCTTATCCCTTCCTTGTTTTTTCTATAAACAAGCATCGACGCCTATCGGTCCTCCTCACTTCAAGTTGCTTCCTTCTTCTCTAGATCTAGATCTAGCTATATGGTTCCTTCTTCTGATACAATAAAGCGAGTCACTTGCTTCCTTCTTCTCTAGATCTAGATCTAGCTATGGCGCAAAGAATAGATCTTGTAGGGCGCAAGCTTTTGCTTTTCTCTCTTCCTCCTCCTCGATCTCTCAGTTGCTAGAAGAATTCTTGTGATCGGGGGTGATTGGGTTGCTCATCCCTCGAACACAGCTGCCAGAAGAATCCTTGTGACATATCCCTTGCTCGCAGCCGTGTCCGGGGAAGGTAGCCCAGAACCTCCTGGCATCAGGATGTACAAGCCGACGGAAAGCTTGCTGCAGCTTCTCCATCACACTTGGGCTTCCTTTTGCTTTCCCCTTCTCCTCCAGGAGGAGGGATTTTTAAGGGATATGTTTCCACCCTCTCTGTATCTTTCTCTTGTGTTCACTTGGAAGATGAGAAAGCAGCCAGAATCTGGATGGATCATATCTAATTATTTTTCCTTGTAAGATGAGCATAATTATGGAAAGCTTCTGTCTTGCTAACCAAAATTAGGGTTGCTAGACAGAAGCTTTTTTTAATTAGTCATGCAAGGAATCAAGTCTCTAAGCCGTCAGTAGAAGTGGAGCTTGTTCGATGACCACGTACAGCAAGATCGATGACCTGCGAGCAAGATCGATGTGTGTGTGTCATTTTGCATATCTCGTCATGAAGATATGTCCGCATTGTAACCTTGTTCTGATGTATCAATGATGATTGTAATCTGTGTGTGTGTGATTTTGCATCTCAAGAGACATGCTTTTGTGAAAATATGCCAGATTGTTGGAGATGAACTCTTTTTTTACTTGGCATATCTTTTTAGAAGTTGGCAAAGCACAAGATTTGCCAAGTAAAATTTGGCAAACTCTTGGAGATGCTCTAATCCATGTCTCTTTTGATGTAATCTTTTCATGATTTCGCATATCTTCTTGCCAATAACAAAAGCGACGCTGGTTCGTTAGTCCTCGTCTCTTGCCCATAACAAAGGCGACGCTAGTTCGTTAGTCCTCGTCTCTTGCCCGTAACAAAGGCAACACTGGTTCGTTAGTCCTCATCTCTTGCCCATTACTGAACTGAAGAAGAATATAAGCAGAGTATATATAGTATCTTTGGCAGAATATATTACAAGCAGGATTCGAATTCCACCACATCCCATATATTACAAAAAGATTGAAACCAACAATACATCGCATCCTTTATATACAAAACGGATTCCATTTCCACCAATAGACACATCCTCTGGCATTACAAAAAGGATTCAACAGAAATTAGGCTTGCTTTTTCTTCCTTGATTTCTGTATATGGATTTTTTTCACTATGGTTGCTTCGCAAGTACGGTGTTTTGTTAGTTCCGAAGAGTTAGGGCTTGTATGAAGTGTCAAAGGATGGAATTTCATCAACTGATTGTACTCCTCCTCCTCAACAACATTTTTAATCCCCACAATGCCTTTTTTCCAGGCATAACCACAGACCAATTCTTCTTTGCAAGGTCAGGTACATATAACACTTGCTCAACATCGTTGGCGAAGACAAACGGTTCGTTTTTGTAACCAAAGACCCAGAGATCAACACTAACATAACCATATTTGTCCTTGCTCACTGCTCTCTTCCCATTGGTGACCCATCTACACCGAAACAAGGCTACCTTCAATCCTACATAATCAAGCTCCCATATCTCCTCTATTTGACCATAATATGTGTCTGTTTCCGTGTCATCATCATCGTCATGACTGTCGTTAACGACGGCCCTACACTCACACCACTATTTTGATAGACGCTCTTTTTATCCTGGGTCATGGTGTAGAATGTGTATCCATTGATATCCATTCCTTAGTATCTTGTAACAGTGAACAATGGCCCCGCTGCTAGATTCCTTATCTCGTCGGTAATTACAGCATTATTGCTGCATGTCTCGACATAATCTCGGAGCCACCTGCTGAAACCTTGCATGTGCATCTTTGCAAGCCAAGCCCTACCACGGTTAGGGTAGTCTTCACGTAGTTGTCGTTTGTGCTCATTGGCGAAGGGTGTAATTAGGTGCAGCTATTGTATCACGGTGAAATGAGCCTTTTCGAAGGCATCTGCATCCGGAGTGACTGAGCTTTTCCCCATGGTCCCAACACCAGAAAGCCTACCTTCATGCCGTGAGCGAGGCACACCAATGGGGTTTTGTGGGTCCATATAACCCATGGCCCACTCCACTGCTTCGATGGTCTCATAGCCACGAACAATGGCTCCCTCCGAAAATAACCGGTCATGTACCAATGATTTCAGGAATCCATAGAACCTCTCATATGGAAATATGTGACGAAGGTAAGATGGGCCAAGGAACCAAATTTTCCTCTCGAGGTGTGCTGTTAGATGCAGCATGGGATCAAAGAATGACGGTGGGAAGGTAGCTTCAAGCAGGCATAGGGTCTCAAAATGCCTCCTCTCCAAGTCCAATAGTTTTTCCTCATCAATCACCTTTTGATTCTATTGCATTGAAGAATAAACACAAGCTCATGACTGTGTCGCGAACCAGTTCTGTCTTGATACCTCTAAGTGCAATAGGAAGAAGAGCTATCATCAACACATGGTAACCATGAGATTTCATCAAGTTGAAATTCATTTTCATGTCCTTCACTGACACTAGCCTCTTGAAGTTTGATGAGTAGCCCGAAGGTACTTTCAAATCATGCAAAAACTAACAGAATTATTTTCTTTCTCTGCTTTTGACAAGGTGGTTGCGGCAACGGGAAGGTTCGTCCCCATCTCTCGTTTCCTCTGCATAGAGCTCCGGCACTGATGCCCAGCTCTTTAAGATCCTCCCTAGAATTTTTATGATCTTTTCCTTTGGACTTCTGTTGTAGCAATGTTCCACAAGTAGCTTCACACACATTCTTCTTGACGTGCATGTTGTCAATCGAATGACGCACATCCAACATCGGCGAATACTCTAGCTCCCATAGAATTGATTTCTTGTTCCACATTCCTTCTTCTTCTTCACCATCTCGCTTCTTTCTTTTGCCAAGGGGTTTTCAGTCAGTTTGGGTAACTTCTCGATACTTTTGACGTCCTTGACTTTCAGGTGGACCAGATCTCCAGTCACATGCAACGACGCCTCTCGATTCTCCTTTTCCCCATTAAACTGACAATCCATGGCCCGGTATGGATGCTTCTTGCCGAGGAAACGACGGTGCCCCATAAATACTTATTAATTTGAATGTCTTAGCCATATTGCGCAAGTATGTTCCAAGCAGTGTGGGCAAGTTGCACCTTTCCTTTTACTTTGGCCAGAGATGTTGCGCTGAGTCGGGTTGTCGTTGATGGTGGTAAACAACATGCCATGCATTGTAAACTCCTCACACTTGTACTCATCCCAAACCTCCGGCACACCAGGCTTCCACAATATCTTCAAGTCATCAACTAGTGGCCTCAAGTAGACATCAATACGGTCTCCAGGTTGCTTTGGCCCGGAGACCAATATTGTCAACATCATATATTTTTGTTTCTTGCATAGCCAGGGTGGAAGGTTGTACAATGACGGCACGACTGGCCAAGTGCTATGTGTTGAGCTCTAGTTACCTAATGGGTTCACGCCATCTGTGCTCATAGCAAATCGTATGCTCCTTGCGTCGTCAAACCATGGGAAGTGGGTATTAATGTTACCCCATTGCGCTGCATCTGCGGGGTGCCTAAACTTGTCATATTTCTTATAATTAAGCTCCTTTCGGCCTTTGTCATGCCAATGCAAGAGTTAGGCCTCCTTTCATGTTGCGAACCATCTTCTCAACCGAGGAATGATGCAAAAAATACCATGCCACCCTCACAGGAGCCCCTCTGTTAGTCTTCTTCTTCTTGCCTCTGATCTCGCCGGGCTCGTTCTCATCATCAGCATTATTATCATCTCCATCATTCTTTTTCCTCTTGTACCGATCATAGCCAAACTTGTGGCACTTGTCAAGGTCGGCATAATCTCCACGGAACAATACACAACTATTCTTGCATGCATGGATTTTTCAACCTCTATTCTTAGAGGACAGATTATCTTCTTCGCCTCATAGATAGACTTTGCTATTTGGTTTCCTTCAGGTAGCATGTCTCTAAGCACATCCAATAGATGTTTGAAACTTTTGTTGCTCCAACCATGATCTGCCTTAAGCTGTAGAAGCTTTAGATCACCAGAAAGGCGAGAGTACTTCTGGAAATCAGGATAGAGGGGTTTCTTTGAATCTTCAATGAACTGCTTCAGCCTCGCTAATTCAGAAGGTGTGTACACTCGTTGAAACTCAATATCCCGCAACAATTGATCAACATTGTGCACACGTTGCAACACATCACCATCATCGAAGCCCCTAACTTCTTGATCAGTGATATCCTCAGGCCTCAACACATTTGGTGGGAATAATGGTTCATTTCCCTCAAAAAGTCCACTGTCATCAATGTCTTCATCATGGTTAGCATGGTGTCGCACTTCACCTTCATTTAGGCAGCCTGTTTCGAGTTCATTAAGGCCTTCTTCACCATGTTTATTCCAACACGTGTAATGTTTTGTGAAACCACGTGTGACCAAATGATGAAAAATGATTTCCCGTTACGCGAATTTCTTTTGGTTGAGACAATCAATACAGGGGCAAAGCATTTCCTGAACACCACGGTTTCTCATATCCGCCTCTGCTTCATTTAGAAAATCATTGACCCCGCTTAACAAATTCTCCCAATCTTCTTGGGGTTGTCTGTACATCCAAGCCCGAGAAGCAGACACCATCTGCATTCCATACACCAAATGAGCATAATTCATCACACAAAAAGACAGCCGAAGAATTTCAATAAAATGGGTCAATTAATTTCCACCTTGACGAGGACTTTCTACGAGCCGAGCGCGGCCAAGGAGGAGGATCTGAGGCGCGGAGGATGGTGCGATCGACGTCCGCTCTGGCCCCTTTCGCTGTCACGCAATCCTCGGAGCGCGCGCGGTCCGACGGCGGCGAACGGGACAGGCGGCGGGGACATCCGAGCACACGGACGGGCGAGTGACCTTCTGAGGAGAGAGAGAGAGAGAGCGAGTGTTATTGTCGGACAGGAGTGGCCTAGCTTCTGCGGAGAGAGAGCGAGTGGTGTCGAAAGGATAAGACACAGACACACAGACGAGATAACAACATGCGTCTCCGATGTGAGAAAAAGGTGACCCTGGGTGCCAATCAAAGGAGACGCATCCTACAAGCATGCGTCTCCAGTACGAACTTATTGATAACGGACTTTATAGCCCGTTATCAATACAACAGCGATCAGTAATAGACTTAAGCAGCCTGTTACTGATAGGGCTTTGATTGGTAACGGACTTGACAAGCCCGTTACTGTTAGGTTTGAAATTTGTAACGGGTTCTTTTAACATCCGTTACAACGAATTTATGTAACGGACATTTAAGAAGCCCGTTACCAGAAGTCCACATTGGTAACGAGCATTGTGGAGGCCAACACGGGGGTCGTCCTAGCGCGCCTATAGGTAACGGGCGCCAAACAACAACCGTTATAGATGTGGGTGGATGTAACGGGCGTTAAGGGCCCGTTACAAATGTTGTGTGACCTATTTGAGGTTTTCACGTAGTGAAAGAAACAAAGAAACCTTAACCTATCAACTAGTGTTGCCCATCTAAAACAGTCTTTCTCTACTACTAGGGCACACTAACACAAGTTTCCTTAGCAAATATCACACTAGGAGATATGAAACAACCTAGGCAAGATATGAATCACACAAGCAAATGACCAAGAACAAAGACAAGGAAACTTAAGTGCGGAAATTAGGTGCTGAAATTAAATGGAAGAAAGTAGATAGAGATACACAAGAGAAGACCGAATTTTTTCCCGTGGTATCGAGAAGTTGATTCTTCCCCCTAATCCATGTTGGAGCACTCACTTATAGTATCGCTCCCCCTTGAGTCACCAAGACACAAGTGCTCACTAAGAGTACCGTTCTCCATCTCCGAAACGGTGGGTCTCGAACCGTGTACACCAAACTTTTCTTGAGGCTCCCACAATCTCCAAGAGCTCACTAAGAACCCCAAATCACCGAGACCGTCTAGGAGCCGTCAAACTCCAAGAGTAACAAGCCCACACACTTTCACTTGACCTGAGGACTCAGCTAAGCCATACATGCACCTTGAAAACCCTTGATCACTAAGAAAGAGCTCCTCAATGAAGAGGAAGAGAATCTCAAATGGCAAGAACACACTCTCCTTCCCTCCTTGGCTGCAGTGTATCTTTAGAGTGGCAAAGGCAGGTGTCGGGGGACAGCCCTAGGGGTCCCCTTAAGCAACCGGGGAAATCCCCACTTAAAACCCGCAACAAAGCCAAAGCCAAACACGCCTCGCTTAACCATGCGGACACGGCCCACGCCGCGGAGGCCCCAACGGCCCACCAAGGCGGCCCACTCGAAGATCCCCTCGAGCAGGCTTCGCCTTGCTCGAGGATGCGCACCTCCCTCGGGCGGGCTCCGCCCCGTTCGAGGGGGTGCGCTTACCTCGAGCGGTGCTCCGCCTCGCTCGAGGGTCCGCTCCGCCCTTGAACGGGGTTCGCCCTCGCTCGAGGGCGCTCCGCACGCGCGCGCCCGCTCGCTCCCCCGTACGCGGGCATTTAATGCCCCGACCACGGCGGGGCGGCTCCATCATGCGCCCGGGGCTCGCGCCCGGTGTCGCCGCACCAACTCCCCGGGAGGGAGCCCATTCCCGCCCCCGTGGGGGGGACCGTGCGGCGTGGCCGGTGCCGGTCCCGTGACGCCGCGCCACCCGCTCCGTACGGCTAACGCGCCGAGGCCTCGAAGGGGGGCCGGCCGCACCCTCGACTTGCTTTCTTGTGACCTTGCAGGGGGTTAGGTGGAGGCGCTAGGCCGGTGGGACGCCATCCCTGCCACTGTTAACGGCATGGCTGCCGCCCCCGCGCGTACGAACCCACGCCGGCGCGGTGGCGCGCGGCTCCGCGCCGTGGAGCGTGCGGGAGAGGGACGTCGCCTTACCTCGCCACCGTGCCCCGTACGGACCGACGTCGCAACTCCCTCGAGCCCATCCGAAGACATCGCGCCCGTCCGCCGCCCCTCTACCCTCGAAGCCGCCACTGTTCGGGTACAAGATACGCCATGATGGCCGGATCGCTGCAAGGATCGTCCGGGCGGCCGCCTACTCTACGAAGATAGCACATCACGCTCTCTCACGTAGCTAAATAGCGCGGCACGCATGTGATTCGCTCTCTCCTTGGTCTATAAAAGGAGGACGAACCCCCCTACCGCGGGGGGACGAACAACAACGAAGGGAGAACGAACACAACACGAGACAGTCGCATCGCGCACTTGCTCTCCAATTCTCCCACAACATCTTCTCGCCACTCCACCGGGGACTTGGAAGCCACGCTTCCTCTCCCGCCTTGCCCGTAGCAGCCCCCACTACGGGCACCCCCCGTGCTAAGCAATATAGTGCCTTGAGCACACCACCGCTAGACGTACGCCCCCGGCGGAACCAGGATAAACTCGTGTCTTTTATTGCTTAGCATCGACCATTGAGGGAGAGACCTCGGCGCTTATTACGGTTAGTGTCGGGACCACATTCCGCACCGACGCTGGCGCCCATCGTGGGGCAATCAAGCGCCTAAGGTCAATCCACCATCAACTCCCTCCATGGTGATCCGCACCGAGTGCCGCGGTACGCGTTCGCATGGGCGCTCGGACCCCCTCCCCGCCGGGTTCGAAATCCGGTTCGGGGCCCGAACTTTCGGGCGACGGGGAACGGCTACCCGATGCGCCTCACCAACCGTGAGGAGCGGGCGCGCGCGCGGCGCCGGCCGAGTCCGCTTCGGTCCCCGCTCGCGCACCACCACGGCGCGGCGCCCCGCCGGCACGGATGCCGCGGGTCCGTCGACGCCACGACGCCGCCGCCGCTCGGCCGGCGCTCGCGCCGGGGCGCGGTCCGAGCGACGGCAAGCCGAACGCGCCGCCTCTCAACGCGGCGCACCCGTCAACACAACAACCACCGCCCCAGCGGGGCAGCGCACGGTCTCCGGGCCGCGCTTCCTCATCGGCCTTCGCGGTGCTACGACGGCTTACAACACCAACGTCAACACGACGATGCGCCGGGTTCCCCCTGGCCGTCACGTCTTTGTCGCTAGGGACCCCCGGCGCCTCCACGGGCGATGAGTCGTCATTGGGCTCCATTGATGCGTTTCCACCCGCCAACCTCCATGGGTACGCGGGATGGGACTTCTCCGGCGTGCCGGACCGGTCATGTTCGGGCGCTTCCTTGACGCTACGGACTGCGGTTCGGCCGCTCCGACGACTCCCGGCACGGGAGCTACGACCCCGCGCGGGGAATGCTGCGTCGTCATCGCCAACGACCCGCCCAACGCCACCGGCGCCGTGGGCGCCGGAGATGGGGAGGTCACGCCCGCCCCCGGCATCGCACCACGCCCGGCGGCGGGGGCCGAGCACCCCCGCCGGGGCCGACGTCGACACACGCCTAGCCCGTGCTCGCGAGCTCGAGGCCAAACGGCGGAGGAGTATCGAACGGTGCGCCCGCTCCGTGCCTCGATGGCCGGGGAAGCCTCCGCGCGCGGCGAACGCGTGCGGGAGCCGGCGGACACGCCCGCAACGTCATCAACGCCCGGCAAGGCGGATGCGCGGCGGGGCGGTAGGCTACCACCCTCGACGGGGTGGACGCTACGACGGGCGACGAAGACCGGTCTCCGATGCCGGGAGCCCCCCGGGGACCCGCTTGTTCGGCGGGAGATCCGTGCGGCGGCCTTCCCCGGCGCTTCCGCCGGCCCTTGACCATCGTCAAGTACAACGGGGAGACGGACCCCCGCGTGTGGCTCAATGACTACCGCCCGGCGTGCCGCTTGGGCGGGGCCACCGGCCGACGAGGTCATCATCCGCAACTTGCCCCCGCACCTCGGCGATTCGGCCCCCGGACGTGGCTCGAGCACCGCCCCCGCCGCCCGCATCCACAACCGGGACGATCCGGTCCGCACATTCGTGGGTAACTTCCGGGCACGTACGTGCGCCCGGGAAATTCCCGGGACTCCGTGCTCCCGTACCCGTGGCCGGCGAGTCGCCGCGGGACTTCATACGGCGCTTCTCCAAGCGCCGCACGAGGGCTCCTCGCCGTGGCGCAATCCGAGATTGTGCACGCCTTTCTCGAGGGCACCACGTGCGGGACCTTGTGCGAGAATCGGGACGCGGCCGCCCGCGGACTCCAACGAGCCGTTCGACATCGCCACCGGCTTCGCCTCGGGAGAGGAGGCCGTGGGGGCGATCTTCGACGGCAAGAAGGGAAAGTGCTCGGACGATGCGCCCGCGGAGGGCGACAAGTCCGGGGAGCCCCACCGAAGGACAAGCGGGGCAAGAAGGGGGGAAAGAAGCCGCGCCGCGAGGCGCGCGCGCGGGGCGCGACGGCGATGATGCCAAGGCCCTTACGCGAGACCCGGCTCGACGAGGCCCTTGACCGGCCCCTCGAGGTCCGGGGATGTTTGGCGACATGCTCGAAAAAGCCATGTCCTTACCACAAGACCCCGATGAAACCACACCCTTGAGCAAGGCGACATGCTCAAGAAGTTCTATGGCCACGCCACCGCAAAGGACGCGGAGGCCGGGAAGGAAGGAGGAGATGGCGACGTCGGCGGCTTCCCCGCCGTGGAGAACGTGTTCCTCATCTTTGGGGGACCCACCGTCGACATGTCAACCCGCCAGCGCAAGCGGGAGCGGCACGAGGTCCTCGCCGCAGAGAAGGCGCCTCCCTCCTTCCTCGACTGGTCGGAGGACGCCATCACCTTCAGCCGGGAAGACCATCCGAACCGCATCCCCAACCCGGGCCGATGCCGCCGGTGGTCCACCGGATCATTGGGAACGCGCGGTTCTCAAAAGTCTTGATGGACGGGGGCAGCAGCCTCAACATCCTCTACGCGCACACGTTGCGCCTGTTGGGGATCGGGTTGGACCAGCTGCAGCCCAGCACGACGCCGTTCCATGGCGTCGCGCCCGGCAAGCGTGTCCAGCCCCTCGGGCAGATCGACCTGCCGGTTTGGTTCGGCACCGCGAAGAATTTCCGCAAGGAAACGCTCACCTTCGAGGTGGTAGGGTTCAAGGGCGCCTATCACGCCATACTTGGGCGGCCTTGCTACGCCAAGTTCATGGCGGTTCCCAACTACACCTACTTGAAGATGAAGATGCCGGGACCGAACGACATCATCACCGTGGGCTCGTCCATCGAGCACGCATTCGACTGCGACGTCGAGTGCGTAGAGCATGCGAAGCACCGGCGCCGGACGAAGCGGCCGGTGACTACCTTGGAGAAGATGGTCAACGAGGACCTCAACTCCACCGCCAAGCACACCGGCAATTTCGAGGCCGCGGAGCAAACCAAGGAGGTGCCCCTCGACCCCGCTGCCCCCGAGGGCAAGGCGTTGAGGGTCAGCTCCACCCTCGATCCAAAATAGGAAGTGGTGCTCGTCGACTTCCTCCGCGCCAACGCCGACATCTTCGCGTGGAGCCCCTCGGATATGCCAGGCATCCCGAGGGAGGTCGCCGAGCACTCCCTTGACATCCTGCCTCATGCCCGCGCCGTGCAACAACGGCTCCGCCGCTTCGACGAGGAGCGGCGACGGGCTATCGGAGCGGAGCTGCGGAAGCTTCTCGAGGCCGGGTTCATCAAGGAGGTGTTCCACCCGACGTGGCTAGCAAACCCTGTACTTGTAAAGAAAAAGAACGGGAAGTGGCGGATGTGTATAGACTACACTAGTCTTAATAAAGCATGTCCTAAAGTTCCTTTTCCTTTGCCACGCATTGATCAAATTGTTGACTCAACGGCTGGGTGTGAGCTGCTTTGCTTCCTTGATGCCTACTCCGGGTATCATCAAATAAAGATGAAGGAGTCCGACCAGCTCGCGACTTCGTTCATCACGCCGTTCGGGATGTTCTGCTACGTCACGATGCCGTTCGGCCTCCGAAACACCGGTGCAACGTATCAACGCCGCATGCAACACGTTTTCGGAGATCACATCGGGCGAACGGTCGAGGCGTACGTGGACGACATCGCCTTGAAAACAAGGAAGGCGAGACGACCCGGTTGGCGACCTCGGCATCGCGTTCGGCCGCCTACGGGCCAATGGGGTCAAATTAAACCCCGAAAAGTGTGTCTTTGGAGTGCCGCGAGGCATGCTCATAGGATACATCGTCTCCCAACAGGGCATCGAGGCCAACCCCGAGAAGGTTGCGGCCCTTGAGCGAATGGGCCCGATCCGGGACCTCAAAGGGGTGCGAAGGTGTTGGGGTGCCTTGCCGCCTTGAGCCGCTTCATCTCGCGGCTCGGCGAGAAGGGCCTCGCCCTCTATCGCCTCCTCAAGAAGCACGAGCGCTTCTCCTGGACCGCCGAGGCCCGGGATGCGCTCGACAAGCCGAAAGCGTCCTTGACCCGTGCCCCGATCCTCACGCCGCCGCGGACGGCGAGCCCTTGCGGTTCTACATGGCCGCAACCACCCGGTGGTCGGCGCCGTGATCGTGGTCGAACGCGCGAGAGGAAGGGCGCCCCCCGCCGGTCCGGCGGCCGGTCTACTACATCAGCGAGGTCTTGTCTGACACCAAGACGCGCTACCCTCAAGTCCAAAAGCTGCGCCGTATGCGGTGGTCCTCGCGCGGCGCAAGCTCCGCCACTACTTCGAGGCCCACCCCCGTCACGGTGGTCTCCTCCTTTCCGCTAGGGGAGATCATCCGCAATCCAGACGCGGCGGGCAGGATCGCCAAGTGGTCCGTGGAGCTGATGGGCGAGACGCTTGCCTACGCCCCGCGCAAGGCCATCAAGTCCCAGATCCCCGGCATTTTGTCGCCGAATGGACGGATACACGGCCGCCACCGCCGCGCATCCAAGCGAGTGGCCGGACCCCGTATTTCGACGGCTCGGTGATGAAAACGGGGGCGGACGCGGGCCTGCTCTTTGTGTCACCCCTCGGCGAGCACATGCGGTACGCGGTGCGCCTCCACTTCCCCGCGTCGAACAACATGGCTGAGTACGAGGCCCTCCTCTCGCGGCCTCAAGATCGCTATCGAGTTAGGCGTCAAGCGCCTTGACGTGCGGGGGGGATTCGCGACTCGTAATTGACCAAGTCATGAAGAACGTGAGTCGCCATGACGACAAGATGGAAGCGTACTGCAAGGCCGTGCGAACCCTCGAGGACAAGTTCTATGGCATCGAGCTCAATCACGTGCCCCGCCGGTACAACGAGGAGGCGGACGAGCTGGCCAAGATCGCGTCCGGGCGGATTACCGTCCCCCCGAACGTTTTTGCCCATGACATCGCCCAGCCCTTGGTCGTCTTCGAGCCTCACCCCTTGAGCCACGCGGAACCCTCGGGGGCTTCCTCGAGTCCAACGGGCGCGGAGCCCATGGACGAGGACCCTCGAACGAGGCGTACGTGCTATCCCTCCTCGAGGGATATGGCGCATACGGGGCGACGTGATGGACATCGAGCCGGCCCCCGTCAAAGCCGACCGGCGCGACAAGTATGTTGCCCGGATGGCTCGAGGGGAACTCCCCATGGACCGGGCCGCGGCCGGGCGCATCGCCGGGATGGCCAAGTCCTTTGCCCTCGTCGACGGCGAGCCGTACAAGCGCGCCGCCTCCGCATCTCCGCGGCGGTGCGTGCCCATCCCCGAGGGGCGCGAGCTCTGCGGGACATCCACGCGGGGAATCCGCGGCCATCACGCCGCGCCTCGCACCCTCGTTGCCAATGCTTTCCGCCAAGGCTTTTACGGCCTACCGCGGTCGCGGGGCACGCCGGTGAGATCGTACGCACTTGTGAGGGATGCCGCTTTACGCCCGCAAGTCCAACCTTCCCGCTCATGTCCCGCGACCATCCCCATAACATGGCCGTTCGCCGTGTGGGGGGCCGGACATCGTCGGGCCCCCGCGAAGGCGCCGGGGGCTTCACCCACTTGTTGGTCGCGATCGACAAGTTTTCCAAGTGGGTAGAAGTGCGCCCCATTACGAACCTCAGGGCAGAGCAAGCAGTGACGTTCTTCACTGATATCATCCATCGCTTTGGAGTGCCAAACTCCATTATCACCGACAACGGGTCCCAGTTCACGGGCGAGAAATTATTGGAGTTCGCGATAAGTTCCACATCCGTGTGGATTGGGCAGCCGTGGCACACCCACAAACTAACGACCAAGTAGAGCGTGCCAACGGCATGATCCTACAGGGCCTTAAGCCCAGAATTTTCGACCAGCTAAACAAATCTGGTCGGAAATGGCTCCAAGAGTTACCGACGGTCGTGTGGAGCCTAAGGACCACCCCGAGCAGAGCCACCGGGTTCACCCCGTTTTTCCTAGTCCATGGCGCGGAGGCCGTCCTCCCCACGGACTTAGAATACGGGTCGCCCAGGGTTCGAGGCTACGACGAGGACGCCAACCAGCGAGCCCGCAAGGACTTGCTGGACCAGCTGGACGAGGCACGCCTTGTGGCCTTGATGCACTCCGCAAGGTATCAACAGTCCCTCAGGCGCTACCAAGCACGCAAGATACGCCGGCGGGACTTCAGCGAGGGGGATTTGGTCCTAAGGCTACACCAGGACAACCGAGGACGCCACAAGCTAGCACCTCCATGGGAGGGACCCTACGTCGTGGTGAAGGTACTCAAGCCCGCACGTACAAGGCGGCCAACGAGGATGGTGAAGAACTCACCAACGCTTGGAACATCCAACGCCTACGTCCTTCTACCCCCTAGCTAGGATTTCCAAGTAATTCTTTGTTGTGAAATCACGAAACCGCGCCCCGAGTTGGTGACAACTATGTAAACATCATAAGTTTAATAAAAAGGGCAACTCGGCTTTCCCCCCGAAACCCAAGTTGCCCTCGGGGGCTCGCGGGGGGGCTCCCCCCCCCCAAATGGTCCCATTTCTCGCGCGAAAATGAAACAACTCACACGCGCTAAGATTGTTTTCTACTTCGGCCTCGAGCAAAGGTTCGAACGGGGCGCGAGCGGCCTAGTGGAAGGAGCGCGCGAGCCGAGATAGCCTACGCCTCCGCGAGGATACGACCCTTCTCTCTCGCCTCCAACCCGGCGAAGGCCACCCGCGAAAATCGAACTCCCCTAACTAGAACCTACTCGGAAGAAGGAGAAACAAAAAAGCGCAATAACCAAAAGACATCACTTCACATTAACAAGTGTTTATGGCAAAAGTAATCTATCTATTTACAAGGGCCGCACGGCCAACATACCGATACACGAACAAAAACGGGCCTAGCGCCCGCCGTCTTCGAGCGGGTGGAGCGGCGGCGTCGGCGGCGTCCGGAAGAGGAACTCCTCGAAGGCCTCGGCGAGCGCCCCGCGGCGTCGGCGGCAAGCGCGTCTACGCGCTCCATCGCCACCTCGTCCTCAACACCCTCGGGGACGACATAGCCCTCCGCCGCCGCCTCGAAGTTGACCTCGTAGTGGGATCGCACCACCCCGAGGGCCTTCTCGAACGCCAAGATGCGGCGCCCGCGCACGCGCCCGGTGACGCGGCCGCCGAGGGCGCGCAGCGGCCGGCCGGCCAGCTTCCGCCCGCGCCTCGCCCTCCTCCACGGCCCGGCAGGGTCTCGAGGGCCGCATTGCGCAACTCCCCCGCAGCTCTGCTCGGAGGAGTTGTAGGAGGCTCTGCGCGCGCCTTGGCCCACTCGGCCGCGTGCCCCGGCGCGGTGCGCAAGCCCGGAATTGCTAGACGAGAAAGAAATCGAAAAAAGGGCGCGAACCCTCTAAGGGAAAACCAGCAAAATAGGAGTCGAACGAACAACTTACCTTCGACTTGCTTCCGCTCCATCTCGAAGGCGCGGCGCCGGCCTCGACCGCCCACTCGAGGCCCTTGACGGTTTCGCCCCGCTCCCGGAGGGCTAGCTCCCCGGCTCGCACTCGTGATGCGAGCACCATCGGCTCGCCCTCGAGCTTGGAGAACTCGGTGTTCGGTCCTCCGGCCGACATCCGCGCCGCCTCGCGAGCGCGCGCTCCCCGCTCCGGGGGCCGACCGAGCGTCGGCAAGGGCGGCTCTCGCTCTCGCCGGAGCCGTCCCTCGGCCTCCTTGACGGGCGGTGCGCTCCCCGCAAGAGCCGGCCCTCGCTGGCGGCGAGCGCCGCAACCTTGGCGTCGAGGGCGGCCCTCAAGTCGTTGGCCTCCTTGGCCTTCTCGCTCGAGCGCGCGCGCCCGCTCCTCGGCCCGGCGCCGCCGAGACCGCGCCTCCCGGAGGGACGAGTGGAGCCCCCGCCGGCGGCACGATCCACTCCGCCGGCCGGCCCTCCTCGTTCGCCGCCACCGTGGCCGGCGGAGACTAGGTCACCGAGGGGCCGGCCGGTTCACCGACGACCGCTCCCATGCGTACGGGTCGAGGATCGTGAGGGGCGGCAACGACCCATGAGAAAAGACAAGGGATGCGAGAGCGGAGGACAAGAAGAAGAGGAAGAGCTCTAATGGCAAGGGGGCGCGGTGGCGGGGAGCAAGACGAAGGCGGGAGCGCGGGGGGAAAGGATGGCGGAACGCTAAGGTAAAAACCGCCGTTTTCCCTCCCCCTCGGATTTATAAGCCGTGGGCGTGCCCTCCCGGGCGCACGCCCGCCGCGCATTAACTTGCAGGGGAATCTTTTCCTCGCCGACGGGCGGGCCCCACACGACCGCGGCGGCCGCGCCACCGCAAGCGGTGCCATCATCATAGCGAAGAATAGGGAGGGCCGTGGCGGGCGGTCACGTCCGCCCGCCCACGCCGCCCACTACGGGCGCGGCCGCGGCGCCTAAAAGGCGCGCCCGCGACGCGAAACCGCAGCCTCGACCGGCGGGGCATTAAATGGCCCGGTTCCTTACCAAGTAAGGAGAACCCTCGACCGAAGCACGGACTCCGGCTCGGGAAACTTCAACCCTCGAAAAGGTACGGGCGTCGAAGGTCGCCTCGGGGCCCGTTTGAAACAAAACGAGCACCGCAAAGCACCCATGCCGCGCCGTATTCCGACCGCCTCGAGGGCCGGCTCGCCCGTGCCCCTCGAAGGATCGCGGATGCCGGGCCGGGGAGCGCTTAGCCGCCACCCCGCACCACTTTACCGACGGCGCCTCGAGGGCCGGCTCGCCCGTGCCCCTCGAAGGACCGCGGATGCCGGGCCGGGAGCGCTTAGCCGCCACCCCGCACCGCGCGATCGACGCCTCGAGGGCCGGCTCACCCGGCCCCTCGAAGGTTCGCGGATGCCGGGCCGGGAGCGCTTAGCCGCCACCCCGCACCGCTTTACCGATCAACGCCTCAAGGGCCGGCTCGCCCCGGCCCCTCGAAGGTTCGCGGATGCCGGGCGGGAGCGCTTAGCCGCCACCCCGCACGGCCCTACCGATCGAGGTTCGAAGCCCGACCCTCGACGAGTTCGAACGGGTGCCTCGGATCGCCGCAGTCGGGGACAACGACGGCACGCGCATTCGAGCCGTTTCTCGAGCCCGCCGGCTCGACGGTGCCCCACATGTCGTGTTCGAGAGCCAGCGAGGGCAGCTAGCCGGGGGATCCCACCGAGGGAGAGCTTCCGCGCCCTCGGTCCCTAGCGAACGAGACCGAGCCCCACCTAGCAAACCCACGCAAGCGCTTCAATGGACGTGTCTCTGGACCACGCAGCCTACCCTTATCGAACGGGGCATGGGCGTCCACTCGAGCCACCCACTAACAGCTCAACGAGGAATCCGCAATCCGCGACCCGACCGATGGGGGTTGCGGAAACCTCACCCTCCGTCCCGCGGAGGGACGGCGAGGGCGCGTTAAAAAACAAGTCGTAAAGCTCTACCCGATCGCCTTGAACGGGCCCAGGCTCAGGGGCTCGACACACGGCTACACCTCTTGAATTGCACCCGCCGAAGATAGTGCCAGCAGCGCGCGCGTCACCGAAGCCGGCTGAGACATTGCCGACGCCGGTTGAAACATGTACCACGCCCTCTGGCCAGGTCTCACGGTCAACCCCTGCAGGAGCACCCACGCTCCTGCAGGGCTTCGGGGGCTAGACCCGCGGGTCCGCTGACGCGGCCCCACGGAAAGCGTTCGCAAGACCAGGAGGGAAGAACGTCCTATCGGCGAGGCTCCGGCATCGCGGGAGCCTCAATGGCAAACCCACGGATGCTCGGGGGCTACCGTCGGGGACGACCCCTAGGGGTCCCCTTAAGCAACCGGGGAAATCCTCACTTAAAACCCGCAACAAAGCCAAAGCCAAACACGCCTCGCTTAACCATGCGAGACACGGCCCTCGCCGCGGAGGCCCCAACGGCCCACCAAGGCGGCCCACTCGAAGATCCCCTCGAGCAAAGCTTCGCCTCGCTCGAGGATGCACGCCTCCCTCGGGCGAGCTCGCCCGTTCGAGGGGTGCGCTTACCCCGAGCGGGCTCCGCCCTCGCTCGAGGGTCCGCTCCGCCCTCGAACGGGGTCCGCCTCGCTCGAGGGCGCTCCGCACGCTCGCGCCCGCTCCCGTACGCGGGCATTTAATGCCCCGACCACGGCGGGGGCGGCGCCATCATGCGCCCGGGGCTCGCGCCCGGTGTCGCCGCACCAACTCCCCAGAGGGAGCCCATTCCCGCCACCGTGGGGGGGACCGTGCGGCGTGGCCGGTGCCGTCCCGTGACGCCGCGCCACCCGCTCCGGTGCGGCTAACGCGCCGAGCCCCTCGAAGGGGGCCGGCCGCACCCCTCGACTTGCTTTCTTGTGACCTTGCGGGGTTAGGGTGGAGGCGCTAGGCCGGTGGGACGCCATCCCCGCCACCGCAACCGCATGGCCGCCGCCCCCGCGCGTACGAACCCACGCCGGCGCCGTGGCAATAGCTCCGCGCCGTGGAGCGTGCGGGAGCGGGACGTCGCCTTACCTGCCACTGTGCCCCGTACGGACCGACGTCGCAACTCCCTCGAGCCCATCCGAAGACATCACGGCCCGTCCGCCGCCCCTCTACCCTCGAAGCCGCCACCGGTCGGGTACAAGATACGCCATGATGGCCGGATCGCTGCAAGGATCGTCCGGCGGCCGCCTACTCTACAAGATAGCACATCACGCTCCCTCACGTAGCTAAATAGCGCGGCGAGGCATGTGATTCGCTCTCTCCTTGGTCTATAAAAGGAGGACGAACCCCCCCGCAGCAGGGGACGAACAACAACGAAGGGAGAACGAACACAACACGAGACAGTCGCATCGCGCACTTGCTCTCCAATTCTCCCACAACATCTTCCGCCACTCCACCGGGGACTTGGAAGCCACGCTTCCTCTCCCGCCTTGCCCGTAGCAGCCCCCACTACGGGCACCCCCGTGCCGAGCAATATAGTGCCTTGAGCACACCACCGCCGGGACGTACGGCCCCCCGCCGGAACCAGGATAAACTCGTGTCTTTTATTGCTTAGCATCGACCATTGAGGGAGAGACCTCGGCGCTTATTACCGGTTAGTGTCGGGACCACATTCCGCACCGACAAGCAGCCCCTCAAGAGAAGCAGGTGGGTCATATTTATAGGCCTAGCAAGGGAGGCTAGTCATTAGAAAAGGTTTCCTGAAAAAGTAGTACCGTCGGATGAACCGATGGTCTCCCCCTGCGCAAGCGTTGGATCATCCGGTCACTCACAGACTCCAATATAGCCGTTGAACCAATGAAACCCAGACAATGCACCGACACTATACACCGACGCCCCGTCGAACCATCCGGTGCTGAAGAGTTCTCACTCGGGGGCGGTACTGTATGTTTCAAATATAACCGTCGGATGAACCGCTGAGTCAACATCCAAGCGTCGGTCCATCCGGTGCTGAAGCAGAAGTTTTGGCACGTCTCTGTATGTTTGAAATGCAACCGTCGGATGAACTGTTGGTCAAGGCATCGGATCGTCCGGTGCTGAAGGTGTTGAGCCATGACCCTTACTATTGCCAAAACCTAAGGCGTTGGATGAACCGATGCCTGTACCGTCGGTTCATTCGACAGTCTGTTTTGAATCCTTTGGCCACAGAACTCATCCGACGCATGTGGAAATAAGGGTGTCGGTTCATTCAACGCTATGATTTTCATTTTAACTCGTCCAATTCAAGCGCCTTTGAGTTTTCCGTCGATTCTTTTGCTTCAACCTTGCTTCCATGAACTCTCTGAGCTAAATGACAACCAAGGAACTTGAGTGTGCGTAATTTCATGGCTTTTGGTGCATGGTCAAGCTACTAGTGCATGAACCCCTCTTAATAGTACGGTCAAACACTACAAACTAGAAATCCAAGTGTCCATGATCTCCTTGTGACACTTGGAACTATCAAAGTCCTTAGCCTTATAGTATTCATCCATTTATCATCCATGAATCCAAATTGAGGGGTCTCTTTTCATTCAACATTTGTGACAATAACCCAATATAATATCCGCTATAAAACAAAGGTTAGTCACAAGCATATGGTTGTCATTTATCACCGAAACACACCCTTACCAAAGGTGCGAAAGGGCCTAGATGGTTACACATAGTTAATTCAATACTAATTTGCATTAGAACCTCGAGCAGTATAGGAACATTAATCATCATAGGAAAATTATATAAGAACTTGAAAATTTTCCTAGGCTTCCTAGTAGCGTGTGACAAGTAAAAGCAGAACTTAGTTCATAACTGATTTGCCTCAGAACTTGGTATAAGATCATGACAAGCAGAATCATATGCACTAATTAACTTTATCAAGATCAAGCTAGCTTATGCTCCATCTATAAAACAAATAAAAAGGTAGTGAGATTCAGAGAAACTTGCATCGCCGTCGTTGTGGTCGTTGCCAGAGTCAGAGACGAGGTCCTCTACACCTTCGTCGCTCCCTCGACCCCTCTTCGTTGTTGCCAGACACTTTTGCGCGCAAACCTGAGGCAGGCGCCTCGCCCACTTCAATGCCCCCTCGTCGGCACACTCCTCCTTGCTGCTACTTGGCCTCTCGTCGGAACCCGAGAAGATATAATCGAGAACCCTCTTCTCTGGCACTGGGTTCACTCCACCACCGCTTGGCCCCTCTCCGGCGCTCATCGTCGTCTCCCTCTTCACCGCCATCTTGCCGGCACGCGTGCGGATCTAGTTGTAGCACTGCTTCGTGTTCCGGTTCTCCCCGATCCCAGGTGCCCGAGGTCGTCCGCTGCTTGGCCACTCGCTGGCGCTCATTGTCGTCTCTGTCTCCACGCCTCCTCTCATGCCTCTAGCACTTTTTTAAGGAAAGTGTTGTGCTTATCCATTCATTTTGCATATTCATTCTAATGAAGTGGAGACAGAATGGGCCGGGGCGGTTGAATATTCATTTTGCAAAATGGATAGTCACTGCCGATGCGGGTTAGCAAACTCGCGTCGCTTTGTTGGCTGGTGCACGAGCGGGCAACGGTTACCTTCTTTATACTAGTCTGCTGACGCTAACTCATGGGCCGGACACTTTTTTTTTTTGAGAATAACACTTGCTTCCCTAAAAAAGTAGGGCCGATAAAGTAGCACCTAAAAATTAATAAAAATACGAACAGTTCATAGTTTTTTTAAGAATCGAACAACTCATGGTTGGGCATTTGCATTTTGAATAAAATATGAATAGTCACACGTCTCCTTGTGACCACATGTCTCTTTTGTGGCGAAGAGCTCTCCTGGGCGTACACGGGTTCCGAGGCGTGTGACCGGCCGCTTGATGGTTCACTGTCTTGTCAATATAAATCCCTGGCCGGCCAAGAACTTTGTCAACCGCGGCACAAAGAAAACCCCATCACCACTGTCTCCGGTCCAAGAGCTTCTTCTTCCTCAAGTGCACGCATGGCATCGTCAAGCGAGCCATCCAGGAAGCGGGGGAGGGAGGAGGAGGATGAAGACGAAAGCCGTCACCGTCGGCTCGTCAAGGAGGTGCCACCGGCACAGCCCAAGGAGCCCGAGGAGGTGCCGCCGCCCCTGCCTGACGAGTCCGAGGAGGTGCCGCCGTCCCCGCTCGATGAGCCCAAGGAGGCGCTGGCGCTATAGCCCGTGGCGGTCGTGCGTGCTCCTCCACTAAATGCTGAAGAATCCACTTGGCCAGTGAACTTGTTCCGCGATGCTTTTGTGAAGTTTCGAAAGGTGGCCCTTCATCTCTGGGTTCGAGTACCTAATGATCCGCTGAAGAGGACCGTGAAGGATTACGTCTTCAAGATCAATATCTTGGCTGGGGACCTTGAGAGAGAAGTGCTCGCCCCGTCGAAGACAACGTCGGTGACGATAGCAGCCTCGACGGCTCCGGCTCCGACTGTGATGGTGGGGCTCCTCCGGTGGCGACTACCTCTGCTTAATTAATTTGTTGTTCTGTTAATGTGTTCCTACTATGTGTTTGTTCCTCTGTTAATATGGCCATCGTGTGTGTTTGTTGAACTATAGTAGATCTAAGAGACGCGAGTTAATATGTTTCTCATGTGCGACCAAGATTTAGCTGGAGAGGTTGGGGATGAAACCGGGAGACGAGGCGTGGCCGGCGGCGGGGACCATGGGGACGACCACCAGCAGCCGAGATGACGACGACCATGTGGGGTGATGAAAAGGAGCGACCAGGATGCACTGACAGCATCCCAACTCACCGGCGATCGACCGCGGGAACGACAGATCCGCACCAAAGTTCAATGGATCGGTGTTGATGCGGGCTGCAGGCGTCGACGCCGGAGGTGCCAGGTGGTGGTGGCGGCATCTAGGCTAGGATTTGGATGAGGTCGTGACGATGTGGACTGGAGCCCTGCCGCCGCCATCCTTGCGGCTGCATAGGCATCTGGCAGCCCGCTCGTGCGGCCACAAGGCGAGGAGGCATAGGAGCGAGGCCGCAGGAGTGGGGCGGCGTTGGTCCTTCCGATCCACCGCTGGGGCGACGTGGATAGGAGGGAGCCGATCTCTGAAATCTGAAAGCTGCATCTTGTGTAATTGGTTCATATAATTTGAAATAATGCTTATTTTTCTAATTATTTGTAACCATTTCTCACTCCGTTTCAAAATACGTGCTTCAGATTAGTGACCAAACTTGTGTTAGCAGCATACTCATCGTCGTTGCAAGCAGCAGATGAAGTACTAACAGCCCCGGCTCCAAGTCAATGGAAGCACTAATCAAAATTTCCATGCATCTGCTTGACCGGAAAAAGTAAATCCGCGAGAAAATCCAGCAGTCGGGGGCCACATTTGTGTAGTGCGTCCACCAATGAGCAGACTTTGACTCAATATGGTGTAAGGGAATAGCCCAGTAATCACCGGAGGATTGGGCAAGCCACTCTGTTATTCTAAGTTTCCGATCCATCCCAGTCCCATGTACCTGATTGCTCTGGCTCACCACTATGTACCGTGCGTCACTCCAGGGCTCACACCCAGTACCCATCTGTGATCCTGTAATACAATGGAGGATGGGCTGCATCTGTACATAGTGCAACACGTTAAAAATTCAGATGCCATTAAATTGGATGACACAAAATTCACTCTGGTAGCTATTTTATTTTAATGTCACAGATAAGCTACACATGATTTGGTCACTTAAATTAATTGTAGGTCCCTGCCGTAATGTGAGGGGGAGTTGTGAAATGATTTTAGTTTTATTTTTTGTGGGGCACACGTAAAAGGATGATTACAAATGCCATATGAGAATGGGAACATTCTTTTTGAAGCAAAAGAAATTATTGAACAATAAATTCAAGTCCATCTGAGATTTGAAGGATTTGGTTTGCATTATTGGGAGATATAGAAGCTACAAAGTACATGCTAGAAAAGTCATTAGTCTTGATGACTATGTTGTCACCCAATTATCAAAATTAAAAACAATGATCAAATGGGGCCACGTTCCTTACAACAGTCGGATACAGCACACAGGTAACATCAGTTGAGCAAAAAAAAATTATATAGTCATCTGAATGGCTATGCCGCGCTTCTGAATCCATACCATCGCCATGACCCACGCTGCACAATTCCTGTTCTGTGTACTCCCTCCGGTTTGGTAAAAGAACTCGTTTAAGACAGTGACACGGTCTCCAAAGTACAACTTTCACTTCTTATTTTTATAAAAATATTTGCTAAAAACTAACATATGTATACTTTTATGAAAATATTTTGCAAAACAAATTTATTCATGTAGTTTCCACATTTCCGAACTTAAACCACCACGGCCCCCGCGGCTGTTACCTCGACAAAACTGTCGTTGAAGGAGAGGTGCCACATTGATTGAAACTGAAAAAACTATAAATCACAAACCAAACATCAAAATTAAATTCCGATTGCACCATTGGATTTCTGACAATAAAAACTTCGAAACAAGGTCCCACATGATTATATTCTAACAAATCTTTTTATTCATATTTTTTTAATTACGGTTATATATTCTGTTATCGCTGGAACAAAACGAATGAAGTGTCAGAACAAATGAGAACAACTGTCGGAACAAGTTTATATGTCATCCCGAACAACAAATGTGGTGTCCGAACAAATCAGAACAAGGGTCAGCACATGTTATTACCATAGCCAAAACAACTTATTATTATAACCTGAACAATTTTGTATGTCATCTCGAATAAAAAAAGTACCTGAACAAATGAGAACAACAGTTAGAAAAATCATATTATAGTCGGAACAATTTTATGGACTGTTAGAACAAAATCCTATTATAGTTGGAATAATTTTGTGGGTTATCTCGAACAAAAACAAATGTAGTGTCAGAATAAAATCAGAACAAGGGTAGAATAAGTGTTATTATAGCCCGAACAATATACTTCTAGCCAGAACAACTTATTACTCTAGCGAGAACAATAAAAATATTAATAAAAAATATTAAAAAGGAAAGAATATAAAAAATGAATCAGAAACAAAAAATAAAGTAGAAAGTAAAAATGAATAAAGAAAAAGAAAAGAGAAATAAAAGTGAAATAGGAAATAGAATAACAAAAGAAGAATAAAAAGAAAGGAAGAAAAAATGAAACGGAAAAATAATATTAGAAAGGAAATATAAATAAAGAAGAAAAAATATAAAAGAAAAAGAAAAACAGAAAAAGCGTTTATGAATAAAAAAGAAATATAAATAGAAAGGAGAAAGGAAAAAATAATAAAAAGGAAGAAACAAAAAAGAAACAAAAAAAGAAAATAACTTTGGTGCACGTTATTATATATTTTTATTTCCCCATTTGGATTCTGAAGCACTATATAGTTAAAATGTACTAATTTAATATTTTTAGAATAATAAGTGGGCCTACTTTTTTGTTAGGAAAATTAAGTAATTCAAACTCGAAACAAATGACTCCATAATGCACGCACCCACTACAATGACAACATGACATTACCTAACATTTTTCTGAATCTGCTCCAAACAGCCGACTCTAAAGGCGAACATTGCCAACTAAAAACTCCACTGAGATAGCGGCACTTCCATCTCCCTCCCTGCAAGGCGAAATGGGGTCCAGATGGGCAGACACTTCATTCATCGATGACATGGAATCAGACCTGTGAGACAATGGCTTGCGCCTATTTCCTGTGAGCCAACAAACAAAAGCTGCAGTCATCCATTCCACCACGGATTACAGTGCAATCTTATCACATTACCATTTATGTTAGTGCAGCATGAACCAAACACTACCATCTTGTCCGAGTATTCAGGCGTCATTCTCTATCATTGCCTGCCGATGTCGACCTGCAGGGCCAATACCAGAACAGTGAGGCCTGCGACCATATCTTCGATAAAGCCATCAGCAGTGACGAGTGAAGACCAGCATCGGCAACTGCACTCACAAGGATGCATGAAATTCTTTATACCTCTTATTCCCAGCCCCATATTCAATTGGCTTTGGCTTGGTGGAAGAGCTTCTTCAGCGTTCCTGCTGATCTCCATTCCGTCAGGTGTTTTGTAAAATGAAATCGAAAATGTCCATTTTTGACAATTCAACTCTTGCCAAAGTTTGATTTTGGCCACCGAACTCCAAAACCTGTGTCCATACGAGAATATCCTTTCTAAATTATTTATCTTATTGATCATTAACTTACGTTTTCCCGAGATCTTGACCTCTATTAGAAATGAAATTATTTTACAATTCCAAAGACAATGAAAATAAGTAGGACCCCAGAAATTGTGGGGTTCTATTGCTGCCTTTAATAACATGTAGTTTGGGAAGTGCAGTAGCAGAAAAGACTGAAGAAGAAATGAGAGAGGGTAGTGGTGCTCCTGCCTCGCCGGCCGCCTGGCATGGCATGGTCTGATCTCCCGGCGCCTCTCACTCTTGCTTCTCCTCGACGTCACCCCATCCCTTTCATTGTTGTTCTTGGAAGATGGATCCCTCGTCTCTCGATCAAAGTCATGGGATTCAATTCTCCTCCAAGGTACGATCTTTGTTCAATGCACCTGTCGCCGACGGTGCTCGGGGCTTTTGGCTTGTTGCTTCTTTCAGTCGTTCGCGGTTTCGCATTAATGAGGATTCAGTGAGCAAAATTCTTCATTCTACTTTGGGTGGTTCTCCGTCGTCTTTCTCTGTTCTGGAATTGGAGGACCGTCTCTTCAAGTTTGCTGTGTTTGATCGTCGGGTTGGTCTTCACATTTATGCAATGAAAGTTTTTGCCTGTGATTCCTTCAAAGTTTTCTTTCATCTCTGGAACCAATCGGGACTGGCTAGTGCAAGGATTTCCAGAACTTTGGATCAAGGACCTCGTTATGAATGGCAGCCAGTCAAATCACCGAAACGTTCTTCCAAGGTCGTTGGCAACCACGGCTTGCGTAGATGTTGTTCGTGTTGGGTTGCGAGCTCCAAATTCGGTTTTCTCCGCATTGAATTTTGGCTCGGTTCCGGATTCAGCTCTTGGTTCATCTGTTCATCCGTGTTCTTCGGATTGTCATGGCCCTTCAATCACGGACCATTCAAGGCGGGGGGTCCATTCAATGCGAGAGGGATCAATCGGGACGGGGGTTTGCAAGGGTGCCCTTAACCGGTGCAAATTCCATTCCTTTATTAAAAGTCCCCAATCAACGCTTTTCTCGGGTTAATTGCTCCCGGTGTTTTTCGAATTATCATTCACGTCCTAATTGTCGCTCCCCGGTCAGATGTTCGGCATGTTTCCGTTATGGCCATATTGCCGATTCTTGCAGGTATCCAGCACGTTTCCTAGGCCTTTCTTCCAGAAGATTATTTTCCTCTCATATGTATGGGTCAAAATGGAAAGATGTAAATTACCATACCTGGTTCAAGTCTATGACCGGTGGTCCCACGTCGCAAGAGGACCTGCAGCCGCCACGCTTTACTGTTGCTGCCTCTTCAACTTCGATTCCTTGGATTTTACCGGAAGTTCCCTTTCTTGTTTGCGGCAATCCATCACCGCTTGCTGGTGAGTGCTCGCCGGACCTCGCACTTGGTCTATGTCTCAGCTCCCCGCATTCCCCCCTCCCCGAGTGCGATAGCCACCGCACTCTCGCCACCGACATTGCCCTACCTCGGAAAGCTCGCCGGGCGACATGGCCTTCCAGTTCGTCGATCCTACGCCTTTCATCCCTCGAGGGTATAATCGCGTGATGGTTCCAGGACGCCGGCCTATGTCTCGTGTCATCTTGGGTAGGCCAAGCAGACGCAACCTCGACCTCGCCATTGCTACTGTTCATCCACTCCCCCAGCATCAGGTACAATTCAATGTCATCCGTGATGTGTTGGCAGACTTCTTGGGAGTTCAAGCTCGGGTCGGTTTTCGATCAATCCAACCGTGTCCGCTTGGTCAGGCTTATGTTCGCTTTAACACTTACCATGATAGAGATCAGTTGATTCAGAATAGTCCCCATGCCTTTGGGGATGTTTTTATCTCTTTTACGGAACATGATAGAGGGAGGAATCATCGTGCTGTAACACTCAATCATGAAGTTTGGCTGATGTTGTTGGGAACAAATGTGGATTTCTGGTCTGATGCTCATATCCATAAGATTATTGGTGATCATGGTCAGGTCATTGCCTAGGAAGAAGACCATAGCAACCTGGCAAGAGTTCTAGTTAAAGCGAGAGTGGTTAATCTGGAGGATATTCCCTGGTTTATTGTCAGCACTGAGGGGCCGGGCTTTGAAGGAGATTCCCCGGACCATTCAAACCGAAATCATTCAATCAAGGATGCCGGGAATTAATGCCGCCGATGAAGATGTTCCTCCGGGACTCGACGACTCCGCAACCAGAACTCTTCGATTTCTTTGGTTTTGGGCAGCCACATTTGGGGAATGCTCCTGTCAATGAACCAAATGAGCAAAACAACATGGATGTTCAACAGGATGCTCAGGGGGCTTGGGGTCTTTGGCCTGATCAGCCAGTAAACCAAAATGAGCAGCAAATTGTTTTTGATCTGAATGAGCCTGGTGAGGCCCCATTGGAAGACCCTGGTTTGGTGGAAAATGTGCCTGGACATGTGGATCCTTTGCCCGAGCACGTGGTCGAGGAGGATGTTATTGTTGCTAGTAGTGATTCAGAAGGGCTCAATGAAGAGGCTGCACAGCTCCCCTTTTTGCCAGACCTGAATGCTCAAGTGAAGGTTTTCATTCCAATGGATGATGATGGTCAGCCTCTGCAGTTTATCCCTGATGAAATTTCAGAGGAAGATCTAGTTCCTGATAACAATGGTCTTAACAATGCTGTACAAGACAATGCTGTGCAGGAGCATCCTCACCCACCAGATGCCCCAGATGCCCCTGATGCCATGCACCTTGGATTTGTATCCTTGCCTGATGATTTGGGTGATCCTGTTTTCATTGACAGACTTCAACAGCAATTACACTCAGATGTCTTTAGGCAAAACCCTGATGCAGTGCGCTTGTGGGCTCGTTTTTTAGCACCTGGCCCTGGGGCTTCCTCGGTAAAAGTCCCCAAAGTATGGGCTGATTTCTTTACAGCTCTCCTTCTTAATCCCAGTAATTATGAGTGGGCAAATAAAATGCTGTAGTCTAAAGCTTGGGAGTTCTTTCAAGCAACCAGCTGTGAGTCTGTACCATTCTGCTTCCCTCCTGCCAGGTTGACTGATAAAAACTTGGTCTGTGATACTCATGCCTCTGTTGGCATTGCTTCCTCATCTGAACAAATGCAATCTCCAGAGGGTACTTCTTCCCAGACTCTTTTTTCTGTCACCCCACCAGAAAAAATTAAGGAAAAGGTGGTCAAAACCCCTGGCCCCTGGTCCCAGCAGTTACTTGATTTAGCTGCCCAAAACAAGACTAGTGACCAAGCTTTATGTCCAGCAAATCGTAGAAGTGCTCGTAAGAAAGATCAGCTAAAGGGGTATAAAAGTTCAGCCTGTGCTAACAAGAACTGTCTTGGCTGTGATGTGGTACCTCCAACAATTTCCCCTTCAATTATCAAGAACCTGGGAGCTTCCTTTTGCAAAGTTGATGCTGACAAACTGACAGCTGAAGCCTTGGGGAAAAAAGTAAAGTGGCTGCCCCTGGAGGGAAGAAACAGCCCAAGAAGCCTTCTTCACAAGATCCTTCCAATGATGATGTTTCCAAGCCCATCAAGAAGAAGCCCAAGAAGTGAGCAGTGGACTTTTTCATGGCAGGACTCTCTTAGTAGAAATTTCTTTTGTGCCTGCCCTTTCTTTTGGTCTGTAATTATAACTATTACCTATGCACTGAACTGCTCTTGGAACCTTTTGCTTTTGTCTGTTCTGTTGGTGTTTCCATACATGATAAGCATGTCATGGCCTTTTGGGTATTTCTCAAGGTTTTCCAATGAATCATCATCAGTCATCTAAGTTGTGGAAGGTTTTATGTTGGAATATTAGAGGCATTAATTCTCAACTGAAATGGGATGCTCTCAGAGATAAGATAAGGGACGACCGGTGTGACATAATCTGCATTCAGGAAACTGAAAGGGATCTTTTTGATTTAAGTTATATTAAGAATTTCTGTCCATCCCATTTTGATTCCTTTGAATACTTACCCTCACTAGGAGCTTCAGGGGGTATCATAACCATTTGGAAGTCTCAACTTTTCTCTGGCAATCTGGCTTTCCCGAATAATTTTTCATTGTCAGTTGAGTTAACCTCCAAGCTTAATAATCAAACTTGGCTCTTAACTAATGTTTATGCTCCCTGCACTAGTACAGGAAAAAGGGATTTTCTTAATTGGTTCAAAAGTATTCAAATGCCTGATAACATAGACTGGTTAATTGTGGGTGATTTTAATTTACTTCGAAGTCCAGCCAATAGGAACAGGCCAGGAGGTGACACTCAGGAGATGTTTCTTTTTAATGCAGCTATTAGCTCCTTGGGTTTAATTGAGCTGCCCTTGCAAGGAAGAAAGTACACTTGGTCAAATAAACAGGTTCCTCCTCTGCTAGAGCGCCTGGATTGGTTTTTCACCTCTGCCTGTTGGACTTTATCCTATCCCACCACAGCTGTTTCATCTCTGGTAATGTAGCCATTTGATCATGTGCCTTGTGTCATCTCTATCAACACTAAAATTCCTAAAGGGAATATCTTTAGATTCGAGAACTACTGGATGGAGCATGAGCATTTCATGGACATAGTGACTCATGGCTAGAACCTCCCTGTGCTCCAAACTGACAAAGCTAAACGTCTGTCTGCTAAATTCAAAAATTTGCGAAGAGTTCTTAAAGCTTGGCAATTGCAGTTGTCTAATCTTAAATCTAATATTGATAATGTTAAGCTGATCATGGGCCTTCTGGATGTCCTGGAAGAATTTAGGGACCTCTCTGTTATAGAATGGAACTTCAGGCACCTTCTCCAAGAAAAGTTGGCCATTTTGCTTAGGCAACAACAAATTTATTGGAAACAGAGAGGGGTTGTCAAATGGGTTCGTTTTGGGGATGAGGGTACCAAGTTTTTCCATGCCAATGCAACAATTAAACACAAAAAGAATTTCATTACATCTCTCATAGATGATAATGGGCAGGAGCTTTTTGAACATGCCTCAAAGGCTAACTTACTTTGGTCAGCTTATAAAGAAAGGTTGGGATCCTCTGACCCTATAGTTATGCAATTTGATCTTGGGGCTCTTCTACACAGTTCCACCGAGTTAGGATGTCTTTCTGAAGCTTTCTCTCATGAAGAAATTGATGATGTGGTCAGAAATCTCCCACGGGATAAATCTCCTGGCCCTGATGGTTTTAATACTGATTTTGTTAAAAAATGCTGGTCTATCATTAAGCAGTATTTTTTGAGCTTTGTGAGGCTTTTCACCAGGGGTAAGTTTCTCTGCAGAGTATAAATGGCTCTCTCATCACTCTTTTGCCCAAAGTGGATGGTCCTAGAAGAGTTTCTGAGTATAGGCCCATCTCCCTTCTCAACACATCAATCAAGATAATCACTAAGCTCCTGGCAAATAGATTACAAAAAGTTATTTTAGGCCTCATCCACAAAAATCAATATGGATTCATCAAAGGTAGAACCATCCAGGACTGTTTGGCATGGTCTTTTGAATACCTTCATCTCTGTCATAAGTCAAGAAAGGAACTTATTATTCTCAAACTGGACTTTGAAAAAGCATTTGACAAAATTGAGCATCAAACTATGTTGCAAATTATGAGACACAAAGGATTTGATGATCTCTGGATGAAATGGATGGAAAGTATCTTTACCTCCGGTACTTCTTCAATTTTGCTTGAATGGGTTACCGGGGAAAACTTTTCACCGTCGAAGAGGAGTGAGACAAGGAGATCCTCTATCTCCACTTCTTTTTGTGCTTGCCGCCGACCTACCGCAATCATTATTAAACAAAGCCACACAAGATAACCTCCTCAAACTGCCTATACCTTTGCTTCACAGCTCTCATCATCATGGAAGGGTTTTCGGCTCAATTACAATTTCTAAAAACTTTGCTTGGCAACTTCTCTTCTTCAACTCGGTCTCAAAGTTAATTTTGCCAAGTCTTTGATGATTCCTATTAATATTGATGCTTTGATAGGATGAATGCTTTGGCCCAAGCCTTTGGATGTTCCATAGGGTCTCTTCCTTTTACTTATCTGGGTTTGCCCTTGGGTCTTTCAAAGCCAAAAGTGGAGGAGTTTTTACCTCTAGTCTCAAAATGTGAAAGAAGGTTGGCGGGGCTTTTCAACCCGCCTCTCTCGAACGGGAAGAGATTACAAATGACTAATGCGGTTTATCATCACTGCCTACTTTCTACCTCTACACTTTCAAGTTACAAGAAATAGTGATCAAGCAAATTGACAAATTCAGAAAACATTGCCTTTGGCGAGGAGCAGATCTCAACGCCAAAACACCACCAAAAGCTGCCTGGGATTTAGTTTGTTTGCCAAAGACAGAAGGGGGTCTAGGAGTTATTCGATTACAGACCCATAATGAGGCTCTCCTACTCAAGAATCTGCACAAGTTTTTTAACAAACAGGACATTCGATGGGTGCACTTGATTTGGGAAAAATACTACCGATCAGGGAAACTTCCCAATCACACAATGAAAGGGTCATTTTGGTGGAGAGATAATTTGAGGCTCTTGAATCTGTTCAAAGGGGTTGCTCTGGTCATTGTGGGAGCTGGAAATACTTGTTCTCTTTGGCTAGATCAGTGGGAAGGGCAAACTCCCTGCAGGACAATGCCAGAACTCTTTTCTTTTGCAAGGAATCAGTTTCTGACCATCAATAAGGCTAAAACAATCCTGGATTTAAATTCCATTCTGCATTTGCCAATTTCTCAAGAAGCTTATCTCCAGCTTGTACAGTTAGCTCAAATGCTTGAGAATGTGACTACTTCGAATGAACCTGACATCTGGACATATGTTTGGGGCTCACCCTGGTTCTCAGCCGCAAAGGTATACACATATCTCATTGGTCATCGATCAGTTCATCCAGCTTTTCGTTGGCTTTGGAAATCGGCTGCTCAAAACAAACACAAAGTTTTCTTTTGGTTACTTTTGCATGATAGACTCGGCACCGAAACATGTTAAGGCAAAAAAATATGGCTCGCCCTCTTTTGAATGTGTTCTCTCGCTCTTTACAAGTTGAAGAAACTCGAGAGCACTTATTCATGGAATGTTCTTTTGCACAAAATGCTTGAGGTCTTCTCAATCTAAACCCTACTCTTGGACCTCTCTTTGAAACCCCGGAATCATTTAAGGTGCAACTAGGCGTCAACCTTTTCATGGATATTATCATTCCGTTTAGTTGGAGCATCCGGATGGAGAGAAATGACTTCATTTTTAAAGGCAAGCGAAATGGATATTGGCTCCCTCAAAGATCGCTTTAAATCAGAATTTGCTTGGGTTATTCTCAGGGCAAAAGTTGTTAGGAAACCTAGCATGTCTTTATGGCTAGACTCCTTTTTGTAATTCTTCTTTTTATTTTCTTTACCTCCTTTTTTGTTTCCTAGTTGCCATTTGTAAAACTAGTTCTTTTCAATATATATATATATATAGTCAGTAGGGGTCCTACCCCTCCTGTTTCAGTCAAAAAAAAATAACATGTAGTTTTCAAAACTTGCCTACTTCTCTTCAGCCAATTCCTTGAGCTTGTTGATTACAGCCTAAATCTTATCAATTTTATGTGCAACAACTTCATACAACAAGAAATTGATGCATTAGAACAATTGATCAGTGAAGATGTGACGGTACAAGGACAAATCATGTGTGATGGTTTCAAAACTTGCCTCATGATCTTCGGAATCGTCGCCGAAGTTGTTGCCAGAGTCGTTGCCGGAGTCGTCGCCGGAGTAGTTGCCGGAGTCGTCGCGGGAGGAGATGAGGTCTACCACCACTCTTCTGCCCGGGTCATCGCTGGAGGAGTCCGCGCTCACCTCCATGCGCGTGGACCTCTTCTTCCTTCGCGTCAAAGAAAAAAACTCTGCCTCTCCATGGTGGGCGTCGCTGGAGTCTGCCAACTTGGCCCTTGCGTGCATGTATGGCCTCCTCCTTGCAGAACCTCCCCTTAGAGTCGTGGGCTATCCCAGCAACGAAGACGAGGAAGACGGAAGCCGTAGAAGGGGATGGAAGGCAGAAGGCAGAGTGTTTATTAAAAAGGTTCGGATGCGCAAATGATACAATGGTTAACAACCACCCGTCGCCAATGAAGGGGCGGGGCCAGGTCTATTGGAATGAAGAACAGTTTGCTTTTCCCCTTTTAATTTGCAATCAAATTTTGTATCATGTATTTCTTCGTCATCCGTCATCCAAATTTGATGATATTTGTTTCTGAATTTTCTAAAATCAACATCTATTCATTTATTATATTTTTTCGTATGTAATTCCATCTCTTGGATGTTGTTTATACGCCATATCTTTTCATTATAAGTACAACATAGAAATAATATTTGTTTTACACAACCATCACTAATGAAACTTTGCATTTCGTAATCTTATGGTGAACATAATGTTATGTTAAAATTTCAATTGCATATGAGTTTGAACATATTTTAAAGTGTGGAAAACTTCAATGTTGAAGTAACATTCTAAGAAACTATGTGAGAGATGTAGACATTTGTACACAAGTAGAATCTTCCGTTTTCGAAACCATTTGAATTTTTGTAGACAAGCTGAGGTACCTAAATTGTGTTGCCAAGTCAATTTGTAGAATTTTTAGAACACAATAATACATTGTTATAATTATTATATCGTAAACAAGAGATAAAAAATCTAATTTTAAGAAATTTGGTTAAACAAGTGTGGCTGTTGATATTTTATTCAAATACTAAATTACCAACTGTGAATTATTTGTATTTTTACGAATTTTTTGGTGCGATTTATGGGCTCTAATATTTGAGGGAAACAAGTTTCAATTCAGAAAAATAGTGTCAGGCCCACGCGTCAGCGTCAGAAGCCTATATAAAAAAAGATAACTACTGCCTGCCGGACCAACTAAGGTGATGCGGGTAGACTAACCCGTTACGCTAACAAGTGCTCCATTGTCCGAAATGCCCCTGACCGAATGAATATGCATCCACCCCGACGACGCTGGTACACTAACCCTCGTCGCCAACAATTGCTCAATTGTCCAAAATGCCGCTAGCCGAATGAATATGCATCCGCTCTGGTGACGCTAGTACACTAACCCTCATCGCCAACCAGTGCTCCATTGTCCGAAATGCCCCTAGCTGAATGAATATCCATACGCCCCGGCCCCGGACTTGGACCTGCCCCCCTTCTTCTTACCCGATCTACGCCGTCTTCCCATTGTCGTGCACATGTCGCTCTACGCCGATTCGTCTGGAGGTGCATGTGCGAGGAGCAAGGTTCAAGGTTGCCGGAGCAGCCGCAATCACTCCATCGGCTTGGATCCAGTCGGTGAGCTAAGTGGCTTTCCACTGGTCCCTTGCCTGGACTATGGTATGGCTCGGGTGGTGGAGGGGAGGACGCAGATGGAAGGTGAAAACCACGATCGTCTTTATTTCAAGTCTACAAGGAACTCGGTGAGTAGTCAGCTGTGTCTCCCAAACCTGAGTTAGGGTTCTTATGTGCTTTTGATTTTGTAGTACACCAAGAATTGTGGATTTTATCATTTCCACAAGGAGTATCTCCAGATGCTGAAGGATGCTGGCGTTATTGTTTTTCGACCGTCCAACTGGGCAGACACGGTCGATGATGTAGTTTATTTAGTGGAATGTCAAATTGGGAGCGGCGAGCAGAGGCAAGCACTGGAAAAGCAGAGGAAGAAAGCACTGGAGGAGAAGATGGACAGTGTGATCTGGAAGATGAACATGATTGTTGTGACTGTTTTTTGTGTAGTATTCGGATGTTTACTAGGGATGTATGCTGCAAAGAAGTAATTCTGATGTTAAAAGTGGTGCTTTTGCTTCATCTGTGTGGATGAAGAATGAAAAATTTGTCACAGATGACAAACTTTAATGTATGAATGAAGAATGGATGGAATGTCAATTGGGTCACAAATCTTAATGTGTCACACATCACAAACTTCATCAATTCATCTGTGCTGACATTTCATTGCAGCACGAAGCAAAGGAGACGCGGATTAACACAAATATAGTAATGAACAAACTTCTGGCATAACTCTGGCATACACATTGCAATTCATTGTAAACTACTGCCATATAATGACACAAACAGAGTAACAAACTTCTGGCATACACATTATGATTCATTGTAAGCTGCTGCCATAGACATTGCAATGCGTTATAGGAGTCATGGATTGATCTTCCCGCGTCTCTTAGATCTACTAGTTCATCACAAGTTCAACATAGACATAGGAGTAACATATTAACAGAGGATCTACTTGTTCATCACAAGTTCAACAAACACACAGGAGGAACACATTAACTGAGGAACAAATTAATTAAGCAGAGGTAGTCGCCGCCGAAGGAGCCCCACCGTCGGAGTCGGAGCTGGAGCCGGAGCCGTCGAGGCTGCCATCAGGGGCGAGCACTCTTCTCTCAAGGTCCCTAGCCAACATATTGATCTTGAAGGCATAATCCTTCACGGTCCTCTACAGCAGATCATTGGGTACTAGGACCCCGAGATGAACGGCCACTCGTCGAAGCCTCACGAAAGCATCGCAGAACAAGTTCACGGACCAAGTGGCTTCGTCAGCATTTAGTGGAGAAGCATAAACGACCACCACGGGCTGCGGCGCCAGCGCCTCCTCGGGCTCATTGGGTGGGGGCGGCAGCACCTCCTCGGGCTCGTTGGGCGGGGGCGGAGGCACCTCCGGCTTGTTGGGCGGTGGCGGTGGCACCTCCTCGGGCTCCTCAAGCACCAGCGTCGTCCCCTCCTTGATGAGCCGACGGTGGTGGCTTTCCTCATCATCCTCCTCCTCCCTCCCCCGCATCCTGGATGGCTCGCTTGACGATGCCATGCGCGCGCTTGAGGAAGAAGAAGCTTTTGGATTCACTTCTTGGTGACCGGAGACAGTGGTGCTGGGGTTTTCTTGGTGCCGCACTTTATCAAGTTCTTAGCCGGTCAGGGATTTATATTGACAAGACGGCGATCCGTCAGGCGGCCGGTCACACGCCTCGGAACCCGTGTACGCTCAGGAGAGCTCTTAGCCACAAAAGAGACATGTGGTTAGAAGGAGACGTGTGACTGTTCATATTTTATTCAAAATACCAAATTCCCATCTATGAGTTGTTCGATTCTTAAAAAACTATGAATTGTTCGTATTTTTATTAATTTTTAGGTGCTGTTCTATGGGCCCTAATTTTTGAGGTAAGCAAGTGTCACTTAAAAAAAGTGTCGGGCCCACACGTCAGCGTCAGCAACCTAGTATAAAGAATTTAACCGTTGCCCGCCCACGCACCAGCCAACAAAGCGACATGAGTTTGCTAACTCGTGTCGGCAGTGACTATCCATTTTGCAAAATGAATATTCAACCGCCCCGGCCCATTCCGTCTCCCGACTCTCCCATTCTTCTTCCGAATGGATAAGTGCAACACTTTCCTTAAAAAAGCGCAGCACACGACGCTTTCTTCATTTCTCACTAGGTGATAGGAGGCAATGGACGACCCCACACACCCGGGATCGAGGAGAACCGGAACACGAAGCGGTGCCACAACTGGATCCGCGCGCGTGCCGGCGAGATGGCGACGAAGAGGGAGACAACGATGAGCGCTGGAGAGGGGCCAAGCGGCAGTGGAGTGAACCCAATGCCGGAGACGAGGGCCCTCAACTGGATCCTCTCGGGTTTCGACGAGGGGCCAAGCAGCGGCAAGGAGGAGCGTGCTGGCGAGGGGGCAACAAAGTGGGCGAGGCGCCTGCCTCACATCTGCGAGCACACGTGTCTAGCAACAACGAAGAGGGGTCGATGGAGCGGCTAAGGTGTAGAGGAACTTCTATCCGATTATACCTCACTTGCCTTTTTACTTGTTCTATAGATGGAGCTTGAGTTTGAGCTTGAGCTTGATAAATTTAGTGCCTATGATGATGTCTTCCGTGCTTGTCATGATCTTATACCAAGTTCTGAGGCAAATCAGTTCTGAACTAAATTCTGCATTTACTTGTCACTCTGCTATGAACCCTAGGATAATTTTCAATTTCTTATATAATTTTCCTATGATAATTACTATTCCTATACTGCTCCAAATTCTGAGGAAAATTAGTTCTGAATTAACTATGTTATTCTTATACCATGTTTAACCCTGTTTCAGGCAAAAATCCATGAGTCGCGAGCAGAGCTTGAGTTACTTCTAAACCTTAATGTCTAGGATTATGTGAAACCTGAGTTTGAAAAAATCACGAAAGAAGTGAAATGCTCATCAAAATGCTAGGCACATAAGGAGGTACAAGTATATTACTGAACAGAATCTTAGCCCATTGAAGACGCGCTCGAAGGGCTTCAAGAATCCTTGGTTGCTCACGAAGAGGCTGCAAAAAGAGTCAATCTTTATGGGGCATGAGGAAGTTCAAGCTTGTTGATGTGCAGGGTCAGATAGCCATACTTTCGTGGATGTTCAAGGGGCATGCTTTTTTATGTGTATAGCCAGATAGCATGACCCATAGTAAATAATTAATGTGATGGACAAGTTAAGTCCTAGCCTGTTGGATAAGTTAAGTTAACTGTTTGTAATAATTATTCTTTATTCATGTGGACAAGTTATCTCTCTTATGATGTTTGTTTGGTCTCAAATGATATATGTGTTGATTCTGCTTGTATGTCGAAATGGAAGCAATGAGAGATCGAGCTGACCTGTCGACGAAGACATACTCAAAGGAGACGCGGATTCACAAAACTCCATCTCCTTTTTTCACAAAGGAGACACAGATTAACAAATCTCCATCTCCTTTGTTCACTGCCGCCGCGCTCCCACTTCACGGTAGTGAAGAGTGCTATTAGACTTTAATTATTGAGCTCTCAATTTAGTAACGAGCGTCAAATGGTCATCGGTAATGGACACTAAAGCCGGTTACCGATACGGCAACGATCAGTAATGGACATAAAGGGCCCATTACCGACAGGTCATTGATCGGTAACGGACTTTATAAGGCCGCTACCGATAGCTTTGACTGTTGTAACGGACTCGATTTAACGTCCGTTACAACAAATTCATGTAACGGTTACCAGAAGTCCACAATGGTAACGGGCGTAGTGGAGGCCAACCCCGGGGTCGGCCTACCACGCTTATGGGTAACGGACGCCAAACAACAACCGTTAAAGAAGTGGGTGCATGTAACGAGCGTTAAGGGCTTTCACATTACAAATGTTGCGTGACCTATTTGAGGCTTTCACATAGCGTGAATTGATTTGATTACCCTCCAGAAAGTGAGACGTAACAAGTATTCCTATTGTTTTATCAATCCATTGATCTGAAAGTAGAACCAGTAATTGTGAAGTAGCGGATCTGTGCCAAGCAATTTGTCTGCACTAAAAAGGGTTACATTTTTACAGTAAATGTCTTTGCTTCTGGTGCATTTTGTATCATCTAATGTAATTAAAATATATATCAATAGCTGTTGATCGATTATATAGATCAAGTGACATTTTATTCTTCTGCATGACTGCATCATATTGTATTTTATCAGACTTGTCAGTGTGATTATCAATAGCTGTTGATCAATTAGTTTTCCAGAATGCTAAACGTGTGGGAGTTACATTCTGAATTATTATGCTTGTCGAAAACCTGAACTCAGGTTCGGCAGTTCTGTTTTGTTTATATTTGTATGCACTTGTCATATGAATAAGATGGAAACACTGTACTTAATGCACACTAATCTGAGTTAGTTTACTGTAATCTACATTGATTATTTTCTGTTCCCATTCTGATGCTTGACACATAACACTAGTCCGAGTTCTTTAATTTCCGAAGTAAAGTAACAAGTCATTGGTTGACAGTGTAGATACCATCTCACACTAAACTACGAATCACCAAATTTGCTGACTTATTTCTGGTGTCCAATGAGGTGGTACACTTGTCAATTTCAGAGGGAAATATAAAGTGTGCATTAAGATTTGCTTTGTCACTGATTTAGTTCAGTTCCTTTTATGTCAAGATTGCTTTGGAGTTGCAAGCATTTGATTGAAATTTTAGTCCCCCGAAGCTATGCGAAGGCAGGTACATATATGCACGCAAGTTCTCTCACTGCATATAAGCATTCCCTGTTTGTGTGATCAATTTGATTTTTGAAGTACTAGTTTGTGCTTGGTAACTATAACCTGACCTCCTTTCTGCTACTAAAAAAATTGCATTTGAGTTTGAATTTGTATTGTTTTTAATATGATTTTTAAATCGATGTATTCGTATTCAATTTCCTGTGTTTCTCTCTATCGGGTTGCAAATTAGTATTCCACAAAAATGTGATATCCAATACTATTGGTATCCGCAAACAATAAAGTTCCTCATGAAGCCATCCAAAACTTCTTATAGAATAATTACAAACACTATTTAAAACATTACAAATTTATCTATATGAAAATGACTTATTATGTTAACTTAATATTACAGTTGATACGCAATTATACGGTTTAATTAATTTAATATGACGAATCATAATAGTTTTAAATACATTATACTTTTTGTAAAATTAATAAATCATATTTACTATTAAGGAATTATTTTAATATTAAATGATATTTATGTTTATAGATGTACTGTTATTATATTTATTTTAGATATTTAGTTATTAATTAGTAAATATATCATTTTTCATAAGATATCTATTATGTACAATGTTCATATTTTACTCCGTACCTGTAAAATGACTGATACTCATTATGGCGATATGTTATAAGTCGATGAAGTATCCAAATGTGAATCCGATTTCAAACTATTTGTATTGTATTCATATTATAATTATAATTCGAATTAAAATGTGGTAAATAATGACACATGATTTCAATTTCATACGTATCCAATCAGAATCATCTCTACAATGAAAGTCTAGAATCCCATATGTCCCAATGAGTGTGAGGTCAAAACAGACAGTGAAAATGACCATCACCTAAGAAACCTCCCAGGGCGGCTCATTTATCCACTTGACGACGCCTCTCCCTCTGTCCTGCTGCATATCCTTATGAGCTGCCTCACCTCCTCCTCCCTTCCCACTAGCACAATGTGAAGTGTTTGTTTATGCTTGATTGCTTGTATTGAGTAAATTTAGTGACCGCTGAATAAGAATGGGTTGGCCTAATACTAAGGATGATTGCAATCAAACTGAACTACCTAGAAAGAAAATTTCAGATGAGCCCTATGTCAAGCTCGAGGTCAATAATAAAGATCAGGATCTGTCTATTACCCCCCCCCCCCCCCCCCCCCCCCTAGAATGCTTTGTTTCATAGGTTAAAAAAATGGGATAATTTTTTAGGCAATTGTACCTCTTATATGACAGTATCTCAAATAAAACCCACAAGACTATCATTGGGCATGCAATCACCATTACAACACATGATTTCGGATCGGCGGATCCCCATGGGCTTCCGCAGGGAAATTTGCACCCCGGCCATGCCCCTGTTAGCTTATCTGCCGCGTTCCCTCCGCGAGCGCCAAATCCATGTTGTAGACTTCCATCCAGTGGGGATTTTGACCTAGAGGGTGACACGATGGGCATAGATAGTGCGCAAGGATATCATATCCTAGGTGTAAGTTATGCTAGCATTAATATGACATTATTTTTCACATCCTAGGTGTAAGTTATGCTAGCATTAATACTGCCTTATTTACACTGTCAATTTCACTCTATATAAACGAGCAGCTGAAGCATCATGCCATTTGCATCCCGAAACACAAGAATAGTACTTGCAAATTTTGATACAATGAGGGTGGTGCATTCCACCTCTGCTGCCATTTGCATCCTTCTCGTCATCATGTGTTGCACTCTCATGACACCCACCTGGGCCGCAGGTATTTAATTTAGCCGCCAGGACAAATCGTTTTTGGCCTAGTACGTTGTTCAGAATTTGTTAACATGCATGTACGTCTACGAATCCAATGAGTTTTTTTCGGGTGATACAGAGGATTGCTTTGAGATGCACCGCCCCACATGCACGGATGCCTTGTGCAAGAAAAAATGCGAAGACAAATTCCACTCCAAGCTCACCACTCACAGGTGCACTACCGTGCAAGGACCCAACACGCGTATTGATTGCTGCTGCACCCACACTACGTAGGGATGATGACGTGCTTCGAGCCATGTATGGTGTAATCCAATAACCGTGCTGCTGAAGATGGTCAAAAAATAACATGCACCAACAATAATTCTATTTGGATATGTAAGTTGACTTGCTCGTGCATGTAAGAAAAGATTGATAATCAGTAAAAACCCGAGTTAAAGTCCAAATCTTGCATTGCTAGTTAGATGCTCAATTGCGGGGCCACAGCCACTACGTTACTTCTCACTAGTTGCGCAGAGAAAGGATAAAATAATTCTCCCTGGATTATTGATGACAATATAGCATTAGATCAGTTGTAATTTACAAGAAAATTACACAACTCTCTCATTATGAAAAATATACAAAGTAACCTCCCAAGATAACACTTTGAAATTTTAAACAATAATTAGAAACATCAAGCCTTCAATTTGACAGATTCTAATCAATCGTCATCCCCCATTCTGAAAAATTATGAAAAATACACACCTCCATGATTGTGAAAAATACATAACGTACCCCATAATAGCGCATCTAAGTTACTGACCTACCATTATGTTAATGATTTAAATAACCACCTAAATTTTTATACTACCCACATATGCTACTATGGAAATTTTTGAAATTAATTATTTAAACTATATTAAAACACCCATGGTTGCCGTTATCTATATCTATATCTATATACATGTATCTGTATACGTATACGTATCGTATCAGATATGTCGTATACAGATATCATATACGTATACGTATACGTATCTATATACGTATCACGTATCGTATACGTATCTGTATCGTATACGTATTCAGATATCTGTATACGTATCTGTATCGTATCTGTATCTGTATACGTATCCGTATCTATATCTATATCTATATCTATATCTATATCTATATCTATATCTATATCTATATCTACTAGTAAAATGCACGTGTTTTGGAAAACATAATAACAAGAGTTTATATTGATATAAATTATAATAATTAATAAATTTTCTGTAGTAAAACTTACTTGGGATATTAATTTACTAACCAAAACCAATTGCCATGCCACAATTATTTTTACTTTTCTTTCTATCATGTGCGACACACATGTTTATACACAAAGTAAATGTAAAAAAAAATGAATTGCAAATTTTGATGAAAATGACTTAAAGGAGATTTAGCTTTACACCCATTTCGCATAGGAAGCTTAAGTTGCTTCGATTTGCTTACTTCCTTGATATTGATTTAACTTCATACTCATTTGGTAAACATGGAACTTCGCAAATCAACTCACGAATGATCTCGCAAATAATATCTCCACGTGTACAAATGGTCAAATCTATAGTACCATGTTGTCTCCGCATATATGTCAGTGCACAACGCAGATGATCCTCTACATTTTCCAAACAAAAATTACAGAGGTTACCTTGTTTTCTCCACATATATGTCAATGCACAATGCTGATGATCCTCTACATTTTCAAAATAAAAATTATAGAGGTTCAAAGGGAGATATTTTACTTTTGATACATACTGTCCTTAGTCATTAAACTCTATAGAAACATTTATTTAGAGAACAATCTATGGAAACATTAAGCTGTCATGTATTAAAAAGTGAATTTTTCAACCCAAGCATGAAACTAAAACTAAAGCTAACAACAAAATAAAATAGCTAATCTCCAGAGCGTTCCTCAGGACCTTTAGCAAGAATCCCATCCAACTGAACAAAGTAATGATCAGTGTCATCCTCGTGTTGTCTAGCTCCATATCAGAAATCGATCTGATCACACACATAAAAGAGGACTAAATTACATCAAGTTGACAAGTTGTCTAGCTCCATACTTTTCTTGGATAATAACTAAGAAACTTCCATATACGTAGGAGTACATTACACCTTGTTTTTTTCAAAAATGTAAATTTTGTATAGAAGATCATGTGCTGCTCTGCAAGTCTTTGTTGATGTGTGTTTCGCCTACCGTTCATGCATCTGAAAAAATGCAGTTTTTTTCCTTCAATACTCAAGTTTTAGGCACCAAGCACAACTGAATGCAATGTATCGTTTTTCTTTGCTTGCACAGTGGATAATATTATTCCGTTAGGTTCACTTTTTGCTAGAGACTCAAATCGAATCAGTTTCTCCCATTCGAGAGGACACGAACACCATGGCGTGGCTAGCACGTGAACGATCATTACAGGGTCGAAGCAAAATAACCCAATAGCTAACGCTAATATATTTTAGCAAGATCAATCAATAAGAGCATCATCTACAGTGGTGCCTGCCGTCCATGCCACCGCCGATGTCGGTGAAGTCACCCTCATCGACGCACAGAGTGGTGAGGTCGTGAGGCTGCCGCATCGGTGGTCGAAGCGAACACTACAAAAAAAACCTTGTAGTCCATGACAATCGATTTTCATCGCAGATCATCAAAATTTCGTCATAAAACGACATCTATGACGAAATTTCAAATCGTCATGTATTAACCGTCACAGATTAAGCGCCGTGACGAACTAATGTTTTCGTCATAGATTAATGTGATCCATGACGTTCTCAAACAGTCATAGATTGGTGTAAAGCCCATTGAACTCAGCCCAAAGCCCAAAATCTGTGACGAAAGTGATCGTCATGGATTAACTGCCACATCACTTTTAGAGATGAGTTGGTGCCGATGTGGATGAGTGTTGATGGTGAATTTCCGTCAACCTAGAGTACTTGTTATGCATTGGTTTCGATTATGATTTGCAACTAACCCTCCACTAGGCACACTAATGATATAACAAGTTCACTCTTGCATGTCGATTTTGGAGTTTATTGTTTACGCGGAAAATCTTTGCTAAAAAGGAGACTTTCGGGATAAGTTCACCAAGCACTTTGGAAGAAGATCATGAAGCTCGACAAGAGTCAAGACACGCAATGAACATGACTCTAAATGACCCGAGGACCGAAGCGTCAACGTGCAAGTCTTCGGGGACTCAACCGGAAAATAGCGAAGCAGCATAGCAAGGATTCAAGCCTTAAATGTGAAGGAAACGATGTCAAAGGCCCACATGCAAGTGCACACAAATAAAGAATCACGCGAGAAGCAACCGGGAGGAAACCGGGCCGAACCGGGCCGAAATGGGCCAGCCCACTCCGGGCCCGGTTCGACGCCCCCTTTGCCCTAGGTGTTCGTCTATTTATTGCCTTTTCCTCCGTCCGCCGCCACATCGAACAAATTATTCTACCACCGCCAATCACCAGAAAGCCGCCGCCACAAGATGAGGGAGAGAGTTGGATGAGCTCGTCGCAAGGATCAACGCCGGCGGAGGGAAGGAAGCAAGAGGAGGACTCCAAGCCCTTAGCCTAGGGGTGTTCCCAAGCTTCATCGCCGCCATCTTCGTCGACGATGTTCTCCGGAGTCTCCATCACCCCTATGTGCTTCAATCCTTGTAAGATGATGGGGTAATGTATGACTTCATCCCTAGGGTTAGATGGATGCATGATATGTAATCTATACATGAACCTTATGCCAATCAATGCTTTATTGTCTATGTCCTCGCGTATGCTTTGTTTACATATGTTTGCGCAACATGTGGTCTTAGTAGGGTTTGTGGTAATCATAGTGATTAGCTTAACTCTATGGATGCTTAGGCATAGATGCGGTTATACGTGAAAGTGTTTGATTACCTTGCGTAGTGACAGTACGATGGAGGGAAAAGGCTTAGCGGCCGCATAATCACCATGAAGCTAGTGTAGGCAACACCCTTTTCATGTAGTAGATGCATCTTCATGTGTTCCTAAACCCTAGGGAGGGAACGCTTATCTATCTTAATCTCTCTCTTGTGTCCACCCTTTGCCATCTAGTTTAACCTTAGATTTGTTTGGTTAACATAGGTTAGATTGTCTTTACCTTTAGATTAATACTCTTCCAAAGGTTTTCCATTCAACTAGATTAGTACTTGGTTAAGCGCTAGCAATCCCCTTTGCTCCGTGGATTGATAAGAACCCGAGAGAATCCCCATGGTGAAAAAGGTGTAGGTCCGTATGCTTGCGGATCGTAGGTGGATACGAGTTTTATCCGTCAACAAGCCCCTTTCTCTCTCGGCGCCATTGTCGGGGAGCAAGCCGATTTGCTACGTTTAATCTAGTATTAATTTTCTTGATTACTAACATCTAACCCTTATTTTATAGAATAAAAATCTTTTTTGTTTTTCTTTCTACTTCTCTTGTGCCTAGATGGATTTGTTCACCTCACCATTGGAAGACGAAGAGATGTCGCTAAGGGAGCTAGCAATGTCGTCAATGGAAGACATTGAGATGCAAAAATCAGATTTGATGCTTGCTACAACCCACTATGAAGTGAAGCCTAGAATCCTCAAGTTAGTGGCAACAAAACCATTTAGAGGATTGGAGGATGACAACCCATATAGATACATTAAGGAATTGACAATGATATGCAACACGGTGCAACAAGAAAGAGTTCCGGCCACTTGGTTCAAGTAGAATCTTTTTCCGTTCTCTCTCGATGATGAAGCGCGAAGATGGTACACACTTGCATCCATTGAAGCAAAAGGAAATTGGGATGAGCTAGTGAAGAAGTTTCTCTTGAAGTTCTTTCCCATAACAAGGTCCAAGACTTAAGGAAGCAAGTGTTCACTTTCAAGCAAGGAGAGGATGAATGAATTGATGAAGCATAGGACCGTTTTAATGAGCTACTTGAGCGAGGCCCGAACTTGGGATTTTCCGGTGACTTGATGTTGCATACCTATTATTTTTCACTAACCCCTAACTCGTCTCATTTTGTAAGCATGTGTGCAGGCGGTGATATAATGGAGAAAACAATTAGTGAAGCCACACAAATCTTACAAAGGATAAGCAATGGACAAAGAACACAATGAGATTGGCAAAGACGTTGTCGGGGAGGAGAAAAACGACAAAAGCAAGCCCGAGGTGCTTGCTGAATTTTCTGAAAAAGATGAACCGGAGGTCAAGGAAGATGAACCGACCATACAAGAAATTGAAGATCCACTTCCCAAGGTAAGTCAAGTCATTTTAGATGTTAAAAATATTGAAACTAACATGAATGTAGGCTGAAGTATGTGGAATGCTAGACCATTGGCGGAGTTCGATCAATCCGGTTGGATTCAAGTTGATTTTACCCCACTAATCAACTACCGAAGGAAGGAGGAACACCGACACGTCGCCAAGAAAGTTTAAAACATTTTTGATCAAGAGATGAGTGGAGAGTCGATCCAAAAGATATTTGAAGAAGAAAGAGAAGAAGGAGATGAAGGATGGATCGACCGGTTTGACAACTCGAAGATTTGCAATGAAGGAAGAGAAGAGTACAACCGTGACGAGCCTAGTGACTTGAAGGATAAATGGAAGAAGATAGGACTCAAGCTAGAAGATGAATGGGAAGGAGTAGACATAGAGAAAGCACTCCAAGAAGGCCCCACCCCACAAGGTGATAGCTTGTGTGCTATTGAAGCCTACACACTAGCAAATCAAGACATGGAAGTACTCAAGGATGAAGAAAAGAGTGACTCAACGATGAGCGATCTTGACGACATGTGGAACACGGGAGATAAAGAAAGCAACATACAAGACTTTGAAGACAAAGATTGGGATGACAATGAAGACTTCAAAGAAGAGACAAATGCAAATGTAGTTGATGGATTACACATTCCACATGATGAGATGGAGGGGATACAAAAAGGTAACAAAGAGACACCTTCACTCGTTGAGGTTGATTCGCCTTCAACACCGCTAGATGAACCAAATATCACTCTTGTTGAAAAAGCTCTAAGGCCAAGGTACGCGCTGAAATCTCGGGATATTATTGGTATTGATGTTGATAAATTCAAATACTCATGCTCAACCAATAGTAGGAATGATAGTTTAAATTATATGCCTTGTTCCAATAATGATCATGTTGATAGGCTAGATTTTTTTGAGAATGAAAAAAAGGAAACATTTATGTTTGAACCAATTAATCTCACACCTAAAGAACCTTTGCCTAATGATGATCTAAGTGTTATGCATGAAACATTTGCTTCTTTTGTTTACACCTTGACTTGTTGCTTCAATTCACATGTGGTGTTAATTATGGACGCGTATGTTTACAATAAGTTTTGTAAATCTCGATCATGCTTTGTGCTTGGTAAAGCTAATGACCTTAAAGAAGCATATGTCAGGAGAAGGCCCAATTTTCACTAACCATGTAGACAAGGCTCGAATAATTAAAAAAGCGAGTCATGCCTAAAAGAGTTGCTAGATAAATCATCAACCTCTCCAAATCCCGCAATGGAAGCTGCTCTCTTCATCAATTTGAGAGCTTGTTCAGAGGTGTAGAAATGAAGAAAATGAGATATCCGAAGCTCCATCAGGTTACCGTTCCAATGCATCAAGAACCAACGAATTTGAAGACCCGTGCAAGAAGTTATGGAGAAAACATTGAGCGTTGCTCGTTCTGAAATTTCAGGACAGATTTCATCGACAAAGTAAAACGGACGTAACTCTCTTGTCCGGAGTCCGATTTGGGCAAATAAAGACTTGTTGGAAAGAAATTTTGTGCACTGTGCAATGGAGTAGAGATTGGGTACACTTTCTGTTCTGGACATTAAAGAAAAAATTCATGGAGTGAAGGCAGCACCGAAGGATGATAAAGAAGGAGATAGCGATGAAACAAAAGGATGCCTTGGGCAAGTCTTCTATAAGTAATCAAGCACAACATGGGAAGTAAATTAAAGCTGCATTGGTACCTTTTATTCTTGCATGAAGGGCCATGGCTATGTGACGAAAAGAAGGTATGTGAGAAAGTCGAGCCGTATGACTTTAAATGAAGCGCTTTTCGGGAGGCAACCTTGTTTCTTTATGTTTTTATTCCTTTCTTTGAGAGAATAAAGAATGGCACCATCTTATGATGATCAACTTGTGGTTTTTAATCTATGTTTAGTTTTCTTTTTAGAACCACCATCATGTTCATGCTCATATTTATTTATTTGCATGGATTGCATTTTGTTATCAACGTGATGTTTCTTTGCATGTACATGTTTTGCATAAAGTTGGCTTGGTTGTTTTAAGGCCCAATGATGTATGCTTTCATATCCATGTTAATGCTCAAGATGGGCATTTTCCTTTTGTGATCTTGTGTAAACGTGGTGTTTAAACATGATTGCGGACCATTATCATTAAGTTCGATAAACCTTGCTAGCTTTTCATATGTTTTCATTTTGCATTGCTTAGTTTATAAGCTTTGCAATGTGCTTAATTTTTCTTTTCCTATAAGAGTTATTGATTTAGGGATAGACATGGTGTTTTAGCCCTAGATTTATCAACCTTTGTGGCTATGGAGAAATTCGGCAACCTAGTTGTAAACATGGTGTTTGGAAGTAGGTGAAAACATTGTCTTTGTTTATATGCTCTCCTCTCATGTGCATACACACTTTGCACCACGTACACTCATTAGGTTTTTATTCCTCATTAGACTAATTATGCCACAAGTTAAGAATCTTTGGAGACATTGTTGGATTATTGGCAATTCTATCTACTCCCAACCGTCACCTTGGGGGTAGAATGTGCGTTTAAAATGTATTGCGGTGCAAGATAAAGACTCTCACTACAAGGAAATTGAAGGATGACTAAGATAAAATACTTTGTCTTCTTCTTCCATGACTAGCAAAATGCTAAGCATAGGGGAGACCCTGAATATTCAACACGGAAGTGCAACATGACGCTCTAGAAGATAGAATGATCAAGATCGTTAACATCACCGGATCAATGCGCAAGAAGTCACTGATCTCATCAAAATTCTGCGTGGTCTCGAAGGGAAAACACTGGATATTTTTGGATTTATAAGCCCCATGAAGCTATGATTCCAACAAATCAAGAATCAAGACAATCGGAGGTTCCTACAAGAGGTTATGCCCGAATCACCAAGTGCAACACATCCTGAAATCAGTTTTGGACAGCACACAACGCTGAAGTAAAACGGACATAGCTCCCTTGTTTGAACTCTCTGTTTTCAATGAATGACCACATGTTGGAAAGGTAATTTCATAAAATTTTCAATAGAGCTATATTTCGATATATTTTCTGTTCTGGACAGAGGGGGAAATCCATGAAAAAGAGACAGTAAGGAGATGATGAGAACAAGAAAGAGGAGATGGTGATGACAACATTGAAGAGAAGAGCGACCAATGACTCCATTAAGCATTGAGGACCGGGAGCGTCCCGGTGGTCGATGGATGACCGCTCCTCGGTGATGAGTGATTGACAACGGTGTCGGACGACTCTTGGCTTAGTGCGCGGTGTAGGCCGCGGCCTAGTTCGTGTTGTTGCAGGTGAAGAACGGGCGCGAAAGGTCTTCAGCCTTGAGGGGCCTCCGGGAGATGGAGAGACAAGTAGGCTCGGTTCGAGGGACCCGGTGGACAGCGGGACTGGGTGCGGGCCACATGGTGGCGACACAAGCAAGACGAAGTCATGGACAAGTGAGCCGGTGCACGGTGGCGGTCAAGTCAAGTGGTTTGGTGGGAGGCCGGACCGAGCACGCGGGGTTTGGTGGTTTGCCCACAAAACCATCGGCGGACGGTTTCTTGGTTTGGGCCTCAAAACCAAGTCCGAGGGCCCAACACGACGGAGACGGGATCCGGGCGTGTCGGGAAGCTTCGAGGCGGAGGACACGCGGCGGGATCGCATGGCTTGCGTCGGGAGGACGCGGGGGTGCGGCAAAGGCGTGGCCGTCCGATGGCAAGACCCACAAACATTACCAAAATGCCCCTACGTGGGTTGTATCGCCAGTAGTGTAGTTAGGGGTAGTCGAGTCATTTACCACTCCGGCGGGACCTGATATATAAGCCATGAGTGTGTGTTGATGGCTCTCTCTCTCCGCGACTTAGGGTTTCATTTGCTCCCTCCTCTTTCTCATTTTCGTAGCTATTTTCCTTCCTATTTTCTCTAGGCTAGCATGAGAGCTTCATGAGAGATTTGTTGAGAGGGATGGATGCTAGGGCGGCATGCTAGACCTTGTGAATCTTTCCTGGTTTGTATAGAAGATTCGGGGTTGTTTTTCGTGGCTTTTTGTGCTTGTTTTCGTGCTTTTGTTCCCGGTGTGATTCCGTGAATTTGAGTGGGTTTCTTCCCGGATTTCTTTGAGGGAAACATGGATAGATGTCTTGTGCATCTTCGTGCTTGATCTTGTGCCCTCAAACGCCGGAAATCACTTCGATTCGTGAGTTTTTCGTTTGGTGCTCAAGCTTTTGGTGGTGCTCAAAGGATTCGCGATTCCGGTGATTTAGGTAGTTAGGAGGCAAGATTTTTGGGCTATAGCATCCTTGCGTGACGCTTTTCAAGTCCCCAAACCCTTGTCTCCATAGCTTCAACCGTTTGGGAAATCCGATGATGATTTGGGGGAGTTGACTTTCGGGGTCGGGCCGAGTCCGTTCGTCCACGCGGCGCGGACGGTCCGCGGGGGGGTCGCGGACGGTCCGCGAGGAGGCTGTTCGTCGCGTGTTCGTCGTGTTCTTGCGCGTCTTTGATTTCGATCCGGTTTGGCTTTTGGTTTTGGTTGCAGCCAGTTTGCGGACGGTCCGAGCTCGAGTAGCGGACGGTCCGCGGGTGGCGCGGACGGTCCGCCCGGCCTCGGCGGACGGTCCGTTTTTCTCGGGTCGCTTCTGGTGGTTCTGTGTGCTTTAACGGACGGTCCGCGGTGTTGGGCCGGACGGTCCGCGGTGCGGTGGCGGACGGTCCGCGGCCTCAGGTCGGACGGTCCGCGAGGCTCGTGCGGACGGTCCGCCCCTCCCCGCGCGGACGGTCCGCCGCAGCTCGTGTGCTTTGCCTCTTGGTTCGATTCCTCCCTCCCTTTCTAGTGCTTCCGCGTGTGCTTCTAGGAATCGTTCCTAAGGCTAGAGGTTGATCCATAACCTCGTGGTCTTGGCGATTGGTGCGTGATTCGATCCATCGCTTGTGTGTGACCGGGGTTTGTCTAGGATATAGGCCGGATTCTTTTGGAAGAATTTTTACCGGCTCCTATTCACTCCCCCCCTCTCTAGTCGCCATCTGATCCTTCAATTGGTATCAGAGCTTGGTGCCGGATTCTTTGCGACTTTGACAAGTCTCGAATCCTAAGATGGCGTACGTTGAGCGGGGCGGTCCGCCGCACTTCGATGGCAAGGGTTACCACAAGTGGGCGGCTCGTATGATGATTTTTCTTTGTGGAAAGTCGTTGGATTTTATTGTGCTTGACAAGACCTATGCTATTCCGGTCAACATCCATACTCTTATGGTGACCGATGCCGATGCTAAGGCCAAGTATGAGGCGAATGCAAAAGCCGTTGATCACTTGTGCCGGAGCTTGTGTGATCCGCAGTTTGAGTGTGTTCGCCATTTGAATCTTGCTTGGCAAATTTGGGAAAAGTCGTTGGTTGCTCACGGTGGTGATAACCATGTGAAGGCTCGCCTCTTTGTCTCTTACCGGATGCAATATGAGAATTTCACTCCACTTCCCGGTGAGGACATTGATGCGATGTTTCGCAGGTTCACCGCCATCGTGAACAACATGAAGGCTAATGTTGAGGATTTTCCGTACTCCGAGCATGATCGAGCTTTGAAGCTCTTGCATGTCTTGGACCCAAATGTTTGGGGTGCTAAGGTTGAGGCCATCAAGGAGTCCGGGCATTACTTGACTATTGAGTTGGATGACCTCTTTTCTAAGCTCAAGTCGGCGGAGGTTGACGGAAGTTGCTATCCAAGCATGAGGGCTCGACCGACCATAGTCTTGCTCTTGTGGGAGGATCAAAGGGCAAATCTAACCCTTCCCGTCGACATTTTTCTTTGTCCTCTCTTATGTCCATTCCGGATGAGGAGTTTGATGTGCTTTGGGCGAGGAGGAGCCGGCCTTGCTCTCAAGAAGGTTTGAACGACTACACGAGAGTCGGAGAAATGCAAGGCGGAGCTCAGGGACGTGCTACAAGTGTGGCAAGCGTGGCCACTTCATCGCCGAGTGCCCGAAGCGGAGGAGAACAAGTACAAGGTGAACGAGTACAAGGCGCACCCGAGGCGTGAAGACAAGTACTCCTCCAAGGGCAAGCACTTCAACAAGTCCAAGAGCAAGGACAAGGACAAGCGGCGACCGAGCAAGAGCAACTACAAGAAGAACAAGGCAAGAGCCATGGTGGCCGGTGCGAGCGACGTCGACTCAAGCTCAAGCGAGGAGCGATCAAGCTCAAGCGGCGAAGATGAAGACGCCGGGAGGCGCAATGGCAAGAAGAGTGCAAGCCGGAACCTCGGCGGGGCCGAGCTATGTGGCGCTCGAGGGCTTTTGTGGCATGGCCCATAGCTCAAGCGAAGAAGAAGAGTGTGAAGGAAGACGGCGACTCCGACTCGGAGGATGAGGTAAACCGTGATCCCGACTCTTTGCTTGCTGAGATTGCTAGGTTGAATGGTTTGCTTGATAACCGTGATAGTGTGCCTGAGAGATGCCAAAAAGACGAGGAAAGACCTTAGGGCTCAACTTGAGAATGCTAGCGAGAAAGTAGGAGAGTTAGAGTCAAAATTGCTTGAATTGAAACTTGAGAATGACTCTTTGAAACTTGCTCCTACTACTCCCGATGATGTTGAATGTGTTGAATGTGATGCTTGGTTGAATGAGATCAAAATGCTTAATGAGAAGAATGCTTCTATTTTGGCTCAACTAGATGCTCTTAGGACCGAACATGATGAGCTTAAGGCTAGACCTACTTTGCTTGGTGCTTGCAAATCATGTCCTACTATGCATGCTAAGCTTGTCGATGCTCGTTCTACCATTAGTTCTTTGGAAGCATCTTTGAAATCTCCCGTTGCAAATGCATGTTCTAGGCGTGATGAAGTCACTTTGCGTAATCTTGAACTTACTTCCCGTTTGGATGTCATCTATGAGGAGAATGACTATTTGAGGAAGGTGTTGGGTTGGTTGTCTGGGCAGGAACCTCAATTAAAAATCATGATTGAGGAGTTCAAGAGAGCTGATGGTCGTGGTTTGGGGTTTGAGAAGTTGGGTGAGAAAGTGGGAGAGAACAAAGGGGGGAGAGTGTGTACGAGAAGTGTGTTGAGTCTAACCCCGAGTTTGAGGTGATCGGAGAGATCCAAGTCCCACTCCCAAAAGCACCCAAGAACTCTTTCACACCAAAGCCCAACCACCTTTGCAAAAAGCTTGACACAACCCAAGATCCAGCCAAATTCCCACCTAAGACAAATGATTTCCAAAAACCAAGTGAAGTTTGTGGGTGAGAAGGGTGAGAAGCCTAGAGAGAAGCTAGAGCCAAAACCAAAACCCATCCCCTTCGGTGTGAGTATTGTGGCAAGGAGAGGCATCTTGCGAGTTTTGCTACAAGAAGAAGAGGGATGAGAGGCTTGCTAGGGAGCAAGCGAACCGGGACAGTATCGCCGGCCTCATGGTATTCCCGAGCCTAGAGTGCCACTTCCACGGGGTGTGGGAAGTGTGAGGAGTGTTGGCGGTGTTCCCATAGAGAGGTGGTGGTGAGAGGTTTGTCGGGAGAGATGATGGTGTGTGTGCTTTGGTGAGAGGTTTGGTCGGGCTCGTGGTGGTTTTGCTTTGGACGTCCTCCTACTCGTCCTCGCTACGGGTTTAGGGGAGATGATCGCAGCTTTGGGTTCCGGAGGAACTACGGACCACGTTTTCCCCCTCGTGGTGCTCGTACTCCTCCCATGGGACATGGGAAGTTTGGTGGCAAGGGAGTGATGTTTGCTAACCCCTCTTTTGAGCGGATGGCTCGACACCGGTTTAACTTTCTCTCGTGCTAACCCCAGTGTCGAGTCGCTAGCTCACTCTCGTTCTTGTTTCTGACTGCAGGCAGGAGGCTTGGAGGACATTTGGTTGATCGACTCCGGGTGTTCTCGACACATGACCGGAGATAAGAAGTGGTTCTCCAGCCTCACCCCAGTGAAGGAAAAGATGTACATCACATTTGGGGACAATGGACGAGGTAGGGTGCTTTCAGAGGGTGTTGTGCATGTGAGTGACAAGGTAACATTGAAGAGAGTGGCTCTTGTGAAGTCTTTGGGTTTTAATTTGCTTTCGGTTTCTCAGTTGCTTGATGAGGGTTTTGAGGTGCGTTTCAAGTCTGGCGAGTCTCGTTTGCTTGATTCTCGAGGTGATCTTGTCCGTATGATCATCCCCGAGGGTCGATTTTCGTGGCTGATTTCTCTCGTTCTTTGGGTCCTGCTCGCTGTTTGATGGCCGGTCCTTCTTCTGAGTTGTGGAAATGGCATAGGCGGTTGGGACACTTGAGCTTTGATTTGGTTTCCCGCTTGAGTGGTCTTGACCTTGTCTGAGGATTGCCGAGGTTGAAGCTTGAGAAGGATTTGGTTTGTGCTCCTTGTAGGCATGGTAACATGGTAGCCACTCCCCATCCACCCCCGACCGATGTCATGACCGAGCGTCCGACGTAGCCGTTGCATATGGACCTTGTTGGGCCGGCTCGAGTTCGCTCGGTGGGTGGGAAGTGGTATGTCCTTGTTGTGGTGGACGATTACTCTCGCTATGCACCGGGTGTTCTTCTTGGAGGATAAGAGTGAGACTTTTGGTTTTGTTCGAGATCCGATCGTGAGGTTGAAAAACGAGAGGCATGGGAATGCTATTCGAGCTATCCGCCAGTGATAATGGCTCGAGTTCAAGAACTCTCGTTTTGATGCCTTTTGTCGTGATCTAGGTCTTGAACATCAGTATTCGACCCCTTATGTGCCCCCTCAAAATGGAGTCATGGAAAGGAAAAATCGGACTCTTTGTGAGATGGCTAGGACGATGCTCGATGAGCACAGGACTACTAGGAGATATTGGGCCGAGGCGGTCAATACGGCTTGTCATGTTTCCAACCGGATTTTATTGAGAGCTTTCAAGAAGAAGACCTGTTATGATCTTATGCATGGTCGGGCACCCAAGGTGAGTCACTTCGAGTTTTTGGCTGCAAGTGCTTTATTTTGAAGAAGGGAAAACTCGACAAGTTTGAGGCTAGGTCTAGTGATGGTATTTTCTTTGGATATGCTAACCACTCTAGAGCCTATAGGGTGCTTAACCTTGAGACTAACAAAATCATGGAGACTTGCGAGGTGACCTTCGACGAGACAATGCCATGTACCTCTCTTGGTTTTGAATGTGCAGGTGATGAAGAGATGGCCGAGGACCTCTTTGAAGAGGAGAAAGATGAAGCTGGAGATGATGATGGGGAGAACCATGCGCCTGAAGCTGAGCATGTACCCACTACTTCCCCTACGACCACTTTGGAGCATGGACCGTCTACTTCATGGACAACGACGGTGCAACAAGAAGACCAGGCGAGAGAAGCTGAAGTTGAGGGGGAGGTAGTCTCGAGGCGTGAGGCTCCCCGGCGGATTCAAGAAGTGCATCCCCCGTCGAAGATTATTGGGAACATTGATGAACGCACTACACGGTCGAGGTCCGGGAATTCCTCTCATTTTGCTCATGCTTCGCTTTTGTTGCTACTTTTGAGCCCAAGGACATTGGACATGCTTTATCCGATGCAAACTGGGTCAATTCTATGCATGAGGAGTTGGAAAACTTTGAGAGGAACCAGTGTGTGGGAGTTAGTTGAACCACCTCCAAATTGTCATCCCATAGGAACCAAGTGGGTTTGCAAGAACAAAGAGGGAGAAAATGGGATGGTTGTGAGGAACAAGTCCGGACTTGTTGCTCGGGGGTTTAGTCGAAGGAGGGGATCGACTATGAGGAGACCTTTGCTCCCCGTGGCCCGTCTTGAGGCAATTCGGATCCTTCTAGCCTTTGCCGTGGCTAAAGGGTTCAAGTTGTTTCAGATGGACGTGAAGAGTGCTTTTCTGAATGGGGTCATAGAGGAGGAGGTGTATGTGAAGCAACCACCTGGGTTTGAGAGCGAGTTGTACCCACACAGGGTATACAGGTTGAAAAGGGCTCTGTATGGGTTGAAACAGGCGCCCCGTGCTTGGTATGGGAGATTGAGAGGTTTTCTTTTGAGCAGAGGGTTTGTGATGGGTACCGTGCTGTCGGGGACCGCCCTAAGGGTCCCCTCAAACAATGGGGGGAACCCCTATCCAAATTCCCCGCATCAACATAAGCTAAGCCTAACCATGCAGGAAACTAACCATGCAGATACGGCCCATGCGGCAAGACTTCGGAGGCCCACCAAGGCGGCCCGCCTAGGAAGACCCCTCGAGCAGTGCTCCGCCTCGCCCGAGGGCATGCTCCTCCTCGAACGGGCTCCGCCCCCGTTCGAGGGGCAACTCCCTCCTCGAACGAGTTCCGCCCCGCTCGAGGGGCGGCCCTTCCCCTCGAGCGGTCCCGCCCCGCCGAGGGCGCGCTCCCCCTCGAGCAAGTCCCGCCCTCGCTCGAGGGTCCGCTCCGCCCTCGGCCGGGGCCCGCCACGATCACGGGCGCCCCCGCACGCGTGCGCCGGCCCCGTACTTGGGCATTTAACGCCCCGACGCCACGGACGGCGCCATCATGCGCCGGGGCTCACGCCCCGTGCCGCCGCACCAACTCCCCAGGGAAGGAGCCCATCCCCGCCACCGTGGGATGGACCGTGCGGTACGGCGGTGTCGGTCCCGTGACACCGTGCGCACGCCGCCGTACGGCTAACGCGCCCGACCCTCGAAAGGGGGCCGGGCGCACCCCTCGATTCCACTTTCCCGTGACCTTGCGGTTGCCAGGGGTAAGGGGCGCTAGGCCGGTGGACGGCCATCCCGGCCACCGCGGCCGCGCGGCCGCCGTACCCACGCATGCGGGCGCACGCCCGACTCCGCGGGCGCACGCCCAAGCACCGCAGCAACCACTCCGCCACCGCAGCTCATTGGGAAGGAACGCCGCATCGCCCGCTCCCCGTACCCCGTACCGGTCATCATCGCACCTCCCCTCGAAGCCTACCGCAGAACGCCATCACCGTCCGCCGCCTCCTACCCTCGAACCGCCACTGTTCGGGAACGAAGTAGGCCATCATGGCCGGATCGCAGCATGGATCGTTCGGACGATCGCCCGCTCTACACCGTAGCACGACGTGCTCCTACACGTAGCTAGGTAGCGCGGCGTGCATGTAACTCGCCGCCCCCTTGGCCTATAAAAGGGGAAGCGAGCCCCCGCCCGCGGGGGGACGGACCCCGGAGGAACACGGCGCATTGTGCACTCACTCTCTTATTCTCCCATAACATCTCCACCACCCACCGGGGACTTGGAAGCCACGCTTCTTCTCCCACCTTGCTTGTACTTGCCCCACTACAAGCACCCCCGGTGCCGAGCAATATAGTGCCACGAGCACGCCACCGCCGGACGTACGGCCCCCTCGGCCGGAACCGGGATAAACCTTGTGTCATTTGTTGCTTAGCATCGACCATAGAGGGATAGACTTAGGCGTTATCTATCGGTTAGTGTCGGGACCATATTCCGCACCGACAGTTGGCGCCCACCGTGGGGCTAACGAGCGCCTAAGGTCATTTCGCTAACTCCCTCCATGGTGATTCGCACTGAGTACCGTAGCACCCGCTACAACATGGGTAGCTCAGACCCCCTTCCGGCCGGGCTCGAGATCCGCTTCGGGGACTTGAACTTCCAGGCCACGGGGAATGGCTATCTCATGCGCCTCACCAACCGTGAGGAGCTACGCGCGCAGCGGGAGGCCAGGTCCGCTCTGGTCTCCGCCGCGCGCACGACACCGGCGCAGGCACCCGCAGCACGGATGCGCGGGTCCGTCGACGCCGCGACGCCGCCGCCGCTCCGGCTACGCTCGCGCCGGGCGCGGTCCGAGCGGCGGCGGCCGAGCGCCGCCCCCCGGCCGCGGTGCGCCCAACGTCACGACGGCCGCCACCACCCCGCCGGGACCGCGTGCGGTCTCGGGACCGCGCGTCCCCATCGGGCCGCGTGGCGTCACTACGGCCTACAACGCCAACGTCGGCACGACAATGCGCGAGGTGCCGCCCGGTCGGCACGTCTTCGTCGCCGGGGATCCCGCACTCCCCGGCCACGGCGGACGAGTCGTCCCCCGGGCTCCGTCGACACGATGCCACCCGCCAACCGTCATGGGTACGCGGAGTGGGACTTTTCCGGTGTGCCGGACCCGGGCCGCGTTCGGGGGCGCTTCCTCGACGCCACGGACTGCGGTTCGGCTGCTCCGACGACTCCAGCACTGGGAGCTACGACCCCACGCGGGAATGCTGCGCCGTCATCACCAACGACCCGGCCAACGCCGCCGGTGCGGCGGGCGCCGGAGATGGGGGAAGTCACGCCGGCCCCGGGGGGTTGCCACGCGCCCGGCCGCGGGGCCAAGCGCACCTCGCCGGGGCCGACGTCGACGCGCGCCCGACCCAAGCTCGCGAGCTCGAGGCCAAGGCGGCAGAGGAGCACGGACCGTGCGGCTACTCCGCGCCTCGATGGCGGGGGAGGCCTCCGCGCGCGCGCGAACGCGCACGGGAGTTAGGCCGACAAGTCCGCGACCGCCTCAACCCCGTCCCCAACGTCGACAACGCGGATACTCCACCGCGAGCGAGCCAAAAGCTCATCGCCGCCGCGACACCGCCGCGCGCCATGCCGGCACCCTCGACCCCCGAGGCTCGAGACATGCACCGCGAGGTGCGGACCCTCCTTGAGCAAGCGGCCGTCCGACAGGCCGAAAGCTCGGCCTCACGCATCCGCCAACGGGGGGACGCGCGGGGTGATGATCCCGCACCGTGGGGCGAACCCTCGGTGCATGCGGGTCGACCTGCTGACCAGGGACGCACGCCGGCCAAGGAACGGCTCCTCGACACACGCAGGGCGCTGGATGGCGACGCCCGCAACGTCATCAACGCCCGGCGCACCAGCAAGGCGGACGCGCGAGCGGCCAGGGGCTACCACCCTCGAAGGGGTGGGCGCTACGACAGCGGTGAGGATCGCTCCCCGACGCCGGAGCCCCCGGCACCCGTGTGTTCGGCAGGGGAGATCCGCACGGCGGCGTTCCCCGCCGCTTCCGTCAACCCACGACGATCATCAAGTACAACGGGGAGACAGACCCTCGTGTTTGGCTCAACGATTACCGCCTAGCCTCGTCGGCTCGGGCGGGGCCACCAACGACGAAGTAATCATCCGCAACTTGCCCCCGCATCCGGGTGATGCGGCCCGACATGGCTCGAGCACTTGCCCGCCACCCGGATCCACAATCGGGACGATCTAGTCCACACTTTCGTGGGCAACTTCCATGGCACATACGTGCGCCCCGGGAACTCCTGGGATCTGCGCTCCTGCACGCGTGGCCGGGCGAGTCGCCGCGGGACTTCATACGGCGCTTCTCCAAGCGCTGCACAGAGCTCCCCAGCGTGGCACAGTCGGAAATCGTGCACGCGTTCCTCGAGGGCACCACGTGCCGGGACCTTGTGCGCGAGCCGGGACGTAGCCCGCCCACGGACTCGAACGAGTCGTTCGACATTGCCACCGCCTTCGCCTCCGGGAGAGGAGGCCGTGGGGGCGATCTTCGACGGCAAGAAGGGCAAGCGCTCCGAGGACACGCCCGCGGAGGGCGGCGGGTCCAAGGAGCCACGCCGCAACGACAAGCGGGGCAAGAAGGGGAAGAAGCCCGCGCCGCGAGGCGCGCGAGCAGGGCGCAACGGCGGCAATGCCGAGGCCCTCGGCCGGTGACCCGGCCCGACGGGGCCCTCGACCGGCTCCTCGAGGCCCGGGGGTGTTCGATGACATGATGAAGAAGCCATGCCCCTACCACAAGACCCCCGTGAACCACACTCTTGAGCGATGCGACATGCTCAAGAAGTTCTACGGCCGTGCCGCCGCGAAGGAGGCAGAGGCCAAGAAGGATGGGGGCGATGGCGACGCGGGCGGTTTCCCCGCTGTCGAAAATGTGTTCCTCATTTTTGGAGGACCTACCGTTGACATGTCAACCCGGCAGCGCAAGAAGGAGCGGCACGAAGTCCTCGCCGCGAGAGGGGCACCTCCGGCCTTTCTCAACTGGTCGAAGGATGCCATCACCTTTAGCCGGGATGATCACCCAAATCGCATCCCGAACCCGGCCAAGGTTCCCCACGGTGGTCGATCCCATCATTGGGAACGCCCGGTTTTCGAAGGTCCTTATGGACGGAGGCGATGAGGCCTCAATATCCTCTTCGCGCATACGTTGCGCCCCGATGGGGATTGGGGTCCGGACCAATCGCGGCCCAGCACAAAGCCGTTTCACGGCATCGCGCCTGGAAAGCAGGTTCAACCCCTCGGGCAGATCGATCTGCCCGTCCGGTTTGGGACCCCCCAAGAATTTCCGCAAGGAAACCCTCACATTCGAAGTGGTGGGATTCAAAGGGGCCTACCACGCCATCCTCGGGCGACCGTGCTATGCCAAGTTCATGGCGGTCCCCAACTACACGTACCTGAAGATGAAGATGCCGGGTCCAAACGGCGTCATCACCGTCGGGTCGTCGATCGAGCATGCATTCGATCGCGACGTCGAGTGCGTGGAGCATGCGGAAGCACTAGCGCCGGGACGAAGCGCCGGTGAACACACGGAGAAGATGGTCAACGACGACCTCAACTCCGCCACCAAGCACGTCGGCACGTTCGAGGCCGCCGAGCAAGCCAAAGGGGTCCCCCCTCGACCCATCGGCCCCCGAGGGCAAGGCTTTGAGGGTCAGCTCGACCCTCGATCCTAAATAGGAAGCAGTGCTCGTCGACTTCCTCCGCGCCAACGCCGACGTTTTTGCGTGGAGCCCCTCGGACATGCCAGGCATCCCGAGGGAGGTCGCCGAGCACTCCCTTGATATCTCGCCTAACGCACGCGGCGTTCGGCGGCCGCCGCGCCGCTTCGACGAGGAACGGCGACGGGCGATCGGAGTGGAGCCGCGGAAGCTCCTCGAGGCCGGATTCATCAAGGAAGTGTTCCACCCGACATGGTTAGCTAATCTCCGTGCTTGTAAAAAAGAAAAATGGGAAGTGGAGGATGTGTATCGACTACACCGATCTCAATAAAGCATGTCCAAAAGTTCCCTTTCCTTTACCACGCATAGATCGGATCATTGATTCCACCGCCGGGTGTGAACTACTCGTTTCCTTGATGCCTATTCGGGATATCATCAAATAAAAATGAAAGAGTCCGACCAGCTCGCGACTTCGTTCATCACACCGTTCGGGACGTTCGTTACGTCACGATGCCTTTTGGCCTCGGAAACGCGGGCGCAACATACCGGCGCATGCAAGACGTTTTTGGGGACCATATCGGGCGGACGGTCGAGGCTTACGTAGACGACATCGTCGTCAAAACCGAGAAGGCGGACGACCTGGTCAGCGATCTTGGCATCGCATTCAGTTGCCTGCGGGCCAACGGGGTCAAGCTCAACCCCGAAAAATGTGTCTTTGGAGTGCCGCGGGGCATGCTCCTAGGATACATCGTCTCCCAGCGGGGAATCGAGGCCAACCCCCGAAAAGGTCGCGGCCCTCGAGCGAATGGGTCCAATTCGGGACCTCAAAGGGGTGCGAAGGTGTTGGGGTGCCTTGCCGCCACGAGCCGCCTCGTCTCGAGGCTCGGTGAGAAGGGCACCGCCCCTCTGCGGGCCGCTCAAGAAGCACGAGCGCTTCTCTTGGACCGCCGAGGCCCGGGGAAGCGCTCGACAAGGCGAAGGCATCTCCCGACGCACGCCCCAATCCTTACGCCGCCGCGAGACCGGCGAGCCCCTCCAACTCTACGTGGCCGCAACCACCCGGGTGGTCGGCGCGCGTGATCGTCGTGGAGCGCACGGAGGAAGGGCATGCCCGCCCGTGCGAGGCCGGTCTACTACATCGGCGAAGTCCTATCGGACACGAAGACGCGCTACCCCCGTGTCCCGAGAGGAAGGCTGTTGTACGCGGTAGTCCTCGCGCGGCGCAAGCTCCGCCACTACTTCGAGGCCCACCCGGGTACGGTGGTCTCTTCCTTCCCATTAGGAGAGATCATTCGCAACCCCGACGCGGCAGCGGACTGCCAAGTGGTCCGTGGAGTTGATGGGCGAGACGCTCGCCTCGCCCCGCGCAAGGCCATCAAATCGCAAATCCTAGCCGACTTCGTCGGCGAATGGACGGACACACGGTCCGCCGCCCCCCCCAAATTCAAAGCGAGTGCTTCGGACTCTCGTTCTTCGACGGCTCGGTGATGAAGACGGGGAGCGGGGCGCGGGCTCGCGTCTTTGTGTCACCCCTCGGGGAACACATGCGCTACGCGGTGCGCCTCCACTTCCCCCGCGTCCAACAATATGGCGGAATACGAGGCCCCTCCTCTCGCGGCCTCAAGATCGCCATTGAGTTGGGCATCAAGCGCCTCGATGTGCGAGGGGATTCGCAGCTCGTGATCGACCAAGTCATGAAGAACGCGAGCTGCCACGACGACAAGATGGAGGCCTACTGCAAGGCCGTGCGGGCCCTCGAAGACAAGTTCTACGGCATCGAGCTCAATCATGTACCCCCGCCGGTACAACGAGGAGAGCGGATGAACTTGCCAAGATCGCGTCCGGCGGATCACCGTTCCCCCGAACGTTTCGCGCGCGACATCGCACAGCCATCGGTCACCTTCGAGCCCTACCCCTCGAGCGACAGCGGACCCTCGGGGGCTCCCCTCGAATCCGGCGGGTGCGGAACCCATGGAAGAGGACCCCTCGAACGAGGCGTACGTGCTCTCCCTTCTCGAGGGTACGGCTCCCCACGAGAGGGCCGCGCAATGGACATCGAGCCGGCTCCCGCCCAGGCGGACTGGCGGGGAGAAGTACATCGCTGGATTGCTCGAGGGAGCTCCCCGCGGGCCGGGCCGCAGCCGGGCGCATCGCCGGGGATGGCCAAATCGTTCATATTGTTTCTTATTTATTCTTATTGTATGCTTGTATGTTGATTGTGGACGTAGGAGAGCGAATCGTTCGAGGGATTTGAAGATCGAACGCGCGAGAGTTTGAGAAGCGAGTTTTGTTGAAGGAAAGTCTTCCTTGTGGCATACCCCGCTTGTCCTACATAACATGCATTTAAATTCAGCATTTTTACTTTTCTTGCTTGCATTAACTTGACGGGAACCTATTAAGGATCATGCTAGCCTTTTACTACCTTTACCTGTCAACAGGGTTTATTAAATTAATTTTGATGGTAGCTATGGCTTAGCATGCTCAACTAAGATTGGTGTTAATCAAACTTGTATACCTTTTATATTCTATGTTAGTTTATGTTACTTTGCTTTACAAATTCACTTTATTATGATTAATCGTTATGGAGAACCACCCAGGGAAAACGGTACAACCACGAACTAATGGGCAATGGTCTTCGTTTGAATAATTAGGAACTTTAGCTTGAGATGGTCTTACACGATAAGGCAAAGGGATCGAGCGGTCTTGTGGGCGTATAGACTCGCTCTTGCGAGGGGATTGGGTGAGTTATTCTTTTTGTGGTGGGGTATCGACACCTTTAGGGGACTTTACACCTTATAGCGGTCCAGGACCTTGTGGGTCATAACTTGCTAAGGAACCTTTTGCCAAAGCCATGTAGCGTTCTTTTATGCAATCACACCTCGGAAGTGTGGTATGGTGCCTTGCAAACACGCATGGTTGGGTTCAAAGTTCTTCGGAGCTTTACGGCGCTTGTGGTGAAAGTGTACAACCTGCGAGTGTTAAACTAATCGATTAGTCGTGCTCACGGTCGAAGCGACCTGGACACTCACATGATTAAATTATGAAACTTAAATGTTTAATTGCTGTTTTATTCTTTATTTATGATGCTTATACCTTATTAATTGGGTTGGTATGAACTTACACTCTTTAGTAATCGAGGTTGCTAATAAAACTTGACTCAGCAAAATCTTCAGCTTGCTTGAACCTTAGCCATCCACCATATGGCCTTGCATGTTATGTTCTCTCTTGATGAGTATGTCATGTGCTCATGCTTGTTTATTCTCTTGCATCTACGATACCGGATTGCTTTGCTCGGACCCGGGAGAACTTTGAAGACATTCCGGAGATTTCCGGGAGCTCTAGGTGCGCGTAGTCTTCGGTCGGTTGCACATGGAGGCATTTTGTGTCTCGCTGCGACTCGTTACTTAAGTTTCGTTTAAGGTATAGTTTGTAATAACTCTTTATTTGTGCGGCAACGATTTTGGTATTCACGATATGCAAGTGTGTGTGTAACTGTGATCCTGAAACGCACACGTGATCTATGCATTCGGTTTTGCCTTTAAAGCGGGTGTGACAACGCTGGCGATGCGAAGTCCTTGGAGACGCTTGAAAACGAGCGCGCAAACATACGAGAATTGGATGTAGGCCTCGTCGCGCGTCAAGTACGAGGTAAAGGCAAGTCATGCTGCAGTACTCCTTGGTCCACGTGCTCACCTTCCTCATCGCATCAAGAGTTGTAGTCGTACTCATGGCGTCTCCTCCATCTTGAACTTACTATGTCTTTGGTGTACTTGGTGCACAAATGTTTCCTTCCTTCGGTGCTTGATGCGGAGGTGAGGAAGAAGCGCAACTCGCCACATCATGCTCATCTCGAATTCCGCTCATGTCTTTTGCGGAGCCTTGCAACAAAGAGTGAGACAAACCACCAAAGATAATATCATCCACGGACACACCGAACGATCGGAATATCGCCGCCCTTCGAGGAGAAACATAGTCGATCTACCTTCCCCATCTCAAAGCCCTCGAGCGAAACGAAGCCCCTCTACCTGTTACCGAAGCCTGAGCTGTTTCAACCCATAGAGCGACTTTCTCAACTTGTACACCGGTGAGGTACTTCTCACTCTCAAACCCGGTGGTTGCTTCACGAAACACCTCTTCCTCCTTGTTATTCGGGGAAGGCACTCTTCACATCCTTTTGGTACAATTTGAACCACAGCCACGAGAAAAGGCTAGAAGGATTCTAATCGCCTCCAAACGAATGATAGGGCTTAAAGGTCTCCTCGTACTCAATCCCCTCCTTCGATTGAACCCTTGCACTACGACCTCGACTTGTTTCTCACAACTTCTCCATTCTCATCGTCTTTATTTTTCCACACACATTTTGTCTAGATCGACACAACCTTGTGGAAGATCCACTAACTCCCAAACTTGGTTTCTCTCAAAGTTCTCGGAAGCTCCTCATGCATTGCATTGACCCGATTAGAATCGGAAAGTGCGTGTCCAATGTCTTTGGGCTCGAACATAGAAACAACGGTGTGGGCAAAGTGAGAATTATTTAATTGTCGGCCAGGTAGTGCATTTGTTGATGTCACGAATGATCATGAAGATGGGTTATCAACGGAGCTTGTCGTGGAGGTTCTCGCCTCGAAGTTACCTCCCCCCTCGCAATCGCTTCTCCTTGATCTCGGCATGTCGTGTAGGTGTAGGAGAGGGCACCGCTCCTCGATCGTAGTCGAAGTAGTGGGTACATGCTCGGCGCGGGCGCTACACCACCATCTTCATCATCTCCATGTTCATGCTCCTCCTCACAGAAAAATCTCGACGATTTCCGCTCATCATCACAAGCACGATCAAAAAAAAAAGAAGGCTACGTGTTTGTGTCTATTCGTAGTTAACCTCGCAAGTCTCCACGATTTGGTTAGTTTCCAAGTTGAGCACACGAAATGCTCTAGAGTGAGTAGCATAACCAAAGAAAATACCATCGACGGACCTAGTCTCGGAAACTTATCAGAATTCTTGCCTTTCTTCAGAATAAAGCACTTGAATCCAAACACATGGAAATGACTCACCTTGGGAGTGCGACCATACATCATCTCATAGCACGTCTTCTTCTTGAATGCTCGGAGAAAAATTATGTTCGACACATAGCACACGGTATTGACACCTCGGCTCGGAACCTCCTTGGAGTCACATGCTCATCGAGCATCGTCGAAACCATCCCCACACAAGGTTATGTTCTTCATTTCCACCATGCATTCCCAGGGGTGTATACAAACTCGAAAAGCTGGTGTTCAGACCCAAGTCATGCCAAAAGGTTTCAAAGTGAGAGTTTTAAAATTAGGAGCCATTGTCAACGCAAATTGCTCGTATGGCATCTCTTTGTGTCTCTTGTTCTTCAACCTCGAAGACAAGATCTCGAACAAAACCAAACGTCTCCTTCTTCTCATCCAAAAAGAAGATCCGAAACATCACGAGAGAGTAGTCGTCCACCTGACTAGGACGTACCACTTCCCACCCATAGATCACACATGAGGCTGGGCCAATGAGTCCATATGGAGCGACTCGCATGGATCCTTCGTCATCACATCGGTGAGGGTAGATGGGAAGATGCTACCATTTTGGCATGCTACACAACGCCTGAAACCAACTCTTTCTCAAACCTCAAAAATGGCAATCCTCGGACCAAGTTGAGCTTACTCAAGCGAGACGAAAGGTCGAAGCTTAAGTGACCCAGCTACATGCCACTTCCACAACTCACTCGAAGGACCGGCCAAAAAACAACAGAGCCACACCGAACGAGAGAAGCCAGCTCGGAAGAATTTGACCCTCGGGAATGACGGGTGTAAACTTGGTCCCCTTGAGAATCAAAAATGCGAAGACATCGAGGTCGAAAACAACACCTCGAAATCCTCATCCAAAAGGCTGCGACATGGAAAGCAAATTGAACAGAAGCGATTGAGCAAGAGAGCAACACACACGATAGTGACCTTGTCACTCACCTTAATCTCGACTTCGACCCAACACACGTCCTCGCCCATTGTCCCACAAGGTGGTCCCATGTGCTTGGACACCACGGGACGAGACTTGAGAACCACCCCCTTGTCTCTAGGTCCGCATATGCCTCGAGCAACGGAGTCGATCAACCAAAAGTTCCTCCAAGTCTCCCCTGAAATTCAAAAACGAGCACGTGACGGAACAAATGACTCAACACGGGGTTCTTACCAATGAGTAGAACGGGTATCGAGCCGACTCCAAAGTGGGGGTTAGAACAATCCATAACATCATGCGTGCAAGCTACCACCATGAGGGAACCACTCTGTCTCGGCGGGGGAGGCAGCGACGAAAGGACGACATTAGACCTTTGCTCCTGCGAGACTGAAAGCTACGACTCCTCCCACCCTCGTACGAACTGGTGGTGGAGAACATCACAAGGCTCAGCACACACGGACTCACCATGCCAGCCACCTATGCTGCGACCGAAGGGCGGGCGGGCATCTCCGCAGCCGCGAAAACCAAGGCACTGTCACCTAAACACTTAGGTTTGGTGGCTCCCCCGGAGGCTGATGCAATGGGGTAGTGCTGGCCCGGCGGCACACATCCTCTTTGGTCTCCCCAAGCGGAACTATCCTCACAACGGCCTTGGCCACAGGCATTTGCATACGAGTCGATGCTGTTGAGGGGTGTCAACGGTACTTGTTAGCCCACTCCTTGGCAACCTCTCCTCACGCTTCCTCTTGAAGCAAAACTCATCCTTGTGACCATCTCTTACCCTGAAAACCCACGTGGAATCGGATGGGTTTTGGTTTAGGCTTGGGTTAAATTTGCTCATTCGACTTCTCACCTTCTTCTCTCCGATTGCATCTCCCTTGTGATTCACAAATCTCCTTAGGTTTTGAAGTTGTTTGTTTGAGGGAGGAAACATCGTTCGATTTGGAGTTGTGTCGAGTTTCTTTATGAGATGGTTGGGCACAAACTCCAAACTTGTTCTTGTGGGTTGTTTGTGGGTGATTAGAACGCTTTCCAACTTTGTCATCTCCCTCACGCTACTCTCTTCAATTTTGTCGGCCCAAAGGTGCCGACCATCATGAATTTGACGCTATCATGATACCAAGGCGGGAGCTCTGACTCGATAACCAACTCATACACTTCCTTAGTTCATTGTTTCGGCCACACCAAACGAGTCCACATAATATGAAAGCTTCAAGTTGCGAACAATGCAATTCACAAGTAGAGCGAAAGTAAGACATGTACTTTCAAATCGAGACTCGAGTGAAACGATGCGAGCACGCAATTCGACGATCTTTCCATGCAACACGGGACAAGACATGCTTTAGCCAAAGAGGGTCTAGATTGCGGCGCAACCAACTCGGCTTAGTAAGCACATCTAGTTCCTCACACTTTGAGGCATGCTTTTCCCGAAAGAGTAGTAAGACCAACTAGGAAAACAAAGCAATCGACAAAATTAACCTCATCGGGGAAACAACGAATTGAAGCCTTAAGCGAATCTATCTCAAGCTTAGCATCAAGTTTAAATGTTTCTAGCTCGGCTATTATGTTCCTAGCATCTTAGTGAGGCCCTAAGCTCTTTCCTCATCTTCTTAGCCTCTCTAAACAAAAGGGTGAGTTTTATAGGAAAAGAAAGACGAAAAAGAAAGATGAGTATCACATGAGTCTGAAGAAGTGTCGGGTGATCTTTTACATTGACGGAACGAGACCTTATCAATAGAAGTAATGGAGGCGGTTAGGTGGCCAAGCGAGTTAAAGAAATTTGGCTATCTTCGAATCAAGGAAGGAACGAGGATTCGAGTAAATTTGAACAAAAGATATTTCTTGCGAAAGCGGGGGCATGCGTTGACACCATTTTTTGGAGTAAGTCAAAAAGGGATAAAAAGGAGTAGCTAATGAAGAACGAGTTCAATCGTGCAGTTGGAATAAAGATAGTGGTCGACGAGCCCACCAAACCCGATCGAGAAGCTGATGGCTGATCCATCGATGGACGAGCGGGTCGCTTTGATCGAGTCGATGGAAGGAAGAAGGTAATAATTGAGACAATACGCCAAAGGCAAGACACGACGAGAGGCGGGTCAGTCTATGATTGGCAACAGGTTAGAGTTAGTTTGACTCTTCCATGAGTCTTTTTCTATTTTTTAGCAGTGTTCGTTTTCTTTAGATGCAAGTAAACAATACAGTAATCGGCTAGGAGTCGAGTTGTCCTTAGGACATAAATATCAGCCCTACATGGTCGGAAAATATGTACACACCAATACCAAACAAACCGCCTCTGGGCAAATCCTTTACAATTTACAACATCTACTTTTCGGCGACTTCGCCATTGCGTTTTCCTTTTCCTCGTGATTGTTCGGATATACGTGGATGATATTGTCTTTGGTGGCTCGTCACATAACCTTGTTGCCAAGTTTGCGAGATGAGATGAGCGGGGAGTTCGAGATGAGCATGATGGGCGAGTTGTAGTATTTTCTCGGACCGCGATCAAGCAAGTGAAGGACGGTACATTTGTGCACCGGACCAAGTACACAAAAGACATGCGAGGAAGTTCCGGATGCAAGATGTGAAGCCGATGTCGACTCCCATGGGGAGTACCGCCACTTTGGATGCGGATGAGGACGGAGAACCGGTGGACCGGCGGGAGTACGGGAGCATGATCGGCTCCCTCCTCTACTTGACGGCGACGAGGCCGGACATACGGTTCGGCGTGTGTCCGTGCGCTCGTTTTCGAGCTTCGGCCGAGGACATCACATCGACAGCCGTCAAGAGGATCTTCGGTACCTACGGTCGCCCCTGGTCTTGGCCTTTGGTATTCTTCCTCCTCGACTCTGTCTCTTCATGGTTTTTCCGATGCGGATTTTGCCGGTTGTCGAGTCGAGAGGAAGTCTACTTCGGCACTTGTCGGTTTCTTGGTTCTTCGTTGGTCTCATGGTCTTCCCGCAAGCGCTCTAGTGTAGCTCGGTCTACCACGGAGGCGGAGTATGTTCTTTGCCGCGAGTTGTTGTTCCCGACTGTTGTGGATTTCATACACTTTGAGAGACTTTGGTGAGGAGTGCACCCGGATCCCACTTCTTTGTGATAGCACTAGTGCCATAAGCGTAGCCAAAAACCCGGTGCTTCACTCCGGAACCAAACACATAGAGGTGAGGTATCATTTCCCGAGGGACAATGTGGAGAAAGGAACCATTGTTTTGAGCCATGTCCCTACCCAAGATCGGCTAGCCGACATCTTTACAAAGCCTCTCGACCAAGCTACATTTGTGCGCTTGCGGGGGAACTTGGGGTTTGTTGCCCTTTCTAGTTGATTCTTGGGGGATTTCCTTTTTGTACCTATGTATCATATCATGTTTACTTTGATGTATATACATGCTTTGCTTGATGTACAAACCATGGTAGGATAGCCATCTTGTCATATATCATGTTGCATTTGTATCATATTGCATTTTAGGATGATGAGCTTCTTTCATATGCCATATTTGAGTCTCTTTGGCTATTTGTGAGATATTGGTTATATGTGTGGAGAAATGGTGATGTGAGGCTATGCTCTTGGAATATTTGAGATATATGTGTGGTGAGATAGCCCCTTTTTGAAATAAATGCTAAACTTGACTAATTTTTGATGAAATTTGCTCCACTCGTGTGTAGTTGTGTATCCATGTCACGGTTTGGTCTAAATGTGCTTTTCATGCTTAGATTGTGCTTGGATGCCTTGTTCTTGCATTTGGGCCAAAGGCCGGATATCATTGTGAATGTTTAGCCTATGTTGCATTCATGGAGGAGCATAAGCTTCTTTTTGCCGCAATGGGACTTCATGTACCATAAAATGACTTAATCTTGAAAAGAAGTGTAAAATGCCCGAAAAATGCTCCATCCATCATGTCTATGCTTAAAATGTCTTATCTTTCACATATGGGTGCAAAACATGTTGCATGATGTTCACCGATGGAGAAGTCTCCCCGAAGTGGACACATGGCTCATGAGCTTTGACATGACACGCTTTGCTTTATGGGTGTTTGCCATGATCTTTTGCCTTGAGAATTTGATATCCTTGTATGATCTTTGAATGGTATGCATGTTTGTGGCTCTAGTGTGACATGGATAGGCTTTTACATGTGAAGCGAGCCTTCTTTTGATAAAACTGCTTAAATCGAGAATTTTGCTTTGTCACATGCTTGTATTTTCATATATTACTTGTGGCAATGCTTTGACTATGCTATGATTCATGTGTGTGATCTTTGTCTCATTTTTAGCCTTTGACACTAGATTTGGCCTATTTGAGAAGCTCATGTAGATGTTTATATGCTTTGCTTTGCATTTCTGCATTTTCACCTTGATTCATACATTGTCAACAAGGGGGAGAAAAGGTGAGCTTAATGAAAATTCGAAAAAGGTGAGCTGAAATTTGGAAGCGTGCATCCACATGTTCGGGGGGAGGCATTTGTTCGGGGGGAGCTTTCTTGCTTGTTTTCGGTGTGGATTTTGTGCTTTGCTTGGCTTGTGACCTTTCTTTGCCTTTCTTCGGTTTTGGTCATGAGTTGAGCTTCTTTGTTTTTCTTTCTTCTTCTTTTCTCTTTTACTCTGAATTTCATTTCGCGTTGTGTGTTGTCAATGCACTCATCAAGGGGGAGATTGAGGACCGGGAGCGTCCCGGTGGTCGATGGATGACCGCTCCTCGGTGATGAGTGATTGACAACGGGTGTCGGACCGACTCTTGGCTTAGTGCGCGAGGTGTAGGCCGCGGCCTAGTTCGTGTTGTTGTAGGTGAAGAACGGGCGCGAAAGGTCTTCGGCCTTGAGGGGCCTCCGGGAGATGGAGAGACAATAGGCTCGGTTCGAGGGACCCGGTGGACGGCGGGGCGGGTGCGGGCCACATGGTGGCGACACAAGCAAGACGAAGTCATGGACAAGTGAGCCGGTGCACGGTGGCGGTCAAGTCAAGTGGTTTGGCGGGAGGCCGGACCGAGCACGCGGGGTTTGGTGGTTTGCCCACAAAACCATCGGCGGACGGTTTCTTGGTTTGGGCCTCAAAACCAAGTCCGAGGGCCCAACACGACGGAGACGGGATCCGGGCGTGTCGGGAAGCTTCGAGGCGGAGGACACGCGGCGGGATCGCATGGCTTGCGTCGGGAGGACGCGGGGGGTGCGGCAAAGGCGTGGCCGTCCGATGGCAAGACCCACAAACATTACCAAAATGCCCCTACGTGGGTTGTATCGCCAGTAGTGTAGTTAGGGGTAGTCGAGTCATTTACCACTCCGGCGGGACCTGATATATAAGCCATGAGTGTGTGTTGATGGCTCTCTCTCTCCGCGACTTAGGGTTTCATTTGCTCCCTCCTCTTTCTCATTTTCGTAGCTATTTTCCTTCCTATTTTCTCTAGGCTAGCATGAGAGCTTCATGAGAGATTTGTTGAGAGGGATGGATGCTAGGGCGGCATGCTAGACCTTGTGAATCTTTCCTGGTTTGTATAGAAGATTCGGGGTTGTTTTTCGTGGCTTTTCGTGCTTGTTTTCGTGCTTTTGTTCCCGGTGTGATTCCGTGAATTTGAGTGGGTTTCTCCCCGGATTTATTTGAGGGAAACATGGATAGATGTCTTGTGCATCTTTGTGCTTGATCTTGTGCCCTCAAACGCCGGAAATCACTTCGATTCGTGAGTTTTTCGTTTGGTGCTCAAGCTTTTGGTGGTGCTCAAAGGATTCGCGATTCCCGGTGATTTAGGTAGTTAGGAGGCAAGATTTTTGGGCTATAGCATCCTTGCGTGACGCTTTTCAAGTCCCCAAACCCTTGTCTCCATAGCTTCAACCGTTTGGGAAATCCGATGATGATTTGGGGGAGTTGACTTTCGGGGTCGGGCCGAGTCCGTTCGTCCGTGCGGCGCGGACGGTCCGCGGGGGGGTCGCGGACGGTCCGCGAGGAGGCCGTTCGTCGCGTGTTCGTCGTGTTCTTGCGCGTCTTTGATTTCGATCCGGTTTGGCTTTTGGTTTTGGTTGCAGCCGGTTGCGGACGGTCCGAGCTCGAGTAGCGGACGGTCCGCGGGTGGCGCGGACGGTCCGCCGGCCTCGGCGGACGGTCCGTTTTTCTCGGGTCGCTTCGGTGGTTCCGTGTGCTTTAACGGACGGTCCGCGGTGTTGGGCCCGGACGGTCCGCGGTGCGGTGGCGGACGGTCCGCGGCCTCGGGTCGGACGGTCCGCGAGGCTCGTGCGGACGGTCCGCCCCTCTCGCGCGGACGGTCCGCCGAGCTCGTGTGCTTTGCCTCTTGGTTCGATTCCTCCCTCCCTTTCTAGTGCTTCCGCGTGTGCTTCTAGGAATCGTTCCTAAGGCTAGAGGTTGATCCATAACCTCGTGGTCTTGGCGATTGGTGCGTGATTCGATCCATCGCTTGTGCGTGACCGGGGTTTGTCTAGGATATAGGCCGGATTCTTTTGGAAGAATTTTTACCGGCTCCTATTCACTCCCCCCCCTCTCTAGTCGCCATCCGATCCTTCAAGCATACAAGATCAAATTAAGAAGTTTAGGAGCTTTGATAAATCAAGATAAAAGCAAAAGCCACATCGATACATTGAGATGTCCGAAGAAGGCAACGAAGAACTATAAAGGATGGTAACACCTCCATAGACCTTCTCTTTTCCAAACACAAATGCTTGTAAGTATGCCTTCAACCTCGGCTAGGTGCAACCTTTTGTTTTTCTCTTCCAACAATAATATGGCTACTAGGAGGGCAACCTAGGTTTCTTTTTACTTTTAATAGATAGGCATGACCATGTGTTCACCTCGATGTTTTATTATTGCCTATGCTTACGGAAAGATGATGAAAGTTGCTGTTTTGTTTTACCTACATGAAGTTATACATGTCTTGGCTAATTGCTCTCTATAATATGATCTGAAATTAATTTAAATGTCGGCTCTTTTATTTGTGGAGGTGAAATGACTATGCTCTAGACCCACATACATATCTTTACTCTTTGATTTAAGTTTATGGATAGCCGGATAACTTGTTGTTTTTTTGAAAACTTAACTTTTATGCTATCTACATATTTGTGATGCTCTTGCAAAGTCTACCTACCAAAACCGCATACATATATGTTTTATGATAACAAAACCCGTAGATTGCAAACCTATGTTTTGATGAGTTGGATTAGGATTATTAATTTCAATGTTTCAAGACTAAGAAGCTGGTCATTCTTTTGTGTAATTTTTCATGCTAGTCTTTTTGTCCATGCATTGTGGGTTTTCACATCAAAAATTTCACAAACATCACTAGGCATCCACCCTAAACCAAAAACATCTTTTTGTAATCACCTCCTTGTCCACAACCCAATTTTAGTATGGAGTGAAATTCTCGATGGAGATTCAAATATTTCGCAAGATTATAGAATTTATACTTACTTTAGCAGTCATTTCCCCTCTCTTTTATGCTCGAGGACGAGCATCATTCAAGCATGGGGGAGGAGTCATTACATCATCTATGACAAATGCTATGTAAGTATTATGTTGCAAAAAGTTCTGAGGAGCAAAAGAAAAAAATGAAAAATGAAAAAAAAATATTATGATGAGAAGAAAAGAAAAGTAAGAAAAAAGAAAAAAAAAGAAAAAAGAGAAAGAGAGAAAAAATGAGAATGAAATAAAATAAAAGTAAAAAAATATATATAGTTGCTCCTCGATTCTTTTTGCTTCATAAGTTCTCAAGTGCCTTGATGGCAAATCCATACTCAAATCTTTCAACCATGTGCAATCCGATAACGAGGACTTCACTCGTGTCTCGGGATCATCCATTTGCCACTTGCACATGGCCACCTTTCTAAATATGTGTGTTCCATCACTTTCTCTCTCTCTCTCTCTTTCCAACATTTATTTTCCATGGCCTTTTTGATGAGTCTCGGTAATTGCAATAGACCTCTATCTTAATTTGACAATATTTCGGATGTATGTTTTGCTAGGATTGTTTTTAACCTTCCAAGCTCCACATAAGCCTTCCACTATCACATATGAATAGACTAGGTTGAAAATAATCTGGTATAGGCTTGAGTGACTTGATGAGATGAGTGTTTCCATGAGCTATTGCAAGAGATTTTCACTTATGTTGTATATGCATCTTTTTGAAAATTCTTCTATGAAACAAGGTAATGGGTTGAAGTTCACTTAAGTTTGAGAGCGTCATGTTTATTAAATGTGGCTTGTTCTTTATTGTTAGTCTATCTTCCATAATGAAAAAGAAGCCGGCCACAACTTGAACTTTAAAAATAAATTCTTAAGAGAGAGCAATTTGCCTCGTCATGAATGACTAAGTGCAGGGACAACATTGGAAGGCAACGCTGATTTCCCTTTTAAGCAAGGATTACTTACTCGAGGACGAGCAAGGTTTAAGCATGGGAGATATGTTGATGGTGAATTTCCGTCAACCTAGAGTACTTGTTGTGCATTGGTTTCGATTATGATCTGCAACTAACCCGCCACTAGGCACACTAATGATATAACAAGTTCACTCTTGCATGTCGATTTTGGAGTTTATTGTTTATGCAGGAAATCTACGCTAAAGATGAGACTTTCGAGATAAGTTCACCAAGCACTTTGGAAGAAGATCATGAAGCCCGACGAGAGTCAAGACACACGATGAACATGACTCCAAATGACCCGAGGACCGAAGCGTCAACGTGCAAGTCTTCGGGGACTCAACCGGAAAATAGCGAAGCTTGCATAGCAAGGATTGAAGCCTTAACCGTGAAGGAAATGACGTCAAAGTCACACATGCAAGTGCACACAAATAAGGAATCACGCGAGAAGCAACCGGGGAGGAAACCGGGGCCGAACCGAGCGTAAATGGGCCCGGACCGACCGGCCTAGCCTACTCCGGCCCGGTTCGACGCCCCCTTTGCCCTAGGTGTTCGTCTATTTATTGCCTCTGCCTCCATCCGCCGCCACATCGAACCAATCATTCTACCGCTGCCATTCACCAGAAAACCGCCACCGCAAGAGGAGGGAGAGAGTTGGATGAGCTCTTCGCAAGGATCAACACCGGCGGAGGGAAGGAAGCAAGAGGAGGACTCCAAGCCACTGGCCTAGGGGTGTTCCAAAGCTTCATCGCCGCCATCTTCATCGACAACGTTCTCCGTAGTCTCCATCACCCCTATGTACTTCAATCTGTGTAAGATGATGGGGTAATGTTTCCGTTCATCCCTAGGGTTAGATGAATGCATGATATGTAATATATACATGAACTTTATGCCAATCAATGCTTTATGGTCTATGTTTTCGCATATGCTTTGTTTACATATGTTTGCGCAACATGTGGTCTTAGTGGGGTTTGTGGTAATTGTGGTGATTAGCTTAACCCTATGGATGCTTAGGTATAGATGCGGTTATACGTGAAAGTGTTTGATTACCTTGCGTAGTGACGGTCGGGTGGAGGGAAAAGGCTTAGCAGTACCGCATAATCACCATGAAGCTAGTGTAGGCAACGCCCTTTTCATGTAGTAGATGCATCTTCATGTGTTCCTAAACCCCGGGGAGGGAACGCTTATCTATCTTAATCTCTCTCTTGTGTCCACCCTTTGCCATCTAGTTTAACCTTAGATTTGTTTGGTTAACATAGGTTAGATTGTATTTACCTTCGAATAATACTCTTTCAAAGGTTTTCCATTCAACTAGATTAGTACTTGGTTAAGCGCTAGCAATCCCTTGCTCCGCGGATTGATAAGAACCCGGGGAATCCACGTGGTGAAAAAGGTGTAGGTCCGTACGCTTGCGGATCGTAGGTGGATACGAGTTTTATCGGTCAACAAGTCCCTTTTTTTGGATGTGGCAATTGATGACATGGCAATTGATGATGTGGCAACTACATGGCAAATGACGTGGCAGACACATCATGGCAGATGACATGGTAGCCGCATGGCAACCACATAGCAGCCACGTGGCGCTTATGTGACAGCCATGTGGTGCTGTTGTGGCATCCACGTGGTGTTGATGTGGCCAAATTCAATACCAGCATACGTATATGATGATGTCATCACATTTTCAGCCCACTAAGATATACAACCATAACACATATTGGCCCACTAATTTTAATATGTTTTTCAGCCCACTTGAAGATTACAATCTCAACCCATGGATCTCATTTACAAAATTAAACAGAACTAGCATCACATCAAAAAAATGTTCATCTTGTATTACAAAAAATACAAAGTTTTTCTTCGAACACATCACAGACAAGTTTTCATCCAGCAAGAGCTTTATCTCACTTCTTGTTCTCTAGTTTTTTTCTGAAATAAAACGAACAAATGTAACATTAGTAATTATCAGAAGAGCTCCTGTTTAAACATAAATGGTAAAGAGATCTAATTATGACCACATATGGACGTATATGCATCAGATTTTACATCTATAGGGTGTACATGAGGTGTTAAAAACTGCACAAAAACAACTAAATGTAACATGGTAGTAGTTATTGTACAGAGGCATGCTAGTTGATTAAAACTACATCGCCTCAGAAGGTTGGTTCCACACAGTTCCGCTCTAATCAACAAGAACCTGCAGTTCCAGGAAATTATATTGATTATGATGAGTAAAGCAACTAACGAAACGGAAGTTTGACTTGATGCTACCTAAAAGAAGAAATACAGCTTATCATTCACATTGCTTTCGAACCACTGTGCATGGATAGTGTTTCAGTTTAGCTAACACAACAAGAAAACATGAAGCATTTTGTATATATATTGTGCAATAGCAAGGACATCAATACTTCATTAGCAGAAGGTAAAGAAGGGACCAATGACAGAAACCATAAGGGAGCAATTCTAAGCAGCCATGATTCAGACAAGATGGATCAGTTTCTAGGCATTCATAAGTATTAACTGTGCTACCACCTGTGGAATCATGCAAGATAGGATGTCTCACATGCCTGAAAAACAATAATGCTAATACAGACCTATTATTCAACATGCAAAGAGACCGCGAAGGCCACATAGCAAATAGGGAGTTGTTTACATTTCAGATAACGAAAAAGTTAGATCTACATGTCTGGTTATTCAAGATGCAGATAGAAGTTAGTCATATCTAGTGAATTCACAAAGTCAATTTTAAGTATGCTTCCTGCATCTGGCCTCAGCTTTACACATTAGGCAAACATTCAATCCAGTTCACATGTGCGTTACAAACATAGGTCAGGTGTTACGCAATTAAGCTGCAGCCTTGGAGGTGTGCAGCTTGGAGGTGTTTACACCCATCAAGATTCAATTAATCACAACTATTAAGTTGCATTTTATTTTGGGTAGAAGAACAAAAAGATGCAAGTGCACACAGCTATTACATACAGCTGTTGATTAAATGCTTACAATAATTGAACACGCATACAACATCACAGAAGAGCAGCACTGCTACGCCCACTCACTAGAGCAGCGGCCGCCCGACACCACTCCCGGGCATTGGACCGCGGCGGTGGCGCAGTGGGTGGCGTCCGTGCGGGGTCGTGGTTGTGCCCAGGAGTCGGTGACAACATCCCACGGCAACATTTGCGAGAGCAGAGTGGGTGGGGGTCGCGCGGTGCGGTGGACCGGTATTGCGACAGCAGTGGGCCCGGTGGGTACCCACTACCGGAATCGACCCCCGTGCCGAGAGCCGGACCCACTCGGCACGGGGGCGTATGCTCTCGGCACGGCTCGTGCCGAGAGGGAGCTCTCGGCGGAGCGCTCCCGCACCGCCGGGCGGCACGGGCGGCTCGCCGAGAGCCACGGCCCAAACTCTCGGCACGAGTCGTGCCGAGAGCCCATTTAGCTCTCGTCACGGGCCCGTCCACAACCGACAACGTGAATTGCGGGCCCCACTTCGTGCCGAGAGCCGCGAGAAAGCTCACGGCACGGAAGAGCTCTCTGCCGAGAGCCTGTGGGCGGCTCTCGGCACGGGGGTGGTGTCGGGCGGCCGGCGGCGGAGGTGGGCCCCACCTGCCGTGCCGAGAGCCCGCCGGGCGGCTCTCGGCACGGAGCCGACAAGCGGGCCCGCGTGTGGCTCCCGTGCCGAGAGCCGGGCCGGCGAGGCTCTCGGCACGAGCCTATCCGGGCCGCCGGCCCGGCCCATACGTGCCCGGCCCGGCCCATCTTTTTCATATATTTCTTCAAGTCTTCCATAGTAATCTAGCCCATCGGTTTGGCCATATGTACAAACTCCATTATTTGTGGTTTTTCGATTGGGCCTTTTCTCGCTCATGTCGTGTCGTGTGAAAGCGATATCCATTCACGTCATAAGCAGCATATGACTTGACCCTTAAGGAGAAACCATCGGCAACCTGTCTCAACTCAGGACTCATAGACGCATCGGTTTGGCTCTGCAAGTTCAGGCATGATTGCAGTTAATGTGATATTGAATGCGAGCTCAATTACTTGTAATATTAGAGTACAACCTATATTACTTTCTTTTTGAACAAAGAAATGAAATCGGCATTTAGAAGAACGTTTTCCTCATCGGTCGGTAGGGGGCCTTGACCGACGCGGAAGTGACCCAATAAATTCACCGCACCAAATCAAATCGGGTTGGATGCGGATGAGGCAAGATACAAGAAAGGAAATGAGGACCTTTATTGACAACTTACTTTATGTATGGTCGTACTTCCTCAAGGTTGCGCGAGAATATATATCGTCATAGTGCGCCACTCTTCAAGAGATAAGGTCTTGAACGTCGAACCACTTGCACTTCCGAGCTGCCCCCGGAAAAGGCCGAGTTTCGATTCATTTGCGCCGCATTGTACCGAGGAGGTGGATTATGCACGCCGGGAAGGTGCTCGGCATAGTATTTAGTTGTAAAGTTTGTCACCTCCCGCAAAATAGCCGCCTCGCAATGCAAGCTTCAACTTTGTTTTTATTTTTACATGTACTTCGAAGAACCTTTTGAACCCCGTCGATTGGATAGCACCAACGGTTCGCACGGGCCCCCCAATCGTGCCTCACGCGGGAGGTGCAAAATCATATGTTGCATCGGATTGAAGAAGCCGGTGGAAAGATCTTCTCTAGCTTACGAGCAATACGGTGCATCTTTTTCTAGTTTGTTAATCACAACCTTAGATAACTCCTTGGCACAAAGCCGACGGAAGAAATAACTCAATTCTGCCGCCAACTTGCCACACATGCTCGGGTACATAGCCACACATGTGGTAGTCATGACTTTTCAACCCCTTTATTCGAAGAGTAACTAAGTTGACTCCCCTTTTCAGATTTGCGGCATACCCATCGGGGAACATTAATTTTTGCATCCATTCTAGTACTTCCTTCCTTTGTACCCTATTATGGATGAAATCAGCCTTAGGCCTATTCCGTGTCTTTCCGGTACGGCCTTTGGGATGACTTGCTTTGGCTTTGTCGCATAACATTTCTAGATCGAGTCTAGCCTTAACATTGTCCTTGCTCTTCTCTTTTATATCCATCATTGTAGCCCATTGTGCCTCAGCAATATTCTTTTCGGTGTGCATCACATCAATGTTATGTGGAAGAAGAAGATCTTTCATATAGGGTAGCCTCCACAAACCCACATTTTGAGACCAAGCATGTTCCACACCATATCCCTCAAAACGAAGTTGTCCTTCTTTGAGCACGAGACTGCCTACCTCAGCTTGAATCTCAGCACCTGTCATCATGTACGGTGGTGGATCTCTAACTACAACACCTTTCGTGAAGTTCTTGGTATCTAGTCCGAATGGATAGTCGGCAGTAGGAATTGTCGATGTTTGTCAAACGAAGAATACTTTCCACCCCTCTTCAACCAAATGAACCTCGGAGCTGCCTTGCATACCGGGCAAGGGAACTTCCCGTGGACACACCGCCCACAAAATAACCCATAAGCCGGCATGCCATGCGGGAGTACATGTACCACACGTGCATTTTGAACTTTGTCTTCGTAGCTCGGTCGTATGTCGTCACCCCTTCATTCCGGGCCTTGAGCAAATCATCAATCGGAGGCTCCATGTACACACACATATTATCTCCCGGGTATCTAGGAATTATCAATGATACGAATATGTATTGTCGTTGAAAGACGATGCTCGGGGGCTAGATTGAGGGGGATAACAAACACGGGCCAACTTGTGTGCGGGGCAGCCGTCATTCCAAATGGATTGAACCCATCTGTCGCTAGCGCAACACGTACATTTCGAGCCTCTACCGCTTTGTCAGCATGTTTCTCATCAAACTTTGTCCATGCTAGGGCATCAGATGGATGTGTCGGAGTTATCACCGTATCGACGACCCGTTTTGTGCCATTTCATTTGCTTCGCGATTTCTTCGGTCATGTACATCCGTTGGAGCCGTTGTATGGGCGGGAGGTACCGTAGGACACTTACCGGGATCGTGAGTTGCGTTTTTTTACCCTCGGCGAGTCTACCTCCATGAACCGAGATGCTTTACATTTCGGACGGTGCGTCGCATTCTCATGTTCTTTCTCGAATAAGACGCATCCGTTCGGACGAGCATGTATCTCGCTCGTATGGCATCTTAAGTGCACGAAGGACTTTTTGTGCTTCGGACATGTTCTTCGGCAAAATGTGACCTTTGGGAAGCATGTCGTCGAAAACGGTCGGCAAAGCATCAAAGCATTCTCGACTCATGTTATGCCGAGACTTTACGGCCATCGGGCGGCCGATGGAATCTAATTGAGATAGTTTAGTGTGCTTTGGTGAAGAGGTTTTTGTGCTTTGCAGCCAACATATCATAATACGCCTTCGCGCTTGGCTCGGTTCCTCCTCTCGACTTTCTTCTTGAAAATGTGCCTCATGAAAGTCATCTATCATGTGTGGTACTCCAAAGATCACCATCAAGCTCTCCGATGCGTTGCCTCACAACCTCGTCTCTCATTCGACCGGTTTCACCGTGGCGGGTCAACTTTGAATAGTCTCTCGTAAATCCATTCCTATAGAGACGTGATGCCATCTCCACCTTTGTAATACGACGTGAGTTTCCACGGCGGCCACAGGGGCACCATGTGGTTTTCCTGTCTTTAGGCCCTTTAACCTTGCTAAATGCTTCATCAAGAAAAGGTTGAGCATTTTTAATCCATGCCTATGTCATACGACCAAGACACTTGCCCATCCATTGTACATCCACCGACGGTCACCCATTCTCTATCATATCAACGAGTTATATAAAAAACATTGCATCACCTACACACTTGTCTAGACATTCTAATAGGTAAAGATAGGTCCTAATCCCACCCGTCGATGCGTAGATGGGGTTAATTTCTATGGTCTACTCCGATCCGAGACGAAATTTCGGCGGCACCTCCCCCCGCCGTTCTCCAACTACACGTCCCGTTAGGGAGATTGTGTATCCGGAGAACAACGGGGAGGTGCTGCCGAAACTCGTCTCGGATCGTAGTAGACCATAGAAACTAACACCATCTACGCATCCACGGCCGTCCAAAAACGTGGACAATTCGAAACGAGATACAACCATAAATATGCAAAGTTTTGCATATTCCGAACCGTATCTCTTCCGAACGGGAGACGCCTAACTAGGTTTCGCGATCTACGACATCTATTAACTCGATGGCGAGGCACGGGCGTGCTCACCCGGTGACTCGATGGTGAGGCGAGGGCGGCAAAGAAGACCGGGGTTGACCGGGCCTCCGAGACAATGTGAGTGCGACCTCCTACTCCTCCTTCGGCGGTGGCGACCGTGCCTCCTTCCCCGCAAAAATAAATCAATGATGGGTGTTTAGTCAAAATTTCGGCAGCACCTCCCCTGTCGGTGAGGTTTCCAAAACCTGCAACAAAAGGCACGACACGAAGGTCGGGCTACACACGGACACAGTTCCAACGGCTCGATAGCCGGACAAATCACGTGTGGTGCCCCCAAGCTAGCCACGAGTCTCACCTAGGAGATCGACAAATCACCCCTCTTCCTCCAAAAAAAAGCCTCCGGTGGTCAGTGCGGCAAATCAAGGCATCTCTTCCTATAAAAATGAATTGCATTAGATGTATGAAAACAAAAATTAGAGACACGATAAATTTGCTAGAATTAGATACCTTAATTGCTAACTAGCAAGAATTCTATAGTCATCTATAAATTGCACACTAAATCTTCTAAAATGTCAAACTATAACTAAATTAATTAGCTGACCAAGACACCTAAATTTGATAACTGAAATTTCTTACTTAAATTATCTATCTAAATTTGAAAACTATAACTAAATTTTCCATCTAAATTTCTATCCTAACTAACTTGAATTTCAACCTTATAACTAAATTTCAACCTTGAATTCTATGCTCGGCACTCACTTGTCGTCGGTTAGCGGGGAGGAGGTCGCGGCCTCCCCCACGGCTACGGCCGTGAGGGGGCGCGAGATGATGGCGCGCCGGCGCCGAGGACGACGACGGTCCGCCGGTGCCGAGGAGGATGACGGCCGGAGGGAGAGCCTCGCGCGGGCGGGGGGCGGGCGCGCGCGCGCGGGCGGGGCGGGCGCGGCGCGGCGCGGAGGAGGCGGGGGCGGGGCGGGGCGCGGGCGGGCGAGGTGCGGCGAGCGGGCGCATGGCGGGCGGGCGAGGTCCGGCGAGCCGGGGAGGCGCGACGGGTGGGCGAGGTCCGGCGAGTGCTAAGTGTTGCGTGTGTTGTGTGTGTGGGTGACAACCGTGTAGTGGAGACAAAGGCACTGTGAAGTGGGCCCCGTTCTCCATCCGTGCCGAGAGCCGCATCTATTGCTCTCGGCACGGAGGGTGGGCGGGGCCCACTTGGCGCGCCTCGTAACCATCCGTGCCGAGAGCTTTGGATCTAGCTCTCGGCACAGAGGGAGGACGAGGCCCACATGGCGGCGCCCTGCGGCTATATCCGTGCCGAGAGCTTTAGATCCGGCTCTCGACACGAGGGAAAGCGGGGCCCACTTGGCGCAACGCGGACGAGAGCCACTTGTCACGTGCTCCCATCCGTGCCGAGAGCAAAGTGGTCAAGCTCTCGGCACGGATCCTCGATGGGCCCACCCGCAGCTTCTTTGCGAGAGCAATGCTCTCGGCACGATAGTATTTATTCAAAATTATTATAAAAAATAGCAAACGGACACGAAAATTTTCCAAAACTCAATATGTCGCCACCGATGATGTGTATTAGTTATAAAAATGTTCTTGTACTCAAAGTCAATTTTGAATTTCCCTTAGATTGCAAACCTAGTGACATTAGTTTAAATTCCTTGAAACTCCCCGTGAGATGTTCAAGTTTCTAGACAACGTACGTGAGATGTTCAAGTTTCTAGACAACGTACGTGTCCCGTGTTCAAAATGTTGTCAATTTTTTTTCTCAACTTCCTCGGATGATATCGTTAGTGCTCGACAAAAGTCGTGATTTTCAAACTTTGTTTGAATTTTATACAATTTTTAAATTATTCTAGCTCACGATGTTCAACGTGATGAGAGAGTCAAATGTCGAAAATTTAGCGTCATTTCATGTAATTGGTCTTAAAGATGCCCCATGAACATAAATATCATTTTTTGACTAACTTTACTTCGTGATTTCATGCACCTCTAGTTCATATCGGAGCTCTACGGGGAAACTATCTAGAATGAAATAAAATTTTTAAATACAAAATAAATATATATTTTTATGTGAAATTTGAGCATATGCTTTGTACGAGTGTATGTTGATCCGGAAAAACTTTGGAAAGCTAAAAATGATTTTTTATTTCCTATTTGCCGAGAGCTATTATAAAGCACTCGGTACGGTCCTCTTTGCCGACGAGATTGCTCTCGGCACGGAATAGTTATTTATTCATAACAAAATTAGACAATAGCAAACAACCACGAAATTTTCCCAAAATTTATTATGTCACCACTAATGATGTGTATTACTATAAAAGGGTTCTTGTACTCAAAGTTAATTTTGAATTTCCCTTAGATTATTCCAAACCTATTGATATTAGTTTAAATTCCTTGAAACTCTCCGTGTATGTTCAAGTTTCTAAACAACGTACGTGTCCCGTGTTCAAAATGTTGTCAATTTTTTTCTCAACTTCCTCGAATGATATCATTAGTGCTCGACGAAAGTCGTGATTTTCAAACTTTATTTGAATTTTATACAATTTTTAAATTGTTCTAGCTCACGATGTTCATCGTGATGATAGAGTCAAATGTCGAAAATTTAGCGTCATTTCATGTAATTGGTATTGAAGATGCCTCATGAACATGAATATCATTTTTCACTAACTTTACTTCATGATTTCATGTACTTCCAGCTTTCTTTCGCACTCGATCTAGCTCTCTCACTACCAGCTCGAAGAGGAAGCGTGGTTCTAAGCTCGGTGTTTCCCCGCCATTTCATGTTCAAAGAGAAGCTCCTCTTAAGGTACCGGCAGATATCTTTCCCTACTAATTCAAAAATTTCCGGAATTAATTCATGTTCTCGCTTACTTTCTCATGTAAATGCGGACGAGCTTAGTCGCCTCTTTGAGGTCGACTTCGCGAGTTTTTTGGCTCGGTGGAGGAGTAGGAGGAAGCGCGCCGCAAGAGCAAGGACGGCGACTGCGAGAAGGCACTGATCAAGCTGGAGCACGGCACTAGCCAGGTGCGAAGGGTGCAGTTGGACATCCGAGAATTGGACCAGGGAAGAAGGCGCTGACGTTCGAGCTGGTGTCACGGCACTTCTGCATGCCGATCAAGGAGGTGGTGCAGGAGCTCAAAGTCGGGGTCACGATGCTGAAGAAGCGGTGCAGGGAGCTCGGCATCGTGCGGTGGCCGCACCGCAAGGTGAAGAGCCTGAATACGCTTATCGACAACATCCAGGTTTCTGCTTATTCTCTCGTTGGAGCATATTGTCATGGAATTCAATTCGTTGGGAGTTTTTACTAGAATAAGATTTGTCTGGAAGAACCGAAGAACATGAAGTGATGGAGTGCATGTCTAGCGAGGACCTCGGGAAGCCGACCGAGCAAGAGGACGGAAATCTAACGAGGATGGTGGTGGAAAGCCCGAAGCACGAGAAAGAGATGACGAGAGGAGAGGCCTAATATGGTGTTGGACGAGAGGACGAAGGAGCTCGGGAAGATGTGCTTCAAGGAGATGTTCAAGAGGAGGAAGGCGATCATGGCCCATGCATGGCACCTAGCTAGTGAAAGATGACCGCTTGCGCATTCTCGGTCTCTTGGATTTTGTTCGGTACCGCGGGTTTGGTCATAGGAATTTTGTGTGATGGCCAAGTGTCAACCGTCTCAAAGCTTAATTAGCAAGTGGTGTGTTAAGTTGTTAACCCGTACTAATCGGTTGTAGAGTCTACTTGTCTAGGCTTGTCACTAGCGGTGAGTTAACCCGGAGAGTAGAGCAAGAACCATTTTGTTACCGTATGTAACTCGTCCTTGGCTCCTTTGGCCCTTGCCGACCTCCCATTTTGATGCTCTCGATTCGTGTCTCGTAAAGACTTTCGTTGCCAAACTTGTTTTTACGTTAGAAGCAATTTGACGGTTTCATTTATTTAAATTCTATACAATTTTTAAATTGTTCTAGCTCACGATGTTCATCGTGATGAGAGAGTCAAATGTCGAAAATTTAGCGTCATTTCATGTAATTGGTATTGAAGATGCCTCATGAACATGAATATCATTTTTCACTAACTTTACTTCATGATTTCATGTACTTCCGCTTTCTTTCGCACTCGATCTAGCTCTCTCACTACCGGCTCGAAGAGGAAGCGTGGTTCTAAGCTCGGTGTTTCCCTGCCATTTCATGTTCAAAGAGAAGCTCCTCTCAAGGTGCGGTCACATATCGGTGTTGCTAATATCAAAAGTGCATAGCCGGTCCTTCAAATCAAAATGCATACTCGAACCCTAGCCTTCTCACATATAGCATTTATGTTTCGTACTCTTGAAGTGCATATTTACAAATTTAGTTTGAAAATACATAATCTTGAAGTGTGTATTTACAAATTTATTACTTACACTATCAATAATGCGAAATTATCACTTGGTTCCATAAACTCTTAAGATGCGGTAGCATCCTCGGAAATACGGAGTAGTCAATCAAATCTTTCACTTCCGAGCAGGTCATTAGTTTTAATGGCACATTTTCTAACTTGCTGTCTTGCTTCTTTAGCTTCTCCCATTATTTCATCATGTAATTTATAAATTCTTAATTGTAGTTTACGAGTGCAGTCATATATCTAAGAATAATATAGCACAATTATTCGTGCTCCTATAAACCTAAGATATATATTGCTTTCAAAGTGAAATATCAGCATTTTCTTATAGATTTAGCACATCAATATAATATATAGTACACATTTAAGTTCAAATTCACTATATATATTCGGCAATACATTTTACTCAAAATTATCATATGCCACGGTTCCATGATCTTTGGTATTTGCTGTTGCCACGATAACTACCGGCAAAATACTCTTATGATGCAGCAACTTTATATATGTGAAATTTCTACACGGGGTCAAGCAATTGAACCCGATTTGATCTATTTGGTGGTATGTAGGGATCTCTTTGCTACCTTTGTATCAATAGGATAACCGTGCCGCCTTTGTAATGACTCTTTGCTTTGAAGGCATGTGCACATGTGTTTTTATCGGATCTTGGGCGAAAATGACACCAAATTGCAAATCCATTCTTGATTTCTTGCAAATTTTGAGTCCATCATCGGTAGCAACGTTGGCACGTTGCGTATGTAGGGCCAAAATGAAGAAAATCTTGCCCTCGAGAAATGAGAAGGCGTCGCGGCCTTTTGAATATGCCGGCGGTACAAGAGTTGCCGCCGCTTGGTGCCCCACCGTCCCGTGCTCGTCGCCATGTCCCCCTCCCCCCCGCCGGAGTACACAACTCGACGGGAGTGACTTCCCATTAATGGGAAGTGATGAGGCCGGGCGGGGGCGAAACTCGACGCCCCGTCCTTTGCTTTGTCCGCATCGCTTCAATCGAAAGACTCGGTCCATCATGTCCCTATCGCCACGACGCCATATCCGATCTCTCTCCCCGGCACCGCAAATGCCCGTCTCCCTCCGTCCCCGTTGCCCGGTGGAGCGAGCGCCGTAGCGAGCACAACGTCGCATCCTCGCTTCGCGACTAGACCGTGGCCTCAACCTCATGTGTCTTGCGCGGAGCGTGCTTCCTCCCCTCGCTCCGTCCATGTCCATAGCCCAAGGCGAGGATGCTGCCGGGACCGGGACCATCCCTTGGCCGCCGTAGGCATCAACCGTCGAACGCCGGGGTCCGAGAATCCACGGCGCGAGGTCGAACGAACCGAGGCGCGCTGGCCATTGGCCAGTCTGACACCACAGCGTCGCTGTGGAGGCAGTTCGTTTGGTTGGTGTTGATAGAGGAGAGGACGAAGGAGCTCAGGCAGATGTGCTTCAAGGAGAGGTTCAAGAGGAGGCAGCTGATCATGGCCCATGCATGGCCCATTTTGATGCTCTCAATTCGTGTCTGTAAAGACTTACGTTGCCAAACTTGTTTTCTGTTAGAAGCAATTTGACAGTTTCATTTATTTAAATTCTATACAATTTTTAAATTGTTCTAGCTCACGATGTTCATCGTGATGAGAGAGTCAAATGTCGAAAATTTAGCGTCATTTCATGTAATTGGTATTGAAGATGCCTCATGAACATGAATATCATTTTTCACTAACTTTACTTCATGATTTCATGTACTTCCGCTTTCTTTCGCACTCGATCTAGCTCTCTCACTACCGGTTCGAAGAGGAAGCGTGGTTCTAAGCTCGATGTTTCCCCGCCATTTCATGTTCAAAGAGAAGCTCCTCTCAAGGTACCGACGGATATCTTTCTCTACTAATACAAAAATTTCTGGAATTAATTCATGTTCTCGCTACTTTCTCATGTAAATGCAGACGAGCTTGGCTGCCTCTTTGAGGTCGACTTCGCGAGTTTTTTGGCTCATGTGGAGGAGGAGGAAGCGCACCGCAAGAGCAAGGACGACGACTGTGAGAAGGACCTCAAGAAGCTGACCGAGCAAGAGGACGGAAATCTAACGAGAATGGTGGTGGGAAGCCCGAAGCATGAGAAATATATGATAGAGGAGAGGCCTAATATGGTGTTGGATGAGAGGACGAAGGAGCTCGAGCGAGATGTGCTTCAAGGAGAGGTTCAAGAGGAGGCACTGGCCCATGCATGGCACCTAGCTAGTGAAAGATGACCGCTTGCGTATTCTCGGTTTCTTGGATTTTGTTCAGCTGCAGGTTTGGTCATGTAATTGGTCTTGAAGATGCCTCATGAACATGAATATCATTTTTCACTAACTTTACATCATGATTTCATGCACCTCGAGTTCATATCGGAGCTCTACTCTACGGTGAAAAACTAGCTAGCTAGAACGAAATAAAATTATTAAATACAAAATAAATATCTATTTTTATGTGAAATTTGAGCATATGCTTTTTGTAGGGGTGTAGGTTGATGAATAAAAGGTTTGAATGTGTGAATTTGATTTTTTTAATTATTTGCCGAGAGCCCGTGGCGGGCACTCGACACAGGTGCTGCGTGCCGAGAGCCGAAGTGGGCTCTCGGCACATCCGACGGCCGGCAAACGGCCATGACGGCCGTTACGTTGCGCCGTGAGGTGGCGACCGTGCCAAGGGCCCGCTCGCAGCTCCGGCACGGATCCTCCGTGCCGTGAGTCGACGTCCGTGCCGAGAGGCGGCTCTCCGTTCTCTCTCGGAACATTACGTCCGTACGCGGAGTTTTTTCCGTGCCGAGAGCCGGACCCTTTGCTCTCGGCAAAGCGTCTCCGTGCCGAGAGCTTGGGATCCGGCTCTCGGCACGTAACCGAGCTCTCGGTAGAGGCTGCGTTTCCGGTAGTGACGGTAGGTGGGTAGGTTGGGTGTGGGTGAGAAAAGAATTAGCTTTTTGACGCTCCCCAAATTGCGATTTTTTGTACTTCATTGTCCTTCCACCCTATCCACTTCCATAAACATATGGTAGGTGGGTCCGGCGTGAGAAGTAAAGCGTGGGTCCGATTTGAGTGAGAAAAATTTTCAATTGTGCTCGGTCGCCCATCTGCCAAAATCAACCCATCATTAAATAAAACATTATGTAACCTAAATTTATCGGGAGTGTTCTCGAGCTCGCAAGCCGGGCAGAGCGGGCCATGAGGAGCTGTGACCAGGTGTCCAGTGCTACCAAGAAAATTAGGGAAAAGAGTGATGTTTCTCGGACTGCCCCTCACATGTCCTATATGTTCTATGTAGTGTGCTCGAACAGCTTAGTTAGATTGTTTAAATGCATTATTTTAAGGCAAAAAGTCTACATAACGTCCCAATCTATTGAGCTTGAACTATTAACCCCCTCAACTCTGCAAAACTGGTTACTTAACCCCACCACCTGGTTTTCGACGTGGTTTTGCCACGTATCCACACTGACTTAGGGCACTCCCAACCCGGACTCTACCTATGGAGTTTATATCTTGAAAAATCTATCAAATGAAACTATATTCTCCAATGCAGATTGTCTACCATGGAGTCTATCTAATATTCCTCTCGGATCTTCTACTCCAGCTTTATCAAATAAGAGGACACATCGCGCATGTGGGCAGCCACACAGGATCCACACGAGCTTCGTTTTGCATGTAGACTTGGAGTCTAACTTAGACTTGGTTTCTAAGTTTTCACCCCTCTCATCATTAAATTGCTTGCCACATCAGCAATTTGCCTAGGTGGCAGTGTAATTAATGACTCGGACTCTACCATAGAGTCTCGGGTTAGGAGTGCCCTTATACTGTAACAGTGTAATGGAACAATTGATGTGGGTCCCACTTGCAAATACTCATTTTTCTTTCTCATTTTTGCCATTATCCCTTCTCTTTCGCACGGCACACAAAGTGCTGGGAGGGCGTGCCAGGCCAAGCGCAGTGCGCAGGGGAGGAAAGCAGCACGCGGCATGCGATCAAGCCAAGCGCTTCGCCAACAACTAGCATGGGTCCTGACGTCCTACAGTTGCGATGGCTGCTCCTGTGCCTGCAACTCCCGCTACCCCAGTCCCCACGCCGTTTGTTTATATATACGCGGGTGTCAAGGCAGAACGGGAGCTGCATTTTGTCGAGTAGCATGCAGGCAGTGTCGAGATAGCTCTCGTCACAAGAGCTTACTCCCTCCGTAGAAGACGTTTGGGACATGAGAACGATTACCAAGGGGTGATTAATTAAGGGTTAGTTTTCCTGTTTTGCCCTTATTAAATACAGCACGCGGTGCCACTTGTATGACAATCGGTCATAGCTCAGCTGGCCAACACATCACACTTTGAGGCTAGAGGTCCACGGTTCGATACTTGGTGGCAGCCTAATTTTTTATGTACTGGCCACATTTTTTGCATGGCCATGCATGGCGCTGTGCGGGCTCGCTTTGGCCGTCCAGCGCGCGGTTTAGCTCGTTTGTTTCGCGCCTTTGGTCAATTTTTTCTGCGTTTTTTCGTTGTTTCGCGCATGCTGCTACGAGCGCGTCTGGTTGCCGCGCAAGATTCTAAAAAATTCGGCCGCAACGCAACCCTGCGCTACTCCCAACTCCCATTAAAACGTCTGCTTTCTTTGTTTCTTCATCTTCTCAACGCCTCCTCTCCTTCTTCCTTCTCCATCTAGTGCTCCACTTTGAAATGTCTGATTACATTCCAATATTCGATCTGAATGTCCTGGCAACAGAAGATGATGAAGACGCTGGGTTCGATCTCAACGTACCAGCTGCCCACAACCACGTGTTCGACGTCAACGAGCTACAAGATGCTGCCCACAACGACGTGTTCGACGTCGACGAGCTACAAGATGCTGACCAAAACGACGTGTTCGACCTCGACGAGCCACAAGATGATGACGACACCGACGTGTTCGACGTCAACGAGCCACAAGATGACTACGACGAGCCACGAGAACATCATGGTCGTAATGCATCACTTAGCACTTGTGTGTGTTTTTTTTTTTGCAACGATTTATTCTGTTCTTATTACTTACGAGCCACAATATCATTGCTTTTTTCGGTCGATTTAAATGTACCGCTAGATGAATTTGGTGCCGTGGATTTTTCTTATATAGAGCACGATGCTTTGGTAAGTGTTTTAGTAATGATATTTATTTCCGAATAGTACTTGATGTTGCTAGCGAATAGAACAAATTTCCGTGAAGATGTTGCTAACAAAAGAACTTGCTAATAAATGAACTTGTTGTTGGGCCGTGTTTTTTTCCCTGTATAAATAGAAAATGCCGAGTAGTAGTTGCTGCTCTAAGAACACTATGAGTGACCTTATTTTTTTCTCTATAAATTGCAAATGCCGAGTACTACTTGCTGTTGATAAGAACAACTATGTGTTACCTTGTTTTTTCTCTATAAATAACAAATGCCGAGTAGAACTTGCTGGTGCTATCAACACTAAGCATTATTTTTTTAACAGAACATGTTGAACAGCCACAGAGAAGAAATAAAGAGATGACAGATCACATCCGCAAACAAGTTTATCAATCATTATTGGCTAGAAGCAACAATGGTAAACTAGGCAAGAAGGACACTACCATTGTTGCCCAGCAATTTGGGCTTAAAATTCGGGCAGTTCAAAGGGTATGGAAAAGAGGTAAAACACAACTTGCAAACTCCATTCCCGTGGTTGTTTCAAGTCTAAAGAAGGGTACAGGAGGGCCGCAATCAAATCCCTGTTGACTTAGAAGCTTTGAGAGACATTCCTCTAAAGCAAAGAATGACAGTAGAAGATGTGTGCAAGGCACTAAATTTGAGCAAATGGCAGATTCAAAGGTATTTGAAAAAAGGTTACCTTAGGCGGCACTCTAGTTGCATCAAACCGTATCTCACTGCAGCTAACAAGAGGGCTAGGTTACAATGGTGTGTTGACATGGTTAACAGGGAGTTGCTTGATGATCCAAAGTTCAAGGAGTTGTATGACTTTGTTTTTATTGATGAGAAATGGTTTTACCTATATCAAAAGCATGAAAGATATTATTTGCTTCCCGAAGAAGATACTCCCCACCGGACTTGTAAGAACAAGAACTACATCCCTAAACTCATGTTCTTGTGTGTTTGTGCACGACCAAGGTTTAGGGATGGGGTTTGTACTTTTGATGGTAGGATTGGATGCTTCCCACTTGTTCATTTTGAACCAGCTATGAGAAGTAATGCGAGGACCGGCCGTGTTCGTGGAGACACGGTTATGAAGCCCATTACATCGATCACAAGAGATGTGATTAGGGACTTCATGATCAATCAAGTGTTGCCGGCCATTAGAGCCAAATGGCCAAGAGAAGATGTGGGTAGACCAATCTTCATCCAACAAGACAATGCACCCTCTCATTTGAAACTGGATGATCCGTAATTTTGTGCGGCCGCTAAGCTAGGGGGATTTGATATTCGCCTAATTTGTCAACCACCAAACTCTTCGGATTTCAACATTCTAGATTTGGGTTTCTTTCGTGCAATACAAGCAATTCAATATAAGAAGGAAGCAAGGACTAAAGAGGCTCTAGTTCCAGTCGTCAAAGAGGTAACTTGCAATTCATGGAAGCAATTCAAATTGTTCGCACATGTTTCAATTTTTTAATAACAAAATTTGTCATTCAATCATTTGTAGGCATTCATGGAGTACTCACCACACCTTGCAAACCGGATGTTTCTAACATTACAAGGTGTTTTTGCGGAAGCAATGAAAGTAAAAGGTTGCAACAAGTTTCAGATACCTCACATGAAAAAAGAAACACTAGAAAGACAGGATCTACTGCCATCTTGTATCCCTTGTGATCCATCATTACTGCTTGAAGCTGACGCTACTCTTGCTGTATGAATAAATTATAATGCTTGTTAGCTTTTGTAGTAGGGATTGTTGCATGAACTACTACATGATGTCGATTGTTGCATGAACTAAATTTTAAACTTGTTGTATCTTACTGATGTTTTGGTGTCCTTAGTCGGCAGCAAGCCAGGATAGTGCTCCATGAAACGCTCGCAGTCCACCTTGATTCGGCCGAACATGGCGGCGAACTTGATGTCCGCGTGGATGAGACCACAGCTAGGGCATGGATAAAACCTCAAGTGCGCACGGTTCCAAGCTTCGCGATCCTCGTGGACGAGACCACATCGACCACATACAAACGCCCCCGGCGGCAAGGAATCCGGCACCACCTCCATGGACTCTGGCGTGTTGCCCTCGTCCGGCTCTTGCGAGTCCAGCGCAACGCTGTCCGCGGCGATCTCCTGCAAATCCGATGTCATGTAGTCCGCGGCGAGCAGCGCGGCGGAGAGCAGTGGGTTGGAGACGTTCTCCATGGTGACCTCGTCCGACTCTGGCCAGCAGATGGCCGCGGCAGCGACCTCCTCGGACGGCAGCGCGACGGAATCCACGGACAGCAGCGCGACGGAGTCTAGCGGTGCGACCAGCAACCGCGCGCCGCCGGTCTCCATGACGACGAAACGAGGGAGATGAAGGCTGCGGGGCTGCGCGGCGTGAGGGAGATGAAGGCTGCGGGGCTGCGCAGCGTGAGGAAGATGAAGCAGGCGTGTGGGGCTGCGGGCTGATCTCTTCACTCGAAGCCTCCGTAGTTAATGACGAGAGCATGCGAACCGACGGCAGAGCGGCGTGTGCCTGGCTGCTAGGGGTATTCGCGTCCAAATGCAAGGTCGGAGTCATGAACGTCTTCTTTTCACGCAAAGTGACTCGAAGCCAGAACGTCCAGTAAAACCGATACGGAGGGAGTATCATGGCAGAAGGAGAAAATGGCCGTGAGCTACACATGTGTACATTGTGTAGTGGGGAACGGGAAGAAGTGCAGTGGCTTGTGGCTCCATGCCGCATGTCGGGACTGCATGCTATCTCATTTTCGCTTTGTTCGAACGGACAACAAAGCACGACCTATGTCAGTGGGAACGCGAAACGAACCAGCGTTCCTCGTACCTGGAACTTCGTTCCCATTTGCGGGACGGGGACGTGCCGGGTCGAACTCGGGGACAACGGCGGAACTCGACCTCGAGGAGACGCCGACAGTGCCGGGTCGAATCGAAGCCGAATCGCCAGTCAATCCAACTCTCGTGCGACTGCATCGGGAGTCCGCATCTGAAGGCCTCAGGACAGCGCGAGGGAAGGCAGAGCGGCAGTCAACAATCCCCATTTGAACGGATCGATCCAGGCTCGATCTCAAAGCTTTATTAGGTCAGCACTTCTTCTTCTCCCTCTCATGTGCTCCGATCATCTTCTTGCTCTTGCCCGCAGTCCTGTAGACCTGCACTTCTCTCGTAGTCTAGTTTCCCTCTCATCTGCTCCTAGTCATGCATGGTTGGTAAGATGAATCCTTTCTTGGCTGAAATTACTATGATTGGAGGAGAGGAAGGAAAGAATGAGGGTGGATCAAAGCAATGTGTAGCGAACATGGCCTCATATGCCATTAGTTCGAGTTTGATTTTGGTGATTCATGACAACATAATCATTGAGACTAAACTTATTGTTCTAGCATGTCATTGTAGACATTTCTAGGTCCCAAGTATGCAAGAAAACCACATGTAAAAATGCCAAAACAAAGGGTCAAAACCGAGCAAGAAAAGGAAAAGAGAAGACACCGTCAGATGATCTGACGGTCCCTCATTTACAAGCGTCGGTGTCGTCGGACGAGTTGGTGCACAGGGTCAAACCGTAGGTACCGTCGGATGAACCGACGGTCCATTATTTAGTAGCGTCGGACGAGTTGCAGAGGAAGAGCAAGGAAGACAGTAGCACCGGATGATCTGACGGTCTGAGTGGGGATACCGTCGGTCTATCCGACGCGCAGTTTGAATTCATAAAGAGCCGTGCCAAGACGAAGCCTTCAGCACCGGATGATCCGACGCCTGGCCCAGATAAAGCGTCGGTCTATCCGACGGTCAAGTGAAAGCTAACGAGAGGCGACTTGAGCGGCCGAGTCTTCGGCAACGGATGATCCGACGCACCGTCGGTGCATAGCGTCGGAGCAGTTGTGTCGAGAGAACCTCAACGGCTACGTGACGTGGGAGGAGCACCGGATGAACCGACGCCCGGGGAAATATAGCGTCCGATCATCCGACGATACCTTTTTCGGTGGACGTTAGGCAACAGCTAGTTTGATGCCTTGGGCTATTTATACCCCCTCCACTCACCCATTTGAGGTTGCTGGATTGTGTGGAAGTGCAGAGGAGTTCAAGACACATTGAAGATCATATCCAATCCATCCAAGTGCTTAATTGCTCATCCTTAGACTTGCATATGCTTTGTGTATGTGCTTAGTGCTAGACTTAGCTTAGAGCTGAGTGAGTGCAAGGTTGTGCCAACCTTGTGAGGTGATTCTTGAGTGAATCCAGTTGTACAAGGTTCGCCGGAAGCCTTGGGGCCTAAGTGGCTCAGCGGCAATTGTCATCGACTTTCCGGCTTGGTGTGGAGCGGCGAGGACACTTTGTGTGGGGGACGTGGAGACCCCCTTCCTTGGTGGAGAAGCTCCTTAGTGGAGGCGGTATCAAGGTGACCAAGCGAGCTTGGTAAGTGCCTAAGTGGCTAGCCTTTGTGACGAGTCAAGTGGTGCTCTTGGGAGAGACTTGTGACCGGGAAGCAATACTCTTGTGTGAGTGCTTCAACAACATGGACTAGGGGTGTCTTAGTGCCTACCGATACCACGAGATAAATCGCGTCAAGAGTTTGCTTCCTCTCATCCCCTTTACGTTTCCGCATTTACTCTATTGCAATCTTTGCTTGCCTCTTCTTTCCTAGAGTAGTATCATGCTAGGATTGGCTATAGGTTGCAAACCTTCCTTTGGGATGGGAGTTTCACACTAGAACAGCCGTAGTTGCACATATAGATAGTACGTTCTAGTTTGCTTTTGTGTAAAATTTAGTGAGCCTTAGGTTAAGGAATTAAATTGCCTAATTCACCCCCTCCCCCTCTTAGGCTAACGAGCATCCGATTCCTTACACAATGGAAATGCAATCACTGCACAAAGACATTCAGAAGTAGCTTAACCAGATTTTGTAATCATCTTCTCCATTGCTACAGGAACCAGAAGCAAGCACCTCAATTTGTCACCTAACTTCTCTAATCGGCAACCACCACTAGCAGTTCACTCCTTCCTTGCTGAAATCAATCGGTGTATCCAACTCCATTTGAAGTTCCCCCACCAAGCAAATGGGATGCAGAGGAAGCTGCACGGGACACCGGTACGGTGGCAGGATAAACTATTGCGCTCTGAAGCCTCAACTACCCAGGTGCGGCGACGAGTGCCGTCATGCGCTGGACGCGGGTGTGATGCACAAGGCACGGATCTTGGACGCAGGCACAGACAACAGCTAGTCCACATTCTGGTAGGACGAGGAGAGCCGGCAAGGGAGACATATGGAGAAGAAGACGGGGAAGAAAGAAATACCCACTTACAAGTGGGTCCCACTGTCAGAAGTCCACCTCAACATTTTGTCCAACTCAGCACGCCCACGTGGCTTGAAGTAACACGAACTTGACAAAGAGCATATTGAAGAAGTAGATCAAAACCACCGCAACTAAGGACAGCCAACTGCATCACCTGACGAACACACAAACTACAAAAATCTGAAAAGAATATAAAGATCTGGTGGTGGAGACATTACCATCAATGAGCCGCTTACACAAGAGGGAGCTGCACCAAGCAATATATAAACCAAGGACTGGTTACACGTCGTGCTAGAAAACTACAAGTAGAGCTGAACTCCCTCAATCGGCGGGCCAAACTTCTGAAACGCCATTCTTCTTCCACCTGCTGACCAGCTCGGCTCCGGCCTCCTCACACCAAACTCACCTCGCTGGCATCCACCGCCACGCCGTCGCCGCAGCTACCTCCCGGCTCCCACGCACGCCTACTTAATCCCATAACCTCGATAAACGGTTCAGTTGGACATTATGGCTGAATGACAAGCGGCGGAGCCCGCACTCCCCTCCGCCGCTGCAGGCCGCCACCACTCCCTCTCCCTGCTCCGTCACGCCTGCCTAATCTAAGCCCAGATCTGCACTCCCCACCTCGAGCTGCACACACCCATCCCTGTCTCGCCGCCCATCTCCGCCCGTGCGAGGAGATCGACCTCCACCCCGCATGCCACCCGTCGCCGCTAACGCCGCCCTTCGCCGTGGCGGTCTCTGCCATGCCCTTCGACAACGACGTTAACATCCTTGATAACGAGGAAGCCCCCTCCACCATGCCTGTCCGCCCCGTCTCCGACCGGCGACGCCTTGGGTGGGTCCCCACTCCGGCCCCCAACACCATGGACTGGCCTCCTCCGCCCGGGGCAGCCGATCCGGGGCCGTCCATCCCCTCGCCACGCGGGACCTGGGCCATCTCCTTCGGTTCCCCATCTGCGCCCCGCCTCTGCCCAACGGCGCCCCCCTTCTGCCCATCCACCACCACCTCCTTCTGTCATTCCAAGGAGCAGCGGTGGGCTGACTTCGATGAGGAGGAGGACGACGCGGCGCGGCCCTCCTTCGTCGACATCGTGCGCCATGCGCCACCGCCTGCTCCCTTCTCCGATGCAGACAAGGTCCATCCTTTCCGCTCATCGCCTGCCTCGGTGCGCCCTGAGCACCATGCGGGTGAGCGCAGCCGCTGTCCAAGGCTATCCATGAGGAGGGGCCGCCGACCGTCGGAGCTTGTCATCGGCCTCCCACTCCGTGGTCGCGATGACAGGCGCAGCCCCCCTACTCCCCGCTATGGGCGCCGGTGTGCTTCGGGTGCGACGAGCAGCCGCATCCCGGTGCACCAGCGCCTTGGGCCATGGGTGCTCGACGTCGTCACGCACCAGCCTCGTCACCGACGCTTCTCCCAGCTCGACGCTGACGGCTGGAGCAAGGTCCCACTACATGAAAAACTGCCTTTGGTAACAGGCGTAGATCGCCTTTGGTAACGGGCAATGCGCCCGTTACCGATCAATTGTTACAAATAAGCCAAGAAAGGTAACGGGCAGATGCCCGTTACCGATAAGACATATTCATAACGGGCATTAAACAATGACCGTTACCAAAACTAGCCACTGGTCACGTGAAATGACTATTTTTCTGGGCCCACAGGGAACTTTCGTAATGGGCACCAAAGAAAAGCCCGTTACATAAGCTCAATATCGAGAGATGCCCGATGTGCACCGCGTCTCCACTATCTTGACGAAATGAGACGCGTCTATTTCACGTGCGTCTAGTATTTGTAACGGGCATCAAACAACGATCGTTACCACAACTAGTCATTGGTCACGTGAAATGGCCGTTTCTCCGGGCCCATATGGAACTTTGGTAACGGGCATGAAAGATAGCCCGTTACTTCGTTAAATTAACATCGCAGACACATTCGCGAATCGGCGTCTCCTACCTGTCTCAACGAAATGAGACACATCTCGTTTCTATGCGCGTCTCGCTTTCTCTCTATTAAAGGAGACACTTTCGTCAACCTCGCGTCTCCTATATATCGATGAACGGCCGGGTCCCGGGGCCCACCGGTCGGACCGGTAACGGGCTTTTATACCGCCCGTTACATTGTGGGCATTTTTGTAATGGGCTATCCGAATGAAGCCCGTTACTTACTAATCGATTGTTTGTAACGAGCTTTAATTAACGCCTATTACGGATATGACGACCATCCCAATAGTAACCTACCCGGTTGCGGCGGCATCCCGGAACCAGCTGGATTTGGCGACCACCGTGGGCCGCATCCTAGAACCAAACAGGATATGGCAGCCACCACGAGAAGGAGACATCACAAACACATTCTCACATCACAGATATTGGCAAAGCAAGACCACATTTATAGACAAGCTAGCTAGGATCACATCAAGTTTCAAGTTACTCTCATCAGGGCTTGTTTGGATGGAGTCATGAGAAAACAAACTTAACCAGGCAGTATCTGACCCCAACCAAGCAAGCCAAGCAGGTTTCTCAGGCAACAACACCTGACTAAAGAAGACTGAATGAGTTTCAAGTTTACGGTCACAATAAACTCACGGTGCACCACCGTAGAACTTGCCCTTTCGCCGATGGTCTCGTTAAGAATGTACTCGCGAGCATCACCCGACACGCTTTGCATTTTCTCGTGGAAACATCTACGGAGGTTTGAAAACCTGCAAAATACAATCATTTATGAGAATACAAGTAGAAATCATTTTCTAAAATCAGATGGATAATATGTGCATATACAAGGTTGAGCATTATTATCTACGTACAACAACCTTCTTGATGTCAGGTATGTCATCGAGTAGTCTTAACATATGGAATGCCACATGGAATCCACACAAAGAGGACCCCCATGGATGCTGAGCACACTGCATCGAGGTAACAAGGGACCATAAAAAAACCTCGGTCTTACAGTGAGATTTGTTTTGTGCTTGAGTGTGGCTTTTGGCTTTTTTTCTTTCCTTTCGTCACTCTGTCCTGTGCATCACCAAAGGCCCTGCATGATCAGCAATACCAATTAGAAACACTAAGAGATTGATTTTTTGTGAACAAAAAATATTGTACCAAAGGCCCTGCATGGTCAGCAATACCAATTAGAAAAAATGAGAGATTGAATTTTTGTGAACAAAACCTACAAGAAACCGACCAGTTCAAAACATTTCGGAGGTCCGGAAACTTTAGCGGGGGAAGTTGTTTAGCTGAATCTAGATACCAAACCTCTTTGAACTTCATACAGATGATCACTGTTACCCAGTGGCTAGTGCGATAGGCACCCACCACAAGTAGTTGTTCATCATTGCATTTGAGATTTCTTTGCCAACTTGCCGAGACCGATGAGAAATATTTGTTGAAGTAAATAAATCTGGATCTAAAAGCCCAACACCGATCCGCTTCTCCACCGCCTTGTCCATCATTTTCCTACAAAAAATCAAATTGTTAGCATGCATGAACCTTGCGGTCAAAATTAAAGAAATATCTTTTTAGGTTTTAAAGGACTTACAATGTCCACAACCTCATAAAGGTAACATCCGGAGAAGCCGGGGTTATAAGGTTAAACACGCTACCGAATTCAATATTTAATATTAAAGCACCACAACCACCTTTAAAGTAGTCTTGATCCACCTTTGCCGAAAAGGCAAGTTTATCCTTACCGTGTTCCACGACATAAGCATGCACTTGGCACAATTTGGTCCAAAGCCTTTACATTTGCTTCGACAACATAGGTGCACCAGGCTTGTATTTTGGTCGGTCCTGTTTTGTCCCATTAATACGCTTAAGAATCTCATCTTTAGACGCAGGTTTCCCGGCCTCGGTTCCCCTTCCCGTAGTGGTCGGTGGAGATTGCTTGGGCTCCTCCCCGTTGCAAAGGCCGTTGTACTTGTTGCACCCGCCGCTAGGGGGAGATTGCCTCGCGCTCCTCCTCCTACCGAGAGAGGCCGCCGTTTCGTCCGTGGCTTATCCTCATGTTGCGGCTTCGCTAGGCGTAGTTTGCCCGGGCTCCTCCTCGCCGTTGTCGACGCTCCCCGCCGGCGGGAGAGGCTTCTCGTTTCGTCCGTTGATTATCCTCAAGTTGCACCGCCGCTAGGTGGAGTTTGCCCGGGCTCCTCCTTCGGTTCTTGTCGACGCTCCCCGCCGCGTAATTTTGCCGATCTGCTACCGCCGTTGAGCCTTCTCTTGCTGACACTGAGCTGCAGCACCTCCATTTGATGTTGTATCCCTGCTACCTGTTGAGGCTTCAAGGTTGGGATGTCTCGTCATGGGTGGTATAATGATCCTGTCCTTTGGCCATTGGATCCTTTGAACGAGAGCCGCAGCTAGGGTTGCTACGTCACCCCCATCAATTAGTACGAGCAAAGGGTATTGACTCGTATTGGCCCACACACAAGTAGGTTGCACCACAACATACCCATCCCGAGCCTGGTATCGAATGGCAAGCCTTTTGAGATCGAAAGACTTTCGCTAGTGCGAGCTCCATGGTGCCATCCAAAAGGCCGCACATGGTTGGCTCTGTCGGCCTTATCTATTGTGTCCGGCATAGGTGATCGACTATCACCGTGCACTTCATTCGCTTCGTCACCGTTGGCATTCCAATGATCTTGCTCTCTACCATCTTCCCCCCGACATGCGCATGTTCTTCCTCACCGTCATGCCCATCTTCTTCCTCAATGCCATCCATATCTTCTTCCTTGCCGCTTACCGATAGGTGCTTGGTAATTGGGAAGGAAGAAGTGCATTTTTGGGTATGTTGATGCCTCGATAGTCTTAGAGCATGGACAATTGATTTAAATGTTTTGTCCGCCATCACATCATGAGCATCGACCTCTTGTTCCTCTTCTTCCCGTACAGGTCCAATGAACTCTTCACCAAACCCTTTACCCCGACCAAGTGAACTAGACATGCCTCGGACCCGACCTTGATGCTCGGAGTCTCAAGTGCTGCGGTGAGGATATCATCCTCCCTAACCCCGCAGAAAGAAACATCGCTACCCTGAGCTGCAAGTGTTTTCACCCCTTCCGCTACCCCCACTACCACGGGTTACCGAATGTTATGCCCCCGCTTCCTTCACTAGTATTCTTTTTCTTCTTCTTCTTCTTCTTCTTCTTCTTCTTCTTCTTCTTCTTCTTCTTCTTCTTCTTCTTCTTCTTCTTCTTCTTCTTCTTCTTCTTCTTCTTCTTCTTCTTCTTCTTCTTCTTCTTCTTCTTCTTCTTCTTCTTCTTCTTCTTCTTCTTCTTCTTCTTCTTCTTCTTCTTCTTCCCCCTACCCTTGCCTCGCGGATAAGGTCTCGAACGTCCAGAAATTGGTCCCAAGGGTTCCGTTTTCCTTCGTAGCGAGCTTTGCATCCTCCTCCTCCCACTCTTGTGTGGCTTATTATGCAATGCTCTCTTTTTTCATCTCCTGGCTCAATTGCTGAAATGAAGGAGAATTGGTTTCCTGCACAAATATGTCCCCGTCTTGTTGCTGCAAAAAGTCATGCTTCGCAAAGGGAGTATCCTCTTGACTCACATATTTTTTCTTAAATGGGCCTTGAACCGTCGTTGCAAGGTTCCAATCTGTGATATAGCTGCCTTAACTGCCTTCTTGAGAACAGATTCTTCCAGATTGGCTGGGTAATCTAGCTTTCCCTCTAAAACTGTAAACAAATTGTCCTTTTCAATTGGTGAGAGATCATCAACCACCTTGTTGATAGACACCCTCTCCCGAGCAATGAGACCACTGACCAATACAAATCTATCCCTCACAGCATATGGGGTAGGCCAAAAATTGGCATCAAGTCCAGTTGCAGTCAACTTGTCTTCTGGCCATTTGGTTTGTGTCCTTGACTTGCGGGATCGAGTACTACTCGCAGCGAGCTCGTGCGGAGTGACCCCGTGAAGAAGGTTCACCGACGATGGGTTGTGATGATGCACTCGGAGGTAGAGGAGTTTGTTGTTGTGGGAGACCGCATAGATGATATGTCGGGTTTGTCGGTACGAAAACATAAGCAAGACCGAAAATCTAAACTTAATTGTTATTAGATAAATTCGTTTTCTCCGACAGGCAAAATAGGCCGATACGGTCGTAAATAAAATCAGCATAGACATACACAGTTCATATTTTACTTAATTAGCATGCAGGGATAGATGCTAACCATTTTGATAGGGACACAACAATATTCTTATATATCAAACCAGAGAATAAATTCCTTCAACTGGTTCCTTGTCCAACTTGAGGAGCGATAGATTGTGTGTTCCATATGTACATGCAACAGGAGGGTAACGCAATGGTCATGACATTATATATGACAGTAGTGAAACAACACTCACAACATATCATGACACCAACAATAAAAATATATATGACAGTAGTGAAACAATTAACACTCACAACAAAGCATAAGATAGTCTAGTTATCACTACATTCAAAGCATAGCAGAATTAAAGTATGCTAAAATCCTTTATGCCTTTCATGAATTTACAGTGCAAAAATTATAGCAGCAGGAACATGAAAATGAATTTCAACATTTCATATAAATAATGAATTTCAACAGTTCATATAACTACATCTATTAGCAACAATTTATTCACAGAGACTTGGGGCAACAAAATCCATCAATCAAAACCACAGTCAATCAATTAAAGATGAACTATTTAGGCATGTCTCCCTAATTAATCCACATTGACATGAATATATAGCAGATCGATTTTGGTGGCCAATGAGAGAGAGGGCGTTGGGGGTTCAAGCGGGACTAACCTCTGTCACGAATGAAGTAGTTGTTCTCGTGATGGTCGGAGGGGCCGGATCCACGGCGGCTCGTGGCCTGAGGCGGCCGGCCGGCCGCTCGTCGTCGTGGCCGGGGATGACGTCGATGGATCCGCGTCAACCGTCTTTAGGTTGGCCGGACGTACGTCCACACGCCGCAACCGCGTCCTCGTCACTATCGTCACGCGAGGGAGCGGTGGGGCCGGAGAAGAGCAGGATCGCGGCGGGGAGAGAGCGGCGAAGGCGAGCGGGGCGACCGGTGGTGTCGGTGGGGAGAATGCGGGCGTTGTGGATCCGTCTAGCGATGAGCCGAATATGAACGGTGCGCGTAACCGTGTTTAATGAAACTTCGGCGTGCCCTTGACGGCTCCGAGTAGCAATTGGAATTTCATGGGCACTAGTAAATATAGGTGGGAAATTTTGAGCAGCCCGCGCACGGTTCGCCCGCTAAAGGTGACGAGTGGGCAAGTGTCATGGGCAACGATGGTTAGTGAACCCGCATCGCCATTGTTGGGAGTTGGGTCGGCGGTTATCTTTTTTATATTGGCTGCCGACGCCGACGCGTCGCCCTGTCACAATTTTTTTGGAATGAAACTTGCTTCCCCGATTTATTAGAACCCACTTCCTTGATTTATTAGAGCCCATAAAACAGCAACTAAAAATCATAAAAGTACGAACAATTCATATTTGGACATTTAGTATTTGAATAAAATATCAACAAACACACTTGTGTGCCCAAGATTCTTAGAATCCGTTTTTACATCCCATGTTAATGATGTAATAATTCTACTAACATCTAGTGTGCTCTAAAAAATGTACAAATTGACATGCCAACATAATTTGGGTACCTAGACTTGTATTCAAAATTTCAAATGGTTTAGATGAAGTAATTATATACTTGTGTACAAATGTCTACATCTCTCACATAGTTTCCTAGAATGTTTGCTTGAACATTGAAGTTTTCCACACTTTGCAACATGTTCGAACTCATATGCATTTGAAAACGTAACAAACCCTTGTGTTCACCTTAAGCTTACGAAATGTAAAGTTCCATCACTAATGGTTGTGTAAAACAAATATTATTTTTATGTTGTACTTACAAAGAACAAAATAAGGCATATAAACATCACTCAACAAATAGAATGTACACTAAACAATGAAATTAATGAACAGATGGTGATTTTAGAAAAAATTAGAAAAAAAAAGTATCAAATTTGGACTAATAACGACGAAGAAATACTTGTTACAACATTTGGTTGCAGATTAAAAGGAGAAATGAGAACTCGTTCTTCATTTGAATAGAACTGCCCCCACAGTCATTTGAATAGAACAAAGGAGGAAGCAAAGGGCACCGCCGACATCCCGACTTCCCGATAAAATCAAATCTCGCATTTAGTAATATCTATAATTTACATTCAAGATAGATAATGTTCATATTGATGCTTGCGCCTACATCTCGATGTTCATCCCGCTAACGGCGTACTCCACGGCGGGGCGGAATTTACGCTTCCAAAGGTCGAACTCATGACGGATGCGACACTCGGCGCCGAAGTAGTGGATGATCTCTTTGGTATCGGTCCCGTAGCGCCTACATCCCGCTTCCCAAATGCGGATGTGGGGATTCCGAACGGGCAACAACGGAATGTCGTCGTCATCGTAGCCGTCATCAAGCCGCACAACGACGCAATGTTGTCGAGATCCTCGCTTGACGAGGTAGCGCAGCCACCGCGGTTGTGGTTCTTCCACCGGCCGTCGGGGGGCGACGAGCCGCCGCCGATCTCCCGGAGTAGTGCCATGGCTTCGGGGGTCCGCCGGGTTGCAACGGTACTTCAAATCGCTAAAAAGCACTTGGCACCGAGTCTTCGGCGGTGTCGGCATCTCCGATGAGCTTCAGACCCTTATCGGGGTTCCGCCGCCTCATCAACCTCACCATCCCCTCGAAGTACAATGCCTCCAGATGATTGGCCTCGCGGAAGCGCCGCTCAAAGAACGATCTGACGTAGCGCTTCTTGCACGCCAAACGAAGATCACACAGCGACACGTGCAGTAGTACCTCATCGAAGTTGCAGATGCGCCGGAAGGTGCCGCAGATTTTATTGCGAAGGTTTGGAAAATGGAAAACGGCCACAACCTTGATAGAGTGGATGATGATCTTGGTGAGAAGTTCATCTGGCAGCAGCAGCATCAAGCACACCGCGGCGGCCATCAAGGAGAATGGACGAAATAGCACGGCGATGGGGTTTGGAATTTGAATGGAGACGAGGGTTGAAGTTGGCAATGACGAGGGATGAAGTTGGCAAGGAGGATTGAAGTTGAAGGAGGTGACGAGCTCAAGGGTTGAATGTTGAAGATGGCGCCTCGGCCATGTCGTAATAAAACAATAAATGGAAATTGAAAAGGCGCCGCGCAGCTTTCCGCCGCCGTTAACAAGTGGGCCTCGACATCATTGACCCACCCCTTCTCCTTCCGGCGTAAGTGAAAGGCGACGCGTGACTTCGTGCCCGAGACGAGCCCGATGCGCAATCAAGTGGCACATACGCGCGTGATGGAGTAGTGGGTGGGGGGCGGAGGCGCCCGACGGTTCTGCGTCTTGTCAATATAACTCCCTCGCACAGTCGCCCTCCCCTGCTTCTTCCATAAGCTTATTATCTTTTTCTTCACTTCTTCATCCTTCTCACGATTCACCACTACGAATCTTCGATCACCGAGAGAAGGAGGAGATGGCGTCGAGGATCCCACCGCTCTCGAAGCGGGGACGAATGGAGGACGACGACGATGAAAGCCGCCGTCGAAAGAAGTTGGAGAAGGGGAAGGAGCCGGCGGCCAAGGACGCCGATGAGGAAACACTCTTCGACGACAATATGTTCGCCGCCAAGCTGCTCAGGAGCGCCTTCAGAAAGCTTCAAGGTGTTGGCGGGGCCTTCGACATCAAGGCGCATCATGATGCGTACAAGAACCCGACCTTGAAGGGTCTCACTTTCAGGATCCACGGGTTGGCTGAGAAGCTCGAGAACCTCCTCGTGGTCAAGTGGGCTGCCCGCTGCCACTTCTTCTTCGACGACGGTGACTCCGACGGCAGCCAAGGCGGCGACAGCGGGACTCCGACTAATTGATAGACTCCTCTACCAATTAGTAACAATAATGTCTGTGTGCTTTTGTGTCTTCGTCCGGTTCTTGGACATGAACTGCTTAGTTTGTCTGTCGATCATGAACTGCTTAGTTAACTAGCTTGGTTGTTAGATTTTGTATGTCATGAACTCGATCTAATAGATGCGAGATTAACTGGAGATCTGTTGTGATGAATTAGATCTGTTGACGCTGGCCAGTGTCATTGGGACGATGGTTAATGAACCCGAATCGCATTTGTTGGCAGTTGGGTCCGGGCAGGCAGGCAACAATTATCTTCTTTATATTGGCCGCCGACGCCGACGTGTGGGCTCGTCACAATTTTTTTTGGAATGAAACTTGCTTCCCTGAATTATTAGATCCCATAAAATAGCACCTAAAAAATCATAAAAAATACGAACAATTTGTATTTGGTCATTCAGTATTTGAATAAAATAACAACAATCAAACTTGTGTGCTCAAAATTCATATATTTCATTTTACACCCCATGGTAATTATATAATCATTCTAATAACATCAATTTTCTCTAAAAATCTACAAATTGACTTGGCAACATAATTTGGGCACCTATGCTTGTCTTCGAAATTTCAAGTGGTTTAGATGAAGGAATAATATACTTGTGTACAAATGTCTTCATCTCTCACATAGTTTCCTAGAATGTTTGCTTGAACAATGAAGTTTTCCACACTTTGCAACATGTTCGAACTCATATGCATTTGAAAACTTAGAAAAACCTTTTGTTCACCTTAAGCTTAGGAAATGTAAAGTTCCATCACTAATGGTTGTGTAAAACAAATATTATTTGTATGTTGTACTTACAAAGAACAAAATAAGGCATATAAACATCACCCAACAAACGGAATGTACACTAAACAATAAAATTAATGAATAGATGGAGATTTTAGAAAAAATTAGAAAAAAACAATCAAATTTGGACTAATAACGACGAAGAAATACTTGTTACAACATTTGATTGCAGATTAAAAGGAGAAATGGGAACTTTTCTTCATTTGAATAGAACCGGGCCCCACAGTGCGACGCGGGGCTGATAACCCGCGTTGGATTTGCTGCTCTCCCAAAATTTTACACAGATAATTCGAGCATCATACAAAAGCTAATCTACTACTACTGATTTCCTATTCTCCGTGCGAACTTCACCATTTCGCGGCGCGCCTACGCGTCTTTCTTGCGCAAAACGCAGAGAAATTCGAAGTCATCCTTTTTCCATGCCGCCGCCGGTGCTCGCACACCGATCGACGCGCACCCGTGCCGGAGGCGGCAGCGGTTCACCCCAAATGCACCAAGTCGAGTAGTGGAGCGCACGCGCGGCCTTCTCGCGCAAAGGCATACACCCCTCGTTGCTCAGCCATCTCGATGACGTCGTACGCCGCCGCTCGCAACCCACCTCATGTACCCCTTCGCGGTGTCGTCGGCGGCGGCACCGCCATTGTCTCTGTAGAGCAAGATGGCATATAGATAGGCCGCCGCATCGTGCCCACCCTCGGCGGCGTGCCGGAGATCATTGTATCCCCTGTGTTTGATGAAGAAGGCTTTGATTCCGGAGAGGAAACAAGCCTCCGGATTCCCGAGACCGGTCATCATAGCAAGGAATGCTTTGTAAGTGGTGGGTTCCACACCCAAGAAATCTCATGTCGTATCCCCTCTATCGACTAACGCCGGCCGACGTCGCCGTGATCGCACACGCGGCACATGGTTGAGCAAGTACCGCGTAGGCTGTGGAGGTCAGCCAAGAGCCACTCCGAGGTCGCACCGACGCGTGCCTCAATCTCAATGCGGAGGTCTTGAGGGAGGCCCAGCGAAGGCGATGACGGGCCGGTGCCGTGTGCTTTTTCCCGGCATGCTATCCATCTCCCGGTCGGGAATGGTGATGATGGGGAGTAGGCGATTCTTGTTTTTCGCGGGTAGAGATGAAGGGGCAGAGATCCAATTGTTTTGGAAGGAGAAGATACAAGAAATTTGTTTCCAAACATGGTTTAAGTATGCAATGGAGATGACATTTGGCTAATTCGCGTTATCATTTAATTCTCCATTAGAAACGATGTTTGGCTAATCCGTGTAGAGACGATGTTTCGTTACCCCGCGTATCATTTAATTCTACATTGGAATCACTACTTCGCAGCTCTCCCTCTCGGCCATTGACAAGCAACGGCTTTCACCATTGACCGTCTTGGGAACCTCTTCCCGTTTCCCCGTGCTCTTGATCTTATCCCTTCCTCTCTTTTTTTGGAGATGATGACTACATTGGATGTTTGGATGGAGGTGTTAGTGTTAGTTTGTAGCAAACTAACACCAAAACTAACACTTTGGAGCCAAACACATGTGTTAATTTGGAGGTGTTAAAAACTACCACTAACAGTAACACTAACATCTACCATCCAAACACGGCCATTGGAGACGATGTTTGCTTACTCCGCGTATCATTTAATTCTACATTGGAATCACTATACCTCTGCAGCTCGCTCTCAGCCATTGACTAGCAACAGTTTCCCGGCCGTCTTAACCGTCTTGGGAACCTTCCCAACCGTTCTGTGCTCTTGATCTAGATCTAGCTATATGGTTCCTTCTTCTGATAGGAGTACAATAAAGTGAATCACTTGCTTCCTTCTTCTCTAGATCTAGATCTAGCTAGTTTATGGTTCTTTCTTCTGATACAATAAAGCGAGGCACTTGTTTCCTTCTTCTCTAGATCTGGATCTAGCTATGGCGCAAAGAATAGATCTTGTAGGGCGCAAGCATTTGCTTTTCTCTCTTCTTCCTCTTCCTCGATCTCTCAGTTGCTACAAGAATTCTTGTGACAGGGGGTGATTGGGTTGCTTATCCCTCAAACACAGCTGCGAGAAAAATTCTTGTGACATACTCCATCCTCGTAGCCATGTCCGGGGTAGGTAGCCCAGAACCTCCTGGCATCAGGATGAACAATTTCATCCTGTGTCCAATGATCATTGTTTTCAGGATGAACAATCCTTCATCCTTTGTCCAATGATCATTGGAAACAAAAGTGCAGGTTTAGAAAGCTTTGCGGTCTCATTGCAAGCCTAGCCATCAACAGAGATGGAGCTTATTTGATGACCACGTGCAACAAGATCGTCGACCTGCGAGCAAGATCGATGTGTGTGTGTGTGTGTGATTTTGCATATCTCGTCATGAAGATATGGCCGCATTGTAACCTTGTTCGATGTATCAATGATGACTATAGTCCGTGTGCGTGTGATTTTGCATATCTCGTCATGAAGATATGGCCGCGTTGTAACCTTGTTCCGATGTATCAATGATGACCGTAACCTGTGTGTGATTTTGCATCTCAAAAGACATGCTTTTGTGATTATCTATGTGCAAGTACAATTTTTTGTATGATTTACCTACTCACTTGCAAAGCTTGTGATTATCTCAACAAAGTTTGGCAAATCAACTTGTTTCTCTCAAGATTCCTGATCTGGATTTGGCAAGTGAAATTATGCCAGATTGTTGGAGATGAACTCTTTTTTCCTTGGCATATCTTTTTAGAAGTTGGCAAAGCACAAGATTTGCCAAATACAATTTGGCAAACTCTTGGAGATGCTCTAATCCGTGTCTCTTTTGATGTAATCTGTTTGTGATTCCGCATATCTTCCTGCCCATAACAAAAGCGACACTGGTTCGTTAGTCCTCCTCTCTTGCCCATAACAAAGGCGACGCTCTTTCGTGAGTTCTAGTCTCTTGCACGTAGCAATGGCGACGCGGGTTCATCAATCCTCGTCTCTTTCCCATTACCGAACCGAAACGAATATAAACGAGTATATATAGTATCTTTGCGTAATATATTACAAGCGGGATTTAAATTCCACCACATCCCATATATTTCAAAAAGGATTGAAATTCCACCAATACATCACATCCTTTATATTACAAAACGGATTCCATTTCCACCAATAGACACATCCTCCGCATTACAAAAATTATTCGGCAGAAATCGGGCTTGCTTTTTCTTCCTTGATTTCCGTATATGGATTTTTTCACCGTGGTTGCTTCGCAAGTACGGTGTTTTGTTAGTTCCGAATAGTTGGGGCTTGTATGAAGTGTCAAAGGATGGAATTTCGTCAAACCGGTTGTATTCCTCCTCCTCAACAACAACATTTTCAATCCCCACAATTCCTCCTCCGTCTCATTCGTTCACTAACGCCGCGCTCCTCGCTTCACCGCAACGGTTGAGTGCTCTCAGACTTCAATTATTGGGCTCTCAAACTAGTAACGGGCGTCAAATGCTCATCGGTAACGGACTTTATAGCACGTTACCAATACAGAGTGATCAGTAACGGACTTAAGCAGCCCGTTACCGATAGGCCATTGATCGGTAACGAACTTTACAAGCCCGTTACCGATAGGTTTAACATTTGTAACGGGCTCTTTTAACATCCGTTACAAAGAATTTATGTAACGGGCGTTTAAGAAGCCCGTTACCAGAAGTCCACATTGGTAACAGGTGTTGTGGAGGCCAACCTCGGGGTCGTCCTGGCGCGCTTATAGGTAACGGGTGCCAAACAACAACCGTTACAAATGTGGGTGGATGTAACAGGCGTTAAGGGCCTATTACAAATGTTGCGTGACCTATTTGTGGTTTTCACGTAGTGTCCTGTCTCGACAGGCTCCAGGACCACCATGGCCACGCTCCGCGGCACCTCGGCAGGACCCCGCCCTGCGATGCTGTCTACCGGCACTACTTGACAAATGTTGTCTCAACTATCTGTCATTCGATCACCACCGGGCCACCTGCACACGTCCCACACAATGTCTGCATTGCTTCAATCTCCACCACATCGCCAGGGACTGCAAGCGTCCATGCAAGAAGCCGACCGTCAGCCCTGCTGCCGGGGACGTCCGCCTTTCGTGGGGAAAGGTGTGCCGCCACCGCGAGGCCTCCTCCGCGATCATGCCTCACGCCTCCAGCCTGACGGGTTCCACGCCGAGGGAAGATGTGACTTCCCGAGGGGCGCCACCGCCGAGCTGATGCCTTCCCTTCCGCCACGTCGCTTAGCACCGCCACCGCGACAGCCGGATGCCGCCGTAGTGTGCTTCCTGTCGCAGAGGGACACACCCGCGGATGGGGCCTCCGATCCAATGCTGCTCGAGTGTGAGACCTCCTTCTACCATCCACCACCGAGGGCATTCGGGTCGGTGTTGGTCACTTTCACACCATCTGCTGCGGTGTCGGATCAGGCGAGCATACCGACTGCTCGAGATGAGACAACCAATGTCATCGTCGGTCCAGCCTGGCCTCCTTTCTTTGAAGAGCGCCTCGACCGTTTTGTGGATGGATTCTGGAGAGGCTTGTCCCTCCCCTTCTTGCGGCCCAACCTCGTCCAGTGGTGCAGCCAGCCCCATCTGTGGCCACCAAGCGTAGCAGCTCAAGGCTCGCCAACAGCAAACTAGCCAAGATTCCGGTTGCTCGTCGTGGTGATATACTTCTCATGTGCTAGCTCGATATGGGATCTAGTGAGCTTGACAGAACCTTCAGGGCCAGTCTGTCAGGTGTTTTCGCCGACAAGGTGTTGGACTCCTTCCCCTTGCGGAAGGCTAATGCCAACAAGGCTCAGGTAGAGTTGCTCAGTGTCTGAGCCGCTCCCCACCCACTTCCATGTCAGCTAGGTAGTGAGTAGTCACGAATGCGTTCTTATGTCAACCCTGGGGGTCTCATTCATGTAATATCTAGTGGGTAAGTCTCGCGTGCACCTAATCAGTCACACGCTGTTGTAATCAACTCTTTCCTCTTAATACAATGATACGCAACTCTCCTGTGTATTCTAAAAAAAGCTGAACTCCCTCCTTGCTGAATTTAAGTTACACATAAATGAGAATTGCTTAGTGCCTAAATGTTGTACACTTGTTGTGTTAAGGTTTACACATGAGGACATGAGTTACACTCAAGTAGAGACGGGTTACGCACAACAAGAAGAAGTTTACATAAAGCCAAGGCCAAGTTACATGAATACCAACAAGGTTGCTGCTCAAGCTAAGATAGGTTACGCACTTAAGACCATGGGTTACACAACAGATGCTTCAACTTTTCGCGCAACTTTGTACCAATCAGCAAGGACTCGCGGTGCAACACATGGTTGGAAGCTCCATCATGTCAAGATTTCAATGCAAGAAACCATTCATCATTCGACTTACATTAAGGAGTAATGACCATTTTAGTGAGCACTGCCAGAAGCTGAAAAGGACCGCGAGAACTGACGGGAGTTGCCTCTCGAGAAGGCCTTTCACCCAACTTATCTCTACAAATTCTGAAGTCCATTTCACACCCAACTAGGAGGGTTGTTCCTAGTATAAATACGCCCTATATATCTCTGAAATAAGGAAGATTTTGATACTAAAACAATTGTGTGCTAACAAATCCAGAGGGTGATTCTCTGCCCCTTTGCTCTTGTGATTTCCCTGTGGGATTACACATGCGGCCGTTTCAATAGCACCCAATCCGTGCTCCTGCTACTTCGTGTTTAGGTTGCATATCTTGGTTCTTTGAGAGTGTGATTGGACGAGTAACTTGATTCATGTTGTTGTGTTTTAGATGGTGGTTGGCTTCTTGTGTGTGCCGTAGTTGCGCTACCTATCGGGTTGTTTGCAGCTATTTTATCTTGGCAGATTTTCAGCTAGCTATCTTGTTCAAGATCCTACGTAGTGAAGATCGGGATAACATCCGTATCATCTGGCAGAACCAAATCTCACTGGCCCTTCACTGGCACCGGAAAGAACATCATCGAGGTAGGGAGAGGCCGGAGAGACCTTATTCCATAGCATTATCTTCACCGCCATGTTGTTGATGTCGCTGGAAACCAAAACAAAAAAGGAAAAATTAGACCTACGAAAGGAATGTGTTGCCGCTCCTATCCCTACCGACAGTAGCAAGGTTAACGGAGGGCATAGGAGGGGGACCGACGGGGGCTGGCGTGGGCGGTGACGAGGGCAGGCAGCGGTAGCTGTTAGGGTTCAGAGAAGAGAAAAGTCCAACCCAACTTCTAATTTCGATAAGTGAACGGTTTTGCAGAGTTGAGGGGGTTAAATATCCAGTTTTGTAGTTTGAGGGATAAAGTAGTCAAACCTAGATTGGTTGGGGGTTCTCTAGATTTTTTCCTTAATTTAAGACAGGAGGATATTTTGTCTTATATTGTTATGTAGTGGTTATTGTGGCATTCATTAGATTTGGCTCCGATGTCGCTATACCACAGGTAATTCTTGGTAGATGAGGATCCTATACCTGCTGGGTGGTGCCACATATATTGAGGCATGAAGGTTGAATAGATGAAGACTTGTTATGCATTGATGACCTGCGTGTTGGTCTATACAAGATAATAGCAAGGAGGCGTTAAAAATTCTCCCCACCGTAGGAAGCGTATACTAACTCTGTATTGTAGTGCATTTCGAGAACTAAGGGTTTGACATTGATCTCGATTGCAGAGTCCTTTAGCAGCATAGGATATTCCTCCATCGGAAACGCCATGGGCCACTTAGGGCGGCCTTCAACGCGCGTTACCAAGCCGTTGCGAAACAAGCACATTTGCGGATAGCCCCCCGGCGACACGAGACGACGGCCCGGTCGTCCCATCACCACGCGACGAGTCGGGCACGGTGACCAAGCGAGCGCCGACCCCCGCAACGAGCGTTCAAGAGCGTCGCTCCAAGGAATCGCCGGCCTCGCGGATCTCGTGCGCGCGCGTGAGTTTGGCGCCGCATTTTCTCCAAATTTCTCCCTTCCCGCGCCCATAGTTGCTCATATAGCTTCCGCGTCCATCGACGCTAGTGGAGGCGGCGGTGGAAGGTAGCGGCGGCGGCCATGGCGGGGAAAGGGACGAGGCTGCGTTGCGCAAGGCAGCGATGGCTACGCCAGGGCGAAGAGGCGTCGCTGCAACGGCGGGCAAGGTAGGGTCGACGGCGGCGGGATCCATCTCAGGACAGGGCTCGGCGCCCGGCGACCTAGGCTCGTCGGCGGCGAGGTCAAACCCTGCATTCGGCTGGTCACCGTTCTCCGGGGATCTGCGGCCCAGCAATGGACGGTTCCCGGGGACTCCAACATCCACCGAATTCGGGTACCCTAGCCGTTGAGTTATGATCCAAATTCTGTCTCCCAAGAGAAAGGCTAACTTCGCCTCCGCTTCGCTCCGACCCGCGGTACGGTATGGGTCATAAATACCCGTTAGGGTTTTCCATTAGGGATGGATTTATTCTCTTGTAAGCCGCCGCCGTTGGCGTTGTAACCCGACTCCCGATATAGTGAAGTTCTTGTCGGCCGGCGCCCGTGGTTTTTCCCGCAAGGGTTTTCCACGTTAAATCTTGTGTCTCTCGCGGTTTGATTCCTTTACTTGTCGTCGTTTATTCGCCATCGTTTATAACAAGTGGTATCGTAGCCGGTTTCGATTTGTTTTCTTCGATGTCGTCGACGATGAAGTTTGATCTACCGTTGTTGGATTACAAGACGAGGTTCTCGCTCGTGGCAAGTCAAGATGCGAGCTATTCGGCGAACACTCATGATCTTGATGTGGCGCCGGATAAGTTCGGTGGCAAGTCGTCCAAAGATTGGACCGATGAGGAGAGTCGCAAGGATCGTAAGGCTCGTCTTTAATTCAACTTCATCCGTCCAATGATATTTTGCAAGAATGTCTGCCCAGAAGAGATCGCCGCAAAGACTGCGGTTGAAACTGGAATCGATCCGTATGTCCAAGGATCTAACCGGTAAGATGCATATGAAGATGAAGTTGTTCACACTCAAGATGGAGGAGGGTGGTTCGGTGTTGAGCCACATATCTCGCTTTCAAGGAGATCGTTGCCGACCTAGTGTCGATGGAGGTGAAGTATGAGGATGAGGATTTAGGCCTCTTCTTCGTTATGCTCTCTCGCCCAGTTCATTTGCATCTTTCCGTGACACCATACTTTTGAGCCGTGATGAACTAACCGTCTCGGATGTTTATGAGGCACTCCAATCCGGGGAGAAGATGAAAGGCATGGTGCACTCGGATGGGTCGTCCTCCAAGGGCGATGCTTTGCAAGTTAGAGGCGGAACCGAGCGAGAGATCCTCTAATGAAAGCAATGATCGTTTCAAGAGCCAAGAAAGCGAGAGGTCGTTCTAAGTCTAGACCGCCCAAGAAGTTCGTAAGTATTGCAAGAAAAAGACTCATTTTATTGAGGAATGTTGGAAGCTTAAGAATAAGGAGAACGGGAAAAATAATTCGGATGGTAAGGCCTCTGTTGTTTCGGTGCCGGGAATACTTCGATTCGGGAGATTGTCCGGTTGTCCTTGCCGGTTGTGTTTCGGTCATGATGAATGGATACTTGATTCCGCATGTTCATTTCATATCTGCACTAACAGAGATTGGTTCAGTTCTTATAAACCTGTGCAGAATGGAGATGTAGTGCGTATGGGAGATGATAACCCATGTGAGATTGTGGGTATAGGCTCCGTTCAGATCAATGCGCATGATGGCATGACACGTACGCTACAGAATGTGAGGCACATACCGAGGATGACTAGAAATCTCATCTCACTCAGCACACTTAATGCAGAAGGGTTCAAATACTCCGGTTCGGGTGGAGTTTTAAAGGTATCAAAAGGTTCTCTTGTCTTCTTTGTAGGTGATATGAATTCCGCAAAGTTATATGTCCTTAGAGGAAGTACTTTACAAGGTTCCGTATCCGCCGCTGCTTTGTTACTAATGCTGAACCTAGTGAGACTAACCTTTGGCATATGCGTCTTGGACATATGAGTGAACTTGGTATGGCGAAATTGGTGAAGAGAAACCTCTTTGGATGGCCGTACTTTGAGTGGCAAGAAGTTCTGTGAGCATTGTATTTTCGGGAAGCACAAAAGGGTAAAGTTCAATACTGCTTGTTCATACCACCAAAGGTACTCTTGATTATGTACATGCCGACTTATGGGGTCCCTCTCGTAAGCCTTCTTATGGTGGTGCTCGTTACATGCTTACTATTATTGATGACTACTCTAGAAAAGTATGGCCTTACTTTCGAAAAATAAAGATGATACTTTTGTTGCTTTTAAAGATTGGAAAGTGATGATAGAAAGGCAAACCGATAGGAAGGTGAAGGTGCTTCGTGCCGATAATGGTGGAGAATTTTGTTCTGCTGCGTTTAACCATTATTGCGGGCGGGGAAGGCATTGTCGGGCACCACACCATACCGTATACTCCGCAAAGAAAAACGGTGTGGGCGAGCGCATGAACGGGACCATCATCTCGAAGGCCCGTTGCATGTTGTCCAACGCGCGGATGAGCAAGCGTTTTTGGGCTGAAGCGACTAACACCGCATGCTACTTGATAAACAAGTCGCCGTCTATTCCACTTAATAAGAAAACACCTATTGAGGTATGGTCTGGCACACCCGCTGATTATTCACAGTTGAAAGTTTTTGGCTGCACTGCTTATGCTCATGTTGATAATGGAAAATTGGAGCCTAGAGCTATTAAATGTCTTTTTCTTGGTTATGGTTCGGGAGTTAAAGGATATAAGTTGTGGAATCCTGAAACTAAAAGGACTTTCATGAGCAGGAGTGTTGTTTTCAATGAATCTGTGATGTTTAATGACAGTTTGTTCTCAGATCATGTTCCAAATAATTTTGATAAAGGGCTGCAGCATATGAGCGTGCAGGTGGAGCATGTGGATGACGAAAAAGGTGTGCAGGTGCAGCAACATGTGCATGATGATACAGACGAGCGAGTGGAGCCGCCTTGTAGATGACCAGGAAAATGGAGCCGTTGATGATGAGGCTCATGATGATGTTCGAGCACTTACCCCCTGTTTTACACCTTGATGAAGATTTGCCTATTGCTACTCGCAAGTCTAAAAGGGTTTGTGGACGGCCACGTCGTCTTATTGAGGAGTGTAATATGATTTATTATGCTTTGAGTTGTCTTGAACGGGTTGATAGCGATTATGAGCCACCACATATTCCGAAGCTATCTCTTGTGGTGATCGTGAGAAGTGGATTGCAGCTATGCGGGATGAGATGCAATCTCTTGAGAAGAACCGCACATGGGAGGTTGTTCCTTTGCCTAAGGGAAAGAAGCCTCGTTCGCCGCAAATGGATCTTCAAGAGAAAGGAGGGTTTATCTCCTAGCGAACCTCCAAAGTTTAAGGGAAGGTTAGTGGCTAAAGGTTACGGTCAAATTCCCGGTGTTGATTATAATGATGTGTTTTCTCCGGTTGTAAAGCATAGCTCAATTCGTACATTCTTGAGTATTGTTGCTTGCACATAATCTTGAGCTTGAGCGGTTAGATGTGAAGACCGCATTTTTACATGGAGAGCTTGAGGAGGAGATTTACATGGACCAGCCTGAGGGGTTCATAGTGCCTGGCAAGGAGAATTATGTTTGCAAGTTGAAGAAATCCTTGTATGGTTTGAAACAGTCTCCCGTCAGTGGTATAAAAGGTTTGATTCATTTATGTTGTCACATGGCTTTAAGAGATCAAAATATGATAGCTGTGTTTACATCAAGTATGTTAATGGATCACCTATATACTTGCTGTTATATGTTGATGATATGCTTGATTGCTTTGCCAAGAGCAGGAAAGAGATCACTACATTGAAGAAATTGTTGAGTAGTGAGTTTGACATGAAGGATCTTGGTGCTTTGCTAAGAAGATTCTAGGTATGGAAATCACTAGAGATAGAAAAGCTGGTTTATTATTTCTTAGTCGGCATGGTTATATTGAGAAGGTTCTTCGAGCGTTTCAATATGCATGATGCAAAGCCTCGTTAGTACTCCTATTGCACCGCATTTTAAATTGTCACCGAGCGGTGTGCTAGTACGGTTGAGGATGTTGAGTATATGTCAAAGGTTCCGTATTCTAGTGCTTGTTGGTTCTTTGATGTATGCTATGGTTTCCTCTCGCCGGATTTGTCTTATGCTATGAGTTTGGTTAGCGAGATACATGTCTAATCCTGGTAAAGAACACCGGAGGGCGGTTCGGTGGATTTTCGGTATCTTCGAGGCACGACGGATCATTGCTTGAAGTTTGGCGGGACGGATAAGAGACTTATTGGCTATGTGGATTCGGATTATGCGGTGATTTGGACAAGCGAAGGTCACTCACGGGTTATGTGTTTACTATTCGCGGTTGTCTTTGTGAGTCGGAAGGCCGTCTTGCGGCTTGTTGTTGCTTTGTCTACTACCGAGGTCGAGTACATGGCTATTCTTTGAAGCATGCGAGAGAGTTGTGTTGGGTCGAAAGGATTGTTTGCTTGAGCTTTGTGGTGTTGATTCTTGCATTAACTTTGTTTTCGGATAGTCGAGTGCTATATATCTTACCAAAGACCGGATGTTCCATGAGAGGACAAAGCACATTGAAATCAAGTATCATTATGTGCGTGATGAGGTTGAAAAGGGTAAGTTAAAGGTATGCAAGATACACACTCTTGATAATCCTGCCGATATGTTGACAAAGCCGGTTCTCGTTGCTAAGTTTGAGCTTTGCTCAAGCTTAGTTGGCTTAACCGTGTAGCCCAAGAGGCTATTTGGCGCCGAAGTATTTTTGTTTCTTTGATGTGTTCGGGATGAAGGTTCGTTTTGTTTATGCTTTTGCAAGAAGGAATTTGTCTCAAGGTGGAGTTTGTTGAGTTATGATCCAAATTCTCGTCTCCCAAGAGAAAGGCCGACTTCGCCTCCGCTTCGCTCCGGCCCGCGGTACGGTACGGGTCATAAATACCCGTTAGGGTTTTCCATTAGGGATGGATTTATTCTCTTGTAAGCCGCCGCCGTTGGCGTTGTAACCGGACTCCCGATATAGTGAAGTTCTTGTCGGGCCGGCGCCCGTGGTTTTTTCCCGCAAGGGTTTTCCACGTTAAATCTTGTGTCTCCCGCGGTTTGATTCCTTTACTTGTCGTCGTTTATTCGCCATCGTTTATAACACTAGCGCCGCCATGGCCATGCCCGGTCAGTCTCCATGGCAGCCTCCCAGACCAACTACGAATCCTGCACCTTCAGATCCAACGAATTGGTATGTGTTCATCTGAAATTGAATCTCTTTCCATGTTTACTATGTGTTTGCTTGTAGATTACTGTCCTTTGATGTGATAAATTTGCATTCGTAGCACAAATTTAGTACCTGATAGTTGCATTGTGTGCTACTAAATTCCTAGCGATACTCGATACTTGTAGTTGCTAAATTTAGTACCTTATACTTGGTATGTGCATCCATGATATTTGTTTGTATCTCGGTAAAGATGCCCCGCATATATATTTCTCATTTTTCAATCCAATCCGAACCGAACCGTGTACGAAGATGCATTACCCGAGACCGGCTTATACAATTTTCTTCAAACCCAAACTAGCCAAACCAACCAAAACTCTCATTTTGTGGGAAATGTCTCTACCCAATCTAATTGGTCACCAACAATTGACACAACCGAAAAGAGTCCTAATTCTCTTTCAAATGACAATTCAGAAAATGGTAAGAAGGAGAAGAGAATTTTTTGGACAGTACAAGAGGACTCTTGTCCGGTGAGTATATTTTCATATGCAAATATGTACTCTAGTTTAATAAATTTTCTAAATTTGCTTTTTTCCCTACAATGTAGATGAGTGCATGGCTGAAGTGTTCATTAGATCCAATTCAAGGAGCAAGATAAGAGAAATGAGCAGTATTGGGATCAGGTAGGTAAGACCTACAATGAGACAACCCCAACTGGAAGGTCTAGAAATCAAAAGCAAGTTAAAGATAGATGGCATAGGATCAATAAATTAGCTGACTTGTTCCACTCTGCTTACCTGAAATCTCAAGCACTAAACACTAGTGGTTTTAATGAGGAGATGTGGGTTGCTGAAGCACACAAGTGGTACGAGAGAGATACTGGGTTACCCCGTTTTCAATTGATGGATGTATGGTATTCTGTTAGGAGTGAACCAAAGTGGCAAACATACAATCAGAGCCTCAAAAGTACAAGGAAAAGAAAGGATTCTAATGGAGAAGAAGGTGGGGAAGAAGAAGAGAACATGACTTCAAATGAAAAAAGTAGACCACCTGGTCAGAAAGCAGCTAAGAGAGCTTTGCATGAATCAAAGGGAAAGCAAACTTCAGATGATGTGGGTGATGATTTTCAGCTCCTCAAAGCAGCAGAAGCGAGCAGAATGAAGTTTTTGGAGATGCAAGAGAAGTTGGCAATGGATAGGTTAGAATCAGCTAGGATTTCCAGGGCTGCAGCAAGGGAGCAGAAAGAGGCTAACAAGCTGTCATGTCTTGCTGCAAAGGAGCACAAAAAGGCAAAGGATTTAGAGATAACAGTTAAAATGATGGAAACATATAATTGTCTTCTGTGCAAAGATGTAAGCACCATGAACAATGATGAAAAAGCTGAGCATGCTGCCATGCTAAAGCACCTGAAGAAAACTCTTTATCCTGGAGTTTAATTTGTAGGTGATTTCTGAATTCTTTTAGTTTTTCCATTGTATACTATATTCTGATATTAATATCTAAAACCCTTATTTACTTGTACACAGGGAGATGATGCATGAGACAAATCCTTTCTTCAACTGGTACTGGTAGTGAACTTGTACTGGTAGTGAATTATGTACTGCTAGTGAACTTTTATTTAATTATGTCTAGTGAACTTGTCTCAGTGATCTCATTTATCTATCTGTATGACCCTACTATCTAATTTTTGAAATGCATTGTTATATGTTGGTTACATCTGTATGCTCCTACTATGTATTTTTTGAAATGCATTGCTATATACTATATATATGTATGGCCGACTTGTCATTTTAAAAAAAATGAGACTCTTTGTATGCGGATGTGAAGAGGTGCAGCCATTCAATTAATCTGTAACTCTTTGTATGCGCCTACAACTCTTTGTATTATGGGCTCTTTGTGTTCCCACTTGTACTTCTACTATATATATGTATGGCCGGCTGTGTTTTGTATTGTGGTGAATTGAGATAACACCAATGAGTCCTGATAGTTCATCTAAAGAAATAGGAGACATAGAAGATGTCTCTCTGGAATATCTGTGTTCTGATCCATTTCGATTTCAAGGTGCACCTATGGATGACCAATCTGGTAAGTTATCTTCTGCTACCTATGAATCTTTCAAGTAAATTAGTAATATCAGATGCTCACAAGATCTATGCCCTGCTCATTTTAGGAATTTTGGATGATGATCAGATAATAATCCCTGGTCTTATATATGAATCATGGTTAGAAGATCCATGCACGGATATTCTAAGGCAAATAAAACCAGTAGGTTCAGCTACAAACCTCCGTCACTTTGGATAAATCTTCCGGATATGCCTCCTTTCATATCGTCGGTACAAGTTGGAAAACTGAAATTAACCGAAATGATGCATCCTATTGTTGCTCGTCATTGTTAGCTGAAATTAATTGAAATGATACTTTGTAGATGATGGCAACTTGGGACAAGAAGAATCACATGTGGAATCCGATGATTTGGATGATGGCAACTTGGGACGGAAGAATCACATGTGGAATCAACGTCGTCACCGAAATTCTGCTCCAAGGACATACATTGCAAGAGATCGGGAGGCTGCTCATGAAGATCTATTAAAAAACTACTTCGGCGAACGTCCGGTATACACGAAGAAGATGTTCCGTTGGAGGTTTAGAATGCATAAACCATTATTCCTTCGAATAGTTGAAGCTTTAAAGGCATGGTCACCTTATTTCCGGTATAGAGTTGATGCAACGGGAAGAAAAGGTTTGTCACCTCTCGCAAAAATGCACTTGCTGCCATTAGAATGCTTGCGTATGGAACCGCAGCGGATGAACTAGATGAAGTTTTGAAGATTGGTGAAAGCACCACTTTGGAGTGTTTGGGAAAATTTGCCAAAGGAATCATCGAGTGTTTCGGTCCCGAGTATCCGTGCCCACCGACAACGAGAGGAAATAGAAAAAATTCTCCAAGCTAATGAGGCCCGAGGTTTTCCTGGAATGTTAGGAAGCATATACTGCATGCATTGGATTTGGAAGAATTGTCCTAAGGCATGGGCTGGAATGTTCACCCGTGGTGACAAAGGCAAGCCAACAATGATTCTAGAAGCGGTCGCAACGCAAGATCTTCGAATCTGGCATTGCTTCTTTGGTGTTGCAGGAGCTCAAAATGACATCAATGTTTTGAATAAGTCACCCTTGTTCATTGATGCAATAAAAGGGAAAGCTCCTCACGTTCATTACAAAGTAAATGGGAATGACTATAAAGTTGGATATTATCTTGGAGATAAAATTTATCCAGAGTGGGCGGCCTTTGTGAAGTCTATATCAAGACCTCAGACCGAGAAAGACAAATTATATTCAGCACGTCAAGAATCAGTAAGAAAGGATGTTGAGTGCGCATTTGGTGCTTTGCAAGCTCGTTTTGCTATAATTGGTCGGCCAGCACACCTTTGGCATCGCGTAGATGTTGTGAACGTACTGCTAACTTGCATTATTCTTCACAACATGATTGTTGAAGATGAAAAGGAGTTGGCTAAAATTCCAATTGATTTGAATGAATGTCCTAGTGGATCATTTGCACTACCACCCGAAGTCAAAACATCTTCGAATCCAAACCAATATTATGCGGCTCAAGTTCATAGAAATGCAAATATTCGAGATCGTGCACAACATGTGAAGCTTCGAGATGATCTAGTGGAGCATATATGGAACCGCTATGGGAAGAAGAAAAAATAGGTCTTTTAGAGATTGTTTACTCTCTTTTAAACCAATATATATCTCTATGCATGTATGAAATTCTATGGATGTAATGCCTACTCTCTTTTAAAGAATGTTTGAAATATTACTATTTTGTGTAGCAACACCATGGGCCACAATTATGTATTCATATATGATCCAGGCTTGCATACGAGCATTAAACAACCCAACGGACGGCTGCCGTCTTAACCATTGAAGGAGCTGTCTGTTCGGATGTCCGTTGGGCTGTTTCGCAACAGCTGCCGTCTCAACCATTGAGGCTGCCCTTAAGAATTAACGATTCATTTCAAGAACCGCAACACTTGGGAGGAGATAGACTTCTGAACTAGGTGGATGAGAAATATATTCAACTCACCATTACAGTCCCTCCAAGAGTTCCCTAAATCCCTTATCCTTAATTTCCAGTAAGATCAGAAAAAATCCCTCTCCAAAAACTACTTATACTTCCTCCAGATCTTCTAGGACTTGGGCAAAGTCACCTGACTATGCGTAAAGTTACGCGTTAATGAGTCATGCCTAAGGCAAAGATGAAAGATTCAGAAAAACTTGAAAGGAGATAGAGTTCTGAACTAGGTTGTTGAGAAATGTATTCAACTCACGATTACGCCTAGCAAATGCCCAACAGTATAAGGCTGTAGCCCCTCATCGGCTACCTAGGCTCCACATGATGAACAGCCACGCCCAGGTCACACAATAAGCTAGTCCCACGAAACCAACTTTGGCACTCCGGCCTTGAGTCAACTTCTGTACGCGGATTGGTTGAGGTAAGCGCATTTAATTTAAGCTCTAGGTCAACAATAAAGAACATGATCTGTCTATTAAACCCTAGGAAGATTTGTTTCTTAGGTTAAAAAAATGGGATAAATTTTGAGGCAATTGTACCTATTATATCACAGTATCTCAAATAAAACCCACAAAACTATCATCATGCATGCAATCACCACTACACCACATGATTTCGGATCCCCACGAGCTTCCACGGAGAAATTTGCACCCCGTCCTTACCTCTGCTAGCTTATCTGCCGCGTTCCCGCTGCGGGCGAAATCCATGTTGTAGACCTCCATCCAGTAAGAGATAGAGCGATTTTGACTTGGAGGGTGGCACGATGGGTATAGATAGAGCGCAAGGATATCATATCCTAGCTGTAAGTTATGCTGGCATTAATATGGCATTATTTTTCATATCCTAGCTGTAAGATATGCTAGCGTTAATACGACCTTATTTAGTTAAACTATCGATTTCACTGTATAAAAAGAACAGCTGAAGCATCATGCCATTTGTACCTCGATTTGTATTTGAACCACCCGGTCGGCCTACTACTCCCACCCCACAAACCCTACCTATTTAACCCACCCCACCCCGACCGCCTCCCTCCCTCACCCACCCCAGTCGCCTCCCTCACCCCACTCCGCGCCGCCACAGGCCTCCATGCTCCCTCTGCGCCGCACCCTGTATCCTTCCCGCTTCCTCCGTGCTGCCGCCCGTCGTCTTCCGCCGCAACATCACCGTCACCGTCCTCCCCCCTCCGCTCGCCCCTCATCTGTCACACTTGTTTTTCCAAAGAAAACCAAGTGCAAATCTATATGCATGCCAGGATCAAGTTTCATGCATATAGTTGACATAAGTGAATAACAGAAAAAATATCATGTAAAAAAGGGAGATTATCAGAGATTTACGCTTAATCCTGAAAACGGAGGCACCAAACTCCACAAGCAATCGACTGGGGGTTGCGTACGCCTAGCACCATCAACATCTTCACAAGACTTCAGGTCAGCTTCCTCCTTCTGAGCAACATTGTTCATAGCAAGGGTGAGCACTTGTCATACTCAGCAAGTGTGGGGTAAAGAATGAATGCAAAGGCTTTATAGTGGACTGGCTCAAAGCATTTAGCATTTTAGTTGGTCAAATTTTATTAGCACCTGATTACTAATAAAGTATAAGTTTATACCAACCCACATTAAGCATAAAGATAAGATACACCATAAGAATATGGCAAGAATAGCGAGAGAGCGCGATTTAAGTCCATCCTCAAGTTCAATTATCATGTGAGGGTCCGGGCCGCTCTTAACCGTGAGCACGGCTAATCAATTAGTTTTACACTCTGCGAGAGGTTGTACACTTTCACTACAAGCAGCGTAAAAGCTCCGAAGAACTTCGAACCCAACCATGCGATGCCAGCCAAGCACCATACCACACTACCGAGGTGTGGTTGCATAGGGACGCTACAAGGCCTTTACAAAGGTTCCCCAACAAGTTGTGACCCACAAGGTCCGGATCAGTTAGCAAGGTATAAAGTTCCCTAGCAGGTCAATACCCCACCATAAAAAGAATAACTCACCCAACCCCCTGCTAGAGCGAGTCCATACCCCGCAATACCGCCGATCCCTTGTCCTTATCGGGTAAGATCACCTCAAGCTAAAGTTCCTAATTATTCAGCCAAGACCGGTGCCCATTTAGTCCTTGTGGTTTTCTTGTTTTCTGGGTGATTCTCCATGTTCCGATTAACATAACAAAGGTGGTCTTGCAATTAAAACTAATATAAAGGAACATAGGGCATAAATGGATAACCATGTTGATTATTACCAACCCAGTTGAGCAAACTAAGCAATATCTACCATCAGGATTAATTAAACAACCAAGTTATACAAGGCAATGGTAAAAAGAAACTAGTCATAATCCTTAATAGGAACCCAACAAAATTAATGCAAGCAATGCAGTGAGTGATTAAATAGAATTCTTAGGACAAAAGATCAAGGACACACTTGCCTTGGACCAGAGTAGTGATGTTGCTCAGAATCTTCATCTTCACGCTCTTCAAAGCTCTTGAACCACATTCCTTCTACTCGCATCAATCATCGCCACAAGCATACGAAGCAAACAAACAAACACACTGAGAACAATACACCAATCAAAAGAAAGCTTTTAAAAGAACGCACTAAAGGATGTGCTTGATTAGATGGATCACTAAAGAACACAAAATGTGCTTGGAAAGGAAAGACTTGGTTAATTTTGAAGAGATTGTTGTGGAAGATTGAGCAAGGACCGGAAAGATCATACTAAGATAGAGCCTGATTCTATTGGTTACGCAAACGCAAGAAACGCTGAAAACAGAACTAAGCTCGAAACTATCGTGAGATCATTATCAAACAACAAGAGACTACGCTTGGCATATTTTAATTAAGAAATCATGTGAAAGAATATTTCAGCGAAATACTCTATGTTACCATTAAACAAGTTACTTTTAATTAAAGAAATCATGATAAACCAAATCATATTTTTATTTATAATATTCCAGTAGAAGTTATGTCAAATTAACAATTACTTTAGAAAGATAAAGCAAGTATAAGATATCTAGACGAGTAACTTTATGTCACATGTCCAACTAAACATATTTAATATTGAAAAGACATTAATGATGTCATTAGGCATATTGACTTTATTATGAAAACCGATGTTTAACTCTAATATCTTTTATTTAGAAAAACTAGTTATGATTAAAGAAAACCGGATCAGAAACTAATCACTTTTTATTTACAAAAGCAATGGGATAAGAATTAGTCAAGGTTAAAACAAGTAACAGGTGATACACATGCTAACGTAGAAGTTAAGGTGAAACGAACGAGAATGGTAGAAGCAAACTATAACGCACACACAAACCTTAAGGTGGTCTTAGGAAAACTAGACTACGAAGAGAACTAGACCGAAAGGACAACACTAAACAAAGGTAAGCTGAACTAATGCTGGCAGAGAAGAGATAACAAGATTGGCTCTAAAAGAAGATAGCTGCGGAAGACTAGACACCGTAACATAGCCGATTCATGAACTAGCTAGATGTTAAAGATTGGATCACATAGAACGAAAGAGTGTAGTTGTCTTACATCAAAGACAATTACGATAGGATGGTATGTATCGGGATTGGAAAGATCCGGAGCTTGAAAGAAGGCTAGATCTACAAAAGAGACACCGGGACGAGCTTGGTAAAGAACGTCTAACGAACGCTTGCATTTATGATCACGAAAGACTATGCGAGTTAGGATTATTTTAATTAACAAAATAAATATAAAGGATATTTCAGAATAAAATACCCTACGTTGACATTAATGCAATATTATATTTTATTTGCAAAACCAAAGTAAAGGTCTAGTCAAATTTTATTCACAAAAGTTCATATCGGTTAAACAATTCATTTAAGAAAAAGTTAGAACAACTAATTGAATAAAGACATATGAAGTGTTGAGCTAATCAAACTTAATTTAGAAATTACATGCATGTTAACATTAGGCAAGTTAACATTTATTATAAAAGACGGTGTAAAAACCTAATTAACTTTTAATTGCATAAAGTTAATTAATTATTAAATAAATTAACATTTGGTATAGAAAAACGAGGTAAAGATTTAATTAGATTTTATTTATAAAAGCTTGTAAAGTAATCATTAATCAAATTAATATTGATTATGAAAAACGGGTATAGATCTATATTGCTTTTATTTATAATGGGCATGCATATCTAGGCATTAATCAAGATTAATATTAAATTTATTTTCAGAAAGCAAACATGATGAAATCTCACTTCTAGCGCGTACTTTGCATTATTATGGACCTAACGCAATTTGAACGGATTAGAACGGAGTTAAAACGTGCAAGATATGGAGAAAACAAGATTGGAGGACCTATTCGTGAATAACTATAGATCTCAGGGGGTAGCAGAGGAAACTTCTTAGACACAACAAACAGTGCTCGTGAAACTGGTAAAGTTCAAGGTTAGATCTATAAAATCTCTCGGGATGGATCTGGCAGTGAAGGTCTAAAAGATGTGGGGGTTTTTACGCAAGATCTACAAGATACAAAAGAAAAGACAAAAATTACAGGATACTCCAAGGGGCTGGGTGCAAAAAGGCGGAGTCATCCCTTACCTCTGGACAGAGGCGAATAGGGGGCGGCGGCGCTGGGGAGGTGGCGGCGCCGGCGACCTGGAGGGCTAGGAGATCGGGTGAGCAGGGGAAAACGGAGAGGAGACCACGGGGAACACAGAGGGGCACTCACCGGTCGAGGGAACGAGCGGAGGACGGCCGGCGACGGAGTGCAGAAGCACCGGGCGGTGGCTCATGGTGGTGGCGGTGTTCCGGTGATCGATTGGCGACGATGAGGGGCTGAGGAGGTGCAGCGTGTCAACGTGAACCTCAAGGTGGCCTCGGCTTGGCCCGACGGGGGCGGCGAATCGGCGGCGGCGGCGGCGACTCCATGGCCGGCGGCGACGTGGGACAAGGCGTCGAGGCGGAGCGGGGTTAGGGCATGCGTAGCTTGAGGTGCTCCCCTTTTACTGGGCGCGGGACCCTAGCCTTCCTTGGCGCGCACGCCTAGGACAACCGGGCCGGCGGCGGCGTCCGGCCGCGGCGGCCTCGGCTAGGCCGGATGAGCCTCGCCGGGCACGGCCACCGGGGCGGCGGGCGCGGGTCGGGCCTTCGGGCTCGGCCCAAACCGAAAGGATAGGTTTCCTTTTTTTCTTTTTTTCGAATTTATTTTAAATGCAAAAACAATTCCTGAAAAATCTAGAAATTGTTTAAAGGCACGAAAAATACTCCGAAAATCACCAAAATTCCAAGAAAATTCCCAGAGCTAGATTGGAGCATGAACAATCCAAATATTTTAGAGTCTTCTAATAAATAGAAATAGCTCACGGAAAATGAGAATAAATTCCAGAAAAGTCTGGAAAATTCTTAGAAGAGTTTGGACAACACCTAGGCGCAATTTTTGAAACCTTTAGCACTCAAGAAGCACCGAGATGCATCGGCTTGAATGCAACGCACAAAACCATTTATTTAATTTCTGAAAAACAAACAAAGGTTTTCCCTATACTATATTCCCTATAAAGAAAATAAATGTTGGAAATGTTTTAAAATTATGAGAAAATTGTTATTTAATTATTATCTCTATTCACATCCTGAAATTGGAAATTACCTATTTCAGGGTGTGACATCACCTCATGGAAAGGAGTAGCGTTGGGGCGAGGAGTGGTGGCAGCGGCCATGGCGGCCCATAATCTGAGCCATTGGCGGTGGCGGCGGAGCTCCTCGGACCTCAACCTCTCCCCCGATGCGGGTCACAGCCACTCTCCATGGTGCAGACCTCCCTCTCTGGTGCGGCTGAGTGTGCAGGGTAGTAGTGGCAGACGGCGCCCTAAGATTCGCCGCCCACCTCGACATTTGGGCGAGTGCCCTCTCCTTATCTGGCGCTTCTACTTATCGGTGGAGCGGGCGGCGGTCATGGAATATAGTTTTTTCTCCACATCCCACATTCTCTCACTCATTCGCATATTTGGCATCATGGAGATCCTCTTCGGCTGGGAGTGGTGAGAGGGCGTCCAGGTGGTGGCATGCGTTGGCCTCCTTTCTCCCTTTCAGTATGGTCGTGGTGGTGACGGCGGCGGGGTTTCCTCTCCACTGCGGTGCTACTATGATGCGGCGGGTACGGCCTTCTCTCCTCTCACTGGCTTCCTCCTCATGCCCATAAGGTGGCGGCCTGGTCCTGGGGGTGGATGTGGTTGTGGCGACTCGACTGCTGCGGGGAGGTGACGAAGTTGGTGTGGTGGGGCCGCGGCAGCCAACCTGTGCGGACAGGGTGACCGGCCTGTGCGATGCCCTGTCGATTTGGTTTTTTTATTATTTCAAAACTGTTTGCCGAGGGCTGACCTTGGCCTACGACACTCCTTTGCCTTGAGCTAGAGGTGCGGCTCTCGGTAAAGGGGGCCTTTATTGAGAGAATCACTACCGAGGTAAACCACGCTTTGCCGAGTGTATTGAGCGCTCGACAAAGCCAGGATTTCCCCTAGTGGACACCCTACGAGAAAAGCTAGTTGGGGCGATGGTAATGGCGGCGAGCCGGTGATCTGTCGTGACTTGAGCCAATAACTACCCTTAAGACTAAAACACCCTTTGATTATATTTTGAGAATTAGTTCCTGGCCTACATAATTGAAGTACCATTCCACCGTTTAGGATCCTTTCATTTTTAACCACGGGATCTCGATCTGTGGATGGCTCTTAAAATTCTCAAGCACCATAAAACTCTCAAGAAGTACTAATCACACGGAAGGAAATAAGAAAATTTAATAAATGCTACTATGATTGTTACCCTAAAAAATGTAAAACTAGGTGAAACGTGTATGTGTGTTTTTCAATAATGGTCTTGTGTCTTTTCTATAAACTTTTAAGCAATACAACATTGATATATCATTTCATTTGAACCCCATGGATGTGGTAGTAGGGGTGGTAATAGGCCATGGCCATGATGCATCATTCACAATCCAACTAAGTCCTTTAATTTTTTTCTAGTTCAAAATTGAATAGAAATATGCCCAGTCCTTAGAGGGTCGGATCCTTGAATTTCTTAGTATAAAATGGAGGGCCTGTTACCACCACTAGGTGGTACCCGGATGGATCACCACTAAAATGAGTAAACGACTGATGTTATTTTAGTCTGGGTCTAAAAGGCAGTCGTAGTAGTGCACTCCATCCATCCTAAAAAAACTAATTTTGTGATTCAAAATTTATCCATGTGTATGTGGTTGTGTCAAACAAATAGAGACACGCAATATCATTCACTACTGGAAAACGAAATTCCATGTGTGCGCCATTACAGTCAGGGTAATTAAATATACCACTAGGGAAATGCAAAACTAATTCCCCAGTCGGTTAACCGACAGAGAATAACCGCAAGGATAAAACGACAGGAAAAATTGCCCGTCGGTTTTTTATTTCCCTGCCCGCTTTACCATTTCCCTGTCGGTTGCTCACACAAGGAAATTGTTCACGGTCAGGTTTAAAATCAATTCCCTGTCAAACAAGCACCGCCAGGGAAATACTACTCACCAATAAGGAAAACATGTTTCCCCGCACGTCCAATTCCCGTGTCACTTTTATTTACTGACAGGGAAATAAATATCGGTTAAAAAAAATTATATAGAACCACAATTGAAATCATTAATATTTCGATGCCATGCATTTATACTGCACATTGTTGCCCACACAAAGACAATCATTACAAGTCCTTGCAGCACATACACAAATGTGTAAACTAGAAAAACATGCATACACAAGTGTCTGGAAATCATATCCTAATCTTGCCATTTGGCCATCTGATAGCTTGCTCCAAGCCTTAAAACAATACACACATAACAGTAGCGCACAACTCTTCATTTCCCAGCAAAGTGAGAGGATGCAAACACCAACCTTGTCCAGGGTTTGCATTGTAAGAACAAATGTGGAGAAGCGACCAGATTCATCTTCACAGGGCAACCCACACTCAGTTCCAGCAGCTTAAACCTGTTGGAAGCATCACAACTAAAATTTCAGTTTTAGAAACATTCTTTTTATAAAGCAATGTAGACGGGGAGAAGATCAACTATATTTTCCCAATAGCATTCTTATAGAGTCAGTTAATTATAGAGAACTAGATCTGCAGTGAGTATTGTTCATTTTTAAGATTTGCTAATTGCACAAGAACATTGCTAATCTATAAGCAGATTAACAAAAGAATAGATACCTATACATGTACACAGCCCACATTTTCAAGATTTGCTACTGCATGGTTGTATTAGGTAATAATAAAAGCTATCAAAGGTACTGGATTGTTGCCTTAGGCAAGTAAAAGCTATAAAAGGTCAGCAGGCATATATGAATCGTATTAATAATAATCATATTCTAGTTGCACTTTGAGCTGCTGCTTACTAGTGCGAGCTCGACTTCTGCTGAACGTACCTGCACTTGCTGCTAAAATTAGAGAGACAAATGTCAAGCGGTGTAGCGAACATGGCCTCATATGTCATTAGTTCGAGTTTGATTTTGGTGATTCATGACAACAAGATCATTGGGACTAACCCTATTGTTTTAGCATGTCTTTGTAGACACTTCTAGGTCCCAAGGATGCAAGAAAACTATATGCCAAATTGAGAAGATAGTGTATTTTTCTAGGGTCAAAACCGAGCAAGAAAAGAAAAAGAAAAGACACCATCGGATGAACCGACGGTCCCTCAAATACAAGCGTCGGTGCAATCGTCGGACGAGTTGTGCACGGGGTCAAACCCTAGGTACCGTCGGATGAACCGACATCCATTATTTAGTAGCGTTGGACAAGTTGCGGAGGAAGAGCAAGGAAGACGACGAACACCGGATGATCCGACGGTCCGAGTGAGGACCCCGTCGGTCTATCCGACGCTCGGTTTGAATTCATGCGAGAGACGCGCCAAGATGAAACTTTCGGCACGGATGATCCGACGCCTTGATCAAGATGAAGCGTCGGTCTATCCGACGGTCGAGTGGAAGCTAACGAGAGGTGACTTGAGCGCGAGTCTTCGGCCTTTGGATGATCCGACGTAGCGTCGAGCATAGCGTCGGAGCGCTTGTGTCGAGAACCTCAACGGCTACGTGACGTGGGAGGGGCACCGGATGAACCGACGCCCCGGAAAAGCATAGCGTCGGATCATCCGACGGTAACGTTTTCGAGCTTTTAGCCAACGGCTAGTTTGATGCCTTGGGCTATTTATACCCCCTCCACTCACTCATTTGAGGTTGCTTGGATTGTGTGGAAGTGCGAGAGGAGTTCAAGACACATTGAAGATCATACCCAATCCATCCAAGTGCTTAATTGCTCATCCATAGACTAGTACATGCCTTGTGTATGTGCTTAGTGCTAGGCTTAGCTTAGAGCCGAGTGAGTGCAAGGTTGTGCCAACCTTGTGAGGTGATTCTTGAGTGAATCCGGTTGTACAAGGTTAGCCGAAGCCTTGGGGCCTAAGTGGCTCACCGGTAATCGTCATCGACCCTCCGGCTTGGTGTGGAGCGGCGAGGAAACTTTGTGCGGGGGACGTGGAGACCCCCTTCCTTGGTGGTGAAGCTCCTTAGTGGAGGCGGCATCAAGGTGACCAAGGGAGCTTGACAAGTGCCTAAGTGGCTAGCCTTTGTGGCAAGTCAAGTGGTGCTCTCGGGAGAGACTTGGTGACCGGGAAGAAATACTCTTGTGTGAGTGCTTCAACGTGGACTAGGGGTGGCTTAGTGCCTTCCGATACCACGGGATAAATCGCGTGTCAAGAGTTTGCTTCCTCTCATCCCCTTTACGTTTCCACATTTACTCTATTGCAATCTTTGCTTGCCTTTACTTTCCTAGAGTAGTATCATGCTAGGATTGGCTATAGGTTGCAAACCTTCTTTTGGGATGGGAGTTTCACACTAGAACAACCATAGTTGCACATATAGATAGTTTGTTCTAGGTTACTTTTGTGTAAAATTTAGTGAGCCATAGGTTAATGTTTTAAGTTGCCTAATTCACCCCTCCCCCTCTTAGGCTAACGAGCATCTGATTACTTACAAGTGGTATCAGAGCCGGGACTCACTTCCTTCACAAGGAAACGCCAATTCAATTGGTAAATTGTGAAAACCGGCTCATTGGAATGGTTAGGATTCACCGCCTAGTGAGTTGCTCTGTAGAGGAATGAAAGGGGTGGATACCTTAGGTTTGGCTCCACATTTCGATGGCACGGGCTATCCTCGGTGGAAGGTTCTCATGGAGGCCTATCTCCAAGCAAGGGACCTCGATGTTTGGAGAGTCACCGATGAGGGCATGAAAAATGGTACTACAAAGGAAAAGCAATTTGATGTGATTGCTAAGAGTATCATTTTGTCCTCACTAGATGTAGGCGTTTTCAATAGAGTTTTTACTCGTGAAAATGCTCATGAGCTATGGAAAACCATCAAGGAGCAAAATGAGGGTTCAAAAGAAGTTGCTAATGAACGCTACGGTTGTCTCCTTGAGGAATTCAATAGCTTCAAGCAACTTGCTAATGAAAATGCCGAATCTATGTTCTCACGCCTAAATTTGCTTGTCAATGAGATTAAAGCCTTAGGTGTGAAGGACATCACGGACTTGAACATCAACCGCAAGATCCTTCAAAGTCTCCAGAAGCCCGATTATGACTTGGTGAAGGCAATCATCTATGAGAAGAAGCTCGAAGATTTGAAGCCATCACATATCTTGAGCAAGATCATGGCACAGGAGCTTCAACTCATGCCCAAGTCAAAGAAGCCGCCCTAAGAAAAGCCCCAAGAACCATCCTCTCCAACTACAAGCCATGCTCTCTCAAGCCGACAAGAGAAAATGTTGAGTCGGATGGCTACTCATGGAAGCTCAAGCGAAGATGATGGTGATGATGGTGATGTTGGAGATTCCTCAAGTGATGAAGAGGTTGAATCCATGGTGGCCGAGTATGTGAAGAAGATCTTCAAGTATGTGAAGAAAGTCAACATGTGTGGCTACAATGTCCACTTGAGAGAAGGGCGTCATCATCAACACATCAAGTTCACCAAGATCAAGCACAAGCCCAAGAAGAAGGTGGTCAAGGAGAGGAGACCAAGGCAAGAAGCAACAATAGCCGTCCGTGGGTGGACAAGTGGTGGATCAAGTTCTTCTAGCTCAAGCGATGAATCAAGAAAGAACTTCACCACCCGCTTCATGCAAGGTCCTTCATCATCACACATGTGCCTTATGGCCAAAGGTATGGAAAGCAATGTATGTGATGACAAATCCGACACCACCTCTCTAAATGATCTTGTTGAGCTAATCCACAAGCAAAAAGGAATGCTTGAAAAATAAGCTAATGAAATTAAAGAACTCAATGCTCTCAATGCTCTCAATGATCTCTCGCAAATTCAAATTGCTTAGCAAGGAGTGTGAGGAGCTAAAATCTAAGCTTGAGAGCAATGAGACTAAAACAAGTAATTCCTTTGAGCTTAATGAAACATCTATCCCTTGTGGAATTCCTATCTCCGAGGTGGATGCTTCAACTTCTTGCATTGATTTAATTGATGAATCTTGCTCACCATTTTGCCATGAGAATGTTGTTGTAGAAACATGTTATTATCTCATAGGCAAGGAAAATGATGAGCTCAAGTAAGAAGTGAAATGGCTTCGAGAGAGGTTGGCAAACTTGATGGGCAAGGGCAAGAATGATGAAGAACAAGTGGACATCTCTCAAGACATGAAGAGCGAGTCCAACCTTCTCAAGATAACCGTGATCCAATGGTGAAGAAGCTTGGGAAGGGTGCAACCGTGACTTGCTACAAGTGTCATGGAGAAGGGCACAAGTTCTACAAATGCCCTCAATTTGTCAAGAAAATGGACAAGGGCGCAAAGAAGAAGTTGAAGCCCACCATCAAGAGCTCCCTCATATACACCAAGCCCAACCGCAAGAACAAGACCAATAGCAACACCTATGTCGTCAAGAAGAAGGCAAATGGCAAGGTGGTTGCACACAAGGTTGGGAAGATGAAGGAAGAGCGAGGTTGGAACCAACCCATTTGGGTGCCCAAGGAAGTCATCACCAACATGAAGGGGCCTCAAATGGTTTGGGTTCTGAAGGCCGCTTGAAGGCCTTGAGTGCGGGGACTTGGGAGGCTTGGCACTTTCAAGATGAGAAGAATCAAGCCTATAAGCCAAGCTTGCAAATTGGACATGTGTTGCCCAAGTTCCCCGCATGAGGTAATGGAAACTAGTACCTAGCTCTTGTATCATTGTAGCTCCATTGCCTTGTTTAGGTTGTATTTGTTGCAATGTTTACATATGGTAGGTTGCTTGTGTCATGTGCTAACCCATGAGCAATCTACATGGTTTAATTAGTGTGTAGAAAGCTACACTTGTTCTTTCATGGTGCATGTTTTCATATATATCTTTTTGCATCATGAGCAAGCTATAGGGTAAGCTTCCCTTTTTTTTTCATAAACAATGTGCATACATTTGGTTGGTGATTCAAACACTAAATGCACACATTTAGGGGGAGCTGATCCTATGGTTTGGTTATGGGACTAACATTGTTTCAAGCTTATCTTATGTAGTCCCTTAGCGACGCGTTCCGGTGCGGTGTTTCATTCTAAGAGAATGCTATTTTACTCTAAGTGTGATCTAACATCTCTAAAAGAGTGAATATAGCAATATGAGCTTCATGCTATTGAGTCATGTCCTTGCGAGCTTATGTCTCTATATAAGTTCAAAGGCAATGTACTCATACATTCCTAATCCTTGTGGTACCCCAAGTGTCGGTGTTTTAGACCGGCAACCTACTAAGGGGAGTACCCGAAGTAGATGAATGTGGCCTCGCCGAGATCGGTAACTCGAAGCAAGAGACACGTGGCACATAATTTAGACAGGTTCGGGCCGCGAGGTGCGTAATACCCTACGTCCCGTATGCCTTGCGTAGCTCGGATTGATTGGGCACGATTACAAGATGGTGTAATAGTGCACCGTGGATTGGATGAGATGCTAGAGAAGGGTCCCCGCCTCTCCTTATATAGTCCGGGAGGCGGGGTTACAAGTCGGAGTAGGGAGAGAGTACTAGTCGGGTACGTCTAGGAGTCTTCCATATAGTGCGGGACATGTACGGCTTCCTAACCAAGTACTTCTCCTGCGTAGTCCTCGTGCTCCACGCCATCGGGTGCCGTGTAGCACAAGCCGGGTACTCCCGGGGGCCCACCGAGTAGTCGGTCCCCGGTACCCACCGAGGTAGTGGGCCCGGGGAGGTCCATAAGACAAGCCCCCGAGTACTTTGTAGTCGAGAAGGATAGCTTCAAGTAGTCTTGACGGCCTTAACGAGTAGTCCTCAAGCGTCCCCGAGTACTACAAGTCAAAAGTCCTCAAGAGTAGTCAAAGCATCCCGAGGCCGGAATGTACTCCGGTGATGCTTAAGCAATCTTGAAGTCTTCTCGAGTAGTCCCAAGCGTTCTCGAGTGCTGCTTTCGAAGGTCTTCAAAAAATGCCCGCCTTGTCTTGAAGCCGAAGCTAATATGGAAGTGCGATTGCAAAATCGCACTCCATATGGAGTAGCCCCCGAGCCTTAGGTTGAGCCGCGAGGCTCGACCGAGGGTCCATCCGAAGTCTTGGCAAGGAAATCTCGAAAAATCCGGAGAGAAAAAACCGAAGGACACGTGGCACGGAGCCCTCGAGCCTTGAGTCGAGTACTTCCTCTCGAATTGAAGGGTCATCTTGAAGAACGTGTCCCGAGATGCTCCTTAGTCTTGTCGCTTCCCGGGTAGTTGAGTAGAAGTAGCCGAGCCCCCGAGGTGAGGCACGTCGACTAGTAGAATGCGAAGAGTCACGCGCGGCCGGCCGAGTCGGCCCGAGCGCGGACTTATCCATCCGGCCGTTGGAGGGCGGGTTTGACTTATAAATAGAAGCCAAAACCCTTAGGGTTTTTCACCCATCACTCCCGTAGACATTTCGAATAGATGCGGGCTAGATCCACTTCCGGCCGCACGCCGCCGCCGCAGTAGATCCAAGTGCGCCGCCACCCAGAGCTTCCAGGGTAGCCCCCGAGCGAATGCGCGTGAAGACATCGTGTACTTGGAGAATGAAGCCTTCACCGTCCAAGTCTACGAAGACCGCCGGAAGAAGAGGGGCCGTGACGAGGCCGCCACGGCTGCCATGGGAGCAGCGCCGCCGATGTCTCCAGCGCGGCCAGATCCAAGCCGCGAGTGGAAAAAGTCGAAGTGAAGACCGAGGATTTGTTGGCCCTTCTCAACAGCGAATTTATCCGGGAGAAGGAGGTGGATATGTGGAGAGCCGCCACCGGAGATCCGTGCCCAATGGAGAAAGCCGAAGACGAGATCTCGATGTTCGCGCGCTTCGCGGAGCGCGGACTCGCGCTTCCGGCCAGTAACTTCTTCAAAGGCCTCCTCGGGTACTACGGAGTTGAGTACCTCAATCTCAACCCTAACGGCATTTTCCATACCGCGGTCTTCGTCCATTTTTGTGAAGCATTTTTGGGGATCAAGCCGCACTGGATCCTGTTCCGGAAATTTTTCCGGTGAAGCTGCACCGAGCGCCGGCAACCCGCGAGTAGTTGGAGGAGCGGGCATCCGGATGCAAGAAGACGCCGCCGAGCGCACCTCGCGTACAAGCTCATCGACTCCAATGCGATTGGAAGGCGAGGTGGTTCTACGTCACGAACCACCACCCCGGCTTGCCGAAGCCGAGCGGGAGGCAGCCCAGGCACCGGGACTGGTGGAACACGGAGCCCACGATGCAGGAGGGGATCCAGCTCCCCGAGCTGTTGGCGCGCATCAAGGAGCTTAGAGAAGCCGGGCTGAGGGCCGAGCACGTGGCCTTCAGCTTCATGAAGCGGAGGGTGCAGCCGCTGATGGCCCGCGACACCCTAGGCTTCGAGTACACCGGCGACGACGACACGTCGCGGATGCCTGGAGGTGAAGTCGACGACGACGACATCGTTGATAGGCTGACGCGCATCTTCAAGGACATGCCACCGTACACGGCGTGCCTGGTCCAAGAGTACTCCGCCGTGCGCCCGCCAAAGGAGGTAAGTAGTCGTACCCCCTAGTCGAGTAGTCGCTGCTTATGAGTAGTCGCACTGATGTCTTGTGCCTTGCAGGATGACTTGAAGAGGTTCGTCTCCGAGCCGCAGCCGCCCCCTCAGGGAATCGAGATCCCGAAGGAGGGGAAAGCCAAAGCCAAGGAGCGGCGAGAGATCGGCGAAGGAGATGACACTGTCATCGTAGAAGACACGTCCGACGATGACGACGACGACGACGAGGAGACGCTACAGGACCGCTTCCAGCTGCGGTCGAGGTTCAGCCGTCCCGGCTTGCCTCATGTACCCCTCGTGCAAGATCCGCCGACTAGCCTGGAGGCTAGTCTGGCTGCGCCGCCACGGAAGCCGCGCAACCCCGCCCGCAAGCGGGTGACGAAGAAGCTGAGGGTCCCGCAGACCACGCCTCAAGAGGTAAGATGTCTTGACTAGTGTAGTCGAGTACCCGTCGTATGAGTTCACTTGCCGATGACCGATCTTCCTTGTATGCAGGAGGTGCCACCGACGGAGCCCGTCGATGAGGGCGACGAAGGCGAGTGGGACACGGTGGGGGAGCCGGGCCGGGAGTCGTAGCCCGGCCCCCCCCGTTGAAGAACTCATAGCGCGGTTGGAGCGCCGGCCCTCTCGCTCATCAAGAGGGCACGAAACCCACGGCCCCCGCCGTCGAAGAGGTGGTGGCCGCGAGAGCACCGCAGGGCGGCGCTCCGGCTACCGTTGCTTGCGCAGAGAGGAGGCGGCCGGCGCGAGGCGCAAAAGGAGGCGCCCGCCGAGGGTGGACCGGTGGACACCGCCGCATCCTCGGCGCCCGGCCGTGACGATAGTCCGGTCAAGCTCGTAAGTGCTAAGCCTTCCCGACTAGTACCTCGTGTAGTAGTCGAGCCCGAATGACAACCGGCTTTGTGTACTTCGCGAGAAATCAACGGACTTGTCCCGGGAGGAAGATGAGCTCTCCACGACGGTGGCGGAAGAAGAAGTCGCGCCGCCCGTCGAGGAGTCAACTCCTGCCCCCCAGGCGGAGTCCGAAGCGCCGGCCGCCGGAGCCGCGTTGCCCAAGGCCGCCTTGGTCGAGGGTAAGTGTTATCTTGTGGTTTTAGCCTTCCCCATAGAGTAGTCGTAGTTGCTAATGCACTTGACGTCTTCTTGTCAGGCGTCGAGGCCGAAGGGAGCGACATCCCTGCAGCGGTGCCCATGGAGAAGTCGACACCACAGGCGCCGGAGGCTGCTGAGGGAGCCCCCGAGCCGATGGAGGAGGTCGCCGAGGAAGCCGCCGCGGCGACCGGAGGAGAGGAGGCCACCGTGCCACCAGAGGTTGCTCTGGAGGTGGTTGTCCGCTCCCCGGAGATCCAGGACGCAGAGCCCATCCGCTCTGCGCCGATGACTGAGGCTGCCACGAGTAGTCGTGGCGGAGTGGAGCTGCTCGCGGATGATCTGGTCGACCCGGCGACGGTGGCCAGGCACCTGGAGGCGGTCCGCCAGGCTGAGCAGTGGATGAAGGTAAGTAGTCTTAACTTCTGAGTAGTCAATCCTCTGTTGTTGAGTACTCGTTGACATGTGTTGTCTGTGCAGGACGTCGTGGAGAGGTCCCGCGAGAAGTCCAACATGCTGCAGGGCTTTGGTGACGCGGTGCTCCGGGCTGAGGCACTAGAGGATCAGCTTTTGAAGTCGCGGAAGCACGCGGCTGCCATGCAGTCCAAGCTCGACGCCGCTTTTGCCAAGTATCATAATGACATCCAGGAGTTGCAGGCAAAGGGCGACGACTTGGTGCGGAAGAACAAGACGCTCTGCAACAAGAATAAAGGTACGCCGCTTGACTTGTTGGGTAGTTGTTGGAGGTCGAGAGGTTGTCTAACTCGCCGCGTCTTGTTGTTTTGCAGAGCTTGAGACCCGGGTGGTGCAGTTGAGGACTTCCGAGACAGATATGAAGAACCTCTTGTAACGAGAGCGGGAGGCCCGCCGTACTCGAGCTCGACTATAAAGAACTTGCCTTCGAGTGCGAGAAGCACATGGAGCTTTGGATTGCTTCGACCGCGATCTCGTCAACCGCTACAAATCGTTGCGTAGTTGAATGAAGATTGTGAGGCGCTCGCGGGCCCAACCGAAGGATCTTGAAGAAGCCGTGCCGCCAATCGCAAGGCTCTTGGTGCCTCATCCGGCGGCCCCAAGATCACTCCGCTCGTGGATCGCCTCGGGGAAGCCCCCGGTCGGGCCGGCGGCTTATGTGAAGCATGTGGCGAGGTCGATCCCGAAGCAAGTCTTGGCCTTCATGAAGTCCTACTTCCCGAAGGCGCCCGTGGAGGTAGTCCCCGGCGGGGTAGCCGCCAACCGTACCGATGAGCAAGACGCGGAGCCGCCGGAGCAAAGATGTCGCGGTTTGCCGGAGGAAGTTGATGAGTGCGTCTTCCTATTTGGGGTCGAGGCCAGCCCCGATGGTGGTGGTCTTGCTTTGGGTCGCTCGTTCCGAGGTCGATCGTCTTGACAAGAACCTCCTCAGGTGGCTGAGGCTTGTTGGCGCTGTCAGACTTCTCCGGGATGTCGAGTTCACTTGTAGCAAGCTTCTTCGACGCAGCGTAGACCTCCATCATAGCGTTGGGTACTTGATTCATAGAAGCGATCTCCACGGCTTCGTGTCGCAGTCGTGGGAGATCTTCAAGTCCCCTTGGAGAGAGAGTACACCCGCCGGGCTTGGCATCTTGAGTACCAAGTAGGTGTAGTGGGGCACCGGCATGAACTTGGCGATGGCCGCGTCCGCCGAGGATGGCGTGGTAGGAAATCTCGAAGTCCGCGACCTCGAACTTGATGTACTCGGTACGGTAGTTGTCTCGAGATTCCCCGAAGGTAATCGGCGGGACCACTGAGCCCAGTGGGATAGCCGCGTTGCCGGGGACGATGCCGTAGAAGGGCGTGTTGCTCTTGGTGAGCATGTGGGTGATGTCGAGCTTCATCTTCTTCGAGGTCTTGGTGAAAAGGATGTTGAGCCCTCTTCCACCGTCGATGAGGACCTTGTTGAGCTTGGAGCCCGCGACCACTGGCTTCAGGACGAGGGGGAACCGTCCTGGTTCGGAGAAGCTGGTCCATTGATCCGTGCAGGAGAAGGTGATGGGTACCTCGACCACCGGAGAGGGGCCAGGACCGCTGGTTCAATGCTCATGACTTCTCGACGGGTAGCCTTCTCGCTCCCGCCAGCTGGGTAGTCCGCCGAAGAGGACGTTGACGGTCTTGTCGGGTTCCTGGAAGTCGTTGTTGTCGCCGTCCTTCTTCTTGCCCTTTTTGTCGTGAGGGTGCGGTGGCTCTGGCGTATCCTTGAGTGCATGCCTGAGTTGGTAGCACTGCTCGGTGGTGTGGTTGCCGTTTGGATGCCACGGGCACTTCTCCTTCAGCAAGTCTTTGAAACCGCCGGAGTTCTTCTTCGAGTTCTCCTTCGCAGGGCGCTGAATAGCCGCGACAGTGTTGTCTGGCTTGCGCTTGCGGTTGGGACCCGAGTAGTTGTTGTTGTTGTTGTTGCGACCGCTTTGGTTCGCGTTGTTGCCGCTGCCGCCGCCCGCGTTCTGCTTGGTCTTGCCACGGATGGCGTCGTACTTGGCGTTGGCCTTGTCTTCTTCATCCGCCCAGGACGTGATCATGTCCTTGAGGTGGGGGATGGACTTGGGGCGGCGACGACCGAAGTCTTCGAAGGTGCGGCGGTGGTAGAGGCCGTCTTGGAAGAGGTCGATGACCTCCTTGTCGGTGACGTCGACTACGGTAGCGCGCTTGTCGAAGAAGCGGCACATGTACTTGCGGAGGGTCTCGCCTTGTTCCTGCTTGACCATGGCCATGTCCATGCGAGTACCCGATCGGCCCATGGCGCCCGCGAAGTTGCTTCGGTGAACTCGCTCCTTCGGCCTTGTCCCACTTGTCGATCGAGTGCTTGTCCGGCGACTCGAGCCATGTGAGTGGAGCCTCGGTCCGGGCGAAGGGGAAGTAGAGGCACTTGGTGTCGTTGTTGCCGCCAGCGTTCTCGATGGAGAGGACGTAGCACCTTAGCCACTGGATGGGGTCCTGCTTCGCATCGTACTTGGTGATCCCCAAAGGCTTGAACTTGTCGGGGAGGAGCAAGTTGCGAAGTCGAGGTGAGAAGGCGGGGAAGCCGTCGCCATCGCCTCGCGGTGGTCGACTTCTTCCGCCGCAGCCTCCTCAATCTTCTCGCGGTGCGTTGTAGCCGCCCCGTGAGGCGCCGCAGGCGTGGTCGTTCGCGTGGCCTCGGCCGCCGCGGCCGCCGCCGCCACCGGCCCTCCCGTTGGCTCCGTGGTTGGATCTTCCGCCGTCGGCCGCCGCCGCCGTCGGGGTCATGGCCGCCGCCGCCGGCCGGAGCACGGTGATGGACGACTTCGTGGTGGTCGTTGGCACCCCGTGGGGGTCCGCCGGCGTTGGCCCGAGTGCGGTTGGGCCGAGCGGAGAGCTCGGCTCGAGTACGGTTGGGACCGTTGTTGGCGCTGCGACTTGTGGCTTCGTTGTCACGGTGCTCGGTGGGAGGAGGTTGGTTGACCCCGTTGTCGACCCGTATGAAGTAGGCGTCTTCGGCCGAGCTTGGCGATGACCTCTCCGGCGCGTATTCCCCGAGCCCGGCGTGCGATCGCTCGTGATCGACATGAGGCATTGCTCGGGGGTAGTGTGTACTCTACTCTCGACCGCCTCGAGAGCTTCCGCAAGGTTGCGGACGGGGGAAATTGTCGCGCGCGGCGTCGGCGACGTTCGCCGCGCTTCCCGGTTACGCTCACGTCGAGCGTCTCTCGTCTGCTGGGGTCTCGTTCTTTCGGGAGCATCGGTAGAGAGCTCGTCGGAGGAGATGTCTTCAAGGTACTTATCTTGGGCCGTCCCCGAAGGTCTTGGGGTGTCGCCGGCGCCCATGAAGATTGGTGATCGGGGGTGCCGAGGCCGGACTCGTAAACCGCCACCTCGGCTGGGGTGTTCGAGTCGGCCTCGGGCAAGTGGTGTTCCCTTCGGGAACGGTAGTGAGTCGATGTAAGCGACGTAGCATGAGTCTCCACTTATCGGGTCAACGGGTTTGCGGTCCGGCCGCAGACGAATCTCCCGGCCGGTGTGGATGTTATAACCGGCCGCAGGCCGGCCCCGACAAGGGATGCTCGGTGGAGTTGTCCTCGGACTCGGGATCCCTCGTGGTCCGACCCGAAGTCGAACTCGTATGCGGGGTTCGAGTAGAACTCGCAGAGAGGGTTGGAGTCCGAAGCGTGGCCGGGGGGTGTCGGAGTCCGAGTTGTACTCGGGTACGGGCTCCTTGCCGGCCCGCGCGAAGAGTGAGCCCCCCGTGCGGGCCCGGCCGAGGATGCGGGGGCCACGCGTGGAGCGCTCGCGGAGTGGTGGGACCGCATGCGATGGCTGAGCAGCCGGCTCGCATGCGATAGCCCATGGGGACGTCGAGTTCGAGTTGGAAGCGGACTCGAGCTCGAAGTCAGCGTGATGGTTGAAGAGCGAAATTTCGCCGAACTTGCCGGCGAGTTCGCCTGTGACAACTTCAGGAAGCGTCACGAAGCCGGTCTTCGGGTTGGGCGGCATGGTGAGGCGGCGCTGGAAAGAGCCCGCGCCGTCAGCAGTGCAGACCCAGGCGCCGAACACGAAGGTGTCGCCGCGGTTGAAGGCGACGGTTGGCTTGAAGTAGACAGGAGCCGTCGAGTTCGCCATGTGATCTCGGGCGAGATCCCCTACCTGGCGCGCCCCGTGTCGGTGTTTTAGACCGGCAACCTACTAAGGGGAGTACCCGAAGTAGATGAATGTGGCCTTGCCGAGATCGGTAACTCGAAGGAAGAGACACGTGGCACACAATTTAGACGAGTTCGGGCCGCGAGGTGCGTAATACCCTACGTCTCGTATGCCGCGTAGCTCGGATTGATTGGGCACGATTACAAGATGGTGTAATAGTGCGCCGTGGATTGGATGAGATGCTAGAGAAGGGTCCCTGCCTCGCCTTATATAGTCCGGGAGGCAGGGTTACAAGTCGGAGTAGTGAGAGAGGACTAGTCGGGTACGTCTAGGAGTCTTCCATATAGTGCAGGACATGTACAGCTTCCTAACTGAGTACTTCTCCTCTATAGTCCTCATGCTCCATGCCATCGGGTGCCGTGTAGCGCAAGCCGGGTTGTCCCGGGGGCCCACCGAGTAGTCGGTCCCGGTACCCACCGAGGTAGTGGGCCCACGGAGGTCCATACGACACCAAGTGTCTTCTATGCAAGCTTCTTTTAAGTGGTGTCACCTAGTGATATTATTTCCAAGTGGCTCATTCAATGAGGTGCCAACAAGGTAGAGAGGATCAACCCCGGAGGTATGCAATGATCGAAGACTACAAGTGATATCTACAAGTGGTTATGTAACAAGAATCCATTTGTCTTCTCTCTTGTCCTTTAAGATACCTCCTTACATGATATGCTATAAGCTTCATTGTCTTTCAAGTGTGTAGTTGTGCACTTGTTCTCACTACCCTTGTCTTACAAGTGGTATCCTTTTGTGCACACACTTAGGGGGAGCTTAGGTCGTATCATGCTAGTCCCATGAGCTTGTGATCCACCTTAGTCAATTCTTACATGTGGTATCTTCATTGATATCATACATATGGATCATGGTTCATGCGGCTTTCTCCCTTGCATTTAACATTTCTCTTTTGAGCTATGGTTGATAGGTCTTGCTAGTTTCCTTGGATCCCATTGTTTTGGGACTTTTTGGAGATTTTATTCCAAAGGGGGAGAATGTGGGACCAAAGCAAGCTTGTGGCTAAAGTCTACAAGTGGTTTCAAGAATGCTTACAAGTGGTTTCAAGGATATGAGACCAAAGGGGGAAAATGTGAACATGAAGATCAAAAAGGGGGAAGTTTGATCTAGGGGGAGTTTGGATGATGGTAAGCATCCAAGCAAGTGTAAGTGGTTCTAATTTTGTCAAAATATTGCAAATTTATGCTTGCTTTGGTTGTGTTGTCATAAATCACCAAAAAGGGGGAGATTGTAGCGAACATGGCCTCATATGCCATTAGTTCGAGTTTGATCGTAGTGATTCATGACAACATGATCATTGGGACTAACCCTATTGTTTTAGCATGTCTTTGTAGACACTTCTAGGTCCCAAGGATGCAAGAAAACTATATGCCAAATTGAGAAGATAGTGTATTTTTCTAGGGTCAAAACCGAGCAAGAAAAGGAAAAGAAAAGACATCGTCGGATGAACCGACGGTCCCTCAAATACAAGCGTCGGTGCAATCGTCGGACGAGTTGGTGCACGGGGTCAAACCCTAGGTACCGTGGGATGAACCGACGGTCCATTATTTAGTAGCGTCGGACGAGTTGCGGAGGAAGAGCAAGGAAGACAACGAACACCGGATGATCCGACGGTCCGAGTGAGGACCCCGTCGGTCTATCCGACGCCGCCTTGAATTCATGCGAGAGACGCACCAAGATGAAGCTTTCAGACCGGATGATCCGACGCCTTGATCAATATGAAGCGTCGGTCTATCCGACGGTCGAGTGGAAGCTAACAGAGGCGACTTGAGCGCGACTCTTCAAGCATCGGATGATCCGACGTAGCGTCGAGCATAGCGTCGCAGCGCTTATGTCGAGAACCTCAACGGCTACATGACGTGGGGGGGGGGGCACAGGATGAACCGACGCCCGGAAAAGCATAGCGTCGGATCATCCGACGCGTAACTTTTTCGCAGCTTTTAGCCAACTGCTAGTTTGATGCCTTGGGCTATTTATACCCCCTCCACTCACTCATTTGAGGTTGCCTGGATTGTGTGGAAGTGCGAGAGAAGTTCAAGACACATTGAAGATCATATCCAATCCATCCTAGTGCCTAATTGCTCATCCATAGACTAGTACATGCTTTGTGTATGTGCTTAGTGCTAGGCTTAGCTTAGAGCTGAGTGGGTGCAAGGTTGTGCTAACCTTGTGAGGTGATTCTTGAGTGAATCCAGTTGTACAAGGTTAGCCGGAAGCCTTGGGGCCTAAGTGGCTCACCGGCAATCGTCATCGACCCTCCGGCTTGGTGTGGAGCGGCGAGGACACTTTGTGCGGGGACGTGGAGACCCCCCCTTCCTTGGTGGAGAAGCTCCTTAGTGGAGGCGGCATCAAGGTGACCAAGGGAGCTTGACAAGTGCCTAAGTGGCTAGCCTTTGTGGCAAGTCAAGTGGTGCTCTTGGGAGAGACTTGGTGACTGGGAAGCAATACTCTTGTGTGAGTGCTTCAACAACATGGACTATAGTGGTGGCTTAGTGCCTACCGATACCACAGGATAAATCGTGTGTCAAGAGTTTGTTTCCTCTCATCCCCTTTACGTTTCCGCATTTACTCTATTGCAATCTTTGCTTGCCTTACTTTCCTAGAGTAGTATCATGCTAGGATTGGCTATAGGTTGCAAACCTTTGTTTGGGATGAGTGTTTCACACTAGAACAACCGTAGTTGCACATATAGATAGTATGTTTTAGTTTACTTTTGTGTAAAATTTAGTGAGCCTTAGGTTAAGGTTTTACGTTGCCTAATTCACTCTCTCCCCCTCTTAGGCTAACGAGCATCCGATTACTTACAAGCGATTGCCGATGAAATTAGTTGTTTCCCTACTGTTGCCGGTTTGCTGCACTCAAAACAAAACAACTAGCAGATTAATAGAGTAAAATACACCGGAGGTCCATCAACTTGTAAGGAGGTGTCACTTAGGTCCATCAACTCCCAAAATGCATTTCTGGGTTCATGAACTTGTTGAGTCATTCACTATAGGTCCATAGCTGTCCAGATATGCTTGTACCAGTGACATTATAACTTGGCCAAAGAAGCATTCCTTGGATTGAATAACGGTAGCCTCCTCGCGTGTATGACAAGAGTAGACTGTTGTGGTTCAGCTCCAGAAATGTCAACCATGTGTCACTCATAAGTTGCTCGATGAAATGCCTTAATTAGGATATGCTTCTTCTGGCCAAGTCTCGTGTCATGTCACCAGTAGAAGCCTATCTGTACAATTATGGACATGTGGTGAATGACTCAACAAGTTCATGAACCTAGAAATGCATTTTTAAGAGTTGATGGACCTAAGTGACATCTCCTTGCAAGTTGATGTACCTCTGGTGCATTTTACTCGATTAATACTATGAAATGGAAAGCAGCTATTATTCAATGCCATCAAAGTATAAGGTCTTTGCATGATGTATTCTTAGTGACATTATAACTTGGCCAAAGAAGCATTCCTTGGATTGAATAACGGTAGCCTCCTCGCGTGTATGACAAGAGTAGACTGTTGTGGTTCAGCTCCAGAAATGTCAACCATGTGTCACTCATAAGTTGCTCGATGAAATGCCTTAATTAGGATATGCTTCTTCTGGCCAAGTCTCGTGTCATGTCACCAGTAGAAGCCTATCTGTACAATTATGGACCTGTGGTGAATGACTCAACAAGTTCATGAACCTAGAAATGCATTTTAAGAGTTGATGGACCTAAGTGACATCTCCTTGCAAGTTGACGTACCTCTGGTGCATTTTACTCAGATTAATACTATGAAATGGAAAGCAGCTATTATTCAATGCCATCAAAGTATAAGGTCTTTGCATGATGTATTCTTTGCTTGGTAAAGGTGTTATAATGCACATAACTCTGCTGAACAGAGAAGACTAGCTAGCAATAAACCGTCGCTAAGAAAACAGACTAGCTCCAAAACATTGCAAGAAACAGATTGATCACCAACTTAAAAACAAGATAACCAGACAGAGCAAAAACTATTTAATTTTATTGTTCCAGGAACAAGGTGCAGGTAAGATATTAAATTGATGCTAGCACCCGTCACACAAAGAGAACGAGAGTTGTTGCTGTCCCTGCAGAAACTGATGACTTGAAGAACTGAAGCCGCTTATGCCCTTTGTTGCCTATCCACCAGAGAGGACACGAACTTGATCACAAACCAAAGCAGTAAGCTCCAACATCGACAAGCAGGTGGGAGAAAATATAACCTGAAATACAAGATTCAGTGCCAGATCTAATTAGGAAACGTAGACGAATTGCACTATCAAACAGATTTGAATAAAATGAAGCCAAATCGGAAGCTGGCTGCGCAAAAGATTAGATCGAACAGGGGAAGAAGAAGAAGGGAAGCATAATAAAAAATAAAAAGGGAGGAACCATCTGCAAGGGTGGAGGACCGATGATGGCGGGAGGATGTGCGCGAGACCCGACAGGGGTGCGGGATCTAGGTCGGCGCACCCAGGCCGCCGCTCCTTAGGGCATTGTTGCCTCGGCTGCCGGCATCTTGCCTCTCCCCGCACGCTTACAAGACCGACCTCAGTGTCCCTGCGAGCTACTTCCCAGGTAGTGGTTCGCGTGGAAGGGAGGAGGGGGGCGGCCGGGGACCGGGGTGGCCGCCAGTGGGAGAAGGGTGGGTTTGGCGGCCGGGGCCGGATGCGTTGGTGGGGAGGGTGGCATTTGATGAGTTATGGATGGGGCGGCCGATCGGGTGGGAGGGTTGGAGAAGGCTGGTGTGCAAAGGTGGCCGGTAGGAGGAGTTAGGGTTTGTGGTAGATTAGATACCTTGTGAATGTGATTAGAGCCGTCAGATCGGTGATGGATGGCTGAAAACAGTTGTGTTAATTGGGCCTAGTTGGGCCATGCATCATTCCTTATCTAATTAATGTTTTTCTTTTTCTTTTTCATTTTATTGTACCATTGTGCAGCAACACATAAAAATAATTATCTCATATACACTTATATATTTTATATATAAAACATACTACATATAAGTTATCTTGCATAAGTTTCAATAATTTTATAACGGATTTACTATTTTCAACAGTTTAAATACATTTCTATATGTTTATTTAAAGTAATTGCAATTTGAACTACATGGTAAAATAATACATTAAAAATATTACAAAAATATTTGAAGTATCTGTAATCTATTATACCTCATATCTTGAAAATAGCTGAAAAGTTCACATGTTTGCTAGGGATTACTTAAACTTCTATTTGCAATCTTGTTATAAAATAACAATAATAATACATAAAACTTATCTCAAAATTCTCAAAACTGTCATACAACCGGTTTGTTGATGTATAAGGTTGGCATAAAACTTTCATCAAGTTTTTCAAGAATTTATGTATACATGGTCACAAAATGGATAACTCTCACATTGTTTCATAGAACTCAAGCCTAACATCAAAGTTTGCATACCCTACATTCTATGTTTAGTCATATGTACTTCGATTGTGGACATAACCTTATTTTGATCATAACATTAGAAATTATAAAGTTTTATTAACAATTGTTATGAAAAAACATGTGTCTCTATTGTCCCTTTAAAAGGAAAAGAAAATATATGGAAAAGATTCAAGAAATAACAATTAACATGCAAACAAACGCTATGAAATACAAAATCGCGATTTTAGAAAAAAATAGAAAAAAGGAACCATCAAGTTTTGAGTTTTTATGTGGGAGAGATACCAATTACAAATATTATTTCCGGATTAAAAAGAGAAACATGGACCGTTGATGGGTTCATTGTGATCAAGCAGGAGAAACAGCTCACTTTTGACTGCATTGTGTTTACAGGGAATTTGGGTCCATATGTGCTAATGGTTAGCTACTGGCTGATGGTATCTTGATAGAAGACCAGTGGCTGCAGTCCCTCCGTCAGTTCCCAAATCCCAAGTGCTCCGAGGAGAAATGTTGCTGAGCTGCTGATCTATATGGCATGGAAACTATGGAATGAAAGAAACAGAAGTATGTTTGAGGACAAGGCGGTGAACTCACTGCAGGTTATCTGATTCATCAATGAAGAGATCGCTGTGCATAAACAAGCTATCGGATGACCGTGTGTGTATGTTATTCTGTAACGCTATGTAACTTTAGATTTGAATTTGAGTTTTTCATCATTTATGTAATAGCAACCGATGTAAGATTGAGTCATGCTTCTTCTCCTTAATTATCCTAGCAATGCTTTAAAAAGCTGAGCATCACGACGTCACGTCAATGCAAGCTAGTCCGTGTTAGCTACCCGTCCCAGGAGATACACTTGCTACGAGAACGCTCACTCCTTTTCCAGCGTAGCTGGGAATCATAGTAGGGTGCCTGCAGTGCTGTTGTCTTCCCTCTAGGACGACGCCAGACTTGGTTGTCCCAAGATCTTTTTTAGCAAGTCATTGCCAAGATCACGAGTCATGCGGGGGCACCACGTGGCATCGATCGACATTATTAGTCGATACACCTCCAGCTCTTCATGTCCTCTGCAAGATATTCCCTTTGCCTCCCAATCCTAATTCTTACCGTGGGTCAGAAGGATCTCAACGTGCAGTGTTTTCTGCTGTATCAGTATCACGATCCAACATACCCATGCCGCAAAGCTCCAACTGGCCATTATTCAAGGGTTTGGTTCCATGTAGTAAATCTGATACTTGCTGTTGGATTAACATGGTAGTAACATCGTCATAGAGACATAGACGTTGATGATGCATGACAGCCACTGCGACCTTTCTCTATATATCTGACCTTCCTGTGCGTGTTTTCTTTCTGCATACAATAGCTCGAATCAGTACATGTGTAAGCCCACAATACACCCATTAATGGAGATTCTCTATAAAAAATCTGTGAGCTGTCCTTGTCCGCAGGGTCCTAGTTATTCACTTCACCTCGCACATGCATGAGCCAAAGAAATGTAAACCAATTTTAACACATAATCCGCAATCTGAATGCTTCTGATGTTGGCGTTTATATATAGCTGTAGGAGTTGCTCAGTTACTGCATGTAGAGAGGCGTGTTGTATCATCATTACATTTTGAGGTTGACAATGTGAAATTAAATGCTTTGTATCATAATTACATTTAGATGACAGTATGATATGACACCGCTGAAGAAAGGGGCATGATAGGCTTCTTCATTGGAATTAGCCTTATTAATCCCATCGCAACCTTACCAATAACTAGTAAAATGCACGTGCGACACGCATGTAGCGAACATGGCCTCATATGCCATTAGTTCGAGTTTGATTTTGGTGATTCATGACAACATGATCATTGGGACTAACCTTATTGTTTTAGCATGTCTTTGTAGACACATCTAGGTCCCAAGGATGCAAGAAAACCATATGCCAAATTGAGAAGATAGTGTATTTTTCAAGGGTCAAAACCGAGCAAGAAAAGGAAAAGAGAAGACACCGTCGGATGAACCGACGGTCCCTCAAATACAAGCGTCGGTGCAATCGTCGGACGAGTTGGTGCACAGGGTCAAACCCTAGGTACCGTCGGATGAACCGACGGTCCATTATTTAGTAGCATCGGACGAGTTGCAGAGGAAGAGCAAGGAAGACAGTAGCACCGGATGATCCGACGGTCTGAGTGGGGACCCCGTCGATCTATCCGACGCTCAGTTTGAATTCATACAGAGACGCGCCAAGACGAAGCCTTCAGCACCGGATGATCCGACGCCTTGGTCAGGGTTAGCGCCGGCCCATCCGACGGTCAGTTGGAAGCTAACAGTGGCGACTTGGACGCGAGGCCTTCAAAGCACGGATGATCCAACGTAGCGTCGGAGCATAGCGTCGAACAGCTTGTGTCGAGAGAACCTCAACGGCTACGTGACGTGGGAGGGGCATCGGATGAACCGACGCCCGGAAAAGCATAGCGTCGGATCATCCGACGCGTACCTTTTTCAGCAGCTTTTAGCCAACGGCTAGTTTGATGCCTTGGGCTATTTATACCCCCTCCACTCACCCATTTGAGGTTGCTTGGATTGTGTGGAAGTGCGAGAGGAGTTCAAGACACATTGAAGATCATATCCAATCCATCCAAATGCTTAATTGCTCATCCTTAGACTAGTACATGCTTTTTGTATGTGCTTAGTGCTAGGCTTAGCTTAGAGCTGAGTGAGTGCAAGGTTGTGCCAACCTTGTGAGGTGATTCTTGAGTGAATCCGGTTGTACAAGGTTAGCCGGAAGCCTTGGGGCCTAAGTGGCTCACCGGCAATCGTCATCGACCCTCGACACAATGAAATCATCACCAAAGGACTTTGCAATCCTCTCGTCTCTTGCTCTTTCTAAGAGCTTCATTGCCATCCTCCTCAAGATTTTCCTCATGTGGTTGTTCATTGTGTTCTATCGAAACGACGGAGTTCTTTGAGTTCATTATTAATAGACAATTCATGACTACATGTGCTATCTATCTCTTTCATAGGAAAAATGTTCTCAAAAAATGTAGCGTCTCTCGGATTCCATGATGGTGCCAACATGCATATCGGGTACTCCAGATTTCAATATTAAAAACCTATAACCCACACTCTGTGTAGAGCATAACCAAGAAAGATACAATCGACAGCTTTTAGGTCCTAGTTTACGTTTCTTGGTTATAGGCGCATTCACTTTGGCCAAACATCCCCAAGTCCGTAAGTATGAAAGTGTTAGCCTTTTCTTTTCCCATTCCTCGAATGGTGTTATCTCTTTGTTCTTCACGGGAACACGATTCGGGACATGACATGCGATCAATATAGCCTCACCCCACCATTCCTTGGAAAGTCCCGCCGTGTCTAACATGGCGTTAACCAAATCGCTTAGAGTGCGGTTCTTTCTTTCGGCTACCCCGTTTGATTGAGGTGAATAGGGAGGCGTCCTCTCATGGATTATTCCGTGTTCCTCACGAACGCGGTGAAAACATTAGAAAAATACTCTCCACCACGATCGGACCTAATTCTTTTTATCTTTCTCTCAAGTTGATTTTCTACTTCAGCTTTATAGATTTTAAAGTATTGTAATGATTCATCTTTAGACTTCAACAAATAGATATAGCAAAATCTAGTACAATCGTCTATTAGAGTCATGAAAAACTTTTTACCACCTTTTGTCAACACACCATTCATCTCGCATAGGTCAGAATGAATTAGTTCTAGAGGTGCCAAGTCTCTCGCCTCAGCCGAAAAATGAGGCTTGCGAGGTTGTTTTGATTCAACGCACACATGGCACTTAGAATTCTTGACTAAGGTAAATTTCGGAATTAAACTCAAGTTTGCAAGACGCATCATACAACCAAAATTAACATGACAAAGTCGCGAATGCCAAACATTTGACTCATCATTAACATTCGAGACATGGTTCACAACTTTATTACAATCATATGACAGAGAAAAGCGGAACAGGCCTCCGCTATCATAACCTTTTCCAATAAAACTTCCAAATTTAGAAATTACACATTTATTGGATTCAAAGACTAATTTAAAACCGTCTCTACACAGTAGAGACCCGCTGACTAAGTTCTTCTTGATAGTAGGGACATGCTGCACGTTCTTCAATCGAACGATCTTTCCCGAAGTAAGCTTCAGATCGACCGAACCAACACCAAGAACACGCGCATGTGATCCGTTTCCCATCAACAAGGAGGAAATTCCGCCCGCCTGGTAAGAGGAAAACAAGGAAATATCGGCACAAACATGAATATTAGCACCCGTATCAATCCACCAATCAGGTGACTGACATACTGAAAGAACTGTAGGTAAAAGATTACCGTACCCCGACGTTCCACCAGTTTCACTAATAACCATGTTGGCACTTTTGCCATCTTTCTTATCCTTGCGATCCGGACACTTTGCAGCAAAGTGTTCCGTGCTACCACAGCAGTAGCATTTTCCAGTTGGCGGCTTTTTCTGCTTGAACTGAGCCGTCTGGTTAGCCTTTGGTTGGTTTTGATGCTGCTTGTTTTTCTTTTTGAATGCATTGTTGTTCTTCTTCTGCACCAAATTAGCACTAGAAGACCCAACAATCCCTTTACCATGTGTCTTGTCCTTTGCTCTTGCCTTCTCTTCAACATCAAGAGTGCCGATAAGATCGACAACAACAAACTCTTGCCTCTTGTGTTTTAGAGAGGTTCCAAAGTCCTTCCAAGAAGGTGGTAACTTGGAGATAATACCTCCAGCCACAAACTTGTCGGGCAACTTACATGGTGCATCCTTGCTATAATTCTCAAGATCTCTAGCTAGCGCCCGAATCTCATGGGCCTCGCTCTACCACGAACGGTCTTCAACCATTTTGTAGTCATAGAGCTCGTTCCATGACATACAGCTCACCACCAGCATCAGAAACCCCAAATTTAGCCTCAAGCGCATCCCAAATATCTTTGCCACTTGGCAGCAGAAGGTACGTGTCCACAAGGTTTTCAGCGAGAACACTCAAGATGGCACCGCGAAACAAGTTATTGGCTGCCTCGAAAGCCTTCTCCTCCTCTGGAGAAAACCGTTCGGGCTTCCCCTGTATGACATGCATGATGCTCATCGCTGTCAACCAATACGTAACCCTTTGCTTCCAACGCTTGTAATTTGAACCACCGAAAACATTTGGTTTGAGCGTTGCAGCGAAACTAGTTACCGAAAGCCTATCAACAATATAAGGTTTTTGGATTGTTAGAAAACTAGGCAATTTTCGGTACATTTTAATTCCGGAAATTATTAACAAATTCATGACGATTATAAGTGATCCCGTGAGAACGAGCATGTGCATGTGTTCAAGTTAAATCTCAAATAAAACTCGAACAAAATTACACATAAGGAGTTTAGTATGTACCCAAAGGCGGGACGGTTGACGGAGTCAACCGGTGCGCCGTTATCCCCCGGAATAGACATGCTACTCGTGGGGGGACCTTGTTCGGTGTAGTCGTACAAAGGTGATGCGGTGGCGAGTCGTTGCGGTGAAGTACGAACGGCCTCCGGAAGTAGTCGTTCACGCCGATGTAGTCGTTGTCGCGGAGGATGTAGTCGTACGGAAGTAGTCGTTCTCGCGGAGGCCGTAGACGTGCGGAAGTAGTCGTTCACGCCGAAGTAGTCTCGCGGACGGGGACGAAGACGTACGAAGAGCGAGCGAGCGCGTACGGGTACGCTCCCCAAAAACCTTATCGCCCACCTATCCCGAGCGGGATCGCTAGGTGGACGAGGTTCGGAGGCAATCGCTCACGCAAACGGTGTGCGCGCAAAGCTTGCGTTGGGAATGGCGAGAGCAAAGAACACGGAGGGAGAAGAGAGAGGTCTCCTAGCGGGAGTACCCGAGTGTGAGAGTGTGTTTCGTGCCGAGAGGAAGGAGTCCTCTTATATAGGCGCGAGAGGAGAGGAGGAGGGAATGAACCCGGACGCTTCGACCACCATAATTCTCATTAAACGTCGGTTACTCAGAATCGCCGTATTCAACGTCATCGCTTACCGGTAACGGTCGTTTTAATACAAAGGATTATGACTGACATGAATGACCGACATGAATGACAAAAACTGTGCATACGCGAGCGAGGCGAGCGAGCGCGCGCGCGCGTGTGGCACGCCCTTCTCCTTTTACCAACTTCACAAGTGGTCCACCATTGGTCCACCCTTTAAGTTAGTTAAGATTCTCATTGGCTTTCAATGCGGGATTAAATCCCTAGCATTTATTTTGTGGACCTTTTAATTCTTAAGATTAATTGAGACTAAATGGCCCAAGGCCCAATTAATCCAACAATCCCCACCAAGAATTTCAAGGTACACAAAGAAAAATCCTCTTCTCAACTCTTGTTTTGATATCTCGACTTTATGGTGGAGACCGTTAAGTTGAACATCCACCGAGACAAAAGCTACACTCATTCACAACCGACCAATGGACTATGCCTTGAATTGGCGGTTTCGTGCAAACAAGTTTGACTAGAGTCCCTTGCCGGTACTAGGCTGCTATAAGCATCCCCTCGGGTTGGAGCGTATAAGTCATACTCCGTGCCTTTCATAGGTATCTAGAGATCACCCTATCTCATAGATTGTGACTAGCAATCAAACCCATATAGGTGCAATCCTTTAAGATGTTCGTAGGCCAACATCTTTGCTCCTCTTTGAGCCACTCGGATCACATTAAGATTTTTCACCAACCTTTGCCATACGATTTTAGAAGAGAAATGCATCTCTACTGGAATGAGCCCTTTACAAAGGTTCTCTTCTCTCTGTTAAACAGTAGTTTGTTGCACTATCCTAATTCACGGGATCTCCGATCACATAGGACAGGTTACCACTACTGAATAACGCTGACGGGTCTCAAGCCCAATTCCCTGGATGCATTGTCTATCACATTACGTGAAAGACCCTTTGTGAATTGATCTGCCAGATTCTTAGCCGTTTGGATGTAGTCCAAGGCTATCACTCCGGAGTTTCTCATTTTCCTGACAGATTTCAGCCGCCTCTTTACATGCCTAGATGACTTCATGTTATCCTTTGAGCTATTCACCTTGACAATCACCGTTTGATTATCACGAGTTCATGAGGACCGCCGGTATCGGTTTTTCAACTACCGGTAAATCCATAAGGAGTTCACGAAGCCATTCGGCCTCAACTCGTGGCGGTGTCCAATGCGATGAGTTCGCCTCCATAGTTGACCTCGTTAAGATGGTCTCGCTTGCAAGACTTCCGGAGACGAGCGCCACCTCCAAGTGTAAACACATATCCACTTGTGGCTTTAATCTCATCTCGCATCGGAGATCCAATTCGAATCACTATAGCCCTCTAGTACCCTAGGATACCCGGTATAGTGAATCGCGTAGTTCATTGTTCCTTTCGGATAGCGCATTACCCGTTCAAGAGCTTCCCAATGAGCATCTCCCGGGTTAGACACGAATCGACTCGGTTGCTCACGAGCATATGCGATATCGGGTCTAGTAGCGCTAGCTAGGTACATTAGTGAACCAATGATTTGGGAGTATCTCACCTGATCTCTCATTATTCTTATGTTTTTCCTTAACATTTTACTAGCATCATAAGGTGTTGGAGTCGGCTTGCGGTCGTTGTAACCAAAACGACTCAAGATTTTCTCCACATAATGAGATTGTGTAAGAACAACCCCACCATCACCTTCTCTCACTAGTTTAATGTTTAGAATCACGTCGGCCTCCCCCAAATCTTTCATCTCGAAGCTTTGAGACAAGAATTCTTTCACTTCCTTAATCGCATTAAGGCTTGTCCCAAATATCAGTATGTCATCTACATACAGACATAGGATCACTCCTTCGCCCCCACCATAGCGATAGTACACACATTTGTCAGCTTCGTTCACAACAAAGCCAACTGACGTTAGAGTTTTGTCAAACTTCTCATGCCATTGCTTAGGAGCTTGCTTGAGACCATACAAAGATTTTACCAATTTACACACCATCCCTTCTTGACCTTTTACTACGAATCCATCTGGCCGATCCATATAGATCTCCTCCTCCAACTCTCCATTTAGGAAAGGCTGTCTTAACGTCCATCCGGTGAACGATAAGACCATGGGAAGCCGCCAAGGAAAGTAGTACTCGAATAGTGGTCAATCGGACAACTGGTGAGTAAGTATCGAAAAAATCTTCTCCTTCTTTCGAGTATAGCCTTTAGCCACCAGCCTTGCCTTGTACTTATCAATAGTACCATCAGGCCTAAGCTTTTTCTTGAACACCCACTTGCATCCTACAGGTTTGCACCCATAGGGACGCTCCACAACCTCCCAAGTACCATTAGACATAATAGAGTCCATCTCACTCCGAACTCGCTTCCTTCCGGTAGTCGGCATCCGGAGAGGAATATGCCTCTTCAATGGTTCTAGGAGTGTCATCCACGAGGTACACAATGAAATCATCACCAAAGGACTTTGCAATCCTCTCGTCTCTTGCTCTTTCTAAGAGCTTCATTGCCATCCTCCTCAAGATTTTCCTCATGTGGTTGTTCATTGTGTTCTATCGAAACAGCGAGTTCTTTGAGTTCATTATTAATAGACAATTCATGACTACATGTGCTATCTATCTCTTTCATAGGAAAAATGTTCTCAAAAAATGTAGCGTCTCCGGATTCCATGATGGTGCCAACATGCATATCGGTACTCCGCATTTCAATATTAAAAACCTATAACCCACACCGTGTAGAGCATAACCAAGAAAGATACAATCGACAGTTTTAGGTCCTAGTTTACGTTTCTTGGTTATAGGCGCATTCACTTTGGCCAAACATCCCCAAGTCCGTAAGTATGAAAGTGTTAGCCTTTTCTTTTCCCATTCCTCGAATGGTGTTATCTCTTTGTTCTTCACGGAACACGATTCGGGACATGACATGCGGTCAATATAGCCTCACCCCACCATTCCTTGGAAAGTCCCGCCGTGTCTAACATGGCGTTAACCAAATCGGTTAGAGTGCGGTTCTTTCTTTCGGCTACCCCGTTTGATTGAGGTGAATAGGGAGGCGTCCTCTCATGGATTATTCCGTGTTCCTCACGAACGCAATGAAAACATTAGAAAAATACTCTCCACCACGATCGGACCTAATTCTTTTTATCTTTCTCTCAAGTTGATTTTCTACTTCACTTTATAGATTTTAAAGTATTGTAATGCTTCATCTTTAGACTTCAACAAATAGATATAGCAAAATCTAGTACAATCGTCTATTAGAGTCATGAAAAACTTTTTACCACCTTTTGTCAACACACCATTCATCTCGCATAGGTCGAATGAATTAGTTCTAGAGGTGCCAAGTCTCTCGCCTCAGCGAAAAATGAGGCTTGCGAGGTTGTTTTGATTCAACGCACACATGGCACTTAGAATTCTTGACTAAGGTAAATTTCGGAATTAAACTCAAGTTTGCAAGACGCATCATACAACCAAAATTAACATGACAAAGTCGCGAATGCCAAACATTTGACTCATCATTAACATTCGAGACATGGTTCACAACTTTATTACAATCATATGACGGAGAAAAGCGGAACAGGCCTCCGCTATCATAACCTTTTCCAATAAAACTTCCAAATTTAGAAATTACACATTTATTGGATTCAAAGACTAATTTAAAACCGTCTCTACACAAGAGAGACCCGCCGACTAAGTTCTTCTTGATAGTAGGGACATGCTTTGCACGTTCTTCAATCGAACGATCTTTCCCGAAGTAAGCTTCGGATCGACCGAACCAACACCAAGAACACGCGCATGTGATCCGTTTCCCATCAACAAGGAGGAAATTCCGCCCGCCCGGTAAGAGGAAAACAAGGAAATATCAAGCACAAACATGAATATTAGCACCCGTATCAATCCACCAATCGGGTGACCGACATACCGAAAGAACCGTAGGTAAAAGATTACCGTACCCCGACGTTCCACCAGTTTCACTAATAACCATGTTGGCACTTTTGCCATCTTTCTTATCCTTGCGATCCGGACACTTTGCAGCAAAGTGTTCCGTGCTACCACAGCAGTAGCACTTTCCAGTTGGCGGCTTTTTCTGCTTGAACTGAGCCGTCTGCTTAGCCTTTGGTTGGTTTTGATGCTGCTTGTTTTTTCTTTTTGAATGCATTGTTGTTCTTCTTCTGCACCAAATTAGCACTAGAAGACCCAACAATCCCTTTACCATGTGTCTTGTCCTTTGCTCTCGCCTTCTCTTCAACATCAAGAGTGCCGATAAGATCGACAACAGCAAACTCTTGCCTCTTGTGTTTTAGAGAGGTTCCAAAGTCCTTCCAAGAAGGTGGTAACTTGGAGATAATACCTCCAGCCACAAACTTGTCGGGCAACTTACATGGTGCATCCTTGCTATAATTCTCAAGATCTCTAGCTAGCGCCTGAATCTCATGGGCCTGCTCTACCACAGAACGGTCTTCAACCATTTTGTAGTCATAGAGCTGTTCCATGACATACAGCTCACCACCAGCATCAGAAACCCCAAACTTAGCCTCAAGCGCATCCCAAATATCTTTGCCACTTGGCAGCAGAAGGTACGTGTCCACAAGGTTTTCAGCGAGAACACTCAAGATGGCACCGCGAAACAGGTTATCGGCTGCCTCGAAAGCCTTCTCCTCCTCTGGAGAAAACTGTTCGGGCTTCCCCTGTATGACATGCATGATGCTCATCGCTGTCAACCAATACGTAACCCTTTGCTTCCAACGCTTGTAATTTAAACCATCGAAAACATTTGGTTTGAGCGTTGCAACGAAACTAGTTACCGAAAGCCTATCAACAATATAAGGTTTTTGGATTGTTAGAAAATTAGGCAATTTTCGGTACATTTTAATTCCGAAATTATTAACAAATTCATGACGATTATAAGTGATCCCGTGAGAACGAGCATGTGCATGTGTTCAAGTTAAATCTCAAATAAAACTCGAACAAAATTACACATAAGGAGTTTAGTATGTACCCAAAGGCGGGACGGTTGACGGAGTCAACCGGTGCGCCGTTATCCCCCGGAATAGACATGCTACTCGTGGGGGGACCTTGTTCGGTGTAGTCGTACAAAGGTGATGCGGTGGCGAGTCGTTGCGGTGAAGTACGAACGGCCTCCGGAAGTAGTCGTTCACGCCGATGTAGTCGTTGTCGCGGAGGATGTAGTCGTGCGGAAGTAGTCGTTCTCGCGGAGGCCGTAGACGTGCGGAAGTAGTCGTTCACGCCGAAGTAGTCTCGCGGACGGGGACGAAGACGTACGGAAGAGCGAGCGGCGCGTACGGGTACGCTCCCCAAAAACCTTATCGCCCACCTATCCCGAGCGGGGATCGCTAGGTGGACGAGGTTCGGAGGCAATCGCTCACGCAAACGGTGTGCGCGCAAAGCTTGCGTTGGGAATGGCGAGAGAGCAAAGAACACGGAGGGAGAAGAGAGAGGTCTCCTAAGCAGGAGTACCTGAATGTGAGAGTGTGTTTCGTGCCGGAGGAGGAGTCCTCTTATATAGGCGCAGAGGAGAGGAGGAGGGAATGAACCTGGACGCTTTTGACCACCATAATTCTCATTAAACGTCGGTTACCTGTCCAGTAACGGTCGTTTTAATACAAAGGATTATGACTGACATGAATGACCGACATGAATGACAAAAACTGTGCATACGCATCACGGTCTCGTCTCGTCTCGTCTCGACACGACACGCCCACGGCCCGGCGGCGCGCGCGGCGAGCGCGCGCGCGTGTGGCACGCCCTTCTCCTTTTACCAACTTCACAAGTGGTCCACCATTGGTCCACCCTTTAAGTTAGTTAAGATTCTCATTGGCTTTCAATGCGGGATTAAATCCCTAGCATTTATTTTGTGGACCTTTTAATTCTTAAGATTAATTGAGACTAAATGGCCCAAGGCCCAATTAATCCAACACGCATGACATCTCATTGATAATAGGTGGCGAAATCTCACCTCGCAGGGACGCATGTGCGACACACGTATCTATCAAATAATCCAATAATTGAGAAATTTTTAAATAAAAATTAAGAAGTTATTTGAACTAGAAGGTATCCCATCATCTTGCCCGACCATTCACTATCCAATAATATAAACTTTGACTGATGTTCGGCTACCAAGTACTAGCTCTACCAAACACTAAAAAACACAAATACATTGCGAGTCGTGTTTAAAACCACATTGTCTGATTGTCATCACATGAAAACCAATCCCACTGTCAAAACAATCATGTGTGTCAACAACAAGCAACGTTCACCAAAAAATTTTTAGACGCTACCAAATTCTTGTACCTCAAAAACATTAAACTTGATAATGTTACTTAGGCTGAGTTTTTTCTTAAAAAATCACAGCACCAATTAGTGGAATAAATCATAATGTGACAGAAGAGAATAGAAAATTAGGAATTAGCCAGACCAAGAGGTAGCAGGAACTTTTTTTCTGGAATTTCACAGTACAACGCAGACGCTCACAACACGCATGCACACACCCCTATGAATACATGTACACAAACCCCACCCCTATGAGCACCTCCGAATGACTGAGCACTAGCAGATCTAGAGATTCTCGAAATCACCACTGGCGCCTCGTCGTCGATGGGAATGTCGCTTACCACTTAACGCATAACATCGGGATTGAATAAATTCAAGAAAAGGAGCGAGCACCAGGATTTGAACTCTGGTAGGTAGTGTCCCACTAGACCGTCCTATCATTGGACTACAAGTCCATTCGCAAAGGTAGGAGGAACTTGAAAGGTATTCTTTGTGCTTCACTGATGCTTATGGTAGTTGTGCCTCATATGCATGCATGAGGCAGGAAGCATTAGGCGTCCTCGCTACCCTTTGGCCAAGTGCATCTTTCCTCTCTCTAGATTAATGTAATCAAATAGGAAAGTTTCCAGTACGGCAGGGTCGAGCAACTGGTAAGTGGGACGTGGATCGATACTTTCAAAGTTCTCAGTTCGAGATGTATATCCTTCGAAATGATGGTTCAAGATTTGAGAACGTGAACCAACTATTTTCGGGACGTTAGTTTTCAACGATCCCTCCGAATGGGGTAAATAATTTTAATACTCAGTTGGTATATCCTAATTTTCTCTTAAAATCTACTATTTATTTTCTATATACACGTTTTTATTCGTGATACATAACTTGGCTTCCCCTTCGGTCAGTGGAGGTGGCCGCCCACCATGTCATATGATGCATCCACGTTTTTGTTTGTTAGTCGTGCATGAACGTATTTTTGGAAAGGATCAGACGATGAAACACACAGGGCAAAGGTTAGAGAACCAGAGAAGAGCTAGACAACACGATTCCCATGCGTACGATACGTATACGTACCAATCTCTGCGAGACCCGATGTGCATGCATGCGACGGATCAGGCGACGCAGAGACGCGACACATATCACACTTGTTTTTCCAAAGAAAACAAAGTGCATAACTATATGCATGTCAGGATCAAGTTTCAAGCATATAGTGACATATAAGTGTATACAAAAACAGTATCACGAAAGAAAAAAAAGGAGATTATCAGAGATTTACGCTTAATCCTGAAAATGAAGGCACCAAACTTCACAGGCAGTCGACCGGGGGTTTGCGTACGCCTAACTCCAACAACATCTTTAGTAAACTCTAGAGTAGCGTCCTCTTTCTAAGCAACATTGTTTATAGCAAGGGTGAGCACTTGTCGTACTCAGCAAGTGTGGGGAAAAGTATGAATGCAAAGGCTTTATAGTGGACTGGGCTATAAGCATTTAGCATTTTATTTGGTCAGATTTTATTAACACATGATTACTAATAAAGTATAAGTTTATACCAACCCACATTAAGCATAGAGGTAAGATGCATCATAAGAATATGGCAAGCATAACCAGAGAGCACAATTTAAGTCCATCTTCAAGTTCAATTAATCATGTGAGGGTCTAGGCCGCTCTTGACCGTGAGCACGGCTAATCGATTAGTTTTACACTCTGCAGAGGTTGTACATCAATACCCACAAGTCGCGTAAAAGTTCTAGGAACTTTAAACCCAACCATGCGATGCTAGCTAGGCACCATACCACACTACCGAGGTGTGGTTGCATAGGGACGCTACATGGCCTTTACAAAGGTTCCCTAGCAAGTTATGACCCACAAGGTCCGGATCAGTTAGCAAGGTATAAAGTCCCCTAGCAGGTCGATACCCTACCATAAAAAGAATAACTCACCCAACCCCCTGCTAGAGTGAGTCCATACACTGCAGTACCGCCGATCCCTTGTCCTTATCAGGTAAAATCACCCCAAGCTAAAGTTCCTAATTATTCTGCCAAGACTACTGCTCGTTTAGTTCTTGTGGTTGTACTGTTTTACTAGGTGGTTCTCCATGTTCCGATTAACATAACAAAGGTGATCTTGCAATTAAAATTAACATAAAGGAACATAGAGCATAAAGAGTAACCATGTTGATTAACACCAACACAGTTGAGCAAACTAAGCAATATCTACCATCAGTATTAATTAAAAACTAGGTTCAAGATAATGGTCAATGAGGCTAGTCATCCTTAATATGAACCCATCGAAATTAATGCATATCAATGCAATGAGTGATTAAATAGTTGTTAGGACAGGGAACCACACACTTGCCTGTAACCAGTGTAATGTTGTTGCTCAGAAATTTGCACTTCTTGCTCTTCAAAGTCTCGAACCACGTTCAGTCATGCGCATCAAACATCGGCACAAGCATACAAAGCAAACAAACAAGCAAAATAAGAACAATGCACCACTCAAAAGAGAAACTTTAAAAGAACACACTAAAGGATAGGCTTAGATTATATGGATCACTAGCACACAAAACGTGCTTGGAAAGGAAAGGCTTAGTTAGCTTTAAAGAGATGGTTGTGGAAGGTTGAGCATGAACTAGGTCCGGAAAGATCACACTGAGATAGAGCTTGGTAAAGAACGTCTATCGAATGATTTGCATATGTGAACCACAAAAGGACTATGTGCTAGGTTTATTTTAATTAATAAAACAAATGTAAAGGATATTTTAGAAATAAAATACGCTATGTTGACATTAATGCAAATTAAAATTTATTTGTAAAGACTGAAGTAAGATCGTAGTCAAATTTTATTCATAAATGTTTATGTATTATACCAATTAAATATTTAACTTAGAAAAGATAAAACTATATGAATCATCTAACGTAACTTTATGTTTCGAGTGGATCATATCATTATTGAGAACATCATGGTATATGACATTAATCAAATTAACATTTATTTAGAAAAGTCGGTATAAAAGCCTAAACATCTTTTAATTAGAAAAGATTAATTAAACGTTAAACATTAAGCAAGATTAACATTAGTTTAAGAAAACCGAGATGTGGCACTAATTAGCTTTTATTTACAAAGCATATGAAATAAACATTACTCAAATTAACATTGATTATGAAAAAGAATGTAACACTATAATGTTTTATTTATAAAAGGCATGTATAACGAACTATTAATCAAAATTAAATCAATTTTTAGAAAACAAACATGATGAAAACTCACCACTAACATGTGCTTTACATTATTATGTACCTAACACAACTTGAACCGATTGAAACGTAGCTAAAACATAAAATCTATGAGATAAACAAGATTGTAGAACCTAGTTGTGATTAACTATAGATAACAGAGGCCAGCAGAGAAGATCTTCAATACACATTGAATAGTGCTCGCGAATAGATCTAAGATCAGGGTTAGATCTGAAAAAGTCTCAGGTGGGCTTTATGTGTGAAAGGTGGGATCTTTCTAAGGGGTTTTTTTAGTTGTTTTACCAAGACACAAGATTGGATCTAAAGATTGCATCATCTTCCAGGGACCTAAACACATAAGAGCCAAGACCTTCTTCTTTCTCTGGTTCGTGCGAACAGGGTCGGACAGGAGATTCAGGCGGTTCAAATCGCCGGCGGCTCAGGCGACCTAGGGTTGAGGCAAGGCAAGGAATCGGAAGAGGAGATCGAGGGGATCAAGATGGTGTGCTCACCGGCGGAGAACTGCGACGGTAGCGGCCGGATTTCGAAGGAGACCGCGATGGCAGACCTCTGCTCGGCGGCCGGACTCCAAGGTGGCGGCGGCGCTCTAGTGAGCGTCAGGCGACGAGGATGGCCGGCAGGCGTGCGGCTCGTCGAGGACGTCCTCCCGGTGGCCTCGGGTGGCTTCGGCTGGTCCTCACGGCGGCGAACAGGGTGGCGGCCAGATTTTCGACGCCGGATAAATGAACGGCGGCCGGCTCGGCAGTCCTGCAAGTGGCGACGAGCAGTGAAGTTCCTGCTGTGGGAAACTGACGAGGACCGGCGGCGAACCTCCGGCTCCACGTCGCGTGACTGCGGTGCGGACGGCTATGCCCTCCGTCACTACGAACCTGTTGACGGATAAAACTTGTATCCACCTACGATTCGCAAGCGTACGGACCTACACCTTTTTCACCACGGGATTTCCAAGGTTCTTGTCAATCCGCGGAGCAAGGGGATTGCTAGCGCTTAACCAAGTACTAAGCTAGTTGGATGGAAAACCTTTGAAAGAGTATTAATCTAAAGGTAAAGACAATCTAACCTAAGTTAATCTAAGTTGATCAAACAAATCTAGGGTTAAACTAGATGGTAAAAGGGTGGACACAAGAGAGTGATTAAGAAAGATAAGCGTTCCCTCCCTAGGATCTAGGATATAATGGATATGCATCTACTACACGAGAGTGGTAAACCAATCTACCGGGGGTTGTGACCACGGTTTCGCCCTTTCCCTCCCCTCGTACTGTCACTACGTGAAGGTAATCATGACTAGACCTATGATGGACACGGTATGTTGATGGAATCTATGGGAGTAGAGGATATCATACGCCCGAAAAAACACGGTAGCTAACCTTAATCATCAAAGCATCATCAACATGAAAGCAATAGATTGAAACCACGAATCAAGTAGTGATCACATAGCATGCATCCATCTAACCCTAGGGATGAACAGAGACATTACCCCCATCATCTTACATGGATTGAAGCACATAGGGGTGATGGAGACTCCGGAGAACGTCGTCGATGAAGATGGCGGCGATGGAGCTTGGGAACACCCCTAGGCCAGCGGCTTTGAGTCCTCCTCTTGCTTCCTTCTCTCCGCCGGCGTTGATCCTTGCGACGAGCTCATCTAACTCTCTCCCTCATCTTGCGGTGGCGGTTTTCTGGTCAATGGCGTCGGCGAATGATTTGTTCGATGGGTAACCATCTTAGGGCGCCTAGGGGGTTGTATTTATGTCCTTGGGGTGCCTTTGGGCGTGCTCCACCTTGCCTCGCACGAGATCCTCCTTGGGATAGAAGCAAACTTGGTTTCCATAATATCAGCCAGATTTTCCTGATTCGCAGTCCTTCCTTGCCAGCGTCATATCTCCCACGTCCGGACTCCAAATAATGCAAATTCAGTGTCCAGGTTGTGTGCCACGAAATTATCTTCAACTTTAGTATTCATTTCTTTCCTTAAAAACGAATATAAGATCTCCAAATCGGCCCTGGAAGATAATCTGTTCTGATTTCGGACTGACTGCGCAGCAGGGATTTCGGGGGCAATATCTCCTAGCTCCCTTATCCGAATTGGGCCTTCCACATGTCCAAATTGAAGGTATCGTCAAGACCCACAACTTTGGTAGTCAAACTTTTGCCATTAAAGACCGTTTAAGTCTCCGAATCTGTACCGAAAGATTATGCTGTCCTGAGCTGCGAGAATATGTCTCGGGCTGAGTTGATCTCGTTGGTTAATATTCAAGTTCCCGGAGTTTTGCGTGTTGATGCTTCGGTCCTTGGGTTGTTTGGAGTCTTGTTCACTTCGTGTCTTGACTTGTGATGACCTTCATGATCTTCTCTTGAAGTGCTTGACGAACTTATCCCAAAAGTCTCCTCTTTAACGTTAATTTCCTGGGTAAACAAAAGACTCCAAAATCGACATGCAAGTATGAACTTATTACATCATTAGTATGCCTAGTGGCGGGTTAGTTGCAAATCATAATCGAAACCAATGTATAACAAGTACTCTAGGTTGACTGAAATTCACCGTCAACAGAACCGAAGCAGCGAGGGTCGGCGGCGGCGCTCGACTCTGGCGCGAGCAGGCAAGGGTGTGCGAGGCGGCGGAGGCAGCTAGGGCACGCAAGACTCTGTGGCTCGGCCTTTATAGGCACGCGGGCCTACGCTTGCCTTGGCGGGCACGCCGAGGACGCCTAGCGGTGGCGCACGATCGGCCGTGGAGACCACGGCCTCTGGCGGCGTCGGCAGCTGGGCCGAAACGGGTGTGGGTCGGGCCTTCCGCCTCGGCCCAGGAGGGAAGGATAGGATTTGATTCTAGGAACATGTGAGTGCAACAAACGTTGAAAATCCGAATTGAATTTAATAAGATATTGATTTTAATAAATATGAGAGATAGATATTTGACAACTATGACGATGAACACCCATGCATTGCAGGGCTGCATGCAAATGATCGAGTAGCAACTAAGCATGTTGCATAATGTTGGTGCATACGCGCATGAAAATTAAGATAAAGAGAATCATTATTGCTTAAGCATAATGTAAGCATGATGTCATCAAGCCACTTAGACAATAAAATAATCGAGCAAAGAAATTGATTGTGCATGGCTACACACATAACTCATCCAAGCTCATAGAATTGAGATGTAGCTGGCTTTAAGAACATAGCTTACCATGTATGCTTTATGTGTAGGAGGCTTGCATGGCTTGTGGTTAGCTTTTGGAAGAGGGTGCAGCTTAATTAGCAGGGCAGCAGGAGGTAACTGCTTGACACGCAGACAGCAGCAGCTGCTAACGGCACAGAAGAAAGGAGATGCATGAGTCAGCGGAAAGAACGGAACAGAGGAGATGGGACTTTGCGTGATGAAGGGCTCACCCGCAACGGCTGGCGTGGAGCAGTGGTTGAACTCGACGACGACGAGCAGATCAGACAGAACTTGACGATGACATCGAGATGGTTCAGCAATAGCGTAGGACATCACTAGGCCAGAAACGATTTGTCCTGGCGGCTAAAACCGGTTTTTGCTGGCGGGCGAGGCACCCGCCAGCAACTTTGAGCCAGTAGAAATGGCCCTTTGTGCTGGCGGGTGGCCGGCCCGCCAGCACAGAGCCATTTGTGCTGGCGGGTCACTTAAACGACCGCCAGCACAAATGTCATCAGCGCTGGCGGGTCACTTAAACGACCGCCAGCACAAATGTCATCAGCGCTGGCGGTTACTTAAGCAGCCCGCCAGCACAAATGCCATCACTGCTGGCGGTTTCTTAGGACGCCCGCCGGCACAAAATTCATCTTTGCTGGCGGTTGCTTAGACCGCCCGCCACAGAAAGCATTTTCCCATTTCCTATATAATTCCCCATAATTGTTTATTATTTGTATATAATTTGTCATTTTCGTCTATTATTTTTTTCACATTGGCATTTGTATGCTAAATTCACTTTAATTTACGTAATTTAATTTGTATTTAACCGCCAAATCCAAATATATGTCTCACAAACACACAATCCAAACTAAAATAAAAAATGTATACATAAGTCACATTACAAAACATTGTGCATAATAGATAACCCTACGACACCTATCTACGTAACCTTTACGCATCATCTAATGTCAAAACTCCTTCTTTATCGAAGAATTCTCCATCCTCGTGGCAAATCTCATGTAGGATGAATCTCGCATGTCCGCACAAATGTTGGTGATTTGATTATCACCAAGTTGCCCCCATGATTTGTCAATGGTAGGCATCTGCACGTAAACACAATAAATGAAGATTGTTATGCATTGCCATCAGGACCATAATTAGCACATACATAGTTGTGTACAAACTAGAGGCTTACGTCTTCAGGATTCGTCCGGTACCTCCCATTATTTCTCAAAACCTCACACACATAATATCCACATAGTACAACGACGGAGGTTGTTTGTAGCACCGCAACCAAATAAAAAATGATCGGTGCTAATTAACGAGGTGTACCAACTCGATAAAAATGATTGATACTTATTAACGAAGTGTTCTTACCCATTTGGCATTACGTATCACCAATTTTTTCTTCTTGTGATCCCCGCCATTGAGTATGTATAGCCTATATGCACTTTAAGGATATAAAAACATAAGTTAGTAATACAATTTGAAATATAGTTGATACACGCGTGCATTAGTGATTATATATTGCACTTGGTTGTCTTACTTTTTTATAATATCAATGATTGTCTTGTAAGAAGACGATGAATAGTGTAATGAGTCGAAGACCCCCACGATTCCCAACTTCGGACACATGTGAAAGCAAATGAAATGATCACTGCATAAAATTAAAATAATTAATATAAATAGACTAAAAAATGAAGGAAAATGATGAAATAGTTATTTAAAGGATCTTACTAAAAATTGTAAGCAAACTTGATAGAATCCTTATGTTGGTTTTTCCTCATGATCGTTGAAATGTATACGGACACCTCGTGAAGTTTAGCTTTCTCGTGATGCTCCTCCCCCCGCCCCCGATGCTTTGGAGGAGTTTGTGGCATGTTGTTGTCATTATCGTCAACTCCTCGCTCCACAACCATCATGTTGTTGTCATTGTTACCGCCTCCATGTTCCCCACCCATCGTGTACTCGACCATTGCCGCATCCGGATCCCGGGGGGTACTCGTTCTTGGCTAGGTTGCAAGCGGGGACTTGGTGATGTATTAATTATGATATCTCGATGATGCCACAATATGAATTGGTTCCTCGCATTACCGAGAAGCGCGATCCCATCCTCGGTAGGGATATCAATCTCACACGACTCATCGAAACCGAAACAACTTGAACCCATGCGTACTCGGCGGTGGTGGATTCGGAAACACACAACCCGTTAGTGCCATGGCTGTCCCAACTTCTCAAAACTTATCTAGTTTTCTTCCATATGGAATAACCAATTTGCATGGTGTATCCTCTACAATGTCATCCACAGGATGCTTGGCGATAGCAATAGAACCAACACTACTTGGAGTCGGGATGGCTCCGATCTGGTCAAGCATCAAATTTGAAGGAACCTGTCCAGAACCACCAGATACTAGATTCTCTGCACTTGGCCCAATAGAAGCTTGTTGTTGTTGTATGAAGAAGCCTATCAATTCTTGCTTGGCAATTTCTCTCATCTTGTCTTCAAGCTTCTTCTTATAACGGTCTCGCTTTTTATAACTTGACCGGTGTTCACAAAATGCTTTACCCCAGGGCAAGGTAGAAGAAATCCCTCGAACACGGCCGGGTGCTCGGGCGTTCCGATCGCGGTGGATAGCATATCTTTCTCCCTGTCGGGAACGAAAAGACCTTTCTTTTGCAATTCCGCAAGTTCTTCCGGCTTCCGATAAATTTGTTCGTTGAGGGCTTCGGAATGAAACATTACCGTCGGGTGCTATAGCCGGAACTAGAGCAAGGATCCAATTCTCGCTACGCTCATCCAAGACGCCAATTGGTCTCGGACAATTGCACCGACGATGTTTCGAAACCTAGCAGCTATCCCCTTAGGTTCGACGGGCTCACCTTTGTCACCCAACCGTTCTATCACAAGATGTCCTCTTTCGGGGATCCGGTTTCTTCTTCTATGACCACGTTTCCTTTTCGAGTTACTAGAACTAGTAGTACCCGAAGGTTACGGTTCGAAATGACTTCTGCCTCTTGGGCACGAATGTTAGATGCTCTACGACGTCGTCGCGGGGATCGGTCATTGTTCTACACATAAAACACTATTTAAAGTATATCTTAATTGAATAAACAAACATTAAGTTGAGTGAATGTGCCTGCAGACCTCATTATCGCTTGGTTCGTAATCAACATCATCGTCTTCGGGACGCCTACGAGGTCGTGGTTCGCTTGGTACGTACTCGGAGGGAGTTTCATAGTCTCCAATTATATCACTATCACTAGATTCCTCCTCACCGGATTGTTCACTTTGTTAACATTTGATCATAGATAATCCATAGTCCATATTTATACAATAATCCATAGTCCATATTTATACAACAATCCATTTTTATAAAAAAATCTATTTATCAACAATCCATATTCCATATTTCATTATTTCTACACCAAAACTAATAAAATTAAATCCATAGTCCATTTTATATAATAAGTCTATTTAAAAATTAGACACAATCCATAGTGCTTACTTATAATAAATTTATTTATACAAAATGCATCATCCATTTATTTATACAAAATGCATCATCCCTTTATTTATACAACAAAATTAATAAAATACAATCCATAGTCCATTTGTAACATTTTTAAATCTATTCATCCACAATCAATGTAATTGCAATTATCCACAATCTATTTATCCACAAATTAAACTCATGTAATTGAATTTTGAAAAAAAAAAAAAAAACATCAATCAAGCGGGGCGGCGTCGCCGCCCTATCCCCGACCTCCATGCGTCCCGAGCGGTGAGGAGATGAGTTGTCGGTGGCGAGCGGTGGCGGCGGCGCGTCGACGGAGGCGGGGGCGGCCCGTCGGCGGAGGAGGCGACGGTGCGCCGGCGGCGGCGGAGCGATCGTCGGCGGGTCCCGGCCGGCGGTTGGGGAAGCGGCCGGTGGGGAGGAGGACGCCATCCTAGTAGGGAAGAGGGCGGTGGCGCTCGGTCGGCGGGGCGGCGGGGCGACCGCGGATGACGAGCGTGGCGGCGGTCCACGGGAGAAGGGGCGGCGGGGCGACCACAAAAGACGGCGGGGCCCTCGCGGATGATGGCGGTGCGCTCGTGGAAGTGGGTCGGGCACTCCTGGACGACGGCGGGGTGGTCGGAGGGACGGCGTCGTTTCGTATTCGCGCCGGACTTAGAAAATTTTCGAGACCGTGTCTCGTGTATATATAGATGGACTCACCGCCGGCGGGTCACATAAACCAACCGCCAGCGGTGAACCTTACCACGGGCGGGTCACATAAGGAACCGCCGGTGGTGAGAATTCCCGGCGCGCTTATCATAAGCGCCCGCCGCCGCCGTGATATGAAAGAATTCAAACATAACGTTTCAAATGCAAAGCTTTTCTAATGCAAATGACAAAACACCTCCTATAAATCAATTCAAATATTTTATGATAAGTTTTGGAAGTTTCAAAGAGTTTTGAACATTTTCAAGCCAGGATTTCAAATTTTTAAAATTTTGGCAAACCACTATGCTGGCGGTTGACTTATGATAACTGCCAGCATAGTGTTTTTCCATAATTTGCAAAATTTGAAACAAGGGCTTAAATTATTCAAATTTCATTGAAACTTCCCAATGTATCATAAAATATTTCAATTTAAGTATAGGGGGTGTGTTTTTTGTAAAATAAGTCCTAGTTAGAAAAGGTTAGTTCAAATAGGTTCATACACCTAATGAGTTATGGGTTGTTTGACCCTAGGGTCTCATTTGAACTAACCTTTTCAAATTCAAACCTATTCTTATAACAAAACACCTCCTATAAATAAATTCAAATATTTTATGATAAGTTTTGGAAGTTTCAAAGAGTTTTGAACATTTTCAAGCCAGGATTTCAAATTTTCAAATTTTGGCAAACCACTGTGCTCACGGTTGACTTATGATAACTGCCAGCATAGTGTTTTTCCATAATTTGCAAAATTTGAAACAAGGGCTTAAATTATTCAAATTTCATTGAAACTTCCTAATGTATCATAAAATATTTCAATTTAAGTATATGGGGTGTGTTTTTTGTAAAATAAGTCCTAGTTAGAAAAGGTTAGTTCAAATAGGTTCATACACCTAATGAGTTATGGATTGTTTGACCCTAGGGTCTCATTTGAACTAACCTTTTCAAATTCAAATCTATTCTTATAACAAAACACCTCCTATAAATAAATTCAAATATTTTAGAATAAGTTTTGGAAGTTTCAAAGAGTTTTGAACATTTTGAAGCCAGGATTTCAAATTTTCAAATTTTGGCAAACCACTATGCTGGCGGTTGACTTATGATAACCGCCAAAGATAGTATTTTTACATAATTTGCAAAATTTGAAATAGGGGCTTAAATTATTCAAATTTCATTGAAACTTCCCAATGTATCATAAAATATTTCAATTTAAATATAGAGGGTGTGTTTTTTTTAAAATAAGTCCTAGTTAGAAAAGGTTAGTTCAAATAGGTTCATACACCTAATGAGTTATGGGTTGTTTGACCTTAGAGTCTCATTTTCAAATGCAAACCTTTTTTATGACAAAACACCTCATATACATAATTCAAATATTCAAACACTAATTGAAACCATAATTTCCATAATTTGAATTTATGTACGGGAGGAGAGTCTCATTTCATCAAAACTTAATTCCAAAACTCTCCTAAATTGATTGAAAGTCTTACAACAACACTAATTATATAAAGTCGTACAAGTGATACATCAAGCCCGACTAATACGGTCAAATTTATCCGTTAACAATTCTCCCATCACGATCCGTACGTAACCATGGCTTCTCCGATTTAGGAATGGTGGCTTCAATTTTTTTTATTCTCTTCTCATGATCTGTGAACAAGACTAGTTCCTCGAACCGATTGTAATCCTCAACATCAATTACACCTTCTACTCCTAGAATTCTTTGTCTTTGGCGGGTGGGTTATGTCGCCCGCCGGCGGTGATGCTTCAATGCCGGCGGTTGCTTGTCCCGGCGCCCCTGCGTCCCACTTTGCTAGCGGTTCATAGTTGCACCCGCCAGCACGCTAATTTGCTAGTGCGAGGACAAATCGTTTCGGCCTAATGCATGCTTCTGCTTCCCTTGGCATCACAGGGACAGATGACAATCCTCGACCTCCTAGATCACCTCGTTGGCTCTCATCGTGGTGACGTCCTTCCCGGCGACCGGCAATGGTGATGGCGAAGATCGAACTGGACAAGAAGGGTTTGTGGCTCGAACATCAGGTGGTCATGCTGACAACAGATCGAGACGGCGGCCGATTAGTAATAGCCACCGTGGGAAACTGATCGAGACGGCGGCCGATCAGTAATAGTCACCGTGGGAAACTCTTGGGGACGGTGTTCTTCACCTGCGCTGACAGCATGGTTGACCAGCGGGCCAGTGACCTTGAGATGGCCTTCGTGACGGCCTTGCGGCAGGGACAGCACCCCGGTAGGCGGCGATGATTCTTCTTGCGAATCTCGGCGGAGGTTGCGGCAGCAGTTTGAACTCGGAGGTTGTTTGCCAAGGAGCAAGGGCACGTAACGTGAAAACAGAAATAGATGTGAAAAGAGAGTCCAAGATGATTTGTAGCTTGCTATTTATAGGTCACACGTGGAGCTTTAGGGTTTAGGAGTTCTGGAGTTCTGCTCGGATTGGTCTCGTGTCCAAAAAAAATAAATGTGACGATGACTTGAGGATTAAGCTTGGCATAAGGCAAGCAAGAGATCCTGAAAATTATCATTAACCGGCCCTCGGAAGGAAGCAACGACAGGAAGAAAATAATGGGAAGGGAAGACCAAAGATGGTGCAGGTAGATTTGGATAGCTACCGCTACTGCTGTATAGGATTTTCAAAAGGTAACACAAATAGCAAAATGCTCAGATGATATAGTAAACTAAAGATTGTTGGAGGAGTTCTAATAACATATTTTAAGCTCCTGAAAAATAACAGAGGCCTCTAGTAAAATGGATTTAGCTCAACGGGAGGAAAAATAAATTTCCAAAAAGAGCTAGAAATTTCTCAGAAGGTCTTGGTCAGCATCTAAACGCATTTTTTTAAAACCTTTTGCACTCATAAAACTATAAGATGCCTCAGCATGAATGCAACACTCACAACTTTTTATTTGATTCAGAAAATCAAACAAGGATTTTTCCTATCCTATATTTCCTGTAGAGAAGCTAAATGTTAGAAAAGTTTTAAAATTATGAGAAAATTGTTATTTAATATTCTTTTTATTCACATCCTGAAATTGAAAATTTCAGAGTGTGACAACACGTTGGGTTCCGGTCCCCGTACGAGCCGCCATCTCCGACCAGTTATGCATCAACTACCAACGGGGAAGGAAAGGTCTCTGTATCCAAATAGACGTAGGACGGTAGGAGTACGTACACAGACAAACGGACGGGCCGGCGGGGGCTTTCTTCTCCGTGACTGCAAGATAGTTTCTATAATCCGAATTGGCGTTCTATACGTCGTAGGTACCTCGAACGCGCGTTGCGTGTGATTCTGGGCAGGACGTGGGTACAAACGTGGGTAAAGAGGATCGTGGGTGACAAAAATATAAGCTTTTTGGTAGAAATGCTTCCCAAATTATGATTTTTATAGTCGTTTCACTTTTTGGTCATCATTCAACCTGACGGGTGGGTCCGGCGTGAGGGGTAAGGCGGACCCAAATTGGGTCAGAAAAGTTTTCGATTGTCTTCGTACCTTATAGTATAGATAGCTATGCTCCATTTTTTGATTTGTCGGAAAATGCTCACTACAGTAAACTCAGGCTTTGCCTAGGGTTCTAGGCTTTGCTGAGGGCTTTTTATCATGCCCTCGACAAAGAAAATCTTTGCCGAGAGCCGCGCTCGGCACAGCATTACTCACGACAGTCTTACCGAGGCTGTCAGCAAAGAAATTTCTTTTTATTTTTGGGTTGAGCTTTTTTCCTATGCTAAAGGTACATTAATTAGATCTCGATTTCCAATTTTGGTGTTTTTTTGACAAATGTTTACTATATTTCATGTATTTTCGTCTTTTTTTTAATTTCTCTGCATATTTCAAATTTGAACTGCAACTCCTCAAAACAGTGCATGTATATTATTGGAAAATTGATATTGTTGCTTGTTAGTGTTAGTTTAGTCCTAATCTAGAGCCATATGCCAAAATTCAAACATCTTTGTGCGGATCACATGTCCACCCACTTTCCTGCGAATCGTTTTCAAATTATATAAAATGCAAATAAAGTCGAAAAATCACGAAATTTGACATGTTGTCGTTATATCACATGTGTAGTCAGTGGTAAAAATTTGGAATGATTTCGCGGAAGTCTCCGCGACGCACTGTAGAAATGGGGATATCTCCACGACATTGTCTATGATCACATGCTAGAGATCTCCTGGTTTGTACAGACGTGTGCTCTGCCGACGGCCCCAGCTGGCTCTCAGCACAGGCCAGTCAACCGGGGTAAACCCTGGTCAACGCCTTTGCCGAGAGCTGGGTAGGGGGCGCTCGGCACAGGTCGCATCTGTGCCGACGGCCTTCCGATCCGGCCGTCGGCAAAGGTTTATTTTCGTTTTTTAATAATGTTACCTTTGCCGACGGCCGGATCTGAGGGCCGTCGGCAAAGAAGTGCCGTTACACAGTGGCACGACCAACACTTAGCCACACACGCACACACACAACACATGCCCAACCGCCGCCGCCGTGCCCGCCCGCCCGCGCCGCGCCCGCGCCACCGCCCGCCGTCCGCCGGCCGGCCGGCCGCCGCCCCCGCCGCGCCATCCGCCCTCCCTCCCCCACCCCCTCCGGCCCCCGCCCGTCATCCGCCGGCCGCCGCGCCCCGCCCTCTCGTCCCCACCCCTCCGGTCGCCCGTGCCCCCACCCTCCCGCCCCCCACCCCTCCCCGCCCCCGCGCGCCGAACCCGCTCTCCCCCGCCGCACGCCCCCGCCTCTGCCCACGCACCCCCCTCCCCTTCCTTCCCGCTCGCCCCTATCGGCCGCCGCGCCCCCGCCACCACCCGCCGCGCGCGCCACCTCCCCTGCCCGCCCGCGCGAGCCCCCTTCCCTTTCCGCTTGCCCCTGCCGGAGAAGAGAAGGAAGGGAGAGGGAGCAATGGAGTAGGAGGAGGAAAAGGAGAAGGAGGAGAAGGGGAGACGAGGAAAGGATGATCAAGAAGGGGGAGAAGCACAAGGCCAACGTCCGGGACAGCCCCGCTGTCGTCGTCCATCCATGTCCTGCCCACGCTATCGTCGTCCGCCCGAGCAAGGTGAGTCGGCATGTGAATGTGACTAGTGGTAATGACTAGTGGTAACTAGTGGTAGAATACGAAAATATGAATGTGACTAGTGGTAACTAGTGGTAGAATACTAGAATATGAATGTGTATTGGCAATGGTTTGTTGAGTTCGATGAGAATGCATATATCCGGATGTCGGCCTTCGTGTCGAATGCTTAATTGCGAGTTTTGACACCTCACCGTGCGGGGCGGGGAAGTACGCCAAAATTTTGAGCTAAGTTGTATTTTCATTTATTTTTTGCAGAGATGGGCTAGTGGAAGGCAAGCCGGAGTACCTCGACGTCCCTGATCTTCTTCGTTGTCGTTGCAGATCTACCTGCACTGCGGCGCCTCGTCACCGGCACCCTAGGTATGAATAACCCGTCTTCTGGTCATATGGTCGTAGATAGCGTAACCTAGTTAGGTGTCTCCCGTCCGAAAGAGATACGGCTAGAGGTATGCATTTCTGTGCATACCTACAACCGTATCTGTTTCAGATTGTCCACGTTTTCTAGGCAGCTTGCGGATCCGTACATGAGTTAGTTTCCATGTCCTGGTCTGATCTGAGGTAGAGTGTTGGCATCACCTCCTGTTGTTCTCTGGATACACAGTCTCCATACTCGGACATGTATCTGGAGAACAGCGGGGAGGTGCTGCCGAAATTCTGCCACATTCGGATCGGGGCATGGAAACTAACTCATATACGGATCCGTGGGTGGGATTAGGACCTAGACAGTAGGATAACGACGTACATGGATTTTATGGTTCGCATACCTGATTGATAAAGGATGGAGGACTGTTAGTGGATGTACACCGGTCGGAGAAGTAAGCATGATTTTGACGATGAATGGAAGGTTAAGACCAATGATTTCATGGAATTTGGTTGGGCCAATTCTCTTGGTCATTTGCTAGTTTGGTGTCCCTGCACAAAATGTGACAACAAGAGGAGAGTTAGCAAGGAGGATATGGGCCGACATCTTCTGTACAATGGATTTACCAAAGACTATACCATGTGTATCTACCATGGTGAAGCACATTGTATGAGAGAGGAGGTGGTGAGACCACACCTGGAGGCGTGTGATGATGATGCGGGGGTTGTAAACATGTTAGAAGATGACCACCAAGCACTTTTGAATGACACCCGTGATCAGGAGGCGATCGAGGAAGAGGCAAAGTTGTTCTACAAGGTGATGGACTCGGCAAAGATACCTCTTCACGAAAACACCACCGTTTCGCAACCGGACGCCATTGGGCGGATATTAGGGGTGAAATCCGAGTTAAACATCGGAGAGTAGGCTTTAATAGGTTGTTGGTTGTTGTTGGCTCCTTGCTTCCAAAGGGCCATTCCCCGCCAACGGTCATGTACGAATCAACAACACTCTTCAATGCACTTAAGATGTCATATGAGCGAGATAGATGCTTGTGTGAATGGGTGTGTCCTATTTAGGAAGGAACACGCGGATGCCACGCACTTGTCTAAAGTGCAAATCCTTGAGGTTCGAAGAGGTACCAGCTGCAAATGGTCGGATGAAGCGGACTAATATCGCCCAAAAGATCATACGGTACCTTCCGTTCATGCCGAGGATCCAACGACTTTACATGAGCGAGGAAGCGCCAAACGGATGACATGGCATAAGCATGGCATACCATATAGTCCCGACAAGATGGTACATCCATCAGATGGTGAAGCATGCAATACTTTGATGGACAACATCCTGAGAAAGCAGGTGAGGCGCATAATGTACGTGTTGCCATGGCAACCGATGGGTTCAATCCTTATGGAATGAGTACCGCCCCTTACACATGTTGGCCCGTGTTCATTATACCCCTGAATCCCCACCCCCGGTGTCGCCTTCCAACGGGACACCATATTCATGTCCATAATAATTCCTGGACACCTTGTGGGTGTGTACATGGAGCCTTTGTGGGGTGAATTGATTAGTGCTTGGGAGGAAGGTGTATGGACATACGACCGAGCTAAAAGGCCAACCTTCAAGATGTATGTTTGGTACCAGTACTCTATTCATGACTTCCTGGCATATGGGTTGTTCTCAGCCTGGTATGTTCATGGAAAGTTCCCATGCCCAATATGTAAGGAACGTTTGAGGTTCATCTGGTTGCATAAGGGTGCTAAGTATTCATCGTTCGACCAACATCGTCAGTTCCTGCCTCTTGATCATCCATTCAGACAAGACAAGAAGAACTTCACAAAAGGTCTTGTAGTGACATAACCTCCACCGCAGATGTTGACTGGTGCCGAGGTTCGTGCTCAGGTAGAGGCTTTATTGGCCAATGAAGAAGGTGGTCGTTATGTGGGTTATGGTGCAACATATGTGGAGTCATAAATCGGGCTTACAACGGCTCCCCTATCATGATGACCTTCTTGTGCCACATCACATTGACTTCATGCACACTGAGAAGAATATCGCAGAGGCACTTTTTGGCACACTCATGGACACCGATAAGTCTAAGGATAACCCTAAGGCCGAGTGGACATTGCAACACTATGTGATAGACCAAATCTAGAGATGAGGCCTCCGGAAGGCCGCAAGAAATGGAGAAGACCCAATGCCGATTATGTATTGTCCATTGAACAAAGGAGGGAAGTACTTAAATGGATGAAGACGCTTAGGTTTCTAGATGGGTATGTGTTAACACCAAAAAATGGTACGGGAGAAAGGCCGACTTGTGGGCCGAGCTTGGTGATGAATACCATTCGGCCGGAAAAGATCTCCTCAAAGGAATCGGTAAAGGTCGCTTGCGGTCGGCGGTGCGCCATTCGTTCGGCGAAGGGCTGTTTGCGCCGTTAAAAGGGGAGTTTTCGGGAATGCATGGTGACGTGGCCCGATGCAAGGAAAGAACGAGTTGATGGCGTATACGAGACGAACATTGGCATCGGAGCATTAATGTGGACATTTAATGTTGTAGTCGTAGTCGACCGGGAGTTGTATTAGGACAAGGGTATAAATATAAACCCTTGATGTATGTAATAGATCGAACAATTTCACAACAAACCGGCTTTACGCCAAATTCTCGAGTCCTTTAGCGAGTGTCGTCGAGTTCTTCGAGGGGGATCATCGATCCGTCGACCTCCGTAAGTACCGGCAACCTTGTATCATGTCTAGTATCATGAGGTGGATTTAGACCGTGATCCAAGAAGTCCGTTTACCTTGCTTAGTATCATGCGGTGGATTTAAGCTTGGTTCAAGAGGGTTTCTTGTTAGATCATGAGCCATGCGGTAGCTTTGAGATCTAGCTTGGAGCTAGTTATCGGCTCTATTGGATTTGGCAAGATCTAAAAGATTCATTAAGTTACCTCGTGTTGCTTTGAGTTTTTACCTTATGTTTAAATTCATGTAACACTCTTTTGCCCAATTTAGATTGGTTTGAATCGGCTTTATCTTGTTCGGTGATCTTTACGTTACATGTTCATATCTTTGGCTTAATACGGAATGTGGATCACATGTTCTTTAATAGCCGAACCCGAATCAATCTAAGTTGTTACGTATTGCGGGTTCAAGCTTGCTAATCTTGTGTGAATCTCGAAAGAACTAGGTATCATGTGGTAGATGCGGGTTTTTGGGTTGTTTTAGAGCTAATCATCCGGTGGATTAGTTTTTGATTCAATCCGACGGGTTTGTCATCTTTGGTAATGTTTGTTCCTTCTTCACGGATCTCGATTCGGTACATGCCTTTGTATTCGTCTATGCTTCCACGAGTAAAACGTGCTCATATGTTTGTTTTAAATAATGCGTGCTTTTAGCCTTCCATGTTTAGATTGTATCATGCGGTGGATTAATCTCTTTTTGGTCGGTGGTGTGATTTCAAACAAGTTGTATCAATGTGGTGGATTAACTTGTTTGGTGTCATGCTCGACGGGTTTGAAAGTACCTAAACATGCGGTAGACTAGTGCTTTTGGCCTATGCATGCTTGTTTATTTCATATTTATAATCACGCTTTTACTTTATTTATTTTAATTGTTATTTTCGAGGATCGGTCATGATCTTGTGCAAGAAAAGTTATTTAAACAAAGACGGATTTATCGTCATGCTTACATCATCCATTCGGCTATTTCATGTTTCTCATGTATAACGGCTCCCGAATGCTATTTGAACCGTCGATAGATAGCTTGCCGTAGCTATATATCATTTTGGTTGGCTTTCTAGCCGTAAATATGGAACTGCCCGGTACCACCCGGCAAGTTCCGGGTTTTATCTAACTATTTTATTTCCTTTGTCAATTTCGGGGAAAATTGGTCGGCACGCCTTTAGGATTCATCGCGCGTGTTAAGCCGGCTCTTTTCGGCTTGCTGTGTGCTTGGCGTGAGGTGCCGATTTTGCGTCAACACACTTTTTGGCATGCCCGGTGGGACCATCTAATTGATTCAAGATGCCTGATATTCACGACATCATGGATGTCACCATTAATGACCTGTCTCCAGAGCAACAAGCGCAGTTGAAAGATGTCATTGACCAATTTCGGCGAAATGCCCGATGTCATTTGCCAAGAACGAAGTGGTGTGCCATATCCGAAAACCGGGATGCCAAGGGTTTTGTTGCCGGGGGAACCGATATCACGACTGCTTGAAGAAAAATAGGAGGTTATGAATGCTTTACGGGAAACTATTGACGACGTAATGGCCAAGCATCATACTTGCTTTCTTGCATATGTTCAAGCGAGATGATGGTTGGAGTATTTGGCCCAGGCATGGAAAAGATGCTTAGTCGAGTATCCCCTCACACGTCTTCTCGCAGAGGTTGGAGAGACTAGTTTTGTTCAACCACCACCGCAAGGCCAACCAATCCGACCACCTCCACAAAGCATTGGTAGTCGGCGGCCCGGCCGCCTCTACAAAACAATGGAGGTCAACCGGTTCAACAACCGAACCCGTATCGGGCGATGCCCAATAGGCCTACATATGGAGACCCGGCGTTTGGTTCATCCGGAATGCCGCCTAATTCTACTTACAAGATAGCCCCGGCCAATAACGAGTCGCGAAAAAATATGTATGGTGGGGGATATTCGAAGTTATGGATCATGGTGCTATTGATGCTTTCCCAAATCCTCGGGTATGGTCCAAGCTGCAGGAATGCAAGATGACGATATCCTGGTGCAGAAAATGGCTGATGTGATGCAAAATCAATTCGGCCTTAAGCCTAAAATGCAAGGACCAGCTTATACACCTCCTTTTCCAGAGTGGTACTACAGGGTGATCTTGCCGCCAAGGGTAAAGCCTCCTACAGAGTTCACAAAGTTCTTTGGGCAGGACGATACAAGCACTGTAGAGCATATTACCCGATATTTAATGCAGCTTGGGGAAGCTTCAGCCGATGAGGCATTCAGGGTCAGATATTTTCCTTTATCATTAATGGGCCCGACATTTCAATGGTTTACTTCTTTGCCTCCTCAGTCAATTGGCACATGGAAGGATTTGGAACAAAAGTTCCATGCCCATTACTTTAATGGCAGCACTGAGAAGAAGCTTATTGATCTGGCTACCTTGAAACAGAGGCATAATGAGACACCCCTGGAATTTCTCGGAAGAATCGAGAGGTCAAGGGCATGTGCTTCTCTTTGACTCTGCTCGGATGATCGATTGGGCGACATGGCTATTGCGGGAATGTTACCGGCTATTCGGGAGAAGGTCTGTTTGGCATGGAGTTTGACAACCTTGGTCGACTGTCCCGAGAGGTTGTCATTGATGAGCAATTTAGCTTACGGTTTCAAGAAAGATTTCAGATTTGCCAAGCACCATGACATAGCCGATATCTACAACCGGTTCCTCGAAAAGGCCGATCAAGTGGAGGAATTTGACGACGACGAGGAAGTGGTCGTGGCCGAGATTGTGTGGGGCAAAGAGCCTTTGACCGTGAACCGGCGGTGGATAAAGCAAACCTAGGGCACGTATGACTTCGATGTGACCAAGGGCGACAAGCTCTTTGAGTTCTTGGTGAAGGAAGGCCGAATCAAGTTGCCCGAAGGGCATTCTATGCTTCGGCCCGATGGAGTTAAAGAGAAACGTTACCGTGGTTTTCATGATAGAAACTCTCACTCCATTAATGATTGCGGGATCTTCGGGATGAGGATCCAAAAGGCTATCCGGGAAGGGCATTTGAAATTTGATAACAAGATGAAATCGGATGGCCACCCTTTCCCTCAAAACATGGTTGGCTTTTCCGTCAATATGGTGACCGCCGAGGAGAAGGGGAAGGTGAAGGTCCCGACTTTGGCTAGAGCAAAACAAGATGGATCGGTGGATCCTACACGACAAGTGACGGTGGAGCAAGTCCACAAAGAAGCTCCCCGCATCCCGAAGAGCCGGATTGAAGTTGGGGAGTCATCCAGGTCCAAGCCCGGGGTTACCACACGCATTCTCCTTAACAAATGGCGGTGTCGGCAGGAAAAGGAACGCTACCGAGGCGAAATATGAAGAGGAGAGGCGCGAGGTCCGAAGAAGAGGCGCGCGAAGAGAGCTAGAAGAGTGTGCACGAGAGCGGAGCGTGCACATTGGGGATGCACATTCTTCGGGCATTGCTGCGAACGAGGGTTTGAAGCTCCCCACATTGAGGAATTGCCCCGAGTGTAGTGACAAATACACTAAATATAGGCGGGAAAGTCGTCAATCACCGATCCGTCCATGAAAGAATTGGAAGGATGAATCCCAATGACGGTCGGCGTCTAAAAATAAATGAGGTCAATGATCACCCAAGGAAAAGGCAAGCCGACCAAAGGTGGGTTGATCAAGAAGAACGAGGAGCGTGAGTACATCCGGCAATAAGGACGGTGGTGCCCGCCCGGCTTGAGAAGAAGTCGAAAAGAATGGTTCAACGCTTGAGGAACCGGGGAATTGAAGTAGGCGGGAATCAAAAGAAAACAAGTGCGGTGCCCAAAAGATAAGCTCGATGGATCCGGTCGTTTGGCTCCGGCGTGCATGGTTTACTTTCTCGCCGAATGAGTTCATGGCACCCGCTAACCAAGTTGTGCGGGAGGAGGTGTCTCGGATGTCAATGAGGATGAGCAACTTGGAGGACTAATGGCGCAATTGGTGTTGGCTAAGCGAGCCACCTTTGACAAGCCGTCCGGGAATCGACACATGAGGCCGTTGTACTTGAAGGGATACGTCAATGGCAAGCCATTGACCAAGATGTTTCTTGATGGCGAGCCGCGGTCAACGTGATGCCGTACACCACCTTCGGGAAGCTTGGCATGGGCCCCGAGACTTGACGCCAACAAGCATAATTACGAATGATTTTGCTAGGAATCCTTCGGATACCAAGGGCTGCGTGCATGTGGACTTGATGATCGGGTCCAAGACTTTGCTCACGACCTTCTTTGTCATTGAAGGCAAAGGAGCTTACGGCTTTGCGCTTGGACGAGACTAGATCCACGCCAATTGCTGCATCCCATCTACCATGCACCAACGGCTCATTCAATGGGTAGATGATGACATTGAAATAGTCCAAGCGAGATGACTCGGTGAGCGTGTCCAATGTCGAACTAGTGTTCGGGGAGTATCAAGGCATTGATCGCTTCTCGGGGAAAAGACGGGGTGAAGGTCTGTTGAACCGATCATCGGTGATCAACAGCCGATTCAAGCGATCGGCTATTATAGTAATTTTTAATGGATAATCCAGTCAATGGAACCGATGGAAAGTTAGGGCGTGGATTTATGTCGGCTCGACAAATTAGAAGAAATTGACATTGGAGATGGTGACAAGCCAAGGCCGACATTTATCGGTGCTAACTTGGAGTCCGAGTTTCGAGACGAGTTTGATCAAGTCGTTAAAAGAATATAAAGATTGCTTCGCTTGGGATTATTCGGAGATGCCTGGTTTGGATCGTTCTATTATTGAGCATCGGTTGCCAATTAAGCCTGGTTTTTAAACCTTATAAGCAACCTCCCCGAAAAATCTACAAGGATGAAGTATTGGCCGACGTGAAGAAGGAAATTGAAAGATTGCTTGATGCAAACTTCATTCGGCCATGCGGTATGCGGAGTGGATCTCTAACATCGTCCCTGTCTACAAGAAAAATGGGAAGATGAGGGTTTGCATAGATTTCGAGAGATTTGAACAGAGCTACTCCCATGGATGGATACCCAATGCCCGGTGCCGATCTATTGGTTGATGCCGCCGTTGGGCATAAGGTTATCGCTTTTATGGATGGTAATGCGGGGTACAATCAAATATTTATGGCAATAGAAGACATATCGAAGACAGCCTTCGGATGTAATATAGGCTCGTTTGAGTGGATTGTCATGACATTTGGGTTGAAAAATGCCGGTGCAACTTATCAACGAGCCATGAATTATATCTTTCATGAGTTGATCAAAGAAAATTGTTGAGATTTATATTGATGATGTTGTGATCAAGTCTTTGAATCATGACTCACACTTGAAGAATCGAAGAAGACTTTGGAGTGCACTCGAAAGCACGGGTTGAAGATGAATCCAAACAAGTGTGCCTTTGGAGTTTCAGCTGGAGAATTCTTGGGATTTTTGGTGCATGAAGGAGAGATGGAAGTTGGCAAGAAAAGCATGAAGGCTATCGATGAAGTTGTTCCTCCAACCAATCTCAAGGAGTTGCAATCAACGCTTGGCAAGATCAATTTTGTGAGGAGGTTCATTTCAAACTTGTCACAAAAGGTTTTGCCCTTTTCTCCGCTGCTAAGGATCCGTAAAGATCGAAGTTTGTATGGGGTGACGAACAACAAAAGGCTTTTGATGAAATCAAGCGATACATGAAGGAACCACCGAGTCTTTGGTGCCTCCGCATTGAACAAGCCTTTCAAGTTGTACGTGGCGGCCGATACCCAAACCATTGGATCGGCCCTTATACAAGAGTTTGAAGGAAAGGAGCGGGTAGTAGCGTACCTTAGCCGAAAATTACTTGATCCCGAGACCAGGTATTCGGTGCGCGGAGAAGGCTTGTGCTTGTGTGTTTACTACTCGTGTACAAAGTTTCAAAGACTACTTGTTGAATGCCGAATGCATTGTATAATCAAAGTTTGATGTAATAAAACATATGTTATCTATGCCAATTTTGAATGGAAGGATTGGCAAGTGGATTTTGGCCTTATCTCGAATTCGAGCGAAGTTTGAATCGGCAAAAGCCATTAAAGGTCGATTATTGCCGACTTCATTACCGAACATCGTGATCCGTCAATTGATTTGCTTGAAATTATCTCGTGGGCATTGTTCTTTGATGGATCATCATGTGGCAAAAGTGGTGGAGTTGGGATTTTATTGATTTCACCCAAGGGTGAGATCTTTGAGTTTGCCATCCCTATTCAGCCCTCTCGTCACAAACAATCAAGCCGAGTACGAGGCATTACTTAGAGGGCTTCAATATTTGAAGGAAGCAAGGGCTATTTCAGTTGAGATTTATGGAGATTCGAGTTAGTTATAAAGCAATTGAATGGCCAATATTAGTGCGAAGCGATATCTCGAGGAGTTACTACAAAGAGTGCAAGGAAATCTTGAAAAGTTTTCATTTAGTCATTCTACAACATATTCCTAGAGAATACAATGAAGAGGCAAACAGGTTGGCTCAAAGTGCTTCAGGTTATAGAGAAAATCAAGGAGCGTTTGCCATGGAGGTGTGTGCTTTCGGGAGTGATCTAGCAGAGGATGATTGGAGAAAAGAGATTGTTGATTATCTGGAGAATCCATCCCGAAAGGTTTCTAGGAAGCTCAGGTATAAAGCTATAAAATTTGTTCTTCTAGATGGACGTTTATTTTACAAATCATTAGATGGGGTGTTGCTGCAATGCCTGGGTCCGGAAGAGCCGAAGAAGATGATGAGCGAAGTGCATGATGGGCTATGTGGAGCGCATCAATCGGCCTATCATATGAAATGGGTTATTAGGCAAACTAGATGTTTTTGGCCGACGATGCTAGAAGATTGCTTTGAATATTACAAGGGTTGTCAAGATTGTCGAGGAGGTTTGGAAATATTCGAGAGGGTTCCGGCGTACGCGCACCGAATCCAATTATCAAGCCATGGCCATTCGAGAGGATGGGGCATAGATCCGATTGGCCAAATAAATCCTCCATCTAGCAAGGGGCATAAATTTGTGCTTTTGGCAACATATTACTTCACCAAATGGGTTGAGGCAATTTTATTGAAGAAAGTAACATCGAAAAAACATGATTGAGTTTGTTAGAGAACACATCATTTACCGATTTGGGATTCCTCTAACAATTACCACCGATCAAGGAGCTCGGTTTGTGTCTTTGGAGTTCAGGGAGTTTGCCGAAAGCATGGGGATCAAATTATTTAATTCTTCTCCTTATTATGCCCAAGCTAATGGTCAGGCAGAGGCTTCTAACAAGATCATGATCAAGCTTATACAAAAGAAAATTGATCAGAAGCCGAGGAGATGGCATTCGGTACTCAAAGAGGCTTTATGGGCTTACCGAATGGCTCCTCATGGAGCTACAAAAACTTCTCCTTATGAGTTAGTTTATGGGCATCATACTGTTTTGCCTTGGGAGATGCAGTTAGATTCAAGGAGAGTGGTTTTGCAAAAGGATTTAAGCTCCAAAGATTACAATGGCTTAATGATGGACGAGTTAGAAGATTTGCATATGATTCATCTTAAAGCCCTAGAAAACATTGAAAAGAATAAGATGCGAGTTGCTAAATATTACAACAAGAAAGTAAAGGTCAAGCAATTTGCAAAAGGAGATTTGGTTTGGAAAACGTTACGCGGATTGGAACTAAATATAGTGCGTTCGGCAAATGGTCCCCGAATTGGGAAGGACCTTTTCGGGTAGTCGGATGTGTGCACGGTAATGCCCGCATATTAAAAACTTTGCTAGGAGAGAAATTTTATACTGCAATAAATGGAAGATATTTGAAGAAATATTATCCTAGTGTTGAAATTGATCGTTGATTACAAACACCAGGATTGCAAACATCTGATGTACAGGAACAGCCGGCGTTCAGGAAAGAAGCTGCCTTTAGAACAAAAAATCCTAACTGGAAATGGCCAATACTGATGTGTATTGCCCTTAGCACAAAAATATTACACATTACAGATGTTTCTTGCAGGCTTTTATTTGACAATCCAGTTACTCAAGATTACAAGGGGGTGGGAAGCAGAAGGCCTGGAGGAAGAAGCGAAATATGCTTCATTCATTTTTCTTGTTTTGCTTCTTCAGCTCCTCCCTCTTCAATTGTTCCAAGACCACCGTGACAGCAACCTGGAAGCTTCGGGGATGACCATGGCTTGCGGCCTCCATCGAGCCGTCCCAAGCGACCTTCGGGTTGCGTGTATCCGTCGGAGACATCTAAGAGGAAAAGCGAGTTGTTGGAACGCGAAGATCCGAGCCCGAGCATGGAGTCAAGTAAAGATGGAAGTCTTACCCCCTACTAACGCCTCCAAGCTCATGCGGCGTTCGCGTTCGGTGTTGCGGCGAGCGGTGATGTCCCGCAAGTTGTTCTCCGGATGCCGAATGCGGCGGCGCGGCCTAGTGGTTGGCCCTCTCGTTCCGGCGTGGCGTTCTCTTCTTCTTCGGAGGAGTCGAGAGGATGTACTCGGGTACTTCTTTAGTCCCAAAGATTTCTTCGGGGAGCAAGTCAAGGTCAAGAGAACGAAGGGGTAAACCATGTGATTGCAAATAAGAGCAAGAAACCGATTGAAAGAAAACTCACTCTCGAATGGTACGCTTCTTTGGTGGAGTGCTATCCTCTTTGATGGGTTCCTTTCCCTTGTCCGCCATGGCCTTGGGGTTTTCTCCTCGGTGCGTGGGGAGAAGATGTGAAATGATGGAGGAGTATGCGAGTGGATTTGCGGGGGCATCCTAGAGGGCTATTTTATTGACCGAGAGAGCGCATTGGGAGTGATGGCTGGTTGGTGTACGTTATTGGAATACCAAAAGGCGGGGTTTTCTTCCCGAATGCGAAGGGTTTTCATTGAACGGTGCTTATGGTTCCCGAATTGAGGATTTTCTGCGGATTTTACGTCAAGGGGCGAGTTGTTTTCGCGTATTCGACACGAGTAAAGTTCCCGAATTCGTTTGAAAACGGTAAAGTTCGCATCTACAAACAAAAGGGAATCATCACAATACAAGCATAAAAATTGAAATTCTTTATTTATTGCCGAGAACCAAGCATCCCTAGTACAATCTAATCAAAAAGCCCGTTTAGCACGGACGGGGATGGGTGATTTCGGCAATGGCATCGCCGTGGCCATCGAGGCGCTCCAAGATGACTTCGATCTCGTCGATGTCTTCTGGTGTGCCGCCCTGGAAGCCGCGCGGCTGTATGGAGTAGTCGACGCCAGTGTGCGTCGCCATGGCGGCCAAGCCCAGGGTGGTGCCGAGGCGGATGCCGTGAACAGCCACCTCGTCCACTCGATCTTCTACCGCGGCGAGGCGCTCCGCCGCGTGTCTCCAAAAGCGTTCACCTTGTCGGCCAATTGCTTCACCGGCATTTTCGGCCGGTCAAGCTCGGCGTCGCGGCCGCAAAGTTGCAAGGCAATGATGGTTAGCATCAAAAGTTGGATTGGATTGAAGATCAATCTAAGGGATATACCGTCGATGGTTGCCAGCAACTGTTTGCGCTGGTCCTCCCATTCGAGTTCGGCGATGCGAGCTTTCTTGGAGATTTCTCCCAGCTCGCGCCGGGACTCGTCACGCTCCGCCTTGAAGCGAAGGGCGTCACGCTCGTCATAGGACACCGGGGAGTAGTTATACGACTCCGAGGAGTCGTACGGCGGGGCCGGGTTCGTGGCCGGCGCGGCGCCCGGATTCCATTGGATGAGCCTCAAACAAAGAAGATCCTCGGGAACATAAGGGAATCTAGAAGAAATCATGAGGGAAGTTGACAATCACGCCTCCGACGCGCGCCGACGCGGCTTGCTTCCGCCTCGTCGGTGCCGCGGCGCTCGTTCTTCGCTACCCGCCATTGGTTCTTGGAGTTGCGGCGGTGGTGGAAGAAGCGAGGTTTAGATTGGCAAAAGTTTGAAGGCTAAAGGCTTGATGAAAGGCTAGGGGTACCTATGGTTTTATTTATAGGGATGGCGAAGAGATCGTAGCCATGGATCGTGGTGCATATCCCGAGAAATTTGGAAAGTGGAGAGGTTTCCTTAACCGAATAGCCGTCGGGTCATTTGGAATTCAAGCTGAGTCATATTCGGTTGACTGGCTCGGCTGAGTTGCGGTCGGAGTGCTATTAGGGTATAGTACTGGTTGGCCGCAATTACTGAATGGATCGTCCAAAGAATTTCAAACAAGGTAATACAGAAAAGAGGAAATGAAGTTTATGAAAGGCAAGGTTACAAGGACGATTAATTCGGTTACACATTTCTTAGTACAATCAAATGTTGAAGTACTTTGCGATTACACTAGAAGCATTTGATATTGTCTGGTTGATATTCTCCAGCCGTTCCTGATAATCTTTTTGAGTATTGGACGGGCGGAGAGTTTTGCCTCGAGAAATGGTTTGCCTCAATCATGGTCGTCGATGCTTCCTTTTGGATTTTCTCTATCAATCCGGGGAGCTCGGCTATCTTTTTCTCATCGGCTTCAATTTCAGCTGACAAATTCCTCAACTCGGTTTCTAATGCGGCTTTTTCGGCAATTTTCAACTCAAGAGCGGGTGGCGGTTTGGCCGGCAATTTTCTCGTTGCTCTCGATTTGAGCTTGTGATCCTTTCACAACTTGTTCGGCTCTAGCTCTCTTTTGCTTAAGAGCTGGTCGCGAGGATTGGCTTTTCAAGGCTCGCCTTATTGCCACATAATGAGTATCCGGATCCGAGATAGGCTCCAAGGAAGCTTTGATGTCTTCGGGGAGTTCTTGATCGATGGATTCAAGTATTTCCTCGAAGTGATCAACATCTCGACTTGATCTCGGGCATCTTTTTGCAGCCGGGAAAAGATTTCTTTCGGCTTTGCTTGATTTTCCTCCTCGACGGACTTGATTTAAGGATGCTTCATCTTTTTCGGCAATCGGATCACTCATAATGAGTGGAGAGCTTGATGGTGATGTAGCCCGGTCCCGCAAAGGAAGATTGCCGAATTGGGGATGGTTTATTGAAAAAGGATAACGAGTTGGATGCCTACACTTACCTCATGCCTGGTCCCTTGAATTGGGGTAGAGGCTTGTTCGGAGTTCAAGGGGAATTTCTGGGCGGCCAGCTGAACAAGAGTCCGGGGAGTTCTTGGCAAAGCCGAAGCTTCTAGTTGGGGGGAAGCCGGTGCAATCCCCGGTAGATCTAAAGCCTCCGGGCCGAGGTGGAGATGGATTCATTTCGGTGAAGCCGAGACTTCGCTTGAGGAGGGGGTGATTGGATCCCTGGTGAAGTTTCTACTTGAGAAGGAGATGGTTGAACCCTCGGTGAACTTGGATTCAAAGCATGCTCGAGGGGAGGGAATCTCCACGGGTTGGTTCACCAATGTTTCTTCCGCAGGCTCGAAGCCGTTGATGGTTGCCGAGTTCGGTCTAGAATTACACAAGATGAAATTTGTCGGATGAAGAATGGTCTTGTGACTAAGAAGAAAGGAGTGTTACCTCAATGGGAACCTTTTTGGTGGTTCTTTTCTTCTTAGCGAGTGCAGTGCAACCGGAGGTGGAGCTTTTCTCTTGTCGGAGGTTGAGCCGATGAGAGTTAGGTACATTGTAGCATATCCGGACATCGGTTGAGCCGCAGTTGTGGATTTGAATCCCAAAGCGAGAGATTGGGCCAACGGCATTGTAAGAGAATGTCCTAGCTTGAGGGGCGAGTGCGTGTTCTGCAGGGAGTAGCCAAAAATCATGATCGGTAAAGGAAAGCCTGCTTGGTCAAAGGAAAAAGATAGCTGTATTACCTGCGAAGTTGGCCGGAAGTCGGGCATCGGCTCAAGGAAGAAGGAGTGCCTTTGGATCACTAAAGATATGGTCATGGAATTCTTGCCACCAAGTGACAAAAAGAGGATGGGCTATTGTTGTTGGTGTGAAGAGCCGGTATACATAGTTGGGCTACATTGGTATTCAAAGACCCTTCGGCTTGTATGCTCTCTTTGATTTCCTCTGCCGGGTTTGAGGAATTCACGGAGAAATAGCCTTGGGGGCACTTGGCCACATCCCGAATTGTCGAGCCATTATATTTGGCGATAATATTCGTAGGTGTTGTGATTTAACCTTCCTCCACGATTCTGCCGGCAAGATGCATGGATGGATAAAGCCATTGAAGATTTCTATGGATCTTGCATCATGCATCCGAGTTTCAAAGGAGAATTCATAAGGGAGGGTCAAGTTATCATTGTTCGGATATGGGAGCCAAAAGGGATTGGTGAAACCTCCGAAGAAGAGCTCAAAAAGTTGGGCGACATTTTGATCAATGGATATGGTTGAAGCGGCTTCTCCATAGGTTTCGCATCCCTTGGTAATTTGACTCTCTCCTTCCTTATGGCCGGATGAAGGGAAGTGCCGATTGTTGAGATTGATGTCAACAATCCGGTGCATGTATAGTTGCAGCCACATCTGTACAAACCACCAGGGGCCATTGACACATGATATCTTCGGCCAGTGTGCATCTGAGAGGTGGTTTGATGGAGCATATGGTATACACTCCCTAGGAGATATTTTCCAAGAGGGATACGATGACTACTAGCCAAATCTTCAGCCATTGCGATGTGGTTCAAGGTTGGCTCATTGGCTTTTCCACAGAAGATAAATCTGCATAGCCACATGTTCAAGAATGCCCTGTATTCAACTTCACCCAGAGGACCATCTTTCATGTGGTTCCGGATATACGACTTGTATCCGCTTCCCGCCTTCACTCCTTTTTGCCTGGTGGAGCTTTTATACTAGAAAGGATACACGGATCCCGTGATATCGAGGCCGGTCATCATGTATACATCGGCCAAGGTAGGAGCCATTGGGCCATGACCAAAGAGGAAGGCGTTGACACCATTTGACTAGAAATGGCAAAGCTGCAATCAAAAGGCTCTCGTTCTTGGGGGTCTCGACCGGAGATAACTCCATACATTGGGTAATACGAAGGGTATCCCAATTCATGGTTTTTGCACTATTATCTGCGAGTATCCTCTTGTACCAGTTTCTCCAGCCTGCAATTGGGGGCAGGGGTCAGTTCTTGAAAGCATCTTGCCACACGGTGGGTCCCGATAAAGCCGCTTTGAAGGGGATTCTCTTGGATTCGGCTTCAATAAACTCGCGCGGATCGGCGATTCCCACGGGGTCACGGAAATAGGATGATGAGTTGTCCTCGGTGTGAATCAAAAGCTCGGTGGACGGCTCCTATCAAGAAAAGGCGGAAAAAGGAAATCTAAGATGGGAATCGGAAAGATAATACCGAATGAACCTTGAAGGGATGGAGTTTACCCGGATAGCTTGGTCCGCCATTGGAGGTTTGAGCTTGGAGGTTGATAACCTAGGGTTTGGATCGAGCGGAGACTCCAATGGATTACGGGAGGAGAAAATGGTGTTGAACAGATTTGACTTGAAGACGTTGGGCATTTATCGTCAATTCGGAATAAAATCACTTTTATCCCGTAATTGAAGGGGCATATGTTAACACCAAAAAATGGTACGAGAAGAAAGGCTGACTTGTGGGCCGAGCTTGGTGATGAATACCATTCGGTGGGAAAGATCTCCTCAAAGGAATCGTAAAGGTCGCTTGCGGTCGGCGTGCGCCATTCGTTCGGCGGAAGGGCTGTTTGCCTTTGTTAAAAGGGGAGTTTTCGGGAATGCATGGTGACATGGCCCAATGCAAGGAAAGAATGAGTTGATGGCGTATACGAGACGGACATTGGCGTCGGAGCATTAATGTGGACATTTAATGTTGTACTCGTAGTCGACCGGGAGTTGTATTAGGACAAGGGTATAAATATAAACCCTTGATGTATGTAATAGGTATCGAACAATTTTACAACAAACTGGCTTTATGCCAAATTCTCGAGTCCTTTAGTCTTGTCGTCGAGTTCTTCGAAGGGAATCATCGATCCGTCGACCTCCATAACTACTGGCAACCTTGTATCATGTCTAGTATCATGCGGTGGATTTAGACCGTGATGCAAGAAGTCTTGTTACCTTGCCTAGTATGATGCGGTGGATTTAAGCTTGGTTCAAGAGGGTTTCTTGTTAGATCATGAGCCATGTGGTAGGCTAAGATCTAGCTTGGAGCTAGTTATCGACTCTATTAGATTTGGCAAGATCTAATAGATTCATTAAGTTACCTCGTGTTGCTTTGAGTTTTTACCTTATGTTTAAATTCATGTAGCACTCTTTTGCCCAATTTAGATTGGTTTGAATCGGCTTTATCTTGTTCGGTGATTTTTACGTTACATGTTCATATCTTTAGCTTAATACGACACGTGGATCACATGTTCTTTAATAGCCGAACCCGAATCAATCTAAGTTGTTACGTATTGCGGGTTCAAGCTTGCTAATCTTGTGTGAATCCCGAAAGAACTAGGTATCATGTGGTAGATGCAGGTTTTTGGGTTGTTTTAGAGCTAATCATCCCTAGGATTAGTTTTTGATTCAATCGACGGGTTTGTCATCTTTGGTAATGTTTGTTCCTTCTTCACGGATCCCGATTCGGTTGTACGATTGTATTCGGCTATGCTTCCACGAGTAAAACGTGCTCATAAGATTGTTTTAAATAATGCGTGCTTTTAGCGTTCCATATTTAGATTGTATCATGTGGTAGATTAATCTCTTTGTGGTCGGTGGTGTGATTTCAAACAAGTTGTATCAATGCGGTGGATTAACCTATTTGGTGTCATGCTCGACGCGTTTGAAAGTACCTAGACATGCGGTAGACTAGTGCTTTTGGCCTATGCATGCTTGTTTATTTCATATTTATAATCACGCTTTTACTTTATTTATTTTAATTGTTATTTTCGAGGATCGGTCATGATCTTGTGCAAGCAAAGTTATTTAAACAAAGACTAATCTATCGTCATGCTTACATCATCCATTCGGCTATTTCATGTTTTTCATGTATAACAGCTCCCGAATGCTATTTGAACTGCTGATAGATAGCTTGTTGTAGCTATATATCATTTTGGTTGGCTTTCTAGCCGTAAATATGGAACTGTCTGGTACCACCCGGCAAGTTCCAAGTTTTATCTAACTATTTTATTTCCTTTGTCAATTTCAGGAAAATTGACTGGCACGCTTCCAGGATTCATCGCGCGTGTTAAGCCAGCTCCTTTCGGCTTGCTGTGTGCTTGGCGTGAGGTGCCGATTTTGTGTCAACGGTATGCACATAATGTGAAGAGGGGAGTCAATTTAACTACTATGCGAGTAAATGGCATGAAGAGTCATGACTACCACATATGGATTGAGAGACTTCTTCCCACGATGGTTCGAGGTTTTGTCTCGGAGAATATATGGCAAGTGCTTGGCGAGTTGAGCTATTTCTTCCGTAGCTATGTGCAAAGGAGATCTCTCGGACCGTATGTAGAGAGTTGGAGAAAGCGGTCCCTTTGTTACTATGTAAGTTGGAGAAAATCTTTCCACCTGGATTCTTCTTGCCAATGCAGCATATGATTGTGCACCTTCCATACGAGGTACGTATGGGTGGGCCAGTGCAGTACCATTGGTGGTACCCAATTGAGAGAACTCTAAAGATCATACGCAAAAAATGTAGAAATAAAGCCAGAATCGAAGCTTCAATTGCAGAGGCATACATTGTGGAGGCGGTGTCAAACTTCACAGAAAAATAATATAAAGACAACCTTCCTAGCGTGCATGATCACTCCCCTCTTTACGATGTCGTGGAAAATCAATCAAAACTTAGCCTTTTCCAAGGCCAATTCGGAAGCGCGAGTGCATCTACCACCAAGCAACTCACCAATGAAGAGTGGTGTAGCATCATTCTATATGTGCTGCTCAACTCGCCGGAGGTTGAACCGTACAAACAAGAATTCATCCGTGAGTTCGGGATCGCATCAAGGTTGCCGAGCCACACAAAATTGATACCCTTATTTCGCAAGGTGCGGGCCCATAGCGGCGCGATTTCATTTCACGGTTTGGGAGAAAGGCCCAAACCGATCCGTCCATCTCGAGTGAGTTGTGTGCTGTTGCATGTGGCTATGAACTAAGGGTTAGGTCATTTACCGGTTATGATGTGAACGGATTTCATTTCCACACGACTGCATACGAAGACAGTCGACTCAATTGAAGTACCACAAACAGCGGTGTGGTTACGATCGACATTGATGGGAAAGAATATCATGGAAGAATCCTGGAAATATACGAACTTTCATTTTATGGCGCCCCACATCTCCACTTTGTCTTGTAATTTCGAATCTCGGGACGAGATTCTTCTTAAGGGGGTAGGATGTTGTAAGGAACCGCCCAAATTATCTTGACTAAACCGAGTTATCATCCAATGATCCACCCGGCTTAATCGAGATAACCCCGGTAGTCCCCGGTATGTGTCTCGAGCATCGCCCAGGAACAACACACAAACTGTATTTACATCATGGCAACCATCACAAGGATACATGTGAGAGAAAATTTTAAGCTTTAGTTTACAAGTCTTGATCATATTACAAAAATTTCAAAAATTATATTTACAACTCAAAACCACTAGAGCATGAGAGTTTTATTATTTATAATAGAAGTAATTAACCAACTTAGATGTAACCTAAGTCTAGATGAATATCATAAGATATTTTTCCTAGGTTGAGAGTTAAATCGCAGTGGAAATATATATAGATATAAGATGCAACAATGATGTCCTTACCCATAAGACACCACATGCACTAGTTTGGAGCGACCTCCAACATTCACCCACATTGCCAGCTCCGGTAGGATGAACGTGACAATCACTCACAAATTTCATGAGCGTGCTCCTTGACCCGGGAGCGAGGCTATTGCAATAGATTAATACCCTGCAGGGGTGTACAACTTTTCCCACACGGGGCGCAAGACCAATGACCATACCCTTTGGTCTAGGATAAGTGTTAATTCATGCCCTCGACCTTTCACATACCCGCACCGACTATGAGCGAACGACCGAAAGTGTATAGATGTACCGGACACGGCCGATCACATCTCATCCCACCTCGCGCCGAATACGGTCAAGGTACTGTGCGACTTATGCTACTTAGCTTACCGACCCATTATGAGCATGTGGTCTGTACGAAATAGTGCTCAATAACTCAACTTCCAAGAGCCGGGCCTTAATCGGCTCAAGCAAGACTAAGTCCAGTGAGCTCCAATCTCCACATGACCCTACCATTCTTGCTCAAGTCTCGTATCATCATTCAAGGAGTTCAAATTTTAAATCCATTCATGGCTACTCAAGTATTAATTAAGCAATCATACTATAACTCGGGAGTGGTGGTGACCTTGCCACCGCCCGACTTCTATCGAGAACTAAACATGGTTAAGCCATTATAACGAAGTTTCTAACATCCATACTTTCACTAAATAAGTTGAGCTAATTCCAAGAGTTGTTATGTCTAATCGGTTCTACACATTGCATATGTCTAAATAGGGCTAAGCCCATGCACAACCATTAATAAGTAATAGCAATTCACATTCAGAAAATAGAGTGAGATATAACGGTGCCTGCCTGAGATCGATGCACCAAGAACGTAACACTCTGGAACGTAATCTACGAAATTAGATGAATGCATAAATTAGAGAGGATGACATGAATGTATGCATATGTGATGCAAGGACTTATGACAATTAAAAGATAACATGCTTCAAGGTCATTGTGCAAGCAATCAAAGGTTTGGAATTAAGTTGCACAAGCAATTGCATAGCGTAAAAATGTGCAAACAATTATTCACACAAGTGCACATAACCTTCTAAGTCAAGTTATAACATGAGAAAGGCAATCAAAATATAATTAGATTGTTATCATAAAGTCTTAACCATGAGAGTTATATCACGATGGTTATCAAAATTAAATAATTGATCATACTTAAGTAAGTTAGGTAGTCACACTAGTTAATCATCATTAGCCAATTTAATAATTAATGGAGAAGTGACACATCACATCTTAAATAAGATTACTGGATTTATTATCTAATTTAGAGTTAGCTAGACTTTTGTATATGATAAGTTAAGACAAACATCATTATTCTAATTTATAACACGGTGGTTTCAAATCATAAGAAGCATAGCATGTTTATTTTAATTTAGCAAGGGAAGCTTACATGTCACATGTGTACAATTGATTTACTAAGCATGTGCAAGCAACTATGCCTAGAACAAGGATACTCTATTTGTGACATAATATGGCCTTGTCATGATAGGTAATTAATTAAAGGCAACACATCATGGTATATGTAGCTAACAAGATTTATTTCATGATTTTTGAAGTGCTACGAAATAAATGATCATATCACAAACCAACCAACATTTATTTAGGGGCTTGCAAACCATATGAATGCATGACTACTTCATGAATGTGATCAATTGATGTTATGCAAACAACAAGGTAACAAATTATTGGATTAAACTAGAGACTAAATCAATAATTTTGGAGCAACAATATTTTTTACCAATGCTAAACTAATATTTAGAGAATTAGTCATGTTTAAACATCTCATGCATAGCAATGCAAGTCTCATAATACTATGAATACACAAAAGAATGTGTACTATTTTTATCACACAAGCACATCAACTCTTAGTATCTAATACATGGTAAAGCATCTAAGTCCTACACAAATGACACTATTATTCACGATTTCTATTCAAAGGCAGAACTGTAAATATATTGTCAAGATCCTGAAAATGTGATTGCCGATGATTCCAGCGATCGATTGCAATGGGATTTGATCCTAGAGCTTCTTTAGGTGATGGAGATTCAGGTTTAGGCAAAATAAACGACATGCACGGAGGTTTGAGTGACATGCATCAACAATGGAGTTGAACCTCCATTGGAGCCTAATGGAGAAACTTCCAAAGCTTGAGAGAGGAGGGGGGAACCATAGGGGAAGCTCACCTAGGACGGGGAAAGACGATTCAGAGGCTTAGAAGGTGAGGGAACTCGACGATGGAGGAGATCGGGCTTGGACTTGTTTTCCCGTAGTTGGAGAAGAAATTGCGAAAAACAGTCTGCTTCAACCGACCATGGAAGATGAGGAGAATCATGGAGAGGAGGGGGGAGAGCTTAACCTTGGCTAGGCAGGCCCTGGCCGGCGTCGCTGGTGGCGACGGCCACGGAGCGGAGGGGGCGGAACGGCTCCGGTCACTGAGGAAAATAACGAGAGGACAGGAGGAAGAGAATGAACGGGAGAGAGAGAGGGGCCGCGGGTTTTGCACGGGCCAACAGGAACGGAACGTATGGCTCCGTCCGTGCGGGACCTGTGAGGCAGAGGGGGCGGGGTACGTGAGGGAACGACGTCAAAACGTTTCTCTTTTTTTCCTCAGGTGATCCGGCATACATGGCCGGGCGACCCGGTGCGATTCTGTGTGTCGTCGGGTGACCCGGGTAGAGGAGTCGGGTGACCGGCAAAACGATCTGTTTTGAATAAATCGAAAAGGGATCTAGAAGCCTCCAAAAATTATGAAATCTTTCTCAAGGATAGAATACATCAAGGAGAATCCATTTTGCTTGAAACTGGAATCATAGCTATCGTAGAATTGAAATTAAAATTCTTCCCAGAATGATACTTTTGAGATTTCGGGTAAGTTGTTTGACATTAAGATGATTTCAGATAGAGATACCTAAATTCATGTTGGAAGAAATACTAATTAATCAAGTCATCACACAACATAGGTTCTATGGTCAAAATCTAAGTTGCTTCCCAAGGATGCATATTCACTTTATTCAATAAATTAATTAAAAATACAAGGTCATTTAAACAAGCCTAAGAATTCTATCTTAGCAAAACCATTATGCTCATGATGCAAGACTAACATTGAAATTACATTTTGGTCTGTTACTACTGTGACGCCCCGGTTTTTTATTAGCATCATTAACGCTAATGACCAAATCGGCTGAGTCAAACCGGCTAACACTGGTCAAACCCATGTCAACCTGGGTCGTCACCTCGAAAACCTCGCCGACACACCCTATTAAACCCCTTGAACAAGTCAACATACCCTTGTGGTCAACCCTTGGTGAAAGACATGGTCAAACCCCGCTTAAACCCTGACGTCGGTGAATGTCTTCCGGAACTTTTGCCGCGTTCTCCAAATTTCACCTAAACACTTCAAAATCTACCATTATGAAAGTTATCTAGTTTGTCGACGAACACAACTTTCATGTAGATTGGCATTTCAAATTTTGGGTGGAAAATGATGAAAAACGTGGTCAACTCGTCGGCATCTCCCGTTCACGGGATGTGGCGACATTCAAAGTTTGGCGGTAGATTGTGCAAAATCCGTTGAGAAAAACACCGTAGAACCTTTGTAAAAGTTATAGAGGGTAGTGAGATCCACAACTTTCCTATTCATCACTTGGTACACTTCTATTCAAATTTTTGGAGGAATTCGTTATCAAACGAGCCGGTCGAAATAGCTCGACGTCGCACCGCAACGTCACGTAGGGCGGGACGCGGGCGCGCCCGCGCGCGCGTGAAGGACCGATACGACGAACCGAGAGAGGGGGGAGTGAATGGGAGCCGATAAAAATTCTTCTCGAAGGAGATTGAAACTCCAACAAGATGAACACGGCTTCCAACACACGTCTCCGACTCACTACCCAAGTTGGCCAAGCCCACGTAGCCACCGGAGTGCCACCGGACCTAGGAACCAACACACACACCCTTCCGACCCGAGAACGCGGCGGAACACCAAACCTCGAGACTACGGACCAACACCGGTCGGACCGGTGAGCACCACCGGTCGAGCCGGTCCCCGGCGGCGAGAGTAGGCAACTTCCACTAAGTGGCTTCACACTCGGTTAGGCCGGTGTAACCCACCGGTCGAGGCCCGGTCCAAGCGTGAAAGCCCCCAAATCACCAAACGAGTCAACCGACCTCCAAACCGACCCAAACTCGAAATAGCGAGCAACACGGGACAACAACGAACACACCCGGATGTTCACCCGAGCAAAAACCCACCGTGGGTTGCACCGGTCGGACCGGTGTAGCACCGGCGGCTCGGGATGAACAAGACCCGCGGGTCAACTCCCCCAAATCCAAACCTCGATCTCCCGAATCGCTCCACGGACTTGAACGAGACTTTGGGGATATTAGGAACACCTCATGAGGAGTCCATAGCCAAGTTTAATCCCACCAAAACTCGTCCAAAAAGGAGGAATCGAAGAAATCCCGCCAAGAGCACCACGAACCCTAGAACCGGAAAACCCGAAAATCGAGCCCCTTTACTCACGGATTTGGGAGGGGAATCACGGCCCAAAGAACCACAAAGGGTTCCCACAAATTTCCCCCATCAAAACCCCAAGAGAAAGGTCCCGAAAACAACGCAAAGAAATCACCAAGAGAGGGCTCCGAAAATCACCACCAAGAACAACCGGGAACAACACATCCAAACCTTGAGGAACCACATCGAATCATCTATACATGCAACAAAGGTTCATACAAGGTCTAGCTTGCTGCCCGATTATCCAACCCTCTCACAAGATCTCACTTTGAAGCTCTCAAGCTAGTCCTATGGAAATTCTAAGGAAAATAGGAAGGAAAATAGGAAACCAAATGAGCTAGGGTTTCAAGAGTTGGCTGCCATCCTCTCACCTCTTGGGTTATATGGAGGCAACGAAAGTCTAAAATGCCCTTTCCTAATAACTAGGGATACAAGCCCCTCAAGGGCGGATTTGGAAGTCTTCATGTCTTCACCATCGGACGGATGCCTGGCGACCGCACCCCCGCGTAGCCTCGATGCAAGCCATGCGATCCCGACACGTGTCCTCCACTTCGAAGTCTCGGACTGCATCGTCGCACACCGGTCAGACCGGTGCTCCCCACCGGTCAGACCGGTACCCACCGGTCAGACCGGTCTGGCACTGCTGCAGCACCGTCTTCGGTTCTTCGGTCTTGGCTTTGTGGATCAACCAAGGAACCCAGTGGTTTTCTAGTGAACCACCGGAAACCCCGCGAACTCGGTGTAGCCTCCGCCAATCTCCACTCATGACTCGGCTCCCACGTAGTCCCGGCTCGACCTTGGTTTTGAGGCTCTACCAAGAAACCGTCCATGACTTCATCTTGCTGTTCATGCCACCATGCGGCACGCACTTGACCCCGCTGGCCACCGGGTCCCTCGAACAAAGCCTACTTGTCTTCTCCACACCTGGAGGCCTCACCGGCGACGACCTTTCGTGCTTGATCTTCACCGCACCAACACCGGTCAAGCCGCAACCTCGCACCTCGCAATACTTAGCCAAGAATCGGTCCACACAACGTTGTCAATCACTCATCACATAAGGAAGCGACCATCCACCGGTCCTCGAACCACACATGGTCCTCAATCTCCCCCTTGATGAGTGCATTGACAACACCCACACGAAAGTAACAAGAGATAAAAGAAAAAGAAAAGAAACGAACAAAAAGAAACTCCCACAAGCGATCGAAAGCCAAACAAAGGCGAGAGAGCAAGATCACTTGAAGAAGACAAGTCTCGGACCCCTTAGGCAACGACAACGGCTCGACACATCCGAGACAAAGCAAAACTCAAACAAAGAGCGCAAACCACCGAATCAAAGCTCGAAAAACCACAAAGAGCTCCCCCCGCACACATGCAAGCTCCCCCCCGAACCAATGCACCTCCCCCGGACGAATGCATGCAAACCGGCTGAAAACGGGGCAGGCGCAAAGAACTTCAGCTCACACCGGTCGGACCGGTCATCATCACCGGTCGGACCGGTGCCTAAGATGTGCACGGGATCGGCACTCACACTTTGGTCGGACCGGTGACCCCGACCGATCGGACCGGTGCACAACGAGCCCAAAAATGGCTCAAAACCACCCGAAAACCTTCTAAATGTGTCCAAGAAGCCATTTCAAGCTCAAACTTCTCCCCCTTGTTGGCAATGCATGAATCAAGCCAAAAATGCAAAAAATTCAACCTATAGCTTCTCAAATAGACAAAATTCAACAAAGAAAGCTACACATGTCCAAATGAGCAAGTTAGATACTCTACGACTTCGTATCGATCTCAACTACAAGATCACCAAGTTTCACAACCATTGGACGAAGCTAAGATGGATTTGGGCAATTTTGCGAAAAACTTGCCTCTCATGAGCAAAGTCCTAAACATGATCAAAACATATCAAAATGGCAAAGCCACACAAACTTCATGTTGGGACAACCATTCTAATCATAAGACCATCACAAACACCCAAAAGCACCTCATGTCATGTCAAAGCCATCGAGCCATGTGCCTACTTCTATGTATGAGACTTCTCATTGGTAGGCATCATGCAACGGTTTAGCACCCAAAGCAAATTAATTTCAGCACATATGACATGGGAACAAATTTTCCAAGCATTTTACATTTCATTTTCAGATTCATAATTGGTACATGAAATGTCTTTGCGACAAAAAGGAACTTATGCTCCTCCACAAGATAAATCAAGAGGGCTAAACATTCATGATGGCAAATGAGCCTTTGGCCCCATATGATCAATAAACTAGCTATCCAACCACAAATTAAGCATAGCCAAGCCACTAAAACATGTCAAGATCATATAAAGGCATTTACACATGAGAGAGAGCATACATATGACATTTTCAAAAGCATAGCTATGAACCATGGATTATTCATCAAGATCATCAAGAGCTAAGCCAAACTAACCATATCATACCAAACAAGCTCACAAAGACATATATCTCATTCCATGGTGAACAATGTATATGAGAGAAGCTTTTCCTAACCAATGCATATGATACAAAATGCATGCAAACTATGATACAAGGATGCCTATACATCATGTTACATATGCCATGCCAAATGCAAGGAATGCACAAAGGAAACTATACATATGCTACAAAGAGAGCTCCCACACACCCAACTCAAGAAAACAAACACACACCAAGTTCCCCCCGCAAACGAGTGAAAGTTGCTTGATCTAGGGGTTTGGTGAAAATATCGGCTAGTTTGTCATGTGTGGGTACATGGATCAAAGCTATCTTCCCTTTCTCTACGTTGTCTCTCAGAAAATGATACCTCACTTCTATGTGCTTGGTTTTGGAATGGAGCACTGGGTTCTTTGCAACGCTTATGGCACTGGTGCTATCACATTGAAGTGGGATATGGGTATACTCCTCACCAAAGTCACTCATGGTGTATGAAATCCAAAGGAGCTGAGAGCAACAACTAGCGGCGGCAACATACTCGCCTCGGTAGTGGACCGAGCAACACTCGATTGTTTGCGGGAAGACCAAGACACCAACGAAGAACCCAAAAACTGGCAAGTCCCAGAAGTGGACTTCCTATCCAACCGACACCCGGCAAAATCCGCATCTGAAAAGCCATGAAGCGCCAAAGAAGAGGACGCGGAGTACCAAAGGCCGAAGTTGGGAGTGTGACGCAAGTACCTGAAAATTCGCTTCACCGCTTGCCGATGCGAAGTCCTCGGAGACGCTTGAAAACGAGCGCACAGACACACCGAGAACTCGTATGTCCGGCCTCGTCGCCGTCAAGTAGAGGAGTGACCCGATCATGCTCCGGTACTCCTTCTGGTCCACGTGTTCACCTTCCTCGTCCGCATCAAGAGTTGTAGTCGTACTCATCGGCGTCGTCATAGCCTTGGAGTCCTCCATCTTGAACTTCCGCACAATGTCCTTGGTGTACTTAGCCTGGTGCACAAATGTTCCTTCCTTTGATTGTTTGATTTGTAGCCCGAGGAAGAACTGCAACTCGCCCATCATGCTCATCTCAAATTCCCTGCTCATATCATCTGCAAACCTTGCAACAAGAGAGTTAGACGAGCCACCAAAGACAATATCATCCACATACACCTGCACAATCAGGATATCTCTGCCCTGCCTCAGCAAAAACAAGGTCTGATCGACCTTCCCCATCTCAAAACCTCTCTCAAACAAGAACCCCCTCAACCTGCCATACCAAGCTCTAGGCGCCTGCTTCAACCCATACAGCACCTTCCTCAACTTGTACACCCGGTGGGGGTACTTCTCACTCTCAAACCCCGGAGGCTGCCTCACATACACTTCTTCCTCCAACACACCATTTAGGAAAGCACTCTTCACATCCATTTGGTGCAACTTGAACCCTTTAGCCACGAAAAGGCTAGAAGGATCCTAATCGCCTCCAAATGGGCTACGGGAGCAAAGGTCTCCTCGTAGTCAATCCCCTCCTTCTGACTAAACCCCTAAGCAACAAGCCTCGACTTGTTTCTCACAACCTCACCTTTCTCTCCCTCTTTGTTCTTCCACACCCACTTTGTACCAATCGGCTTACACCCCGGGAGGGTCAACCAACTCCCACACCCGATTCCTCTCAAAGTTCTCCAACTCCTCATGCATCGAATTAACCCAATTGTGATCGGATAGTGCATGTCCAATGTCTTTGGGCTCAAAAGTAGCAACAAACGCAGCGTGAGCGAAATGGGAATTGTTTCGAACCCTCGACCGTGTAGTGCGTTCATTCATGTCGCCGATGATCCTCGAAGCCGGGTGATCACTTGTACTCGCCGGGGAGGTTCTCGCCTCGATGCTACCTCCCCCTCAACATCAGCTTCTCCTCGTTCTTGATTTGTCGTCGTAGGTGTAGTAGAGGGTCCGTCCATCACCGTAGTCGAACATGTTCGGCGGGGGCACCGCACCGCCATCTTCATCGTCTCCATGTTCATGCTCCTCCTCCTCCTGAAAGATCTCCTCGCCAAGCTCATCATCACCTGCACACTCAAAGACAAGCTGACTACGTGGCTCTGTCTCGTCGAAGGTTACCTCGCAAGTCTCCACGATTTGGTTAGTTTAAAGATTGAGCACACGATATGCTCTAGAGTGAGATGCATAACCAAAGAAAATACCATCGACGTAGACCTAGCCTCAAACTTATCCAACTTCTTGCCTTTCTTCGAATGAAACACTTGCAACCAAAGACATGGAAGTGACTCACCTTGGGTGTGCGACCATGCATCAACTCATAGCATGTTTTCTTCTTGTGCACTCGAGGTAGATCTCGTTTGACACATAGCACGCGGTATTCACCGCCTCGGCCCAATACCTCCTCGGAGTCCTATGCACATCAAGCATCGTCCAAGCCATCTCGCACAAAGTCTTGTTCTTCCTTTCCACAACACCATTCGGGGAGGCGTATACGGACTCGGAAACGGTGCTCAAGACCCAAGTCATGGCAAAAGGTTTCAAAACGAGAGTTTCGAATTCCGAACCATTATCCTTGCGGATAGCTCGTATGGCATCTCCGTGCCTCTCGTTCCTCAACCTAAAGACTAGATCTCGAACAAAACCAAACGTCTCCCCCCTTATCCTCGAGAAAGAACACCCACGCATACCGAGAATAGTCGCCCACCACAACAAGGACATACCACTTCCCACCCGCAGATCGCACACGAGCTGGGCCAACAAGGTCCATATGGAGCATCTCGCATGGACGCTCAGTCATCACGTCGGTGAGAGGCGGGTGAGAAGAGGCTACCATCTTGGCATGCCTACACGGTGCACAAACCAACTCTTTCTCAAGCCTCAACCGTGGCAATCCTCGGACCAAATTGAGTTTACTCAAGCGAGACAAAAGGTCAAAGCTCAAGTGACCCAACTTCCTATGCCACTTCCACAACTCACTCGAAGAACCAGCCAAGAAACAACGCTCCACACCGGAAGGCCGAGAAAAATCAGCACGAAACACCTAACCCTCAGGAACGACCATACAGACAAGGTCTCCTCGAGAGTCCAAAATCCGAGAACCACCTGGCCGAAACAACACCTCAAAGCCCTCATCCAACAAGCCGGGACACGAGAAAGCAAATTGTACCCTAGCGACCGAACAAGAGCAACACGCCTCGAGTGATCTTGTCACTCACTTTTATCTCACCTTCGAAAGCACACGCCCATGCCCATTGTCCCCAAAAGTGATGTACCTCTTCGTCACCACGGGACGAGACTTGAGAACCACCCCCTGTCTCCGGTCATATGCCTCGAGCAACCGGAGTCAATCAACCAAATGTTCTTCAAGTCTCCCACCTGAAATTCAAAAATGAGCACGTGAGTGAACAAACGACTCAGCACTGGGGTTAGTACCAAAAGAGTAAAACCAGTGCCGAGCCATTTGCTCGAAAGTGGGGTTAGCACCAACCAAAGCATCTCTCCTACCAAAGCTACCTCCACGAACACCACCACGGTAACCACCCTGAGGGAACCACCCCTCTCTGCCTAGAGGAGGACCAAAACCACGAAAGAGAACCCGTGGACCGTCCCTCCTCTCCTTCTCAAAGCTACGACTCCTCCCATCCCCGTAGTGAACTCGAGGGGGAGAACGCCTAGCAACCTGACCACCTGCAAACTCTCCACGCCCAACCACCGAACCACGACCTCCCGTAAACAACCCTCGCACTCGTACGAGCACGAAACCCGAACTGCTGTCTGTCCAGGCCTGCACCGGTCGGCCGGTGCCCCACACCGGTCCGACCGGTGCGACCTGGCGCGGCGCCTCCAACGACCTTCCGCTCTCCCCAAGCCCGAACTTGTCCTCACACTCGCCTTAGCCCTGGGCATCTGCACACGAGGCTCAAGTACACCATCGGAAAGGTGGTACTTGTCCTTGTTAGCCCACTCCTTTGCCATTCTCTCCTCTCGCTTCCTCTTGAAGCAAAACTCATCCTTATGGCCATCTCTCCCACAATAGCCACAATGGAACCTCACAAGCTTAGGGCCGGCTTGGGATGTGGCTGCTCACTAGGTTTCTCTCCACTCAACTCCTCCACCGGTTTCCCCTCACTAGCCTTCTCACTTTCTTTCCCAAGGAACACTTTCCCCGAAGTGCTCACAAACTTGATAGGCTTTTGTAGATCATTTGTTGGTGTAGGAAACACGGGTGGAGCCGGGGTTGTGTCTAGTCGGCTCCTAAGATGGTTAGGTTTTGGGGGGAAATCATTTTTGTGGTGGGTTTTTGGTGGCTCGGGATATTCTCTCCACTTCCCTCACCAACCTTGTTTGCCCCAAGGCCCTCACCATCCTGCCTCTTAAATGCCTCGATCATCATCCTCAACCGAGGCTCATGACTAGACAACCAACCCATCAACTTTCTCAGCTCATCATTCTCATCCTGCAAACAATCAACATAATGTGCAAGTTCCAAATTTTTCAAAGCATGCATTTCACAGGTAGAGCATGATGTAGGAATGGGTTCTTTCAACTTAGCCTCAAGAGAACTAGTGTAAGCATGCATCTCATCAATCTTAGCATGCAAAACAGGGCAAGAAGTGCAAGCACCTAGCAAAGCAAGTCTAGACTTAAGCTCAGCCACTTCAACCCTAAGCACATCTAGTTCCTCACACTTGGAGGCATGCTTCTCCTTAAACAAAGCAAGATCAACAAGAAAGATGGAGCAATCAGCACAATCAACCTCATCCGAAACAACAGGGCTAGCCTTAAGGGAATCAATCTCAAGCTAGCTATCAAGCACCCGTGTCTCTAGCTCGCCCACTCTAGTCCTAGCATCCTCGAGTGAAGCCCTAAGCTCTTTTCTCATTTTCTTGGCCTCTCTAAGCATGCATCATGGTTATCAAGCAAAGTGCCAAGTCTCTCATTCTCCTAGCGCAAGAAGGAAGTTCATCACGCACCTCGTCGTTGGAATCGAGTCCGAATTGCTCTGTGTGCTCTTCTTCTTGCCGGAGCTCGGCGCCATGGTGCGAGAAGCCGTCTCTCGCGAAGCGGCTCGGCCCCGCTCGGGTTCTTGGACGACTTCTTGTTCTTGTGACGATCACCTTCATCTTCACCGGCCGCTTGAGCTCGAGGTGGAGTACGCGGAACCGGAGTCGACGTCGCTCGCTCCAACCATCGCTCGGGCCTTGCCTCGGCTCTCCTTCTTCCTCGATCATCACTCGTCCTTGTACTTGTTCTTGTTCTTGCTCTTGTGGTCGCGCCTCGACCGGTACTTGCCATCCATCCTCGACTTGTGCTTGTAGCCGTCCTTGTTCTCGACCTTCTCCGGGCGGTCGGCGATGAAGTGTCCGGCTTGCCGCACTTTGGAAGCATGTCCTCGTGTTCCTCCTCATGTTCACTCGGTTCTCGTGCGGCCTCTCGGAACCGTCTTGTCGGAGCGCCGGCTCATCCTCTCCAAGCACATCGAACTCCTCATCCGGCATAGACATCAAATAGGAAAAAGAGAACATACTAGTGGATGGGTTAGTGTTAGCCTTTCCTTTCGAACCACCAACGAGGGCAAGACTATGGGAATCGTCGGACCCTCAAGCTTGGCGATCATGCCCCTATCCACCTCGGCCCGACTTGAGCTTCGAGAACAGCTCATTCACCGTCAGAGTGTCATACTTCTCCGACTCCACAATAGCCTCGAACTTTCCGCCCCAAATCGTACGATCCAAAGAGTGTAAGAGCTTGACCGCTCTATCATGATCATCGTACGGGAGCATGTCCACATTGGCCCTCATGTTGTTCACAACCACCGTGAACCTCTGAAACAAGGCATCGATGGACTCACCGGGGAGATGAGTGAAGTTCTCGTACTCTCTCCGTAGGTCGCATACATCCGTGCTCGAACACGGGCATTCCCAACATGACCCTCCTTCGAAGACCGACCAAATTCTACAAGACAAGTGCTCGGTGTGCACCCGATCGAACTCGGTCCGACACAAAGCACGAAACAAGTAGTCGACCGCCTTATTGTTGGCATCGAATCCGTCCCTCGATCTCGGAGCGAGGAAGTCCATCGGCCGGACATAGCCTCGTGTCCACCGTGACATCCCAAAGGATCCGACCCATTCCGCGGAGGAACGCACCCATCCGCTTACTCCACATCTGGTAGTTCTTGCCATCGAAGTGTGGAGGACCCGAACCCCGTTCTTGGTACGCCATCCTTGGATCTTAGACTGGTTAGAGTCAACAAAGACCCGAACCGGCTCTGATACCACTTGAAGGACCGATACGGAGAACCAGAGAGGGGGGAGTGAATGGGAGCCTATAAAAATTCTTCTCGAAGGAGATTGAAACTCCAACAAGATGAACACGGCTTCCAACACACGTCTCCGACTCACTACCCAAGTTGGCTAAGCCCACGTAGCCACCGGAGTGCCACCTGGACCAAGGAACCAACATACACACCCTTCCGACCCGAGAACGCGGTGGAACACCAAACCTCGAGACTACGGACCAACACCGGTCGGACCGGTGAGCACCACCGGTCGGACCCGGTCCCCGCCGGCGAGAGTAGGCAACTTCCACTAAGTGGCTTCACACCGATCGGGCCGGTGTAACACACCGGTCGGACCGGTCCAAGCCCGAAAGCCCCCAAATCACCAAACAGGTCAACCGACCTCCAAACTGACCCAAACTCGAAATAGCGGCAACACAGGACAACAGCGAACACACCCAGATGTTCACCCGAGCAAAAACCCACCGAGGGTTGCACCGGTCAGACCGGTCAAGAGCACCGGTCAGACCGGTGTAGCCCGGGCGACTCGGGATGAACAAGACACCGCGGGTCAACTCCCCCAAATCCAAACCTCGATCTCCCGAATCGCTCCACGGACTTGAACGAGACTTTTGGGATATTAGGAACACCTCATGAGGAGTCCATAGCCAAGTTTAATCCCACCAAAACTCGTCCAAAAAGGAGGAATCGAAGAAATCCCGCCAAGAGCACCACGAACCCTAGAACCCGGAAAACCCCAAAATCGAGCCCCTTTACTCACGGATTTGGGAGGGGGATCACAGCCCAAAGAACCACGAAGGGTTCCCACAAATTTCCCCCATCAAATCCCCAAGAGAAAGGTCCCGAAAACAACCCAAAGAAATCACCAAGAGAGGGCTCCGAAAATCACCACCAAGAACAACCGGGAACAACACATCCAAACCTTGAGGAACCACGCCGAATCATCCGTACATGCAACAAAGGTTCATACAAGGTCTAGCTTGCCGCCCGATCATCCAACCCTCTCACAAGATCTCACCATGAAGCTCTCAAGCTAGTCCTATGGAAATCCTAAGGAAAAATAGGAGGAAAAATAGGAAAACAAATGAGCAAGGGTTTCAAGAGTTGGCTGCCATCCTCTCACCTCTTGGGTTATATGGAGGCAACCGAATGTCTAAAATGCCCTTTCCTAATAACTAGGGATACCCGGTGAGCGGATTTGGAAGTCTTCATGTCTTCACCATCGGACGGATGCCCGGTGACCGCACCCTCGCGTAGCCTCGACGCAAGCCATGCGATCCCAACGCGTGTCCTCCGCTTCGAAGTCTCCGGATTGCGTCGTCGCACACCGGTCAGACCGGTGCTCCCCACCGGTCAGACCGGGGTACCCACCGGTCGGACCCGGTCCCCGGCACTTTCGCAACACCGTCTTCGGTTCTTCGGTCTTGGCTTTATGGATCAACCAAGGAACCCGGTGGTTTTCGGTGAACCACGGAAACCCCGCGAACTCGGTGTAGCCTCCGCCAATCTCCACTCATGACTCGGCTCCCACGTAGTCCCGGCTCGACCTTGGTTTTGAGGCTCTACCAAGAAACCGTCCATGACTTCATCTTGCTGTTCATGCCACCATGCGGCACGCACTTGACCCCCGCCGGCCACCGGTCCCTCGAACGAAGCCTACTTGTCTTCTCCACATCCGGAGGCCTCACCGCGACGACCTTTCGCGCTTGTTATTCACCCGCACCAACACCGGTCAAGCCGCAACCCGCACCTGCAATACTTAGCCAAGAATCGGTCCACACAACGTTGTCAATCACTCATAACACAAGGAAGCGACCATCCACCGGTCCTCGAACCACACATGGTCCTCAACGCGCCGGAGTCGTACCTGCGCCGCGCCGCCCTCGGCGTCCGAGCCCCCAGGCCGCCTCCCCGAGCCCGTGCCATCCCGAGACCGCGCCTTCCCGAGGCTCCACGCCTTCCCCAAGCCGCACCCGCACCGAGGCGCCTCGGAGTTATCCCGCTCCGTGCCGTGGTCGGCCGCACGCGAGAGTCCGCCCGTCCGTCCGTTGCCCGTCCGGCGCGCGACGCCTACAAAAGGGGAGGTCGGCCATCTCGCGCGCACAGGCCGCTCCTCTATTAGCCCTCCGCGCGCACGCCGCAGCGCTTGCCACCGCGCCATGTGCACTACCGCGGTTGAGCTGTCGCTCCACTCGCCTCCACTGCCGATCGATGCCCCCGGCGCCTCCCCTAGGACCCAGTAGAGCCGTGCGCGCCGCCCATTTTCTATCCCCACCCGAGAGCTCGCCGGAGCCGAGCTCCTTGCGGCCACCGCCGCCGGCCACTGGTGCGCCCCCTCGCTGGCCCTCTCCCTGACCCGACTGAGCCCCGAAACCGACCCCTTAGGGAGTGGGGACTCCTCCCTCGCCCTTTCCCGGCCGCGCCAGCCACCGCCCCGGAGGACCACATTGCAAGGAGCAACTTCTTTCCAAGGTCTTTTCTGCGAACCAAGGGTATACGTGCGAGCTCCAAATCTTTACAGGGGCCTTCTGCAAAACCGCATCTCAAATAGTAAAGTGACTTTGCTGATTCTTGTAAATTTCATAGAAAATCGTAGAAAAATCAGAAAAATGTAAATTCAATTTTTTTGGTTTCTTGGAGAAAAACTCTATAACTTTTGTTAAACTTGTCTAGGCTGTTTCCTGATAATTTTTGCATGAAAAATAGAAATGTGAAAAAAATAGATCTGAGATATCTCAAAATCTATAAGTCCTTTGTAGCTAATTTTTAGATATGTTGTGTTTTATATCTTGACTAGCTCCTGTACCAAAAATTGCACAAAGTTATGTTCTAAATACGTTTATATAAATTGTTTCCCATTTATTTAGAATCTATCCAAATGATTTTTGTAGCAAAAAATAATTAGATTTTTGTGACCAACTTCTGCATGCTACCTTTTTCTGCAAAAGTGCACCTCTGATGAATTAATCACGATTTTATAATTGCCAGAAAAATTTATTCTTGAAATATGCTTGTTTTTCTTTATAATTGCGTAAGTCAAGATTCATAACAATTCTAGGTGTATATGCTGCATTACTAGGTTGGTTTTGGACCATATAACATTTACGAGAAGGTTTGAATCAATTGGGTGCTTATTTAATTTTGTGTGCATTTACCTTGTTTTACTAGCTAGCTTTTGTTATTTTCGTTATAATTAAATTTGTAGCTCTCCTAAGTGTGCATGTGTGTTCAGTGGCTGGTTATAGGTGTTTAGTGCTTAATACACCATTCCACTGAAATTTTATTAATTAATTTTATGAATAAAAGCTACGGAAGCAGTTTAAGAGTTAATAGGCAATTAAATGGGAAATCACCAACCCACCTATATTGACCTTGTGTGTGTGTAAATCTTATTAAAAAGATAAATGTTACCAACCCATGGCTGTTTGTGAATTTAAATTAAATTATTTCTATATATATGTACACAGACAGCATCAAAAAGAATAATTAATAAAGAGTTGCAGATTGTTCCTTTTTGGAAGAGTATGTTGAATGTATTTCTTATCTAGGTGAATGTGGTCAACCATGCACCCCATGGTTGTTACTTGTTGTTTGTAATTAATCAAATTAAAAATTGTCAATTAAATCTTGCATTTGCATCTTCGTGTAGATCTTCCCGATGGTAGATATACACTCGTGCCGGAAGGAGGAGACGAAGGTGCTAACGAAGAGCTGCAGCGCGTGTTCATAGCTCAAGGCCTGGACCAAAGTCCAGAAGGGCCCAAGGCCAACCTTGCCAGCGAAGGCAAGCCCCGGATCATTAACCCGTCTTTTAAAAATTATGCCATTATGTTTTGTTATGATTGCGCATTTACGTTTAGGAATTGAATTGAAACCCTAGATGCATGAGCCATAGGTACCTATGCTCTATCACTAGTATGGTAGGTCGATAGCTGCTCTGCTATAGGACCCAATAGAAGTCGAGTGATGTTCTTCACTCGCGAGAATAGGTTCTTGTGTTGGAATCATAAGATCTTTATAAATGTATTGCTCATGTGGTAAGAGCATGGGATTTGGGCTCCGGTCCAGTGGCTTTCGTGGGCTAAGCCTTTGAACGTACTAAGAACTTGTCAGGAATGGGACCGGTAAGCCTAGTACATTAATGAGACGGCGCGGGAACTCTCCCTTACTACTCCTGAGTAGTCACTTACCCGGCTAGCTACCGGGAAGGGGGGTGCATGTGTGAGACTAGGTGCCTCGCGGGATATGCCAGTTAGCCTTGTACCCAGGACTGTAAGCATTGGTCCCAACCCGAGGATTTTTGGGAACTACCTGGATGGTTGTCCTCGCGAGGGCACCCTACCGTGTGCTTAGGTTTACCATGCAAGGTTTAAATCAATCGATTGTCAGCCTCTCGCCATTATTCGAGACTGCTTAATCAACTGGCCATGATATCACGTAACAATGGAACTTGGTGAATATTGTTGTATGAATTAATCGCTTGTGCAATTCTTGATTGAATTAGTGGGCACACTTAGAGATGGTAATCAACTAGAACTTGTGCTAAAATATTGAAAGTAAGGACATCCTCTTTGATGCTTTCAGCAAAAGGAAATCCACCGTCCATAAAGCCTTTCATGTCTAGATTTTGGTGATGTAGTTATCACCCGACGGTTAAGTCTCGCTGAGTATTAGTATACTCAGCCTTGCTTTAAAACTGTTGTGCAGGTGTTGTTGATAGGGTGGATGACAACCAGTGATGACATCACGGATGGCCTCCTGTGATGTTACCGTTGCGCTAGTTTATTTATTTCTGCCGTTTTCGAACTCTGAACCTTTACTTCATGTTGTGAACAATGGTTTGTAATAAGTTGGATTTAATCCATGTTGTACTCTGGACTCGCCTTAGTATGAGTTTTAATGCATATGTTGATCCTCTCTATGAATACCAAGTGATTTACCGGGCATTAACCCGGCAACTAACGACAGGATGATACTTTACTATTGCTTAATGAACAATGTGGATTGGTTTTAGGCGATACTACGGTATTTTCCTCGGCGGGTTGTCACACATACGGTGAAGCCTACACGACAAAAAGCGGGACAACAAAGAGGACTTTGCCGTGTGCCTCTAATCGGGCACATGGCAAAGCTCTTGGCTTTGTGCATTTTCTAACACACAGTAAAAAAATGAAAGCAGCAAATAAAAAAAGAAATCTACACCGGCCCGGCTGCTGGCCCACAGCCAGCCGCACCCCGCCGCTGCCCAAGCGTTAGCTGTCACCATGCCTGTAAATAAATAAGAAGCAAAGTGCATTTCTTACACTAACTTTTGTTGAGAATAATGTAGTTCCACTTGTCCTTGGATATTATTTATTTGAAGGAAAATAAGCACAAAAGGAGTGAATTACCACCTTCTACGATCCATGCATCGCCATGTCAGCTCATGAGGTGCTGCCAAACTTGATTCCACCTGAAAATTTTAAAATTATGAAAAAAAACTTGTTTAATTAGTCTATCTATTCACATCTTGAAATTGGGAAATTTCAAGGTGTGACACGGCTGGCGGATCTCGAGGAAGGCACTGCCATGCTGATGCATCTAAAGAAAGGGCCGCAGATTGAGAGGAGGGGACGGCGCAGCCCTGTGACGCACCGATAGAGGGAGGAGGAGAAACAGTGAGGGGTCACACTGCCGTTGGAGGAGCCGGCCGCACCACCATATAATGAGTAGCCGATCATGCTTCCATATGAGGAGGAGTAGGACGCCGCGCCACTATCTTGGGAGGAGACCGCGCCGGGCTATAGACGAGGATAGGGGGTAGGCTGGCTAGAGAGGAGTGGACGAAGATTCGGGAGAGGGGTGCGGGTTAAAAAGGTACGATTTTCAGTGGGCTAGGCTGGGGGTTTAGGTGGGCCGGGGTGTGTTGCTGGTGTGGATGGTGTGCTGGATAGAGTTTTCCCTGTGTGTGCTAATCAAGACACATGGCAAAGCATTTCTTTGTCGTGTGTCCTGAAGAAGGCACACGACAAACTAAGTTTTTTATAATTGTACTTAATACATAAATTCAAAAAAAATTAAAACATTAACATGAAATGATTTATATTTCACCTAGTTTATAGTAAAAGTTTTGAATTCATGTTCCAAATTGAATGTTAGTTCTTCGACAAACCTAACCATGTACTTCTCAATTATATGAAACTTCTTCGAAGATGATTCCATTTCTAAGCATCGTACGTGACATGACAAACTTTGCAAAATTCACACACTTTTTTCCCACAATCTCTTCGTATGATATGATGAAATTTCATACTTTTCAGACTTCATTTCTTTTTTTAGAATGTTAAAATCATTCGGACACACGTCTGTGGTCATATTACTTGGTAAAGATGATCCAAATTTCTTTTCATTCAGTGGGTAATGCATCAAATTGGGCTAAATAACATGAATACCATTTTTGCACTCACTATATTCTCTTATTTGACTCACTTGCAGCTCAAATTTGACTTGATTCAAAAAATCTCTTAAAATTTAAATAATTAGTTAAATATAGAAAACAAATAAGAAAATGTACCAAATTTTAGCATGGAGTACCACGTGTTGTATGTCGAGTGTTGAAAAAAAATTGGATTTAGGAGGGCTCCAAACATTACTTTGCCGTGTACCAAGAAAAAACATATGACAAAGTCATGACTTTGCCCGGTGTAAAAAAACACACACACGGCAAAATCATCACTTTTCCGTGTGTCAAAAAAAGTCTAAACCCTAAAGTAAATGAAAAAAATCACTTTTTTGAGTCACCGGATTTGGAACTTAGGAGGACTCCATGAAAAATTAATTTGTCAGTGTGCCAAAACTGAAGCATATGATGAACTATGACTTCGCCATATGCCTTATAAAAAGCACACGGCAAACTATCGGGCACATGGTGAATTACGAGTTTCTGGTAGTGACGGTGGAAGTTAACTAATTAATGCCTGATAACAAATATATGACTAGTAACAGTTACCCTTTGATGGCTAGCAGTCGAATACTCGAATGAATCTGGACACCGGAAGTGTTTCTGGAGCCTATAAGAGAGGCGCTCCTTCTCAGTGTTCTGCGCACTAGACACACCACTCTGGGCCGCATTTTTTTCTATTCCCATTCCGGCGATTTGTGTGGGACATGGATTTCACCCAAGAGTTGGCCTATGTAGCTGCGTCTTTGTAACAGACACTACACGTTCGGTTCGTGTTGAACTAGCCTCAATTATTGCGTCACATAGCATCCCTTACCGTTCATGTCCCCCATTTTGGAAATACAAAATATCATGCTCCTATGCTATATTTTAGTCTGTCATCATTTATGCTGCAATGATCACATTGATGCTGTGCCGCAGGAGCAGTTTGGGTAGTTAAAATTACTGGGCGGCTTGGTTCGGATCAACGGATTCCCCTCAAAGAAGTTTGACGGCCGCAGCTCAAACGCGCCACTCAGAGTCGGCATGACCGGAAAATCCTCAAGGTACGGGATGTGGTGCAGCCCCAGCGTGTACCACAACACAATGTCCTCGTCCTTTATCCTTCTCTTCTTCTTGGTCCAGGCAGCCAAGTTGTCATTTCCCGTGCTCTCCTCGGCGTACAGCCCGGGCGCCCACTTCTCCGACTTGTTGTACGGCGTCACCCACACCTGCTTCTTGGTGTAGCTGGCGCGGCGCTGCGGGTAGTCGTCGTCGGCCAGCAGGGAGGCCGCCGTCGCCCCGGCCGGGATGAGCCGGTACCCGACTTCGTAGCCGGTCTTGGTCATCTTGCCCGGGTTCACGAAGAGCAGGTCCGCCGGAGCGCCATTAACGTCCACCTGGCCGTCGGCCTCGGTCTCGGCAACGTCGCGGCGGACAGTCCAGTAGCTCTTCCTCGGCGTTTTGGCTCCACCTGTTTCAGGGTCCCCGCTATTTCGCATTCTGACCATGGTGTTCTTGACGAAGGAGTTCTTTGTGCCGTCCACGTCGAGGTCAAGGTGGTACGTGACGAAGTGGTCGTGGAAGACGGCGACGGTGTTCTCGGCGACCAGGGTGCCGTGAGCGTCGTGCTTGATCTGGTCGACATGCGTGTACAATGTCGCCTCCATTTCCAGAATGCCGGTAAGAGATACCTGCAGCACCAAATTCAATGACAGACATGGAAGGCAGATGAGAGTCATGAGACATTATTTTTGACGAGATATGCGGGACAAAACAAATGAAATCTTACAATTAGCTTGATGGAGCCGCTGGTTTTGAACTCCCAGTCTAGTATGTAGTCATAATTCCCAACAGTCACCACCATCCTCACCACTAAGGTCACGTCTGGCCTGACCTCCGTGACCTGCATTGGAGATTTAAGAAAACAAAGCCTGCAAAATCCAGAGCCTGCTGCAGTAGAAGCAGGCGATTCACCTGTAGAACAGCGCTGGTGTGACGCCACGCAATGTCGCCGGCGTAGCGCTCGAACACGCATATCACGTCTTCAGCCTTGACGGGCTTCCCATCCGCGTCGGCGTAGTAGCCATCGAAGTAGGCCGCGTTGGCCGGGCAGTCAGCGCCGTGTTGGAGCCGGGAGGCTGAGACGCCCAGGCCGTAGTCGCCGGCGTCGACGAAGGTGCGGAAGTACCACTCCTCGACGGGGTCCATGTATGGCACGAAGATCTCCGACACGAACCCGCGGTAGAGCACACGCCGCCGCCCCTTATTGCCCACATCGGCGTCGTGGACGGAGGCAAGCGAGATGACCATGCCAGCCCGCATGTCGAATCCCACATGGAACTCCCAATTGGCCCATCTGCAGTAACATGGAAAGAAAATACACATGGCCATGACATTTTTTTAGGGGACAACGATAGGCAAAAAGTCGTCTTGGACATCTTATCTTACTATTACTAATTGGAGGTTTCTTTTGAGGCCTCCAGGTGATGCCACCTATGATCCTAGATGGACAACCTAAAAAAAATAAAGGAATTCTTTCTTACTATTACTAATTGGAGGCTCCTTTTGAGGCCTCCAGGTGATGCCACCTAGGATCCTAGGTGGGCAGCCTAAAAAATTAGAGGAATTCTTTAAATTCTCACAAAAATCAGAAACATCCGGCCATCAATTCAATATCTCTAATCATAATAGTTATTGAATCTGTTATCTTTTTAATAAATTACCACATCTGCCATTATGAAAATAGAATAAGGTAACCCCTAAATATGTATCTAAATTACCCACATATGCCATTATAAAAATAATGTAAATTAACCCTTAATTTTCATATAAATTACCCGCTTATGCTACTATAAAAACAATATCAAATAATTCCCCTAAATTTGCATATAAATTATCCACTTATGTGCTTATGAAATTTAAAGTAACCCCTAAATCTGAATCTAAACCATATAGTTATAATAATATCTTAAAGTGCATCAATATAAAATTTTAAATTACTTTTTCTATAATTATTAATATATTATTTATTTTTTTCTCAAAAATATATTATTTATATAAAAATACTTCCCATAATGTATGTCACATTGCATATAAATTATCCACTTATGTGCTTATTAAATTTGAAGTAACCCCTAAATCTGAATCTAAATCATATAGTTATAATAAGATCTTAAAGTGCATCAATATAAAATTTTAAATTACTTTTTTATAATTATTAATATATTATTTATGTTTTTTCTCAAAAATATATTATTTATATAAAAATACTTCCCATAATGTGTGTCGTAATATACTCATATATTCATGAATGAGTGACAGATAAGAATGCAAATTTTTATATTGTTCATAGCTTAAAATATAGTGTTCGATTAGATACAAATCAAACACATATGGAGGTGCTATGCTACGGGAACAATTATTACTAACTAGACCTAATACAATTATTAGAATATGTAATAGATGAATGAGAGCATGAGATAGATAATTATAATTATTAACTCTTTCTAGCCCGTGCGGTGGCACGGGTTGATAGACTAGTTATATTAATAAGCAAGGTTAGTGCTTACAAGTTTCAGCAATGAGGGATGAGAAAGAGGGAGCAGGCAAGGTCTACGTTACAAATGGTTGTGCCCACGTCCTAACAACAAAAGAGTCGAGGGGAGGTTTCCTCCGACAAGCCCATAAATCAAGATCCAAAGCCACGAGCCGAACGGCGACCATTGTCGAGGAGCAGATGCACTGAAGACTACATTGTTCCAAAGCATAGCGGTGATGATTTAGTGAACATGGCCTCATATGACATTTGGTCGAGTTCGATTTTGGTGATTCATGACAACATGATCAATGGGACTAACCTTGTTGTTGAGCATGTCCTTGTAGACATTTTTAGGTCCCATGGATGTAACCACAATCAAAGTTAATGTACCATATCATGAGTTAAGCATAGCAAAAATCTAGAGTTAGTATATATTTCTAAGGTTCAAATGCTGGTACATTAAGTTCAAGTGATGGCATGATCAAAAGGAGGAAGAAAGAAGAAAAAGACATCGTCGGATGAACCGATGGTACTTAGGAAGCAGTGTCGGTGTAAGCGTCGGATGAATTGGTACGCTGTGGAGGAGGCTTGTCAACTTGGACCATCGGGTGAAACGACGCCCCCAGTTTTAGATGTGTCAGATGAATGCCAACGACGAAGCAGCAAAGTTATAATTAGTAGCATCGGTTGATCCGATGGTCTGGTTGGTTCGACCGTCGGTCTATCCAATGGTTTTGCGTAGGAGTCAGTAGCACCGGATGAACCGACCGTCTTGTTGGTTCGACGTTCTATCTATCCGATGAACTATTGTGATCAAGACATAAAGGTTTTGGCGGCGTAGTCTTCAGATGTAGCATCGAATGAAGCGTCAGATGATTGAAGTCAACAGGAGTCTGAGGTGGAAGGCAACGGTTAGTAGCACTAGATGAACCGACGCCCCCAAAATATATAGTGTTGGATCTTTCGACTGTACTCAAAAAAGTAATTGTCGTTAGAGCAATGGCTCTATGGATGTCCTGGCCTATTTATACCCCTTCCATCCTACGATTTGAGAGTTCTGGAATGAGTTGAAGTCCAGATAAGTGCAAAGACACATTGAACATCACATCCATGCCATAGTAGTGCTTAAGTGAACATCCAAAGGCTTTTTACATGCTTCGTGTGTGTGTTTAGTGCTAGGTTTGGCTTCGAGCTGAGTGAGTACAATGCAAGGTGTGACTACCTTATGAGGTGATTTTGAGTGGATGAAGTTCTACAAGGTGCTTCGGAAGTATTCGGGCCTAAGTGGCTCTCCGACAAACATCTTCGACCCTCTGTCTTGGTGTGGAGTGTCGTGGATACTTTGTGCGGGGGATGTGCAGACCTCCTTCCCTTGCTGGAGAAGTGGCTTAGTGGAGACGTCATCAAGGTGACCAAGAGAGCTTGACGAGTGCCTTCATTGCGAGCCTTTGTGTCAAGTCAAGTTGTACTAATGGAAGAGACTTGGTGACTGGGAAGAAACACTATTGTATAGAGTGCTTCAACAACATGGACTAGGGGTGTCTAAGTGTCGATACCACGAGATAAATCAGTTGTCAAGAGTTTGCTTCCTCTCATCTCTGTTTACATTTCTGCTTTATATTCTTGCAATCGTTGCTTGCCTTTACTTTCCAAGAGTAGTATCTTTTAGGATTGGCTATAGGTTGTAAAACTTGTTTTGGGACGAGGGTTTCACACTAGATCAACCTTATTGCACATCTAGATAGAAAATGATCGAGTTTACGTGATGTAAAGTAGTGGAAACCATAGGTTTAGGTTTTAAGTTGCCTAATTCACCCCCTCCCCCATTTAGGCTATGAGCATACGATTTCTAACAATTGATCGCGGTTTGAGCAGTTGGAGAGGCATTCGGCACATCAGCAAGCGTCCAGAGGTTTCAGTACGATACTAGGTACAGGGTGACGAACCATCCCACGACACACCAGACAACAGCAGCACGAGGATAGGCCAGTAGAATGTGGTGTTGATTCTCATATACATCGCAGTAGCAGCAAGCTGCCGATTCGATGATGTTGCGGTAGTGGAGGAGCGCCGTGGAAGCCGGTGGTGATGACCAAGCCACAAAAGTGTTTGTAGCGTGGGGTGGTGGTGCTCTGCTAGATGGAGTCCGCGAAGTGTCAAGTGGGTGGCGCTCCATGTGCCAAGCGTAGAACCAACCCATGCCTCGGTGGTCGCTGAGGCTATGCTCAGGGAGGGTGCCAATAAGGGCCTACCACAAGATCTGTAATTCTCCTTTAGCGCAAGCAAACAGTCGCGGGGTGGAGGAAGAAAGACCAAGCAGAGCAACTCCAATAGTTTGGCAAACCAACTTAGCAAAAATAGAAACATGGCAAAACTCACCTCGCCGCGGCCATAGCGGATCGTGGTTGCCATCGACTTTCCCTGTAGGTGGGAGGGTGAAAAAAGAAATAAAGAATAGAGAAGAATTCCTAATGTAATTTTTCAGGAGGTGGAAAGGCATAAACATAATTTTGTTTCTGTCAGGATTCCTGATGTAAGTTAGATCCAGGTTTTGCAAGTGAATTATGCCAAATTGTTGGTGGCAAACTCTTTTCTTACTTGGCATGTCTTTTTAATGGATGGCAAACCACAAGATTTGACAAATAAAATTTGGCAAACTCTTGGAGATGCTCTAATTACTTTGTTGCGAAAACTTTGTTGGGTGTTTTCTTACATATTTCCTCTGTCTTAGGAAAAGTGCAATTTTAATATTTGAAAATTTCTACAAAAGAATAAATTAAAATCAAATGAAATAAATCTAACTATCTGGCTAGTTAAGATTTGATTTGCCTGCCAACACTAATCGCACGTGGTCAATAAATATGAATATTAGAGTCATGTCACGTTAGACGTCACCATCGATCTATATTCTAGAAAATTTAGAATTGCAATCATCATGGGAAATGGAGTAGAACCGGCAAGTGATTCTGCTGTTTTTTTTCAGATAAATAAGTTGTTCGGCTGTTGCACCACTAATCTGTCCACTATACTTGTTGTTATGGCGCCATGCTTTTCCCTGGCGCCATAATGACAATGAGACTGTATTTTGAGGATGAAAGGGTTGGGACAGGATCACAGGATTCGTTGGAACAGGATTGTTGGTAGACCATGTTTCCCATGCGACAATGTTAGGGTCAAATAACATCATGCTGTTAAAAAAAATTCTCTTCTCACGGTCCTACTGGCCTTACGGCATATTTGTACATTTAAACTTGTTTCTAAATGGTATAAATATAACTCTAACAAACAAAATACGTTTCCAATTATTTAGATTCTCATGTAAAATAAAAGGAACATATAAAAGGTGAGTAGTTATTATATTTCCTGCCAATCTATTTCATAAAATATTTGGAGTTTAGTAATTTGGAATATCGAGACAATAGTGGTAGGAGGAGATAATTAAGCTTCTATTGCTTAAAATTTTTTATAGCTTCGGAATGTACGTAGGATAATTCAAAGTAATAAGATTTCCTCTATGGAAAAATTGTAACTTTGGAGCGGTTTATTTACATTTCAACACTAAGCATGTCGTAACCAATATTTGGCATATGGCAAGTTTAGACTTTAGACGGCTAGTGCTTACACATTGACACTTGCTTACTGTCCAACTAAAAGGGTCACGAAAAGGTACTCCATCCGTATCAAAATACTTCTTATTGCTGCTGATTTTTTTTACAACTTTGACGATTTGTTTTATTCAGAAATTATGCAAGTACAATTTATTTTGTTTGCTATATACTTTATTGTTGTATGTATTTTAAGCCTAATTTATCGTTTCATATGTTTGCGATAATTTTTTGAATAAGATGAATCATCAAAGTCGTAAAAAAATTCAACCGCGACAAATATTTTGATACGGATGGGGAGAATATACTACTTAGTTGTCAACATCTTTAAATAGGAAGACTGAAAAAGACCTCCTACCTAGCGCCCGTGCCAAAGCCAAATAATGGAGGTCCTAGCTTGGTACCAAACCCAAATAATGGAGGTGTTCACGTGATGCCATTAACATCATGAGATCGACTCAAAATGTCGCACGAACAGCGTTGATGAACACTTACCTCACAACATGACCATCTGTGTGGAATCCCCTTCCCTCCGGCTGCACAACCACGCCGGGCACCGTCTTCGGGCCGGTGAAGGGCCCGACCTTGTCTGCCCGGTAGTCCGTCCCCTCGGCCTTGGGTACCGGGAACACCACCCTGTCCTGGTACCCGACGATGGCCATCCGGTCGAGGTCTACCAGCATCGTCACACCCTGCAGCGGCCGCGCGTAGATGTTGGCCGTCTCCTCACTCCGAACCACGACGCACTGCATCTTGACCACTCTGCGGCCGCCGTAGGATGGCTGGCTGCTGCCGAACCACCCCCTAGATAGCACCCCGCAGCCGACGTCGCCGGCATCGAGGCCGCGCCGCCGCACGGACTCCACGAAAGGAGGGTACTTGGGTGGCAGCGCCTTCGCCGCGATCTGCTCCTCGGTTGTGATGATAGGAAACCCGGGGCCGTGCTGGACACCATGGGAGAGTACGGAGGGTGCGGAGGTGTTGGTGATGTCGACGACGAGCTCGTGGGATTGCTCGCCGGCTCGGGCGATGACGAATGCACGGCGCGGGAGGTTCGGGGAGGAGGAGGAGGTGGATGTGCTGTGGGCGTATACGTAGGAGAGGACGTCTGGCTTCTCGGGTTCGTCGAGGCCGACGTAGTTGAAGTGTAGGGGGCGGGCTGGCACGAACGGGGAGGAAAGCACGGCAGCGCGGACGGCGGTAAGCTCTGTGGCGGAGAGAGGGTCGAACGGTTGAGGGCGGGGAGATGCTGAAGTAGTTGAGGTGGAGAAGAGGTAGAGGACGGCGAGGACAAGAAGCTTCATTGTGAGGATTCCTGTAGCCGAGTAACTGGCTCGGTGCGGTTTATATAGCGGAATGCCCTCTGTCATCTTCTGTGTCGACGGAAAAGTGAAAGTGTGAGAGCTGCCATGCTTGCTGAAGCGGATGGGCTGTCTGCATCACCGAGCATGCAGTATTCTGGGTCCTCTGTTCCTTTTGATGATCATACGGAGACATATACGTTCACTGCGGGAAACCGAGTCTTCGTCGAGAGCTATAGTCTTCGGTGAGAGCTTAATATCAAGCTCTCGGCGAAGATCTCTTTGGCGAGAGTAAAAAAATATTCTCAGCTAGGAAAAAAACTCTCGGCAAAAAAATACTCTCGGCGAAGAATTCTTCACCGAGAGCAAAACTTCTGGCTCTCCGGCGAAGAAATTCTTCGCCGATAGTTTTTTTTATTGCTCTCGGCGAAGAAATTTTTTAAAAAATCACTTTTTCACCTTCAATTTTTTTCTATCATCAACATCCACTTATACAATGGATATGTTCAAATTTGACGCAAATTTATGTTTGTTTGCTATATTTAAAAATTTTACTTCATTCTAGGCAATTTTATCGAAGACGTATGATATGAACTGCAAGTGCATGGAATCATAGAGCAAAGTTGTTGGAAAAATGAGATTCATGCTCATGAGACATCTCTAAGACAATGTACACGAAATAAAACTAAATTTCAAACATTTTGTCCTCTGATCATGATGAAGATCGTGTCGCAGAAAGGTTTTAAAATTATATAAAATTCAAATGAAGTTTGAAAATCACAAATTTTGTCGAGCCCTCATTATATCATATGTCGAGGTTGTGGTAAAAAGTTGAGAACATTTTGAGCACTTTGACACACACGTTGTTTACAAACCGGAACATCTCACGAGAAGTTTCAGAGAATTTGAACTAATGTCACTAGTTTTGATACATTAGAGAAATTTAAATTTGAGTTTGACCACAACAAGTTTTTTTAGAAGAAATAAACAACATATCTAGTGTCATGTTAAGTTTTTGTGATTTTTGAATTTATTTGCTATTTTTTGAGTAATTAAATGCATTTGCAACAAAAAAAAAATCTTCGCCGAGAGCCCAATAAATGGCTCTCGGCGAAGCCGCTTCCCGCCGGCCCATCTAACCGACGGCCCACTAAACCAACCGGCGGCCCATTAACCGGCGCCTCCTATATAAACACCCTCCAACCCAACAGAACCCTAACCCTACCCCCTCCCCCTCCCTCTCCCACCGCCGCCTCTATCTCTCCCGACGCCGCCTCCTCCTCCGCCGTCCCCGCCGTCCCCACGCCGCGAGGGCACAACCGCGCCGCCCCCACCTCCCCCTCCACTCGCCCCTCACCTCGTGGCGAGGAGCGGCGGCGGGGCGAGGTGAAGTGGTGGCGGATCCGGCGCCGCCTCCTCGCCTCCTTGTCTCGACCGGCGCCGCCTCCTCGTCTCCTCGTCTCGACCGGCGTGCGACGGTGGAGCAAGTGGATGATCCGTCGCCGGGAGAGGAGCTCGTCACCGGGGGAGTAGCTCGTGGCCGACCCGACCTCTCTCTGTGTGTGTCTCTCTCTGTCTTTTTTCTCCAGGTGGCGGGGCGAGCCGGTGCGATGGCGGGGCGGCTGCCGGCGGCGCAAGTGGCGCGGGTGGCGGGGGCGCGGGCGGGTGCGGGTGGCGGGGCGCGCGCGCGGGTGGCGCGGGTGGAGGGGCGCGGCCGCCGCGGGTGGTGCGGGGTGGTAGTGAGGTTGCGGGTGCCCGCGGCGGGCGGTGGTGGTGGGGGTCGGGCGGGCGGCCGGTGGAGGAGGCGGCGGCGGTGGTGGGGGCCGGGGCGGCCGGCCGGTGGAGGAGGCGGCGCGGTGGTGGGGGCCGGGCGGGCGGGCCGGTGGGCCGGCGTACGGCCGGGGATTTCTTTTCTTTTTTTGTTTCATAAAATTGTCTTCGCCGAGAGCTAGGTGGGCCTCTCGGCGCATGTCCGCCTAGAGGGGTCCCACATGCTCTCGGCGAAGATGGTTTCACCGGCAGAGCGGCGCCGAGAGGTCTTCGCCGAGAGCTTCCTCTCGGTGAAGCCTTCAACGAGAGGAAAACCCCCTTCGCCGAGAGGAACCTCGCTCTCGGCGAAGGCCTCGAATCCGGTAGTGGTTGGGAGCATTTTGAGCAGATTGGTAAGGGTGAAGTCTGGTGACTAATGACCACTGTAAATTTGTAAATAACAAAGTTGTTTCGTCGGCTAATTAAAATGATGATGTCACAAATTACCGAAAAAAAATTGTACTCCACACCCCGTTTGGAAACCGCGATACTGCGTGTGAATGTTAGTAGTACACGCCGTACCCATTTAGCCAAAGTCATTGCAAACTTGGACTTCTGGATGGTGTGCACGGCTGTAAGATAAAGAATTTTCCATGTTCAAAGTCATTCAGCCATGATCAAATTTGAACGTACGTATGTTGAAAATATTTGTTTCAGTATCCTGGTAAACGAAACGTACTTACTGAGAGTGAGTACTATCAGCAACGGTGGATGGGGGGTCAACATCTTCTTGGTGTACATGTCTGCTGGGTCTGAGTCCTCGGTTTCTTTCTTGTTAGGCTATCCGCAACAGTGCTCCTCAAATGATCCCGTACCCAAAACCAACAACAACCGTATATTGGAAACAACTCCCTCCGTATATTTTCAGCAGCCAACTCTCCTCCCCCAACTTGGGCCAGATGCCCCCCCCCCAAACCCACTACACGTAACATCTTGCTAGGATTGGATGTAGGTTGCAAATCTTGTTTTGGGATGGTAGTTTCACTAGAACAACATTAGTTGCACATCTAGATAGTATCTTCTAGTTTATTTTGAGGAAAAAACAGTGAAGTCATAGGTTAGATTTCCTAATTCAACTCTCCCCATCTTAGACTAATGAGCATCCAATTTCTTACAGTCTGATGCGCAAGAGGTTGCCGTGGAGACCGGGAAGGGCTCCCCGGCGGCGTGGAGCTCACATAGGTGGACTGAGAAGGAGTTGCAATGCTACTCCCATGGCGAGGATGGGCCGCGGCACAACAAGTCAGCAACCAAGGAACTCGGGCAGGCCGTGGCACTAGGCAGCATCTCGATGGTCTTCTCGTCAACACGGGCTTCTGGGCCATGGAGGCCTACGACATTGGCAACAGATGGATCAAGTTCTACACTTGACTATGCACAATTAATTTTGATTTGATTACTGATTGTTCTCAAAAGGTTTAGAGACGATTGCCGATGAACTCCTATGCCATGGCACAGAAGTTGGAGGTGTTGGTGGTGAGCACCATCGTGTGCTCCTGCCGGGACGTGCGCGTCCCCTTCTGCAAAACCCTCAGCGGCGGTTGCGCCGACACGGGCGCGCCATCCCGCGGCCCTGCCCCTCACTAGTAGAGAGAGGGTCTTTAGTCCCGGTTGGTAAGGGGAATAGGTCTCTCAAGTGCAGCCGGACTAATGATGGCAGACAGAAGGCCCCCTTTAGTCCTGGGTGAACCAACCGGGACTAACAGATCCTTTAGTCCCGGGTGGTATTACAAACCGAGACTAGGGGGCATGCCAGCACCTGCGCCCACCCGCTTTAGTCTCGGTTGGTAATGCCAACCGAGACTAAAGGGTCTCGTTTCTCTTTTTTTCTGTTTTGGATTTGAGCGTATATTCTAATTGTTGTCTAACCCGTATATGCACGTATACGTATTTGAACTTGTATACATGTATATACCGTATACACAGTTAGATTAGACTTATATATAAATTAAATCATATATATCTACATATATAAACTTATAAATAGAATTAACAATGATAATTAGATGACAATCATACTTACTTGAAGTTGTAAGGCAGTAATATAAGGTTATTTAATGAAACTCGTCTAAGTGCCTATAACACTCTATTGTTGTTTTTTTGTCCCGGATCTCATCATCGCTAACTTTTGATGGGTGCATAGAAATAAAAGGGTACATCAATACTTAAGTCTAAATTAACAAAGACAACAAGTTCATCAAAACCAAATAAATTAAAAGGTACATCTATACTTAAGTCTTAGCATAAGGTACATCCATGCACGACACATGTTTCATACTGATCCCCATTTTTCTGAAACAGGTAATCCATATAGTTGAAGTCTCCAATCTTGAAGCTCAGAACTTCACTAATATATGCTAGAACATGAATTGTTGCACTCTCCTTAGCTTCACATGAACAGTCACACGGACTTCCATAAATCTCAAACAGTGGAGAGTTGATTAGATACGGCGGGCAAAATGAAAGATGAGCCTGGAACTTCCCCTCTCTTGTGCGTTCAGGATTTGGTTCCACGTAAGAAAATCCCAAAACATCACACGCTTGCTCTAGAATTGCATGAAAACTCATTGCCGCGAAGGTTTCACCAAAGATATTCTAAAGTTAAAAAAATACGACTGTTAAAAAATGTAGCACAAGTAAATTAAAAAATGGTCAATTATATTTTTATGCTCCATACCATGTCATTACGATTCAAGCAACATAGTTTTTTTGCGGTCGCGGTCACAATTTCTCCCTCCTCGAGTGCCTTGATTAGAAAACAAGAGTAATTAATCTGGTAGAAAGTACCCATTAGCGCTAAGTTGTTCTAAGCACTTCTGAACAGCGGTCCTTTCATAAGTCCTCTTAAATGGTGAAGGGCTACCCCACTCAACAATTGATAGCATTGGAGTGGGGGTTCTGATGACATCGAGGAGCGAAATGGTTTTGGAACAGGTATGTCAAAAGAGATTTTTAATTGAATGGTATTGTTTGGACAGACAATCGCACATTGTACAACAAGAGGGGTGCCACAAATATTATCGAGAACATGTCAGAACCACTTCATATGATCGATATTCTGCATGTTATGAAATGAAAATTATTATTCTTGTGATAAAATTCCTATTTACAGAGGAAAGAATATTACTATGTTTGCAGCCGATCCTTGACGTCGATCACCGATAGGCAAGTTAATGCGCCATGAGTGAAGTGTATTCCTAGAGGAGGAGGACGAAGGCCACCTCGACGGCTGCCACCACGACAAAAAAAGTGACTTGCCATTATTTTACCTAAAATATGCATAGAATTATATTTAATAATTTCTACCTAAACAACCATCCCAACTCCCATTGGCTGCTTATTTGTACATACGCTAAAAATGTGAAGAACTAAACTATGAAATTTAAAATACTAGTGAAAGACTAGACTATGAAATACTATTTTTTCTCTTAATACACGAAAATATAATGAAAACTAATTTTGTATTAAGGAAACTAGTTTTCTATCAAAGATATCAATTTTCTAATGACCCGATACTAAATTTCTAATAAGGAAACTACTTTTCTAATAAACATATCATTTTTGTAATGATGAAAACTAATTTTATAATAAAGAAACTAATTTTCTCATGATTAAATCAATTGATTAAACTAATTTTCAATATAATTAAATAAATTGATAAAAAATCTATCATGACACACAAACTTCTCATACATCTATCATAACACTTTCTTTTCTATTAAAACATTGACCAATATGCATCTAAATAAGAAAAACCACCATTTTTATCTCATTTGGGAATGTAATTAAATACTCTAAGACAAAGCATATTACTTAAAATGGCAACCGTAAATGAAGGTATGATGAAATAACTAACCTCTAGACTACTCCAATGAGTCAAATCGTGGAGAAATCATCGCAAATCAGGTAGAAATCGTTGCAAAACGGCTGGTACGATCCTGCAGGTACCACAATCGAGCTCAGGGGCGGCGACAGCGCCGACGCTCGTGGAGGAGGAGGGTCGGGGGCCAGCGAGGGTGGCAAGTCGGGTAGGAGATGCGTGTCGGGGAGGGGCGGCGCGTCGGGGAGATGCGCCCCGGTGAGGGGCGGACGTCGGCGCGACCGAGCTCACCGGCGGCGGGAGACGGCGATGCACGCGTGTAGGGGAGGGGCGTCGCGTCGGGGAGGAGCGGCGGGTCGGAGAGGAGCCTCTCGTCAGGGAGGGGCGCGGCGAGGAGAGGCGGTGGCGACAATGTCGGAGGAAGAGAGGCGAGAGGTGGAGATTTGGGGGGAAACGGCTAAGTGCCGATCTGGAAGGCGACGGGGCTTATATAGAAATACCCCACCTTTAGTCACGGGTCGTGTTCCCAACCGTGACTAAAGGCCCTTTAGTCCCGGGTGGTCTTACCACCCTAGACTAAAGGCACCCCTTTTGTCATGGGTGTTCTCATGACCAGTGACAAAAGGGGTATTTTGCGCAGGGATCCCTTTACAGCCGAACTTTCGCCCTTTAGTCTCGAGTGGTAACACCACCCGGGACTAAAGGGCAATTTTGCGTGGGAATAATACATTGGATTCAATATATGAATAAATAGAAAAACAGAAGGGGATAGAATTCAACACTATTATTGTTGTACATAACCTTTGCGAACCAACGACTCAAAAGACCCAGATGCTCTGGGAACTACAACAGTCTCACTTCACCGTCATATATATATATATACATATATATATATACATGTATATATATATATATACACACACACCAGACTCTCCCACTTATAGTACTACACGTGCCCTACACCTCCTATCTAGATACAGCCCAACATCACGGAGTTGCAGGCAATCCCCACATAGCCCGTGATGTTAGGCTGTACCTAATTAGGACGTGGGGATCTGTATCAAAAACAAGGAAAAAAGGACTCTGTATCAAAAACAAGGAAAAAAGGAAATACTTACATTTATTGCATATAAAAATATAGAATACTTAATAAAAGAATTTAATCTTCTATTTCCTTCTATAGCAACCTATAAATAAAAGGGGCCATAGAATTCAACACTACATTTTATAAACTATATGTAAACATACCTACACATATATATAATTTGGATTCAATATATGCATAAATAGAAAAACAAAAGGGGATAGAATTCGACACTATTATTACTGTACATAACCTTTACGAACAGTGACTCAGAAGACCTAGATGCTTCGAGAACTACAACAGTTACACCTCACCGTCATATACACCTGACTCTCCCACTTACAGTACTACACATGCGTTACACCTCCTATCTAGCTACAGTCCAACCTCGCAGAGCTACAGGCAGTCCCCACGTAGCTTGTGTGGTCAAACTGTAGCTAATTAGGACGTGGGGCTCTGTATCAAAAACAAGAAAAATAAGAAAATGCTTACATTTATTCTATTTAACAATAAAAAAACTTAATAAAAGAATTTAATCTTCTATTTACTATAGCTACCTATAAATAAAAGCATTTCTAAACAATGAAAGAATGGAGATACAAGCCTAGTACATTTTCTGTATGTCCATTATTTTCTTTATGAGCATATATTCTATAAACTATATGTACTAGTAAAATTCAAATTTATGAAAAACAAGAAAATAAGAGAATGCTTAAATTTATTCTATATAAAAATAAAAAACATACTTAACAAAAGAATTTAATCTTCTATTTCCTCCAATGGCTACCTAGAATAAAATGATTTCGAAACAATGAAAGAATAGAAATACCTAGTACATTTTCTGTATGTCTTCTTTTATGAGCATATATTTTATAAACTATATATATATATAGACACACACACAAGAAAAAATTAGTATTATGAAAAACAAAACAATAAGGGAATGCTTATTAATACAAATTTAATGAAAGAAGGAACAATGCAAGTAACATCCTAACTACATTTTCACGTATATATAGAAAATCTCATCTCTCTAATTAATTTAAGCTCCTCCTACCTAGCTATAAGTTAACATTTCTATTTTATCTATCTCTAAATCATAAAACAAAATTTAATCACAACAAATGAAGGGAGGATGAAGGTTCCAACCTTGACAACCTTGACAATACCTTGGAGAAAAAAATCGCAACACCACCCTAGGCTTGAGTCGCCATGGACGGGAGGAGCTTGAACTCGCGGGTGAGTACGGTGAATGGCTCGGGTCGAAGGAGGAAGAAGGAGGTATGGTGCTTATATGGATGCCGACCATTAGTTCCGGCTAGTGTTACGAGCCGAGGCTAAAGGGGTACCCTTTAGTCTCGTCTCGTAACACCACCCGGGACTAATGCTTTTGTCTCGGGTGGTATTAGGAGCCAATACTAAAGGGGTACCCTTTAGTCTCGGCTTGTAACACCACTTGGGACTAAAGACTGGGGCCAATTATTGCCGGATGGAGCCGTTGGGAGCGCCCCCTTTTGTCACGGTTGCTAATACGAACCGGGACTAAAGGGGGGCCGGCTATAGCGGCCATTTCGAGCCATGTCAACGAAAGGCCTTTAGTCTCGGCTCCAAATTTGAACCGGGACTAAAGGCCCGAACCAAAGCCTCCAACGCTACTAGTGTCGGCGCAAAAAGGACGACTGTGACAGCCCCATCCGAGATAATTCCGTACTATCGCCTAAACCACTCCTTTTGGTCATTAAGCGATAATAAAATATCATCCCATTGAGTCTTGCCAGGTCAAATCCCGATAAATCACTTGACAACACAGAGAGGATCGAACGTATGCATTAAAACTCCCACGAAGGAGAGTCCGGAGTGTCTTACAAATTAACAACAGTCCCCGTAGGCTCCATTATTACAAACATAGTTCCTTGACATGAAAGTAAATAGTTTAGAGTTTATTGAAAACAGCGGAAGACAACTAAACGATACGATCACATCATAGGAGGCCTTTCCATGATGTAATCACTCTTCGCCATCCACCCATTCCAGCTCCTAGCCGGGCGGAAGTTCTCCGGGCCACACATCACATCCATTACCTGTAAACAACATTTTAAAGCAAGGCTGATTATACTAATACTTAGCAAGACTTACACGTCTAAAGGAAAGACTTTACCTCTAAACATGCAAGACTTTTGGCTAGTGGGTTTGTTTGCCAAAAAGCTGCTAAATAGTGAATCCTTACTTTCACATTTTAGCTCATGTTCTGGTGGGAGTATTCATTACTAGGTAAGAAACTACTGCAATCAAAGTTGTGCAAACAATTAATCAAATAATAATCTTCACAAAGTTCCATCATAAAGGGATAACATGGCCAGTAGATTAAGTAGTCTCAGATAACGGTGAGAGGCCGACAATCGATTGATTCAAAACCTTGCAAGGTGGACCTAAACACACGGGAGGTTCCCTCACTAAGAGTTCACCAACCAGGCGGTTCCCGTCATTCTTCGGTTTGGGGATAATAGCTCACAGTCTTAAGTACAAGGTTTATCTGGGCTATGCCACTAAGGTCACACAGCCTCATGCATGCACTCGGGTGGCGAGCCCGGGGCCGCAACCCGAAGAGTAGTGATAGTAAAACCCCGTAGCGCCTCATTTAGGTACTAGGCTTACCGTACCCATTTCCGACAAGTGTTAGTACTTTCAAACACTTAACCAACGAAGCCATTAGACCGGAGCCCAAATCCCATGCTCTTACCACATGAGCAATCCATTTAAACATAAGGTGATTCCATAAAGGAGATTCTATTCTTGCGAGTGACGAACATCACTCGACTTGTACCGGGTCCTTAGAGCATAGCCACTAGTGACCTAACATGCTAGTAAAAGATCATTGGTACTTAAGGATCATGAAACTAGGGTTTCAATTACACTCCTGAACGTAAATGCACATAAGATAGCCGTGATAAGTTCAGAAACTTGAAGTAAACACATGGGTTAATGATTAAACCGGGGCTTGCCTTCGTCAGGACAACCTTCCGGACTTTGGTCCGGGTCTTGCTCTACGGTCACGTAGTGCACGTCTCCTCCTGCTCCCTCGCCCTCGTCAGCCGGCACAAGCGTATAGCTACCGTCGGGGACTTCTACACAGAGAATGCAAATGCAAGACTTAATTGGCAGATTGAGTTAATTCATCACAAAACCACTTTTGGCAACCATGGGGTGCATGATTGACCACATTCACCTAGATAATAATACATTTCATATAAAGGAACAATATGCGTTATTATCTAGATTTTTTAGTAGCGACTGTGACAGAAATACAATTAAATTAATTTAATTTAATTATCAAATAGTAGCAAACAACGACAAGAATCCCCCAATTGGCCATATTCACCTTAACAAAAGTATTTAAACATTTTCCTATAAAAGATAAACACAAAAAGGCTACATAACACTCTCGTGATAGTGATTGAGTACATATATAAAAGAATATTTACTTTAAATGCAAGACAGCAAGGAAAGTTACTTTTATGCCACGATTACTTTCCTAACTCATTTATATAGCTCATGCACAAAAAGAATGGTTTTCCCCATTTTTCCCTCACTAGATAAATCTAGCTTTCCTACTTTTAAACAACCAACAAGCCTCAAAATGAGACAAACAGTGCCCACTGGTCCTACTGACCAGGGAACACTTATTTGTGCAGCAAGCATCAAGTTTGAAATATTGAAATTAAATGCATACAAATAAAGGCACTTCTAGTTAGCAAATAAAGGATTAATGCATATAAAAATAAATATAACAGAAATGAAACCAAACTTTCTCCTACACTTGCTCTAGCCTAAAACAAGCCTAAGAAACCAACAAACACACCTAGGGCTATTATAGAACTTGATCTATACATTTATGAATAAAAACCAGCATAAATTAGGAAATAATATTTCTAACAAAGATAAAACTATGGTTAACTCACCAAAGGTGCTTTTTAGTGTAATAAGACAATATCCAGAAGTAGGGCTCAAGAATAGTTATATTTTAAGCTACAAAAATCATCTAGGCAGATTTATCAATAAAACAAGATAAATCATATAAAAAGATTCCTTCCATAACTTTGTGCAAATTTTGGCACAGGACCTATACATGCTAGTATACACAACATATCCGAAACCTAGCTCAAGATCTTTTATGGATTTGGCTACACAACAGATCTAGGAAAAAGGGATTTCTATTTTTCATGCACAATTTGGAGCTCAAAAGTATATATCCTTAGCAGAATTTGTAGTTCTAGTTACATAGAGCACAAAAAAATTGGATTTGCAATTTTTGGATTTTTCTGTGAATTGATATAGATTTTACAAGTTGCAGCTAAAAACACTGAAAGGCGTAAGAAACATTTTTGCGAGGAGGCCCCTGGAAAAATTGAACTGTTCACAGTTATGCCCTTAGTTTGTGCCAAGGACCCTGGAATTACTTGGGACCTTGCAATGTGGCCCTCGAGCCTTGGGGGCGGCGCGGCCAGGGAGAATCTCGGCGTCCTCGCAGGCGAGCTCGGCCGGGGAGTGGCTAGGGAGGCTCTAGGGGTTGCCGGGGACCGGTTTGGGTGCTCACTAGCGGAAGAGAGGTGGCCGGCGGGCAGGCACGGCGGAGGCCGGCGGTGGCGGCCGCTGGAGGTTTGATTCCGGCGAGCCGGCGGCCTGGCCTGGACAACAAGCGAGTGTGGGAGCTACAGGGAGTCCTAGTGGAGGTAGGAGCAACATGGTTTGGCGGCGACAACTGCCGGAAGGTGGAGCTTCGCATGGGCGTCCATGGTGCCGGCGTCGGCTCTGCAAGGGCGCCCTGCGCACGAGGAGAAGGCGGCCAGCTTTTGTAGGCAAACAAAGGCAGTGGTGTTACCTTGCTTGCCAAGACTGCGGGTCGCGGTATGGGGCGCAGCACGCCAAAGGTACGGCGACGACGCCATAGGCGGGCGGCGCGGGTCGGTGCGGCCTGCTTGTGCGCGCGTGGCGCGTGGCGCGAGGGGAGTAGGGAAGGAAGGCGGTGCGGCGATGGGCGGGCCCACCATGCACGTGTGGGGGAGTGCGCCCCTCGGCATCTGGGCCCAGGGGGGTCCCACGGCAACACGCCTGGTCTAGCGCCGACGTCGCTCAGCACGGTCCAGAGCGCCGGGTGCTAGAAAGGTTTCGAAGCAGCCCTGTTTCGGAGTGTTTTTCTCCAAAAATTTCAACAGAAGTGGTCCAAGGTTTTTATACCAAAATTCTACACCACACTACCCTCTACAACTTTGCCGAAAGCTCTAGTGTCTTTTTCTCAACCGAGTTTGCACAAATGGCATGCCAAGTTGGCAGTTTTCGGGGCGACAATGAATAGTAACTCTAGGTGTTGACCAAGCTTTTTCACGCATTTCCACTCCAAATCTCAAATGCCAATCAACATGAAAGTTGTGTCCCTCGACAAAATACACAACTTTTATATTGGGAGAATATGAAGTGTTTAGGTCAAATTTAGGAGGGTCAAAGAGTGTTTGAGGGGTTTGGCTAGGGTTTTGACCAAACCTTGACCATGAGTTGACCAAGGGGTGTCATTAGGGGTTGTCGGTGATGTTTTCGAGGTGATGGCCCAGGTTGACTGTCGGTTGACCAAAGTCAACTCGGTTGACCGGCTCATTAGGGTTAATTAACCCGGCTGAAAACCAGGGGTGTCACAGCCTACCCCCTTAAACAAAATCTCGTCCCAAGATTCGTCAACAAGATTAGAGCAACTCCTTCCAACAAGGCAAAGGTTAAAAAGGTGGAAGATATACTCGCTTACACTTCTCGATAGCGAGAATTCAAATAGGGTAAAAGATACATGGTGCTCTCCTCACTGCCTCAACACAGTTCATGAGGAAGCGGACGATGGATGTGTACATGGAAAGCTAAAAGAAGACAAATTCCACCGACGATGCAGAGGTACATCTCTACAAGCGTCCAACGGAGAGACTCGAACATCTCTAGGAACTGAGCCATGGTCAGCGATGCAGTCTGGGGTTCTTCTCTCGGTCTTCTCCCGAGCTTCTTCTGGAGGTTGTCGACGAAGATGGCGAAACAGCTTGCTTGACGGCTGGGCGGAGCAACGGCAGAGATGGGCTAGTGGCGGGGTGGCCAAAAACTAGCTGAAGGGGAAAACAAGAGCGGCGGCACTGTCGAGCTTGAAGGCAAGTGAGGCTTGGCAACAGAAATGCCACGGGTGGGTTTCCCTTTTATACCTCAATGGAAACGCAACGGTCATCCCAACCGATTGAGGTAGGCACTAGTGGTGCGATCCGGCGGTGGCAACACGGGGCTCGATAATGGTCGGCCCGTGAGGTCTCGGCGACGTGATCGTGGCCGCGGAAAAGAGATGGCAAGGAGACGCTACGGCGTCGTACCATCGTGGTATTGAAAAGGATGGGTTCCAATGGTCAGAAGAACTGACCGTGACGGTGAGATTGCAACAAGGAGAATTTAGCAAAAGATTTAACCGATCCTTCGTTTGCTTGTTTTCTTGATTCTTATGATTTGGAAGGTATGATCGACGAACCACGGATTGATAAGTGATGAAGGACTCTCATGCCTTCGCTTTTCGAGAACCTGGATTGCTCCCGAAAAACTTTGCTCAAACTTCCTTAACTTAGTCGATAGATTTGATCACATGCTAAGAGAGCTTTGAGATTTAGGCGGAAGAAACCAAGTTGACAAAGGCGATTGCCTAAAGAGATTTCTATGAAGAAAGGGAATGCTAGTAAACAAATATTTGCCAAAATTTGTTTACTAAGATTTCTGAATTCATTTTCGAAAGGCAACAAAGGTGTAAGGATGGATCAAAGGTTCCACCTGTAGGAGTCCAAGGTTAGTTGTCCATAGCAACAATAAGGAAGGTAAGGACATAAGGAGCGGTTGCACGGAGTTGTTTATGGATAGCAATGAGAATGGCTTGAAGAGATGGGTAGATACCTCAATTTCAGAAGATATTTGCTCACATGAACAATTTTACATTGAATGAGCTATGCACCAATGAGACCTATGATTGCATGTCGATGAAGAGGGGATACTGTGTGGAACAATGGAGTGATGCACATTTTAATGCTCATGTTGTGGTGCATAGAGTGTGATGCACATGCAAATGAGCACATGATGCTTGTGAATATGAACATATGATGCACTTGCCATGATGCATAGTGAAAAATGCACATGTTCATGGGATATGATGCTCGTGATGCTTGTTAGCATGACTTGTTTACCCATGCAGTTAGCTGGCAACAAAGGAGATACTATAGAGTGGAGAACATGGATTTGTGGTGAGTTGCATGCTCCCAACCAAGATACCTAGCGCGCCCCTAGTGGTAATCACATGGCAGCAGCACACATGATGCACTAGGTTCCGTCGCGGCACCTTTGGTCATGGAACAACAATCTCATCAGCCATAAGGAGGATAGAGGAGGAAGGTTGAAAACTTCAATGCGTATGCATGTTAGTCCATCCACAGTTCCCAAATGCACATGCTATGCAATGCATTTCCATGCACATGAATTATTAATTTATGGATGCAACTCATGCATGACATGATGAAGCTCAATGCATGCCAACAGAATTTAACTCTTTCTATTCATGTTTTATGTGTTCATAAAGTTGTGAGCAAGATCAAGATGAAGACGTTCAAGATTGCAAGATCAAACACGATTGTGATAAGTATGTTGCTAGCAAGGGTAGCTTAGGGCATCAAGAGGCATAAACATTACCATCAAAAGTCCAAGGGGGTTGTTCACAAACAACAATTGACGACAAGTCATAGAGAGAGGTGTTCTCGAGTAGAAACAATAACAATGAAGTCACGCTGACCTTGCTTCACTTGAATATTCAGCTTCTCGTTATGATGACTCTTACTTGCTTTGGAGCCTTGCCTCTGTGGATGTGGCTTGTTTTGCCTAGGGTTCGGGCATTTATTAGCATAATGCCTGGGTTGTCTACAATTGTAGCAAATGCGGGGCGGAAGTTCTTTAGGCTTGGAAGCATGTTGACGTAGCTTCTTGCCGCTGTGATCACCTTGTTTGCCCTTGAGAGGACAAAATTCCGTGTTGGTAATTCCCCATTCACTCAAATCCACTTCGGGGAATGCTCGCTTGCGGTTCCGGCTATTCCCTTCTTCCTTTGTAAGGTCCATTGGTAGTTTCGATGGTGGTAGTAGAGAGTCAGAGGTGTTGAGTTGATTCTCCTTCATATGATCCGCCAACAAATTGCATAAGCGGGCCTGCTCAACAACAGACGTAAATAACGCGTGGGAGAGACCGTCAGTTAAACTAGTTTGAGATAGCCCTTGATAACGATCCTCGAGGATATTGTCCACAATATGACTTAACACTGAATTTTGTTCTGCCAACATCTCGATTGCACCGGCAATGGTGTCTATATCACCATGAGTAGGTGCTCGGGGTGATCAAGACGCATAGGGTCGATGTTTCTCCGGATCTTTTCCGGTGGAGATCATGGTCTGAGTGACCAAATTTGGTCCAACTGGATTGGCACCAAGGGGAGGTTGCTGCTGCACTATTTGGACGAGCTACTGCTGCGTCTGAAGGATTTGGCACAACATTCCCTTTTGAGCAGCCATGAATGCCTCTACCCTCGTCCTGGGTGGTGGTAGATCGCTTCTACCTCTACCCAACGCACCAAAACTAACCGGGAAGCTGCATGTTGGTTCCACCATCTGAAATAATTGAGCTTCCATTAAATACATATTCATAAGCTTGTTCTCACAAGTAGAACATGTACGACGAAAAACTCAATTGGAACAAAAGTTCGACTCAGGCAACGCAATATTCTAGAACTAAGAATGTGGTGCGCTCAGCCCAAGACTACAAGGATTCATGACTCCGATGTGCATACCAATGCAAAGGTTTGGAGCAACTTGATATCCAACTTGGAATCAAAAGCTAAGGTTATCACATGTGGAAGAATTTGGTACGGGGGTCTTATTCTGGCGGTGGGTAACAAAATTCCCAACTCAAACACCAGAGTCCAAAATTTTCCAAAATTTCAGCAGCAACTCAGTGGCAAAATTATGCACATTTTTGGTATTCAAAGGTAGATGTAGATTGGATTGGAACATGCTCGAAAAATTACATTTTCAGAGGAAGGTTACCCTGAAAAACAGCAGAACAGAGACTCACTAATCTGAGCATAACTCCTGGTAGAAAATTCCTAAAATCCTGATAAATTCACAGTAGATGCTCAATTTGATAAGAAACAACTTTCCTAAAGGATGTCTAGTCAGATTCCTTACAGATTTGGATATAAAAAAATTGAGAAAAGACAGTGACAGAATCTGCCAGAAATTTTTCCTATGATCAGAAGAGAGAAAACCTTATCTAAGATCAAGCAATCACTGTAGGAAAAATTACTCAAACAAGAAAATACCACTTTTAGGTTCAACAAGATTTTAATCATGAATGCACACGCCTTAAACGACCTCACACACATGGATCCAAAAAGACGTAGTTAGTGCCGGTGGCAAGCTTATAAACGGCTCTCCTTATAATAACTAGGCGGAGCTACTCGATTCGCACTTAACGACTTACAAAACGTTGTTAGTGTACCTGCAAAAAACGAACCTTCCGTGCCAGCACATCACGGAAGCGTCCACATACATTACCGTTCACTATAGAAACGGTATCCATGCGTCAAGCCGCTGCATGGACAGCGTTCAACCTCGGACACCCTCCGTTTGAATGGAGTGTATCTTTGCCTCGCATATTCGACATGCGGGTTGCACACGTATGATAAACGTGGCAACCTCACAACTCATAACTAGACGCGAAGATGGGATCCGTGGAATGGATCACTCCATCAACCCTCGCAATTCCCGTGATGCTGAACAACACACGTATGACACACGTGGCTCATCTAGTTTGGTTGTGCAAGAAAGTAAGTCTGACATAAATCAAAGTGCTGCAAGTTAGCAAATTAAACCATAGATTCTTATGCCACCTTAAAGAACCCAAAATTCCCTCTAGGGCCTCACGATCTAGATCATTCCTTGACGATCCAAAGTATTTTCAAAATCCAATAAATCTTGGCAAGTTTTAATTATAAATCATGTGATTAGCATTAATCTAATCACTCTCGTGCATACGGATGCTCCGGTACCAATTGTGACAACCCCATCTGAGATAATTCCGTACTATCGCCTAAACCACTCCTTTTGGTCATTAAGCGATAATAAAAAATCATCCCGTTGAGTGTTGCCATTTCAATGCCCGGTAAAACCACTTGACAACACAAAGAGGATCGAACGTATGCATTAAAACTCCCACGAAGGAGAGTCCGAAGTGTCTTACAAATTAACAACAAAGTCCCCGTAGAGTCCATTATTACAAACATAGTTCCTTGACATGAAAGTAAATAGTTCAGAGTTTATTGAAAACAGCGGAAGACAGCTAAATGATACGATCACATCATAGGAGGCCATTACATGTTGCAATCACTCTTCGTCATCCACCAATTCCAGCTCCTAGCCGGGTGGAAGTTCTCCGGGCCACACATCACATCCATTACCTGGAAACAACATTTTAAAGCAAGGCTGATTACACTAATACTTAGCAAGACTTACACGTCTAAAGAAAAGACTTTACCTCTAAACATGCAAGGCTTTTGGCTAGTGGGGTTGTTTGCCAAAAAGCTGCTAAATAGTGAATCTTTACTTTCACATTTTAGATCATGTTATGGTGGGAGTATTCATTACTAGGTAAGCAACTATTGCAATCAAAGCTGTGCAAACAATTAATCAAATAATAATCTTCACAAAGTTCCATCATAAAGGGATAACATGGCTAGTAGATTAAGTAGTCTCAGATAACGGTGAGAGGCCGACAATCGATTGATTCAAAACCTTGCAAGGTGGACCTAAACACACGGGAGGTGCCCTCACTAAGAGTTCACCAACCAGGCGGTTCCCGTCATTCTTCGGTTTGGGGATAATAGCTCACAGTCTTAAGTACAAGGTTTATCTGGGCTACGCCACTAAGGTCACCCAGCCTCACGCATGCACTCGGGTGGCGAGCCCGGGGCCGCAACCCTAAGAGTAGTTATAGTAAAACCCCGTACAGCCTCATTTAGGTACTAGGCTTACCGTACCCATTTCCGACAAGTGTTTAGTACTTTCAAACACTTAACCAACGAAGCCATTGGACCTGAGCGCAAATCCCATGCTCTTACCACATGAGCAATCCATTTAAACATAAGGTGGTTCCATAAAGGAGATCCTATTCTCGTGAGTGACGAACATCACTCGACTTGTACCGGATCCTTAGAGCATAGCCACTAGCGACCTAACATGCTAGTGAAAGATCATTGGTACTTAAGGATCATGCAACTAGGGTTTCAATTCAACTCCTGAACGTAAATGCACATAAGATAGCAATGATAAGTTCAGAAACTTGAAGTAAACATATGGGTTAATGATTAAACCGGGGCTTGCCTTCGTCAGCACAAGCAGACAGACAACCTTCTGGACTTTGGTCCAGGTCTTACTCTGCGGTCACGTAGTGCACGTCTCCTCCTACCCCCTTGTCCTCGTCAGCCAACACAAGCGTATAGCTACCGTCGGGGACTTCTACACGGATAATGCAAATGCAAGACTTAATTGGCAGATTGAGTTAATTCATCACAAAACCACTTTTGGCAACCATGGGGTGCATGGTTGACCACATTCTCCTAGATAATAATACATTCAGCATACTCTTCCTATAAAAGAACAATATGTGTTGCTTTATGATCTAGACTTTTTAGTAGTGATTGTGTATGGAAATACAGTTAAATTAATTCAATTTAATTATCAAACAGTAGCAAACAACCATAAGAATCCCCCAATTGGCCATATTCACCTTAACAAAAGTATTTAAACATTTTCCTCTAAAAGATAAACACAAAAGGACTATATAACACTCTCGTGATGGTGATTGAGTACATATATAAAAGATTATTTACTTTAAATGCAAGACAGCAAGGAAAGTTACTTTTATACCACAGTTACTTTCCTAACTCATTTATATACCTCATGCACAAAAAGAATGGTTTTCCCATTTTCCCTCACTAGATAAATCCAGCTTTCCTACTTTTAAACAACCATCAAGCCTCAAAATGAGCCAAACAGTGCTCACTGTTCCTACTGACCAAGGAACACTTATTTGGGCAGAAAGCATCAAGTTTGAACCACTGAAATTAAATGCACACAAATAAAGGCATTTCTATTCAGCAAATAAAGGATTAATGCATATAAAAAAATAAATTTAACAGAAACGAAACCAAACTTTCTCCTACACATGCTCTGGCCTAAAATAAGACTAAGAAACCAACAAACGCACCTAGGGCTATTATAGATCTTGATCTATACATTTATGAATAAAAACCAGCATAAATTAGGAAATAATATTTCTAACAGAGATAAAATTATGGTAAACTCACCAAAGGTGCTTTTTAGTGTAACAAGACAATATCCAGAAGCAGGGCTCAAGAATAATTATATTTTAAGCTACAAAAATCATCTACGCAGATTTTCAATAACACAAGATAAATCATATAAAAAGATTCCTTCAGCAACTTTGTGCAAATTTTGGCCCAGGACCTACACATGCTATTATCCACAACATATCCGAAATCCCAGCTCCAGATCATGTATGGGTTTGGCTACACAACAGATCTAGGAAAAAGGGATTTCTATTTTTCATGCAAAATTTAGAGATCAAAAGTATATACATCCTGTGCAGAATTTGTAGTTCTTGGTACACAGAGCACAACATAATTGGATTTGTAATTTTTGGATTTTTCTGTGAATCGATATGGAGTTTACAAGTTGCAGATACAAACACTCAAAGGGGTAGGAAACCTTTTTGCGAGCAGGCCCCTAGAAAGATTGAACTATTCACAGTTATGCCCTTAGTTTGTGCCAAGGCCCACGAAATTACCTGGGACCTTGCAATGTGGCCCTCGGGGCTTGGGGCAGCACGACCAGGGAGAATCCCGGCGTACTCGCCGGCGAGCTCGGCCGGGGAGTGGTTGGGGAGCCTCTAGGGGTTGTCAGGGACCGGTTTGGGTGCTCACTCGTGGCAGAGAGGTGGCCGGCGGGCGGACACGGCGGAGGCCGTCGGGGCGGCCGCTGGAGGTTAGATTCCGGCAAGCCAGCGACCTGGCCTAGACAACAAGCGAGTGTGGGAGCTACAGGGAGTCCTAGTGGAGGTAGGAGCAACACGGTTTGGCGGCGACGACGGCCAGAAGGTTGAGCTCTACGTGGGCCTCCATGGTGCCGGCGGCGGCTCTGCAAGGGCGCCCTGCGCGCAAGGAAAAGGCGACCGACTTTTGTAGGCAAACAAAGGTGGTGGTGTTGCCTTGCGTGCCAAGACTGCGGGTCGCGGTATGGGGCGCAGCACGCCCAAGGTACGACGACGACGCCATAGGTCGGGCAGCGCGGGTCGGTGCGGCCTGCCCGCACATGGGCGGCGCGTGGCGCGAGGGGAGTGGGGAAGGAAGGCGGTGCGGCGATGGGCGGGCCCACCGTGCACGTGTGAGGGAGTGCGCCCCTCGGCGTTTGGGCCCAGGGGGTCTGTCGGTGTTTTAGACCGGCAACCTACTACGGGGAGTACCCGAAGTAGATGATTGTGACTCGCCGAGATCGGTAACTCGAAGGAAGAGACACGTGGCACACAATTTAGACAGGTTCGGGCCGCGAGGTGCGTAATACCCTACGTCCTGTATGCTGCGTAGCTCTGGATTGATAGGGCACAATTACAAGATGGTGCAATAGTGCGCCGTGGGTTGTAGGGGATTGGATGAGGTGAGGTGATCCTGAGATCGGTCCCTGCCTCGCCTTATATAGTCCGGGAGGCAGGGTTACAAGTCGGAGTAGGGAAAGAGTACTAGTCGAGTACGTCTAGGAGTCCTCTATACAGTGCGGAACATGTACAGCTCCCTAACCGAGTACTACTCCTGTGTAGTCCTTGTGCTCCACGCCATCAGATGCCGTGTAGCGCAAGCCGGGTAGTCCCAGGGGCCCACCGAGTAGTCGGTCCTGGTACCCACCGAGGTAGTGGGCCCAGGGAGGTCCATACGACAAGCCCCCGAGTACTTTGTAGTCGAGAAGGATAGCTTCAAGTAGTCTTGATGGCCTTAACGAGTAGTCCTCAAGCGTCCCCGAGTGCTACAAGTCAAAAGTCCTCAAGAGTAGTCGAAGCATCCCGAGGCCGGAATGTACTCCGGCCGATTTTTGAGCAATCTTGAAGTCTTCTCGAGTAGTCCCAAGCGTCCTCGAAAACGCCTTCGAAGGTCTTCAAACCGCTCGTCTTGTCTTGAAGCCGAAGGCTGGTATGGAGGTGCGATTTTGCAAAACCGCGCTTCACATGGAGTAGCCCCCGAGCCTCGAGCCGCGGGCTCTGGCTGAGGGTCCATCTGAAATCTTGGCAAGAAAATCCCGAAAAATCCGGAGAGAAAAACCGAAGGACACGTGGCACGGAGCCCCCGAGCCTTGAGTCGAGTACTTCCTCTCGAATTGAAGGGTCTTCTTGGAGAATGTGTCCTGAGATGCTCTTGAGACTAGCCGCTTCCCAGGTAGTCGAGTAGAAGTAGCCGAGCCCCCCGAGGTGAGGCGCGTCGACTAGTAGAATACGAAGAGTCACGGGCAGCCGCTGAGTCAGCCGCACGTGGACTTATCCAGCCGCCCGTTGCGGAACCGATTTGGCTTATAAATAGAAGCCAAAACCCTTAGGGGTTCTCACCCATTCGAGCCGCAGTCAGTCCATTTGAATCTTAAAGCGAATCCACTCCCAGCGCCTGCTGCCGCCGTAGTAGATCCGAGCGCACCGCCACCCGAAGCCTTTAGGGTAGCCCCCGAGCGGATGCGAGTGAAGACGCCTTGCACTTGGAGGATGAAGCCGTCGCCGTCCAAGACGTCCAAGGCCGCCGGGAAGAAGAGGGGCCGTGAAGAGGCCGCCGCGGCTGCCACCGGAGCGGCGCCGCCCATGTCTCCACCGCGGGCTGATCCAAGCCGTGAGTGGAAGAAATCGAAGGTGAAGACGGAGGACTTGCTGACCCTGCTGAACAGTGGGTTCATCAGGGAGAAGGAAGTCGATATGTGGAGATCCGCCGCGGGAGATCCATATCCGATGGAGAAGGCCGAGGACGAGATCCCGATGTTCTCGCGGTTCGTGGAGCGCGGTCTTGCGCTCCCAGCCAGCGACTTCTTCAAGGGGCTGCTCGGGTACTATGGCGTCGAGTACCTGAACCTGAACCCCAACGGCATCTTCCACACGTCGGTCTTCGTCCACTTCTGCGAGGCCTTCCTCGGAATCAAGCCGCACTGGGTGCTCTTCCGGAAGTTCTTCCGCGTCAAGCCGCAACCAAGTGCTACCAATCCCAGGGTGGTCGGAGGAGCCGGCATCCAGTTGAGGGAGGACGCCGCGGAGCAGTACTTGGCGTACAAGCTTGTCGACTCCAACGCGGATTGGAAAGCCAAGTGGTTCTACATCACGAACCACCACCCTGGCCTGCCGAAGCCGAGCGGGCGGCAGCCCAGGCACCAAGAGTGGTGGAACACGGAGCCCACCATGCAAGAAGGAATCCAGCTCCCGGAGCTGCTAGCACGCATCAAAGTGCTAAGGGAAGCGGGACTGAGGGCCGAGCACGTTGCCTTCAGTTTCATGAAGCGCAGGATCCAGCCGCTGATGGCGCGGGAGACCTTGGGCTTCGAGTACACCGGCGACGACGACTCGTCGCGGATGCCGGAAGGCGAGCTGGACGACAACGACATCGTCGAGAGGTTGTCGCGGATCTTCAAGGACATGCCGCCGTACACGGCGTGCCCAGTCGAGGAGTACTTCGCCACGCGTCCGCCCAAGGAGGTGAGTAGTCGTACTCCCCTCGTCGAGTAGTGATTACTTGTAGTAGAGTTGCTGATGTCTTGTGTCTTGCGCAGGATGATGTGAAGCGGTTCATCTCCGAGTCGCAACCACCACCGAGCGGGATCGAGATCCCGGTGGAGGGGAAGGTGAAGGAGCGCCGCGAAGTCGGTGAAGGCGACGACACCGTCATCGTGGAAGATACCTCCGACGACGACGAAGACGAAGAGACGCTGCAGGACCGCTTCCAGCTGCGGTCGAGGTTTAGCCGCCCGGGCTTGCCTCATGTTCCACTGATTCAAGACCCTCCGGCTAGCCTGGAGGCTAGCCTTGCTGCGCCGCCACGGAAGCCGCGCAACCCCGCCAGGAAGCGGGTAACGAAGAAGCTAAAGGTCTCGGAGACCACGCCTCAGGAGGTAAGTCGTCTTGAGCAGAGTAGTCGAGTACCCTTTGTTCGAGTACGTTGCTGACGAGTAGTCTTCCTTTGTATGCAGGAGGTGCCGCCAGCGGAGCCCGTCGAAGAGGGCGACGAGGGCGTGTGGGATACGGTGGGGGAACCAGCTGGAAGTCGTAGTCCAGCCCCCACTGTTGAAGAACTTCTGGCGCAACTGGAGCGCCAGCCCCCTGCTCCAGAAGAGAGCACGGGGCCCGTGGCCACCGCCGTTGGAGAGGTGGTGGCCTCAGGAGCGCAGGAGACGTCTGCGCCGGCCGCCGCCGCCGTGGAGGAGACAGTAGCCGCAGGGGCGGAGGAAGAGGCGCCCGCCGAGGGTGGACTGGTTGATATTGCCAGCATCCTCGGTGCTCCGGCCGTGACCATTGTCCGGTCGAGCTTGTAAGTACCATATCCTCACGAGTAGTACTTGCTGTAGTAGTCGATCTTGTCTGACGATCCTCCGTGAATATTTCTCGCGAGAAAATCCACGGATCCGAGCCGGGATGGGGACGAGCCCTCATCGGCGGTGGCGGAAGAAGTCTCGCCGCCCGTCGAGGAGACCGCTCCCGATGCCGAAGCCGCGACCGAGCCCCCGGCTACCGAAGCGCCGCTGCCGGAGGCGAGTGTAGTCGAAGGTGAGTACCCTTCGTGAAGCTGCGGAGCTCCAGGAGGAGTAGTCGTAGGCGCTAATGTACTTGTCGTTTTGTTGACAGGCGCTGAAGGTGGTGACATCCCTGCGGGGGTGCCAATGCAGGAGTTGACACCAGAGGCCCCGGAGGCTGCGGAAGGAGCCCCCGAGCCTATGGCAGAAGTCGTCGAGAAGACCGCCGGGGGAGAGGCGGTCGCCACGTCGCCAGAGATTGCTCTGGAGGTGGCTATCCGCTCCCCTGAGATCCAAGACACAGAGCCCATCCGCTCTGCGCCGATGATGGAGGCTACCTCGAGTAGCCGCGGCGGGATAGAACTTCTGGCGGACGATCTCGTCGAGCCGGCGACGGTAGCCAAGCATCTGGAGGCGATCCGTAAAGCCGATCAATGGATGAAGGTAAGTAGCCGTAACCTCCCGAGTAGTCAATCCTTTTGCCGTTGAGTACTCGTTATGACTTGAGTTGTATTGTGCAGGACGTCGTGGAGCGATCCCGCGACAAGTCGAACCTGCTGCAGGGCTATGGCGACACCGTGCTCCGAGCCGAGGCCCTGGAGAAGCAGCTCGTGAAGTCGCGGAAGCACGCGGCGGCCATGCAGTCAAGACTCGACGCCGCCTTCGCCAAGTACCACAACGACGTCCAGGAGTTGCAGGCGAAGGGCGACGAGTTGGTACGGAAGAACAAGGGCCTCCGCAACAAGAATAAAGGTATGTCCTTCGACTTGTCGAGTACTTGTTGGAAGTCGAGAAGCATCTGACCCGCTGTTGTATTGCTGTGTTGCAGAGCTTGAGGGCCAGGTGGAGCAGCTGAAGGCCTCGGAGGTGAGCATGAAGAACCTCTTCTACCGGGAGCAAGAAGCCCGCCAGGTACTCGAGCTCGACTACAAGGAACTCGCCTTCGAATGCGAGAAGCATATGGAGCTGCGGATTGCTTCGACGGGGATCTCGTCAACTGCTACAAATCTTTGCAGAAATTGAACGAGGACTGCGAGGTATTGCGGGCCCAGTTGAAGGAGTTGGAGGAGGCCGCTCTTCCGATCGCAAGGCTCCTGGTGCCGCACCCGGGCGGCCCCAAGATAGCTCCTCTGGTGGACCGACTTCGTGAAGCTCCAAGCCGGCTGGCCGCCTACGTCAAGCATATGGCCAAGTCGATCCCAAGACAAGTCTTGGCCTTCATGAAGTCGTACTTCCCGAAGGCTCCAGTGGAGGTGGTCGCCGGCGGGGTAGCCGCCAACTGCTCGGATGAGCGAGATGCGAGCCGCCGGAGCGAGATGGCTCCCATCGCGGAGCGGTAGCCGAGAAGCCGAACCTCCGGTAGCCCCGTAATAAGTAGCTAGTAGCCATAGTTGTACAGAAAAAAAATTGTAATGAATTGTTCAAGTATCAATGAAATAAAATTTTCCAAGCAATGAGTACTCGTAGTCGCGATCTCGCAGTGTGAAACGCCCATCGTGGAGTAGGTGCGAGTAGTAGTACTCGGCTTTAGTAGTCCCATTGTAGGGAGTGGGCGGTAAATAAGTTGATGAACGATCAATCTTTATTACCGAAGTAGTACACCCGGGTGGCCGGGGCCGTACTTACAAAGTAGTCGTCCGGACCCGGAAGCCGCTTACGGCTAAGTAGCGCCGGAGCGGGTAGCCGCTTGCGGCGGGTGATCCGTAGGTAGCCGTGTAGGCCGAATCGTAGATCCGTAAGTAGCCGCGCGGCCGGATCTTGGAGTGTGGTCTCTTGGTAGACCGCCGCTAGAGTCCTTGACGCTCGTCGCAGCCCCGGGTCCGTAGGTAGCCGCGCGGGCTGGACCCTGGAGAGGAGAAGTCCGGAGACTGGAGCCAGGGCCCGGAGGGTCGCTTACGGCCAGGGGCGTTGGTGTAGTCGATTAGACTTGAACCCCGGAGTAGTCGTGTAGACTAGGCGTAGAATCGACGAGTTGGTCGACGTTCCACGAGTTGCGACGTCTTCGCCTTCAAGTGTTTGGAGGCGGTAGGAGCCCGACCCGGTCACCTTAGCCACGGTGAAGGGGCCTTCCCGTGGGGAGCCGAGCTTGTGAAGTCCTTCCGTGTTCGGATACGGCGGAGGACGAGATCTCCAACGTTGAAGGAGCGTTCCTTGACGTTGCGATCATGGTAGCGTCGGATACCCTCCGGGTACCTTGCTTCCGATTGGACGAGGGCGGTGCGGCGAGCTTCTTCGAGGTCGTCGATGTCAACTCGTCTCGCGTCGTCTTCCGAGACGCCTTCGTCGTAGTGCTCCACCGCCGGCGAGTTCCATATGACGTCGGCGGGGAGGATGGCTTCGCAGCCGTAGACCGGGAAGTAGGGGGATTGCCCCCGTTGGCTTGGATGGTTGAGTCCGCGCGCCCCCCGCAGTGCGTTGGGTAGTTCCTTGATCCACTTGCCCCCTTTGGAGTTAGCGGCGTCGTGTAGCCGCTTCTTGAGGGCGTCGAGCACCATCCCATTGGCACGCTCGACTTGTCCGTTGGCCCGTGGATGGGCGACCGAGACGTATCGGACGTCTATTCCGCCGTTCTCGCGGTACTCCCGCAACCCGGTGGTTGTTGAAGTTGGACCCCGTGTCCGTGATGATGCGGTTGGGTAGCCCGTAGCGGTGTACGAGTTCATCCAGAAGTCGAGTACTCGTCGGCCTTGGGGCATGTGACCGGCTTGACCTCGATCCACTTGGTGAACTTGTCGATAGCCACCGGTACCTGTTGAATCCTCCCGGCGCGGTTGGCGGTGGCCCAATCATGTCAAGCCCCGGCGGGCAAAGAGACAAAGTTGGCGGTATGGTGACTAGCTTGTAGGCCGGGACGTGTTGCTTTGTTTGGCGAAGTACCGACATCCTTGGCACTTTCCGACGAGTTCTTCGGCATCGCCCGTGGCCGTGGGTCGGTAGAATGCTCGCCGAAGGCCTTGCCGACCGCCGTGCGTGAAGACACGTGGTTGCCGCGATGCCCTTGTGGATCTCCTCCAAGATGTCCTTGCCTTCTTCACGAGGGACGCACTTCATGAGTACTCCCGGAAGATGCGCCCCGCTTGTAAAGCTTATCTCCGACGAGGACGTAAGACTTGGCGCGGCGGACGAGTTGTTCGGCCGCGTTCTTGTCGGAGGGGGACCTTCTCGCTCGCCGAGGTAGTCGATGAAGGGTTGCCTCCGGTCCACGTCGATCATCATGACCTCCCGCCCACCGGTGGATGGGCTAGGGCGGTGGTCGGTGGTGCCGGCTCCGGATGGATGGCGCGTGAAGCTCATGGACGAAGACGCCCGCCGGTACTTGAGCGCGGGTGGATCCAAGCTTCGAGAGGACGTCCGCCGCAACGTTGTTGTCGCGGACGATGTGATGGAACTCGAGACCATAGAATTTGTTCTCGAGCTTGCGGACTTCTAGGCAGTAGGCGTCCATATTCTCCTTGTTGCGGTCCCAGGACTTGTTGACTTGGTTGATGACCACTGCGGAGTCACCGTAGACTAGTAGCCGCTTGATGCCCAATGAAGCCGCGAGGCGGAGCCCGTGTAGGAGAGCTTCGTACTCGGCTTCGTTGTTTGAGACCTTCCAGAAGATCCCGGGACGTACTTGAGTTGTTCGCCCGTTGGAGAGATCAGGAGTACCCCTGCGCCTGCGCCCTCGAGGTTGAGTGAGCCATCAAAGTACATCACCCAATGCTCTAGTCGCACGGTGGGAGTAGGTAGGCGGTTCTCCCGCCACTCGCCATGAAGTCGACTAGTGCTTGCGACTTGATGGTCGTGCGTGGCTTGAAGTCGATGGTGAGGGCGCCGAGCTCGACAACCCACTTGGAGATTCTTCCGGTGGCGTCTTGGTTCCTCAGGATGTCGCCGAGCGGGTAGTCGGTGACGACGGAGACCGAGTACTCCCCGGAAGTAGTGTCGTAGCTTCCGCGAGGTGACGAGTAGAGCGTACGGGAGCTTCGCACGGGCCGGTAGCGAGCCTTGGACTCGATAGAACCTCGCCGACGAAGTAGGCCGGGCGCCCGGGACCGGGTAGGCGTGGCCGTCTTCCCCGCCGCTCGACAACGATGGCGATCGACCACATGAGTAGTCGCAGCCTAGGTAGGGCGATGGGCGCTCGCCCTTGTGAGGAACCGTGAGGATTGGTGGCTTTGACAGAAGTCCTTGAGCCGGGCATGGGCTTGATCCGCCTCTCGGAGTCCACACGAACTTCTCGTGATGCTTGAGTAGTTTGAAGAAGGGGAGGCCCCGTTCTCCTAGCCTCGAGATGAATCTGTTCAATGCCGCCATGCACCCGTCGGCTTACGGACGTCTTTGATGCTCGTGGGAGCTTTCATGCCGGTGATGGCGGAGATCTTCTCGGGGTTGGCTTCAATGCCGCGCCGGGGCGATGATGAAGCCGAGTAGTTTGCCCGAAGGGACGCCGAAGACGCACTTGTTCGGGTTGAGCTTCCAGCGGTACTCGCGTAGCGATGCGAAGGTCTCTTCAAGGTCGTCGATGAGGGTACTGGAGTCCCTGGTTTTGACAACCACGTCATCCACGTAAGCCTCGACGTTCTTGTTGAGTTGCCGCTTGAAGCAGGCCTGGATGGCCCGTTGATAGGTAGCGCCGGCGTTCTTCAACCCGAATGACATGGTCGTGTAGCGCACGCGCCAAACGGGGTGATGAACGCGGTCTTTTCCGGGGCTTCCTCTTTGATTGCGATCCGGTGGTACCGGAGTAGCGATCGAGGAAGCGAGAGCGGTCGCGGCCCCGCCGTGGAGTCGATGACTTGATCAATCCGCGGCAACCCGAAGGGGTCCTTGGGGCGAGTGCTTGTTGAGGTCGGTGTAGTCGACGCACATCCTCCACTCGTTCGAGTTCTTCTTGCGGACGAGGACGGGGTTGGCGAGCCACTCGGGATGGAAGACTTCTCCGATGAAGCCACCGCGAGTAGCTTGGCGAGCTCCTTCTTGATGGCGTCCCGTCCGTCGTCGGCAAAACGTCGGAGGTGTTGTCGTTTGGGGGTGGCCTTTGGATCGACGTTGAGGCGGTGCTCGATCGGCTCCCCAGGGCACTCCCGGCATGTCCGTCGGCTTCCACGCGAAGATGTCGCGGTTAGCCCGAAGGAAGCTGATGAGCGCGTCTTCCTATTTGGGGTCGAGGCCGGCTCCGATGGTGGTGGTCTTGCTGGGGGTCGCTTGTTCCGAGGTCGACCGTCTTGACGAGTACCTCCTCAGGTGGCTGAGGCTTGTTGGCGCTGTCAGACTTCTCTGGGATGTCGAGTTCGCTTGTAGCAAGCTTCTTCGACGCGGCGTAGACCTCCATCATCGCGTTGGGTACTTGGTTTGTAGAAGCGATGACCACGGCTTCTGTGTCGCAGTCGTGGGAGATCTTCAAGTCCCCTTGGAGGGAGAGTACACCGGCTGGACTTGGCATCTTGAGTACCAAGTAGGTGTAGTGGGGCACCGCCATGAACTTGGCGATGGCCGGTCTCGCCGAGGATGGCGTGGTAAGAGGTCTCGAAATCCGCGACCTCGAACTTGATGTACTCGGTGCGGTAGTTGTCCCGAGACGCCCCGAAGGTAATCGCGCACCACCGAGCCCAGTGGGATAGCCGCGTTGCCTGGGACGATGCCGTAGAAGGGCGTGCTGCTCTTGGTGAGCATGGGAGTGACGTCGAGCTTCATTTTCTTCAAGGTTTTGGTGAAGAGGACGTTGAGCCCGCTTCCACCGTCGATGAGCACCTTGTTGAGCTTGGAGCCCGCCACCGTTGGCTTCAGGACGAGGGGGAACCGTCCTGGTTCGGAGAAGGCTGGTCCATTGGTCCGCGCGGGAGAAGGTGATGGGTACCTCCGACCACCTGAGAGGGGTCGGGACCGCTGGTTCAATGGACATCACTTCGCGACGGGTAGCCTTCGCTCCCCGCCTGCTGGGCAGTCCGCCGAAGAGGACGTTGACGGTCTTCTCGGGTTCTTGGAAGTCGTTGTTGTCGCCGTCCTTCTTCTTGCCCTTTTGGTCGTGAGTGTGCGGTGGCTCCGGCGTATCCTTGAGTGCATGCCTGAGCTGGTAGCACTGCTCGGTAGTGTGGTTGCCGTTTGGATGCCACGGGCACTTCTCCTTCAGCAGGTCTTTGAACCCGCCGGAGTTCTTCTTCGAGTTCCCTTTCGCAGGCACCTTGGATAGCCGCGACGGTGTTGTCCGGCTTGCGCTTGCGGTTGGGACTCGAGTAGTTGTTGTTGTTGTTGTTGTTGTTGCGGCCGCCTTGGTTTGCGTTGCTTGCCGCCGCCGCCGCCCGGTTCTGCTTGGACTTGCCGCGGATGGCGTCGTATTTGGCGTTGGCCTTGTCCTCTTCATCCGCCCGGACGTGATCATGTCCTTGAGGTGGGGGATGGACTCGGGGCGGCGACGACCGAAGTCCTCGAAGGTGCGGCGATGGTAGAGGCCGTCCTGGAAGAGGTCGATGACCTCCTTGTCGGTGACGTCGACGACGGTAGCGCGCTTGTCGAAAAAGCGGCGCATGTACTTGCGGAGGGTCTCGCCTTGTTCCTGCTTGATCATGGCCAGGTCCATGCGAGTACCCGAACGGCCCATGGCGCCCGCGAAGTTGCTCGTGAACTGCTCCTTCAGCTGGTCCCACTTGTCGATTGAGTGCTTGTCGAGCGACTCGAGCCATGTGAGTGGTGCTTGGTCCAGGCAGAAGGGGAAGTAGAGGCATTTGGTGTCGCTGTTGCCGCCAGCGTTCTCGATGGAGAGGGCGTAGCATCGGAGCCACTGGATAGGATCCTGCTTCGCGTCGTACTTGGTGATCCCCAAAGGCTTGAACTTGTCGGGGGAGGAGCGAGGTTGCGAAGTCGAGGTGAGAAGGCGGGGAAGCCGTCGCCCTCGGCGGCGGTGGTCGACTTCTTCCATCGCGGCTCCTCGATCTTCTGGCGAGCGTCGTACCCGCCGTGCGAGGCGCCGGAGGCGTGGCTGTTCGCGTGGCCTCGGCCGCCGCGACCGCCGCCGCCTCCCGGCTCTCTCCGTTGGCCCCGTGGTGGAGCCGCGCCGTCGCCGCCGCCGTCAGGGTCGTTGCCGCCGCCACCGGCCGGAGCGCGGTGGGGAACGACTTCTCGGTTGCCTTGGTCTTGCTGTGAAGGTCCGCCGGCGTTGGAGCGGCGGCGGTTTGGCTCGGCTGGAAGGTCAGCTCGAGTACGGTTGGGACCAGCGTTGGCGCTGCGACTAGTAGCTTCATTGTCGCGGGGTTTAGCTGGAGGAGGTTGGTTGACTCTGTTGTCAACCCGCATGAAGTAGGCTTCTTCTGCGAGCTTGGCGATGACTTCTCCAGCGCGTATGCCCTGAGCCTGGCGTGCGATCGTTGTGATCGACATGAGGCACTGCTCAGGGGTGGTGTGTACTCTGCTCTCGACCGCCTCGAGAGCTTCCGCAAGGTTGCGGATGGGGAGGTTGTCTCTGAGCCGCCGGCGCCGTTCGCTGCGCTTCCTGTTGCGTTCACGTCGTGCGTCCCTGTTGGCGACGGTCTCGTCTGCAGGTGCGTTGGCAGACAGCTCGTCTGCGGAGATGTCCTCCGTGTACTTGTCCTCGCCCGTGCCTCGAAGGTCCCGGGGTTTCGCCGGCGAGCCATGAAGACTTGGCGATCGGGGGTGCCCGAGTGGGACTCGCAGGGTGCCACCTCGGTTGGTGTATTTGAGTCGGCCCGGTTAGTGGCGTTCCCTCCCCGGAACGGTAGCGAGTCGATGTAGGCGACGTAGCGTGAGTCTCCCTTTGCCAGGTCAGCGGGCTTGCGGTCCGGCCGAGGACGTATCTGCCGGCCGGCGTTGATTTTATAACCAGCCCCGAGGCTGGCCCTGACAAGGGAAGCTCAGTGGAGTCGTCTTCGGACTCGGGCTCCCCATGGTCCGACCCGAAGTCGAACTCGTAGTCCGGGTTCGAGTAGAACTCGGAGAGAGGGCTGGAGTCCGAAGCGCGATCGGGGACGGCGTCGGAGTCCGAGTTGTACTCGGGTACGGGCTCCTTCCGGCTCGGCGCGAGGTGGGAGCCCCCGTGCGGGCCCGGCTGGTGATGCGTGGGCCACGCGCGGAGTGCCCGCGTGGTGAGGGGGCCGTCTGCGATGGCTGAGTAGCCGGCTCACATGCGATGGCCCATGGCGACGTCGGGTTCGAGTTGGAGACGGACTCGAGCTCGAAGTCAGCGTGGTGGTTGAAGAGCGAAATTTCGCCGAACTTGCCGGCGAGTTCGCCTGTGACAACTTCAGGAAGCGTCACGAGGCCTGTCCTCGGGTTGGGCTGCATGGTTAGGCGGCGCTGGAAGGAGCCCGCGCCATCAGCAGTGCAGACCCAGGCGCCGAAGACGAAGGTGTCGCCGCGGTTGAAGGCGACGGTTGGCTTGAAGTGGACGGAAGCCGTCGAGTTCGCCATGTGATCTCGAGCGAGAGCCCCTACCTGGCGCGCCAGCTGTCGGTGTTTTAGACCGGCAACCTACTACGGGGAGTACCCGAAGTAGATGATTGTGACTCGCCGAGATCGGTAACTCGAAGGAAGAGACACGTGGCACACAATTTAGACAGGTTCTGGCCGCGAGGTGCGTAATACCCTACGTCTTGTATGCTGCGTAGCTCTGGATTGATAGGGCACAATTACAAGATGGTGCAATAGTGCGCCGTCGGTTGTAGGGGATTGGATGAGGTGAGGTGATCCTGAGATCGGTCCCTGTCTCGCCTTATATAGTCCGGGAGGCAGGGTTACAAGTCGGAGTAGGGAAAGAGTACTAGTTGAGTACGTCTAGGAGTCCTCTATACAGTGCGGAACATGTACAGCTACCTAACCGAGTACTACTCCTGTGTAGTCCTTGTGCTCCACGCCATCAGATGCCGTGTAGCGCAAGCCGGGTAGTCCCAGGGGCCCACCGAGTAGTCGGTCCTGGTACCCACCGAGGTAGTGGGCCCAGGGAGGTCCATACGACAGGGTCCCACGGCAGCACGCCTGGTCTGGCTCCGACGTCGCGCGGCACACTCCAGAGCGCCGGGTGCTAGAAAGGTTTCCAAGTAGTCCTGTTTCGGAGCGTTTCTCTCCAAAAATTTCAACAGAAGTGGTCCAAGGTTTCTATACCCAAGTTGTACACCACACTACCCTCTACAACTTTGCCGAAAGCTCTAGTGTCTTTTTCTCAACCGAGTTTAAACAAATGGCATACCAAGTTGGCAGTTTCTGGGCGACAGTGAATAGTAATTCTAGGCGTTGACCAAGCTTTTTCACCCATTTCCACTTCAAATCTCAAATGACAATCAACATGAAAGTTGTGTCCCTCGACAAAAAACACAACTTTTGCATTGGGAGAATTTGAAGTGTTTAGGTGAAATTTGGAGAACGCGGCAAAAGTTCCAGGCGACATAGGAGGGTCAAAGAGTGTTTAAGGGGTTTGACTAGTGTTTTTACCGAACCTTGACCATGAGTTGACCAAGGGGTGTCATTTGGGGTTGTCGGTGATGTTTTCGAGGTGATGGACCAGGTTGACAGTCGATTGACCAAAATCAACTCGGTTGACCGGCTCATTAGGGTTAATTAACCCGGCTGAAAACCTGGGGCGTCACAACAACAGCGGAATCTCCTATCCTTGTTGTTTCTTGTCCGAGCTGTGGCCGCAACAAGCACATCCACCTTGCGCTCTGCTCGACGCCACTGTCCTCGCCGTGATGGGCCTGACACCGTGCTCAGCTTCGCGGAGATGGCTACGATGCTCCCACGTCCGGTCTCTGACGTCCAAGCCGCCGCGGCACGGGCAGCGGCCATGGAACCTGCTCCGACGCCGGACGCCTCTGCCAGGATCGCTGGCCGCCAGGCGGCTGGCTGGTTGCAAATTGCGAGGGGATTCTTTTTCATCTGACAAGTGGCTCACAGATGGGGGAGGAATACAGAGGATACTGCTGCATCAAAAAGAAATTTAGAGAATCAAATTGTTTGGCCCTCCAAATATTGGATTAGGGAATGATTTTTATGGGACACTGTTTCGGATAGCCATAGAACACAAAACAAACCAGTACTGGGAACAATATGATGGTGAGTCTAGGTATCTTTTTAGTGCGCCAAGGTTTTATCACAATTATAAGTCATTAAGATATAAGAAGCTCATTATGCAATTACGCACACAAGGATTGTGTTGAACGTTCATCTTGCAATGGAGTGTCATATTTGTGCCGATTATGTGTAAGGGATGGTTGCGACTGAACTTGAGATGAAATTTGGTAGCTAAGGAGTACAGTCGAAGTCGTACTTTGTATCCCAATAGCTCATGAATATGAGGGCACTCCCATTGTTGTGGGCGGTTGGTGTGGGCGGCGTCATGGCCGCTATAATGCCCGGTTGCAGGTACTGCCGTGCATTTGAGAAGTGTTCGTAGTCATGCCTGGAGGATGTATGCGCATGGATAGCCTTGTTATAAAAAGTTGTGCCTCATTGTTGTTCTCATTTGTGTGTTTTTGCAATTTGGATTTGCATTCTTAGGTTTATTTCTTCCAAGCTTTTATTCTAACATAGAGGAACAACGGAACAGTTTCAGGAGCAGAGGAGACTAAAGTTAGCCTTACTAGATAACCATCAGCAAAAGGATGTGGTGACGCTGTTCATCAGGAGAACTGCTGTGAGAAGGTTTTTATATGAAGACGAGATGGCGAAAACATTAATTGAGGTTGACTTGTTGCGACAGCTGCTAGCCTTCGTGGCCCAAATAGTAGACGGAAACTTATGTAGTAAACTAGAACGGCGGCGCGCCCTACAGTGTATATAAGTAAATGGTGGAGGCTGAATGAAAAAAAGTATATCAAATACAACATAAGCATGCAACGACAACATATAAGACGCTCAAGATCCATATATCGTAAAAGCACATGAGCATCATACAACACTAAACATCACCAAAGGTGTTTGTCTGCCATCTAATACATAAATACTACACCACACTCATGCATCTTAACCTCAAAGGTGTTTGTTCGGAATATAATATGGCAATATTACAACACATTCATCCACCCGTCAATGGTGTTTGTTCGGCATGAAATGCATCAACATTAGAACACAACCACTATCATCCACCCTACCCATGAAGTTAGGCGTTTGCTTAGCAATTAAACCTTAAAATTACAGCACAATGATCGCCATGAGAGCCACAATCAGTATCCATAGCTACCAAGCAACGCGGTTCGGTAGCTACCAATACTATGTGGAATGGGTTTTGAATGAAACCACCAAAACGCTACGCGGATTGTAGGCACAACCTGGAGCAACAAAAGAGACATGAGCTTGACTGCTCATGCATTGTTGGTTGGGCTGCAAAAGGATAGTAATCAGTCTTCAAGTAATTACGATCTGCTAATAATAAACACATTCAAAGAAAAGGAACATGGATATAGGTAGGTAACATTTGTTGAAAAGCCAAGATAACGATATTCTACAAATTACGAAGTGCTACTACTCACCTCCGAAAGCCTATGTCAGAAGAGGCAGCAACAGGAACTCTTGATCAACCACCTTTCCCCTAACAAAACAGGAAATATAGAAACTAATAAGGATGCTTGGATTAGCAGCAAACAGAGTCAAACACAATTGAGCTGGAGCATAGCTATGGCAGCAGCATCTGGTAAGAAGCCAGTCAGCACAAAGAATAGCTTTCAAAAACAATAACAAAGGACAGCAACACATGGTCCTTAAGGAAACCTGTATTCAAAACAGTCACAAATGATCTCCAAGCAAAGCTCTCACGCATCAGCCCACCAAAACCCAATGGACAGCAACTAATCATACAATTTAAATCCCAAAACAGTCACAAATGATCCCCAAGCAAAGCTTTCACACATCAGCCCACCAAAACCCAATGGACAGGGACTAATCCTACAATTTAAATCCGTAGGCACCCTCTAGACCCGGTCACATCCTATGGCAAAGCTGGCTGCTTTTTATGGAAAAGCTGGCCGCTCTTAGGCTGCATAACAGATAGAATGGCTCATGGATTCTAAGGTATGACCTCTAAAAATAACAAAATACCTAGCTGCTCTTAGGCTGCATAACAGATAGAATGTCTCATGGGTTCTAAGGTATGACCTCTAAAAATAACAAAATAAATGGACACATTTCATTCCAGGGCAGGTATGACCACCTCGCTAAACAGCAGCTCCAAAAAAAGATTTAAATCGCATGGACATAGGTTAGTAAACCGACAAATGCATACTCGTTAAGATTTTACCAAAACTGATAGTAGAGATGAGCCAGAGGTAGATAATCTACACTGATAACTCAACTTTAATCTGAAAATAGAACATATTCAAGAAAAAAAGGCACCCAAAAGATTTAATTTCTAAAAGATCACAACAGCAGGAAATCTCGTTAAGATTTTACAAAAACTGATAGTAGACATCAGGCAGAGGTAGATAACGTACACTGAAAACCCAAGTTCAATCTGAAAATAGAACATATTCAAGCAAAAAAAGGCGCCCAAAAGATTTAATTTGTAAACGATTACAACAGCAGGAAAAGGCAAGTAGTATAATCCATTTTCATCTAGATTGGCTGACCCATCTAGGATGGTATGCTAATTTGCAACAACACCATAAAAAAACTAAGCAGTAAATCCCATTTACATCTAGATTGGCCGATCCATCAAAGATGGTAGTCAGATTTGCAACAATGCCTGGTTATGTAGAATCAAAGACCTAAATATCTAAGTATGATTAGATGCGGAAGACAAGGACACATGAACCTGCTAGTGTAGGTAAAGAAAACAAACATCCACACATCTTTTCGAAGCAAGCAGAAAAGAACATGCTGAGCACGCAAAAAAAAACCTATTAAGTACAAACTTACCCCAATACGCAGGTGACCAAACCCAGAAGCTCACTGCAGACCAGAAAGCTGACTGCAGGCACAAAAGGCAGTCACTGATAGGGCACGATACACAGCAAGCACAAACACACGAAGAAGATAAAGAGGGAGGGACAAGCTCACCTTCAGAACCTGCAGACCGCTCACCTTTAGAAGCTGCTGACCAAATCCACAGAGGGCACTGCAGCCACAAAAAAAAAGATATCCAAAAGATTTAATTTCTAAAAGATCACAACAGCAGGAAATCTCGTTAACATTTTACAAAAATTGATAGCAGACATCAGTCAGAGGTAGATGATCTACACTGAAAACCCAAGTTCAATCTGAAAATAGAACATATTCAAGCAAAAAAGGCACCCAAAAGATTTAATTTCTAAAAGATTACAACAGCAGGAAAGGCAAGCAGTATAATCCATTTTCATTCAGATTGGCTGACCCATCTAGGACAGTATGCTAATTTGCAACAACACGATTAAAAACGAAGCAGTAAATTCCATTTACATCTAGATTGGTCGATCCATCAAATGAAGAAAATCATTTGAATTTCCCATCATTCGACAAATTTAGTGTTTCTGTGAAATTTAAAGTCACAAAGAACTGCACATCATTCATTGTCTGCTGACGGTTCAATGTCAAACACAAATAGCAAAGAAAGAACAACTCACCTGTTTACAGACAAGCTTAGAGTCACCTTGAGCACGATTATACTTGAATCCCTTCTTGGCAGCATAATCTAGTCCCAGGATCAATGCACGATATTCAGCAGCATTGTTGGTTGTAATACCTAAACCCTCACGCAGTAGAGCAATCTGCAGTAGAAGAGGGTGGCACAGTAACCAGATAAGCATGATAAATGAAGTTAATAAAACACATCAGCTTAGCCAAGGGTTGGTCTCCATACCACAGATCCATCTAACCTCCGACATGAGATCCCATAGAAGTGGCAATGAATTGGACCTTACCATCACAGTGAAATGAGTCTCATACTCAAAAAAGCTAGTCTTCTCCAGAGTGTACTGATTGTTTGCTAACCTAACCTGCAATAAAATAAACATAAACAAGAGTTATAGGCATCAACATCAGACAAGGTACCACAGTGGACAAATGGATTTATCAAGTATCACAAGAATAATTTCAGGGCCTACCCAAGAACATCAGAAAGAAATATCTCCAAAGGGCGTATACTGCGGACCAAAACAATGTACCGAAGATCAAACTTCCTTCCTTGGAAAAGTGCAGGGCGTTCAATATACTTTTGGCATATCTTGGGACCTGTCTCCATAAGTCTGATGATAGCAGATAAATCACGAATAACTGTAGTATCTATTGTTCTTGCCATGTTCCAAGGCTTCGTGATCCATAAGTTGTCCATGCCATCTCGTTTCCTCGCACAATAATCACCAATCAGTGGAGACAAATGTGCCTCTAGGTTATATGTAGGTTGAAGCCATTCAGGTGAGCCCCATGCCTGCATGAGTTGATGTTAGTTTCAGATGCCACTAATGTCTATGCTGCCAAACTCAAACAGTTCTATAATTATATAGTAAGACGTACAGGGTACCCCGCCTAGGAAGACAGATGCACACTGAAAATGTCAGTGGCTCACCTTATGGATGGTCTCCGCAAGATGGTGCTTCATGACCAGGCAAGCCTCAAAAGGAAATTGATTTGTGTATTGTTGGTCTGTAAGACCTAGTGCTTTCTTTGCTTCTGAATCCACTTGCATGCTTACCCAGATGGTGTCCGCCTCCTTTGGATCAGTTGCTGCACGAGATATCAAAGAGTTGCCTTTGAATCATATATTTGCAGAAATAATGGAATATGCCCAATTTGAAACCATTAATTGTCATGACTATAGAAATGTATTAAAGGAAACAATCTGATCAATGACATGAGATAGTATTTTAGTGAAGTTAATACTACAAAAATCAGCTCATGTTAATTTTGGTTCGGTTCCTGACAAATCTACAAGATAGAACCACAACACCGGAAGTTACAAATTACTATGGTGCATGAAATGATGAAATATATACAGTATTATCACAGGTGTACAAGAAAAATAACATAATAGTAGTATTATCACAGGTGTACAAGAAAAATAACATAATAGTATTATCACAGGATAATACTAGCTAATCTGGCTAATATATTCAGGCTAATACTGGCTAATACAAGAAACAGAAGCACATATAGTTAGCATTTAGCACATTGCATATTCATACATACTCACATCACTATCAGGTAACAATTCCTGTTCAGAAACTTTTTGATGGTTTGATGGTCCGGTTTCCTTCAGGAAATGGTTATGAGTATGAGTAAACAAGATACATAGCAAAGTCAACAAATATTGTAGAGAACACTATTCAAGAGACCATATCTTCACACTTATCATGAAGGGAAAAACAATTACCATATCCTCTGACCTTTTCAATGTAGACTGCACAGATTCATCAGGTTGCTGAAATCAAACATCCATATGTCAGAACTCTGCCCCCACTGCCGCGGCACACCATGATTTGCTCACCCTCCCCTCCACCGGCACTGGCGCTTGCCCACGGCCTGGTCCCCACCCAGGCGAGGAGCTCGCAGCCGCAGCACACCGACGGGCGGGCCGTGGCAGATCTTGTGAGAGAGGAGCGCTTGTTGCTCACCAAAAGGAGAGGAGAAAGATAGGTGGAGCAATGCGGTGCCCGAGCGTGACCGGAGCAGTGGGCGGGGGAGGAGAGAGAGTGAGGGCGCCCTGCTCGCAGCTCGGCCGCTCTTCCTCGGTCGGATCTGCACCTCCGCGGGCCATGGCCGGCCAGGATCGGTCGCCCGCGACGCCCGCCCGCCGCTCCGAGCCCCCCCTTGGCCGTATCCGCACTCTCGTGGTGGGCCGCGGGAGTGGCGGCGGCGGCGGAGGAGGACGTGGTGGTGGTGGTGGGGAGAGGGTGGCGGCGGGGACGCCAAGGAGAGCGCGAGGAGGGAGGGGGTGTGGGGCGATGGGTAGGGTTTGTTGGGTGCGGGTGGACTATGCTGCAATTTCCATAGAGCAGAGGGGTTTCTTTGCAAAACCGGCAGGCAGGGGTGCTGAAGCGAGCGCTGGTCGACACGTAGCCCGTGGGATGCGGAGAGAGCAGCAAAGGAGGGCATCTTTTAAGAATTCTGATGCATCAGCAGTGTTTGTCTCGCTGCAACACATGATGTACTATATGTAGTCTCACCACCCAACTTCAGCACACTTTGTTAACGAGAGCAACATAGTTGAGCTTGGCATGCATCAGGACAGTAGCTAGTACAGATATCTGTGCAGCAAGTGGCGGTATTGTGTTGTTCGTGGGACACTCCGGAAGACCTTGTAGTATGCGCCCATGGGAAAAGAAGCGCTTCAATAGCTGCACTGCTGAACAGATAGGGAACATTGCGGCTAAAGATCCATGACTACCACAGAATTTTCAGGTTGGTGCGCACTAGAGTCCTGATACACCGCATCCTGTTAGATATTGTGTCGAATATTTGTACAGTCCGGTTATGATGGGACTTGAGTTGTATTTAACAGTATAGGGTAGAGTCCGTGTCATACTCTGTAACCCGAGCCTCCTCATAAATATGATAGGGGGACTGCTGTTGTAACCATGATGACATAGCGACAGCCTCGCAGGGGGAAGGCGGCACGATGCCGGGATCTTAAAGCGGCCGGTGTTGCGGTTGGGCAAGAGCACCCGTAGTTATGCTCTGGGGATGTATGCTTCGGCTGAACCTCGTTACCAAAGATCGTGTCTTCGTTGTCGTCTATCGTCATTGCAACTTCGTCTCGGTAGATTCAATCGTCGTTCTGCTACGTGGATATTAGCAGGCGGCCCGTCGCCGCCGAAGGCTAATTTCTTACACATCCACATGCCCATCTATGTTTTGAGGGACATGTTTAGCTAGTTTTTGAAGATTGATCCATTTGTCACCGAAGCCTTGTAAAAGGTTGTTTGACTCTATGTTGTGGCTTGTGAAAGATGACAAATGCCTTTATTATTGCCTAGCACACAAGGAACTCTTTAACCACTACATATACATAGGGCATGAATGGATCCATGTGTTAGTGTTAGTTTGAGGCAAACTAACACAAAAGATCCATGCATAGGTGTTATTTTGGTGTTAGTTTGGAGTAACACCTCCCAAAAAAACTAACACCTTAAATAGGTAGTAATTGGTGTTAGTTTTGATGGACCCCACTCAACTTCACCTTTTTTTTCTCTCCCTCTCCACAACCAATCTAACTTTGCTTCTTTTGGTGGACCACAAATGATTGCAAAATTAGCATGACATGCAAAGTAACACATGCATCCATGCTTCCAAGGTGTTAGTTTGTAAGGTGTTAGTTGGGATGCCAAAAACTACCACTAACACTAACACCAACTGTCTATTCATGGCCATCAGTTGATAACATGAGGGTTTCCATTTACTTTTATTTAAATAATGGTAGTAATTAAAGGCAACACAAAAAATTAGTTCAGTTCCATGCCAGCATTTAACATCGCAAATGTGACATTTTTTTTACAAAATTTTGTTTCCGACAAAAAGTTTTCTGCATACAAAATCACTTCTAACAACATGTTTTCTTGAATACAGTAATCGCTATATGAGAAGCATATGTTTATACACTTCACATTTCCCTGTGGTTCTCAATCTTCAATTCGCTGCCAAATAGCAAGGGGAAAGAGCAAATAGCCTTGGGAATTTGATCTGCCAATTTCAATATAAGCCTCAGGGATGGTGGATAGACTGTCAGCATCACCTAGTTCCGATCTTAGGGTTATTTCTTGCTACAACTGAACCAAACAATATTGAGAAGTGGTCTGAAAACATGCTGCTAGGTCGAAATCTCTGTCCAACACAATGCCTACAGCAGTTGATTCTACAGTTAAGAACATTAATTGGTACAAGTGAGAAGGATTGCTTTCGAAATTCATCCCTGTCGTAGAGGAACAAAGGAACCAGGTTTGTGGAACAGAGAAGATAACAGCTAGCTTAACTGGATAACCGTCATAGAGCAAAAGGACGTGATGTTGTTCGTCAGGAGAACTGTTGATATATTAAGCTTTTTTGATGTGGGAGATGGCAAACAACATTAGTCAAAGCATAGTACAAGGAAGACTTGTTGCGTGGCACTACTAATAGTACACGGAAGCGTGTGCAGTAACTACATGCATCAGCCATGTTTCTCTCCCTTCGTGCAACACACTTTTTTAAAGATACATAACACACTCTAAACAGCTGAAGCTATCGAGGTACAAATGCCCGGGGGCGGACTGACTAGCCATACATGCCTGCCCACTGGATCAAGGAGGGAACTACGAGCCAAGTTGTGCGCATCGTAGTTGGCCTCTCACTGCTCATGGACGGACTCCATCATTTGGAAATCTCCTTCCCAAGCCTTGATCTCCTGGATCACATGGTTGTAGACTGTAGGATCAAGTCACATAGAAGGGGGGTTGAATATGAGACTTCTTTTGCAAGCTTTAAAAAAACTGAAAACCGTAGACTATCAACTAGTGTTGCCCATTCTAAAAAAGGTTCTTCCCTACTACTAGAGCACACTATCACAAGTTTCCTTAGCAATTAACACACTAGGAGGCAAGATCACAACCTAGGCAAGATATGAAGCACACAAGCAAAAGCAAGAGCAAAGACAAAGAAACTTGCGAGCGGAAATAAGGTGCTGAAAGTAAGTGCTAGAAGTAAATGAGAGGGACAAGAGGCCACCGAATTTTTTCCCGTGGTATCGAGAAGTTGACGCTTCCCCCTAGTCCACGTTAGAGCACTCACTTAGAGTATTGCTCCCCCTTAAGTCACAAAGACACAAGTGCTCACTAAGAGTACCCGTTCTCCATCTCCGGAACGGTGGGTCTCGAACCGTGTACACCAAGCTTGTCTTGAGGCTCCCACAATCTCCAAGAGCTCACCTAGAACCCCCAAGTCACCTAGACCGTCTAGGAGCCGTCAAACTCCAAGAGTAACAATCCCGTACACCTTCACTTGAGCTGAGCACTCAGCTAAGCCTTGTATGCACCTTGAACACTCTTGATCACTAAGAAGAACACCTCAACGAAGAGGAAGAGAATCCCAAATGGAAAGAACACACTCTCCTTCTCTCCTTGGCTGCAATGGATCTTCAGAATGGCAAAGGCAGCTCTAGAGAGGCAGGGGGCTTATTTATAGACCTAGCATGGGAGGCTGGCCGTTAGAAAAGGCCATAGCCTTGTAACACTACAAACTAGCAATCCAAGTGTCCTTCATCTCCTTGTGACACTTGGAACTAACAAAGTCCATAGCCTTGTAGTATTCATCCATTTTTAGTCCTTGAATTCAAATTGAGGGGTCTCATTTCATTCAATACTTGCGACAATAACCCAATATGAAATCTGCTACAAAACAACGGTTAGTCACAAGCATATGGTTGTCATTTATCACCGAAACACACCCTTACCAAAGGTGCGAAAGGGCCTACATGGTTACAATCTCCCCCTTTTTGGTGATAGATGACAACATGGTAGAGACATACAAAAATTTGAATTTAAAAGCATATAAACTCTACTTCTAATGCATGAAACAAGATAGGCTTACACACATGCATTAAGGTAAACAAGCACCACAAACATGAGTAGACATGTAAAACAACGACAAACACAAGATCCAAATACATGTCTCATCATGAAACTCCACAAAGCGAGAGAGGCTACAAAGAACTCAAAATCCTGCACTCTCCCCTAACTCCCCCTATCTATCTCCCCCTTTGGCAACAAGCACCAAAAAGGAGTCTAAGGTTGAGGTGGAGAGGAAGGATCCAGTGGCGAGGTAGAGACGGTCCTTGAAGGTCAAACAGAGAAGCCGGAGGCGTCGTCGTCGTCCTCGCTGACAAGAGACCAAGTCAGAGAGGAGGGACCTGGAGCCGGAGGAGGTGGAGCTGGTGGAGCTGTAGTCGTCCCGGTGCCTGAAGTCGGAGCTTGAGTGGCCTCGGGAGCTGGAACCTCGGGGTTGGAAGTGAGTGCTGAAGAGATTTGCTCGGTGATAGCACGCAGGTAGTAGTCCTCCTGACCCAGACCCTCTGCCCATGGTGTAGTGAAGCTCGGAAGAGGTGAAGACACCGGTGGACTGGGCAGAGTGGTGCGAGCTAGCGTCTCAAAGACAAGTGCTCCTGTGGTGAGAGGAGACGGCAGCTGTGACGACATCGGAGTGGTCATCTAAAGTTGGTCCAGCAAGGAAGAAGTGACCGCTGCCTGTGGTGTCGTCGTCTGGGGTACCGCGAACATCCCCGTCTGAAGGAGTGGTGACTGTGGAAAAGTCGCGAGGGGGACGTTCACGAACCCACTGGCAGGAGGTAGAGGTGCAGTCAGGTCGGCCTGAAGCTGGGCAGTGGTCGGTGGCTGAGGTAGCTGGATCCCTGACTGCTGAAAGAGCTGACCGAGGCATCCAGACATGAAAGTGAACATCTGAGAGGTCATCATCTGGTGCTGGAGCATCTGCTGCCTCTGTGCCTCCTGCTGCTGACGGATCCCCTCAAGGATCACCTGCTGAGACTCCTGGTACTGCTGAAACTGAGCCTGCATCTGCTTCTGTACCTGGAGTGTGGCCTGAGTCTGAGCAACCATAGCTCGGATCGCAGTGGTAAGCCGGTCCGGGCCGGGTTACCTGAGCAGCTGTGATCGTGGGAACCGGTGACTCAACCTCTCTCTGGCATGGCAAAGTAGAGCCTCCTGCCTCATCATCGTGAGTACGACGGGCTCGGAACACGGGCTCAGGAGCTGGTGTAAAGTCCTCGTCGTCACTGGAGGACTCGTCATCTGTAGCGAAGTACTGTGGGAGAGGTGCCTCAGCTGCTGCTAGTGTCACGTCCTGTCTAGCTACCTCACCCATCATAGCCTCAGCTGCTGCCTGTGCATGTAAGGTCTCCTCTGCTCTCCTTAGGCCTCTCGGGCCTCTCCTCCTGTCTCCTGGCACCAGAGGTCAGTATGTCGGGAATACAAACTTCGACGACTCCAACATCCCGACGTACCTTTGGGCCTCAAGACGGGACAACAGCAAACTGATCCAGTGAGCGAAGGGCTGCTGTCGTGTCATCCCCATGCCATCCATAATGGCGTCCTCAATCTCAGCAAGCATGATATCAACTAGATCAAACGGGCGCTTCGCCATCACATACATCAGGAGCCACTGCTGCACCCCTATCAAAGACTCGGCGTTCCCCATCCTATAGAGCACGGACCTCCTGAGAGCGTAGTGGACGACGTACGCCTCACGAATCAAACGGTCTGATGTCCTGGGTGTACCGGGGAGGAACAACTTTTGGAACAGGAAGCTGATCTCATCGTCTGACAGAAGAACTGAAGAGTGAGCACGACGAGGAGGCTCGACGTCGGGGTAAGCTAGGTAGTGGATCGAGTCGTCATGAAGGTCAACCTGGAGCAACTCTGCGATCCCCTCTCTAGTGAGCCTTTGTTGCTGACCCATGAACATGAACCTGATAGCAACCCGGTCAGCGTCGACGTACACAGTGGCGTAGAAGACTCGAACCCAGTCGGGGACGTAACGTGACCGCCTGGTCACCAAGTCCACCAAGCCCCGCTGGTAGTCGAAGAAGGGCAGAATGGCCTCTCCAGCTGCAGTTGCTCGAAGTGCGGTGAACTACAGCATCCTGTGCTGACTCAGCTAGGAACCCAGGTGTACGTAGGAGGCGTAGAAGCTCTCCTGCAGTATCGTCCAGAACCTCGGGTCACAGTCCTCTCGCCCACGTGGAAACCACTGCTCCTCGGGCACACTCCTCAACCGCCGAATCTTCGGCCCCGGCAAGTGACAGAGGTCACGGCTGTAGACTCCGAAGGCCTCTGCTCGTGGACCACTAGGGATCTGTGGGTCGTGTGCCTGCTGCTCTCACTCAGTGAGCTCCTCAACTGTAGCTCTCCTCTAGCGTGGTGTCGGCTGCGGCTGAGTGTGTCCTCCACGAGTCTGAGGTCCGGACCTAGCCAGTGAGGGAGGTGACTCTGTCTCGCTCTCTTCGGGCGCTAACCTCCGCCCGAGCGACGTAACCGCTGCCGCCGGCGACCGAGTCCGCTTCTCTACCGCTGCTCACCCTGGGGCTGCTCCTCCTGACCCTGTGCACTCTCTCCTATCCGATGCCCCTTTATGGCTGACCCTGTGTGTCTGGCACTGAAAGCACTCGGTCCCACTCCTTCTGCTGTCGGGTCTTCTTCTTCCTCGGCTAGGCTACCGCCTTGCCCTTCCTCTTGTCGCCTGCCATCTGTGAGAGAAAAGATAGAAGATTATAGAATGGCGAGATACGAATAAACGTGATATGTATCTAAGGGTAAGAGGTCCTTAAGCAAAGCACATGAATAGATATGAGCCTAAGTGAAAAAATTCTAGTGGATGTACTGCTCAAGGTAATGAAAGAAAGTGCTAGGTACATCCTTAGGTGAACCAGATGTGCATTTGTGTGGACAAAAGAATAATGCTTGTACATGCCATTTTAAAAGTACTTAAAAAATGGAAAGATCAAAAGCTATATGACCTTTGAGCATACACAGTGGCATAGCATGTATGCAGTGAAGCATGAAGGCCCTAAGTACTCAAGAGCACAAGATCATGAACTTCAGAGCAAGAAATTTCCTTAAATTGATATGAAACAGTAGCAGTAAAAGGGAATTTTGGGGAATTCCTCAACACTGCAAAGGAGTGGCAACGAGGAGCAGCTGTGGCGGGAGTAATTGGTCCTTGCGCAGCCCTAGGAGCACGCCGGCGAGGCCCCGTGGAGGCGGACGACCGGAAATCAGCGGACGGCCAAAACCCTAGGTGGGAGGGCCATGGTGCGCGCGCGCGAAATCCGCAAGGATGGGCGACGCAGAAGGCCGACGGCGAGCGCGGAGGACGGCGGATGGCGCGGGGAGCACACGTGCACGAAAGGAACCACCGGAGGCAGAGGGGACGGTGGCGCATGAGTTTGGACGGCGACGGCCTCGAGCGGTTAGGGTTAGATTGATTTGAGTCACCCCGAACCGTTATGATGGGTGGGACCAACGCGTCAGTGTAGCGTCGGATGAACCGACGGTGCAAAAATACGACCGTCGGTCGAACCGTCGGTGCACTTCTGCTCCTGGGTGAAAGAGGGCATCGGATGGTCTGACGGCCTGATTTTACAACACGTCGGACACTACAAAAAATGTGGCGGTCTATGACGGTGATTTTTTGTCATGGATCAGTGAAAAATCATCATAAAACGGCTTTTATGACGAAATTTCATTTCATCATGTATTGAGCGTCATAGATTAAGCCTTGTGACGAACTAAGATTTTCATCATAGATTAACGTGATCTATGACGTTCTAATGGCGTCATAGATTTGTCTAAAGCCCATTGAACCCAGCCCGAAGCCCAAAATCTATGACGAAAGGTGATCGTCATAGATTAACTTGCCACATCACTCGTAGATGACATGGATGATGAGTTGGAAGCTGACGTGGATGAGGACGTGGCAGATGACGTGGCAGATGATGTGGCAATTGTTGACATGAGCGCCACGTGGCACATGACATGGCATCCACGTGGGGCCACACGTGGCAGATTTTGTGGCTGACACGTGGCACATATTGTGGCTAACACGTGGCACATATTGTGGCTGCCACGTGGAAGAAAATGTGGCATTGATGATGTCATATTTTTTTAACAGACCGAATTGAATATGGGCCTTAATCTGGTCTGATTTTTTTGTGCCGCGTATGAATTTCAGCCCACAAATACATTACAGCCCAACCCAAATAGATTGCAATAAGGACCCATATTCATTCCAGGCACATGTCATACATTTCAAAACAGCTATAATTCCCAGAAAACAAATCAAATCTTTTTAGGTCTACCATGACATAAAAATCTCAGCACCAGATCACCATATATCACCAAAAAGAGCAAAATATCAAAACTACCAGGATATCACCATCAAAAGTACCAAGATATCACCAAAAAGTACCAAGATATCACCAAAAGTACCAGGATATCACCATCAAAACACAGGTAACACAGTATAGACATGTTTGGTAAAAACACCAGTTGTTGCCCACTGCACAGTTCGGTTCCTGCAAAGTTCCACCAAAAGGTTGCATACCATCTTGCCGCTTAGTTGCCTTGATTTGTCTTTAGGAGAAGGTCCAGTTTTGCCTCCAACTCGGATTGCTTCTTCTGACTTGCCATCACTTGACTTGACAGATCATCCATTTTCTCTTGCTGGCTGTCAATTTTCTCTTGCTGGCTGTCAACAACCGACCGAAGCTCAGCATTTTTCTTCTTCTCCACTTCTAGTTCATCTTCAAGTATAGGCAAACCACGCCTACGCTGCCGCACAATGTTGATGCCCACATTCGGAAGGAACTTACTGTTCTTTGTGTTTTTTATCCAGCACATCAGACACAACTTCAGTTGCAGACTTGGGTTGTTGTTCACCTTCCATTGATGTAGACAGTTGGTTTTCCATATCGCCTAGCAAGCAAACAAGCAAAGAAACATGGTTCAGGATCACGAGATGTTGAAATCAAGCTTAGCTAATAAAGAGCACCATTAGAACGCTGACTTACAATAGCCAACTGTACAGCAGGCGTGTATCCTTTCTTTATCTTGCTATAGTGGCATAGCTTGAACAACTCAAAAGCATCAGACTCTTTACCCTTATACTCATCTCCCTGAAAAACAAGAAGACATTTATATTGGTTGAGCATGAACTGGTGTGTAAGAATCAGATTTTGTACAGTAAACAGCATGCAGTTCAAAAAAAATGGATATACAATCTTGGTTGAGCATGAACTGAAAAACAACATACAGTTCAACAAAATGGATATACAATCTTACCAGATTTTCCACAGTAACAGGGTAACTACAAGAACTAGTAGTTTGATGGAACTTCACATTTCCTCGATTTTCTTTAGCTACTTGGCATGCCCTCTACAATAGTCACAATACATGTAAGCTACTTGCAAAATTAGCATGTACAAAGCAAAGTAGTTTGGTATTAAGGAAAAGTACCATCTTCTTGGGAGTTTTCCATTACTGGTTGCTTTGACTGGAGACGTTTTCCTAACCAAGTGTAGAGGGTAAGGATCAAAGAACACCTGCTTCAGCTTGTATCTTTGTTGACGAACAGCAGACTTCATCATCTCCTTACAACCTTTTTAACTGCTGGATCACTTGTGTTAATGTCAAATTTTGCCTATCGAGATGGAAAAAGAAGTGTAAGGTCATATTTGTGAAAATGATAAGCTGGTTGCAAATGTTGTAACAAGCCACATATCTGAGAATTTCTTAAGTTGGAAGAAAAGATAATTGTGTAGGAATGTGGCTTTTATCTAAAATGCAGTGACAAAACTTGCACAGAATCTAGTGAAAACTACTAGATAAGAGGCTAGTAACATATGGCACACGGTTCCTGACAAATAAAATTGTAGTACACAATCTGTTCAAGCTCATAAACTAAACTGAGATAAAGTACCAATAGAAACCTCAAAGAAGCCTATAAATGTGGGGGGAGGTACTTACAGAACGTATTGCAAGAAATTGCTGCACTATTGCTGGTTGTTTCTTGTACTCCTTCCAGTGTGTGAGGATAGGAATATGGTTCCTCACTGCAATGTTGCACTCTGTTGCATACTTTGCAGCAACTAGAGGAACCTGGGGCCTTATGTTCCCTTCAGTTATGACCACTAGAATTTTTGAATGTCGAGCTCTAGTCAAACTTTGAAGACCATGTCCCATGTTAACTCCTCTTTCCCTTCGCTTCTTTCCTGAATGCAAATGCACATTGCAGTTGCAATCAGTAAGCTTAAGGAAAAATTGATGCAAGCTCACAGTTGAATTAAATAAACAAGTTGAATTCATCAATAGAGCAACCTATCACCTGTATTGGTAAGCCGGTTGTGACCGCAAGGATGAGTAATGCAATCAGGTCCATCACCTATGTTGTCCTCATTTTGGGTAGAACCATCTAAAAATTGCACACAATAAGAATACATTCACCAAACAAATGAGGCAATGCACAATATGGCAAATAAACGAAAAAACACTCACCTTTGGTGGTTATCTGGTTTTCACCACCAGGATGAGTAATGCACACATCAGGTCCATCACCCATGGCATCACCTCCATTGGTTGAGTGGCTGTTGTCATCAAGTTGGTCAAGGCCGAAACCTAAAAATGTAAACAAGTCAGCATGCAGTCATCAGATAGTCAAAGCAAGATTATTAATAATAAGTGACATGGTAATAGAACTAGCCTTCAACAGCAGATTGGGTGCCATCATTATCCCTGCAAGGTGGAGTCGGAATTGCATCAGGCTGAGCAACACTTTTCTTCGACCTTGTTGTTCTATCAGTTTGTGGTTGTTCTGGACAAACCCTCTTACGAGACTGAAATTTCACCGCACAAGTGCCATCTGAACTTTGTGTGTTTCTCCCTTTGCAAGTCTTCTCCTTAGATCCCTGCGAGAATGGGAGTATGGATAGAATAATATCCAATCTTGAAGCAAACAACAAATTAAGCCTTGAAAAGATAGCAGAATAAGCACCTTAGCATTGTCATCACCAATGACATCTTCACCAGCATCATCATGGGAAGGATCGTACTCAGATCCAGAGTCTTCATTACTTTTACAATGTGGCTTATTCTTGGTTCTGCCACTATTATTTGGTTAGATGCTTGATACAATAATTCCAAGATCCTTAAGCCTTCTACTGTTCTGCATACATGTCATGTAGCGTTGCTGTACATACTCTTCCACTGGATCTGCTATGATAAAAGAATAAAAAAATGCAGCATCACAATTCAGAGCTCTTTGCAAAAACATGCCACTACAGACCTAACATCCATCTAGATCATGCTTACAATTACAACAGCCAATGTACAACTGAACAATCCTAACAGGGTGCGACTAGTAGAGCTTAACCAATGTGAGATAGAGCAGCAAGCTGGTGCTACAGCCATTCAATTTATCTATTCCCATCAGCTAATTTAATGCCAAACCTTACTACAACCAACCTTCAGTAATCTAATCACATCTACAAGACTAGTATCTTCAGGCAAAATTGAATCTATATGCCAATCAAGCAAAATCCAAATCACTCATGAAACTATGGCGTGCAAAATCAATCAAGCATGCAAGCAAGTGAGCTGACACGAACTTGGAATCTGAAATTCTTGAACCTTCTTCGGTCTCTTGGTCTTTTCTTGGGCTTTGGCTTCCTGCAGTTGCGACGGTGGAGGTCGCTGGGGGGCATCCTGAACCGGCACTAGTGTAGGTGGCAGCAGGTTGCCTCTTGAGTTGACGAAGTGGTAGAGGAGGGACCCTTCTTGCGGCGACGGTGTCGTGGTGGAGATTTCGTTCAATCCGTCGGGGGCCGTCGAATGAGATGGGGTCGGGGGCCATCGTCGAGGATGTGGAGATGCCATTGAAGGCAGCGATGCGGAGGCCGGTGGCCGTCAGCGGAGATGCTAGGGTTGGCGGCGGGAGGAGATTCTAGGGTTTGGGGGCGGCGGGAGGAGATGCTAGGGTTTGGGGGCGGCGGGTTTGCTGAGCCAACAAAATGAGATTGGGGCCGCGGGAGGAGATGCTAGAATATTGGCCTTCATATGCAAAATTACCGAGATGCCTCCAAAGCTGTGTGTAAACTTTGTTGAGATGTATGGGTAGTACGGTCATTTCGCTGTGGGAGTGGATTTCGCTGGCGGGTCTCGATTTTGTCTGCCACCCAAACCGAGGAGAGGATTTGCAGCATGACGATTGGGGTCCATCTGAGAGGGTCCCATGTGTCGGTGAATGTGTGTGACAGACGTGCAGTGAGTGGTGCGAGTGGGGCCATGCGTGTGTGACTTGGTGCACGCCGCATGATTGATGTTCATGAGGCTACACATGAATGTTTTATTTTTCTCTTTTTGATTCCTAATTAATATTTGTAATTGGTATTTCTCCCTCATAATAGCTCCAAATTGGTTGGTTTTTTTCTAGTTTTTTCTAAAATTTCTCTCTTTAACTAGGTAATATTTGTATGTATGTTAATTGCTATTTACTGACTTGTTTCATATGTCATGTTCTGTTCTAAATAAATGGAGAATTCAAGAAACATGTTTTACCATACCAATTGCTAATGTAAGTTCATATTTTCTATTTATATGGTCAACATGAGGTCTTGTTAAGATTTGAAGTGTATACGAGTTCGGATATGTCATAAGGTGTTAGAAATCTTAAAGTTTGAGTTGAGTTGCATGAAACAATGTGAGAGACCTCTCTAGTTTGTGAAGAATGTATAGTTATTTTTGTCGAAATGTTAATAAACTTTATTCTCAATCTTCAACACCCCTACAATGACTATATTCCAATTTCCAGAATTTTTGGAGAACATTTAGATATTATTACCATTAATTTTTAATAAAGATGGAAGTAGAAGTACAAATTTTCGCTACCAAACATTTGAAATTTCAATATATTTTCAAGATATGAGATCTTAATGAATAGATGTTATCAGGAACTATTTTTTAGGAATTTTTTATGCATTAATTGAGACACATGTAATTTAAATTGCAATTAATTTAGAGATGGTTGCATTAATTGCAGGAATTCATTTAATCAGTTTAAAATAGTAAATAGATTCAAAAATTCTTGAACGTTGTACCAGATAACTTATATGCAGTATATTGAATATAAAAATATATTTGTATGTATAAGGTTAATTAAGAATATAATATTTGTGGGAAATGGTATGCTATGGAAAAAAGGTATGCTTTGGAAAAAAGGTGAGGCCAACGCACGCCGTGATGTTCTAGGCAAGAAGGTAACTATCGAATTGAATTCCTCTAGCAGTGACGAGGATACCAATGAGTCTAGCAGCGATGAGTCTGGGAGTGAGGTGAAGAAGGGGAAGGAGAAGCAAGTGAACTACAGGCCTCTTTCGATTTTTGGCAAACTTGTTTTTCCTACTGCACACTCAAAGCAAATGTGATGAACAGACTCCATCTAAATTTGAACTTCACAATTTCAGTTTGGCAGTCTCATCCTTGCTGAAATATATAGGTTCTGTTTTGCATATATAAACTAACTCCCTGAATTGCTCATTGCATTGCTTGGCAACAGATGACCATCTGGGAGTTGCACGAGGAGGTGGAAAATTCACAGGAGAATGTCAAGTGGCTTGAGAGTCAGCTCAAGAAGGAGAAGGCAAGGAATAAGAGACTTCAAGATGCATTAATTGCTGCAGCCCAGAAAGCAAGAAACAAGAAGTAGTGTTGGTCGTCGATGCTTTTGTATTAGCTCTCAAGTCCAACAGATGGAAGCAGGAAGCTGAAGTTGTAGCACAATTTCAGTTTGGCAGTTTAGCTCGCATGGTTGCCGATCTTTTTTTCCAGTAGTGATGTGACAAAACATCTTCTGAATTCCAGTAGTGATGTGAAAAAACATCGTCTGAAGTTTCTGGTGAATGGAATTACTTCAGGTTCAGCTGGTTTAACATATGAAAATTGTGAAATCTTCTATCTCTTTTAGTGTCCGTGTATGTTTTTCAAAGATATGACCTTCTTACACAGGGTCAGATGCATGTACTTTCCTGAAATGAAAATGTTGGCACATAATTAATTACTGTTAATTACTGTCCAGAAATGGACACAGTTTCTCCACCGATGTGAAGCAAGCCAATGCAAATAAAAGCAATGAGATAACATGGTTTGGTGCATAAAAAGGCATAATGTCTGATTACACAACTAAACATCATCAAATCACAAGTCATCTTGGATTACATATAACTAAAATTACAGCTCATCTCTGAATAAAATTGAACAAATAACTACTCATCATCACTGTCAACCTCCATTGCACCACCTCCTTCTTCATCGCTGCAGTACTCCAGCAACGTGTCATCTTCTTCACCGTCTTCATCTTCGCCATCACTCTCATGCACATCTTTGTTACTTTCTTTCACAAACCTGGCAATTTCAGAAGCTTGAAACACAAGGGCTGGTTCGTCCTCTCTATTTAAAGGCTGCTCATAGGTATTGTCTGACACTGCTCGTCGTCCACCATCAGCTTCAAAACACTCATCTTCCTGATATGCAGGAGCATTATATTGTGGAGAATCAGTTTCACTAACATTGTAAAGATGCCTATGATCAAATGTCTGAACAACTTGCCACTTGTCACCCAACTTAGTGTCCAGCAAATAGAAGATCTTCCTAGCCTGAGTGGCCAAGATTAAAGAATCATCCTTATACCACAGACTACCAACATTGATGCTTTTAAAAAATCCATCATATTCAACTCCACTATTCTTCCCATCAAGTTTAAACCAATCGCATTTAAATAGAACTACTGACTTGTCCTCACCATTATAGTCTAACTGAATTATCTCTTTTACAGTTCCATAAAAATCAATCATCTGATCAGCAGTGTTGGACCCTTGTACCAATACTCCACTGTTCTGAGTTTTCTTGTTCTTGTCACATTCAGCAGTGTTAAACCGCACACCATTCACTATGCATGAAGTATATTTTTTCACTCTGTAATCAGGACCACATTCCAAGGAAAAGAGGTCTTCATCTATTTGTTCTTCTTTGCTATTTCGCAACATAAAAATCTGTCACATACATGCAGCAAGTATATTAGAAGCAATTGTAAAATATGTTATCTAAAAAACTAGGAAAATCAAGTAAATTGTACTGACATGGTTTCTGAACCAATTCTGAAATCCTCGCCTAAGTGTTTTATCAATGTTAGGCACTCCTGCCCTCTCCAATTCATCTCTGAACATCCTGCAAAGAAAAAAATAGAAATTAGCTCTTGCGCTCTCAGCATATTTGTAAAATTCTGCAAAGGAAACATAAGTCAATAGTTGTAACTTACTGAACATATTTGTCAACCTGACTGCAGTTGCTCAAGACATACCACACCATTTGATCAAAGCCACCATCATCATACAGTCTGTCAGGTGCAGAAGTAAAATGCACTCCATGGCTAAAAACATCGACATGATAGGCTTCTTCATCATAAAAACATATATTTCTTGGAGGCCGATTAAATCTTGTTTCAACACCTTCCATGTATTTTGAGCAAAATGTCAGGCATTCCTCAGCTATATATGCCTCGGCAATTGAACCTTCTGGTCGCGCCCTATTCCTCACATAGCGCGTCAAGGTATACAATTGCCTCTCAATTGGGTACATCCACCCATATTGCATAGGACCTCGGAGCAATGCTTCATCAGGTAAATGTACAGCTAAGTGCATCATCACATCAAAGAAAGCTGGGGGAAAAAAATTTTCAAGCTTCACCAAAATTATAGGGATCTCTTCCTTCATTTGAACTAGAACATCTTTGTTTAGGGTTCTGCTGCACAGCTCTCTGAAAAACTTTCCTAACTCCGCTATTGCTTCATAGATATCCTTGTCCACAAACCCTCTCAAGGCAGCTGGTAAAATTCTTTGTAGCAGAATGTGACAGTCATGTGTTTTTAGCCCTTGTAACTTGGTTCCATTAGCACTTACACATCTTGAGATGTTCGAAGCGAACCCATCTGGGAACTTAACATTCTTTAAAAAGTCACAAAAGGCCTTTCATTTTTTTGGGGACAAGGTATATCGAGCACGAGGCATCTCACATGACTCTCCATCCTCTTTAAATTGTAGCTCCTCTCTAATTCCCAAATCTTTTAGATCTAGCCTAGCTTTACTTGTGTCTTTTGTCTTCCCAATTATGCCCAGAATTGTCCCAATAAAGTTCTCACATATGTTTTTCTCAATATGCATGACATCGAGATTATGTCTCAGCTTCAACTTTGGCCAATATGGTAACTTCCACAAGCCAACCTTCCGGCTCCAAATTCTAGGACCTTTTGGATTACTACTTTCAATGTCTGAACGCTTTCTTTTCTCACATTCTTGGTTCTTCTTCCCAGGTCTAACATCTTTAACTTTTTCAATTCAGCCAACAACTCCTCCGTAGAGAATTTACCAGGTGCCTCATTACTCTCAAACAGTCCAGCAAACTCATTGTTTCTCCGCAAATGGTGTCCTTTTGGAAGGAAACGGAAGTGCCCAAAATACCCAATTTTGCTCCTTAGCCGAAATGAAAGAGGGTGCTTGTCACAATGAATACAGGAAAAATATCCTTTTGTGGTACGCCCACAAAGAGTGCTTAGAGCTGGGTAGTCATGGATGCACCACAAGACTGCAGCACGAAGATTAAATGGTTTCCCTGTAAGTGCATCATAGGTGTGCACACCCTTCCAAAGCTCAAGTAAATCTTCTATGAGAGGCTCCAAAAATACATCAAAGTCCTTCCCAGGACATGTAGGACCTGGAATAAGCAAGGCCATCATGAAGTTTGACTCTTGCATACATGCCCAAGGTGGAAGGTTGTATGGCATAACAAAAACAGGCCACATGCTGTACTTCGAGTTTTTTCTGAAAAGAGATTGAACCCATCAGTAGCAAGTCCAAGTCTAATATTTATGCCATCTTCTGCAAATTTAGGATATTCTAGGTCAAATTCGCGCCATGCTTCACCATCAGCTGGGTGGTTCATTTCTTTCTCACTGGACTTCCGCTTCTTCATGTGCCATTGTGCTTCTTCTGATGCTTCTTTTGTTGCAAACATCCTTTTTAGCCTAGGTGCCAAAGGAAAATGCCGCAACACCTTTTGTGGAATCTTCTTCCTTTCTGGGTCTTTCCATCTAGAGACCTCACAAATTGGGCAATTGTCAAGCTTGCCATATTTGTCTCCTCTAAACAACACACAGTTGTTGTAGCACACATGTATGGATTCATACCCAAGACCTAATTCCTTTAGAATATTCTTTGCTTCACTATAGGATCTTGGGAGTGTATTGTATTCTGGAAATGCTTCAACCAATAGCTTCAAAATTGCCGTAAAAGCCGAATTGCTTATCCTGTATGATGAGTTCGTATGCAGGAGCTTTACCACAAAAGAGAATCTTGAGAATTTGGTACAACCGGGATAAAGCATACCCTTTGCCTCTCTCATGGCTATTTTGAAAAATGGCTCTTGATCCTGAGTTCCTGTATCAGCATCCTCATTTTCTCCAGCCTCTCTTTCTTCTTCTGCTCCAGTCTGTAGGTCTCCTAAAATTTCTTCCCAATGATCAGCATCATTGTTGTCATCCTCTCGTCACACCTATCCCATCCGTGGAACCATTATCACTATCATTATGAACAACGGAACACATTCGGTGATATTCACATTGAAATCCTCTCCATGATGAATCCATTTAGTATAAGAACTGTCCATGCCATTCATCATCATGTGTTTGTTAACAACGACCGACTTAGGTACTTTTGATTGAGGCATCTACTGCATGGGCACAAAATTTCAACATTGTCACCAAATTTCCCTCTAACAAAGGTCATGAATTCTTTCACACCATCCATGTAAACTGAGCTAAAAACTTTTCCATGCACCCAACTTCGATCCATCTAATCAAACATTGCAGAAAAACACACATAAAAAATTTTGTACTAATTCTAAACCTACATTCAACAAAGCCAAGAACAAGGGTGTTCAGATTTACCTTCTCCTGAAACTTGGTGTTCAGATGCTGAAGAAGTGGTGCCGGTGTTTAGGTGGGGAAGAAGGGATGGCTCGGGCGGGGAAAGCACCAGTGTTGCGTAGCAATGGAGGCAGGGGTGGCCGCGCTGTGTCGTCGAAGCGTTGCCGGCCGTAGCAAAGGACCGGCGCATGCAACAACAGCAGCAACCGATGTACCTGAAGCTTCTACTTCAGATCCGTTTGTGCCCTTGAGGGACCACCGGCGGCGATGGCCCTGCCACGCCGGCGGCGATGGCCCGCCACGCAGGCGGCGATGCGGGATTTCGGTTGACTTCGATGCTGAATGGTGGCGGCAGGATGCGGCAGAGAGGGTCACGGGGTTGGGGAATATTTCGACACTACATATTTTGTATATATAAACTATGTTTAACAACACAGTCACATACCTGCAAGTAGCGTAGTGGTAAAGAGGCCTCAATCTATCCCTGAGGTCACCCGTTCGAAACTCCTTGCGCTCAAGATTTTTTTTCGCGCAGGGCCGCGCGCGGCTGGCGGCCGACGTGGCGCGGGGGGCCGGCGGGCCGACGTGGCGTTGCTGACTTGTATGCACGCGGGACCGCGCGGGGCTGGCAGCTGACGTGGTGTGGGGCTGCCAGCTGACGTGGCGCGGGGCTGCCTGTGCTATTACAAAATAGATGGATGCAACCAAAAATCAACTAATGTTCTGTAGCATAGTGGCAAAGGGTGGCTCTAGGGAACCATGAGGTCCATGGTTCTCATCAAAATCTCTGCAGTTTTTATTTCCATTTTTTTCTATTTTATTTCATACACTCACTCTATTTATTTTCACGCGTTATCTATGACGAAATCTTTTATTTCGTACACTCACTCTATTTATTTTCCCACATTATCTATGACGAAATCTGATTGTTGCCATGGATGCATTGTGATCTGTGACGAAATTGACACATCGTCATAGTGTTTGGACTTCTTATCGGGCTTCATATCCAACACTGTGAATTTATGACGAAAACAGACCATTTGTCATGGATGCAATGTGATCTATGACGAAATCTAATATCGTCATGAGAAGTTCGTCATAGATCAATGGATTTCTTGTAGTGATAGGTTTGGTGGTTTGCGCTCTTTGCTTGAGCATAGTTTTGTCTCGGATGTGTCGAGTCATTGCCCTTGCCTAAGGGGTCCGAGACTTGTCTTCTTCAAGTGATCTTGCTCTTTGCCTCTGTTTGGCGTTCGATCACTTGTTGGAGTTTCTTTTTGTTCATTTCTTTTATTTTTCTTTTCTCTCGTGTTACTTTATGTGGGTGTTGTCAATGCACTCATCAAGGGGGAAATTGAGGATCATGTGTGGTTCGAGGACCGGTGGATGGTCGCTTCCTTGTGTGATGAGTGATTGACAATACGTTGTGTGGACTGATTCTTGGCTAAGTATTGCAGGTGCAGGTTGCGGCTTGACTGGTGTTGGTGCAGGTGAAGAACAAGCACGAAAGGTCGTCGCCGGTGAGGCCTCCAGGTGTGGAGAAGACAAGTAGGCTTCATTTGAGGGACCCGGTGGCCAGCGGGGTCAAGTGCGGGCCGCATGGTGGCATGAACAGTAAGATGAAGTCATGGACGGTTTCTTGGTTGAGCCTCCAAACCAAGGTCGAGCCGGGACTACGTGGGAGCCGAGTCATGAGTGGCGATTGGCGGAGGCTACACCGAGTTCGCGGGGTTTCCAGTGGTTCACCAGAAAATCACTGGGTTCCTTGGTTGATCCACAAAGCCAAGACCGAAGAACCGAAGACGGTCTTTGCGGCGGCTCCAGACCGGTCTGACCGGTGGGTACCGGTCTGACCGGTGAGGAGCACCGGTCTGACCGGTGTGCGACGACGCAGCCCGGAATCTTCGAAGTGGAGGACACGCGTCGGGATCGCATGGCTTGCATCGAGGCTAAGCAGCGTGTGGTTGCCGACCATCCGTCCGATGGAGAAAACTTGAAGACTTCCAAAACCGCCTTTGAGGGGCTTGTATCCCTAGTTATTAAGTAAGGGTATTTTAGACTTTCGGTTGCCTCCATATAACCCATGAGGTGAGAGGATGGCAGCCATCTCTTGGAAGCCTAGTTCATTTGCTTTTCTATTTTCCCTTCCTATTTTCTTAGGATTTCCATAGGACTATCTTGAGAGCTTCATGGTGAGATTTTGTGAGAGGGTTGGATGATCGGGCGGCAAGCTAGACCTTGTATGAACCTCCTTGGTATGTATAGATGATTCGGCATGGTTCCTCAAGGCTTTGTTGTGTTGCTCCCGGTTGTTCTTGGTGGTGATTTTTGGAGCTCTCTCTTGGTGGGGGGAATTCATGTGAACCCTTCGTGGTTCCTTTGCCTTTGATTCCCCTCCCAAATCCATGAGTTAAGGGGCTCGATTCTGGGGTTTTCGGTGTTCTAGGGTTAGAGGAGTTCTTGGCGGGATTTCTTTGATTCCTCTTGATTTGGCAAGTTTTAGTGGACAAAATCGTGTCTATGGACTCCTCATGAGGTGTTCCTACTATCGCCAAAGTCTTGTTCAAGTCCGTGGAGCGATTCGGGAGATCGAAGTTTGGATTTGGAGGAGTTGACTGCGGGTGTTGTTCATCCCGAGTCGCCCGTGTTACACCGGTCTGACCGGTGCTCTTGACCAGTCTAACCGGTGCGAGCCACTTGTGGGATTTGCCTTGGGTGAACTGCTTGACTCGTGTGTCTTTGGGTCTTGGTGCTGCTGGTCAGTTCTTGGTCTGTTTGGAGTTGGTTTGTTAGGTTTTGTGTACGGTTTTCCTTCCGTGCAGGTTGTGTTTTGGGGGTGTTTTTGTTCCAAGGCTTAGAGAAGTCACTGAGGCTTTCTGGAACGCTTGTTGTGCAGCTGCTGTAGACACCGGCCTGACCGGCTCTGTCCACCGGTTTGACCGGCGCAGGCCATCGGTCTGACCGGTGCAGCACAGGCAGCAAGCCGTGCAAGTTTCCGCTGTGCGTGTTAGTGTGTTTTGGCTTGGAAGGTTGTTAGTTGGTTCCTACGCCCAGTAGCACTTCAGTAGCTACGTGGGTTTGGCCAACTTGGGTAGTGAGTCGGAGACGTGTGTTGTAAGCCGTGTTCGTCTTGTTGGAGTCTCAATCTCCTTCGAGAAGAATTTTTATCGGCTCCCATTCACTCCCCCCCTCTCTGGTTCGCCGTATTGGTCCTTCAAGAGGCAGCAGATGCTCTAGCACTAGATGATGACCACTCAGATGTTCACGTTCATGTATCGTTGCCTCGGTCAGCTCTTCCAGCAGTCAGAGTTGCAGCTTCCTCAATTTCCTATGGCTCAGCAGCTCCAGGCCGACCCGACTGCACCTCTACCCCCTGCCGGTGGGTTCGTGAACATCCCTCTTGCGTCCTTTTCTCAGTCACCACTACTTCAGACAGGGATGTTTGCGGTACCTAAAACGATGACACCTCAGTCAGTGGCATCTACCACCTGTGACGCCCCAAGTTTTTAATTAACCCTAACCGTCGGTCAACCCGGCTGACAGTGGCTGAATCACGATCAACCTGGGTCCTCACCTCTAAAAACTCACCAACCAACTCTAATGACCCCTTTGGGCTAGTGGACACACTTGTGGGGCCAACCCATGGTCAAAGACTTGGTCAAACCCCAACTAAACCCTAGTGTCCATAACTATCTTTCGGAACTTCTTCCGCGTTCTCCAAAATTCACCTAAACACTTAAAAATCTACCTTAATGAAAGTTGTCCAGCTTGTTGGGGGACATAACTTTCATGTAAATTGTCATTTCAAATTTTGAGTGGAAAAGCATGAAAAACTTGCTCCAAGGTCAGCATCTCCTGTTCATGAACACAAGCTGGCATTCAAAGTTGGCAACTGTTTCTTGCAAATTCTGTTGAGGAAAACCCTATATAGCCTTTTTGAAATTGGTAGAGGATAGCTAGATCTACAACTTTCGTGTTCAAAGTTTGGTGCACTTATGTATAAGATTTTTGAGAAAATTGTGTTCAAACTGGTGCGGTCAGGGCGCAGTCGCGCCGCGACGTCGCACGCGCCCGTGCGCCGCGCGTCGCCGGCCGCGCGCCGCCGGTCCCTCGGCGTCCGCGCCACGCGACGCCCCCGAGTCGCGCGCGCGGCCGAGGCGTGCGCTTCCCCACGCGCCCGCGCCCCTAGGCTCTTGGGAGTACCGCACGGGGCCCCACGCCATCGTGTCCGCGCGGTGCGGTCGGGCGCGCGCCACGGACCGCCGGTCCGACGGCGCGCGCCCCCCGCCGTACGCGTGCCGCCGAGGAGGCCGGACTACGGCCGCATCTCCCGGCGTCACGGCGACGTCACCGGGGAACTCCTCGCCTATAAAGCCGGTCCGACCCCGCGTGCTCAAGCCGCCGTCCTTCCCCCACTGTCCGCCGCCGGCCGCCATTAGAGCCTCCACCGCAACCTCTACTCCGCTCGTCCCCGTCGCAATGCAAGCTACTTGGCAGCTTCCCTAGCACCTACTTGACACCCCCAGCCCGCGCATCGACCAACCCGAGCCGCCCCCTCGCCGGAGCGCGTGCTCCAGCGGCCGGTGCCGGTCGGCGCCGCCGCGCACCCTCGCCGGAGTCTTGGCCGCGCCGTCCAACCTCTCCAATCGGCCCTAGGTGAGCCCCTAGGGAGTACCGTGCCGCTTGTGGGTCAAGGCCGGCCGGCCATCGCCGCCGGCGAGCCCACCCGGCGGCGGAAGGGTAGAATTGTGACGATTGAAATCTTTCCAGGGTTAAAACCGTGAACTAGGGACCTATCTGCGAGAGTCCGATTCTTTCCAGGGGTCTCGGTGCGAAACGAATCTTCAATAGTGTATCCAATTTGTAGAAACTTGTAAAATGTGTAGAAAATCGTAGAAAATTAAGAAAATTTCAAACTAAATTTTGTTAGAACCTTGGTGAAGAGTACTACAACTTTTGTTATTCTCACATGGTCTGATTCTGGATATTTTTAGCATGAAAAATAGAAATTTGAAAATCCTAGATCCGCAATATCTCAAAATACCTAAGTCCTCTGTATCCATTTTTTGGATATGTTCTGTATCATGTCATAACTAGATCTTGTGCCAAAAATTGCACAATGTTATGAAGCAGATCTTTTTATATAAATTGTTTTCCTTTTATGCAGAATCTGCCTAGATGATTTTTGTAGCTAACAATACTTATGTTTTTGTGCCCAACATGTGCATGCTGTCTTGTTATGCCAAAACACACCTATGGTGAATTAATCATAATTTTTGGATGATCAGAAATATTTACTCCTTATTTTTGCATGTTTTCCTTTTTCAATTAATGGAGCAAGATCGGCAGAGCTTCTAGGTGTGCTTGCTGGTTCTTTAGGCTTGTTTAGGACCAGAGAGCATGTATAAGGAAGATTGGAGCATTTTGATTCTTATTTATTTTTGTATGCATTTAATTTGATTGCTAGCTAATCTTTTGTTATTTTTCCAAAATATTTTATTTCCTAGTTTCCAAGCTTTGCATGAGTGATCAGTGGTTCAGTATGGGAGTAATGATGCTGAAGAAATCCTTCTTTAAATTTTTAGTGAATTATTGATGATAAAAACTTTAAAGGCTGTTATGGAGTAGTGCTTTGATGGAATTAGGAAAAATACCTTTTCATTACTTTTTCCTTTTTGTGAAGTGTTATCCAACTTAATTAAAAGGCTAAGAACACCCCCTTCCTGATAAGGAATTAATTTATTAATAAATATCTTTATACATACCCTTACTAGTGAGAAGTAAAGGAATAAACCTTCACATGAAATATCAAGTATAAAGGGAATATTAATTCAAATGGGTAATAAAAGAATGAAACATATATCAATAATAACCTTCATAAAAAGAAATTAATAGTTAATTATATGTTAAGGTGAATATGACCAACAAGAGTTGGTTAAGATAAGCAAATTGTCACATCACCTGAACACTGCATTGCATTCCGTGTAGATCTTCCTGACGGTGACGACTCACTCGTCCCGGAATCCGAGGAGGAGAAGCAGAAGCTTCGCTGCAGTACGTGGAAGTACTCGACGACACCGAGGGTGCTCAAGCTAACTTAGCTGACGAAGGCAAGCCCCGGTGCATCTAACCCAGTTTTCAAATCTAATATTCATTTATCTATGGATGCTTGTGCATTTAAGTTCAGGAGTTGTATGGAACCTTAGAGGCATGATCCCTAGGTACTCGTGTCCTTACTAGCATGATAGGTCGATAGCTGCTAAGCTATAGGACCGTTACAAGTCGGGTGATGATGTCACTCGCGAGAATAGGTTCCTAGATAGGAATCATAGGATCTCCTTAAATGGATTGCTCATGTGGTAAGAGCATGGGATGTGGACTCCGGTCCAATGGCTATTGTGGTTAAGTGTTTGAACGTACTAAGCACTTGTCGGGAATGGGACCGGTAAGCCTAGTAACTTAATGAGACGGTTAGGGATTTAACTATCACTACTCTTGGGATGCGTCTCACGGCTAGCTACCGGTGGTGTATGGTGAGTCCGGGTGCCTCGCGGGGTATTTCGAATAGCCTGCACCAAAGACTGTGGCCTTTTATCCCGACCCGAGGATTTTTGGGAATAGTGTGGTGGTTGTCCTCGCGGGGGCATCCCACCGTGTGTTTAGGTCTACCTTGCAAGGTTTTGAATCAATCGATTGTCGGCCTCTCACCATTATCTGAGACTACTTACTCCACTAGCCATGCGATCCCTGATGATGGAAGTTGATGAACATTATGCTTGGTTAATTGTGTTGTACATCTTTGTCTGTACTAGATGGCTAATTTAGTAAAGATTAAACCCACTAGAACTCGTGCTAAAATCTTGAAAGTAAGGACATACTCTTTGTTACTTTTCAGCAAAAACAAACCAGTGGCCAAAAAGCCTTTCATGTCTAGTTTTGGTGAAGTAGTTATCACCGACGGGTAAGTCTTGCTGAGTATTAGTATACTCAGCCTTGCTATAATGTATTGATCCAGGTAATGCTTTCGGTGATGTGTGTCCCGGAGAGATCCCGCCCGGCTGGGAGCTGGAGTGGGTGGAGGATGACGACTGAAGGCATCATGGACGGCCTCCCGTGGTGTTCTCGCTTTCCGCTTAGTTAATTTCCGCTATTTCGAAAAACTCTGAACTACGTTGCTATGACAAAAACTTTGGGTTGTAATAATTAAACCCTTCGGGGTAAATTTCGGATGTTAATTATGTTGTATCTCTGGACTCGCCTTCGTGTGAGTTTTAATGCATATATGTCGATCCTTGTTGCTATTTAAGTGATTTACCGGGTGTCAACCCTCCGACTAACGACAGGATGATACTTTATTATCGCTTAATGGCCAAAGTGGATTGGTTTAGGCGATAGTATGGTATTTTCCTGGGCGGGTTGTCACACCACCTTCCTTGACCAGCTTCAGATGGCCTCTCCGACATCGTCACAGCTGTCGTCTCCCCTAACCACAGGACCACTCGTGTTTGAGACGCCAGCTCGTACTTCGTTACCCAGTCCCCGGGTGACTTCTCTTCTTCCGAGTTTCACTACACCACGGACAGAGGGTTTGGATCAGGAGGATCACTACCTTCGAGTTGTCACTGAGCAGATCTCTTCAGTGATCGCCTCCGACCCAAAGGTTCTAGGTCCGAGGCCACTCAGGCTCCGACTTCAGGCACAGGGACGAGTACAACTCCATCTTCTCCGCCTCCGGGTTCCTCTTCTCCAGCTTGGTCCAGTCTCGGTGACGACACTGATGACGACGACGCCTCTGGTTTCTCCGTTTGACCTTCGAGGACCGTTTCTACCTCGCCACCGGATCCTTCCTCTCCACCTCAGCAGGATTAGCTTCCTTTTTGGTGCTCGTTGCCAAAGGGGGGAGATAGATAGGGGGAGTTAGGGGAGAGTGCAGGAGTTTGAGTTTTTTGTAGCCTCTCTTGTTTTTGTGGTGTTTCATGATAAGACATGTTTGTCGTTGGTTTACATGTCTAATCATGATTATGGTGCTTGTTTACCTTAATGCATGTGTGTTATCGCTTTTATCATATTTCATGCATTAGAAGTAGAGTTTATATGCTTTTAAATTCAAATTTTCGTATATCTCTACTCGTGTTGTCATCTATCACCAAAAAGGGGGAGATTGTAACCATCTAGGCCCGTTCACACCTTTGGTAAGGGTGTGTTTCGATGATAAATGACAACCGTATGCTTGTGACTAACCTTTGTTTCGTAGCAGATTATATATTGGGTTATTGACATGAGTATCAAATGAAAAGTGACCCCTCAATTTGAATTTATGGACGATCAATGGATAAATACTATAAGGCTAAGGACTTTGATAGTTCCAAGTGTCACAAGGTGATGAAGGACACTTGGATTGCTAGTTTGTAGTGTTTGACCGTACTATTAAGAGGGGTTCGTGCACTAGTAGCTTGACCATGCACCAAAAGCCATGAAAATATGCACACTCAAGTTCCTTAGATGTTATTCAGCTCAAAGAGTTCATGGAAGCAAAGTTGAAGCAAAAGAATCGACGGAAAACTCAAAGGTGTTTGAATTGGATGAGTTGGAATTCAAGTCATAGCATCGGATGAACTGACGCCATCATTTTTACATTCGTCGGATGAGTTCAGCGGCCAAAGAATTCAAAAGAGACTATCCAATGAACCGACGGTATAGGCAGCGGTTCATCCGATGCCTTAGGGTTTGGCAACAGTCAGCCCCTTCAGCACCGGATGATTCAACGCTCTGACCAGCGATTTATCTGACGCTTGCATTCAAATCATACAGAGACGCGCCAAAATATTTGCTTCAGCACCGGATGAACCGACTCTTCGGAGTTAACCTAGAGGTTCATCCGACACCTACGTTTAAACTATACAGCTGCCACGAGTGGGTGCTCTTCAGCACCGGATGGTCCGACGGGGTGTCGGTGCATTGACTGAGTCACTTGGTTCAACAGCTATTTCAACGCGTGTGAGTGACCGGATGATCTGACGCCTGCGCAGGGGGAACCATTGGTTCATCCGACGGTACTACTTTTTAGGGAAACTTTTCCAACGGCTAGCCTCCCTAGCTAGGCCTATAAATATGACCCCCTGCCTCTCTTGAGCTGCCTTTGCCATTCTGAAGATCTACTGCAGCCAAGGAGAGAAGGAGAGTGTGTTCTTGCCATTTGGGATTCTCTTCCTCTTCATTGAGGAGCTCTTTCTTAGTGATGAAGGGTTTTCAAGGTGCATACATGGCTTAGCTGAGTGCTCAGGTCAAGTGAAAGTGTGTGGGTTTGTTACTCTTGGAGTTTGACGGCTCCTAGACGGTCTTGGTGCTTTGGGGGTTCTTGGTGAGCTCTTGGAGATTGTGGGAGCCTCAAGAAAAGCTTGGTCTACACGGTTCGAGACCCACCGTTCCGGAGATGGAGAACGGGTACTCTTAGTGAGCACTTGAGTCTTGGTGACTCGAGGGGGAGCAATACTCTAAGTGAGTGCTCCAATGTGGATTAGGGAGACGCGTCAACTTCTCGATTCCACAGGAAAAAATTCGGTTGTCTCTTGTGCCTCTCTCTCTCTCTCTCTCTCTCTCTCTTTTCTTGCATTTAATTTCAGCACCTATTTTCCGCACTTAAGTTTCCTTGCCCTTGTTTTTGTTAAGTTGCTTGTTTGCTTCATATCTTGACTAGGGTGTTCCATATCTCTTAGTGTGAAATTTGCTAAGGAAACTCTTGTTAGTATGCTTTAGTAGTAGAGAAATACCTTTTAGATGGGCAACACTAGTTGATAGGTTAAGGTTTTCTTCTTGCTCTAGAAATTCAAAAGAAGTCCCATATTCAACCCCCCCCCCTTCTATGGGCCCTTGATCCTACACCCTTGAACTCTAAATTGCATTGTACCTACCTCCTCCCCCATGCTTAGACGTTTGCTCGTCCTCGGGCAAAGAGGTGATAGAGATAAGGTAGATACTAGAAATATTTTTCCTTTGGAGAGATATTTGAAATTTTCAATCTTGGCAACATCTTGCGGTCTTCCTCGAAATGACGATCCATACTCAATGATAGGTTGTTATCAAGGAGGTAAACACAAAACATGATATTTTTGGTTTTAAGGGTGGATATCCGACGAGGTTTGTGAAATCTCCGATGTGGGGATACACAATCCACGAATAGAAAAATGCTAGCAAAAAGATAGATACGCAAAAACGGAATGACCAGCTTCTTTGTCTCGAGCCAAAGAAATCATGGCCTGAAATAACTCACCCAAAAATAAATCTTGTGCACTAAGGTTTTGCACTCAAATATATATATGGCTCTGGATAGGTAGAGCAACACGCAATTGGTTTTTATGACAAGGTTAGCATTACTTTTAAGAACAAAATCTCATCTTTTACCCATCTAAACTTGAGAGCACATAAAACACTATTGGTCTTTATTTTTATCATAAGCATTTAGATAATTTCAGATTTGTATTTTAAGAGAGCATTAGCTTAATCATGCATAAAACAAGTACAAAGATAAACAAAGCGGCAACTATCATCATATATCATTGTGGCACAAACTTTGTATCTTTGCCAAAGGTAAAAATAAGGTGGTGACTTTATTCATGATGAAAATAAAAACTAACACACATACTGAAAATTTAAATAAAAACTGGAAACACTACGCATACATAGGCGCATATAAGCTGAAAATTAAAGAAAAGGGAAAAGGAAAGATTAAGTAAAGCTCCTCCTCTCTCTAATCTTCCGCCGGTGGTTGATATTGATAATCTTTATTGTTGTACCCTTGCTCATAATAGGATTGCACCGCTCCACCTATGAATTGTCCCGATGGTGCTAAGTGAAGGCGTCCAAGCTCATAAGCGATGTTTGCATTGCTTTGGATGGCTGCGATATTTTGCATGTTTCTCGCAGTGTATCCTCCAATGATGGCCACACTTTGTTGTGGTTGAGGAAGATGTGCATATGGCTCCGCAAAGGCTACGTTGGGCACCGCAAAAATTGGTGGGGGCATGGCTGCACCACTCCCCCATGCTTGCATTGGTACACCACCGTAGTAACTCGGCAGCGCTGGAATTCCTCCAAATGGTGGCACATAATTTTGTTGCGCACTTCCTTCTTGATCCGTGGAAGAACCTTCTCCTATAATCCTTCTTCTTTTATTTTTCTTCGCTGGCACAAGAAGTCCTTCCTCTAACCAATCTTTTTTCCCCTCAAGAAAAAGTCTTAATCTTCCATCCGGTAGGAGCAAATTTACTTTGGCCACTTTGAAGCCTCCTCTCTCATCTCCACTTATCAATGTTTTCCTAGACGGAAACGGTAGACAAGTCGGTCGACCATCGTTTAGCGTTTAATCTGTTTAAACGGCTGTTTAAATGCGGCTAAATGGCATTTAAACGGGTTAAACGGTGTTTAAACGATCTAAATGACGTAGACGGTGTTATCCCGTTTAGCATTTAAACCCATTTAAACCACCCGTTTAGGCCATTTAGGATAACACCGCCATTTATATATTTGACTTGCTTAATATAATCAAATCCTAGGGAAGTCCCGGCTAGGATATGCTCTGGGTTTCTTGGAATTCCCGGTCTCAAAGAGATAACAACCTGAGCCAATATCTCCCGAACCCGATGTTGCTTCATAACACCACCAGTTGATCATAAGGTGAGTGGGGTCAATTGGTTGCCTGGCAATCAAAGCCGAGTAAAGCCAATTCACCTCCATGTTGGTTATCTTGGTCTCTCTCATTCTCCCCAAAATCCTCTTACACATCCATGAGTGAAACACTTGGATGATGGGGTTCCGGATACTATTTCTTTGTTGGTGAGCTTCTCCCACGATCATACTCCAAAAACCTTCCAATGTATGTTGATACTCACTAACTCTTATTTTTATGCATCAACAATACATGAAAAAGGACCAAAAAGATAAACAACAGTAGTATAGGGCCTTGGACTAATGAATTCCATGAGTTTTGGTGAATTATATATTTTCAGGGACTATTCAGGAAAATGCGAAAAGAATGAATTCTAGAAGGCTCCAGAAGACTCCCGAACTCAACCAAAGTGGGATCCAAGAAATTAAGCATCTAGAAGGGACAAGAGGCCCACACGCGAAGGCGGAGCCCAACCGGGGCCCAGCCCAGGCCGATCGGGCCCCCCTGGCCCCGATCAAGCCCTACTTCGAGAAGGTTCCTCCACCGCCTCTTAGGGTTAATCCAAACCACTCGTTTAGGTCGGTTTTATCCTATGGCGACAGATTATACCTCTTGGCTATATAAGCAACCCCAGACCCCCCCCTAGGGCATGGTATGCATCTCTCAGAAGATCATCATCATCAGGCCAAGACAGGAGAAGAAGTGGATACATCAGAGATAGGATAGCTACTTCATAGTTCAAGATCTAATTTCTAGATCAAGAACCTGGTTCTAGATAGAGTCAGATACGAGTAGAGTTGAGCTTTGCTCCAATTCCAGATGTGTAAGTTATCAAGATTTAGTTCTTATATTGTTTCTCAATAATTTTATGCTTTTTCAATGTTATGTGTGCAATTTCTAAGTTCTTACTTTATTATAGTAGTATATTTGATATAGTCATGATTAATGATAAGTCTACGCACTTATCCGTAGAGCTCCTAGTACATTGCGCGTGTATGCTAGGTAGTAGAAAGTATGTAAGCATGGTGCTTAGATATAATTTACTTGCGGATTCACCTTATACTCCGGGTCGTGTGGTAGATCATGGGCGTGTCAGGCGTATTGAGTCCTTTGCAGTCCACCCCCCGAGTATAAGACTAGTCGAACAATGATTCTTGGGAGGATCAAGTGTCGTCCTTGATCTTCTTGGATAATCTTCGGGGTGTTTACATTTATCCATGACTATGCTATATGTGAAGATATGCAACTTTAGAATAGATGAATAACTCAGTCTTTGTATGCTATATAGAATTATGCCTCTTAAGTAAAACCAATTCTAATCTAGACTAGGAATAGTATGTTATATGCTCCACATGTGCCTCTGCTAGTCTGATTTATCATTACTTTATCATTTGGCTTACCCCTATTAAAGTATGTGTCATTCCATCAAAGTCCATAAAGTAGTCTATTGCCATTGTCGTATGGACCTCCCTGGGCCCACTACCTCGGTGGGTACCAGGACCGACTACTCGGTGGGCCCCTGGGACTGCCCGACTTGCGCTGCACGGCACCTGCTGGCGTGAAGCACAAGGACTACAGAGGAGAAGTACTCGGTTAGGAAGCTGTACATGTCCCGCACTGTATAGAGGACTCCTAGACGTACTCGACTAGTACTCTCTCCCTGAACCGACTTGTAACCCTGCCTCCCGGACTATATAAGGCGAGGCAGGGACCCCTCTCTCTCCATCATCTCATCTCACGGCGTAAGATTGCATCATCTTGTAATCGTACCCAATCAATCCAGAGCTACGCAAAGATACGGGACGTAGGGTATTACACACCTCGCGGCCCGAACCTGTCTAAATTGTGTGCCACGTGTCTCTTCCTTCGAGTTACCGATCTCGGCGAGGCCACACTCATCTACTTCGGGTACTCCCCTTAGTAGGTTGCCGATCTAAAACACCGACAGCTGGCGTGCCAGGTAGGGGATCTTGCCCGAGATCACATGGCGAACTCGACGGCTCCTGTCTACATCAAGCCAACCATCGCCTTCAACCGCGGCGACACCTTCGTCTTCGGCGCCTGGGTCTGCACTGCTGATGGCGCTGGGTCCTTCCAACGCCGCCTCACCATGCCACCCAACCTGGAGACCGGCTTCGTGACGCTTCCCAAAGTAGTCACGGGCGAACTCGCCGGCAAGTTCGCGAAATTTCGCTTTTCGACCAACACGCCGACTTCGAGCTCGGATCCGCTTCCAACTCGAACTCGACGTCCCCGTGGGCCATCGCATGCGAGCCGGCTGCTCAGCCATCGCATGTGGTCTCTACACGCCGGGCCGGCAAGGAGCCCGTACCCGAGTACAACTCGGACTCCGACACCACCGCCGGCCACGCTGAAAGGACCTTGATGTCGCCTAGAGGGGGGTGAATAGGCGTGACGACCAAATTAAACTTTATCTCCCCAAACACTTGAGCTGAAGTGCTCCACCGGTCAGACCGGTGGCGGTGACCGGTCAGACCGGTCAAGCACTGGTCTTCACATGTGACACCGGTCCGACCGGTGTGTCACAGAGAACCTGCAAAAACAACTTCAAGCACGTCTTGACTTCTAGCACGACTCAAACTCAGAGTGTGGCTTCTGTAGATGATCACAAGCAGAGTAATGAGCCCTGCACACACAAGTAACACACCCAAGTAGATCGAAGCGGAAGCAAATGAAATATGCTAGAAAAACAACTTAAAAAGTCGAACCACACGAAGAGGCAAGGATTTGTTTCCCGAAGTTCACCACCCACTGAGGAATGGCTACGTCTCCGTTGAGGAGCTTGTAAGGGACAATTCCCACAACAAGCCGGGTCTCTTTCAACCACTTTCCTCCTTTCCACTAAGGTGATCTTTTCCACGAAGAGGCAAGATTGGAGCCCTTACAAACTTCCCGCTGCTCACCACAACCTTGGGAGCTAGTCGGCGACACCTAGCCGTCTAGGAGGCAAACCTCCAAGAGTAACAAATGCACCAAAGTTTGTAGACTCGAAACCAAAGTGCTCAAGCTATGGAACCTGCTCTTGTTAGCTCACAAAGTCACTCCTAGGCTCACTTTCTCAACCCAACACAAAAAAGATGGCTTGAATCCACAAATCTCACAAAGAGAAGGTTGGGGAGAGCCACTTAGGCTTAGAGCTAGTTAGAAATGGCTTGGGACCTCAAAGCAACAACACTAGAAGCAACGAACCCTCACTTGAAGAGGGCTTGGGGTATTTATACCCCTCAAAGGAGAAAACTAGCCGTTAGACCCGTGTGGCACCGGTCGGACCGGTGCCCCACACCGGTCAGACCGGTGTATGAAAAACTAGCCGTTGGGCTAGCGGCACCGGTCAGACCGGTGCCCCTGACCGGTCAGACCGGTCAGGCCCGAGTTGCCCCCAAAAACTCTTTTAGAGAAACTAGCACTTCACCACCAAGATGAAATGACCCAGGTTAGGTTAGGAGGGTTAGTTAGCACACTCAAGGGCTAGATCTCACTTAGGTCAACTAAAGAGCACTTTGACTTGGTCAACTTGCTAAGTTGCATCCCTCTTGATAGTACGGCGTACCTATACTCAAGAAAAGAGTAAAAGATCTTCGATGACCTCTTGAGCTTGAATAGCTTCAATTCTTGCCATACTTGATCAACAACCACTTGAGGGCTTTCAACATAGCTTTTGACTTGAGCACATCCATACTTGAGCTAGTGACTTAGGATCTTTCCATATAGCATAAGAATGCACACTTGGATCCATGGTCACTCCATGTTGTCAATGGCAACGAGTTGATGACTTGCAAAGCTTCCCTCGGTTAAGGTTTGAATATGATACTTGAAGACCCCACGGATGCCAGACCTTCACCCTAGCAAAACACTTATGGCGGCTTAGCTACGGCCCCAAAGATTGCTTAGTCCCTCACCCTAGACATCTCGGTTGATCTCTTCACCACTTATCCAATCCACTTTGAGTTCCACTTTGCTTCACACGCAATTAACCTTCATTTCAAAATTCCGCTTCAAATGCTTGATCTTGATTGACAACGGATATGCAAGCTTCCATTTTTAGAGTCATAAAATGTATACTCATCATCATGTTCTCTTTCAATAAGCTCATGAAGTCTTGCACCATTTACTTATCTTTGTAGATGTGAGCCATAAAATACATCCATATTTAAAATACTTCAAAAGTAGCTCATGAATATATAACGAAAACCTGCTCACTATCTTAGACAAAAACATTAGTCCTTTAATCGCCTTGTCATTCAATTCACCAAAATCCACTTAGGGGCCTAGATGCACTTTCAGTCTCCCCCTTTTTGGTGATTGATGACAACTCGATTAAAGCTTACAAATAAAACAATAAAGCGCATTTAGATTCTTAGATATAGCTAGAGCTCCCCCTTAATTTGTGCTTTTGAGATGAATTTCAAAAAGTGGTCTTAAATGCCATTAGCACAAATTTGGAAGAAAAAGACGTGTGAGCTCCCCCTATATCTTAGAATCAGTGGAGTGCAACATGTGTGAGCGACAAAATAAAATCCGTGATGCGTATGACAGGATATGCACAAAGCAAAGAAAAGTGAGCTGACTAGGCAGCACCGGTCAGACCGGTGCACCTGACCGGTCAGACCGGTCAGGTCCAGCCAGCTCGCTCAACTGGGCGGCACCGGTCAGACCGGTGCCCCTGACCGGTCAGACCGGTCAGGTCCAGTCAGCGCACAAAGCAACAGAAGTGCGTGCTATTTGGTCCAAGGTGATCATGCCAGGGTTGCAAGCTGGTTTAGATCACCTTGCTCCATTTAGCCAACACAAACAAACACCATTCAAAGCATGCATCACAATCTATCAATAAGGTCGCTTAAATATTACAAAAAGGTTTAAAACACACAGTGGCACACATACAAAAGTTCTCAAGTCCACTAAGTTAAAGTTCTAACTTATTACAAAGCTTCTTTCACCAGCCAACAGGCACCGGTCAGACCGGTGCATGGCACCGGTCTGACCGGTGCAACACAGACAGCAAACCCAGACAGCGCAGGCTTGAGGCTTTAATCGCGATTCTTCTCCCCCTTTGTCATCAAGCATCGAAGAAGGGCCTGGAGAAGAAGCAGCAGCTAATCACTGTCCTTGAGATCCGTCTCCTGGGTGAGAGCTCCCTCCTATTTGAGAGTCGTCAAGAATCCAATGCAAAGGAGCGTTTAGGTAAATCGATTCCGAGACGTTGATCTGAGATGGGTGAGCTATAGGAGCACAGTTTTTACTATAGTAGTAAGGGTTGTAGCCAAAGATCTCGGCGGAGAAGCGAGCGCCCCAATCTTGTACTTGCTCGGGAGGTGGAGGAGGTGGGGGTGCTTGCTCCTCTCCCATGAAGTGAGACGATCCTGCTACGTCCGGAGGAGGAGGTACAAAGGGTGGAGGTGGAGGAGGAACCGATGAAGATGATCCTTGTCCTTGCTCGGACTCGAAGAACATGGGGCCATATTGGTTAAGCAAGTCCGAGTTGGCCCATCCTCTCATCCTTTCTTCAAAGGAAGGTATCTCAACCTGAGGAGATTCTGGAGATGGTGGAGAGCGAGGAGGTTGAAAGCCTTGGGCATTGTGCATGAGCTTCATCGTATCCCTCATTTGCTTGTTTGCCCGTCTTGATCTTTGCTGCTCAACCTGGATGTCATGCTGGCTCCTACACATCCCAAAAATGAAGTTGAGAAACTTTTTCAAAGGAGAGGTGGATCTGCGGGGCCTGCCTGGCTGCCAGCCACCCCACCGGTCAGACCGGTGCTCAGCACCGGTCAAACCGGTGCTGGTCTGAGCACCTGCCTGAGGCACATCTGGCCGGGCTGCACCCTCCTCAAATATTTCTTCCTCCTGTCCTAGTGCATGCTCAACTCTAGGAGATGGAACCCGTGGATTCTTGCTTGGGTTGAGCTTTAGAGGCTTGTGAGTCACATTCTTCGGAAACTCCGTCTTTGCAACCTTTTCGATCATATACATGATGTAAGGGCTATAGCTGCAGATCTTCTTGGGGTCCTCTGATAGATGCTTAATCTCTTGCCAAATGAAGTCCCCAACACTGAACTCCGGAGCTCCCGGCCTCAAAGCTACCATCAAGTTTTTCTGGAATTTAGTGATTTCGGAAGGGTTTCCATCTCTAGGTGTGATAGATACCCTAAGGAGCCTATTTAGGACAGCGAAGTAGGTATAGAGGTTCTTCACCTTCCCAAAGTTGGCATGCTCACCACGAGGGTACATCACATGCAAAGCATCCTTCTCCAGCTCTCCCTCGTCATGGAGCTTTCTCAACTCCCCATCTCCCGCCATGATCCCAAAGCATCTCAAAAATCTGTGGAAGGTAATGGAGTACTTTTGGCCGTTTGTCATCCAAATCATAGCCCTGTCGGCCTCAATGTGACCAAAGTGCACTGTGGCAAAGAACTGGGCGATGATCTCTTTGTTCCAATCTTGTCGGAACCCCATGAGTGTCTTGACCCTTTGCCTCTCACAATTGCTGATTACTTCATCAAAAATAGGGTCTCCTTTCCTTGCCATGTGCCCCCAATCCACATATTGTGCCTTGTGTGTGATCTTGGGCTTCTTTATAATCACTGTAGCATAGTAATCTTTCTGAAATTTAGCCCAAAACCTAGGATCCGACGCGGTCTTGCCCTCCTCATAAGGGTTCTTGTCCCTTAGCTTTTTCAGGGCCTTGGTCATGCCAGCCCCGTGGAACTTCACTGGCCTGTCAGGGTAAATGTACGTGGGTGGCATGATCCTCAACCTACCCTGATCGTCGTCGTCCTCTTCCATAGCATCTCCATCCTCCTCCTCATCCTCCTCATCCTCATCCTCATCCTCAGCACCATCGCTGTCCGACCCGACCTCCCGGTGCCTCCTCAACTCAAACCGACCGGATAAGTCTCATCTTCAACATTGTCATCGCTGCTCGTTCCGGTGTCACCTCCTAGATCGGGATCCTCGGCACTTGCTTGAGTTGAGCAGCGTCTCAATCTCTTGCCGCCGATGTTGACGATCTTGCCCCCTTCCCCAAAATCACCGGGGATAGCTCCTCGGCGAGTGAGGACTTCTTCTCTTCTTTTCTTGGCCCCTTCTTTTTCCCTCACCATAGCTGCTGTCCTGAGTCACACAAAGGATGACAGGAGTGTATAAGACTCTAGGAAAAAGATTGAATTGAATTGGAATTGAATCTTGAAAGTTCAGAACAATTGGGTCTGTTCTGGGCCACACCGGCCAGACCGGTGAGGGGCACTGGTCAGACCGGTGCCACCCAGACCAGAGCCAGTTGCTCCCACATTCAATCTGAGCAGCTGTTAATCTAAGATTTGGTCTAGATGAACAAAAGACATCCTAGAATAGATATGTGTTGAAAAACAAGAAGAAAACACAATTTGGGGGTGGACATGCGCCACCGGTCAGACCGGTGACGGCCACCGGTCAGACCGGTGAAGGCCGTCCGACCCCAATTTGTGATTTCTCACAATGTGTCCAACAAAACGCTATGGATCTATAGGAATGTCTTCTAGGTGATCTCAGAAGATGTTCTACCAAAGGGAATTCAAAACTTTGCACCATGTGAGGAGATCGGGCAAAAGAAAGGTTTGAATACCTTTGGAGAGATGAACTTGAGTTGAATCCGAGAAACATGAAGGGGAAAGTGGAGAGAGGCCTTGGGAGATCCTTTTGCTTCCAATCTTGAGGCTTTTCCTTGGTTGAATCTTCAAATCACCATGGATTATGAGAGAGGTGAAAGAGAGAAGAGGGAGGGGAGGTGTTCACGGTGTGAGGCAGTGGAGGGATGGTAAATGATAGAGGAGAGAGAAGGAAGGGGGGGGTAAAAGGATTCCTTTTACTGTGGCCCCACGGGCTGACGCCGGGCGTCACCGGTCGACCGGTGACGATGCCGCCGGTCAAGCCGCAGAGGCCATAACGGTTTTATCGGCCCCCGTCGGTAGAACCGAAGATCTCGATAAAATTCAACGAGAGAGTCCTTATCGGTAGAACCGACACGCCCTCGGTAGTACCGTCCCTTTTTCTCCTTTTTGAGATTTTGCTCCTTGAAACTTCTCCAAATATGTTATAGGACAATTCTCATCCACTTAGGTTGCATAAACACGATTATGTGACTTCAAGGTCACCACCGGTCAGACCGGTGGCTTGCACCGGTCAGACCGGTGCGGCCTTGAGAAACAAAATTTGAGCCACAATAAAGAATTTCGTTTCAACCTTTAGAGATGTTTTGGATATGAGATATTAAGATGATATTGATCCAAAAGCCATCAATTCTTTTAAGAATGGAGGATTAACCAATTTATTTTAGAATTCTTGATCCTTCCAAGATTGAGAGAGATAAATAAGAATGGATTTTAGGGACTTGAGAAAATCTTCTTAATTGTGACTAGCCATCAATCAAACAAGGAGAACTATAGTCACAACTAAGTTGATTGGGTCACTAAGACCAAGAACCAAATATTTTTCAAAGAAAGCACACTTCCTATACATGCTAGTTGATTTTTTGAAAAATCTATCCTATATCACAAAGTGCATGCATCCACTTCAAATGAAAGCCCTAACAAGCATATTTGGCTCATATCTTCATCCTCGAGACACAAAGACGAGTAGAAGTAAAGATATCAACCAAATATCTAGAGAGGAGCTCAAGAGGTCCATTTGAAGCAATTACATGCTAAGGATGGCACACTAGCATGATGTAGTGGCCTAGATGCATTACGGTATTTCAATGAGTTTCGTGAAAACATACCTTTGCCTTAAGACCATTTTATTTGTGCATATATTAACTTCAAAACAGCGTTAGCTCTTACTTGTTCTTTTGGAAGGTACGCTTATCGAGAGCTTCCTTTGAGATGCACAAACGAATGAGACTTTGACGCCAAATCACCCTTCTTCTTGAGAATTTGGACAACCCCGGGTCACCCGGGCACTCATGCCGGGTCACCCTGCAGCATTCAGAGGCGTACCGGGTCACCCGGGCACTCGTGCCGGGTCACCCGCCCAAGTTTCACTTGCTGCGTTGGCACCGGTCAGACCGGTGCGTGTCACCGGTCAGACCGGTGACCACCACCTGACCCATTTTGGTGATTTTTGCTTCCCTTTTCCTTGAGTGAGTGAATGTATCACTAATTTCAGTCCTGCAACCAAGGATAAGGCATTGCTCTACTAGAGAGCCATTAAAGGCATCGAATGGCATGAGAAGGTAAATCTTCATAAAAATAGTCAAAGTCACTACCTCATGCTTTGCTCATGCAAGAAGAGCTTCACATGAGTGTTCACCAAGGACCAAAAGTGACCTAGACTCAATTTAGCGCATTGGTTACCGAGATGTCATTGATTTCACGATTTATATGAGTTTGCTCTTCACATGGTTAATTGAGTCCATCAAGGTTTCCAAGTTGTCCAACCATGTGCTTCAATGCATCTCTTTCAACCTGCAAGCTCAGTAAGCATTTCTTGGTACCCAACACTTGTTGGGTCCTATTGGGTTAGTCACAAGGTGCTTAGGAACCCAAATAGCCCTCATGCTATAATGAGGTGAACTAATCTCCCTTATAGCACAAGTTCTATTCCTATCGTTCCTAAGCTTATGGAAATCATAATGAACAAGGTTTGATTTAGGAACGTTACCATTTGGGCAATCCTTGCCCATGTGACCCTTTTGACGGCATTCGTAGCAAATGCGACTTTTGTTCTTGTTGGTCACCCCAATTCTTGCAATTTCTTTTCTACACTTGCTTCTGAGACTTGTTCTTGGAGAAGATGACTTCCTTGCCTTGTTTGCTTGAGGTGGGGCTGCCCTGGCCAGCACCGGTCTGACCGGTCGCGGTCAGAGCCACTGCCCGTTGTTCCTTTTGGGCACAAGTCGGCAATGTGTCCCTTCTCTCTGCACTTGTAGCACACCCTCCACTTGTTGAGGTCTCTAGGCTTCTTGGAGAGTGACTCTTGTGCCTTGCGCTTGATCGGTCGATATTGGGGTTTGATTTCCCCAATCTCGCTCTTTTCTTGAATCTTGTTCTTGCGGGACCTTGTATTTTGTTGAGGGGTTGAATTAGTGGCGGTTGATCCCTTCCCAAGCTTCTTCACCATGCTTTCACGGTTATCTTGAGAAGGTTGCACTTTGCTCTTCTCCTTCAACACATACAAGTCCTTTTGGAGCTTTTCGACCTCTTGCTTTAGTTTATCATTTTCTTTAACAATGAGGTCATCACAAGATTCTACAAGTACATGCTCAATGCTAGATTGGCTTGCTTGAGACAAACAATCATTAGCGCTAGATAAAACAATTTGAGCTTGTGAGCATGTGCATGTGTGAGATGGAGGTTGTATAGATTTTACCGATGAAAGCACAACCTCATGGGCTATCTCTAGTGTTGCATAAGAGTCAACAAGCTTCTCATAGGAAAGTTCAAGTTCATTGTGATTAGCTTGTAACACCATATGCTCGCTAGTGAGCTTCGCTAACTTGGCTTCTAGATCATCGTTGGCATCTTCTTCTAATTTAGCTCTACAAGCAAAGGTTTTGATGTCATGATCATATTTGTTAGCCAATGTTTGATACTTACAAACTAAGGATGCAAGTTCGGATTTGAGAAGCTCAAGTTCTCTTGACGAAGAGCTTGAAGCTTCAATCTTTTGGTCCTTAGCCCCTTTGGCTTGTCTCTTCTTCTTGCTTCTCTTCTCCTTCTTGGCCATCAAGCAAGTTGGTGTGCCCCTGCCGGCACCGGTCGACCGGTGGGTGTCACCGTCCGACCGGTCCCCTGCAGAGGGACGGCGTCTTCGTTTCTTTGCTCTTCTTCTTGCTTGAGGTTTGATGCTTGATGCTCAGTGGATGTTGTAGAGGTAGGGCACATCTCCACTGACTCATCTTCATCATCGCTCTCGAGTTCATCCCATTTGGTGTTTACCAACTCAAGTAGTAATTTCCAAATGAGATGAGCATCTTCGGAAATCTTTTTGCTCTTCAAGATAATGTACTTTAGTTCTCTACATACACAGCTACACAAAATGTTAGTAATAACGGTATTGAGTTGCTTCTTCTCCAAGTCCATTGGCGAGACACATGTCTCATCCTTTGGAAGGATACTCGCAACCATGATGCTCTCAGCGGTAGGGCCCAAAACCTTGAGTGCAATGAGAACATTAGAGCACCAAGAAGAATAGTTTGAGCCATCTAGAGCTAGAGGCTCAAACGGTACCTCACAAGTTGTCGACATCGAAGAACTCCAAGCGGTTAAGCTTGAATCGGAGCACCAAGCTCTGATACCAATTGAAAGGACCTTGATGTCGCCTAGAGGGGGGGGTGAATAGGCGTGACGACCAAATTAAACTTTATCTCCCCAAACACTTGAGCTGAAAGTGCTCCACCGGTCAGACCGGTGGCGGTGACCGGTCAGACCGGTCAAGCACTGGTCTTCACAGGTGACACCGGTCTGACCGGTGCGCCTCACCGGTCAGACCGGTGTGTCACAGAGAACCTGCAAAAACAACTTCAAGCACCTCTTGACTTCTAGCACGACTCAAACTCAGAGTGTGGCTTCTGTAGATGATCACAAGCAGAGTAATGAGCCCTGCACACACAAGTAACACACCCAAGTAGATCGAAGCGGAAGCAAATGAAATATGCTAGAAAAACAACTTAAAGAGTCGAACCACACGAAGAGGCAAGGATTTGTTTCCCGAAGTTCACCACCCACTGAGGAATGGCTACGTCTCCGTTGAGGAGCTTGTAAGGGACAATTCCCACAACAAGCCGGGTCTCTTTCAACCACTTTCCTCCTTTCCACTAAGGTGATCTTTTCCACGAAGAGGCAAGATTGGAGCCCTTACAAACTTCCCGCTGCTCACCACAACCTTGGGAGCTAGCCGGCGACACCTAGCCGTCTAGGAGGCAAACCTCCAAGAGTAACAAATGCACCAAAGTTTGTAGACTCGAAACCAAAGTGCTCAAGCTATGGAACCTGCTCTTGTTAGCTCACAAAGTCACTCCTAGGCTCACTTCCTCAACCCAACACAAAGAAGATGACTTGAATCCACAAATCTCACAAAGATTGGGGAGAGCCACTAAGGCTTAGAGCTAGTTAGAAATGGCTTGGGATCTCAAGCAACAACACTAGAAGCGAGAACCCTCACTTGAAGAGGGCTTGGGGTATTTATACCCCTCAAAGGAGAAAACTAGCCGTTAGACCCCGGGTGGCACCGGTCAGACCGGTGCCCCACACCGGTCAGACCGGTGTATGAAAAACTAGCCGTTGGGCTAGCGGCACCGGTCAGACCGGTGCCCCTGACCGGTCAGACCGGTCAGGCCCGAGTTGCCCCCAAAAACTCTTTTAGAGAAACTAGCACTTCACCACCAAGATGAAATGACCCAGGTTAGGTTAGGAGGGTTAGTTAGCACACTCAAGGGCTAGATCTCACTTAGGTCAACTAAAGAGCACTTTGACTTGGTCAACTTGCTAAGTTGCATCCCTCTTGATAGTACGGCGTACCTATACTCAAGAATAGAGTAAAAGATCTTTGATGACCTCTTGAGCTTGAATAGCTTCAATTCTTGCCATACTTGATCAACAACCACTTGAGGGCTTTCAACATAGCTTTTGACTTGAGCACATCCATACTTGAGCTAGTGACTTAGGATCTTTCCATATAGCATAAGAATGCACACTTGGATCCATGGTCACTCCATGTTGTTAATGGCAACGAGTTGATGACTTGCAAAGCTTCCCTCGGTTAAGGTTTGAATATGATACTTGAAGACCCCACGGATGCCAGACCTTCACCCTAGCAAAACACTTATGGCGGCTTAGCTACGGCCCCAAAGATTGCTTAGTCCCTCACCCTAGACATCTCGGTTGATCTCCTCACCACTTATCCAATCCACTTTGAGTTCCACTTTGCTTCACACGCAATTAACCTTCATTTCAATATTCCGCTTCAAATGCTTGATCTTGATTGACAACGGATATGCAAGCTTCCATTTTTAGAGTCATAAAATGTATACTCATCATCATGTTCTCTTTCAATAAGCTCATGAAGTATTGCACCATTTACTTATCTTTGTAGATGTGAGCCATAAAATACATCCATATTTAAAATACTTCAAAAGTAGCTCATGAATATATAACGAAAACCTGCTCACGATCTTAGACAAAAACATTAGTCCTTTAATCGCCTTGTCATTCAATTCACCAAAATCCACTTAGGGGCCTAGATGCACTTTCACACGCCTCGGACTCCAACCCCCTCTCCGGCTTCTACTCGGACTCCGCGTACGAGTTCAACTTCGGGTCGGACCCTGAGGATCCCGAGTCCGAGGACAACTCCACTGAGCAACCCTTATCAGGGCCGGCTTCCGGGCTAGTTATAACGTCCACACCCGCTAGGAGATTCGTCTACTGGCCAGACCGCAAGCCCGCCGACCTGATAAGTAGGGACTCACGCTACGTCGCCTACCTCGACTCGCTTCCATTCCAGGAGGGAACACCACTCGCTCGAGCTGAGGAGTACACTCCAACTGAGGTGGCAAGCTCCGTCTCCAGTCTTGGCAACCCCGATAGCCAAGTCTTCATGGCTGCCGGCGACACGCCAGGAACTTCGGGGACGACACATGACAAGTACCTCGAAGACATCTCCGCAGACGAGCTGTCTGCTGAAGCACCCGCGGATGAGACCGACGCCAACAGGGACGCTCGACGTGAGCGCAACAGAAGACGGAACGAACGGCGCCGGCGTCTCCGAGACAACCTCCCCATCCGCAACCTTGCAGAGGCCCTGGAACAAGTCGAGAGCAGGGTACACACCACCCCCGAGCAATGCCTCATGTCGATCACAGCGATCGCACGCCAAGCTTAGGGGATACGCGCTGGAGAAGTCATCGCCAAGCTCGCCGAAGACGCTTACTTCATGCGAGTCGTCAACAGGGTCAACCAGCCTCCTCCCGCCAGGAACCGCGACAACGAAGCTACAAGTCGCAGCGCGGACCTCGGTCGTAAACGTACTCGAGCCGAGCTGCCGGCCCAGCCCAACCGTACTCGCGCGAACGCCGGCGGACCCTCACAATGTGGCAACAGCGCTGCAGCTGCTGGCGGCAATCGTGAGATCATCCCTCACCGCGACCCCGGCGGCGGCGGCAGCGACGACGGAAGCTCCAACCATGGGGCTAATAGGAGGACCGGTGGCGGAGGCGGTCGCGGCGGTCGAGACCACGCGAACAGCCACGCCTCCGGAGCCTCACAAGGCGGTTACGACACCCGCCAGAAGATTGAAGAACTGCGGCGGAAGAAGTCCGCCATCGCAGGCGACAACAACGGCTTCCCCGCCTTCTCTCCCCGGCTTCGCAACTTACTCCTCCCGGACAAGTTCAAACCTCTGGGAATCACCAAGTATGATGCGAAGCAGGATTCCACCCAGTGGCTCAGGTGCTACGCCCTCTCCATCGAGAACGCTGGTGGCAACAACGACACCAAGTGCCTCTACTTCCCCTTCTGCCTGGACCAAGCCCCACTCACACGGCTCGAGTCGCTGGACAAGCACTCAATCGACAAGTGGGACCAGCTGAAGGAGCAGTTCACCAGCAACTTCGCGGGCGCCATGGGCCGATCGGGTACTCGCATGGACCTAGCTATGGTGAAGTAGGAACAAGGCGAGACCTTCCGCAAGTACATGCACCGTTTCTTCGACAAACGCACCACCGTAGTCGACGTCACCGACAAGGAGGTCATCGACCTCTTCCAAGACAGCCTCTACCACCACCGCACCTTCGAAGACTTCGGTCGCCGCCACCCCAAGTCCATCCCCCATCTCAAGGACATGATCATGTCCTGGGCGGATGAAGAAGACAAAGCCAACACCAAGTACGATGCCATCCGTGGCAAGAGCAAACAGAACACGGGCGGCGGCAGCAGCAACAACGGGAACTAGGGCGGTCACGACAACAACAACTACTCGGGTCCCAACCGCAAGCGCAAGACAGATGACACTGTCGCGGCTATCCAGCGCCCTGTGAAGGAGAACTCGAAGAAGACCTCTGGCGGCTTCAAAGACTTGCTGAAAGAGAAGTGCCCGTGGCATATGGACGGCAACCACACCACCGAGCAGTGCTACCAACTCAGGCGAGCACTCAAGAGTACTCCAGAGCCACCGCACCCTCATGACAAGAAAGGCAAGAAGAAGCACGACGACGGCAATGACGACTTCCAGGAACCCGACAAGACTGTCAACGTCCTCTTCGGTGGACTACCCAGCAGACGGGAACAAAAGGCTACCCGTCGAGAAGTCATGAGCATTGAACCAGCGGTTCCGACCCCTCTCATGTGGTCGGAGGTACCCATTACCTTTTCCCGCGCGGATCAATGGATTAGCTTCTCCGAACCAGGGCGGTTCCCTCTCGTCCTGAAGCCGGTGGTCGCGGGCTCTAGGCTCAACAAGGTCCTCATCGACGGTGGAAGCGGGCTCAACGTCCTTTTCACCAAGACCTTGAAGAAGATGAAGCTCGACATCACCCACATGCTCACCAAGAGCACCTCGCCCTTCTACGTCATCGTCCCCGGGAACACGGCTATCCCACTGGGCTCAGTGGTCCTGCCAATTACCTTTGAGAAATCTCGGGACAACTGTCATACCGAGTACGTCAAGTTCGAAGTCGCGGACTTCGAGACGTCCTACCACGCCATCCTCGGCAGACCGGCTATCGCCAAGTTCATGGCGGTACCCCACTACACCTACTTGGTACTCAAGATGCCAAGCCCAGCAGGTGTACTCTCACTGCAAGGGGACTTGAAGATCTCGCACGACTGCGACACAGAAGCTGTGGAGATCACCTCCACAAATCAAGTACCCAATGCAATGATGGAGGTCTACGCTGCGTCAAAGAAGCTTGCCACAAGTGAACTCGACATCCCGCAGAAGTCGACAAAAGCTAACAAGCCTCGGCCGCTTGAGGAGGTTCTCGGTCAAAACAATTGACCTCGGGACGAGCGACGACGAAGCAAGACCACCACCATCGGGGCGGGTCTCGACCCCAAACAGGAAGACGCGCTCATCAACTTCCTCCGGGCTAACCGCGACATCTTCACGTGGAAGCCAGTGGACATGCCAGGGGTGCCCAGGGAGTTGATCGAGCATTCCCTCAATGTCGATCCTAAAGCTACCCCGAAGCGACAACACCTCCGCCGCTTCGCCGACGACAGATGGGACACCATCAAGAAGGAACTCGCCAAACTACTCACGGCTGGCTTCATCAAAGAAGTCTTCCATCCCGAGTGGCTCGCCAACCCCGTCCTCGTCCGCAAGAAGAACTCGAACGAGTGGAGGATGTGCGTCGACTACACCGACCTCAACAAGCACTTCGCCCCAAGGACCCCTTCGGGTTGCCGCGGATTGACCAAGTCATCGACTCCACGGCGGGGCCGTGACCTCGCTCTCGCTTCCTCGACGCTACTCCGGTACCACCGGATCGCGATCAAGGAAGAAGACCAGGAGAAGACCGCGTTCATCACCCCGTTTGGCGCGTACTGCTACACGACCATGTCCTTCGGGTTGAAGAACGCCGGCGCCACATATCAATGAGCTATCCAGGCCTGCTTCAAGAGGCAACTCAACAAGAACGTCGAAGCCTACGTGGATGGCGTGGTCTTCAAGACCAGAATCTCCAGTACCCTCATCGACGATCTTGAAGAGACTTTCGCATCCCTGCGCGAGTACCGCTGGAAGCTCAACCCGAACAAGTGCGTCTTCGGCGTACCTTCGGGCAAACTACTCGGCTTCATCATCAGCCACCGCGGCATCGAAGCCAACCCCGAGAAGATCTCCGCCATCACCAGCATGAAAGCTCCCACGTGCATCAAAGACGTCCAGAAGTTGACCAGGTGCATGGCGGCCCTGAACAGATTTATCTCGAAGCTTGGAGAATGGGGGCTCCCCTTCTTCAAACTACTCAAGCACCAAGAGAAGTTCGTGTGGACTCCAGAGGTGGACCAAACCCTTGCCTAGCTAAAGGACTTCCTATCGAAGCCACCAGTCCTCACGGCTCCTTGTAAAGGCGAGCAGCTACTGCTCTACCTCTCTGCGACTACTCACATGGTCGCATCTTGCCATCATCGTCGAGCGGCGGGGAAGACGGCCACGCCTACCCGGTTCGGCGACCGCCCTACTTCATCGGCGAGGTCCTATCAAAATCCAAGACACGTTACCAGCCCGTACAGAAGCTTCTGTACGCAGTGCTCATCACCTCGCGAAAGCTACGACACTACTTCCAGGAGTACTCGATCTCCGTCGTTACCGACTACCCGCTCGGCGACATCCTGCGGAACCAAGACGCTACTGGAAAAATCTCCAAGTGGGCAGTCGAACTCGGCGCCCTCAACATCGACTTCAAGCCACGCACAGCCATCAAGTCGCAGGCGCTAGTCGACTTCATGGCGGAGTCGCCCAAAGCACTGGGTGATGTACTTCGATGGCTCACTCAACCTCGAGGGCGCAAGTGCAGGAGTACTCTTGATCTCTCCAATAGGCGAACAACTCAAGTACGTCCTGCAGATCTTCTGGAAGGTCTCAAACAACAAAGTCGAGTACGAAGCTCTGCTACACGGGCTCCGCCTCGCGGCTTCACTGGGCATCAAGCGGCTACTAGTCTACGGCGACTCTGCAGTGGTCATCAACCAAGTCAACAAGTCTTGGGACCGCAACAAGGAGAACATGGACGCCTACTTCCTAGAAGTCCGCAAGCTCGAGAACAATTTCTATGGTCTCGAGTTCCACCACATCGTCTGCGACAACAACGTTGCAGTGGACGTCTTGTCGAAGCTTGGTTCTACTCGCGCTCAAGTACCAGCGGGTGTCGTCGTCCACGATCTTCATGCGCCATCCATCCCGGAGCCGGCGCCACCGACCACTGTCCCAGCGCACCCCCCGGCTGGGGAGGTCATGATGATCGACGTGGACTGGAGGCAGCCCTTCATCGACTACCTCAGCGAGCAGAAGGTTCCCTCGGACAATAACTTGGCCGAGCAGCTCATCCGCCGCGCCAAGTCCTACGTCCTCATCGGAGACAAGCTCTACAGGCGGGGCGCATCTTCCAGAGTACTCATGCAGTGCGTCCCCAGACAAGAAGGCAAGGACATCTTGGAGGAGATCCACAAAGGCGTCTGTGGAAACCACGCGTCCTCTCGTACGCTGGTCAGCAAGGCCTTCCGACGAGCTTTCTATTGGCCCACAGCTATGGGAGACGCCGAAGAACTCTTCAGAAGGTGCCAATGGTGCCAATACTTCGCCAAGCAGCAACACGTCCCAGCCTACAAGCTAGTCACCATACCGCCAACCTGGCCTTTTGCTTGCTGAGGACTCGACATGATTGGGCCACTACCAACTGCGCCAGGTGGATTCAACAGAGTATTGATGGCCATCGACAAGTTCACCAAGTGGATCGAGGTCAAACCGGTCACATGCCCCAAGGCTGACAGAGTACTCGACTTCCTGGATGAACTCACGCATCGCTACGGACTACCCCATCGCATCATCACAGACCTGGGCTCCAACTTCAACAACCACCAGTTCTGGGAGTACTGCAAGAACAGTGGGATTGACGTCCGATATGTCTCAGTCGCCCATCCTAGGGCCAACGGACAAGTCGATCGCGCCAACGGGATGGTGCTCGACACTCTCAAGAAGCGGATACACGACGCTGCTAACTCTAAAGGAGGCAAGTGGATCAAGGAACTACCCAATGCACTCTGGGGGCTACGTACTCAGCCCTCCAAGCCAACGGGGCAATCCCCATACTTCCTGGTCTACGCCTCCGAAGCAATCCTCCCTGCCGATGTCATGTGGGATTCGCCAGCAGTGGAGCACTACGACGAAGGCGTCTCTGAAGACAGCAGACGAGTTGACATCGACGGACTCGAAGAAGCTCGGCCGCGCCGCCCTCGTCCAATCGGCAAGGTACCTGGAGGGTATCCGACGCTACCACGATCGCAACGTCAAGGAACGCTCCTTCAACGTTGGTGATCTCGTCCTCCGTCGCATCCAGAACACGGAAGGACTACACAAGCTCAGCTCGCCCTGGGAATGTCCCTTCACAGTTGCAAAGGTGACCGGACCGGGCTCCTACCGCCTCCAGACACTTGAAGGCGAAGACGTCCACAACTCGTGGAACGTCGACCAACTCTGTCGGTTCTATGCCTAGTCTACACGACTACCCTGGGGCTCAAGTCTACACGACTACATCAAGACCCCTCCGCCGTAAGCGGCCTCCGGGTCCAGGCACCAGTCTCCGGACTACTCCTCCGCCGTAAGCGGCCTCCGGGTCCAGGCACCAGTCTCCGGACTACTCCTTCGCTTTAAGCGGCCTCCGAGTCCTGGCACCAGTCTCCGGACTACTCTTTCGTTGTAAGCGGCCTCCGGGTCTAGGCATCAGTCTCCGGACTACTCCTCTCCAGAATCCAGCCTATGCGGCTACCTACGGATCCTGGGCTGCACGAGCGACAAAGGACTCTAGCAGTGGTCAACGGAGAGACCATGTACTCCTAGATCCAGCCTATACGGCTACTTACAGATCTACTGCTATAAGCGGCTTCACGCCCTAGCACTACTTAGCCGTAGGCGGCCTCCGGGTCCTGGCGACTACTCTGTAACTGCGGCCCTGGCCATCAAGGTGTACTTCTTCAGTAATAAAGTTTGATTATTCATCAACTACTTAACTGTCTTTCTCCCTCAATGGGACTACTGCCGAGTACGACTACTCGTGACAACTCCACGATGGGACTCCACACTCAAAGATCGTGATAACGAGTACTCATCCACGGAAGTTTTTCTCCATTCATACTTAAACAATTTCATTACAATTGTTTTTGTACAACTACTACTGCGAGCTAACTATTACAGGACTATTGGAGATTAAGTTTCTCAGCGACTTGTTCTGCAATAGGCGCCATCTGCTCCAGCAGCTCCGAGTACTGCTCGTTAGTGCAGTTGACGGCTAGCCTGCCGGCGACTACATCTACGGGAGCCTTTGGGAATTACGACTTCATGAAGGCCAACACCTGGTTCGGGATCGACTTCGCCAAGTGCTTCACATAGGTCGCCAGCCGGCTGGGGGCTTCCTTCAACCGGTCCACCAGGGGTGCTATCTTTCGACCGCCAGGGTGAGGCACCAGCAGCCTCGCAAAGGGGAGCGCGGCTTCTTCAATTTCCTTGAGCTGGGCCCGCAGCTTCTCGCAATCCTCGTTCAGCTTCTGCAAGGATTTGTAGCAGTTGACGAGGTCACGGTCTGATGCAATACGGAGCTCCATGTGCTTGTCACACTCGTAAGCAAGCTCCTTATAATCGTACTCCAGTACCTGGCGGGCCTCCTGCTCCCGGTAGAAGAGGTTCTTCATATCAGTCTCCGAAGCCTTCAGCTGGTCTACTCGAGTCTCAAGCTCTGCAACCAACAAGGCACAGCGGGTCAGACTACCTCTCGACCTCCAATAACTACTCAACAAGACAATGGCATACCTTTGTTCTTGTTGCGGAGAGACTTGTTCTTCCGCACCAGATCGTCTCTCTTCGCCTGCATCTCTTGGACATCATTGTGGTACTTGGCGAAGGCGGTGTCCAGCTTTGACTGCATGGCGGCGGCGTGCTTCCGGGACTTCACGAGTTGCTCCTCCAATGTCTCGGTCCGAAGCACCGTGTCGCCGTACCCTTGAAGCATCTCCGACTTCTAGCGGGACCTCTGAGCGACGTCCTGCACAGACAACTCACATCAAATGGGTACTCAACGCTAAAGGATTGACTACTCAAGGGTTATGACTACTCACCTTCATCCATTGCTCAGCTTGGCGCACCGCCTCCATGTGCCGAGCCACCGTCGCCGGGTCGACGAGATCGTCCGCCAACAACTCGATCCCGCCACGACTACTCGTCGCGGCTTCGGTCATCGGCGCCGAGCAGATTGGCTCCGCGTCCTGGATCTCCAGCGAGCGGACGACCACCTCTAGAGCGGGTTCTGGCAGCGCGTCGTCGCCTTCTCCTCCAGTCGTTGTGGCAGCCTCTCCGGTGGCCATCTCCATCGGCTTGGGGGCTTCTACGGCAGCCTCCTGAGTTCCCGGTGCCACGTCTTCAACGGGCAAGGCCGACGGGATCTCGCTTCCCTCGGCCTCAGCACCTGTTGACAAGAAGACAAGTGTATCAGTCAAACCTGGCGACTACGACTACTCTGCCGGGGTACTCCAACCTCAGCAGAGTACTCACCTTCAACTACGTTGGCCTCAGGCAACATAGCCTCAGCGGCCAGCGCCTCGGGCTCTGCCTGAGGGCAGGAGCGGACTCCTTAGCAGGCGGCGCGGCTTCTTCTTCCGCCACCTCTGCAGCGGGTTCATCCCCCTCCCAGGACAGGTCCGTCGATTTCCTGCAGAGTACACAAGCTGGTTGTCAATCAAGTACGACTACCGCATCCAAGTACTACTCAGGAAGAATCAACACTTACAAGCTCGAACAGACCACCGTCACGGTTGGGGCGCTGAGGATACTGGCGATATCGACCAGTCCCACCTCGGCAGGCGCCTCCTCCCCGCGCCTCGCGGCCGGCCGCCTCTTCGGTAGCGACGGCGGCGGGTTCCGTGATCCCCTGAGCAACAGGGGGCTGGCGCTCCATCTGCGCCAAGAGCTCTTCGACAGTGGGGGCTGGGCTACGACTACCAGCCGCTTCCCCCACCGTGTCCCAGTCGCCTTCGTCGTCCTGCTCAACAGGCTCGGAAGGTGGCATCTCCTGCAAGCAAGGAAACTTCATCGTCAACATATGAACTTGAGACATCAGTACTCGGCTACCTTCTTCAAGATGGCTTACCTCTCGGGTTGTGGTCTCGGTGACCTTCAACTTCTTGGCCACGCGCTTCCGGGCCACATTGCGCGGGTTCCTTAGCGGCGCGGGCAGACTAGCCTCTAGGCTAGTCGGTGGATCCTGAACGAGAGGGATATGAGGCAAGACAAGGCGGCTAAACCTCGATCGCAGCTGGAAGCGGTCCTGCAGCGTCTCCTCGTCGTCGTCCTCATCAGACGTATCTTCAACGACAACTGTGTCGTCTCCCTCGCCGACTTCGCGCCGCTCCTTGGCCTTGGCTTTCCCCTCCTCTGGGACCTCGACTAGCTGAGGAGGCCGTTGACGGTGTATTTTGGTGCACCTAGCATGTTCATTACACTTTGGTTTGGATTTGATTATGGAACTAACCCGCCACTAGGCACACTAATCATATAACAAGTTCATCTTTGTGCATGCATTTGGAAGTGTTATGTTTATGTAGGAAAACATGGACATAAAGGACGGATTCGCAACAAGTTCAAAGGAGCATTCATGGAGTCTTGTTCGTGTTCATGAGCTTGCTGAAATCACTTCCAATGGTGGCGAGGACCGAAGTGCTACGAGGAACACCCCCGGGGATTGAAGCGTAAAAGATCAAACTTCATGCAAAGAGAGCCTCCATCTTGATCGCGAGGATAACAACGTCAAAATCATGCAAGTGGAGGGGGCAAAGTAGATAAGTGCACGAGGACCCACGGAGCAAAAAGGGCGACCGAACCGGGCCGAAATTGGGCCTGGGCCGGCCGGCCCAGGCGGGCCGGCCCAGCCCACTTCGGGCACCGGTTCGGTCCCGTCTTCCTTGCCCTCGAAGGATCTTCGACCCTAAAACCCCCGACGCGCCGCCAACACGGGGAGGAGGAGTTATTCGCATCGAAGGCCATCCACAAGCTAGAGAGAGAGGAGGAGGATCTCCGGCGGGAGATCAACCACCTCGAAGGAAGCACCTTCTCGTGGAGAAGAAGGAAGACACCGGCGGAAGGGAAACCATGATCAACGGTGCCATGACCAAGCACCTTGATGGGGTAATCTTCTCATTCGTCCATGGGTTGTAATCGATCGTGAGATGTAATCGCGCTTTGTCGGATTATCTATCTATCATCTTGTGTTGAATATACTTTAATGCTTAAGGCTTGCAACCGTGCCGTAGAGGGAGTAGAGCTCCAATGCTTCCTTGGATCCATTCAATACGCCGTGGCCATCAAAGGTCTAGTCATGAATACCTTCGCGTAGTGACAGTACGAGAGGAGGGAAAGGGCGAAACCGTGGTCACAACCCCGATAGATTAGATTGGTTTTTCATGTCTTTAAGCGATTGCATGCTCTAGTATCGTAGACCCGTGGGCGAGTGTCTTCTACCTTGATCGTTTATCATTCTCTCTAGTGTAGTTTAGTGTTTTCTAGTATAATAGTAGTTAGGGTTTTAGTAGCTAGTGTGTCGTTGTTGATCGAACGCTTGTAATCCCCTTGCTCCGCGGATTGACAAGAACCTTGGGAATCCCGTGGTGAAAAGGTGTGGGTCCGTACGCTTGCGGATCGTAGAGGGATACGTCTTTTATCCGTCAACAAGCCCCTTTTTCTGGCGCCGTTGCCGGGGAGCAAGTTAGTTTACATCGTTTGATTTGCATCTAACTTAGTTTTATATTTTAGTTTATCTTTTATTCGCTATATCTAACATATACTATCCAGAAAAACACTTGTTTCTTTTTTGTTTTTGTTTTTATCTTATTGTCTAGATGGAGTTCGTTAATCAACCCGTGGAAGAACCGGAGAAATCATTAAGGGATTACGCTAGCCCTCGATGTGAAGACATAAAAGTACAAGAGTCGGATTCGAAGCCCGAAGCGACCAAGTATGAAATTAAATCCAAGATCATCAAGATGGTGGCGGAAAACCCATTTGAAGGGATGGTTACGGAGAACCCATATAGACACATAAGGGATTTCACGACAATATGCAACACGGTGCGTCAAGAAGGAGTTCCCGATGAATGGTTCAAATGGAATCTCTTTCCCTACTCACTTGCCGGCAAAGCAAAGACATGGTATTCGGTTGCGTCCTTTGAAGTTGAAGGCAATTGGAACAAGTTGACAAAGAAGTTTTGCGAGAAGTTCTTTCCAATAAGCAAGGTTCAACATCTAAGGAGGCAAGTGATCACTTTCATGCAAGGAGAAGAGGAAGGGATAGACCAAGCCTGGGATAGGTTTAATGAATTAATCGAACAAGGACCAAAACTCGGCTTCACCGGTGACGTACTCTTGCATACATTTTCTTTTTCCCTAACCCCTAGTTGCATGCGACACGTCGAGATGTGTGCGGTGGGGATCTCATGGAGAAAACACTCACGGAAGCCGCCCAACTTCTACAAAAAGTTAGTAAAGCGGCCGCCATGCGAAGAGATTGGGAAACAAGACTTGCGGAAGAGCCGAATTCAATTCAAGGAAGAAAAAGCTTGCTGATTTTTCTAAAGAGGCAACCCCGAAGTCACAAAAGAGGAACCAATCATGGAAAAGCTTGAACAAGAACACATCAAGTCAAGAACTAGACCAAACGTCGACTTCGCCGCACCAAATGAGACGAACAAGAGAAGCATGTCAAGCGCGAAACCACTAAGGGAGTTCGAGCCAATGGATTGGGTTCCTATTGATTACGGAGAAGTATTCGACAAGAGAAGACCGTTCCCTAATCAAAAGGGGATGGTAAGAGCATTGGAAGTGGATTTCCCACCGGAGAGGAAAGCTGAAAATTCATACGACCTCGAAACCACCGGTGAGATTTTTGAAAAGCTCTTTGGAGATGACGTGGTGGATCCGGAACATATTGCCGAGGTGAAGAGAATCATGGGGATCAAGCCCGAAGCATCACCATACGCTCGCCTTGCTGAAATTTATTCGATAGGATCCGAAGAAGAAGAGAAGATGACGCCGCACTTGAGTTGCGAGATCAACGGAGTTCAATGCAAAGCTTTATGCGACATCGGAGCCCAAGTAAGTGTTCTATCTTCTAAAATTTACGATAAAGTTCAATACCACAACCTAGACTTAGCCCCAACATCAACGAAATTAATTATGGGAGATGGTAGAACTATCAAACCTCTAGGTATTGCTTGCAACATGAAAGTAAAAATTTCTAGAAACTATATACCAACCGATTTCTTTGTTATTGATGCTTACCATAGTAATTCTGATCATTTAATCTTAGGTAGGCCTTTTCTTAAGTTGGTTGATGCCGTGTTAGATGCCGGAGAAGGCAAAGTAACAATGAACCTTAATGGAACAAAGTACACATATAACTTTCTTCGTGCTTCTAAACACCTTACACCTTTTCCTCCCGAAGACGAAGAAGTAGAAGAGATAGATAGTCTTTGTTTTGTTGAAACCCTTAGAGACCCGCTGCAAAGAGCAATGGAAAATCAAATTAGTAATCAACAAGATGAGGAACTAGAGGAAGCGACAAAAGGCTTAGAGCCGCATGATGGTAGCGTGGAGGAAGAGAAGTTCGAAGACATAGGAGAAATCAAACCCGAGGAGCCACAAGTGCCCGAAGTAGACCTTAAACCTTTGCCCAAGGGATTAAACTATGAATTTTTGGGCCCCGACAAAACTTATCCAGGTCATTGTGAGCGACGAGTTGAGCCCCGAAGAAAATGAAATGTTGCTGATTTTATTAAAAAAACATAGGAAAGTGATTGGATATTCAATTAATGATCTCAAAGGTATTAGCCCGGCCTTTTGCACTCATCGTATACCAATGGAAGACCAATGTAAGCCTGTAGTGGACCATCAAAGGAGGCTAACCCATGCCATGCGAGAGGTAGTAAAGAAAGAGGTTATCAAGTTACTTGATGCCGGAATCATCTACCCGGTTCCGCATAGCGAATGGGTGAGCCCGGTACATTGTGTACCGAAGAAAGGAGGTTTGACCGTGGTGAAGAATGAGAAGAACGAATTGATACCGCAAAGAACCGTGACCGGGTGGCGGATGTGTATCGATTACCGTAAGCTTAACAAAGCGACGAAGAAAGATCACTTCCCCCTACCGTTCATAGACGAGATGCTCGAGAGGTTAGCAAACCACGCTTATTTTTGCTTTCTCGATGGATACTCGGGGGTTCATGCAAATTCCTATTCACCGGAAGATCAACATAAGACAACGTTTACGTGTCCTTACGGAACGTTTGCATATAGGAGGATGCCCTTCGGCCTATGCAACGCTCCGGCCTCTTTTCAACGTTGCATGATGGCCGTGTTCTCGGAATTCATCGAAGAAATTGTTGAAGTGTTTATGGATGATTTTTCCGTTTACGGGAAGACGTTCATGGATTGCTTAGCAAACTTAGAAAAGGTCCTTACAAGGTGTGCGGAGGTAGATTTGGTTTTAAATTGGGAAAAGTGCCACTTCATGGTTAAGCAAGGCATAGTGCTCGGACATGTTATATCCGAGAGAGGAATTGAAGTGGACAAGGCTAAGGTAGAGACGGTTGAGCAACTCCCACCTCCTACGGATGTTAAGTCCTTAAGGAGCTTTCTAGGCCATGCCGGATTCTATAGAAGATTTATAAAGGACTTCTCGAAGATCACTAAGCCTTTAACACACCTTCTTCAAAAGGATGTGGCTTTCGACTTTGATGAGAAGTGTCTAGCGGCATTCGGACCTTGAAAAATGCTTTGGTGAGTGCTCCCATCATCCAACCTCCGGATTGGAGCCAACCTTTCGAGATCATGTGTGACGCAAGTGACTACGCCGTAGGCGCGGTCTTGGGACAAAGAAAGGAAGGCCGAGTTCACGCCGTTTACTACGCTAGCAAAACTCTTAGTGGGGCACAATTAAATTACGCTACTACGGAAAAAGAGTTGTTAGCGGTGGTATTCGCTTTCGAAAAATTCAGATCTTACATCGTGAACTCGAAAGTCATTGTTTACACCAATCACGCAGCCATCAAGTATCTCTTGGCTAAGAAGGAAGCTAAACCACGTTTGATTCGTTGGATCCTTCTTCTCCAAGAGTTTGATGTTGAAATTCGTGATAAAAAGGGGGTGGAAAATGTTGTGGCCGATCATTTGTCTAGGATGAATCGTGGACAAGATGATAAAGAGCCCATAGAAGATAAGATGAGAGATGACCACCTCTATAGAGTGCTTGATAAAGATACTTGGATGATCGACATCATTCGAGCAATTCGAAAGATGCCCCTCGATCATCTAGACAAAAACACTCAAAGGAAGATAATTTCCGAAAGTAAGAAATATTTTTGGGATGCACCATACCTCTTCAAGCTTGGCAATGATGGAGTGATGAGAAGATGTGTGCCAAGAGAAGAGAGGCTTGAGATTCTAAGGAAGTGCCACTCGGCGAGTACGGTGGACACTATAGCCATTTTCGAACCGAAGCCAAAGTATGGTCGAGCGGATTCTATTGGCCGGAGATGCATGAAGATACTAAAAGATATGTCGCGTCATGCCCCGAATGCCAAAGAACCGGAAACATCTCTCAAAGAAATTCTATGCCTTTGAAATACAACTTGCAAATCGACATATTCGATGTATGGGGCATAGACTTCATGGGGCCTTTTAAAAACTCATTTGGATTCGAGTATATACTTGTTATGGTTGATTATGTATCCAAGTGGGTAGAGGCTATACCATGTCGTAAAGCTTCCACGGAAGAGTCCATCACTATGATCAAGAACGTGATTTTTCCCCGTTTCGGTACACCGAGAATCTTGATAAGTGATGGAGGAACTCATTTCACCGGAAGAACTTCAAAAAGTGCTTGTCCAAGTTGGGAATTGAGCATAGGGTCTCCACGGCCTATCACCCACAAACCAACGGACAAGCGGAGACGTCAAATAGGCAACTAAAAAGCATACTCAACAAAACCATAGAGAAGGGAGGCAAGGATTGGTCAAAGAAATTAGACGGAGCTTTATGGGCTTATCGAACGGCGTTTAAAACACCGATAGGTATGACCCCTTATCAATTCGTCTATGGAAAAGCTTGCCACCTTCCGTTGAGTTGGAACATAAAGCCTATTGGGCGATTAAAGAGATGAACCTTGATCTCGATGCCGCGGTAGTAAAACGAAGAATTCAAATAAGCGAGCTAGAGGAGTTGAGGTTGAAAGCTTATGAAAACGCAAGCATATACAAGGAGAGGATCAAAAGGTGGTATGATAAAAGATTGAAGAAAAAGAATTCAAAGAAGGAGATAAGGTCCTCCTCTACAATTCGAGGTTTAAAACCTTCGGAAAGGGGAAATTGCAAAGCAAATGGGACGGACCTTATGTTGTGCATTCGGTGTTCTCCAACGGAGCAAGAACCATTATGGATATAAACGGCGATCAATTTGTGGTGAATGAACAGCGGCTTAAGGTTTACTACGAACCCGATGTCGTGCCCATTCATCATGTTGACGTCTTTACCATGGAGGAAGAGCCCGAACGTCCCGTCTAGGACGAAAAACAAGGCATCAACTTCGTAAATAATTTTTCTTTTAGCTTTCGGAGTTTTTCGCGAAGATTTACCGGGCCAACTTTTTCCCATGGGCTGAGGAAGAAAAAAATAGGGCGGCGTGCAAAAACCCGGACCGGCCCGCCCCCCGAGGCAGGGTGGGCCGGCCGGCCCCCGTGCGGACCGGCCCGGGGTGGCCCGACGCCCGATGACCCCGAATTTCGCCCGAATTGCTCCTTTTTGACTTCCTTGTTTGGTCGGAAAATTTTAAGGGAAGTGTAAAAAAGGAAAATAAGGTTCCCATGGCTTTTCTCTCGGGACTATATATTTGGCCGAATTGGGAGCTCGAGAATCAAACTTTTCAAGCAATGTGTTGCACCCTTGTAGCAGCCATTGAGCCTCCAAAAAGCATAGAGTTGAAGCTAGAAGCCAAGAAGCCATCGATGGAGGAGGCGATGCGATGCGAGGTCAAGCTACCCGTCAAGAGGACCGCACGTATCCGTTGCGGAGGACGTGTCCCGACCGGAGCTCTTGCATCTCGCAACCCCATCGAAAGAGAGAAGGTCCCTACACCCGTTCGAAGGTCGGCACGCCTCCAAGGCATCAAGCGTAAAGATTACAAGGAGGTGTCGCCGAGCCTAAGGATTATGGGGATAGCGACTACTCCGACGATCGTAGCCCGAGCTCGTGGGCGGCCGCCGTAGAGACGATGACGATTGGGATGAGCAGCCCAATGAATGGACTCCCGAAGGCCCCAACGGCGACGGCAACGGCGGTGGCGAAGGCAACGACAATGGAGGTGGCGACGACGGTGGTGACAACGGTGGAGATTATGGCGACGACGACCCCTTCGGATTGCATCCGGTGTGCTGTTGAGTTTGCCGTCAATCCATCGCGGATCTCTACACGTCGGCCGACGAATGTCTCCAAGCCATGGAAGCGATGAAGCGGCGTATGGAGGACTTGGAGCGCGTAGTTGAAGATGACTACAAGTTCCTTAACCGTAACGTGCGCAAACTTTTCGGCATGGTTGGAAACATGAGAGGCAAGTGGTGCAAAACTTGCTTGAAGTACCACTAGATCTAGTTTTCCCCTTAGGATTTTTGTAAGATACGACGAGGACGTCGTATGTTTTAAGTGTGGGGGAGAGCTAGCTCGCTAGCCTTAGCTTTTGAACTTCAAGTTTAGGTTCGGTTTAATCTTCGTGTGAGAGTCTTAGTGTTTTAATGAGTCTTTAGTTTTTGAGTCTCGTTTTAAAATTTTTGCAAGTGTCTTAAATTAGTGTTGAGTCAAGAAAATCAAATAAAAAGAGTCTTTATATATATCTTTGTGTTTTATGTATTGTTTATCTTTATTTACTTGTTTGTTTAGTCTTCGATTCTTGATATATGACCACAAGTATGTGGTTTGAAAAACGTTTACCGTGGTGCTTAGTGGCATCGCTACTACTTAAAGTACCCATACCGCACTTCGATCTTGAGCTTCACATGCTAGTTGTGCTATGTTCAATGCTAAAAATTGGAGGATTTCAGTTCTGAAAATTATTTTAAAACCCTTGTAATAAAGGTTAGCAAAACCTCTTTTTCCAAGTTGAGAGTAAGAAAAAATTCCTATCCAAAGCCAAGTTTATTTTTTTTCGCTCCACCATAAGTGTGATTAGCACGATGAGTTAGGCTAGGACCCTTCTCTCTTGGTGAGTTTTAATTTCGAGCAATGATCATGTCCTTGTGCTTATCTTTTGTTGCTAGCCTCGTCATATATTCGAGTCCATGACTTTCACAACGAAAGTCATGAGTATCGTCGGATTCCATACCCAACCTATACATCTCTTTTGTACATCGTATACCTTGAACACAACCTATTTTCAAAGTTTTGTCTCGTCTCTAGCATGATTTATTTAAAAAATTTCAGATTGTATGCATGCGAGGGAAGAGAGAATTGAAGGCTTTGAAAAGTTGTCAAGAGAGAGAAAAATAAAGAGAAAAAGTATGTGTATGGAAAAGAAAGAAAGAAAGAAAGAAAAATCATATGTGAATGAAAGAAAAAAAAAAGAAGAAAAAAAAAAGAGAAAGATGAGTTAGCAATAAAGGTATAAGAGGGATGGATCAAGTGAAAGAAAAGAAAAAAAATAAAGTGTAAGGGAGGATGTCACGTTGATTGTGAGACGAAACTTTTACTCTATTTCCAACCATGTGCAATCCGACAACGAGGACATCATTGGTGCCTTGAAGTCACAATTTTCTTTTGCCCTTGCACATGTCCACCATTCTAAATCTTCTCATCCTTGATATCCCTACATATGGTTAATTCTCATGATCATTGGCTTTGAAAGGTAGACAACCATTAGAGGAAGTTCTTAGTTTGACAATACTTGTGTTGATTGCGCTAGCCCTACCTATAGCTCCACTTTTACATGATATATGAGAGATTAATGGGAGGTGAGAGTTTTATAAAATTTGGTTAGGATAGCCACTTCATATGAGTGACTTGAGAGAGCTTGGAGAAAGGTTTTTGTCTAATACTTGTTGCAGGAATTTTTGTTTTGAAAATCATAAAAACCCTCCGATGGAAGCAAAGAAGTAAGTATGGCTGAAATTGAAAGCTTCGAGTGAAGGGGTTGAGTTGTGGGGTGAATCTTGACGTGGTAAAAATTCTAAACGCCCATGTTTATGTTTTATTATCATTACTTTGTGTTTATGTATTAAAGATGAAGGGATTGACTAACTTGTGAAGAAGGATAAGTGGTACACGATTACACTCCTTGGACGAAGTTCTTTTACGAGTACTTGCTCGAGGACGAGCAAGAGCTAAGTGTGGGGGAGATGTTGACGGTGTATTTTGGTGCACCTAGCATGTTCATTACACTTTGGTTTGGATTTTATTATAGAATTAACCCGCCACTAGGCACACTAATCATATAACAAGTTCATCTTTGTGCATGCATTTGGAAGTGTTATGTTTATGTAGGAAAACATGGACATAAAGGACGGATTCGCAACAAGTTCAAAGGAGCATTCATGGAGTCTTGTTCGTGTTCATGAGCTTGCTGAAATCACTTCCAATGGTGGCGAGGACCGAAGTGCTACGAGGAACACCCACGGGGATTGAAGCGTAAAAGATCAAACTTCATGCAAAGAGAGCCTCCATCTTGATCGCGAGGATAACAGCGTCAAAATCATGCAAGTGGAGGGGGCAAAGTAGATAAGTGCACGAGGACCCACGGAGCAAAAAGGGCGACCGAACCGGGCCGAAATTGGGCCTGGGCCGGCCGGCCCGTGCGGGCCGGCCCAGCCCCCCTTCGGGCACCGGTTCGGTCCCGTCTTCCTTGCCCTCGAAGGATCTTCGACCCTAAAACCCCCGACGTGCCGCCAACACAGGGAGGAGGAGTTATTCGCACCGAAGGCCATCCACAAGCTAGAGAGAGAGGAGGAGGATCTCGGCGGGAGATCAACGACCTCGAAGGAAGCACCTTCTCGTGGAGAAGAAGGAAGACACGGCGGAAGGGAAACCATGATCAACGGTGCCATGACCAAGCACCTTGATGGGGTAATCTTCTCATTTGTCCATGGGTTGTAATCGATCGTGAGATGTAATCGCGCTTTGTCGGATTATCTATCTATCATCTTGTGTTGAATATACTTTAATGCTTAAGGCTTGCAACCGTGCCGTAGAGGGAGTAGAGCTCCAATGCTTCCTTGGATCCATTCAATACGCCGTGGCCATCAAAGGTCTAGTCATGAATACCTTCGCGTAGTGACAGTACGAGAGGAGGGAAAGGGCGAAACCGTGGTCACAACCCCGATAGATTAGATTGGTTTTTCATGTCTTTAAGTGATTGCATGCTCTAGCATCGTAGACCCGTGGGCGAGTGTCTTCTACCTTGATCGTTTATCATTCTCTCTAGTGTAGTTTAGTGTTTTCTAGTATAATAGTAGTTAGGGTTTTAGTAGCTAGTGTGTCGTTGTTGATCGAACGCTTGTAATCCCCTTGCTCCGCGGATTGACAAGAACCTTGGGAATCCCGTGGTGAAAAAGGTGTGGGGTTCGTACGCTTGCGGATCGTAGAGGGATACGTCTTTTATCCGTCAACGGAGGCGACGACGGCTCGGAGACGAACTTCTTCAAGTCATCTTGCAAGGAGCACAACTCATCAGTGCAACTACTCTTATGTCATGAGTACTCGACAAACGGATGCGGCTACTAACCTCTTCTGGTGGGCGCGCGACGGAGAACTCTGGTACGGGGCACGGCGTGTACGCCGGCATATCTTTGAAGATCCGGGCCAGCCTGTCAACAATGTCGTCGTCGTCGACTTCATCTCCAGGCATCCGCGACGTGTCGTCGTTGCCGGTGTACTCGTACCCCAGGGTGTCACGGACCATCAGTGCCTGCACCCTCCGCTTCATGAAGCTGAAGACCACATGCTCGGCTCTCAGTCCGGCTTCCCTCAGCGCCTTGATCCTAGCTAACAACTCGGGCAACTGAAGTCCTTCTTGCATCGTCGGCTCCGAGTTCCACCATGGCCTGTTCTTGGGCGGCTTCCCGCTGGGCTTCGGCAGCTCCAGGTGGTGGTTCGTGAAGTAGAACCACTTGGCCTTCCAGTCTTGATTGGAGTCTATCAACTTATAGGAGAGGTACTGCTCGGCGGCATCTGTCGTATGGACCTCCCTGGGCCCACTACCTCGGTGGGTACCAGGACCGACTACTCGGTGGGCCCCTGGGACTACCTGGCTTGCGCTACACGGCACCTGAAGGCGTGGAGCACAAGGACTACACAGGAGTAGTACTCGGTTAGGGAGCTGTACATGTTCCGCACTGTATAGAGGACTCCTAGACGTACTCGACTAGTACTCTCTCCCTACTCCGACTTGTAACCCTGCCTCCCGGACTATATAAGGCGAGGCAGGGACCGATCCTCTCATCCAATCTCCTCTCATACAACCTACGGCGCACTATTGCACCATCTTGTAATTGTGCCCTATCAATCCGTAGCTACGCAAAGACAGGACGTAGGGTATTACGCACCTCGCGGCCCGAACCTGTCTAAATTGTGTGCCACGTGTCTCTTCCTTCGAGTTACCGATCTCGGCGAGTCACAATCATCTACTTCGGGTACTCCCCGTAGTAGGTTGCCGGTCTAAAACACCGACAGCTGGCGCGCCAGGTAGGGGGTTTCGCTCAAGATCACATGGCGAACTCGACGGCTTCCGTCCACATCAAGCCAACTGTCGCCTTCAACCGCGGCGACACCTTCGTCTTCGGCGCCTGGGTCTGCACTGCTGACGGCGCGGGCTCCTTCCAGCGCCGCCTGACCATGCAGCCCAACCCGAGGACAGGCCTCGTGACGCTTCCCGAAGTCGTCACAGGCGAACTCGCCGGCAAGTTCGGCGAAATTTCGCTCTTCAACCACCACGCTGACTTCGAGCTCGAGTCCGTCTCCAACTCGAACCCGACGTCGCCATGGGCCATCGCATGCGAGCCTGCTGCTCAGCCATCGCAGGCGGCCCCCTCATCACGCAAGCGCTCCGCGCGTGGCCCACGCACCTCCAGCCGGGCCCGCACGGGGGATCCTACTCCACGCCGGGCCGGCAAGGAGCCCGCAACCGAGTACAACTCGGACTCCGACGCCGTCCCTGATCACGTTTCAGACTCTAGCCCTCTCTCCGAGTTCTACTCGAACCCAGATTACGAGTTCAACTTCGGGTCGGACCCTGAGGAGCCTGAGTCCGAAGACGACTCCACGCAGCTTCCCTTGTCGGGGCCGCCCTCCGGGGCCGGTTATAAAATCGACGCCGACCGGCAGATACGTCTACTCGGCCGCACCGCAAGCCCGCCGACCCGCAAAGGGAGACTCACGCTACGTCGCCTACATCGACTCGCTACCGTTCCGGAGGGAACGCCACCGACCCGGCCGACTCAAACACACCAACCGAGGTGGCACCCTCTCGAGTCCGGCCTTGGGCACCCCCCGATCGCCAAGTCTTCATGGCCGCCGGCGAAACCCCAGACCTTCGGGCACGGCCGAGGACAAGTACCGGAGGACATCTCCGCGGACGAGCCGCCCGCCGATGCACCCGCAGGCGAGACCGCCGTCAACGGGGACGCTCGACGCGAACGTAACAGAAGCGCGGCCGAACGACGCCGCGGCTCGGACACAACCTCCCCATCCGCAACCTTGCGGAAGCTCTCGAGGCGGTCCGAGAGCGAGTCCACACCACTCCCGAGCAATGCCTCATGTCGATCACAACGATCGCACGCCGGGCTCGGGGCATACGCGTTGGAGAGGTCATCGCCAAGCTCGCCGAAGAAGCCTACTTCATGCGGGTCGACAACGTAGTCGCCCAACCTCCTCCGGCCTAAACCTCGCGACAACGAAGCTACTAGTCGCGGCGCCAACGCCGGCCCCAACCGTACTCGAGGCGACATCCCGGGCCGGAGCCAAACCGCCGCCGCTCCCACGCCGGCGGACCTTCACGAGAGACCAAGGCAACCGAGAGGTTGTCCCCCACCGCGCTCCGGCCGGTGGTGGCGGCAACGACCCCGACGGTGGCGGCGCCGACGGCGGCGCCTCCAACCACGGGGCCAACAGAGAGCCGGAGGCGGCGGCGAGCCGCGGCGGCCGAGGCCACGCGAACGGCCACGCCTCCGCGCCTCACACGGCGGGTACGACGCTCGCCAGAAGATCGAGGAGCTACGGCGGAAGAAGTCGACCACGCGCCGCCGAGGGCGACGGCTTCCCCGCCTTCTCACCACGACTTCGCAACCTACTCCTCCCCGACAAGTTCAAGCCTTTGGGGATCACCAAGTACGATGCGAAGCGAGATCCTATCCGGTGGCTCCGATGCTACGCCCTCTCCATCGAGAACGGCGGCGGCAACGGCGACACCAAATGCCTCTACTTCCCCTTCGTCCGGACCAGCACCACTCACATGGCTCGAGTCGCTCGACAAGCACTCGATCGACAAGTGGGACCACCGAAGGAGCGCTTCACAAGCAACTTCGCGGGCGCCATGGGCCGGTTCGGGTACTCGCAAGGACCTTGCCATGATCAAGCGGGAACAAGGCGAGACCCTCCGCAAGTACATGCGCCGCTTTTTCGACAAGCGCGCTACCGTCGTCGACGTCACCGACAAGGAGGTCATCGACCTCTTCCGGACGGCCTCTACCATCGCCGCACCTTCGAGGACTTCGGTCGTCGCCGCCCCGAGTCCATTCCCCACCTCAAGGACATGATCACGTCCCGGGCGGATGAAGAGGACAAGGCCAACGCCAAGTACGATGCCATCCGCGGCAAGTCCAAGCGAGAACCGTGGCGGCGGCGGCAGCGAATGCAAACCAAGGCGGCCGCACCACCAACAACAACAACAACAACAACTACTCGGGTCCCAACCACAAGCGCAAGCCGGACAACACCGTCGCGGCCTATCCGGCGCCTGCGAAAGGGAACTCGAAGAAGAACTCGGGCGGGTTCAAAGACTCCGCCGAAGGAGAAGTGCCCGTGGCATCCGAACGGCAATCACACTACCGAGCCGGTGCTACCGGCTCGGCACGCACTCAAGGATACGCCGGAGCCACCGCACCCTCATGACCAAAAGGGCAAGAAGAAGGACGGCGACAACAACGACTTCCAAGAACCCGAGAAGACCGTCAACGTCCTCTTCGGCGGACCGCCCCGGCGCAGGGCGGGAGCGAGAAAGCTACTCGTCGCGAAGTGATGTCCATCGAGCCAGCGGTCCCGACCCCTCTCAGGTGGTCGGAGGTACCCATCACCTTCTCCCGCGCGGACCAATGGACCAGCTTCTCCGAACCAGGACGGTTCCCCCTCGTCCTGAAGCCAACGGTGGCGGGTTCCAAGCTCAACAAGGTGCTCATCGACGGTGGAAGCGGGCTCAACGTCCTCTTCACCAAAACCTTGAAGAAGATGAACCTCGACGTCACCCCCATGCTCACCAAGAGCAGCACGCCTTTCTACGGCATCGTCCCAGGCAACGCGGCTATCCCACTGGGCTCAGTGGTACTGCCAGTTACCTTCGGGGCGTCTCGGGACAACTACCGCACCGAGTACATCAAGTTCGAGGTCGCGGACTTCGAGACCTCTTACCACGCCATCCTCGGCAGACCGGCCATCGCCAAGTTCATGGTGGTGCCCCACTACACCTACTTGGTACTCAAGATGCCAAGTCGAGCCGGTGTACTCTCCCTCCAAGGGGACATGAAGATCTCCCACGACCGCGATACGAGAGGCCGTGGTGATCGCTTCAACAAACCAAGTACCCAACGCAATGATGGAGGTCTACGCCGCGTCGAAGAAGCTCGCCACGAGCGAACTCGACATCCCAGAGAAGTCTGACAGCGCCAACAAGCCTCAGCCACCTGAGGAGGTACTCGTCAGGACGGTCGACCTCGGAACAGGCGACCCCAGCAAGACCACCACCATCGGGGCCGGCCTCGACCCCAAATAGGAAGACGCGCTCATCAGCTTTCTTCGGGCTAACCGCGACATCTTCGCGTGGAAGCCAGCGGACATGCCAGGAGTGCCCAGGGAGCTGATTGAGCACTGCCTTAACGTCGACCCAAAGGCCACCCCCAAGCGACAACACCTCCGACGTTTTGCCGACGACGGACGGGCGCCATCAAGAAGGAGCTCGCCAAGCTACTAGCAGGGCGGCTTCATCGGAGAAGTGTTCCATCCCGAGTGGCTCGCCAACCCCGTCCTCGTCCGCAAGAAGAACTCGAACGAGTGGAGGATGTGCGTTGACTACACCGACCTCAACAAGCACGCCCCCAAGGACCCCTTCGGGTTGCCGCGGATTGATCAAGTCATCGACTCCACGGCGGGCCGCGACTGCTCCGCTTCCTCGACCGCTACTCCGGGTACCACCGGATCGCAATCAAGGAGGAAGACCGGAAAAGACCGCGTTCATCACCCCGTTTGGCGCGTGCTTGCTACACGACCATGTCATTCGGGTTGAAGAACGCCGGCGCTACCTATCAACGGGCCATCCGGAGCCCGGCTTCAAGCGGCAACTCAACAAGAACGTCGAGGCCTACGTGGATGACGTGGTTGTCAAAACCAGGGACTCCGGTACCCTCATCGACGACCTTGAAGAGACCTTCGCATCGCTACGCGAGTACCGCCGGAAGCTCAACCCGAACAAGTGCGTCTTCGGCGTCCCGTCGGGCAAACTACTCGGCTTCATCATCGGCCCGCGCGGCATTGAAGCCAACCCCCGAGAAGATCTCCGCCATCACTAGCATGAAAGCTCCCACGAGCATCAAGGACGTCCGTAAGGCGACGGGGTGCATGGCGGCGGCCGAACGATTCATCTCGAGGCTAGGAGAACGGGGCCTCCCCTTCTTCAAACTACTCAAGCATCACGAGAAGTTCGTGTGGACTCCGGAGGCGGATCAAGCCCTTGCCCGGCTCAAGGACTTTCTATCGAAGCCGCCAATCCTCACGGCTCCTCACAAGGGCGAGCGCCTCTCGCTCTACCTAGCCGCGACTACTCACGTGGTCGCATCGCCATCGTTGTCGAGCGGCGGGGAAGACGGCCACGCCTACCCGGTCCCGGCGCCGGTCTACTTCATCGGCGAGGTTCTATCGAGTCCAAGGCTCGCTACCGGCCCGTACGAAGCTCCCGTACGCTCTACTCATCACCTCACGGAAGCTACGACACTACTTCCGGGGAGTACTCGGTCTCCGTCGTCACCGACTACCCGCTCGGCGACATCCTGAGGAACCAAGACGCCACCGGAAGAATCTCCAAGTGGGCTGTCGAGCTCGGCGCCCTCACCATCGACTTCAGGCCACGCACAGCCATCAAGTCGCAAGCACTAGTCGACTTCACGGCAGAGTGGCGGGAGAACCAGCTACCTACTCCCACCGTGCGCCCAGAGCATTGGGTGATGTACTTTGACGGCTCCCTCAACCTCGAGGGCGCAGGTGCAGGGGTACTCCTAATCTCTCCAACGGGCGAACAACTCAAGTACGTCCTACAGATCTTCTGGAAGGTCTCAAACAACGAAGCCGAGTACGAAGCTCTCCTACACGGGCTCCGCCTCGCGGCTTCACCGGGCATCAAGCGGCTACTAGTCTACGGCGACTCCGCGGTGGTCATCAACCAAGTCAACAAGTCCCGGGACCGCAACAAGGAGAACATGGACGCCTACGCCTAGAAGTCCGCAAGCTCGAGAACAAATTCTATGGTCTCGAGTTCCATCACATTGTCCGCGACAACAACGTCGCGAGCGGACGTCCTCTCGAAGCTTGGATCCACCCGCGCTCAAGTACCGGCGGGCGTCTTCGTCCATGAGCTTCACGCGCCATCCATCCCGGAGCCGGCGCCACCGACCACGCCCCGGCCCATCCACCAAGTGGGCGGGGAGGTCATGATGATCGACGTGGACTGGAGGCAACCCTTCATCGACTACCTCAGCGAGCAGAAGGTCCCCTCCGACAAAAACGCGACCGAACAACTCGTCCGCCGCGCCAAGTCTTACGTCCTCGTCGGAGACAAGCTTTACAAGCGGGGCGCATCTTCTGGAGTGCTCATGAAGTGCGTCCCTCGTGAAGAAGGCAAGGACATCTTGGAGGAGATCCACAAGGGCGTCTGCGGCAACCACGCGTCTTCACGCACGCTGGTCAGCAAGGCCTTCCGGCGAGCCTTCTACTGGCCCACAGCCCTGGGCGATGCCGAAGAACTCGTCAGAAGATGCCAAGGATGCCAGTTCTTCGCCAAGCAGCAACACGTCCCAGCCTACAAGCTAGTCACCATACCGCCAACCCGGCCCTTCACCCGCTGGGGACTCGACATGATTGGGCCACGCGCCAACCGCGCCGGGGAGGATTCAACGGGTGCGGTGGCTATCGACAAGTTCACCAAGTGGATCGAGGTCAAGCCGGTCACATGCCCCAAGGGCGACGAGTACTCGACTTCTGGATGAACTCGTACACCGCTACGGGCTACCCCACCGCATCATCACAGACCTGGGGTCCAACTTCAACAACCACCAGTTCTGGGAGTACTGCGAGAACAGCGGGATTGACGTCCGATACGTCTCAGTTGCACACCCACGGGCCAACGGACAAGTCGAGCGCGCCAATGGGATGGTGCTCGACGCCCTCAAGAAGCGGCTACACGACGCTGCTAACTCCAAAGGGGGCAAGTGGATCAAGGAACTACCCAATGCACTCTGGGGGCTGCGGACTCAACCATCCAAGCCAACGGGGCAATCCCCCTACTTCCTGGTCTACGGCTCCGAAGCAATCCTCCCCGCCGACGTCATATGGAACTCGCCGGCGGTGGAGCACTACGACGAAGGCGTCTCGGAAGACGACGGACGAGTTGACATCGACGGCCTCGAAGAAGCTCGCCGCGCCGCCCTCGTCCAATTGGCAAGGTACGTGGAGGGTATCCGACGCTACCATGATCGCAACGTCAAGGAACGCTCCTTCAACGTTGGAGATCTTGTCCTCCGCCGTATCCAGAACACGGAAGGACTCCACAAGCTCAGCTCCCCCTGGGAAGGCCCCTTCACCGTGGCCAAGGTGACCGGGCCAGGCTCATACCGCCTCCAAACACTTGAAGGCGAAGACGTCAACAACTCGTGGAACGTCGACCAACTCTGTCGATTCTACGCCTAGTCTACACGACTACTCCGGGTTCAAGTCTACATGACTACATCGGCACCCCTCGCCGCAAGCGACCCACCGGGTCCTGGCCCCAGTCTCCGGACTACTCCCCTCCAGGGTCCAGCCCACGCGGCTACCTACGGACCCCGGGTTGCGACAAGCGTCAAGGACTCTAGCGGCGATCTACCAAGAGACCACATTCCAAGATCCGGCCCCGCGCGGCTACCTACGGATCCGCGATCCGACCCCACACGACTACCTACGGATCACCCGCGCAGCGGCTACCCGCTCCCGGCGCCACTTAGCTGTAAGCGGCCTCCGGGTCCAGGCGACTACCTTGTAACTACGGCCCTGGCCACCCAGGTGTACTTCTTCAGTAATAAAGTTTGATTGTTCATCAACTTATTTACTGTCTACTCCCTACGACGGGACTACTAAAGCCGAGTACTACTACTCGCACTCCCTCCACGATGGGCGCTCCGCACTCTGAGATCGCGGTTACGAGTACTCATTGCTGGAAAAACTTCTTTCATTGATACTTGATACAATTCTTTACAATTGTTCCCTGTACAACTATGGCTACTAGCTACTTATTACAGGGCTACTGGAGGTTCAGCTTCTCGGCTACCTGCTCCGCGATGGGAGCCATCTGCTCCAGCCGGCTACGCATACCGCTCATCGGAGCGCGTTGGCGGCTACTCCGCCGGCGACCACCTCCACCTGGAGCCTTCGGGAAGTACGACTTCATGAAGGCCAAGACTTGTCTTGGGATCGACTTGGCCATATGCTTGATGTAGGCGGCCAGGCCGGCTTGGTGCTTCACGAAGTCGATCCACCGGGGAGCGATCTTGGGGCCGCCGGGTGCGGCACCGGGAGCCTCGCGATCGGGAGAGCGGCTTCCTCCAACTCCCTCAACCGGGCCCTCAACGCCTCGCGGTCCTCGTTCAATTTACGCAAAGATTTGTAGCAGGTTGACGAGATCCTCGTCGAAGCAATCCGCGGCTCCATGTGCTTCTCGCACTCGAAGGCGAGTTCCTTGTAGTCGAGCTCGAGTACCCGGCGGGCTTCCTCGCTCCCGGTAGAAGAGGTTCTTCATGCTCACCTCCGAGGCCTTCGACCGCTCCACCGGCCTTCGAGCTGCGCAACACAAGCAACACAACAGCGGGTCGATGCTTCCACGACTTCCAACAAGCACCCGACAAGTCGAAGGACATACCTTTATTCTTGTTGCGGAGGCCTTTGTTCTTCCGCACCAACTCGTCGCCCTTCGCCCGCAACTCCATGACGTCGTTGTGGTACTTGGCGAAGGAGGCGTCGAGCTTCGGCCGCATAGCGACCGCGTGCTTCCGCAACTTCACGAGCTGCTCCTCCGGGGCCTCGGCTCGGAGCACGGTGTCGCCGTAACCCCCGCAGGCGAGGTTCGACTTCTCGCGGGATCGCTCCGCGACGTCCTGCACAAGACAACTCAAGTCACGAAGAGTACTCAACGACAAAGGATTGACTACTCTAAGGCTACGGTCACGTACCTTCATCCATTGTTCGGCTTGACGGATCGCCTCCATGTGCTTGGCTACCGTCGCCGGCTCGACGAGATCGTCCGCCAGAAGTTCTATCCCGCCGCGGCTACCCGAGGTAGCCTCCGTCATCGGCGCAGAGCGGATGGGCTCCGCGTCTTGGATCTCAGGGGATCGGATAGCCACCTCCAGGGCAATCCCTGGCGACGTGGTGGCCGCCTCCCCCCCGGCGGACTTCTCGACGACCTCTCCCACGGGCTCGGGGGCTCCTCCCCGCGGCCTGCGGGGCTTCGGTGTCAACTCCTGCATCGGCACCCCCGCAGGGATGTCACCACCTTCAGCACCTGTCAACAACACGACATGGGCGTCAGTGCCTACGACTACTCATCCTGGAGCTCTACAGCTTCAAGAAGGGTACTCACCTTCGACTACACTCGCCTCCGGCAGCGGCGCTTCGGTGCCGGGGGCTCAGTCGAGGCTTGGGCATCGGGAGCAGCCTCCTCGACGGGCGGCGTGATTTCTTCCGCCACCGCTGATGAGGGCTCCTCCCCGTCCCAGCTCAGATCTGTGGATTTTCTGCAGAAGTATTCACAGAGGGTCGTCAGACAAAAATCGACTACTGCAACAAGTACTACTCGTGAGGACATGGTACTTACAAGCTCGACCGGATGATGGTCACGGCTAGAGCACCGAGGATGCGGCAATATCAACCGGTCCATCCTCGGCGGGCGCCTCCTCCTCCGCCTCTCCCGGCCACGCCTCCTCCACGGCGGCGGCGGCCGGCGCTCCTTCACCTTCCGCTCCGAGAGGGTCACCACCTTTTCAACGGTGGCGGCCACGGGTCTTCTGCTCTCTGCTGGAGCAGGGGGCTGGCGCTCCAGCTGCGCCAGGAGTTCTTCAACAGTGGGGGCTGGACTTCGGCTTTCAGCCGGTTCCCCCACCGGGTCCCACACGCCCTCGTCGCCCTCTTCGACGGGCTCCGCTGGCGGCACCTCCTGCACACAAAGGAAGATTTCTCGTCAGCAATGTACTCGAATAACGGGTACTCGACTACTCTGCTCAAGATAACTTACCTCCGGAGGCGTGGTCTCTGAGACCTTCATCTTCTTCGCCACCCGCTTCTTGGTGGGGTTGCGCGGCTTCCGTGGCGGCGCAGCAAGGCTAGCCTCCGTGCTAGGCCGGAGGGTCTTGAACAAGTGGAACATGAGGCAAGCCCGGCGGCTAAACCTCGACCGCCGAGTGGGCCGGCTCTTGAAGCGTCTCTTCGTCTTCTTCGTCGTCTTCGGAGGAATCCTCCACGATGAAGGGATCGTCGCCTTCATTGACTTCGCGGCGCTCCTTCGACTTCCCCTCCGCCGGGATCTCGATCCCGCTCGGTGGCGGCTGCGGCTCGGAGACGAACCGCTTCACATCATCTCGCGCAAAGATACAAGATTTCGAGCAACTCTACTACAAGTACTCGCTACTCGACGAGGGGAGTACGACTACTCACCTCCTTGGGCGGGCGCGCGGCGGAGTACTCCTCGACCGGGCACGCCGTGTACGGCGGCATGTCCTTGAAGATGCGGGACAACCTTTCGACGATGTCGTTGTCGTCCAGCTCGCCCCCGGCATCCGCGACGAGTCGTCGTCGCCAGTGTACTCGAAGCCCGGCGTATCCCGCGCCATCGGCGGGCCGGATCTGCGCTTCATGAAACCGAAGGCCACATGCTCGGCCCTCGGTCCGGCCCTCTACGAGCACCTTGATGTGTGCTAGCATCTCGGGGAGCCGGATCCCCTCTTGCATAGTGGGTTCCGTGTTCCACCACTCACGATGCACCGGGCTGCCGTCCGCTTGGCTTCGGCGGGGCCGGGGTGGTGGTTCGTGATGTAGAACCACCTCGTCTTCCGGTCCGTGTTGGAGTCGACGAGCTTGTACGCCGTGCGCTCGCTCCGCGGCATCCTCCCTTGGGCCGGATGCCGGCCCCTCCGACTACTCTCGGGGTTGGAGGCGCGGGGCCGCGGCTTGACGCGGAAGAACTTCCGAAGAGCACCCGGTGCGGCTTGATTCCGAGGAAGGCTTCGCGGGGGGTGGACGAAGACCGACGTGTGGAAGATGCCGTTGGGGTTCAAGTTGAGGTACTCGATGCCGTAGTACCCGAGCAGTCCTTTGAAGAAGTCGCTGGCTGGGAGCGCCAGACCGCGCTCCACGAACCGCGAGAACATCGGGATCTCGTCCTCGGCTTTCTCCATTGGATATGGATCTCCAGCGGCGGATCTCCACATGTCTACTTCCTTCTCCCTGATGAACCCACTTTGTTCGGCGGGGGTCGGCGAGTCCTCCGTCTTCACCTTGGATCTCTTCCACTCGCGGCTCGGATCGGCGCGCGGTGGAGACACGGGCGGCGCCGCTCCGGTGGCGGCCGCGGCGGCCTCTCGCGCGGCCCCTTTTCTTCCCGCCGGCCTTGGACGTCTTGGACGGCGACGGCTTCATTCTCCAAGTGCAAGGAGTTTTCGCTCGCATCCGCTCGGGGGGCTACCCTAAAGGCTTCGGGTGGCGGCGCGCTCGGATCTACTACGGCGGCGGCGAGCGCCGGGAGTGGATTTGCTTCAAGATTCAAATGGAATTGCTTTGTGGCTCGAATGGGTGAAAAACCCTAAGGGTTTTGGCTTCTATTTATAAGCCAAATCGCTTCCGTAACGGGCGGCTGGATAAGTCCACGCGCGGCTGACTCAGCGGCTACGCGTGACTCTTCGAATTCTACTAGTCGACGCGCCTCACCTCGGGGGCTCGGCTACTTCTACTCGACCACCTGGGAAGCGGCTAGTCTCAAGAGCATCTCAGGACACATTTCTTCAATAAGAACCTTCAATTCGAGAGGAAGTACTCGACTCAAGGCTCGGGGGCTCCGTGCCACGTGTCCTTCGGTTTTTTCTCTCCGGATTTTTCGGGATTTTCTTGCCAAGATTTTAGATGGACCCTCAGCCAGAGCCAGCGGCTCGAGGCTCGGGGGCTACTCCATGAGGAGTGCGGTTCTGCAAATCGCACCTCCATGACGGCTCCGGCTTCAAGACAAGACAGGCATTTCTTGAAGACCTTCGAAGGCAGATTTCAAGGACGCTTGGGACTACTCGAGAAGACTTCAAGATTGCTCAAACATCGACCGGAGTACATTCCGGCCTCGGGATGCTTCGACTACTCTTGAGGACTTTTGACTTGTAGCACTCGGGGACGCTTGAGGACTACTCGTTAAGGCCGTCAAGACTACTTGAAGCTATCCTTCTCGACTACAAAGTACTCGGGGGCTTGTCGTATGGACCTCCCCGGGCCCACTACCTCGGTGGGTACCGGGACCGACTACTCGGTGGGCCCCCGGACTACCCCGGCTTGCGCTACACGGCACCCGAAGGCGTGGAGCACAAGGACTACACGGGAGTAGTACTCGGTTAGGGAGCCGTACATGTTCCGCACCGTATAGAGGACTCCTAGACGTACTCGACTAGTACTCTCTCCCTACTCCGACTTGTAACCCCGCCTCCCGACTATATAAGGCGAGGCAGGGACCGATCCTCTCATCCAATCTCCTCTCATACAACCTACGGCGCACTATTGCACCATCTTGTAATTGTGCCCTATCAATCCGAGCTACGCAAGCATACAGGACGTAGGGTATTACGCACCTCGCGGCCCGAACCTCGTCTAAATTGTGTGCCACGTGTCTCTTCCTTTGAGTTACCGATCTCGGCGAGTCACAATCATCTACTTCGGGTACTCCCCGTAGTAGGTTGCCGGTCTAAAACACCGACGCATCCTCCCTCATCCGGATCCCCGCTCCTCCGACTACTCGGGGATTGCCGGCGCCGGGTTGCGGCTTCACCGGAAGAACTTCTGGAACAAGATCCAATGGGGCTTGATCCCCAGAAAGGCTTCGCAAAAATGTACGAAGAAGGCGATGTGGAAGATACCGTTGGGGTTGAGGTTGAGGTACTCGATGCCGTAGTACCCCAGCAGACCCTTGAAGAAGTCGCTCGCCGGGAGAGACAGTCCGCGCTCTGCGAACCGGGCGAACATTGGGATCTCATCCGGGTTCTTCTCCATGGGGTACGGATCCCCGGCGGCGGCTCTCCACATATCCACCTCCTTAGCCCGCAGGAACCCACTGTTGAGAAGGGCCAGCAGGTCTTCGGTCTTCACCTTGGATTTCTTCCATTCACGGTTTGGATCTGGCCGCGACGGAGACACCGGCGGTGATGTCCCTGCGGTAGATCCGGCGGCCTCTTCACGGGCCCTCTTCTTCCCGCCGGCGGCCTTCGTGGTCTTCGACGGAGACGACTTCATCCTCCAGGTGCACGGTGTCTTCACGCGCATTCGCTCGGGGGCTACAGTGGTGGCTTTCTACGGCGGTGCACCTGGATCTAAGATCTACTCAGCGGTGGCAGTGTGCACTGGTTTCTAAATAGATCTGCTGGAATGGCTGCAACTGCGTATGGTAAAAAAACCCTAAGGGTTTTGGCTTCTATTTATAAGTCAATGCGGCCCCTCAACGGCCGGATGGATAAGTCTGCGCTCGGCTGACTCAGCGGCCGCGCGTGACCTTTCAACTTCTACTAGTCGACACGCCTCACCTCGGGGGCTCGGCTACTTCTACTCGACTTCCTGGGAAGCCGCAAGACTCAAGAGCATCTCAGGACACATTCTACAAGATGTCCCTTCAATTCGAGAGGAAGTACTCGACTCAAGGCTCGGGGGCTCCGTGCCACGTGTCCTTCGGTTTTTTCTCCGGATTTTTCGGGATTTTCTTGCCAGAACTTCAGATGGACCCTCGGCCAGAGTCTACAACTCAACCTAAGGCTCGGGGGCTACTCCATATGGAGTGTGATTTTTCAATCGCACTTCCATATCAATTTCGGCTTCAAGACAACACAGGCATTGTTGAAGACCTTCAAGGGCAGCGCTCGAGAACACTTGGGACTACTCGAGAAGACTTCAGGATTGCTCAGACATCAGCTGGAGTACATTCCAGCCTCGGGATGCTTCGACTACTCTTGAGGACTTTTGACTTGTAGTACTCGGGGACGCTTGAGAACTACTCGTTAAGGCCGTCAAGACTACTTTAAGCTATCCTTCTCGACTACAAAGTACTCGGGGGCTTGTTGTATGGACCTCCCTGGGCCCACTACCTCGGTGGGTACCAGGACCGACTACTCGGTGGGCCCCTGGGACTGCCCAACTTGCGCTGCACGGCACCTGCTGGCGTGAAGCACAAGGACTACAGAGGAGAAGTACTCGGTTAGGAAGCTGTACATGTCCTGCACTGTATAGAGGACTCCTAGACGTACTCGACTAGTACTCTCTCCCTGAATCGACTTGTAACCCTGCCTCCCGGACTATATAAGGCGAGGCAGGGACCCCTCTCTCTCCATCATCTCATCTCACGGCGTAAGATTGCATCATCTTGTAATCGTACCCAATCAATCCAGATCTACGCAGCATACAGGACGTAGGGTATTACGCACCTCGCGGCCCGAACCTGTCTAAATTGTGTGCCACATGTCTCCTCCTTAAAGTTACTGATATCGGCGAGGCCACATTCATCTACTTCGGGTACTCCCCTTAGTAGGTTGCCGGTCTAAAACACCGATAGCCATCCCTATGTCTGTTGTTACATCCATCCATCTTCCATGTGGATACGATATTTCAAAACCCATCACCCCGGGTGAAATGCTCACCAGTATCCGTGCGCTTGCGAATTAGCTACCATAATATTTTTGTAGAATTATATGTCAACCAACATTTCTTGCGCCATTGCTTAGAATGGATTCTAGATCTATTCTTCGGAAGTTGCATTAAGAAATGTCAAACAATGTGCCTCCATGCACATCCACTTGTTCCGGGGCTCCCTTTTGAAGACCGAGTAATTCCCTAATATACTCATAGGCAACCACTTGTTCAACTCCATCCGAACGGAATGAGAGACTTGACACTCCTTCATCAAGGATAGGCGCCATGGTCATGAGAATTTCCAAGGCGAATTCCTTGTGAGTATTTACCGACACTGCGTTGGAGAATTGCACCCAACCTAGGTGTCCTGACATGTAGTAAATATTCGTATAAAGACCCAACACTTGGAGAGCTTGATCGTCGAAGTCGACGTTTGCCACAAGCCTCTTCTCAAGACGAGTGAGCTTCTTCTCCTCCTCCTCCGTCATGATTCTAAACCCATCCTCGGAATACCGCGGAGCGTATGGAGGTGGAGCGGATGATCGTGTCAAGCGGCGAGGTCGGACGGGCGGCTCCTCCGTAAGTCCTTGAGGTTCAGTGAACCTCAAAGATGAGCTTCGTGTGGCCCTCATGCCACCGAGGAGAAGAGTGTCGTTCCTCTTCGGCAGTGTGAGGACCATGTGTGGTTCGAGGACCGGTGGATGGTCACTTCCTTGTGTGATGAGTGATTGACAACGCTGTGTGGACTGATTCTTGGCTAAGTATTGCAGGTGCAGGTTGCGGCTTGACTCGTGTTGGTGCAGGTGAAGAACAAGCGCGAAAGGTCGTCGCCGGTGAGGCCTCCAAGTGTGGAGAAGACAAGTAGGCTCTGTTCGAGGGACCCGGTGGCCGGCGGGGGTCAAGTGCGGGCCGCATGGTGGCATGAACAACAAGATGAAGTCGTGGACGGTTTCTTGGTTGAGCCTCAAAACCAAGGTCGAGCCGGGACTACATGGGAGCCAAGTCATGAGTGGAGATTGGCGGAGGCTACACCGAGTTCGCGGGGTTTCCGGTGGTTCACCGAAAAAACCACCGGATTCCTTGGTTGATCCACAAAGCCAAGACCGGAGAACCGAAGACGGAGGTGCGAAGCGGCACGGACCGGTCGACCGGTGGGGACCGGTCCCCGACCGGTGAGGAGCACCGGTCCGGCGGGTGTGCGACGACGCGGTCCGGAATCTTCGAAGCGGAGGACACGCGTCGGGATCGCATGGCTTGCGTCGAGGCTACGCGAGGTGCGGTCGCCGGGCATCCGTCCGATGGTGAAGACATCAAGAATTCCAAATCCGCCCTTGAGGGGCTTGTATCCCTAGTTAGTAGAGAAGGGCATTTTAGACATTCGGTTGCCTCCATATAACCCAAGAGGTGAGAGGATGGAAGCCAACTCTTGGAACCCTAGCTCATTAGTTTTCCTATTTTCCACCTATTTTCCTTAGGTTTTCTCTAGGACTAGCAAGAGAGCTTCACGGAGAGATCTTGTAGAGAGGGATGGATGATCGGGCGGCTTGCTAGACCTTGTACGAACCTTTGTTTCATGTATAGATGATTCGGCGTGGTTCCTCAAGGTTTGGATGTGTTTTCCCGGTTGTTCTTGGTGGTGATTTTCGGAGCCCTCTCTCGGTGATTTCCTTGGGTTGTTTTCGGGGCTTTTCTCTTGGGGGTTTGATGGGGGAAATTTGTGGGAACCCTTCGTGGTTCTTTGGGCTATGATTCCCCTCCCAAATCCGTGAGTAAAAGTGCTCGATTTTGGGGTTTCTTGAGTTCTTGGGTTGGAAGTGCTTTCGGCGGGATTTCTTCGATTCCTCCTTTTTGGACGAGTTTTGGTGGGATTAAACTTGGCTATGAACTCCTCATGAGGTGTTCATGATATCCCCAAAGTCTTGTTCAAGTCCGTGGAGCGATTCGGGAGATCGAGATTTGGATTTGGGGGAGTTGACCCGCGGTGTTGTTCATCCCGAGTCGCCCGAGCTACACCGGTCGACCGGTGCTCTTGACCGGTCTGACCGGTGCAAGCCCTTGTGGGATTTTGCTCGGGTGAACGTCTTGGTGTGTTCGTTGTTGTCCCGTGTTGCTGCTGTTTCGAGTTTGGGTCCGTTTGGTGGTGGTTGGCCTGTTTGGTGCCTTGGGGGCTTTCGAGTCGCCATCGGTCCGACCGGTGTGTCTCACCGGTCTGACCGGTGTAGAGCCACTTAGTGGAAGTTGCTCGGTTTCACTGCGGGGACCGGTCCGACCGGTGGTGCTCACCGGTCCGACCGGTGTGGGTCCGTAGACTCGAGGTTTGGTTTTTCCGCCGCGTTTCTCGGGTCGGAAGGTTGCGTGTTGGTTCCTAGGTCCGGTGGCACTCCGGTGGCTACGTGGGCTTGACCAACCTTGGTAGTGAGTCGGAGACGTGTGTTGGAAGCCGCGTTCGTCTTGTTGGAGTTTTCATCTCCTTCGAGAAGAATTTTTATCGGCTCCCATTCACTCCCCCCTCTCTCGGTTCGCCGTATCGGTCCTTCAAGTGGTATCGAGCCGGTTCGGGTCTTTGTTGACTCTAACCGGTCTAAGATCCAAGGATGGCGTACCGGGAACGGGGTTCGGGTCCTCCACACTTCGATGGCAAGAACTACCGGATGTGGAGCAAGCGGATGGGTGCGTTCCTCCGCGGAAAGGGTCGGCTGCTTTGGGATGTCACGGTGGACACGGGCTATGTCCGGTCGATGGATTTCCTTGCTCCGGGGTCGAGAGACGGATTCGACGCCAACAATAAGGCGGTCGACTACTTGTTTCGTGCTTTGTGTCGGCCGAGTTCGATCGGGTGCACACCGAGCACTTGGCTTGTAGGATTTGGGCGGTGTTGAAGGAGGCTCATGTTGGGAACGCCCGGGTTCGAGCACGGTTGTATGCGACCTACGGAGAGAGTACGAGAACTTCACTCATCTCCCCGGTGAGTCCATCGATGCCTTGTTTCGAAGGTTCACGGTGGTGGTGAACAACATGAGGGCCAATGTGGACGTGCTCCCGTACGATGATCATGATAGAGCGGTCAAGCTCTTACACTCTTTGGATCGTACGATATGGGGCGGAAAGTTCGAGGCCATAGTCGAGTCGAGAGGTATGATACTCGACGGTGAACGAGCCGTTCTCAAAGCTCAAGTCGGCCGAGGTGGATAGGGGCATGAGCGCCAAGCTCGAGGGACCGACCGATTCCCATAGTCTTGCCCTCGTTGGTGGTTCCAAAGGAAAGACTAACTCTAACCCATCCACCAGGATGTTCTCGTTTTCCTCTCGATGTCTATGCCGGATGAGGAGTTTGATGACCTTGGAGAGGACGAGCCGGCGCCGTTGACGAGGCGGTTCGAGAGGCCGCACGAGAACCGCGTGAACATGAGGAGGAACACGAGGACTTGCTTCCGGTGCGGCAAGCGGGACACTTCGTCGCCGACCGCCCGAGAAGGCCGAGAACAAGGACGGCTACAAGCACAAGCCGAGGATGAACGATGGCAAGTACCGTTCGAGGTGCGACCACAAGAGCAAGCACAAGAACAAGTACAAGGACGAGCGACGATCGAGGAAGAAGGAGGGCCGAGGCAAGGCCCGAGCGATGGTTGGAGCGAGCGACGTCGACTCCAGTTCCGCGTACTCCACCTCGAGCTCGAGCGGCCGGCGAAGACGAGGGAGATCGCCGCAAGAACAAGAAGTCGTCCAAGAACCCGAGCGGGCCGAGCGCTTCGCGAGAGATGGCTTCGCACCATGGCGCCGAGTTCCGGCGGCAAGAAGAGCACACGGAGCGACTCGGACTCCGAGTCCGACGACGAGGTGCGTGATGAACTTCCCTTCTTGCGCCAGGAGAATGAGAGGCTTGGCTCTTTGCTTGATAACCGTGATGACATGCTTAGAGAGGCCAAGAAAATGAGGAAAGAGCTTAGGGCTTCACTCGAGGATGCTAGGACTAGAGTGGGCCGAGCTAGAGACACGGGTGCTTGATAGCAAGCTTGAGATTGATTCGCTTAGGGCTAGCCCTGTTGTTTCCGATGAGAATGATTGTCTTGATTGCTCCATATTCCTTGCCGATCTTGCTTTGTTTAAGGAGAAGCATGCCTCCAAGTGTGAGGAACTAGATGTGCTTAGGGTTGAAGTGGGCGAGCTTAAGTCTAGACCTCGCTTTGCTAGGTGCTTGCACTTCTTGCCCCGTTTTGCATGCTAAGATTGATGAGATGCATGCTTACACTAGTTCGCTCGAGGCTAAATTGAAGGAACCCATGCCTACATCTTGCTCTACCCGTGAAATGCATGCATTGAAAAATTTGGAGCTTGCACATTATGTTGATCGTTTGCGGGATGAGAATGATGATTTGAGGAAGTTGATGGGTTGGTTGTCCGGTCACGAGCCTCGGTTGAGGATGATGATCGAGGCCTTTAAGAGGCAAGATGGTGAGGGGCTTGGGGCAAACAAGGTTGGTGAGGGAAGTGGAGAGAATATCCGGAGCCACCAAAAACACACCACAAAAATGATTTCCCTCCAAAACCTAACCATCTAAGGAACCGACTAGACACAACCCCGGCTCCACCCGTGTTTCCTACACCCACAAATGACCTACAAAAGCCTATTAAGTTTGTGAGCACTTCGGGGAAAGTGTTCTTTGGGAAGGAGAGTGAGAAGGCTAGTGGTGAGAAACCGGTGGAGGGTTTGAGTGGGGAGAAACCAAGTGAGCGACCACATCCCAAGCCTAAGCCTAAGCTTGTGAGGTTCCATTGTGGCTATTGTGGGAGAGATGGCCATAAGGAGGAGTTTTGCTTCAAGAGGAAGCGAGAGGAGAGAATGGAGAAGGAGTGGGCTAACAAGGACAAGTACCACCCTTCCGATGGTGTACTTGAGCCTCGTATGCAGATGCCCAGGGGCAAGGCGATTGTGAGGACAGTTCGGGCTTGGGGAGAGAAGAAGGCTGCAGGTGGTGTTGCTTTGCCCAGTCACACCGGTCGGGCACGGTGTGGAGCACCGGTCGGACCGGTGCGGGCCCGGACGGACGCTTGTTCGGGTTTCGAGCTCGTACGGTCCGAGGGTTGTTTCGGTGGTCGTGGTTCCGGTGGTTGGGGCCGGAAAGGGTGCGGTGTGGTCGGTTTGCTAGGCGTTCTCCTCCTCGTGCTCAATACGGGGATTGGAGGAGTCGTGGCGTTGAGTTGGAGAGGAAGGACGTTCCACGGGCCTTCTTGCGTGGTTTTGGTCCTCCTCCAGGCAGAGAGGGGTGGTTCCCTCAGGGTGGTTACCGTGGTGGTGTTCGTGGAGGTAGTTTTGGTAGGAGAGATGCTTTGGTTGGTGCTAACCCCACTTTCGAGCGAATGGCTCGGCACTAGTTTTCCTCCTTTGGTACTAACCCCAGTGTTGAGTCGTTTGTTTGCTCACGTGCCTATTTTTGAATTTCAGGTGGGAGACTTGAAGAACATTTGGTTGATTAACTCCGGTTGCTCGAGGCATATGACCGGAGACAGGGGGTGGTTCTCAAGTCTCGTCCCTCTGGTGACGAAGAGGTACATCACCTTTGGGGACAATGGGCGTGGGCGTGTGCTTTCAGAATGTGAGATAAAAGTAAGTGACAAGATCACTCTGAGGCGTCTTGCTCTTGTTCAATCGGCCGGGGTAGAATTTGCTTTCCGTGTCCCGGTTCTTTCGGATGAGGGCTTTGAGGTGTTGTTTCGGCCTCGGTGGTTCTCGGATTGTGGACTCTCGAGGGGACCTTGTCTGTATGGTCGTTCCCAAGGGTCAGGTGTTTCGTGCTGATTTTTCTCAGTCTTCGGGTGTGGAGCGTTGTTTCTTGGCTGGTTCTTCGAGTGAGTTGTGGAAGTGGCATAGGAAGTTGGGTCACTTGAGCTTTGACCTTTTGTCTCGCTTGAGTAAACTCAATTTGGTCCGAGGATTGCCGCGGTTGAGGCTTGAGGAAGAGTTGGTTTGTGCTCCGTGTAGGCATGCCAAGATGGTGGCCTCTTCTCACCCGCCTCTCACCGATGTGATGACTGAGCATCCATGCGAGCTGCTCCATATGGACCTTGTTGGCCCAGCTCGTGTGCGATCTCGCGGGTGGGAAGTGGTATGTCCTTGTTGTGGTGGACGACTATTCTCGGTATGCGTGGGTGTTCTTTCTCGAGGATAAGGGGGAGACGTTTGGTTTTGTTCGAGATCTAGTCTTGAGGTTGAGGAACGAGAGGCACGGAGATGCCATACGAGCTATCCGCGGTGATAATGGCTCGGAATTCGGGAACTCTCGTTTTGAAACCTTTTGTCATGACTTGGGTCTTGAGCACCGGTTTTCGAGTCCGTATATGCCTCCCCGGAATGGTGTTGCGGAAAGGAAGAACAGGACCTTGTGCGAGATGGCTCGGACGATGCTTGATGAGCATAGGACTCGAGGAGGTATTGGGCTGAGGCGGTGAACACCGCGTGCTATGTGTCAAACAGGATATACCTCAGAGTGCACAAGAAGAAGACATGCTATGAGTTGATGCATGGCCGCACACCCAAGGTGAGTCACTTCCATGTCTTTGGTTGCAAGTGTTTCATTCTGAAGAAAGGCAGGAAGTTGGATAAGTTTGAGGCTAGGTCTGTCGATGGCATTTTCTTTGGTTATGCATCTCATTCTAGAGCATATCGTGTGCTCAATCTTGAAACTAACCAAATCGTGGAGACTTGCGAGGTAACCTTCGACGAGACAGAGCCACGTAGTCAGCTTGTCTTTGAGTGTGCAGGTGATGATGAGCTTGGCGAGGAGATCTTTCAGGAGGAGGAGCATGAACATGGTGATGATGAGGATGGCGGTGTGGTGCCCCCGGCTGAACATGTACCCACTACTTCGACTACGATGATGGATGGACCCTCCGCCACACCTACGACGACGAATCAAGAACTAGGAGAAGCTGATGTTGAGGGGGAGGTAGCTTCGAGGCGAGAACCTCCCCGGCGAGTTCAAGTGGATCACCCAGCTTCGAGGATCATCGGCGACATGAATGAACGCACTACACGGTCGAGGGTTCGAAATAATTCCCATTTTGCTCATGCTGCATTTGTTGCTTCTTTCGAGCCCAAAGACATTGGACACGCACTATCTGATCACAATTGGGTTAACTCGATGCATGAGGAGTTGGAGAACTTTGAGAGGAATCAGGTGTGGGAGTTGGTTGACCCTCCCCCAGGGGGTAAGCCGATAGGTACAAAGTGGGTGTGGAAAAACAAAGAGGGAGAGAAGGGTGAGGTTGTGAGGAACAAGTCGAGACTTGTTGCTCAAGGGTTCAGTCAGAAGGAGGGGATCGACTACGAGGAGACCTTTGCTCCCGTAGCCCGTTTGGAGGCGATTAGGATCCTTCTAGCCTTTTCTGTGGCTAAAGGGTTCAAGTTGCACCAAATGGATGTGAATAGTGCTTTTCTGAATGGAGTGTTGGAGGATGAAGTGTATGTGAGGCGGCCTCGGGGTTTGAGAGTGAGAAGTACCCCCACCGGTGTACAAGTTGAGGAAGGCGCCGTATGGGTTGAAGCGGGCGCCTAGAGCTTGGTATGGCGAGGTTGAGGGGTTCTTGTTTGAGAGAGGTTTTGAGATGGGGAAGGTCGATCGGACCTTGTTTTTGCCGAGGCGGGGCGGAGATATCCCGATTGTGCAGGTGTACGTGGATGATATTGTCTTTGGTGGCTCGTCTAACTCTCTTGTTGCAAGGTTTGCAGATGATATGAGCAGGGAGTTTGAGATGAGCATGATGGGCGAGTTGCAGTTCTTCCTCGGGCTACAAATCAAGCAATCGAAGGAAGGAACATTTGTGCACCAGGCAAAGTACACCAAGGACATTGTGCGGAAGTTCAAGATGGAGGACTCCAAGGCTATGACGACGCCTATGAGTACGACTACAGCTCTTGATGCGGACGAGGAAGGTGAACACGTGGACCAGAAGGAGTACCGGAGCATGATCGGGTCACTCCTCTACTTGACGGCGACGAGGCCGGACATACAGTTCTCAGTGTGTCTGTGCGCTTGTTTTCAAGCGTCTCCGAGGACTTCGCATCGGCAAGCGGTGAAGAGAATTTTCAGGTACTTGCGTCACACTCCCGACTTCGGCCTTTGGTACTCCGCGTCCTCTTCTTTGGCGCTTCATGGTTTTTCAGACGCGGATTTTGCCGGGTGTCGGTTGGATAGGAAGTCCACTTCTGGGACTTGCCAGTTTTTGGGTTCTTCTTTGGTGTCTTGGTCTTCCCGCAAGCAGTCGAGCGTAGCTCAATCCACGACCGAGGCCGAGTATGTTGCCGCTGCTAGTTGTTGCTCTCAGCTCCTTTGGATCACCTACACCAAGAGTGATTTTGGTGAGGAGTATACCCATGTCCCACTTCAATGTGATAGCACCAGTGCCATAAGTGTTGCAAAGAACCCAGTGCTCCATTCCAAAACCAAGCACATAGAAGTGAGGTATCATTTTCTGAGAGACAACGTCGAGAAAGGAAAGATAGCTTTGATCCATGTACCCACACATGACCAACTAGCCGATATTTTCACCAAACCCCTAGATCAAGCAACTTTCACTCGTTTGCGGGGGGAACTTGGTGTGTGTTTGATTTCTTGAGTTGGGTGTGTGGGAGCTCTCTTTTGCCGGTGGTGTCGAGCCCGTTTTGCCTCCCCTCGAGGAGCCGGTTTGTAGCATATGTATAGCTTTCCTTTGTGCATTCCTTGCATTTGGCATGGCATATGTAACATGATGTATAGGCATCCTTGTATCTTAGATTGCATGCATTTTGTATCATATGCATTGGTAAGGAAAAGCTTCTCTCATATACATTGTTCACCATGGAATGAGATATATTTCTTTGTGAGCTTGTTTGGTATGCTACGGTTAGTTTGGCTTAGCTCTTGATGATCTTGATGAATAATCCATGGTTGATAGCTATGCTTTTGAAAAATGTCACATGTATGCTCTCTCATGTGTAAATGCCTTTACATGCTCTTGACATGTTTGTGTGGCCTTGCTATGCTTAATTTGTGGTTGGATAGCTAGTTTATTGATCATATGGGGCCAAAGGCTCATTTGCCATCATGAATGTTTAGCCCTCTTGACTTATCTTGTGGAGGAGCATAAGTTCCTTTTTGTCGCAAAGACATTTCATGTACCATTTACAAATCTGAAAATGAAATGAAAAATGCTTGAAAATGTGCTCCCATGTCATATGTGCTGAATTTAATTTGCTTTGGGTGCTAAACTGTTGCATGATGCCTACCAATGAGAAGTCTCATAAATAGAAGTAGGCACATGGCTCGGTGGCTTTGACATGACATGAGGTGCTTGTGGGTGTTTGTGATGGTCTTATGATTAGAATGACTGTCCTAGCATGAAGTTTGTGTGGCTTTGCCATTTTGATATGCTTTGATCATGTTTAGGACTTTGCTCATGAGAGGCAAATTTTTCGCAAAATTGCCAAAATCCTTCTTAGCTTCGTCCAATGGTTGTGAAACTTGGTGATCATGTAGTTGAGATCGATACGAAGCCGTAGAGTATCTAACTTGCTCATTTGGACATGTGTAGCATTCTTTGTTGAATTTTGTATATTTGAGAAGCTCTAGGTTGAAAGTTTTGCATTTTTGGCTTGATTCATGCATTGCCAACAAGAGGGAGAAGTTTGAGCTTGAAATGGGTTGTTGGACGCGTTTAGAAGGTTTTCAGGTGGTTTCGAGCCATTTACGGGGTCTCGTTGTACACCGGTCGACCGGTGATGAGCACCGGTCCGACCGGTGTGAGTGCGAGTCTGTACATATGTTAGGCACCGGTCGACCGGTGGTGATGACCGGTCGACCGGTGTGAGTCGAAAGTCTTCTGCGTTTGTCTGTTTCATGTGGTTTCTTGCATGCATTCGTCCAGGGGGAGTTGCATTGGTTCAGGGGGAGCTTGCATGTGTGCAGGGGGAGCTCTTTGTGGTTTTTCGAGCTTTGTTTCGGTGGTTTGTGCTCTTTGCTTGAGCTTTGCTTTGTCTCGGATGTGTCGAGCCGTTGCCCTTGCCTAAGGGGTCCGAGACTTGTCTTCTTCAAGTGATCTTGCTCTTTGCCTTTGTTTGGCTTTCGATCGCTTGTTGGAGTTTCTTTTTGTTCGTTTCTTTTCTTTTTCTTTTCTCTCTTGTTACTTTCGTGTGGGTGTTGTCAATGCACTCATCAAGGGGGAGATTGAGGACCATGTGTGGTTCGAGGACCGGTGGATGGTCACTTCCTTGTGTGATGAGTGATTGACAACGGCGTGTGGACCGATTCTTGGCTAAGTATTGCGGGTGCGGGTTGCGGCTTGACTCGTGTTGGTGCGGGTGAAGAACAAGCGCGAAAGGTCGTCGCCGGTGAGGCCTCCAAGTGTGGAGAAGACAAGTAGGCTTTGTTCGAGGGACCGGTGGCCGGCGGGGGTCAAGTGCGGGCCGCATGGTGGCATGAACGGCAAGATGAAGTCGTGGACGGTTTCTTGGTTGAGCCTCAAAACCAAGGTCGAGCCGGGACTACGTGGGAGCCAAGTCATGAGTGGAGATTGGCGGAGGCTACACCGAGTTCGCGGGGTTTCGGTGGTTCACCGTAAAACCACCGGGTTCCTTGGTTGATCCACAAAGCCAAGACCGGAGAACCGAAGACGGAGGTGCGGCGGCACCCGGACCGGCCGACGGGTGGGGACCGGTCCCGGCCGGTGAGGAGCACCGGTCCCGACCGGTGTGCGACGACGCGGTCCGAATCTTCGAAGCGGAGGACACGCGTCGGGATCGCATGGCTTGCGTCGAGGCTACGCGAGGTGCGGTCGCCGGGCATCCGTCCGATGGTGAAGACATCAAGAATTCCAAATCCGCCCTTGAGGGGCTTGTATCCCTAGTTAGTAGAGAAGGGCATTTTAGACATTCGGTTGCCTCCATATAACCCAAGAGGTGAGAGGATGGCAGCCAACTCTTGGAACCCTAGCTCATTAGTTTTCCTATTTTCCACCTATTTTCCTTAGGTTTTCTCTAGGACTAGCAAGAGAGCTTCACGGAGAGATCTTGTAGAGAGGGATGGATGATCGGGCGGCTTGCTAGACCTTGTACGAACCTTTGTTTCATGTATAGATGATTCGGCGTGGTTCCTCAAGGTTTGGATGTGTTTTCCCCGGTTGTTCTTGGTGGTGATTTTCGGAGCCCTCTCTCGGTGATTTCCTTGGGTTGTTTTCGGGGCTTTTCTCTTGGGGGGTTTGATGGGGGAAATTTGTGGGAACCCTTCGTGGTTCTTTGGGGTGATTCCCCTCCCAAATCCGTGAGTAAAAGTGCTCGATTTTGGGGTTTCTTGAGTTCTTGGGTTGGAAGTGCTTTCGGCGGGATTTCTTCGATTCCTCCTTTTTGGACGAGTTTTGGTGGGATTAAACTTGGCTATGAACTCCTCATGAGGTGTTCATGATATCCCCAAAGTCTTGTTCAAGTCCGTGGAGCGATTCGGGAGATCGAGATTTGGATTTGGGGGAGTTGACCCGCGGGTCTTGTTCATCCCGAGCTGCCCGAGCTACACCGGTCGGCCCGTGCTCTTGACCGGTCGGCCGGCTGCAAGCCCTTGTGGGATTTTGCTCGGGTGAACGTCTTGGTGTGTTCATTGTTGTCCCGTGTTGCTGTTGTTTCGAGTTTGGGTCCGTTTGGTGGTTGGTTGGCCTGTTTGGTGCCTTGGGGGCTTTCAGGCTGCCATCGGTCTGACCGGTGTGTCTCACCGGTCTGACCGGTGTAGAGCCACTTAGTGGAAGTTGCTCGGTTCACCTGCGGGGACCGGTCGGCCGGTGGTGCTCACCGGTCGACCGGTGTGGGTCTGTAGACTCGAGGTTTGGTTTTTCCGTCGCGTTTCTCGGGTCGGAAGGTTGCGTGTTGGTTCCTAGGTCCAGTGGCACTCCAGTGGCTACGTGGGCTTGACCAACCTTGGTAGTGAGTCGGAGACGTGTGTTGGAAGCCGCGTTCGTCTTGTTGGAGTTTTCATCTCCTTCGAGAAGAATTTTTATCGGCTCCCATTCACTCCCCCCCTCTCTGGTTCGCCGTATCGGTCCTTCACAGTGTTGTGTCCTCCTCCATACTCCGAGGAGACTCGGAAACCGAGTGCCTCCTTGAACAGGTTGTTGATGATGGCTTGGATGACGATGATCCCTTCTTAGAGAAAAGACTTGTAGTTTTCTTCCACATGGTTGCTGCACTCTCCCACACAAATATAAATCCAGGGTTTTCAACTAGTAACAAGGCACACAAATATTATTTGGAGTATGGACTTTGAGTGGAATTAGGATGTGTTTTGTTGGACAAAACAAACTCGGGATGGATGGCTAATTCTAAGGTGGTTCTGGACTACAAACTTGAGCACACGAACAAAGAGCTGGATGGGAGACTTACCTGCTGAAGGGGAGCACCAGGGTGTTTAAATAGGGGGGAGGCTGGCTGGCCTGGGCCGACCGTCCTGGGGTCCTCTTTGCCCCTTTCAGCTTCAATTTTCTCCAGTGCACTCCATGCTTCTTTGTTGCTTTGTGACCGCGTGATCCACAGGGTTTCACCGCCCAAACGTTCTCGTCCACTCCTTTGCTTGCATTATTTCTCCTTCCACTTGATGATTTTGCTTTGAGTCACTTCCATGCTCCCTTTCCTCACATGCCTCCGTGATATTCCTGCAAAACAAAGCCTTGGCTACCCCCATGCTTGTCCTTTGCATGTGGTTTGATGAAAGGTGTTGGAGGGGCATCCCGTGATGCATCATGGTGCATGCGATGGTTAAGTTAATCAAACTACCTCCATCTAAGCATGTTTTAATGCTAAGCGCTCCTCTAATTTCGAAAAATAAAAATAAACTCAGAGCTTCCAATGAGTTCAAATATAAATTTAGAGGAGTTTTTAAAGCATTAAAAACAAATGTAAGTCAAAAAATATTTTTCGACTACTTTTATTTTGGTCTCACTGGTATTGTTTGCTTCCATTAGTTGAGAGCAAGCTTTTCCTGGCTTGATCACGAGGGCATAGGTTTAGGTTCTAATTTTGGTTAAATGAGAGAGATTTTGAATAAAATTAAATTAAATGAGGCTTAGAAAAATTCTAACTCTAGAGAAACCAAGGATATGGATTTTCAAATCGACCAAAAGTCAAGTTTCTAGGTTCACGTGAGTCCTACCATGCGCTGAAATTTAAATAACATCTAGGTACAATGTGTGGTTCTACTCGTGTGTTTTTAACATGTAAAACAAGTCAACCATGACATCATGAAGAGGACGAAAGGTTGAGATAGGTTCTGAATTTTTTTATTTTGGTTTCTCGAAAAGAAGGAAATAACACATAGGATGGCTCATATAAAGGGTTTATGATCCAAATAAAATATCCAACCAAGAATTGTGTCTCTAACATTATTCAACCATTCTACGTATAATGTCTTGCATAGCAAATTTCAAAACTTACTTGAAAAGACTCGAAAAATCTTGAATCGGGTTGTCCTCCTGATAGCTTATTCTTGACTCGACGTAACGGGTTGCCTCCTGCATAGCATTTTGTTTATAGTCCATGGCTAGACTTCTTCACTTGATTACTTCGGATCAACACTCTTTGGGGGCGTTGCAATCTTGGGTACCCACTTCCGCACCATCTTGGGCACAGGCTTATTCTTCGGCTTAGTCATTTTTTTGGTCTTTACAGGATGGGTTTGTCCTTTGGTCTTGACGAATGCAACAACTTCCTTCATGTAGTGGCTTGGCATCTCAAACTCTGATCCTTTGGCCGTGATCTTCGTGGTCTCCTTAGTGTGATCCTCCATCTCTCCCGAATGAGTTTGAGTAGCCTTCGCTGTCTCAGGACCTTGGGGTTGTCTCGAAAAGTCTCCGTTGTTACCCATCGGGTGCCCGACAAGTTGTCCCACTTGCGTCTCTAGCATCTTTATCATGATGAACACTTCACGGATAGAGCTTTCGTCCTCCATCACCTTGCCATCTAAATTCTCTAATATTTTCTCTATAGCCTCGAACTTAGTAACGGCGTCCTTGTTGATCTTAGCTTGGTCGTCCATGAAGTACTTCAATTGTGTACAAAGAGAAATCAAATCTTGAATAGACGAACTTGCATTAAATCGGGGTTTACCTTGGACATGATCGTACTCCTCACACTCCTCGCATGTGGATCTTGCCTTGGCAGCCTTTAGCTCTTGAGCTTCTCTCTCTATATCCATCTTCTCCATCTTCCTCATAAGGAAATCGATATGCCACTCAAAGAATCTGACTTGCATGTATTCATTGAAATGCTCCAAAGCTTCTGCAATCGTCTCCATGGGCAATTGAACAAACGTATCAATCTTGTTGTGCAAACTCTGAGTCTTGGTAAGCGAATAAAATTCCTTCAGAAAGTTCCTCATCAACACTTCGTCGGTGCGAGAATATGGTCCCGACACCGACCGGTAGATAGCGCCATGGTCTATCCCTCAATGGTCGATGCTAGGTAACAAGTGACACGAGAGGTTTTATCCCGGTTCCCGCCGAGGGGGCCATACGTCTAGCGAGGGCGTGCTCGGGGCACTATATTACTTAGCACCGGGGTGCTTGTAGTGGGGCTAATACAAGCAAGGCGGGAGAGGAAGTGTGGCTTCCAAGTCCCCGGAGGAGTAGGCGAAGATATTGTGGGAGAATGAGTATGTGGTGTGCGGTGTTGGGTCTCCGTTCGTCCGTCTCTCCGTGTCCGTCGTCCCCCGCGGCTGGGGGTTCGCCCCCCCTTTTATAGATCAAGGGGCGGCGGGTGACATGCACGCCGCGCTACCTAGCTACGTGAGGGATGCACGTCGTGCTACGCTGTAGAGTGGGCGGCCGTCCGGACGATCTTCGCAGCGATCTGGCCATGATGGCCTACCTCGTACCCGAACAGTGGTGGTTTGAGGGTAGGAGGGCGGCAGATGGCGGGGCGTCCTCTGATAGGCTTCGAGGGAGGTGCTGACGACGGCCGGTACGGGGCACAGGAGTAGGCGAGACGGCGTTCCTTCCCAACGCGCTTCACGGGGCTGGAGTTGTTGCTACAGGGTCCGGCGTGCGCCTGCACGCGCGGGTACGGCGGCCACGCCGTTACAGTGGCCGGGATGGCGATCCACCGGCCTAGCGCCTCCACCTAACCCTGTAGGGTCACAAGAAAGTGAAATCGAGGGTGCGCCCGGCCCCCCTTCGAGGGTCTGGCGCGTTAGCCGTACTGTAGTGGGTGCGCGGTGTCACGGGGCTGACACCGGCCGTACGCACGGTCCCTTCCCACAGTGGTGGGGATGGGCTCCTCCCTGGGGAGTTGGTGCGGCGGCACGGGCGCGAGCCCCGGCGCATGATGGCGCCGCCCCGCCCGTGTCGGGCGTTAAATGCCCGTGTACGGGGGCCGGCGCACGCGTGCGGGCGCCCGCGAGCGTGGCGGGCCCCGATCGAGGGCGGGACGTACCCTCGAGCGAGGCGAGACCCGCTCGAGGGGGGTGAGCCCTCGAGCGGGGCGGAACCGCTCGAGGGAAGAGTTGCCCCTCGAACGGGCGGAGCCCGCCCGAGGGGGAGCGCGCCCTCGAGCGAGGCGGAGCCCGCTCGAGGGGACTTCTAAGAGGGCCGTCTTGGTGGGCCGTCGGGGTCCCTGCGGCGTGGGCCGTGTCCTGCATGGTTAGGCACCTGCATGGTTAGGCTTAGCGTGTTGTTGCGGGTTTTAAGTGAGGATTTCCCTGTTGTTTAAGGGGACCCCTAGGGCTGTCCCCGACAGTAGCCCCCGAGCATCTGTGGATTTGCCATTGAGGCTCCCGCAGATGCTGGAACCTGCGATAGGACGTTCTTCCCTCCTTGTTTGCGAACGCTTTCCGTGGGGCCGCGTCGGCGACCCGCGGGTCTAGCCCCCGAAGCCTCGCAGAGTGTGGGTGCTCTGCAGGGGTTAACCGCGAGAATTTTGGTCAGAGGGCGTGGCACATATGCCAACCGGCATCGGCGGTGTTTCAGCCGGCTTCGGGGGTGCACGCGCTGCTGGCACTGTCTCCGGCGGGTGCAATTTCAAGGAGGTGTAGCCGTGCGTCAAGCCCCCGAGCCTTGGCCCGTTCGAGGCGATCGGGTCGAGCTTTACGACTTGTTTTCTTACGCACCCTCGCCGTCCCTCCGCGGGACGGAGGGTGAGGTTTCCGCAACCCCCATCGAGCGGGTCGCGGATTGCGGATTCCTCGTCGAGCTGCTAGCGGGTGGTTCAAGTGGACGCCCATGCCCCGTTCGATAAGGGTAGGGCTCGCGCGGTCGGAGACACGTCCATGGAAGCGCTTGCGTGGGTTTGCTAGGTGGGGCTCGGTCCCGTTCGATGGGGACCGAGGGCGTGGAAGCTCTCCCTCGGTGGGATCCCCCCCGCTAGCCGCCCTCGCTCGCTCTTGAACACGACATGTGGGGCACCCTCGAGCCGATGGGCTCGAGGAACGGCTCGAATGCGCGTGCCCTCGTCGTCCCTAACTCTGCGATCTGTGGCGCCTGTTCGAACCCGTCGAGGGTCAGGCTTCGAACCTCTGATCAGTAGGGCCGTGCGGGGCCGTGCCTGGGCAGCCCCGTCTTTTCGCGTTTGCGGCCGTCGAGGGGTCTGGGCGAGCCAGCTCTCGAGGCGGCGGCTGGCGCACGGCGCGGCATGGGTGCTTGCGGTGCTCGCTTTACTTCAAGCGAGGCCACGAGCGACCCTCTCACGCGCGTGCCTTCTTTAGAGGGTTGACATTGTCTTGAGCGGGGGCTCGTGCCGCTCGAGGGTTTTGCGTGGCATGGGTGCCCGCGGTGCCCCGCTCTACATCGAGCGAGGTCCCGGCGACCTTCTCACGTCGATATCCCATCGAGGGTTGACGTCATCCCGAGCCGAGGGCTCGTGCCGCTCGAGGGTTTCACGTGGCATGGGTGCCCGTGGTGCTTGCTCTACATCGAGCGAGGTCCCGGCGACCTTCTCACGTCGATATCCCATCGAGGGTTGACGTCATCCCGAGCCGAGGGCTCGTGCCGCTCGAGGGTTTTACGTGGCATGGGTGCCGCGCGTGCTCCGCTCTACATCGAGCGAGGTCCCGGGCGACCTTCTCACGTCGATATCCCATCGAGGGTTGTTTTTGTTTCGAGCGGGGGGTTCGCCTCGCTCGAGGGTTCCCCTTGCTTGGCAAGGGGCCCGGTCATTTAAATGCCCCGCGGTCGTGGCCGCGGTTTGCGCCGCGGGCGCGCCTTTTTAGGCGCGCGCCGCGCGCGCGCGCGCGTAGTGGGCGGCGTGGCGGCGGACGTGACCGCTTCGCCTCGGTACTGCGGGTCTTCGCCGTGATGATGGCCCGCCCGCAATGACGTGGCCGCCGCGGTCGTGGTGGGGCCCGCCCGTCGACGCGATGGAAAGATCCCCCCGCGGTTAATGCTAGCGGGGCGTCCGCTCCGAGAGCTCGCCCGTCGGCCTATAAAGTCGCGGGGAGGAGGAGACGGCGGTTTTTTACCTTGGCATCTCACCATTTTCGGTCCCCGCCTCTTCGTCTTCCTCTCGCTTTTGCCACCGTGCGGCGTCGCCATTAGCGCCTTCCTTCCGTTCCTTGTCCTCCGCTCTCGTTTTCCTTTGCTTTCTTCATGGCGCCGCCTCAGCCTCCCCTCACGATCCTGGAGCCGTACGCTTGGGAGAGGTCGATGGTGACCCGGCTGGCCCTTGGCGAGCTGGTCGCCGCCGGCCAGCTGGCGGCTAATGAAGACGGACGCCCGGCGGAGTGGATCGTGCCGCCGGCTGCGGACCGCGAGCCCAACCCGCCGGAGGGCTACGTGGTGAACTTCATCCGCTACCACGAGCGGGGCTTCAACACGCCGGCGAGCACCTTCATGCGGGCAATGTGCCACCACTACGGAGTGGAGGCCGCACAACTTCGCCCCCAACGCGATCTCGCGGGCGGCCACATTCGTGGGCGTCCGCGAAGCGTACCCGGGGATCCCGATCCAATTGGGAGCTCCGGGTACACCTTTTTCCGCGCGGAGCTCATCATGCGGCCCACGACGGAGCGAGGGACCCGCCGCGCGATGCGCGCCGGCGGGATGTCGCTTGCCCTGCGGGGGCAATTCAAGGACGTCTACATCCCCTGCACCATGACGACGAACAACGCCGGCTGGGAGCGGGGATGGTTCTACTTGCGTAACGTCGAGCCCGGCCTCCCCCCTTACACCGGTCGGGTGTTCAGGGAGAGGCCCGACTCTTGGGGCTACGGGGTGTCCACGCCCCAGCATCGGAGGAGGCAGGAGTCGGTCCTGGCCGCGCTGCAGCGCCTGGCGACGATGGGGCTGAACGCGATGGGCGTCCTCGCCTTCCTTCATCACCGGCGGATCGTGCCGTTGATGGAGAGGCCGCTCTGCATCTTCGAGATGACAGAGGCGGCCAACCCCATCGACCTGGCGAGGTCGCGGATGCTCCCGACGCCCCTCGAGCGGCCGTACGCGCTCACCCGGGCGCGGAGCGCAGTCGACACCCGGGTGCCGCCGCCTGCGGGTCGGACCCCATGGGACATCGAGATGCTCCCCACCGGCCCGCTGGTGAGTTTGGCTCTTAATTTTGTTTTAGTTCTTGGTCTTGTTTCGTCTCCCCGATGCGCCATTGTCGCTCCTGTGTGCAGCTGGTGAACTTCACCGTCGCCAAGTCCGTTCCGCCCACCCCCGACTCCCGCGCGCGCTTGGCCGGGCGGCGCGGCGGCGGCCAGCCGGGAGCGGGCGGCGCGCAAGAGGGAGCACGCGAGGCGACGTCAAGCACGCCGCGACCGGCGGGCCGCGGAGTGCCGCGGCGCGAAGAGCCGGGGCTCTCCTCCCCGGGGACTGAGGAGTTCTCGTCCTCGGAGGAGGACGAAGAGGAAGAGGCTGAGGGGGAGGGCCCCTCTGATAGGTGGCAGCTGCGCCCCCCTTCGGCGGAACCGGCGCGGCGACAAGGGCGGCTTCGCTCGGGGCGGGCGCAACGGCGCCCGCCGCCAAGCAATCGACATCGAGGGCCGCGCGCGCGCCGCGGGGTGCCGGCGCGCGCCGCGGAGGCGTGCGCGGCGAGCGCGCCCGTGCGCGCATCAAGCGTGCTCGCGCGCGAGGCGAGCGCGCCCGTGCGGGGGGCGGCGTCGTCGGGGAGGCGCGGCGGCGGGCGTGCCCGCACGCGGGCGAGCGTGCCGGCGCGCGCGGCGGCGACTTCCCCCGGGAGGCGCGGCGTCGGAGGCGCCCGCGCACGGGGGCGGGCGCGCCCGTGCGCGCGGTGGCGCCGTCGGGGGCGCTACGGCGGGCGCGGCGGCGCGCCCGGCCTCATCCGCCGAGGCCTCGAGGAAAAGGAAACGCGACTTTTCCTCTTCGAGGTAAGGAGCCCTTGTCTTTTTTCGTTTGGTTTGATTTATTGATGATTAGGTGCCCTAACCTTACGTTCGTGCTGCGCGGTGGTGCCAACCGTCCCTCCCCTTGCACCGGCCAAGGTGCGAGGACGGACGCATCGATCCCCACCCGGCGGCGCTCGTCCAGGGCGTCGCGCCCGGGGACAAGCACGGCGGCGGGCGCGAGCTCGCAAGGCCCGGCCCCGGGGCCTCGAGGCCCCGGCCGGCGGATCAGCCCGCCGCGGCGCGCGCCGCAGGTCGCCGGGGGCGGCCGGCGCCGGTCGTCGCGGAGACACGGGGCGCGGCGGCGGCCGTGGTGGAGGTGGAGCGGGCGCAACCCGCGGGGGCGCCGTGGACGCGGCGGCACGGCCGGGGCGGCGGCCGCGGCGCCGCGCCGGCGCCTCGCGACCGCGGTGGCGCAAGTGGAGGTGCCGGTGGAGGCGGCACGGGCGGCGGCGCCCGCCGTCAACTGCGGCGGAGGTGGTGGAGGTCTCGGACGACTCCCCCGCCGCCCCGGGTGGAATCGGTGGGCCGGCCGGCCCACGAACTCCCCCGAGCCCCGGGAGGGGGGCCCTCGTGAGGCGGCACGAGGGTCACATGGTAGTGGGGGGGCCGAGGACACGGGGCCGAGGCCTCGTCCTCCCGCGCGGCGGCCGTCCCGCCCGGGTGGAGGGGGACCGTCGAGGATCCCCCTGCGTTCGCCGACGCCGGGGGAGCAGGAGCTCGGGGCGAGCTCCGAGCCACGGCGCCACGCTCAACCGCACGCCCGAACGAGGCGCTGCGGGTCCATGGCGGCCCGGCCTGGCTCGTCTTCTAGGTACGCCGTGGTTGTTCGCTCCCTTCCTTTGTTCGTTTGTGTACGCGGCATTCAGGTCTTGGCGCTTATGGGTTTTAATTCTGTGGTCTCCAGGAGCTCGAGCGTCGCGCCCACGACAAGTACGACGCCTTCGACCGGGTGAATGCCGAGGTTCACCAGCTCCGGGAGCGGTGCAGCGCCTTTGACGCGCTTGCCGACGCTCTCAGGACGCCGGACGACTGGCTGGCGTACCGGGCGATGGCGTGGTGCGACGAGCTCCCGGAGAGCTCGGGGCGGGGACGCGGCGCGCGCCGCTCGAGCCTCGAGTGGGTCCGCGCAGCCCTCGTCGATCGTGACGAGGCGCCGCGCGGCGCGCTCGGACTTGGAGAAGACGCGGACGGCGGCCGCCAACCGGGAGGCGGAGGTGGCCAACGTCCGCCGCGAGGCCCGGGAGCTCCGCACGTTGCTCGAGGGGGCGCAAGCGCAGCGGCCGCCGGGCCGAGGAGCGGGCACGTGGGCCGGAGCGAGCGAGGCCAAGGCGGGCCGACGACTTGAAGGCCGCCCACGACGCCAAGGCCGCGGCGCTCGCCATCGCCGAGGAGCGGCTTCGGCGAGGAGCGCGCCGCCCGCCAAGGGGCCGAGGGGGCGGCTCCGGCGGGAGCGAGGCCGCCCTCGGCGACGCCCGACGACGCCGGGAGCGGGAGCGCGTCGCTCGCGAGGCGGCGGAGAAGTCGCTGGAGGAGCGGAACACCGCGTTCTCCAAGGTCGAGGACGAGGCGCTCATGCTCGGCATCGCAATGCCAACCAGGAGCTGGCCCTCCGCGAGCAAGGCGAAACCGTCCGGCGCCTCAAGGCGACGGTCGAGGCCGTGCGCCGTGACTTCGAGGCGGAGAGGAAGCAAGTCGAGGGTGAGTTGCCGCCTGACTTCTTGTTTGATTGGTTCTTCGCTTAGAGGGTTCGCTTCCCCCTTTCTGATTTCCTTCTTGTCTTGTCGATTCCAGGCTTGCGCACCGCTCTGGGGCACGCAGCTGAGCGGGCCGAGGCGCTGCAGGCTTCGTACAACTCCTCCGAGCGGGAGCTGCAGGAGCTGCGTGAGGCGGCCCTCGAGACCTGCCGTGCTGTGGAGGAGGGCGAGGCTCGTGCCCGGCGCTCGCCGGCCGGCCGCCCGCGCGCCCTTGGCGGCCACGTCACGGAGCGGATGCGCCGGCGCTGCATCTGGGCGTCCAGAAGGCCCTCGGAGTGGTGCGATCCCACTACGAGGTCAACTTCGAGGCGCTGGCGGAAGGCTACATCGTTCCCGAGGGCGTCGAGGACGAGGTGACCATGGAGCGTGTAGACGCGCTTGCCGCCGACGCCGCCGGATCGCTCGCCGAGGCCTTCGAGGAGTTCCTCTTCCCCGACGTCGCGTACGCCGCTCGCTCCTCCCGCCCGAAAGCGCTTGGGCGCTAGGCCCATTTTTTGATGTATATCGCATTCCGGCCTCGTGGCCTTTGTAAATAAACAAGTTGTTTCATAAACATCTGCTCGTAAATGAAGTTATTTATTTATCGCGCTTTTTGTTTCTCCTTCTTCCCCGAGTAGATTTTACTTAGGGAAGTTCGATTTTCGCCGGGGGGTCCGCCGGGTTGGAGGCGAGAGAGAAGGGCCATATCCACGCGGCGTAGGCTATCCCCGGCTCGTACGCTCCTCCCGCCGGGCCGCCCGCGCCCCGTTCAAATCGTTGCTCATAGTTGAAGTAGAAAACAAACTTAGCGCGTCCGAGTTATTTTTAATTTTGCGCAAAAAATGGGACCATTTTTGGGGTGCCCCCCCCCCCCCCGCAAGAGGCCCCCGAGGGTAACTTGGGTTTCAGGAGAAAGCCGAGTTGCCCTTTTATTAGACTTGGAGCATTTACATAGTTGTCACCAACTGGGGCGTTGGCCATGTGATTTTACAACAGAAAGTACTTGGAAAGATCCTAGCTAAGGGTAGAAGCGACGTAGTCGTTGGATGTTCCAACGTTGGTGAGCTCTTCACCGTTTTCGTTGGCTAGCTTGTATGTGCCCGGCTTGAGTACCTTCACCACGACGTAGGGTCCTTCCCATGGGGGCGGCCGGCTTGTGGCGCCCTCGGTTGTCTTGGCGCGGCCCTTAGGACCAAATCCCCTTCGCCGAAATCCCTTCGACGTATCTTGCGTGCCCGATAGCGTCGTAGGGACTGTTGATACCTCGTGGAATGCATCAAGGCTACAAGGCGTGCCTCGTCCAGCTGGTCCAGCGAGTCCTCGCGGGCTCGCTGGTTAGCATCCTCGTCGTAGCCTCGAACCCTGGGCGATCCGTATTCCAAGTCCGTGGGGAGGACGGCCTCCGCGCCATGGACTAGGAAAAACGGGGTGAACCCGGTGGCTCTGCTTGGGGTGGTCCTTAGGCTCCACACAACCGCTGGTAGTTCTTGGAGCCATTTTCGCCCGCATTTGCCGAGCCGGTCAAAAACCCTGGGCTTGAGGCCCCGTAGGATCATGCCGTAGCCACGCTCTACTTGGCCGTTGGTCTGTGGGTGTGCCACAGCTGCCCAATCCACGCGGATGTGGAACTTATCACAGAACTCCAGAAACTTCCGGCCCGTGAACTGGGACCCATTGTCCGTGATGATGGAGTTTGGCACTCCGAAGCGGTAGACGATGTCGGTGAAGAATGTCACTGCCTGCTCAGCCCTTAGATTCGTGATGGGGCGCACCTCCACCCACTTGGAGAACTTGTCGATCGCGACTAGCAAGTGGGTGAAGCCCCCGGGCGCCTTTCGCAGAGGCCCGACGATGTCCAGTCCCCACACGGCGAATGGCCATGTTACGGGGATGGTTTGCAGGGCATGGGCGGGCAAGTTGGACTTGCGGGCGTAGAACTGGCACCCCTTCGCGGTGCGCACGATCTCGGCGGCGTCGGTGACCGCGGTAGGCCAATAAAAGCCCTGGCGGAACGCGTTGCCGACGAGGGTGCGGGGTGCGGCGTGGTGGCCACAGATCCCCGCGCGTGGATGTCCCGTAGGAGCTCGCGCCCCTCGGGGATGGGCACGCACCGCTGTAGGATGCCGGAGGCGGCGCGCTTATACGCTCGCCGTCGACGAGGGTGAAAGATTTGGCCATCCCCGGCGATGCGCCTGGCCGCAGCCCGGTCCGCGGGGAGTTCCCCTCGAGCGATCCAGGCGATGTATTTTTCGCGCCAGTCCTCTTGGGCAGGGGCTGGCTCGATGTCCATTGCGTCGGCCTCATGGGAGCCGTACCCCTCGAGGAGGGAGAGCACGTACGCCTCGTTCGAGGGGTCCTCATCCATGGGTTTCGCACCCGCCGGATTCGAGGGAGCCCCCCGAGGGTCCGTCGTGACTCGAGGGGTGGGGCTCGAAAGCGACCGAGGGTTGCGCGATGTCGCGCGCGAAAACGTTCGGGGGGACGGTGATCCGCCGGACGCAATCTTCGCCGGTTCGTCCGCTTCCTCGTTGTACCGGCGGGGTACATGGTTAAGCTCGATGCCGTAGAACTTGTCTTTGAGGGCCCGCACGGCTTTGCAGTAGGCCTCCATCTTGTCGTCGTGGCAGCTCGCGTTCTTCATGACCTGATCGATCACGAGCTGCGAGTCTCCCCGCACATCGAGGCGCTTGACGCCTAACTCAATGGCGATCTTGAGGCCGCAGAGAAGGGCCTCGTATTCAGCCATGTTGTTGGACGCGGGGAAGTGGAGGCGCACTGCGTAGCGCATGTGTTCCCCGAGGGGCGACACGAAGAGCGAGCCCGCGCCCGCTCCCCGTTTTCATCACCGAGCCGTCGAAGAACGCAGTCCGGCCTCTTCTTGGATTTGTGGGGGCGGCAGCTGCGTGTCCGTCCACTCAGCGACGAAATCAGCCAGGATTTGCGATTTGATGGCCTTGCGCGGGGCGTAGGCGAGCGTCTCGCCCATCAGCTCCACGGACCACTTGGCAATCCCGCTGCGGCGTCGGGGGTTGCGGATGATTTCTCCTAGCGGAAAGGAGGAGACCACCGTAACCGGGTGGGCCTCAAAGTGGTGGCGGAGCTTGCGACGCGCGAGGACTACCGCGTACGGCGGCCTTCGGACACGGGGGTAGCGCGTCTTCGTGTCCGACAGGACCTCGCCGATGTAATAGACCGGCCTCCCGTACGGGCAAGGCGTGCCCTTCCTCCGTGCGCTCCACGACGATCACGGCGCCGACCACCACGGGTGGTTGCGGCCATGTAGAGCCGCAGGGGCTCGCCGTTTCGTGGCGGCGTGAGGATCGGGGCGTGCGTCAGAGACGCCTTCAGCTTGTCGAGCGCGTCCTGGGCCTCGGCGGTCCAAGAGAAGCGCTCGTGCTTCTTAAGCGGCCGGTAGAGGGCGAGCCCTTCTCACCGAGCCGCGAGATGAAGCGGCTTAAGGCGGCGAGGCACCCCAACACCTTCGCACCCCCTCCGAGGTCCCGGATCGGACCCATTCGCTCGAGGGCCGCGACCTTTTCGGGGGTTGGCCTCGATTCCCCGTCGGGAGACAATGTATCCTAGGAGCATGCCTCGCGGCACTCCAAAGACACATTTTTCGGGGTTTAGCTTGACCCCGTTGGCCCGTAGGCAGTTGAACGCGACGCCAAGGTCGCCAACCAGGTCGTCCGCCTTCCTGGTCTTTACGACGATGTCGTCCACGTAGGCTTCGACCGTCCGTCCGATGTGGTCCCCAAAAACGTGTTGCATGCAACGCTGATATGTTGCACCCGCGTTTCTGAGGCCAAATGGCATCGTGACGTAGCAGAACGTCCCGAACGGTGTGATGAACGAAGTCGCGAGCTGGTCGGACTCCTTCATTTTTATTTGGTGGTACCCGGAGTAAGCATCAAGGAAGCAAAGCAATTCACACCCAGCTGTTGAGTCAATGATCTGATCAATGCGTGGCAAAGGAAAAGGAACTTTAGGACATGCTTTATTAAGACTAGTGTAGTCTACACACATCCGCCACTTCCCATTCTTTTTCTTTACAAGCATGGGGTTTGCTAGCCACGTAGGGTGGAACACCTCCTTGATGAATCCGGCCTCGAGGAGCTTCCGCGAGCCTCCGCTCCCGATCTCCCGTCGCCGCTCCTCGTCGAAGCGGCGCGGCCCGTTCGCGCACGGCGCGGGCGTTTGGCGGATGTCAAGGGAGTGCTCGGCGACTTCCCTCGGGATGCACGGCATATCCGAGGGGCTCCACGCGAAGATGTCGGCGTTGGCGCGGAGGAAGTCGACGAGCACCACTTCCTATTTGGGGTCGAGGGTGGAGCTGACCCTCAACACCTTGCCCTCGGGGGCTGACGGGTCGAGGGGGACCCCCTTGGTCTGCTCCGCAGCCTCGAAGGTGCCAGCGTGCTTGGCGGCGGGATCGAGGTCTTCGTTGACCATCTTCTCCAGCGTGTTCACCAGCGCTTCGTCCAGCGCCAGCGCCTCTGCGTGCTCCACGCACTCGACGTCGCAGTCGAACGCGTGCTCGATGGATGACCCGACGGTGATGACGCCGTTTGGCCCCGGCATCTTCATCTTCAGGTAGGTATAATTGGGGACCGCCATGAATTTGGCGTAACAGGGTCGCCCAAGTATAGCGTGGTAGGCCCCCTTGAACCCCACCACCTCGAAGGTGAGGGTCTCCTTGCGGAAATTCTTTGGGGTGCCAAACCAAACTGGCAGATCGATCTGCCCAAGGGGCTGGACCTGCTTGCCGGGCGCGATGCCATGGAACGGCTTCGTGTTGGGCCGCAGCTGGTCCAACCCGATCCCCATGAGGCGCAACGTATGCGCGTAGAGGATGTTGAGGCTGCTGCCTCCGTCCATGAGGACCTTCGAGAACCGGCGTTCCCAATAATGGGATCAACCACCGGCGGGTCCTGGCCCGGTTGGGGACGCGATTCGGGTGGTCCTCCCGCCGAAGGTGATGGCATCCTCCGACCAATTGAGGAAGGACGGAGGAGCCCTCTCCGCGGCGAGGACTTCGTGCCGCTCCTTCTTGCGCCGGCGCGTCGACATATTGACGGTTGGCCCCCCAAAAATGAGGAACACATTTTCGACGGCGGGGAAGCCACCCGCGTCGCCGTCGCCCCCGTCTTTCTTGGCCTCTCGCCTCCTTCGCGGCGGCACGTCCATAAAACTTCTTGAGCATATCGCACCGCTCAAGGGTGTGGTTCACCGGAGTCTTGTGGTAGGGACATGGCTTTTTCGGCATGTCGTCGAACACCCCCGACCTCGAGGGGCCGGTCGAGGGCCCCGTCGAGCCGGGTCAACGGCAAGGGCCTCGGCATTGCCGCCGTCGCGCCCTCGCTCGCGCGCCTCGCGGCGCGGCTTCTTCCCCTTCTTGCCTCGCTTGTCGTTGCGGTGCGGCTCCTTGGACTTGCTGCCCTCCGCGGGCGCGTCCTCCGAGCGTTTGCCCTTCTTGCCGTCGAAGATTGCCCCCACGGCCTCCTCTCCGGAGGCGAAGCTAGTGGCAATGTCGAACAGCTCGTTGGAGTCCGCAGGCGGGCTGCGTCCCAGTTCCCGCACGAGGTCCCGGCACGTGGTGCCCTCGAGGAAGGCGTGCACGATCTCGGACTGCGCCACGCTGGGGAGCTCGTGCGGCGCTTGGAGAAGCGCCGTATGAAGTCCCGTAGCGACTCGCCGGGCTTCGCGCGTGCGGAGCGAAGGTCCCGGGAGTTCCCGGGGTGCACGTACGTGCCCCCGGAAGTTGCCCACGAACGTGTGGACCGGGTCGTCCCGGGGCCAGTGGATTTGGTCGGCGAGGCAAGTGCTCTAGCCATGTCCCGGCCGCGTCGCCGAGGTGCAGGGGCAAGTTGCGGATGATGACCTCATCGGCGGTGGCCCCGCCGAGCCGGAAAGCCGTGCGGTAGTCGTTAAGCCACACGCGGGGGTCCGTCTCCCCGTTGTACTTGACGATGGTCGAGGGCCGGCGGAAGCGTTGGGGGAACGCCGCCGCGCGGATCTCCCGCCGAACACGCGGGTGCCGGAGGCTCCGGCGTCGGGGAGCGGTCCTCCCCGCCGTCGTAGCGTCCACCCCGTCGAGGGTGGTAGCCCCTTGCTGCCCGTGCGTCCGCCCCCGCTCGTGCGCCCGGCGTTGATAACGTTGCGGGCGTCGCCATCCGGCGCCTGCGCGCGTCAAGGGAGTCGTTCCTTGGCCGGCGTGCGCCCTTGGTCGGCGGGTTGCCCCGCCGGCCCTCCCGCGTGCACGGAGGGTTCGCCTCTGGTGCGGCTTCATCGCCCCCGCGCGTCTCCCCGTTGGCGGATGCGCGAGGCCGAGCTCTCGGCCCGCCGGACGGCCGCTTGCTCGATGAGGGTTTGCACCTCGCGGTGCAGGTCTCGAGCCTCGGGGGTCGAGGGCGCCGGCATGGCGCGCGCGCGGCGTCGCGGCGGCGATGAGCTTTTGGCTCGCCCGCGGGGGCGCGTCCGCGTTGTCGACGTTGGGGACGGTGTTGATGCGGTCGCGGACCTGTCGGCCCGGCTCCCGCGCGCGTTCGCCACGCGCGGAGGCTTCTCCCCGCCATTGGGGCGCGGAGCGGCCGCACCGTCCCGTATTCCTCCGCCGGCCTTGGCCTCGAGCTCGCGAGGCTTGGGCCGGCTCGCGCGTCGGCGTCGGCCCCAGCGGGAGCGCTTGGCCCCGCGGCCATGCGAGCGGCGATCCCCGGGGCGGGGGTGATCTCCCCATCTTCGGCGCCCGCCGCGCCGGCGGCGTTGGCCGGGTCGTTGGTGATGACGGCGTAACACTCCCGCGCGGGGTCGTAGCTCCCGGTCTTTGGGAGTCGTCGGAGCGACCAAACCGCAGTCCGTGGCGTCGAGGAAACGCCCGAACGCGACTAGGTCCCGCACGCCGGAGAAGTCCTACTCCGCGTACCCGTGACGGTTGGCGGGTGGAAATGCGTCGACGAGCCTAGGGACGATTCGTCGGCCATTGAGGCACCGGAATCCCCCGGCGACGAAGACGTGGCGGCCGGGCGGGACCCGGCGCATCGTGGTGTTGACGTTGTTGTTGTTGTAGGCCGTCGTGGCGCCACGCAGCCCCGATGGGGATGCGCGGTCCGGAGACCGCGCGCGGTCCCGCCGGGGCGGTGGCGGCGCCGTCGTGATGGTGGGCGCGTCGCGCCGAGTGGCGGCGCGCTCGGCCTGCCGCCGCTCGGACCGCGCCCGGCGCGAGCGTAGCCCGCAGCGGCGGCGGCGTCGCGGCGTCGATGGACCCGCGGCATCCGTGCCCGCGGGCGCCTGCGCCGTAGTGGCGTGCGCGGCGGAGACCAGAGCGGACCTGGCCTGGCGCTGCGCGCGGAGCTCCTCACGGTTGGTGAGGCGCATGAGATAGCCGTTCCCCGTGGCCTGAAAGTTCAGGTCCCCGAAGCGGATTTCGAACCCGGCTGGGAGGGGGTCCGAGCTACCCATGCAGTAGCGGGTACCATGGTACTCGGTGCGGATCACCATGGAGGGAGTTGGCGGAATGACCTCGGCGCTCGCTTGTCCCACGGTGGGTGCCAACGTCGGTGCGGAATATGGTCCCGACACCGACCGGTAGATAGCGCCGTGGTCTATTCCTCAATGGTCGATGCTAAGTAACAAGTGACACGAGAGGTTTTATCCCCGGTTCCCGCCGAGGGGGCCGTACGTCCCGACAGGGGGCGTGCTCGGGGCACTATATTACTTAGCACCGGGGGTGCTTGTAGTGGGGCTAATACAAGCAAGGCGGGAGAGGAAGCGTGGCTTCCAAGTCCCTGGAGGAGTAGCCGAAGATATTGTGGGAGAATGAGTATGTGGTGTGCGGTGTTGGGTCTCCGTTCGTCCGTCTCTCCGTGTCCGTCGTCCCCCGCGGGTGGGGGTTTGCCCCCCCTTTTATAGATCAAGGGGGCGGCGGGTTACATGCACGCCGCGCTACCTAGCTACGTGAGGGATGCACGTCGTGCTACGCTGTAGAGTGGGCGGCCGTCCGGACGATCTTCGCAGCGATCTGGCCATGATGGCCTACCTCGTACCCGAACAGTGGCGGTTCGAGGGTAGGAGGGCGGCAGATGGCGGTGGCGTCCCCCGATAGGCTTCGAGGGAGGTGCGACGATGGCCGGTACGGGGCACGGGGAGTAGGCGAACGGCGTTCCTTCCCAACGCGCTTCACGGGGCTGGAGTTGTTGCTACGGGGGTCCGGCGTGCGCCCCGCCGCGCGGGTACGGCGGCCACGCCGTTACAGTGGCCGGGATGGCGATCCACCGGCCTAGCGCCTCCACCCTAACCCCCGTAGGGTCACAAGAAAGTGAAATCGAGGGTGCGCCCGGCCCCCCTTCGAGGGTCTGGCGCGTTAGCCGTACTGTAGTGGGTGCGCGGTGTCACGGGGCTGACACCGGCCGTACTGCACAGTCCCTCCCCACAGTGGTGGGGATGGGCTCCTCCCTGGGGAGTTGGTGCGGCGGCACCGGGCGCGAGCCCCGGCGCATGATGGCGCCGCACCGCCTGTGTCAGGGCGTTAAATGCCCGTGTACGGGGGCCGGCGCACGCGTGCGGGGCGCCCGCGAGCGTGGCGGGCCCCGATCGAGGGCGGGACGTACCCTCGAGCGAGGCGAGACCCGCTCGAGGGGGAGTGAGCCCTCGAGCGGGGCGGAACCGCTCGAGGGAAGAGTTGTCCCTCGAACGGGGCGGAGTCCGCCCGAGGGGGAGCGCGCCCTCGAGCGAGGCGGAGCCCGCTCGAGGGGACTTCTAAGAGGGCCGTCGGGGTCCCTGCGGCGTGGGCCGTGTCCTGCATGGTTAGGCACCTGCATGGTTAGGCTTAGCGTGTTGTTGCGGGTTTTAAGTGAGGATTTCCCTGTTGTTTAAGGGGACCCCTAGGGCTGTCCCCGACAACTTCCCAATCTTGTTTTGACTTCGTCGGTGAAGTGTGAAACCAACGCAAAGCTTTTCCATATAGTGAGAACGGAAAAAGTCTTGACCTCATTTGATCTTGAGTCACCCCATCCTCATCGAAAATTTGACATAGTTGAACAAATTCTTGGAGGTGAAGTTTGGATCCTCTTTACCGGTGCAAGGCGAGTGTTGCACCATGCGGATAGTTGAGAACTTGATCTTGAACAGCCTTCCAGCGTCTTGAAGGTTTATGATTGGTAGATCAATGACATCTGGGGTGCATCGCTCGATCTTGCGCTCCAGTTGCGGTTGTTCTCCCATGGGTTGTGGTTGAGGTTGATCTTCCTTTGGACTTGGAGGTGGTGATTCCCTTGGAGATTCCGACGGTCCTTCGACTTCGGCATTTGGATCTAGGGTTTCCAACCCTTTAGCTTATGTTGCATGTCTCCTTTGCCTGTAAAGTTTTCCTGGATCATCCACAAAAATATTTGGGTTTCTTGGAGAGGTAGCCAACCATCTCCGGTTAGGGTTAGCAAAAACAAAAAATCTAAAAAAGAAAATTAGGGTTAATCAAAAACTAGATTAGATTGATTTTTTTTCTTTTTGAGGATGATCAAATTTAAGAGATGCAGAAGAAAATAAAAAGAAAAACTGAAAAATATTCAAAAAAAAGTGATACTAGATTGGATCTTGATTGCTTGTTCCCCAGCAATGGCGCCAGAAAAAGGGGCTTGTTGACGGTTGATTATCATATCAAAGTTCATATGGATTTGCAAGCGGACAAATCCCTCGTCGTAGTCAAGAGACCCTTTTTCCCTTTAGTGTGAGAACCCAAGGTATCGAATCCGTGAAACAATGTGCAATGCAAGGATTCAATCTAGTAATGCAAAGAAACTCCTTTTGAAGAATCAAGTTGCATCTAATCTAAGAGATCATCGAGAAAACACATCTAATCTAATCTAATCTACTAAAGAGGTAGCAAGAGAAAGCATAGAGATAACCGATCTAGAGAATCTATATCATGCCTATGTTGTAGCGCCAAACAAGATAGATGAAGATAGAAAAGCGAATATCATTAAAAGCATCTTTAAACTGTGGCCTCCGGTCCAATTCCGAAGACGCCCACCTTTTGGAGCCACCATTCTGTCACAACACACTCCTATTCGTGCGGGTTAGCCTAGGGCGAGTTTGAGAAGAACAAGTTGAAAACACTTGGTTGGTTCGGTATGCACCTCTAGCCACCGTGGCTACAAGAGCACCCTATGCAATCTATCTTAAGTATAGACTCGGGAAGAAGCAAAACCAAGGAAGAACAAAATCATCGAGAAGGCACTTGATCGCTAGAAATCGAATTCACTATAAAAACTTCACCATGAATGATTACATGAACAAGATCACCACTGGGATCCTACCTCGATCTTGATCCTTGCTCCGGAGCTCCGACGTGGTCTTCCATGCAAGGTTCCCACGTCAGCTAGGGAGATCCTAGACAACTAGCACGACTCTCCTGTCTAAGATGGTGTCCCTCAAGCTTCTCCGCTCCTCGGCGGCGGATGACGAATGAATTGATGCGTGGATCTTGGCCAGGGGGCTATAAATAGTTCGAATGGCGGCTAGATCAAAGGGGGCGTCGAACCGGGCCCGGAACAGGCTGGGCCGACCGGCCTGGGCCCGTTTCGGCCCAGTTCGGTCCCGGTTTCTTCCCCGGTTGCTTCTCGCGCGATTCCTCATTTGTGTGCACTTGCATATAGGCCTTTGACGTCGTTTCCTTCGCGGTTAAGGCTTGAATGCTTGCCATCCAAGCTTCGTTGTTTTCTTGTTGAGTCCCTGAAGATTTGCACGTTGGCGCTTCGGTCCTCGGGTCATTTGGAGTCATGTTCATCGTGTGTCTTGACTCTTTCCGGCTTCATGATCTTCTTCCAAAGTTCTTGATGAACTTATCCCAAAAGTCTCCTCTTTAGCATAGATTTCCTGCGTAAACAAGAAACTCCAAAACCGACATGCACGAACGAACTTGTTATACAAGGGGGTTAGTACCAATGGATAAGATATAAAATTCATGCCAACACCGAAGGTAAACTCATGTCTAGGTTGACAGAAATTCACCATGAACAACGACCAAGTGGCTCAGGTGGATGGTGCAGGAGGTGGAGAATAAACAGCGGACGATGTGGAGATGCTCAACGACACGGAAGGCGATGGGAGGCGGCTGGAAATTGGAGACGACGACGCCGGCGGTCGTGCTTGGAGGCGGCCAGTCCTCATGGTGATGGCGGCACTCCGGTCCATCCCAGGCAATGGGTGGGGGCTCTTTGGATCCGTCTTGTCACGGTGAAGCTCCTGAGGACGTCGAGATGCTCCGGTGGTTAGCAGAGCTGTTGAATCGGCGAACGGGCGGCGGTGGTGCTCGGCTCCAGCGAACGGCGCAGCTTGGTGCATGGCAGGGCGAGGCGATGGAGACGGCGGGGCACGCGGGGCTCGGCCTCCTTGTTTTATAGGGGAGGGTGGCGCAGCCTGGCCGTGGCGCACACGCTAAGGCAGAGGCCTGGCGGCGGCGCAGGTGTGTCCGCCATGGACACCTCGGCCGGTGTCTAGGCCCGTATGGGCTCTGCACGACAGCGTCTGGGCTGGAGCAGGTGTGGGTCGGACACGGGTCGGAGCGGATCGGGTTTGCAGTTGGGCCGAGCTGGGCTACGACCTACTTAGCTGAGGAGTGTACATAGGCGGAGAGGGGGAAACCAGGGTGGAGAATTAAACTTCCGTTTGTTGTGCTGAAAAACAACTCACGGAAAAGGCAAAGGAGTCTAAGGTGCATTACGAGACTTCCAGCGTTGGGCCTAAAAAGGAGCTGGGGAAAGGCGATCAAGCGAAGCAAGGGAAGTTAAGGGAGCAAAACCGGACTTCGGTTGCTGGGCCGATAGGATAGGAAAAGATTTCCTTATTATTTTCCGAAAATATTTTAAGTGCGAAAACAATTCTAGGAAATTCTAGAAAATGTTTTAAAGCACGAAAAATACTCAAGAAATCCCAAAATTCCAGGAAAATTCCCAGAGATATATTGGGACACGAACAATCCAAATAAAGTATTTTGAGCTCATGAAAAAGATTTTAGAGCCTTCTAATAAATAGAATTAGCTCAGAGAAAATGAGAATAAATTCCATAGAAGTCTAGAAAATTCTCAGAAGGTTTTGGACAGCACCTAAACGCATTTTGAAACCTTTTGTACTCAAGAAGCACCAAGATGCATCGGCATGAATGCAACACACACAACTATTTATTTAATTCAGAAAATTAAACAAGGCTTTTCCTATACTATATTACCTGTAAAGAAAATAAATGTTGGAAAAGTTTTAAAATTTTGAGAAAATTGTTATTTAATTATTCTTTCTTTCACATCCTAAAATTGGAAATTTCAAGGTGTGACAAATCTACCCCCCCCCCCTTAAACGGAATCTTGTCCCGAGATTCGAAGAAAGAAGAAACAAGGATAAGGGATATATACACGAACATTGCGATTAAGGTAGGTAGGCACAGTCACCCTCTTTTGTCGATTGGTATGAAATCTTTATTTCCCATCTTGTCTTAGTCATTGGGGTCTTCATCAGAGTGAGATAGATGTGATAATAGCAAGGTGGGAAAGAAAATAGAGTGAGGTCTTATTTTCTTCAACTTGCTCACTTCTAAATGGCGATGATGGAAGTAGCATTCACTTGTTGATGTTGGTGTTGGCTCCAATTTCTTATTCTGATGTCCTTCATTTGATGATGTAGAGACTAAAAAAGATGACAAGGAGATGGGAGGTACAATAGAAGAACCCAACTAGACAACTGATGTCATTGCAGATATAAGACCCACAATACAACAACACTCACTGCAAAGAACCAACACAAGCAATGTCATAAAACCAAGCATCAACATGCAAGCACTGAATTCCACCAATCAAGGCAGTCAAAGGAGGCAAGGAGCGATACTAAACATTGTTAATAGTCATAGGGTATCCTCCTAAGCATGGGCATAGCTTCACCGATCATTGATCATCTAAGGATGTTGGATCAGAAAGGACACTTTGGAATCAAAAGTCAAGGGAAGAATCCAAAGCATTGTTTGAGGAACAACAGAAGTTCAAGGATGAGGATGGATAAGAATTGACAAATATGTTTAAACTGGATAGGCAAGCAAGATATCAGAAATATGCATTGCATGGAACAAGTGGGAATGGAAGCCAAGATTAAGATAAGATCAAGGGAAGTACATAAATAGGGATTAGTGATTTAACATTTGCAAAATGAGATGTGCAAACGAAAAGAAGTGGAAAAGGTTTAAGTTTTCAAGAATGGGAGAGAAGAGATTGGAGTGAGAATATTAATCACAAAGCTCAAGGAAAAGGTAGTGATAAATTTTAAATCAACGGAAACCTTAAGGAATGACCATTGCTAACTAGACTTACGTCCTACAGTTGACACAACTCTGATACCACTCTGTCACACCTATTTTTCTAAAGAAAACCAAGTGCAAACCTATATGCATGCTAGTATCAAGTTTCATTCATATAGTGACATATAAGTGAATACAGAAACAGTACCACGTAAGAAAAAGGGAGATTATCATAGATTTACACTTAATCCTGGAAACGAAGGCTCCAAACATCACGACAGTCGAGTGGGGGTTGCGTACGCCTAGCACCAGCAACATCTTCACAAAAGAAATCAAATCTACTACGAAATGATCACTTGTTCGTGCACATCGAGGAATATAGATGGGCCTAGGATGCATCAGGATAGCAGCTAGTAGAGACAGTGTTGTGGCTGGCGGTGGCAGTGTTTTCATCCCTGGGACCTACCATGCTTTCAATGAGAAAAGAAGCCTTTTCAGAAATGATGTCTACAATTTCAGGAACAATAATCATAAGAAGAGAAGCCCCGGCTGCAAATTCAGCACAAACTGTTGTAAAAGTATAATTCACAAAACGGTCCAAGAGTAACAGGAACATTACACTGATGGTGCACTGGCTGACTACCAAGGTTGTCCCTTGTATGAAGAATTGAAGATGTTGGTTACAACAAACGGTGGATGTTGTCACTCTCAATGGTGTTTCACTCTCATTATATTAGATAAGGCGGCATGTCACCATTTTATATACTGTGGCGAAGAACTCATGAAGAGAGAGGTGAAATTCGTTTCATCTATATGAAAAATGTAGTTATGGTTTTAAAGATTTCTTGTGACCAGAATGTAGCATTATAAACTACAAATATTGATTGAAATTGTGCATTTTATGGATGTACTTTGCATACAGGAACTAAATTTCATCTTGCTTATGTGTTGTTCTTGGTAATATAGATATGAAATATTCGTTGAGAATGCCCCATTATACAGTAGTCGATGGAATACAAGTGAAAGATTAAAGTGTGTGCCGTTTTGTGTTGGTGCCGCCGTCAGTTTGAAGCCTCTTTGGCAGCTGAGAAGATCAGTTGGCGACTCATCATGCTGCAAGGTCCTCCGGTTGGTGAACTTTGTTGGATATTTTGGTTTGACCTCGGTCAACCGACGAACTGAGGATATGGGGGAGCGGTCCACTTCCCCTTAGACTCGGATTCGGCCCAACATTAACAAAGCCCGTTTGCCGTGATCGGGTGGCAAACCCTAAGTCTAATCAGGCTCGACCCTGGGTCTACAGCGCTGCCTATATAAGAAAAGGGGACCCCTCACGGTTCCCTAAGGATTGACACGGGTTTCACGTGCATTCACACGTGAATCTTAACCCTAATCCACCCACCGATCGCTAAGAGCGCTGGAAGGCCTGGAAGCTCGAGCTCCGCGTCCTGGGTAGTGTCGTTGGCGTCCTGAAGGCCACCGATACCCTCAGAAGACGCTCAAGGAACGTCTACGCTACAAGCCCAACGTCGCTCTCGCCGTCGACTCCGTCACCACTGAATCGGCCAACACCAACACGATGGAGAACACCGCTGCTGGTATTCATAACCGAATCTACTACCATTTATTTCCGCATTAGATTAATGTGCTAGATGTGATCTACGGTGAACTAGTAGATCCTGATGTATCTTGTTTCTAAGTATTGTTAGTTTTATTTTGACTAACAATTGGTATCAAAGCCAGGTTGGGCTCACTGGTTCCATCTAAGTCAGTTCCCAAGACACCTTTTGAGTTGTGGAATGGGAGGAAACCGTCTTTAAATTATTTAAAGGTATGGGGCTGCCCTGCAGAGGCAAAGCTGTTTGATCCACAGCAAAAGAAATTAGATTCTAAAACGATAAGCTGTCACTTTATAGGTTACCCAGATAAGTCTAAGGGGTACAAATTTTATTGTCCTGGTCGTCACACTAAGTTCGTTGAGACCAGACATACTGTGTTCCTAGAGGACTCAGGCATTAGTGGAAGTTTTCCAAAGAGGGATATAAGTCTGGAAGAACTACGGGTTGAGCTTCCTGATCTGAAAATTCCAGATACAACGGAGGTATATCAGTTTGTACCACCAATCATTCCTCAGTTAAGCAGTACCACGCAAACTGTTGCTGTTCAGCAGGAACACGTGGAGCCGGCACCTGTGATTCAGGCGCCGGTGCCGGGGCGAGGCGCCACCGCTCGCCGTTGAGATGGAAATAATTCCACAAGGACTCATCGGGCGAACCGATTCGGAATCGGCCATTAGTAAGACCTCGACGAGTAAGAAAGGTCGCTATCGATACCTCAATTTATGAGACATACTTAAGTGAAGACTTATATGATGTGGGGAAAATCGATGATCCCGCCAATTTTAAACGAGCGGTTGAATGTGAGCATTCCACTAAATGGATTGAGGCCATGGAAGAGGAATTAAAGTCTATGAGTTCTAATAAAGTCCGGGATTTAGTTGAAATTCCCGATGGAGTCAAACCAATAGGTCGTAAGTGGGTCTACAAGGTTAAGCGTGATTCCAAAGGGAATGTCGATAAATTCAAGGCTAGACTCGTAGCAAAAGGATATACACGGGTAGAGGGAAAAGATTATAATGAGACTTTCTCTCCGTGTCGACAAAAGATTCATTTAGAATTGTCATGGCACTTGTAGCCTATTTTGATATGGAGCTACATCGGATGTACGTTAAGACCGCATTCCTTAATGGTGAATTAGATGAGACTATTTATATGGCACAACCTAAGGTTTCGCTATTAAAGGTAAAGAACATATGGGATGCGAGTTAAGAAAATCCATTTATGGACTTAAGCAAGCGTCCGGACAAGTGGAACCTTAAATTCGACCAAGTCATTAAGAGGTTTGGATTTAGGGAGAATGAGGTAGATAGTTGTATCTACGTTAAGTTCAAGGGTGGAAAGTTAGTAATTCTAGTACCGTATGTTGATGACATACTATTAGCTAGCAATGATAAGAATATGTTGCATGAGACTAAGAACTTCTTATCATCTCATTTTGATATGAAGGATCTCGGTGAAGCCTCGTATGTACTAGGCATTGAGATACACCGAAACGAGCCCAAAGAGTACTAGGAATATCTCGTAAAGCATATATTGAGAAAATGCTTATAAGATATAATATGGATAAGAGTAGCATATCACCTGCCCCAATTCAAAAGGGTGATAAGTTTAGTGAAGAACAATGCCCTAAGAATGATTTTGAGAGAAGTAGGATGGAGAACGTTCCCTATGCATCAGCTGTTGGAAGCTTGATGTACGCTCAAGTCTGTACGCGTCCAGACTTGGCATTTGCAACCGGAGTATTTAGCAGATATCAGAAAAACCCAGGTTGGGCTCACTGGATTGGCGTTAAGAAACCAATGAGATATTGCCAAGGCACTAAGGATTACATGCTCACTTATACGAGAACAGACAACCTTGTGGTTGAATGTTACACAGATGCCGACTATGCTGGTGATGAAGACGATAGAAAATCCACTTCTGGATATGTCTACATGCTAGCAGGGGGGCTATTTCTTGGAGAAGTCATAAGCAAGGAGTAACTGTTGCATCTACAATGCAAGCAGAATTTGTGTCATGTTATGATGACACGGGGCAGGCGGTGTGGCTTAAGAATTTAATTCGGGATTTAAGATTGTTGATAGTATCTCGAGACCTATCAAAATGCACTTTGCAATAATCGGTAAATCGCGTGTTCTTTTGCGCTAACGATAAACTAACGGGTGCCTCCAAGCACATCGACCTTAAGTATCGTATCGTAAAAGAAAGAAACCGGACCGCACGCTCGCATTGAGCACATAAGTACTAAGTTAAACATAGCGGATCCGCTCACCAAAGGTTTACCACCAACCCTTTATGAGAGACATGTCCTGAATATGGGTTTGGCAAATTCCTTTGATAAGGTCCTGGTTCAGGGCCATTAGTATCTCCCAAATAAGAATAAGTATCCCAACAAAGTTTTTCAGTTAAGACTATGGGTAATGTTGTCCCAGTGTGCCGAGGTGCTGCTGACGACGCATTGGTCTGGTACTTGCTGACTTACTAAGGAGGGATTTTAGTTTAGAAATAAGTTTTAGTTTAAGTCGTATTGACTTTCGGTCAGGGGGAGAATGTTGGATATTTTGGTTTGACCTCGGTCAACCGACGAACTGAGGATATGGGGGAGCGGTCCACTTCCCCTTAGACTCGGATTCGGCCCAACATTAACAAAGCCCGTTTGCCGTGATCGGGTGGCAAACCCTAAGTCTAATCGGGCTCGGCCCTGGGTCCACCACACGCCCTATATAAGAAAAGGGGACCCCTCACGGTTCCCTAAGGATTGACACGAGTTTCACGTGCATTCACACGTGAATCTTAACCCTAATCCACCCACCGATCGCTAAGAGCGCCGGGAAGGCTCGAAAGCTCGAGCTCCGCGTCCCGGGCAAGGTGCGTTGGCGTCCTGAAGGCCACCGATACCCTCAGAAGACGCTCAAGGAACGTCTACGCTACAAGCCCGACGTCGCTCTCGCCATCGACTCCGTCACCACTGAATCGGCCAACACCAACGCGATGGAGAATACCGCTGCTGTTATTCATAACCGAATCTACTACCATTTATTTCCGCATTAGATTAATGTGCTAGATGTCGGTGAACTAGTAGATCCTGATGTATCTTGTTTCTAAGTATTGTTAGTTTTATTTTGACTAACAAACTTCGCCATCAGTTCGAGGCATCAAAAGATACCTGCACTTTGACTGCATCACTTTTATGCCTTCCAATCGTATTCCAGTGATAGTCACCCTAAAACTGCTGTAACAAACTATAGTCACAATGAGTCTAAAAGAAAAACAAATTATATATTCAAAAAAATACAACATTCTGCAACAACAAATTATAGTCACCCTCAACTGCAGTAGCTAAATTCTTTCTGTACCAGCCAAGATGGTCCTTGTGGTATATCTATTATAATGATATTTTTCGGACCCAGTCACCTAACACTGCATTAGTTCTCAAAAGAATTCGTGTGAAATTAATGTTAATTATCTACTGCAGCAAGGACAAATTTTCTGACAATGACTTATAATTCTAGTCGCATGGAGCTGAACCTGACATCGATTCACTGTAACCAAAAAAAGATTTTTCCCCTTTTGCTGTAACCATGGAACTCCATTCGGACTTGTAAGAATTTGACATGGATTATATGTCAATCGAAAGTAATTTTCTGAAACCGCAGAGGATTGCAGTTGTTTTTAAGTAGAGGATTGAAGTTGTTGGAACTTGGTGGTGTGTACTATATAGAATACCCACTAACAAATCTGATACCTCAGGATCTCAGGTCATGCATGTCATCCATGGTGAGCTTGGCTGAATGCACGGTTGCACTTCTCTGTCTGTCCTCATTTGCTGTAGGTACTATCTATGGTATCATGATGCATCCTGTGCCCATACCAACATATATACTCCCTCCGTCAAAAAAAGAATGACGTTTTAGGATTCAAAATTTGTCCTAAAAAGAATGACGTTTTACTTAATTTGACATATGCGCATATGCATGTAGGCATGCAACAATCAATCAGCACCTAATATGGTAAATAAATAGGGGCAATCAAGGTCATTTGACCTTCTTAATAATCTGTCCTAAAATTCCTAAAATGACATTCTTTTTGGGACAGAGGGAGTATGTTATAATGTTAACAAGTGTAATCAAAATATTTTCGTGGAATGACACTAAAGTCATTGGTGCCGCTAATGTATCAGAAAGGGATTGGTAACTATATATCGTATATTAGTCTGACAAAAAGTTCCTTTTGAAAGGGACAACTCAGGACCATAAATTCCACGTCATAGTCAACTTCTGAAATCCATTTTTGCGCAATTTACGTTGTAAATGTTCTTCTGTATAGGTGTAGTACTCCAATACCTTTAGAAGGAAGGAGGACAAATAAATCTAGACCTTTAAATTTTGAGGACATAAAACAGTGAGCTATGATAGTAAAAAAAGAAGTAACCGGTGAAATTATCAGTTTTAGATGGAAAACTAGATTTAAAGTGATTGTCATTTCACATGTAAGAAATGTGGCCCCATTGGTGAAATTATCAGTTTTAGATGGAAGATTAGATTTAAAGTGATTGTCATTTCACATGTAAGAAATTTGGCCCCATTGGATCATTAACTTGTGATTTTGGTGGTTGAGTGACAACTTGTGATCTATTTTTTGTAGGCATTCTAGATCCAAAGTATGGATTTCAAATCATTGTACAAGATCAAGTGATCCGAGCCATAGTGAAATAATGGATTGTATGGTATCGAAATAATTAGTAGCAATTAAATGGGGCATTTTTCGTTGGGTAGATGAAGTTAAAGGTGCAAATGTGTTGTAAACCTCCATAAGGTTTTTGAGAAAACCTCAAGCTAACAGAATATCCACCAGCACTAAAATGAATGGAATTGAATATTAGTATGTGTCAATGGAATTGTACTTCACTTCAAGTGTAGGAAAGGCACCATATCATCCGACATTGCTAAAATGAAGGTGACAGATGTTGCATCGGATGAATTTTACTTTTGTCCAGAGAGGAATTTTGTGTGATTTGGGAGAAAAAACAGAGGCACCAAAATATCCATTGGATCATCAGACAAATTAATATTGGAGGTTCATGACCGGTTACCCACTAAAATTTAACCATCACATCATCCGACGCTTACTCTTTTACTTAGTATTTGCCTAATAGCTACCTCAGGTATTTGAGAAATTTGTACTCCCTCTATTCTGCCATCTGAACTTGCTAGAATGTGCTGAAATCTATTGAAGTACAAGACACATCAACAACACATCCATACCATCAAATTTTAAAAATCCATCCAAGACAATTAGAAAATGTGATATTTAATCATCAAATTCAAAATGTAACGTGTGTAACACTGGTTAGTTTTTGGAGTACACTGCAATTAATATGGAAAAAACGGACTGATCAGAGAGATTTATATTAAACAAAAGTTGTTTTCAGGACCGGTCTGCACCAAATCATAGCACAATCGACCAGGACCAAACTCCAAAATTGTAACACTTGCACGTTACCAAGAACTAAGTCAATGCACATGGGAAAACAATCGATGGACCGGTGGCGGCGAGGCGAGGTGAGGGGAGGTCGGGGCGGTTTACCCCGGATCGGCCAAGTGGGAGGGCCCGGGGGGGGGGGGGTCGCACCTGTTGTTCTTGATCTTAAAGTCAGTAAGTCATTTCTCTAATAATGAGAGCATCAAGATGTTACACGCGTAGTACGTACTCCCTCTGTTCTAAATTACTTGCAATTTTACCTTTTCTAAATACATTCCTTTTGTTATGTACATAGATATATATTTATGTTTAGATACTGTTGACACTCAAATTTGGCAAAAGCCGACTCAGGCCAGGCAGGTCGGTCAGATCGGGTCCTCAGGGCGGTCTGACCAGGGTGTGCTATAGGCGGTCTGACACGAAGGTGCCACACGGTCTAGCCCCCAAGGGCGGTCTAACCGGGTCTCCCCGAATTCGGGTAGAATAGGAGTTTAGCTTAATTCCGAGTTGTAAAGCATTGTTTGCAGGGCAAGTCCTCCCACCCTATAAATATAAAGGGTTGTGGCCGATTGAGAGCTATCATCCAATCGTCATTATCAATTTTTACCTTATTTTCTCCAAACCTAACTTTTCCAACCTCCATTGCTCTCCTCCTTCGTCTCTACGGTGATTGAGGGAGTTCTGAGTGGCCTGCCGATCTCAGAACAACCCTAGGCGCACTGTTCCGAACGGGGTCCCTCCCGGAGCAGCGAATCTAGGTTTTCGTCGTCTCTCCTGTCCAGGGCGGTTAGACCGCCCCCCGGGGCAGTTAGACTGGCTCGTGCTGGGAGATTTGTGTGTTTGACCGGAAATAGCGTCAACAGATACTTAACAAAAAAAGGATGTATCTACTAAATGCATGGAAAAAGTGCATGGTCGTTTAGCGCGGCGGGGTGGGGGGGAGGTGTTGGTTGTTGATCGTCATATGCTAAGGTTAAATAAGCAACCAAGGTGGACTTGCGTTGCAAGTTTTTTTTTTTGAGAATGACTTGCCTTGCAAGTTGAGATCATGAATTTCTCCATTCAAGGATTTTTATGTAGGGTATTTTCTTTTTTTCTAGATTTCGATGATATGGATGCGTACGGGAGAACTATGTCATACTTTTTTATCTATAGAAACTATACAGAAGCTCCCACTAGGACTTATTAACTACATTTCTCTCTACATGCAAGCTATCCGCATCATTTCTCACCAATTTTTTTCATGCAAGCTATAGCTATTCATGTTATCTCTCACCTTTATTTACTTGTACATGCAAACTATGCACATGATCTCCTACCAAACTCTTTATTCATGTAAGTTATTGACGTCATATCCCACTAACTAAGAATCATTACATAAACTGAGGGTGCTAAAATGAATGGTCATTTTGGTCACCGATCTTCTTGTGTCAAATCTCGAGTTGTCACAATGCTGAATTTATTTTTGGATGTTCTTCATTTGTATTAATCATAACAGGTAATGGTTCACAATTCATCAGAAAGCTCTTTCAAACCTCGCATCAACGCGTGGGGAATCACCTACTTATTTTTTTATATGCATCCTGTTAAAGCAACTCCAGCAGCCTCTCTACTTGAGCCCCTACTCGAAAAGTAGGGGCTGAGAGCAAAAAATGCACTCTAGCAGAGCCTCAATCCTAGCCCTAACACTGTTCGCACCCCCTACTTGCCCCCTTTGGCCCCTTCTCCCACTGGTGGAGAAGGGAGCCCCTATCCGCTGGTTGGTCGGTTCACCTCGCGCGCCACCGAGTGGAGTCATGGGACACTTCTTCCCCGCAGCGCCGCCCATGGCCAAAGTCGTGGTGAACCCGCGCCGCCGTCCCTTGAGCTCCGCCCGTCTGCCGAGCTTCGCCCCGCCGCCCCTTGAGCTCCACCCGTCAAATCCGCACCACCTTGGGACAGACAGGAGGTCAAGCTTCACCGCGTCGTGCATGGGCGGATGTACGACCGGCCCGAGCTCCTACGCTGCTACCTCCATGGCCAGCTCCGCCCCTGGACCTAGAGCTCCGCCGCCGTCTCTCGTCCGGCCTTAGCTCGATTCACTCAGACGGAGGGTGATTCGCACGCCCTGGAGCTCGATTCTCCGCCCTGGCTGCCTCCATGGCCGGCTCCGCTGTCGCCTCTCGTCCGGCCTGAGCTCGATTTTCTCGGCTGGAGGTCAATTCGCGCGTCCTGGAGCTCGATTTGCCGCCCTGGAGCTTCCAGTTCATGGCACCTCATCTCCTTCTCTCCACCACCTCCGGCAGGCAAGCGCAGCAGGGAAGTGGGTGCAGGGCCTCCTCTGCTCCCTCTTCCGCCGTTGGAGCAGGGGGGATATGGCGCCAGTGAGCGTAGCAGGCCGGTCGCCCCTCCCCGCGCGGCGTCAGCAATGGCGCCGCCTTCCCCCGTCGGCGTCCAATGCGTGCGAGAAGAGATGAGGAGGATTTGGGGGAAACGATAGAGGAGACCAACAGGTGGGTCCCATATGTCATATCCCAAGTTGGGGGTGTGGAGTTGGGGTTATTGTTGGAGTTGAGGTTGAAAAGCAGAGCCCCAAAAAGTTGGGGGAGTCCCTACTTGTAAAGTAGGGGCCTCAAATAGAGTCTATTGCTGGAGTTACTCTTACTATCCTTAATTCTAAATATTTGTATTATTAGCAACAAAGGGAACATATCTAGTGAAAACCCACCTCTTCATGCAAACTATGGAAACTTCAATCTGAGTCACACGATCTTGATCCAAGGGAGAGCTCATGAGAGGTGGAAGGTGTGATTTGCAAAATTCATAAGAGGTGGGAGGTGTGATTTGCAAAGTTGATTTTGCAGATCACTCCTCCCACCTCTGAGCGCCCCGTTGATCAACATCGTGTGACTCGTATTGAAGTTTCCATAGTTTGCATGAAGAGGTTGGTTTCCACCTGACACGTTGCCAGCAACAAAATGCTACTTGGGCCTGTGATGTGCACCGAGCCCAGGCCCAATCGGTCGGCCACTTCGCTCACTCACTGCTACTGCATCGCCGCCGGTGCCCCTCTCTTCTTCCCTCCCATGGCGCAACTGCCAGACCCCGCCGCTGCCTGGGAGGCGCTGGACGTCGACGACTCCGATATCTGCCTCGGTCGCCCCTCCGCCTCGCCCCTCCTCAGCCCCTGCGCCGCCCCGACCTCCCACCCCCACGAGGACAAACCCCCGCACCTCTCCCACCACCACCACGGCATCCCCGAGCCCGCCACCGCCGCCGCGGCCGCGGCGCAGGATATGCCGCCTCCCTCCGCACTCGGACGCGGGGACGCGTGGGCCCCGGACGCCGACTTCCTTCTTTCCCCCTGGCTCTGCGCGCTCCAGTTCCTCGGTGAGGGATAACTCCGAGCACGCGGCAGGCCTCGCTGATGACGACCTTTCTTCGCATTTCTTAGTGAATTAAAATCTTAATGTGTGATTGATCCGCCTTTGCGGGATTGGTGGGGTGCAGGGAGGGACCGCGCGTGGGAGCAGCCGGGGATCAAGGCCATCAAGGAGGAGGAATTGCGTCGAGCACCTCTGGTGTGTCATCGGCACTTGCCGAACTTTCAATTTTTATGGCCATTTCGTCCGATTGGAGTCATTCCGTGGTGCGCTGACCATATGTTGCTTTTACATTGTCGTCAGGTGGCTGGGGTTGTGACATCGTGCAAGCCAAACGGACTCGGCGATCTCCTGGTTACGCTTAAGGTTAGCATTGGGCAGCGTTACCTTGCCTCACTCTTCTCCCTTTATTGTCTTTCAGTTTTCAATAACTTGTTTAACGCCTGCGCGATTTCTACGGCCAAAGAATTCTATGTCACCTAGTGACTAATGTGATGTGCTCGGTTGTCCATTTCTACCCTCAACTCTTGCCCGTCCTTTGCGATAGAAAAAAAGAAACCATGCACGTGGTAATCTCAAAGTTGGATTCCTAACCAGCAGATGTTGCAAATAACTAGTGTTACCAAATTGCATGTCTGGTTGTGTACTTGCACGAAATATTCATAGGACTATGTCAGTAGACTACAAACACGTTGTTGTTTATTTTAATCTTCCATCATGTTCAGCATTAACCTCTAAATATCATCCTTCGTCCACATTCAAACTTCTCTGTAACTTGATGCACTTATATCATCGCATCTTTCTAACTTTTGTCTACTTAGGGATAGGTAGTTTTATTACCAATGAGCATGCCACCATCTATCAATGTTGTATGATGATGATTAGTGTAACAATATAATGCACATACAACTGCAATGGCATGTTTGGAAACCTCCCAAAAATTTGGTACCGGTTAATGTTGTATGTATGATGATTAGTGTAGCAATATAGTGCACATACTTTTTAAGTTACAGTGATTTAATTGATTACATTCATTGATGCATCAAACATGAAATGAGAAAAAGGATATGTTCAAGAGAAAATACCATCTTCTAATGTAAATGATTGGTAATTTTTATTAGGATCCTTCCGACACAGTTGCTGCTGCTGTACACAAGAAAGTTCTTTTGGAGAGCAATAATGATCAGGATATCTCTATAGGCTGTGTCATTGTAGTAAGTAAGGTAAAATATATAAGCTTTCTTTTGTTTTCAAATTATAATGTTGTGGCTATTGCCAAGTGATTGGTTTAACAGTTAAAGATGTTCTCAATTTCAGGTAGCTGTTTTCCGTCCAACTCGCACAGCGTGCTACCTGAATATAACCAAAGTGTTTAAGGTATTATCCATACCTGCTACCAGTGCCTGTAGTCTGTTCTCAGTGTTCATGATGATCTTGCTTTCCCAGTTTAGTTGTTATTGAAAAGTGAAAACAATGGCAGTATTGAGATATGATTTGCCATTGAATAAGAAAAAGAAAGGAAACTGAAATAAAACACTGTAATTTGTAGGAAAATAATCTTTAATGTACACTGCAATTTTTGGGATCTAATCTATCTAATGATATTGTTATGGACGCTGTCTTTGGCAAGAAGTATCAGCGTCAGAATAAAAAGGATAAAGCACCATCTAGTGGACAGAGTTTGTTTAGGCTTTTGTGATATTTTCAGTTAGTTAGAGATTTGGCCGATTGGCTATTAGCTAGATTTCAGATTACTTTATTACTTAAAGGCCTGTGCGGCCAAGGAATAAACCAAGCAGAAAGATTGCTCTTATCCCAGAGCCTCCTAGGGAGGGCGAGTAGAGCCTAATCAATATGCTATTGTCATCAGCTGTCTAGCAAATAAACCACAACAGATATTGGTTACTGACTGGAAATTTTGTGCCCTTTAACTGTGTTATTGAGATACAAACATTACTTGAGGGCAACAAATCAACCGTGAATCCTCAGATGCAATTTTTCAATCAGTCATTGGCCCATTGCCCATTTGGTCTGGGGATGGACTATATATTACATATGAAATCTTGAAATGTTAGCGCTTTAGACATTGCACGATTACAGTGAAAGCAAAGGATGTTATTTGATATGTCCCTTGGAATTCAGCTGCATTCCAAATGGTCTCAGACACATTACATCATACTGTTTTGTGTGTGGATCCTTATGACATGAGATAATGATGCAAATTTTTGCAGGTTTTCAGAAAGGATTGTGATGCCCCATCTATGCAAGTGATTTCATCAACTACTACTGAAAGAAGTGAAGGCTCTACCAACAACATAATGATGAGACTTTTACGTCATGAAAGGATGATGCCCAGTAGCAACGACATGACAGTTATCAAGGTTTCTCCTCAACACCAGGGAACATCTGACTCAAATAATATCACTTCAACACAATCTATGTATGGTAGATGTAGTAGAGGAAATAACCAGGAAGGTGGGCTAGTGTCAGGAGATCCATGCAGAAAGAATACATTAAACTGCAGTACTGATAGGCATCCCCAGCAAAATTTGAACATTCGAAACATGACATGTTCTCAGCCTAGTCTTTGCAGAAGCACAATCATGATTGGAGACAGATATTCTTCTCAGGCTAGTGACAATGAAAATTTTAGGCGACCTTCTGATAATGAAAAATTGCTCCACAGTTGTAAAAAGCTGAAGAGTGATGTGGCCCTTCCTGATGGTTATGGTGAAACTGCTTATTCGAGAATAGATACAGAGAGCAATCAGGTTTTAAAGAGAAATATGGACACTGAGTTAGATGGTATGCCAGAACAGTTTAATGGTCAGCATGTCTCAATCAAGGAGCCTATAGAGCATCAGCAAAGGAACTTCCCTGCTGTGAATGCAGGTAATGTTCAGCCAACTAAAGAATGTGCTACTGCCACCAGTGGTTCACTGATGAACCCCAACAAGGCATTGCCAGTTGCTTCTTTAGGCGGATGGACAGATGACCAGATTTCTGAGCTGTTTTCTGACTTCTTGTAGTGTCTGTAGATCAACAAGTAGATAGATTTTGGTAGTCAATTTCTTGCTTTCATACTAATGGTATGAGGTTGTAGAGTCTTTCAAGTTCTGTACACTAGCTCTTAGCATCAAGATTTGTATATGGTTGTTGCCCAGGAGTTCACTTGTTTTTAAAAGATCGTGACATGATGTCTTGTGTGCATAAATGTTACAATTGTGTGTGTGTGTGTGGGTGGGTGGGTGGTGGGGGGGGGGGGGGGTAAGATAACATTACATTTCTAAGCATCTTCAGATTTTTCTTTTAAACAATTATGAATGTGCTTACAAAGTTGTAAATTGAGCTGGACATGTAACTGTAACTCTGCTTTTTATGTTTACCTTCAACAATGTACATCAGTACAGCATGTAGAAGTAGTCTCTCTATAAAAACGCGTACATGCAAAGTTTGACAAATGAGCTGGTCTGACGTACTGATGGTCTGACCAAAATTAAGTCTGAAGCTCCTACCATAATTGATTGGAGTGAATTGTAATGTATTATATTATTATTAGCCACAAAAATGCATAACGAATTCTTACTAAATCAATCCAGAGACAGGACCTGTTGATAAAAACTAACCCAACACATCTTGAGATCTACCAACGCACAATCATCATCATAGCTGCCAAAAGAACAAGGTCATATGGAGCATTGGAGATCGTTATATGCCAATCACACGTCAGCTTACTATATTACATCAAGAGGTCTGATCATCACATCTCACCAGCAACACAACACCGTCTAATTGATTTATCATCCAAAAATGAAAAAACTAACAGTTTACTTCTACAAAAGCGGAAGAATTTGATGTTGAAGTTTCGCTTACATGAATACACAAGCGCATAGTTAAGAGTACTAATGCTACAATAGTTCTGAGCATAATTGTCACTTCCTGCCATTACAATCTGTGTCCTTCCCGGCCGCAGTATTGACTTGTCGGTTGAGGTAGGCTTCATAGATCTCCACAACAAGCCTCGGGTCCTTCTCCACAAGCTCCTTGTATTCTTCCCTATCTGCTAGTGTTGACATGTTGTCCATGAGCACAGAAAGGGAGGCCTCCAGCAGCTGCTTTGCGCTGTGGCGATGCGCAAAAGCGTAGTGGGTAATGGCGTTATCGTTGTTCACTTTGGAAGTTATGAACTTCTCACAGTAGGCCTTCAGGTGCTTTACTTCGTACTTCTCAGCCAACACCAAAAGATCAGATGCCATTTGCTCATCTAGAAGAGCTTCTGCTGTGTACATGTAATGGACAAATGCACGAAGGACGTCATATGACACATCATAGATTTTGATGATGCCACTCCTGCTCTCTTCCATCTCATTCTCAAGCATCGCTCTGAAAACTGGAGATCTGCTGGCCTGTTTGAAAGAAAAGGTTATTAATATATAAGCTGGTGCTAATGCAACAAAAAGGGCAACCAATCTATAGAGATACAGTTAATGTATAAATGAGAAATATCTTGAGCAAAACAAACAAAACAGTACTGAAGGGAGCCTCAAGCAACTGGAGAAATTAGAAGAACGTTAGCACAACTATAAATCAGGAGATAAGGGTGAAGTTCAAGCTACCTGCTGAAATTTGCTCAGTGGTATGCATCTGACTAGAGTAAGCAAGGCATACTGAAAAGTAGATAATCGAGAACTGCATCCAAATGGTTCATACATCAAGGATTCTAATTGAATTTTTTTTTTACTGTGAGCATAATCCCATCATGGAGCATAACTAAAAGTATGTGTGTGACCGCCATGTAGTTAATCAACAAGCAATATTCAAATTTTATTATAGGTGTGTGAATGAAAGGCTTTAATGTTGTGTGACTCTGACATGGATATCAGCACTAAAATGTACCTGCGGCCAGGCATCTCTAACACATTTAAGGAAGAGGACCTACATCAAAAAGGCAGATATAATGGTCCACCATCAAATTTAAGGCCAGGTTTAACATATCAAAAAAATTATAGATGGTGCACAGAAATTTGATGGGGCCAGCAAACCCATTTTAGAGTTGTTACTCCAATAAATTAGCCCCTTCCTTGAGGAAAAAAGAGAGGCTGTATGTTGCATTACATGCATGGATTCTAATTGTGTTCTCTCCACTTCACCTCATAATTTCGATGACAAGGCAATCCTTCCAATATGGTTGTTGGGAATCTAGATGAAAGCTGGTATATGTATAATGTATGGATTTCTACATTCAGAAAAAATGCAAACTGTGAGAGCTTTTACTATGTGTGCAACACGTGTTCGATCCACTATCATACTCCTGATACATCCAAGTACATTTTTATGTTTAATATGTTTGGGGCTGCTTCAGTTATTTCTCATGTTTCTGAGTCCAATCTGCAAACAGAAATGAGCACGGAGAAATTCACAAACTTGTCGAGGACACTCCTGGATCAGACATCTCAATTTTAACCAGGAACAGCCTGTGATTTCAATTTTAACCAGGAACAGCCTGTGATTATCAAATTACAGGAATGGATAAGTAGGTTAGTGAGCTACTAGAACTATTCAATCGGCTACTAGGAATTAGGTCTATGAATGAAATCGAAAAGCAAAAAAAAAAAAAAAAAAAAAAAACGGGGGCATTCAAGCATGAACCGCACGAGCAAAACAATCAAGCATGAACCGCACCAAGAAATCCTCTAAACAGCGCGGGGAGAGATTAAAAGGGGATAGATTACTCACGAGGATGACGCGGTGGGCGGGGACGGCGGGCGTGTCGGGGACGCGCGCGGCGTCGCCGTCGCCCCCCGCCCCGGACGAGGAGCAGGAGGGGATGGCGTGGAGGAGGAGGTCTGAGTGCGGGACAGATGCGGCGTCGAGAGTTGGGGAGACGAGGCGGAGGAAACTGAGGCGGGATCGGAGGTCGTCGATCTCGCGCTTGAGCTCCTCCTCCGTCTCGCTGGCCTCCTCGTAGCACTCCTTGCAGGTCCCAGCGTCCTCCTCCTCGTACTCCTCCTTGCAGGACTGGCACCACATCTTCGGAGCTCCTTCCTCCGCCGGCCGACCTCGCCGCCGCCGCGCTACGAGGGCGTCCTTTTTCGGGGTGGCCGTCGCCGGTAGGACGGCGAAGTGGCGGCGCGGATGGGTGGTGGTGACGAGGAGAGGTTTACGTGGGCTTTTCTCACGCGCTCTTGCGGACTCAGAATATGATGGGCCTCAACTTTATGTGTACGAGCACGTAGTGGCCGGCCCAGTAAGGATCAGCCTCTTTCTCTTTTCATAAACATCTTGTAAATTCGTTTAAAAACATCTAAATTCATTACTACATGCACCATATAAATGCTTTCATAACGCCCAAACATTCGGATTGTTTTCTTGCTTCTGCATCATTATAAGCATAGCATGTTAGATCTGTAATAATATGTCACAACTAAAACGACATCCAAGTGATTCTAGTCTAGATTAAAGAAGATTTTCAAAAACTAATGCCTCTATAAAAAATTGTTCTTCTATACAAAACTCAGATCTACTCGTTCTCCCTAATTAGCTTTGAGCCATTCCTAGAGCTTCAAAGTACCAATCCCAGTTGTCCATGCTATCATTCTCAGCTTCTAAGGATCGTGGAATCATCCTCCAGACTAGATTGATGACTTAATTCTATTCTAATTTCTAAACGTGCTACTGAGGTATGGCCCTCGCAAGCATATGCCTGTAAACAGCTGGGATTAAACAAGATCCTCCTTGTTTTCCTCATTGCTGCTATCATTGGCAACCTTTGATTTGTCAGTTTCACTGGCCTGCAGCTCACCGCGAGATGCAAACTTCACAGTGTCCTTCCTGAACGTCAGGTAGATCACCGCACAAATGTAGAGCAGCATGAGAGGGAACATGATGATGCCGATGAGCACATTAGCGTAAATCGGAAGTTTGTTGTGGAGGATCCAGCCAACTAGTTTTGAGCTGAGGAAGTAGATGTTTATCCCGATAATAATAAATCCCAGGATCCACGAGAACCCAATAATCTGCATGTGATAAGTACAAGAACAATTAGTTAAGATGTTTATCCCGAAAAATAAAATTATGTTAGTTGCTACTAACTTCCATACTTACAAAAATGGAGTTCTTATTTTCACCCATCTTGTTGCTACTACTGCTGAACTTAAGAAGTGGGATGAGAGCAAATGGGAGCTCAACGGACAGTATCATCTGTACCAAAGTTACAATAAGTTATCCAAACCGATCAACAGTAGAGTTTCTTTATAAAATCAGAAGATTAAGTCAACACATTTGTTATTAGTTCAGACAACTAAATCAGCAAGTTAATCAGAAAATTTTCTGAAACAACGGTGCTAATATAGAAAACAGTGAAGCCATTAGATGGTAGAAAATAATACCGATGCGATGATGATGAGATGACCAGCACCGCTAGACCCACCGATGATGGCAACGATTAAGCTTGGTACAATGGCAATACTACGAGTCATCAAGTTCCTTAGCCACTGTTTCATCTTGATGTCCAAGAAACCCTGAGCAAAGAGCCAAAAACATGCAAAATGCAGATTAAGTATATGTATGATTGCTTGTAGGTTTAGCACTTAAAATGTGATGATTATGCATTACAGTTTATGTACAAGGTATGTAAGAGATTCTGTTAGTTTAAGGATAATAATTGCAGAAAAGCAGTGACAAGATCAACAAATTTATCCTGGGGAAGACCATAATAGCCCTTAGGTCTTAGGTGACTTCGTTTTCTTTCTGAGTGAAAACAGTAGGGGAAACCCCTATTGATCCAATTTGCTTGCTGTTAGGATAGATGCAGATCCTTTATGCATCTTCAGACACTGTTTTTAAGCATATATTAACACAACTGCATATGATGCGCAAGTTGTAAATTTGATGATAAATGTACAAAATCCATTCCACATGATAAATCTGAATTCTTTGATAAAAAATAAATATCATCAAATTTTTATAGGTTTGATCTCAAACATTCTGTGACGACATCTACTCAGACCAGAAGTACCTGCATGATGTATTGTCCGGCGTAAGTGCCAGTGATGGTTGAGCTTATTCCACAAGCCAGGAGTGCTACACCATACACAACTGCACCGTTCTTGCCCAGCACATTCTGAAATACAACATAAATAATCCATTATAACTGATAGTCAACAATTTTAGCTAAAAAGCTAGAGACCAGGCACTAATCACAAATAATACCCTGAGGAGGAAGGATGATGAGTCTAAGGTGATGTCACTGCATTTTGCGGAGTCATCCGGTGAGAGGTTGCTTGAGTTGCAGACGGTTCCAGAGACAGAGATGATACAAATGTTGATGAGAAGGGCCACGAACAGAGCTATACCACTTTCAAAAAGAAAGAACCTGCAAGCATCCTGAGTGCAAATAGTTAAACAAATATATCTGCTGATCATAGCCACATTTTCTTCACAGCAGAGTGAGGGTTGAATTATTTTCTTAATTCTTAACGTCTGCTATATTTTGTCTGCTCACCTTGATTCCTCTTACTGATGAGGACGTGTTCCTTGACAGTACCAGGGCAGAGTGCAGGAATAGATTATGCCTGTAATTAATTTAAGAAAAAATTAATAGTCAAAAGGAATTTGAATTATTTGAAGCAACATCTCAAAAATATAAAATAGTGGTGTAATCACAAGTTCAGGACTGCAATATAGAGTAATGGAGTTCTAGAAGATAAAACTCAAGATAGTAGGTAGCTAAAATTCAAAACTGTATCAGCTTTTATCCAAAACAAAATCTCATAGAAAGAAAAACAAAAGAAAGATATGTTGTGCCACACACACACGGATAAGCACAAAATATTGTGAAGATTACTTACGGCATCACAAGAGCCCCAAGAAGGGCTATAGTGTCTCCAGTAGCACCAGAACCACTCAAACTCGGGACAAATAGTCCGTGGATAACCTCCTCTAAAGGGGGCTTAACTATGCTCATCTCTATGAAGAAGCATGCTGCCATGATGAACACCAATAGCGCGACTAAAAACTCCAGTTTCCTAACCTAGTGAATGTACAAAACAAAGGCTATATGTCAGGGTATGTAGGAAAAAAATTGATGGGAAATTATTAGTAATATGAAGAGTTCAGTTTTGAAGGTAGTTTATGGTGAGTTTGGTTCGAAGAGTGGGATGAAGCATCATCTCATTCCTGATTTTCCTTTGTTTCATTTTAGGAGTGGGATGCATTGATCCATCACCATATGATTCCTCATAAGCATGTCTAATTTAAATATTAATAATGGAGTCATCCCACCAATATTCACAGGGTAGGCCAACTCAAACCAAACACACTACTGGACCAGACGGGTTGCATTCCACATTGTTGGCTGAATGCTGCTATATGCACAACCATTTCTACAACCATGTTACAGCCAGGAGATAAAGTGGTTAAAATTGCTTGGGTGGTGTTTAATTATTTATCAAAGGTGCTGGATTACTTGATTCTAACGCGATCAAATTAATGGGTTGCACCTGAAGGATTTCCCTTGTTTGTATTGCATCCAGATTCTTAATGAAGTGCACCTTAGGTGGAAATCTTGATACAGCTCACAACCAGCATAAAAGAGTTAATGACATCCATAACTATTTCAGTTACAAGACAAAAACCGTGCGCGTCATATAAGTCATGCGCTGGGTACATGACCGCCCAGCCCGATACATACCAAGCAGGCTGACCAAGTGGTTGGAAAAATTCCCCATTTGCTCTCAGAGTCATGGAGAACACCTCACCATGCGGCGATTTCTGGATGACAATCATGGCCGATCTCGAGTCTGAGATCCCGGTGGCCAACATCACCGCTATGAACCAAGCCTCGGTGTTGATAGCTGGAGGTAAACTCCCTGAACCCCTGCTCGTGTGCCGCCTAATCACTGGCCTTGTTTCCAATTTGGCGAAGCCTCACCATGAACTTGCCATCAAGAGGGGATTCCGCTCAATCTTGAAGGCAATCTGGTCCGCCATCATCAGCAGCAACATGAGCATGGATTCCTCAGCTCGCGCTGAGGCTCTCCATGCCATCCGGTGTTACTTAATGGATCAAGCCTTTCGCCGTATTCGACATCATGCAAGTATGGTGAGGATGTTTACGGTCTCCGAACAATTGACTGCGGTGAAAATCATATGTATCTTCTTCCGTAGCTCACCAGGAATCATCAATGACACAAGGTGTGTCATAGCCTTTGCCTCGCTGATGTTCTCACCGCATGACACCGTGGTGTGTGCATGCGCAGACGCCCTTCCCTCACTGTCCCTTGTTCCAGGCTTTGCATTTTCAATAGCAAGAGCATATTGCAAGATTCTAAGAGCATTCCCACCTGAAGCATCACTTCAGGTACTCAGCGTGGATTTAATGCTTGACAGACTGAAGCAAATTAGCGCGACTATGGTGGATCACCCAAGGTTCGATGACCTGGCTATGGATGTACTAGGGGCTTTGGCAAATCGCAATTTTGCTGTGTGAAAGAAGGTTCTGAACCTGGTGGTGAGCCTTCTCACCCCAGGGAACATCAGTAATGTGTTACGGCTCCTTAAGAATGAACTGGATTTGGCAGCCAATGCTGACATCCCTATCGGGTACCAACATATGCTGGAGGAGGCGATTAGACAATGCCACTCTACCTATCCAGACAGTATCATGCGATTCATACAAGATCCCAAGTACCATGTGTTCATTGATTGTATTTGCTACATCAAAGACATCATGGACCGCAACTCCATGTTGCGTGCCCAGCTCCTGAAGGGCCTTCTAAGGGCGCTCCGGCATGTAAAATGATCACCAGTGTGTGCTGCCGCTCTCTGGGCCATCTCAGTCTGTTCTGAATCAGCGTTAGAAGTCAGTGGCTCCACTGAAGCAATTTTGTTCCTCTTTAATGACCTACTTGAACGACGTGATACGGAGAAAGAGTTACTTGAAGGTACAGGAGTGGAGGATGACTACATACTTCCTATTAATTATTATGGTGGCAAAGAGAGAGATGAGCAGGGAAAACACCTGAAGCCATGGCTGATGGAGATGGAGGAACTGTTATTTTTCCACATAGGGCTCACACTGCAAGCAAATGGGAGCTATGCCATTGCTTCAAGTTCCAAGAGCAGTTCTGAAGATGTGTTTCGTTTTACTCCACCATTGTACCAGTCAGATAATCTGCACTTCCTTGTGCACTCCGGAGATGCTCTCTTGGCAGATTTTGTGGAAGACATACTGTCCAAGATTGAGGAGAAGGCAACAGAGTTTCCTCAGTATTTTTTGAACTAATAATTTAAAGGTCTCGGGAACAGTGGCCGTACTGATTCATTTTCCACTTTGTTCCATGGAGCTAGGGCTTGAAGAATCAGATATGCACTACTCTATGCTGTAGTTGAACCTGAATTCTCAGTACCAAAATATGATAATGCCATCTTTTTTCAATGAAAGAAATAATGTTAGTTTTTCTATGTGCTTATTACATTTTTTACTAGTGCTAATACCTCATTTTTAACGTTTTATCCTCTGTTTCAGTGGCTGGGTCTTGTCTTGTTTCATATCTATATGCTAGACTAACGTACTTTTGATCAAAAAGCATTACTGTTGTTGGTTATTATTGAGTTGCATGCACTCCCCTCACATTCCACAAATCAGCCCCTAATCCTTGCAATTCCATTCCCCTCGCATCGCAGTTCATAACACAGAGATTCTAAGATGTATTAGATTTAGAAAAAACAGATTTTGTCATGAAATCACTACATAATCTATGTAATAAAGTGGCATCTGGAACCAAAAAAAAGGTTATAGCTAGGAAATGTCCTAGGGAATAACTCTTCAAAGTCTTGTTGATTTTCAGTAAAATGTTGTGTCAAACTCTTACCAGTTTTTAGATTTATTTGTACGCAAGATACAGTCCTTGGAACAAGATCAAAGAATCGAAGGAGAGAATACAATCTGACCGAACACACTCAGGTACTGTCACAGGCAGAGGAAGGAGGAAGATTGGTGGGAGGAATATGGTGAAGAATGTAATCAAATGAAGTGGCCGGACGCGGCCCTGGACCTCGGCGGCCCGGCGGAGCAATGGTGCTCACGGCGGACAGGGGAGACAGGGCGTAGGAGGCCAAGTGCAGATTAATCTAAGCCTAACCTCTTTCTCATCTAATCCTCGGCTCCTGAGGCTAACCAACTTCCTAAGAAATTTTATGCCTAAACAAATCTTACCTCTAGCTTAAACAAACTAAATTATATCCTAATTCTGGCCGCCTGGGCCTCCCTGGTCCTTGCCGCGCCACCCAAAGGTGCAGCTGTACATGACAGGTACCCAGTTAAAAACACATTGGACGACACATGTTAGGGAACTTTAAAAGGCCTTTACAGATTATTATCTTCCTCTGCTGGTATGAAAGTTCTCCAAAGTTTGAAACAAGTGGTTTTATGCTCACATGATAAGATATTGGGTTAAATCATCTTTTCATATGTTGGAGAGCTACAGAGTTTTCTTCTGAAATTCCTATCAGTCAAATTCATTTGCTGAAATAGTGGATCAAGCACCGGAACACCTGTGTTTCCGGAAGGGGTCTCGCCTAATGTTCAGGGGCTTCGCCGAACAGTGACCGAGGAATCTAGCCTTTGGTGCATGAATGGTGCTGCTAAACCGCGAGAACTCCTTATTAGGCTGCTTCCATCTTAGCTTTAGGTTCTGTGGACAGTGCTGGTCGTCTTTTTTTCTTTTTAGTGTCATGTTTTACAGGTTTTGTGGGTGTGTGGTGTGAGTCCAAGTGGGGCTGCTTAGCCCTACCTCTGTATCATTTTCCACCTTAATAGAAAGGCATGCAGCTCTCCTGCGTTGTTCGAAAAATAAAGTGGATCAAGCATACAGGAGAAATTCGGCAAGAATATTGTTTGTAGGATTTTTTTCTTAAACCCAAGATGGTAAGAAGCATGCTGCCTACATAGTCCTCGAGTTTGTTGATGGGACGAGAAGTTCCAATGGCATGAATATACTATTTTGATAAAAGAACCTGAAGTATGTGGAGGAAATTTTCATGAAAATATGATAAGCAGCATGACTAAGGCAGTATAGTCTGGAAGAACCTGAACTGTCTGGTGTTGGATGAGTGTTGTTTGGGACAACATGAGTAAAACAAAAATTAGTAATAAAATGCTTACCCCATATTTTTGCAATCCAAGGAGGAGAAGTGTGCTTGAGCCGGTGATGAGAACCCCCACCCATACAGGGATGTTGAACAAGAGGTTGAAAGCAAAAGCTGTTCCTATAACTGAAAAATGCTAAGATTTGTAAGAAATAGAGCAACAACCAGCCAGCAAAGAGTTAGATCATTGATGTAAATTCTACTAGTCAAGGCAAATGAAAATAGCAACTGACAGAGTTCTCTATATTAGTAAAAATAAACATTCTCCATTGATTTTTATTGAACTAATTTCTAAAATCTTGAAATTGAAGATATACACAATGTTTCTCCAGAAAGAAACAGTTGATCAACTAAATTGAAAACTAGCCAGAAGAATGAATCTGTCATTTTAACTTCTGCATTAAGGGTTCAGGTTGAACAACACTATCACGCTTTCTTGATATCCATCGACCCTCAGTGTATCAGATATGACAAGCAGAAAATTAAACATGGCAGTTCAACAACAAATTTCTTTTTAATTTAAGATTATCATGTTGGTTCTAACCTTCTGGGATGTCTGCAGCAATCACAGCTAACTCTGCCAGCAGCCATAGGCAGATTCTAACCCATCTTAGATATTCCGTCTTGCATAGCTCCGCAAGATGCCACCCTGAATCAGTGAACAGCCATTAACATAACACCAACAAATTTAACAGCGCATTACTACACAGGATAAGTAGTTGTTTCTGTAATACCTGTGACTACTCCTATATTAGCAGATAGTGACTGGATAATTAGTGCGAAGATGAGGCCAATCAGGATCACCCAGAGGAGCTACAGATGAGCAAATCAACAGCAACGTCGTTAGTTTTTGTCTAGTACTAGACCAGAATGTAGCTTGATAGCTAGGATGACGGGTGTTCAAATAAACCGAATGAATTAAGATTAAGATCTAAAAGCATAATACCTCATACTTGTGATTGGCTCCAGCCTGCAAATCTGTTTCCACTGTTTAAATAAAATGTAGCAAACATGAGAACCATATAGTGGGAGTGTGGGATACAGATTTGGAGGTAGAGAGAAAAAGGAAGAGTGTGGCGCGTACAGTTTCCGGGATCAAGGTAAGCCAGGCAAACCATGAATCCTGGTCCAACGTGGCACAAGAACCTTTTCCATGCTGGCTCCTGTGTTCCAAGGCGTTAGTGAGCATGGACAGCAGAGACAATGCCAAGACGTGCAACTCAAACTGACATAATAGAATTGGCACTGGTGGAAACCAAATTTGAATGAGAAAATGGCAGAGCAGCCCGAGGACCAGCTGCTGCGAGGCTAGGAGCTACAGCAGACATTCATGGACAGTTGCGTCTCATGCACAAGAACGACGCCAATGTCAAGACGGCATTTCCACAAACAGGCAGGGTGCACGCGAAAAGGTTCTAGTTTTGCCCGGCCACAGCACCGGGAATCCAGAAAGCGGCGTACGTGCCGAGGGATCAATGCTAGTACGCAAGGCGATGGGTCGCCGTTTACCTTAGTCGCGGCGGCGGGAGTGTTGCTCCCTCTCCGTCCGGCGATCGCCTCGACGTCGACCGCCACTCCGGCGTCCATTGGTCGGTGGCGTGGTACGACCGACGCGCGCTCGATGATGATGGGCAGCGGGCCAGAAGCGGCGAGGAGGACGAATGAAGCTCTCCGGCACCGGCACCGGTTGAGAGATCGGTTTCCGCGGCGGCTCCGCGCTGCAGAGTCTCGACTAATAACCAGGCGGTGCCGCGGTGGGCGCGCGCATGGCGCCACGGCTGCGCGCGCGCCCGCCGTCGCGCGACCCGAGGCAGGAGCGCGCGCTGCACGCGCCGCCGGGGCTGACGTGGGCTTACGTCATTACGTGGCCTGTGCGAGCGCGAAGCAGAGGGGGAGAGAGGGCTCTACGTCACTCGGCGTGCCGCGTGCTTGGGTAATAGTACGTGCGCGCACGCGCGCGCGGATCAACGCCGTTGGCGCTCCGCCGATACTCCCGGGGCCTGCGCGATCTGCGATGCATCATACTTGCACAGCCTACCTGAAAGCCCCCGTTCGAGCTCAGCCCGGTCCAGCATCCTTCCGACCCATGCCTGAGCCGGCCCGTTACTTGGTGCTGTGCATAGAAATTGTTTTTACTTTCGCAAAAATATACATTCTTTTAACATTTTGCAAAACTATACGGCCACCGCCTTCCGCCTTTTCAAATGGCCGTAGCTCCTGGGTGCAGCGCCAGACTACTACAGTATCCATGCCCAGCTACTGTACCCATCCCTACGGGGTTTCGTCCGGTGGTAGGGGTCAGATTGAACTAGGATGAAAATAGAGTTTATATGAAAATTGTACATTCCGTCCAGATGTACAACTTTGTAGTTCAAACCATTTCATTTGAAATCATCTTGAGGCTTAAATAATCGATATACTAATAGTATATCTAAAGTTTGGATTTTAAATATAAACCTTATGTCAATCATTTGAGCACCAAAACGAATTAAATAAACATAGTTAGAACTACAAAATTGTAGATTTTGTTGAGATGCACAATTCCGGTGTAGAGATTAACTCCATCCGAGTTTATACGTAAAACGTTACGATTGTTTTGAAGATATGTTGTGAGAGAAAAATTTCGTTAAATTTTAGATCTCAATATAGTGCCGATTATCTAAGAATCAATAGGATTTCAAATGAAAAAATTATGCACTACAAAGTTGTAGCTCTCAACAAAAGCTACAAATTTCGTATAAATTTTATCTCCATCCGAGTTTATATGAAGGAAATATGATTTTTTTAATATACAGTCAAGAAAAGAATAGTTTGTGTCGGTTATTTGAGCATCAAAATGATTTCAAATGAAAACAATTTGAACTACAAAGTTGCAGATATTGACGAAATCTTCAATTTCCATATAAAGGTTATCTCCATTCGGATTCAAATAAAAAAGATACATTTTTTTTTTGAAAACGAATAGACTCCTACCGCGGTACGAAACGGCGGCAGAGACAGCTCCTATCGCGGTAGCCACTGCCGTTCGAAATGGCGGTAGTGGTATAATTTTGCAAAATATCAAGAAGGATGTATATTTTTGTAAATTTGTAAAAAATAAATATATAAAAAAAATAAAATTATGTGCATAGGCTAGGCTAGCCCGATATCAGTTTGCTTCCAAAGGTTCTAACTTCTAAACCTTATTTCCTCTGAACTCGCTTTTTTGTTATTATGGAGCTGAAAAAAACATCACAACACTACCACATAGGATTTTAAAAAAAATCACAAAATGCCGATACTGCATAACATGGATGTGACTAGACCCAACAAGGCCCGTGTAGCAAGCAAACATATTGGTCAGTGAATTTAATGCAGGCCCAATTTAATGCAGGCCCAATTTAATGCAGGTTCAGTGAATTTTAAGCCTATTTTTTCATATCACACTTTGAGCCCCGTTACATTTCATGCATGATTCTTTTTAGGTCAGTTCATTATATTGGTCAGCAGTCTTATGACAACATCCTTCTACTAATATATATGAAGGAAAATCCTTTGATATGTAGTTTTGTTTCTCTGTACTCATGACAATTTTTGTTCCCCTGAACACAACCAACACATGAACTCTAGTAAAGAACACTAATACATTGATCTTGGTGGAAATGGATATCTTTGAATCTACAATACTCACTCAACTCAGGTGAAGAGGAAGTGAATCTGCATGATGATGGTCGTGAACATTGTGTTATAAATCAACATAGGACACAAAATTAATCGGCAGATTACTTGATGATACGATTTTTAGTAATCGTGTCAATTAGAAAAACCTTTAATAAGTTACACTGACTAGCGACGATGATGCTAATTGCTAATTATAAGTAACAAAGGATTAAAAATTGTATTACTCTGCAGGGAGTTTTTCCGGTGTCAGGCGTGTCACAGGCCATATATATGCGTGCGGAAACCAAACAAGTAACTACAGAACAATTAACAGGTCGTAGTGTACTTACTTATTGCAGTTTTCATGGTGAAGATCTTTCAGGACCTTTCTGCACATCGCAATATCTAGCAGTACGTACTGACAGTTACTGTGCAGGGGAATTTCATTAATTTACCTAAAAAATAATTGCTCCGAGCGTCCGTTTTCATTAATTTACCTAAAAAATAATTGCTCCGAGCGTCCGTCCCTCTCGATAAGAAGGATGAAGGATCCAAGCGCCGATGGCAGATGAACTTGTTGTATCCTGGTGACAGACAGCCCGTAACTTCATGTGACCAGCCATCTTTCAGAATCACGAAGTCGACACTTAAATTAATACGTTTCAAGACAAATGGCAATATTAAAGCATCATAAGAAAGGTACTCCATCCGGTTTGGCAAATAAGTTATTTTGGATAAGGTTTGAATCAAATATTAGGAATATAAATCATTAATAACTTTTAAGTCATTGAGTTTAGAAATGCGAAAACTACATGAATAAATTTGTCTTACAAAACATTTTCATAAAATTATACATATATTAGTTTTAATAAATATTTTTATAAAAATATGAAGTCAAAGTTGTACTTTGAAAACCGTGTCGCTGTCTTAAACGACTTCATTTATCAAACCGGATGAAGTACAACTTTTCAGAAAAAGGAAAGGCACAATGATTAAAATTTTAGAGTGTTTTTTAAGAATTACACAGTACAACGCAGACGCTCACAACACGCACGCACACTCACTAACACTTAACGCCGGTAAATCTTGAAAAATCCAAGAAAAGGTGCGAGCACTAAAATTTGAACCTTGGTTGGTTGCGTTCCACCGGACCGTCCTACCATGGACTACAAGCCCAATCACAAATCACTACGTGAAAACCTCAAATAGGTCACGCAACATTTGTAACGGACCCTTAACGCCCGTTACATCCACCCACATCTGTAACGGTTGTTATTTGGCGCCCGTTACCCATAAGCGTGCCAGGACGACCCCGGAGTTGGCCTCCACAATGCCCGTTACCAATGTGGACTTCTGGTAACAGGCTTCTTAAACGCCTGTTACATGAATTCTTTGTAACAGATGTTAAATAGAGCCCGTTACAAATGTTAAACCTATCGGTAACGGGCTTGTAAAGTCCTTTACCGATCAATGCCCTATCAGGAACGGTCTCTTTAACTCCGTTACTAATCACTGTTGTATTGGTAACGGGCTATAAAGTCTGTTACCGATAATTTCGTACGAAAGACGCATGCTTGTTAGGATGCGTCTCCTTTGCTGGCGACCCAATTGGATACGTTCGTGTCTTAGGACTCATCTCCTTTGATTGCCATCCAGGGTTGCTTCTTTTCTCACCGTGACAACCCGCCCGGAAAATACCGTACTATCGCTTAAGACCGATCCACTTTGGTCACTAAGCGATAGTAAAGTACCATCTCGTCGTTGGTTGCCGGGTTAACGCCCCGTAAATCACTTGGACATCGAACGAGAGGATCGACACATGCATTAAAACTCACGTGAAGGCGAGTCCGAGTACAACATGAATTAACATTTTATTAAAAACCATTGTTCCCGACATGGAGTAAAGGTTCGCAGTTCGAAAAACAGCTAAAATAAAGTAACTAGCGCAACGGTAAACATCACAGGAGGTCACTCGTGATGTCATCACTTGTCGTCACCCTTCCGGTCAACAACACCTGCAACAACAGTTTTAAAGCAAGGCTGAGTATACTAATACTCAGCAAGACTTAACCGTCGGGTGAAATCTACATCACCAAACTCTAGACATGAAAGGCTTTTGGCCGGTGGAGTTTCTTTTGCTGAACAGCTACTAAGAGTAGATCCTTACTTTCAATCTTTTAGCACAAGTTCTAGTTGATTACCATTTCTAAATGTGCCATCTAATTCAATCAAGAATTGGACAAGCAATTAATTCATACAACCATATTCTTCGAGTTCCATCATTATGGGATATCATGGCCAGTTGATTAAGCAGTCTCGGATAACGGTGAGAGGCCGACAATCGATTGATTTAAACCTTGCGAGGTAGACCCAAACACACGGTAGGCTGCCCCCGCAAGGACAACTTTCCTAGGCATTTCCAAAAGTCCTCGGGTTTGGAGCAATGCCTACGATCTGGGTGCAAGGTTACCCGGTATACCCCGCAAAGTATCCGAGCTCACACAATACACCCCCTTCCCGGTAGCTAGCGGGAAGGCGATTACTCAAGAGTAGTAGGGAAGAGTTCTCGCGCCGTCTCATTAAGGTACTAGGCTTACCGGTCCCATTCCCGGCAAATGTTTGATACATTCAAAAGCTTAGCCCACGAAAGCCACTGGACCGGAGCCCAATCCCATGCTCTTACCACATGAGCAATCCATTTATAAAGATCTTATGATTCCGACATAAGAACCTATTCTCGCGAGTGACGAACATCACTCGACTTCTATCGGGTCCTATAGCATAGCAGGCTATCGACCTAGCATACTAGTGATAGAGCATAGGTACCTAGGGATCATGCGGCTAGGGTTTCAATTCAACTCCCGAAACGTAAATGCACAATCTAAGCGGACATAATTGCATAATTTTAAAGGACGGGGTTAATGATGCGGGGCTTGCCTTCGGCCGGTAAGGTTGGCCTTGGGCCCTTCTCGGACTTGGGTACGGGCCTTGAGCTACGTCCACGCACTTGCAGCTCTTCTTCGGCACCTTCGTCTCCTCCTTCCCAAGCACGAGCGTACGTCTACGGCGGAAAGATCTACACGAAGATGCAAATGCAAGATTTATTTGATGACTTTAAATTTAAATATTTACAATCAACAAAAGACAACCAAGGGTGTATTGGTTGGACACATTCACCTAGATAAGAAATACATTTAGCATACTCTTCCAAAAAGGAACAATATGCGGCTACGTATTAAATACTCTTTTTGATAGTGACCGTGTACATATATATGTAAATAATTTAATTCAACATCACAAACGAGTGGGTGGGTATATTTAGCCTTTTGAAAAGATTTACAACCACACACAAGTTTCTAAGGATGGGTTGGTGACTTTTTCCCATTTAATGACTATTAAGCCTTTAAATGCTTCCATAGCTTTTATTCATGAAATTTATCAATAAAATTCATTGGAAGGGTGTATTACACTTTAAACACCTCTAACAAGCCACCTGGACACACATGCATGCTTTGAATAGCTAGAAATTAATTATTATTGAAAAAGACAAAAGCTAGCTAGATGGACAAGGTAAATGCACACAAAAATAAATACTCAACAAAAAGATCCAAACTTTCTCATACATGTATTATGGTTCAAAACTAGCCTAGTGGTGCAGCACATACACCTAGAACTATTATGAAACTTGAGTTATGCATTTTCAAAGAAAAACAAGCATAATTCAAGAATAATTATTTATGGTATTTATAAAATTGGTATTTATGGTATTCAAGAATAACAAAAGTTGTGGGATATTTTACCACGAATCCAACAAAATTGATTTTGCATTTTTACTCGTTTTTTCTACGATTTTCTACGGATTTTACAACTTTCGACCAAAGCACTAATACTATTTAACAACCACTTTACAATCGGGCACTAGAAGTTTTTTGCGGTTCACAACTATACCCTTTCTTTTGCGGTTTAGCCCTTAGAAAGAAACTTCACCTCGCAATGTGGCCCTCGCGGCCGGCCGGCGGCGGTTCCGGCTCGATTCCGGCGAGCTCGCCGGTGCTCGCGGCCGGAAAGGGCGGGGGTGAGGGTCCTCGACGGTTGGGGGCTCGATTTGGGTGGTGGCTTGGCCCTAGGAGGCGGCCGGCGTGCGGCGCACGGCGGCGGCCGGCGGCGGCGGCCGCCGCGGGCGGCGCTACGGCGCGACGAGCCTCGCCGGGCCGGCCGGGCGTGGCGAAGGGAGGAGAGGGGAGGTACACGCACACAACGAGACGACCGGCCCCCCTTTTAAACGGCCGTCGCGCACCGTACCGCCGCGGACGGATCGCCGGTCTCCCCGGTGCACGGACCGGTGGTACGACGACGCGGGGCGAGCACGCGCGGCACGACCTCCTAGGCGGCTCGGGGCGCGGAATCTCGGGGCTTGCGGCCTCGTGTCGCGTGCAAGCCTCGGGCGGGGCGCTCGCCCTAGAAGCGCGGGCCGGAACCGGACGCCAAGGCGACACGGCGCTCGCGCGCGCGCGGCGCGCGGCGCGGCGGGCGCGCGGGAGCGCGCTCTCGGCAGCAATTTACTCGGAGTGCCCCCGTTTGACCGCGATTTTCTTCCTAAATTTGAATAGAAGTGACAATGTGGTCAACGGGGAAAGTTGTAGATCTCACTACCCTCTACAACTTTTACCAAGGTCGTCTAGTGTTTTTCTCAACGGATTTTGCGGGAACATCGTGCCGGCTTTGAATGCCGGCTTTGTCCCCGTGAACGGGAGGTACCGTTAGTCGATCAAATTTTTCACCAATTTCCACTAAAAATTTGAAATGCCAATCTACATGAAAGTTGTGTCCCTCAACAAGATGGACAACTTTCATAAAGGTAGATTTTGAAGTGTTTAGGTGAATTTTGGAGAACGCGGCAAAAGTTCGGACGACATTCGGCGACGTCAACGGTTAAGCCGGTTTTGACCATGTCTTTGACCAAGGGTTCACCACGGGTGTGTGTAGGCTTGGTCAAGGGGTTCATTAGGGTCCATTGGCGAGGTTTTCGAGGTGATGACCCAGGTTGACCTAGGTTTTACCAGTGTTCGGCCGGTTTGACTCGGCTGATCCGGTCATTAACGTTAATGACGGTAATTAAAAACCTGGGGCGTCACAGCCTACCCCCCTTAAGAAGAATCTCGTCCCGAGATTCGAATTTACAAGAGAAAAGGAAGTGCTTCTTGGATAGAGGTGTTACCCATAGAATTAAGTCGGTCTGGCTTTCCTTGAAAAATCAGGTTCTTGCCGTAAGCGCACTTAGCTGCTCCGAGGTTCTGATCCCGATGTTGGCGATTTGGGCAATTATGTCTGTAATGCTCGGGTCGTCTACAATTGTGACACAAACGCGACGGGAGCTCTCCGGACTTGGAGATTTGTTGCTGGGCTTTCTTGATAAGGCGGAGCCTCTTCCTCTCCTTTTTCCTCTTTAACCTCGTGGTTCGCGAACGCGTTGCATTAGCAGGGAGTTGAGTGGCCTTGCTAGTGTCACATCTCTATTTTCCCTCACGCGAACGAGTCTCCTTACAGGTAATTTCCCACTCACTTACATCTATCTCAGATAATATTCGTTTGCTGCCTCGATTTGCCCTCTCTGCTGCTCTAAGATCCATTGGTAGTCGAGAAGGTGGTAATATTGAGTCGGAGGACTGGGGTGGGCCTTGATTAACATACTCCACCAACAGATTGAACAACCGGGCTTGTTCAGCCATAGAGGCTATAAGGACTGAGAGAGACTGTCTGCCAAACTGAGATGGTTCCCCATAACGTCCTTGGATGACATCGTACACCATCTGGTTCAGCATGGAATTCTTCCCTTCCAACAGTTGAGTTGCACCGACAATGGCGTTTATGTCGCTCTGGGTAGGTACTTCGGGTGAACGAGCTTGGAAGGTTGGAGCTTCTGCTGCATTGATGGCATTTGCTTTGTAGTCGTTGAGCCATTTGTCGTTGTGCTGCGGGATCCGGCACAACACCTCGGTATGTGCTGCTACGAAAGCTTCGGTCAGTGTCGTGGGCGGCAGTAGCGTAAGATCACCGCTACTCGACGCATCAAAACCATTGGTGTTACTTCGCACCGGTCTGAACATCTGAAAATTAAATCCCTAATTAATACATGTTCAGAATCTCACTCAGAAACTCATAATTCGAACATACTCTACGAACTCGTTCGCGGTAAGTAATGCAAACCGGACATCAAAATAGTCACAAATATTAATCCGCAAAGCTCCGGTTACACGTCCCACGGTCGGGAATTCACGTGGAATGAAGAGGTACAAGGTACGTTCTCTTACTACCTCATCGCCGTTCATGAGAAAGCGAGCGATGAATGTGCACATGCACAACTAATAGCGAGACATAATCCTCCTACGATACGAGAGGTACATCCCTATTAACGTCCGGCGAAACGACTCGAGCTCTTCCGAAGACGGAGTCATGGGTGGCGGCTTGGCTTGAATCCTTCTTTCGGTCTACTCGGGGCTTCTTCTCAACATCGGGGACGAAGACGGAAGAACGGCTTGCTTGGTGAGGAACGGAATAGACGGGAGAGGTGGCTAGTGGCAATGTAGCCAAGGCTAGCTAGAGACAAAACAAGAGTGGTGGTGCTACCGAGCTCGAACGGAAATGGAGCTTTCGCATCGACGGTTCGGGTAAAGGGTTCCTTTTTATAACCGGCGTTGCGGGGGCCGTAACGATCATTTAACCATCCGAGTATCGGTGTAGACAACACGAAGCTCAACAAGGTCGGCCCGTGGGGTCTCGGCATCGTGAGCACGGTTGCGGAAAAAGATGGCGGAGTGACGTCGTGGCGTCGTACGGTCGTGACAACGACACGGATGAGGTCCAACGGTCTAAAGAATTGGGCATGGCTTGGAGAGAAGGATGAGAAGGCTCGGTGTACTTCGCTTTACGCTCATGATGGTAACAAAGAGAAGCTTAGCAAAAGCTTCGATCGATACTCGGGTGTACTTCCTTGCTCAATTCCAAGAATTTGAAGGTTATGAGCACGGACCACGAACGAATACACGATGGATGACTTCTCCACATTGACTTTTTCGAGAACCTTGACTACTCAAGAGAATTTCTACGTCTAATACTTCCACTTGGCTAGCGGGAAGGGAATCAATGCTACAAGGTCGTCGTGATTCCCGGCAAGGAACCAATTCGACCGAGATTTCCAAAAGACCATCACGAAGAAAAGGAAGGCTAATAAAAGGGTTCCATAATTTCTTGTATGAAAGATGACTTCATGCGGAACTTCGAATAATCTTGCTCACACCTTTGCTCAACTTTGTGAATCGAGGTGTCGACATCTTATTACTTTTAAGGTGCAAAAATTTTCAAAATTGATGCGATGCACATGCTTGTGCGGTATGGTGCTCATGATGCACGTTAGAATGACTCGGTTACCCATATGATGAGTTAGTGACTGCGAGAGCAATTAAAAAGGCAAAGATAAATTTTGAGTGGCGAGTCGCTTTCTCACAACCAAGATAGCGCGCTCCTAGTGGCATTCGTGTGGCTGCAGCACACCCGATACCCTAGGTTCCATCGCGGAACCTTTGGCTATGGGATTACAACATCACCAACCGGAGAGGTAGAGTATGAGCACAGAGTCTTCATGAAAATGCACGTTAGTATACCCAAGCTTCCCAAATGCATATGCGATGCAGCGCATGCTCAAAAGCAACATTTTAATTTAAATCACAAGGTTTTGAGCAAGACCGACAAGAATAAGTTCAGGATTGAGGAGTCGATTGGCACGAAATTCGTGGAGCACGAAACTTGATTGATCACAACTAGCATAAATAATGCCTTACAAAGATCATTACGGAAAGAGACGTTTAATCAAGGCATTACATCGGCGAGGGGTTTTCGAATTACCAACAACAATTGGAATTACAATGCGGACTAGCCGCAACAACAAGGTTCCTAGTTCAACCGACCGTGATAGTTAACCAAAAGCGGTTAGGGTACACTAGGGTTCCTTACCAACACTACACTCTTACTACTTAGAATTTTATTTCCCACATACCAACTTCCTAGGGTTGGGTCTTCCACACTGAGGGGTTATGGTGATTCGGGTCCAAATTCTATTCCGGATTCTCCTTGGACTTCTTCAACACCTTCTTCTCCTTCTGGTCCAGGAATGACAGGTTCTAGGGGTGGAGCTGCTATAGCTTCCAGTTGATTTTCTAGTTCGAGCATATACTGATCGTTATGCTGCAACAAGAAATTCTGCTCATGTATGATCTCACTCAATTCTTTAATCTTTGCCTTGTCCTTGCGTCTTTCATTCCCGAGGGTAGCTATCATGGCTCGAGCTTCCTTCAACGCTTGAGCTGTACACTCCATTTCTTTAACTTTGTATCTATAAATTTGGTGCCTATATAATACACTTTCTCCTACCATCTGTCGGTAGGTGTCGTACATGGCTTCTGAGAAGCGAACTGAGGTGACAAGATCAGGACTATAGTGAGAGCTGCCTTGAGCTGGAAGGATAGCTTCACGTTCGCCACCAGGGATAATGTGTCGCTCAGGTACCGGAATTACTTTGGCTACGATCGGCTATCTCATACGGGTGCTTCCCATAGAAAGTTGTGAGTGCTTCGAGAGCAGCCTTCTGCACAGCGTCAGACAAGTTCTGCCCTGGTGCCTTACACTCCCACTCTTCCCAAGCAGGATTGGTCGGGCACACTGAAATCTTCACTCTTACCTCACAACGAATGAGTTGGCAGGTGGTCATGACCTCACGCGTCGAGTACTCTGGGTAAGTGGTGTACCCAAAGTCCTTCAGGGTGTCCCACAGCAGTGCAGGAAATCCACCCTCGAGGTAGTTCACGAGAGTCCATGATTCCAAATCCGTCGATGTAGAGCCAGCGTGGTCCATCTGGACATAACGACAAAAGCGAGAATCGGTCGGGTGTGAGTGTACAAGGGTAACTCGATCCACGTATAAGGGTAGGGTTTAGGTATAGGGTAATTATGTATACTAGAACACCAACGTATGCTGAATTCGAACGAGCGAGGCATACAAAATGGCACAAGTTCCGGTAATCGGAAACCGAACATCCAAACTCAATCCGAGTCCAACACTCCTCAATTCCGCGTAGTAACCTAGCAAGGTTATGAGACTCGAGTTGGATATGCGAGGTTGAGCCAGAGGATTAGGAAGGTGCTTACCTAAGCGAGATCTCAAAAGGTTCTAGGAAGATAGCAAGACTAGGGTTGGCTAACCGAGCATAACTTGCGGTAAACTTAAGTTATGATCGGGAACTTCGGCGAGCAGACTAGATTAGATTGGAGCAATCTAGATAGAGATCATCTAGACAAAAGATTCTTAGACGAGGACAAGAATCTAAGCAACAACTCCAATAAAATTTATGCACAACAAAACAACTACACTTGAGAGGCTAGGCGGAACAAACACACTATCACTATTTTACCTTAGAGAGCACGGAACGGATACGAGTTCGGTTTGGGTTCTTCCACAACTTTTAGTATGATGCAAGACGTCCTATTCGTTCTCACAAGGCATTCAGCCAAAACTCGGAGTTAGCGCGGTGGCATGGCACATACACGTATCTCCCTATAATAACTAGTCGAGATCTAGTCGATGCTCACTTAGTGACCTTCGAAACGAGGTTAGTGTACCTGCAGAAGATCACGAGAATACAACGAACCTTTCATACCAGCACTCATGAAAGTGTTCACATACATTACCGTCCACTATAGAAACGACATCCATGCGTTAAGCCGTTGCATGGACGGTGTCCAACCTCGGACACCCTCCGTTTGAATGGAGTGTATCCTTGCCTCGCATGATCGACATGCGGAATGCACACGTATAAAACACGTGGCGACACACAACTCCTAAACGGACGTGAAGATGGGATCCGTGGAATGGATCACTCCATCAACCCTCGCAATTCCCGTGGTGCGGTACGGCACACGTATAAAACACGTGGCTCATCTAGTTTGGTTGTGCAAGAAAGTAAGTCGACAAAAGTAAATGTGCCTGGAAGTTAGCAAAATAAACCATAGATTAATAAGCCACCCGAAAGAACCCAAAAATTCCCTCCGGGGCCTCTCGGTCTAGTTTATCCTTAACGGACCAACGTGCTTTGGAAATCGAGACAATCTTAAAAACTTTTATTCAAAAATCATGTGATTAAGGTTGTTAATTAAGCCCCGGTGCATGCAATAGCTCGATACCGGTTGTGACAACCCGCCCGGGAAAATACCGTACTATCGCCTAAGACCGATCCACTTTGGTCACTAAGCGATAGTAAAGTATCATCTCGTCGTTGGTTGCCGGGTTAACGCCAGTAAATCACTTGGACATCGAACAAAGGATCGACACATGCATTAAAACTCATGCGAAGGCGAGTCCAAAGTACAACATGAATTAACATTTTATTACAAACCATTGTTTCGACATGGAGTAAAGGTTCGCAGTTCGAAAAACGACGGAAATAAAGTAACTAGCGTAACGAGTAGACATCACGGAGGCCATCCGTGATGTCATCACTTGTCGTCACCCATCCGGTCAACAACACCTGCAACAACGGTTTTAAAGCAAGGTCGAGTATACTAATACTCAGCAAGACTTAATCGTCGGGTGAAATCTACATCACCAAACTCTAGACATGAAAGGCTTTTGGGCTGGTGGAGTTTCTTTTGCCTGAACAGACTACTAGGAGTGGATCCTTACTTTCAATCTTTTAGCACAAGTTCTAGTTGATTACCATTTCTAAATGTGCCATCTAATTCAATTAAGAATTGGACAAGCAATTAATTCATACAACCATATTCCTTGAGTTTCATCATTGTGGGATATCATGGCCGGTTGATTAAGCGATCTCGGATAACGGTGAGAGGCCGACAATCGATTGATTTAAACCTTGCAAGGTAGACCCAAACACACGGTAGGCGCCCCCGCAAGGACAACTTTCCCGTGCCGTTTCCAAAAGTCCTCGGGTTTGGAGCAATGCCTACGATCCCGGGTGCAAGGTTACCCGGTATACCCCGCAAAGTATCCGGTCTCACACAATACACCCCCTTCCCGGTAGCTAGCCGGGAAGGCGATTACTCAAGAGTAGTAGGGAAGAGTTCTCGCGCCGTCTCATTAAGGTACTAGGCTTACCGGTCCCATTCCCCGGCAAATGTTTGATACATTCAAAAGCTTAGCCCACGAAAGCCACCGGACCGAGCCCAATCCCATGCTCTTACCACATGAGCAATCCATTTATAAAGATCTTATGATTCCGACATAAGAACCTATTCTCGCGAGTGACGAACATCACTCGACTTCTATCGGGTCCTATAGCATAGCAACCTATCGACCTAGCATACTAGTGATAGAGCATAGGTACCTAGGGATCATGCACATAATTTTAAAGGACGGGGTTAATGATCCGGGGCTTGCCTTCGCCGGTAAGGTTGGCCTTGGGCCCTTCCGGACTTGGGTCCGGGCCTTGAGCTACGTCCACGCACTTGCAGCTCTTCTTCGGCACCTTCGTCTCCTCCTTCCAAGGCACGAGCGTACGTCTACCGGCGGAAAGATCTACACGAAGATGCAAATGCAAGATTTATTTGATGACTTTAAATTTAAATATTTACAATCAACAAAAGACAACCAAGGGTGTATTGGTTGGACACATTCACCTAGATAAGAAATACATTTAGCATACTCTTCCAAAAAGGAACAATATGCGGCTACGTATTAAATATTCTTTTTGATGGTGATTATGTACATATATATGTAAATAATTTAATTCAATTTAACAAACAGTAGTGGGTGGGTATATTTAGCCTTTTGAAAAGATTTACAACCACACACAAGTTTCTAAGGATGGGTTGGTGACTTTTTCCCATTTAATGACTATTAAGCCTTTAAATGCTTCCATAGCTTTTATTCATGAAATTTATCAATAAAATTCATCGAAGGGTGTATTACACACTAAACACCTATAACAAGCCACTAGACACACATGCAAGCTTTGGATAGCTAGGAATTAATTATTTTTGAAAAAGACAAAAGCTAGCTAGATGGACAAGGTAAATGCACACAAAAATAAATACTCAACAAAAAGATCCAAACTTTCTCATACATGTTATATGGTTCAAAACTAGCCTAGTGGTGCAACACATACACCTAGAACTATTATGAAACTTGAGTTATGCATTTTCAAAGAAAAACAAGCATAATTCAAGAATAATTATTTATGGTATTTATAAAATTGGTATTTATGGTATTCAAGAATAACAAAAGTTGTGGGATATTTTACCACGAATCCAACAAAATTGGTTTTGCATTTTTCTGTTTTTTCTACGATTTTCTACGGATTTTACAACTTTCAGCCAAAGCACTAATACTATTTAACAACCACTTTACGGTCGGGCACTAGAAGTTTTTTGCGGTTCACAACTATACCCTTTCTTTTGCGGTTTAGCCCTTAGAAAGAAACTTCACCTCGCAATGTGGCCCTCGCGGCCGCGCCGGCGGCGGTTCCGGCTCGATTCCGGCGAGCTCGCCGGTGCTCGCGGCCGGAAAGGGCGGGGTGAGGGTCCTCGGCGGTTGTGGGCTCGATTTGGGTGGTGGCTTGGCCCCGGGAGGCGGCGGCGTGCGGCGCACCGGCGGCGGCCGGCGGCGGCGGCCGCCGCGGGCGGCGCTACGGCGCGACGCAGCCTCGCCGGGCCGGCCGGGGCGTGGCGAAGGGAGGAGAGGGGAGGTACACGCACACAACAAGACGACCGGCGCCCTTTTAAACGGCCGTCGCGCACCGTACCGCCGGCAGACGGATCACCGGTCTCTCCCGGTGCACGGACCGTGGTACGACGACGCGGCGGCGCAGCACGCGCGGCACGACCTCCTAGGCGGCTCGGGCGCGGAATCTCGGGGCTTGCGGCCTCGTGTCGCGTGCAAGCCTCGGGCGGGGCGCTCGCCCTAGAAGCGCGGGCGGAACCGGACGCCGAGGCGGCCACGGCGCGCGCGCGCGCGCGCGCGCGGCGCGGCGGGCGCGCGGGAGCGCGCTCTCGGCAGCAATTTACTAAGAGTGCCCCCGTTTGACCGCGATTTTCTTCCTAAATTTGAATAGAAGTGCACAATGTGGTCAACGGAAAAGTTGTAGATCTCACTACCCTCTACAACTTTTACAAAGGTCGTCTAGTGTTTTTCTCAACGATTTTGCAGGAATGTCGTGCCAACTTTGAATGCCGGCCTGTCCCTGTGAACAGGAGGTACCGTCGCTCGATCAAGTTTTTCACCAATTTCCACTCAAAATTTGAAATGCCAATCTACATGAAAGTTGTGTCCCTCAACAAGATGGACAACTTTCATTTAGGTAGATTTTGAAGTGTTTAGGTGAATTTTGGAGAACGCGGCAAAAGTTTCGGACGACATCCGCTGACATCACTGGTTAAGCCGGGTTTGACCGTGTCTTTGACCAAGGGTTTACCACGGATGTGCGTAGACTTGGTCAAGGGGTTCATTGGGGTTCATTGGCGAGGTTTTCGGGGTGATGACCCAGGTTGACCTAGGTTTGACCAGTGTTCGGTCGGTTTGACTCGGCTGATCCGGTCATTAGTGTTAATGACGTTAATTAAAAACCTGGGGCGTCACACTCACATCAGAGACGCACGTTGTTATTGCTCGTCTTTGTCTTCTCCTTCCGACACCAGTCGCTCTCTCTGTAGCGAACATGGCCCCATATGCCATTTGTTTGAGTTTGATTTTGGTGATTCATGACAACATGATCAATGGGACTAACCATATTGTTTAGCATGTCTTAGTAGATATTTCTAGGTCCCAAGGATGCCAAAATACCACATGCCAAATTGAGAAGATAGTCTATTTTTCGAGGGTCAAAAACGACAAAGGAAAGAAAAAGAAAAGACACCGTCGGATGAACCGACGGTACCCTAGAAGCAAGCGTCGGTGTACTTGGTACACTAAGCAAGAAACAAAATGAAGTTGGCACCGTCGGATGAACCGACGGTCCATTTTGTAGATGTGCCAGATGAATTGCAGAGGCCGGATGATCCAACGGTCTGAATGACGACACCGTATGTCTATCCGACGCGCAGTTTAAATCAAGACAGAGACGCTCTAGGTCTAGTCATCCCACCCGTCGTTGTCGAAGTCGTAGTCTGGCTCTATGTCAGAGACACCAGTATCTACCCGATAAGCGGGTAGGTTATGTCAGCTTCCCAACAAAGAGGCAAAAGCGGTGTATATTCTACTATGTAGAATATAATCCTACTTTGGCTGTAGAAGGCTTAAGCAAAGCAGCGAAGCAACATTCAAGGTAAGCAAAATATGCAGTGAGGTCAACACCTCGGGGAGACTCACGCCTCCGAGGTCCACACCTCTGGGGTCCACATCCCTCTCAAGGATACCACTCCAAATCACCAAATCGCAACCATGATCTAGCTCCCAACTCTCATCTGCGATGTGGGGCCCATCTGCTCCTATCCCCACATCTCAACGGCCTTAGCCAGGCTCACACACTCGGGGGAGAGAAGAAGCACAAGAAAAGTATGTCTATCCAGAATAACAGATCTCAGGACTGTCCATAACTAGTGGACACGGACTATAGCTATAGGTTTAAACACTCTGCAGAGGTTGTACAACTGTACCCGCCCGAATAAGACCGAAACCGGCCGTCACCGGTTCCAGGCCCTACCATACGGCTGAAGCCCAAGTAAGTGGATAGTACCCTCCTGCATCTCCGAGTCTGGTGCAGCCCCTGCTGTAGAGCTCGTACTGTCTGCGAGAGGTCCCTCGAAGCTGTGGAACCCTTCTCCGACCTCGCCGGGGCGAAGTCTTCTAAGGAGGAGAGCCGTCTCCCGACACGATCACACAGATCTGCCTACAGGCAGGGTGCTATCCACTACGAGTCTCACCCCGCACCCCCACCCATAACAAGGCAGGCGGTTTGTATGGTAAGAGTCCAAAGAAGCATGGTTAGACTGACAATCGGTCCTTAAGGGTCGAGAGCGAGCACTGCCCATCTCCATCTCGTCCGACATGCCGCTCAGGGAAGAGACCAGATCGCATCTTCCCGAGACAGACGTTCACAAGTAACCAAAAGGCTCGCTCCCGCCAAAACACGTCAAGGAGGAACGCACCCAGAACTCACGCTAGAATACACCGAGATCTCCTGCATCTCAGTCCAATCCCAGAATACCATCCATAATCAAGCAACAAAAGTATGGATAGTTGGTATATGGGACTAGCTAGGGGTCTGTAGCTAGTCCTGAAGTAGGTAAAACTAGGAATCAGAATATATCAAATTATCAAGGCAAGGCTATTCAAATGTGAAAGGATCAAGATGTCGACTAGAGGGGAGGGGGTGAATAGTCGAACCTGAAAAAATCACAACCTTTTCGCACCTGTTAAATCAGGTTCGGAGTTTCCGGATGTCTTTCCGGATACTCCGGGAAATCCGGAGAATCCGGGAAAATGTCTGGATATTCCGGCCTGTCAGGGGGGAATGAAATTCGACAGAAATTAAACTTGCTCAAATGTAAATATGTGAAAATAGGTTATGCACTGAGATGAGACAAGCCTGTTTATCCACTCCAATCTTGCAGAAACCTCAACACAAAGTAGATCGGCGCCAAACCCTAGATATGCGCTCAAGATAGGAACAAACATGCAACAAGAAGAACAAGCACAAGAGACACAAGGATTTGTTACCGAAGTTCAAAATCACACCTTTAGGTCTACGTCTCTGTTGAGGTACCCATAAAGGGTGGACCTTTACACCTAGGTCACTTTCCTCCCTCTAGCGATCACAAAGATCAAGCTAGAGTTACTTACTCAAATTCGGGGTAATACAAACTTCCTTGGGCAGCCACAACCTTTGGATGCTCCAAGGCAACGCCTAGCCGGCTAGGAGCTCAAAGCTCCAAGAGTAACAAACACGAAGTGTGCCAACCAAGCGAAGAACGAGGTGCTTTAGAGATGGAAAATCAGCTCACGAGCACTCTCCAAGCTCTTGCTCTCAACCCTCTTAAATCCTCACTTAATTCTCACCAAACTTGAGCCAAAGGGAGTAAAGGAGGGAGTGAATGTGGTCTGAAGCTTTGCAGGTCGAAATGGCAAGAGAGAGGGTAAAGGAAGAGGTGGACGGGGCTTTTATACCCCCTCACCCAGAATATAGCCGTTACAGCTTTAAGACCTGGAATATCCGGGGTAAACCCAGAAACTCCGGGAAGTCCGGAGACTCCGTGGTAAACCCGATACTCCGGCCTCCCAAGGTCGGCACCCAAGAAAAGATTCCCGTGAACGTCTTGGTGCAAGGGTGTCTCTCATAGGTTTTGATTTAGCAACTAGAGCACCTGTTCGACTCTTGGAAGACACATTTCCTGGCCCTCTTTATAGTACGAAGTTCCTAGGACTCAAATTCAAAAATATAAAATAAATAAGCCTTCTTAGGAACCCTTTGTAGCATCACTTCCTTTTTGTCTAGTCAATGCGCTGCACTTGATGCCACATATAATTTTAACACCTACTCATAGACTAGATAAGTGGTTAGTTACTTAGGTGTGTGTGTCATTAAACGACCAAAACCCACTTAGGGGGCCATGATACTCTTCAAAATGGCTATGCACTTCATCCAAGAAATGCATTAAATGTAAAGCACTAGCATCTATTTATCAACGTGGGATCTACATGGTTGGGAGTGACATGACACCTTCGTTGTCGTTGGAGCACTCGTTGTTTGGGGCGACGTACTCCGGGTCCACCGCGTCCTCCTGGTCGAAACTCGAGTCTGTGGCACGAGATTCCACGCGCACGTATGAAATCGGTACACATCTAAGCATTAACTCCAAATAGAAACCTCTTTTTAGAAAACCCAAAAGAGCTCAAACTACCTACAATCAGCAAGGTTTTGAAAATTCAAAAATTATAGAAATTGGTTTCATATTTTTCTCAGCTTTCTATAAATAGTTATGATTTTTCAAAGATTAAAATCATTTATAAAACATTTTTGAAATCATTTTGAAAATAGAAAAGGATTTTATTAAAAATATGCTGAGGTCAGCATGACGTCAGCGATCAGCGGTTTGATGGGCCTTTAATGGGCCGAAAGTGTTAGTGGGCCATAAGAGCCTATTAGGCTCGGCCTAGACGACCCATGAGTCCAAAGTCTAGAAATCCACCCTGAAATCAATGTCCACGACAGCAGAGCTGAAAATGGGTGTCGCTGAGCCTTGATGGGCCAAGGTCCATGGGGCAGCCGCCTTAGGTTTGTTTCTCACCGAGAAGTCCAGATTCGACCCTTGAACTCCTCGGGGTCCACAGATTCAAACCCTTCCTCCTGCCGCCGCACACCAAGTGTTCGACAAAACGCCCAAGGCATCCCGAGGCGGCGGCGCGCAGGCAAGGTCCTTGATTTGGCCCTCCCGGCCAGAGTGCGTCACGGAGCGATGCCCAGGGGGTTGGCGCGCACAGCGCGGCGTACGGCTCGACCGGCCAAAGGCCGGTCGCGGCCCCGCACCGGGGTGCGCCGGGCCGGGGCGCGTACGTGTGCTCGCGTCCTCGTGCACGGGCGCGCGGCACATCCACCCGGTAACAGGAGGCGCGGCACGGTGCTGCCAGTGTGGCGAGGGGTGGCACCCCGCGTTACAACGTGCAAGCACACACGCACGGGGCGAAGCCCGGCTCACACATAGAAGTCACCTCACGCGGCAACGGCGAGCTCAGGGGCATGTATTGCCAAGGAGCTTTGACCCGTCAAGGGCGGCCACTCGTGCAGCTCGACTGGCCAGCGGCTAAGTCCAGAGCGCGTGGTGGTGTGCGCGGGCCACAACCATGCTTGCGCACGCGCGGCCTCGCCATGCCCGCTCAGCGCGGCCGTCTGGAAACCAGAGGCGCAGCACGAGACGGCGCGTCGGCACACAAACGTCCCCTGCAAAAACGTTCCACGGCTCGACGGCCGGCATCCACACGAGACTCATCGCACAACGACAGCGAGCTCAGGAGCATGAGTGGCCTAGGAGCTTGGACTCGTCGCGGGGCGGCAGTTCTACGGCTTGATGGCCAGCACACAGGCAGGTAAAGGGCCTGGCGGTGCGTCTCGACACCGCCGGCTCAATACAGGGTAGAGACCAAGGAGGAGGAGAGGTAAAGACGGCTGCTGCAGAGCTCGCATTGGGTCGGCGGTGTAGTCGTGGCCGACTCAGGGAAGACGGGCGGCGCGGTGTAGTGGTGCACGACGACGGCGTCCCTGCTCTGCTCCTTCCTCCTTGCGTCGTCGTCCCGGAGCGGTCCCTCCTCGGCTCCAGCTTCTTGGGCAGGGACGGCGCTCCGGTCTCCTCGGCGCGGCACGGGCAGCGGCTCGCCCCTTCTTCTTTCCCTTTTCTCCCCCTTCTCCTCTCTCTGCAGTGGAACAGGGGATTGGGGAAAACTCCAAAGCAAATGGTGGCAGGCTAGCAGGAGGGCTTGGGTCCGGGGTGTAGGCGCTCGGTCAAGGCGGCGCAAGGGTAAAATATGCCTCTGCACGCAAGGATTGGGCGTGCGGGCGACGTGGCCGCACCCCAATGGCCGGCGGAGCTCTTGATGCTGTGGTTCCGGGGGCAAAAGGGTCCTTTCCCCTTAGAGGCTTCCCAGGCGAGTCCGCGTGCGCAACGGCTCGGTGTCCGGGGCGGGCCGGGCGGTGTGGCCATCCCATCGGGCGCGCGCGCGCGGCGCGATTGGGCGCGCACACGCCGGTGTGTAAAGGGATAAAGGTGAGGGGAAAGGGGATAAGGGCGACTGACCGGTGGGGTCGGCTCGTCAGCGAGAAGAAGAGAAAAAGAAAAGGGACTGACGACTGCTGGGCTGCTGGGCCACACGGTTGGGTCGGCCTGACAGGCTTTGGTGGGCCGGCGGGCTATCTTAGGAAGAGAGCCGGCCCGAGTCAAGTGTTAAAGCTTTTGAATTTAGTTTTAAAAATAGTTTGAAGTTTGTTTGAATTTGAAATACATTCAAATTCAAATCACACACATTTAACTCCAAATAAAATCCAGATAAATCCAACTCATATATTTTACCATAATTTGAATTTATATTTTTATAGATTGATTTTATTTGTGGAGAGTTTAGGAGAGGGCTAGCGAGTTTGGTTTAAAATTTGGTAGCACTCCAATTCTACCAAAAAGTTTTAAATTTTTGCAAATTTTGCACACCTACTTTTCTGGTTTGCTACACCAACCTTGTGAGGTGATTCTTGAGTGAATCAAGGTGTACAAGGTTCGCCGGAAGCCTTGGTGCCTAAGTGGCTCATCGTCAATCGTCATCGACCCTCCGGCTTGGTGTGGAGCGGCGAGGACACTTTGTGTTAACACCAAAATTTGGCACAAGAAGGAGTCTGGATTGTGGGCCCAGCTTGGTGAAAGAATCCGTCCGGAAGAAGGAAGGTTTCTACAGAAAGATTCGTCAAAGGAGCTCGCGGTCGGCAGTTGCTTCCGTTCGGCAAGGAATCTGTTTGCGCTGATTTCGTGGGATTGCGTGATGACGTGGCCCGAGTGGAAGGGACGAATGGATGGATAAGCGATCGCACTTAGAGACAAATTAGGTATCAAATATTGTGCTCGTAGTCCATTCGAAATCATGCCATGACAGGGTATAAATATAGACCCTGGTGGTATGTAATTGCATTCGAAAACATTCCCATAACAAACCGGCTTTACGCCAAACCTTTGAGTCCTTGTCATGTCGTCGAGTTTTGCGAGAGGGTTCATCGATCCGTCGACCTCCGTAAGTATCGGCAACCTTGTTTCATGTCTAGTATCATGCGGTGGATTTAGATTGTGATGCAAGTAGTCTTGTTACCATGCTTAGTGTCATGCGGTAGATTCAAGCTTGGTTCAAGAAGGTTTCTTGTTAGATCATGAGCCATGCGGTGGGCTAAGATCTAGCTTGGAGCTAGTTATCGGCTCTATTGGATCTTGGCAAAAATCCAATAGATTCATTAAGTTACCACATGTTGCTTTGAGTTTTGCTTTATGTTTAAATTCATGTAACACATCTTTGCCCAATCTAGATTGATTTGAATCGGCTTTGTCTCTTTTGATGATCCTTATGCGATTCGAGTTCGTACCCCTGGTTTAAATAACACGTGGATCACATGTTCCCTAATAGCCGAAACCAAATCGATCTAGGTTGTTACGTGTTGCGGGTTCAAGCTTGCCAAATGTAGTATAAATCTTGAAAGGACTCGGGTATCATGCGATAGATGCAGGTTTTGGGTTGTTTTGGAGCTAATCATCCGGTGGATTAGATTTCGATTCAATCTGATAGATTTATTTTCTTTGGTAATGTTTGTTCCTTCTTCATGGACCCCGATTCGGTACTGTACAACCGTATTCGGTTATGATTTCACGAGTGAAACATGTTTGTAAGTTATGCTTTAAATATTGTATGCTTTTAGCTCTCCATGTATAGATTGTATCATGCGGTGGATAGATCTATTCGTGGTTAGTGGTGTGATTCTCAAACAAGTTGTATCATGCGGTGGATAGATTTGTTTGACATCATGCTTGACGGGTTTTAAAGTACCTAGACATACGGTAGACTAGTGCTTTGGGCCTATGCATGCTTGTTTATTACATATTTATGATCATGTTTTTACTTTATTTATTGTTCGTTGTTATTTATCATGGAGGATCGGTCATGGCTTCGTGCACGTGCAATTTCTATTCAAACAAAGACCGATATTTCATCATGCTTACATCATCCGTTCGGCTATGTTATGTTTTGCACTTTAAAGCTCCCGAATGGTTTCTAGTTTGCCGTGCGATAGCTCTCTATAGCTATATGTCATCTCATTTGGCTTTATGGCCGTACATATGGAACTGTCTCCGGTACCACCCGAGCAAGTTCCAAGCTTTGGAATTCAACTATCGTATCTTTTGTCAATTTTCGGGGAAAATTGACTGGCACGTCTTGGAATCTCTTCACATGTGAAGCTAGCTTGTTCGGCTTGCCTGTGTGCTTGGCGTGAGGTGCGATTTTGCGTCAACACACTTTTTGGCACGCCCGGTGGGACCAACGGCCGAAAGTCAAGATGCCCGACATCGGTGACATCATGGACGTCCCCATCGAGGACCTCTCTCCCGAACAGCTTGCAATAGCCGAAGGATGCAACGGATCGGTTTCAACGCAAATGCTTGATGTCATTCAAAAAGAACATAAGTGGCGTCCCGTACCTCGAAAATGAGATGCCCAGGGTTCTACTGTCGGGAGAGTCCGACGCCACAACTCGCAAGAGAAGGAGGAATGCATGCAAGCGTTTCGGGATGCTGCGGAGGACGTGCCGAGTAGGCATTATAGGGCTTTCCTAGGGGTGTTTAAGCGGATGATGGTGGGCGTCTTTAGCCCGGGAATGGAGCAGGTGTTCGGTAGAGTATCCCCTCGGGGACATTCCATAGAGATTGGAGAGTCCGGTTCTCGCCCACCATTGCGAGCCCGGCCCGGTCCAACCTCCTCCGCAGCGTTGGGAGCCGGGCGCGTCCGGCCTCCTCCACAAGGCGCCGGGAGGTCAACCGGTTCAACCTCCTCTCGCGGCCGCGGGAGGGCAACCGGTCCGGCCACCTCCGCAAGGCGACGGGTCACCCGATTCGGCGGTCAAACCCATATCAGCCTATGTATGGGGAAATGGCATTCGGTTCAGTCCGGAGTTCCGCTCACCTCCACCTACACGATTGCCCCGGCCTAGCAACAGTTACAAGATAACTTGTATGGTAGAGGCTACCACGAAGTTGTGGACTATGGTGCTATTGACGCCCTCCCGAATCCGGGGTATGGCGCAGCTCGCAGGCATGCAAGAGGACGACATCCTGGTCCGAAGATGGCCGATATGATGTAGAATCAATTCAGCCTCAAACCTAAAATGCGGGGGCCAGCCTACACGCCTCCCTTCCCGAGTGGTATTACAGAGTGATCTTGCCGCCTAGGGTGAAGCCCCCCACGGAGTTTACCAAGTTTTACGGGGCGGGATGACACGAGCACAACATAGCACATTGCTCATTATCCGATGCGGCTTGGGGAGGCCTCATCCGATGAGGCATTCGGGGTTAGGTATTTCCCCATGTCATTGACGGGATGCGCGTTCCAATGGTTCACTTCCTTGCCTCCTCGCTCGGTTGGTACATGGAGAGAACTGGAACGGAAATTCCATGCCCATTACTTCGGCGGTAGCACGGAGAAGAAGCTCATCGACCTCACCACTTTGAAGCGAGAGGCACGGTGAGACGCCTTTAGAGTTCCTCGGGAGGTTCGGGGACGTCAAAGGCATGTGTTTTTCGTTGAATCCGCCGGATGATCGGTTGGCGATATGGCTGTTGCGGGGATGCCGCCGCCGTACGAGAAAAGTTGTTTGGTATGGAGTTTGATAACCTGGGCCAGTTGTCTCAAAAACTGTCATTAATGAGCAACCAGGCCTATGGGTTTAAGAAGGACACTAGGTTCAACAAGCAACACGACATAGCTGATATCTACAATCAGTTCCTGGAAAAGGCCGACCAGATGGAAGATTCCGACGATGATCAGGAGATAGCTGCCGCTGAGATCATGTGGGGCAGGAGCCGTTGACCATGAATCAGCGTTGGATCAAACAGACTAAGGGCACATACGACTTTGACGTCACCAAAGCCGATAAGCTGTTCGAGTTCTTGGTGAAAGAAGGCCGAATCAAGCTGCCTGAAGGGCATTCCATGCTTCGGCCCAATTGGATTAAAGAGAAACGTTACTGTGGCTTCCACAACCGGAATTCTCATTCCATCAACGACTGCAGGGTCTTCAGGATGAGGATCTAGAAGGCTATCCAGGAGGGACACCTCAAGTTTGACAACAAAATGAAACTGGATGGCCACCCTTTTCCCCGAACATGATAAGCTTTTCTCGTCAACATGGTGACTAGCGAAGAAAAGGGAAAAGTTAAGGTCTTGACTTCAACAGGGCGAGGCAAGATGGAGCAGTAGATCCAGCGCGGCAGGTGACGTTGGAGCAGGTTCATGGAGAAGCCCCTCATGTTCTCAAAAGCCACGTCGAGGTTGGGGAATCATCCCGGGCCAAACCCAGGGTCACTACGCGCATCCTCCTCAACAAGTGGCAGCGTCAGATAGAAAAGGAACGCTACCAGAAGTGGAGGCATGAGGAGGAGAGACGCGGGGGCCGAAGAAGAAGCGCGCATGAGAGATTTGGAGCAAGACACGCGTGAGCAGGAGTGCGCACATTGGGGGTGCACATTCTTCAGGCACTGCTGGAACGAAGGATTGAAGCTTCCTACGCTGAGAAACTGCCCTGAGTGCAGCGACAAATACTTTGAGTATAGGCGGAAAGCGCCAATCGCCGATCCGTCCGTGAAAGAATTGGAAGGATACATCCCAGTGACGATCGGCGTCAAAAAATTGAAATCATTGATCACCCCAGGAAGAGGCAAGCTGATCTGAGATGGGCTGATCAGGAAGAAGACGAAGATGAGTACGTCTGGCAAAAGGGACACTGGTGCCCGCCTGGTTTGAGAAAGAGTCAGAAAAGGAGGGTTCAGCGCTTGAGGAACCGCGAATTGAGGCAGGCGGGGATCCAGAAGAAACAGGTGTGGCGTCCAAAGGACAAGCCTGAGGGATCAAATCGTTCGACTCCGGCATGTATGGTATACTTTCTACTGAATGAGTTTATGGCTTTTGCTAATCAAGTTGTGCAGGAAGAAACGTCCCTGGATGTCAATGACGATGAATAGCTTGGGGGGCTGATGGCGCAACTGGTGTTAGCCAAGCAAGCCACCTTCGTCAAACCGGCCAAAAATCGACACATGAGGCCGCTGTACTTGAAGGGATACGTCAATGGCAAGCCATTGACCAAGATGTTTGTCGACGGTGGGGCTGCAAATCAACGTAATGCCATACACCACCTTTAGGAAACTTGGCATGGGCCCTGGAGACTTGACACCTACGAGCATAATTCTGAACGATTTCGTTGGGAATCCTTCAGATACCAAGGGGTGCGTCCACGTGGATCTGGTGATTGGGTCCAAGACATTGCTCACAACCTTCTTTGTCATCGAGGGCAAAGGAGCATACAACCTCATCGCTTGGGCGGGACCGGATTCACGCCAATTGCCGTATCCCATCTACCATGCATCGGCGGCTCATGCAATGGGTGGATGACGATATTGAGGTGGTCCAAGCGAGATGACTCGGTGAGCGTCGCAAATGTGGAACCGGCTTTTCGGGAATATTAGGGTATTGATTGTTTCTCGGGAAAAGAGCGGGGAGAAGGTCTCGTTGAGCCCGTCGGCGGTGATCAACGGCCGATTCAAGCAGTCGGCTCTTATAGCAATTTTTAAATGGATAATCCCGTCAATGGTACAGATGGCAAGTTGGGTCGAGGATTCATGTCGGCTGACAAATTGGAGGAAGTTGACATTGGAAATGGTGACAAGCCAAGGCTGACATTTATCAGCGCAAACTTGCAATCAGACTTCAGGGAGGAATTGATCAAGCTGCTTAAGGAATATAAAGATTGTTTCGCTTGGGATTATTCGGAGATGCCTGGTTTGGACCGTTCCATTGTTGAGCATCGGTTGCCAATCAAATCTGGTTTTAAACCATACAAGCAACCTCCCCGGAAAATCTACAAAGACGAAGTATTGGCGATGTGAAGAAAGAAGTTGAAAGAATACTCGATGCAAACTTCATTCGACCATGCGGATACGCGGAGTGGATTTCTAACATTGTCCCTGTTTACAAAAAGAATGGAAAGATGAGGGTTTGCATAGATTTCAGGGACTTGAACAGAGCTACTCCTATGGATGGGTACCCAATGCCCGTTGCCGATTTATTGGTTGATGCTTGTTCTTTGGACACAAAGTTATCGGTTTCATGGATGGCAATGCGGGGTACAACCAGATTTTCATGGCAATAGAGGATATATCAAAGATAGCCTTCGGATGTCCCGGTCATATAGGCTCGTTTGAATGGATAGTCATGACACTTGGGTTGAAAAATGCCGGTGCAACTTATCATCGGGCCATGAACTATATATTTCACGAGTTGATCGGCAAAATTGTCGAGATTTACATTGATGATGTACCTGATCAAGTCTTTGAATCATGACACACATTTGGAGGACGTGAAGAAAACTTTGGAATGCACCGGAAGCATGGCTTGAAGATAAATCCAAACAAATGTGCTTTTGGGGTATCGGCTAGAGAATTCTTGGGATTTCCGGTACACGAAGGGGGGATCAAAGTTGGTAAGAAAAGCATGAAAGCTATTGATGAAGTTGTCCCTCCAACCAATCTCAAGGAGTTGCAATCACCGCTCTCAAGAAGATCAATTTTGTGAGAAGGTTCATTTCAAATATGTCGCAAAAGGTTTTGCCCTTTTCTCCATTGTTGGAGCTTAAGAAGGATCGAAGTTTATATGGAGTGACGAACAACAAAAGGCTTTTGATGAGATCAAGCAATATATGAAGGAACCACCGCATCGGTCCCTCCACGGTTGAACAAGCCTTTCAAGTTGTACGTTGCGGCCGATAGCCAAACCATTGGTTCGGCCCTTATTCAAGAGTTTGAAGGAAAGGAGCGGGTAGTAGCGTACCTTAGCCGAAAATTACTTGATCCCGAGACCGTGTATTCGAGTTGCAGAGAAGCCGTGCCTATGTGTGTACTACTCGTGTACAAAATTTCGGCACTACTTGTTGAATGCCAAATGCATTGTATACTCGAAGTTTGATGTAATAAAACATATGTTATCGATGCCAATTTTGAATGGCGAAATTGGCAAGTGGATCTTGGCTTTATCTGAGTTTGAGTTGAAGTTCGAATCGGCAAAAGCTATAAAAGGTCAGATCATTGCCGATTTTATAACTGAACAGCGCGATCCATCGATTGATTTGCTTGAAATTACTCCTTGGGCTCTGTTCTTTGATGGATCATCATGTGGTAAAGGTGGAGGAGTAGGGAATCTATTAATTTCACCCAGGGGTGAAATGTTTGAGTTTTCCATCCCTATCCAGCCCACTGTTACAAACAATTAGGCTGAGTACGAGGCATTGCTTCGAGGGCTTCAATATTTAAGAGAGGCCGGGGTCAGTTTCGGTTGAGGTTTATGGAGATTCGAGTTGGTTATCAAGCAATTGAACGGCCAATACGAGTGCAAAAGTGATGCCCTGAGGAGTTACTACGAGGAATGCAGAGAGATTTTGAAGAGCTTTCAGCTAGTAATTCTGCAAAGATATTCCTAGAGAACACAATGAAGAGGCAAACAGGCTGGCTCAAAGCGCTTCAGGTTATAGGGAAAGTCAAGAAGCATTGGCCATGGAGGTATGTGTGCTGGGAATGGATCTTGCAGAGGATGATTGGAGAAAAGAGATCGTTGATTATTTGGAAGATCCATCCCGAAAGGTCTCTAGGAAACTCAGGTACAAGGCCATCAAATTTGTTCTTCTGGATGGAAGTCTATTCTACAAATCTTTGGATGGGGTATTGCTGCGTTGCCTGGGTCCAGAAGAAGCAAAAAGGATGATGAGTGAGGTGCATGATGGGATATGTGGAGCACATCAATCGGCTTACCGTATGAAATGGGTCATCAGGCAAGCTGGGTGCTTTTGGCCGACGATGTTGGAGGATTGCTTTGAGTATTACAAGGGGTGTCAAGACTGCCAGAGGTTTGGAAATATTCAAAGGGTTCCTGCGTCAGCACTAAATCCCATTATCAAGCCATGGCCATTCAGAGGCTGGGGGTATAGACTTGATTGGCCGGACTAATCCACCATCTAGCAAGGGGCATAAGTTTGTGCTTTTGGCGACGATTACTTTACCAAATGGGTTGAGGCAATTCCACCGAAGAAGGTGACATCGAGAGAACATGGTTGAATTTGTCAAGGAACACATCATTTATCGATTTGGGATACCTCAAACAATCACAACCGATCGGGGAGCTCGGTTTGTGTCCTTGGAGTTTAGGGATCAAATTGTTCAATTCTTCTCCATATTACGCCCAAGATAATGGTCGGGTAGAGGCTTCTAATAAGATCATGATCAAGCTTATACAAAAGAAGATCGACCGGAAGCCAAGAAGGTGGCATTCGGTACTCAATGAAGCTTTATGGGCTTACCGAATGGCCCCTCGTGGAGCCACAAAGACATCTCCTTATGAATTGGTTTATGGGCACCACGCAGCTTTACCTTGGGAAATACAATCGGATTATAGGAGAGTGGTTTTGCGGAAGGATTTAAGCTCCAAAGATTACGAGTGGATTAATGATGGATGAGTTAGAGGACTTGCACATGATCCGTCTTAGGGCACCGGAAAATATTGAGAAGAACAAGCCGCGGGTTGCCAAATATTACAACAAGAAAGTAAAAGTCGGGCAATTTGCGTAAGGGGATTTGGTTTGGAAAGCTTTACTCGCCGATTGGAACCAAGTACGGTGAATTCGGCATATCGTCCCCTAATCGGGAGGGACCCTTTCGGGTGGTCGGATGCGTGTCCGTAATGCCTACATGTTGAAAACTTTACTAGGAGAGGAATTTTCTCGCTGCAATAAATGGAAGATATTTGAAGAAATATTATCCTAGTATTGAAATCGATCGTTGATCACGAACATTGGGATTACATGCATCCGATACGAGAGATAACTCTGCGTTCAAGGATGAAGCCGCCTTTAGAACAAAAATTCTCGAACGGGGAAATGGCCAATACTTAGATGTATTGCCCTTAGCACAAATCTACATTGCAAATGCTTCTTGCGGGTTTACATCTAACTACGAGGGGGTGGAAAACGAAGGCTCGGCGTAAGAAGCGAAAGTATGCTTCAATCCTTTTTTCTTTGCTTCTTCGAATGCTCCCTCTTCGGTTGTTCCGGGACCACCGTGACGGCAACTTGGAAGGTGTGGGGATGACCATGGTTTGCTTGCCTCCACCAAGCTGTCCCAAGCCGCTTTCAAGTTATTGTACCGCCGAGACATCTAGGACGAGAGGAACAATGGTTAGAAACCGAGATCCGGTGCAAGCGCGGAATCAAGGTGAAGTCGGAAACGTTTACCTCCTACTAGTGCCTCCAAAGTCATGCGACGCTCGCGTTCGACACGGCAACGAGTAGTGATATCCCGAGGTCATTCTCCGGATGCGAACGCGGCGGCGTAGTTGATGGTTAATCCTCTGCTCGGGTGTGGCATCCTCTCGCTTCGAGGGAGGAGTCGGAGGAGATGTATTCGAGTCTTTGCTTCGGTCCCAATGATTTCTTCGGGAAGCGGATCGAGGCTAAAAGAAAGAAAACTAAGAGGAGGTAAAGCACGAGATCACACAAGGAAGCAAGGGCAAGTTTAAAGGAAAACTCACTCTCGAATGGTGCATTTCTTTGAGGCGCTGTCCTCCTGGGGTTGCTTGCCTTTGTCCATGGTCTTGGGGTTTTCTCTTTTAGAGCAGGGGAGAAGATGAGAAGTGATGGATGAGTGTGCGAGTGGATTTGCAGGGCATCTCAACAGGCTATTTTATTGACTTAGAGAGTGCATCGGGACTGATGACTGGCTGGCGTGCGTTATTGGAATACCAAGCGGCAGGGTTTTCCTCCCGAATGCGAAGGGTTTTTATTGAACAGTGCTTGTGGATTACTGAATCAAGGATTTTCTGCGGGTTTTGTGCCAAGGGACATCTGTTTTCGCGTGTTCGGCTCAAGCAAGTTCCCGAATACGTTCAAGGGAAAATAAGACTCGCAGTCGCAAATACAAGGGAATCATCACGATACAAGCACGGGAATTGAAAATTCGTTATTTTATTGCCGATAATCAAACATCCCTAGTACAATCTAATCAAAGAGCCTGTTTAGCACAGACTGTGGATGAGTGAGTTCGGCAATAGCGTCACCATGGCCGTCGAGGCGCTCCAGGATGACCTCGATCTCGTCGATGTCTTCTGGCGCGCCGCCCGGAAGCCGCGCGACCGGGTGGAGTAGTCGACGCCGGTGTGCGTCGCCATGGCGGCCAAGCCCAAAGTGGTGCCCAGGCGGATGCCGTGGGTGGCCACCTCGTCGACGCGGTTTTCCACCGCGGCGAGGCGCTCCGTCGGCGTGTCGCCGCGGGCGTTCACCTTGTCGACCAATTGCTCCACCGGCATTTTTAGCCGGTTGAGCTCGCCGTCGCGGGCCGCAAAGTACAAAGTGATGGGGATTAGTATCAAAAGCCGATTGGATTCGGGAGCGAGTTCCCAAGAACCGTACCGTCGATAGTTGCCGAGAGGCGCTTGCGCCGGTCCTCCCACTCCCGGTTCGGCTATACCGGCCTTCTTGGAGACGTCTTCCGGCTCGCGCCGGGCCACCTCAAGTTCCGCCTTGAAGCGGAGAGCGTCAAGTTCCCCGTAGGGCACGAGGGAGTAGCGGTCCGACTCCGAGGAGTCGTCCGGCGAGAGGTTGATGGGCCGACGCGGAGACGGGTTCCATTGAACAAGCCCGAAACAAACGGGATCATCGAAACAAAGGGAAATCTTAAGCAAGTGATGAAGAGAAGATGATGATCATTGCCTCCGACGAGAACCGGCGTGGCTCCCTTCGCCTCGTCGGCGGCGCGACGCCTGTTGTTGCTCCCCGCCATTGGTTTTGGGCTGCGCTGGCGATTAGGAAGAAAAGCTTGAGGTTGGTGAAGATTTGAAGGCTAAAGGCTTGGTAAAGAGCTGGGGGCACCCACGGTTTTATTTATAGGCCTGGTGAAAAGATCGTGGCCTCAGATCGTGGCGCATATCCCGAAAAACTTGGAAGGTAAAGAGGTTTCCTTAGCCAACTCGCCATCGGGTCGTTTGGGATTCAAAGCTGAGTCGTATTCGGTTGACTGGCTCCGGCGAGTTGCGGTTGAGGTGCCGTTCGGGTATAGCACTATTTGGTACTGCCGATTACCGAATGAATCGTTCAAAGTTACGATCAAAGTCACACAAGGAAAAGGAAAGCAAACTTATAAAAGGCAAATGTTGCGAGAACGATCGGTTTGGTTACACATCGCTCGGTGCGGCTAAATGTTCAAATATTTGGCGATTACATTGGAGACATTTGATATTGTTTGGCGGATATCCTCCATCCGTTCCTGGTAATCTTTCTGGGCATTGGACAGGACGGTGAGTTCTGCTTCGCATTGATTCACTTCAGCTATAGCCGATGATGCTTCCTTCTGAGTTTTCTCTATCAGACCGGGAAGTTCAGCTATTTTCTTGTCATCAGCCTCTATTTCAGCACACAAATCTTTCAACTCTGCCTCCAATGCCGCATTTCTGGCAACCTTCAGTTCGCGAGCGGTTGCAAATTGGCCGCCGTTGCCTTGTGAGTCTCGGTTGGGATTGTGCTCCTTTCACGGCTTTGTTCGGCTTTGGCCTTCTTTTGCTCAACGGTGGTCGAGTGGACACATTCCTCAAGGCTCGCCTTATGGCCGCATAATGAATATCCAAATCAGAGACGGGATGCAATGAAGTCTTGATGTCCTCAGGAAGTTCTTGGCTGATGGGCCCAAGCGTTCCTTCGAAATAGTCGAGATCTCTGATTTGGTCTCGAGCATCTTTCTGTAGCCAGGCAAAGATTTCTTTGAGCCTTGTTTGGATTTCCTCTGGTAGGGCTTGAGTTCCTCTTCCTCTTGTTTCGGCATCCGGATTATCCTCCACTAATGAGCTTGATGATGAAGGAATTTGATCTCGAAAGGGTAACATTGCCGAATCAAGAGTGGTTCATTGAAATTAGAGAAGATAATAGAGTTAAGTGCATCTGCTTACCTCATGCCTGACTTCCTGAACTAGGGCAAGGTTTTGTTCAGTTTCAAGGGGTATCTCTTGAGCCACTGGTGAAAGAGGAGCCTGAGGAGCTCTTGGCAAAGCTGAGGCTTCTGTTTGAGAAGGTGCTGGTACAATCTCGGCATATCCGAAGCTTCGGGCCGGAGAGGAGGTGAATTTACCTCTCGTTGTGGTTGGGCTTTCGCATGGCCAATAGGGGACCGAGCTCTTAAAGGACCGGAAGCCTCTGGTTGAATTGAAGGGTTCATCTCTCGGTGAAGTCGGTGCCTCGATTGAGCAAGAGGTGATTGGGTTCCCGATGAGGATGAGATCTCCACTTAGGCGGATGGTTCGGCTCTTGGTGGGCTTGCACGTTGAGGATCGGGGATATCCACAGGGATGATTCATCAATGTTTCTTCGAGAATATTAGATTGAGGGTAAATGCCGGTGTTAATCTTTGAGAAAAGGTGATAAAGATCATACCAAGAGATGAAGCATTGGCGGGTTCCGAAGTCGAAGACTTTGGATTCTAGTCCGAAATTACACAAGATGAAATTTATTGGTAAAGAGTAACCTTGTGATCAAGAAAGAGGAAGTTTTACCTCAACAAGGACTTTCTTGGTGGTTCTTTTCCTCTTGGCACTGGAGGTGCAATCGAGACGGGCCTTTCCTCTTGTCGGCGGTGGCACCGGGTAGAATTGGGTCCATTGTAGCATACCCGGCCATTAGTTGAGCCAAAGTTAGGGATTTAAATCCCGGAGCCGAGATTGGATATCCTTGCATTATAAGCAATTGTCCTAGCTTGAGGGGCGGTGCACCGTATTCTCGAGAAAATTCATGGTTAGTAAAAGAAATGGCGGATCTGCAGAGAAAGGTCATGATGTTACCTCGAAGTTGGCCGAAAATCGGGCATCAACTCTAAACAAAATGAGTGCACCGGCTCACCTGAAAATATGATCATGAAATTCTTGCCGGCAAGAGTTGAAGGTGGGATGAGCTATTGTTGTGGGTGTGAAAGGCCAGGTGTAAATAGTTGGGCCGCATTCATACTTGAAAAACCCTTCGGATTGAGCAATCTCTTTAATTTCTTCTCCGGGTTTGAGGAATTCATGAAGAAATAGCCTTGGAGGCATCCGGCCACATCCGAGACGTTGTCGGGCTACCATATTTGGCCGATAGTATTCATAAGTCTTTGTGATTTAACCTCCCTCCACAAAATTCGGTGGCAAAGAACATGGATGGATCAAAATGTTAAAGATCTCTAGGAACCTTCCATCTTGGCGTCCGGTCTCAAAGGAGAATTCGCAGGGGAGGGTTAAATTGTCATTATCAAGATAAGGAAGCCAAAGAGGGTTGGGGAAGCCCTTGAAAAAGAGCTCGAAAAGTCGGTCGACATTCGATTGATGGAAACAATTGAAGCAGCCTCTCCATAGGTTTGGCATCCTCTGGTGATCTGAGGTTCCCCTTCATGATAGCTGGATGAAGGAAAAAAACCGGTTGTTGAGGTCAATGCCAACAATCTGGTGCATGTGCGGTTGCAGCCATATCTGTACAAACCACCAAGGGCCGTTGACACATGCTATCTTACGGCCGGTATACATTTGGGTGACGATCGATGAAACATGTGGTATACACTACCCGGGAGGTATTTTCCAAGAGGAATGCGTTTACCACCGGCCAACCGAGTAGCCATTACAATGTGATTCGAGTGGGCACATTGGCTTTACCACAAAAAATAAATCCGCACAACCACATGTTCGGGAATGCTCTATACTCAACGTCACCCGGGGGACCGTCCTTCATGTGTTTACGGATATATAATTTATATCCACTTCCCGGTTTCACCCCTATTTGTCTTGTGGAGCCTTTGTAGTCCCAGGGGTACACGGATCCTGAAACATCAAGGCCGGTAATCATGTAGACATCGGCCGAGTTGGGGACATCGGGCCGTGACCAAAGAGGAAGGCATTGACACCATTTGACCAAAAGTGACAAGCCGCTATCAAAAGGTGTTCGTTCTTCGGGGTCTCGGCCAAAGAAAGCTCCAAACATTGAGCAATGCGGAGGCTGTCCCAAGATTGGGTCTTGGCGCTGTTATCCGCAAGCACCCTTTTGTACCAGTTTCTCCAGCCCGCAATTGGGGGCAAGGGCCAGTTCTTGAAAGCGTCCTGCCACAAGGAAGGCTTAGATAAAGCTGCTTTGAAGGGGATTCTTTGGGATTCGGCTGCGATAAACTCGTGGGGATCGAAAATTCCCACTGGACCAAGGAAGTAAGACGTCGAATTGGCTTCAGTACGGATTAAAAGTTCGGTGGAGAGCTCCTGTTGAGAGAAGGCGGAAAAGAAATCTCAGGTAGCAATCGAAAAGTTAGTGCCGAATGAAGCTTACAGGATGGAATTTACCTGAGCGGCTTGATTTTGACCTGCCATTGGAGACCTGAGCTTGGGGAAAAGATGACCTAGGGTTTGGATCTGGACGGAGGCTCCGATGGATTGCGGGGAGAGAGAATAGGTGTTGAACAGATTCAATTTGAAGACGTTGGCAATTGGAGTCAATTTCGGAATAAAATCACTTTTATCCCGTAATTGAAGGGGCATATGTTAACACCAAAATTTGGCATAGGAAGGAGTCCGGAATGTGGGCCCATCTTGGTGAAAGAATCCGTCCCGGAAGAAGGAAGGTTTCTACGTAAAGACTCGGCAAAGGAGCTCGCGGTCGGCAATTGGCTTCCGTTCGGCAAGGAATCTGTTTGCGCCGATTTCGTGGGATTGCGTGATGACGTGGCCCGAGCGGAAGGGACGAATGGATAGATAAGCGATCGTACTTAGAGATAAATTAGGTATCAAATATCGTGCTCGTAGTCCATTCGAAATCATGCCATGACAGGGTATAAATATAGACCCTGGTTGTATGTAATTGTATTCGAAACATTCCCATAACAAACCGGCTTTACGCCAAACCTTTGAGTCATTGTCGTGTCGTCGAGTTTTGCGAGAGGGTTCATCGATCCGTCGACCTCCGTAAGTATCGGCAACCTTGTATCATGTCTAGTATCATGCGGTGGATTTAGATCGTGATGCAAGTAGTCTTGTTACCATGCTTAGTATCATGCGGTAGATTCAAGCTTGGTTCAAGAGGGTTTCTTGTTAGATCATGAGCCATGCGGTGGGCTAAGATCTAGCTTGGAGCTAGTTATCGACTCTATTGGATCTTGGCAAAAATCCAATAGATTCATTAAGTTACCACGTGTTGCTTTGAGTTTTGCTTTATGTTTAAATTCATGCAACACATCTTTGCCCAATCTAGATTGATTTGAATCGGCTTTGTCTCTTTTGATGATCCTTATGCGATTCGAGTTCGTACCCCTGGTTTAAATAACACGTGGATCACATGTTCCCTAATAGCCGAAACCAAATCGATCTAGGTTGTTACGTGTTGCGGGTTCAAGCTTGCCAAATCTTGTATAAATCTTGAAAGGACTTGGGTATCATGCGGTAGATGCAGGTTTTTGGGTTGTTTTGGAGCTAGTCATCCGGTGGATTAGATTTCGATTCAATCTGATAGATTTATCTTCTTTGGTAATGTTTGTTCCTTCTTCATGGACCCCGATTCGACTGTACAGCCGTATTCGGTTATGCTTCCACGAGTGAAACATGTTTATAAGTTATGCCTTAAATATTGTATGCTTTTAGCTTTCCATATATAGATTGTATCATGCGGTGGATAGATCTATTTGTGGTTAGTGGTGTGATTTTCAAACAAGTGTATCATGCGGTGGATAGATTTGTTTGACATTATGCTTGACGGGTTTTAAAGTACCTAGACACGCGGTAGACTAGTGCTTTGGGCCTATGCATGCTTGTTTATTACATATTTATGATCATGCTTTACTTCATTTATTGTTTATTGTTATTTATCATGGAGGATCAGTCATGGCTTCGTGCACGTGCAATTTTGTTCAAATAAAGACCGATCTTTCGTCATGCTTACGTCATCCATTCGGCTATGTTATGTTTTGCACTTTAAAGCTCCCGAATGATTTCTAGTTTGCTTTGCGAGATAGCTCTCTATAGCTATATGTCATCTCATTTGGCTTTATGGCCGTACATATGGAACTGTCCGGTACCACCGGCAAGTTCCAAGCTTTGGAATTCAACTACTTTATCTTTTGTTAATTTTCGGGGGGAAAATTGACGGCACGTCTTGGAATCTCTTCGCGTGTGAAGCTAGCTTGTTCGGCTTGCTTGTGTGCTTGGCGTGAGGTGAAGATTTTGCGTCAACACTTTGTGCGGGGGATGTGGAGACCCCCATCCTAAGTGGAGAAGCTCCTTAGTGGAGGCGGCATCAAGGTGATCAAGGGAGCTTGGAAAGTGCCTAAGTGGATAGCCTTTGTGTTGAGTCAAGTGGTACTCTTGGGAGAGACTTGGTGACCGGGAAGCAATACTCTTGTGTGAGTGCTTCAACAACATGGACTAGGGGTGGCTTAGTACCTACTGATACCACAGGATAAATCGCGTGTCAAGAGTTTACTTCCTCTCATCTCCTTTAAGTTTCTGCATTTACTCTAATGCAATCTTTGCTTGCCTTTACTTTCCTAGAGTAGTATCATGCTAGGATTGGCTATAGGTTGCAAACCTAGTTTTGGGATGGGAGTTTCACACTAGAACAACCCTATAGATAGTATGTTCTAGTTTATCTTTGTGAAAAAATAGTGAAGCCATAGGTTAAGGTTTTTAGATTGCCTAATTCACCCCCTCTCCCTCTTAGTCTACGAGCATCCGATAGGCGTCGGTGCCTTTTCATATCAAAAACAAGGAACGGATAACATCGGTTGTAATAAAAAGAGAGGAAGGGATAAGATCAAGAGCACAGGAAACGGGAAGGTTCCCAAGATCCGGTCAATGGGGAAACTGTTGCCCAGTCAATGGTTGAGAGCAGAGGTAGTGATTCCAATGTAGAATTAAATGATACGTGGATTAACCAAACATCATCTCCAACGTACTCACATCCCGAGGATTCAAACTATATAAAAAACTACTAACAATTACAAAATAAAACATGCAATTCTCACATCTGGAAGAGTATATTTTTTATAAAAATGTTATTTCAAGACATAAATGCTAATATTTTTTCTATAAGATTGGTCAAAGTTGTAATAGTTTGACTGACACGTTTCCCATAACTGCATGTTTTTTGGGACGAAGGGAGTAGAATTAAAGCATACGCAGATTAACCAAACGTTGTCTGCAATGGAGAATTAAGGATACGCAGATTAGCTAAACGTCGTCTCCATTTCTTACTTAAACCCTGTTTGGAAACAAATCTGCTGTATCTTTTCCTTTCAAAATAATTTAGATCCCGTGCCCCTTCATCTACCCGCGAAAACAGCAACTGCCTACTCCTCATCATCACCATTCCCGACCGGAGATGAATAGCATGCCGGGAAGAAGCATGTGACACCAGCCGTCATCGTTGTTGGACCTCCCTCAAGACCTCCGCATTGAGATTGCGGGGAGCGTCGGTGCGACCTCGGAGCGGCCCTTGGCTGACCTTCGCAGCCTATGCGGTACTTGCTCGACCATGCGCCTCATGTGCGGCCACGACAACGTCGGCCGGCGTTTGTCGATAGAGGGGACACGAGATGAGATTTCTTGGGTGTGGGACCCCACCGCCTACAAATCCTTCCTTACTATGCTGACTGATCTCGAAAATCAGGATGTTTGATTCTTCTCCGGGATCAAAGTCATCTTCATGGAAAACAGAGGATACAATGATCTCCGGCGCGCCGCCGAGGGTGGGCACGATGCGTCGGCCTATCTATGCTATCTTTCTCTACAGAGACAATGGCGGTGCCGCCGCTGACGACACTGCGAAGCGGTACATGAGGCGAGTCAGCTTATTTTGTCTTCTTACACATTATTTTCTTCTCACAACAAATCATCCGTACATCAGCATAAGTCTAGATAGCCTAGCCGAACAGGTTCAATGTCTACTCCCTCCGTCCCCAAAAGAGTGTCGTTTTCGCTTCTCGAGAAACAACTTTGACTATACACACACACACAAAACTAATATAGTAGATAGATATTTGAATCTAGTTTTTTCACAAATTTATTTAAAGATTAAAATGTTACACGAATTTTCTACAAATCCGGTCAAACTTGTGACACGGAAACCAACGACGGCACTCTTTTGGAGATAGAGGGAGTAGATAATAACTAACAGTCTTCAAGTATTTCCTCTTTAACAAATGAATAACCATGACAAACTCCTGTTTAAGCATTGCTTTCAATTGTCAAGCAGCTGATTTGACTGGCAAAAAGGTAATGTGACAACATGGAGATAAGAAGTAGAAATCACAGGAAAATATCCAATTTTCTTCCAAACTTAAGCTCATATATATTTGTCAAAATAAAAGGACAAAACTTAGTACAAACATATATTAAAGGAGAATATCTAGTTAATCACTAGCATACGGGGAGTATTTCCTCTTTAGGGCCGACCGCAACGACACCGGTATCCCACCCCGAACCGGTAAAATTTGTGGGTCCAAGCTCATGGACGGGTTGCAACGGCACCGGTAAAACCCGAGGACCGGAGGCGATCCGCCATATGTCGAGGGTGCCCGGACTCCAATCTCCACGTGCTCCCGGCGGCCGCCGCTCGCATCTCCCCCTCCCTCACGCCTCCCGGCGGCGGCCGCTCGCATCTCCCCCTCCCTCGCGCCTCCCCGGCGGCGGCCGCTCGCACCTCCCACTACCGCCGCCGCATCCTCCGCTTACGACCCCCTCGCCCGTGCCGTGTACGCCGCCTCCCCATCCTCCTCGCCGTCGCCGATTTCGCTACCTCCCCATCATCCGGGCCGTCGCCGCACACAATCTTCCACCTCGCCGGTGAACCTGGATCTACCTACACGGGCGGTTCAAGGTTCGATTTTCCCGCACTTGATTGCGACCTACATCCGTAGGGTTCGTTTTTTCGATCTAGACGCTAGGGTTCCGGTGGGGGGCACTAGTAGCATGTTGCTCCGTCGGTTCTTTCGGTTATCTCCGGGAGTCATTCTCACGATTTAGTTCTTTGATTTGATGATTTAGTCCATTTGCTAATTGAACACTTTGGTTAGTAGTATGCCTTGAGCATCGGTCTTGATGCTTGGTTACGGATAGGAGTTGTTTAGTTGTGGTGGTTAATCAAACAAATTAAAACTACCCGATGATGCTACTAGTGGAACATCTTAGATGCGAGCGGGGCAGGCGGGCACAATGGTAGCTAGTAATTGTACTTGTGCTCTCCATTTGTTGTGTGCATCTTAAATTAAAACTACCCGATGATGCAAAATGCTTTCCCTTTTTTGTACTTATCACAATTTCTTGGAAATTTGTCATGGTCACAATTACTCGACAGGTTAGCACTAGATGTAATAACTGGAGTTTTGTTCAATAGGCTTCAGTCGTCATGTTTCTTGTCATCCTGTGCGAACTTTCTCTTGGTGTGGTGATTAAAAGTATCCTAATATGGCTGTTTACATTTCAAAATTAGGTTAGTTTCAGACTTTCAGTACGTGTCAAACACGTTAGTTTCCCTGGTGCTATAAGATATCCATGTGTTAGCAGTATATCTTGATAGATTATTTGTGTTTGCGCATCAGATGTATGTTTACCTTCCTCTTTGGTCACGTTAGTTTCCCTGGTGCTATAAGATATCCATGTGTTAGCAGTATATCTTGATAGATTATTTGTGTTTGCGCATCAGATGTATGTTTACCTTCCTCTTTGGTACAAAAGATTAATGTCAATTAGTTCTAGGTTAGACTGCCAATGTTCTCATCATATCATTATGCGTGGTGATGTTCAGTCCTTATTTAACTGACATACCATAGTACTTTGTTGCAAATTTAACTGACATACCATAGTACTAATGTGCAAAACTGATTACATGGGGCTAAATTTTTTTTCTTATCTCTCTCTCACTCTCTCTAGAACTCATGTCCTTTTAGTGGGTGCTGATTGAATGCTTCAGCTTTTAGTTGGGACCAATTATTGGATGTACTGTGACTCGATTTTTTTGTCGGAAAGCCCCCTACTATGATGAAAATAGAATTGTATCATTAGGTAGGATTTAATGATTTGTGATGAGCATAACACCTGTTGCATATTATGGAAGTCCCTGGTGAAGGTGAATATGAAATTGTGAGGTCTAGGATGAACCTTTGGATTCTCTTATTATGTTATTGCATGGAGTGATGCTCAGCTATCATTCAGTTATCATTAGCATTTTCAACTAAAGCTTTGAGCCAGTGTGCCCTTATTTTTAGACCATTTTGCATGCTGAGCTTAAAGTATGTTTACTTCCTGCCTTTCTCATATAGATATTATTACATACGACTTGAGACATGACCCATCAGCCTATGATGATGATGATGATGCATCCATGACTGCTCCATGTATTCACGTATGGCATAAGCCCCTGGCGACCTGTGTGCATTACAGGATTCATGACCTTGTTTATCAATCTGTTAGCAGATATGTACCATTGTCCTGAAACTGCAAAGTAGGTAATATGTGTGGTAAATTTGTTCTCTAGAATATGCACCTTCTCTCATAGAACTCCAGTTCCTGTAATAACAATTACACACACCAGGTAATTTGTAGGTAAAAAGAATGAGGTGTGCAATCATTATGAGATCGGATTCATAGCAGATAGCACTCACTAGTGGCAGCATATATGTTATTTGCTCAGGTTAATTTGTTTGTGTTTTTCTGACTGTCCAGTATTTCTAGAACTTTGAACTTTTGCTGAATTTGAACTCCTGCGGATGGTTGTTCTGTTATTGAACATTGCATTTAATCTAACTGCATTTTTTTCTTTGCAGCAATACAGGATGACATCTTTTTTTAGTACCCACAGTGATGCATCGGCGGGGTTTTTTGGAGAAAGTCTTGTTGATGCAGCACAAGCCATTGGAGGGGCCTCTGAATCTTCCGTGAGTGCCTCTGCTGGCCAACCTCAAGGTCGTCGCAAGGTGGCAGCAACCAGGACCAAACGGACCAACTTCTCGGCATACGAAGACAATGTGTTGTGCAAGTCTTGGTTGGAGATCGAGCTGCGATGCGTCCACCAACACCGGCCGAGCAAAGAAGCTTTTTGGGGTCGTGTGGTTAGCGAGATACAACTCACGGTGTCGCGACTATCCGGAGAGGACACTAAAATCAATTACAAGTCGTTGGGATCACATCAAGGCTGAAGTAAGCAAGTTTTCCGCGTACATGGCCGATGTGATCCGCACAAATGCAAGTGGCACCGACGAAGCGAGATAAGTCCGTGGCAGTACCGTCGCTAATTTTGCAGCCATAGAAAAACACAATTTCACTCTAATGCACTCTTCTGGAAAATACCGAAGGATGAACCAAAATGGGCGAGTTGAAAAGAAGAATGGACACACCTTCAAATAGTTCCGGTGAGCATCACAACATCATAGACCTTGATCCGAATGATCCATCGCCGGCTAGGTCTACGGGAAAACGTCCCATGGGGAGGGACGCGGCAAAAGCAACCAAGAAGAAAGTTGCTTTGGAGGTTCAAGTTCACATGACTATATCTCCAAGATGGAGGACATCTCGGTTCGAAAGATTGAAGCATTAAAGGAAGCGAGAGGTTGAGCGGAAGATAAATCTCAATGAGATCCTTAATCTAGAGAAAGTGAAGGCGGAGGAAGCTCGTCAACATCGGTTGCTAATGTTGGACCTAGAAAGGGAAAGGTTGGCCATGGAAAAGCGTCGACTTGAAATGGAAGCTAAAAAGAGAGAGAAGGAGGAGGAGGAGAAAGAGAAGAGGGAGGACGAGCTAATAATGGCTATTAACCTCGACCGGTGCCAACCAATGGAAAGAATTTACTATGAAGAACTACAACGAGACATACTTAACAACATGCGCACTCGACGTCGTCAAGGACCGAGTTAGTGATAGGCGAGTCGGATTTCAAAAAGGCGAGAGGGGAATTAGCTAATAAGCTAAGGCTTAATTATTTATGTAATAATTAGGTGCTAAATTATTTATGTAATAAGATGAGGCTAAATTCTGAGTCAAGATAATTTCTGGATGCCTTGTGTTTTAGCTAAATTATTTATGTAATCAGAGTTGGATCATGTCACAGTTCAGTATATGTGATCAGTCAATTAGAAGCTGTCCATCCTGCCAATTGTTGTTCTGATTGGTCTGAAAATGCAAGCCAGTCTATTTGCATGTGTTCTGGCTGTATACTTTGTTTTGAATGTGTTCAAATTTTTGGCTATCTTATTCTTATTCTTAATAATTAGAAGTAGACATGAAGGTGGAGCTACTTTTTCTTAATAATTTGTCCTTGCTCTTATACTTGATTCACCTATGAATCCGGTGGTGGCTACAACATTAAGGCTCGGGCCAGGCTGCAGCATTGAACTGATGAAATTTGACATGGGGGGCTCTGCTGCTGTGTTTGGTGCAGCTAAAGCTTTGGGCCAAATCAAACCTCCTGGAGTAGAGGTACTTCAGTTGCAGATACTAATACAAGTGGTATCTAGGTTTCACCCATTTTTCTGCATTTGCTAAATTCCAATGGTGTTTCTCTTTGTCGCAGGTTCACTTTATAGTTGCTGCTTGTTCTTTTGTAAATGCTTTTCTTCAGGAAAATAATACTGATGCCGAGGGAAGGCTTACCTTCCATGCAGATGTTTATACCTTTTATCCTCAGGGTGGACAGCTATTGCTGTATCGCCCAGCATTGTCTCAATCCTGGTGGTTGCTACAACAATCTCACCCAGTCCTTCCTCAAGAGGATAGGCAAAAGATATTAATACACCAAACTGCACCTCACTATCATAACCGGGGACCTTTCGCATAGTTTCTTCTTTAAGTTCAATATGATCAACCTGTCAAATCAGCATTTTCAATCTAAGAAATTTATATCTTAACCAAGCATACAAAGGATAACAATGTCTATCATATCATAAACAATATAAAGATCCATTAACACTAAGAGGAGCATGTCATCACGGACCACCAACCAATTCATCACATTTTCCTTGTCATAGCCTCCCCATAATTCACATTTATATTTTGATATTTATTTCCTTCCAACCACTAGATGAGTAGAGTTGGAGTGCAGGTGGCAAAAGACCACTCCACTTCCAATGTACGATGAAGCGAGAGAAAGCATCCATGCGAGAGGCTAAAAGCATTGTAAAAATATCACATGATCGGTTGGCACAAGCCAAATAATTTGTCACCAAGTACATAAATATTTTATATGAATACGAGATCCATTGGTCGACAATACATATCACCACAAGAGAAAGAATAACAAATAATTTAAAGGCTATGACATCTAGGTGGAACCAAATCCGTTCCAGTTGTGCTCAATGAGATCTTGTTGCGGCCCGACTATGCATAGCCGGGTCCCTTAACTTGTGATGTGCTTCTATAAATGCATTTCGCTCGGAACATTTCCCCGTGATGGAGTGACTTTGATGCCAATATCGTCGAAGTTTGTATCGATAGCCTCGGCTTTCTCATCCTCAACAATCATATTGTGCATTATAATGCAAGCGGTCATGATATCACTAAGATGTTCTCTTGTCCCATCCATAAGCGAGGTCCACGGACCCACTTTGCCCACCTAGATTGAAGCACTCCAAATGCCCTCTCAATGTCTTTGCGTGCACTCTCTTGCGGAGCGGCAAAATGTGCGATCTTCCGTTCCATAGGATGTTGAACGCTCTTCACGAATGCAGGCCAGTCAGGGTATATACCATCCGCAAGGTAGTACCCCATGTTATATGTATGTCCATTGACTGTAAACTCAACCGAAGGTGTCTCTCCTCGTACAAATCCTGAGAAAACATGCGACCTATGCAATACGTTGATGTCATTGCAACTGCCTGGAAGACCAAAGTAAGCATGCCATATCCAAAGATCATGGGATGCTACAGCCTCTAAGATCATGGACGGTTGCTTAAAGTGTCCAGTGAACTGGCCCTTCAAAGAAGCAGGGCAGTTCCTCCATGGCCAGTGCATATAATCAATGCTTCCATACATACAGGGAAGCCACGACTCTCATTCTCTTGAAGTAGGCGAGCCAGATCGGCCGGAGTTGGAGAACGGAGGTATTCTTTCCCGAAGGCAGATATAACAGCACTGCAAAAATGGTGAAGAGCCTCACGAGCAGTAGACTCGCCAATCTGCACATACTCATCAATGGCGTCTGCCGGCATACCATACGCAAGTATGCGAATTGCAGCTACCACCTTCTGTAGGGCGCTCAATCCTAACAACCCAGTGCAATCCTCACGCTGCTGGAAGTATGTGTCCACCGACGTAACTCCATCAAGAATGCGAAGGAAGACATGACGCCTCATCCGGAACCTACAAGTTTGAAAAATGTAAGCAATATGCACATATTGACAGAAAACACAATAATATGACAATGACATGTTCTGTACCTTCTACGGAACTGTTCTGGGGTGTACACAGGGTTGTCAGCAAAGTAGTGCCGTATGATTCTCGCCTCTCCATCAGCATGGTCTCTAGGCACAACTCGTCTCGTATGCTTTGAGCGGTGGAAGGAACTCTCCGCATCCATAGCTTCCGCCATAATGGCCATCTCTTCTTCGTCGTCAAAAAGCAACTCATAATTAGGTTGATCCTCTGCAATCAAGTACCGAAGCAAGGTGGAATCATCTTCTTCCATTGTTTGAGACAACCGAGACATTGGAGCCACGCACGCCAAAGACAAAAGATTTGAGATGAGACAAAAATTTCGGAAAATGGACGGCGAAATCAAAGATTCCATCGGCGAGTTCAAACCACCGGATGTTATGAATGCTAGCGAGATAAGTACCTTCAAAACTCAATCTTCCACAACTAGTCGGCCGGTACAGATGTAGCCCCTCCGGCAAGGAAGGCGGAGTGCTTCGAAATGTGCCCTTTTTCTTCTGCAGTATCGATTCATGAACATCGTTAAATGATGAAACGGCCCAGAAAAGACTACTCTATATATTGCACTGGTAGTATGAAGGTAGCTGCATATTACCTGTCCAACATACAAATTCTTGGATGTGCTTAGAACAAATATCCACTTTGCATCCCTTGTTCCACCGGAAGTGTCAAGGATTTGTCTGCTGTTCTTGAACATGAACTTGCCATCCTCAATCACAACCTCATAGTCCTCTCTTTCTTTACGCACAAAGACGACTTTGGTTTAAATCTCTAAGGGGAAGAATACTTGCTACAATCAAGTAAGAATACTATCAATCAAGTAAATTTTTGCTCAGATCCATGCTGATCAGCTCCTGATTCTTCAGAGGAATCGAACTTTTTGCTCAAGAGGGACGGCAGGATGCAGCTCAGTACCGTGTCGGCTCGTGGCGCGTGGTGGATCCCGGCCACGTCTGCGCGGTGACGGTCTGCCGGCCGCCGGCCGCGGCCGTAGTCGGCGAGGGCGGCGGCGGGGCCCGAAGGCGACGGGCTCCTCGCCGTCGCGGACGGCCTTGACGTGCGGCGCCGGCGGGGCACCGGGGTCGAGCTTGCGGTTGATTGCGTGCAGCGCGTACCGGGCCGTCGTCCCCGCCGCGAAACGCCGGACCTTGCCGGAGCTCCGCACGTCACCTCCGAGAGCTGCCGACGGGGAGCGGCGCGGCCCCGAGCGGCGCGGGCGGCGGTGGCCGGGACCGGGACGCGGCCACCGGCGGCGGCGGCGAGCCGGCGAGGCGGAGGAATTGGGAGGAGACGTGGTGGAAAAGGAGATAGAGGAGGAAAATACGGGTCACCGTTGCGGCGATTGTGATTTGGAGGGTTAAATTTTTTGGAGGCTCCTCCAAACATACTTTTACGGGGTGATTTTTGCAGGCCACCGTTGAGGAGGAAAATTTAGCCTTATACCTAATGAATGATTAAACTCATGCTTAAACATTGACTCCAATTATCAAGCAGCAGGTGTGTGACTAGAAAAACGAAATGTAACAACATGGATCACTACCCCCGTTTTTCCCTGACGGCACATTCAGTCATGAAAAGTGCCTCAAACTGTCAGGGATGATCTTCGGTGACGGTGACTGTCAGGGATGAGCAGTAAGAACTTGCTTCCATTTGCTGTAAACTTATTTGTTGTGTGCGGGCCAGAGATAATTTTATTTTCAAAAAAAAACATTGATCTTCCAAAGTGAAGCTCACATGTCCAATTTATAATTATACATTCGCCGGTGAAGTTCAGTTTTGTCTAGTTTAAAGGAAATCAAATCGAAACCGGATAAGAGTGAGCTCACATGTAGCTAGCCGGCATGCAAAGGCGCTTACATAGTGCATACGGAGCCATCAAAAAACATGGCACTGCATTGACTTCTGATTAAGAAAAGCTTTATAAGTTCAACTGGCACAACAACTAGGAGGTGGCGCGATACATGCAGCCTCTGGAGTTCTGGAATTCACGGAATGATGGAAACCTATATATAACAACAGGTCATAAACGATTTGTGCTGACACATCAAAATTAGTGTGCCAGTGGGCATAATTGGCACCCGCCAGCAAAAACATGTACAAGGCCGTCGGGCGAGCAACCGTCAGCATAAATGTCTCTGTGCTGGCAGGCTACGTAAGGCACCCGCCAACACAAATGATCTTCATTTGTGCTGGCGGGTGCTTAAATGCTTTTCAATGTATATGAATAGGAAAGGCCAATCATGTGTAATTATCAATAAAATAAATTGGATTAAAAAGTCATTTCAATATGTATTAGACTACATATTTATTGCTGTGTAGACATTTCGAAAATTTTGAGAGTGATTTACTATTTTCTAAAGTTTAAATGGTCATAAAGATGTTCATTGAAATCAACATATGTTAACTAAAATTTTCACAAATAAGATAAAAATGTAGAAAAATGACAATAATAAAAGAAAGTATGTTCCATTTTAGCTCAAATCTTGAAAGTACATGTAAAATTCCGCAAGTTTGTTAATGTATTTTTCACTTCTATTATAACTTCTTCGTGGGAAAATTCTAATAATATCTAAATATGGTCCAAAAATTATATAAAGTTGTAGTGTGTCATGTTGTGAGTCTACAACCTTAACATAAAAGTTTGAGCATGTTATGAGAAAATTAGACCTTTACTTACCACATAATTCAAGATATGTTTCAACCTATAGTTAAATATGAACCGACTAGTTGAAATATTTATATTATTTATCAAATTATAATTTTTACATACCTTATAAAATATTTATTTTCAAGTGTACAAGTTCCAAATCTTTTAAAACTCATTTAGCAAGTATATAAAAATGTTTAAATTTTGGTGAAAATTCTCATTGTCACACCCTGAAATTTCCAATTTCAGGATGTGAATAGAAAGAATAATTAACCAATGATTTTCGCATAATTTTAAAATTTTCCAACATTTATTTTTCTTTACAGGAAATATAGTATAAGAAAAATGCTTTGTTTGATTTTCCGAATTAAAACAAAGTTGGCAGTGTTGCATTCATGCCGATGCGTCCATGGTTCTTGAGTGCAAAAGGTTTTAAAATGCGCTTAGGTGCTATCCAAACCCTTCTGAGAATTTTTCGGACTTTTCTGGAATTTATTCTCATTTTTCCTAGAGAGATTTCTATTTATTAAAAGGCTCTAAAATCTTTTTCATGAGCACCAAATGCTTTATTTGGATTGATCATGTCTTAATCTATCTCTAGGAATTTTCCCGAAATTTTCGTGATTTTTCGAGTATTTTTCGTGCCTTTGACACAATTTCTAGATTTTACGGAATTGTTTCGACATTAAAAATAAATTCGAAAAAAAAGAAAAACCTATCCTACTCGGAATGGGCCGAGCCCGAAGGCCCGACCCGCTCCGGCCCGCGCGTGGCCCGTCAACCGGAGGCCGGGGGAGCCACGGCGGGACGCGCGCCGCCGCCGGGCGTGCACACCGGGGCTCCCGCGTGCCCCGCGCCCCTATAAAGGGGGACCCGCGAGCCCCCGCGCACCCCGCCCCGCGCGCGCCGCCGCCGGAAGCCGCACGTCGCCGCCCCGCACCGAGCCGGTGGAGGCCGAGCCGCCCGAACTCCGCCGCTACCGTTGACTCCGATTCCCGGCCGCCTCCCTTCGTCTCGGTCGCGGTGAGCACACCTTTGCGATCCCCTCGATCTCCTCTCTCCGTTTTGGCTTTCACCCAAGCCTCTCCTCTGTCCGAACCCCCGCCGATTTGATGCTCCGGGAGCATGTTCCCGTACGCCACGTGTTCCCGTCCGGAGGTTGAAGAGATAAGGTCGTTTTGCGGATTAGCCCCCGGAGAATCATCTAATCTTTAGATCCAATCTTGTGTCTCGTACCTTTTGTGGAAAACCCCCTACGAGAGATCCCACTTTCACACATAAAGCCCAACCACGCCCTTTTATAGATCTAACCCTGTCCTTTGTCCTTTTCGCGAGCACTATTCAATGTGTCTTGCAAATTTCATTTGCTACTCCCCGAGGTCTATAGTAAATCACGAATAGGTCCTCCAATCTTGTTTATCTCGTAAAATCTTCGTTTAGCTCCGTTTTAATCCGTTCAAGTTGCGTTAGGTTCATAATAATGTAACTCACGTGTTAGTGGTGAGTTTTCATCATGTTTTGTTTTCTGAAAATAAAATTTATATTAATTTTGATTAATGTCTAGTTATGCATGTCTTTTATCAATAAAAGCAAAATAGATCTATACATCGTTTTTCGTAAGTAAATTTAATTTGATTAATGTTTCTATCACATGTTTTTGTACATAAAATTTAATTAGATCTTTATCTCGGTTTTCGTAAACGAAATGTTAATTTGTTTAATAGTTAATTAATCTTTTCTAATTAAAATTTGGTTAGGCTTTTACATCGACTTTTATAATAAATATTAATTTGATTAATGCCAATACCATAATGTTTTCAATGATAATATTATCTACTCGAATTACAAAGTTTCGTTTAGATTGTTCATATAGTTTAGTTTTTCTCAATTAAATGTTTAATCGGTTTAATCAATAAATGAATCTTTATTAATAAAACTTCACTAGTTCTTTACACCGGTTTCATAAGTAAAGTTTAATATTGCATTAATGTCAACATAGGGTATTTTATTTCTGAAATATCCTTTATATTTGTTTTGTTAATTAAAATGAACCTAGCTCATAATCTTGTTCTATCATAAATGCAAATAATTCGTTAGACGTTCGGTGTCAGCTTTGTCTTAGTATCTCTTTTGATCAAGTTTATCAGAGGCTCTAAACCTTTCTAGTGTTAGCCCAAGCTAAACCGTGTGCATCTAATCAAGCCCTAGAGTTTCTGCTTAGCTTAGTAGCTTTATTTGTGTGAGTAGTTTGCACTGCTTGCTTGCCTATCAAGTAATCTTATCCTCTTCTTTCATGTTTATCTTAGAATCTTGTTTATCAGCATCTAGCTAGATGATGTCTATCCCATCTCTGTTAGGTTGTCCTTTTGTAAATCAGCTATGTTCTTATGCCCAATCTTTCGTAGCTATACCTTTCTTTAGAGATAATCTTGTTATCGGTTCCTTTACCAACTAGTTTAGCTTACCTTTTGCTCAGTTGTTGCCCTTCGGTCTAGTTCTCTTCGTAGACTAGTTTTCCTAAACCCACCTTAAGGTTTTCTTATGCGCTTGATAGTTCGTTACTACCCGTCTAGTTCGTTTCACAGTAACTTGTACATTAGCATGTGTATCACATGTTACTTACTTTAACACTAAAGTTGCATGTTAATCTTGACTAATTCTTATTCCATTTCTTTTATAAATAAAAAGTGATTAGGTTCTAATCCGGTTTTCTTTAATCATGATGTAATTGGTTAATCCCTATTCATAACTAGTTTTTCTAAATAAAAGGTGTTTAGTGTTAAATATTGGTTTTTATAATAAAGTTAATATGCCTAATGACATTATAAATGCCTTTTCAATATTAAATATGTTTAGTTGAACACGTGACATAAAGTAACTTGTCTAGTTGTCATATACTTGCTTTATCTTTCTAAAGTAATTGTTAATTTGACATAACTTCCACTCGAATGTTATAACTAAAACATGATTAGGTTTATCGTGATTTCTTTAATTAAATGTAACTTGTTTAATGGTAACATAGAGTATTCTGAAATATTCTTTCACATGATTTCTTAATTAAAATATGCCATGCGTAGTCTCTCGTTGTTTGATAATGATCTCACGATAGTTTCGAGCTTAGTTCTGTTTTCAGCGTTTCTTGCGCTTACGTAACCAATAGAATCGAGCTCTATCTCAACGTGATCTTTACGGTCCTTGCTCAATCTTCCGCAACCATCTCTTTAAAGCTAACCAAGCCTTTCCCTTCCAAGCACCCTTTGTGTTCCTTAGTGGTCCATCTAATCAAGCCCTGTCCTTCGGTGCGTCCTTTAAAGCTTTCTTTTGATTGATGTATTGTTCTTAGTATATGCTTGTTTGTTTGCTTTGTGTATGTTTGTGCCCGATGATTGATGCGAGTAGAGTGAACGTCGTTCGAGAAGTTTGAAGAGTTTGAAGTTGAAGATTCTGAGCAACTACTCTTTGGTTAAAGGCAAGTGTGTCCTTGATCTTTTGTCCTAAGAATTATATTTAATCACTCATTGCATTGCTTGCATTAATTTTGATGGGTTCTTATTAAGGATTACCTAGTCTTTATGATCATTCCTTGTTAACCTGGGTTTAGATTTATTTTGGGTAGCTATGCTTAGATGCTATACCTGGGTTATGGTGGTTTTAATGAACAATAATGATGAATCATGCTATACCTTTATGTTATATCTTTGGATGTTTAATACAAGACCATATGTTTAATCGGAACATGGAGAACCACCCAGGACAACAGTGCAACCACAAGAACTATATGGCTCTGGTCTTGGCCGAGTAATTAGGGAAGTCTTTGTGTGGTTATTACTCGCATAGTAGGTTGGGGACGGAGGAATGCTTTTATGGCTCTTCTATTCCGGAGTGGTGTTGGAATGGAAGTACTCTATGGCTGACCGTCCGTGATTAGAAGTGTGGTACGAAGATAGCCTCTATGGCATACTACCATGGACTAATACGCACGAGAGGACTCTTTGTAAAGGCCTCGTACTGTCCCTATGCAATCACACCTCGGTAGTGTGGTATGATGCTTGGCCGGCATCGCATGGTTGGGTCCAAAGTTCTTCGGGACTTTTACACAGCTTGTGGTGAAAGTGTACAACCTCTGCAGAGTGTAAAACTAATCAATTAGCCGTGCTCACGGTCAAGAGAGCCCCGGACCCTCATATGATAATTGATCTTGAAGATGAACTTAAATCGTGTTCTCTGGTTATACTTGCCATGTGCTTATGGCGTATTTCTTACCTTATGCTTAATGGTGGGACGGTATATACTTATACTTTATTAGTAATCGAGTGCTAATAAAATTTGACCAACTAAAATGCTAAATGCTTTGAGCCGAGTCCACTATAAAGCCTTTGCATTCATTCTTTTCCCCACACTTGGTGATTACGACAAGTGCTCACCCTTGCTATAAACAATGTTGCGCGAAGGAGGAAGTCGCTATGAAGATGTGCTAGTGCTAGGCATACGCAACCCCCGATCGACCGCTCGTGATGTTTGGAGCCTTCGTTCCGAGATTAAGCGTAAACTCTGTTAATCTCCCTTTTTCTTACGTGATACCGTTTCGTATTCACTTATATGTCACTATATGTATGAAAATATATCCCGGCATACATATAGTTATGCACTTGGTTTTCTTTGGAAAAGCGAGGTGTGACATCCGCCCGACTTGTGTTGGCGGACAGTATTAGGAACTGTCAGTATAGATCAAAATTTATGGCGCGGAAGTTCGGTGGGCTAAAATTTTGTATGTGTGGCACCTTTAGCTGGTCGTCTTCTCTCCCTTTTATTATCTGCCTCCCGCACCATCCCGCTCCCTCACCTCTTTGCCGCCCATCTCCTCCCTCAATTCTCTCCCTCAACTCCCATCCGCCCCTCTCCTCTGGTCCTTCCCCCTCTCCACCCCGCCACTCCTCTACCCATCAACATTTGTCTCCTCCCTCTCTGCTCGCCCTTCATCTCTCACTGGTGAGGAGCGGTGGTGGGGCGAGGCGTGGTGGCGGGTAGCAGGGCGTGAGGTGTGGTGGCGGTGGGGCAGCGGCAACCCGGCCTTGAGGATCCGCAGTGGCTAGCGATGAGGTCCAGGTGGCTGGGTGTTGGGCACGACAGAGACCTTGAGCTTCGGTCTGCGCGTGGCGGAGCTCCTTGGCAACCTCGAGCAGCAGGTACCTCTCCCTCCCCCTTTCTAGATCTCCACATCCCTCTCCCTCTCTAGATCTCAAGCAATAGGTACCTCTCTCTCTCTCTCTGATCTCTCTCCCTCTCTATCCCTGCGGTGTAGGAGGCATCATGAGGACATGATACCTTCGGATACGACCATTGATTATATGGTGAGCTCGTTTCGACATTTGCATAGTAACTTTTGGTACAACTCACTTGGTTCCACATGTACATGTCTCTATTTGGTTGAAGGTACAACTGTGTTTTAGTGTGCAAGCCAATCACAGTCCACTACGTGAAAACCTCAAATAGGTCACACAACATTTGTAACGGGCCCTTAACACCCATTACATGCACCCACATCTGTAACGGTTGTTACTTGGCGCCCGTTACAGATAAGCGCGGCAGGTCGACCCCGGGGTTGGCCTCCGCAACGCCCGTTACAAATGTGGACATTTGGTAATGGTCTTCTTAAACGTCCGTTACATGAATTCTTTGTAACAGACGTTAAATAGAGCCCGTTACACAAGTGAAACCTATCGGTAACGAACTAGTAAAGTCCGTTACTGATCAACGCCCTATCGGTAGCGGGCTTTGTTTACGTCCGTTACGATCACTCCATATTGGTAACGTGTTATTAAGTCCATTCTTGATGAGCATTTGACGCCCGTTACTAGTTTGAGAGCCCAATAATTAAAGTCTGAGAGCACTCAACTGCCGTGAAGCGGGAGCGCGGCGTCAGTGAACAAATGAGACGGAGGTTTGTTAATCATCGTCTCCTTTGAGTCTGTCCTCATTGACAGGTCAACTCGATCCATCTCTCATTGCTTCCATTTCGACATACAGGCACAATCAACACACATATCTTCTGAGACAAAACAGACATCATAAGATAGATAACTTGTCCACAAAGATGAAGATAACTTGTCCACAGGAATAAAGATAATTATTACAAAAGGTTAACTTGTCCATATATCAAGCTAGGACTTAACTAGTCCATCACATTATTTACTATGGTCGTGCTATCTGACCATACACATCAACAAAGGCATGCCCCTTGAACATCCACAAAAGTATGGCTACTCACCACCGCACATCAACAAGCTTGAACAAGATCATGCCCCATCGGGATTATTGGCTCTTTTTGCGGCCTCTTCGTAAGCAACCAAGGATTCTTGAAGCCCTTCTAGTGCACCTTCAATGGGCTCGAGATTTTGTTCGGTAGTATAATTGTACCTCCTTATGTGCTTAGCCTTTTTTACGAGGATGTTCACTTCTTTTGTGATTTTTTCAAACTCGGGTTTCACATAATCCCGGACATTAAGGTTAAGAAGTAACTCAAGCTCGCTCGCGACTCAAAGAGTTTTGCACGAAATAGGGTTAAACATGGTATAAGAACAACATAGTTAATTCGAACTAATTTTCCTCGGACCTTGGAGTAGGGTGTGACAATAAAAGCGAACTTAGTTCGAAGCGATTTACCTCGAACTTGGTATAATTAAGATCATGACAAGCATGGAAGACATCATCATAGGCACTAATTAACTTTATGAAGCTCAAGCTCAAGCTACCTTAAGCTCCATCTACAGAACAAGTAAAAAGGCAGTGAGATTCAGAGAAACTTGCCTCGTTGTCGTCATAGTCGTTGCCAGAGTCAGAGATGAGGTCCTCTACACCTTCTTTGTCGCTCCCTCGACACCTCTTCGTAGCTGCCAGACATTTGTGCTCGCAAAAGTGAGGCAGGCCCCTCGCCCACTTCGCTGCTCCCTCGCCGGCACGCTCCTCCTTGCCGCCTTGTTTGGCCCCTCGTCAGAATCCGAGAGGATCCAGTCGAGAACCCTCGTCCCTAGCATTGGGTTCACTACACCGCCGCTTATCCCCTCTTCGTCGCTTATCGTCGTCTCCCTCTTCGCTGCCATCTCGCCGGCACGCGCGCAGATCCAGTTGTGGCACCGCTTCGCGTTCCGGTTCTCCTCGATCCCGGGTGCGTGGGGTCGTCCGCTGCTTGGCCCCTTGCCGGCGCTCGTCGTCGTCTTTGTCTCCACACCTCCTCTCACACCTCCTCTGCGCTTTTTTTCAAGTAAAGTGTTGTGCTTATCCATTTGGAAAGAAGAAAGGGGCAATATTTGGGATGGATGGGGTAGTAGTCAATGCCGACGCGGGTTAGCAAACTCGGGTCGCTTTGTTGGCTGGTGCGCGGGCAATGGTTACCTTCTTTAATGCTTTTTTTGGAAATGACACTTAATTGCTTCCCTCAAAAATTAGGGCCCATAAAGCGACACCTAAAAACTAGGTGATTCCCCGTGCGTTGCTCGGGAGATATGAGAAAATTTTCGATAAATTATGAACCAATTTGCTACCACAACCGGTTTATGCAATAACCCTTAGTTGGTGGAAGATGATGTGGGTAGTTTGTATGAAGAAAGAATTGGTGTAATGAAGAGAAAAAGAGATAGAGTTAATAACCCTTAGTTGGATGGGAGATGATGTGGGTAGCTTGCATGAAGAGAGAAATGAAGTTAATGATAGCTAGTGGGTACCAATTATATAAGTTATATAGATTACTAAAAATACATACAATTCATAGTTTTTTTAAGAATCGAACAACTCATAGGAGTAGTTGGGCATTTGGTATTTTGAATAAAATATGAATAGTCACACATCTCCTTGTGACCACATGATTTTTGTGGCCAAGAGCTCTCTCCGAGCGGACTCGGGTTACGAGGCGCGTGATCGACCGCCCGACGGTTTGCCGTCTTGTCAATATAAATCCTGGCCGGCCAAGAACTTCGTCAACCGTGGCACTAAGAAAACCCCACCACCACCATCTCCGATCACCAAGAAGTGAATCCAAGAGCTTCTCCTTCATCAAGCAAGCGCATGGCGTCAAGCGAGCCATCAAGGAAGCGGGGGAGGGAGGAGGTGCCGCCGCCCCCGCCCACCGAGCCCGAGGAGGCTGCCGCCGCACCCGCCCACCGAGCCCGAGGAGGTGCCGCCGCCCCCTCTTGAGGAGGTCTTGCTGCCCCCGCCCGAGGAGGTGAAGCGGGCCGAAGCCGCCCGGCACAAGGTGTCGCCGCCCTCGCGTGCTCGAAAAGTAAATTTTGAGGATGCTGTTTTTTTCGGTGAAGATGCTCTATGAAGCGTCCCCTCATCCGAGGAGACTAAATGTGACACAAATACAAGTCCCGGGGGCCGGTAACACATTTATTACAACGGGCGGTTCATTACCTTACAACATGTCGAGGTCGTGGGCACGGAAGTGCCGGTACCACGAGAAGAAACATAAGAACTACGCCCAAACTACGATAGTAAAGGCTTCTAAAGCATCATCGAGTCTAGCACATGGAAGCTTCTGTGGCGACCACCGAATCCACGAGCACGGGTTGGGTGTAGGACAACAACCTACTCGACGTCTTCGAGGACGAAGTCGGGATCCTCCTCCGAAAAATAGTTAATTAAGCAAGGGTGAGTACATACGTACTCAACAAGTTCAACCCCGCCCACGGAGGGGCCTATAAGCGAGATCATGCACGGGATATATCAAGGATCGGGTTAAGGTTTATTTGCAAACACATTCACTCATGTAGGGGTTCATTTTCGAAAAGGTTTTCGCAAAAAATTTCATAACCCAAGAACTCGTTGTTTTGAGGAAACCAATTGGGGACTACTCGAACTATCCGTCGCGGTAGCCCGGGCACACGGCCACACCCTTTTGCGGAAAAGATACTCACGCCATGAAAATATCCCAAACCCAAACACTAGTTTTGTAACCACACCATGACTCGTCCAATATCGTGGACATGGCTATTCGAATAGGTTTTACACTCTATAGAGGTTGTACATCTTTACCCACAAGCGGTACCGCCACACGAACACCATAGTGCGGTGCGGATCCTATCAAAGGCATTACCCACCTTAGCTAACCCTACGAGCCACCACGGCGACAACCAAGAGGTTATCTCATGTAACTAAGGCGTACCTCACACGGATCGTACTCCTACTCCTTGATCTCCCGCCGCTCACCCGCACTCCCGATGGCAAGTAGATTAACTAGTGGGATTTATGCTAACACGTTGCCACATACAACGGTCGAGTGGTTGTACGATAATTGGGTCGGTGAGATGTCACGCAACCCGGTCATTAACGACAAGATGGACATCTCCAAACATGCTCAACCACAAAAGTACGAGCTCACCCATACTCCCGTTACACACGTCCATCCCGTCTACCGAGTTCTTTACTCATTTTCCGAAATATCCCATTCCCATTTTTAAAGCAACCATTTATGCCAAACAAAAGTCAATCATAGCAATCAATGGTGGCAATCCTACCAGGTTTTTGCGGTAAAACAATAGCAATTTATAAAACGGGTTATAGGGTTGTGTTTATAAAACTAGGACCAAACCATGCATCAAAGGATGTGATTGAACTTGCCGTCTTCGAAGTCCTCGGGGAGTTCTGCTCGCGGTTCGGGACTCCCGGTCTCCTGTTCGCGGTACTCGGCTCCAAGCTCGGCTCGCGGTACTCTTCTTCGTTCACTCGGTCGGCTATAGCGCACACACAAGCAAGTATGCAATCCATACAAGCACACAAATTTACTTGGGCCGAGCTCGAGGAGGGAATAAAGGGAAAAGGAGAAATATATCGGATTTATGGGGATTTGGTGAATGGTTCGGCGGGAACAATCCCGGGAAAGGTGTGGTCAAATTTGGAATTAATTTGGAGTAAAATTGTGCATGAAATCATGGGTTAAATATGTGTTTAGGGAGGGTTTAAAGGGCTAATGACCTATTTGCAAAGAACTTAAGACTCTAGGGGCTACTGGTGAGAAGGATCTAAGAGAAAGGAGGGGGCTGCGGGTAACAGCGGAAAAGAGGCAGGCGGTCTTTGGCAAAAATCGAAAGCAGAGGGGTGGAGTGGCCTCGGGTGCAGTTAGAAAGGAAAGGAGGGAGTTATGGGCAAAGTGCCCTTCTTCTTCGTCTCCATACAGAATAGAAACAGAGGGGGGCATGCGGGGGCGACTGCCGGCGGTGGATGGCGGCCGTCCCGGCATGGAGACGGCGGGGAGTGGGGGGAACGGAGAGAGGAGGTCGAGGGAGACTCGTTCTGTCCTCACCTCGGGCCGGGGCGGCTTGTGGAGGGAGATTAACGATGGCGGGTGGTACGTAACGGGGGCGGCTTGGGATGGCGGCGGTGGGAGCTTGGGGGAGATCGAGGGGAGTGCTTGGGAGGTGCGGGGCGAGGCGGAGAGCGGCATCGAGCTATTTATAGGTGCGGAAAGGCGGTGGCTTGGCCGGGCCGAGCACGCGGAGCTCACACGGCCATCAATGGCGGTTCGGGGAAAAATATCTCGCCGTTGACTCGGTCGGCGAGGTCTTGGCCGGGATTCACGGCGAGGGGAGTAGTTGCGGCGCGTGGACAAGAACCTTCGGGCGGGGCGTGATGGTGGCAAGGCGGCCGGCGTGAGGCGGCGCGAGGTGGGTGGTGTCGTCCCGGCAATGGTGGGGGCGCGGAGGTGACGGCTCGGCGGGCGGCCTCCGGTGTCGAGCGGTAGAGTTGGGTCACGTCGCGGGCCCATGCGGTCTTTGCGTTGAGCGGCGAGGAGGAGGGCGGCGTGGCGTGCCGCGAAGGTGCGCGGTCGGGCGCAACGAGGGGAGCCGGTGCGTGGGCCGGAGAAATAAGAAAGGAGAAAGAAGAAAGGAGGAAAAAGAAAAAGGAAGGAAAGGAAAAAGAGGAAAAGAAAATACGAAAAAGAAAAAAGAAAGGAAAGGAAGGAAGGAAAAAGGATTAAAAAATGAGAAGAAATCATAAGAAAAATTAGGAGGGGAGGAAAAGGGATTTTTTGTGTGATTTTTCCCGGGTTTGAGCACTTCGCGGGGCGATGCGGCGTGGGTCGGTGGCGAGGCGCGCGAGCTCGGGATTCCGGCGAGGTGGCCGACAACGGTCTTCGTGGCGCGCCGGCGGCACAACGCGGAGAGCAGCGGTGGCCGAATGATGGGTGGTGCGGTGGGATTCACGGCACACGCGCGCGAGGGAAGGAGAGATGGAAATGGTGATCGGGATTCGGGGAAAGATTAAGCTCGGCGGAAAATTTTTGAAAACACGTGTGATTTTTCGGAGTGATTTATTAGGTGTTAAAAACGCGAGCATTACAAACCTAACCCACTTAAAATGAATCTCGTCCTCGAGATCCGGCTAGTTCCCGAACGGTGGGGAAACTCTTTCCTCAACGCGCCCTCTCGTTCCCACGTGGCTTCTTGTACTCCATGTCTGCTCCATTGGACTACGCACACCCGTACTTCGATGTCCTCATCCTTTTGACCACCTGTGTCCAAAATCTTGACGGGCACTTCACAGGTACCTAAGATCCGGTTGTAGATCAATTGTCTCTCCCACGGCACTCGTTTCTCTTTGAGTACTTTCAAACACCTTCGCAAGCGGGAGACATGAAGCACGGATGTATGTCGACATTTCCTCTGGCGGGTCTAACCGGTATGCTACTGCTCCCACTTTCTTCAACACTTTATAGGGTCCAATGTACCGAGGGGCCAATTTCGTGTGCACTTGAAATCTTCGAGTACCTCGGATAGGCGAAACCTTGACGTAAGCAAAGTCTCCTGGACTCAAGCTTACTTCTCGCCTCCTCTTGTCTACATAGCTTTTTTGGCGAGATTGGGCCGCCTTCAATTTCTCTCGGATCTCGGCTACTCACTCCTTAGCTTCTTTTATAAACGCGGGCCCAACCAGGGCACATTCTCCTTACTCTGACCACATTAAGGGTGTCCTGCATTACCTCCCATATAAGGCTTCAAACGGCGACATTCCTAGGCTTGCACGATAGTCGTTGTTGTAGGAGAACTCGCTTTTTTCTCGGTCTTTGCCATAGGTAAGAACACATGCTCTCAACATGTCTTCCATAATTTGGTTCACCCTCTCCGTCCGTCCATCCGTCCGCGGGTGATAAGCCAAGTTAAAATTCAGCTTGGTACCCATGGCTTTATGCAAACTTTTCCAAAACCTAGAGGTAAACGAGTCTCTCTATCTACGACTATCCTGCTAGGTACTCCATGCAATTTTACTATGTTCTCTATGTAGAGCTTCGTCAACTTCTCTCCACCATAAGTGGTTCGTACGGGTAAAAAGTGAGCGAATTTAGTGAGTTGGTCCACTATTACCCATATGGAATATGTCCCTTCGAGTCTTGGGCAAACCCACTACAAAGTCCATGCCTATCTCATCCCATTTCTACACGGAATGGGTAAAGGCTACAACGATCCTATGGGTTTACGGTGTTCGGCTTTAATCCTCTAACAAGTATCATAGTGAGCGACGAACCGGGCAAGTTCGTTTTCATTCCATTCCACCAATACTTTTGCTTTAAATCCATATACATTTTAGTGGATCCTGGGTGGATGGAATATGTCGAGTTGTGTGCCTCATCCATGATAGTCTCTCGGAAATCTCCGTCTTCGGGCATGCATATCCTATTTTTATACCATAGTGTGCATTGATTGTCCACTCTAAAGTCTCGGGGCCTTATTCTCTTCTATGTCATTGCAGATTTTCATCAAATTCTCATCGGTCTCTTGGGCCTTCCCGATCTTTTTTTCCAAGGTGGGTTGAACACTTAGTTGGTGGATGTAGCCACCGGGAAACAATGTGTACGTTGAGTCGTGCCATTTCCTCTTGTAATCGGGCACTCTTAGGCAGCTGCTTTTTCGTAAGATTTTACGCTTAAGGCATCCGCCACTACATTGGCTTTTCATGGGTGGTAGTGGATTTCTAGGTTATAATCTTTGACTAATTCTAGCCACCTTCTTTGCCTTAGGTTCGAGTCGGGCTAGGTGAAAATATACTTTAAGCTCTCGTGGTCCGTATAGATTTCACACTTATTCCCAATCGAGTAATGTCTCCAAATTTTAAGGGCAAGCACTACGGTCCGCGAACTCTAAATCATGGGTAGGATAGTTCTCGCTCGTGGGGTTGAGTTGGCGGGAAGCATACACCACTACTTTCCCATCTTGCATAAGGACACATCCTAACCCTTGCCTAGATGCATCGCAATAGACGACAAAATCCCGTTGAATGTCCGGCAAGGTCGGCCTTTGGGTTGTTGTCAATATTCTTTTCAACTCCTGAAAGCTTTTCTCACAAGCCTCAGTCCAGTTGAACTTCTCCTTCTTGAGCAACTCCATCATGGGTCGGGCAATCTTAGAAAATCCCTCAATAAACCTCCGGTAGTATCCTGCTAAACCAAGAAAGCTTCGATTTCGCTCACATTGGTTGGTTGTTGCTAGTTGGAGACTATTTCGACTTTCCGGGGTCTCTTGCTACTCCTTCCGCCATCGAATATGCCTAAGGAAGGATATTTTCTCCGGCCAGAATTCACACTTGCCGAACTTAGCGTACAGCTTGTGTGCCCTTAGTTTCTCCAGTACCACTCGAAGGTGTTGCTCATGTTCCTCCACACTCTTGGAGTAAACAACTATGTCGTCAATGAAAACTATGACAAACTTGTCTAGCTCTTCCATAAACACCTTATTCATGAGGTTCATAAAATACACGAGGCACGTTGGTGAGTCCAAAGGACATCACCGTGAACTCATACTACCCGTAATAGGTGACAAAGGCGGTCTTTGGGATGTCGCTCTCCCTAATCTTGAGTTGATGGTATCCCGACCTTAAATCCACCTTCGAAAAATACTTGGCTCCTTTCGGTTGGTCCAATAAATCATCTATTATAGGGAGAGGGTACTTGTTCTTCATAGTGACTTCGTTCAGCGAGTGGTAGTCCACGCACATCCTCAGGCTTTTATCCTTCTTTTCTTCGAAGAGCACTAGGGCTCCCCATGGTGAAGAGCTTGGTCTGATAAATCCACTTCGCTGAAGTTCTCTTAGTTGCTTCTTTAACTTTGCCAACTCAGGGGCTGCCATCCTATAGGGTCTCTAGGCTATGGGCGAAGTTCTGGGGATAAGGTCAATGACGAACTCTATATTCCTATCTGGTGGCATTCCGGGGAGTTCTTCGGGGATCACATCTGGATACTCCCGCACTACTGGGACATCCTCTATGGATTTGGCTTCCATGCTAAAAACCATTATGTCCGGTCCGTGTCCTTGGATGTGGCGAGGTCACCGGTACACCGTCCGGGTTGGTTAGGTGCACTACCTTATCGGCATAGCTTATAAGACCATGGTATTGGCTTAACCAATCCATCCCAAGAATCACATCTATTCCCTTGGGCTTTAGTACTACTAGGCCCGCTAAGAACTCTACCCCACTTAAAATTATCCTTACCCGAGAGCAACCCGGTTGACACTTATGTCACCTCCGGGCGTTCGGGTTAACGGGGGTGCTTTTAGTAGTACCGTAGGTATGTTGTGTTTTTCCACAAAACTTGAGGATATCAATGAATGTGATGCTCTCGAATCAAATAATATGGTTGCCAAGGCGAGGCGGCCGGGGAACTCACCGAGCACTACGCCTTGTGCCTCTTGAGCCTCTGTGCGTTGATGTGGTTAACGCGGGCTCGTCCATAAGACTGCTGGGGCTGCCTCATCTGCTAGTTGTTGTTGTTGCCAAAGTTGTTGTTGCTTCGCGAACCGACATGCGGTTGGCTCCAGATACAACCGGTCTTGGCCCGTTCACTGAGTTGGAGAAGGTGAAGCTGTTGGCTTTTTGGCATATGGGCAATTAGCAATGAAGTGTCCGGTCTCACGATAGTTGAAACACACTCTGGAGTTGTTGTTGTTGTTGACATTGACCTGGCTAGTGTTGCTCTATGGGGGCTTCATGGTGTTCTGGTTGTTGTACGGTTTGAACTGGGTTCTGGGGCCTTGAGAGCCCATGGCTTGTGATTGGGTTCTGTGCGCATGGGGGCTTGAAACCTAGACATGGGGTGGCCAGAAGCTTCTCTTGCCTTTGGGAACGTTCTTGTTGCTAAGCCTTGTTCTCCATGAACTTGCGCTTGTTTTCTTTCTTCTCTTCGCCTGGCCGGCTCTCTCCGTGAGGATGGCCATGTTCATAAGTGTGTTGAAATTTGGGTAGATGCGAGGGGTAAGTAGAGTTCTCGGTTCCGCAGTCAAGCCCTTCTTGAACATGTCCTGTTTCTTGGAGTCCTTATCCACTTCCTCGGGGGTGTAACGTGACAACTCTATGAGCCGATAAGTGTATTCCTCCACCGACTTGTTGCCACGGCGGAGTTCACGGAACTCGTCCACCTTGCGCTTCGGTTGGCTTACGGGATGTGGTAGCGACGAAACTCTTCCACGAACTCATCCCAAGTGATGGCGGAGGGATCCTTGGTTGCTTGCGCACGGTAGTTTTCCCATCATGCTAAGGCTATTCGGTGAGCTCGGTGAGTAGCCGGGAGAACCTTGTCCGGGTCTTCACGGTTTAAGGGCTCCGGTTCCCTTAGGATGGCCCTCAACCGGTCATCGGCATCCAAAGGATTCACGGACCCTCCAAAAGTAGGTGGCTTTGTTCGGAGAAATTCTATCGGCTTCTCATTCATGCCTAGAACACGGGGTCTTGAACGGTTAATGGCATTGGTTATGGCTTCCGGCAATAGAGTACGGTTGGCCAATACTTGTGTCGGGTCTACGGGAGGGGGTGGCGGTGGCGGGACCTGGTTTTCTCCTCCATCCTCGCCCTGATTCACTTCTTGGTCGTTAAGGCGCTCCCTTCGATCGGCTTGAGATCCTTCCGTGTCCATACGACCAGAGCCTTGGAGGGTCCTAGCGGGCGCCTTGAAACCATCTCGTAGAGGAGCGGGTTTTCTAAGAGATCTAGGTTTTATGTGATGTTTAAGTTGATTAAGACGATTTCTTTTTTGAAAAGACAAGATCTACTCCTGCCGACAAGCACACAACAAGCACATAGCAAGAAAACAAGCACGGACAAACTTTATTGCAAACAAGAGAGGAGGATACATCCCGAACTACTCGGCCGATACAACGCGGACACACTACATGACTTGGTACTACGACAAAAGCTAGGGGTGCGACTCTAAGCTCGGACCATCGCGGCTTCATTCCGTGAGAAAGTTAGCGAGGTATGCTACTCGCGAGGCGAACCATCTCCTAGGGCCGAGTGCACTTCCGGTGGAATTAGAAGCTCATCGTCACCCTCGCCCTCGGGGTTTCCATTCTCTTGGGGGCCGTGTCGCGGCTTCCTCTCTTCGTGGCTGCTATTGGTGGTTCGGTGGCCGCCGGTGGTGTTGGTGGGGTTTCAATAGTTCCTCCCCATCCTACAAGGGGTGTCCCAAGCGGGACATGTGCTTCTCCAATGGTCGAAATGGGTGTCCCACTATTAGTCCATTACTTTGCATGCGGCGATCTTGGATCCGCTTGAGGCTTTCATGGGCAATAGCTTCACTACTTAAGGCGGCCGCGGTCCTTGCTTCGGCTTGAGCTACTCGGACTTGGTGCATCCTTACCGTGACTTCGCTTGCTAGGCCCGACCGATTTGCTCCCTCAAGATCTTGGCCTCGGTCATCAAAGAGTTTATCTAGGGAGACGAGGTGGGCAACTACATGGTACAAAAGGTCTTCTTGGTGGTGGCGCCATTCCGGGTTTATCATGCGGGCACGCCGGACCGGGGTTCGATGGCGGGGGGAGGGGGGAATACCTCATCGGTGTGGGGAGGAGGTGCTTTTCATGAATCGGCACGGGTAGCGGAGGGCTTTTACGAGGGCCAAGGGGTAGGTGTCTCGGTGTCGAAACCCCGTGGCGGTCACGCGCCACGGCTCGATGTTGGCGTAGCGGTTGCTTCTAGCGATGGAGAGGACCACTCTACGGTGAAGAGTGCCGAGTTGCTCGTACTCTTTGCTATAGTACCTTTAGCGCTCGGTGATACCGAGGCGCTCCTAGGAGTTGATAAGGAGGTGAGCAAAACCAGGCTCCTCTTGGCACACGCCTTGGGTCCATCCATCTTCAACCATCTGAAAACAAGGGTAGAGTTGAACAAGTTGTGCAAAGGTTAGGGTACAAAAGATAGATAGTTTTATTTAGCAACAAGGTTGGGGTACACTCCTCAGGGTACATTTATTAATACTAGGACGACAGCTCTAGCCTAGGCACTCCATTGTATTCATGGGGACTCTTCCTCCATCTGAATGCGATGCTTCTTTGGCGGGAGGTCTTGCTCCAGTATCACGTCCTTGGTCTGGGTTCCTTTGTCCCAATGGGTTTCTTCGGGTTCATCTTCCATCAAACCAGCTTCTTCTCTCCTTCTACGTTCCTTGTGGAGCTCATCCCATAGGGCTTTATTGGCCATTACAGTGCGCTCCCTTTCCCTAGTGTAATCTCGCTCCAGGTTAGCTAGGGCAACTTCTGCTACTCTTGTATTTATCCTTTCAAATTCTACTGTTTGTTCTGCTCTTTACGCCCGTCGATCCGGTGCTTGTTTGCTCGGCTTGTTTACGATAGAGGTGGTCTAGGCCATTGAGGTAGATGGACGGTGGGAAACCGTGTCTTCTAGGTCTTCTTCTTCTCTTCCCGGTCCCCTCATTCGGTTGATCCATGAGCGTCCTCTACCTCTCTAGGGTGGGAAAAATCCCATTGGAGTCCATCCGAGATGTTGCTCGTAAGCGTCGCGGGGCTTTCGGGAAGCTTTTAGGTTGGTGTCAGGAAAACGAAACCCAATGGTGGAGATGAACCAGGGTTCTATGTCGGGGTAGAGTGTGCTCCTACCCACGAAGATCAGCACTTTACACCGAAGGGTGCCATGGCGTTCGTACTCCCGATTGATGTACTCTGGTGGGTCCCTCACTCCGACGCGTTCCAGGCTGAGTAGTAGCAAATTAGGGAGGCCAGGTTCTGCGGGGCAGGCTCCTCCGTTCCATTCCAGGTTAGCCATCTGGAACCAGGCAAGGATCAAGGTAAGGAATTTGTGTAAAGGTGAGCTCAGCAGGAAAAAGGTTTAGAGAGGGGCCAAAAAAAGGTCTCGGGTCCTAGGGGTAGCGTCCTACGGCCAACCTGCGGCTCTGATACCACCTGAAGCGTCCCCTCATCAGAGGTGACTAAATGTGATACAAATACCGGTCCCGGGAGGCCGGTAACACATTTATTACAACAAGTGGTTCATTACCTTACAGCACGTCGAAGCTGTGGGCACGAGAGCGCCACTACCACGAGAAGAAACATAAGAACTACTACCCAAACTACGATAGTAAAGGCTTCTAAAGCCTCATCAAAGTCTAGCACCATGGAAGCTTAGTGTGGAGACCCTGAATCCACAGGCACGGGTTGGGTGTAAGACAGCAACCTACTCGAAGTCTTCGGGGATGAAGTCGGGATCCTCCTCTGAAAAAAGTTAATTAATCAAGGGTGAATACATACGTACTCAACAAGTTTAACCCCACCCATGGAGGGATTATAAGCAGATCATGCACAGGATATATCAAGGATCAGGTTAAGGTTTATTTGCAAACACATTTACTCATGCAGGGGTTCATTTTCAAAAAGGTTTTCGCAAACCATTTTTATAACCCAAGTAACTCGGTTGTTTCGAGGAAACCAATTGGGGACTACGGACTCCCCGTCTGCGATGGCCGAGGCACACGGCCACACCCTTTTTGCGAGGAAAGATACTCACGCCATGAAAATATCCCAAACCCGAACACTAGTTTTGTGACCACACCATGACTCATCCAATACCGTGGACACGACTATTCGAATAGGTTTTACACTGCGCGAGGTTGTACATCTTTACCCACAAGTAGGGTACCGCCACACGAACACCATAGTGTCGGTGCGGATCCTATCAAAGCCATTACCCACCTTATCTAACCCTACTAGCCACCACAGAAGCAACCAAGGGGTTATCTCACATAAACAAAGTGTAACTCACACAGATTGTACCCCTACTCCTTGATCTCCCGTTGCTCACCCACACTCCTGATGATAAGTAGATTAACTAGTGGGTTTATGCTAAGTCGTTCCCACATACAACGGTCGGGTGGTTGTACGATAATTGGGCGAGGTGAGATGCCACGCTACCCGGTCCTTAGCGACAAGATGGACATCTCCCAACACGCTCAACCACAAAGGTACGAGCTCACCCATACTCCTGACACACACGTCCATCCTGTCTACCCAGTTCTTTACTCATTTTCCAAAATACTCCATTCCCATTTTTAAAGCACTCACACATTTTTAAAGTAATCATTTAGGCCAAACAAAGGTCAATCCTAGCAATCAAAGGTGGCTATCCTACCAGGTTTTTGCAGTAAAACAATATGAAATTTATAAAATGGGTTATAGGGTTGTGTTTATAAAACTAGGACCAAAGCATGCATCAAAGGATGAGATTGACCTTGCCGTCTTCAAAGTCCTCGGGGAGTTCCTCGCTAGCGGTTCGGGACTGCGGTCTCCTGCTCGCGGTACTCGGCTCCAAGCTTCGGCTCGCGGTACTCTTTTTCGTTCACTCCAACGGCTATAGCGCACACACAAGCAAGCATGCAATCAATACAAGCACACAAATTTACAGGCTGAGCTCGAGGAGGGAATAAAGGGAAAAAGGAGAAATATATAAGATTTATGGGGAATTGGTGATTGGTTCGGCGGGAATAATCCCAGGAAAGGTGTGGTGAAATTTGGAAATAATTTGGAGTAAAATTGTGCATGAAATGACGGGTTAAAGATGTATTTAGGGAGGGTTTAAAGGGCTAATGACCTATTTGCAAAGAACTTAAGACTCTAGGGGCTACTGGTGAGAAGGATCTAAGAGAAAGGAGGGGGCTGCGGGTAACAGCGGAAAAGAGGCAGGCGGTCTTTGGCAAAAATCGAAAGCAGAGGGGTGGAGTGGCCTCGGGTGCAGTTAGAAAGGAAAGGAGGGAGTTATGGGCAAAGTGCCCTTCTTCTTCGTCTCCATACAGAATAGAAACAGAGGAGGGGGGGCGTGCAGGGGCGACCTTCCAGCGGTGGATGGCGGCCGTCCCGGGCACAACGACGGCAGGGAGTGGGGGCGGAGAGAGGAGGTCGAGGGCGACTCGTTCCTTTCCTCACCTCGGGCTGGGGCGGCTTGTGGAGGGAGATCGTCGGCGGTGGGTGGTCTGTAACAGGGGTGGCTTGGGATGGCGGCGGTGGGAGCTCGGGGGAGAGAGAGGGAAGTGCTTGGGAGGTGCGGGGTGAGGCGGAGAGTGGTGCTTGGCTATTTATAGGCGTGGAAAGGCGGTGGCTTGGCCGGGCCGAGCATGCGGAGTTCACACGGCCATCAATGGTGGTTCGGGAAAAATATCTCACTGTTGACTCGGTCGGTGAGGTCTCAGTCGGGATTCGTGGCAGGGGAGTAATTGCGACGCTGTGGACAAGACCCTTCAGGCAGGGTGTGGTGGTGGCAAGCTGGCCGGCGTGAGGCGACGTGAGGTGGGTGGTGTCGTCCGGCAATGGTGGCGGCGCGGAGGTGACAACTCGGCAGGCGGCCCCCAACGTCGAGCGGCAGAGATGGGTCACGTCGCGGGCCCGTGCGGTGCTGCGCCAAGCAGCGAGGAGGAGGGGGCGCCGTGGCGTGCCGCAGCAGACGCGCGGTCGGGTGCAACAGAGGGAGCCAAGCGCACAGGCTAGAGAAAGAAGAAAGGAGGAAAAAGAAAAAGGAAGGAAAGGAAAAAGAGGAAAAGAAAATACGAAAAAGAAAAAAGAAAGGAAAGGAAGGAAGGAAAAAGGATTAAAAAATGAGAAGAAATCATAAGAAAAATTAGGAGGGGAGAAAAGGGATTTTTGTGGGATTTTTCTCGGGTTTGAGCACTTCGTGGGCTAATGCGGCGCGGGTCGGCTGGCGGGACTGATGCGGGCTCGGGATTCCCGGCGAAGTGGCCGACAACAGCGCTGTGGCAGCACTGGGGGGCACGATGCGGTGAGCGGCGGTGGCCCGAGTGATGGGCGGTGCCAGCGGGATTCGCAGCACGCGCGCCGAGGGAAGAAGAGAGGAAATAGTGATCAGTATTCGAGAGGAACGATTGAGCTCAGCGGAAAATTTTTGAAAACACATGTGATTTAGCAGGTGATCTATTAGGAGCTAAAAACGCGGGTGTTACACTCTACCAGGCTTGGCAGAGTCGTGGAAAGGTGGCCGTTCATCTTGGGGTCCAACACCCACTGATCCGCTACAGACGACCGTGATGGATTACGCCTTCAAGGTCAATGTCTTGGCTGGGCAGCTGGAGAGAGAAGTGGTCCCCCCCGTCTACGACGATGGCGGCCTCGATGTCTCCGGCCTCGGCTCGACTCGACTCGACTCCGACGGTGGGGCTCCTCCCGGCGGCGACTACCTCTCGCTTAATTAATTTGTTCCTCTTTAATGTGTTCTTCTAGTGTGCTTGTTGAACTTGTGATGGACTTGCTAGTAGATTAGTGTATGTTGAAATTGTGATGAACTAGTAGATCTAAGAGACGCGGTAGATCAATCCATGTCTCCTATTTTGGAAGGCAATGCAATGTCTATGGTAGCAGCTTACAATGAATTGCAATGTGTATGCCAGAAGTTTGATACTCTGTTTGTATCATTAGATGGCAGCAGTTCAGAATGAATTGCAATGTGTATATATGCCGAGTTATGCTAGAAGTTTGTTACTCTGTTTGTCTTAATAATCTGCATTTCCTTTGCCTCGTGCTGCAATGAAATGTCAGCACAGATGAATTGATGAATTTTTTGATGTGTGACACATTAAGATTTGTGACCCAATTGTCATTCCATCCATTCTTCATTCATACATTTAAATTTTTCATATGTGACAAATATTTCATTCTTCATCCACACAGATGAAGCAAAAGCACCACTTTTAACATCGAATTACTTCTTTGCGGCATGCATCCCTAGTAAACATCCAAATACTACACAAACAACGACCACAATAATCAATTTCATCTTCCGGATCACATTGTTCATCTTCTCATCTAGTGCTTTCTTCCTCTCGCTTGTCCTCCGGTGCTTGCCTCTTGCTCGTGCTCCCAATCGACATTCCACCGAATCAACTACTTCGTCGACCGCGTTTGCCCGGTTCAACGGTCGAAAAACAATGACGCCGCATCCTTCAGCATATGGAGATACTCCTTGTGGAAATGATAAAATCCACAATTCTTGGCATACTTTAACGAGAATCAAAACCACATAAGAACCCTAACTCGGATTTCGGAGACACAACGGACTACTCACCGAGTTCCTTGCACACTTGAAATAAGGACGACCGTGGTTTTCACCTTCATTCGCGTCCGCCCCTCCACCACCCGAGCCATACCACGGTCCGGGCAAGGACCGGTGGAAAGTCGCTTAGCTCACCGACCGGATCCAAGCCGATGGAGTGATTGCGGCTGCTCCGGCAATCTTGGACCCTCGCTCCTCGCACGTGCACCTCCCGGACGAATCGGCGTGGTGCGACATGTGTGCGACGGCGGGGAAGGACGGGCGGGCGGCGGCGGTGGAGCTCAGATCGGGGAAGAAGAAGGGGGTAGGGGTCGGGGCGCTGGGGCGGATGCATATTCATTCGGCAAGGGGCATTTCTGACAATGGAGCACTTGTTGGCGACGATAGTTAGTCTACCGGATCGCCTTTGTCGGTCGGGCGGTCGCGGTTATCTTTTTTTATATGGGCTTCGACGGCGACGCGTGGGTCTCACACTATTTTTTCGAATTGAAACTTCCTTCCCTCAAATATTATACCCCATAAACAGCACCAAAAAAATCGTAAAAAATAGGAATAATTCATAGTTGGTAATTTAGTATTTGAATAAAATATCAACGACCACACTTGTCTAACCAAATTTCTTAAAATTAGAATTTTTATATCTTGTTTACGATATAATAATTATAATAATGTCTTAGTGTGTTCTAAAAATTCTACAAATTGACTTGGCAACATAATTTTAGTCCCTAAGCTTGTCTACAAAAATTCGAATGGTTTCGAAAATGGAAGATTATACTTGTGTACAAATGTCTACATCTCTCACCTAGTTTATTAGAATGTTACTTCAACATTGAAGTTTTCCACACTTTAAAACATGTTCGAACTCATATGCATTTGAAATTTTAACATAACCTTATGTTCACCATAAGATTACGAAATGCAAAGTTTAATTAGTAATGGTTGTGTAAAAAAATATTATTTATATGTTGTACTTATAAGGAACAATATAAGGTGTATAAACAACATCCAAGAAATGGAATTACATACGAAAAAATGTCATAAATGAATAGATGTTGATTTTAGAAAAAATCGAAACAACTATCATCAAATTTGGATTACGGTTGACGGAGAAAAATGTGATACAAAATTTGATTGCGGATTAAAAGGGGAAAAGCAAAGCGTTCTTCGTTCGAACGGACTGTCCCCGCCCCTTCATTGGCGACGAGTGTTTGTTACATCGTATCATTACGCATCCGAACCTTTTTAATAAACGCTCCACCCTGTCTTTCGCCTTCTATCCCTTTCTCCCGGCTTCCGCCTTCCTCGTCTCCGTCGCGGTATGGCCCGCGACTCTAGGTGGAGGTTCTGCAAGGAGGAGGCCCCGCGGTCACATCCCCGTTCGTCTTCCTCGGTGTTGTCCGCCGCCCCCGCTAAGAGAGTGAGGTTCCACGGTGACGAAGAGGAGCCATCCAAGCGCGCCGCCCCCGTGCGTCTTCCTCGGCGCTCCATGGAAGAGGCCGGTTCTTCGTCGGCCCGGGGGAGGAAGCCGTACACGCGCGCAAGGGCCAAGTTGGCGGACTCCAGTGACGCCCGCCATGGAGAGGCAGGGTTTTTCCTCAATGCGAAGGAAGAAGCGGTCCACGCGCATTGAGGTGAGCGCGGACTCCTCCAGCGACGACCCGAGCAGAAGAGTGGTGCTGGTAGACCTCATCTCCTCTGGCAACGACTGTGGCAACAACTCCGGCGATGACTCCAGCAATAACTTCGGCGACGATTCGAAGAGCATGAGGCAAGTTCTGAAACCATCACGCACGAGATTTGTCCTTGGACCTTCATATCTTCACTGATCAATTATTCTAATGCATCAATTTCCATTTGTTGTAGGAAGTTGTTGCACATGACATTGACAGGATTTGGACTGAAATCAACAAGCTCAAGGAATCGGTTGAAGAGAAGCAGGCATGTTTTGAAACTAGTTAGAGCTAAAATAGCTTTCTTGTAAACTACAACTGTTATGAAGCTTGCATCAATATAATTTTTTCCTTTGTTTAGGACCGTACTGTTACTCGTGATGAGATTGACTACATCTGGAAAGGAATTGACAAGCAGGATGAGCAGCTTAAAGCCGCACAAAAGAGACAGGAGATTGAACTTCTAAAGAAGAATGCTGAGCTGGCAGAAAGAGTTGCAAAACTAGAGACAAGGCTAGCTGAACTTGAGGCAGCAGCACAAAAGAAGCCATCTAGCTAGCTAACTAGTTCCCTTGCAGCAACAATCTAGTTTGGTGATGCGCCCAGCTGATGCAGTCTTATTTTGGTGATGTGCCCTGCTGATGCATGTCAGATGTGAATATGTTTGTTATGACTTATGAGTTAGTTTGCTTGGTGATGTGACCTACATTACTCGTTTTAAGGCCCACACAAGCCCACTCGCGCTAGGTTAGTAGGGAAGGATGCCTTCCTCATGCAGTCTCTTCCCACTCACCCCTCGCGCCGCCGCCACCACTTTCTCCCCCTCGCCATCATTCCCCTCACCTCCCCCCATGCCGCGACCCACTCTACACCCCTTCACTGAGATGCGCGACGCGCACCACACCTCTAACAGCGAGATCTAGAGGATGAGGGACCCGAGCCGGCGGCGGCGGCGACGACGACAACGACTAGAGGAGGGATCCGGCGACGATGACGACTAGGAGGAGGAGGGATCCGCCACGAGGTCGACACGAGGATGAGGACGTGGCGGCGAGCGAGCAACGACGAGGAGTAGAGATCCCTCCGCCGCGGCGGTGCAAAGGTCGGTGGCGAATCTAGGATTTGAGTTTATGGTATGCCGCTCTAAAAATGTATTATACAATTTGGTAAATGCATTCTACCAACTCGGTAATAATTGTAAAATTAACAACAATTCAATAATAAGGTAATTTGGTATATTTGCTCGAGTTTATGGAATTAGGCCAAGCGCGCTTTTGCAGCATACATGCGTTTAGGTAATCAAGTATACAACATATGTGTGCGTATGGTTTTCTTTTTATATAAATGCGTATAATATACTTATACTTGTGGGAATTGCAGGGTATGTCGTGGCTCCTTTGTATAAGTACATGCAGACATACTTAGCTGTCGATCGTATACATACTTAGCATTTCCCTTTAGATTGACTCTTACATTTGGTTTTGCTCTTGTTCCTATGCACATCTGCACATTCTCTCCAAGTTAAATAAGTACCTCATCGGCAACCGAGGCACTTTGCATCTAATGGTATGGTCGGTTTGCCTACACTAATTTTTTGGTTATTGAATTTTCCATTTATGTTAATGGTTTACCAAGAACCAATGATATTACAATGGGCTAAAGTAGTTACCGTAATTCCCTTGACTATTAATTCACAAGATAATTCGATGAGGACTATAGACTTAGGCCACAAGATGAAGAAAAGGGTTATGGCACTATTAGTGCACAACAAGACCGGATGGGTGGGGCTTAGCGCCGAGGCAGAGCGCCAAGGACATCCACAAAGTGGCCAAGTGACACAATATAGCCACCGAGATCGACATAGTGGGGATGCCGGTACCATTGACTCAAAAGTGCATGTTCGGGACGCTTGCGGGGCTCGTTGCTAGATAAAAGATACCTTTGAACTTGCCGAAAATCAAAGAACTAAGCAATGATGAAAAGTGGGACTTGTTTGATAAGCATGTGCGAAAACACTTGAAGTTCCAAGAAGATGCGAAACCGCGGGCACTCAAGCTTTTCTCGGAAGACGGCGGCCAAGGCATGGAGACAATTCAGATTTCAGCTTATGCAAGATTTTCTCAGAAAAGGACTTGAGCCATTTACAAGGCACCCGTTTATTGTCCCGGAATAGTGGAAGAAGTTCATGAAACAGGCAGAAACCAAGCAAGCCTCATATGCTAGTGTCAAGTTCAAAGAACTCTGAAGCTGGACAAGCGAGCACAACATGGGTCCAGCTGGTTATACTGTGAAACTAGAACAATGGGAGGAAGAGGACAGATAATTAGTCAAGCCGGTATCCCCAACCCATATGACACCTAACCCGACGATCGTTCCAAGAATTGGCTACGAGCAAGGAGTAAGCTAGTGATTAAAGACCGTATTGCCGTTATAGTGTTCAACAACAAAGAGGCGGGAAAAATTGGTCAAGCGGACATCAAGGAGAAGATTGCATGTGCGGAATCTTCATGAATGGCGGGGCGAGAGGGAGTATGATGTGCTAAGTCGGTGCTTGGGCTGCCCCGAACAACACGGTCGTGTGCGTGGTGTCTCCAACTACCGGGGATGGAAGTATGCATGGCCTCGGCACGTCAAGATGTACGGGAAGAAGAAGAGGACGAAGACCGACACATCGCCTTGATACATAAAAGATAAAGGAACAAATCAAGCAATAACTGGTGGATGAGATGCGGATGCGAACATGCGGATGCGAGAGGTGGTGTTGTCACCGGATGGTGTTGTCACCAATGTTCAATCACGCAAGCCCTTCACCGCCACACCGAAGAGCGGTTGTGCGACCGCGGATGTAGGTTTGATCGAGGCACTGCAGAGTTGGCGGCGGAGGTGCGCTGTGACGATCGTACACACGAAGACCTTATAGGCATGTTGACTGAACCCACACGTTGTGGCCTATGGATCACGTGGAGGGGGCTTCAATGTGAGGCTGCACTTGGTCTTGTTCATCCAGAAGAGACTACGCTACAAACAGTCCCGATTCTTGAAGACTGTGTTGCGGTTGAAGTGATCACTGTATATACTATCTTTGCGGATGAACTGTTGGAATACCCTCCTAATGAAGAGGTGATGAAACTCGGACAAGCTCAAGGACAGAGGTTATAGTGGAGAAGGTGTCGAATTGACATCAAAGGAGCACCAACATGTATATCTCGTTCACAGGCTATTGTACGGATTCCTTGTAGTTCACATAGTACAAGTCATGATTCCTTCCTCGGATGGTTCCTCTCCTCCTCCTCTTCAATCCCCACACGTTCCATCGCCACATCCGAAAGGTACACAAAATATTCCATCCCCACCTACTCCTAGTCTCGAAAAAACGAAAAAAACTTGCATCCCCAAATCCGCAAGAGACACCAAATATTCCATCCCCACCACCACGCCCACCACCTCCTCATCCTTCTTCTCCTCATGAAACAACAAAACCTACACCCCCAAACGGAAGTGCTCAAAACAATCATGCCAAAGTAGGTACATCTAGGCCTAATACCTCTATAATAGGTCCCGGTGAGACACCACTAGGCAAGAAAGCCCTTGAGAAACCTTCGGCTATTTCAAAACCGCAAGAAGAGAAACTTACCAAAAGTAACGGCTCTACAACACCTACAGCGGGCAAGCAAGCCCTTAAGAAACCTTCTTCGACCATCTCAAAGTAGAAGGAAAAGTAAATTGCTACTCCCTCTCGTCCCGCAATATAGGCATTTGAAGCGTTCAAACACGAGAAAACAACTTAAGGTGGAAATGACAAGAATGCCCCTTGTCTTCTTCCTTCCACCACCTTTCCCGGGCGTTGCTCTCGTTGCCCCTCTCTCCTCCCGGACACGGCCATGGCGGCTAACTTCTCCTCCCCGGCACCGCAAGCAATGGCGACCCCCTCCCTCCCCCGCCGCCGCGACCACGGTGGCCCTCTCCTCCTCCCGGAGTTCAACATCACCGCACCCGTGCGTGCCGTGAACGCCGGTGCCGTACGACCCGTGAACGCCGCCACCGTGTGACCAACCGTCGGTAAGCTCCGTTCGCCGATCCCATCGCGGGTAGGGCATGCCCCATGCCGGTTGTAGCCTAGCCAAGGCCGCCGAGCACCGCCAGGAGCCGGGCCCGCCGGGGCCGGGCCCGCCAAGAACCGTGCTCGCCGGAACCGCCGCAAGAAGCGGGCACCAACGCGAGACCCCGGCGCGGGTTTCCGACACCACCGCAGCCTTCAAGCTCGACACCGTACACCGTCGTCATCGTCGCCCGAGACGACCTTAGATCCGGATCTAGATGAGGAAGAAGGAAGGGAAGAAAGAAAGACCGAAAAGGAAAATGGAGAGGTGGAAGGAGAGGAAGGAGGAGGGGGGTGCCACCACCGCCGGCCGGCCGCATCGGCGACCGAGAGGAGCCGGTGGTGGCGGGGGCGAAGGCGGCGGCGACGGTCGTCGGCCCCGAGATGAAGACGCGGGCGGGGGTCCGGGAGGGAGATGGGAAGGAGAATGGATATTTTTTTATGGGAGTAATTTAATGTGTGGGGCCCCCAAGGCCCTCAAGTGCTTATATTGTGGGCAAAATTTCAAATGCCCCAAGTGCTAATATTAAGGGACGGAGGGAGTATAAATAAAACCTCTAAGAGGCCTACTATAAAGCGATCTAAAAGAAACACCAAGGAGAATCGTCGGTATATGACTAACCCAAAGCAATCGAGAGTGACACCGAGAAGAATCCTTGGGCTATGGCTAACCCAAATTACAAATTCGGAAAGAACATTCTCGGTGATGGTGATCTCAAAAAGGTCGCTCCTTTTACCGTAAAGCTCCACACATTCTACATGCAATGTGGTAAGTCGAGTGATGCTTCGACATTATGGTCGCACTTCGGCCGGGACCAATGCATGGTGAAGAGAGATGAATCGTCAAATGCACTCTAGCTAATGCTTGTGCGGCTCGGTGATTTGTACGATCTCTTCAACTTGGATGCTTTGGATCTGACACTTCTCCACTGCTTCATCCTGTAAGTTGCTTGAAAATTCAATCTGCTTCTCATAATCACACCCTCTATCAAACTGTGCTTTTTCCTCACATCATCTTTATTACCATGTATTTCGCCTCCTTATACTTTGTTTTTTCTTACTAATAGGAATATGATTGTATAAGTTGACAACAAGGGCCCTGCAGTTGGCTACCTTGATCTTGAATGCCTTTGCTCGACAATGTTGAGCAGCACAGATAACACTGTTTCTTTCTCTGTGTCCTATATGCTCAATGCCTTCGAACAATATGCTACAAAGAATTTAATGCTTCTTGTTTATCTCGGTACGAACCACCGGAATGTAGTGGCGATCGTTCCGAAGCGGCGGAAGGTCTACTATCTTGATTCATTGAAGACAATTAATACTAATACCGAACCTTTCGAGTGAATCATTAATGAGTAAGTTATTTCCTTCTTAACCTGTCCTCAACAAATTGTACATAGTATATTAATTAATAGTGTCCTAACCATTGTTGCTTGTTTCGTTGTAGGGCTTGGGAAAGTTATTGCGGCAAAAAGAAGTTCTCGCGCCTTGCCCCCTTGGAACACGTCAAAGATGTTAAGGTACATATCACTTATTTCCTTCCCGTGGAAGCTAGTACTAAAGCTTGAGTTTATTTCTTCTCGATCACCGCTATTTTTCTTTGTACATTTATTGCGGTGCCACCAACAACCTACTGGATCCGGACTGCGGCTTCTATTATGCCTATCACATGCTTCAATTAAAAGATAGCGGCCCACATATGGAGGTACTTTCTTGGGATCTTCATTTGTAAAACTTGCAACTGAGAACAATTCTTGCTTATTAGCACTACACATGTTTGGTAACAACCTATATATGTGTGCTGACTGGTGACATTATTATCGGCTTGTTTGGTTGGGTCTGGTGCTTGGTTTGTTCCGAGAGAAGAGTACTTCGCCGGCCGGTTCTTTGGTGGCTGGTTTGTTCCGAGAGAAAAGTCTTCTTGGCGGCGGTGGCCGATAAGCCAAGCGAACAGTGCCGATAATCCGGAGATTAGGGCTAGATGAGCATGCTCTCGACAAATCATTGCTAGCGGATGTTCGTGAAAGAATTGCCACATTCCTCATGGAACAAGTGATCATAGCCGGAGGAAAATTTCATACCGATGAAACCGTGTGGGCTCGGATTGTGTTTGGTGACTAGGAAATTTTTGCATTCCTCCTTGTCTATGAATTTTTGCGTTCCTCATTGTCCATGAATTTTTGTGATATTGTTGCATTCCTCTTTGGGAGATGCATTTCCTCCCCTGTATGAGATGATGATGTTGAGTTTTATCATATGATGCATGTGAATTGTGGATTTCTGTGAATTTGGATGCCGGATCTAATTTACGTGAATTTAGTTATATCCTGGCTGGTTCCGGGATGCGGCCCACGATGGCTACCAAATCCTGGTCGGATCCGGGATGCGGCCGGTAAGCGAGCGACGGTTACTTGTAGGGGTGACCTACGTATCGGTAACGAGCGTTAATTAAAGCTCGTTACAAACACCGATCACCGAGTAACGAGGCTTCAATTGGAACACCCGTTATTACAAAGTTACCAACAAAGTAACGAGCAATCGTAAAAGCCCGTTACCAATACGTGGCCCGTTCGTTGAGACATCGGAGACGCAGGTTCACCACACGCGTCTCTGATATTGATTTCATAGTAACGGGCTTTGTTTTGGTGCCCGTTACCAAAGTTCCCCGTGGGCCCAGAGAAAAAGTCATTTTCATGTGACCGGTGGCTAGTTGTGGTAACGGTCGTTGTTTAATGCCCGTTACGAATATGTGTTATGGCATCTACCCGTTACCTTTATTGGCATATTTGTAATACTTGATCGGTAATGGGCGCATTGCCCGTTACCAAAGTCGATCTACGCCCGTTACCAAAGCCGGTTTTTCACGTAGTGGTCCAACATTCGGTTTGTCGGCAGCGCAACAATGTTGCTTCACCCTTGAGACCTCGGCCCAAGTAGAAGCATACCCCAAGGATGTGGAGAACACCTGGGTGCCACCTTAGGAGGTCAGTAAGGGCATCGAAGCCAAGTTGGAGGCCTAATCCATGTCAAGTTTGAGTCCATCTCGAGCTCTAGGAGTAGTCTATAGGAAAACAAACACACAAGTCACATACAGGCTTGGTTTTGGACGTTCTTTATATAGTTGGAAACAAAATTTTATAGAGCTTCCAATATCAGTCCCACCTCAAAATTCCCTGTGGGTTGTCGAGAATCGTCGAAATAAGTGCACGTACAGAATTTGCCACGGTGCTGCGACACCATCTTTTGGTCTTTGGTCCGTGTATTGTGTTAGGGCCCATTAGGGGCGCATCCAGGGGGCCTTGCACGACCCTAGAGACCTTATTAGCAGCCTCCACACCCTCACTAGAGTTTGAGTTTTTCTCAAGAGTTTTTTTTGTTTTGGAACAGTTGTTGTTTTCGGTTTGTAAAACCCCAATTTCGTGCGTCGGGCAACCACAGACACCGGCGGGGAGAGCAGCGCATGTCGGGCCCGCACCAACGCTGTTGCTCCCACACCTGCGGGAGGCCACGACACCTTGCCGTGTGTGAGTTCTTCAGCTCACGACACATACAAGCATCACACTTTGTTCTTAACTCCATATCATATTTTGCTTGCCTTTGTTTCTAATTTTGTCTTCTATTTTCCTTCTGTAGTCCAGGGCATTGTTGGTGGCGGAGCAGCCAGCGGTGGAGCGGCTAGGAAGGCAGCTCGATCAATGGTCAAGGCGTTGCGGTCAATTACAAGTGGTGGAATGGACAGTGGTGCGAAGCGACATGAGCAGCATTGGGCGGCGCTGCAGCCAACATTTTTTTTTTGTTTTCTTAAAATTATATTTGTTGGCGAGCCCCACAAGGCACCCGCCAGGACAAAAGCTATATGATGTTGGTGGGTGGCTTAAGAGGCCCATACCAGCACAGATACTTACCCGCCAGTGCAGATAACTATTTTTACTGTTTCAAAATTGTTGGTGGGTTGTTACACATGTCAGCATAAATCTCTTTTAGCTGCCAGCACAAATCGTTTATGGCCTAGTGTAAAGGTAGTATGTAGAGGAATCTAATATTGACATGTGAAGTCATTCTATAGGTATAAAGGGGAATCATAGAGCCTGTTCGGTTGGTCGGTGGTGATGACTTAGTGCTGATTTGTTACGAGAGAAAAGTATCTGCTGATCGGTTGATGGTGGTTGATTTGTTACGAGAGAAAATCTTCTTGTTTGTAATCGATAAGCCAAGCGAACGGGGTGATAGAGGTGTTGAATACATGTCAATATATGAATTATTAAGCTACGCTATGACTTGTTCGGTGTTGTGAGAGAAAAATACAGTTGGCTGGCTAGTGTCTGGTCCTTGGTACTGAACTACTGATTTGTTGTGAGTGAAAATTACATCTCAATATATGAATTACTGAGCTCCGCTCTGACTTGTCATATGTACTCGACATACATTAACATAGCGAGCAACATTCATCATTGGCGTGGGGTGCTTTTCCTAAGGCAAAATTTCATAATCATGGGTTCTGATTCTGACCACAATAACTTGGAAACGCTTGGTGCTAGAGCTAAAACAAATTATGTCCACGACACATTATTGTCTCATATTAATTTCATGTGCTTGTCATGACAAACAACATATGTATATGTGGCTATCTGTTAAGTGTTCGTAGCACTACATATATCTTGATTTTACTTCTTACATTAGTCAATACTCCATAACTAACGACAGCTCTATTATTAGACAAATCTTTACTTTCTTGTCAAGATTGATGTATCAGCTGCTGCTCAAATCCCTTTCCCCAATGTACCGCACCAATTATCCCACTTCATCCCCGATTTGAAACAGTATTACTGAAACAGTATCACCCACCCTCTCAAATGACAGTTATATGTGAGTGATGTGACTACCATGCCGAGATGCGATAAAACCCTTGCGAGATCGGAAAAAAATCATGGACGGCAATCCTCTCTAATTCTCTACTGAGGAGAATTTACAAGCAGGCGTGATACATGGCTCATCTAACTAACCAGCCAAAATAAAAAGGCATAGCGAGCAGCATACTAATTTTAGTCCTGATAGTCCTGCAGCATATACCACTTGAATGTTGTAATCTGACATCTAATGAATGATAAATGATCAGCAGCAGTTTTTTTGCTAAAAAAACGGAAAAAGTCTATTTTTGACCATCCAACTTTTGTCTCAGTTTGGTTTAGCCATCAAACTTCAAAATCGGATATTTTTGAACATCCAACTCTTAAAACCGTTCATAATTGACCATTAGGCGGTTTCGATGAGTGGATTTAACATTTTTTATTTACAATTTAGTCCTTAGAAGTTGAAATGATCATTATTTTTTTCTCGTAACTCCGATTTAGGTGATTCTTGCGGTCACGTGTTCATAATGGTGAGCTTTATATTTTAGAATGGTTTTATACTACTTTATCAGTATTTTTATATTATTCTTACGTTGTTGTGTAAAAACAATAATATAAGAAATGTAAGACAAACAATTATAAAATAATATGAGCAACATTTTAAACGATAAAGCTCATCGTTATGAATGCAGGACTGTGAGAATCACTTCAATTGGAGATATGAGAAAAAATAGTAATCATTTAAGGTTGAAGGACTATTTTTAATCATTTATTTATAGTTTAGTCCTTCAATATTAAAATGATTACTATTTTTTCTCGTCTCTCCTATTTAAGTGATTCTTGTGCCCATACGTTCATAACAATGAGTTTTATCTGTTAAAATGTGTTCATATTATTTTGTAATTGTTTGTGTTACTTTTCTTATATTGTTGTTTTTACAAAACAACATAAAAATAATATAACAAATAGTGATAAAATAGTATAAAGAACATTCTAGAAGATAAAGCTTACTGTTATAAACGTGTGGGCACAAGAATCACCTAAGTCGGAGGTAGAGTAAAGGTAATAATCATTGTAAGATCTAAGAACTAAATTGTAAATAAAAAGTTAAAACCACTCATCAAAACTGCCCAATGGCCAATTATGAATAGTTTTAAGAGTTAGATGGTCAAAGATACCTATTTTTGAAGCTTCATGGCCAAAGTCAAACTGAGGTAAGAATTAGATTGTCAAAAATGGACTTTTTCCAAAAACAAATCAGCAGTTTGGACAGTGCCACACAAGAAACAACATTGAACTCTTCCTTCACCTTCTACTAGCAAGAAAGTTTAGTTCCATCTCTCAGCGAGGGAAAATTTGAAGAAATGGTTGCGCTGCACCTTCTTTGAAAGTTGGTTTCATGAAATTGTTGCAGCATCAATCATACCATGTCGACACTTGACAGCACTACTGATCACTACAGGTCGATAAGTCAGTAGTAAGTTAGCATTGAAATAAATCGCTGTCCATGTATAAAGTACATATTATTAAGTACTTACTTGACTGGCCAAGAATATTCCAGCATCACTTACTTACATACATAGAGACAAAGCAAGCAAAAAAGAAAATCTCAAATCCTCATTGATCGAAGAGAGAAAGAATGAACAGGATAGCGAGCAAGCTTGGACGGCCACGCTTTCTATTCTGAACTATAAAAACATGGATGCCTTCCAAGGAGATGTGCCATTCAAGTAGGCTGGCTTGGGCGGCTAGTCGTTACATCATCACTGGAATATTTTTCTATCTCTCCTCTTAGACGGTCGAGCTTTTGCAACCGCTCAGTTGATGCAACAATATCTCCTAGCTTATTTGCTTTTGGAACGAATGCGCTGGACTGTTCTGCCCTTGCGTTTGAGGATTGCCGACTCTCCAATGTTTAAATAAGAGCTACTGTGCCTATACATATTGGTACCAAAAAGTTTTTGCTAGTTTTATCTGGTAATTAACTGACACTACTAAATAATCACACATTTGTATTGGTGCTCAACCCTCATTAGTACCGGTATAAAACCGGTATTGTCCATTCGGCACTAATAATGCCATAATATGGGGGCACATTTGTACCGGTCTCACCACCCGGTGGTACTGATGTACCCCTACGGTCAGCTTCCATTTTCCTTCTCTTTCCTACGTTTTCTTTTTCTTTTTATTTTCTGTTCTCATCTCATCTCCAAGTCACAAGATTCACACATTCTTCACAACTCAAAATTGTTAACATTCACAACACTAAATCATGATTCACGGTACAAATCAAGAACATACATCTCATAATCACAAGAACATTTCAAAAAAATAGCCACAATCTTACAAATCACAGGAAAGAACACCTATCACAGTCTTACAAATCACAAAACTCTTATAAATAATCTCCAGATCGAACCCCCGCGCCCCGCCGCCGCCTCCAGTCTGGAGTCGTGCGCACCTGTCGCACCTCTAGGTCGGGGCCGCCAACGCCTCTAGGCTAAGGCCGCCTGGGGGCCCACGCGCCCGCTGCGCCTCCTGGCTGGGGCCACGCGCACCCGCATGTGCTTCCATCTCGAGGCCGCACGCGTCAGGTCCCGCGACCCATGTTGCCACCCCGTTCCTGACCTGTGGTAGAGAGAAGAAGAGGGAGGAAGCTAGCAGGAGAATAGCCCCGGTACTACACACCACCCGGTACTATTGACATCAAAACTTGGCACAATGACCGGTAAGTTTGTGTTGTCAACACTAAGTTTTGGTGTCAACAGGTACTAATGTGAGACATCAGTATCCAGTGTCGCTAGCATCCGGTAATAATGTAGGTTAGGGGGGGGGGGATTTCGAGGCTAACTTCCGCCCGGTACTAATACACAAATTAGTACCGGGTGCAAAATAGCCGGTACTAATGTGCTTTATGGGCCAGGACAGATGCTCAATTCTCTAGTAGTGCGGAATTTTCATTTGGCTAGGTAATTTTTTAAAAAAATGAAGTTTATTTGCAATTTGAATAGTTTTTTCGAACAGCTTCTAAACCTAAACATGTGGCAGTGATGATGAGGTATTGAGGTGTTCCTTGCTCCCAAAACAATTTCTTCATAAAAAGTGATCTCATTTCCAGTTTCAGGTATGATAAAAAGGAATTGGATGGACATTTTACCAAATTCTAAGTGATCGCATTTCCTGTTTCATGTTTTACAGTGGTGAGCTGTACCCTGATCCAGGTGGTTGGTTGTCTCGATCGAGGACACAATGACACCATTTTGCAACTCAATGACAGAGGGGACTATAGGAGAGGGAATATGATGATGGACATGACCTAATCTAGCATGCCTACAGTTCTGATCCATCTTTTTGGATGCATATATATGGTCTTGTCCAATGATTATTTCAGCCCAAAGCCCAAAAGGACAGTACTGACAGAATAACACATAGCTAGCCACTTCATTACCAACAAAGAATCATATATAGCACACATGGCTCTGCAGTAGGCACGCAGGACAGTATACCTGAGCTACAGTTCCAGATCATATCGACTCTTCAACGTTCTATCTGTAAAAAGAATCTCTTATATTTTGCCTTATCCCATCTCCAGTAAAGAAGCTAACGTATATCTGCAAAGCTGTACTGTGTTTCTCTGTCAGGCTAGTACAGGACTACTAACTGGAGGTCAAGTGAGGATTTGGTAAAAGTTTCACGACTCGACTTTTTTATATATATTTTTTCTATCACGAATTTGCAAAAATACATGGTCCCCAGAAATTTTGCAAAACTATATATCTGCCGCCGTGGCCAGGGACATAACGCCGTGGCCCACGACGGTAGGAGCCGCCAATAGTGGGCCCTTAGTGTGGTATAGACATAGCGTCGTACCCCACGGCGTTAGGCGCCTAGCGCCGTGGGCTACGACGTTATGTAATAGCGCCGTGGGCCACGGCGGCAGCTGGCCTGCTAACGCCGTGGGCCACGGCGCTAGGGTCTGGCTGCCTATATAACACCGAAATTCAGCTGAAAATGTCATAATAATTCGAAAAAAGAAAGAGAGGGGGAAGAGAAGAAGGGAGTGAGGAGGAGGTGGTGAAGGTGCGAAGCTCTGCCGGTTTTTCGTCTCGTTAGAGGTAATACTCTGATACTTAACAGTTTTAGTGTAGATATGTTTAGTAAATATATAGTTTTAGTGTAGATCTGCTTAGTAAATGCATAGTTTTAGTGTAGATATGTTTAGTAAATATATAGTTTTAGTGTAGATCTGCTTAGTAAAATTATAGTTGTAGTGTAGATCTGCTTAGAAAAATTATAGTTGTAGTGTAGCTTTGAGTAGATATATTTTGTAGTTGCAGATCCACTTGTTAATAGTGTTTTATTTTTCATGATGTCAGACATGTCAGAAGATCTCAATGTCAAGTTGTATTTCGGCAGATTAGATAATATGGAGTTGACTTGTTAGAATTTGATTCGGTTGACCATGTGATTAAAAGAGTAGCCTCAAGAACTTGGGGGTCCATTACCGAGTTTTTTCTAGGGCATTCCATGTAGATGCAGAGCAACATGACTTGTCCATTATGGCTCTAATCAACAGGAGTGAGTCATTATATTGGGAGCTTATGCCACTTCCAGGCACTGAACATTGGAGGAGTTATATCAAAACAGCATGTGAAATTGGTTTGCCTGTGATGCTGTTTATCCAAATTGTTCATAAGGCTGAGTCTAGTAATCAAGTGCCTGAGAGTGATGCTCACTAGGGTGAGGCTGAACTACAAGCAGGAGATGGTCCTGCAACTGAGCCACAAGAAGGAGATGGTGGTTCCAGTGAGGAAGAAGAAGGAGATGGTGACACACCCTTTGAGGGTGCAATTGACGAGGCGGAAGTTAATGAAGAAGTACTCAGGCGGTACGAAATGGAGGCCAATGGGGATGAACGTGGGTTGGAAGAGGACTCCTCAGATGATTAGGATGAGTCGCTCGCTAGTTCCAAGGGACTGGGACAGTTACAATTTCTCACAGCTATCTGTCAATCCTGGTGAGAATGTGGCCTGGGAGTATAGAGACAATGCAGTTTCTGTTGGCGCCATGTATAAGAGTGCAGTGGAGGTGAAGGATGCAGTGAAGAGGTGGTCCACCCTTACTCTACAAAGAGAGTTCAGGGTAGTGAAGAGTTCTCCACATATATATGATGTACAATGTCTGAAGCCCAACAGTCCTTTTCGAGTGTATGCTTCCAAGGGCAAGTGGAAAAATTAGTGGGAGATCAAATCTGTTGTGGATCACACTTGTGTACTTGAGCAGCTGGATGCAAATCATAATTTGTCATCCGGTTTTGTGGCCAGACAGATGTTTACTAAGATTGTGGAAAATTCTGCTTATGAGCCTAAGTCCATTATCTTAGCAATTGAGGAGAAATTTAGGTACCAGATAAGTTATGGTAAGGCATACATGGCAAAGAAGAATGTAATCGAGATGAGGTGGGGAACTTATGAAGCATCCTATGACAATCTGCCTCGATTGCTATACACAATTGCCACACTGAATCCTGGTAGTTATTATGATATCAAGACTTATAATCTTGTATCAAGGCCAGGGAAGCAAGTCTTGCAGCGGGCATTCTTAGAATTGGGTCCTGCTATTGCTGCATTCAAATAAACAGTGTCGACCAGTTATTTGCATAGATGGCACATTCCTAATAGGAAAATACAATGGCACAATCCTTATAGTTGTGGCTACAGATGGCAACAATCAGTTGTTGCCATTGGCAATTGCTTTTGCAGAGGGAGAGAACGGTGACAGTTGGTATTGTTTTCTAGAGAGATTGAAGCAGATGGTGGTGGGAGACACAAAGGTATTTTGTAGGCTATTAATGACATGAAAGAAGGTAGTGAAGAGTGTAACAGAGTAGCACAATGGCTAGATGTGCATAGCAGGTGGTGCATGAGGCATATGGGAGCAAACTTTCATAGCTAGATCAAGAACAAAGAACTTACAAAATTGTTCAAGCGCTTATGTTCGACCAATCAGGAGAAAAATTTCTATGACCTATGGCATACATTATATGATCTGACGAAGAAAGCATCAGATGAGATAGCTAAGAAGCCTGTAAGTACTGAATCCAGGGAAGAGCCAGTCTCTCTGTAGGACGTGGGGTTAGATGCTCCAAATGTCAGGAGAAGGGGACGTGTTGTGAAGACCTTCAACCAGTGGATTCAGAATGAGCCTAAGGAGAAATGGTCTCTCCTGTTTGATAAGGGACGTGTGAGGCATGTGATAATGACAACAAATTTTGTTGAGGTCTACAATGCTATTTTGCGTGGTGCCATAGCTCAACCTCTTGTTGTTATCATTGAGTTCTTCTTGTACCGCACAATGAAGTACTTTATTGACCGTGCTAATGCAGCACATGCAGTAATGCAGGACCCTTAGAAGGTATATTCAACATGGATGACTGAGTACTTGAACAAAGAACAGAAGGTTGCACTCTCTCTGACAAAGCATACCCACAACCTCTATGTCGTGATCCTGGTGAGGAAGTGCAGTGAAAATATCAGATAAGTTGCCAGTCCAAATCACAAAAAGCAAATGGTGAAATAAAAATACAAAAAACAGTTATTGGGAATCAAACATGATCATCCTCTTGCCAGAAGCCACTGCTGCTACACTACCTCTGCTCACATGTGATCGCTGCATCCCTTGCAAACAAAGAATAAGCATTGGGGTCGCTACCTTCCTAAATACTTTCTGAGGCCAACCGTTATAGACACTTGGAACCACACTATTGAGGGTTACCTGCATCTTGGAACTTTCACTCAAGACCCCAAAGACAGTGTGTTGTACATACCAAATCTAGATCCAACCATGTGTCAAAGTGTCGGTCGACACAAGAAGAAGAGGATTAGGAACAACATGGATGAGGCTGAAGCTGGACCTCGGGTGCAGATATGCTCTGAGTGCAATAATCCAGGACACTCCTACAAGAAATGCACTGAAGCATCTTACTTTTCCACCGCCACTTCTACACCACCTTCAGCTAGTACACGTGGACATCGTTCCAGTCGCTACAACGAAGCAATGCAGTGACCGTACTTGTTTGTGCTACTGTGTTGTAATAATTGAACTACTTATGCATGTTGTCGTCTTGTAATATTTGAACAATTTTATCTTGCAAGGTCTTGTAATATTTGAACTTATGCGTGTTATTGTGTTGTAATAATTGAACTACCTTTTCATTTGCTTATTGTTTTATTCTCAAATGAAATATGTAATGAATTATCATATTTCTCATCTATTTTGTAGGCTTTCAATGGCTTCGACGGGTCCTGAGTTGGATTTGGAGTTGCTCACCAGTAGGAAGGACAAGGTTCCGGTGCCAAAGGGGATCCACACTCCTATGTGCTACTGCGGTGACAATTGTAAACTTGTCAAGTGCAACGTTCTCGGGTACTACTATGGGATGAGGTTCTTCATGTGCTTGAACTACGAGCATGACCCCCTCCCACCATGTCGCAATGTTAGACCAAAAGTAAGAACTACTGCATTACTAACACTGGTAGGGAGAGGGGCTTTAGTCCTGGTTGGAGAGGGGTATAGGTCTCTCATGTCCAACCGGGACTATGGGGACCATGTGTGGTTCGAGGACCGGTGTATGGTCGCTTCCTTGTGTGATGAGTGATTGACAACGTTGTGTGGACCGATACTTGGCTAAGTATTGCGGGTGCGAGGTTGCGGCTTGACTCGTGTTGGTGCGGGTGAAGAACAAGTGCGAAAGATCGTTGCGGGTGAGGCCTCCGGGTGTGGAGAAGACAAGTAGGCTTCGTTTGAGGGACCCGGTGGCCGGCGGGGTCAAGTGCGGGCTGCATGGTGGCATGAACAAGAAGATGAAGTTGTGGACGGTTTCTTGGTAGAGCCTCAAAACCAAGGTTGAGCCGGACTACGTGGGAGCCAAGTCATGAGTGGAGATTGGCGGAGGCTACACCGAGTTCGCGGGGTTTGCGGTGGTTCACCGAGAAAACCATTGGGTTACTTAGTTGAGCCACAAAATCGAGGCCGAAGACTCGACGAGGAGGTGCGGCCACCCGGGCCGGTTCAACCGCCCGGGAGGGGCGGTCGGACCGCCCGGGACCGGTCGGATTGGCCGGGCCGCCCAACCGCCCAAGGGGGGCGGTCGACCGCCCGGCCGCCGGCGCCGAGATGCTTCGAAGCGGAGGACACGCGTCGGGATCGCAAGGCTTGCGTCGAGGCTAAGCAGGTTGCGGTCGCCGGGCATCCGTCCGATGAAGAAAATCTGAAGACTTCCAAATTCGCCATTGAGGGGCTTGTATCCCTAGTTTTAAGTAAGGGTAGTTTAGTCTTTTGGGTGCCTCCATATATACTTATTGAGTGGATGGATGGCAGCCAACTTTTTGGAACCCTAGCTCATTTGTTTTTCCATTTTCATTCTCCTTTTTCCCTAGTTTTTCCTAGGACTAGCTTGAGAGCTTCATGTGAGATCTAGAGAGAGGGATGGGTGTTTGGGTGGCAAGCTAGACCTTGTACGAACCTTCATGATATGTATAGATGGTTCGGCGTTGTTCCTCAAGGTGGTTTTCCCATCCTTCTTTGTGTTGATTTTTGGAGCTTTTTGTTGTCGGTGTTTTGAGAACGATTTCTTAGGGTTTTTGGTGGGTGTCACATATGAGGATCTTGTGCCTCTTTGGCTGGTGACTTTGCCCCCAAATCTCTCTTGAATCGGACTCGATTTGGTGGTTTTTCGAGTTGGGTGAGTTCTTGACCTAGAGAGGCGATTTCATCGATTCCTCTTGATTGTGAGCATTTCGGGTCGATTCCTTTGAGGTAGAGGTTGCCCAGGAGGTAACCCAGCTAATCCCGAAGTTTCGCTGCAATCCGTGGAGTGATTCGGGAGATCGGGCGCGAGGAAGTTGAGGTTTGACCCGCGGGTTCGTTTTCCGGAAGGGGCGGTCCTAACCGCCCGGGGGGCGGTAACCCCCCCGGGCTTTCCGGGTCGAAGTTTTGTTTCACCGGATTTTCCTCTCGTGAGTTTGTTTGCCTTGATCGGAGGAGCGTCCGGGGTGAAATTTCGGGTCGTTCTCGTGCCGTTTGCTAGGTGTTCTTGGTTGGTGTTTGTTGCTGGGTATAGGAGGTTAGACCGCCCCCGGTAGCCGGTCTAACCGCCCCTAGGCCCCCGGGTGGAGTTTTGGTTTTCGCCAAGATTTTCCCGGTAGCTAGCATGGCCTTGACCAGAGATCTTTGTTGGTGAAACCGTGGTGCGTTTTGGTGCTCGGAAGAGGTGTTTCGGAGGATTTCTTGGTTGCCTGGTGGAGGCGGTCTAACCGCCCCCTATACCCGGTCTAACCGCCCCCTCTGGACAGCCGGCTTTCGAGTTGTTTCCGCTGTCGTGGGTGCGTGTGTGTTGAGGTTGCTGGTAGAGTTTGTTCCTAGGACCAGTAGCACTCCAGTGGCTACGTGGTTTTGGCAAACGGAAGGTAGAAGTGCGGAGCGTGTGATTTTGGGGGTCCGACCGAGCGAGTTCATCTTGTCGGAGTTTCAATCTCCTTCGAGAAGAATTTTTATCATCTCCCATTCACTCCCCCCCCTCTCTCGGTCGCCTATTCGGTCCTTCAAGTGGTATCGAGCCGGTTCGGGTCTTTGTTGACTCTAACCAGTCTAAGATCCAAGGATGGCGTACCAGGAACGGGGTTCGGGTCCTCCACACTTCGATGGCAAGAACTACCAGATGTGGAGTAAGTGGATGGGTGCGTTCCTCCGCGGAAAGGGTCAGATCCTTTGGGATGTCACGGTGGACACAGGCTATGTCCAGCCGATGGACTTCCTCGCTCCAGGATCGAGGGACAGGTTCGACACCAACAACAAGGCGGTCGACTACTTGTTTCGTGCTCGTGTCGGCCCGAGTTCGATCGGGTGCACACCGAGCACTTGGCTTGTAGAATTTGGATGGTGCTTGAAGGAGGCTCATGTTGGGAATGCCCAGGTTCAGGCACGGATGTATCCGGAGAGAGTACGAGAACTTCACTCATCTCCCCGGTGAGTCCATCGATGCCTTGTTTCGAGAGGTTCGCGGTGGTTGTGAACAACATGAGGGACAATGTGGACGTGCTCCCGTACGATGATCATGATAGAGCTGTCAAGCTCTTACACTCTTTGGATCGTACAATATGGGGCGGAAAGTTCAAGGCCATTGTGGAGTCGGAGAAGTATGACACGACGGTGAACGAGCCGTTCTCGAAGCTCAAGTCGGGCCGAGGTGGATAGGGGCATGATCGCCAAGCTCGAGGGACCGACCGATTCCCATAGTCTTGCCCTCGTTGGTGGTTCGAAAGGAAAGGCTAACACTAACCCATCCACCAGGATGTTCTCTTTCTCCTCTTTGATGTCTATGCCAGATGAGGAGTTCGATGTGCTTGGAGAGGACGAGCTGGCGCTCCTGACGAGGCGGTTCGAGAGGCTGCATGAGAACCGAGTGAACATGAGGAGGAACACGAGGACATCCTTCCAGTGCGGCAAGCCGGGACACTTCGTCGCTGACTGCCCGGAGAAGGTCGAGAATAAGGATGGCTACAAGCACAAGCCGAGGAACGATGGCAAGTACCGGTCGAGGAGCGACCACAAGAGCAAGTACAAGAACAAGCACAAGGACGAGCGACGATCGAGGAAGAAGGAGAGCCGAGGCAAGGCCCGAGCGATGGTTGGTGCGAGCGACGTCGACTCCAGTTCCGTGTACTCCACCTCGAGCTCGAGTAGCAGTGAAGACGAAGGTGATCGTCGCAAGGGCAAGAAGGCGTCCAAGAACCTGAGCGGGCTGAGCTGCTTCACTAGAGACGGCTTCTGCACCATGGCACTGAGCTCCGGCAGCAAGAAGAGCACACGGAGCGACTCGGACTGCGAGTCCGACGACGAGGTGCGTGATGAGCTTTCCTTCTTGCTCCAAAAGAATGAACGGCTTGGTACTTTGCTTGATAATCGTGATGACATGCTTAGAGAGGCAAAGAAAATGAGAAAAGAGCTTAGGGCTTCACTCGAGGATGCTAGGACTAGAGTGGCCGAGCTAGAAACACGGGTGCTTGATAGCAAGCTTGAGATTGATTCCCTTAAGGCTAGCCCCGTTGTTCGGATGAGGTTGATTGTGTTGATTGCTCCATATTTCTTGCTGATCTTGCTTTGTTCAAAGAAAAGCATGCCTCCAAGTGTGAGGAACTAGATGTGCTTAGGGTTGAAGTGGGCGAGCTTAAATCTAGATCTCGCTTTGCTAGGTGCTTGCATTTCTTGCCCTGTTTTGCATGCTAAAATGGATGAGATGCATGCTTACACTAGTTCTCTTGAGGCTAAATTGAAGGAACCCATGCCTACATCATGCTCTACCCGTGAAATGCATGCTTTGAAAAATTTGGAACTTGCACATTATGTTGATCGTTTGCGGGATGAGAATGATGAGCCGAGAAAGTTGATGGGTTGGTTGTCCGGTCATGAGCCTCGGTTGAGGATGATGATCGAGGCATTCAAGAGGCGGGATGGTGAGGGACTTGGGGCAAACAAGGCTGGTGAGGGAAGTGGAGAGAATACCCCCGCAGCCACCAAAAACCTACCACAAGAATGATTTCCCTCCAAAACCTAACCATCTTAGGAACCGACTAGACACAACCCCGGCTCCACCCGTGTTTCCTACACCCACAAATGATCTCCAAAAGCCTATCAAGTTTGTGAGCACTTCGGGGAAAGTGTTCTTTGCGAAAGTGAGTGAGAAGGCTAGTGAGGAGAAACCGGTGGAGGAGTTGAGTGGAGAGAAACCAAGTGAGCGACCCCAATCCAAGCCTAAGCCTAAGCTAGTGAGGTTCCATTGTGGCTATTGTGGGAAAGAGGGTCACAAGGATGAGTTTTGCTTCAAGAGGAAGCGGGAAGAGAGGATAGCAAAGGAGTGGGCAAACAAGGATAGGTACAACCCTTCCCATGGTGTACCTAAGCCTCGTATGCCACCGCCCGGGGTAAAGCCGTGGTGAGAAGTGTTCGGCATGGGGAGATGCAAGTTCCCGCGGCCGAGGAGCAGCCCCGGGAGGGGGCGGTCGGACCGGCCCCGCCCGGAAGGGGGCGGTTAGACCGGCCCGGCTAGGCGGTTCAACGGCCCCCCCCGAGGTGCAGGCGGAGTGGTTTTCGAGGTGGTGAGTCGAGAGGTTTCGGTTCTGGAGGTGGTGTTGCTTGGTGGTTGGTCCGGAGAGTCCGCAGTGGTCGGTTGCTAGGCATTCCCCCCCTCGAGTTCACTACGGGGATGGGAGGATTCGTAGCTTTGAGAAGGAGAGGAGGGACGGTCCACGGGTCGTCTTTCGTGGCTTAGGTCCTCCTCCGGGCGGTGAGGGGTGGTTTCCTCGAAGTGGTTACCGAGGTGGTGTTCGTGGTGGTAGTTTTGGTAGGAAAGATGGCTTGATGTGTGCTAACACCACTTTCGAGCAAATGGCTTGGCACTGGTTTTACTCTTTTGGTACTAACCCCGATCTTGAGTCATTTGTTCGCTCACGTGCTCGTTTTTGAATTTCAGGTGGGAGACTTGAAGAACATTTGGTTGATTGACTCCGGTTGCTCGAGGCATATGACCGGAGACAGGGGTGGTTCTCAAGTCTCGTCCCGGTGGTGACGAAGAGGTACATCACTTTTGGGGACAATGGGCGTGGGCGTGTGCTTTCAGAAGGTGAGATTAAGGTGAGTGACAAGATCACTCTGAGGCGTGTTGCTCTTGTTCAATCACTGGGGTACAATCTGCTTTCGTGTCCCGAGTTGTTGGATGAGGGGTTTTGAGGTGCTTTGTTTCAGCCAGGTGGTTCTCGGATTTTGGACTCTCGAGGGGACCTTGTCTGTATGGTCGTTCCCAAGGGTCAGGTGTTTCGTGCTGATTTTTCTCAGTCTTCTAGTGTGGAGTGTTGTTTCTTGGCTGGTTCTTCGAGTGAGTTATGGAAGTGGCATAGGAAGTTGGGTCACTTGAGCTTTGACCTTTTGTCTCGCTTGAGTAAACTCAATTTGGTCCGAGGATTGCCACGGTTGAGGCTTGAGAAAGAGTTGGTTTGTGCCCCTTGTAGGCATGCCAAGATGGTAGCCTCTTCTCACCCGCCTCTCACCGATGTGATGACTGAGCGTCCATGCGAGCTGCTCCATATGGACCTTGTTGGCCCAGCTCGTGTGCGATCTGCGGGTGGGAAGTGGTATGTCCTTGTTGTGGTGGACGACTATTCTCGGTATGCGTGGGCGTTCTTTCTGGAGGATAAGGGGGAGACGTTTGGTTTTGTTCGAGATCTAGTCTTGAGGTTGAGGAACGAGAGGCACGGAGATACCATACGAGCTATCCGCAGGATAATGGCTCGGAATTCGAAACTCTCGTTTTGAAACCTTTTGCCATGACTTGGGTCTTGAGCACCGAGTTTTCAAGTCCGTATACGCCTCCCCGGAATGGTGTTGTGGAAAGGAAGAACGGGACCTTGTGTGAGATGGCTCGGACGATGCTTGATGAGCATAGGACTCCGAAGAGGTATTGGGCCGAGGCGGTGATACCGTGTGCTATGTGTCAAACAGGATCTACCTCGAGTGCACAAGAAGAAAACATGCTATGAGTTGATGCATGGTCGCACACCCAAGGTGAGTCACTTCCATGTCTTTGGTTGCAAGTGTTTCATTCGAAGAAAGGCGGGAAGTTGGATAAGTTTGAGGCTAGGTCCGTCGATGGTATTTTCTTTGGTTATGCATCTCATTCTAGAGCATATCGTGTGCTCAATCTTGAAACTAACCAAATCGTGGAGACTTGCAAGGTAACTTTCGACGAGACGAGCCACGTAGTCGGCTTGTCTTTCAGTGTGCAGGTGATGATGAGCTTGGCGAGGAGATCTTTCAGGAGGAGAAGCATGAACATGGAGACGATGAAGATGGCGGTACAGTGCCCCCAGCTGAACATGTACCCACTACTTCGACTACGATGATGGACGGACCCTCTACTACACCTACAACGACAAATCAAGAACGAGGAGAAGCTGATGTTGAGGGGGAGGTAGCATCGAGGCGAGAACCTCCCCGACGAGTACAAGTGGACCACCTAGCTTCGAGGATCATCGGCGACATGGATGAACGCACTACACGGTCGAGGGTTCGAAACAATTTTCATTTCGCTCATACTGCATTTGTTGCTACTTTTGAGCCCAAAGACATTGGACACGCACTATCTGATCATAATTGGGTTAATTTGATGCATGAGGAGTTGGAGAATTTTGAGAGGAATCGGGTTTGGGAATTGGTTGATCCTCCCCCAGGGTGTAAGACGATTGGTACAAAGTGGGTGTGGAAGAACAAAGAGGTAGAGAAAGGTGAGGTTGTGAGGAACAAGTCGAGGCTTGTTGCTCAAGGGTTCGCCGCAAGGAGGGGATCGACTACGAGGAGACTTTTGCTCTCGTAGCCCGTTTGGAGGCGATTAGAATTCTTCTAGCTTTTTCCGTGGCTAAAGGGTTCAAGTTGCACCAAATGGATGTGAAGAGTGCTTTTCCGAATGGTGTGCTTGGAGGAAGAAGTGTATGTGAGGCAACCTCCGGGGTTTCGAGTGAGAAGTACCCCCACCGGGTGTACAAGTTGAGGAAGGCGGCGCGTATGCGGACGAGGAAGGTGAACACGTGGACCAGAAGGAGTACCGAAGCATGATCGGGTCACTCCTCTACTTGACGGCGATGAGGCCGGACATTCAGTTCTCGGTGTGTCTGTGCGCTCGTTTTCAAGCGTCTCCGAGGACTTCGCATCGGCAAGCGGTGAAGCGAATTTTTCGTGTACTTGCGTCACACTCCCGACTTCGGCCTTTGGTACTCCGCGTCCTCTTCTTTGGCGCTTCATGGTTTTTCGGATGCGGATTTTGCCGGGTGTCGGCTGGATAGGAAGTCCATTTCGGGACTTGCCGCTTTTTTGGTTCTTCTTTGGTGTCTTGGTCTTCCCGCAAACGGTCGAGTGTTGCTCAATCCACTACCGAGGCGAGTACGTTGCTCGTCGCTAGTTGTTGCTCTCGGCTCCTTTGGATTTCATACACCATGAGTGACTTTGGTGAGGAGTATACCCATGTTCCACTTCAATGTGATAGCACCGGTGCCATAAGCGTTGCAAAGAACCCGATACTTCATTCCAAAACCAAGCACGTAGAGAAGGGAAAGATAGCTTTGATCCATGTACCCACACATGACCAACTAGCCGATATTTTCACCCAAACCCCTAGATCAAGCAACTTTCACCCGTTTGCAGGGGGAACTTGGTGTGTGTTTGATTTCTTGAGTTGGGTGTGTGGGATCTCCGTTGTAGCATATGTATAATTCCTTTGTGCATTTCTTGCATTTGGCATGGCATATATAACATGTTGTATATGCATCCTTGTATCTTAGATTGCATGCATTTTTGTATCATATGCATTGGATAGGAAAAGCTTCTCCTATATACATTGTTCACCATGGGATGCTATGTATGTTTTTGTGAGCTTGTTTGGTATGCTATGGTTAGTTTGGCTTAGCTCTTGATGATCTTGATGAATGATGCATGGTTGTTGGCTATTTTTGAAAAATGTCACATATATGCTCTCTCATGTGTAAACGCCTTTATATGATCTTGACATGTTTTAGTGGCTTTGCTATGCTTAATTTGTGGTTGGATAGCTAGTTTATTGATCATATGGGGCCAAAGGCTCATTTGCCATCATGAATGTTTAGTCCTCTTGCTTTATCTTATGGAGGGGCATAAGTTCCTTGTTGTCGCAAAGACATTTCATGTACCAATTTTAAATCTGAAAATGAAATTTAAAATGCTTGGAAAATGAGCTCCCATGTCATATGTGCGGAAATTAATTTGCTTTGGGTGCTAAATCGTTGCATGATGCCTACCAATGAGAAGTCTCATACATAGAAGTAGGCACATGGCTCGGTGGCTTTGACATGACATGAGGTGCTTGTGGGTGTTTGTGATGGTCTTATGATTAGAATGGCTGTCCTAGCATGAAGTTTGTGTGGCTTTGCCATTTTGACATGTTTTGCTCATGTTTAGGTTTTTGCTTATAAGAGAGTAATTTTTCGCAAAATTACTCAAATCCTTTTTAGCCTTGTTCAATGGTTGTGAAACTTGGTGATCATGTAGTTGTGGTCATTACGAACCTGTAGAGTATCTAACTTGCTCGTTTGGACTTGTGTAGCTCCTTGTGATAAATTTTGTATATTTGAGAAGCTATATGTTGTATATTCTCGCATTTTGCCTTGATTCATGCATTGTCAACAAGGGGGAGAAGTTTGTGCATGCTTTGGGCACTGGAAGTGTTTGGAAGATGTTCCAATTGGTTCGGAATGTTTTTGAGCAGTTTGGTGTAGGGCCGGTCACATGGGGCGGTCTAACCGCCCCTAAGCGGTCGGATGTGTGGTAGGCGGTCTAATCGCCGGAGCGATGAGTGAGCAGTTTTTGCTCTTTGTTACATTCATGTGCTGCATTGCTGCATTTGTTCAGGGGGGTGTGCTGTGGCTCAGGGGGAGCTTTCATATGTGCAGGGGAGCTCTTTGTTGTGTTCGAACTTTAGTTCGGTGGTTTGCGCTCTGTGTTCGAGCATGGTTTTGTCTCGGATGTGTCGAGCCGTTGCCCTTGCCTAAGGGGTCCGAGACTTGTCTTCTTCAAGTGATCTTGTTCTTCGCTTTTCTTTGGCTTTCGATCGCTTGTTGAGGTTTTTTTTCATTTCTTTCTTTTCGTTTTCTTTTCTCTTGAGTTACTTCATGTGGGTATTGTCAATGCACTCATCAAGGGGGAGATTGAGGACCATGCGTGGTTCGAGGACCGGTGGATGGTCGCTTCCTTATGTGATGAGTGATTGACAACGTTGTGTGGACTGATTCTTGGCTAAGTATTGCAGGTGCAGGTTGCGGCTTGACTCGTGTTGGTGCGGGTGAAGAACAAGTGCGAAAGTTCGTTGCCGGTGAGGCCTCCGGGTGTGGAGAAGACAAGTAGGCTTCGTTCGAGGGACCCGTTGGCTAGCGGGATCAAGTGCGGGCCGCATGGTGGCATGAATAGCAAGATGAAGTCGTGGACCATTTCTTGGTAGAGCCTCAAAACCAAGGCCGAGCCGGGACTACATGGGAGACAAGTCATGAGTGGAGATTGGCGGAGGCTACACCGAGTTCGCGGGGGTTTGCGGTGGTTCACCGAAAAACCACCGGGTTACTCGGTTGAGCCACAAAACCGAGGCCGAAGACTCGACGAGGAGGTGTGGCCACCCGTGCCGGTTCAACGGCCCGGGAGGGGCGGTCGGACCGCCCGGGACCGGTCAAATTGCCGGGCCGGTCTAACCGCCCAAGGGGGCGGTCCGACCGCCCCCGCCGCCGTGCCGAGATGCTTCGAAGCGGAGGACACGCGTCGGGATCGCAAGGCTTGCGTCGAGGCTAAGCAGGTTGCGGTCGCCGGGCATCCGTCCGATGAAGAAATCTGATGACTTCCGAATTGGCCCTTGAGGGGCTTGTAGCCCTAGTTTTATGTAAGGGTAGTTTAGTCTTTTGGGTGCCACCATATATACTCTTTGAGTGGGTGGATGGCAGCCAACTCTTGGAACCCTAGCTCATTTGTTTTTCCATTTTCGTTCTCCTTTTCCCTAGTTTTTCCTTGGACTAGATTGAGAGCTTCATGTGAGATCTAGAGAGATGGATGGATGTTTGGGTGGCAAGCTAGAACATGTACGAACCTTCATGGTATGTATAGATAGTTCGGCGTTGTTCCTCAAGGTGGTTTCCCGTCCTTCTTTGTGGTGATTTTTTTGAGCTCTTTGTTGGTGGTGTTTTGAGAACGATTTCTTGGGGTTTTTGGTGGGTGTCACGTATGAGGATCTTGTGCCTCTTTGGCTGGTGACTTTGCCCCCAAATCTCTCTTGAATCGGACTCGATTTGGTGGTTTTTCGAGTTGGGTGAGTTCTTGACCTAGAGAGGCGATTTCATCGATTCCTCTTGATTGTGAGCGATTCGGGTCGATTCCTTTGAGGTAGAGGTTGCCTAGGAGGTAACCCAGCTATTCCCGAAGTTTTGCTGCAATCCGTAGAGTGATTAGGGAGATCGGGCGCGAGGAAGTTGAGGTTTGACCTGCGGGTTCCTTTTCTAGAAGGGGCGGTCTAACCGCACCGGGGGCGGTCTAACCGCCCCGGGCTTTCCGGAGGTTGAAGTTTTGTTTCGCCGAATTTTCCTCTCGTGAGTTTGTTCGCCTTGATCAAAGGAGCGTCCGGGTGAAATTTCGGGTCGTTCTCGTGCCGTTTGCTAGGTGTTCTTGGTTGGTGTTCGTTGCTTTGGTACAGTGGGTTAGACCGCCCCTGGTAGCCGTTCTAACCGCCCCTAGGCCCCTGGGTGGAGTTTTGGTTTTTGCCAAGATTTTCTAGTAGCTAGCATGGCCTTGACCAGAGATCTTTGTTGGTGAAACCGTGGTGCGTTTTGGTGCTCGGAAGAGGTGTTTCGGAGGATTTCTTGGTTGTCTGGTGGAGGCGGTCTAACCGCCCCTATACCCGGTCTAACCGCCCCTCTGGACAGCCGGCTTTCGAGTTGCTTCCGCTCGTCGTGGGTGCGTGTGTGTTGAGGTTGCTTTGGTAGAGTTTGTTCCTAGGACCGGTAGCACTCCGGTGGCTACGTGGTTTTGGCAAACGGAAGGTAGAAGTGCGGAGCGTGTGATTTTGGGGGTCCTACCGAGTGAGTTCATCTTGTCGGAGTTTCAATCTCCTTCGAGAAGAATTTTTATCGGCTCCCATTCACTCCCCCCCTCTCCCGGTCGCCTATTCGGTCCTTCGGACTAGCCCCCCCCCCCCCCCCTTTAGTCCTGGGTGGTATTACGAACCGGGACTAAGGGGGGGCACGCCAGCACCTGCGCCCACCCCCTTTAGTCTCGGTTGGTAATACCAACCGAGACTAAAGGGTCTCATTTCTCTTTTTTTTGGTTTTCGATTTGAGCATATATTCTAATTGTTGTCTAACCCTGTCGGTGTTTTAGACCATCAACCCTACCAAGGGGGTACCCGAGGTAGTAGATTATGCGGTGGAGGATCGTGATCGGGAGACCGAGAACTCGAAGGTGTGCGCGAGGACACGGGACACAAGATTTATACAGGTTCGGGTCGCCAAGGTGGCGAACTCTACGTCCTATTTGGGGTATCAAGTATGGCGCCCTGCGCTTGGTGCTGGGTTGAGATCAGGTGCCCGGCTAGGTACCTTGCCCTCCTTTATATAGTTCAGGGGGCGGGTTCCTAGTTGGTTACAAGGTAGGAGTCCTAGTAGGATTACACGGAACGAGTCCTAATAGGATTACAGGGGAATTCTAGTAGGAGTCCGTCTTCATCCTTCCTTTCATGGTACCCGAGGAGTATGCCCAACAAGCCCCCGAGCACGTTGTAGTCGAGAGTAGTAGTTTGAGTAGTCTTGAGGCCTCTTCGAGTAGTTCTTGAGCGTCCTCGAGTACTACTTGGAGAAGTCTTCAATAGTACTTGAACTGCCACGAGGCTGGAAGGTGGTCCAGCTCATTTGTCTTGAAGTCGAGTTTATATCGAAGTGCGATTGCAAAATCACACTCCATATGGAGTAGCCCCTGAGCCTTAGGTTGAGTTGCAGACTCTAACTGAGGGTCAATCTTGATTTTGAATCTTCTGTCTTGAAAAATTTGAATGATGGGTGTAGCATAGTAGCCCCTGAGCCTTGAAATGATAAGGTAATCAATCCAAGGGTCTTCATTGTTCGCGAAAGCCATCATCCGAGTACTCTTGCAACGTGTAGCCTTCGAGATAAGAGAGCCATATGAGCCACGTCGAGTAGTTGTTGGTGCGGAGCCCCCGAGCTTGAGAGCGAGCAAAGCCTACTGAAGTTATCCTCGAGTAGTAATTGAAGTGCAGCCCCCGAGCTAGAGAGATTCCGAGTAGTAATTTAGCATCGAGCCCTGGAGCTTGAAAAGTAGCCATGCCATCAAAGCGGACTTTAGAATGCGACTTGAAAATCGAAGTCGACTTTGTGCCGCGCCGAGCGGACTTTGAGATGCGACTTGAAAACCGAAGTCTACTTTAGATGCCGCGTAGAGCGGACTTTAGATGCAACTTGAAAACCGAAGTCGACTTTGTGCCACACGGGGTGGACTTTTCGGAAAGCCAAAGCGAAAAAATCAGAGAAACGAGTAGTTTTGCCGCCAGAGTGGGCTTAAGATTGCGACCGAAGTCGGCTTGTGCCACCGGAGTGGACTTGGGTGCGACCGTTAGCGTTGACTTGTGCCACCGGAGTGGGCTTGAGTACTTGAGCCATGGATTTCAGACCCAAGGTACAATTGCCGCCGCAGCGGGCTTGAGGGGTGCGGCGGAGTCGGCTTGTGTACCTAGACCATGGATTTCGGACCCAAGGTACGGTTACCACCGTAGTGGACTTGAAGGTGCGACCGGAGTCGACTTGTGTACCCGGGCCATAGATTTCAGACCCAAGGTACGGAGCATGAGTACTTAGGGTACTTGGACCCATGGTACAGAGCGTGAAGACCACGTGCAGCTAGGTTCCATCGTCGCCAGGACCCGAGGGCCACTTACGCCTAGGTTTCATCGAAGCTTACACACGTAGACGAAGATGGGATCGCAGTCGACTTTAAGTTGCCGCACGGAGCGGACTTTAGAATGCGACTTTAGAATTCGACTTTAGATTTCCGCACGTAGCGGACTTTAGAAGCTGCCTCCTAGGGATAGCCCCCGAGTTGATGAAGTAGACTCGTGGTGACTTGATTGATATACCCCAAGAGTAGTCAACAGAGTGTAGCTCCCGTGAAAACCCACCGAGAAGCGTACACGAGGGCATTTTGTCCTGCATGATGAGGAAAACAAGCCAAGAAAAGAAAAGGTAATCATTTAAATAGATGACTTAGCTGTTGCCGCCAGTGCGGACTTGTAGATGAAGCCGTGGAAGTCGGCAATGGAGCCACGACGGGTTGTTGCTGAAGTTGACTAGTCAGAGTTGATTCCGACTAGTTGTTGGGGGCGTGACTGCCGTTCTCGACTACTTTGAAAAACAAGTCGAGATGAGTGGTTAATCCGATGCGACCAGAAGATGATGTCGCGGCGGCGCGCGGTGTACTCGAAGTAGAGCCGATGTTGCTGCGAGACAAGTAGTCGCATGCACGCCGTGGCCGAAGTCGAGTGGAGGCGCATGGAGTAGTCGACGAAGAGCCGCGTGACGAGCCGCGCAACGTGCCGAGGCACCCGGACGCGCGACGTAGGCGAAGTAGTCGACGACGAGCGGCGCGACGAGCCGCTTGACGAGCCGCGTGACGTGCCGAGGCACCCGGATGCGCGCGCGTAGGCGAAGTAGTCGACGACGAACCACGTGATGTGCCGAGGCACCCGGACGCACGGCGTAGGCGAAGTAATCGACGACGAGCAAGGCGACTAGCCGCGTGATGAGCCGCGCGATGTGCCGAGGCACCGGACGCACCGCGCGTAGGCGAAGTAGTCGACGACGAGCGGCGCGACGAGCCGCACGAGGTGCCGAGGCACCCGGGGCCGCCCGGCGTAGGCGAAGCGGGCCGACGACAAGCGGCGCGACGAGCCACGCGACGGGCCGAGGCACCCGGTCGCACGGCGTAGGCGAAGTAGTCGACGACAAGCCTGCGCGAGGCGGAGTAGTCGACGACAAGCCACACGACGAGCCGTGTGACGTGCTGAGGGACCGGGACGCGCGGTGTAGTCGAAGTAGTCGACGACGAGCCGCATGACGAGCCGCGCGACGTGCCGAGGCAACCGGACGTGTGGCCTAGTCGAAGTAGTCAACGCCGAGCCACGTGACGAGCCGCGCGACATGCCGAGGCACCCGGTCGCGGCGTAGGCGAAGCAGTCGACGACGAGCGGTGCGATGAGCCGCGTAACGAGCCGCGTGACGTGTCAAGGCACCCGGACGCGCGGCGTAGTCGAAGTAGTCGACGATGAGCCACACGACAAGCCGCACGACGTGCCGAGGCACCCAAACGCGCGGTGTAGGCGAAGTAGTCGACGACGAACAGCGCGACGAGCCGCGTAACGAGCCGCGCGATGTGCCGAGGCACCCGGACGCGCGGCATAGTCGAAGTGTGTCGGTGTTTTAGACCGGCAACCTACTACGGGGAGTACCGGAGTAGATGATTGTGACTCACCGAGATCGGTAACTCGAAGGAAGAGACACGTGGCACACAATTTAAACAGTTCGGCCGCGAGGTGCGTAATACCCTACGTCCCGTATGCCGCGTAGCTCGAATTGATAGGGCACGATTACAAGATGGTGCAATGGTGCGCCGTGAGTTGTATGAGAGGAGATTGGATGCTAGAGATCGGTCCCTGCCTCGCCTTATATAGTCCGGGAGGCAGGGTTACAAGTCGGAGTAGGGAAAGAGTACTAGTCGAGTACGTCTAGGAGTCCTCTATACATGCGGAACATGTACGGCTCCATAACCGAGTACTACTCCCGTGTAGTCCTTGTGCTCCACGCCTTCGGTGCCGTGTAGCGCAAGCCGGTAGTCCCGGGGGCCCACCGAGTAGTCGGTCCCGGTACCCACCGAGGTAGTGGGCCCGGGGAGGTCCATACGACAAGCCCCCGAGTACTTTGTAGTCGAGAAGGATAGCTTCAAGTAGTCTTGACAGCCCTAACGAGTAGTCCTCAAGCGTCCCCGAGTACTACAAGTCAAAAGTCCTCAAGAGTAGTCGAAGCATCCCGAGGCTGGAATGTACTCCAGACGATGTTTGAGCAATCTTGAAGTCTTCTCGAGTAGTTCCAAGCGTCCTCGAAAACTGCCTTCGAAGATCTTCCAAAACTGCCTGTCTTGTCTTGAAGCCGAAGCTGGTATGGAGGTGCAGTTTGCAAAACCGCGCTTCACATGGAGTAGCCCCCGAGCCGCAAGCCGCGGGCTTTAGCTGAGGGTTCATCTGAAATCTTGGCAAGAAAATCCCGAAAAATCCGGAGAGAAAAACCGAAGGACACGTGGCACGGAGCCCCCGAGCCTTGAGTCGAGTACTTCCTCTCGAATTGAAGGGTCTTCTTGAAGAAATGTGTCCTGAGATGCTCTTGAGACCAGCCGCTTCCCAGGTAGTCGAGTAGAAGTAGCCGAGCCCCCGAGGTGAAGCGCGTCGACTAGTAGAATACGAAGAGTCACACGCGGCCGCCGACTCGCCCGCACGCGGACTTATCAAACCGCCCGTTGCGGAGCCGATTTGGCTTATAAATAGAAGCAAAAACCCTTAGGGTTTTCACCCATTCGAGCCGCAGTCATTCCATTTGAATCTTGAAGCGAATCCACTCCCGGCGCTCGCCGCCGCCGTAGTAGATCCGAGCGTGCCGCCACCCGAGGCCTTTAGGGTAGCCCCCGAGCGGATGCGAGTGAAGACGCCTTGTACTTGGAGGATGAAGCCGTTGCCGTCCAAGACGTCCAAGGCCACCGAAAGAAGAGGGGCCGCGAGGAGGCCGCCGCGGCCGTCACCGAGCAACGACCGCCCATGTCTCCACCACGCGCCGATCCGAGTCGCGAGTGGAAGAAATCGAAGGTGAAGACGGAGGACTCGCCGACCCCCGCCGAACAAAGGGGTTCATCGGGGAGAAGGAAGTCGATATGTGGAGATCCGCCGCGGAGATCCGTATCCGATGGAGAAAGCCGAGGACGAGATCCCGATGTTCTCGCGGTTCGTGGAGCGGGGTCTTGCGCTCCCGGCCCGGCGACTTCTTCAAGGGGCTGCTCGGGTACTACGGCGTCGAGTACCGAACCCGAACCCCAACGGCATCTTCCATACGTCCGTCTTCGTCCACTTCTGCGAGGCCTTCCTCGGAATCAAGCCGCACTGGGTGCTCTTCGCGGAAGTTCTTCCGCGTCAAGCCGCAACCAAGTGCTACCAATCCCAGAGTTGTCGGAGGAGCCGGCATCCAGCTGAGGGAGGATGCCGCAGAGCAGTACTTGGCCTACAAGCTTGTCGATTCCAACGCGGATTGGAAAGCCAGGTGGTTCTACATCACAAACCACCACCCTGGACTGCCGAAGCCGAGCGGGAGGCAGCCGAGGCACCGTGAGTGGTGGAACACGGAGCCCACCATGCAAGAGGGAATCCAGCTCCCGGAGCTGCTAGCACGCATCAAAGTGCTCAGGGAGGCGGGACTGAGGGCCGAGCACGTGGCCTTCAGTTTCATGAAGCGCAGGATCCAGCCGCTGATGGCTCGGGAGACCCTGGGCTTCGAGTACACCGGCGACGAGGACTCGTCGCGGATGCCGGGAGGCGAGCTGGACGACAACGACATCGTCGAGCGGTTGTCGCGGATCTTCAAGGACATGCCGCCGTATACGGCGTGCCCAGTCGAGGAGTACTCCGCCGCGCGCCCGCCCAAGGAGGTGAGTAGTCGTACTCCCCTCGTCGAGTAGTGAGTAGTAGTAGTGCTGACGTCTTGTGTCTTGCGCGGATGATGTGAGGTGGTTCATCTCCGAGCCGCAACCACCACCGAGCGGGATCGAGATCCCGGTGGAGGGGAAGATGAAGGAGCGCCGCGAAGTCGGTGAAGGTGACGACCCCGTCATCGTGTAAGATACCTCTCGATGAGGAGGACGAAGACCAAGAGACGCCGGCAGACCGCTTCCGGTCGCGGTCGAGGTTTAGCCGCCCGGGCTTGCCTCACGTTCCGCTGGTGCAAGACCCTCCGGCTAGCCTGGAGGCTAGCCTTGCTGCGCCGCCACGGAAGCCGCGCAACCCCGCTAGGAAGCGGGTGACGAAGAAGCTGAAGGTCTCGGAGACCACGCCTCAGGAGGTAAGTCGTCTTGAGCAGAGTAGTCGAGTACCCGTCGTTCGAGTACTTTTGCTGACGAGTAATCTTCCTTGTACGCAGGAGGTGCCGCCAGCGGAGCCCGTCGAAGAGGGCGACGAGGGCGTGTGGGATACAGTGGGGGAACCGGCTGGAAGCCGTAGTCCAGCCCCCACTGTTGAAGAACTTCTGGCGCAACTGGAGCGCCAGCCCCCTGCTCCAGAGGAGAGCAGAGTACCCACGGCCGCCGCCGTTGGAGAGATGGAGGCCGCGGGAGCGCAGGAGACATCTGCGCCGCCGCCGCCGTCGTGGAGGAGGCGAGCGCCGCAGGGCGGAGGAGGAGACGCCCGCCGAGGGTGGATCGGTTGATATTGCCGCATCCTCGGTGCTCCGCCGTGACCATTGTCAGGTCAAGCTTGTAAGTACCACATCCCCGCGAGTAGTACTTGCTGGAGTAGTCGATCTTGTCTGACGATCTTCCGTGAATATTTCTGCAGAAAATCCACGGATCTGAGCTGGGATGGGGATGAGCCCTCATCAGCGGTGGCAGAAGAGATCGCGCCGCCCGCCGAGGAGGCCACTCCCGATGCCCAAGCCGCGACCGAGCCCCCGGCTACCGAAGCGCCGCTGCCGGAGGCGAGTGTAGTCGAAGGTGAGTACCCTTCGTGAAGCTGCGAAGCTCCAGGAGTAGTTGTAGGCACTAATCCACATGTCGTTTTGTTGACAGGCGCTGAAGGTGGTGACATCCCTGCGGGGGTGCCGATGCAGGAGTTGACACCAGGGGCCCCGGAGGCTACGGAAGAAGCCCCCGAGCTCCGTGGCGGAGGTTGTCGAGAAGACCACCGGGGGAGAGGCGGTCACCACGTCGCCAGAGATTGCTCTGGAGGTGGCTATCCGCTCCCCTGAGATTCAAGACGCAGAGCCCATCCGCTCTGCGCCGATGACGGAGGCCGCCTCGGGTAGCCGCGGCGGGATAGAGCTCCTTGCGGACGATCTCGTCGAGCCGGCGACGTTAGCCAAGCACTTGGAGGCGATTCGTCAAGCCGAGCAGTGGATGAAGGTACGTAGCCGTAGCCTTGGAGTAGTCAATCCTTTTCGTTGAGTACTCTTCGTGACTTGAGTCGTCTTGTGCAGGACGTCGCGGAGCGGTCCCGCGAGAAGTCGAACCTGTTGCAGGGGTATGGCGACACCGTGCTCCGAGCGGAGGCGCTGGAGGAGCAGCTCGTGAAGTCGCGGAAGCACGCGGCCGCCATGCAGTCGAAGCTCGACGCCGCCTTCGCCAAGTACCACAACGACGTCATGGAGCTGCAGGCGAAGGGCGACGACTTGGTGCGGAAGAACAAGGGTCTCCGCAACAAGAATAAAGGTATATCCTTCGACTTGTCGAGTACTTGATGGAAGTCGAGAAGCGTCTGACCCGCCGTTGCATTGTCGTTTTGCGCAGCTTGAGGGCCAGGTGGAGCAGCTCAAGGCCTCGGAGGTGAGCATGAAGAACCTCTTCTACCGGGAGCAAGAAGCCCGCCAGGTACTCGAGCTCGACTACAAGGAACTCGCCTTCGAGTGCGAGAAGCACATGGAGCTGCGGATTGCTTCTGACAGGGATCTCGTCAACTGCTACAAATCTTTGCAGAAATTGAACGAGGACTGCGAGGCGTTGCGAGCCCAGTTGAAGGAGTTGGAGGAAGCCGCCCTCCCGATCGCGAGGCTCCTGGTGCCGCACCCGGGCGGCCCCCAGATCGCCCCTCTGGTGGATCGACTTCGTGAAGCTCCAAGCCGGTTGGCCGCCTACGTCAAGCATATGGCCAAGTCGATCCCAAGACAAGTCTTGGCCTTCATGAAGTCATACTTCCCGAAGGCCCCAGTGGAGGTGGTCGCCGGCGGGGTAGCCGCCAACTGCTCCCGATGAGCAAGATGCGAGCTGCCGGGAGCGGAGATGGCTCCTATCGCGGAGCGGTAGCCGAGAAGCCGAACCTCCGGTAGCCCCGTAATAGGTAGCTAGTAGCCATAGTTGTACAGAAAACACTTGTAATGAATTGTATCAAGTATCAATGAAAGAAATTTTTCCAACGAATGAGTACTCGTAACCGCGATCTCGGAGTGCGGAGCGCCCATCGTGGAGTGAGTGCGAGTAGTGGTACTCGACTTCGGTAGTCCCGTTGTAGGGAGTAGGCGATAAATGAGCCGATGAACGATCAATCTTTATTAGTGAAGAAGTACACCCGGGAGGCCGGGGTCGTAGTTGCAAAGTAGTCGCCTGGACCCGGAGGCCGCTTACAACTAAGTAGAGCCGGAGCGGGTGGCCGCTTGCAGCAGGTGATCCGTAGGTAGCCGTGTAGGCTGGATCGTAGATCCGTAAGTAGCCGCGCGGGGCTGGATCTTGGGGTGTGGTCTCTTGGTAGACCGCTGCTAGAGTCCTTGACGCTCGTCGCAGCCCGGTGGTCCGTGAGTAGCCGCGCGGGCTGGATCTTGGAGAGGAGAAGTCCGGAGATTGGGGCCGTGACCCGGAGGGTCGCTCGCGGCCAGGGGGCGTTGATGTAGTCGATTGGACTTGGACCCCGGAGTAGTCGTGTAGACTAGGCGTAGAATCGACAGAGTTGGTCGACGTTCCACGAGTTGTTGACGTCTTCGCCTTCAAGTGTTTGGAGGCGGTAGGAGCCCGGCCCGGTCACCTTGGCCACGGTGAAGGGGCCTTCCCAGGGGGAGCTGAGCTTGTGAAGTCCTTCCGTGTTCTGGATACGGCGGAGGACAAGATCTCCAACGTTGAAGGAGCGTTCCTTGACGTTGCGATCATGGTAGCGTCGGATACCCTCCAGGTACCTTGCCGATTGGACGAGGGCGGCACGGCCGAGCTTCTTCGAGGTCGTCGATGTCAACTCGTCCGTCGTCTTCCGAGACGCCTTCGTCGTAGTGCTCCACTGCTAGCGAGTTCCATATGACGTCGGCAGGGAGGATGGCTTCAGAGCCGTAGACCAGGAAGTAGGGGGATTGCCCCGTTGGCTTGGATGGTTGAGTCCGCAGCCCCCAGAGTGCATTGGGTAGTTCCTTGATCCACTTGCCCCCTTTGGAGTTAGCGGCATCGTGTAGCCGCTTCTTGAGGGCGTCGAGCACCATCCCATTGGCGCGCTCGACTTGTCCGTTGGCCCGTGGATGGGCGACTGAGACGTATCGAACGTCAATCCCGCTGTTCTCGCAATACTCCCAGAACTGGTGGTTGTTGAAGTTGGACCCCAGGTCTGTGATGATGCGGTTGGGTAGCCCGTAGCAGTTTACGAGTTCATCCAGGAAGTCAAGTACTCTGTCATCCTTGGCGCATGTGACCGGCTTGACCTCGATCCACTTGGTGAACTTGTCGATAGCCACCAGTACCCTGTTGAATCCTCCTGGCGCAGTTGGCAGTGGCCCAATCATGTCGAGCCCCCGGCAGGCAAAGGGCCGGGTTGGCGGTATGGTGACTAGCTTGTAGGCCGGGACGTGTTGCTTCGCTTGGCGAAGTACCGACATCCTTGGCACCTTCGACGAGTTCTTCGGCATCGCCCAAGGCCGTGGGGCCGCAGAAAGCTCGCCGAAGGCCTTGCTGACCAGCGTGCGTGAAGACGCGTGGTTGCCGCAGACGCCCTTATGGATCTCCTCCAAGATGTCCTTGCCTTCTTCACGGGGAACGCACTTCATGAGTACTCCGAAGGATGCGCCCCGCTTGTAAAGCTTGTCTCTGACGAGGACGTAAGACTTGGCGCGGCGGACGAGTTGTTCGGCCGTGTTCTTGTCAGAGGGGACCTTCTGCTCGCTGAGGTAGTCAATGAAGGGTTGCCTCCAGTCCCCGTCGATCATCATGACCTCCTCGCCCACCGGTGCCGGGGCGGTGGTCGGTGGCGCCGGCTCCGGGATGGATGGCGCGTGAAGCTCATGGACGAAGACGCCCGCTGGTACTTGAGCGCGGGTGGATCCAAGCTTCGAGAGGATGTCCGCTGCAACGTTGTTGTCGCGGACGATGTGATGGAACTCGAGACCATAGAATTTGTTCTCGAGCTTGCGGACTTCTAGGCAGTAGGCGTCCATGTTCTCCTTGTTGCGGTCCCAGGACTTGTTGACTTGGTTGATGACCACTGCGGAGTCGCCGTAGACAAGTAGCCGCTTGATGCCCGGTGAAGCCGCGAGGCGAAGCCCGTGTAGGAGAGCTTCGTACTCGGCTTCGTTGTTTGAGACCTTCCGGAAGATCTGCGCAGGACGTACTTGAGTTGTTCGCCCGTTGGAGAAATCGGGAGTACCCCCGCGCCCCGCGCCCTCGAGGTTGAGTGAGCCATCAAAGTACATCACCCAATGCTCGGTCGCACGGTGGGAGTAGGCAACAGGTTCTCCCGCCACTCGCCATGAAGTCGACTAGTGCTTGCGACTTGATGGCGTGCGTGGCTTGAAGTCGATAGTGAGGGCGCCGAGCTCGACAGCCCCACTTGGAGATTCTCCCGGTGGCGTCTTGGTTCCTCGTGATGTCGCCGAGCGGGTAGTCGGTGACGACGGAGACCGAGTACTCCCCGGAAGTAGTGTCGTAGCTTCCGCGAGGTGATGAGTAGAGCGTACGGGGAGCTTCTCGCACGGGCCGGTAGCGAGCCTTGGACTCGATAGAACCTCGCCGACGAAGTAGACCGGGCGCCGGACCGGGTAGGCGTGGCCGTCTTCCCCGCCGCTCGACAACGATGGCGCATCGACCACGTGAGTAGTCGCGACTAGGTAGAGCGAAAGAGCGCTCGCCCTTGTGAGGAGCCGTGAGGATTGGCGGTTTTGACAGAAGTCCTTGAGCCGGGCAAGGGCTTGATCTCGCCTCTCGGAGTCCACACGAACTTCTCATGGTGCTTGAGTAGTTTGGAGAAGGGGAGACCCCGTTCTCCTAGCCTCGAGATGAATCTCGTTCAACGCCGCCATGCATCCCGTCAGCTTCTGGACGTCCTTGATGCTCGTGGGAGCTTTCATGCTGGTGATGGCGGAGATCTTCTCGGGGTTGGCTTCAATGCCGCGCTAGCTGATGATGAAGCCGAGTAGTTTGCCCGAAGGGACGCCGAAGACGCACTTGTTCGGGTTGAGCTTCCAGCGGTACTCGCGTAGCGATGCGAAGGTCTCTTCAAGGTCGTCGATGAGGGTACTGGAGTCCCTGGTTTTGACAACCACGTCATCCACGTAAGCCTCGACGTTCTTGTTGAGTTGCCGCTTGAAGCAGCCCGGATGGCCCGTTGATAAGTAGCGCCGGCGTTCTTCAATCCGAATGACATGGTCGTGTAGCGCACGCGCCAAACGGGGTGATGAACGCGGTCTTCTCCTCGGTCTTCCTCTTTGATTGCGATCCGGTGGTACCCGGAGTAGCGCCGAGGAAGCAGAGCGGTCGCAGCCCCGCCGTGGAGTCGATGACTTGATCAATCCGCGGCAACCCGAAGGGGTCCTTGGGGGCGCGTGCTTGTTGAGGTCGGTGTAGTCGACGCACATCCTCCACTCGTTCGAGTTCTTCTTGCGGACGAGGACGGGGTTGGCGAGCCACTCAGGATGGAAGACTTCTCTGATGAAGCCTGCTGCGAGTAGCTTGGCGAGCTCCTTCTTGATGGCGTCCCGTCTGTCGTCGGCAAAACGTCGGAGGTGTTGTCGCTTGGGGGTGGCCTTTGGGTCGACGTTAAGGCAGTGCTCAATCAGCTCCCTGGGCACTCCTGGCATGTCCGCTGGCTTCCACGCGAAGATGTCGCGGCTTAGCCCGAAGAAAGCCGATGAGCGCGTCTTCCTATTTGGGGTCGAGGCCGGCCCCGATGGTGGTGGTCCCGCCGGGGTCGCCCGTTCCGAGGTCGACCGTCTTGACGAGTACCTCCTCGGTGGCCGAGGCTTGTTGGCGCTCGTCGTACTTCTCTCGGGATGTCGAGTTCGCTTGTAGCAAGCTTCTTCGACGCGGCGTAGACCTCCATCATTGCGTTGGGTACTTGGTTTGTGGAAGCGATCACCACGGCTTCTGTATCGCAGTCGTGGGAGATCTTCAAGTCCCCTTGGAGGGAGAGTACACCGGCTGGACTTGGCATCTTGAGTACCAAGTAGGTGTAGTGGGGCACCGCCATGAACTTGGCGATGGCCGGTCTGCCGAGGATGGCGTGGTAAGAGGTCTCGAAATCCGCGACCTCGAACTTGATGTACTCGGTGCGGTAGTTGTCCCGAGACGCCCCGAAGGTAACTGGCAGTACCACTGAGCCCAGTGGGATAGCCGCGTTGCTCCGGGACGATGCCGTAGAAGGGCGTGCTCGCTCTTGGTGAGCATGGGGGTGACGTCGAGCTTCATTTTCTTCAAGGTTTTGGTGAAGAGGACGTTGAGCCCGCTTCCACCGTCGATGAGCACCTTGTTGAGCTTGGAGCCCGCCACCGTTGGCTTCGTAACGAGGGGGAACCGTCCCGGTTCGGAGAAGCCGGTCCATTGATCCGCGCGGGAGAAGGTGATGGGTACCTCCGACCACCCGAGAGGGGTCGGACCGCCGGCTCGATGGACATCACTTCACGACGGGTAGCCTTCGCTCCCGCCCGCCGGCGCTCCGCCGAAGAGGACGTTGACGGTCTTCTCGGGTTCTTGGAAGTCGTTGTTGTCGCCGTCCTTCTTCTTGCCCTTTTGGTCGTGAGGGTGCGGTGGCTCCGCGTGTCCTTGAGTGCGTGCTCGAGTTGGTAGCACCGCTCGGTAGTGTGATTGCCGTTTGGATGCCACGGGCACTTCTCCTTTAGCGAGGTCTTTGAACCCGCCGTAGTTCTTCTTCGAGTTCCCTTTCGCAGGCGCCGGATAGCCGCGACGGTGTTGTCTGGCTTGCGCTTGCGGTTGGGACCCGAGTAGTAGTTGTTGTTGTTGTTGTTGTTGTTGTTGTTGCGGCCGCCTTGATTTGCATTGCTGCCGCTGCCGCCACCCCCCGGTTCTCGCTTGGACTTGCCGCGGATGGCGTCGTACTTGGCATTGGCCTTGTCCTCTTCATCCGCCCAGGACGTGATCATGTCCTTGAGGTGGGGGATGGACCTGGGGCGGCGACGACCGAAGTCCTCGAAGGTGCGGCGATGGTAGAGGCCGGCCCCGGAAGAGGTCGATGACCTCCTTGTCGGTGACGTCGACGACGAGTAGCGCGCTTGTCGAAGAAGCGGCGCATGTACTTGCGGAGGGTCTCGTCCTCGTTCCTCGCTTGATCATGGCAAGGTCCATGCGAGTACCCGAACGGCCCATGGCGCCCGCGAAGTTGCTTGTGAACCGCTCCTTCGGCCTCGGTCCCACTTGTCGATCGAGTGCTTGTCCGGGCGATTCGAGCCATGTGAGTGGTGCTTGGTCCGGACATAAGGGGAAGTAGAGGCATTTGGTGTCGCTATTGCCGCCGCCGTTCTCGATGGAGAGGGCGTAGCATCGGAGCCACCGGATAGGATCCTCGCTTCGCATCGTACTTGGTGATCCCCAAAGGCTTGAACTTGTCGGGGAGGAGTAAGTTGCGAAGTCGAGGTGAGAAGGCGGGGAAGCCGTCGCCCTCGGCAGCCAGGGGTCGACTTCTTCCGCCGGCAGCCTCCTCGATCTTCCGGCGAGCGTCGTACCCGTCGTGCGAGGCGCCGGAGGCGTGGCCGTTCGCGTGGCCTCGGCCGCCGCGACCGCCGCCACCTCCAACTCTCCTATTGGCCCCATGGTTGGAGCCGCCGCCGCCGCCGCCGCCGCCACCGGCGGAGCGCGGTGGGGAACGACTTCTTGGTTGCCTTGGTCCTGCTCGTGAGGGTCCGCCGGCGTGGGAGCGGCGGCGGTTTGGCTCAGCTGGGAGGTCAGCTCGAGTACGGTTGGGGACCAGCGTTGGCGCCGCGACTAGTAGCTTCGTTGTCGCGAGGTTTAGCCGGGAGGAGGTTGGTTGACTCGTTGTCGACCCGCATGAAGTAGGCTTCTTCGGCCGAGCTTGGCGATGACCTCTCCGCCGCGTATGCCCCGAGCCCGGCGTGCGATCGTTGTGATCGACATGAGGCACCGCTCGGAGTGGTGTGAACTCGCTCTCGACCGCCTCGAGAGCTTCCGCAAGGTTGCGGATGGGGAGGTTGTCCCCCGAGCCGCCGACGTCGTTCGCCGCGCTTCCCGTTACGTTCGCGTCGAGCGTCCCTCTTGGCGGCGGTCTCGTCTCGCAGTGCCTCGACAGACGCCCTCATCCGCGGAGATGTCCTCCGTGTACTTGTCCTCAGCCCGTGCCTCGAAGGTCCCGGGGTTTCGCTAGCGCCATGAAGACTTGGCGATCGTGGGTACCCAAGCCGGACTCGCAGGGTGCCACCTCGCTTGGTGTATTCGAGTCCGCCGGGTTAGTGGCGTTCCCTCCCCGGAACGGTAGCGAGTCGATGTAGGCGACGTAGCGTGAGTCTCCCTTTGCCGTGGCCGGGCCGGGCTTGCGGTCCGGCCGCAGACGTATCTTCCGCCGGCGTTGATTTTATAACCGCCCCGAGGCTGGCCCTGACAAGGGAAGCTCAGTGGAGTCGTCTTCGGACTCGGGCTCCTCAGGGTCCGACCCGAAGTCGAACTCGTAGTCCGGGTTCGAGTAGAACTCGGAAAGAGGGCTGGAGTCCGAGACGCGGTCGGGGACGGCGTCGGAGTCCGAGTTGTACTCGGGTACGGGCTCCTTGCCGGCCCGGCGCGAAGTGGGAGCCCCCGTGCGGGCCCGGCTGGTGATGCGTGGGCCACGCGCGGAGTGCTTGCGTGGTGAGGGGGCCGTCTGCGATGGCTGAGCAGCCGGCTCGCATGCGATGGCCCATGGCGACGTCGGGTTCGAGTTGGAGACGGACTCGAGCTCGAAGTCAGCGTGGTGGTTGAAGAGCGAAATTTCGCCGAACTTGCCGGCGAGTTCGCCTTGACAACTTCGGTAAGCGTCACGAGGCTCGTCCCCTCGGGTTGGGCCGCATGGTCAGGCGGCGCCGGAAGGAGCCCGCGCCATAGGCGATGCGGACCCCGTGCGCCGAAAACGAAGGTGTCGCCGCGGTTGAAGGCAACATTTGTCTTGAAGTGGACGGAAGCCGTCGAGTTCGCCATGTGATCTCGAGCGAGAGCCCCTACCTGGCGCGCCAGCTGTCGGTGTTTTAGACCGGCAACCTACTACGGGGAGTACCCGGAGTAGATGATTGTGACTCGCCGAGATCGGTAACTCGAAGGAAGAGACACGTGGCACACAATTTAGACAGGTTCGGGCCGCGAGGTGCGTAATACCCTACGTCCTGTATGCTGCGTAGCTCGAATTGATAGGGCACGATTACAAGATGGTGCAATGGTGCGCCGTGAGTTGTATGAGAGGAGATTGGATGCTAGAGATCGGTCCCCGCCTCGCCTTATATAGTCCGGAGGCGGGGTTACAAGTCGGAGTAGGGAAAGAGTACTAGTCGAGTACGTCTAGGAGTCCTCTATACAATGGCGAACATGTACGGCCTCCCCAACCGAGTACTACTCCCCGTGTAGTCCTTGTGCTCCACGCCTTCGTGTGCCGTGTAGCGCAAGCCGGTAGTCCCGTGGGCCCACCGAGTAGTCGGTCCCGGTACCCACCGAGGTAGTGGGCCCGGGGAGGTCCATACGACAAAGTGGTCGATGACGAGCCGCGTGACGAGCCGCGCGACATGCCGAGGCATCCGGTCGCGCGGCGTAGGCGAAGTAGTCGACAACGAGCCGTGTGACGAGCCGCGCGAAGAGCCACGCGAGGTGCCGAGGCACCCGGGCGCACGGCGTAGTCTAAGTAGTCGACAACGAGCGGCGCAACGAGCCGCGTGAGGAGCCGCGCGACGTGCCGAGGCACCCGGACGTGAGGCGTAGGCGAAGTAGTCGACGACGAGCGGCGCGACGAGCCGTGCGACGAGCCACGTGAGGTGCCAAGGAACTCAGATGCGTGGCATTGGTGAAGTAGTCGACGACGGGTCGTGCAACGAGCCGAGGCACCCAGACGCGCGACGTAGGCAAAGTAGTCTATGACGAGCCGCGCGATGAGCTGAGGCACCCGGATGCGAGACGTGAGCGAAGTAGTCGATGACGAGCCGCGCGATGAGCCGAGTCACCCGGACGCGTGATGTAGTTGAGGTAGAGCCGCTGCGACCGGGAGACAAGTACTCGCGGTGTATGGCGAAGTTGACGTAGAGCCCGTGCGACCGGGTGACGAGTAGTCATGGCGCGCGACAAGATTGAAGTAGAACTAATGCGGACGGAGGCGATTTAGTCGTGGCACACGACATGGTTGAAGTAGTTATATTTGCGTATGTTTCCTGGTACATCTTCCCGTGTGATTAGCAAAAGTGCACATATTTGATTCCCAGTAGCTTTCTCTTGTCCATGCGGTTGCAGAAGGCATGCTTCCCGTCTTGGTGCACGTGCCTGGTTGATGAAATTTTCTACAAGACCAACACATGGACAGCGGATAACTGCTGAACAGATGATGGGAGGGGGAATCTGACGAGATTGCTGCCAGCGCCACTTTTATTTCGAATCGAATTGCTCCCTCATCAGACTTCAAATCGATCGGTGACTTTATTTGCGACACCGCAACGCATGAACACGGCCGAGGCAGAAGGAGCCGAATCGGACTTTGACTTGATACCGATGTAGACTCGAACGAACTGTCCTGGTACGTGGACGGAATATTTGGAATTGATTCTGCCCTCTGAGAGCACGACCAGTTGTGAATTTGGAAAATCGTCGACTTGCTTCGCCGCAGTGTACATTGGTTTTTGCTGATGAGAGGTTCTTCGAATTCGCCGGTGGTGATGATCACCCCTACCTGGCGCGCCAGCTGTCGGTGTTTTAGACCGGCAACCCTACCAAGGGGGTACCCGAGGTAGTAGATTATGCGGTGGAGGATCGTGATCGGAAGACCGAGAACTCGAAGGTGTGCGCGAGGACACGTGACACAAGATTTATACAGGTTCGGGTCGCCAAGGTGGCGAACTCTACGTCATGTTTGGGGGTATCAAGTATGGCGCCCTGCGCTTGGTTTTGGGTTGAGATCAAGTGCCCGGCTAGGTACCCTGCCCTCCTTTATATAGTTCAGGGGCGGGTTCCTAGTCAGTTACAAGGCAGGAGTCCTAGTAGGATTACACGGAACGGGTCCTAATAGGATTACAGGGGAATTCTAGTATGAGTTCGTCTTCATCCTTCCTTGCATGGGTATCCGGAGAGTATGCCCGACAAACCTGTATATGCACATATACATATTTGAACATGTATATAGGTACATGCCGGTCTATATATACCATATACACAGTTAGACTCATATATAAAGTTTTTGAAGTTAGACTTATATATAAACTTACATAAACTTAGAAATATACACATCAAAATAGATAGTATTTATACATCAAAATATTGTTCACTTCAAATTTCTAGTCTCTATTAGATTTTTTGGATGCATCATAATGATGTTTTCCTGTTGGCATAACCACCTCCTCATGGATGAATCCCAAGGGACTTTCTTGAATTGTCGAAAGACGATCCTTCTGAATGACCTCTTCCTTGACCATATTCATCTGTATAATGTGCAAATATGTTAATATATTACACCCAACAATTACATATAGAAGCATATGTATAATGTGCAAATATGTTAATATATTAGGAAATTATGTATTATTAATAGGTTTACTTAATTAACTTACATCATAATTTCCAGACTTTGCACTTGCCAAACATCGTATGTGCTCACAGACGTATCCACATAAATTATTTCCTTGTTCTTGTCTCAAACACTAAAGTGGATAGGAGAAAATGTTATGATATATAAGTGTGATAAATTTAAATTTTCTCAAACTGAAGTTGTTATTTGGATTACGTACCGGATAATCAGTATATGAATTTTTGCCAAGCTCTGAGGAAAATTAATGAGAGATAATGTGTTAGTAAAAGCATATCTTGAAACAAATATTGAAGGTTTTGGTAACTTGCAGGTAAAATAATAAATAAATATAAATAAATATATAAAAATAAATATATATATAAATAAATATTGCATTTAAAAGAATGTCTTGAAGGTTTTGGTAACTTGCGGGGTTTTTTCTCAATGAATCCCACACCATGACGCTGCTATTGTCGACTTGAATGATTATAAGAATCCAGTGGAAACTGTACATACATGGTCATAATAGTCATACAAATTAGAACTAAATAGAATTAGCAAAGACAATTAGATGGCAATTGCACATACTCGCAGCTGTAAGGTAGTAGTATGAGATCCTTGTCATGAAACTTAGACAGATTGTCGCGATTGTCGTGTCCGGTTGATGCTTGACCTCAAACTCATTGAATTTTGATGGGTCCATGACACCAATACCGGCAATATTCTTTTTTTTGCATCTCATGTTTTGCGAGGCTACCAAAAAGAAAATACAAATTTAATTAGTAAATCCACATATGTAATAATTTAATTAATAAACATAAAAAAGACGCCACTTACAGACACCAAGCGACGATAAGATCGGTATTCAGGGCGTCTTGATGGTAAACTTCATAAATATCTTTGAAATCCATCCAGACCACCTTGTTGCCTTCAGCGGAAAAATCTTCGGGTGCAGCAATCATAGCTATGTTATGTACACCTAAGTACTAGTTCTGGCCTGACAAGAGGTTTTCCTAGCTGAAAGGGCCATCTATACTCAAAACTTGGATCCCAGGGTGGTTCTTCATGGCGGAGTGCAACACCTAAAGGCATCCTTGTTTCTTCCATGAAACCAAGGAGCTTCACTACTTCTTGTGTAGGCATTTCTCGCTACTGACTCGTTCCCTGTGCATTGAGGCTGGAGGGAACGTAAGTCTGTTTCCTCATCGACGCATCTTCTTTAGACGACGTCAACACCAGTATGGGCATCATCAATTTCTTGTTGTTTTCACTCATTAGTTTGAAAACCCAAGTTTTGATGGATCTAGTTGGTTGGTCTTCTCTAGCTCCCTCCATTGCTCTTTTGTATTCAGATTGTTGAAAAAATCATGCACATGTTGGGCACTGATCGTTGTTTTTCTTTCTTTTGTCGTCTCCCATGCTAGCTTCCTTTTGCTGATGGGCTCAACCATTTTCTTTATTGTTGGTGGTTTTGGTGGTTGCACTGGATTGGAAGATTGTGCTCCGACGATTTTTTCGGTTGTGCTTTCGTGGCTAGGTGGTTTAATCTACGGTGGTTTTTTACGAGGTGGTTTCTTCTGCGGTGGTTTTGTGGTTTTTCTGATATGCTTTGGTGGTTTGGCGGTTTTTCTGATGTGCTTTCATGGTTGGGTGGTTTTTTCTGTGGTGCTGTGGTGTTTTTTGTGCTTTTGATGGCACTTGCTTTGCCGCCATTGGTTTTTTCTGCTTTTTTGGAGGTGATTCGGGATTGATGTCAATATCATGGCTTCAGCTCGCACCTCCGAATTGAATAATGGTTCTTGTGTAGACGGTGAGCGAGGGATATTGAAGGTCGTGAGGACGACCTAGGAGATGATGATGGTCGCGATCGGCGGGGGATCCGTAGGAGGGATTGATCCCTCCATCCGGGGGATTATAATGTAACGTTTGGGCCACAATATGATACCGTGAACTGCATCCTTGAGTTTCCTTTCCCTGTCACCTCCTGGGATGTCTAGCTCTAAATCTTTAAATTGTGGCCGACAAATCTCCTCCACAGAAATCGATGTGTAGCCGGGTGGAATCAACATGTCGTGGCTAGTCTGTCCAGGAAAAAGCGCAAAAGCACTCCCGTACGCCACCTGCATTGTGATGTCGCCGAATGGCTTGTGCAGCTCACACGGGGTGCACCGACAGAGAAAATCCACCGGGTATTGTTGGTTGTCATCCACTAGAACTCCTTTGATTGCCCTCGACTCTTCGTGGCCTTCGTGCAAGCACCTAGTGCAACCTCGGTAGAAGCACAACTCGCTTTTCCGCAGGTACTTCGGGAAAGTGCTCCAATTTTGGCTATTTGAGATATCGTTACGGCCATTCGCCGTTCAATCTCTACCCGCATCTTTTCTTCTTGTTCTTTAAGTCTTTGCTCCATCATTTGGCGCCAATGCTCCTCTTTGCGCTCTTTTCTTCTTTTGTGGCTTTTATAGCTATCGAGGTTTCCCTTGAAGGCATACTTCCACGGCACCACCACGTAGCCCCTGCAACGTCCTGGGTATTCTGGATTCCCGAGTGCCATAGTGAGCTCATCCATTTCTCTGTCAACCTACAATCTACCAGCTTTGACATCTTCTATTTTGTTCATTAACTCAAGTGCCTTCTCTCGTAACGTGGGCGGGAATTCAAGGGTACTCCCTCCGTCCCAAAAAGAATGACGGTTTAGGATTCAAAATTTGTCCCAAAAAGAATGACATTTTACTTAATTTGGCATGTGTGCATGTGCATGTAGGCATGCAACAATCAATTAACACCTAATATGGCAAATAAATAGGGGCAATCGAGGTCATTTGACATCCTTAATAATCTGTCCCAAAATTCCTATAATGACATTCTTTTTGGGACAGAGGGAGTACCATCATCCGGGTTCAATATGCCTCCATGCGCATAATACCAATTGTTCGATCTTTCAGGCCAGTGAAAGACTGCTGATATGATACCTTTGGCGATAAGGTCTTGTTCCATCTTCCGCCACTTGGGAATTGCTACCGCGTAACCACCTCGACCAAGACAATGATTGTACTCTCCTTTCTTACTGGCATTGTTCTTCACTTAGGCACTTTTTCGGCAAAAAAATCACTATTCTTGTATTCAACAAAGGACTTCCAGTGATCTTTTATCTTCGGATATTCATCCCAATTTGGAGTTCGGTTGTTCTTGATAAAATCTCTAGTCAGCTTCTTCTTGAAATTCTGAAATTGAGTTGCCATCTTCACTAGAGTCCAACCTTTAACAAGGTTTTCGTCGACGGCTTCAAGAAGTGCGAAGTGTTTTAGCACATCATTCCATAGCCGGTCTTTTACCGAGTCCGGAACCACGTATGGATTACTTGGTTTTCCCTTCCATTCTCTATACTTGATGGGCACGTTGTCCTTTACAACCGCCCCACATTGAGACACGAACTTGTCCTTGACTTTTTTTTGGAGCAACAGGCTGGCCAAGCTCTGACACCTCCGTGATACGATACATCACATCACCGAAAATTAGTTGTGCACGACCTCTCTTAGACTTTTTCATCATCAATCCAGAAGCCTACAAGAATTAACAGTAATTTTTCATGAATCGACATAAATTTATGAGATTATACAAGAAATGGGGTTATCAAATTAATACTAATGAACTTAATGTGTGATATGTATATCTCGTTGGAACCTTCTGCATTAGCATCCTCAAGGTCGTCATTATTTTCTGAGTCGACGGTTATGTCTTCCTCGTTATTTGCAAAGTCATCAGCGGCAACGCCTCCTTGACCAATCACATTTAGAATAATTTCCTCGTCCGTGTAGGATGCAAAGGCATTTGCACGGCCAAGAATAATCTCCACCATAATCCTTTCATCGTTGTCATTGTTATCCATCTAGAATTAACACTAATTTTCTATGAATCAACACGAATTTATGAGAATATACAAAAAATTCTATGTATTTCTAGTATCCATGGCATAAACACTAATTTCTATGAATCACAACGAATTTATGAGAATATACAATAATTTCTATGTATTTCTAGTATCCATGTAGAATAAACACTAATTTTCTATGAATCGATATGAATTTATGAGAATATACAATAATTTCTATGTATTTCTAGTATCCATGTAGAATAAACACTAATTTTCTATGTGTTTCTAGTATCCATGTAGAATAAACACTAATTTTCTATGAATCGACACGAATTTATGAGAGTAGACAATAATTTCTATGTATTTCTAGTATCCATGTGGAATAAACACTAATTTCTATGAATCGACACGAATTTATGAGAATATACAATAATTTCGTGTATTTCTAGTACCCATGTAGAATAAACACTAATTTTCTATGAATCAACATGAATTTATGAGAATATACAATAATTTCTTTGTATTTCTACTATCCATGTAGGATAAACACTAATTTTCTATGTATTTCTAGTATCCATGTAGAATAAATACTAATTTTCTATAAATCGACATGAATTTATGAGAATATACAATAATTTCTATGTATTTCTACGAGAAGGGGAATATACAATAGTTTCGCCAACCGCGATCGGCCGAGGAGAACGGGAGTCGGGATCCTAGGGTGCGTCGAGGGAGGCGGTGGGGTGTCGGGGCGAGACGGTGGTGAGATCTTGGGTGCGTCGAGGGAGGCGGTGGGGAGCCGGGGCGAGACGGCGACGGGATCTTGGGTGCGTCGAGGGAGGCAGTGGGGAGCCGGGGCGAGACGGCGGCGGCGATGCCGGGGAGAAACGAATTTAATTAGAATTATTAAAAGAAATTAAAAAATGCCGATGCAAACAATTAATTTGCTTGAGTCCGCAAGACCCAATTTGGGGGCGGCGGGCGGTGGTCCGCGTACACCGGCGGCCGGGGGTGGGGGCGGAGGCGCCCCTACCGGCGGGACGAGGCGACGATGCTCGGGATGGTCGGGCGGCCAAGGCACGCGGTGCGCGGTGGCGGCGGCGGAGCCTCGGAGGACGGGGAGGATGGCGCGAGGAGGATGGGGAGGAGGCCGACGGCGGCGCACCGCGGCATGGCGGGGGGCGAGGGCGTCGGCGGATTTCGGGAGGCCGGCGGCGGCGGAGAATCTCGTGGGGGCGAGGACGGGGAGCGCCGCGGAAGGTGGCGGTCGGGGAGGATGACGGCGGCAGCGGAGGAGGAGGACACGACGACGACGATGGCGGCGGATCGGGGATGAAAAAGTGGCTAAGTGTTGGAGGAGGAGGGTCGCTGCTTTTATATATAGACACACCTTTTGTCCCGGGTCATGTAACAAACTGTGACAAAAGGGGTGCCTTTTTTCACGGTTGGTGATACCACCCGGGACTAAAGGGTGATTTCGCGCGGGAGTCTCAAAAGGGAAATTTTCTTCTTTAGTCCCGGGTCGTGTAGCGAACCGTGACAAAAGGGTGGCCTTTTGTCTCGTTCGTAAAACCACCCGAGACTAAAGGTCTATTTTGAGCGGGACTATAATTCTTTTCCCATTTCCCTCCTCATTTTCTCAATCTTTCTCTTTGCAACATTTTTTAAAAAATGGTAAGTTTAATATTTGAACCATGCAAAATTATATTCAGTTAAGTGTTAACAGCCTTAACTTTCCAATATAAAAATAATTTAATAGTTGAAATAATTACTTTCTTTTCGGACTCGACAATATTTGTCTCCTAGAACATAAGAAAAATGTCAAACTTAGTGGTTACTTCTCACAGGGCATCTGAAAGGCTTTAACAAGTTTCAGTTCAAATAACTAAAGGAATACACTCATAGAACATTACACAAATGATTTGAACATTAATCTTGACGAAAGTTCCTTGGTCATGGTCGTGACGTAAGTACGGTGTCTCTTCATTTCCAAGTGGTATGCTTGGGTCAACTTCGACAGCGAATGGAGGCATGCCATCGAACTGATCATAGTCATCTGATTTATCCGTTCGTCCTTGACTCCCACGATTACTCTTTTACCCGGAAGAACAATGTGTCGCTTTGGCTCTTGTGGTCCTTCGGGATTTTTATTCTTCAGTTTGCTAGTCATATCCTTGACATAGAACATGCACATTTTTGCCAAGGACGAATGGTTAATCTTTGAAACCAATCTTGGTGAGGTCGACTATTGTCATTCCATATTGATCTTCCCTTATGCCACCTCCAGTTAGTTTTACCCATTGGCAAAGAAATAGAGGGATGTTAAGTGGCCCGTACTCAAGCTCCTTGTTGGGGGGTGTCAGAAAACTTGGATCGGATCCCTGAACACAGTAGAGCAAGAATACAAAATATGCGAACGTTCAAGTCTAGAATGCAATTCACGAAAGAGGAGACAAAGAATCTCCCAAAGACTGCTCACGCCTCAAAAGTTGTGAATCCCTTTACACGTTCCCTCGCCCCCCCTTTTATAGGGAGATGAAGGGACTTTTTACATTCCGAAAATACCCTCAAATCTAGGGAATATTCCTAGTGTGAACGCGTACAAGAATATCTTTGACATCCCGTGATTTGCGGGGCTGATTCCGTACATTTACAAGCCTGCCACTAGTTCACACGTTAAACCCAGACTTTTCAAGGTTGCGTCTTTGACTTGGCCTCCTCTAGATTTCCAAACTTCCCATCAGTGATTCCCGAACTTCGGGGATTCGAACCCACCATTTCGTGAGTCCGAGATTCCGGACTTCTACAGATTCATGACTCCAGATCGTCGCAGGTCCATGATTCCAGATCTTGGCAGGTTCGTGGTTCCAGGTCTTCGCAGGGTCATGATTTTAGATCTTCGCAGGTTCATGGTTCCAGATCTTCGCAAGTTCAAGATTCCAGCGTTTCACATATTTCGTGGTTCCAGATTTTCACAGGTTCCAATCTTCCTGAAATAGACACTAGATTCACGGGAAGAAGCCAGATTTGGCTGCTATTTTCGCACATTACCCAAAAACTTATCTCATGAACTTTGACAAAACTGACGTTCCGAGGATGTAAGGTTTTCTCCCGAATTCCCCAACACTAGCCCCTTAGGGAAGCGGGTTGACTCCGACGATTGGTTTCCACGAAAACTCTTGAATTCTGGTGAAAAACATCACACGCGTCATCTGGAAAACTCGCAACGGTCGAATCGAGGCGACTTCTTGAAACTACCCCCCTCGCCCCTATAAATAGAGAGCTCACTCCGTAAAAAATTTTCACTATTTCCTTGCTTTCTCCGAAATTTCGCTCGCATCGTCGCGGAAAAGTTCTTCGTGATAAAGAGTTCGCAGCTCCAAGACTTCCTCAACTTTCGAAGGTATTGCATCCTTTTTCTTCTATTGTCATCTTTTACCTTTCATTATTTAGTTTCGTGGATTTTGTGCATTTTTACTTGCGAAACTTATCTTAGACTTTTCCTTGCATTATTTTTAATTAGGTGGCCCGTGTAAAGAGCACTGCGAGACCCATGACGACCGAAGAGTTGGCTGCTGCTGGCATTCCGCCCGCCGAGCAAGAAATTCAGGAACCAGATATTGCTCAACTTCCCGAAGATAATACATCCCCTGCTGTTAGTGGATCTGGAAACCGTGAAGACGGGGAGATTAGATCAGAGGGGGGAGATATCGGAGATGTCGATGATCTAAAAGATCTTGCTACAACAAAGCGATCGGAAGCTCTCCCTGCATCCTTTGTTTTCGGGGAATCTAAAGTCATGGACGACTTGATCAGGGAATACGAGGCAGCTGGGTTCTTTCCTGCTGGCAGTGGCCGCGCTCCCCTAGATGAAGAAATTCCTACTCCTGAAGTTGACGAGATTGTCGTATTTTGTGACTTCTTCACTTGCGGGTTAAGGTTCCCTTGCGATCCCCTTCTGTCTACAATCTTGGATAAATTCTCTGTGAAGATTCACCAGCTCTCACTGAATTCATTCCTGGAAATCTCAAAGTTTCTCTGGATTATAAAGAATTCTCGATGTAACTTCAGCGCTGATATTTTCGCCCGATTTTTCGAGTTAGTCATCGTGCCAGACATCATCAAGCTCGACGACGGTCAATTTTACAAAGCTCATGACACATGCTGCACTTTCAATACTCGCATGTAGAATACGCAAAAGAGGCTTACACGAATTCAGATCGTGCCCTGCTGCAAGACAAATTCCGCGAAAGATTGGAGCTCTTACTGGTTCTATGTGAAGGTAGACATGTCTATGATTCCTGTCTATGACGGATCAGCTAATCCTTTTTCCACACCAATTGAAGCGTTGACTGCTATAAGCACTGCCTCGTACAATCACCGAGCAGCAGGTATCCGGAATTGTGAAAGTATGTTTCATCTTGCCAGCACCATCGTCGGTGGACGTGATCTTATTGAAGAGTTTGTTGCTGCTAACATTTGGCCGATTTCTCATGGATGGGCCCCTAGAGAAATCGTGAATTTCAATGTCAACTGGGCAACACAGGAGGTTCCCTTTCCCTTGTTCGGCCTTCATTTGAGAGATGGCAGAGCGCCGAACATTTCATGGTTGAAGTTGAAAAAAAGGTGAACGACATGATTGGCGAGTATATCATGAATGAGTACAAGGCATATAAGAATCTAGTGAAACACAAGAAAAAGATAAACCAAGTGTTTTATGAGATTTGCGGAGTAAACTCCTTCCGCTCTCGTCGCCCAGGCCCTCCTGTGAAGATGCCATGTGTTGTTTGTGGGTAGCTGCTCGGTCGCGCCTCTGAAAACCTTAAGGAGGAGATCTTCGAAGAAGGGAAAAGCGAACACTGATGAGACAACATCTTTCAGTGTTCAACCTGGGAAGACTAAAGCTCTTGAATCAACCAAGCGGAAGCGCAAATCTTCCGAACAAGTTTCAGACGTCGAGCTTCAAACAGCTTCTAGCCTTGCTCAGATGAGCCAAAAGAAGGCTAAGAAGGTCGTTAAGAGGATCGTTGCTGCTGAAGTTCGACGAGTTCTTTCTGCTTTCGATGATGTCATCTTCACGGAAGCTGGCCAACAAGGTTTTTCCTCTTGGCATTTCTTAAGTTTCAATTTTCGTGAACACTGCACTCCAAGTTCTGAAAATGAATTCGTGGATGTTGGCTCTTTTCCAGATGTTGCTACTAAAGTTCAGAAAGAGGTTGTTACTGTTGCTGCTGATGCGATTGAAGTTACTAGAGTTCGGCCTTCCACCGAGGCATCTTCTGAATTTGCACAGGAACTCGAGCTGACCATTCAAAAAGGTGAAGATCCCGTACAAGATGTTCCCTTGGTGGAGCTTCGTGAAAGTCTCCCTGAAGGCCAAGACCCTTCTCCCTTCGTAGTTGCCTTCAACAAAATCTTTGGTACGTCATACCATGGTGAATTGTTAAGTGTTGGTTATGAGGTGGTTGATGTCAGAGGTGGTGCATCCAAGATTGTAACACTTTGGAAATCGCCTACACTTATTAATGAAACAGGAGAAGGAGTTTCAGAACAATCGACTCACTTGCTCGAACAACATGTTCGTGATTCTGGAAAAGAACCTTGCACCTCCTCGAAGAAGACTTCCGCTTCTCTGGACAAAGGTTCGAGAAAGAAAGTTATTGTAAGAGATCTTAGTAAGAAAGGTTTGTTACTCTTGCTTGTCTTTAAGTTTTAGTCTTCACGACTTCCCACTAAAGATTTTTTTGCGATTTTTCAGAATTTGAGGATCTTCTCTGATCATATCGAGCCTCCAAGATCGCAAAATTATCAGAAGGATTACTCTTTGAAAGCCTCTATAGTTGGAAGGATTGCTTCCGAACGCTTGATTGAACAAGAAAAGGCTGCTGAAAAATTGTCCAAAGAATCTAAGAAGCTGAAGCGCGACTTTGATATAGCACAAGCCGCGAATCTAGACTTGGAAAAGAAGGTGTCTGAACTGGCTGAGGCCCTAAAGAAGTGCCAGGATGACAAGCAGATCGCTGATGATGGCAAGAAAGTCGCCGATGAAGCTCTTGAATAGTCCAAGAAAGAGGTTGAGAGACTTCAGAAAACCCACGATGATGATCTACGATTAATTGAAAATCTTCGTAAGGATCACGACAAGTCCTCAAAGGCTGCCGAAGATCTTCAGACTAACAATGCCGATCTCGCCAAGATGTTGAGCAGCAAAGAACAGAAGATCCAAGATCTTGAGAAAGCACTAGCTGACCAGAGAGAAATTTCAGGGGAAAATATTTCTGAAATCAACAACAAGCTAAAGCTTTTATTCAAGGAATATGAAAAATCTCTGATGAAATTTGGTGTTCGCACCGCTCCACTTCCGACTGACATAGGATTATCTGATTTCATGGAATGGATCGATACTGAATTTAAAGCACTTCCTGAAGTCATCTCTGGTGCTAGTGATTTCGCTGCAGTCTTCTCGGTCAAAAGTATTTTGAAGCTGCTCCATGATTTCGACTATGCGGATCTTGTGAAGTTTTGTGAGAAACTTCCGCAATTTCTCGACGCTTTGAGCACTTCCAGACTTCGTCCCAATGAAGATGTCCAAGCTATCAAAGTTAATATCACAAGAGAATTCTGGCTTGCTAGCGGAAAGGAAGCTATCAAGAGCATTGCTCGTGCTAAACTTGACCAGGTTGGTTTCTAGAAGACATTATTGATTTTTGCCAATTCACAAAATTATTTCTTTTGGTTTTCTTAAATTTTTTCCTTTGATCTTTTTAGTTAATCAAAGAGGAAAAGCGAGGAAAGAGCATCGCGCCGCCAGAGTCTTCTTCCAAAGATGAGGATGATGAGGACACTGACACAGACGGGGGAGATTCTGGCGATAATGGTGGCGACAGCAGTGGCAGTGGCAGCGACACTGAAGAGAGTGGAGAAGATTCTCCGAAGGTTGATATCACTGGCTAAGATTGCTGAAAAACTTGCTCTTTGATGCAATTTGTGTAAATATGTAGATTCGTGGGGTTGTGATACTGTGTCTGAACAATTTGCCTTGTAAACTTTAACCTGCTTAGGTGCTGCAAGTTGGGCCTACGCAGGATGTGTTGCCAACCCGAATTCATCGTGTGAATATGATTGTCAGTGGCGAAGCATGGCGATTGTTCAATTAAACCCATCCTGAACGAGATTATTCCGACTTTTGGTTTGAAGTCTCGCTCAAGTTTTCGATAAACTGTTTCGATCTCTCTTCATTCTTTCTTCTTCGTGAAGATTATAGTCCTACTGCTGCGGCTTCAAGCTCCTCGAAGTTGTTGAAGACGGAGCCCCTTAGCCCGATCACTACTGAACTCGACTTCGCTTATGCCAGTGATGTTGCAGAGAATAATAGCCGCAATCTAGGACATATTGTTGAACTTTCGTTCTAGAAATTTTGAATCCTTGATGTGATTGTAATAACATTTTATCGAAATTTTTATGCAACTAAGGAAATAAAGATGTTTTCTTGAGAAAAAATGTCACCCTTCCCCACCTTGCCGTTTTGCATGAAAATTTTGAGGCAGGCTGAGGAAGTTAGTGTTCTCTATTAATATTTTGTTCGCTGAAACTTTTATGAATTTTTCACGAGTTTCGAAATCTCAAGCAATGTAACGGTAGTCGACAAAATTTGTTTCACGAATTTTGTGGACTTAACTCGCTTGGCACACTTGCCCTGGTTGATATCGCAACCCTCAGTTGCTTCAACCATGATTGCTTACGAATCTTTACTCGAGCCCCTTGCCTCTTTAATGGAAAATAATCATCATAAATGTAATTCACGAACTTCACAAAAAGAATTTTTAACAAGAACATTTACACTTCGACTAGTCATAATTTTCAGAACTTTTGTCGAAACATCCCTTCACGGTGGGAACTAAGCCACAACTTATTGTTGTTTCGGGCCTCTTTGGTGGGAATCCCTTGAACGGTGGTATTTAGGCCACAACTTGTTGTTGTCTCAGGCCTTTTTGGTAGGAATCCCTTGAATGGTGGGATTTAGGCCACAACTTGTTGTTGTCTCAGGCCTTTTTGGTAGGAATCCCTTGAATGGTGGGATTTAGGCCACAACTTGTTGTTGTCTCAGGCCTTTTTGGTAGGAATCCCTTTGACGGTGGGATTTAGGCTTTCACGGAGCCTCTGGCTATCACGAAGCCCTTTTACAAACACTTCCTCTTTCACGATGGAATTCTGGCTATCACGAAGCCTTTCACGTGAACTTTTTCTTTTCTCACGATGGAATTCTGGCTATCACGAAGCCTTTTCACGAATTTTTCTTTCACATGATGGAATCTCGGCTATCACGGAACCTTTTCACGATTTTTTTCTTTCACACGATGGAATCTCGGCTATCACGAAGCCTTTTCACGAATTTTTCTTTCACACGATGGAATCTCGGCTATCACGAAGCCTTTTCACGAATTTTTCTTTCACACGATGGAATCTCGGCTATCACGAAGCCTTTTCACGAATTTTTCTTTCACATGATGGAATCTCGGCTATCACGGAGGCTTTTCACGAATTTTTCTTTCACACGATGGAATCCACAAAATGCACGATTTGGGGGAAGACTCCTTTCATATATATCACAAAGAGTATTTACATAGGATCCGCCTCGTTAAAAACCTTGCCTCTTGATTTAGAGCCCTCTTTGCAAGGAAAAGAGTACGGTCCTTCTTATTCTAATGAACTTGCGGAAACAAAGCAAATTTTTTGTTCCCGAGATCACTTATAAGTTCGTGACTTGGATTTTGTTTTTCTAGAATCTAAACTTGCAAAAAAAAGAAAATACTCTAAAGCAAATCTACCTAACTCTGGAATTCTCAAGGGTAGTACCTTTTTAGGCTGTCAGCATTCCATGAATATGGTAACTCTTCGCCAGTTTGTTCTAGAAAACGAAAAGCCCCTGACATGTCTGTTTCTTTTGCTATGTATGGCCCTTCCCAAGATTCATGAAGTTTCCCAGGGTTCTCCCAGTTCTTCTTTCTTTTCAAGACCAAATCGCCGGTTTTGATGTCTTTTCTAACCAATTTCTTGTCCCTCCATGCCTTAGTTTCCCTTTGGTACTTTTCAATGTTCTCAGCAACTTCAAGAAACGTTAATTCAATCATGTCTTTCTCTACTTTCTGGTCAACTTCTTCAATTTCTTTTGCTTTCAGCACTCTCATGCTTTCGTTCATGATTTCCTCTGGTGTCATTGCTTCGGTGCCGAAGAGTAAGCGAAAAGGTGTGAAACATGTTGCTCTTGACACAGTGGTGTTGTGTGACCAGATTACTCTTGGCAATTCATCAACCCATTTGCCCTTCTTCTGATCAAATAAGCACTTCTTGAGTCCTGAGAATATTAGTCCATTTGCCCTTTCAACTGCTCCATTAGACTGCGGATGATACACTGATGAAAATTTCGCATGAGTGCCCAAAGACTTGCAATATTGTTTGAAAGAGTAGCAGTTGAATTTTTTCCCATTGTCAACATTCAGTTCTCTCGGAACTCCAAATCTGCAGATTATGTTTTGCCAGAAAAACTTCTGAATTGTTGATGCTTTGATGTTCGCGAGTGGTTTTGCTTCCACCCATTTCGTGAAATAATCCACAGCGATGGCTGCGAATTTGCAATTTCCTTGAGCTGTTGGTAGTGTTCCAACTAGATCCATTCCCCATCTCTGCAGAGGCCACGATGGTGGAATTAGATGGACTGGCATGGAAGGTAAGTTTTGTTGATTCGCCGTTTTCTGACATGCTTCACATTGTCAAACCAGTGTTTTCGCATCAATGGTTATGGTAGGCCAGTAGAATCCTTGTTTTATTGCCTTTCCTGCCAAGGCTCTTGTGCCTATGTGTGCGCTGCAGAATCCACTATGAATTTCTTTAAGAAGTTCGATGCCTTTTTCAGAAGTTATGCACCTTAGCCACGGCTCAGTGACTCCCGATTTGTACAGTTCCCCATTTACCACTGCATAGCCCCTTGCCCTTTGCTTCGGTCTCTTTTCCTGCAATTCATCATGCGGTTCGTAGTGACCTCTCAGATAAGCCATGATTTCTACTCTCCAATTGGGAGTTTCCACAACATTTATGATTTTCGGCCTTGATTCCTTAATATATGGTTCTTTGATGATTTCGAAGAACATATTAGAAGACATTTCTTGATTTCTGGCTGCCGCTTTTGCTAGTTTGTCTGTTGTTGTCATCTCTTGGAATGTGTTGCACTGAATAACCTTTGAAATGTCTCTCCATTTCTCTGATTTTTTCAAGGTATTTCATCAAAACTGGATTTCTTGCTTCACTCTCTTTTTCAATATGTTCCTGAATAACTTTTGAGTCCGTCCTGATTATGAAGGTTTGCTGACCCAAAGCTTTCATCTTCCTTAATGCTAGAAGTAAAGCTTCATATTCTATTGTATTGTTCGTGGAATGCTCGTTATCCGCGAATATGAGTCGAGCTACATATCTTATCACAACTCCTGCCAGAGATGTTACGAGTGCTGAAATTCCAACTCCCTTGTGACACCAAGCTCCATCACACTGCACTATCCAAGGTGTAGGTATTTCTTCGTCAAGATTTTGTGTTGGCGAAGTCCAGTCTACGACAAAATCTGCCAGGACTTGTGATTTTATCGCACTTCTTCTCTCGAAGTCCACAATGTATTCTGAGAGTTCAGCGCCCCCATTTGATGATTCGGGTAGATGCCTCTCTATTTGCGAACAAATTGTTCAGTGGTTGATTTGTGATGACTCTTATTTTGTGACCCTCGAAGTAGTGTCTCAGCTTTCTCGCAGCCATAATGACTGCATATGTTGTCTTCTCTAGTTCAGAATAAAAAAGCTTTGAGCCTGAAAGGCCTTCTGAAGCGAAATACACTGGGATCTGCTTGAACTTCCCCTCCTCTTCTTTCTCTTGTACTAACACTACGCTCACTGCCGAATTTGATGCAGACACATATAGCAGAAGTGGTGATCTTGGCTCAGGAGGGCACAGCTTGGTCATGTTAGACAAGTAGTCTTTTAGTTCTTGGAAAGCTTGCTTCTGAGTATCAGACCACTGAAAGTTCTTGGAACTTCTGAGAACTTGAAAGAACGGTAGGCTTCTTTCTACAGCCTTGGGGATGAATCTATTGAGCGCGGCTACTCTCCCTGTCAGTTTTTGCACATCCTTCACGGAAACTGGGTCTTGCATCTCTATTAGTGCTTTGATTTTCTCGGGATTCGCCTCTATGCCCTTTGTTGAGACTAGGCATCCGAGAACTTTCCCTTTGTGAATGCCGAAGACACATTTCTTAGGATTCAATCTCAGGTTCGTTGCTCTTAGATTCGCGAATGTTTCTGCCAAATCAACGATATAATCTCTTCTTTGGACACTTTTCACGACTATGTCATCCACATATGCCAGGATGTTTCTCCGAAGTTGAGGATGAAGGACTACTGCTATCATTCTCGAAAATATGCATCCTGCATTCTTCAGCCCTTCTGGCATTCTCACAAAACAAAATGTTTCGAATGGTGTGATAAAGCTTGTCTTCTCCTTGTCTTCTTTGCGTACTCCTATTTGATGGTACCCTGAGAACATGTTCAGGAGTGAGAGCATTTCACTGTTGGCTGCATCATCTACGATTTTATCTACCCTCTCCAAGGGAAAATCGTCCTTCTTGCATGCTTTGTTCAAATCCGTGAAATCTACACACATTCTCCTTTTTCCATTTTTCTTCTTCACTGGTATAGTGTTGGCTAGCCTACTAGATATTTCACTTCTCTGATCACTTTCGCATCTTGCAACCATTGAACTTCAGCTTCAACTGCTTTTACTTTTTCTTCAGACATCTTCCAAAGTTTTTGCTTTTTTGGCATTAGTTTTTCATTTGTTTCCAGGGTATGTTAAATGATGTATTTGTCAACACCTTGCAAATCTTTGGCTGACCAGGCGAAAACATCCTTATTCTTGTTCAAAAATTGTATAAGCTTTTCCTCTTCTTCGGAGCTGAGGTGAGCCCCAATTGTGACTGCTCTATCGGGCATGTCATCCAAGTACACTTTCTTGGTTTCACCGTCAGCCGCTATCTCGATTTTTTCTTTGTCTCGCTTGGCCTCTTCGTAAGGTTCTTTTCTTTCTTCAGTTGACTTTAGCTGATAGACGTTGGTCTGACCTGGGGTGTGACCCTTTTCTATGTTTCGAGCCTCTTGTTGATCGCCAAACACAGTGATTACCCCATTGGGTGCTGGTATCTTCATACACAAGAATTGTTGTCTTATGACTGCATCAAATTTGTTCATGAAGCCCCTGCCGAAAATTGTGAGATTTGGGTGATAGATGTCGACTACATCAAAAGTAAGAGTTTCCATTCTGGCATTGTCAAGATCTCTGAAAGATACAGGAAGAGATACTTTTCCCACGGGTTTGATTGGCTTTCCTCCAAAACCCTGCAACGGATACTTTGGTGGATGCAACATGTGTTGGCTGAGGTTCATTTTCTCAAAAGTTTTCAAGAATAAGATGTCTGTCGAGCTTCCATTGTCAACCAAGATCTTTCCATGACCCATCCGACTATATTCACTTCAATGACCATGGCATCATTATGGTTCGTGGATTTCAATCTGAAATCCTTTTCAGTGAAAGTGATTGGCACCTTAGCCCATTTTGGTCGCGCAGCTGGGCCGTCATTGATGATGGTGTTCACAGATCTGAAGTAATTGTTTCTTTGCTTCTTGGTTTCAAATTCCATGGCAGACCATCCTGTGATGGACATGATTGTTCCGAAGGATGGCAAAACTTTCGAGTTCTGAGTTCTTGAACTTGACTCTAACCTTGATGAACTATCTGGTGGTGGTGGCAATATTTCTCGGATTGGCTGTGGCTGTTGGATTGACTGAATTGCCTATGGCTGAGTGTAAAACTGTTGAGAAGTTTGCCAGGATGGTTGTTGTTGCTGAAATTGCTACATTGCTACTGGATTTGGCTGAGGATTCATGAAATGTGGCTTCCAGAAGTTCGGGCGAAGTTGGTTCGGCATCGAGGAGGTGATGCTCAACATTGCTTTCTCTTGCTGAATCCTGGTGATGTTCTTTTTGGTTTCTGGGCACCCTTTGGTGCTATGTCCTCTTCCATGATACCGCCAGTAAAAGTACGGATCTCTTGGATCGTGGTTCGTGAGTTTCGGCGGTCCTCTTCCTCTTCCCCTTCCCCTGGGTGCAAATCCTCCTCTTGTGCTTGGTCTACTTTTCGGTTAGGTCGAGGATTTTCCACGTTGTTGATGTTTCGCAGATTCTGGGATTGAGGTCTCCAAGTCATTTCTCTGTTGCCTTGTCGTGCTTCATTTCGTTCAACCACTCTTCTGCGATGATCATCATCAGACAAGATGTATTCTTCAAGTTCACGAAAAAGTTCATCAATTGTCTTTGGCTTTTTTCGTGTCGAATGCGAAGTTGTTGGTCCTGGAGTCAGACCCTTGATCAATGCCTTGATCGTTATTTTGTCATCTGCCTCAGGATTCTGGTATCTCTGCTGCATGAATCTTCTCACGAAGTTCCGTAATGGCTCTCTATCTTTCTGCTTGCAGTTATACAGATCTGATGCTCGGCTGTTATGTCATGGAACATCTGGAACGCTTTCATGAATTTTGTTTTGAGGTCGACCCAGTTGCAAACTGAGTGCGGTTGTAGCAAAGAATACCAGTTCAGAACTAGACCTTCGCAGGCAATGATGAAAGATTTGGCTAGTGCAACATCATCTCCTCCTGCCGAATTCACGGCTGATTCATATCTCATGAGAAATTGTCTGGAGTTTCCGAAGCCATTGTACTTCGGGAGAGAAACTGGTTTGAACTTCGGTGGCCATGGTGCAGTTTGCAGCCCTACATATAGTGGTCATTCAGAATCCACGAACTGTGAGATTCCATTTCCCACGAAAAAATTTTTCTTTCGGGGTTCTTCTGTTTGGCCCAGAGTTCTGGAGTGGTGATTCTTGCCAAAGTGAATTGTTTTCTTGTTCTTTCATTTCATCTATCTCTCTTTGTATTGCCTCAATTTGCTCTTTTGCCTGATTGAGCTTCTCTAGCTTTTCAGAGGCCTTTCTTTTTGCTTGCAGTTGGATCGCAATTTTTTCTTTTTCTTTCTGCAGCTACTGTATTTTTTGTTGAACTATTTCTAGTTCTTTGTTTATAGCTTCATCATCATCATCATTGTTTTCTTGAGTTTGTTGTTCTGGAAGTTGTTCTAGGATGTGTGCTGTCTTCTCAGCTCTTGCTTTTGGGAGGGCCTCAAGTTTTGCTCTTCGTTCTTGGTCTATGATGTTTGAAGGTTCAGGAATGTGAGAGATTCCAATGTCTTCGTCTTGGTGGTGATCTTCTTGATTGGTCTCAGCGGGAGTGTTCTTCTTCGACCTCTTCTGTGGTGGCATCGTGAGTTGTTTTTCGGCTGAAACACGGTGGGCGCCAATGTTGGGGGGTGTCCGAAAACTTGGATGGGATCCCCGAACACAGGAGAGCAAGAATACAGAATATGCGAACGTTCAAGTCTAGAATGCAATTCACGAAAGAGGAGACAAAGAATCTCCCAAAGACTGCTCACGCCTCAAAAGTTGTGAATCCCTTTACATGTGCCCTCGCGCCCGCTTTTATAGGGAGACGAAGGGACTTTTTACATTCCAAAAATACCCTCGAATCTAGGAAATATTCCTAGTGTGAACGCGTACAAGAATGTCTTTCACATCCCGTGATTTGCGGGGCTGATTTCGTACATTTACAAGCCTGCCACTAGTTCACACGTCAAACTCGGATTTTTCAAGGTTGCGTCTTTGACTTGGCCTCCTCTTGATTTCCAAACTTCCCATCCGTGATTCCCGATCTTCGGGGATTCGAACCCACCATTTTGTGAGTCCGAGATTCCAGACTTCTACAGATTCATGACTCCAGATCGTCGCAGGTCCATGATTCCAGATCTTCGTAGGTTCGTGGTTCCAGGTCTTCGCAGGTTCATGATTTCAGATCTTCGCAGGTTCATGGTTCCAGATCTTCGCAGGTTCAAGATTCCAGCGTTTCTTAGATTTTGTGGTTCCAGATTTTCGCAGGTTCCAATCTTCCTGAAATAGACAGTAGTTTCACGCGAAGAAGCCAGATTTGGCTGTTATTTTCGCACATTACCCAAAAACTTATCTCATGAACTTTGACAAAACCGACGCTCCGAGGGTGTAAGGTTTTCTCTCGAATTCCCCAACACTCCCATATCTCTTCTATGACACCATAATATGAGTTCTTGTTATTGTTGTTGTCCATGGCGTCTATACGGACACCACTATTTTGGTGTGTGGTTTTCTAATCTTGGTCTCTTGTGTAAAAAGTATAATCATTTATATCGTAAGCTTGGAATTTGACAATTGTGCTAGAAGGTCCCCTGGCTAACAAAGCGAGTTGTGGGTGAATTGTGGAATCACCAATAACTTGTTCACTCAACCATGAGGAGAAATTTTCCAGGTGATGGCGTGTAACCCATGCTTAGGTTTTGGTTGGATTTTGTGAAGAAATAATCTGCTTGTATTCCTCAATGTATGGAGTCACCAAGGTTGATTGTTGCAGAACAGCTAAGCGTGCTTTATTGAACAAATCAGTATCATTGCTGAAACATGCTTTCTTTCCAATGGTGCCCTTTTCTAGTAGCCTACCCTCGTGTCGTGATACTGGAACCCCAATCGAGTCAATTGAGTCAACAAAGTCCACACAAAACTCAATGACCTCCTCAGTTACATATCCTTTGGCGATGGTTCCTTCCGACGTGCTCGCTTAAGAACATATTTCTTGAGGACCGACATGAACCTCTCAAAAGGCCACATGTTGTGCAAGTATACTTGGTCCAAGAATAGTAATCTCTTTCACAAGGTGCACCAGGGAGGTGAGTCATAATATCGAAGAATGAAGGTGGAAATGCAAACTCAAAGCCGACAAGACATTGCACAACATCATTTTGTAGCTTCACTAGGTTCCTTGGATCGATTGCCTTCGTGAAATTGCATTGAGAAATGCACAAAGCTTTACGACCGCTAATCGTACTTTCTCCGGTAGAACACCCCTCAACGCAACCGGAAGTAAATGTGTCATCAACATGTGGCGCTCGTGGGCCTTTAGATTTGTGAACTTCTTATATTTCATACTTATTATCCCTTTTATATTCGATGAGTAGCCGATGGAACCTTCATACTTGTTTAGTCAATCAAACATGATGTCCTTCTCTTCCTTGCTCGGGGTGTAACTAGCAGGACCTAAGTAATCTTGTTCTTCCTCCTCAACCTCTTCAGAATCTGCTTCTTCCTCATCAACCTCTTCGAGAGATGCTTCATTCCTATGGATATTTTTCGAGTCCCGTCGTGCTTCCAATGTATCCTTAGAGTTCTTGTAACAACCCAAGAAGCCTAGGACATTCAGACAAAGATTCTTCGTCAAGTGCATCACGTCAATAACATTCCGTACCTCAAGAATTTCCCAATAAGGTAACTCCCAAAATATAGATTTCTTCTTCCACATTGGTGCACACCCATTAGCATCATGTGGAACAAGTTCACTACCATCACCCTTTCCAAAGACAACCCTTCGATCCTTTACCATCTCAAATATCTCCTCGCCTTTAAAATGGGGGGGGGGCTTTGTACTATGATCAGCCTTTCCTTTCCAATGCAAACCTTTCTTCCTTAAGGGATGCTTCTCAGGAAGAAAGTGACGGTGACCCATATACACAACCTTCTTACAATTTTTCAGATGAATACCGTCTGTTTTATGTAAACAGTGGGTGCAGGCCCGATATCCCTTGTTTGAGTGCCCAGATAGGTTACTTAAAGCAGGCCAATCGTTGATGGTAATGAATAACAATGCTCGTAGGTTGAAGTTCTCTTGCTTATTCTCATCCCACACACGTACACCTTCTTTCTTCCATAGCAGTAATAGTTCATCAACCAATGGTCTTAGATACACATCAATGTCGTTGCCAGGTTGTTTTGGACCTTGGATTAGCACCTGCATCATAATGAACTTTCGCTTCATGCACATCCAACCAGTAAGGTTGAACATGCATAGTGTCACAGGCCAAGTGCTATGACTACTGCTAAACTCACCAAATGGATTGAAACCATTTGTGCTTAAACCAAATCTTATGTTTCTTGCTTCCCCAGCAAAATCTTTGTATTTTCTATCAATCTTTCTCCATTGAGACCCATCTGGCAGATGTCTCAGCATGTGGTCTTGCTTACGATCACTTTTGTGCCATGTCATCAACTTAGCATTTTCTTTGTTCCTGAACAAACGCTTCAAACGTGGTATTATAGGAAAATACCACATAACCTTCGCCGGTACTTTCATCATCTTGGGAGGTGTCCCCTCGGGAGCACCATGATCAACATCTCTCCAGATCTTATAACGTAGCGCTTTGCACACAAGACAAGCTTCCAAATTTTCGTGTTCCGTGCCTCGATATAGGATGCAATCATTAGGGCAGGCATGGATCTTCTGAACCTCCAACCCCAGTGGGCACACAGTCTGTTTCGCTTCATATGTTGTCGACGATAATTCATTGTTCTCGGGAAGCTTGTCCTTCACAATTTTTAGCATCCCCTCAAATGCTTTATCAGACACACCATATTTTGTCTTCCATTGCAACATTTCAAGTGTAGTACCAAGCTTTTTGTGACCCTGTTTGCAATCTGGGTACAATAGTTTTCTATGATCTTCTATCATACGACGCAACTTTGCCTTTTCATTATCATTTTCACAGTCCCTTTGTGCATCTTTTAGAACTTGACCAAGATCATCAACATGGCCGTCTTCCGAGATCTCTTCTTCGTCGGCATCTTCCATTAAAGTATCCGCAAAATCTTGCCCCGCGGCCCAGTCAGGAATGTTATTATCATCCTCCTCATCTTCGTTCTCTTCCATCACAACCCCTCTTTCACCGTGCCTGGTCCAAAGCACATAGTTCACCATGAATCCGTTTTTAATCAAGTGGAGGTGAAGAGTCCCCCAGTCAAAGTAGTCTTTGATGTTTCTGCACAAAGAGCATGGACAACACATGAATCCCTTTGTGTTCTTGTCGGCTTTGGCCACTTCGAGAAAAGCTTGCATGCCAGCAATGTACTCCGAGGATCGTCTGTCGGCATTCATCCACTGCTGATTCATCTGCATCATATTAAGTTCAATTTTTATATTAAAAAGTAAACAAAGAGAAAGATGAAGAAGGGTGAATTCGATGATGTATTCCGTTATGAACTAGATGATGAGAACTGGAGGCCTACCTACATTCTTCCTTAACATGTTGATCATCTCAACACAATACGTGAATTCATTAATGAGTTTGAAGCAGAGGTTCAAAAGCTAGAAGCTGACTAGTTTTTAGCTTGGGACTTGTGATACAATGACATACAGAGGTCACTTGATGGCCATTTTGATCTCCATTATCAGTGACCATACTTTTTATAAACTAACTTCTATAAAATTAGCTAGATGCAAATTAAGATTAGTTCTATGTTCTATTATATTAAAAAGTAAACAAAGAGAAAGATGAAGAAGGGTGAATTCGATGATGTATTCCATTATGAACTTTATGATGAGAACTGGAGGCCTATCTACATTCTTTATAAACTAACTTCTATAAAATTAGCTAAATGTAAAATCATAATTAGTTCTATGTTTCATTATATCCAAAAATAAAATTCAATTTCCTCTACATCAATATAAAAGATAACAAGACAATGCTAGTGTTTAGCCAACCACATTTTTCTCAATCTAAAATATATAAATAATAACCTCATCTCTCATTACCTCCTCCCACCTAGGATTTAAGATTTCTATTTTCTCCATCTCTAAAATATATCAAAACAATTAATCACAACAAATGATGGGAGGAAGAAGAATCAAACCTCGGAAACTATTTAGAGGAGAGAAATCTTCACAAATACATGAAGAAAAAATTCAGCAGCACCTCTCTAAGGTTGAGGTGCCATGGAGGAGGAGCTTGAGCTCTTGGTGAAGAATGGCTCGGGCAAGAGAAAGGGGAAGAACAAGCTGGATTTATAGGGCGCCTACTATTAGTCCCGGTTGGAGTTACCAACCAAGACTAAAGGGCACACTTTAGTCCCGGTTGATAACTCCACCCGGGGCTAAAGAATTAGCACCGGGTAGAGTTACCAACCGAGACTAAAGGGTACACCTTTAGTCCCGGTTAGTAATTCCACCCAGTGCTAAAAGTGTGCGTCAATCATTGCGGGAACATGCTGTTGTGAGGCAGCCCTTTTGTCAGGATTGGTTATACCAACCGGGACTAAAGGGGGGTGTCTCCAGTGAGCATTTCGGGCCGCGTCGACGAAAGGCCTTTAGTCCCGGCTCCAAAGTTGAACCGGAACTAAAGGCCCGAACAAAAGCCTCGCTCTCTACCAATGTAAATAAATAATATGTCATTGCTATTTTATTATGTGCTAACTTGTCTTTGAAAAAAAGACTCCACCTCCTCTTTGTGATTTTATGTAGTGGCTAGATTGTGAGCAGTCCGAACAAGATAAGTGTTACGTCAAGGTAACGGATCGTTCAACACGTGAGAGGTGGCAAAGGATGGTTGAGGCAGAAAAACAAGAAGAAAAACGTAAGGAGCGGCAGGAGGAAATTCACATTCGCCAGGAGATCAAAGAACGTGAAGCGGCCGCGACCCGTGAAGCAGATAGAGAGAGGAAGAGGGAGAGAGCTCGCCAGGCTAAGGAAGCTGTGTCGGATGCTATGAGGAAGGGGAAATACCCCCGTTGTACCCAGTAGACGTAGAGTACTCGACTCCGAGTGCTACTGTATCCATAAAAATCATTTCATCATTCTCTAGAGTCAGGTTGTATCTTTAATAACTTGATTTCAGATGCATTTCATATGCGAACAGTAAAACTCGTACTAGGGTGTGTTTTTTGTGAATTGCTCCAAACAGTGAACAGTAGGGTGTGTTTCCTCCAAGTCACTACCCGTTTTCTTGCCCCGGATCGAATGGCCCACCATCCATTCTGCGCCTACATATATGTGAGCACCCTTCTCCAGTCTCACTTCACAACACAACAAGCAACAATGAGTTCCCGGACTGGGGCTGATGATGATGACTCCCACGGTCCAGCACTGTGGAGCCAGCAAGATCCAGAATTCAACACCAATTTTCCAATCTTAGACAAGAGAGATTTCAAATCCATGCGTGATGTTAGAAAGTACGCACCAAATCAAACAGTGAACTGGCCAAGGTGTGCACACGGGGAGTTCTGTGTGATGCAGGTTTATCAGGGATGGGACAACTCTGGTCGCTGCTTCTGGCATTGCTCACAGACATAGGTAGGCAAAACTCCATGACCTATGTCCTTCATCATTTTATGATTTACTAATGTAATCACGGTTTCTGCAGTACTCCGAACAACCAGATAATTGCGGTTTCGTGCAATGGGTGGATCCCCCGGCCTATTCACCCGTATCAAGAGTACATCAACTACCTCGAGGATGTTGTCATCTTCAACCTGAGGCAAGAACTCGCGTCGGCATTGGCTTCTCCAGATCCGACATCTACCAACGACGACGACGGACCGGTGACCGGACCAATGGTGGTGAAGACGAACACCGGCTGTGAGGACGAGTACTGTTGTTGTCCGTGCCACGAAAAGAAGGACAACACTCCACCAGCAACTCCACCCCCGCCACCATCTGATCCAACTCCACCCCTGTCGGGGTACTACATGCCCTCTCAGCACTCCGGCGGGTCTATGATGTCCGGGTTCTCCGGGTACTATTCGTACAACTAGACTACAATTGTTGTAATCGTTTATCTAAATTCCCTAAGGCATGTTAGGACTAGCAGTAGCGGGACAAAGTTAGGGTAATTGTGTTGCACGTGCCATTGCAAATGTTGTAATCATTTATCTAAATTCGTCGTTAAGTATTAATGGTTCGTCGTTTTATCAATGCTTCAACAATTCAAATTTAAAAAAAAATCCTACCGCCACAGCCCACGGTGGTAAGGCACACATACCGCCATGGCCTACAACATTACCTAGGTGGGGGCCACGCTGCCGCCTGGCGTTAGGCCCCTAACGCCGTGGCGTCAAGGACTTAACATCGTGACCCATGGCGGTAAGGCTACGGGCCCACTACTGGCGGCTCCTACCGCCGTGGGCTGCGGCGTTATGTCCCTGACACCGTGGGCCACGGCGGGAGATGTATAGTTTTGCAAAATTTTTGGCGGACCATATATTTTTGCAAATTTGTGATAGAAAAAATATAAAAAATATATAATTCCGTACAGATAGTCTCTGTACTTTTAGTTCTGTGCAGCTATAAAATTAACTCTGGACTTGGTACAATTAGTCTTCGTACTTTTAACTGTACAACTATACTTGGATACAATTAGACTATATAGTACTGGTCGAATTGCTATAAAATCAACTCTGGATTTGGTACAATTAGACTAATTTGTACTGCAGCTGGTTGTTTCTCTGTCAGGCTACTTTTGAAAAGTGCTATAAATTTGTTACGGTGACTAATTCTAACGACTCCGTATGAATCAAGTAATGCTTCCCTTTAGGGATATAAAACTACAGTTTCACCTGCGCTTACACGACATGACACGACATGGTTCTCATCCACTACTAACACACGCCTACCAGAGGTTTGTCTGCACCTGCACAAGAAAAAAGAATCCCTGCATTCCAAATTACAGGTAACATATATTATTATTATTCATAAAAATATCTATGAACTTATGAAAGTCAAAATGACCTACAATTTGGAATGTCAAAATGACCTACAATTTGGTCATATATATATTATTCATCATGTAGACAGTGTATGTTTATGTGCATACAAATATCTATGAATTTAGGAAAGTCAAAATGACCAACAATTTGGAACAGAGTGAGTAGTCACCAAAATATTCACGGAGTTTGGAATATACTATTAAACAAAGTAGCGGCACCACCTAAACCAAAAGATCTAGGACACTAAATGTAGCAACCAATGCCCCTAAAACCCTTTCTGATAACTAGTATGGACAAAAGGCATGATTTCTGCAGGGTCATGGCAAGCTATCAGTCCCCAAGGTAAACTTAGGTGTCCCGTGACCGTGACCGGGAATAAACAAACCTGTGTACAGAAGGAAGCAGGTCTGGCCCCTTGGCCCCTCCTGTTTGATCTCTATATGATGCCAAATGGAGCTTTCTTGCGTGTATGTTTATCAGGCCAAGAAACTTGGCCCACAATTTCTTTAATCTCTGAACAGCATCCATATGGTTCCACACCTGCACGGTGTGTATATAAGTTGGCCAAGGAGTGACAAGAGAGCACACCAGCAGGCCACTCTGCAGCATCTTAATTTCTGATCTCTCCCAGCGTTTGAGAGAGAGCTGATAGGTTGCTGGCATGGAAATTGAGAGGGAAGCTCCGGGCAACGAGAGAGCGAGGAGCTGGAGAGCAAATGCGGCGCAAGAAGACTCTAAGAAGCTCGAAGACAGTGATCAAGTGATCAAGGTTGGTTGTCTATCTATCTGCATCTATGCTTCTGGAATTTTAGTTCAAGGATGGAATTTTTGAAGTGACATGTGATCGTCTCTGATTGATGTTACTGTGGACTGTACGAAGTGCTCTCTGAACTTGAGCGCACGCTCATGCTCCTGGATAAGGAGACGCCCTTTTTCACTTGTTTAAAACTTACGCCTTTTTGTTTTGTGTAACTCCATCAGGAGCCTGCATGGAAAAGGTTCCTGGCTCATGTTGGCCCAGGGTTTATGGTGTCATTAGCATACTTGGATCCTGGGAACTGTGAGTACTCTCTCTCTCTCTCTCTCTCTCTCTCTCTCTCTCTCTCTCTCTCTCTCTCTCTCTCTCTCTCTCTCTCTCTCTCTCTCTCTCTCTCCCCTGCCGTTTTCTCACAACCTTTTTCCAAACTGAAACAGTGGAAACGGATCTGCAAGCTGGAGCAAATCACAGATATGAGGTGCATTTTTAGTGCGTTCCAAAAGCACAGAAGATTTTGTTTCTTCCTTTTATGATTCTGTGCTTCTCTTTCCTCCCCCATTCACACTCTAGCAAATCGCCTCTGCACCTTCTATTCCAGAAGATTCCGAAAAGGAGAACCTAACTGAATGTTTGCCTTTTTGCAATTGTATGGTTCTCTTCGTGTCATCTTTAGCTCCTCTGGGTGATTCTCATTGGTCTCATCTTCGCACTGATCATACAGTCACTAGCAGCTAATCTTGGAGTTGTGACAGGTAATAAATAAGCAGCGCTAATTTGCTATCATCATCGTGCATATAGAAATATTGCCAATTTTTGCACTAATGGTATATTCTATTTTAAACCAGGGAGGCATCTTGCTGAGATATGCAAGAGTGAGTATCCAAAGTTTGTGAGGATCTGTCTATGGATCCTTGCAGAGGTTGCTGTGATTGCTGCAGATATCCCAGAAGGTTAGAAGGAAAGCAATAAACCAAAACGTACTATATATAATGTTCTCCAATCATAGAACAATCATAAAGTAATATATTTCCAATGAAATACAACGTTTGACCTTGTTCTAATTTAATTTAATTAAACTGACTCATGGGGATAAAAAAGCATATGCATGTTAGTTGTACATTGTTCCCAACCTTTTGTACTATTTTTGTCTATAGCCCACTGTTCCTTACCAACAATTTCATCACATCCCTCTCAGATATTTGCGCTAAAGTCAAGATATATATCTTAGGATGATGCAAGTTACTATCATACAAAATGTAATATTCCATCGTGGCGTTTCCGATTGTCTTATCGCCATCTGAAAACAATATAGCGGCACCGGAAGAACTTGCAAGGACCTAGTAAACAATACTCTAACGGTCGAACCAATGCTTGTTTTTTGCTAACATTTGCTCTTCTGACGTTTTTGCAGTTATAGGGACAGCCTTCGCTTTCAACCTTTTGTTTCACATACCCGTGTGGGTTGGGGTTCTCATCACCGGCTCCAGCACTCTCCTGCTGCTGGGACTGCAAAGATATGGGGTATGGGTGTTCATGGGTTATTTACCGTGTGGGGTTCAACTAACAAATATTGGTGTGGACGTCTATGGATATAAATTACAAGAATGGAACTTTTTTAAACATAGTAGTGAGTGAATTGACACATTATTCCTCATTGCCCTTTTTAGTGTTATTAGAAATTGAAACAAAACCTCGTTTGAAAAACAATTTTAACAACCTTAGTTTACAAAATATATATTGTGTTAATACTTTACTAGTTTCTTATTAGTGTGATTATAATGGTTTTCTTAATTTTACGGTGAAATAGGTGAGGAAGTTGGAGTTTCTGATCTCGATGCTGGTGTTCGTCATGGCGGCGTGCTTCTTCGGGGAGATGAGCTTCGTGAAGCCTCCGGCCGTGGAGGTCATCAAAGGGCTCTTCATCCCCAGCCTCAAGGGCTCTGGTGCCACCGGAGACGCCATTGCCCTCCTTGGAGCTCTTATCATGCCGTAAGCAATTGAGGATTGTCTATGCTTTTAAATTTTACTGATTGTCTGCGTCAGCGCTCCACATGCATACCAGTTGTGGTTGCCACGAAACGTACCTTATAACTTCCTCGCTGTTGACTAAAACCTGAAAAAGTTAGTGGTTTATTATTTGAGCTGACATTAGCCTTAATCAACTGATTAATTGCTGATCACAAAAAAAATGATTAATTGCAGGCATAACCTGTTCCTGCACTCTGCACTGGTGCTGTCGAGGAAGACGCCCTCATCGGTGAGAGGAATCAAGGTAATAAGTTATTACTATCTATCTATAAATAAATATATATATATAATAATGTTCAGAAGAAAGGAAAGAAGAATCATGTGGCATTTCAACTCATCACTTGTGCACATATACATCTTGTATCAAATCCAGGACGCCTGCAGATTCTTCCTGTACGAGAGCGGGTTCGCGCTGTTCGTAGCGCTCCTGATCAACATCGCCGTCATCTCCGTCTCCGGGACGGTCTGCTTCGCCGACAACCTCTCGCCGGAGGACGCCGAGAAATGCAGCGACCTCTCACTCGACTCCTCCTCCTTTCTCCTCAAGGCACGGCGACGTGACCTACCACTTGCACAGCAACGGCGAATAATTACAGCCATATAATAACTGGGAGAATCATTATTGTTCAAGTTATTAAACAGTTTTTTCTTTGTTCTTCGATCAGAACGTCCTGGGCAAGTCGAGTGCGATCGTGTACGGCGTGGCGCTCTTGGCGTCCGGGCAGAGCTCCACCATAACAGGCACTTACTCCGGCCAGTACATCATGCAGGTACCTTTTACACCTTAATTTAAAAAATCATCAGGTTAACTAATCTCTGTTGAGTCCTTGATGTTTACAACATGCTATTTGACTTTCATGGTCCATAGGAGTATAGTTATTTGACAATTAGTTTCTTTTGTACTTTCTGTTAATATAACTTAATTAAACGACCTTCTGTTGGTACTTTTTTTTCAATCTGCTTGTAATAATGTACTATATTTCTAAATTTACTAAACCAGATGTTGTTCAATAATTGATGGTCGGTTTGACAAATCTAAAGGACGCCCCTTTAATTTCTCCAACAAGCCTAGAACCATCACACTCATTCTTGGCACTGCTTGAAAACACAGCTCATGAATAAGTCAAGCAAGTGTGCTAATCCTTGTAGGATCTCACCAATGTTGGTTCTTGGTTGCTTATTTCCTCTCTCCTTTTCCGTACATTATGCAGGGGTTTCTGGACATCAGGATGAAGAAATGGCTGAGAAACCTTATGACCCGCTGCATCGCCATTGCGCCGAGCCTAGTCGTCTCCATCATCGGCGGCTCCAGTGGCGCCGGCCGTCTCATCATCATCGCCTCGGTGCGTCACAGAATCGGATTATATTGAGTGGCTCGTCCACTAGCTACCAACATGGTGTACACCCATATATAGCAACTAGCTAGCTTCACATGGACGCTCCTGGTTGATTTTAACTGTGGAGTAGTAACAAGTCTACTCTTTTACCTAATCAACAAAGCTGCACTAATGAACATGTGATCTGAAAAGTGACAATAATTAGGTGCTCCTCCCTTCTAGACCTTCCAAATAAAGCTGGCAAATGATTGATTGATGATTCTATATATTCTTGTGATTTTGATCTTCTCTGCAGATGATACTGTCCTTTGAGCTGCCGTTTGCCCTGATCCCACTTCTCAAGTTCAGCAGCAGCAGAAGCAAGATGGGGCCCCACAAGAACTCCATATACGTAAGCACTCATCACTTGTTAAGGAAATCTAGTCCTAGTAGCTAGCTTGTTGCTTGCTCGTGTCTGCACTTTTATTCGCAACCTGTGATGCCTACCATGATCTAGTCTCTTGCACAAGATGTTCTCAGCACCCCATGTTCTGGACCAATAATGTATACAGGGCTCATCACATGCCTGCGCTGCCATTCTACTACGTGCGTCCAACCTGAACGAAACAAACTTGTTGCATGAAATGAATCAGATCTAGAATCTGCAGCAACCAAAAACTCGAAGCATCCTCTCCTTCACAGGAAAAAAACAGATCACAAGAACATCTTTTTCAGTAAAAATACCTTCGACAAAGAATAATAATGAAGATCTGTGTAACTTAATTACTTTTACCACGTCTGTTACCAGAAAGAGAAGTGACCGGTAACAATGTTATTAACTGTATATGTGTTTATGTGTTCTTGCAGATCATCGTGTTCTCGTGGTTGCTGGGGCTCATGATCATCGGCATCAACATGTACTTCCTGAGCACGAGCTTCGTGGGGTGGCTCATCCACAACTCGCTGCCCAAGTACGCCAACGTGCTCGTCGGCCTCGTCGTCTTCCCCCTCATGCTCATCTACATCCTGGCGGTCATCTACCTCACCTTCAGGAAGGACACCGTCGTCACCTTCGTCGCCGACTCCGCCCAAGCCGACGCCGAGAAGGCGGCTGCCGGCGAGGAGGACGAGGACCAGCGGCCCGTGCCGTTCCGGCAGGACCTGGCCGACATCCCTCTCCCGCAGTAGAAATTAAGCAGAGGATATAGAGTCTATATCTTGTAGTATGTACATGTATGCAGTGTTGTACCAATGTAAATGATCGGTGGAGCCAGTGTTAATTTTACAATGCAATCTTGGTGCCAACATACGAGGGCCCAAACCAAGACTGGCCACTTAACCGGTTAAGCTAGCTCATCGTGGCCGGAAAAACCCTCGAAATCAAACCAAATATCCACACAACGCAACGAGACACTACATTCACGTGGTATTCGTCTCGCCCGAGTACTATCCGCCTCTCGCCCAGGTGGTTTCCGCTGTGCCCGACTGGCCGACTACTCTCTCCGACTCACTGGGGTGGACCCCACCTTGCCTGAGTAGATGTTCCTTCTCGTCTAAGCATCCTTGGACAAGACCCAGCCTCGCTCGACAAGTTTCCGCTTCGCCCGAGTGTTTTCTGTCGTACGGACTTCCTGTTTTGCCCATCCCGAGTCGTACCCACTGGGTACCTCACCTGTCATAATGGGGTAGGCACCGGTCCATCACCACGGAGGCCACAACAGTGGTCGTCCTGTCCAACAGGAGCACCACAGTCCCCTACAAAGACGCTCATCCACTTCGACGACGTCAGCCAGAGTCAAAGCAGTACAACACAAGTCAAGCACACTATGCTCACTCAGCACAACACTGACGCAACCACCCGGACCAACTATTCCGAGCCCCAACCCCCCCCCCCCCCCCCCCGCGCGCGCATTCACGAACTCCGGTCAAGGGAGCCGCACCACTCGTAAACACCCAACCCGAAATAGTTGACGGGGTCACTGTTTGCCAGTGGGGGGCGTTGGCACACCTTTCCCCTACCTGGCCGCATCCAGACGCTTTTTGTCCCTTGTGGGTGGATAGCGGCTTCAGTTCTACATGGGGGCAGGCCCGTGACCGTACAGTACGCCTATTACTCAGGACATGGCGGTTTTCGATGTTTGGCGTATTTCTCAAGATTCCATGCTCTTTGGCTTATTCCTTCAGCTTGTCAGAGCATCATGATGACAACATAAGCTCGTAGGTTCTCTCATTCTTCATTTTCTCGAGCATAAACCGGCCATTCTGGTCAATTTACTGCTCGGGGGGCTACTACACGAGTGCATCTTACGACGCCCTCCTCCTCTATGTCGCCTCGACCTACTGGAAGCCTGCTTCCACCACTCCTCTGCTTGACCTTGCTTCCACCACTCCTCTGCTTGACCTACCTACGGTTGACGTTGCGACCTTCCTGAAGGTCGTGGCAGCTCCTTTGTGTTACCTGATCCAAGTCAGGTCGGCGGTTCTTCAATATCGACGTCTCGGCTTCACTTTGACCTTCTGGACCTACATTCCAGGAGCTCGATGTTCGACTTCGTGCTCACACCAGAGGGTTTTTTCTTCTATTTGGATCCCCGTGCACCCTACACTACCTCAGCGGTGCCATGTCTTCGCCACGTCTCAACATGACCTCACTTTGGCCGCTACACCTACACGTCGATCGGGGGCTTGAGAGACATGTGTACCCATGGGTCCCCACCAACAAGTGTCCTAGAGGTCCCTGCCAAGTAGACCCGACCTACCAGAAGCCCCGCTGACCTGCGAGTGAGTCCGAAGACCTTATCCACAAACCCGACGACCTTGGAAGACTCCGGGCGATCTTATCCAGATCCTGGAGAGTCTACGATATTCGGAGTGCAAGACAAGTTACTAGGGCGCGCCCCCGCGCCGCTTGTAGGTCCGAGAATCACGGGATACCCTGTGTAATCCGGGATGATAACCTTCCATCTTGTAACTGACCCAAATACGGATCCACCGACCTCGAATGGAAACCCTAGCCCGTTGTCCATATAAGGCGGCCTAGAGCTCCATTCGAGGGGATTTCCCCTCTCCACATAATTCCACCACCAAAATTAGACATAGGGTTTTACTCTCTAGAGGCCTGAACCAGTTTAAGCCCTTGTGTCCCCGTGTTCCTCACCATTCTTGCCGTGTTCTGAGTTCATCACGTGAACTACCACCTATGCTCTTTGCTCCTCGATCCCATCTTTAACCTGCAAACTGTTCGGGTAGCCCCCTAGCAGATCTGTCCAGGTCTCAACCCCTGACAAAAGCGGACACCTATTCATCGCGTACAGGATGAGGACCGAGTGTGTACGAAACACCCCTATGCATTTCTCCCTATAACCCTCTCTTACCTCCCTCTAAATTACCCCCTTACAACTATAAAAGGGGAGGAGGAGGAGGAGGAGGACAAAGAGGGGGAGGGGACCCGATCTGATCGACTAGTACACACACGCTAGCCTCGCACACATACACTTCTCAGTGACATGGGACTGAACTCCCTCTCCCGACTAGCTTGTACCCCCTACTACAGACTTGGGCTCGACTACACTGATACACACTAGACTTAGGGCTATTCCGACCTAAACTAGTATAAAAATCTGTGTCATTTGAATCACCATCCAGTTGCAGACACACGATCGTAGAAATATTACTTGTGATGGTAGAGAGCCACGACACATATAGTTCCAACTTCCCAGTGTCATCTCCCTATCTTTTGTTATTGTATAATAATTTCAAGTTTAAAACTTCTATATGTTCTTTTACTTACTTCAATCTATTTCTTTTAACCATTTCTTGTTTTCAAAAATAAATCATAAATCACCCTCAATATTTTCCCATGCTAAAGATACTATGAAGGTATTCAATCATCCTTTGTAGGACTTTGTAGATCTTGTGCTTCTGGGGTGGGGGGAGCTATAGTTCATGAGGAATGAGCAATATGCTTTAGCATCCACATCCCATAAACACACTATGTATGTATGCATTATTATTATCTTTTTGTGTAAATTAAAAGAAAATGAGTATTTATGTTATTATGAGCCAAATTTGAATAAATCGTTATCATTAACCTATTCATGGAGTTCGGGTGCAATGTATTAATAAATATAGGAAATTCTGAAATTTAAAACATGGAATTGAATTGCTATAACCGCAAATTAAAACACATTGATGATGTATGAGTGAAAATGATTTTATCCAGATAGACAAACATACAACAAAGTCTACCTAAGATGGCATGTTCCTTCTGCCCCAAGTTCAACTCTCACAGGTTTGTAAATGCCAAAATTTTATGAGTGTTTGACTAGTAGGGTTAGCATGATGTCTACAATTTATTTTACAATGTTTACCCACATTGCTACATTTAATCGTTGTTTTATGACATATATTATATGTCACGTCGTGTAATTGCCTTATCTTTGATATATAATAGCTTATCAGACATTGCAAATTTTATGCATTGTTTAATGCAAAGGGCATCATGTGTATAAGATTTGTCATATCATTCTTTTTCCATTGATTTATTCAAGTATAGACTGAACTTTTTCTTAAGCATAATTCAAAAGTTTCTAAGCAAAATTGTCCATACAAGGAATTTTCTAAAGCATAACCTTACATTAGCTAAAGTTTCGAAATTGTTCGCATACAAGAAAGAGGGACCCCAGTGCCTGGAAATGGCTTTCTAAGGTTTGAGACAAATGAAAATGTCTCAATGATCAAGTGGAACACTCTAAATCATAATACAAACGCAAAGAAAAGAACCAAAAACTATATTCTAAATTGAAACATGCATGCTTCTCTAATGGTATAAAAGTCCTATTTTTACCTTCCAACTATAGTATAAGTACCCACAAATACAAAATCGAATGGCGAGGGCCATCCAACTACCAAAACTGGGCAAATTTGATTATTTGGGTGATAAGGAGCTTTGTCATTTTCAAAAAAATTTAAAATTTTTGATTTAATGAAAATTCATAACTAATTTATTTCAAATCCAAAAAATATGAAGTTTGCACCAAAGTTTTCTAAAATTGGAGGCTATTTGTTGGTACTCAATTTTGAGTTTTTTACCTCATATTTGTTACTATTCCTACTACCTTAATGCCCTTAATAAAACACAAGGGACATGAACAACTAAGGTTCAAATAATGCAAACAGGACACCAACATATGAGCTTTGTTTCAATATTTGGATAGTATCGGTAATACCTTGTACTATCCTATTCGTACTACTTGGTACTATTATCATTAGGCCTGGGCGTTCGGGTTACCTGATTTTTCAGATCAGGTCATTCAAAATTAGGGTGATGAAAATGGCTACCCGATACCAGTCCTGAAAAAACATCACCCAAAAATTTTGGGTACCCGATAACTCGGGTTCGGGTATACCTAATATACCCAAATTTACCAAAAAAAACAAAATACACAAAATTTAGTAGCGAGTGCACAGAATTTCACAAACAATTTGTGTAGAATTTAAACAACAATTTGTGGAGAACAATATATTATAGTCACTTGTTCAAACTAAGAAAATTATATTCTAATAAACTGATATTTTAAGTGTTCACCTAACAACACATGATAAAATATACAAAGATGATGGCAAACTTTGGGTAATTCAGGTACTGAAGTGTATTACCCGAATGACCCAAACTAATTTTGGGTAATCAAACCTATCCGAATTTTGGATCGGGTACCTCGGTTTCAGGTAATTTGGGTCTGGATTCAGGTAACTCGGGTATGGGTAATGGATATTTTGCCCAGGCGTAATTATCATATTGGTACTTCCTGGTACTATCACCATTAGATCTTATCATATGGATGTTGGTCCCATTAAATTGGTACTAACCGGTACTATCCTATTGGTACTACTTGAAACTACCTGGTACTATCACCATTACATTTTTGGCTCACATTAAATACAAGCATCCTAAAATTTCTACCAACATATAGGTTGATTTATCAGAAAATCTTTGGTAACAACTTGATATGTTCTTATTTGAAATGAATTATTATATTTTTTTAATTAAACGAAACTTTTTAATTTCTAAAAAATGCAAATCACTCTTGAAACCACGTAAAATGCCAAATTTGCCTGATTTTGGTAGTTGGATGGTCCACCATGTCTGGTTTTATAGTTGTTATATTTGAAAGGTTTAAAGTGGACTTTTCCCTAGTTAAAAATGAACAAGGGAGTGCATCCTACCTAGTTCATATGAAATTTGTTGGTTTAATGACACAATGTGTCTTAATTTAAAATTAAACTTGATTCATCTAGCCCATAATGATGAAATAATTAAGTTAAAGATTGTGATAAAAATGAAACTAGTATTCTAATTTCTAGATAATGGTAAATTTCTCCTGCATCTTTTTCATATCAAGAGACACACACAACCAAGAATATATTCCGGGTAAGGGCAACACGAAGTACCAAACAAGCCGCTACCCGCCAACAGATGGGTCCTTTCATTGATATATGCTATGATGTGTCATGGTAAACAAAACCTGTGATATTTCATTTATGTATTGACCTCTCTCACTTATAAGAGCCCCACATCCAAAACTAACTGATGGACATTATCCAGCTTGTGATTAAAGCTAGCTAGCCGCTATAATCAAAAATAAAGCTTAGCCATTTAATAATACAATGATTTGTTAATGGTATGTACAAGTTAAATAAATCAAGCCAGAGGTATAGACTGAAATTTTATCTAGTTTTAAAAGTGTAACACAAGTACATGGTTCATATACGTACCCCGCGCGCATGCATGCGCATTTTTTCTCTACCATATATTTGGATTTAATTATTCGAATAACAGCGACATCTCATTCCAGCCACATTTGGTTATTTGTGCATGCATTTAATTTGATTCTAATTTGCTGTTATAACTCATGTATGTTATATGTATGATCACATCATTCCTTGTGTATATTATCTTCTCACATTGTTTTAACATATAAATACGACAGGATGTGACCTGGAAGAATCGATAGACTAATATAGTAGCCAGTTGCTGCATTTGGCATCTTGTCATCAGTTATCTTACTGTGCAAATTGAGCAGCTGTGTCATCCGCATGCCTGTTTGCAGATTAGTTATGCAAAAGTCAATGCTGATCCAACCTTGTGGAGGCCATAACTGGCCGGCCACGTGCTCTGAAAGATGAACTAATGGTGGACATATCCACACTGAATATTAGGGAGATTATAATTCTAAATGATTCTCATATGAACATTGGTTTAATTATATATATGTCAAATGATAGAAATCTGACGGCCGCCTATAAATACACAATCACGCTATTTTTGTTCAGATGATTATTTGCTAATGGTATATGTTAAATAATCAAGTCAACGAAATACAGTACCACGGAAATGTACTTATATAGCTAACTGGTCAAAAATTTAGGTTGTACTTATCTAGCTAACCGGTCAAAAATTTAGGTTGTTCAAATATTTAAAATTTATTTGAAATGATGAATCAAAGGGTTAATAGTGACTTGTCATTAATTGGAGCTACATTACGTTAAATTATCTGTGCATATATATAATTGCTGCTGTAGCACCAAAAGTCCGTGAGTATAAAATGCATGTATATTATATCCAATTTTTTTAACTATTTTTCATATATTTATACAACATGATGTGACCTGAAAGAATTGGTTGAGTAATAATTGCTGCATTGGCATCTTCGTCCGGATTTTCTTATCATGAAAACTGATCTTAACTCTGTAGCTTACCGAATCTCGATTCGCCAGTTTGCAGTTTAGTTATGCAACAAAGTCAAATGCTGAGCCAACCGTGTAGTGAAGAGACCACGGGTAGCCACGTGCTGTGCTAAACTGCTGATGAACTATACGGTTGACAACACATCGTCCGCTGATGCCGGCTAAATGTTAACAGAGACGAACAACATTCATCTACTAAAATTTGGAGTTTCTAAGCGAAATGTTTTCTCATTGCTACTCACTCTGTTCCAAATTATAATTCGTTTGACTGTTTTTTAGCTCAAATGTGACTGCTCGTTTTATTCAAAAAATTATGTAAAATATCACATCTTTTGTTGCGGCTTATTTTATTAATAAAAGCTTTTCAATAATAATTTAAATTTAATTATATTTGTACACTTTTTTAATAAGAAGAGCGGTCAAACTTGGAATAAAAAAAAGTCAAACAAATTATAACTCAGAACAAAGGGATCAATACATCTCAGTTATGTGGGTATCTTGTTCCAGTAGTAGCTTCTTCGTTACATTGACGACAATGACTTAGGGTGACCACACACTAGAAATTGGGACATTTGAAATTTGAATGTGGGTGAAAGTGATAGGTTGCCTTTGGCAATGGCATACGTCATTTGTCCCACCATCAAACTGTTTGAATACATAATGGAGACGACAACATCGGTCTTATCTTCTCCTTTGTGCACTAGCTTTATACTCAACCAAATAAAATAGTTCACTCAAAATAGTTCACTCTTGTTTTCACAAGATTGGGGAAGCGAAGAGTATATTCGGCTTTTCGGTTGCAAGGAGGGCGAGTTCCCATTCAGATACTTGGGGATCCCAATGAGTCCTAGAAAGCTCTCCAACGGGGATCAGAGATTGGCCGAGGAAAGATTTCAGAAAAAGCTGAGTAGTTGGAAAGGGAAGATGTTATCATCAGGAGGAAGGCTAGTCCTAATCAATTCGGTCCTTTCTAGCTTGCCAATGTATATGATGTCTTTCTTCAGGATACCTGAAGGTGTTTTGGAGACATTAGATTATTATAGATCGAGGTTCTTTTGGCAGTGTGATGAGCACAAGAAGAAGTATAGGCTAGCAAAGTGGAGTATCCTCCACAAGCCTAGAAGTGCGGGGGGTTGGGAATTATCGATTTGGATATCCAAAATAATTGTCTTTTGAGTAAATGGGTGTTCAAGTTGCTAAATGAAGATGGTGTTTGGCAACAGATGTTAAGAAGCAAATACCTTAAGGGCAAGACTTTGTCGCAAGTTGAGAGACGAAAAGGAGACTCACACTTCTGGGCTGGATTAATGGAAGTCAAGAATTTGGTGCTTGACAGGGGTAGGCTTGACATGGATCTCAGACTAGGTTCTAGGAGGACCTATGGTTAGGAAGAGAGCCTTTTAGCGTTAAATACCCAACTCTGTATAACTTAGTTAAGAAGAAAAACTTGTCGGTGGCCCAAGTACTAAGTACGACACCACTTAACGTCTCTTTCAGGAGGGTGTTAGTTGGGGTTAACTGGGACAATTGGTTCAGCTTAGTTGGAAGTGTTCTGGAGGTAAACCTTAGTAACCTTAGAGACACCTTTCGTTGGTCAGCTAGTAAGAAATTCTCAGTTAAGGATATGTATGATAATTTGGTTCTGAGATCGGGAGCGCCAGCCGAATGTTGGGCTTGGAAAGCAAAGATCCCGTTGAAGATTAAAATCTTCCTTTGGTATCTTAAAAATGAAGTGGTGTTAACTAAGGATAATCTGGTGAAAAGAAAGTGGAAAGGATGTACTAAGTGTTGTTTATGTAATGTGTCCGAGTCTATCCAGCATTTGTTTTTTGATTGCCCCATGGCCAAGCTTGTGTGGGGGATAGTGAGTCTCACCTTTGGGATTTAGGAAGCCAAATGATGTTGAGCATCTTTTTGGTCCTTGGCTTCAAAGTTTTTCGAAAAAGCAAAGGAACCTAGTATTGGTCGGGGTGGCGGCTTTTTGCTGGGCCATTTGGATCAGTAGAAATGATATCGTGTTTCATAAATCACACTATATATCTATTTTGCAGGTGATGTTTAGGGGGACTCATTGGATCAGGAGTTGGGCCATCCTCTCAAAGGAAGAGGGGAGGATCGTTTTGAAGGAAGGTTGCCGATTGGTGGAGATTGTGGCGTTGAATATCTTCCATAAGTCGGGTTGGAACGCCTTAAGGCGCATTGGCTTTTAGTTTGTGTTCTTTGTGTCCTCCTGTCTGCCTTGTACTTTTGAGTTGGGCTTGTGGCTTAATTGTGGTCCTAGTGGATACTTGGATGTTTGTGTGGTTTCTTGCAACCTAGTTGCTGCGTTATTATTGACTGTTGGCTGCAGACAATTCCTTGGAATTGTTGAGGCCGGAACTTGGTTCCTTTATCTAAAAAATAGCTTTATACTTGTAAAGAGGATAAATAGTCAATCTCATGGGTGAACTCTTGGTGAGGGTCAACTTCTTAGTCCATATACTCTTGAAGTGATCAAATTAGCCCTCAAACTTTACTTCCTCCACTCAATTCCATCCTCTGGACAACCATGTGAATGTGCCATGTCATCCAGACCCACGTTAGGGTTTTTACTGCATATGTAAAAGGTCTAAAATGCCCTTCCGCTTTGTAAGCCAAGTCCTGTGCGGAAATGTCAAACTGGGTTGACACATTTGGTCAATTCAAGGGAAGCATCATATCTTTGGTCTGGAATAAATCCATGCGTTTCTCTCGTGCATTGATCTGAAATGATGTGTACTATGCAGAACATTACCATATGGTTCCAGCTCGTTGGACATGAGGATGAGCCGGGTGTGGTGCAGGCTAGCACAACAACAGAGTAGTAGTGCTGAGCTAGGCTGTCGCTTTTACACAAGTGGTGGCATAAATTTGACCCAGCAGCAACCCTAAGGTCGTTGCGAGTATCTTTGGCAACACTCACTCACTCACGGCATTAACCGTCTGTTGTGCAGCCTAACTTGCGTCTTTGGTGCCACAGAAAATAAATATGGTGCAAAAGATTGTCATCATTCTGTCAGCCCAAACAATCCCGATCATAAAACCATCAAAGGAGAGAACCTCACAAATATCAGGCTAAGGAACCAACCAAAGTATACTTTCAGAAATGATCTATTTGGAGCAGAGAAAAGGTCTAACTGCAGGAACCAACCTAAGTATACTTTCAAAAAAATGCACAATGCGCTGTTAGTCTTTTTTATTGGTATATGGCTGGGGAACATTATGTATTGTCAAAATCACACTAGCTCTGGTTTGTCACAATCACACTATTTCCAGATGCGAAATTAGGTGAGCATAGCCCCGTCTCGGAACGCCGCTGTCTGCACGCATCATTGCAAACGCAGCATTTCGCATAGCCGCCCTTGATCTCCATGCAGCAACTGACCTCAGCAGGGTATCAAATCAGTTCTCTGTATTTATCGACAGCAAAAGCCATTAACCGACCCTTCCTCCACTGAAAACAGAGCAGAGGTCTCCATTGAACTCACTTTGCTTTCTATCTGCAGGGTACATAGCAGACACACTCAACTCTCATGCACACTGCACAGGCAGTCGCTGTCCCGGAAATCACTGGTGATGTGCAGCAGCAGCAACCACTGATCTATGCGTGGTAACAATGTGACACCTGAAGAGTGTCACCCATCCACTAAAAGTGACAGCAAAAGGCATTAAACCAGAATGCTCCCAGCAAATGATACTGAAATGTCCAAAATATTAATGGCCAGGTCAAGGATAGCACTTGCGGAATAAGCCAGCCAAGAAAATGCCACTTTTTCAACAACATGGTGAGGTCCTTTCTGTTTGTCAATTTACTTTCCAGTTCTGGTCCAAAAGGAGCTGCCAAGTTCAGCGGAATTGTCACAAGTTGTCGGCATAAATCCTGTAGGATATGGGATATTCAAATCCACAAACTTGAGAACACGCTGACTACACTTGGATCAATGACAACAGTTCAGAGGAATTTTGAGACTGACTCAAATGAAAGTACAATAGATGTAACCTTTTACCCACATAACAGTACTTGGTACTTTCAAAATGATTCACATCCTCTGCCAGGAAAGTAACTAACACAGAACATCAGTACATAAGTATCACCAAGGATAATGCATTTTAGTCAAATGCAATGCCACAACCACAAAACAACCTACAGATCATATACAGATGAACTAATGCCTATCCCCAGACATGTACCATCCAGCTGATAGCAATCTAAAAGCTTACAGAGCAAACAGGTTTGGAATAAGCTACTTTGTTCCACATTAAAGAAAGCTGCACAAATTCTGAAGAAAATGTGTTGAGCTGACCTAACTTCAGTAGTTCATAACTATGTGTTAATAAATTTGCGCAGTTTTCTTTCAGCTAGGGAATACGAGAACTGATAATCTAAAGAAATATTAACATGCATCCTTTGCTAGTCTAGGATTCCCTACAACTATTGCCCCTACCACAAAACAGATGGCATTATCCATTACAAAGTCAGTGGCTTCAAACCAGATTCAGACAAATGGCTGCCATCACGGAGCAATAGACCCCCGCTGTGAGGAAGTAAGATTTGCGGACTCTCGGCTTTTGCATCAATGATTGGGGCTGGTGAAGCTTCCTTCAGTTTCTTCACAAATTCAAAAAATTTTGCGACTTGCAAAGCGTACCTTCATTAACAGGAAAAACTGAATCAGAGTTGTTTGTGGAAAACAAAGTAGTTATCAGGGAATACTTATGCAACCATAATTCAGTCAGCAAGCACTACTATAGCATGATAGCTTTCTGTGAGATTTTCAGCAATCAAAGTAGAGTTTTACAATGGTTCAACAACTCATAAAATGGAATTTTTGTAAGCGAAACAGTACTATTGAAAATATTTATGAAAAATTGTTTGTGTTTGATAGCCAAGCAGAAAACATAAGGGAAGTTACAGGAAATTCGAAAATTGAGGTTATGAACAGGTAGCTGCCAAACTTACTTTCTTTTAGCTTCAATATCCCGGCTAAAGTCAATATTTGGTTCGCAGTCCAGTACAAGAGCAGGAACCTAAGTTAGATATATAATCAGTTTTCAAGGCTGAATAACAACTTTTCAGAGAAAATGAAACGCAAGATGCTTACTTTCTGGATACTAGAATGCATATGACTTCCTTCAAGATAAAACACTCTGTCCTTAATATCAGGGTGCAACGAATAGTCCATACTATACGGCAATTGGCTTGCTGACAATAGTCTGTGATCCTTATGTTGAGAAGGCAGTAACCAGCATTCATGTTTCTCATGCAAATCGCGCAGATACGGCAATGTCACACTTCCTTCTTCAGATCTACTCCGAAGCATCATTCTCTTGTGACAAGTATCAGGGGTAGCTCTAAGGTAGATAAATCCATCAGGGATAAGGCCAGGAAGAGATGACAGCACAGGGTCAAACCAAGAGTCATAAATGCTCAGCTCCATTCCATTCAACCAATTAGCTTCATGAACAGCACGAACAAAGACCTGCAGAAGGGCAAGCACAAAAAGGTAACTCCATTTGCACAAGTTATACCGGAAACAAGTAAAGAAATAGATGAGCAGAAATATTTATGGAAGTACTAAGTCCCAGAGGAGGACCACATTTTGCATCTCCATTTTCGGAATTATCACCACTTTTGACCTAGGTGTGTAATATGTAACGTTGCTGGTTACAACTTAAGTCTATGGCATAGCAAGGAGCCAAGAAGAAACAATACATACCATTCGATCACTGAAGATGCTCCGTTCTACCAATCTGAGCGGCTTTATTCCTCCAGGGGACTCCTTTTCTTGCATGAGCCTTGTTACAAACACATAGTTTTGAAATGTGTAGGCATACCTCTGTGGTTCAGCATAAAAGGCGCCCAAAATGTTGAAATGATCAGGACCGACATCCTGCCATTTCGAGACTGGCTCAGGCACAATCTCCACAAGGTCACGCAGCTCAACTGTCTCATTAGCAATTTTCTGTAAGAAGGTAGACTTCCCCACGCTGATGTTTCCCTCAACACAAAAGGTGATTCTCTCGTCCTTGGTCGATTGCATGACAGGAATCTCACTCTCCTGTTTCAGTTCCTGAACAACATTGTCTTTCACGAAGGATGTTATGCTCTCTGCATGGCTCTTATGAATAATTCCAACAGAACTCTGCAAAAACTGAACCATCTTCTCAGCAGACCCACCCACAGGCTGCAACAATTTCAAAAAAAATATGTTACAGCTCTCATGAGAGATGCAGAACCAAAAAAAAAATCATAAGACATGTGTTCAGCCAAACCCCTTTTTTGCTCAAAGCATGGTATCAAATACAGGACATACTGAACCCATCATTCATACAGTTTGACCATGTAACAGTCTAGAGCCAATTCCTGAATATTACTAGCTTCCTAATTAAGTGAATCAATTGGAGCTTGAACTAACTCTGTAATCGACCTCCACAACCAATGAAGTGGCATACAGAATGCAACAAATAATCTTTATACCTCATAGCTGAGATCTTAGTTAACATCCAGGAACAGAGAACAGGTACCAAAATTCAATAGGGGGCATGAACTCTCGGCATTCAACATTGAGCATCTAGAAGCTCTAATAATTAACCTTTGAATGCTGGGCTGGGGATTCACCGAAACCAGCATTAGGAATCCTAATAATAAGTTAAAGGCAATCTGAACATCCTACCGCCACATGCCTATTCTCCCTGCGGCTACTGATTCAACTCTTAATGCAGAGATCGATTTCGGATTTTTAGTGGCTCACACACTGCAACCACCGATTTAACAATTACAGAACTATTGAGCATGATAACAGTAGGTTAAAGGAAAAAAAAAGCAAGTTCTCGCTGACCACTCATGTTTCCTAATTGCCAAATTAACGCCTCAAGCACTAAGAACCCAAGTTGCCGTCCCACATTGTCTTAACAAACAACAATTAAGGAAATCAAGAAAGAGAGCAGAGATGCGGCATACTACCTTATCCGTGTACAGCTGCTTGAGGCGCGCGAGGTCCCTGAACCCGCCATCGACGAGCTTCCGCAGGTTCCGCGGCCCGACCCCGGGGATCCCGAGCAGCTCCGCGCTCTCCCTCCCCGGAAGAAACCCCGCCTCTCTCCCGCCCACGGCCGAAGACGAGAAAAGCCTCCGCCCGAACCGCAGGGACCCCGCGGCGGCGGGAGGGAAACGGAGGGGAGGGGACGGGGAGGCGGAAGCAGTAGAGGGGGCGGCGACCGGGCGGAGGGCGGGCGGCATCGCGGGCGGGTCGGAGGAGCTACGGGCGGGTGCAGCGAGGCGGCGGCAGCGGCGGGGAGGGAGGAGGAAGAGGAGGCGGCGCATGGCCGGCGGCGGCGCGGGGCATGGGGGGGTTTAGGGGTTTGTTTTGGCGGGAGGGGGGGGGGCGCGGAGTCCGAGGACACACAGACAGGGCTGCGTGTTGGCTGGGCGCGGCCGGAGGAGCAGAGAGAGCAGCCTGCAGCGGCGCTCGCTGCAGAGACTTTTTTTTTTTGAAATTACTGCAGAGACTTCTGTATGGGTACTACTATTGCCGTATGGCCAATTGCGCGCCAACAAGTTATCAGCAGTGAGCAGCTTACTTTGCAATAGCAGCCAAGCAAAGAATGCTTCCCTTCAGTCCTAGCTCGCTATGCGATCAGGACCTGGAGACGCCGCAACACATCAGCCTCCATTGTGTGTTTGCGCAGCAGGTGTGGCTTCAAGTCAGTTGGTGGACCTTTGGGCGTGTGCAACCTCCGGCTATAGGATCATCCTTGACTGATTGGTGGAATTCAACTATGCAAACCACACCGAAGGAACTGAAGCGCAACCTGGCTGCGATCCTCATCTATACAGCCTGGAATCTATGGAAGGAGCGCAATCGCCGAATCCTGCTGCAACGCCTATGAGAATCATGGCACTCATTAAGGAGGAGATCAAGCTTAGACACCTGGCCTGTGGTGGAGGGGTGCTGCCCCATCCTGGCTTTTAAGTTCCAATGTTAGCTAGCTCCCTTGCGTTTGAGTTATTCGTTTTATGTTACTTTTGTATAAACCGGCTTTCTCCTCCTCCTTATATGATATAGCAGTGCTCCTGCTCGTTTTTTCAAAAAAAAAAACTATTGCCGTATGGGCTCTGGCCTTTTCTTTCTGTTTTGCACAAAACCCAACCAAAAGATGGTTTCATCATCATCACTTTTGTAAGGTGCCAATGCTTTTTACAGGCTCACAAAAATCACTCAAATTAATGATAGAAATTTTCTAAATATACTTGTAGTTCGAATTTTCTAAAAAGATTGTACAAGAAGCGGAAAATATTGTGCAGCCGAACCGAAGGAGATAAGCACAAACAAGAAGGGGAAAAAACTTAGATAGACGTGAAATGTGATTCTATTCGTGTAAATTATTTGACTTCGTCAAAATTTAAAAAAACAGAGTTTGGACTTGAAGCCCGAGCGAGATTCGGCCCATTGGATCCCGCATCATCTTTTCGCTCCACACACAGAGGTGCCGCCGGCGACGGCTCCCCAGCGGCGGCGGAAAGGATATGGCCCCCACCGTCGACGTTCGGAGCCCGGCTAAACGGCCCCGTGACTCGGACGACTCCGGCTCCGACAGCGACTCCGATTCCGACTGCGACGGGGGCCTCGTCAGGTGCGCTTCCCCTCCATCCCATTCAGCCGCATTCGGGGGTATTCCCCTTTCGATTTGGCTCGTTATAGACGACGAACGGCCTTGCCCCCTTCATTTCTTGGCCTGATATGTGATGTTTCATCTCATGGGGCGCGGCGGCACCGCGGCAGCGACTTGAGGGAGATTGTGTGTCTGCTGCGGCTCATCAAGGGCGGGGCAAACAAGGACGGCCAGAAGATGTGCCAGCGGATCATAGCCAAGTGAGTCACCAGTCAGTTCCAGGGAGGACTTTGGATTCCATGCGGAATTTCATCTAATTCTTAGCTTAATTCCTTTTTAAGGGAAACGATTGAGCTAACCGCACTAACATTTGTTAATATCAGTATTCTGCACGTTGCTTGAGGTTGCGCCGATTGCTGCCCTGTGTTCAGTTCACTTATTTTCAGGCAATGTATCATGCCAGTTTCATTAGGTTCAGGTTCTGTGCCACAATTTGCAGTCTCATTGTTCTTCCTTGTATTGTTCTTGTGATGGCCTGCTGGATTTTGCTGTTGTGAATATTTTTACTGTTCCTAATTAGGATATCAAGATATTATTCCTTTTATGCATTCACAATCATTACTATTATCCTCCTATTTTCTATAAAAGAAGCAGCACGCCAAAATTTTAGACACCAGGAGTATGAGGCAAGATAGCTTTAGACTCTCAAGAGTGGATTTATATATGGGATCAATCATTTTCATTGTTCTACTGAGTATGCTAACTGCATGATCTGTTGAAATCTTAAAGTCCTCTTTCATCTGTATGACTGGAGTTTTGTTTAAAATCATTTTCTTAACCTGTAGTGTGGCAGCAGATATTCAGGCTATGTTAGATGAAACCCAGCTGAAATTTGAGAAGGAAAGGTACTTTTCTTGCGACCAAACTTGTATTCTATAACTCTATCTTCTTGAATAAAAAGGTTTTTAATCTTGGAAAATAGCCGGAGCATCTGAAACCTGTTATGGAGAGCTGAGAACACACTAATCTTTGTTTCCTATTTATGTGTGCAGGCAGAATTTGCTGAAAGTACTGTCAAACACTTCCAAAGAGGTATTCATAAATATTTGTCTTTCAGGATATTTTTTTGTACTAAAGTGACATGAGATTTGTGCTGCAGCAGTGTGAGAATTCACTGGATGAAGAGTACAGCAAGTTTCAAGAAACATATGATATGTTTTGTAGAGAAAAGGATGCACACATGCAGACTTTCAGAGGTAGGTCAAACAAAGCTAGCTACCGTTTGTGATGGTTGCTTCTCACTGATTTCCTATGTTATGTATGAAGTGTGCCTCTTTTTTTCTTTCTAAACACCTATTAGTATTTAATCCAGGATACTTGATTTTGTTACTGCATAATTGAATTTAGAAGAAACTTTTGAATATGAAGCTGTCCATGTAAAGAGCATGAATTGGCAAAAACATCAGCCTGTATTCTGAAATCTTTATACCTTATGTGCAGACCTGATCTTAGAAGTTGAAGTTGAGAAGAAGAAATTGCTTGAGCAGTACGAACATCAGAGTAAGTGATAGGATGATTTGCCAAATTTGTGTGATGGACTGTTGTTTACCTGACTATCATTCTTCCAAACAGAGAAGAAGGATACCACCATGTTATCAGAACTTGACAAAACATTCTCTGAGAAGATAACACATGCAGAACAATCTGTCAGAAGGATGAAAAAGGTACATCTTGCTCATACATGTACATCTGCTTGCTCTGCTCTACCTCTTATGACATATCTTCCTATTGTCAACACAAATTTCCTGGCACCCAGATTCCAGTAGTGATTGAACTTTTCAATTTCACGTCTTTGTTTATGCAGGATGACAAATCTTTTATCATCTTTCGCAAGTCTATTGGCTCATTTCTTGAGTGTGGCTCTGATGATGATTTTGACCTTGATGACGAGTGAAGCCTCTACTCCTACAATAGAGATCAATGAAATGGAAGATCTTCATTACTTCTTGGCCTTTGCTCTTTTTTTTTCTGTGTAGATTTATTATATTTTAGTGGTATGTAATTTTTTTATTAGCTTCTTCCGAACGAGGTTGTTGCATCAACTGATTGTTGAGATTCGGGAAGAACAGAATAAACTGCAATTCTGGATTTAGTGCTTGTCCCATATGTACAGATGGGAAATGCAATCGTGTTTTTCTGCCTCTTTGAAAGCAGATGTTGGATCATGCAATCATGTTCTCGCCCAGCATATGTACATATTTCATTTGAGTCGTTCATCAGGACTTCAATGGCAAATCTTGAATTGCAACCGCCACTAGATACAACAAAACACAAATGCTTAATACAGGTGTAAACAACTTAACCGTGATTGGAATAAAAAAATTACAATGTTCAAATGCAGCAGCAGCAGCAACAACAACTTAGCATGTCCCAAGCAAGTTGGGATAGGCTAGAGATGAAACCCACAAGAAACAGGGAAAGGAGAAGCACGAAGCACAAGAACACAAAAGGAAAAGGGAAGATCATGTCTCAGGCACATTGATTGCAAGTCTCCAAGCACTTCTATCTATAACTAATTCCTTGGAGATGTCCCACTCCTTAAGGTCTCACTTAACCGCCTCCTCCCAAGTTAGTTTAGGTCGACCTCTACCCCTCCTTACACTACCGACCCGGTCTAGCACCCCACTACGCACCGGTGCCTCGGGAGGCCTCCTCTGGACATGACCAAACCATCTTAACCGGTGTTGGACCAATTTTTCCTCAATTGGTGCCACTCCAACTCTATCCCGAATGTCTTCATTTTGGACTCTATCTCTTCTTGTATGCCCACAAATCCATCGCAACATACGCATCTCGGCAACACTCAGTTGCTGGACATGTCATCTCTTAGTAGGCCAACATTCAGCACCGTATAACATCGTCGGGCGAATCGTCATTCTATAGAACTTACCTTTTAGCTTTTGGGGCACCTTGTCACAGAGGACGCCAGAAGCTTGGCGCCGGCTGAAATCCTGTGCCTAACATCCTCATCAATGTCACCATCCTTCTGTAGCATCGATCCCAAATACCTAAAGGTCTCTTTCTTGGCCACCACTTGTCCGTCGAGGCTCACAACTCCATCTTCATGTCCAGTCATGCTGAAATCGCACATCATGTACTCGGTCTTGGTCCTGATGATTCTGAAACCTTTCGACTCTAAAGCGTTCTTCCACAACTCAAGCTTCCCATTAACCCCTGCCCTAGTCTCGTCAACTAGCACCACATCATCAGCAAAGAGCATACACCATGGGATACTACCTTGGATATCCCTTGTGACCTCATCCATCACCAAAGCAAATAAATAAGGGCTCAAAGCTTCCCATTTACAATGTTCAAATGCAAAAACAAAATTTATTATTCAACATAAAACAAAGCTGACATTGACGTTGAATCAGCCTGTGAAAATTTGAGCACCCAAGTTGTCCTTCACAGCAGCTATACAGCACCAATCAACATATCATTCAATGCTAAATTTAGTAAAAAACTAGTTGGCTATATCTCCTGCATATAGTCCACATTGAGAATATGTAGCAAAGTATGCAAGCTCGATACCAGCAACTCTACAAACATCAAAACAGACTTTAACCAGATCCTGGTATGCATATGCCAAGGTAGAAAAATCCTCGCAACAAATATGCTCCACGGTCAAAACAGGCCTGTACACCCACCACCTTCAATACACTTCATCAAAGTTGAGGTTATAAATGCGAGTAAGGCGATTAACCCAGCCAGTCAGAATGACACTGTCTATACTTTCAAGCTTCTGGTAATTGCAATTCAAATCCTCCTGCTGATGCTTTGCTAGCAATGCCTCCTCATACAGTTGATTCTACAAGGATTCAACAAAAAAAATACCATAAGCACAATGCCTAAAGAAGGGAACTAAGATACACATCACAATCACATGCAAGGACTGACTGACTGAGATAAAAGTCTTTTACTCAAATTTTACTTCTGTAAAAACTTCTGAAGTATGAATTTTAGACACATATTTCTATTCTAAAGTGTTGAGGCAGAATGATAGCTATTCAAGTTCATAGAACCAGGAACTGAGGGTCATCTAGCAGCAAAAGCTTCCAACAAGAACAAGATTTTACCTTGATCAGTGATAAATTCTCCACCTCATGTCTCTTGGACATTATCTTAAACTTTCTGACATTTTGACAATCAGGGTCTGTAGGACCCACCCAACAGAATTCTAACTTTCTATCAGGTTTCCATGGGCGGTCATTGAACATTTCTTCTGCTGCACGCTTTGCTCTCACAGGTCTTGGCATTCCGCACATCATGAATGGGAACTCATCTAGCATATTGACAACATGCTCAGCATCCTTCTCAGTTTCCATTTCTACCAATGCAGATCGAGGAATATCAAATGGAACCGTGTAGTTGGTCACAAAGTTGACATTTTTTACATTCCCAAATTGGCTTAAAGCCATCCTTATGACTGCATCTGTTGCTAGGGGAGACAAGTTGTCAATGTATACAGTTCTTTTGACCTTCTCCTCAAACTCTTTATATTCTTTTGTAGCCTCCAAGAATGCAGCAGTGGAACTTCGTCCCACAGCTGGGCCAGAAGAGGTAGAAGGTTTCATTCCAGAAGCATTATAGCTGGTGCCAGTACCATGTGCTGCAGAGGTGCGCAGCTTTTTGATAGATTTCTTGTCAGTAGATGGATCAGCAGGTCTTCTGCTTGGGGCACAGTTTACAGCCTCAGTTGACAGCTTTACAGTGGCAATGTTCTTTCTAGCTTCTTCACATATGTTATTCCCTAAAGAGTTGTCATTTGCCTCCTCACCCTTCACTGCAAATGTCACATTCTTCCTTGGGTTTTTTATCTTAGCCTCTTCAGTTACCTCTTTGCTTGAGGGATTGCTGTTTGTCTCATAGAGCAGCCTCTTGCTCCGGGTGTTGCTGTTTGTCTCATAGAGCAGCCTCTTGCTCCGGGTGATGTTGCTGGAGTTGTTCTTTTCCACTTCACCATGCACACTGATGATTGACTGGTTCTTGCTTGGGCTATTGTTGATAGCTCCTACATATGATTCTTTCCTAGGTGTATTGCTGCTGTCCTCATGTGGCAGACCCTTGCTCATGATGTTTTTGTTTCCCTCTTCACACAGTTCCTTTCTTTCAGGGTAACTGATTTCCTCTTTATCCTGCACTTCAGTGGCGGTTGTCTGGTTTAGGCTCGAGACAATCAAATTAACCTCTTCAGGTAGTGTGTCCTTTGACAGAGTTTTGATCAGACTGTTGCTATTTGCCTCTTGGCACTGCTCTTCTCCTGTATCTTTGCTGCATACCTCCTTAGCCTTTGCTAAAGCATCGACAAAGTTCGTGCTTGGAGTGCTGTTATCAGTATGTTTGGATACTTCTTTAGCCAGGTGGTTTTTAGTATCCTCAGGTACTACAGTGCTCGTGATCTGAACACCCTCAGCCAACCTCTTTCTCGGTGGTAGGCGTATACGAATTTTGTTCCCAGGTGGACCAATTTTCTTGGCATTGGTGTCCTTGCTGACTTCGGGAGCCTGGTTTCTAGAAGCATGCATTTTCTTAGCATGCAACATACTCCTGCAGTTTGTGAATCAAAATGATATAATGTTAAACAATACAAATACCAACAATATTTTTCAGGCTGTATGCACAACATAAGGTCTCTTTTGACTTATGAATGTGTGGCAGGAAGTCTGACAACCTAAACTAGTACATGATGCACACAGCTAATCATATCAACACGCCAACAAGGTATTATCTCCAAAACAAAACAAGAGATCAACAAGACAAGTAGACAGCACAGTAGAAAAGAATTTCAATGACCAGACAGCACATTTGAAACAATCATGTTGGTAACAGCACTAGGCTGGTCAAGAGTGGAAGCCAGCCGTATTCTGAACAAATTGCCAATTGGAAGATGACAAGATGTGTATCTATATCAGTGTGAAGTGCCAACATACTTGGGAGAGCACGTAGCAATTGTTAAATTTGATCCTAGGATTCAAATTGCTTTTCTGTTGTCCTAAACTTCTGAGACAAAACTGTCTTGTGGAAGAGACAAGGCACCTAGTAAAAATGTTTGGAATTAACCTGCAATACTCTGAACTTAATAGTTAAATGTTACTGATACTAATCCTAATGCAGAAGAGCATCGCGGGGAAATTGAATGTTACAAAGATGCACAGAACACTTGACAACTAGGTGAAAACATCATTTGATCAGATCTAATCTGCGCTGCAGAAATGTTGCACACCAATTTCAGAAGCAACCCTTTTGCTTCCCCCACATTTCGCAAAACTGGACCCAAATTTCACAAGCTACGACCCTCGACGCCCACAGTTCCGCAGAAACCCGCGAAGAGCCGCAGGAGCCCACCCATGCGCTCCGAGATTCTGACAAACCGGCGATCCCGGAACAGAAATGCAGGTCATCTCAGCGGGGGCTCAAAACCCTAAACCCCGATCGGCGCGCCCGGGGAGCACGAGCCGAGAATCGCGCCCCGGTTTCGAGCGGAAGCATCCGTGGAACCCCTGCGATCGTCGCTGCGCCGCACGCACGGAGTTGGACGCGGGTTGAATAGCACAGCAAGTAAGGGGGGGGGGCGACGGGGAGCGATGATTTACCCAGGAATCGCCGCGGCGCGGCAGGAGGAGGTGGTGGGGAAGAGGTCGCTCCGGGAACGAGACATCGAGAGAGCCGGCGGTCGCGGCGACTCCGGCGGCGGCGGCGGTGGGAGGGAGCAGCCCGCGCTTCCGCCCAGTGCGTGCTGCTTGCCCGATCGGAGAAAGTGGGTGGGCGTGAACCCAATGGAAAGAAAAAATAAATAAATTTGGAGAAATTGGAAAGAGATCGAATTTGAACTCTTTCAGATTTTCTCTTATTCTAAAAGCATAAAAAACCCTTAAAGAAAAAAAGATATACAACTGAGAATTTCCGAGCAATTGGAAGCCGCTTTCAATAAATTGATATTACGCGATCGTCCATCTTTTGAAGCTCTACTCCCGAAAAGAGAAAGGAGACTGATCTTGATGTCGGCGCGTTTTTCCAGCGAAACGAAGAAATTTTTTAGAACAAGAACATGAGCGGTAAGCTGAACACCCATATAATCTCGATTTGGCACAGCAACACTTGAAACACAACTAATAATAATAATATGTCAATAGTTTCAACTACTTGATACATTATCAATCAATATTCTTCTTTCCATATGATAATACGCATCGTTTCTTTCTATATGATAGTTTTAGGATGAGGATAATAAGACACAAACTAGATACGGAATCGCTACGCTTCTTTCTATATGATAATTTTGAGACACTAATAGAAAAATGTCTAGTGAATTGAGGCTGCCCCACCTACTCTAATAGAAGCACTACAGGGGTATGCTTACTTATCTTATCTCTTGCCCGATGCTGGAAGTGTTTAAGACTTGCTTGTGCTAGAATCTGCTATGAGACTTGAGCTTGTGCCCGATCTCCTATCTATGAGACGGAATCTCAAGCAAAGTAATTCAACCAACTCTATCGATTCACAGTTTCGATACTTAATAGTATGAATGCCCCTCTATTGCAAATGACTAAATAGCCATACCCGCGCGATAAGTTACTTGTTTGTCTATAGATAGCTCTGTCGTATACTAAAGGTGCGTGCTTAGTCTTCATTGTAGTAGTACGTGTAGTGATTTCTCATAGAATGAAGCATGCATAGTAAGGGCTTATTCTTCGCATATTGTAGTAGTACGTGTAGTGATTTCTCATAGAATGAAGCATGCATAGTAAGCTGTCTCCGGGTTGCTTCAAATTAGTCCAATAGTAGCCTGGAAAACTGTTTGATCAAGCAGTCCTGGTTGCTTTGCTGAAAAGGCCAATACAATAGAGCAACTCCAAGAGACGAGCTATATTAGTTTAACTAGCTAAAAAATGAAAAATTTGTTCAAAAACTCAATCCAACAGACTAGCTAAACTTGCCCTCGCTATCCTCCGCTAGCTAAACCGGTGACTTCACTAGCCATCTTTGGCTAGCCAATCCCGCTAGCTATCCCCTCGTACATGAGTATGGCAGGCGGGACCACTAGCGGTGGAGCATATGGAGAGTTGATTTTAGCTAGTCTGTTGGATTTCATCAACTTTTTGCTGGCTATTTCATTTTACATACCAGTCAAATCAGGATTTTAACTAATGATTTTTAGAGAGGCTCTTGGAGTTGCTCTTAGAGCAACTCCAAGAGTCTCTCTAAATATCACTAGCTAAATTACTGATTTGGCTAGTATGTAAAATGAAATAGCTAGTAAAAAGTTTATGAAATCCAACAGACTAGCTAAAATCAACTCTACATATGCTCCACTGCTAGTAGGTCCCGCCTGCCATACTCATGTACAAGGGGATAGCTAGCAGGAGTGGCTAGCCAAAGATGGCTAGCGAAGCCCGGTTTAGCTAGTGGAGGATAAATGTAGACAAGTTTAGCTAGTCTGTTGGATTGAGTTTTTGGACAAATTTTCTATTTTTTAACTAGTTAAGCCAAGATAGCTAGTCTCTTGGAGTTGCTCTTAACGGGGATTGGGTGGAGGCTGCTGGCAGGTGGGGGCGGGGCCCACCGCGCAGTGACATACGAGAGGGGAACGGGAGAGGGGAGGAGGCCGCTCGTGCGCTGAGACGGGCAAGATGATCCTATTTTTGGAACTTTTTCGCGACAGAAAGAAATCCAGCTCTAAAACTTCTCTCGATTGGACAGCAACCTTCATTCAGCGGAAGATTATGCCGATGTGAAATTTATCTTTTTTTGTTTGTTGATCCAATGAACAAAAATGGTTTGGACTAGCTCCAGACCATGAGAAAAGCATGAGAAGCGTAGAAATAGTAAACTCGCCTAAACGCAATACACCTTTTCTGTTAAAAATTAATTTGTTTTTTTGGAAATTGACATTCTTATTAGCCGTTGGAAATCTCTGAGAAGCTAGGAAAAAGATGTCATAAATTTCCAGCAAATGATCCCGTGCTGAACAATGAGTGTCTCTTGGGCCGGCCTTTTGAGCTACTCAATTTTCTTCCTGACTTTAGCCCGGCCCTTACAAGTGACGTTGAAATATGGAGGATTTGCTATGTATAAGTTTGAATTTTTTTTATATTTCAAATGGACGGATCAAAAAATTTGAGAAATTTTTATATATTTTATATAAATGGGAGTTCCTGCCGCCGTGGGGCACGGCGGTAGGGGTGCCGCCAACGGTCGGCTGACCTGCCAGGTGGAGCCTACCGTCGTGGGTACGGCTGCAGCGTCACCCCTATATAAGGGGGCGACGGCTGGCGCCACCGCTCCTCCCTCCCTCGCTTTCTCCACTAAATCTTCGGCTTTCAACCCTTTGGAGCACTTTTGACTAAGTTATGTTTCTAAATTTAGTTTAGTTAGTTTAGTTAGTGTAGTTAGTCAGTTAGTTTAGTTAGTTTAGCTTAGTTAGTTTAGAAATTCCAAAACATTTGGAAATAACTATAATTCAAATAATTAGATTATATTAATATAAAGATTTAAAAATTATTTTAATTAACATAATTTGTTTAACTTGGTTTTGAACTTCTAGAAAATTATTATAATTCATATAATTAGATTAAATTAATATAAAATTCGTAGAAAATAGTTTAAATTCACATAATTCGTTTTAATTTATTTAAAATTCCTATAAAATGGTTATAATTCACATAATTAGATTAAATTGATATAAAATTTGTAGAAAATATTTTTAATTCACATAATTCGTTTTGAATTCATTTAAAATTCCTAGAAAATGGTTAGAATTCACATAATTAGATTAAATTGATATAAAATTCGTAGAAAATAGTTTAAATTCACATAATTCGTTTAAATTCATTTAAAATTTCCAACAGTCGGGTCTTGACAGCTAGAGACAACGGCACCTAGAGCGTTGATCTTTCCGCTATGAGGTTTCAGACCGTCGGTCTTTCAGTTTGCGGCGGCAGATATTCCTTCCTCATTCACTCTGCCTATGTTCCAGCCTGGTAACAACCATAACTTTACAGTAAAATTCGTTAAGTACGATACGTTTTGGAGAACTAATACTATTCGTTGCAGCTGGTTTCGACGCGACCACCGAGGAGCACCTGGGCTGGGATGAGTTTGGGTGTGCGACATTCTCGCGACCATGGATGCCCCGCAGGTCGAGGAGGTTGGCCCATCACAGTTCACACAGGCATCGCCTGTTGGGACTCAGCCGACACAGCCAGTGGGCGGAGCGACCCCAGCGGCCAGCGGAGCGACATCGGCTGGCGCAGGGTCGTCGTTGGTGGGCGGAGGGACATCGCGAGCGAAGCGACACCGGCCGGCGGAGGGACATTGGATGCTGCAGGCTTGTCGCCGGCGGCCATGGCGACGCCATCTCCCAACCAGCTCGGACCGCGGGTGGTCAGGGCACCTGACCCCTAGACGTACGCCCGGGACCACACCTGGGCTGGTGCTAGAGTTGTTGGGCCGAATAGGCACCGACATATTTAGATGTAGTAGTATTTTTATCATGATTTTGTATAAATTATTTGCATCTACTCGTTGATTATGACATGATCTTGTGACTATGCTTACACTTATCAATTTATTGTTTTTTAAAAAGGTTAAAAGTGTTTTAAAAATGATAAATTTTAAAAAAATAAAAATGGCCTTACCGCCACGTGGCACGGCGGTACGGCCTACCGCTGTGGCGCACAGTGGCAAGGTCCTGGCGTCGTGCCATGCGGCCCTGCCACCCAGAGGTGCTCTCCTACCGCTGTACCCTACGATGGTAGGGACTTAACGCCGTAGGGCACGGCGCCGCCGTGGGGTACGGCGGCAGGTGTATATTTCTCGAAATTTTTAGTTCGTCCATTTATTTTTTGAAAATCAAAGAAAAATATAAAAAAAATTGTATAGGCTGCAACAATGAAATGAACAAAATAATTGTGCCTATCCCACAATTATTTATATCCGCAAAGCACAAAGTAAAATTGCCTCTATTATTAATACCTAATAACATTAACTTTAATATTACAAATGATATAAAAATTATTTTAATATATTTTAATACAATGTAGTTTTTAAATAAATGCTATTTTGATTTAGTTAGAAAATGATGGATTTGTTGAAATAACTTATTTTAAATATTTCATTTTATTTAACCATTGATGTAAATTATTTTATGTATTTTAAATTTATTTATTTCTTCTAAATAATAATAGATTTATTTGTAATATTATCTATTAATAATTTGATTTGTTATTTATCTTTTATTAAAATAACATGCTATCTTTTGTTTATACTTTAATTTATATCCCTTTAATGATTTCGTTCTTTTATAATTGTCACTAAACAAATAAATACCTACTATCTGCAAATCAAGTAGATATCCGAATGTGAATTCGAATTTGAACTATTCATTTTGCATTCGCATTCAATTATATTCGAATATGAATTCGTATTCGACAAAAAAATTGGATATTCGACTAAAAGTATTAGAATGGTATTTGTATTCGTCATTTCTTCTACTTTTCTCTCGCAACAAATCAACACTAGCCACCAACCGTTAGCTAGCTAGTAGTGTTTTTCTCTCAACAAATGAGTACCAGCCACTAGCTAGTCGGTACTAATCTAAATATTCCTAACTCGTTTTCTATGTAGTCTATCTATACTATAAAGATCGAATAATTTGAAAAATGTTTTCACCTAATTCGGACCCACCTTACCCCTCACGCTGGACCCGCATGTCATTTAATTGTGAGAGTGGATAGGGTGAAAGACCCATAAAATTGCAATTTAGAGAATGTTTTAACCAAAATTGTAATGTTATTGTCGCCGAACCATGCCTTACCCACCCACGCGCCCCGCATCAGGCCTACCACCCGAGGTATTCCTTACCCGATCCTTTCAAGTCCAGCTCCATCACGTCACGTAGTCGATGCACAGGATTCTTTTTTCCATCAAGGGCTACGCCCGAATTTCATTACTCAAGAGTAACGAAATTACAGAGTTACTGATCGCAGCAGTCCAAATGACAGTAGACAAAATATTACACCTTCAGACGCCAAGGGTCTACCAAACTCCAGCTGCGTAACGACATCCAGCTAACAAAGGGCACAAAAACCACACAGTCTAGCCATCCAAACCTACACCGAAATTCTCTCTAACTTGCAACTTCCAAAAGAAAGGATTCATCTTCAGCTGGCCTACAGCAGGACCACCGCCCCATCGTCCTCGACTTCCGAGTCTCGGCGCAGATGGAAGTGGAGCGCCGTGGCCTTCAAAGCTTCAGCTCCCGCCTCCAGATCCAGTCTCTCCCCCTCCTGATGAAGACCCGCCCGCACATAATGAAGGATGAAGCAAGGCACACTATCTCAGTAGGAGATTTTAAAGATTTTTCCTCAAAGCAAACGCATTTCGGGTTTTCCATATTGCCCAGCACACCGTTGTCGGACCAAAGAACATGAATTTTATTATTAGCAAGCATATATCTTAAGACCCATTCCCAGAACTGTGAGAAAGAGGCAGGCCTGCAAGTGGCTTTAATGGTGTAGGAAATCAGGCTCCAAATGTATCTGGCCACTGAGCAACTAAAAAAGAGATGTTCAATGTTCTCATTTTCATTGCAGAAATAGCATCTTAAATCACCAGTCCAATTCTCGTGAAAATAAGTCCACATAGAACTCCTTCACGTACCACGAACATGCACGCATGTGTAAAGCTACCCGCGACGAGAGCACCCCACGCGCATCCCCATCAAACACGTTGCATGTGGCACAATGTTGAGCTCCATAGTTCTTTGGAGGTCAGGTGCTCGTCCCCTTCATCCGATCTACATACAAACTGATGTGTGCTCGTTCATGCAATCCAGCATCATCCCTGATGTTGTCTACACGCAACGACGTACGTCGAGTAGTGCTGTCATCTCTTCTGATTGCTTTGCATCCTTTCAAACATAGTATACTACTACTCTGGGAGCGCATTACAATCATAGGACCAAGTGACCAACTCGGCTTATTGATGTAAATTGCATCTTTTGAGCATATATATTTGATCACCACTTTATATGTGCATAATTACAACTATAATATGAAGAGGTATGTAGGTACATCCTATGCCGAACACTCTATTTAGAGAAAAAGAACATCGGTCGTTTATAAAGTCAATTAATCACTGCGTTTTTTTTATGGTTACTCAGTTTAGCACGTGTTGCTTTTTTGCTTTCTTGACGTTATCAATATGGGTGGAAATAATTGTGAGCTTTTTTTTCAGATGCTCAGAGCTTCCTCAAAAAATTTGTTTAACTCGCGGTGTGTGCATGCTATATATGAGGTCTTTAAGAAGACTAATAACATAGATTAAGAGTAATTAGTTATAGGGGGCACATAAAATATATATCTTCTAATTTAAGTGGACGCATAAGTTCATTATTTGACACATCATTTTTCCTGGGATAATTTTATTTTCAGAAAATTAGTAATATAAAGAGTATACCCTCCGTATCGAAATATTTGTCGCTACTGACTTTTTTCACAACTTTGACCATTCGTCTTATTCAAAAAAAATTATGTAAGTATCATTTACTTTGCTTGCTACATGCTTTATTATTGTAGGTATTTTAAGCTTTACTTATCCTTTTACACATTTGTGATAATTTTTTGAATAAGACAAACGATCAAAGTTGGGAGAAAAAGTCAACGGCGACAAGTATTTCATAACAGGGAGTATTTGTTTGTATTACTGATTGAAAAAACACATCGTGATTTGGTCAATTGGAATAGGAAATTCGAAATAGTATTTGAAGGATAGCTTAATGGGCAACTGAGGTTGGTTTTCAATTCAAGAATATTCTGCTGTGAAAAATAATACTAGATTTGCTTTGCTTGAAGTTCTTAATGGTATTTAGACTAAATGCAATCATGCACATGTTTCGATGGCTAATCCCTATGCAAAATTCATTGTCTCTGTATGTCAGCTACACAGTCTGTGCATCTTATCCAAGCTTCAAAAAGTGAACACATTTGGTTTTGCAGGCAGTACAAGATCTAATTGCCTCGTCATGAAAATTATACTCCGGTTGGAGAAGATACAAACACACCCAATTGTGGTTCTGGTCCTGTGAAGTGGCTAAGGATCAAGTCAGGCAGCACAAGTTAGTTGAGCAAGTAGGAGTTTCTGATGATGTGGACGCTAAAGTAAGTTAAAATCAGTGCTTGTTGTGGAACTCCAAGTGTGAGCTGAAAGTGTCATTTTGAACCTTAATATAACAAGTGAAGGACTTTGTGTTGGAGACATAATGATTTCAAAAGCAAGCATGGTGGAAGTTCAATTAGTCTACGAAGTTCAAACATTAATTCAATAATGTGTTCAATACTACTTAATTAGTGATATGAATATAAAGTATGTGTTTAATGTTTTTTAAAACACGTGTGTACCGCACGTGCACTTTACTAATCCTCGAAAAGATATCCTACCTTACGGAGGAGGTGACGAAGCCCCCTTTTTCCGTAAAGTTGCGGTGGTGAGTAGTCGTGTTTTTTAAAGAAGGTGGCTCGAACCAACAAAATCTAAAAACCTTAAAATGACATGGCAACCCAAAACTTACCAACCATATCACAACAAGTCCCTCGTCAAGCTTTTTGTACACATTGTACACAAAAAGGCCAAACATGTGAAAACATCACTCCAGGAGGGGGGCAACAAAAAACCACTTCACATTCACGCGGCGGTCACCACGCGCCCACATCCTGCATCTCTCTCCGACGAGCAAGAACACAGCGACGACATACACATCGTGCGCATCATCAATTCATCATCTATCACTTTCCAAACGTTTTCACGGAAGAGCCACCACGGCAAGGACGACAGCTCCGGCGAGGCCGCAGACCACCGCAGAAGAGTACCCGAAGGCGGCCCTGCTCGCCGCCGCCGCGCCGCTGCTACTGCGGTGGCTCCTGGCGTTGAGGTTGCGGGGGTCGACTACCCCCGCGCCGCCCTTCTCCGCCTCCGAGCCGCCGCCGCCGCCGCTGCGGCTGCTGCTGTAGCCGTGCCCGTGTCCCGTCCTCACCGTCGTCGTCACCCTCTTGCCGCCGTCGTCACCTGCCGCTGCACACGTCAGAGTTCACTCACCACTGAGTTTCAGGCCAGCTGATGCTGTTCATTGTATTGCATTGATCATGGAAATATCTCATGCTGCCTGGATCTCTTTTCTCAAGCAATTTTCACTAGTTTTTGTTGTAAAGAATCGATGAGATTTCGGATGATATCATTCAGCATTGAATATAAGTATCCTTAACGTGCTGTGGTGCATCCAGGATTGCAGGGGAAGGGAATCGTATTCGTATCTTTCCCCACACGTGGACAGGGCAGAGATCAGACAGAAAGATGAGCATCTGCGATTGCCTGACGGGCGAGGGCTCCGATCTGAACTTGCACACACATCAGCAGGACAGCAGGGTGTCCAAGAACCTTTTTTTCATTCTTCAAAACAAAAAATCTTTGGTAGCTATTGCATGAATTCTTTAGAGCCACAAGTTGCAGCTGAGGGCCGCACAGGAGCCCACACTTGCAACATTTTTTCTAGGTTAAAATTCCTTTTGGCGTTATGAATTTCTGACTCTTTACCCTCTTTATTTACAAACAATCAGGTGTTTTTTGAAGTATTCATTGTTCAGTGTATCAAGTGTTGGCCCCCGTTTGTTTAATGTATTATTACCAGTATTCTTAAGATTTGATGCTCGTTTAGCTTGATATATGCAGCCTCCACTGTAATACTTGTTTAAAAAATAATGCGTATGTGGTTGTCTACAACTCTACATGCTTCACTAGTTGCGATAGGGTCCTAGTGTAAACATAAGTGTGCTAATTTTCTATATTATGTAGCCACTTTCCCTAGGCCTCAGCCATGCTTTGGTCACACTCCTGAAGAACTTAAAAATCTTTAAAGGCTTCAGGAGTGAGCAGGGGGGTTGTCTCTTTTGAACTGTCAACTTGTGTGTCTACAAACCCATCATTCAGGAATTCAACTGAAGTTTTCCTACTTGAATTGAACGCCAAAACGCTGCTACTGTAAAATCACCAGAAATATGACATTTGGCATGGAAGACAAAGCTAAAATTCAGTTCAATTTCTGAACTTGAGACAAACGAAACAGCGTACCTGCTGTGACTGCTGTGTCCCTGGCATCTGCCGCCGCCGCAGGCTGAGCTCCATCTCCATGGACAGCGGCTGACACAAGGAGCAAGAGCAGCAGCAGAAGGGAGACGAAGAGGGAGGGTTTCTTGGAGCTTGCCGCCATGGCTGCGTGCGCTGCAGGGACCAAGACCAAGACCAACAGACCAGAGCAAGGCCACGAACTGCCACTAGCGCTCTGCTGCGCCGCTCAGTTATATCCGATCCCTCTTGTGAGAGAGGGTCACAGAATAAGTTCCTCAGAGGGAGCTTTATTTCCACGGATGTCCTTCCAAAGCTGGTCGCACACACCTACTGTTCCTTAGTGTTTATCGCTTTCCTTGTTTTCTTTAGCTTTTGTAACAGCCAGCACTAATGGACGATGTCTTCCTTGATTTGCAATGGTTAATGTTATCATCACTCATCAGTACTACTTATTAAGCAAAAATACAAAGAGAAAAGTGGGTGTTCAATTAATCATTGCTTTGTTGTACGTACGGTATAGTTTAGAGAGAAAAAACAAGTATGATGAACATTACAAATGTGACATGTCGGCCCTGCTGTTTAAATATATATGCATCCAAATAATACAGACCATGTTTGACTAGTTTAGTTTGATGCTTCTGTGAAGGGTCCTTCATGGTGAGCAGATCAGCATACCATAAACAGGCTGCGACATGGCATGCACAAGTTCAGCAATTTGCAACTCTGCTTTTTTTTTTATTATCGTTGCACTTGCACATCTGGTTTTTTTTGTCTTGAATACAGAAGACCTTTGTGTCATTGTATAAAAAAAGAGTTAATTGAAAGTTTCTTCCACAATACGTGGTTGTCTAGACGTACGCTAATCCCATCGAATGTATTTACAAGATGAGACGATTGGGAAGATATATATAGGTGATTAATCGCTAAACATACAACCTAGGTGTTCTCCTCACGCAGTCAGACGATGGTATGCAAAACTTTAGCAATTTGCAACTCTGTTTTTTCTCCTTTTTTTAAGATAACGGAACATTGTTCCGACCTCAACGATCCCAGGACATCCTAGAACCGTATGCAGCCACAATACAAAGTTACAAAGACCGCATAGCCGCCCCATGCAACTCAAAAACCCACACGACACCATAAGGCGCAACAACCAAACCAACACAGCACATTCTAACAAGGAAGGCGCAAAACAAGGAATGAGAGACATGGTAAACAAGATAACAACACCAACAAATCTACGCGTCAATACGCCTTAGAGCATTCCACCCAGATTTGTGGAAGATCTCCATCGCCATAGTCTCCAAAATCCGGCAGCCTTCCAACAAAATGATCCTTCCCTCCTCCTTGGACAAGATAGCCCAACTTCTAATCCAGTATGTTCCCCTAAACATCACCTGCAAAATAGATTTATATTGTGACTTATGAAACATCGATCATTTCTACTCGATCCACAAGGCCCAGCAGAAAGCTGCCACCCCAACTAGAACATGGTTCCTTTGCTTTTTCTAGAAACTTCTAAGCCAAGGACCAAAAATTAAGATGTCCTATGTCCAATGGTTTCTTAATTCCAAAAGTGTGACAAATTATCCCCCACATTAGTCTAGCCATGATACAATCGAAAAACAAATTTGTATTGATTCTTGTACAGTACGAAGCAACACTTAGTGCATCCCTTCCATTGTCTTTTCACTAAATTATCCTTTGTTAACAACACTACATTCTTAAGAAACCATAGGAAGATCTTAATCTTTAATGGGATCTTTGCATTCCAAGCCCAACAGTTGACCGGCGTACCCGATCTTAAAACTAAGTCGTTATACGAGTTTTTAACCGAGAAGATCTTATTAGCTGTCCATTTAAAAGAGTCCATGTGTTCGAAAGGGTGACCGCGATAACACTTCTTACTATGCAAATCCAGCTTGTCCCAATTCACTCCTTCTAATGCCCTCCTAAAGGAGACATTAAGAGGAGTAGTACTTAGTACTTGGGCAACTCGTCATATTCTTCTTCCTAACTAGGTTATATAGTGTAGGATACTTCACCATGAGAGGTTCTTTGCCAATCCAAAGATCTTCCCAAACCTAGTCCGAGATCCATCGAGACCATAAACCTACCCCTCTCAAGTATCAAGTTCTTAACTTCCATTAGCCCCGACCGAAGTGTGAATCCCCTTTTTTCCTCTCTACCCGAGACAAGGTCTTACCCTTAAGGTATTTCTTTTTAAGCACTTGCTGCCATAAACCATCCTTATTGAGCGAGTTTGAAAACCCGTTTACCTAGAAGACATTTATTTTGTAAGTCTAAGTCGATGATGCCCATTCCCCGCACACTTCTTGGCTTGTGAAGAATACTCCACTTAGCTAAGCCGTACTTCTTCTTGTGATCATCACATTGCCGAAGAACCTAGATCCGTGATGATCCAGCTTTCTCCCGGACACCTTTAGGCACCCCGAAGAAGGACATCATATACATGGGAAGACTAGACAGACAGAATTAATTAGCACCAATCTACCTCCCGATGACAAGATTTTCCCTTTCCAACTACTCGGCTTTTTCCGGAATCTCTCCTCAACCCCTCTCCAATCCCTATTAGAGAGTCTCTTAGGACTCATAGGGATTCCCAAGTATCCGAAGGGGAATTCTCCTTCCTTACATCCAAAAAGTTGGACATACTCCTCGGTTTTATCCCTCGCATCCCCAAAGCAAAATAATTCACTCTTGTGGAAATTGATTTTCAAACCCGAAAGCTTCTCAAAAGCATCGAGGACTAATTTCAAACCCTTGGCTCTCTCAAGATCATCATCGATAAACAAGATCGTGTCGTCTCGCATACCGCAAGATAGACGGACCATCCTCCACTAAGTGAGGCACCACCCCATTAAGGAAACCTTGACTTTTCGCTCTTTCAATTAAAACGCCGTAACATCATCTCGCTCTTACAGAACAAATTTGTTATACTGAATCAAAATTTGTGGAACAAAGAGGCGTTGGGGAATTTATTATGAAAACAAATACAGTGACGTCATGGACTGTTGATTTTTTCTTTGTTATGCTAAGAAATAATTATCAAATGTAATGACGAAGTATTTTTTTGCTGATAGAGTAAAACAGAGTATAAAATATTTTTGCTAAAGTTTTGAGTCTTGTATAAATATGACAATACAATAATTGTAAATCGAAACAGGGCTTGTACTATATTTGACTCCGGTGGCCAAGGAGTTTTTTACCCAGGCACACGAATGACGGTTTAGTGTATGAATTGATAATCATTAGCTTGCGGATTTTTTCCGTCTTTTGGTTATGTGCATCCTAGTATTGCAGAAGCCCGTAAGGAATCGGATGCTCGTTAGCTTAAGAGGGGGAGGGGGGTGAATTAGGCAACTTAAAACCTTATCCTATGGCTTCACTAATTTTGCACAAAAGTAAACTAGAACATACTATCTAGATGTGCAACTAGGTTTGTTCTAGTGTGAAACTCCCATCCCAAAAGAAGGTTTGCAATCTATAGCCAATCCTAGCATGATACTACTCTAGGAAAGTAGAGGCAAACAAAGATTGCAATAGAGTAAATACGGAAACGTAAAGGGGAAGAGAGGAAGCAAACTCTTGACACGCGATTTATCCCGTGGTATCGGTAGGCACTAAGCCACCCCTAGTCCACGTTGTTGAAGCACTCACACAAGAGTATTGCTTCCCGGTCACCAAGTCTCTCCCAAGAGCACCGCTTGACTCGCCACAAAGGCTAGCCACTTAGGCACTTGCCAAGCTCCCTTGTTCACCTTGATGCCGCCTCCACTAAGGAGCTTCTCCACCAAGGAAGGGGGGTCTCCACGTCCCCCTCGCACAAAGTGTCCTCGCCGCTCCACACCAAGCCGGAGGGTCGATGACGATTGCCGGTGAGCCACTTAGGCCCCAAGGCTTCCGGCGAACCTTGTACCACTGGATTCACTCAAGAATCACCTCACAAGGTTGGCACAACCTTGCACTGACTCAGCTCAAAGCTAAGCCTAGAACTAAGAACATACACAAAGCATATGCAAGTCAAAGGATGAGCAATTAAGCACTTAGATGGATTGGATATGATCCGATCTTCAATGTGTCTTGAATTCCTCTACACTTCCACACAATCCAGCCCACCTCAAATGGGTGAGTGGAGGGGGATATAAATAGCCCAAGGCATCAAACAAGCGTTGGCTAACGGCCACCGAAAATAGTACCGTCGGATGATCCGACGCTATATTTTCCAGGGTGTCGGTTCATCCGGTGCCCTTCCCACGTTACGTAGCCGTTGAGGTTCTCTCGACACAACCGCTCCGACGCTATGCAACGACGGTGCGTCGGATCATCCGTCTTGAAGACCCCGCGTCCAAGTCGCCTCTCGTTAGCTTCCAATCAACCGTCGGATAGACCGACGCTTCACCCTTACCAAGGCGTCGGATCATCCGGTGCTGAAGGCTTCGTCTTGGCGCGTCTCTCGTCTTGATTCGAACCGAGGGTCGGATAGACCGACGGTGTCCCCACTCAGACCGTTGGATCATCCGGTGCTACTGTCTTCGCCGCTCTTCCTCTGCAACTCGTCCGACGCAACTAAATAATGGACCGTCGGTTCATCCGACGGTACCTAGGGTTTGACCCTGTGTACCAACTCGTCCGATGATTGCACCGACGCTTGTTATTGAGGGACTGTCGGTTCATCCAACGGTGTCTTTTCTTTTCCTTTTCTTGCTCGGTTTGACCCTTTGTTTTGGCATTTTTGCATGTAGTTTTCTTGCATCCTTGGGACCTAGAAGTGTCTACAAGGACATGCTAAAACAATATGGTTAGTCCCAATGATCATGTTGTCATGAATCACCAAAATCAAACTCGAACTAATGGCATATGGGGCCATGTTCGCTACAATCTCCCCCTTTTCGGTAATTTATGACAACACAACCAAAGCAAGCATAAATTTGCGAAAATTGACAGAATTAGAACCACTTACGCTTGCTTGGATGCTTACCATCATCCAAACCCCCCTAGATCAAGCTTCCCCCTTTTTGATCATATGTTCACATTCTCCCCCTTTGGTCTCATATCCTTGAAACCACTTGTAAGCTTAAGCCACAAGCTTGCTTTGGTCTCACATTCTCCCCCTTTGGAATAAAATCTTCAAAAAGTCCAAAGCAAAATGGGTCCAAGAAAGCTAGCAAGTCCTAGCAAACATAGCTCAAGGACAAATGTTAAATATAAGGGAGAAAGCCGCATGAACCATGATCCATATGTATGATATCAATGAAGATACCACATGTGAGAATAACTAAGGTGGATCACAAGCTCATGAGACTAGCATGATACAACCTAAGCTCCCCCTAAGTGTGTGCACAAAAGGATACCACTTGTAAGACAAGGGTACCGAGAAACAAGTGCACAACTACAAACTTGAAAGACAAGGAAGCTTAGAGCATATCATGCAAGGAGGTAGCTTAAAGGACAAGAGATAAAACGAATGGGTTCTTGTTACATTACCACTTGTAGATATCACTTGTAGTCTTTTGATCATTGCATACCTCCGGGGGTTGATCCTCTTTACCTTGTTGGCACCACATTGAGATGAGCCACTTGGAAATTATATCACTAGGTGACACCACTTGAAAGAAGCTTGCATTGAAGACACTTGGGGTACCACGGGGATTAGGAATGTATGAGTACATTGCCTTTGAACTTATATAGAGACATAAGCTCGCAAGGGCATGACTCAATAGCATGAAGCTCATATTGCTATATTCACTGTTTTAGAGATGTTAGATCACATTGAGAGTGAAATAGCATTCTATTAGAATGAAGCATCGCACCGTAACGCGTCACCAAGGGACTACATAAGATAATCTTGAAACAATGTTAGTCCTATAACCAAACCATAGGATGAGCTCCCCTTAAATGTGTGCATTTAGTGTTTGAATCACCAACCAAATGTATGCACATTGTTTATAACAACAAAAGGGAAGCTAACCCTATAGCTTGCTCATGATGCAAAGAGATATACATAGAAATATGCACCATGAAAGAACAAGTGTAGCTTTCCTACACACTAATCAAACCATGTGAGTTGCTCATGGGTTAGCACATGACACAAGCAACCTACCATATGTAAACATTGCAACAAATGCAACCTAAACAAGGCAATGGAGCTACAATGATACATGAGATAGGTTCTAGTTTCCATTACCTCAACCGGGGATCTTGGGCAACACATGTCCAATTTGTAAGCTTGGGTTATAGGCTTGAACCTTCACATCTTGATTGTTTCAAGCCTCCCAAGTCCCCACCTCAAGGCCTTCAAGTGGCCTTTGGAACCCAAACCATTTGAGGCCCCTTCATGTTGATGATGACTTCCTTAGGCACCCAAATGGGTTTGTTCCTACCCCGCTCCTCCTTCATCTTCCCAACCTTGTGTGCAACCACTTTGCCATTAGCCTTCTTGATGACGTAGGTGTTGCTCTTGGTCTTGTTCTTGCGGTTGGGCTTGGTGTAGATGAGAGAGCTCTTGATGGTGGGGTTCAACTTCTTCTTTTCGCCCTTGTCCATCTTCTTGACAAATTGAGGGCATTTGTAGAACTTGTGCCCTTCTCCATGACACTTGTAGCAAGTCACAGTTGCACCCTTCGCAAGCTTCTTCACCATGGGATCACGGTTATCTTGAGAAGGTTGGACTTTGCTCTTCATGTCTTGAGAGATGTCCACTTGTTCTTCATTATTATTGCCCTTGCCCGTCATGCTTGCCAACCTCTCTCGGAGCCATTTCACTTCTTGCTTGAGCTCATCATTTTTCTTGCCTATGAGACAATCACATTTTTCTACAACAACATTCTCATTGCAAGATGGTGAGCAAGATTCATTAATTAAATCAATGCAAGAAGTTGAAGCATCTACCTTAGAAAGGAATTGCACAAGAGATAGATGATTCATTAAGCCCAAAGGAATTACTTGTTTTAGTTTCATTGCTCTCAAGCTTAGATTTAGCTCATCACACTCCTTGCTAAGCAATTTGAATTTGCACAACAAATGTTCATAATTTGTAGCAAGGGTTGCACTAAGATCATTGAGAGCATTGAGTTCTTTAATTTCATTAGCTTGTTTATCAAGCATTCCTTTTTGCTCATGGACTAGCTCAACAAGATCATCGAGAGAGGTGGTGTCGGATTCGTCATCACTTACATTGCTCTCCATACCTTTGGCCATAAGGCACATGTGTAGTGATGACGGAGGACCTTGCATGAAGTGGGTGGTGAAGTTCTTTCTTGATTCATCACTTGAGGTAGAAGAACTTGATTCTCCACCACTTGTCCACTCACGGACGACAATAGTTGCTTCTTGCCTTGGTCTTCTCTCCTTGACCACCTTCTTCTTGGGCTTGTGCTCGATCTTGGTGAACTTGATGTGTTGATGATGACGCCCTTCTCTCAAGTGGATGCCGTAGCCGTACATGTCGACTTTCTTCACATACTTGAAGATCTTCTTCACGTACTCGGCCACCATGGATTCAACCTCTTCATCACTTGAGGAATCTCCATCATCACCATCATCACCCTCATCCTCGCTTGAGCTTCCATGAGTAGCCATCCTACTCAACATATTTTCTTGATGGCTTGAGAGAGCATGGCTTGTAGTTGGAGAGGATGGTTCTTGGGGCTTTTCTTGGGGCGCCTTCTTTGACTTGGGCATAAGTTGAAGATCATGTGCCATGATCTTGCTCAAGATATGAGATGGCTTCAAATCTTCGAGCTTCTTCTCATAGATGATTGCCTTCACCAATTCATAATCGGGCTTCCGGAGACTTTGAAGGATCTTGCGGTTGATGTTCAAGTCCGTGATGTCCTTCACACCTAAAGCATTGATCTCATTGACAAGCACATTTAGGTGTGAGTACATAGATTCGACATTTTCATTTGCAAGTTGCTTCAAGCTATTGAATTTCTCAAGGAGACAACCGTAGCGTTCATTAGCAACTTCCTTTGAACCCTCATTTTGCTCCTTGATGGTTTTCCATAGCTCATGAGCATTTTCACAAGTAAAAACTCTATTGAAAACGCCTACATCTAATGAGGACAAAATGATACTCTTAGCAATTACATCGAATTGCTTTTCCTTTCTAGTACCATTTTTCATGCTCTCATCGATGACTCTCCAAACATCAAGGTCCTTTGCTTGGAGATAGGTCTCCATGACAACCTTCCAAACCTAAGGCATCCACCCCTTTCATTCCTCTATAGAGCAACTCACTAGGCGGTGAAGCCTAACCGTTCCAATTGAGTCGGTTTCACAATTTACCAATCGAATTGGCGTTTCCTTGTGAAGGAAGTGAGTCCCGCCTCGATATTATAAGGAATCGGATGCTCGTTAGCCTAAGAGGGGGAGGGGGTGAATTAGGCAACTTAAAACCTTATCAAATGGCTTCACTAATTTTGCACAAAAGTAAACTAGAACGTACTATCTAGATGTGCAACTAGGTTTGTTCTAGTGTGAAACTCCCATCCCAAAAGAAGGTTTGCAACCTATAGTCAATCCTAGCATGATACTACTCTAGGAAAGTAGAGGCCAACAAAGATTGCAATAGAGTAAATGCGGAAACGTAAAGGGGATGAGAGGAAGCAAACTCTTGACACGCGATTTATCCCGTGGTATCGGTAGGCACTAAGCCACCCCTAGTCCACGTTGTTGAAGCACTCACACAAGAGTATTGCTTCCTTGGCCACCAAGTCTCTCCCAAGAGCACAACTTGACTCGCCACAAAGGCTAGCCACTTAGGCACTTGCCAAGCTCCCTTGTCACCTTGATGCCGCCTCCACTAAGGAGCTTCTCCACCAAGGAAGGGGGTCTCCACGTCCCCCGCACAAAGTGTCCTCGCCGCTCCACACCAAGCCGGAGGGTCGATGACGATTGCCAGTGAGCCACTTAGGCCCCAAGGCTTCCGCGAACCTTGTACAACCGGATTCACTCAAGAATCACCTCACAAGGTTGGCACAACCTTGCACTCACTCAGCTCTAAGCTAAGCCTAGCACTAAGAACATACACAAAACATATGCAAGTCTAAGGATGAGCAATTAAGCACTTGGATGGATTAGATATGATCCGATCTTCAATGTGTCTTGAATTCCTCTACACTTCCACACAATCCAGCCACCTCAAATGGGTGAGTGGAGGGGGGTATAAATAGCCCAAGGCATCAAACAAGCGTTGGCTAATGGCCACCGAAAATAGTATCGTCGGATGATCCGACGCTATATTTTTCGGGGTGTCGGTTCATCCGGTGCCCTTCCCACGTTACGTAGCCGTTGAGGTTCTCCGACACAACCGCTCCGACGCTATGCAACGACGGTGCGTCGGATCATCCGTGCCGAAGACCCCGCGTCCAAGTCGTCTCTCGTTAGCTTCCAATCAACCGTCGGATAGACCGACGCTTCACCCTTACCAAGGCGTCGGATCATCCGGTCTGAAGGCTTCGTCTTGGCGCGTCTCTCGTCTTGATTTAAACCGAGCGTCGGATAGACCGACGGTGTCCCCACTCGACCGTTGGATCATCCGGTGCTACCGTCTTCGCTGCTCTTCCTCCGCAACTCGTCCGACGCAACTAAATAATGGATCGTCGGTTCATTCGACGGTACCTAGGGTTTGACCCCGTGTACCAACTTGTCCGACGATTGCACCGACGCTTGTTATTGAGGGACCGTCGGTTCATCCGACGGTGTCTTTTCTTTTCCTTTTCTTGCTCGGTTTTGACCCTTTGTTTTGGCATTTTTGCATGTAGTTTTCTTGCATCCTTGGGACCTAGAAGTGTCTATAAGGACATGCTAAAACAATATGGTTAGTCCCAATGATCATATTGTCATAAATCACCAAAATCAAACTCGAACTAATGGCATATGAGGCCATGTTCGCTACAAAGCCGAGACAATAGTTCAACGAATTTGTATTAGGTCGATGTAAAAAACCTGGAATTTAATAAAATTTTCCTTATCGAAAGAAGTATTACATTTCAAATTAAGCCCAAACCATTAACCAACCAACGGCAGCTCCAACGTACGAGCACGAAGCCGGTGGCCGCCGTGACGAACCCCGGCGCATGCGGCCGCGGCGCCGCTCCTGCCGTCGAAGCCGGCGGCCCAGGAGAGACGATCCAAGGGTTGGAGGTGGCCGGCGGCCCCCACGCGCGCTGCCCGTCGTCACGCCCGCCACCGCCGCCGTGGTGGTGATGCTGCTTCTTGCGGCAGTCGCCGCTGGTGCCGTTCGCCGTGTCGTGATGATGAGTGCCTGCACGTACGAATATGCATGACCGTCGATGCAGAGAATTCCACTAGCTCGATAGGGAATCGAGAGTGATTAGAGGGCACTTGCCTTTGCCATTGCTGCCATCTGCAGGGGCAGGGGAAGGGGCGTCGTGGGCTGCCAATGACGATGAGAAGGCAACGGAGAGGAGGAGGAGGTGGGAGACGAGGAGCAGGGGAAGGCATGATGGGTTCTTGCCTCGCAGCTCCATGGCTGCGAATCCTCGCCGGCGACGACTAACGCTATGATCGGTATCAGTAAGGTTTCAGGGCAACTCCGGCGTCGATCTGATTTCGGCAGCTGGTCGTTTGGTCAGCAATGGCACGGGATACGGACACCTTCTCGATCGGATCTTTCCATAAACGTGCAGGGCTTACCATTTTGCATCCATAGATACCAGAAAGAAATCGATTGGTGTGCTTTCATTCCATCGTTGCGAAATAAAGCTTGTAATGCCGAATCGGGCCACAATGCAAGACGATCGAGGCAGCCAACACCCATCGTCGATCGTTGTCACCAAAATCTATATGAAAATATGTGCAATGCAAATATGCAATCGACCAACACACACAAACAACACTGCAGGTCAGCGAGATCATAGACGAAGCAGCAGAAGCAGCACAAGGGCAGCCGCAACGAGCCCGCCGGCGCGCGCGCCGGCCGTCGTGGTCGCCGCGGCGCTGCGGCCGTGGCGGTAGTTCCCGTTGCCGCCAGGGCGAGGGTGGAGCACGGCAGGCGTCTCCGGCGTGCCGCGCCCGCGCCCGCGTCCACGCCCGCGCCCGCGTCCACGCCCGCGCCCGTGGCCACCGTGGCCATGTCCGCCGCCGCCACCTTTCCTGATGATGGTCGAGGACCACCGCCGCCCGGCGGCCACCGCGCCGTCGTCGTCGCCGCCGCTGCGCGCCTGCTGCTGCTCCTCCACGCCCCCTGCGGTATGCATCATCCGTGCGTGCGTGCGTGTCATCACATATATATATATCCGAAGCACGGTGAAGACGATCGAGCCAGCTGCTGCTTGCTTGGTGCTTACCTAGTCGGCGTTCGCTGCCGCCGCCTGCGGCAGCGAGGCGGTAGTGGCGTGCTGATCCATGAGTTCCGGAGACCAGAGCCGCCGCCGACAGCAGCAGTAAGGCGAGCACAGCAAGGGACGACATGAGGAGAATGATGCGTGGCGCCGCCATTGCTCACGCGTCAAGCCATCCCACTAACGCCGAGACGACGAAGATTTAGCATCAGCAGAGACTGGTCTAATAACAATTCCGGAAACAGTAATCGCACTCTCCTTCCCCCGCATGCGATCCTTATTCCCCTCCCACCCTCGCGATCTTGCTCGGAAATTAAATTAAGCCAGCGAGAAAGATCAGAGGAATACGTGTGGAGGTGGCCATAGAATTGAAGCTGCTGCTGACATCGTCCACGCACTACTGGGCCATCGTGAAGACTGACATGCCCATATGCACGCACGGGACCCCCGTCCCACCCTCGCCTTTTGGGTTCGTGTGCGTGTGAGCTTGTGGCTCCGATGACGGTCCAATGGCAATATGGCATCGTTGCTGCAAGCTGCAGCAGAAAATGTACGGCACGACGATGCACCCCACAAGGCCACAATGCAAGGGCGTGCCGGCGATGGGGGCTACCCGAGCTGGACATACTGGACCTGGCAACGGGCATCTCGGTTAAGGATGGCAGTTTTAACCACGGGTAAGGGTACCCGTGGGTACCCTACCCTGTTAGGTAAGGGTAAGGGTATAAAATTTTACCCGCGTACGGGTATAAAATTCTACTCGCGGGCAAGAGTAAGTATATGAAATTCTACCTATATGGGTTACCCAAGGGTACCCACACTAAAGAAGTTCATAGAAATATTTGACCCAAGTAGGCCCATATATACTAACCCTAGTAGCACATCTATTCCACCATTGGTATGTACTACTTCACATGTTCCACTTTCTTTCCAAAGTATAACTTGAATGTGTTCTTAGGATGATGTTGAGTCCGACATCATTGATCCATGACTCATTCACTCGCAAGAATGCATCACAATTAATCTTATTTCTTATGTTGGGATGTTGTAATTTCTTATTTGACTTATTTATGTATCGGTAAGTCCGTGATTGTGATGTTTGAGGCTTATTTAGCTATCAAATGATTATTGTACTCTTACATATGAATTTAATGACATGTTTATGTTAATACCCATCGGGTACCTTTTACTCGTGGGTAAGGGTAATGGTAAGGATTTTTACCCGTTACGTTTGGCGGGTAAGGGTACAAAAGAGATAGACGGGTATGCCAACGGCGGGTAATTGCTTTACACTTATCCTACCTTGCCCATTGCCATCCCTAATCTCGGTCGGCAACGGGCCGGGCAAACACGTCGTATTGATACCGTTGCAGTGTGATTCGTTTTCAATGTGGGAGGACTAACGAGTTTTTTTAGTTGTGTGGTAAAAAATTCTTAATATTCCATCCATATCCAAATACTTGTCGTTATTAACTTTTTTACAACTTAGACTATTCGACTTATTCAAAAAATTATGCATGTAGCATCTATTTTGTTTTCTAGATGCCTTTATATTGTAGGTATTTTAATCTCGATTTATCCTTTTACATATTTGTAATAATTTTTTGAATAAGGCGAGTAGTAAAAGTTGTAGAAAAAAGTTAACAGCGACAAATATTTTGACACGGATTGAGTATGTTTCAAATTGCAAGTCGTTTGATTTTTTTAAGTCAACTTTGACCACTTATATTTTATAAAAAAATGTGCAAAATATAATTTGCGACTTGCTTTATTAATAAAAGTTGTTTGAGAATAACTTAAATTTAACCATGTGCATAATTTTTTAAAAAAGTCAAATGGTCAAACTTGCTGTAAAAATAATCAAATGACTTACAATTTGGAACGGAGAAGTAGTAGTTTGTAAAATGTTTCTAGCAAACCTATTGTTTTACATGCATGTGTAGAAACATTTTGTTGAGGGGGGAAAAGGAAAGAATCCGTGACAGGAGTGGAGATGGTTGCAGAAGCCGAACATATAGGAGAACGGAATGATTACGTGAGAAGCTAGGTGTAACTATATTCCAATATAAAATAAAAAAGGCAAAAGCTACAAATAATTCTTGTTTGGTTTTGAGCGGCAGAAAAAGCTACAGATAATGCCAAGCCGGTTTTACGAATGAAAAGCCGAAAGCCTCAAGGGCTCACGGCCCACTACGGAGAGTGTTGTGACGACTCATCCATCTTCTCCGGCTCGGCCTGCTAATCTTTTGCCGGACTGCCGGGCACCGGAGTACCACACCCACCCACCGCCCGACGCGCGCGCCGCGGGGGCAAGGCGGGCGGGCGGGGATCGCCGAAAATTCGGAGCAGCCAGCCGGATGGCGGGCAACCCGCTCGCTGGTCCCGGAACCCACCACTTTACCCAAATACGCGGCCGCCCTGCCTGCTGCAGTGCTGCCCCCGCCGACCCCGTGAACCCCGGTTGGCCGCTTGCGTCCGACTCCGACTCCGACAGCACGGCGCCAATCCACGGGCGCGTCATTCACTGCGACGCCTCGCTCGCGGACGGCACGGCACCTGCGCTCCCTGGGGGGCTTTTCACGTGCACCGCGCCCAAGACGACGACGAAAGCCCCCGGCCAGGCCAGGGGCCAGCACCCAGCAGCACGGAACGCGGCTGCTGCCACCGCAGCTTTCGGTGGCCGGTCTCGCTTGGCGGCGTGGGTCGGTCGCCCATGCCGCTCTCGGGCTTCCGGTGGCAACCAGCTAGTACTAGCTGCCCTGCCGGTGCCCGGCCCCTCCAGACCACATGCCGCACCCCACTCCAGTGAAGGAACACATCACATAGACAACCCAACACAGAGTTGCTCCAATATTTCTTCTTTCATTAAAAAGAAAACTGTCAAGGACAACTGATGGACAAGAGTCTTCCTCCCTACTATACCATTAGAGAAGCAAAAACAGCACTGCCAACCGCGTGTCTTGGGCGACTGGGCAAGCACGTCATCTTACAACACAGGGGCGGGGGGGGGGGGGGGGGGGGGCTGGCACCAAAGAATCAACAACTCCTAACCAAATCTGTTCTTGGCTAATGTACCAACTGTGAGAAAACAAAAGGAATGGAATGGACACTTGGACAGGAGACACACTCTGCAATGTGCATCGTCATATATAACTTATAACCTTTTAATTTACTCAATCAACAAACAATTGCCGGCTTCCTCCTGCTCCAGCAAGCAGCGGATCTAGAACCAGAAGCAGGCAGGGGGCTTGTCTTCAGTGGAGGAAGAGGACCTGGATCTGGATGTCACCGCTTCGCCCATGAAACAGCAGGAAACGCCGGGTGGATCTGTGTTTCTATCTACAGGAAAGAATTTCCAGAAAAAAATTTCGGCCGTAATTTTCGCCTGCAACGGAAGTTCTCCGGCCTTTCGTTCCTCAGTTGCAGTCCAGGCCGCACTCCTCCAGCAGCGGGCCGTCGTTCTTGGCGAGGAACGGGTCGACACGGACCCACAGCAGTGAGAAGATGGAGGCCAGGAGGATGGACCAGACAATGACGATCGTCGGCGTCCGGTTCTGCCTCCCCACCAGACCCTTGAGGAACGGGTACAAGTGGACGATCACCCAGAACGCGAAGAAGAGCTTCCCGAACAGGGGGCCCCACGACTCGTACCCGTTGTTGATCGCGTTGGAGATGCCCGCCACCACGCCGATGAAGTTCAGCAGGAGCAGTGTCGTCGGGACGATCAGGAGGTTCGTCCACTTGAAGGTGTACAGCTCCGAGAACTCCTCGTCATCACCGGCCTTTGACGTGACAGTGAAGCTGGTGTCGATACCCGCAAGGACCTTCAGAAGGCCTTGGAACACCGCAAAGAGATGCGCAGAAACACCTCCAATGACCCAGAACTGCTCGTTTCTCCACCAGTCGTCGATGGCCACGCCACTCCATCTCATCTCCAGGATGCCGGTGACAAAGATGCAGATGAAAAGCGCCATGAACCAGATACTGGCAACGTTGCTAAGCTGCAGTTTTCAAATAATAATGATGGTAAGATTCACGAATAAACCCATGATATTTCGTTGCTATGTAAGGAAACAAATTTTTACCTCTGGTGTGATAAATTTCCCGGTCAGCAAGCAAATGGCAGGCAATGTACAGTAGGCCAAGAGCGGAATGGATGTCCAGGGGTATACGATAGAGTTAATATAAGAAAACCTCTCCAAAAACTTCAGTCCACCACCATAGCCATACCAAAGGGGACAGTGCTTGCTGAAGAAAATTTCAACAGATCCAAGAGCCCACCGAAGGACTTGATGGAGACGGTCGGAAAGATTGAGAGGTGCAGAACCTTTGAATGCAGGCCTCTTTGGGATGCAGTAAATAGACCGCCAACCATGGCAGTGCATCTTAAATCCAGTCAAGATATCTTCTGTAATTGATCCATAAATCCAGCCAATCTGCACGAAACCATGATCTACTTAGTAAATATACATCTTAAAGTAGAGTTGTCAAAAGTGTTTTGATCAGGTTATACAGTATGTATACCTCTTTTCCCCAATCAGTCTTGTCTTCATAGCCACAGCTGATAACATGTATAGCTTCCTTTAGTAGAGAAGCTGGACTTGCACTCTTCAGGGTCCCACCATTCTCAAGAAGTGTTGATGCAACAAATACAGAAGACTGCCCAAATTTCTTTTCAAGCTTCTGTTGATTTACAATTCCAGCCTTCTCAATGTCAGCACCTGGTGAACAGAGAAATGTTATTCACAAGTGTCAAACAGAAACACAAGTGCTTTTGTCCTTGAAAACAACAGGTAGTCAACTTAATATGAAATGGTTTTACAAAAAAGAACTACCCTGATTTTAAAATCTAAGCACACGCTTTGGACTTTGAAAGGTTGATTATACCTGGAGCACCTTCCTCAATTTCACCCAGAGCGTATGCAGGAGATGGATTTTCTGCTTTCTTGAAAAACAATCTTTTCTTCTTCTCCGTCTTTGGTTTTGTGGTCTTCTTCTTATTCTTGTTTCTGCTGCAACAGCAAGAGAGGCACCACTTGGGCCAGCAATTGCAAGTTCTAGATGGTGGCTTCTTTGTTTTTGGAGCATCATAACCATACAGTGCTTGTCGTCTAAAGACACATCCAGTACCCACATAGATGGGTCCTTGAATACCATCCAAACCTTTCATGTTGATCTGTATGATGCAAATGTTAGAACACTTGTGTGGCACCAATAATAACATGGTTAACTTAATGTGTTGGGGAAGCTGAATCTTACATCAAAGAAGACAACATTCCTGTTAGCATATCGATCATGCCGGTCAATACCATCAAACCTCTGAGGAAACTGCACATAGCACACTTTCTTCCCCACCAAAGGATCCATCATGAAACACATAGCCTCTTTTATGGCCTTGCTATTGTTGATGTAGTGATCGCAATCCAAGTTCAGTAGGTATGGAGCATTTGATAAGACAGCAGAGACACGAACCTATTGATCAACAAAACAGAAAGACAACATTAATCATGTGCTGCTATTAGGTTACAAGAAGAATCGTTGAAGGCATCAAGTTCACAGTTTTTACCAGTGCATTCATGGCACCAGCCTTCTTATGATGGTTATAGCCTGGCCTCTTTTCTCTTGAGACATAAACAAGGCGAGGCAGCTCATTTCCTTCAACATCATGACCACCACTTTGGCCAAGGAACACCTATTGACACATAATTTTGAGAAATTTGAGGTGAAGGAAGTAGAACAATCTTTTGGTTCAGGGGAAATGAACAAAGCTTTTAAGTAGGACGATGACAATGACAAACTGTACCAGCATTTAGTAAAACACCAATGACTATAAAGACCTACCTGAATCATTCCAGGATGATCGCGCACGTTGTTTCCAGGCCAGGGGCTTCCATCCTGCATTGTCCATCCCTCCTCAGGGACCTTTTGGGCTTTCGAAACCAAGGCATTGATTCTTACCTTGAATTCCTCATATTCTCTCTGAATGAAAAAAAAGGTTGTGTAACTAACCTATTTGTAGAAATTAAGAAATTGCACAGGAAAGCAAAACACAGGATAAACACTGTACCTTCATTGCCCTCCTCTCCCTAACAAAGGATGCAGCAACCTTGTCCTTCAGGTAGTCTATCTTCTGCTGGAAGTACCACTCAGGAGCACGAGGCTCAATATTAAACTTTTTGCAGAAAGGAACCCATTTCTTTGCAAATTCTGATGTTTCAGACAGTGCTTCAAATGTAAGCATCGCAGCACCATCATCAGAAACATAGCATGAGACCTTTTCAACTGGATAGTCCACAGCAAGGATGGAAAGGACAGTGTTTGCTGTGACCAATGGAGGCTCCTTTAAGGGATCAACCGTACTAACAAAGAAGTCAACTGGAGCAAGTTGAGAGGGTTGGCCCTCCTTGTCAAATCTGTACAGACAAGCAATGAACTTCTTATTAACTTTCAAACTGTTGAAAGAAAATAGGGAAAGCATTTATTTGATTCACCATGTAACCAACCTTAGTGACAAACGGTCCAGGTAAGTCTCCCTCTCAATTGGAAGCCATTTTGGGAACTGATCAAGAATCCAGGACATGGCAAACCAGATTTCACAGATAACAGAAATGAGCCATAAAGCAAAGGCATCATTCACCGGATGCATCACTCGGTAGTGGAAGAAGAACCCCAAAACAACCAACCGGATAACGATAACCATCCTGTAGGGATTAATCCGGCTTGATGGTATCGGAACTTTTCTGGACAACGGCTGCCGAGCTTCATCCATTCTGGTCAAGAAATTTACACAAAACTTTAGTACAAAGCTATTAGCAAAATTATGCACACCACTATATAGGTTTCTATGAATATACAGCTATAAAGCATGATGGAAGATGCATCAAATAAATAATTCCATATAGATGATCTACCATCTTATCTATGAGTTCAGGCATTCAGCATTTCATAAGCAGTTGAGCTTGCATTCCGGATTATCTCCAGCTATAAGGGCGTGCAGCATGTAGCAAGTAATTACAAAGCTACAAACTTAGCAGCAGATTTTTCAGAAACATTTGTGATCAAAAGCCCTTTACTGCCTAATGAAAATGGATATCACATTTATGTGTGTTTAGCTGGAGATTTAGTGGTTTAATAAAAGAGTGGCATTTTTCACGGTACACATTAAGTGCAAGCAGCTACTAACCATCAGCCAACTTTTGTCCTAGCAATACCAATTCTAGCGCACCGTCAGCACCGAAAGAAGAAAAGTAATTAAAACGCCAGGAAGCTACTCTAGTGGTCAACAAACAAGTCTGGAGGAGGAGCTGAGGCACATACAGCGGCAGATCTGCATCTTCGCCGTCCCAATCACCGCCGCCGTCGCTCCTGGCGTGCTGCAGGCGCTCCTGCTGCTGCTTCTTCCAGTCCTTCATCTTGTCCGCCCAGGCCACGCTCCCGTAGCCGTAGTCGGCAAGAGCCTTGGACGGGTCCATGGGCCTCGGTTGCACTGCGGCGCCAAAACCAGAGCAAATTCAGAAGAATACGGCGCGCCGGCATTGCCAGATTCCAGCATCGGCTTGGTGAGGCAGGCACGCACCTGGGAGGCTCGGATCTGCGAAGGGGAGCGGGTGGATCCTCTTGGGCCCGCCGCCCATGTAGGACGGCACGAGCGCGTGCTGCTCCGGCGGGATGTCGTCGACCTGTCGTCGTTGTTGTCGAGCATGGTGATTAGTGAGCAAAAACCGAGCCCAATTCCGATCCTAAGCAATGCGAGCAAGCAAGCAGGATGAGGCGTACCATCTGGCCGTTGGTGAGGAGCGGGACGTTGGGGACGGGTCCGGCGAAGCCGTGCGCCGCCGCCGCGTCGCCGCGGCCGTAGCTCATGTGCGCCCGCAGCATGGACTCGGCGACGTGCTGCGGGTCGTCGTCGTCCCCACCAGCGCCGGCGCCGTGGAAGCCGAACTCGCCCTCGAGGTTTTTGACGCCGTCCTCCTCTCGTTGCCGGCGACGCGTGGACAGCCCTTGAGGCGCTTGCAGCGGGTCTGGCACTGCGGGCACGCCTGCGACCCCTCACGGCGCTCGTACTCGTAGCAGGCGCGACAGACAGGGAAGGCGCACTCGTTGCACGCCACGAAGGGCTCCTCGTCGAAGCCGACACCGACCTCGTCTCCGCATATCTGGCACGACGCCTCAGCCTGCCGCGCCGCGCCGCCGCCTCCACCGTTGGGGCCGCCGCCGCCGGCTCGCGGCGGATCACCACCAGCTCGTTCCGGTTGTGCGAGCCGGCCACCAGCCCCGCGCTCGCCTCCATCTCTCTCTCCCCGCCGCCCCGCCGGATCTCGCGCGCGGGCGGGCGGGCGTTCCCAGCAGCTAGAATGCGTCTTCTCCTCCGGTCTCCCTTCCTTCCCTCGCGGCGCGCCGGCTCACATGCGCCGGCTGTGTCCGCTCTGCTCTGGTGGTGAGCTGGGGGGGGGATGAGTGGGTGGTGGCGAGGTATAATAATGGCCGCGCCGCGCCGCGTTGGTGCGTTGCTTGCGGGGCGAGAGAGAGAGAGAGAGAGAGAGCGGCGGCAACCACCGCGTTGCTGCTACCAGCTGCGGGGGCCTGCGGCTGATTAGCGTGGTGGTGGACTGGTGGGTCCCTCCCTTCTCTTTCCTTTTCCTTTTCTTTTTTCATTATTTTTTGTGTGGAAAAAGAAGCGAGGGGGACGGGAGGGAGTGTCGGTGTCGGTGCAGGACGGGAACGAAAACGGCAACTGTTGGACTGCCAGCCAGTGGTGTGGGTGCCATGCTGGATGGAGAAAGGGTTTGGTTGGTGGAATGTCTGATCTGGGCTTGTGCTGTCTGTGCCGGGGCTGGGACAGCTATTAACGGGGTGGATTGGATTAATGGGAGCAGCTACATCAACATCGTGCTCTTCATTTTATTAGTAACTCTGACTCACTGGCTATCAAAAAATCTCAACTGAAAAAGGTAAGTCTTGCCGTTACTTAAAAAAACACTCAACAAGGTTTTCGAATTACTACTATTTACCGAAACGGGAAATTTAACGGTCTTTTCCGTTACGGTTGTCAACTCCGGTTGGTGAAATTCGAACTCAAAGTGTTGGGGCGCGGTTTCTCCTGCCATCACCATCGTTTATACGGTTGGCGGAAACTGAAAATGCTATGCGGATCTTATTAATGCTACTAGCTAGTTTGAATATTTTGTAAAGGTGATAGATAATATATTAATATTAGTACATTAATTTTATTAAATTTGTTCTCTTGTAGGGTGCCCATTGTTTTTGTAAAAGAGCATGAAGACAAGATACTCCCTCCCTTCGTGTTTCTAAGGCGGATGAGGAAATTCAGCTTTTTTTTTATTGTAAGGCGCACACTCGGAAGTCGGAACACTCTCGGCTCCCCTCGGTACCTCGCCATCATGTCCCTCGGTATCCCACAAAATTAAATGACGGATAGATGTTTGGTGCCTCGTCAGTTTGTTTTACGGTTACATGACGACAGGAACGTGGTAAAAATCTTGCGACGTGGCATAACCTAACGGAAAAAACGATGCATGGTTAAATGCTGGCGCAAACCCCCGTGGTTGCCTTGGTCTTTGGAGTAGGAGTTCATCCGCCCTACATAAGTGAAAGGAGGTATCGTCTCCCCCCTCCTTCCTTAGCCTAGAAGACTCCTCCCTGCTCCGTCTCCCCCCAGCCCCCTCCCTCCCGGCTCCGGCAAGCTCGCCTCGCCACAGCGGGAAGGGAGCGGGGGCCCCATATCTTGTAGTATAGCTTGTAGATCTAGCCCCTACAATAGCTCCTAGTAGTAATTTCGCCTTCATGGCTTTATCTCTGCCTCGGGTCGCCGGGTTCACCTCGTTTCTTGCCGCCGAGGTGCTCCTCGGTGTCCTCGCCGCCGCTCTGGTCGATCTCCAGGTCAGTAGTACTTCAATAAATCAGCTCTTCACTCACCTCCGCCACCGAGATGTGGTACCAGCGGTTGCCCCCTCCTCCATCTTCGCCCTTCGCCACTGCGTTTCCTCCACCGCCTCCCACATCACCCTTCTCCAAGCTGCCTGGATCCACTCGGCATCAAGCTCAATCAGAATCCTCCGCCACCGGTTTGGCAGTGAGCCACCCACTGGTTCAAAGAACGACGACCTTCAACACGTCGACGGCAAGTTCAACTTCATCTTTGGTTCGTCGGTGATGCTTCGTCTTGACGGTACGTTAACACCAAAATTTGGTAAGGAGTCCGACTTGTGGGTCCCGTTCGAAAAAGAGTCCGTCTCGGTGGAAGGAAGGATATTTCTAGAGATTTTCGGCAAAGAGACCCGCGGTCGGCTATCCGCTCCCGGTTCGGCAAAGGAACAAGAGAGCCGATTTTGCGGGATTGGACGGTGACGTGGCTCAAATCAAAGGAGACGAATGGAGGGACGGGCAATCGAGCTTAGTTAGGCAATGAATCCATTCGCAGCTTGTAATCGGCAGGGTATAAATACGATCCCCGGATGTATGTAACAAACACGATCATTCCTCAATACACACCGGCCTTACGCCAAACCCTAGAGTCCTTGTCGTGTCGTCGAGTTCTTCGAGAGGGCCAATCGATCCGTCGACCTCCGTGAGTACCGCAACCTTGTATCATGTCTAGTATCATGCGGTGGATTTAGATCCGATGCAAGTAGTCTTGTTACCATGCTTCGTGTCATGCGGTAGATTCAAGCTTGGTTCAAGAGGGTTTCTTGTTAGATCATGAGCCATGCGGTAGGCTAAGATCTGGCTCGAAGCTAGTTATCGGCTCTATTGGATTTTGGCAAGATCCAATAGATTCATTAAGTTATCCCGTGTTATCATGAGTTTTACTTTATGTTTTAATTCATGTAACACACCCTTGCCCAATCTAGATGGGTTTGGATCGGCTATATTTCTTTTAAGATCCGTGTACGAGCGAGTTTCGTGTTTTGACGCGTGGATCTTGTGCTCTCCGAGACCCGAAACCGAATCGATCTAGGTTGTTACGTGTTGCGGGTTCAAGCTTGCTTTGTGCGTATAAATCTTGAAAGAACCGGGTATCATGCGGTAGATGCAGGTTTTTGGGTTGCTTTGGAGCTAGTCATCCGGTGGATTAGATTTCCAATTCAGTCTGATAGATTTATTCACGTGGTAATGTTTGTTCCTTCTCCATGGACCCTGGATCGGCTGTTCAGCCGTATTCGGTTATGTTTTCACGAGTAGATCACGTGCATTGTTTATGCTTTAAGTGATGTATGCTTTTAGCTTTCCATATTTAGATTGTATCATGCGGTGGATAGATCTATTTGTGGAAAGTGGTACGTTTTTCATGCAAGTCGTATCATGCGGTGGATAGATTTGTTCGTTATCGTACCCGACGGGTTTTAAAGTACCTAGACATGCGGTAGACTAGTGCTTTGGATCTATGCATGCTTATTTAATACATGACCATGTCCGTGCTTTACCTCATTTTATGTAATAATGAACCTTATGGGGATCGGTCATAATTTCGTGCTTGTATCTTTATTTATACAAGGACCGATCGTCGTCATGCTTACGTCATCCATTCGGCAAGATTCCTTTTTCCTCTCGTAATGGTCCGGATGGTTATGATTCTCCGACGATAGCTCTACATAGCTACATGTCATCTTGCTTGGCTTCTTAGCCGTAAATATGGAACCGTCCGGTACCACCCGCAAGTTCCAAGCTTTGGTATTTAACTATTTTATCTTTTGTTAATTTTCAGGAAAAATTGACTGGCACGTCACTTGCTCTCTGCGCGTGCAAAGCCAGCTTTGTTCGGCTTGGCCGTGTGATTGGCGTTGAGTGCACATTTTGCGTCAACACACTTTTTGGCACGCCCGGTGGGACCACAGCCGAATTGGCTCAAGATGCCTGAAGTTTCAGACCTCCCGGATGTCGAAGAGCTTTCTCCGCAGCAAGCATCGGCGGCTCCTAGACGCCGTGAACCAGTTTCAGCAAAAGTGTCTCATGTCGTTTAAGAAGAATCGAAGTGGTGTACCGTATCTAAAGAATGACCTGCCCAGAGTGCTGTTGCCCGGAGAGAGCGACGCCGCAGCCCAACAAGAGAAGGAGGAATGCGCGCGGATATTCCAAGAGTCGGTAGACGACATGCTCACCAAGCACAACCAGGCTTTCCTCGGGTCGCTCCAAAGAGATGATGGTGGCCCTCTTTGGCCCGGCGCGGGGCAAGCGTTCGGGAAGGCACCCGCCGGGAAGAGCACAGTGGAGCCGGGTGAATCAAGCTCTCGGCCGGCCGCTACGGAGCCGCTTGCAACAGCCTCCTCCTCAAAGCTCCGAAGCCAAGCATTCCAACCTCCTCCGCGAGGCGCCGGGGGGCGGCCGGTTCGGCCTCCGTTGCAAGCTTCCAGGAAGTCAACCGGTCCCCGCAGCCCACCACAGAGCAAGACGGGTCGGCCCCGTGCAACAGCCCCGAATCCGTACCGGCTTACGTACGGAGACCTAGCGTTCGGCTCGGCTCGGGGCCCCACTTGACCCCGGCCGAAGAATAGCTCCGTCGACCAACCGGCTCCCGAGAAGAATTTGTACGGCGGTGGTTATCATGAAGTGGGAAATTACGGGCGTTCGACGCCTTCCCGCACCCGGGTACGCGCCGCCCGGCGGGCGCGCAAGAAGATGACGCCCTAGCACGCAAGATGGCCGAATTGATGCGAATCGCCCGGCCTCAAGCCAAAGATGCGGGGCCCCACCTATAGGCCGCCGTTCCCGCAGTGGTACTATAACGTGCTCCCGCCGCCGAGGGTGAAGCCGCCGACCGAATTCACAAAGTTTTCGGGCGGACGAGACAAGCACGGCCGAGCACATCGCCCGTTACCTCATGCGGCTTGGGGAATGCTCGGCCGAGGAGGCGTTCGTGGTTCGCTACTTCCCCGCCTCGCCCGACGGGTCCGGCCTTTCGGTGGTTCTCGTCCTCGCCGCCCGAATCGCGTGGCCGGATGGAAGGATTTGGAGCGTAAATTCCACGCTCATTACTTCAGCGGCAGTTCTGAGAAGAAGTTGATTGATCTCGCCACCCTGAAGCAAAGGCACAGCGAAACACCGTTGGAGTTTCTTAGAAGATTCAGGGAAGTCAAAGGCATGTGCTTCTCGCTGAACTTGCCAGACGATCAGCTCGCTGATATGGCCGTCGCCGGGATGTTGCCGGCCGTGCGCGAGAAGCTATTTGGGATGGAGTTCGAGAACCTGGGCCAACTATCGCAGAAGTTATCTTTGATGAGCAATCAGGCATATGGCCTCAAGAAGGACCCCAAGTTTGGCAAGCAGATGACGTCGCCGGCATCTACAACCAATTCTTGGACAAGGCCGATTTGTGCGAGGATTCGACGACGAATTGGAGATAGCCGCAGCAGAGATAATGTGGGGTAAAGAGCCCTTGACAATGAATCAGCGGTGGGTCAAGCAGACCAAAGGAACTTACGACTTCGACATCACAAAGGCTGATAAGTTATTTGAGCTCTTGGTAAAGGAAGGCCGAATCAAGCTGCCTGAAGGGCATTCTATGCTTCGGCCTGATGGAGTCAAAGCAAAACGTTACTGTGGCTTCCATGACAGGGACTCACACTCCATCAACGATTGCAGGGTCTTCAGGATGAGGATCCAGAAGGCTATCCAGGAGGGACACCTCAAGTTCGATAACAAGATGAAGCTGGATGGCCACCCCTTTCCTCAGAACATGCTCGGCTTTTCTGTCAATGCGATAACGACCCGAAGAGAAGGGGAAGGTCAAGGTCCCGACCTCGGCCCAGTCCAAGCAAGGTGGATCGGTGGACCCGGAGCGCCACCGACCCTAGAACAAGTGCGGACGACGCCCCCCGCGTTCTCAAGAGCCACATCGAGATTGGGGAATCGTCCGGAGCCTAAACCCAAGGTGACGTCACGCATTCTCCTCAACAAATGGCAGCGCCGAGATGGAAAAGGAGCGCTACCGTAAGTGTCGTCACGAGGAGGAACAGCGCGGGTCAAGAGGAAGCGCGCAGAAGGGATCAAGAACAGCACACGCGCGAGCAGGAGCGCGTCCACTGGGGGTGCGCCTTCTTCAGGCACTGCTGGAATGAGGGCCTGAAACTGCCCACGTTGAAGAACTGTCCTGAATGCAGCGACAGATACGTTGAGTACAGGCAGGAAACTGCCAATCGCCGATCCGTCCACGAGAGACTTGGAAGGATCCACCCAAATGGGGATCGGCGTCAAAAAATTGAGATCATCGATCATCCCAGGAAGCGCCAAGCTGATCTCAGGTGGGCTGATCAGGAAGAGGATGAGGAGGTCCATGTCTGGCAGAAAGGGCAGTGGTGCCCGCCCGGCCTACGCAGGAGCCAGAAGAGGCGGGTCCAGCGCTTGAGGAACCGCGAGATGAAACAAGCCGGGATCCAGACGAGGCAGAAGTGGCGCCCCAAGGACCAGCCAGAAGGATCGAAGCGTTCGGCTCCTACATGCATGGTATACTTCCTGCCGAACGAGTTCATGGCTCCTGCTAACCAGGCTATGCAGGAGGAAGCTTCCTTTGATGACGAGCAGCCCGAGGGGATGATGGCGCAGCTGGTCCTGTCCAAGCAGGCCGTCTTCGACAAGCCGGCCAAGAACCGCCATATGAGGCCGCTGTACTTGAGGGGGTACGTCAATGGCAAGCCATTGACCAAGATGTTCGTCGACGGTGGCGCGGCAGTCAACGTAATGCCGTACACCACCTTCAGGAAGCTTGGCATGGGCCCGAGCGATCTGACACCTACAAGCATCATCCTGAACGACTTCGCCGGGAACCCCTCAGACACCAAAGGATGCGCTCACGTGGACTTGATGATCGGGTCCAAGACGCTGCTCACCACCTTCTTTGTCATCGAAGGCAAGGGAGCCTACGGCCCGCGTCGCTTGGGCGGGACCGGATTCACGCCAACCGCTCGCGTCCCATCCACCATGCATCAACGCCTTATCCGGTGGGTGGATGATGAGATCGAGGTCGTCCGGGCGGACGACTCCGTGAGCGTGGCCAACATGGAACCAGCCTTCCGGGGAGTACCAAGGCATCGATTGCTTCTCGTGGGAAGGATCGGGGAGAAGGTCCCGTTGAACTCGTCGGCGGTGACCAACGGCCGATTCAAGCGGTCGGCTCTTATAGTAATTTTTAATGGAGAACCCCGTGGATGGCACCGATGGCAAAATAGGGCGAGGATTCATGTCGGCCGATAAACTGGAAGAAGTTGATATTGGAAGCGGTGATAAGCCAAGGCCGACGTTCATCAGTGCAAATTTGCAACCAGACTTCAGGGGGAACTTAATTGAGCTTCTCAAAGAATATAAGGATTGCTTCGCCTGGGATTACTCGGAGATGCCTGGATTGGATCGTTCCATCGTCGAGCACCGGTTGCCAATCAAGCCCGGTTTCAAACCATACAAGCAACCGCCCCGGAAAATCTACAAGGATGAAGTATTGGCCGATGTGAAGAAGGAAATTGAAAGACTACTCGACGCAAACTTCGTTCGGCCATGCAGATATGCGGAGTGGATTTCTAACATCGTCCCTGTGTACAAGAAGAATGCAAAAATGAGGGTTTGCATAGACTTCAGGGACCTGAACAGAGCTACTCCCATGGATGGATACCCGATGCCTATTGCCGATTTGTTGATCGACGCCGCTGCTGGACACAGGGTGATTAGTTTCATGGATGGCAACGCGGGATACAATCAGATTTTCATGGCAATAGAAGACATATCAAAGACGGCCTTCAGGTGTCCTGGTCATATAGGCCTATTTGAGTGGATAGTCATGACGTTTGGGTTAAAAAATGCCGGTGCAACCTATCAACGGGCCATGAATTACATTTTTCATGAGTTGATCGGCAAGACTGTGGAAATCTACATTGATGACGTGGTGATCAAGTCCTTAAGTCATGACACCCATCTGGCAGATGTGAAGAAGACCTTGGAGTGCACCCGGAAACATGGTCTAAAGATGAATCCAAACAAGTGTGCTTTTGGGGTATCAGCTGGAGAGTTTTTGGGGTTTTTGGTCCACGAGGGGGGAATCGAAGTTGGCAAAAAGAGCATGAAAGCCATTGATGAAGTCGTTCCTCCAACCAACCTCAAGGAATTGCAATCACTGCTCGGCAAGATCAACTTCGTGAGAAGATTCATCTCAAATTTATCACAGAAGGTGTTGCCATTCTCTCCACCGCTGCGAAGCTAAAGAAGGATCAGAAATTCACATGGGGCGACGAACAACAGAAGGCTTTTGATGAGATCAAGCAATACATGAAGGAGCCACCGGTGCTGGTTCCTCCCCAGCTAAACAAGCCTTTCAAGTTGTACGTGGCGGCCGATACCCAAACTAGATCGGCCCTTATTCAAGAATTCGAAGGAAAGGAGCGGGTAGTAGCTTATCTTAGCCGAAAACTACTTGATCCCGAAACCGGTATTCGGCTATAGAGAAACTGTGTCTTTGCGTATACTACTCGTGTACAAAGTTTCGGCACTACTTGTTGAATGCCGAATGCACTGTATACTCGAAGTTTGATGTGATAAAACACATGTTATCTATGCCAATTTTGAATGGTCGGATTGGCAAATGGATTTTAGCTTTATCAGAATTTGAGTTGAAGTTCGAATCGGCAAAAGCCATCAAAGGTCATGTCATTGCCGATTTTATAACTGAACATCGTGACCCTTCGATTGATCTGCTTGAAATTACCCCGTGGGCTTTATTTTTTGACGGGTCATCATGTGGCAAAGGTGGGGGAGTAGGAATACTACTAATTTCGCCCAGAGGTGAGATGTTTGAATTTGCCATTCCTATACAACCCACTGTCACAAATAACCAGGCTGAGTACGAGGCACTGCTTCGAGGGCTTCAATATTTGAGAGAAGCCGGGGCCGTTTCAGTTGAAATCTATGGAGATTCAGAGCTGGTCATCAAGCAATTGAACGGCCAATACGAGTGCAGGAGCGAAGCGCTGAGGAGTTACTACGAGGAATGCAGAGAAATCTTGAAGGGCTTTCCATTGGTAACCCTACAGCACATTCCTAGAGAGCATAACGAGGAAGCAAACAGGCTGGCTCAGAGCGCCTCTGGTTATAAAGAGAGTCAAGAAGCGTTTGCTGCAGAAGTGCTTACACTAGGGACGGACCTTGCAGAGGATGATTGGAGGAAAGAAATCATTGACTACTTGAAAGATCCATCCCGAAAGGTCTCTAGGAAACTCAGGTACAAGGCCATCAAGTTCGTTCTTCTGGATAATAATTTGTTCTATAAATCGTTAGATGGAGTGTTGCTACGATGCACCGGGTCCCGAAGAAGCCAAGAACATGATGAGCGAGGTGCACGATGGGATATGTGGAGCGCACCAATCGGCCTATCGGATGAAATGGGTTATTAGACAAGCCGGATGCTTTTGGCCGACGATATTAGAGGATTGCTTTGAGTATTACAAGGGATGTCAAGACCGCCAGAGGTTCGGGAATATTCAAAGAGTCCCCGCATCGGCATTGAACCCCATCATCAAGCCATGGCCATTCGGGGGGAAATGGGGTATAGACTTGATTGGCCAAATTAATCCGCCGTCTAGCAAGGGGCATAAGTTCGTGCTTTTGGCTACAGACTACTTCACCAAATGGGTCGAGGCGGTCCCACTGAAGAAAGTGACGTCAGAAAACATGATCGAGTTCGTCAAGGAACACATCATCTATCGATTTGGGATCCCTCGTACGATTACCACCGACCGGGGAGCGCAATTCGTGTCATTGGAGTTCAGAGATTTTGCCGAAAGCATGGGAATCAAATTGTTTAATTCTTCTCCGGATTATGCCCAAGCTAATGGTCAAGCAGAGGCTTCTAATAAGATCATGATCAAGCTGATACAGAAGAAGATCGATCAGAAGCCAAGGAGGTGGCATTCGGTACTCAGTGAAGCGCTGTGGGCTTACCGAATGGCCCCCCATGGAGCTACAAAGACCTCTCCTTACGAGTTGGTTTACGGGCATCATGCAATCCCCGCCCGGGAAATACAATCGATTCAAGGAGAGTAGTGTTGCAAAACGAGTTAAGCTCCGGGAATTACGGTGGCTTAATGATGGATGAGTTAGAAGATTTGCATATGATCCGTCTCAGGGCCCTGGAGAACATCGAGAAAAACAAGCTGCGAGTCGCCAAGTACTATAACAAGAAAGTAAAAGTAAGGCAATTTGCAGAAGGTGATTTAGTTTGGAAAGCACTATTGCCGATTGGAACTAAATACGTTGAATTCGGCAAATGGTCCCCTAATTGGGAGGGGCCCTTTCGTGTGGTCGGATGCGTTCCCGGCAATGCATACATATTGAAAACTTTGCTAGGGGAAGAATTTTCCGCCGCAATAAATGGAAGATATCCCAAGAAATATTATCCTAGCATTGAGATCGATCGTTGATTACACACATCGGCACAAAATAGCCGGCGCTCGAGAACGAGGCCGCCTTCGAACAAAATCCATGAACAAGAAAGAATGGCCGGTGCCTCGGATGCATTGCCCTTAGCTCAATACTACATTACAACTACTTCTTGCGGGATCACATCTAGCGGCCCCGATGACTAGGTCCCCGAGGAGGTGGGAAGCGAGAAGGCGTGGAGGAAGAAGCGAAAGTATGATTCAATCTTTTCTTTGCTTCTTCGGCCGTCGCTCCCTCTTCGCTTGTTCCGGGACCACCGTGACGGCGACTTGGAATGCACGAGGATGACCGTGATTGGCGGCCTCTACCGGGCTATCCCAAGCCGCCTTTAGGTCGCTATACCCGTCGAAACATCCGGAACGGGAGAATCAAAGTCGAGGCAAGAAATCCAGGGGCGGGCATGAAAGAGTCAGGAGCTTTACCCCCTACTAGTGCTTCCAGAGCCATGCGACGCTCGCGCTCGGCCTGGCAACGGGCGGACATATCCCTGAGGCCATGCTCCAGGTGCCGGACACGGCGGCGCAGCTGATGGTTGGCCCTCTGCTCAGGCGTGACATCCTCTGCTTCGGGAGAGGAATCGGAGGAGATGTACTCAGGAACATCTTCGGTCCCGATGACCTCTTCGGGAAGCAAATCAAGGCTGAAAAGGGCAAAAGGAAAACATGAAGCGCAAGATCAAGCGGGAGAACAAGGAGCAGATCAAGAAAGAACTCACTTCCGAATCGTACGCTTCCTTGATGAGCCGCTCCCCTGAGGTTGTTTACCCTTGTCCATGGCGTTGGGGTTTTTTCCTCTAGCGACAGGGGAAGGGGCGAGAAATGATGGAGGAGTGTGCGAGTGGATTTGCAGAGCACCCCACGGGCTATTTTATTGACCAAGGAGGCGCATTGGGAGTGATGATCTGGCCAGTACACACTGTTGGAATACCAAGCGGCGGGGGTTTCCACCGAGTGCGAAGGGTTTTCTTTTGAACAGTGTTTACGGATTGCCGAATTGGGATCCTTTGTGGATTTTGCGCCAAGGGGCGCTTGTTCTCGCGTGTTCGGCTAAAGATGGTTCCCAGATGCATTCAAAGAAAACGAAATTCACAGGTGCAAATGCGAAAGATATCATCGCAGAACAGGTGCAGAATTCAAAGTTCTTCATTTATTGCCGATATTTACACATCCCTAGTACAATCTAGTCGAAGAGCCTGTTCAACACAGATTGGGGATGGGTAATTTCGGCAATGGCGTCGCCGTGGCCGTCGAGGCGCTCCAGGATGAGCTCGATCTCGTCGATATCCTCCGGCGCGCCGCCCTGGAAGCCACGCGGCCTGGTGGAGTAATCGACGTCCGTATGCGTCGCCATCGCAGCCAGGCCCAAGGTGGTCCCCAGACGAACGCCATGGACGGCCACCTCATCGACACGGCGCTCCACCGCGGCCAAGCGCTCCGCCGGCGTGTCACCCCGGGCGTTCACCTTCTCGGCCAATTGCTCTACCGGCCGCCTTTAGCCGGTCGAGCCTCGGCGTCGCGGGCGCAAAAGAGCAAACGAAAAAGATTAGCATCAGAGGCTGAGCTGGATCAAGAATCAATCTCAGGGCCATACCGTCAATGGCCTCCAGCAGCTGCTTGCGCTGGTCCTCCCATTCTAACTCGGCCACGCCCGCTTTCTTGGAGACGTCCTCCAGTTCGCGACGGGACGCCTCTAGCTCCTCCTTGAAGCGGATGGCGTCTGCTTCCCCGTACGGTACCGGGGAGTGGCCATCGGACTCCGAGGAGTCATCCGGGAGGGGCCGATTGGCCGACGCACGGGCGGATTCCACCGAATCGGCCCCGAAAAGGGAGAGATGATCGTCAAGGTAAAGGAAGATTAAAAGCGAGAATCACGGAGGAGAGGTTAACGATCGTCACCGCTCGCGCGCATTGGCGCTCGCTCCCTTCGGCCTCGTCGGAGGCACGGCGACGGTTGAGGCGGCGCACCATTGTGGTTTGGGAGGTGCACTTGTTTGCGAGAAGGCTAAAGATTGGCAAAGATTCGAGAGCTAGAAGGCTCCGGTGGAGAGCTAGGGGCACCTATGGCAACATTTATAGGCCCGGCAGATGAATCGTGGCTTCGAGTCGTGGCCGTGGATCGTGGCGCACGTCCCAATAAAATCGGAAGGTGGAAAGATTTCCTTGACCGGCCGCCGGCGGATCGTTTGGAGTTCTAAGCTGGACCGCGCGCAGGTCGATTGGTTCGGCTAAAGGAATTCAAAGTGTTGGTCGGGAGTTAGCGCTTCACCGCCGAATGGGTCGTTCGAAGATTGCATCTCAAAGTACGCAAAAGAAAGGAAACAAATCACAAGGAGATATTACGAGAGCGACCGGTTCAATTATACATCAATGAGGATTCGGGCATTCGGAGTTTGGCAAGTACACGACGAACATTGGATATTATCAAACGGGAATTGTCCAAAGCATCTCCTGGCGGTCTTTTTGGGCACCGAGATAAGTCGGTGAGCTCCGCATCGCATTGCTTTATTCGGTGACGTACCGATTCTACTTCCGCTTGGGTCTTTGCCATCAATCCGGAAGTTCGGCTATTTTCTTTTGGTCAATCTCCATCTCCGCCGACAGGCTTCTCGGTTCGGCCTCTAGAGCGGCCTTCCTAGCAGCTTTCGCATCATAAGAAGCTTGCAGGTTAGCCAATGCATCTTTATGGTTCTCTGCTTGGGATTGTGCCCCGTTCATGGCTTGTTCAGCATCAGTTTTCCTTTTCTCAATGGCCGGACGGGAGCGCAATTTCCTCCAAGCGCGCCTCAAGGGTACATAAAGGGGCTCTAAGTCATAGACGGATGACAGAGAAGCTCTGATGTCTTCAGGGAGTTCTTGACTAATGGGTTCAAACATTTCTTCGAAATGATGGAGATCATTGAACTGATCCCGAGCATCTTTCTCTAGCCGGTAGCAATTTCGTGAGCTTGGACAAGACTTCATTTGGCAAATGCGGCCGGAATACTCCTTCCATCACCTCGGCACTGGATTGCTCTCTCGATGGCGAGCTTGGTGATGATGGAACTTGATTCCGATGAACAACATTGCCGAATTAGGGATACTAAACACCAAGGCACCGTAATTGAGTACGGGTGGTTACCTCATGGCCGGTTTCTTGAGCGGGGCAATCACGGTGGAAGAGGACGCTCCAAGAAGAGCCGAAACTTCGAGCTAAGAGGTGCCGATGCGGGCATTGGCAGCCTCGTGGGTTTCGGGCTGGAGAGGAGTTGGGTCTGCCGCCTCTGGTGGGTTGGCTATCTCTGCTTGACCAATAGGCGATGGCACCCTGGGAGAACTTGTTGGTTCCAGTTGAGCTGGGAGATTCATCTCTGGAGAATTTATTACTTCTGCAGAAGGTGATGAAGATGAGATCTCCACCGGGATGGGTAACTCAACCCTGGATGGACTCGCCTCGTTGAACCACCGGAACATCTACAAGCCGTTCTTCCACAGCTTCTTCTGCAAGTGTCCAATTGAAAGAGTAAATGCCAGTGCTCATCCTTGAGAAAGGACAAGAAAGGTCATACCGGTGGATGGGGCATCGGCGGTACCGGTTCTCAAGGATGTTGGGCTCTGGTCTGAAAACGCACAATGATATGATCCATCAAGAACAGAGTGACTCGGTAATCAAGAAGGTAAAGGGTTTTACCTCAACAAGCACCTTTTTGACAGTTCTTCTCCTTTTGGCACTTGGAGGGGCAATCGGGTGCGCACCTTGCCTCCCGTCCGCAGCAAGGCTAGAAAGGCCGGGATCCGTGGTAGCATACCCGGCCATTAATTGGTGCGGGGTTGTGGATTTGAACCCCGCGTCTGAAATTGGGCCCTTAGCATTGTAAGCAATTGCCCTGGCTCGAGGGGCGAGCACCGTGTTCTGTGAACAAGGAGATAAAGGTCGGAATCATGAATAAAGGGGAAGGTCTGATCTAAAGGCTCACTGTATTACCTCTGAAGTTGGCAGAAAGTCAGGTACCAACTCTGCACAGAATACATGAACAGGCTCACTGAAGATATGGTCATGAAATTCTTGCCACCAGGAGTTGAAGGTGGGGTGAGCTATGGTTGTGGGCACAAAAGGACATGTGTAGACCGTGGGACTGCACACATTGTTGAAAACTCGCCGCCCGCATCGCTTCTTTGATTTCCTCCCCGGGTTTGAGGAATTCGTGCAAAAACAATCTTGGGGGCATCTTGCCGCATCCCGCTTGTCCGGCCATTACATTAGGCTGGTAGTATTCATAAGTGCTGACATTCTGCCTCCCTCCATTGAACTCGGCCGGTAATATGCATGGGCGGATTATGATATTAAAGATTTCCAAGAATCCCCTATCTTGATGGCCGGGCTCGAAGGAGAATTCGACAGGGAAGGTCAAAGTGTCATTGCCTAGATAAGGAAGCCACGAGAGGATTGGAGAAACCTTTGAAGAACAACTCGAAGAGCCGGCCAATGTCCCGCTAGATAAGAACGGAGAAGCCGCTTCTCCATAGTTTTGGCATCCTCTCGGTAGCTTGAGGCTCTCCTTCGGGGTAATTGGACAAAGGGAAGAACCTCGGAGTCCAAATCGACGCCGACAATCCGATGCATGTGGAGTCGCAGACCACATTTGAACAAACCACCAAGGGCCATTGACGCACGTTATCCTCCGGGCCGGTGTACATTTGGGTAACGATCCGATGAAGCATATGATATACACCGCCCAAGAAGAATTTTCCCGCAGGGAGGCGATTGCCACTAGCCGGATGGATCGCCATTGCGATATGATTCAAAGTGGGTTCGTTGGCCTTGCCACGAAGACAAATCGCATAGCCACATGTTCGGAAAGGCTCGTATTCAACTTCGCCAAGGGGATTATCTCTCATGTGCTTCGGGATATATTGCTTGTAGCCATTCCCCGGCTTTACCCCCGTCCGGCGTGAGGAATTTTTGAAGTTCCGTACGGGACAGGACCCGGTGATGTCAAGGCCGGTGATCATGTATACATCGGCCAAGGTTGGAGACATTGGGCCATGCCCAAAAAGGAAGGCGTTGACGCCATTTGACCGAAGTGGCATGCGGCTATCGAAGATCCTCATTCTTGGGTGTCTCGGCCACGGACAACTCCGGGCATTGAGCGATGCGGAGAGCATCCAGAGTTGGTTAATCCACTTTTATCCGCAAGGATCCTCCGTACCAAGTCTTCCAACCCGCAATTGGAGGTAAGGGCCACTTCTTGAACGCATCTTGCCACCGAGGAGGTGGGGACAAAGCGCCTTGAAGGGGATTCTCCGAGATTCAAGCAGTAATGAGATCTAGAGGATCAGGATTCCCCACGGGACCAAGGTAGTAAGACTGCGAATTGGCCTCGATAGGAATCAAAAGAGCGGTGGAAGGTTCCCGGAAGAAAGCGGAAAAGAAAAAATCTCAGGTAAAATTGAAAACCTAATGCCGAACAAGGTTTGCGGGGGATGAATTTACCTGAGCAACCTTGGTTCGAGTTGCCATTGGAGGTTCGAGCTCGGAACGAAGAGGATCTAGGGTTGGATCTGAACGAAGATTCCGGCGGATTGCGAAGAGCAAAGGTGTTGACAGATTTAACTCAAGGATTCGTGGGCGGAGTCAATTGTGGAACAAAATTACTTTTATCCCACAATTGAAGGGGCATGTGTTAACACCAAAATTTGGTAAGGAGTCTGACTTGTGGGTCCGGTTCGAAAAAGAGTCCGTCTGGTGGAAGGAAGGATATTTCTAGAGATTTTCGGCAAAGAGACCCGCGGTCGGCTATCTGCTCCAGTTCGGCAAAGGAACAGTAGAGCTGATTTTGCGGGATTGGACGGTGACGTGGCTCAAATCAAAGGAGACGAATGGAGGGACAGGCAATCGAGCTTAGTTAGGCAATGAATCCATTCGCAATTGTCATCAGCAGGGTATAAATACGATCCCTGGATGTATGTAAAAAACACGATCATTCCTCAATACACACCGGCCTTACGCCAAACCCTAGAGTCCTTGTCGTGTCGTCGAGTTCTTCGAGAGGGCCAATCGATCCGTCGACCTCCGTGAGTACCGCAACCTTGTATCATGTCTAGTATCATGCGGTGGATTTAGATCTCGATGCAAGTAGTCTTGTTACCATGCTTCGTGTCATGCGGTAGATTCAAGCTTGGTTCAAGAGGGTTTCTTGTTAGATCATGAGCCATGCGGTAGGCTAAGATCTGGCTCGAAGCTAGTTATCGGCTCTATTGGATTTTGGCAAGATCCAATAGATTCATTAAGTTATCCCGTGTTATCATGAGTTTTACTTTATGTTTTAATTCATGTAACACACCCTTGCCCAATCTAGATGGGTTTGGATCGGCTATATTTCTTTTAAGATCCGTGTACGAGCAGATTTCGTGTTTTGACGCGTGGATCTTGTGCTCTCCGACAGCCGAAACCGAATCGATCTAGGTTGTTACGTGTTGCGGGTTCAAGCTTGCTTTGTGCGTATAAATCTTGAAAGAACCGGTATCATGCGGTAGATGCGGTTTTTGGGTTGCTTTGGAGCTAGTCATCCGGTGGATTAGATTTCCAATCCGGTCGATAGATTTATTCACGTGGTAATGTTTGTTCCTTCTCCATCGACCCTGGATCGGTACTGTTCGGCCGTATTCGGTTATGTTTTCACGAGTAGATCACGTGCATTGTTTATGCTTTAAGTGATGTATGCTTTTAGCCTTCCATATTTAGATTGTATCATGCGGTGGATAGATCTATTTGTGGAAAGTGGTACGTTTTTCATGCAAGTCGTATCATGCGGTGGATAGATTTGTTCGTTATCGTACCCGACGGGTTTTAAAGTACCTAGACATGCGGTAGACTAGTGCTTTGGATCTATGCATGCTTATTTAATACATGACCATGTCCGTGCTTTACCTCATTTTATGTAATAATGGACCTTATGGGGATCGGTCATAATTTCGTGCTTGTATCTTCATTTATACAAGGACCGATCGTCGTCATGCTTACGTCATCCATTCGGCAGTATTCCTTTTTCCTCTGTAATGGTCCGGATGGTTATGATTCTCTGACAGATAGCTCTACATAGCTACATGTCATCTTGCTTGGCTTCTTAGCCGTAAATATGGAACTGTCTGGTACCACCCGGCAAGTTCCAAGCTTTGGTATTTAACTATTTTATCTTTTGTTAATTTTCAGGAAAAATTGACTGGCACGTCACTTGCTCTCTGCGCGTGCAAAGCCAGCTTTGTTCGGCTTGCTGTGTGATTGGCGTTGAGTGTGCATTTTACGTCAACAACGGCGTCCTCGACCTTTACAAGCCTACGCACAGCGAGGCCACTCCGCACCATTGCTCTCATGTGTCTCTGACGCCACTGCAGCAGTTCGCCAGCGATCTGCGCTCCGGCGGTGCTTTTGGATCTTGATTCCTGTCCTCCAAGGACCTTGATGTAACAGGGCTCTTTCTCAAGAGTCTAAATGTAATAGTTGCTGCTCATATAATATATATATGTGTGTGTTTGTTGTAAAAAAAAAGACAAGATAATATGAAAATCATACACGTATAGTATGTTATCGACTGCTAGCTTAGAGTAGTAGTCTGTACGTACAAGTATGGATGATTTTTGCACTTATTAGCAGCTAGCAGGTATTATTCAAATCATCTGGTAAAATTAACCTCTTATTTGGTGGTGGTTAGAATTTTGAAGGGACTCAGCCTTGGAGTGGGTGGCCTGCACACTAGCAGTCTGTTCGTTTACACTGGTGGGCACGTACCAATCTTGATTTGTTCGACGAAAGAAGTCTACTTGGACCGATTCTTGCATGGGCGCTTTTGTTCGAGAAAAGTCTTGGCTTTGGTGGTGGCTGATAAGCCAAACGAACAGGCGTAGGGTGGTATAGCGACGACGATGCACAACCTTGGCCTCACACCAGAGTGTCGGTTGACGCGAAGCACGCGGTGGTTAACGACGACAGTGGGGGCCGTTTGCATGCCAAGAAGCAAAAAAAGAGAATGTAAAGGGAGATGCGATTGTGAGAGGGCCAGAGGGGTGGTGTGTGTCTCGGGGCAGCAAAGGCACGTAATTTTCGTTTGCTTTCGTGTGTGTTGACTTGTGAATAACCAAATGGTAGTTAACCCATCGGGCTCAGATCCGTCACCGGGAGTCCGAAGCGCAGTGACAATGATGCATTATTTTAGGAAATAATTAAATAAATAGGAATTTTGGAAGCATGATGCATATGACGGAGGGGCTTGGTAGAAGATCCTTGCACTAACAACATGTAAATATATAATAAATATGTCAAGAAAAAAAAGTAATGAAAATCATCGACGAGGAGCATGCATGGGGATGCTGCGCATGGTAGGTCAAGTGTCATTAGGTGTGGTGCATGTGGGTGACCCTTTAGTTTATTGAGTCCCCAAATTAAACCACCCCTCTCATGCATGAGCATGCATGTGGGGCTCTCCAAGTAGGGCCCGGGGTTGGCAGCGCATTGTGGTGTGTGAGAGCGAAATTAAAACAATTAAGAGCATGTTTGGATCACAGGGGCTAAAATTAAGCACACTAATTTTAACTTCTAACAAGAAATAATCTTCCAAACGGGTGGGGCTAAAGTGAGACTAATTTTAGCCTTGAGGCTAAAATTTGCTAGGCGGGGGAGGAGCTAAAAGGGGCTAAAGGGGCTAAAAGGAGAGGAGAGAGAAGTTAGTGGAGAGAAATCAAGTAATTAATGCTCTTTTAATACGGTTTAGCGCTCTCCAAAACGAAAAAGGATTAAAGTTTTTTAAGCGCACTAATTTTAATCATAGAGCTAAAGTGATCCAAACATGCTTCTAAGTTGCGAGAGAGGATACTAGCTAACTAGGACCGACACGAGCGATGACAACAGGTCCGACAGCGTTAATTCCCTGGAATTGTAAAAATGAACCCCCCCTGCCGGATCTGTCAAGAAAACCGGCACATGGTGCTTCGTCGGAGCCGCCGACTGTAACGGAATTTTTGTGTGATCAGGGAATGCATGGGTGCAGAAACGATACTTTTGGCGACCGAGAAACCGTGAGTCCGTGACTACATTCACATTCACACAGATCAGGGAATGCATGGTTGCATCAAAGTATATAGACACTAATAAATTAGTACTTATGTGATTATTGGAGCGGGTTTAATTTTTACAGATGCTTGGTGACAAACAGAAACAAAAGCTCCGATCCGGCGCGTCCGAAAACAGAGTGCATGCAGGCGTAGCACGAGGACCCCGTGGAGACGACGCGCATCGGCGCATGGTCGCCGTCCGATGACACGTCCCTTTCCGCAGGAGTAACTCACTCCGGCCGTGGCCCCACCAACACCCACGCGCTTTCCTTCTGCTTCTCTGCCCCCCGGCCCGCGCCGCCCGCCCCGCGCGCGCGCGCTGCTGCCGCGTTTTCAAGCGGCCGAAAATTTCCTTCCTCTCCAGTTCGAGCGAGGGCCAGAAGCAGCCACACAGGACAATGCGGCAGGAGGTAGCCAATGCAATGCAAGGGCGCCGACACTTTGTGTGATCGCCGCAAGGCCAGGCCAACAACCGCATCGCACTAGCGTCCTCCTGCTGTTTGTTTAGAACGACGGGGGGGGGGGGGGGGTGGGCCCGGTGGGGCTGATAGACTAACTAAACCCATCATTGATTGATTGGGGTGTTTGCACACGCAGCTGGCCTTTCCCTAGCGATACTACTTAACAAACAAATAAATATAACAACTAAACAACTTGGGGGTTGTCACGCACATGTTGCATCTCGCGCTCTCTCTGCTGCGAAGTTTCTCTAGCTAATTCCCTTGCCAAGTTATATTAAGCTCCACATGCACGGATCCCAAACGTTTGTGTATGTATAGGAGCATGTATAATTGATGTAATCGTGTGGGCCCTTGGTTCGACGCACAGTGAAAACTGACCGAGGCGATGCTTCGCTCAGGTCTAGGCATGGGCATTCGGTTTTAACCGACGATTTGGTTCGGATTTTCGACTTTTAAAATATTTCGGTTTTCCAGGGTTCAGCAACCGATCGGTTGTCTAGAAAAGCAAAAATCGGCGCATTCGGTTTCAGTTTTTTCGATTCGTTTTTTTGCTTGAATCGAAAAAACGAACACAACATGCACACTGCAGACACCCGACGCCGCAATGCCTCAATCTCCATCGCCCCCTCTCTCTTCCTCCCGCGCCTCGCCGCCGGCCGCCACCCTTTCCTTCCATGTGGCTCAACCGCACCGCATGGCGGCAACGCCCGGCTAGCACCTCATCGCGCGCTCACCGGCCGCCGCGGTGTCGCGCTCGCAGTCCGCTCGCGGCCCGCCGCGGTGCCGTGCCAATCCTCTTGCTGCGCTCCGCGGTGCCGCGTGAGCGTGACTCCACTAGACAGGTGCGTCGCGTAGCGGTGTCGAAGTGGAGAGCGGAGTCGCCGCCGCGGCCGCCGCCTGGAGTGGTCTCGAGTGGGACTTAGGGTTGGCCGGTTGGGGTATGGGGATTAGGGTTGGCTGGGTGGTTGCGACACAGAATGAAAACTCGAAGGGGAGGGGAGGGTCGCGCTAGTGGGCTTCGGTGGGTTGGTGACGGGCCAAGTGATAGTTGCTGACTTGCTGGGTTGTCATACTTCAGTTTATTCGGTGGTTCGGTACAGTTTGGGCTGAAAATCGAAACCAAAGCCAAACACCGAACTACACAAAATTGGAAACCGAAGTCGAACCGAAAAACTGACATTTCGGTTCGGTTCGACTCGGTTGGGTCGGTTTGCGGTTTTCATTAAAAAAATGCCCACCCTCACAGTTCGGTGGGACTCTCTTATGGGTAGAGATAGCAACGGGTAGTATCCGCGCAGATACTGCCTACAAATATCCGCACCCGCATGCTGAAAACTGCACCCGCACCCGCGCCCGCTATCCGCAACGGGCACGTAACCGCGCCCGCGCCCGCAATCCGCGGATAGCGGATACCCACGGGCATACCCGTGTGCCCGCAAAATCACACATTTCAACAGCAGTTTAAGTGTTCAACACACATTTCAGATAACAAGTGCCAAAGATGCAAATGCAACAAATTACAGACCAAAGTTATTTTGCTAATAAAGTCTAGCACAACACAGAACTGACCAATAGTCATCACAAATTTAAATTATTACAGTACCACATAAAGTTGCACCCAATGACCCAAGTGACCCAACTCAAACAGTTCAAGTGCTCAACAACACAAACAAACTACAGATACATTGCAAACAGAAATGAGACGTCCATCAGTCAGAATCTTCAGCCCTAGTGATGCAAGATTCTTCCTTCATGTCTTCTTGAATGTCTTCAAGGCATGACCAAAAGCTATTTTCCCTATCACCGTCATCTACAATACAATTTCATATACATTAGTAGCTGCAACAAATAAGTCAAATATGAAAAAAGATGACACGTTGCAAATGCACAAATAGTAATACCTTTCAGAGTGTGGCGAAGCCAACTTTGGCTACACATCAAAGCTTCCAACATTTTAGGAGTAAGACGGCTGCGATGCTCACTTAAAATTCTTCCACTAGTACTAAAAGCTGATTCAGAAGCTACTGTTGTTATTGGAATAGCTAGTATGTCACGAGCAATTTGTCTCAAAGTTGGATAACGAGTCCCCTCCAACTTCCACCAACCAAGGACATCAAAATAATCATTCTCATCATGTGGAAGAGTGTCTTCATCCAAATAGCGATCTAGCTCATTCTTACTTCTAACAAAGGTAGTAGTCTTCTTGTTTTGAGAAAGGGTCTTAAAAATAGACAACACAGCCGCTGCACCAACAGAAGAACTAGCACCACTAGATGATGTACCCACAAAATCATTCTCTTTGACATGGTAGTGTTTCATCAAATCAGTTAGCAATTGATGGGCCTCTGCCACATGATACCCAGCACTTTCTTCACCAAAAAGGGCAATATAGCAAGCATGTAACATTGTCATCTTAAGGCGTGGATCAAGAATGACAGCAACAGCCATAAGACCATGTATATCAGACCAGTACTTGTCATATTTTTCTATCATGGCAGCAGACATATCTCTAAAAATTTGATGTTCATCATTCTCCCAAGATTTGATTTTAAGTTTTATCTCACATACTTTAGGGAAAAAAAGATTGGCTGTCACATATTTGGTCCCAGAAAAGACCTCAGTGAGCTGATAGAACAATTCTAATTTCTCACAAACTTTACTAGCAAATATCCAATCATCAGGTGGTGGACAGATAAATTTCCTATCAAGGTCACCCAACCGCTCAAAAACCTTCCTATAAGGTATAGCAATACCAAGCATGATATAGGTAGAGTTCCATCTAGTTTTGCAATCTAGTTGTAACTTTTTACCCAATTCAACATTTTCATCTAGAGCTGTTTTCTCGAACTTTTCACACCTCTTTGGTGTAGCAACCCAATAAGCAATACTTTCTCGGATGGTCGAGACCGCGGTTCCAATGATATCCAAACCATCTTTGACAATGAGGTTGAGAATGTGTGCACAGCATCACATATGCAGCCACTTTCCTTTCAATAGCATATTTGTTGCACCAAGCCTTGTCTCCATTAAGCCAACCATGCTATCATTTGTGCTGCAATTGTCTACGGTCACAGTTGATATCCTCCGATCAATATCCCAACTTTGGAGGCACTTGTGCAATGCATCACAGATGACTTCAGCAGTATGGGGGCATGGCACATACATAAACCCGCACATAATAATACAATAAATTAGCCGCACAGCTCATAATTCCAAAAAAAATCAGATCCGGACAGAAGCAGACAATTCAAGGCAAATGAGATAATCACCTCAAAATGCAGCTTTTAAGCGTCCATGAGTCATCAATAAAATGTCCAAAGGATCGCCATATATCCTCTTTTTTGATTATCAGCTGTCCAAAGGTCTGTTGTTACAGCAACCCGGCAACTAGTCCTCTGCAAATATATTCTAGCTTTCCTTTTCTCACCCTCATAGAAGTGCAAGATGTCCCGCCTAATAGTATTTCTAGTTCCCATCTTAAACATTGGCTGGAGTGCACTAACAAACTTTCTAAACCCATGATGATCAACAATGGACAGTGGGTACTCATGCAGTACAATCATTGAATAAAGAGCTTTTCTAGCTACTTCTTGATCAAATACATAATTCTCTACAGCTACTGTCCCCTTTTCAGTGGTTCCAAACCTCAAATTAGTTTGAATTTTATCTCCTGGCTTCTTGTTATAGTACGGACAGGATTTTAGATGGGTTCTAAGATGGGTAGTACCATTCCTTGAAGTAGCAGAAAGTTTCCTACCACAGTGATTGCATTTGGCCTTCGAAACTCCATCATCATCCACTAATCCAAAGTCCTTCCACACTGCTGATCTCAGCTTCCTCTTTCGACCACCATCTTGTCCTTGTCCCTCTTCCCCATCTGATACGACCACAACATCATCTCCCTCTCCCTCGGTACCAGCGGCCACCACAGCTGCACCAGATGCTTCAGAGGCCGGAACTTGAGAGCTACTAGCCATAACAGCTGCATAACAAATTAACAATGAACAAGTAGGCATAATTAAAAAGCATGGTCTTCTTATTCGGGAACAAACAACAGTACAACATCATGGAGGGATTCAACATGAAAAATTAGCCACTGAATAGGGGATTCAGCAAAAGTACTGACTACTGACTATTGAGAATTTGAGATTTGAGATTTGAGAATCATACCTTGGATGGGGGATTCGGTAGTGAGGGAGGGCGACAGGTCGGCGCCCCGGCGGTGCAGGCAAGGCCGCAAGGGAGAGGGAGGGCGATGGGCTGGCGTCCCGGCGGGCGGCGGTGCGGGCAAGGGAGGGAGGGCGGCGGTGCGAGCAAGGGAGGGAGGGAGGCGGGCGGCGGTGCGGGCAAGGGAGGGAGGGAGGGAGGCGGCCGGCGGTGCGGTGCAAGGGAGGGACGGAGGCGGGCGGCGGTGCGGGCAAGGGAGGGAGGGCGACGCCGCGACGGGCCGGTGGCGCGGCCCGCGCGGGCAAGGGAGGGAGGGGGAGGGTCGTGCGTCCCGCGTCGGCCGTCGGGGGGCTCGGGGCCGGCGGCGCCGGGCGGTGCACCGGTGGCGGCGCGGCGTGGCCGCGTGGGTCACGGGCTCACAGCGCGGCCGGCCGCCAGGACGCCAGGTGAGGGTGAGGCCGTGAGGGAGACTGTGAGAGGGACCGGTGGCGGCGCCGGGTGAGGATCTGGTGGAGGGGATTGGGAATGAGGGGAAACCCTAGAATTTTGTATATATACTTTCAACTACTGGGTCCACATGTCAGTAGTGTCTTAACGGGTTTAGCAGATTTGCGGGTGCGGATAGTATATTTTTGAATCCGTCAGCATATATCCGTTGGGTTTAGGGTAGTATCCGTGCCCGTGCCCGCGGGCACAGATCCAGACCCGCATCCGCGCCCATCGGGTTTGGTATCCGCGGGTACGCGGATATTTCGTGCCCGTTGCCATCTCTACTTATGGGGTCACCGACTCTTTTGACCGCATATGTTCGCACCTACACATCGCTCAAGCTTACAATGAGTCAATAACAGTGTGGACTGTACCAATGGATAAGATTTTTTTTGTTGTCAAAAATGTTTAAGAGGATTTCAGTCATCGACTCGACACTCATATTTGTATTTTACTGAATTTATTTAAGATATAATAATGGACACTATTTTCCGACAGCAGATAACTTGATGATTTTTATATATTTTTCTGCTTTGATTTTCGAAAAATAAATGGACGAACCGAAAATTTCGAGAAATATACATCTGCCGCCAAACCCTGCCGCCGTGGGCACGACAGTAGGGGTGGCACCAACGGTCGGCTGACTTGCCAAGTGAAACCAGATTCTGCCACCGTGGGGCACGGTGGCAGGAACCCTAGCGTCGTATGCCACGGCGTAAGGAGCCCTAGCGTCGTGCCCCACGACGGCAGGGTCCTGGCGCCACGTCCCACGGCGGCAGCGTCACCCCTATATAAGGGGGCGACCGCTGCCGCCGCCGACTACTCCCTCCCTCCCTCACTCCTCTAAATCTTCGGCTTTCAACCCTTCAGAGCACTTTTGACTGAGATATGTTTCTAAATTTAATTTAGTTTAGTTAGTGTAGTTAGTTAGTTTAGTTTAGTTAATTTAGTTAACCTAGTTTAGTTTAGTTTAGAAATTTAGTTTAGTTAACTTAGTTTAGTTTAGTTAAATTGATATAAAATTCGTAGAAAATAGTTTAAATTCACATAATTCATTTTAATTGATTTAAAATTCATAGAAAATGGTTATAATTCACATAATTAGATTTTATATTGATTGTTTAAATTCACATAATTCGTTTAAATTGGTTTTAAACTTCTAGTAAATGATTATAATTCACATAATTAGATCAAAATTGATATAAAATTCGTAGAAAATAGTTTAAACACAAATAATTCTTTTAAATTGGTTTTAAAATTCTAGGAAATGGTTATAATTCAATTAAATTGATATAAAATTTGTAGGAAATATTTAAATTCACATAATTCGTTTAAATTGGTTTTAAACTTCTAGGAAATGGTTATAAATCACATAATTAGATTAAATTGATATAAAATTCATAGGAAATGATTTAAATTCACATAATTCGCTTTAATTGGTTTTAAACCTTCAGAAAATGGTTATAATTCACATAATTAGATTAAATTGATGTAAAATTCGTAGAAAATGGTTTAAATTCACATAATTCGTTTCAATTCATTTAAAATTCATAGAAAATGATTATAATTCACATTATTAGATTAAATTGATATAAAATTCGTTGAAAATGGGGAAATTCACATAATTTGTTTCAATTCATTTAAAATTCTTAGAAAATACTTATAATTCACATGATTAGATTAAATTGAAATAAAATTTACAGGAAATGGTTTAAATTCACAAAATTCGTTTTAGTTAGTATAATTTGAATAATTGATTCAATTATGTTATTTTCTGCAGTTATAGCTGCACCGTTGGAGTACGTACGGCCAAAGTTGTTCGACGAGGCGGTGGATCGGCACCACCGCTCGTACGTGTCGGGTGTTCTCGGACTTTCGCTCAGCAACATACATTGTCGGACGACCCGCACGTTGATGCCGATACACCAGTGGTGGATTCCGAAGTATGTAATTCATATTTATTATTTATTTCTGTTTCTTTACAATAGTAATTGCATTAAGTAAATTAATATTTTTCAGGCTACGCGTTGCAGGACTTCTCCTTGTTGCGCGGTTGGCCGAGGGGGAGAGGCTATGAGCTGAGGTTCCCGGGCGGAGCGGTTGACGCGGTTCGGCTATGACGCCCGCTAATCGCCACGTTCATGGACCGATGGCGACCAGAGACACACACGTTCCACTTCCCCGTCGGCGACATGACGCTCAATCTGGAGGTTGCCGCGATGTTAGGAGCACCGCAAAGCAGGCCGACGAGGCGATGGGGCCGATCGACATCCCCGTGACGTGGCACGTTGACTTCCTTGCTCGGTTCGCGAACGTTCTGTCACACCCCGAAATTTCCAATTTCGGGATGTGAATAGAAAGAATAATTAAATAACGATTTTCTCATAATTTTAAAATTTTTCCAACATTTATTTTTCTTTACGGGGGATATAGTGTAGGAAAAATTCTTCGTTTGATTTTCTAAATTAAATAAAAGTTGTGAGTGTTGCATTCATGCCGATGCATCTAGTGGTTCTTGAGTGCAAAAAGGTTTCAAAAATGCGTTTAGGAGCCGTCCAAACTCTCCCGAGAATTTTCCGCATTTTTCCGGAATTTATCCTCATTTTCTCCGAGCGTTTTCTATTTATTAGAAGGCTCTAAAATCTTTTTCATGAGCACCAAATGCTTTATTTGGGTTGTTCGTGTCTTAATCTACCTCTAGGAATTTTCCTAGAAGTTTTGTGATTTTCTCGAGTATTTTTAGTGCTTTAAACGAATTACCGGAGTTTTGTCCGGAATTCTTTTGCACCGAAAATATTTTTTTTCAAAAAAAAAGAAAATCTACCGGATTGGGCCGAGCCGGAGGCCCGACCCAACCCGCCAACCCGCTTCGGCCCGGCCGCCGGGCCCGCCAAGCCCATCGGCCCGGCCGGGCGCGCCGCCGGACTCCCCTCGGCGTGCGTGCGCCGCAAGCCGTGGGCGAGCCCCGCGCCTATTTAAGGTGGGTCCCGAGCCCCCGCGCGTTGCCCCGGAGGCCGCCGCCATCCGTGCCGCGCCCGCACCGCCGGACTTGGCCACCGGAACCGACCGCCGCCGCCGGCCGGCGGCCCGGGGTCGATTCGCCGGTTGGAAGCATCCCCGGGCGAACCGACCCTACCCGAGAGCTCCGGCGCGCCTAGCTCGCCCGTTTCGCCGCTTCCCACGGCCGGGAACCTACCGGAGCGCCGCCGCCCATGGGTGCCCGAGCCGGCCGCCATGGAGGTCCGTCGCCGCCACCTTGTCGTCCCTCTCCGCCCGTGGTGAGTGACCCCCCGTAACCCCCTCGATCTCCTCTCCCTTTTCCCCACCTTGGACGAGCCCGAGGCCGCTCCAACCGCCGGCACCGCCGACGGCCCGCCCTCTCGTCCGCCGTCCATGGCAGGCCGAAGGTAGGAGATGAAGTGGCGATTTTGCACTTAGATCCCTGTCCTTTTTAGTAACCCTAGATCCCTTTTCTTGAGTCTTGGCCAAACTTCAAGGAACCCCCCCGAACCTTTTAGATCTTTTAGTTTCTGTCCACCCCGATAATCTTGCATGAAGGCCCTCGAGTTTATGTATCTAATTATGTTTATGCCTCAGGATTTTCGCAAGAAAGCCCCCGAAGTTTCTAATCTCACGATTAGGTCCTTACATCTTTAAAAGTCCATATCTTCTTCGTTTTAGCTCCGATTTAATCCGTTCAAGTTGCGTTAGGTCCATAATAATGTAAAGCACGCGTTAGTGGTGTGTTTTCACCATGTTTTGTTTCTAAAAATAAAATTAATATTAATTTTGATTAATGCCTAGTTATACGGGTCTTTTATAAATAAAAGCAATATAGATCTATATATCGTTTTTCATAACCAAATTTAATTTGATTAATGATTACTTTACATGCTTTTATGAATAAAATCTAATTAGATCTTTTACTCGGTTTTCCATGAGTCAAACACTAATTTGCTTAATGAATAATTAACTTTTATAATTAAAAGTTGATTAGGCTTTTACTCCGCTTTATAAATAAATGTTAATCTTGATTAATACCAATTTAATACTGTTTTTGATAATAATATGAAGAACTCAAATTACAAAGCTTCGTTTAGATTGTTCATATAGTTTAGTTCTTCTAAATTAAATGTTTAATCGGTTAATTCCTATATGAATCTTTATTAATAAAACTTGACTAGTTCTTTACACCGGTTTCGTAAATAAAGTTTAATATTGCATTAATGTCAACAAAGGATATTTTATTTCTGAAATATCCTTTATATTTGTTTTGTTAATTAAAATGAACCTAGCTCATATCGTTGTTCTCTCATTTATGCAAACAATTCGTTAGACGTTCGGTATCGACTTTATCTCTTTTGATCAAGTTTATCCGAAGCTCTAAATCTTTCTAGTGTTAGCCCGAGCTAAACCGTGTGCATCTAATCAAGCCTTAGAGTTTCTGTTATCTTAGTAGCTTTATCTGTGTGAGTAGTTTGCACTGCTCATTTGCCTATCAAGTAATCTTATCACTCTTGTTTCATCATAGAATCTTGTTTATCAGCATCTAGTTAGTTGATGTCCATTCCATCTCTGTTAGGTTGCCTCTTCATGAGTCAGCTGTGTTATTTTACCTAATCTATCGTAGCTATCTTTCTTTAGTGTTTACCCCCGTTATCTACTTCACCCGTTAGATCGCTTCACCCTTGGTTAGTATATCGACTTGTTCATCCGAGTTCTCTTTGTAGACCCGCTTCTCCTAAACCCTAGCCTAAGGTTTCTTATGCGCTTGATAGTTCGTTGCTATCCGTCTAGTTCGTTTCACAGTAACTTGTACGTTAGCATGTGTATCACCTGTTACTTGTTTTAACATTAAAGATGCTTGTTAATCTTGACTAATTCTTATTGCAATGCTTTTATCCATAAAAAGTGATTAGGTTCTAATCCGGTTTTCTCTAATCATGATGTAATTGGTTAATCCCTATTCATAACTAGTTCTTCTAAATAAAAGATGTTAGAGTTAAACATCGGTTTTCATAATAAAGTTAATATGCTTAATGACATCATAAATGCCTTTTCAATATTAAATATGTTTAGTTGAACACGTGACATAAAGTTACTCGTTTAGATATCTTACACCCGCTTCATCTTTCTAAAGTAATTGTTAATTTGGCATAACTTCTACTGGAATGTTATAAATAAAACATGATTAGGTTTATCGTGATTTCTTTAATTAAATGTAACCTGTTTAATGGTAACATAGAGTATTTCTCTGAAATATTCTTTCACATGATTTCTTAATTAAAATATGCCAAGCGTAGTTTCTTGTGGTTTGATAATAATTTTTTCGATAGATTTGAGCTTAGTTCCGTTCTCAGTGGTTCCCTCGTTTCTTGCGTAACCATTAGAATCGAGCTCTATCAATGTGATCTTTCCGGTCCTTGCTCAACCTTCCGCGACCATCTCCTCAAAGTTAACCAAGCCTTTCCCTTCCAAGCACCCTTTGTGTTCTTTAGTGATCCATCTAATCGAGCTTATCCTTTAGTGCGTTCTTTTAAAGTTTTCTTATGATTGGTGATTTGTTCTTAGTATATGTGTTTCTTTGCTTTGTGTATGTTTGTGCCCGATGATTGATGCGCTTAGAGTGAACGCCGTTCGAGAAGTTTGGAAGAGCTTGAAGTTGAAGATTCTGAGCAACGACATTACTTTGGTTAAAGGCAAGTGTGTCCTTGATTTTGTCCTAAGAATTATACTTAATCACTCATTGCAATTGCGGTGCTTGCATTAATTTTGATGGGTTCCTATTAAGGTTTTCCTAGTCTTTGATTGTCATTCCTTGTTAACCTGGGTTTACATCTATGTTGGGTAGCTATGCTTAGTTGCTATACCTGGGTTATGGTGGTTTTAATGAACAACAATGATGAACATGCTTTACTTTGATGCTATATATCTCTGGTTAATACAAGATCACTGTGCATTAATCGGAACATGGAGAACCACCCGGAAAACGAGTGCTACCACAAGACATATGGCTCTGTCTTGGCTTAATAATTAGTGAACCGGTGTTAGGTATGCTTTACCCGATAAGGGTTGGGGGCCGGCGGGTAGTGGCGTATGGACTGCTCGGGCGTAGGTGTGGGCTTAGCTAAGACACGGTACTCGTCCGGGAGCTTTATACGTTGCACCGACCGGGTAACCTAGCGGGCGACCTTCATCCGGGGATCTTTGTAACGGCCTCGTAGCGTCCCTATGCAATCACACCTCGGTAGTGTGGTATGGTGCCCGATCGCATCGCATGGTTGGGTTTAAAGTTCTTCGGGACTTTTACGCGACTTGTGGGTAAAGATGTACGACCTCTCGCAGTGTAAAACTAATCGATTAGCCGTGCCCACGGTCACGGGCGGCCCGGATCCTCACATGATAATTGAACTTGAAGATGGACTTAAATCGTGTTCTCTCGGTTATGTTTGCCATATGCTTATGGTGTATCTCATCTACCTCTTTATGATAATTGTGGGTTGGTATAAACTTATACTTTATTAGTAATCGAGGTGCTAATAAAACTTGACCAACTAAAATTGCTTAAATGCTTATAGCTCGATCCACTATAAAGCCTTTGCATTCATATATTTTTCCACACTTGCCGAGTACGACAAGTGCTCACCCTTGCTATAAACAATGTTGCTCGTAAAGAGGATGCTACTCGAAGTCTTGTGAAGATGTTGCTGGTGCTAGGCGTACGCAACCCCCGCCGATCGCCCGTGATGTTTGGAGCCTTCGTTTCCGTGATTAAGCGTAAATCTCCGATGATCTTCCTTTTTCATACGTGATACCGTTTCGTATTCACTTATATGTCACTATATGCATGAAACTTGATCCCGGCATGCATATAGGTTTGCACTTGGTTTCCTTCGGAAACCGGGTGTGACAGAGTGGTATCGAGAGCCGTATCGACCGTAGGACGTAAGCCTAGTTAGCACTGGTCGTTTCTTAATGTCTCTTTGATCCACAATCCATTCTTACCTTATCCTTGACCTTTCTGATGAAGGATCTCACATCTTAACCATCTTCTCTTCTCTATACCATGAATTCTTGTATATTTATCTTCACTCTCCTTGGACATCTCTTCGACCTCGCCTATTCATTCCCTCAAGCAATAAACACCCCTTGATTTATTGGTGGAATTGTTATCCTAAGCATTCCATCTATTCGCGCAGCTCTCTTACACAGCAGCGCTGTTTTAATTCTTTCTCGAGCTACAGAACTCCGATCGACATGAAACCAGTTGGGGTAGTTCCTAAATTTCATAAATGAATTTCTATCAAAAATTCAGCCCTATCCTGTACTTGTTCCAGGAGCTATGCCCGAAACATTGGAGCTACCAGAAACTGTAAACTCTGCTGACCTAGTCACCTTCAATATTCTACATATCGGGCTATGGACCTCCGATTGAGGTAAATCCAATTGGAGTAGTTCAGGAATTTCATGAGCTTCATTATGTCCAAAATTCAGCAGTATTCGTTTTGTATCCAAGGAGATACCTACGAATTAGTGGAGCATTCAGAATCTGCCAACACTGCTGACATAGCCGTCTTCTTTAATTCATATCTCGAGTTCTGAACCTCCGATTGAGGTGATTCCAGTTGGGTTGAACTCATAATTTCGTACTCCTTGATCTGGGAAAAATCCATTATTTATGGAGATCCCTGCTGGGAGCTACATCTGATCTATTAGGAGGATACCCTCTAACTTAATTAACAACGTGTAGTATCGTTCCCTTAGCTATGCCTTGATTGGTGGAATTGTGTGTTTGCATGATGATGCTTGGTTTTATGACATTGCTTGTGTTGGTTCTTTGTGGTGAGTGTTGGTGTATTGTGGGTCTTATATCTGCAATAACATCAGTTGCCTAGTTGGGTTTCTATTTTGTACCTCCCACATCCTTGTCATCTTTCTTTGTTTCAACTCGCTAGAGGTGTTACCGGAAGGAAGTCAAAGGCAGATGCAAGGTGAAGAAAAGAAGACATCACTCTATCTTCCTTCCCACCTTGTGCTTGCTTTTGTCCCACCTAGCTCATTCCGATGAAGACTCCAACTATCATCGAAGAAAAAGATTGAAGGTTTCACACCGATCAACAAAACAGATGACCGCCTACCTACTTTGGGAGCAACGTTATTGTTTATCTCCCTCCTCCTTGCTTCTTCTTTCTTCGAATCTCGGGACGAGATTCCGTTTAAGGGGGGTAGATTTGTCACACCCTAAAATTTCCAATTTCGGGATGTGAATAGAAAGAATAATTAAATAACGATTTTCTCATAATTTTAAAATTTTTCCAACATTTATTTTTCTTTACGGGGGATATAGTGTAGGAAAAATTCTTCGTTTGATTTTCTAAATTAAATAAAAGTTGTGAGTGTTGCATTCATGCCGATGCATCTAGTGGTTCTTGAGTGCAAAAAGGTTTCAAAAATGCGTTTAGGAGCCGTCCAAACTCTCCCGAGAATTTTCCGCATTTTTCCCGAATTTATCCTCATTTTCTCCGAGCGTTTTCTATTTATTAGAAGGCTCTAAAATCTTTTTCATGAGCACCAAATGCTTTATTTGGGTTGTTCGTGTCTTAATCTACCTCTAGGAATTTTCCTAGAAGTTTTGTGATTTTCCGAGTATTTTTAGTGCTTTAAACGAATTACCGGAGTTTTGTCCGGAATTCTTTTGCCTCGAAAATATTTTTTTTCAAAAAAAAAAGAAAATCTACCGGATTGGGCCGAGCCGGAGGCCCGACCCAACCCGCCAACCCGCTTCGGCCCGGCCGCGGGCCCGCCAAGCCCATCGGCACCGGCCGGGCGCGCGCGCCGCCGGGACTCCCCTCGGCGTGCGTGCGCGCGCAAGCCGTGGGCGAGCCCCGCGCCTATTTAAGGTGGGTCCCGAGCCCCGCGCGTTGCCCCGGAGGCCGCCGCCATCCGTGCCGCGCCCGCACCGCCGGACTTGGCCACCGGAACCGACCGCCGCCGCCGCCGGCGGTGCGGCCGGTGGCCGATTCGCCGGTTGGAAGCATCCCCGGGCGAACCGACCCTACCGGGAGCTCCGGCGCGCCTAGCTCGCCCGTTTCGCCGCTTCCCACGGCCGGGAACCTACCGGAGCGCCGCCGCCCATGGGTGCCCGAGCCGGCCGCCATGGAGGTCCGTCGCCGGCCACCTTGTCGTCCCTCTCCGCCCGTGGTGAGTGACCCCCCGAACCCCCTCGATCTCCTCTCCCTTTTCCCCACCTTGGACGAGCCCGAGGCCGCTCCAACCGCCGGCACCGCCGATGGCCTGCCCTCTCTCGTCCGCCGTCCATGGCAGGCCGAAGGTAGGAGATGAAGTGGCGATTTTGCACTTAGATCCCTGTCCTTTTTAGTAACCCTAGATCCCTTTTCTTGAGTCTTGGCCAAACTTCAAGGAACCCCCTGAACCTTTTAGATCTTTTAGTTTCTGTCCACCCCGATAATCTTGCATGAAGGCCCTCGAGTTTATGTATCTAATTATGTTTATGCCTCGGGATTTTCGCAAGAAAGCCCCCGAAGTTTCTAATCTCACGATTAGGTCCTTACATCTTTAAAAGTCCATATCTTCTTCGTTTTAGCTCCGATTTAATCCGTTCAAGTTGCGTTAGGTCCATAATAATGTAAAGCACGCGTTAGTGGTGTGTTTTCACCATGTTTTGTTTCTAAAAATAAAATTAATATTAATTTTGATTAATGCCTAGTTATACGGGTCTTTTTATAAATAAAAGCAATATAGATCTATATATCGTTTTTCATAACCAAATTTAATTTGATTAATGATTACTTTACATGCTTTTATGAATAAAATCTAATTAGATCTTTTACTCGGTTTTCCATGAGTCAAACACTAATTTGCTTAATGAATAATTAACTTTTATAATTAAAAGTTGATTAGGCTTTTACTCCGCTTTATAAATAAATGTTAATCTTGATTAATACCAATTTAATACTGTTTTTGATAATAATATGAAGAACTCGAATTACAAAGCTTCGTTTAGATTGTTCATATAGTTTAGTTCTTCTAAATTAAATGTTTAATCGGTTAATTCCTATATGAATCTTTATTAATAAAACTTGACTAGTTCTTTACACCGGTTTCGTAAATAAAGTTTAATATTGCATTAATGTCAACACAGGATATTTTATTTCTGAAATATCCTTTATATTTGTTTTGTTAATTAAAATGAACCTAGCTCATATCGTTGTTCTCTCATTTATGCAAACAATTCGTTAGACGTTCGGTATCAGCTTTATCTCTTTTGATCAAGTTTATCCGAAGCTCTAAATCTTTCTAGTGTTAGCCTGAGCTAAACCGTGTGCATCTAATCAAGCCTTAGAGTTTCTGTTATCTTAGTAGCTTTATCTGTGTGAGTAGTTTGCACTGCTCATTTGCCTATCAAGTAATCTTATCACTCGTGTTTCATCATAGAATCTTGTTTATCAGCATCTAGTTAGTTGATGTCCATTCCATCTCTGTTAGGTTGCCTCTTCATGAGTCAGCTGTGTTATTGTACCTAATCTATCGTAGCTATCTTTCTTTAGTGTTTACCCTGTTATCTACTTCACCTGTTAGATCAGTTCACCCTTGGTTAGTATATCAGTTGTTCATCCGAGTTCTCTTTGTAGACCAGTTCTCCTAAACCCTAGCCTAAGGTTTCTTATGCGCTTGATAGTTCGTTGCTATCCGTCTAGTTCGTTTCACAGTAACTTGTACGTTAGCATGTGTATCACCTGTTACTTGTTTTAACATTAAAGATGCTTGTTAATCTTGACTAATTCTTATTGCAATGCTTTTATCAATAAAAAGTGATTAGGTTCTAATCCGGTTTTCTTTAATCATGATGTAATTGGTTAATCCCTATTCATAACTAGTTCTTCTAAATAAAAGATGTTAGAGTTAAACATCGGTTTTCATAATAAAGTTAATATGCTTAATGACATCATAAATGCCTTTTCAATATTAAATATGTTTAGTTGAACACGTGACATAAAGTTACTCGTTTAGATATCTTACACCCGCTTCATCTTTCTAAAGTAATTGTTAATTTGGCATAACTTCTACTTGGAATGTTATAAATAAAACATGATTAGGTTTATCGTGATTTCTTTAATTAAATGTAACTAGTTTAATGGTAACATAGAGTATTTCTCTGAAATATTCTTTCACATGATTTCTTAATTAAAATATGCCAAGCGTAGTTTCTTGTGGTTTGATAATAATTTTTTCGATAGATTTGAGCTTAGTTCCGTTCTCAGTGGTTCCCTCGTTTCTTGCGTAACCATTAGAATCGAGCTCTATCAATGTGATCCTTCCGATCCTTGCTCAACCTTCCGCGACCATCTCCTCAAAGTTAACCAAGCCTTTCCCTTCCAAGCACACTTTGTGTTCTTTAGTGATCCATCTAATCGAGCTTATCCTTTAGTGCGTTCTTTTAAAGTTTTCTTATGATTGGTGCTATGTTCTTAGTATATGTGTTTGTTTGCTTTGTGTATGTTTGTGCCCGATGATTGATGCGCTTAGAGTGAACGCCGTTCGAGAAGTTTGGAAGAGCTTGAAGTTGAAGATTCGAGCAACGACATTACTTTGGTTAAAGGCAAGTGTGTCCTTGATTTTGTCCTAAGAATTATACTTAATCACTCATTGCAATTGCAGTGCTTGCATTAATTTTGATGGGTTCCTATTAAGGATTTCCTAGTCTTTGATTGTCATTCCTTGTTAACCCGGGTTTACATTTATGTTGGGTAGCTATGCTTAGTTGCTATACCTGGGTTATGGTGGTTTTAATGAACAACAATGATGAACATGCTTTACTTTGATGCTATATATCTCCGGTTAATACAAGATCACCGTGCATTAATCGGAACATGGAGAACCACCCAGGAAAACAGTGCTACCACAAGACATATGGCTCTGTCTTGTCTTAATAATTAGTGAACCGGGTGTTAGGTATGCTTTACCTGATAAGGGTTGGGGGCTGGCGGGTAGTGGTGTATGGACCTGCTCGGGCGTAGGTGTGGGCTTAGCTAAGACACGGTACTCGTCCGGGAGCTTTATACGTTGCACTGACCAGGTAACCTAGCGGGCAGCCTTCATCTGGGGATCTTTGTAACGGCCTCGTAGCGTCCCTATGCAATCACACCTCGGTAGTGTGGTATGGTGCCCGATCGCATCGCATGGTTGGGTCTAAAGTTCTTCGGGACTTTTACGCGACTTGTGGGTAAAGATGTACGACCTCTGCAGAGTGTAAAACTAATCGATTAGCCGTGCCCACGGTCACGGGCGGCCTGGACCCTCACATGATAATTAAACTTGAAGATGGACTTAAATCGTGTTCTCTGGTTATGTTTGCCATATGCTTATGGTGTATCTCATCTACCTCTTTATGATAATTGTGGGTTGGTATAAACTTATACTTTATTAGTAATCAGGTGCTAATAAAATTTGACCAACTAAAATTGCTTAAATGCTTATAGCCCAGTCCACTATAAAGCCTTTGCATTCATATATTTTTCCACACTTGCCGAGTACGACAAGTGCTCACCCTTGCTATAAACAATGTTGCTCGTAAAGAGGATGCTACTCGAAGTCTTGTGAAGATGTTGCCGGTGCTAGGCGTACGCAACCCCCGCCGATCGCCCGTGATGTTTGGAGCCTTCGTTTCCGGGATTAAGCGTAAATCTCCGATGATCTTCCTTTTTCATACGTGATACCGTTTCGTATTCACTTATATGTCACTATATGCATGAAACTTGATCCTGGCATGCATATAGGTTTGCACTTGGTTTCCTTCGGAAACCGGGTGTGACAAGTTGTTCGACGAGGCGGTGGATCGGCACCACCGCTCGTACGTGTCGGGTGTTCTCGGACTTTCGCTCAGCAACATACATTGTCGGACGACCCGCACGTTGATGCCGATACACCAGTGGTGGATTCCGAAGTATGTAATTCATATTTATTATTTATTTCTGTTTCTTTACAATAGTAATTGCATTAAGTAAATTAATATTTTTCAGGCTACGCGTTGCAGGACTTCTCCTTGTTGCGCGGTTGGCCGAGGGGGAGAGGCTATGAGCTGAGGTTCCCCGGGCGGAGCAGTTGACGCAGTTCAGCTATGACGCCCCGCTAATCGCCGCGTTCATGGACCGATGGCGACCAGAGACACACACGTTCCACTTCCCCGTCGGCGACATGACGCTCAATCTGGAGGTTGCCGCGATGTTAGGAGCACTGCAGTGTGCTGATGAGGCGATGGGGCCGATCGACATCCCCGTGACGTGGCACGTTGACTTCCTTGCTCGGTTCGCGAACGTTCCTCGGAACGATCGCGCGCCAGCGCCGTACGTGCCCTTCGCCGACACCCACGGGCCCACCTGGACTTGGATCCAGCAGTTCAGCGTACATGATTCTAACTCTTATTTTCAATGTTTGTATGCATTTTAAACGAATGTGACGATGGACCTTTGTGTGTGTGCAGACTGACTACATGGCGGACAATGCCGACGACCCGACGTCAGACAGGTTTTTGGAGGTCTACCTACTCTAGTTGTTCGGGTGAGTGTTGTTCTACGAGTCAGTGGGAGACTCGGTGTCGCAATACCTGCTCCCCTAGGCTCAAAAGATCACCGACTCACTCCTCGACCAGATGCCCCAGATCAGCTGGGGCGCCGCTGTTCTGGCAGCTACCTACAGGGGGCTGTGTTCGGCAGTGTCGAGGCCGGCGAGTAAGGAGGGGATCCTCCTGGGGGTGCCCTCTCCTGCTGCAGATGTGGACCCACGAGCGGTTCGACATCGGTCGACCCAAGGCCGACCTCTCAGAGTACCAGACGCTGCCCGAAGACACCGACCTAGCGGACCTCCCCACCATGGGTTCTCTGTGGTGTCTCCGAAAGGTAATGACCTCCCTTATCATTTTCTTCACATTATGAGTTCTTTAGTCCGATTCACTTAACTTGCCAAAAAAATCGTACAAGGACTTGGTAGGTCAGACCGACCGGATGTTCGATGCCCAGGTCCGGTGGACGCCGTACGCTCCTGCCATGGTCGCTGCACGCGCACCACAGGGGCTCTCGTCCGTGTGCTCCTGAGACCCAGCATACTGGATGACGCAGCGACGACTGGTCTTCGACGTCTACGTCGAGGAGTACGCCGTCCACCGGGTGATGAGGTAATTCGACCTCTTCCAGGAGGCGCCATTACCCGCTGCGCCATGTCTGCCGCCTACAGCGCACATGTGAGCTACCATTTCCAGTTATAATTATTTTCCATTACTAGGTGGATGTTGACAGTGAAAATCCGTCAACCTAGCCATCAGTTTAGCTTCGGTGTTGGCATAAGTTTTATACCTTATCCATTGGTACTAACCCCCGTGGTATAACAAGTTCACGTGTGCATGTCGGTTTTGGAGTTTAGTGTTTATGCAGGATTTTAGCGTTGAATGCAAGACTTTAGGGATAAGTTCATCAAGCACCTTATGACAAGACCTTGAAGCCCTGTACAAGTCATGCGATGAAGAAAACTTAACTCCAAAAAGCCAGGGACTTGATCCGAGAAGATGACAAACTCTGAGGACCTGACCAGAAAAGTGCTGAATCTTGCAAGACAGGGAGTTATGCCCAATTCGGAGAGAAACCGACGACATGGACCTACATGCAGAAGGGGGAAACATCTAGAAGACACGGGAACCGACGTAGAGCAAAGGAGGCCGCGGGCTGGGCCTGGATGGGCCCAGGCCGGCCGGCCCAGGCCGGTCGGCCCAGCCCAGTCCAGGGCCCGTTCATCCCCTCCTTTGCCCTAGCCGTCATTCAGGCTATTTATAGCCCCCTGACCGAGAGCCACGCATCATACAATTCGTCATCGGCCGCCGAGGAGCAGAGAAGAGAGGGACACCATCTAGGAGAGGAGAGGGTCGAGCTAGTTGACTAGGGTTTCCCTAGCCGACGTGGGAACCTTGCACGGAAGACCACGTCGGAGTTCCCGGAGCTAGAAGCAAGATCAAGGAAGGATCCCGGTGGTGATCTTGTGTATGTATCATTGTTATAGTTGAATTATCAAGTTGAATCTTTTCCTAGCGATCAAGTGTTTCCTCGAAGATTTCGTTTTTCGATCGGCTTTGCTTATTCCAATTCTATTCTCGAGATAGATTACATAGGGTGTTATTGTAGCCGCGGTGGCTAGAGGTACACGCCAGATCTTCCGAAAGAATCTCGACTTGTCTTTTGACTCGCCCTAGACTCCCCGCATGAGTAGGGATACGTTGTGACAGAACGGGGGTTCCGAAAGGCGGATGTTTTCGGATTTGGACGGGAAACCATGGTTTAAAGAAGCTTCTTATAAGATTCGATTTTCTACTTCTTCTCTTGCTTGGAACTTCAACAAAAGGCTTAACCCGATCTCTCTAGATCGGTTTATCTACCCAATCTTACTTTGTTATCTCCGGTCTTTAGTAGATTAGATTAGTTTCGTGTCTTTTACCTAGATGCTTTAGGGTTTCTTTTACCGAAGATTGGAGTTACTTGGCTTTACTAGATCAACTTTTGCGTCACACATTTGTTCCACAGATTCGATACCTTGGGTTCACCACTCGAGGGAAGAAGGTCCCTTGACTACGACGGGAGACTTGTCCGCTTGCGAGTCTAAACGAAATTCGATACAACTATTAACCGTCAACAAGCCCCTTTTTCTGGCGCCGTTGCCGGGGAACAAGTGATCAAGATTTGATTTTTTATTGCCTTTTCTTGTAATTTTCAGTTTTCTTTTAGTTTTTCTTTTTGCATCTACTAAACTTTGATCATCCTCAAAATAAATCTAATCTAGTTTGTCTAACCCTAGTTTTCATAGATTTATTTTTACTTTCTAGTTTTTGCATATTTTGTTTATTGCTAACCCTAACAGGAGATGGACGGCTACCTCTCCAACAAACCCGATAATTTTGTGGATGATCCAGAAAAACTTTACAGGCTAAGGAGACGCGAAGCACATCAAGCTAAAAAGCTGGATTTTGTAGATTCGGAGTCGGAAGACAAAGGATCAAAGGAATCTCCGAAGAATTCACCACCTCAAAGTCCTCGGGAGAATCGACTTCCACCGATGGGAGAACAACCACCGCAAGAACGCAAGATTGGGGAGCTATGCACCCCAGACATCATCGACCTACCAATCTTGAACCTTGAGGAGATCGGAAGACCGTTCGAGATCAAGACCTCAACAATCCGCATGGTGCAACATTCACCCTTTACCGGTAAAGAGGATCCGAACCTTCACCTCCAAGCGTTCATTCAACTATGTCAGACTTTCAACATGGATGGGGTGACTCAAGACCAAATGAGGGCAAGGCTTTTTCCGTTCTCACTACTCGGGAAGGCTTTGCAATGGTTCCACTCTCAACCGGTGGAGACAGTGCAAAATTGGAACACGTTGATGAAGGCTTTCATGAAGGAATACTACTCACCGGGTAAAACTCAAAGCTTGCGTAATAAGATTGCCACCTTTGTTCAATATCCTACGAAAGCTATCTCGGAGGCATTCGAGCGCTTCAACGAGTACACTCGGGCGGTTCCACATCACAAGTTCCCGTAGGAAGACCTCGTGCAAAAGTTCTATCAAGGACTCACCATGGCGTCAAGGACGATCACCGATGCATCGGCGGGAGGATCTATCATCGAGCTTACACCGACGGAAGCTTTCACTCTATTCAAGAAGGTCGCGGATAATGACACATGGGCGTCGTCCGGGCGCCTATATCCGGCTCAATCCACGAGGAACGTCAAAGGTGTCTTGCAAGTGGAGAAGGAGAACATACTTGAAGGCAAGATCGACTCGCTCATGAGGAGGTTGGAGAAGATGGAGATGGAAAAGAAAGAGGCTCAAGACTTGAAGGCCGTAGAAGCAAGGTCCACATGCGAAGAATGTGGAGAGTATGACCATGTCCGCAAAGATTGTCTGGAGGAAGCCAAAACACTCGACTACATGAGGAAGGGAGAATTGCCGAACTTCCGCTACGGGCAAGGTAGACCTCAATTTAATGCAAGCTCATTTATTCCTAATGCGGTTCCGCTTCGTATACAATTGAAGGAGTTCATGGACGAGCAAGCTAAGATCAACAAGGACACCGTCACCAAGTTCAAGACCATAGACAAGGTGTTGGAGAACATCGATAGCAAAGTGACAGAGGTCGGAAGTTCCAATCATCAAGTGCTCAACATGATGAAGATGCTCGAGACGCAAGTTGGACAACTTGCGGGGCGCCTCACTAATGATGAAGGGAAGCTTCCGGGACAACCCAAAAGTCCCGAATCGGCGAAGGCCATTCAAACACGTTCGGGGAAGGAGACCGAAGACCCAGAACGTTCCGCGGGAGCAAGGAAGCTTAAACCATTCACCAAGGTGGAAGGAGCTGCTAAAGAGAAGGTTACGGGGATCGTCACCGAAGAGCCCGAATTTGAGATGCCGGAGGAAGACACGAGGATACAGCAACTCAAGCCACGCTACTTCCGAGGTAAACTTGACAACCACTTTGAGAAGTTTGTGGAGGTTGTGCGTAGACTTAGCATCAACATGCCATTACTAGATGCCCTACAAGTACCTACATATTCTCGTTACTTTAAAGACATACTTGCAAATAAGTATGAGATAGCATCACTCGGGGTAGATCATGTTAAGATGTCCGAGGAGTGTAGTGCCGCTATTGCTAATGGGCTAGAGAAGGAAAAGGACCCCGGGTGCCCTACAATTCCTTGTTCCGTTGGTTCTTTCAACTTCGAGAAGGCGTTATGCGACCTTGGAGCAAGTGTGAGCGTCATGCCGAGGGATGTGTTCGAGAAGCTACGCCTACCAATGGAGCCTACAGGTATATGTTTGGAGTTGGGAGATAACTCCATTCGCTATCCCTTGGGCATTACTGAAGATGTACCCGTGAAGGTCGGACACCACTTCATCCCCGTCGACTTCGTGGTGCTCGAGATGGGAGAGAGGGAGAAGCCGCCGCTCATCCTTGGGAGGCCTTTCCTCAAGACCGCGAGAGCTACTATTGATGTTGGCAAGGGGGAGATCATGTTCGATATCAACAGAGAAAGGAGTTCCTTCATGTTCCGTCCAAGAATCGAGGCATGCAACATGATTGGAGTGAAGGGAGAACCAAAGGAAAAGGAGGGGCTGAAAAAGAAGAAGGAGCCAAAAAAATGAACGTAAAGAAAATCAAAGAAGGTGTTGCATCTGTCAAGACAAAGGAAGAGAAGCCGCCTGTGAGGACAAAAAAAAATGACTAAGTCGGAAGACAAGCCCGTGCCCAAGATGGTGCGGAAGTGGGTACCCAAGATTGCAACGCCCGCAAAGAGCGTTGATCCGAAGTAATCAAGTGAAGAAGTCTAGCTATGGACTATAAACGAAGCGCTAGGCGGGAGCAACCCGTTTCGTCGAGTCAAGAATAAGCTACCGGGAGGGCAACCCGATTCCAGGTTTTTCGAATCTTTTTAATAATTTAGTTTTGAATTTTATTACGCAAAGACATTAGACTTAGAAGTGGTTGAACAATATTAGAGACATAATTCTTGATTGGATATTTTGCTTTATCATAAAACCTTTGCATGAACCCTCCTATGTGCTTGTTTGTTCTTTTCTTTTCGAGAAACCTCAACCAAATAATTTCAGAACCTAACTCAACCTTTCACCCTCATTATGGTGCTGAGGTTGACTTATTTTTCATGCTAAAAACACACGAGTAGAGCCACGACTTATACCTAGGTGTTAATTAAAATTCAGCACGTGGTAGGACTCGCGTGAACCTAGAAACTAAACTTTTGGTTGGTTTTAAAAATCTATATCCTTGGTTTCTCTAAGATTAGAATTTTTCTAAGCCTTATTTAATTTTGTTTTATTCAAAATCTCTCTTATTTATCCAAAATTAGAACCTAAACCTATGCCCCCATGATCAAGCCGGGAAAAGTTTGCTCTCAACCGATGAAGGCAAACTATACCGGTGAGACCGATATCAACGTAGTCGGAAAACATTTTCGACTTACATTTGTTTTTAATGGTTTAAAAACTTCTCTAAATTTATGCTTGAGCTCTTGCATGGCTCTGAAAAATATTTTTAAATTTCGACTTAGAGGAGTGCTTAACCTTAAACACACCTAAAGGGGGGCAATCTAGTTTGAATTAATCATGCATGCACCATTGGATACCCTTTCACCAACTTTCACCAAGACCACATGCAAAGGACAAGCATGGTGGGCAGCAAGCATCAACTTTGCAGGAATTTCATGGTGGCATGTGAAGCAAGTGGAGCAAGGGAGCATGGACATGACTCAAAGCATGAAGCATCAAGTGGAAGGACCAATAATGCAAGAAAAGGAGTGGACGAGAGCGTTTGGGCGGTGCAACTCGTGGAGCACGCAGGCAGGAAAGTTACGGAGGAGAAATGATCGTGCTGGAAGAAAGCCGAGGTGGGGAGGAGCCAGAGGCCACCCAGGCCGGTCGGCCCAGGCCGGCCGGCCTCCCCTACTTAAGGAGCCCCCCGGCTCCCTTTTTCTGCAGGCAAGCTTCCCTCTCCTTCCTTAGTTTGTGTGTTCAAGTTTGTGTGCTCAAAACCTCCGTAGACATAACCAACCTTCCCAAGCTTGACATCTCAAAAAAAATCCACACCCTTAATCCACTCAAAGTCCACATCCTGAAGTAAGATTTTAAGTACCTAGTTACCGGTTGCAACCCGGAGTTTTAGTGGAGAGAAGAGTGCAGCAACCATGTGGAAGAAAACCACAAGTCTCTTCTCCAAGAAGAAGGGTTCATCGTCATCCAAGCCGTCGTCGACGACGTCCTCGAGGAGGCACTCGGTTTCCGAGTCTCCTCGGAGCATGGAGACGGATATGGCACCACCAAGGAGGAATGATGCTCTCCTCCTTGGTGGCATGAGGGCAACAAAGAGCACGTCCATGAGGTTTACCAAACCTCAAGGGCACACGGAGGAGCCGCCCGTTCCACCATGACGATCAACCCGTTCGACCGCGCCACCTCGATACACTCCGATATATTCCTCGTATGGCTTCATCATTTTGTTGGAAGAGGAGGAGGAGAGGCTCTCTCGTCTTGAGAAGAGGCTTGTGCCCAACGTCGAGTTCGACGACCAAGCACTCTAATACTTGGGTTTCGGCACCGACATATACTACATGTTGGGGCACCTTGGATGGGTGCAATTCTCCAACGGAGTGTCGGCGGACACCCACAAGGAGTTCACCCTGGAAATCTTGATGACCATTGCACCTATCCTTGATGATGGGGTGCAAAGTTTATCATTCCGTTTGGAGGGAGTCCAACAAGTGGTTCCCTACGAGCATGTTAGGGAGCTACTTGGATTCCATAAGGGAGCTCCGGAGAAAGTTGACGTGCCACCCGGCATGTTAGACGGATTCTGGAATTTGATCTCCGGAGAAGCCCACCAACAACGCAATTGCATCCGCAACCCCATTATCTGAGTATTCCACTCTTGGATGTGCAAGAGGGTATTGGGGAGGATGAGGGAGACGAAAGTGACCGACACGGAGTTGAATTGGCTCTACTCGGCCTTAATTGCCAAGCAGCCAATAGACCCCTCATACCTTATGATCAACCGTTGGTGTTGCGAGGCAACGTCGGGAGCGGGACATATTGGTTCGGGGTGCTACCTCTCTATGTTGGCCATCCCCCTACGGCCGGGGATTACAAGAAACCCCGAACATCTTTTGCGTGGTACCTCTCTCGGCATTGAGTATTTGCGACAAGGCAAATATATTAGTAAGATGAGAGAGGAGGTTTTCGTTTGGCCACGGTGAACCTACCCCTTCCAGATGCGAGGCTTAGGCTTTTCATCCAAGGGAGGGAAGATTGGTTGGAAGAGGGACTCCTTGTCCCGGCAAGGAAAAATAAAAGAGGAAGAATCATAGAGGAGGGATCCACCTCCTCTTAAGCGGGTAGTGCACAACCCAATGTTGCGCCACCTTTCGGCGGGATTCCTCCTCCGCCAAGTTATTACGGAGGGCCACAAGAGCAAGCATGGGAGGGTGGTGCACCGGTACCCCCACCAAATTATGTGGTGCCCAACGTAAACTTCGCGGAGCCCTACGCGCAATATCCCCAACCACAACAAAGCGTGGCCATAATTGGAGGGTATGTTGCGAGAAATGCACAAAACGTCGTAGCCATCCAAGCCAATGCGGCTCAACTTGGTGAGGGCAATGCAAATATTGCCTATGAGCTTGGACGCCTTCACCTAGTGGAGCCGGATCAATTCGTTGGAGGGGATGTCCAACCTTACTACGAGCAAGGGTACTACTATCAAGATTATCAACACCAACCACCGGCGGAGGACTAGGAAGATTAAGGAACTTTAGTTTTCTTTTCTTTTCCCTTTCTCTGTAATTTTCAGCTTTTGTTTTTGTGTGTTTGCGTAATATTTTCTGTTTTTATTTAAATTTCAGCAAGTGTGTTTGTTTATTTTCAGTTTGTATTTCAACTTGATTTCATCATTAATAAAGATATCACCTTGTTTATATCATTGGAAAAGTTACAAAAATTTGTGCCATGATGATATATGATTATAATTGCCGCTTTGTTTATCTTTGTAATTGATTTATGCATGTTAAAGCTAGTGCTCTCTTAAAACACGAATATGAATTTATTTAAATGCTAGCTTAATCTTTAGCGGAGGTTATGATTAAAATAAAGACCCATAGTGTTTTATGTGCTCTCAAGTTATGAATAGATTGAAGATGGTTTTTATGCTCAAAAATATTGCTAACCTTGTCATAAATATCACTTGTGTGTTGCTCAACCTATCCAGAGCCTAATATATATTTGAGTGCATAAACCTTAGTGTACAAGATTTATTTTTGAGTGAGTTATTGCAGGCCATGATTTCTCTGGCCCGAGACTAAGAAGCTGGTCATTCCGCTTTTGCGTATCTATCTTTTTGCTAGCCTTTTATCCGTGCATTGTGTATCCCCGCATCGGAGATCTCACAAACCTCGCCGGATATCCACCCTTAAAACCAAATATCATCTTTTGTGTTTACCTCCTTGACCACAACCTATCATTGAGAATGTATCATCAATTCAAGGAAGATCGCAAGACGGTGCCAACATTGAAGAATTCAAGTATCTCTCCAAGGAAAAATATTTCCGGTACCTACCTTATTTATCGCCTCTTTGCTCGAGGATGAGCAACGTCTAAGCATGGGGGAGGAGGTAGGTACGGTGCAATTTTAGAGTTCAAAGGGGAGTAAATAAATAAATTCAAAGGGGAGCAAAATAAAAAAAAATCAAAATTCCGATGTGAAAGTCTCGTGACCGAATGTATGACAAGAAAAAAATGAATGAATGAATGAGAAAAAGAAAGAAAGAAAGAAAGAAAGAAAAGAAGGAGAAATATGAGAAAGAGAAAAAATATGAGTATGTGCAAAAATAAAGTGAACTCCCCGGTTCTCTAAAGTGCATTAGGAAATTCAAGGCTTCAAGATTAAAAGATCCATACTCAATTTTCCAACCATGTGCAATCTGATAACGAGGACTTCCTTTGTGCCTCGAGATCACCCTTTGCCCTTTGCACATGTCCACTCATCTAAAGTGTGCGTATTTTTCTCTTTCCCCTCCTTGATTTAACATTATTTTCCAATGACCTTTTTGACGAGTCTCGGTAAGACCATGAGAAGCTTGTCTTGTTTTGACAACACCTCATTTATAAAATCTTGTTAGGACTAAACTTTCCCAAAAAGCTCCATATAAAGCCTACCACACATATATGTGATGAGAGGGAAAGGAGTAGAATATATAGGCTTGGGAGACAAGCGAGTTGAGAGTTCATGAGCAATATACAAGATGATTTAAATTTGTGAACTTGGTTTAGTTTTTCTTCATCTCATTCTTTATTTCAAAAATTCTGAGATCTGTTTAAACTTTGTGAGCATGTTAATACTTGTGGGATAAGCTTAACTAAGAATCTACCCTCCGTAGAGATGAAGGCTAGTACATTATGGAACTTTAATGAATTAAAGTTTTGAGAGAATTATGTTTTCTCATGTGTGATCGAGTGCAAAGTTTAACAATGATGGGCAACGATGATATCCATCGAAGGCTTACTCGAGGACGAGCAAGGTTTAAGCATGGGGGAGATGTTGACGGTGAAAATCCGTCAACCTAGCCATGAGTTTAGCTTCGGTGTTGGCATAAGTTTTATACCTTATCCATTGGTACTAACGCCCGTGGTATAACAAGTTCACGTGTGCATGTCGGTTTTGGAGTTTAGTGTTTATGCAGGATTTTAGTGTTGAATGCAAGACTTTAGGGATAAGTTCATCAAGCACCTTATGACAAGACCTTGAAGCCCTGTACAAGTCATGCGATGAAGCAAACTTAACTCCAAAAAGCCAGGGACTTGATCCAAGAAGATGACAAACTCCGAGGACCTGACCAGAAAACTGCTAAACCTTGCAAGACAAGCAGTTATGCACAATTCGGAGAGAAACTGACGACATGGACCTACATGCAGAAGGGGGAAACATCTAGAAGACACGGGAACCGACGTAGAGCAAAGGAGGCCGCGGGCTGGGCCTTGATGGGCCCGGGCCGGCCGCCCAGCCCGCCTAGGGCCCGTTCGTCCCCTCCTTTGCCCTAGCCGCCATTCAGGATATTTATAGCCCCCTGACCGAGAGCCACGCATCATACAATTCGTCATCGGCCGCCGAAGAGCACAGAAGAGAGGGACACCATCTCGGAGAGGAGAGGGTCGAGCTAGTTGACTAGGGTTTCCCTAGCCGACGTGGGAACCTTGCACGGAAGACCACGTCGGAGTTCCCGGAGCTAGAAGCAAGATCAAGGAAGGATTCCGGTGGTGATCTTGTGTATGTATCATTGTTATAGTTGAATTATCAAGTTGAATCTTTTCCTAGCGATCAAGTGTTTCCTCGAAGATTTCGTTTTTCGATCGGCTTTGCTTATTCCAATTCTATTCTCGAGATAGATTACATAGGGTGTTCTTGTAGCCGCGGTGGCTAGAGGTACACGCCGGATCTTCCGAAAGAATCTCGACTTGTCTTTTGACTCGCCCTAGACTCCCCGCATGAGTAGGGATACGTTGTGACAGAACGGGGGTTTCGAAAGGCGGATGTTTTCGGATTTGGACGGGAAACCACGGTTTAAAGAAGCTTCTTATAAGATTCGATTTGCTACTTCTTCTCTTGCTTGGAACTTCAACAAAAGGCTTAACCCGATCTCTCTAGATCGGTTTATCTACCCAATATTACTTTGTTATCTCCGGTCTTTAGTAGTAGATTAGTTTCGTGTCTTTTACCTAGATGCATTAGGGTTTCTTTTACCGAAGATTGGAGTTACTTGGCTTTACTAGATCAACTTTTGTGTCACACATTTGTTCCACGAATTCGATATCTTGGGTTCACCACTCGAGGGAAGAAGGGTCCCTTGACTATGATGGGAGACTTGTCCGCTTGCAAGTCCAAACGAAATTCAATACAACTATTAACCGTCAACAGTGGACACGTAAGGGCGTGGCTGCGGCTATGTCGTTCGTCTACAAGCTTGTAACACCCTAATTCTATTAAAATTTTGGCTTTATAAAAATTTGCTAGCAACCATTTATTTGCCTAAGGAATATAAGGTTGTTTATTTATTTTTAGGCATTTAAAACTTTTCTAAAATAAAGTTAATAAAATATAGGATTTATTTGTGGCATTCATGCTGGTGCACTATTTTTGGTTGCTGGAATTCAAATTCAAATTTGAATTCTATTGTTTGAAACCCCTTTTGCCAAAAATGCTAAACCCCTTTCTTTTTTTCCTTAACCCCTTCCCCCTTCTAGCCCAACCCGGCGCGGGCCTCGCGGCCCGCCCGCGGCGGCCCCGCGTAGCCCGGTCGGCCGCGCGAAAGTGGGCCGTGACCCGTCGCGGCCCCGCGCGCGCGCGCGCGCCCCGCAAGCCCGGCGGCCCGGCTCGGCCCGGCGGCCCGCGTCGCTCCCTCTCCCTTGCCGCCGCCGCCGACCGGGGGGGCCCGCCCCGTCATCCCCCGGCTCCGGCCCTCGTCTCCGCCCGGACTCCGCCGCCGCGCGCCGCCCGAGTCCGACCCGCGCACGCGTCCCCGTGCGTGGCCCGCACGCCAAGGAGCCCCCGCCCGGGCTATTTAAGGCACGCCGCCGCCCCCCCGGACCTCCCACCCGAGCCGCCCGAGCCAAGCCGCCGTCTTGCGCCGCCGAAACCCTAGCCCGCGCCGCCGCTTTCGGTTTTCGTCGCCGCCGTCGCTTCATCGTCGAGGAGCAAGACCCGAGGGACGCGCAAGGAGGTGAGGAATCCGCCGGAGTCACGTGTCATCGTCTTCGTGCACCGTAGCAATCGGGGGGGGGGCCTCGCCGGAGTTCGCACCCGCGCCGCCGCGCCGACCGCCGCGCCGCCGCCCCTCCGCCATAGCCGCCGCCCTAGATCGGTTCGCCGTGTCGCGCGCTTCGTGTAGGTGCCGCCCGCGCGCCGAACCGAGCCCCGAACCCCGGATTGGGTACGCCGGCGAGCCCGCCGCCGCGCGCGCCGCGCGCCGCCGTCTCCAGCCGGCCGCCGCCGCTTTGGCCGCCTGCGCAAGATTCCGGCCGCCGGATTAAAATCTGACGCCCCTGATCAACCCCGCCGCCCGCAAACAGCCGCAGCCGCTAGATCTAGATCCAACGGATCTAGATCAACCCGACCCGGTCAACTAGGTCAAACCCACCGCCAGCCCTGGCAATTTTGCAGAAAAGCCCCTGAGTTTCTTATAATTACAAAATACCCTTCCACCTTATGAGTTTTCTTACAGTTTAGTCCTTTTTCTTTATTTTAGCCCAAAACCTTTTCGAATCTTTACAGATTGGTCCCTATACCTTCCCTAAGCCATAACTTAGTCGTTTTAGCTCCGATTTTAGCGTTCTTTATGTCCACGCGTTCGTCTCGAAGCGTAGATTAGTTTTATGCTACTGTTTAGATCTGTTTGATCTGTTTGGTGACTGTTTCTTATTTATTCCTATTGTATGCTTGTATGTGATGATTGTGGACCGTAGAGAGCGATTCGTTCGAGGGATTTGAAGATCAAGTCGTGCAAGAGTTTGAGCAGCAAGGCTTTGTTGAAGGCAAGTATTCCTTGATGCATGCCCGCTTGTCCTACATAACATGCATTTAAATTCACTATTTTACTTTTTCGCTTGCATTAATTTGATGGGAACCTATTAAGGATCATGCCTAGCTTTTTACTACCTTTACCTTGATACCGGGAATTAAATTAATCTTGTGGTAGTTATTGCTTAGCATGCTCAACTGGGAATTGGTATTAGTCTACTTGGTTATCTTCTTTGTTATTCTATGTTCTGTTTATGATCTTTTGCTTTGCAAGACCACTTTAATATAATAATCGGAACATGGAGAACCACCCAGGAAAACAGTACAACTACAAGAACTAATGGGCAATGGTCTTGGCTAAATAATTAGGAACTTTAGCTTGGGATGGTCTTACCTGGTAAGGACAAGGGATCAGCGGTACTGTGGGGTATGGACTCGCTCTAGCAGGGGGTTGGGTGAGTTATTCTTTTATGGTGGGGTATCGACCTGCTAGGGGACTTTATACCTTGCTAACTGATCCGGACCTTGTGGGTCATAACTTGCTAGGGAACCTTTGTAAAGGCCATGTAGCGTCCCTATGCAATCACACCTCGGAAGTGTGATATGGTGTCTTGCAAACACCGCATGGTTGGGTCCAAAGTTCTTCGGAGCTTTTACGCTGCTTGTGGGTAAAGATGTACAACCTCTCGCAGTGTTAAACTAATCGATTAGCCGTGCTCACGGTCAAGAGCGGCCTGGACACTCACATGATTAAATTATGGAACTTTAATGTTTAATTGCTGTTTTATTCTTTATTTATGATGGTTACATCTTATTGATTGGGTTGGTATGAACTTACACCATTAGTAATCAGGTTGCTAATAAAACTTGACCAACTAAAATGCTAAAGTGCTTGAACCTTAGCCATCCACCATATGGCCTTGCATGTTATGTTGTTCTCTCTTGCTGAGTACGATATGTGCTCACGCTTGTTTATTCTCTTGCATCTACAATACCCGGATTTGCTGCTCAGACTGGGAGAACTTTGAAGATATTCCAGGAGATTTCCAGGAGTTCTAGGTGTGCGTAGTCTTCAGTCGGTACTGTGGAGGCATTTTGTCCGCTGCGAGAACTCGTTTGTTTAAGATTCGTTTAAGACTATGGTTTGTAATAACTCTTAATTCGTGTGACACTGATTTTGGTATTCATAATGTCTAAGCGTGTGTGTAACTTGATCCTGGCGCACACGTGATCAACGCATTCGGTTTTGCCTTTAAAACTGGGTGTGACAAAGCTGCAGTCGTACGTGGGCGAGTGGGCGTCCGCGGCGCACGAGCAGAACGTCGTCACCAAGCATCGCCTTCACAACAACGCGACCTGGGTAGCGTACCTTCAGTGGTACCTCCCGAGGACGCGGACGCAGGTGACGTACGTGCCTGCTACCCCGCCACCGCCACCTGTCCCAAACCACGACAGGATCCTGTCGAACACCACGTACCTGGTGCGCCGAGACCAGACCACCGACACAACGGTAAGCTATGATACTACAAACATATTACATTCATATGACTTTCATTATAACATGTGTTTCTAATTTTGTGAGCAGCACGACGTGCTTGCTAAGATCGTGCGGCTCGCCTCGTCCGCGAGGGAGTAGTGCTTTACCTGGGGGCCTCAGCAGCACCAGAGCACGTACGATAGGATCATCGATGCTTCCATGAGGTACTCCGTCGTCGTGAACTATGCCAGGGCTGTACAGATTCCGCTCCTTCCACGCCACCCAGCGTCGTCCAACCACCCTTCGCAGCTAACGCCTCCCACCCTTGTCGGCGGCTTCTCGGTTCCGACGACACAACAACAGCCACCCTACATGCAGCGGATGTTTGTTCCCCCCGACGTAGGTACTTTCAGTGGACCTTATTTTCAACTAATGCACGCAATTATTGTGTGTTTATACTATATTCTAATCGTACAGGGCGACCGCCACTCTTTCCGACAGCCGGGCCTCGACAGCCGGAGACGACGACACCTACAACGCCGATCTTTCCGTTAGGGGGTTTCAGACCGCCGACCTTTCAGTTTCCGGCGGCAGATATTCTTTCCTCGCCCACTCGGCCTATGTTCCAGCCTGCTTTCGACACAACCACCGAGGACCAGCTGGGCTGGAATCAGATGGGGTTAGACGACATCCTGGCGACCCTAGATGCCCCGCAACAGGTCGAGGAGGTTGGCCCGTCACAGTTGACACAAGCACCGGTGTGACGCCCCAGGTTTTTAATTAACCCTAACAGCCGGTCAACCCAGCTGACAGTGGTCAAATCACGGTCAACCTGGGCCCTCACCTCGAAAAACTCACCAACCAACTCTATTGAACCTTTTGGGCTAGTGGACACACTTGTGGGGCCAACCCATGGCCAAAGACTTGGTCAAACCCCAACTAAACCTTAGTGCCCATAGCTGTCTGTCGGAACTTTTGCCGAGTTCTCCAAAATTCACCTAAACACTTAAAATTCTACCTTTAGGAAAGTTGTCCATCTTGTTGAGGAACACATCTTTCATGTAGATTGGCATTTCAAATTTGGAGAGGAAAAGCATGAAAAACTTGACCCAAGGTCAGCATCTCCTGTTCATGAACATGTGTTGGCATTCAAAGTTGGCAACTGTTTCTTGCAAAATCTGTTGAGGAAAACCCTATATAGCCTTTTTGAAAATGATAGAGGGTAGCTAGATCTGTAACTTTCGTATTCAAAGTTGGGTCAACTTTTATTCAAATTTTAGGAGTAATTTGAATTCAAAGTGGGGCTCAGCGAACTGTTTCAAGCCGGGCGCTAGCACGCCGCGACATCGCGCGCCAGTGCGCCGCGCGTCGCCGGCCACGCGTCGGCCGACCCTCGGCATCCGCACCCCCGCGCGCCTTCCCAACACCTCTCTGCCCGAGGCCGCGCACCACCCGAAGCCCCGCCTCCCGACACATTTCCCCCCCGACAGAGGCGCCTCGACCGCGCGCGCCGCGCCGCCGCCCACGCGCGGCGTGCGCGCGCGGTTCGTCCGCGGCCCCGGCCGTACGCGTGCGGACCGCCGGGTCCGTTCGCGCCCCGGTCGTACGCGCGCCGGCCAAGGCGCCGTAGTACGGTGAGTAGCGCCGTCGTCACCACGATGTCACCCCGAGCTCGCGCGCTATAATAGGCTGTGCGAGCTACTTGGCACCTCCCCTAACTATCACTTGACATCTCTGGCTCGCGCTTTGTCTACCCCGAGCCGCCTCCTCGCCGGAGTCCGCGCCGCCGCGGCAACCGCCGCCGGCCGCCTGTCGATTCCCCATGCCGACGGCCCCTCCGCCCCAACCTCGGCCACCGGTCGCTCCTAGGTGAGCATGTGCACGACTCCCCGCCGTTCCCCGGCCGGGAGCGCCGCCGGAGCCGCCGGAATCCCGGCGAGCCCGCCGCCTCCCATGGCCAAGGGCTCAATTGCAAGCCCCGACTTTCTTACGGGGTGTTTTGTGCGAACTAGGGACCTATCCGCGAGAGTTTAATTCTTTCCAGGGGCGGTCGGTGTAAAGTGGATCTGCAATAGTAAACCCCCTTTTGCAGAAACTTGTAAAATGTGTAGAAAATCGTAGAAAATTCAGAAAAATGCAAAATCAATTTTGTTGGATTTGTGGTGAAAAATACCACAACTTTTGTTATACTCACATGGTCTGATTCTGGATATTTGTAACATGAAAAATAGGAATGTGAAAAGCTTAGATCTGCCAAAACTCAAAATCCATAAACCCTCTGTATCCAAATTTTGGATATGTTGTGTATCCTATTATGACTAGCTCCTGTGCCAAAAATTGCACAAAGTTATGTAGTAAATCGTTTTATATAAATTGTTTTCTATTTGTGCAGAAACTGCCTTGATGATTTTTGTAGCTAAAAATAATTATGTTTTTGTGGCCAACTTGTGCATGCTGTCTTGTTATGACAAATAACAGCTCTTCTGAATTAATAATGATTTTTAGTTTATCAGAAATATTTATCCTTAATTTGTGGATGTTTTCCTTTGTAAATTAGTTAAGCAAGATCAGTAGAGATTCTAGGTATATTTGCTGGTTCTTTAGGCTTGTTTAGGACCAGAGAGCATGCATGAGAAAGAATGAAGCATTTTGATGCCTATTTATTTTTGTATGCATTTAATTTGATTGCTAGCTAGTCTTTTGTTATTTTACAAAATATTTTATTTTCTAGCTTCCAAGCCTTACATGTGAGCCCAGTAGTACAGTATGGGTGTTCTGATGCTTAAGCAACCCTTCTTTAAATTTTTAGTGATTTATTGCTTAATAAAAAGCTTTAAAGGCCTTTTAAAGATTAAAGATTAATTAAATAAGGAAAATGCTTTTTAATTCTTTTCCCCTTTTTTGGGAAGTGTTACCTAACTTAATTAAAAGCTAAGAACACACCCTTGCTGATAAAGAATTAATTTATAAATAAATATCTTTGTTCACACCCTTACTAGTGAGAGGTAAAAGAAATAAATCTCCACACGGAATAACAGGTATAAAAGAAACATTAATTCAAGTGTGCAATAAAAGAATAAACCACATGTAATTAATAACCTTCCTAAAAGGAATTTATTAGTTAATTATTTGTTAAGGTGAATATGACCAACAAGAGTTGGATAAGATAAACAAACTGTCACATCACCTGAACCTTGCATTGCATTCCGTATAGATCTTCCTGACGGTGACTACTCACTCGTCCCGGAATCCGAGGAAGGAGGAGCAAAAGCTTCGCTGTAGTACGTGGAAGTACTCGACGACACCGAAGGTGCTCAGGCTAACTTAGCTGACGAAGGCAAGCCCCAGTGCATCTAACCCAGTTTTCAAATTTACTATTCAATTATCTATGGATACTTGTGCATTTAAGTTCAACAGTTGTATGAAACCCTAGATGCATGATCCCTATGTACCTTTGTCCTTACTAGTATGATAGGTCGTTAGCTGCTAAGCTATAGGACCGTTACAAGTCGGGTGATCATGTCACTCGCGAGAATAGGTTCCTAGATAGGAATCATAAGATCTCCTTAAATGGATTGCTCATGTGGTAAGAGCATGGGATTTGGGCTCCGGTCCAATGGCTATTGTGGGTTAAGTGTTTGAACGTACTAAGCACTTGTCGGGAATGGGACCGGTAAGCCTAGTACCTTAATGAGGCGGCGAGGGATCCTACTATTACTACTCTTGGGATACGTCTCACGGCTAGCTACCGGTGGTGTACGGTGAGTCCGGGTGCCTCGCGGGGTATGCCGGATAGCCTGCACCAAAGACTGTAAGATTCGATCCCGACCCGAAGAGTTTTGGGAACCGCTTGGTGGTTGTCCTCACGAGGGGCATCCCACCGTGTGTTTAGGTCTACCTTGCAAGGTTTGAATCAATCGATTGTTGGCCTCTCACCGATATCTGAGACTACTTACTCCACTAGCCATGAGATCCCTAATGATGGAATTTGATGAACACTATGCTGGATTAATCGTATTGTATGACTTTGTTTGTACTAGATGGCTAATTTAGTAAAGATTAAACCCACTAGAACTTGTGCTAAAATCTTGAAAGTAAGGACATACTCTTTGTTACTTTTCGGCAAAAGAAACTCAGTGGCCAAAAGCCTTTCATGTCTAGAGTTGGTGAAGTAGTTATCACCGACGGGTAAGTCTTGCTGAGTACTAGTATACTCAGCCTTGCTATAATATGTTGATCCAGGTAATGCTTTCGGTGATGTGTGGCCCGGAGAGATCCCGCCCGGCTGGGAGCTAGAGTGGGTGGAGGATGACGACTGAAGGCATCATGGGTGGCCTCCCGTGGTGTTTTTGCTTCCCGTTAGTTTAATTCTGCTGTTTCAAAAACTCTGAAGTACGTCATGGTGACAAAAACTTCGGTTTGTAATAATTAAACCCCTCGGGGTAAATTTCGGATGTTATTTATGTTGTATCTCTGGACTCGCCTTTGCGTGAGTTTTAATGCATATATGTCGATCCTTGTTGCTATTCAAGTGATTTACCGGGCGTTAACCTAGCGACTAACGATAGGATGATACTTTATTATCGCTTAATGACCAAAGTGGATTGGTTTAGGTGATAGTACGGTGTTTTCCTGGGTGGGTTGTCACAACCGGTTGGGACTCAGCTGACACAACGTTGAGCGGAGCGACCCGGTGGCCGGCGGAGTGACACCGGCGGGCGGAGCGACACCGGATGCTGCAGACTCGTCGCAGGCGGCCATGGCGACACTATCTTCCGACCAGCTCGGACCGCGGGTGGTCAGGGCACCTGACCCCTGGACGTATGACCGGGACCACACATGGGCTGGCGCTAGAGCTGTTAGGCCGAAGAGGCACCGACGCATTTAGATGTAGTAGTACTTTTACCATGATTTTTTATAAACTATTTGCATCTACTCATTGGTTATGATATGATCTTGTGATTATGCTTACACTTATCAGTTTGTTGTTTTTAGAAAGGTTAAACGTGTTTCAAAAATGAAAAAAATAAAAAAAATAAAAATGGCCTTACCGCCACGTGGCATGGCGATAGGGGCCTGCCGCCGAGGCGTTGGGCGGCAGGGTCCGGACACCGTGTCGCGGGGCCCTGCTGCCGTACCCCACATCGACAGGGACTTAATGGCGTGGGACATGGCGACAGAGATGCTGGCGGCAGATGTATATTTCTCGAAATTTTCGGTTCATCCATTTATTGTTAGAATATCAAAGAAGAAAAAAATATATAAAAAATTCTAGCTTGATGGATCTGCATATCGGGTCCCGTGCATGGCCTGCTGGACGGATTTTATATGCAGGTGGTTCCCAATTTTTATATTTAACTTTTTACGATTTTTCAAAACTAGGTAGCATTGCAGCCGCCTTTTGAAACGGCAGTTAGCTTCTACCACCATTAAAATGGCGATATTGAACAGTAACCCCACCGCCGATACTATAGCACTCTTAACTACCATTTTCAAACGAGAGTAGGGGCCAGTTCGTTTACAAAGATCATTACTTTATTATATAGACTTGGATGGAGATAGAATATGGAAATTGCAGCTTTCGTCGAGTTTCTAGTTCAAACGTTTTTCATTTGAAGTCATCTTGATGCTCAAATAATACAAATGTTTCTTCTCTGAACAACATATTTTTTAATATATTTCTTTCATATGAACCCAGGATGTAGATAAAAGTTATACAAAAATTGTAGCTTTCGTCCATAGTTACAACTTTGTAGTTCATACTTTTGTCATTTGAAATCATTTCGATGCTCAAATAATCGACAATACATTCAAATCTAAAATTTGACGAGATTTTTCTGTCTCGACAACATATCTTCAAAAAATTTATAACGATTTCATATTAATTTTGATGGAGGTAAACTCTACACCGAATTTGTGTATCTCGACGAGGTCTACAACTTTGTTGTTCAAACCGTCTCCATTTGAATTCATTTTGATCTCAAATGATTAACAATGTTTAGATTTAAAATTCAAATTTTAGATTTTGAGAGTATGTCGATTATTTGAACCTCAATATGACTCCAAATGTACAATGTTTAAACTGGAAAGGTGTAGATATCGCCAGAAGATATAATTATCATATAAAATTTATCTTCATTTGAATTTATACAAAAAAGTTATGATCTTTTAAAAACAGATCGGCCCCTACTGCCATTTCAAATGGCGGTAGAGGCCAACCGCCGTTGGGATGTGAAGAGTATCTTGGCCCCCTAAGTGGGTTTTGGTGATATAATGACACACACCTAAGTGGCTAATGAATTTATCTAGTCCATGAGCAGGTATTAAAATTATGTATGGCATCAAGCACAGCTCGTTGACTACACAAAAAGAAAGTGGTGCTCTAAAAGGATTCCTAAGAAGGCTTATTTATTTTTACTTTTGAATTTGAGTCCTAGGAATGCCGTACTATCAAGAGGGACAGGAATCATGTCTTCCAAGAGTCGAACAGGTGCTCTAGTTGCTAAAACAAAACCTATGAGAGACACCTTTGCACCAACACATTCACGGGGATCTTATCTTGGGTGCTGGCCTTGGAAGGCCGGATGTCGGGTTTTGCCCGAGACTCCGGACTTCCGGAGAGTCCGGGTTTATCCCGGATACTGTGACGCCCCAGGTTTTTAATTACCGTCATTAACGCTAACGACACGGTTAGCCGGTCAATTGGTCAACCCTAGGTCAACCTGGGCCCTCACCCATGAAAACTTCCTAACATACCCCTAAGTGACCCTAGTGAATAGTAAAACACTTGTGGGGCCAACCCTTGGTCAAGGGTGGGTCAAAATCCCCTTGCCACCCAATGTCCACAGGTGTCTGCCGGAACTTTTGCCGCGTTCCCCAAAATTCACCTAAACACTTAAAATTCTACCTTTGGGAAAGTTGTAGGTCTTGTTGAGGGACACAACTTTCATGTGGAGTGGCATTGCTGATTTGGAGGGGAAAATTGTGAAAAAGCCCTTGCAAGCCAGAAATCACTGTTGACAGAACCCTGCTGACATTCAAAGTTGGCACTTCCATAGATTCAAATCTAGGCAACAAAACCCTATACAACCTTTGTAAAAGTTGTAGCTGGTACCTAGATCTACAACTTTGGTATTCATCACTTGGTCCAGTTCTGTTGAAAAATTTTGAGAAAAATCGAGTCAAAGATGGCACCAGCAGCACGGCCAGCGCCAGAGCGCGCCACGCGCGACGTCGTGCGCGACCCGTGCGCCACCGTGCCGCCCGCCGCCGGCCTTGCCCCGGCAGCCGTGCCCACGCCGCCCGAGGCCTCGACGTCCGCTCCACGCCGCATCCCGATGCACGCGCGCCCCGATGCGCACCGTCCCGAGGCGTCTTGGCGTCCGCGCCGCCGCGCGCGCGCGCGCGCGCACGCGACCCGGCGGTCCGTCGGCGCGCGTCGCCGCCATACGCGCGCGACCCGACGCGCGCCGTAGCACGCCGCATCTTCCGCCGTCACCGCAGCGTCACCCACGGGCCGCCCGAGCCGGGTATAAAGCCTCCCGGCCTCTCCTCGCGCGCCGCACCGAGCCGCCCCCGCCATCGCCGCCGCCCGGTCCGCCGCCGCCGGTGCTAGGCTCTCCCCGGCCCGCGCTCGCCGCCGTCCAAGCACGCCGCTAGGCTCCCTAGCACCCATGCCGGCTCGCAAGCGCGCTTGTTTGCGCCAATTTGGCCTCCCCGCTGCAAAGGCACCGAGCCGCCCCGAGCGCGCGCCGCCGGTCGCCGCCGTGCGCGCGTCGCGGAGCCAGCTCCACCCTCACCACCACCACCAACAGGACCGTGGTCAGCTCAATTTCATCATGGTGCCGCTTGTTGTCGTGGTCGGGCCCCACATCGCCGCCGGCGAACCATCCCGCCGCCGGCAAGGGCATAGATGTGAACCCAGGGGCATATTTGCAAGGATTCTTAACTTAGTTTATTTGCAGTTCAGTCCACAGTCTTAGAAAATCCCTAGAAAATCGCAGAAAATTCCAAAAATTCTCAAACAAATTTTGTAGGTCTCAGGATGTCAAACTCCACCCATGTGTGGTACACTTGTGACTAGATTCAAAGTAGTTTTGGCAGGAAAATTTCAAATGTGTTATGCTTGAATCTGTTATATCTTGAAATATACAGCTCCTCTGTAGTTAAGCTTTGGATATGTTGTGTGTTAGAGTAAGACTAGATGCTGTGCCAAAAATTGCACAAAGTTATCATGTGAATCTCTTTATAAAAATGTTTTTCCATCTCTGGCAGAGCTACATAAATGATTTTTCATGTTAATTTTATTCATGTTCTTGAGCCCAACTTGTGCACACTGTCTTGGGATGCCAAAAGGCACCTCTTGTGAATTAATCATGAATTTAGGAGTAACAGAAATAATTATTCTTGTTTAGTGCTTGTTTTCCTTTGTAAATTAATAAACCAAATTCAGTAGAGGTTCCATGTGAACATGTTGGTTTTCTAAGCTTGTTTAGGACCAGAGAACATCCACCAGAAAGTTTGGGTAATTTTGATGCTTAATTATTTTTATTTGCATTTAAGTTGAATCACTAGATAACTTTTGTTATTTTCAATAATATTTAATTTTCTAGCATCCAACACTTACATGTGGGCCCAATGGACCAGAATAGGTACTATTAGGCTTAAGAAATACTCATTTAATTTTTGGTAATTTAATTGTTAAATAATGGCTTAAATGCCCTTTTAATATTAAAGGGAAATTAAAATAAAGAGGAATCCTTAATTAAATCCTTTCCTTTTTGGAAATAGTACTTAATATAAATAAAAGAAATTCAATTAATAGTACTGATAAAGAAATTTAATTCATAAATAAAAGATATGAAGTACACCTTTGTTGGTAAGGATAAAAAGGAAATGAAGCTTTCGCATGAAATGATAATCCTAAATAAAAACCTTTATTCAAATAAAGAATAAAAGAGTAATCCATGTACAACCAATGACTTCCTCAACTAGAAACCTTGGATAGATGCTTGTTAAGGTGAATATGACCAACTAGAGTTGGATAAGACAATGAACTATCACATCACCTAAAGTGCATTGCATTTCGTGTAGATCTTCCGGACGGAGATTACTCTCTGGTCCCGGAAACCGAGGAAGGCGGAGCGGAAGGTTCTCTGCAGTACGTGGACGTACTCGACACCGAGGGTGCCCAAGCTAACCTAGCTGACGAAGGCAAGCTCCGGTGCATCTAACCCAGTTTTAAAGTTCTTTATTCAAATTATCCATGAATGATTGTGCATTTACGTTCAGGAGTTGAATGAAACCCTAGATGCATGATCCATAGGTGTCGGGGACAGCCCTAGGGGTCCCCTTAAGCAACGGGGAAACCCCCACTTAATCCCGCAACCGCATCAAAACACGCTAAGCCTAACCATGCAGGTGACTAACCGTGCAGGACACGGCCCACGACGGGACCCCGACGGCCCACCAAGACAACCCTCTTAGAAGTCCCCTCGAGCAGGCCTCGCCTCGCTCGAGGGCGCGCTCCCCCTCGGGCAGGTTCCGCCCCGTTCGAGGGGCAACTCCCCCCTCGGGTGATCCCGCCCCACCCGAGGGCTCACTCCCCCTCGAGCGGGTCTCGCCCCGCTCGAGGGTCCGCTCCGCCCTCGGGCCGGGGCCCGCCACGCTCACGGGCACCCCGCACGCGTGCGCCGGCCCCGTACTTGGGCATTTAACGCCCCGACGCCGCGGACGCGCGCCATCATGCGCCCGGGCTCACGCCCGGTGCCGCCGCACCAACTCCCCAGGGAGGAGCCCATCCCCGCCACTGTGGGATGGACTGTGCGGTACGGCCGGTGTCAGTCCCGTGACACCGAGCGCCCACTACAGTACGGCTAACGCGCCCGACCCTCGAAAGGGGGCCGGGCGCACCCTCGATTTCACTTTCCCGTGACCCTACAGGTTAGGTAGGGGGCGCTAGGCCGGTGGATGGCCATCCCGGTCACTGTAACGCGCGCGGCCGCCGTACCCACGCGTGCGGCGCACGCCCGGCACCTTGCGAAGAACCACTCCGCTACCGCGGAGCGCATTGGGAAGGAACGCCGTTCTGCCTCGCTCCCCGTGCCCCGTACCAGCCATCATCAGCACCTCCCTCGAAGCCTATCAGAGGACGCCACCGCCATCTGCCGCCCCCCTACCCTTGAACCGTCACTGTTCGGGTACGGGGTAGGCCATCATGGCCGGATCGCAGCGAAGATCGTCCGGACGGCCGCCCACTCTACACCATAGCGCGACGTGCTCCCTCACGTAGCCAGGCAGCGCGGCGTGCATGTAACTCGCCGCCCCCTTGATCTATAAAAGGGGAGGCGAGCCCCCAGCCGCGGGGAGAACAAGCTCAATTCAACACGACACACGGTGCACTCACTCTCTTATTCTCCCACAACATCTTCAGCCACTCTCCCAGGGACTTGGAAGCCACGCTTCCTCTCCCGCCTTGCTTGTACTTGCCCCACTACAAGCACCCCTTGCCGAGCAATATAGTGCCACAAGCACGCCCCCTGTCTTGGACGTACGGCCTCCACGGCCGGAACCAGGATAAAACCTTGTGTCATTTGTTGCTTGGCATCGACCATTGAGGGATAGACCTAGGCGCTATCTACTGGTTAGTGTCGGGACCATATTCCGCACCGACAGTTGGCGCCCACCGTGGGGCAAGCGAGCGCCTAAGGTCATTTCGCCAACTCCCTCCATGGTGATCTGCACTGAGTACCGTGGTACCCGCTACAACATGGGTAGCTCGGACCCTCTCCCGACCGGATTTGAGATCCGCTTCGGGGACCTGAACTTCCAGGCCACGGGGAACGGCTATTTCATGCGCCTCACCAACCGTGAGGAGCTTCGCGCGCGAGCCGCGAGGCCGTGTCCGCTCCGGTCTCCGCCACGCGCACGACACCGGCGCAGCGCCCGCAGCACGGATGCCGCGGGCCCATCGACGCCGCGATGCCGTCGTCGCTGCGGGCTACGCTCGCGCCGGCGCGGTCCGAGCGGCGGCGGCCGAGCGCGCCGCCGCCCAACGCGGTGCGCCCACCGTTACGACGACCGCCACCGCCCCGCGGGGACCGCGTGCGGTCTCCGACCACGCATCCCCATCGGGCTGCGTGGCGCCACTACGGCCTACAACGCCAACGTCAACACGACGATGCGCAGGGTTCCACCTGGCCGCCACGTCTTCGTCGCCAGGGATCCCGGTACCTCCGCAGCAGATGAGTCGTCCCTGGGCTCCGTCGACACGATGCCACCCGCCAACCGCCACGGTACGCGGAGTGGGACTTCTCCGCGTGCCGGACCCGGGGCCGCGTTCAGGCGCTTCCTCGACGCCGCGGACTACTGGTTTGGCTGCTCCGACGATTCCAGCACTGGGAGCTACGACCCCGCGCGGGAGTGCTGCGCCGTCATCACCAACGACCCGGCCAACGCCACCGGTGCGGCAGGTGCCGGGGACGGTGAAGTCACGCCCGCCCCGAGAATCACCACGCGCCCGGCCGCGGGGCCGGCGCCCCGCCGGGGCCGACGTCGACGCACGCCCGTGCCCAAGCCCGCGAGCTCGAGGCCAAGCCGGCGCAGGAGTACGGACGGTGCGGCCGCTCCGCGCCTCGATGGCGGGGGAGGCCTCCGCGCGCGGCGAACGCGCGCGAGAGCCGGGGCCGACAGTCCGTGACCGCATCAACCCCGCCCCCAACGTCGTCAACGCGGACACTCCGCCGCGGGCGAGCCAAAAGCTCATCGCCGCCGCGACGTTGCTACGCGCCATGCCGGCACCCTCGACCCCCGAGGCTCGAGACATGCACCGCGAGGTGCAGACCCTCCTTGAGCAAGCGGCCGTCCAGCAGGCCGAGAGCTCGGCCTCACGCATCCGCCAACAGGGGGACGCGCGGGGTGATGATCCTGCACCAGGAGGCGAACCCTCGGTGCACGTGGGTCAACCTGCTGACCAGGGACGCACGCCGGCCAAGGAGCGGCTCCTTGACGCGCGCAGGGCGTTGGATGGCGATGCCCGCAACGTCATCAACGCCCGGCGCACCAGCAAGGCGGACGCACGAGCGGCCAGAGGCTATCACCCTCGAAGGGGTGGACGCTACGACAGCGGTGAGGATCGTTCCCCGACGCCGGAACCCCCGGGGACCCGTGTGTTCAGCCGGGAGATCCGCACGGCGGCGTTCCCCCAGCGCTTCCGTCAGCCCTCGACAATCGTCAAGTACAACGGGGAGACGGACCCCCGCGTCTGGCTCAACGACTACCGCCTAGCCTGTCAGCTGGGCGGGGCCACCAACGACGAAGTAATCATCCGCAACTTGCCCCTGCATCTGGGCGACGCGGCGCGGACATGGCTCGAGCACTTGCCCGCCAGCCAGATCCATAACTGGGACGATCTAGTCCACACGTTCGTGGGCAACTTCCAGGGCACGTACGTGCGCCCTGGGAACTCCTGGGATCTGCGCTCCTGCACGCAGAAGCCGGGCGAGTCGCTGCGGACTTCATACGACGCTTTTCCAAGCGCTGCACGGAGCTCCCCGCCGTGGCACGGTCCGAGATCGTGCACGCGTTCCTCGAGGGCACCACGTGCCGGACCTTGTGCGCGAGCCGGGACGCAGCCCCCGCCTACGGACTCAAACGAGCTGTTCGACATTGCCACCAGCTTCGCCTCCGGAGAGGAGGCCGTGGGGGCAATCTTCGACGGCAAGAAGGGCAAGCGCTCCGAGGACACGCCCGCGGAGGGCAGCGGGTCCAAGGAGCCGCGCCGCAACGACAAGCGGGGCAAGAAGGGAAAGAAGCCGCGCCGCGAGGCGCGCGAGCAGGGGCGCAACGGCGGCAACGCTGAGGCCCTCGGCGTTGACCCGCCCCGACGGGGCCCTCGACCGGCTCCTCGAGGCCCGGGGGTGTTTGATGACATGATGAAGAAGCCATGCCCCTACCACAAGACTCCCGTGAACCACACTCTTGAGCAAAGGCGACATGCTCAAGAAGTTCTATGGCCGTGCCGCCGCGAAGAAGGCGAGAGGCCAAGAAAGATGGGGGCGATGGCGACGCGGGTGGTTTCCCGCCGTCGAAAATATGTTCCTCATCTTTGGGGGACCTACCGTCGACATGTCGACCCGCAGCCGCAAGAAGGAGCGGCACGAAGTCCTCGCCGCGAAAAGGGCGCCTCCGGCCTTCCTCAACCGGTCGAAGGATGCCATCACCTTTAGCCGGACGACCACCCAAACCGCATCCCGAACCCGGCCGATACCCACCGGTGGTCGATCCCATCATCGGGAACGCCCGGTTTTCGAAGGTCCTTATGGACGGAGGCGTAGCCTCAATATCCTCTTCGCGCATACATTGCGCCTAATGGGGATCGGGGCCGGACCACCGCGGCCCGAAGCACGAAGCCGTTTCACGGCATCGCGCCGGCAAGCAGGTTCAACCCCTAGGGCAGATCGATCTGCCGGTCTGGTTTGGGACCCCCAAGAATTTCCGCAAGGAAACCCTCACCTTCGAGGTGGTGGGATTCAAAGGGGCCTACCATGCCATACTTGGGCGACCATGCTATGCCAAATTCATGGCGGTCCCCAACTACACGTACTCGAAGATGAAGATGCCGGTCCTAACGGCGTCATCACCGTCGGGTCGTCGATCGAGCACGCATTCGACCGCGACGTCGAGTGCGTGGAACATGCGAGGCACTAGCGCCGGATGAAGCGCTGGTGAACACGCTGGAGAAGATGGTCAACGACGACCTCAGCTCCGCCGCCAAGCACGTCGGCACCTTCGAGGCCGCCGAGCAAACCAAAGGGGTCCCCCTCGACCCGTCGGCCCCCAAGGGCAAGGCGTTGAGGGTCAGTTCGACCCTCGACCCTAAATAGGAAGCGTGTTCGTTGACTTCCTCCGCGCCAACGCCGACGTCTTCGCGTGGAGCCCCTCGGACATGCCGGGCATCCCGAGGGAGGTCGCCGAGCACTCCCTTGATATCTCGCCAAATGCCCGCGCCGTGCGGCAGCCGGCCGCGCCGCTTCGACGAGGAGCGGCGACGGGCGATCGGAGCGGAGCCGCGGAAGCTCCTCGAGGCCGGATTCATCAAGGAAGTGTTCCACCCTACGTGGCTAGCTAATCTCGTGCTTGTAAAAAAGAAAAACAGGAAGTGGAGGATGTGTATTGACTACACCGGGCCTCAATAAAGCATGTCCAAAAGTTCCTTTTCCTTTGCCACGCATAGATCAAATCGTTGATTCAACGGCTGGGTGCGAACTACTCTGTTTCCTTGATGCCTATTCGGGATATCACCAAATAAAAATGAAGGAGTCCGACCAGCTCGCGACTTCGTTCATCACACCGTTCGGGACGTTTTGTTACGTCACAATGCCTTTCGGCCTCAGAAACGCGGGCGCAACATATCAGCGCTGCATGCAGCACGTTTTTGGGGACCACATCGGGCGAACGGTCGAGGCTTACGTGGACGACATCGTCGTCAAGACCAGGAAGGCGGACGACCTGGTTAGCGATCTTGGCATCGCGTTCGGTACCGCCACGGGCCAACGGGGTCAAGCTCAACCCCGAAAAATGTGTCTTTGGAGTGCCGCGGGGCATGCTCCTAGGATACATCGTCTCCCGGCGGGGAATCGAGGCCAACCCCCGAAAAGGTCGCAGCCCTCGAACGAATGGGTCCGATTCGGGACCTCAAAGGGGTGCGAAGGTGTTGGGGTGCCTCGCCGCCTTAGCCGCTTCATCTCGAGGCTCGGTGAGAAGGGCCTCGCCCTCTACCGCCGCTCAAGAAGCACGAGCGCTTCTCTTGGACCGCCGAGGCCCAGGAAGCGCTCGACAAGCTGAAGGCGTCTCTGACGCACGCCCCAATCCTCACACCGCCGCGAGACGGCGAACCCCTCCAACTCTACGTGGCCGCAACCACCCAGGTGGTCAGCGCCGTGATCGTCGTGGAGCGCGCGGAGGAAGGGCACGCCTTGCCCGTGCAGAGGCCGGTCTACTACATCAGCGAAGTCCTGTCGGACACGAAGACGCGCTACCCCCCGGTGGTCCGGAGAGGTTGTTGTACGCGGTAGTCCTCGCGCGGCGCAAGCTCCGCCACTACTTCGAGGCCCACCCGGTCACGGTGGTCTCTTCCTTCCCGCTAGGAGAGATCATTCGCAACCCCGACGCGGCGAGCGGGATTGCCAAGTGGTCCGTGGAGTTGATGGGCGAGACGCTCGCCCACGTCCCGCGCAAGGCCATCAAATCACAAATCTTAGCCGATTTCGTCGGCGAGTGGACGGAGACACGACCGCCGCCCCCTCGGATTCGAGCGAGTACGTCGGACTCTCGTTCTTCGACGGCTCGGTGATGAAGACAGAGCGGGCGCGGGCACGCTCTTCGTGTCACCCCTCGGGGAGCACATGCGCTACGCAAAGGCGCCCTCCACTTCCCCCGCGTCCAACAATATGGCGAATACGAGGCCCTTCTCTCGCGGCCTCAAAATCGCCATTGAGTTGGGCGTCAAGCGCCTCGACGTGCGAGGGGACTCACAGCTCGTGATCGATCAAGTCATGAAGAACGCGAGCTGCCACGACGACAAGATGGAGGCCTACTGTAAAGCCGTGCGGGCCCTCGAAGACAAGTTCTACGGCATCGAGCTTAATCATGTACCCCGCCGGTACAACGAGGAAGCAGACGAGCTGGCGAAGATCGCGTCCGGGCGGATCACCGTTCCCCCGAACGTTTTCGCGCGCGACATCGCGCAGCCCTCGGTCGCCTTCGAGCCCTACCCCTCGAGCGACGGCGGACCCTCGGGGGCTCCCTCGAATCCAGCGGGTGCGGAACCCATGAAAGAGGACCCCTCGAACGAGGCGTACGTGCTCTCCCTTCTCGAGGGGTACGGCTCCCACGAGGTCGATGCGATGGACATAGAGCCGGCTCCTGTCCAAGCGGATTGGCGGGAAAAATACACCGCGTGGATCGCTCGAGGGGAACTCCCCGCGGATCGGGCCGCAGCCAGACGCATTGCCAGGATGGCCAAATCTTTCACCCTCGTCGACGGCGAGCGCGCATAAGCGCGCCGCGTCGGGCATCCTCCGGCGGTGTATACCCATTCCCGAGGGGCGCGAGCTCCTACGGGACATCCACGCGGGGGAATCCGCGGCCACCACGCCGCGCCGCGCACCCTCGTCGGCAACGCGTTCCGCCGGGGGCTTCTATTGGCCTACCGCGGTCGCGGACGCCGGTGAAATCGTACACACCCGCGAAGGGTGCCGGTTCTACGCCCGCAAGTCCAACTTGCCCGCTCACGCCCTGAAAACGATCCCCGTAACATGGCCGTTCGCCGTGTGGGGGTTGGACATCGTCGGGCCCCTCGCGGAAGGCGCCGGGGGCTTCACCCACACCGCTTGTCGCGATCGACAAGTTCCCCAAGTGGGTGGAGGTGCGCCCCATCACGAATTTGAGGGCTGAGCAGGCGGTCACGTTCTTCACCGACATCGTCTACCGCTTCGGAGTGCCAAACTCCATTATCACGGACAATGGGTCCCAGTTCACGGGCCGGAAGTTCTTGGAGTTCTGCGACAAGTTCCACATCCGCGTGGATTGGGCGAACGTGGCACACCCACGTACCAAAGGCCAAGTGGAACGTGCCAACAAGATGATTCTACAGGGCCTCAAGCCCGAATTTTCGACCGCCTCAACAAATCCGGCCGAAAATGGCTCCAAGAACTACCCAGCGGCGTGTGGAGCCTAAGGACCACCCGGCAAGGGAGCCACCGGTTCACCCCGTTTTTCCTAGTCCATGGCGCGGAGGCCGTCCTCCCCACGGACTCGGAATATGGGTCGCCCAAGGTTCGAGGCTACGACGAGGATGCTAACCGGCGAGTCCGCGAGGACTCGCCGGACCGCCTAGACGAAGTACGCCTCGTGGCGTTGATGCACTCCGCAAGGTATCAACGCCCCTACGACGTTACCAAGCACGCAAGATACGTCGGAGGGATTTCGCCGAGGGGGATTTGGTCCTAAGGCTACGCCAAGACAACCGAGGACGCCACAAGCTATCGCCCCGTGGGGAGGGACCCTACGTCGTGGTGAAGGTGCTCAGGCCGGCACGTACGAGCCGGCCAACAAGGACGGTGAAGAACTCACCAACGCTTGGAACATCCAACAGCCTACGTCGCTTCTACCCTTAGCTAGGATTTCCAAGTACTTTACGTTGTAAAATCGCATGGCCAACGCCCCGCTTGGTGTCAACTATGTAAATACTCTAAGTCTAATAAAAGGGCAACTCGGCTTTCCCCCTGAAACCCAAGTTACCCTCGGGGGCTACTACGGGGGGCATCCCCCCCCAAAATGGTCCCATTTTTCGCGCAAAAAATAAAAAAACGACTCACACGCGCTAAGTTTGTTTCCTACTTCAACCTCGAGCCACGATTCGAACAGGGCGCAGATGGCACAGCGGAAGGAGCGTGCGAGCCAGAGATAGCCTACGCCGCGTGGCTATGGCCCTTCTCTCTCGCCTCCAACCCAGCGGGCCCCCTGCGAAAATCGAACTCCCCTAACTAGAATCTACTCAGGAAGAAGGAGAAACAAAAAGCGTGATAAACAAACGATTTCATTTACATCCAATGCCCATGTTCATGAAACGACTTGTTTATTTACAAAAGGCCACGAGGCCAGAGTACTGATACACATAAAAAACGGGCCTAGCGCCCAGACTGCTTTCAGGCGGGAGGAGCGGCGTCCGCGACGTCGGGGAAGAGGAACTCCTCGAAGGCCTCGGCGAGCGATCCGGCGGCGTCGGCAGCAAGCGCGTCTACGCTCTCCATGGCCACCTCGTCCTCGACGCCCTCGGGAACGATGTAGCCCTCCGCCAGCGCCTCGAAGTTGACCTCGTAGTGGGATCGCACCACTCCGAGGGCCTTCTGGACGCCTAGGTGCAACGCCCGGCGCATTCGCTCCGTGACATGGCCGCCAAGGGCGCGCAAGCGGCTGGCCAGCGAGCTGCCGGCTTGGGCCTCGCCCTCCTCGACGACGCGGCAGGTCTCGAGGGCCGCGTCGCGCGGCCTCCCGCGGCCTCTGCTCGGAGGAGTTGTAGGAAACCTGCAGGGCCTCGGCCCGCCCAGCGGCGTGCCCCAGGGCGGTGCGCAAGCCTGGAATCAACAAGACGAAAAGAAATTAGAAAGGGGGAAACGAACCCTCTAAAGCAAAAAACCAACAAGCAAAGTTAAAAAGTGACTCACCCTCGACTTGCTTCCTCTCCAGATCGAGGTCGCGGCGCGCGGACTCGAGCGCCAACTCGAGACGCTGGACGGTCTCGCCTTGCTCGCGGAGGGGCCGGCTCCCCGGTTGGCGTTGCTGATGCTGAGCGCGAGCGCATCGTCCTCAACTTTGGAGAACGAGGCGTTCCGCTCCTCCAGCGACTTCTCCGCCGCCTCGCGCGCGACGCGCTCTCGCTCCAGTGCCGTTCGGGCGTCGCCGAGGGCAGCCCGCTCCCCGCCGGAGCCGCCCCTCGGCCCCTTGGCGGGCGATGCGCTCCTCGCCGGAGCCGCTCCCTCGGCCGGCGACCGGGCCGCGGCCTTGGCGTCGAGGGCGGCCCCTCGGGTCGTCGGCCGCCTTGGCACGCTCTCCAACCCGCGCGCCCGCTCCTCGCCCGCGCGCCGCGCCCGCGCCCCCTCGAGCGACGTGCGGAGCTCCCGGGTTCGGCGCGAGCGGTGGCCACCTCCGCCTCCCGCCTGGCGGCCGCCCCCCGCGCCTTCTCCGGGTCCGCGCGCGCGTTCCATAACGCCTCGTCGCGGTCGGTGAGGGCCGCGCGGATCCGCTCGAGGCTCGAGCGACGCGCCGTGTCCTCGCCTTGAGCTCTCGGGGAGCTCGTCGCACCACGCCATCGCCCGCACGCCGGCCCGCCGTCCGGCGTCCTAAGAGCGTCCGCAAGCGCGTCGAAAGCGCTGCACCGCTCCCGGAGCTGGCGGGCCTCGGCGTTCACCTGGTCGAACGCGTCGTACTTGTCGTGGGCGCGGCGCTCGAGCTCCTGGCATCCACACATCAAATCCCGTAAGCGCCAAGGCTTGAATGCAGCACACGAAAACGAAAAAGGAAGAGGAGCGAGTAACCACGGCTCACCTGGAAGACGAGCCTGGCCGGGCCGCCGTGAACTTGCAGCGCCTCGTTCAGCGCGCGGTTGAGCGTGGCGCCGTGGCTCCGAAGCTCGCCCCAGAGCTCCTGCTCCCCCCCGGGCGTCGGCAAACGCCGGGGATCACCGACGGCCCCCCTCCACCCGGGGGGCGGCCGCGTGGGAGGACGAGGCCTCGGCACCATGTCCTCGGCCCCCCACCACCATGTGACCCTCGTGCCACCTCACGAGGGCCCCCCCCCCCGGGGCTCGGGGGGAGTTCGTGGGCCGGGCCGGCCCACCGATTCCACCCGGGCGGCGGGGAGTCATCCGAGAGCTCCACCACCTCCGCCCGGAGATCGCCGGCGGGCGCGGCCGCTTGCGCCGCCCTCCGCCGGCACCTCCACCGCGCCTCCGCGGCCACGGGCGCCCGTCGTGGCGCCGTGGCCGCCGCCTCCCGCAAGCCGCCGCATCCACGGGCGCTCCCGCGGCTGCGCCCGCTCCACCTCCTCCGCGAGGGCCGCCACCGCGGGCCGCGCCTCCACCGTGGCCGCCGCCGCGGCCCGTATCTCCGTGGCGGCCGGCGCCGGCCGCCCCCCGGCGACCTCCGGCTGCGCCGCGGTGGGGGTGATCCGCCGGCCGGGGCCTCGAGGCCCCGGCCCGGCCTTGCGAGCTCGTGCCCGCCGCCGCGCTTGTCCCCGGCGCGACCCCCTCGACGAGCGCCGCCGGGTGGGGATCGATGCGTCCGTCCTCAGCACCTTGGCCGGTGCAAGAGGAGGAACGGTTGGCACCGTCCTGCGCAGGCACGAACGGAGGGTTAGACCACTTAATCATCAACGAACCAAACCAAACGAAGAAGGACAGGCTCCTTACCTCGCAGAGGAAAAGGCCCGCTTCCTTTTCCTCGAGGCCTCTGCGGACGAGGCCGGCGCGGCCGGCCGCGCTCGCCGAGCGCCTCCCCGACGGCGCCGCCGCGCGCACGGCACGCCCGCCCCGTGCGCGGGTGCGCCCGATGCCGCACCCCCCCCCCCCCCCCGAAGGCGCCACCGCGCGCGGGGGCACGCTCGCCCGCGCGCGCGGCACGCCCGCCGTCGCGCCCCTTGACGATGACGCCGCGCGCGCGCACGCTCCCTCCGCGCGCGCGTGCACGCTTGACGCGCGCGCGCGCGCGCGTCCGCCGCGCGCGCCTCCGTGGCGCGCGCGGCGCACCTCCGCGCGCGTGCCGCTCCCGACGACGATTGCCGGCGGCGGGCGCCGGTGCGCCCGCCCCCAGCGAAGCCGCCCCCGACGCCGCGCGGGTTCCGCGACGGGGGCGCAGTCGCCACCGTCGGAGGGGCCCTCCCCCTCGCCCTCTTCTTCCTCGTCCTCGTCCGAGGACGAGGGCTCCTCGATATCCGGGAGGAGAGCCCCGCTCCTCACGCCGTCGGTACTCGCGGACCGTTGGTCGCGCGCGCTTGGCGTCGCCTCGCGTGCTCCCTCTTGCGCGCCGCCCGCTCCCGCGTCGCTCCCGCTGCGCCGCCCGGCCGAGCGCACGGGAGTCGGGGGTGGGTGGAACGGACTTGGCGATGTCGAACTCCACCAGCTGCGCACAAGAGCGACAATGACGCGTCAGAAAACAAAAGCAAGACCAAGAACTAAAACAAAATCAGGAACCCAACTCACCAACGGGCCCGTGGTGAGCATCTCGATGTCCCACGGGGTCCGACCCGCAGGCAGCGGCACCCGGGTGTCGACGGCGCTCCGCGCCCGGGTGAGCGCATACGGCCGCTCGAGGGGCGTCGGGAGCATCCGCGACCTCGCCGAGTCGACGGGGGTTGGCCGCCTCGTCATCTCGAAGATGCGAGCGGCCTCTCCATCAACGGCACGATCCGCCGGTGATGAAGGAAGGCGAGGACGCCCATTGCGTTCAGCCCCATCTTCGCCAGGCGCTGCAACGCAGCCAGGACCGACTCCTGCCGCGCCCGATGCTGGGCCGTGGACACCCCGTAGCCCCAGGAGGCAGGCCTCTCCTTGAACACCCGGCCGGTGTAGGGGGGAGGCCGGGCTCGGCGTTGTGCAGGTAAAACCACCCCCGCTCCCAGCCGGCGTTGTTCGTCGTCATGGTGCAGGGGATGTAGACGTTCTTGAATTGCCCCCGCAGGCAAGCGACATCCCGCCGGCGCGCATCGCGCGGCGGGTCCTTGGCTCCGTCGTGGGCCGCGTGATGAGCTCCGCGCGGAAAAGGTGTACCCGAGCTCCCAATTGACGGGGTCCCCGGGTACCCTTCGCGACGCCCACGAACGTGGCCGCCCGCGAGATCGCGTTGGGGGCGAAGTTGTGCGGCTCCACCCCCGTAGTAGTAGCACATCGCCCGCATGAAGGTGCTCGCCGGCGCGCGTGAAGCCGTGCTCGTGGTAGCGGACGAAGCTCACCACATAGCCCCCCGGCGGGTTGGGCTCGTGGTGCGCCGCCGGTGGCACGATCCACTCCGCGGGACGCCCGTCTTCGTTGGCCGCCGGGGGCCGGCGGCGACCAGCTCGCCAAGGGCCAGCCGCGTCACCGTCGACTTCTCCCAGGCATATGGCTCCAGGACCCTAAGAGGAAGCTCGGGCGGCGCCATGAGGAAGGACGAAGGAATGCGAGGATGGAGGACAAGGAGACGGAAGAAAAAGCTCTAACGACGACGCCGCGCGGTGGCGAGAGCAAGACGAAGGCGAAGGGACGGGGGGCTGAAAATGGTGAGATGCCAAGGTAAAAAACCGCCGCCCTCTCCTCCCCGCAGTTTTATGGGCCGACGGGCGAGCTCTCCGGAGCGGACGCCCCGCCAGCATTAACTGCAGGAATCTTTCCATCGCGTCGACGGGTGGACCCCACCACGACCGCAGCGGCTATAACACTGCAGGCGGGTCATCATTACGGCGAAGACCGGCAGCGACCGAGGCAAAACCGTCACGTCCGCCCCTCGCCGCGCCGCCCACTACGCGCGCGCGCGCGCGCGCAGCGCCTAAAAAGGCGCGCCCGCGCTGCAAAACCGCGGCCACGACCGCAAGGCGCTTAAATGCCCGGGTCCCTTGCCAAGGAAGGAGAACCCTCGAGCGGGGCGGACCCCGCGCTCGAAACGAGGCGACCCTCGATGGGATATCGGCGTGAGAAAGTCGCCGGGACCTCGCTCGATGTAGAGCAGTCAACCGCGGGCACCCATGCCACGTGAAACCCTCGAGCGGCATGACCCTCGGCTCGAAACAGAGGCGACCCTCGATGGGATATCAGCGTGAGAAGGTCGCCCGGGACCTGCTCGATGTAGAGCAGTCAACCGCGGGCACCCATGCCACGTGAAACCCTCGAGCGGCATGACCCTCGGCTCGAAATAGAGGCGACCCTCGATGGGATATCAGCGCGAGAAGGTCGCCCGGGACCTGCTCGATGTAGAGCAGGCAACCACGGGCACCCATGCCACGTGAAACCCTCGAGCGGCATGACCCTCCGCTCAAAATGACGTCGACCCTCGATGGGATATCGACGTGAGAAGGTCTCCCGGGACCTGCTCGATGTAGAGCAGGCACCCGCGGGCACCCATGCCACGCAAAACCCTCGAGCGGCCCGAGCCCCGGGCTCGAGACAATGTCAACCCTCTAAAAGAAGGCACACGCGTGAGAGGATCGCCCAGGTCACGCTTGAAATAGAGCGGCACCGAAAGCACTCATGCCGCGCCGTGCTACCAACAAGCGCCTCGAGGGCTGGCTCGCCCAGACCCCTCGACGGCCGCAAACGCGAAAAGACGGGGCGGGTCCGGGGCACGGCCCCGCACGGCCTTACTGATCAGAGGTTCGAAGCCTGACCCTCGACGGGTTCGAACAGCGCCCCGCATCACGAGTTAGGGACGACGAGGGCACGCGCATTCGAGCCGTTCCTCGAGCCCGTCGGCTCGAGGGTGCCCCACATGTCGTGTTCGAGAGCCGCCGAGGGCGGCTAGCGGGGGATCCCACCGAGGGAGAGCTTCCGCGCCCTCGGTCCCTAGCGAACGGGACCGAGCCCCACCTAGCAAACCCACGCAAGCGCTTCCATGGACGTGTCTCCGACCGCGCGGCCTACCCTTATCGAACGGGGCATGGACGTCCACTTGAACCACCCGCTAGCGCCTCGAAGAGGAATCCGCAATTCGCGACCCGCTCGATGGGAGTTGCAGAAACCTCACCCTCCGTCCCGCGGAGGGACGGCGAGGGCGCGTTAAAAAACAAGCCGTCAGGCTCGACCCGATCGCCTCGAACGGGCCAAGGCTCGGGGGCTTGACGCACGGCTACACCTCCTTGAAATTGCACCCGCCGGAGACAGTGACAGGGGAGCGTGCACCCCCGATGCCGGCTGAAATACCGCCGATGCCGGTTGGCATATGTGCCACGCCTTTCGACCAAAGTTCTCACGGTTAACCCCTCGCAGAGAACCCACACTCCCCGCAGGCTTCGGGGGCTAGACCCGCGGGTCCGCTGACGCGGCCCCACGGAAAGCGTTCGCAAACAAGGAGGGAAGAACATCCTATCAGTAGGTTCCAGCATCTGCGGGAGCCTCAATGGCAAACCCGCAGATGCTCGGGGGCTACTGTCGGGGACAGCCCTAGGGGTCCCCTTAAACAACGGGGAAACCCCCACTTAATCCCGCAACCGCATCAAAACACGCTAAGCCTAACCATGCAGGTGACTAACCGTGCAGGACACGGCCCACGACGGGACCCCGACGGCCCACCAAGACAACCCTCTTAGAAGTCCCCTCGAGCAGGCCTCGCCTCGCTCGAGGGCGCGCTCCCCCCTCGGGGGGTTCCGCCACGTTCGAGGGGCAACTCCCCCCCTCGGGTGATCCCGCCCCACCCGAGGGCTCACTCCCCCCCTCGAGCGGGTCTCGCCCCGCTCGAGGGTCCGCTCCGCCCTCGGCCGGGGGCCCGCCACGCTCACGGGCACCCCGCACGCGTGCGCCGGCCCCCGTACTTGGGCATTTAACGCCCGACGCCGCGGGACGGCGCCATCATGCGCCGGGGCTCACGCCCCGTGCCGCCGCACCAACTCCCCAGGGAGGAGCCCATCCCCGCCACCGTGGGATGGACCGTGCGGTACGGCCGGTGTCGGCCCGTGACACCGCGCGCCCACTACAAGATGCGGCTAACGCGCCCGACCCTCGAAAGGGGGCCGGGCGCACCCTCGATTTCACTTTCCCGTGACCCTACGGGTTGGGTAGGGGGCGCTAGGCCGGTGGATGGCCATCCCGGTCCACCGTAACGGCGCGGGCCGCCGTACCCACGCGTGCGGGCGCACGCCCGCACCGCGGGCGCACGCCCGGCACCTGCGAGAACCACTCCGCTACCGCGGAGCGCATTGGGAAGGAACGCCGTTCGCCCGCTCCTGTGCCCCGTACCAGCCATCATCAGCACCTTCCTCGAAGCCTATCAGAGGACGCCACCGCCATCTGCCGCCCCCTACCCTCGAACCGTCACTGTTCGGGTACGGGGTAGGCCATCATGGCCGGATCGCAGCGAAGATCGTCCGGACGGCCGCCCACTCTACACCATAGCGCGACGTGCTCCCTCACGTAGCCAGGCAGCGCGGCGTGCATGTAACTCGCCGCCCCTTGATCTATAAAAGGGGAGGCGAGCCCCCAGCCGCGGGGAGAACAAGCTCAATTCAACACGACACACGGTGCACTCACTCTCTTATTCTCCCACAACATCTTCAGCCACTCTCCCAGGGACTTGGAAGCCACGCTTCCTCTCCCGCCTTGCTTGTACTTGCCCCACTACAAGCACCCCCGGTGCTGAGCAATATAGTGCCACGAGCATGCCCCTGCTGGACGTACGGCCTCCACGGCCGGAACCAGGATAAAACCTTGTGTCATTTGTTGCTTGGCATCGACCATTGAGGGATAGACCTAGGCGCTATCTACTGGTTAGTGTCGGGACCATATTCCGCACCGACAATAGGTACCTTTGTCCCTACTAGTATGATAGGTCGATAGCTGCTAAGCTATAGGACCGTTACAAGTCGAGTGATGACCTCACTCGCGAGAATAGGTTCCTAGATAGGAATCATACTATATCCTTAAATGGATTGCTCACGTGGTAAGAGCATGGGATCTGGGCTCCGGTCCAGTGGTTATGTGGGTTAAGTCTTTGAACGTACCAAGCATATGCGGGTATGGGACCGGTAAGCCTAGTACCATAATGAGGCGGTGAGGGATCTTACTATTACTACTCTTGGGATTCGCTCTCACGGCTAGCTACCGGTGGTGTATGGTGACTCGGGGTATCTCGCGGGGTATGCGGATAGCCCGCACCAAAGATCGTAAGATTCGATCCCAACCCGAGGATTTATGGGGACGGCCTGGGGAGTTGTCCTCGCGGGGGCAGCCGACCGTGTGTTTGGGTCTACCTTGCAAGGTCTGTAATCAATCAATTGTCGGCCTCTCACCGTTATCCGAGACTACTTACTCCACTAGTCATGTGATCCCTAATGATGGAAGTTGATGAAGATGATGTTTGATTAATTGTATTGTACAACCTTGTTTGTACTAGTTGGCTAATGTAGTAAAGATTAAACTACTAGAACTTGTGCTAAAATCTTGAAAGTAAGGACCTACTCTTTGTTACTTTTTAGCAAAAGCAACCCAGTAGCCAAAAAGCCTTTCATGGTCTAGACTTGGTGAAGTAGTTATCACCGACGGGTAAGACTTGCTGAGTATTAGTATACTCAGCCTTGCATTGATGTGTTGATCCAGGTAATGCCTTCAGTGATGTGTGGCCCGTGAGATCCCGCCGGCCGGGAGCCGGAGTGGGTGGAGGACGACTACCGAAGCATCATGGATGGCCTCCCGTGGTGACTTGCTTCCGCTAGTTAATTTCCGCCGTGTCTTTTCGAAACTCGAACTATTCTCGTCATGACAAAAACTATGGTTTGTAATAATTAAACCCTTCGGGGTACGTATTTGAACTTGAATGTTGTTGTATCTCTGGACTCGCCTTCGAGTGAGTTTTAATGCATATATTCGATCCTTGTGCTCTCAAGTGATTTACCGGCGTTAACCCGCGACTTACGACAGGATGGTACTTTATTATTGCTTAATGACCAAAGTGGATCGGTCTTGGGCGATAGTACGCGTACTTTCCCGGGCGGGTTGTCACGCTTGGCATCGAGCTTATATGCACCAGAGATTAATTAATAAACCTTAATCACTGATTTTGGAATAAAATATGCCAAGATTTTCTGATTTTCCAAAATACGTTGGTCCGCTAAGAATAAACTAGACCGAGAGGCCCTAGAGGGAATTTTGGGTTCTTTCAGGTGGCTTAAATGACTTATGGTTTATTTTGCTAACTCCCAGCACATTACTTTATGTCAGACTTACATTCTCGCACAACCATACTAGTTCATCATGTTTTGCCATACGTGGTGGTACCACAGGAAAGTCCTGTGAGGGACTAGTGGGACCTATTCCAATGGGTGCCACGTCGCGTTTGAGTCTCGTCACGTTTTGCCATACGTGATGGTACCACGGGAAAGTCCGTGAGGGATGAGTGAGGCCTATTCCAATGGGCACTCACGTCGCGTCAGAGTCTTAAATAGGACGCTGTCCATGCAGCGGCTTAACGCATGGATACCGTTTCTATAGTGAATGGTAATGTATGTGGACGCTTTCGTGACGTGCTGGCACGGAAGGTTCGTTTTCTGCAGGTACATAACAGCGCTTCGTTAGTCGTTAAGCGAGTACCGTATAGCTCTCGACTAGATATTATAGGGAGAGACGATTATAAGCCTTGCCACCGGCACTAACTTCGATTTTTGGCTTGATTGCCATGTGAGGTCGGATAGGACGTCTTGCATGCATGTTAAAAATCGAAACAAATAAAATGGACCCAAAAATCGGAATTCCATGTGTTCTCTAAGGAAGTTTATGCTAGTGTGCGCTTTTTATGAACTAGATTACCCCTCATACCTAGCCGTCTTGCTGCCGGAATTTTGTGAAAAATTTGTTTACCATGTGCTAGGTTAACTAAACCAAAATTGTTAAAAACAATTGTTCCTCAACTAGTTACCTTGTAATAGCAAGTCTCAGTTCTAATTTGTTGGGTTGGTTCACTTTTCCTTTAGGCACATCCAAGTTAAGGACCCTCCATCTTGTTTCCTTGATCATTGTTCAACCTGAAAATCCTAATTAAGAGTATTAAAGGAACAATTTAAAAAGTTGGGAAAATTTTGAGATTTCTGGGTTTTTGGTTATGAAATTTTTGTTCACAACCGCCGTAATTTCACCATTTGTCATGCCGTTCTCCTTTGAGATCCGACATGGGTTACCTTTGTGTACAGATGGATTTCTCCGTGTTTCACCAGTTCGACGCTGACGGTACGATCCGTACCAACGGGTTGCACTGGGAGGGTTTTCCGCGCTTGGCGTGGGAAGCACTCAGTGCCGCAGGCTACCTTACCCCGCCGACGTACGAGGTGAAGGAGTTTGAGCGCTTTGGTGTTCCCCGTTGCAGGGTGATCGTGACTGTGCTGCCGCACCCTGATCACACCGACTGGTTTGACCTGAGTTTTATTTACGGGGGATTTATCACGCACGAGTCCGTGGAGTCAGCCGCCCTCAGAGTGCTGACAGACTTTTGTGACCACAACCCTACTGTGGTAGCTCTTTCCTCGTTTGGACTGTTTCCGGCTGTGAGTCCTCACGACCCAGCTTGGTTGGACCGTTTGGACCACCTACGGGAGTTACTGACCCTAGCAGAGCCGTTGGATGTTACTCAGACACTTGCCCGTTGCCTGAACGTGGTTTTCACACTCCAGGGGCTGCGTTTTAACACCGCAGCGATTATTGCACAGCACTTGGAGGCATCTAGGCGTGATTGGGAGCAGCTTTCGCAAAGACACCGGCCTCGAACTTCACGCTTACCCAGGTGCAGCATGAGAACGACAGGCTGCGTACTAGGAGGTTCCAGTTGGAGATTGAGCGAGGCGACAACCTCCAGAGGATCGTGGACCTAGAGACAGAGAACAATGCACTAGAGGAGGATGCCGACGCACACGAGGTAGAGAGGCTGACCCTGCTGTAGAATATTGCTGATATGCAGCAGCAGGTGCAGGAGGCCGAGGTACAGGTGGCAGCCTTGCAGGCTATAGTGGCCTTACAACCACTGCCCCCAGTACAGGCACACCCGGAGGAGCAGCAGGCTGTGTCCAGTCCGGATCAGACGAGCCAGGCAGGACCACCGCTACCGACTCCCCCAGCTTCGCCTTCGTACAGTGGTGCTTCAGTGGGCAACTAGGTTGCCGACAGCAGGGAGCAGAAGGATGTTGATCATATCGAGTTGTCTTCGAAATGTTAGAGTAGTTGGCTTGACAGCACGTCTCCGTGCCAAGCAACTATTGTATCATGTGTTGTCTTGTGTTTCAAATCGAGTTGTAACAACATTGAACCTTGTTCTGTCATGTTGTAATAAGAATGCTTAAGCTTGTATGCTTTAAGTGAATTCCGTTGTCTTCAAAATTGAGTTTTCTTGTGCTAAATACCATATCTGTGGATGATTCGTTGCGAATATTTACGCTTGTCAAAAGAATGCATTGTTTATCTCCTGAGAACATAGGTAAAGCAAAGCATTTTTTTACGAACGTCACTCGTTGCCAGCATATAAGTGCTCGTTTGTATACCATCTTCTTTGGTATTCAGGATAACGACGATCGTTCAGAAGTGATTAGGAGCCACGCAGTTGAGCAATCACCGTCCTAACCATGTTAAGAGAAACGATTCTATAAATCTTGGTGACTATAGAATGTTGTGCTTGTTGCTGCACTCATTATTTACATACTAATGAGATGTGTTAATGCATGATCGTGCTTGTCATCATTTGAGAGTAAGCTTTCAGTTATCTCACTAATAACGCTCGCTTTTCAGATGGTGGGAACCACGCGCAGCTCTCCCAACGGTTTTGGAGCGAGTGGTAATGGTGATTGCCGCCACCCCCGCCCATGAACCCGACGGAGGCTTTCATGGCCACCCAGACCGAGGTGCTGCGCCAGATCTTGCAGACCCAGCAGCGAGACGCCCGGCGGATGATGAACCGAGGGCCGCCGCATGGGGCCAATCACGAGGGACCTAACCAGGTCACCACGTATGCCCAGTTTATCGCCATGAAGCCGCCAACGTTCGCGAAAGCCGAAGACCCTCTGGAAGCCGAGGCTTGGGTCAAGGCCATAGAGGCGAAATTCTCTGCCTTTGTGCTGCCTTGCTCGGAGGAGAACAAAGCGAACTTTGCAGCCCTACAACTGCGAGGTGAAGCTTTGATGTGGTGGGACCATTTCAAGTCCATGCAGCGAAATCACGCCGTGACTTGGGAAGAATTCAAGCAAGCTTTCAAGAGTCATCACATTCCCAAGGGTCTGATGGACCGGAGATGAGAGAGCCGCTAGCCCTTCGTCGTGATCCGACTCCGTGTACCGCTATGCCCAGAAGTTCAATAGCTTATGCCAGTACGGTGGGCATCATGTTGATACGGATGCCAAGAAGATGGAGAGGTTCCGTGACGGGCTTGATGGCAAGCCGTATGAGCGCCTAAATCGCTAGAGCCCGCCAACTTCCATGAACTCGTGAATAAAGCTATCTCGCAAGAAGATGCTATGAAGAAAGCCCATGGGGACAACAAGAGGATGTCCGGTTTCACCCCAGGCAGCGGAACACACAAGAAGTTTCGCTTTGTGAAGAAGGAAGCTCCAGGCCCATCCCAGCAATCTTCAACTGGACGCTAGACGATGAAGCCATCCCAGGGCAAACCTGCCGGGAACTTCTAGTTCCGCCGTGCCCAGCAGCAGGCTCCGAAGCCTAATGCACCCCCACGTGAGGTTGGTGATCGTCGTTGCTACAACTGTGGCCAGCCAGGGCACTACATTAATGAGTGTCCCAAGCCCAGGCAGATCAAGTCAAACCCGCAGAACCAGAATACGGGAAATAAGCCAGCCACTCCGGCCAAGAAACCCATGGTGCAAGTGCGCCAGGGCAAGCTGAACTTCACTACCATGAGTGATATTCCCGCAGAGCTCCGGCTCTCGCGGGTACATTCTCTATCAATCACACTCCTGTCAAGGTCTTATTTGATTCAGGAGCCACCCATAGTTTCATTAATGAGAGTTTACTAGACAAATTGGGTCTAAGAGGAGTACTAACCAAATCTACTTATAAAATTACCACACCTGGTGGAAACATCACGTCTCAATTAGTGATTTTTGGAGTTCCCCTAAGACTAGGAAGTCGGGTCGTTCAATCTAACCTGATAGTCATCTAGTTAGGAAGTATGGATGTTATTTTGGGTATGGAATGGATGAATCAACATAAGGTGGTTCTAGATATATCAGATAGGGTCGTAGAGATCAACTCTCCTACGGTCGGGCACACTACCTTGTACCTACCTTTCCGGGACGGTACCGACTCTTGTGCCTATGCGACCATTATCTCCTCCCTTGATGAAATTCCAGTAGTGTGTGAGTACCCGGATGTGTTTCCACGAGTTGCCCGGTATGCCACCGGACGGAGATGTCGAGTTTGTGATCGAACTCCAACCCGTACCGCACCCATTTCCAAAAGACCTTATCGCATGCCACCCAAAGAGCTAGCCGAGCTAAAAACCCAACTCCAAGAATTGCTAGATAAGGGTTACATTCGCCCAAGCTCTTCTCCTTGGGGTTGCCCTGCTCTCTTTGTCAAAAAGAAAGATGGTAGCTTGAGAATGTGTGTAGACTACCGTCCACTTAATGCAGTCACCATCAAAAACAAATACCCACTTCCTCGAATTGATGTACTGTTTGATCAATTGGCTGGTGCCAAAGTCTTCTCTAAGATTGACCTTCGTTCTGGCTACCACCAAATCAAGATTCGACCATGCGATATTCCTAAAACCACTTTCTCCACTCGTTATGGTCTTTACGAGTTCTTGGTCATGTCTTTCGGACTCACTAATGCACCTGCCTACTTCATGTACCTCATGAACTCCGTATTCATGACGGAGCTCGATAAGTTTGTCGTGGTCTTTATCGATGATATCCTCATCTATTCTAAAAACGAGGCCGAGCACGCCAACCATCTCCGAGTTGTCCTTCGCCGTTTACGAGATCATCGCTTTATGCTAAATTCTCCAAGTGCGAATTCGCCGAAGAGTGTCAAATTCTTGGGGCACACCATTTCCCACGATGGTATTTCCGTAGATCCTAGCAAAGTTCGGAGGTAATGGATTGGAAACCACCCCGTAACACCCGAAAATTCCATCACAATAAAATATTGTTAGCAACATGGTTTAGTTTTATTTTTCTAAGGATTTAATAAATTTGAATAAATAAATTTGCCTTTAATAAATTTAAAACATCATTTAATAATTAGAATCAAACAAGTGATTGTGCATCATGTTGAAATGCATGAGTTTTGGTTGTGGTGTGGTTTTAAAAAAAGGTCTTAAAAAAAACACTTGTGAAAAAGTCTTAAAAACTATTGTGAAAAGTCCTTAAAAATAATTGTGAAATTGGTGTAAAAGTTTGAAAAAAAAAAGAATAAAAGTTTGAATTAAAAAAAATGTGTTTGAAAACTTGTTTAAAAGTTCTCTAAAAAGTCTTAAAATAGTTGGTGAATTTGTGTTAAAATTTGATTTGAAAAAGATTTGAATTTGAATTTGGATTTGAAAAGAAAAGAAAAAAAAAAGAAAAAAAAACAAACAAGCTAACCTACCAATCTAACCCAACCCCCGCGGCCCACTCTTCGTTTTGGCCCATGCGGCCCACCCCGCCGCCTCCCTCCCTCTCCTCTCTCTCCCTCTCGCCGGCCGACGTGGGGCCCACCCGTCGGGTTCTTCTTCTTCCTCCGCCGCGCCCCCCCTTTCTTCCCCGAGCCGCCGCCGCCCTCCCCCGTACCCGCGCCGCCTCCCCGGTCTCCCCGCGCCGCCTCCCCGCCCCGCGCCCGTCCGCCTTCGCCATCAATGCACCGCCCAAACCGTCCCCGCCTCTTCCCCTTCCCCCCGCCCGCCGTCCACCGCCTCACCGCACCCCCTCGGCTCCCTCTCGCCCCTATATAAGAAGCGCAGACTCCCTCTCCAAACCGCGCCCCTCCCTTCCTCTCCTCCCTCACCCCACCGTGCCACCGCCGGAGCTCACCGCCCGCCCGCCGGGAGCGCCGCCCCGATCCGCTTCGCCGGCGCCCCTAGCTCCCTTCCAAGGTCTCCGGTGAGTTCCCCCGCCTCCTCCTCTTTCTCCCCGGTGCTTTCCCCTCCGCGAATGGTGCCCGGGAGCCCATTTTGCCCCTTCGCCGGCGAGCTCCGCCGCCGCCTCCCCGCCCGGCGCCGCCGCCGCCGTCCGTCCGCCGCCGCCGGCCTCTTGCGACCACCGCTCGCCGTCCGATGATGATCAACGGCCCGATTAAAAGGATGCGTATCCCTTGGTTTGGTTCACCATGGACCGGTGGACCGGTCCACGGCGCCGGTCCACGTGCCTTGTGTCACGCCCGCGTCGCATCGCGTCGCCCGACCAATCACGAGCCGCCACGCGTCGCCGCCACGGCTCACCCGCTGGCTGCCCGGACACTTTTGTAAAAAGGACCCCGCGGTTTTTAATATTACAAAAATATCCTTCCACCTATATAAAAGCCTTACAACTAGGTCCCGATTTTTATATCTAGGCCCCCGCAGTCCTTAGTTTCTATGTTCTTTAGCCTATCCTTAACCTTTTACATATTAGACCTTCTAGTTTCACACATATTTATGTTTAGGTCCCCGAAATCTTGCAGAAAACCCCCTAAACTTCCAGCTTCTTTTACAATTTAGTCCCCGAACCTTGTTTCAGCCATAACTTTTTCATCCTAGCTCCGTTTTACGCGTTCTTGATGTCCACGCGATCGTCTCCTCGAGCCCGTCATTTCTAAAAGCTTGTTTTAGTCTTTTGGTAATGTTTGATGTATTGTTTTACTTATTGTATGTTTTTCTTGCATGATCGTAGCCAACACGCTGTTCGAGGAAGTTCAAGTGCGTAGCTTTGCGTATAAGGAAAGTAGCTTATCGTTGGAGAAAGGCAAGTGACCCTAACCACCCTTCTACCTATGCTTTAATCAAGAACACTATAAGTTAATCGGAACATGGAGAACCACCCAGAAAACAAAGGTGCAACCACAGTCCATATGGCTCTGGCTTAGCCAATTAATTAGGTGTGCAATTGATCTGATGGCCCTTTTCCGAAAGGAGCAGAGGGGGATCCGGGTTGCAGGGGTATAGCCCGGTCCTTTTGGGGTAGCAGCCTTTGCTAAGGTGCTGACCACTAGGGAGGGTTATGGTCCGCCCTGATCTGTAACTATGCGGGTCGTTAGTCTTTTGCATATCTTTGTAAAGGCTTCGTAGCGTCCCTATGCAATCACACCTCGGAAGTGTGGTATTGTGCTCGATCGGCACATGCGTGGTTGGGTTCAAAGTTCTCCCGGAACTTTTACGCGAACCGTGGGAAAAGTGTGCAACCTCTCGCAGTGTTAAACCGATCGATCGCCGTGCTCACGGTCAAGAGCGGCCTGGACCCTCACATGATTAATTGAACTTAAAGATGGATTAATATTGCTTTCCGTTATTTCGTGGCCTTGCCGAGTACCAACCATAAGTGTACTCATCCTTGCTTACGCTCGTTCGAGAGAAGAACCCCCGGAGTGGAGCACTTCACCGACTACGAGGAGTTCTGAGGATGCGGTCAACCGCCGGATGCCCGTGGAAGATGAAGATGGAGTCGCGTCTTCATAGTTATCGTTGTTCGTGTAAAGACCTTTGTGTCTACCATCGTGAGTGTAATAAAAGTTAATAAACCTTTTCTGTACGTTTTGAGCAGTGTCTTGTGATATTACACTCATGAGTCTATCATATGTGTGATATTTTGATCCCGGCACACATATGAGATGCATTCGGTTTTCTACGGAAAATCGGGTGTGACAGAGTGGTATCGAGCATTGCCGATCGTAGGACGCAACCTCCGATAGAAATGGTCGATATTAAGGTCTCTCTTTCTAGGAAGCCCTTCTAACATTCAAAATATCTTATTTACGCTTAAAAAAAATATTTTATTCTTTATTCTTTAACAAAATCAAATCTTTTGTTTTCTTCTATGCTAAGTCTGATTCTTGATCTTCCACCATGAATTACCACACGTGCTTTATAGGATAGATTCATAGGTTGCCTACCCTCTTACCAGTTTCGTTTCGATAGAGCCGTTCTTGTGAGGACGTGCGATGTTAATGCTTGTTGATTGTAAACATGCATGATTTGGATCTTTGACTTGATTGAAATGTTTTTGTGGAGTGATGGCCACAAATACATCAATAAAATAATTAAAGTTAAAATTTGAATCTTAGCCCCTTCTCTCTGATTCACCTTTATCTTCTTATCGGAAAACTTCTCTCTCTAACAATCAAATGGTAAACATCAGGTCAGGAGCTGGACAGGATATTCCGTGCATCGTCAATCAGCTGAATCAAGTTCCCTCCTCCACCACAAGAATTAGCGATGGATCCCGCGATGCAGCAGTTCTTTACGGAACAGATGCAGTTGATACAGAACCTCACCGCCACTGTCCAGAATCTACAAGCACAGCAGAACCAGCCACCACCTCAAGGACCTCCACCACCTCCACCACCAGTGAACAAGCATAAAGAATTCATGAGCCACAACCCGCCCACTTACTCTCATTCTGTAGATCCCCTCGATGCCGATGATTGGCTCAAGACCATCAACAAGATGCTGAATATCACCCAATGCAATGATCGTGAGAAGGTTTTGTATGCCTCGGGACGTCCGGAAGGTGCGGCCGCCGATTGGTGGGATGCTTACACCGTCGCGCATGCCGCCGCCGACACCATTACCTCGGCAGGAGTTCCAGGGAGAGTTTTCGTACACATCACATCCCGGCTCGGTGTGAAGAAGTCAAGAAGAAGGAATTTCTAGCTCTAAAGCAAGGCAACATGACAGTTAGTGAGTATCCGGATCGGTTTACTCATTTGTCCCGCTATGCACCCGATGAAGTCAACACGGATGCCAAGAGACAAGAACGCTTTCTCGATGGATTGATAGGGCCACTTAACTATCGCTTGCGAGCCACACATTTCTTAACTTTCGCATGTTGCTCAATAAGGCTATAGGCTTGGAGAATAAACGCAAGGAACTTCGTGAACGAAGCGCAAGTTTCAACCTCAAGGTCAATCCAAAGCAAGAACACCCGCCCTCGTTACAACTCATCGCAAGACTTTCGGTTTCGTTCTAGCACACCGGCAGAGGCCATGGACGAGTCGCAGTATCGTTCGTTTGATGAACCCGAAGAATCCAACCCAATGACACCTCGGCTCCAAATCCTCATCGAATCGCTCGTGTGCACCAAGAAGGAACACTACTCCGGCTTCACCCCATGGATGCTTCAACCGCGGAGAATTAGGACACTATGCTAGTATTTGCCCTCGCCGTAATATACGTACACCCCGGAGAGATAACGAGAGGTCAACGTAACAATATGCATGGTAGGGTGAACCATGTGACACCGAAGAAGCTCAAGGAGACAAAAATGTTGTGCTTGGTACGTTTCTTATCAACTCGTACCGCAACAGCTTTATTTGATTCCGGGCATCGCATTCATTTATTACCGAACGATTCGTGACAAAGCATGATGTACCCAAGAGTTCCATGAAGACACATTTGCTAATCGCTTCCCAAACGGTGAAATGAAATCCACCTATGTATGCCCACAGGTCAATCTTAAGATCGGAGAGATAGATTTTGAAGCGTACTTAGTGATTCTAACATCCAAAGGAATAGATGTGATCCTTGGTATGGATTGGTTAAGCAAGCATGATGGAATCATTTTGTGTGCCAAGAAGTCGGTGCTCTTAACTACCCCGCAAGGAGATAGGATTGAGTTTGTCGCTACAAGCCCGAAGAAGAAGGAGAAGTGAACGAGCTCTGAGATAGTAAACCATCATCTATCAAGGACATCTTGTATCTCCTCTTGTTTCCCGATCCCTCCGAATCTCGGGACGAGATTCTTTTTAAGGGGGTAGGATTTGTAACACCCGAAAATTCCATCACAATAAAATATTGTTAGCAACATGGTTTAGTTTTATTTTTCTAAGGATTTAATAAATTTGAATAAATAAATTTGCCTTTAATTAAATTAAAACATCATTTAATAATTAGAATCAAACAAGTGATTGTGCATCATGTTGAAATGCATGAGTTTTGGTTGTGGTGTGGTTTTAAAAAAAAAGGTCTTAAAAAAACACTTGTGAAAAAGTCTTAAAAACTATTGTGAAAAGTCCTTAAAAATAATTGTGAAATTGGTGTAAAAGTTTGAAAAAAAAAAGAATAAAAGTTTGAATTAAAAAAAATGTGTTTGAAAACTTGTTTAAAAGTTCTCTAAAAAGTCTTAAAATAGTTGGTGAATTTGTGTTAAAATTTGATTTGAAAAAGATTTGAATTTGAATTTGGATTTGAAAAGAAAAGGAAAAAAAAAAGAAAAAAAAAACAAACAAGCTAACCTACCAATCTAACCCAACCCCCGCGGCCCACTACCGCTTTTGGCCCATGCGGCCCACCCCGCCGCCTCCCTCCCTCTCCTCTCTCTCCCTCTCGCCGACGGGGTGGGGCCCACCCGTCGGGTTCTTCTTCTTCCTCCCGCCGCGCCCCCCTTTCTTCCCCGAGCCGCCGGCCGCCCTCCCCGTACCCGCGCCGCCTCCCCGGCCTCCCCCCGCGCCGCCTCCCCGCCCCGCGCCCGTCCGCCTTCGCCATCAATGCACCGCCCAAACCGTCCCCGCCTCTTCCCCTTCCCCCGCCCCGCCGTCCACCGCCCTCACCGCACCCCCCTCGGCTCCCTCTCGCCCTATATAAGAAGCGCAGACTCCCTCTCCAAACCGCGCCCCTCCCTTCCTCTCCTCCCTCACCCCACCGTGCCACCGCCGGAGCTCACCGCCCGCCCGCCGGAGCGCCGCCCCCGATCCGCCTTCGCCGGCGCCCCTAGCTCCCTTCCAAGGTCTCCGGTGAGTTCCCCGCCTCCTCCTCTTTCTCCCCGGTGCTTTCCCCTCCGCGAATGGTGCCCGGGAGCCCATTTTGCCCCTTCGCCGGCGAGCTCCGCCGCCGCCTCCCCGCCCGGCGCCGCCGCCGCCGTCCGTCCGCCGCCGCCCGGCCTCTTGCGACCACCGCTCGCCGTCCGATGATGATCAACGGCCGGATTAAAAGGATGCGTATCCCTTGGTTTGGTTCACCATGGACCGGGGGACCGGTCCACGGCGCCGGTCCCACGTGCCTTGTGTCACGCCCGCGCGCATCGCGTCGCCCGACCAATCACGAGCCGCCACGCGTCGCCAAAGACAGCTCACCCGCCGGGCTGCCCGGACACTTTTGTAAAAAGGACCCCGCGGTTTTTAATATTACAAAAATATCCTTCCACCTATATAAAAGCCTTACAACTAGGTCCCGATTTTTATATCTAGGCCCCCCGCAAATCCTTAGTTTCTATGTTCTTTAGCCTATCCTTAACCTTTTACATATTAGACCTTCTAGTTTCACACATATTTATGTTTAGGTCCCCGAAATCTTGCGTAAAACCCCCTAAACTTCCCGCTTCTTTTACAATTTAGTCCCCGAACCTTGTTTCGCCCATAACTTTTTCATCCTAGCTCCGTTTTACGCGTTCTTGATGTCCACGCGATCGTCTCCTCGAGCCCGTCATTTCTAAAAGCTTGTTTTAGTCTTTTGGTAATGTTTGATGTATTGTTTTATTTATTGTATGTTTTTCTTGCATGATCGTAGCCAACACGCCGTTCGAGGAAATTCAAGTGCAGAGCTTTGCAGATAAGGAAAGTAGCTTATCGTTGGAGAAAGGCAAGTGACCCTAACCACCCTTCTACCTATGCTTTAATCAAGAACACTATAAGTTAATCGGAACATGGAGAACCACCCAGGAAAACAGTGCAACCACAGTCCATATGGCTCTGGCTTAGCCAATTAATTAGGTGTGCAATTGATCTGATGGCCCTTTTCCGAAAGGAGCAGAGGGGGATCCGGGTTGCAGGGGTATAGCCCGGTCCTTTTGGGGTAGCAGCCTTTGCTAAGGTGCTGACCACTAGGGAGGGTTATGGTCCGCCCTGATCTGTAACTATGCGGGTCGTTAGTCTTTTGCATATCTTTGTAAAGGCTTCGTAGCGTCCCTATGCAATCACACCTCGGAAGTGTGGTATTGTGCCCGATCGGCACATGCGTGGTTGGGTTCAAAGTTCTCTCGGAACTTTTACGCGAACCGTGGGAAAAGTGTGCAACCTCTCCGCAGTGTTAAACCGATCGATCGGCCGTGCTCACGGTCAAGAGCGGCCCGGACCCTCACATGATTAATTGAACTTAAAGATGGATTAATATTGCTTTCCGGTTATTTCGTGGCCTTGCCGAGTACCAACCATAAGTGTACTCATCCTTGCTTACGCTCGTTCGCAGAAGAACCCCGGAGTGGAGCACTTCACCGACTACGAGGAGTTCCGAGGATGCGGTCAACCGCCGATGCTCCGTGGAAGATGAAGATGGAGTCGCGTCTTCATAGTTATCGTTGTTCGTGTAAAGACCTTTGTGTCTACCATCGTGAGTGTAATAAAAGTTAATAAACCTTTTCGTACGTTTTGAGCGATGTCTTGTGATATTACACTCATGAGTCTATCATATGTGTGATATTTTGATCCCGGCACACATATGAGATGCATTCGGTTTTCTACGGAAAATCGGGTGTGACACACCCAAATCCGTACATCAAATCCGCAGTTTCCTAGGATTGGCGGGATATTACCGTCGATTCATTCCTGACTTTTCTAGAATCGCGAAACCCATGACCGAATTACTCAAGAAGGGAGTGAAATTCGTGTGGAGTGAAGCATGTGAGAAAGCCTTTCACGCCCTCAGACAACATCTAACTTCCGCCCCAGTGCTAGCTCAGCCCGATAACTCCAAGCCATTCGAAGTCTTCTGTGACGCATCAGGCACCGGTCTTGGCTGTGTCCTTATGCAAGAAGGCCGAGTCATTGCCTATGCTTCGCGAGCCCTTCGACCCCATGAACTCAACTATCCTACCCATGATCTTGAGTTAGTCCGCCGTTGTTCATTCCCTCAAGATATGGAGGCATTATCTAATGGGCAATCATTGCAATATCTTCACTGATCACAAAAGCCTCAAATATATCTTCACCCAGTCCGAGTTGAATATGAGGCAGAGAAGATGGCTTGAGTTGATCAAGGATTATGATCTAGAAGTACACTATCATCCTAGCAAAGCAAACGTTGTTGCGGATGCTCTTAGCCGCAAGGATCATTGCAACCACCTAGAGTTGGTGCCAGTCAGTGAACCCCTGTGTGAAGAAATGAGAAAGCTCAGCCTAGAAGTGGTACCGCAGGGAATTCTTTACGCCTTGACGGCAGAGTCCAACCTTTATGACAGAATTGTCACTGCCCAGCGCAATGATGCAAATATCCAAACCATCAGACAGAAACTAGTGGAAGGAGACCCGAAGTACACTTGTTTCCAGAAGGATCCCCAAGAGGTGGTCTGGTTTGGAAAACGTCTAGTGATCCCCGATGATCCAGAAATCAAGAAGATCATCCTAGATGAAGCTCACCAATCCAAGTTCTCTATTCACCCCGGTAGTACCAAGATGTACCAAGATCTAAAGCAGAACTTTTGGTGGTCTAATATGAAGGTGGATGTAGCCAAGTATGTAGCCGAGTGCGATACTTGCCACCGGATGAAAGCAAGCCATTTGAAATCGGCAGGAGTACTCCAACCCCTGTCGATACCTATGTGGAAATGGGATGACATTAGTATGGATTTTATTGTAGGTTTACCCCTGACCCCTAGGAAGAAGGATTCTATTTGGGTGATCGTGGATAGACTCACTAAGATCGCTCACTTCATTGCCGTGCACACCACTTACTCGGTACAACAAGATGCGAGTTGTACGTGGACCACATAGTTCGTCTACATGGAATCCCAAAGACCATAATCTCCGATAGAGAGACCCGCTTGTGGCACGTTTTTGGGAGCGCTTGCATGAGTGTTTGGGAACCCAGCTACTCCGTAGTTCCAGTTATCACCCGCAGACAGATGGTCAGACGGAGAGGATAAACCAGATCCTAGAGGACATGTTGAGAGCAAGCATCTTGCACTTTGACAAGAGTTGGGACAAGTGCTTGTCCTTAGCAGAGTTCTCCTACAATAATAGCTATCAGGCCAGCTTGAAAATGGCACCGTTCGATGCTTTATACGGACGCAGATGCCGCACTCCACTGAATTGGTCAGAGGCCGGAGAAAGGACACTCTTTGGACCAGAGTTAGTAAAAGAGGCCGAAGAGAAAGTACAAGTGATAAGGGAAAATTTGAAGATGGCCCAGATGAGACAAAAGAGTTATCATGACAAGGGAACCGCACCTCGACACTTTGAAGTGGGAGATCATGTGTATTTGAAGGTATCCCCCACCAAAGGTGTGCAAAGGTTCGGAGTCAAGGGAAAGTTAGCTCCGCGCTACATTGGACCCTACGAAGTAATCGAAGTATGTGGACCCGTGGCCTACCGTATCCAATTGCCAGAACGGTTTTCCGCGGTTCACAATGTGTTTCATGTAACTCGCCTTGAAGAAAGGAATGCCTCGTTCCGAGAACGAGATCATCACGAAGCTAATGCTTGGATCGAGCCGGATTTCTCGCTCGTCGAGCATCCCTTAAAGGTGCTAGACCAAAAAGAGCGAAAGACCCGCAGGCAAACCGTACGAATGTACAAGATCCAATGGAGCCACCACACGGAAGAAGAAGCCACGTGGGAAACGGAGGATTATCTCAACACCAAGTATCCGGGCTTCCTCCAATCCCGAAACAGTGAGTCCTTTTCCCCATCTCTTAGTTGTCAAGTCGAATCTCGGGACGAGATTCCTTTAAGGGGGGTAGGCTGTGACGCCCCAGGTTTTTAATTACCGTCATTAACGCTAACGACACGGTTAGCCGGTCAATTGGTCAACCCTAGGTCAACCTGGGTCCTCACCCATGAAAACTCCCTAACATACCCCTAAGTGACCCTAGTGAATAGTAAAACACTTGTGGGGCCAACCCTTGGTCAAGGGTGGGTCAAAATCCCCTTGCCACCCAATGTCCACAGTGTCCGCCGGAACTTTTGCCGCGTTCCCCAAAATTCACCTAAACACTTAAAATTCTACCTTTGGGAAAGTTGTAGGTCTTGTTGAGGGACACAACTTTCATGTGGAGTGGCATTGCTGATTTTGAGGGGGAAATTGTGAAAAAGCCCTTGCAAGCCGTAAATCACCGTTGACGTAACCCCGCCGACATTCAAAGTTGGCACTTCCACGAGATTCAAATCTAGGCAACAAAACCCTATACAACCTTTGTAAAAGTTGTAGCCGGTACCTAGATCTACAACTTTGGTATTCATCACTTGGTCCAGTTCTGTTGAAAAATTTTGAGAAAAATCGAGTCAAAGATGGCACCGAGCGGCACGGCCGGCGCCGCAGCGCGCCACACGCGACGTCGTGCGCGACCCGTGTGCCGCCGTGCCGCCCGCCGCCGGCCTTGCCCCGGCAGCCGTGCCCACGCCGCCCGAGGCCTCGATCCGCGCCACGCCGCGTCCCGATGCACGCGCGCCCCGATGCGCACCGCCCCGAGGCGTCTTGGCGTCCGCGCCGCCGTACGCGCGCGTGCGCCACGGACCGCCGGTCCGTCCGCGGCGGCCGCCGCCGTACGCGCGCGACCCGACACGCCGTAGCACGGCCGCATCTTCTGCCGTCACCGCAGCGTCACCCACGGGCCGCCCGAGCCGGGATAAAGCCTCCCCGGCCTCTCTCGCGCGCCGCACCGAGCCGCCCTCGCCATCGCCGCCGCCCGTCCGCCGCCGCCGTGCTAGCTCTCCCCGGCCCGCGCTCGCCGCCGTCCAAGCACGCCGCTAGGCTCCTTAGCACCCGTGCCAGCTCGCAAGCGCGCTTGTTTGCGCCAATTTGGCCTCCCCGCCGCAAGGCACCGAGCCGCCCCGAGCGCCGCCGCCGGCCGCCGCCGTGCGCCGTCGCGGAGCCCGCTCCACCCTCGCGACCACCACCAACAGGACCGTGGTGAGCTCAATTTTATCATGGTGCTGCTTGTTGTCGTGTTCGGCCCCCACATCGCCGCCGGCGAACCCTCCCGCCACCGGCAAGGGCATAGATGTGAACCCAGGGGCATATTTGCAAGGATTCTTAACTTAGTTTATTTGCAGTTCAGTCCACAGTCTTAGAAAATCCCTAGAAAATCGCAGAAAATTCCAAAAATTCTCAAACAAATTTTGTAGGTCTCAGGATGTCAAACCCCAACCATGTGTGGTACACTTGTGACTAGATTCAAAGTAGTTTTGGCAGGAAAATTTCAAATGTGTTATGCTGGAATCTGTTATATCTTGAAATATACAGCTTCTCTGTAGTTAAGCTTTGGATATGTTGTGTGTTAGAGTAAGACTAGATGCTGTGCCAAAAATTGCACAAAGTTATCATGTGAATCTTTTTATAAAAATGTTTTTCCATCTCTGGCAGAGCTACATAAATGATTTTTCATGTTAATTTTATTCATGTTCTTGAGCCCAACTTGTGCACACTGTCTTGGGATGCCAAAAGGCACCTCTTGTGAATTAATCATGAATTGAGGAGTAACAGAAATAATTATTCTTGTTTAGTGCTTGTTTTCCTTTGTAAATTAATAAACCAAATTCAGTAGAGGTTCCATGTGAACATGTTGGTTTTCTAAGCTTGTTTAGGACCAGAGAACATCCACCAGAAAGTTTGGGTAATTTTGATGCTTAATTATTTTTATTTGCATTTAAGTTGAATCACTAAATAACTTTTGTTATTTTCAATAATATTTAATTTTCTAGCATCCAACACTTACATGTGGGCCCAATGGACCAGAATAGGTACTATTAGGCTTAAGAAACACTCATTTAATTTTTGGTAATTTAATTGTTAAATAATGGCTTAAATGCCCTTTTAATATTAAAGGGAAATTAAAATAAAGAGGAATCCTTAATTAAATCCTTTTCTTTTTGGAAATAGTACTTAATATAAATAAAAGAAATTCAATTAATAGTACTGATAAAGAAATTTAATTCATAAATAAAAGATATGAAGTACACCTTTGTTGGTAAGGATAAAAAGGAAATGAAGCTTTCGCATGAAATGATAATCCTAAATAAAAACCTTTATTCAAATAAAGAATAAAAGAGTAATCCATGTACAACCAATGACTTCCTCAACTAGAAACCTTGGATAGATGCTTGTTAAGGTGAATATGACCAACTAGAGTTGGATAAGACAATGAACTATCACATCACCTAAAGTGCATTGCATTTCGTGTAGATCTTCCGACGGAGATTACTCTTTGGTCCCGAAACCGAGGAAGGCGGAGCGGAAGGTTCTCTCGCAAGACGTGGACGTACTCGACACCGAGGGTGCCCAAGCTAACCTAGCTGACGAAGGCAAGCTCCGGTGCATCTAACCCAGCTTTTAAAGTTCTTTATTCAAATTATCCATGAATGATTGTGCATTTACGTTCAGGAGTTGAATGAAACCCTAGATGCATGATCCATAGGTACCTTTGTCCCTACTAGTATGATAGGTCGATAGCTGCTAAGCTATAGGACCGTTACAAGTCGAGTGATGACCTCACTCGCGAGAATAGGTTCCTAGATAGGAATCATACTATATCCTTAAATGGATTGCTCACGTGGTAAGAGCATGGGATCTGGGGCTCGGTCCGGTGGTTATGTGGGTTAAGTCTTTGAACGTACCAAGCATATGCCGGTATGGGACCGGTAAGCCTAGTACCATAATGAGGCGGTGAGGGATCTTACTATTACTACTCTTGGGATTCTCTCTCACGGCTAGCTACCGGTGGTGTATGGTGACTCCGGTATCTCGCGGGGGTATGCCGGATAGCCTGCACCAAAGACTGTAAGATTCGATCCCAACCCGAGGATTTATGGGGACGGCCTGGGGAGTTGTCCTCGCGGGGGCAGCCGACCGTGTGTTTGGGTCTACCTTGCAAGGTCTGTAATCAATCGATTGTCGGCCTCTCACCGTTATCCGAGACTACTTACTCCACTAGTCATGTGATCCCTAATGATGGAAGTTGATGAAGATGATGTTTGATTAATTGTATTGTACAACCTTGTTTGTACTAGTTGGCTAATGTAGTAAAGATTAAACTACTAGAACTTGTGCTAAAATCTTGAAAGTAAGGACCTACTCTTTGTTACTTTTTAGCAAAAGCAACCCAGTAGCCAAAAAGCCTTTCATGGTCTAGACTTGGTGAAGTAGTTATCACCGACGGGTAAGACTTGCTGAGTATTAGTATACTCAGCCTTGCATTGATGTGTTGATCCAGGTAATGCCTTCAGTGATGTGTGGCCCGGTGAGATCCCGCCCGGCTGGGAGCTGGAGTGGGTGGAGGACGACTACTGAAGCATCATGGATGGCCTCCCGTGGTGACTTGCTTCCGCTAGTTAATTTCCGCTGTGTCTTTTCGAAACTCTGAACTATTCTGTCATGACAAAAACTATGGTTTGTAATAATTAAACCCTTCGGGGTACGTATTTGAACTTGAATGTTGTTGTATCTCTAGACTCGCCTTCGAGTGAGTTTTAATGCATATATTCGATCCTTGTGCTCTCAAGTGATTTACCGGGCGTTAACCCGGCGACTTACGACAGGATGGTACTTTATTATTGCTTAATGACCAAAGTGGATCGGTCTTGGGCGATAGTACGGTACTTTCCTGGGCGGGTTGTCACAGATACTCCGGGTCATAAAGCCTCAACGGCTATATTCTGGGTGAGAGGGTATAAAAGCCCCCTCCACCCCTTCATTTACTTCTCCTCCCTGCCATTTTCGTCCTGAACTGTTGCAAACCTCATTTACTCCTCCCCTCTCTCCCTTTGGCTCAAATTTGGTGAGATTTGTTGCGGGAGTTAAGAGGATTTGAGAGCAAGGGCTTGGAGAGTGCTAGTGAGCTGATTTCCCATCTCTAGAGCACCTAGTTCTTCGCTTGGTTGGCAAAATTCGTGTTTGTTACTCTTGGAGCTTTGAGCTCCTAGCCGGCTAGGCGTTGCCTTGGAGCATCCAAAGGTTATGGCTGCCCAAGTAAGTTTGTATCACCCCGACATTGAGTAAGTAACTCTAGCTTGATCTTCGTGGTCGCTAGAGGGAGGAAAGTGACATAGGTGTAAAGGTGCACCCTTCGTGGGTACCTCAACGGAGACGTAGACCTCAAGGTGTGAGGTTGAACTCCGGTAACAAATCCTGTGTCTCTTGTGCATGTTCATCTTGTTGCATACTTGTTTCTTGCTTGAACACTTATCTAGGGTTTGGTGTCGATCTACTTTGTGCCGAGGTTCCTACAGTGTTTTAAGTGGATAAACAAAGCTTGTATCACTTCAAAGGCATTACCTATTTTCACGGATTTACTTTTGAGCAAGTTTAAATCCTCGTCGATTTATTTCTCCCCTAGCGGTGCCGGACTATCCGGACATTTTCCCGATTCTCCGGATTTCCGGAGTATCCGGAAAAAATATCCGGAGTCTCCGGACCTGGGTCTAACAGTCGCGAAAAAGTTTGTGATTTTCAGGTTCGACTATTCACCCCCCCTCTAGTCGACATCTTGATCCTTTCAATTGGTATCAGAGCCTGGTGCTCCGTGTTTGAAGCCTAACCGCTTGGAGTTAAGAAGATGTCGAATCCAAATGATCAAGCCACGCCTCTCACCGAAGGTGATCCCGTCAACAATGTTGTTGGCATGCCTCCTCCCCGTCGAGGAGACAACACCCGTGGTGCAAGCACTAGTCATCAAGCACCCGGAAGAGGTGACGAGTCCTCCGATAGTGAGGATGAAGAATTCGATGATGCAAGATCCACCCGCTCCGCTCGTCGACCATCAAGGGATTACACTCGAACCTCTTTCGATTATTCTCGCTTATCCTTTGTCGGTGCGGAATGTGGTCCCGACACTAACCAGTAATAAGCGCCGAGGTCTCTCCCTCAATGGTCAATGCTAAGCAATAGAAGACACAGAGTTTTATCCTGGTTCCGGCCGAGGTGCCGTACGTCCAGCAGTGGTGTGCTCAAGGCACTATATTGCTCAGCACCAGGGGTGCCTGTAGTGGGGCTGCTACAAGCAAGGCGGGAGCAGGGTTCACCTTACCGTTGGTAACCGGCCCGGTTACCGCGGTAACCGGCCTTACCGGTCCGGATCGGTAGCAAAAAAGCTCGGTTACCGCTCTCTAACCGAACCTAGAAATCCTAGAAAACCGCTCTTTTCGGTTTACCGGTCGGTTTCACCGGTTTACCGGACCGGTTTTGCCGGTTTGGAAAACCGCTACTATTGCGGTAAGGTGAACCCTGGGCGGGAGAGGAAGCGTGGCTTCCAAGTCCCTGGTGTGGTGGCTGAAGATGTTGTGGGAGAATTGGGGAGCAAGTGTGCGGTGCGACCTGTCTCGTGTTGTGTCGTGTTGTCTTTCTGTCGTGTCTGTCCCCTGCGGCAGGGGGTCGTCTTCCTTTTATAGGCCAAGGAGAGAGCGAATCACATGTATGTCGCGCTATTTAGCTACATGGGGGAAGCGTGGTGCGCTATGCTGTAGAGTAGGCGAACGCCTGGACGATCCTTGCAGCGATCCGGCCATCATGGCGTATCTTGTACCCGAACAGTGGTGGCATCGAGGGTAGAGGGGCAGCGGACGGCTGTGATGTCTTCAGACGGGCTCGAGGGAGCTGCTGACGTCGATCCGTACGGGGCACAGTGGCAGGTAAGGCGGCGTCCCGTTCCCGCACGCTCCACGGCGGCCGGGAGCCGCGCGCGCCGCCGGCGTGGGTTCGTACGCGCGGGGGCGACAGCCATGCCGTTAACAGTGGCAGGGATGGCGCCCCGCCGGCCTAGCGCCTCCACCTAACCTTGCAAAGTCACAAGAAAGCAGATCGAGGGTGCGGCCGCCCCCCTTCGAGGGCTCGGCGCGTTAGCCGTACCGGAGTAGGCGGCGCAGCGTCACGGGACTGGCGCCGGCCACGTCGCACGCTCCCCCACGCGGGCGGGGATGGGTTCCCTCCCCGGGGAGTTGGTGTGGCGGCACCGGGCGCGAGCCCCGTGCGCATGATGGCGCAGCCCCCGCCGTTGTCGGGGCATTAAATGCCCGCATACGGGGAGCAGCGCGCGCGTGCGGAGCTCCCTCGAGCGAGGCGGACCCCGTTCGAGGGCGGAGCGGACCCTCGAGCGAGGCGGGGGCCCGCTCGAGGTAAGCACACCCCCTCGAACGGGGCGGAGCCCGCCCGAGGGAGGCGCGCACCCCTCGAGCGAGGCGAAGCCTCGCTCGAGGGGATCTCTCGAGTGGGCCGCCTTGGTGGGCCGTTGGGGCCACCGCGGCGTGGGCCATGCCCCGCATGCTTAAGCGAGGCGTGTTTGGCTTTGGCCTCGTTGTGGGTTTTAAGTGGGGATTTTCCGGCTTGTTTAAGGGGACCCCTAGGGCTGTCCCCCGACAAGCAGCCCCGAGCATCCGTGGGTTTGCCATTGAGGCTCCCACGGATGCCGGAGCCTACCGATAGGACGTTCTTCCCTCCCCGGTCTTGCGAACGCTTTCCGTGGGGCCGCGTCGGCGCGACCCGCGGGTCTAGCCCCCCGAAGCCCCCGCAGAGCGTGGGTGTTCCGCGCAGGGTTGACCGCGAGACTTGGCCGGAGGGCGTGGCACATGTTTCAACCGGCGGCCGCAATGTCTCGGCCGGCCGCGGTGACGCACGCGCCGCCGGCTCCGTCTCCCGGCGGGTGCAATTCGGGAGGTGTAGCCGTGCGTCAAGCCCCCCGAGCCCCGGGCCCGTCTCAAGGCGGTCGGGTAGAGCTTTACGACTTGTTTTTTAACGCGCCCTCGCCGTTTCTCCGCGGGACGGAGGGTGAGGTTTCGCAACCCCCATCGGGCGGGTCGCGGATTGCGGATTCCTCGTTGAGTCGTTAGTGGGTGGCTCGAGTGGACGCCCATGCCCCGTTCGATAAGGGTAGGCCGCGTGGTCCGCAGACACGTCCATTGAAGCGCTTGCGTGGGTTTGCTAGGTGGGGCTCGGTCCCGTTCGCTAGGGACGAGAGGGTGCGGAAGCTCTCCCTCGGTGGGATCCCCCCGGCTAGCCGCCCTCGCCGGCTCTCGAACACGACATGTGGGGCACCCTCGAGCCGGCGGGCTCGAGGAACGGCTCGAATGCGCGTGCCCTCGTCGTCCCCGACTCGGTGATCCGGGGGCGCCCGTTCGAACCCGTCGAGGGTCGGGCTTCAAACCTCGATCGCAGGTCCGTGCGGGGTGGCGGCTAAGCGCTCCCGCCCGGCATCCGCGATCCTTCGAGGGGCCCGGGCGAGGCGGCCCTCGAGGCGCCGATCGCAAAGTGGTGCGGGGTGGCGGCTAAGCGCTCCCCGGCCGGCATCCGCGATCCTTCGAGGGCCCGGCGAGCCGGCCCTCGAGGCGCCGATCGGTAAAGTGGTGCGGGGGTGGCGGCTAAGCGCTCCCGGCCCGGCATCCGCGATCCTTCGAGGGCCCGGCGAGCCGGCCCTCGAGGCGCCGATCGCAGTGGTGCGGGGTGGCGGCTAAGTGCTCCCGGCCTGGCATCTGCGATCCTTCGAGGGGCCCGGGCAAGCCGGCCCTCGAGGCGCCGATCGGTAGCGGTGCGGGGTGGCGGCTAAGCGCTCCCGGCCTGGCATCTGTGATCCTTCAAGGGGCCCGGGCGAGCCGGCCCTCGAGGCGCTGATCAGTAAAGTGGTGCGGGGTGGCGGCTAAGCGCTCCCGGCCTGGCATCTGCGATCCTTCGAGGGGCCCGGGCGAGCCGGCCCTCGAGGCGCTGATCAGTAAAGTAGCGTGGCATTGGTGCCCGCGTGCCTGTTTTGTTTCAAACGGGCCCCGAGGTGACCTTCTCACGCCTGTACCCTTTCGAGGGTTGAAATTTTCCGAGCCAGGAGCCCGTGCCGCTCGAGGGTTCTCCTTACTTGGTAAGGAGCCGGGCCTATTTAATGCTCCACAGTCGAGGCCGTGACTTCGCGTCGCGGGCGCGCCTTTTTAGGCGCCGCGGCCGCGCGCGTAGTGGGTGGCGTGGGCAGGCGGACGTGACCGCCTGCCACGGCCCTCCCTGTTCTTCACCGTGATGATGGCCCGTTTGCGGTGGCGTGGCCGCTGCGGTCGTGGTGGGGCCCGTCCGTCAGCGAGAAAAAGATTCCCTGCAGTTAATGCGCGCGGGACGTGCGCCCCGAAGGGCACGCCCGTGGCTTATAAATCTGAGGGGAGGGAAAACGGCGGTTTTTACCTTAGCGTTCCGCCATTCTTGCCCCCTGCGCTCTCGCCTGTGTTTTGCTTCCGCCACCGCGCCCCTTCGCCATTAGAGCTCTTCTTCTTCTTCTTGTCCTCCGCTCTCGGATCCCTTGTCCTTTCTCATGGCTCCGCTTCCACCCCTCACGATCCTCGACCCGTACGCATGGGAGCGGTCGTCGGTGAACCGGCTGGCCCTCGACGACCTGGTCTCCGCCGGCCAGCTGGCGGCGAATGAGGAGGGCCGGCCGGCGGAGTGGATCGTGCCGCCGGCGGGGACCACGCGCCTAACCCACCGGAAGGCTACGTGGCGAGCTTCATTCGCTTTCATGAGCGCGGCTTCGCCGCGCGCCGGCGAGCCGCTTCATGCGGGTGCTCGCCACCGCTACGGCGTGGAGTTGCACAACTTCGCGCCGAACGCGACTTCGCGGCGGCCACGTTCGTGGGCGTCCGCGAGGGGTATCTAGGGATCCCGTTGAATTGGGAACTCGGATACACCTCTTCCGCGCGGGAGCTGTTCACGCAGCCGACGACGGAGCAGAGGACCCGCCGCGCGGTGCGCGCCCCGGCGGCATGTCGCTCGCCCCCGCGGGACGCGCGCACAAGGACGACTACATCCCTTGTACCATGACGACCAACAACGCCGGGCCGGGGAGCGGGGGTGGTTCTACCTTCGCAATGCCGAGCCCGGCCTCCCCCCCTACACCGGTCTGGTGCTCCGGGAGAAGCCCAACTCCTGGGGCCACGGGGTGTCCACGGTCCGAGGCATCGGAGGCGGCCGGACTCGCTCCCCGGCCGCGCCGAAGAACCTGGCGACGCGCGGGCTGACCGCGGCGGCGTCCTCGCCTTCCTCCACCACCGGCGGATCGTGGCTCGATGGAGAGGCCGCTTCCGCATCTTCGAGATGACGGAGGAGGCGGACCCCGTCGCGCTGGCGAGGTCGCGGATGCTCCCGACCCCCCTCGAGCGGGGGTATGCGCTCACACGGGCGCGGAGCGCCGTCGACACTCGGATGCTGCGCCAAGACCGGTCCCTGTGGGACCTCGAGATGCTCCCCACCGGTCCACTAGTAAGCATGATTCTTGGCGCTGTTTTTGTTCTTGATGATGCTCCTGGCTCCTGACGCACCTTTGACGTTCTCGCCCCGCATGGTGAGCCCGAGCGCCGCGAAGTCCGTTCCGCCCACCCCCGACTCCCGCACGATCGGCGGGGCGCGCAGCAGAACGGGAGCGGATGCGGGCGGCGCGCAAGAGGGAGCGCGCGAGGTGGCACCGCGAGCGCCGCGAGCGGCGGAATGAGGAGCACCGCCGCGCGAGGCGGCGGGGGGCTCTCCTCTCCCGGGGACCGAGGAGTATTCGTCCCCGGAGGAGGACGAGGAGGAGGAAGCCGGGGGGCGGGGCCCCTCCGATAGGTGGGAGCTCGCGCCCCCGTCGGCCGGAGCCGGCCGGCGGCAAGGGCGGCATCGCCTCGGGGCGGGCGCGGCGGCGCCCGCCGCCGTGCAATCAACAACGGGGGCGGCGCGAGCCGCGGAGGTGCCGGCGCGCGCCGCAAAGGCGCGCGCGCGCAAGCGCACCCGCGCGCGGGGGCCCTCGGGAGGCGCGCGGCGACGGGCACGTTGGCCGTGCCGGCGTCATCCACTGAGGCCTCAAGGAAGAGGAAGCGCGCCTTCTCCTCTTCGAGGTAAGGGGCTTGCTCTTCTGCGGGGTTGGGTTTTTTGGCGACCAAGCGTTCTGATTATTCGTTCGTGCTTGTGCAGGGTGGTGCCGACCGTGCCTCCCCTCGCACCAGCCAAGGTGTTGAGGGCGGACGCGTCCGTTCCCACCCGGCGGCGCTCGTCGAGGGCGCCGCGGGCGGGGGCGAGCATGGCGGCGGTGGCGGGCGAGAGCTCGCGGGGCGCGGTTGAGGCCTCGAGGCCCTCGGCGGCGGATCGGCATGCCGGCGCGCAGCCGGTGGGTCGTCGAGGAGCGGCGGGCGCCGGTCGTGGCGGAGGCGCAGCCCGCGGCGACGGCCATGGTGGAAGCGCGGCCCGCGGTGGCGGCCGTGGTGGAAGCGCGGCCCCGCGGTGGCGGCCGTGGTGGAGGCGCGGCGGGCGGCGGTGGTCGAGGAGGGCGGTCGGGCGCCCGCGGTCGTGGCGGAGGCGGAACCGAAGCGGTGGCCGCGACACCGCGTCAAGCGCCCGCGGCTACGGAGGCGCGAGCGGAGGCGCCGGCGGAGGCGACGCAGGGGCGGTGCTCCGCCGACGGCTCCCGGCGGGGTGGTGGTGGAGATCCCGGACGACGACTCCCCGCCGCCCGGGCCGGGACCGGTGGGGCGAGCATCCCCACGCTCTCCCCGCAGTCCCGGGAGGGGGCCCTCGTGAGGCGACGTGAGGGCCACATGGTGGCGGGGGGCCGAGGGGCACGGCGCCGAGGCCTCGGCTTCCGCGCCGGCCACTCGCCCCGTGGAGGGGATCACCGGCGACCCGCTCGCGTTCGCCGACGCCTAGGGGGAGCAGAGCTGCGGGGAGAGCTCCCGTAGCCACGGCGCCGCGCTCAACCGAGCGTTGAACGAGGCGCTGAGGATCCACGGCGGCCCCGCGTGGCGCGTCTTTCAGGTGAGGTGTCTTTGCTTGCTTCTCTTTTTTCCTCATTTCTGCGCGCAATCTTCGTGGCGTGATGCTTACGGGTCTTGACTTGTTGGTGACAGGAGCTCGAGCACCGCGCCCGCGATATGTACGACGCCTTTGATCAGGTGACCGCCGAGCTCCATTAGCTCCGGGAGCGGTGCGACGCCTTCGACGTGCTCGCTGACGCCCTCAGGACCCCAGACGGCTGGCTGTCGTACCGGGCCATGGCCTTGCGCGATCAACTCCACGAGAGCGCAAGGAAGGACCCGACGCACCCCTCCAGCCTCGAGCGGGTCTGCACGGCCCTCATCGATCGGGATGAGGCGCTGCAGCGGGCGAGGGCGGACCTGGAGAACACGCGCACCACGGCGGCCAACCGGGGAGGCGGAGGTGGCCGGCGTCCACGGCGACAACCGGGGGCTCCACTCGTCGCTCCGAGGAGGCGCGAGGCTCGGCGGCCGCCGGGCCGAGGAGCGGGCGCGCGCGCTCGAGCAGAAGGCTAAGGAGGCCGACGACTTGAGGGCCGCTCTTGACGCCAAGGTCGCGGCGCTCGCCGCCACTGAGGGCCAGCTCCTGCAGGAGTGCACCGCCAGTCAAGGAGCTGAGGGACGGCTCCAGCAGGAGCAGGCCGCCCTTGCCAACGCTCGATCGGCCCTGGAGCGGGAGCGCGCTGCTCGCGAGGCGGCGCAGATGTCGCTGGAGGACCGGAACACCGAGTTCTCCAAGCTCGAGGGCGAGCTGATGGTGCTCAGCATCACGACCGCGAGCCAGGAGCTGGCCCTCCAGGAGCAGGGTGAGACCGTCAAGGGCCTCGAGCAGGCGGTCGAGGCCAGGCGCCGCGCCTTCGAGATGGAGAGGAAGCAAGTCGAAGGTAAGTCGCTGTTCGACTCCTGTTTCGCTGGTTTTCCCTTGGAGGGTTCGCACCCTTTTTCTGATTTTTTTCTCGTCTGGCAACTCCAGGCTTGCGCACCGCGCTGGGGCACGCGGCTGAGCGGGCCGAGGCGCTGCAGACCTCCTACAACTCCTCCGAGCAGGAGCTGCAGGAGTTGCGCAATGCGGCCCTCGAGACCTGCCGAGCCGTGGAGGAGGGCGAGGCGCGGCCGGTAGCTCGGCCGGCCGCCCGCATGCGCGCCCTTGGCGGCCACGTCACCGGGCGCATGCGCCGGGCGCTGCATCTTGGCGTCCAGAAGGCCCTCGGGGTGGTGCGATCCCACTACGAGGTCAACTTCGAGGCGCTGGCGGAGGGCTACGTCGTCCCCGAGGGTGTTGAGGACGAGGTGGCGATGGAGCGCGTGGACGCGCTCGCCGCCGGGACGCTCGCCGAGGCCTTCGAGGAGTTCCTCTTCCCGGATGCTGCTGATGCCGCCGCTCCTCCCGCCTGAAGACAGCCGGGCGCTAGGCCCATTTTTGTTTATGTATCAGTACGCTGGCCGTGCGGCCCTTGTAAATGGACATGTTACTTTGTTATAAACATTTGTCAATGTAAAATGATGCCCTTTGTCTTATCGCGCTTTTTTGTTTCTCCTTCTTCCTGAGTAGATTCTAGTTAGGGGAGTTCGATTTTCGCGGGTGGCCTGCTGGGTTGGAGGCGAGAGAGAAGGGCCGTATCCTCGCGGAGGCGTAGGCTATCTCTGGCTCGCGCGCTCCTTCCGCTAGGCTGCCTGCGCCTTGTTCGGATCTTTGCTCGAGGCCGAAGTAGAAAACAAACTTAGCGCGCGTGAGTTGTTTCGTTTTCGTGCGAAAATGGGACCATTTTGGGGGGGGGGGATGCCCCCCGCAGTAGCCCCCGAGGGTAACTTGGGTTTCAGGGGAAAGCCGAGTTGCCCTTTTCATTAGACTTATGATATTTACATAATTGTTACCAACTGGGGTGCTGGTTTCGTGATTTCACAACAAACAAAACTTGGAAATCCTAGCTAGGGGTAGAAGCGACGTAGCTGTTGGATGTTCCAAGCGTTGGTGAGTTCTTCACCGTCCTCGTTGGCCAGCTTGTACGTGCCGGGCTTGAGTACCTTCACCACGACGTAGGGTCCCTCCCACGGAGGTGATAGCTTGTGGCGTTCTCGGTTGTCTTGGCGTAGCCTTAGGACCAAATCCCCTTCGCTGAAGTCCCGCCGCGTATCTTGCGTGCTTGGTAGCGCCTCGAGGGACCGTTGATACCTTGCGAGTGCATCAAGGCCACGAGGCGTGCTTCGTCTAGGCGGTCCGGTGAGTCCTCGCGGGCTCGGCCGGTTGGTGTCCTCGTTGTAGCCTCGAACCCTGGGCGACCCGTATTCTAGGTCCGTGGGGAGGACGGCCTCCGCGCCATGGACTAGAAAAAATGGGGTGAACTCGGTGGCTCTGCTCGGGGTGGTCCTTAGGCTCCACACGACTGCTGGTGACTCTTGGAGCCATTTCCGACCAGATTTGTTTAGCTGGTCGAAAATTCTAGGCTTAAGGCCTTGTAGGATCATGCCGTTGGCACGCTCTACTTGGCCGTTAGTCTGGGGGTGTGCCACAGCTGCCCAATGCACACGGATGTGGAACTTGTCGTAGAACTCCAAGAATTTCCTGCCCGTGAACTGGGACCCGTTGTCGGTGATAATGGAGTTGGCACTCCAAAGCGATGGATGATGTCGGTGAAGAACGTCACCGCTTGCTCCGCCCTGAGATTCGTAATGGGGCGCACCTCCACCCACTTGGAGAACTTGTCGATCGCGACCAACAAGTGGGTGAAGCCCCCCGGCGCCTTCGCGGGGGCCCGACGATGTCCAGCCCCCACACGGCGAACGACCATGTTATGGGGATGGTCTGCAGGACATGAGCGGGAAGATTGGACTTGCGGGCGTAGAACTGGCACCCTTCGCAGGTGCGCACGATCTCGCTGGCGTCCGCGACCGCGGTAGGCCAGTAAAAGCCTTGGCGGAAAGCATTGCCAACGAGGGTACGAGGCGCGGCGTGATGGCCGCAGATCCCAGCGTGGATGTCCCGCAGGAGCTCGCGCCCCTCGGGGATGGGCACGCACCGCCCGCAAGATGCCGGAGGCGGCGCGCTTGTACAGCTCGCCGTCGACGAGGGAAAAGGACTTGGCCATCCTGGCGACGCGCCTGGCCGCGGCCCGGTCCGGGGGGAGTTCCCCTCGAGCCATCCAGGCGACATACTTGTCGCGCCAGTCAGCCTTGACAGGGGCTGGCTCGATGTCCATCACATCAGCCCCGTAGGCGCCGTACCCCTCGTGGAGGGAGAGCACGTACGCCTCGTTCGAGGGGTCCTCATCCATGGGTTCCGCGCCCGCTGGATTCGAGGGAGCCCCCGAGGGTTCCGCGCGACTCGAGGGGTGAGGCTCGAAGATGACCGAGGGCTGGGCGATGTCACGGGCAAAAACGTTCGGAGGGACCGTAATCCGCCCGGACGTGATTTTGGCCAGCTCGTCCACCTCTTTGTTGTACCGGCGGGGCACGTGATTGAGCTCGATGCCATAGAACTTGTCCTCGAGGGCTCGCACGGCCTTGCAATACGCTTCCATCTTATCATCGTGGCAACTCGCGTTCTTCATGACTTGGTCAATCACGAGTTGCGAATCCCCCCGCACGTCGAGGCGCTTGACGCCTAACTCGATGGCGATCTTGAGGCCGCAGAGGAGGGCCTCGTACTCAGCCATGTTGTTCGACGCGGGGAAGTGGAGGCGCACCGCGTACCGCATGTGCTCCCCGAGGGGTGACACAAAGAGCAGGCCCGCGCCCGCCCCTGTTTTCATCACCGAGCCGCCGAAATACAGGGTCCAGCACTCTGCTTGGATCTGCGGCGGTGGCAGCTGCGTGTCCGTCCATTCAGCAATGAAGTCCGCCAGGATCTGGGACTTGATGGCCTTGCGCGGGGCATAGGCGAGCGTCTCGCCCATCAGTTCCACGGACCACTTGGCGATCCTGCCCGCCGCGTCTGGGTTGCGGATGATCTCCCCCAGCGGGAAGGAGGAGACCACTGTGACGGGGTGAGCCTCGAAGTAGTGAGGAGCTTGCGCCGCGCGAGGACCACCGCATACAGCAGCTTTTGGACTTGGGGGTAGTGCGTCTTGGTGTCAGACAAGACCTCGCTGATGTAGTAGACTGGCCGCTGGACCGGCAGGGCGTGCCCTTCCTCTGCGCGCTCTACCACGATTACGGCGCTGACTACCTGGGTGGTCGCGGCCACGTAGAGCTGCAGGGGCTCGCCGTCCTGCGGCGGCGTGAGGATCGGGGCGCGGGTCAAGGACGCCTTCTGCTTGTCGAGCGCATCCTGGGCCTCGGCGGTCCAGGAGAAGTGCTCGTGCTTCTTGAGGAGGCGATAAAGGGGCAGGCCTTTCTCGCCGAGCCGCGAGATGAAGCGGCTCAAGGCGGCAAGGCACCCCAGCACCTTTTGCACCCCTTTGAGGTCCCGGGTCGGGCCCATTCGCTCGAGGGCCGCAACCTTCTCGGGGTTGGCCTCGATGCTCCGTTGGGAGACGACGTATCCTAGGAGCATGCCTCGCGGCACTCCAAAGTCACATTTTTCGGGGTTTAATTTGACCCCATTGGCCCATAGGCAGCCGAACGCGATGCCAAGGTCGCCAACCAGGTCGTCCGCCTTCCTGGTTTTTACGACGATGTCGTCCACGTACGCTTCGACCGTTCGCCCGATGTGATCTCCGAAAACGTGTTGCATGCAGCGTTGATACGTTGCACCCGCGTTTCGGAGGCCGAACGACATCGTGACGTAACAGAACATCCCGAACGGCGTGATGAACGAAGTCGCGAGCTGGTCGGACTCCTTCATCTTTATTTGATGATACCCGTAGTAGGCATCAAGGAAGCAAAGCAACTCACACCCAGCCGTTGAATCAACAATTGATCAATGCGTGGCAAAGGAAAGGGAACTTTAGGACATGCTTTATTAAGACTAGTGTAGTCTATACACATCCGCCACTTCCCGTTCTTTTTCTTTACAAGTACAGGGTTTGCTAGCCACGTTGGGTGGAACACTTCCTTGATGAACCCGGCCTCGAGAAGCTTCCGCAGATCCGCTCCGATTGCCCGTCACCGTTTCTCGTCGAAGCGGCGGAGCCGTTGTTGCACGGCGCGGGCATGAGGCAGGATGTCAAGGGAGTGCTCGGCGACCTCCCTCGGGATGCCTGGCATATCCGAGGGGCTCCACGCGAAGATGTCGGCATTGGCGCGGAGGAAGTCGACGAGCACCACTTCCTATTTTGGATCGAGGGTGGAGCTGACCCTCAACGCCTCGCCCTCGGGGGCAGCAGGGTCGAGGGGCACCTCCTTGGTCTGCTCCGCGGCCTCGAAGTTGCCGGTGTGCTTGATGGAGTCGAGGTCCTCGTTGACCGTCTTCTCCAAGGTGGTCACTAGCGCTTCATCCAGCGCTAGTGCTTCCGCGTGCTCCACGCACTCGACGTCGCAGTCGAACGCGTGCTCCATGGACGAGCCCACAGTGATGACGTCGTTTGGCCCCGACATCTTCATCTTCAAGTAGGTGTAGTTGGGGACCGCCATGAACTTGGCGTAGCAGGGTCGCCCAAGTATGGCGTGATAGGCGCCCTTGAACCCCACCACCTCGAAGGTGAGCGTTTCCTTGCGGAAATTCTTCGCGATCGTAGAACCAAACCGGCAGTCGATGCGCCCGAGGGGCCGGACTCGCTTGCGGGCGCGACGCCATGGAACATCATCGTGTCGGGCTGCGTGCCTGGTCCAACCCGATCCCCGAGCGGGCGCGGCCTATGCGCGTAGAGGATGTTGAGGCTGCTGCCCCCGTCCATCAAGACTTTTGAGAACCGCGCGTTCCCAATGATCGGGTCGACCACCAGCGGGTACTGGCCCGGGTTGGGGATGCGGTTCGGGTGGTCTTCCCGGCTGAAGGTGATGGCGTCCTCCGACCAATCGAGGAAGGAGGGAGGCACCTTCTCCGCGGCGAGGACCTCGTGCCGCTCCCGCTTGCGCTGGCGGGTCGACATGTCAACGGTGGGTCCCCCAAAGATGAGGAACACATTCTCCACGGCGGGGAAGCCGCCGGCGTCGCCGTCTCCTCCGTCCTTCTTGGCCTCCGCGTCCTTTGCGGCAGCACGGCCGTAGAACTTCTTGAGCATGTCGCATTGCTCAAGGGTGGGGTTCACTGGGGTCTTGTGATATGGACATGGCTTTTTCAGCATGTCGTCAAACACCCCCGGACCTCGAGGGGCCGGTCGAGGGCCTCGTCGAGCCGGGTCAACAGCAAGGGCCTCGGCGTTGTCGCCGTCGCGCCCCTGCTCGCGCGCCTCGCGGCGCGGCTTCTTTCCCTTCTTGCCCCGCTTGTCCTTCGGTGGGGCTCCCCGGACTTGTTGCCCTCCGTGGGCGCATCGTCTTAGCGCTTGCCCTTCTTGCCGTCGAAGATCGCCCCCACAGCCTCCTCTCCTGAGGCGAAACTGGTGGCGATGTCGAACAGCTCGTTGGAGTCCGCAGGCGGGCTGCGTCCCAGCTCTCGCACGAGGTCCCGGCACGTGGTGCCCTCGAGGAAGGCATGCACGATCTCGGATTGCGCCACGCTGGGGAGCTCTGTACAGCGCTTGGAGAAGCGCCGTATGAAGTCCCGTAGCGACTCGCCGGGCTTCTGGGTGCAGGAGCGCAGGTCCCAGGAATTCCCAGGGCGCACGTACGTGCCCTGGAAGTTACCCACGAACGTGCGGACCAGATCGTCCCAGTTGTGGATCTGGCTGGCGGGCAGGTGCTCGAGCCACGTCCGAGCCGAATCGCCGAGGTGTAGGGGCAAGTTGCGGATGATGACCTCGTCGCTGGTGGCCCCGCCCAGCTGGCACGCCAAGCGGTAGTCGTTGAGCCACACGCGGGGATCCGTCTCCCCGTTGTACTTGACGATGGTCGAGGGCTGGCGGAAGCGTTGGGGGAAGGCCGCCGCACGGATCTCCCGGCTGAACACACGGGTCCCCGGGGGCTCCGGCGTCGGAGAGCGGTCTTCGTCGCTGTCGTAGCGTCCACCCCGTCGAGGGTGGTAGCCTACCGCTGCTCGCGCATCTGCCTTGCTCGTGCGCCGGGCGTTGATGACATTGCGGGCGTCACCATCCAGCACCCTACGCGTTTCAAGGAGCCGCTCCTTGGCCGGCGCGCGTCCCGGGTTGGCGGGTCGCCCCGCAGCTTCACCTGCATGGACCGAGGGTTCGCCCCCCTGTGCAGCCCCGCCCCCTTGTGCATCCCCCTGCTGGCAGATACGTGACGCTGAGCTTTCGGCCTGCTGGACGGCCGCTTGCTCGACGAGAGCCTCCACCTCGTGGTGCAGGTTCCGCGCCTCAGGGGTCGAGGGTGCCGGTATAGCCCGTAGCAGCGTCGCGGCGGCAATGAGCTTTTGACTCGCTCGCGGAGGCGCGTCTAGGTTGTCGACGTTAAAGTCGGCGTTGATGCGGTCGCGGGCCTGTTTGCCCAGCTCCCGCGCGCGTTCGCCGCGCGCGGAGGCTTCCCCAGCCATCGAGGCGCGGAGCAGCCGCACCGTTCGATATTCCTCCGCTAGCTTGGCCTCGAGCTCGCGAGCCTGGGCTAGCTGTGCGTCGATGTCGGCCCCAGCAGGGGTGCTCGGCCCCGCAGCTGGGCGCGGAGCGATGCCCGGGGCAGGCGTGACCTCCCCGTCTCCAGCGCCCACTGCGCCGGTGGCGTTTGCTGGGTCGTTGGCGATGACGACGCAGCATTCCCGCGCAGGGTCGTAGCTCCCGGTGCTGGAGTCGTCGGAGCAGCCGAACCAGTAGTCCGTAGCGTCAAGGAAGCGCCTGAACATGACCGGGTCCGGCACGCCGGAGAAGTCCCACTCCGCGTACCCGTGGAGGTTGGCGGGTGGCAACGCGTCAAGGGAGCCCAGTGACGACTCATCGCCCGCGGAGGCGCCAGGGTCCCTGGCGACGAAGACGTGACGGCCAGGGGGAACCCGGCGCATCGTCGTGTTGACGTTGGCGTTGTAAGCCGTCGTGGCACCGCGAAGACCGATGGGGAAGCGCGGCCCGGAGACCGTGCGCTGCCCCGCCGGGGCGGTGGTTGTTGTGCTGACGGGTGCGCCGCGTTGAGAGGCGGCGCGTTCAGCTTGCCGTCGCTCGGACCGCGCCTGGCGCGAGCGCGCGGCCGGAGCGGCGGTGACGTCGTGGCGCCGACGGACCCGCGGCATTTGTGCCGGCGGGCGCCGCGCGTCGTGGCGGTGCATGCGGCGGGGACCGGAGCGGACCCGGCCCCCGGCGCCGCGCACGGAGCTCCTCACGGTTGGTGAGGCGCATCGAGTAGCCGTTCTCCGTGGCCTGAAAGTTCAGGCCCCCGAACCAGATTTCAAACCCGGCGGGGAGGGGGTCCGAGCTGCCCATGCAGTAACGCGTACCGCGGTACTCAGTGCGGATCACCATGGAGGGAGTTGATGGTGGATTGACCTTAGGCGCTCGATTGCCCCACGGTGGGCGCCAACTGTCGGTGCGGAATGTGGTCCCGACACTAACCAGTAATAAGCGCCGAGGTCTCTCCCTCAATGGTCGATGCTAAGCAATAGAAGACACAGAGTTTTATCCTGGTTCCGGCCGAGGGGCCGTACGTCCCGGCGAAGGGTGTGCTCAAGGCACTATATTGCTCGGCAAGGGGTGCCTGTAGTGGGGCTGCTACAAGCAAGGCAGGAGAGGAAGCGTGGCTTCCAAGTCCCTGGTGTGGTGGCTGAAGATGTTGTGGGAGAATTGGGGAGCAAGTGTGCGGTGCGACCTGTCTCGTGTTGTGTCGTGTTGTCTTTCTGTCATGTCTGTCCCCTGCGGCAGGGGGGTTCGTCTTCCTTTTATAGGCCAAGGAGAGAGCGAATCAAATGTATGCCGCGCTATTTAGCTACATGGGGGAAGCGTGGTGCGCTATGCTGTAGAGTAGGCGAATGCCTGGACGATCCTTGCAGCGATCCGGCCATCATGGCGTATCTTGTACCCGAACAGTGGCGGCTTCGAGGGTAGAGGGGCAGCAGACGGCTGTGATGTCTTCAGACGGGCTCGAGGGAGCTGCTGACATCGGTCCGTACGGGGCACAGTGGCAGGTAAGGCGGCGTCCCGTTCCCGCACACTCCACGGCCGGAGCCGCGCCACGCGCGCCTGCGTGGGGTTCGTACGCGCGGGGGCAGCAGTCATGCCGTTAACAGTGGCAGGGATGGCGCCCCGCCGGCCTAGCGCCTCCACCTAACCCTGCAAAGTCACAAGAAAGCAGATCGAGGGTGCGGCCGGCCCCCCTTCGAGGGCTCGGCGCGTTAGCCGTACCGGAGTAGGCGGCGCAGCGTCACGGGACTGGCGCTGGCCACGTCGCACAGTCCCCCACAGTGGCGGGGATGGGATCCCTTCCTGGGGAGTTGGTGCGACGGCACCGGGGCGCGAGCCCCAGGCGCATGATGGCGCCACCCCGCCGTTGTCGTGGGCATTAAATGGCCGCATACGGGGAGCGGCGCGCGCGTGCGGAGCTCCCTCAAGCGAGGCGGACCCCGTTCGAGGGCGGAGCGGACCCTCGAGCGAGGGCGGGCCCGCTCGAGGTAAGCGCACCCCCTCGAACGGGGCGGAGCCCGCCCGAGGGAGGCGCGCACCCTCGAGCGAGGCGAAGCCTGCTTGAGGGGATCTCTGAGTGGGCCGCCTTGGTGGGCCGTTGGGGCCACCGCGGCGTGGGCCATGCCCTGCATGCTTAAGCGAGGCGTGTTTGGCTTTGGCCTGTTGCGGGTTTTAAGTGGGGATTTTCCAGTTGTTTAAGGGGACCCCTAGGGCTGTCCCCGACACCTTTAACCATCCATCGGGTTCTAGCCACATTGGGAAGATACCCCAATTTGATGGAACCGGCTATTCCAAGTGGAAGAACTCGATGGAGGAGTATTTGATGGCGGTGAATCCCGCACTTTGGACTATTGTGAACAGGGGTATTACATTTCCAAGTGGTGATGCGACGCTAACTCAAGATCAAGCAAATGAAATACAAAGAAACTATCAAGCCATCTGCATCATCAAGAGTTCACTCACGGCCGAAGAATATGACAAGGTAGATGGATTGAAGTCCGCCAAAGAAGTGTGGGACACCTTGTTCATCAATCATGAAGGGACAAAGCAAGTAAGGGAAGGAAGGATCCGACCCTTAGAAAGTGAGCTCAACCGGTTTGTCATCAAGGACGATGAATCACCACAAGACATTTACAACTGATTGAACAAGATCATCAACAAGATCAAATCACTTGGAAGTACAAGATGGGGAAGAAGAGAAGTGGTTGACAAGATCCTCTCCGCGTACATGGCAAGGGATGTTCAACTCCCTACTCTCATAAGGGAAAAGAGAGGATTCAACAAGTTCACTCCGGCGGATGTGATTGGAAGAATGGAAGAACACCTTATCACCGTCAAGGAATCCAAGCTCTCACAAGAGATGTCAAAGATGCATGAACAACTTGAGAAGAACAAGGGAGTGGCCCTCAAAGCATCTAGCAAGGAGAAAAGGTCAAGCTCATCAACCTCAAGAATCATGGCCGAGGAAGATGATGATGAAGATAGTGATATGAACATGACCCCCGAACAAATGGCTCTCTTTGTAAGGAAATTCAACAAAATGTTCAAGAAGAGTGGCTTCCTCAACAAGAACAAGGACAAGGACAAGATCAAGACCAAGAGAACTTCAAAGAGACCATGCTTTGGATGTGGCAAGGAGGGACATTTCATTGCGGAGTGCCCTAACATAAAAGTGAGAAGAAGAGACACCAACAAGTTTGACAAGAACAAGAGAAAGGAAGTTGGTGAAGCTCATTTGGGTGAAGAATGGGATTCAAATGATGATAGCTCCGACTCCGACATAGAAGCCGGTCTTGCTACCATAACCATTAAGGAACCAATCAACAAGTCATCATTATTTGAAGATCTCACCGATGATGAAGATGACTTCACCCACACTTGCCTCATGGCTAGGGGCTCCAAGGTAGACACTCCTACTCCTCCCCTAGATGATGATAGTGAAAATGATTTCGATTTTGAAAAAATGATCACTAGCTTTGGTAAAAAGGCCACTAAGAAAATCATGTTTTTAATGAAAGAAATTGAGAATAGAGATGGGACTCTTGAGGTGCAAGAAGAACTCTTTAGACTTGAGCGGGAGAAAACCATTGCCCTTGAGGATGCCCTTGTAATTGAAAAGAAGGGTTTCAAGGTGCAAGAGGACTCGCTCAAGGAAAAGGAGAAAGAAATTCTTAGCCTCAAGAAATCCCTAGCTAAAGATAAGTTGTTGGTAGATGAATTAACTAGGGAATCTTTCCTAGCTAAGGATGCTTGCAAGAAACTTGAAGATGAAAAGCTTGAACTTCAAAAGGGCTTTGATAGCTTAAAGACTAGTCACATAGAATTAGAAGTTCAACTTGACAACCTCAAGAACAATGCTACAACTTCATCTAATGATGCTCTCTCAAACTCTCAAACATCAACAAGCAAAGGTTGTTCTAGATGCTATAAATTTGATATAAATGCTTGTGCTACTAATGTTGCCGAGATGAATGCCATGAGAAAGGAAATTGCTAGGTTGTCAAACTCTCTTACAATTGAAAAGAAGAAAGAACCCAAGAGAGGTGAGTTTGAAAACCACATTAAAGGTTTTGGGTCAAGCTACATGAAGAAGTTTGGCTTTGAGGATGGGAAGGGGCTCGGTAAGAAAGAACAAGGTACAAAAGACCCCATCCCATTCATCAAGAACCACCACACCAAAGGTATGGGAACAAGAAATGTGGTGCACGACATGAAGCAAATGGGTGTCAAGAAGCATGACAATCAAGTGAGATACAACACTCCAATCAAGTTCAAGAGCACCCAAGTGACCTCACAAGCACCACATTCAAAGCCAAACAAGTCAATCAAGAAGCCCAAACCTCATGCATCACAAGATAGTTTTTATGCCGATTATGTGTTGACTTGGAACCACAAGGGTAAGGTGGTTGCCAAGTATGTCGGGCCTCACACAAAAGGGACAATGATAAAAAGGAGTGTGTGGGTGCCCAAGATTCTTGTGACTAACACTCTAGGACCCAAATCCACTTGGGTACCTAAAACACAAGCATAATTTGTTTTGTAGGCATACTCCTCCGGTGGAACAAAATGGGTGATTGATAGTGGATGCACAAATCATATGACTGGAGAGAAGAAAATGTTTACATCTTGTGATATGATTGAAAATCCTACGGAAAGCATTGCCTTTGGAGGCAATGGTGGAGGAACGGTTGTTGGTCTTGGTAAAATTGCTATCTCAATCAATCATTCAATTTCCGATGTTTATTTGGTTGAATCTTTGGACTACAACTTGTTGTCCGTCTCACAACTTTGTGAGATGGGCTACAATTGTTTGTTCACAAATGAGGGTGTGACCGTCTTTAGAAGGGGCGATGACTCCGTTGCCTTTAAGGGTGAACTCAAGGGAAGGCTTTACTTGGTGGATTTTTCATCGGATAAAGCCCAACTTGATACATGCTTATTGGCAAAGTCTAGCTTGAGTTGGCTTTGGCATCGCCGACTAGCTCACGTTGGGATGAACAATCTCAATAAGCTTCTAAAGGGGGAAAACATCCTAGGACTAACAAACGTTCATTTTGAGAAAAATAGAATTTGTAGTGCTTGTCAAGCCGGAAAGCAAGTTGGTGCTCCTCATCCCGCCAAGAACATTGTATCCACCACAAGGCCATTGGAACTACTTCACATGGATATCTTTGGTCCGGTAGCCTATGTTAGTATTGGGGGAAACAAGTATGGATTTGTCATTGTTGATGATTACTCTCGGTACACTTGGGTATTCTTTATGAAAGACAAGAGCAAAGTTCATGAAATTTTCAAGAGATTTGCAACAAGAGCCCAAAATGAGTTTGATGTGAAGATCAAAAGAGTAAGAAGTGGCAATGGCACCGAGTTCAAGAACACCAACATTGAAGAGTATCTTGATGAAGAAGGCATTGGTCACGAGCTCTCCGTCCCATATACTCCACAACAAAATGGGATTGTAGAGAGGAAGAATAGAACTCTTATTGAAGCCGCAAGAACCATGCTTGATGAGTACAAGACTTCGGATAGTTTTTGGGCGGAAGCGATCAACACGGCGTGTCATGCTATCAACCGTTTGTATCTTCACAAGCTTCGCCACAAGACCGCCTATGAGCTCCTAATTGGTAAAAAGCCTAATGTCTCTTACTTTAGAGTTTTTGGTTGTAAGTGCTTCATTCTCAACAAGAAGCCCAAAAGCTCTAAGTTTGCATCTAAAGTCGATGAAGGTATCTTTCTTGGTTACACCTCAAACGCTCATGGCTATCGTGTCCTCAACAAAACCACCGGTTGTGTTGAAGTCACGTGTGACTTGGCGTTTGATGAATCTAATGGCTCTCAAAAGGAGCAAGTTCATGAATTGTGTGTAGGCAAGGAAGTACCCGCTGAAAAGGCTATAAAGAGGATGGCTATTGGAGAAATCAAACCTCAAGAAGAAGAAGATGAGGACTGCATAATTGAAGATGCAACAGATCTGCCCCCTGCTGCGCAACCCGGAGTATCCGGACAAAAACCCGGAGACTCCGGATTTTCCGGAGAATCCGGAGATAAGTCCGGAGACTCCGGACCTGCTGCTGAAACTTCACAATGCAGTCAAGAAGATGAGGACTTGATTCAACAAGAAGTGTCTGACCCACATCCAAGAGTTCGACAAAGTGTTCAACGGGATCATCCCGTTGATAACATACTTGGAAGCATTCGTAGAGGGGTAACAACTCGTTCAAGATTAGCAAATTTTTGTGAACATTACTCGTTTGTTTCCATGTTGGAACCTCTTAGGGTTGAAGATGCTCTTGGAGATGCTGATTGGGTGATGGCAATGCAAGAAGAGCTCAACAACTTCACTAGGAATGAAGTCTGGTCCTTAGTGGAACGCCCCAAACAAAATGTGATTGGAACCAAGTGGGTGTTTCGCAACAAACAAGATGAAGACGGCGTGGTGACCAAGAACAAAGCTAGATTGGTTGCAAAGGGTTATACTCAAGTAGAAGGCTTAGACTTTGGAGAAACTTATGCACGGTGGCAAGACTTGAAGCAATTCGTATACTCCTAGCCTTTGCCACTCATCACAACTTCAAGCTACATCAAATGGATGTCAAGAGTGCCTTTTTGAATGGTCCAATCTCCGAAGAAGTCTATGTTGAGCAACCACCGGGCTTTGAAGATCCACAACTCCCAAACCACGTCTACAAGCTCCATAAGGCGCTCTATGGGCTCAAGCAAGCTCCTAGAGCATGGTATGAATGCCTTAAGGATTTTCTCTTAAAGAAAGGCTTTGAAATAGGCAAAGCCGATCCTACTATCTTCACTCGTAAACAAAGCAATGATTTGTTTGTATGTCAAATATATGTTGATGATATCATATTTGGCTCTACTAATCAAATTTGGGTTGATGAGTTTAGTAGGATCATGACTAAAAGATTAGAGATGTCAATGATGGGCGAGTTGAAGTTCTTTCTCGGTTTTCAAATCAAGCAACTCAAGGATGGCACTTTCATAAGTCAAACCAAGTACACCCATGACATGCTTAAGAAGTTTGACATGAACAATGCCAAGCCCATCAAAACACCTATGCCATCAAATGGACATCTTGATCTAAATGAAGAAGGCAAAAGCATTGATCAAAAGGTATATCGCTCCATGATTGGTTCTTTGCTTTACCTTTGTGCATCTAGGCCCGATATTATGCTTAGTGTGTGCATGTGTGCAAGGTTTCAAGCTAATCCTAAGGAGTGCCATCTAATGGCCGTTAAGAGAATTTTTAGATACTTGGTTCATACTCCTAACCTTGGTTTATGGTATCCTAAGGGCTCCACTTTCGATCTACTTGGCTACTCCGATTCGGATTATGCCGGTTGCAAAGTAGATATAAAGAGTACATCCGGGACTTGCCAATTCCTTGGAATGTCCTTGGTGTCTTGGAGTTCCAAGAAACAAAACTTCGTTGCTCTTTCCACCGCCGAGGCCGAGTATGTTGCAGCCGGCGCTTGTTGTGCTCAACTACTTTGGATGAGGCTCACTTTGAGAGACTTTGGTTGCAAGTTTAGCAAGGTGCCACTCTTGTGTGACAACGAGAGTGCCATTAAGCTAGCTAACAACCCCGTAAACCACTCAAGAACAAAGCACATAGACATAAGACACCATTTCTTGAGAGACCACGAAGCCAAAGGAGATATCGCTTTAAGTCATGTGAGCACCGATAAGCAACTTGCCGATATCTTCACAAAGCCTCTTGATGAACTAAGGTTTTGTGCTTTGAGGAGTGAGCTAAATATCTTGGATTCTCGTAACTTGGCTTGAGATCATGCACATATTTGAGTGACCTAGTACATGACTTTTAAAAACAAAAGACTTGTAAAAAGGCTTGTATTGCATTTGTTTTGAAAAATTTGGATCTTTAGGTACAACACTTGGACTATTGTTCTCTTTGCTTGTTTGTGGCTAGTCCAAGGTGTTGATACTGCTCAGGCTCACATTTATCACATAAGCAACCTTCCAAATCCATTCAAAATCAAATTCCTTGAAAATCTGCTCACTGGGTTCAGGGGGAGCGGAGTATCCGGGGTTGAGGCCGGACACTCCGGGTTTCCCGGATAGTCCGGACCTGACCCGGAGACTCCGGGTTTTAAAAGTATAAACGGTTTTTAACTGCGGTGAAAACCTCTGTTTCACCCCCACTCCATCTTTTAACCGTGCCTTCTCTCTCCCGTCGCCCCCTCTCGTCCTCTTGGGCGGTTTCCCCATCCAACCACCGAAATCTCGTGAGAGTGAGGATTTGAAGACTCCAAGGCGTGGAGATCAAGGATCTACTCAAGTTTCAAAGGATCCAAGTCCTCTTCCCCCTCTTCCCAAGGTATTTTCAAAAGAATCTTTCCCGATCTACTTCCCTAGCGTAGTTCTTGTAGTATCCTCGTAGGGAATAGGTAGGAAACACTCTTTAGGCTCTAGATCTGCGTTTCCTCTCAGTTTGGATGGACGTACTTCACTGCATTGTGATTTAGGGTTTCGGTCTGCGAAACCCGGACTCTCCGGGGTCGAAGGACCCGGAGTCTCTGGAATATCCGGAGTCTCCGGACTTTTTCCCGGAGTATCCGGGGTTCGCACTGCAACCATAAACCACTAATGCAGTGTGTCTCCACCTTTGATAAACTCTCACATCCATATCATTTTATCCATTCAGATGGTGAGGTTGAAGGTCAGCCGTGGCAATGAGGAGCCCTCCACCCAAAGGAGGACCAAGGCTAGGCATGACCCCGCCGCTTTTCGGGCCGTGCAAGAAGTCTTGGGGCAAGAAGGTTCTCAGCGCAGCTCAAGACCTAGACGGGGTGACCCTCCTCCCTCCTATGCCGAAGGGAGTGAAGAAGAAATAGTGGAGGAGGAGGAGGGAACGGAAAGTGATGATGATGACGTTGAAGATGAAACATATGAGCAATCCCCCGAGCCTCCTCGTCGTCATGGAAAGGGGCCAGCCAAAGAAAGATCCCGCTACAAGCCCCATCCCAAAAAGAGCCATCAAGCCCCCTATATCCACCAAAGCCGCCCAGCTACTCGAGTTCCTCCTAAACATAAGCAAGGAGTAGCTGCTCACATCTGTCCTAAAACACCTCCTAGACTTATTCCTACCCTTCCACCCAATGTACGAGTGGTTGAGTCTCCTATCAAGCTAAAGGACCCCGTATCAGTCCTTGGATTTGCTGAGCAAATGATTAGGGACTACTCTAGGAACTCCCTAGCAGTGAGGGAGCAAAGAGAGGAAAATGTCTATCTATATCTCAAGGGAGAGGGACTTGAGGCAAGATTTTGGTGTGACTTTCATAGGGATTTCTATCAATCCGTGATCCGCAATCCCAAGCTAGCCTCCAAGAACATGGCCCCCATTGTGCCAATGAAGTATATCGATTGCAAGTACTATGAAGAGCTTAACAATACCGTGTTCAACTCGGTGATTGACAAGTGCAAGGAGGTCGGGCTCTACGACATCATGGGTTTTAGGTACAATTGGAACAAAGAAATCCTTGCTCAATTCCATTGTTCTTACTACTTCAATCCCCATGACAACACCATCACATGGACAACTCAAGGCCAAAAGTGCACCATTGACTACATGACTTTCTCTCGGCTCTTGGGTCTTGGTCTTAAGGATGAAAGGCGCACCCCCGTGCACAATGAGAACAAATACAAGCCCAAGGAGCTCCCCTTTATGTTTTCTAGCCGAGATGCGGCCATTGAGGGCAAGGCGTGTCGGGGACAGCCCTAGGGGTCCCCTTAAACCATCGGGAAATCCCCACTTAAAACTCGCAACAAAGCAAAACACGCTTAGCCTAACCATGCAGGTGCCTAACCCTGCAGGGTACGGCCCACGATGTGAGGGACCTCAATGGCCCACCAAGACAACCCTCTCGAAGACCCCCTCGAGCTGGCTTCGCCCCGCTCGAGGATGCATGCCTCCCTCGGGCGGGCTCCGTCCCGTTCGAGGGGGTGCGCTCCCCTCGAGCGGGCTCCGCCCCGATCGAGGGTCCGCTCCCCCTCGAGCAGACTTCGCCTCGCTCGAGGGACCGCCTCGCCCTCGATCGGAGTCCGCTTCGCTCGAGGGCGCCCCCTCACGCGTGCGCCGGCCCCCGTACACGGGCATTTAACGCCCTGACACCAGCGGGACGGCGCCATCATGCGCCCGGGGCTCGCGCCCCGGTGCCGCCGCACCAACTCCCCAGGGAGGAGCCCATCCCCATCACTGTGGGGAGGGACTGTGCAGCGCGGCCGGTGTCAGTCCCGTGACACCGCGCGCGCCGCTCCGCTGCGGCCTAACGCGTCGAGCCCTCGAAGGGGGGGCCGGCCGCACCCTCGATTCACTTTCTTGTGACCCTACGGGGGTTAGGTGGAGGCGCTAGGCCGGTGGATCACCATCCCTGCCACTGTAACAGCATGGCCACCGTCCCCGCGCGTGCAGGCGCACGCCAGGCGCTGTAGCAACAACCCCAGCACTGTGAAGCGCGTTGGGAAGGGACGCCATTTTACCTACTCCTGTGCCCCGTACAAGCCAACGTCAGCACCTCCCTCGAGCCTATCAGAGGACATCGCCACCATCTGCCGCCCTTCTACCCTCGAATCGCCACTGTTCGGGTACAAGGTAGGCCATCATGGCCAGATCGGCTGCGAAGATCGTCCGGACGGCCGCCCACTCTCTGCCCTAGCACGTCGTGTTTCCCCACGTAGCTAGATAGCGCGGCGCGCATGTAATCCGCCTCCCCCTTGATCTATAAAAGGGGGGACGAACCCCCGGCCGCAGGGGAGAGACCCAGAAGGATACGAGACAGGAACACATCGCACACCATGTACTCATTCTCCAATTCTCCCACAATATCTTCAGCCACTCCTCCAGGGACTTGGAAGCCAGGCTTCCTCTCCCGCCTTGCTTGTAGCAGCCCCACTACAGGCACCCCCGGTGCTAAGTAATATAGTGCCCCGAGCACGCCTCTGCTGGACGTACGGCCCCCTCGGCGGAACCGGGATAAAATCTCTCGTGTCACTTGTTACTTAGCATCGACCATTGAGGGATAGACCTCGGCGCTTTCTCTTGGTTAGTGTCGGGACCATATTCCGCACCGAACGGTTGGCGCCCACCGTGGGGCAATCGAGCGCCTAAGGTCATTCCGTCAACTCCCTCCATGGTGATCCGCACCGAGTACCGTGGTACACGCTACCGCATGGGTAGCTCGGACCCCCTCCCGGCGGGTTCGAAATTCGCTTCGGGGACTCGAACTTTCGGGCCACGGGGAACGGCTATCTCATGCGCCTCACCAACCGTGAGGAGCTCCGCGCGCGGCGCCGGGCCAGTCCGCTCGGTCTCCGCCGCACGCACCACCACGGCGCGGCGCCCGCGGGCATGGATGCCGCGGGTCCATCGACACCGCGACGCCGCCGCCGCTGCGGGCTACGTTCGCGCCGGGCGCGGTCCGAGCGGCGGCGGGCCGAGCGCGCCGCCACTCGGCGCGGCGCGCCCACCGTCACGACGACCGCCACCGCCCCGGCGAGACGGCGCGCGGTCTCGGACCACACATCCCCATCGGGCCGCGTGGCGCTACGTCGGCCTACAACGCCAACGTCAACACCACGATGCGCGAGGTTCCACCCGGCCGCCACGTCTTCGTCGCCGGGGACCCCGGCGCCTCGGCCGGCTGACGAGTCGTCCCTGGGCTCCATCGACGCGTTACCACCCGCCAACCGCCACGGGTACGCGGAGTGGGACTTCTCCGGCGTGCCGGACCCAGTCATGTTCAGGTGTTTCCTCGACGCTACGGACTACTGGTTTGGCTGCTCCGACGACTCCAGCACCGGGAGCTACGACCCCGCGCGGGAGTGCTACGCCATCATCACCAACGACCCAGCCAATGCCGCTGGCGCGGAGGGCGCCGGAGACGGGGAGATCACCCCTGCCCCAGGGATCGCCACGCGCACGGCCGCGGGGCCAAGCGCACCTGCCGGGGCGACGCGAGGCGCAGTCGGCCCAAGCCCACGAGCTCGAGGCCAAGCCGGCGGAGGAATGCGGACGGTGCGGCCGCTCCCGCGCCTCAATGGCGGGGGAAGCCTCCGCGCGCGCGGCGAACGCGCACGGGAGCCGGGCCGACGGGTCCGCGACCGCATCAACACCGTCCCCAACGTCGACAACGCGGACGCGCCCCCGCGGGCGAGCCAAAAGCTCATCGCCGCCGCGCGCCGCCGCGGGCCATGCCGGCACCCTCGACCCCCGAGGCTCGAGACCTGCACCGCGAGGTGCAAACTCTCATCGAGCAAGCGGCCGTCCAGCAGGACGAGAGCTCGGCCTCGCGCATCCGCCAACAGGGAGAGGCGCGGGACGACGAAGCTGCACCGGGAGGCGAACCCTCGGTGCACGCAGGGGGACCGGCGGGGCAACCCGCCGACCAAGGACGCACGCCGGCCAAGGAGCGGCTCCTTGATGCACGCAGGGCGCTGGATGGTGACGCCCGCAACGTCATCAACGCCAGGCGCACGAGCAGGGCGGACGCACGAGCAGCAAGGGGCTACCACCCTCGACGGGGTGGACGCTACGACAGCGGAGAGGACCGCTCCCCGACGCCGGAGCCCCAGGCACCCGTGTGTTCAGCCGGGAGATCCGCGCGGCGGCGTTCCCCTAGCGCTTTCGCCAACCCTCGACCATCGTGAAGTACAACGGGGAGACGGACCCCCGCGTGTGGCTTAACGACTACCGCCTGGCTTGTCAGCTGGGCGGGGCCACCAGCGACGAGGTCATCATCCGCAACTTGCCTCTGCATCTCGGCGACGCGGCCCGGACATGGCTCGAGCACTTGCCCGCTAGCCAAATCCACAACTGGGACGACCTGGTCCGCACGTTTGTGGGCAACTTCCAGGGCACGTACGTGCGCCTCGGAAATTCCCCGGGATGCGCGCTCCGCACACGAAGCCCGGCGAGTCGCTGCGGGACTTCATATGGCGCTTCTCCAAGCGCTGCACGGAGCTCCCCAGCGTGGCGCAGTCCCGAGATCGTGCACGCCTTCCTCGAGGGCACCACGTGCGGGACCTCGTGCGGGAGCCGGGACGCGGCCCGCCCGCGGACTCCAACGAGCTGTTCGACATCGCCACCAGCTTCGCCTCCGGAGAAGAGGCCGTGGGGGCGATCTTCGACGGCAAGAAGGGCAAGCGCTCGGAGGACGCGCCCGCGGAGGGCAGCAAGTCCAAGGAGCCCAACCGCAGCGACAAGCGGGGCAAGAAGGGGAAGAAGCCGCGCCGCAAGGTGCGCGAGCAGGGGCGCGACGGCGGCAATGTCAAGGCACTTGCTGTTGACCCGGCTCGACGGGGCCCTCGACCGGCCCCTCGAGGCCCGGGGGTGTTCGACGACATGCTGAAAAAGCCATGTCCTTACCACAAGACCCCAGTGAACCACACCCTTGAGCAGTGCGATATGCTCAAAAAATTCTATGGCCGTGCCGCCGCGAAGGAGGCAGAGGCCAAGAAAGACGGAGGCGATGGCGATGCAGGCGGCTTCCCCGCCGTTGAAAATGTGTTCCTCATCTTTGGGGGGCCAACCGTCGACATGTCCACCCGCCAGCGCAAGAAGGAGCGGCACGAGGTTCTCGCCGCGGAGAGGGTGCCTCCGTCCTTCCTCAATTGGTCAGAGGACGCCATCACCTTCAGCCGGGAGGACCACCCGAACCGTGTCCCCAACCCGGGCCAGTACCCGCTGGTGGTCGACCCCATCATCGGGAACGCCCGGTTCTCGAAGGTCCTCATGGACGGAGGCAGCAGCCTCAACATCCTCTACGCGCATACGTTGCGCCTCATGGGGATCGGGTTGGACCAGCTGCGGCCCAGCACGAAGCCGTTCCACGGCATCGCGCCCGGCAAGCAGGTCCAGCCCCTTGGGCAGATCGACCTGCCAGTTTGGTTTGGCACCCCGAAGAACTTCCGCAAGGAGATCCTCACCTTCGAGGTGGTGGGGTTCAAGGGGGCCTACCACGCTATACTTGGGCGACCCTGTTACGCCAAATTCATGGCGGTCCCCAATTATACTTACTTGAAGATGAAGATGCCGGGACCGAACGGCGTCATCACCGTCGGCTCATCCATCGAGCACGCGTTCGACTGCGACGTCGAGTGCGTGGAGCACGCAGAGGCACTGGCGCTGGATGAAGCGCTGGCGAACACGTTGGAGAAGATGGTCAACGAAGACCTCGACTCCGCCGCCAAGCACGCCGGCACCTTCGAGGCTGCGGAGCAGACCAAGGGGGTCCCCCTCGACCCGTCAGCCCCCGAGGGCAAGGCGTTGAGGGTCAGCTCCACCCTCGACCCCAAATAGGAAGTGGTGCTCGTCGACTTCCTCCGCGCCAACGCCGACATCTTCGCGTGGAACCCCTCGGACATGCCGGGCATCCCCGAGGGAAGTCGCCGAGCACTCCCTTGACATCTCGCCAAGCGCCCGCGCCGTGCGGCAACGGCTACGCCGCTTCGACGAGGAGCGGCGACGGGCAATAGGAGTGGAGCCGCGGAAGCTTCTCGAGGCCGGATTCATCAAGGAGGTGTTCCACCCTACGTGGCTAGCAAACCCCGTGCTTGTAAAGAAAAAAAGAATGGGAAGTGGCGGATGTGTATAGACTACACTAGTCTTAATAAAGCATGTCCTAAAGTTCCTTTTTCTTTGCCACGCATTGATCAAATCGTCGATTCAACGGCCGGGTGTGAATTGCTTTGCTTCCTTGATGCTTACTCCGGGTACCACCAAATAAAGATGAAGGAGTCCGACCAGCTCGCGACTTCGTTCATCACGCCGTTCGGGACGTTCTGCTACGTCACGATGCCGTTTGGCCTCAGAAACGCGGGTGCAACATATCAGCGTTGCATGCAGCACGTTTTTGGGGATCACATCGGACGGACGGTCGAAGCATACGTGGACGACATCGTTGTAAAGACCAGGAAGGCGGACGACCTGGTTGGCAACCTTGGCGTCGCGTTCAACTGCCTACGGGCCAATGGGGTCAAGTTAAACCCCGAAAAATGTGTCTTTGGAGTGCCGCGAGGCATGCTCCTAGGATACATTGTCTTCCAGTGGGGAATCGAGGCCAACCCTGAGAAGGTCGCGGCCCTCGAACGAATGGGTCCGATCCGGGACCTCAAAGGGGTGCAGAAGGTGCTGGGGTGCCTCGCCGCCTTGAGCCGCTTCATCTCGCGGCTCGGTGAGAAGGGCCTGCCCCTCTACCGCCTACTTAAGAAGCACGAGCGCTTCTCCTGGACCACCGAGGCCCAGGATGCGCTCGACAAGCTGAAGGCGTCTCTAACGCACGCCCCGATCCTCACGCCGCCGCAAGATGGCGAACCCCTGCAGCTCTACGTGGCCGCAACCACCCGAGGGTGGTCGGCCGCCGTGATCGTCGTGGAGCGCACGGAGGAAGGGCACGCCTTGCCTGTACAGCGGCCGGTCTACTACATCAGCGAGGTCCTGTCAGACACGAAGACGCGCTACCCCCAGATACAGAAGTTGCTGTACGCGGTAGTCCTTGCGCGGCGCAAGCTCCGCCACTACTTCGAGGCCCACCCCGTCGTGGTGGTTTCCTCCTTTCCGCTAGGAGAGATCATCCGTAACCCCGACGCCGCGGGAAGGATCGCCAAGTGGTCCGTGGAGCTGATGGGCGAGACGCTCGCCTACGCCCCGCGCAAGGCCATCAAGTCGCAAATCCTGGCGGATTTCGTCGCTGAGTGGACGGATACACAGCTACCGCCCCCACAAATCCAAGCAGAGTGCTGGACTCTGTTCTTCGACGGCTCAGTGATGAAAACAGGGGCCGGCGCGGGCCTGCTCTTCGTGTCACCCCTCGGGGAACACATGCGATACGCGGTGCGCCTTCACTTCCCCGCGTCAAACAATATGGATGAATACAAGGCCCTCCTCAGCGGCCTCAAAATCATCATTGAGTTAGGCGTCAAGCGCCTCGACGTGCGGGGGGACTCGCAGCTCGTGATCGATCAGGTCATGAAGAACGCAAGCTGTCACGACGACAAGATGGAGGCCTACTGCAAAGCCGTGCGAGCCCTCGAGGACAAGTTCTACGGCATCGAGCTCAACCATGTGCCCCGCCGGTACAACGAGGAGGCAGATGAACTGGCCAAGATTGCGTCCGGGCGGATCACCGTTCCCCCGAACGTTTTCGCGCGCGACATCGCGCAACCCTCGGTCGTCTTCGAGCCCTACCCCTCGAGCCACGACGGACCCTCGGGGGCTCCCTCGAATCCAGCGGGTGCGGAACCCATGGACGAGGACCCCTCGAACGAGGCGTACGTGCTCTCCCTCCTCGAGGGGTACGGCTCCCACGAGGCCGACGCGATGGACATCGAGCCGGCTCCTGCCCAAGAGGACTGGCGCGAAAAATACATCGCCTGGATCGCTCGAGGGGAGCTCCCCGCGGACCGGGCCGCGGCTAGACGCATCGCCAGGATGGCCAAGTCTTTTGCCCTCGTCGACGGCGAGCTGTACAAGCGCGCCGCCTCCGGCATCCTACAGCGGTGCGTGCCCATTCCCGAGGGGCGCGAGCTCCTACGGGACATTCACGCGGGGATCTGTGGCCACCACGCCGCGCCTCGCACTCTCGTCGAAGATCGTGCGCACCTGCGAAGGGTGCCAGTTCTACGCCCGCAAGTCCAACTTGCCCGCCCATGCCCTGCAGACCATCCCCGTGACGTGGCCATTCGCCGTGTGGGGGCTGGACATCGTCGGGCCCCTGCGGAAGGCGCCCGGGGGCTTCACCCACCAGCTGGTCACGATCGACAAGTTCTCCAAGTGGGTGGAGGTGCGCCCCATCACGAATCTAAGGGCAGAGCAGGCGGTAACATTCTTCACCGACATCGTCTACCACTTTGGACTGCCAAACTCCATCATCACAGACAATGGGTCCCAGTTCACGGGCCGGAAGTTCTTGGAGTTCTGCGACAAGTTCCACATCCGCGTGGATTGGGCGGCTGTGGCACACCCACAGACCAACGGCCAAGTAGAGCGTGCCAACGGCATGATCCTACAGGGCCTTAAGCCCAGAATTTTCGACCAGCTCAACAAATCTGGGCGAAAATGGCTCCAAGAACTACCAGCGGTTGTGTGGAGCCTAAGGACCACCCCGAGCAGAGCCACCGGTTCACCCCGTTTTTCCTAGTCCATGGCGCGGAGGCCGTCCTCCCCACGGACTTAGAATACGGATCGCCCAGGGTTCGAGGCTATGACGAGGATGCTAACCAGCGAGCCCGCGAGGACTCGCTGGACCAGCTGGACGAAGCACGCCTCGTAGCCTTAATGCATTCCGCAAGGTATCAACAGTCCCTAAGACGCTACCAAGCACGCAAGATACGCCGGCGGGACTTCAGTGAAGGGGATTTGGTCCTAAGGCTGCGCCAAGACAACCGAGGGCGCCATAAGCTATCGCCCCCATGGGAGGGACCCTACGTCGTGGTGAAGGTACTCAAGCCCGGCACATACAAGCTGGCCAACGAGGACGGTGAAGAACTCACCAACGCTTGGAACATCCAACAGCTACGTCGCTTCTACCCTTAGCTAGGATCTCCAAGTATTTTTGTTGTAAAAACCGTACAACCAACGCCCCAGTTGGCAAACAACTATGTAAATGCTTCAAGTCTAATAAAAGGGCAACTCGGCTTTCCCCTGAAACCCAAGTTACCCTCGGGGGCTACTGCGGGGGGCACCCCCCCCAAAATGGTCCCATTTTCGCGCAAAAATAAAAACAACTCACACGCGCTAAGTTTGTTTTCTACTTCAACTACGAGCAACGATTTGAACAGGGCGCGGGCGGCCCAGCGGGAGGAGCGTGCGAGCCAGAGATAGCCTACGCCGCGTGGATATGGCCCTTCTCTCTCGCCTCCAACCCAGCAGGCCCCCAGCGAAAATCAAACTCCCCTAAGTAAAATCTACTCAGGAAGAAGGAGAAACAAAAAAGCGCAATAAGCAAAAGACTTCATTTCGTATCATCAAATGTTTACGATTGAGATAATGTGCTTATTTACAAAGGCCCCATGGCCAGAATACTGATGCCCGAACAAAAAACGGGCCTAGCGCCCAACTGCTTTCAGGCGGGAGGAGCGGCAGCGTCAGCGGCGTCCGGGAAGAGGAACTCCTCGAAGGCCTCGGCGAGCGACCCGGCGGCATCGGCGGCGAGCGCATCCACACACTCCATCGCCACCTCGTCCTCGACGCCCTCGGGAACAATGTAGCCCTCCGCCAGCGCCTCGAAGTTGACCTCGTAGTGGGACCGCACCACTCCGAGGGCCTTCTCGGACGCCCGGATGCGCGCCGGCGCATCCCGCTCCGTGACGTGACCACCAAGGGCGCGCGGGCAGCACCGGCCAACGAGGCGCCGGCCTGAGCCTCGCCCTCCTCCACGGCACGGCAGGTCTCGAGGGCCGCATCACGCAACTCCTGCAGCTCCCGCTCGGAGGAGTTGTAAGAAGCCTGCAGCGCCTCGGCCCGCTCAGCTGCGTGCCCCAGAGCGGTGCGCAAGCCTGGAACCGCCAAGACAGGAAAGAAATCAGAAAGGGGGAAGCGAGCCCTCTAACGAAAAACCAACCAAATAAGAAGTCAAGCAGCAGCTCACCCTCGACTTGCTTCCTCTCCGTCTCGAAGTCGCGGCGCACGGCCTCGACCGTCAGCTCGAGGCGCTTGACAGTCTCGCCTTGTTCCTGGAGGGCCAGCTCCTGATTGGCGTTGGCAATGCTGAGCATAAGCGCCTCGCCCTCGACCTTGGAGAACGCGGTGTTCCACTCCTCCAGTGACTTCTGCGCCGCCTCACGCGCGACGCGCTTCTGCTCCAGCGCCGCCCGGGCGTCGATGAGGGCGGCTTGCTCTCGCCGGAGCCGCCCCTCGGCTCCTTGGCGGGCGGCGTGCTCCTCGCCGAAGCCGCTCCTCGGCGAGAGCGAGCGCCGCAACCTTGGCGTTGAGGGTAGCCTTCAAGTCGTCGGCCTCCTTGGCCCGCTCCCGCCCCCGCTCGCCCGCTCCTCGGCCTTGCGCTGCTGTGCTTGCGCCCCCTCGAGCGACGAACGGAGCTCCCGGCTCTCGCCGCGGACGTTGGCCACCTCCGCCTCCCAGTTGGCGGCCAGCGTCCGCGTCTTCTCCAAGTCTGAGCGCGCCTGCCACAGAGCCTCATCACGATCGATGAGGGCTGTGCAGACCCGCTCGAGGCTCGAGCGACGCGCTGGGTCCTGCCTCGAGCTCTCGGGGAGCTCGTCACGCCACGCCATGGCCCGCACGCCGGCCCGGCCGTCCGGCGTCCTGAGGGCGTCAGCAAGCGCGTCGAAGGCGCTACACCGCTCCCGGAGCCGGTGGACCTCGGCGTTCACCCGGTCGAAGGCGTCGTACTTGTCGTGGGCGCGGCGCTCGAGCTCCTGGCACCCACAAAATCAAAACCCATAAGCGCTGCGACACGGGGGCAGCACACAAAAACGAAAGAAAGAGACCACGGCCTACCTGGAAGACGCGCCATGCAGGGCCGCCATGGACCCGCAGCGCCTCATTCAGCGCGCGGTCGAGCGTGGCGCCGTGGCTCGGAGCTCGCCCCGCAGCTCCTCGCTCCCCCCGGCGTCGGCAAACGCGGGGGGATCGTCGGCCGGCCCCCTCCACCCGGGCGGAATGGCCGGCGCGGGAGGACGAGGCCTCGGCGCCGCATCCTCGGTCCCCCGCCACCATGTGACCCTCGTGCCGCCTCACGAGGCCCCCTCCCGCGGGGCTCGGGGAACGCGTGGGGAAGCCGGCCCACGCGATCCCACCCGGGCGGCGGGGAGTCGTCCGAGACCTCCACCACCTCCGCCCGCGGATCGCCGGGCGGGCGCCGCGCTTGTGCCGCCTCCACCGCGCCTCCACTTGCGCCTCCATGGCCGCGGCGCCCGGCGCGGCGCCGCGGCCACCACCTCCGGCTGCGCCCCTGCACCCACGGCGCCGCCGTGGGTTGCACCCGCTCCGCCTCCTCGCGGCCGGCGCCACGGACGGTGCCTCCGTAGCAACGCCCCCCGCGGCCGCGCCTCCGCCACGACCGGCCGCCGGCGCTCGCACCGCACGACGGCCGGCGCCGGCCGCTCCTCGCCGACCGCCGGCTGCGCAGCCGGCGGGGCTGATCCGCCGCCGAGACCTCGAAGCCTCGGCCGGGCCTTGCGAGCTCTCGCCCGCCGCCGTGCTTGCCCCCGCCCGCGACGTCCTCGACGAGCGCCGCCGGGTGGGGATGGACGCGTCCGTCCTCAGCACCTTGGCCGGTGCAAGAGGAGGCACGGTTGGCACCACCCTGCGCGGGCACAAACAGAGGGTTAGAACGCCTGATCATCAACAAATCAAACCAAGCAAAGGATCGAACCCCTTACCTCGAGGAGGAAAAGGCGCGTTTCCTTTTCCTCGAAGCCTCAGCGGACGAGGCCGGCGCGGCCGGCACGCCCGCCGCCGCGCCTCCCCCGACGGCGCCGCCGCGCGCGCGGCGCGCGCCCGCCCGCGCGCGGGCACGCCCGACGCCGCGCCTCCCCGAAGGCGCCGCGCGCGCGCGGGCACGCTCGCCCCGCATGCGGGCACGCCGCCCGTCGCGCCTCCCCGACGACGCTGCCACGCGCGCGCGGCACGCTCGCCCCGCGCGCGAGCACGCCCGACGCGCGCACGGGCGCGCGCGCGCGCGCGCCCCCGTGGCGCGCGCCGGCGCCCCGCGCGCGCGTGCGCCCCCGATGTCGATTGCTCGGCGGCGGGCGCCGTTGCGCCCGCCCCGGACGATGCCGCCCTTGCCGCCGGCGCCGGCTCCGGCGACGGGGGCGCGGCGCCACCCATCGAGAGGGGCCCTCCCCCTCGGCCTCTTCCTCTTCGTCCTCCTCCGAGGACGAGTACTCCTCGGACCTCGGGGAGGAGAGCCCCGCTTCTTCGCGCCGCCCGGTACTCCGCGTTCCGCCGGTCGCGGCGCGCTTGATGTCGCCTCGCGCGCTCCCTCCCCGCGCGCCGCCCGCTCTTGCTCCCGCTGCTGCGCCGCCCGGCCGAGCGCGCGGGAGTCGGGGGTGGGCGGAACGGACTTTGAGGCGGTAAAGCTCACCAGCTACATACAGGAGCATCAAGGACGCGTCAGGAGGCAGAAGCAACACCAAGAACTAAAACAAAATCAAGAACCAAACTCACCAGCGGGCCGGTGGGGAGCATCTCGAGGTCCCATGGGGTCCGGTCCGGATGCATCAGCACCCGGGTGTCGACGGCGCTCCGCGCCCGGGTGAGCGCATATGGCCGCTCGAGGGGCGTCGGGAGCATCCGCGACCTCGCCAGATCGATGGGGTTGGCTGCCTCTGTCATCTCGAAGATGCAGAGCGGCCTCTCCATCAGGGGCACGACCCGCCGGTGATGGAGGAAGGCGAGGACGCCCATCGCGGTCAGCCCCTGCGCCGCCAGGCTCTGCAGGGCGGCCAGGACCGAGTCCTGCCGCCTCCGATGCTGGGGCGTGGACACCCCGTAGCCCCAAGAGTCGGGCTTCTCCTTGAACACCCGACCGGTGTAGGGGGGGAGGCCGGGCTCGGCGTTGCGCAAGTAGAACCATCCCCGCTCCCAGCCGGCGTTGTTCGACGTCATGGTGCAGGGGATGTAGACGTTCTTGAATTGCCCCCGCAGGGCTGGCGACATCCCGCCGGCGCGCACCGCGCGGCGGGTCCTCGGCTCCGTCGTGGGCTGCGTGAAGAGCTCCGCGCGGAAAAGGTGTACCCAGAGCTCCCAGTTGAATGGGATCCCCAGGTACCCTTCGCAGACGCCCACGAACGTGGCCGCCTGCGAAATCGCGTTGGGCGCGAAGTTGTGCAACTCCACTTCATAGTAGTGGCACATCGCCCGCATGAAGCGGCTCGCCGGCGCGTTGAAGCCTCGCTCGTGGTAGCGAATAAAGCTCACCACGTAGCCCTCCGGCGGGTTGGGCGCGCGGTCCCCCGCCGGCGGCACTATCCACTCCGCCGGGCGTCCATCTTCATTGGCCGCCAGCTGGCCGGCGGCGACCAGCTCGCCAAGGGCCAGCCGGGTCACTGACAACCTCTCCCAAGCGTACGGGTCCAGGATCGTGAGAGGCTGAGGCGGCGCCATGAGAAGAAGGCAAAGGAAAGCGAGAGCGGAGGACAAGGAACGGAAGAAGAGCTCTAATGGCGACACCACACGGTGGCAAAGGCGAGGCGAAGACGAAGGGGCAGGGGACTGAAATGGTGAGGCGTTAAGGTAAAAAACCGCCGTCTCCCCCTCCCCTCAGATTTATAAGCCGCGGGCGAGCTCTCCGGGGCGGATGTCCCGCGCGCATTAACTGCAGGGAATCTTCCCTTCACGCCGACGGACTGGCCCCATCACGACCGCAGCGGCCACATCACCGCAGACGGGCCATCATCACGGCGAAGACCTGCAGGGACCGAGGTGAGCCGTCACGTCCGCCTGCCACGCCGCCCACTACGCGCGCGCGCGCGGCCGCAACGCCTAAAAAGGCGCGCCCACGTTGCAAAACCACAGCCTCGACTGTGAGGCATTTAATGACCTGGTCCCTTGCCAAGCAAGGAGAACCCTCGAGCGGGGCGAGCCCCTGGCTCGAGACAAAGACAGCCCTCGAAGGGACATCGACGTGAGAAGGCCGCCCGGGGCCTGCTTGAGGTAAAGCAGGCACCGCGGGCACCCATGCCACGTAAAACCCTCGAGCGGCACGAGCCCCTGGCTCGAGACGAAGACAACCCTCGAAGGGACATCGACGTGAGAAGGCCGCCCGGGGCCTGCTTGAAGTAAAGCAGGCACCGCGGGCACCCATGCCACGTAAAACCCTCGAGCGGCACGAGCCCCTGGCTCTAGACGAAGACAGCCCTCGAAGGGACATCGATGTGAGAAGGTCGCTCGGGGCTCGCTTGATGTAAAGCGGGCACCGCGAGTACCCATGCCACGTAAAACCCTCGAGCGGCACGAGCCCCTAGGTCGAGACGATATCAACTCTCTAAAAAGGGCACATGCGTGAGAAGGTCACCCAGGGCCTGCTTGAAGTAAAGCGGGCACCGCAAGCACCCATGCCGCGCTGTGCCACCAACCAGCGCCTCGAGGGCTGGCTCGCCCAGACCCCTGACGGCCGCAAACGCTAAAGACGGGGCCGTCCAGGCATGGCCCCACGCGGCCCTACTGATCAGAGGTTCGAAGCCTGACCCTCGACGGGTTCGAACAGGCGCCACAGATCGCAGAGTCAGGGACGACGAGGGCACGCGCATTCGAGCCGTTCCACGAGCCCATTGGCTCGAGGGTGCCCCACATGTCGTGTTCGAGAGCCAGCGAGGGCAGCTAGCCGGGGGATCCCACCGAGGGAGAGCTTCCGCGCCCTCGGTCCCTATCGAACGGGACCAAGCCCCACCCTAGCAAATCCACGCAAGCGCTTCCATGGACGTGTCTCCGGACCACGCGGCCTACCCTTATCGAACGGGGCATGGGCGTCCACTCGAACCACCCGCTAGCGGCCTCGACGAGGAATCCGCAATCCGCGACCCGCTCGATGGGGGTTGCGGAAACCTCACCCTCCGTCCCGCGGAGGGACGGCGAGGGCGCGTAAGAAAACAAGTCGTAAAGCTCTACCCGATCGCCTCGAACGGGCCAAGGCTCGGGGGCTTGACGCACGGCTACACCTCCTTGAAATTGCACCCGCCGGGAGACAATGGCCGGCCGCGTGCGCCACCGAGGCCGGCTGAGACACCGCCGATGCCGGTTGGAACATGTGCCACGCCCTCTGACCAGTTCTCGCGGTTAACCCCTGCAGGAGCACCCACACTCCTGCAGGGCTTCGGGGGCTAGACCCGCGGGTCCACTGACGCGCCCCACGGAAAGCATTCACAAAACAAGGAGGGAAGAACGTCCTATCAGTAGGTTCCAGCATCTGCGGGAGCCTCAATGGCAAACCCGCAGATGCTCGGGGGCTACTGTCGGGGACAGCCCTAGGGGTCCCCTTAAACCATCGGGAAATCCCCACTTAAAACTCGCAACAAAGCAAAACACGCTTAGCCTAACCATGCAGGTGCCTAACCCTACAGGGTACGGCCCACGATGTGAGGGACCTCAATGGCCCACCAAGACAACCCTCTCGAAGACCCCCTCGAGCTGGCTTCGCCCCGCTCGAGGATGCATGCCTCCCTCGGGCGGGCTCCGTCCCATTCGAGGGGGTGCGCTCCCCTCGAGCGGGCTCCGCCCCGATCGAGGGTCCGCTCCCCCTCGAACAGACTCCGCCTCGCTCGAGGGACCGCCTCGCCCTCGATCGGAGTCCGCTTCGCTCGAGGGCGCCCCTCACGCGTGCGCCGGCCCCCGTACACGGGCATTTAACGCCCGACACCGGCGGGACAGGCGCCATCATGCGCCCGGGGCTCGCGCCCCGGTGCCGCCGCACCAACTCCCCAGGGAGGAGCCCATCCCCATCACTGTGGGGAGGGACTGTGCAGCGCGGCCGGTGTCAGTCCCGTGACACCGCGCGCCTGCTCCAGTACGGCTGACGCGCCGAGCCCTCGAAGGGGGGCCGGCTGCACCCTCGATTCACTTTCTTGTGACCCTACAGGGTTAGGTGGAGGCGCTAGGCCGGTGGATCACCATCCCTGCCACTGTAACAGCATGGCCGCCGTCCCCGCGCGTGCAGGCGCACGCCAGGCGCTGTAGCAACAACCCCAGCACTGTGAAGCGCGTTGGGAAGGGACGCCATTTTACCTACTCCTGTGCCCCGTACAAGCCAACGTCAGCACCTCCCTCGAGCCTATCAGAGGACATCGCCACCATCTGCCGCCCTTCTACCCTCGAATCGCCACTGTTCGGGTACAAGGTAGGCCATCATGGCCAGATCGCTGCGAAGATCGTCCGGACGGCCGCCCACTCTACAGCCTAGCACGTCGTGTTTCCCCACGTAGCTAGATAGCGCGGCGCGCATGTAATCCGCCTCCCCCTTGATCTATAAAAGGGGGGACGAACCCCCGGCCGCAGGGGAGAGACCCAGAAGGATACGAGACAGGAACACATCGCACACCACGTACTCATTCTCCAATTCTCCCACAATATCTTCAGCCACTCCTCCAGGGACTTGGAAGCCAGGCTTCCTCTCCCGCCTTGCTTGTAGCAGCCCCACTACAGGCACCCCCGGTGCTAAGTAATATAGTGCCCCGAGCACGCCTCTGCTGGACGTACGGCCCCCTCGGCCGGAACCAGGATAAAATCTCTGTGTCACTTGTTACTTAGCATCGACCATTGAGGGATAGACCTCGGCGCTTTCTACTGGTTAGTGTCGGGACCATATTCCGCACCGACAAGGCGGACTAACTTAACCCTTACTACTACTATCTCAATCAATTCTTTCGTGCCACTATCGACCCTAAAATTGGAGATGTCACAGCTTTGAGGTACTTTGCTCCAAATCTTCTCAATAGGATGGCACCGGATGAAGAAGGCTTTTGTGTCTTTGACTTCATTTGGAATGAGTTGAGGAGGGCCATGAATGATCCCATGAAGCATCTTCCTTATGCCCCCTATCTCATGTATATGATTGAGAGAGTGACCAATGTCCACTATCCCAAGGATGTTGTCCATGAGCCGCTTCGCCACCTCCGTGATCGTGCCAAGAGGCCTCCCAAAGGCCGTAAGTATGTTGGATCGTCAAGTGCAGCTCCTTCCCATGATGATGTGCCCGCTGCACGTTCCTCTTCTCCACCTCCTCGTCGGCACCGTGGCTCTATGATCAAGAGAGTGCTCAAGAGCATTTTCAACATGTGCAAGACCATCGCCACGGAGACCAATGAAAATCGCCGCGACATCATCGAGATCAAGTCTCACCTTGGCCTTCCCACCGATCCCTACCGCGAGCTTCCTGAGTTTGATGACCCATTTGCGGAGTGGGACGCCCAAGGTACCCAAGAAGAAGAAGAGGAGGAGGGCAATGAAGAAGAAGAAGAAGAAGAGGAGGAGGACGACGACTCCGAGTGACTCCGCTGCTCTACACTTCCTTTTTGGCGCTTGATGCCAAAGGGGGAGTGATGTGATATTATCTATTCCTGTCTTTGGAACAATGAACTTGGTTTGTAATAATTCGAATTTGGAACTTGGCTTGTAATAACTTTAATATTCGCTCGTGTGAGACTATGTGAGTTTGAGACATTTGCTTGTGTGCTTGTGGTGTTTTATCTGCTTTTTATCTGCTAAGGACAGCTTATGCTAGATTGAAAAACTGTGTGTTATCTTTTTTCTGCTGCTGTGCTGAAACCCGGAGAGTCCGGACTTTTTCCCGGAGTATCCGGATTTTCCGGACACTCCGAACCTGGCCCGGAGACTCCGGACTTCTCAGCACCAGATTTCTTTTCTCTTTTTGTTGAGTGCATAATCTGTCATGAGCATTTCACCCTTGGTCTGTTGCACATCACAAGCACCCCACTATTGTAATACCCTCCTGCTTTTCTTGTTGTGCAAAATATTGGCCCTAATAGGACCTTTGATATTCAAAATCAAAATGCACATATTAAGGGGGAGTATTACAAAAATTTTCAAATATTCATTGTTTATCTCTTATTTGACTTAGCTGTGTTGTCATCAATCACAAAAAAGGGGGAGATTGAAGAGTATCTTGGCCCCCTAAGTGGGTTTTGGTGATATAATGACACACACCTAAGTGGCTAATGAATTTATCTAGTCCATGAGCAGGTATTAAAATTATGTATGGCATCAAGCACAGCTCGTTGACTACACAAAAAGAAAGTGGTGCTCTAAAAGGATTCCTAAGAAGGCTTATTTATTTTTACTTTTGAATTTGAGTCCTAGGAATGCCGTACTATCAAGAGGGACGGGAATCATGTCTTCCAAGAGTCGAACATGTGCTCTAGTTTCTAAAGCAAAACCTATGAGAGACACCTTTGCACCAACACATTCATGGAGGTCTTATCTTGGGTGCGGCCTTAGAAGGCCGGAGTGTCCGGTTTTTGCCGGAGACTCCGGACTTCCCGGAGAGTCCGGGTTTATCCCGGATACTCCGGGTCATAAAGCCTCAACGGCTATATTCTGGGTGAGAGGGTATAAAAGCCCCCTCCACCCCTTCATTTACTTCTCCTCCCTGCCATTTTCGTCCTGAACTGTTGCAAACCTCATTTACTCCTCCCCTCTCTCCCTTCGGCTCAAAGTTGGTGAGATTTGTTGTGAGAGTTAAGAGGATTTGAGAGCAAGGGCTTGGAGAGTGCTAGTGAGCTGATTTCCCATCTCTAGAGCACCTAGTTCTTCGCTTAGTTGGCAAAATTCGTGTTTGTTACTCTTGGAGCTTTGAGCTCCTAGCCGGCTAGGCGTTGCCTTGGAGCATCCAAAGGTTGTGGCTACCCAAGGAAGTTTGTATCACCCCGACATTGAGTAAGTAACTCTAGCTTGATCTTCGTGGTCGCTAGAGGGAGGAAAGTGACCTAGGTGTAAAGGTCCACCCTTTGTGGGTACCTCAACGGAGACGTAGACCTCAAGGTGTGAGGTTGAACTCCGGTAACAAATCCTGTGTCTCTTGTGCTTGTTCATCTTGTTGCATGCTTGTTTCTTGCTTGAACACTTATCTAGGGTTTGGTGCCGATCTACTTCGTGCTGAGGTTCCTACAGGTTTTAAGTGGATAAACAGGCTTGTATCACTTCAGTGCATTACCTATTTTCACAGATTTACTTTTGAGCAAGTTTAAATCCTGTCGATTTATTTCTCCCCTAGCAGGCCGGACTATCCGGACATTTTCCCGGATTCTCCGGATTTCCCGGAGTATCCGGAAAAATATCCGGAGTCTCCGGACCTGGGTCTAACAGTCGCGAAAAGGTTTGTGATTTTCAGGTTCGACTATTCACCCCCCTCTAGTCGACATCTTGATCCTTTCAGGATGCTTGCGCCATTTGAAACGGCAACATCAGGTTAATTTTTCAATTTTTATTGAACTATATACTTTTTTAAAATCTTAAAAAAATAAATATTAAAATTAATAAAATGTGTGGTTTGTGAGTTCCAAATAATCTACAATAGACTCCGATTTAAAATTTTTCAATGCCAATGATTGGTTGAGTTCCAAATATTGCCAAGTCAAAATCAAGATTTGCCAAAATCAGGGTAAGAATTTTAGTATTCATTTGGTTTGGTGTCAATGTATGACAACCAACACTTTTCTACTCATTTGAGTTTTAAGAACTTTCCATTAACTTGCTTTAAGTTTGGCTATGAACATTAGCATGCCAATTCTTGGTCATGAACCAAATGACGGACAAAATTTTTTAGCATGCCATTGTTTTGGTTGGGCAAGATTCGCAAACCAACCAAGCAACCAGCCCCGTGTGTTGTTCGGTGGCATAATTGGAACAAACGCCAAATTGGCCAATTGGGCTAGAAGAGGTCTAAGGAGGAATGAGTGGCGCCCAAATTGGGCCATTGGAGCACGGCCATCTTCTATACAAATCTATAATTTACGGTGACGTCGTTCACCCCTCCCCACCCTAATCCGTTGCCCCCGAGCGTCCGCCTACCGCGACTCGCCTCACCTCCTCCCCATGTTCGCCGGCTCCAAGGAGAGGTTGAGGAGGGCGACCGCGTGGCCAGGGCCGGCCCTGACATTTTCGTGGCCCGGTTCGGAACAAAAATGGAGGCCAACAGCGGTGATCAGCATTCAACAGACAGACCTATCAGCAGATTACGCGGTGGTTGACGGCGACCCAGCGCCAACGTCTCGCGAGTCACAATCAGGGCTCCTGGTCACGATGCGAAGAAGTCGAGGAGGGCAGTCAGATGGACGGGCGGACGGCGGAGTCTGATCGATTGGTATTCCTCTTTATTTCTTTACAATAGGCCTGCTATCTGCTATTTGTAACTTGTGATTAACTGGGCTTTGTTGATACTTGTGAGGCCTACTAATTCCAGAGGCCCCCTAATTTGAGAGCCCCAGTGCGGTCGCACCGCTCGCACTAGCCAAGACCGGCCCTGCGCGTGGCGCGAGAGCAGCAGCACCCGCCGCAGCGCCGAGGAGGCGCGGCGTGCACAGCGCGCGCCGCCGCTCCGCGCTCTCGCGCGTGGCCTCGTGAACACCAGCACATGCTCCTCACCGCAGCAAGACGCGGCGCCGTCCGTGAAGCTCAGCACCCTCGTCGCCCGCGCCTCGCCGTCCCCGCAGTCTTGGAGGTACTGGTCTAGGTCCTCGACGAGGATGAGCGAGTGCGAAGTGGTGTGCAGGAGAAGCGTGCATAGGTTGTGGCTGCCGGCGTGGGAGCGAGAGGTTGATGTCATAGACGCCGTAGCACAGGAACCACGCAATGGCCGCCTGCTCGTGCTGGCCGCTAGCCCCAGGCGCGCACCCGCACGGCCTCGCCGCGTTCGCGCCGGTCGTCGACGCAAGCACGCCGCCGAGCACGCGCGGGCCGTCAGCAGCCGCGTGCACGTGCTGGCCACAAGCCCGCAAGGGAGGCACCGAGAGATAGAGATAAGGTTTGATTTTTTTGTTTTGCCCCCTTTGTGTTTTATTAATTACAAGTTAGTCCTTACGATTTTTATTTTCTCACATTCTAATCCTCAAAACTTTTATCCTCTCACACTTTTGTCCCTAAAGAAATTGTGCTGTGGTGGGAACTACATGGCTGATTGCCACAATTGATCTACCCTTCTTTTTGTGCTGCATTTAATTTATTCTTTGCATTAACTGCGATGTAGAAACCATGAGTTGGGAGAGATACTCCCTCCGGTTCCATATTAGAAGTCGTTTAGGACAGCGACACGGTCACCAGAGCACAACTTTGACTTCACTTTTCTATAAAAATCTCTATTGGAAAGTAATCTATGTATATTCTTATGAAAGTAATTTTCAAAACAAATCTATTTATATGATTTTCACATTTTCAAATTCAACAAATTAAAAGTTATTCATGATTTATATTCCCAATGTTTGACTCAAACCTTGTCCAAAACGACTTCTAAAAGGAACCGAAGGGAGTAGTGTCTATGAACCTTAATTACCCTTTTTCTTTCTTGGAATCTATGTTGCAGAAATCCCCATTGGGACTGCCCTAATAGATGCTACATGGCTGATTGCCACAATTGATCTACCCTTCTTTTTGTGCTGCATTTAATTTATTCTTTGCATTAACTGCGATGTAGAAACCATGAGTTGGGAGAGATAGTGTCTGTGAACCTTAATTACCCTTTTTCTTTCTTGGAATCTATGTTGCAGAAATCCCCATTGGGACTGCCCTAATAGATGCACTTTGCAAGTTAGGAAGAGTGGATGAGGCCACGCTTACATTCAATTAGATGACCAATGAAGGGGTGACTCCTAATATCAATATACCTCGTTTTTGCTGGAATGAATTGTTGTAGAGGCGTAGATCATATGTACTGGCGCCACACAAATGAATGATGAGCTGCCTCTGCAATCTTTTCAATAAATATTCCGTGGCTTCTTAGTTCTTTTTGATTAATATTGGAGGGTAAAGCACATTGGGCTGTGCTATTTGTAAACCTACATTTCGTGTAATCCACCAATGCTAGAAATTGCCATAGTTTCTATGCTCTGGGACTTCATGTCAAGAAACTATCTTTCACAATACAATTTTCTATTCTATTATCCCATGACCCACTTGTCTATCTCATGATCAGTCTCGATTTGCGTGAAGACTTGATTTCTTATGTTTTCCCTCTCTTTCTTCAATAAATATAGTGTCACATCAACAAAAGCTATGAGAGGGTACTTAATGGACTTATACTTCATAGTGAAGTCTGCATTAGGAGTGCCCTTAGGGCATCCACAGTGGTTATAGATAGATGTTCTCTATATGATGTCCATGTTGGATATAGCAGGTTCTAATAGATCATTTGTTCAACAGTCTTGCTATAGCATTAATCCGTGTGGGTCCCACTCCCACCCTTATCCTCTTCTCCTCCTCCTTCCATTACGCCTCCTCTCCCTCTCTCCGACTCTCCCCGTGGCCATGGTGAGGGCCGGCCCTGCGTCTGCTCTGGTTGTGCCCCGCCCCAGCCGACGCCTGCCTTTCTACCTGCGTCGACGGGCACACCGGCGTAAGCCTGGCCGCCGCCGCCCCCCACCGCGGGTCGTCTAGCGGTCGCTCCACTCCACTCACGGTGGGCCGACGACCTCGCCATCGCCTCCGACCACCAACCGCGGTGGCCAAGCTCCGGCCGCCGCACTCGTCGCCGTCGTCGCACCGAGGACGGACTTCGCCCGAGCCTGAGGTCGCGACATCGGTGCCGGCCGACGCGCACCGTGGCCCAACTGCCCCCTTCCTCTGTCTAACCCTTGCCCCGTGCTCCACCTCGTCCGGCGATGGAGACCACGCCTGACTCCCACATCCGCGCCGACGCGTGAGGGCAGTGCGTCCCATCCGCTCCAGGCCACCTCGACGCGCTCCATCCCGTCTCCGCCGCCGGCCGCCGGACGTATCCATTGCTCATGCTGAGAGACCAAACGCGATGCAGAGGGAGCAAAATAGTAGTTGAGCTCGTGGTGGGGCCCGCTAGCACGGGGACGCGTGCTAGCGGCTCTCGCCAGCCCTGGCGGCAGCTCCTTCTCTCTCCAATTTCTCTCTCCTACATGGCTCTGTTGTAGAGAGCTTGTAGAGAGTTTAAAGGCCCCATTGTGGGTGCCCTTACAAATGTCGCAGCTATACTTTAGTGTGGATGTGTGCATAGATTTATTAATTTCGATTCCCATTGTCTAAACTTTTGGTCAACTATTTGAAAATCAAAATTATAAAAAACCTACAAGTGACAAGTTATACATTTTCAACGTTGGTACTTATGTGTGTTGTTTCAAATTTCATTGGCATCACGACACATAAGCATGTTGTTCTTTTAAAGTTCTTCATCACGACAATTAATCTCGTATAGGATGATACTACTAGAGTTGTGTATAGTAAACCTGACTATAGCTTTTGTTCAAGTGTCACTTTCAAAGAAGTTGATACAAATATATTGATGCATACATGACCAATCTTATTGCTATAATAAAAATCTCCTCACTCAGACACAGATGTGCTACTCTCACACAAGTAGGTTATTACTATACACCTTTATTCAAGAAAGCACAGACCAAACGTGTGACTCCAACCACATTTTTACACAAGGATATACATCTCCCTTCATTTCAAATCGATCAAGACCTCGGGAAGAGCTGAATGTGATAGGGTTGCGGGAATACAAGGTCCGAAACGCGGAACATTTGACCTCCTTTGATCTCCTTCCATCTACATGCTCAAGCAAAGATGAACATGTGTATAAATGTAATGCACATATATAAGAAAAATGACTCGAATGAATTTGCACATCATCCCATGTGATTTTTATAATGCCCTCATATGACATAATGTTTGATATGTTGCAACTAATTTTTTTCCGACAACAAATATGTTCCGCATCCATCTTGTATGCATTATTGCATTTGTGAATATACTCCCTCCATTTCAAATTACTTGTCATTTTGCCTTTTTCTAGATACATTTATTTTATTATGTATCTAGACATAAATATATATCTAGGTGCATAGCAAAAGGAATGTATCTAGAAAAACCAAAACGACAAGTATTATAAAAATGAGGGAATAATAGCTTTGTAAGAAATGAAAGTGCATGTTGTAGACTCAGTATATATACCTGTATCTGGTCACCAACGCGTGAAGGAACATTGCAATAAAAAGCTTAGTGAAGTCGGCACCCATGCAGTGCCTCGCACCATCTCCAAATGGTATGAAATTTTTCATTAAAGAGAGCCCTTGGGTCCCCTACAAATTTTAGTAGAACATCACTGCACTCTGAAACTGATCCATGTGAAAATAAATTCTAGGTACATATAGTTTTTCATGTGTACTACGTGTTTTTGTCGGTGCAAATATAATGATCTTACAAATACGCCTTAACTTGCTCAATTCCAGATCATATATACATACCAATTTGTAATTGTTCTTCTATTAAAAATTGATCGTCCATTTCTTTTTTCTGAGGTTGGGTAAATAATGATCTCATAAAATATTAATCTTGAGTGAACCTTAGTATCCTTCATATTTGCACTTATGCTTAGCAATTTAGATGTGTGATAAAATGACATTGTTACCTCTTTTACTGCCACAAGCAAGAACATTTCTCTTAAACATAAGAATGGAGATGATCCATGAAAACAAAGAAAAGACATTGATGCATGAGGAAAGTTCCAAGGATCAATGCCTATTTACAGATCGTGCTAGCATGAAAAATTGAAAATGTGTCCTAAACTATTATATTGATATACTATATAATATTTCATCACATACCATCCAACAACTACACATGTCCTTAGCCATCTCATCCATATTCATCAAAAGCAACTTAGATTTTGGAGTCTTAGTTTCTTGGGACTTTCAGTTCCTTGTCCACATATCTTCTCGAGAATTTATTATTTTTATTTATGTGGTATATTTTTCTTTTAGTATCGCTTAGTATCAAAAACTTTTATCTTAGGTGTTAGAACATAATTATTATATCAACTCATTCAAATGCATAGGCTAGGGTCGTCCAGTCAAGCATTATTTTTTACTAACCTGCCATCTCCATGGATTAAAGGTGAGTGGATCGTCAAAAATCAAAGGATTTAAATGTATTGCCATGGGGTTCATCAAGACCAACCATCCCTCTGGAATTGTATAGCCTGAATCATGAATATATGAACCATCAAATATATATATATATATAAATAAACATTTCATACTGTTATTATATACTAGTAAAGTGCACGTGCCACACACACGTGTTTAAAAATACATATTGAATATGTTTGTTATTCATAAACACCTGTAATACTATCAATTTATTATTCAATCAACGTAAATGGTAAAGTAACACAATTTGCCCTTACACGTTCTTAAAACCACCTTCCAAGATAACTTAAGTGCACTCAATTCAATAATATCACTATGCTTGTTGCAAGGGAGGTAGTAGAATTTGGGATATGCTGACGTAAATGGAATTGAGCGGGTAGTAGAATTTAAAACACACTAAACGATTTTTGCAAGCATGAGCTAATTCATATTACTTTTTAAAAAATAGGTAACACACAATTATATCATTGTGCTTTTGCCTTTTGGTTTGTTTGATCTGCCTCGTCAGGCATAGCTCCAACAAATATTGTCTGAACTGAATGGTGTTCTAGTCGATTGCATGGACACCCCTTAAATTATTGCAATTACATTAATATTAGACTCGATAATCATAGTAAGTACTTCATGATTGAAATAAGAAAACTTTAACAAATTTACTATAATTGCTTCTTTATGGTTTTTTAACAACTTAATATTACGTCATGATAATAATACAATAAAAATACGCATACCAGTTCTGACTTCTGATGGCATTTGAGTGCAGGAAAATATTATTATATTAGAGCATCTCCAAGAGTTTGCCAAAATTTACTTGGCAAATCCTGTGTTTTGCCAACTTCTAAAAAGTTATGCAAAGTAAAAAAAAATTAATCTCCAACAGTTTGGCATAATTCACTTGCCAAAAAATCCAGATCTAACTTACATCAGGAATCCTGAGAGAAACAAAATTATGTGTGTGCCCTTCCACCTCTTAAAAAACTTACATCAGGAATCATTCTTTATTCTTTATTTCTTTTTCACCCTCCCACCTAGAGGGAAACAACGATGGCAACCACGATCCGCGCGCGCATATATGTGCGTGGGGAGATGAGTTTTGCCAAGTTTCTATTTTTGCCAAGTTGGGTTGCCAAACTGTTGGAGGCCAATTGTTCTTGTTTTGCCAAAATTATATGGATGCCAAGTTGGTTTGCCAAACTGTTGGAGTTGCTCTTAGCGAGATCATAGATCTTGTTTTTTTCATTTAGAGTTAGCTGGTATTGCTATATGTCAAAAATCAAAACTAAATGTAGTTAAATGCCCTCACATCTTGAAAGTACTTTTTGGTTGAGATTGAGAAATCAAACAAACCATTCAGCCTAGACATACATCAAACCTGGAAAAAACATGCTAAAAACAATATAGTCTCTGGAGGATATAAGTTGGCTTCTTCGAAATAGCGCAGCCATGACTTTAATCTTGTTGGAATGATACTTAAATCAACTTTATGTACTAAAGGATATAGATGCTATATGTTAGTGAGTCATTTAATTTTCTGATATCAAAGAATATATCTAGTTTCCACCTAATTACAGGATGAAGCATGGACACTATTTTTTCTGAAATGAAGTTTTGCAAGGATAGAGAAAACATACATATTAAAGCATTTTAACCTCTTGCAAGATTAGTCATATCATATTAAGTGATGACTTTTGTAATCAGCACTTTAAGAAATCTTTTGAAATTATTTCGTTGTAACTATTTTCTGCTTAATGAAAAACATACACGTATTAAAAAAATATCAGCTACAGGGCACCAATTTAATTTGCCACAATGTTCGGAGGTCCATGTAATATTTGTGCTGGGCCCTACGCCCCTACATGGCCAACAACATTCCGGTGTATAAGAAAAAGTAAGCAAGAAGAGCCCTCGTTACTCTGGGCCGTTGGGCGTTTATCCTCTGACAGCCCAAATGCCCCAATGTAACAAGGCCAGCCAGGCCTAGCTGAGAGCCCAAATCGGAGGTCGCTGCGCCTCTGCCGGTCCGTCGCCAACCGTGTCGCCGTCTCCGAGTCCGAACACAACTCGTAACGCCATGGCGGCAGTCTCTATATACGTCCTCACCGGTGACCGCATCCATTCGATTCTTGCTGATCTCATCCCACACGCCGCCGCGCTCCAGGTCACTCGCCGCATCACCCAGGGCCGACGTCGCTCTCCTCGCGCCGGTTCCCGATGCTCCAGGAGCGGGCCGCCGCCATATGCGCCACGCTGGACCTCGACGCCAACCCAGGGCCAAGGGGTCACGCTGGTGCAAGCTGTTGGATTAGTCCCACATCGGAAATTGATTATGGGGGAGCACAACATAAAGGTGGGGCAGTCCTCACTCATCAGACTAGTCTTTTGGGTTGAGTTAGGCCCAACCTCTTGTTGTTGTGGACTCTATCAGACCTGGGCTGTTGAGACACCGGCACATGGGTATAAATTCCCGGGATTCGGCCGCGCCCTCTAACAAGTGGTATCCGACACATGGGTATAAATTCCCGGCAGGATTCCGCTGCGCCCTCTAACAAGTGGTATCCGAGCCGAAGGTCGGGAAAATATGTGAAAATATCTGTCCGGTCACATGTTGACGGGGAGCCCGTTAATGTCTCCGTAAACATGGGTTGTGTCATGTGATATCTCTGGGTCACATGTTGACGGGGAGCCCGTTAATGTCTCCGTAAACATGGGTTGTGTCATGTGATGGAAGACTTGGGCTTCCAAGTTGGGTTCGATGTGTGACGAGAGGAGATTGTTGGATTAGTCCCACATCGAAATTGATTGTGGGGGCGGAACATGGGTGTCATGTGATGGAAGAGTTGAGTTCGATGTGTGACGGGGGAGATTGTTTGTTGGATTAGTCCCACATCGGAAATTGATTGTGGGGGAGCACAACCCATCAGGCTAGTTTTTGGGTTGAGTTAGGCCCAAGCTCTTGTTGTTGTGGACTCTGTCAGACCTGGGCTGTTGAGACACCGGCACATGGGTATAAATTCCCGGGCCGGATTCCGCTGCGCCCTCTAACACAAGCGGAAGCACCTCTGGACCACAGCGGACTACGAGCCGACGCGCGCACTCGGTGTGGGCAACTTCGGCGCCGTCATCGAGGTGCTGCACTGCGACACAGGCCAGCCCGTCGATGTAAAGGCGCTCCGCCCGCCGGCTCCGTCCGCCGGACGGGGCGACCGAGCCGGCGCGGACGCCGCCGACGAGCGAGCTCTCGCGCGAGGCCGAGTTCCTCACGGCCACCCGTCCCTCGTTGGCCTCCACGCGCTCCCGTCAACGGCGGCACGGCCGAGTACGCACTCGTCGTGGAGCGCGCGGGCCCAACCTCCACGACGTCTGTACGACATCCGGCCTTGTCGGTGCGGAATATGGTCCCGACACTAACCGGTAGATAACGCCTAGGTCTATCCCTCGATGGTCGATGCTAAGCAACAAATGACACAAGGATTTATCCCCGGTTCCGGCCGAGGGGGCGTACGTCCGGCGGTGGTGTGCTCGTGGCACTATATTGCTCGGCTACGGGGGTGCTTGTAGTGGGGCAAATACAAGCAAGGCGGGAGAGGAAGCGTGGCTCCAAGTCCCTGGTGAGTAGTTGAAGATGTTGTGGGAGGATAAGAGAGTGAGTGCACAATGCGCTGTGTTCCTCCGGATCCGTCCCCCCTGCGGGCGGGGGCTCGCTTCCCCTTTTATAGGCCAAGGGGGCGGCGAGTTACATGCACGCCGCGCTACCTAGCTACGTGTAGGAGCACGTCGTGCTACGGTGTAGAGCGGGCGATCGTCCGAACGATCCACGCCGCGATCCGGCCATGATGGCCTACTTCGTACCGAACGGTGGCGGTTCGAGGGTAGGAGGCGGCGGACGGTGATGGCGTTCTCGATAGGCTTCGAGGGAGGTGCGATGATGGCCGGTGCGGGGTACGGGAGCGGGCGGAACGGCGTTCCTTCCCAATGAGCTGCGGTGGCGGAGTGGTTCTTGCGGTGTTCGGGCGTGCGCCTCGCGAGTCGGCGTGCACCCGCACGCGTGGGTACGGCGGCCGCGCCGTGACGATGGCGGGGATGGCCACCCACCGGCCTAGCGCCCCTTACCTAACTGCGAGGTCACGGGGAAAGTGGAATCGAGGGTGCGCCGGCCCCCTTTCGAGGGGTCGGGCGCGTTAGCCGTGCGGCGGCGTGCGCACGGCGTCACGGGACGACACCGGCCGTACGCACGGTCCATCCCCACGGTGGCGGGGATGGGCTCCTTCCCTGGGGAGTTGGTGCGGCGGCACGGGCGTGAGCCCCGGCGCATGATGGCGCCGGTCTGCCGCGCGTCGGGGCGTTAAATGCCCAAGTACGGGGCCGGCGCACGCGTGCGGGGCGCCCGTGATCGTGGCGGGCCCCGGCCGAGGGCGGAGCGGACCCTCGAGCGAGGCGGGACTCGCTCGAGGGGGAGCGCGCCCTCGAGCGGGGCGGGACCGCTCGAGGGAAGGGTCGCCCCTCGAGCGGGGCGGGGCCTCGTTCGAGGAGGGAGTTGCCCCTCGAACGGGGCGGAGCCCGTTCGAGGAGGGGAGCATGCCCTCGGGCGAGGCGGAGCACCGCTCGAGGGGTCTTCCTAGGCGGGCCGCCTTGGTGGGCCTCCGAAGTCTGTTTGCATGGGCCGTATCTCGCATGGTTAGTTTCTGCATGGTTAGGCTTAGCTTATATTGATGCGGGAATTTAAGTAGGGGTTCCCCCATTGTTTGAGGGGACCCCTAGGGCGGTCCCCGACGCAGCCCCCGAGCATGCGCGGGTTTGCCATTGAGGCTCCCGCGGTCGCCGGAACCTGCGATAGGACGTTCTTCCCTCCTTGTTTGCGAACGCTATCCGTGGGGCCGCGCTAGCGGACCCGCGGGTCTAGCCCCGAAGCCTGCGGGGAGTGTGGGCTCTCTGCCGGGGGTTAACCGCGAGCAATTCGGTCAGAAAGGCGTGGCACATATGCCAACCGGCATCGGCGGTATTTCAGCCGGCATCGGGGGTGCACGCTCCCCTGTCACTGTCTCCGGCGGGTGCAATTCCAAGGAGGTGTGGCCGTGCGTCGAGCCCCCGAGCCTTGGCTGTTCGAGGCGATCGGGTCGAGCCTGACGACTTGTTTTTTATCGCGCCCTCGCCGTCCCTCCGCGGGTCGGGAGGTGAGGTTTCCACGACTCCCATCGAGTGGGTCGCGAATCGCGGATTCCTCTTCGAGGCGCTAGCGGGTAGTTCAAGTGGACGTTCATGCCCCGTTCGATAAGGGTAGGGCTGCGCGGTCGGAGACACGTCCATGGAAGCGCTTGCGTGGGTTTGCTAGGTGGGGCTCGGTCCGTTCGCTAGGGACCGAGGGCGCGGAAGCTCTCCCTCGGTGGGATCCCCCGGCTAGGCGCCCTCGGCGGCTCTCGAACACGACATGTGGGGCACCCTCGAGCCGACGGGCTCGAGGAACGGCTCGAATGCGCGTGCCCTCGTCGTCCCTAACTGCGTGATCCGGGGCGCTCCGTTCGAACCCGTCGAGGGTCGGGGCTTCGAACCTCGATCGGTAAGGCCGTGCGGGGCCGTGCCTTGGCCCGCCCCGTCTTTTCGCGTTTGCGGCCGTCGAGGGTGCGGGCGTGCCGACCCTCGAGGTGCTGGTTGGTGGCATGGCGCGGTATGAGTGCTTTCGGTGTCGCTCTGTTTCAAGCGTGACCTGGGCGATCCTCTTACGCGCGTGCCTTCTTTAGGGGGTTGACATCGCCTCGAGTTGGGGGTCACGCCGCTCGAGGGTCCTGCGTGGCATGGGTGCCGCGGTGGTCCGCTCTACATCGAGCGAGGTCCCGGGCGACCTTCTCACGGCGATATCCCCATCGAGGGTCGCCTTGTTTCGAGTTGAGGGTCATGCCGCTCGAGGGCTTCACGTGGCATGGGTGCCCGCGGCTGCCTGCTCTACACCGAGCAGGTCCCGGGCGACCTTCTCACGCTGTCATCCATCGAGGGTCACCTTTGTCTCGAGCCGAGGATTCGCCTCGCTCGAGGGCTCTCCTTGCTTGGCAAGGGGCCGGGCATTTAGTTGCCCACGCGGGCGCTGGCCGCGGGTTTTGCGGCGCGGGCGCGCCTTTTTTAGGCGGCGCGCCGCGCGCGCGCGTAGTGGGCGGCGTGGCGGCGGACGTGACGGTTTCGCCTCGGTCGCCGCCGGTCTTGCCGTAATGATGACCCGCCTGCCCGGTGTTAGAGTCGGCTGCGGTCGTGGTGGGGCCCGCCGTCGACGCGATGGAAAGATTCCTGCCGATTCTTGTTGGCGAGGCGTGCGCTCGGGGAACTCGCCGGTTGCCTATAAAAGCGCGGTGAGGAAGGGACGGTGGTTTTTTACCTTGGCTCCTCACGGTTTTCGGTCCTCCGAATCCCTTCGCCTTCGTTCTGCTCTCGCCACCGCGCGGTTTCGGCTTGCTTAGAGCTTTTTTTCTCGTTTCCTTGTCCTCCGCCCTCGCACCTTTGTTCGTCCTCCCTTATGGCGCCGCCTCGGCTTCCGATTAGGGTCCCGGAGCCATACGCATGGGAGAAGTCGACCGTGACCCGGCTCGCCACGGGCGAGCGGTCGCCGCCGGCCGGCTCTCGGCCAACGAAGAAGGGCGCCGGCGGAGTGGATCGTGCCGCCATCGTCGCACCTTGAGCCCAATCCGCCGGGAGGGCTACGTGGTGAGCTTCCTCCGCTACCACGAGCGCGGCTTCAACGCGCGGCGAGCACATTTATGCGGGCATTGTGCTACCACTATGGGGTGGAGGCCGCACAACTTTGCCCCCAACGCGATCTCGCGGGCGGCCACATTTGTGGGCGTACGCGAAGGGTACCCGGGGATCCCGGTCAGCGGGAGCTACGGGTACACCTCTTCCGCGCGGAGCTCATCACGCGCCCACGTCGGAGCGAGGACCCGCCGCGCGGTGCGCGCCGGCGGGATGTCGCTCGCCTGCGGGGGCGGCTCAAGGAGTTCTACATCCCCCGCACCATGACGACGAACAACGCCGGTGGGGAGCGGGGATGGTTTTATACGCGCAACGCCGAGCCGGCCTCCCCTCCCTACACCGGTCGGGTGTTCAAGAAGAGGCGGACTGCCGGGGCTACGGGTTGCCCACGGCCAACCATCGGGCGCGCCGGGGGTCGGGTCCTCGCCGCCTTGCGGCGGGCGGCGAGGGGAAGGGCTCAACGCGATGGGCGTCCTCGCCTTCCTTCATCACCGGCGAATCGTGCGGTTGATGGAGAGACCCCTCTGCATCTTCGAGATGACGGAGGCGGCCAACCCCGTTGACACTGGCGAGGTCGCGGATGCTCCCGACGCCGCCGGAGCGGCCGTACGCGCTCACCCCGGCGCGGAGCGCCGTCGACACCGGGACGCCGCCACCGGCGGGGTCGGACCCCGTGGGATATCGAGATGCTCCCCACGGGCCGGCCGGTGAGTAGAGTTCCCGATTTCGTTTCCATCCTTGGTCTTGTTTTTGATTTCGACGCGCCATTGTTGCTCTTGCGCGCGGCGGTGCGGTTTAACGCCGCCAAGTCCGTTCCACCCACCCCCCCGACTCCCGTGCGCTCGGCGGGCGGCGCGGCGGGGAGCGACGGGGAGCGGGCGGCGCGCGGAGGGAGCACGCAAGGCGGCGTCAAGCGCGCGCGACGCACGGTCCGCGGAGTACGGCGGCGGGAGGAGGCGGGGCTCTCCTCCCCCGACATCGAGGAGCCCTCGTCCTCGGACCGGGACGAGGAGGAAGAGTCGAGGGGGAGGGCCCCTCGGACGGTGGCGGCCGCGCCCCCGTCGCCGGATCTCGCGCGGCGTCGGGGGTGGCTTTGCACAGGGCGGGCGCGCGGCGCCGCCGCCGCCGGGCGGTCATCGTCGGGGGCGGCACGCGCGCGGGGGTGCCGGCGCGCGCCACGGAGGCGCGCGCGGCGGACGTGCTGCGCGCGCGTCAAGCGTGCCCGCGCGTGGCGGGAGCGCGTCCGCGCGCGCGCGCGTCCTCGTCGAGGGGCGCGTCGGTGGGCGCGCGCCGCGCGCGGGGCTAGCGTGCCCCCGCGCGTGGCGGCGGCGTCGGGCGCGCCCACGCGTGAGGCGGGCGTGCCCGCGCGTGCGGCGGCGCCGTCGGGGAGGTGCCGCGGCGGGGCGCGGCCCCCGCGCCGGCCTCGTCGGAGGCCTCGAGGAAAAGGAAGCGGGCCTTTTCCTCCGCAAGGTAATGAACTTTGTTCTTCCTTTGCTTGGCCTTAGTTTGCTTGGTTATTAGACGCTCTAATCCTCCGTTTGTGTTTGCGCGGGGGCGGTGCCAACCGTCCCTCCTCTTGCACGACCAAGGTGCGAGGGACGGACGCGTCGATCCCCACCCCGGCGGCGTTCGTCGAGGGGGTCGCGCCCGGGGAATAGGCGCGGCGGCGGGCACGAGCGCGCAAGGCCCGGCGGGGCTTCGAGGCCCCGGCCGGTGGATCAACCCGCCGCGGCGCGGCCGGGGGTCGCGGGGGCGGCGGCGCGGGCCCGCCACGGAGGCGCGGGCCGCAACGGCGGCTACGGTGGGGGTGCCGCCGCGGTGGCGGCCACTACGGAGGAGGCGGAGCGGGCGCAACTGCGGGAGCGCCGCGGACGTGGCGGCGCGGACGGAGGTGGTGGCAACGGCGCCACAACGGGCGCCCGCGGCGCGGAGGCGCGGTGGGGGCGCCAGCGGAGGCGGAGCAGGCGGCTCCGCCCGCCGGCGGTCCCCAGGCGGAGGTGGTGGAGCTCTCGGATGACTCCCCGCCGCCTGGGTGGAACCAGTGGGCCAGTTGGCCCACGAACTCTCCTGAGCCCCAGGAGGGGGCCCTCGTGAGGCGACACGAGGGTCACATGATAGTGGGGGGCCGGGGGCACGATGCCGAGGCCTCGTCCTCCCACGCCGGCCGCCCCCGCCCGGTGGGGGGCGGTGGAGGATCCCCGGCGTTCGGCGACGCCCGGAGGGAGCGAGGAGCTGCGGGGCGAGCTCTGAGCCACGGCGCCACGCTCAACCGCGCGTTGAACGAAGCGGCTGCGGGTCCACGGCGGCCGGCCTGGATCGTCTTCCGGGTGAGCCACGGTTGCTCGTCTCCCTTCCTTATTTCGTTTTCGCGTGCGCATTCAAGCCTTGACACTTGCGAGATTCGATGTGTGGATGCCGGGAGCTCGAGCGCCGCGCTCGTGAAAAGTATAGCGCGTTCGACCGGGTGAACGCCGAGGTCCCGCCCGGCTCGGGAGCGATGCGAGCGCTTACGACGCGCTTGCGGATGCTCTCAGGACGCCGGACGGTGGGGCGGTGTGCGGGCGATGGCGTGGTGCGACGTGCTCCCCGAGAGCTCAGGGCAGGACGCGGCGCGTGACTCGAGTCTCGGGCGGATCCGGCAGCCCTCGTCGATCGTGACGAGGCGCCGTGGAACGCGCGCGAGGACTCGGACAAGACGCGGACGTTGGCCGCCACCCGGGAGGCGGAGGTGGCCACCGCTCGCGCCGAGGCCGGGAGCTCCGCACGTCGCTCGAGGGAGCGCGGGCGCGGCGGCGCCGGGCGAGGAGCGGGCGCGCGGGCTGGAGCGACGCGCCAAGGAGGCCGATGACACGAAGGCCGCCCTCGACGTCAAGGGCGCGGCTCTCGTCGCCGGCGAGGGGCGGCTCCGGCGGGGAGCGCATCGCCGCCGGGGGGCCGAGGGGCGGCTCCGGCGGGGAGCGGCGCCCTTGGCGACGCCGGACGGCGGCGGAGCGGGAGCGCGTTGCTCGCGAGGCGGCGGAGAAGTCGCTGGAGGAGCGGAACGCCGCATTCTCCGAGGTTGAGGATGAGGCGTTGGCGCTCAGCATCAGCAATGCCGCCCAAGAGATGGCCCTCGTCGAGCAAGGCGAGACCGTCCAGAGCCTCGAGGCGGCGCTTGAGTCCGCGCGCCGCGACCTCGATCTGGGGAGGAGACAAATCGAAGGTAAGCTACTGTCTGACCCTGCTTGTTAGTTCTTGCTTTAGAGGGTTCGTTTCCCCCTTTCTGATTTCTTGTCATCTTGTCGCTTTCGAGGCTGCGCACGGCCACGGGACACGCCTGCCGGGCGGGCGAGGCCCCGCAAGCTTCTTACAACTCCTCGGAGCGAGGAGCTACGGGGAGGCGCGGGACGCGGCCCTCGAGACTGTCGTCGCGTCGTCGAGGAAGGCGATGCCCGGGCCGGCGGCTCGGCCCCGGCCGGCCGCCTACGCGCCCTCGGCGGCCACGTCACGGGGCGGGTGCGTCGGGCGTTGCACACAGGGCGTGCGAGAAGGCCCTCGGAGTGGTGCGATCCCACTACGAGGTCAACCTCGAGGCGGTAGCGGAAGGCTACATCGTGCCCGAGGGCGTCGAGGACGAGGTGGCCATGGAGCGTGCGGACGCGCTTGCTGCCGGCGCCGCCGGGTCGCTTGCGAGGCCTTCGAAGAATTCCTCTTCCGGACGCCGCCGACGCCGCCGCTCCGCCCGCCCTGAAAGCACACGGGCGCTAGGCCCGTTTTTTGTTTATGTGTATCGAGAACTGCGGCCTCGTGGCCTCTTGCAAATAAACAAGTAGTTTCGTGAACATGGTCGGTTGTAAATGAAATCGCTTGCTTATTGCGCTTTTTGCTTCTTCTTCTTCTCGAGTAGATTCTAGTTAGGGGAGTCCGCCTTTCGCAGGGGCCCGCTGGGTTGGAGGCGAGAGAGACGGGCCATAGCCGCGCGGCGTGGGGCGTCTCGGCTCGCGCGCTCCTTCCACTGTGCCGCCTACGCCCTTTTCAAATCGTGGCTCGTGGTTGAAGTAGGAAACAAACTTAGCGCGTGTTATTTACGTTTTTTGCGCGAAAAAATGGGACCATTTGGGGGGGGGGGTGCCCCCCGCGTGCCCCCGAGGGTAACTTGGGTTTCGGGGGAAAGCCGAGTTGCCCTTTTATTATACTTGGAGTATTTACATAGGTGACACCAACCGGGGCGTTGGTCGTGTGTTTGTACAACGAGAAAATACTTGAAAATCCTAGCTAAGGGTAGAAGCGACGTAGGCGTTGGATGTTCCAAGCGTTGGTGAGTTCTTCGCCGTCCTCGTTGGCCGGCTTGTACGTGCCCGGTTTGAGCACCTTCACCACGACGTAGGGTCCCTCCCATGGGGGCGATAGCTTGTGGCGCCCTCGATTGTCTTGGCGTAGCCTTAGGACCAAGTCCCCCTCGGCCCGAAATCCTCGCGACGTATCTTGCGTGCTTGGTAGCGCCGTAGGGACCGTTGATATCTTGCGGAGTGCATCAACGCCACGAGGCGTACTTCATCCGAGTGGGTCCGGCCGAGTCCTCGCGGGCTCGGCCGGTTAGCATCCTTGTTGTAGCCTCGAACCTTGGGCGACCCGTATTCCCGGATCCGTGGGGAGGACGGCCTCCGCGCCATGGACTAGGAAGAACGGGGTGAACCGGTGGCTACGCTTGGGGTGGTCCTTAGGCTCCACACGACTGCTGGTAGTTCTTGGAGCCATTTCGGCCGGATTTGTTGAGCGGGTCGAAAATTCAGGGTTTGAGGCCTGTAGGATCATGCGCGTTGGCACGTTCTACTTGGCCGTTGGTACGTGGGTGTGCCACGAGTGCCCAATCCACGCGGATGTGGAACTTGTCGCGAACTCCAAGAACTTCGGCCCGTGGCGGGACCCGTTGTACGTGATGATGGAGTTTGGCACTCCAAAGCGGTAGACGATGTCCGTGAAGAACGTGACCGCCCTGCTCGGCCCTCAAATTCGTAATGGGGCGCACCTCCACCCACTTGGAGAACTTGTCAATTGCAACCGGCGGTGGGTGAAGCCCCCGGCGCCTTCGCGAGGGGGCCGACGATGTCCAACCCCCACACGGCGAACGGCCATGTTACGGGGATTGTTTGCGAGCGTGAGCCGGCAAGTTGGTCTTGCGGGCGTAGAACGGCACCCCTCGCGGTGCGCACTACTTCGGCCGGCATCCGCGGCTGCGGTAGGCCGGTCAGAAGCCTTGGCGGAACGCGTTGCCAACGAGGGTGCGTGGCGCGGCGTGGTGGCCGCGGATTCCCCGCGTGGATATCCCGTAGGAGCTCGCGCCCCTCGGGGATGGGTATGCATCGGCGGAGGATGCCCGATGCGGCGCGCTTGTACGGCTCACCGTCGACCGGGGTGAATGACTTGGCCATCTCGGCGATGCGCCCGGGCGCGGCCCGGTCCGCGGGGAGCTCCCCTCGAGCAATCCGGGCGATGTACTTCTCCCGCCGGTCCGCACCGGGCGGGGCGGCCGGCTCGATGTCCATCGCGGCGGCCTCGTGGGAGCCGTACCCCTCGAGAAGGGAGAGCACGTACGCCTCGTTCGAGGGGTCCTCTTCCATGGGTTCCGCACCCGCCGGATTCGAGGGAGCCCCGGGGTCCGGCGTCGCTCGAGGGGTAGGGCTCGAAGGTGGCCGATGGCTGCGCGATGTCGCGCGCGAAAACGTTCGGGGGGAACGGTGATCCGCCGGACGCGATCTTGGCAAGTTCATCTGCCTCCTCGTTGTACGGCGGGGTACATGATTGAGCTCAATGCCGTAGAATTTGTCTTCGAGGGCCCGCACGGCCTTGCGGTAGGCCTCCATCTTGTCGTCGTGGCGGCTCGCGTTCTTCATGACTTGGTCGATCACGAGCTGCGAATCCCCTCGCACATCGAGGCGCTTGATGCTCAACTCAATGGCGATTTTGAGGCCGCGAGAGGAGGGCCTCGTATTCCGCCATATTGTTAGACGCGGGGAAGTGGAGGCGCCTTTGCGTAGCGCATGTGCTCCCCGAGGGGTGACACGAAGAGCGAGGCCCGCGCCCGCTCCCCGTCTTCATCACCGAGCCATCGAAGAACGAGTCCGGCCTGCGCTGAATTTGAGGGGGCGGCGGTGCGTGTCCGTCCATTCGGCCGACGAAGTCGGCCTAGGATTTGCGATTTGATGGCCTTGCGCGGGGCGTAGGCGAGCGTCTCGCCCATCAACTCCACGGACCACTTGGTAATTCCGCCCGCCGCGTCGGGGTTGCGAATGATCTCTCCTAACGGGAAGGAAGAGACCACCGTGGCCGGGTGGGCCTCGAAGTAGTGGCGGAGCTTGCGCCGGTGCGAGGACTACCGCATACGGCGGCTTACCGGACACGGGGGTAGCGCGTCTTCGTGTCCGATAGGACTTCGGCGATGTAGTAGACCGGCCTCTCGCACGGGCAAGGCATGCCCTTCCTCCGCGCGCTCCACAACGATCACGGCGGCCGACCACACGGGTGGTTGCGGCCACGTAGAGTTGGAGAGGTTCACCGTCTCGCGGCGGCGTAAGGATTGGGGCGTGCGTCGGAGATGCCTTCGCTTGTCGAGCGCTTCCCCGGGCCTCGGCGGTCCGGAGAAGCGCTCGTGCTTCTTGAGCGGCGGTAGAGGGCGAGGCCCTTCTCACCGAGCCTCGAGACGAAGCGGCTCGGGGCGGCAAGGCACCCCAACACCTTCTCGCACCCCTTTGAGGTCCCGAATTGGACCCATTCGCTCGAGGGCCGCGACCTTTTCGGGGGTTGGCCTCGATCCCCCCGCGGGAGACGATGTATCCTAGGAGCATGCCCCGCGCACTCCAAAGACACATTTTTCGGGGTTGAGCTTGACCCCGTTGGCCCGAGCGGTCGAATGCGATGCCAAGATCGGCGACCGGGTCGTCCGCCTTCTCGGTTTTGACGACGATGTCGTCTACGTAAGCCTCGACCGTCCGCCCGATATGGTCCCCAAAAAAACGTGCTTGCATGCGGCCGATATGTTGCGCCCGCGTTTCGAGGCCAAAAGGCATCGTGACGTAACGAACGTCCCGAACGGTGTGATGAACGAAGTCGCGAGCTGATCGGACTCCTTCATTTTTATTTGATGATATCCCGAATAGGCATCAAGGAAACGAGTAGTTCACACCCGGCGGTGGAATCAACGATCCGATCTATGCGTGGCAAAGGAAAAGGAACTTTTGGACATGCTTTATTGAGACTGGTGTAGTCAATACACATCCTCCACTTCCCATTTTTCTTTTTTACAAGCACAGGATTAGCTAACCATGTCGGGTGGAACACTTCCTTGATGAATCGGCCTCGAGGAGCTTCCGCAGCTCCACTCCGATCGCCCGTCGCCGTTCCTCGTCGAAGCGGCGCAGCCGCTGCTGAACAGCGCGAGCGTTAGGCAGGATATCAAGGGAGTGCTCGGCGACCTCCCTCGGGATGCCTGGCATGTCCGAGGGGCTCCACGCAAAAACGTCGGCGTTGGCGCGGAGGAAGTCGACGAGCACTGCTTCCTATTTAGGATCGAGGGTCGAGCTGACCCTCAAAGCCTTGCCCTCGGGGGCCGACGGGTCGAGGGGGACCCCTTTGGTTTGCTCGGCGGCCTCGAACGTGCCGACGTGCTTGGTGGCGGAGCTGAGGTCGCCGTTGACCATCTTCTCCAGTGTGTTCACCAGCGCTTCGTCCAGCGCTAGTGCTTCCGCATGCTCCACGCACTCGACATCGCAGTCGAATGCATGCTCGATCGACGACCCGACGGTGATGACGCCGTTTGGACCCGGCATCTTCATCTTCAGGTACGTGTAGTTGGGAACCGCCATGAACTTGGCATAGCATGGTCGCCCAAGGATGGCATGGTAGGCCCCTTTGAATCCCACCACCTCGAAGGTGAGGGTTTCCTTGCGGAAATTCTTGGGGGTCCCGAACCGGACGGGCAACCTCGATGCGCCCGAGGGGTTGAACCTCGCTTTCGGGCGCGATGCCGTGAAACGGCTTCGTCTTCGGGCCGCAGCCCGGTCCACCCCAATCCCCATTAGGCGCAATGTATGCGCGAAGAGGATATTGAGGCTACCGCCTCCGTCCATAAGGACCTTCGAAAACCGGCGTTCCCAATGATGGGATCGACCACCGAGGGGTACTTGGCCGGGTTCGGGATGCGGTTTGGGTGATCATCCCGGCTAAAGGTGATGGCATCCTTCGACCGGTTGAGAAAGGCGGAGGTGCCCTCTCCGCGGCGAGGACTTCGTGCCGCTCCTTCTTGCGCCGCCGGGTTGACATGTCAACGGTAGGTCCCCCAAAAATGAGGAACACATTTTCGACGGCGGGGGAAGCCACCGCGTCGCCGTCGCCCCCATCCTTCTTGGCCTCCGCCTCCTTCGCGGCGGCACGGCCATAGAACTTCTTGAGCATGTCGCACCGCTCAAGAGTGTGATTCACGGGGGTCTTGTGGTAGGGGCATGGCTTCTTCATCATGTCGTCGAACACCCCCCGGCCTCGAGGAGCCGGTCGAGGGCCCCGTCGGGCCGGGGTCAACGGCGAGGGCCTCGGCGTTGCCGCCGTTGCGCCCCGCTCGCGCGCCTCGCGGTGCGGCTTCTTCCCCTTCTTGCCCCGCTTGTCATTGCGGCGCGGCTCCTTGGACCCGCCGCCCTCCGCGGGCGTGTCCTCGGAGCGCTTGCCCTTCTTGCCATCGAAGATTGCCCCCACGGCTTCCTCTCCGGAGGCGGGCGGTGGCAATGTCGAACGACTCGTTCGAGTCCGTGGGCGGGCTGCGTCCCGGCCTCGCGCACAAGGTCCCGCACGTGGTGCCCTCGAGGAACGCGTGCACGATCTCTCGACCGTGCCACGCCGGGGAGCTCGTGCGGCGCTTGGAGAAGCGCCGTATGAAGTCCCGCGGCGACTCGCCCGGCTTCGCGTGCGGGGAGCGCGGATCCCGGGAGTTCCCCGGGCGCACGTATGTGCCCCGGAAGTTGCCCACGAAAGTGTGGACTAGATCGTCCCGGTTGTGGATGCGGCCGGCGGGCAAGTGCTCGAGCCATGTCCGGCCGCATCGCCCGGATGCGGGGGCAAGTTGCGGATGATCACTTCGTCGTTGGTGGCCCCGCCCACCGACGGAGCCGGGCGGTAATCGTTGAGCCAAACACGAGGGTCCGTCTCCCCGTTGTATTTGATGATCGTCGAGGGTTGACGGAAGCGGCGGGGGAAAGGCTGCCGTGCGGATCTCCCGGCTAAACACACGGGTACCGGGGGGCTCCGGCGTCGGGGAGCGATCCTCACCGCCGGCCGTAGCGCCCACCCCTTCGAGGGTGGTAGCCTCCGGCCGCTCGCGCGTCCGCCTTGCCGGTGCGCCCGGCGTTGATGACGTTGCGGGCGTCGCCATCCGGCGCCTGCGTGTGTCGAGGAGCCGTTCCTTGGCCGGCGTGCGTCCCCTCGGTCGGCGGGTCGACCCGCATGCACCGAGGGTTCGCCCCCCGGTGCCGGATCATCACCCCGCGCGTCCCCCCTTGTTGGCGGATGCGTGAGGCCGAGCTTTCGGCTTGGCCGGACGGCCGCTTGCTCAAGGAGGGTCCGCACCTCGCGGTGCATGTCTCGAGCCTCGGGGGGTCGAGGGTGCGGCATGGCGCGCGGCGGTGTTGCGGCGGCGATGAGCTTTTGGCTCGCCCGCGGCGGGGTGTCCGCGTTGTCGGCGTTGGGGACGGGGTTGAGGCGGTCTCGGACTTGTCGGCCCTAGCTCCCGCGCGCGTTCGCCACGCGCGGAGGCCTCTCCCGCCATCGAGGCGCGGAGTAGCCGCACGGTCCGTACTCCTCTGCCCGGCTTGGCCTCGAGCTCGCGAGCTTGGGCCGTCGCGCATCGACGTCGGCCCCGGCGGGAGCGCTCGGTCCCGCGGCCGGGCGCGTGGCAACCCCCCGGGGCCGGCGTGACTTCCCCATCTCCGGCGCCCGCCGCACCGGCGGCGTTGGCCGGGTCGTTGGTGATGACGGCGCGGCATTCCCGCGCGGGGTCGTAGCTCCCGATCTTGGAGTCGTCGGAGCGGCCCGAACCGGTGAGTCCGTGGCGTCGAGGAAGCGCCCGAACGCGGCCGGGTCCGGCACACCGAGAAGTCCCACTCCGCGTACCCATGACGGTTGGCGGGCGGCATCGTGTCGACGGAGCCCGGGGACGACTCGTCCGCCGGGCCGAAGTGCGGGATCCCCGGCGACGAAGACGTGCGCGACCGGGCGGCACCTGCGCATTGTCGTGTTGACGTTGGCGTTGTAGGCCGTAGTGGCGCCACGCGGCCGATGGGGACGCGCGGTCCCGAGACCGCAAGCGGTCCCGCCGGGGGCGGTGGCGGCCGTCGTGACGTTGGGCGCACCGCGCCGGGCGGCGGCGCGCTCGGCCCGCCGCCGCTCGGACCGCGCCCCCGGCGCGAGCGTAGCCGCGAGCGGCGGCGGCGTCGCGGCGTCGACGGACTCGCGCATCCGTGCCCGCGGTGCCCGCGCCGGTGTCGTGCGTGCGGCGGAGACCGCAGCGGACCCGGCCTCCCGCCGCGCGCGCGTAGCTCCTCACGGTTGGTGAGGCGCATGAGATAGCCATTCCCCCGTGGCCCGGAAGTTCAAGTCCCCCGAAGCGGATCTCGAGCCGGCCGAAGGGGGGTCCGAGCTACCCATGCCGTAGCGGGTGCTACGGTACTCGGTGCGAATCACCATGGAGGGAGTCGGCGAAATGACCTTAGGCGCTCGTTTGCCCCACGGTGGGCGCCAACGTCGGTGCGGAATATGGTCCCGACACTAACCGTAGATAACGCCTAGGTCTATCCCTCGATGGTCGATGCTAAGCAACAAATGACACAAGGATTTATCCCGGTTCCCGCCGAGGGGGCCGTACGTCCGGCCGGTGGTGTGCTCGTGGCACTATATTGCTCAGCACCGGGGGTGCTTGTAGTGGGGCAAATACAAGCAAGGCGGGAGAGGAAGCGTGGCTCCCAAGTCCCTGGTGAGTAGTTGAAGATGTTGTGGGAGAATAAGAGAGTGAGTGCACAATGCGCTGTGTTCCTCTGGATCCGTCCCCCCGCGGCTGGGGGCTCGCTTCCCCTTTTATAGGCCAAGGGGGCGGCGAGTTACATGCACGCCGCGCTACCTAGCTACGTGTAGGAGCACGTCGTGCTACGGTGTAGAGCGGGCGATCGTCCGAACGATCCACGCTGCGATCCGGCCATGATGGCCTACTTCGTACCCGAACAGTGGCGGTTCGAGGGTAGGAGGCGGCAGACGGTGATGGCGTTCTCTGATAGGCTTCGAGGGAGGTGCTGATGATGACCGGTACGGGGTACGGGGAGCGGGCGAACGGCGTTCCTTCCCAATGAGCTGCGGTGGCGGAGTGGTTGCTTTGCGGTGTTCGGGCGTGCGCTCGCGGAGTCGGGCGTGCACCCGCACGTGTGGGTACGGCGGCGCGCGCGTTGCGGTGGCCGGGGTGGCCACCCACCGGCCTAGCGCCCCTTACCTAACTCGCGAGGTCACGGGAAAGTGGAATCGAGGGTGCGCCGGCCCCCTTTCGAGGGTCGGGCGCGTTAGCCTGCGGCGGCGTGCGCACGGCGTCCACGGGACGACACGGCCGTACCGCACGGTCCATCCCACGGTGGCGGGGATGGGCTCCTTCCCTCGGGGAGTTGGTGCGGCGGCACGGGGGCGTGAGCCCCGGCGCATGATGGCGCCGTCTCCGCGGCGTCGGGCGTTAAATGCCCAAGTACGGGGCCGGCGCACGCGTGCGGGGGCGCCCGTGATCGTGGCGGGCCCCGGCCGAGGGCGGAGCGGACCCTCGAGCGAGGCGGGACTCGCTCGAGGGGGGAGCGCGCCCTCGAGCGGGGCGGGACCGCTCGAGGGAAGGGTCGCCCCTCGAGCGGGGCGGAACCTGTTCGAGGAGGGAGTTGCCCCTCGAACGGGGCGGAGCCCGTTCGAGGAGGAGCATGCCCTCGGGCGAGGCGGAGCCTGCTCGAGGGGTCTTCCTAGGCGGGCCGCCTTGGTGGGCCTCCGAAGTCTGTTTGCATGGGCCGTATCTCGCATGGTTAGTTTCTGCATGGTTAGGCTTAGCTTATATTGATGCGGGAATTTAAGTAGGGGTTCCCCCATTGTTTGAGGGGACCCCTAGGGCGGTCCCCGAAGCGAGCACCGCGGCGGCCGTCCGTTCCCGGAGTCGGATGTGTGCCGCATCATGCGGCAACTCCTGGACGGGGCCAGGCACATGCACGCGTGCCGGATCATGCACCGTGACATCAAGCCCGGTAACATCCTCGTCGCCGGCGGTGAGCCCATCTCTGTCAAGATTTGTGACGTCAGGCTCGCCGCCTCGATCACCAACCGGCCGCCCTACGAGCAGGTCGGAACGCGACGGTACATGGCGCTGGAGATGCTCCTGGGGAAGAAGGACTACGATGCCATGGTGGACATGTGGTCTCTTGGCTGCGTTATGGCGGAGCTCCTCATCGGGGCCCTACGAGCGAGGTCGGAACGCGACGGTACATGGCGCTGGAGATGCTCCTGGGGAAGAAGGACTACGATGCCATGGTGGACATGTGGTCTCTTGGCTGCGTTATGGCGGAGCTCCTCATCGGGGCCGCTGTTCGACGGGGACGACGACAACGACCTGTTCCTCCGAATATTCCGTGTGCTCGGCGTGCCGGGGCGGAGGACATGGCCAGCCTTCAACTTCCGCTGCTAGAGCCTGCCTCCTGGTATGTGCCCAGAACACGACGAAGAACTCGGGCATGAACGGGTCGTCGACCGCTTGAATCGGCGCAGCTCGGCCAGCGCGCCTGCGTACCAATCCGGAGTAGGCGCGGTGCTGGTTTTTTGGGCATGCAACAGATGGAATTGTGGAAGGAGCGTGGAGAAGGAAAAGAGACGACGTCGTAGGGACATGGAAGTCGTGACAGGACGGGACGGGATAAGGAAGCTGTGAATCGATCGAGTATCGACACGACTCGAGTGCGGGTACGATGAGTGGGACCCGCGGTATGGGCGGGTTCCAGGTGGGTAGCTGACGAACGGGTGAAATGGGTACACGGGTAGGTAGATGTGGGGTGGGTGAGAAAAACATTATGTTTTTGTCAGAAACGTTCTTCAAATTGCGATTTTTGGTACTTCATAGTCCTTCCAGTCTATCCACTTCCAAAATGACAGGTGGTCCAGACGTGAGGGGTAAGGTGAGTCCGATTTGGGTGGGAAAAGTTTTCAATTGTCTTCGCTCTTTATAATATAGATAATACTCATTGTAGTCCCGTTAGAAAAATAGCCATCTAGGAACATGTTTTCTTTTGGTAATGAAAGTAATGAATTATTAGTGTCTATGCATATATTAAGAAAAGAAAATAGCATTTACTTGGACATCCTTCAATGTCTTTCTAAAAATCCCTGGACCATGGCTACTTACACGAACTATCTCATTAATAACCTTCACATGAAGAATAAGAAACTATCAGATTAAATTTCATAATATGCACAAAAAAGTTTTTATATTAGTTGGATAGCTTTATATGAAAGGTTAAAAGTTCAAAAATATGGAGACAATAATTGGTTGCAGCTATTGTGTATTAAATGTTTTGATGCATGCAAATATTAAAGCTCCGTAGTGGCCTACAGATTCTTGCCCTTGTGCTTGTACCAACGCTGCTAGTTGCCTAATACATAATATATGGTACTCTAAGAACAGTACCACACAGCGACAAATTAAAAGACACTATATATGTTTTTTTGAGGGCAAAGACACTACATGTTAGACAAAATGTAGTAGGAGGATATGGGGCACAAGACAATGACCTAGAGGTTGTTCAGTAGGAAAATAGGACATGTGCAATAGCTGTTTGAGGGTCCTTTCACAGGTAGAAAACTTAGCATTAGTCCCGGTCGTAGAGGCACATAGGTCTCGAAAATCCAACCAGGACTAAAGGCTCCCTCTTATGTACCTAAACCCTTAGTCCTGGTAAAGGGTTTTGCGCCAAGAGAATTATTCTAAATCCCCATGACCAAAATTACGAAGACCCGATGGTGCAAACTCGAGGCAATATGGGTTCTGCTGCTGGCCATCAATCATGGAGACTTTTGTGTTTTAAGTTACAAAAGTTCATGAGTTTGAAGTACCAACCATAACCGTACTTGGACAATTAAAGCATTATCTTTAAGATTGGTGGAAGCTTTTTTTGTTGTGGCATTAATGTTTTCATTCCTTTTTTATTCCTATATAAAGATCTACTAATTACCAGTATGGTGATGCTGATCAGTGGCCTAATAATTGGACTCAAATCAATACTCCTCTAGTCTGTGTTTATAGGAGTACATTTCTCAATGTAAGATAATATTACTTAAATATATCTTACAAAAAACAAAATTTTTAGTTTATGAATCTATATGTAATGTGATAAAAATATATCCTAGGAGCACCTAGTAGAAGAACATATTATGGTAGCTTATGCAAGAGTACTAAATACATCAGATATAAAATTACCTGATTAGTGAATTTCATGGACTTGAATTCCTCCCATGGACTTGAATTCATCTCTTCTCGTTTCTTCAGTATTGCGTCATGCTCCTCCTGTAAAAAGGCGGTCTTTATATTCTAATGGTCTTTCATAAGTCAAATTATTGATGTACCCTAGTTACTGAACAATAATTAGATACTGGTAGATAAAACTAAAACCCAAAAGCAAAAACTAAGATATTTAATTGATAACTACTCCCTTTATCCAATAATAAGTGCACTTCTAGCTTTGTCTTAAGTCAAACTATCTTAAGTGTGACCAGGTTTATCTGAAAGAGTATCAATATTTATGACACAAAATAGGTACATATGAAAATACATTTCATGACAAATCTACTGACACTTATTTGGTATCATAAATATTTGAATAATTTTGGGAGAATAGGACCGAATCAACAAAAAATGTAGAATGACAGGTGTAAGTTTTACTTCGGGTAGAAACACTAACCGTGAGTGCTTCTACTACATTTGGGTTGTCGGTAAGGAACTTCATGCCTATGGTGAGTGTTGTTGGTGTTAATGCAATGCCAGCGAATATGAGTCCACAAACTAAATCCACCATAAAATTCTCATCCACTAATGCCTGTTCACTCTGCAATTCTTCAACAACTATGTCCAAAAAGTCACCATATTGCTTTTTTGGTGTACTAATCCGTTGTTTCAGCAAATCTTTCAGCACCTTTTGGACATATTTCCTTCCCTGTATATCAAAGAAAATTATACTACAACACAATGTTTGGTGGAAGTGTTCACATAAATAGTTTTTGGTCTAAAAGCTGGTATAAATGGGATGAAAAACTACTTCAAATTGCTAGGTTCTCAAGCTCAGCTTATTGAAAGTCATGCTGCATTTTGGCTTACAAAATCAAGAACTCAAGATTTTTTGTGTAGTTTATATACAAAGCTTCTTGTATTTTCGGTGAATTTGCCCCTACTTTGATGTGCAATTGTGTTTTACCCTCATTTCATAACTTTGTGATTTTACCCTCAATTATTCACAAGTAATTGTAATTTTGCCTCTGGTCTTTGCATATTTGCCCCTATTTTGACCGCTAACTAGGGACAAAATTGCATTGACTTGTGAGTAGTCAAGGGCAAAATCACAAATTGAAAAGATGAAGGTAAAATCACAATTACACTTCAAAATAGGGGTAAGAATATTTGCAATGATCCCATGCAAGTGTGCTTACTACAAATTTACATATGAGCTTGTGGATTGAGTATTGATTTGGCCTCTCATGTTTTAATCTCAGCCCTCAAAAGTAAATAACAAAAAGCTGAAACAAAGCTGTGTTTGTGCCCTTTTCCGTAATTGAAAAGTGATGAGATCTCTCTGCAAGCCTTGCCATAAAGGTTGTTTTCTATGAGATACAAATATGATTCAACGAGGTTTTTTATTTGATAAACTATGATTATACTAAACTACTTACATTTGTTCATATATGGATAACTATTTCCATATCATAAAATTTAAAAAGTATGGAGAATTATTTATACTAAATTGTAATCATTATTTTTCATATATGAGATATCTAGATATACGAGTATGTATAGACACCTGCATGCTTTGATAAAATTTTGTCCCTGGAACATAAATTGGAAAGGATAGTAGGCCATGGAAGAACAACTCAAAATGTGTTCTCAGTTCCTTTGTGCTTGAACTGTTGGACTCAAAGTCAAAGCCAATGACCTTCTTGATTGTAATACGAAACAACATCTGCAAGAAGGCATAACAAACCTTAACTTATAGGGGCATATTATATAAAGGAAAATTATGATTTAGCACAATCACAAAGATACACGATTAAATGAACGGAAATGAAAATGAGCATGTGTGCATAATAATATCCCAGGCATAACAAGAGCTGAGGTCATTTGGCAGCTCTTAGATGGATAAGATGGTGTTTTGGCCCGTCAAAGGGGCTAATTATTTTTTTCTATCAATTACACCTTTGCTCCCCCTTTTTTCACCTGATACCTACATTCCATGACAAACTAAAAAGAAAGATGTAATTGATCATGTTTAACAAAAATAGATGTATTGGGTATATTTTGCAGCCACAAGATCCTTTTGTATCTCTATAAGGTATGCACAAAAACTTAGCTATTCATGAAGAATTAGCTAAATATGAAAATTAGGTCTGGTAACATGTCAAGATTCTCAATTTGCAATTGGCATATTTCACAATATTGATGTGTACATTAGAAATTGCTCCAAATTGTAAAGCCACAACGGTGGTATCAGTACTTGTGACATAGAATTACAAAACAATGGTGTATGATGATTCCTTAATGAATAATTAAAATCTTTTGTTCTTCATTTCAATTTTGGACAAAAACAATTTTCAGCTATGTGCACAAAACTTTTTGTTTATTTGCTTTTGGCAACTAAAATCTATTATACATACTAAATGGCCTAGATTTTGAGGCTCCTCGTGAATCATGACCCCACATGGGATCCACATAGGGAACCACGTGGGACCCACATATTCTTCTCGTGGAATCCACACACTATTTGGGTGGAACCCATGTAAAATTCGGTGGGACACATGCATATTGATTGGTGGGGCCCACAATTGAGTGGTCCCCTGATCTTTTTTAAAAATATCAATGATAGTTTTTCCCATTATTTGCAGTTATGTTCTATCGAAAGTATAAAAATATGTTAATTATTTCCTATATAAGAAATAATAACAAAACTTTGCGTAGGAGTACTATGTTAGTGAATTCTTAAGAGAAAAAGAGTTCACTAACATACTCATACACAAAATACTTTACCTTAGTGAATTATCACTACGTCAAAAATGATTTGTGCTAGCACATTAAAATTAGCGTGTCAACATGCATAAATTGCACCTGCTAGCACAAAGGTATACGGGGGTGCTGGAACAACATCAGCTAGCATAGATGGCTCGGTGTTGGTGGGTGACATAAGTGCCTGCCATCACAAATAGAGGTCATTTGTGCTGGTGGACGCTTATGTCACCCGCTAGCACAAACACTTTTTCCAATTTACATGAATGAGAATGGTCAAAAGTATTAGGCCACATATGTGTTGTTGTGTAGGAGTTTCAATTTTTTTTGAAGTGATTTACTAATTTTTAAGACTTAAATGATATTATGCAAGTTTATTGAAACTAATTGATATTTGAACTAATTTTTTTCACAAATAAGATAAAAATTTAAGAAAAATGATGTTAAAGACACACATTTCATTCTAACCTGAATCATGAAAGTACATGAAAAAATCATAATTTATTAGGTATATCTATCACTTCTATTAAAACTTTTGGTGAAAAAAAATTAAATAATGCCTAAACATGGTGAAAAAATAATATAAATAGGTTGAGAGTTCTTTTGCAAGTCCCCAATCTTATTATTATATTTTCAATATGTTTCATAAAATTGAACTATACATTAATTTGTTTTATTCTTAATTTTTGACCGAAGTCAGTAGGGAAACCCCCACCTATTTTTTATATATTTTTATTCCACCCCACCTATTTTCATATATATTTTTATTCCAGCCTTGATTAATTCCCTCCCACTGGGAGTCGAACCTGGGGCTGTTGGGTGCTACTCAGGTGCTCTAACCACTGGGCTAGGGACCCTTTCACTTGTTTTATTCTTAATTGATTGATCATAATTAAGTACAATTTCATTACTCAATCCATAATTGTAATGATATAAATATCAGTTTATGGAAGACTCCTGAGTTCAAAATAGAATATTATTGGACGTGCTATTTTGCTGATTAACTATCAGCCTGTTCGTTTGGCTGGTGGCTGGTGGCTGATGCTGATTTATTCTGAGAGAAAAGTACCGCTGGCTGGTTGCTGGTGGTTGATTTGTTGTGAGAAAAAAGTACTGCTGACTGGTGACTGATAAGCCAAATGAACAGGGCGATACAATTAACAATATAATGTGATAACATCCATTCCTGCTAAATTTGCACTGTACAGGAAACTACCTAGGTGGAATTGGAAAACTTGTGTACCACCTGCATCTAGCGTTTGCAGGAGCGATAATTTGGCTATGTGATGTTATATGTGGTAAGTACTAGCTTAGTGTTTGTCATCGTCGTCTTCGTAGCTTGACACTTCTGTAAACATAAGGTCTATTGCTAATGAGGGAAGCAGGGCCCACCAGGGGCGGAGCTTGGACTTCATTCACGCTTACAACCACCGGCCCTTTGTTGCTACAATGAACAACAATGAGGAGAATGTGGCCCAACGCCAAGGGTCATGGCCACCTCCGCTACTGTAGTTCTTTAAATGAGTGGATGTTCATTAATAGAAGATGCCCTGCAATTATTATTCCACCACTTGAATATTTTGTAGGACGGTTCATGTGATATTTGTTGTGTTTCCTTATTATGTAATAATAGGAAATTATAAGTTATCTTTTATTTGTGAAACAATAAGTAAAATTATTGATACTGAGAGACTTCCACAATATTCTAACTATTGTGAGAATGTTTATTTGAGAAAAAGTAATCACGTGCAGATTTCAAGACGAACTACAAAATACTAGTATATATATGTAGAAATCAACACAAGCATGTATTTTTTGAAAAAAAATAGTGAACACTTACATCAGTAATGGCCTCCTTCACCTCTATGTCTGGCTTAGTGCCCCATGCTTTAACGGACTCTGTGATGATCCTCTCCATTTCGGATACAAACGCTTCACCGAGGTTTCTCGGTGCATAGGGCGGAGCAGCGAAGCTTCGGAGGTATTTGTGAACGGAGCCGTAGCCTTCGGCGATGCTCTTCTTGCCAAACATACTATTCATGGAGTCAGGGTACCACAACTGGAACAGCTTGTCGTTATTCCGAAATACAAAGCGGTTGAACTCCATGTCCATGGAGACAACCACATGCTTTCCCATCAAGCTGGTCTTGAAGAGACTGCCATACCTGCGAAAAGAGATGAAGACTTAGCTAATTGTCTATTATTATCCATCCCCACATAATCATTATAATTTGCTTGATCTGGCTTGCGTAGTTGTAGATTAGCAGAAAATCAACAATCAAGAATAAGCAAATTAAAGAGAGAATGAGTTGTTGAAGTTATAACCCATCCTCACCTTCTCAGCCTCAGCTTGTAGAAGTCTGGAATGTCCAGTGATGGGCTTGACCTCAAGAGTTGGAGTGTCTCGCCAACAATAGGTAAGCCCATGGAGCCAGGAGGGAGCTTCCCACCATTGCATGCAGGATTCGTCCACCTGTAGGTAAAGTGAAGAAGCCATCCTAGAACGACTGTGAAGACGCCATAGAGAACAACCGGCACTTGCATCTCCATCTGTTTCTATGGTGATCGAGTTGAAACGTGCTTGGAGAATGCAGAATCGATGCATACTACGTCTGTATATATAGGGCTTAAATGTTGTGAAGCCGTTTTTTTTGACAACAGTGAAGCCGTTGAACATAATTAAATGATTCAGTTGGGAGCTGAGAGAGCTACGCCAACACCCTTTCTTGATTGCCAATTTGCCATACACTTCCTCGTATTGCGCAAAAATCTACTTAGAGCAACTTCAAGAGCCTCTTTAAAAATCACTACATAAAATCCTGATTTAGCTAGTATGTAAAATGAAATAGCTAGCAAAAAAGTTGTTGACATCCAACAGCCTCTATAAACCGAACTCTCTATATGCTCCACCGTCTGTGGGTCTCGCCTGTCACACTCATGAAAATCAGGATAGCTAGTCACTAGCCACTAGCCAAAGATAGCTAGTGGGGCAATGAATTTAGCTAGTCAGGATAGCTAGTTGGGTAGATAGTCTGTTGGAAGAGTGTTTTTGATATTTTTTCCAAATTTAAGCTAGCCAATCCAACTTCTCACGTGGAACATGTCCGTACACGCATATCATTTCTCTTCCACTTTCGTCGACATCGCTTTGTGTAGAAGTATTAAACCGGAGGTACTACATTTCACGATTTTTAAAAAAGTCCTCGTCAAGGTATACAATTTTGATAACTTCAGTTGACATCATATGAAAAAGAAATAACGTCAGGCACTTGCAGCTCAAGTGAAGAAGCCATCCTAGAACGACTGTGTAGACGCCATGGAGAACAACGTCCGGCACTTGCAGCTCCATCTGTTTCTACGGTGATCGAGTTGAATTGTGCTTGGAGAATGCAGAAGATGCATACTACGTCTGTATATATAGGGCTTAAATGTTGTGAAGCCGTTTTTTTTTGACAACAGTGAAGCCGTTGAACATAATTAAATGATTCGGTTGGGAGCTGAGAGAGCTACACCAACACCCTTTCTTGATTGCCAATTTGCCATACACTTCCACTTATTGCGCAAAAATCTACTTACAATCCAACTTCTCACTTGGAACATGTCTGTATATGTCGGAGACAGCCATAAGAGGTCCCCTAAGAGCAACTCCAGTAATACCTCCTATTTCACGCCCCTATTTCTAGGGATGGATTCGGATCGGATACGCACAGATACGAATTCTGACGTCGCTATTTACCACATTTTATTTCGAATTCGGATACGAATACAAATATTATCGAATACGAATACAAAACGGATATTTTGAATTCAGATTCACATTCGAATACTGACTCGATTTATAGCATAGAGTCATAATGAGTATCAATTTCATTTGTCGATGATTTTATAATTGATCAAATCATACTACAAGAAGAGAGTAAATTATGATCGTTATACATAATAGATATCTTATTGCAAATAACATATTAATTAGTTAATTAATTAATATATGACAATAAATATAAAATAAGTAATTTTGTAACTATATAAACATCTTTTATAAGCAAAAACAAGTACATAAATACATTTAAATATAATTTATTTATTTGCTAAATAATATAATGCATTTAAAATTACTATGATTAGACACATCAAAATTAATTAAAAATATCATTATATAATTTAGTAATATTAGGTTAGCATAATTAGTTAGTTGTCACATATATAATTTTCAATAGTTAAAATGGTGTAAATAATTATTTTACTAGCAATATTAAAATTAACATCATTTGTAATTAGTATTTAGTAATATAAATAAATTTTAGATGTTTTCTATGGGTACTTTATTTTTGCGGATACGAATAATGTCGGATATGTCGGATTTTTGTCGGATATTTCGGATAGTGTCAAATTCGGATAATATTGAAAATCGGATTCGAATACATCCATATCCATGTGACATCCATATTACTCCCTCCGTCCAGGTTTGATATGCGCATAACTGTGTAACACAAAGACCAATGAGAACTTTAATTTCTCTCTGTGATGCATCGGCAAACGAGCCAGCCAACTAAGCAACTCATCACACGATTAGCTCTAACTGGGAATACACATATCATTCATGGACACCTTTTATTTTGTTATACGAAGATCAAATCAGGACGGAGGGAGTAAAAACGAATACGAATACAGATGTCCATTTAACGTTTTTAGCAGATACGAATACGGATAATTCGGATTTCCAGACATCCGAATCCATCCCTACCTATTTCATTGAGTAGGGGCTCCCCCAACTTTTTGGGGCTTTACATTTAGCCTCCAACTTTAGCAATACCCCCAACTTGAAAGCCCCTACTTTGCTATGACATGTGTGTCGGCGACAGCCCTAGGGGCCCCCTTTAACAACCGGGGAATCCCCACTTAAAACCTGCAACGAAACAAAACATGCCTTGCCTAACCGTGCAGGATACGGCCCACGCTGCAAAGGACCTCAACGGCCCATCAAGATGGCCCTCTCGAAGATCCCCTCGAGCAGGCTTCGCCTCGATCGAGGGGGTGCGCTCCCCTCGAGCGGGCTCCGCCCCGCTCGAGGGTCCGCTCCCCCTTGAGCAGACTCCGCCTCGCTCGAGGGTCCGCCTCGCCCTCGGCCGGGGTCCGTTTCGCTCGAGGGCACCCCGCTCGCGTGCGCCCTGCCCCCGTACGCTGGGCATTTAACGCCCTGACACCGGCGGGACAGTGCCATCATGCGCCCGGGGCTCGCGCCCCGGTGCCGCCGCACCAACTCCCCAGGAGGGAGCCCATCCCCATCACTGTGGGAAGGGACTGTGCAGCGCGGCCGGCGTCAGTCCCGTGACGCCGTGCGCCTGCTCCAGTACGGCTAACGTGCCGAGCCCTCGAAGGGGGGCCGGCTTCACCCTCGATTTGCTTTCTTGTGACCCTACAGGGTTAGGTGGAGGCGCTAGGCGGGAGGAACGCCATCCCTGCCACTGTTACGGCATGGCAGCCGTCCCCGTGCGTGCAGGCGCACGCCCGGCGCTGTAGCAACAACTCCGGTACGGTGAAGCGTATAGGAACGGGACGCCGTTTTACCTACCCCCCGTACGCCGTACGTGCCAACGTCGCCAGCCTCCCTCGAGCCCGTCGAAGACATCACCGTCATCCGCTGCCCTCCTACCCTCGAACCGCCACTGTTCTGGTACAAGATAGGCCATGATGGCCGAATCGCTACAAGGATCGTCCGGACGGCCGCCCACTCTACAGCGTAGCACGCCACACCCCTTCACGTAGCTAGATAGCGCGGCGTGCATGTGATTCGTTCTCCCCTTGATCTATAAAAGGGGGACGAACCCCCCTGCCGCGGGGGACGGAAAAAAACAACGAAAGGAACACAGACACGACATAATTGGAGACAGGCTGCACCACGCACTTGTTCTCCAATTCTCCCACAACATCTTCAGCCACCACAACAGGGACTTGGAAGCCAAGCTTCCTCTCCCGCCTTGCTTGTAGCAGCCCCACTACAGGCACCCCCGGTGCTAAGTAATATAGTGCCTCGAGCACGCCCCCGCCGGGACGTACGGCCCCCCCGCCGGAACCAGGATAAAAACTCTGTGTCACTTGTTACTTAGCATTGACCATTGAGGGATAGACCGCGGCGCTTACTACTGGTTAGTGTCGGGACCACATTCCGCACCGACAGTTGGCGCCCACCGTGGGGCAATCTGAGCGCCTGAGGTCAATCCGTCAACTCCCTCTATGGTGATCCGCACTGAGTACCGCGGTACACGCTATTGCATGGGCAGCTCGGACCCCCTCCCCGCCGGGTTCGAAATCCGGTTCGGGGGCCTGAACTTTCAGGCTACGGGGAATGGCTACCTCATGCGCCTCACCAACCGTGAGGAGCTCCGCGCGCGCCGCCGGCCGGGCCCGCTGCGGTCCCCGCCGCACGCGCCACCACGGTGCGGACGCCGCGCGGCGCGGATGCCGCGGGTCCGTCGACGCCGCGACGCCGCCGCCGCTCCGGGCTACGTTCGCGCCGGGCGCGGTCCGAGCGACGAGCAGCCGAGCGCGCGCGCCTCTCAACACGGCGCGCCCACCGCCACGATGACCGCCACCGCCCCAGCGGGACAACGCGCGGTCTCCGGACCGCGCATCCCCATTGGGTTGCGTGGTGCCATGTCGGCCTACAACAACAACGTCAGCACCACGATGCGCAGGGTCCCGCCTGGCTGTCACGTCCTCGTCGCCAGGGATCCCGGCGCCTCCGTGGCTGACGAGTCATCTCTGGGCTACCTCGACGCGTTGCCGCCCGCCAACCGCCACGGCTATGCAGAATGGGACTTCTCCGGTGTGCCGGATCCAGTCATGTTCAGGCGTTTCCTTGACGCTACGGACTACTGGTTCGGCCCCGCCTCCGACGACTCCCGACACGGGAGCTACGACCCCGCGCGGGAGTGCTACGCCGTCATCACCAACGACCCGACCAATGCCGCCGGCGAGGTGGGCGCCGGAGACGGGGAGGTCACCCCCGCCCCGGGGATCGCCGCGCGCCCGGCCGCGGGGCCAAGCGCTCTCGCCGGGCCGACGCCGACGCACGGTGGCCCAAGCCCGCGAGCTCGAGGCTAAGCCGGCGGAGGAGTACGGGACGATGCGGCCGCTCCGCGCCTCGATGGGCGGGGAAGCATGCTCGCTCGCGCGCGAACGCGTGCGGGAGTTGGGCGGACAGTGCCCGCGACCGCATCAACACCGACAACCCCCGACATGCCGCCGCGAGCAAGTCGAAGCTCGTTGCCGCCGCAACGCCGCTGCGGGCCATGCCGCGCCCTCGACTCCCCGAGGCACGTGATCGCACCGCGAGGTGCGGACTCTCATCGAGCAAGCGGCCGGTCCGGCAGGTCGAGAGCTCGGCCTCACGCATCCGCCAACAAGGGGATGCGCGGGGCGACGGGGCCGCACAAGGGGGCGAACCCTCGGTCCACGCAGGGGGGGGCGGCGGAGCGTCCCGCCAACTCGGGACGCGCACCGGCCAAGGAACGACTCCTTGACACGCGCAGAGCCCTCGACGGTGACGCTCGCAACGTCATCAACGCCCGCCGCACGAGCAAGGCGGACGCGCGAGCAGCGGTGGGCTACCACCCTCGACGGGGCGGGCGCTACGACGGCGGTGAGGACCGCTCCCCCGACGCCGAACCCCCGGGACCCGTGTGTTCGGCCGGGAGATCCGCACGGCGGCCTTCCCCCCGGCGCTTCCGCCAACCCTTGACCATTGTCAAATACAACGGGGAGACGGATCCCCGCGTGTGGCTCAACGACTACCTCTTGGCTTGCCACTGGGCGGGGGCGACCGGCGATGAAGTCATCATCCGCAACTTGCCCCCCGCACCTCGGCGATGCGGCCGGACATGGCTCGAGCACCTCGCCCGCCGGCCCAAATCCACAATTGGGATGATCTCGGTCCGCACGTTCGTGGGCAACTTCCAGGGCACGTACGTGCGCCCGCGGAATTCCCGGGACTGCGCTCCCGCACGCGAAGCCCGGCGAGTCGCTGCGGAACTTCATACGACGCTTCTCCAAGCGCCGCACGGAGCTCCCCGCGCATGGCGCGGTCCGAGATCGTGCACGCCTTCCTCGAGGGCACCACGTGCGGGACCTTGTGCGGGAGCCGGGACGCGGCCCGCCCGCGGACTCCAACGAGCCGTCCGACATCGCCACTAGCTTCGCCTCGGGAGAGGAGGCCGTGGGGGCGATCTTCGACGGCAAGAAGGGCAAGCGCCGGAGGACGCGCCCGCGGAGGGCGAGCAAGTCCGGGGGAGCCCCACCGCAACGACAAGCGGGGCAAGAAGGGGAAAGAAGCCGCGCCGCGAGGCGCGTGAGCGGGGCGCGACGGCGGTAATGCCGAGGCCCTCACTGTTGACCCGGCTCGACGGGGCCGTCGACCGGCCCCTCGAGGTCCGGGGGTGTTCGACGACATGCTGAAGAAGCCATGTCCGTATCACAAGACCCCAGTAAACCACACCCTTGAGCAGTGCGACATGCTCAAGAAGTTCTATGGCCGCGCCACCGCGAAGGAGGCAGAGGCCAAGAAAGACGGGGGAGATGGCGACGCCGGCGGCTTCCCCGCCGTAGAGAACGTGTTCCTCATCTTTGGGGGACCCACCGTCGACATGTCGACCCGCCAGCGCAAGAAGGAGCGGCACGAGGTCCTCGCCGCGGAGAAGGCGCCTCCCTCCTTCCTCAATTGGTCGGAGGACGCCATCACCTTCAGCGGGAGGATCATCCGAACCGCGTCCCCAACCCGGGCCGCATGCCGTTGGTGGTCGACCCCATCATCGGGAACGCGCGGTTCTCGAAGGTCTTGATGGACGGGGGCAGCAGCCTCAACATCCTCTACGCGCATACACTGCGCTTGATGGGGATCGGGCTGGACCAGCTGCGGCCCAGCACGAAGCCGTTCCACGGCATCGCGCCCGGCAAGCAGGTCCATCCCCTCGGGCAGATCGACCTGCCGGTTTGGTTTGGCACCGCGAAGAATTTCCGCAAGGAGATCCTCACCTTCGAGGTAGTGGGGTTCAAGGGAGCCTACCACGCCATACTTGGGCGACCCTGTTACGCCAAATTCATGGCGGTCCCCAACTATACCTACCTGAAGATGAAGATGCCAGGACCGAACGGCGTCATCACCGTCGGCTCGTCCATCGAGCACGCATTCGACTGCGACGTCGAGTGCGTAGAGCACGCAGAGGCGCTAGCGCTGGATGAAGCGCTGGTGACCACTTTGGAGAAGATGGTCAACGACGACCTCGACTCCACCGCCAAGCACACCGGCACGTTCGAGGCCGCGGAGCAGACCAAGGAGGTCCCCCTCGGTCCTTCTGCTCCCGAGGGTAAGGCGTTGAGGGTCAGCTCCGCCCTCGACCCCAAATAGGAAGTGGTGCTCGTCGACTTCCTCCGCGCCAACGCCGACATCTTCGCGTGGAGCCCCTCGGATATGCCAGGCATCCCGAGGGAGGTCGCCGAGCACTCCCTTGACATCCTGCCTCACGCCCGCGCCGTGCAACAACGGCTCCGCCGCTTCGACGAGGAACGGCGACGGGCAATCGGAGCGGAGCTGCGGAAGCTTCTCGAGGCCGGGTTCATCAAGGAGGTGTTCCACCCGACGTGGCTAGCAAACCCCGTGCTTGTAAAGAAAAAGAATGGGAAATGGCGGATGTGTATAGACTACACCAGTCTTAATAAAGCATGTCCTAAAGTTCCTTTTCTTTTGCCACGTATTGATCAAATCGTTGATTCAACGGCTGGGTGTGAATTGTTTTGCTTCCTTGATGCTTACTCCGGATACCATCAAATAAAAATGAAGGAGTCCGACCAGCTCGCGACTTCGTTCATCACACCGTTCGGGATGTTCTGCTACGTCACGATGCCATTTGGCCTCCGAAACGCGGGTGCAACATACCAGCGCTGCATGCAGCATGTTTTCGGAGACCACACTGGGCGGACGGTCGAGGCGTATGTGGATGACATCATCGTAAAGACCAGGAAGGCGGACAACCTGGTTAGCGACCTTGGCGTCGCGTTCAGCTGCCTACGGGCCAATAGGGTCAAGTTAAATCCCGAAAAGTGTGTCTTTGGAGTGCCGCGAGGCATGCTCCTGGGATACATTGTCTCCCAACGTGGGATCGAGGCCAACCCCGAAAAGGTTGCGGCCCTCGAACGAATGGGTCCAATCCGGGACCTCAAAGGGGTGCAAAAAGTGCTAGGGTGCCTTGCCGCCTTGAGCCGCTTCATCTCGAGGCTCGGTGAGAAAGGTCTGCCCCTTTATCGCCTCCTCAAGAAACACGAACGCTTCTCCTGGACCGCCGAAGCCCAGGACGCGCTCGACAAGCTAAAGGCGTCCTTAGCACACGCCCCCATTCTCACGCCGCCGCAGGACGGCGAGCCCTTACAGCTCTACGTCGCCGCAACCACCCAGGTGGTCAGCGCCGTGATCGTCGTGGAGCGCACGGAGGAAGGGCATGCTTTACCTGTGCAGCGGCCCGTCTATTACGTCAGCGAGGTCCTGTCAGACACCAAGACGCGTTACCCCCGTGTCCCGAGAGTTGCTGTACGCGGTAGTCCTTGCGCGGCGCAAGCTCCGCCACTACTTCGAGGCCCACCCCGTCATGGTGGTCTCCTCTTTCCCGCTGGGGGAGATCATCCGCAACCCCGACGCCGCAGGCAGAATTGCCAAATGGTCCGTGGAGCTGATGGGCGAGACGCTTGCCTACGCCCCGCGCAAGGCCATCAAGTCGCAAATCTTGGCGGATTTCGTCGCTGAGTGGACGGATACGCAGCTGCCGCCCCCGCAGATCCAAGCAGAGTGCTGGACTCTGTTCTTCGACGGCTCGGTGATGAAAACAGGGGCGGGCGCGGGCCTGCTCTTCGTGTCACCCCTCGGGGAGCACATGCGCTACGCAGTGCGCCTCCACTTCCCCGCGTCTAACAATATGGCTGAATACGAGGCCCTCCTCTGTGGCCTCAAAATCGCCATTGAGTTAGGCGTCAAGTGCCTCGACGTGCGGGGGGACTCGCAGCTCGTAATCGATCAAGTCATGAAGAACGCGAGCTGCCATGACGACAAGATGGAGGCCTACTGCAAAGCCGTGCGAGCCCTCGAGGACAAGTTCTACGGCATCGAGCTCAACCATGTGCCCCGCCGGTACAACGAGGAGGCGGATGAGCTAGCCAAGATTGCGTCCGGGCGGATCACCATTCCCCCGAACGTTTTTATGCGCGACGTCGCTCAACCCTCGGTCGTCTTCGAGCCCCACCCCTCGAGTCATGCTGAACCCTCGGGGGCTCCCTCGAACCCAACGGGTGCGGAACCCATGGACGAGGACCCCTCGAACGAGGTGTACGTACTCTCCCTCCTCGAGGGGTATGGCGCTTACGGGGCTGACGTGATGGACATCGAGCCAGTTCCTGTCAAAACGGACTGGCGTGACAAATACATTGCCTGGATGGCTCGAGGGGAACTCCCCGCGGACCGGGCCGCGGCCAGGCGCATTGCCAGGATGGCCAAGTCTTTTGCCCTCGTTGACGGCGAGCTGTACAAGCGCGCCGCCTCTGGCATCCTGCAGCGGTGCGTACCCATTCCTGAAGGGCACGAACTCCTGCGGGACATCCACGCCGGGATCTGCGGCCATCACGCAGCGCCTCGTACCCTCGTCGGCAATGCATTCCGCCAAGGCTTTTACTGGCCTACCGCGGTTGCGGACGCCAGCGAAATCGTACGCACCTGCGAAGGGTGCCAGTTCTACGCCCGCAAGTCCAACCTACCCGCCCATGCCCTGCAAACCATCCCTGTAACATGGCCATTTGCCGTGTGGGGGCTGGACATCGTTGGGCCCCTGCGGAAGGCGCCCGGGGGCTTCACCCACTTGCTGGTCGCAATCGACAAGTTCTCCAAGTGGGTAGAGGTGCGCCCCATCACGAATTTAAGGGCGAACGTGCGGTAACATTCTTCACCGACATCGTCTACCGCTTTGGAGTGCCAAACTCCATCATCACTGACAATGGGTCCCAGTTCACGGGCAGGAAGTTCTTAGAGTTTTGCGACAAATTCCACATCCGTGTGGATTGGGCGGCTGTGGCACACCCACAGACCAACGGCCAAGTAGAGCGTGCCAATGGCATGATCCTGCAGGGCCTCAAGCCCAGAATCTTCGACCAGCTCAACAAATCTGGACGAAAATGGCTCCAAGAACTACCAGCGGTTGTGTGAAGCCTAAGGACCACCCCGAGCAGAGCCACCGGGTTCACCCCGTTTTTCCTAGTCCATGGCGCGGAGGCCGTCCTCCCCACGACCTTAGAATACGGATCGCCCAGGGTTCGAGGCTATGACGAGGATGCCAACCGGCCGAGCCCGCGAGGACTCGTGCGGATCGGCCGGACGAGGCACGCCTCGTAGCCTTAATGCATTCCGCAAGGTATCAACGATCCCTAAGACGCTACCAAGCACGGAAGATACGTCGACGGGACTTTAGTGAAGGGGATTTGGTCCTAAGGCTACGTCAAGACAACCGAGGGCGCCACAAGCTATCGCCCCCATGGGAGGGACCCTACGTCGTGGTGAAGGTACTCAAGCCCGGCACGTACAAGCTGGCCAATGAGGACGGTGAAGAGCTCACCAACGCTTGGAACATCCAACAGCTACGTCGCTTCTACCCCTAGCTAGGATTTTCCAAGTACTTTTTATTGTAAAAACCATACGACCAACGCCCCAGTTGGTAACAACTATGTAAACACTTCAAGTCTAATAAAAAGGGCAACTCGGCTTTCCCCTGAAACCCAAGTTACCCTCGGAGGCTACTGCGGGGGGGCACCCCCCCCAAAATGGTCCCATTTTTCGCGCAAAAACGATACAACTCACGCGCGCTAAGTTTGTTTTTACTTCAACTACGAGCAACGATTCGAACAGGGCGCAGGCGGCCCAGCGGAAGGAGCGTGCGAGCCAGAGATAGCCTACGCCGCGTGGATATGGCCCTTCCCTCTCGCCTCCAACCCAGCAGGCCCCCCGCGAAAATCAAACTCCCCTAACTAGAATCTACTCAGGAAGAAGGAGAAACAAAAAGCGTACAAAGCAAACGACTTCATTTCAGCAAAAGTTTATCTCAAAAAATAACTTGTTCCTGTACAAAAGGCCACGAGGCCAGAATACTGATACACATAAAAATGGGCCTAGTGCCCAGCTGTCTTCAGGCAGGAGGAGCGGCGGCGTCCGCAGCGTCCGGGAAGAGGAATTCTTCGAAGGCTTCAGCGAGCGACCCGGCGGCGTCAGCGGCAAGTGCGTCCACACGCTCCATTGCCACCTCGTCCTCGACACCCTCGGGGACGACGTAGCCCTACGCCAGCGCCTCAAAGTTGACCTCGTAGTGGGATCGTACCACTCCGAGGGCCTTCTGGACGCCAAGACGCAGCCCTTGGCGCATCCGCTCGGTGACGTGGCCGCCAAGAGCGCGCAGGCGGCTGGCCAACGAGCTGCCAGCCTGAGCCTCGCCCTCCTCCACGGCTTGGCAGGTCTCGAGGGCCGCATCACGCAGCTCCTGCAGCTCCTGCTCGGAGGAGTTATAAGAAGCCTGCAGCGCCTCGGCCCGCTCAGCTGCGTGCCCCAGAGCGGTGCGCAAGCCTGAAGTCATCAAGACAAGAGAGAAATCAGAAAGGGGAGTGCGAATTCCCAAACAAAAGACCGACCAAACAAAAGCCAAGCAGCAGCTCACCTTCGACTTGCTTCCTCTCTGCCTCGAAGTCGCGGCGCACGGCCTCGACCGCCAGCTTGAGGCGCTTGACGGTCTCACCTTGCTCCTGGAGGGCCAGCTCGTTGTTTGCATTTGTGATGCTAAGCACAATGAGCTCGCCCTCGGCCTTGGAGAACGCGGTGTTCCGCTCCTCCGGCCGACCTCGCGCCGCCTCACGCGCGACGCGCTCTCGCTCCCGGCGCCGACCGGCGTCGACGAGGGCGGCTTGCTCCCGCCGGAGCCGCCCCTCGGCCCCTTGGCGGGCCCTGTGCTCTCGCCGAAGCCGCTCCTCGGCGACGGCGAGCGCCGCAACCTTGGCGTCGAGGGCGGCCTTCAAATCGTCGGCCTCCTTGGCCCGCCGCTCCGCCCGCGCGCCCGCTCCTCGGCCCGGCGCGCTGCTGTCGGTGCGGAATATGGTCCCGACACTAACCAGTAGATAGCGCCTAAGTTTATCCCTCTATGGTCGACGCCAAGCAACAAATGACACAAGGATTATCCCGGTTCCGCCGAGGGGGCCGTACGTCCACAGCGGTGGTGTGCTCGTGGCACTATATTGCTCGGCAAGACCGGGGTGCCCGTAGTGGGGCAAGTACAAGCAAGGTGGGAGAGGAAGCGTGGCTTCCAAGTCCCCGGTGAGTTGCGGGGACGTTATGGGAGAATAAGAGAGTGAGTGCACGGTGTGTTGTGTTGAGCCGAACTCCTCTCGAACTCGTCCCCCCGCGGGCCGGGGGCTCGCCTCCCCTTTTATAGGCCAAGGGGGCGGCGAGTTACATGCACGCCGCGCTACCTAACTACGTGTAGGAGCATGTCGTGCTACGGCGTAGAGCGGGCGATCGTCGGATGATCCACGCCGCGCTCCGGCCATGATGGCCCATCTGCGTACCCGAACGGTGGCGGTTCGAGGGTAGGAGGTGGCGGATGGTGATGGCGTTCTCCCGATAGGCTTCGAGGGAGGTGCTGATGATGACCGGTACGGGATACAGGAGCGGGCGAACGGCGTTCCTTCCCAATGAGCTCGCGGTGACGGAGTGGTTGCCGCGGTGCTTGGGCGTGCCCCCGTGGAGTCGGGCGTGCGCCCGCACGCGTGGGTACGGCGGCCGCGCGCGCCGCGGTGGCCGGGATGGCCATCCACCGGCCTAGCGCCCCTCACCCAACACCGCAAGGTCACGGGAAAGTGGAATCGAGGGTGCGCCCGGCCCCCTTTCGAGGGTCGGGCGCGTTAGTCGTACGGCGGCGTGCGCACGGTGTCACGGGACCGACACCGCCGTACCGCACGGTCCATCCCCACGCAGGCGGGGATGGGCTCCTTCCCCGGGGAGTTGGTGCGGCGGCACCGGGCGTGAGCCCCGGCGCATGATGGCGCCGTCCCCGCGGCGTCGGGCGTTAAATGCCCGGGTACGGGGCCGGCGCACGCGCGCGGGCGCCCGTGATCGTGGCGGGCCCCGGCCGAGGGCGGAGCGGACCCTCGAGCGAGGCGGGACTCGCTCGAGGGGAGCGCGCCCTCGGCGGGGCGGGGCCGCTCGAGGGAAGGGTCGCCCCTCGAGCGGGGCGGAACCCTCGTTCGAGGAGGGAGTCGCCCCTCGAACGGGGCGGAGCCCATTCGAGGAGGGGCGACCCCTCGGCGGCGGCGGAGCCCGCTCGAGGGGTCTTCCTAGGCGGGCCGCCTTGGTGGGCCTCCGAAGTCTCCCGCTTGCGTGGGCCGTGTCTGCGGGGTTAGTTTCCCGCATGGTTAGGCTTAGCTTATATGGATGCGGGAATTTAAGTAGGGGTTCCCCCATTGTTTGAGGGGACCCCTAGGGCGGTCCCCCGAACGCAGCCCCCGAGCATCCGCGGGCTTGCCTTTGAGGCTCCCGCAGATGCTGGAACCTACTGATAGGACGTTCTTCCCTCCTTGTTTGCGAACGCTTCCGGGGGCCGCGCTAGCGGACCCGCGGGTCTAGCCCCGAAGCCCCGGGGAGTGTGGGTTCTCCTGCAGGGGTTAACCGCGAGCAATTCGGTCAGAAAGGCGTGGCACATATGCCAACCGGCATCGGCGGTGTTTCAGCCGGCATCGGGGGTGGCACGCTCCCCTGTCACTGTCTCGGGCGGGTGCAATTCCAAGGAGGTGTAGCCGTGCGTCAAGCCCCCGAGCCTTGGCTCGTTCGAGGCGATCGGGTCGAGCTCGACGACTTGTTTTTTATCGCGCCCTCGCCGTCCCTCCGCGGGTCGGGAGGTGAGGTTTCCACGACTCCCATCGAGCGGGTCGCGAATCGCGGATTCCTCTCCGAGCCGCTAGCGGGTAGTTCAAGTGGACGTCCATGCCCCGTTCGATAAGGGTAGGCCGCGCGGTCCGGAGACACGTCCATGGAAGCGCTTGCGTGGGTTTGCTAGGTGGGGCTCGGTCCCGTTCGCTAGGGACCGAGGGCGCGGAAGCTCTCCCTCGGTGGGATCCCCCCGGCTAGCCGCCCTCGGCCGGCTCTCGAACACGACATGTGGGGCACCCTCGAGCCGACGGGCTCGAGGAACGGCTCGAATGCGCGTGCCCTCGTCGTCCCTAACTGCGAGATGCGGGGCGCCCCGTTCGGAACCCGTCGAGGGTCGGGCTTCGAACCCCCGATCGGTAAGGGCCGTGCGGGGGGCCGTGCATGGACGGCTCCGTCTTTTCACGTTTGCGGCCGTCGAGGGGTCCGGGCGTGCCCGGCCCTCGAGGTGCTTGTTGGCGGCGTGGCGCGGTAGGAGTGCTTTCGGTGTCGCTCTATTTCAAGCGTGACCCGGGCGATCCTCTCACGCGTGTGCCTTTTTTCGGAGGGTTGACATCGTCTCGAGTTGGGGGTCATGCCGCTCAAGGGTCCTACGTGGCATGGGTGCCCGCGGTGGTCCGCTCTACATCGAGCAGGTCCCGGCGACCTTCTCACGCCGATATCCCATCGAGGGTCGCCTTGTTTCGAGTTGAGGGTCATGCCGCTCGAGGGCTTCGCGTGGCATGGGTGCCGCGGTTGCCTACTCTACACCGAGCAGTCCCGGCGACCTTCTCACGCCGTCGTCCATCGAGGGTCACCTTTGTCTCGAGCCGAGGATTCGCCTCGCTCGAGGGCTCTCCTTGCTTGGCAAGGGGCCCGGCATTTAATTGCCCCGCGGGCGTGGCCGCGGGTTTTGCGAGCGCGGGCGCGCCTTTTTAGGGCGCGCGCGCGCGCGCGCGCGCAATGGGCGACGTGGCCGGCGGATGTGACGGTTTTGCCTCGGTTGCGCCGGTCTCGCCGTAATGATGTCCCGCCTGCGGGGTTAGTCGCTGCAGTCGTGGTGGGGCCCGCCCGTCGACGCGATGGAAAGATTCCCGCAAATCCTCGTTGGCGGGGTGTGCGCTCCGGAGAACTCGCCCGTTGCCTATAAAAACTGCGGGGAGGAGTAGGTGGCGGTTTTTACCTTGGCTCCTCACCATTTTCAATCCCCCGTCGCTTCGTCTTCGCTCTGCTCTCGCCACCGCGCGGTTTCGTTGCTTAGAGCTTGCGTTCTCGCTTCCTTGTCCTCCGCCCCCGCGCTCGTTCGTCCTTCCTTATGGCGCCGCCTCAGCTTCCGATCCGGGTTCTGGAGCCGTACGCTTGGGAGAGGTCGACCGTGACCCGGCTCGCCCTGGGCGAGCTGGTCGCCGCCGGCCGGCTCTCGGCCAACGAAGATGGGCGCCGGCGGGAGTGGATCGTGCCGCCATCGTCGCACCTCGAGCCCAATCCGCCGGAGGGATACGTGGTGAGCTTCCTCCGCTACCACGAGCGCGGCTTCAACGCGCGGCGAGCACATTTATGAGGGCGTTGTGCTTCCACTACGGGGGTGGAGCCGCACAACTTCGCCCCCAACGCTATCTCGCGAGCGGCCACATTTGTGGGCGTTTGCGAAGGGTACTCGGGGATCCCGCTCAGCGGGAGCTGCGGGTGCACCTCTTCCGCGCGGAGCTCATCACGCAGCCTACGACGGAGCCGAGGACCCGCCGCGCGGTGCGTGCCGGCGGGATGTCGCTTGCTGTGCGGGGGCAGCTCAAGAACTCCTACATCCCCTGCACCATGACGACGAACAATGCCGGCTGGGAGCGGGGATGGTTTTACCTGCGCAACGCCGAGCCCGGCCTCCCTCCTTACACCGGGCGGGTGTTCAAGGAGAGGCCGGACTGCTGGGGCTACGGGTTGTCTACGGCCAACCTCCGGGCGCGCCAGGAGTCCATTCTCGCCGCCACGCAGCGGCTGGCGAGGGAAGGGCTCAACGCGATGGGCGTCCTCGCCTTCCTCCACCACCGGCGGATCGTGCCGTTGATGGAGAGGCCCCTCTGCATCTTCGAGATGACGGAGGCGGCCAACCCCGTCGACCGGCGAGGTCGCGGATGCTCCCGACGCCGCCGGAGCGGCCGTACGCGCTACCCGGCGCGGAGCGCCGTCGACACCCGGACGCCGGCGCCCTCGCGGGTCGGACCCCGTGGGACCTCGAGATGCTCCCCCACCGGCCCGTTGGTGAGTGTGGTTTTCTACTCCGTTTTAGTCCTTGTTCTTGATTTCGTTTCCCGATGTGCCGCCGTTGTTCCCGTGCGCACTGGTGCGCTTCACCGGCTGCCAAGGCCGTTCCACCCACCCCCGACTCCCGCGCGCTCGGCCGGCGGCGCGGCCGGGAGCGACGAGGAGCGGGCGGCGCGCAAGAGGGAGCACGCAAGGCGGCGCCAAGCGCGCCGCGACGCACGGGCCGCCGAGTACCGGCGGCGGGAGGAGCCGGGGCTCTCCTCCCCGACATCGAGGAGCCCTCGTCCTCGGACCGGGACGAGGAGGAAGAGTCCGAGGGGGAGGGCCCCTCGGACGGTGGCGACCCGCGCCCCCCGTCGCCGGATCTTGCGCCGGCATCGGGGGCGGTTTCGTCCGGGGCGGGCGCGTCGGCGCCCGCCGCCGGGCGCCGTCGTCGGGGGCGGCTCGCGCCGCGGAGGTGCCGCGCGCGCGCTACGGAGGCGCGCGCGGCGGACGTGCTGCGCGCGCGCGCGCGCGTGCCCGCACGCGCGCGGGGGGCGCGTCCGCGCGCGCGGCGTCCTCGTCGAGGGGCGCGTCGGTGGGCGCGCCGCGCGCGGGACAAGCGTGCCCCCGCGCACCGTGGCGCCGGCGGGTGCGCCTACGCGTGAGGCGGGCGTGCCCGCGCGTGCGGCGGCGGCGTCGGGGAGCGCCGCGGCGGGTGCGGCCCCCCGCGCCGGCCTCGTCGGAGGCCTCGAGGAAAAGGAAGCGGGCCTTTTCCTCCGCGAGGTAAGGAATCGCTCTTCTTCCTTTGCTTGGCCTTAATTTGTTTGGTTATTAGACGCTCTAATCTTCCGTTCGCGTTTCCGCGGGGCGGTGCCCACCGTCCCTCCTCTTGCACCGGCCAAGGTGCCGAGGACGGATGCGTCGATCCCCCACCCCCCGGCGGCGTTCGTCGAGGGGGTCGCGCCCGAGAACGGGCGCGGCGGCGGGCACGAGCGCGCACGGCCCCCGGGCGGGGCCTCGAGGCCCCGGCCGGTGGATCAACCCGCCGCGTCGCGGCCCGCAGGTCGCCGGGGCGGCGGCGCCGGTCGCCATGGAGGCGCGGGCCGCGGCGGCGGCTACGGCGGAGGTGGCGGAGCGGGCGCACCCTCGCGGGAGCGCCCGCGGACGTGGCGGCGCGGACGGAGGTGGCGGCAACGGCGCCACAACGGGCGCCGCGGCCGCGGGGGCGCGGTGGAGGCGCCGGCGGAGGCGGAGCGGGCGGCTCCGCCCGCCGGCGGTCCCCGTGCGGAGGTGGTGGAGCTCTCGGATGACTCCTCGCCGCCCGGGTGGAACCGATGGGGCCGGGCCGGCCCACGAACTTTCCCCGAGCCCCGGGAGAGGGCCCTCGTGAGGCGTCACGAGGGTCGTATGATAGTGGGGGGCCGAGGGCACGACGCCGAGGCCTCGTCCTCCCATGCCGGTCGCCCCGCCCGGTGGGGGGGGGCCGTGGAGGATCCCCCCGGCGTTCGGCCGACGCCCGTGGGGAGCGGGGAGCTCGGGGCGAGCTCATGAGCCACGGCGCCACGCTCAACCGCGCGTTGAACGAGGCGCCGCGGGTTCGCGGCGGCCCGGCCCGGATCGTCTTCCAGGTGAGCCACGGTTGCTCTTCTTCTTTCTCTTTTTCGCTTTCGCGCGCCGTATTCAAGACTTGGCGCTGACGGGGCTCGATGTGTGGATTCCAGGAGCTCGAGCGCCGCGCCCGCGAGAAGTACAGCGCGTTCGACCGGTGAACGCCGAGGCCCGCCGGCTTCGGGAGCGATGCGGCGCTTTCGACGCGCTTGCGGAAGCTCTTAGGACGCCGGGACGGTGGCGGTCTACGGCGTTGGCGTGGTGTGACGTGCTCCCCGAGAGCTCGGGGCAAGACGCGGCGCGTGACCCCGGCCCTCGGGCGCATCCGCGCGGCCCTCGTCGATCGTGACGAGGCGCCGTGGACCGCGCGCGAGGACACCGGAGAAGACGCGGACGTTGGCCGCCACCGGGAGACGGAGGTGGCCACCGCTCGCGCCGAGACCGGGAGACTCCGCACGTCGCTCGAGGGAGCGCGGGCGCGGCGGCGCCGGGGCCGAGGAGCGGGCGCGCGGGGCGGGAGCGGCGCGCCAAGGAGGCGGATGACCCGAAGGCCGCCCCTCGACGCCAAGGCCGCGGCTCTCGTTGCCGGCCGAGGGGCAGCTCCGGCGGAGAGCGCATCGCCCGCCGCAGGGCCGAGGGGCGGCTCCGGCGGAGCGAGGCCGCCCTTCGCGACGCCCGGACGGCGCGGGAGCGGGGAGCGCGTCGCGCGCGAGACGGCGGAGAAGTCGCCGGAGGAGCGGAACGCCGCATTCTCCGAGGGCCGAGGATGAGGTGTTGACGCTCGGCATCGCAACGCCGCCCAAGAGATGGCCCTCGTCGAGCAAGGCGAGACCGTCCGGACCTCGAGGCGGCGCTTGAGTCCGCGCGCCGCGACCTCGATCCGGAGAAGAGGCGGGTCGAGGGTAAGTTGCCGTCCGACCCTCGCTTGTTAGTTTCTTTTCGGAGGATTCGTTTCCCCCTTTCTAATTTCTCGTCATCTTGTTGCTTCCGAGCCGCGCACGGCTTTGGGGCATGCGTCGAGCGGGCCGAGGCCCCGCAAGCCTCCTACAACTCCTCCGAGCAGGGGCTGCGGGAGCGCGCGGAACGCGGCCCTCGAGACCTGTCACGCCGTCGAGGAAGGCGATGTCCAAGCCGGCAGCTCTCTGGCCAGCCGCCTGCGCGCCCTCGGTGGCCACGTCACGGAGCGGGTGCGCCGGCGCCGCACCCGGGCGTGCGAGAGGCCCTCGGAGTGGTGCGATCCCACTACGAGGTCAACCTCGAGGCGGTAGCGGAAGGCTACATCGTGCCCGAGGGCGTCGAGGACGAGGTGGCCATGGAGCGTGCGGACGCGCTTGCTGCTGACGCCGCCGAGTCGCTCGCCGAGGCCTTCGAGGAATTCCTCTTCCCGGACGCTGCTGATGCTGCCGCTCCGCCTGCCTGAAAGCACCTGGGCGCTAGGCCCGTTTTTTGTTTACATGTATCAGAACTCTGGCCTCGTGGCCTCTTTGTAAATAAACAAGTAAATTCATGAACATGGTCAGTTTGTAAATGAAATCGCTTTATTGCGCTTTTTGCTTCTTCTTCTCCCTGAGTAGATTCTAGTTAGGGAAGTCCGCCTTTCGCGAGGGGGCCCGCCGGGTTGGAGGCGAGAGAGACGGGCCATAGCCACGCGGCGTAGGCCGCTCTCGGCTCGCGCGCTCCTTCCACTGTGCCGCCTACGCCCTTTTCAAATCATGGCTCGAGGTTGAAGTAGGAAACAAACTTAGCGCGTGTTGTTACGTTTTTTGCGCGAAAAAATGGGACCATTTGGGGGGGGGGTGCCCCCCCGCAGTAGCCCCCGAGGGTAACTTGGGTTTCAGGGGAAAGCCGAGTTGCCCTTTTATTATACTTGGAGTATTTACATAGGTGACACCAACTGGGGTGTTGGCCGTGTGTTTGTACAACAGAAAATACTTGGACATCCTAGCTAAGGGTAGAAGCGACGTAGCTGTTGGATGTTCCAAGCGTTGGTGAGTTCTTCGCCGTCCTCGTTGGCCAACTTGTACGTGCCTGGTTTGAGCACCTTCACCACGACGTAGGGTCCCTCCCATGGGGGCGATAGCTTGTGGCGCCCTCGATTGTCTTGGCGTAGCCTTAGGACCAGGTCCCCCTCGCTGAAATCCCTGCGACGTATCTTGCGCGCTTGGTAGCGCCGTAGGGACTGTTGATACCTTGCGGAGTGCATCAACGCCACGAGGCGTACTTCGTCTAGCTGATCCAGTGAGTCCTCGCGGGCTCGCTGGTTAGCATCCTCGTTGTAGCCTCGAACCTTGGGCGACCCGTATTCCAGATCCGTGGGGAGGACGGCCTCCGCGCCATGGACTAGGAAAAACGGGGTGAACCCAGTGGCTCGCTCGGGGTGGTCCTTAGACTCCACACGACCGCTGGGTAGTTCCCGGAGCCATTTCCGGCCGCATTTGTTGAGCTGGTCGAAAATTCTGGGCTTGAGGCCCTGTAGGATCATGCCGTTGGCGCGTTCTACTTGGCCGTTGGTCTGTGGGTGTGCCACAGCTGCCCAATCCACACGGATGTGGAACTTGTCGCAGAACTCTAAGAACTTCCGGCCCGTGAACTGGGACCCGTTGTCTGTGATGATGGAGTTTGGCACTCCAAAGCGGTAGACGATGTCGGTGAAGAACGAGACCGCCTGCTCAGCCCTCAAATTCGTAATGGGGCGCACCTCCACCCACTTGGAGAACTTGTCAATTGCAACCAGCAGGTGGGTGAAGCCCCCGGCGCCTTCCGCGAGGCCCGACGATGTCCAATCCCCACACGGCGAACGGCCATGTCACGGGGATCGTTTGCGCAGCGTGAGCCGGCGAGGGTTGGTTTTGCGGGCGTAGAACGGCACCCTTCGCAAGTGCGCACGACTTCGTTGGCGTCCGTGACCGCGGTAGGCCAATAGAAGCCTTGGCGGAACGCGCGTTGCGACGAGGGTGCGCGGCGCGGCGTGGTGGCCACGGATCCCCGCGTGGATGTCCCGTAGGAGCTCGCGCCCCTCGGGAATAGGTATACACCGCTGGAGTATGCCTGACGCGGCGCGCTTGTACAGCTCACCGTCGACCAGGGTGAACGACTTGGCCATCCTGGCGATGCGCCCGGCCGGCGCGGCCGGTCCGCGGGGAGCTCCCCTCGAGCAATCCGGGCGGTGTACTTCTCCCGCCAGTCCGCCTGGGCGGGAGCCGGCTCGATGTCCATCGCGACGGCCTCGTGGGAGCCGTACCCCTCGAGAAGGGAGAGCACGTACGCCTCGTTCGAGGGGTCCTCTTCCATGGGTTCCGCACCCGCTGGATTCGAGGGAGCCCCCGAGGGTCCGCTGTCGCTCGAGGGGTAGGGCTCGAAGGCGACCGATGGCCGAGCGATGTCGCGCGCGAAGACGTTCGGGGGAACGGTGATCCGCCGGACGCGATCTTGGCAAGTTCGTCCGCCTCCTCGTTGTACCGGCGGGGGTACATGATTGAGCTCGATGCCGTAGAATCCGTCTTCGAGGGCCCGCACGGCCTTGCGGTAGGCCTCCATCTTGTCGTCGTGGCCGCTCGCGTTCTTCATGACTTGGTCGATCACGAGCCGCGAGTCCCCTCGCACGTCGAGGCGCTTGATGCCCAACTCAATGGCGGTTTTGAGGCCACGGAGGAGGGCCTCGTATTCCGCCATATTGTTGGACGCGGGGAAATGGAGGCGCACCTGCGTAGCGCATGTGCTCCCCGAGGGGTGACACGAAGAGCAGCCCGCGCCCGCTCCCGTCTTCATCACCGAGCCGTCGAAGAACGAGTCCGAAGACTCGCTTGAATTTGAGGGGGCGGCGCCCGTGTGTCCGTCCACTCGGCCGACGAAGTCTGCTAGGATTTGTGATTTGATGGCCTTGCGCGGAGCATAGGCGAGCGTTTCGCCCATCAACTCCACGGACCACTTGGCAATCCTGCCTGCCGCGTCGGGGTTGCGAATGATCTCTCCTAGCGGGAAGGAAGAGACCACCGTAACTGGGTGGGCCTCGAAGTAGTGGCGGAGTTTGCGCCGCGCGAGGACCACCGCGTACACCAGCGGCTTCTCGGACTCGAGGGTAGCGCGTCTTCGTGTCCGACAGACCTCGCCGATGTAGTAGACCGGCCTCCGCACGGGCGGGCGTGTCCTTCCTCCGTGCGCTCCACAACGATCACGGCGCCGACCACCCGGGTGGTCGCGGCCACGTAGAGTTGGAGGGGTTCGCCGTCTTGCGGCGGCGTAAGGATTGGGGCGTGCGTCGCTGATGCCTTCGCTTGTCGAGCGCTTCCGGGTCTCGGCGGTCCAAGAGAAGCGCTCGTGCTTCTTGAGCAGCCGGTAGAGGGGCAGGCCCTTCTCACCGAGCCTCGAGACGAAGCGGCTCAGGGCGGCAAGGCACCCCAGCACCTTCTGCACCCCTTTGAGGTCCCGAATTGGACCCATTCGCTCGAGGGCCGCGACCTTTTCAGGATTGGCCTCGATCCCCCGCTGGGAGACGATGTATCCTAGGAGCATGCCCCGCGGCACTCCAAAGACACATTTTTCGGGGTTGAGCTTGACCCCGTTGGCCCGCGAGCGTACCGAATGCGATGCCAAGATCGCCGACCGGAGTCGTCCGTCTTCTCGGTTTTGACGACGATGTCGTCTACGTAAGCCTCGACCGTTCGCCCGATATGGTCCCCAAAAACGTGCCGCATGCGCGCCGATAGGTTGCGCCCGCGTTTCTGAGGCCAAAAGGCATCGTGACGTAACAGAACGTCCCGAACGGTGTGATGAACGAAGTCGCGAGCTGGTCGGACTCCTTCATTTTTATTTGATGATATCCCGAATAGGCATCAAGGAAACAGAGTAGTTCACACCCAGCAGTGGAATCGACAATCTGATCTATGCGTGGTAAAGGAAAAGGGACTTTTGGACATGCTTTATTGAGACTGGTGTAGTCGATACACATCCTCCACTTCCCATTTTTCTTTTTTACAAGCACAGGATTAGCTAACCATGTCGGGTGGAACACTTCCTTGATGAATCCGGCCTCGAGGAGCTTCCGCAGCTCCACTCCGATCGCCCGTCGCCGTTCCTCGTCGAAGCGGCGCAGCCGCTGCTGAACAGCGCGAGCATTAGGCAGGATATCAAGGGAGTGCTCGGCGACCTCCCTCGGAATGCCTGGCATGTCCGAGGGGCTCCACGCGAAAACGTCGGCGTTGGCGCGGAGGAAGTCGACGAGCACTGCTTCCTATTTAGGATCGAGGGTCGAGCTGACCCTCAAAGCCTTGCCCTCGGGGGCTGATGGGTCGAGGGGGACCCCCTTGGTTTGCTCGGCGGCCTCGAACGTGCCGACGTGCTTGGTGGCGGAGCCGAGGTCGTCGTTGACCATCTTCTCCGGCCGTGTTTACCGGCGCTTCATCCGCCGCGCTAGCGCCTCCGCATGCTCCACGCACTCGACATCGCGAGCCGAATGCATGCTCGATCGACGACCCGACGGTGATGACGCCGTTTGGACCCGGCATCTTCATCTTCGAGTGTACGTGTAGTTGGGGACCGCCATGAACTTGGCATAGCATGGTCGCCCAAGGATGGCGTGGTAGGCCCCTTTGAATCCCACCACTTCGAATGTGAGGGTTTCCTTGCGGAAATTCTTGGGGGTCCCGAACCAGACGGGCGGATCGATCCGCCCGAGGGGTTGAACCCTTTCCCCGCTTCCAGGCGCGATGCCGTGAAACGGCTTTGTGCTGGGCCGCAGCTGGTCCAGCCCCAATCCCCATTAGGCGCGGTGTATGCGCGAAGAGGATATTGAGGCTACCGCCCCCGTCCATAAGGACCTTCGAAAACCGGCGTTCCCAATGATGGGATCGACCACCGAGGGGTACGGCCGGATTCGGGATGCGGTTTGGGTGATCATCCCGGCTAAAGGTGATGGCATCCTTCGACCGCTTGAGAAAGGCCGAGGCGCCCTCTCTCGCGGCGAGGACCTCGTGCCGCTCCTTCTTGCGCCTGCGGTTGACATGTCGACGGTGGATCCCCCAAAAATGAGGAACACATTTTCGACCGCAGGGGAAGCCACCCGCGTCGCCGTCGCCCCCATCCTTCTTGGCCTCCGCCTCCTTCGCGGCGGCACGGCCATAGAACTTCTTGAGCATATCGCACCGCTCAAGAGTGTGATTCACGGGGGTCTTGTGGTAGGGGCACGGCTTCTTCATCATGTCGTCGAAAACCCCCGGGCCTCGAGGAGCCGGTCGAGGGCCCCGTCGGGCCGGGTCAACGGCGAGGGCCTCGGCGTTGCCGCCGTTGCGCACCGCTCGCGCGCCTCGCGGCGCGGCTTCTTCCCCTTCTTGCCCCGCTTGTCGTTGCGGCGCGGCTCCTTGGACCCGCCGCCCTCCGCGGGCGTGTCCTCGGAGCGCTTGCCCTTCTTGCCGTCGAAGATTGCCCCCACGGCCTCCTCTCCGAGGCGAAGCCGGTGGCAATGTCGAACCGCCTCGTTCGAATCCGCGGGCGGGCGGCGGCCCGGCTCGCGCACAAGGTCCCGGCACGTGGTGCCCTCGAGGAACGCGTGCACGATTTCTGATTGTGCCACGGCGGGGAGCTCGTGCGGCGCTTGGAGAAGCGCCGTATGAATTCCCGCGGCCGATTCGCCCGCGCTTCTCGCGTGCGGGAGCGCGCGATCCCAAGAGTTCCCGTGGCGCACGTATGTGCCCCCGGAAGTTGCCCACGAAGGTGTGGACTAGATCGTCCCGGTCGTGGATTTGGGTCCGGCGGGCAAGTGCTCGAGCCATGTCCGGCCGCGTCGCCCGGATGCGGGGGGCAAGTTGCGGATGATCACTTCGTCGTTGGTGGCCCCGCCCACCGACAGAAGCCGGCGGTAATCGTTGAGCCAAACACGAGGGTCCGTCTCCCCGTTGTATTTGGTGATCGTCGAGGGTTGACGGAAGCGGCGGGGGAACGCCGCCGTGCGGATCTCCCGCCGAACACGCGGGTGCCGGGGGCTCCGGCGTTGGGGAGCGATCCTCACCGCCGTCGTAGCGTCCACCCCTTCGAGGGTGGTAGCCCCCCGGCCGCTCGCGCGTCCGCCTTGCCGGTGCGCCCGGCGTTGATGACGTTGCGGGCGTCGCCATCCGAGCGCCCGCGCGTGTCGAGGAGGCGTTCCTTGGCCGGCGTGCGTCCCCCGGTCGGCCAGGTCGACCCGCATGCACCGAGGGTTCGCCCCCCGGTGCCGGATCATCACCCCGCGCGTCCCCCCCGTTGGCGGATGCGTGAGGCCGAGCTTTCGGCCGCCGGACGGCCGCTTGCTCAAGGAGGGTCCGCACCTCGCGGTGCATTTCTCGAGCCTCGGGGGGTCGAGGGTGCCGGCATGGCGCGCGGTGGTGTAGCGGCGGCGATGAGCTTTTGGCTCGCTCGCGGTGGAGTATCCGCGTGGTCGACGTTGGGGACGGGGTTGAGGCGGTCGCGGACTTGACGGCCTAACTCCCGTGCGCGTTCGCCGCGCGCGGAGGCCTCTCCCGCCATCGAGGCGCGGAGCGACCCGCACGGTCCGTACTCCTCTCGCGCTTGGCCTCGAGCTCACGAGCTTGAGCCGCTCGCGCGTCGACGTCGGCCCCCGGCGGGTGCGCTTGGCCCCGCGGCCGGCGCGTGGCAACCCCCGGGGGCCGGCGTGACTTCCCCATCTCCGGCGCCCGCCGCACCGGCGGCGTTGGCCGGGTCGTTGGTGATGACAGCGCAGCATTCCCGCGTGGGGTCGTAGCTCCCCGGTGCTAGAGTCGTCGGAGCGGCCGAACCGCAGTCCGTGGCGTCGAGGAAGCGCCTGAACGCGACTGGGTCCGGCACACCGGAGAAGTCCCCACTCCGCGTACCCATGACGGTTGGCGGGTGGCATCGTGTCGACGGAGCCCAGGGACGACTCGTCCGCCGCCGAAGCGCGGGATCCCTAGCGACGAAGACGTGCCGACCGTGCGGAACCCCGCGCATTGTCGTGTTGACGTTGGCGTTGTAGGCCGTAGTGGCGCCACGCGGCCCGATGGGGACGCGCGGTCCCGAGACCGCACGCGGTCCCGCCGGGGGCGGTGGCGGTCGTCGTGACGGTGGGCGCACCGCGCCGGCGGCGGCGCGCTCGGCCGCCGCCGCTCGGACCGCGCCCCGACGCGAGCGCAGCCGGAGCGGCGACGGCGACGCGGCGTCGACGGACCCGCGGCATCCGTGCTGCGCAGTACCGCGCCGGTGTCGTGCGTGCGGCGGTGACCGGAGCGGACTCGGCTCCGCCGCCGCGCGCGCGGCTCCTCACGGTTGGTGAGGCGCATGAGATAGCCATTCCCCGTGGCCCGGAAGTTCAAGTCCCCGAAGCGGATCTCGAACCCGGCGGAAGGGGGTCCGAGCTACCCATGTTGTAGCGGGTGCTACGGTACTCGGTGCGAATCACCATGGAGGGAGTCGGCGAAATGACCTTAGGCGCTCGCTTGCCCCACGGTGGGCGCCAACCGCTCGGTGCGGAATATGGTCCCGACACTAACCGGTAGATAGCGCCTAAGTTTATCCCTCTATGGTCGACGCCAAGCAACAAATGACACAAGGATTATCCCGGTTCCGGCCGAGGGGGCCGTACGTCCGACGGTGGTGTGCTCGTGGCACTATATTGCTCGGCCGGGGGTGCCCGTAGTGGGGCAAGTACAAGCAAGGTGGGAGAGGAAGCGTGGCTTCCAAGTCCCCGGTGAGTTGTCGGGGACGTTATGGGAGAATAAGAGAGTGAGTGCACGGTGTGTTGTGTTGAGTCGAACTCCTTCGAACTCGTCCCCCGCGGGCGGGGGCTCGCCTCCCCTTTTATAGGCCAAGGGGGCGGCGAGTTACATGCACGCCGCGCTACCTAACTACGTGTAGGAGCATGTCGTGCTACGGCGTAGAGCGGGCGATCGTCCGGATGATCCACGCCGCGCTCCGGCCATGATGGCCTCACGCGTACCCGAACGGGGGCGGTTCGAGGGTAGGAGGTGGCGGATGGTGATGGCGTTCTCGATAGGCTTCGAGGGAGGTGCGCCGATGATGACCGGTACGGGATACGGGAGCGGGCGAACGGCGTTCCTTCCCAATGAGCTCGCGGTGACGGAGTGGTTGCTTTGCAGTGCTTGGGCGTGCCCCCCTGTGGAGTCGGGCGTGCGCCCGCACGCGTGGGTACGGCGGCCGCGCCGCGCGGTGGCCGGGATGGCCATCCACCCGGCCTAGCGCCCCTCACCCAACCCTCCGCAAGGTCACGGGGAAAGTGGAATCGAGGGTGCGCCCGGCCCCCTTTCGAGGGTCGGGCGCGTTAGTCGTACGGCGGCGTGCGCACGGTGTCACGGGACGACACCGGCCGTACCGCACGGTCCATCCCACGCAGGCGGGGATGGGCTCCTTCCCCGGGGAGTTGGTGCGGCGGCACGGGCGTGAGCCCCGGCGCATGATGGCGCCGTCCCCGGCGTCGGGCGTTAAATGCCCAAGTACGGGGCCGGCGCACGCGCGCGGGCGCCCGTGATCGTGGCGGGCCCCCGCCGAGGGCGGAGCGGACCCTCGAGCGAGGCGGGACTCGCTCGAGGGGGGAGCGCGCCCTCGAGCGGGGCGGGGCCGCTCGAGGGAAGGGTCGCCCCTCGAGCGGGGGCGGAACCTCGTTCGAGGAGGGAGTCGCCCCTCGAACGGGGCGGAGCCCATTCGAGGAGGGGCGACCCCTCGGGCGGCGGAGCCTCGCTCGAGGGGTCTTCCTAGGCGGGCCGCCTTGGTGGGCCTCCGAAGTCTCGCTGCGTGGGCCGTGTCCTGCGGGGTTAGTTTCTCGCATGGTTAGGCTTAGCTTATATGGATGCGGGAATTTAAGTAGGGGTTCCCCCATTGTTTGAGGGGACCCCCAGGGGCGGTCCCCGACACCGCGCTTGTGCCCCCTCGAGCGATGAGCGGAGCCCCGGTTCTCGCCGCGGATGTTGGCCACCTCCGCCTCCCAACTGGTGGCCAGCGTCCGCATCTTCTCCAAGTCTGAGCGCGCCTGCCACAGCGCCTCATCACGATCGATGAGGGCTGCACAGACCCGCTCGAGGCTCGAGCGGCGCGCTGGGTCCTGCCTCGAGCTCTCGGGGAGCTCGTCGCGCCACGCCATGGCCCGGTATGCCAGCCAGCTGTCCGGGGTCCTGAGGGCGTCAGCAAGCGCGTTGAAAGCGCTGCACCGCTCCCGGAGCTGGTGGACCTCGGCGTTCACCCGGTCGAAGGCGTCGTACTTGTCGTGGGCGCGGCGCTCGAGCTCCTGGCACCCACAAATCAAAACCTGTAAGCGCTACGACACAGAGGCAGCACACAAAAACGAGAGATAGAAGAAAACGAGCAACCACGCCCTACCTGGAAGACGCGCCATGCAGGGCCGCCATGGACTCGCAACGCCTCGTTCAGTGCGCGGTTGAGCGTGGCGCCGTGGCTCCGGAGCTCTCCCCAGAGCTCCTGCTCCCCCCGGGCGTCAGCAAACGCAGGGGGATCGTCAGCGACCCCCTCCACCTGGGCGGGTGGCCGGCGCGAGAGGACGAGGCCTCGACGCCGTGTCCGCGGTCCCCCGCCACCATGTGACCCTCGTGCCGCCTCACGAGGGCCCCCTCCCCGGGGCTCGGGGGAGCGTGTGGGGAAGCTAGCCCACCGATCCCACCCGGCGGCGGGGAGTCGTCATCCGGGACCTCCACCACCTCCGCCCGGAACCGTCGGTGGGCGCGGCCCTTGCGCCGCCTCCGCCGCGCCTCCACTTGCGCCTCCATGGCCGCGGGCGCCCGACGCGGCGCCCGAGGACCATGTGTGGTTCGAGGACCGGTGGATGGTCGCTTCCTTGTGTGATGAGTGATTGACAACGTTGTGTGGACCGATTCTTGGCTAAGTATTGCGGGTGCGAGGTTGCGGCTTGACTTGTGTTGGTGCGGGTGAAGAACAAGCGTGAAAGGTCGTCGCCGGTGAGGCCTCCGGGTGTGGAGAAGACAAGTAGGCTTCGTTCGAGGGACCCGGTGGCCGGCGGGGGTCAAGTGCGGGCCGCATGGTGGCATGAACAAGCAAGATGAAGTCGTGGACGGTTTCTTGGTTGAGCCTCAAAACCAAGGTCGAGCCGGGACTACGTGGGGGCCAAGTCATGAGTGGAGATTGGCGGAGGCTACACCGAGTTCGCGGGGTTTCCGGTGGTTCACCAGAAAACCACTGGGTTCCTTGGTTGATCCACAAAGCCAAGACCGGAGAACCGAAGACGGAGGTGCGACGAAGACCGGCCCGGTCCGACCGGTGGGTCGGCGACCGGCCGACGGTGGGGACCGGCTCGGACCGGTGAGGAGCACCGGTCGACCGGTGTGTGCGACGATGCAGTCCGGAATCTTCGAAGCGGAGGACACGCGTCGGGATCGCATGGCTTGCGTCGAGGCTACACAGGGTGCGGTCGCCGGGCATCCGTCCGATGGTGAAGACATCAAGAATTCCAAATCCGCCCTTGAGGGGCTTGTATTCCTAGTTATTAGAGAGGGGCATTTTAGACATTCGGTTGCCGCCTATATAACCCAAGAGGTGAGAGGATGGCAGCCAACTCTTGGAACCCTAGCTCATTTGTTTTCCTATTTTTCCACCTATTTTCTTTAGGTTTTCTCTAGGACTAGCAAGAGAGCTTCACGGAGAGATCTTGTAGAGAGGGATGGATGATCGGGCGGCTTGCTAGACCTTGTACGAACCTTTGTTTCATGTATAGATGATTCGGCGTGGTTCCTCAAGGTTTGGATGTGTTTTCCCCGGTTGTTCTTGGTGGTGATTTTCGGAGCCCTCTCTCGGTGATTTCTTTGGGGTGTTTTCGGGGCTTTTCTCTTGGTGATTTGATGGGGGAAATTTGTGGGAACCCTTCGTGGTTCTTTGGGCTGTGATTCCCCTCCCAAATCCGTGAGGAAAGGTGCTCAATTTTGGGGTTTCTTGAGTTCTTGGGTTGGAAGTGCTTTCGGCGGGATTTCTTCGATTCCTCCTTTTTGGACGAGATTTGGTGGGATTAAACTTGGCTATGGACTCCTCATGAGGTGCTCCCGATATCCCCAAAGTCTTGTTCAAGTCCGTGGAGCGATTTGGGAGATCGAGATTTGGATTTGGGGGAGTTGACCGCGGGTGTTGTTCATCCCGAGCCGCCCGTGCTACACCGGTCCTCGACCGGTGCTCTTGACCGGTCCGACCGGTGCGAGCCCCCGTGGGATTTTGCTCGGGTGAACGTCTTGGTGTGTTCGCTCGTTGTCCCGTGGTGCTTGTTGTTTCGAGTTTGGGTCCGTTTGGTGGTCGGTTGGCCTCGTTTGGTGCCTTGGGGGCTTTCGGTCGCCATCGGTCCGACCGGTGTGTCTCACCGGTCCGACCGGTGTAGAGCCACTTAGTGGAAGTTGCTCGGTTTCACCGGCGGGGACCGGTCGGACCGGTGGTGCTCACCCCGTCCGACCGGTGTGGGTCTCGTTGACTCGAGGTTTGGTTTTTCCGCGGCGTTTCTCGGGTCGGAAGGTTGCGTGTTGGTTCCTAGGTCCGGTGGCACTCCGGTGGCTACGTGGGCTTGACCAACCTTGGTAGTGAGTCGGAGACGTGTGTTGGAAGCCGCGTTCGTCTTGTTGGAGTTTTCATCTCCTTCGAGAAGAATTTTTATCGGCTCCCATTCACTCCCCCCCCTCTCCCGGTTCGCCGTATCGGTCCTTCAAGTGGTATCGAGCCGGTTCGGGTCTTTGTTGACTCTAACCGGTCTAAGATCCAAGGATGGCGTACCGAGAACGGGGTTCGGGTCCTCCACACTTCGATGGCAAGAACTACCAGATGTGGAGCAAGCGGATGGGTGCGTTTCTCCGCGGAAAGGGTCAGATCCTTTGGGATGTCACGGTGGACACAGGATATGTCCAGCCGGTGGATTTCCTCGCTCCAGGATCGAGGGACAGCTTCGACGCCAACAATAAGGCGGTCGACTACTTGTTTCGTGCTTTGTGTCAGCCTGAGTTCGATCGGGTGCACACCGAGCACTTGGCTTGTAGGATTTGGGCGGTGTTGAAGGAGGCTCATGTTGGGAACGCCCGTGTTCGAGCACGGTTGTATGCGACCTACCGGAGAGAGTACGAGAACTTCACTCATCTCCCCGGTGAGTCCATCGATGCCTTGTTTCAGAGGTTCACGGTGGTGGTGAACAACATGAGGGCCAATGTGGACGTGCTCCCGTACGATGATCATGATAGAGCCGTCAAGCTCTTACACTCTTTGGATCGTACGATATGGAGCGGAAAGTTCGAGGCCATAGTCGAGTCGGAGCGGTACGATACTCGACGGTGAACGAGCCGTTCTCGAAGCTCAAGTCGGCTGAGGTGGATAGGGGCATGACTGCCAAGCTCGAGGGACCGACTGATTCCCATAGTCTTGCCCTCGTTGGTGGTTCCAAAGGAAAGACTAACTCTAACCCATCCACCAGGATGTTCTCGTTTTCCTCTCTGATGTCTATGCCGGATGAGGAGTTTGATGACCTTGGAGAGGACGAGCCGGCGCCGTTGACGAGGCGGTTCGAGAGGCCGCACGAGAACCGCGTGAACATGAGGAGGAACACGAGGACTTGCTTCCGGTGCGGCAAGCCGGACACTTCGTCGCCGACCGCCCGAGAAGGCCGAGAACAAGGACGGCTACAAGCACAAGCCGAGGAAGAACGACGACAAGTACCGTTTGAGGCGCGACCACAAGAGCAAGCACAAGAACAAGTACAAGGACGAGCGACAATCGAGGAAGAAGGAGGGCCGAGGCAAGGCCCGAGCGATGGTTGGAGCGAGCGACGTCGACTCCGGGCCCGCGTACTCCACCTCGAGCTCGAGCGGCGCCGACGACGAGGGAGATCGCCGCAAGAACAAGAGGTCGTCCAAGAACCTGAGCGGGCTGAGCTGCTTCGCGAGAGACGGCTTCTGCACCATGGCGTTGAGCTCCGGCAAAGAAGAAGAGCACACGGAGCGACTCGGACTCTGAGTCCGACGACGAGGTGCGTGATGAGCTTCCCTTCTTGCGCCGGAGAATGAGAGGCTTGGCTCTTTGCTTGATAACCGTGATGACATGCTTAGAGAGGCCAAGAAAATGAGGAAAGAGCTTAGGGCTTCACTCGAGGATGCTAGGACTAGAGTGGCCGAGCTAGAGACACGGGTGCTTGATAGCAAGCTTGAGATTGATTCGCTTAAGGCTAGCCCCGTTGTTTCGATGAGAATGATTGTGCTGATTGCTCCATATTCCTTGCCGATCTTGCTTTGTTTAAGGAGAAGCATGCCTCCAAGTGTGAGGAACTAGATGTGCTTAGGGTTGAAGTGGCCGAGCTTAAGTCTAGACCTGCTTTGCTAGGTGCTTGCACTTCTTGCCCTGTTTTGCATGCTAAGATTGATGAGATGCATGCATACACTAGTTCGCTCGAGGCTAAATTGAAGGAACCCATGCCTACATCTTGCTCTACCTGTGAAATGCATGCATTGAAAAATTTGGAGCTTGCACATTATGTTGATCGTTTGCAGGATGAGAATGATGACTTGAGGAAGTTGATGGGTTGGTTGTCCGGTCACGAGCCTCAGTTGAGGATGATGATCGAGGCCTTTAAGAGGCAAGATGGTGAGGGGCTTGGGGCAAACAAGGTTGGTGAGGGAAGTGGAGAGAATATCCCGGAGCCACCGAAAACCCACCACAAAAATGATTTCCCACCAAAACCTAACCATCTAAGGAACCGACTAGACACAACCCCGGCCTCCACCCGTGTTTCCTACACCCACAAATGATCTACAAAAGCCTATCAAGTTTGTGAGCACTTCGGGGAAAGTGTTCTTTGGTAAGGAGAGTGAGAAGGCTAGTGGTGAGAAACCGGTGGAGGGTTTGAGTGGAGAGAAACCGAGTGAGCAGCCACATCCCAAGCCAAAGCCAAAGCTTGTGAGGTTCCATTGTGGCTATTGTGGGAGAGATGGCCATAAGGAGGAGTTTTGCTTCAAGAGGAAGCGAGAGGAGAGAATGGAGAAGGAGTGGGCTAACAAGGACAAGTACCACCCTTCCGATGGTGTACTTGAGCCTCGTATGCAGATGCCCAGGGGCAAGGCGATTGTGCGGACGGTTCGGGCTTGGGGAGAGAAGAAGGCTGCAGGTGGTGCTGCTGCCCAGGTCACACCGTCGGACCGGGTGTGGGGCACCGGTCGACCGGTGCGGGCACAGGACGGACAAACTGTTCGGGTTTCGAGCTCGTGCGGTGCGAGGGTTGTTTCGGTGGTCGTGGTTCTGGTGGTTGGGCTGGAAAGGGTGCAGGTGGTCAGTTTGCTAGACGTTCTCCTCCTCGTGCTCAATACGGGGATTGGAGGAGTCGTGGAGTCGAGTTGGAGAGGAAGGACGTTCCATGGGCGTTCTTGCGTGGTTTTGGTCCTCCTCCAGGCAGAGAGGGGTGGTTCCCTCAGGGTGGTTACCGTGGTGGTGTTCGTGGAGGTAGTTTTGGTAGGAGAGATGCTTTGGTTGGTGCTAACCCCACTTTCGAGCAAATGGCTCGGCACTGGTTTTCCTCTTTTGGTACTAACCCCAGTGCTGAGTCGTTTGTTCGCTCACGTGCCTATTTTTGAGTTTCAGGTGGGAGACTTGAAGAACATTTGGTTGATTGACTCCGGTTGCTCGAGGCATATGACCGGAGACGGGGGGTGGTTCTCGAGTCTCGTCCCGGTGGTGACGAAGAGGTACATCACTTTTGGGGACAATGGGCGTGGGCGTGTGCTTTCGTAAGGTGAGATAAAAGTGAGTGACAAGATCACTCGAGGCGTGTTGCTCTTGTTCAATCGCTGGGGTACAATTTGCTTTCTGTGTCTCAGTTGTTGGATGAGGGTTTTGAGGTGTTGTTTCGGCCTGGTGGTTCTCGGATTGTGGACTCTCAAGGGGACCTTGTTTGTATGGTCGTTCCCGAGGGTCAGGTGTTTCGTGCTGATTTTTCTCAGTCTTCGGGTGTTGAGCGTTGTTTCTTGGCTGGTTCTTCGAGTGAGTTGTGGAAGTGGCATAGGAAGTTGGGTCACTTGAGCTTTGACCTTTTGTCACGCTTGAGTAAACTCAATTTGGTCCGAGGATTGCCACGGTTGAGGCTTGAGAAAGAGTTGGTTTGTGCTCCGTGTAGGCATGCCAAGATGGTGGCCTCTTCTCACCCGCCTCTCACCGATGTGATGACTGAGCGTCCATGCGAGCTGCTCCATATGGACCTTGTTGGCCCAGCTCGTGTGCGATCTGCGGGTGGGAAGTGGTATGTCCTTGTTGTGGTGGACGACTATTCTCGGTATGCGTGGGTGTTCTTTCTTGAGGATAAGGGGGAGACGTTTGGTTTTGTTCGAGATCTAGTCTTGAGGTTGAGGAACGAGAGGCACGGAGATGCCATACGAGCTATCCGCGAGTGATAATGGCTCGGAATTCGGGAACTCTCGTTTTGAAACCTTTTGCCATGACTTGGGTCTTGAGCACCGCTTTTCGAGTCCGTATACGCCTCCCCGAATGGTGTTGTGGAAAGGAAGAACGGGACCTTGTGCGAGATGGCTCGGACGATGCTTGATGAGCATAGGACTCCGAGGAGGTATTGGGGCGAGGCGGTGAATACCGCATGCTATGTGTCGAACGGGATATACCTCAGAGTGCACAAGAAGAAGACATGCTATGAGTTGATGCATGGCCGCACACCCAAGGTGAGTCACTTCCATGTCTTTGGTTGCAAGTGTTTCATTCGAAGAAGGGCAGGAAGTTGGATAAGTTTGAGGCTAGGTCTGTCGATGGCATTTTCTTTGGTTATGCATCTCATTCTAGAGCATATCGTGTGCTCAATCTTGAAACTAACCAAATCGTGGAGACTTGCGAGGTAACCTTCGACGAGACGAGCCACGTAGTCGGCTTGTCTTTGAGTGTGCGGTGATGATGAGCTTGGCGAGGAGATCTTTCGGGAGGAGGAGCATGAACATGGTAATGATGAGGATGGTGGTGTGGTGCCCCCACCGAACATGTACCCACTACTTCGACTACGATGATGGATGGACCCTCTCGCTACACCTACGACGACAAATCAAGAACGAGGAGAAGGCGATGTTGAGGGGGAGGTAGCTTCGAGGCGAGAACCTCCCCCGGCGAGTTCAAGTGGATCACCCGGCTTCGAGGATCATCGGCGACATGAATGAACGCACTACACGGTCGAGGGTTCGAAACAATTCCCATTTTGCTCATGCTGCATTTGTTGCTTCTTTCGAGCCCAAAGACATTGGACACGCACTATCTGATCACAATTGGGTTAACTCGATGCATGAGGAGTTGGAGAATTTTGAGAGGAATCAGGTGTGGGAGTTGGTTGACCCTCCCCCAGGGTGTAAGCCGATTGGTACAAAGTGGGTGTGGAAAAACAAAGAGGGAGAGAAGGGTGAGGTTGTGAGGAACAAGTCGAGACTTGTTGCTCGGGGGTTCGGGCGAAGGAGGGGATCGACTACGAGGAGACCTTTGCTCCCGTAGCCCGTTTGGAGGCGATTAGGATCCTTCTAGCCTTCTCTCGTGGCTAAAGGGTTCAAGTTGCACCAAATGGATGTGAAGAGTGCTTTTCGAATGGAGTGTTGGAGGAAGAAGTGCATGTGAGACGACCTCCGGGGTTTGAGAGTGAGAAGTACCCCCACGGGGTGTACAAGTTGAGGAAGGCGCTTGTATGGGTTGAAGCGGCGCCTAGAGCTTGGTATGGCGAGGTTGAGGGGATTCTTGTTTGAGAGAGGTTTTGAGATGGGGAAGGTCGATCGGACCTTGTTTTTGCGAGAGCGGGGGCGAGAGATATCCCGATTGTGCGGGTGTACGTGGATGATATTGTCTTTGGTGGCTCGTCTAACTCTCTTGTTGCGAGGTTTGCGAGATGATATGAGCGGGGAGTTTGAGATGAGCATGATGGGTGAGTTGCGCTTCTTCCTCGGGCTACAAATCAAGCAATCAAAGGAAGGAACATTTGTGCACCGGGCTAAGTACACCAAGGACATTGTGAGGAAGTTCAAGATGGAGGACTCCAAGGCTATGACGACGCCGATGAGTACGACTACAGCTCTTGATGCGGACGAGGAAGGTGAACATGTGCACCAAAAGGAGTACCGGAGCATGATCGGATCACTCCTCTACTTGACGGCGACGAGGCCGGACATCCAGTTCTCGGTATGTCTGTGCGCTCGTTTTCAAGCGTCTCCGAGGACTTCGCATCGGCAAGCGGTGAAGAGAATTTTCAGGTACTTGCGTCACACTCCCGACTTCGGCCTTTGGTACTCCGCGTCCTCTTCTTTGGCGCTTCATGGCTTTTCAGACGCGGATTTTGCCGGGTGTCGGTTGGATAGGAAGTCCACTTCGGGACTTGCCGCTTTTGGGTTCTTCGTTGGTGTCTTGGTCTTCTCGTAAGCGGCCGAGTGTTGCTCAATCCACGACCGAAGCCGAGTATGTTGCCGCTCGCTAGTTGTTGCTCTCGGCTCCTTTGGATCACCTACACCATGAGTGACTTTGGTGAGGAGTATACCCATGTCCCACTTCAATGTGATAGCACCGAGTCCGTAAGCGTTGCAAAGAACCCGGTGCTCCATTCTAAAACCAAGCACATAGAAGTGAGGTATCATTTCCTGAGAGACAACGTTGAGAAAGGAAAGATAGCGTTGATCCATGTACCCACACATCACCAACTAGCCGATATTTTCACCAAACCCCTAGATCAAGCAACTTTCACTCGTTTGCGGGGGGAACTTGGTGTGTGTTTGATTTCTCGAGTTGGGTGTGTGGGAGCTTTCCTTTGCGGTGGTGTCGAGCCCGTTTTGCCTCCCCTCGAGGAGCCGGTTTGTAGCATATGTATAGCTTTTCTTTGTGCTTTTCTTGCATTTGGCATGGCATATGTAGCATGATGTATAGGCATCCTTGTATCTTAGATTGCATGCATTTTGTATCATATGCATTGGTTAGGAAAAGCTTCTCTTATATACATTGTTCACCATGGAATGAGATATATGTCTTTGTGAGCTTGTTTGGTATGCTACGGTTAGTTTGGCTTAGCTCTTGATGATCTTGATGAATAATCCATGGTTGATAGCTATGCTTTTGAAAAATGTCACATGTATGCTCTCTCATGTGTAAATGCCTTTACATGCTCTTGACATGTTTTTGTGGCTTTGCTATGCTTAATTTGTGGTTGGATAGCTAGCTTATTGATCATATGGGGCCAAAGGCTCATTTGCCATCATGAATGTTTAGCCCTCTAGATTTATCTTGTGGAGGAGCATAAGTTCCTTTTTGTCGCAAAGACATTTCATGTACCATTTACAAATCTGAAAATGAAATGAAAAATGCTTGGAAAATATGCTCCCATGTCATATGTGCTTGAATTTAATTTGCTTTGGGTGCTAAACCGTTGCATGATGCCTACCAATGAGAAGTCTCATACATAGAAGTAGGCACATGGCTCGGTGGCTTTGACATGACATGAGGTGCTTGTGGGTGTTTGTGATGGTCTTATGGTTAGAATATCTGTCCTAGCATGAAGTTTGTGTGGCTTTGCCATTTTGATATGCTTTGATCATGTTTAGGATTTTGCTCATGAGAGGCAAGTTTTTCGCAAAATTGCCAAAATCCATCTTAGCTTCGTCCAATGGTTGTGAAACTTGGTGATCATGTAGTTGAGATCGATACGAAGCCGTAGAGTATCTAACTTGCTCATTTGGACATGTGTAGCATCCTATGTTGAATTTTGTATATTTGAGAAGCTCTAGGTTGAAAGTTTTGCATTTTTGGCTTGATTCATGCATTGCCAACAAGGGGGAGAAGTTTGAGCTTGAAATGGCTTGTTGGACGCGTTTGGAAGGTTTTCGGTGGTTTCGAGCCATTTCGGGCTCCGTTGTACACCGGTCGACCGGTGATGGGCACCGGTCCGACCGGTGTGAGTGCTGGTCCCGTACATATGTTGGGCACCGGTCGACCGGTGGTGATGACCGGTCCGACCGGTGTGAGCCGAAAGTCTTTGCGGTACTGTCCCGTTTCATGTGGTTTCTTGCATGCATTCGTCCGGGGGAGTTGCATTGGTTCGGGGGGAGCTTGCATGTGTGCGGGGGGAGCTCTTTGTGAGTTTTCGAGTTTTGTTTCGGTGGTTTGTGCTCTTTGCTTGAGCTTTGCTTTGTCTCGGATGTGTCGAGCCGTTGCCCTTGCCTAAGGGGTCCGAGACTTGTTTTCTTCATGTGATCTTGATCTTTGCCTTTGTTTGGCTTTCGATCGCTTGTTGGAGTTTCTTTTTGTTTGTTTCTTTTCGTTTTCTTTTCTCTCTTGTTAATTTCATGTGGGTGTTGTCAATGCACTCATCAAGGGGGAGATTGAGGACCATGTGTGGTTCGAGGACCGGTGGATGGTCGCTTCCTTGTGTGATGAGTGATTGACAACGTTGTGTGGACTGATTCTTGGCTAAGTATTGCAGGTGCAGGTTGCGGCTTGACTGGTGTTGGTGCAGGTGAAGAACAAGTGTGAAAAGTCGTCGCCGGTGAGGCCTCCAGGTGTGGAGAAGACAAGTAGACTTCGTTCAAGGGACCCGGTGGCCAGCGGGGTCAAGTGCGGGCCGCATGGTGGCATGAACAGCAAGATGAAGTCGTGGACGGTTTCTTGGTTGAGCCTCAAAACCAAGGTCGAGCCGGGACTACGTGGGGGCCAAGTCATGAGTGGAGATTGGCGGAGGCTACACCGAGTTCGCGGGGTTTCCGGTGGTTCACCAGAAAACCACTGGGTTCCTTGGTTGATCCACAAAGCCAAGACCGGAGAACCGAAGACGGAGGTGCGAGCGGCACGGCACCGGTCCCCGACCGGTGGGTCGACCGGTCCGACCGGTGGGGACCGGTCGGCCGGTGAGGAGCACCGGTCGACCGTGTGCGACGATGCGGTCCGGAATCTTCGAAGCGGAGGACACGCGTCGGGATCGCATGGCTTGCGTCGAGGCTACACGGGGTGCGGTCGCCGGGCATCCGTCCGATGGTGAAGGCATCAAGAATTTCAAATCCGCCCTTGAGGGGCTTGTATTCCTAGTTATTAGAGAGGGCCATTTTAGACATTCGGTTGCCGCCTATATAACCCAAGAGGTGAGAGGATGGCAGCCAACTCTTGGAACCCTAGCTCATTTGTTTTCCTATTTTTCCACCTATTTTCTTTAGGTTTTCTCTAGGACTAGCAAGAGAGCTTCACGGAGAGATCTTGTAGAGAGGGATGGATGATCGGGCGGCTTGCTAGACCTTGTACGAACCTTTGTTTCATGTATAGATGATTCGGCGTGGTTCCTCAAGGTTTGGATGTGTTTTCCCCGGTTGTTCTTGGTGGTGATTTTCGGAGCCCTCTCTCGGTGATTTCTTTGGGGTGTTTTCGGGGCTTTTCTCTTGGTGATTTGATGGGGGAAATTTGTGGGAACCCTTCGTGGTTCTTTGGGCCGTGATTCCCCTCCCAAATCCGTGAGGAAAGGTGCTCGATTTTGGGGTTTCTTGAGTTCTTGGGTTGGAAGTGCTTTCGGCGGGATTTCTTCGATTCCTCCTTTTTGGACGAGATTTGGTGGGATTAAACTTGGCTATGGACTCCTCATGAGGTGCTCCTGATATCCCCAAAGTCTTGTTCAAGTCCGTGGAGCGATTCGGGAGATCGAGATTTGGATTTGGGGGAGTTGACCCGCGGGTGCTGTTCATCCCGAGCTGCCCAGGCTACACCGGTCTGACCGGTGCTCTTGACCGGTCTGACCGGTGCGAGCCCCTGTGGGATTTTGCTCGGGTGAACGTCTTGGTGTGTTCGTTGTTGTCCCGTGGTGCTGTTGTTTCGAGTTTGGGTCCGTTTGGTGGTCGGTTGGCCTGTTTGGTGCCTTGGGGGCTTTCAGGCTGCCATCGGTCTGACCGGTGTGTCTCACCGGTCGACCGGTGTAGAGCCACTTAGTGGAAGTTGCTCAGTTTCACCGGCGAGGGACCGGTCGGCCGGTGGTGCTCACCGGTCCGGCCTGTGGGTATGTTGACTCGAGGTTTGGTTTTTCCGCTGCGTTTCTCGGGTCGGAAGGTTGCGTGTTGGTTCCTAGGTCCGGTGGCACTCCGGTGGCTACGTGGGCTTGACCAACCTTGGTAGTGAGTCGGAGACGTGTGTTGGAAGCCGCGTTCGTCTTGTTGGAGTTTTCATCTCCTTCGAGAAGAATTTTTATCGGCTCCCATTCACTCCCCCCCCCTCTGCGGTTCGCCGTATCGGTCCTTCGGCGCCGCGGCCACCACCACCGGGCCGCGCCTCTGCGACCACGGGTGCCGCCACGGGTTGCACCCGCTCCGCCTCCTCTCGCCCTGGGCGCCACGGACGGCGCCTCCGTAGCAACGGCCTCCCGCGGGCCGCGCCTCCGCCACGGCCGCCGCCGCGGCCCTGCGTCCCCACAATGGCCGGCGCCGGCCGCTCGTCGGCGGACCGTCGGGCCGCGCCGCGGCGGGTTGATCCGCCGGCCGAGGCCTTGAAGCCTCGGCCGGGCTTTGCGAGCTCTCGCCCGCCGCCGTGCTTGCCCCCGCCCGCGACGCCCTCGATGTGCGCCGCCGGGTGGGGATGGATGCGTCCGCCCTCAGCACCTTGGCCGGTGCGAGGGGAGGCACAGTTGGCACCACCCTGCGCAGGCACAAGCAAAAAGTTAGAACGCCTGATCGACACGAAACCAAACTAAGCGAAAAAGCGAGTTCCCTACCTCGAAGAGGAAAAGGCACGTTTCCTTTTCCTCGAAGCCTCAGCGGATGAGGCCGGCGCGCACCCCGCCGCCGCGCCTCCCGGCCCGACGCCACCGCGCGCGCGCGGGCCCCGTCCCCGCGCGCGGGCACTCTTGCCGCGCGCGCGAGCACGCTTGCCGCGCGGGCGGCGCGCACTCGTCATGCGCGCCTCCGCGGCGCGCGGCCGGCGCCTCCGCGGCGCGCCCCCTTGTTGTCGATTGCCGGCGGCGGGCGCCGTCGCGCCCGCCCCGGGCGATGCCGCCCTTGCCGCCGGCGCCGGCTCCGGCGACGGGGCGCGGCTCCCACCTATCGAGGGGGCCCTCCCCCTCGGCCTCTTCCTCTTCGTCCTCCTCCGAGGACGAGTATTCCCTCGGTCCCCGGAGAGGAGAGCCCCGGTTCCTCGCGCCGCCGGTACTCCACATTCGGCCGGTCGCGGCGCTCTTGGTGTCGCCTCGCGCGCTCCCTCTCGCGCGCCGCCCGCTCCTCGCTCCCGCTGCTGCGCCGCCCGGCCGAGCGCGCGGGAGTCGGGGGTGGGCGGGACGGACTTCGCGGCGGTGAAGTTCACCAGCTGCATGAGAAAACATCAACGACGCGTCAGAAGGCATAGGCAACACCAAGAACTGAAACGGAATCGAACTCACCAGCGGGCCGGTGGGGAGCATCTCGATGTCCCACGGGGTCCGGTCCGGGTGCGCCGGCATCCGGGTGTCGACGACACTCCGCGCCCGGGTGAGCGCATACGGCCGCCCGAGGGGGGTCGGGGAGCATCCGCGACCTCGCCAACGCGCGACGGGGTCCGCCTCCTCTCGTCATCTCAAAAATGCAGAGCGGCCTCTCCATGAGGGGCACGACCCGCCAGTGATGGAGGAAGGTGAGGACGCCCATCGCGGTCAGCCCCCGCGCCGCCAGGCTCCTCAGGGCGGCCAAAACCGACTCCTGCCGCCTCCGGTGCTGGGCCATGGACACCCCGTAGCCCCAGGAGCTAGGCTTCTCCTTGAACACCCGACCGGTGTAGGGGGGGAGGCCGGGCTCGGCGTTGCGCAGGAAGAACCATCCCCGCTCCCAGCCGGCGTTGTTCGTCGTCATGGTGCAGGGGATGTAGACGTCCTTGAACTGCGCCCGCAGGGCGAGTGACATCCCGCCGGCGCGCACCGCGCGGCGGGTCCTCGGCTCCGTCGTGGGCTGCGTGAAGAGCTCCGCGCGGAAGAGGTGCACCCAGAGCTCCCAGTTGACCGGGATCCCCAGGTACCCCTCGCAGACGCCCACAAACGTGGCCGCCTGCGAGATCGCGTTGGGCGCGAAGTTGTGCAACTCCACGCCGTAGTAGTGGCACAGCGCCCGCATGAAGCGGCTCGCCGGCGCGTTGAAGCCTCTCTCGTGGAAGCGCACGAAGCTCACTACATAGCCTCCGGCGGGTTGGGGGCGCGGTCCCCCGCCGGTGGCACTATCCACTCCGCCGGGCGGCCATCCTCATTAGCCGCCAGCTGGCCGGCGGTGACTAGCTCGCCAAGGGCCAGCTGGGTCACCGACGACCTCTCCCAGGCGTACGGGTCTAGGATCGTGAGGGGCTGAGGCGGCGCCATGAGGAAGGACCAAGGATGCGAAGAGCGAAGGACAGGAAAGGGAGGAAAAGCTCTAATGGCGGAGCCGCACGGTGACAAAGGCGAGACGAAGAAGAAAGCACGGAGGGCTAAAATGGCGGAGCGCGAAGGTAAAAAACCGCCGTTTCCCCTTCTCCTCAGATTTATAAGCCGCGGGCGAGCTCTCCGGAGCGGATGTCCCGCGCGCGTTAACTGCAGGGAATCTTTTCTTCTCGCTGGCAAGCGGACCCCACCACGACCGCGGCGGCCACGTCACCGAAAACGGGCCATCATCACGGTGAAGATCGGCCGGGCCGTGGCGGGCGGTCACATCCGCCTGCCCACGCTGCCCACTACGCGCGCGCACGCGCGGCCGCAACGCCTAAAAAGGCGCGCCCGCGATGCGAAAACCGCAGCCTCTACTGTGGAGCATTTAATGCCCCGGTCCCTTGTGAAACAAGGAGAACCCTCGAGCGGCACGGACTCCTGGCTCGGGATAAATTCAGCCCTCGAGCAGGTGCAAGTGTGAGAAGGTCGCCCCGAGGCCCGCCTGAAACGAAGTGAGCCTCGCGAGCACCCATGCCACGTAGCACCCTCGAGCGGCACGAGCCCCTGGCTCTAGACAACGTCAACCCTCTAAGGGACATTGGCGTGAGAAGGTCGCCGCGGGGCCCGCCAGAAACAAAGTGAGCCTCGCGAGCACCCATGCCACGCAAAACCCTCGAGCGGTACGAGCCCCTGGCTCTAGACAATATCAACCTTCCAAAGGGACACAAGTGTGAGAAGGTTGCCCCGAGGCCCGCCTGGAACGAGGCAGGCATCGCGAGCACCCATGCCACGTAGTGCTACTGACCAACGCCTCGGGGGCTGGCACGCCCAGGCCCCTCGACGGCCGCGAACGCAAAGACGGGGCTGCCCAGGCGCCGCCCCGCACGGCCCTACTGATCAGAGGTTCGAAGCCTGACCCTCGACGGGTTCGAACGGCGCCACAGATCGCAGAGTCAGGGACGACGAGGGCACGCGCATTCGAGCCGTTCCACGAGCCCATCGGCTCGAGGGTGCCCCACATGTCGTGTTCGAGAGCCAGCGAGGGCAGCTAGCCGGGGGATCCCACCGAGGGAGAGCTTCCGCGCCCTCGGTCCCTATCGAACGGGACCGAGCCCCACCTAGCAAACCCACGCAAGCGCTTCAATGGACGTGTCTCCGGACCACGTAGCCTACCCTTATCGAACGGGGCATGGGCGTCCACTCGAACCACCCGCTAGCAACTCGACGAGGAATCCGCAATTCGCGACCCGCTCGATGGGGGTTGCGGAAACCTCACCCTCCGTCCCGCGAAGGGATGGCGAGGGCGCGTTAAAAAACAAGTCGTAAAGCTCTACCCGATCGCCTCGAATGGGCCCAGGCTCGGGGGCTTGACGCACGGCTACACCTCCTTGAAATTGCACCCGCCGGGAGACAAGGCGCCGGCGCGCGTACGCCACCGAAGCCGGCTGAGATATTGCCGACGCCGGTTGAAACATGTGCCACGCCCTCTGACCAATTCTCAAGGTTAACCCCTGCAGAAGCATCCACGCTCCCCGCGGGCCGAGGGCTAGACCCGCGGGTCCGCTGACGCGGCCCCACGGAAAGCGTGCGCAAGGCAAGGAGGGAAGAACGTCCTATCAGTAGGTTCCAGCATCTGCGGGAGCCTCAATGGCAAACCCACAGATGCTCGGGGGCTACTGTCGGGGACAGCCCTAGGGGCCCCCTTTAACAACCGGGGAATCCCCACTTAAAACCTGCAACGAAACAAAACATGCCTTGCCTAACCGTGCAGGATACGGCCCACGCTGCAAAGGACCTCAACGGCCCATCAAGATGGCCCTCTCGAAGATCCCCTCGAGCAGGCTTCGCCTCGATCGAGGGGGTGCGCTCCCCTCGAGCGGGCTCCGCCCCCGCTCGAGGGTCCGCTCCCCTCGAGCGTACTCCGCCTCGCTCGAGGGTCCGCCTCGCCCTCGGCGGGGTCCGTTTCGCTCGAGGGCACCCCGCTCGCGTGCGCCAGCCCCCGTACACTGGGCATTTAACGCCCTGACACCGGCGGGACAGTGCCATCATGCGCCCAGGGCTCGCGCCCCGGTGCCGCCGCACCAACTCCCCAGGAGGGAGCCCATCCCCATCACTGTGGGAAGGGACTGTGCAGTGCGGCCGGCGTCAGTCCCGTGATGCCGTGCGCCTGCTCCAGTACGGCTAACGTGCCGAGCCCTCGAAGGGGGCCGGCTTCACCCTCGATTTGCTTTCTTGTGACCCTACAGGGTTAGGTGGAGGCGCTAGGCGGGAGGAACGCCATCCCTGCCACTGTTACGGCATGGCAGCCGTCCCCGTGCGTGCAGGCGCACGCCCGGCGCTGTAGCAACAACTCCGGTACGGTGAAGCGTATAGGAATGGGACGCCGTTTTACCTACCCCTGTACGCCGTACAGGCCAACGTCAGCAGCTCCCTCGAGCCCGTCAGAAGACATCACCGTCATCCGCTGCCCTCCTACCCTCGAACCGCCACTGTTCGGGTACAAGATAGGCCATGATGGCCGAATCGCTACAAGGATCGTCCGGACGGCCGCCCACTCTACAGCGTAGCACGCCACACCCCTTCACATAGCTAGATAGCGCGGCGTGCATGTGATTCGTTCTCCCCTTGATCTATAAAAGGGGGACGAACCCCCCTGCCGCGGGGGATGGAAAAAAACAATGAAAGGAACACAGACACGACACAATTGGAGACAGGCTGCACCACGCACTTGTTCTCCAATTCTCCCACAACATCTTCAGCCACCACAACAGGGACTTGGAAGCCAGGCTTCCTCTCCCGCCTTGCTTGTAGCAGCCCCACTACAGGCACCCCCGGTGCTAAGTAATATAGTGCCTCGAGCACGCCACGCGCTCGGACGTACGGCCCCCCCCGGCCGGAACCAGGATAAAAACTCTGTGTCACTTGTTACTTAGCATCGACCATTGAGGGATAGACCGCGGCGCTTACTACTGGTTAGTGTTGGGACCACATTCCGCACCGACAATGTGGGACCCATCAGTCAGTGAGTCACTTCTTTTATTCCCCTTGCCCCCCGTCTCCCGATTTCTCCCCCACCCTCCTCCTCTCTTCCTCCCGACCCCCTCTTTCACTCCACGCCGGCACCGCGCCGCTCCCCGAGCTCGACCCCAACACCGCGCCGCTCGATCCCCAGCACCACGCCACTCCCTGAGCTTGCACCTGGTGACGGCAGATTCATGCTCCGGGCGGCGGCCATAGAGGAAGCTCCGCCCAGGCGCGGCGGGCACTCCTGACGGTTGTGGAGGGAGCTCCGGCCAAGCGCGGTGGGGGCTCCGGGCGGCCGTGGAGGGAGCTGCGCCCAAGCGCGGTGGGAGCTCGACCTCCAGCCATGCGCGAGAGCTCTGGGGAGCCCATCTGGATCTCGCGACACGACAGTGAGGCCCGCACGACCGGTCAGCGTGCCAACACGACAACGAGCCCTCACGGATGGGCTGCCTGGCGGCGCCGGAAGTGGCCCGCACGGTCGGTATGCGTGGCGGCGGCTGCGAGGGCCCCGCGCGGCCGAGCTCGCGGCGGCGCGGCGAGGGGCCCGGGCGGCTGGGCTGCATGGCGACGCGGTGAGGGGGCGTCGCGGTCCAAGTCGACGGAGAGGGGGCGGCGCGGTCCAAGTCGATGGCGAGGTGTGTCGGGGACAGCCCTAGGGGTCCCCTTAAACAACGGGGAAATCCCCACTTAGTCCCGCAACCGCATCAAAACACGCTAGGCCTAACCATGCAGGTGACTAACCACGCAGGACACGGCCCACGCCGGGACCCCCGACGGCCCACCAAGACAGCCCTCTTAGAAGTCCCCTCGAGCAGGCACCGCCTCGCTCGAGGGCGCGCTCCCCCTCGGGCAGGTTCCGCCCCGTTCGAGGGGCAACTCCCCCTCGAGTGGTTCTGCCCCGTTCGAGGACTCACTCCCCCCCCTCGAGCGGGCCTCGCCCCGCTCGAGGGTCCGCCCCGTCCTCGGCCGGGGCCCGCCACGCTCACGGGCGCCCCGCACGCGTGCGTCGGCCCCGTACTTGGGCATTTAACGCCCGACGCCGCGGGGACGGCGCCATCATGCGCCGGGGCTCACGCCCCCGTGCCGCCGCACCAACTCCCCGGGGAGGAGCCCATCCCCGCCCGCGTGGGATGGACTCGTGCGGTACGGCCGGTGTCGGTCCCGTGACACCGTGCGCCCACTACAAGATGCGACTAACGCGCCCGACCCTCGAAAGGGGGCCGGGCGCACCCTCGATTTCACTTTCCCGTGACCCTACGGAGTTAGGTAGGGGGCGCTAGGCCGGTGGATGGCCATCCCGGTCATCGTAACGGCGCGGCTGCCGCCGTACCCACGCGTGCGGGCGCACGCCCGCACCGCGAGCGCACGCCGGCACCGCGGCAACCACTCCCGCTACCGCGGAGCGCATTGGGAAGGAACGCCGTTCGCTCGCTCCCCGTGCCCCGTACCGCCCATCATCAGCACCTCCCTCGAAGCCTATCAGAGGACGCCACCGCCGTCTGCCGCCCTCCTACCCTCGAACCGCCACTGTTCGGGTACGGGGTAGGCCATCATGGCCGGATCGCAGCGAAGATCGTCCGGACGGCCGTCCACTCTACACCGTAGCACGACGTGCTCCCTCCCGTAGCTAGGTAGCGCGGCGTGCATGTAACTCGCCGCCCCCTTGGCCTATAAAAGGGGAGGCGAGCCCCCAGCCGCGGGGGGGGGGGGGGGGGGGGGAACGAGTTCAGCTCAACACAAGACACCGCGCACTCACTCTATTATTCTCCCACAACATCTTCAGCCACTCTCCCAGGGACTTGGAAGCCACGCTTCCTCTCCCGCCTTGCTTGTACTTTCCCCACTACAAGCACCCCCGGTGCTGAGCAATACAGTGCCACGAGCACGGCCCACCGGACGTACGACCCCCTCGGCCGGAACCAGGATAAAACCTTGTGTCATTTGTTGCTTGGCATCGACCATTAAGGGATAGACCTAGGCGCTATCTACCGGTTAGTGTCGGGACCATATTCCGCACCGACAGCTTGGCGCCCACCGTGGGGGCGAACGAGCGCTTAAGGTCATTTCGCCAACTCCCTCCATGGTGATCCGCACCGAGTACCGTGGTACCCTCTACAACATGGGTAGCTCGGACCCCCTCCCGGCCGGAGTTCGAGATCCGCTTCGGGGACCCGAACTTCCGGGCCACGGGGAACGGCTATCTCATGCGCCTCACCAATCGTGGAGGAGCTTCGCGCGCGCGCGCGAGGCCGGAGTCTCGCTGCGGTCTCCGCCGCACGCACGACACCGGCGCGCGCGCCGCGCGGCACGGATGTCGTGGGCCCATCGACGCCGCGACGCCGTCGTCGCTCCGGGCTCCGCTCGCGCCGGGCCCGGTCCGAACGGCGGCAGGCCGAGCGCACCGCGGCCCAACGCGGTGCGCCCACCGTCACGACGACCGCCACCGCCCCGGCGGGACCGCGCGCGGTCTCGGACCGCGCATCCCCATCGGGCCGCGTGGCGCCACTACGGCCTACAACGCCAACGTCAACACGACGATGCGCGGGGTTCCACCCGGCCGCCACGTCTTCGTCGCCGGGGACCCCGGCACCTCCGCGGCGGACGAATCGTCCCCGGGCTCCGTCGACACGATGCCACCCACCAACCGCCACCTGGTACGCGGAGTGGGACTTCTCCGGCGTGCCGGACCCCGGTCCGCGTTCGGGCGCTTCCTCGACGCCACGGACTACCGGTTTGGTCGCTCCGACGACCCGACTCCGACCGGGAGCTACGACCCCGTGCGGGAGTGCCGCGCCGTCATCACCAACGACCGGCCAACGCCGCCGGTGCGGCGGTGGCCGGAGACGGAGAAGTCACGCCCGCGCCCCAGAATCACCACGCGCCCGGCCGCGGGGCCAAGCCGCTCTCGCCGGGGCCGACGTCGATGCACGGCCGGCCCAAGCCCGCGAGCTCGAGGCCAAGGCTGGCGGAGGAATGCGGGACGGTGCGGGCGCTCCGCGCCTCGATGGCGGGGGAGGCCTCCGCTCGCGGCGAACGCGCGCGGGAGCTAGGCCGACGGTCCGTGACCGCCTCAACCCCGCCCCCAACGTCCACAACGCGGACACTCGCCACGGGCGAGCCAAAAGCTCATCGCCGCCGCGACGTTGCTACGCGCCATGCCGGCACCCTCGACCCCCGAGGCTCGAGACATGCACCGCGAGGTGCAGACCCTCCTTGAGCAAGCGGCCGTCCAGCAGGCCGAGAGCTCGGCCTCACGCATCCGCCAACAGGGGGACGCGCGGGGTGATGATCCCGCACCAGGAGGCGAACCCTCGGTGCACGCGGGTCAACCTGCTGACCAGGGACGCACGCCGGCCAAGGAGCGGCTCCTTGACACACGCAGGGCGCTGGATGGAGATGCCCGCAACGTCATCAACGCCAGGCGCACCAGCAAGGCGGACGCACGAGCGGCCAGAGGCTATCACCCTCGAAGGGGTGGACGCTACGACAGCGGTGAGGATCGCTCCCCGACGCCGGAGCCCCCGGCACCCGTGTGTTCGGCCGGGGAGATCCGCACGGCGGCGTTCCCCCGCCGTTTCCGTCGCCCTCGACAATCGTCAAGTACAACGGGGAGACGGACCCCCGCGTCCGGCTCAACGACTACCGCCTAGCCTCGTCACCGGCGGGGCCACCAACGACGAAGTAATCATCCGCAACTTGCCCCCGCATCTGGGCGACGCGGCCCGGACATGGCTCGAGCACTTGCCCGCCAGCCAGATCCATAACTGGGACGATCTAGTCCACACGTTCGTGGGCAACTTCCAGGGCACGTACGTGCGCCCTGGGAACTCCTGGGATCTGCGCTCCTGCACGCAGAAGCCGGGCGAGTCGCTGCGGGACTTCATACGGCGCTTCTCCAAGCGCTGCACGGAGCTCCCCAGCGTGGCACAGTCCGAGATCGTGCACGCGTTCCTCGAGGGCACCACGTGCCGGGACCTTGTGCGCGAGCTGGGACGCAGCCCGCCTACGGACTCAAACGAGCTGTTCGACATCGCCACCAGCTTCGCCTCCGGAGAGGAGGCCGTGGGGGCAATCTTCGACGGCAAGAAGGGCAAGCGCTCCGAGGACACGCCCGCGGAGGGCAGCGGGTCCAAGGAGCCGCGCCGCAACGACAAGCGGGGCAAGAAGGGGGGGAAGAAGCCGCGCGCGCGGCGCGCGAGCGAGGGCGCAACGGCGGCAACGCCGAGGCCCTCGGCGTTGACCCGGCCCGACGGGGCCCTCGACCGGCCCCTCGAGGCTCGGGGGGTGTTTGACGACATGATGAAGAAGCCATGCCCCTACCACAAGACCCCCGTGAACCATACTCTTGAGCAGTGCGACATGCTCAAGAAGTTCTATGGCCGTGCCGCCGCGAAGGAGGCAGAGGCCAAGAAAGATAGGGGCGATGGCGACGCGGGTGGTTTCCCTGCTGTCGAAAATGTGTTCCTCATCTTTGGGGGACCCACCGTCGACATGTCGACCCGGCAGCGCAAGAAGGAGCGGCACAAAGTCCTCGCCGCAGAGAGGGCGCCTCCGGCCTTCCTTAACTGGTCGAAGGATGCCATAACCTTTAGCCGGGACGACCACCCAAACCGCATCCCGAACCCGGGCCAGTACCCACTGGTGGTCGATCCCATCATTGGGAACGCCCGGTTTTCGAAGGTCCTTATGGACGGAGGCAGTAGCCTCAATATCCTCTTCGCGCATACATTGCGCCTGATGGGGATCGGGCTGGACCGCCCGCGGCCCAACACGAAGCCGTTTCACGGCATCGCGCCCGGCAAGCAGGTTCAACCCCTAGGGCAGATCGATCTGCCGGTCTGGTTTGGGACCCCCAAGAATTTCCGCAAGGAAACCCTCACCTTCGAGGTGGTGGGATTCAAAGGGGCCTACCATGCCATACTTGGGCGACCATGCTATGCCAAATTCATGGCGGTCCCCAACTACACGTACCTGAAGATGAAGATGCCGGGTCCAAACGGCGTCATCACCGTCGGGTCGTCGATCGAGCACGCATTCGACTGCGACGTCGAGTGCGTGGAACATGCAGAGGCACTAGCGCTGGATGAAGCGCTGGTGAACACGCTGGAGAAGATGGTCAACGACGACCTCAGCTCCGCCGCCAAGCACGTCGGCACCTTCGAGGCCGCCGAGCAAACCAAAGGGGTCCCCCTCGACCCGTCGGCCCCCGAGGGCAAGACGTTGAGGGTCAGCTCGACCCTCGACCCTAATTAGGAAGCAGTGCTCGTCGACTTCCTCCGCGCCAACGCCGACGTCTTCGCGTGGAGCCCCTCGGACATGCCAGGCATCCCGAGGGAGGTCGCCGAGCACTCCCTTGATATCCTGCCAAACGCCCGCGCTGTGCAGCAGCGGCTGCGCCGCTTCGACGAGGAGCGGCGACGGGCGATCGGAGCGGAGCTGCGAAAGCTCCTCGAGGCCGGGATTCATCAAGGAAGTATTCCACCCCTACGTGGCTAGCTAATCCTGTGCTTGTAAAAAAGAAAAATGGGAAGTGGAGGATGTGTATAGACTATACCAGTCTCAATAAAGCATGTCCAAAAGTTCCTTTTCCTTTGCCACGCATAGATCAAATCATTGATTCAACAGCTGGGTGCGAACTGCTCTGTTTCCTTGATGCCTATTCGGGATATCACCAAATAAAAATGAAGGAGTCCGACCAGCTCGCGACTTCGTTCATCACACCGTTCGGGACGTTCTGTTACGTCACGATGCCTTTTGGCCTCAGAAACGCGGGCGCAACATATCAGCGCTGCATGCAGCACGTTTTTGGGGACCATATCGGGCGGACGGTCGAGGCCTACGTGGACGACATCGTCGTCAAGACCAGGAAGGCGGACGACCTGGTTAACGACCTTGGCGTCGCGTTCAGCTGCCTACGGGCCAACGGGGTCAAGCTAAACCCCGAGAAATGTGTCTTTGGAGTGCCGCGGGGCATGCTCCTAGGATACATCGTCTCCCAGCGGGGAATCGAGGCCAACCCTGAAAAGGTCGCGGCCCTCGAACGAATGGGTCCGATTCGGGACCTCAAAGGGGTACAGAAGGTGTTGGGGTGCCTCGCCGCCTTAAGCCGCTTCATCTCGAGGCTCGGTGAGAAGGGCCTGCCCCTCTACCGGCTGCTCAAGAAGCACGAGCGCTTCTCTTGGACCGCCGAGGCCCAGGAAGCGCTCGACAAGCTGAAGGCGTCTCTGACGCACGCCCCAATCCTTACGCCGCCGCGAGACGGCGAACCCCTACAGCTCTACGTAGCCGCAACCACCCAGGTGGTCAGCGCCGTGATCGTCGTGGAGCGCACGGAGGAAGGGCACGCCTTGCCCGTGCAGAGGCCGGTCTACTACATCAGCGAGGTCCTGTCGGACACGAAGACGCGCTACCCCCAGGTCCAGAAGCTGTTGTACGCGGTAGTCCTCGCGCGGCGCAAGCTCCGCCACTACTTCGAGGCCCACCCGGTCACGGTGGTCTCTTCCTTCCCGCTAGGAGAGATCATTCGCAACCCCGACGCGGCAGGCAGGATTGCCAAGTGGTCCGTGGAGTTGATGGGCGAGACGCTCGCCTACGCCCCGCGCAAGGCCATCAAATCGCAAATCCTAGCTGATTTCGTCGCTGAATGGACGGACACGCAGCTGCCGCCCCCACAAATCCAAACAGAGTGCTGGACTCTGTTCTTCGACGGCTCGGTGATGAAGACAGGAGCGGGCGCGGGCCTGCTCTTCGTGTCACCCCTCGGGGAGCACATGCGCTACGCAGTGCGCCTCCACTTCCCCGCGTCCAACAATATGGCGGAATACGAGGCCCTTCTATGCGGCCTCAAAATCGCCATTGAGTTGGGCGTCAAGCGCCTCGACGTGCGAGGGGACTCGCAGCTCGTGATCGATCAAGTCATGAAGAACGCGAGCTGCCACGACGACAAGATGGAGGCCTACCTGTAAGCCGTGCGGGCCCTCGAAGACAAGTTCTACGGCATCGAGCTTAATCATGTACCCCGCCGGTACAACGAGGAAGCAGATGAGGCGGCAAAGATAGCGTCCGGCGGATCACCGTTCCCCCGAACATTTTCGCGCGCGACATCGCGCAGCCCTCGGTCACCTTCGAGCCCTACCCCTCGAGCGACGGCGGACCCTCGGGGGCTCCCTCGAATCCAGCGGGTGCGGAACCCATGGAAGAGGACCCCTCGAACGAGGCGTACGTGCTCTCCCTTCTCGAGGGGTACGGCTCCCACGAGGTCGATGCGATGGACATAGAGCCGGCTCCTGTCCAAGCGGATTGGCGGGAAAAATACATCGCCTGGATCGCTCGAGGGGAACTCCCCGCGGATCGGGCCGCAGCCAGGCGCATCGCCAGGATGGCCAAATCCTTCACCCTCGTCGACGGCGAGCTGTACAAGCGCGCCGCGTCAGGCATCCTCCAGCGGTGTATACCCATTCCCGAGGGGCGCGAGCTCCTACGGGACATCCACGCGGGGATCTGCGGCCACCACGCCGCGCCGCGCACCCTCGTTGGCAACGCGTTCCGCCAGGGCTTCTGCGGCCTACCGCGGTCGCGGATGCAGCGAAATTGTACGCACCTGCGAAGGGTGCCAGTTCTACGCCCGCAAGTCCAACTTGCCCGCTCACGCCCTGCAAACGATCCCCGTAACATGGCCGTTCGCCGTGTGGGGGTTGGACATCGTCGGGCCCCTGCGGAAGGCGCCCGGGGGCTTCACCCACCTGCTTGTCGCGATCGACAAGTTCTCCAAGTGGGTGGAGGTGCGCCCCATCACGAATTTGAGGGCTGAGCAGGCGGTCACGTTCTTCACCGACATCGTCTACCGCTTTGGAGTGCCAAACTCCATCATCACAGACAATGGGTCCCGGTTCACGGGCGGAAGTTCTTGGAGTTCGTGGACAAGTTCCACATCCGCGTGGATTGGGCGGCTGTGGCACACCCACAGACCAACGGCCAAGTGGAGCGTGCCAACGGCATGATTCTACGGGGCCTCAAGCCCGAATTTTCGACCGGCTCAACAAATGCGGCGAAAATGGCTCCAAGAACTACCGGCCGTGTGGAGCCTAACAACCACCCCAAGCAAAGCCACCGGTTCACCCCGTTTTTCCTAGTCCATGGCGCGGAGGCCGTCCTCCCCACGGACCCGGAATATGGGTCGCCCAAGGTTCGAGGCTACGTCGAGGACGCTAACCGCCGAGCCCGTGAGGACTCGGCCCCGGACCAGCTAGACGAAGTACGCCTCGTGGCGTTGATGCACTCCGCAAGGTATCAACGCGGTCCCTACGACGTTACCAAGCACGCAAGATACGTCGGAGGGATTTCAGCGAGGGGGATTTGGTCCTAAGGCTACGCCAAGACAACCGAGGGCGCCACAAGCTATCGCCCCCATGGGAGGGACCCTACGTCGTGGTGAAGGTGCTCAAGCCGGGCACGTACAAGCTGGCCAACGAGGATGGTGAAGAACTCACCAACGCTTGGAACATCCAACAGCTACGTCGCTTCTACCCTTAGCTAGGATTTCCAAGTACTTTTTGTTGTAAAATCACATGGCCAACGCCCCAGTTGGTGTCAACTATGTAAATAATCCAAGTCTAATAAAAGGGCAACTCGGCTTTCCCCTGAAACCCAAGTTACCCTCGGGGGCTACTACGGGGGCATCCCCCCAAAATGGTCCCATTTTTTGCGCAAAAATAAAAAACGACTCACACGCGCTAAGTTTGTTTCCTACTTCAACCTCGAGCCACGATTCGAACAGGGCGCAGATGGCACAGCGGAAGGAGCGTGCGAGCCAGAGATAGCCTACGCCGCGTGGCTATGGCCCTTCTCTCTCGCCTCCAACCCAGCGGGCCCCCTGCGAAAATCGAACTCCCCTAACTAGAATCTACTCAGGAAGAAGGAGAAACAAAAAGCGTGATAAACAAACGATTTCATTTACATCAAATGCCTGTGTTCATGAAACGACTTGTTTATTTACAAAAGGCCACGAGGCCAGAATACTGATACACATAAAAAACGGGCCTAGCGCCCAGACTGCTTTCAGGCGGGAGGAGCAGCAGCATCCGCGACGTCGGGGAAGAGGAACTCCTCGAAGGCCTCGGCGAGCGATCCGGCGGCGTCGGCAGCAAGCGCGTCTATGCTTTCCATGGCCACTTCGTCCTCGACGCCCTCGGGAACGATGTAGCCCTCCGCCAGCGCCTCGAAGTTGACCTCGTAGTGGGAGCGCACCACTCCGAGGGCCTTCTGGACGCCTAGATGCAACGCCCGGCGCATCCGCTCCGTGACATGGCCGCCGAGGGCGCGCGCGGCGGCGGCCGGCCGAGCCGCCGGCTTGGGCCTCGCCTTCCTCGATGACGCAGCGGGTCTCGAGGGCCGCGCGTCACGCGGCCTCCCCGCAGCCTCGGCTCGGAGGAGTTGTAGGAAGCCTGCAGGGCCTCGGCCCGCCCAGCGGCATGCCCCAGGGTGGTGCGCAAGTCTGGAATCAACAAGACATAAAGAAATCAGAAAGGGGGAAACGAATCCTCTAAAGCAAAAAGCCAACAAGCAGAGTCAAACAGTGACTCACCCTCGACTTGCTTCCTCTCCAAATCGAGGTCGCGGCGCGCGGACTCGAGTGCCAACTCGAGATGCTGGACGGTCTCGCCTTGCTCGCGGAGGGCCGCCTCTCGGTTGGCGTTGCGTGCGAGCGCGAGCGCATCGTCCTCAACTTTGGAGAACGCGGCGTTCCGCTCCTCCGGCCGACTTCTCCGCCGCCCTCGCGCGCGACGCGCTCCCCGCTCCAAAGGCCGTTCGGGCGTCGCCGAGGGCCGCCTCGCTCCGCCGGAGTCGCCCCTCGGCCCCCCCGCGGGCGATGCGCTCCCCGCCGGAACCGCTCCTCGGCGGCGACGAGGGCCGCGGCCTTGGCGTCGAGGGCGGCCCTCGGGTCGTCGGCCTCCTTGGCGCGCTGCTCCAACCCGCGCGCCCGCTCCTCGCCCCCGCGCCGCCGCGCCCGCGCCCCCTCGAGCGACGTGCGGAGCTCCCGGGTTTCCGGCGCGAGCGGTGGCCACCTCCGCCTCCCGCTTGGCGGCCGGCGTCCGCGTCTTCTCCAGATCCGCGCGCGCGTTCCATAGCGCCTCGTCGCGATCAGTGAGAGCCGCGCAGATCCGCTCGAGGCTCGAGCGACGCGCCGTGTCCTGCCTCGAGCTCTCGGGGAGCTCGTCGCACCACGCCATCGCCCGTACGCCCCGCCGGTGTCCGGCGTCCTAAGAGCGTCCGCAAGCGCGTTGAAAGCGCTGCACCGCTCCCGGAGCTGGCGGGCCTCGGCGTTCACCTGGTCGAACGCGTCATACTTGTCGTGGGCGCGGCGCTCGAGCTCCTGGCACCCACACATCAAATCCCGTAAGCGCCAAGGCTTGAATGCAGCACACGAAAACGAAAAAGGAAGAGGGGTGAGTAACCACGGCTCACCTGGAAGACGAGCCAGGCCGGGCCGCCGTGAACTTGCAGCGCCTCGTTCAGCGCGCGGTTGAGCGTGGCGCCGTGGCTCCGAAGCTCGCCCCAGAGCTCCTGCTCCCCCCGGGCGTCAGCAAACGCCGGGGGATCACCGACGGCCCCCTCCACCTGGGCAGGGCGGCCGGCGTGGGAGGACGAGGCCTCGGCACCATGTCCTCGGCCCCCCACCACCATGTGACCCTCGTGCCGCCTCACGAGGGCCCCCTCCTGGGGCTCGGGGGAGTTCGTGGGCCAGCTGGCCCACTGATTCCACCCAGGCGGCGGGGAGTCATCCGAGAGCTCCACCACCTCCGCCTGAAGATCGCCGGCGGGCGCAGCCGCTTGCGCCGCCTCCGCCGGCACCTCCACCCCGCGCCTCCGCGGCCACGGGCGCCCGTCGTGGCGCCGTGGCCGCCGCCTCCGGCCGTACCGCCGCATCCACGGGCGCTCCCGCAGTTGCGCCCGCTCCACCTCCTCCGCAGGGGCCGCCACCGCGGCCGCGCCTCCACCGTGGCCGCCGCCGCGCCCGTATCTCCGTGGCGACCGGCGCCGGCCGCCCCCCGCGACCCCCTGCGGCCGCGCCGCGGCGGCCGATCCGCCGCCGGGGCCTCGAGGCCCCGGCCGGGCCTTGCGAGCTCGTGCCCGCCGCCGCGCTTGTCCCCGTGCGCGACCCCCTCGACGAGCGCCGCCGGGTGGGGATCGATGCGTCCGTCCTCGACACCTTGGCCGGTGCAAGAGGAGGAACGGCTGGCACCGCCCGCGCGTGCACGAACGGAGGGTTAGAGCACCTAATCACCAAGAAACCAAACCAAGCGAAGGAGGACAGGCTCCTTACCTCGCGGAGGAAAAGGCCCGCTTCCTTTCCTCGAGGCCTCGCGGACGAGGCCGGCGCGGCCGCCGCGCCGCGCCGCGGCCGCCTCCCCGACGGCGCCGCCGCGCGCACGGGCACGCCCGCCCCGTGCGCGGGCGCACCCGATGCCGCACGCCCCGAAGACGCCACCGCGCGCGGGGGGCACGCTCGCCCGCGCGCGCGGCACACCGCCGGCCGCGCCCCTTGACGATGACGCCGCGCGCGCGGGCACGCTCCCCCCGCGCGCGGGCACGCTTGACGCGCGCGCGGCGCGTCCCGCCGCGCGTGCCTCCGCGACACGCGCGCGCACCTCCGCGCGCGCGCGTGCCGCCCCCGATGACGATTGCACCGCGGCGGCGGGCGCCGGTGCGCCCGCCCCGTGCGAAGCCGCCCTTGACGCCGGCGCGGGTTCCGGCGACGGGGCGCGAGGCCGCCACCCGTCGGAGGGGCCCTCCCCCCTCGCCCTCTTCCTCCTTGTCCTCGTCCGAAGACGAGGGCTCCTCGATATCCGGGGAGGAGAGCCCCGGCTCCTCGCGCCGCCGGACTCCGCGGACCGTTGGTCGCGGCGCGCTTGGCGCCGCCTCGCGTGCTCCCTCTTGCGCGCGCGCCCGCTCCCCGCCGCTCCCGCCGCGCCGCCCGGCCGAGCGCACGGGAGTCGGGGGGTGGGTGGAACGGACTTGGCGACGTTGAACTTCACCGGCGCGCACAGGGGAGCATCAATGGCACGTCGGGAAAACAAAAGTGAGACCGAGAACTAAAACAAAATCAAGAACCACACTCACCAACGGGCCGGTGGGGAGCATCTCGATATCCCACGGGGTCCGACCCGCGAGCAGCGGCGGCACCGGGTGTCGACGGCGCTCCGCGCCCGGTGAGCGCATACGGCCGCTCGAGAGGCGTCGGGAGCATCCGCGACCTCGCCAGGTCGACGGGGTTGGCCGCCTCGTCATCTCGAAGATACGGAGCGGCCTCTTCATCGGCCGGCACGATCCGCCGGTGATGAAGGAAGGCGAGGACGCCCATCGCGTTCCGCCCCCATCTTCGCCGGCGCCGCAACGCGGCCGGACCGACTCCGCCGCGCCCCGATGCCGGGCCGTGGACACCCCGTAGCCCCAAGAGGCAGGCCTCTCCTTGAACACCCGGCCGGTGTAGGGGGGGGGGAGGCCGGGCTCGGCGTTACGCGAGGGGAACCACCCCCGCTCCCGGCCCGCGTTGTTCGTCGTCATGGTGCGGGGGATGTAGACGTTCTTGAATTGCCCCCGCGGGGCAAGCGACATCCCGCCGGCGCGCATCGCGCGGCGGGGTCCTTGGCTCCGTCGTGGGGCTGCGTGATGAGCTCCGCGCGGAAAAGGTGTACCCAGAGCTCCCAATTGACAGGGATCCCAGTGTACCCTTCGCGGACGCCCACGAACGTGGCCGCCTGCGAGATAGCGTTGGGGGCGAAGTTGTGCAGCTCCACCCCGTAGTAGTAGCACATCGCCCGCATAAATGTGCTCGCCGCGCGCGTGAAGCCGCGCTCGTGGTAGCGGACGAAGCTCACCACATAGCCCTCCGGCGGATTGGGCTCGTGATGCGCCGCCGGTGGCACGATCCACTCCGCGGGACGCCCGTCTTCGTTGGCCGCCAACTGGCCGGCGACGACCAGCTCACTGAGAGCGAGCCGGGTCACCGTCGACTTCTCCCAGGCATATGGCTCCAGGACCCTAAGAGGAAGCTCGGGCGGCGCCATGAGGGAGGACGAAGGAATGCGAGGACGGAGGACAAGGAGACGGAAGAAAAAAGCTTTAGCGACGATGCCGCGCGGTGGCAAGAGCACGACGAAGGCGAAGGGGCGGAGGACTGAAAACGGTGAGACGCTAAGGTAAAAAACCGCCGTCCCCTCCTCCCCGCAGTTTTATAGGCCGACGGGCGAGCTCTCCGGAGCGGACGCCCCGCCAGCATTAACTGCAGGAATCTTTCCATCGCGTCGACGGGTGGGCCCCACCACGACCGCAGCGGCTATAACACTGCAGGCGGGTCATCATTACAGCAAAGACCGGCAGCGACCGAGGCAAAACCGTCACGTCCGCCTGCCGCGCGCGCACACTACGCGCGCGCGCGCGCGCAGCGCCGCCTAAAAAGGCGCGCCCGCGCCGCAAACCGCGGCCACGACCGCAAGGCACTTAAATGCCCGGTCCCTTGCCAAGCAAGGAGAACCCTCGAGCGGGGCGGACCCCCGCTCGAAACGAGGTGACCCTCGATGGGATATTAGCGTGAGAAGGTCGCCCGGATCCGCTCGATGTAGAGCAGGCCAACCGCGGGCACCCATGCCACGTAAAACCCTCGAGCGGCATGACCCTCGGCTCGAAACGAGAGGCGACCCTCGATGGGATATCGGCGTGAGAAGGTCGCCGGGACTCGCTCGATGTAGAGCGAGGCAACCACGGCACCCATGCCACGTAAAACCCTCGAGCGGCATGACCCTCCGCTCAAAATGACATCAACCCTCGATGGGATATCAGCGTGAGAAGGTCGCCCGGGATCTGCTCGATGTAGAGCAGTCAACCGCGGGCACCCATGCCACGTAAAACCCTCGAGCGGCATGACCCTCGGCTCGAAACAGAGGCGACCCTCGATGGGATATCAGCGTGAGAAGGTCGCCCGGGACCTGCTCGATGTAGAGCAGGCAACCACGGGCACCCATGCCGCGTGAAACCCTCGAGCGGCATGACCCTCCGCTCAAAATGACGTCAACCCTCGATGGGATATCAGCGTGAGAAGGTCGCCCGGGACCTGCTCGATGTAGAGCAGGCAACCACGGGCACCCATGCCGCGTGAAACCCTCGAGCGGCATGACCCTCCGCTCAAAATGACGTCAACCCTCGATGGGATATCGACGTGAGAAGGTCGCCCGGGACCTGCTCGATGTAGAGCAGGCACCCGCGGGCACCCATGCCACGCAAAACCCTCGAGCGGCCCGAGCCCCCGGCTCGAGACAATGTCAACCCTCTAAAAGAAGGCACGCGCGTGAGAGGATCGCCCAGGTCACGCTTGAAATAGAGCGGCACCGAAAGCACTCATGCCGCGCCGTGCTGCCAACAAGCGCCTCGAGGGCTGGCTCGCCCGTACCCTCGACGGCCGCAAACGCGAAAGACGGGGCCGTCCGTGCACGGCCCCGCACGGCCTTGCGATCAGAGGTTCGAAGCCTGACCCTCAACGGGTTCGAACAGGCGCCTCAGATCACGGAGTTAGGGACGACGAGGGCACGCGCATTCGAGCCGTTCCTCGAGCCCGTCGGCTCGAGGGTGCCCCACATGTCGTGTTCGAGAGCCAGCGAGGGCAGCTAGCCGGGGGGATCCCACCGAGGGAGAGCTTCTGCGCCCTCGGTCCCTAGCGAACGGGACCGAGCCCCACCTAGCAAACCCACGCAAGCGCTTCCATGGACGTGTCTCCGACCGCGCAGCCTACCCTTATCGAACGGGGCATGGGCGTCCACTTGAACCACCCGCTAGCAGCTCGAAGAGGAATCCGCAATTCGCGACCCGCTCGATGGGAGTCGCGGAAACCTCACCCTCCGTCCCGCGGAGGGACGGCGAGGGCGCGTTAAAAAAACAAGTCGTCAGGCTCGACCCGATCGCCTCGAACGGGCCAAGGCTCGGGGGCTTGACGCACGGCTACACCTCCTTGAAATTGCACCCGCCGGAGACAAAGGACAGGGAGCGTGCACCCCCGAAGCCGGCTGAAATACCGCCGATGCCGGTTGGCATATGTGCCACGCCTTTCTGACCAAAGTTCTCGCGGTTAACCCCTGCAGAGAACCCACACTCCCCGCAGGGGCTTCGGGGGCTAGACCCGCGGGTCCGCCGACGAGGCCCCACGGAAAGCGTTCGCAAACAAGGAGGGAAGAACGTCCTATCAGTAGGTTCCAGCATCTGCGGGAGCCTCAATGGCAAACCCGCAGATGCTCAGGGGCTACTGTCGGGGACAGCCCTAGGGGTCCCCTTAAACAACGGGGAAATCCCCACTTAGTCCCGCAACCGCATCAAAACACGCTAGGCCTAACCATGCAGGTGACTAACCACGCAGGACACGGCCCACGCCGGGACCCCCGACGGCCCACCAAGACAGCCCTCTTAGAAGTCCCCTCGAGCAGGCACCGCCTCGCTCGAGGGCGCGCTCCCCCTCGGGCAGGTTCCGCCCCGTTCGAGGGGCAACTCCCCCTCGAGTGGTTCTGCCCCGTTCGAGGACTCACTCCCCCTCGAGCGGGCCTCGCCCCGCTCGAGGGTCCGCCCCGTCCTTGGGCGGGGCCCGCCACGCTCACGGGCGCCCCGCACGCGTGCGTCGGCCCCGTACTTGGGCATTTAACGCCCGACGCCGCGGACGGCGCCATCATGCGCCGGGGCTCACGCCCCGGTGCCGCCGCACCAACTCCCCAGGGAGGAGCCCATCCCCGCCACTGTGGGATGGACTGTGCGGTACGGCCGGTGTCAGTCCCGTGACACCGTGCGCCCACTACGCGCACGACTAACGCGCCCGACCCTCGAAAGGGGGCCGGGCGCACCCTCGATTTCACTTTCCCGTGACCCTACAGGTTAGGTAGGGGGCGCTAGGCCGGTGGATGGCCATCCCGGTCACTGTAACGCGCGCGGCCGCCGTACCCACGCGTGCGGGCGCACGCCCGCACCGCGGCGCACGCCCGGGCACTGCAAAGAACCACTCCCGCTACCGCGGAGCGCATTGGGGAAGGAACGGCCGTTCGCCCGCTCCCGTGCCCCGTACCGGCCATCATCGCCACCTCCCTCGAAGCCTATCGAGGACGCCACCGCCGTCTCGCCGCCCTCCTACCCTCGAACCGCCACCGCTCGGGTACGGGGTAGGCCATCATGGCCGGATCGCAGCGAAGATCGTCCGACGGCCGCCCACTCAACACCGTAGCACGACGTGCTCCCTCCCGTAGCTAGGTAGCGCGACGTGCATGTAACTCGCCGCCCCCTTGGCCTATAAAAGGGGAGGCGAGCCCCCACCCGCGGGGGGGGGGGGGGCGGAGTTCGGCTCAACACAAGACACCGCGCACTCACTCTATTATTCTCCCACAACATCTTCGACCACTCTCCCGGGGACTTGGAAGACACGCTTCCTCTCCCGCCTTGCTTGTACTTGCCCCACTATAAGCACCCCCGGTCTTCGAGCAATACAAAGGCCACGAGCACGCCCCCGTCGGACGTACGGCCCCCTCGGCCGGAACCAGGATAAAACCTTGTGTCATTTGTTGCTTGGCATCGACCATTGAGGGATAGACCTAGGCGCTATCTACTGGTTAGTGTCGGGACCATATTCCGCACCCGGGGGATCCACCAAGCGGATCCGTGCGCCCCCGGGAAGGAAAACCACTGTACCGGTGGAGTAGGGGCTCCTCACTGCGCCCGTAGGAGAAGGGGGTGAAGGGGAGCATTTGGGTGCCCAGCTAAAGTAGGGGCTTGAGTTGGGGGCCTGCTGGAGTGCGTTTTTTTGCTCTCGCCCTCTACCTTTTGAGTTGGGGCTCAAATAGGGGTTCTGCTGGAGTTGCTATAACTAAGGGGAAAACCACCCTCTTAAAACGCAAATCGTAAAACACCTCACAAACCAACCATTACTTAAACGCGTGCGAAGCCCACTGCCTGCTACGGCCCAACGGCCCCCGTGGACCATCAGAGGAAGGCACCGACCGCCCTCGAGCCGACCTCCGCCTCGCTCGGGGGGCTAGTACCCCTCGAGCGGGTCTCCGCCTCACTCAAGGGCTCAACACCCCTCGAGCGGATCTATGCCTAGCTCGAGGGTCTCCCTCAAGCCTCAATGCCTCACCTATTCTCCCCGACAGGACCGTTACTTGCCCCATCACGACGCGAGCGCCATGGTCAAAAGGCGAATCATTGCCACGCCGATCCCGTGACAACGCCCAGAATCTGTCCCTGACACTGTGCGGCCAGGCCGCCGCTGTGCAGCCATCCCGGGCACTGTGCGGGCGCTGCACATTCGCTGTGCAGAGAGGCTGGTGTCATTTCGAGGCACTGTGCCGCCTGCTGCCATCATCCTTTCCCCACACCGTGCCCCTCGAAGGGGCATGGGGACACCCTCGAAGAGCGTACGACCACAACCTGGCTCCTAATCAGGGTGGCACCATGACACAGGGTGAGCGGAGCATGTCCCCTCTGTCACCTTGTTGACGGTGTATTTTGGTACACCAAACATGTTCATTACACTTTGGTTTGGATTTGATTATGGAACTAACCCGCCACTAGGCACACTAATCATATAACAAGTTCATCTTTGTGCATGCATTTGGAAGTGTTGTGTTTATGTAGGAAAACATGGACATAAAGGACGGATTCGCAACAAGTTCAAAGGAGCATTTACGGAGTCTTGTTCGTGTTCATGAGCCTGATGAAATCACTTCTAATGGTGGCGAGGACCGAAGTGTTACGAAGGAACACCACCGGGGATTGAAGCGTAAAAGACCGAACTTCATGCACGGAGACCCTCCATCTTGGACGTGAGAATGACATCGTCAAAATCATGCAAGTGGAAGGGGCAAAGTGCATAAATGCATGAGGACCCACGGGAGTGAAGGGGCGACCGAACCGGGCTGAGGTGGGCCTGGGCCGGTCGGCCCAGGCCGGCCGACCTGGCCCACTCCCGACGTCGGTTCGGCCCCCCTTCCTTGCACCCGAAGGATTTTCAACCCTAAAGCCCTGGAGGCGCCGCCATTCGCAGAGGGGAGAGCCATTCGTACCAGGAGTCCATCCACAAGCTAGAGAGAGAGAGAGGAGGGAGATCTCCAGAGGGGGATCGACCACCTCGAATAAAGCACCCACAAGTGGAGAAGAAGGAAGACACCGTCGGAAGGGTGACCATGATCAAAGGTGCTATGTCTAGCACCTTGATGGGGTAATCTCCTTATTCATCCATGGGTTGTAATCAATCTTGAGATGTAATCATACTTTGTTGGAATATCTATCTATCGTCATATGTTGAATATACTTTAATGCTTAAGGTTAGCTACCATGCCGTTAAGGGAGTAGAGCTCCAATGCTCCCTTGGATCCATTCAATACGCCGTGTCCATCATAGGTCTAGTCACGAATACCTCCACGTAGTGACAGTATGGGGGGAGGGAAAGGGCGAAACCGTGGTCACAACCCCCGATAGATTAGATTGGTTTTCTTGTTTAAAGCGATTGCATGTTCTAGTATCGTAGACCCATGGGCGAGTGTCTTTTATCTTGATAGCTTAATCGTTCTCTCTAGTGTAGTTTAGTCATTTTCTAGTTTAATCATAGTTAGCATTTGAGTAGCTAGTGAGTAGAGGTAGATCAAGCGCTTGTAATCCCCTTGCTCCGCGGATTGACAAGAACCTTGGGAATCCCGTGGTGAAAAAGGTGTAGGTCTGTACGCTTGCGGATCGTAGGTGGATACATCTTTTATCCGTCAACACACCTCCGGCCCTGTGCGTCATCCTCGACCTGTGATGCCCCAGGCTTTTAATTAACGTCATTAGCGCTAATGGCCGAATCGGCCTAGTCAAACCGGCTGCCGCTGGTCAAACCTAGGTCAACCTGGGTCATCACCTCGTAAACCGAGCCGACAACCCCTATTGACCCCCTTGACCAAGTCTACACACACCCGTGGTCAACCCTTGGTCAAAGACACGGTCAAACCGAGCTTAACCATTGACGTCGGCGAATGTCGTTCGGAACTTTTGCCTCGTTCTCCAAAATTCACCTAAACACTTCAAAATCTACCTTTATGAAAGTTGTCCATCTTGTTGAGGGACACAACTTTCATGTAGATTGGCATTTTCAAATTTTGAGCGGAAAAGGGTGAAAAACTTGGACAACTGGCAGTACCTCCTGTTCACCGGGACATGGCGGCATTGAATGTTGGCAAGCCGATTCTGCAAAATCCATGGAGAAAAACACCCTAGAGCCTTCGTAAAAGTTGTAGAGGGTAGTGAGATCTCCAACTTTGGTATTCACTGCTCGGTGCACTTCAGTACAAATTTTTGGAGCAAATCTCAGTCAAACCAGTCTGCACCGCAACACGTTGTGCTGGATCGCGACGTCGCGTCGCGCCGCGCACCCGCCCGCGCCGCCGCGCGCCGGGTCGCCCCCCTTGGCGTTCGAGCCCACGGGCCGCGTCCCGAGGCCGCCCCTTCCCCAGGCCACGCGCACACCGAGGCTGTTCGAATTTCGTGCCCGCCCTGACCACGACACCGCTCTACCCGCCGGTCCGTTGCCATCCCCCTCCTTGCGTGGGCGCGCCAATCAACGCCTGGCCGGAGTACACACGGCTTTAATGCCGGCCGAGCCTTAGCAGCGAAGCAAGGACCCCTCTTCCCCGCCTCCTATAAAGCCTGCCTGCCTGCGGCTCCTGCGCAGGCCGACGGCCCGCTGCCGGTGCCATTGAAGGCAGCCGTGGCAAGCCCGGGCTCCGGCCGGCCGCACCCCCCAAACCGAGCTCGCCTCCACCTTCCCTTGCACCTACCCTAGCTCGCCGACGTGCCCGTCTTCCACACAGCCCCCACCTCGCCGACACGGCCGGTCGCGGCGCCACCGCCGCCGGCCGCCGGCGCCCCCACCTCGCCGGCCCTCTCCCCGCCCAATCGAGCCCGTGAATAAACCCCCAAGGACCCGAGGGTCGATCCCCGCCGCGCCGGCCGGTCCCGGCCGGCAGTTCGCCGGAATTTGACTGGACCGCCGCCGGCCGGTGCTCGGGGACCGCATTGCGAAGTCCCACATCTTTCTGAGGGCCTAATCGGAAACCAAGGGTACTTTTGTAAGCCTCTTAAACTTCTAGGGGCCTGCGTGAAAGTGTGTTCTGGAATAGTGTTTGACCTTTTGCAGAAAATTGTAAAATCCATATAAAATCGTAGAAAATTTAGAAAAATGCAAAACCAATTTTATTGGATTCGTCGTGGACAATACTACAACTGTTGTTATTCTCACAAGTTCGGATTCTGAATATTTTTAACATGAAAAATAGGAATGTGAAATACCTAGATCTGCCATAACTCAAAAACTATAACTCTTCCGCATCCAAATTTTGGATATGTTGGGCATAATGTCATGACTAGCTCCTGTGCCAACAATTGCACAAAGTTATGCAGTAAATCTTTTTATATAAATTGTTTTCCTTTTATGCAGAATCTGCCTAGATGATTTGTATAGCTAAAAATATTTATGTTTTTGTGCCCAACTTGTGCATGCTGTCTTGTTATGTCAAAACACACCTTTGGTGAATTAATCATGATTTTTGGTTCACCAAAAATAATTATTTTTAATTTGTGCATGTTTTCCTTTGTAAATTAGTGAAGCAAGATCAGTAGAGCTTCTTGGTGTACTTGCTGGTTCTTTATGCTTGTTTAGGACCAGAGAGAATGCATGAGAAAGTTTGGATCATTTTGGTGCTTATTTATTTTTGTATGCATTTAATTTGAATCACTAGCTAGCGTTTGTTATTTTCCAAAGTATTTAATTTCCTAGCTTCAAAGCCTTACTTGTGGGTCCAGTGGTCCAGTATAGGTGTTTTTATGCTTAAGAAACACTTCCTTGAAATTTTGGTGAATTATGGCTTAATAACAAGCTCTAAAGCCCTTTTAAAGATTAAAGAACAATTAAATAAGGAAAATCCCTTTTTGATTCATTTCCCTTTTTGGAAAGTATTACCTAACTTAATTAAAAGCTAAGAAAATACTCTTGCTGATAAAGGAAGTAAATTAGAAATAAATATCCTTGTACACACCTTAATAGTGAGAGGTAAAAAGATTAAACCTTCACATGAAATAACAAGTACCAAAGAAATATTAATTCAAATGTGCAATAAAAGAATAAACCACCTGTAATTAATAACCTTCCTAAAAGAGATGTAATATCTAGATACTTTTAAGGTGAATATGACCAACAAGAGTTGGAAAAGATAACAAACTGTCACATCACCTGAACCTTGCATTGCATTCCGTGTAGATCTTCCGGACGGTGACTATTCCCTCGTCCCGGAGCCCGAGGAAGGAGGAGCGGAAGCTTCGCTGCAGTACGTGGAAGTACTCGACGACACTGAGGGTGCTCAGGCTAACCTAGCTGACGAAGGCAAGCTCTGGTGCATCTAACCTAGTTTTCAAATCTTTGATTATTCAATTATCTATGAATGCTTGCGCATTTAAGTTCAGGAATTGAATGGAACCTTAGATGCATGATCCCTAGGTACCTTTGTCCTTACTAGTATGATAGGTCGATAGCTGCTAAGCTATAGGACCGTTACAAGTCGGGTGATGACCTCACTCGCGAGAATAGGTTCCTAGATAGGAATCACAATATATCCTTAATTGGATTGTTCATGTGGTAAGAGCGTGGGATTTGGGCTCCGGTCCAATGGCTATTGTGGGTTAAGTGTTTGAACGTACTAAGCACTTGTCGGGAATGGGACCGGTAAGCCTAGTACCTTACTGAGACGGCTAGGGATTTAACTGTCACTACTCTTGGGGTTTGTCTCACGGCTAGCTACCGGTGGTGTATGGTGAGTCTGGGTACTTCGCGGGGTATTTCGGATAGCCTGCACCAAAGACTGTGGCCTTTCATCCCGACCCGAGGATTTTTGGGAACTGCTTGGGAAGTTGTCCTTGCGGGGGCAGCCTACCGTGTGTTTAGGTCTACCTTGCAATGTTTGAATCAATCGATTGTCGGCCTCTCACCGTTATCTGAGACTACTTACTCCACTAGCCATGAGATCCCTAATGATGGAAGTTGATGAATACTATGCTTGATTAATTGTACTGTACAATGTTGTCTGTACTAGATGGCTAATTTAGTAAAGATTAAACCCACTAGAACTTGTGCTAAAATCTTGAAAGTAAGGACATACTCTTTGTTACTTTTCAGCAAAAAGAACCCAGTGGCCAAAAGCCTTTCATGTCTAAGAGTTGGTGAAGTAGTTACCACCGACGGGTAAGTCTTGCTGAGTATTAGTATACTCAGCCTTGCTATAATATGTTGATCCAGGTAGTGCTTTCGGTGATGTGTGGCCCGGAGAGATCCCGCCCGGTTGGGAGCTGGAGTGGGTGGAGGATGACGACTGAAGACATCATGGATGGCCTCCCGTGGTGTTCCCGCTTCCCGTTAGTTTGATTCCGCTGTTTCAAAACTCTGAACTACTTCTTTATGGCAAAAACTTCGGTTTGTAATAATTAAACCCTTCAGGGTATGGATTTGGATGTTAATGATGTTGTATCTCTGGACTCGCCTTCGAGTGAGTTTTAATGCATATATATCGATCCTTGCTGCTATTCAAGTGATTTACCGGGCGTTAACCCGGCGACTAACGACAGGATGATACTTTATTATCGCTTAATGACCAAAGTGAATTGGTTTAGGCGATAGTACAGTATTTTCCTGTGCGGGTTGTCACAGTTGGCATCAGAGCAATTATATGCACCAGAGATTAATAATAACCTTAATCACTGGTTTTCGAATAAAATTTGCCAAGATTGTCTGATTTTCCAAAATAAGTTGGTCCGTTAAGGATAAACTAGACCGAGAGGCCCTAGAGGGAATTTTTGGGTTCTTTCAGGTGGCTTAATTAACTTATGGTTTATTTTGCTAACTCCCAGCACATTACTTTATGTCAGACTTACTTTCTTGCGCAACCAAACTAGATGAGCCACGTGTTTTATACGTGTGCTGTACCGCATCACGGGAATTGCGAGGGTTGGAGTGATCCATTCCACGGATCCCATCTTCGCATCTATTTATGAGTTGTGTGTCGCCATGTGTTTCATACGTGTGCATTCCGCATGTTGATCATGCGAGGCAAGGATACACTCCATTCAAACGGAGGGTGTCCGAGGTTGGACGCTGTCCATGCAACGGCTTAACGCATGGATGCCGTTTCTATAGTGAACGGTAATGTATGTGGACGCTTTTATGACGTGCTGGCACGAAAGGTTCGTTTTCTGCAGGTACATAACAGCACTTCGTTAGTCGCTAAGCGATTACCGTATAGCTCTCGACTAGATATTATAGGGAGAGACGAATAAAAGCCTTGCCACCGGCACTAACTTCGATTTTGGCTTGATTGCCATGTGAGGCCAAATAGGATGTCTTGCATGCATATTATAAATCAAAACAACTAAAATGGACCCAAAACTGAATTTCTATATGCTCTCTAAGGAAGATTTTGCTAGTGTGTGCTTTTTATAAACTAGAGTACCTCTCATGCTTAGTTGTTATGCTGCCCAAATTTGTTAAAAGTTTGTTCATCTTGTCTTTGCACCATGTTCTAGGAGTAACTAAAATAGGTGTGTTAAACAAAAGTGCTCCGCATCTAATCTAGTTCCTGCTCACAGCAAGTCACGGTCATAACTTTGTCTATCTTAAGTTATGCTCAGTTTAGTCAACCTCAGTCCTGCTGTCTTTCCCAGAACCAGATCTAAAACCTTGCTTAATTGAGCAACCTTCCTAACCTTATAGCTCAACCTGTGAGTACCAAAATGTGTCTCTTCACCTTGATGAGTTTCTACCCAAAAGTGGAAATTTTTGGAGCTCTGGGTTTAAGTTATGAATTTTTGTTCACAACTGCTAGAACTTTATGTCATTACGCATGTGAGCTCGCTTCGAGTTCTAACATGCAACTGCACCTTTGTACACATGACTATCCAGCATGACTCAGCGTGAGAAAAGAGCTTATGCTATTCCACCATGTCAGTGGGAATGTGTTGATCTTAGAATTCAATCTTCAATGATGATTTCTCCTACCAACATGTTATCTTCATCGACTTGTATTTCACTCCAACCCTTTTCGTCCGTAAACATGTTGAAGCACTAAGATCTTCTTGGTATTGATATCCTTGTCCTGGTTACTTCAAACTTTCAATCATGAGCTTATTCCTCATGGTCTTGCTGACAACCTTTTGGAAAAATAAATCAATAATTATGTCCCTCCTTGAGCATGCACTTGCATAGCATGTGCATTTGGGAACCTTGGGTGAACTAACGTGCATATGCATGGAGTGTTTCAATATCTCCCACTCTATCCCTGGTGTTTGGTGATGTTGTTATCCCATAACTAAAGGTGCCGTGACGGAACCTAGGGCGTCATGTGCGCTGCAGCCACATGATTGCCACTAGGAGCGCACTAGGTATCTTGGTTGTGAGAATTGCGACTCGCCACGCACACCCCTTCTCAACCTGTGATTGTCCTCTCAATCACTAACTAGTTTTGTGGGTAACCGAGTCATGCTAACATGCATCATAAGCACCATAATACCTGAGCCTATGCATCGGGTCTTCATAACATGTGCATCACATCAATTTTTGAAAAACATTGCACCGTGGTGGCACGAAGCAATGCCACATAAGGTTGCAACCTAAATAACGTGTGATCGACCACCTCGAAGGAAGCACCCACAAGTGGAGAAGAAGGAAGACACCGTTGGAAGGGTGACCATGATCAACGGTGCTATGTCTAGCACCTTGATGGGGTAATCTCCTTATTCGTCCATGGGTTGTAATCGATCTTGAGATGTAATCGTACTTTGTTGGAATATCTATCTATCGTCATGTGTTGAATATACTTTAATGCTTAAGGTTAGCTACCATGCCGTTAAGGGAATATAGCTCCAATGCTCCCTTGGATCCATTCAATACGCCGTGTCCATCATAGGTCTAGTCACGAATACCTCCACGTAGTGACAGTATGGGGGGAGGGAAAGGGCGAAACCGTGGTCACAACCCCTGATAGATTAGATTGGTTTTCTTGTTTAAAGAGATTGCATGTTCTAGTATCGTAGACCCATGGGCGAGTGTCTTTTATCTTGATAGCTTAATCATTCTCTCTAGTGTAGTTTAGTCATTTTCTAGTTTAATCATAGTTAGCATTTGAGTAGCTAGTGAGTAGAGGTAGATCAAGCGCTTGTAATCCCCTTGCTCCGCGGATTGACAAGAACCTTGGGAATCCCGTGGTGAAAAAGGTGTAGGTCCGTACGCTTGCGGATCGTAGGTGGATACATCTTTTATCCGTCAACACACCTCCGGCCCTGTGCGTCATCCCCGACCCTGTGTGGCCATCCCCGGTGTTGTAGAACCATTCCCGGTGCTATGGAGCCCTGTACCGATGGGACATCACTACATCGTCTCCTGTGCAACCAGAGCTCGCCCATCATCAAGACCCTCGAACAGGCATACGGACGATGACCAAACACGAGCGCCAGTCAAGACTACCCTCGAAGTCATCCCTGCCCAAGCATAGGAGCCGCCACGTCGCCCGCGGAAGCCGGGATTCACCATCAAGCCGCCCAGAGACGAGGATCCGCCAGGACAACCATCACGCCACCAACACTGTACGCCAATACAACAACGATGTACAAAACATCATGCAACATGTTTGTAAACCGCCTCCCCTTGGCCTATAAAAGGAGGAGGCGGCCGCCCAGCTACGGGCATCGCTTTTCACTCAGTCACACACCCACACTCACACTTTGATATTGGCACTCTGCCTCAATCATCCATCAGGGTCTCGAAGGCTTCTCCTCCTCTCTCGCCTTGCTTGTAGCCCCCCTCTACAGGCACCCCCGGTGCAACGCAATACATCACGCACGTGCAATCTGTTGGATGTACGGCCCCACGGACGGAACTAGGATAAATCCGTGTCCTTGTATTGCTTAGCGCTGACCATCGAGAGGCTGATCACAGTGCATATTACTAGTTAGTGTCGGGACTAATCCTAACACCGACAGTTGGCGCGCTAGGTAGGGGGTCGCGTTGTGATCGATTCCTCACCAGCATTCTCGATGGTGATTCAAACCGAGATGACGTCCTAGAGGTACGCCTGGGGAAGCTCCAACCCCTTCCCAGCCGGATTCAAAATCTGGTTAGGGAGCCTGAACTTCCAGGCTACGAGAAACGACTACCTCATGCGCCTCACCAACCGACACGAGCTCCAACCCAGGCGTTCGACCGGGCTAGGCCCGATGCCCATCGCACCGGTGCCAGAAGCCTCGACACTAGCACCAGTGACAGCAGCAGCCGCCTCAACCTCCCAACGCCGGAGACGCTCAGGCCATCGCTTGCGCCAGGGCGCATGGAGCGGCACCGGACAGCGCGTGCTGCGGCGCGGAGGGACGCACGACATACATGACATCACCACCTGTGGGGGAAAACGCGGCTGCGGGGCCGCAGTTTCCTCATGGGATGCGCAACTCAGCTGCGACCTACGCTTCGTCGGTCAGCACAAACGTAGCATCATACAAAGATCTTCTAGGCCATCACCTACTGTCGATCCGAAACCTAATCGCGACCGCAAATGACGAGTTGTACCATGGCTCGGCCAGCGAGCCGCCTCCCGCAACTCTACACAGGAGAACAGAGTGGGACTTCTCCGGTGTACCGGACCCTGTGGTGTTCCATAGTTCCCTCGACACCGCGGATTACTGGTTCAGCTGCTCCGATAACTCCAGCGAGGGGAGCTACGACCCCAGACGCGAGTTCTTTGTTGTAGCTATCAACGAGCACATCGACGGAGCTGGCGGAGCAGGTGACAGAGACGCCCCCACGAGCCCGCACCAAATCTGCCGCCGACGGGAAACGCATACATCACTGTGCAACTGGATCAGGTCCGCGAGCTGGAAGCTAAGCTCGCGGAGGAGCACTAGCAAGTGTGGCTGCTGCGTGCAGCCATCCTGGGCAAGGTCTCGGCGAGCAGCGAACGCACCCGAGAGGCGGGACAGCAGGACCGTGACCGCATCAACGCCGACTTTAATGTGGATGACCCACAGATGCCACCCCGAGCTAGCCAAAAGCTCACCGCGGCGGCGACGCTGCTCCAGGCCATGCCCGAGCCATCAACACCGGAGGCACGTAACCTGCACCGCGAGGCACAAGCCCTCATTGAGTAGGTCACCGTACAGCAGGCTGAAGCTCCGCATCCCGCATGCGCAACTAGTCCAGCGCACGGGCTGGAGGTGGCGCGGAGGACCAGGAGGCATCGGTTCACGCCCTGCAAGGGGGTGGGACGGGCTAGCTAGTGAACCAGGGCAGGACGCCTGTCAGGGAGCGGATCTTGACACGCATGTCTAAGCCCAAGACGGGGATGCCCGCAACGTCTTGAACTCCAAAATGAGGGAGGACGCGGCGGCACGGGCGGCACAAGGTTACCACCCTTGACGCGGTGGTCGGTACGATAGCCGGGAGGATCGTTCCCTGACGTCAGAGCCTCCGAGAACCCGTGTGTTCAGTCGGGAGATCCGTATGGTGAATATCCCCCAACTCTTCTGGCAACCCACCACCATTGTCAAGTACTTAGGGGAGACGGACCCCCGGGTGTGGCTCAAAAATTACCGCCGGGCCTACCAGTTTGGCGGCGCCACCGACGATGCCATGATCATCAGCAATGTACCACTGCACCTCGCGGATTCTGCTTGGACGTGGCTCAAGCACCTGCCCGCTAGCCAGATCCATAATTAGGACGACTTGGTCCGCACCTTCGTGGGGAACTTCCAGGGCATGCACGTACGCCCCGGGAACTCCTGGGACCTTGTTGACGGTGAAATTCCGTCAACCTAGCCATGAGTTTACCTTCAGTGTTGGCATGACTTTTATATCATATTCAGGGAAGTTCGTTTGTGCATGTCGGTTTTGGAGTTTAGTGTTTATGCAGGATTTTAGCGTTGAAAGCAAGACTTCTGGGATAAGTTCATCAAGCACCTCGTGACAAGACCTTGAAGCCCGGTACAAGTCAAGCAATGAAGTGAACATGACTCCAAGAAGCCCAAGGCCCAAACCCGAGAAGATGGAAAACTCCGAGGACCTAGCCATAAAAGTGCTGAATCTTGCGAGATAAGGAGCTTCATCCAACTCGGAGAGAAACTGACGACAAGGGCCCACATGTAGAAGGGGGAAGGATCTAGAAGACTCTGGAAGCAACACCAGGCAAAGGAGCCCGCGGACTCGGCCGAAATGGGCCCAGGCCGGTTGGCCCAGGCCGGTTGGCCCATCCCATTTCGAGGCCCAGTCGGCCCCCTTTGACCTAGACGCCTCTCGGGCTATTTATAGCCCCCTGACCGAGAGCCACGCATCAATTCATTCTTCATCCGCCGCCGAGGAGCAGAGAAGCTAGAGGGACACCATCTCGGAGAGCAGGGTCGTGCTAGTTGTCTAGGGTTTCCCTAGCCGACGTGGGAACCTTGCATGGAAGACCACGTCGGAGCTCCGGAGCAAGGATTAAGGTCGAGGTAGGATCCCGATGGTGATTTTGTTCATGTAATCATTCATGGTGAAGTTTTATAGTGAATCCGATTTCTAGCAGTCAAGTGCCTTCTCGATGATTTTGCTCTCCCTTGGTTTTGCTTCTTCCCCAATCTATACTTAAGATAGATTGCATAGGGTGCTCTTGTAGCCGCGGTGGATAGAGGTGCATACCGGACCGACCAAGTGATTTCAACTTGTTGTTATCGAAGTCACCCTAGGCTAACCCACACGAATAGGGGTGCGTTGTGACAGAACGGTGGCTCCAAAAGGCAGGCCTCTTCGGAATCGGACCGGAGGCCACGATTTAAAGATGCTTTTAATAAGGTTCGCTTTTCTATCTTCATCTATCTTGTTTGGAGCTACAACATATGCATGATCTAGACTCTCTAGATCGGTTATCTCTTTGCTTTCTCTTGCTACCTCTTAAGTTAGTAGATTAGATTAGATTAGATTAGATGTGTTTTCTTGATGATCTTTTAGATTAGATGCAATTTGGTTCTTCAAAAGGAGTTTCTTTGCCTTACTAGATTGAATCCTTGCGTTGCACATTTGTTCCACAGATTCGATACCTTGAGTTCACCACTCGAGGGAAGAAGGGTCCCTTGACTACAACGGGGGATTTGTTCGCTTGCAAATCCATATGAACTTTGATACGAATATACACGTCAACAAGCCCCTTTTTCTAGCGCCGTTGCCGGGGAACAAGCAATCAAGATCCAATCTAGTATCACTTCTTTGTGAATATTTTTCAGTTTTTCTTTTGATTTTTCTTTTGCATCTCTTAATTTTGATCATTCTCAAAAAGAAAAAAATCAATCTAATCTAGTTTTTGATTCACCCTAATTTTTCTTTTTTGTTAGATTTTTGTTTTTGCTAACCCTAACTGGAGATGGTTGGCTACCTCTCTAAGAAACCCAAACTTTCTTTTGTGGATGATCCAGGAAAACTTTACAGGCAAAGGAGACATGCAACACAAGCTAAAGGGTTGGAAACCCTATATCCAAAAGCCAAAGTCGAAGGACCGTCGAAATCTCCAAGGGAATCACCACCTCCAAGTCCAAAGGAAGATCAACCTCAACCGCCACCCATGGGAGAACAATTGCAACCGGAGTGCAAGATCGAGCTATGCACCCCGGACGTCGTTGATCTACCTACCATAAACCTTCCAGACGCCGGAAGGCCATTCAAGATCAAGGTCTCGACTATCCGCATGGTGCAACACTCGCCTTTCACCAGTAAAGAGGATCCAAACCTTCACCTCCAAGCATTTGTTCAACTATGTCAAATTTTTGATGAGGATGGGGTGACTCAAGATCAAATGAGGGCAAGCCTTTTTCCGTTCTCACTACATGGAAAAGCTTTGCGTTGGTTCCACACTCTACCGGTGGAGTCAAAGCAAGATTGGGAAGCGTTGATGAGGAACTTTATGAAGGAATTTTATTCGCCGACCAAGACTCAAAGTTTGCGCAACAAGATTGATACATTTGTTCAAGTGCCCATGGAGATGATTGCGGAAGCCTTGGAGCGTTTCAATGAATACATGCGAGCCGAATTCCTTGAGTGGCATATCGGTTTACTTAAGAGGAGGATGGAGAAGATGGAGATAGAGAAAGAAGGTCAAGACCTAAAGGCTACCGAGGTAAGATCCATATGCGAGGAGTGTGAGGAGTATGGCCATGTCCAAGGTAAACACCGATTTAATGCAAGTTCGTCCATTCAAGATTTGGTTCCTCTTTGTACACAATTGAAGGACTTTATGGACGAGCAAGCTAAGATCAACAAGTACACCGCCACTAAGTTCAAGGCTATGGAGAAAATATTGGAGAATTTAGATGGAAAGTTGACGGAGGTCGGAAGCTCTATACGTGAAGTGTTCATCGTGATGAAGATGCTAGAGACGCAAGTGGGACAACTTGTCGGGCGCCCGATGGGTAGCAAAGGAAGATTGTCGGTACAATTCCAAGGTCCCGAGATGGCGAAGGCTACTCAAACTCATTCGGGAGAGATGGAGGATCACACTAAGGAGACCATGAAGATCAAGACTGAAGGACCAGAGTTTGAGATGCCGAGCCACTACATGAAGGAGGTTGTTGCATCCGTCAAGACCAAAGGACAAAGCCAGCCTGTGAAGACCAAAAATATGACTAAGCCAAAGAATAAGCCCGTGCCCAAAATGTGTGACACCCTAAAAATTCCATCACTAAAATCACTTAGCAACTTAAAATAGTCTTAAGGATTTAAAAGAAATTAAATTGCTATTTAAATTGAGCTCTAAAAATACTAAATATAATTTAAATAACTTAAAGACAACAAGTGTTTGTGCATCATCAGTTGGCTTGCATGGTTTTTGGTTGCTTGTGAGGTTTCTAAAAAGTCTATAAAATTCTTGGGAAAAAGTTTGAAAGGTTTGATTTGAATTTGAAATGAATTTGGTTTGAAAATGGAGTTTGGAAAAGAAAAAGAGAAAAAAAACAGCACCGGCTCCCTTTCGGCCCAAGCGGCCCAACCCGCCTCCCGCGCCGACCCACCTCTTCCCCTCTCCTTTTTTCTTTTTCACCGAGACGCTGACGCCTGGGCCCCGCCTGTCAGCCTCCCTTCCCCCTTCCTTTCTTCTTCCTCCCGCTGCCCCCCCGAGCCCGCGCCGCCGCGCCCGGCCGCCTCCCCACCTTCCTTTTTTCTCCTTGCGGTCAATTAAGGCAATTAACCTTCCCGTGATCAATTAGGACCGTTTCTTTCCATCTTTTAACCCTAGCCGTGATGGCCGCGGCCATCAATGGCAAGCCGCCGGCCGTCCCGTCCCCTACCCGCGTCGCCTTCCTCCCTTTGCCCTTTTTAAGCTCGCGCACGAACCCCTACGCCCCCCTTTGCCTCTGCAACACACCAACACGCACACGTGAACCTCATTTTCCCGCGCGCCGCCGCTCGGGGTTTCGGCCCCCGCCGCCGCCGATCCGTCGCCGCCGGTGAAGGACTGGACCCCCGCCCGTTTTCTTTGACTTTTGGGATCGCTAGGAGCTTGACAAGCTCGTGCTGTCGCAGGTTTTCGCCCCGACGCCCGTGGAAGCCGCGCCCCGAGCTCACCGAGCGCCGCCCGAGCCGCCGCCGTCATCGAGCCCCTCTCGCTGCCGCATCCTCTCCGCCCGTTAGCCCGCCGTCGTCCTCTCGTGCGCGGTAAGCGTTATCCCCCCGCTCAATTTCCCCTCTCGTTTTGCGCGTAGCACCGTCTCCCCCGGCTCGCCGGAGTAGCCGCGCCGCCCCCTTACGGTGCCGCCGCCGGAGGCCCATGCCACCGCCCCGACCCCCGGCCTTGCTCGCGTGCTCCCCGCTGTGCGTAGAGCTCGCGCGCGCGCGCCGTGGTGCCCCGAGCGCCGCATAGGGTGCGCCGGCGAGGATTCCGGTGAGGCGCCGCCGCGCTCGTCCGTCTCCGGCGACGTCGCCGCCGCGTCCCGCGTGCTCACGTCCAGGGCCCTTGGATCTGCGATGGATGGTCTGGGGCGCGTACCCCTTCGCGTTTAAAGACCGGTGCACCGTGGACCCGTGCACCGGGTGCACGGCGCGGTCCACGACGCACGCGCGCGTCGTCAGCCGTTGGATATGAGATCCACGGTGCGGCTGCGGCCCTTTTCCTTAAGAGCCCCTGAGTTTTTAAACTTTAGCAAGCCGGTCCTTCCACCTTTAAGAATCTTTACGGATAAGTCCTGGTTTTTACAATCTAGCCCCTGTCTACCCTGGATAATAGTGTTAGGAGTCCTTTTCTTGAGTTTTAACACCTAGGCCCTTTAGTTTTTATATAAAATTATGTTTTGGCCCCTGGTTTTATTTATAAACAGCCCTGTAAACTTAGTTTTCTTGCAGATAGGTCCCTGTAAACTGTTTTAATCATATCTTTCTCATTTTAACTCCGTTTTTAGCGTTCTATATATCGAAATGATCGTCTCGACGAGTAGAATCTTTTAAACAACAAATTTACCAGTTTTGTTACTGTTTGGTGTACTGTTTTATTTATTGTTTGTTGTTCATGTTTGACTCGTAGATATCGTGCCTATTTCGTCTGAGCTCCCTGTCGGAGGTGATCAGGAAGAGCCTGTCTTCGAGGAGGATTTCACCCAGCTTGTAGAGGAAGGCAAGTGGCTTTCCCCCTCTGCATTATCTTTTGAACCTATGACACTGCATGCTAAACAATGTTTACTATTCATGTTGCTATGCATAAACCTGATGGGCAAACACCTAGCTAAGGACTTGACTAGATGCTTTACCACTTTACCTTGATCAACCCTGTTTAAACAAATGCTTGGGGTAGATAAATGCTTAGTTTGCTCTACATGAGTTTGGTTATGCTTTGTTTATGTTATACATCTCAGTTTTGCTTATATAATGTGTTTGTGCTTAAAACAAGATAACTTGATTTATAATCGGAACATGGAGAACCACCCAAGATAACAAGTACAACCACAGTCCACATGGCTCGGCTTAGCCAATTAATTAGGAGAGTGGGTTAGCCGATAGCTCTTTTCCGAGAGGGGCACGGGGGCGGGAGTTGAAGGGGTATAACCCGGTCCTTTTGGGGTAGCGGCCTTGGCTAAGGTGTTGACCATTAGGGAGGGTTATGGTCCGCTCCGCCGTCGTAATCGTTGCGGGCTGTTGGTTTCTCTTATTTCCTTTGTAAAGGCTTCGTAGTGGACCCCTAGCCACTCACCTTGGAAGTGTTTAAGGGTCTAGCTAACCCGGGCAAGATGGGGAACACGAGCTGTGGGTAAAGTGTACAACCTCTGCAGAGTGTAAAACTGATCGATCAGCCGTGCTCACGGTCACGAGCGGCTTGGACCCTCACATGATTAATAAACTTGAAGATTAATGTAAATCATGGGTTTGTGGGTTTGGTTTGAGGTTTTTCTTAAGGTTAAGTGGGTTGGTATGAACTTACACCTAGTAATTAGGTGCTTGCTAATAAAACTTGACCAACTTATAAAATGCTTACCGCTGTGAACCATAGCCTATCCTTGATAGCCTTGCATTGTTTCCCCCACTTGCTGAGCACCAACCATAAGTGTGCTCACCCTTGCTTACCGCTGTTCAGAGGAGAACGTCGGAGGCGAGGACGAGTACTGGAGTGACTACGAGGAGTTCTAGGGCATGCGGATTCCCCAGTCACCATGCCTGTGGAAGTCAATGATAGAGCTGCTCGTCGTTTAGTTATCGTTGTGTTCGGACCTTCGAGTCCACCTCTCTGGATGTAATAATGGTTATCGTACTGGTTTAACTCTTGAACGTTTTATTACTGCAATGGTATTACTCTCGTTTTGTCTACCATGTGTGTGTAAATTGATCCTGGCGCACATATGAGATGCATTCGGTTTTCCTTGTAAAATCGAGTGTGACAAAGTGGTATCAGAGCCGTGATGACTGTAGGTCGCAGCCTTAGTTAGAAAATGGACGAAATTAAGGATTCATGTTCTAGAAAGCCTTATCATGCTTCAAATCATCTTATTTACGCATTAAAAATCTAATTTGATTTTGTTTATCATTTTAAACTCGTCATTTTGATTTATTCTCGTACTCGAGATCGGTTTTGCTTTGACGGATGGCCGGAACCTACATGACCCCTCGCAAGAGCACCGGTGGGCTCTTTCCTTCGGGACACCGGCCCCTCGCCATCGTCTTGAGGATGTTGAGGAGGAACGGGAGGAGTTCCGGCCCGGAGGTTGAGGTGGAAGAAGACCCAGAGGAGGTTCAGCCGGAACCAGAAGAGGAGGATCCTGAAGAGGTTGAGATGGAGGAGGAGGAGCCAGATGAGCCATTGGAACGGCCCACGGTGTACGATGGCACCGTGCTGGAGGCAGACGCCGATGGAGATATTGTGATTCCACCGGCGCCTGTGGCCAATGAGGAAGCACCCCCTGTACCTGCTGATCTAGTGCCAGATGGTGAAGGAGATGACCCGGATGACTCCAGTGACGACAATGTGGGTGAGGATGATGGTAATAATGCTGTTGGCAATCCAGAGGAAGACGAGGATGAAAACCCCTGCTATCATGGAGCAGAATACCACAAACACTCTACTGAAGCTGAGAATGGACAGTTCTGCATTCTTCTGTGGGATGTTCTGAGGTACCTGGGATATACCATAAGGCCTCTCTATGTGACTAAGCATTTCAGTGACCCGGGAATGAGAGACTACTACACCTGCAGAGTTTACATCAGGAAGCCTCTGAATGATACAAAAGGATGGAGGTATCGCTCATCTCACCATAGCACAACTCAGTTCTCTATGGATGATGCTGCGGTGAATGATGCGGCAAGGAGGGCGCTCTGGTCGATCTGCTATGCAAATCGGGTGCAGTTGTTCCAATCGGAGTACAGCCATGTGCCTCGACGTGCAAGTGGCACAGAAGTGACCGTGGTGCCAGCAGGAGGCAATGATCGCATCGACGTCTTGGCACGGGTGATCGCTGCTCGAACGTAGATCCGGAGGGAGCAACTTTGGAGATAAACAAGTATCATGAAGAGTTGCGAGGCGCACGAGCGAAGATAGCACGTCCGGAAGCACGGTTAGCGGGACGGCGACTTCCTCGGAAGTCATGCCATATCGGACTACGCCTTCCCCTCCGCGCAAGAGGCTCCGTTACGGCACCGATGAAGCTACTACTCGTCTTGGCTAGGATCCTAGGATGCTCGCCCTTATCATTTACCTTTCGTTAGACCGTTCTCCGCGTGAACGTATTTGCTTGTAATAATGAATGCTTTGTTTGCAAACATGCTTGAGTTGGATCTTTGCTTGATTGTGAATTGTATGGTGGAGTGATGGCCACTATGCAATCTGAAATTTTAAGTTAATTAAAGAATGGTTTGGGTTTTATCGGTTGTCATTGCTTAATCTCTTATGCAAGTTTGAATGGATCAAATCTGTTTTCGCAGTCATATGACATACCAGTAATGTTTTGTTTATAACTCAAGCTACAGAACTCCAAATGACATGAAACCAGTTGGGTTAGTTCACAAATTTAGAGGATGAATTTCTGTAAAAAATTCAATGGTATACAATACATATTCTGGGAGTTATGCACGAAGTAATGAACAAGTCAGAATCTGTAAATTTCTGTTGATATAGCTGTACTGTTTGAATTATATCTCGAGTTATAGATATCCAAATGAGGTGATTCCAGTTGGGATGGCTCCATAATTTTATTTCATTTTGTACAAATTCGTGGTACAATTATAATCTGGTACAAATTCGTGGTCATTGGATAATTACACAGAAAGTTATGCATAAGTCTGAGGTCAACAGAATCTGTCCTAACTGAAGAACATGCTGTTATTTCATTTTGAGTTATCCTCTTATGCATTGATTCAAGTACAATTATCTGAGATATGATTTTTCTAACGGTCAGATGGTAAACACAAGGTCCGGAGGAGGTCAAGACGTACCACCTGTGATCCGGGCACATATCGCAAATCAGCAAAACCCAGCACCACCTCCACCGATCAACCAAGCAATGGACCCAAACATGCGGCGGTTCTCGGCAGGCGCGGATGCAAGCGATTCGGAACCTTACCAACACGGTGCGGCAGATGCAAGCTCAACAGAACCAGCCACCACAGCCGATTCCTCCGCCACCCCCGCCACCAAGGGACAGACACAAGGAGTTCATGAGCCACCATCCCCCTACGTTTTCCCACTCGTCTGATCCACTGGATGCTGACGACTGGCTGAAAACTATCACCAAGAAGCTGGAGATCATGTAATGCACTGACAGGGAGATGGTCCTGTATGCTGCTGGAAGACTTGTGGGGCAGGCCGCAGATTGGTGGGATGCGTACTCAACTGCTCATCCTAACAGGCGGAACATCACTTGGCAGGGAGTTCCGTGACAACTTCCGTACTTACCACATTCCTTCGGGGGTTCTCAAGCTTAAGCGAGAGGGAGTTCTTGTCACCGAGGCATGGCAATATGTCGATGATCGAGTATCCGGACAAGTTCACTCACTTGTCACGCTATGCACCTGATGAAGTCAACACTGATCCAAAAAGGCAGGAAAGGTTCCTGGATGGCTTGATTGGTCCTTTAAACTATCAACTGCAGAGTCACATCTTCCCAGACTTTCAAATGCTGGTGAACAAAGCTATTGGGCTGGAAAGCAAGAGAAAGGAGATGGGTGACCAGAAACGCAAGTTTCAGTCTCATGGGCAGTCTAGCAGTAACACCCGTCCCCGTTACAGTTCTCAGCAGAGCCTGACTCCATATCGTCCTGGTGGTCAAGCTGGGAGGTATCCACGGAACATGCGGTTACGGCGCTCGTTTCGGCCACGGCGCTTCAATCCTCAGACACCCAGAGCTCCTACCCCTCAGCTGAGTCGTCCTAGCAATAACTCTGGGGCACCTGTCAGAAACACCAACCCTGTTCGGCTGGTGGATGCTTCAAGTGTGGAGAGCTGGGGCATTATGCTAACAATTGTCCCAAGAGGGTGATGCAGACTCCGCAGAGAGACAATGGAAACGGGGATCGGGCAACCATCTTCGCGGGCTCGTACTCCACGGACACCCAAGCAAGAGAGGCCAACGAGTCATGTGCGTGGCCGAGTCAATCATGTATCGGTGGAGCAAGCTCGGAATGATGCCGCGTGGTATTGGGTACGTTTTTCGTCAACTCGTACCCGCTACCGTATTATTTGATTCGGGAGCATCACATTCATTCATAACCGATCAATTTGTGGCAAAATATAACTTATCTATGAGCACAATGAAGAACCCACCGATAGTTAGCACTCCCGGGGGAGAAATGAAAACTGGTCATATATGCCCACAAGTAAAGATTAATATCATGGGGGTAGACTTTCTTGCTAATGCGGTAGTTCTAAAATCATGGGGAATAGATGTCATTCTTGGTATGGATTGGTTGAGGAGTTGTGATGGAGTTATTCGGTGTCGAAAGAGGTCGATCGTTAACCGAGTCCTCAAGGGGAGAGAGTGGAGTATGTGAGTGCACCCTCATCCAAAGAAAGGAGTTGTGAACTCGTTGAAGGCAAGGCCTTGGAGGATATAAGGATAGTGAATGAATTCCGGATGTGTTTCCGGAGGATTTGTCGGGTATGCCACCCGATCGTGACATTGAATTTAGTATTGAACTTATACCCGGTACCGCTCCCATATCTAAAAGACCATATAGAATGGATGTTAAAGATCTAGCCGAATTAAAGAAACAAATCGAAGAACTACTTAGTAAAGGGTTTATCCGTCCTAGTTCATCACCATGGGGAGCCCCCACACTCTTCGTTGATAAAAAGGATGGATCTAGGAGGTTGTGTATAGACTATCGATCACTTAATGAGGTTACTATCAAGAATAAATACCCTTTACCTCGGATTGAGGATTTGTTTGATCAGATGAGAGGAGCTAAGGCCTTCTCTAAGATAGATCTTAGATCAGGTTATCACCAGTTAAAAATCCGAGTGGGGGACATACCAAAGACAACATTCACATCTAGATACGGGTTATATGAGTTCACTGTGATGTCCTTTGGCATGACCAATACACCAGCATTCTTTATGTATTTGATGAACAAGGTATTCATGGAGTATCTGGATAAGTTCGTTGTGGTATTCATTGATGACATACTGGTATTCTCTCGGAGTGAGGAAGAACATGAGGAACATCTGAGGCTTGTGTTACAGAAGCTACGGGAACATCAGCTGTATGCCAAGTTCAGCAAGTGTGCTTTCTGGTTGAGGGAGGTTTCTTTTCTCGGACACATCATCACAGATGGAGGCATAGCAGTCGATCCAAGCAAGGTTCGAGATGTATTGAACTGGAGTCCGCCTAAGAATGTGCCAGAGATCAGAAGTTTCCTTGGACTTGCAGGATACTATCGGAGGTTCATTGAAGGATTTTCTAAGATAGTGAAGCCACTTACCACTCTGCTCGAGAAAGGAAGAGAATTCAAGTGGGATGAGAAGTGTCAAGCTAGCTTTGAGGAATTGAAGAAGAGGGCCGACCACAACACTCCGTGTTGATCATGCCGGACATACACAAAGGGTTCGATGTATACTGTGATGCCTCACGGCAAGGTTTGGGATGTGTGTTAATGCAAGAAGGAAAGGTAGTAGCTTATGCTTCAAGACAGTTGAGGAAACATGAACAGAACTACCCTACTCATGATCTTGAGTTAGCTGCGGTTGTTCACGCATTGAAGATTTGGAGACATTACATGATTGGGAACAAGTGCAAGATCTTTACTGACCATAAGAGTCTGAAGTATATCTTTACTCAGAAGGATTTGAATTTGAGGCAAAGAATATGGTTGGAGTTAATCAAGGATTATGATTTGGATATCCAATACCATCCAGGAAAGGCAAATGTTGTGGCAGATGCTTTGAGTCGGAAGGGACAGACTAGCATGCTGATAGGACATCTGTTACCTCAGGAGCTATGTTGGGAGATGGCACAGCTTAACTTGGGAATGGTTGCTTCAAGTGAGACTTTGACATTAGAGATTGAGTCGACACTTGAGCAAGATATCAGAAAGGGAAAGTTGACTGATGACAAGATTACAGAATACAGGAAGTTGATTAAGTTAGGCAAAGTCCCGGAATTCAGAGAAGATGAGCAAGGAACAGTGTGGTTTAAGAACAGAATCTGTGTACCTGAGATCAAGGAGTTGAGAGAAGCTATTTTGAAGGAAGCACATGTTTCAGCTTACTCTATACACCCTGGTAGTACCAAGATGTATCGGGACTTGAAGCGAGAGATATTGGTGGTATGGGATGAAGAAAGATGTAGCGGCTCATGTAGCTTTGTGTGATGTGTGTCAAAGAGTGAAGGCCGAGTATCAAAGACCAAGCGGATTGCTTCGACCTCTCGAAGGTACCCGAGTGGAAATGGGAAGAAATCGGTATGGATTTCATAGTGGGATTACCTCGTACTCGTGATGGGTATGACTCTATTTGGGTTATTGTGGATAGATTAACCAAGGTAGTGCACTTTATTCCAGTAAAGACGACCTATACAGGAGTGAAGCTAGCTGAGTTGTATAATTCAAGGATAGTGTGTTTACACGGGGTACCGAAGAAGATAGTGTCAGATCGAGGCACACAGTTCACTTCACGGTTTTGGCAGAAGTTGCATGAATCCATGGATACAAAGTTAAACTTCAGCTCAGCATACCATCCTCAGACAGATGGGCAGACGGAGAGAACAAATCAGATACTTGAGGATATGTTGAGAGATTGTGCGTTGAAGAACAGTGGCAGTTGGGATAAAAGTTTGCCTTATGCAGAGTTTGCTTATAACAACAGCTATCAGTCCAGCATCAAAATGACACCTTTTGAAGCTCTGTATGGAAGGAAGTGTAGAACACCGTTGTTTTGGAACCAGACTAGTGAAAGACAATTCTTTGGGCCAGACAGCATACGAGAAGCAGAAAAGCAAGTTGAAATCATAAGAGAGAATCTTAAAGCGGCACAGTCACGTCAGAAGAGTTATGCTGATCCTCGGAGAAGAGAGGTGGTTCTGGAAGTTGGTGATTATGCATACCTCAGAGTGTCACCGATTCGGGGTTTACGAAGGTTTAATGTCAGAGGAAAGTTATCACCTCGATTCATCGGACCTTTCAAGATTTTGGAACGGAAAGGAGAAGTAGCATACCAGTTAGAGTTGCCAGCACAGTTATCGGGAGTTCATGATGTGTTTCATGTATCACAACTGAAGAAATGCACAAGTGAGGTTAGGATAGAACCGGTACCGTTAGAGGATATTCAAATGAATAATGACCTGACATACAAAGAATACCCTGTTAAGATCTTGGATGTGTCAGAAAGAGTTACCAGGAGTAAGATCATTAGAATGTGTAAAGTGCAGTGGAGTCATCATACTGAGGAAGAGGCAACTTGGGAAAGAGAGGATGAACTCAAGGAAGACTTTCCTCAGCTGTTCTCTAAGTCTTCTGAATCTCGGGATGAGATTCTCTTTAAGGGGGTAGGATTTGTGACACCCTAAAAATTCCATCACTAAAATCACTTAGCAACTTAAAATAGTCTTAAGGATTTAAAAGAAATTAAATTGCTATTTAAATTGAGCTCTAAAAATATTAAATATAATTTAAATAACTTAAAGACAACAAGTGTTTGTGCATCATCAGTTGGCTTGCATGGTTTTTGGTTGCTTGTGAGGTTTCTAAAAAGTCTATAAAATTCTTGGGAAAAAGTTTGAAAGGTTTGATTTGAATTTGAAATGAATTTGGTTTGAAAATGGAGTTTGGAAAAGAAAAAGAGAAAACAAAAACAGCACCGGCTCCCTTTCGGCCCAAGCGGCCCAACCCGCCTCCCGCGCCGACCCACCTCTTCCCCTCTCCTTTTTTCTTTTTCACCGAGACGCTGACGCCTGGGCCCCGCCTGTCAGCCTCCCTTCCCCCCTTCCTTTCTTCTTCCTCCCGCTGCCCCCCCGAGCCCGCGCCGCCGCGTGATTCCCGCCGCGCCCGGCCGCCTCCCCACCTTCCTTTCTTCTCCTTGCGGTCAATTAAGGCAATTAACCTTCCCGTGATCAATTAGGACCGTTTCTTTCCATCTTTTAACCCTAGCCGTGATGGCCGCGGCCATCAATGGCAAGCCGCCGGCCGTCCCGTCCCCTACCCGCGTCGCCTTCCTCCCTTTGCCCTTTTTAAGCTCGCGCACGAACCCCTACGCCCCCCTTTGCCTCTGCAACACACCAACACGCACACGTGAACCTCATTTTCCCTGCGCCGCCGCCTCGGGTTTCCGCCACCGCCGTCGATCCGTCGCCGCCGGTGAAGGACTGGACCCCCTCATGTTTTCTTTGACTTTTGGGATCGCTAGGAGCTTGACAAGCTCGTGCTGTCGCAGGTTTTCGCCCCCGACGCCCGTGGCAGCCGCGCCCCGAGCTCACCGGAGCGCCGCCTGAGCCGCCGCCGTCATCGATGAAGGACCGATACGGCGAACCAGAGAGGGGGGGAGTGAATGGGAGCCGATAAAAATTCTTCTCGAAGGAGATGCAAACTCCAACAAGATGAACACGGCTTCCAACACACGTCTCCAACTCACTACCAAGGTTGGTCAAGCCCACGTAGCCACTGGAGTGCCACTGGACCTAGGAACCAACACACCACCTTCCGATCCGAGAAACGCAGCGGAAAACCAAAACTCGAGTCTGCAGACCCACACCGGTCAGACCGGTGAGCACCACCGGTCAGACCGGTCCCTGCCGGTGAAACTGAGCAACTTTCACTAAGTGGCTCTACACCGGTCAGACCGGTGGACACACAGTCGACCGATGGCGGCCGAAAGCCCCCAAGGCACCAAACAGGCCAACCGACCACCAAACGAACCCAAACTCGAAACAAGAACAACACGGGACAACAACGAACACACCAAGACGTTCACCCGAGCAAAAACCCACAAGGGCTCGCACCGGTCAGACCGGTCAAGAGCACCGGTCAGACCGGTGTAGCCTGGGCAGCTCGGGATGAACAGCACCCGCGGGCAACTCCCCCAAATCCAAATCTCGATCTCCCGAATCGCTCCACGGACTTGAACAAGACTTTGGGGATATCAAGAACACCTCATGAGGAGTCCATAGCCAAGTTTAATCCCACAAAAACTCGTCCAAAAAGGAGGAATCGAAGAAATCCCGCCGAGAGCACTTCCAACCCAAGAACTCAAGAAACCCCAAAATCGAGCACCTTTACTCACGGATTTGGGAGGGGAATCACAGCCCAAAGAACCACGAAGGGTTCCCACAAATTTCCCCCATCAAATCCCCAAGAGAAAGGCCCCGAAAACAACCCAAAGAAATCACCGAGAGAGGGCTCCGAAAATCACCACCAAGAACAATCGGGGAAAACACATCCAAACCATGAGGAACACGCCGAATCATCTATACATGAAACAAAGGTTCGTACAAGGTCTAGCAAGCCGCCCGATCATCCATCCCTCTCTACAAGATCTCTCCGTGAAGCTCTCTTGCTAGTCCTAGAGAAAACCTAAGGAAAATGGGTGGAAAATAGGAAAACTAATGAGCTAGGGTTCCAAGAGTTGGCTGCCATCCTCTCACCTCTTGGGTTATATGGAGGCAACCGAATGTCCAAAATACCCTTCTCTACTAACTAGGGATACAAGCCCCTCAAGGGCGGATTTGGAATTCTTGATGTCTTCACCATCGGACGGATGCCGGCGACCGCACCTCGCGTAGCCTCGACGCAAGCCATGCGATCCCGACGCGTGTCCTCCGCTTCGAAGATTCCGGACCGCGTCGTCGCACACGGTCGGACCGGTGCTCCTCACCGGTCGAGCCGGTCCCCACCGGCCACACCGGTCCGGACCCACCGGTCGGGGACCGGTCCGTGCTGCTTGCACCTTCGTCTTCGGTTCTCCGGTCTTGGCTTTGTGGATCAACCAAGGAACCCGGTGGTTTTCGGTGAACCACCGGAAACCCCGCGAACTCGGTGTAGCCTCCGCCAATCTCCACTCATGACTTGGCTCCCACGTAGTCCCGGCTCGACCTTGGTTTTGAGGCTCAACCAAGAAACCGTCCACGACTTCATCTTGCTGTTCATGCCACCATGCGGCCCGCACTTGACCCCCGCCGGCCACCGGTCCCTCGAACGAAGCCTACTTGTCTTCTCCACACTGGAGGCCTCACCGGCAACGACCTTTCGCGCTTGTTCTTCACCCGCACCAACACCCGTCAAGCCGCAACCCGCACCCGCAATACTTAGCCAAGAATCAGTCCACACAACGTTGTCAATCACTCATCACACAAGGAAGCGACCATCCACCGGTCCTCGAACCACACATGGTCCTCAATCTCCCCCTTGATGAGTGCATTGACAACACCCACACGAAAGTAACAAGAGAGAAAAGAAAAGAAAAAGAAACGAACAAAAAGAAACTCCAACAAGCGATCGAAAGCCAAACAAAGGCAAAGAGCAAGATCACTTGAAGGAAACAAGTCTCGGACCCCTTAGGCAAGGGCAACGGCTCGACACATCCGAGACAAAGCAAAGCTCAAGCAAAGAGCGCAAACCACCAAAACAAAGCTCGAACACCACACAGAGCCCCCCCTGCACACATGCAAGGTCCCCCTGGACCACTGCACCTCCCCCTGGACGAATGCATGCAAGACACCACTTGAAACAGGGCAGCTGCAACAAAACAGCCACCGACCGGTCGACCGGTCAACACCACCGGTCGGACCGGTGTGCAACATGTGTACGGAACCAAGACTCACACCGGTCGGACCGGTGACCACGACCGGTCGACCGGTGCACAACGGAGCCCGTAAATGGCTCGAAACCACTCGAAAACCTTCTAAACACGTCCGACAAGCCATTTCAAGCTCAAACTTCTCCCCCTTGTTGACAATGCATGAATCAAGCCAAAAATGCAAAAATTTCAACCTAGAGCTTCTCAAATAGACAAAATTGAACAAAGAATGCTACACATGTCCAAATGAGCAAGTTAGATACTCTACAGCTTCGTATCGATCTCAACTACATGATCACCAAGTTTCACAACCATTGGACGAAGCTAAGATGGATTTGGGTAATTTTGCAAAAAACTTGCCTCTCATGAGCAAAGTCCTAAACATGATCAAAGCATATCAAAATGGCAAAGCCACACAAACTTCATGCTAGGACAGCCATTCTAATCATAAGACCATCACAAACACCCACAAGCACCTCATGTCATGTCAAAGCCACCGAGCCATGTGCCTACTTCTATGTATGAGACTTCTCATTGGTAGGCATCATGCAACGGTTTAGCACCCAAAGCAAATTAAATTCAGCACATATGACATGGGAGCATATTTGCCAAGCATTTTTCATTTCATTTTCAGATTTGTAAATGGTACATGAAATGTCTTTGCGACAAAAAGGAACTTATGCTCCTCCACAAGATAAATCAAGAGGGCTAAACATTCATGATGGCAAATGAGCCTTTGGCCCCATATGATCAATAAACTAGCTATCCAACCACAAATTAAGCATAGCAAGGCCACACAAACATGTCAAGAGCATGTAAAGACATTTACACATGAGAGAGCATACATGTGACATTTTTCAAATGCATAGCTATCAACCATGGATTATTCATCAAGAACATCAAGAGCTAAGCCAAACTAACCGTAGCAAACCAAACAAGCTCACAAAGACATATATCTCATTCCATGGTGAACAATGTATATGAGAGAAGCTTTTCCTAACCAATGCATATGATACAAAATGCATGCAATCTAAGATACAAGGATGCCTATACATCATGTTACATATGCCATGCCAAATGCAAGAAATGCACAAAGAAAAGCTATACATATGCTACCACCGGCTCCTCGAGGGGAGGCAAAACGGGCTCGACACCACCGGCAAAAGAGAGCTCCCACACACCCAACTCAAGAAATCAAACGCACACCAAGTTCCCCCGCAAACGAGTGAAAGTTGCTTGATCTAGGGGTTTGGTGAAAATATCGGCTAGTTGGTCATGTGTGGGTACATGGATCAAAGCTATGTTTCCTTTCTCGACGTTGTCTCTCAGAAAATGATACCTCACTTCTATGTGCTTGGTTTTGGAATGAAGCACTGGGTTCTTTGCAACGCTTATGGCACTGGTGCTATCACATTGAAGTGGGACATGGGTATACTCCTCACTAAAGTCACTCATGGTGTAGGTGATCCAAAGGAGCTGAGAGCAACAACTAGAAGCGGCAACATACTCGGCCTCGGTCGTGGATTGAGCAACACTCGACTGCTTGCGGGAAGACCAAGACACCAAAGAAGAACCCAAAAACTCGGCAAGTCCCGTAAGTGGACTTCCTATCCAACCGACACCCGCAAAATCCGCGTCCGAAAAACCATGAAGCGCCAAAGAAGAGGGCGCGGAGTACCAAAGGCCGAAGTCGGGAGTGTGACGCAAGTACACGAAAATTTGCTTCACCGCTTGCCGATGCGAAGTCCTCGGAGATGCTTGAAAACGAGCGCACAGACACACCGAGAACTGTATGTCCGGCCTCGTCGCCGTCAAGTAGAGGAGTGACCCGATCATGCTCCGGTACTCCTTCTGATCCACGTGTTCACCTTCCTCGTCCGCATCAAGAGCCGTAGTCGTACTCATCGGCGTCGTCATAGCCTTGGAGTCCTCCATCTTGAACTTCCTCACAATGTCCTTGGTGTACTTAGCCTGGTGCACAAATGTTCCTTCCTTTGATTGCTTGATTTGTAGCCCGAGGAAGAACTGCAACTCACCCATCATGCTCATCTCGAACTCCTTGCTCATATCATCTGCAAACCTTGCAACAAGAGAGTTAGACGAGCCACCAAAGACAATATCATCCACGTACACCTGCACAATCAGGATATCTCTGCCCTGCCTCTGTTGACGCGAAAAATGCACTCAACGCCAATCACACAGCAAGCCAAACAAAGCTGGCTTCACACGCGCAGAGAGCGAAAGACGTGCCAGTCAATTTTTCCTGAAAATTAACAAAAGATAAAGCAGTTAGATATCAAAGCTTGGAACTTGCCGGGTGGTACCAGACAGTTCCATATTTACGGCTAAGAAGCCAAATAAGATGACACATAGCTATAGAAAGCTATCTGCCAAAGAACTACAACCATTCGGGAAACCGCAAAAGGGGAAAAGCAACACTGCCGAAATGGATGACGTAAGCATAACAGCGATCGTCCTATGTTTGAACAAGGATGCAAGCACACGAAGTCATGACCGATCCCCATGAAGATTAGCATTAAATAAATAAATAAAGTAAAGCACGGACATGATCATGTATTAAACAAGCATGCATAGATCCAAAGCACTAGTCTACCGCATGTCTAGTTACTTTAAGACCCGTCGGGTACGATATCAAACAAATCTATCCACCGCATGATACAACTTGCATGAAAAAATGTACCACTTTCCACAAATAGATCTATCCACCGCATGATACAATCTAAATATGGAAAGCTAAACGCACACATCATTTAAAGCATGAATAACGCACGTGTTCTACTCGTGAAGAAACATCACCGAATGCGGCTGAACAGCCGATTCGGGGTCCATGAAGAAGGAACAACATTACCACGTGAATAAATCTATCAGATTGATTTGGGAAACTAATCCACCGGATGACTAGCTCCAAAACAACCCAAAAACCTGCATCTACCGCATGATACCCGGCTCTTTCAAGATTTATACGAACATTAGCAAGCTTGAACCCGCAACACGTAACAACCTAGATCGATTCGGTTTCGGCTATCGGAAAGCACAAGATCCACATGTTAAAATATGAAATCTACTCGAACAAGGATCATAAAAGAGATATAGCCGATCCAAACCCATCTAGATTGGGCAAAGATGTGTTACATGAATTAAAACATAAAGCAAAACTCAATATAACACGGGGTAACTTAATGAATCTATTGAATCTTGCCAAAATCCAATAGAGCCGATAACTAGCTTCAAGCTAGATCTTAGCCTACCGCATGACTCATGATCTAACAAGAAACCTTCTTGAACCAAGCTTGAATCTACCGCATGACACGAAGCATGGTAACAAGACTACTTGCATCAGATCTAAATCCACCGCATGATACTAGACATGATACAAGGTTGCGGTACTCACGGAGGTCGACGGATCGATTGGCCCTCTCGAAGAACTCGACGACACGACAAGGACTCTAGGGTTTGGCGTAAGGCCGGTGTGTATTGAGGAATGATTGTTTCTGTTACATACATTCAGGGGTTGTATTTATACCCTGTTGAGTACAACTGCGAATGGATTCGTTGCCTAACTAAGCTCGATCGCCTATCCATCCATTCGTCTCCCCTGGTTGAGCCACGTCACCGTCCAATCCCGCAAAATCAGCTCTACTGTTCCTTTGCCGAACCGGAGCAGATAGCCGACCGCAGATCTCTTTGCCGAAAATCTCTGAAAATATCCTTCCTTCCACCAGACGGACTCTTTTTCGAACCGGACCCACAAGTCAGACTCCTTACCAAATTTTGGTGTTAACACATGCCCCTTCAATTGTGGGATAAAAGTAATTTTGTTCCACAATTGACTCCAGCCACGAATACCTCCAATCAAATCTGTCAACACCTGCTCTTCGCAATCCGCCGGAATCTTCATCCAGATCCAACCCTAGATCCCCTTGTTCCGAGCTCAAAACTTCCAATGGCAGCTCAAAACCAAGATGCTCAGGTATATTCATCCCCCGTACGCCACGTTCGGCATTTAGGTTTTCAATTTCACCTGAGATTTCCTTTTCCGCTCTTCTTCCAGGAGCCCTCTACCGAGCTTTTGATTCGTACTGAGGCCAATTCGAGATCTTATTATCTTGGTCCTGTGGGGAACTCTGACCCTCGAGATTTCATTGCCGCTGAATCTCAGAGAATCCCCTTCAAAGCAGCTTTGTCTCCACCGCCTCAGTGGCAAGACGCGTTCAAGAACTGGCCTTTTCCTCCAATTGCAGGCTGAAAGACTTGGTATCGGAGGATTCTTGCAGATAAGAGTGGATTGACCAACCTGGATTCCCTCCGTATCGCCCAGTGCTTGGAGTTATCCGTGGCTGAAACCCCCAAGAACGAAGATCTTCTGATAGCAGCCTGCCACTTTTGGTCAAATGGTGTCAACGCCTTCCTTTTTGGCCACGGTCCAATGTCTCCCACCTTGGCTGATGTATACATGATCACTGGCCATTTTTCTTGTTCGTGGATTTTGTTCTGAAGGCGGCCTCATTCTTGAGCGCCGGCTATCTCTGTGCCAGATGTGCGTAATCATCGATCGATCTCAATGCTAGGATAATATTTCTTCAGATATCTTCCATTTATTGCAGCGGAAAATTCTTCTCCTAGCAAAGTTTTCAATATGTATGCATTACCAGGGACGCATCTGACCACACGAAAAGGCCCCTCCCGGTTAGGGGACCATTTGCCGAATTCAACGTATTTAGTTCCAATCGGCGGTAGCGCTTTCCAAACTAGATCGCCTTCTGCAAATTGCCTTACTTTTACCTTCTTGTTATAGTACTTGGCAACCCGCAGTTTGTTTTTCTCGATGTTTTCCAGGGCCCTAAGACGGATCATATGTAAATCTTCTAGCTCATTCATCATTAGACCACTGTAATCCTTGGAGCTCAGATCCTTTTGTAGCACCACTCTCCTTGAGTTTGATTGCATCTCCCAAGGCAGGATCGCGTGATGCCCGTAAACCAACTCGTAAGGAGAAGTCTTTGTAGCTCCATGGGGGGCCATCCGGTAAGCCCACAGCGCCTCGCTGAGTACCGAATGCCACCTTCTTGGCTTCTGATCGATCTTCTTCTGTATCAGCTTGATCATGATCTTATTAGAAGCCTCTGCTTGACCATTAGCTTGGGCATAATAGGGAGAGGAATTAAACAACTTGATTCCCATGCTTTCGGCAAATTCTCTGAACTCTAGTGACACGAATTGTGCCCCTTGATCAGTGGTAATTGTCTGAGGGATTCCAAATCGATAGATGATGTGCTCCTTGATGAATTCAATCATGTTTTCTGACGTCACCTTCTTCAGTGGGATCGCCTCAACCCATTTGGTGAAGTAATCTGTAGCCAAAAGCACGAACTTATGCCCCTTGCTAGACGGTGGATTAATTTGGCCAATCAAGTCTATACCCCAGCCCCTGAATGGCCATGTCTTGATGATGGGATTTAATGCTGATGCAAGGACCCTTTGAATATTCCCAAACCTTTGGCAATCTTGGCATCCCTTGTAATACTCAAAGCAGTCCTCTAATATCGTCGGCCAAAAGCATCCAGCTTGTCTAATAACCCACTTCATACGGTAGGCCGATTGGTGTGCTCCACATATCCCATCGTGCACTTCGCTCATCATGTTCTTGGCTTCTTCTGGACCCAGGCATCGTAGTAATACCCCATCTATTGATTTATAGAATAAATTATCATCCAGAAGAACGAACTTTATGGCCTTGTACCTTAGTTTCCTAGAGACTTTTCGGGATGGATCCTTCAAGTAATCAACGATTTCTTTCCTCCAATCATCTTCTGCAAGATCCGCCCCTAGTGCACACACTTCTGCAGCAAACGCTTCTTGACTCTCTTTGTAACCAGAGGCGCTCTGAGCTAGCCTGTTTGCTTCCTCGTTATGCTCCCTAGGAATGTGCTGTAGAGTTACCAATGGGAAGCTCTTCAAGATTTCCCTGCATTCTTCGTAGTAACTCCTTAGCGCTTCACTTCTGCACTCGTATTGGCCGTTCAATTGCTTGATTACCAACTCTGAATCCCCATAGATCTCAACTGAAACGGCCCCAGCTTCTCTCAAATATTGAAGCCCTCGAAGTAATGCCTCGTACTCAGCCTGGTTATTTGTGACAGTGGGTTGTATAGGAATGGCGAATTCAAACATCTCACCTGCGGGCGAAATCGGTAGGATCCCTACTCCCCCACCTTTGCCACACGATGATCCATCAAAAAATAAAGCCCAAGGGGTAATTTCAAGCGTATCAATTGACGGATCACGATGTTCGGTTATAAAATCGGCAATGACCTCGACCTTTGATGGCTTTTTCCGATTCGAACTTCAATTCGAACTCGATAGAGCTAAAATCCATTTGCCAATCCGACCATTCAAAATTGGCATAGATAACATATGTTTTATCACATCAAACTTGGAGTATACGGTGCATTCGGCATTCAACAAGTAGTGCCGAAACTTTGTACACGAGTAGTACACGCAAAGACACAGTTTCTCTACAGCCGAATACCTGGTTTCAGGATCAAGTAGTTTTCGGCTAAGATAAGCTACTACCCGCTCCTTTCCTTCGAATTCTTGAATAAGGGCCGATCCAATGGTTTGGGTATCGGCCGCCAGGTACAACTTGAAAGGCTTGTTTAGCCGAGGAGGAACCAACACCGGCGGCTCCTTCGTGTACTTGCTTGATCTCATCAAAAGCCTTTTGTTGTTCGTCACCCCATGTGAATTTCTGATCTTTCTTTAGCTTCAGCAATGGAGAGAATGGCAACACCTTCTGTGATAAATTTGAGATGAATCTTCTCACGAAGTTGATTTTGCCGAGCAGTGATTGCAATTCCTTGAGGTTGGTTGGAGGAGCAACTTCATCAATGGCTTTCATGCTCTTCTTGCCAACTTCAATCCCCCCTTCGTGGACCAAAAACCCCAAGAATTCTCCAGCTGATACCCCAAAAGCGCACTTGTTTGGATTCATCTTCAAACCGTGTTTCCGGGTGCACTCTAAGGTCTTCTTCACATCTTCCAAATGGGTGTCATGACTTAAGGACTTGATCACCACGTCATCAATGTAGATTTCCACAGTTTTGCCGATCAACTCATGAAAAATGTAATTCATGGCCCGTTGATAGGTTGCACCGGCATTTTTCAACCCAAATGTCATGACTATCCACTCAAACAGGCCTATATGACCAGGACATCTAAAGGCCGTCTTTGAAATGTCTTCTATTGCCATGAAGATCTGATTGTATCCCGCGTTGCCATCCATGAAACTAATCACCTTGTGTCCAGCGCGCGTCAATCAACAAATCGGCAATAGGCATCGGGTATCCATCCATGGGAGTAGCTCCGTTCGGGTCCACCGAAGTCTATGCAAACCCTCATTTTTCCATTCTTCTTGTACACAGGGACGATGTTAGAAATCCACTCCGCATATCTGCATGGCCGAACGAAGTTTGCGTCAAGTAATCTTTCAATTTCTTTCTTCACATCAACCAATACTTCATCCTTGTAGATTTTCCGGGGTGGTTGCTTATATGGTTTGAAACCAGGCTTGATTGGCAACCGATGCTCGACGATGGAACGATCCAATCCAGGCATCTCCGAGTAATCCCAGGCGAAGCAATCCTTATATTCTTTGAGAAGCTCAATTAACTTTCCCCTGAAGTCTGGCTGCAAATTTGCACTGATGAACGTCGGCCTTGGCTTATCACCGCTTCCAATATCAACTTCTTCCAGTTTATCAGCCGACATGAATCCTCGCCCTAATTTGCCATCAGTGCCATCTACGGGGTTCTCCATTAAAAATTACTATAAGAGCCGACTGCTTGAATCGGCTGTTGATCACTGCTGACAGGTTCAACAGGACCTTCTCCCCAGTCTTTCCCTTAGAAGCAATCGATGCCTTGGTATTCCCAGAAAGCTGGTTCCATGTTGGCCACGCTCACAGAGTCATCTGCCTGGACGACCTCGATCTCATCGTCCACCCACTGGATAAGCTGTTGATGCATGGTGGACGGGACGCAATAGTTAGCATGAATCCAATCCCGCCCAAGCGACGCGTGCAGGCTCCTTTGCCCTCGATGACAAAGAAGGTGGTGAGTAGCGTCTTGGACCCGATCATCAAGTCCACGTGAGCGCATCCCTTGGTGTCTGAGGGGTTCCCGGCGAAATCGTTCAAGATGATGCTTGTAGGCGTCAAATCGCTCGGGCCCATTCCAAGCTTCCTGAAGGTGGTGTACGGCATTACATTGACTGCCGCTCCACCGTCGACGAACATCTTGGTCAATGGCTTGCCATTGACGTATCCTCTCAAGTACAGCGGCCTCATGTGACGGTTCTTGGCCGGCTTGTCGAAGATGGCTCCGCTTGGCCGGCACCCAGTTGTGCCATCATCCCCTCGGTACGCTCGTCGTCGAAGGAAGCTTCCTCCTGCATAACCCGGTTAGCGGGGAGCCATGAACTCGTTTGGCGAGAAAGTATACCATGCATGCTGGAGCCGAACGCTTCGATCCCTCAGGTTGGTCCTTGGGGCGCCACATCTGCCTCGTCTGGACCCCGGCCTGCTTCAATTCACGGTTCCTCAAGCGCTGGACCCGTCTCTTCTGACTCTTGCGTAGGCCGGGTGGGCACCACTGCCCCTTCTGCCAGATGTAGTCAACCTCGTCATCTTCTTGATCGGCCCACCCGAGATCAGCTTGGCGCTTCTGGGGGATGATCGATGACTTCAATTTTTTGGCGCCGATCCCCATTAGGGTGGATCCTTCCAAGTCTCTCATGGACGGATCGGCGATTGCGCTTCTGCCTGTACTCAACATACCTGTCGCTGCATTCAGGACAGTTCTTCAATGTGGGCAGCTTTAAACCCTCGTTCCAGCAGTGCCTGAAGAAGGCGCATCCCCAGTGTGCGCGCTCCTGCTCGCGCGTGTACTGCTCTTGGTCCCTTCTGCGCGCCTCTTCTTCAGCTCTGCGCTGCTCCTCCTCGTGGCGACGCTTCTGGTAGCGCTCTTTCTCTATTTGGCGCTGCCATTTGTTGAGGAGAATGCGCGATGTCACCCTGGGCTTAGGCCTGGATGATTCCCCAATCTCGATGTGGCTCTTAAGAATGCGGGGGGCGTCACCTTGTACCTTCCCGCAGTCACCGGCGCTCGGGTCCACTGCTCCACCTTGCTTGGACCTGGTTGAGGTCAGGACCTTGACCTTTCCCTTCTCCTCGGCTGTTATCGCATTGACAGAAAAGCCCACCATGTTCTGAGGAAAGGGGTGGCCATCCAGCTTCATCTTGTTATCGAACTTGAGGTGACCCTCCTGGATGGCCTTCTGGATCCTCATTCTGAAGACCCTGCAATCGTTGATGGAGTGTGAATCCCTGTTATGGAAGCCACAGTAACGTTTTGCTTTAACTCCATCGGGCCGAAGCATAGAATGCCCCTCAGGCAGCTTGATTCGGCCTTCTTTCACTAAGAGCTCAAACAACTTATCAGCCTTCGTGATGTCAAAGTCATAAGTCCCCTTGGTCTGCTTGACCCAGCGCTGATTCATTGTCAAGGGCTCCTTACCCCACATGATCTCTGCTGCAGCTACATCCAATTCATCCTCAGAATCTTCGAACAGATCAGCTTTGTCCAGGAACTGGTTGTAGATGTCAGCGACGTCGTGCTGCTTGCCAAATTTGGGGTCCTTCTTGAGGCCATATGCCTGATTGCTCATCAGAGATAACTTCTGCGATAGCTGGCCCAGGTTCTCAAATTCCATCCCAAATAGCTTCTCGCGCACGGCCGGCAACATCCCGGCGACGGCCATATCAGCCAATTGATCGTCTGGCAAGTTCAGCGAGAAGCACATGCCTTTGACTTCCCTGAATCTTCTAAGAAATTCCAGCGGTGTTTCGCTGTGCCTTTGCTTCAGGGTGGCGAGATCAATCAGCTTCTTCTCAGAGCTGCCGCTGAAGTAATGAGCGTGGAATTTCCGCTCCAAGTCCTTCCATCTGGCCACTGATTCAGGAGGCAGGGACGAGAACCACTGAAAAGCCGGACTCGTCGGTGAGGCGGGGAAGTAGCGAACCCTGAACGTCTCCTCGGCCGAGCACTCCCCAAGCTGCATGAGGTAACGAGCGATGTGCTCGACCGTGCTTGTCTCGTCTTGCCCCGAGAACTTGGCGAACTCCGTCGGCGGTTTCACCCTTGGTGGCAAGAGCACATTGTATTACCACTCTGGGAACGGCGGCCTATAGGCGGGTCCCTGCATCTTTGGCTTGAGGCCGAACTGATTTTGCATCAACTCGGCCATCTTGCGCGCTAGGGCGTCATCCTCTTGCGCGCCTGCAGCTGGCGCGTATCCTGGGTGCGGGAAGGCATCGAACGCTCCGTAGTTTCCCACTTCATGATAACCACCGCCGTACAAATTCTTCTGCAGCCAGTTGGTTGACGGAGCAATCCTCCGGCCGGGATCAAGTGGGGCCCCAGATGAGCCGAACGCTAGGTCTCCGTACGTAGGCTGGTACGGATTCGGCGCGTTGCACGGCCGACTCGTGCTTTGCTCCGTGGTGGCGGCGGGATCGGGCCGACTTCCCCGAAGCTTGCAACGAGGGCTGAACTGGTTGCCCCCCAGCGCCCTGTGGAGGAGGCTGGAACGCCTGGCTTCCGAACTCGAGGAGGAGGCTCGCCGTGGGCCGGCTCCGTAGCGGCGGCCGAGAGCTTGATTCACCCGGCTCCATGGTGCTCCTTCGGACGGGCGCCTTTCCGAACGCTTGCTCCATGCCCGGGCCAAAGATGGCCACCATCATCTGCTGGAGCGACCCGAGGAAAGCCTTGTTGTGCTTGGTAAGCATGTAATCTGCTGATTCTTAGAATACGCGCGCGCATTCCTCCTTCTCTTGCTGAGATGTGGCATCACTTTCTCCTGGCAGCAGCACCCTAGGCATATCGTTCTTCAGATACGGGACGCCGCTTCTATTCTTCTTAAACGACATCAGACACCTTTGCTGAAACTGGTCCACGGCGTCTTGGAGTTGCTGCCGCTGCTCTGGAGAAAGGTCTTCAAGGTTGACATCCATGAGGTCTGAGATTTCAGGCATCTCGGATCAATTTGGCTGTGGTCCCACCAGGCGTGCCAAAAAGTGTGTTGACGCGAAAAATGCACTCAACGCCAATCACACAGCAAGCCGAACAAAGCTGGCTTCACACGCGCAGAGAGCGAAAGACGTGCCAGTCAATTTTTCCTGAAAATTAACAAAAGATAAAGCAGTTAGATATCAAAGCTTGGAACTTGCCGGTGGTACCGGGCATCGGTTCCATATTTACGGCTAAGAAGCCAAATAAGATGACACATAGCTATAGAAAGCTATCTGCCAAAGAACTACAACCATTCGGGAAACCGCAAAAGGGGAAAAGCAACACTGCCGAAATGGATGACGTAAGCATAACAGCGATCGGCCTTTGTTTGAACAAGGATGCAAGCACACGAAGTCATGACCGATCCCCATGAAGATTAGCATTAAATAAATAAATAAAGTAAAGCACGGACATGATCATGTATTAAACAAGCATGCATAGATCCAAAGCACTAGTCTACCGCAAGTCTAGTTACTTTAAGACCCGTCGGGTACGATATCAAACAAATCTATCCACCGCATGATACAACTTGCATGAAAAAACGTACCACTTTCCACAAATAGATCTATCCACCGCATGATACAATCTAAATATGGAAAGCTAAACGCACACATCATTTAAAGCATGAATAACGCACGTGTTCTACTCGTGAAGAAACATCACCGAATGCGGCTGAACAGCCGATTCGGGGTCCATGAAGAAGGAACAACATTACCACGTGAATAAATCTATCAGATTGATTTGGGAAACTAATCCACCGGATGACTAGCTCCAAAACAACCCAAAAACCTGCATCTACCGCATGATACCCGGCTCTTTCAAGATTTATACGAACATTAGCAAGCTTGAACCCGCAACACGTAACAACCTAGATCGATTCGGTTTCGGCTATCGGAAAGCACAAGATCCACATGTTAAAATATGAAATCTACTCGAACAAGGATCATAAAATAGATATAGCCGATCCAAACCCATCTAGATTGGGCAAAGATTTGTTACATGAATTAAAACATAAAGCAAAACTCAATATAACACGGGGTAACTTAATGAATCTATTGAATCTTGCCAAAATCCAATAGAGCCGATAACTAGCTTCAAGCTAGATCTTAGCCTACCGCATGACTCATGATCTAACAAGAAACCTTCTTGAACCAAGCTTGAATCTACCGCATGACACGAAGCATGGTAACAAGACTACTTGCATCAGATCTAAATCCACCGCATGATACTAGACATGATACAAGGTTGCCGGTACTCACGGAGGTCGACGGATCGATTGGCCCTCTCGAAGAACTCGACGACACGACAAGGACTCTAGGGTTTGGCGTAAGGCCGGTGTGTATTGAGGAATGATTGTTTCTGTTACATACATTCAGGGGTTGTATTTATACCCTGTTGAGTACAACTGCGAATGGATTCGTTGCCTAACTAAGCTCGATCGCCTATCCATCCATTCGTCTCCCCTGGTTGAGCCACGTCACCGTCCAATCCCGCAAAATCAGCTCTACTGTTCCTTTGCCGAACCGGAGCAGATAGCCGACCGCAGATCTCTTTGCCGAAAATCTCGAAAATATCCTTCCTTCCTTCCACCGGACGGACTCTTTTTCGAACCGGACCCACAAGTCGGACTCCTTACCAAATTTTGGTGTTAACGACCTCGGCAAAAACAAGGTCCGATCGACCTTCCCCATCTCAAAGCCTCTCTCAAACAAGAACCCCCTCAACCTCGCCATACCAAGCTCTAGGCGCTGCTTCAACCCATACGGCGCCTTCCTCAACTTGTACACCCGTGGGGGTACCTCTCACTCTCAAACCCCGAGGTCGCCTCACATATACTTCTTCCTCCAGCACACCATTCAGAAAAGCACTCTTCACATCCATTTGGTGCAACTTGAACCCTTTAGCCACAGAAAAGGCTAGAAGGATCCTAATCGCCTCCAAACGGGCTACGGGAGCAAAGGTCTCCTCATAGTCGATCCCCTCCTTCGGCCCGAACCCTTGAGCAACAAGTCTCGACTTGTTCCTCACAACCTCACCCTTCTCTCCCTCTTTGTTTTTCCACACCCACTTTGTACCAATCGGCTTACACCCGGAGGAGGGTCAACCAACTCCCACACTCGATTCCTCTCAAAGTTCTCCAACTCCTCATGCATCGAGTTAACCCAATTGTGATCGGATAGTGCGTGTCCAATGTCTTTGGGCTCAAAAGAAGCAACAAACGCAGCATGAGCAAAGTGGGAATTGTTTCGAACCCTCGACCGTGTAGTGCGTTCATTCATGTCGCCGATGATCCTCGAAGCCGGGTGATCCACACGAACTCGCCGGGGAGGTTCTCGCCTCGAAGCTACCTCCCCCTCAACATCAGCTTCTCCTCGTTCTTGATTTGTCGTCGTAGGTGTAGCAGAGGGTCCATCCATCATCGTAGTCGAAGTAGTGGGTACATGTTCAGCCGGGGGCACCACACCGCCATCTTCATCATCACCATGTTCATGCTCCTCCTCTTGAAAGATCTCCTCGCCAAGCTCATCATCACCTGCACACTCAAAGACAAGCTGACTACGTGGCTCTGTCTCGTCGAAGGTTACCTCGCAAGTCTCCACGATTTGATTAGTTTCAAGATTGAGCACACGATATGCTCTAGAATGAGATGCATGACCAAAGAAAATGCCATCGACGAGACCTAGCCTCAAACTTATCCAACTTCCCGCCTTTCTTCAAAATGAAACACTTGCAACCAAAGACATGGAAGTGACTCACCTTGGGTGTGCGACCATGCATCAACTCATAGCATGTCTTCTTCTTGTGCACTCGAGGTATATCCCCGTTCGACACATAGCATGCGGTATTCACCGCCTCGGCCCAATACCTCCTCGGAGTCCTATGCTCATCAAGCATCGTCCGAGCCATCTCGCACAAGGTCCCGTTCTTCCTTTCCACAACACCATTCCGGGGAGGCGTATACGGACTCGAAAAGCGGTGCTCAAGACCCAAGTCATGGCAAAAGGTTTCAAAACGAGAGTTCTCGAATTCCGAGCCATTATCCTCGACGGATAGCTCGTATAGCATCTCCGTGCCTCTCGTTCCTCAACCTCAAGACTAGATCTCAAACAAAACCAAACGTCTCCCCCTTCTCCTCGAGAAAGAACACCCACGCATACCGAGAATAGTCGTCCACCACAACAAGGACATACCACTTCCCGCCGCGCATCGCACACGAGCCGGGCCAACAAGGTCCATATGGAGCGGCTCGCATGGACGCTCAGTCATCACATCGGTGAGAGGCGGGTGAGAAGAGGCTACCATCTTGGCATGCCTACACGGCGCACAAACCAACTCCTTCTCAAGCCTCAAACGTGGCAATCCTCGGACCAAATTGAGTTTACTCAAGCGAGACAAAAGGTCAAAGCTCAAGTGACCCAACTTCCTATGCCACTTCCACAAATCACTCGAAGAACCAACCAAGAAACAACGCTCCACACCCGAAGACCGAGAAAAATCAGCACGAAACACCCGACCCTCGGAACGACCATACGGACAAGATCCCCTCGAGAGTCCACAATCCGAGAACCACCGACCGAAACAACACCTCAAAGCCCTCATCCAACAACCGGGACACGGAAAAAGCAAATTGTACCCCGCCGATTGAACAAGAGCAACACGCCTCGAGTGATCTTGTCACTCACTTTTATCTCACCTTCTGAAAGCACACGCCCACGCCCATTGTCCCCAAAGGTGATGTACCTCTTCGTCACCACCGGGACGAGACTTGAGAACCACCCCCTCGTCTCCGGGTCATATGCCTCGAGCAACCGGAGTCAATCAACCAAATGTTCTTCAAGTCTCCCACCTGAAAATCAAAAATAAGCACGTGAGCGAACAAACGACTCAAGATCGGGGTTAGTACCAAAGGAGGAAAACCGGTGCCGAGCCATTTGCTCGAAAGTGGGGTTAGCACCAACCAAAGCATCTCTCCTACCAAAACTACCTCCACGAACACCACCACGGTAACCACCCCGAGGGAACCACCCCCTCTCTGCCCGGAGGAGGACCAAAACCACGCAAGAAAGCCCGCGGAACGTCCTTCCTCTCCAACTCAATGCCACGACTCCTCCAATCCCGGTATTGAGCACGAGGAGGAGAACGCCTAGCAACCGACCACCCGCACCCTTTCCACCCCAACCACCGTAACCACGACCACCGAAACAACCCTCGCACTCCGTACGAGCTCGAAACCCAAACACCGTCCGTCTGTGCCCGCACCGGTCTAACCGGTGCTCCACACGTCCGACCGGTGTGACACAGGCGCAAACACCACCCCGCACCCTTCTTCTCTCCCCAAGCCCGAATCGTCCTCACAATCGCCTTGCCCCCGGGCATCCGCATACGAGGCTCAAGTACACCATCGGAAGGGTGGTACTTGTCCTTGTTAGCCCACTCCTTCTCCATTCTCTCCTCTCGCTTCCTCTTGAAGCAAAACTCCTCCTTATGGCCATCTCTCCCACAATAGCCACAATGGAACCTCACAAGCTTAGGCTTAGGCTTGGGATGTGGCTGCTCACTTGGTTTCTCCCCACTCAAACCCTCCACCGGTTTCTCACCACTAGCCTTCTCACTCTCCTTCCTAAAGAACACTTTCCCCGAAGTGCTCATAAACTTGATAGGCTTTTGTAGATCATTTGTGGGTGTAGGAAACACGGGTGGAGCTGGGGTTGTGTCTAGTCGGTTCCTTAGATGGTTAGGTTTTGGGGGGAAATCATTTTTGTGGTGGGTTTTTGGTGGCTCCGGGATATTCTCTCCACTTCCCTCACCAACCTTGTTTGCCCCAAGCCCCTCACCATCTTGCCTCTTAAAGGCCTCGATCATCATCCTCAACCGAGGCTCATGACCGGACAACCAACCCATCAACTTCCTCAAATCATCATTCTCATCCCGCAAACGATCAACATAATGTGCAAGCTCCAAATTTTTCAATGCATGCATTTCACGGGTAGAGCAAGATGTAGGCATGGGTTCCTTCAATTTAGCCCCGAGCGAACTAGTGTAAGCATGCATCTCATCAATCTTAGCATGCAAAATAGGGCAAGAAGTGCAAGCACCTAGCAAAGCGAGGTCTAGACTTAAGCTCGGCCACTTCAACCCTAAGCACATCTAGTTCCTCACACTTGGAGGCATGCTTCTCCTTAAACAAGGCAAGATCGGCAAGGAATATGGAGCAATCAAGCACAATCATTCTCATCGGAAACAACAGGGCTAGCCTTAAGCGAATCAATCTCAAGCTTGCTATCAAGCACCGTGTCTCTAGCTCGACCCACTCTAGTCCTAGCATCCTCGAGTGAAGCCCTAAGTTCTTTCCTCATTTTCTTGGCCTCTCTAAGCATGTCATCACGGTTATCAAGCAAATAGCCAAGCCTCTCATTCTCCCGGCACAAGAAGGGGAAGTTCATCACGCACCTCGTCGTCGGACTCGCAGTCCGAGTCGCTCCGTGTGCTCTTCTTCTCGCCGCCGAGCTCAACGCCATGGTGCAGAAGCCATCTCTCGCGAAGCAGCTCAGACCGCTCAGGTTCTTGGACGACTTCTTGTTCTTGTGGCGATCTCCCTCGTCTTCGCTGCTGCTCGAGCTTGAGGTGGAGTACGCGGAACTGGAGTCGACGTCGCTCGCTCCAACCATCGCTCGGGCCTTGCCTCGGCCCTCCTTCTTGCTCGATCGTCGCTCGTCCTTGTACTTGTTCTTGTGCTTGCTCTTGTGGTCGCGCCTCGAACGGTACTTGCCATCGTTCATCCTCGGCTTGTGCTTGTAGCTGTCCTTGTTCTCGGCCTTCTCCGGCAAGGCGGGCGACGAAGTGTCCCGGCTTGCCGCACCGGAAGCAAGTCCTCGTGTTCCTCCTCATGTTCACGCGGTTCTCGTGCGGCCTCTCGAACCGCCTCGTCAACGGCGCCGGCTCGTCCTCTCCAAGGTCATCAAACTCCTCATCCGGCATAGACATCAAAGAGGAAAACGAGAACATCCCGGTGGATGGGTTAGAGTTAGTCTTTCCTTTGGAACCACCAACGAGGGCAAGACTATGGGAATCGGTCGGTCCCTCGAGCTTGGCGATCATGCCCCTATCCACCTCGGCCGACTTGAGCTTAGAGAATAGCTTGTTCACCGTCGGAGTATCATACCTCTCCGACTCGACTATGGCCTCGAACTTTCCGCCCCATATCGTACGATCCAAAGAGTGTAAGAGCTTGACCGCTCTATCATGATCATCGTACGGGAGCACGTCCACATTGGCCCTCATGTTGTTCACCACCACCGTGAACCTCTCGAAACAAGGCATCGATGGACTCACCGGGGAGATGAGTGAAGTTCTCGTACTCTCTCCGTAGGTCGCATACGGCCAGGTGCTCGAACACGGGCGTTCCCAACATGAGCCTCCTTCAACACCGCCCAAATCCTACAAGCCAAGTGCTCGGTGTGCACCCGATCGAACTCAGGCTGACACAAAGCATGAAACAAGTAGTCAACCGCCTTATTGTTGGCGTCGAATCTGTCCCTCGACCCCGGAGCAAGGAAATCCATCGGCCGGACATAGCTCGTGTCCACCGTGATATCCCAAAGCGATTGACCCTTTCCGCGGAGGAACGCACCCATCCGCTTGCTCCACATCCGGTAGTTCTTGCCATCGAAGTGTGGAGGACCCGAACCCCATTCCCCGGTACGCCATCCTTGGATCATAGACCGGTTAGAGTCAACAAAGACCCGAACCGGCTCGATACCACTTGAAGGACCGATACAACGAACCGAGAGGGGGGGGGGAGTGAATGGGAGCCGATAAAAATTCTTCTCGAATGAGATGGAGACTCCAACAAGATGAACACGGCTTCCAACACATGTCTCCGACTCACTACCAAGGTTGGTCAAGCCCACGTAGCCACTGGAGTGCCACTGGACCTAGGAACCAACACACCACCTTCTGACCCAAGAAACGCAGCGGAAAACCAAAACTCGAGTCTGCAGACTCACACCGGTCAGACCGGTGAGCACCACCGGTCAGACCGGTCCCTGCCGGTGAAACTGAGCAACTTTCACTAAGTGGCTCTACACGGTCGACCGGGAGAAACACCGGTCGGACCGATGGCGACCGAAAGCCCCCAAGGCACCAAACAGGCCAACCGACCACCAAACGGACCCAAACTCGAAACAGCAACAACACGGGACAACAACGAACACACCAAGATGTTCACCCGAGCAAAAACCCACAAGGGCTCGCACCGGTCAGACCGGTGTAGCCTGGGCAGCTCGGGATGAACAGCACCCGCGGGACAACTCCCCCAAATCCAAATCTCGATCTCCCGAATCGCTCCACGGACTTGAACAAGACTTTGGGGATATCAAGAACACCTCATGAGGAGTCCATAGCCAAGTTTAATCCCACAAAAACTCGTCCAAAAAGGAGGAATCGAAGAAATCCCGCCGAGAGCACTTCCAACCCAAGAACTCAAGAAACCCCAAAATTGAGCACTTTTACTCACGAATTTGGGAGGGGAATCACAGCCCAAAGAACCACGAAGGGTTCCCACAAATTTCCCCCATCAAATCCCCAAGAGAAAGGCCCCGAAAACAACCCAAAGAAATCACCGAGAGAGGGCTCCGAAAATCACCACCAAGAACAATCGGGGAAAACACATCCAAACCTTGAGGAACCACGCCGAATCATCTATACATGAAACAAAGGTTCGTACAAGGTCTAGAAAGCCGCCCGATCATCCATCCCTCTCTACAAGATCTCTCTGTGAAGCTCTCTTGCCAGTCCTAGAGAAAACCTAAGGAAAATGGGTGGAAAATAGGAAAACTAATGAGCTAGGGTTCCAAGAGTTGGCTGCCATCCTCTCACCTCTTGGGTTATATGGAGGCAACCAAATGTCCAAAATACCCTTCTCTACTAACTAGGGATACAAGCCCCTCAAGGGCGGATTTGGAATTCTTGATGTCTTCACCATCGGACGGACGCCCGGCGACCGCACCCTGCGTAGCCTCGACGCAAGCCATGCGATCCCGACGCGTGTCCTCCACTTCGAAGATTCCGGACTGCGTCGTCGCACACCGGTCAGACCGGTGCTCCTCACCGGTCGACCGGTCCCCACCGGTCGACCGGCCGACCCACCGGTCGGACCGGTCTCGGTGCCGCCGCACCTCCGTCTTCGGTTCTCCGGTCTTGGCTTTGTGGATCAACCAAGGAACCCGGTGGTTTTCTCGGTGAACCACCGAAACCCCGCGAACTCGGTGTAGCCTCCGCCAATCTCCACTCATGACTTGGCTCCCACGTAGTCCCGGCTCGACCTTGGTTTTGAGGCTCAACCAAGAAACCGTCCACGACTTCATCTTGCTGTTCATGCCACCATGCGGCCCGCACTTGACCCCGCCGGCCACCGGGTCCCTCGAACGAAGCCTACTTGTCTTCTCCACACCCGGAGGCCTCACCGGCAACGACCTTTCGCGCTTGTTCTTCACCGGCACCAACACCAGTCAAGCCGCAACCTGCACCTGCAATACTTAGCCAAGAATCAGTCCACACAACGTTGTCAATCACTCATCACACAAGGAAGCGACCATCCACCGGTCCTCGAACCACACATGGTCCTCAATCGAGCCCCTCTGCTGCCGCGTCCTCTCCGCCCGTTAGCCCGCCGTCGTCCTCTGTGCGCTGTAAGCGTTATCCCCCGCTCAATTTCCCTCTGTTTTGCGCGTAGCACCGTCTCCCCGGGCTCGCCGGAGTAGCTGCGCCGCCCCCTTACGGTGCCGGCCGCCGGTGAGGCCCATGCCACCGCCCTGACCCCCTAGCCTTGCTCGCGTGCTCCCCAGCTGTGCGTAGAGCTCGCGTGCGCGCGAATTGGTGCCCTGAGCAGCCAGATAGGGTGCGCCGCGAGGATTCCGGTGAGGCGCCGCCGCGCTGTCGTCTCCGGCCCGGCGACGCCGCCGCCGCGTCCCGCGTGCTCACGTCCGTGGGCCCTTGGATCCGCGATGGACGGTCCCGGGGCGCGTACCCCTTCGCGTTTAAAGACCGGTGCACCGTGGACCCGTGCACCGGGTGCACGGCGCGGTCCACGGCGCACGCGCGCGTCGTCAGCCGTTGGATATGAGATCCACGGTGCGGCTGTGGCCCTTTTCCTTAAGAGCCCCTGAGTTTTTAAACTTTAGCAAGCCGGTCCTTCCACCTTTAAGAATCTTTACGGATAAGTCCTGGTTTTTACAATCTAGCCCCTGTCTACCCTGGATAATAGTGTTAGGAGTCCTTTTCTTGAGTTTTAACACCTAGGCCCTTTAGTTTTTATATAAAATTATGTTTTGGCCCCTGGTTTTATTTATAAACAGCCCTGTAAACTTAGTTTTCTTGCAGATAGGTCCCTGTAAACTGTTTTAATCATATCTTTCTCATTTTAACTCCGTTTTTAGCGTTCTATATATCGAAATGATCGTCTCGACGAGTAGAATCTTTTAAACAACAAATTTACCAGTTTTGTTACTGTTTGGTGTACTGTTTTGTTTATTTTTTGTTGTTCATGTTTGACTCGTAGATGTCGTGCCTATTTCGTCTGAGCTCCCTATCGGAGGTGATCAGGAAGAGCCTGTCTTCGAGGAGGATTTCACCCAGCTTGTAGAGGAAGGCAAGTGGCTTTCCCCCTTTGTATTATCTTTTGAACCTATGACACTGCATGCTAAACAATGTTTACTATTCATGTTGCTATGCATAAACCTGATGGGCAAACACCTAGCTAAGGACTTGACTAGATGCTTTACCACTTTACCTTGATCAACCCTGTTTATACAAATGCTTGGGGTAGATAAATGCTTAGTTTGCTCAACATGAGTTTGGTTATGCTCTGTTTATGTTATACATCTCAGTTTTGCTTATATAATGTGTTTGTGCTTAAAACAAGATAACTTGATTTATAATCGGAACATGGAGAACCACCCAAGATAACAGTACAACCACAGTCCACATGGCTCTGGCTTAGCCAATTAATTAGGAGAGTGGGTTAGCTGATAGCTCTTTTCCGAGAGGGGCACGGGGGCCGGAGTTGAAGGGGTATAGCCCTGGTCCTTTTGGGGTAGCGACCTTGGCTAAGGTGTTGACCATTAGGGAGGGTTATGGTCCGCTCCGCCGCCGTAACTCTTGCGGGCGTTGGTTTCTCTTCTTTCCTTTGTAAAGGCTTCGTAGTGGACCCCTAGCCACTCACCTTGGAAGTGTTTAAGGGTCTTGCTAACCGGGCAAGATGGGGAACACGAGTCGTGGGTAAAGTGTACAACCTCTGCAGAGTGTAAAACTGATCGATCAGCCGTGCTCACGGTCACGAGCGGCTTGGACCCTCACATGATTAATAAACTTGAAGATTAATGTAAATCATGGGTTTGTGGGTTTGGTTTGAGGTTTTTCTTAAGGTTAAGTGGGTTGGTATGAACTTACACCTAGTAATTAGGTGCTTGCTAATAAAACTTGACCAACTTATAAAATGCTTACCGTGAACCATAGCCTATCCTTGATAGCCTTGCATTGTTTCCCCCACTTGCTGAGAACCAACCATAAGTGTGCTCACCCTTGCTTACCGCTGTTCAGAGGAGAACGTCGGAGGCGAGGACGAGTACTGGAGTGACTACGAGGAGTTCTAGGGCATGCGGATTCCCCAGTCATCATGCCTGTGGAAGTCAATGATGGAGCTGCTCGTCGTTTAGTTATCGTTGTGTTCAGACCTACGAGTCCACCTCTCTGGATGTAATAATGGTTATCGTACTGGTTTAACTCTTGAACGTTTTATTACTGTAATGGTATTACTCTCGTTTTGTCTACCATGTGTGTGTAAATTGATCCTGGCGCACATATGAGATGCATTCGGTTTTCCTTGTAAAATCGGGTGTGACAAGATGGTGCGGAAGTGGGTACCCAAGATTGCAATGCCCGCAAAGAGCGTTGATCTGAAGTAATCAAGTGAAGAAGTCTAGCCATATACTATAAACGAAGCGCTAGGCGGGAGGCAACCCGTTTCATCGAGTCAAGAATAAGCTACCGGGAGGACAACCCGATCCTAGGTTTTTCGAGTCTTTTCAATTAATTTAGTTTTGAAATTTACTACGCAAGACATTAGACTTAGAATGGTTGAACAATATTAGAGACATAATTCTTGGTTGAATATTTTGTTTTGATCACAAACCCTTTAAATGAACCATCCTACGTGTTTATTTGCTTCTTTTCGAGAAACCAAAACCAAATAAATTCAGAACCTATCTTGACCTTTCATCCTCTTCATGATGTTATGGTTGACTTGTTTTACATGCTAAAAACACGCGATTAGAGCCACGCCTTGTACCTAGATGTTATTTAATTTTCAGCGCATGGTAGGACTCGCGTGAACCTAGAAACTTAACTTTTGGTTGGTTTAAAAATCCATATCCTTGGTTTCTCTTGGGTTAGAATTTTTCTAAGCCTCATTTAATTTTATCTCATTCAAAATCTCTCTCATCTAATCAAAATTAGAACCTAAACCTATGCCCCCATGATCAAGCCGGAAAAAACTTGCTCTCAACTAATGAATGCAAACAATACCGGTGAGACCAAAATTAAAGTAGTTGGAAATTATTTTTCGACTTACATTTGTTTTTAATGCTTTAAAAAACTCCTCTAAATTTATATTTGAACTCATTGCAAGCTCTGAGTTTATTTTTATTTTTCGAAATTAGAGGAGTGCTTAGCATTAAAACTTTCTTAGAGGGAGGCAATCTAGTTAACCTAACCATACATGCACCATGATGCATCATGGGATGCCCCTCCAACATCTTTGATCAAACCACATGCAAAAGACAAGCATGGGGGGCAGCCAAGGCTTTGTTTTGCTGGAATATCATGGGGGCATGTGAGGCAAGGGAGCATGGAAGTGACTCAAAGCGAAATCATCAAGTGGAAGGAGCAATAATGCAAGTGAAGGAGTGGACGAGAACGTTTGGAAGGTGCAACCCCATGGAGCATGCGGTCATGAAGCAACAAAGCAAGCATGAGTGTACTAGGTAAGTCGCTAATCCAGCTCTTTGTTCGTGTGCTCTAGTTTGTAGTCCGGAACCACCTTAGACTTAGCCATCCACCCCGTTTATTTCGTGCAACAAAACACATCCTAATTCCACTCAAAGTCCATACTCCAAATAATATTTGTGTACCTTATTACTAGTTGAAAACTCCAGATATATATTTGTGAGGGAGAGTGCTGCAACCTTGGAAGAAAACTACAAGTCTTTGCACCAAGAAGAAGGGATCATCGTCGTCTAAGCCATCGACAACCTCTTCGAGGAGGCACTCGGTTTCCGAGTCTCCTCGGAGTACGGAGGATGACACGACACCACCGAGGAGGAACAACACTCTTATCCTCAGTGGCATGAGGGCCACACGAAGCTCGTCTATAAGGTTCACCGAACCTCAAGGACGTATGGAGGAGTCACTCGTCTCACCTCGTCGCTCGACACGATCATCTCCATACGCTCCGCGGTATTCCGTTGGGTTTATCATCATGATGGAGGAGGATAAGAAGCTCACTTGACTTGAGAAGAGGCTTGTGGCAAACGCCGACTTCGACGACCAAGCTCTCCAAGTGTTGGGTTTTCATACGGATATTTACTACATGTTGGGACACCTAGGTTGGGTGAATTTCTCCGACGGAGTGTCGGCAAACACCCACAAGGAATTCGCCTTGGAAGTTCTCATGACCATGGCGCCTATCCTTGATGAAGGAGTGCTGAGTCTCTCATTCCGTTTGGAGGGAGTTGAACAAGTGGTTCCCAATGAGTATTAGGGAGTGACTTGGTTTTCAAAAGGGAGCCCCAGAACAAGTGTATGTGCATGAAGGCACATTGGAAGGTTTTTGGAGTGTGATCGCGGGAGGAGCCCATCAACAAAGAAATTATATCCGGAACGCCATCATCCAAGTGTTTCACTCATGGATGTGCAAAAGGATTTTGGGGAGAATGAGAGAGACGAAGATAACTGACATGGAGGTGAATTGGCTTTGCTTGGATTTGATTGCCAGGTAGCCAATCGATCCCTCTCAACTTATGATCAACCGGTGGTGTTGTGAAGCAACATCAGGTTCGGGAGATATTGGTTCAGGGTGTTACCTCTCCATGTTGGCTATCTCTTTGAGACCGGGTATTACAAGGAACCCGAAGCATCTCCTACCCGGGACTTCCCTTGGATTTGAATATATGAAGCAAGGCAATAACATAAGTGGAGATGAGAGAGGAGGCTTCTAAGTGGCCAAGGTGAATTTGCCCCTTTCGGAAGGAAGATTAAGATTTTTCTTGAGGGGAAAGAAGATTGGTTAGAGGAAGGACTTCTTGTGCCAGCGAAGAAAAATAAAAGAGGAAGGATTATAGGAGAAGGTTCTTTCACGACCCAAGAAGGAGGTGCGCAACAAAATTATGTGCCACCATTTGGAGGAATTCTTGCGCCGCCAAGTTACTACGGTGGTGTACCAATGCAATCATGGGGGAGTGGTGCAGCCATGCCCCCACCAAATTTTGCGGTGCCCAACGTAGCCTTGCGGAGTCATATGCACATTTTCCTCAACCACAACAAAGTGTGGCCATCATTGGAGGATACGCTGCAAGAAACATGCAAATTATTGCAGCCATCCAAACCAATGCAAACCAAATGAGTGAAGGAAATGCAAATATCCCTTATGAGCTTGGACGCCTGCACTTAGCACCACTGGGACAATTCATAGGAGTGGTGCAATCCTATTATGAGCAAGGGTGCAACAACCAAGACTATCAATATCAACCACCGATGGAACATTAGAGAGAGGAGGAGCTTTAGTTATCTTTCCTTTACCCCCCTTTTCTTTAATTTTCAGCATGTATGTGCTTATGTATGCGTAGTGTTTTCAGTTTTTATTTAAATTTTCAGCATGTGTGTTATTTTTTATTTTCATCATGAATAAAGCCACCACCTAGTTTTTACCTTTGGTAAAGTTACGAAATTTGTGCCATGATGATATATGATTATAATTGCCGCTTTGTTTATCTTTGTATTTGATTTATGCATGATTAAGCTAATGCTCTTTTAAAATACAAATCTGAATTTATCTAAATGCTAGCTTAAGCTTTAGCAGAGGTTATGATAAAAAATAAATACCCATAGTGTTTTATGTGCTCTTAAGTTTTAGATGGATTAAAGATGATTTATTTTTGTTCTTAAAAGTAATGCTAACCTTGTCATAAATACCACTTGCATGTTGCTCTACCTATCCAGAGCCATATATATATACAAGGTTTATTTTTGGGTGAGTTATTTCAGGCCTTGATTTCTCTGGCCGAGACTAAGAAGCTGGTCATTCCGTTTTTGCGTATCTATCTTAATGCTAGCCTTTTTATCCGTGCATTGTGTATCCCCACATCAGAGATCTCACAAACCTCGCTGGATATCCACCCTTAAAACCAAATATCATATTTTGTGATTACCTCCTTGACCACAACCCATCATTGAGTATGGATCGTCAATTCAAGGAAGATCGCAAGATGGTGTCAAGATTGAAGATTTCAAATATCTCTCCAAAGGAAAAATATTTCTAGTACCTACCTTATCTCTATCACCACTTTGCTCGAGGACGAGTAAACGTCTAAGCATGAGGGAGGAGGTAGGTACAATGTAATTTAGAGTTCAAGGGGAGCAAATAAAAAAAAGTGAATATAAAGAAAAAAATGAGAAAAGAAAAAATATGAGTATGTATGATATAAAAATAAAATAAAGTGAACTCCCTGGTTCTCTAAAGTGCATTAGAATTTCAAGATTTCAAGATTTAAAAGATCCAAACTCATCTTTGCAACCATGTGCAATCCGATAACGAGGACTTCCTTTGTGCCTCGGGATCACTCTTTGCCATTTGCACATGTCCATCTATCTCATGTGTGTGTATTTTTCTCTCCCCCTCCTTGATATAACATTATTTTCCAATGATCTTTTTGACGAGTCTCGGTAAGACCATGAGAAGCTTGTCTTGTTTTGACAACATTTCATTTATAATATCTTGGTAGGACTAAACTTTCCCAAAGAGCTCCATATAAAGCCTACCACTTACATATTTGTTTTGAGAGGGAAAGGAGTAGCATAAATGAGCTTGAGAGACAAGATGAGATGAGAGTTAATATGAGAAAGATGCAAGATGGTTTAAAATTTTGAACTTGGTTTAGCTCTTTTTCATCTCGTTCTTTATTTCAAAATTTCTGAGATCTATTTGAATTTTGGGACCACGTTAATACTAGTGGGATAAGCTTAATTAATAATCTACCATCCGTAGGGATGAAGGATAGTACATTATGAAACTTTAACGAATAAAACTTTTGAGAGCATTATGTTTTCTCGTGTATGATCAAGTGCAAGGTTTAAACAATGAAGGGCAACGATGATATCCATCGAAGGCTTACTCGAGGACGAGCAAGGTTTAAGCATGGGGGAGATGTTGACGGTGAAATTCCGTCAACCTAGCCATGAGTTTACCTTCGGTGTTGGCATGACTTTTAATCTTATCCATTGGTACTAACCCCCTTGGTATAACAAGTTCGTTTGTGCATGTCGGTTTTGGAGTTTAGTGTTTATGCAGGATTTTAGCATTGAAAGCAAGACTTCCGGGATAAGTTCATCAAGCACCTCGTGACAAGACCTTGAAGCCCGGTACAAGTCAAGCAATGAAGTGAACATGACTCCAAGAAGCCCAAGGTCCAAACCCGAGAAGATGGAAAACTCCGAGGACCTAGCCAGAAATGTGCCGAATCTTGCGAGACAAGGAGCTTCGTCCAACTCGGAGAGAAACTGACGACAAGGGCCCACATGCATAAGGGGGAAGGATCTAGAAGACTCGGGAAGAAACACCAGGCAAAGGAGGCCGCGGACTGGGCCGTTTCGAGGCCCAGTCGCCCCCCTTTGACCTAGACGCCTCTCGAGCTATTTATAGCCCCCTGACCGAGAGCCCCACATCAATTCATTCATCATCCGCCGCCGAGGAGCAGAGAAGCTAGAGGGACACCATCTCGGAGAGGAGGGTCATGCTAGTTGTCTAGGGTCTCCCTAGCCGACGTGGGAACCTTGCATGGAAGACCACATCAGAGCTCCAAAGCTTGGATCAAGATCGAGGTAGGATCCCTGTGGCGATCTTGTTCATGTAATCATTCATGGTGAAGTTTTATAGTGAATCTAATTTCTAGCGATCAAGTGCCTTCTCGATGATTTTGTTCTCCCTTGGTTTTGCTTCTTCCCCAATCTATACTTAAGATAGATTGCATAGGGTGCTCTTGTAGCCACGGTGGCTAGAGGTGCATACTGGATCGACCAAGTGATTTCAACTTGTTCTTATCGAACTCGCCCTAGGCTAACCCGCACGAATAGGGGTGCGTTGTGACAGAACGGTGGCTCCAAAAGGTAGGCGTCTTCGGAATCGGATCGGAGGCCACGATTTAAAGATGCTTTTAATGAGATTCACTTTTCTATCTTCATCTATCTTGTTTGGAGCTACAACATATGCATGTTCTAGACTCTCTAGATCAGTTATCTCTTTGCTTTCTCTTGCTACCTCTTGAGTTAGTAGATTAGATTAGATGTGTTTTCTTGATGATCTCTTAGATTAGATGCAATTTGGTTCTTCAAAAGTGCCTTACTAGATTGAATCCTTGCGTTGCACATTTGTTCCACAGATTCGATACCTTGGGTTCACCACTCGAGGGAAGAAGGGTCCCTTGACTACGACGGGGGATTTGTCCGCTTGCAAATCCATATGAACTTTGATATGAATATACACCGTCAACAGACCTACGAGGGTGCACCCAGAAATTCGGCGAGTCCCTTGCGGGACTTCATCTAGCGCTTCTCCAACTGCTGCACTGAGCTCCCGAGCATCACCCAGTCTGAGATAGTGCATGACTTGCAGGGACCTGGTGCGCGATCTTGGGAGGAGCCTGCCAATAGACTCTAACACGCTATTCGACATAGCTACCAGCTTCACCTCTGGGGAAGAGGCACTTGGGGCAATCTTTGATGGCAAGAAAAGCAAGTGCGCGGAGGATGCGGACGCGGAGGGCAGCAAGTCCAAGGACTCCGCGAAGAAGCAGAAGCAGGGCAAGAAAGGCAAGAAGCCCCAACATGGCGCACGCGCGAAGGAGCGCAGTGAGGATGATGATGAGGCCCTCGTGGTCGATCCTGCGCACAAGGGTCCTCGAAACCCCCCTTGAGGGCCCAACGTGTTCGATGACATGCTGAAGAAGCCCTACCCCTACCACAAGACCCTGGTCGGCCACACCCTTGAGCAGTGCGACATGCTCAAGAAGTACTTCAACCGCGTCACTGCGAAAGAAGACGAGGCCAAGGAGGACGTGGGTGACGGGGGTGCTGACGGTTTCCCCGCAGTGGAGAACATCTTCCTCATCTTCGGGGGACCAACGGTGAATATGTCCACCAGCTAGCGCAAGCGCGAGCGGCACGAGGTCCTTGCCGCAGATAGGGCCGTGCCATCCTTCCTCGATTGGTCAGAGGAGTCCATCACCTTCAGTCACGAGGATCACCTGAATCGCTTCCCCAATCCAGGCCAGTAACCGCTAGTCGCCGATCCCGTCATCGACACATCGCGGTTCTCCAAGGTTTTGATGGATGGGGGTAGCAGCCTTAACATCCTATATGTCCACACCTTGCGGTTGATGGGAATCGGCCTGGACAAGCTGTGGCCCAGCAAGACGCCGTTCCATAGCGTTGCGTCGGGCAAGGGAGTCCAACCTCTCGGGCAGATCGACCTGCCCGTTTGGTTCAGCACGCCGGACAACTTCCGCAAGGAGACCCTCACCTTTGAGGTGGTGGGGTTTAGGGGCGCGTATCACACCATTCTCAGGAGTCCGTGCTACGCCAAGTTCATGGCGGTCCCGAACTACACCTACCTCAAGATGAACATGCCGGGGCCAAAAGGTGTCATCACGGTGGGCTCGTCAATTGAGCACGCGTTAGACTGCCATGTCGAGTGCGTCGAGCACGCCGAGGCGCTCGTGCTCGAAGAGTCACTGGTGGCAAACATGGAGAGGTTGGCTAACGAGGTCCTCGACTCCCCCACCAAGAACGTTGGTAGTTTCGAGGCTGCCGAGTAGACCAAGGAGGTGCCCCCGACCCTACTGCCCCCGAGGGCAAGGCGTTGAGGATCAGTTCCACCCTCGTCCTGAAATAGGAAGTGGTGCTCATTGACTTTCTCTACGCCAACGCAGATATATTTGCGTGGAGCCCCTCGGACACGCCGGGCATTCCGAGGGAGGTCGCCGAGCACTCCCTTGACATCCGACCTCACTTATGCGATGCTTTGACGAAGAGAGGCGCCGGGCGATTGGAGAGGAGCTGCAGAAGCTCTTAGAGGCCGGATTCATGAAGGAGGTGTTCCACCCCGAGTGGCTAGCTAATCCTGTACTAGTTAAGAAAAAGAATGGGAAATGGTGGATGTGTGTGGATTACACTGGTTTAAATAAAGCATGTCCCAAAGTTCCCTTTCCTTTGCCGCGAATTGATCAAATCGTAGACTCTACAGCGGGGTGTGAGCTCTTATGTTTCCTTGATGCCTATTCCGGTTACCACCAAATAATGATGAAAGAGTCTGACCAGCTCGTGACTTGTTTTATCACACCATTCGACATGTTCTGCTATGTAATAATGCCATTTGGTCTTCGAAATGCTGGGGCTACATACCTGTGATGCGTGCAACATATTTTTGGACATCACATCAGGCGGACTACTGAGGCTTACGTACATGACATAGTCGTCAAGACTAGGAAGGTGGACGACCTAGTTAACGATTTGCATGCAGCATTCGATTGCTTGCGGGTGAACGGGGTGAAGTTAAACCCCGAGAAGTGCGTCTTCGGGGTGCCGTGTGACATGCCGTTGGGTTTCATCATCTCCCAGCAAGGCATTGAACCCAACCCTAAGAAGGTCTCGGCCCTCGATTAGATGGGGCCAATCCGAGACCTAAAAGGGGTGAAAAAGGTGTTGGGATGCCTGGTGGCTCTGAGTCGCTTCATCTCACGTCTCGGTGAGAAGGGCTTACCCCTCTACCGACTCCTGAAGAAGCACGAGTGCTTTTCCTGGACTGTTGAGGCTCAAAAAGCCCTCGACAAGCTGAAGGCCACGCTCGCACACGCGCCGATTCTCACGCTGCTCCAGGACGGTGAGCCCTTGTACCTCTATGTCACAACAATCACCCAGGTGGTTAGTGCGGTCATCGTTATGGAGAGAACGGAGGAGGACCACACCCTACCAGTCCAAAGGCCAGTGTACTACATCAGCGAGGTGCTATCCGAGACCAAGGCGCAATACCCACAGATCCAAAAGTTTCTCTACACGGTAGTGCTCACATGGCGCAAGCTGCGGGATTACTTCAAGGCTCATCCGGTCACCATGGTCTCGTCTTTCCCTCTCGGAGAGATAGTCTGCAATCCAGATGCCTCGGGTAGGATTGCGAAGTGGTCGGTGGAACTCAAGGGTGAAACCCTCACCTACGCACCGTGCAAAGTGATCAAATCGCAAATCTTGGTAGACTTCGTCACTGAATGGACTGACACTTAGTTGCCCCCGCTGCAGATCCAGGCTGAGTGTTGGACCCTATACTTCCATGGGTCGGTGATAAAAATGGACGCAGGCGCGAGCCTGCTCTTCGTCTCGCCCCTTGGCAAACACATACGGTACGTGGTATGCCGACACTTCCCTATGTCAAACAATATGGCGGAGTACGAGACCCTCCTTAGTGGCCTCTGCATCACCATCGAGATCAGCATCAAGCGCCTCAACGTTAGAAGGGATTCATAGCCGGTAATCAACCAGGTGATGAAGAATGCGAGCTACCATGATGAGAAGATGGAGGCATACTGCAATGTTGTGCGCGCGCGCTCTAGGACAAGTTCTATAGTATCGAGCTCAATCACATTCTGTGCAAGTACAATAAGGAGGTGGACAAGCTGGAAAAGATCACGTCACGGTGGATCACCAGTCCCCCAAACATCTTCGCCTGTGACCTCGCCAAACCCCCTGTCAACTTCAGCAAGACAGCCCCAGACCCCAAAAAAATCCTCAGGGGCTCCCTCGAGGGACACGGGCGCAGAGCTCATGGACAAGACCCCTCGAATGCGGAATTTGAAGTCTCCCTCTTCAAGGGATATGGGGCGAACGAAACCATGACTATGGAGATCGCTGGAGCACCTTCTGTCGAGGATTGGTAGAGCAAGTACCTCGCCTATATCGACCGAGGGGAGCTACCCTCGGACCGAACCGAGGCAAGGCGCATCGCCAGAAAGGCCAAATCATTCACCACGATCGGCGGAGAACAGTACAAGCGCAACACTTCAGGGGTTATGCAACGGTGCATCCCCATACTCGAGGGTCGGGAGTTGATTCGGGACATTCATGCAGGCATATGCGGCCACCTCGCGGCACCGCGCACCCTCGTGGGCATGGCGGTCGTCGACGCTAGCGAGGTTGTGCGCACCTACGAAGGGTGCCAATTCTATGCCCGCAAGACGCATCTCCCAGCTCACGCCCTCTAAACCATCCCCTTCACATAGCCATTTGTCATGTGGGGGTTGGACCTTGTCGGGCCCCTGCGGAAGGCGCCCGGGGGCTTCACAAACTTGTTGGTCGCGATCGACAAGTTTTCAAAATGGATTGAGGCACGCCCCATCACCAAACTCAGATCCGAGCAGGCCGTGTTGTTCTTCACGGACATCGTCCACAATTTCGGGGTACCAAACTCCATCATCACTGACAATGGCACCCAATTTACTAGCAAGAAGTTCCTGGAGTTCTACGACAACTACCACATCCGCTTGGACTAGGCAGCCGTCGCACATCCACAGACCAACGACCAAGTAGAGCGTGCCAATGGCATGATTCTGCAAGGCCTCAAGCCCAGGACCTTCATCAAACTAAATAAGTTTGTCCAAAAATGGGTCCATGAGCTATCGCTTGTCATTTGGAGCCTCAAGACTACCCCAAGCAGAGCCACGAGGTTCACATCATTCTTCCTTGTCTATGGCACAGAGGCCGTCCTCCCCACGGACTTGGAGTATGGGTCACCCAGGCTCAAGGCCTATCAGGAAAGCTAGAACCAACAGGCTCGCGAAGACTCACTGGACCAAGTGTACGAGGCCCGTGACGTGGCAATGTTGCACTTGGTAAGATACCAGCAGTCACTCCGGTGATACCAAGCCCAAAAAGTTCGACGTCAGGACTTTAGCGAGGGCGACATGGTGCTGAGGTTACGACAAGACAATCGGGTCAACACAAGTTGTCACCGCCATGGGAAGAGCCCTACGTCGTCGTTGAAGTGCTCAATCCCGGCATGTACAAGCTCACGAACGAGAAGGGTGAAGTCCTCACCAACGCTTGGAACATAAAACATCTACATCGCTTCTACCAAAAAATTTTTCCAAGCTTCCTTTGTACATTTCACACTTGAAATTATAAATAAAAGGGTGACTCAGTTTCACCCTCAGCCAGGGCCTCGACATAAACCAAGTTCCCTTCAGGGGCTATGACGGGGGGTTCCCCCGAAATGTCCCAACTTTTTCGCAAAAATACGCTCTTTCTTTCAAAAATATTTGAGTGTTACGCCTTGAGCGTTTAGGAGAACAGAGACCGAGCGTGAACTAAGTCTTGGGCCGGCTGAGCCACGGGACCGCTGTTGGGTATTTTAGTGTCATAGGAATAAATCTGCAAGCTGACAGATACCGTTGTAGCTTCCACCTCAGAGTATTCCAAGGGTATCGGATCCAAGGGAACGTGTGTGTACTAACTTCGTACAGTCGGTCCAACTACACACCCAGATAAAAAGGCAAGGATAGGGAGGATTCCTAAAGATAGTGCTATAGATGAGATTAACGGACGATCTCTAGATAGAATTTGGCTTCGGGTACCGATAGCCCTGACTTAACAGACGACTCTAGTATGCGGATCTATGTGGAACAAGCTCTGACTATATCCAGCTGAGGAGGATCAACGAGGGCCAGAAGGGTTGTCACCACCTCTAGGACTGCCCCTACCTAACCTTGGGATAAGCCGAACGGATGATAACTGGTAGCGTGCCATGACATACACGCTGTGGTTACTGCCGTAGCCAACGGACTACGACACCTTATACTAATAGAACTATGACCATGGAAAAGAATTGATATCACTCACTATAGGTACTACTAGTTTATGCTAAAGGCATACGAGAGAGCACTTAGTCCCGTACTATGTGTTAACACCAAAATTTGGTAAGGAGTCTGACTTGTGGGTCCGGTTCGATAAAGAGTCCGTCTGGTGGAAGGAAGGATATTTTCAGAGATATTCGGCAAAGAGATCTGCGGTCGGCTATCTGCTCCGGTTCGGCAAAGGAACAGTAGAGCTGATTTTGCGGGATTGGACGGTGATGTGACTCAATCAGGGGAGATGAATGGATGGATAGGCGATCGAGCTTAGAGATAAGTTAGGCAACGAATCCATTCGCAGTTGTACTCAACAGGGTATAAATATGACCCCTAAATGTATGTAACAGAACAATCATTCTTCAATACACACCGGCCTTACGCCAAACCCTAGAGTCCTTGTCGTGTCGTCGAGTTCTTCGAGAGGGCTAATCGATCCGTCGACCTCCGTGAGTACCGGCAACCTTGTATCATGTCTAGTATCATGCGGTGGATTTAGATCTGATGCAAGTAGTCTTGTTACCATGCTTCGTGTCATGCGGTAGATTCAAGCTTGGTTCAAGAGGGTTTCTTGTTAGATCATGAGTCATGCGGTAGGCTAAGATCTAGCTTGAAGCTAGTTATCGGCTCTATTGGATTTTGGCAAGATTCAATAGATTCATTAAGTTACCCCGTGTTATCTTGAATTTTACTTTATGTTTTAATTCATGTAACACACCTTTGCCCAATCTAGATGGGTTTGGATCGGCTTTATCTCTTTTATGATCCTTGTTCGAGTAGGTTTCATGTTTTAACACGTGGATCTTGTGCTTTCCGATAGCCGAAACCGAATCGATCTAGGTTGTTACGTGTTGCGGGTTCAAGCTTGCTAATGTTCGTATAAATCTTGAAAGAGCCGGGTATCATGCGGTAGATGCGAGGTTTTTGGGTTGCTTTGGAGCTAGTCATCCGGTGGATTAGTTTCCCAAATCAATCTGATAGATTTATTCACTTGGTAATGTTTGTTCCTTCTTCATGGACCCCGAATCGGCTGTTCAGCCGTATTCGGTTATGTTTCTTCACGAGTAGAACACGTGCGTTATTTATGTTTTAAATGATGTATGCTTTTAGCTTTCCATATTTAGATTGTATCATGCGGTGGATAGATCTATTTGTGGAAAGTGGTACGGTTTCTCATGCAAGTTGTATCATGCGGTGGATAGATTTGTTTGGCATCGTATCCGACGGATTTTAAAGTAACTAGACATGCGGTAGACTAGTGCTTTGGATCTATGCATGCTTGTTTAATACATGATCATGTTCGTGCTTTACTTTACTTATTTATTTAATGCTAATCTTCAATGGGGATCGGTCATGGCTTCGTGCGCATGCATCCTTGTTCAAACAAAGACCGATCGCTGTCATGCTTACGTCGTCCATCCGGCAGTATTACTTTTCCTCCTTTGCGGGTTTCTCGAATGGCTGTAGTTCGTTGGCAGATAGCTTTCTATAGCTATGTGTCATCTCATTTGGCTTCCTAGCCGTAAATATGGAACTGTCTGGTACCACCCGGCAAGTTCCAAGCTTTGATATCTAACTGCTTTATCTTTTGTTAATTTTCAGGAAAAATTGACTGGCACGTCTTTTGCTCTCTGCGCGTGTGAAGCCAGCTTTGTTCGGCTTGCTGTGTGATTGGCGTTGAGTGCACTTTTCGCATCAACACACTTTTTGGCACGCCCAGTGGGACCACAGCCGAATAGATTCAAGATGCCTGAAATCTCAGACCTCATGGATGTCAACCTTGAAGATCTTTCTCCAGAGCAGCGGCAGCAGCTCCAAGACGTCGTGGACCAGTTTCAGCAGAAGTGTCTGCTGTCGTTCAAAAAGAATAGAAGCGACGTTCCGTATCTGAAGAACGAGATGCCCAGGGTGCTGCTGCCAGGGGAGAGCGATACCACGTCTCAGCAAGAAAAAGAGGAATGCGCGCGAGTATTCCAAGAATCAACAGATTACATGCTTAGCAAGCACAACAAGGCTTTCCTCGGATCGCTCCAGCAGATGATGGTGGCCGTCTTTGGCCCGGGCATGGAGCAAGCGTTCGGTAAGGCGCCCGTCCAGGGGGGCACCGTGGAGCTGGGTGAGTCGAGCTCTCAGCCGCCATTGCGGAGCCAGCCACAGCAGCCTCCTCCTCAGAGCTCTGGAAGCCAAGCGTTCCAGCCTCCTCCGCAGGGCACTGGGGGGCAGCCAGTTCAGCCCCCGTTACAAGCTTCAGGAAGTCAGCCAGTTCTGCCGCCACCACAGAGCAGCACAGGTCAGCCTGTGCAACAGCCGAATCCGTACCAGCCTACGTACGGAGACCTAGCGTTCGGCTCGTCTGGGGCCCCACTTGATCCCGGCCGGAGGATTGCTCCGGCAACCAACTGGCTGCAGAGGAATTTGTACGGCGGCGGTTATCATGAAGTGGGCAACTATGGAGTGTTTGACGCCTTCCCACACCCAGGATACGCGCCAGCTGCAGGCGCACAAGAGGATGACACCTTGGCGCGCAAGATGGCCGAATTGATGCAAAATCAGTTCGGCCTCGAGCCAAAAATGCAGGGACCCGCCTATAAGCCGCCGTTCCCGGAATGGTACCATAACGTGCTCTTGCCGCCAAGGGTGAAGCCGCCAACGGAGTTCACAAAGTTTTCTGGGCAAGACGACACGAGCACGGTCGAGCACATCGCTCGTTACCTCATGCAGCTCGGGGAGTGCTCAGCCGAGGAGACATTCAGGGTCCGCTACTTCCCCGCATCACTGACAGGTCCAGCGTTCCAATGGTTCTCGTCCCTGCCTCCTGAATCAGTTGCCAGATGGAAGGACTTAGAGCGGAAATTCCACGCTCATTATTTCAGCGGCAGCTCGGAGAAGAAATTGATTGACCTCACCACCCTGAAGCAAAGGCACAGCGAAACGCCGCTGGAATTTCTTAGAAGATTCAGGGAAGTCAAGGGCATGTGCTTCTCGCTGAACTTGCCAGACGACCAGTTGGCTGATATGGCCGTCGCCGGGATGCTGCCGGCCGTGCGCGAGAAGCTGTTTGGGATGGAATTTGAGAATCTGGGCCAGCTATCGCAGAAGCTATCACTGATGAGCAATCAGGCTTACGGCTTCAAGAAGGACGCCAAATTTGGCAAGCAGCACGACGTCGCTGACGTCTACAACCAGTTCTTGGACAAGGCTGATCTGTTCGAGGATTCTGACGATGAATTGGATGTAGCTGCAGCAGAGATCACGTGGGGGAAGGAGCCTTTGACAATGAATCAGCCGGGTCAAGCGCACCAAGGGGACTTATGACTTTGATATCACGAAGGTCCGATAAATTGTTTGAGCTCTTAGTGAAAGAAGGCCGAATCAAGTCGCCCGAGGGGCATTCTATGCTTCGGCCCGATGGAGTTAAAGCAAAACGTTACCGTGGCTTCCATGACAGGGATTCACACTCCATCAATGATTGCAGGGTCTTCAGGATGAGGATCCAGAAGGCCATCTAGGAGGGTCACCTCAAGTTCGATAACAAAATGAAGCTGGATGGCCACCCCTTTCCTCAGAACATGGTGGGCTTTTCTGTTAATGTGATAACAGCCAAGGAGAAGGGAAAGTCAAGGTCCTGACCTCAGCCAGGTCCAGGCAAGGTGGAGCAGTGGACCCAGAGCGCTAGGTGACTCTGGAACAGGTGCAAGGTGACGCCCCCCGCATTCTTAAAAGTCACGTCGAAATCGGGGAATCATCCAGAGCTAAGCCCAGGGTGACATCGCGCATCCTCCTCAACAAATGGCAGCACCAGATAGAAAAAGAGCACTACCAGAAGCGGCGCTACGAGGAGGAGCAACGCAGAGCCGAAGAAGAGGCGCACAGAAGGGACCAGGAGCAGTACACGCGCGAGCAGGAGCGCGCACACTGGGGATGCGCCTTCTTCAGGCATTGCTGGAATGAGGGTCTAAAGCTTCCCACGTTGAAGAAATGTCCTGAATGCAGTGACAGGTATGTTGAGTACAGGCAGGAAACTGCCAATCGCCGATCCGTCCACGAGAGACTTGGAAGGATCCACCCTAACGGGGATCGGCGCCAAAAAATTGAAGTCATCGATCATCCCAGGAAGCGCCAAGCTGATCTCAGGTGGGCTGATCAAGAAGAGGACGAGGATGACTACATCTGGCAGAAGGGGCAGTGGTGCCCGCCCGGCCTACGCAAGAGTCAGAAAAGACGGGTCCAGCGCTTGAGGAACCGTGAACTGAAGCAGGTCGGGATCCAGACGAGGCAGGTGTGGCGCCCCAAAGACCAACTGGAGGGATCGAAGCGTTCGGCTCCAGCATGCATGGTATACTTTCTACCGAACGAGTTCATGGCTCCTGCTAACCAGGTTATGCAGGAGGAAGCTTCCTTCGATGATGAACAAACCGAGGGGATGATGGCACAACTGGTGCTGGCCAAGCAGGCCATCTTCGACAAGCCGGCCAAGAATCGTCATATGAGGCCGCTGTACTTGAAGGGGTACGTCAATGGCAAGCCATTGACCAAGATGTTCGTCGACGGTGGAGCGGCAGTCAACGTAATGCCGTATACCACCTTCAGGAAGCTTGGCATGGGCCCGAGCGATTTGACACCTACAAGCATCATCTTGAATGATTTCGCCGGGAACCCCTCAGACACCAAGGGATGTGTTAACACCAAAATTTGGTAAGGAGTCTGACCTGTGGGTCCGGTTCGAAAAAGAGTCCGTCTGGTGGAAGGAAGGATATTTTCAGAGATTTTCGGCAAAGGGATCTGCGGTCGGCTATTTGCTCCGGTTCGGCAAAGGAACGATGAGAGCTGATTTTGCGGGATTGGACGGCGACGTGGCTCAATCGGGGGAGACGAATGGATGGGTAGGCGATCGAGCTTAGTTAGGCAACTAATCCATTCGCGGTTGTACTCAACGGGGTATAAATACGACCCCCGAATGTATGTAATGGACACAATCATTCCTCATTATACACCGGCCTTACGCCAAACCCGAGTCCTTGTCGTGTCGTCGAGTTCTTCGAGAGGGCCAATCGATCCGTCGACCTCCGTGAGTACCGGCAACCTTGTATCATGTCTAGTATCATGCGGTGGATTTAGATCTGATGCAAGTAGTCTTGTTACCATGCTTCGTGTCATGCGGTAGATTCAAGCTTGGTTCAAGAAGGTTTCTTGTTAGATCATGAGCCATGCGGTAGGCTAAGATCTAGCTTGGAGCTAGTTATCGGCTCTATGAAGGACCAATACGGCGAACCAGAGAGGGGGGAGTGAATGGGAGCCGATAAAAATTCTTCTCGAAGGAGATCGAAACTCCAACAAGATGAACACGGCTTCCAACACACGTCTCCGACTCACTACCAAGGTTGGTCAAGCCCACGTAGCCACTGGAGTGCCACTGGACCTAGGAACCAACACACCACCTACAGACCCGAGAAACGCAGCGGAAAAACCAAACCTCGAGTCTACGACCCACACCGGTCGGGGCCGGTGAGCAGCACCGGTCGGACCGGTCCCTGCGCAGTGAACCCGAGCAACTTCCACTAAGTGGCTCTACACCGGTCGGACCGGTGAGACACACCGGTCGGACCGATGGCGACTCGAAAGCCCCCAAGACACCAAACGAAGCCAACCGACCACCAAAAGGACCCAAACTCGAAACAGCAGCACCACGGGACAACAAAGAACTCACCAAGACGTTCACCCGAGCAAAATCCCACAGGGGCTTGCACCGGTCAGACCGGTCAAGAGCACCGGTCGACCGGTGTGGCTCCGGGCGACTCGGGATGAACGGCCACCCGCGGTCAACTCCCCCAAATCCAAATCTCGATCTCCCGAATCGCTCCACGGACTTGAACAAGACTTTGGGGATATCAGGAACACCTCATGAGGAGTCCATAGCCAAGTTTAATCCCACCAAATCTCGTCCAAAAAGGAGGAATCGAAGAAATCCCGCCGAAAGCACTTCTAACCCAAGAACTCAAGAAAACCCCAAAATCGAGCACTTTTACTCACGGATTTGGGAGGGGAATCACAGCCCAAAGAACCACGAAGGGTTCCCACAAATTTCCCCCATCAAATCCCCAAGAGAAAAGCCCCGAAAACACCCCAAAGAAATCACGAAGAGAGGGCTCCGAAAATCACCACCAAGAGCAACCGGGGAAAACACATCCAAACCTTGAGGAACCACGCCGAATCATCTATACATGAAACAAAGGTCCGTACAAGGTCTAGCAAGCCGCCCGATCATCCATTCCTCTCTACAAGATCTCTCCCTGAAGCTCTCTTGCTAGTCCTAAGGAAAACATAGAGAAAATAGGTGGATAATAGGAAAACTAATGAGCTAGGGTTCCAAGAGTTGGCTGCCATCCTCTCACCTCTTGGGTTATATAGGCGGCAACCGAATGTCTAAAATGCCCCTCTCTACTAACTAGGGATACAAACCCCTCAAGGGCGGATTTGGAATTCTTGATGTCTTCACCATCGGACGGATGCCCGCGACCGCACCCTCGCGTAGCCTCGACGCAAGCCATGCGATCCCGACGCGTGTCCTCCGCTTCGAAGATTCCGGACTGCGTCGTCGCACACCGGTCAGACCGGTGCTCCTCACCGGTCAGACCGGTCCCCACCGGTCAGACCGGTCCGGTGCTGCCTGCACCTCCGTCTTCGGTTCTCCGGTCTTGGCTTTGTGGATCAACCAAGGAACCCGGTGGTTTTCGGTGAACCACCGAAACCCCGCGAACTCGGTGTAGCCTCCGCCAATCTCCACTCATGACTTGGCTCCCACGTAGTCCCGGCTCGACCTTGGTTTTGAGGCTCAACCAAGAAACCGTCCATGACTTCATCTTGCTTGTTCATGCCACCATGCGGCCCGCACTTGACCCCGCCGGCCACCGGGTCCCTCGAACGAAGCCTACTTGTCTTCTCCACACCCGGAGGCCTCACCGCGACGACCTTTCGCGCTTGTTCTTCACTCGCACCAACACGAGTCATGCCGCAACCCGCACCCGCAATACTTAGCCAAGAATCGGTCCACACAACGTTGTCAATCACTCATCACACAAGGAAGCGACCATCCACCGGTCCCTCGAACCACACATGGTCCTCAATCTCCCCCTTGATGAGTGCATTGACAACACCCACACGAAAGTAACAAGATAGAAAAGGAAAAGAAAAGAAACGAACAAAAAGAAACTCCAACAAGCGATCGAAAGCCAAACAAAGGCAAAGAGCAAGATCACTTGAAGAAGACAAGTCTCGGACCCCTTAGGCAAGGGCAACGGCTCGACACATCCGAGACAAAGCAAAGCTCAAGCAAAGAGCACAAACCACCGAAACAAAGCTCGAAAACTCACAAAGAGCTCCCCCCGCACACATGCAAGCTCCCCCCCGAACCCATGCAACTCCCCCCGGACGAATGCATGCAAGAAACCACATGAAACAGACAGTCGCAGCACTTTCGGCTCACACCGGTCGGACCGGTCATCACCACCGGTCGGACCGGTGCCTAACATATGTACAGGACCAAGCACTCACACCGGTCGGACCGGTGCTCATCACCGGTCGTACCGGTGTACAACGAGAGCCCGTAAAATGGCTCGAAACCACCTGAAAACCTTCTAAGCGCGTCCAACAAGCCATTTCAAGGTCAAACTTCTCCCCCTTGTTGGAAATGCATGAATCAAGCCAAAAATGCAAAACTTTCAACCTAGAGCTTCTCAAATATACAAAATTCAACATAGAATGCTACACATGTCCAAATGAGCAAGTTAGATACTCTACGGCTTCGTATCGATCTCAACTACATGATCACCAAGTTTCACAACCATTGGACGAAGCTAAGATGGATTTTGGCAATTTTGCGAAAAACTTGCCTCTCATGAGCAAAGTCCTAAACATGATCAAAGCATATCAAAATGGCAAAGCCACACAAACTTCATGCTAGGACAGCCATTCTAATCATAAGACCATCACAAACACCCACAAGCACCTCATGTCATGTCAAAGCCACCGAGCCATGTGCCTACTTCTATTTATGAGACTTCTCATTGGTAGACATCATGCAACGGTTTAGCACCCAAAGCAGATTAAATTCAGCACATATGACATGGGAGCATATTTTCCAAGTATTTTTCATTTCATTTTCAGATTTGTAAATGGTACATGAAATGTCTTTGCGACAAAAAGGAACTTATGCTCCTCCACAAGATAAATCAAGAGGGCTAAACATTCATGATGGCAAATGAGCCTTTGGCCCCATATGATCAATAAACTAGTTATCCAACCACAAATTAAGCATAGCAAGACCACAAAAACATGTCAAGAGCATGTAGAGGCAATTACACATGAGAGAGCATACATGTAACATTTTTCAAAAGCATAGCTATCAACCATGGATTATTCATCAAGATCATCAAGAGCTAAGCCAAACTAACCGTAGCATACCAAACAAGCTCACAAAGACATATATCTCATTCCATGGTGAACAATGTATATGAGAGAAGCTTTTCCTAACCAATGCATATGATACAAAATGCATGCAATCTAAGATACAAGGATGCCTATACATCATGTTACATATGCCATGCCAAAATGCAAGAAATGCACAAATAAAAGCTATACATATGCTGCAAACCGGCTCCTCGAGGAGAGGCAAAACGGGCTCGACACCACCGGCAAAAGAGAGCTCCCACACACCCAACTCAAGAAATCAAACACACACCAAGTTCCCCCCGCAAACGAGTGAAAGTGGCTTGATCTAGGGGTTTGGTGAAAATATCGGCTAGTTGGTCATGTGTGGGTACATGGATCAAAGCTATCTTTCCTTTCTCGACATTGTCTCTCAGAAAATGGTACCTCACTTCTATGTGCTTGGTTTTGGAATGGAGCACTGGGTTCTTTGCAACGCTTATGGCACTAGTGCTATCACATTGAAGTGGGACATGGGTATACTCCTCACCAAAGTCACTCATGGTGTAGGTGATCCAAAGGAGCTGAGAGCAACAACTAGCAACGGCAACATACTCGGCTTCGGTCGTGGATTGAGCAACACTCGACCGCTACGGGAAGACCAAGACACCAAAGAAGAACCCAAAAACGAGCAAGTCCCGAAGTGGACTTCCTATCCAACCGACACCCGGCAAAATCCGCGTCTGAAAAGCCATGAAGCGCCAAAGAAGAGGACGTGGAGTACCAAAGGCCGAAGTCGGGAGTGTGACGCAAGTACCTGAAAATTCGCTTCACTGCTTGCCGATGCGAAGTCCTCGGAGACGCTTGAAAACGAGCGCACAGACACACCGAGAACTGTATGTCCGGCCTCGTCGCCGTCAAGTAGAGGAGTGACCCGATCATGCTTCGGTACTCCTTCTGGTCCACGTGTTCACCTTCCTCATCCGCATCAAGAGCTGTAGTCGTACTCATCGGCGTCGTCATAGCCTTGGAGTCCTCCATCTTGAACTTCCTCACAATGTCCTTGGTGTACTTAGCCTCGGTGCACAAATGTTCCTTCCTTTGATTGCTTGATTTGTAGCCCGAGGAAGAACCGCAACTCACCCATCATGCTCATCTCGAACTCCCTCGCTCATATCATCCGCAAACCTCGCAACAAGAGAGTTAGACGAGCCACCAAAGACAATATCATCCACGTACACCCGCACAATCGGATATCTCTCGCCCTCGCCTCGAAAAAACAAGGTCCGATCGACCTTCCCCATCTCAAAACCTCTCTCAAACAAGAACCCCCTCAACCTCGCCATACCAAGCTCTAGGCGCCCGCTTCAACCCATACAACGCCTTCCTCAACTTGTACACCGGTGGGGGTACTTCTCACTCTCAAACCCCGAGGTCGCCTCACATACACTTCTTCCTCCAAAGACACCATTCGAAAAGCACTCTTCACATCCATTTGGTGCAACTTGAACCCTTTAGCCACGGAAAAGGCTAGAAGGATCCTAATCGCCTCCAAACGGGCTACGGGAGCAAAGGTCTCCTCGTAGTCGATCCCCTCCTTCCGACCGAACCCCCCGGGCAACAAGTCTCGACTTGTTCCTCACAACCTCACCCTTCTCTCCCTCTTTGTTTTTCCACACCCACTTGGTACCAATCGGCTTACACCCCGGGGAGGGTCAACCAACTCCCACACCTGATTCCTCTCAAAGTTCTCCAACTCCTCATGCATCGAGTTAACCCAATTATGATCAGATAGTGCGTGTCCAATGTCTTTGGGCTCGAAAGAAGCAACAAACGCAGCATGAGCAAAATGGGAATTGTTTCGAACCCTCGACCGTGTAGTGCGTTCATTCATGTCGCCGATGATCCTTGAAGTTGGGTGATCCACTTGAACTCGCCGGGGAGGTTCTCGCCTCGAAGCTACCTCCCCCTCAACATCAGCTTCTCCTCGTTCTTGATTTGTCGTCGTAGGTGTAGCAGAGGGTCCATCCATCATCGTAGTCGAAGTAGTGGGTACATGTTCAGCCGGGGGCACCGCACCGCCATCCTCATCATCACCATGTTCATGCTCCTCCTCCCCGAAAGATCTCCTCGCCAAACTCATCATCACCGCACACTCAAAGACAAGCCGACTACGTGGCTCGTCTCGTCGAAGGTTACCTCGCAAGTCTCCACGATTTGGTTAGTTTCAAGATTGAGCACACGATATGCTCTAGAATGAGATGCATAACCAAAGAAAATGCCATCGACAGACCCTAGCCTCAAACTTATCCAACTTCCCCGCCTTTCTTCGAATGAAACACTTGCAACCAAGGACATGGAAGTGACTCACCTTGGGTGTGCGACCATGCATCAACTCATAGCATGTCTTCTTCTTGTGCACTCGAGGTATATCCCGTTCGACACATAGCACGCGGTATTCACCGCCTCGCCCAATACCTCCTCGGAGTCCTATGCTCATCAAGCATCGTCCGAGCCATCTCGCACAAGGTCCCGTTCTTCCTTTCCACAACACCATTCCGGGGAGGCGTATACGGACTCGAAAACGGGTGCTCAAGACCCAAGTCATGACAAAAGGTTTCAAAACGAGAGTTCCCGAATTCCGAGCCATTATCACTACGGATAGCTCGTATGGCATCTCCGTGCCTCTCGTTCCTCAACCTCAAGACTAGATCTCGAACAAAACCAAACGTCTCCCCCCTTATCCTCCGTAAAGAACACCCACGCATACCGAGAATAGTCGTCCACCACAACAAGGACATACCACTTCCCACCGCGCCGATCGCACACGAGCCGGGCCAACAAGGTCCATATGGAGCGGCTCGCATGGACGCTCGGTCATCACATCGGTGAGAGGCGGGTGAGAAGAGGCCACCATCTTGGCATGCCTACACGGAGCACAAACCAACTCTTTCTCAAGCCTCAACCGTGGCAATCCTCGGACCAAATTGAGTTTACTCAAGCGTGACAAAAGGTCAAAGCTCAAGTGACCCAACTTCCTATGCCAGTTCCACAACTCACTCGAAGAACCAGCCAAGAAACAATGCTCCACACCCGAAGATTGAGAAAAATCAGCACGAAACACCTGACCCTCGGGAACGACCATACAAACAAGGTCCCCTCGAGAGTCCACAATCCGAGAACCACCTGGTCGAAACAACACCTCAAAACCCTCATCCAACAACTGGGACACAGAAAGCAAATTGTACCCCAGCGATTGAACAAGAGCAACACGCCTCAGAGTGATCTTGTCACTCACTTTTATCTCACCTTCTGAAAGCACACGCCCATGCCCATTGTCCCCAAAGGTGATGTACCTCTTCGTCACCACCGGGACGAGACTTGAGAACCACCCCCTCGTCTCCGGTCATATGCCTCGAACAACCGGAGTCAATCGACCAAATGTTCTTCAAGTCTCCCACCGAAAAATCAAAAATAGGCACGTGAGCGAACAAACGACTCAAAGACCGGGGTTAGTACCAAAGGAGGATAACCGATCTGCCGAGCCATTTGCTCGAAAGTGGGGTTAGCACCGACCAAAGCATCTCTCCTACCAAAACTACCTCCACGAACACCACCACGGTAACCACCCCGAGGGAACCACCCCTCTCCTCGCCCGGAGGAGGACCAAAACCACGCAAGAAAGCCCGTGGAACGTCCTTCCTCTCCAACTCAACGCCACGACTCCTCCAATCCCCATATTGAGCACGAGGAGGAGAACGCCTAGCAACCGACCACCCGCACCCTTTCCGGCCCAACCACCGGAACCACGACCACCGAAACAACCCTCGGACTCCGTACGAGCTCGAAACCCGAACAAACCGTTCGTCTGTGCCCGCACCGGTCCGACCGGTGCCCCACACCGGTCCGACCGTGTGACTCGGGCAAGAAGCACCACCTGCAGCCTTCTTCTCTCCCCAAGCCCGAACCGTCCTCACAATCGCCTTGCCCCCGGGCATCCGCATACGAGGCTCAAGTACACCATCGGAAGGGTGGTACTTGTCCTTGTTAGCCCACTCCTTCTCCATTCTCTCCTCTCGCTTCCTCTTGAAGCAAAACTCCTCCTTATGGCCATCTCTCCCACAATAGCCACAATGGAACCTCACAAGCTTAGGCTTTGGCTTGGGATGTGGCTGTTCACTCGGTTTCTCTCCACTCAAACCCTCCACCGGTTTCTCACCACTAGCCTTCTCACTTTCCTTCCCAAAGAACACTTTCCCCGAAGTGCTCACAAACTTGATAGGCTTTTGTAGATCATTTGTGGGTGTAGGAAACACGGGTGGAGCTGGGGTTGTGTCTAGTCGGTTCCTTAGATGGTTAGGTTTTGGTGGGAAATCATTCTTGTGGTGGGTTTTTGGTGGCTCCGGATATTCTCTCCACTTCCCTCACCAACCTTGTTTGCCCCAAGCCCCTCACCATCTTGCCTCTTAAAGGCCTCGATCATCATCCTCAACTGAGGCTCGTGACCGGACAACCAACCCATCAACTTCCTCAAATCATCATTCTCATCCCGCAAACGATCAACATAATGTGCAAGCTCCAAATTTTTCAATGCATGCATTTCACAGGTAGAGCAAGATGTAGGCATGGGTTCCTTCAATTTAGCCTCGAGCGAACTAGTGTAAGCATGCATCTCATCAATCTTAGCATGCAAAACAGGGCAAGAAGTGCAAGCACCTAGCAAAGCAGGTCTAGACTTAAGCTCACCACTTCAACCCTAAGCACATCTAGTTCCTCACACTTGGAGGCATGCTTCTCCTTAAACAAAGCAAGATCGGCAAGGAATATGGAGCAATCAAGCACAATCATTCTCATCGAGAGACACCGGGGCTAGCCTTAAGCGAATCAATCTCAAGCTTGCTATCAAGCACCCGTGTCTCTAGCTCGGCCCACTCTAGTCCTAGCATCCTCGAGTGAAGCCCTAAGCTCTTTCCTCATTTTCTTGGCCTCTCTAAGCATGTCATCACGGTTATCAAGCAAAGAGCCAAGCCTCTCATTCTCCCGGCGCAAGAAGGGAAGTTCATCACGCACCTCGTCGTCGGACTCGCAGTCCGAGTCGCTCCGTGTGCTCTTCTTGCTGCCGGAGCTCAACGCCATGGTGCGAAGCCATCTCTCGCGAAGCGGCTCGGCCGCTCGGGTTCTTGGACGACTTCTTGTTCTTGCGGCGATCTCCCTCGTCTTCACTGCTACTCGAGCTCGAGGTGGAGTACGCGGAACTGGAGTCGACGTCGCTCGCTCCAACCATCGCTCGGGCCTTGCCTCGGCCCTCCTTCTTCCTCGATCGTCGCTCGTCCTTGTACTTGTTCTTGTGCTTGCTCTTGTGGTCGCGCCTCGAACGGTACTTGCCATCGTTCATCCTCGGCTTGTGCTTGTAGTTGTCCTTGTTCTCGGCCTTCTCCCGGGCAGTCGGCGACGTAGTGTCCCGCTTGCCGCACGGAAGCAAGTCCTCGTGTTCCTCCTCATGTTCACGCGGTTCTCGTGCAGCCTCTCGAACTGCCTTGTCAACAACGCCAGCTCGTCCTCTCCAAGGTCATCAAACTCCTCATCTGGCATAGACATCAAAGAGGAAAACGAGAACATCCTGGTGGATGGGTTAGAGTTAGTCTTTCCTTTGGAACCACCAACGAGGGCAAGACTATGGGAATCAGTCGGTCCCTCGAGCTTGGCAGTCATGCCCCTATCCACCTCAGCCGACTTGAGCTTCGAGAACAACTCGTTCACCGTCAGAGTATCATACCTCTCCGACTCGACTATGGCCTCGAACTTTCCACCCCATATCGTACGATCCAAAGAGTGTAAGAGCTTGACCGCTCTATCATGATCATCGTACGGGAGCACGTCCACATTGGCCCTCATGTTGTTCACCACCACCGTGAACCTCTGAAACAAGGCATCGATGGACTCACCGGGGAGATGAGTGAAGTTCTCGTACTCTCTCCGGTAGGTCGCATACAACCGTGCCTGAACCTGGGCGTTCCCAACATGAGCCTCCTTCAACACCGCCCAAATCCTACAAGCCAAGTGCTCGGTGTGCACCCGATCGAACTCAGGCTGACACAAAGCACGAAACAAGTAGTCGACCACCTTATTGTTGGCGTCGAATCTGTCCCTCGACCCTGGAGCTAGGAAATCCATCGGCTGGACATAGCCTGTGTCCACCGTGACATCCCAAAGCGGTCGACCCTTTACGCGGAGGAACGCACCCATCCGCTTGCTCCACATCTGGTAGTTCTTGCCATCGAAGTGTGGAGGACCCGAACCCCATTCCTGGTACACCATCCTTGGATCTTAGACTGGTTAGAGTCAACAAAGACCCGAACCGGCTCGATACCACTTGAAGGACCGATACGGCGAACCGCAGAGGGGGGGGGAGTGAATGGGAGCCGATAAAAATTCTTCTCGAAGGAGATCGAAACTCCAACAAGATGAACACGACTTCCAACACACGTCTCCGACTCACTACCAAGGTTGGTCAAGCCCACGTAGCCACCGGAGTGCCACCTGGACCTAGGAACCAACACACCACCTACGGACCCGAGAAACGCAACGGAAAAACCAAACCTCGAGTCTACGGACCCACACCGGTCGGACCGGTGAGCAAGACCGGTCGACCGGTCCCCGCAGTGAACACCGAGCAACTTCCACTAAGTGGCTCTACACCGGTCGACCGGTGAGACACACCGGTCGGACCGATGGCACCGAAAGCCCCCAAGACACCAAACAAAGCCAACCGACCACCAAAAGGACCCAAACTCGAAACGAGCGGCACCACGGGACAACAAGGAACACACCAAGACGTTCACCCGAGCAAAATCCCACAAGGGCTTGCACCGGTCAGACCGGTCAAAAGCACCGGTCAGACCGGTGTGGCCTGGACAACTCGGGATGAACAGCACCCGCGGGTCAACTTCCCAAATCCAAATCTCGATCTCCCGAATCGCTCCACGGACTTGAACAAGACTTTGGGGATATCAGGAACACCTCATGAGGAGTCCATAGCCAAGTTTAATCCCACCAAATCTCGTCCAAAAAGGAGGAATCAAAGAAATCCCGCCGAAAGCACTTCCAACCCAAGAACTCAAGAAAACCCCAAAATCGAGCACTTTTACTCACGGATTTGGGAGGGGAATCACAGCCCAAAGAACCACGAAGGGTTCCCACAAATTTCCCCCATCAAATCCCCAAGAGAAAAGCCCCGAAAACACCCCAAAGAAATCACGAAGAGAGGGCTCCGAAAATCACCACCAAGAGCAACCTGGGAAAACACATCCAAACCTTGAGGAACCACGCCGAATCATCTATACATGAAACAAAGGTTCGTACAAGGTCTAGCAAGCCGCCCGATCATCCATCCCTCTCTACAAGATCTCTCCGTGAAGCTCTCTTGCTAGTCCTAAGGAAAACCTAGAGAAAATAGGTGGAAAATAGGAAAACTAATGAGCTAGGGTTCCAAGAGTTGGCTGCCATCCTCTCACCTCTTGGGTTATATAGGCGGCAACCGAATGTCTAAAATGCCCCTCTCTACTAACTAAGGATACAAGCCCCTCAAGGGCGGATTTGGAATTCTTGATGTCTTCACCATCGGACGGATGCCCGGCGACCGCACCCTGCGTAGCCTCAACGCAAGCCATGCGATCCCGACGCGTGTCCTCCGCTTCGAAGATTCCGGACTGCGTCGTCGCACACCGCCCGACCGGTGCTCCTCACCGGTCGACCGGTCCCCACCGGCCGACCGGCCGACCCACCGGTCGGGACCGGTCCGGTGCCGCCTGCACCTCCGTCTTCGGTTCTCCGGTCTTGGCTTTGTGGATCAACCAAGGAACCCAGTGGTTTTCTCGGTGAACCACCGGAAACCCCCGCGAACTCGGTGTAGCCTCCGCCAATCTCCACTCATGACTTGGCTCCCACGTAGTCCCGGCTCGACCTTGGTTTTGAGGCTCAACCAAGAAACCGTCCATGACTTCATCTTGCTGTTCATGCCACCATGCGGCCCGCACTTGACCCCCGCCGGCCACCGGGTCCCTCGAACGAAGCCTACTTGTCTTCTCCACACCTGGAGGCCTCACCGGCGACGACCTTTCGCGCTTGTTCTTCACCTGCACCAACACGAGTCAAGCCGCAACCTGCACCTGCAATACTTAGCCAAGAATCAGTCCACACAACGTTGTCAATCACTCATCAGACAAGGAAGCGACCATCCACCGGTCCTCGAACCACACATGGACCTCACTCTATTGGGTTTTGGCAAGATCCAATAGATTCATTAAGTTATCCCGTGTTATCTTGAGTTTTTACTTTATGTTTTAATTCATGTAACACACCTCTGCCCAATCTAGATGGATTTGGGTCGGCTATATCTCTTTTATGATCCTTGTTCGAGTAGGTTTCATGTTTTAATACGTGGATCTTATGCTTTCCGATAGCCGAAACCGAATCGATCTAGGTTGTTATGTGTTGCGGGTTCAAGCTTGCTATGTTTGTATAAATCTTGAAAGAACCGGGTATCATGCGGTATATGTAGGTTTTTGGGTTGCTTTGGAGCTAGTCATCTGGTGGATTAGATTCCCAAATCAATCTGATAGATTTATTCACGTGGTAATGTTTGTTCCTTCTTCACGGATCCCGAATCGGCTGTTCAGCTGTATTCGGTTATGTTTTTCCACGAGTAGATCACGTGCGTTATTTATGTTTTGAATGATGCATGCTTTTAGCTTTCCATATTTAGATTGTATCATGCGGTGGATAGATCTATTTGTGGAAAGTGGTACGGTTTTTCATGCAAGTTGTATCATGCGGTGGATAGATTTGTTTGATATCGTACCCGACGGATCTTAAAGTAACTAGACATGCGGTAGACTAGTGCTTTGGATCTATGCGTGCTTATTTAATACATGATCATGTCCGTGCTTTACCTCATTTATTTAATGTTAATCTTCATGAGGATCGGTCATAGCTTTGCGCATGCATCCATGTTTTTACAAAGACCGATTGTCGTCATGCTTACGTTATCCATTCGGCAATGTCATTTTTTCCTTTTGGTTTCCCGAATGGTCGTGGATCTCTGACAGATAGCTTTCTATAGCTATTGTGTTATCCCATCTGGCTCTTTAGCCGTAAATATGGAACTGTCTGGTACCACCCGGCAAGTTCCAAGCTTTGATATCTAACTGCTTTATCTTTTGTTAATTTTCAGGAAAAATTGACTGGCACGTCATTTGCTCACTGCGCGTGTGAAGCCAGCTTTGTTCGGCTTGCTGTGTGATTGGCGTTGAGTGCACTTTTTGCGTCAACACACTTTTTAGAGAAACTGTGTCTTTGCGTGTACTACTCGTGTACGAAGTTTCGGCACTACTTGTTGAATGCCGAATGCACTGTATACTCCAAGTTTGATGTGATAAAACATATGTTATCTATGCCAATTTTGAATGGTCGGATTGGCAAATGGATTTTAGCTTTATCAGAGTTCGAGTTGAAGTTCGAATCGGCAAAAGCCATCAAAGGTCAGGTCATTGCCGATTTTATAACCGAACATCGTGACCCGTCAATTGATCTCGCTTGAAATTACCCCTTGGGCTTTATTTTTTGATGGGTCATCGTGTGGCAAAGGTGGGGGAGTAGGGATCCTACTAATTTCGCCCGCAGGTGAGATGTTTGAATTCGCCATTCCTATACAACCCACCGTCACAAATAACCAAAGCCGAGTACGAGGCACTACTTCGAGGGCTTCAATATTTGAGAGAAGCTGGGGCTGTTTCAGTTGAGATCTATGGAGATTCAGAGTTGGTAATCAAGCAATTGAACGGCCAATACGAGTGCAGAAGCGAAGCGCTGAGGAGTTACTACGAGGAGTGCAGGGAAATCTTGAAAAGCTTCCCATTGGTAACCTTGCAGCACATTCCTAGAGAGCATAACGAGGAAGCAAACAGGCTAGCTCAGAGCGCCTCTGGTTACAAGGAGAGTCAAGAAGCGTTTGCCGCAGAAGCATGTGCACTAGGGGCGGATCTTGCAGAAGATGATTGGAGGAAAGAAATCGTTGATTACTTGAAAGATCCATCCCGAAAAGTCTCTAGGAAACTCAGGTACAAGGCAATTAAGTTCGTTCTTCTGGATGATAATCTGTTCTATAAATCATTAGATGGGGTATTACTACGATGCCTGGGTCCAGAAGAAGCCAAGAACATGATGAGTGAGGTGCACGATGGGATATGTGGAGCGCACCAGTCGGCCTACCGTATGAAATGGGTTATTAGACAAGCTGGGTGCTTTTGGCCGACGATATTGGAGGACTGCTTTGAGTATTACAAGGGATGTCAGGATTGCCAAAGGTTCGGGAACATTCAAAGGGTCCCCGCATCGGCATTGAATCCCATCATCAAGCCATGGCCATTCGTGGGCCGGGGTATAGACTTGATTGGCCAAATGAATCCGCCGTTTAGCAAGGGGCATAAGTTCGTGCTTTTGGCTACAGATTACTTCACCAAATGGGCTGAGGCGATCCCACTGAAGAAGGTGACGTCAGAAAACATGATCGAATTCATCAAGGAACACATCATCTATCAATTTGGGATCCCTCAGACGATTACCACTGATCAGGGGGCACAATTCGTGTCATTGGAGTTCAGAGATTTTTCCGAAAGCATGGGAATCAAATTGTTTAATTCTTCTCCATATTATGCCCAAGCTAATGGTCAAGCAGAGGCCTCTAACAAGATCATGATCAAGCTGATACGAAGAAGATCGACCGTGAGGCCAAGAAGGTGGCATTCGGTACTCAGTGAAGCGCTGTGGGCTTACCGAATGGCCCCCCATGGAGCTACGAAGACTTCTCCTTACGAGTTGGTTTACGGGCATCACGCAATCCTGCCTTGGGAAATACAATCAAATTCAAGGAGAGTGGTGCTGCAAAATGAGTTGAGCTCCAAGGATTACAGTGGCCTAATGATGGATGAACTAGAAGATTTGCACATGATCCGTCTCAGGGCCCTGGAGAACATCGAGAAAAACAAACTGCGGGTTGCCAAGTACTATAATAAGAAGGTAAAAGTAAGGCAATTTGCAGAAGGCGATCTAGTTTGGAAAGCGCTATTGCCGATTGGAACTAAATACAGTGAATTCGGCAAATGGTCCCCTAACTGGGAGGGACCTTTTCGTGTGGTCAGATGCGTCCCTGGTAATGCATACATATTGAAGACTTTGCTAGGAGAGGAATTTTCCGCTGCAATAAATGGAAGATATCTGAAGAAATATTATCCTAGCATTGAGATCGATCGATGATTACACACATCTGGCACAAGAAATAGTCGGCGCTCAAGAATGAGGCCGCCTTCAGAACAAAATCCATGAACAAGAGAAAATGGCCAGTGCCTGGATGCATTGCCCTTAGCTCAAAATTACATTACAACTGTTCCTCGCAGGACTACGTCTAACAACCCCGGTGGTCAAATCCTCGAGGAGGAGGGAAGCAGAAGGCGTGGCGGAAGCGAAAGTATGATACAATCTTTTCTTTAATTCTTCGGCTGCTCCCTCTTCAGTTGCTCCAAGACCACCGTGACGGCAACCTGGAACGCACGGGGGTGACCATGGTTGGCAGCCTCCACCAAGCTATCCCAAGCCGTCTTCAGGTTGTTGTACCTGTCAGAGACATCTAAAGCGGAGGAATCAAGATTAGAGGCAAGAAATCCAAGTGCAAGCACGAGGTCGAGAAGGAGTCAGGAACATTTACCCCCTACTAATGCCTCCAGAGCCATGCGACGCTCGCGCTCGGCTTGGCAACGGGCGGACATGTCCCTGAGGCTGTGCTCCGTGTGCGGACGCGGCGGCGCGGCTCGATGGCCGGTCCTCTGTTCAGGCGTGGCATCCTCTGCTTCGATGGAGGAATCGGAGGAGATGTACTCAGGCACATCTTCGGTCCCGATGACTTCTTCGGGAAGCAAATCAAGGCTAAAAAGGACGAGAGGAAAACATGAAGCGCAAGATCATGCGGGAGAACAAGGAGCAGATCAAGAAAGAACTCACTTCCGAATCGTGCGCTTCCTTGATGAACTGCTCTCCTGAGGTTGTTTACCCTTGTCCATGGCGTTGGGGTTTTCTCCTTTAGAGGCAGGGGAAGAGATGAGAAATGATGGATGAGTGCGCGAGTGGATTTGCAGAGCACCCCGCAGGTTATTTTATTGACCGGAGAGGCGCATTGGGAGTGATGACTAGCCAGTACACACTGTTGGAATACCAAGCGGCAGGGTTTTCTACCAAGTGCGAAGGGTTTCTTTTGAACAGTGTTTATGGATTGCCGAACTGGGATCCTCTGTGGATTTTGCGCCAAGGGGCAGTTGTTCTCGCGCGTTCGGCTAAAGATAGTTCCCGGATGCATTCAAAGAAAACAAAATTCGCAGATGCAAAATGCAAAGGGAGTCATCACAGAACAGGTGCAAACTTCAAAAGTTCTTCATCTGTTGCCGATATTTACACATCCCTAGTACAATCTAGTCGAAGAGCCTGTTCAGCACAGATTGGGGATGAGTAATTTCGGCAATGGCGTCGCCATGGCCATCAAGGCACTCCAGGATGAGCTCGATCTCCTCGATGTCCTCTGGCGCGCCGCCCGGAAGCCGCGTGGCCTCGGTGGAGTAGTCGACGTCCGTGTGCGTCGCCATGGCAGCCAGGCCCAAGGTGGTGCCCAGACGGACGCCGTGGACAACCACCTCATCAACGCGGCGCTCCACCGCGGCAAGGCGCTCCACCGGTGTATTGCCGAGGGCGTTCACCTTCTCGGCCGACCGCTCCACCGGCTCCTTCGCGTGGTTGAGCTCGCGTCGCGGGCTACAAGAAGCAAGAAGAAAAACATTAGCGCCAAAAGCCGGGTGGAATCAAGAACTAATCTCAGAGCCGTACCATCAATGGTTTCCAGCAGCTGTCTGCGCTGGTCCTCCCACTCTAGCTCGGCTATGCCCGCTTTCTTGGAGACGTCCTCCAGCTCACGCCGGGACGCCTCCAGCTCTTCCTTGAAGCGGATGGCGTCTTCTTCCCCGTACGGTACCGGGGAGTGGCCATCGGACTCCGAGGAGTCATCTGGGAGGGGCTGATTGGCGGCGCACGAGGCGGATTCCACCGAATCAATCCGAAAAAAGGGGGTGATCGTCAAGGCGAAAGAATATCAAGAATAGAATCAAAGAGGAGAGATCGACGATCATCACCGCCCCGCGCGCATTGGCGCCGCTCCCCTCGGCCTCGTCGGAGGCGCGGCGGCGGTTGAGGCGGCGCACCATTGTGGTTTGGGATGTGCACTGTTTGCAAAAGAGCTAAAGATTGGCAAAGATTCGAGAGCTAAAAGGCCTGGTGGAGAGCTAGGGGCACCTATGGTAACATTTATAGGCACAGCGGGGATGAATCGTGGCTTCGAGTCGTGGCTGAGGATCGTGGCGCATATCCCAAAAAAATCGGAAGGTGGAAAGGTTTCCTTGGCCAGCCCGCCGACGGGTCGCTTGGAGTTCTAGGCTGAGCCGCGTGCAGTTGATTGGTTCGGCTATAGAAAATCGAAGTGCCGTTCGGGAGTTGGCGTTTCACTACCGAATGGGTCATTCAAGCATTATATTTGAAAGTGCGCGAAGAAAGGAAACGAGTGCAAGAAGATATTACAAGAACGACCAATTCGAGCTTACACATCAATAAGGACATTCAAGCATTCGAAGTTTTGCAATCACACTACGGGCACCGGATGTTATCGGATGGGAATTGTCCGGCGACTCCCCGGCAATCTTTTTGGGTACCGGATAAATCGGCGAGTTCTCGCATCGCATTGCTCTATCTTGGTGATAGCCGATTTTGCTTCCGCTTGGGTCTTTGCTATCAATCCAGGAAGTTCGGCTATTTTCTCTTTATCAGCCTCTATCTCCGCTGACAGGCTTCTCAGTTCTGCTTCCAGAGCGGCTTTCCTGGCAATTTTCAGATCATAAGAAGCCTGCAGGTTAGCCAATGCATCCTTGTGGCTCTCTGCTTGGGATTGCGCCCCGTTCATAGCGTGTTCAGCATCAGTTTTCCTCTGTTCAATGGCCGGGCGTGAGCGCAATTTCCTCCAAGCGCGCCTTACGGGTGCATAAAGGGTTTCTAAGCCATAAACGGATGATAGAGAAGCTTTGATGTCTTCAGGAAGTTCTTGGCTGATAGATTCAAACATCTCTTCGAAGCGATGGAGATCATTGAACTGATCTTGAACATCTTTTTCTAGCCAGGCAGCGATTTCTTTGAGCTTTGACAGTACTTCATCTGGTAAAGGCTGGCATACTCTTTCCATCACCTCGGCAGTTGGATTGCTCTCTGATGGCAGGCTTGATGATGATGGAGCCTGATCCTGAGGAAAAAGTGTTAACGGATTAAGAGTGTTAAACATGGAGGTACCAAAATTAGGTGCAGATGGATACCTCATGGCTAGTTTCTTGAGCAGGGACAATCACAGGTGGAGGAGATGCTCCAGGTAGAGCTGAGACTTCCAAGCTAGGGGGTGCTGATGCAGTCACTAGCAGCTCGTGAGTTTCTGGCTGAAGAAGAGTCGGGTCTGCCTCTGTTGGGTTGGTTATCTCTGCTTGGCCAACAGGTGATGGCACCCTTGGAGAACTTATTGGCTCCGGTTGAGTTGGGAGATTCATCTCTGGAGAATTTATTGCTTCTGCAGAAGGTGATGAAGATGAGATCTCCACTGGGATGGGTAATTCAACCCTGGATGGACTCGCTTGTTGAACCACTGGAACATCTACAAGCTGTCCTTCCATGGCTTCTTCTGCAAATGTCAGATTGAAAGGGTAAATGCCAGTGCTCATCCTTAAGAAAGAACAGTAGGGGTCATACCAGTGGATGGGGCATTGGCAAGTACTGGTTCTGAAGGCTGCTGGACTCTGGTCTGAAAATGCGCAATGATATGAGTCATCAAGAACAGAGTGACCTGGTAATCAAGAAGGTAAAGGGTGTTACCTCAAGGAGCACTTTCTTGACGGTTCTTCTCCTTTTAGCACTTGGAGGGGCAATCAGATGCAGGCCTTGCCTCCTGTCTGCAGCAAGGCTAGAGAGGCTGGGATCTGAGGTAGCATACCTGGCCATTATTTGATGCAGAGTTGTGGATTTGAATCCCAGTGCTGAAATTGGACCTTCAGCATTGTAAGCAATTGCCCTGGCTCGAGGGGCAGGCACCATGTTCTGTGGACCAGAAGATGAAGGTCAGGACCATGAATAAAGAAGACATGTCTGATCCAAAGGCTCATTGTATTACCTCTGAAGTCGGCAGGAAGTCGGGCACCAACTCGCACGAAATACATGAACAGGCTCACTGAAGATGTGATCGTGGAATTCTTGCCACCAGGAGTCAAAGGTGGGGTGAGCTATGGTTGTAGGCATGAAAGGACATGTGTAGACAGTGGGACTGCACTTATAGTTGAAAACTCTGCTGCCCTGCATCAGCTCTTTGATTTCCTCTCTGGGTTTGAGGAATTCATGAAGGAACAATCTTGGGGGCATCTGGCCGCATCCAAGTTGCCTGGCCATTACATTAGGCTGATAGTACTCGTAAGTGCTGACATTCTGCCTTCCTCCATTGAACTCGGCCGGCAGTATGCATGGGCGGATTATGATATTAAGGATCTCCAAGAATCTCCCATCTTGATGGCCGGGCTCGAAAGAGAATTCAACAGGGAAGGTCAAGGTGTCGTTGCCCAAATAAGGAAGCCAGAGAGGATTGGGGAAACCTTTAAAGAATAGCTCGAAGAACTGGCTGATGTCTTGCTGAACGAGGACAGTTGAGGCCGCTTCTCTGCAATTCTGGCATCCTCTGGTAGATTGGGGTTCTCCTTCAGGGTGATTGGACAAGGGGAAGAACCTGGAGTTCAAGTCGACACCGATGATCTGATGCATGTGGAGCTGCAGCCACATTTGAACGAACCACCAAGGGCCGTTGACACATGATATTCTTTGGCTAGTATACATCTGAGTAACAATTTGGTGAAGCATGTGGTATACACTGCCGAGGAAGAATTTTCCAAGAGGGAGGCGGTTGCCACCGCCAAATGAGATGCCATCACGATATGGTTCAAGGTGGGCTCGTTGGCTTTCCCACGAAGACAAATCGCACGGCCACATATTCAAAAAGGCTCGTATTCAATTTCACCCAGGGGATTATCCTTCATGTGTTTCAAGATGTATTGCTTGTATCTGTTCCCTGGCTTCACCCCTGTCTGCCGTGAGGAATTTTTGAAATTCCAGGGCTGAATGGATCCTGTAATGTCAAGGCCGGTAATCATATATACATCGGCCAAGGTGGGAGACATCGGACCATGGCCAAAAAGGAAGGCGTTGACGCCGTTTGACCAAAAGTGGCAACCTCGCTATCGAAGATCTTCGTTCTTGGGGGTCTCAGCCACGGATAGCTCCAAGCACTGGGCAATGCGGAGAGCATCCAGGTTGGTCAATCCACTCTTATCCGCAAGAATCCTCCGATACCAAGTCTTCCAGCCTGCAATTGGGGGTAAAGGCCAGTTCTTGAATGCATCTTGCCACTGAGGGGGTGGAGACAAAGCTGCTTTAAAGGGGATTCTCTGAGATTCAGCGGCGATGAGATCTCGAGGGTCAGGATTCCCCACAGGACCAAGGTAATAAGACCTCGAATTGGCCTCGGTACGAATCAAAAGTTCAGTAGAAGGCTCCTGAGAGAAAGTGAAAAAGGAAAATCTCAGGTAAAATCGAAAACCTAATGCCGAACAAGGTTTGCGGGGGATGAATTTACCTGAGCATCTTGGTTCTGAGCTGCCATTGGAGGTTCGAGCTTGGAACGGGGAGATCTAGGGTTGGATCCGGATGAAGATTCCGGCGGATTGCGAAGAACAGGTGTTGACAGATTTGATTCGAAGATTCGTGGCTGGAGTCAATTGTGGAACAAAATTACTTTTATCCCACAATTGAAGGGGCATGTGTTAACACCAAAATTTGGTAAGGAGTCCGACTCGTGGGTCCGGTTCGAAAAAGAGTCCGTCTGGTGGAAGGAAGGATATTTTCAAGATTTTCGGCAAAGGGATCTGCGGTCGGCTATTTGCTCCGGTTCGGCAAAGGAACAGTAGAGCTGATTTTGCGGGATTGGACGGCGACGTGGCTCAATCAGGGGAGACGAATGGATGGGTAGGCGATCGAGCTTAGTTAGGCAACTAATCCATTCGCAGTTGTACTCAACAGGGTATAAATACGACCCCTGAATGTATGTAATGGACACAATCATTCCTCATTATACACCGGCCTTACGCCAAACCCTAGAGTCCTTGTCGTGTCGTCGAGTTCTTCGAGAGGGCCAATCGATCCGTCGACCTCCGTGAGTACCGGCAACCTTGTATCATGTCTAGTATCATGCGGTGGATTTAGATCTGATGCAAGTAGTCTTGTTACCATGCTTCGTGTCATGCGGTAGATTCGGGCTTGGTTCAAGAAGGTTTCTTGTTAGATCATGAGCCATGCGGTAGGCTAAGATCTAGCTTGGAGCTAGTTATCGGCTCTATTGGGTTTTGGCAAGATCCAATAGATTCATTAAGTTATCCCGTGTTATCTTGAGTTTTTACTTTATGTTTTAATTCATGTAACACACCTCTGCCCAATCTAGATGGATTTGGGTCGGCTATATCTCTTTTATGATCCTTGTTCGAGTAGGTTTCATGTTTTAATACGTGGATCTTATGCTTTCCGATAGCCGAAACCGAATCGATCTAGGTTGTTACGTGTTGCGGGTTCAAGCTTGCTATGTTCGTATAAATCTTGAAAGAACCGGGTATCATGCGGTAGATGCAGGTTTTTGGGTTGCTTTGGAGCTAGTCATCCGGTGGATTAGATTCCCAAATCAATCTGATAGATTTATTCACGTGGTAATGTTTGTTCCTTCTTCACGGATCCCGAATCGGTACTGTTCAAATTCCGTATTCGGTTATGTTTTTCCACGAGTAGATCACGTGCGTTATTTATGTTTTGAATGATGCATGCTTTTAGCTTTCCATATTTAGATTGTATCATGCGGTGGATAGATCTATTTGTGGAAAGTGGTACGGTTTTTCATGCAAGTTGTATCATGCGGTGGATAGATTTGTTTGATATCGTACCCGACGGATCTTAAAGTAACTAGACATGCGGTAGACTAGTGCTTTGGATCTATGCGTGCTTATTTAATACATGATCATGTCCGTGCTTTACCTCATTTATTTAATGTTAATCTTCATGGGGATCGGTCATAGCTTTGCGCATGCATCCATGTTTTTACAAAGACCGATTGTTGTCATGCTTACGTCATCCATTCGGCAATGTCATTTTTTCCCTTTTAGTTTCCCGAATGGTCGTGGATCTCTGACAGATAGCTTTCTATAGCTATTGTGTTATCCCATCTGGCTCTTTAGCCGTAAATATGGAACTGTCTGGTACCACCCGGCAAGTTCCAAGCTTTGATATCTAACTGCTTTATCTTTTGTTAATTTTCAGGAAAAATTGACTGGCACGTCATTTGCTCTCTGCGCGTGTGAAGCCAGCTTTGTTCGGCTTGCTGTGTGATTGGCGTTGAGTGCACTTTTTGCGTCAACAGGATGCGCTCACGTGGACTTGATGATCGGGTCCAAGACGCTGCTCACCACCTTCTTTGTCATTGAAGGCAAAGGAGCCTACAGCCTGCTGCTTGGGCGGGACTGGATTCATGCTAACTGTTGCGTCCCGTCCACCATGCATCAACAGCTTATACAGTGGGTGGACGATGAGATCGAGGTCGTCCAGGCAGATGACTCCGTGAGCGTGGCCAACATGGAACCGGCCTTCCGGGAATACCAAGGCATCGATTGTTTCTCGGGGAAAGACGGGGAGAAGGTCTCGTTGAACTCGTCGGCGGTGATCAACAGCCGATTCAAGCAGTCGGCTCTTATAGTAATTTTTAATGGAGAACCCCGTAGATGGCACTGATGGCAAGTTGGGGCGAGGATTCATGTCGGCTGATAAACTGGAAGAAGTTGACATTGGAAGCGGTGATAAGCCAAGGCCGACGTTCATCAGTGCAAATTTGCAGCCAGACTTCAGGGGGAATTTAATTGAGCTTCTCAAAGAGTACAAGGATTGCTTCGCCTGGGATTATTCGGAGATGCCTGGACTGGATCGTTCCATCGTCGAGCATCGGTTGCCAATCAAGCCTGGTTTCAAACCATATAAGCAACCACCCCAGAAAATCTACAAGGATGAGGTATTGGCCGATGTGAAGAAGGAAGTTGAAAGATTACTTGATGCAAACTTCGTTCGGCCATGCAGATACACGGAGTGGATTTCTAACATCGTCCCTGTGTATAAGAAGAATGGAAAAATGAGGGTTTGCATAGATTTCAGGGACCTGAACAGAGCTACTCCGATGGATGGATACCCGATACCTATTGCCGATTTGTTGATTGACGCCGCCGCTGGACACAAGGTGATTAGTTTCATGGATGGCAATGCGGGCTACAATCAGATTTTCATGGCAATAGAAGACATATCAAAGACGGCCTTTAGATGTCCTGGTCATATAGGCCTGTTCGAGTGGATAGTCATGACATTTGGGTTGAAAAATGCCGGTGCAACCTATCAACGGGCCATGAATTACATTTTTCATGAGTTGATCGGCAAGATTGTGGAAATCTACATTGATGACGTGGTGATCAAATCCCTAAGTCATGACACCCATTTGGAAGATGTAAAGAAGACCTTAGAGTGCACCCGGAAACACGGTTTAAAGATGAATCCAACCAAGTGTGCTTTTGGGGTATCAGCTAGAGAATTCTTGGGGTTTTTGGTCCACGAAGGGGGGATTGAAGTTGGCAAGAAGAGCATGAAAGCCATTGATGAAGTTATTCCTCCAACTAACCTCAAGGAGTTGCAATCACTGCTCGGCAAAATCAACTTCGTGAGAAGATTCATCTCAAATTTATCACAGAAGGTGTTGCCATTCTCTCCATTGCTGAAGCTGAAGAAAGATCAGAAGTTCACGTGGGGCGACGAACAACAAAAGGCTTTTGATGAGATCAAGCAGTACATGAAGGAGCCACCGGTATTGGTTCCTCCTCAGCTAAACAAGCCTTTCAACTTGTACGTGGCGGCCGATACCCAAACCATTGGATCGGCCGTTATTCAAGAATTTGAAGGAAAGGAGCGGGTAGTAGCTTATCTTAGCCGAAAACTACTTGATCCCGAAACCGTATTCGGTACTGTAGAGAAACTGTGTCTTTGCGTGTACTACTCGTGTACAAAGTTTCGGCACTACCTGTTGAATGCCGAATGCACTGTATATTCCAAGTTTGATGTGATAAAACATATGTTATCTATGCCAATTTTGAACAGTCGGATTGGCAAATGGGTTTTAGCTTTATCAGAGTTCGAGTTGAAGTTCGAATCGGCAAAAGCCATCAAAGGTCAGGTCATTGCCGATTTCATAACTGAACATCGCGATCCGTCAATTGATTTGCTTGAGATTACCCCTTGGGCTTTGTTTTTTGATGGATCATCGTGTGGAAAAGGTGGGGGAGTAGGGATCCTGCTGATTTCGCCCAGAGGTGAGATGTTTGAATTTGCCATCCCTATACAACCCACTATCACAAATAACCAGGCTGAGTACGAGGCATTACTTCGAGGGCTTCAATATTTGAGAGAAGCTGGGGCCGTTTCAGTTGAAGTCTATGGAGATTCAGAATTGGTAATCAAGCAATTGAACGGCCAATACGAGTGCAAAAGCGAAGCGCTGAGGAGTTACTACGAAGAATGCAGGGAAATCTTGAAGAGCTTCCCATTGGTAACTCTACAGCACATTCCTAAAGAACATAATGAAGAAGCAAACAGACTGGCTCAGAGCGCCTCTGGTTACAAAGAGAGTCAAGAAGCGTTTGCTGCAGAAGTTGGCGCATTAGGGGCGGATCTTGCAGAAGATGATTGGAGGAAAGAGATCGTTGATTACTTGAAGGATCCATCCCGAAAGGTCTCTAGGAAGCTAAGGTACAAGGCCATAAAGTTCGTTCTTCTGGATGATAATTTATTCTACAAATCGTTAGATGGGTATTACTACGATGCCCGGGTCCCGGAAAGAAGCCAAGAACATGATGAGCGAAGTGCACGATGGGATATGTGGAGCACACCAATCGGCCTACCGTATGAAGTGGGTTATTAGACAAGCCTGGATGCTTTTGGCCGACGATATTAGAGGACTGCTTTGAGTATTACAAGGGATGTCGGGATTGCCAAAGGTTTGGGAATATTCAAAGGGTCCCCGCATCGCATTGAATCCCATCATCAAGCCATGGCCATTCGGGGCCGGGGTATAGACTTGATTGGCCAAATTAATCCACCATCTAGCAAGGGGCATAAGTTCGTGCTTTTGGCTACAGATTATTTCACTAAATGGGTTGAGGCGATCCCACTGAAGAAGGTGACGTCAGAAAACATGATTGAATTCGTCAAGGAGCACATCATCTATCGATTTGGAATCCCTCAAACAATTACCACCGATCAAGGGGCACAATTCGTGTCACTGGAGTTCAGAGAATTTGCCGAAAGCATGGGAATCAAATTGTTTAATTCGTCTCCCTATTATGCCCAGGCTAATGGTCAAGCAGAGGCTTCTAATAAGATCATGATCAAGTTGATACAGAAGAAGATCGATCAGAAGCCAGGAAGGTGGCATTCGGTTCTCAGTGAGGCGCTGTGGGCTTACCGGATGGCCCCCCATGGAGCTACAAAGACTTCTCCTTACGAATTGGTTTACGGGCATCACGCAATTTTGCCTTGGGAGATGCAGTCAGATTCAAGGAGAGTGGTGCTACAAAAGGACTTGAGCTCCAAGGATTACAGTGGCCTAATGATGGATGAGCTAGAAGATTTACATATGATCCATCTTAGGGCCCTGGAAAACATCGAGAAAAACAAACTGCGGGTTGCCAAGTACTACAATAAGAAGGTAAAAGTAAGGCAATTTGCAGAAGGCGATCTAGTGTGGAAAGCGTTATTGCCGATTGGAACTAAATACAGTGAATTCGGCAAATGGTCCCCTAACTGGGAAGGACCTTTTCGTGTGGTCAGATGCGTCCCTGGTAATGCATATATATTGAAAACTTTGCTAGGAGAAGAATTTTCCGCTGCAATAAATGGGAGATATCTGAAGAAATATTATCCTAGCATTGAGATCGATCGGTGATTACACACATCTGGCGCAGAGATAGCCGGCGCTCAAGAATGAGGTCGCCTTCAGAACAAAAAATCCATGAACAAGAAAAATGGCCAGTGCCTAGATGCATTGCCCTTAGCACAAAAACTACAACTGCTTCCTGCAGGTTTACATCTAACAACCCTGGTGGTCAGATCCTCAAGGAGGAGGGAAACAGAAGGCGTGGATGAAGAAGCGAAAGTATGATGCCATCTTTTCTTTACTTCTTCGGCTGCTCCCTCTTCAGTTGTTCCAGGACCACCGTGACGGCAACTTCGAACGCATGGGGGTGACCATGGTTGGCGGCCTCCACCAAGCTATCCCAGGCCGTCTTCAGGTTGTTGTACCTGTCAGAGACATCTGAGGCGGAGGAATCATGGTTAGGGGCAAGAAATCCAAGTGCAAGCACGAGATCAAGAAGGAGTCAGAAACGTTTACCCCCTACTAGTGCCTCCAGAGCCATACGACGCTCGCGCTCGGCTTGGCAACGGGCGGTGATGTCCCTGAGGCCGTGCTCCAGATGCCGAACGCGGCGACGCAGCTGATGGTTGGTCCTCTGTTCAGGCGTGGCATCCTCTGCTTCGAGGGACGAATCGGAGGAGATGTACTCAGGCACATCTTCGGTCCCGATGATTTCTTCGGGAAGCAAATCAAGGCTGGAAGAGGACAAAAAGAAAACATGAAGCGCGAGATCATGCGGAGGAACGAGGAGCAGATCAAGAAAGAACTCACTTCCGAATTGTACGCTTCTTTGATGAACTGCTCTCCTGGGGTTGCTTACCCTTGTCCATGGCGTTGGGGTTTTCTCCTCTAGAGACAGGGGAGGAGATGAGAAATGATGGATGAGTGCGCGAGTGGATTTGCAGAGCATCCCCGCAGGCTATTTTATTGACCGAAGGGGCGCATTGGGAGTGATGACTGGCCAGTACACACTGTTGGAATACCAAACGGCAGGGTCTTCTACCAAGTGCGAAGGGTTTTTTCTTGAACAGTGTTTATGGATTGCCGAATCGGGATCCTTTGTGGATTTTGTGCCAAGGGGCAGTTGTGCTCGCGCGTTCGGCTCAAGATAGCTCCTGAATGCATTCAAAGAAAACAAAATTCGCAGATGCAAAATGCAAAGGGAGTCATCACAAAACAAGCACAGAATTCAAAAGTTCTTCATTTATTGCCGATATTTACACATCCCTAGTACAATCTAGTCGAAAAGCCTATTCAACACAGATTGGGGATGAGTAATTTCGGCAATAGCGTCGCCATGGCCATCAAGGCGCTCCAGGAAGAGCTCGATCTCATCAATGTCCTCTGGCGCGCCGCCCCAGAAGCCGCGCGCCTGGTGGAGTAGTCGACGTCCGTGTGCGTCGCCATGGCAGCCAGGCCTAAGGTGGTGCCCAGACGGACGCCATGGGTGGCCACCTCATCGATGCGGTGCTCCACCGCGGCAAGGCGCTCCGCCGGCGTGTCGCCGCGGGCGTTCACCTTCTCGGCCGACTGCTCTCTACCGGCCGCCTTCGCCGGTTGAGCTCGGCGTCGTGGGCTGCAAGAAGCAAGAAGAAAAAGATTAGCACCAAAAGCCGGGTTGGATCAAGAAGAATTAATCTCAGAGCCGTACCATCGATGGCTTCCGAAGAATCGTCCGCGCCGGTCCTCCCATTCCACTCGGCTATGCCCGCTTTCTTGGAGATGTCCTCCGGCTCACGCCGGACGCCTCCCGGCCTCCTCCCCCCCCGAAGCGGAGAGCGTCTTCTTCCCCGTACGGCACGGGGGAGTGGCCGTCGGACTCCGAGGAGTCGTCTGGGAGGGGTTGATTGGCCGGCGCATTAGGCGGATTCCACTGAATCAATCTGAAAAAGGGAATGATCGTCAAGGCAAGAAGAGGATTAAAAGTAGAATCAAAGAGGAGGAATCGACGATCATTGCCTCCGGCGTGCGTTGGCGCTGCTCCCCTCGGCCTCGTCGGAGGCGCGGCGGCAGTTGAGGCGGCGCACCATGATGGTTTGGGGTGTGCACTGTTTGCAGAAGGGCTAAGATTGGCAAAGATTCGAGAGCTAGAAGGCCTGGTGGAGAACTAGGGGCACCTATGGTTGCATTTATAGGCCTGGCAGGATGAATCGTGGCTTCGAGTCGTGGCTTTGGATCGTGGCGCATATCCCAAGAAAATCGGAAGGTGGAAAGGTTTCCTTGGCCAGCCCGCCGACGGGTCGCTTGGAGTTCTAGGCTGAGCCGCGTTCAGTTGATTGGTTCGGCTAAAGAGATTCGAAGTGCCGTTCGGGAGTTGGCGTTTCTTTGCCGAATGGGTCGTTCAGCATTATATTTGAAGGTACGCAGAAGAAAGGAAACAAATCGCAAGAAAATATTACAAGAACGACCAATTCAGTTGTACATCAATGAGGACATTCAAATGTTCAGAAGTTTTGCAATCACACCACGAGCATTGGATGTTGTCAGACGGAAATTGTCTAGCAGCTCCAGGCAATCTTTTTGGGTACCAGACAAGTCAGTGAGTTCTGCATCGCATTGCTCTATCTTGGTGATAGCCGATTTTGCTTCCTCTTGGGTCTTTTCTATTAATCCAGGGAGCTCGGCTATTTTCTCTTTGTCAGCCTCTATCTCCGCTGACAGGCTTCTCGCCCGCTTCTAGAGCGAGCTTTTCCGGCAACTTTCGCATCATAAGAAGCCCGGGAGTTAGCCAATGTATCCTTGTGGCTCTCGCTTGGGATTGTGCCCCGTTCATGGCATGTTCAGCATCAGCTTTCCTCTTTTCGATAGCCGGGCGGGAGCGCAATTTCCTCAAAGCATGCTTTATGGGTGCATAGAGGGTATCTAAGCCGTAGACAGATGATAGAGAAGCTCTGATGTCTTCAGGAAGTTCTTGGCTGACAGATTCAAACATCTCTTCGAAGTGATCAAGATCTTTGAACTGATCTTGAGCATCCCTTTCTAGCCAGGCAGCAATTTCTCTAAGCTTTGATAATACTTCATCTGGCAGAGGCTGGTGTACTCTTTCCATCACCTCGGCAGCTGGATTGCTCTCTAATGGCAGGCTTGACGATGATGGAGCCTGATCCTGAGAAGCAGCATTGCCGAGTTAAGAGTGCAAAACGTGGAGGTAGCAGAGTTAAGTGCAGATGGATACCTCATGGCTGGTTTCTTGGATAGGGGCAATCACGGGTGAAGGAGGTAGAGCTGAAGCTTCCGAGCTGGGAGGTGTTGATGCAGCTGCTGGTAGCTCATGGGCTTCTGGCTGATGAGGAGTCGGGTCTACCTCTGTTGGGATGGTTATCTCTGCTTGACCAACAGGTGATTGTACCCTTGGAGGACTTGATGGCCCCGGCTGGATTGGGAGATTCATCTCTGGAGAATTTATTGCTTCTGCAGAGGGTGATGAAGATGAGATCTCCACCGGGATAGGTATTTCGACCCTGGGTGGGCTTGCTTGTTGAATCACTGGGACATCCACAAGCTGTTCTTCCATTGTTTCTTCTGCAAATGTCAAATTGAAAGGGTAAATGCCAGTGTTCATCCTTAAGAAAGGACAGTAGAGGTCATACCAGTGGATGGGGCATTGGCGAGTGTTTGCCGGTTCGAAGACTCGCCGGGCTCGGGTCCGAAAATGCACAAAGATATGATTCATCAAGAACGCAGTAATCTTGTAATCAAGAAGGTAAAAGATTTTACCTCAACAAGTACTTTCTTGACAGTTCTTCTCCTCTTAGCGAGCTTGGAGGGGCAATCGGATGCGACCTTGCCTCCCTCGGCGAGCAAGGCTAGAAAGGCTGGGATCTGTTGTAGCATACCTGGCCATGAGTTGAGCCAGAGTTGTGGATTTGAATCCCAGTGCTGAGATTGGGCCTTCGGCATTGTAAGCTATATCCCTGGCTCGAGGGGCAGGCACCGTGTTTTGTGGGCAAGAAGATGAAAGTCAGAATCATGAATAAAGAGGACATGTCTGGTATAAAGGTTCATTGTATTACCTCTGAAGTTGGCACGAAATCAGGCATCAACTCTACACAGAACACGTGGACAGGCTCACTGAAGATGTGGTCGTGGAATTCTTGCCACTAGGAGTTAAAGGTGGGATGAGCTATGGTTGTGGGCATGAAAGGACAGGTGTAGATAGTGGGACTACACACATATTGGAAGACCCTGCTGCTATGCATACTCTCTTTGATTTCCTCCCTAGTCTTAAGGAATTCATGCAGAAATAGCCTTGGGGGCATCTGTCCACATCCAATTTGCCTGGCCATTACATTGGGATGATAGTATTCATAAGTGCTAACATTCAGCCTTCCTCCATTGAACTCGGCCGGCAGTATGCATGGGCGGATTATGATGTTGATAATCTCTAGGAATCTCCCATCTTGACGGCCGGGCTCAAAGGAAAATTCAACAGGGAAAGTCAAGGTGTCGTTGTCCAAATAAGGAAGCCAGAGAGGATTGGGGAAACCTTTGAAGAATAACTCGAAGAGCCGGGGCGATGTCCTCGCCGAACAAGAACGAGTTGAAGCCGCTTCTCCATAATTCGGCATCCTCTGGTAGCTTGAGGCTCTCCTTCAGGGTGATTGGACAAGGGGAAGAATCCGGAGTTCAAATCGACACCGATGATCCGATGCATGTGGAGCTGCGGCCACATTTGAACGAACCACCAAGGGCCGTTGACACATGCTATCCTTTGGCCGGTATACATCCGGGTGACGACCGTGAAGCATATGGTATACGCTGCCCAAGAAGAATTTTCCCAGGGGAAGGCGGTTGCCACTGGCCAAATGGGACGCCATTGCGATGTGGTTCAGGGTAGGCTCGTTGGCTTTACCACAGAAGACGAATCTGCACAGCCACATATTCAAGAATGCTCTGTATTCAACGGCACCCAGGGGATTGTCTTTCATGTGTTTCAAGATGTAATTCTTGTATCCGTTCCCTGGCTTCACCCCTGTTTGCCGTGAGGAATTTTTGAAGTTCCAAGGCCGAACGGACCTCGTGATGTCAAGGCCGGTGATCATATATACATCGGCCAAGGTGGGAGACATTGGACCGTGGCCAAAAAGGAAGGCGTTGACACCATTTGACCAAAAGTGGCGAGGCTTCTATCGGGAGGTCTTCGTTCTTGGGGGTCTCGGCCACGGATAACTCCAAGCACTGGGCAATACGAAGGGTATCCAGGTTGGTCAATCCACTCTTATCTGCAAGAATCCTCCGATACCAAGTTTTCCAGCCTGCAATTGGAGGTAAAGGCCAGTTCTTGAATGCGTCTTGCCACTGAGGCGGTGGAGACAAAGCTGCTTTGAAGGGGATTCTCTGAGATTCAGCGGCGATGAAATCTCGAGGGTCAGAGTTCCCCACAGGACCAAGATAATAAGATCTCGAATTGGCCTCGGTGCGGATCAAAAGCTCAGTAGAGGGCTCCTGGAAGAGAAGCGGAAAAAGAAATCTCAGGTGAAATTGAAAACCTAAATGCCGAACGAGGGGTACGGGGGATGAATTTACATGAGTATCTTGGTTCTGAGCTGCCATTGGAGTTTTGAGCTCGGAACAAGGGGATCTAGGGTTGGATCTGGATGAAGATTCCGGCGGATTGCGAAGAACAAAAAGTTGACGGATTTGATTTGAAGTATTCGTGGTCGGAGTCAATTGTGGAACAAAATTACTTTTATCCCACAATTGAAGGGGCATGTGTTAACACCAAAATTTGGTAAGGAGTCTGACTTGTGGGTCCGGTTCGATAAAGAGTCCGTCTGGTGGAAGGAAGGATATTTTTAGAGATATTCGGCAAAGAGATCTGCGGTCGGCTATCTGCTCCGGTTCGGCAAAGGAACAGTAGAGCTGATTTTGCGGGATTGGACGGTGACGTGGCTCAATCAGGGAAGACGAATGGATGGATAGGCGATCGAGCTTAGAGATAAGTTAGGCAACGAATCCATTCGCAGTTGTACTCAACAGGGTATAAATATGACCCCTGAATGTATGTAACAAACAATCATTCTTCAATACACACCGGCCTTACGCCAAACCCTAGAGTCCTTTTGTCGTGTCGTCGAGTTCTTTGAGAGGGCTAATCGATCCGTCGACCTCCGTGAGTACCGGCAACCTTGTATCATGTCTAGTATCATGCGGTGGATTTAGATCTGATGCAAGTAGTCTTGTTACCATGCTTTGTGTCATGCGGTAGATTCAAGCTTGGTTCAAGAGGGTTTCTTGTTAGATCATGAGTCATGCGGTAGGCTAAAATCTAGCTCGAAGCTAGTTATCGGCTCTATTGGATTTTGGCAAGATCCGATAGATTCATTAAGTTACCCCGTGTTATCTTGAATTTTACTTTATGTTTTAATTCATGTAACACACCTTTGCCCAATCTAGATGGGTTTGGATCGGCTCTATTTCTTTTATGATCCTTGTTCGAGTAGGTTTCATGTTTTAACACGTGGATCTTGTGCTCTCCGATAGCCGAAGCCGAATCGATCTAGGTTGTTACGTGTTGCGGGTTCAAGCTTGCTAATGTTCGTATAAATCTTGAAAGAGCCGGGTATCATGCGGTAGATGCTGGTTTTTGGGTTGCTTTGGAGCTAGTCATCCGGTGGATTAGTTTCCCAAATCAATCTGATAGATTTATTCACTTGGTAATGTTAGTTCCTTCTTCATGGACCCGAATCGGTACTTCGGCCGTATTCGGTTATGTTTCTTCACGAGTAGAACACGTGCGTTATTTATGTTTTAAATGATGTATGCTTTTAGCTTTCCATATTTAGATTGTATCATGCGGTGGATAGATCTATTTGTGGAAAGTGGTACGGTTTCTCATGCAAGTTGTATCATGCGGTGGATAGATTTGTTTGACATCGTATCCGACGGATTTTAAAGTAACTAGACATGCGGTAGACTAGTGCTTTGGATCTATGCATGCTTGTTTAATACATGATCATGTTCGTGCTTTACTTTACTTATTTATTTAATGCTAATCTTCAATGGGGATCGGTCATGGCTTCGTGCGCATGCATCCTTGTTCAAACAAAGACCGATCGCTGTCATGCTTACGTCGTCCATTCGGCAGTATTACTTTTCCTCCTTTGCGGTTTTCCCGAATGGCTGTAGTTCGTTGGCAGATAGCTTTCTATAGCTATGTGTCATCTCATCTGGCTTCTTAGCCGTAAATATGGAACTGTCTGGTACCACCCGGCAAGTTCCAAGCTTTGATATCTAACTGCTTTATCTTTTGTTAATTTTCAGGAAAAATTGACTGGCACGTCTTTTGCTCTCTGCGCGTGTGAAGCCAGCTTTGTTCGGCTTGCTGTGTGATTGGCGTTGAGTGCACTTTTCGCGTCAACACTATGCTTCCAACGTATACGAATGACTTGCAGCAGATGAACGCATAAACCCAGGATCTACGCACTAGCAGAGGAAAAAGGCTACTAATGCAATCTAGCATAAACTATTAGAAAGGAATCACGAACACACTTTATTCTAATCAGAGCATGCAAGCATATCCAGTTTATTCTAAATGACGAACATGCAGACAAACGAATATGAGCACTTATCAACCTATGCTACAAGATCGAAAGGTTATGTTCGAAGAACACAAGCCTCTAAATCAAGAAAAAGTGAAGAACACAAGAACATATCACCTATGCATGAATTCTACTTTAGTCTAAATAGAAAATGCGGAAATACTTACTTTACTCTAATTGAAGAACAACCATCCATAGAGATGCAACTCTCTCTCACTCTCCTACTCTCTAATCTACTAAGGAGAGGCCTCTCATTCGAAAGGAAGCTCTCATCCTTGGGTGAATGTTGTGTCTCCTTTCTTACCCCCTCCCCTCATATTTATAGGCAAGGCACAAGTGCTTATCTCCCTCTTTCCTTTGCTCCTCCATGCGCCACTTGGCAGACAACTCGCGCCCCAATGTACTATAGCGTGCAGGGGAAGGAGACTGAGGCGGTAGAGGTGAAAACCGGGCAAGAACCAGACCTAGGGGCTTGAACCGGAGCTGAACCCGTCGCTGGGTGCTTGAACCGGACGTTTTCTGGGCAAAACAAGCAGCAAAGGGAGCAAATCGGCAACCGACCCTGGGCGTGCCACCACAGGCCGCCACCTGTCCCGAACCGCGGTCCGCGGCCTTCTCCCGCATGGGCGCGGTCACCCGCGTCGCGGCGTCGAACGGGGTGGTGCCACGTACCCCAGCCGGAGCAGCCTCCCACGCGTTCGCACACACCTGCTCGGCCGCATGGGCCCTGCCGGGTCCACCACTTCTCCTGCGCGTGTTCGTGTGATCCCGCGGAGGGCTGCGGCAGCCAACGGCTGCACGCCGCGTGTCCTGCCGGGGACTTCCATGCGCGCTTGCGCGCGACCACGTTGACGGTGCCAGCCAGTGGCACCCTGCCACGTAGCGGTCCCTGGCATACTGCACAGTGTGGGTACGACTTCTAGGTCGTAGGTCATTGTGGTCAGATCCAAATTCAGTATTCTCTCCTCTTCTAGGTCCCTTTGGAACTCAAACTTATCTTTCTCCAATTTGAGCCTTTCTTCCTGCAATGCAAATGCATTCTTGCACCTCTCTTCTTTCTTCGAGTCTTTCTCAATGTCAGCTTCTTTCTTCTTTGCCATTAGATAATCCATTGCTTTAATGGTCAAGCATTGCTTTAGCTTCTGCTTCTCCTTCTTCTTACCGTCAGGTCTTGCAGGTGGTTCACTATCATCATCAACAGGAAAAGGGACAACAGGACCAGCTGCAACTGAGGCAGGAGAAGAATTTGCTATTGTCTTCTGTTTTTTATTGCCTGATTTTTTTGCATAACCAATTTCCCTCCTCCTATCCACCCACTTGGGCTTGTCCTTCAGGATGTGCCAGCAATGCAATAATGTGAACTTCCTGCCCTTTGGGTCCCCCTTCGTGAACATTGCACATGCATTACTAATCTGCACATTTGAAATCAAAAAAATATTAGATTGAAGTACAAACAAATTATCATAGCTGACAAAATATAAGTTTCAAGGGATAACCTTGTCATCAACTGTCCACCCACTGTGGTTCCTAAGCTCTATCTTGGACAGATACCCACAAAACAGATTCACATCACGTTGGATACCAGACCAACGATTCATCAAAGAACCTTCAGTACGATTTGACTCAAACTTCCTGTGTTGATGGAAATAGGCATGTATCCTTTTCCAAAATGATTCTTGAGTTTGTTCAACTCCTTGAATAGGATCCATGCTAACATTTAGCCAACCAGATACAAGAAGTATGTCCTCCTCTTCTCTGAAATTTTTGCTTCTACCCTAAGAATTCTTGGTTGTTGCACCAGCATTATGAGGTGAGAGGTCAATAGGAGGTGTCACAGGTTGAGATTGTTCAACTCCATTCACTAAGATGTTTGTGTAATACCCTGCATCCATACAACATGTCACTGAAAATGTTGGTTAATGCTGAATATATCATAGCAGCAGACCCCATATAATACCCCTGACTATGGACTAAGTAGTGGAAGACTAATTGCTGCTTTGGTAGCTTAATTGACAATAAAATGCAATGTCTACAAAATTAACAGGAAGCCACCATCAGCTTAACTGTGATTGTGCACCAGATTAAATGTATATGATTTTATTGATTTGTTCATCCACAAAGTAGCCAACCAGATGTGTGTATCACTCATCAGCAGTGAAACATAACAGTCAAGGGCTCAAGGCCCAAAAGTCCTAGCAAACAGGCATATGTACATGTAGGATATTGTTTCTAAAATTTTTAAAATTTTCTTTACACTAACTGCATGGTCTACAACTTTATGGTAGTAGGGAACATCATAGCAACAAGTTTGGTCATTACATCGAACATGCACTCAAGCTAGAAATCAAATGAAAACAGGGAAGCTTCTCCAGAACAGCAAAAGTGACAAGATGTAGAATACAATATACACTGATTTTAAAAAAAGCATTATCATGTTTGTTAGCTCATTAGTTTGTGTCACAATCTATCAAACCCATCACATAGGTTTCAGTGTTCATCTTTCAACAATGTTAACTGAAATAGTGAAAATTGAAGACTAGTTTAAGGCTAAAGTTATTTCATTTGGTAGATTAGGAGAACTGTAGTAGGCTACTAGGCTGTATACGTTGCTGCAATTCAGTAGGTAACTGGACAACAACTCAGCAGGTACAGGAGGACCAAACACCATTGATTTACACACCGAAAATCACATCCTCCCCTCAACCTCCTGGCTTGTTTCAACAAAAGAAGGGATGTTTCATTTCCAACACGACAATTTATCAGACACCAATTCAAGGAAATTAGATTGCTGCATCCATTGCCACTGAGGCACTGATTGGATTGCTTAACTGTAGAGGGTATTCGAAGTTTGGACAAAACATAAATAAGTGTTCTAGCTGTTGATTTCCTAGCCTGTATAGGTGATAATAGATGGCTCTCGGCCTCTCTAACTTTCACAAGATTTTTCAGATGCTTCTTCTACTAGAAATCATGGTGGTCTGTAGACTAAATTTCAGATGCTTCTTCAATCCAATCAATCATCAGCGTTATTTGTATCCGCATCTGAAAGCTAAGAACTAGTTTGACTTTACAAAACTATAGTCAGTTCCAGATAAAGAAACAACAGTACATGAACCTAGGTCACTCCAATCCAGCACAACGAAATTAACAAACAAAAATTATATTGAACAATTGGAACCATCATCTCACCTATGTGTGCCTCGTCCCCGTCCAATTGCTCATCGTTGAACAAATCCTCTTGCATCTGCCGTTGCCTCGATTCATCCACCTCTCTCTGTGGATCTGCTGGTGCGAACTCACAAAATTGAGAAGACTCCCTAGGCGCCGTCGCCAGGGGACGCGGCAGCCTGAACATGGCGCCGGAGCCGGCGGCGCTAGCTCCGGTGGGGACGGTGGTGCTAGCTCCGGCGGGGACGACGACGCTTGCTTCGGCGGGGACGACATCGCTTCTTGGGGAGGGGACGGCGGCGCTTCGTGAACGCAACAGGGACGACGCAAGGGCGGCGGACTGGGGACAGCGTGCGAACACCATGGAGCGCGGGAATGGGGAATTTTGGGCGCGCAGGAGAGGGAGGGTGGGGGCGAGGGGGCAGGAGGGCGAGATAGCTAGCGGTGCGCCCCCGCGATATATGGCCAGCACTGAGGCTGGTTTGACGAGCGTGAATGTAGGAGGATGAAAATAGCTAGTCTGTTGGAAAGCATTTTTGTTGGGTTTTTCTATTTTTTAGCTAGTCCAATCAATTTGGCTACGCTATTGGAGTTGCTCTTACGAGGTAGTGGGAAAGGTGTGGGTCCCGCCGACATTGGCATTGCACCTATTTTCTCTTTCCATCTTTTTCATTCAGGCTCCAAACTATACAAATGATATATCCATTTTGATCGTCTCGACGAGCCGATTGCAGTGGAGCAATCCAATTTGGCATTTGAGATTGTTTATGATGATGCCCTTTATAAGTCATTGCTTTACTGTTTCTCAAGTGTACCATTTAATATGTATTTCGGAGTGTCCTGCAACAAAAGTCAGAAGCACCAACACTTGTGGAGATTGTTAGTATAAAGCCCTATTCTAGTGTTGATGATCACTTTTCAACTATTTAATGCGGGAGTGGACATTGTAAAAGTGGTATTTAACAACCGTCAACAACCGCCTACACCTCTGAGAGGATAAGCATCCCCCTCGCCACTCTACGACTAAGTTGGTTCATGAACACGAATTCCTTGGTCAAAATTCTCCCAAAGGCATGGGGAGAACCCGATAACATACGAAATAAAACTTACAAATAAAACTTGTGCACCACAAAACATATTGTTTGTACAATAATCGGCACTTGGGCAAAAGATCTAAAAAAATGCTAACGGGCCTCGAGGCTCGAGTCCTCAGAGAGTGCGGGGGCTTGGAGCAGCGACAACTTCACCTTCAGCCGCTTCAGGAAACAGGTCCACCTCGAACATATCGGTGAGGACTGCGGCAGGCTCCGCCATGGAGGCGTCAATCACCTTGAAAGCTTCAAGCTCGGCATCGTCACCCTCGACTCCTTCAGGAAGGACCGCAGAGGGCCGAAGTCAAGAAGATAATGGGTTGAGTTCAACCCCAGGATCTTCTGGACACCGAGACGAAGGGCGCCTCGCAGGCACTCGATGACCCGGCCACCCAGGGACCGCAGGCGGCTCGCTATCGAGCTACCCGAGGATTGACCCTCGACTCCCTCGAGCTCCTGACATACCTCAAGAGCGACCGTCTCCAGGGTTTTTAGCTCACCTTGGGCCTCATCGTAAGCTACCTGGAGAGCCCGCATCTCCTCTGAAGGATCTGCCGAGCCCTTCTGCAGCTCTGCGACATGAAAGCAAATGTCAAGCCTCGAAAAGACTTATCAAAAAACCAAAGCAGCTGGGGAATGCCGCTTACCCTCAGCCTGCATCCTCTCGGTCTCGAGCACGGCTCGCGCTGTGTCTACATCTTGTTGCAGCTGGAGGATCGAGGCGTCCTGCTGCTAAAGTGAGGATCTCGCCCATTCGAGCTCTCCACGCGCGAGCTGAAGCTGGGACCACGTCTCTTCAAGGGCAGCGCCCGCCTGCTCAGCCTCCTGAATCTTCTGAGTAGCCTGGGAAAGCTGGGCCCGCACCTCCTCGAACGTCTTATGCTCAAGCTCGAGCTGAGTTTGCGCCTCCGCGAGGGCCGCGTCTCTTAGTGCGAGCTGAGACTGCTCCCCCTCGCGAGTGGTGTGCTCCTCCTGAAGCTGGCCCTCCACCGCCTCCAGTGCATCACTCTTCTCCTTAAGGGTGGTGGCGAGTCCCTCGACCTTTTGAGCCCTTTGCTCAACCTGGGTAAGGCGCGCCTGCGCATCCTCCAGTGTCATATGCTCGCGCTCAACACAGGCCTGCGCCACTGCGAGGGCGGTGTCCCTCAACGCGAGCTGAGACCTCACCTTGCCAAGCGCCGCACGTTCCCGTTGGAGCTCCTCCTCCTTGCCCAGCAGTGCGGCACTGAGCTGCTCAGGCTCCTTGGCCTTCTGCTCCGCCGCGGCGTGATGAGTGTCGCACTCCTACTGTGCACGATGCAGGGTGTCCTCCTTCAAGCTGACGCTTGCCCACACCTTGTACAACTCATCACGGAGGCAATTCACCAATGGGCGCAGGTGCTCGTTTTCTCAGAACAACTCCTTCATCTTGGTGTGCAGGTCGGTGATGTAGGTAAGCTTCTCCCCAGCATCGTCCCGCAGCCGCTGCCAAGAGAGAAAAGCTGGAGAGACTCAGACAGGGCACAAGCAGGAGCAGAACAAGAGCAAGAAACGACGAAATGAACATACATACCTAGAAGAGTGGTGCCGCCTGGTTAGAGTGAAGCTCTGAGTCCTAGCGAAGCAAGTCTTGCACTTGGGCCCCGACCTGGAAGAACTTCCGCCAGTCGTTGAACTCCGCCGCCGCGCGATCCACCATCTCCCATGGAACCTCGGGCCGTTCGAGCTCGGTACACCACTGGCTGGGAAAGCCGTCGCTGTCAGGCTGACGCGAGGAAGACGCACTGGCTCTCTGTGGGCCCCCAGGCCACACCTGCGGCATCCCAGGTGCGAACCTGATCGTCGCATCGTCCCATATGCCATCGTCCGCCGCCGGGACCACGTCCTGGGCACGGGCCGCATCCGCCGCGGGCGAAGCCTCCCTGGCACCGCCTGTTTGAGAACCTGTGTGGTTGGAGGACCAGTGGATGGTCACTTCCCGGTGTGATGAGTGATTGACAACATTGTCCGGACTGACTGGCTGAGTATTGCAGGTGCATGTTGCGGCTTGACTAGTGTTTGTGTAGGTGAATAACAAGCATGAAATGTCATTGCCGGTGAGGCCTCCAGGTGTGGAGAGGACAAGTAGGCTTTGTTCGAGGGACCCGGTGGCCAGCGGGGTCAAGTGCGGGCCGCATGGTGGCAAGAACAGCAAGATGAAGTCGTGGATGATTTCTTGGTTGAGCCTCAAAATCAAGGTCAAGCCGGGACTACGTGGGAGCCGAGTCATGAGTGGTGATTAGTGGAGGCTACACTAAGTTCGCGGGGTTTTCGGTGGTTCACCAGAAAACCACTAGGTTCCTTGGTTGATCCACAAAGTCAAGACCGAAGAACCAAAGACAGAGGTGCAGCAGCATCGGACACTGGTCTGACCAGTGAGGAGCATCGGTCTGACTGGTGTGTGACGATGCAGTCCAGAATCTTCGAAGCGGAGGACACACATTGGGATCACAAGGCTTGTGTCGAGGCTAAGCAAGTTTGTGGTCGCTGGGCATCCATCCGACGGTGCAAAGACAAAGACTTCCAAATTCGCCCTTAGGGGCATGTATCCCTAGCTATCTTGTAAGGGTAGTTTAGTCTTTCGATTGCCTCCCAATAACCCAAGTGGTTAGAGGATGACAACCATCTCTTGGAACCCTAGCTCATTTTGTTTTGCTATTTTCCCCTTCCATTTTTCCTTTGGAATTTCTAGGACTAGCTTGAGAGCTTCATGGTGAGATCTTGTGAGAGGGAAGGATGATCAGGCGGCAAGCTAGACCTTGTATGAACCTCTTTGGTATGTATAGATGATTCAACGTGGTTCCTCAAGGCTTGGATGTGTCTTTCCCATTTCTCTTTTTTAATAATTTTCGGAGCCTTTTCTTGGCGAATTTCTTGTGGCAGTTTTGAGACCTTTCTCTTTGGATTTGGTGGGGGATGTATGCATGAACCTTTCGTGGCTCTTTTCCCTTTGATCCCTGTGAGACATGGGTACCCCTGGGTCTCCACCGACCAGGCTCACGGCCGTCCCTGACAAAGTAGGTTCGGCCTACCAGAAGACCCGCTGACCTGTCAGTGGGCCCAACGGACCTAGTTGGCGGCCCACACGTCCTCCTGAAGACCTTCCAGAAGATTTCCCAGAAGACCTAGTTCAACACGATCTCAAGACTTGGCGTACAAGGCAAGACCTCGGTAGATTATGACCAAAGTAGATCGACGGGATATGGCAAGATGTGTAACATAGACTTAGGTCTTCTGGTCGTAACCGACCAGGAGTCTGAGAACCGACCTCATCTGCTGGCCAACATAAGGCGGACGAGGCGACCCCTTGTACATCGATCACCAACCCTGCAACTCCAAGCAATACAAACCGAAGAACTGGACGTAGGATAGTACTCTTCGGAGGCCTGAACCAGTATAAACTCGCCGTGTTCTCTGTGTTCCACACACTCGTGTGCGACCTTCGAGTTCTTAGCCTTAGTTTCCACCCCGTCGAACAACTAAACCACAAGGATTAACACCCTGTGGGCTGTCCAGATCTCACCATCTGACAGTTGGCGTGCAAGGTAGGGGCGGAGTCAAGGTTCTTCGTGCAACTTGATGGCTTCGACCAACGGTGTCATCTTCCCACAGAGCATGGCAGACTTCCTCACCAATCCCATCGACATCCGCTTTGGCTCGATGCCGGCGAAATCCACCACTCGAGCTGACTGCCTCGTCATCGAAGGCAATGCGGTCACCACCGAGCAACAGATCGAAACAGATCTGTTGTCGAAGTCCCACCCACCCACTCCAAGCGACCTGATCACTAGAATCAATCGTGTCGAAGGCATGCTCTCCAACACGATCAAAATCTGCGAATGCGTCAAATGCCCTCGCAAGGCCTCGTCGACCTCTAGCATGCCTCTTGGCTTGCGCAATGCACAACTCATGTGGCATCACACTACATGAAGCGCAAGATCCAGATCGAATCTGGACCCAAGACTGTGGAAGTCGCAGGAGTCATCTTGACGAATCCTGCCCAATCCACAAGAATCCTAAACACACTGCACGCTAGTGCCATGTCCTCAAGAAGCTCCGTCGACCTCTTATTGTGGCCCACCGCCGCCGCCAGCTGAACCAAGAGTCGTCTCCGGACCACCTTGCATTCCAGATCACCCGCACAACCATCTCCCCGAACTATCCGGGAGAGGAGTTAAAGACTCTAGATCGCGAGATCTTGGTCGTCTCTGCAGATGTACCACCTCAAGATGGGGAAACCAATGAGCAACACTAAGAGCGTGAGAACGCCAATGCTGCCAGAGCTGTCCGACGACAACAAGAGATCGCTACTGCTGCCCCAGGTGCACGTCAACAACCAGGCCAACAACCGCTCAATGCTGGTCAGGTCGACAACAACGTCGGGCAACAAGCACCCGCGACACCAGCTACTCCTCAGCAGTGACGCCACGATGATCCCGTCGGGTATACACCCCGGGTACTCATGCAAGGAAGGAAGAAGACGGACTCCTACTAGAATTCCCCTGTAATTCTACTAGGACTCGTTCCATGTAATCCTACTAGGACTCCTACCTTGTAACCGACTAGGCACCTGCCCCCTGGACTATATAAAGGAGGGCCGGGTACCTAGCCGAGCATCTCCAATCCCTCCGGGGAACAACACCAAGCGCAAGGCGCAATACTACTCCAAACAGGACGTAGGGTAGCTACTCCGGCTACCCGAACCTGTATAAATCTCGTGTCTTGTGTCCTCGCGCGTACCTTCGGGTTCCAGATCATGGCGATCCTCACCTTCTACCTTGCTGCGGGTACCTCCCATGGAGGTCGAGTGGTTTAAACACCGACAGCTGGCACCCACCATGGGGCCATCGTCACGATCATCAGGCCAATTCAAAGGACCAAATCCAGATCAATCTACTTGGTGCAAACGGATTCCAATTCGCCGAGTTTGAAGTTCTCCACGTCAACCAAGCGGAAACAGCGCCAATTCCTTTTTTTCTACCTCGGTTCCCAAGTCGTCGGGTTGGAGATCAAGATAGACACATCACTGTCCAAATCCGAATCAAAGTGGAGCAGTCCAGCAGCTGTCACGCATCCAGGCCAAGATTCCGTAATCAACTCTAGGACATACAAGAGCAATTCGGCATTACACGCATGAAGAAAAAGCGTTGTCCCCTGATTTCGAAGCGTGCCATCAACTCATTGAATTATGCTACACGCACACACCAGAAGCTACCAAGGATTCTCCGAGTTCTTTGCTCCATGCACCTGGAAGACGTACGCAGCTACGACCACGTCAACTACGTCGTACCGGCTCTACATCAACTTCACCATGCACTGCGACTACTCGTCACCCGGCCGCACGGGCTCTACGTCAACCTTGCCGTGCGCCGCGAGTACTCGTCTCTCGGCCGCAGCGGATCTACATCGACTACGCCGTACGCCGCCGCGACATCGTCTTCTGGGCGTACGACTACCTCGACTACTTACCTCGACTAGTCTCGACTAGAAAACTAGTCGAGGACGGCTCCCGCGGCATCAGCAACTAGTCGGATCCACCTCCGACTAGTCGACTTCGTCAACAACCGTCGCGGCTCCATCACCGACCGCCACGGCTCCGTCGACTCTCGTCCACGAATCAAGCTAAGTCACTTATTTCAATAATTATTCTTTCTTTGGCTTGCTCTCCACATACAGGAACCAACGCCAAAGACTACTTCGTGTACGCCTCTCAACGGCTACTGCCCGGCCGAGCTACACCGTGCCGGCTATTCCTTGGGGACGGATTGATCGACCGTCATAGGCTTGGTACACCAAATTAGGAGGCTCTTGCCACGACGTTTCGTGTACTGAGTGCTGGAGGTGCACAACGGCTACACCCTGAGGAGGCACTGCGCAATCCTGCTCTCCGCCATGCGGAACAACGAGCAATTGCTCTCTCTCTTGTCGCCATGTCGACTACCTTCGTCTACCTCTTAATGGTCTCGCTACAGTAGCACACGCCTTGATCCGCGCAAAGCCTCGGCTCTCCTATCATGCCTCCACGTCCCCAGCGACTACGGCTAAACAGGCTCGTCAGAGACCGGGCGCTTAAACCAGCTCTTTTGTCATGCCTTCACGCCCCCAGCGGCTATGGCTAAACAGCGACCACAGAGACTGGGCGCTAAACCGCATCAGGCTAACTACTCGACGCCTATCGACCACAACAAGAGAATGACACATGACATTTACATCTATATTCATATTTGTATTTGTCTTTAGTAGATTCAAATTCTGCAAAAATGCTACATAATGTACGCATCCTTACTTTCAGGTCAAGCTTCGGCGACGACTTTCAAGTACGCTCCGCGTACCTCCACCGGCGCGGCTAGTTCCCAAACTCAGGGGCTACGCACCAAATCACTACTCGATGACAACTCGAGTAGTCTCTGCTAGCTCTCTAGCTCGGGGGCTCGGCACCAAAAACTACTCGATGTGGCTCCTACGGCTCACCTGGCGACGAGCTCGGGGGCTGAACGCTGCAAGAGTACTCGGATGATGGCTTTCGCAAACACTGAAGACCCTTGGATTGATTACCTAATCATTTGAAGGCTCGAGGGCTGCTATGCTACACCCATCATTCAAATTTTTTCAAGACGGAAGATTTGGAATCAAGATTGACCCTCAGCTAGAGTCTGCGACTCAACCTAAGGCTCGGGGGCTACTCCATATGGAGTGCGATTTTACAACCGCATTTCCATATAATCTCGACTTCAAGAGTGATGAGCTGGACCACCTTCCAGCCTCGCGGCAGTTCAAGTACTATTGAAGACTTCTCGAAGCAGTACTCGAGGACGCTCAAGAACTACTCGAAGAGGCTTCAAGACTACTCGAACTACTACTCTCGACTCCAACGTGCTCGGGGGCTTGTCGGGTATACACCCCGGGTACTCATGCAAGGAAGGAAGAAGACGGACTCCTACTAGAATTCGCCTGTAATTCTACTAGGACTCGTTCCATGTAATCCTACTAAGACTCCTACCTTGTAACCGACTAGGCACCCGCCCCCTGGACTATATAAAGGAGGGCCGGGTACCTAGCCGAGCATCTCCAATCCCTTCGGGGAACAACACCAAGCGCAGGGCGCAATACTACTCCAAACAGGACGTAGGGTAGCTACTCCGGCTACCCGAACCTGTATAAATCTCGTGTCTTGTGTCCTCGCGCGTACCTTCGGGTTCTAGATCATGGCGATCCTCACCTTCTACCTTGCTGTGGGTACCTCCCATGGAGGTCGAGTGGTTTAAACACCGACAGATCCACCTCGCGCCAATAGACTACGTGCAAGAGACCTTCTCAGGGACTTTGAACGCGATGGCCTCAAAGTCTACAACTCCCCACAAACCAACCTTGGAGCCTCTCTTGCCGCCCTAAACCACCTTGAAGATTCTCCGGTGGTACAACGTCTTCAAGCCAACGTCCACGTCGCCGCCGCTCAGATCGAAGAAAGAGGTCCTGGATATAGCAGATCCGCAACGAGTTCTTACTCCAGGAGCAGATCGGAATGTCCTCGCCAACAACGTCGCAGCCAGGGTCCCCTCGACCTAGTGGCTGAAGAGGGATGAGGCGAAAATGAAGTAGCGCAGCCGGTCAACCCCGCTGCCAACGCTGCAGCTAATGCTCCAGCCAACCCTGTAGCTAATGCCCCGGCCAATGCCGCTGGAAACATCGTCAACAACACAGCCAACACTGCCAACATCCAGGGAAACACCGCTCCAAACCTTAGGCACGATGCAGGAGCCCAGCCTCCTCCATTACAGGCAAATCATGCAGAAGGAAGCCGACGTCACCGCATAAGAGATGAAGTGGAGATAGCACGACATGCTAACTATGACCGCGAACATGGGGTCCCCGACGCCCTAGATGCCAGCAACCCCATTCAAGCTGCAGATCTCCGGATCATGCACGACCAGGAACTCCTGCGACACGCCCAATACGACTAAGACAATGGCCCTCCCAACGACCTTTACGTCATCCCGGCAGCTCACGCCCCGTCAGCAAGCCCGAGAGCGGTCAATAACTTCCCAGCGTTTTCACGACATCTTCGGACGATCAGATACCCAAAGGACTTCAAGCCGGCTATTGAGAAGTATGACGGTCGCTCCGATCCGAGTATATGGCTCAAGATGTATAGCATTGCGGCACGCGCCTATGGAGGCAACGAAGATCACATGGCGGGATACTTCCCCCTTGTGATGGGCAAGGCACCACTCCTGTAGCTCGATAATCTCCCAGCAGAGTGCATCACCTTCTGGGCAACACTGTCTCGCCTTTTCACAACCAACTACCAGGCGACCTATAATCGTCCTGGCAACACTCACCACCTCGCCAGAGTGAGGATGAGGTGTGACGAAACTCTCTGAGAGTACACCAACCGCTACTTCGAGAACCGCAACACCCTTGCAGGTGTCAAAGACGAAGAGGTCATTGCCTACTACAAGAAGGGGATCACTAATATCAAGCTATTTGAGAAGATTCATGAAGCTAACGCACACACCATCGGTGACCTCATGGTCTACGTTGACAAACTGGTCGACACTCAAGACGCGGTGATGCACGACTTCAACGGAGAAGATCACGATGATGGAGGAACCAGGCTGCGCAAACGATCTGGTGAAGCCTACATGATAGATCCACCAAGACCTTCCACCTTCCTCAAAGGCGACTTCAACATGGTCATGGATGATCAGTGCCAATTCCACCGTGATGCTAAACACACCATGAGGGAGTGCGAGCAGCTGAAGCATGCCCTAGGGGTCCCATCTACCTCTAAGAAGACCAGGAGCAGCAACAACGACGACCGGAATGGTGATCAACATTTCGACAACCGCAAACGTCGACCTGATCGACGTGATTATCGTGATCGCAGGCCCTATCATCAGAATGACGACAGGGATCGACGTGATTATCGCTGCGACTACCGCCGCGATGATAGGCACGACGACTACTGGCGCAATGACCGTGACGAAAGGTGTGGCGACCACAGGGGTGATCGTCGTGACAACCAGCGAAACGATCGCCGAGATGACCGACACGATGATCGACGTCGCCAGGACGACCACAATCGCCATGATAACAATCGGAAGGAACAGACTCCATCACCACCGCCCAAAGGGGGCAACCCCAATGGTGCGTTCCAGAAGGCCAACCGTGAGATTAACTTCATCGTCGGCGGTCGCCAAGCGACCAAAAGCAACAGACAGAACCGATCAAACGCCAGGGAGATCGGGCATGTCGACACCGAAAACCCGCGGCCTCTGCGTTGGTCCAAATTCCCAATCACTTTCTGCAGGAAAGACCATTGGGTTCACATCCCTGACCCCGAGACTTACCCGCTGGTCGTTAACCCCATAGTCAATGGGGCCTTCCTGCCTAAGACCCTTATTGACGGGGGCAGCAGCTTGAACATCATCTTCACAGAGACGCTACACAAAATGGAGTTTGACTTCAACAAGATGATTGCCTGCGATGAGCCCTTCTACGGGGTCGTGCCCGGCAAGGCTGCGCACCCCATAGGTCGTGTATGCCTACCGGTCACCTTTGGCACAGAGGAGAATTTCCGCACAGAATATTTGACTTTCGAGGTTGCGGCTTTCGCTCCTTGTATCATGCTATCTTCGGACGACCTATGCTTGCCAAGTTCATGGCTATACCTCATCATACCTACCTCATCATGAAGATGCCAGCACCAAACGGAATCCTTTCCGTCCTCGGGGGCATCATGGTCTCCTACAACTGTGAAGCGCCACCGTCGAACTCTCCAAAGACTCAGCGATCAAAGCCGCAACAATGATCATGGTCGCCCAGGCAGCCAAGATCGACCAAACCACTCTGAAGATACCAGAGCAGAAGCGCACAAACACAGCCCTGGACCCAAGTCCAGCTATCAAGAAGGTTTGCCTTGGCCTGCCCGACGCATCCAAGGAAGTAATCATCGGGGCCGACTTCGACCCCAAATAGGAACTCGCGCTCACCAGTTTCCTCAGCGACAATGCTGACATCTTTGCATGGAGTCCATCCGAAATGCCTGGTGTCCCCAGGGAGCTGGCTGAGCACACACTGGAAGTCAACAAGACCGCATGACCTATCAAGCAAAAGCTCCGGCGATTTGCAAAAGATAGAAAACAAGCTATAGAAGTAGAAGTCTGTAAGCTCTTAGCTGCAGGATTCATCAGAGAATGTAAACACCCGGTTTTGCTCACAAACCCGGTTCTTGTACCGAAAAAACTGGCGGATTAAGGGTGTGTATCGATTACACCGACCTCAACAAGCACTGCCCCAAGGATCCCTTCCCTCTTCCGCGTATCAACTAGGTCGTGGACTCCACGGCTGGTAGCGTTCTACTCTGCTTCCTCGACTACTAGTCAGGGTATCACCAGATAGCCCTGCATCCTGACGACGAAGATAAAACGGCGTTCATAACACCTCACGACATCTACTACTACAAGGACATGACCTTTGGTCAGAAAAACGGTGAAGCTACATATCAGAAGGCAATTCAGAAGTCCCTAGCATCGCAAATCGGGAAGAACATCGAAGCTTATGTAGACAATGTGGTCGTCAAGACCACCAAAGAAGATCAGCTCATTGCCAACCTAACCGAAACCTTCGCCAATCTACGAGAATTCAAGTGGAATCTCAATCCAACCAAGTATGTCTTCGGTGTACCTTCCGGACTGCTGCTGGGCTTCATGGTCGGGCACCGAGGCATTGAAGCTTATCCTGCGAAGGTTGACACTATACGCAAGATGGCCAAGCCGTCCAACAAAAAAGATGTCATGAAGCTCATAGGCATGATGGCGGCTCTAAGTCGTTTCATCAGCAAGCTCAGCGAGAAAGGCTTACCCTTCTTCAAGCTACTGATGAAGGCCGACAAGTTCGTGTGGGACGATGAAGCTCAAAAAGTGTTCGAGGCTCTCAAAGAGTCCTTGACAACACCTCCAATCATGACACCTCCAACTCTAAAGAAACGCTACTACTCTACATCTCTGCCACCACTAATGTGGTCAGCACAGTCCTCGTCACTGAGCGAGAAGAAGAAGGGCAGGCCTATCCTGTTCAACGACCTGTGTATTATGTAAGCGAGGTCCTGGCCGATGCTAAGACACGTTATACACAACCTCAGAAGCTGCTCTATGCACTCCTGATCACGTCAAGAAAGCTCCGCCACTACTTCCAAGCTCACAAGATCGTGGTGCCATCATCATTCCCCTTAGGAGAAATCATTTGCAACCGCGACGCCAACGACCGCTTCGTCAAGTGGTCGGTCGAGCTTGGAGAATTCGACATCGAGTTTTGCTCCCGGCAAGCGATCAAGTCGCAGATCGTCGCAGACTTCGTGTCTGAGTGGACAGAGATCCAGATGCCCCCTCCCAAGGAGCGGCCAGAACACTGGATAATGTACTTCGACAGTGCCCTCAACCTCGAAGGGGCGGGCGCAGGCGTATTACTCATCTCTCCTCAGTGGGAGCAGCTTAAGTACGTCCTGCAAATTCACTACAAGGCCTCTAACAACGGTGAAAAATACGAAGCCCTGATTCACGGGCTCCGCATAGCAGTGTCCCTTGGCATCAAGCAACTACTTGCTTTTGGTGATTCTAAGGTCGTCATTGAACAAGTCAACAAAGAGTGGGACTGCGTCAAGGATATGATGGATGCTTATTACGCTGAGATTTGTAAACTCGAAGGCCACTTCGAAGGAATCGAGTTCCAGCACGTTCCATGAAACAACAATGTGGCAGCCGATGTACTTTCCAAACTAGGCTCTCGACGAGCTTTAATCCCAGCAGGCGTGTTCGTCCAAGACCTACGCAAGACTTCAATCAAGCTCTTGGATTCAGATAACTCAAATCTACCACAACACAATCAAACCTAGTACCTCCCCACGACGTGCTAATGTCTGAAAAAGAGGATGATTGGCGCAAGCCCTTCATAGACTTCATACTTGACCAGCTCGTCCCCGACGGCAAAGCAGAAAGAGAACGTATCACACGACGAAGTGCCAACTACGTCGTAATTGGTACCGACCTATACAGAAGGCATCCTGATGTAGTGCATCTTAAGATCAGAAGGTCTTCAGCTCTTAGCTGAGATCCACAGTGGCGTGTGTGGCTACCACGAGGCATCCACCAACCTGGTCGGCAAGGCATACCGATCTGGATTCTACTGGCCCACAGCCGTGACTAATGCTAAAGACCTCATTCAGAGGTGCAAAGGATGTCAATTCTTTGCCAAGCAGTAGCACCTGCCAACTGAGATCCTGCGCACCATCCCTCCATCATGGCCCTTCGCTATATGGGGTCTCGATGCTGTAGGACCATTTCGTACCACCCCAGGCGGCTACAAACACATTCTGGTCGCCGTCGACAAATTCACCAAGTGGATTGAAGTCCGACTTGTTGCGAAAGTAACATTGGAAGAAGTCGTAAAGTTCATTAGAGACATCACACATCGCTTTGGTTTGCCCAACAGGATCATCACTGACCTGGGCAACGCTTTCACCGGTTCTCTCTTCTGGGATTTTAGCCAAGAGAGCACCATCGACGTCTACTACTCCTCGGTCTCCCACCCTCGGTGCAATGGCCAGGTCGAACGAGCCAATGGCATGGTCCTCCAGGCTCTCAAAGATCGTATCTACGACGACGCTTCCAACTACGCCACCCGGTGGCTAGCTGAGCTACCGCACGTGATTTGGGGTCTAAGGACCCAAGTCTACTCCGCCATGGGCTTTTCACCCTTCTTTCTGGTCTACGGATCGGAAGCCGTGCTACCTACCGATGTCGCCTTCGGAGCTCCACGCATCCAGTTCTACAAGGAAGGAGAGGCCAAACAAACACACCGCTTCGACCTCGATAGCCTCGAAGAACAGAGACTTGCTGGCGTTATGAGACAAGCCCATCATGACCAACAACTCTGACACTATCACGATCACAACGTTAAGGAAACTTCCTTTAACGTTGGCGACCTCGTCCTTAGGTGCATCCAGAAGACCGATGGCATGCATAAGCTCTCTTCCCCTTGGGAGGGGCCCTTCATCATCACCGAAGTTATCATCCCATCCACTCATCGCCTTCAATGGGGCGACGGACAAGGAGTACCAAACCCTTGGTACGTTGAGCACCTACGACGATTCTATCCGTAGAATAGCTTTTTAAATTACAGCTATGTATTTCCTTTCTTTGTCTTTTTTCAGATTAAATAAATAAATACTTCAAGCAGTCATCTGCTATGTGTGGGGTCCTACCTTCTCCTCTCTCATGTCACAAACCCTCCCCCTCGACATGCTCGGAGGCTTGGCTAAAGCCAATACACGGGTTGCAAAACATGGGGGTCCCAAGTATTTCCTGTCCCTCCCCCTTGACATGCTCGGGGGCTTGGCTCAAAGCCAACATAAGGGTCGTACGACCTGAAGACACCATCCCTAATGAGTACGAAGCCTCCTGTCGCCGCGAGCATGCTTGGTCGAAGGTTGCCAGACCTGAGCCCTACGCTCCCTTCCTCGCGCGCCGACCTCACGTAAGCCTCCACGCTGAGCTGTGGAGGTCGGTAAGCCAGCCTCTCCGTGAGTAGTGGTCAGCGAGTCAAGAACACAAGACGTCGTCATTTACAAGATTAACCAAGCTCGCACAGGCACAAGGCAAGTACTTCATTAAGGTTTATCAAAATTTTTTCTGAAGCATTGTTTACAACCATGAGAGGAGGGGGAGGTATAGCTCCTGGCCCAAGACTACTGGTCACCATCATCACCTTCATAGTCAATTTTGTCCATCACCTCCATGGCTGCATCTCTGACCTCAAGCTCTAGGGCTTTGAGGTCCTTTGTGGTGTCAGCACCTCCCTTGACCTTGGCCATGTCTACGTCAGGATAGTGAGACCAAACTCTCACCAACGGATCGGCTGCCGCCGCCAAGCTCGTCGCCTTCAACAATGTCAAGAGCCTGTTGGGAGTGTCTATGAGACAATCCACAAGGGACTGCGGCTCCTCCACTTCAGACGGAACAGCTATGCAATACATTGCATAGTTGGAAGCACCCTTCAGGTCGTTCAGCTCCACCTCATACCCTGCAATGGTGATTTGGTCACTCTGCAATGACTTCAAAACAACCTCGAATTCGACTTCAAGGCCCCGACGAGCTCCTATCTCATAAGCCAACTTTTGAGATATGGCGTACTCACTGTCGGTAGCTTCCTTCATTACTCGTTTGAGCTCCTGGCCCCCGGCCTCGACCTCTCGAAGTGATATCTCCAGGTCCCGAACCTTCCCCTTGGAAGCCGCGAGAGCGTTCTTTAGCTCCTCTTCACGATTGCGAAATTCTGCAAGATACAACGGTTAGCACACAACCAGCAGACCTCCCTTCAACAAGATCAACAACACGAAGATTCGACCTACCAATGGACATAGTATTAAATTGCGTGGTAGCCTCTACGGCCTTGCGCTTCTCCTAGGCGAGCATGTCCTCGAGCCTTTTCTTCTCGGCGGCCGCCGCCTCACGGACCTCCTTGAGCTCCCGCTCCAGGTCAACAATCCGTTGCTCCTTCTCTGTTGCATGCTTTAGCAGGTCGGCCTGGCTTTGGGCCCGCTCTGCTATGGACTATCACAGTATAACAAGGTTGTCATTAACGTTTCAACAAGGCATCATCAAGTACATCATAGGCAACATACCGTCAACACATTGTTGATGGTCACAATGCTGGTCCGCAAGGCCTGCATATCTTCATTGTCCTCGAAAATGTCATCCTGCCATGGGGTGTGATTTCAGTTAATCTCCCGCCGCGGCAACCTCGGGCTTGACGTCGAAGATTAGGTACCTGGGCGCCAGATGTTCCTGGACCTCCTGGTGCCTGGTCAATTTGAGGCTGGTCCTTGATCAGGTCCTCAGCCTCAACAGGTCTTGCACTGATGGGGTCGACATCAATAACTCTTGGGGAGGTCGTCGCTCCGACATCCCCAGCAAAAACTCCTACCGCTTCAATAGCACGCAGGGGAGTCTCCACCCTTGAATCCACCACAGGCGGAGAAGTCGCCCTACTCTCAACCGCTCCCCGCGGCGGAGTGGTAGTACACGCGTCATTAGCAAGCGCCTCCCCCACGACCTTTGGGTCAGCTGACCTCGTGCGGGATGGAGAAGCTGGGGCACCCAAGTCATCTTGTGGTACCACCACTGGCCTGCATAGCAACACCACATCAAAACAAGAGTTCAACCGTGAGCGAAAAAGATTGAGTCTTCAAGATTTTACCTCGCAGAAACCGGAACCCGAAGCTTCGGCCTAAAGACCCGAGGCTTAATCGCCGCAGGCATCTTTTCCTGAGCGGCAGCAGCAGTCTGTTGCAGCTCTAAGCCACGTCGGAGGGCATCCTCCGACATCTTCTGTACTAGCTCTCGCTGCCTCTTGGCAGCAGGACTCTCCGACCTCCTCACCGGTCGATTCTTGGTGTCCGACAACTCCTCGCAAGCTTCATCCTTCTCCTTCTCCTCTTCTTCCGATTCGACCTCCCTTGATCGGGGTGTCGGAATCGTTGGCGTCACAACAGCTGGAGGGGAAGCGACCTTTCTCTTCATCATCTTCTTCTTCTTCTCTGCGGCGTTCACCGTAGACACAGCAGCAGCAGCAGCTGAAGTCGATTGCTTCCCCACTGCCGACCTGGTCCTCCGCCGTGGCTTCGCAACGTCACCAGCATCTGGGTCCGTACTGGCATCATCTCCGCCTTCGACATCGGTTTCCTCATCAGCCTCCACCAACGAGTCAGATTCGTAAAACTCCAGCAGACAACCTTTTGGAGGTTTATATTTATCTGACCTAAGTTTCCTCCAGTGCCGCTCACCCTCGGGAAGAGGCGCGGGGCACCACATCTGAAGCTCGCGCTCCTGCAAACAGACGGTCAAGACATTTACACAACCTAAACAACCACAGACGTAGTAAAACTAACAAAGGGTAGATCTCAGGATCTTACCGGATCAACCGACCTCTTCAATGAGTGTGCTTTAGGGCACTTCTTCACCTTCACTTTCCCAGAGTACATTTGGGACACTCTGGCCGCCATCTCTTCTTTGGAGACCTTGTGGTTAACTTCACGCGTGGGGTCCGACTGCCCCAGTACTCATAGCGGGGTGAACCCGATCATTGATCGGTTGAATCATCCACCGGCAAAATGACCTGGCGACTGCAGCCCCGGCCACCCCTCATTTCTTCATGTCGCCAACGAGCTCCAGGACTCCCTTGAGATTCCCGAGATCGCGGGGCAACAACCCTAAGTCCCACTCATTTATCTTCACTTGCTTATGGCCAGTACGACGTGGAAGCCCAGGAAGCTGATCTACAATATAGAACCATTCCGACCTCCACCCAGCAGTGTTATCGGGGAGATCGGTGTCTATCCACTCCGCCTTGTGGCTTGACCTCATGGTAAATATCACAGCCCCCACTGGCCCCGACCTCTTGCTAGTGCTCTTCACACAGAAGAAATACCTCCATAACAAGAAAGTGAGGCGATATCCCTAGATACGCCTCACAGAAGTGAATAACGGTCGACACTACAATTATGGAGTTAGGAATGAGATGTACCAGCTCCAGATGATAGTAGTACAACAAGCCGCGGAAGAAATCCCCCACGGGAGGTTGAAGCCGCGCTCGAAGAAGGACGCGAAGATGACCTGCTCCTTGACATCTTAGCCCGGGAACTGCTCCCCAACGACAGCCCTCCACTCCACCTCCTCCTTGAGTCGGAGAAGCCCGCAGTTCACCAAAGCTTGGATTTTGGCCTCGGTCATCGTCTTCCGAACCCACACCGTCTACGGGTTCGGGACGGAAGCCGCCTCTACCGCCATTTTGCCGTTAGGGTTTGCTATGGATCTAATGGTGCAAAGGGTCTTGATGCGCATGCGCAAGAGGAGCGTGATGTGGGACGGCGGCGCTAGTGCGTAGTCGGCCGGAGCTGGTGGCTGGATGGGTGCGCACGCACGGGAGCGAGGCAGTCGCAAGATCACAGGAAAGCGACGACGGTGGAAGAGAGAGTAATGGGAGGAAGAAGAAAGGGGAATGGGGTCAACCCCGCCTTGGGCCGCCCTATTTGTAGGGGGGTCCACTGAATCTTCCCATTGCGGTTCCTTCTGCTGTACAACACGCCCCAACGGATCTATTGCGATAAGTCTGCGAGAAAATTTCGGCAGATTTGTCACTGATTGATTAAAGACACGACGTAAACTCCGAGTTTAGGTCGTCAGCTGAACAAGAAGACAACATCAGGTCGTCCTGATGACAAACACATTTTGTAAGCCCCCACGCCACATTAATTTAGGTCTTTGACAAATCATTTTGTCAAATCGACCAAGTACATGACAGAAGAGAGCGAACATTACATGGACTGCTCGAAGGTACACAAGTCGCCTGCGACCTCACTGGATCCAGAACCTGACACACAAGATAAACATACTACAAGACCTGGGTCACCCAGAGCCGTCACCACGACCTACTTTGTCAGAGCAGAGAACGTCGCGAGACTTCTCTGTTGACGGTTAATAGTTGTATCAAAGTTCATTTAGACTTGCAAGCGGACAAGTCTCCCGTCGTAGTCAAGGGACTGAGGACCATGTGTGGTTCGAGGACCGGTGGATGGTCACTTCCTTGTGTGATGAGTGATTGACAACATTGTGTGGACCAATTCTTGGCTAAGTATTGCAGGTGCAGGTTGCGGCTTGACAGGTGTTGGTGCAGGTGAAGAACAAGCGCGAAAGGTCGTCGCCGGTGAGGCCTCCAGGTGTGGAGAAGACAACTAGGCTTCGTTCGAGGGACCCGATGGCCAGCGGGGTCAAGTGCGGGCCGCATGGTGGCATGAACAGCAAGATGAAGTCGTGGACGGTTTCTTGGTTGAGCCTCAAAACAAAGGTCGAGCCGGGACTACGTGGGAGTCGAGTCATGAGTGGATATTGGCGGAGGCTACACCAAGTTCGCAGGGTTTCCTGTGGTTCACCAGAAAAGCACTGGGTTCCTTGGTTGATCCACAAAGCCAAGACTGAAGAACCAAAGACGGAGCTGCTGAGCGGCTGCGGACCGGTCGGCCGGTGGGTCGGCCGGTCGACCGATGGGTACCGGTCTGACCGGTGAGGAGCACTGATCTGACCGGTATGCGACGACGCAGTCCGGAATCTTTGAAGCGGAGGACACGCGTAGGGATCGCAAGGCTTGCGTCGAGGCTAAGCAGGTTGCGGTCGCCGGGCATCCGTTCGATGGAGAAAGCTTGAAGACTTCCAAAACCACCCTTGAGGGGCTTGTATACTTAGTTATTAGGAAAGGGTATTTTAGACTTTCGGTTGCCTCCATATAACCCATGAGGTGAGAGGATGGCAGCCAATCTCTTGGAACCCTAGTTCATTTGCTTTCCTATTTTTTCCCTTCCTATTTTCTTAGGATTTCCATAGGACTAGCTTGAGAGCTTCATGGTGAGATCTTGTGAGAGGGTTGGATGATCGGGCGGCAAGCTAGACCTTGTATGAACCTTTGTGGCATGTATAGATGATTCGGCGTGGTTTCTCAAGGCCTTGTTGTGTTGTTCCCGATTGTTCTTGGTGGTGATTTTCGGAGCCCTTTCTTAGTGTTTTTCTTGGGTTGTTTTCGGGACCTTTCTCTTGGAGTTTTGATGGGGTAAATTTGTGCGAACCCTTCGTGGTTCTTTGGGTGTGATTCCCCTCCCAAATCTGTGTGTAAAGGGGGCCGATTTTGGGGTTTTCCGAGTTCTAGGGTTAGAGGTGTTCTTGGCGGGATTTCTTCGATTCCTCCTTTTTGGACAAGTTTTGGTGGGATTAAACTTGGCTATGGACTCCTCATGAGGTGTTCCTATTATCCCCAAAGTCTTGTTCGAGTCCGTGGAGCGATTCGGGAGATCGAGATTTGGATTTGGGTGAGTTGACCCGCGGGTCTTTGTTCATCCCGAGTCGCCCGAGCTACACCGGCTCGGCCGGTGCCCTTGACTCGATCGACCGGTGCAACCCTTGGTGGGTTTTTGCTCGGGTGAACGTCTGGGTGTGTTTCTTGTTGTCTGTGTTGGGGCTGTTTCGAGTTTGGGTCGGTTTGGAGGTCGGTTGGCTTTGTTTGGTGATTTGGGGCTTTCGGTCGTGGCCGGTCCGACCGGTGTGTCGCACCGGCCGACTGTGTGGAGCCGGTTAGTGGAAGTCGCCAAGTTTCACCGGCGGGGACCGGTCGACCGGTGGTGCTTAGTGGTCCGACCGGTGTTGGTCGGTGGACTCGAGGTTTGGTGTTCTGCCGCGTTGTCGGGTCGGAAGGTTGTGTGTTGGTTCCTAGGTCCGGTGGCACTCCGGTGGCTACGTGGGCTTGGCCAACTTGGGTAGTGAGTCGGAGACGTGTGTTGGAAGCCGTGTTCATCTTGTTGGAGTTTCCATCTCCTTCGAGAAGAATTTTTATCGGCTCCCATTCACTCCCCCCCTCTCTGGTTCGCCGTATCGGTCCTTCAAGTGGTATCAGAGCCGGTTTGGGTCTTTATTGACTCTAACCAGTCTAAGATCCAAGGATGGCGTACCAGGAATGGGGTTCGGGTCCTCCACACTTCGATGGCAAGAACTACCAGATGTGGAGTAAGCGGATGGCGGCGTTCCTCCGCGGGAAAGGTCAGATCCTTTGGGATGTCACGGTGGACACAGGCTATGTCCAGCCGATGAACTTCCTTGCTCCAGGATCGAGGGACATGTTCGACGCCAACAATAAGGCGGTCGACTACTTGTTTCATGCTTTGTGTCAGCTTGAGTTCGATTGGGTGCACACCGAGCACTTGGATTGTAGAATTTGGACGGTGCTGAAGGAGGCTCATGTTGGGAATGCCCAGGTTCAGGCACGGATGTATGCGACCTACCGGAGAGAGTACGAGAACTTCACTCATCTCCCCGGTGAGTCCATCGATGCCTTGTTTCAGAGGTTCACGGTGATTGTGAACAACATGAGGGCCAATGTGGATGTGCTCCCGTACGATGATCATGATAGAGCCGTCAAGCTCTTACACTCTTTGGATCGTACAACATGGGGAGGAAAGTTCGAGGCCATTGTGGAGTCAGAGAAGTATGACACTCTGACGGTGAACGAGCTGTTCTCGAAGCTCAAGTTGGCTGAGGTGGATAGGGGCATGACTGCCAAGCTCGAGGGTCTGACTGATTCCCATAGTCTTGCCCTCGTTGGTGGCTCGAAAGGAAAGGCTAACACTAACCCATCCACCAGGATGTTCTCTTTGTCCTCTCTGATGTCTATGCCAGATGAGGAGTTCGACATGCTTGGAGAGGACGAGCTGGCGCTCCTGACGAGGCGGTTCGAGAGGCTGCATGAGAACCGAGTGAACATGAGGAGGAACACGAGGACATGCTTCCAGTGCGGCAAGCCGGGACACTTCGTCGCCGACTGCCCGGAGAAGGTCGAGAACAAGGATGGCTACAGCACAAGTCAAGGATGGATGGCAAGTACCGGTCGAGGCGCGACCACAAGAGCAAGCACAAGAACAAGTACAAGGACGAGCGATGATCGAGGAAGAAGGAGAGCCGAGGCAAGGCCCGAGCGATGGTTGGAGCGAGCGACGTCGACTCCAGTTCCGCGTACTCCACCTCGAGCTCGAGCAGCAGTGAAGATGAAGGTGATCGTCGCAAGAGAAAGAAGTCGTCCAAGAACCTGAGCGGGCTGAGCTGCTTTGCGAGAGACGGCTTCTGCACCATGGCACTGAGCTCCGGCAGCAAGAAGAGCACACAGAGCGACTCGGACACCAATTCCGATGACGAGGTGCGTGATGAACTTCCCTTCTTGCGCCAGGAGAATGAGAGGCTTGGCTCTTTGCTTGATAACCGTGATGACATGCTTGGAGAGGCCAAGAAAATGAGAAAAGAGCTTAGGGCTTCACTCGAGGATGCTAGGACTAGAGTGGCTGAGCTAGAAACACAGGTTCTTGATAGCAAGCTTGAGATTGATTCCCTTAAGGCTAGCCCTGTTGTTTCTGATGAGGTTGATTGTGCTGATTGCTCCATTTTCCTTGCTGATCTTGCTTTGTTCAAGGAAAAGCATGCCTTCAAGTGTGAGGAACTAGACGTGCTTAGGATTGAAGTGGCTGAGCTTAAGTCTAGACCTGCTTTGCTAGGTGCTTGCACTTCTTGCCCTGTTTTGCATGCTAAAATTGATGAGATGCTTGCCTACACTAGTTCTCTTGAGGCTAAGCTGAAAGAACCCATCCCTACATCATGCTCTACCTGTGAAATGCATGCTTTGAAAAATTTGGAACTTGCACATTATGTTGATCGTTTGCAGGATGAGAATGATGAGCTGAGAAAGTTGATGGGTTGGTTGTCTGGTCATGAGCCTCAGTTGAGGATGATGATTGAGGCATTTAAGAGGCAGGATGGTGAGGGACTTGGGGCAAACAAGGTTGGTGAGGGAAGTGGAGAGAATATCCCAGAGCCACCAAAAACCCACCACAAAAATGATTTCCCCCCAAAACCTAACCATCGTAGGAACCGACTAGACACAACCCCAGCTCCACCCGTGTTTCCTACACCTACAAATGATCTCCAGAAGCCTATCAAGTTTGTGAGCACTTCCAGGAAAGTGTTCTTTGGAAAAGAAAGTGAGAAGGCTAGTGAGGAGAAACCGATGGAGAAGTTGAGTGGAGAGGAACCAAGTGAGCAGCCACAGCCCAAGCCTAAGCCTAAGTTTGTGATGTTCCATTGTGGCTATTGTGGGAGATATGGCCATAAGGATGAGTTTTGCTTCAAGAGGAAGCGAGAGGAGAGAATGGCAAAGGAGTGGGCTAACAAGGACAAGTACCACCCTCTCTATGGTGTACTTGAGCCTCATGTGTAGTTGCCTATGGCCAAGGCGAGTGTGAGGATAGTTGGGGCTTGGGGAGAGCGAAAGGCTGTTGGAGGTGTTGCTGCCCAGGCTACACCAGTCAGACCGGTGAGGGGCACCGGTCAGACCGGTGCAGGCCTAGACAGGCAGCAGTTTGGGTTTCATGCTCGTACAGGTGCGAGGGTTGTTTCTGGAGGTCGTGGTTCTGGTGGTTGGGCTGGAAAGTTTGCAGGTGGTCAGGTTGCTAAGTATTCACCCCCTCGAGTTCACTACGGGGATGGGAGGAGTCGCAGCTTTGAGAAGGAAAGGAGGGACGGTCCACGGGCTTTCTTTCGTGGTTTTGGTCCTCCTCCAGGCAGAGAGGGGTGGTTCCCTCAGGGTGGTTACCGTGGTGGTGTTCGTGGAGGTAGCTTTGGTAGGAGAGATGGTTTGGTTAGTGCTAACCCCACTTTCGAGCAAATGGCTCGGCACTGGTTTTACTCTTTTGGTACTAACCCCAGTGCTGAGTCGTTTGTTCGCTCACGTGCTCGTTTTTGAATTCCAGGTTGGAGACTTGAAGAACATTTGGTTGATTGACTCCGGTTGCTCGAGGCATATGACCGGAGACAAGGGGTGGTTCTCAAGTCTCATCCCGGTGGTGACAAGGAGGCACATCACTTTTGGGGACAATGGGCGTGGGCGTGTGCTTTCAGAAGGTGAGATTAAGGTGAGTGACAAGATCACTCTCAGGCGTGTTGCTCTTGTTCAATCATTGGGGTACAATTTGCTTTCTGTGTCCCAGCTGTTGGATGAGGGTTTTGAGGTGTTGTTTCGGCCAGGTGGTTCTCGGATTTTGGACTCTCGAGGGGACCTTGTCTGTATGGTCGTTCCCGAGGGTCAGGTGTTTCATGCTGATTTTTCTCAGTCTTCGGGTGTGGAGCGTTGTGTAACACCCTAATTTTACTAAAAATTTGGCTTTATTAAAATTTGCTAGAAACCTTTATTTGCTTAAGGATTATAAGGTTGCTTTACTTTTCTTTTAGGCATTTAAAACTTTTTCTAAAATAAAGTTGATGAAATATAGGAATTAATTATGGCATTCATGCTGGTGCATTGCTTTTGGTTGTTGAATTCAAATTCAAGTTTGAGTTCATGTGTTTGTGCCTTTTCAAAATTGTTTAAACCTTTCCATCTACCCCTAAGCCCTCCCTTCCCTTCTGGCCCGAGTTTGCTTGTGGCCCATCAGCTGGAAGTCCGTCGGCGCCCCTCTTTCTCTTCAGCGTGGTGCACGCCCAGCAGCCGCGCAGCAGCCGCCTCGCCCACTTGGCCTTTCGGCCCAGACGGCCCACCAGCGCCGCGGCCGCTCCCCGCGCCCCGTGCCGCCGACCCGTGGGGCCCACTCGTCATCAACTACCCCGCGCCGTTCTCCGCCGGGACTCCGCCGCCGCCGCCCGAGTCCGATCGGGGCACGCCTCCCCGTGCGTGGCCTGCACACCAAGGAGTCCGCCCAAGCCTTTTGAAGCCGCCCGCCGCCCTTGGTTCTCCTCCACCCGTGCCCCGACGCCAAGCTCGAGAGCCGCCGCAAACCCTAGCTCGTTGCCGCCGTGGAAGCCCCGCCGTCGCCGCTGTCTCGTTGCCGTGAGCCATCCATGATCTGCGCAAGGAGTTAAGGAGCCGACTCGTGCTGTTAGTTGTTGAGCCCGAGCACCGCGACGCCCTAGAAACCTCGCCGGACTTCGCCACCCTTGCCGAGCCGCGCTGCCGCGCCGAGCGCCCGCGCCGCCGCGTCTCCGCCGCGACCGCCGCCCTAGTTTGCTTCGCCGCTTCACGCGCTTCGCGTAGATGCCACCCGCGCTTCAAACCGAGCCCCGGAACCGGAGCTCGAGCTCACCGGCGAGTCCCGCCTCCTCTCGCCGCCGGCCACCGCCGCCCGCCGCCGCTCAGCGCTCGCATGCGTCCTGCGCCGCCGGATCGAGATCCAGTGCACCGGATTCAATCTAACCGCCCGCGCCGCCTGTTGACGGTGAAAATCCGTCAACCTAGCCATGAGTTTACCTTCGGTGTTGGCATGAGTTTTATACCTTATCCATTGGTACTAACCCCCGTGGTATAACAAGTTCACGTGTGCATGTCGGTTTTGGAGTTTAATGTTTATGCAGGGTTTTAGTTTTGAATGCAAGACTTTCGGGATAAGTTCATCAAGCACCTCATGACAAGACCTTGAAGCCCCGTACAAGTCATGCAATGAAGCAAACTTAACTCCAAGAAGCGGGGACTTGATCCGAGAAGACGACGGACTCCGGGGACACGACACGAAAAGTGCCTGAATCTTGCAAGACAAGGAGTTGAGTCCAATTCGGAGAGAAACCGACGACATGGACCTACATGCGAAGGGGGAAACATCCGGGAAGCAAGGGAACCGACGTGGGGCAAAGGAGCCCACGGGGGCCGGGCCTAAATGGGCCCCGGGCCGGCCGGCCCGGTCCGGTCGGCCCGGAGGCCCATTTTGGGCCCAAACTCGCTCTCCTTTGCCCTAGCCGCCAATCGGGCTATTTATAGTCCCCCGACCGAGAGCCACGGAGAGAAGATTTCGTCTTCGGCCGCCGAGAAACGAGAGAAGAGAGGGACACCATCTCGGAGAGGAGAGGGTCGAGCTAGTTGACTAGGGTTTCCCTAGCCGACGTGGGAACCTTGCACGGAAGACCACGTCGGAGTTCCGGAGCTAGAAGCAAGATCAAGGAAGGATCCCGGTGGTGATCTTGTGTATGTATCATTGTTATAGTTGAATTATCGAGTTGAATCTTTTCCTAGCGATCAAGTGTTTCCTCGAAGATTTCGTTTTTCGATCGGCTTTGCTTATTCCAATTCTATTCGCGCGATAGATTACATAGGGTGTTCTTGTAGCCGCGGTGGCTAGAGGTACACGCCGGATCTTCCGAGAGAATCTCGACTTGTCTTTTGACTCGCCCTAAGCTCCCCGCATGAATAGGGATACGTTGTGACAGAACGGGGGTCTCGAAAGGCGAATGTTTTCGGATTTGGACGGGAAACCACGATTTAAAGAGGCTTTTATTAAGATTCGATTTGCTACTTCTTCTCTTGCTTGGAACTTCAACAAAAGGCTTACCCCGATTCCTCTAGATCGGTTTATCTACCCAATCTTACTTTGTTTTCTCCGGTTTTTAGTAGATTAGATCTGTTTTGTGTCTTTTACTTAGATGCATTAGTTATTTGGCTTTAATAGATTAAGTCTTGCGTCACACATTTGTTCCACGGATTCGATACCTTGGGTTCACCACTCGAGGGAAGAAGGGTCCCTTGACTACGACGGGAGACTTGTACGCTTGCGAGTCACGAACGAACTTTGATACAATTATTAACCGTCAACAAGCCCCTTTTTCTGGCGCCGTTGCCGGGGAACAAGTGATTAAGATTTGATTTTTTATTGCTTTTTTTTGTAATTTCCAGTATCCTTTTTGTTTTTATTTTTGCATCTACTAAATTTTGATCATCCTCAAAATACATCTAATCTAGTTTGTCTAACTCTAGTCTTTATAGATTTGTTTTGTTTTCTAGTTTTTGCATACTTTGTTTATTGCTAACCCTAACAGGAGATGGACGGCTACCTCTCCAACAAACCCAATAATTTTGTGGATGATCCGGAAGAACTTTACGAGGCTAAGGAGACGCGAAGCACGTCAAGCTAAAAAGCTGGATTTTGTAGATTCGGAGTCGGAAGACAAAGGATCGCGAGGAATCTCCGAAGAATTCACCACCTCAAAGTCCGCGGGAGAATCGACCTCCACCAATGGGTGACCAACCACCGGAAGAACGCAAGATTGGGGGGCTATGCACCCCAGACATCATCGACCTACCAATCTTGAACCTCGAGGAGATCGGAAGACCGTTCGAGATCAAGACCTCAACAATCCGCATGGTGCAACATTCACCCTTCACCGGCAAAGAGGATCCGAACCTTCACCTCCAAGCATTCATACAACTATGTCAGACTTTCAACATGGATGGGGTGACTCAAGATCAAATGAGGGCAAGGCTTTTTCCGTTTTCACTACTCGGGAAGGCTTTGCAATGGTTCCACTCTCAACCGGCGGAGACGGTGCAAAATTGGAACACGTTGATGAAGGCTTTCATGAAGGAATACTACTCACCGGGTAAAACTCAAAGCTTGCGTAATAAGATTGCCACCTTTGTTCAATATCCTACAGAAACTATCTCGGAGGCATTCGAGTGCTTCAACGAGTACACCCGGGCGGTTCCACATCACAAGTTCCCGAAAGAAGACCTCGTGCAAAAGTTCTATCAAGGACTCACCATGGCGTCAAGGACGATCATCGATGCACCAGCGGGAGGATCTATCATCGAGCTCACACCGACAGAAGCTTTCACGCTATTCAAGAAGGTCGCGGATAATGACACGTGGGCGTCATCCGGGCGTCTACATCCGGCTCAACCCATGGGGAACGTCAAAGGAGTCTTGCAAGTGGAGAAGGAAGACATACTTGAGGGCAAGATCGACTCGCTCATGAGGAGGTTGGAGAAGATGGAGATGGAAAAGAAAGAGGCTCAAGACTTGAAGGCCGCCGAAGCAAGGTCCACATGCGAAGAATGTGGAGAGTATGGCCATGTCCATACTCTCCGCAAAGATTGTCCGGAGGAAGCCAAAGTGCTCGACTACATGAGGAAGGGAGAATTGCTGAACTTCCGCTACGGGCAAGGTAGGCCTCAATTTAATGCAAGCTCATCTATTCCTAACGCGGTTCCGCTTCGGATACAATTGAAGGAGTTCATGGATGAGCAAGCTAAGATCAACAAGGACACCGTCACCAAGTTCAAGACCATAGACAAGGTGTTGGAGAACATCGATAGCAAAGTGACGGAGGTCGGAAGTTCCAATCATCAAGTGCTCAACATGATGAAGATGCTCGAGACGCAAGTTGGACAACTTGCGGAGCGCCTCACTAATGATGAAGGGAAGCTTCCGGGACAACCCAAATGTCCCGAATCGGCGAAGGCCATTCAAACACGTTCGGGGAAGGAGACCGAAGATCCGAAACGTTCCGCGGGAGCAAGGAAGCTTAAACCGTCCACCGAGGTGGAAGGAATTGCTAAAGAGAAGGTTACGGGGATCGTCACCGAGGAACCCGAATTCGAGATGCCGGAGGAAGACACGAGGATACCGCAACTCAAGCCATGCTACTTCCGAGATGCCCTACAAGTGCCTACATATTCTCGTTACTTTAAAGACATACTTGCAAATAAATATGAGATACCAACACTCGGGGTAGATCATGTCAAGATGTCCGAGGAGTGTAGTGCAGCTATTGCTTATGGGCTAGAGAAGCAAAAAGACCTCGGGTGCCCTACAATTCCATGTTCAGTTGGTTCTTTCAACTTCGAGAAGGCGTTATGCGACCTTGGAGCTAGTGTGAGTGTCATGCCGAGGGATGTGTTCGAGAAGCTACGCCTACCGATGGAGCCTACGGGAATATGTTTGGAGTTGGGCGACAACTCCATTCGCTATCCTTTGGGCATTGCTGAAGATGTACCCGTGAAGATTGGACACCACTTCATCCCCGTCGACTTCGTTGTGCTCGAGATGGGAGAGAGGGAGAAGCCGCCGCTCATCCTAGGGAGGCCGTTCCTCAAGACCGTGGGAGCTACTATTGATGTTGGCAAGGGGGAGATCATGTTCGATATCAACGGAGAAAAGAGTTCCTTCAAGTTCCGTCCAAGGATTGAGGCATGCAACATGATTGGAGTGAAGGGAGAACCAAAACAAACGGAGGGGCTGAAAAAGAAGAAGGAGCCGAAAAAAATGAACGTAACGAAAATCAAAGAAGGTGTTGCATCCGTCAAGACAAAGGAAGAGAAGCCGCTCGTGAAGACCAAAAAAAATGACTAAGCCAACTAAGCCGAAAGACAAGCCCGCGCCCAAGATGGTGCGGAAGTGGGTACCCAAGATTGCAATGCCCGCAAAGAGCGTTGATCCGGAGTAATCAAGTGAAGAAGTCTAGCTATAGACTATAAACGAAGCGCTAGGCGGGGAGGCAACCCGTTTCGTCGAGTCAAGAATAAGCTACGGGAGGACAACCCGATTCCAGGTTTTTCGAGTATTTTTAATAATTTAGTTTTTGAGTTTTATTACGCAAAGACATTAGACTTAGAAGTGGTTGAACAATATTAGAGATATAATTCTTGATTGAATGTTTGCTTTATCATAAACCCTTTGCATGAACCCTCAACCAAATAATTTCAGAACCTTAACTCAACCTTTCACCCTCATTATGGTGCTGAGGTTGACTTATTTTTCATGCTAAAACCACACGAGTAGAGCCACGATTTATGTTTAAGTGTTAATATCATTCAGCACGGGGTAGGACTCGCGTGAACCTAGAAATCAAAGCTTTTGGTTGGTTCTAAAAATCTTTATCCTTGGTTTCTCTAGGATTAGAATTTTTCTAAGCCTATTATAATTTTGTTTTATTCAAAATCTTTCTTATTTAGCCAAAATTAGAACCTAAACCTATGACCCCATGATCAAGCCGGGAAAACGTTCGCTCTCAACCGATGAAAGCAAACTATACCGGTGAGACCGAAATCGACGTAGTCGAAAAATATTTTCGACTTACATTTGTTTTTAATGGTTTAAAAACTTCTCTAAAATTATGCTTGAGCTCTTGCATGGCTCTGAAAATATTTTAAATTTCGAATTAGAGGAGTGCTTAACCTTAAACACACCTAAATGGAGGCAATCTAGTTTGAATTAATCATGCATGCACCATTGGATTCCCTTTTATCAACTTTCACCAATTCCACATGCAAAGGACAAGCATGGTGGGCAGCAAGCATCAACTTTGCAGGATTTTCATGGTGGCATGTGAAGCAAGTGGAGCTAGGGAGCATGGACATGACCCAAAGCATGGAGCATCAAGTGGGAGGACCAATAATTCAAGAAAAGGAGTGGACGAGAGCGTTTGGGCGGTGCAACTCGTGGAGCACGCGGGCGGGGAAAGTTGCGGAGGCGAAATGATCATCTTTGGGAGAAAGACGCGGCGGGGAGGAGCCGAGAGGACCCCGGGCCGGCCGGCCCGGCCGCCGGCCGGCCCTGACCTATTTAAGGAGCCCCCCGGCTCCCGTTTTCTGCAGGCAAGCTTCCCTCTCCTTCCCTTGTTTGTGTGTTCAAGTTTGTGTGCTCAGAACCTCCGTAGACTTAGCCAACCATCCCAAGCTTGATAGCTCAAGAAAAATCCACATCCTTAATCCACTCAAAGTGCACATCCGAAGCAAAGAATTTAAGTGCCTAGTTTACCGGTTGCAACCCGGAATTTTAGTTGAAGAAAGAGTGCAGCAACCATGTGGAAGAAGACCACAAGTCTCTTCTCCAAGAAGAAGAGTTCTTCGTCGTCCAAGCCATCATCAACCACGTCTTCAAGGAGGCACTCGGTTTCCGAGTCTCCCCGGAGCATGGAGACGGATACGGCACCACCGAGGAGGAACGATGCTCTCCTCCTTGGTGGTATGAGGGCTGCGAGAAGCACTTCCATGAGGTTCACCGAACCTCGTGGGCACACGGAGGAGCAGCCCGCGCCACCACGATGATCGACTCGCTCAACCGCACCACCTCCTTACACCCCGACACACTCTTCGTACGGCTTCATCATCTTGTCGGCGGAGGAGGAGGAGAGGCTCGCCAATCTTGAGAAGAGGCTTGTGCCGAACGTCGAGTTCGACGACCAAGCACTCTACACCTTGGGTTTTTGCACCGACACATACTATATGTTGGGGCACCTCGGATGGGTGCAGTTCTCCAACGGAATATCGGTGGACACCCATTTGGGTTACGCCTTGGAAATTTTGATGACTATTACACCCATCATTGATGATGATGGGATGCAAAGCTTGTCATTCCGTTTGGAGGGAATCCAACAAGTGGTTCCCTACGAGCACGTTAGGGAGCCGCTTGGATTCCACAAGGGAGCTCCGGAGAAAGTTGACGTGCCACCCGGCATGTTGGCGGGATTTTGGAACATGATCTCCGGAGAAGCCCATCAACAACGCAATTGCATTCGCAACCCCATTATCCGGATATTTCACTCTTGGATGTGCAAGAGGGTATTAGGGAGGATGAAGGAAACAAAGGTGACCGACACGGAGTTGAATTGGCTATACTCGGCTTTAATTGCCAGGCAGCCAATAGACCCCTCTTACCTCATGATCAACCGTCGGTGTTGTGAAGCAACATCGGGGGCGGGTAATATTGGTTCGGGGTGTTACCTCTCCATGTTGGCCTTTTCCTTGCGGCCGGGGATCGCAAGAAACCCCGCTCACCTTTTGCGTGGTACCTCTCTCGGTTTTGAGTATTTGCGGCAAGGCAAATACATTAGTGGAGATGAGAGAGGAGGTTATCGGTTGGCCATAGTTAACCTACCCCTTCCGAATGAGAGGCTTAGGCTTTTCACCGAAGGAAGGGAAGATTGGTTGGAAGAGGGACTACTTGTCCCTGCAAGGAAGAACAAAAGAGGAAGAATCGTAGAGGAGGGAACATCCTCCGCACAAGCGAGTGGAGCACAACCCAATGTGCAACCATTCGGCGGGGTCCCTCCTCCGCCAAGTTATTATGGAGGGTCACAAGGACAAGCATGGGGGGGTGGTGCACCGGTACCCCCACAAAATTATGTTGTGCCCAACGCTAACTTCGCGGAGTCCTACGCTCATCATCCCCAACCACAACAAAGCATGGCCATTATTGGAGGGTATGCTGCAAGAAATGCTCAAAACATCGCAGCCATCCAAGCTAACGCAGCTCAACTTGGTGAAGGCAACGCAAATATCGCCTTTGAACTTGGACGCCTTCACCTTGTGGAGCCAAATCAATTCGTCGGAGGAAATGTCCAATCGTATTATGAGCAAGGGTATTATTATCAAGATTATCAACATCAACCACCGGCAGAGGACTAGAAGATTTAGGAACTTTAGTTTTCTTTTCTTTTCTTTTTCTCTGTAATTTTCAGCTTTTGCTTATGTGTGTTTGCGTAGTATTTTCTGTTTTTATTTAAATTTCAGCAAGCATGTTTGTTTATTTTCAGTTTGTATTTCAACTTGATGTCACCATTAATAAAGACACCACCTTGATTATATCATTGGAAAAGTTACAAAATTCGTGCCATGATGATATATGATTAAAATTGCAGCTTTGTTCATCTTTGTAATCGATTTATGCATGTTTAAGCTAGTGCTCTCTTAAAAATACAGATCTGAATTTATTTAAATGCTAGCTTAATTTTCAGCGGAGGTTATGATTAAAATAAAGACCCATAGTGTTTTATGTGCTCTCAAGTTATGAATAGATTAAAGATGTCTTTTATGCTCAAAAATATTGCTAACCTTGTCACAAATATCACTTGTGTGTTGCTCAACCTATCCAAAGCCTTATATATATTTGAGTGCATAAACCTTAGCGTACAAGATTTATTTTTGAGTGAGTTATTGCAGGCCATGATTTCTCTAGCCCGAGACTAAGAAGCTGGTCATTCCATTTTTGCGTATCTATCTTTTTGCTAGCCTTTTATCCGTGCATTGTGTATCCCCGCATCGGTGATCTCACAAACTTCGCCGGATATCCACCCTTAAACCAAATATCATCTTTTGTGATTACCTCCTTGACCACAACCTATTGTTGAGAATGGATCATCAATTTAAGGAAGATCGCAAGACGGTGCCAACATTGAAGATTTCAAGTATCTCTCCAAGGAAAAATATCTCCGGTACCTACCTTATTTTTCGCCTCTTTGCTCGAGGACGAGCAATGTCTAAACATGGGGGAGGAGGTAGGTACGGTGCAGTTTTAGAAGTTCAAAGGGGAATATTTTTTTAAAAAAAATGATGATGAAAGAAAAAAATCCAGCGATACTCATGACTTTCAAGGTAAAAAAATAAATAAATATATATATGAAAGAAAGAAAGAAAGAAAGAAAAAAAGAAAAAAAATGAGAAAGAAAAAATGTGCGTAAAGTAAACTCCCCAGCTCTCTAAAAGTGCATTCAAGGCTTCAAGTTAAAAAGATCCATTCTCATTTTCCAACCATGTGCAATCCGATAACGAGGACTTCCTTTGTGCCTTGGGATCACTCTTTGCCATTTGCACATGTCCACTTATCTAAAAGTGTGTGTATTTTTCTCTTTCCCCTCCTTGATTTAACATTATTTTCCAATGACCTTTTTGACGAGTCTCGGTAAGACCATGAGAAGCTTGTCTTGTTTTGACAACACCTCATTTATAAAATCTTGTTAGGACTAAACTTTCCCAAAGCTCCATATAAAGCCTACCACATATATATGAGAGGGAAAGGAGTAGAATATATAGGCTTGAGAGACAAGTGAGATGAGAGTTCATGAGCAATATACGAGATGATTTAAATTTGTGAATTTGGTTTAGCTTTTCTTTATCTCGTTCTTTATTTCAAAAATTCGAGATCTATTTAAAACTTTGTGAGCATGTTAATACATGTGGGATAAGCTTAATAAGAATCTACCCTCCGTAGAGATGAAGGCTAGTACATTATGGAACGTTAATGAATTAAAATTTTGAGAGCATTATGTTTTCTCATGTGTAATCAAGTGCAAAGTTTAAACATTGTTTAGCAATGATGATATCCATCGAAGGCTTACTCGAGGACGAGCAAGGTTTAAGCATGGGGGAGATGTTGACGGTGAAAATCCGTCAACCTAGCCATGAGTTTACCTTCGGTGTTGGCATGAGTTTTATACCTTATCCATTGGTACTAACCCCCGTGGTATAACAAGTTCACGTGTGCATGTCGGTTTTGGAGTTTAATGTTTATGCGGGGTTTTAGTGTTGAATGCAAGACTTTCGGGATAAGTTCATCAAGCACCTCATGACAAGACCTTGAAGCCCCGTACAAGTCATGCAATGAAGCAAACTTAACTCCAAGAAGCCGGGGACTTGATCCGAGAAGACGACGGACTCCGGGGACCCGACACGAAAAGTGCCGAATCTTGCAAGACAAGGAGTTGAGTCCAATTCGGAGAGAAACCGACGACATGGACCTACATGCGAAGGGGGAAACATCCGGGAAGCAAGGGAACCGACGTGGGGCAAAGGAGCCCACGGGCCGGGCCTAAATGGGCCCGGGCCGGCCGGCCCCGATCCGGTCGGCCCGGGCCCATTTTGGGCCCAAACTCGCTCTCCTTTGCCCTAGCCGCCAATCGGGCTATTTATAGTCCCCTGACCGAGAGCCACGGAGAGAAGATTTCGTCTTCGGCCGCCGAGAAACGAGAGAAGAGAGGGACACCATCTCGGAGAGGAGAGGGTCGAGCTAGTTGACTAGGGTTTCCCTAGCCGACGTGGGAACCTTGCACGGAAGACCACGTCGGAGTTCCGGAGCTAGAAGCAAGATCAAGGAAGGATCCCGGTGGTGATCTTGTGTATGTATCATTGTTATAGTTGAATTATCGAGTTGAATCTTTTCCTAGCGATCAAGTGTTTCCTCGAAGATTTCGTTTTTCGATCGGCTTTGCTTATTCCAATTCTATTCGCGTGATAGATTACATAGGGTGTTCTTGTAGCCGCGGTGGCTAGAGGTACACGCCGGATCTTCCGAGAGAATCTCGACTTGTCTTTTGACTCGCCCTAAGCTCCCCGCATGAATAGGGATACGTTGTGACGAACGGGGGTCTCGAAAGGCGGATGTTTTCGGATTTGGACGGGAAACCATGATTTAAAGAGGCTTTTATTAAGATTCGATTTGCTACTTCTTCTCTTGCTTGGAACTTCAACAAAAGGCTTACCCCGATCCCTCTAGATCGGTTTATCTACCCAATCTTACTTTGTTTTCTCCGGTTTTTAGTAGATTAGATCTGTTTTGTGTCTTTTACTTAGATGCATTAGTTATTTGGCTTTAATAGATTAAGTCTTGCGTCACACATTTGTTCCACGGATTCGATACCTTGGGTTCACCACTCGAGGGAAGAAGGGTCCCTTGACTACGACGGGAGACTTGTACGCTTGCGAGTCACGAACGAACTTTGATACAATTATTAACCGTCAACACCGCCCGCGTGCCACCACAGCCGCTAGATCTAGATCCGACGGGCCCAGATCAAGTTTTCTGATATTCACAGATATACCCTCCCATCTTAGAAGATTCCTTGCAGTTTAGTCCTTTTTCTGTATTTTAGCCCAGATTCTTTTCAAATCTTCACAGATTAGTCCTTGCACCTTCTTTAGGCCATAACTTAGTCGTTTTAGCTCCGATTTTAGCGTTCTTTATGTCCACGCGTTCGTCTCGAAGCGTAGATTAGTTTATGCTACTGTTTAGTTCTGTTTGTTCTGTTTGGTGACTGTTTCTTATTTATTCTTATTGTGTGCTTGTATGTGATGATTGTGGATCGTAGAGAGCGATTCGTTCGAGGGATTTGAAGATAAAGCCATGCAAGAGTTTGAGCAGCAAGGTTTTGTTGAAGGCAAGTCTTCCTTGATGCATACCCTCTTATCCTACATAACATGCATTTAAATTCACTGTCTTTACTTTTCTGCTTGCATTAATTTGATGGGAACCTATTAAGGATCATGCCTAGTCTTTTACTACCTTTACCTTGTCACCGGGTTTATTAAATTAATCTTGTGGTAGCTATTGCTTAGCATTCTCAACTGGGATTGGTCTTAATCAAACTTGGTTACTCTTATTATTCTATGTTCCGTTTATGTTCTTTACTTTACAAGACCACTTTAATATGATTAATCGAAACATGGGGAACCACCTAGGAAAACAGTACAACCACAAGAACTAATGGGCAATGGTCTTGGCTGAATAATTAGGAACTTTAGCTTAGGATGGTCTTACCTGATAAGGACAAGGGATCGGCGGTACTGCGGGGTATGGACTCGCTCTAGCAGGGGGTTGGGTGAGTTAATCTTTTTATGGTGGGGTATCGACTTGCTAGGGGACTTTATACCTTGCTAACTGATCCGGACCTTGTGGGTCATAACTTGCTAGGGAACCTTTGTAAAGGCCATGTAGCATCCCTATGCAATCACACCTCGGTAGTGTGGTATGGTGCCTTGCAAACACCGCATGGTTGGGTCCAAAGTTCTTCGAAGCTTTTACGCTGCTTGTCGGTAAAGATGTACAACCTCTGCAGAGTGTTAAACTAATCGATTAGCCATTCTCACGGTCAAGAGCGGCCTGGAAACTCACATGATTAAATTATGGAACTTTAATGTTTAATTGCTGTTTTATTCTTTATTTATGATGCTTATATCTTATTAATTAGGATGGTATGAACTTACACTCTTTAGTAATCAGGTTGCTAATAAAACTTGATCCACTAAAATGCTAAACTTCTTGAACCTTAGCCATCCACCATATGGCCTTGCATGTTATGTTGTTCTCTCTTGTTGAGTACGTCATGTGCTCACGCTTGTTTATTCTCTTGCATCTACAATACCCGGATTGCTGCTCAGACTAGGAGAACTTTGAAGATAGTCCAGGAGATTTCCAGGAGTTCTAGGTGTGCGTAGTCTTCAGTCAACTGCCTGTGGAGGCATTTTGTCCGCTGCGAGAACTCGTTATTTAAGTTTCATTTAAGACTATGGTTTGTAATAACTCTTTATTCGTGTGGCACTGATTTTGGTATTCATAATGTCTAAGCGTGTGTGTAACTTGATCCTGGCGCACACGTGATCTATGCATTCGGTTTTGCCTTTAAATCTGGGTGTGACACGTTGTTTCTTGGCTGGTTCTTCGAGTGAGTTGTGGAAGTGGCATAGGAAGTTGGGTCACTTGAGCTTTGACCATTTGTCCCGCTTGAGTAAACTCAATTTGGTCCTAGGATTGCCGCGGTTGAGGCTTGAGAAAGAGTTGGTTTGTGCGCCGTGTAGGCATGCCAGGATGGTAGCCTCCTCTCACCCGCCTCTTACCGATGTGATGACTGAGCGTCCATGCGAGCTGCTCCATATGGACCTTGTTGGCCAGCTCGTGTTCGATCTGCGGGTGGGAAGTGGTCTATCCTTGTTGTGGTGGATGACTATTCTTGGTATGCGTGGGTGTTCTTTCTCGAGGATAAGGGGGAGACGTTTGGTTTTGTTCGAGATCTAGTCTTGAGGTTGAGGAACGAGAGGCACGGAGATGCCATATGAGCATTCCGCAGTGATAATGGCTCAGAATTCAGAAACTCTCGTTTTGAAACCTTTTGCCATGACTTGGGTCTTGAGCACCAGTTTTCGAGTCCGTATACGCCTCCCCAGAATGGTGTTGTGGAAAGGAAGAACAGGACCTGGTGCGAGATGGCTCGGACGATGCTTGATGAGCATAGGACTTCGAGGAGGTATTGGGCGAGGCGGTGAATACCGCGTGCTATGTGTCGAACAGGATCTACCTCAGAGTGCATAATAAGAAAACATGCTATGAGTTGATGCACGGCCGCACACCCAAGGTGAGTCACTTCCATGTCTTTGGTTGCAAGTGCTTTATTCTGAAGAAAGGCAAGAAGTTGGATAAGTTTGAGGCTAGGTCAGTCGATGGTATTTTCTTTGGTTATGCATCTCATTCTAGAGCATATCGTGTGCTCAATCTTGAAACTAACCAAATCGTGGAGACTTGCGAGGTAACCTTCGACGAGACACAACCACGTAGTCAGCTTGTCTTTGAGTGTGCAGGTGATGAGGAGCTTGGCGAGGAGATCTTTCAGGAGGAGGAGCATGAACATGGAGACGATGAAGATGGCGGTGTGGTGCCCCCGGCTGAACATGTACCCACTACTTCGACTACGGTGGTGGACGGACCCTCTCCTACACCTACGACGACAAATCAAGAACGAGGAGAAGCTGTTGTTGAGGGGGAGGTAGCATCGAGGCGAGAACCTCCCCGGCAAGTACAAGTGGATCATCCAGCTTCGAGGATCATCGGCGACATGAATGAACGCACTACACGGTCGAGGGATCGGAACAACTCTCATTTCGCTCATGCTGCTTTTGTTGCTACTTTTGAGCCCAAAGACATTGGACACGCACTATCTGATCACAATTGGGTTAATTCGATGCATGAGGAGTTGGAGAACTTTGAAAGGAATCAGGTTTGGGAGTTGGTTGACCCTCCTCCAGGGTGTAAGCCGATTGGTACAAAGTGGGTGTGGAAGAACAAAGAGGGAGAGAAAGGTGAGGTTGTGAGAAACAAGTCGAGACTTGTTGCTCAGGGGTTCAGTCAGAAGGAGGGGATCGACTACGAGGAGACCTTTGCTCTCGTAGCCCGTTTGGAGGCAATAAGGATCCTTCTAGCCTTTTCGGTGGCTAAAGGGTTGAAGTTGCACCAAATGGATGTGAAGAGTGCTTTCTTGTATGGTGTGTTGGAGGAAGAAGTGTATGTGAGGCAACCTCCGGGGTTTGAGAGTGAGAAGTACCCCCACCGGGTGTACAAGTTGAGGAAGGCGCTGTATGGGCTAAAGCAGGCGCCTAGAGCTTGGTATGACAGGTTCAGGGGGTTCTTGTTTGAGAGAGGTTTTGAGATGGGGAAGGTCGATCAGACCTTGTTTCTACTGAGAAAAGGCAGAGATATCCTGATTGTGCAGGGGTACGTCGATGATATTGTCTTTGGTGGCTCGTCTAACTCTCTTGTTGCAAGGTTTGTAGAGGATATGAGCAGGGAATTTGAGATGAGCATGATGGGCGAGTTGCAGTTCTTTCTCGGGCTACAAATCAAGCAATCAAAGGAAAGAACATTTGTGCACCAAGCTAAGTACACCAAGGACATTGTGCGGAAGTTCAAGATGGAGGATTCCAAGGCTATGATGATGCCGATGAGTATGACTACGGCTCTTGATGCGGACGAGGAAGGTGAACACGTGGACCAGAAGGAGTACCGGAGCATGATCGGGTCACTCCTCTACTTGACGGTGACGAGGCCGGACATCCAGTTCTCGGTATGTCTGTGCGCTCGTTTTCAAGCGTCTCCGAGGACTTCGCATCGGCAAGCGGTGAAGCGAATTTTCAGGTACTTGCGTCACACTCCCGTCTTCGGCCTTTGGTACTCCGCGTCCTCTTCTTTCATGCTTCATGGTTTTTCAGACGCGGATTTTGCCGGGTGTCGGTTGGATAGGAAGTCCACTTCTGGGACTTGCTAGTTTTTGGGTTCTTCTTTGGTGTCTTAGTCTTCCCGCAAACAGTTGAGTGTTGCTCAATCCACTACCGAGGCCGAGTACGTTGCCGCCGCTAGTTGTTGCTCTCGGCTCCTTTGGATTTCATACACCATGAGTGACTTTGGTGAGGAGTATACCCATGTCCCACTTCAATGTGATAGCACCAGTGCCATAAGCGTTGCAAAGAACCCAGTGCTCCATTCCAAAACCAAGCACATAGAAGTGAGGTATCATTTTCTGAGAGACAACGTAGAGAAAGGAAAGATAGCTTTGATCCATGTACCCACACATGACCAACTAGCCGATATTTTCACCAAACCCCTAGATCAAGCAACTTTCACTCGTTTGCGGGGGGAGCTTGGTGTGTGTTTGATTTCTTGAGTTGGGTGTGTGGGAGCTTCTTTGTAGCATATGTATAGCTTTCCTTTGTGCATTTCTTGCATTTGGCATGGCATATGTAACATGATGTATAAGCATCCTTGTATCTTAGATTGCATGCATTTTGTATCATATGCATTGGATAGGAAAAGCTTCTCCTATATACATTGTTCACCATGGAATGCTATTTATGTCTTTGTGAGCTTGTTTGGTATGCTATGGTTAGTTTGGCTTAGCTCTTGATGATCTTGATGAATAATCCATGGTTGATGGCTATGTTTTTGAAAAATGTCACATATATGCTCTCTCATGTGTAAATGCCTTTACATGATCTTGACATGTTTTAGTGGCTTTGCTATGCTTAATTTGTGGTTGGATAGTTAGTTTATTGATCATATGGGGCCAAAGGCTCATTTGCCATCATGAATGTTTAGCCCTCTTGCTTTATGTTATGGAGGGGCATAAGTTCCTTTTTGTCGCAAAAACGTTTCATGTGCCAATTATGAATCTGAAAATGAAATGTAAAATGCTTAGAAAATATGCTCCCATGTCATTTGCTTTGGGTGCTAAACCGTTGCATGATGCCTACCGATGAGAAGTCTCATACATAGAAGTAAGCACATGGCTCGGTGGTTTTGACATGACATGAGGTGCTTGTGGGTGTTTGTGATGGTCTTATGATTAGAATGGCTGTCCTGGCATGAAGTTTGTGTTGCTTTGCCATTTTGATATGCTTTGATCATGTTTAGGACTTTGCTCATGAGAGGCAAGTTTTACGCAAAATTGCCCAAATCCATCTTAGCTTCGTCCAATGGTTGTGAAACTTGGTGATCTTGTAGTTGATGTCGATACGAAGCTATAGAGTATCTAACTTGCGTATTTGGACATGTGTAACATCCTATGTTGAATTTTGTCTATTTGAGAAGCTCTAGGTTGAAAGTTTTGCATTTTTGGCTTGATTCATGCATTGCCAACAAGAGGGAGAAGTTTGAGCTTGAATTTGCTTGCTGGATGCATTTAGAAGGTTTTCAGGTGGTTCTGAGCCATTTCCGGGCTCTGGTGTGCACCAGTCTGACCGGTCGAGGTCACCGGTCCGACCGGTCAGAGTGCTGGTCCTGTGCACATGTTGGACACCGGTCTGACCGGTGGTAGTGACCGGTCTGACCGGTGTGAGCGAAGTTGTTGCAGCTGCCTTGTTTTCAAGTGGCTTGCATGCATTCGTCTAGGGGGAGTTGCATTGGTTCAGGGGGAGCTCTTTGTGGTTGTTCGAGCTTTGGTTTGGTGGTTTGCGCTCTTTGCTTGAGCTTTGTTTTGTCTCGGATGTGTCGAGCCGTTGCCCTTGCCTAAGGGGTCCGAGACTTGTCTTCTTCAATTGATCTTGCTCTTTGCCTTTGTTTGGCTTTCAATCGCTTGTTGGAGTTTCTTTTTGTTCATTTCTTTCCTTTTTCTTTTCTCTCTTGTTACTTTGTGTGGGTGTTGTCAATGCACTCATCAAGGGGGAAATTGAGGACCATGTCTGGTTCGAGGACCGGTGGATGGTCGCTGCCATGTGTGATGAGTGATTGACAACGTTGTGTGGACTGATTCTTGGCTAAGTATTGCAGGTGCAGGTTGCGGCTTGATCGGTGTTGGTGCAGGTGAAGAACAAGCGCGAAAGGTCGTCGCCGGTGAGGCCTCCAGGTGTGGAGAAGACAAGTAGGCTTCGTTCGAGGGACCCGGTGGCCAGCGGGGTCAAGTGCGGGCCGCATGGTGGCATGAACAATAAGATGAAGTCATGGACGGTTTCTTGGTTGAGCCTCAAAACCAAGGTCGAGCCGGGACTACGTGGGAGCCGAGTCGTGAGTGGAGATTGGCGGAGGCTACACCGAGTTCGCGGGGTTTCCTGTGGTTCACCAGAAAACCACTGGGTTCCTTGGTTGATCCACGAAGCCAAGACCGAAAAACCGAAGACGGAGCTGCAGCAGTGCCAGACCGGTCTGACCGGTGGGTCTGACCGGTCTGACCGGTGGGTATCGGTCTGACCGGTAAGGAGCACTGATCTACCGGTGTGCGACGACGCAGTCCGGAATCTTCGAAGCGGAGGACACGCGTCGGAATCGCAAGGCTTATGTCGAGGCTAAGCAGGTTGCGGTCGCCGGGCATCCGTTCGATGGAGAAAGATTGAAGACTTCCAAAACCGCCCTTGAGGGGCTTGTATCCTTAGTTATTAGGAAAGGGTATTTTAGACTTTCGGTTGCCTCTTTATAACCCATGAGGTGAGAGGATGGCAGCCAATCTCTTGGAACCCTAGTTCATTTGCTTTCCTATTTTTTCCCTTCCTATTTTCTTAGGATTTCTATAGGACTAGCTTGAGAGCTTCATGGTGAGATCTTGTGAGAGGGTTGGATGATCGGGCGGCAAGCTAGACCTTGTATGAACCTTTGTGGCATGTATAGATGATTCGGCGTGGTTGCTCAAGGCCTTGTTGTGTTGTTCCCGGTTGTTCTTGGTGGTGATTTTCGGAGCCCTTTCTTGGTGTTTTTCTTGGGTTGTTTTCGGGACCTTTCTCTTAGGGATTTGATGGGGGAAATTTGTGAGAACCCTTCGTGGTTCTTTGGGCTGTGATTCCCCTCCCAAATCCGTGAGTAAAGGGGACCGATTTTGGGGTTTTCCGAGTTCTAAGGTTAGAGGTGTTCTTGGCATGATTTCTTCGATTCCTCCTTTTTGGACAAGTTTTGGTGGGATTAAACTTGGCTATGGACTCCTCATGAGGTGTTCCTATTATCCCCAAAGTCTTGTTCAAGTCTGTGGAGCGATTCGGGAGATTGAGATTTGGATTTGGGGGAGTTGACCCGTGGGTGCTGTTCATCCCGAGTTGCCCAGGCTACACCGGTCTGACCGGTGCCCTTGACCGGTCTGACCGGTGCAACCCTTGGTGGGTTTTTGCTCGGGTGAACGTTTGGGTGTGTTTGCTGTTGTCCTGTGTTGGGGCTGTTTCGAGTTTGGGTCAGATTGGAGGTCGGTTGGCCTGTTTGGTGATTTGGGGCTTTCTAGCTGTGATCGGTCTGACCGGTGTGTCGCACCGGCCTGACCGGTGTGGAGCCACTTGGTGGAAATCTCCAAGTTTCACCAGCAGGGACCGGTCTGACCGGTGGTGCTTACCGGTCTGACCGGTGTTGGTCAGTGGACTCGAGGTTTGGTGTTTCGCTGCGTTCTCGGGTCGGAAGGTTGTGTGTTGGTTCCTAGGTCCAGTGGCACTCCAGTGGCTACGTGGGCTTGTCCAACTTGGGTAGTGAGTCGGAGACGTGTGTTGGAAGCCGTGTTCATCTTGTTGGAGTTTCCATCTCCTTCGAGAAGAATTTTTATCGGCTCCCATTCACTCCCCCCCTCTCTGGTTCGCCGTATCAGTCCTTCAGGGACCCTTCTTCCCTCGAGTGGTGAACCAAAGGTATCGAATCTGTGGAACAATGTGCAACGCAAGGATCAATCTAGTAAAGCAAGGTAAGCTATCTTTGATGAATCAAATTGCATCTAATCTACTAACTCATAAAGGAAACACATCTAATATAATCTACTAAAGAGGTAGCAAGAGAAAGCAAGAGATAACCGATCTAGAGAGTCTAGATCATGCTTATGTTGTAGCTCCAAACAAGATAGATGAAGATAGAAAAGCGAATCTCATTAAAAGCATCTTTAAACCGTGGCCTCCGGTCTGATTCCGAAAATGCCCGCCTTTCAGAACCCCCATTCTGTCACAACGTATTCCTATTCATGCGAGTAGTCTAGGGCGAGTTCGATAAGAACAAGTTGAAATCACTTGGTCGGTCTGGTATGCACCTCTAGCCACCGCGGCTACAAGAGCACCATAATCAATCTATCTTAAGTATAGATTGGGGAAGAAGCAAAACCAAGAAGAAAACAAAATCATCGAGAAGGCACTTGATCGCTAGACGGATTCACTATAAAAACTTCACCATGAATGATGACATAAACAAGATCACCACCGGGATCCTACCTCGATCCTGATCCTTGCTCCGGAGCTCCGACGTAGTCTTCCATGCAGGGTTCCCACGTCGACTAGGGAGACCCTAGACAACTAGCACGACCCTCATCTCCAAGATGGTGTCCCTCAAGCTTCTCTGCTTCTCGGCGGCGGATGACGAATTGATTGATGTGTCGCTCTCGGTCAGGGGGCTATAAATAGCCCGAGAGGCATCTAGGTCAAAGGGGGGGCGATTGGGCCTTGAAATGGGTTGGACCGGCCGACCTGGGCCGGCCAACCTGGGCCCACTTCGGCCCATTTCGTGGCCTCCTTCGCCCGGTGTTGCTTCCCGAGTCTTCTAGATCCTTCCCCCTTCTGCATGTGGGCCCTTGTCGTCAGTTTCTTTCCGAATTGGACGAAGCTCCTTATCTCGCAAGATTCAACACTTTTCTGGCTAGGTCCTCGGAGTTTTCCATCTTCTCAGGTTGGGTCCTTGGGCTTCTTGGAGTCGTGTTCACTTCATTGCTTGACTTGTACCGGGCTTCAAGGTCTTGTCATGAGGTGCTTAATGAACTTATCCCAGAAGTCTTGCTTTCTATGCTAAAACCCTGCATAAACACTAAACTCCAAAATTGACATGCACAAGTGAACTTGTTATACCATGGGGGTTAGTACCAATGGATAAGATACAAAAGTCATGCCAACACCGAAGGTAAACTCATGGCTAGGTTGACGGAATTTCACCGTAACATTCTCCTAGCACCAGGACCACAATGATAGCCTTGCGGGAGGCAGCTGCAGGACAACGTGCAACCTAAGGCATGCTCTGTCCAAACTATGGAATGGAGACACAAGCTTGCTCTTCAGCGTGGGATCCCAAGCCCTAGTGGGCTCCCTATGCTCACTAGCGACGTCCTGCTATAGCCCCAGCTCGAACAACAGCACCTCCAAATTCTACCTGGTACCCCGTTGAGGCAGGGCTCAGAGGATGGAGATGTTGCCTACACTTCACGAGAGTTCTCTTAGCTCCAAGTTTCTACACGCAGAAGACTCTACAATCTGGTGGACGAACACATGCCCATGGCATGGTGGGTTTACTACTCTGCAGCTTCATAGCTCAACAATGCTCAGTGCTTGCCTCCTTCAGTTTCACGGTGCTATTTATAGCCAAAGCCGTGCTCCTGGGCAGCTGGCGAAGTCATGATACTCTCACCACGTGATATTGGGACTGCAGTCTGTGCGCGATTAAAGGCGATGATTTTATTGCCTTGTCCCACGACGTCTTTTGTCGTTTGTGCATTAATGATGCCTGAGACTGCCGTAGCGTCACATGGCTACAATAGCTCCCTCTATTAGTGGGCAGTTTGTCATTTGATGGGTGGCAAGGGAACCTCCGACCATTGTTGACCCGTGACCCTGCAGTCTACGCTACATGATAAAATCTGACCCTGTGTCAGATGGCTCAGTGCCTAACTTAGCCCCCCTCTCGACGGCAACTTCACATCCTCCTTCTACGACCTGATGTCTTTATTTGCACCCGCTAGGCTTTGCGTCCTGGTGCACCCGCTATGGCTTTGCACGTAAACGGACCTATTCCAATAAGCCTATACTTCTGTTTCCTGAGCAAAATGGTCGTTGGTTCGATTGAAGACCTTCCGAGGTAGGCATGCCTCGCTGCTCTGCCAGATCCTTCTGGCGCCTAGAGACCTAAAAGTACTATAGAGATTAGAAGCATCACGGAGATCTACAATTTTCGTCAGGCCCCCGTGGTCGGTGTGGCTATTGCTGAGGTCATCAATTTCTTAGTACAATCGCTCCGCTAGATGGTTAACAGCTATGTTCGTCGTCTAGACACCAAACGACCTCCCCGTGGTCGGCGTGCCTCAATACCTAGGTCTCGCAATACCTCGGTATGCCTACGGCCCTGCCAACCTTGTTGGGCGCCCCGGATGCATGACCTTTCGAGGTCGGTGTGCTCTTGTAGCCCTGCCAGCCCGATCTGGGCACCCTGGATTTTACGTTGGGAATGAAGGCCTCCCTGTTGGGTGTGCGCCTAATGGCCCTGCCAAGTGCTTCTGGGTGCTTGGGTGCTTTTGACTTGAGACCTTCTTGAGGTCGCCATGCCTCGAGTGGCCCTGCTAGACTCTTTGCAGCTATGCAAGATATCTGGATGTCTCTACACTCCATATGTTCAAAATTAACGGCTCCATCATAAACAATTTCCAGACATCGCAACTTCAGCTACGACATCATCGCCGCCTTCTTCATGCGACGCACCTTTCAAGATCTTGCTGGGCATCCTCGGATACTAGAAAACGTTGATGACTTGAGGCCTCTTAGAGGTCGGCACACCTACAAGGCCTCCTGAGGTCGGCCTTGCTTGACTCCTTGCAGCCATGCTAGGAAATCTGGGTGTCTCTACACTTCGTTCGATCAAGACCATGACTCAGTTTTCTTCTCTTTTTTGAGCATCAAACCAGCCATGCTGCCTGCTTCAATGCTCGAGGACTACTCTATGAGTGCATCTTCGACGCCCTCTTGTTTTCTTCGTCGTACCGACCTGTTGGGAAACACGTTTCTCATCACGTCGCTACTCGACCTACTTTCCCTTCCTTTTCTTTTTTGAATCATCAAACCAACCATCCTGCCCGCCACGATGCTCGGATAGTACTCTATCAGTGCATCCTTGATGCCCTCTGAATTTTTTCATTGTCATTTAGATCTATTGGAAGCCTGCTTCCTATAGGTCGTCATTCGACCTTTCTTCGTTTGGCAAGACTACAAACAGGTCGACTGCAAAGTTGATTTGTTCCATTTTCTTTTGGACCGACGTGCATGCTATTCAACCTGTCGATAGCTCTACGACTTCGTCATGACCTTTCTAAGGTCGTTGCGCCTACACCTCACTCGGGGGCTTGTGAGACATGGGTACCCTAGGTGCCCACCGACCAGGATCACGGCCGTCCCTGACAAAGTAGGTCTGGCCTACCAGAAGACCCACCGATCTGTCAGTGGGCCCAACCGACCTAAATGGTGGCCCACACGTTCTCCTGAAGACCTTCCAGAAGATTTCCCAGAAGACCTAGTTCAACACGACCTCAATACTTGGCGTACAAGACAAGACCTCAGTGGATTACGACCAAAGCAGATCGACGGGATATGGCAAGATGTGTAACGTAGACTTAGGTCTCCTGGTCGTAACCGACCAGGAGTCTGGGAACCGACCTCATCCACTGGCCAATATAAGGCGGACGAGGCGACCCCTTGTACATCGATCACCAACCCTGCAACTCCAAGCAATACAAACCAAAGAACTGGACGTAGGGTACTCTCCAGAGGCCTGAACCAGTATAAACTCACCGTGTTCTCTGTGTTCCGCGCACTCGTGTGCGACCTTCGAGTTCTTAGCCTTAGATTCCACCCCACCGAACAACTAAACCACAGGGATTAACACCCCCGTGGGCTGTCCAGATCTCACCATCTGACAACCCCCCTCCCAAATCCGTGAGTAAAGGGGCTCAATTTTGGGGTTTTTATTGTCCTAGGGTTCGTGTAGTTCTTGGCGGAAATTCTTCGATTCCTCTTGATTCAACAAGTTTTGGTGGACCATAACTTGGCTATGGACTGCCCATGAGGTGTTTCTACTATCCCCAAAGTCTTGTGCGAATCTGTGGAGCGAATCGAGAGATCGGGAGTTAGATTATATTTGGGGGAGTTGTCCCGCGAGCACTGTTCATCCCGAGTTGCCGAGGCACGACCGGTCTGACCGGTGCTCTTGACCGGTCTGACCGGTGCGAGCCCCCTTGTGGGATTTGTCTCGGGGAACTGTTGTTTTCGTGTGGTTTTGGCCTGTGGTGCTGTTGTCCAGTTCTTGGCTTGTTCGGAGTTGTTTTGCTAGGCTTTGTGAAGGCTTTTCCTTCCTTGCAGGTTGTGTTTAGGAGGTGGTTTTTTTTCCAGGGCCTAGAGGAGTCACTGAGGCTTCCTGGAACGTTTGTTGTGTGGCTTCTGTAACCTACCTGACTGGCGCAGGCCATTGGTTTGGTTGGTGCAGCACAAGCAGCAACCTGTGCATGTTTCCGCTATGCATGTTGTTGAGTTTTGGTTTGAAAGGTTGTTTGTTGCTTCCTAGGACCAGTAGCACTCCAGTGGCTACGTGATCTTGACCAACTTAGGTACTTGAGTTGGAGACGTGCTTGGTTTCCGTGTTCATCTTGTTGGGGTGTCCATCTCCTTCGAGAAGAATTTTTATCAGCTCCCATTCACTCCCCCCCTTTCTGGTCACCAGTTTCGGTCCTTCACTAGGTATCAAAGACGATTACGAATCTTAGTGATTCTAACAAGTCTAAGATCCAAACATGGCGTACTAGGAACGGGGTTCGGGTCCTCCGCGCTTCGATGGGAAGAACTACCAGACGTGGTTGAGACGGATGGCTGCGTTCCTCCCTGGAAAGGGTCAGATCCTTTGGATGTTACGGTGAACACAACTTATGTTCATCCGATTAACCACCTTGCTCCAGGATCGAGGGATATGTTTGACGCCAACAACAAGGTGGTCGACTACTTGTTTTGTGCTCTGTGTCAGTCCGAATTCGATCAGGTTCAGATAGAGGACTTGGCTTGCAGGATTTGGTTGGAGCTGAAGACTGCTCATGCTGGAAATGCTGAAGTTCAAGCACGGTTGTATGTGACCTACCGGAGAGAGTACGAGAACTTCACTCATCTCCCTGGTGAGTCGTTTGATGCCTTGTTCCAGCGATTCATGGTGGTTGTGAACAATATGAGGGCTAATTTGTCGGTGTTTTAGACCGACAACCTACCAAGGGGAGTACCCGAGGTAGACGAATGTGGCCTCGCCGAGATCGGTAACTCGGAGGAAGAGACACGTGACACACAGTTTAGACAGGTTCGGGCCGCGAGGTGCGTAATACCCTACGTCATGTATGCTGCGTGGCTCTGGATTGATTGGGTGTGTTTACAAGATGATGCGTATATCTGAGAGAGGGGTCCCTGCCTCGCCTTATATAGCCCGTGAGGTAGGGTTACAAGTCGGTTTGAGGAGAGAGTACTAGTCGGGTACGTCTAGGAGTTCTCTACATAGTACAGGACATGTATAACTTCCAATCCGAGTACTTCTCCACCGTAGTCCTTGCGCCCCACGCCATCAGGTGCTGTGTGGCACAAGCCGAGTAGTCCCAGGGGCCCACCGAGTAGTCGGTCCTGGTACCCACTGAGGTAGTGGGCCTAGGGAGGTCCATACGACAAGCCCCCGAGTACTTTGTAGTCGAGCAGGATAGTTTCGAGTAGTCCTGATGGCCTTGACGAGTAGTCCTCAGGCGTACCCGAGTACTACAAGCCAAAAGTCCTCAAGAGTACTTGAAGCATCCTGAGGCTGGAAGGTACTCCAGCTAATCCTTGAGTAGTCTTGAAGTCTTCTCGAGTAGTTCCCAAGCGTCCTCGAGTTCTTCTCTTGCAACTTCAATAATACTCGCATTGTCTTTGAAGAAAAAACCATATGGGAAATGCGATTCGAAGAATCACATTCCATATGGAATGTAGACCCCGAGCCTTAGGTCGAATCGTAGATTCAAGCTGAGGGTCAATCTGAAGTTCTGCCAAGATTATCCCGTAAAATCCGGAAAAAAAACCGAAGGACACATGGCACGGAGCCCCCGAGCCTTGACTCGAGTACTTTCTCTCGAATTGAAGGGTCATCTTGATTGTAGAATGTGTCCTGAGTTGCTCTTGAATCTTGTCGTCACCCAGGAAGTTTAGTAGACGTAGCCGAGCCCCCGAGATGGAGTGCGTCGACTACTGGAAGATGAAGAGTCAGGCGGCCGCCGCTGAGTCAATTGCCGATACTTATCCATCTGGCCATTGCAGCGCCGCCGGTTGGGTTATAAATAGAGGTCGAAACCCTTAGGGTTTTCCATTCCGCACAGTCGCAACCGTTGAAGTAGATCTAGCCAAGGGTCCTGCCACCCGAGCCACTGCTGCGCCGTAGTCTACAGATCCACGCGCACTGTAACATTCTGGAATTTCCTCCGGGATGTTAGCAATGCAAAAATGTGGATTTCAAAATTTCGATTTGAAATTGAGTGCATAATTAAGATGTAAGGCTGTCTTCTTTGATCCTTCCCTAATTTCGTAGATTTAATTTGAGCAAAAACATAAAATTTAGGAAATATAATTTGCTAGTGTGAGAACCTTGGATTTTTATGGGATTGATTTTGCATCTTAATTGTGTGGGATTCAAATTTGCATTCTAATTCAAATTTGAATCATAGGTTAAATAGGAGTGGAGGTGTTTAGATAATGGGAAAAACCACCTTAGTCTCTGTTGGGCCCCTTCTCAAGTCGTTGAATCCTCTAGAGCACCCCAATCTCTTCTCTCGGGTTCACCAAGCCGCAGCCCACCATGCCTTTCAGCCCAACACACCCAGCCAGCCCATCTACCACCTACCCACACCGCCTTGTCTCACTGCCACGCGGGCCCCAGCCGTCAGCTGCCTTTTGCCTGCTTTTCTTCCACCTCCCGCACGGACTGGTGACGCACGCCGTGGGGACAGGGGAGGCGACGCGAGCGCCGCGCCGGCCCCATGGCCACCGCGCTAGCGCGCCGGATGCTGCCGCGTGCCCCCACACCGCATCCCCGCTGCCCGCTCTCGAGCCCTCAAACCCTAGCGGCCGCCCTACAAGAAGCCGCGACCAACCATCCCTGTACCGCGCCGCCGCTTGGGGATTTTCCCCCAAATCCACCGCCACTGCACCAAAAATCAGAGAGGGAGGAGGAAGGGAGTCGCTGGAGTCGCGGGGGGGTGCCATTCGTGGAGGAGCCCGAGGTCGCCGCGCGCCGGCCGGGCCAACCGGTCGGCCGCCCGCCCGCGGGCGAGGCCGCCGGACGGGGTTGCCATGCGCGGACCGTGGAGGGCGCTGGAGCGGCCGTTCGCCCTGGAGCCGGAGCCGCCCGTGGAAGGAAGAAGCCCGTCCAACCTCTACTCCCTCTGCTCCAACCAGTCCGCCGCCGTCCCCTGTTCTGCCTCCTCTTCACCGAGCTCTTCAACACCGCCTCGCCGGAACGCCAAGGAGCGGGGCTGCAGCACAGGGAAGATGTCGCTGTGGAAGCCATGGACCGCGCCGCCCTGCTTCCTCTGCTCCAGGCCGTTCCACGCTGCTCGTCACCACCTCCTCGCCGCCGTGTCCAGAGCGCGAGGTGAGCACTGAAGCCTTCACCTTGTTGTGGACCCGGCCTTCGAGCCGAGGCTGGACCGAGCCTTGTGAGCTTGCTGCTTGTGTGTTTCCTGCTGTCCCGCACCCCGCCGCCGCGCAGACCCGCCGTCGCTTGAGAGCCGGCCATCGAGCCGAGCCGGTCGCTTTGCAGGTGCCGCTGCCATCGTCGCCGCGCGCGCTCCCTTGCCTTGCAATGGTGTCGTACCTTTGTTCTGACGAGCGCACGCCGAGTTCCGGCTCACTGTCGGCACCCACACGCTGAGCACACCACCGTCGAGTGAAGGCCCTGCCTTTCTTGGGCCAGGAGTCGGGTGAGCACAGACCCTCGTCGTGTGCACTTCCCCGCTTGCCGTCACCCTGTTTCTGTCCCTTTGTCGTGTGCATATTGTTGGCATTATGCCATCGCGACGGCAGTGCCGACGACCTTTTACCCCCACACACCAACACCGGGTCGAGGCCCTGTTCTTCCTGGCTGAACCTGTGCACGCGCACTCACGCACACGCGAGGTCGTTCGCCGGCGTATGTCCCCCAACCAACGCCGCCGGGCCGTTCCTCGCCGTTTTCCCTTTCTTTGTTCCCTTGCCTAGTGCATGCCATCAATTTTGTGTCGCTGCCATGGCCGAGCCGTCGGCGTTCAGCACGCACATGAACACACGCAATCGAGGGGCCGAGCCCCCTGCTTCACCTATCTGTGACCGTGCTCGACGTTCCGCCGTGCCGTCGCCGCGAACCCCAATGCACCGGCGCACGTGTGTCCGTCGAGCCATCGACTCCAAGTTCGAACCTTTTTGGCCGCCTTGACCCTGAGCACCGCCTCGCCTAAATTTGCTCGTTCAGCTCTCGTCTCCGTGTTGTCGCCGTGCACGCGCCGTCGGTTTTGCGTCGCCACCGTGGCCACGCCGCCGACGTTCGCACAAATGCAAACACGTACACCCGAGGAGTCGAGCCCCTCTGCTCTCCCCGTGCAACCGCACACATACCCATGCGCACACTCACGCTCGATCTCCGCACGTAATAGTGTGATCCCCACCGGCACCGCACAAGAGTTTGTGTCGGTGGAGCCCATCTCGCGCCCGCCCCGCCACTGCCGCGAACCCCAATGCGTCGGCACACGTTTGTTCCCCGAAGCCATCAGATGCGAGGTCGAACCATCTTGGCCGCCTTGATCCTCATCACCTCCCGGCCTTAGCCTGGTCGCCACTCTCCTTTCTTTGCGCCGTCACTGTGGCACGCCGCCGCAGTCGCGTTGTCACCATGGTCATGCCGCCGCCGTTCCGGCCCACCGCCGTGGGCTGGATGCCGGTATGCGCAAGCGTTCGCCCTTGCCTTGAGAAACCACGCACGCACGTGCCCGTGCCTAGCCGCGCAACCATGCATGCGCTTGCCTGGAGAGGTGTTGACGGTTAATAGTTGTATCAAAGTTCGTTTATGACTTGCAAGCGGACAAGTCTCCCGTCGTAGTTAAGGGACCCTTCTTCCCTCGAGTGGTGAACCCAAGGTATCGAATCCGTGGAACAATGTGCAACGCAAGGATTCAATCTAGTAAAGCAAGGTAAGCTATCTTATGATGAACTAAGTTGCATCTAATCTACTAACTCATAAAGAAAACGAATCTAATCTAATCTACTAAAGAGGTAACAAGAGAAAGCAAGAGATAACCGATCTAGAGAATCTAGATCATGCTTATGTTGTAGCTCCAAACAAGATAGATGAAGATAGAAAAGCGAATCTCATTAAAAGCATCTTTAAATCGTGGCCTTCCCATCCGACTCCGAAAACGCCCGCCTTTCGAACCCCCCGTTCGTCACAACGTATCCCTATTCATGCGGGTAGTCTAGGGCGAGTTCGATAAGAACAAGTTGAAATCACTTGGCCGGTCCGGTATGCACCTCTAGCCACCGCAGCTACAAGAGCACCCTATGTAATCTAGCTATAGACTAGATCGTAGAAGAAGCAAAACCAAGAAGAAAACAAAATCATCGAGAAGGCACTTAATCGCTAGAAAATCGGATTCACTTACAAAGTTCACCATGAATGATTACATGAACAAGATCACCACCGGGGCCCTCCCTCGATCTTGATCCTCGCTCCGGAGCTCCGACGTGGTCTTCCATGCAAGGTTCCCACGTCGGCTAGGGAAACCCTAGACAACTAGCACGACCCCCATCTCTGAGATGGTGTCCCTCAAGCTTCTCTGCTCCTCGGCGGCGGATTACGACTTCCGTTCCTGCGTGGCTCTCGGTCAGGGGGCTATTTATAGCCTGAGAAGCAATTAGGTCAAAGGAGAGGCCGATTGGGCCCCGAAAAGGGCTGGACCGGCCGGCCCGGGCCGGCCGGCCGGGCCCAATTCGGCCCATCTCGTGGCCTCGCTTCACCCGGTGTTGCTTCCCGCGTCTTCTAGATGTTCTCCCCTTTTGCATGTGGGCCCTTGACGTCGGTTTCTCTCCGAATTGGACTCAACTCCTTGTCTTACAAGATTCAGCACTTTTCTGGTTCGTTCCTCGGAGTTTATCATCTTCTCGGGCTTGGTCCTTGGGCTCTTGGAGTCATGTTCACTTCATTGCTTGACTTGTATCGGGCTTCAAGCTCTTGTCATGAGGTGCTTGATGAACTTATCCCGGAAGTCTTGCTTTCAACGTTAAAACCCTGCGTAAATACTTAACTCCAAAACCGACATGCACAAGTGAACTTTTTATACCACGGGGGTTAGTACCAATGAATAAGATACAAAAGTCATGCCAACACCGAAGGTAAACTCATGGCTAGGTTGACAGATTTTCACCGTCAACATCTCCCCCATGCTTAAACCTTGTGAAGGATCAGATGGCGACTAGAGAGGGGGGGGAGTGAATAGGAGCCGGTAAAAATTCTTCCCAAAGAACCCGGCCTATGTCCTACTCAAATCCCGGTCACACACAAGCGATGGATCGAATCACGCACCAATCGCCAAGACCACGAGGTTATGGATCAACCTCTAGCCTTAGGAACGATTCCTCAAAGCACACGCGGAAGCACTAGAAAGGGAGGAAGGAATCGAACCAAGAAGCAAAGCACACAGGCTGCGGCGGACCGTCCGCGCGCGAGAGGGGCGGACCGTCCGCAAGAGCCGCGCGGGACCGTCCGGCCGGGTATCGCGGACCGTCCGCACCCGAGCCGCGGACCGTCCGGCCTTAGCCGCGGACCGTCCGTTAATTTACACACGAACGACCCAAAGACACCCCGGTGCCACCGGACCGTCCGCGGGGAGCACGCGGACCGTCCGCCAAGCACCCGCGGACCGTCCGCCCGACACCGCGGACCGTCCGAAACTCCGTCCAACCAAAAACCAAAAACACGACGGATCGAAACAAAGGACGAGCAAGAACACGAAGAACTCGGGACGAACTCGAGCGGCGCGGACCGTCCGCCAGGAGGGCGCGGACCGTCCGCGAGGCTCGGACGAGCGAAAAACGCCCGACCTCGAATGTCAACTCCCCCAAATCATCATCGGATTTCCCAAACGGTTGAAGCTATGGAGACAAGGGTTTGGGGACTTGAAAAGCGTCACACAAGGATGCTATAGCCCAAAAATCTTGCCTCCTAACTCCCTAAATCACCGGGAATCGCGAATCCTTTGAGCACCACCAAAAGCTAGAGCACCGAACGAAAACTCACGAATCGAAGTAGTTTCCCGGCGTTTGAGGGCACAAGATCAAGCACAAAGATGCACAAGACATCTATCCATGTTTCCCTCAAAGAAATCCGGGAAGAAACTCACTCAAATCCGCGGAATCACACCGGGAACAAAGGCACGAGAATAAGCACAAAAAGCCACGAAAAACAACCCCGAATCTTCTATACAAACCAGGAAAGATTCACAAGGTCTAGCATGCCGCCCTAGCATCCATCCCTCTCAACAAATCTCTCATGAAGCTCTCATGCTAGCCTAGAGAAAATAGGAAGGAAAATAGCTACGAAAATGAGAAAGAGAAGGGGGGAAATGAAACCCTAAGTCGCGGAGAGAGAGAGCCATCAACACACACTCATAGCTTATATATCAGGTCCCGCCGGAGTGGTAAATGACTCGACTACCCCTAACTAAACTACTGGCGATACAACCCACGTAGGGGCATTTTGGTAATGTTTGTGGGTCTTCCCATCGGACGGCCACGCCTTTGCCGCACCCCGCGTCCTCCCGACGCAAGCCATGCTATCCCGCCGCGTGTCCTCCGCCTCGAAGCTTCCCGACACGCCCGGATCCCGTCTCCGTCGTGTTGGGCCCTCGGACTTGGTTTTGAGGCCCAAACCAAGAAACCATCCGCCGGTGGTTTTGTGGGCAAACCACCAAACCCCGCGTGCCTGGTCCGGCCTCCCGCCAAACCACTTGACTTGACCGCCACCGTGCACCGGCTCGTCTGTCCATGACTTCGTCTTGCTTGTGTCGCCACCATGTGGCCCGCACCCGTCCCGCCGTCCACCGGGTCCCTCGAACCGAGCCTACTTGTCTCTCCATCTCCCGGAGGCCCCTCAAGGCCGAAGACCTTTCGCGCCCCGTTCTTCACCCGCAACAACACGAACTAGGCCGCGCCCCACACCCCGCGCACTAAGCCAAGAGTCGCTCCAACACCCGTTGTCAATCACTCATCACTAAGGAGCGGTCATCCACCGACCACTGGGACGCTCCTGGTCCTCAATCTCCCCCTTGATGAGTGCATTGACAACACACAACGCGAAATGAAATTCAGAGTAAAAGAGAAAAGAAAGAAGAAAGAAAAGCAAAGAAGCTCAACTCATGACCAAAACCGAAGAAAGGCAAAGAAAGGTCACAAGCCAAGCAAAGCACAAAATCCACACCGAAAACAGCAAGAAAGCTCCCCCTGAACAAATGCCTCCCCCTGAACATGTGGATGCACACTTGGATGCACACTTCTAAATTTCAGCTCACCTTTTTCTGAATTGTCATTAAGCTCACCTTTTCTCCCCCTTGTTGACAATGTATGAATCAAGGTGAAAATGCAGAAATGCAAAGCAAAGCATAGAAACATCTACACGAGCTTCTCAAATAGGCCAAATCTAGTGTCAAAGGCTAAAAAAAATGAGACAAAGATCACACACATGAATCATAGCATAGTCAAAGCATTGCCACAAGTAATATATGAAAATACAAGCATGTGACAAAGCAAAATTTTCAGATTTAAGCAGTTTTATCAAAAGAAGGCTCGCTTCACATGTAAAAGCCTATCCATGTCACACTCGAGCCACAAACATGCATACCATTTAAAGATCATACAAGGATATCAAATTCTCAGCAAAAGATCATGGCAAACACCCATAAAGCAAAGCATGTCATGTCAAAGCTCATGAGCCATGTGTCCACTTCGGGGAGACTTCTCCACTGGTGAACATCATGCAACATGTTTAGCACCCATATGTGAAAGATAAGACATTTTAAGCACAGACATGATGGATGGAGCATTTTTCAAGCATTTTACACGTCTTTTCAAGATTAAGTCATTTCATGGTACATGAAGTGCCTTTGCGGCAAAAAGAAGCTTATGCTCCCCCATGAATGCAACATAGGCTAAACATTCACAATGATATTCGGCCTTTGGCCCAAATGCAAGAACAGGCATCCAAGCACAATCTAAGCATGAAAAGCACATTTAGACCAAACTGTGACATGGATACACAACTACACACGAGTGGAGCAAAATTTCATCAAAAATTAGTCAAGTTTAGCATTTATTTCAAAAAGGGGCTATCTCACCACACATATATCTCAATATTCCAAGAGCATAGCCTCACATCACCATTTCTCCACACATATAACCAATATCTCACAAATAGCCAAAGAGACTCAAATATGGCATATAAAAGAAGCTCATCATCCTAAAATGCAATATGACACAAATGCAACATGATATATGACAAGATGGCTATCCTACCATGGTTTGTACATCAAGCAAAGCATGTATATACATCAAAGTAAAACATGGCATAATACATATGGTACAAAAAGGAAATCCCCCAAGAATCAACTAGAAAGGGAAACAAACCCCAAGTTCCCCCCGCAAGCGCACAAATGTAGCTTGGTCGAGAGGCTTTGTAAAGATGTCGGCTAGCTGATCTTGGGTAGGGACATGGCTCAAAACAATGGTTCCTTTCTCCACATTGTCCCTCAGGAAATGATACCTCACCTCTATGTGTTTGGTTCCGGAGTGAAGCACCGGGTTTTTGGCTACGCTTATGGCACTAGTGCTATCACAAAGAAGTGGGATCCGGGTGCACTCCTCACCAAAGTCTCTCAAAGTGTAGGAAATCCACAACAACTAGGAGCAACAACTAGCGGCAAGAACATACTCCGCCTCCGTGGTAGACCGAGCTACACTAGACTCGCTTGCGGGAAGACCATGAGACCAACGAAGAACCAAGAAACCGACAAGTGCCGAAGTAGACTTCCTCTCGACTCGACAACCAGAGAAAATCCGCATCGGAAAAACCATGAAGAGACAGAGTCGAGGAGGAAGAATACCAAAGGCCAAGACCGGGGCGGATCGTAGGTACCGAAAATCCTCTTGACGGCCCGTCGATGTGATGTCCTCGGCGAAGCCTGAAAACGAGCGCACAGACACACGCTGAACTGTATGTCTGGCCTCGTCGCCGTCAAGTAGAGGAGGGAGCCGATCATGCTCCTGTACTCCCGCTGGTCCACTGGTTCTCCGTCCTCATCCGCATCCAAAGTGGCCGTACTCCCCATGGGAGTCGACATCGGCTTCACATCTTGCATCTGGAACTTCCTCAGCATGTCTTTCGTGTACTTGGTTTGGTGCACAAATGTACCATCCTTCACTTGCTTGATCTGCAGCCCGAGAAAATACTGCAACTCGCCCATCATGCTCATCTCGAACTCCCTGCTCATCTCATCTGCAAACTTGGCAACAAGGTTATGTGACGAGCCACCAAAGACAATATCATCCACGTATATCTGAACAATCAGCAAGTCATTTCCATGCTTGAGGAGAAACAAGGTTCTATCTACGCGTACCCATCACAAACCCTCTCGCTCAAAAGAAAACCTCTCAATCTCCCATACCAAGCACGGGCGCCCGTTTCAACCCATACGAGCCCTTTTCAACCCGTATACCCCGTGTGGGTACAACTCGCTCTCAAACCCGTGGGTCGCTTCACATACACCTCCTCCTCTATGACCCCATTCGAAAAGCACTCTTCACGTCCATCCGAAACAACTTGAACCCTTTAGCCACGGCAAAGGCTAGAAGAATCCGAATTGCCTCAAGACGGGCCACGGGAGCAAAGGTCTCCTCATAGTCGATCCCCTCCTTCTGACTAAACCCCTGAGCAACAAGTCTGGACTTGTTCCTCACAACCATCCCATTCTCTCCCTCTTTGTTCTTCCAAACCCACTTGGTTCCTATGGGATAGCAATTTGGAGGTGGTTCAACTAACTCCCACACCTGGTTCCTCTCAAAATTTTCCAACTCCTCATGCATAGAATTGACCCAGTTTGCATCAGATAAAGCATGTCCAATGTCCTTGGGCTCAAAAGTAGCAACAAAAGCAAGATGAGCAAAATGAGAGGAATTCCCGGACCTCGACCGTGTAGTGCGTTCATTGATGTCTCCAATGATCTTCGACGAGAGGATGCACTTCTTGAATCCGCCGGGGAGCCTCACGCCTCGAGACTACCTCCCCCTCAACTTCGAGCTTCTCTCGCCCGGTCCTCTTGTTGCACCGTCGTTGTCCATGAAGTAGACGGTCCATGCTCCAAAGTGGTCGTAGGGGAAGTAGTGGGTACATGCTCGGCTTCGGCGCATGGTTCTCCCCATCATCATCTCCAGCTTCATCTTTCTCCTCTTCAAAGAGGTCCTCGGCCATCTCTTCATCACCCGCACATTCAAAGCCAAGAGAGGTACATGGCATTGTCTCGTCGAAGGTCACCTCGCAAGTCTCCATGATTTTGTTAGTCTCAAGGTTAAGCACCCTATAGGCTCTAGAATGGTTAGCATATCTAAAGAAAATACCATCACTAGACCTAGCCTCAAACTTGTCGAGTTTTCCCTTCTTCAAAATAAAGCACTTGCAGCCAAAAACTCGGAAGTGACTCACCTTGGGTGCCCGACCATGCATAAGCTCATAACAGGTCTTCTTCTTGAAAGCTCTCAATAAAATCCGATTGGAAACATGACAAGTCGTATTGACCGCCTCGGCCCAATACCTCCTAGGAGTCCCGTGCTCATCGAGCATCGTCCTAGCCATCTCACAAAGAGTCCGATTTTTCCTTTCCACGACTCCATTTTGAGGGGGCACATAAGGGGTCGAATACCGATGTTCAAGACCTAGATCACGACAAAAGGCATCAAAACGAGAGTTCTTGAACTCGCAGCCATTATCACCGCGGATAGCTCGAATAGCATTCCCATGCCTCTCGTTTTTCAACCTCACGATCGATCTCGAACAAAACCAAAAGTCTCACTCTTATCCTCTAAGAAGAACACCCGTGCATAGCGAGAGTAATCGTCCACCACAACAAGGACATACCACTTCCCACCCACCGAGCGAACTCGAGCTGGCCCAACAAGGTCCATATGCAACAGCTCTGTCGGACGCTCGGTCATGACATCGGTCAGGGGTGGATGGGGAGTGGCTACCATCTTACCATGCCTACAAGGAGCACAAACCAAATCCTTCTCAAACTTCAACTTCGGCAATCCTCGGACAAGGTCAAGACCACTCAAGCGGGAAACCAAATCAAAGCTCAAGTGTCCCAACCGCCTATGCCATTTCCACAAATCGAAGAAGGACCAGCCATCAAACAATGCGAGCAGACCCAAAGAACGAGAGAAATCGCCCCGAAAATCCGACCCTCGGGGATGATCATACGTACAAGATCACCTCGAGAATCAAGCAACCGAGACTCGCCGTACTTGAAACGCACCTCAAAACCCTCATCAAGCAACTGAGAAACCGAAAGCAAATTGAAACCCAAAGACTTCACAAGAGCCACTCTCTTCAACGTTACCTTGTCACTCACACGCACAACACCCTCCGAAAGCACCCTACCTCGTCCATTGTCCCCAAATGTGATGTACATCTTTTCCTTCACTGGGGTGAGGCTGGAGAACCACTTCTTATCTCCGGTCATGTGTCGAGAACACCCGGAGTCGATCAACCAAATGTTCTCCAAGCCTCCCCGCCCGGCGAAAACAAGAACGAGAGTGAGCTAGCGACTCGACACCGGGGGTTAGCACGAGAAAGTTAAACCGTTGTCGAGCCATCTCGCTCAAAAGAGGGGTTAGCAAACATCACTCCCTTGCCACCAAACTTCCCATGTCCCATGGGAGGAGTATGAGCACCACGAGGGGGAAAACGTGGTCCGTAGTTCCTCCGGAACCCAAAGCTGCGATCATCTCCCCTAAACCCGTGCGAGGACGAGTAGGAGGACGTCCGAAAAAACCACCACGAGCCCGACCAAACCTCTCACCAAAGACGCACACCATCATCTCTCCCGACAAACCTCTCACCACCACCTCTCCGTGGGAACTTGCCAACACTCCTCACACTTCCCACACCCCGTGGAAGTGGCACTCTAGGCTCAGGAATACCGCGAGACTGGCGATACCTCGTCCCGGTTTGCTTGCTCCCTAGCAAGCCTCTCATCCCTCTTCCTCTTGTAGCAAAACTCTGCAAGGTGCCTCTCCTTGCCACAATACTCACACCTCGAAGGGGATGGGTTTTGGTTTTGGCTCGGCTTCTCTCTAGGCTTCTCACCCTTCTCACCCACAAACTTCACCGGTTTCGGAAATCATTTGTCTTAGGTGGGAATTTGGGTGGATCTTGGGTTGTGTCAAGCTTGTTGCAAAGGTGGTTGGGCTTTGGTGTGAAAGAGTTCTTGGGTGCTTTTGGGAGTGGGACTTGGATCTCTCCGATCACCTCAAACTCGGGGTTAGACTCAACACACTTCTCGTACACACTCTCCCCACTTGTTCTCTCCCACTTTCTCACCCAACTTCTCAAACCCCAAACCACGACCATCGGCTCTCTTGAACTCCTCAATCATGATTTTCAATTGAGGTTCCCGCCCGTACAACCAACCCAACACCTTCCTCAAATAGTCATTCTCCTCATAGATGACATCCAAACGGGAAGTAAGTTCAAGATTACGCAAAGTGACTTCATCACAGCTAGAACATGCATTTGCAATAGGAGATTTCAAAGATGCTTCCAAAGAACTAATGGTAGAACGAGCATCGACAAGCTTAGCATGCATAGTAGGACATGATTTGCAAGCACCAAGCAAAGTAGGTCTAGCCTTAAGCTCATCATGTTCAGTCCTAAGAGCATCTAGTTGAGCCAAAATAGAAGCATTCTTCTCATTAAGCGAGTTTGATTTCATTCAACCAAGCATCACATTCAACACATTCAACATCATCGGGGAGGAGTAGTAGCAAGTTTCAAAGAGTCATTCTCAAGTTTCAATTCAAGCAATTTTGACTCTCACTCTCCTACTTTCTCACTAGCATTCTCAAGCCGAGCCCTAAGGTCTTTCCTCATCTTTTTGGCATCTCTCAAGACACTATCACGGTTATCAAGCAAACCATTCAACCTAGCAATCTCAGCAAGCAAAGAGTCGGGATCACGGTTTACCTCATCCTCCGAGTCGGAGTCGCTGTCTTCCTTCACACTCTTCTTGCTTTGCTCGAGCTATGGGCCATGCCACAAAAGCCCTCAAGTGCCACACAGCTCAGCCCGCTGAGGTTCCGGCTTGCACTCTTCTTGCCACTGCGCCTCCCGGCGTCTTCATCTTCGGCCGCTTGAGCTTGACCGCTCCTCGCTTGAGCTTGAGTCAACGTCGCTCGCACCGGCCACCATCGCTCTTACCTTGTTCTTCTTGTAGGTGCTCTTGCTCGGTCGCCGCTTGTCCTTGTCCTTGCTCTTGGACTTGTTGAAGTGCTTGCCCTTGGAGGAGTACTTGTCTTCACGCCTCGGGTGCGCCTTGTACTCGTTCACCTTTTACTTGTTCTCCTCCGCTTCCGGCACTCGGCGATGAAGTGGCCACGCTTGCCACACTTGTAGCACGTCCCTGAGCTCCGCCTTGCGTTCCTCCGACTCTCGTGTAGTCGTTCAAACCTTCTTGAGAGCAAGGCCGGCTCCTCCTCGCCCCGGCACATCAAACTCCTCATCCGGAATGGACATAAGAGAGGACAAAGAAAACCGTCGACGGAAGGGTTAGATTTTCCCTTTGATCCTCCCACAAGAGCAAGACTATGGTCGGTCGAGCCCTCATGCTTGGATAGCAACTTCCCGTCAACCTCGGCCGACTTGAGCTTAGAAAAGAGGTCATCCAACTCAATAGTCAAATAATTCCCGGACTCCTTGATGGCCTCAACCTTAGCACCCCAAACATTTGGATCCAAGACATGCAAGAGCTTCAAAGCCTCGATCATGCTCGGAATACGGAAAATCCTCAACATTTGCCTTCATGTTGTTCACGATGGCGGTGAACCTCTCGAAACATCGCATCAATGTCCTCACCGGAAGTGGAGTGAAATTCTCATGTTGCATCCGGTAAGAGACAAAGAGGCGAGCCTTCACATGGTTATCACCACCGTGAGCAACCAACAACTTATCCCAAATTTGCCAAGCAAGATTCAAATGGCGAACACGCTCAAACTCTGGATCACACAAGCTCCGGCACAAGTGATCAATGGCTTTTGCATTAGCCTCATACTTGGCCTTGGCATCGGCATCGGTCACCATAAGAGTATGGATGTTGACCGGAATAGCATAGGTCTTGTCAAGCACAATAAAATCCAACAGCTTTCCTCGAAGAAAGATCATCATACGAGCCGCCCACTTGTGGTAACCCTTGCCATCGAAGTGCGGCGGACCGCCCCGCTCAACGTACGCCATCTTAGGATTCGAGACTTGTCAAAGTCGCAAAGAATCCGGCACCGAGCTCTGATACCAATTGAAGGATCAGATGGCGACTAGAGAGGGGGGGGGAGTGAATAGGAGCCGGTAAAAATTCTTCCCAAAGAACCCGGCCTATGTCCTACTCAAATCCCGGTCACACACAAGCGATGGATCGAATCACGCACCAATCGCCAAGACCACGAGGTTATGGATCAACCTCTAGCCTTAGGAACGATTCCTCAAAGCACACGCGGAAGCACTAGAAAGGGAGGAAGGAATCGAACCAAGAAGCAAAGCACACACGGCGGACCGTCCGCGCAGGGGGGGCGGACCGTCCGCAAGAGCCGCGCGGACCGTCCGGCCGGGTATCGCGGACCGTCCGCACCCGAGCCGCGGACCGTCCGGCCTTAGCCGCGGACCGTCCGTTAATTTACACGGAACGACCCAAAGACACCCCCGTGCCACGGACCGTCCGCGGGGAGCACGCGGACCGTCCGCCAAGCACCCGCGGACCGTCCGCCCGACACCGCGGACCGTCCGAAACTCCGTCCAACCAAAAACCAAAAACACGACGGATCGAAACAAAGGACGAGCAAGAACAAGAAGAACTCGGGACGAACTCGAGCGGCGCGGACCGTCCGCCGGAGGGCGCGGACCGTCCGCGAGGCTCGGACGAGAGCGAAAAACGCCCGACCTCGAAAGTCAACTCCCCCAAATCATCATCGGATTTTCCAAACGGTTGAAGCTATGGAGACAAGGGTTTGGGGACTTGAAAAGCGTCACACAAGGATGCTATAGCCCAAAAATCTTGCCTCCTAACTCCCTAAATCACCGGGAATCGCGAATCCTTTGAGCACCACCAAAAGCTAGAGCACCGAACGAAAACTCACGAATCGAAGTAGTTTCCCGGCGTTTGAGGGCACAAGATCAAGCACAAAGATGCACAAGACATCTATCCATGTTTCCCTCAAAGAAATCCGGGAAGAAACTCACTCAAATCCGCGGAATCACACCGGGAACAAAGGCACGAGAATAAGCACAAAAAGCCACGAAAAACAACCCCGAATCTTCTATACAAACCAGGAAAGATTCACAAGGTCTAGCATGCCGCCCTAGCATCCATCCCTCTCAACAAATCTCTCATGAAGCTCTCATGCTAGCCTAGAGAAAATAGGAAGGAAAATAGCTACGAAAATGAGAAAGAGAAGGGGGGAAATGAAACCCTAAGTCGCGGAGTGAGAGAGCCATCAACACACACTCATAGCTTATATATCGAGTCCCGCCGGAGTGGTAAATGACTCGACTACCCCTAACTAAACTACGGCGATACAACCCACGTAGGGGCATTTTTGGTAATGTTTGTGGGTCTTCCCATCGGACGGCCACGCCTTTGCCGCACCCCCGCGTCCTCCCGACGCAAGCCATGCTATCCCGCCGCGTGTCCTCCGCCCTCGAAGCTTCCCGACACACCGGATCCCGTCTCCGTCGTGTTGGGCCCTCGGACTTGGTTTTGAGGCCCAAACCAAGAAACCATCCGCCGGTGGTTTTGTGGGCAAACCACCAAACCCCGCGTGCCCGGTCCGGCCTCCCGCCAAACCACTTGACTTGACCGCCACCGTGCACCGGCTCGTCTGTCCATGACTTCGTCTTGCTTGTGTCGCCACCATGTGGCCCGCACCCAGTCCCACTGTCCACCGGGTCCCTCGAACCGAGCCTACTTGTCTCTCCATCTCCCGGAGGCCCCTCAAGGCTGAAGACCTTTCGCGCCCGTTCTTCACCTGCAACAACACGAACTAGGCCGCAGCCTACACCTGCGCACTAAGCCAAGAGTCAGTCCAACACCCGTTGTCAATCACTCATCACTAAGGAGCGGTCATCCACCGACCACTGGGACGCTCCTGGTCCTCACCTTGCTCGTCCTCGAGTAAGCCTTCGATGGATATCATCATTGCCCATCAATGTTTAAACCTTGCACTTGATCATACATGAAAAAAACATAATGCTCTCAAAAGTTTAATTCGTTAAAGTTCCATAATGTACTAGCCTTCATCCCTACGGAGGGTAGATTCTTATTAAGCTTATCCCACAAGTATTAACATGCTCACAAAGTTTAAATAGATCTCAGAATTTTTGAAATAAAGAACGAGATAAAGGAAAGAGCTAAACCAAATTCACAAATTTAAATCACCTTGCATATTGCTCATGAACTCTCATCTCGCTTGTCTCTCAAGCCTATATATTCTACTCCTTTCCCTCTCATAACATATATGTGTGGTAGGCTTTATATGGAGCTTTGGGAAAGTTTAGTCCTAACAAGATTTTATAAATGAGGTGTTGTCAAAACAAGACAAGCTTCTCATGGTCTTACCGAGACTCGTCAAAAAGGTCATTGGAAAATAATGTTAAATCAAGGAGGGGAAAGAGAAAAATACACACACTTTTAGATGAGTGGACATGTGCAAATGGCAAAGAGTGATCCCGAGGCACAAAGGAAGTCCTCGTTATCGGATTGCACATGGTTGGAAAATGAGAATGGATCTTTTAAAAATTGAAGCCTTGAATGCACTCTTAGAGGACCGGGGAGTTCACTTTACGCATATATTTTTTTTCTCTTTCTCATATTTCTCATTCTTTTCTTTCTTTCTTTCTTTCTTTCTTTCTTTCTTTCTTTCTTTCTTTCTTTCATTATATATATATTTTTCTTTCTTCTTGTGAGACCTTCACCTTGGAAGTCACGTATATCGCCGATTTTTTTTTTCACTCATCATCATTTTTTTTAAAATACTCCCCTTTGAACTCTAAAACTGCACCGTACCTACCTCCTCCCCCATGCTTAGACGTTGCTCATCCTCGAGCAAAGAGGCGAAAAATACGGTAGGTACCGGAAATATTTTTCCTTGGAGAGATACTTGAATTCTTCAATGTCGGCACCGTCTTATGATCTTCCTTGAATTGATGATCCATTCTCAACGATAGGTTGTGGTCAAGGAGGTAAATACAAAAGATAATATTTGGTTTTAAGGGTGGATATCCGGCGAGGTTTGTGAGATCTCCGATGCGGGGATACACAATGCACGGATAAAAGGCTAGCAAAAAGATAGATACGCAAAAACGGAATGACCAGCTTCTTAGTCTCGGGCCAGAGAAATCATGGCCTGCAATAACTCACTCAAAAATAAATCTTGTACACTAAGGTTTATGCACTCAAATATATATAAGGCTCGGATAGGTTGAGCAACACACAAGTGATATTTATGACAAGGTTAGCGATATTTTTGAGCATAAAAGACATCTTTAATCTATTCATAACTTGAGAGCACATAAAACACTATGGGTCTTTATTTTAATCATAACCTCCGCTAAAGATTAAGCTAGCATTTAGATAATTTCATATTTGTATTTTTAAGAGAGCACTAGGTTAATCATGCATAAATCAATTACAAAGATAAACAAAGCGGCAATTATAATCATATATCATCATGGAACAAACTTTGTAACTTTACCAAAGGTAAAAACTTGGTGGCGACATTATTCATGATGAAAATAAAAACTAACACACACGCTGAAAAATTAAACTAATACACTTGCTGAAATTTAAATAAAAACTGAAAACACTACGCATACATAGGCGCAAACAAGCTGAAAATTAAAGAAAAGGGGGGTAAAGGAAAGATAGCTAAGGCTCCTCCTCTCTCTGATCTTCGCCGGTGGTTGATATTGATAGTCTTGGTTGTTGTACCCTTACTTGTAATAGGAATGCACCACTCCTCCTATGAATTGTCCGACGGTGCTAGGTGAAGGTGTCCAAGCACATAAGCGACGTTTGCATTTCCTTCACCCATTTGGTTTGCATTGGTTTGGATGGATGCAATAAATTGCACGTTCCTTGCAGTGTATCCTCCAATGGTGGCCACATTTTGTTGTGGTTGAGGAAGGTGTGCATATGGCTCCGCAAAGGCTACGTTGGGCACCGCAAAAATGGTGGGGGTATGGCTGCACCACTCCCCCATGCTTGCATTGGTACACCACCGTAGTAACTCGGCGGCGCCGGGGTTCCTCCTAATGGTGGGACATAATTTTGTTCTGCACCTCCTTCTTGGGTCGTGGAAAAACCTTCTCCTAATCCTTCTCTTTTATTTTTTTTCTTCGCCGGCACAAGAAGTCCTTCCTCTAACCGATCTTCTTCCCCTCAAGAAAAGTCTTAATCTTCAATCCGGAAGGGGCAAATTCACCTAGGCCACTTGGAAGCCTCCTCTCTCATCTTCACATATATATTTTCTTTTCGTCATATATTCCTAGGGAAGTCCCAGGTAGGAGATGATTCGGGTTCCTTGTAATACCCGGTTTTAAAGAGATAGCCAATATGGAGAGGCAACACCCCGAACCAATATCTTCCGAACTCGATGTTGCTTAACAACACCACCGGTTGATCATAGATGAGTGGGGTCTATTGGCCACTTGGCAATCAAAGCCGAGTAAAGCCAATTCAACTCCGTGTTGGTTATCTTTGCCTCTCTTGTTCTCCTAAAAATCCACTTGCACAAAAGTGACACACTTGGATGATGGGGTTCCGGATAGTATTTCTTCGTTGATGGTCTCCTCCCGCGATCATACTCCAAAAACTTTCCCATGTGCCTCATGCACATCCACTTGTTCCGGAGCTCCCTTTTGAAATAGGGGATACTCGCCCATGGGTCTACGATACTAGAACATGCAATCGTTTCGAACATGAAAACCAATCTAATCTATTGGGGTTTGTGTTGAATGGATCCAAGGAAGCATTAAGGTCTATACTCCCTTTACGACATGGTAGCTAACCTTAAGCATTAAAGTATTTTCAACACAAGATGATAGATAGATAATCCAACAAAGTGTGATTACATCTCAAGATAGATTGCAACCCATGGATGAAACGAGATTACCCCATCAAGGTGCTAGAAATAGCATCATTGATCAAGGTTACCCTTCCGACGGTGTCTTCCTTCTTCTCCACTTGTGGGCTCCCTCCAACGGAATGAGAGACTCAAGACCTCCTTCATCAAGGGTATGCGCCATGGTCATGAAAATTTCCTAGGCGGATTCCTTGTGGGTGTTTGCCGACACTCCGTTAGAGAATTGCACCGGTGTCCCGTGTGAAACCCAATATGTGGAGAGCTTGGTTGTCGATGTCGACGTTCGCTACAAGCCTCTACTTAAGGCGAGCGAGCTTCTTCTCCTCCTCCGTCATGATGACATACCCCTCCGAATACCGCGGAGTGTATGGAGATGGAGCGGATGATCGTGTCGAGTGGCGAGGTTGGACGGGCGGCTCCTCCATATGTCCTTGAAGTTTGGTGAACCTCATAAACGAGTTTCGTTTGGCCCTCATGCCACTGAGGAGAAGAGTGTGGTTCCTCCTCGGTGGTGCCATGTCCTCCTCCATACTCCGAGGAAACTCGGAAACCGAGTGCCTCCTCGAAGAGGTTGATGGCCTAGACGACGATGATCCCTTCTTCTTCGGTGGAAAGGCTTGTAGTTTTCTTCCATGATGCAGTGCTCTCCCTCACAAATATATATCCGGGGTTTTCACCCGGTAACAAGGTACACAAATATTATTTTGGAGTCTGGACTTTGAGTGGATTAAGGATGTGATTTGTTGCACGAAACAAACGCGGTGGATGGCTAAGTCTAAGGTGATTCCGGCCTACAAACTAGAGCACACAAACAAAGAGTTGGATGAAAGACTTACCTCTCTCCTCCTCTTGGCTCGGTTCTTCTCTAGTGCATGTTGCTTCGTGACCGCGTACACCTTCCAAACGTTCCCGTCCACTCCTTCCCTTGCATTATTGCTCCTTCCACTTGATGTTTTCGCTTGATTCACTGCCATACTCCCTTGCCTCACATGCATCCATGATATTCCTACAAAACAAGGCCTTGGCTGCCCCCATGCTCGTACTTTGCATGTGGTTTGATAAAAGATGTCGGAGGGGCATCCCGTGATGTATCATGGTGCATGCATGGTTAGTTTAACTAGATTGCCACCCTTTAAGTGTGTTTAAGGCTAAGCACTCCTCTAATTTCGAAGTTTAAAAATATTTTTCAGAGCCATGCAAGAGCTCAAGCATAAATTTAGAGAAGTTTTTAACCCATTAAAAACAAATGTAAGTCGAAAATATTTTCCGACTACGTTGATATCGGTCTCACCGGTATAGTTTGCCTTCATTGGTTGAGAGCGAACTTTTCCCGACTTGATCATGGGGGCATAGGTTCAGGTCCTAATTTTTATTAGATGAGAGAGATTTTGAATGAAATAAAATTAAGTGAGGCTTAGAAAAATTCTAATCTTTAGAGAAACCAAGGATATGGATTTTTAAACCAACCAAAAATCAAGTTTCTAGGTTCACGCGAGTCCTACCACATGCTGAAATTTAAATAACATCTAGATACAAGTCGTGGCTCTACTCGAGTGTTTTTAGCATCAAAAACAAGTCAACCACAGCACCATAATGAGGGTGAAGGGTTGAGTTAGGTTCTGATTTTTTTTTGGTTGTGGTTTCTCGAAAAAGAAGCAAACAATCGCATAGGAAGGTTCATGTAAAGGGTTTATGATCAAGCAAAATATTCAACCAAGAATTATGTCTCTAATATTGTTCAACCATTCTAAGTCTAATGTTTTGCGTAGTAAAATTCAAAACTGAATTACTTGAAAAGACTCGAAAAACCTGGAATCGGGTTGTCCTCCCGGTATCTTATTCTTGACTCGACGAAACGGGTTGCCTCCCGCCTAGCGCTTCGTTTATAGTCCATGGCTAGACTTCTTCACTTGATTACTTCGGATCAACGCTCTTTGCGGGCGTTGCAATCTTGGGTACCCACTTTGGCTTAGTCATTTTTTTTGGTCTTCACAGGCTGGCTTTGTCCTTTGGTCTTGACGGATGCAACAACTTTCTTGTGGCTCGGCATCTCGAACTCCGGTCCTTCGGTCGTGATCTTCATGGTCTCTAGTGTGATCCTTCATCTCTCCCGAATGAGTTTGAGTAGCCTTCGCCGTCTTGGGACCTTGGAGTTGTCTCGGATATTCTTCTTTGTTACCCATCGGGCGCCCGACAAGTTGTCCCACTTGCGTCTCTAGCATCTTCATCATGATGAACACTTTGCATGTGGATCTTGCCTTGGCAGCCTTTAGGTGTTGAGCTTCTTTCTCCATCTCCATCTTCTCCATCCTCCTCTTGATTTGAAGGCCTTCCGGCGTCTTGACTTGGAGGTGGTGATTCCCTTGGAGATTTTGACGGTCCTTCGACTTTGACTTTTGAATCTAGGGTTTCCAACCCTTTAGCTTGTGTTGCACGTCACCTTTGCCTGTAAAGTTTTCCTGGATCATCCACAAAAAAAAGTTTGGGTTTCTTGGAGAGGTAGCCAACCATCTTCGGTTAGGGTTAGCAATAAAACAAAAATCTAACAAAAGAAAAATTAGGGTTAATCAAAACTAGATTAGATTGACTCTTTTTTTTCTTTTTGGGGATGATCAAACATAAGAGATGCAAAAGAAAATCAAAAGAAAAACTGAAAGATAAGTGATACTAGATCGGATCTTGATTGCTTGTTCCCCGGCAACGGCGCCAGAAAAAGGGTCTTGTTGACGGTTAATAGTTGTATTAAAGTTCGTTTATGACTTGCAAGCGGACAAGTCTCCCGTCGTAGTTAAGGGACCCTTCTTCCCTCGAATGGTGAACCCAAGGTATCGAATCTGTGGAACAATGTGCAACGTAAGGATTCAATCTAGTAAAGTAAGGTAAGCTATCTTATGATGAACTAAGTTGCATCTAATCTACTAACTCATAAAGAAAACGAATCTAATCTAATCTACTAAAGAGGTAACAAGAGAAAGCAAGAGATTACCGATCTAGAGAATCTAGATCATGCTTATGTTGTAGCTCCAAACAAGATGGATGAAGATAGAAAAGTGAATCTCATTAAAAGCATCTTTAAATCGTGGCCTTCCCATCTGACTCCGAAAACGCCCGCCTTTCGGAACCCCCGTTCTGTCACAACGTATCCCTATTCATGCAGGTAGTCTAGGGCGAGTTCGATAGAACAAGTTGAAATCACTTGGCCGGTCCGGTATGCACCTCTAGCCACCGCGGCTACAAGAGCACCCTATGTAATCTAGCTATAGACTAGATCGTAGAAGAAGCAAAACCAAGAAGAAAACAAAATCATCGAGAAGGCACTTAATCGCTAGAAATCGGATTCACTTACAAAGTTCACCATGAATGATTACATGAACAAGATCACCACCGGGGCCCTCCCTCGATCTTGATCCTCGCTCTGGAGATCCGACGTGGTCTTCCATGCAAGGTTCCCACGTCGGCTAGGGAAACCCTAGACAACTAGCACGACCGTCATCTCCGAGATGGTGTCCCTCAAGCTTCTCTGCTCCTCGGCGGCGGATTACGACTTCCGTTCCTGCGTGGCTCTCGGTCAGGGGGCTATTTATAGCCTGAGAAGCAATTAGGTCAAAGGAGAGGCCGATTGGGCCCCGAAAAGGGTTGGGCCGGCCGGCCTGGGCCCAATTCGGCCCATCTCGTGGCCTGCTTCGCCCGGTGTTGCTTCTCGCGTCTTCTAGATGTTCTCCCCTTTTGCATGTGGGCCCTTGACGTCGGTTTCTCTCCGAATTGGACTCAACTCCTTGTCTTGCAAGATTCAAGCACTTTTTCTCGGTTCGGTCCTCGGAGTTTATCATCTTCTCGGGCTTGGTCCTTGGGCTCTTGGTGTCATGTTCACTTCATTGCTTGACTTGTATCGGGCTTCAAGGTCTTGTCATGAGGTGCTTGATGAACTTATCCCGAAGTCTTGCTTTCAACGTTAAAACCCTGCGTAAACACTTAACTCCAAAACCGACATGCACAAGTGAACTTGTTATACCACGGGGGTTAGTACCAATAAATAAGATACAAAAGTCATGCCAACACCGAAGGTAAACTCATGGCTAGGTTGACAGATTTTCACCGTCAACAAGAGGTCAAGGCCAAACCTTTGGCTCCCTTTCGCGCCAGACCTTGTCGGCACTCCGTCCCGCCACGGGACGCGGCTTTGCCGCCGATGGAGATCCTTCCTCCCCGGGAGTGCGAGCGCCAACTCGATCCCGTTCTTGCACACTTGCTCTGGCACATGAGCGCGCCAACCCAGTCGTCGCCTTCCCCACCTCGAGCGAAGCCAAAGCATCCAAATCGCGACCACCCCGTCTCTCTACTTCACCGCCGAGGACGTCCTTCCGACCGCCTGGGCGCGCGAGCGTCAGGCCAAGTCAGTGCACGTGCTCGTCCTCACGCACGCACGCAGGAGAACACCCCGGCGTGCCACCACGGAGCTCGCCGCCGTGGCCAAGCCACCTTCTTGCCTGCGCGCTCAAGTGAGGACATGGATGCCGCCTTTGGCCGGCCAATGCTCACTTACGCACGCGAGGACCAAGGCCTCGCCTTTCTGTGGCCAGACCTCGTGTGAATCAGACCCTCGCCGCCGACCTTCTCATCATCGCCAGGAAAGCCCTGTTCTTGACCGTGATCTTCTGTTCGCAAGACGGTGTCCTCGCCGCGTAGTGCGTTGTCTCTGTCAACCTTCGCCACGCCGGACTGCTCTCTTTCGCCGCCGGCGTTCTGCTCACGTACACCCCCACCCTCGGGAGTCGAACCCTGCTCTCCCTGTCCAAACGGTGCATGCACATGTTCACGGGCACGCGCGCCCTCGCAAGCGAGCTGCCACGCCGCCGCGGACACCCCAGTCGCGACGCCGCGGAGTTTGAGCCGCACCGAGCCGTTTACCATCACGCCGCCGTGCTCGTTTGGAAGGTTCATCTCACCGCCGCATGCTCGTGCATGCGCTCGACCAAGCTGTCGCCCTTGCTCTCCTTGCTCCAGTCCGGTGAACACGCTCACGTGTGTGAGCCGAACCTGACCGTCGCTCAGCCTGTCGTGACCGGAACCCCGTCGTAAAGAGCATCCTTTGTGCCGAGGCGCACGAGTGCCGGACCAACTCGTGTACGCGTTCGCTCTCAGGCACGCGAGCGCATACAATCTCATCGACGCCAACCACCCTAGCCTCGTCGTCGAAGCCCTCTGCTTTGCACCGCGCGCAAAGCCGCTCTCCGTCACTGTCGTGCTGTGTTTCCGACCAAGGCAACCCTTTTCTTTGCCTAGATGAATCCCTAGGTGTACCAGAGCCGCGTGAGCTCGAGTCACTGACCAACCTCGCCGCCGACGAGCCCATTTCCGCCCGTCGCTCCTCTGGGACTTACCATCGAGCACCTGGCGCCCACGCCAGAGCCCCATAGGGGATAGTTGCACACACGCGCCCACACGCCTTTGTTACCGTAGTGGATCCTGTCGGATCTAGTGCGGTCAACCAACCACAAAAGCACCCCACCTCTGCCGCTAAGCTGCGAGCCGCAGCAGATCTGACCGAGATCGTTTGTGGCAGCAACACCTTCGGCCATGTGGGCAGCCACTTGTGCATGGGTCAGCTTATAGCTACCTATGTGGCAGCCATGTGAGCTCGAAGAGCTAGCTTGCAGCCAGCCTGTAGATAGCTTAGAGCCCTTTTGAGCCTGCCAGTAGTTAGCTTATAGTTAAGTGTATTGTGTATGCTTATTTTAATTTCAGAAATCTATTTTATCTTTGGAAAATCCTAGAAAACTCACTTCAACTCCAAAAATTGTGAAACCTTTTCCAAAGCTCTTCTAAAATTATAACTCCGTGTTAGGCTAGTGTTCGCTCTCTTTTGGCTCTTAATTGTTGTTCATTTGGAGTTAATTGCAATAGGACCCGCCTTTATTTTAATTACGCGTTAATATGAGCAGCTGGAGCCGGGGAGCTGAGCTCGGAGATCGACTACAACGACGACTACATCACCGACGACTACTCGCACGCAGGTGTTCACGCCCGACTGATTCTGAATACCTATTAGGCATTGCTATGTAGTATGCTAGCGCTTTACTTTAAATACATGATGATGATGAACCTTGCACTGCCTTCTTTAATTATCATGTCCTTGATTGTCCTACCACTATATATGTATATAAGCGTGTATATGCGCTGAGCTTCGCGATGCATGTGTTGGGTTGGGAATAGTGGTTCTTGGCGTGCGTGGGGTAAAACAGGCAGGAGAAGGCGTTTTGGGTACTTTGGCGGGGGTGAGCTCGAAACAACCGATCTGGGATCGGGGATAGGGATGCACTCCTCAGTGTATCCCTACTTTGACGGTTTTCGGAGCCTAGGTGTTGGGGTTTTACTTGCGGATGGAGGACATGAGCTTGCCCCGGTCTGAAAGCGAGTGGATCAACTTGTCGATAGGACTTTCGTACACACCACCTCGCCGAGAGTGGGGATAGGGCCGAGTTGAGCTCGGCAAGTGCGGAACCATACCTGCTTAGGAAGGATAGAGGGTATCTGTGGGGAAGCGGTGGAGGTGAGACCACCCTCTCAGAGCGTCTCCCGTGTGGCCACACGGGAGCATTTCACAGTTTCGGTGCAATTCCCTTTGCGAGGGGGATCGCTTTGAGGGCCGGATGCGGGATGGGATCGTAACTACCGAGAGTTCGCACGGTAGGATGGGCTCGGTTGGCTGATCACCGTCGGGTACCGTCCCGAGTTGGGTACAGGTGTACACGCTCTGCGGAGTTTCGATCTATACGTATAGCCGCGTCCTCGGTCATGGACAAACCTTGAAGACATGTTTGTTCCTCATGTTTTGGGATTTCTACCTCCCCCTGTAGTTGAGAGTGTGGTGAGCCGTGGTTGCAGTCGGTTAGAGGAGAGTGGCTCCCTCTACCTCGTCGATCCGATTGCAATCATTGAGGTGCGAGGAGAGGAAGTTCTCGCATCGACCCTAGACGGAGATAGGTTGTGGAGACGGGGCCCTGGGGTACCAGGTGGTTCCGAGCGGTATCTGAGAGATTGGTTTGGGACCTATATGGAGATGATTTCTGTTTATGCTTTGTCGCTGCTGCATAGGAAACCTGAGCTTCTACCTTGCCTCTTTTCTTGCCCTTTAGAAGATAGGCCACTTAAAGCTGCATACAGTCGGTGACGTGAACCTATCCCACTCCTTGGGGATAGACCTTGAGTGTGCAGGTTACGAGTTCGACTTCGACAACAACACTGACGGATGGAACGACTGAGGGATGCGTCGCTTCGCTCAAGGATGCATGTGGGCGTGAAGAACAGAAGATGGAGACCCAACTGAGATGCTAGCTACCGCCGCGTAGAATTTTACTCTGATTCAGCCTTGAGGCTTGTAATGTTGTACTCCATTTTGGACATGTAATAAATTATGTACTAATATTTGTGTGATGCGATGTACGGTTGTGATTTGCCTTTTGTGATGAGATCTGTACGCGATAGCCACTGATCCCGGGACCATCGCAAAGGTACAGGGACTCGGGTTTTCCTCACTGGAAATCCGGGGTCGTTTCAGGTGGTATCAGAGCCGTACTTGACCGTAGCGCGTATCCCTAGAAATGGCCGATAGTAAATAAGGATTCTATATGTTTCCTTCCTTTATATAAACCCCTTGAAATATTTTATAAAATCTTTCCCCCCTTTGAAAAGCTTCTTTCTTACCTACGAGCTTCAATTTTTCTCACGAGGACACGACCTTTGGTCGAGAACTTGTCCTGAATACGATGAAGTGGAGCAGTGTCGAAACACCATACTAGGCACAACCCCTCGGAGATCATTTAACGATAAACTAGGTCGTTGCTGTGCCCACGACCTCTGAGACCTGAGTCACCCTCGAGGCAGCTTATATGTGTACCTATCATGTTTGCTGAGTGTTTGGCTCTTAATGGAGTTAATTGTGTTTTAATGCATCTTCTCATTGAGTGATAGGATATATAATTAGTGATATTTTCATGGTTGTGTCTGACTCATTGGTTGGTGAGTGACGTTGTCTAGAGTTTTGCCTCCCTGGTCGTGTTTTCCAAAATGTTATCGATCCGAAGGGCGAGTCGTCTGCTGGCACGCTTTGAAGAAGGTGCCAAGGAAGAGGAAGTTTCACAGGGTCGTGGGCGTGCCGCCGCCACCGCCACCCGAGGACCCTGAAGCTGATGACGAAGAGGAGGAAGCTGAGCCCGAACCGGAGTAAGGCCAACCTGAGACGGAGCAGCTGCCACCGCCACCACCCAACTTGATGGACGTGATGGCCCTGCAGACTCAGCTGATGCAGAGGATGGCGGAAACCATGGAGCATCGAAGCAATGGTGGGAACCGCAATGCCCCGCCAGGGGTGGGTCTCACAAAGAAATTGAGGGGTTCATTCACCTGAAGGCCCCCCACCATCAGCTACTCGGACAAGCCGCTCGATGCTGGCGACTGGTTGAGGGAAATCGAGACCAAGCTCGACCTCACTGTCTACACAGGCGAGGAGTGCGTCGCCATCGCCGCGCACCAGCTGGATGGTTCAGCCTAGTCTTGGTGGGACAAATACGCCGCTAGCCACCCGAACCCTGTTTTCATCAATTGTCTAGAGTTCTGTGAGGCGTTCTGCAAGCAGTACCTGCCCAGCGAGCTGATGGTCCAAAAGACTCAAGAGTTCTGCACCATGACACAGGGTGCGATGAGGGTGGAGGAGTACGAGCGCCACTTCATGGAAATGATGCGCTATGCTCCCAAAGACACCGACACCGACCAGAAGAAGCAGTTCTGGTTCCTACGAGGCCTTCACCACGGCCTTCGCCAAGGACTGAAGGCAGGTGAGCACAACTCTCTACGCCACCTCGTGATCTGCGCCATCACACTCGAGGACGAGAGAAGGAGTCATGAAGACTGCAAGAAGAACAGGAAGAGGATAGGAGATCAGGACCACATCGACTGATCGTTCCAGAAGTCGAGAGATGGGTCAAGCAACATAAAGAAAGGGAATTTCCGCCCAGGGATTAACCAGCATAGGAGCAACTTCGGAGGAGGCAACAACTACTACTCAGGAGGAGGGAGCTTCAACTACCAGCAGCAGAATGGAGGATATAACCGTCCGTAGCCGAGCACTCCGAGACCCAGCACCGGAGGGTTCATTCCAACTTGCTTCGCTTGTGGCAAGCTTGGGCACAAGACCTTCCAGAGCTCCGACAAGAAGACTGCAGCTACGCCCGCCAAACCACCGACCCCAGGAGGAGGACCTCCTCAGTCTGCGAGCCGTAGAAGGCTTACCCACCTGAAGAAAGGAAAAGTTACCAACGCTTCTGTCACTGCGATCGGAGAGTTTTAAGTTGGGTTGCATCGGCTCTAACTCTTTTTATGCTGGAGCAACTCGTTTCTTCTGTTTTCTCATCCCTTCAAAAAAACGGGAGTCAGCTCTTAATCTCGGGGACGAGATTCTTGTGAGGGGGGGAGTTCTGTAACATTCTGGAATTTCCTCCGGGATGTTAGCAATGCAAAAATGTGGATTTCAAAATTTCGATTTGAAATTGAGTGCATAATTAAGATGTAAGGCTGTCTTCTTTGATCCTTCCCTAATTTCCTAGATTTAATTTGAGCAAAAACATAAAATCCTTGGATTTTTATGGGATTGATTTTGCATCTTAATTGTGTGGGATTCAAATTTGCATTCTAATTCAAATTTGAATCATAGGTTAAATAGGAGCGGAGGTGTTTAGATAACGGGAAAAACCACCCTAGTCTCTGTTGGGCCCCTTCTCAAGTCGTTGAGTCCTCTAGAGCACCCCAATCTCTTCTCTCGGGTTCACCAAGCCGCAGCCCACCAAGCCTTTCGGCCCAACACACCCAGCCAGCCCATCTACCACCTACCCACACCGCCTTGTCTCTGCCACGCGGGCCCCAGCCGTCAGCTGCCTTTTGCCTGCTTTTCTTCCACCTCCCGCACGGACTGGTGACGCACGCCGTGGGGGCAGGGGAGGCGACGCGAGCGCCGCGCCGGCCCCATGGCCACCGCGCTGGCGCGCCGGATGCTTCCGCGTGCCCCCACACCGCATCCCTGCCGCCCGCTCTCGAGCCCTCAAACCCTAGCAGCCGCCCTACAAGAAGCCGCCCCCAACCATCCCTGTACCGCGCCGCCGCTTGGGGATTTTCCCCCAAATCCACCGCCACTGCACCAAAAATCAGAGAGGGAGGAGGAAGGGAGGAGCTGGAGTCGCTGGGGGTGCCATTCGTGGAGGAGCCCGAGGTCTCCGCGCCGCTGGGCCAACCGGTCGGCCGCCCGGCCGCAGCGCGAGGCCGCCGGACGGGGGTTGCCATGCGCGGACCGTGGAGGGCGCCGGAGCGGCCGTTCGCCCCCGGAGCCGAGCCGCCCGTGGAAGGAAGAAGCCCGTCCAACCTCTACTCCCTCTGCTCCAACCAGTCCGCCACCGTCCCCTGTTCTGCCTCCTCTTCACCGACCTCTTCAACACCGCCTTGCCGGAACGCCAAGGAGCGGGGCTGCAGCACCGGGAAGATGTCGCTGTGGAAGCCATGGACCGCGCCACATTGCTTCCTCTGCTCCAGGTCGTTCCACGCTGCTCGTCACCACCTCCTCGCTGCCGTGTACAGAGCGCGAGGTGAGCACCGAAGCCTTCACCTTGTTGTGGACCCGGCCTTCGAGCCGAGGCTGGACCGAGCCTTGTGAGCTCGCTGCTTGTGTGTTGCCTGCTGTCCCCCACCGCGCCGCCGCGCAGACCCGCCATCGCTTGAGAGCCGACCATCGAGCCGAGCCAGTCGCTTTGCAGGTGCCGCTGCCGTCGTCGCCGCGCGCGCTCCCTTGCCTTGCAATGGTGTCGTACCTTTGTTTTGACGAGCGCACGCCGAGTTCCGGCTCACCGTCGGCACCCACACGCTGAGCACACCACCGTCGAGCAAAGGCCCTGCCTTTCTTGGGCCAGGAGTCGGGTGAGCACAGACCCTCGTCGTGTGCACTTCCCCGCTTGTCGTCACCCTGTTTCTGTCCCTTTGTCGTGTGCATATTGTCGGCATTGTGCCATCGCCACGGCGGTGCCGCCGACCTTTTACCCGCACACACCAACACCGGGTCGAGGCCCTGTTCTTCCTGGCCGAACCTGTGCACGCGCACTCACGCACACGCGAGGTCGTTCGCAGGCGTATGTCCCCCAACCAACGCCGCCGGGCCATTCCTCGCCGTTTTCCCTTTCTCTATTCCCTTGCCTAGTGCACGCCATCAATTTTGTGTCACTGCCATTGCCGAGCCGTCGGCGTTCAGCACGCACACGAACACACGCAACCGAGGGGCCGAGCCCCCTGCTTCACCTATCTGTGACCGTGCTCGACGTTCCGCCGTGCCGTCGCCACGAACCCCAACGCACCGGCGCACGTGTGTCCGTCGAGCCATCGACTCCAAGTTCGAACCTTTTTGGCTGCCTTGATCCTGAGCACCGCCTCGCCTAAATTTGCTCGTTGAGCTCTCGTCTCTGTGTTGTCGCCGTGCACGCGCCGTCAGTTTTGCGTCGCCCCCGTGGCCACGCCGCCGACGTTCGCACAAATGCAAACACGTACACCCGAGGAGTCGAGCCCCTCTGCTCTCCCTGTCCAACCGCACACATACTCGTGCGCACACTCATGCTCGATCTCCGCACGTAATCGTGTGATCCCCACCGGCACCGCACAAGAGTTTGTGTCGGTGAGCCCCATCTCGTAGCGCTCTGCCGCTGCCGCGAACCCCAAAGCGTCGGCACACGTTTGTTCCCCGAAGCAATCAGATGCGGGGTCGAACCATCTTGGCCGCCTTCATCCTCATCACCTCCCGGCCTTAGCCTGGTCTCCGCTCTCCTTTCTTTGCGCCTTCACTGTGGCACGCCGCCGCAGTCGCGTTGTCGCCATGGTCAGGCCGCCGCCGTTCCGGCCCACCGCCGTGGTCTGGACGCCGGTATGTGCAAGCGTTCGCCCTTGCCTTGAGCAACCACGCACGCACGTGCCCGTGCCTAGCCGCGCAACCATGCATGCGCTTGCCTGGAGAGGTCAAGGCCAAACCTTTGGCTCCCTTTCGCGCCAGACCTTGTCGGCACTCCGTCCCGCCACGGGACGCGACTTTGCCGCCGATGGAGATCCTTCCTCCCCGGGAGTGCGAGCGCCAACTCGATCCCGTTCTTGCACACTTTCTATGGCGCATGAGCACGCCAACCCAGTCGTCGCCTTCCCCACCTCGAGCGAAGCCAAAGCATCCAAATCGCGACCACCCCGTCTCTCTACTTCACTGCCGAGGACGTCCTTCTGACCGCCTGGGCGCACGAGCGTCAGGCCAAGTCAGTGCACGTGCTCGTCCTCACGCACGCACGCAGGCGAACACCCCGGCGTGCCACCGCGGAGCTCGCCGCCGTGGCCAAGCCACCTTCTTGCCTGCGCGCTCAAGTGAGGACATGGATGCCGCCTTTGGCCGGCCAATGCTCACTTACGCACGCGAGGACCAAGGCCTCGCCTTTCTGTGGCTAGACCTCGTGTGAACTCAGACCCTCGCCGTCGACTTTCTTATCATCGCCAGGAAAGCCCTGTTCTTGACCGTGATCTTCTGTTCGCAAGACGGCGTCCCCGCCGCGTAGTGCGTTGTCTCTGTCAACCTTCGCCGCGCCGGACTGCTCTATTTCTCCGCCGGCGTTCTGCTCACGTACACCCGCACCCGCGGGAGTCGAGCCCTGCTCTCCCTGTCCAAACGGTGCATGCGCATGTTCACGCGCACGCGCGCCCTCGCAAGCGAGCTGCCACGCCGCCGCGGACACCCCAGTCGCGACACCGCGGAGTTCGAGCCGCACCGAGCCGTTTACCATCGCGCAGCCGTGCTCGTTTGGAAGCTTCATCTCACCGCCGCATGCTCGTGCATGCGCTCAACCAAGCTGTCGCCCTTGCTCTCCTTGCTCCAGTCCGGTGAACACGCTCACGCGTGTCAGCCGAACCTGACCGCCGCTCAGCCTGTCGTGACCGGAACCCCGTCGTAAAGAGCATCCTTTCTGCCATGGCGCGCGAGCGCCGGACCAACTGGTGTACGCGTTCGCTCTCAGGCACGCGAGCGCATACAATCTCATCGACGCCAACCACCCTAGCCTCTTCGTCGAAACCCTCTGCTTTGCACCGCGCGCCAAGCCGCTCTCCGTCACTGTCGTGCTGAGTTTCCGACAAAGGCAACCCTTTTCTTTGCCTAGATGAATCCTTAGGTGTACCAGAGCCGCGTGAGCTCGAGTCACTGACCAACCTCGCCACCGACGAGCCCATTTCCGCCCGTCGCTCCTCTGGGACTTACCATCGAGCACCTGGCGCTCACGCCAGAGCCCCATAGGGGATAGTTGCACACACGCGCCCACACGCCTTTGTTACCGTAGTGGATCCTGTCGGATCTAGTGCCTTCAACCAACCACAAAAGCACCCCACCTCTGCCGCTCAGCTGCGAGCCGCAGCAGATCTGACCGAGATCGTTTGTGGCAGCCACACCTTCGGCCATGTGGGCAGCCACTTGTGCATGGGTCAGCTTATAGCTACCTATGTGGCAGCCATGTGAGCTCGCAGAGCTAGCTTGCATCCAGCCTGTAGATAGCTTAGAGCCCTTTTGAGCCTGCCAGTAGTTAGCCTATAGTTAAGTGTATTGTGTATGCTTATTTTAATTTCAGAAATCTATTTTATCTTTGGAAAATCCTAGAAAACTCACTTCAACTCCGAAAATTGTGAAACCTTTTCCAAAGCTTTTCTAAAATTATAAACTCCGTGTTACGCTAGTGTTCGCTCTCTTTTGGCTCTTAATTGTTGTTCATTTGGAGTTAATTGCAATAGGACCCGCCTTTATTTTAATTACGCGTTAATAGGAGCAATTTGGAGCCGGGAGCTGAGCTCGGAGATCGAATACAACGACGACTACGTCACCGACGACTACTCGCACGCAGGTGTTCACGCCCGACTGATTCTGAATACCTATTAGGCATTGCTATGTAGTATGCTAGCGCTTTACTTTAAATACATGATGATGATGAACCTTGCACTGCCTTCTTTAATCATCCTGTCCTTGATTGTCCTACCACTATATATGTATATAAGCTTGTATATGCGCTGAGCTTCACGATGCATGTGTTGGGTTGGGAATAGTGGTTCTTGGCGTGCGTGGGGTAAAACCGGCAGGAGAAGGCGTTTTGGGTACTTTGGCGGGGGTGAACTCGAAACAACCGATCTGGGATCGGGGATAGGGATGCACTCCTCAGTGTATCCCTACTTTGACGGTTTTCGGAGCCTAGGTGTTGGGGTTTTACTTGCGGATGGAGGACATGAGCTTGCCCCGGTCTGAAAGCGAGTGGATCAACTTGTCGATAGGACTTTCGTACACACCACCTCGCCGAGAGTGGGGATAGGGCCGAGTTGAGCTCGGCAAGTGCGGAACCATACCTGCTTAGGAAGGATAGAGGGTATCTGTGGGGGAGCGGTGGAGGTGAGACCACCCTCTCAGAGCGTCTCCCGTGTGGCCACACGGGAGCATTTCACAGTTCCGGTGCAATTCCCTTTGCGAGGGGGATCGCTTTGAGGGCCGGATGCAGGATGGGATCGTAACTACCGAGAGTTCGCACGGTAGGATGGGCTCGGTTGGCTGATCACCGTCGGGTACCATCCCGAGTTGGGTACAGGTGTACACGCTCTGCAGAGTTTCGATCTATACGTATAGCCGCGTCCTCGGTCATGGACAAACCTTGAAGACATGTTTGTTCCTCATGTTTTGGGATTTCTACCTCCCCCTCGTAGTTGAGAGTGTGGTGAGCCGTGGTTGCGATCGGTTAGAGCGAGTGGCTCCCTCTACCTCGTCGATCCGATTGCAATCATTGAGGTGCGAGGAGAGGAAGTTCTCGCATCGACCCTAGATGGAGATAGGTTGTGGAGACGGGGCCCTGGGGTACCAGGTGGTTCCGAGCGGTATCTGAGAGATTGGTTTGGGACCTATATGGAGATGATTTCTGTTTATGCTTTGCTGCTGCTGCATAGGAAACCTGAGCTTCTACCTTGCCTCTTTTCTTGCCCTTTAGAAGATAGGCCACTTAAAGCTGCATACAGTCGGTGACGTGAACCTATCCCACTCCTTGGGGATAGACTTTGAGTGTGCAGGTTACGAGTTCGACTTCGACAACGAAGACCGACGGATGGAACGACTGAGGGATGCGTCGCTTCGCTCAAGGATGCTTGTGGGCGTGAAGAACAGAAGATGGAGACCCAACTGAGATGCTAGCTACCGCCGCGTAGAATTTTACTCTGATTCATCCTTGAGGCTTGTAATGTTGTACTCCATTTTGGACATGTAATAAATTATGTACTAATATTTGTGTGATGCGATGTACGGTTGTGATTTGCCTTCTGTGATGAGATCTGTACGCGATAGCCACTGACCCTGGGACTATCGCAAAGGTACAGGGACTCGGGTTTTCCTCACCGAAAATTCGGGGTCGTTCACGGACCTTCATGGCTCGCCACTAGTAAAGCCCCTGAGTGGATGCAAGTGAAGACCCGGTGCATTTGGAGGATGAAGTCTTCTCCGTCCAAGGGCGCGAAGGCTGGAGCCGGTGCCGGGAAGAAGAGATCCCGCAGCGATGTGGAAGAATCTGCCCGGGATTCATCACCGCCGACGTCTCCCCCACGCGCAGTCCGAACAAGGAGTGGAAGAAATCCAAGGCGAAGATTTGCTGGCGCTGGTGAACAGCGGATTCCTCCGGGAGAAGGAGATGGACATGTGGCGCGCCGCCGCGGGCGACCCGTACCCGATGGAGAAGAACCCCGACGAGGTCCCGATGTTCGCCCGGTTCGTGGAGCGCGGACTAGCACTCCCGGCGAGTGACTTCTTCATGGGTCTCCTCAACTACTACGATATCGAGTACTTGAACTTGAATCCTAATGGGATTTTCACATCTCCGTCTTCGTCTACTTCTGCGAAGCCTTCGTGGGGATCAAACCCCACTGGATATTGTTCAGGAAATTCTTCCGTGTGAAGCCGCAGCCGAGCGCCAATGACCCACGAGTAGTCGGAGGCGCCGACATTCAGATGCGTGAAGACGTCGCCGAGCAGTACTTGTACAAACTCATTGACTCAAATGAAGACCGGATGGCGAAATGGTTTTATATCACAAACCACCACCCAGAGCTGCCGAAGCCCAGCGGGAAGCAGCCGAAGCATCGGGCGTGGTGGAACACGGAGCGACGATGCAGGAGGGTATTCAACTACCCGAACTGCTGCAGAAGATAAAGGCATTGAGAGAAGCCGGGCTGAGGGCCGAACACGTGGCCTTCAGCTTCATGAAGAGGAGGGTGCAGCCATTGATGGCACGCGACACCCTCGGGTACCAGTATATGGGCGATGACGACACGTCGAGGATGCCCGGCAATGAAGTCGACGATGAAGAGATTGTCGAGAGGCTGGGCAAGATATTCAAGGATATGCCGTCGTACACACCATGCCCAGTCCCAGAGTACTCCGCAGCTTGTCCGCCAAACAAGGTTAGTAGCCGATGACCTCTGTCTTCGAGTACTGATTAGATTGAAGCAGTCACACTAACCCAAGTCATTTGCTGTAGGATGACATTACGAAGTTTGTCTCCGACCCAGCTCCCCCTCCTCGACTTGTAGATATTCCAGAGGAGGGAAAGGGCAAGGCCAAGGAATGCCGTGAAGTTAGCGAGGGTGACGACACCGTTACCATTGAAGATACGTCCGACGAGGAGGACGGGGAGATGCTGCGGGAGCGGGTTCAGCTGCGGTCCAGGTTCAGCTGTCCTGGGCTGCCCAATGCCCCCCTTATCGATGATCCACCGACTAGCCTAGAGGCTAGTCTCCCTGCGCCGCCGAGGAGGCCGCGAAATGTGGCGCGCAAACGTGTTGCCAAGAAGTTGAAAGTGATAGAGGAGATGTCCCAAGAGGTGAGTTCCTCGAGCAGAGTAGTCGAGTACTTGTCTTGAAGTATTGTATGCTGATAATTTGAATTCTGAGTTGTCGTAGGAGAACCCATCATCCGACCCTGTTGATCTAGAGGAAGGAGATGATTGGGACATGGTGGGCGATGCGACTGAAAGAAGTCGCAGTCTAGCACCCACCGTAGAAGAACTTGTGTCGCAAATGACACAGCGGGTGACTAGAGTTGTCGAGCCGCAGGCGCCGGCCGTGGAGAGCAGGCCAGAGCCGAGCGCGACTACTGGGGCCGAAGAACCAGTAGCACCTCAGGTTGAAGAAGAGGCACCCGCGGAAGCCGGGCACGTCGACATTGTTAACACCAAAATTTGGTAAGGAGTCTGACTTGTGGGTCCGGCTCGGTGAGGAGTCCGTCCGGTGGAAGGAAGGATTTTCTCAGATGTATTCGGCAGAAGATCCGCGGTCGGCTATCTGCTTCCGTTCGGTAAGGGAACAGTTGAGCTGATTTCGCGGGATTGGACGGTGACGTGGCTCAAGCAACAAGGACGAATGGATAGATAAGCGATCAAGCTTAGAGATAAGTTAGGCAACAAATCCATTCGAGGTTGTACTTGGCAGGGTATAAATATGAGCCCTGAATGTATGTAACATAGACAATCATTCTCAATACAAACCGGCCTTACGCCAAACCCTAGAGTCCATTTGTCGTGTCGTCGAGTTCTTCGAGAGGGTTCATCGATCCGTCGACCTCCGTGAGTACCGGCAACCTTGTATCATATCTAGTATCATGCGGTGGATTTAGATCTAATGCAAGTAGTCTTGTTACCATGCTTCGTGTCATGCGGTAGATTCAAGCTTGGTTCAAGAGGGTTTCTTGTTAGGTCATGAGCCATGCGGTAGGCTAAGATCTAGCTTGAAGCTAGTTATCGGCTCTATTGGATTTTGGCGAGATCCAATAGATTCATTAAGTTACCCCATATTGCTTTGAATTTTTACTTTATGTTTAAATTCATGTAACACCTTTTGCCCAATCTAGATGGGTTTGGATCGGCTTTATCCCTTTTGTGATCCTTGTACGAGTCGAGTTCGTGCCCTGAGCTAATTCAACACGTGGATCACGTGCTTTCCGATAGCCGAAACCGAATCGATCTAGGTTGTTACGTGTTGCGGGTTCAAGCTTGCCAACGTTGATATAAATCTTGAAAGAACTGAGTATCATGCGGTAGATGCAGGTTTTTGGGTTGCTTTGAAGCTAGTCATCCGGTGGATTAGATTTCAAACCAATCTGATAGATTCCTTCGCTTGGTAATGTTTGTTCCTTCTTCATGGACCCCGAATCGGCTGTTCAGCCGTATTCGGTTATGTTTCTTCATTAGTAGAACACGTGCGTAATTCATGCTTTAAATAATGTATGCTTTTAGCTTTCCATATTTAGATTGTATCATGCGGTGGATAGATCTATTTGTGGAAAGTGGTACGATTTTCATGCAAGTTGTATCATGCGGTGGATAGATTTGTTTGGTGTCGTACCCGACGGGTTTTAAAGTACCTAGACATGCGGTAGACTAGTGCTTTGGATCTATGCATACTTGTTTATCACATGTTTATGCTCGCGCTTTACTTTATTTATTTATTTAATGATTAATCACCATGGGGATCGGTCGTGGTCCTGTGCATGTGCATCTTTGCTCTAAACAAAGACCGATCATCGTCATGCTTACGTCATCCATTCGGCTGTGTTACCTTTCCTGTTGCAAGTTCCCGAATGGTTTCAGTTTATTGGCAAATAGCTTTCTATAGCTATGTGTCGTCCCATCTGGCTTTGTAGCCGTAAATATGGAACTATCTGGTACCACCCGGCAAGTTCCAAGCTTTGGTATTTAACTACATTGTCTTTTGTTGATTTTCAGGAAAAATTGACTGGCACGTCTTGTGATTCTTTGCACGTGTGAAGCCAGCTTGTTCGGCTTGCTGTGTGATTGGCGCTAGGTGCACATTTTGCGTCAACACACTTTTTGGCACGCCCAGTGGGACCACAGCCGAAAAGATCAAGATGCCTGACATTGGGGACATCATGGATGTAAACATTGAAGACCTCTCCCCTGAACAGCGGCAGCAGCTCCAGGACGCAGTGGACCAATTCCAGCAGAAGTGCATGCTGTCCTTCAAGAAGAATAGGAGTGGCGTCCCATACTTGAAGAATGAGATGCCCAGAGTATTGTTGCCAGGAGAGAGCGACGCGACCACCCAGCAGGAGAGGGAGGAGTGCATACAGGCGTTCTGAGATGCCGCAGACCACGTCTTGAGCAGGCACCACAAAGCTTTCCTTGGTGCGTTCAAGCAAATGATGGTGGCTGTCTTTGGCCCAGGCATGGAGCAGGCATTCAGCAAGACACCCATCCAAACGGGTACCGTGGAGTTGGGCGAGTCAAGTTCTCAACCACCATTACGGAGCCAGCCAATCCAGCCTCCTCCTCAGAGCGCTGGAAGTCAAGATTTCCAGCCTCCTCCGCAAGGCGCTGGGGGTCAACCGGCCGCCCCCCACTACGGCCTCGGAGGGCAACCAATCCAGCCACCGCCGCGGGCAGCACGGGTCAACCCCGTACAACGGCCCGAACCCGTACCAGCCCACATACGGGGAGATAGCGTTCGGCTCGCCTGGGGCCCCGCTTGCCTCCGGCCACAGGATTGCTCCGGCAAGCAACTGGCTACAGAGGAACCTATACGGCGGAGGCTACCACGAGGTGGGAAACTACGGAGCCATCGACTCTTTCCTGCACCCAGGGTACGCACTAGCTGCAGGCACACAGGAAGACGACGCCCTGGCGCGGAAGATGGTCGAGTTGATGTAAAATCAGTTCGGTCTCAAACCGAAAATGCAGGGACCTGCCTACAAGCCGCTGTTCCCAGAGTGGTACTTCAACGTGCTCCTTCCGCCAAGGGTGAAACCTCCAACGGAATTCACGAAATTTTCCGAGCAAGACGACACAAGCACGGTGGAGCACATTGCTCGCTACCTAATGCAGCTCGGAGAATGCTCAGCTGAAGAAGCGTTCAGGGTCAGATACTTCCCCGCGTCACTGACAGACCCGGCATTCCAGTGGTTCTCGTCCTTGCCCCCTGAGTCAGTTAGCAGATGGAAGGACCTGGAACGGAAATTCCATGCCCATTATTTCAGCGGTAGCTCAGAGAAGAAGCTGATCGACCTTGCCACCCTGAAGCGCAGGCACGCCGAGACGCCATTGGAATTTCTCGGGAGGTTCGGGGAAGTTAAGGGCATGTGCTTTTCACTCAACTTACCGGATGACCGCTTGGCCGACATGGCCGTTGCCGGATGCCGCCGCCGTGCGTGAGAAACTGTTTGGTATGGAGTTTGAAAACCTGGGCCAGCTGTCTCAAAAGCTATCATTAATGAGCAATCAAGCGTATGGCTTCAAGCAGGATGCCAGGTTTGGCAAACAGCATGACGTGGCGGATATCTACAACCAGTTCTTGGACAAGGCCGACCTGATAGAAGATTCTGATGATGAACTGGATGTAGCCGCAGCCGAAATCATGTGGGGGAAAGAGCCATTAACGATGAATCAACTGGGTCAAACAGACCAAAGGCACCTACGATTTCGACATCACGAAGGCTGACAAGCTGTTTGAGCTCCTAGTGAAGGAAGGCCGAATCAGATTGCCTGAGGGGCACTTCATGCTTCGGCCCGATGGGATAAAGGAGAAGCGTTACTGCGGATTCCACGACAGGAACTCACACTCCATCAACGACTGCAGGGTCTTCAGGATGAGGATCCAGAAAGCCATCCAGGAGGGACACCTCAAATTTGACAACAAGATGAAGCTGGATGACCACCCCTTCCCTCAGAACATGGTGGGTTTTTCCGTCAACATGGTGACGGCTGAGGAGAAGGGCAAGGTCAAAGTCTTGACCTCAGCCAGGGCTAGGCAGGATGGAATAGTGGACCCAGAGCGTCAAGTAACTTTGGAGCAGGTACATGGTGAAGCCCCCCGCATTCTCAAAAGCCACATCGAAGCCGGGGAATCATCCAGAACCAAACCCAGGGTGACCACGCGTATCCTCCTCAACAAGTGGCAGCGCCAGTTGGAAAAAGAGCGCTACCAGAAGCGAAGATACGAGGAGGAGAAGCACAGAGCTGAAGAGGAGGCACACAGAAGAGACCTGGAACAATACACGCGCGAGCAGGAGCGCGCGCACTGGGGATGTGCGTTCTTCAAGCACTGTTGGAACGAGGGTTTGAAGCTGCCCACGCTGAGGAACTGCCCTGAATGCAGTGACAGGTATTTTGAGTACGAGCGGGAGACGCCAATCGCCGATCCGTCCATGAGAGAATTGGAAGGATCCATCCTAACGAGGATCGGCGCCAAAAAAATTGAAATCATTGATCATCCCGGGGAAAAGGCAAGCCGATTTAAGGTGGGGCCGATCAAGAGGAGGACGAAGACGAGTACATCTGGCAGAAGGGGCAATGGTGCCCGCCTGGCCTAAGGAAAAGTCAGAAGAGACGGGTTCAGCACTTGAGGAACCGCGAACTAAGGCAGGCTGGGATCCAAACGAGGCAGGTGTGGCGTCCAAAGGATCAACCTGAAGGGTCAAAGCGTTCGGCTCCAACATGCATGGTATATTTTCTGCCGAATGAGTTTATGGCTCCTGCTAATCAGGTTGTGCAGGAAGAGGCGTCCCTAGATGATGAGCAGATCGAGGGGATGATGGCGCAGCTGGTGCTAGCCAAGCAGGCCATCTTCGACAAACCGGCCAAAAATCGACACATGAGGCCGCTGTACTTGAGGGGATATGTCAATGGCAAGCCATTGACCAAGATGTTTGTCGACGGTGGAGCGGCAGTTAACGTAATGCCGTACACCATCTTCAGGAAACTTGGCATGGGCCCTAGCGATCTAACGCCTACAAGCATAATACTGAACGATTTCGCTGGGAATCCTTCAGACACCAAGGGATGCGCTCACGTGGATCTGATGATCGGGTCCAAGATGCTGCTCACTACCTTCTTTGTTATTGAAGGTAAAGGAGCCTACGACCCTCTTTCGCTTGGACGGGACCGGATTCATGCCAATTGCTTGCGTCCCATCCACCATGCATCGGCGGCTCATCCAGTGGGTGGATGATGATATTGAGGTTGTCCAAGCAGATGACTCCGTGAGTGTTGCAAACATGGAACCAGCATTCTGGGAGTATCAAGGCATTGACTGTTTCTCAGGGAAAGACTGGGGAGAAAGTCCTGTTGAACCTGTCAGCAACGATCAACAGCCGATTCAAGCAGTCGGCTCTTATAGTAATTTTTAAATGGAGAACCCCGTTGATGGCACTGATGGCAAGTTGGGGCGAGGATTTATGTCGGCTGATAAATTAGAAGAAGTTGATATTGGAAGCGGTGATAAGCCAAGGCCGACGTTCATCAGCGCAAACTTGCAACCGGACTTCAGGGAGGAATTAATCAGGCTGCTCAAGGAATATAAAGATTGCTTCGCCTGGGATTATTCGGAGATGCCTGGACTGGATCGTTCCATCGTTGAGCATCGGTTGCCAATCAAATCTGGTTTCAAACCATACAAGCAACCACCCCGGAAAATCTACAAGGATGAGGTATTGGCCGATGTGAAGAAGGAAGTTGAAAGATTACTTGATGCAAACTTCGTTCGGCCATGCAGATATGCGGAGTGGATTTCTAACATCGTCCCTGTGTACAAGAAGAATGGAAAAATGAGGGTTTGCATAGATTTCAGGGACCTGAACAGAGCTACTCCGATGGATGGATACCCGATGCATATTGCCGATTTGTTGATCGACGCCGCAGCTGGGCACAAAGTGATCAGTTTCATGGATGGCAATGCGGGATACAACCAAATATTTATGGCAATAGAGGATATATCGAAGACGGCCTTCAGATGTCCTGGTCATATAGGCCTGTTTGAATGGATAGTCATGACATTTGGGTTAAAAAATGCCGGTGCAACTTATCAGCGAGCCATGAATTACATTTTTCACGAGTTGATCGGTAAAATTGTAGAAATTTACATTGATGATGTGGTGATCAAGTCCCTAAGTCATGACACACATTTGGAAGATGTAAAAAGGACCTTGGAGTGCACCCGAAAGCATGGTTTAAAGATGAATCCAAACAAGTTCGCTTTTGGGGTATCAGCTGGAGAGTTCTTGGGATTTTTGGTCCACGAAGGGGGGATTGAAGTTGGCAAGAAGAGCATGAAGGCCATCGATGAAGTTGTTCCTCCAACTAATCTCAAGGAGTTACAATCACTGCTCAGCAAAATTAATTTCGTGAGGAGATTCATTTCAAATTTGTCATAGAAAGTTTTGCCATTCTCTCCACTGTTGAAGCTAAAGAAAGATCAGAAGTTCACATGGGGCGACGAACAACAAAAGGCTTTCGATGAGATCAAGCAATACATGAAGGAGCCACCAGTGCTGGTACCTCCTCAACTGGATAAGCCTTTCAAGTTGTACGTTGCGGCCGATACCCAAACCATTGGATCGGCCCTTATTCAAGAATTCGGAGGAAAGGAGCGGGTGGTAGCATATCTTAGACGAAAACTACTTGATCCTGAGACCAAGTATTCGACTGCAGAAAAGCTGTGCCTGTGCGTATGCTACTCGTGTACAAAGTTTCGGCACTACTTGTTGAATGCCGAATGCACTGTGTATTCCAAGTTTGATGTAATAAAACATATGTTATCTATGCCAATTTTGAATGGCAGGATTGGCAAATGGATCTTGGCTTTATCAGAGTTTGAGTTAAATTTCGAATCGGCAAAAGCTATCAAGGGACAGATCATTGCCGATTTTATAACTGAACATCGCGATCCGTCAATTGATTTGCTTGAAATTACCCCTTGGGCTTTATTTTTTGATGGGTCATCATGTGGTAAAGGTGGGGGAGTAGGGATCCTACTAATTTCGCCTAGGGGTGAGATGTTTGAATTTGCTATCCCGATACAGCCCACTGTTACAAACAACCAGGCCGAGTACGAGGCACTGCTTCGAGGGCTTCAATATTTGAGAGAAGCTGGGGCCGTTTCAGTTGAAGTTTATGGAGACTCAGAATTGGTGATCAAGCAATTGAACGGCCAATACGAATGCAAAAGTGAAGCGCTGAGGAGTTACTACGAAGAATGCAGGGAAATCTTGAAGAGCTTCCCGTTGGTAATTCTACAGCATATTCCTAGGGAACATAATGAAGAAGCAAACAGGCTGGCTCAAAGCGCCTCTGGCTACAAAGAGAGTCAAGAAGCGTTTGCTGCAGATGTATGTGCACTGGGGACGGATCTTGCAGAAGATGATTGGAGAAAAGAGATCATTGATTACTTGAAGGATCCATCCCGAAAGGTCTCTAGGAAGCTCAGGTACAAGGCCATAAAATTCGTTCTTCTGGATGAAAATTTGTTCTACAAATCATTAGATGGGGTATTGTTAAGATGCCTGGGTCCAGAAGAAGCCAAGAACATGATGAGCGAGGTGCACAATGGGATATGTGGAGCACACCAATCGGCCTACCGCATGAAATGGGTCATCAGGCAAGCTGGGTGCTTTTGGCCGACAACATTAGAGGATTGCTTTGAGTATTACAAGGGATGTCAAGATTGCCAGAGGTTTGGAAATATTCAAAGAGTCTCCGCATGAGCATTGAATCCCATCATCAAACCATGGCCATTCAGGGGCTGGGGTATAGACTTGATTGGCCAGATCAATCCACCACCTAGCAAGGGGCATAAGTTCGTGCTTTTGGCTACGGATTATTTTACTAAATGGGTTGAGGCGATCCCACTGAAGAAGGTGACGTCGGAAAACATGGTTGAATTTGTCAAGGAGCACATCATCTATCGGTTTGGGATCCCCCAGACAATCACAACTGATCAAGGGGCCCAATTCGTGTCCCTGGAGTTCAGAGAGTTTGCCGAAAGCATGGGAATCAAATTGTTTAACTCTTCTCCCTATTATGCCCAAGCTAATGGTCAAGCGGAGGCTTCTAATAAGATCATGATCAAGCTGATACAGAAGAAGATCGACCAGAAGCCAAGAAGGTGGCATTCGGTACTCAGTGAGGCACTGTGGGCTTACCGAATGGCCCCTCATGGAGCTACAAAAACCTCTCCTTATGAATTGGTTTATGGGCATCATGCGGTTCTACCTTGGGAAATGCAGTCAGATTCAAGGAGAGTTGTGTTACAGAAAGATTTGAGATCCAAGGATTACAGTGACCTAATGATGGATGAGCTAGAGGATTTACACATGATCCGTCTTAAGGCCCTGGAAAACATTGAGAGGAACAAGCTGCGGGTTGCCAAATATTATAACAAGAAAGTAAAAGTCAGGCAATTTGCAGAAGGGGATTTGGTTTGGAAAGTGCTATTGCCGATTGGAACTAAATATAGCGAATTCGGCAAATGGTCCCCTAACTGGGAAGGGCCTTTTCGTGTGGTCAGATGCGTCCCTGGTAATGCATACATATTGAAAACTTTGCTAGGAGAAGAGTTTTCCGCCGCAATAAATGGAAGATATCTGAAGAAATATTATCCTAGTAATGAAATCGATCGATGATCACCAGCAGTGGGATTACACGCATCTGACACAGAAACAGCCGGCGCTCAAGAACGAGGCCGCCTTTAGAACAAAAATTCACAAACAGAAGAAATGGCCAGTGCCTAGATGCATTGCCCTTAGCACAAAACTACATTACAACTGCTTCTTGCAGGTTACATCCAACAACCTTGGTGATCAGGACCTCAAGGAGGTGGGAAGCAGAAGGCGTGGAGGAAGAATGCGAAAAGTATGATTCAATCTTTTCTTTGCTTCTTCGGCTGCTCCCTCTTCAATTGCTCCAGGACCACCGTGACAGCAACTTGGAATGCACGGGGGTGACCATGATTCGCGGCCTCCACCAAGCTGTCCCAAGCCGCTTTCAGGTTGTTGTACCTTTCAGAGACATCTGAAACGGAGGAGTGGGTGTTAGGGGCAAGAAATCCAGATGTGGGCACGAAGTCAAGAAGAAGTCAGGAACATTTACCCCCCACTAGTGCCTCCAGAGCCATGCGACTCGCGTTTGGCTTGGCAACGAGCGGTGATGTCCCTGAGGCCGTGCTCCAAGTGCCGAACGCGGCGGCGCAGTTGATGGCTGGTCCTCTGTTCAGGCGTAGCGTCCTCTGCTTCAAGGGAGGAATCGGAGGAGATGTACTCAGGCACGTCTTCGGTCCCGATGATTTCTTCAGGAAGCAAATCAAGGCTGAAAGAGGAAAAGAAGAGGAAGTAAAGCGCAAGATCATATGGAAGACAAGGAGTAAATCAAGGGAAAACTCACCTTCGAATCGTGCGTTTCTTTGGAGGGTCGCTCTCCCCGGGGTTGCTTGCCTTTGTCCATGGCCTTGGGGCTTTTTCCTCCGGGAGACAGGGGAGGAATGAGAAGTGATGGATGAGTGTGCGAGTGGATTTGCAGGGCATCTCAGCAGGCTATTTTATTGACCGAAGGGGTGCATCGGGAGTGATGACTGGCCAGCATACACTGTTGGAATACCAAACGGCAGGGTTTTCTTCCCGGATGCGAAGGGTTTTCACTTGAACAGTGCTTATGGATTGCCGATTCAAGGATCTTCTGTGGATTTTGCACCAAGGGGCATCTGTTCTCGCGTATTCGGCTCAAGACAGTTCCCGGATACATTTGAGGAAAAACAAGATTCACGGATGCAAACATAAAGAAAAATCATCACAGTGCAAGCACAGAATTCAAAAGTTCTTTATTTATTGCCGACATTCAAACATCTCTAATACAATCTAGTCGAAAAGCCTGTTCAGCACAGATTGGGGATGAGTGATTTCGGCAATAGCGTCGCCGTGGCCATCGAGGCGCTCCAAGATGAGCTCAATCTCCTCGATGTCTTCTGGCGCGCCGCCCCGGAAGCCGCGCGGCCTGGTGGAGTAGTCGACGTCTGTGTGCGTCGTCATGGCGCCGGTGCCCAGGGTGGTGCCCAAGCGAACGCCATGGGTGGCCACCTCATCAACGCGGTGCTCCACCGCAGCAAGGCGCTCCGCCGGCGTGTCACCGCGGGCGTTCACCTTGTCGGCCAGCTGCTCCACCAGCATCTTCAGCTGGTTGAGCTCGGCATCGCGGGCTGCAAGGTGCAAGAGGAAAGGAGATTAGCATCAAAGGCCGGATTGGATCAAGAATTGATTTCAGAGCTGTACCGTCGATGGTTTCCAACAGCTGCTTGCGCTGGTCCTCCCACTCCAACTCGGCTATGCCCGCCTTTTTGGAGACATCCTCCAGCTCGCGCTGGGCCGTCTCCAGTTCCGCCTTGAAGCGGAGAGCGTCGAGTTCCCCGTAGGGCACGGGGGAGTGGCCGTCAGACTCCGAGGAGTCGTCCGAAAGAGGCTGACTGGCCGGCGCAGGAGATGGATTCCACTGGATCAACCTGAAAAAAGGGGGTGATCGTCAAAACAAAAGAAGATCAACGATGAATCAAAGAAGAGAAATTGACGATCATTGCCTCCGGCGCGCATTAGCGCTGCTCCCCTCCGCCTCATCAGAGGCGCGGTGTCGGTTGAGGCGGCGCACCATGCTGCTCTGGGATGTGCACTGTTTGGAAAGAAGAAGAGTTGAGATTGGCAAAGATTCGAGAGCTAAAGGCTTGGTGGAGAGCTAGGGGCACCTACGGTTTCATTTATAGGCCTGGCAAGACAGATCGTGGCCTCAAGTCGTGGCTCTGGATCGTGGCGCATGTCCCAAGAAAATCGGAAGGTGGAAAGGTTTCCTTGACCAGTCCGCCAATGGGTCGCTTGGAGTCCTAGTCTGAGTCATATTCCGTTGACTGGCTCGGCTGAAAGGAGTCAAGGTGACATTCGGGTGTTGGCATTTCTTCGCTGAATGGATCGTTCAACATTACATTTGAAGGTGCGCAGAAGAAAAAGGAAATAAAATTGCAAGAACAGATATTACAAGAGCGACCAATTCGGTTATACATCAATTGAAGCATCTAAATGTTCAAGTATTTCGCAATCACACTACGGACATTTGATGTTGCTTGGTGAAAACTGTCCAACCGCTCCCGACAATCTCTCTGGGCACTAGATAAGGTGGTAAGTTCTGCATCGCATTGTTTCACCTTGGCTATAGCCGATTTTGCTTCCTCTTGGGTCTTCTCTATCAATCCAGGGAGCTCGGCTATTTTCTTGTTATCGGCCTCTATCTCAGCTGACAGGCTTCTCAGTTCTGCCTCCAAAGCGGTTTTCCTTGCAATTTTTAAATCACAAGAAGCTTGCAGATTGGCCAATGTATCTTTATGGCTATCGGTCTGAGATTGTGCCCCTCTCATGGCTTGTTCAGCACTGGCTCTCTTCTTTTCAACAGCCGGGCGGGAGCGTACCTTCCTCAGAGCTTGCCTTATGGGCACGTAGTGAATTTCCAGGCCACAGATAGATGCAAGAGAAGCGTTGATGTCCTCAGGAAGTTCTTGGCTAATAGATTCGAGCATTTCTTCAAAGTGATCGAGATCCTTGAACTGATCTCGTGCATCTTTTTCCAGCCAGGCAAAGATCTCCTTGAGCTTATCTAATACTTCCTCTGATGGGGTTTGATGCACTTCTTCCCTTGCCTCGGCAGCTGGATTGTCCCCCATTGACAGACTTGATGATGATGGGGCCTGATCCTAAGAAAGCAGTATTGCCAAGTCAGGAGTGCTGAAAGTAAAGGTAGCAGAGTTAAGTGCAAATGAGTACCTCATGTCTGATTTTTTGAGCTGGGGTAGGACTTTGTTCAGAAGCAACCACTGGTGAAAGAGGTGTTCCAGGTAGAGCTGAAGCTTCTAAGTGAGAAGGCGCTGATGCAGTTGCTGGCAACTCAGGGGCTTCTGGCTGAAGAGGAGATGGGTTCACCTCTACTGGGGTTGGTGTCTCTGCATGACCAGCAGGTGATTGGGCCCTTGGAGGACTTGATGGTTCTGGTTGGATTGGGAAACTCATCTCTGGAGAGTTTATTGCTTCTGTTTGAACAGGGGGTGATTGAGTCCCCGATGAAGATGAGATTTCCACTGGGACAGGTAACTCAACCCTGGGTGGACTTGCTTGTTGAGATACTGGGACGTCCACAAGTTGTTCTTCCATTGTTTCTTCTGCAAGTGCCAAATTAAAAAATGCAAGTGTTCATCCTCAAGAAAGAGGACAGTGAAGGTCAAACCTGTAGATGGGGCATTGGCAGGTTCTGGAACTGAAGACTGTTGGGCTCTGGTCTGAAAATGCACAAGATATGATTTATCAGAAACAGAGTAATCTTGTGATCAAGAAAGGAAAAGGTTTTTACCTCAACAAGGACTTTCTTGACAGTTCTTCTTCTCTTGGCATTTGGAGGAGCTATTAGAGACAAACCATGCCTCCTATCAGCAGCAAGGCTGGACAGACTTGGGTCTGTTGTGGCAAACCTAGCCATTAGCTGAGCCAGGGTTGGGGACCTGAATCCCAGTGCTGAGATCGGGCCTACGGCATTGTAGGCAATATTCCTGGCTCGAGGGGCAGGCACTGTGTCTTGTGGGTAGGAGAAGTAAGGTCAGAATCATGATTGAAAGAGGATATGTCTGATTCAATGGTTAATCATATTACCTCTGAAGTTGGCTGAAAATCAGGCATCAACTCTGCACAGAACAAGTGTACAGGCTCACTGAAGATATGATCATAGAATTCTTGCCACCAGGAGTTGAAGGTGGAGTGAGCCATTGTTGTGGGTACAAAAGGCCAGGTGTAGACAGTAGGACTACACACATAACGGAAGACTCTCGCTATCGTGCATGAGTTCTTTGATTTCCTCTCCGGGCTTGAGGAATTCATGCGAGAAACGATCTTGGGGGCATCCGGCCACACCCAAGTTGCCGAGCCATTACGTTGGGCCGATAATATTCATAAGTGCTATAGGTCGGCCTTCCTCCATTGAATTCAGCGGCAAAGATGCATGGGCGGATTATGATATTGAAAATCTCCGAGGAATCTCCCATCTTGGCGTTCGGTTTCAAAAGAGAATTCACAAGGAAAAATCAAATTGTTATTGTCCGGATAAGGAAGCCGAGAGGGATTTTGGAAACCTTTGAAGAATAGCTCGAAAAGTTGGGCGATATCCCGCCGAATAAGAACAGTTGAAGCAGCTTCTCCATAAGTCTGGCATCCTCTGGTGGCTTGGGGTTCCCCTTCAGGATGATTGGATGAAGGGAAGAGCCGGGTGTTCAAATCAACACCAACGATCTGATGCATGTGTAGCTGCAGTCACATTTGAACAAACCACCAAGGACCGTTGACACATGATATCCTCTGGCCGGTGTACATCTGGGTGACAGTTTGATGCAGCATATGGTATACACTACCCAGGAGGAATTTCCCAAGGGGGAGGTGGTTGCCACTGACCAGTTGAGAAGCCATTGCAATGTGATTCAGGGTAGGCTCATTGGCTTTACCGCGAAGATGAACCCGCATAACCACATATTCGAAACGCCCTGTATTCAATTTCACCAAGGGGGCCGTCCTTCATGTGGTTCAAGATATAGTTCTTGTATCCGCTCCCTGGTTTCACGCCTGTTTGTCGTGAGGAGCTTCTGAAATCCCAGGGTTGAACGGATCCTGTAATGTAAAGGCCGGTGATCATATACACATCGGCCAGAGTTGGAGACATCGGGCCGTGGCCAAAGAGGAAGGTGTTGACGCCGTTTGACCAAAAATGGCAAGCTGCTATCAAGAGGTCTTCATTCTTGGGGGTCTCGGCCAAAGATAACTCCGAGCACCGAGCAATGCGAAGGGTATCCCGCTCGGGTCCCGGCACTCTTGTCCGCAAGAATCCTCTGGTACCAATTTTTCCAGCCTGCGATTGGAGGCAAGGGCCAGTTCTTGAAAGCATTCTGCCACCAAGGAGGTGGAGACAGAGCCGCTTTGAAGGGGATCCTTTGAGATTCAGCCGCGATGAAATCTCGAGGATCAGAGTTTCCCACAGGACCAAGGTAGTAAGATCTTGAATTGGCCTCGGTGCGAATCAAAAGCTCAGTGGAAGGCTCCTGAAGGAGAGCGGAAAAGAAATCTCAGGTAAAATTGAAAACTTAAAATGCCGATTGAAGGTTACGGGAGGAGAATTTACCTGAGCAGCTTGGTTTTGAGCCGCCATTGGGGATTTGAGCTCGGAACAAGGGGACCTAGGGTTTGGATCTAGACGAGGATTCCGGCGGATTGCGAAGATAGAAGAACAGGTGTTGACAGGTTCGATTTGAAAATGTTTGTGGCTGGAGTCAATTCCGGAACAAAATCACTTTTATCCCGCAATTGAAGGGGCATGTGTTAACACCAAAATTTGGTAAGGAGTCTGACTTGTGGGTCCGGCTCGGTGAGGAGTCCGTCCGGTGGAAGGAAGGTTTTTCTCAGATGTATTCGGCGAAAGATCCGCGGTCGGCTATACCGCGCTTCCGTTCGGCAAGGGAACGATTGAGCCGATTTCGCGGGATTGGACGGTGACGTGGCTCAAGCGGGAAGGACGAATGGATAGATAAGCTAACAAGCTTAGAGATAAGTTAGGCAACAAATCCCTTTGAGGTTGTACTTGGCGGTATAAATATGAGCCCCGAATGTATGTAACATAGACAATCATTCTCAATACAAACCGGCCTTACGCCAAACCCTAGAGTCCATTTGTCGTGTCGTCGAGTTCTTCGAGAGGGTTCATCGATCCGTCGACCTCTCGTGAGTACCGGCAACCTTGTATCATACCTAGTATCATGCGGTGGATTTAGATCTGATGCAAGTAGTCTTGTTACCATGCTTCGTGTCATGCGGTAGATTCAAGCTTGGTTCAAGAGGGTTTCTTGTTAGGTCATGAGCCATGCGGTAGGCTAAGATCTAGCTTGAAGCTAGTTATCGGCTCTATTGGATTTTGGCGAGATCCAATAGATTCATTAAGTTACCCCGTGTTGCTTTGAGTTTTTACTTTATGTTTAAATTCATGTAACACCTTTTGCCCAATCTAGATGGGTTTGGATCGGCTTTATCCCTTTTGTGATCCTTGTACGAGTTGAGTTCGCGCCCTGAGCTAATTCAACACGTGGATCACGTGCTTTCCGATAGCCGAAACCGAATCGATCTAGGTTGTTACGTGTTGCGGGTTCAAGCTTGCCAACGTTGATATAAATCTTGAAAGAACTGAGTATCATGCGGTAGATGCAGGTTTTTGGGTTGCTTTGGAGCTAGTCATCCGGTGGATTAGATTTCAAACCAATCTGATAGATTCATTCGCTTGGTAATGTTTGTTCCTTCTTCATGGACCCGAATCGGTACATTCGGCCGTATTCGGTTATGTTTCTTCATGAGTAGAACACGTGCGTAATTCATGCTTTAAATAATGTATGCTTTTAGCTTTCCATATTTAGATTGTATCATGCGGTGGATAGATCTATTTGTGGAAAGTGGTACGATTTTCATGCAAGTTGTATCATGCGGTGGATAGATTTGTTTGGTGTCGTACCCGACGGGTTTTAAAGTACCTAGACATGCGGTAGACTAGTGCTTTGGATCTATGCATACTTGTTTATCACATGTTTATGCTCGCGCTTTACTTTATTTATTTATTTAATGATTAATCACCATGGGGATCGGTCGTGGCCTGTGCATGTGCATCTTTGCTCTAAACAAAGACCGATCATCGTCATGCTTACGTCATCCATTCGGTTGTGTTACCTTTCCTGTTGCAAGTTCCCGAATGGTTTCAGTTTATTGGCAAATAGCTTTCTATATCTATGTGTCGTCCCATCTGGCTTTGTAGCCGTAAATATGGAACTGTCTGGTACCACCCGGCAAGTTCCAAGCTTTGGTATTTAACTACATTGTCTTTTGTTGATTTTCAGGAAAAATTGACTGGCACGTCTTGTGATTCTTTGCACGTGTGAAGCCAACTTGTTCGGCTTGCTGTGTGATTGGCGCTAGGTGCACATTTTGCGTCAACAGACATTGCCAGTATACTTGGCGCTCCGACCGTGACTGTCGTCCGGTCTAGCTTGTAAGTGAAGTCCATCCCTGAGTAGTACATAGAATTGAGTAGTCGTGCTTGGCTGACCACTCTATGTGTATTGTGCAGGAAATCGACTGATCTGTCCTGGGAAGGAGATGAACCCAGCGCGACAGCGGCTGAAGAAAATTCGACGCTTGCTGTCGAGGGGTCCACTCCCCTCCCTCAGGCCGAGATCGTGGCGTCGGGCGCAGAAGCTACGCCGCCGGAAGCCACTCTAGTAGAAGGTAAGTAGACCACGATGGAGTCGTCTGCCCCGTGTAGTAGCCATAGCCCCCGGATACTGATATTATGTCGCTTATGTTTGACAGGAGCACAAGTCGAGGGAGCCGCAATCCCCGAAGCCGTGCCGGTAGAAGGCGCCGTGCCTGAAGCCGAGGGCTTGCAGGATCAACATCCGAACCGGCAGAGGCACCAGCCCCCGAAATCACAGAAAAAGTGCATGACGGTGCACTGCCAGAGACGAGGATGGACGTAGTCATCCGGTCGCCGGAGATCCAAGACGCGGAGCCGATTCATTCGGCACCGATGTCAGAGGCCGCAGCGGCTAGTCGTGGTGGGCTCGAACTTCTAGCAGATGACCTCATCAACCCGGCGACGGTGGCTCATAACTTGGAGTCGATGCGCCAGACTGAGCAATGGATGAAGGTATGTGACGGTACCCTTGAGTAGTCGAGTGCCGCCAAAATTGAGTACCCGAATAATAATTGTTGTATTGTGTAGGATGTTGTGGAGAGATCCCGACAGAAATCTGATATGCTCCAGGGGTATGGCGACACAGTGCTTCGGGCGGAAACATTGGAGAAAGAACTCAACAAGGCCAGGAAGCACTCCGCCATGCTGCAGCCTAAGCTCGATGGTGCCTTCGTCCAGTACCACAATGAGGTACAAGACATGCAGGCGAAGAGCGATGAACTGGTCCACAAGAACAAGTCATCGCGCCAAAAGAAGAAAGGTATGCCGGTGTCAGCCTTTTGAGTACTTATTGGGAGTACCCTGTAGTAGTCTGACATCCCCCATTGAGTTGTGTGCAGATCTTGAGGCCCGAGTGGAACAGCTGAGGGCATCAGAGATCGATATGAAGAACCTCTTCTACCGAGAGAAGGATGCCAGCGAGGTACTTGAGTATGATTATAAGCAGCTGGACCATGAGTGTAATACGCACATGGAGCTTCAGATCGCCTCGAATCGTGACCTTATCATCTGCTATAAATCCTTGCAGAAGCTCAACCAAGAATGTGAGAGGTTGCGGGGGCAGCTCAAGGAACTTGAAGAAGCCGAACTTCCCATCGCGAGGCTGCTGGTACCACACCCAGGTGAGCCAAAGATAGCTCCTTTGGTTGACCATCTGAAGGAAGCCCCCAGACGCCTGGCTACTTATGTCAAGCATCTGGCGAAGTCCATCCCGAACCAAGTCTTGGCGTACATGAAGTCGTACTTCCCCAAGGGTCCGGTAGATGTAGTCACGGGTGGACTAGCCGCCAATTGCACAGATGAGCAGTACAAAGAGCTTCTGGAGCAGATGGTGCTAATCGCTGAACAAGTTGCGGAGAAGCTAAACCTCCAGTGTTGTCCTGTAGGGTTAGCTATTGGCAGTAGTTGTAATATAAACAAAGTTGTAATGAACTTGTTTGAGTTTCAGTGAAAAGACTTCCATGGAATGAGTACTCATTGTCGCAATGTGTGTATGCGGAGTGCCCATTTGTGGAGTTGTGAACGAGTAGTAGTACTCGGCAGTAGACCCGTGGAGGGAGACACAGTAAATGAGTTGATCGACAATCAAACTTTATTACTGAAGGGGTACACCTGGATGGCCAGGGCTGTTTACAGGTGTAGTCGCCAGGACCCGGAGGCCACCTATGGCTAGAGTAGTGCTAGGGCGCATGGCCGCTTACAGCTGTAGATCGGTTAATAGCAATATAGACTGGATCTAGAAGTACATGGTCTCTTGATAGACCGCTGCTAGAGTCCTAGACGCCCTGAGCAGCCCGAGATCTGTTAGTAGCCCATTAGTGCTGGATCTTGGGATAGAGTAGTCAGGAGACTAGTGCCTGGACCCCAAGGCCGCTTACAGTGAAGGGCCCAGGAGTAGTCGTGCAGACTTGAGCCCCCAGAGTAGTCGAGAGACTATGCGTAGAATCGACAGAGCTGGTCAACGTTCCACGAGTTGCTAATGTCATCGCCTTCAAGTGTCTGGAGGCGATACGAGCCTGGTCCGGTCACCCTTGCGACTGTGAAGGGACCTTCCCATGGCGAGCTGAGCTTGTGTAGTCCTTCCGTGTTCTGGATGCGGCGGAGGACTAGATCACCAACGTTGAAGGAGTGTTCCTTGATGTTGAGATCGTGGTAGCGTCGGATACCCTCGAGGTACCTTACTGATTGGACGGGGGCAGCACAGCGAGCTTCTTCAAGTTCGTCGATGTCAACTCGCCTACTGTCTTCAGATATGCCCTCGTCGATTACTCTACTGCCGACGAATCCCACATGACGTCGGAAGGTAGAATAGCTTCGGAGCCATAGACCAAGAAATAGGGTGTCTGTCCTGTCGGCTTGGTGGGTTGAGTACGCAGCCCCCAGAGTGCATTGGGTACTTCCTTGATCCACTTGCCTCCTTTTGTGTTGGCAACATCGTGCAGTCGCTTCTTGAGAGCGTCGAGTACCATCCCATTGGCGTGCTCGACTTGTCCGTTGGCCCGTGGATGGGCGACTGAGACATTCGGGACGTCGATCCCGCTGTTCTCACAGTACTCCCAGAACTGGTGATTGTTGAAGTTGGAGCCCAAGTCTGTGATGATGCGATGGGGTAGTCCGTAGCAGTGCACAAGTTCATCCAAGAAGTCGAGTACCCTGTCGGCCTTGGGGCAAGTGACTGGCTTGACTTCGATCCACTTGGTGAACTTGTCAATGGCCACCAGAACTCTATTGAATCCTCCTGGCACAGTCGGAAGAGGCCCAATCATGTCGAGCCCCCAGCAGGCGAAAGGCCAGGTTGGTGGTATGGTGACTAGCTTGTAGGCCGGGACGTGCTGTTGCTTTGCAAAGTATTGGCACCCTTGGCACCTTCTGATGAGTTCCTCGGCATCGCCCAGGGCTCTGGGCCAGTAGAAGGCTCGTCGGAAAGCCTTGCTGACCAGCGTACGTGAAGACGCGCGGTTGCCACAAACGCCTTTATGGATCTCCTCCAAGATGTCCTTGCCTTCTTCTCAGGGAACACACTTCATGAGTACTCTGGAAGTGGCGCCCCGCCTCTAGAGCTTGTCCCCGACTAGGACGTAGGACTTGGCACGGCGGATGAGCTGCTCGGCCAAGTTTTTGTCCATGGGAACCTTCTGGTCGCGGATGTAGTCGATGAAGGGTTGTCGCCAGTCCACGTCTATCATCATGACCTCTTGTCTAGCTGGGTGAGGCACTGGGTCAGTGGTCATGGGTGCCGGCTCCGGGATGGATGGCTCGTGAAGCTCGTGGACGAAGACACCTGCTGGAACTTGAGCTCGAGTAGAACCAAGCTTTGACAGGACGTCCGTTGCAACGTTGTTGTCACGGACGATGTGATGGAACTCGAGACCGTAGAATTTGTTCTCGAGCTTGCGGACTTCTAGGCAGTAGGCGTCCATGTTCCCCTTGTTGCGGTCCCCAAGACTTGTTGACTTGGTTGATGACCACTGCAGAGTCAACATAGACTAGCAGTCGCTTGATGCCCAGAGAAGCTGCAAGGCGGAGCCCATGTAGCAGGGCTTCGTACTCAGCTTCGTTGTTTGAGACCTTCCACAAGATCTGTAGAACGTACTTGAGTTGTTCGCCCGTTGGGGAAATCAGGAGTACCCCTGCATCTGCGCCTTCGAGCTTGAGCGAGCCATCGAAGTACATCACCCAATGCTTTGGTCGCTCGGTTGGAGTTGGTAGCTGATTCTCCCGCCATTCTACCATGAAGTCGACTAGTGCTTGTGACTTGATGGCTGTTCGTGGTTTGAAGTCTATGTTGAGGGCGCCGAGTTCGACTGCCCACTTAGAGATTCTTCCAGTAGCGTCTTGGTTCCACAGGATGTTACTGAGCGGGTAATCAGTGACAACAGAGATCGAGTACTCCTGGAAGTAATGTCGTAGCTTCCGCGAGGTGATGAGCATTGCATATAGTAACTTCTGTACTGGTTGGTAGCGTGATTTAGATTCTAACAGGACCCCGCTGATGAAGTAGACTGGTTGCTGGACTGGGTAGGTGTGGCCGTCTTCCTGCCGCTCGACAACGATGGCAGTACTGACCACGTGAGTAGTCGCAGCGAGGTAGAGCAGTAGCTGCTCCTTTTTCCGAGGAGCCGTGAAGACTGGTGGTTTGGACAGGAAGTCCTTGAGCTGAGCCAGAGCTTGATCAGCCTATGGAGTCCACACGAACTTCTCTTGATGCTTAAGTAGTTTGAAGAAAGGTAGTCCCCATTCTCCATGCTTTGAGATGAATCTGTTCAAGGCCGCCATGCACCCGGTAAGCTTCTGCACATCTTTGATGCAGGTGGGAGTTCATCTTGGTGATGGCTGAGATCTTCTCGGGGTGGGTTGGCTTCGATGCCGCGGTGGCTAATGATCAAGCCGAGTAGTTTTCCCGAAGGTACGCTGAAGACACACTTGTTCGGGTTGAGCTTCCAGCGGTACTATCGTAGGGATGCGAAAATCTCTTCAAGATCGGCAATGAGCGTGTCGGGGTTTCTGGTCCTGATGACCACGTCATCCACGTAGGCTTCGACATTCTTGTTGAGCTGTCTCTTGAAACAGGCCTGCATAGCTCGCTGATAGGTGGCGCCGACATTCTTCAACCCGAACGACATGGTCGTGTAGCAGTAGGCGCCGAACAGGGTGATGAACGTGGTCTTCTCCTGATCTTCTTCTTTGATAGCGATCTGGTGGTACCCAGAGTAGCAGTCGAGGAAGCAGAATAGGTCCTAGCCCGCCGTGGAGTCAATGACTTGATCTATCCGCGGCAACCTGAGGGGATCCTTGGGGAAGTGTTTGTTGAGGTCGGTGTAGTCAACGCACATCCTTCACTCGTTCGTGTTTTTCTTGCGGACGAGGACGGGGTTGGCGAGCCACTCAAGATGGAAGACTTCTCTGATGAAGCCGGCCGCGAGTAGTTTAGCGAGTTCCTTCTTGATGGCATCCCGTCGGTCGTCGGCGAAACGATGGAGGTGTTCTCGTTTCGCGGTAGCTTTAGGATCGACGTTGAGTGAGTGCTCGATCAGGTCCCTGGGCACCACTGGCTTGTCCGCTGGTTTCCAAGCGAAGATGTCTCGGTTAGCCCGAAGGAAGCTGACGAGCGCGTCTTCCTATTTCGGGTCAAGGCCCGCCCCGATCATGGTAGTCTTGCTGCTGTCGCCTGTCCCAAGGTCGATCGCCTTGACTTGCACTTCCTCGGATGGCCGAGGTTTGTTGGCTGTGTCTGACTTCTCTGGGATGTTGAATTCACTTGGGGCAAGCTTCTTCGATGCAGAATAGATAGACGATGTGCTCTTGGTGAGCATGTGAGTGATGTCGAGCTTCATCTTCTTCAAGGTCTTGGTGAAAAGGACATTGAGCCCACTCTCACCGTCGTTGAGTACCTTGTTGAGTCTGGAGCCCGCGACTACAGACTTCAGGATGAGTAGAAACTGCCCTGGTTCGGAGAAGCTTGTCCTTTGATCTGCGCGGGAGAAGGTGATGGGTACCTCCGACCACCTGGGAGGGGTCGACACCGCTGGTTGAATGTTCAACACTTCCCGCCTGGTGGCCTTTTGAGACCGCTTGGTGGGTAGTCCGCTGAAGAGGACATTCACCGTCTTGTCGGGTTCTTGGAAGTCGCCGTTGCCTTCGTCAGCTTTTCTTACCCTTTTTGTCGTGAGGAGGCCGTGGGTCTGGAGAATCCTTGAGTGCTCGCCGCAGTAGGTAGCACTGCTCGGTAGTGTGGTTGCCCTCCAGATGCCACAGGCACTTCAAATTTCAGCAAGTCTTTGAAGCCGCCGGAGGTCTTCTTCGAGTTGTCTTTCGCAGGGCGCTGGATTTCCAAGACTGTGTTGTCTGGCTTGCGCTTGCGATTAGGACTCGAGTAGTTGTCGTTGCGACCGCCTTGATCCCTGTTATTGTTGTTGTTGCCTGCTGGGTTTTCCTTGTTGTTGCCGCGAATATCGTCATACTTAGCATTCGCCTTGTCTTTTCATCGGCCCATGAAGTAATCATGTCGTTGAGCTTGGTTATAGAACTCGGGCAGCGTCAACCGAAGTCTTCAAAAGTACGGCGATGGTAGAGACCATCTTGAAAGAGGTCGATGACCTCCTTGTCGGTGACGTCGACTACGGTGGCGCGCTTGTCGAAGAAACACCGCATATACTTGCGTAAGGTCTCGCCTTGTTCCTATTTCACCATAGCCAGGTCCATGCGAGTACCCGAGCATCCCATGGCACCTGCGAAGTTGCTGGTGAACTGCTCTTTGAGCTGGTCCCACTTGTCGATCGAGTACTTCTGGAGTGACTCGAGCCATGTAAGTGTAGCTTGGTCAAGACAGAAAGGGAAGTAGAGGCACTTCGTGTCGTTGTTTCCTTCAGCATTTTCAATGGAGAGGGTGTAGCATCTGAGCCACTGCACTGGGTCTTGCTTCGCATTGTACTTGGTGATCCCCAGAGGCTTGAATTTTTCTGGGAGAAGCAGATTGCGAAGTCGAGCAGAGAATGCGGGGAAGCCGTCATTTTCGCCTACCGTGGAGGACTTGTTGCGCCGAATTTATTCGATTCTGTGGCGGGCTTCGTAGCCGCCGCGTGAGACACCAGTGATGTGGCTATCTGCGTGGCCTCGGCCTCCTCGATCACCTCCGCCACCGGCTCTCCTGCCAGCCCCGTGCGAGGAGCTCCCGCCGCCGCTGCCTCCCTCGCCGACATCACCATGAGCCGCCACAGTGCGACTACCGCCAGCGCCGCCGGCACTGTTGCCGCCCTGAGAAGTTCCACCAGTTGATGCCCTAGTGCGGTTGGGGTTCTGCGGTAGCTCTCCTCGAGTATAGTTGCGTCCGTTGTTCGCTGGACTGCGACTTGTGGCTTCATGGTCAGCTTCACGAGTTCTGAGGGGAGGCACTTGAGTGACTCTGTTGTCGACTCTCATGAAGTAGGCGTCCTCCACGAGCATGGCGATGAGTTCTCCCACGCGCATCCCCAGAGCCTGACATGCTATCGTGGTGATAGACATGAGGCACTGTTCCGAAGTAGTGTGCACCCGGTTTTCGACTTGGTCAAGTGCTTCTGTGAGGTTCCGTATGGGAAGGCTCTCATGGAGGCGTCTACGCCGTTCGTTCCGCTTCCTGTTGAGCTCACGTCGGGCGTTCTTGTCGTCGCTGGTCTCACTTGTGGGTGCATTGGCGGACAACTCGTCTACTGAGATATCTTGGAAGTAGCAGTCAGGGCGTGTCCCTGAGGGTCCCGGCGTCTCGCCGGCAACCATGAAGACTTGGCGATCTAGAGTGCCGAGACCAAAGTCGGTAGTCGCCACCTCTGTTGGAGTTTGCTCCTCTTGAAGGATCAGATGGCGACTAGAGAGGGGGGGGAGTGAATAGGAGCCGGTAAAAATTCTTCCCAAAGAACCCGGCCTATACCCTAGTCAAACCCCGGTCACACACGAGCGATGGATCGAATCACACACCAATCGCCAAGACCACGAGGTTATGGATCAACCTCTAGCCTTAGGAACGATTCCTTGAAGCACACGCGGAAGCACAAAAGAAGGAGGGGAGGAATGGAACCAAGAAGCAAAGCGCACAGGCTACGGCGGACCGTCCCCGGCCGAGGGGGCGGACCGTCCGCGCGGGCCTCGCGGAGCGTCCGACCGAAGTCGCGGGCCGTCCGCGCCAACCCCCGCGGACTGTCCGGCCCTACGTCGCGGACCGTCCGTTAAAGCACACGGGAACCACCGAAGCGACCGAGAAAAACGGACCGTCCGCCAAGGCCGGGCGGACCGTCCGCGTGGGTCGCGGACCGTCCGCTACTCAAGCCGGACCGTCCGCAAACCAGTACAACAAAAACCAAAAACCAAAACGGATCGAAAGCAAAGACGTGCAAGAACACGACGAACACGCGACGAACCCTAGCCGCACGGACCGTCCGCCAGCACCTCGCGGGCGTCCGCGGTGCGGACGAGCGAAAACGCCCGACCCCGAAAGTCAACTCCCCCAAATCATCATCAGATTTCCCAAACGGTTGAAGCTATGGAGACAAGGGTTTCGGCACTTGAAAAGCGTCACACAAGGATGCTATAGCCCAAAAATCTTGCCTCCTAACTCCCTAAATCACCGGGAATCGCGAATCCTTTGAGCACCACCAAAAACTAGAGCACCGAACGAAAAACTTCGAATCCAAGTGGTTTCCCGGCGTTTGAGGGCACAAGATCAATCACAAAGATGCACGAGACATCTATCCATGTATCCCTCAAAGAAATCCGGGGAGAAACCCACTCAAATCCGCGGAATCACACCGAGAACGAAGGCACGAAAACAAGCACAAAAGACCACGAAAAACACAACCCCGAATCTTCTATACAAACTAGGAAAGATTCACAAGGTCTAGCATGCCGCCCTAGCATCCATCCCTCTCAACAAATCTCTCATGAAGCTCTCATGCTAGCCTATAGAAAATAGAAGAAAAAAAAGGCTACGAAAATGAGAAAATGGGAGGGAGGAAATGAAACCCTAAGTCGCGGAGAGAGAGAGCCATCCACACACACTCATGGCTTATATATCAGGTCCCGCCGGAGTGGTAAATGACTCGACTACCCCTAACTTAACTACTGGCGATACAACCCACGTAGGGGCATTTAGGTAATGTTTGTGGGTCTTGCCATCGGACGGCCACGCCTTTGCCGCACCCCGCGTCCTCCCGACGCAAGCCATGCGATCCCGCCGCGTGTCCTCCGCCTCGAAGCTTCCCGACACGCCCGGATCCCGTCTCCGTCGTGTTGGGCCCTCGGACTTGGTTTTTAGGCCCAAACCAAGAAACCGTCCGCCGATGGTTTTGTGGGCAAACCACCAAACCCCACGTGCTCGGTCCGGCCTCCCGCCAAACCACTTGACTCGACCGCCACCGTGCACCGGCTCGTCTGTCCATGACTTCGTCTTGCTCGTGTCGCCACCATGTGGCCCGCACCCGATCCCGTCGTCCACCGGGTCCCTCGAACCGAGCCTACTTGTCTCTCCATCTCCCGGAGGCCCCTCAAGGCTGAAGACCTTTCGCGCCCGTTCTTCACCCTGCAACAACACGAACTAGGCCGCGGCCTACACACGTGTACTAAGCCAAGAGTCGGTCCAACACCCGTTGTCAATCACTCATCAGCGAGGAGCGGTCATCCATCGACCACTGGGACGCTCCTGGTCCTCAATCTCCCCCTTGATGAGTGCATTGACAACACACAACTCGAAATGAAATTCAGAGAAAGAAAGAAAGGAAGAAGAAAGAAAAACAAAGAAGCTCAACTCATGACCAAAACCGAAGAAAGGCAAAGAAAGGTCACAGGCCAAGCAAAGCACAAACTCCACACTGAAACCAGCAAGAAAGCTCCCCCTAAACAAATGCAAGCTCCCCCTGAACATGTGGATGCAAACTTCCAAATTTCAGCTCACCTCTTCTGAATTTGCATTAAGCTCACCTCTTCTCCCCCTTGTTGACAATGTATGAATCAAGGTGAAAATGCAGAAATGCAAGACAAAGCATATAAACATCTACATGAGCTTCTCAAATAGGCAAAATCTAGTGTCAAAGGCTAAAAATGAGACAAAGATCACACATATGAATCATAGCATAGTCAAAGCATCACCACAAGTAATATATGAAAATACAAGCATGTGACAAAGCAAAATTTTCAGATTTAAGCATTTTTACCAAAAGAAGGCTCGCTTCACATGTAAAAGCCTATCCATGTCACACTTGAGCCACGAACATGCATACCATTCAAAGATCATACAAGGATAGCAAATTCTCAGCAAAAGATCATGGCAAACACCCATAAAGCAAAGCATGTCATGTCAAAGCTCATGAGCCATGTATCCACTTCGGGGAGACTTCTCCACTGGTGAACATCATGCAACATGTTTTGCGCCCATATGTGAAAGATAATATATTTCAAGCACAGACATGATGGATGGAGCATTTTTCAAGCATTATACACTTCTTTTCAAGATTAATTCATTTCATGGTACATGAAGTGCCTTTGTGGCAAAAAGAATCTTATGCTCCCCCATGAATGCAACATAGGCTAAACATTCACCATGATATTCGGCCTTTGGCCCAAATGCAAGAACAAGGCACCCAAGCACAATCTAAGCATGAAAAGCACATTTAGACCAAACTGTGACATGGATACACAACTACACACGAGTGGAGCATATTTCATCAAAAATTAGTCAAGTTTAGCATTTATTTCAAAAAGGGCTATCTCACCACACATATATCTCAAATATTCCAAGAGCATAGCCTCATAACACCATTTCTCCACACATATGACCAATATCTCACAAATAGCCAAAGAAACTCAAATATGGCATATGAAAGAAGCTCATCATCCTAAAATGCAATATGATATATGACAAGATGGCTATCCTACCATGGTTTATACATCAAGCAAAGCATGTATATACATCAAAGTAAACATGGTATGATACATATGATACAAAAAGGAAATCCCCCAAGAATCAACTAGAAAGGGCAACAAACCCCAAGTTCCCCCCGCAAGCGCACAAATGTAGCTTGGTCGAGAGGCTTTGTAAAGATGTCGGCTAGCTGATCTTGGGTAGGGACATGGCTCAACACAATGGTTCCTTTCTCCACATTGTCCCTCAAGAAATGATACCTCACTTCTATATGTTTGGTTACGGAGTGAAGCACCGGGTTTTTGGCTACGCTTATGGCACTGGTGCTATCACAAAGAAGTGGGATGCGGGTGCACTCCTCACCAAAGTCTCTCAAAGTGTATGAAATCCACAACGGTTGGGAACAACAACTCGCGGCGGCAACATACTCTGCCTCGGTGGTAGACTGAGCTACACTAGGCCGCTTGCGGGAAGACCATGAGACCAACGAAGACCCAAGAAACTGGCAAGTACCAGAAGTAGACTTCCTCTCGACTCGACAACCAGCAAAATCCACATCGGAAAAACCATGAAGAGAAAGAGTCGAGGAGGAAGAATACCAAAGGCCAAGACCAGGGGCAGACTGTAGGTACCTGAAGATCCTCTTGACGGCCTGTCGATGTGATGTCCTCGGCGATGCCTGAAAACGAGCGCGCAGACACACGCTGAACTGTATGTCTGGCCTCGTCGCCGTCAAGTAGAGGAGGGAGCCGATCATGCTCCTGTACTCCCGCTGGTCCACTGGTTCTCCGTCCTCATCTGCATCCAAAGTAGTCGTAGTCCCCATGGGAGTTGACATCGGCTTCACATCTTGCATCTGGAACTTCCTCAGCATGTCTTTCGTGTACTTGGTTTGGTGCACGAATGTTCCATCCTTCACTTGCTTGATCTGCAGCCCGAGAAAGTACTGCAACTCGCCCATCATGCTCATCTCGAACTCCCTGCTCATCTCATCTGCAAACTTGGCAACAAGGTTATGTGACGAGCCACCAAAGACAATATCATCCACGTATATCTGAACAATCAACAAGTCATTTCCATGCTTTAGGAGAAACAAAGTCCTATCCACTTTGTACCCATAACAAACCCTCTCGCTCAACGAGAAAACCTCTCAATCTCCCATACCAAGCACGGGGCGCTGTTTCAACCCATACATAGCCCTTTTCAACCCGTACACCCCGTGTGGGTATAGCTCGCTCTCAAACCCGTGTGGTCGCTTCACATACACCTCCTCCTCTATGACCCCATTCGGAAAAGCACTCTTCACGTCCATCCGAAACAACTTGAACCCTTTAGCCACGGCAAAGGCTAGAAGGATTCGAATTGCCTCAAGACGGGCCACGGGAGCAAAGGTCTCCTCATAGTCGATCCCCTCCTTCGACTAAACCCCGCAGCAACAAGTCTGGACTTGTTCCTCACAACCATCCCATTCTCTCTCTCTTTGTTCTTCCAAACCCACTTGGTTCCTATGGGATGGCAATTTGGAGGTGGTTCAACTCACTCCCACACCTGGTTCCTCTCAAAGTTTTCCAACTCCTCATGCATAGAATTGACCCAGTTTGCATCAGATAAAGCATGTCCAATGTCCTTGGGCTCAAAAGTAGCAACAAAAGCAGCGTGAGCAAAATGAGAGGAATTCCTGGACCTCGACCGTGTAGTGCGTTCGTCGATGTTCCCAATGATCTTTGACAGGGGATGCACTTCTTGAATCCGCCGGGGAGCCTCACGCCTCGAGACTACCTCCCCCTCAACTTCAGCTTCTCTCGCCTGGTCCTCTTGTTTCACCGTCGTTGTCCATGAAGTAGATGGTCCACGCTCCATAGTGGTCGTAGGGGAAGTAGTGGGTACCCACTCAGCTTCAGGCGCATGGTTCTCCCCATCATCATCTCCAGCTTCATCCTTCTCCTCTTCAAAGAGGTCCTCGGCCATCTCTTCGTCACCTGCACATTCAAAGCCAAGAGAGGTACATGGCATTGTCTCGTCGAATGTCACCTCGCAAGTCTCCATGATTTTGTTAGTCTCAAGGTTAAGCACCCTATAGGCTCTAGAGTGGTTAGCATATCCAAAGAAAATACCATCACTAGACCTAGCCTCAAACTTGTCGAGTTTTCCCTTCTTCGAGAATAAAGCACTTGCAGCCAAAGACTCGGAAATGACTCACCTTGGGTGCCCGACCATGCATCGGCTCATAACGAGTCTTCTTCTTGAAAGCTCGCAATAAAATCTGTTTGGAAACATGACAAGCCGTATTGACCGCCTCAGCCCAATACCTCCTAGGAGTCCTGTGCTCATCGAGCATCGTCCTAGCCATCTCACAAAGAGTCCAATTTTTCCTTTCCACAACTCCATTTTGAGGGGGCACATAAGGGGTCGAATACTGATGTTCAAGACCTAGATCACGACAAAAGGCATCAAAACGAGAGTTCTTGAACTCTGAGCCATTATCACTGCGGATAGCTCGAATAGCATTCCCATGCCTCTCGTTTTTCAACCTCACGATCAGATCTCGAACAAAACCAAATGTCTCACTCTTATCTTCCAAGAAAAACACCCAGGCATGGCGAGAGAAATCGTCCACCACAACAAGGACATACCACTTTCCACCCACCGAGCGAACTCGAGCTGGCCCAACAAGGTCCATATGCAACAGCTCTGTCGGACGCTCGGTCATGACATCGGTCAGGGGTGGATGGGGAGTGGCTACCATCTTACCATGCCTACACGGAGCACAAACCAAATCCTTCTCAAGCTTCAACCTCGGCAATCCTCGGACAAGATCAAGACCACTCAAGCGGGAAACCAAATCAAAGCTCAAGTGTCCCAACCGCCTATGCCATTTCCACAAATCAGAAGAAGGACCAGCCATCAAACAGCGAGCGGACCCAAAGAACGAGAGAAATCGGCCACCGAAAATCGACCCTCGGGGATGATCATACAGACAAGATCACCTCGAGAATCAAGGAAACGAGACTCGCCAGACTTGAAACGCACCTCAAAACCTTCATCAAGCAACTGAGAAACCGAAAGCAAATTGAAACCCAAAGACTTCACAAGAGCCACTCTCTTCAACATTACCTTGTCACTCACATGCACAACACCCTCCGAAAGCACCCTTCCTCGTCCATTGTCCCCAAATGTGATGTACGTCTTTTCCTTCACTGGGGTGAGGCTGGAGAACCACTTCTTATCTCCAGTCATGTGTCGAGAACATCTGGAGTCGATCAACCAAATGTTCTCCAAGCCTCCTGCCTGTAGTCAGAAACAAGAACGAGAATGAGCTAACGACTCGACACTGGGGTTAGCACAAAGAAAGTTAAACCAGTGTCGAGCCATCTGCTCAAAAGAGGGGTTAGCAAACATCATTCCCTTGCCACCAAACTTCCCATGTCCCATGGGAGGAGTACGAGCACCACGAGGGGGAAAACGTGGTCCGTGGTTCCTCTGGAACCCAAAGCTGCGATCATCTCCCCTGAACCCGTACTGAGGACGAGTAGGAGGACGTCCAGCAAAACCACCACGAGCCCGACCAAACCTCTCACCAGCACGCACACCATCATCTCTCCTCACAAACCTGCCACTCTGAGCTCCAACTCTACCAACACTCTTCACACTTCCCACACCTCGTGGAAGTGGCACTCTAGGCTCAGGAATACCATGAGACTAGCGATACCTGTCCTGGTTCGCTTGCTCCCTAGCAAGCCTCTCATCCCTCTTCCTCTTGTAGCAAAACTCTGCAAGATGCCTCTCCTTGCCACAATACTCACACCTGAAGGGGATGGGTTTTGGTTTTGGCTCGGCTTCTCTCTAGGCTTCTCACCCTTCTCACCCACAAACTTCACCGGTTTCGGAAGTCATTTGTCTTAGGTGGGAATTTGGGTGGATCTTGGGTTGTGTCAAGCTTGTTGCAAAGGTGGTTGGGCTTTGGTGTGAAAGAGTTCTTGGGTGCTTTTGGAAGTGGGACTTGGATATCTCCAATCACCTCAAACTCGGGGTTAGACTCAACACACTTCTCATTCACACTCTCCCCACTTTGTTCTCTCCCACTTTCTCACCCAACTTCTCAAAACCCAAACCACGACCATCGGCTCTCTTGAACTCCTCAATCATGATTTTCAATTGAGGTTCCCCCCCCGCACAACCAACCCAACACCTTCCTCAAATAGTCATTCTCCTCATAGATGACATCCAAACGGGAAGTAAGTTCAAGATTGCGCAAAGTAACTTCATCACAGCTAGTGCATGCATTGACAACAGGAGATTTCAAAGATGCTTCCAAAGAGCTAATGGTAGAACGAGCATCAACAAGCTTAGCATGCATAGTAGGACATGATTTACAAGCACCAAGCAAAGTGGGTCTAGCCTTAAGCTCATCATATTTAGTCCTAAAAGCATCTAGTTTAGCCAAAGTGGAAGAATTCTTCTCATTAAGCAACTTGATCTCATTCAACCATGCATCACACTCAAGACATTCAACATCATCAGGAGTAGTAGGAGCAAGTTTCAAAGAGTCATTCTCAAGTTTCAATTCAAGCAATTTCGACTCTAGTTCTCCTACTTTCTCACTAGCATTCTCAAGTTGAGCCCTAAGATCTTTCCTCATCTTTTTGGCATCTCTTAGCACACTATCACGGTTGTCAATCAAGCCATTCAACCTAGCAATCTCAACAAGCAAAGAGTCGGGGTCACGATTTACCTCATCCTCCGAGTCGGAGTCGCTGTCTTCCTTCTCGCTCTTCTTGCTTCTTGAGCTATGGGCCATGCCACAAAAGCCCTCAAGCGCCATACAACTCAACCCGCTGAGGTTCCGGCTTGCACTCTTCTTGCCCTTGCGCCTCCCGGCGTCTTCATCTTCGCTGCTTGAGCTTGACTGCTCCTCGCTTGAGCTTGAGTCAACGTCGCTCGCACCGGCCACCATCGCTCTTGCCTTGTTCTTCTTGTAGCCGCTCTTGCTCGGTCGCCGCTTGTCCTTGTCCTTGCTCTTGGACTTGTTGAAGTGCTTGCCCTTGGAGGAGTACTTGTCTTCATGCCTCGGGTGCGCCTTGTACTCGTTCACCTTGTACTTGTTCTCCTCCGCTTCCGGCACTCGGCGATGAAGTGGCCACGCTTGCCACACTTGTAGCACGTCCCCGAGCTCCGCCTTGCGTTCCTCCGACTCTCGTGTAGTCGATCAAACCTCCTTGAGAGCAAGGCCGGCTCCTCCTCGCCCAAGCACATCAAACTCCTCATCCGGAATGGACATAAGAGAAGACAAGGAAAACTCGTCGACGGAAGGGTTAGATTTGCCCTTTGATCCGCCCACAAGAGCAAGACTATGGTCAGTCGAGCCCTCATGCTTGGATTGCAACTTCCTGTCAACCTCAGCCGACTTGAGCTTAGAAAAGAGGTCATCCAACTCAATAGTCAAGTACTGCCCAGACTCCTTGATGGCCTCAACCTTAGCACTCCAAACATTTGGGTCCAAGACATGCAAGAGCTTCAAAGCCTGATCATGCTCGGTGTAGGGAAAATCCTCAACATTAGCCTTCATGTTGTTCACGATGGCGGTGAACCTCTAAGACATCGCATCGATGTCCTCACCGGGAAGTGGAGTGAAATTCTCATATTGCATCCGGTAAGAGACAAAGAGGCGAGCCTTCACATGGTTATCACCACCGTGAGCAACCAACAACTTTTCCCAAATTTGCCAAGCAAGATTCAAATGGCGAACACGCTCAAACTCTGGATCACACAAGCTCCGGACCAAGTGATCAACGGCTTTTGCATTAGCCTCATACTTGGCCTTAGCACCGGCATCGGTCACCATAAGAGTATGGATGTTGACCAGAATAGAATTGGTCTTGTCAAGCACAATGAAATCCAACAGCTTCCCACAAAGAAAGATCATCATACGAGCCGCCCACTTGTGGTAACCCTTGCCATCGAAGTGCGGCGGACCGCCCCGCTCAACGTACTCCATCTTAGGATTCGAGACTTGTCAAAGTCGCAAAGAATCCGGCACCAAGCTCTGATACCAATTGAAGGATCAGATGGCGACTAGAGAGGGGGGGGAGTGAATAGGAGCCGGTAAAAATTCTTCCCAAAGAACCCGGCCTATACCCTAGTCAAACCCCGGTCACACACGAGCGATGGATCGAATCACACACCAATCGCCAAGACCACGAGGTTATGGGTCAACCTCTAGCCTTAGGAACGATTCCTTGAAGCACACGCGGAAGCACAAAAGAAGGAGGGGAGGAATCGAACCAAGAAGCAAAGCGCACGAGCTCCGCGGACCGTCCGGCCAGAGGGGCGGACCGTCCGCGCGGGCCTCGCGGACCGTCCGACCTCGAAGTCGCGGACCGTCCGCGCCAACCCCCGCGGACGTCCGGCCCTACGCCGCGGGCCATCGGTTAAAGCACACGGAACCACCGTAAGCGACCCGAGAAAAACGGACCGTCCGCCAAGACCGGCGGACCGTCCGCCAAGGCCGGCGGACCGTCCGCGTGGGTCACGGACCGTCCGCTACTCAAGCCCGACCGTCCGCAAACCACCGCAACAAAAACCAAAACCAAAACGGATCGAAAGCAAAGACGCGCAAGAACACGACGAACACGCGACGAACCCTAGCCGCGCGGACCGTCGCCCCGGCACCTCGTGGACGTCCGCCGTGTGCGGACGGAGCGAAAAACGCCCGACCCCGAAAGTCAACTCCCCCAAATCATCATCGGATTTCCCAAACGGTTGAAGCTATGGAGACAAGGGTTTCGGCACTTGAAAAGTGTCACACAAGGATGCTATAGCCCAAAATCTTGCCTCCTAACTCCCTAAATCACCGGAATCGCGAATCCTTTGAGCACCACCAAAAACTAGAGCACCGAACGAAAAACTTCGAATCCAAGTGGTTTCCCGGTGTTTGAGGGCACAAGATCAATCACAAAGATGCACGAGACATCTATCCATGTATCCCTCAAAGAAATCCGGGGAGAAACCCACTCAAATCCGCGGAATCACACCGAGAACAAAGGCACGAAAAAAAGCACAAAAGACCACGAAAAACACAACCCCGAATCTTCTATACAAACCAGGAAAGATTCACAAGGTCTAGCATGCCGCCCTAGCATCCATCCCTCTCAACAAACCTCTCATGAAGCTCTCATGCTAGCCTAGAGAAAATAGAAGAAAAAAAAGGCTACGAAAATGAGAAAATGGGAGGGAGGAAATGAAACCCTAAGTCGCGGAGAGAGAGAGAGCCATCCACACACACTCATGGCTTATATATCAGGTCCCGCCGGAGTGGTAAATGACTCGACTACCCCTAACTTAACTACTGGCGATACAACCCACGTAGGGGCATTTAGGTAATGTTTGTGGGTCTTGCCATCGGACGGCCACGCCTTTGCCGCACCCCCCGCGTCCTCCCGACGCAAGCCATGCGATCCCGCCGCGTGTCCTCCGCCTCGAAGCTTCCCGACACGCCCGGATCCCGTCTCCGTCGTGTTGGGCCCTCGGACTTGGTTTTCGAGGCCCAAACCAAGAAACCGTCCGCCGATGGTTTTGTGGGCAAACCACCAAACCCCACGTGCTCGGTCCGGCCTCCCGCCAAACCACTTGACTTGACCGCCACCGTGCACCGGCTCGTCTGTCCATGACTTCGTCTTGCTCGTGTCGCCACCATGTGGCCCGCACCCGGTCCCCGCCGTCCACCGGGTCCCTCGAACCGAGCCTACTTGTCTCTCCATCTCCCGGAGGCCCCTCAAGGCTGAAGACCTTTCGCGCCCATTCTTCACCTGCAACAACACGAACTAGGCCGCAGCCTACACCTGCGCACTAAGCCAAGAGTCAGTCCAACACCCATTGTCAATCACTCAACACTGAGGAGCGGTCATCCATCGACCACTAGGACGCTCCTGGTCCTCACCTCTGCTGGAGCTAGTGGTGTTCCCTCCTGGAAGGGAAGCGAGTCAAGGTAGGCGACGCAGCGTGAGTTTCCAGCTATCAGATCTGCAGGCTTGCGGTCTGGCCAATAGACGAATCTCCCGGCGAGTGTAGATGTTATAACCAGGACGGTAGCTCGTCCTGACAGCGGTTGCTCGGTCGTGGAGATCTTAGACTCGGGCTCGTCAGGGTCCGAGCCGAAGTCGAACTCGTAAGAGTCCGAGTAGTAGCCGGAGACGGGGTTGGAGTCCGATGTGTAGTCGGAGACGATATCCTTGTTGGCCCGGCGCGCAGTGAGAGCCTTCACATGGGCCTTGCTAGCATTGCAAAGGCTGTATGGGAAGTCCTCATGGAGTGGGAAGTCCGCACATGATGTCTCAGTAGCCTTCTCGCATGCGATGGCCCACGGGGACGTCGAGTTCGAGTTGGAGGTGGATCCAAATTCGAAGTCGGCGTGTTGGTTGTAGATTGAAATTTTGCCGAATTTTTTAGCGAGTTCGCCCGTGATCACTTCGGGAAGCATCACGAGCCCAGAGTTCGGGTTGGGAGCCATGGTGAGGCGGCGTTGGAAAGATCCGGCGTTGTCAGCAGTGGAAACCCAGGACCCAAAGATGAAGGTGTCGCTGCGGTTGAAGGCGACAGTTGGCTTGATGGAGATTGAAGCCGTCGAGTTCGTCATGAGATCTTCGGCGAGATCCCCTACCTGGCGCGCCACCTGTCGGTGTTTTAGACCGGCAACCTACCAAGGGGAGTACCCGAGGTAGATGAATGTGGCCTCGCCGAGATCGGTAACTCGAAGGAAGAGACACGTGACACACAGTTTAGACAAGTTCGGGCCGCGAGGTGCGTAATACCCTACGTCCTGTATGCTGTGTAGCTCTAAATTGATTGGGCGTGTTTACAAGATGATGCGTATATCTGAGAGAGGGGTCCCTGCCTCTCCTTATATAGCCCGGGAGGCAGGGTTACAAGTCAGTTTGAGGAGAGAGTACTAGTCGGGTACATCTAGGAGTTCTCTACATAGTACAAGACATGTATAACTTCCTATCCGAGTACTTCTCCACCGTAGTCCTTGAGCCCCACGCCATCAGGTGTCGTGTGGCACAAGCCGAGTAGTCCCAGGGGCCCACCGAGTAGTCAGTCCTGGTACCCACCGAGGTAGTGGGCCCAGGGAGGTCCATACGACATAATCTGGACGTCCTCCTGTACGATTGCCATGATAGAGCTATGAAGCTCTTGCACACACTAGATCATACCATATGGGATGAAAAGGTCGAGGCCATTCTTGAGTCGGAGAAGTATACCACACTGACGGTGAACGAGCTGTTCTCTAAGCTCAAGTCTACTGAGGTTTATGGTGGTTTGACATCCCGTAGCCCGACTGACTCCCATAGTCTTGCTCTCGTCGGTGGTAAAGGTGCTAAGTCTAACGCTAACGCATCCTCTAGGATATACTCTCTGTTTTCTTTGATGACTTTGCCAGTTGAGGAGTTTGATGTGCTTGGAGAGGATGAGATGGTGTTGCTGACCAGGCGGTTCGAGAGGCTGCACGAGGACCGGGTGAACATGAGGAGGAATCCACGGACATGCTTTCAGTGCGGAAAGCCAAGACACTTCGTCGCTGACTGTTCGGAGAAGATGGAGAACAAGGACGGCTACAAGGATGGCTACAAGCACAGGTCGAGCAAGGACAATTACCAATTGAAACGCGATCACAAGCACAAGAACAAGCAAAAGGACGAGCGATGGTCGAGAAAGAAGGACGACCGAGACAGGAAGGCCCGAGCGATGATCAGAGAGAGCGACGTCGACTCCAGCTCTGCCCACTCTTCCTCGAGCTCGAGTAGCAGTGAAGACGAAGGTGATCGACGCAAGAACAAGAAGTCATCCAAGAACTTGAGCGGGTTGAGCTGCTACGCGAGAGATGGCTTCATGTGGCACCCTAAAATTCTATCACTAAAATTCACTTAAGCAACATAATGTTTTAGTCTTCATGATTTAAATCAATTTGCTAATTAAAAATTGAGCTCTAAAGTAATTTAATTAAATTAAATTTAAAAACAACAAGTGCTTGTGCATCATATTTTGGTTGCATAGTTTTCACACCCTGAAATTTCCAATTTCAGGATGTGAATAGAAAGTTTAATTAAATAACGATTTTCTCATAATTTTAAAATTTTTCCAACATTTATTTTTCTTTAGAGGGAATATAGTATAGGAAAAATCCTTTGTTTGATTTTCCGAATTAAAACAAAGTTGAGATTGTTGCATTCATGCCGATGCATATAGTGGTTCTTGAGTGCAAAAAGTTTCAAAAATGCGTTTAGGAGCTGTCCAAATCCTTCCGAGAATTTTCCAGATTTTTCGAGAATTTATTCTTAGTTTCTCTGAGCATTTTCTATTTATTAGAAGGCTCTAAAATCCTTTTCATGAGCTTGTTGACGGATAAAACTCGTATCCACCTACGATCCGCAAGCGTACGGACCTACACCTTTTTCACCACGGGATTCTCAAGGTTCTTGTCAATCCGCGGAGCAAGGGGATTACTAGCACTTAACCAAGTACTAATCTAGTTGACTAAGGAAACCTTTAAAGAGAGTATTAATCTAAAAGTAAAACAATCTAACCTAAGTTAATCTAAGTTAACTTGATCAAACAAATTAGGGTTAAACTAGATGGTAAAGGGGTGAACACAAGAGAGCGAGCAAGAAAGATAAGCGTTCCCTCCCTAGGATCTAGGATAACATCGTATGCATCTACTACACGAAAGCGGTAAACCAATCTACCGGGGGTTGTGACCACGGTTTCGCCCTTTCCCTCCCCTCGTACTGTCACTACGCGAAGGTATTCGTGACTAGACCTATGATGGACACGGTATGTTGATGGAATCTATGGGAGTAGCGGATATCATACGCCCGAAAAACACGGTGGCCTACCTTAATCATCAAAGCATCATCAACATGAAAACAATAGATTGAAACCACAAATCAAGTAGCGATCACATAGCATGTATCCATCTAATCCTAGGGATGAACGGAGACATTACCCCATCATCTTACACGGATTGAAGCACATAGGGGTGATGGAGACTCCGGAGAACGTCGTCGATGAAGATGGCGGCGATGGAGCTTGGGAACACCTCTAGGCTAGCGGCTTGGAGTCCTCCTCTTGCTTCCTTCTCTCCACCCGCGTTGATCCTTGCGACGAGCTCATCTAACTCTCTCCCTCATCTTGCGGCGGCGGTTTTCTGGTGATTGGCGTCGGTAGGATGATTTGTTCGATGTGGCGGCCGACGGCGGCGGAGGGAATAAATAGATGAACACCTAGGGCAAATGGGGCACCGAACCGACCCCGGAGTGGGCGGGGCCGGTCGTCCCAGGCCGGCCGGCCCAGGCCCATTTCGGCCCGGTTCGGCCCCGGTTTCCTCCCCGGTTGCTTCTCGCGTGATCCCTTATTTGTGTACACTTGCATGTGGGCCTTTGACATTGTTTCCTTCACGGTTAAGGCTTGAATCCTTGCTATGCAAGCTTCGCTATTTTCTGGTTGAGTCCCTGAAGACTTGCACGTTGACGCTTCGGCCCTCGGGTCATTTGGAGTCATGTTCATCGCGTGTCTTGACTCTTATCGGGCTTCATGATCTTCTTCCAAAGTGCTTGGTGAACTTATCTCGAGAGTCTCCTCTTTAGCGTAGATTTCCTGTGTAAACAACAAACTCCAAAATCGACATGCAAGTGTGAACTTGTTACATCATTAGTATGCCTAGTGGCAGGTTAGTTGCAAATCATAATCGAAACCAATGTATAACAAGTACTCTAGGTTGACGGAAATTCACCGTCAACAGCTCCCCCATGCTTAAACCTTGCTCGTCCTCGAGTAAGTAATCCTTGCTTAAAAGGGAAATCGTTGTTGCCTTCCAATGTTGTCCCTGCACTTAGTCATTCATGACGAGGCAAATTGCTCTCTCGTAAGAATTTATTTTTAAAGTTCAAGTTGTGACCGGCTTCTTTTTCATTATGGAAGATAGACTAACAATAAAGAACAAGCCACATTTAACACGATGCTCTCAAACTTAAGTGAACTTCAAACCATTACCTTGTCACATGGAAGATTTTCAAAAAGATGCATATCCAACATAAGTGAAAATCTCTTGCAAGAGCTCATGGAACACTCATCTCATCAAGTCACTCAAGCCTATACTAGATTATTTTCAACCTACTCTACTCATATGTGATAGTGGAAGGCTTATGTGGAGCTTGAAAGGTTAAAAACAATCCTAGCAAAACATACATCCGAAATATTGTCAAATTAAGAGAGAGGTCTATTGGAATTACCGAGACTCGTCAAAAAGGCCATGGAAAATATATGTTGGAAAGAGAGGGACGAAACACACACATTTAGATAAGTGGACATGTGCAAGTGGCAAATGGATGATCTCGAGGCACGAGTGAAGTCCTCATTATCGGATTGCACATGGTTGGAAGATTTGAGTGTAGATTTGTCATCAAGGCACTTGAGAACTTATGAAGCAAAAAGATCCGAGGAGCATCTTTATTAGCTTTTTTACTTTTATTCTATTTCCTTCTCATTTTTCTCTCTCTCTTTCTTTTTTTCTTTATTCTTCCTTTTTTTCTTTTCTTTTCTTCTCATCATAATAATTTTTTTCTTCTTTCATTTTTTTTCTTCTTCTTTTTTTTCTTTTTTTTCTTTTTTTTTGCTACTGAAAACTTTTTGCAACATAATACTTACATAGCATTTGTGTCAGAGAATGACTCCTCCCCCATGCTTGAACGATGCTCGTCCTCGAGCATAAAAGAGAGGGGAAATGACTGCTAAAGTAAGTATAAATTCCATAATCTTGCGGAATATTTGAATCTCCATCGAGAATTTTACTCCATACTCAAATTGGGTTGTGGATAAGGAGGTGATCACAAAAAGATGTTTTTGGTTTAGGGTGGATGCCCAGCGAAGTTTGTGGAATTTTCGATGTGAAAACCCACAATGCATGGACAAAAAGGCTAGCATGAAAAAGTTACACAAAGGAATGACCAGCTTCTTAGTCTCTAACCATAGAAATCAATCCTAATCCAACTCATCAAAACATATGTTTGCAATCTACGGATTTTGTTATCATAAAACATATATGTATATGGCTTTGGTAGGTAGAACTTTGCAAGAGAACACAAATATGTAGATAGCATAAAAGTTAAGTTTTCATAAAAACAACAAGTTATCCGGCTATCCTAAACTTAAATCAAAGAGCAAAGATATGTATGTGGGTCTAGAGCATAGTCATTTCACCTCCACAAATAAAAGAGCCGGTATTTAAATTAATTTCAGATCATATTATAGAGAGCAATTAGCCAAGACATGTATAACTTCATGTAGGTAAAACAAAGTGGCAACTTTCATATCTTTCCGTAAGCATAGGCAATATAGAACATCGAGGTGAACACATGGTCATGCTTATCTATTGAAAGTAAAAAGAAACCTAGGTTGTCCTCCTAGTAGCCATGTTATTGTTTGAAGAGAAAAACAAAAGGTTGCACCTAGTTGATGTTGAAGGCATACTTACAAGCATTTGTGTTTGGAAAAGAGAAGGTCCATGGAGATGTTACCATCCTTTGTAATTCTTGGTTGCCTTCTTCCGACATCTCCATGTATCGATGTGTCTTTTGCTTTTGTCTTGATTTATTAATGCTCCTAAACTTCTGAATTTGATCTTGTATGCTTAATGGAGTCATTGGTCACCCTTCTCTTCAATGTTGTCATCACCATCTCCTCTTTCTTGTTCTCATCATCTCCTTGCTGTCTCTTTTTCATGGATTTCCCCCTCTGTCCAGAACAGAATATATATCGAAATATAGCTCTATTGAAAAGTTTATGAAATTACCTTTCCAACTTGTGGTCATTCATCGAAAATGGAGTTCAAACAAGGGAGCTATGTCCGTTTTACTTCAGCGCTCGTGCTGTCCAAAACTGATTTCAGGACGTGTTGCACTCGGTGATTCGGGCATAACCGCTTGTAGGAACCTCTGATTGTCTTGATTCTTGATTTGTTGGAATCGTAACTTCATCAGGCTTCTAAATATCCAAAAATATCCAGTGTTTTACCTTCGAGACCATGCAGAATTTTGATGAGATTGGTGGCTTCTTGCGCATTGATCCGGAGATGTTAACGATCTTTATCATTCTATCTTCTAGAGTGTCATGTTGCACTTCCGTGTTGAAGATTCAGGGTCTCCCCCATGCTTAGCATTTTTCTAGTCATGGAAGAAGAAGACAAAGCACTTCTTAGCCATCCTTTAATTTCCTTGTAGTGAGAGTCTTTATCTTGTCTGTAAGACGTTTTAAACGTACATTCTACCCCCAAGGTGACGGTTGGGAGTAGATAGAATTGCCAACAATCCAACAATGTCTCCTAAGATTCTTAACTTGTGGAATAATTAGTTTAATGAGGAATAAAAACCTAATGAGTGTACGTGGTGCAAGGTGTGTATGCACATGATAGGAAAGCATATAAACAAAGACAATGTTTTCACCTAGTTCTAAACACCATGTTTACAACTAGGTTGCCGAATTTCTCCATAGCCATAAAGGTTTATATATCTAGGGTTAAAACACCATCTCTAACCCTAAATCAATAACTCTTATAGAACAAGAAAAATTAAGTGCATTGCAAAGCTAATAAACTAACCAAAGCAACATGAAAACATATGAAAAGCCAGCTAGGTTTATCGAACTTAACGATGATGGTCCGCAATCTTGTTTAAACACCACGTTTACACAAGATCACAAAAGGAAAACACCCATAGGTACCTATGAAGCATTAACATGGAAACTTAAGCATACATCATTAAGTATATAAAACAATCAAGCCAACTATGTGCAAAACATGTATACACAAAGAAACATCACATTGATAACAAAATGCAATGCATACAAATAAATATTATCATGAACATGATGGTGGTTCTAAAAAGGAAAACTGAACTTAGATTAATAACCAGAAGTTGATCATCATAAGATAGTGTCATTCTTTATTTTCTCTAAGAAAGTAGTAAAAATATAAAGAAACGGGTTGCCTCCTGAAAAGCGCTTCATTTAAAGTCATAGAGCTCGACTTTCTCACATACCTTCTTTTCGTTGCATAGCCATGACCCTTCATGCAAGAAGAAAAGGTACCAATGCAGCTTTAATTTACTTCCCATGTTGTGCTTGATCACTTATAGAAGACTTGCCCAAAGCATCCTTTTGTTTCATCATTATCTCCTTCTTTATCAACCTTCGGTGCTGCCTTCACTCCATGAATTTTTTTAATGTCCAGAACAGAGAGTATACTCAAGCTCTACTCCATTGCACAGTGCACAAAATTTCCTTTCCAATGAGTCTTTATTTGCTCAAATCGGACTCTGGACAAGAGAGTTACGTCCGTTTTACTTCGGCGATGAAATCTGTCATGAAATTTCAGAACGCGCAACGCTCAATGTTTCCTCCATAACTCCTTGCACGGGTCTTCAAACTTGTTGGTTCTTGATGCGTTGGAATGTTAATTTGATGGAGCTTCTGAATATCTCATTTTCTTCATTTGTACACCTCTGAACAAGCTCTCAAATTGATGAAGACAGCAGCATCCATCGCGGGATTTGGAGAGGTTGATGATTTATCATGTAACTCTTTTAGGCATGACTTCTTTTTTTCATTATTCAAGACTTGTCTACATGGTTAGTGAAAATCGTGCCTTTCCTGACATATGATTCTTTAAGGTCATTAGCTTGACCAAGCGCAAAGCATGATCGAGATTTACAAAACTTATTGTAAACATACGCGTCCATAATTAACACCACATGTGAATTGTAGCAACACGTCAAGGTGTAAATAAAAGAAGCATATGTTTCATGCATAGAACTTAGCTCATCATTAGGCCAAGGTTGTTTAGGTGTGAGATTAATTGGATCAAAAATAAATGTTTCCTCTTTTTCATTCTCAAGAAAATCTAGCCTATCAACATGATCACTATTGGAACAAGGCATAGACATTAAACTATCATTCATACTATTGGTTGAGCATGAGTATTTGAATTTATCAACATCAATACCAATAATATCTTAAGATTTTAGCGCGTACCTTGGCCTAAGAGATTTTTCAACAAGAGTGATATTTGGTTCATCAAGCGGTGTTGAAGGCGAATCGATCTCAACAAGTATAGTTGCCTCTTGATCGCCATCTTGCAATTTCTTCAACTCATCATGTGGAACATGTAATCCTTCAACTATGTACGCATTCATCTCTTCTTTGAAGTCTTCTTTATCAACCAGATCTTCATCTTCAAAGACTTGTATGTTGCTTTCTTTATCTTCCATGTACCACATGTCGTCAAGATCGCTCATTGTTGATTCACTCTTTCCTTCATCCTTTAGTACTTCCATGTCTTGATTTGCTAGTGTGTAGGCTTCAATAGCACACAAGCTATCATCTAGCTTGAGTCCTATCTCCTCCCATTTATCCTTTGAGTCACTAGGCTCATCACGGTTGTACTCTTCTCTTCCTTCATCATAAATCTTTGAGTTGTCAAACCGGTCGATCCATCCTTCATCATCTTCTTCTCTTTCTTCTACAAATATCTTTTGGATCGACTCTCCACTCATCTCTTGATCAAATATATATTCAACTAGTTTGGCAACGTGTCAGCATTCCTCCTTCCTTCGGTAGTTGATTAGTGGGGCGAAATCAACTTGAACCCAACCGGATTGAATGAACTCCGCCAATGGTCTAGCATTCCACATACTTCGGCCTACATTCATGTTAGTTTCAACATTTTTAACATCCGAAATGACTTCTCTTACCTTGGGAAGTGGATCTTCACTTTCTTGTATGGTCGGTTCATCTTCCTTGACCTCCGGTTCATCTTTTTCAGAAATTTCAGCAAGCACCTTGGGCTTGCTTTTGTCGTTTTGCTCCTCTCGACAACATCTTTGCCAATCTCGTAGCATTCTTTGTCCATTGCTTATCCTTTGTAAGATTTGTGCGGCTTCACTAATTGTTTTATCCATTATATCACCGCCTGCACACATGCTTACATAATGAGATGAGTTTGGGGTTAGTGAAAAATAAAAGGTATGCAACATCAAGTCACCGGAAAATCCAAAGTTCGGGCCTCGCTCAAGTAGTTCATTAAAACGGTCCCATGCTTCATCAATTCCTTCATCCTCTCCTTGCTTGAAATTGAGCACTTGCCTCCTTAAGTCTTGAACCTTGCTTATGGGAAAGAACTTCAAAAGAAACTTCTTCACTAGCTCATCCCAATTTCCTTTTGCTTCAACGGACGCAAGTGTGTACCATCTTCGCGCTTCATCTTCGAGAGAGAATGGAAAAAAATTCCACTTGAACCAAGCGGTCGGAACTCCTTTTTGTTGCACCGTGTTGCATAACATCGTGAATTCCTTAATGTGTCTATATGGGTTGTCATCCTCCAATCCTCTAAATGGTTTTGTCGCCACTAACTTGATGATTCAAGGCTTCACTTCATAGTGGGTTGTAGCAAATGTCAAATCTGATTTTTGCATCTCAATGTCTTCCATTGACGGCATTGCTAGATCCCTTAGCGACATCTCTTCGTCTTCCAATGGTGAGGTGAACAAATCCATCTAGGCAGAAGAAAAGTAGAAAGAAAAACAAAAAAGATTTTTTTTGCTTTTTTTAGAAAATAAGGGTTAGGTGTTAGCAATCAACAAAATTAATACTAGATTAAACGTAGCAAACTGGCTTGCTCCCCGGCAACGGCGCCAGAAAAAGGGGCTTGTTGACGGATAAAACTCGTATCCACCTACGATCCGCAAGCGTACGGACCTACACCTTTTTCACCACGGGATTCCCAAGGTTCTTGTCAATTCGTGGAGCAAGGGGATTACTAGCGCTTAACCAAGTACTAATCTAGTTGACTAAGGAAACCTTTAAAGAGAGTATTAATCTAAAAGTAAAACAATCTAACCTAAGTTAATCTAAGTTAACTTGATCAAACAAATCTAGGGTTAAACTAGATGGTAAAGGGGTGAACACAAGAGAGTGAGCAAGAAAGATAAGCATTCCCTCCCTAGGATCTAGGATAACATCGTATGCATCTACACGAAAGCGGTAAACCAATCTACTAGGGGTTGTGACCACGGTTTCGCCCTTTCCCTCCTCTCGTACTGTCACTACGCGAAGGTATTTGTGACTAGACCTATGATGGACACGGTATGTTGATGGAATCTATGGGAGTAGCGGATATCATACGCCCGAAAAAGACGGTGGCCTACCTTAATCATCAAAGCATTATCAACATGAAAACAATAGATTGAAACCACGAATCAAGTAGCGATCACATAGCATGTATCCATCTAATCCTAGGGATGAATGGAGACATTACCCCATCATCTTACATGGATTGAAGCACATAGGGGTGATGGAGACTCCGGAGAACGTCGTCGATGAAGATGGCGGCGATGGAGCTTGGGAACACCCCTAGGGCAGCGGCTTGGAGTCCTCCTCTTGCTTCCTTCTCTCCGCCCGCGTTGATCCTTGAGACGAGCTCATCTAACTCTTTCCCTCATCTTGCGGCGGCGGTTTTCTGGTGATTGGCGTCGGTAGGATGATTTGTTCGATGTGGCGGCCGACGGCGGCGGAGGGAATAAATAGATGAACACCTAGGCCAAAGGGGCACCGAACCGACCCCGGAGTGGGCTGGGCCGGTCGGCCCGGCCGGCCGGCCCAGGCCTATTTCGGCCCGGTTCGGCCCCGGTTTCCTCCCCGGTTGCTTCTCGCGTGATCCCTTATTTGTGTGCACTTGCATGTGAGCCTTTGACGTCGTTTCCTTCACGGTTAAGGCTTGAATCCTTTCTATGCAAGCTTCGCTGTTTTCTGGTTGAGTCCCTGAAGACTTGCATGTTAACGCTTCGGTCCTCGGGTCATTTGTAGTCATGTTCATTGCGTGTCTTGACTCTTGTCGGGTTTCATGATCTTCTTCCAAAGTGCTTGGTGAAATTATCCCGAGAGTCTCCTCTTTAGCGTAGATTTCCTGCGTAAACAACAAACTCCAAAATCGACATGCAAGTGTGAACTTGTTACATCATTAGTATGCCTACTGGCGGGTTAGTTGCAAATCATAATCGAAACCAATGTATAACAAGTACTCTAGGTTGACGGAAATTCACCGTCAACAGAGCTCCAAATGATTTATTTGGATTGTTCATGTCATAATCTATCTCTAGGAATTTTCCTGGAATTTTTGTGATTTTTCGAGTATTTTTTGTGCCTTTAAAACAATTTCTGCTTTTTCTGGAATTGTTTCTGGCATTAAAAATAAATTCGAAAAAAACTATCCTTTTGGATTGGGCTGAGCCCGAAGGCCCGACCCAATCCGCTCCGACCGCCACGCCCCATCGGGGCCCGCCGAAAGCGACATGCGCGCCGCCGCCGCCTCTAGTCTCGGCAGGCGTGCCCGCCTCGCCCCCGCGCTTATAAAGGCAAGGGCCAAGCCCCTCGCGCCTCGTTCCGCGCCCTTGCAAGCCTACGCCGCCGCACCCCGCACCTCCCCGTGCCGCCGCCGACCAAGCCGGGAGGCCGGCCGACCGCCGGCGCCGCCCCTCCGTATTCCGGCCGCCCCTCCACATCCTTGCCGATGGTGAGCTACTCTGCGTGACCCCCTCGGTCCCCTCTTTCAATTCCCCACCTTGGACGAACCCTAGGCCGCAACTAGCACCGGCGATTTGGCTTCCCAGGACCGCTGCCGCCCCTGTTCATCTCTGCGGCCAGAGGTAGGGGAAGATATGGCCGGTTTGCAGATAGACCCCTATCCTTCCTAGTAATTTTTAGATCTTTTCATGTGTCTTGCAAACCTTGAAGAAAACCCCCTAGATCTATTAGATGTCTTAGATCCAATCCAACCGAGCACTTTTACAGATCTAACCCCAAGTTTTATCCTTTTCGCTAGCACAGTTTCTTGTGTCTCGGGTTTCTTCTCAGCTAGCCCCTGAAGTCTATAGTTAATCGCGTAAAGGTCCTTTCAATCTTGTTTTATCTATATCTTGCACGTTTTAACTCCGTTTTAATCCGTCCAAGTTGCGTTAGGTCCATAATAATGTAAAGCACATGTTAGTGGTGTGTTTTCACCATGTTTTGTTTTCTGAAAATAAAATTAATATTAATTTTGATTAATGTCTAGTTATACATGCCTTTTATAAATAAAAGCAATATAGATCTATACATCGTTTTTCATAAGAAAATTTAATTTGATTAATGTTTCTATCAGATGTTTTGTACATAAAAGTTAATTAGATCTTTATCTTGGTTTTCGTAAACCAAATGTTAATTTGTTTAATAGTTAATTAATCTTTTCTAATTAAAATTTGATTAGGCTTTTACCTCGGCTTTTATGATAAATGTTAATATGATTAATGTCAGTTCAATAATGTTTTTAATAATAAAATGATCCACTCGAATTACAAAGTTTCATTTAGATTGTTCATATAGTTTAGTTTTTCCAAATTAAATGTTTAATCGGTTTAATCAATATATGAATCTTTGATTAATAAAACTAGACTAGATCTTTACACCGGTTTCGTAAATAAAGTTTAATATTGCATTAATGTCAACATAGGGTATTTTTTTCTGAAATATCCTTTATATTTGTTTTGTTAATTAAAATGAACCTAGCTCATAGCCTTGTTCTCTCATATATGCAAAACGTTCGTTAGACGTTCTTTTCTCAGCTCAATCTAAGTGTGATCTTTCCGGTCCTTGCTCAATCTTCCGCGACCATCTCTTTAAAAGCAAACCAAGCCTTTCTTCCTCTAAGCACGGTTTATGTGCTTTAGTGATCCATCTAATCAAGCCTATCCTTTAGTGCGTTCTTTAAAAGTTTTCTTTTGATTCATGCTTTGTTCTTAGTATGCTTGTTTGTTTGCTTTGTGTATGTTTATGCCCGATGATTGATACGCTTAGAGTGAACGTCGTTCGAGAAGTTTGAAGAGCAAGAGATGAAGACATTTTGAGCAACTACTCTTTGGTTAAAGGCAACTGTGTCCTTGATCTTTTGTCCTAAGAATTATATTTAATCACTCATTGCATTGCCTGCATTAATTTTGATGGGTTCCTATTAAGGATTTCCTAGTCTTTGTGATCATTCCTTGTTAACCTGGGTTTACATTTATGTTGGGTAGTTATGCTTAGTTGCTATACCTGGGTTATGGTGGTTTTAATGAACATTAATGATGAATCACGCTATACCTTTATGTTATATCTTTGGATGTTTAATACAAGACCATATGTTTAATCGGAACATGGAGAACCACCCAGGACAACAGTGCAACCACAATGACTATATGGCTCTGGTCTTGGCCGAGTAATTAGGGAAGTCTTTGCATGGTTATTACTCGCATAGTAGGTTGGGGATGGAGGAATGCTTTTATGGCTCTTCTATTCCGTAGTGGTGTTGGAACGGAAGTACTCTATGGCTGACCGTCCGTAATAGAAGTGTGGTACAAAAGATAGCCTCTATGACATACTACTATGGACTAATACGCACAAGAGGACTCTTTGTAAAGCCTCGTAGCGTCCCTATGCAATCACACCTCGGTAGTGTGGTATGATGCTTGGCCGGCATAGCATGGTTGGGTTTAAAGTTCTTCGGGACTTTTACGCGACTTGTGGGTAAAGATGTACAACCTCTACAGAGTGTAAAACTAATCGATTAGCCGTGCTCACGGTCAAGAGCGGCCTGGACCCTCACATGATAATCAAACTTGAAGATGGACTTCAATCGTGTTCTCTGGTTATTCTGGCCATATGCTTATGGCGTATCAATTATCTTATGTTTAATGTGGGTTGGTATAAACTTATACTTTATTAATAATCAGGTGCTAATAAAATTTTACCAACTAAAATTGCTTAAATGCTTATAGCCCTGTCCACTATAAAGCCTTTGCATTCATTCTTTTCCCCACACTTGCTGAGTACGACAAGTGCTCACCCTTGCTATAAACAATGTTGCTCAGAAGGAGGAAGTTGATCTGAAGTCTTGTGAAGACGTCGTTGGTGCTAGGCGTACGCAACCCCCAGTCGATTGCTTGTGGAGTTTGGTGCCTTCATTTCCTGGATTAAGCGTAAATCTCTGATAATCTTCCTTTTTCTTACGTGATACTATTTCTGTATACACTTATATGTCACTATATGCATGAAACTTGATCCTGGCATGCATATAGGTTTGCACTTGGTTTTCTTTGGAAAAGGAGGTGTGACAATAGTGTTTTTTGTGAAGGTTTGAAGTTTCAAAAGTTTTAAATATGTTTGAAATAATTTGAAAACAATTTGAAAGGTTTGAATTTGAAAAGGTTAAAAATAAAAAGAAAAGGGAAGACCTCACCCCCTTACCTTTCAGCCCGGCAGGCCCACCGGCCCAACTCCCTTCTCCCGCAGCGGCCCGCTTCCTTTTTCTTTTTTCCGCTATCGCTGACAAGACGACCTCACCTATCAGATCCTCCTTCCATACCGCGCCTTCCCCCTTCCACTACTTAGCCGCGCACCGTCGTGAATCCCGCCATGCCTGGCCGCCTTCTCCACTTCCCTTCCAGCCCGAGATTGACAATTAAGGCAATAATTCTCCCCCACAATCAATCCCCTCTGTTACTTGCCGTTTCCCCCCTCCTCCTGTTCCTTGCGCCGCTTTGCCCGCCAGCCATCAATGGCAAGGTCGCCAGCCGCCACCCCCCTTCCGCTTCCCCTTCCCTCTCTCTCTGTCCATATAAAACTCGGGCGTCTCCCTCCTCCCTTTCGCCCCCGCACGCTCTCTCTCCCGCGCCTGAGCACTAAACCCACCAGCGCCGCCGGCTCTGTTTTCCGCCGTTGCAAGAGAAGCTCGTCGCCAGTGAGGAATCCCCTCTCTCCCTCTCATTTTTCTCTCTGGTGCTGAACCCGAAGCTCAGTAATACTCCCTTGCACTAGGTCTTCGTTTTCGTCACTTCCTGGAGCTCATGTCCCTGTCTGCCGGAGCGCCGCCCGAGTTCGTCGTCGTCGCTGAACTCCACCATTGCTCCATCCCCGCCATCCATCTTCTCAGCCTTAGCTTCACTGCATGGTAAGAAGGCCACCGCCCCTTCGTTTTCCTCTAGCCCATGCACCCGTATGCGTTGTCGCGGCATGCAGTCGCCGCCGGCCGCCTCGCCGGCCATGGCCGCCTCCTCTCTGGCCAGACCATGCCCCTGTGGTCACGGTCGTGTTTGTTTTTTCCCGAGCATCCTGTTAAGTCTCTTAGCATGCCTAACCGAGATCCATAGCAAGTTTTAGGTCGTCACCGTCGGACGCCGGCGAGGCCGTTCCGCCCCATTCTGGTGCTAGCCACCATGGTCGCCCGAGCCTCGCTCCTGAGTCCCTAGATGCGTGCGCAAGCTCCCCCACTACATGTAGCACCCACGCGCTCTCGACGTGATGGTCGGGAACCCTCTCCCGAGCTTGTGCCGGCAAAGCGCCGTCGTGCCATCTCTGTCTTCGGCGTGCACGCCACCGGCCCTTGCTTGCGTGCGTTCCTGGCCGTCCATCTTGCGATGTGCGTCCCAGATCACATACCCCTTCATTTAAAACCTTTGGTCCACCGTGAACCCGTGAGCCGAGTCCACGACGCGGTCCACTGCCACCACAGCCGCTGGATCGACGGCTCTGATCAGCCAGCACCCGAGTCAAACAGGGCTATAACGGTCAGCGCCCGACGTTTTTGATTAAGAGCCCCTGCATTTTTCTTTATTCACATGCCGGTCCTTCCACCATCAAGAATCCTTGCACATAAGTCCCTGTTTTTATGTTTTAGCCTTTGATTCTTGTAGATTCCTTCACCAGAAGTCCTTTTCATTTCTTTTACATATAAACCCTTATGTTTTTATATGAAATTATGTTTTAGTCCTTGGTTTCTTTCATATCAGTCCTGTAGGCTTAGTTTTCTTACAGAAAAGTCCCTGTAACTTGTTTTAATCATATCTTTCATGTTTTCACATACCCCTTCGTTTAAAACCTTTGGTCCACCGTGAACCCGTGAGCCGAGTCCACGACGCGGTCCACTGCCACCACAGCCGCTGGATCGACGGCTCTGATCAGCCAGCACCCGAGTCAAACAGGGCTATAACGGTCAGCGCCCGACGTTTTTGATTAAGAGCCCCTGCATTTTTCTTTATTCACATGCCGGTCCTTCCACCATCAAGAATCCTTGCACATAAGTCCCTGTTTTTATGTTTTAGCCTTTGATTCTTGTAGATTCCTTCACCAGAAGTCCTTTTCATTTCTTTTACATATAAACCCTTATGTTTTTATATGAAATTATGTTTTAGTCCTTGGTTTCTTTCATATCAGTTCTGTAGGCTTAGTTTTCTTACAGAAAAGTCCCTGTAACTTGTTTTAATCATATCTTTCATGTTTTAACTCTGTTTTTAGCATTTTATATACAGAAACAATCGTCTCAGCGAGTAGAATCTTTTAGACATTGTGTTTTTAGCTTTTGGTACTGTTTGTTGTACTGCTTTATTTATTGTTTGTTTGTATATGCTTGTGTGTAGATATCGTGCCTGTTTCGTCTGAGCACCCCATCAGAGACGATCAGTAAGAGCCTGTCTATGAAGAAGAAGATAATTAGTTTGTAGAGGAAGGCAAGTGGATTTTCCCCCTCTGCATATTCTTTTTGAACCTATATAACTGCATGTTTATACAATGTTTACTTTTACTTGTTGCTATGCATTAAATTGATGGGAAAACACCTTTTTAAGGACATGACTAGATGTTTCACCCCTATTACCTTGATCAACCCTACTTAACCAATGTTTTGGGTAGATAATTGCTTAGTTGCTAAACTTGGGCTGGTTATAATGGTTCTATGCTATAGTCTTCCATGTTTATGAAATGTTGATTGTGTTTTAAGACAAGATCAAATAACTTAAATGGAACATGGAGAACCACCCAAGATAACAGTACAACCACAGTCCACATGGTTTTGGCTTAGCCAATTAATTAGGAGAGTAGAATTATCTAATATCCTTTTTCCGAGAGGGGCACAGGGGGCCGAAGTTGAAGGGGTATAGCCTGGTTCTTTTGGGGTAGTAGCCTTTGCTAAGGTGCTGACCACTAGGGAGGGTTATGGTCCGGTCTGTTGCTGTAACTGTCGCAGGCTGTTGGTTTTTCTGCTTTCCTTTGTAAAGGCTTCATAGCGGACCCCTAGCCACTCACCTAGGAAGTGTTAAAGGGTCTAGCTTGAAGGACCGATTAGGCGACCAGAGGGGGGGAGTGAATGGAGCCGATAAAAATTCTTCTTGAATGAGATTGCAACTCCAACAAGACAAACTCGGTTGGACACCCAAAATCACACGCTCCGCACTGAACCTTCCATTTGCCAAAACTACGTTGCCACTAAAGTGCTACTGGTCCTAGGAACAAACACTACCAGCAGCCTCAACTCTACACGCACACGGTAGCTGTGACAACCCCATCGGAGATAATTCCGTACTATCGCCTAAACCACTCCATTTGGTCATTAAGCGATAATAAAGAATCATCCCGTTGAGTGTTGCCGGGTTTACGCCCGGTAAATCACTTGAAAACACAGAGAGAATCGAACGTATGCATTAAAACTCCTATGAAGGAGAGTCCAGAGTGCCTTACAAATTAATACCAAATTCCCTGTAGGGTCCATTATTACAAACCATAGTTCTTGACATGAAAATAAATGGTTCAGAGTTTATGAAAAACAGCGGAAGAAACTAAACGGTACGATCACATCATAGGAGGCCTGTCCATGATGCAATCACTCGTCATCATCCACCCATTCCAGCTCCCAGCCGGGTGGAAGTTCTCCGGGCCACACATCACATGGATTACCTGGAAACAACATTTATAGCAAGGCCGAGTATACTAATACTCAGCAAGGCTTACCCGTCTAAAAGAAAGACTTTACCCCTAATCATTCAAGGCTTTTGGCTACTAGGTTTGTGAGGACCATGTGTGGTTCGAGGACCGGTGGATGGTCGCTTCCTTGTGTGATGAGTGATTGACAACGTTGTGTGGACTGATTCTTGGCTAAGTATTGCGGTGTGCGAGTTGCGGCTTGACTCGTGTTGGTGCGGTGTGAAGAACAAGCACGAAAGGTCGTTGCCGGTGAGGCCTCCAGGTGTGGAGAAGACAAGTAGGCTTCGTTCGAGGGACCCAGTTGCCAGCGGGGTCAAGTGCGGGCCGCATGGTGGCAAGAACAACAAGATGAAGTCGGTGGACGGTTTCTTGGTTGAGCCACAAAACCAAGGTCGAGCCGGGACTTCGTGGGAGCCAAGTCATGAGTGGTGATTGGCGGAGGCTACATCAAGTTCGCGGGGTTTGCGGTGGTTCACCAAAAAATCACCGGGTTACTCGGCTGAGCCACAAAGCCGAGGCCAAAGACCGGGCATGGTTGTCTGGCCAAAACCGGCCTGACCAGTTTGGAGAACCGGTCCGACCGGTTTGGGGTCGCAGGGTGCCGGAAGCTTCGAGGCGGAGGACACGTGTCGGGATCGCAAGGCTTGCATCGAGCCTACGCGAAGTGCGGTCGCCGGGCATCCTTCCGATGGAGCTACGAAGACAAATTCCCAAAGTGCCCTTGGCGGGCATGTATCTTAGTTTAGGCCTTAGGGGCATTTTAGTCTTTTGGCTTGCCTCCATATAACCCAAGAGGTGAGAGGATGGCAGCAAACTCTTGGAACCCTAGTTCATTTGCTTTCCTATTTTCCCTTCCTATTTTCCTAGGATTTTCATAGGACTAGCTTGAGAGCTTCATGGTGAGATCTTGTTGAGAGGGTTGGATGATCGGGCGGCAAGCTAGACCTTGTATGAACCTTTGTGGCATGTATAGATGATTTGGCGTGGTTCCCCAAGGTTTGGATGTGTTGTTCCCGGTTGTTCTTAGTGGTGATTTTCGGTGCCCTCTCTTGGTGATTTTCTCGGGGTGTTTTTGGGACCTTGCTCTTGGAGATTTGATGGGGGAAATTCGTGGGAACCCTCCGTGGTTCTTTGGGCTGTGATTCCCCTCCCAAATCCGTGAGTTAAGGGGCTCGATTTTGGTGGTTTCGGAGTTTTAGGGTTGGAGGTGCTCTTGAGGGTTGACTTTTGATTCCTCTTGATTGAGTGGGTTTTGGGGACCAAACTTCTAGCCAAGGGTAGCCCACGAGGTACCCCATCTATCCCAAAGTCTCACTTTGATTCGTGGAACGAATTGGGAGATCGATTGAAGGGAGTGTTGAGTTTTTCCCGCGGGTTGTGTTCTTCCCTACTGTCCAGGCAGAAACTGGGCTGACCGGTTTCCCAAACCGGTCTGACCGGTTTCGCCCTGTGGGCTGTCGAGAAGTGTTTTTGAGCAAGGAAGTCTCTATTGTACCATGGCTTCTTTTGTTCAGATGAGGGAAGGCTCTTGAGGTGTTTTGGGTCTTTGGTGAGGTTCTCGGACAAAGACGGTCCGACCGGTTTGCCAATCTGTCCGATCGGTTTCCCCGCCCGTGTGAGGCTAAGTCCACCGAAGCGGTCCGACCGGCTTCGTAAACCGGCCTAACCGGCTTGGGCGCTAGCGGCACCGTGTCATGTGTGTTTCCGCCGCGTGTGTGTTGTGGTCGTTGGTCGGGTCTTGCTCCTAGGTTCGGTAGCACTTCGGTGGCTACGTGAACTTGGCAAGAGAAGCTTGCGGAGGTGCACGAGTGAAATCGGGTTCATAGGCCGAATTCTTGAATAGAATTTTTATCGGCTCCCATTCACTCCCCCCCCCTCTCGGTTCGCCGTTTCGGTCCTTCAAGTGGTATCGAGCCGGTTCGGGTCTTTATTGACTCTAACCGCCTAAGATCCAAGGATGGCGTACCAGAACGGGGTGCGGGTCCTCCACACTTCCATGGAAAGAACTACCGGATGTGGAGTAAGCGGATTCGGTGTTTTAGATCGGCAACCTACTAAGGGGAGTACCCGAAGTAGATGAATGTGGCCTCGCCGAGATCGGTAACTCGAAGGAAGAGACACGTGGCACACAATTTAGACAGGTTCGGCCGCGAGGTGCATAATACCCTACGTCCCGTATGCCGCGTAGCTCGGATTGATTGGGCACGATTACAAGATGGTGTAATTGTGCGTCGTGAGATGAGATTGGATGCTAGAGAAGGGTCCCCGCCTCGCCTTATATAGTCCGAGAGGCGGGGTTACAAGTCGGAGTAGGGAGAGAGTACTAGTCGAGTACATCTAGGACTCTTCCATACAAGGCGGGACATGTACATGCCTTCCTAACCGAGTACTTCTCCTCCGTAGTCCTTGTGCTCCACGCCATCGGTGCCGTGTAGCGCAAGCCGGTAGTCCCGTGGGCCCACCGAGTAGTCGGTCCCGGTACCCACCGAGGTAGTAGGCCCATGGAGGACCATACGACAAGCCCCCGAGTACTTTGTAGTCGAGAAGGATAGCTTCAAGTAATCTTGACGGCCTTAACGAGTAGTCCTCAAGCGTCCCCGAGTACTACAAATCAAAAGTCCTCAAGAGTAGTCGAAGCATCCCGAGGCCGGAATGTACTCCAACCGATATCCGAGCAATCCCGAAGTCTTCTCGAGTAGTCCCAAGCGTCCTCGAGTGCTTCCCTCGAAGGTCTTCAAAAATGCCCGCGTTGTCTTGAAGTCGAAGTCGATATGGAAGTGCGATTGCAAAATCGCACTTCATATGGAGTAGCCCCCGAGCCTTAGGTTGAGCCGTAGGCTCTGGGCCGAGGGTCCATCCGAAGTTTTGGCAAGAATATCCCGAAAAAATTCGGAGAGAAAAAAACCGAAGGACACGTGGCACGGAGCCCCCATGCCTTTAGTCGAGTACTTCCTCTCGAATTGAAGGGTCATCTTGTAGAATGTGTCCCGAGATGCTCCCGAGTCTTGTCGCTTCCCGTGTAGTCGAGTAGAAGTAGCCGAGCCCCCGAGGTGAGGCGCGTCGACTAGTAGAATACGAAGAGTCACGCGCGACCGCCGAGTCGGCCCGAGCGCGTACTTATACACCCGGCCGTTGGAGGGACATTTTGACTTATAAATAGAAGCCAAAACCCTTAGGGTTTTTCACCTATCACCGCTGTAGTCATTTTTGGATAGATGTTGGCCGGAATCATCTCCCGCCGCACGCCGGCGCCACTGTAAATCTAAGCGCGCCACCACCCAGAGCTGCCAGAGTAGCCCCCGAGCGAATGCGCGTGAAGACGCCGTGCACTTGGAGAATGAAGCCATCGCCGTCCAAGTTCGCGAAGACCGCCGGGAAGAAAAGGGGCCGTGACGAGGCCGTCGTGGCTGCCGCGGGGGCAGCACCACCGATGTCTCTACCGCGGCTAGATCCGAGCCGCGAGTGGAAAAAGTCGAAAACGAAGACCGAAGATTTGCTGGCCCTCCTCAACAGCGGATTCATCCGTGAGAAGGAGATGGACAGTTGGAGGGTCGCCGCCGGGGACCCGTACCCCATGGAGAAGAGCAAGGACGAGATCCCAATGTTCGCGCGCGTCGCGGAGCACGGACTCGCACTGCCGGCAAGCGACTTCTTCAAAGGCCTCCTGGGGTATTACGGCGTCGAGTACATCAATCTCAACCCCAACGGTATTTTCCATACCGCTGTCTTCGTCCACTTCGTGAAGCGTTCCCGGGGATCGGCCCCACTAGATCCCGTTCCCGAAGTTTTTTCCGGTGAAGCCGCAGCCGAGCGCCAAGAACCCGCGGGCCCACTCGGGGATCGTGCCCCACAAATTGTTGCGTGTTGAACGAAGATCGCGAGGTGCCGCGGGCCCACCGAAGGAACATGAAGAAGCCGCGCTTCCAATTGCAAGACTCTTGGTGCCTCATCCCCGGCGGCCCCAAGATAGCACCGCTTGTGGATCGCCTCAAGGAAGCCCCCGCCGGCCGGGCGACGTATGTGAAGCATTTGACAAGGTCGATCCCAAACCAGGCCGGCCTTCATGAAGTCTTACTTCCCGAAGGCGCCCGTGGAAGTAGTCGCTGGCGGGGGTAGCCGCCAACCGTACGTACGAGCAAGATGCGGAGCCGCTCGGAGCGTATGGCGCCCATTGCGGAGCAAGTCGCCGAAAAGCTTAACCTCCAAGTAGCCCTATAATAGTTAGCTCATAGTAGTATGTGTACAAAAACATTTGTAATGTAATTGTTCAAGTATTAATGAAAGAAAAGTTCCATCAATGAGTACTCGTAGTCGCGATCTTAGAGTGCGAGCCCCATCGTGGAGTTGATGTGAGTAGTCGTACTCGGCGGTAGTCCCGTTGAGGGAAGTAGACAGTAAGGAAGTTGATGATCAATCAAACTTTATTACTGAAGAAGTACACCTGGATGGCCGTGGTCGTAGTTACGCAGTAGTCGCCCGGACCCGGAGGCCGCTTACGGCTAAGTGGTGCTAGGGCGAGTAGCCGCTACGCGCAAAGTAGATCCGTAGGTAGCCGTGTAGGCCGGATCTTGGAGTACATGGTCTCTTAGTAGACCGCCGCTAGAGTCCTTTGTCGCTCGTCGCAGCCCCGGGATGCGTAGGTAGCCGCGCGCGGCCGGATCTTGGAGAGGAGTAGTCCGGAGACCGGTGCTCGGACCGGAGGCCGCTTACGGCGAAGGAGTAGTCCGAGATCGGAGCCGGGACCCGAGGCCACTTACGGCGGAGGGGTCTTGATGTAATCGTGTAGACTTGAACCCCGGGGTAGTCGTGTAGACTAGGCGTAGAACCGACGAGCCGGTCGACGTTCCACGAGTTGTTGATGTCTTCGCCTTCAAGTGTCCGGAGGCGGTAAGAGCCCGCCCGGTCACCTTTGCCACGGTGAAGGGACCTCCCCGGGGGGGAGCCGAGCTAGTGTAGTCCTTCGTGTTCGGGATACGACGGAGGACAAGATCACCAACGTTGAAGGAGTGTTCCTTGACGTTGCGATCATGGTAGCGTCGGATACCCTCCGGGTACCTTGCCGATTGGACGAGGGTAGCGCGGCCGAGCTTCTTCGAGTCCATCGATGTCCACTCTTTTGTTGTCTTCAGAGACGCCTTCGTCATAATGCTCCACTGCTGGTGAGTTCCATATGACGTCAGCAGTGAGGATTGCTTCAGAGCCGTAGACCAGGAAGTAAGGGGATTGCCCCGTTGGCTTGGAGGACTGAGTACGTAGCCCCCAGAGTGCATTGGGTAGTTCCTTGATCCACTTGCCTCCTTTGGAGTTAGTAGCGTCGTGTAGCCGCTTCTTGAGAGCGTCGAGCACCATCCTGTTGGCACGCTCGACTTGTCTGTTGGCCCGAGGATGGGCGATTGAGACATATTGGACGTCGATCTCGCTGTTCTCGCAGTACTCCCGGAACTGGTGGTTGTTGAAGTTGGAGCCTAGATCTGTGATGATGCGGTGGGGTAGTCTGTAGAGATGCACGAGTTCATCCAGGAAGTCGAGTACTCTATCAGCCTTGGGGCATGTGACCGGCTTGACCTCGATCCACTTGGTGAACTTGTCAATGGCCACCAATACTCTGTTGAAACCACCTGGCGCAGTTGGCAGTGGCCCAATCATGTCGAGTCCCCAGCAGGCAAAGGGCCAGGTTGGCGGTATGGTGACTAGGTTGTAGGCTGGGACGTGTTGCTGCTTGGCGAAGTATTGGCATCCTTGGCACCTTCTGACGAGTTCTTCAACGTCGCCCAGAGCTGTGGGCCAGTAGAATGCTCGCCGGAAGGCCATGCTGACCAGCGTGCGGGAAGACGCGTGGTTGCCGCAGACGCCCTTGTGGATCTCCTCCAAGATGTCCTTGGCTTCTTTCCTGGGGACGCACTTCATGAGTACTCCAGAAGATGCGCCCCGCTTGTAAAGCTTGTCTTCGACGAGGACGTAGGACTTGGCGTGGCGGATGAGCTGCTCGGCCAAGTTCTTGTCCGAGGGAACCTTCTCGCTCGCCGAGGTAGTCGATGAAGGGTTGCCTCCGAGTTCACGTCGATCATCATGACCTCTGTCCGGCGGTGGGTGCGCCGGGAACAAGGTCGGTGGCGCCAGCTCCGGGATGGATGGCGCGTGAAGCTCGTGAACGAAGACACCCGCGGGTACTTGAGCGCGGGTAGATCCAAGCTTCGACAGGACGTCCACTGCGGTGTTGTTGTCGCGGACGATGTGGTGGAACTCGAGACCGTAGAACTTGTTCTCGAGCTCGCGGACCTTTAGGCAGTAGGCGTCCATGTTCTCCTTGTTGCGGTCCCAGGATTTGTTGACTTGGTTGATGACCACTGCGGATTCTCCGTAGACTAGTAGCCGCTTGATGCCCAGTGAAGCCGCGAGGCGGAGCCCGTGTAGGAGAGCTTCGTACTCGGCTTCGTTGTTTGAGACCTTCCAGAAGATCTGCAGGACGTACTTGAGTTGTTCGCCCGTTAGAGAGATCAGGAGTACCCCTGCACCTGCGCCCTCGAGGTTGAGTGAGCCGTCGAAGTACGTCACCCAATGCTCTGGTCGCACGGTTGGAGTAGGTAGCTGGTTCTCCCACCACTCTGCCATGAAGTCGACTAGCGCCTGCGACTTGATGGTTGTGCGTGGCTTGAAGTCATGGTGAGGGCGCGGAGCTCGACTGCCCACTTGGAGATTCTTCCAGTAGCATCTTGGTTCCGCAGGATGTCGCCGAGAGGGTAGTCGGTGACGACGGAGATCGAGTACTCCTGGAAGTAGTGTCATAGCTTCCGCGAGGTGATGAGTACTGCGTACAGAAGCTTCTACACAAGCTGATAGCGTGCCTTAGACTCTGACAAGACCTCGCTGACAAAGTAGACTGGGCGCTGGACTGGTTAGGCGTGGCCGTCTTCCTGCCGCTCGACAATGATGGCAGTACTAACCACGTGAGTAGTCGCAGCAAGGTAGAGCAGTAGCTGCTCGCCTTTGCGAGGAGCCGTGAGGACCGGTGGCTTCGATAGGAAGTCCTTGAGCTGGGCAAGGGCTTGATCCGCCTCTGGAGTCCACACGAACTTCTCTTGGTACTTGAGTAGTTTGAAGAAGGGGAGCCCCCGTTCTCCAAGCTTCGAGATGAATACAGCCGGTCGCCATGCACCCGGTCAGCTTCTGGACGTCTTTGATGCACATGGGAGCTTTCATGCTGGTGATGGCGGAGATCTTCTCGGGGTTGGCTTCGATGCCGCATTGGCTGATGATGAAGCCGAGTAGTTTGCCCGAAGGTACGCCGAAGACGCACTTGTTCGGGTTTAGCTTCCAGCGGTACTCGCGCAAAGATGCGAAAGTCTCTTCAAGGTCGTCGATGAGGGTGCTGGAGTTTCTGGTCTTGACGACCACGTCATCCACGTAGGCTTCGACGTTCTTGTTGAGTTGCTTCTTGAAACAGGCCTGGATAGCTAGTTGGTAGGTGGCGTCGGCGTTCTTCAACCCGAAGGACATGGTCGTGTAGCAGTACGCGCCATACGGGGTGATGAACGCGGTCTTCTCCTGGTTTTCATTCTTGATCACGATCTGGTGGTACCCGGAGTAGCAGTCGAGGAAGCAGAGCAGGTCGCAGCCTGCCATGGAGTCGATGACTTGATCAATCCGCGGCAACCCGAAGGGGTCCTTGGGGCAGTGCTTGTTGAGGTCGGTGTAGTTGACGCACATCCTCCACTCGTTCGAGTTCTTCTTGCGGACGAGGACAGGGTTGGCGAGCCATTCAGGATGGAAGACTTCTCTGATGAAGCCAGCCGCGAGTAGTTTGGCGAGTTCCTTCTTGATGGCATCCCGTCTGTCGTCGGCAAAGCGTCGGAGGTGTTGTCGCTTGGGGGTGGCCTTAGGATCGACGTTGAGGCGGTGCTCAATCAACTCCCTGGCACTCCTGGCATGTCCGCTGGCTTCCACGCGAAGATGCCGCAGTTATCCCGGAGGAAGTTGATGAGCGCGTCTTCCTATTTCGGGTCGAGGCCGGCCTCGATGGTGGTGGTCTTGCTGGGGTCGCCTGTTCCAAGGTCGATCGTCTTGACTAGAACCTCCTCAGGTGGCTGAGGCTTGTTGGCGCTATCAGACTTCTCCGGGATGTCGAGTTCACTTGTAGCAAGCTTCTTCGATGCAGTGTAGACCTCCATCATAGCGTTGGGTACTTGATTCGTAGAGGCGATCTCCACGACTTCTGTATCGCAGTCGTGGGAGATCATCAAGTCCCCTTGAAGAGAGAGTACACCCGCTGGGCTTGGCATCTTGAGTACCAAGTAGGTGTAGTGGGGCACCGCCATGAATTTGGCGATGGCCGGCCTGCCGAGGATGGCATGGTAGGAAGTCTCGAAGTCCGCGACCTCGAACTTGATGTACTCGGTACGGTAGTTGTCCCGAGATTCCCCGAAGGTAACTGGCAGGACCACTGAGCCCAGTGGGATAGCCGCGTTACCGGGGACGATGCCGTAGAAGGGCGTGTTGCTCTTGGTGAGAATGTGGGTGATGTCGAGCTTCATCTTCTTCAAGGTCTTGGTGAAAAGGACGTTGAGCCCACTTCCACCGTCGATGAGGACCTTGTTGAGCTTGGAGCCCGCGACCACCAGCTTCAGGACAAGGGGGAATCGTCCTGGTTCGGAGAAGCTGGTCCATTGATCCGCACAGGAGAAGGTAATGGGTACCTCCGACCACCTGAGTGGGGTCGGGACCGCTGGTTCAATGCTCATGACTTCTCGACGGGTAGCCTTTTGCTCCCGCCTGCTGGGTAGTCCACCGAAGAGGACGTTGACGGTCTTGTCGGGTTCCTGGAAGTCGTTGTTATCTCCGTCATTCTTCTTCTTGCCCTTTTTTTCGTGAGGGTGCGGTGGCTCTGGAGTACTCTTGAGTGCATGCCTGAGCTGGTAGCACTGCTCGGTGGTGTGGTTGTCATTCAGATGCCACGGGCACTTCTCCTTTAGCAGGTCTTTGAAGCCACCGGAGTTCTTCTTCGAGTTCTCCTTCGCAGGGTGCTGGATAGCCGCGATAGTGTTGTCTGGCTTGCGCTTGCGATTGGGACCCGAGTAGTTGTTGTTGTTGTTGCGACCGCCTTGGTTCCCGTTGTTGCCGCTGCCGCCGCCCATGTTCTGCTTGTTCTTGCCACGGATGGCGTCGTACTTGGCGTTGGCCTTGTCTTCTTCGTCCGCCCAGGACGTGATCATGTCCTTGAGATGGGGGATGGACTTGGGGCGGCGACGACCGAAGTCTTCAAAGGTGCGGCGGTGGTAGAGGTCGTCTTGGAAGAGGTCGATGACCTCCTTGTCGGTGACGTCGACTACGGTAGCGCGCTTGTCGAAGAAGCGACGCATGTACTTGCGGAGGGTCTCGCCTTGTTCCTGCTTGACCATGGCTAGGTCCATGCGAGTACCCGATCGACCCATGGCGCCCGCGAAGTTGCCGGTGAACTTGCTCCTTCGGTGGTCCCACTTGTCGATCGAGTGCTTGTCCGGCGACTCGAGCCATGTGAGTGGATCTTGGTCCAGGCGAAGGGGAAGTAGAGGCACTTGGTGTCGTTATTGCCGCCAGCATTCTCGATGGAGAGGGCGTAGCACCTGAGCCACTGGATGGGGTCCTGCTTCGCACCGTACTTGGTGATCCCCAAAGGCTTGAACTTGTCGAGGAGGAGCAAGTTGCGAAGTCGAGGTGAGAAGGCGGGGAAGCCGTCGTTGTCGCCTACGGTGGTTGACTTCTTCTGCCGCAGCTCCTCAATCTTCTGGCGGGCGCCATAGCCGCCCTGTGAGGCACCAGAGGCGTGGCTGTTCGCGTGGCCGCGGCCGCCATGACTGCCGCCGCCGCCGGCCCTTTCGGTGGCTCCATGGTTGGAGCTTCCGTCGTCGGCCGCCGCCGCCGTCGGGGTCGCGGGCGGCGCCGCCGGCAGGAGCACGGTGGGGGACGACCTCGCGGTTGCTGTTGCCACCTTGTGGAGGTCCGCCGGCGTTTGAGCGAGTACGGTTGGGCTGAGCTGGGAGCTCAGCTCGAGTAGGGTTGGGACCGTGGTTGGCACTGCGACTTGTAGCTTCGTTGTCGTGGTGCCTGGCGGGAGGAGGCTGGTTGACCCTATTGTCGACCCGCATGAAGTAGGCATCTTCGGCGAGCTTGGCGATGACCTCTCCAGCGCGTATGCCCTGAGCCTGACGTGCGATCGCTGTGATCAACATGAGGCATTGCTCAGGGGTAGTGTGTACTCTTCTCTCGACCGCCTCGAGAGCTTCCGCGAGATTGCGGATGGGGAGGTTGTCTCGGAGATGTCGGCGCCGTTCGCTGCGCTTCCTGTTGCGCTCACGTCGAGCATCTCTGTTGGCGGGGGTCTCATCTGCTGGTGCGTCGGCAGACTGCTCGTCGGAGGAGATGTCTTCAAGGTACTTGTCCTGAGCCGTCCCTGAAGGTCCTGGGGTGTCGCCGGCAGCCATGAAGACTTGGCGATCAGGGGTGCCGAGGCACGACTCAGAAGCCGCCACCTCAGTTGGGGTGTTTGAGTCAGCTCGGGCAAGTGGTGTTCCCTCCTGGAATGGGAGCGAGTCGATGTAGGCGATGTAGCATGAGTCTCCGCTTATCAGGTCAGCAAGCTTGTGGTCTGCCAGTAGACGAATCTCTCGGCCGGTGTGGATGTTATAACCAGCCCAGAGGCTGGCCCTGATAAGGGATGCTCAGTGGAGTTGTCCTCGGACTCGGGATCCTCTGGGTCCGACCCGAAGTCGAACTCGTATGCGGAATCCGAGTAGAACCTGGAGAGGGGGTTGGAGTCCGAAGCGTGGCCAGGGGCGGTGTCGGAGTCCGAGTTGTACTCGGGTACAGGTTCCTTGCCGGCCCGGCGCGAAGAAGGAGCCCCCGTGCGGGCCCGGCTGAGGATGCGGGGACCACGCGTGGAGCGCTCACGGGGTGAGGGGACCGCCTGCGATGGCTGAGCAGCCAGCTCGCATGTGATGGCCCATGGAGACGTCGAGTTCGAGTTGGAAGCGGACTCGAGCTCTAAGTCGGCGTGATGGTTGAAGAGCGAAATTTCGCCGAACTTGCCGGCGAGTTCACCTGTGACAACTTCAGGAAGCGTCACGAAGCCGGTCTTCGGGTTGGGCGGCATGGTGAGGCGGTGCTGGAAAGAGCCTGCGCCATCAGCAGTGCAGACCCAGGCGCCGAACACGAAGGTGTCATCGCGGTTGAAGGTGACAGTTGGCTTGAAGTAGATAGGAGCCGCGAGTTCGCCATGTGATCTCGGGCGAGAGCTCCTACCTGGCGCGCCAGCTGTCGGTGTTTTAGACCAGCAACCTACTAAGGGGAGTACCCGAAGTAGATGAATGTGGCCTCGCCGAGATCGGTAACTGAAGGAAGAGACACGTGGCACACAATTTAGACAGGTTCGGGCCGCGAGGTGCGTAATACCCTACGTCTTGTATGCTGCGTAGCTCTAGATTGATTGGGCACGATTACAAGATGGTGTAATTGTGCGCCGTGAGATGAGATTGGATGCTAGAGAAGGGTCCCTGCCTCGCCTTATATAGTCCGGGAGGCAGGGTTACAAGTCGGAGTAGGGAGAGAGTACTAGTCGAGTACATCTAGGAGTCTTCCATACAGTGCGGGACATGTACAGCTTCCTAACCGAGTACTTCTCCTCTGTAGTCCCTGTGCTCCACGCCATCAGGTGCCGTGTAGCGCAAGCCGGGTAGTCCCAGGGGCCCACCGAGTAGTCGGTCCTGGTACCCACCGAGGTAGTGGGCTCAGGGAGGTCCATACGACATGGCGGTGTTCCTGCGTGGAAAGGGTCAAATCCTTTGGGATGTCATGGTGGACACAGGCTATGTCCGGCCGATGAACTTCCTCGCTCCAGGATCGAGGGACATGTTCGACGCCAACAATAAGGCGGTCGACTACTTGTTTCGTGCTTTGTGTCAGCCTGAGTTCGATCGGGTGCACACCGAGCACTTGGCTTGTAGAATTTGGTTGGTGTTTAAGGAGGCTCATGTTGGGGATGCCCAGGTTCAGGCACGGATGTATGCGACCTACCGGAGAAAGTACGAGAACTTCACTCATCTCCCCGGTGAGTCCATCGATGCCTTGTTTCAGAGGTTCACGGTGGTTGTGAACAACATGAGGGCCAATGTGGACGTGCTCCCGTACGATGATCATGATAGAGCTGTGAAGCTCTTACACTCTTTGGATCGTACGATTTGGGGCGGAAAGTTCGAGGCCATTGTGGAGTCGGAGAAGTATGAAACTCTGACGGTGAATGAGCTGTTCTCGAAGCTCAAGTCAGCTGAGGTGGATAGGGGCATGACAGCCAAGCTCGAGGGCCCGACTAACTCTCATAGTCTTGCCCTCGTTGGTGGTTCGAAAGGAAAGGCTAACACTAACCGATCCACCAGGATGTTCTCTTTGTCCTCTTTGATGTCCATGCTAGATGAGGAGTTCGACGTGCTTGGAGAGGACGAGCTGGCGTTGCTGACGAGGAGGTTCGAGAGGCTGCACGAGAACCAGGTGAACATGAGGAGGAACACGAGGACATGCTTCCAGTGCGGCAAGCCGGGACACTTCGTCGCCCACTGCCCGGAGAAGGTCGAGAACAAGGACGGCTACAAGCACAAGTCGAGGATGGATGGCAAGTACCGGTCGAGGCGCGACCACAAGAGCAAGCACAAGAATAAGCACAAGGACGAGCGGCGATCGAGGAAGAAGGAAAGCCAAGGCAAGGCCCGAGTAATAATTGGAACGAGCGACGTCGACTCCAGTTCCACGTACTCCACGTCGAGCTCAAGCAGCAGTGAAGACGAAGGTGATCGTCGCAAGAGCAGGAAGTCGTCCAAGAACCTGAGCGGGCTGAGCTGCTTCGCTAGAGATGGCTTCTGCACCATGGTGCTGAGCTCCGGCAGCAAGTAGAGCACACAGAGCGACTCAGACTCTGATTCCGATGATGAGGTGCATGACGAGCTTCCCTTCTTACGTCAGGAGAATGAAAGGCTTGGCTCGTTGCTTGATAACCGTGATGACATGCTTAGAGAGGCCAAGAAAATGAGAAAAGATCTTAGGGCTTCACTCGAGGATGCTAGGACTAAAGTGGCTGAGCTAGAAACATAGGTTCTTGATAGCAAGCTTGAGATTGATTCCCTTAAGGCTAGCCCTGTTGTTTCTGATGAGGTTGATTGTGCTGATTGCTCCATTTTTCTTGCTGATCTTGCTTTGTTTAAGGAGAAGCATGCCTCCAAGTGTGAGGAACTAGATGTGCTTAGGTTGAAGTGGCTGAGCTTAAATCTAGATCTGCTTTGCTAGGTGCTTGCACTTCTTGCCCTGTTTTGCATGCTAAGGTTGATGAGATGCATGCTTACACTGTTTCACTTGAGGCTAAGCTGAAAGAACCAATTCCTACATCTTGCTCTACCTGTGAAATGCATGCTTTGAAGAATTTAGAACTTGCACACTATGTTGATCATTTGCAGGATGAGAATGATGAGTTGAGAAAGTTGATGAGTTGGTTGTCCGGTCATGAGCCTCAGTTGAGGATAATGATCGAGTCTTTCAAGAGGCAGGATGGTGAGGGACTTGGGGCAAACAAGGTTGGTGAGGGAAGTGGAGAGAATATTTCAGAGCCACCAAAAACCCACCACAAAAATAATTTCCCTCCCAAACCTAACCATCTTAGGAACCGACTAGACACAACCCCAGCTCCACCCGTGTTTCCCCCACAAACAAGCGATCTCCAAAAGCCTATCAAGTTTGTGAGCACTTCCGGGAAAGTGTTCTTTGGGAAAGAGAGTGAGAAGGCTAGTGAGGAGAAAGCGATGGAGAAGTCGAGTGGAGAGAAACCAAGTGAGCAGCCCCAATCCAAGTCCAAACCTATGCTTGTGAGGTTTCATTGTGGCTATTGTGGGAGAGATGGCCATAAGGATGAGTTTTGCTTCAAGAGGAAGCGAGAGGAGAGAATGGTGAAGGAGTGGGCTAACAAGGACAAGTATCACCCCTCCAGTGGTGTACTCAAGCCTCGTGTGCAGATGCCCCGGGCCAAGGCAAGTGTGAGGATAGTTCCGGCTTGGGGAGAGCGAAAGGCTGCAGGAGGTGTTGCTGGAGGAGTGAAACCGGCCAGACCGGTTTTGAAACCGGTCAGACCGGTTTGGGGTCTGCAGAGTGGCAAGTTTGGTTTTCGTGCTCGTGAGGAGTCTCGGTTTGTCTCAGGTGGTCGTGGTTCTGTTGGTTGGTCTGGAGAGTTAGCAGGTGGTCGGTTTGCCAGGCGTTCTCCCTCTCGTGCTCAATACGGGGATGGGAGGAGTCGTAGCTTTGAGATGGAGAGGAGGGATGATCCACAGTTCTCCTTTCGTGGTTTTGGTCCTCCTCCAGGCAGAGAGGCTTAGTTTCCTCGGAGTGGTTACCGAGGTGGTGTTCGTGGTGGTAGTTTTGGTAGGAAAGATGGCTTGGTTTGTGATAATCCCACTTTCGAGCAAATGGCTCGACACTGGTTTTACTCTTTTGGTACTAACCCCAGTGCTGAGTCGTTTGTTCGCGCACGTGCTCATTTTTGAATTTTAGGTGGGAGACTTGAAGAACATTTGGTTGATTGACTCCGGTTGCTCAAGGCATATGACCAGAGACAATGAGTGGTTCTCAAGTCTCGTCCCGGTGGTTACAAAGAGGTACATCACTTTTGGGGACAATGGGCGTGGGCGTGTGCTTTCAGAAGTTGAGATTAAGGTGAGTGACAAGATCACTCTGAGGCATGTTGCGCTTGTTCAATCGCTGGGGTACAATCTGCTTTCTGTGTCCTAACTGTTGGATGAGGGTTTTGAGGTGTTGTTTCGGCCTGGTGGTTCTCAGATTTTGGATTCTCGAGGGGACCTTGTCTGTATGGTTGTTCCCGAGGGTCAGGTGTTTCGTGATGATTTTTCTCAGTCTTCGGGTGTGGAGCGTTATTTCTTGGCTGGTTCTTCGAGTGAGTTGTGGAGGTGGCATAGGAAGTTGGGTCACTTGAGCTTTGACCTTTTGTCTCACTTGAGTAAACTCAATTTGGTCCGAGGATTGCCACAGTTGAGGCTTGAGAAAGAGTTGGTTTGTGCGCCGTGGAGGCATGCCAAGATGGTAGCCTCTTCTCACCCGCCTCTCACCGATGTGCTGACTGAGCGTCCATGCGATCTGCTCCATATGGACCTTGTTGGCCCAGCTCGTGTGCGATCTGCGGGTGGGAAGTGGTATGTCCTTGTTGTGGTGGACGACTACTCTCGGTATGCGTGGGTGTTCTTTCTCAAGGATAAGGGGGAGACGTTTGGTTTTGTTCGAGATCTCTCAAGACAAGATCTCGAACAAAACCAAACGTCTCCTCTTTCTCCTCGAGTCCGCGCCGCCGTACGCGCGCCCACGCGCGGACGGCGGTCCGTCGGCGGCGTCGCCGCCGTACGCGCGCCGCCCGAGCCCCGTAGTACGGCGGGGGTATCTTCGCCGTCACCCGCCGTCATCCACGGACACCCCGAGCCGCATATAAAAGTCGGTTGCTCCCCCTCCACGCGCCACCCCTTTTAGTATCTTCATGCATCTCCGGCCAATAGAATCCGCTCGACCATACTTTTGCTTCGGTTCGAAAATGGCTATAGTGTCCACCGTACTCCGCCGAGTGGCACTTCCTTAGAATCTCAATCCTCTCTTCTCTTGGCACACATCTTCTCATCACTCCATCATTGCCAAGCTTGAAGAGGTATGGTGCATCCCAAAAATATTTCTTACTTTCGGAGATTATCTTCCTTTGAGTGTTTTTATCTAAATGATCGAGGGGCATCTTCCGAATTGCTCGAATGATGTCGATCATCCAAGTATCTTTATCGAGCACTCTATAGAGGTGTTCTCTCTCATCTTATCTTCTATGGGCTCTTTATCATCTTGTCCACGATTCATCCTAGACAAATGATCGGCCACAACATTCTCCACCCCCTTTTTATCACGAATTTCAACATCAAACTCTTGGAGAAGAAGGATCCAACGAATCAAACGTGGTTTAGCTTCCTTCTTAGCCAAGAGATACTTGATGGCTGCGTGATCGGTGTAAACAATGACCTTCGAGTTCACGATGTAAGATCTGAATTTTTCGAAAGCGAATACCACCGCTAGCAATTCTTTTTCCGTAGTGGCGTAATTTAATTGAGCCCCACTAAGAGTTTTGCTAGCGTAGTAAACGGCGTGAACTCGGCCTTCCTTTCTTTGACCCAAGACCGCGCCTACGGCGTAGTCACTTGCGTCACACATGATCTCGAAAGGTTGGCTCCAATCCGGAGGTTGGATGATGGGAGCGCTCACCAACGCATTTTTCAAGGTCCGGAATGCCGCTAGGCACTTCTCGTCAAAGTCGAAAGCCACATCCTTTTGAAGAAGGTGCGTTAAAGGCTTAGTGATCTTTGAGAAGTCCTTTATAAATCTTCTATAGAATCCGGCATGGCCTAGAAAGCTCCTTAAGGACTTAACATCCGTAGGAGGTGGGAGTTGCTCAACCGTCTCTACCTTAGCCTTGTCCACTTCAATTCCTCTCTTGGATATAACATGTCCGAGCACTATGCCTTGCTTAACCATGAAGTGGCACTTTTCCCAATTTAAAACCAAATCTACCTCCGCACACCTTGTAAGGACCTTTTCTAAGTTTGCTAAGCAATCCATGAACGTCTTCCCGTAAACGGAAAAATCATCCATAAACACTTCAACAATTTCTTCGATGAATTCCGAAAACACGGCCATCATGCAACGTTGAAAAGAGGCCGAAGCGTTGCATAGGCCGAAGGGCATCCTCCTATATGCAAATGTTTCGTAAGGACACGTAAACGTTGTCTTATGTTGATCTTCCGGGTGAATGGGAATTTGCATGAACCCCGAGTATCCATCGAGAAAGCAAAAATAAGCGTGGTTTGCTAACCTCTCGAGCATCTCGTCTATGAATGGTAGGGGGAAGTGATCTTTCTTCGTCGCTTTGTTAAGCTTACGGTAATCGATACACATCCGCCACACGGTCACGGTCCTTTGCGGTATCAACTCGTTCTTCTCATTCTTCACCACGGTCAAACCTCCTTTCTTCGGTACACAATGTACGGCTCACCCACTCGCTATGCGGAACCGGGTAGATGATTCCGGCATCAAGTAACTTGATAACCTCTTTCTTTACTACCTCTCGCATGGCATGGGTTAGCCTCCTTTGGTGGTCCACTACGGGCTTACATTGGTCTTCCATTGGTATACGATGAGTGCAAAAGGCTGGGCTAATACCTTTGAGATCATTAATTGAATATCCAATCACCTTCCTATGTTTTTTTAATAAAATCAGCAACGCTTCATTTTCTTTGGGACTCAACTCGTCGCTCACAATGACTGGATAAGTTTTGTCTGGGCCCAAAAATTCATATTTTAATCCCTTGGGCAAAGGTTTAAGGTCTACCTCGGGCACTTGTGGCTCCTCGGGTTTTATTTCTCCTATGTCTTCGAATTTCTCTTCCTCCACACTACCATCATGCGGCTCTAAGACTTTTGTTGCTTCCTCCAGTTCTTCATCTTGTTGATTACTAATTTGATTTTCCATCGCTCTTTGCAGCGGGTCTCTAAGGGTTTCAACAAAACAAAGACTATCTATCTCTTCTACTTCTTCATCATCGGGAGGAAAAGGTGTAAGGTGTTTAGAAGCACGAAGAAAGTTATATGTGTACTTTGTTCCGTTAAGGTTCATTGTTACTTTGCCTTCTCCGGCATCTAACACGGCATCAACCAACTTAAGAAAAGGCCTACCTAAGATTATATGATCAGAATTACTATGGTAAGCATCAATAACAAAGAAATCGGTTGGTATATAGTTTCTAGAGATTTTTACTTTCATGTTGCAAGCAATACCTAGAGGTTTGATAGTTCTACCATCTCCCATAATTAATTTCGTTGATGTTGGAGCTAAGTCTATGTTGTGGAATTGAACTTTATCGTAAATTTTAGAAGATAGAACACTTACTTGGGCTCCGATGTCGCATAAAGCTTTGCATTGAACTCCGTTGATCTCGCAACTCAAGTGCGGCGTCATCTTCTCTTCTTCTTCGGATCCTATCGAGTAAATTTCAGCGAGGCGAGCGTATGGTGATGCTTCGGGCTTGATCCCCATGATTCTCTTCACCTCGGCAATATGTTCGGGATCCACCACGTCATCTCCAAAGAGCTTTTCAAAAATCTCACCGGTGGTTTCGAGGTCGTATGAATTTTCGGCTTTCTTCTCCGGGGGAAATCCACTTCCAATGCTCTTGCCATTCCCTTTTGATTGGGGAACGGTCTTCTCTTCTCGAATACTTCTCCGTAATCAATAGGAACCCAATCCATTGGTTCGAACTCCCTTAGTGGCTTCGCGCTTGACATGCTTCTCTTGTTCGTCTCATTTGGTGTGGCGAAGTCGACGCTTGGTGTAGTTCTTGACTTGATGTGTTCTTGTTCAAGCTTTTCCATGATTGGCTCCTCTTTTGTGACTTCCGGGGTTGCCTCTTTAGAAAAATCAGCAAGCTTCTTCTTCCTTGAATTGAATTCCGGCTCTTCCGCAAGTCTTGTTTCCCAATCTCTTCGCATGGCAGCCGCTTTACTAACTTTTTGTAGAAGTTGGACGGCTTCCGTGAGCGTTTTCTCCATGAGATCCCCACCTGCACACATTTCAATGTGTCGCATGCAACTAGGGGTTAGGGAAAAGAAAAATGTATGCAAGAGTACGTCACCGGTGAAGCCGAGTTTTGGTCCTTGTTCGATTAATTCATTAAACCTATCCCAGGCTTGGTCTATCCCTTCCTCTTCTCCTTGCATGAAAGTGATCACTTGCCTCCTTAGATGTTGAACCTTGATAATTGGAAAGAACTTCTCGCAAAACTTCTTTGTCAACTTGTTCCAATTGCCTTCAACTTCAAAGGACGCAACCGAATACCATGTCTTTGCTTTGCCGGCAAGTGAGTAGGGAAAGAGATTCCATTTAAACCATTCATCGGGAACTCCTTCTTGACGCACCGTTGTTGACGGTGAAAATCCGTCAACCTAGCCATGAGTTTACCTTCGGTGTTGGCATGAGTTTTATACCTTATCCTTTGGTACTAACCCCCGTGGTATAACAAGTTCACGTGTGCATGTCGGTTTTGGAGTTTAATGTTTATGCAGGGTTTTAGTGTTGAATGCAAGACTTTCGGGATAAGTTCATCAAGCACCTCATGACAAGACCTTGAAGCCCCGTACAAGTCATGCAATGAAGCAAACTTAACTCCAAGAAGCGGGGACTTGATCCGAGAAGACAACGGACTCCGGGGACCCGACCGGAAAAGTGCCGAATCTTGCAAGACAAGGAGTTGAGTCCAATTCGGAGAGAAACCGACGACATGGACCTACATGCGAAGGGGGAAACATCCGGGAAGCAAGGGAACCGACACGGGGCAAAGGAGCCCTCGGGCCGGGCCTAAATGGGCCCGGGCCGGCCGGCCCGTGCCGGTCGGCCCGAGCCCATTTAGGGCCCAAACACCCTCTCCTTTGCCCTAGCCGCCAATCGGGCTATTTATAGCCCCCCGACCGAGAGCCACGGGGGGAAGAATTCGTCTTCGGCCGCCGAGGAGCGAAGAGAAGAGAGGGACACCATGTCGGAGAGGAGAGGGTCGAGCTAGTTGACTAGGGTTTCCCTAGCCGACGTGGGAACCTTGCATGGAAGACCACGTCGGAGTTCCGGAGCTAGAAGCAAGATCAAGGAAGGATCCCGGTGGTGATCTTGTGTATGTATCATTGTCATAGTTGAATTATCAAGTTGAATCTTTTCTTAGCGATCAAGTGTTTCCTCGAAGATTTCGTTTTTCGATCGGCTTTGCTTATTCCAATTCTATTCGTACGATAGATTACATAGGGTGTTCTTGTAGCCGCGGTGGCTAGAGGTACACGCGGATCTTCCGAAAGAATCTCGACTTGTCTTTTGACTCGCCCTAAGCTCCCCGCATGAATAGGGATACGTTGTGACGAACGGGGGTCTCGAAAGGCGGATGTTTTCGGATTTGGACGGGAAACCACGATTTAAAGAGGCTTCTATTAAGATTCGATTTGCTACTTCTTCTTTTGCTTGGAACTTCAACAAAAGGCTTACCCCGATCCCTCTAGATCGGTTTATCTACCTAATCTTACTTTGTTTTCTCCGGTCTTTAGTAGATTAGATTTATCTTTGTTTTGTGTTCTTATCTAGATGCATTAGGGTTTCTCTTTTACCAAAGATTGAAGTTACTTGGCTTTACTAGATCAACTCTTGCGTCACACATTTGTTCCACGGATTCGATACCTTGGGTTCACCACTCGAGGGAAGAACGGTCCCTTGACTACGACGGGAGACTTGTACGCTTGCGAGTCACAAACGAACTTTGATACAATTATTAACCGTCAACAAGCCCCTTTTTCCGGCGCCGTTGCGGGGGAACAAGTGATCAAGATTTGGTTTTTTATTGCCTTTTCGTAATTTTCAGTTTTCTTTTTGTCTTTCTTTTTGCATCTACTAAACTTTGATCATCCTCAAATTACATCTAATCTAGTTTGTCTAACCCTAGTTTTCATAGATTTATTTTTCCTTTCTAGTTTTTGCATACTTTGCTTATTGCTAACCCTAACCGAGATGGTTGGCTACCTCTCCAAGAAACCCAAACTTTGTTTTGTGGATGATCCGGGAAAACTTTACGAGCAAAGGTGGCATGCAACACAAGCTAAAGGGGTGGAAACCCTAGATTCAAAAGTTGAAGTCGAAGGACCGTCGAAATCTCCAAGGGAATCACCACCTCCAAGTCCAAAGGAAGATCAACCTCAACCACCGGAGCGCTGCGCACCCCGGACATCGTTGATCTACCTATCATAAACCTTCAAGACGCCGGGAGGCCGTTCAAGATCAAAGTCTCAACTATCCGCATGACGATTGCGAGAGCTGAATGCATACGAGTCGGATTCCTTGAGTGGCATATCGGTTTACTTAAGAGGAGGATGGAGAAGATGGAGATGGAGAAAGAAGCTCAACACCTAAAGGCTGCCAAGGAAAGATCCACATGCGAGGATTGAAGTGTTCATGGTGATGAAGATACTAGAGACGCAAGTGGGACAACTTGTCGGGCGCCCGATGGGTAACAAAGAAGAATTTCGGAGACAACTCCAAGGTCCCAAGACGGCGATGGCTACTCAAGCTCATTCCGGAGTGAAGAATCACACTAGAGACCATGAAGATCACAACCGAAGACCAGAGTTCGAGATGCCGAGCCACAAGGAAGTTGTTGCATCCGTCAAGACCAAAGGACAAAGCCAGCCTGTGAAGACAAAAAAAAATTGACTAAGCCAAAATGGGTACCCAAGATTGCAACGTCCGCAAAGAGCGTTGATCCGGAGTAATCAAGTGAAGAAGTCTAGCCATGGACTATAAACGAAGCGCTAGGCGGGAGGCAACCCGTTTCGTCGAGTCAAGAATAAGCTACCGGGAGGACAACCCGATTCCAGGTTTTTCGAGTATTTTTAATAATTTAGTTTTTGAGTTTTATTACGCAAAGACATTAGACTTAGAAGTGGTTGAACAATATTAGAGACATAATTCTTGATTGAATGTTTGCTTTATCATAAACCCTTTGCATGAACCCTCCTATGTGCTTGTTTGTTCTTTTCTTTTCGAGAAACCTCAACCAAATAATTTCAGAACCTTACTCAACCTTTCGCCTTCATTATGGTGCTGAGGTTGACTTATTTTTCATGCTAAAACCACACGAGTAGAGCCACGACTTATATCTATGTGTTAATAAAAAAAATTCAGCACGTGGTAGAACTCGCATGAACCTAGAAATCAAAACTTTTGGTTGGTTTTAAAAATCTATATCCTTGGTTTCTCTAGGATTAGAATTTTTCTAAGCCTGTTCTAATTTTGTTTTATTCAAAATCTTTATTATTTAGCCAAAATTAGGACCTAAACCTATGCCCCATGATCAAGCCGGAAAAAAGTCTGCTCTCAACCGATGAAGGCAAACTATACCGGTGAGACCGAAATCGACGTAATAAAAAAATATTTTCGACTTACATTTGTTTTTAATAGTTTAAAAACTTCTCTAAAATTATGTTCGAGCTCTTGCATGGCTCTGAAAAATATTTTAAATTTCGAATTAGAGGAGTGCTTAACCTTAAACACACCTTAATGGAGGCAATCTAGCAATCATGCATGCACCATTGGATTCCCTTTCATCAACTTTCACCAATTCCACATGCAAAGGACAAGCATGGTGGGCAGCAAGCATCAACTTTGCAGGGAATCTCATGGTGGCATGTGAAGCAAGTGGAGCTAGGGAGCATGGACATGACCCAAAACATGAAGCATCAAGTGGAAGGACCAATAGTGGACGAGAGCGTTTGGGCGGTGCAACTCGTGGAGCACGCGGGCGGGGAAAGTTGCGAGGTGAAATGATCGTGCTGGAAGAAAGACGAGACGGGGAGGAGCACCGAGGCCGGCCTCACCTACATAAGGAGCCCCCCGGCTCCCGTTTTCTGCAGGCAAGCTTCCCTCTCCTTCCTTTGTTTGTGTGTTCAGGTTTGTGTGCTCAAAACCTCCGTAGACATAGCCAACCTTCCAAGCTTGATAGCTCAAAAAAATCCACATCCTTAATCCACTCAAAGTCCACATCCGAAGCAAAAAGTTTAAGTGCCTAGTTACCGGTTGCAACCCGGAATTTTAGTTGAAAAAAGAGTGCAGCAACCATGTGGAAGAAGACCACAAGTCTCTTCTCCAAGAAGAAGAGTTCGTCGTCATCCAAGCCGTCATCAACCACGTCTTCGAGAAGGCACTCGGTTTCCGAGTCTCCCCGGAGCATGGAGACGGATACGGCACCACCGAGGAGGAACGATGCTCTCCTCCTTGGTGGTATGAGGGCTGCAAAAAGCACTTCCATGAGGTTTTACCGAACCTCGTGGGTACACGGAGGAGCAGCCCGCGCCACCACGACGATCGACTCGCTCAACCGCGCCACCTCCTTACACCCCGACATACTCTTCGTACGGCTTCATCATCTTGTCGGCGGAGGAGGAGGAGAGGCTCTCTAATCTTGAGAAGAGGCTTGTTCCCAATGTCGAGTTCGACGACCAAGCACTCTACACCTTGGGTTTTGGCACCGACATATACTACATGTTGGGGCACCTTGGATGGGTGCAGTCTCCAACGGAATATCGGTGGGCACCCATTTGGGGTTCGCCTTGGAAATTTTGATGACTATTGCACCCATCGTTGATGATGATGGGGTGCAAAGCTTGTCATTCCGTTTGGAGGGAGTCCAACAAGAGGTTCCCTACGAGCACGTTAGGGAGCTGCTTGGATTCCACAAGGGAGCTCCGGAGAAAGTTGACGTGCCACCCGCATGTTAGCGGGATTTTGGAACATGATCTCCGGAGAAGCCCATCAACAACGCAATTGCATCCGCAACCCCATTATCCAGATATTTCACTCTTGGATGTGCAAGAGGATATTGGTGAGGATGAAGGAAACAAAGGTGACCGACACGGAGTTGAATTGGCTATACTCGGCTTTAATTGCCGGGCGGCCAATAGACCCCTCTTACCTCATGATCAACCGTTGGTGTTGTGAAGCAACATCGGGGGCGGGTAATATTGGTTCGGGGTGTTACCTCTCCATGTTGGCCTTTTCCTTGCGGCCGGGGATCGCAAGAAACCCCGCTCACCTTTTGCGTGGTACCTCTCTCGGTTTTGAGTATTTGCGGCAAGGCAAATACATTAGTGGAGATGAGAGAGGAGGTTATCGGTTGGCCATAGTGAACCTACCCCTTCCGAATGAGAGGCTTAGGCTTTTCACCGAAGGAAGGGAAGATTGGTTGGAAGAGGGACTACTTGTCCCCGCAAGGAAGAACAAAAGAGGAAGAATCGTAGAGGAGGGAACATCCTCCGCACAAGCGAGTGGAGCACAACCCAATGTGCAACCATTCGGCGGGGTCCCTCCTCCGCCAAGTTATTACGGAGGGTCACAAGGACAAGCATGGGGGGGTGGTGCACCGGTACCCCCACAAAATTATGTTGTGCCCAACGCTAACTTCGCGGAGTCCTACGCTCATCATCCCCAACCACAACAAAGCATGGCCATTATTGGAGGGTATGCTGCAAGAAATGCTCAAAACATCGCAGCCATCCAAGCTAACGCAGCTCAACTCGGTGAAGGCAACGCAAATATCGCCTTTGAACTTAGACGCCTTCACCTTGTGGAGCCAAATCAATTCGTCGGAGGAAATGTCCAATCGTATTATGAGCAAGGGTATTATTATCAAGATTATCAACATCAACCACCGGCGGAGGACTAGAAGATTTAGGAACTTCAGTTTTCTTTTCTTTTCTTTTTCTCTCGTAATTTTCAGCTTTTGCTTATGTGTGTTTGCGTAGTATTTTCTGTTTTTATTTAAATTTCAGCAAGCATGTTTGTTTATTTTCAGTTTGTATTTCAACTTGATGTCACCATTAATAAAGACACCACCTTGATTATATCATTGGAAAAGTTACAAAATTCGTGCCATGATGATATATGATTAAAATTGCAGCTTTGTTCATCTTTGTAATCGATTTATGCATGTTTAAGCTAGTGCTCTCTTAAAAATACAGATCTGAATTTATTTAAATGCTAGCTTAATTTTCAGCGGAGGTTATGATTAAAATAAAGACCCATAGTGTTTTATGTGCTCTCAAGTTATGAATAGATTAAAGATGTCTTTTATGCTCAAAAATATTGCTAACCTTGTCACAAATATCACTTGTGTGTTGCTCAACCTATCCAAAGCCTTATATATATTTGAGTGCATAAACCTTAGTGTACAAGATTTATTTTTGAGTGAGTTATTGCAGGCCATGATTTCTACGGCCCGAGACTAAAAAGCTGGTCATTCCATTTTTGCGTATCTATCTTTTTGCTAGCCTTTTATCCGTGCATTGTGTATCCCCGCATCGGTGATCTCACAAACTTCGCCGGATATCCACCCTTAAACCAAATATCATCTTTTGTGATTACCTCCTTGACCACAACCTATTGTTGAGAATGGATCATCAATTCAAGGAAGATTGCAAGACGGTGCCAACATTGAAGATTTCAAGTATCTCTCCAAGAAAAAAATTATTTCCGGTACCTACCTTATTTTTCGCCTCTTTGCTCGAGGACGAGCAACGTCTAAGCATGGGGGAGGAGGTAGGTACGGTGCAGTTTTAGAGTTCAAAGGGGAATATTTTAAAAAAATGATGATGAAATAAAAAAAATCCAGCGATACTCATGACTTTCAAGGTAAATAAATAAATAAATATATATATGAAAGAAAGAAAGAAAGAAAGAAAAAAATGAGAAATATGAGAAAGAAAAAATGTGCGTAAGGTAAACTCCCCAGCTCTCTAAAAGTGCATTCAAGGCTTCAAGTTAAAAAGATCCATTCTCATTTTCCAACCATGTGCAATCCGATAACGAGGACTTCCTTTGTGCCTTGGGATCACTCTTTGCCATTTGCACATGTCCACTTATCTAAAAGTGTGTGTATTTTTCTCTTTCCCCTCCTTGATTTAACATTATTTTCCAATGACCTTTTTGACGAGTCTCGGTAAGACCATGAGAAGCTTGTCTTGTTTTGACAACACCTCATTTATAAAATCTTGTTAGGACTAAACTTTCCCAAAGCTCCATATAAAGCCTACCACATATATATGAGAGGGAAAGGAGTAGAATATATAGGCTTGAGAGACAAGTGAGATGAGAGTTCATGAGCAATACACGAGAAGATTTAAATTTGCGAACTTGGTTTAGCTTTTCTTTATCTCGTTCTTTATTTCAAAAATTATCGAGATCTATTTAAAACTTTGTGAGCATGTTAATACTTGTGGGATAAGCTTAACAAGAATCTACCCTCCGTAGAGATGAAGGCTAGTACATTATGGAACTTTAATGAATTAAAATTTTTAGAGCATTATGTTTTCTCATGTGTGATCAAGTGCAAAGTTTAAACATTGTTTGGCAATGATGATATCCATCGAAGGCTTACTCGAGGACGAGCAAGGTTTAAGCATGGGGGAGATGTTGACGGTGAAAATCCGTCAACCTAGCCATGATTTTACCTTCGGTGTTGGCATGAGTTTTATACCTTATCCTTTGGTACTAACCCCCGTGGTATAACAAGTTCACGTGTGCATGTCGGTTTTGGAGTTTAATGTTTATGCAGGGTTTTAGTGTTGAATGCAAGACTTTCGGGATAAGTTCATCAAGCACCTCATGACAAGACCTTGAAGCCCCGTACAAGTCATGCAATGAAGCAAACTTAACTCCAAGAAGCCGGGGACTTGATCCGAGAAGACAACGGACTCCGGGGACCCGACCGGAAAAGTGCTTCGAATCTTGCAAGACAAGGAGTTGAGTCCAATTCGGAGAGAAACCGACGACATGGACCTACATGCGAAGGGGGAAACATCCGGGAAGCAAGGGAACCGACACGGGGGCAAAGGAGCCCTCGGGGGCCGGGCCTAAATGGGCCCAGGCCGGCCGGCCCAGTCCGGTCGGCCCAGGCCCATTTAGGGCCCAAACACCCTCTCCTTTGCCCTAGCCGCCAATCGGGCTATTTATAGCCCCCTGACCGAGAGCCACGGGGGGAAGAATTCGTCTTCGGCCGCCGAGGAGCAGAGAAGAGAGGGACACCATGTCGGAGAGGAGAGGGTCGAGCTAGTTGACTAGGGTTTCCCTAGCCGACGTGGGAACCTTGCATGGAAGACCACGTCGGAGTTCCCGGAGCTAGAAGCAAGATCAAGGAAGGATCCCGGTGGTGATCTTGTGTATGTATCATTGTCATAGTTGAATTATCAAGTTGAATCTTTTCTTAGCGATCAAGTGTTTCCTCGAAGATTTCGTTTTTCGATCGGCTTTGCTTATTCCAATTCTATTCGTACGATAGATTACATAGGGTGTTCTTGTAGCCGCGGTGGCTAGAGGTACACACCGGATCTTCCGAAAGAATCTCGACTTGTCTTTTGACTCGCCCTAAGCTCCCCGCATGAATAGGGATACGTTGTGACGAAACGGGGGTCTCGAAAGGCGGATGTTTTCGGATTTGGACGGGAAACCACGATTTAAAGAGGCTTCTATTAAGATTCGATTTGCTACTTCTTCTCTTGCTTGGAACTTCAACAAAAGGCTTACCCCGATCCCTCTAGATCGGTTTATCTACCTAATCTTACTTTGTTTTCTCCGGTCTTTAGTAGATTAGATTTATCTTTGTTTTGTGTTCTTATCTAGATGCATTAGGGTTTCTCTTTTACCAAAGATTGAAGTTACTTGGCTTTACTAGATCAACTCTTGCGTCACACATTTGTTCCACGGATTCGATACCTTGGGTTCACCACTCGAGGGAAGAAGGGTCCCTTCACTACGACGGGAGACTTGTACGCTTGCGAGTCACAAACGAACTTTGATACAATTATTAAACGTCAACAACCGTGTTGCATATTGTCGTGAAATCCCTTATGTGTCTATATGGGTTCTCCGTAACCATCCCTTCAAATGGGTTTTCCGCCACCATCTTGATGATCTTGGATTTAATTTCATACTTGGTCGCTTCGAGCATCGAATCCGACTCTTGTACTTTTATGTCTTCACATCGAGGGCTAGCATAATCCCTTAATGATTTCTCTGGTTCTTCCACGGGTTGATTAACGAACTCCATCTAGACAATAAGATAAAAACAAAAACAAAAACGAAACAAGTGTTTTTCTAGATGATAAATGTTAGATATAGCAAATAAAAGATAAACTAAATATAAAACTAAGTTAGATGCAAATCAAACGATGTAAACTAACTTGCTCCCCGACAACGAGCGCCGAGAAAAAGGGACTTGTTAACGGATAAAAGACGTATCCCTCTACGATCCGCAAGCGTACGAACCCCACACCTTTTTCACCACGGGATTCCCAAGGTTCTTGTCAATCCGCGGAGCAAGGGGATTACAAGCGTTCGATCAACAACGACACACTAGCTACTAAAACCCTAACTACTATTATACTAGAAAACACTAAACTACACTAGAGAGAATGATAAAGGATCAAGGTAGAAGACACTCGCCCACGGGTCTACGATACTAGAGCATGCAATCGCTTAAAGACATGAAAACCAATCTAATCTATCGGGGTTGTGACCACGGTTTCGCCCTTTCCCTCCTCTCGTACTGTCACTACGCGAAGGTATTCATGACTAGACCTTTGATGGACACGGTGTATTGAATGGATCCAAGGAAGCATTGGAGCTCGTACTCCCTCTACGGCACGGTAGCGAACCTTAAGCATGAAAGTATATTCAACACAAGATGATAGATAGATAATTCGACAAAGTGCGATTGCATCTCAATATCGATTACAACCCATGGACGAATGAGAAGATTACCCCATCAAGGTGCTGATCATGGCACTGTTGATCATGGTTTCCCTTCCGCCGGTGTCTTCCTTCTTCTCCACGAGAGGGTGCTTCCTTCGAGGTGGTTGATCTCCCGCCGGAGATCCTCCTCCTCTCTCTCTAGCTTGTGGATGGCCTTCTGGTGCGAATGACTCCTCCCCCGGTGTTGGCGGCGCCTCGGGGCTTTTTAGGGTTGAAGATCCTTCGAGGGCAAGGAAAACGGGACCGAACCGGTGCGGAGCCGGGCCGGGCCGGCCGGCGCCCGGCCCACCCGGCCCGGTTCGGTCGCCCCTTTTGCTCCGTGGGTCCTCGTGCACTTATGTACTTTGCCCCCTCCACTTGCATGATTTTGATGCTGTTATCCTCGCGTCCAAGATGGAGGCTCTCTTTGCATGAAGTTTGATCTTTTACGCTTCAATCCCCGGGGGTGTTCCTCGTAGCACTTCGGTCCTCGCCACCATTGGAAGTGATTTCATCAAGCTCATGAACACGAACAAGACTCCGTAAATGCTCCTTTGAACTTGTTGCAAATCCGTCCTTTATGTCCATGTTTTCCTACATAAACACAACACTTCCAAATGCATGCACAAAGATGAACTTGTTATATGATTAGTGTGCCTAGTGGCGGGTTAGTTCCATAATCAAATCCAAACCAAAGTGTAATGAACATGCTAGGTGCACCAAAATACACCGTCAACACCACTGCGGAGTCGCCGTAGACTAGTAGCCGCTTGATGCCCAGTGAAGCCGCGAGGCGGAGCCCGTGTAAGAGAGCTTCGTACTCGGCTTCGTTGTTTGAGACCTTCCAGAAGATCTGCAGGACGTACTTGAGTTGTTCGCCCGTTGGAGAGATCAGGAGTACCCCTGCACCTGCGCCCTCGAGGTTGAGTGAGCCGTCGAAGTACATCACCCAATGCTCTGGTCGCACGGTGGGAGTAGGCAGCTGGTTCTCCTGCCACTCCGCCATGAAGTCGACTAGTGCCTGCGACTTGATGGCTGTGCGTGGCTTGAAGTCGATGGTGAGGGCGCCGAGCTCGACTGCCCACTTGGAGATTCTTCATGTAGCGTCTTGGTTCCGCAGGATGTCGCCGAGCGGGTAGTCGGTGACGACGGAGATCGAGTACTGTTGGAAGTAGTGTCGTAGCTTCCGCGAGGTGATGAGTACTGCGTACAGGAGCTTCTGCACAGGCTGATAGCGTGCTTTGGACTCTGATAGAACCTCGCTGACAAAGTAGACTGGGTGCTGGACTGGGTAGGCGTGGTCGTCTTCCTGCCGCTCGACGACGATGGCAGTGCTGACCACGTGAGTAGTCGCAGCGAGGTAGAGCAGTAGTTGCTCGCCCTTGTGAGGAGCCGTGAGGATCGGCGGCTTCGATAGGAAGTCCTTGAGCTGGGCAAGGGCTTGATCTGCCTCTGGATTCCACACGAACTTCTCTTGATGCTTGAGTAGTTTGAAGAAGGGGAGCCCCCGTTCTCCGAGCCTCGAGATAAATCTGTTCAATGCCGCCATGCACCCGGTCAGCTTCTGGACGTCTTTGATGCTCGTGGGAGCTTTCATACTGGTGATGGCGGAGATCTTCTCGGGGTTGGCTTCGATGCCACGTTGGCTAATGATGAAGCCGAGTAGTTTTCCCGAAGGTACGCCGAAGACACACTTGTTCGGGTTGAGCTTCCAGGGGTACTCGCGCAGTGATGCGAAAGTCTCTTCAAGGTCGTCGATGAGGGTACTGGAGTTTCTGGTCTTGACGACCACGTCATCCACGTAGGCTTCGACGTTCTTGTTGAGTTGCCTCTTGAAGCGAGCCCGGATAGCTCGGCCGGTAGGTGGCGCCGGCGTTCTTCAACCCGAAGGACATGGTCGTGTAGCAGACGCGCCAAACGGGGTGATGAACGCGGTCTTCTCCTCGGTCTTCTTCCTTGATCGCGATCCGGTGGTACCGGAGTAGCGGTCGAGGAAGCGGAGCGGGTCGCGGCCCCCGCCGTGGAGTCGATGACTTGATCAATCCGCGGCAACCCGAAGGGGTCCTTGGGGCAGTGTTTGTTGAGGTCGGTGTAGTCGACGCACATCCTCCACTCGTTCGAGTTCTTCTTGCGGACGAGGACGGGGTTGGCGAGCCACTCAGAATGGAAGACTTCTCTGATGAAGCCGGCCGCGAGTAGTTTGGCGAGTTCCTTCTTCATGGCGTCCCGTCTGTCGTCGCAAAGCGTCGGAGGTGTTGTCGCTTGGGGATGGCCTTAGGATCGACGTTGAGGCAGTGCTCAATCAGCTCCCTGGGCACTCCTGGCATGTCCGCTGGCTTCCACGCGAAGATGTCGCGGTTGCCCGAAGGAAGCTGATGAGCGCGTCTTCCTATTTGGGGTCGAGGACAGCCCCGACGGTGGTGGTCTTGCTGGGGTCGCCTGTTCCGAGTTCGATCGTCTTGACGAGTACCTCCTCAGGTGGCTGAGGCTTGTTGGCGCTGTCAGACTTCTCCGGGATGTCGAGTTCACTTGTAGCAAGCTTCTTCGACGCGGCGTAGACCTCCATCATCGCGTTGGGTACTTGATTTGTAGAAGCGATCTCCACGGCTTCTGTGTCGCAGTCGTGAGAGATCTTCAAGTCCCCTTGAAGAGAGAGTACACCGGCTGGGCTTGGCATCTTGAGTACCAAGTAGGTGTAGTGGGGCACCGCCATGAACTTGGCGATGGCCGGTCTGCCGAGGATGGCGTGGTAGGAAGTCTCGAAGTCCGCGACCTCGTACTTGATGTACTCGGTATGGTAGTAGTCCCGAGATTCCCCGAAGGTAACTGGCAGGACCACTGAGCCCAGTGGAATAGCCGCGTTGCCGGGGACGATGCCATAGAAGGGCGTATTGCTCTTGGTGAGCATGTGGGTGATGTCGAGCTTCATCTTCTTCAAGGTCTTGGTGAAGAGGACATTGAGCCCGCTTCCACCGTCGATAAGCACCTTGTTGAGTTTGGAGCCCGCGACCACCGGCTTCAGGACGAGGGGGAACCGTCCTGGTTCAGAGAAGCTGGTCCATTGATCCACGCGGGAGAAGGTGATGGGGACCTCCGACCACCTGAGAGGGGTCGGGACTGCTGGCTCAATGGACATGACTTCACGACGGGTAGCCTTCTGCTCCCGCCTGCTGGGCAATCCGCCGAAGAGGACGTTGACGGTCTTGTCAGGCTCCTGGAAGTCGTTGTTGTCGCCTTCCTTCTTCTTGCCCTTTTTGTCGTGAGGGTGCGGTGGCTCCGGCGTATCCTTGAGTGCGTGCACGAGTTGCTAGCACCGCTCGGTGGTGTGGTTGCCGTTTGGATGCCACGGGCACCTCTCCTTCGACGGGTCCTTGAAGCCGCCGGAGTTCTTCTTCGGGTTCTCCTTCGCGCAGGCGCCGGATAGCCGCGACGGTGTTGTCCGGATTGCGCTTGCGGTTGGGACCCGAGTAGTAGTTGTTGTTGTTGTTGTTGTTGTTGTTGTTGCGACCGCCTTGGTTCGCGTTGTTGCCGCCGCCGCCGCCGCCCTGGTTCTGCTTGTTCTTGCCACGGATGGCGTCGTACTTGGCATTGGCCTTGTCTTCTTCATCCGCCCAGGACGTGATCATGTCCTTGAGGTGGGGGATGGACCTGGGGCGTCGGCGACCGAAGTCTTCGAAGGTGCGGCGGTGGTAGAGGCCGTCTTGGAAGAGGTCGATGACCTCCTTGTCGGTGACATCGACGACGGTAGCGCGCTTGTCGAACAAGCGGCGCATGTACTTGCGGAGGGTCTCGCCTTGTTCCTGCTTGACCATGGCCAGGTCCATGCGAGTACCCGATCGGCCCATGGCGCCCGCGAAGTTGCTGGTGAGCTGCTCCTTCAGCTGGTCCCACTTGTCGATCGAGTGCTTGTCCGGCCGACTCGAGCCATGTGAGTGGAGCTTGGTCCGAGCGAAGGGGAAGTAGAGGCACTTGGTGTCGTTGTTGCCGCCAGCGTTCTCGATGGAGAGGGCGTAGCACCTGAGCCACTGGATGGGGTCCTGCTTCGCATCGTACTTGGTGATCCCCAAAGGCTTGAACTTGTCGGGGAGGAGCAAGTTGCGGAGTCGAGGTGAGAAGGCGGGGAAGCCGTCGCCGTCGCCTGCGGTGGTCGACTTCTTTCGCCGCAACTCCTCAATCTTCTGGCGGACGTCGTAGCCACCCTGTGAGGCGCCAGAGGCGTGGCTGTTCGCGTGGCCTCGGCCGCCGCGGCCGCCGCCGCCGCCGCCCTCCTGTTGGCTCCATGGTTGGAGCTTCCGCCGTCGCCGCCACCACCGTCGGGGTCGTGGCCGCCGCCGCCGGCCGGAGCGCGGTGGGGGACGACCTCGCGGTTGCTGTTGTCACGCTGTGGAGGTCCGCCAGCGTTAGAGCGATGACGGTTCGGCTCGGCTGGGAGGTCAGCTCGAGTACGGTTGGGACCGTTGTTGGCGCTGCGACTTGTGGCTTCGTTGTCGCGGTGCCTAGCTGGAGGAGGTTGGTTGACTCTGTTGTCGACCCGCATGAAGTAGGCGTCTTCGGCCGAGCTTGGTGATGACCTCTCCAGCGCGTATGCCCCGAGCTCCGGCGTGCGATCGCCGTGATCGACATGAGGCATTGCTCGGGGGTAGTGTGTACTCGCTCTCGACCGCCTCAAGACCTTCCGCAAGATTGCGGACGGGGGAAGTTGTCACGGAGGCGTCGGCGACGTTCGCCGCGCTTCCGATTACGCTCACGTCGAGCGTCTCTCGTCTGCGGGGTTCTCGTTTGGTGGAGCATCGGCGAGAGCTCGTCGGAGGAGATGTCTTCCGGGTATCCGTCTTGGGCCGTCCCCGAAGGCCCCGGAGCGTCGCCGCCGGCCATGAAGACTTGGCGATCGGGGGTGCCAAGGCCGGACTCGAAGCCGCCACCTCGGTTGGTGTGCTTGAGTCGGCCGGGCTAGTGGTGTTCCCTCCCCGGAACGGTAGCGAGTCGATGTAGGTGACGTAGCGTGAGTCTCCACTTATCGGGTCGGCGGGCTTGCGGTCGGCCGCAGAGACGAATCTCCCGGCCGGTGTGGATGTTATAACCGGCCCCGCAGGCCGCCCCGACAAGGGGAGCTCGGTGGAGTTGTCCTCGGACTCGGGCTCCTCGGGGTCCGACCCGAAGTCGAACTCGTAATCGGGGGTTCGAGTAGAACTCGGAGAGAGTGTTAGAGTCCGAAGCACGGCCGGGGGCGGTGTCGGAGTCCGAGTTGTACTCGGGTACGGGCTCCTTGCGGCCGGCGCGAAGAGGGAGCCCCCGTGCGGGCCGGCCGAGGATGCGGGGGCCACGCGCGGAGCGCTCACGAGGTGAGGGGACCGCCCGCGATGGGCGAGCGGCCCGCTCGCATGCGATGGCCCATGGAGACGCCGAGTTCGAGTTGTAGCGCCGACTCGAGCTCGAAGTCGGCGTGGCGGTTGAAGAGCGAAATTTCGCCGAACTTGCGGCGAGTTCGCCCGTGACGACTTCGGGAAGCGTCACGAAGCCGGTCTTCGGGTTGGGCGGCATGGTTAGGCGCGGCCGGTAGGAGCCCGCGCCGTCGGCGCGCGGACCCGGGCGCCGAACACGAAGGTGTCGCCGCGGTTGAAGGCGACGGTTGGCTTGAAGTAGACGGGAGCCGTCGAGTTCGCCATGTGATCTCGGGCGAGATCCCCCTACCCGGCGCGCCGGTGTCGGTGTTTTAGACCGACAACCTACTAAGGGGAGTACCCGAAGTAGATGAATGTGGCCTCGCCGAGATCGGTAACTCGAAGGAAGAGACACGTGGCACACAATTTAGACAGGTTCGGGCCGCTAGGTGCGTAATACCCTACGTCCTGTATGTTGCGTAGCTCTGGATTGATTGGGCACGATTACAAGATGGTGCAATAGTGCGCCGTGAGTTGTATATGATGCTAGAGAACGGTCCCTGCCCCGCCTTATATAGTCCGGGAGGCAGGGTTACAAGTCGGAGTAGGGAGAGAGTACTAGTCGGGTACGTCTAGGAGTCTTCCATACAGCGCAGGACATGTACAGCTTCCTAACCGAGTACTTCTCCTCCGCAGTCCTTGTGCTCCACGCCTTCAGGTGCCGTGTAGCGCAAGCCGGGTAGTCCCAGGGGCCCACCGAGTAGTTGGTCCTGGTACCCACCGAGGTAGTGGGCCCAGGGAGGTCCATACGACAGAACCCGAAAGTACATGCGAGGACACAAGACACAAGATTTATACAGGTTTGTGTAGCCTACGTCTTGTTTGGAGTAGTATATCGCGCCCTGCGCTTGGTGTTGTCCCCGGAGGGATTGTGCATGTTCGGCTAGGTACCCTACCCTCCTTTATATAGTCCAGGGGGCGGGTTCCTAGTCGGTTACAAGGCAGGAGTCCTAGTAGGATTACACGGAACGAGTCCTAGTAGGATTACAAGGGAATTCTAGTAGGAGTCCGTCTTCTTCCTTCCTTGCATGAGTACCTGGGGAGTATGCCTGACAAGCCCAAGCACGTTGTAGTCGAGAGTAGTAGTTCGAGTAGTCTTGAAGCCTCTTTGAGTAGTTCTTGAGCGTCGTCGAGCACTGCTTGGAGAATCTTCAATAGTACTTGAACTGCCACGAGGCTGGAAGGTGGTCCAGCTCATCAGTCTTGAAGTCGAGATTATATGGAAGTGCGATTGCAAAATCGCACTCCATATGGAGTAGCCCCGAACCTTAGGTTGAGTTTTGGACTCTAGATGAGGGTCAATCTTGATTCTCCTTCCATCTTGAAAAATCAACTAATGGGTGTAGCCTAATAGCCCCCGAGCCTTGGAACGATCGAAGAATCAATCCAAGGGTCTTCAGTGTTTGCGGAAGTCATCATCCGAGTACTCTTGTAGCGTTCACCCCCCGAGCTCGTCGCCAGGAAAGCTGCAGGAGCCACGTCGAGTAGTTGTTGGTGCTGAGCCCCCGAGCTAGAGAGCTAGCAGAGACTACTCGAGTTGTTATCGAGTAGTGATTTGGTGCATAGCCCCCGAGTTTGGGAACTAGCCGCGCCGGTGGAGGTACGCGGAGCGTCTTGGGAAGTCGTCGCCGAAGCTTGACCTGAAAGTAGAGATGCGTACATTATGTGGCATTTTTGTAGAAATTGAATTTATTAATGACAAATACAAATATGAATATAGATGTAATGTCACGTGTCATGCTCTTGTTGTGGTCATTAGGCGTCGAGTAGTAGCCTGATGTGGTTTAGCGCCTAGTCTCTTTGGTCGCTATTTAGCCATAGCCGCTGGGGGCGTGGAGGCATGACAGGAGAGCTGGTTTAAGCGCCCGGTCTCTAAGGAGCCTGTTTAGCCATAGCCGCTGGGGACGTGGAGGCATGACAGGAGAGCCGAGGCTTTGCGCGGATCAAGGCGTGAGCTACTGGAGTGAGACCATTAAGAGGTAGACGAAAGTAGTCAGCGAGGCAACAAGAGACAACGTGTTTGCTCGTTGTTCCGCATGGCGGAGAGCAAGATTGCGCAGTGCCTCCTCAGGGTGTAGCTGTTGTGCGCCTCCAGCACTCAGCACACGAAACGTCGTGGCAAGAGCCTCCTAATTTGGTGCACCAAGCCTGTGGCAGTCGGTCAACATCTCCAACGAACAATTGGCACGGTGTAGCTCTGCTGGCAAGTAGCCGTCGAGAGGCGTACACAAAGCAGTCTTCGGCGTTGGTTATGTGGAAAACAAGCCAAAGAAAAAATAATTATTGAAATAAGTGACTTAGCTTGATTTGTGGACGAGTGTCGACGAAGCCGTGGCGGTCGGTGATGGAGCCGCGACGGTTGGTGCTGAAGTCGACTAGTCGATGGTGGATCCGACTAGTTGTTGGTGACGTAGTAGCCACTCTCGACTAGTTTTCTAGTTGAAACTAGTCGAAATAAGTAGTCGTACACGAGTCGATGCGGCCGGATGTAGGTGTAGTCGTACTCGTGTACATCTTTGGAGTGTGTGAAGCGAAGATCTTGCAGCCTCCTGGTAGCTTTGTGTGCGTCCAGCAATAAACCTTGAGATCTTGAGGCAATCTTTAGTGTGCAAGTAGCTGATTTACACCAAATCGAATTTCTGGCCGCACATGCAAAGGAACAGCAATACTCTGCCTTGGAATTGTACACGAGCCACACAAGGAAATTTTTTCTGCCGCGGACTCGCAGAAAAAAAAGTACTCGACTTCACTTCGGACTCGGCGCGCGTGCCGGGAACGCAGCAATAGGAACACATCAGACTGCCTGTCGGTGAGAAAAATACGGAGCTGCAATCCGTCTCGGGATCCGATAGAGCAGACGATGAGCGAATTACGCCGAATAGATCGAGTCTGAAGCAGAAATCATCGGAATTTGATTTTGGCGATGAAAGGTCCTTCAAATTCGCCTATTGATCATGACGATCGCTCCACGGTGGGCGCCAGCTGTCGGTGTTTAAACCTATCGACCTCCATAGGAGGTACCCGCAGCAAGGTAGAAGGTGGGGATCGCCATGATCTGGAACCCGAAGGTATGCGCGAGGACACAAGACACAAGATTTATACAGGTTCGGGTAGCCAGAGTAGCTACCCTACGTCCTATTTGGAGTAGTATATCGCGCCCTGTGCTTGGTGTTGTCCCCAGAGGGATTGTGGATGTTCGGCTAGGTACCCAACCCTCCTTTATATAGTCCAGGGGGCGGGTTCCTAGTCGGTTACAAGGCAGGAGTCCTAGTAGGATTACACGGAATGAGTCTTAGTAGGATTACAGGGGAATTCTAGTAGGAGTCTGTCTTCTTCCTTCCTTGCATGAGTACCCGGGGAGTATGCCCGACAGGTGGGGTAAGACCGCCCCAACAGTTTTCATTAAGAGAAGGAATGCTCCTCCCGACTTAGAAAACTCCCGAACCCTAGCTTTACCGGTGAGGGAATTTTTATCGGGGATAAACCCTAGTGAGATAAACCTGTGTTTGATGGGATTCGAACCTAGGTCGGCGGCATACCCAGCTGCGTTGCAACGGGAGAAAAAACATATCACAAGCTAATTTAATAAATATGCACAAAACTCAGGTAATAAATTATATTTTATGATCCACATGCATTATTTATAATATATAATTTATGGTTCACAATTTAGATTTACGTTGGAGTCAACAATATTTAGATAAGCGGTTCACACTACATTAGCAATATTTTTTTATTATTTTTCTTGTGCTTGGTTTGTTGTGAAATCTGATGGATTTATATATTATATACATAAATAACACTTTTGAATGACTGAAAATTAATCACACCTTGCCCATGGACTGTTGGTATTCCTTCGAGGCACGAGTGAGTGAGATTGGTCTTCTTTATCTTCAGCCCAAAAGAAGATACAGCCCGGCCCATCAACATTGAGTACCCTACCGTATATATGGACTAACTCCAACCCAATACAATCTTATCCACTCCGCGTCTCCACCATTGATCCATCCCGACCTCGCCTGCTCGCAGGCCTCCGCGCCGCCGCGCCCTGCTCAGCACACCGCGCCCCGCCCCTGCTTTGCTTCTTCTTAACCGATCCGGTCGCCGCGCGGCGCGCTGCACACCCGGCTTGGGAGCGGGCGCCAGCACTACCTGCTCTGGCCTTCAATTCGCAATCCCCAGCACGACAGCATCGCGGGGCGCGACTCCATCCATGGCGGCGCATGCGAGCATCTCTCTTCCTTCCCTCTCTCTAGTTGATGTCAGCGTGATGTACCACTCTCGTGCCCCCCCCATCGATCTCCTTCGTCGCCGCATCGTCCGCGTACATCTCGAATGGCACCCTGTGACACCACCGCTTACCAACCTTATCGCCGCCGTCGGCCTCCGCCGCCTCACAGGCCAGCGTGAGGAACTCGTCTCGGGCCATTAGGTGATGCGTGACGGTTCCCTGGACATGCATGTTCGGTTGTTCGTCTGAGCAAGATCCGGATTGCCGCGTCGGAGGAAGTGTGAGGGATAGAGACATAGCCTCTCCGACAGGTGGGGCAGGTGGGTCCTACCTGTCAGGACGGACAAAAAGTAGGCAGAAACGGTCCTTGCTTTAATATTAGGTAGAGATAGAGATGTAAATAAAACTTGATTGAGGAAGAAATTTAGTTGCAGAAATTTTTTTGGCAAATCTTATATGTAGAAACGATCATTCTTCAGAGTTTTTGCGCAAAGAAGGACCTAGCTGTAAATAAACAGAACCAAATAAAATTGGCAGTAAAATGAAGTCACTATTTGAGGTAAAAATTGCACACATACCATTCTCATGCCCAATTAATTAAAACGTGCTTAAGGACATTACAGGCCAATATTAAAATATTTTTGGCCATGCTAATTGTGAAATGTTGCTTATTTAATAATTGGGGATAGTAGCATTTGGTAGAAATTAAAATCCGAACAATTAGCTCAAATGATTTTGCATTTCTAAACTCTAATTAAGATAAGATATTTCCCAATAGGAATTTACTAAGTGTGTTCTATATATTCCGTAACGTTTGTTTTTGTTGGGACATAACGGTTGGGATTCTTGGCTGCTAATTTATTGGTCACAGTTTTTTTGTCCAAACTCAAAAAAAAGAAGAGCAAACCACCGAGAGAAAATCGCTACTATAATTTTGATTTCCCGCAGATATATATATGGTGAAAGCTACGTAATTTTGATAAGCTATCCTCACGGTCACCAAGGTTCATTGGGAGAGTTTTGGAATTCAATAGCGTCTCACTTTGATGACGGTTCAGGACTATACACAAGATTATTTGGGAGGGCTCCAGCTCCACCAAACCAACTCTGAAGCAGTAACTCCACCAATTTGCAGCTCCACCGTGGAGCTGGACTCTCCCTTTGGAGCTGAGGAGATGTGTTTGGCAGAGATAACAACTTCAGCTCCGAAAATTGAAACTTTGAATAGATTGTGCTCTTTTGCCCTTTTTTTCTTGTACGCTGGTGTGACGTGCGAGTGCTGTGCAGTGTTGTATGTGTTGGTGTGCTGTGCGTGGGTGTGCATGGCGTGCGTGCGTGCTGTGCATGGGTGTGTGTACGTGTGGGTGCTGTGTGTACCTGTGGGTGTGTGTTGCATGGGTGTGTGTACGTGTGGGTGTGTGTTGCATGAATTTTTTTTCTTTTGAATTTCTACAAACAACTAAAGATTTTGATCAACACACATCTCCAAGACTCCGAGTAACCGATAATTAGAAATTGTCCAGATGCATATAAAAGTTTACACAGACGAATTGTTCAAACGAAAAGAGATATAAAAGTTCAATGTCGATTACAAGCTAGTGCCAACCGAGAGCGAGAGATGTGGCAAGTTCATCGCGAAAAGTATCCATGCAAGTCCAACTCGCTTCCGGAGTAGATGTATCTGATGCATTTGCTAGGACGACATCTCGTTTATAACGTTCTGGTATTGTTGGCATGTAATTGGGATAACGATCGCCGATGGAGGGATCCGTTTCAAAACGCCCGATCATGCCGCTCCCCAGACCGTCTCCTTCGTTGCCCAGACCGGCAGGGCCGCTGGAGAGGCCGGCCGCGCCACTGCCATGGCCGGCCGCGCCACCGGCCCGGGGCGACCGCGGCCCGCCATGGCCGGCCGAGCCCCTCCCACCCGCCGCCGGCAAGGCACCGGCCGGGCCGCGGCTAGCCACGCCCCTGCCTGGGGGCGGCGAGCCCCCGGCCGCAGCACCGTGGGGCGGCCGGCCGCCACGCCCCGGCCGTGCCTAGGGCGGCGGCGCCCCGTGTCAGGATGCCGCCGCTCCCGGGGCCGGACCGCACGCGCCCCTAGCCAAGGGGTCGGGCCGTGCCGCCGCGCGTCGTCCCCAAGGTCGCCAACCGCACCAAATTTTTGTGAAAACGGATCGATTGAATCCTCCCAGGTAGCGCCATGAGCTCCGTTTTCTTCCTCATCTCCGGCGGCCGCCGCACCATTGACATCAGAGACGGTAGAGGAGGAGGACGGGAAAGGCTGACTCGACGTGAGGAATTGAAAGGGGGAGGCGGAGGGGGCGGCGGGCGGCTCATCTTCGGCTTCTCCGGCGGTCGGGCGGCGGCCGGCGGCGGTACGGGCGGCGGCGGCGCCCGTAGTCGCGGCGAGGGCGGAACGGGCGGGCGCGGCTCGTGTCGAGGGGAAGATGATGGGTCGCGGGGGGAAAAGAATTGAACCGGTATGTTGTGTAATCGGTGGCAGTGGTGGGTAATTACCCCCAACTCCACGAGTTGTTATGAAAAACGTATTCGCAGAGTACCCCTTGAGGCACTCCATGGATTTGGTGGAGTTGGGAGCTAGATCCATGGATTTGGTGGATCTGGAGTTTTTGAAGCTGGGGTGTTTGGCACGAAAAAATTGGAGTGGAGCTGTTTTTTGATCTGGAGGTGCGTGGAACTCTCCCAAACACCTCCTTAGTTTTGATTATTCAGTAGCCGTCCATCCCTCTCCGGGAAGGATCTGATCTCCATCACGTGAGCTTTGACACGAAATCGTCACGTCACGTGCGACCACCAACATTCCGTCCCCGGATCTCGGCTCCCCGTTTCCCGAATCCGAAAAAAAACCACCAAAAACTCGCCGCAAAAAGAGCAAAAAACTCTTTTTTTATTTTCTTCGTCCTCTTCGTCTCGACGCGCCGCCCCACTGCGCCCGTCCCCTTCCACCCTCCCAATCCCTCGCTCCGATCCAATCCCCCAAACCCTAGGGCAATCCGCCACCGCAGCGTCGGTTCGTCTCCCCCCTCCCCTCTCACCCGCGGCGGCGCGGCGCATGGCCCACGGCGTCGGCGTCGGCGGCGGCGGGAGGGCGAAGGTGACGCCGAACCTGCAGGTGGGCGGCGAGGGCACGCGGACGCTCAACCTCACCGTGCTCCAGCGCCTCGACCCCGCCGTCGAGGACATCCTCATCACCGCGGCCCACGTCACGCTCTACGACTTTGACACCGACGTCAACCAGTGGGTGCGTGCCCTTCCACCCCTGCTCCGCCGGATTTGGCCTGAAGCTTCTGGGTCTCGTGGGTGGGGGATTTTGAATGCTTGGTCCGTTGACCCCCTCTAATTTCTGTGCTTGTGGTTCCGTGTTGTATGCAGAGCCGCAAGGATGTCGAGGGGTCGCTCTTCGTTGTCAAGAGGTGTGTAATCTCTTTCGGGACCTAGCACCATGGATGAACTTGCATAAAAATCGAAACTGTGATAGTTTGTGGATCATAAATGTAGCAATTTATATATAACTAATTCACGAGATAAAATTGGATTGGTTGGTGGTTGGCAAGGAAACTAAACTGATAAGCTAGTGCCAAAATTTCTGTAGTTGGGCTGTCCGCTGCACCTCCTGTTTCCTAGATGCACGACAGGGCTCAGCAGGGTGCAAGCCGTTAAAAGTAGACACACAACGGGGCATAGGCTGTTAAAGTATATGCACAATAGGGAATAATAAGACTAAAATATGGAGAATTCGGTTGTGGTTTGAAAGATTGTATTTATTCAGTTAGCTACGCCGTTTTTCGTGAGAGATATGCCTTGTTTGTTTCAGTCTTCAAAGTTGTAATTTAATGATTACCACGCCATGCTATTTTAAGTGTTTCTAAAATCGAAAGTTCTGACAGGGAAGGATTCATTCCTTGCAAGTGTAAGCATATGCATATCCCAGATCTATCGACATGTGTCTATGTTTCTATTTGTTCCAGCCTTTCCAGTTATAAATGTTCTCTCTTATATTCTAAAGATAATTAAAATGCTGTGGTCTTAGAGTGATGAAAGTTTAACAGTTTGCATTTGCTGCTTGTATTAGTTACCTTGGTATGTTTCTGAAAAATAGTGCATATTTATTGCAGGAATGCTCAACCCAGATTCCAGTTCATTGTCATGAATCGCCGGAACACAGGTATTTTAGCATGTAATTTTCTTGGGCATTAACCTGGTAACTAAGTTCTCAAGGTTGATTATATCTAACCTTTGTAAGAGTTGCACATGAGAATTGTTCGATTGTGTGACATGCATCATGATCGGTACCAAGCTGGCAGTTTGAACCTTCAAGTAGCATATTTGTGAACTATTTATTTTTTCTGCGAACTTTGTGATCTCAAACTTACCACTCTTTGTTCCTGCCATTAGGAAATATTTGAGATTTTAGATAATTTCATCCTTTGAAGTTAATAAAGATTCATTGTCCCAGGGGCAAGCCAAACATATTTCTTAGAATAATTTGTTCTTGATGACTTGATGTTTCTTATTTCTCCTGCCCCCTTTCATCAATCCTTCAAACATAGTTAAGTGGTATGGTAATGATTGCTTTAAAATAGTTCTCCGGCTGATAAAGGACCATAAACTTGTTTTATTTATCAAATTATGATAAATTGTTTCTCTTGCATTTTGCTCATTTTCAATCCTTCTGTCATCCTGATAAAAAACATGACTTTTTGTGTTCGAAATGACATTTTGTATTCCATGTTTCATACTGTCCACAATTACATTGCTGAAATAAAGCCTACATGCAAAGTAAGTAGGTTATAAATATGGCATCTTGAAACTGAAAGACTAAATGCTATAGTATGTTAGATGCTACTATGGATGTTATAGTATTGGAGGGAAATGAAACTGGTTGGTCATCATAAGCTCAATTGTGGATTATTCTTCTTGATTAAGATCATGAGAAAAAGCTTATTATGTTTATGCTAAAAGTTACAGCTTTTTTCCGTCCTTTACATCCCTATTCCCTAGTAAGTTTTCCTCATATTTCGCCAGCTTCCTCTTGTTAACAGACAATCTAGTTGAAGATCTCTTGGGAGATTTTGAATACCAACTCCAAGTTCCTTATATAATGTACCGCAATGCTGCACAAGAAGTTATTGGAATTTGGTTTTACAACTCCCAGGAGTGTCATGAAGTTGCAAATCTTTTTAGCAGGTATCTTCTTGTGAATTTGTAATTATATTTCTGCTGCCTTTGCCTTTAGGGTTCTCTTTTGTCCCAAGCAAGTTGGGGTAGCCTTTAGGGTCCTCTTTACTTCTGGCCATGATGTTTCTTATTCCTTGTCATGATTTGAGATAAGCAGAGGCAGCTCAATCAATAGGTTAAAGTTTTCTATTTTTCTCATATAGCAAAAAATATTATTAGCCCAATCACGCTTTCCCTAATTATCAGTTCATCAATGATGTGAAAATAAAGTGTCGATAATATATATTTCTCGAACAAAGTGTCAATAACTGAACTTTTTTAACTAGCTAATGTTTAATGTGCATCGATATAACACATGCGTGATTAGTGACTGTTATTCATTTTGGCAAAAGGATCTGCTGACTCCCTGCTAAGAAGGCCCATCTTAAAAGTTGAAATCAGATCTTCTTTTAGCGCCCCCATTCTTGTATAGAACCATAGAAGTACCACTCTGGTCAGTGGTCAACAAACTTTTAAGGATTTTAGTTGGAATACTCCTGAACCTCAGAACCTGTGTTATGCTTGTGTTCCCAATGTACAAACTTTTCCTGTCCTTAAAAAGTGCAAACTTTACCAATTGGGATTGTTGCTGCTAATTTAGCAGCCACAACATGAATTGTGTTAATGAACAGTGAGTGTTGTTTTGGAACAGATAAATTCTCTATGTTGATTCGTCGGTTAGGTTATCAAAGCATTCTTGTGAGCTTAAAGTTAACATGTGGTGGTTCAGTTGAAGTGTCAAACTGGTGTCGGTCGTGTGAATTGATAATTTTTAGCAATTTGAGGATCACATATGCATATGATCTACATCACTTTATCTTATTTTTGTGTCTGGAACTATCAGAAAGTTTGCACTGGGGCCTGTTCAATTTCCTCCCAATTGTTTCTATTCCACTATTGAACATTGAACAGTATGTCACACTGTGATTTTGCAGGATACTGAATGCATTCTCAAAGGTGCCTCCAAAGCCGAAGATTTCGTCTGCTCAAAGGTACTTGAGATATTGTGGTAATCAGTTGGATACGACACAGAATTGGGGTTGCTTTGATTTGGTGTTGGACCTTTCAAGAACTTGTACTAGCAAACAAGTTCTTATTGTTTTTATTCTCAACAATTGAATGCTGAAATCATCAAATAGATACAGTGAAAAACTGAAAGTTAATCAAGACATGCATAGTGTTACGTTACTGGATGGCACTTATTTCTTGTTTGGACATCATCGTTTGAGAAATAACTATATACTTCAATTGTATAATATATGTGAGATCATGCAAGTTATAATGGTGACACGACTTGTTCCTACCTTTTCCTGTTAATTTAATGCTGCACTTAGTACTACTCTTTGATGTAACATTCTCCTAATATTTTCAGCATTACTGTTGTCGACCCATGGCATAGTATAACTAAAGCTTATTTCTCCCCAGAAAAACTGTGGTGGTATTTACTGTTGAATATCCTGTTTCAGTGAATTTGAAGAGCTGGAAGCAGCACCTGCAATGATTGAAGGTCCTCTGGAACCGCAAACATCAAATATCATATCAACTACTAGCCAAGTTCAAGAGGATCCCTTATCTGCTTTCTTCAGTGTATGAAGCTGTTCTCATTAAACTGGCCCCCTCATCTTCATTAATTTGTAGCTGCTTTTCCTCCTAAGTTTGTCTTTTATTCTGTGTTTAATGTGCATCTCTGGGAACAGGCAGCTGCGAACGCTGGTAGCACCTCCTCTGCAGGTGTTGCAGGGCAGACAAATCAATCTTTTGGTGCTATTCCTTTCTCTACACATGCACCTTCTAGTACCATTACTTCACAATCGTCAGGCTTGCATCATTTGCTTCCTTCACAGGCCTCATCTGTTTCTGGCATACCTACTGATGTTCATGGTGGCACTGGACCTATAGTGAGGTCCGCAAGCCTTGTAAACCCATCACATTTCTCACCATTGACATCTTTGCAGACAACAATGGTGCACAGTAATTCTGCAGTACCAACTGCTCCACCTCAACATCCTCGTACCTCTCAGCAGCCACAAAGTGCTCCCTTGCTTCAGCCTTTTCCATTACCTACAGCTTCGCCTTCTCCACCATATGGGACTCCATTGCTTCAACCGTTTCCCCCACCAAATCCATCACCATCTCTTGCATCAGCTCCAGTCTACAACCCAGCATTGTCCAGAGACAAAGTCAGAGATGCATTACTGAGACTTGTGGAGGTATGCTGTTCTGTTTAATTTTGTTTTCTTGTTGAATTTGAATGCATTCTTCTTTTTTAGATCACAAGGAGTAATATTTTTTATTCTAGTTTAATTTGTTATGTACTGTTTTATGTGGTATATACATATGTGCATAATAGTTACTAAGACTAGACAGGCAATCGAACTGTTCGATGCTTCACTTGTTGAACCTGCATTCAATAAATATTATTATTCGGCCAATACTTATCACACTGATTAAGGACAAGTTGGTGTTTTATTAGTACACTACCAGATAAATTCATTCATGGGTTTACGTACAAATAACCAGCTCTACACTAAGTTGTGTTAATCACAGTGCAACATGTATGCTTTTTGATGCCTTTGAGCATGAATAAACATAAGCCAAAAGAATGGGTATAAGTTCCAACATCCGGAAAGGTAGATTATTGAACATACTGGAAGGAAGCAAATCATTTATACCGGCTGATCTAGTCAAGACTCAAGACCATGTTTCACTTCTGCTGTTCCATCCCTGTGACAGGAGTACAGGACATCGTAATGACTAGCAGCTATTTCTGCTTGGCCACTGTGTAAACCCTCAGTGTGGCTCAAGGGAAGAAGCTTGGAGGCTTTGACCTGCCAAACTGGAAACCCAGTTCACCATAGAAATGTCTGGGCCAAGCTACAAAACCTTGCTAGCTTAGCATATTTGTTGATTTGGTGGGTCAGTTGCTAGTTTCTTTTGGGAGTAGAGAAGATAAACAAAATACATCTTAGGGATTAAGAGCCCTGAGACAAGGAGGTACTGTGTCAGCAACCTCCCACCGAGAGCAGGGTACATGGGCACACCTAGGGATGAAAATGGTACGGATATTATCCGTCCGACCGACGGATCGAAAGGGTTACACTCAAATAGTAAGACCGTATCTGAATCCGGACATTTAATATCCATAACTACCCGTACCGCATTAGTATCTGAAAATTCAAAGTTGAATTTCTTTGATCCAAATATGATGAATATCACTATTTGACACAAAATATACTGTCCGTATCCGAATTTGATCCGAGAATTCAGTTCGAGAAAGAAAAATTATCTGTATTTGTATCTGCAATATCCGTTCGTATCCGATCTGTTTTCATCCGTACCGCACACCAGCCCATGTTGAACGGAAGCTGCCTGGTTGACCATTTATCCGTTAAGCAGGTTGTTTGCATGAATGGTCCGTGACAGGAACCGTGGCACTAGTCTTGGGTTTGCTTGTTCCAGTACAACTGTCAGTTTGGTTCAGTTTTGTTAACATACGAGTGATCTAGTGCTTGGAACCTCATCGCACAATAGACTTTACATAGTTGCACATCATGTAGAGCATTCCTCTTGATATTTGTGTCTTTCCCTTGGTTTGCTAGTACTAATGACTGCATCTAAGATAATAAGTTGTTTATTGTTTCTGCTAGAGTGAAGAATTTATCGATTTAGTCTACCGGGAGGTCGTGAATAGACAGTAATGGATAAAATGGACAGACCTCTCCAACAAGCTGGTTTGTGCTTGGACTTTTGTGCTATCTGTTGTCAACCCAGTAATTAAAGTTCTGTAAATTCATTGGCAATGATCATCAGTTGGCAAAGTTTGTATTAATGTACTTTATCTGTAAATGCTTATGAAATCTATCTGGGCTGTGGAAATGTCATCTTCTGTATTCGTGCTGCAGAAAAATTTTGTTCTGAACGTATCTTGATAGCGTTGGAATCTAATCTTTGAAGTGGACAGTCGATGCCCCTGAATCACTGCTATATATGAGTTGGACAGAAACCTCACTTTACTACTATTAGTGCGACTGTCATGTCCTAATGAATGTTGTATCTATAATTCTGATAATGCAGTGTATGTGTATTCAGGGCACCACAAGGATTGAATTAAAATAGTTAAAATGGGTTGATAATTCAATTTGTGGCATGGTTTACCAAACAAAATTTAGAATATTCTTTCTGTAATTTAGATTATTCTTGTCGGTCTAGAATTTAGAATTTATGGGTGAACATAAAGATGGGCATGGAGCGGGTCAACCCGTCGGTTCGTCGACCCGACCCATTAAAACGCCCCTAATGGGCCCTTTTTTATTCCATCAAGGCATCAAACAGATTAGGATCAGAGTACCAGCACCGCCCCTAATCGACCCATTCAGGATTTCTTCACCGCCGCCGCGCTGTTTGCTGCGATGCGAGCCTCGCGCCTCCTGACAATACCTGACTGACCTGAATCCACCGACATCGTCGTCGCTACCGACGGCAGCAGCGGCCATCTCCATCAGCTGGTCAAGGCAGCGGAGCGACGCCCGAGATTGTTGGGGTGCGCCGCCGTGAGGAAGCTAACGCCCTGTTCGCTTCGGGCTTATCGGTACCAGCGCCAGATTTTCTCTCGTGAACGAACCAGCCGCAACCGGCCAGTAGTAGATTTTCTCTCGAACAAACCAAGACCAGCCATCGCCACCAGCCAACCGAACAGGCTGTAAGATCCCGAGCTCCGACGGCTCCATGGCCTCGGTGCCGCAAAAGTAGTGGTTGGCCACTGTCGCGGCATGCATGGCAAGCACTTCTTAATTGCAGGACTCAATCGTCAGGTCGCGGCGAACTAGGAGGCGGACATAGCAGCTGTTGCACAATGCTGTACTTACTACTATAGTCCCGAACCATGTGAACCATTGGAGCACCAGTGGTTAGCTTAGGAATAAAATGGATAGATCGGTGCTCCATTTTTACCTAATTGGGTCGATTGCGGTTCGCTCCTTGGAGCAACCACGCCCATCTTTAGGTGAACATATAAAAATATGGTCTAACCACCCGAACATCACTTAGCTGTAAGCTGGTCGCACACCAAATCAAATACTTCAACTTGTGGCATGGTTTAGCTTTTTGGGCAATATTTTTCTTTCATAAAAATCAGTCATACAAATAAGCAGTGTTGGCCAGTGGCTTAGCCAATATTTGAACATGGCAGAAATGTCAACAATGTAGAAGTGTGCAAGTTCAATTTAAAATGAATTCAGTATGGTACTTATTTCTCGTATGCGGAAAATGGTTTAATACCCACTTCGCAAGTATAATCATTCAATAAATAACTATTAGTGTGTTACCTAATACAAATTCATTACCATTAGGTATATCATGCCTGTGTTTGTCCAATATCAGGCCCACTGTCCTCTTTTTCCTTTTCATGGGCCATCTCGTCCAATATCAGACTTGGGCTATTGTACCGCCTGGGTGGTGAGTCGAAACTTTTGCTCTGTTCAACAAATCTTTTTCTGATTACTACGACATTTGTTTTCAGAGAAGGAATTGTGCACTGATTTCAATGATATCCCGAGAGAAAAATACTGTTCAAGAAGTTGAAAAAAAACAAACAGAGCCTAATCTATTTGTCTCTAAGTATCCCTAATATTGATATCCGACACAACAGTACCTAAAAATCATGCAACAGCACATCATGCCTACCCCCTCCGTCCCAAAAAGCATGCAATTATGGGAAGCGTGCCGGAGTTGAAAAAAAAAAACAGAGCCTAATCTATTTGTCTCTAAGTATCCCTAATATTGATATCCGACACAACAGTACCTAAAAATCATGCAACAGCACATCATGCCTACCCCCTCCGTCCCAAAAAGCATGCAATTATGGGAAGCGTGCCGGTCAAATTATTTCAACTTCGACCGAGTTTATAGCCAAAAGTATTAGTATTTATGTCTTGCAATAATTTTTTTAATAAAAATATACTCTTCGGATGTGAGAAGGAATTGCGAATGAATGTTGGGCTGGGCCACCTCGAATGGCGTGAGCCGCATGCGGGGAGACCCGCGCGTACGGTTTTCAGGGTGATCCGACCGGCCGGCGCCCACCCGACTAGAGGGACTGAGAAATTAATAGAGTACAAAACCTATCTTCAAGCTTTACCTTATTTTGATCGTTCAGAGCGCGATTGCGGAGTCATTAAATTAAGTCCTCCCTCCCTTTCTGTCGGGGGTGCTGACTCGCAGCGAGGCAGATATGACTAAGTGACATATTGAATATGGCGACGACTACAACATGTCGTAGAAGGAGATAAGAGGTGGAGCCAACGACCCATTAAGACTCACGTATCTACAACTACATTCCCGAGCGGCAGTCAAACAGAGGCGTGAATGCAAGATGCCAGCGGAATGATTGACCATACAGAGGCTAGGGCTGCTTTCTTCCCACCACGTCCTTCCTTGTGTGTCGGAGATATAAAGCGAGTGCACCGGAAAAGAAGGGGAATTTTAATAAAAATATGCTCCCCGGATGTGAGAATTGCATATTTTATTTTGTAATTGTTAGTAGTTTTTCATATAATTTTAGTCAAAGTTCATGATCGTTTGACTCCTCAAGATGTGAGAATTACATGTTTTATGAGAGGAACAAATTTGCTTTAAAGTGTTTTGATGAGAACTATTTTAACTAAAAGATGACACGATGGCAATTATTCCATAACTTTGTTTAAGCCAGAATTTGAAGCTATAACTCAAACAAAATTTGAATTCTAACCCAAATTTACGTTGTTTGACAATGTTTCTACTTTCATGTGATAACAAGAAGCAAAAAATATAAACCGTTGCATGCATGCTAATGCATATGCTAGTGACATCGGGGATGTCAGATTCGTGAGTTCAACCGCGTGCTGTGGCCTTAGCTAAAACACTCAGTAGGAGTGCCGTCCATGTCCCAACTCAAATCGAGATTTGTTGCACCCATTGCTCGCTAGAGACTGACGAGGAATCCATGAGAAAGTTAAGGTATGTTCGCATCTCAAATACTAGTGAACTAGTGGTTTGAAGATAATTTTGCAGCTGAGAAATACATTAGAAAGTTGAGACTGGTGCTGCTGGTGCTGGTAACCATTGGAGATTTACCGCTAAACACTCAATAACTGCTGGGAGCAGAATTAAATCAATTCGCTGTACACATAGTTAATTATTAGACTGTTGGTTCATGAACATGTTGAACGCATGATAAATGTTGGATGTAAATATAACAAAATTAAGCAGTTATATGTACTCCTGATTCGCATATTGTTACTAAGATACCAAATTATGGCAGTCTCTATAGGTGCTGATGATTCCTGATTCGCATATACTATCTTAAAGCAGAACCATGAGCCACAACTGAATCCAATAGTCTGCGTTGAGACCTCAATTCAAAGTTGAGCAATATCGGGCAGAATTTGAATCCCACGTGCTGCATGCATAAGCTTAGAATCTGGGCCAGTTGATCCTGAGTTCCTGACCCTAACCACACGAAAGGGAGGCCACCCTACCAGTCAATGTCTTCTCCATACATATACAAATTTCTAATATTCTGTTGGCTGCCATACGGCACATACTTGAGGATTGAATGACCAGTAGAGTCGGAGATGTCAACCATGAAAACTGGTGAAAGTGAGCGCCCAATTACTTGAGCATGACAGATACTGTTCATATTGAAAAGGTAAAAAACAAAACTGTCAGCATTTCAATACTGATACAGATCAAAGGAAATGTTTCAACAACTTGGACACAGCAAACTATACATCTTTAAATTAAAAATAGAGAGTTTACACAGCCATATTATAACAAAATGTTACACAGCAAACATACTTTAGAAACAGATTATAACATTTTCTTTATGAAACGGGGGGTTGCTCCCTACTGATTATGATATTAAAGTAGTAAAAAGTAAAAACAGAGAGTTTACACAGCTACCAAAACTAAGGAAACCGATTATAACATTCACCAGCACAAGTCTGCATGTGTTTCTTGTCGAGGCAACATATAAACAGTTATATCTTAAAAGAGTTTCCATTTAGGAAGTACATCTAAATGTTATGCAAAGTACAGGCATTATCGAAACTACATCATAAGGATCCAGTGCAAAAACAGAGTTGCAGGTAAGGAGGTTAAAATCACATAGAAATATGATTATGATGTATACAATTTTCTTCTTCAAGTTTGCAGTGGAAAACAATAAATTGTGCACCCCTAATCACAGATGGAAAGTGGATCTATATCCAATCCACAAATTAGCATAACAACCATGTCAGTTATTTTGGTAGCCCAGTGCAATTGGAAGCATAGAAATATGTGTTTTTTGATTATGGTGTATGGCAGAGGCCAAAGGCCGTAGTATCATTTGGCCATAATTGTTACTCTTATAGGTTGCTGCTCGTAGTTTAGCTTAGTTAGTATGCTTTAACCTTTTGGGTAAACTATCTTGTTACTCTTATTGGTTGCTGCTCGTGGTTTAGTTTAGTTAGTATGCTTTGGCCTTTTGGGTAAACTCTCTGGAAAGAATTGTGCCCTAACGGGCTTGTACCCCCGTTTTATCCTTTTTAATATAAGGACTTGCTCTCCTGCCTATTTGAGAAGGGGGAAAGGTTCTCTGCTCATTTTCACTTTGGTTTGGAGAGAACCACAAGAAAAAAAATACCAGGCAACCAATCAATAATAAAGATCGGAATATTGAGAACTTACCATATGTAATACATATCATCTACATCTTTTTGCATTCCCCCCAGCAGTTCGATCTTCACTGCACCACCAATGCAAAGGACAGGGCGTGGTAGTTTGAAGGATTGTAAAACATCATCCTATCAAATCAAAATAAAATGGCACCAATAAGCTTTCCCCATTATCAAAAGATCTTGTTCATTATATACCATAACACAGGATTAACAGTCAAAAACAGAAAAAAAAAGAATATAAGAGCATCTCTCAGAGTTTGCCAAATTTTACTGCCAAGTAAAAAAAAGAGTTCATCTCCAACAGTTTACATCAGGAGCCCTGAGAGAGAAACAAAATTATGTTATGCCCTTCCACCTCTTGAAAACTTACATCAGAAACCTGAGATAGAAACAAAATTTTTATTATGTCCTTCCACCTCTTCTGCTACGGAAAAGATGCACCGCGGATAAGCGAGCACATATATTTTTTGCCAAACTATTGGAGGCTAGTTTTCATGTTTTGCCAAAATTAGATAGATGTCAAGGTAAGATAGCCAACTGTTGGAGTTGCTCCAAGCTTGGATATTCAAGACCAAAATGGTCCTTGACTTCTTTGCATACGAAAAATGGTCCTTGACTGCTCTGCGAATGCTAGTATTAATACTGCTCCACAACACAAATACCGAGAAAGTAATTCTATGGTACAGGGCCTTGAATCCCACCTCATGAGGCCCCCATCCCAGGTCATTCCACCAGTCAAAGCTTCACGAATCTCAAATTATCTGGTACCTCTTCACAACACTTGGTGTTGGTGATGAACCTTCCTCATGCCACCAGCCCACCACATCCAGTCAGCCACTAGCTATGGCTATGGAATTGTCTCACTTGTGGTGAAGAAGAACCACAACCTTGATGAGGACAACTCTTGCATGCTAAGACGTGTTTGTCTTGATTTCTTGCCCAATGGCGTTCTGTCTGCTGCATAAGAGTACATTCTTGGCATTAACTACTCCTGCTATGGATATGGGAGCATCAACTCCGTTCCTTTGGGCTCCAGAAGGGCAAGCTGATCATGGCTGGAACTGTGGTTGGTTTGAATCAGAATATAAATAAGGATGAGGGAGAAGAGATGAGAAATTGTTAGGCTTGCTTCTAAATTAGAGATGGGACACATCACACATGGAAACATCTAGAGGAGGGCCTCATTCCTAACCTTCAACAGCCCTTTCCCATATGATTTTCTTTCCCAATTTCCTTCTTGTGGAATTTAATTGTCATTTTTCTTTGATGCATCCATGCCATTTAGGACTTCAATTCAACCATTTAGACATAACATCACAGCTGTATTTTTTAAAAAAAATCGAAGAATTATATATTCAAGAAATTTGAAATGGATTCAAAATAGGATGAAAGATCATAACACTTTATCATGTTTTCTTGTCTTTGTAAGAGAATAATTTGTCCTCTATAACCCTAGCAAGCTGCTGAAGTTGACAAAAAGTGTTACATCTACACATACAGCTTGAGCCTGAATTAATGATCATTATAGACAGAACAGTAACTCACTTGTAGCATAGGGAACTCAGGTGATGTGTACATCCACACAGCATTTTCATCAGCGTCCATCTTGTTGCCCTCATCTGAGCCAGGAGGAAGCTTGGAATGGCCAATCCTAATACGCACCATCTTTGAAGAGAAACAAGGAAGGCCGTCCCTAAAATACTCTGGCAATCACAGGAAAAATACCAGGAAAAGATCTTTTTTCAATACAACTTTAGGGATAAAAAAATCAGAACAGACAACTTGCAATGAAATCAAATATATTTTGCACCTCTGTCCGGTTTTATCCTGATCTCATCGATTATGCATAGATCAGACTGGAGACCGTAGGTCAGGCTCTCCGACATGTCAGGATCACGGTACCCCTTGCTGGACCAGTAGGATGGGTTGTCACCGACCCAGGCCCGTGGATCCAGCGTGTTCTCCATCCTCTCGCGCGGGAAACGGTCGGTGCTGGAGGCGGCGATGCAGCGCACTATGCAATTCACGGAGGGACTTGTGGAGACGAGGGCGCCGCCGAGGTAGGAGTATATCCTATGGTCCCTCTCGGCGTCATGACCGGACTCCGAGGTCGGCGCGGCGGCGGGACTCACCTCGACCGCGCGGGTGAAGCTGGCGACCTCGGGGCAAATCCTCACGCACAGGCTCTTGCAGAATTCGTTGGCGATAACTGCACAGGAAGAATATGGATTGGAACGCAACCGAAGCGGCGGACTCAACAGAAGCACAGATCTACCGCAGGAGAAGCAATCGGAGGCGCCGGTGCGTACCGAATCGTCGCCACGAGCGGGAGACAGCGGCGGCGCGGGCGAGGTCGGCGGGGGTGTCGAGGCGGTGGAAGATGCAGCCGGATGCGTCGGGGCCTAGCCAGGCAAGGAAGTCCGAGCAACCGCTCTCCCTCATCTCCACGGGGAGCAGTTCGTCGGTTCTTGCGCTTCCGCCTGCTTCGTGTCCGCACCAGGGGAAATTTTCTCGGCGAAACGAAAATAAATCCAAAAAAACTTTCGGTTGAACCTGGTTTTCTTTTATTTTATTATATATATTGATGAAAAGTCTTCCAAACTAACTTACTGTCCAGCAGAACGCAGTCGCGCATCCGCAAACAACGGCAGTATGCAGACGCCCCTGTCGCGCAAAGGAGGACAGCCTCCAGCGGTGGAGCGCTCCCCCTCGCGCATCGCCTTGCGGTAGTTGCCTCTCGCGAGCGGTTGGAGGCCGGGGCCGGAGGAGGACGACGCCGTCGCCGCCCGAGCTCGGGGCGGTGGGAGATGGGGAGGCCGGGCTTGGGGGCGAAGGCCTCCTCGCTAGATCCACCGGCGCCGCCCGCCCCTACGCGCGAGCTCCACCGCCGCCGCCCCCCCCGCGTCGCGCCCGCCGACCACCCCCGCGCGCGAGCTCCACCGGTGCCACCCCGGCTCCCCGCGCGCGAGCTCCACCCCGGCGTCGACGCGGAGGTCGATCCGCCCCACCCCGCCCGAAGCCTCGAGGTCGCCGCCGCTCGGGGATGAGCCAGGCCGAGCAGCGCGCCCTCGCCAGATGCGCATGGACCCTCGCCGACTGTGGACCTCGAGCCGCTCTGCTCCGACGCCTCCTCTTTCCCATGCTCGTCGCCTCCCCTTCTGCTCCGCGCCGCCCAAATCTCACCGGCGGTGGTGGAGGAGCTGCTGGCAAAGGCAAGGAGCAGGTGAGGGAGAGTGGGGCGGGTGAGACCGTGGGAGGTGGTTGGGATGCAGCATCCCTAGGGATGCGCGAGCAGCTGGCCTTGCTGCATTCTGCAGCAGGTTTTGCAGCTCCCGCTGGAGCTGCTACAGTGCGGCTTGTATTTGCAAAATGCAGATGCAGCACCGGCTGCAGCATCCCCTGAAGACGTCTTAATCCTACCTCTCAACTTTGCGTAACCCTGTTCTCAAAAATAAAACTTTGCGTAACCCTAAATCTTTATCCCACTTTTATGCATTGTCTCTTGTTTTTCTCTCTAAATTTTGTTTGAAAAGAAAACGATAAGTTCCTAATTTTTTAAGAAAATCCAACGCATTTCTCGTCGACCTTGGACTTTTTTCTCTTACCGAGAAAATAAACCTCCATCCGCACTTGTGGTCAGTGGCGTAAACCAAAACAAAACACAAAAACAAAAACATAGCAATCCATATATTACAATCACACAATTTTAATGTAAAATAGAGATATTACAATAAATTGATAGTTTTTACACCAACAAATGCAAGAATAGAAATAAGAAATAAACCTTGCGTTGCGTTGGCTGCTGCTTATGGGCTTTACTTTAAGCATTTGAGAGGCTGGGCCAGTGGGCACATGTTACGGTGGTGTTATCAAATAAAGGTCGAGTTGGAGCTGTTTATCTAGGGAAATCCTTTATATCTTCCGTAAGTTGGGAAGAGATGAGAACTTTCAAGATTTGTATAATTAACTGCAACCCTTGGATCCCACGCATTGAACCCTAATCCTACCCCCCTCTCCCACTACCTCCTCTGCCCGCCCCCGCCACCCAGCGGCTAGCGCGGGGGTGCACCCTCCGCGCACCACGCGTCCTCCGTGCGTTCCCACCCGTTGGGTCGTTCTCCGCCGTGCGCTATGACTGCTGGCCGCCACGCCGCATGCTCGCACTCGTCCACCATGCTCGCCGCCCGCGAGCACCGCGCCAAGCTCGGGGCCACCGGCCTCCGCGGGCTCGTAGCCGCCGCGCCACCGCCGGCCGGCCTCGGAGGCTTACCACGCGCCGGTCGTCGAGCGGGCGGCTGCCGCGCGCCGGCCTTTGGGAGGTGGAAGAAGTTGTAAAAGATGTTGTCCAATATTTCTAAAAAAATGTTGCAACATTTTGTAAAATGTTGATAAAATGTTGAGGAAACAAACATTTCTGAAAATTGTTGAAATTTTTTTATAAAATGTTGAAACATTTTTAAATTAATAGTCATGAGCTGGACCGAGGGGAAATAACAGCTAGAAAGTTAGAAGGGTTGGAAATTCTTACCCTTATCTACCTTTCGATAATCATATAGGAGCCACGTTCATCTAAGGGCGTGTTTGGCAGGGCTCCAAACAACTCCAGATCTAAAAAATAGCTCCACTCCGATTTTTTCTAGCCAAACACTCTCAACTCCAAAAACTTCAGATCAAAAAAAAACATGAATCTAGCTCTCAACTCTACCAAATCCATGGAGTCCCTCAGGGGTTACTCCGCAAACACAGGTTTTGAACGAACTCGTGGAGTTGAGTGGAAATTACCCATCATTGCCATCCGTTGCCCACCATACCATTTCATTTTTTCTTTTCTTTCCCGTGCCGCGAGACCCCCCGCCGCCTCATCTTCCGCGAGGCGCAGCGTCGCAGCGCCGCCGCCTCCCCTTCCCCAACCGTTGCCGCTCGATTACTCTCTGGAGTTCGCCGGAAAATGGCGGGAAGTCCCGTCAGCCGCCTCCTCCCCATTTTGCCACCTTCTTCGCACCGTGTTGTGCTAGGTCACCCTCCGTCTGCAACCCTAGGCCAAGGTCTAGCTTCCGACGGCGATGGTGGCTAGGGTGCCGCCCACCTGCTAGCTGCGTGTTGGTGGAAATCGGGCCCGAAGGGTGGACGCCGACACAACAGCCCCCTGAGTTATCTCCCTCCCTACGCTCGCTACCTCGAGGTTGTTACTTCTACTTGCGCTAGGAGAGGAAACGATAAAACTTGACAACACAGTAAAGGAAACAAGGAAATACTCAGCAGACCGAAGACCGAAAGACCAGCTGTTGCCTTCGGTGCTCTCTTCTCATTACAGTGTGTCCGTTTCATTACAAAGGGTTCACTATTTATAGGAGACCCCTGGGTATAGTCATTTGCCTCAATTACACCTTTTCCGTTCCTGACAAACTGCTTCAAACACTTTACAAGGGTATAACAGTAAGTCCCCGCGTCGTACAGGCCTCCAGCGTGTCTTCGTACGGCCGAAACGCCTTTACACGCGGCCACCCTTGTCTCCTCGCCCCATCCGGAGCCCACTTTACACGTCGGCGGCGGCCCACGTGTCCGGGATCGCCGCACCTTCGGCGCCGGCGGCCGATCCCGGGCCGGGGGCGTCGCACCTCTTCGGACACCTTGCCCGCGCCGCCACCGGCCCCGACGCGACGTCCCGGCCGCGCGCGCCTCGTTACTGGCCCCCTCGGACCTTCGTCGCCGGAGCACGGCCATCCGTGCCTTCGGCACCGAAGGCAGGCGCCGCCATGTGGGGTCATCCCTGCACAACAAAACTCATATAGCACAAGCGGCATTAGCGTCTTTGTTAGCGCCCGTACTGCGAAGATTTCTCCACGAGACCGAAGTCGTACGCAGACCGAAAGTCGCCGGGGTGGCCGGACGAGGGTGATGCTTCCGAAGACCAACTTCCCCAACAGTAGCCCCTCGTCAGTGAGGGTCGTCCTGAACCTGCGATGGGCCGAACTTACGATTGAACTTGCCAGGGTGAAGAATGGACTTCGGAACTCCCCCGGACGGCCCACGCTGACGCGGCGACCCGGAAAAAGACGTGCGCTGCCCCTTGGGAAATTTACCGTTGTGAGGGGTTGTTACTGGGTAAAAAGGTAATTTCGGGCGTCGTCGGCGCGATTATCGGGACTCATTACTATAAAAAGGGGGCCGCCCTTTGGGTTGCCCCACACCGCGGCTGCGACCAAAAGCTACGACGCGCGAGAGCTCCGAAGGTCTATTGTAAGACTTCCTCCAGCCCCCTTGCTTCCGTTTTCGCTTCGTGCTTAGTTAGCATTCATGGCGCCGAAGCGGAGACGCGATGCTGTCGCAAGAGAGATTGCGAAGACCTACACGTTCGGTCGGAGCCAGATCGACAAAACCGACGTGGAGTCGCTGGTGAAGAACCGCATGGTCGGGGCCGGCCGAGCCCCTGGCCGGGAGACCGTGCCGCGGCCACGGGACAACGAAGTTGTCATCTTTCGCGACCTACTGTACGCGGGGCTTCGGTTCCCGCTACACCCCGCCGTCGTCGACATCCTCCGGTACTTCGACATCTACCTGCACCAGCTCACCCCAAACGCCATCCTGCGGTTATCGGTGTACATGTGGATATGCCGGACAACGAAGATCAAACCCTCCGCCGAGGGGTTCGCCTCGGCGCATCAGGTGCACCACCAGCGGCGGACGGTCTTCGAGGAGGAGGGGAACCAATCCGTGGAGAAGGACTGCCAGTTCGGCTGTCTCAACTTCTCGTACAAGGCTGGTGTGGTGAGCCCGGTCACCGCATATCGGAACAAGTGGCCTTCGGATTGGCAGCAGCACTGGTTCTACTACACCCTGAGCCCCCTTCTTCCGGAGGCGCTCACCCGCTGGCGACGAAGGAGCTCCCGCCCCTCCACGAGTCCTACGCCAAGAACCCTTCGTGCCCGGAGGGTGACGAGTTCGTGATAATGTTGCGCCGGTTCGCGCGCAAGTACGGCACACGCGACATCGTGGAGGAGTACCGCAGCATCCCCGTGTGCCCGTTGGTGGACGGCTGGTCCGTGGCCGAGGACGAGTGGGCGGAGGATATCGGGGGCATTCCCTGCCCTGACTGGACGAAGGTCTTCGGCTTCACGGCCCGAGTGTAAGTTACTTTGCGCCCTTCGGAGGGTTCTTGTTAGCTACACCCCTGGCAAATGAAATGCTAACTGACTGGATTGTTTTCCCGCAGTGCTGAGGAGAAGGAAGGTGGAGGCGCACGGGGACTTCATCCTCGGCCCTGTCTCGCCGAAGGAGTATAAAGACACCGTCGCGGAGGCCGAACGGATCCCCGGACGAACCGGGTATTCGAATTTTTCAAGATCACACCACCTGAGCGCGTCGGTTTCGCCAAGCACCGCGAGGCGGCCGAGAAGAAGGCCGCGGCGGTTGCGGCCGCCGAAGCGGACGGCGAGGAGACGCGCGACTTCGCCGCGCGCCGCTCCGCGAAGACCGGCGGGGAGGAGCGCGCTCGCCGCGGCCACCGCCGCCGCCGAAGGGAAGGCCCGGAAGAAACGGGGCGGGCGGCGGCGGACTCGCCCCCGTCCCCCAAGAGGACCCGCGTCGTTGACGTGGAGACGGGAGCCTCGTCGAAGACGTGATAGCCGCCGTGCCGCCGCGCGCGGCCGCGCCTTCGGACGTACCCCTCGGGCGTGCCTTCGGCGAGGGCCGGGCAAGGGGCCGCCGGCCGCTACTTGTCCCCCTCGGCCCACCCGTAAAAGACAATGGACGACGACAGCGACATTCGCATCATGTCCTCTGTTGGTGACGCGCCGCGCAAGCCGAGCCCCGTCGCCCTCGGCGCCGAAGCCCCACAAGAAAAAGATGATTCCAGCTCTGCCTCCAGCGGCTCGTCCGACACGTCCTCCGGTGGCACCGAGCAATCCGCCTCCCCTTCGGCCCCTGCTACCGAGAAGGATGTTGTCGTCGCCGAAGCGGAGGAAGGGGAGGACGAGGAGCCCGAGAGCAGCGGAGGAAGCGGTTATCGGGTGACGCGTGAGGAGCCCCGCGCCGCCGCTGTCCGTCTTCCAGTTCCCACCGAGGCCAAGCTGATTGGCGGGAAGACGATCCGTTTTTTGGGGTTGACGAGTGGCGGGCATGAGCGCCAGTTTCTGGAGGAAGCCGGGGCAAGCTTCGCCATACCCCATGAAGAGGAATACTTCGGGAAGCTTACCGCAGCGGAGCTCACGACGGCATGCGGGGATCTGTCCCTGAAGGCCTTCATCGCGTCGCGATGCCTCGCCCGAAGGCTGGATCAGGAGAGCAAGGAGGCGAAGGAGAGATTGGTGGCCGCTGTCTCCTCACTTGAAAACCGAGTGGCGGAGCTGGAGGGACGACTGGCTGCGGAGCAAGAGTGCTCCCGGAGGCTGCAACAGGAGAAGGAAGACTCGGCGAAATCCTCCGAAGCTGCCCTCAACATGCTGCGCCACGACGTGGAGGCCTTGAGCAGCGCTAAGGAGGACTTGCACGCTCAGCTCGCCGACAGGGAGGCCAAGTTAGCCGAAGCGCAGAAAGAGGCGAGCGAGCTGAGCGGGGCGCTGGAGCGGTACCGCACAGATCACATTCGGAGTGCGGAGGCCCTTCGCAACGACATACTGCAGGTGCTGGAGCAGTGTAATCTGAACGCGCCGCCTGACCCATTCCCCCGGTGCACCGTTGAGTCATACTATGAGTGGGTGAATGCCTGCTTCGACCTCATCTCGATGAACACGAAGATCTTCGGAGAGCTCGCGGCTGCGGTGGGGGTTCGTACGCTGGCGTATTCGGTGTGCTCGCTGGTGCCCCCGGATCGTCCATCTTCGGAGAAGACGATCAGCAAAGGCGACCTTCGTCGGCTTACGAAGGAGAACTTCGAATGGCCTAGCGACACGGACTTGGATGTTGGACAGCTCCCGGTGCTCCCCAAGAACCTCGCGAAAAACTTCATGAACACCTTCTTCGCCCAGCGCGGGTATCAACTCACTTTGGACGAGTCCGCTCGCCTTAGTGCCCAGGTGCGCCGAAGCTACTTCCTCCTTTTGTTTATGGTTGCGTTAAAAGTATATTTTCGTAAGTACTTTAACACATTGCCCTCACTGTTTCGCAGATAAGGCCTCGACTGCAACAACGTGTCTACGACCGTCTCCGGGTTCGGTTCGGCGGCACTCCACCCCTGCCCCAGTTCATGACGGAGGGGGATTGGATCGCCATGCCCGGCGTTCCTCTTATCACCGCTGGGGGCCCCGCAGCTGCGGCACAGGAGGAAGGTGAAGCCGCCGGCGTTCCTGAGGACAAAGCTGGCGCCGCCGAAGACACGACGGCTCCCACCACCGAAGATTGAGGGGCCGCGATTGAGGGGGAGCAAAGCCGAGGCGGCCGCCGGGACTGCCCCTTCGGCACCCGCCGGCCTTGAAGCTGCTCCTGCTACTGAGGAAGAGGTCGCGCCTGCCCCTGGTGATGCCGTGGCGGCCGCGGTCCCCGCGGGAGAAGACACTACGGCAGATGCTTCGGAGGTGGCACACGCGGCAGAACTTGAGGCTGCGCTGCTGGCTGCCAGCTCTCCTGGCGGCGAAGGACCCACGGAGGCAGCGGTCAACGCGACCGTCGCGTCGGTCGAGGCCACCGAAGCGAGCGCCGTGCTGAGCGAGGCCCCCGTCGTTGCCGAAGGTGCCGAGGTCTGAAACGCGTCAGTTTGGGACTTGTAAAGGAGTGAACTAGTCTCCCCTTGATGGGATGAAATTTTTGTAAAGTAAACTGATGCACGGTATCTCTGCGCAGGTTTCTTCAGTGGTTCCTACGCAGAGGGCCGAAGGTGCGAGCAGCTCAACTCTGCCCCTTAACTCCCTTTTTGTCGCGCCGAACATTTGGACGAAGTTTAGTATTCGCCACCCCGATGTTTCGTACGCCGAGTTTTTGTCGTATCGTGTGGAGCGTTACCGCCTTCACAATGAAGCCGCTAAACGCTTTTTTGCAGATTTTTCGAAGGATCCCGTGCGTCGGGATGCCATTCTTAGAGAGCGGGCCGCCCGTAGGGCGGCTAAGCGAAACTTAGTGGACCCCTTCGTGACCGAAGGGGTTGTTCCAGAATTAGAGCCGATCGAAGAGGGGGTCCTTGGGCCGCCCGAGTATGTATATTTAATTCCTGACGCCTCGTCGGAGAGCTTCGCGGCGGTTAAGGTGGAGACGGAGTGATCACCTGCGCATTGACTCTAACCCCAACTTCGGCACAGGACGGATGCCTACCGACAGCGAGCTTCGGGAGATGGCTCTGGAGATCATAGATATGGCATATCTTCGGTTGATCGACGAGATCTGTGAGGACGTGCTAAACGAAGATTGACTGCTAAGTGTGGCTACGGCTGGCGCGAAGACTTGAAGCACAGGACTTCGGAACTCCCCCCCGGAAGTGTTCGCGGCATGCCCGGAGCGAATTTCTGCCCACAGATTTGTAAATCTAGCGTTCGAGACGATGTGTGTTGTAACTGCATTGTTTTTCCCTTGTAAAGTTATATTGTTGTGACGAAGGATGTTACATGTCGAAAATGTGAGAAAGGAGGAGGACGGGAGGCGCTTGTGCCCATCTTTTGCGTGCTTTCAGTGTTGCGTTCGCTACCTGCTTGATCGAGAGTGCCCTGAGTGCGTTGGGACGAAGCGGCACCGCGCTTCCCCTCCGGGTGTAACTTGCAACGGCTCACCCTCTCGGGTTAGAGAACAACGTTATGTTCAGGACGTGCGTTTCTCGCTGACCGTTTTTTAGTGCGCCTGACCGAAGCATTGCTTTTGGCGTGCGTTTACTTCGGCCGAGTCGCGGCCTTGCTCTGCACTAAGTGCTCTTTCCCTTCGGTCGAATCGAGACCGACGCATCTCTGCAAGCATGCGCTTACTCCGGCCAAATCGTGGCCTCGCTCCGCGTCAAGCGGTTTTTCTCTTCGGTCAAATCGAGACCGACGCACCGCTCCAGGCGTGCGCTTACTCCGGCCGAATCGTGGCCTCGCTCTGCGTCAAGCGGTTTTTCTCTTCGGTCAAATCGAGACTGACGCATCGCTCCTGGCGTGCGCTTACTCCGGCCGAATCGTGGCCTCGCTCCGCGTCAAGCGGTTTGTCTCTTCGGTCAAATCGAGACCGACGCATCGCTCCAGGCGTGCGCTTACTCCGGCCGAATCGTGGCCTCGCTCCGCGTCAAGCGGTTTGTCCCTTCGGTCACGACAATAAGTGACAGGCTTGGTGCGCGCGCTCCTAAGGCGATCCGTGCCTAGGCTGTCACTTACTCCGCCGAAGGCCACCTCGGAGACTAGGCCCTCCCCGGAGGCGGTGGCCTAGCTTCGACAGAGTGGCGAAAGCATCCTTTGAGAAGAAAGTAGACTGCACACGAAGGGATGGGGGAACACTGACTTATATTACATGTCAGGAATCAAAGGGTACAAGGGGCCGCCTCGTTAAAAACCTCACACTTCGCGGATCCGGAGGGGAACCGCGAAGCCTCCCCCGTGAGGAAAAGAGTACGTCCCCCACTACTTTAATATACACAAGATACAGAGTCGCTATCTCGACTTAAGAGAAAAAGAAACTATTGAAACTAAATACCTATGTTAAAACTTGCAGTTGCTTCAGACGAAGTACTTCTGAAGCATGTCCACATTCCAGGTGTATGGCTCTTCGTCGCCCGTTAGCCGGCGCAATTTGAATGCTGCTTCGTTTGCGGTTGCCGTCGCTATGAACGGGCCTTCCCATTTCCCATGCATCTTGCCCTTCGGCACCTTGCGTAGCACTAGGTCCCCTGACCGTATGAGCTTCGGTTTGATCTTCTTGTTTTTCCACCTTCGGGTTTCATCTTGGTAGGCCGAGAGATTTTCGGCTGCCTGTAGGCGGACCTACTCAATGTTCTGAACCGACGCCTTAAGGTCTTCGTCTCCGGAGGGTGTGCTCCTCCAGGTGCCCAGACATAGCTCTTCGGGCAGCATGGCTTCCTCCCCGTATAACAGCTTGAAGGGGGAGAACTGGGTAGTTCTGGATGTGGTGGTGTTGTGGGACCAGATTACCCTCGGTAGTTCTTCGGCCCATTTGCTCTTGGGTAAGTCAGTGATATTCCTCTTGATGCCAGCGAAGATGATCCCATTGGCCCGCTCCACCGCCCCGTTGGACTGCGGGTGGTAGACCGAAGCGAAGCACAACTTCGTTCCCAAGTATGCACAAAATTCCTTGAACTCCGCGCTGTCAAACTGCTTGCCATTATCCACTGTGACCTCGTGGGGGACGCCGAAGCGGCACACTATGTTCCGCCAAAAGAACTTCTGAATGGTTGCAGAAGTGATGCTCAGCAACGGCTTCGCTTCAACCCACTTGGAGAAATATTCGACCGCCACAACCGCGTGAGTGTAGTTTCCGGTGCCGTGGGTAGCGGGCCGACGATGTCAATACCCCACCGGCGAAGGGCCACACGGTGTGGTAACAACTTTGTATCTCGTTGGAAGCGAACTTGCCGTAGGGCGCATGGCGCCGGCACTCGGACAATGGCGCACTATATCATGGGCATCGCGACCGCCGGAAGCGCCGCAGAAGCCCCGGCGGAAAGCTTTCTGCACCAATGCCCTGGTGCCGAGGTGGTGTGAGCACATGCCGCTATGGATTTCGTGGAGCAAATTTTTTCCCTCGGTGACCGATATGCACTTTAGCAGTGGGGCACACACCCCTCTTCGGTACAGGTTGCCGTCGACGAGGTGATAGTTTCTCGCCCTGATGGCCACTCTCTTGCTGATGACCCCATCTTCGGCCTCATAGTAACCCTTGAGCGCCGCTACTATTGGGGCGCGCCAGTCCTCACTCTGTATGGCGTTCACAAACTTGGGGGGTGCTGCTTCATCGGCTGCGGACTTCGAGGTGGTTGTTTCATAGAAGACATCCGGTGGCAAAGGCTCGAGTAGTGCGGTTGCCTTTGCAATGGCATCGGCCTCCTTGTTGTAGTTCCTGGGAAAACTTCTCACTGTGATGCCGATGAAGAACTTTTCCATGCTTCGGACGGCCTGCAGGTACTTCATCATATCCGGGTTCTTTGCCTTGTATGTTTTCCCAATGTGACATGCAACAAGTTCTGAGTCTGTCAGGATGACGAGCCTCCTTGCACCTACAGCCCTGGCTTTCCGAAGCGCAAGCAGCAGGCCTTCGTACTCTGCCACGTTGTTTGTGCAGTTGTCATAGTTCAGCCGCAAGGCATATCGGAGCTTGATGCCCGAAGGGGACTTTAAGACTGCTGCAGCCGCCGACCCAAGGTGGCAGTATGCGCCATCACACTGGACTTCCCATATTGGCTCTATAACTACTGCTTCCCCCTTCGGCGCCGAAGGCGTCCAATCAGCTACGAAGTCAGCGAGGACTTGAGACTTTATCGCGTTGCGGGCGACGAAGCTTATGACATGCTCCGCCAATTCCGAGGCCCACTTACCCATCCTGCCCGTTGACTCCTTATTCTCGAACATGTCCCGGAGGGGGAAAGCTGTGGGCACCGAAACGTTGTGGCTCTGGAAGTAATGCCGAAGTTTCCTTTTTGCCATCACGACAGCATATGCCATCTTCTCCATTTCGGAGTAGAGGAGCTTTGAGCCGCTCAGAGCTTCGGAGACATAATATATAGGGAATTGCCTCAGAACGTCTGCCTCTTTGCGCTCTTCCACAAGCACTGCGCTAACCGCTGTGTCGGTTGCAGCGATGTACAACAGCAGTTCAGCCTTCGGTGACGGTTTGGTCATGACTGCTGCGTCTTCAAGGTATTTCTTGAGGTCATCGAAGGCTTGTTGTTGCTCTGGGCCCCATTGGAAAGTTGAATTTGCTCGGAGTACCTTGAAGAAAGGAAGGCTTCGTTCGGCGGCTCTTGAGATGAAACGGTTCAGCGAGGCAATCTCGCACTGTGAGCCTTTGGACTTCCTTTCGAGTGCCCGGAGGCCGCATCCTTCATAGGGCTTCGATCTTTTGCGGGTTCGCCCGAATGCCCCGCTTAGAAACCATACGGCCCCGGCCAGCTTGCCCTTTCCGGATGCCGAAGATGCACTTCTCTGGGTTGAGCTTGAGGCCGTTTTGCCTCATGTTGTCGAAGGTCTCGGTCAGATCTGCAATGTGATCTTCCTCTTTTTCGCTCATGATGACGATGTCATCAACGTACGCCTAGGTGTTGCGCCCCAGCTGGCTGCCCAGGATCAGCTTCATCATGCGGTTGAAGGTGGACCCGGCGTTGCGTAGGCCTTCGGGCATTCTGACGAAGCCGAAGATGCCGAAGGGGGTTGTGAATCCAGTTTTTGCTTCATCTTCCCTTCGCATCCACACTTGGTGATAGCCGGAGAAGCAATCTAGGAAGCTCAACATGTCACAGCCGGCGGCCTGATCAATAATGACGTCAATCCTTGGCAACGAGTAAGGGTCCTTCGGGCATGCCTTGTTGAGTTCAGTGAAGTCAATACACATTCGCATGTTGTCGTTCTTCTTCGGCACCATCACCACGTTTGCCACCCAGATGGGGTATTGGACTTCTCTGATTATTCTCGCGTCGAGCAACTTTTGTACTTCGGCCTCCGCGGATTTTACCCTGTCTGCCGACATCGGCCGCTGCCTCTGCAGCTTCGGTTTGACCCTTGGATCGGTGTTGAGCGCATGCTCTATGACCGAACGATGGACGCCTGTCAGATCGGACTTGGACCATGCGAACACATCTTGATTGTTACGAAGGAACTTTAGGAGCCGGTCTTCGTCCTCTGTGCTGATTTCGGCACCTATCATCACGGTCCTGCTGGGCACGTCGGCACATAGGGGGACTGTCTTCGTGACATCGACGTCTTTCATGCGCTCGGCTTCGGCCCCCTTCATGGACTGCCTCATTTGGGCTTCGGCCTTCTGCTCTTCGGCCACTGCAGCTTCGTTGCTCTCGTCTTCATTGATGACATGAACTTGTCTGTTGTGGACCGACGTGTTGCGCTCGGCTCTTCGGGCCTCCTCCTGGCTGCCGTACACAGAGATTACCCCCGCCGCCGTTGGTATCTTCATTAGCAGGTACCCTTGATGGATGACCGCTGCGAATTTGTTGATGGTGTTGCGGCCGAAGATGGCGTTGTACGGGTACGCGAAGTCTACAACATCGAATGTTATGACCTCGGTTCTCATGGTGGTGTCTTGGCCGAAGGATACATTGACATCAATCTTGCCCAGGGTTTCGATTTTCTTGTTGCCGAAGCCGTACAGCGGGTGTTCTGCCTTCTTCAAGTCTTCCTTTTTGAACCCCATGCCGGTGAAACACTGCCAGGTCAGGATATCTGCTCGAATCGCCGTTGTCCACCAAGATCCTCCCCACGTCATTGCCGAAGTAGTACTTTGTGTTCTTGCCGATGTTGGCCCTTATGACGAGCGGATCATTGTGAGGGTAGTCTTTGCGGCGGATGTCACCGCCGTGAAAGTTATGGGGACGTGGGACCATGGCAAGTGAAAGTACTTGCCGGAGCAGATATGCGACACGCTTCGGTAGTAGTCTTGGCGTTGCCTCTTTGTCTCGTGCGTCGACTCATTGGATCCGCCGGAGATCGCATTGATGATGTTGAGCATGCCCGTCATCCCCGAACTGCTGGAGTCGGGGGCCTCTTGCTTTGGTGGGGGTGGAGGTGGCGGTCGAGTATGGGTGTAGTGTGCTTGGTGGTGGGCGGCCGGGTTCGGCCACGAAGGCACGAAAACCGAAGGCTGCTGCGCGAGTGGGGGAGGGGGCGGGAGGCGAGCCGCGCGCGGAAGGTGTGTATGGTTGTGGTTGGTGGAAGGCATGCGCAGGTGCCGAAGGTTGGTAAGGCTGGTGATGGTATGGTGGTGGCAGGGCCCTGAACTGACCCACACTTTGGTATTTCATAACATGGTTCACGACCATGCCTGCTGCCTTCGCCTTCTCCTCTGCCTCCCACTCCAGTTTCATCTTGACCGCCGAAGGGCACTGGTGCGTGTGGTGCTGGGCATCAATTCCATGGAGCCAGCAGAAAAACCGCTCACCACCGGCCCGCTGCGGCTGGTTATGCTGCTGCGGCTTCGGCGCCCTGTTATGCTTGTATCCGCCCTTGTGCCCGCCGCCCCTGTGCTGGTTCTGGTCGGGGGGCGCGGACACGTTGTTGATCTGGCGGCTCGCTTGCTTCGGCGGGCCGGTTTTGCCACCCCTTCGGGCCGGTCCCCCTGCCCCCGTTGTTTCGCTTCTTTGCTTTGCATTTGCCCGGTCGAGCCTTCGGCGGCGGCCTTTGTCGGACTTGCAGTATTCTTGCATAACTTCAAATAACTCTTGCAGAGACTTCGGTTTGACCCTGTCGAGCACATCTTGGCAGTTTCCAACCCTCAGGCCCCCAACGATGGCGTCGATGATGCTGCTTTCGGACACTGTGGGCGCACGCGGCGCCGCTTTGACAACCCCGTGCATGTACTCTTGCGGTGACTCACGGTCCCCACCGGACGCACATGTTGACGAGGTCGTTGGAGTCTAGCTCTTCGACCCGCATGCCTTTGAAGCCGGACGCGCCTTGTTCCGCAGCTCGGAACCAAGATGTTATATGCCCCTTCGGTATGTTGGCATACCAATACTGGACTTCTCCCTTGAGCGCGAGCACAAGGGCCTTCGCCTTCGTAGTGGCGTCGCCCCCGTTGGATTCTACCGCCGCCTCGAACTTCATCAGAAATTCCTTGGGATCGTAGTCTCCGTCGTACTGGGGCAAGGTGTTGGCGTTGAATCGACGGGGCCACGGCGTGCTCTCGAGCTCGACCGAGAGCGGGGACACCGGGACGACGTTTCGAAGTGGTGCGTCGTCGGGAGCGAAGTGCTCGTGCGCCTGCCCCCTCTCTTGGCGGTGGCCTATGCTTTGCCCTTCGGAGGCATCCTTCGCCGCCTCCATTGATCCGGCCGAGCCCGCATGGCTGCGGGGGTGAGCCGGGCGTCTTCTCCGGGCCGCCGCGCGCGCATTCGCGGCGGGCGTTGGCGTTGGTGCGGGCAGCGCCGGAGCGACTTGCTGTGGCGGCGTCGCGCCGACAACCTGGCTTTGCAGCATGGCGAGGTAACACTCAGCCTGCCTGATGTTGAAGTCGATGGCGTCGGAGGCGGCGTGTGGCGGAGCCGCATCCTGGTGCTGGGATGGCTGCACCTGCGACGGGGATGGACGCGTCTCCTGCTCAGGCTGAGCCGGCACGGACTTTCCAGCGATGAGGGCCCGGATCATTCGTAGGGCCTCGATGTCTTGCGCCGAAGCCCCAAGCCCCTCGAGGCTGACCTCGAGCATCCCCGAAGCGGTGTGCTCTACCTCCGGGCGCTCGGCCGGCACGGTCCCCCGCCGAAGGACGGACGGCCGAAGGAGATGGGTTGGCGGGCTCCGACACGAGTGGAGAGGTCGTCGCCCGAGCCGCCGCGGCTTCGGCGCCTGCCGAACGTGTCCTGGCCATGTGGTCTTGAGTTCTTCCACGAGGTGGGCGCCAAACTGTTGGTGGAAATCGGGCCCGAAGGGTGGACGCCGACTCAACAGCCCCCTGAGTTCTCTCCCTCCCTACGCTCGCTACCTCGAGGTTGTTACTTCTACTTGCGCTAGGAGAGGAAACGATAAAACTTGACAACACAGTAAAGGAAACAAGGAAATACTCAGCAGACCGAAGACCGAAAGACCAGCTGTTGCCTTCGGTGCTCTCTTCTCATTACAGTGTGTCCGTTTCATTACAAAGGGTTCACTATTTATAGGAGACCCCTGGGTATAGTCATTTGCCTCAATTACACCTTTTCCGTTCCTGACAAACTGCTTTAAACACTTTACAAGGGTATAATAGTAAGTCCCCACGTCGTACAGGCCTCCAGCGTGTCTTCGTACGACCGAAACGCCTTTACACGCGGCCACCCTTGTCTCTGCCCCGTCCGGAGCCCACTTTACACGTCGGCGGCAGCCACGTGTCCAGGATCGCCGCACCTTCGGCGCCGGCGCGGCCGATCTGGGGCCGGGGGCGTCGCACCTCTTCGGACACCTTGCCCGCGCCGCCATCGGCCCCGGACGCGACGTCCCGGCCGGCGCGCCTCGTTGCGGCCCCCTCGGACCTTCGTCGCCGGAGCACGGCCATCCGTGCCTTCGGCACCGAAGGCAGGCGCCGCCATGTGGGGTCATCCCTGCACAACAAAACTCATATAGCACAAGCGGCATTAGCGTCTTTGTTAGCGCCCGTACTGCGAAGATTTCTCCACGAGACCGAAGTCGTACGCAGACCGAAAGTCGCCGGCGTGGCCGGACGAAGGTGATGCTTCCGAAGACCAACTTCCCCAACACTGCGGTCACCCAGGGCGCCGCCGGATGCATGCTGCGGCCGCCCAGAGCGCGGGCGGGCCTGGCACGACTGCTTGTGCTGCAGCCTGTTCCGGAACGCCTACAGCCGGCCAACGCCATTTTTTATCCGATGACCATCCATTCGATAATTGAAAAAAAAGACTGAAAGAAAAATAAAAGGCTACGCCATGCACCACACACGTCCAGTCACAAAGGTTGAGGAGGGAAAAAAATCGTCATGCACCACACGTCGATGAAAATCGGCAAAAGAAAAAAAAAAGAAAAGGCTGCGTAACTAAGGGCAAAAGAGAGCAATCAATTCAAATTCCTTGTTCCTGGAGCTGGAGCTGTTATTCCTGCTAAACAAATTTCTCAACTCCAAATTGAGAGCTACTCTGTGGTGGAGCAGCAACTCCAGAGTTGTTTGGCAGAACTGGAGCCCTGTCAAACACGTCCTAAGAACTGGACTGGGGACACCTCTCCCTACTCTTGCTTGCCTCTTGCACGTGCACGCACAACACACAGGGGCGCACGGTTGCACGAGGGAAGACATCTTGCTTGCATGCTGGTGAACAGTGGTGAGTCAGGAAAAAAATAGAGCTGATGCGAAATTCTATTACCAACTAAATCGAAACTAAAAACATAGTGATTCAGATCTCACTAATGGGTCCATACATTGCAATCACACAATTTAATACAAAGTAAAGATGTTATCTCAATTTTGAAGAATAAATTGATAATTCTTCCACACAATTACACAACAACTACCATTTTTTTATCTTGTTGCTCCCAATGGGGTTCTTGAGCACAGGCCTGCCCTTCCCTTGCTCTCGGCCAACTCCCACTAGAGTCACCCCTGACACAGCCCTTGATTCCGTTGGAGTCGGAGCCACTCTGACTCCGCGACCAACACCAACGCCCCCCACTGCCGCGCAATCCCATCCTCCTCCTCCATGATCCGCTGCGCGTCGGAGCTTACCAGAGTCCAGAGCTGCCATTGCGACCGCCTGGACCAGTCGCCGACCGCCGCCGCGCCGCAGGACGCCGGTACCTAGGGTTGCGTCGTGTGGCTTGCGTCTCTTGTGGCTTTCCTGTAGACCTAAGCATTTCACGTGGCGGGCCGAAAAAAACCCGGGTTTTTTGGCTGAGAAAATCCTGCCCACGACCGTCCCATGGGACGTGTTGGGCCTCAGTTTTCAGGCCGGGCTCAGGCCGGTCCCGGGCTTGGGCGCCGCCCACGTATTTTACACTGCAAAATAACTAAAAATAGCATTTCGGGCCGGGCTCGGGCCAAAAAAATTCGCGGGCTTCAAGATCTCTGCCCACGCCCGTGCAGTAAGGTTCGCGGGCAGGCCGAGCCTGGGCCGGGCCAGCGGGCCGGGTCGGGCCGACCTAAAAATGACGTGGACCAGACATGTGGGGCTCACATGTCATATCCACCTCCTACCTCCCCTTTCTCTCTCCCTTCTCTTCCCGTCGCCGCTGTTCTCCACTCACGGGGCGCGACGAGTGCCATCGCATGCTCCACCCCTACAGAGTCGCATGCCGACACCGCTCCTGCCTGGGTCTCAGCCGCCCTACCACGCTCAACGGCGAGCTCCTGCTCGGATCTCAACCGTCTCCACCACACACACCTGCCCACCAACCACAGTCGCTGCTTCCTCGACCGCCACGCTTGTCCGGTAGGTGGCGACATCCGGCGCTGCCCCCTACTAGCTTGGTGTTTAGGCTCGAAGTGGCGAGGCTGGCAGATGTGGTGGCGGTGGCCGAGGGAGGACAAGATGTTGAAGCTGCTGGTGTGAAGCGGGTGCTTGTCGGTGAGTGCGGCGGGAGAATCTAGGCGGGAGCGGTAGCGGTGCACGGTTCAGTTAGGGTGGAGCAAGCAACGACGCTAGCTTGTCGCTCCCAGCACAAGTAGAGAACGACAGTAGTGGGAGGAGCATACAACAGCGAGAAGAGAAGGGGAGAGTGAAAGAGGAGGTAGAAGGTAAATCTTACATGTGGGGTCCATATCAACATGTTTAGTGTGGGTAATCGAGTTTTGGATCTCACGTGAGTCAATTTGCAAGTTTAGGGACCTGAGTGTGCACTTTAGGAATTCAGGAACCCAAATGACACCTCTTGCCAAGTTTAGGGTACGCTACTGAATTTATATCTTTTTACTCCTATTGCATGTAGCATCTACATTAAGAGTCAGACCTTAAAACTAAAATCTCACATTCACACCTTAAAATTTTAGAGAAATTGGTTGAAATTTATGTAAATGACTCAATTTAATGGCCCGCTACTTTGTTCAAAGTGGTGGGGCTGAACTTATATGTGGGCCCCGCGCCAAGAACCGGACCCTAAAACTAAAACCTTACATTCACACCTTAAAATTTTAGAGAAATTAGTTGAAATTTATGCGGATGACTCAATTTGATGGGCCGCTACTCTGTGCAAAGTGGTGGTGCTGGACTTAAGTGTGTGCCTTTGCGTCAAGAACCAGACCCTAAAACTAAAACCTCGTGTTGGCACCTTAAAATTTTAGAGAAATTGGTTAAGAGTTATGTAGATGACTCAATTCGATAGCCCGCTACTCTGTGTAAAGTGACGGGGATGGACCTTTACGTGGGGCTTGCTCAAGAACCGGACCTTAAAGCTAAAACCTCATGTTCACACCTTAAAATTTTAGAGAAATTGGTTGAATTTTGTGTAGAGGACACAATTTCATAGCCTGCTACATTGGGCAAAGTGGTGCGTCCGAACTTATACGTGGGCCTCGTGTCAAGAGCCGAACTTGAAAAACCCACTTCCAACTAGGGGTGGGCACTTTGAACCCGAAACCCAAGAATCGAACTGAACCGAACCCAAATAACCCAAATTGTCGGTCTATTCGAGTTTCGAGATTCGGGTTCGGTCCAGATAAAGTTATAATTTGCAGTTTGGGTTTGGATTCAGTTCTTGTGTCTATAACCCGAATAGATCGAATAACCCAAAATTCAATATAGTTGTGATGTGGGCATGACCTAGGGCCCACCACGTGACAATCATCAAACAGGGGAATACGAACGACCTACTCCATCTCTGAGTACTTGGCGGTTCGCTCGACCACCTCTCTGTCTCCGACCTCCGCTATGACAACCCACTTGCATGACAAGTTTCCGCCTCTGTCGCGACTACCCGTTCGCACGAGTAGTCACCACCCCGACTAGGCCAAGTCTTCTTGTGGAAGCCAGCTTCAGGCAGGGCCCACCGCTGGCGTGGCGGACCCTCCGCGCACGATCGCTCCCACGATACCACGTAAGGCACCTTTTTCCATGCCAGGTCGTACTGACAGGGCACGCCCGGTGTCAGGAGGCATGGGCGGTCATTGCTGCCTGACACCACGCATAACTGTAGTGCACGCCATACAATTCTCATTGGAGCTCAACAGCTCTCCCGAAAGACGCATACCGACTACGGTACCGGGCACAGGAGCACAGAGTTAATGCCTCGTGGCACTGAACTACTCGGAGAAGTACCCGGGAAGTCACCGGCGATGACTACTCGTGACCAACTGCTACTAGGCGCTCATGCGGTCAACAACCACTCTATAACAGTCTGCGGCTGTTCACCACGTTTGGACGGTCGCCCGACGTGGGGAAGGACGGTCGACACTATAACTTTGTATTCCCTTTTTACACCTCGTCCTCCTCCCCCTTTGACTATAAATGGGGGGGGGAGGGGTCAGTAGAAGCGATCAAAGAACATCACACAGCGACTGAGCAACAACACACGTATGCTCCAGGCTACAAGAATCACTCACACCAGGGACTTCGGCCTTGAGACCCTCTCCCGACCAGTTTGTATCCCCTACTACAAGCATTTGGCATAAGAACGCTACCCCCTCATACTAGATGTAGGCTGTTACTCTTCGGAGGCTCGAACCAGTATAATCTTTGTGTCTCTCATGCCTACCATCTGGATCTGCACACACGATTGTGGAAATTTACTTGTCGGCGGTACCAAACCTCAACAAGTTGCATATTTTGATTCAAACTATGATGTTAGATCTTTGTGTTTTAAACTATTTTTTGAATTTTTTCATGAACTTGTTAATTACTTGCTTTAGATGAGTAGTCATTAAATCCATAGACTTGAAATGAGTTAGGAATTTGAATTTCTACCATAGAGTTTTGAGAGGTGGTAAGTATACCTATAAAAATTCAGGTAATTCGGTGGACTGAATAGACCGAATCGAGATAATCGGTCTATTCAGGTCCGGTTTCTATTATTCTTTTTAAAACTTCGGTCCTCAATTTTTTAAAACCCGAAATTCCCAAATACCGAATAGACCGAATCGAAATGATCGAATACACCAAACGCCCACCCCTACTTCCAACCCACCACAACCCGTATTTGTCTTATACCCAACCTGTCCTAACCCATTAGATATTAAAACTCATTTCCACCCATCCAAACACACCCCATGAAACAAGTCACACCATAGAACCCATTATAATCCCTCTCACATGATGGCTTGCTAGATAAGCTGATCGATGTTTATCCATATCTTTACAAGACCTAAAAGAGGGGCAATTTTTGCCTCCATATTGAGCCACATCAGCAACAAAATCTTGGCCGTTGGATCGCATGTGGATGACTCAAATTGTATAGAAAGTTGGCCAATTTTACATAAAAAACCCTATACTTTATAAAAATTAAAATGTAGTCCAACCCACACTCAAATAATCTTATGAAAACACCGTCGACCTTTGTAGAAATATATGTCAATTCCACCCATCTCTCAAGCAGTTTAACATAAACCCCCTCAAACTTTGAAGGAACACAAACCTCAAACTTCATCGAAAGTAAACTGTAGTTCAACAACTGCTCTGACAATTTAATGAAAACCCCTCAAGCTTTATACAACTACCATTTTTAAGCCACCTCTCTGACAATCTTATGACATCTCCCTGGAACGAGCCCCCTCTCATGTAATTTAATGATAATCAACCCGCAATCTATGCATCTTCCACATATCCGAACTTCACATAAATTAACACATGGTCCACAGGCTTTTAGAAAAAAAATACTCTAAACTTTCTGCAAATCTACCCACGGTTCTTAATTTTACGAAAAATTTCCCTAGATTCGTCACAACCAATCCACGATCCCTGCACTTTAACTACAAATACCCTAAAGTTTTAGAAAACTAATCCACACCCTTAAATCATGTAAAAAATCTCCAACCTTCCTACTAATCACTAGACTATAGGTCATGGCGCGGCAATGACGCGCCAGTCTTTCTAGTAGGACTCTAATCTCCGTCCATTCAGACTGCATGTAGATGATTAAGGGCGTGTTTGGCGGAGCTCCCGATATGAAAAACCAACTTTGCTCCAAGTTTTATTTTAGACAAACACACGCAACTTCAGTAACTCCACCCAGGATCTGCTCAAAAAAGTTGGAGTAGACCCGATCCAAGGATTTCGTGGAGTACTCGACCAAATCCAAGTTTCCTGAAGTTGGTGTGAATTACCCACTGCCCCTGGTAAGTGGAAAATGACCGGTTCCTATTTTTTCTGCGCCATGGCCGCCCGTCACGTGCTCCTGCGCCATGCCCCGACGACGAGGTCGCGAGCACCATGCCCCAGCGAGCTCACTACTCTTGTTGCGAGCGGAGGAGGTCCGCCGGCGCGTCACTTGCCCCGACCGCGAGGTCGCGAGCGCCTGGCCAAGCGGCGCAAGCTCGCCTGCTCCCGTTTTGAGTGGAGGAGGTCCACGCTGGCGCAACTATTCTCCCCACTGTTGACGCAAAATCAGCACCCCACGTCAAGCACACAGCAAGCCGAACAAAGCTGGCTTAACACACGTGCCGGATCCGAAGTGTGCCAGTCAATTTTCCTGAAACTGACAAAGGATGAAAAGTAGTTAGATAAAACCTGGAACTTGCCAGGTGGTACCAGACAATTCCGTATTTACGGCTAGGTAGCCAATTAAAATGACATATAGCTACAACAAGCTATCTGTCAGCAATTAAAATATCATTTGGAAGCTTTAAAACATGAAACCAGGATATAGCCAAAGGCATGACGTAAGCGTGACAAAAGATTGGTCTTTGTTTGAATAGTATTGCTTGCATATGGTCATGACCGATTTTCAAGGATAAATAACAATAAAAATGAATAAGGTGAAAACATGATTATAAATATGAAGTAAACAAGCATGCATAGGCCAAAAGCACTAGTCTACCGCATGTCTAGGTACTTTCAAACCCGTCGAGCGTGACACCAAACAAGTTGATCTACCGCATGATACGACTTGTTTGAAATCATACCACCAACCACAAATAGATTAATCCACCGCATGATACAATCTAAACATGGAAGGCTAAAAGCATGCATTATTTAGAACAAACTTATGAACACGTTTCACTCGTGGTAGAATTGCCGAATACGACTGTACAGCCGATCCGGGTTCCGTGGACAAGGAACAAACATTTGAAAAGTCAACAAGCTTGAACCCGCAACACGTGACAATCTAGATTGATCTAAATTCGGCTATTGAGAGCACTTGATCCTTTTACAATAAACCAAAAACTTGAAAGCCCGTCACATGGATCTCAAAGAGATAAAGCCGAAACTAATCGATCTAGATTGGGCAAAAGAGTGTTACATGAATTAAACATAAAGTAAAATTCAAAGCAACACGTGGTAACTTAATGAATCTATTAGATCTTGCCAAATCTAATAGAGCCGATAACTAGCTTCGAGCTAAATCTTAGCCTACTGCATGACTCATGATCTAACAGGAAACCCTTTTGAACCAAGCTTAAATCCACCGCATGATACTAAGCAAGGTAACAAGACTACTTGCATCACGATCTAAATCCACCGCATGATACGAGACATGATACAAGGTTGCCGGTACTTACGGAGGTCGAAAAATCGATGGCTCCTCTCGAAGGACTCGACGACTCAACTAAAGGACTCGAAGTTTGGCACGGGGCCGATTTTGTTGTGTAGCTGATCGATCCCTATTACAGACACCAAGGGTTTATATTTATACCCTTGTCCTAACATTACTCCTGGTCGACTACGAGTACAACATTTATTGCCTAAATTAATTTTCCGGCGCTAATGTCCATCTCGCACCCGTCATCAATTCGTCCCTTCCTTACATCGGGGCCACGTCATCACGTATTCCCGAAAGCTTCCGTTTTTAAGCGCAAACAGTCCTTCTGTCGAATGATGGCGTACTGCCGACCGCAAGCATCCTTACCGAATCCTTTGAGGAGATTTTCCTGCCGAATGGCATTTCTTTACCAAACTCGGCCCACAAGTCAGTCCCTTTCCTGTACCAATTTTTGGTGTTAACATATGCCCCTTCAATTACGGGATAAAAGTGATTTTATTCCGGAATTGACTATAAATGCTCAATGTCTCCAAGCTAAATCTGTTCAACACCCGTTCTTTCCTCCCGCAATCCGTTGGAGTCTTCGCTCAGATCCAAACCCTAGTTCATCAATCCCTCAAGCTCAAATCTTCAAATGGCGGACCAAGACCAAGTTCTCCAGGTAAATCTCATCCCCTTAAGACCCATTCGGTACTACTTTTTTTGATTTCTATCTTAGATTTTTTTCTTTTTCCTCCTCTTGTTCTTGATAGGCTCTAGCCGCCGAGATTTTGATTCCCATCGAGGATAAATCACCATCATATTTCCTCGGGCCCATGGGAACCTTTGACCCTCTCGAGTTCATTGAAGCCGAATCTCAGAGGATCCCCTTCAAAGCAGCTTTATCGAGACCCCATGAATGGCAAGATACCTTCAAGGACTGGCCCCTGCCCCCAATTGCAGGTTGGAGAAACTGGTATAAGAGGATACTTAATGATGACAGTGCTAAAACCAGCAATTGGGACAGCCTTCGCATTGCCCAGTGTTTGGAATTATCCTTGGCTGAAACTCCCAAAAATGAGAACCTTTTGATTGCAGCCTGTCATTTTTGGTCAAATGGTGTCAATTCTTTCCTCTTTGGTCATGGACCAATGTCTCTTACTCTGGCTGATGTATATATGATGACTGACCTTGATATCACATGATCCGTGTACCCTTACAAATACAAAGGCTCCACCAGGCAAAAAGGAGTGAAAACAGGAGTTGGATATAAGATGTATATCCAAAAACATATGTCTGATGGCCCTTTGTCTGAAGTTGAGTACAGGGCCTTTCTGAACATGTGGCTATGCAGATTCGTCTTCTGTGGCAAAGCCAACGAGCCAACCCTAAACCATATTGTAACGGCTGAAGACTTGGCTGCTGGTCATCCCATTCCCCTTGGGAAGTACCTCCTAGGGAGTGTATACCATATGGTTCATCAGGCCACCTACTTGATGCACACCAGCCAGAAGATCTCTTGTGTTAATGGCCCCTGGTGGTTTGTTCAAATGTGGCTGCAGCTATACATGCACCAGATCATTGGTATTGATCTCAACAACCGGCATTTTCCTTCATCCAACTATAAGGAAGGGGAAGTTCAGATCACCAAAGGTTGCCAAACTTATGGAGAAGCTGCCTCAACCATATCCATCGATTAGAACATCAGCCAACTCTTTGAGCTTTTCTTCAAAGGTTTCACCAATCCCTTTTGGCTTCCTTATCTGAACAATGATAACTTGACTCTCCCTTATGAATTCAATTTTGAGACTGGATGTAATGATGTAAAATCCATAGAAATTGTCAACATCTTCATCCATCCATGCATCCTGCCAGCAGAATTCAGTGGAGGAAGACAAAATCAAAGCACCTTTGAATACTATCAACCAAACATGATGGCCCGACAGCTAGGATGTGGCCAAGTGCCCCCAAGGCTATTCCTTCATGAATTCCTCAAGCCCAGAGAGGAAATTAAGGAAAACCTGCAAGCCATAAGAGTCTTTGAGTATCAGTGCTGCCCAACTATTTATGCACCTTGGCCCTTTGTACCAACATCAATAGCTCATCCTTCCTTTACTTCCTGGTGGTAAGAATTCCATGATCACATCTTCAATGAACCAGTACATTCTCTTTGTCTTGAGCTAATGCCTGACTTCCAGCCAAATTTAGAGGTAATGTACTTATTTTCCTTTTTCTCAAGCATGTCCTTCTTTACTGATCATGACCTTTGCCACTTTTTGCAGAATACAGTGCCTGCCCCTCGAGCTAGGACAATTTCTTACAATGCTGCAAGCCCAATCTCTGCCTTGGGATTTAAATCCACCACCTTGGCTCAACTGATGTCCAGATTTGCCACATCAGACCCAACTCTCATCAGTTCAGCCTCTGATAAAAGAAAAGCTCCATCCCTGGTTGCTCCTCCTGCTTGCAAGAAGAAAAGAACATCCAAAAAAGTTCTTATTGAGGTTAACATATTTCCCTTCCTTAGCATAAAACCACTCCTTATTCTGATAATTTTATCTTGCATAATTTCAGACCAGAGTTCAGCAACCATCAACCACTACAGAACCTGCCAATGCCCCATCTACTGGTAAGATCTTCATCATATCTTTCTCTTTAAAGACCATTTTCTTCATTGGCATTCACCCTCTACTTGCTATTTGCAGAAGAAACATTGGTGAACCAAACTGTGGGGAGTTCTTCTCCTCAACATGCTTTAAACCCAGCTTCACCAAGGATCCAGCCATCTTCTCCTCAAGCAGAAGCTCCAACTTCACCAGGAATTCAACCACCTCCCTCTCAAATAGAAGTTCCAATTTCACCAGGGATGGATCCATCTTCTCTTCAGCCAGAAGCTGCAAACCTACCAGGGACTCCACCAGCTTCTCCTCAGTCAAAAGCTCCAGCTTTACCAGGAACCCCTCAAACTTCTCCTCAACTGACCATCCAGGAACCTCCTCTTGACCCTGAAAAAATCCCTTCTCCAATTCAGGAGGCCAGGAATGAGGTAAGCATGGGCATTCATTTATGTTATTTCCGTTCAGTAAACCATCCTCAATTCGGTAAGCCTTTCTTTTCAGGATCAGGCTGCATCACCACCAAGATTTTCGTTAACTGTGGATGATTTAACTGCCGAAAAAGGAGATGAGGCATCTTCAAGCCAAGCTTTGTCAGAGGAAAACCAGGCGAAGCTAGAAGAAATTCTCTCTTTGTTGCAAAGGGATATCCAGGATCAAGTCAGAGATGTTGATCTCCTAGAGGAAGTGCTTGAATCTATTAACCAAGAACTTCCCAATGATATCAAAGCCTCCCTGGAGCCTATCTCTCAACTGGACAATCACTTTGCAGTAGTAAGGTGAGCTTTGAAGAATCAATCCTCCCGACCTGTCCTTGAACAAAAGAGAGCCAAAGCCAAGCAATTCGTGAAAGAGTCACAGGCTCAAATCCAGAGCAACAAGGAATTGCTGGCTGAACTGCAGCCTACACTTGAGTTGAAGGTTGCCAGGAAAGCTGCACTAGAAGCTGAATTGAAGAACTTGACAGCTAAAATCGAGGCTGATAAGAAAAAGATAGCCGAACTTCCTGAATTAACAGAGAAAATCCAAAAGGAAGCTACATTAGCCCTGATTGAATCAAACCAGCTCAAGACAAAGCTCTCCGCTCTGTCTAACACTCAGGAAGCTGATCAGAAACTGCGGGAGAATATCAGCAAAATGATATCAGATGCTTCTAGTGTAATCTCAAAGTACTTGAACATTTGATTGTATCAAACAATTTGTAGCCGAATGATTCATCGTCCTTGTAATTTTGTTCACCATAAATTTTACTGTCCACTTTCTGTCTTGCCTTGCGAGTAACTTTAGACGATTCATTCTGGCCAAACAGTATTAGACCCGAATAGCAATCTGACCGCAACTCAGCCGAATTTCAACCAGTCAAAACCGAATATGACTCAGCTTGAATTCCAAACGACCCGACGACGATTCGGTTAAGGAAGTCTCTCTACCTCCCAAATTTCTCGGGATATGCACCACGATCTCCGGCCACGATCTCTTTGCCAGTCCCATAAATAAGAACCGCGGGTGCCCCTAGCCTTTCACCAAGTCTTCTGCCTTCAAGCCTTTGCCAACCTAAACTTCCTTTCTCCAGCACTAGTACTCCCAAAAACTCGATGGCAGGCAGCAGCAGCAACAGGCGCCGGGCCAGCGACGAAGCCGAGGGGAGCCACGCCGGTGCTCGCTGGAGGTGGCGATTGTCAATTTCTTCACAGATTTCATAAATTTCCTTTTGTTTCTGACGATCCTCTTCGTGTTTCCAGGCTCATCCAGTGGAACCCCGCTCCTGCGCCAGCCACGACTCCGGCCATGCCAGGCGACTCCTCGGGGTCGTACAACTATTCTCCTTCCCCCAGCTCGCGCTACAGTGACCGCGACTCCCGCAGGTTCAAGGCGGAGCGCGACGAAACCCCGCGCGAGCTGGGAGACGTCTCCAAGAAGGCTGGAATCGCCGAGCTCGAATGGGAGCACCAACGCAAGCAGCTGCTGGAGACCATCGACGGTGAATCTCGTGATTTGTTTTAATTTTAACTCAAACTCTGAACTAACCACCATTGCCCCGCATTGTTGCAGACCGCGACGCCGAGCTCAACTGGCTGAAGACGCTGGTGAAGAAGCTGGTGGACAAGGCGAACGCTCTCGGGGACACGCCGGCAGCCCGCATTACCGCGGTGGAAGACCACGTCGATGAGGTGGCTCTCCACGGCGTTCGCCTGGGCACCACCCTGGGCCTGGCCACCATGGCGACGCACACCAGCGTCGACTACTCCACGCAACCGCGCGGCTTCCATGGTGGCACGCCAGAAGACATCGATGACATCGAGGTCATCCTGGAGCGCTTCGACGGCCACGGCGATGCCATTGCCGACTCCATTCATCCCCAGTCTGTGCTGAACAGGCTCTTTGACTAGTTTGTACTAGGGATGTTTGGAATTTTGGCAATAAATAATGAAATTTTAATTCCTGCATTTGTGTTGCGATGATTTTCTTTTGACTTGTGCATGCGGACCTTACTGTTTTTGAACGAATTCGGGAACTTTTATCTTAGCCGAACACGCACAAACTCCTGTCCCTTGGCGTAGAATCCGCAGAAAATCCTCATTTGGGAACCATGAACACTATTCAGTGAAAAACCCTTCACATTCGGAGAGAAAACCCTGCCGTTTGGTATTCCCACAATGTACGCCAACCAGTCATCACTCCCAATGCGTTCTCTCAGCTAATAAAATAGCCCCCTTGGTGCTCTGCAAACCCACTCGCACACACTTCCATCACCTCACATCTTTTCTCCCTGCTCTAGAGGAAAAAACCCCAAAGCCATGGCGGACAAGGGAAAGCAGCCCATCAAGGAGAGTAGTGCTCCACCAAAGAAACGCACCATTCGAGAGTAAGTTTTCCGTCAATCCTTTCTTTTGCTCTCGATTGCAATCTCATGGTTCACCCCTCTTCGTTTTCAGCCTTGACTTGCTCCCTGAGGAGATCTTTGGAACTAAAGAGGTTCCCGAGTACATTCTCTCCGATTCCTCCGCTGAAGAAGAAGACGCCACATCGGAACAGAAGATCAACCACCAACTGCGCCATCGCATTCGGCATCTAGAACACAATCTGCGAGACATCACCGCCCGCTGCAGTGCCGAACGCGAACGCCGCATGAGCTTGGAGGCGTTGGTAGGGGGTAAGATCTTCATCCTCATTTGATTCCCATGTTTAAGCTTTAGATCTCACATTCAAAAAACTGTTCCCTTCTTTAGATGTTTCTGATAGGTACAACAACTTGAAGGCTTCCTGGGATAGCCTGATGGAAGCTGCAAGTCATGGCAACCCCCAAAGCTTCTATGTTGCTGTTACGGTGGTCCTGGAACAGTTGAAGAGGGAAGAGCTGAAGAGGAAAAACGCGGAATCAAAGAAATGAAGCATACTTTCGCTTCTTTCTCTAGGCCTTATGCTTCCCACCCTCTTGTAATCTTAGGTAGCTGGGTTGCCAAATAAAAGCCTGCAAGAAACGTTTGTAATGTAGAACATTTTTTGTGCTAAGGGCAATACACTCTAGTATTGGCCATCTCCTTTGTCAGGATTTTTTTGTTCTGAAGGCGGCTTCTTTCCCGAACGCCGTCTGTTTCTATATTTCTGCTGCTTGTAATCCTGGTGCTTGTAATCAACGATCAACTTCAATACTAGGATAATATTTCTTCAAATATCTTCCATTTATAGCAGTAGTAAACTCTTCTCCTAGTATAGTTTTCAAGATATAAGCATTTCCAGGTGTACATCTAACTACCCGAAAAGGACCTTCCCAATTCGGGGACCATTTGCCGAATGTACTGTACTTAGTCCCAATCGGTAGTAATGCTTTCCAAACCAAATCTCCTTCTGCAAATTGCCTGACCTTTACTTTCTTGTTGTAATACTTGGCAACTCGCATCTTGTTCTTTTCAATATTTTCCAAGGCCTTAAGACGAATCATATGCAAATCCTCTAACTCGTCCATCATTAAGCCACTATAATCCTTGGAACTTAAATCCTTTTGCAAAATCACTCTCCTCGAATCTGATTGCATTTCCCATGGCAAAACAGCATGGTGCCCATAAACCAACTCATAAAGAGATGTTTTTGTAGCTCCATGAGGGGCCATTCGGTAAGCCCACAAGGCTTCATTGAGTACCGAATGCCACCTTCTTGGCTTCTGATCAATCTTCTTTTGTATAATCTTGATCATGATTTTGTTAGAAGCCTCTGCCTGACCATTAGCTTGGGCATAATAAGGAGAAGAATTCAATAATTTGATTCCCATGCTTTCAGCAAATTCCCTGAACTCTGAAGATACAAATTGAGATCCTTGATCAGTGGTAATTGTTTGAGGAATTCCAAATCTGTAGATGATGTGCTCTTTAACAAATTCAACCATGTTCTTTGATGTTACTTTCTTCAATGGAATCGCCTCAACCCATGTGGTGAAATAATCTGTCGCCAAAAGAACAAACTTATGCCCCTTGCTAGATGGAGGATTTATTTGGCCAATCAAATCTATACCCCATCCTCTGAATGGCCATGGCTTGATAATAGGATTCAAAGCTGATGCTAGAACTCTCTGGATATTCCCAAACTTCTGACAATCTTGACACCCTTTGTAATATTCAAAGCAATCTTCCAGCATCGTCGGCCAATAACACCCAGTGTGCCTGATAACCCACTTCATTCGGTAAGCCGATTGGTGCGCTCCACAAAGCCCATCGTGCACTTCACTCATCATTTTCTTTGCTTCTTCTTGACCTAGGCATTGTAGCAACACCCCATCTAATGATTTGTAAAACAAACGTCCATCAAGAAGAACAAACTTTGTAGCTTTATACCTGAGCTTCCTAGAGACCTTTCGGGATGGATTTTCTAGATAATCAACAATTTCTTTTCTCCAATCATCTTCTGCTAGATCACTCCCGAAAGCACACACATCCTTGGCAAACACCTCTTGGTTGTTGTCGGGGACAGCCCTAGGGGTCCCCTTTAACGACCGGGAAATCCCCACTTAAAACCTGCAACAAAGCCAAACACACTTTGCCTAACCATGCAGGATACGGCCCACGCCGCAAGGACCTCGACGGCCCACCAAGGCGACCCTCTCAAAGATCCCCTCGAGCAGGCTTCGCCTCGCTCGAGGGTGCGCGCCTCCCTCGGGCGGGCTCCGTCCCGTTCGAGGGGGTGCGCTTCCCTCGAACGGGCTCCGCCCCGCTCGAGGGCCCGCTCCCCCCTCGAGCAGGCTCCGCCTCGCTCGAGGGTCCGCCCCGCCCCTCGACCGGGGTCCGCCTCACTCGAGGGCACCCCGCTCGCGTGCGCCCGCCCCCGTACACGGGCATTTAACGCCCGACACCGGCGGGACGGCGCCATCATGCGCCGGGGCTCGCGCCCCGGTGCCGCCGCACCAACTCCTCAGGAGGGAGCCCATCCCCATCACTGGGGGGAGGGGACGTGCGGCGCGGCGGTGTCGGTCCCGTGACGCCGTGCGCTCGCTCCCAAGACGGCTAACGCGCCGAGCCCTCGAAGGGGGGCCGACTACACCCTCGATTTGCTTTCTTGTGACCCTACAGGGGTTAGGTGGAGGCGCTAGGCGGGAGGAACGCCATCCCTACCACCTTGTTACGGCATGGTCGCCATCCCCGCGCGTGCGAGCGCACGCCCGGCGCCCTAGCAACAACTCCGGTGCGGTGAAACGTATTGGGACGGGACGCCGTTTTACCTACTCCTGTACTCCGTACGGGCCAACGTCGACGGCTCCCTCGAGCCCATCGGAAGACATCACCGCCATCCGCCGCCCTTCTACCCTCGAACCGCCACCGTTCCGGGTACAAGATAGGCCATGATGGCCGGATCGCTGCAAGGATCGTCTGGACGGCCGCCCACTCTACAGCATAGCACGCCACGCCCCTCCACGTAGCTAGATAGCGCGGCGCGCATGTGATTCGCTCCCTCCTTGATCTATAAAAGGGGGACGAACCCTCCCTGCCGCGGGGAGAACAAGGACGAAGAGAACACAGACAACACAGCAGGAGGCGAGCTGCGCCACGCACTTGCTCTCCAATTCTCCCACAACATCTTCAGCCATCACACCAGGGACTTGGAAGCTAGGCTTCCTCTCCCGCCTTGCTTGTAGCAGCCCCACTACGGGCACCCCGGTGCTACATAATATAGTGCCTTGAGCACGCCACCGCTTGGACGTACGGCCCCCTCGGCGGGAACCAGGGGATAAAACTCTGTGTCACTTGTTGCTTAGCATCGACCATTGAGGGATAGACCACGGCGCTTACTGCTGGTTAGTGTCGGGACCATATTCCGCACCGACAGTTGGCGCCCACCGTGGGGCTGTCTGAGCGCCTAAGGTCAATCCGTCAACTCCCTCCATGGTGATCCGCACTGAGTACCGTGGTACACGCTACTGCATGGGCAGCTCGGACCCCCTTCCCGCCGGGTTCGAAATCCGGTTCGGGGGCACCGAACTTTCGGGGCCACGGGGAATGACTACCTCATGCGCCTCACCAACCGTGAGGAGCTCCGCGCGCGGCGCCGGGCCGGGCCCGCTCCGGTCCCCGCCGCACGCACCACCACGGCGCGGACGCCCGCAGGCGTGGATGCCGCGGGCCCGTCGACGCCACGACGCCGCCGCCGCTCCGGGGGTGCGTTCGCGCCGGGCGCGGTCCGAGCGACGGCGGCCGAGCACGCCGCCTCTCGGCACGGCGCGCCCACCGCCACGACGACCGCCACCACCCCCGCCGGGGACGGCGCGCGGTCTCCGACCGCGCATCCCCATTGGGTTGCGTGGTGCCACGTCGGCCTACAATAACAACGTCAACACCACGATGCGCAGGGTCCCGCCTGGCCGTCATGTCTTCGTCGCCAGGGATCCCGGCGCCTCGGCCGGCCGACGAGTCGTCCCTGGGCTCCCTCGACGCGTTGCCGCCCGCCAACCGCCACGGGTACGCAGAATGGGACTTCTCGGCGTGCCGGACCCAGTCATGTTCAGGCGTTTCCTTGACGCCACGGACTACGGTTCGGCCGTTCCGACGACTCCGACGACGGGAGCTACGACCCCGCGCGGGAGTGCTACGCCGTCATCACCAACGACCCAACCAATGCCGCCGGCGCGGTGGGCGCCGGGAGACGGGGAGATCACGCCCGCCCCGTGGGATCACCGCACGCCTAGCCGCGGGGCCAAGCGCTCTCGCCGGGCCGACGCCGACGCGCGGTGGCCCAAGCCCGCGAGCTCGAGGCCAGGCCGGCGGAGGAGATCGGACGGTGCGGCCCGCTCCGCGCCTCGATGGCCGGAGAAGCCTCCGCTCGCGGCGAGCGCGTGCGGAGGGCCGGGCGCAGCCGGGCCCGCGACCGCATCAACGCCGACAACCCCCGACATGCCGCCGCGGGCAAGTCGAAGCTCGTTGCCGCCGCAACGCCGCTACGGGCCATGCGGCACCCTCGACCCCCGAGGCACGAGACCGCACCGCGAGGTGCGGACTCTCATCGAGCAAGCGGCCGTCCGGCGGGCCGAGAGCTCGGCGTCGAGCATCCGCCAACAAGGGGATGCGCGGGGAGACAGGGCCGCACAAGGGGGCGAACCCTCGGTCCACGCAGGAGGAGCGGCGGAGCATCCCGCCAACTCAGGACGCGCACCGCCAGGGAACGGCTCCTTGACACGCGCGCGAGCTGCGGACGGTGACGCTCGCAACGTCATCAACGCCCGCCGCACGAGCAAGGCGGACGCGCGAGCAGCGGTGGGCTACCACCCTCGACGGGGCGGACGCTACGACAGCGGCGAGGACCGCTCCCCGACGCCGGAGCCCCGGGGACCCGTGTGTTCGGCCCGGGAGATCCGCGCGGCGAGCCTTCCCCCCCGGCGCTTCCGCCAACCCTCGACCATTGTCAAGTACAACGGGGAGACGGATCCCCGCGTGTGGCTCAACGACTACCGCTTGGCTTGCCAGCTGGGCGGGGCAACCAGCGACGAGGTCATCATCCGCAACTTGCCCCTGCACCTCGGCGATGCGGCCCGGACATGGCTCGAGCACCTGCCCGCCAGCCAAATCCACAATTGGGACGATCTGGTCCGCACGTTCGTGGGCAACTTCCAGGGCACGTACGTACGCCCCGGTAATTCCTGGGACCTGCGCTCCTGCACGCAGAAGCCCGGCGAGTCGCCGCGGGACTTCATACGGCGCTTCTCCAAGCGCTGTACAGAGCTCCCCAGCGCGGCGCAATCCGAAATCGTGCACGCCTTCCTCGAGGGCACCACGTGCAGGGACCTAGTGAGGGAGCTGGGACGCAGCCCGCCCGCGGACTCCAACGAGCTGTTCGACATCGCCACCAGCTTCGCTTCAGGAGATGAGGCCGTGGGAGCGATCTTCGACGGCAAGAAGGGCAAGCGCTCGGAGGACGCGCTCGCGGAGGGCAGCAAGTCCAAGGAGCCCCACCGCAACGACAAGTGGGGCAAGAAGGGAAAAAAGCCGCGCCGCGAGGCGCGCGAGCAGGGGCGCGACAGCGGTAATGCCGAGGCCCTCGCTGTGGACCCGGCTCGACGGGGCCCTCGACCGGCCCCTCGAGGCCCGGGGGTGTTTGACGACATGCTGAAAAAGCCATGTCCTTATCACAAGACCCCAGTAAACCACACCCTTGAGCAGTGCGACATGCTCAAGAAGTTCTATGGCCGCGCCGCCGCGAAGGAGGCAGAGGCCAAGAAAGACGGAGGAGATGGCGACGCCGGCGGCTTCCCCGCCGTGGAAAACGCGTTCCTCATCTTTGGGGGGCCAACCGTCGACATGTCGACCCGCCAGCGCAAGAAGGAGCGGCACGAGGTTCTCGCCGCGGAGAAGGCGCCTCCCTCCTTCCTCAATTGGTCGGAGGACGCCATCACCTTCGGCCCGGGAGGACCATCCGAACCGCGTCCCCAACCCGGCCGCACCCGCTGGTGGTCGACCCCATCATCGGGAACGCGCGGTTCTCGAAGGTCTTGATGGACGGGGGCAGCAGCCTCAACATCCTCTACGCGCATACGCTGCGCTTGATGGGGATCGGGTTGGACCAGCTGCGGCCCCGCACGAAGCCGTTCCAAGGCATCGCCCTCACAGATCCTAGCAGAGTGCTGGACTCTGTTCTTCGACGGCTCGGTGATGAAAACAGGGGCGGGCGCGGGCCTGCTCTTCGTGTCACCCCTTGGGGAGCACATGCGCTACGCAGTGCGCCTCCACTTCCCCGCGTCTAACAATATGGCTGAATACGAGGCCCTCCTCTGTGGCCTCAAAATCGCCATTGAGTTAGGCGTCAAGCGCCTCGACGTGCGGGGGGGTTCGCGAGCTCGTAATCGATCAAGTCATGAAGAACACGAGCTGCCATGACGACAAGATGGAGGCCTACTGCAAAGCCGTGCGAGCCCTCGAGGACAAGTTCTACGGCATCGAGCTCAACCATGTGCCCCGCCGGTACAACGAGGAGGCGGATGAGCTGGCCAAGATTGCGTCCGGGTGGATCACCGTTCCCCCAAACGTTTTCACGCGCGACGTCGCTCAACCCTCGGTCGTCTTCGAGCCCCACCCCTCGAGTCACGCTGAACCCTCGGGGGCTCCCTCGAACCCAACGGGTGCGGAACCCATGGACGAGGACCCCTCGAACGAGGCGTACGTGCTCTCCCTTCTCGAGGGGTATGGCGCCTACGGAGATGACGTGATGGACATCGAGCCAGCTCCTGTCAAAACGGACTGGCGTGACAAATACATTGCCTGGATGGCTCGAGGGGAACTCCCCGCGGACCGGGCCGCGGCCAGGCGCATCGCCAGGATGGCCAAGTCCTTTGCCCTCGTTGACGGCGAGCTGTACAAGCGCGCCGCCTCTGGCATCCTGCAGCGGTGCGTGCCCATTCCTGAAGGGCGCGAACTCCTGCGGGACATCCACGCCGGGATCTGCGGCCATCATGCAGCGCCTCGTACCCTCGTCGGCAATGCGTTCCGCCAAGGCTTTTACTGGCCAACCGCGGTTGTGGACGCCAGCGAAATCGTACGCACCTGCGAAGGGTGCCAGTTCTACGCCCGCAAGTCCAACCTACCCGCCCATGCCCTGCAGACCATCCCCGTAACGTGGCCATTTGCCGTGTGGGGGCTGGACATCGTTGGGCCCCTGCGGAAGGCGCCCGGGGGCTTCACCCACTTGTTGGTCGCAATCGACAAGTTCTCCAAGTGGGTCGAGGTGCGCCCCATCACGAATCTCAGGGCAGAGCAGGCGGTAACATTCTTCACCGACATCGTCTACCGCTTTGGAGTGCCGAACTCCATCATCACCGACAATGGGTCCCAGTTCACGAGCAGGAAGTTTTTGGAGTTTTGCGACAAATACCACATCCGTGTGGATTGGGCGGCTGTGGCACACCCACAGACCAACGGCCAAGTAGAGCGTGCCAACGGCATGATCCTACAGGGCCTTAAGCCCAGAATTTTCGACCAGCTCAACAAATCTGGGCGAAAATGGCTCCAAGAGCTACCAGCGGTTGTGTGGAGCCTAAGGACCACCCCGAGCAGAGCCACTGGGTTCACCCCGTTTTTCCTAGTCCATGGTGCGGAGGCCGTCCTCCCCACGGACTTAGAATACGGATCACCCAGGGTTCGAGGCTATGACGAGGATGCCAACCGGCGAGCCCGTGAGGACTCGGCCGGATCGGCTCGGACGAGGCACGCCTCGTGGCCTTAATGCATTCCGCAAGGTATCAACGGTCCCTAAGACGCTACCAAGCACGCAAGATACATCGACGGGACTTCAGCGAATGGGATTTGGTCCTAAGGCTACGCCAAGACAACCGAGGGCGCCACAAGCTATCGCCCCCATGGGAGGGACCCTACGTCGTGGTGAAGGTACTCAAGCCCGGCACGTACAAGCTGGCCAACGAGGACGGTGAAGAGCTCACCAACGCTTGGAACATCCAACAGCTACGTGGCTTCTACCCTTTGCTAGGATTTCCAAGTACTTTTTATTGTAAAAACCATATGACCAACGCCCCAGTTGGTAACAACTATGTAAATGCTTCAAGACTAATAAAAAGGGCAACTCGGCTTTCCCCTGAAACCCAAGTTACCCTCGGGGGCTACTGCGGGGGGCACCCCCCCAAATGGTCCCATTTTTCGCGCAAAAACAAAACAACTCACATGCGCTAAGTTTGTTCTCTACTTCAACCCCGAGCAACGATTCGAACAGGGCGCAGGCGGCCTAGCAGAAGGAGCGCGCGAGCCAGAGATAGCCTACGCCGCGAGGATATGGCCCTTCTCTCTCGCCTCCAACCCAGCAGGCCCCCCGCGAAAATCGAACTCCCCTAACTAGAATCTACTCAGGAAGAAGGAGAAACAAAAAGAGTAGTAAACAAAAGACTTCATTTCAGCGGACGTTTATGTCAAAAACAACTCGTTCATTTACAAAGGCCGCGAGGCCGAATACCGATACACACATAAAAATGGGCCTAGCGCCCGGGCGTGCTTCGGCGGGGAGGAGCGGCGGCGTCAACAGCGTCCGGGAAGAGGAACTCCTCGAAGGCTTCGGCGAGCGACCGGCGGGCGTCAGCGGCGAGCGCGTCCACACGCTCCATCGCCACCTCATCCTCGACACCCTCGGGAACGACGTAGCCCTCCGCCAGCGCCTCGAAGTTGACCTTGTAGTGGGATCGAACCACTCCGAGGGCCTTCTGGACGCCAAGACGCAGCGCTTGGCGCATCCGCTCGGTGACATGGCCGCCAAGGGCGCGCAGGCGACTGGCCAGCAAGCTGCCAGCCTGTGCCTCGCCCTCCTCCACGGCTTGGCAGGTCTCGAGGGCCGCACCACGCAGCTCCTGCAGCTCCTGCTCGGAGGAGTTATAGGAAGCTTGCAGTGCCTCAGCCCGCTCAGCTGCATGCCCCAGAGCGGTGCGCAAGCCTGGAGTCACCAAGACAAGAAAGAAATCATAAAAAGGAGTGCGAATTCCCAAACGGAAAACCAACCAAACAAGAGTCAAGCAGCAGCTCACCTTCGACTTGCTTCCTCTCCGCCTCGAGGTCGCGGCGCACGGCCTCGACCGCCAGCTCGAGGCGCTTGACGGTCTCACCTTGCTCCTGGAGGGCCAGCTCCTGGTTTGCACTTGTAATGCTGAGCACAATCAGCTCGCCCTCGTCCTTGGAGAACGCGGTGTTCCGCTCCTCCAGCGACTTCTGCGCCGCCTCGCGAGCGACGCGCTCTGCTCCCGGCGCCGGGGCCGGGCGTCGACGAGGGCGGCTTGCTCCTGCTGGAGCCGCCCCTCAGCCCCTTGGCGGGCGGTGCGCTCCTGCTGAAGCTGCTCCTCAGCGACGACGAGCGCCGCGACCTTGGCGTCGAGGGCAGCCTTCAAATTGTCGGCCTCCTTGGCCCGCTGCTCCAGCCCGCGCGCCCGCTCCTCGGCCTGGCGCTGCTGCGCTTGCGCCCCCTCGAGCGACGAGCGGAGCCCCCGGTTCTCGCGCGGACGGCGGCCACCTCCGCCTCCCGCTTGGTTGCCGGCGTGCGCATCTTCTCCAGGTCTGAGCGCGCCTGCCACAGCGCCTCATCACGGTCGATGAGGGCTGCGCAGACCCGCTCGAAGCTGGAACGGCACGCCGGGTCCTGCCTCGAACTCTCAGGGAGTTCGTCGCGCCAGGCCATGGCCCGGTACGCCAACCAGCCGTCCGGGGTCCTGAGGGCGAAAGCGCTGCACCGCTCCCGGAGCTGGTGGACCTCGGCGTTCACCCGATCGAAGGCGTCGTACTTGTCGTGGGCGCGGCGTTCGAGCTCCTGGCATCCACAAATCAAAACCCGTAAGCGCCACGACACAGAGGCAGCGCACAAAAATGAGAGAAAGAAGGAAATGAGCAACGATGCCCTACCTGGAAGACGCGCCATGCGGGGCCGCCATGGACCCTCAGCGCCTCGTTCAGCGCGCGGTTGAGCGTGGCGCGGGTGCTCGGAGCTCTCCCCGGATCTCCTGCTCCCCCCCGGGCGTCGGCAAACGCGGGGGGATCGCCGCGCGGCCCCCTCTACCCGGGCGGAGTAGCCGGCGTGGGAGGGACGAGGCCTCGGCGGCGTGTCCTCGGTCCCCCGCCACCATGTGACCCTCGCGCCGCCTCACGAGGGCCCCCCCTCCCGGGGCTCGGGGGAGCGTGTGGGGGAGCTCGCCCACCGATCCCACCGGGCGGCGGGGAGTCGTCATCCGGGACCTCCACCACCTCCGCCGGAACCGCCGGCGGCGCGGCGCCTTGCGCCGCCTCCGCCCGGCGCCTCCACTTGCGCCTCCTCGGCCGCGGGCGCCCGACGCGGCGCCGCGGCCACCACCTCCGGCGTGCCTCCGCGACCACGGGCGCCGCCACGGGTTGCACCCGCTCCGCCTCCTCTGCCCGGCCGTCGCCACGGACCGCGCCTCCATAGCGGCGACCTCCGCGGGCCGCGCCTCGCCACGGCCGCCGCCGCGGCCCGCGTCCCCACAATGGCGGCGCCGGCCGCTCCTCGGCGACCGCCGGGCCGCGCCATGGCGGGCGGGATCGCCGGCCGAGGCCTCGAAGCCTCGGCAGGGCTTTCCGACCTCTCGCCCGCGACCGCCGTGCTTGCCCCCGCCCGCGACGCCCTCGACGAGCGCCGCCGGGTGGGGATGGATGCATCCGCCCTTAGCACCTTGGCCGGTGCGAGGGGAGGCACAGTTGGCACCACCCTGCGCGAGCACAAACAGAAAGTTAGAACGCCTGATCGTCAAAAAACCAAACCAAGCAGAAGAACGAGCCCCTTACCTCGAAGAGGAAAAGGCGCGCTTCCTTTTCCTCGAAGCCTCAGCGGATGAGGTCGACGCGGCCGGCACGCCTGCCGCCGCGCCTCCTGACGACGCCACCACGCGCGCGGGCCCCCCGCCCCCGCGCGGAGCACGATTACATCGCGCGCGCGCGCGCTTGCCGCGCGCGCGCGCGCCTGCCGTGCGCGCTTCCGCGACACGTGCGGGCGCCTCCGCGGCGCGCGCCACCCCGTTGTCGATTGCCCGCGGCGGGCGGCTGCCGCGCCCGCCCCGTGCGATGCCGCCCTTGCCGCCGGGCCGGCTCCCGGCGACGGGGGCGCGGCTCCCACCTATTAGAGGGGCCCTCCCCCCTCGGCCTCTTCCTCTTCGTCCTCCTCCGAGGACGAGTACTCCCTCGGTCCCCGGGGAGGAGAGCCCCGGTTCCTCGCGCCACCGGTACTCCGCGTTCCGTCGCTCGCGGCGCTCGCGGTGCCGCCTCGCGCGCTCCCTTCGCGCGCGCCGCCTGCTCCTCTGCTCCCGTTCTTTGCGACGCCCGGCCGAGCACGCGGGAGTCGGGGGGTGGGCGGGACGGACTTCGCGGCGGTGAAGCTCACCGGTGCATGCGAGAACGACAAAGACGCGTCGGGAGGCGGGAGGCAACACCAAGAACTAAAACGGAATCAAGAATCGAACTCACCGGCGGGCCGGTGGGGAGCATCTCGAGGTCCCACGGGGTCCGGTCCGGGTGCGCCGGCCAGCTCCGGGTGTCGACGGCGTTCCGCGCCGGGTGAGCGCGTGCGACGGCCGCCCGAGGGGGTCGGGAGCATCCGCGACCTCGCCAGCGCGACGGGGTCCGCCTCCTCTGTCATCTCGTAGATGCAGAGCGGCCTCTCCATCAGAGGCACGACCCGCCGGTGATGGAGGAAGGCAAGGACGCTCGCCGCGGTCAGCCCTTGCGCCGTCAGGCTCCTCAGGGCGGCCAAAACCGAGTCCTGCCGCCTCCGATGCTAGGGCGTGGACACCCCGTAGCCCCAGGAGCTGGGCTTCTCCTTGAACACCCGACCGGTGTAGGGGGGGAGGCCGGGCTCGGCGTTGCGCAGGTAGAACCATCCCCGCTCCCAGCCGACGTTGTTCGTCGTCATGGTGCAGGGGATGTAGTCGTCCTTGAGCTTGCGCCCCGCGGGCGGCGAGTGACATCTCGTCGGCGCGCACCGCGCGGCGGGTCCTCGGCTTCCGTCGTGGGGCTGCGTGAAGAGCTCCGTGCGGAAGAGGTGTACCCGCAGCTCCCGGTTGACCGGATCCCCGGATACCCCTCGCAGACGCCCACGAACGTGGCCGCTTGCGAAATCGCGTTGGGCGCGAAGTTGTGCAACTCCACGCCATAGTAGTGGCACAACGCTCGCATGAGCGGCTCGCCGGCGCGTTGAAGCCTCGCTCGTGGAAGCGGACGAAGCTCACCACATAGCCTTCGGCGGGTTGGGCGCGCGGTCCCCCCGCCGGCGGCACTATCCACTCCGCCGGGCGGCCATCCTCGTTAGCCGCCAATTGGCCGGCGGTGACCAGCTCGCCAAGGGCCAGCCGGGTCACCGTCGACCGCTCCCAGGCGTACGGGTCAAGGATCGTGAGGGGCTGAGGCGGCGCCATGAGGAAGGGCAAAGGAAGCGAAGAACGAAGGACAGGAAGAGGAGGACGAGCTCTAATGGCGAAGCCGCACGGTGGCAAAGGCAAAGCGGGGAAGAAAGCACGGGGGGCTAAAATGGCGGAGCGCTAAGGTAAAAAACCGCCGTTTCCCCTTCTCCTCAGATTTATAAGCCGCGGGCGAGCTCTCCGGGGCGGATGTCCCGCACGCATTAACTGCAGGGAATCTTCTCTTCTCGGCGGCAAGCGGACCCCACCACGACCGCGGCGGCCACATCACCGCAAACGGGCCATCATCACGATGAAGACTAGCGGGGCCGTGGCGGGCGGTCATGTCCGCCGCCCACGCCGCCCACTACGCGCACGCGCGGCCGCGACGCCTAAAAGGCGTGCCCGCGATGCGAAACCGCGGCCTCTCTTCGTGGAGCATTTAATGGCCCGGTCCCTTGCAAAGCATGGAGAACCCTCGAGCGGCACGGACTCCTGGCTCGGGATAAATTCAGCCCTCGAGCAGGTACAAGCGTGAGAAGGTCGCCCCGAGGCCCGCCTGAAACAAAGCGGACATCACGAGCACCCATGCCACGTAGCACCCTCGAGCGGCACGAGCCCCTGGCTCTAGACAATGTCAACCCTCGAATGGGTACAAGCGTGAGAAGGTCGCCCCGAGGCCCGCCTGAAACAAAGCAGGCATCGCGAGCACCCATGCCACGTAGCACCCTCGAGCGGCACGAGCCCCTGGCTCTAGACAATGTCAACCCTCGAATGGGTACAAGCGTGAGAAGGTCGCCCCGAGGCCCGCTTGAAACAAAGCAGGCATCGCGAGCACCCATGCCACGTAGGACCCTCGAGCGGCACGAGCCCCTGGCTCTAGACGATGTCAGCCCTCGAATGGGTACAGGCGTGAGAAGGTCGCCCCGAGGCCCGCTTGAAACAAAGCAGGCATCGCGAGCACCCATGCCACGTAGGACCCTCGAGCGGCGCGAGCCCCTGGCTCGAGACAATATCAACCTTCTAAAAGGGCACAAGCGTGAGAAGGTCGCCCCGAGGCCCACCTGAAACAAGGCAGGTACCACGAGCACCCATGCCACACTGTGCTGCTAACCAGCGCCTCGAGGGCCAGCACGCCCAGACCCCTCGACGGCCGCGAACGCAAAGACGGGGCTGCCCAGGCGCCGCCCCGCACGGCCCTACTGATCAGAGGTTCGAAGCCTGACCCTCGACGGGTTCGAACAGGCGCCCCAGATCACAGAGTCAGGGACGACGAAGGCACGCGCATTCGAGCCGTTCCACGAGCCCATCGGCTCGAGGGTGCCCCACATGTCGTGTTCGAGAGCCAGCGAGGGCAGCTAGCCGGGGGATCCCACCGAGGGAGAGCTTCCGCGCCCTCGGTCCCTATCGAACGGGACCGAGCGGCACCTAGCAAACCCACGCAAGCGCTTCAATGGACGTGTCTCTGGACCACGCAGCCTACCCTTATCGAACGGGGCATGGGCGTCCACTCGAACCACCCGCTAGCAGCTCAACGAGGAATCCGCAATTCACGACCCGCTCGATGGGGGTTGCGGAAACCTCACCCTCCGTCCCGCGGAGGGACGGCGAGGGCGTGTTAAGAAACAAGTCGTGAAGCTTTACCCGATCGCCTCGAACGGGCCCAGGCTCGGGGGCTTGACGCACGGCTACACCTCCTTGGTTTGCACCCGCCGGAGACAGTGCCAGCAGCGCGTGCATCACCGAAGCCGGCTGAGATATTGCCGACGCCGGTTGAAACATGTGCCACGCCCTCTGACCAGTTCTCACGGTTAACCCCTACAGGAGCATCCATGCTCCTGCAGGGCTTCGGGGGCTAGACCCGCGGGTCCGCTGACGCGGCCCCACGGAAAGCGTTCGCAAGACAAGAAGGGAAGAACGTCCTATCAGTAGGTTCCAGCATCTGCGGGAGCCTCAATGGCAAACCCACAGATGCTCGGGGGCTACTGTCGGGGACAGCCCTAGGGGTCCCCTTTAACGACCGGGAAATCCCCACTTAAAACCTGCAACAAAGCCAAACACACTTTGCCTAACCATGCAGGATACGGCCCACGCCGCAAGGACCTCGACGGCCCACCAAGGCGACCCTCTCAAAGATCCCCTCGAGCAGGCTTCGCCTCGCTCGAGGGTGCGCGCCTCCCTCGGGCGGGCTCCATCCCGTTCGAGGGGGTGCGCTTCCCTCGAGCGGGCTCCGCCCCGCTCGAGGGCCCGCTCCCCCTCGAGCAGGCTCCGCCTCGCTCGAGGGTCCGCCCCGCCCTCGACCGGGGTCCGCCTCGCTCGAGGGCGCCCGCTCGCGTGCGCCGCCCCCGCACACGGGCATTTAACGCCCTGACACCGGCGGGACAGCGCCATCATGCGCCCAGGGCTCGCGCCCCGGTGCCACCGCACCATCTCCCCAGGAGGGAGCGCATCCCCATCACTGTGGGGAGGGACTGTGCAGCGCGACAGGTGTCAGTCCCGTGACGCCGTGCGCCTGCTCCAGTACGACTAACGCGCTGAGCCCTCGAAGGGGGGCCGGCTACACCCTCGATTTGCTTTCTTGTGACCCTACAGGGTTAGGTGGAGGCGCTAGGCCGGAGGAACGCCATCCCTACCACTGTTACGGCATGGCTGCCATCCCCGCGCGTGCAGGCGCACGCCTGGCGCTGTAGCAACAACTCCAGTACGGTGAAACGTATTGGGACGGGACGCCGTTTTACCTACTCCTGTACTCCGTACGGGCCAACGTCAGCAGCTCCCTCGAGCCCATCAGAAGACATCACCGCCATCCGCCGCCCTTCTACCCTCGAACCGCCACTGTTCGGGTACAAGATAGGCCATGATGGCCGGATCGCTGCAAGGATCGTCCGGACGGCCGCCCACTCTACAGCATAGCACGCCACGCCCCTCCACGTAGCTAGATAGCGCGGCGCACATGTGATTCGCTCCCTCCTTGATCTATAAAAGGGGGACGAACCCTCCCTGTCGAGGGAGGACGAAGAGAACACAGACAACACAGCAGGAGGCGAGCTGCGCCACGCACTTGCTCTCCAATTCTCCCACAACATCTTCAGCCATCACACCAGGGACTTGGAAGCCAGGCTTCCTCTCCCGCCTTGCTTGTAGCAGCCCCACTACAGGCACCCCCGGTGCTAAGTAATATAGTGCCTTGAGCACGCCACTGCTGGATGTACGGCCCCCTCGGCCGGAACAAGGATAAAACTCTGTGTCACTTGTTGCTTAGCATCGACCATTGAGGGATAGACCACGATGCTTACTACTGGTTAGTGTCGGGACCATATTCCGCACCGACAGTTGTCTCTATAACCCGAAGCACTTTGAGCCAACCTGTTTGCCTCTTCATTGTGTTCCCTTGGAATATGTTGTAGAACCACCAACTGAAAACTTTTCAAGATTTCCTTGCATTCCTCGTAGTAATTCCTCAGGATATCATTTCTACATTCATATTGGCCATTCAATTGTTTTATAACTAGCTCTGAATCCCCATAAATTTCAACTGAAATAGCCTTTGCTTCTTTCAAATATTGAAGCCCTCTAAGCAGTGCTTCATATTCATCTTGATTATTTGTGATAGTAGGCTGAATAGGGATAGCAAATTCAAACATCTCACCTCTGGGTGAAATTAATAAAATTCCTACCCCACCACCTTTGCCACATGAGGATCCATCAAAGAATAAAGCCCAAGGAGTGATTTCAAGCAAATCAATCGATGGATCACGATGTGCAGTAATGAAATCAGTAATAATCTGACCTTTGACAACTTTTGCCGATTCAAACTTCAATTCAAACTCAAACAAAGCTAAAATCCACTTGCCAATCCTTCCATTCAAAATTGGCATAGATAACATGTGTTTAATTACATCAAACTTTGAATATACAACGCATTCGGCATTCAACAAATAGTGCCGAAACTTTGTACATGAGTAATAAACACACAGGCAAAGCTTCTCCGCAGCCGAATATCTTGTTTCGGGATCAAGTAATTTTCGTCTAAGGTACGCAACTATCCGCTCCTTTCCCTCAAATTCTTGTATGAGGGCCGATCCAATAGTTTGGGTATCGGCCGCCACGTACAACTTGAAAGGCTTGTTCAATTGTGGAGGCACCAATACTGGTGGTTCCTTCATGTACTGCTTGATCTCATCGAAAGCCTTTTGTTGTTCGTCACCCCACACAAACTTCTGATCCTTCTTGATCCTCAATAGTGGAGAGAAAGGCAACACCTTTTGTGACAAATTTGAAATAAACCTTCTCACAAAATTGATCTTGCCAAGCAGTGATTGCAATTCCTTGAGATTGGTTGGAGGAACAACTTCATCAATAGCTTTCATGCTTTTCTTGCCAACTCCTATTCCTCCTTCATGCACTAAAAATCCCAAGAACTCTCCAGCTGAAACCCCGAATGCACACTTGTTCGGGTTCATCTTAAGCCCATGTTTTCGGGTGCACTCTAGAGTTTTCCTCACATCGTTCAAGTGTGATTCATGATTCAAAGATTTGATCATGACATCATCAATGTATATTTCAACCATTTTGCCGATCAACTCATGAAAAATATAATTCATGGCTGTTTGATAGGTTGCACCGGCATTTTTCAACCCAAATGTCATGACAATCCACTCAAAAAGGCCTATATGTCCAGGACATCTGAAGGCTGTCTTTGATATATCATCTATTGCCATAAAAATGTGATTGTACCCTGCATTACCATCCATGAAACTAATAACTTTATGTCCAGCAGCGGCATCAACCAACAAATCAGCAACAGGCATTGGATATCCGTCCATGGGTGTAGCTCTGTTTAGATCTCTAAAGTATATGCAAACCCTCATTTTCCCGTTTTTCTTGTAAACAGGGACAATGTTAGAGATCCACTCCGCATATCTGCATGGCCGAATGAAATTTTCTTCAATCAATCTCTCAACTTCTTTTTTCACGTCGGCCAATACTTCATCTTTATAGATCTTTCGGGGAGGTTGCTTGTAAGGTTTAAAATCAGGTTTGATTGACAATCGATGCTCAACAATGGAACGATCCAAACCAGACATCTCCGAATAATCCCAAGCGAAGCAATCTTTATATTCTTTCAGTAGCTTGATCAACTCTTCTCTGAAACTTGAATCCAAGTTAGCATTGATAAATGTCGGCATTGATTTATCACCATCTCCAATGTCAAGTTCTTCCAATTTGTCAGCCGACATGAATCCACGTCCTAACTTTCCATCAGTTCCATCAATTGGATTATCCATTAAAAATTGCTATAAGAGCCGACTGCTTGAATCAGCTGTTGATTACTGCTGACTGTTTCAACAGGACCTTCACCCCAGTCTTTGCCTGAGAAGCAATCTATACCTTGATACTCCCAGAAGTCTGGTTCCACGTTAGCCACGCTTACTGAATCATCTGCATGGACCGCTTCTATATCATCATCCACCCATTGAACAAGCTGTTGATGCATGGTAGATGGGATGCAGCAATTTGCATGGATCCCGTCGCGCCCAAGCAGCAAGCTATACGCCCCTTTGCCCTCAATGACAAAGAAGGTCGTGAGTAAAGTCTTAGACCTGATCATCAGGTCCACATGTACACAGCCCTTGGTGCCTGAAGGATTCCCAGCAAAATCATTCATAACTATACTTGTTGGCGTCAAATCCCCAGGGCCCATGCCAAGCTTCCTGAACTTGGTGTATGGCATCACATTGACCGCAGCTCCACCATCAACGAACATCTTGGTCAATGGTTTCCCATTGACATATCCTCTCAAGTACAGCGGTCTCATATGTTGATTCTTGGCCGGCTTGTCAAAGGTTGCTTGCTTGGCCAAAACTAGCTGTGCCATTAGCCCAAGTTGCTCAGCTTCGTTGATGTCTGGTGTCGTTTCTTCCTGCACAACCTGATTAACTGGGGCCATGAATTCATTCGGCAAGAAGCATACCATGCATGTAGGAGTCGAACGACCAGATCCATCAGGCTTATCCTTTGGACGCCACACCTGTTTCCTCTTGATCCCTGCTTGTTTCAACTCCTGATTTCTCAACCGATGAACTCTTCTCTTTTGGCTTCTCCTCAATCCAGGTGGGCACCACTGTCCTTCCTGCCAGACATATTCACGCTCTTGTTCTTCATGATCAACCCACTTATGATCAGCATATCTTTTTCTTGGGTGATCATCAACTTCATTTATTTTTATGCGCCGACTGTCACTGGGATGTATCCTTCCAATTCTTTCATGGACGGATCAGCGATTGACAGTATCCTGCCTATACTCAGTGTATTTGTCACTACATTCAGGACAATTGTTCAACGTGGGGAGTTTCAAACCTTCATTCCAGCAGTGCCTGAAGAACGCACATCCCCAATGCACACGCTCTTGCTCTCGTGCATGTTCTTCTCGTTCTCTCCTGTGCGCTTCCTCTTCAAACCTTCACTTCTCCTCCTCGTACTTTTGTTTCTGGTAGCGTTCCTTCTCTTGCTAACACTGCCACTTGTTAAGGAGAATACGCGAAGTCACCCTGGGCTTGGATTTGGAGGATTCCCCTACCTCAATTTGGCTTTTCAGGATGCGAGGCACTTCTTTGTGGATTTGTTCCACTGTTACTTGTTGAGCAGGATCAACTGATCCATCCTGCTTTGCCCTTGCTGAAGTTAAAACCTTCACTTTTCCTCTTTCCTCAGTGGTCACCATGTTGACTGAGAACCCAACCATGTTCTGAGGAAAAGGATTTCCATCCAACTTCATTTTGTTGTCAAATTTCAAATGACCTTCCTGGATAGCCTTCTGAATCCTCATCCTGAAAACCCTGCAATCATTGATGGAGTGAGAATTCCTATCATGAAACCCGCAATATCTTTTCTCTTTAACTCCGTCAGGCCGAAGCATAGAATGCCCTTCTGGCAACTTGATTCGGCCTTCCTTTACAAGGAACTCAAAGAGCTTATCAGCCTTGGTCACATCAAAGTCATATGTGCCCTTGGCTTGCTTGATCCATCTCTGGTTCACTGTTAACGGCTCTTTGCCCCATACCATTTCAGCTGCGGCTATCTCCTCATCATCATCAAATTCCTCCCCTTGATCAGCTCTTTTGAGGAATTGGTTGTAGATGTCAGCTATATCATTGTGTTTGGCAAATCTGGAGTCTTTCTTGAAGCCATAAGCTTGGTTGCTCATTAATGACAATCTGTGTGACAGTTGGCCAAGATTGCCGAACTCCATGTCGAATAGCTTTTCCCGAATAGCTGGCAACATACCCGCAACAACCATATCAGCCAATTGATCATCTGGCAGATTCAAAGAGAAGCACATGCTTTTAGTCTCTCTGAACCTCCTGAGGAACTCCATGGGTGTTTCATTATGCCTCTATCTCAGGGTGGTTAGATCAATTAGCTTTTTCTCATTACTGCCGATGAAGTAATGAGCATGAAACTTCTGTTCCAAATCCTTCCAGGAACAGATTAATTGAGCAGGCAAAGAAGCGAACCATGTAAAGGCAGGGCCTGTCAGTGACAAGGGAAAGTATCTGATCCTGAATGCTTCATCAGCTGAAGCTTCCCCAAGCTGCATCAAATATCGAGCTATGTGCTCCATAGTGCTAGTATCATCTTGCCAAGAGAACTTTATGAAATCTGCAGGAGGTTTCACCCTGTGTGGCAAAGTCACCCTGTGGTACCATTCTGGGAAAGGAGGTGTATAAACTTTCCCTTGAATCTTGGGTTTCAGGCCGAATTGATTTTGTAATATATCGGCCATTTTCTGCATCATAAGATCAACATTAGCATCTTGATCCCCTGGCCTTCCAGCAGGTCCAGTAGGCATTCCTGCGGCCATACCATATCCAGGATTTGGGAAAGCATCAACGACACCGTAATCCATGAATTCCGAATACCCTTCTCCAAACATGTTCTTCTGTAGCCTATTGTTTGCTGGGGCTATTTTGTAAGTAGAGCCAGGTGGAGCTCCAGAAGAACCGAATGCCAAATCTCCATAAGTAGGCCTGTTGGGCATTGCCTGATAAGGGTTCTGCTGCTGGATTGGATGACCCCAGTGCTTTGCAGGGGCGGCTGAATTGGCTGACCTCCCGTGCTTCGCGGAGGCGGCTGGATAGGTTGACTTCCCATACTTTGTAGAGGCGGCTGAGATCTTGCATCTCGAGCTGGTTGGCTATTGACAGCAGCACTCGTTTCTCCTACCTCTACATTAGATCCTTGAGGTGATACTCGACCAAGCATCCTTTCCATGCCTGGGCCAAAGACTCCAACCATCATCTGTTTGAACATAGTCAAGAAAGCAGTATGGTGTTTAGCCATTATGTTTTCCATAGTTTGCCGAACTGCATTCAAAGCTTCCTGTTTCTCCTCAGCAAACGTGGTATCGGGTTCTCCTGGTAGTAGAACCCTTGGCATGTCAGATTTAAGATACGGCACACCACTTCTGTTTTTGCCAAATGACATTAAACACTTCTACTGAAACTGGTCAATGACATCTTTCAATTGTACTTGCTGCTCAGGAGACAAGTCATCCATGGTGACATCCATGACATCATGAATATCAGGCATCTTGATCAACTAGATGGTCCCACCGGGCGTGCCAAAAAGTGTGTTGACGCAAAATCAGCACCCCACATCAAGCACACAGCAAGCCGAACAAAGCTGGCTTAACACACGTGCCGGATCCGAAGCGTGCTAGTAAATTTTCCCGAAACTGACAAAGGATGGAAAGTAGTTAGATAAAACCTGGAACTTGCCGGGTGGTACCAGACAGTTCCGTATTTACGGCTAGGGAGCCAATTAAAATGACATATAGCTACAACAAGCTATCTATCAGCAATTAAAATATCATTCGGAATCTTTAAAGCGTGAAACCAGGATATAGCCGAACGCATGACGTAAGTGTGACAAAAGATTGGTCTTTGTTTGAATAGTATTGCTTGCATATGGTCATGACCAATTTTCGAGGATAAATAACAATAAAAATGAATAAGGTGAAAACATGATTATAAATATGAAGTAAACAAGCATTCATAGGCCAAAGGCACTAGTCTACCGCATGTCTAGGTACTTTCAAACCCGTCGAGCATGACACCAAACAAGTTAATCCACCGCATGATACGACATGTTTGAAATCATTCCACCAACTACAAATAGATTAATCCACTGCATGATACAATCTACACATGGAAGGCTAAAAGCATGCATTATTTAGAACAAACTTATGAACACGTTTCACTCGTGGTAGAATTGCCGAATACGGCTATACAACCGATCCGAGTTCCTGGAGAAGGAACAAACATTTGAAAAGTCAACAAGCTTGAACCCGCAACACGTGACAATCTAGATTGATCTAAATTCGGCTATTGAGAGCACTTGATCCTTTTACAATAAACCAAAAACTTGAAAGCACGTCACATGGATCTCAAAGAGATAAAGCCGAAACTAATCGATCTAGATTGGGCAAAAGAGTGTTACATGAATTAAACATAAAGTAAAATTCAAAGCAACAGGTGGTAACTTAATGCATCTATTAGATCTTGCCAAATCTAATAGAGCCGATAACTAGTTTCGAGCTAAATCTTAGCCTACCGCATGACTCATGATCTAATAGGAAACCCTCTTGAACCAAGCTTAAATCCACTGCATGATACTAAGAAAGGTAACAAGACTACTTGCATCACGATCTAAATCCACCGCATGATACAAGACATGATACAAGGTTGCCGGTACTTACGGAGGTCGACGGATCGATGGCTGCTCTCGAAGAACTCGACGACTCGACTAAAGGACTCAAAGTTTGGCACGACGCCGGTTTTGTTGTGTAGATGATCGATCCCTATTACAGACACCAAGGGTTTATATTTATACCCTTGTCCTAACACGACTCCTGGTCGACTACGAGTACAACATTTATTGCCTAAATTAATTTTCCGGCGCTAATGTCCATCTCGCACCCGTCATCAATTCGTCCCTTCCTTACATCCGGGCCACGTCATCACGTATTCCGAAAGCTTCCTTTTTTAAGCGCAAACAGTCCTTCTGCCGAATGATGGCGTACTGCCGACCGCAAGCATCCTTACCGAATCCTTTGAGGAGATTTTCCTGTCGAATGGCATTTCTTTACCAAACTCGACCCACAAGTCAGTCCCTTTCCCGTACCAATTTTTGGTGTTAACACCCACATCGATTGCCATGGATTTCAATTCCACCATTCAATTTCAAGCACGCATCTCTCGTCCGAGAATTCCAAATTCAGTTTTCCTGCTGGTGAGCAAACTTCCAAATCCAGTTTTCAACTGGATGTGTAACTAATGATATAGAATGAGGATATGTAGATCAGTTGAAGATTTTTCAGATTTTCGCGAAGCAAAGCTCTATTTGGCTGCCACGCACACGCACGCACGCCTTCCCCAGCAGCGGTGGTGTCGTCATCCCTGCCCAGTGGCAAGGTCACGCTCGTCTGCCCAGCGAGGTCGCATGCTGGCCCAAATGGAGCTACTCCGGCCGAATCGTATGGAAGGAGATTTCTATTCTCCGGACATGTGGGTCCTTGATGTTATAGAGGTTGTCCGAAATCCGAAGCTGTACTAAATGTTTTTTGAGATCTCAGATTCACAGTGGAGTTGCTCTACGACGGAGCTGCGTAGATCTATAGTTTTGAAGTTATTTTTGGAGCTCTGTCAAACACGCTGTAACTCCAGGTAATTTGCTTTGATTTCGGATCCCATGGAGAGATTGAGCATGGTATACCGCGAGAGCTCTTGGGCCTCTTGGCCGGCGGATCCTTCCAGACCCTTCTAGACGACACCGTCTGCCACATGGGTCCAGCTGTACTTGGTCTGGGTACGACTTCAAGTGTTGGAAGTTCAAAACGCGTGCTAGCTCTCCTTGGCGTTCTTCTTCTTCTTTTTTTCGAATCTCCTTGGCGTTCTTCGTGCATGTACGCGTGCACAGTCCCATGCTGCCATGCATGTACGAGCTGCCATGTGAAGGTAAATGGGTAGGCTACGCTAGCTAATCTACCGCGTACACCCAAGATACTTGCGAGTAGGAGATCATAGATCGTTACCACTAGACGCGCAGCACAGTGGAAGAAGTCGCGCGTGGGTGTAGAGGAAGTAGTCGATCACGTCTCACGAACCGAGCTCCTCGTCCTTGATCCCAACAGCTGATCAGCGCAGCAGTAGTAGCAGCCTCTATGGAGTCCACACGTACGGGGATGGAACGCCGGACGTCGGTGTGCTAGCACCGTACGTTCGGCTAGGGCGGCGGCAAGAGGAGGGCGGCGGCAAAGGGGAGGCGCGGCTAACTGGTCAGGGCGCCCCCTTTGCCCTTGCTATGTATATATAGGGCGTACTAATGGGCTTCTATCTCATAGGCCCATTAGTAACCCTAATCCCTCTTGAATCAATATCCTCTTGGGCCTTTAAACTGTATTGTGATGATTGGCTCTTGGGCATATCACCAACACCATGGACCTTAAGCAATTTGTGATCGCCTTAGCCATCGGACCATGCATGTAGGACTACAGAGATACGAATATGTCGCATGTGACATCCTGCTGACGTGATTAGGATTATACGTAGCCTATTAGCTTCTTCTCTTCTCCTTGGTTTTCTCTTTCCAATCAAGCCTTGGCAATTCATGAGTTCGGTTCAAGATATTTTATAAATAGAAAAACACGTCAAACAAATTCCCTCCACCAGAGGTTGAGTTCGAATGTGTAGCTAATTCAAACTCGACTTGGTGAAGAATAAAGGATCTCAACAACTTCAGACGCATACATCTACAACATGCAGCCGTGTATGATCAGGTGTTCGCATGTTTTACGACGCGGAGACCCCTGGCCACATCTTGTGTATATATACACATACGGCCGTGGAGCGTAGCGCACAATGCCTTTCCTTGCCTTCGTCTTCCACGGGCCCTGAGTTTGTAACCATCTAGGCCCGTTCGCACCTTTGGTAAGGGTGTGTTTCGGTGATAAATGACAACCATATGCTTGTGACTAACATTTGTTTTGTAGCGGATTTCATATTGGGTTATTGTCATAAGTGTTGAATGAAATGAGACCCCTCAATTTGAATTCAAGGACTAAAAATGGATGAATACTACAAGGCCCAGGACTTTGTAAGTTCCAAGTGTCACAAGGAGATGAAGGGCACTTGGATTGCTAGTTTGTAGTGTTCGACCGTACTATTAAGAGGGGTTCGTACACTAGTAGCTTGACCATGCACTCAAAAGCCATAAACATATGCACACTCAAGTTCCTTGGTTGTCAACTAGCTCAGAGAGTTCATGGAAGCAAGGTGGAAGCAAAAGAATTGACGGAAAACTCAAAGGTGCTGAATTGGATGAGTTAAAATGAAGTTCATAGCGACGGATGATCCGACGCCCTAATTTTTAGATGCATTGAATGAGTTATGTGGCCACTGGATTCAAAATGGACCGTTGGATGAACCGACGGTATAGGCATCGGTTCATCTGACGCCTTAGGGTTTGGCTACAGTATGGGTCAAGGCTCTGCACTTAAGCACCGGACGATCCGAGGCCTTGACCATTGGTTCATCCGACGGTTACATTTAAATCAGACAGAGACACACCAACTCAACTGCTTCAGCACCGGATGAACTGACGCTTGGATAGAGGACTCAGTGGTTCATCCGATGGTTGTATTCAAATCACACAGTACCGCCCCGAGTGTGTAGTCTTCAGCACCGGATGATCCGACGGGGCGTCGGTGCATTGTTTGGGTTTCTTGGTTCAACAGCTATACTGAACGCTATTAGTGACCGGATGATCCGACGCTTTGCAGGGGGAGACCATCGGTTCATCCGACGGTACTACTTTTTCAGGAAACCTTTTCTATCGGCTAGCCTCCCTTGCTAGGCCTATAAATATGACCCCCTGCCTCTCTTGAGCTTCCTTTGCCATTCTGAAGATCCATTGCAGCCAAGGAGAGAAGAAGAGTGTGTTCTTGCCATTTGGGATTCTCTTCCTCTTGATTGAGGGCCTTCTTTCTTAGTGAGCAAGAATTTCAAGGTGCATACATGGCTTAGCTGAGTGCTCAGGTCAAGTGAAGGGGTGTGGGCTTGTTACTCTTGGAGTTTGACGGCTCCTAGACAGTCTCGGTGTTTAGAGGGTTCTTGGTGAGCTCTTGGAGATTGTGGGAGCCTCAAGACAAGCTTGGTGTACACGGTTCGAGACCCACCGTTCCGGAGATGGAGAACGAGTACTCTTAGTGAGCACTTGTGTCTTGGTGACTCAAGGGGGAGCAATACTTTAAGTGAGTGCTCCAACGTGGGCTAGGGGGAAGCGTCAACTTCTCGATACCACAGGAAAAAATTCAGTTGTCTCTTGTGCCTCCCATTTACTTTCTAGCACTTAATTTCAGCACCTAATTTCCGCAATTAAGTTTCCTTGTCTTTGCTCTTGTCTTTTGCTTGTGTGCTTCATATCTTGCCTAGGTTGTTTCTTACCTCCTAGTGTGTTATTTGCTAAGGAAACTTTTGTTAGTGTGCTCTAGTAGTAGGGAAGAACTATTTTTAGATGGGCAACACTAGTTCATAGGCTAAGGTTTCTCGTTTTTCTTAGAGCTTGAAAAAGAAGTTCCATATTCAACCCCCCTTCTATGTGAATAGATCCTACAAGTGGTATCAGAGCTAGGCTCCCTTTTGCTTGGCTTAACCGCCTAGTGACATGGGGAAGGGAAGCGGCAATGGCCCTCCTAGGTTGGCGGGGAAGCGCTTCACCTTTTGGGCTCATAGAATGGCTAGCTACCTTCAAGCTCAACACCATGATGCGTGGCGCACTACCATGTATCCGTTGTCTACGGTTCCTACCGAGAGTGAAGCTAAGTGGAATGCACGTGCTAGAAATAATATTTTTGAGGCACTAGACGAGGAGTTGTTTGATCGGGTCTTTGCTTTGCAAACCGCCCATGAAGTGTGGATGGAACTCAAGGAAATCCATGTGGGTAACAAAAAGATCCATGAGGAAAAGTATGAGTTGCTCAAGTTGGAACTCAATGAGTTCAAAATGAAGGGTGGTGAGGGGGTAGAGCAAATGTATTCTAGGATGGGGGTGCTTATTCAAAGTATCAATGCTCTCGATGTTGCTAACCTTTCCGAGCAGGAAATCATCCAGAAAATCCTCCAAATGCTCCCCAAGCCAAGATACAACATCGTCAAGGCACTTCTCTTTGAGAAGGATTTCACTACCCTCACCATCACCGAGGTTGTGAGCAAGATCCGTCTCAGATGGTGAGATCTGGACAACCCACGAGGGTGTTAATCGCTATGGTTTATTTGTTCGGCGGGGAGGAGTCTAAGGCTAAGAACTCGAAGGTCGCACACGAGTACGCGGAACACAGAGAACACGGCGAGTTTATACTGGTTCGGGCCTCCGGGGAGTAATACCCTACGTCCAATTGTTGGTGTAGATTGCTAGAGGGTTGGTCGAGATGATGATGTTACAAGGGGATCGCCTCATCCACCTTATATTGGTCGGAGGATGAGGTCGGTTCCCAGACTCCTGGTCAGTTACGACCAGGAGACCTAAGTCTATGTTACACATCTTGCCATATCCCGTCGATCTGCTTTGGTCGTAATCCACCGAGGTCTTGTCTTGTCTTGTGTGCCAAGTCTTTAGGTCGTCCGGGGGATCTTCTGGAAGGTCTTCAGAAGGTCGTGTGGGCCACCAACTAAGTCGGTTGGGCCCACTGACAGGTCGGCGGGTCTTCTAGTAGGTTGGACCCACTTGTCAGGGACGGCCGTGAGCCTGGTCGGTGGGGACCCAGGGGTACCCATGTCTCACAAGCCCCCGAGCGAGGTGTAGGCGCAGCGACCTTAGAAAGGTCATGACGAAGTCGTAGAGCTATCGACGGGTCGAATAGCATGCATGTTAGTCCAAAAAAGAAAAGAACAAATCAGCTTGACAGCCGACCTGTTTGAAGTTTTGCCGAACGAAGAGAGGTCGAGTGACGACCTATAGGAAGCAGGATTCCAATAGATCGAAACGATGATGAAAAAATTCAGAGGGCATCGAAGATGAACTCATGAGTAGTATCCGAGCATCATGGCGGGCAGGATGGCCGATATGATGGTCCAAAAAAGAAGAGAAGAAAAAAGTAGGTCGAGTAACGATGTGATGAGAAACGGGTTTCCCAACAGGTCTGTACGACAAAGAAAACAAGAGGGCGTCGAAGACGCACTCGTAGAGTAGTCCCCGAGCATTGAAGCAGACATCATGGCTGGTTTAATGCTCCAAAAAGAGAAGAAAACTGAGTCATGGTCTTGATCGAACGAAGTGTAGAGACACCTAGATCTCCCAACATGGCTGCAAGGAGTCTAGCAGGGCCGACCTCGTGGAGACCTTGTCGGTGTGCCGACCTCAAAGAGGCCTCAAATCAACAATGCCCAGTATCCGAGGATGCCCAGCAAGGTCTTGAAAGGTGCGTCAAATGAAGAAATCGTCAATTACGTCGTAGCTGAAGTTGCGATGTCCGGGGTCGGTGGACGGTGAAGCCATAGGAGAATGTTGATCTTGAAAGTATGGAGTGTAGAGACACCGAGATATCCTGCATAGCTGCAAAGAGTCTGGCAGAGCCACTCGAGTCATGCCGACCTTAGGAAGGTCTCAAGTGTACAGCGCCCAAGTACCCAGAAGCACTTGGCAGGGCCATCAGGCGCGCACCCCACGGAGAGGCCTTCATTCCCGACGTAAAATCCTCGGGTGTCCAGTACAGGCTGGTGGGGCTACTAGAGCACACCGACCTCGGAAGGTCACGCATCCGGGGCGCCCAACTAGGTTGGCAGAGCCGTAATCATACCAGGATGTTGCAAGATCTCGGTACTAAGGCACGCCGACCTCAAGGAGGTCGTTTTGGTGTCCAGATGACCAACATAGCTGCTGGCCACCCAGCGGAGCTGTGATACTAAGGTATTGGCGACCTTAGCAATAGGCGCACCGACCACGGTGGCCCGACGAAAATTGTAGATCTTCTTGAACGCTTCTGATCTCCATGGCATTATTCATCTCTAGGCGCCCAGAAGGATTTGGCAGAGCAGCGAGGCACACCTACCTCGGAAGGTCTTCAATCGAACCTACGACCATTCTGCTCAGGAAACAGAAATATAGGCTGATTGGAATAGGCCCGTTTACGTGCAGAGCCATAGCAGGTGCACCAGGACGCAAAGCCTAGCGGGTGCAAAATAATAGACATCAGATCGTAGAAGAAGGTCGTGGAGTTGTCGTCGAGGGGGGTTAAGGTAGGCGTGGAGCCCTCTGACACAAGGTCAGGTTTTGTCTTGTAGCGTAGACTGTAGGGTCACGGGTCAACAATGGTCGGAGATGCTCTTGCCACCCAGAAAATGACAAAGTGCCCACTGATCGAGAAGCTACTGTAGCCATGTGACCTCTGCGGCGGGGCTCAGGCATCATTGATGCACAAATGACAAAGGCGTCATGAGTTAGGGAAAGTAACGTCGTCGCCTTTAATGATGCACAGGCTGCAGGTCCCCTCGTCTCGTGGAGACAGTGTCATTAATTTGCCAACTGCTCAAGGCGCGGCTCGGCTATAAATAGCGCCGTGAAGCTGAAGAAGGCAAGCACCGAGCATTGTTGAGCTATGAAGCCGCAGGGTAGTTCTTTGGCCATGCCATGGGCATACGGCCGTCCACCAGAATGTAGAGTTGTGTTCTTGTAGGTGCTTGAAGCTAGGAGAATTCTCGCCAAGTGCAGGCAACATCTCTATCCGCTGGGGCCAGCCTCTTCGTGGTACCAGGCTGTTGACGGTGAAAATCCGTCAACCTAGCCATGAGTTTACCTTCGGTGTTGGCATGAGTTTTATACCTTATCCATTGGTACTAACCCCCGTGGTATAACAAGTTCACGTGTGCATGTCGTTTTTGGAGTTTAATGTTTATGCAGGGATTTAGTGTTGAATGCAAGACTTTCGGGATAAGTTCATCAAGCACCTCATGACAAGACCTTGAAGCCCCCGAACAAGTCATGCAATGAAGCAAACTTAGCTCCAAGAAGCCGGGGACTTGATCCGAGAAGACGACGGACTCCGTGGACCCGACCGGAAAAGTGCCGAATCTTGCAAGACAAGGAGTTGAGTCCAATTCGGAGAGAAACCGACGACATGGACCCACATGCGAAGGGGGAAACATCCAGAAGCAAGGGAACCGACGTCGGGCAAAGGAGCCCACGGGGCCGGGCCTAAATGGGCCCGGGCCGGCCGGCCCAGGCCCATTTTGGGCCCAAATCCGTCCTCCTTTGCCCTAGCCGCCAATCGGGCTATTTATAGTCCCCTGACCGAGAGCCACGCAGAGAATATTTCGTCTTCGGCCGCCGAGAAGCAGAGAAGAGAGGGACACCATCTCGGAGAGGAGAGGGTCGAGCTAGTTGACTAGGGTTCCCCTAGCCGACGTGGGAACCTTGCAAGGAAGACCACGTCGGAGTTCTCGAGCTAGAAGCAAGATCAAGGAAGGATCCCGGTGGTGATCTTGTGTATGTATCATTGTTATAGTTGAATTATCAAGTTGAATCTTTTCCCGCCGATCAAGTGTTTCCTTGAAGATTTCGTTTTTCGATCGGCTTTGCTTATTCCAATTCTATTCGTACGATAGATTACATAGGGTGTTCTTGTAGCCGCGGTGGCTAGAGGTACACGCCGGATCTTCCGAGAGAATCTCGACTTGTCTTTTGACTCGCCCCTAAGCTCCCCGCATGAATAGGGATACGTTGTGACAGAACGGGGGTCTCGAAAGGCGGATGTTTTCGGATTTGGACGGGAAACCACGATTTAAAGAGGCTTTTATTAAGATTCGATTTGCTACTTCTTCTTTTGCTTGGAACTTCAACGAAAGGCTTACCCCGATCCCTCTAGATCGGTTTATCTACCCAATCTTACTTTGTTTTCTCCGGTTTTTAGTAGATTAAATCTGTTTTGTGTCTTTAACTTAGATGCATTAGGTCTTTTATCGAATATTGAAGATTACTTGGCTTTAATAGATTAAGTCTTGCGTCACACGTTTGTTCCACGGATTCGATACCTTGGGTTCACCACTCGAGGGAAGAAGGGTCCCTTGACTACGACGGGAGACTTGTACGCTTGCGAGTCACGAACGAACTTTGATACAATTATTAACCGTCAACAAGCCCCTTTTTCTGGCGCCGTTGCCGGGGAACAAGTGATCAAGATTTGATTTTTTATTGTTTTTTTGTAATTTTCAGTACTGATTTTGTTTTATTTTTGCATCTATTAAATTTTGATCATCCTCAAAATACATCTAATCTAGTTTGTCTAACTCTAGTCTTTATAGATTTGTTTTGTTTTCTAGTTTTTTTTGCATACTTTGTTTATTGCTGACCCTAACAGAGATGGACGGCTACCTCTCCAACAAACCCAATAATTTTGTGGATGATCCAGAAAAACTTTACAGAGCTAAGGAGACGCGAAGCACATCAAGCTAAAAAGCTGGATTTTGTAGATTCGGAGTCGGAAGACAAAGGATCGCGAGAATCTCCGAAGAATTCACCACCTCAAAGTCCGCGGGAGAATCGACCTCCACCAATGGGTGACCAACCACCGAAGAACGCAAGATTGGGGAGCTATGCACCCCGTACATCATCGACCTACCAATCTTGAACCTCGAGGAGATCGGAAGACCGTTCGAGATCAAGACCTCAACAATCCGCATGGTGCAACATTCACCCTTCACCGGCAAAGAGGACCCGAACCTTCACCTCCAAGCATTCATTCAACTATGTCGACTTTCAACATGGATGGGGTGACTCAAGATCGATGAGGGCAAGGCTTTTTCCGTTTTCACTACTCTGGAAGGCTTTGCAATGGTTCCACTCTCAACCGGCGGAGACGGTGCAAAATTGGAACACGTTGATGAAGGCTTTCATGAAGGAATACTACTCACCGGGTAAAACTCAAAGCTTGCGTAATAAGATTGCCACCTTTGTTCAATATCCTACGAAACTATCTCGGAGGCATTCGAGCGCTTCAACGAGTACACCGGCGGTTCCACATCACAAGTTCCCGAAAGAAGACCTCGTGCAAAAGTTCTATCAAGGACTCACCATGGCGTCAAGGACGACCATCGATGCATCGGCGGGAGGATCTATCATCGAGCTCACACCGACGGAAGCTTTCACGCTATTCAAGAAGGTCGCGGATAATGACACGTGGGCGTCATCCGGCGCCTACATCCGGCTCAACCCATGGGGAACGTCAAAGGAGTCTTGCAAGTGGAGAAGGAAGACATACTTGAAGGCAAGATCGACTCGCTCATGAGGAGGTTGGAGAAGATGGAGATGGAAAAGAAAGAGGCTCAAGACTTGAAGGCCGCCGAAGCAAGGTCCACATGCGAAGAATGTGGAGAGTATGGCCATGTCCGCAAAGATTGTCCCGAGGAAGCCAAAGTGCTCGACTACATGAGGAAGGGAGAATTGCCGAACTTCCGCTACGGCAAGGTAGGCCTCAATTTAATGCAAGCTCATCTATTCCTAACGCGGTTCCGCTTCGATACAATTGAAGGAGTTCATGGATGAGCAAGCTAAGATCAACAAGGACACCGTCACCAAGTTCAAGACCATAGACAAGGTGTTGGAGAACATCGATAGCAAAGTGACGGAGGTCGGAAGTTCCAATCATCAAGTGCTCAACATGATGAAGATGCTCGAGACGCAAGTTGGACAACTTGCGGGCGCCTCACTAATGATGAAGGGAAGCTTCCGGACAACCCAAATGTCCCGAATCGGCGAAGGCCATTCAAACGCGTTCGGGGAAGGAGACCAAAGATCCGGAATGTTCCGCGGGAGCAAGGAAGCTTAAACCATCCACCGAGGTGGAAGGAGTTGCTAAAGAGAAGGTTACGGGGATCGTCACCGAGGAACCCGAATTCGAGATGCCGAGGAAGACACGAGGATACCGCAACTCAAGCCACGCTACTTCCGAGGTAAACTTGACAACCACTTTGAGAAGTTTGTGGAAGTTGTGCGTAGACTTAGCATCAACATGCCATTACTAGATGCCCTACAAGTACCTACATATTCTCGTTACTTTAAAGACATACTTGCAAATAAATATGAGATAGCAACACTCGGGGTAGATCATGTCAAGATGTCCGAGGAGTGTAGTGCGGCTATTGCTTATGGGCTAGAGAAGCAAAAAGACCCCGGTGCCCTACAATTCCATGTTCGGTTGGTTCTTTCAACTTCGAGAAGGCGTTATGCGACCTTGGAGCTAGTGTGAGTGTCATGCCGAGGGATGTGTTCGAGAAGCTACGCCTACCAATGGAGCCTACGGGAATATGTTTGGAGTTGGGTGACAACTCCATTCGCTATCCCTTGGGCATTGCCGAAGATGTACCCGTGAAGATTGGACACCACTTCATCCCCGTCAACTTCGTTGTGCTCGAGATGGGAGAGAGGGAGAAGCTGCCGCTCATCCTAGGGAGGCCATTCCTCAAGACCGTGGGAGCTACTATTGATGTTGGCAAGGGGAGATCATGTTCGATATCAACGGAGAAAGGAGTTCCTTCAAGTTCCGTCCAAGGATTGAGGCATGCAACATGATTGGAGTGAAGGGAGAACCAAAACAAACGGAGGGGCTGAAAAAGAAGAAGGAGCCGAAAAAAGTGAACGTAACGAAAATCAAAGAAGGTGTTGCATCCGTCAAGACAAAGGAAGAGAAGCCGCTCGTGAAGACCAAAAAAATGATTAAGCCGCCAAGCCAAAAGACAAGCCCGCGCCCAAGATGGTGCGGAAGTGGGTACCCAAGATTGCAACGCCCGCAAAGAGCGTTGATCCGGAGTAATCAAGTGAAGAAGTCTAGCTATAGACTATAAACGAAGCGCTAGGCGGGAGGCAACCCGTTTCGTCGAGTCAAGAATAAGCTACCGGGAGGACAACCCGATTCCAGGTTTTTGGAGTATTTTTAATAATTTAGTTTTTGAGTTTTACTACGCAAGGACATTAGACTTAGAAGTGGTTGAACAATATTAGAGACATAATTCTTGATTGAATGTTTGCTTTATCATAAACCCTTTGCATGAACCTTCCTATGCGCTTGTTTGATTCTTTTCTTTTCGAGAAACCCCTCAACCAAATAATTTCAGAACCTTAACTCAACCTTTCACCCTCATTATGGTGCTGAGGTTGACTTATTTTTCATGCTAAAACCACACGAGTAGAGCCACGATTTATGTTTAAGTGTTAATAAAATTCAGCACGTGGTAGGACTCGCGTGAACCTAGAAATCAAAGCTTTTGGTTGGTTTTAAAAATCTTTATCCTTGGTTTCTCTAGGATTAGAATTTTTCTAAGCCTATTCTAATTTTGTTTTATTCAAAATTTTTCTTATTTAGCCAAAATTAGAACCTAAACCTATGCCCCCATGATCAAGCCGGAAAATGTTCGCTCTCAACCGATGAAAGCAAACTATACCGGTGAGACCGAAATCGATGTAGTCGAAAAATATTTTCGACTTACATTTGTTTTTAATGGTTTAAAAACTTCTCTAAAATTATGCTTGAGCTCTTGCATGGCTCTGAAAAATATTTTAAATTTCGAATTAGAGGAGTGCTTAACCTTAAACACACCTAAATGGAGGCAACTAGTTTGAATTAATCATGCATGCACCATTGGATTCCCTTTTATCAACTTTCACCAATTCCACATGCAAAGGACAAGCATGGTGGGCAGCAAGCATCAACTTTGCAGGATTTTCATGGTGGCATGTGAAGCAAGTGGAGCTAGGGAGCATGGACATGACCCAAAGCATGGAGCATCAAGTGGGAGGACCAATAATTCAAGAAAAGGAGTGGACGAGAGCGTTTGGGGCGGTGCAACTTGTGGAGCACGCGGGCAGGAAAGTTGCGAGAGGCGAAATGATCGTGGCCGGGAGAAAGACGCGCCGAGGAGGAACCGGAGGAGCCCCGGGCCGGCCGGCCCCGGCCGGCCGGCCTCGCCCTATATAAGGAGCCCCCCCGCGCCCGTTTTCTGCAGCAAGCTTCCCTCTCCTTCCCTTGTTTGTGTGTTCAAGTTTGTGTGCTCAGAACCTCCGTAGACTTAGCCAACCATCCCAAGCTTGATAGCTCAAGAAAAATCCACATCCTTAATCCACTCAAAGTCCACATCCGAAGCAAAGAGTTTAAGTGCCTAGTTTACCGGTTGCAACCCGGAATTTTAGTTGAAGAAAGAGTGCAGCAACCATGTGGAAGAAGACCACAAGTCTCTTCTCCAAGAAGAAGAGTTCGTCGTCGTCCAAGCCGTCATCAACCACGTCTTCGAGGAGGCACTCGGTTTCCGAGTCTCCCCAGAGCATGGAGACGGACACGGCACCACCGAGGAGGAACGATGCTCTCCTCCTTGGTGGTATGAGGGCTGCGAGAAGCACTTCCATGAGGTTCACCGAACCTCGTGGGCACACGGAGGAGCAGCCCGCGCCACCACGACGATCGACTCGCTCAACCGCACCACCTCCTTACACCCCGACACAATCTTCGTACGGCTTCATCATCTTGTCGGCGGAGGAGGAGGAGAGGCTCGCCAATCTTGAGAAGAGGCTTGTGCCGAACGTCGAGTTCGACGACCAAGCACTCTACACCTTGGGTTTTTGCACCGACATATACTACATGTTGGGGCACCTCGGATGGGTGCAGTTCTCCAACGGAATATCGGTGGACACCCATTTGGGTTACGCCTTGGAAATTTTAATGACTATTGCACCCATCGTTGATGATGATGGGGTGCAAAGCTTGTCATTCCGTTTGGAGGGAATCGAGCAAGTGGTTCCCTACGAGCACGTAAGGGAGTTGCTTGGATTCCACAAGGGAGCTCCGAAGAAAGTTGACGTGCCACCCGGCATGTTGGCGGGATTTTGGAACATGATCTCCGGAGAAGCCCATCAACAACGCAATTGCATCCGCAACCCCATTATCCGGATATTTCACTCTTGGATGTGCAAGAGGGTATTGGGGAGGATGAAGGAAACAAAGGTGACCGACACGGAGTTGAATTGGCTATACTCGGCTTTAATTGCCGGGCAGCCAATTGAACCCTCTTACCTCATGATCAACCGTTGGTGTTGTGAAGCAACATCGGGGGCGGGTAATATTGGTTCGGGGTGTTACCTCTCCATGTTGGCCTTTTCCTTGCGACCGGGGATCGCAAGAAACCCCGCTCACCTTTTTGCGTGGTACCTCTCTCGGTTTTGAGTATTTGCGGCAAGGCAAGTACATTAGTGGAGATGAGAGAGGAGGTTATCGGTTGGCCATAGTGAACCTACCCCTTCCGAATGAGAGGCTTAGGCTTTTCACCAAAGGAAGGGAAGATTGGTTGGAAGAGGGACTACTTGTCCCTGCGAGGAAGAACAAAAGAGGAAGGATCGTAGAGGAGGGAACATCCTCCGCACAAGTGAGTGAAGCACAACCCAATGTGCAACCATTCGGCGGAGTCCCTCCTCCGCCAAGTTATTACGGAGGGTCTCAACAACAAGCATGGGGGGGGGTGGTGCACCGGTACCCCCACAAAATTATGTTGTGCCCAACGCTAACTTCGCGGAGTCCTACGCTCATCATCCCCAACCACAACAAAGCATGGCCATTATTGGAGGGTATGCTGCAAGAAATGCTCAAAACATCGCAGCCATCCAAGCTAACGCAGCTCAACTCGGTGAAGGCAACGCAAATATTGCCTTTGAACTTGGACGCCTTCACCTTGTGGAGCCAAATCAATTCGTCGGAGGAAGCGTCCAACCATATTATGAGCAAGGGTATTATTATCAAGACTATCAACATCAACCACCGGCGGAGGACTAGAAGAATTAGGAACTTTAGTTTTCTTTTCTTTTCTTTTTCTCTGTAATTTTCAGCTTTTGCTTATGTGTGTTTGCGTAGTATTTTCTGTTTTTATTTAAATTTCAGCAAGCATGTTTGTTTATTTTCAGTGTGTATTTCAACTTGATGTCACCATTAATAAAGTCACCACCTTGATTATATCATTGGAAAAGTTACAAAATTCGTGCCATGATGATATATGATTAAAATTGCAGCTTTGTTCATCTTTGTAATCGATTTATGCATGTTTAAGCTAGTGCTCTCTTAAAAATACAGATCTGAATTTATTTAAATGCTAGCTTAATTTTCAGCGGAGGTTATGATTAAAATAAAGACCCATAGTTTTTTATGTGCTCTCAAGTTATGAATAGATTAAAGATGTCTTTTATGCTCAAAAATATAGCTAACCTTGTCACAAATATCACTTGTGTGTTGCTCAACCTATCCAAAGCCTTATATATATTTGAGTGCATAAACCTTAGTGTACAAGATTTATTTTTGAGTGCGTTATTGCAGGCCATGATTTCTCTGGCCCGAGACTAAGAAGTCGGTCATTCCGTTTTTGCGTATCTATCTTTTTGCTAGCCTTTTATCCGTGCATTGTGTATCCCCGCATCGGTGATCTCACAAACTTCGCCGGATATCCACCCTTAAACCAAATATCATCTTTTGTGATTACCTCCTTGACCACAACCTATCGTTGAGAATGGATCATCAATTCAAGGAAGATCGCAAGACGGTGCCAACGTTGAAGATTTCAAGTATCTCTCCAAGGAAAAATATCTCCGGTACCTACCTTATTTTTCGCCTCTTTGCTCGAGGACGAGCAACGTCTAAGCATGGGGGAGGAGGTAGGTACGGTGCAATTTTGGAGTTCAAAAGGGAGTATTTAAAAAAATATATATAATGATGAAAGAAAAAAATCCAGCGATATTCATGACTTTCAAGGTAAAATATATATATATATAAGAAAGAAAGAAAGAAAGAAAGAAAGAAAGAAAGAAAAGAATATGAGAAAGAGAAAAAAATATATATGAGCGTAAAGTGAACTCCCCGGTTCTCTAAGAGTGCATTCAAGGCTTCAAGATAAAAAGATCCATTCTCATTTTCCAACCATGTGCAATCCGATAACGAGGACTTCTTTTGTGCCTCGGGATCACTCTTTGCCATTTGCACATGTCCACTCATCTAAAAGTGTGTGTATTTTTCTCTTTCCCCTCCTTGATTTAACATTATTTTCCAATGACCTTTTTGACAAGTCTCGGTAAGACCATGAGAAGCTTGTCTTGTTTTGACAACATCTCATTTATAAAATCTTGTTAGGACTAAACTTTCCCAAAGCTCCATATAAAGCCTACCACATATATATGAGAGGGAGAGGAGTAGAATATATAGGCTTGAGAGACAAGTGAGATGAGAGTTTATGAGCAATACATGAGATGATTTAAATTTGTGAATTTGGTTTAGCTTTTCTTTATCTCGTTCTTCATTTCAAAAATTCTGAGATCTATTTAAAACTTTGTGAGCATGTTAATACTTGTGGTATAAGCTTAAAAAGAATCTACCCTCCGTAGAGATGAAGGCTAGTACATTATGGAACTTTAATTAAAATTTTGAGAGCATTATGTTTTCTCATGTGTAATCAAGTGCAAAGTTTAAACATTGTTTAGCAATGATGATATCCATCGAAGGCTTACTCGAGGACGAGCAAGGTTTAAGCATGGGGGAGATGTTGACGGTGAAAATCCGTCAACCTAGCCATGAGTTTACCTTCGGTGTTGGCATGAGTTTTATACCTTATCCATTGGTACTAACCCCCGTGGTATAACAAGTTCACGTGTGCATGTCATTTTTGGAGTTTAATGTTTATGCAGGGATTTAGTGTTGAATGCAAGACTTTCGGGATAAGTTCATCAAGCACCTCATGACAAGACCTTGAAGCCCTGAACAAGTCATGCAATGAAGCAAACTTAGCTCCAAGAAGCCGGGGACTTGATCCGAGAAGACGACGGACTCCGTGGACCCGACCGGAAAAGTGCCGAATCTTGCAAGACAAGGAGTTGAGTCCACTTCGGAGAGAAACCGACGACATGGACCTACATGCAGAAGGGGGAAACATCCAGGAAGCAAGGGAACCGACGTCGGGCAAAGGAGCCCACGGGGCCGGGCCTAAATGGGCCCAGGCCGGCCGGCCCCGGTCCGGCCGGCCCGAGCCCATTTTGGGCCCAAATCCGTCCTCCTTTGCCCTAGCCGCCAATCGGGCTATTTATAGTCCCCTGACCGAGAGCCACGAGAGAAGATTTCGTCTTCGGCCGCCGAGAAGCAGAGAAGAGAGGGACACCATCTCGGAGAGGAGAGGGTCGAGCTAGTTGACTAGGGTTCCCCTAGCCGACGTGGGAACCTTGCAAGGAAGACCACGTCGGAGTTCCCGAGCTAGAAGCAAGATCAAGGAAGGATCCCGGTGGTGATCTTGTGTATGTATCATTGTTATAGTTGAATTATCAAGTTGAATCTTTTCCCAGCGATCAAGTGTTTCCTCGAAGATTTCGTTTTTCGATCGGCTTTGCTTATTCCAATTCTATTCGTACGATAGATTACATAGGGTGTTCTTGTAGCCGCGGTGGCTAGAGGTACACGCCGGATCTTCCGAGAGAATCTCGACTTGTCTTTTGACTCGCCCTAAGCTCGCCGCATGAATAGGGATACGTTGTGACGAACGGGGGTCTCGAAAGGCGGATGTTTTCGGATTTGGACGGGAAACCACGATTTAAAGAGGCTTTTATTAAGATTCGATTTGCTACTTCTTCTCTTGCTTGGAACTTCAACAAAAGGCTTACCCCGATCCCTCTAGATCGGTTTATCTACCCAATCTTACTTTGTTTTCTCCAGTTTTTAGTAGATTAGATCTGTTTTGTGACTTTAACTTAGATGCATTAGGTCTTTTATCGAATATTGAAGATTACTTGGCTTTAATAGATTAAGTCTTGCGTCACACATTTGTTCCACGGATTCGATACCTTGGGTTCACCACTCGAGGGAAGAAGGGTCCCTTGGCTACGACGGGAGACTTGTACGCTTGCGAGTCACGAACGAACTTTGATACAATTATTAACCGTCAACACAGGAAGAGTTTGGAGGTGCTCCTGTTCGAGCTGGAGCTATATCGGGACGTCTCTGGTGAGCACCGGGAGTTCACTGGAGCTTGGCATTCCGCACCGAAGAGTAAGCTCGTGTCTCCATTCCAATAGTTGGAGCTGAGCATGCCTTAGATTGCGTGTTGTCCTGAAGTTGTCTCCCACTCGTCCGCCATCAAGGTCCTGATGCTAGGAGAAGTCTCGCGACGTGCTCTGCTTCGGAGGAGTAGGTCGTGGTGACCGCTCCGGGTGGCTCAGGCCTTGTGGCATATTTATCTTGTGTGTCGGGTTCTGGACCCAATGAGGTCACAGGCGACTTGTGTACCTTCAGATTTAGAATCCAGTAAGGTCGTTGGTGGCTTGTACCTTGGAGTTCTGGATCTGATAAGGCTGTAGGACGATACGCCCCCCTTGGATTCTGGATCCAGTGGGGTCATAGATGGCTTGTAACTTTAGGTGGTCCATGTAATGTTCGCTCTCTTCTGTCATGTATTTGGTCGTTTTGGCAAAATGATTCGCTAAAGACTTGATTTTATATGATGTGGGGGCTTGCAAATCGTGTTTGCCATCAGGACGACCTGATATTGTCTTTTTGTTTGGCCGACGACCTAAATTCAGGTTAAGGTTGTAGCGCTTGGTCTGTTGGCGAAAAATTCGCCTTGATCTTCTCGCTGACTTCTCGGGATAAAGCCGTTGGGGCGTGTTGTATGGAGCAAGGAGCCACAACGGATAGATTGGGTGGACCCCGCTATAAATAGAGTGAGCCGGGGAGGGGTTGACCCCATTCCCTTCATCTTCTTTCTCTCGCTCCCGTCGCCCTCGCTCCTGTCGCTCTCGCATTTCTTTGTGCTACAGCGACCTTGCGGCCGCCGTTCTCCCCCGCGCGCGCACCCATCCTTCTCCTCCGGCTAGGCTCGTGCTAGCACCGTCGCTCCCCGCCGTGCTCCTCCAGCGCATGCGCACCAAGACACTCTGCCACATTAGATCCACCGCGACCCCTAGCAGTGAGATGGCGGCGGAGGCGGCTTGCATCCTGGATCCTCAGGCGGCGTGGGTCCGGTCGACGATGACCGAGGCCAAGATCTAGGGGCTGGTGGACCGGGGGCTGCTCCGGCCAAAGACGGAGGTGGAGTGGAGGGCCACCGCTGGGGAAGAGTTCCCGAGCGAGGACGTCAAGGAGCAAGTCGTCTTCGGTTCCTTCTTCGAGCGCGGCTTCAACCTCCCAGTGGGAGATTTCTTCCACGGCCTTCTGTACTACTACAAATTGGAGTTGGTACACCTCGTTCCTAAATCCATTACTGTAGTGTCGACTTTCATTCATTTCTGTGAGGCGTATCTAGGGATACCGCCTCACTTCGGGTTGTGGAGACATTTCTTCTGTGTCAAGAGCACTGGCAGGTCGGGGCCAGTGGGGGCTGTGATGTTCAACTTGTGGTCAGGCCTCAAGGCTGAGTGGATAGACACCGACCTCCCCGACAACACCGCCGGGTGGAGGTCGGAGTGGTTCTATATTGCGGATCAGATCCCGGGGCTGCCACGGCGAACTGGTCACAAGCCAATGAAGATTAGCGAGTGAGATCTAGGATTGTCCACCCGCGAACTCGAGGACCTGAAGGGGGTGCTGGAGTTGGTCAGCGACATGAAGAGCCGAGGAGTGACAGGAGCGGCAGTGGCTAGGTCGTTCTGCCGGAGGACGATCCAACCGATCAAGGATCGGGTCCACCCGGCGTATGAATACTGTGGGCAATCGGATCCCACACGCGAGGTGAACCACAAGGTCTCTAGGGAGGAGATGGCAGCTAGAGTTCCCCAGATATATTCTGGGAAGGTCAAGGTGAAGAAGTGCCCGAGGGCACACTCGTTGAAGAGACCGGCTGATTTGGTAGGATCTTGAGATCTGTCTTTAGGTCGTTGTGCTTTTCCTTCTTGATTCTCTTATGTCGTACAACATTTACGTCATCTGTTTTGCAGGTGCGCGAGCTCCAGATGTGGTGCCCAGCGCCTCTCCCTGAGGGAGAGATACAGCGGAGGAAGCTGAGGTCGGACAAATATAAGCCTCCAGCAGGTCGTCTGCTGGAGAATTATGAGTCAGACTCGTCGGTGGAGGCCGACGACGACACTGATGCGGAGGCTGGGGCGGATCCAGTCGTCGGCGCCGCGAAGTCCCGGTGCAGGACCAGGTCGACGGTGGCGAAAAAGTCTGCTTCAGCCGTCGCCACTGCTATCTCTACAGTGAAGGCCACAGAGCAAAAGAAAAAGAGGAAGAGGAGGGAAGCCTCCCCTCCGGCCGTCGCGACACCAACGATTCCGACGCCTCGCTCTCGTGAGGTCGGGTCGGAGGATGAGGAGGGGGAGAAGGAGCAGGAGAAGGAGAAAGATGAGGCCATCGAAGAGCTGCAGGCCCCTGAAGACCAGGCAGCGGAGAGGCCCGAGAGTCCTGCTGCCAAGAGGCAGCGGGAGTTGGTGTGGAAGACGTCGGAGGAGGCCCTCCGACGTGGCTTGGAGGCGCAGCGTAGTGCTGCGGCAACACGGGCGAAGATACCTGCGGCTATTAAGCCCTGGGTGTTTTGGCCGAAAGCTCGGCTTCCAGTTGCGCCGAGGTATGGACTTAGGAGCTGATGCGATCTTTACACTTTTTATCTGAACAGGATTTTGAAGTATAATTTTCTCTATGCAAGCCGGGGGTAGGGCCACAGGAGGTGTCGGTTGCGCCATCGTCACCCTCATGCACGAGGTCGCCCGAGCCACAGGTCGTGGGGGAGGCGCTTGTAGATGATGCCCGTACCGCTACCCTGACAGGAGGGGTGGCGGAGGGGGTGACGACTTCACCGCCCGTGGCTGACATGAGGGCAGGTTCTTCCCTGCACGCTGCTGAGGGTGTTGAGACCTCAGCCGCGGGGAGGGGGGGGGTCGGGGCGATGACCTCCCCAACAGCCGTTGATGTCGACCCTATCAGGGCTGTACCTAATGGGGCGAGGGACATGGCCAAAGACCAGCCTCAGATCGACCTGGCGCCGGGAGGTCCAGGAGTGTCCGGCACACAGGTACCTCCATCTTCAACTTCGAGCCTGAGGTTGCCACGTCGATCAATTAATTGGGATCACACCCTTGGCAGGATGATTGGTTCGAGGACAATGAGGACATGCGGGCTTTGCAGACCAGCATCGTCACCATCAACAACGCGCTCATTGTGAGTTGCCTGTGATGTATTGTTACTGTTTGATTATTTTGCTCTTGAAGTATCGCTGACGACCTTGTGGTTTTGTAATAGTCACTAGCGGAGAGGGCCAAGGGCCGGGCCGACCAGCTGTGGCATGCCGAGGAGAAAGAACAACATATTATCAACCTTGAGCGAGAGCTCAAGGAGGTACGTGAGGCGACGACCGCCGACAAGAAGAGGCTCGAGGACGAGCTTGCTGAGGAAAAGCGTAAGGCCGTGAAGGCCACCGCGCAGTTTAACGTTGCGGCTACTAGTGAGTTTTTAGTCTTCGTCCCTTTTTGAACACGAGATCATTAGCTATGAGCTAACTATTGTGTGTGCAGATTTCCGTAACCGTGAGGAAGAGCTGAAGAATGCTCTAGCGACTCCAGGAGCAAGATTCATGGCGTGGAGGGTAAGGTCCGGGAGATCGAGGCTGGAGGCCTGGAACTCAAACGGGTGATGAAGGAGGCCACCGAGAGTGAGTACGCCATATCTCAAAAGCTGGCTTATGAGACCGCAGCTCGTCGGGCCCTTGAAGTCGAGTTCGAGGTTGTTTTGAAGTCATTGGAGAGTGACCAAATCACCATTGCAGGGTATGAGGTGGAGCTGAGCGACCTCAAGGGTGCTGCCAATTATGCAATGTGTTGCATACCTGTTCCTGAGGAAGGGGGTCAGCAGCAGTCCATCATTGATCACCTGGTAGATGTTCCTAACAGGCTGTTGACCTTGTTGAGGGCAACCGGCTTGGCGGCTGCGACCGATGCGTTGGTGAGAGTCAAGTCCCACTATCTGGAGGTCGACTTGACCAAGATCAAGGGCAGTGCTGACACCACGAAGGACCTTCATGCCTTGGAGCTTGAAGTTGGTGAAGACGCCACCGAGGTGGCAGAGAGCATCGACTTTGAGGGCGATGACGAAGCCGGTGGCGAAGGTGGCGATGGTGGCGACCAGTAGTAGCTAGGAGCTGTACCTCCCCCTCCTCTCTTGTCTTGTAAAAAACTGTGAAGAGACCTGTGACGAAGTACTTGCCTTTTGCCTGCACGAGTTCTGGTTGATGTTGTGGGTGACGACGTTTTGATTTCTTGGCTCGCTAACCACTACTCATGGAGAGGCTGGCTTACCAACCTCTACAACTCGGCGTGGAGGCTTACGAGAGGTCGGCGCGCGAGGGAGGAGCCTAGGGCTCAGGTCTGGTGACCTTTCTTATCAAGCATTACTCGAGGCAACAGGAGGCTTCGTACTCGTTAAGGCCGGTGCCCTTAGGTCTTGCGACCTTTAGGTTGGCTTTAGCCAAGCCCCCGAGCATGTCGAGGGGAAAGGACGGGGAAGGGTTAGGACCCCCCAGGTCGTGCGACCCAGATGTTGGCTTTAGCCAAGCACCCGAGCATGTCGAGGGGGGGGGGGGGTTATGGTGTGAGGGAGGAGGAGGAGGAGGTAGTGCTCGACCCATGGCAGAGGACTGCTTGAAATACTTTTTATTTAATCTGAAAAAGAGGAATACAAAAGGGAAGATACATAGCTTCAAAAATAAACTAATCTACGGATAGAATCATTGTAGATGTTCCACGTTCCAAGGGTTGGGTACTCCTTGCCCGTCACCCCACTGAAGCCGATATGTCGATGGGCTAATTACTTCCATGACGATGAGGGTCCCTCCCATGGGGCAAAGAGCTTGTGCATGCCGTCAGTCTTTTGGATGCGTCTGAGGACGAGGTCACCAACATTGAAGGAGGTCTCCTTAACATTGCGATCGTGGTAGCGACGTAGCTGCTGGTCGTGACGGGCTTGCCTCATGACAGCGGTGAGTCTTTGTTCTTCGAGACTGTCGAGGTCAATGCGACGTGTTTGCTCGGCCTCTCCTTCCTCGTAGAACAGAATTCGTGGAGCTCCGAAGGTGACGTCGGTAGGAAGTATAGCTTCTAATCCGTATACCAGAAAGAAGGGCGAGAAGCCTGTCGTGGAGCTGACTTGAGTCCTGAGGCCCCAGACTACATGAGGCAGCTCGGCTAGCCATCTGGTGGCGTAGTTGGAAGCGTCGTCGTAGATACGATCCTTGAGTGCTTGGAGCACCATGCCATTGGCTTACTCGACCTGGCCATTGCACCTTGGGTGGGCGACCGAGGAATAGTAGATGTCAATGAGGTTATCTTGGCAGAAGTCCCAGAAGACCGAGCTAGTGAAAGCTGCACCTAGGTCTGTGATGATCCTATTGGGCACACCGAAGCAGTGTTTGATGTCTCCGATGAACTTGACTGCTTCTTCCGACGTTACTTTTGCAACAGGTCGGACCTCAATCCACTTGGTGAATTTGTCTACAACGACTAGGATATGCTTGTAGCCGCCTGGAGCGGTACGAAACGGTCCTACCGCGTCGAGACCCCATATAGCGAAGGGCCAATATGGAGGGATAGTGCGCAGAGCCTGAGCTGGCAGGTGCTGCTGTTTGGCAAAGAACTGGCATCTTTTGCACCTCTTGATGAGGTCTTTTGCACCAGTTACAACCGTGGGCCAGCAGAATCCAGATCGATATGCTTTACCGACCAAGTTCGTGGATGCAGCGTGGCAGCCGCACTCACCACTGTGTATTTCGGCTAAGAGTTGTAGACCCTCCGATCGTAGGATGCACTTCATCAGGATGCCCGTGGAGGCAGCTTTCCTGTATAGGTCGGAACCAATCACGATGTAGTTGGCGCTTCGCCGTGTGATGCGTTCTCGCTCTGTTTTGTCGCCTGGGACAAGCTGGTCGAGTATGAAGTCTATGAAAGGCTTGCGCCAGTCGTCTTCTTTTTCAGTCATGAGCACGTCACGAGGAGGTGCTGGATTTTGGTCGTTTGAAGATTGCTCTGGATTATCAGGATCCAGAAGCTTGATTGAAGGCTTGCGTAGGTCTTGGACGAATACGCCTGCTGGGACTAGGGCTCGACGTGAGCCTAGTTTGGAGAGTACGTCGGCGGCGATGTTGTTGTTGTGTGGGACGTGTTGGAATTCGATTCCCTCGAAGTGGCCTTCGAGTTTTCGAATCTCAGCGCAATAAGCATCCATCGTGTCCTTGACGCAGTCCCATTCTTTGTTGACTTGCTCGATGTTGACCTTGGAATCACTGAAAGCTAGTAGTTGCTTGATGCCAAGGGACACTACTATTCGGAGGCCGTGAATTAGGGCTTCGTATTCTGCTCCGTTGTTGGAGGCCTTGTAATGAATCTGCAGGACGTACTTGAGCTATTCTCCATGGGGAGAAATGAGTAATACGCCTGCGCCTGCCCCTTCGAGGTTGAGGGCGCCATCGAAGTACATAATCCAGTGTTCAGGCCACTCCTTGGGAGGGGGCATCTGGATTTCTGTCCATTCAGACACGAAGTCTGCAAGGATCTGCGACTTGATCGCTTGTCTGGGACAAAACTCGATCTCAAACTCTCCAAGCTCGACCGACCACTTGACGATGCGGCCGTTGGCGTCGCGGTTGCGGATGATCTCTCCCAAGGGGAACGAAGACGGGACCACGATCTTGTGATCTTGGAAGTAGTGTCGAAGCTTTCTCGAGGTGATCAGGAGCGCATAGAGCAGCTTCTGTGGTTGTGTGTAACGTGTTTTAGCGTCAGCCAGAACCTCGCTCACGTAATATACAGGTCGTTGAACAGGATAGGCCTGCCCTTCTTCTTCTCGTTCGGCGACGAGAACCATGCTGACCACATTAGTGGTGGCAGAGATGTAGAGCAAGAGTATTTCCTTTGGTATTGGAGGTGTCATAACTGGTGGTGTTGTCAAGGACTCCTTGAGAGCCTCGAATGCTTGCTGTGCTTCGTCATCCCATACGAACTTGTCGGCCTTCTTTAGCAGCTTGAAGAAAGGAAGTCCCTTTCCACCGAGCTTGCTGATGAAACGACCTAGAGCCGCCATCATGCCGGTGAGCTTCATGACGTCTTTTTTGTTAGATGGCTTGGCCATCTTGCGTATGGTGTCGATCTTTGCTGGGTTGGCCTCGATGCCTCGGTGTCCGACCATGAAGCTGAGGAGCAGTCCGGAAGGGACACCTAAGACACACTTCGTTGGGTTGAGCTTCCATTGGAACTCACGTAGATTGGCGAAGGTTTCTATCAGGTCGGCGATGAGCTTGTCTTCCTCTGTAGTCTTGACGACCACATCGTCTACGTAGGCTTCGACGTTCTTCCCAATTTGGGTCTTCAAGCACTTCTGAATTGCTTTTTGGTAGGTTGCTCCGGCGTTTTTAGGCCAAAGGTCATGACCTTATAGCAGTAGATGCCGTGGGGCGTTATGAATGCTGTCTTGTCTTCGTCGTCGGGATGCAGGGCTATCTGATGATACCCTGAGTAGCAGTCGAGGAAGCAGAGTAGGATGCTATCGGCCGTGGAGTCCACGACCTGGTCGATACGAGGTAGAGGGAACGGATCCTTTGGGCAGTGCTTGTTAAGATCAGTGTAATCGATACACATTCTTAATCCACCAGTTTTCTTTGGTACAAGGACCGGGTTTGCGAGCCAAACCGGGTGTTGACACTCTCTAATAAATCCTGCAGCTAAGAGCTTACAGACTTCAACTTCTATAGCTTGTTTTCTATCTTTTGCAAATCAGCGGAGCTTTTGCTTGATAGGTCAGGCAGTCTTGTTGACTTCGAGTCTGTGCTCAGCCAGCTCCCTAGGGACTCCGGGCATGTCGGATGGGCTCCATGCAAAGATGTCGGTGTTGTCCCTGAGGAAGCTGGTGAGCGCGAGTTCCTATTTGGGGTCGAGGTCAGCCCCGATGACTACTTCCTTGGATGCGTCGGGCAGGCCGAGGCAAACCTTCTTGACAGCTGGACTTGGGTCCAAAGCTGTGCTTGTACGCTTCTGCTCCGGTACTTGAAGAGTAGTTTGATCGATCTTGGCTGCCTGAGCGACCTTGACCATTGCAGCGGCTTTGATTGCTGAATCTTTGGAGAGCTCGACGGTAGCGCTCTCGCAATTGTAGGAGACCATGATGTCCCCAAGGACGGAAAGGATTCCGTTTGGTGCCGACATCTTCATGATGAGGTAGGTGTGGTGTGGTATATCCATGAACTTGGCGAGCATAGGTCGTCCGAAGATGGCGTGGTATGAAGAGCGGAAGTGCGCAACTTCGAATGTCAGGTACTCTGTTCTGAAGTTCTCCTTCGCGCCAAAGGTGACCGGCAGGCATACACGGCCTATGGGGTATGCAGCCTTGCCGGGCACGACCCCGTAGAAGGGTTCGTCACAAGCGGTCATTTTGGAGAAGTCAAACTCCATCTTGCGTAGCGTCTCCATGAAGATGATGTTTAGGCTGCTACCTCCGTCAATCAGAGTCTTAGGCAACCAGGCCCCGTTAACTATGGGGTTAACGACCAGCGGATAGGTTCCGGGGTCGAGAATGTGAACCCAATGACCTTTCCTGGAGAAAGTGATTGGAAATCCAGACCACCGTAGAGGTCGTGGATTTTCAGTGTTGACGTGCCCGATCTCCCTGGCGTTTGATCAAGTCTGCCGGTTGGTTTTGATCGCTTGGCGACCACCAACAATGAAGTTGATCTCGCGGTTCGCCTTCTGGAATGCACCATTGGGGTTGCCTCCCTTGGGCGGTGGCGGAGGTGTCCGCTTGTTGCGGTTGTTGTCTTAGCGGTTGTGGTCATCCTGACGACGTCTATCGTCGCGCCGGTCGTTGTGACGGTCATCGTGGCGATCATCACGACGATCACTTCTATCACGCTTATCAGCGCGGTCATCACGACGGTAGTCTTCGCGTCTGTCATCGCGGCGGTAGTCGCCGAGGTAATCACGTCGATCCCTATCGTCATTGCAAGGATAGGGTCTGCGGTCACAGTAATTTCGTTGATCAGGTCGATGGTTACGATTCTCGAAGCGTTGGCCACCGTTGCGGTCGTCGCTGCTGTTGCTCCTAGTCTTCTTGGAAGTAGATGGTACCCCTAGGGTACACTTTAACTGCTCGCACTCCCTCATGGTATGCTTGGCGTCGCGGTGGAACTAGCATTGGTCGTCCATGACCATATTGAAGTCACCTTCAAGGAAGGTGGACGGTCTTGGCGGATCTATTACATAGGCTTCACCGGATCACTTGCGCGACCTGGTGCCTCCGTCGTCGTGGTCTTCTCCATTGAAGTCATGCATTACTGCGTCTTGAGTGTCGACCAGTTTGTCGACGTAGGCCATCAGGTCGCCAATGGTTTTGGCATCGGCTTCGTGGATCTTCTCGAACAACTTGATGTTAGTGATCCCCTTCTTGTAGTATGCAATGACATCATCGTCTTTGACACCTGCGAGGGTGTTGCGGTTCTCGAAGTAGCGGTTTGTGTACTCACGGAGAGTTTCGTCTCTTCTCATCCGTACTCTGGTGAGGTGGTGAGTATTGTCAGGACGGTTGTAGGTCGCCTGGTAATTGGTTGTGAATAGGCGGGACAAAGTCGCCCAGGAGGTGATGCACTCTGCTGGGAGATTATCGAGCCATAGGAGTGGCGCCTTGCCCATCACGAGAGGAAAGTACCCGACCATGTGGTCTTCATTTCCTCCCGAGGCACACGCGGGTATACTGTACATCTTGAGCCGTATACTTGGATCAGAGCGACCGTCGTACTTCTCAATTGAAGGCTTGAAGTCTTTGGGATATCTGATCGTCCGGAGACGTCGTGAGAAAGTTGGGAAATTGTTGACCGCTCCCGGACTTGCTGATGGAGCATGATCAGCAGGGATGACGTAGAGGTCGTCGGGAGGGCCATTGTCTTGGTCGTACTGGGCATGTCGTAAGAGTTCCTGGTCGTGCATGATCCGGAGATCTGTAGCTTGGATGGGGTTGTTGGCGTCGAGGGGCTTAGGTGCCCCATGCTCGCGGTCGTAGTTTGCACGTCGAGCTATCTTGACTTCATCTCTTATGCGGTGGCGCCGACTTCCTTCTACTCGATCAGGCTGGACCGGAGGAGGCTGAGCTCCTACATCGCGTCTTGGATTTGGGGCGGGGTTCCCCTGGATATTGACAGCGTTGGCTGCATTGTTGGCGGTGTTGCCAGCATTAGTCGGGGCGTTTCCTGGAGCATTAGCCGCTGGGTTGGCTGGAGCGTTTGCTGCAGCGCTAGCAGCGGGATTAGCTGGCTGCATTACTTCGTTTTCACCTCTCCCTTCTTCAGCCACCGGGTCGAGAGGACCTGGCTTCGACGTCGTTGTCAAGGTCGCTCCGATCTGCTTCTAGAATAGGAACTTGCCACGGATCTGCTATATCCAGGGCCTCTTTCTTTGATCTGAGTGGCTGCAACACGGACATTGTCCTGGAGGCGCCGCTGGAGAATCTTTGAGGTGGTTTAGGACAGCGAGGGCAGCTACCAAGTTGGTCTGTGGTGAGTTGTAGACTTCATGTCCGTCGCGCTCGAAGTCCCTAAGGAGATCTCGCGCACGTAGTCTGTTGGCTCGAGGTGGGTCGTCGTGGCGTCGCTGTTGTGGTGCTGCTGGTACCACGAGTGCTTGTTGCTCGGGGTTGGCGTTGACCTGTCCGGCGTTAGCCGGTTGAAGGCTTTGCGGGCCGGGCGCGCGCTCGCGATCTCTTGTTGTCGTCGAACAGCTCGGGCAGCTTTGGCATTTTCTCGCTCTTGACGCTGCGCATCTATCTCTCCATCTTGCGGTGGTACATCTGCAGAGACGACCAAGATCTGGCGATCTAGGGTCTCGAATTCTTCTCCCGGATAATTCGGGGAGATCGTTGTGTGAACGACCAGGAACGCGAGGCGGTCTGGAGACGATTCTTGGTTCAACCGGCGGCGATGAGCTGTGGTAAGAGGTCAACGAAACTTCTTGAGGACACGACACTGGCGTGCAGTGTGCTTGGGGTTTTCGTGGATAGGGCAAGGCTCATCGAGGTGATTCCTGCAGCTTCCGCGATCTTGATGGCAGAGTCCAGATTCGATCTGGGTCTTGCGCTTCATGTAGCGTGATGCTACGCGGGCCGCATTGCGCAGGCCGAGAGGGATGCTAGAGGTTGAAGGAGTCATGCAAGGACGCTTGGCGTGCTCACAGATTTTGATTGTATCGGAGATCATATCCCCGACACGATCAATCCCAGCGATCAGGTCGCTAGGAGTGGGTGGGTGGGGTTTCTTTGACAGATCTGTTTCGATCTGTTGGTTGGTGGAGACCGCGTTTCCTTCAATGACAATGCAGGCGACTGGAGCGGTGGATTTCGCCGGCATCGAGCCGAAGAAGATGTCAATAGGGTTGGCAAAGAAGTCTGCCATGCTCTCCGGGAAGGTGACGTCGTTGGTCGGAGCTATCGAGTTGCACGAAGAACCTTGACTCAGCCCCTACCTGACGCGCCAACTGTTAGATGGTGAGATCTGGACAGCCCACGGGGGTGTTAATCCCTATGGTTTATTTGTTCGGCGGTGAGGAGTCTAAGGCTAAGAACTCGAAGGTCGCATACGAGTACGCGGAACACAAAGAACACTGCGAGTTTATACTGGTTCGGGCCCCCGGGGAGTAATACCCTACATCCAGTTGTTGGTGTAGATTGCTAGAGGGTTGGTCGAGATGATGATGTTACAAGGGGATCGCCTCATCCGCCTTATATTGGTCAGCGGATGAGGTCGGTTCCCAGACTCCTGGTCGGTTACAACCAGGAGACCTAAGTCTATGTTACAATCTTGCCATATCCCGTTGATCTGCTTTGGTCGTAATCCATCGAGGTCTTGTCTTGTCTTGTCTTGTGTGCCAAGTCTTGAGGTCGTCCGGGGGATCCTCTGAAAGGTCTACAGGAGGTCGTGTGGGCCACCAACTAGGTCAGTTGGGCCCACTGACAGGTCGGCGGGTCTTCTAGTAGGTCAGACCCACTTGTCAGGGACGGCCGTGAGCCTGGTCGGTAGGGACCCAGGGGTACCCATGTCTCACAATCCGCTCCCACGAGATGTTTATGATGGAAGACATGGAATCATGTACCTCTCACTCAAGCGCCAAGAAAGATCTTGCACTCAAGGCAAGTGAAAAGGCCAAGTCCAAGAAGATCAATGCAAAGCCTCCTTCTTCCTTAAGTGAGAGCAAAGACAAAAGTGATTCGAGTGAAGCAGAGAGCGATGATGCCAAGCTTGCTCTCCTCATGAAGAGAACCACAAGAATGCTCTCCAAGATTAGCAAGAAGGGCTACAATTATGACCTCAAGAAGTAGAAGTTTCGGGCATCAAGAAGAAGTGGTGAGGGAAGCAATCGGAAGTGCTACAATTGTGGAAGCTATGATCATCTATCATATGATTGCCCCAAGCCCGACAAGCGATTCTCAAGCACAAGCAAGAAGAATGATGAAGATGACAAATATGCCAAGAACTACAAGAAGAGCTCATCCAAGAATAAGTCATCAAACAAGCCCTACCACAAGAAGAAGGGTGAACATCGTTCTCTCTTGGTCAATGAATGGGTAACCGCTGGTGAAACTTCAAGTGAATCAAGTGAAAGTGAAGAAGACAAGAACAAGAAGATCGCCGGTATTTCTATCATGGATGATGAAGAGCCTCCACTCCCACCTCCACCAATGTGCTTCATGGCAAAGCACTCCAAGGTGAGTGATAGCGATAGTAGTGGGTCTTCTAGTAGTGATGATGAACTCTCACCACTTGCTCTTAAAGGTCTTCTTGATGAATATACTTCCATGATTAAGAAACAAAAGAGTAAGCTCAAAGAACTTGATGAGACTCATTAGAAACTTAAGCTATCATATGATGAGTTGCTTGTGAAGCACAATGACCTTAGCGAAGAACATGATGCTTTGATAGTGTCCAACAAGTCACTTAGAGATGACCACAACAAGTTACTTGATAAGCACAGTGAGCTCATCGTCAAGCATGTCGACATAACTGTGCTTAAAAAGTCTATTGAATAAAATCATATGAAACTTAAGAAAGAACATGTGCTCTTAGAGATGAAATATCAAGAACTTGAGCTTGCTAGTGAGGACATTGGTTCTAGTGGGCATGCAAATGCTAGAGAAGTCACTAAAGCCAATGCCTCCACCTCATGTTATGATCTAATTGAAGAACCTAAGGTCTTGCTTAATGTTGAAACTATTGCTTCTTCCTCCAAGACTAACCATGATAGGGTGAAAGCTCTTGAAGAAGAAGTGAGAAGCCTAAGGTCTTGTGTAAAGATTTTGGCCAAGGGTGAGGAGCTACACAAGGAGATCCTCTACTACAATGCAAGAGACTATGGGACAAGGGGACTTGGTGCTTTCCCTAATCCCATCAAGGAAACTCCTAGGTCTAAGGAGCTTTATGGGTGTTTTATCAATGAAGTTGGATCTTATTGTCAACATTGCAAGGTTACCAGTCATCACACAAGGGAGTGCCCAACACCTACTCGCCCTTTGCCCACCTTGCCTAACAATTACAAGTCCATGTACAATGATAACCATTTCTTGTTGATGAATAAGAACAATGGAAAAGTGGCAATCAAGTTCATTGGGACCAAACCAAAAGTCAAGCCACCTAGAAGCTTGTGGATTCCTAAAGCTCTTGTCACTCACATCAAAGGGCACAAACTAGCTTGGGTTCCTAAATCTCAATGCTAATTTCTTGTGTGTAGGTGAACTACAAGGCCGGAGGGAGTCATTGGATACTTGATAGTGGTTGCACTCAACACATGACCGGCCAAGTAAAAATGTTCACCTCACTAGTGGATGACGCGGGAGATCATGAACAAGTGTCATTTGGTGATTCAAAAGGAAGGATCTCCAGATTGGGTGAAATCTCTCTAACAAATGATTTATCCCTTTCCAATGTTCTCTTTGTGGATTCTTGTAGTTATAACTTGCTTTCCATTGCACAATTTTGTGACCTTGGTCTTTCATGCACATTTGATGATGAAGGGGTCACAATAACTAACAAGAATTCTAATGAAGTTGTTTTCAAGGGATTCCGCTATGGCAATATTTATCTTGTAGATTTTACATCCCATGAAGCAAACTTGACTACTTGCCTCATCTCCATGACATCCAAGGGTTGGCTATGGCATCATCGCATTGCACATATAGGCATGAGCCAACTCAAGAAAGCTTTCAAGAAAGGCATGGTCCTTGGTGTGAAGGATGCTACATTTGAGAAGGACAAGTTATGTAGTGCATGTCAAGCTGGCAAGCAAGTTGCAAGTCATCATCCTATGAAGACTTATGTATCTACCACAAGACCATTGGAGCTGATTCACATGGACCTCTTCGGACCAACTACATACAAGAGTCATGGTGGTAATCTCTATTGTCTTGTCATTGTTGACGATTACTCACGCTATACTTGGACTTTCTTTTTGCAGGACAAGGGCAAGACATTGGACATCTTCAAGAAGTTTGCTACTAGAGCCCAAAATGAGTTTAGGTCATCCATGGTGAAGATTAGGAGTGACAATGGATCGGAATTCCACAACACAAAAGTAGAAGAGTATTGTGATGGGGAAGGCATCAAGCATGAATTCTCCTGAACCTATACACCACAACAAAATGGTGTGGTAGAGAGAAAGAACAAGACACTCATCACTCTTGCAAGAGCTATGTTGGATGACTATGGGGTTTCACAAAGGTTTTGGGTGGAAGCTATCAACACGGCATGCCATGCTTCAAATAGAGTGTATCTCCACCGACTCATGATAAAGACACCATATGAGCTACTCATTAGGAGAAAGCCCAACATCCCTTACTTCCAGGTGTTTGGTTGTAAGTGTTTCATATTCAAGAAGAGGAAGCATCTAGGGAAGTTTGAGAGTAGAGTAGATGAGGGCATATTTGTTGTTTATGCATCTAACTCCAAGGCATATAGAGTATTCAATAACTCTACACGAGTGATTGAAGAAACATGTGACGTGGAGTTTGATGAATCTAATGGCTCCCAAGGAGATGGTTTTTGTTGTGATGATGTAGGAAAAGAACCGCTCCGAGAAGCAATGAAGAAGATGGCCATTGGTGACATCAAGCCAAAGGAGGATGATGACTCTCACTCCATTCATGAAGACTCCTCCGATGATGATGATGATAATGATGATCAACCAAGGCGTCCACCTACATCTCCCACTAGACAAGATAGTCCATCTTCCTCACAAGAACCACCTCCTATCTCACAAGACACTCAAGATCAAGTAGAGGACACGAGCGAAGTTCAATCTCAAGATGATCCCACCTCTACAATATTTGGAAGGCGCACAAGGACTTCAACAAACCATCCAATTGACCTTGTGTTGGGTGATCCCAAAGGGGGTACAAGGACTTGCTGCAAGCAATATGCATCATTTTGTAAACATCATGCTTTTGTCTCTTTTGTAGAACTCACTACTATAGATGAAGCTCTTGGGGAAGCGGATTGGATCTTGGCTATGCAAGATGAGCTCAACAACTTCACAAGAAATCAAGTGTGGGAGTTGGTAGAGCGCCCCAAGAACAAGAATGTTATTGGCACTAAGTGGGTCTACCGGAACAAGCAAGATGAACATGGCATTGTGGTGAAGAACAAGGCAAGACTTGTCGCCAAAGGGTACTCTCAAGTAGAAGGCTTGGACTATGGAGAGACTTTCGCTCTGGTGGCACGTCTTGAAGCTATCCGTATCCTCCTTGCATATGCATCTAGTCATAAAATGAAATTATTTCAAATGGATGTTAAGAGTGCTTTCTTGATTGGCTTCATCAATGAAGATGTCTATGTGGAGCAACCTCCCGGTTTTGAGGATGCTACATATCCTAACCATGTCTATAGGTTGCACAAGGCTTTGTATGGACTCAAGCAAGCTCCTAGGGCATGGTATGAGAGGCTCCGGGATTTTCTCATCGAAGCGGGATTCAAGATTGGTAGAGTGGACAACACTCTATTCACAAAGATAATCAACAAAGAACTTTTCATTTGTCAAATTTATGTTGATGATATTATCTTTGGCTCTACTAATCTCAAAGTGTGCAAGGATTTTAGTGAACTCATGACTAGGGAATTCTAGATGTCAATGATCGGAGAGCTCAACTTCTTCCTTGGGTTTCAAATCAAGCAATTGAAGGAAGGGACTTTCATTCATCAAGAGAAGTACACTAATGATATCCTCAAGAAGTTCAAGATGGATGATTGTAAGCCGATCAAGACTCCAATGCCTACCAATGGACATCTCGACCTAGATGAGGGAGGTAAACCGGTTGACCAAAAGCTTTACTGTTCTATGATCAATTCTCTTCTTTATCTTACCGCATCTAGGCCCGATATCATGTTTAGTGTGTGTGTATATGTGCTCGGTTTCAAGCCAACCCTAAAGAATCTCACCTAAGTGCTTTAAAAAGGATCCTTAGATATTTAAAATACTCACCTAGCATTGGCTTGTGGTACCCCCATGGTGCTTGTTTTGAGCTCTTGGGTTATTCAGATTCGGACTTTGCCGGATGTCGAGTAGACCGTAAGAGTACTTCGGGTGGGTGCCATTTGCTAGGATGCTCTTTGGTTGCTTGGTCCTCTAAGAAGCAAAACTCCGTGGCCTTATCCACCGCGGAGGTGGAATACATTTCCGCGGGGGCTTGTTGTGCTCAAATCCTATATATGAAGCAAAGCCTCTTGGATTATGGTGTGATTATAGATAGGGTTCCCCTCCTTTGTGACAATGAAAGTGCTGTAAAAATTGCTAACAACCCAGTTCAACACTCACATACCAAGCACATTGATAGCCGTTATCACTTCTTGCGAGACCATGTTGCTAAAGGGGACATTTTCCTTTGTGGTGTTCGCTCCGAGGAGCAATTGACGGATATATTCACCAAGCCTCTTGATGAAAACACTTTTTGTAGGCTTCGGAGTGAATTAAATGTGCTTGATGCGTCCAACATCATGTAATGCTTGTCATATTGTTTGCATTTGCATATGGACATGATTAGGGGCTTGTCTAACCTTGATGAGATAGTGGTGTCGGTGCGGAATGTGGTCCCGACACTAACCAGTAATAAGCGCCAAGGTCTATCCCTCAATGGTCGATGCTAAGCAATAAAAGACAGAGTTTATCCTGGTTCCGGCCGAGGGGCCGTACGTCCAGCAGTGGTGTGCTCAAGGCACTATATTGCTCAGCACCGGGGGTGCCTGTAGTGGGGGCTGCTACAAGCAAGGCGGGAGAGGAAGCGTGGCTTCCAAGTCCCTGGTGTAGTGGCTGAAGATGTTGTGGGAGAATTGGAGAGCAAGTGCGTGGCGCAGCCTGTCTCGTGTTATGTTGTGTCGCGTGTTCGTCGTCGTGTCTCCCGTCCGTCCCCTGCGGCAGGGGGGTTCGTCCTCCTTTTATAGACCAAGGAGAGAGCGAATCACATGCGCGCCGCGCTATTTAGCTACGTGAGGGAGCGTGATGTGCTATGCTGTAGAGTAGGCGGCCGCCCAAGCGATCCTTGCAGCGATCCGGCCATCATGGCGTATCTTGTACCCGAACAGTGGCGGCCTCGAGGGTAGAAGGGCAGCGGGCGGCTGTGATGTCTTCAGATAGGCTCGAGGGAGTTGCTGACGTCGGTCCGTACGAGGCACAGTGGCAGGTAAGGTGGTGTCCCGTTCCCGCACACTCCACAGTGCTGGAGTTGTTGCCACAGCGCCTGGCGTGTGCCCGTACGCGCGGGGGCGGCAGCCATACCGTTGACAGTGGCAGGGATGGCGTCCCACCGGCCTAGCGCCTCCACCTAACCCTACAGGGTCACAAGAAAAGCCAATCGAGGGTGCGGCCGGCCCCCCTTCGAGGGCTCAGCGCGTTGGCCGTACCGGAGCAGGCGGCGCGGCGTCACGGACCGGGCACCGGCCACGCCGCATAGTCCCCCCCACGCTGGCGGGGATGGGCTCCCTCCCCGGGGAGTTGGTGCGGCGGCACGGGCGCGAGCCCCGGGCGTATGATGGCGCCGCCCCCGCCGATGTCGGGGCATTAAATGCCCGCGTACGGGAGCGGTGCGCGCGTGCGGAGTGCCCCTCGAGCGAGGCGGACTCCGTTCGAGGGCGGGGCAGACCCTCGAGCGAGGCGGAGCCTGCTCGAGGTAAGCGCACCCCCTCGAACGGGGCAGAGCCCGCCCGAGGGAGGCGCGCGCCCTCGAGCGAGGCGAAGCCTGCTCAAGGGGATCTTCGAGCTGGCGGGCTCGAGGAACGGCTCGAATGCGCGTGCCCTCGTCGTCCCTGACTCCGGTGATCTGGGGCGCCTGTTCGAACCCATCGAGGGTCAGGCTTCGAACCTCTGATCAGTAGGGCCGTGCGGGGTGGCGGCTAAGCGCTCCCGGCCTGGCATCTGCGCTCCTTCGAGGGGCCTGGGCGAGCCGGCCCTCGAGGCGCCGATCGCAGTGGTGCGGGGCGGCGGCTAAGCGCTCCCGGCCCGCATCTACGCTCCTTCGAGGGGCCCGGGCGAGCCGGCCCTCGAGGCGCCGATCGCAAAGTGGTGCGGGGCGACGGCTAAGCGCTCCCGGCCTGGCATCTGCGACCATCGAGGGGCCTGGGCGAGCCGGCCCTCGAGGCGCTGATCAGTAATATAGCGTGGCATGGGTGCTTGCGGCGCCCGTTTTGTTTCAAACGGGCCCCGAGGCGACCTTCTCACGCCTGTACCCTTTCGAGGGTTGAAGTTTTCCCGAGCCAGGAGCTCGTGCCGCTCGAGGGTTCTCCTTACTTTGTAAGGAACCGGGCCTTTTAACGCTCCACAGTCGAGGCTACGGTTTCGCGTCGCGGGCGCGCCTTTTTAGGCGCCGCGGCCGCGCGCGTAGTGGGCGGCGTGGGCAGGCGGACGTGACCGCCTGCCACGACCCTCGCTATTCTTCGCCGTGATGATGGCCTGTTCACGGTGGCGTGGCTGCCGCGGTCGTGGTGGGGCCCCCCGGTCAGCGAGAAGAAAAGATTCCCTGCAGTTAATGCGCGCTGGACGTCCGCCCCGGAGAGCACGCCCCCGGCTTATAAATCTGAGGGGAGGGAAAACGGCGGTTTTTTACCTTAGCGTTCCGCCATTCTTGCCCCCTACGCTCTCGCCTTCGTTTTGCTCTTGCCACCGCGCCCCTTCGCCATTAGAGCTCTTCTTCCTCCCGTCCTCTGCTCTCGGGTTTCTTGTCCTTTCTCATGGCGCCGCTTCCGCCCCTCACGATCCTCGACCCGTACGCCTGGGAGCGGTCAACGGTGACCCGGCTGGCCCTCGGCGAGCTAGTCTCCGCCGGCCAGTTGGCGGTGAACGAGGAGGGCCGGCCGGCGGAGTGGATCGTGCCGCCGGCGGGGGACCACGCGCCCAACCCTCGCCGTAAGGCTACGTGGTGAGCTTCATCCGCTTCCATGAGCGCGGCTTCGCCGCGCCGGCGAGCCGCTTCATGCGGGCGCTCTGCCACCGCTACGGCGTGGAGTTACACAACTTCGCGCCGAATGCGATTTCGCAGGCGGCCACGTTCGTGGGCGTCTGCGAGAGGTATCTAGGGATCCCAGTCAATTGGGAGCTCTGGATACACCTCTTCCGCGCGGAGCTCTTCACGCAGCCGACGACGGAGCAGAGGACCCGCCGCGCGGTGCACGCCGGCGGCATGTCGCTCGCCCTGCGGACGCAGTTCAAGGACGACTACATCCCCTGCATCATGACAACGAACAACGCCGGCTGGGAGCGGGGGTGGTTCTACCTGCGCAACGCTGAGCCCGGCCTCCCCGCCTACACTGGTCTGGTGCTCCGGGAGAAGCCCAACTCCTGGGGCCACGGGGTGTCCAGGGTCCAACATCGGAGGCGGTCCGGACTCGCTCCCCGGCCGCCACCGAATATCCTGGCGACACGCGGGCTGACCGCGGCGAGCGTCCTCGCCTTCCTCCACCACCGGCGGATCGTGCCTCTGATGGAGAGGCCGCTCTGCATCTTCGAGATGACGGAGGTGGCGGACCCCGTCGCGCTGGCGAGGTCGCGGATGCTCCCAACCCCCCTCGAGCGGGGGTATGCGCTCACCCGGGCGCGGAACGCCGTCGACACCCGGATGCTGCGCCAGGATCGGTCCCCGTGGGACCTCGAGATGCTTCCCACCGGCCCACTGGTGAGTATGATTCTTGGCCCTGTCTTTGTTCTCGATGTTGCCCCTGGCCCCTGACGCGCCCTTGACGTTCCTGCCTGCAGTTGGTGAGCCTGAGTGCCGCGAAGTCCGTTCCGCCCACCCCTGACTCCCGCACGCTCGGTCGGGCGGCGCAGCAACGGGAGCGGGAGCGGGCGGCGCGCAAGAAGGAGCGCGCGGGGCGGCACCGCGAACGGCGCGAGCGGCGGAGCGAGGAGTACCGGCGGCGCGAACGGCGGGGGGCTCTCCTCTCGGGGACCGAGGAGTACTCGTCCTCGGAGGAGGATGAAGAGGAAGGAGGGGGGGGCGGGGCCCCTTCGATAGGTGGGAGCTCGCGCCCCCGTCGCCGGAGCCGGCTCCGGCGGCAAGGGCGGCGGCGCCGGGGCGGGCGCGGGGCGCCCGCCGCCGGCCATCGACAACGGGAGCGGCGCGAGCCGCGGAGGTGCGCGCGCGCCGCGCAGGCGCGCGCGCGCGCGCGCGCCCACGCGCGGGCGCGGGCCGCGCGCGCGCGGGGGAGACGTCGGGGAGGCGCGGCGACGGGTGCGTCGGCCGCGCCGGCCTCATCCACCGAGGCCTCGAGGAAGAGGAAGCGCGCCTTCTCCTCTTCGAGGTAAGGGGCTCGCTCTCCTGCGGGGTTTGGTTTTTTTTGGCGACCAGGCGTTCTGATTTTTTGTTTGTACTTGTGCAGGGTGGTGGCAACCGTGCCTCCTCTCGCACCGTCCAAGGTGTTGAGGGCGGACGCGTCCGTTCCCACCCGGCGGCGCTCGTCGAGGGCGCCCCGCGGGGGCAAGCACGGCGGCGGCGGGCGAGAGCTCGCGGGGGCCCGGGCCGAGGCCCTCGAGGCCTCTGGCCGGCGGATCGGCTTGCCGTGGCGCGGCCGGCGGTCGTCGAGGAGCGGCGGGCGCCGGTCGTGGCGCGAGCGCGCCCGCGGCGGCGGCGCGCGGCGGAGCGCGGGGCGGGCGGCGGTGGGCGAGGAGGGCGGTCGGGCGCCCGTGGTCGCGGAGGCGCGGCCGAAAGCGGTGGCCGCGGCGCCGCGCCGGCGCCCGCGGCCACGGAGGTGCAAGTGGAGGCGCCGGCGGAGGCGACGCGAGGGACCGGCGCCCCGGCGGCTCCCGGCGGTGGTGGTGGAGATCCCGGACGACGACTCCCCGCCGCCCGGGTGGGATCAGTGGGCGAGCTTCCCCACGCTCTCCCCAGAGTCCCAGGAGGTGGCCCTCGTGAGGCTGCGTGAGGGCCACATGGAGGCAGGAGGCCGAGGGCATGGCGCCGAGGCCTTGTCTTCTTGCGCCGGCCACTCCGCCCCCGTAAAGGGGATCGCTGGCGACCCGCCCACGTTCGCCGACGCCCAGGGGGAGCGGGGAGCGCGGGGGGACGCCTCCGCGGCCACGCCGCCACGCTCGACCGTGCGTTGAACGAGGCGCTGAGGGTCCACGGCGGCCCCGCATGGCGCGTCTTCCAGGTGGCGCATCGTTGCTCGTTTTCCTCTTTTTCTCGCTTCTGCGCGCTGTCTTTGTAGCATGGTGCTTACGGGTTTGGACTTGTGGGTGACAGGAGCTCGAGCGCCGCGCCCGCGACAAGTACGGCGCCTTCGACCAGGTGAACGCCGAGCTCCACCGGCCTCCGGAGCGATGCGGCGCCTTCGACGCGCTCGCCGACGCCCTCGGGACCCCGACGGCCGGTTGTCGTGCGGGCCATGGCCCCGCGCGATCAACTCCATGAGAGCGGGAGGCGGGACCCGGCGCGTCCCTCTAGCCTCGAGCGGGTCCGCACGCCCTCGTCGACCGGGATGAGGCGCGCGCGGCGGCGCGCGCTCGGACTCCGGAGAAGATGCGCACGCCGGCGACCAACCGGGAGGCGGAGGTGGCCGGCGTCTGCGGCCGAGAACCGGGGGCTCCGCTCGTCGCTCGAGGGGGCGCGGCGCGGCGGCGTCCAGGCGAGGAGCGGCGCGCGCGCGCCGAGCAAAGGGCCAAGGAGGCCGACGACTTGAAGGCCGCCCTCTACGCCAAGGTCGCGGCGCTCGCCGTTGCTGAGGACCAGCTCCTGCAAGCGCACCGCCCGTCAAGGAGCTGAGGGACGGCTCCAGCAGGAGCAGGCCGCCCTTGTCGACGCTCGATCGGCCCTGGAGCGGGAGCGCGCTGCTCGCGAGGTAGCGCAGATGTCGCTGGAGGACCGGAACATCGAGTTCTCCAAGGTCGAGGGCGAGCTGATAGTGCTCAGCATCACGAGCGCGAACCAGGAGCTGGCCCTCCAGGAGCAAGGCGAGACCGTCAGGGGCCTCGAGCAGGCGGTCGAGGCCGAGCGCCGCGCCCTCGAGGTGGAGAGGAAGCAAGTCGAAGGTGAGCCGCTGTTTGACTCCTGTTTTGTTGGGTTTCCCTTAGAGGGTTCGCACTCTTTTTCTGATTTCTTTCTCGTCTGGCAACTCCAGGCTTGCGCACCGCGCTGGGGCACGCGGCTGAGCGGGCCGAGGCGCTGCAGACCTCCTACAACTCCTCCGAGCAGAGCCACGGGGAGTTGCGCGGTGCGGCCCTCGAGACCCGCCGGCCGTGGAGGAGGGTGAGGCACGGGCGGTAGCTCGGCCCGGCCGCCGCCCGCGCGCCCTTAGCGGCCACGTCACCGAGCGCATGCGCCGGCGCCGCTATCTTGGCGTCCCGAAGGCCCTCGGGGTGGTGCGGTCCCACTACGAGGTTAACTTCGAGGCGCTGGCGGAGGGCTACGTCATCCCCGAGGGTGTTGAGGACGAGGTGGCGATGGAGCGCATGGACGCGCTCGCCGCCAACGCCGCCGGGACACTTGCCGAAGCCTTCGAGGAGTTCCTCTTCCTGGACGCTGCTGATGCCGCTGCTCCTCCCGCCTGAAGACAGCCGGGCGCTAAGCCCGTTTTTGTTTATGTATCAGTATGCTGGCCGTGCGGCCCTTGTAAATAGACAAGTTATTTTTGCCATAAACATTTGCCGATGTGAAGTTATGTCTTTTGTTTATTACGCTTTTTTGTTTCTCCTTCTTCCTGAGTAGATTCTAGTTAGGGGAGTTCGATTTTCGCGGGTGGCCTGTTGGGTTGGAGGCGAGAGAGAAGGGCCGTATCCTCGCGGAGGCGTAGGCTATCTCTGGCTCGCGCGCTCCTTCCGCTAGGCTGCCTGCGCCCTGTTCGAATCTTTGCTCGGGGCCGAAGTAGAAAACAAACTTAGCGTGCGTGAGTTGTTTCGTTTTTGCGTGAAAATGGGACTATTTGGGGGGGGGGTGCCCCCCGTAGTAGCCCCCGAGGGTAACTTGGGTTTCATGGGAAAGCCGAGTTGCCCTTTTCATTAGACTTATGACGTTTACATAGTTGTCACCAACTGGGGCGTTGGTCATGTGATTTTTGCAACAAAATACTTGGGAATCCTAGATAAGGGTAGAAGCGACGTAGCTGTTGGATGTTCCAAGCGTTGGTGAGTTCTTCACCGTCCTCATTGGCCAGCTTGTACGTGCCGGGCTTGAGTACCTTCACCACGACGTAGGGTCCCTCCCATGGAGGCGATAGCTTGTGGCGTCCTCGGTTGTCTTGGCGTAGCCTTAGGACCAAATCCCCCTCACTGAAGTCCCGTCGGTGTATCTTGCGTGCTTGGTAGTGCCTGAGGGACTGTTGATACCTCGCGGAGTGCATCAAGGCCACGAGGCGTGCCTCATCCAGCTGGTCCAGCGAGTCCTCGCGGGCTCGCTGGTTGGCATCCTCGTCGTAGCCTCGAACCCTAGGCGACCCGTATTCTAAGTCCGTGGCGAGGACGGCCTCCGCGCCATGGACTAGGAAAAACAGGGTGAACCCGGTGGCTCTGCTCGGGGTGGTCCTTAGGCTCCACACGGCTGCTGGCAGCTCTTGGAGCCATTTCCGACCAGATTTGTTTAGCTGGTAGAAAATGCTAGGCTTAAGGCCTTGTAGGATCATGTCGTTGGCACGCTCTACTTGGCCGTTGGTCTGCGGGTGTGCCACAGCTGCCCAATCCACACGGATGTGGAACTTGTCGCAAAACTCCAAGAATTTCCTGCCCGTGAACTGGGACCCATTGTCGGTGATAATGGAGTTTGGCACTCCAAAGCGATGGATGATGTCGGTGAAGAACGTCACCGCTTGCTCCACCCTGAGATTCGTAAGGGGGCACACCTCCACCCACTTGGAGAACTTATTGATTGCGACCAACAAGTGGGTGAAGCCCCCGGGCGCCTTCCGCAGGGGCCCGACGATGTCCAGCCCCCACACGGCGAACGGCCATGTTATGGGGATGGTCTGCAGGAGATGAGCGGGAAGGTTGGACTTGCGGGCGTAGAACTGGCACCCTTCGTAGGTGCGTACGACCTCGCTGGCGTCCGCGACCGCGGTAGGCCAGTAAAAGCCTTGGCGGAAAGCATTGCCAACGAGGGTACGAGGCGCGGCGTGATGGCCGCAGGTCCCGGCGTGGATGTCCCGCAGGAGCTCGCGCCCCTCGGGGATGGGCACGCACCGTTGCAAGATGCCGGAGGCGGCGCACTTGTACAGCTCGCCGTCGACAAGGGCAAAGGACTTGGCCATCCTGGCGATGCGCCTGGCCACGGGCCGGTCCGAGGGGAGCTCCCCTCGAGCCATCCAGGCGATATACTTGTCGCGCCAGTCAGCCCTGACAGGGGTTGGCTCGATATCCATCACGTCGGCCTCGTAGGAGCCATACCCCTCGAGGAGGGAGAGTACTACGCCTCGTTCGAGGGGTCCTCGTCCATGGGTTCCACACCCGCTGGATCCGGGGGAGCCCCCGAGGGTTCCGCGTGGCTCGAGGGGTGAGGCTCGAGGACGATCGAGGGTTGAGCGATATCGCGGGAAAAAACGTTCGGGGGGACGGTGATCCGCCCGGACGCGATCTTGGCCAGCTCGTCCGCCTCCTCGTTGTACCGGTGGGGCACGTGATTGAGCTCGATGCCGTAGAACTTGTCCTCGAGGGCTCGCACGACCTTGCAGTACGCTTCCATTTTGTCGTCATGGCAGCTCGCGTTCTTCATGACTTGGTCGATTACGAGCTGCGAGTCCCCCCGCACGTCGAGGCGCTCGACGCCTAACTCAATGGCGATCTCGAGGCCGCAAAGGAGGGCCTCGTATTCAGCCATGTTGTTCGACGCGGGGAAGTGGAGGCGCACCGCGTATCGCATGTGCTCCCCGAGGGGTGACACGAAGAGCAGGCCTGCGCCCGCCCCTGTTTTCATCACCAAGCCGTCAAAATACACAGTCCAGCACTTTTCTTGGATCTGCGGCAGTGGCAGCTGCGTATCCGTCCACTCAGCGACGAAATCTGCCAGGATCTGGGACTTGATGGCCTTGCACGGGGCGTAGGCAAGCGTCTCGCCCATCAGCTCCACGGACCACTTGGCAATCCTGCCCGCCGTGTCGGGATTGCGGATGATCTCCCCCAGCGGGAAGGATGAGACCACCGTGACGGGGTGGGCCTCGAAGTAGTGGCGGAGCTTGCGCCGCGCGAGGATCACCGCATACAGCAGCTTTTGGACTTGAGGGTAGCGCGTCTTGGTGTCAGACAAGACCTCGCTGATGTAGTAAACTGGCCGCTGGACTGGTAGGGCGTGCCCTTCCTCCGCACGCTCTACCACGATTACGGCGCTGACCACTTGGGTGGTTGCGGCCACGTAGAGCTGCAGGGGCTCGCCGTCCTGCGGCTGCGTGAGGATCGGGGCGTGCGTTAAGGACGCCTTCAGCTTGTCGAGCGCGTCCTGGGCCTCAGCGGTCCAGGAGAAGCGCTCGTGCTTCTTGAGTAGGCGGTAGAGGGGCAGGCCCTTCTCACCGAGCCGCGAGATGAAGCGGCTCAAGGCGGCAAGGCACCCCAGCACCTTTTGCACCCCTTTGAGGTCCCGGATCGGGCCCATTTGTTCAAGGGCCGCAACCTTCTCGGGGTTGGCCTCGATCCCCCGTTGGGAGACGATGTATCCCAGGAGCATGCCTTGTGGCACTCCAAAGACACACTTTTCGGGGTTTAATTTGACCCCATTGGCCCGTAGGCAGCCGAACGCGATGCCAAGGTCGCCAACCAGGTCGTTCGCCTTCCTGATTTTTACGACGATGTCGTCCACATACGCCTCGACCGTCCGTCCGATGTGATCCCCGAAAACGTGTTGCATGCAGCGTTGATACGTCGCACCTGCGTTTCGGAGGCCAAACGGCATCGTTACGTAGCAGAACATCCCGAACGGCGTGATGAACGAAGTCGCGAGCTGGTCGGACTCCTTCATCTTTATTGGATGATACCCGGAGTAGGCATCAAGGAAGCAACGCAACTCACACCCGTCCCGTTGAATCAACGATTTGATCAATGCGTGGCAAAGGAAAGGGAACTTTAGGACATGCTTTATTAAGACTAGTGTAGTCTATACACATCCGCCACTTCCCGTTCTTTTTCTTTACAAGTACAGGGTTTGCTAGCCACGTTGGGTGGAACACCTCCTTGATGAATTCGGCCTCGAGAAGCTTCCGCAGCTCCGCTCCGATAGCCCGTCGCCGCTCCTCGTCGAAGCGGCGGAGCCATTGTTGCACGGCGCGGGCGTGAGGCAGGATGTCAAGGGAGTGCTCGGCGACCTTCCTCGGGATGCCTGGCAGATCCGAGGGGCTCCACGCGAAGATGTCGGCGTTGGCGCGGAGGAAGTCGACGAGCACCACTTCCTATTTGGGATCAAGGGTGGAACTGGCCCTCAACGCCTTGCCCTCGGGGGCAGCGGGGTCGAGGGGCACATCCTTGGTCTGCTCCGCGGCCTCGAAGTTGCCGGTGTGCTTGGAACTGGAGTCGAGGTCCTCGTTGACCATCTTCTCCAGGGTGGTCACCAGCGCTTCGTCCAGCGCTAGTGCTTCCGCGTGCTCCACGCACTCAACGTCGCAGTCGAATGCGTGCTCGATGGACGAGCCCACGGTGATGATGTCGTTTGGTCCTGGCATCTTCATCTTCAAGTAGGTGTAGTTGGGGACCACCATGAACTTGGCGTAGCAGGGCCGCCCAAGTATGGCGTGGTAGGCGCCCTTGAACCCCACCACCTCGAAGGTGAGCGTTTCCTTGCGGAAATTCTTCGCGGTGCCGAACCAAACCGGTAGGTCGATCTGCCCGAGGGGCTGGACTCGCTTGCCTGGCGCGACGCCATGGAACGGCGGCGTCGTGGCCGGGCCGCAGCTCGGTCCAACCCGATCCCCGAAGCAAGCGCGGCGTATGCGCGTAGAGGATGTTGAGGCCGCCCCCCCGGTCCATCAAGACTTTTGAGAACCGCGCGTTCCCAATGATTGGGTCGACCACCCGGCGGGTACCGGCCCGGGTTGGGGATGCGGTTCGGTGGTCTTCCCGCCGAAGGTGATGGCGTCCTCCGACCGGCTTGAGGAAGGAGGGAGGCGCCTTCTCCGCGGCGAGGGCCTCGTGCCGCTCTCGCTTGCGCTGGCGGGTTGACATGTCGACGGTGGGTCCCCCCGAAGATGAGGAACACGTTCTCCACGGCGGGGAAGCCGCCGGCGTCGCCATCTCCTCCGTCTTTCTTGGCCTCCGCGTCCTTTGCGGCGGCGCGGCCATAGAACTTCTTGAGCATGTCGCATTGCTCAAGGGTGTGGTTTACTGGGGTCTTGTGGTAAGGACATGGCTTTTTCAGCATGTCATCGAACACCCCCGGACCTCGAGGGGCCGGTCGAGGGCCCCGTCGAGCCGGGTCAACAGCAAGAGCCTCGGCCTCATCGCCGTCGCGCCCCTGCTCGCGCGCCTCGCGGCGCGGCTTCTTTCCCTTCTTGCCCCGCTTGTCCTTCCGGTGGGGCTCCCTGGACTTGCTGCCCTCCGCGGGCACATCATCCGAGCGCTTGCCCTTCTTGCCATCGAAGATCGCCCCCACGGCCTCCTCTCCTGAGGCGAAGCTGGTGGCGATGTCGAACAGCTCGTTAGAGTCCGCGGGCGGGCTGCGTCCTAGCTCCCGCACGAGGTCCCGGCACATGGTGCCCTCGAGGAAGGCGTGCACAATCTCGGATTGCGCCACGCTGGGGAGCTCTGTACAGCACTTGGAGAAGCGCCGTATGAAGTCCCGCAGCGACTCGCCGGGCTTCTGGGTGCAGGAGCGTAGGTCCCAGGAATTCCCAGGGCACACGTACGTGCCCTGGAAATTACCCACGAACGTGCGGACCAGATCGTCCCAGTTGTGGATCTGGCTGGCGGGCAGGTGCTCGAGCCACGTTCGAGCCGAATCGCCGAGGTGCAGGGGCAAGTTGCGGATGATGACCTCGTCGCTGGTGGCCCCGCCCAGCTGGCACGCCAAGCGGTAGTCATTGAGCCACACGCGGGGATCCGTCTCCCCGTTGTACTTGACGATGGTCGAGGGTTGGCGGAAGCGTTGGGTGAAGGCCGCCGCACGGATCTCCCGGCTGAACACACGGGTCCCCGGGGGGCTCCGCGCCGGAGAGCGGTCCTCGTCGGCCGCCGTAGCGTCCACCCCGTCGAGGGTGGTAGCCTACCGCCGCTCGCGCATCCGCCCCGCTCGTGCGGCGGGCGCTGATGACGTTGCGTGCGTCCACCGTCCGCCGCCCCGCGCGTGTCAAGGAGCCGCTCCTTGGCCGCGCGCGTCCCGGCCTGGCGGGTCGCCCCGCAGCTTCACCTGCATGGACCGAGGGTTCGCCCCCCTGCGCAGCCCCGTCTCCTCGCGCGTCACCCTGCTGGCAGATGCGTGAGGCTGAGCTTTCGGCCTGCTGGACGGCCGCCTGCTCGATGAGAGCCAGCACCTCGCGGTGCAGGTTCCGTGCCTCAGGGGTCGAGGGTGCCGCATAGCCCGGCGCGCGGCCGCGGCGGCAATGAGCTTTTGACTTGCCCGCGAGGCGCATCCGTGTTGTCGACGCAAAGTCGGCGTTGATGCGGTCGCGGCCCCGTCTTCCCCGCCTCCCGCGCGCGTTCGCCGCGCGCGGAGGCTTCCCCGCCCATCGAGGCGCGGAGCGCCCGCACCGTTCGGTACTCCTCCGCCGCCTAGCCTCGAGCTCACGAGCTTGGGGTAGCCGCGCGTTGGCGTTGGCCGGCGGGGGTGCTTGGCCCCCGCGCCATGCGCGGAGCGATCCCCCCGGGGCGGCGTGACCTCCCCGTCGCCCGTGCCCACCGCGCCGGTGGCGTTTGCCGGGTCATTGGCGATGACGACACAAAGACTCCCGCGCGGGGTCGTAGCTCCCGTGCCGGGAGTCGTCGGGAGCGGCCCGAACCGCAGTCCGTAGCGTCAAGGAAACGCCCGAACATGACCGGGGTCCCCCGCACGCCGAGAAGTCCCCACTCCGCGTACCCGTGGAGGTTGGCGGGCGGCAACGCGTCGAGGGAACCCAGGGACGACGAAGACGTGACGGCCGGGGGAACCCCGCGCATCGTGGTGTTGATGTTGGCGTTGTAGGCCGCCGTGGCACCCCCCCCGCCCAATGGGAAAGCGCGGTCCGGAGACCGGCGCTGTCCCGCTGGGGTGGCGGTTGCCATGGTGACGTGCACGCCGCGTTGAGAGGCGGTGCGCCGCCCGCCGTCGCTCGACCGTGCCCGGCGCGAACGCCGGCCGAGCGGCGGCGGCGTCGTGGCGTCGACGGGCCCGCGCATCGCGCCGGGCGGCGTCCGCGCCGTGGTGGTGCGCGCAGCAGGGACCGGAGCGGACCCGGTCTGGCGCCGCGCACGGAGATCCTCACGGTTGGTGAGGCGCATTAGGTAGCCGTTCCCCGTGGCCTGAAAGTTCAGGCCCCCGAACCGGATTTCGAACCCGGCGGGGAGGGGGTCCGAGCTGCCCATGCGAACGTGTACCGCGGTACTCAGTGCGGATCACCATGGAGGGAGTTGAGGATGGATTGACCTTAGGCGCTCGATTGCCCCACGGTGGGCGCCAACTGTCGGTGCGGAATGTGGTCCCGACACTAACCGCAATAAGCGCCAAGGTCTATCCCTCAATGGTCGATGCTAAGCAATAAAAGACACAGAGTTTATCCTGGTTCCGGCCGAGGGGCCGTACGTCCAGCAGTGGTGTGCTCAAGGCACTATATTGCTCAGCACTGGGGGTGCCTGTAGTGGGGCTGCAACAAGCAAGGCGGGAGAGGAAGCGTGGCTTCCAAGTCCCTGGTGTAGTGGCTGAAGATGTTGTGGGAGAATTGGAGAGCAAGTGCGTGGCGCAGCCTGTCTCGTATTATGTTGTGTCGCGTGTTCGTCGTCGTGTCTCCCGTCCGTCCCCTGTGGTAGGGGGGTTCGTCCTCCTTTTATAGACCAAGGAGAGAGCGAATCACATGCGCGCCGCGCTATTTAGCTACGTGAGGGAGCGTGATGTGCTATGTCGTAGAGTAGGCGGCCGCTCGTGCGATCCTTGCGCCGATCCGCCATCATGGCGTATCTTGTACCCGAACAGTGGCGGCCTCGAGGGTAGAAGGGCAGCGGGCGGCTGTGATGTCTTCAGATAGGCTCGAAGGAGTTGCTGACGTCGGTCCATACGAGGCACAGTGGCAGGTAAGGTGGCGTCCCGTTCCCGCACGCTCCACAATGCTGGAGTTGTTGCCACAGCGCCTGGCGTGTGCCCGTACGCGAGGGGGCGGCAGCCATACCGTTAACAGTGGCAGGGATGGTGTCCCACCGGCCTAGCGCCTCCACCTAACCCTGCAGGGTCACAAGAAAAGCCAATCGAGGGTGCGGCTGGCCCCCCTTCGAGGGCTCGGCGCGTTAGCCGTACCGGAGCAGGCGTCGCGGCGTCACGGACCGGCACCGCCACGCCGCACGGTCCCCCCCACGCGGCGGGGATGGGCTCCCTCCTGGGGAGTTGGTGCGGCGGCACCGGGGCGCGAGCCCCAGGCGTATGATGGCGCCGCCCCGCCGATGTCAGGGCATTAAATGCCCGCGTACGGGAGCAGGTGCGCGCGTGCAGAGTGCCCTCGAGCGAGGCGGACTCCGTTCGAGGGCGGGGCAGACCCTCGAGCGAGGCGGAGCCTGCTCGAGGTAAGCGCACCCCCCTCGAACGGGGCGGAGCCCGCCCGAGGGAGGCGTGCGCCCTCGAGCGAGGCGAAGCCTGCTCGAGGGGATCTTCGAGTGGGCCGCCTTGGTGGGCCGTTGGGGGCCTCCGCGGCGTGGGCTGTGTCCTGCATGGTTAGGCGAGGCGTGTTTGGCTTTGTTGCGGGTTTTAAGTGGGGATTTCCCAGTTGTTTAAGGGGACCCCTAGGGCTGTCCCCGACAAGTGGTGAGTATGGGTCTTGCTTGAGTCGATGGTTCTCTTCTTTTTCTCAAGGCATGTTGAAAGGCTCACCATGAATAAGCTTATCAAGGGTTCAAACTTGGCAAGATAGTTTACCTTCTCACTCTGCACTAATGCTTGTCATGTAGGATGCATTCATGTTTAATTTTGTGCATTTGTTCTTGCCTAGCATTGCGTGAGAGAAGTCACAAAGGAAACTCACATTATGAGAAAGTTGCTTAGCGTTCAATGCAAATCAACAACTCTTAAGGTGTGATGAGACAAATGATTGTGCTTAATGCCTATTGAGTTAAGTCCTAACGAGCTTATGATGTCATTATCGAAGTTCAAAGGCAATTAACTCATACATTTCCTTTTGGAGTTCCCTCCCTCCATTGGTTCTTAATTTGCCTATTTTTATCTATGGTTTATCCCTTTTTAGGGAGCTAATTGTGTATCTATAAGTATTTTATAAAGGAGTGCTTGAGGGGTGAGGTTGTCACTCAGGATTGATCCAAGGATGTGCTTGTGTTGGCTTCTGTGTGACATTCGACGGATCAAAAATGAGAAATAGTTCAACCAAAATCGAAATGTCACCGTCGGATGAACCGACGCCCTGTAGGTTCTAGCGTCGGATCATCCGGTGAAGGGATCTGGGCGCTCAGTTGCTCTCTGTTAGAAAATTTCATTTTGTCGGATGAACCGACGCCTTCGCATTTTACACCAACGGTTTATCTAGTGCTGAAGAAATTTTCAAATTTTCTCAGACCCGCACGCAACTACTCCGACGAGTTATAAATTTAGGCCGTCGGACCATCCAATGGTGGGTTTCACCCAGGAGCTAAGTTGCACCGACGGTTCGACCGGCGCTTTCATTTTCCCTCCGTCGATTCATCCGAAGCTGCACTGACGCGTTGGTCCCACCCATCATAACGGTTCGGCGCGGTGGTCATCCCTAACCCTAACCCACTCTGCCTACCGCCGTCCCGCGCTCGTCCGCCGCCTTCGTGCTCGCCTCCGGCGACTCTTCGTGACGCGCGCGTGCTGTCTCCTCCGCCGTACCTCCGCCGACCCCCCGCGCTCGCCGCCGGCCACACGCGCTGTCCTTCCACGAGCAAATCTCGTGCGCGCGCAGTGAACCCCTGCCTAGGGTTTGGGCCGCCGCCTTGCGATTTCCGCCCATCCGCCGCTTACAGGGCTCGCCGGCGTCCAATTGGAGGAGCGCACGGCTAAATTTCCCAACCACAGCCGCTAATCGTCGTCCTTTCATTGTTGTGGTGAGGATTTAGCCTCTCTCATCCCCTTAGATGCACTGTTCCAGCCTCATTTGGGATGATTTGTGCCTGTTTTGCACTGTTCAAGAGTATTGCTCAAGCAAGTTGATTCATGATCATGAGTAGCCTCTTTGTTAGAATTCCTTAACTCATGATTGTTGAAATTGCACAACTGTACTTACTTTGTGATCCATTGTCATTAAGTAGTGTGTTCAACTTCTTGGACAGTGCCATGCTTTTGCATATCCACACTCACTTGCACATCCTGCTCACATAAGGACCTCTTTAGCACTTTCTTTTTAAGTGGCAGCAATTCTCTTAGCACTTTTCATAATTAGGCTCATATCCACTCTTTTGCTATGCTTAAGGACCTCTTACCCTTAGTTACTTATCACGTTTATTCGTATCTCGCCATTCTATAATCTTCTATCTTTTCTCTCACAGATGGCAGGCGACAAGAGGAAGGGTAAGGCGGTAGCCGAGCCGAAGAAGAAGACCCGTCAGGAGAAGGAGTGGGACCGTGTTCTTTCAATGCCAGATACACAGAGTCAGCCACAGAGGGGCATCCGGATCGGAGAGAGTGCACAGGGTTAGGGGGAGCAACCCCAGGGTGAGCAGCAGTAGCAGACTCAGCAGCAGCAGCAGTTACGTCACTCAGGCAGAGGTCAGCAGCCAGCAGAGCAGACAGAGTCAGCTCCCTCACTAGCCAGGTCTGGACCTCGGACTCGTGGAGGACACACTCAGCCGCAGCCAACACCACGCCAGAGGAGACCTGCAGTTCAGGAGCTCACTGAGCGAGAGCAGCAGGCTCACGACCCACAAATCTCCAAAGGTCCACGAGCAGATGCCTTTGGAGTCTACCTCCATGACCTCCGTCACTTGCCAGGGCCGAAGATTCGGCGGTTGAGGAGTGTGCCTGAGGACCAGTGGTTCCCGCGTGGGCGAGAGGACTGTGACCCCAGATTCTGGACGATACTGCAGGAGAGCTTCTACGCCTCCTACGTTCACAGGGGTTCCCAACTGAGTCAACATAGGATGCTACAGTTTACAACACTCAGGGCAGCTGCAGCTGGAGAGGCCATTCTGCCGTTCTTTGACTACCAGTGGGGCTTGGTGGACTTGGTGACCAGGAGGTCACGTTACGTCCTCGACTGGGTACGAGTCTTCTACGCCACAGTGTACGTCGACGCTGACCGTCTCTCTATCAGATTTATGTTCATGGGTCAGCAGCAGAGGCTCACAAGAGAGGGGGTCGCAGAGTTGCTCCAAGTTGACCTTCATGACGACTCAATCCACTACCTGGCTTACCCCGACATCGAGCCTCCTCGTCGTGCTCACTCTCCGATACTTCCGTCAGACAAGGAGATCAGCTTCCTGTTTCTACAGCCGTTCCTCCCCGGTACACCCAAGACACCGGACCGTCTGATCCGTGAGGCGTACGTCGTCCACTACGCTCTCAGGAGGTCTGTGCTCTATAGGATGGGGAACGCAGAGTCTTTGACAGGGGTGCAGTAGTGGCTCCTGATGTACGTGATGGCGAAGCACCCGTTCGATATTGTTGATATCCTGCTTGCTGAGATCGAGGACGCCATTATGGATGGCATGGGGATGACACGACAGCAGCCCTTTGCTCACTGGATCAGTTGGCTGTTGTCCCGTCTTGAGGCCCAGAGGTACGTCGGGATGTTGGAGTCGTCGAAGTTCATGTTCCCGACCTACCGACCTCCGATGCCAGGACACAGGAGGAGAGGCCCGAGAGGCTTGAGGAGAGTAGAGGAGACCCTACAGGCACAGGCAGCAGCTGAGGCTGTGATGGACGAGGCAGCTCGACAGGACGCGACACTAGCAGCCGCTGAGGCACCTCTCCCACAGTACTTCACCACAGACGGCGAATCCTCCAGTGATAACGAGGATTTTGTGCCAGCTCCTGAGCCCGTGTTCCGAGTCCGTCGTACTCATGACGATGAGGCAGGAGGCTCTACTTTGCCAAGCCAGAGAGAGGCCGAGGCACTGGTTCCCATGATCATAGCTGCTCAGGTGACCCAGCCAAACCAGCTCACTACACTAATCCAGGCTATGGCTGCTCAGTCTCAGGCCACACTCCAGGTACAGCAGCAGATACAGGCACAGTTTCAGCAGTACCAGGAGTCACAACAGGTGATCCTTGAGGGGATCCGTCAACAGTAAGAGGCACAGAGGCAGCAGATGCTCCTGTCGGTGCGGAATGTAGTCCTGACACTAACTAGTAATGAGCGCTGAGATCTGCCTCTCGATGGGTTGGTGCTAGCAACTAATGACACTGGGTTTATCCTGGTTCCGGCTGGGGCCGTACGTCCAGCAGTGGTGTGCTCGGGGCACTGTATTGCTTCGCACCGTGGTGCTCGTAGAGGGGGGCTACAAGCATGGTGGGAGAGGAGGCCGGGCCTCCAAGTCCCAGAGGTATTGATTAAGGCAAGTGCCAGTATCGTGGAGAAGGCGGAGAGCGTGTGGGTGATCGCTGTCTGTCGTCCCGTGTCCCCTACGGCTGGGGACTGCCCCTCCTTTTATAGGCTAAGGAGGGAGCAGTTTACATGCGTGCTGCACTATTTTCCTACGTGTGGAGGCGTGGCGAGCAGTGCCATGGAGCTGACAACCGTCCTGGCGAATCCTGCTCCAGCCGAGGCGTCGTGGCGCGTCCTATGCTCGTACATGAGTGGCTTCGAGGGTGGCGGCGTAGTGGTTGGTTGTCCGGCCGCTGCCTGTGGGCCGATTTGAGGGTCCCGTAACGGGGGGCCCGTACGCGGCACAGTGGCGGTCGTGGCGACGTCCTATCCCCATGCACTCCAACAGCATCGGGGATGTCGTCACAGTGCTCGCGTGGCGCTGCAGTGGCGGGGATGGCCGCACAGGGTTGACCGCGATGGGGAATACCGCTCCTGCCGGCTTGACGTCACGGCGTAGCCCTGTGTAGTCACGGAAAAAGTATTCGAGGGTACCGCCGGCCCCCCTTCGAGGGCTCGACGCGTTAGCCGTACAGGAGTAGGCGGCGCAGTGTCACAGGGCTGACACCGGCCTCAACGCACAGTGCCACATAGTGGCGGGGATGGCCTTCCCCAGGGAGTCGGTGGAATAGCACTGGGGCGTGATTCCCAAGCGTGACAGGGTTGTGGCGCGCGTCCTGCAGTGTCGGAGCATTAAATGCCCGTACACGGGGGCGGGAGCAGGGACGACGTGCGTGCAGGTGCCCTCGAGCGAGGCGGTCCTCGCTGAGGGGGTGTTGAGCCCTCGAGCGAGGCGGTCCTCGCTGAGGGAGCGTTGGGCCCTCGAGCGAGGCGGACCTCGCCCGAGGGGGCGTTGGGGCCTCGAGCGAGGTGGACTCCGCTCGAGGGAGCGTCTAACCCTCGAGCGAGGCGAACCCCGCCCGAGGGGGCATCCGCCGTGCCACCCTGGCGGGCTGCGGGGGCTACCAGGGTCGTGATCGTGTCGTGCATGTGCTTTAGGTTCGTGGGTTAGTCCGTGTTTTGCGTTTTTTGCGGGGTTGAAGCGGGTTTCCCCTGGTTATTTAGGGGACCCTTATGGCTGTCCATGACAGTAGCCCCCGAGCATCTGCGGGTGCACCCGTTAGGGGCCCGCAGATGCTGACGCTTGCTGATGGGACATTCTTCCCCCCTGGTTGCTAAATGCTGTTCCGTGGGGCCGCGTCAGCGGATCCGCGGGTCTAGCCCCCGAAGCCCTGCAGGAGCGTGAGTGCTCCTACAGGGTTTTTTCGCGAGACCCTCCAGCGTGCGGGGTGTTTATTTCAACCGGCATCGGCAATGTTCCAGTCGGCCTCGGTGCACCACGCGCACACGTCTGGCGGCGTCTGCATTCGGTGCTCCCTAGGAGGTGTAGCCGTGCGTCGAGCCCCGAGCCTGGGCCCGTTCGAGGCGATCGGGGCGAGCTCTCCGACTTGCATTTGTACGCCACCTCGCCATCCCTCCGCGGGACGGAGGGTGAGGTTTCCACAACCCCCATCGATCGGGTCGCGGATTGCGGATTCCTCTTTGAGTTGTTATCGGGTATTTCAAGTGGACGCCCATGACCCGTTCGATAGGGGTTGGCTCGTGGTTTGGAGACTCGTCCATGAAAGCGCTTGCGCGGGTTTGCTAGGTGGGGCTCGGTCCCGTTCGCTAGGGACCGAGGGCGCGGAAGCTCTCCCTCGATGGGATCCCCCCGACTAGCTGCCCTCGCCGGCTCTTGAATACGACATGTGGGGTGCCCTCGAGTCGGTGGGCTCGAGGATAGGCTCCAATGCACGTGCCCTCGTCGCCCCTGACTTTGTCGATCTGGGGCGCTTGTTTCGAACCCATCGAGGGTCAAGCTCCGAACCCCTGATCAGTAGGGCCACTACGGGGTGGCAGCTGGGTGCCCCCGACTTTTTGCATCTACGGAACTCGAGGGCTCGCAGCCAGACCAGCCCTCGAACCACTGATCAGTAGTCTTTGTAGATCGAGGGCGTCCGTGGCTCCCGTTCCCGCCAAGCGGGCTTCGAGGCCACAGGTTGGTAACTGCACCCTTCGAGGGTCAGGCTTTTCGAGCCTCGTGCTCGGGACACTCGAGGGTCGTCCTTACTTGGTAAGGGACTGGGCCATTTAATGCTCGTAGCCGCTGCCACAGTTGCGCGCCGCGGGCGCGCCTTTTCAGGCGCTGTGGCCGCGCATGTAGTGGGTGACATGGGCGGGCGGACGTGACGGCCCGCCGCGGCTCTTCGGTTGCCGCGCCGTAATGATCGCGTGGGCGCGTGCGTCCGGCCGCCCCGGTCGTGGTGGGCCCCCGCCCGCCGGCCGACCGGCCGTTCGCTCGCAAGCACGCGCGCGAGCGCGCGATTCGGGGAGCGTGGCTCCGTGGATCTATAAGTACGGGGGGAGGGCGAGGTGAATTTTTACCTCAGCACTTAGCGTCCGTCGTCTTCGTCTCTTTCACTCCCGACCGAGAGCAGCGCGCGCCCCTTTGCCTTCGCCTAGCACTTGCCTCGCGCTCCGCGCTTTTTCGTCGATCCGCATGGCTCCCCCGCAATCCATCACCGTGATCGACCCATTGTCGTGGCCGCGCTCGACGGCGACGAGGTTGGCCCTGAGCGAGCTGGTGAACGCCGGCCAGCTGGCGGCGAATGAGGACGGGTGGCCCCCGGTGTGGATTGACCCACCGGCGAGGGACCGGGAGCCCAACCCGTCGTTCGGCTACGTCGTCAGCTTCATCCGCTTCCACGAGCGTGGCTTCGCGGCGCCGTCAAGCCGCTTCCTGCGCGGGCTGTGCTTCCACTACGGCGTGCAGCTGCACAACTTTGCGCTGAATGCAATCTCGCAGGCGACCACGTTCCTCGGCATGTGCGAGGGATTCCTGGGGATCCCAGTGAACTGGGATCTCTGGGTCCACCTCTTCCACGCGGAGATGCATACACTCACCACGCCGGAGCCGAAGACGCGTCGCGTGGTGCGCGCCGGCGGCGTGACGATCGTGCTGCGGGAGACACGTAGGGAGTTGTACATCCCCTGCACAGTGACCTCCAACAACACCGAGTGGGAGCGGGGGTGGTTCTACCTTCGCAACGACAATCCCGGCCTGCCGCCCTAGACCGGCAAGGTCGTGAGAGAGAAGGCCGATTCCTGGTGGCACGACGAGTCGCCTTCCTCGCGTCAAGACCGGCTGGACTCAGCCTTGAAGGCGCTGAAGGATCTGGTGGATGCTGGGCTGACCGCGGCCTCGGTTCTCGCGAACCTCCACCACCGACGGATCATTCCTATCATGGAGAGGCGGCTCCACATCTTCGAGATGGGGGAGACGGCCGATCCCCTGGCGCTGGCGCAGTCGCGGCTACTGCCCGATCTCCTTCCGCAGCAGTACGCGGCCACGGGGGCGAGGTGCGCCATCAACCTCAAGGCCGTAAAGCACGGCGACGACGACCTCTGGTCGTTCGCTATGCTCCTCGAGGGCTTGCTGGTGAGTAGAGCTTGCCTCTTCTCTCCCGCCATTCTCTTGCGACGCGCCGGCGAGGTCTGACCTTTCGCTTATTCCCTGAAGCTCGTGACCGTGAACGTCACGCGGTCCGACCCGCCCACACCACGAGCCCGAGCGCGCGCGTGGCGCAGCGGCGGGAGCAGGAGCGGGCGGCGTGCAAGATGGAGAAGAGGATCCGGTGACGGGAGCGCCGGGAACAAAGGAGTGAGGAGTTTCGGCTGCGCGAGCAGCTGGGACTCTCCTCCCCGGCGACTTCGGAGTACTCGTCGTCGGACGAGGAGGAGGAGGAGAGCGATGGGGGACGGACTCTCCCCAAGAGGTGGGAGCCTTCGCCCCCCTCGCCCAGAGCAGCGGAGGCGGCAGAGGAGATAGTGCCTGGGGCGGGCGCGGAGCACCTGCCGCCAGGCAGCCTACGAGAGAGGCAACACGCGTCGTGGAGGCACTAGCGCGCACCGGCGGGGACGACTGGGGGTGAGGCGGTGGCTATGCCGGCGGCGGCCACAACGTCCGCTGAGCCCCCGAGGAAGAGGAAGCGTAGATTCTCTACCCTGAGGTAGGCGACCGCTCCCCCATACTCCGCGTCTTCTAGATGAGCGAGAGCTTAACTTTCTCGTTTTCACATTCGCAGGGTGGCGCCCACCGTGCCCCCTCGCACCTGCCAAGGTGTTGAGGTCAGACGCGGCCGTCCCCACTAGGCGGCGATCATCGAGGGCGTCGTGCGCGGCCGGGAGCACGGCGACGGAGGCGAGCGAGGGCTCGCATGGTGCGGCCGCGGCCGCGGGGCCGCGCGAGCAAGCGGCGACGACCACGGAGCCGCAACAGCCGGCGACGGCCGCGGAGACACGGCAAGCGGCGACGGCCGCGGAGGTGCAACGGGCGGTGGCCGCCTCGACGGTGGTCATGACCACGGCGGTCACCGCACCGTCGGTTCCACCAACGCCGTCCCCAATCGACGATAGCCGAGCGGCGGTGGTGGAGATTCCAGACGATGATTTCCCGCCGCCCGGCTGGGACCAGTGGGTGAGCCTCGCCCGAGCCGCCCCCGAGCCCCCAACGGGGGCGCTCGTGCTCGGGGCGACGGCGGCGCGGCGGGGGGGGCCGACTGATGGTGCTAGGGCCTCATCGTCGCGCGCCGCCCTTCCGGCTTTGGGTGGCCCCTCAGCGCATCCGGAGCAGGAGCAGGAGCATGCCGGTGCGCCGCCAGGCCACTTCATTGAGGCCCAGGCCGAGCAGGAGTTGTGGCAGGAGCTCCATGACCACGGCGCTTCACTCAACCGGGCGCTGAACGAGGCATTGCGGATTCAAAGCGGTCCTGCGTGGCGCGTCTTCCAGGTTGGTGGTTTTTCGTTAGGTTTCGTGGTTTCTTCTCTCGCTTTCTTCTGTGTCCGTGCTTTCTCTGACCCCGTCTTCCTTCTTGCCCGTCGATGGCAGGACCTGGAGTGCCTGGCCCGGGAGAGATATGACGCCCTCGACCGCCTCGACGCTGATCTCAACTGGTACCGGGGGCAATACAACACCCTCGACGCCCTCGTCGAGGCCCTGAGGTCACCGGACCGGTGGTTGGTGTACCGGGCCGAGGCCCTGCTGGATCATCCTCCGGGGCAGGACGCCCAGGGCGTGGGAGACATCTCCGCGGTCTAGAAGGTGATGGCGACGTTGGTGGAGCGAGACGACGCGCTGCGCAGGGCGCGCGAAGACCTGCCGGGGGCGCGTTCCGTTGCGGCGTCGTGGGAGGCCGAGGTCACCTCTGCTCGCGCCTAGCTCAAACAGGACCTCGCGGCCCTTGATAGGGCACGGGCCTGGCAGCGTCAGGCCGAGGAGAAGGCCAAGGAGGTCGAGGGGCTGAGGACGACCCTGGCGAGCAAGGCTGCCGCGCTCGCCGCGGCGGAAGAGCAGCTCTGTCAGGAAGGAGCTGTCGTATGGACCTCCCTAGGCCCACTACCTCGGTGGGTACCAGGACCGACTACTCGGTGGGCCCCTGGGACTACCAGACTTACGCTGCACGGTACCTGATGCGTGAAGCACAAGGACTATAGAGGAGAAGTACTCGGTTAGGAAGCTGTACATGTCCCGCACTGTATGGAAGACTCCTAGACGTACTCGACTAGTACTCTCTCCCTATTCCGACTTGTAACCCTGCCTCTCGGACTATATAAGGCGAGGCAGGGACCCCTCTCTCATCATCTCATCTCACGGCGTACAATTGCACCATCCTGTAATCGTACACAATCAATCCAGAGCTATACAGCATATAGGACGTAGGGTATTACGCACCTCGCGGCCCGAACCTGTCTAAATTGTGTGCCACGTGTCTCTTCCTTTGAGTTACCGATCTCGGCGAGGCCACATTCATTTACTTCGGATACTCCCCTTAGTAGGTTGCCGGTCTAAAACACCGACAGCTAGCGCGCCAGGTAGGGGCTCTCGCCCGAGATCACATTGCGAACTCGACGGCTCCTGTCTACTTCAAGCCAACCGTCGCCTTCAACCGCGGCGACACCTTCGTTTTCGGCGCTTGGGTCTGCACCGCTGACGGCGCGGGATCCTTCCAGCGCTGCCTCACCATGTCGCCCAACCCGGAGACCGGCTTCATGATGCTCCCTGAAGTTGTCACAGGCGAACTCGCCGGCAAGTTCAGCGAAATTTCGCTCTTCGACCATCACGCTGACTTCGAGCTCGGGTCTGCTTCCAACTCGAACTCGACGTCTCCATGGGCTATCGCATGCGAGCCAGCTACTCAGCCATCGCATGTGGTCCCACCACCCCGCGAGCGCTCCACGTGTGGCCCTTGCAACGTCAGTAGGGCCCGCACGGAGGCTCTCTCTTCGCGCCGGGCCGGCAAGGAGCCCGTACCCGAGTACAACTCGGACTCCGACACCGCCCCCGGCCACGCTTCGGACTCCAACCCCCTCTTCGGCTTCTACTCAGACTCCGCATATGAGTTCGACTTCGGGTCGGACCCAGAGGATCTCGAGTCCGAGGACAACACTACAGAGCACCCCTTATCAGGGTCGGCTTTTGGGCTGGTCATAACGTCCACACCTGCCGGGAGATTCGTCTACTGGCCAGATCGCAAGCCCGCGGACCTGATAAGTGGAGACTCACGCTACGTCGCCTACCTCGACTCACTCCCGTTCCAGGAGGGAACACCACTTGCCCGAGCTGATTCGTACACCCCAACTAAGGTGTCGAGTTCTGAATCTAGTCTTGGCAACCCTGGTCGCCAAGTCTTCATGGCTGCCGGCGACACACCAAGACCCTCAGGGACAGCTCAGGACAGGTACCTTGAAGACATCTCTGCAGACGAGTTGTCTGCCGATGCACCTGCAGACGAGACCGCCGCAAACAGGGACGCTCGACGTGAGCGTAACAGGAAGCGCAACAAACGGCGCCGGCATCTCAGAGACAACCTCCCCATCCGCAACCTTGCGGAAGCTCTTGAGGCGGTCGAGAGCAGAGTACACACTACCCCCGAGCAATGCCTCATGTCGATCACAGCGATCGCACGCCAGGCTCAGGGAATACGCGCTGGAGAAGTCATCGCCATACTCGCTGAAGACGCCTACTTCATGCGGGTCGACAACAGGGTCAACCAGCCTCCCCCCACCAGGAACCGCGACAACGAAGCTACAAGTCGCAGCACCGACCTTGGCCACAACCGTACTCGAGCCGAGCTCTCGGCTCAGCCCAACCGTACTCGTGCAAATGCCGGCGGACCCTCACAGGGTGGCAACAGCAATCGTGAGGTCTTCCCTCACCGCGCCCCTGACGACGGCGGCCGCGACCCTGACGGCGGCGGCAGCGACGACGGAAGCTCCAACCACGGAGCCAACAGGAGGGCCGGCGGCGGCAGCAGCGCGGTCGAGACCACGCGAACAGCCACGCCTCCAGAGCCTCACAGGGCAGATTGAAGAGCTACGGCGGAAGAAGTCAGCCACTGCAGGCGACAACGACGGCTTCCCCGCCTTCTCACCTCGACTTCGCAACTTGCTCCTCCCCGACAAGTTCAAGCCTTTGGGGATCACCAAGTACGACGCGAAGCAAGACCCCATCCAGTGGCTCAGCTGCTACGCCCTCTCCATCGAGAACGCTGGCAGCAACAATGACACCAAGTGCCTCTACTTCCCCTTCTGCCTGGACCAAGCCCCACTCACATGGCTCGAGTCGCTGGACAAGCACTCGATCGACAAGTGGGACTAGCTGAAGGATGAGGACCAGGAGCGTCCCAGTGGTCGATGGATGACCGCTCCTCAGTGATGAGGACCAGGAGCATCCCAGTGGTGTTGGACTGACTCTTGGCTAAGTGCGCAGGTGTAGACTACGGCCTAGTTCGTGTTGTTGCAGGTGAAGAACGGGCGCGAAAGGTCTTCAGCCTTGAGGGGCCTCTGGGAGATAGAGAGACAAGTAGGCTCGGTTCAAGGGACCCGGTGGACGGCGGGACTAGGTGCGGGCCACATGATGGCGAGACGAGCAAGACGAAGTCATGGACGATCGAGCCGGTGCACGGTGGCGGTCGAGTTAAGAGGCTTGGCGGGAGGCCGAACCGAGCACGCGGGGTTTGGTGGTTTGCCCACAAAACCATCAGAGGACGGTTTCTTGGTTTGGGCCTCAAAACCAAGTCCGAGGGCCCAACACGACGGAGACGGGATCTGGGCGTGTCGGGAAGCTTCGAAGCGGAGGACACGCGGTGGGATCGCATGGCTTGCGTCGGGAGGACGCGGGGTGCGGCAAAGGCGTGGCCGTCTGATGGCAAGACCCACAAACATTACCTAAATGCCCCTACGTGGGTTGTATCGCCAGTACTTAAGTTAGGGGTAGTCGAGTCATTTACCACTCCGGCGGGACCTGATATATAAGCCATGAGTGTGTGTAGATGGCTCTCTCTCTCCGTGACTTAGGGTTTCATTTCCCCCTTCCCATTTCTCATTTTCGTAGCTATTTTCTTCTCCATTTTCTCTAGGCTAGCATTAGAGCTTCATGTGAGATTTGTTGAGAGGGATGGATGCTAGGGCGGCATGCTAGACCTTGTGAATCTTTCCTGGTTTGTATAGAAGATTCGGAGTTGTGTTTTTCGTGGTCTTTTTGTGCTTGTTTTCGTGCCTTTGTTCTCGGTGTGATTCCGCGGATTTGAGTGGGTTTCTCCCCGGATTTCTTTGAGGGAAACATGGATAGATGTCTCGTGCATCTTTGTGATTGATCTTGTGCCATCAAACGCCGGGAAACCACTTCGATTCAAGGATTTTTGTTCGGTGCTCTAGCTTTTGGTGGTGCTGAAAGGATTCGCGATTCCCGGTGATTTAGGGAGTTAGGAGGCAAGATTTTTGGGCTATAGCATCCTTATGTGACACTTTTCAAGTCCCCAAACCCTTGTCTCCACAGCTTCAACCATTTGGGAAATCCGATGATGATTTGGGGGAGTTGACCTTCGAGGTCGAGCAGTTTTCTGCTCTGTCCGTGCGGGGAGGATGGTCCGCGGGGAGGTGGCGGATGGTCCGCGTGTTGTGTGTTCGTCGCGTGTTCATCGTGTTCTTGCGCGTCTTTGCTTTCGATCCGGTTTGGTTTTAGGTTTTCGTTGCAGCTGGTTCGCGGACGGTCCGAGCTTCAGTAGCGGACGGTCCGGGACCCACCCGGACGGTCCGCCCGGTCTTCGCGGACGGTCCGTTTTTCTCGGGTCGGTTCTGGTGGTTCTGTTGTCTTTAACGGACGGTCCGTGGCCCCCGGCCAGACGGTCCGCATGTCCCTTGCGGACTGTCCGCGGCACCTGGCCGGACTGTCCGCGCGGCCTTTACGGACAGTCCGCCCTAGGCTGACAACGTGGTTCTTTGATTCGATTCCTTTCCCCCTTCTTTCGTGCTTCCGCGTGTGCTTCAAGAAATCGTTCCTAAGACTTGAGGTTGATCCATAACCTTGTTGTCTTGGTGATTGGTGTGTGATTCGATCCATCGCCTGTGTGTGACCGGGAATTGTCTAGGGTATAGGCCGGGTTCTTTGAGGAGAATTTTTACCGGCTCCTATTCACTCCCCCCTCTCTAGTCGCCATCTGATCCTTCAATTGGTATCAGAGCTTGGTGCCGGATTCTTTGCGACTTTGACAGGTCTCGAATCCTAAGATGGCGTACGTTGAGCGGGGCGGTCCGCCGCACTTCGATGGCAAGGGTTACCACAAGTGGGCGGCTCGTATGATGATCTTTCTTAGTGGCAAGTTGTTGGATTTCATTGTGCTTGACAAGACCTATGCTATTTCGGTCAACATCCATACTCTTATGGTGACCGATGCCGGTGCTAAGGCCAAGTATGAGGCAAATGCAAAAGCCGTTGATCACTTGGTCCGGAGCTTATGTGATCCTGAGTTTGAGTGTGTTCGCCATTTGAATCTTGCTTGGCAAATTTGGGAAAAGTTGTTGGTTGCTCACGGTGGTGAAAACCATGTGAAGGCTCGCCTCTTTGTCTCTTACCGGATGCAATATGAGAACTTCACTCAACTTCCCGGTGAGGACATTGATGCGATGTTTCAGAGGTTCACCGCCATCGTGAACAACATGAAGGCTAACGTTGAGGATTTTCCTTACACCAAGCATGATCAGGCTTTGAAGCTCTTGCATGTCTTGGACCCAAATGTTTGGGGTGCTAAGGTTGAGGCCATCAAGGAGTCTGGGCAATATTTGAATATTGAGTTGGATGACCTCTTTTCTAAGCTCAAGTCGGCTGAGGTTGACAGGAAGTTGCAATCCAAGCATGAGGGCTCGACTGACCATAGTCTTGCTCTTGTGGGTGGATCAAAGGGCAAATCTAACCCTTCCTGTCGACAGTTTTCCTTTTCTTCTCTTATGTCTATTCCAGATGAGGAGTTTGATGTGCTGGGCGAGGAGGAGCTGGCCTTGCTCTCAAGGAGGTTTGATCGACTACATGAGAGCCGAAGGAATGCAAGGCGGAGCACAGGGATGTGCTACAAGTGTGGCAAGCGTGGCCACTTCATCGCGGAGTGCCCGGAAGCGGAGGAGAACAAGTACAAGATGAGCGAGTACAAGGCGCACCCGAGGTGTGAAGACAAGTACTCCTCCAAGGGCAAGCACTTCAGCAAGTCCAAGAGCAAGGACAAGGAGAAGCGGCGACCGAGCAAGGGTGGCTACAAGAAGGACAAGGCAAGAGCCATGGTGGCCGGTGCAAGCGACGTCGACTCAAGCTCAAGCGACGCGCAGTCAAGCTCAAGCAGTGAAGATGAAGATGCCGGGAGGCGCAAGGGCAAGAAGAGTGCAAGTCGGAACCTCAGCGGATTGAGCTGTGTGGCGCTTGAAGGCTTTTGTGGCATGGCCCATAGCTCGAGCAGCAAGAAGAGCGACAAGGAAGACAACGACTCTGACTCGGAGGATGAGGTAAATCGTGACCACGACTCTTTGCTTGCTTGAGATCACTAGGTTGAATGGCTTGATTGACAACCGTGATAGTGTGTTGAGAGATGCTAAGAAGATGAGGAAAGATCTTAGGGCTCAACTTGAGAATGCTAGTGAGAAAGTAGGAGAGTTAGAGTCCAAATTGCTTGAATTGAAACTTGAGAATGACTCTTTGAAACTTGCTCCTACTACTCTCGATGATGTTGAATGTCTTGAGTGTGATGCATGGTTGAATGAGATCAAGTTGCTTAATGAGAAGAATGCTTCCACTTTGGCTAAACTAGATGCTCTTAGGAATGAGTATGATGAGCTTAAGGCTAGACCCACTTTGCTTGGTGCTTGTAAATCATGTCCTACTATGCATGCTAAGCTTGTTGATGCTCGTTCTACCATTAGTTCTTTGGAAGCATCTTTGAAATCTCCTGTTGCAAATGCATGCTCTAGCTGTGATGAAGTTACTTTGCGCAATCTTGAACTTACTTCCCGTTTGGATGTCATCTATGAGGAGAATGACTATTTGAGGAAGGTGTTGGGTTGGTTGTCTGGGCAGGAACCTCAATTGAAAATCATGATTGAGGAGTTCAAGAGAGCTGATGGTCGTGGTTTGGGTTTTGAGAAGTTGGGTGAGAAAGTGGGAGAGAACAGTGGGGAGAGTGTGTATGAGAAGTGTGTTGAGTCTAACCCCGAGTTTGAGGTGATTGGAGAAATCCAAGTCCCACTTCCAAAAGCACCCAAGAACTCTTTCACACCAAAGCCCAACCACCTTTGCAACAAGCTTGACACAACTCAAGATCCACCCAAATTCCCACCTACGACAAATGACTTCCATAAACCGGTGAAGTTTGTGAGTGAGAAGGGTGAGAAGCCCAAAGAGAAGCCAGAGCCAAAACCGAAATCCATCCCCTTCATGTGTGAGTATTGTGGCAAGGAGAGGCATCTAGCAGAGTTTTGCTACAAGAAGAAGAGGGATGAGAGGCTTGCTAGGGAGCAAGCAAACCAGGACAGGTATCGCTAGTCTCATGGTATTCCTGATCCTAGAGTGCCACTTCCACGGGGTGTAGGAAGGGTGAAGAGTGTTGGTAGAGTTGGAGCTCAGGGTGGTAGGTTCCCACAGAGAGGTGGTGGTGAGAGGTTTGTTAGGAGAGATGATGGTGTGCGTGCTGGTGAGAGGTTTGGTCGGGCTCGTGGTGGTTTCTTTGGGACGTCTCCCTACACGTCCTCAATACGGGTTTAGGGGAGATGATCGCAACTTTGGGTTCCAGAGGAACTACGGACCACGTTTTCCCCCTCGTGGTGCTCGTACTCCTCCCATGGGACATGGGAAGTTTGGTGGCAAGGGAATGATGTTTGCTAACCCCTCTTTTGAGCAGATGGCTCGACACTGGTTTAACTTTCTTTGTGCTAACCCCAGTGTCGAGTCGTTAGCTCATTCTTGTTCTTGTTTCTGACTACAGGCAGGAGGCTTGGAGAACATTTGGTTGATCGACTCCGGATGCTCTCGACACATGACCGGAGATAAGAAGTGGTTCTTGTCGGGGACAGCCCTAAGGGGTCCCCTTAAACAATGGGGAAACCCTCACTTAAAACCCGCAACGAAACCGGAACACGCTAAGCCTAACCGTGCAGGCGCCTAACCATGCAGGACACGGCCCACGCCGCAGGGACCCCGACGACCCATCAAGGCGGCCTTCTTAGAGATCCCCTCGAGCAGGCTCCGCCTCGCTCGAGGATGCGCGCCCCCTCAGGCGGGCTCCACCCCGTTCGAGGGGCAGCACTTCCCTCGAGCAGGTTCAGCCTCGCTCGAGGGCTCGCTCCCCCTCGAGCGGGTTCCGCCCCGCTCGAGGGTACGTCCCGCCCTCGGCCGGGGTCCGCCACGCTCGAGGGCGCCCCTCACGCGTGCGCCGGCCCCGTACACGGGCATTTAACGCCACGACACCGGTGGGACGACGCCATCATGCGCCCGGGGCTCGCGCCCCGGTGCCGCCGCACCAACTCCCCAGGGAGGAGCCCATCCCCACCACTGTGGGGGGGGCAAAGGCGTGTGCGGCGGTGTCAGTCCCGTGACACCGCGCGCCTGCTCCAGTACGGCTAACGCGCCAGACCCTCGAAGGGGGGCCGGGCGCACCCTCGATTCACTTTCTCGTGACCCTACAGGGTTAGGTGGAGGCGCTAGGCCGGTGGATCGCCATCCCGGCCACTGTAACAGCATGGCCGCCGTCCCCGCACGTGCAGGCGCACGTCAGGCGCTGTAGCAACCACTCCAACACTGTGAAGAGCGTTGGGAAGGGACGCCGTTTTACCTACTCCTGTTCCCCGTACAAGCCAACGTCAGCACCTCCCTCGAAGCCTATCAGAGGACGTCGCCACTATCTGCCGCCCTTCTACCCTCGAACCGCCACTGTTCGGGTACGAGGTAGGCCATCATGGCTAGATCGCTGCGAAGATCGTCCGGACGGCCGCCCACTCTACAGCGTAGCACGACGTACTCCCCCACGTAGCTAGATAGCGCGGCGCGCATGTAACCCGCCGCCCCCTTGATCTATAAAAGGGGGGCGAACCCCCAGCCGCCCGGGGGGGGGGGGGGGGGGGGAGACTCAGCAGCACACGAGCGCTTCACACACCACGTACTCATTCTCCCACAATATCTTCAGCCACTCCTCCAGGGACTTGGAAGCCTCGCTTCCTCTCCCGCCTTGCTTGTAGCCGCCCCACTACAGGCACCCCCGGTGCTAAGTAATATAGTGCCTTGAGCACGCCTCTGCTGGACGTACGGCCCCCTCGGCCGGAACCAGGATAAAAACTTTGTGTCGCTTGTTACTTAGCATCGACCATTGAGGGATAGACCACGGCGCTATCTACTGGTTAGTGTCGGGACCATATTCCGCACCGACAGTTGGCGCCCACCGTGGGGCAAGCGAGCGCCTAAGGTCATTCCGACAACTCCCTCCATGGTGATCCGCACTGAGTACCGTGGTACTCGCTACTGCATGGGTAGCTCGGACCCCCTCCCAACCGGGTTCGAAATTCGCTTCGGGGACCTGAACTTTCAGGCCACGGGAAACGGCTATCTCATGCGCCTCACCAACAGTGAGGAGCTCCGCGCGCGGCGCCGAGGCCGGAGTCCGCTGCGGTCTCCGCCGCACGCACCACCACGGCACGGGCGCCGCGGGCACGGATGCCGCGGGTCCATCGACGCCGCGACACCGCCGCCGCTGCGGGCTACGTTCGCGCCGGGCGCGGTCCGAGCGGCGGCAAGCCGAGCGCGCGCCGCTCGGCGTGGCGCGCCTACCGTCACGACGACCGCCACCGCCCCAGCGGGACCGCGTGCGGTCTCCGGCCCACGCATTCCCATTGGGTTGCGTGGCGCCACGACGGCCTACAACAACAACGTCAACACCACGATGCGCAGGGTTCCACCTGGCCGCCATGTCTTCGTCGCCAGGGATCCCGGTGCCTCAATGGCTGACGAGTCGTCCCTAGGCTCCATCGACGTGTTGCCACCCGCCAACCGCCACGGGTACGCGGAGTGGGACTTCTCCGGCGTGCCGGACCCAGTCATGTTCAGGCGTTTCCTCGACGCTACGGACTACTGGTTTGGCTGCTCTGACGACTCCAGCACCGGGAGCTACGACCCCGCGCGGGAGTGCTGCGCCGTCATCACCAACGACCCGACCAACGCCGCTGGCGCGGTGGGTGCCGGAGATGGGGAGATCACCCCTGCCCCAGGGATCGCCGCGCGCATGGCCACGGGGCCAAGCGCTCCCGCCCGGGGCCGACGCCGACGCGCGGTGGCCCAAGCCCGCGAGCTCGAGGCAAAGGCGGCGGAGGAATGCGGGACGGTGCGGGCGCTCCCGCGCCTCAATGGCGGGGGAAGCCTCCGCGCGCGGCGAACGCGCGCGGGAGGGCGGGCCGACGGTCCGCGACCGCATCAACACCGTCCCCAACGTCGACAACGCGGACGCGCCCCCGCGGGCGAGCCAAAAGCTCATCGCCGCCGCAACGCTGCGCTGCCGCGCGCCATGCCGGCACCCTCGACCCCCGAGGCTCGAGACACCGCACCGCGAGGTGCAAACTCTCATTGAGCAAGCGGCCGTCCGGCGGGCCGAGAGCTCGGCCTCGCGCATCCGCCAACGGGGAGACGCGCGGGGCGGCGAAGCCGCACGGGGAGGGCGAACCCTCGGTGCACGCGGGGGGGGACCGGCGGGGCAACCCGCCGACCAAGGACGCACGCCGGCCAAGGAACGGCTCCTTGACGCACGCGGGCACCGGATGGCGACGCCCGCAACGTCATCAACGCCGGGCGCACGAGCGGGGCGGACGCACGAGCAGCAAGGGGCTACCACCCTCGATGGGGTGGACGCTACGACGGCGGTGAGGACCGCTCCCCGATGCCGGAGCCCCCGTGGCACCCGTGTGTTCGGCGGGAGATCCGCGCGGCGGCGTTTCCCCGGCGCTTCCGCAAACCCTCGACCATCGTCAAGTACAACGGGGAGACAGACCCCCGCGTGTGGCTTAACGACTACCGCTTGGCTTGCCGGTGGGCGGGGCCACCGGCGACGAGGTCATCATCCGCAACTTGCCCCCGCATCTCGGCGACGCGGCCGGACATGGCTCGAGCACTTGCCCGCTAGCCAAATCCACAAGCGGGACGACCTGGTCCACACGTTCGTGGGCAACTTCCGGGGGCACGTACGTGTGCCACGGGAATTCCCCGGGACTGCGCTCCGCACGCGAAGCCCGGCGAGTCGCGCGCGGGACTTCATACGGCGCTTCTCCAAGCGGCCGCACGGAGCTCCCTAGTGTGGCGCGGTCCGAGATCGTGCATGCCTTCCTCGAGGGCACCACGTGCGGGACCTCGTGCGGGAGGCCGGGACGCGGCCCGCCCGCGGACTCCAACGAGCTGTTCGACATCGCCACCAGCTTCGCCTCCGGAGAGGAGGCCGTGGGGGCGATCTTCGACGGCAAGAAGGGCAAGCGCTCGGAGGACGCACCCGCGGAGGGCGGCAAGTCCAAGGAGCCGCACCGCAACGACAAGCGGGGCAAGAAGGGGGAAGAAGCCGCGCCGCGGGCGCGCGAGCGGGGTGCGACGGCGGCAATGCCGAGGCCCTCGGCTGTTGACCGGCTCGACGGGGCCCTCGACCCGGCCCCTCGAGGCCGGGGGTGTTCGACGACATGCTTGAAAAAGCCATGTCCTTACCACAAGACTCGGTGAACCACACCCTTGAGCGGTGCGATATGCTCAAGAAATTTTATGGCCGTGCCGCCGCGAAGGAGGCGAGGAGGCCAAGAAAGACGGGGCGATGGCGACGCGGGCGGCTTTCCCCGCCGTTGAAAATGTGTTCCTCATCTTTGGGGGGCCAACCGTCGACATGTCGACACGCCAGCGCAAGAAGGAGCGGCACGAGGTCCTCGCCGCGGAGAGGGCGCCTCCGGTCCTTCCTCAATTGGTCGGAGGATGCCATCACCTTTAGCCGGGAGGACCACCGGAACCGCGTCCCCAACCCGGGCCAGTACCCGCTGGTGGTTGACCCCATCATCGGGAACGCCCCGGTTCTCGAAGGTCCCCATGGACGGAGGCGGCCGGCCTCAACATCCTCTACGCGCATACGTTGCGCCTCATGGGGATCGGGTTGGACCGGTGCCGGGCCCGGCACGAAGCCGTTCCATGGCATCGCGCTCGGCAAGCGAGGTCCGGCCCCTTGGGCAGATCGATCTGCCAGTTTGGTTTGGCACCCCGAAGAATTTCCGCAAGGGAGATCCTCACCTTCGAGGTGGTGGGGTTCAAGGGGGCCTACCACGCTATACTTGGGCGACCTGTTACGCCGGATTCATGGCGGTCCCCAATTATACTTACCGAAGATGAAGATGCGGGACCGAACGGCGTCATCACCGTCGGGTCATCCATCGAGCACGCGTTCGGCCGCGACGTCGAGTGGGTGGAGCACGCGAGGCGCCGGTGCCTTGGACGAAGCGCCCGGTGAACACGGCGGAGAAGATGGTCAACGAGGACCTCGACCCCGCCGCCAAGCACGCGGCACCTTCGAGGGCCGCGGAGCGGGCAAGGGGGTCCCCCCTCGACCCGTCGGCCCCGGGGGCAAGGCGTTGAGGGTCGGCTCCACCCTCGACCCCAAATAGGAAGTGGTGCTTGTCGACTTCCTCCGCGCCAACGCCGACATCTTCGCGTGGAGCCCCTCGGATATGCCGGGCATCCCGAGGGAAGTCGCCGAGCACTCCCTTGACATCTGCCAAACGCCCGCGTCGTGCGGCAACGAGCGCTGCGCCGCTTCGACGAGGAGCGGCGACGGGCAATCGGAGCGGAGGCTGCGGAAGCTTCTCGAGGCCGGATTCATCAAGGAGGTGTTCCACCCTACGTGGCTAGCAAACCCCGTGCTTGTAAAGAAAAAGAATGGGAAGTGGCGGATGTGTATAGACTACACTAGTCTTAATAAAGCATGTCCTAAAGTTCCTTTTCCTTTGCCGCGCATTGATCAGATTGTTGATTCAACGGTACCGGGTGTGAATTGCTTTGCTTCCTTGATGCTTACTCCGGTACCACCAAATAAAAATGAAGGAGTCCGACCAGCTCGCGACTTCGTTCATCACGCGGTTCGGGACGTTACGCTACGTCACGATGCCGTTTGGCCTCGAAATGCGGGTGCAACATATCAGCGTTGCATGCAGCACGTTTTTGGGGACCACATTGGACGGACGGTCGAAGCATACGTGGACGACATCGTCGTAAAGACCAGGAAGGCGGACGACCTGGTTGGCGACCTTGGCGTCGCGTTGAACTGCCTACGGGCTAACGGGGTCAAGCTAAACCCCGAAAAATGCGTCTTTGGAGTGCCGCGGGGCATGCTCCTGGGATACTGTTGACGGTGTATTTTGGTGCACCTAGCATGTTCATTACACTTTGGTTTGGATCTGATTATGGAACTAACCCGCCACTAGGCACACTAATCATATAACAAGTTCATCTTTGTGCATGCATTTGGAAGTGTTGTGTTTATGTAGGAAATCATGGACATAAAGGACGGATTCGCAATAAGTTCAAAGGAGCATTCATGGAGTCTTGTTCGTGTCTGTGAGCTCGGCGAAATTACTTCCAATGGTGGTGAGGACCGAAGTGCTACGAGGAACACCCCCGGGAATTGAAGCGTAAAAGATCAAACTTCATGCAAAGAGAGCCTCCATCTTGATCGCGAGGATAACGGTGTCAAAATCATCCAAGTGGAGGGGGCAAAGTAGATAAGTGCACGAGGACCCACGGAGCAAAAAGGGCGACCGAACCGGGCCGAAGCGGGCTCGGGCCGGCCGGCCCCGGCGGGCCGGCCCGGCCCACTTCGGGCACCGGTTCGGTCCCGTCTTCCTTGCCCTCGAAGGATCTTCGACCCTAAAACCCCCGACGCGCCGCCAACACGAGAGAGGAGGAGTTATTCGCACGAGAAGGCCATCCACAAGCTAGAGAGAGAGGAGGAGGATCTCCCGGCGGGAGATCAACCACCTCGAAGGAAGCACCCTCTCGTGGAGAAGAAGGAAGACACCGGCGGAAGGGAAACCATGATCAACGGTGCCATGGTCGGCACCTTGATGGGGTAATCTTCTCATTCGTCCATGGGTTGTAATCGATATTGAGATGTAATCGCACTTTGTCGGATTATCTATCTATCATCTTGTGTTGAACATACTTTAATGCTTAAGGCTCGCAACCGTGCCGTAGAGGGAGTACGAGCTCCAATGCTTCCTTGGATCCATTCAATACGCCGTGGCCATCAAAGGTCTAGTCATGAATACCTTCGTGTAGTGACAGTACGAGAGGAGGGAAAGGGCGAAACCGTGGTCACAACCCCGATAGATTAGATTGGTTTTTCATGTCTTTAAGCGATTGCATGCTCTAGTATCGTAGACCCGTGGGCGAGTGTCTTCTACCTTGATCGTTTATCATTCTCTCTAGTGTAGTTTAGTGTTTTCTAGTATAATAGTAGTTAGGGTTTTAGTAGCTAGTGTGTCGTTGTTGATCGAACGCTTGTAATCCCCTTGCTCCGCGGATTGACAAGAACCTTGGGAATCCCGTGGTGAAAAAGGTGTGGGGTCCGTACGCTTGCGGATCGTAGAGGGATACGTCTTTTATCCGTCAACAAGCCCCTTTTTCTGGCGCCGTTGCTGGGGAGCAAGTTAGTTTACATCGTTTGATTTGCATCTAACTTAGTTTTATATTTTAGTTTATCTTTTATTTGCTATATCTAACATATATTTTCCAGAAAAACACTTGTTTCTTTTTTGTTTTTGTTTTTATCTTATTGTCTAGATGGAGTTCGTTAATCAACCCGTGGAAGAACCGGAGAAATCATTAAGGGATTACGCTAGCCCTCGATGTGAAGACATAAAGGTACAAGAGTCGGATTCGAAGCTCGAAGCGACCAAGTATGAAATTAAATCCAAGATCATGAAGATGGTGGCGGAAAACCCATTTGAAGGGATGGTTACGGAGAACCCATATAGACACATAAGGGATTTCACGACAATAGGCAACACGGTGCGTCGAAGGAGTTCTCGATGAATGGTTCAAATGGAATCTCTTTCCCTACTCACTTGCGGCAAAGCAAAGACATGGTATTCGGTTGCGTCCTTTGAAGTTGAAGGCAATTGGAACAAGTTGACAAAGAAGTTTTGCGAGAAGTTCTTTCCAATGAGCAAGGTTCAACATCTAAGGAGGCAAGTGATCAATTTCATGCAAGGAGAAGAGGAAGGGATAGACCAAGCCTGGGATAGGTTTAATGAATTAATCGAACAAGGACCAAAACTCGGCTTCACCGGTGACGTACTCTTGCATACATTTTTCTTTTCCCTAACCCCTAGTTGCATGCGACACGTCGAAATGTGTGCGGTGGGGATCTCATGGAGAAAACACTCACGGAAGCCGCCCAACTTCTACAAAAAGTTAGTAAAGCGGCTGCCATGCGAAGGGATTGGGAAACAAGACTTGCGGAAGAGCCGAATTCAATTCAAGGAAGAAAAAGCTTGCTGATTTTTCTAAAGAGGCAACCCCGGAAGTCACAAAAGAGGAGCCAATCATGGAAAAGCTTGAACAAGAACACATTAAGTCAAGAACTACACCAGACGTCGACTTCGCCGCACCAAATGAGACGAACAAGAGAAGCATGTCAAGCGCGAAGCCACTAAGGGAGTTCGAGCCAATGGATTGGGTTCCTATTGATTACGAAGAAGTATTCGACAAGAAAAGACCATTCCCTAATCAAAAGGGGATGGCAAGAGCATTGGAAGTCGATTTCCCACCGGAGAAGAAAGCTGAAAATTCATACGACCTCGAAACCACCGGTGAGATTTTTGAAAAGCTCTTTGGAGATGACGTGGTGGATCCGGAACATATTGCCGAGGTGAAGAGGATCATGGGGATCAAGCCCGAAGCATCACCATATGCTCGCCTTGCTGAAATTTATTCGATCGGATCCGAAGAAGAAGAGAAGATGACGCCGCACTTGAGTTGCGAGATCAACGGAGTTCAATGCAAAGCTTTATGCGACATCGGAGCCCAAGTAAGTGTTCTATCTTCTAAAATTTACGATAAAGTTCAATACCACAACCTAGACTTAGCTCCAACATCAACGAAATTAATTATGGGAGATGGTAGAACTATCAAACCTCTAGGTATTGCTTGCAACATGAAAGTAAAAATCTCTAGAAACTACATACCAACCGATTTCTTTGTTATTGATGCTTACCATAGTAATTCTGATCATATAATCTTAGGTAGGCCTTTTCTTAAGTTGGTTGATGCCGTGTTAGATGCCGGAGAAGGCAAAGTAACAATGAACCTTAATGGAACAAAGTACACATATAACTTTCTTCGTGCTTCTAAACACCTTACTCCTTTTCCTCCCGAAGATGAAGAAATAGATGAGATAGATAGTCTTTGTTTTGTTGAAACCCTTAGAGACCCGCTGCAAAGAGCGATGGAAAATCAAATTAGTAATCAACAAGATGAAGAACTAGAGGAAGCAACAAAAGGCTTAGAGCCGCATGATGGTAGCGTGGAGGAAGAGAAGTTCGAAGACATAGGAGAAATCAAACCCGAGGAGCCACAAGTGCCCGAAGTAGACCTTAAACCTTTGCCCAAGGGATTAAAATATGAATTTTTGGGCCCCGGACAAAACCTATCCGGTCATTGTGAGCGACGAGTTGAGCCCCGAAGAAAACGAAGCGTTGCTGATTTTATTAAAAAAACATAGGAAGGTGATTGGATATTCAATTAATGATCTCAAAGGTATTAGCCCGGCCTTTTGCACTCATCGTATACCAATGGAAGACCAATGTAAGCCTGTAGTGGACCATCAAAGGAGGCTAACCCATGCCATGCGAGAGGTAGTAAAGAAAGAGGTTATCAAGTTACTTGATGCCGAAATCATCTACCCGGTTCCGCATAGCGAATGGGTGAGCCCGGTACATTGTGTACCGAAGAAAGGAGGTTTGACCGTGGTGAAGAATGAGAAGAACGAGTTGATACCGCAAAGAACCATGACCGGGTGGCGGATGTGTATCGATTACCGTAAGCTTAACAAAGCGACGAAGAAAGATCACTTCCCCTTACCGTTCATAGACGAGATGCTCGAGAGGTTAGCAAACCATTCTTATTTTTGCTTTCTCGATGGATACTCGGGGTTCATGCAAATTCCCATTCACCCGGAAGATCAACATAAGACAACATTTACGTGTCCTTACGGAACGTTTGCATATAGGAGGATGCCCTTCGGCCTATGCAACGCTCGGCCTCTTTTCAACGTTGCATGATGGCCGTGTTTTCGGAATTCATCGAAGAAATTGTTGAAGTGTTTATGGATGATTTTTCCGTTTACGGGAAGACGTTCATGGATTGCTTAGCAAACTTAGAAAAGGTCCTTACAAGGTGTGCGGAGGTAGATTTGGTTTTAAATTGGGAAAAGTGCCACTTCATGGTTAAGCAAGGCATAGTGCTCGGACATGTTATATCCGAGAGAGGAATTGAAGTGGACAAGGCTAAGGTAGAGACGGTTGAGCAACTCCCACCTCCTACGGATGTTAAGTCCTTAAGGAGCTTTCTAGGCCATGCCGGATTCTATAGAAGATTTATAAAGGACTTCTCGAAGATCACTAAGCCTTTAACACACCTTCTTCAAAAGGATGTGGCTTTCGACTTTGATGAAAAGTGTCTAGCGGCATTCCGGACCTTGAAAAATGCGTTGGTGAGTGCTCCCATCATCCAACCTCCGGATTGGAGCCAACCTTTCGAGATCATGTGTGACGCAAGTGACTACGCTGTAGGCGCGGTCTTGGGACAAAGAAAGGAAGGCCGAGTTCACGCCGTTTACTACGCTAGCAAAACTCTTAGTGGAGCACAATTAAATTACGCTACTACGGAAAAAGAATTGCTAGCGGTGGTATTCGCTTTCGAAAAATTCAGATCTTACATCGTGAACTCGAAAGTCATTGTTTACACCGATCACGCAGCCATAAAGTATCTCTTGGCTAAGAAGGAAGCTAAACCACGTTTGATTCGTTGGATCCTTCTTCTCCAAGAGTTCGATGTTGAAATTCGTGATAAAAAGGGGGTGGAAAATGTTGTGGCCGATCCTTTGTCTAGGATGAATCGTGGGAAAGATGATAAAGAGCCCATAGAAGATAAGATGAGAGATGACCACCTCTATAGAGTGCTTGATAAAGATACTTGGATGATCGACATCATTCGAGCAATTCGAAAGATGCCCCTCGATCATCTAGACAAAAACACCCAAAGGAAGATAATTTACGAAAGTAAGAAATATTTTTGGGATGCACCATACCTCTTCAAGCTTGGCAATGATGGAGTGATGAGAAGATGTGTGCCAAGAGAAGAGAGGCTTGAGATTCTAAGGAAGTGCCACTCGGCGGAGTACGGTGGGCATTATAGCCATTTTCGAACCGAAGCCAAAGTATGGTCGAGCGGGTTCTATTGGCCGGAGATGCATGAAGATACTAAAAGATATGTTGCGTCATGCCCCGAATGCCAAAGAACCGGAAACATCTCTCAAAGAAATTCTATGCCTTTGAAATACAACTTGCAAATCGACATATTCGATGTATGGGGCATAGACTTCATGGGGCCCTTTAAAAACTCATTTGGATTCGAGTATATACTTGTTATGGTTGATTATGTATCCAAGTGGGTAGAGGCTATACCATGTCGTAAAGCTTCCACGGAGGAGTCCATCACTATGATCAAGAACGTGATTTTTCCCCGTTTCGGTACACCGAGAATCTTGATAAGTGATGGAGGAACTCATTTCACCGGGAAGAACTTCAAAAAGTGCTTGTCCAAGTTGGGAATTGAGCATAGGGTCTCCACGGCCTATCACCCACAAACCAACGGACAAGCGGAGACGTCAAATAGGCAATTAAAAAGCATACTTAACAAAACCATAGAGAAGGGAGGCAAGGATTGGTCAAAGAAATTAGACGGAGCTTTATGGGCTTATCGAACGGCGTTTAAAACACCGATAGGTATGACCCCTTATCAATTCGTCTATGGAAAAGCTTGCCACCTTCCGGTTGAGTTAGAACATAAAGCCTATTGGGCGATTAAAGAGATGAACCTTGATCTCGATGCCGCGGTGGTGAAACGGAGAATTCAAATAAGCGAGCTAGAGGAGTTGAGGTTGAAAGCTTATGAAAACGCAAGCATATACAAGGAGAGAATCAAAAGGTGGTATGATAAAAGATTGAAGAAAAAAGAATTTAAAGAAGGAGATAAGGTCCTCCTCTACAATTCGAGGTTTAAAACCTTCGGAAAGGGGAAATTGCAAAGCAAGTGGGACGGACCTTATGTTGTGCATTCGGTGTTCTCCAACGGAGCGGTAACCATTATGGATATAAACGGCGATCAATTTGTGGTGAATGGACAGCGGCTTAAGGTTTACTACGAACCCGACGTCGTGCCCATTCATCATGTTGACGTCTTTACCATGGAGGAAGAGCCCGAACGTCCCGCCTAGGACGAAAAACAAGGCACCAACTTCTGTAAATAATTTTTCTTTTAGCTTTCTGGAGTTTTTCGCGAAGATTAACTGGGCCAACTTTTTCCCGTGGGCTGAGGAAGAAAAAATAGGGCGGTGTGCAAAAAAACCGGACCGGCCCGGCCCCCGAGGCAGGGTGGGCCGGCCGGCCCAGTCGGATCGGCCCAGGGGTGGCCCGATGCCCGATGTCCCCGAATTTCGCCCGAATTGCTCCTTTTTGACTTCCTTGTTTGGTCGAAAAATTTTAAGGGAAGTGTAAAAAAGGAAAATAAGGTTCCCAGGGCTTTTCTCTCAGGACTATATATTTGGCCGAATTGGGAGCTCGAGAATCAAACCTTTCAAGCAATGTGTTGCACCCTTGTAGCAGCCATTGAGCCTCCAAAAAGCTTAGAGTTGAAGGTAGAAGCCAAGAAGCCATCGATGGAGGAGGCGATGCGATGCGAGGTCAAGCTACCCATCAAGAGGACCGCACGTATCCGTTGCGGAGGACGTGTCCCTTCCGGAGCTCTTGCATCTCGCAACCCCGTCAAAGGAGAGAAGGTCCCTACACCCGTTCGAAGGTCGGCACGCCTCCAAGGCATCAAGCGCAAAGATTACAAGGAGGTGTCGCCGGAGCCTAAGGATTATGGGGATAGCGACTACTCCGACGATCGTAGCCCGAGCTCGTGGGCGGCTGCCGGTAGAGACGATGACGATTGGGGCGAGCAGCCCTATGAAAGGACTCCCGAGGGCCCCAATGGCGACGGCAACGGCGGTGGCGAAGGCGACAACAATGGAGGTGGCGACGACGGTGGTGACAACGGTGGAGATTATGGCGACGACGACCCCTTCGGATTGCATCTGGTGTGCTGTCAAGTTTGCCGTCAATCCATCGCGGATCTCTACACGTCGGCCGACGAATGTTTCCAAGCCATGGAAGCGATGAAGCAGCGTATGGAGGACTTGGAGCGCGTAGTTGAAGATGATTACAAGTTCCTTAACCGTAACGTGCGCAAACTTTTCGGCATGGTTGGAAACATGAGAGGCAAGTGGTGCAAAGCTTGCTCGAAGTACCACTAGATCTAGTTTTCCCCTTTGGTTTTTGTAAGATACGACGAGGACGTCGTATGTTTTAAGTGTGGGGGAGAGCTAGCTCGCTAGCCTTAGCTTTTGAACTTCAAGTTTAGGTTCGGTTTAATCTTCGTGTGAGAGTCTTAGTGTTTTAATGAGTCTTTAGTTTTTGAGTCTGTTTTAAAATTTTTGCAAGTGTCTTAAATTAGTGTTGAGTCAAGAAAACCAAATAAAAAGAGTCTTATATATATCTTTGTGTTTTTTTGTATTGTTTATCTTTATTTACTTGTTTGTTTAATCTTCGATTCTTGATATATGAACACAAGTATGTGGTTTGAAAAACGTTTACCGTGGTGCTTAGTGGAATCGCTACTACTTAAAGTACCCATACCGCACTTCGATCTTGAGCTTCACATGCTAGTTGTGCTATGTTCGATGCTAAAAATTGGAGGATTTCAGTTCTGAAAATTATATTAAAACCCTTGTAATAAAGGTTAGCAAAACCTCTTTTTCCAAGTTGAGAGTAAGAAAAAAATTCCTATCCAAAGCCAAGTTTATTTTTTCGCTCCACCATAAGTGTGATTAGCACGATGAGTTAGGCTAGGACCCTTCTCTTTTGGTGAGTTTTAATTTCGAGCAATGATCATGTCCTTGTGCTTATCTTTTGTTGCTAGCCTCGTCATATATTCGGTCACATGACTTTCACAACGAAAGTCATGAATACATCGCTGGATTCCATACCCAACCCTATACATCTCTTTTGTACATCGTATTCCTTGAACACAACCTATTTTCAAAGTTTCGTCTTGTCTCTAGCATGATTTATTTAAAAATTTCAGATTGTATGCATGCGAGGAAAGAGAGATTTGAAAGCTTTGAAAAGTTGTCAAGAGAGAGAAAAATAAAGAGAAAAAGTATGTGTATGGAAAAGAAAGAAAGAAAGAAAGAAAAATCATATGTGAATGAAAGAAGAAAAGAAAAAGAGAGAAAGATGAGTTAGCAATGAAGATATGAGAGGGATGGATCAAGTGAAAGAAAAAAAATAAAATAATAAAGTGTAAGGAAGGATGTCACGTTGATTGTGAGACGAAACTTTTACTCTATTTCCAACCATGTGCAATCCGACAACGAGGACATCATTGGTGCCTTGAAGTCACAATTTTCTTTTGCCCTTGCACATGTCCACCATTCTAAATCTTCTCATCCTTGATATCCCTACATATGGTTAATTCTCATGATCATTGGCTTTGAAAGGTAGACAACCATTAGAGGAAGTTCTTAGTTTGACAATACTTGTGTTGATTGCGCTAGCCCTACCTATAGCTCCACTTTACATGATATATGAGAGATTAATGGGAGGTGAGAGTTTTATAAAATTTGGTTAGGATAGACACTTCATATGAGTGACTTGAGAGAGCTTGGAGAAAGGTTTTTGTCTAATACTTGTTGCAGGAATTTTTGTTTTGAAAACCATAAAAACCCTCCGATGGAAGCAAAGAAGTAAGTATGGCTGAAATTGAAAGCTTTGAGTGAAGAGTTTGAGTTGTGGGGTAAATCTTGACGTGGTAAAAATTCTAAACGCCCATGTTTATGTTTGATTATCATTACTTTGTGTTTATGTATTAAAGATGAAGGGATTGACTAACTTGTGAAGAAGGATAAGTGATACACGATTACACACCTTGGACGAAGTTCTTTTACGAGTACTTGCTCGAGGACGAGCAAGAGCTAAGTGTGGGGGAGATGTTGACGGTGTATTTTGGTGCACCTAGCATGTTCATTACACTTTGGTTTGGATCTGATTATGGAACTAACCCGCCACTAGGCACACTAATCATATAACAAGTTCATCTTTGTGCATGCATTTGGAAGTGCTGTGTTTATGTAGGAAATCATGGACATAAAGGACGGATTCGCAATAAGTTCAAAGGAGCATTCATGGAGTCTTGTTCGTGTCTGTGAGCTCGCTGAAATTACTTCCAATGGTGGTGAGGACCGAAGTGCTACGAGGAACACCCCCGGGGATTGAAGCGTAAAAGGTCAAACTTCATGCAAAGAGAGCCTCCATCTTGATCGCGAGGATAACGGCGTCAAAATCATCCAAGTGGAGGGGGCAAAGTAGATAAGTGCACGAGGACCCACGGAGCAAAAAGGGCGACCGAACCGGGCCGAGCGGGCACGGGCCGGCCGGCCCGGGCGGGTCGGCCCGGCCCACTTCGGGCACCGGTTCGGTCCCGTCTTCCTTGCCCTCGAAGGATCTTCGACCCTAAAACCCCCGACGCGCCGCCAACCGGAGGAGGAGTTATTCGCACCGAAGGCCATCCACAAGCTAGAGAGAGAGGAGGAGGATCTCCGGCGGGAGATCAACCACCTCGAAGGAAGCACCCTCTCGTGGAGAAGAAGGAAGACACCGGCGGAAGGGAAACCATGATCAACGGTGCCATGATCAGCACCTTGATGGGGTAATCTTCTCATTCGTCCATGGGTTGTAATCTATATTGAGATGTAATCGCACTTTGTCGGATTATCTATCTATCATCTTGTGTTGAATATACTTTAATGCTTAAGGCTTGCAACCATGCCGTAGAGGGAGTACGAGCTCCAATGCTTCCTTGGATCCATTCAATACGCCGTGGCCATCAAAGGTCTAGTCATGAATACCTTCGCGTAGTGACAGTACGAGAGGAGGGAAAGGGCGAAACCGTGGTCACAACCCCGATAGATTAGATTGGTTTTTCATGTCTTTAAGCGATTGCATGCTCTAGTATCGTAGACCCGTGGGCGAGTGTCTTCTCCCTTGATCGTTTATCATTCTCTCTAGTGTAGTTTAGTTGTTTTCTAGTATAATAGTAGTTAGGGTTTTAGTAGCTAGTGTGTCGTTGTTGATCGAACGCTTGTAATCCCCTTGCTCCGCGGATTGACAATAACCTTGGGAATCCCGTGGTCAAAAAGGTGTGGGGTCCGTACGCTTGCGGATCGTAGAGGGATACGTCTTTTATCCGTCAACGATACATTGTCTCCCAACGGGGAATCGAGGGGCCAACCCCGAAAGGTTGCGGCCCTCGAACGAATGGGTCCGATCCGGGACCTCACTAAGGGGTGCGAGAAGGTCTTGGGGTGCCTCGCCGCCTTGAGCCGCTTCATCTCGCGGCTCGGTGAGAAGGGCCTACCCCTCTCACAAAAAAAGCAAAAGCACGAGCGCTTCTCTTGGACCACCGAGGCCCGGGACGCGCTCGACAAGCCTGAAGGTGTCCCTAACGCACGCCCCGATCCTCACGCCGCCGCAAGATGGCGAACCCCTGCCGACTCTACGCCCACACCCGGTGGTCGCGCACGATCCTCCTTGACGCGAGGAGAAAGGGCACGCTCCCCCGCAACCAGCAAAACACCCCCATCCCAGAAGTTGCGTACCCCCCCCTGAAATTTTTTGTCCCCGGTAGTCCTTGCACGGCGCAAGCTCCGCCACTACTTCGAGGCCCACCGGTCACGGTGGTTTCTTCCTTTCCGCTAGGAGAAATCATCCCCACCACCCCGCCCCCCGGCCGGGATTGCCAAGTGGTCCGTGGAGCCGATGGGCGAGACGCTCGCCTACGCCCCGCGCAAGGCCATCAAATCGCAAATCCTGGCGGATTTCGTCGGCGAGTGGACGGACACGCGGCGTGCCGCCCCCACAAATCCGAGGCGAGTGCTTTGGACTGCGATTTCTTCGACGGCTCAGTGATGAAAACGGGAGCAGGCGCGGGCCTGCTCTTCGTGTCACCCCTCGGGGAACACATGCGCTACGCAGTGCGCCTTCACTTCCCCGCGTCCAACAACATGGCTGAATACGAGGCCTTGCTCTGTGGCCTCAAAATCGCCATTGAGTTGGGCGTCAAGCGCCTCGACTTGCGGGGGGACACGCAGCTCGTGATCGATCAGGTCATGAAGAACGCAAGCTGTCACGACGACAAGATGGAGGCCTACTGCAAAGCCGTGCGAACCCTCGAGGACAAGTTCTACGGCATCGAGCTCAACCATGTACCCCGCCGGTACAACGAGGAGGCAGACGAACTGGCCAAGATCGCGTCCGGACGGATCACCGTTCCCCCGAACGTTTTCGCGCGCGACATCGCGCAACCCTTGGTCGTCTTCGAGCCCTACCCCTCGAGCCACGACGGACCCTCGGGGGCTCCCTCGAATGCAGCGGGTGCGGAACCCATGGACGAGGACCCCTCGAACGAGGCGTACGTGCTCTCCCTCCTCGAGGGGTACGGCTCCCACGAGGCCGACGCGATGGACATCGAGCCGGCTCCTGCCCAAGCGGACTGGCGCGAAAAGTACACCGCCTGGATCGCTAGAGGGGAGCTCCCCGCGGACCGGGCCGCGGCCAGGCGCATCGCCGGGATGGCCAAATCTTTTGCCCTCGTCGACGGCGAGGCTGTACAAGCGCGCCGCCTCCGGCATCTTGCAGCGGTGCGTGCCCATTCCCGAGGGGCGCGAGCTCCTACGGGACATTCATGCGGGGATCTGCGGCCACCACGCCGCGCCCCGCACCCTCGTCGGCAACGCGTTCCGCCAGGGCTTTTACTGGCCTACCGCGGTCACCGACGCCAGCGAGATCGTGCGCACCTGCGAGGGGTGCCAGTTCTACGCCCGCAAGTCCAACTTGCCCGCCCATGCCCTGCAAACCATCCCCGTAACATGGCCATTCGCCGTGTGGGGGCTGGACATCGTCGGGCCCCTGCGGAAGGCGCCCGGGGGCTTCACCCACCTGCTGGTCGCGATCGACAAGTTCTCCAAGTGGGTGGAGGTGCGCCCCATCACGAATCTAAGGGCAGAGCAGGCGGTAACATTCTTCACCGACATCGTCTACCGCTTTGGAGTGCCAAATTCCATCATCACAGACAATGGGTCCCAAGTTCACGGGCGGAAGTTCTTGGAGTTCGTAACAAGTTCCACATCCGCGTGGATTGGGCGGCTGTGGCACATCCACGGACCAACGGCCAAGTGGAGCGTGCCAATGGCATGATCCTACGGGGCCTCAAGCCCGAGAATTTTCGACCAGCTCAACAAATGCGGGCGAAAATGGCTCCAAGAACTACCCGGCGGTCGTGTGGAGCCTAAGGACCACCCCAACGGAGCCACGGGTTCACCCCGTTTTCTAGTCCATGGCGCGGAGGCCGTCCTCCCCACGGACTTAGAATACGGGTCGCCCAAGGTTCGAGGCTATAACGAGGATGCTAACCAGCGAGCCCGCGAGGACTCGCTGGACCAGCTGGACGAGGCACGCCTCGTAGCCTTAATGCATTCCGCAAGGTACCAACAGTCCCTAAGACGCTACCAAGCATGCAAGATACGTCGACGGGACTTCAGTGAAGGGGATCTGGTCCTAAGGCTGCGCCAAGACAACCGAGGGCGCCACAAGCTGTCGCCCCCATGGGAGGGACCCTACGTCGTGGTAAAGGTACTCAAGCCGGGCACGTACAAGCTGGCCAACGAGGACGGTGAAGAGCTCACCAACGCTTGGAACATCCAACAGCTACGTCGCTTCTACCCTTAGCTAGGATTTTCCAAGTACTTTTTGTTGTAAAAATCACATGGCCAACGCCCCAGTTGGTGACAGCTATGTAAATGCTTCAAGTCTAATAAAAGGGCAACTCGGCTTTCCCCTGAAACCCAAGTTACCCTCGGGGGCTACTGCGGGGGGCAGCCCCCCCCAAAAAATGGTCCCATTTTTGCGCAAAAATAAAAACAACTCACACGCGCTAAGTTTGTTTTCTACTTCGACTACGAGCAACGATTTGAACAGGGCGCGGGCGGCCCAGCGGGAGGAGCGTGCGAGCCGAGAGATAGCCTACGGCTGCGTGGATATGGCCCTTCTCTCTCGCCTCCCGGCCCCGGCGGACCCCCGGCGAAAATCGAACTCCCCTAAGTAAGATCTACTCGGGGAAGAAGGAGAAACAAAAAGGCGCAATAAGCAAAAACTTCATTACGCATCATCAAATGTTTACGGTGGAGATAATGTGCTTATTTACAAGGGCCACGAGGCCGAATGCGATACACAAAAAATGGGCACGGCGCCCAAGCGCTTTCGGGGGGGCGGAGCCGCAGCGTCAGCGGCGTCCGGGAAGAGGAACTCCTCGAAGGCCTCGGCGAGCGACCCGGCGGCGTCGGCGGCGAGCGCATCCACACGCTCCATCGCCACCTCGTCCTCGACGCCCTCGGGAACGATGTAGCCTTCCGCCAGCGCCTCGAAGTTGACTTCGTAGTGGGACCCGCACCACTCCGAGGGGCCTTACGGACGCCCGGATGCGGCGCCGGCGCATCCGCTCGTGACATGGCCGCGAAGGGCGAGCAGGCGGCTGGCCAGCGAGCTGCCGGCCTGAGCCTCGCCCTCCTCCACGGCACGGCAGGTCTCGAGGGCCGCATCACGCAGCTCCTGCAGCTCCCGCTCAGAGGAGTTGTAGGAAGCCTGCAGCGCCTCGGCCCGTTCAGCTGCGTGCCCCAGAGCGGTGCGCAAGCCTGGAACCGACAAGACAAGAGAAGAAATCAGAAAGGGGGAAGCGAGCCCTCTAACGAAAAACCAACCAAATAAGAAGTCAAGCAGCAGCTCACCTTCGACTTGCTTCCTCTCCGCCTCGAAGTCGCGGCGCACGGCCTCGACCCGTCGGCTCGAGGCGCTTGACGATCTCGCCTTGCTCCCGGAGGGCCCGGCTCTGGTTGGCGTTGGTGATGCGCCGAGCATGAGCGCCTCGTCCTCGACCTTGAAGAACGCGGTGTTCCGCTCCTCCCGGCGACTTCGGCGCCGCCTCGCGAGCGACGCGCTCTGCTCCCGGCGCCGTCGGGCGTCGACAAGGGCGGCTTGCTCCTGGCTGGAGCCGCCCCTCGGCTCCTTGGCGGGCGGTGCGCTCTGCCGAAGCCGCTCCTCGGCGATGGCGAGCGCCGCGGCCTTGGCGTCGAGGGCGGCCTTCAAGTCATCGGCCTCCTTGGCCCGCTGCTCCCGGCCCGCGCGTACGCTCCTCGGCCGCGGCGGCTAGCGCGCTTGCGCCCCCTCGAGCGACGTGCGGAGCTCCCGGTTCTCGCGGCGGACGTTGGCCACCTCCGCCTCCCGCGTTGGCGGCCGGCGTCGCGTCTTCTCCAAGTCCGACGCGCGCCCGCCACGGCGCCTCATCACGATCGGCGAGGGCTGCGCGGACCCGCTCGAGGCTCGAGCGGCGCGGCTGCGTCTGCCTCGAGCTCTCCCGGGAGCTCGTCGCACCACGCCATGGCCGGCGCCGGCCGGTCGTCGGCGTCCCGAGGGCGTCGGCAAGCGCGTCGAAAGCGCTGCACCGCTCCCGGAGCTGGTGAACCTCGGCGTTCACCCGGTCGAAGGCGTCGTACTTGTTGTGGGCGCGACGCTCGAGCTCCTGGCAACCACAAAACCAAAACCCATAAGCACTGCGACACGGGGCAGCATACAAAAACGAAAGAAAGAAGAAAATGAGCAACCACGGCTTACCTGGAAAACGCGCCATGCAGAGCCGCCATGGACATGCAGCGCTTCGTTCAGCGCGCGGTTGAGTGTGGCGCCGTGGCTCCGGAGCTCGCCCCAGAGCTCCTGCTCCCCCCCCGTCGGCGAACGCACGGGGATCGTCGACGGCCCCCTCCACACAGGCGGGGCGGCCGGCGCGGGAGGGACGAGGCCTCGGCGGCCGTGTCCTCGGCCCCCCACCACCATGTGACCCTCGTGCCGCCTCACGAGGGCCCCTCCCCCGGGGCCCGGGGGGGAATCGTGGGCCGGGCGGCCCCCGGTCCCACCCGGGCGGTGGGGGAGTCGTCCGAGACCTCCACCACCTCCGCTCGGATCGCCGGCGGGCGCGGTCGCTTGTGCCGCCTCCGCCGGCACCTCCACCGCGCCTCCGTGGCCGCGGGCGCCCCCGTCGTGGCGCGCGGCCATCACCTCCGTGTGCCGCCGCGTCCACGGGCGCCACCGCGATTTGCGCCCGCTCCACCTCCTCTGCCGGTCGGCGCCACGGGCCGCGCCGCGGGGTGGCGGCTGCCTCCATGGGTGGCACCTCCACCACGGCCTCGCCGCGGCTTTGCGTCCCCACGGCGGCCGACGCCGGCCGCTCCTCGGCGACCTCCGGCTCCCGCGGCTGCGGCGGCGTCTGCCGGCGGGGCCTCGGGGCCCCGGCCGGGCTTGCGAGCTCTCGCCCGCCACCGTGCTTGTCCCCGGCCGCGACGCCCTCGACGAGCGCCGCCGGGTGGGGATGGACGCATCCGTCCTCAGCACCTTGGCTGGTGCGAGAGGAGGCACGGTTGGCACCACCCTGCGCGGGCACAAACAGAGGATTAGAACACCTAATCATTAACAAATCAGACCAAGCGAAAAAAGACGAGCTCCTTACCTCGAAGAAGAAAAGGCCTGTTTCCTTTTCCTCGAGGCCTCAGCAGATGAGGCTGGTGCGGCTGGTGCGCCTGCCGTGGCGCCTCCCCGACGCGCCGCCGCCGCGCGCGCGAGCACGCCCGCCCCGCGCGCGCGCGGCCCCGACGCCGAACCTCCCGAAGGCGCCGCGCGCGCGGGCACGCTCGCCCCGCGTACGGGCACGCTTGCCGTGGCGCCCCACGGACGACGGTGCCGCGCGTGCGGGCACGCTCGCCCCGCGCGCGAGCACGCTTGATGCGCGCACGGGCGCGCGCCGCGCGCGCCTCCGTGGCGCGCGCGGGCGCACCTCGCGCGGCGCGCGCCACCCCCGATGTCGATTGCCCGGCGACGGGCGCCGTTGCGCCCGCCCCGGGCGAAGCCGCCCTTGTCGCCGGCGGTTCCCCGGCCGACGGGGGCGCGGGCCCGCCACCTATCGGGGGGGCCCTCCCCCTCGACCTCTTCCTCTTCGTCCTCCTCAGGGGACGAGTACTCCCTCGGTTCCGGGGAAGAGAGCCCCGGCTCTTCGCGTCGCCGGTACTCCGCGGCCCGCCGGTCGCGGCGCGCTGATGTCGCCTCGCGCGCTTCCTCTGCGCGCCGCCCGCTCCTGCTCCCGTTGCTGCGCCGCCCGGCCGAGCGCACGGGAGTCGGTGGTGGGCGGAACGGACTTGGAGACGGTAAAGCTCACCAGCTGCACACAGGGGCATCAAGGACGCGTCAGGTAACAGAAGCAACACCAAGAACCAAAACAAAAACAAGAACCAAACTCACCAGCGGGCCGGTGGGGAGCATCTCGAGGTCCCATGGGGTCCGGTCCGCAGGCATCGGCGTCCGGGTGTCGACGGCGCTCCGCGCCCGGGTGAGCGCATATGGCCGCTCGAGGGGCGTCGGGAGCATCCGCGACCTCGCCGGTCCGACGGGGTTGGCCGCCTCTCGTCATCTCGAAGATGCGGGCGGCCTCTCCATCAAGGGCACGACGCGCCGGTGATGGAGGAAGGCGAGGACGCCCATCGCGTTCGGCCCCGCCCCGCCGGGCGGCGCGGGGGCGGCCGGGACCGACTCCCCCGCCACCTCGATGCTTGGGCCATGGACACCCCCGTCGCCCCGGGAGTCGAGGCCTCTCCTTGAACACCCGGCCGGTGTAGGGGGAGGCCGGGCTCGGCGTTGCGCAAGTAGAACCATCCCCGCTCCCCGCCGGCGTTGTTCGTCGTCATGGTGCAAGGGTTGTAGACGTTCTTGAATTGCCCCCGCGGGGCAGCGACATCCCACCGCGCGCACCGCGCGGCGGGTCCTCGGCTCCGTCGTGGGGCTGCGTGAAGAGCTCCGCGCGGGAAGGTGAACCCGGAGCTCCCCCTTGGACGGGATCCCCGGGTACCCTTCGCGACGCCCACGTACGTGGCCGCACCGCAAAATCGCGTTGGGGGGCGAAGTTGTGCGGCTCCACTCGGTAGTGGTGGCACATCGCCCGCATGAAGCGGCTCGCCGGCGCGTTGAAGCCCCGCTCGTGGTAGCCGGATGAAGCTCACCACGTAGCCCTCCGGCGGGTTGGGCGCGTGGTCCCCCGCCGGCGGCACTATCCCCTCCGGCGGGCGTCCATCTTCATTGGCCGCCGGTGGCGGCGGCGACCGCTCGCCAAGGGCCGGCCCGGTCACCGACGACCTCTCCCAGGCGTAGGGGTCCAAGATCGTGAGGGGAGGCTGAGGCGGCGCCATGAGGAAGGACAAAGGAAAGCGAGAGCGGAGGACAAGGAACGGAAGAAAGGCTCTAACAACGACACCGCACGGTGGCAAGGGCGAGATGAAGACGAAGGGCGAGGGGACGAAAATGGTGAGGGCGTTAAGGTAAAAAACCGCCGTCTCCTCCTCCCCTTAGATTTATAAGCCGACGGGCGAGCTCTCGGAGCGGATGCCCCGCTCGCATTAACTGCAGGGAATCTTTCCTTCACGTCGATGGGCGGGCCCCACCACCAATGCAGCGGCCACATCCTGCAGGCGGGCCATAAACACGGCGAAGACCCACAGGGACCGAGGCAAGCCGTCACGTCCGCCCCTCGCCACGCCGCCCACTACGCGCGCGCGCGGCGCGCAAGCGCCTAAAAGGCGCGCCCGCGCTGCAAAACCGCGGCCTCGACTGCGAGGCATTTAAAGACGGGTCCCTTGCCAAGCAAGGAGAACCCTCGAGCGGGGCGAACCCCTGGCTCGAAACGAAGACGACCCTCGATGGGATATCGACGTGAGAAGGTCGCCCGGGGCACGCGACGTAAAGCGGGGCACCGCGGGTACCCATGCCACGTAAAACCCTCGAGCGGCACGAGCCCCTGGCTCAAAACGAAAACAGCCCTCGATGGGACATCGCGTGAGAAGGTCGCCGGGGCACCGCCTGGCGTGGCGGGCACCGCGGGTACCCATGCCACGTAAAACCCTCGGCGGCACGAGCCCTTGGCTCAAAACGGGAGCGGCCCTCGATGGGACATCGACGTGAGAAAGGTGGCGGGGACCCGCGGACGTAGCGGGCACCGCGGGTACCCATGCCACGTAAAACCCTCGAGTGGCGCGGGCTCCTGGCTCGAGACAATATCAACCCTCTAAAGAGGGCACGCGCGTGAGAGGGTCGCCCAGGGCCCGCTTGAAGTAAAGCGGGCACCGCAAGCACCCATGCCACGTTGTGCTACCAACCAGCGCCTCAGGGATTGGCTCGCCGGCCCCTCGACGGCCGCAAGCACAAAAGACGGGGCCGCTCGAGGGCGCGGCCCCGCACGGCCCCCTGCGGTCGGAGGTTCGAAGCCCGACCCTCGACGGGTTCGAACAGGCGCACGGATCGCGAGTTGGGGACGACGAGGGCGCGCGCATTCGAGTCGTTCCTCGAGCTCGTCCGACTCGAGGGTGCCCCACATGTCGTGTTCGAGAGCCGACAGGGCAGCTAGCCGGGGGATCCCAGAGGGAGATCTTCCGCGCCCTCGGTCCCCTATCGAACGGGAGCCGAGCCCCACCTAGCAAACCCACGCAAGCGCTTCCATGGACGTGTCTCTCGGACCGCGCAGCCTACCTCCATCGAACGGGGCATGGACGTCCACTTGAACCACCCGCTAGCGACTCGACGAGGGAATCCGCAATCCGCAACCCGCCCGATGGGGGTTGCGGAAACCTCACCCTCGCGTCCGCGGAGGGACGGCGAGGGCGCGTTAAAAAACAAGTCGTAAAGCTCTGCCCGATCTCCTCGAACGGGCCAAGGCTCGGGGGCTTGACGCACGGCTACACCTCCTTGAAATTGCACCCGCGAGACAAGCGGCCCCGGGCGCGTGCACCCCCGAAGCCGGCCGAGACACCGCCGATGCCGGTTAGAACATGTGCCACGCCCTCGGCCGGCTCTCGCGGAACCCCTGCGGGGAGCAACCACACTCACCGCGGGGCTTCGAGGGGAGACCCGCGGGTCCGGCGGCGCGGCCCTACGGAAAGCGTTCGCAAAAAGGGAGGGAAGAACGTCCTATCAGTAGGTTCCAACATCTGCGGGAGCCTCAATGGCAAACCCACAGATGCTCGGGGGCCCTGCGTCGCGGACGACCTAGGGGTCCCCTTAAACAATGGGGAAACCCTCACTTAAAACCCGCAACGAAACCGGAACATGCTAAGCCTAACCGTACGGTGCCGCTAACCATGCGAGACACGGCCCACGCCGCGCGGGGGACCCCGACGGCCCATCAGGCGGCCCTCTTAGGGTCCGTCGAGCCGGGCTCCGCCTCGCTCGAGGATGCGCGCCCCCTCGGGCGGGCCTCGCCCCGTTCGAGGGGCGGCACCTCCCTCGAGCAGGTTCGGCCTCGCTCGAGGGCTCGCTCCCTCGGCGGGTTCCGCCCCGCTCGGTGCGTCCCCGCCCTCGGCCGGGGTCCGCCACGCTCGAGGGCGCCCCTCACGCGTGCGCCGGCCCCCCGTCGGGCATTTAACGCCACGACACCGGTGGGACGACGCCATCATGCGCCGGGGCTCGCGCCCGGGTGCCGCCGCACCAACTCCCCAGAAGGAGCCCATCCCCACCACCTGTGGGGGGAGGCGTGCGGTGCGGCCGGTGTCGGTCCCGTGACTCCGCGTGCCTGCCCCAGAGGCGGCTAACGCGCCCGGACCCTCGAAGGGGGCGGGGCGCACCCTCGACTCACTTTCTCGTGACCCTGACGGGGGTTGGGGTGGAGGCGCTAGACCGATGGATCGTCATCCCCGCCCAACGCACACGTGGCCGCCGTCCCCGTGCGTGCGATGCGCACGCCCTGCCCCTCGCACCACTCCCAACACTCGTGAGCGCGGTGGGAACGGACGCCGTGTCCCCTACTCGTGCCCCGTACAAGCGAACGTCGCGACCTCCCCCTCGAAGCCTACCAGAGGATGTCGCCACCATTCCGCCGCCCTCCTACCCTCGAACCGCCCCCGCTCGGCTACGAGGTAGGCCATCATGGCCGATCGCTCGCGAAGACGTCCGACGGCCGCCCACTCTACGCCGTAGCGCGACGTACTCCCCACGAAGCTAGAGAGCGCGGCGCGCATGTAACTTGTCTCCCCCTTGATCTATAAAGGGGGGGGGGGCGAACCCCCGCCCGGCGCGGGGGAGACTCGGCAACGATACGAGCGCTTCCACACACCACGTACTCATTCTCCCACAATATCTTCGCCCACTCCTCCAGTGGGACTTGGAAGCCCTAGCTTCCTCTCCCCGCTCTTGCTTGTCGCCGCCCCCACTACAGTCACCCCGGTGCTAAGTAATATAGTGCCTTGAGCACGCCTACGCCGGGACGTAGGGCCCCCTCGGCGTAACCGAGAGAAAATCTCTGTCCGGCCTATGTTACTTAGCATCGACTATTGAGGGATAAAACACGGCTTTTTATACTACTGGCTAGTGTCGGGGACTATATTCCGCACCGACAGCATACGAGCCACCGGACCGGGTCTTGCTTCGTATCGTACTTGGTGATCCCCGCAGGTTTGAATTTCTCCGGGAGAAGCGCATTGCGAAGCCGAGCAGAGAGGCGGCGAAGCCGGCCATTTTCGCTGCGCTGTGGAGGACTTGTTGCATCGAATTTCTTCGATTGCAGCCGGGCATCGTAGCCGCCGCATGAGACACAAGTGACGTGGCCGTCCGTGTGGCCTCGAGCTCCATGATCGCCTCCGCCACGCAAGCCTCTTGCCCGGCCCATGTGAGGAGCTCTCGCCGCCGCCGCTCCCCGCCATCATCACCATGAGGCGCCACGGTGCGACTGCCGCCGGCGCCTCGCACTATTGCCGCCTCGAGAAGGTCCACCAAATTACTTCCCTAGTGCGGTTGGGGTTACGCGTAGTTCACCTCCAAGTATGGTTGCGTCCGTCGTCCGCCGGATCGCGACTTGTGGCTTCATGGTCGGCTTCGCGAGTTCTGAGGGGAGGCACTGAGCAGACTCGTTGTCGACTCATGAAGTAGGCATCCTCGCCGAGCTTGGCGATGACTTCTCCCGCGCGCATCCCCCCGAGCCTCGATGTGCTATCGTGGTGATAGACATGAGGCACCGTTCGAGAGCAGTGTGCACCGGTTGACTTGGTCAAGTGCTTCCATGAGGTTCCGTATGGGGGAGGCTCTCATGGAGACGTCTACGCCGTTCGTTCCGCTTCTTGTTGCGCTCCCGTCGGGCGTTCTTGTCATCTTGGTTTCATCCGGGGCGTGGGTGCGTTGGCGGACAACTCGTCCGCCGAGATATCTTCGGTAGCGGTCGGGGCGTGTCCGGAGGGTCCGGCGTCTCGCCGGCAGCCATGAAGACTTGACGATCTGGAGTGCCGAGACCGGAGTCAGTAGTCGCCACCTCTGTTGAAGTGTGCTCCTCTGGAGCTAGTGGTGTTCCCTCCTGGAAGGGAAGCGAGTTGAGGTAGGCGACACGGCGTGAGTTCCCGTCTGTCGGGTACGCGTGCTTGTGGTACGGCCGGTAGAAGAATCTCTCGGCCGGTGTAGATGTTATAACCAGGACGATAGGCGGTCCCCGACGGCGGACTGCTCGGCCATGGTGCTCTCGGACTCGGGCTCGGGGTCGGCCGAAGTCGAACTCGTAGGAGTCCGAGTAGTAGCCGGAGTCGGCTGGAGTCCGAGGTGTAGGCCGAGACGATCTCCTTGCCGCCCCCTCGTGCCGGTGAGAGCCTTCGCATGGGCCTTGCTAGCGTTGCGGGGCCGTATGGGAAGTGCTCATGGAGGAGAAGTCCGCACACGATGGCTCGCAGCCGGCTCACATGCGATGGCCCACGGGGACGTCGAGTTTGAGTTGGAGGCGGATCCAAACTCGAAGTCGGCGTGTTGGTTGTAGAGCGAAATTTCACCGAATTTTCCGTGAGTTCGCCCGTGATCACTTCGAGAAGCGTCACGAGAGCCCGGTGCTCGGGTTGGGAGTCATGGTGAGGCGGCGTTGGAAAGATCTAGCGCCGTCTGAGGTGCAGACCCAAGACCCAAAGACGAAGGTGTCGCCGCGGTTGAAAGCGACGGTTGGCTTGATGGAGATTAAAGCCGTCGAGTTCGCCATGAGATCTTCGGTGAGATCCCCTACCTGGCGTGCCAGCTATCGATGTTTCAGACCGGCAACCTACCAAGGGGAGTACCCGAGGTAGATGAATGTGGCCTCGCCGAGATCGGTAACTCGAAGGAAGAGACAAGTGGCACACAATTTAGACAGGTTCGGGCCGCGAGGTGCGTAATACCCTAGCCCCGTGTCTTCGGGTAGCTACGAATTGATTGGGTGTGTTTACAAGATGATGCGTATGAGAGAGAAGGGTCCCTGCCTCGTCTTATATAGTCCGGGAGGTAGGGTTACAGGTCGGTTTGAGGAGAGAGTACTAGTCGGCTACGTCTAGGAGTTCTCTACATAAACAGGACATGTATAGCTTCCTATCCGAGTACTTCTCCACCGCGGTCAGCGCCCCACGCCATCGGTGCCGTGTGGCACAAACCGAGTAGTCCTGGGGAGCCCACCGAGTAGTCGGTCTGGTGCCCACCGAGGTAGTGGGCCCAGTGAGGTCCATACGACATTGGGCTCTCCTCGGGTCCCAAAATAAATGCAATTCTAGCATTTAAATTGTGTCCCCCAAAGAAGGCAACTTTGACTAGCTAACTACAAAAAAAGACAAGAGCCTCTAGAAGTTTCTTACACAAAAGACAAGCCAATACCTAGATCATTCTCATAAAAGACAAGGGGTAGTTTGGTCATTTTACACTCACATTGAATTCTATTTATTTTGGGACCGAGGAGTAGAAAAGAAAAGAGGGAGAGGGTTTGAAATTTGTTTATAGACTTGAGCTTTTGATTTTTGAAACCACACATATCAACCAAAAACCATACAACGAATATGAATGCAATGTACGGGAGAGCCATTTTATTTAATTTATAAAATCTATCAATTTTCTTATGCTAAATTTTCTGCAAAGAAAATAAATGTTGTTGCAAAATTTTAAAATTATGAAAAACCGTTGTTTAATTATTCTTCCTATTAACATCTTGAAATTGAAAAATTTCAGTGTGTTACAAAACTACCCCTTAAACAACCGCGTCCCGAGATTCGCAAAGGCTAGCATGAAACAAGGGGTTAGGGTGGAATTTTACCATCCAACGCACAGTAACTTTCTTCAATGATTGTTTTGGCATTACATAAGCTCTCAAACACACTCTTTATTCTTCAAAACTCTCATAATAAGTAAATCACCTCGAGATGCTAACTTCACTTACAAATATCATTTCTTTCTCGGCTTCCATTGGCTCATCTTTGAAAAAGATTCCTTCATATCTGGATAAAGTGATTTGAATACAACTAGATTGACTCCATGATTGCATTTCTAATCATACTTGATGTCTTCATCCTTTCATTTTTTCTCTAATTTGGTATGCTTGTTTTGTATTACTTGATTTGCTTATTTTGTCTCTTGATGAGCCTTTTTCTCATATCGATCCACACGTTTCTTAGGGCACCTAATAAGGGAATGTCCATAGGCTTTGCGGTACCAACAATCTCCACTTTCTTTAATGTTTCGACGATTGCGTGGCAAATCTTCATACTCATCTTGAGGATATTCTGGTGCTTGAGACAAATGGTAAAGGTTAGCCAGTGGTATCATTGCTCTGAAAATTCCATTTTCCTCTTCTTACTTATGATATCCGAGTTTGCTTTCTAGCTTAATAGCTTTGTCGATGACACTGTGTGTAGGGCGGAATATTCATGTAAGCTTAGTATGCTTTGAAGGTCTTAATTTAACCCTTTGATGAAATGTTCTCGTTTATTCTTATCACTTTCGGCCTAGGTGTAAGGAGTGTACTTAGATAAGCTGGATAAACTTATCCCTATACTCTATCATTGTCATTTTGTCCTTTACTTCAAGCTAAGGAGACTCCTTCCTTTTGAGCTTCATCACGCTTACTAGAATAAAGTGTGAGATAAAGTTGTCCTTGAATTCCTTCCAAAAAATGCTTCATCTTGTTGATCATGTTTGTAGATGTAGGAATTCCACCATTCTAAGTACATCTCCCACTGAAGTTGTCAAGATGCAAACAAAACCTTCTTTCTTGTCGTTGCATTGGCCCATATCTGGTTTACCACATTCCAATTGTTGTGATCCAATCATCAGCTTCTAGGTGATCCATAGTGTTAGAAAACATAGGTGGCTCAGTCTTCCAGAACTTGGGTGTACGTATCCTGCAGGTTTTGAATATTGTTACACATATTGGTTGTATCCATGGTTATAGCTACTATCATTACTTTTGTCTTGGTTGCCTTTTTCCATCTGGTTGGTGGACAAAGATCAAGATCAGAAGAGAACGAGAATAAATAAATTGAAGAGCAGGTATAATTCTTGATATCATATCCATCTTTTCTTAGGTATTTAGATTGTAATCAAATTGTGGTAGAGAGGAGAATAACAGGGGGCAACAAAAGAAATAGATCATGCCTTATCTTCTACATCTTTCATGTGTTGATGTTTTACACATGCTTTGTAGATTTACTAGCATTGATGATGGTATTGCTGCTTCCAAACTTTCATCATCTGACATCCTCCAACGAATGTGGTAGAAAGAGGGAAACAAGGAGGTGGGAGGTACAAAAGAAGAACCCAACTAGACAGGCGATGTCATTGTGGGTATAAGACCCACGATACATCAACAAGTCAACACAAAGAAACCAACTCAAACAAGGTCATAAAGACGAAGCATCATCAAGCAAACACAGAGCTGCATAATCGACTATATAGTCAAAGGAACGATGCTACGCGTTGTTAGTATAGTTAGAAGGGATCCTCCTATGCTTGGTTGAGATGTCAAACTTCAACTATGCTTTGTACTTTGCTTCTTCGGTCACAACGAAGTTTGACTTCAAGCGATGACCATATTGTCGATTTCTTCGTATTACTTTGAGGAAACTTCGGGCAAGACAACATGGATTATCTAAACATTTTTAAAACAAGAATGACACTTTGGATTAAAAGGTCAAGGGAGAGAATCCAAAGTATGATAAACCCCAAAATGTAAGGAGTGGTGTAAGCGGGGAAAATATAAGTTATCAAGAAGGATTGAAGAGAGAAAGAAAGTGATCAAAAAAAGGATTTATTCATCAAAGATGTCGAGGACAAAGCATGGTGTTTTTAGAAGTAAAACAGACCTTGGGAAGCAACCTTTTCTATCTAGGATTACGTCCTACAGTCGATACAACTCGATGCCATACATCTTGCAGTTTCCAAAACAAACCGAAGTGCTACCTATATGTGTGTCGGGGATCTAGTTCCACGCCACGGCAGTGACATCATTAGTGAATAACGATAGTATCATGTAAAGAAAAGATATTATCGAGAGATTTGCACCGAGTCACGGGAAGCAAAGGCTCCTAATTTCACGAGGCAATCGGCCGGGGGTCGCGTACACATAGCACCATCTTAAAGGACTTCATACACCTTCTTCTTCTTTTTTGAGCAGCGAATTTATCAAGGATGAGTACACTTATGGTTGGTACTCGGTAAGGCCACAAAATAACCGGAAAGCAATTTTAAATCCATATACACAGTTCATTTATCATGTGAGGGGTCCGGGCGCTCTTGACGTGAGCACGACTATTATAACAATTTTATACTCTACGAGAGGTTGTACAATTTCACCACAAGTCATGTAAAAGTTTTGAAGAACTTTCAACCCAACCATGCTGTGCAAAAGTAGGCACAATACCACCCTTACGAGGTGTGGTTGCTGATGACAGGATAAGCGTCATCACCTACGATCCTGAGCGTACGGACCTACACCTTTTTCACAACGGGATTCCCAAGGTTCATTGTCAAGGGCGAAGCAAGGGGATTACAAACGTTTGATCTACCTCTACACACAAGCTACTCAAACCCTAACTATGATTAAACTAGAAAACAACTAAACTACACTAGAGAGAATGACTAAGCAATCAAGATAAAAGAAAATGATCGCCCATGGGTCTACGATACTAGAACATGCAATCGCTTTAAACACGAAAACCAATCTAATCTATCGGGGGTTGTGACCACGGTTTCGCCCTTTCCCTCCTCTCGTGTTGCCACTACGCGAAGGTATTCGTGACTAGACCTATGATGGGCACGACGTATTGAATGGATCTAAGGGAGCATTGGAGCTTTACTCTCCCTTTACGGCATGGTAGCTGCCCTTAAGCATTAAAGTATATTCAACACAAGGTGATAGATAGATAATCCATGAGAGTACAATTACATCTCAAGATCGATTACAACCCATGGACGAATAAGGAGAGATTACCCCATCAAGGTGCTAGACATAGCACCGTTGATCATGGTCACCCTTCCGACGGTGCCTTTACTTCTTCTCCACTTGTGGAATTACTTCCTTCGAGGTGGTTGATCTCCCTCTGGGAGATCTCCCTCCTCTCTCTCTAGCTTGTGGATGGCCCTCGTGGTGCGCCGAATGGCTCTTCCCCCCTCTGCTGCCCGGCGGGCCTCTGGGGCTTTAGGGTTGAGAATCCTTCGGGTGCAAGGAAAGGGGGCCGAACCGACCCCCCGGAGTGGAGTTTGAGCCGGCCGGCACAGGCCCACCTCGGCCCGGTTCGGTCACCCCTTCGCTCCGGTGGGTCCTCATGCATTGATGCACTTTGCCCCTTCCACTTGCATGATTTTGACAATGTCATCCTCGCGTCCCAAGATGGAGGTTCTCGATGCATGATTTTGACAATGTCATCCTCGCGTCCAAGATGGAGGTTCTCCGTGCATGACTAGAGAGGGGGGCCTGAATAGGAGGCGGTAAAAATTCTTTCCAAAGAACGGCCTATGCCCTAATCAAATCCCGGTCCTAGCTCGCGATGGATCGAATCACACACCAATCGCCAAGACCACGAGGTTATGGATCAATCTCTAGCCTTGGGGCCATTCCTTGAAGCACACGCGGAAGCACGAAAGAACGAAGGGGAGAATCGAACCAAGAAGCAAAGCGCTCGGCCCTCGGGCGGACCGTTCCGGCAGAACGGGCGGACCGTCAGCGTCGTCCCGTGCGGACCCATCCCGGCCGTTTACAGGTATCCGCGCAGGCCAGCTGGGCCCATCCGGCCCCGAGCAACGAGACCGTCGGGTCAAGCCAACAGAACCACCGGTGGCACTCCGCCGAACCATGGGCCGTCCATGAGAACCGCGGGCCCCCCATCGCGAACACCGTGAACCGTCAGCCCATTTCTTGCGGACCGTCCGCGCTCCGGATCGAAAACCAAAAGCGAGCCGGATCCCGAAGCGAAAGGCTGAACAAGAACCACCAGTCCTTCGAGAATACGAACCCTTTCCGCACGGACCGTCAGCCGGGGCGCCTGTGGTTTGTCCCGCCCGAATGGGCTGAACGAATGACGCCACGACCAAGAGAAGTCAACTCCCCCAAATTATCGCCGGATTTCCCAAGCGGTTGAAGCTATGGAGACAAGGGTTTGGGGACTTGAGTGTCACACAAGGATGCTATAGCCACAAAATCTTGCCTCCTAACTCCCTAAAACACCGGGAATAGTGAATCCTTTGAGCACCACCAAAAGCTAGAGTATGGAACGAAAAACTACGAATCCAAGTGGTTTCTAGGCGTTTGAGGAGCACAAGATCAATCACAAAGATACACCCAGAACATCTATCCATGTTTTCCTCAAAGAAATGCGGGAGAAACCCACTCAAATCCGCGGAATCGAACAGGGAACAAAGGCACGAAAACAAGCACAAAAAGACCACGAAAACACAACCCCGAATCTTCTATACAAACCAGGAAAGATTCACAAGGTCTACAACATGCCGCCATAGCATCCATCCCTCTCAACAAATCTCTCATGAAGCTCTCATGCTAGCCTAGAGAAAATGGAAGAGAAAAATAGCTACGAAAATGAGAAATGGGAGGAGGAAATGAAACACAGAGTCGCGGAGAGAGAGAGCCACTCACACACCCTTGTGGCTTATATATCGGGTCCCGCCGAGAGTGGTAAGTAATCGACTACCCCTAACCGCCCCCCTGCGGCGATACAACCCACGCGGGGGCATTTCGTGTGTTTGTGGGTCTTGCCATCGGACGGCCACGCCTTTGCCGCACCCAGCGTCCTCCGGCCGCAAGCCATGCGATCCGCCCAGCGTGTCCTCCGCCTCGAAGCTTCCCGACACGTCCGGATCCCCGTCTCCGTCGTGTTGGGCCCTCGAACAAGTTTTGAGAGGCCCAAACCAAGAAAGCCGTCATGCAGGTGGTTTTTGTGGGCAAACCACCAAACCCCGCGTGCTCGATCCGACACTCATGGCTCCCCACTTGACTCGGCCTTGCAAGAGTGCACGGCTGCGATTGTCCATGACAACGTCTTGCTAGAGCAGCCACCATGTGGCCGCACCCCGATCCGTACATCCCAGGGTCCCTCGGCAGGAGCCTACTTGTCTCTCCATCTCCCGAGAGGCCCCTCAAGGCTGAAGACCTTTCGCGCTCGTTCTTCACCTCCAACAACACGAACTTAGCAGGCATGACCTACACCTTGCGCACTAAGCCAAGAGTCGGTCCAACACCCGTTTGTCAATCACTCATCAGCGAGGAGCGGTCATCCATCGACAACTGGGATGCGCTCCTGGTCCTCAATCTCCCCCTTGATGAGTGCATTGACAACACCCTCAGAGAAATGAAAGTCGGGGAGATGAAAAGAAAAGAAGAAGAAAGAAAAAACAAAAAAACTCAACTCATGACCAAAAGCAGAAGAAAGGAGAAAGAAGGTCACAAGCCAAGCAAAGCACAAACTCCACACAGAAAACAACAAGAAAGCTCCCACGAACAAATGCAAGCTCCCCACGAACATGTGGATGCAAACTCCCAAATTTCAGCTCACCTCTTCTGAATTTTCATTAAACTCACCTCTTCTCCCCTTGTTATGGATGAATCAGGTGAAAATGCGAGAAATGCAAATCAAAGCATATAAACATCTACATGAGCTTCTCAAATAGGCAGTATCTGGTGTCAAAGGCTAAAATGAGACAAAGATCACACACATGAACCATAGCATAGTCAAAACATCGCCACCAGTAATATATGAAAATACAAGCATGTGACAAAGCAAAGGTGCCCAAGTTAGCTTGGGTTTACCAAAAGAAAGCTCGCTTCACATGTAAAAGCCTATCCATGTCACACTTGAGACACAAACATGCATACCATTCAAAGATCATACAAGGATATCAAATTCTCAAGCAAATGATCATGGAAAACACCCATAAAGAAAGCATGTCATGTCAAAACTCATGAGCTACATGTGTGTCCACTTAAAGGAGACTTCCTCCTTTGTTGAACATCATGCAACATGTTTTTTACCCATATGTGAAAGATAAGACATTTTAAGCATAGACATGATGGATGGAGCATTTTCCAAGTATTATACACTTCTTTTCAAAGTTAAATCATTTCATGGTACATGAAGTGCCTTTTCTGCAGCAAAGAAACATACTCCCCCATGAATGCAACATAGGCTAAACATTCACAATGATATTAGACCTTTGGCCCAAATGCAAGAACAAAGCATCCAAGCACAATCTAAGCATAGAAAAGCACATTTAGACCAAGCTGTGACATGGATACACAACTACACACGAGTGGGTATATTTCATCAAAAATTAGTCAAGATTAGCATTTGTTTCCAAAAAAGAGCTATCTCACCACACATATATCTCAAATATTTAAGAGCATAGCCTCAGTCACCATTTCTCCACACACATATGACCAATATCTCTAGGAAATAGCCAAAGAGACTCACATACTGGCCATATGAAAAGAAGCTCATCATCCTAAAATGCAATATGATACAAATGCAACATGATATATGACAAGATGGCTATCCTACTATGGTTTATACATCAAGCAAAGCATGTATATACATCAAAGTAAAACATGGTATGATACATATGGTGCAAAAGAAAAACCCCCAAGAAATAGAAAGGGCAACAAACCCAAGTTCCCCCCCATAGCTCACAAATGTAGCTTGGTCGAGAGGCTTTGTAAAGATGTCGGCTATTTGATCTTGGAAGGTAGGGACATAGCTCGACACAATGGTTCCTTTTTCCACATTGTCCCTCAAGAAATGATACCTCACTTCTATGTGTTTGGTTCTTGAGTGAAGCTCTCTTTGAGTTTTTAGCTACGCTTGTAGCACCGGTGCTATCACAAAGAAGTGGGATGCGGGTACACTCCTCACCAAAGTCTCGCAAAGTGTATATGAAATCCAAACTTCGGTAGAACAACAACTGCGCGGCGACAACTGTATTCCGCCCCGGTGGTAGACTAAGCTACATTAGAGCGCACAACGGGAAGACCATGAGACCAACGAAGACCCAAGGACGGCAAGTACCGAAGTGAACTTCCTCTCGCCTCGAAACAACAGCCAAAATCGGCATCGGAAAAACCATGAAGAGAAAGAGTCGAGGAGGACGAATGCCAAAGGCCAAGACCAGAGCGGAGGCGCTAGGTGCAAGAAAATCCTCTTGACACGGCTTTGTCGATGTGATGTCCTCGGCGAAGCACCGAAAGCGACGCACGGAGACACGCGGCCCCGGGCGTATGTGCGGCCTCGTCGGCGAGTCAGAGCAGAGGAGGGAGCCGATCATGCTCCCGTACTCCCGCCGGTCCACCGGTTCTCCGTCCTCATCCGCATCCAAAGTGGCCGTACTCCCCATGGGAGTCGACATCGGCTTCACATCTTGCATCCGGAACTTCCTCGACATGTCTTTTGTGTACTTGGTCCGGGTGCACGAATGTTCCATCCTTCACTCTGCTTGATCTCGTGTACTCGAGAAAATACCGCAACTCGCCCATCATGCTCATCTTGAACTCCCCGCTCATCTTATCTCCGCAAACTTGGCAACAAGATTATGTGACGAGCCACCAAAGACAATATCATCCACGTATATCCGAACAATCAACAAGTCATTTCCATGCTTGAGGAGAAACAAGGTCCTATCCACTGTACTCCATCACAAACCCTCTCGCTCAACAAAACCTCTCAATCTCCCATACCAAGCACGGGCGCCCGTTTCAACCCATACGAGCCCTTTCAACCCCGTACACCCCGTGTGGGTACAGGCTCGCTCTCAAACCCGTGTGGTCGCTTCACATACACCTCCTCCTCTATGACCCCATTCAGAAAAGCACTCTTAACGTCCATCCGAAACAACTTGAACCCTTTAGCCACCAGCAAAGGCTAGAAGGATCCGAATTGCCTCAAGACGGCCACGGTGAGCAAAGGTCTCCTCATAGTCGATCCCCTCCTTCTCGACTAAACCCCCGAGCAACAAGTCCGGACTTGTTCCTCACAACCATCCCATTCTCACCCTCTTTGTTCTTCCAAACCCACTCTGGTTCCTATGGGATGGCAATTTGGAGGTGGTTCAACTAACTCCCACACCCTGGTTCCTCTCAAAGTTTCGCTAGATAGCCGCGATCAGAGCTGTTCGGCTTGCGCTTGCGTTAGGGACCCGAGTAGTTGTTGTTGTTGCGACCCTTGATCCCCGTTGTTTTTATCATACGCGCCCGTGCCGGGCTTGCTCTTGCCGCGAATGGCGTCGCACTCGCGCGTTTCCTTGTCTTCTTCGTCGCCCCAATGGTGATCAGTGTCTTTTAATCTTGGTGATGGAACTCAAGCAGCGGCAACTGAAGTCTTCAAAGGTGCGACGGTGATAGAGACCGTCTTGAAAAAGGTCGATGACCTCCTTGTTGGTAACATCGACTACCGTAGCGCATTTGTCGAAGAAACGTCGTGCGCCCTGCGTAGGGTCTCGGCTGCCTCGCTCACCATTGCTAGCTCCATGCGAGTACTCGAGCATCCCATGGCGCCCGCAAAGTTGTCAGAACCGATCCTTGAGCCGGTCCCACTTGTCGATCGAGTACTACGAGCGCACTCGAGCCATGTAAGTGGTGCTTGGTCCGGGAGAGAAGGGAGCAGAGGCACCCGCCGTTTTCGATGGAGAGGGTGTAAAGATTCGAGCCATTCGACTGGGTCTTGCTTCACGTCGTACTTAGTGATCCCGTAGGTTTGAATTTCTCTGTGTATAGCGATTGCGAAGTCGAGCAGAGAAGGGGGGGAGCCATCGTTGTCGCCCGCCGTGGACTTTTGCGTCGTATTTCTTCACCCCGCGGCGAGCATTGTAGCCGCCGCGTGAGGCGCCAGTGACGTGGCTGTCTGCGTGGCCCAGGCCTTCGTGATCGCCTCCGCCACCGGCTCTCCTGCCAGCCCCATGTGAGGAGCTCTCGCCGCCTCTACCTCCGCCACCAACATCACCATGATCAGCAGCGCCGCGACTGCCACCGGCGCGACCAACACTGTTACCACCTTGAGAAGGTCCCCCAACTAATGCCCTGGTACGGTTGGGGTTCTGTGGGAGTTCTCCTCGAGTATGATTGCGTCCACAGCCGGATCGGCGACTGTGGCTTCATGTTTATCTGCCCGCGAGTTCGAGGGGAGGTACTTGAGTGACTCCATTGTCGACTCTCATGAAGTAGGCGTCCTCCACGAGCTTGGAGGAACACCCCTCCACGCGTATCCCCCGAGCCCGGCATGCTATCGTAGTGATAGACATGAGGCATTGTTCGGGGTAGTGTGCACCAGGTGGGCGACTTGATCGAGGATCTCTGCGAGATTCCGTATAGGGATGGATTCTCAGAGACGTCTACGCCGTTCGTTGCGCTTCCTATTGCGTTCACATTGGGCGTTCTTGTCGTGTTGGTTTCATCTGCAGGTGCATTGGTAGACAACTCGTCTGCTGAGATATCTTTGAAGTACCGGTCAGGTCGGGTCCTTGAGGGTCCTGGCGTCTCGCCAGCAGCCATGAAGATTTGGCGATCAGGGGTGCCGAGACCAGAGTCACTAGTTGCCACCTTTGTTGGAGTGTGCTCTTCTGTTGGGGCTAGGGGTGTTCCCTCCTAGAAGGGAAGCGAGTCGAGGGTAGCGACGGAAGACGAGTTCCCGCCGTCCGTCGGTCTACAGTTTGCGATCCCGCCGCAGACAAATCTCTCTGGGCAGTGTAGATGTTATAACCAGACCGGTAGCTAGTCCCGACGCGGGTTGCTCGCGGGTGGAGTTCTCGACTCGTGCTCGTCGTGGTCCGACCCGGTTGAACTCGTTGGAGGAGTCCGAGTGTGAAAGGCATGGGCGGGTTGGAGTCCTAAGAGTTGTCGAGACACCTCTGCCGACGCGGTGTGTTGCGAGGATTCGCGTCCCCGTTGAAGCATTTCGCAGGCCTTATGGGAAGTGCCTGCGGAGTGGGCGTCAACACACGATGGTCACAGCCCGACTCGCATGCAAGGACTCACTGTGGACGCCGAGTTCGAGTTGGAGACTGATCCGGCATCAAAGCTCCGCGTGTTGGTCAGAGCTGGGGCATCTCGCCGAATTTTCCTCGCGAGATCGCCCGTGATCACTTCGGAAGTGTCACGAGCCCAGCCTTTCAGTTGTGTGTCAGTGGTAAGGCGCGTTGGAAGGATCCGCCGCCACGGCAAGGCACCCGGACCCGAAGACGAAGGTGTCGCCGCGTTGAAGGCGACATTTGGCTTGATGGAAATTGAAGCCGTCGAGTTCGCCATGAGATCTCTATGGAGATCCTCTACCCGTGCGCCGCCCGTTCGTTAGACGCAACCTACCAAGGGAAGTACCCTGTGTAGATGAATGTGGCCTCGCCGAGACGAGAACTCGAAGGAAGAGACACTTGGCACACAATTTAGATAGGCCCGGCCGCGAGGTGCACACTCGCGTCCCGTATGCTGCGTAGCTCTGGATTGATTGGGTGTGTTTACAAAATGATGCGTATGAGAGAGGTAAAGGTCCCTGCCTCACCTTATATAGCCTGAGAGGCAGGGTTACAAGTCAGTTTGGGGAGAGAGTACTAGTCGTGTACGTCTAGTAGTTCTCTACATGGTATAGGACATGCATAGCTTCCTATCCAACTACTTCTCCAGCGTAGTCCTTGCGCCCCACGCCAGGTGCCGTGTGACCCAAGTCTGGTATTCCCAGGGGCCCACCGAGTAGTCGGTCCTGGTACCCACCAAGGCAAGGCCTAGGGATAGTCCATATGACACTCCTCATAAGAAACGGTCACCGACATGCATCATGAGGTAAAGCACCAAGCCGTCATAACCTACTATGCATTGGTGCTTGGTCAAAAGATAGGCAAGGAAGAATCCAGAAGGACGATGTTGACCAAGGAGCGCTCCTTGAGGTACATGACCAAAATTTCCTCGTTTTAATATTACGATGTTATGTTTGATCTTCTCATGTATCAATTACTTCATGACGGCAGTGACTCCCCGGTGGAACCGCACCAAAGCTGACGCGTGGGCAATGGAGGTGGACAAGTTGTTCACGGAGGAGGTCCCAGTACGACATCGCACGAGAGAGCGTTTGATGATGGAGGGCCCATCACACCACCAAGGCCAGCAGATCCTTCTAGAGTACAAGGAGCTATGGGTACGTGGTTTCTTTAATCGATTTTAAGGCTCAAACTTGTTTCATCACACTAATCTTCATCCTGCTTTTCTTGCATCAAAAGGCAATATCCTGCCAGGAATGCTCGGACTTCGATGCTTTCGTGCATGGCACAGAAGGCCAAGGCGACGTCCGATGTCTCTTATAGCGTGAGCGACGGGCCGGAGGCTTACAACAACCCTAGCTTCAGCGGGCGCATCGCTGAGTACACAGAGGCCTGTAAGCAGAAGTATGGGGAAGATTACAACCCGAGTGAGCATGACTTTGATACAGACATAGTCATGGCCTTGGGAAGAGGAAAGAAGCACAGGAGGTTGTGGATTGGCGATAGCATCATTGACAGTTCCAGCCTGAGACTTGCCGACGTCCGAGCACGGAGAGGACTCGAGTCCGACCCCGTATATGCGAGTGGGTCAAAGAAGCGTGGGGATGGGCCATTTGGAACGCCCTTGAGGTATGCACTAGTCATGTTATATTAATGTTTAAACACATCTCTTAGATTTGTATTACTGAAACACTTAAGTCAAATGTTGCAGGTCGAGCTAGCAGAGGAGCAAGCCCCACGATTCGGGTTGCAATAGGCAATTACGAGTAAATTCGAGAACTTACTAGGTACCTTTGCGACGTCAGGTGGTATGGCGCTACCACCGTGGCTCCTAGCTCCTATCGCTCCGTCCCCCTCCACAAAGTTTCCGACAAAGAAGTCCCTCGTACTCCTATGGGAGTATGATACCAAAGAGTTTCTCGGTTTTCCCGTTCAATCATGTCTAACACTTGCAATCTTGTCTCCTTTGTGCACCTTTCTAAGCAGTTCGAATCACCAGTTCAGTGGTGAGCAAGTCGTTCTTAGTCGCCCGTCTCATCTTTCCACCGCACAAGCACTCACCGTAGGCCCTTGGACTTAGTTGATCATGTTATGTGAACTGTTTCGTTGGATTTGAGACACTTTGTGGATTTGTGGACTCGTGGACTTGTTTCGATGGTCTTGTGGACACATGTGGTGATGTATGAACTTGTGGATGTGATATATCCGTGTTTTGTATTGCATGTGATATTGTCATATATATATATATATATATATCAATGTGGAAAGAAAATGTGGCCTCTTTGCCGAGAGGGCCGCGCAAGGCCCCTTTGCCGAGTGTCTCCTGCAAATACGCGCAACTCGGGGAAAATTTTCCCCAGCCTCCGGTGTTCCCAACTTTTGCCGAGCATAGTTGCACGGGTGCCGGCAACAAATTTTGTAAAAAGGAAAACCCAAGTTTTCTTTGCCGACCCGCCGCTGTGGGCTCTTGGCACAAGTTGTTTTCAAAAAATAGAAAATCCTTCTTGTCGACGGCCTCTCGCTGGGGGCTCTCGGCACAGTGTTTTCAAAAAATAGAAAACGTTCTTGCCGACGGCCTCTCGACAGGCTCTCACAAGTGTTTCAAGAAAATAGAAAATCGAATTTGCCAACTATCGCCAAGGGCTCTCGCCACGTTGTTTTCAAAAAAATAGAAAAACTCGGTTTTGCCGACGCGCCTCTCGCTGGGGCTTCCCGTACGTAATTAAAAACCCCCTCTTTGCCGACAACTCTGCCTCTAGGCCGGCCGCAAAGAAGATTTCAAAAACTCAACTTAAAACCCCATTAATGGCTACTTTTTTTGGCCGACGACCCACTGTGGGCTTGAAAGGATCAAGATGTCGACTAGAGGGGGGGGGGGGGGTGAATAGTCGAACCCGGAACGGCAAACTTTCACAACCGTCGCATGGAGTGTCCGGAGACTCCAGATTTTTCCGATACCCCGGAAATCCGCGAATCCGAGAAAATGTCCGGATAGTCCGAATTCGCTAGGGAGAAATTAAAACGACGAAATTAAACTTGCTCGGGAAGTAAATCTCAGAAAATAGGTTATGCACCGGGATGAGACAAGCCTATTTATCCACTCAACCTAGGAACCTCAACACCAAGTAGACTCAAGACCAAACCCTAGATATGTGTTCAAGCAAGAAACAAGCATACAACAAGATGAACAAGCACAAGAGACACAGGATTTGTTACCGAGTTCAACCTCACACCTTGGGTCTACGTCTCCGCTTTCGAGGTACCCACGAAGGGTGGACCTGTCTAGGTCACTTTCCTCCCTCTAGCGACCACAAAGATCGAGCTAGAGTTACTTACTCACGTGTGGGTACAAACTTCCTTGGGCAGCCACAATCTTTGGATGCTCCAAGGCAACGCCTAGACGGCTAGGAGCTCAAAGCTCCAAGTGTAACAAACACGAATTTTGCCAACCAAGCGAATAATGAGGTGCTCTAGAGATGGGAAATCAGCTCACTAGCACTCTCCAAGCCTTGCTCTCAAATCCTCTTAACTCCCACAACAAATCTCACCCACTTTGAGCCAAAGGGAGAGAGGGGAGGAGTAAATGAGGTTTGCAACAGTTCAGCACGAAATGGAAGGGAAGAAGAGTAAATGAAGGGGTGGAGGGGGCTTTTATACCCCCTCACCTTAATATAGCCGTTGAGGCTGAGGACCCTGCACCGGGCAACCCGGAACTCGGAAGTCTCGGCGTGTCTCCTCGGTAAACCTCGACACTCCGCCTTCCAAGGCCAAGACCCAAGAAAAGGTCCCCGTGAATGTGTTGGTGCAAAGGTGTCTCTCATAGGTTTTGTTTTAGCAACTAGAGCAATTCGTTCAACTCGGAAGACATAATTCCTATCCCTCTTGATGGGTATTTCAACATTCCTAAGACTCAAATTCAAAAGTAAAAAATAAATAAGTTTCTTAGGAATCCTTTAGAGCACCACTTTCTTTTGCATTGTCAAATGAAAGGCTTGATGCCATACATAATTTTAATACCCGCTTTCATGGACTAGGTAAATAATGAAGCCACTTAGGTGTGTGTTATTAAATCACCAAAACCCACTTAGGGGGCCAAGATACTCTTCAATCTCCCCTTTTTGGGTGATTGATGACAACACACTTAAGTCATACAAGGGATAATCAATGAATATTAAAGTTTTTGTAATACTCCTTAATATGTGCATTTTGATCTGAATATCAATGGTCCTAATAGGGCCAAAATTTTGCACAACAAGAGAAACAAGAGAGTACTACAACAGCAAGTGCTGTGACGCGTACATCAAAAGGTGAAATGCTCATGACAGTTATGCATTCAACAAAAAGAAAAAGAATTCTTGCACAGAGGTCCTAGGTCTCCGGCTGTGTCCGAATGTTCTGAAAATCCGATACTCCGGAAAAAGTCCGACTTCTCCAGTTTCAAGACAAGAAGAACCTTAAAAACAGATATCGTCACGCTTTTTCAATCTAGCATAAGCCGGCCCCAGCAGATAAAGAAACAAAAAACATCACAAGCACACAACCAAATTTCTCAAGCTCACATAGTCTCACACGAACGAAATATAGAGTTATTACAAACCAAGTTCCAAATTCAAATACAAGTTCATTGTTCTACAAGCACATAAATAGGGATAACTTCACTCCCCCTTTGGCATCAAGCGCCAAAAAGGAAGTGAGAAAGCAGGAGTCACTCTAGCCGTCGTCCTCCTCCTCTTCTTCTTCATCATTTCCTCCTCCTCCTCTTCTTCGGGCACCTTGGGCGTCCCACTCCGCAAACAAAGTTATCAAACTCAGAAGCTCACGGTAGGGATCAAAGGGGAAGGCCAACGTGAGACTTGATCTCGATGATGTCACCAAGCGGTTCTCATTTGTCTCCGTGGCTATAGTCTTGAACATGTTGAAGATGGGATTCAGCACCCTCTTTATCATAGAGCCACTAAGCCACCGGGAGGTGGAGAAGAGGAACGTGTAGCGTGCAAATCATGATGGGAAGGAGCCGCACTCGACGATCCAACATACTTACGCCTTTGGCGATCCCGACACGTGTCCTCCGCTTCGAAGATTCCGGACTGCGTCGTCGCACACCGGTCAGACCGGTGCTCCTCACCGGTCAGACCGGTCCCCACCGGTCAGACCCACCGGTCAGACCAGTCTGGCGCTGCTGCAGCTCCGTCTTCGGTTCTCCGGTCTTGGCTTTGTGGATCAACCAAGGAACCCAGTGGTTTTCTGGTGAACCACCGGAAACCCCGCGAACTCGGTGTAGCCTCCGCCAATCTCCACTCATGACTTGGCTCCCACGTAGTCCCGGCTCGACCTTGGTTTTGAGGCTCAACCAAGAAACCGTCCACGACTTCATCTTGCTGTTCATGCCACCATGCGGACCGCACTTGACCCCGCTGGCCACCGGTCCCTCGAACGAAGCCTACTTGTCTTCTCCACACCTGGAGGCCTCATCGGCGACGACCTTTCGCGCTTGTTCTTCACCTGCACCAACACCAGTCAAGCCGCAATCTGCACCTGCAATACTTAGCCAAGAATCAGTCCACACAACGTTGTCAATCACTCATCACACAAGGAAGTGACCATCCACCGGTCCCCGAACCACACATAGAGGCCAACTTCCTTGCACTTGTCAATGACGGAGTTGAACACAGTGTTGTTTAGCTCTTCATAGTATTTCCAATCAATGTACCTCATTGGCACAATTGGAGCCATGTTCTTTGAAGCTAACTTGGGATTGCAGATAACGGATTGATAAAAATCCCTATGAAAATCACACCAAAACCTTGCCTCGAGCCCTTCTCCCTTGAGATACAAATAAACATTTTCTTCTCTTTGCTCCCTCACTGCTAGAGAGTTCTTGGAGTAGTCCCTTATCATATGTTCTGCAAATCCAAGAATGGAACCGGGATCCCTTATCTTGATGGGAGTGCCAACTACCCGGACATTTTGTGGGAGGGTAGGGATGATCCTAGGAGGGGTTTTGGGGCAGATATGAGCTGCTACTCCTTGCTTATGTTTAGGAGGGACACGAGTAGCGGGTCGGCTTTGATGGACATAAGGGGCTTGATGGCTCTTTTTGGGATGGGGCTTGTAGCGAGGTTTTTCTTTAGCTGGCCCCTTTCCATGGCGACGAGGAGGCTCGGGTGACTGCTCATATGTCTCATCTTCCTCATCACCATCACTCTCGGTCCTCTCCTCCTCCTCCTCCTCCTCCTCCTCCTCTATCTCTTCTTCACTCCCTTCGGCATAGGAGGGAGGAGGGTCACCTCTTCTTGGCCTAGAACTGCGCTGAGAACCTTCTTGCTCTAAGGCCTCTTGCACGGCCCGCAAGGCTGCGGGGTCGTGCCTAGCCTTGGTCCTCCTTTGGGTGGAGGGCTCCTCATTTCCGCGACTGACCTTCACTCTCACCATCTGGATAGGTAAAAGGGTATGGAAGTGAGAGATTATCAAAAGAGGAGACACACTACACTTGTGACTTAGGGTTGCAGTGTGAACCCTGATACTCGGGAAAAAGTCCGAAACTCCGGAAATTCCGAGAGTCCGGTTTTTCAACCCCCGAGTTTCCGGGTTTCACAAAATGAAACCCTAAATCATAATGCAGCAAGATTTATCCATCCAAACTTAGAGATATTGCAGATCTAGAGTCTAAGGAGTATTTCCTACCTATTCCCTAAGAGGATACTACAAGGACTACGCTAGGGAAGTAGATCGAGAAAAGCTCCTTTGAATACCTTGGGGAGAGAGGGAAGAAGACTTGAATCCTTTGAATCTTGAGTAGATCCTTGATCTCCACGCCTTGGAGCCTTCAATCCCTCACTTTCACTCGATTTTGCCGGTGGGAAGAGGGAAATCGACAAGAACTTAGGTGTGGGGAAGAGGGAGGCGACGGAGGAAGAGATAGGGCACGGTGAAACTGTGAAAGGGTGAAAGAGAGTTTTTCACCGCGGTCAAAGGTATATATACCCTTACAACCCAGAGTCTCCGGGCCAGGTCCGGAGTATCCGGAAAATCCGGACTTTCCGGACAGACCCCGGAGATTCCGCTCCCCCTGAATCCAGCGAGCAGATTTTCAAGGAATTTGTTTTTGTAGAGATTTGGAACATTGCATATGTGATTTATGTGAACCTGAGCAGTATCAACATTTTGGACTAGCCACAAGCAAACAATGAGAACTACAGTCCAAATGTTGTACTCTAAAGATCCAAATGTTTCAAAACAAATCCAACACAAGTCTTTCACAAATCTTTTGCTTTCAAAAGTCCTATACTAGGTCACTCAAACATGTGCATGATCTCAAGCCAAGTTACGAGAATCCAAGATATTTAGCTCACTCCTCAAAGTACAAAACCTTAGTTCATCAAGAGGCTTTGTGAAGATATCGGCTAGTTGCTTATCGGTGCTCACATGGCTTAGAGCGATATCTCCTTTGGCTTCATGGTCTCTCAAGAAATGGTGTCTTATGTCTATATGCTTTGTTCTTGAATGGTTTACGGGGTTGTTAGCTAGCTTGATGGCACTCTCGTTGTCACACAAGAGTGGCACCTTGCTAAACTTGCAACCAAAGTCTCTCAAAGTGAGCCTCATCCAAAGTAGTTGAGCACAACAAGCGCCGGCTGCAACATACTCGGCCTCAGCAGTGGAAAGGGCAACAGAGTTTTGTTTCTTGGAACTCCAAGACACCAAGGACCTTCCAAGAAATTGGCAAGTCCCGGATGTACTCTTTCTATCTACTTTGCAACCGGCATAGTCCGAATCGGAGTAGCCAAGTAGATCGAAAGTGGAGCCCTTAGGATACCACAAACCAAGGTTAGGAGTATGAACCAAGTATCTAAAAATTCTCTTAACGGCCATTAGATGGCACTCCTTAGGATTAGATTGAAACCTTGCACACATGCACACACTAAGCATAATATCGGGCCTAGATGCACAAAGGTAAAGCAACGAACCAATCATGGAGCGATATACCTTTTGGTCGATGCTTTTGCCTTCCTCATTTAGATCAAGATGTCCATTTGATGGCATCGGTGTTCTGATGGGCTTGGCGTTGTTCATGTCAAACTTCTTGAGCATGTCATTGGTGTACTTGGTTTGACTTATGAATGTGCCATCCTTGAGTTGCTTGATTTGAAAACCGAGAAAGAACTTCAACTCGCCCATCATAGACATCTCGAATCTTTTAGTCATGATCCTACTAAACTCCTCAACCCAAATTTGATTAGTAGAGCCAAATATGATATCATCAACATATATTTGACATACAAACAAATCATTGCCTTGTTTATGAGTGAAGAGAGTAGGATCGGCTTTGCCTATTTCAAAACCTTTCTTTAAGAGAAATTCCCTAAGGCATTCATACCATGCTCTAGGGGATTGCTTGAGCCCATAGAGCGCCTTATGGAGCTTGTAGACTTGGTTTGGAAATTGAGGATCTTCAAAGCCCGGTGGTTGCTCAACGTAGACTTCTTCGGAGATTGGACCATTCAAGAAAGCACTCTTGACATCCATTTGATGTAGCTTGAAGTTGTGATGGGTGGCAAAGGCTAAGAGTATACGAATTGCTTCAAGTCTTGCCACCGGTGCATAAGTTTCTCCAAAGTCTAACCCTTCTACTTGAGTGTACCCCTTTGCAACCAATCTAGCTTTGTTCTTGGTCACCACGCCATCTTCATCTTGTTTGTTGCGAAACACCCACTTTGTTCCAATCACATTTTGTTTGGGGCGTTCCACCAAGGACCAGACTTCATTCCTAGTGAAGTTGTTGAGCTCTTCTTGCATGGCCATCACCCAATCAGCATCTCCAAGAGCATCTTCAACCCTAAGAGGTTCCAACATGGAAACAAACGAGTAATGTTCACAAAATTTTGCTAATCTTGAACGAGTTGTTACCCCTCTACGGATGCTTCCAAGAATGTTGTCAACGGGATGATCTTGCTGAACACTTTGTCGAACTCTTGGATGTGGGTCAGAATCTTCTTCCTGGATCAAATCCTCAGCTTCTTGACTGCCTTGCGAGGTTTCAGCAGCAGGTCCGGAATCTCTGGACTTATTTCCGGAGTTTCCGGAAAATCCGGATTCTCCGGGTTTTTCTCCGGATACTCCGGAGTTCACAGCGGGGTTTGGGGTTGTTGCTTGTTCAATTTCGCAGTCCTCATCATCTTCTTCCTGAGGCTTTATTTCTCCAATGGCCATCCTCCTTATAGCCTTTTCAGCAGGTACATCCTTGCCTACACACAATTCATCAACTTGCTCCTCTTGAGAGCCATTAGATTCATCAAACATCAAGTCACATGTGACTTCAACACAACCGGTGGTTTTGTTGAGGACATGATAGCCATGAGCATTTGAGGTGTAACCAAGAAAGATACCTTCATCAACTTTAGATGCAAACTTAGAGCTTTTGGGCTTCTTGTTGAGAATGAAGAACTTACAACCAAAAACTCTAAAGTAAGAGACATTAGGCTTTTTACCGATTAGGAGCTCATAAGCGGTCTTGTGGCGAAGCTTGTGAAGATACAAAGGGTTGATAGCATGACAAGCCGTGTTGATTGCTTCCGCCCAAAAACTATCCGAAGTTTTGTACTCATCAAGCATGGTTCTTGCGGTTTCAATGAGAGTTCTATTTTTCCTCTCAACTATCCCATTTTATTGTGGAGTGTATGGGACGGAGAGCTCATGACCAATGCCTTCTTCATCAAGATACTCTTCAATGTTGGTGTTCTTGAACTCAGTGCCATTGTCACTTCTCACCCTTTTGATCTTCATATCAAACTCATTTTGGGCTCTTGTGGCAAACTTCTTGAATATTTCATGCACTTTGCTCTTGTCTTTCATAAAGAATACCCAAGTATACCGAGAGTAATCATCAACAATGACAAATCCATACTTGTTCCCTCCAATACTAACATAAGCCACCGGACCGAAGATCTCCATGTGAAGTAGTTCCAATGGCCTTATGGTAGTGACTACATTCTTGGCGGGATGAGGAGCACCAACTTTCTTTCCGGCTTGACAAGCACTACAAATTCTATTTTTCTCAAAATGAACGTTTGTTAGTCCTAGGATGTGTTCCCCCTTTAGAAGCTTACTGAGATTATTCATCCCAACGTGAGCTAGTCGGCGATGCCAAAGCCAACTCAAGCTAGACTTTGCCAATAAGCATGTATCAAGTTGGGCTTTATCCGATGAAAAATCCACCAAGTAAAGCCTTCCCTTGAGTTCACCCTTAAAGGCAACGGAGTCATCGCCCCTTCTAAAGACGGTCACACCCTCATTTGTGAACAAACAACCGTAGCCCATCTCACAAAGTTGTGAAACGGACAACAAGTTGTAGTCCAAAGATTCAACCAAATAAGCATTGGAAATTGAATGATTGATTGAGATAGCAATTTTACCAAGACCAACAACCGTTCCTCCACCATTGCCTCCAAAGGAAATCTTTTCCGTAAGATTTTCAATCATGTCACAAGATGTAAACATTTTCTTCTCCCCGGTCATATGATTTGTGCATCCACTATCAACCACCCATTTTGTTCCACCAGAGGAGTATGCCTACAAAACAAATTATGCTTGTGTTTTAGGTACCCAAGTGGATTTGGGTCCTAGAGTGTTAGTCACAAAAATCTTGGGCACCCACATACTCCTTTTAATCATTATCCCTTTTGTGCGGGGTCCTACATACTTTGCAACCACCTTACCCTTGTGGTTCCAAGTCAACACATAATCGGCATAAAAACTATCTTGTGAAGCATGTGGTTTGGGCTTTTTGCTTGACTTGTTTGACTTTGAAGGTGGTGCTTGAGTTGTAGTTTGGGTGCTCTTGAACTTGATAGGAGTGTTGTATCTAGCTTGGTTGTCATAGTTCTTGACACCCATTTGCTTCATGCTGTGCACCACATTTCTTATTCCCATACCTTTGGTGTGGTGGTTCTTGATGAATGGGATGGGGTCTTTTGTACCTTGTTCTTGCTTACCAAACCCCTTCCCATCCACAAAGCCAAACTTCTTCATGTAGCTTGACCCAAAACCTTTGGTGTAGTTTTCAAACTCACCTCTCTTGGGTTCTTTCTTCTTTTCAACCATGAGAGAGTTTGACAACCTAGCAATCTCCTTTTTCATGGCATTCATCTCGGCAACATTAGTAGCACAAGCATTTATATCAATCTTATAACATCTAGAACAACCATTGCTTGTTGATGTTTGAGAGTTAGAGAAAGCATCATTAGATGAAGTTGTAGCATTGTTCTTGAGATTGTCAAGTTGAACTTCTAATGCTATGTGACTAGTCTTTAAGCTATCAAAGCTCTTTTGAAGTTCAAGCTTTTCATCCTCAAGTTTCTTGCAAGCATCCTTAGCTAGGAAAGATTCCCTAGTTAATTCATCCACTATCAACTCATCTTTAGCTAGGGATTTCTTGAGGCTAAGAATTTCTATCTCCTTTTCCTTGAGCGAGTCCTCTTGCACCTTGAAACCCTTCTTTTCAATTACAAGGGCATTCTCAAGGGCAATGGTTTTCTCCCGCTCAAGTCTAAAGAGTTCTTCTTGAACCTCTAGAGTTCCATCTCTATTCTCAATTTCTTTCATTAAAAACATGATTTTCTTTGTTGCCTTTTTACAAAGCTAGTGATCATTTTTTCAAGATCAAAATCATTTTCATTATCATCATCTAGGGGCGGGGTGGGAGTGTCTACCTTGGAGCCCCTAGCCATGAGGCAAGTGTGGGTGAAGTCATCTTCATCATCGGTGAGATCTTCAAATAGTGATGACTTGTTGAATAGTTCTCTAATGGATATGGTAGCAAGACCGGCTTCAATGTCGGAGTCGGAGCTATCATCATTTGAATCCCATTCTTCACCCAAATGAGCTTCACCAACTTCTTTCCTCTTGTTTTTGTCAAACTTGTTGGTGTCTCTTCTTCTTACTTTTATATTAGGGCACTCCGCAATGAAATGACCCTCCTTGCCATAACCAAAGCAAGGTCTCTTGGAAGCTCTCTTCGTCTTGATCTTGTCCTTGTCCTTGTTCTTGTTGAAGAAGCCACTCTTCTTGAACATTTTGTTGAACTTCCTCACAAAGAGAGCCATTTGCTCGGGAGTCATGTCCATGTCACTATCGTCATCACCTTCTTCCTCGACCACGGTCCTTGAAGTTGATGAGCTTGACCTTTTCTCCTTGCTAGATGCCTTGAGGGCCACTCCCTTGTCCTTCTCAAGTTGTTCATGCATCTTTGACATTTCTTGTGAGAGCTTGGACTCCTTGACAGTGATAAGATGTTCTTCCATTCTTCCAATCACGTCCGCCGGAGTGAACTTGTTGAACCCTCTCTTTTCCCTTATGAGAGTACGGAGTTGAACATCCCTTGCCATGTAAGCAGAGAGAATCTTGTCAACCACTTCTCTTCTTCCCCATCTTGTACTTCCAAGTGATTTGATTTTGTTGATGATCTTGTTTAATCGGTTGTACATGTCTTGAGGTGATTCATCATCTTTGATGACAAACCGATTGAGCTCACTTTCCAAGGCTCGAATCCTTCCTTCCCTTACTTGCTTTGTCCCTTCATGGTTGATGAACAAGGTGTCCCACACTTCCTTGGCGGACTTCAACCCATCTACCTTGTCATATTCTTCGGACGTGAGTGAACTCTTGATGATGTGTATGGCTTGATAGTTTCTTTGTATCTCATTTGCTTGATCTTGAGTTAGCGTCGCATCATCACTCAGAAAGGTAATACTCCTGTTCACAATAGTCCAAAGTGTGGGGTTCACCGCCATCAAATACTCCTCCATCGAGTTCTTCCACTTGGAATAGCCGGTTCCATCAAATTGGGGTATCTTCCCAATGTGGCTAGAACCCGATGGATGGTTAAAGGATAAGCAAGAATAATCGAAAGAGGTTTGAGTATAGTCTCTTGATGGTCATCGAGCGGAGCGGGTGGACCTTGCATCATCGAACTCCTCGTCCTCACTATCGGAGGACTCATCACCTCGTCCATGCGCTTGATGACTGGTGCTTGCACCATGGGTGTTGCCTCCTCGAGGAAGGGGAGGCATGCCAACAACATTGTTGACGGGATCACCTTTGGTGGGAGGTAGGGCTTGATCATTTGGATTCGACATCTTCTCAACTCCAAGCGGTTAAGCTTCAAATATGGAGCACTTGGCTCTGATACCAATTGAAAGGATCAAGATGTCGACTAGAGGGGGGGTGAATAGTCGAACCTGAAAATCACAAACTTTTTCACAACTGTCAAATGCAGGTCCGGAGACTCCGGATATTTTTCCGGATACTCCGGGAAATCCGGAGAATCCGGGAAAATGTCCGTATATTCCGGCCTGCTAGGGAGAGATTAAATTCGACAGAAATTAAACTTGATCAAAAGTAAATCTGTGAAAATAGGTAATGCACTGAGATGAGACAAGCCTGTTTATCCACTCAAATCTTGTAGGAACCTCAACACGAAGTAGATCGGCACCAAACCCTAAATATGTGCTCAAGATAGAAACAAGGATACAACAAGATGAACAAGCACAAGAGACATAAGGATTTGTTACCGGAGTTTAACCTCACACCTTGAGGTCTACGTCTCCGTTGAGGTACCCACGAAGGGTGGACCTTTACACCTAGGTCACTTTCCTCCCTCTAGCGACCACAAAGATCAAGCTAGAGTTACTTACTCAAAGTCGGGGTGATACAAACTTCCTTGGGCAGCCACAATCTTTGGATGCTCCAAGGCAACGCCTAGCCGGCTAGGACCTCAAGGCTCCAAGAGTAACAAACACGAATTTTGCCGACCAAGCGAAGAACGAGGTGCTCTAGAGATGGGAAATCAGCTCACTAGCACTCTCCAAGCCCTTGCTCTCAAATCCTCTTAAATCCCACAACCAATCTCACCAAACTTGAGCCAAAGGGAGAAGAGGGGGAGTAAATGAGGTTTGTTACTGTTCAGCACGAAATGGCGGGGAAGAGAAGTAAATGAAGGGGTGGAGGGGGCTTTTTATACCCCCTCACCCCGAATATAGTCGTTGAGGCTTTATGACCCGTAGTATCCGGGTAAACCCCGGAAACTCCGGAAGTCCGAGTCTCCGGGTAAACCCGGATACTCCGGCCTTCCAAGGCCAGCACCCAAGAAAAGATCCCCGTGAATGTGTTGGTGCAAAGGTGTCTCTCATAGGTTTTGTTTTAGCAACTAGAGCACCTGTTCGACTCTTGGAAGACATAATTCCTGTCCCTCTTGATAGTACGGCATTCCTAGGACTCAAATTCAAAATTAAAATAAATAAGCCTTCTTAGGAATCCTTTAGAGCACCACTTTCCTTTTTGTGTAGTCAACGAGCTGTGCTTGATGCCATACATAATTTTAATACCTGCTCATGGACTAGGTAAATTCATTAGCTACTTAGGTGTGTGTCATTAAATCACCAAAACCCACTTAGGGGGCCAAGATACTCTTCACACCCGCTGGTACTTGAGCGCGAGTAGAACCAAGCTTCGACAGGACGTCCGCTGCAACATTGTTGTCGCGGACGACGTGATGGAACTCGAGACCGTAGAACTTGTTCTCGAGCTTGCGGACTTCTAGGCAGTAGGAGTCCATGTTCTCCTTGTTGCAGTCCCAGGACGTGTTGACTTGGTTGATGACCACTGCAGAGTCGTCGTAGACTAGTAGCCGCTTGATGCCCAGTGAAGCCGCGAGGCGGAGCCCATGTAGTAGGGCTTCGTACTCGGCTTCGTTGTTTGAGACCTTCCAAAAGATCTACAAGATGTATTTGAGTTGTTCGCCTGTTGGGGAAATCAGGAGTACCCTGCACCTACGCCTTCAAGCTTGAGCGAGCCGTCGAAGTACATCACCCAGTGCTATGGGCGCTGGGTTGGAGTAGGTAGCTGATTTTCCCGCCGCTCCGCCATGAAGTCGACTAGTGCCTGTGACTTGATGGCTGTTCGTGGCTCGAAGTCGATGTTGAGGGTGCCTAGTTCGACTGCCCACTTCGAGATCCTTCCAGTAGCATCTTGGTTCCGCAAGATGTCGTCGAGCGGGTAGTCGGTGACGACGGAGATCGAGTACTCCTGGAAGTAGTGTCGTAGCTTCCGCGAGGTGATGAGCACTACGTACAGTAGCTTCTGTATGTGTTGATAGCGTGCCTTGGATTCTGACAGGACCTCACTGACGAAGTAGACTGGTCGCTGGACTAGGTAGGCGTGGCCGTTTTCCTGCCGCTCGATGACGATGGTAGTACTGATCACGTGAGTAGTCGCAGCGAGGTAGAGCAGTAGTTGCTCCTTTTTGCGAGGAGCCGTGAGGACTGGTGTCTTGGATAAGAAGTCTTTGAGCTGAGTAAGGGCTTGGTCTGCCTCTGGAGTCCACGCGAACTTCTCTTGGTGCTTCAGTAGTTTGAAGAAGGGGAGCCCCGTTCTCCAATCTTTGAGATAAATCTGTTCAGGGCCGCCATGCACCCGGTTAGCTTCTGCGCGTCTTTGATACACGTGGGAGCTTTCATGCTGGTGATGGAGGAGATCTTCTCGGGATTAGCTTCGATGCCGCGGTGGCTGATGATGAAGTCGAGTAGTTTGCCTGACGGTACGCCAAAGACGCACTTGTTCGGGTTGAGCTTCCAGCGGTACTCTCGCAAGGATGCGAAGGTCTCTTCAAAATCGGCGATGAGTGTGTCGGAGTTTTTGGTCTTGACGACCACGTCATCCACGTAGGCATCGACGTTCTTGTTGAGCTGCCTCTTGAAACAGGCCTGGATAGCTCGCTGGTAGGTAGCGCCGGCGTTCTTCAACCCGAAGGACATGGTCGTGTAGCAGTACGCGCCAAACGGGGTGATGAACGCGGTCTTCTCCTGGTCTTCTTCCTTGATTGCGATCTGGTGGTACCCGGAGTAGCAGTCGAGGAAGCAGAGCAGGTCGCAGCCCGCCGTGGAGTCAATGACTTGGTCTATCCGCGGCAACCCGAAGGGGTCCTTGGGGCAGTGCTTGTTGAGGTCGGTGTAGTTGGCGCACATCCTCCACTCGTTCGAGTTCTTCTTGCGGACGAGGATAGGGTTGGCGAGCCACTCAGAATGGAAGACTTCTCTGATGAAGCCAGCCGCGAGTAGTTTAGTGAGTTCCTTCTTGATGGCATCCCGTCTGTCGTTGGCGAAGCAGCGGAGGTGTTGTCGCTTCGGGGTAGCTTTAGAGTCGACGTTGAGTGAATGCTCGATCAGATTCCTGGGCACCCCTGGCATGTCCGCTGGTTTCCACACAAAGATGTCTCGGTTAGCCCGGAGGAAGCCGACGAGCGCCGTGACAACCCGCCCAAGAAAATACCGTACTATCGCCTAAGACCGATCCACTTTGGTCATTAAGCAATAATAAAGTATCATCCCGTCGTTAGTTGCCGCAAGTTAACGCCCGGTAAATCACTTGAAAAGCAACAAGGATCGAATATATGCATTAAAACTCACTCGAAGGCGAGTCCAGAGATACAACAACATTAAAATCCAAATTCGTACCCCGAGGGGCTCAATTATTACAAACCATAGTTTTTGTCATGACGAAATAGTTCAGAGTTTTCGAAAAGCAGCGGAAAACAACTAACGGAAGCGAAGACACCACGGGAGGCCATCCATGATGCTTTCAGTAGTCGTCCTCCACCCACTCCAGCTCCCTCCCGGCGGGATCTCTCCGGCCACACATCACTAAAGGCATTACCTGGATCAACACATTATAGCAAGGCTGAGTATACTAATACTCAGCAAGTCTTACCCGTCGGTGATATCTACTTCACCAAATCTAGACCATGGAAGGCTTTTTGGCTACTGGGTTGCTTTTGCTAAAAAGTAACAAAGAGTAGGTCCTTACTTTCAAGATTTTAGCACAAGTTCTAGTAGTTTAATCCTTACTACATTAGCCAACTAGTACAAACAAAGTTGTACAATACAATTAATCAAGCATCATCTTCATCAACTTCCATCATTAGGGATCACATGACTAGTGGAGTAAGTAGTCTCGGATAACGGTGAGAGGCCGACAATCGATTGATTTAAACCTTGCAAGGTAGACCCAAACACACGTAGGCGGCTCCCCGCGAGGACAACTTTCCCAAGCCGTCCCCATAAATCCTCGGGTCGGGATCGAATCTTACGCCTTTGGTGCAAAGCATCCGCATACCCCGCGAGATACCCGGAGTCACCATACACCACCGTGGCGAGCCGTGAGAGCGAATTCCAAGAGTAGTAACGGTAGGATCCCTCGCCGCCCTCATTAAGGTACTAGGCTTACCGACCCCATAACCGGCATGTGCTTAGTACGTTCAAAAACTTAACCCACATAACCACTGGACCGGGCCCGCATCCCATGCTCTTACCACGTGAGCAATCCATTTAAGGATACATTGTGATTCCTATCTAGGAACCTATTCTCGCGAGTGAGGTCATCACCCGACTTGTAACGGTCCTATAGCTTAGCAGCCTATCGACCTATCATACTAGTAAGGACAAAGGTACCTATGGATCATGCATCTAGGGTTTCATTCAACTCCCCGAACGTAAATGCACAATCATTTATAGATAATTGAATAAAGAATTTTAAACCTGGGTTAGATGCACCGGAGCTTGCCTTCGTCGCCCAGGTTAGCTTGGGCACCCCCGGTGTCGAGTACTTCCACGTACGCAGAGAACCTTCCGCTCCTCCTTCCTCGGTTTCGGACAAGGGAGTAATCTCCGTCCGAAGATCTACACGGAATGCAATGCACTTTAGGTGATGTGATAGTTTGTTGTCTTATCCAACCCTGGGTTGGTCATATTCACCTTAACAAGCATTCATCTAATGTTTCTCTTTTAGGAAGGTTATTGGTTGTACATGGGTTACTCTTTTTATTCCACATTTGAATAAAGGTTTTTATTAAGTTTATCATTTCATGTGAAAGCTTTATTTCCTTTTATCTTCACCAACAAAGGTGTAATTAATATTTTTATTTATGAATTAATTTCTTATCAGTGATGATAACTATTTATCTTTTAATTATATTAAATAATACTTTCAAAATGGAAAAGGATTTAATGAAGGGTTTTTCTTTATTTAATTTCCCTTTAATATTAAAAGGGCATTTAAGCTTTTTATTAATCAGTTAAATTACCAAAAATCAAATGAGGGTTTCTTAAGCCTACTAGCACCTATCCTGGTCCATTGGACCCACATGTAAGTGTTGGATGCTAGGAAATTAAATATTATGGAAAATAACAAAGCTAGCTAGTGATTCCATTTAAATGCATATAAAAATAAATAAGCACCAAAATGATCCCAACCTTCCCATACATGCAATCTGGTTCTAAACAAGCCTAAAGGACCAGCACATTCACATGGAAACTCTACTGAACTTGGTTTATTAATTTACAAAGGAACACATGCATAATTCAAGAATAATTATTTCTGTTAATCCAAAATTCATGATTAATTTACAAGATGTGTATTTTGGCATTACAGGACAGTGTGCACAAGTTGAGCTCAAGAACATAAATATTTTTAACAGGAAAAAATCATCTAAGTAGTTACTGCAGGAATGGAAAAGAATTTATTTAGCAAGATCTACTGCATAACTTTGTGCAATTTTTGGCACAGCATCTAGTCATATCCTAACACACAACATATCCAAAATTTGGCTACAGAGGAGTTATAGATTTCAAGTTATGACAGATCTATGTTTAACACATTTGTATTTTTCCTGCTAAAACTATTTAGAATCTAGCCATGAGTATATAACAAAAGAGGTGGGATTTAACATCCTGAACCCTACATAATTGGTTTGGTATTTTTCTGATTTTTCTGTGAATTTCTAGGAATTTTCTAAGACGCGGGACCAATCTGCAAGAAAATCTAGTTAGGTTTCTTCACAACTAAGCCCCTGGAATTTACAACCGTGCCCTCGCGGCGGCGGGAGGGCTCGCCGGTGGCGATGTGGGACCGGGCCAGGGCAACAAGTGGCACGGGGGTGCAATTGGTCTCACCCCTGGTCTAGTGGTGGTGGAGGCGGGGTCGGGGCAAGCTCCGGCGAGGGCGCACGGCGGCGGCGCGGCGCGCACCCACGGCGGCTCGGGGAAAAGTGGCGGGGAGGCGCGGTGCTCGGGAAATTTGCGGAAGTGCGCTAGCTACACCGGGAGCTAGGGAAGCTAGCGCGCGGCGGTTGGACGGCGGCGAACGCGAGCGGAGAGCTCTCAGCGCCGCGCGGCGGCGGCGATGGCGCGGGGCGGCTCCGGTGCGCGCGCGGCGGGGACGCGAGGGAGCTTTTATAGCCGGCACGGGGCATCCGTGGATGACGGGTGGTCGACATCGAAGATACCCTCGCCGTGCTACGGGCTCGGGTGGCGCGCGCACGGCGGCGACGCCGCCGACGGACCGCCGGCTCCGTGGCGCGTGCGCGCGTACGGCGCGGCCGCCGCGCGAACTCGAGGCGCCTCGGGGCGGGGCGAGGCCGGGGGCGCGCGACCCCGGGATGGAGCGCATTGGGGTGGGCGCGGCCTTGGGAGGCGTGGGCGCGGACGCCGGGGCCGGCGGCGCGCGGCCGGCGACGGGCGGCGCACGGCGCGCGCGCGACGCGCGCGCGCGCGCGCTCGGCCTCGGTGTTTTGCTGGTGCCCAGTTCAAATTGATTTTTCTCAAAATTTTCAAACAGAACAGGACCAAGTGATGAATACCAAAGTTGTAGATCTAGGTACCAGCAACATTTTCTACAAAGGCTATATAGGGTTTTTCTGCCTAGATTTGAAAATATTTGAATGAAAACTTTGAATGTCAGCCTGTTTTAGCCAACAGTGTTTTCTGCCTTGCAAGGGGTTTTTCAAGATTTTCCTCTCCAAATTTGAAATGCCAATCTACATGAAAGTTGTGTCCCTCAACAAGACCTACAACTTTTCTAAAGGTAGAATTTTAAGTGTTTAGGTGAATTTTGGAGAACGCGGCAAAAGTTCCGACAGACACCTGTGGGCACTGGGGTGGCAAGGGGTGGGACCCCAACCTTTGACCATGGGTTGGCCCCACAAGTGTGTTTACTATTCATTTAGGGTCACTAGGGTGTGTTAGTGAGTTTTCCGAGGTGAGGGCCCAGGTTGACCTAGGTTTGACCACGGTTGACCATTTGACCGGTTGTTAAGGGTTAATGACGGTAATTAAAAACCTGGGGCGTCACAAGCGCGCTTCCTATTTCGGGTCGAGGCCTGCCCCGATGGTGGTGGTCTTGCTGCTGTCGCCTGTCCCAAGGTCAATCGTCTTGACTTGAACCTCCTCAGCTGGCTGAGGCTTGTTGGCGTTGTCCGACTTCTCTGGGATGTCGAGTTCACTTGGGGCAAGCTTCTTGGATGCAGTGTAGATTTCCATCATTGTGTTGGGTACTTGATTCGTGGCTGCGAGTTCCACAACTTCTGTGTCGCAGTCGAAGGATATCTTCAAGTCCCCTTGCAGTGAGAGTACACCGACCGGACTTGGCATCTTGAGTACCAAGTACGTGTAGTGACGTACCGCCATGAACTTGGCGATAGATGGTCTGCCGAGGATGGCATGGTAGGAAGTCTCGAAGTCTGCGACTTCGAACTTGATGTACTCGGTTCGGTAGTTTTACCTTGTCTCCCCGAAGGTAACTGGCAAGACCACTGAGCCCAGTGGGACAGCCGCGTTCCAGGGGACGATGCCATAGAAGGGCGAGGTGCTCTTGGTGAGCATGTGGGTGATGTCGAGCTTCATCTTCTTCAAGGTCTTGGTGAAAAGGACGTTCAGCCCGCTTCCACCATCGATGAGGACCTTGTTGAGTCTGGAGCTCGCAACTACCGGCTTCAGGACGAGTGGGAACCGTCCTGGTTCAGAGAAGCTTGTCCATTGATCCGCGCAGGAGAAGGTAATGGGTATCTCCGACCACCGGAGAGGGGTCGGAACCGCTGGTTCAATGCTCAAGACTTCTCGTCAGGTGGCCTTCTGAGCCCGTCGGTTGGGTAGTCCGCTGAAGAGGATGTTCACCGTCTTGTTGGGTTCCTGGAAGTCATCGTTGCCTTCGTCGGCCTTTTTCTTGCCTTTCTTGTCATGAGGGTGTCGTGGCTCTGGAGTGTCCTTGAGTGCTCGCCGGAGTTGGTAGCACTGCTCGGTTGTGTGGTTGCCGTCCAGATGCCACAGGAACTTCTCTTTCAGCAAGTCCTTGCATCCGCCAGAGGTCTTCTTCGAATTGTCTTTCGCAGGGCGCTAGATAGCCGCGACAGTGTTGTTTGGCTTGCGCTTGCGATTGGGACCCGAGTAGTTGTTGCTGCGACCGCCTTGGTTCCCGTTCTTGTTGCTGTTGCCGCCCGTGTTCTGCTTGCTCTTGTCACGGATGGCGTCGTACTTGGCGTTTGTCGGGCATACTCCCCGGGTACTCATGCAAGGAAGGAAGAATAGTAGAAGACGGACTCCTAGTAGAATTCCCCTGTACTCCTACTAGGACTCGCTCTGTGTACTCCTACTAGGACTCCTGCCTTGTAACCGACTAGGAACCCGCCCCTTGGACTATATAAAGGAGGGCCGGGTACCTAGCCGCACATCCCCAATCCCTCCGGGGACAACCCAACACCAAGCGCAGGGCGCCATACTTGATCCCCCAAACAGGACGTAGGGTTCGCCACCTTGGCGATCCGAACCTGTATAAATCTTGTGTCCCGTGTCCTTGCGCATACCTTCGAGTTCTCAGTCTCCCGATCACGATCCCCACCGCACAATCTACTACCTCGGGTACCCCCTCGGTAGAGTTGCCGGTCTAAAACACCGATAGCTGGCGCGCCAGGTAGGGGATTGTATGAGATGAGATGATCCTGAGATCGGTCCCTGCCTCGCCTTATATAGTCCGGGAGGCAGGGTTACAAGTCGGAGTAGGGAAGGAGTACTAGTCGAGTACGTCTAGGAGACCTCTATACGGCGGAACGTGTACGCAGTCCTAACCGAGTACTACTCCCGTGTAGTCCTTGTGCTCCACGCCTTCGTGTGCCGTGTAGCGCAAGCCGGTAGTCCCGTGGGCCCACCGAGTAGTCGGTCCCGGTACCCACCGAGGTAGTGGGCCCGTGGAGGTCCATACGACAAGCCCCCGAGTACTTTGTAGTCGAGAAGGATAGCTTCCAGCAGTCTTGACGGCCTTAACGAGTAGTCCTCAAGCGTCCCCGAGTACTACAAGTCAAAAGTCCTCAAGAGTAGTCGAAGCATCCCGAGGCCGGAATGTACTCCGACCGAATGTTTGAGCAATCTTGAAGTCTTCTCGAGTAGTCCCAAGCGTCCATGAAATCTGCCTTCGAAGGTCTTCAAGAAATGCCTGTCTTGTCTTGAAGCCGAAGCCGTCGTGGAGATGCGATTTGCAAAACCGCAATCCACATGGAGTAGCCCCCGAGCCTCGAGCCGCGGGCTCTGGCTGAGGATCCATCTGAAGTCTCGGCAAGAAAATCCCGAAAAATCCGGAGAGAAAAAACCGAAGGACACGTGGCACGGAGCCCCCGAGCCTTGAGTCGAGTACTTCCTCTCGAATTGAAGGGTCTTCTTGGAGAATGTGTCCTGAGATGCTCTTGAGACTAGCCGCATCCCAGGTAGTCGAGTAGAAGTAGCCGAGCCCCCGAGGTGAGGCGCGTCGACTAGTAGAATACGAAGAGTCACGCGCAGACGCTGAGTCAGCCGCGCGTGGACTTATCCAGCCGCCCGTTGCGGAGGCGATTTGGCTTATAAATAAGAGCCAAAACCCTTAGGGTTTTTCACCCAAGTGAACCGCAGTCATTTCCGTTTGAGTCTTGAAGTAGATCCACTCCAGCGCCTGCTGCCGCCGTAGTAGATCCAAACGCATCGCCACCCGAAGCCGTTAGGGTAGCCCCCGAGCGGATGCGAGTGAAAACTCCTTGCACTTGGAGGATGAAGCCGTCGCCGTCGAAGACATCCAAAGCTGGCGGGAAGAAGAGGAGCCGTACAGAGGCCGCCGCGGCCGCCACCAGTGCGGCACCGCCGCTGTCTCCACCGCGCGCTGATCCAAGCTGCGAGTGGAAGAAATCGATGGTCAAGACGGAGGACTCGCCGACCCCCGTTGGAACAAGCGGGTTCATCAGGGAAAAGGAAGTCGACATGTGGAGATCCGCCGCAGGAGATCCTTATCCGATGGAGAAGGCGGAGGACGAGATCCCGATGTTCTCGCGCTTCGTGGAGCGCGGGCTTGCGCTGCCAGCAAGCGACTTCTTCAAGGGGCTGCTCGGGTACTACGGCATCGAGTACCTCAACTTGAACCCCAACGGCATCTTCCACACATCGGTCTTCGTCCACTTCTGCGAGGCCTTCCTCGGGATCAAGCCGCACTGGGTGCTCTTCCGAAGTTCTTCCGCGTCGCCGCAGCCCCCGTGCCTCCAACCCCGCAGTAGTCGGAGGGGCCGGGATCCAGCTGAGGGAGGACGCCGCAGACCAGTACCTGGCGTACAAGCTCGTGGACTCCAACACGGACTGGAAGACGCGGTGGTTCTACATCACCAACCACCACCCTGGCCTGCCGAAGCCGAGCGGACGGCAGCCCAGGCATCGGGAGTGGTGGAACACAGAGCCCACCATGCAAGAGGGGATCCAGCTCCCCGAGCTGCTAGCACGTATCCGGGTGCTCAGAGAAGCTGGACTGAGGGCCGAGCACGTGGCCTTCAGTTTCATGAAGCGCAGGATCCAGCCGCTGATGGCGAGGGATACGCTGGGCTTCGAGTACACCGGCGACAACGACACGTCGCGGATGCCGGGGGGCGAGTTGGACGACAACGACATCATCGAGAGGTTGTCGCGCATCTTCAAGGACATGCCGGAATACACGGCGTGCCCTGTCGAGGAGTACTCCGCCGCGCGCCCGCCCAACGAGGTGAGTAGCCGTACCCCCCTCGTTGAGTAGTGGGTACTTGTGGCAGAGTTGCTGACGCCTTGTGTCTTTGCGCAGGATGATGTGAAGCGGTTTGTCTCCGAGCCGCAGCCGCCACCGAGCGGGATCGAGATCCCGGCGGAGGGGAAGGTGAAGGAGTGCCGTGAAGTCGGTGAAGGCGACGACACCGTCGTCGTGGAGGATACCTCCGATGATGAAGAAGACGAAGAAACTCTTCAGGACCGCTTCCAACTGCGGTCGAGGTTTAGCCGTCCAGGCTTGCCTCATGTGCCACTTGTACAAGACCCTCCGGCTAGCTTGGAAGCTAGCCTAGCTGCACCGCCGCGGAAGCCACGCAACCCCACCAAGAAGCGGGTGGCGAAGAAGATGAAGGTCTCAGAGACCACGCCTCCGGAGGTAAGTTATCTTGAACGAGTAGTCGAGTACCCGGTAGTCGAGTACGGTGGCGACGAGTAGTCGTCCTTGTGTGCGGAGGTGCCGCCAACGGAGCCCGTCGAAGAGGGCGACGAAGGCATGTGGGACCCGGTGGGGGAACCGGGCCGGAAGCCGAAGTCCGGCCCCCCCACCGTCGAAGATCTCCCCGGCGCAGCCGGAGCGCCGCCCCCTCGCTCCGGCGGGAGAGCGAGTACCCGCGGCCGCCGCCGTTGGAGAGATGGAAGCCGCAGGGACGCGGAGACGTCCGCGCCGGGCCGCCGCCACCGTGGAGGAGGCGGTAGCCGAAGAGGCGGAGGAAGATACGCCCGCCGAGGGTGGATCGGTTGACATCGCCAAGCATCCTCGGTGCTCCGGCCGTGACTATCGTCCCGGTCAAACTTGTAAGTACCACGCCTTCATGAGTAGTACTCGTTGCAGTAGTCGATGATTGCTTAACAATCTTCTGTGAATACTTGTGCAGAAAATCCACAGATCTGAGCTGGGACGGGGAAGAGCCCGCGACAGCAGAGGCAGGAGAGGCCGTGCCACCCGTCGAGGATCCCGCTCCCAAGGCCCAAGCCGCGACCGAGCCCCCGGTTGCCGAGGCGCCGCTGCCAGAGGCGGCCATAGTCGAAGGTGAGTACCCTTCTTGAAGCTGTAGGACTCCAGGACGAGTAGTCGTAGGCACTGATGCGCGTGTTCCTTGTTGACAGGCGCCCAAGGAGGTGACATCCCTGCAGGGGTGCCCATGCAGGAGTTGACAACAGAGGTCCCAGAGGCTGCGGAAGGAGCCCCCGAGCCCGATGGGGAAGTCGTCGATAAGTCCGCCGAGGGGGAGGCGGCTACCACGTCGCCAGGGGTTGCCCTGGAGGTGGCAATCCGATCCCCCGAGATCCAAGACGCGGAGCCTATCCGCTCGGCGCCGATGACGGAGGCTACATCGAGTAGCCGTGGCGGGATTGAACTGCTGGCCGACGATCTCGTCGAGCCGGCAACGGTAGCCCGGGAAGACACGGAGGCGATCCGGCGGGCCGAGCAGTGGATGAAGGTACGTAGTCGTAGCCTCCCGAGTAGTCAATCCTGTGCGTTGAGTACTCGTCTTGACTTGAGCTTGTCTTGTGCAGGACATCGCGGAGCGATCCCGCGAGAAGTCGAATCTGCTGCAAGACTACGGCGACACCGTGCTCCGAGCCGAGGCCCTGGAGGAGCAGCTCGTGAAGTCGCGGAAGCATGCGGCCGCGATGCAGTCGAAGCTCGACGCCGCCTTCGCCAAGTACCACAACGATGTGATGGAACTGCAGGCGAAGGGCGACGACTTGGTGCGGAAGAACAAAGGCCTCCGCAATAAGAATAAGGGTATGTCCTTTGACTTGTCGGGTACTTGTTGGAAGTCGTCAAGCCTCTGACCCGTTGGGGTGTTGTGTTGCAGAACTCGAAGGCCAGGTGGAGCAGCTGAAAGCCTCGGAGGTCAGCATGAAGAACCTCTTCTACCGGGAGCAGGAAGCCCGCCGGTGACTTGAGCTCGACTACAAGGAGCTCGCCTTCGAGTGCGAGAAGCATATGGAGCCGCGGATTGCCTCTCGACAGAGATCTCGTCAACTGCTACAAATCTTTGCGTGGTTGAACGAAGATTGCGATGCGCTCCGGCCCACTCGAAGGACCTTGAAGAAGCGCTCTCCCGATCGCGAGGCTCCCGGTGCCGCACCCGGCGGCCCCAAGATCGCCCCTCGACGGATCGACTTCGTGAAGTGCCAAGCCGGCCAGCCGCCTACGTCAAGCACATGGCCAAGTCGATCCCGAAGCAGTCGGCCTTCATGAAGTCGTACTTCCCGAAGGCTCCAATGGAGGTGGTCGCCGGCGGGGTAGCCGCCAACCGCTCGGATGAGCAAGACGCGTAGCCGCCGGAGCGCATGGCTCCCATCGCGGAGCGGTAGCCGAGAAGCCGAACCTCCGCAGCCCTGCATAGGTAGCTTAGTAGCCACAGTTGTACAAAAAACACTTGTAATGAACTTATTCATGTATCAATGAAATGAAGTTGTTCCATCAATGAGTACTCGTAACCGCGATCTCAGAGTGCGGAGCGCCCATCGTGGAGTAGGTGCGAGTAGTAGTACTCGGCTTTAGTAGTCCCGTTGCAGGGAGTAGACAGTAAAGAAGTTGATGAACGATCAAACTTTATTACTGAAGAAGTACACCTGGGTGGCCAGGGCCGTAGTTACAAGTAGTCGCCTGGACCCGAAGGCCACTTACGGCTAAGTGGCGCTGGAGCGGGTAGCCGCTTGCGCCGGGTGATCCGTAGGTAGTCGTGTAGGCTAGATCGCATCCGTAGGTAGCCGTGCGGGGCCGGATCTTGGAGTGTGGTCTCTTGGTAGACCGCGCGCTAGAGTCCTTGACGCTCGTCGCGCCCGGGTGTCCGTAGGTAGCCGCACGGGGCCGGACTCCGGAGGAGAGTAGTCCGAGACTTGGAGCCAGGACCCGGGGGGTCGCTTGCGGCAAGGGGTGTTGATGTAGTCGTGTAGACTTGAACCCCGGAGTAGTCGTGTAGACTAGGCGTAGAATCGACAGAGTTGGTCAACGTTCCACGAGTTGTTGACGTCTTCGCCTTCAAGTGTTTGGAGGCGGTAGGAGCCCGGACCGGTCCACCTTAGCCACGGTGAAGGGGCCTTCCCGTGGGGAGCCGAGCTTGTGGAGTCCTTCCGTGTTCGGATACGGCGGAGGACAAGGTCTCCAACGTTGAAGGAGCGTTCCTTGACGTTGCGATCATGGTAGCGTCGGATACCCTCCGTGTACCTTGCCGATTGGACGAGGGCGGCGCGGCGAGCTTCTTCGATACCGTCGATATCCACCCGTCTGCTGTCTTCTGAGACGCCTTCGTCGTAGTGCTCCACTGCCGGTGAGTTCCATATGACGTCGGCAGGGAGGATGGCTTCGGAGCCGTAGACCAGGAAGTAGGGGGATTGCCCCGTTGGTTTGGATGGTTGAGTCCGCAGCCCCCAGAGTGCGTTGGGTAGTTCCTTGATCCACTTGCCCCCTTTGGAGTTAGCAGTGTCATGTAACTGCTTCTTGAGGGCATCGAGCACCATCCCATTGGCGCGCTCGACTTGTCCGTTGGCCCGTGGGTGGGCGACTGAGACGTATCTGACGTCGATCCCGCTGTTTTCGCAGTACTCCCAGAACTGGTGGTTGTTGAAATTGGACCCCAGGTCTGTGATGATGCGGTGGGGTAGCCCGTAGCGGTGTACGAGTTCATCCAGAAGTCGAGTACTCGTCGGCCTTGGGGCATGTGACCGGCTTGACCTCGATCCACTTGGTGAACTTGTCGATAGCCACCGGTACCTGTTGAATCCTCCCCGGCGCAGCTTGGCGGTGGCCCAATCATGTCGAGCCCCCCGGCAGGCAAAGGGCCGTGCTCGGTGGTATGGTGACTAGCTTGTAGGCCGGGACGTGTTGTCCGCTTGGCGAAGAACCGACATCCTTGGCACCTTCTCGACGAGTTCTTCGGCATCGCCCGTGGCCGTGGGGCCGCAGAAAGCTCGCCGGAAGGCCTTGCCGACCGCCGTACACGAAGACGCGTGGTTGCCGCACGCCCTTGTGGATCTCCTCCAAGATGTCCTTGCCTTCTTCACGAGGGACGCACTTCATGAGTACTCCGAAGATGCGCCCCGCTTGTAAAGCTTGTCTCCGACGAGGACGTAAGACTTGGCGCGGCGGACGAGTTGTTCGGCCGCGTTCTTGTCGGAGGGGACCTTCTGCTCGCTGAGGTAGTCGATGAAGGGTTGCCTCCAGTCCACGTCGATCATCATGATCTCCTGCCCAGCTGGTGGATGGGCTGGGGCAGTGGTCGGTGGCGCCGGCTCCGGGATGGATGGCGCGTGAAGCTCATGGACGAAGACGCCCGCGGGTACTTGGGCGCGGGTGGATCCGAGCTTCGAGAGGACGTCCGCCGCAACATTGTTGTCGCGGACGATGTGGTGGAACTCGAGACCATAGAATTTGTTCTCGAGCTTGCGGACTTCTAGGCAGTAGGCGTCCATGTTCTCCTTGTTGCGGTCCCAGGACTTGTTGGCTTGGTTGATGACCACTGCGGAGTCGCCGTAGACTAGTAGTCGCTTGATGCCAAGTGAAGCCACGAGGCGGAGCCCGTGCAGGAGGGCTTCGTACTCGGCTTCATTGTTCGAGACCTTCCAGAAGATCTGCAGGACGTACTTGAGTTGTTCGCCCGTTGGAGAGATCGGGGAGTACCCCTCGCGCCCGCGCCCTCGAGGTTGAGTGAGCCGTCAAAGTACATCACCCAATGCTCGGTCGCACGGTGGGAGTAGGTAGTCGGTTCTCCCGCCACTCGCCATGAAGTCGACTAGTGCTTGCGACTTGATGGCCGTGCGTGGCTTGAAGTCGATGGTGAGGGCGCCGAGCTCGACAACCCCACTTGGAGATTCTTCCGGTGGCGTCTTGGTTCCTCGCGGATGTCGCCGAGCGGGTAGTCGGTGACTACGGAGACCGAGTACTCCCCGGAAGTAGTGTCGTAGCTTCCGCGAGGTGATGAGTAGAGCGTACAGAGCTTCGTACGGCTGGTAGCGAGCCTTGGACTCTGATAGAACCTCGCTGACGAAGTAGACCGGGCGCTGGACCGGATAGGCGTGGCCGTCTTCCTGCCGCTCGACAACGATGGCAGTACTGACCACGTGAGTAGTCGCAGCTAGGTAGAGCAGTAGTTGCTCGCCCTTGTGAGGAGCCGTGAGGATTGGCGGCTTTGAGAGGAAGTCCTTGAGCTAGGCAAAGGCTTGATCCGCCTCTGGAGTCCACACGAACTTCTTGTGGTGCTTGAGTAGTTTGAAGAAGGGAAGACCCCGTTCTCCTAGCCTCGAGATGAATCTGTTCAACGCCGCCATGCACCCCGTCGGCCTTCCCGGACGTCCTTGATGCTCGTGGGAGCTTTCATGCGTCGGTGATGGCGGAGATCTTCTCGGGGGTTGGCTTCAATGCCGCGCCGGGCCGATGATGAAGCCGAGTAGTTTGCCCGAAGGTACGCCGAAGACACACTTGTTCGGGTTGAGCTTCCGGCGGTACTCGCGCAGCCGATGCGAAGGTCTCTTCAAGGTCGTCGATGAGGGTACCGGAGTCCCCGGTTTTGACAACCACGTCATCCACGTAGGCCTCGACGTTCTTGTTGAGTTGCCGCTTGAAGCAGTGCCCGGATGGCCCGTTGGTAGGTGGCGCCGGCGTTCTTCACCCGAATGACATGGTCGTGTAGTAGTACGCGCCAAACGGGGTGATGAACGCGGTCTTCTCCTGGTCTTCCTCCTTGATTGCGATCTGGTGGTACCCGGAGTAGCGGTGCCGAGGAAGCAGAGCAGGTCGCAGCCCGCCGTGGAGTCGATGACTTGATCAATCCGCGGCAACCCGAAGGGGTCCTTGGGGCAGTGCTTGTTGAGGTCGGTGTAGTCGACGCACATCCTCCACTCGTTCGAGTTCTTCTTGCGAACGAGGACGGGGTTGGCGAGCCACTCGGATGGAAGACTTCTCCGATGAAGCCGGGCCGCGAGTAGTTTGGCTAGCTCCTTCTTGATGGCGTCCCCGTCCGTCGTCGGCAAAGCGTCGGAGGTGTTGTCGCTTGGGGGTGGCCTTTGGATCGACGTTGAGGCGGTGCTCGATCGGCCTCCCCCGGGCACTCCCCGGCATGTCCGTCGGCTTCCACGCGAAGATGTCGCGGTTAGCCCGAAGGAAGCCGATGAGCGCGTCTTCCTATTTGGGGTCGAGGCCGGCCCCGATGGTGGTGGTCTTGCCGGGGTCGCCCGTTCCGAGGTCGACCGACTTGACGAGTACCTCCTCGGTGGCCGAGGCTTGTTGGCGCCCGTCGGACTTCTCTGGGATGTCGAGTTCGCTTGTAGCAAGCTTCTTCGACGCAGCGTAGACCTCCATCATTGGGTTGGGTACTTGATTTGTTGAAGCGATCACCACGGCCTCTGTATCGCAGTCGTTAGAGATCTTCAAGTCCCCTTGGAGGGAGAGTACACCGGCTGGACTTGGCATCTTGAGTACCAAGTAGGTGTAGTGGGGCACCGCCATGAACTTGGCGATGGCCGGTCTGCCGAGGATGGCGTGGTAGGAAGTCTCGAAATCCGCTACCTCGAACTTGATGTACTCGGTGCGGTAGTTATCCCGAGACGCCCCGAAGGTAATCGGCGGTACCACCGAGCCCAGTGGGATAGCCGCGTTGCCTGGGACGATGCCGTAGAAAGGCATGCTGCTCTTGTCGAGCATGGGGGTGACGTCGAGGTTCATCTTCTTCAATGTTTTGGTGAAGAGGACGTTGAGCCCGCTTCCACCGTCGATGAGCACCTTGTTGAGCTTGGAGCCCGCCACCGTTGGCTTCAAGACGAGAGGGAACCGTCCTGGTTCGGAGAAGCTGGTCCACTGGTCCGCGCGGGAGAAGGTGATGGGTACCTCTGACCACCTGAGAGGGGTCATAACCGCTGGCTCGATGGACATCACTTCACGACGGGTAGCCTTCGCTCCCTCCCCGCCGGGGCGCTCCGCCGAAGAGGACGTTGACGGTCTTCTCGGGTTCTTGGAAGTCGTTGTTGTCGCCGTCCTTCTTCTTGCCCTTTTGGTCGTGAGGGTGCGGTGGCTCCGGCGTGTCCTTGAGTGCGTGCCCGAGCCGGTAGCACCGCTCGGTAGTGTGGTTGCCGTTCGGATGCCACGGGCACTTCTCCTTCGGCAGGGTCCTTGAACCCGCCGTAGTTCTTCTTCGAGTTCCCTTTCGCGAGGCGCCGGATAGCCGCGACGGTGTTGTCCGGCTTGCGCTTGCGGTTGGGACCCGAGTAGTTGCCGTTGTTGTTGTTGTTGTTGCGGCCGCCTTGGTTTGCATTGCCGCGCCGCCGCCGCCCGGTTCTCGTTTGGACTTGCCGCGGATGGCGTCGTACTTGGCGTTGGCCTTGTCCTCTTCATCCGCCCGTGACGTGATCATGTCCTTGAGGTGGGGAATGGACTTGGGGCGGCGACGACCGAAGTCCTCGAAGGTGCGGCGGTGGTAGAGGCCGTCCTGGAAGAGGTCGATGACCTCCTTGTCGGTGACGTCGACGACGATAGCGCGCTTGTCGAAAAAGCGGCGCATGTACTTGCGGAGGGTCTCGCCTTGTTCCTGCTTGATCATGGCGAGGTCCATGCGAGTACCCGAACGGCCCATGGCGCCCGCGAAGTTGCTTGTGAATTGTTCCTTCAGCTGGTCCCACTGGTCGATCGAGTGTTTGTCCAGCGACTCGAGCCATGTGAGCGGAGCTTGGTCCAGACAGAAGGGGAAGTAGAGGCATTTGGTGTCGCTGTTGCCGCCAGCGTTCTCGATGGAGAGAGCGTAGCATCGGAGCCACTGGATAGGGTCCTGCTTCGCCGTGCCTTCTTCATCAGCCCAGGAGGTGATCATGTCCTTGAGGTGGGTGATGGAGCTCGGGCGGTGACGACCGAAGTCTTCGAAGGTGCGACAGTGGTAGAGACCGTCTTGGAAGAGGTCGATGACCTTGTCGCTGACGTCGACTACGGTGGCGCGCTTGTCGAATAAGCGCCGCATGTACTTGCGAAGGGTCTCAACTTGTTCCTGCTTCACCGTTTCCAGGTCCATGCGAGTACCCGAGCGGCCCATGGCGCCTGCGAAGTTACTGGTGAACTGTTCCTTGAGCTTGTCCCACTTGTCGATCGAGTACTTCTCAAGTGACTCAAGCCATGTAAGCGGAGCTTGATCTAGGCAGAAGGGGAAGTAGAGGCACTTCGTGTCGTTATTGCCACCAGCGTTTTCGATGGAGAGGGCGTAGCATCTGAGCCACTGTACTGGATCCTGCTTCGCATCGTACTTGGTGATCCCCAGAGGTTTGAATTTCTCTGGGAGAAGTAGGTTGCGAAGCCGTGCGGAGAAGGTAGGGAAGCCGTCGTTGTCGCCTGCAATGGAGGACTTATTGCATCATAGTTCTTCGATTTTTTGGCGAGCGTCGAAGCCGCCACGTGAAGCGCTGGAGTTGTGGCTGTTCGCGTGGCCTCGGCCGCCGCGGTCTCCTCCGCCTCTGGCTCTCCTGTCAGTCCCGTGGTTGGAGCTCCCGCCGTCACTGCCTCCGCCGCTAGGATCACGGTGAGGGATGATCTCACGTTTGCCGCCGGCGCCGTCGGCGCTATTGCTGCCATGAGAGGGTCCACCGGCCAATGCCTGGGTACGGTTGGGGTTAGCCGGTAGCTCCCCTCGAGTACGGTTGCGACCTATGTCCGCACTGCGACTTGTGGCTTCGTTGTCTTGCTGGCGGTTCCTGACGGGGGGCACTTGAGTGACTCTGTTGTCAACTCGCATGAAGTAGGCATCCTCCGCAAGCTTGGCGATGACTTCACTCGCATGCATCCCCTGAGCCTGACGTGCTATCGTGCTGATAGACATGAGGCATTGCTCTGGGGTAGTGTGCACTCGACTTTCGACTTGGTCAAGGGCCTCCGAGAGGTTCCGGATGGGTAGGGACTCGCGAAGACGTCGGCGCCGTTCGTTCCGCTTTCTGTTGCATTCACGTCGGGCGTCCCTGTTGGCGTTGGTCTCGTCTGCGGGTGCGTTGGCAGACAACTCGTCTCGCGAGGTATTGTTGACGGTGAAAATCCGTCAACCTAGCCATGAGTTTACCTTCGGTGTTGGCATGAATTTTATACCTTATCCATTGGTACTAACCCCCGTGGTATAACAAGTTCACATGTGCATGTCGTTTTTGGAGTTTAATGTTTATGCGAGGGGATTTAGTGTTGAATGCAAGACTTTTGGGATAAGTTCATCAAGCACCTCATGACAAGACTTTGAAGCCCCGAACAAGTCATGCAATGAAGCAAAACTAACTCCAAGAAGCCGGGGACTCGATCCGAGAAGACAACAAACTCCGGGGACCCGACCGGAAAAAGTGTCGAAGCTTGCAAGACAAGGAGTTGAGTCCAATTCGGAGAGAAACCGACGACATGGACCTACATGCGAAGGGGGAAGCATCCAGAAGCAAGGGAACCGACCTCGGGCAAAGGAGCCCGCGGGGCCGGGCCTAAATGGGCCCGGGCCGGCCGGGCCCGGTCCGGTCGGCCCATGCCCATTTAGGGCCCAAACACGCCGCCCTTTGACCTAGTTGCCGATCGGGCTATTTATAGTCCCCCGACCGAGAGCCACGCGGAGAAGAGATCGTCTTCGGCCGCCGAGAAGCAGAAGAGAGGGACATCATCTAGGAGAGGAGAGGGTCGAGCTAGTTGACTAGGGTTTCCCTAGCCGACGTGGGAACCTTGCACGGAAGACCACGTCGGAGTTCCCGAGCTAGAAGCAAGATCAAGGAAGGATCCCGGTGGTGATCTTGCGTATGTATCATTGTTATAGTTGAATTATCAAGTTGAATCTTTTCTCGCCGATCAAGTGTTTCCTCGAAGATTTCGTTTTTCGATCGGCTTTGCTTATTTCAATTCTATTCTCGAGATAGATTACATAGGGTGTTCTTGTAGCCGCGGTGGCTAGAGGTACACGCCGGATCCTCCGAAAGAATCTCGACTTGTCTTTTGACTCGCCCTAAGCTCCCCGCATGAATAGGGATACGTTGTGACGAACGGGGGTCTCGAAAGGCGGATGTTTTCGGATTTGGACGGGAAACCACGATTTAAAGAGGCTTTTATTAAGATTCGATTTGCTACTTCTTCTCTTGCTTGGAACTTCAACGAAAGGCTTACCCCGATCCCTCTAGATCGGTTTATCTACCCAATCTTACTTTGTTTTCTCCGGTTTTTAGTAGATTAGATTCGTTTCATGTCTTTTACTTAGATGTATCTTGTTCTTTATTGAAGATTGCGGTTACTTGGCTTTAATAGATTAATTCTTGCGTCACACATTGTTCCACGGATTCGATACCTTGGGTTCACCACTCGAGGGAAGAAGGGTCCCTTGACTACGACGGGAGACTTGTACGCTTGCGAGTCACGAACGAACTTTGATACAAACATTAACCGTCAACAAGCCCCTTTTTCCGGCGCCGTTGCGGGAACAAGTGATCAAGATTTGATTTTTTATTGCTTTTTTTTGTAATTTTCAGTACTGATTTTGTTTTATTTTTGCATCTAATAAGCTTCAATCATCCTCAAAATACATCTAATCTAGTTTGTCTAACTCTAGTCTTTATAGATTTGTTTTGTTTTCTAGTTTCTTTTGCATATTTTGTTTATCGCTAACCCTAACAGAGATGGACGGCTACCTCTCCAACAAACCCAATAATTTTGTGGATGATCCAAAAAAACTTTACAGAGCTAAGGAGACGCGAAGCACATCAAGCTAAAAAGCCGGATTTTGTAGATTCGGAGTCGGAAGACGAAGGATCGCGGAATCTCCGAAAAATTCACCACCTCAAAGTCCGCGGGAGAACCGACGTCCACCAATGGGTGACCAACCACCGGAAGAACGCAAGATTGGGGAGCTATGCACCCCAGACATCATCGACCTACCAATCTTGAACCTCGACGAGATCGGAAGACCGTTCGAGATCAAGACCTCAACAATCCGCATGGTGCAACATTCACCCTTCACCGGCAAAGAGGATCCGAACCTTCACCTCCAAGCATTCATTCAACTATGTCGACTTTCAATATGGAGGGGGTGACTCAAGATCAAATGAGGGCAAGGCTTTTTCCGTTTTCACTACTCGGGAAGGCGTTGCAATGGTTCCACTCTCAACCGGCGGAGACGGTGCAAAATTGGAACACGTTGATGAAGGCTTTCATGAAGGAATACTACTCACCGGGTAAAACTCAAAGCTTGCGTAATAAGATTGCCACCTTTGTTCAATATCCTACGAAACTATCTCGGAGGCATACGAGCGCTTCAACGAGTACACCCGGCGGTTCCGCATCACAAGTTCCCGAAAGAAGACCTCGTGCAAAAGTTCTATCAAGGACTCACCATGGCGTCAAGGACGATCATCGATGCATCGGCGGGAGGATCTATCATCGAGCTTACACCGACGGAAGCTTTCACGCTATTCAAGAAGGTCGCGGATAATGACACGTGGGCGTCATCCGGGCGCCTACACCCGGCTCAACCTATGGGGAACGTCAAAGGAGTCTTGCAAGTGGAGAAGGAAGACATACTTGAAGGCAAGATCGACTCGCTCATGAGGAGGTTGGAGAAGATGGAGATAGAAAAGAAAGAGGCTCAAGACTTGAAGGCCGCCGAAGCAAGGTCCACATGCGAAGAATGTGGAGAGTATGGCCATGTCCGCAAAGATTGTCCGGAGGAAGCCAAAGTGCTCGACTACATGAGGAAGGGAGAATTGCCGAACTTCCGCTACGGGCAAGGTAGGCCTCAATTTAATGCAAGCTCATCTATTCCTAACGCGATTCCACTTCGGATACAATTAAAGGAGTTCATGGATGAGCAAGCTAAGATCAACAAGGACACCGTCACCAAGTTCAAGACCATAGACAAGGTGTTGGAGAACATCGATAGCAAAGTGACGGAGGTCGGAAGTTCCAATCATCAAGTGCTCAACATGATGAAGATGCTCGAGACGCAAGTTGGACAACTTGCGGGGCGCCTCACTAATGATGAAGGGAAGCTTCCGGGACAACCCAAATGTCCCGAATCGGCGAAGGCCATTCAAACGCGTTCGGGGAAGGAGACCGAAGATCCGGAACGTTCCGCGGGAGCAAGGAAGCTTAAACCATCCACCGAGGTGGAAGGAGTTGCTAAAGAGAAGGTTACGGGGATCGTCACCGAGGAACCCGAATTCGAGATGCCGGAAGATGACACGAGGATACCGCAACTCAAGCCACGCTACTTCCGAGGTAAACTTGACAACCACTTTGAGAAGTTTGTGGAAGTTGTGCGTAGACTTAGCATCAACATGCCGTTACTAGATGCCCTACAAGTACCTACATATTCTCGTTACTTTAAAGACATTCTTGCAAATAAATATGAGATAGCAACACTCGGGGTAGATCATGTCAAGATGTCCGAGGAGTGTAGTGCGGCTATTGCTTATGGGCCGGAGAAGCAAAAAGACCCCGGTGCCCTACAATTCCATGTTCGGTTGGTTCTTTCAACTTCGAGAAGGCGTTATGCGACCTTGGAGCTAGTGTGAGTGTCATGCCGAGGGATGTGTTCGAGAAGTTACGCCTACCGATGGAGCCTACGGGAATATGTTTGGAGCTCGGGTGACAACTCCATTCGCTATCCCTTGGGCATTGCCGAAGATGTACCCGTGAAGATTGGACACCACTTCATCCCCGTCGACTTCGTTGTGCTCGAGATGGGAGAGAGGGAGAAGCCGCCGCTCATCCTAGGAAGGCCGTTCCTCAAGACCGTGGGAGCAACTATTGATGTTGGCAAGGGGGAGATCATGTTCGATATCAACGGAGAAAGGAGTTCCTTCAAGTTCCGTCCAAGGATTGAGGCATGCAACATGATTGGAGTGAAGATAGAACCAAAACAAACGAAGGGGCTGAAAAAGAAGAAGGAGCTGAAAAAAGTGAACGTAACGAAAATTAAAGAAGGTGTTGCATCCGTCAAGACAAAGGAAGAGAAGCCGCCTGTGAAGACCAAAAAAATGACTAAGCCGCCAAGCCAAAAGACAAGCCCGCGCCCAAGATGGTGCGGAAGTGGGTACCCAAGATTGCAACGCCCGCAAAGAGCGTTGATCCGGAGTAATCAAGTGAAGAAGTCTAGCTATAGACTATAAACGAAGCGCTAGGCGGGAGGCAACCCGTTTCGTCAAGTCAAGTCAAGAATAAGCTACGGGAGGACAACCCGATTCCAGGTTTTTCTAGTATTTTTAATAATTTAGTTTTTGAGTTTTACTACGCAAAGACATTAGACTTAGAAGTGGTTGAACAATATTAGAGACATAATTCTTGATTGAATGTTTGCTTTATCATAAACCCTTTGCATGAACCCTCCTATGTGCTTGTTTAATTCTTTTCTTTTCGAGAAACCCCTCAACCAAATAATTTCAGAACCTTAGCTCAACCTTTCACCCTCATTATGGTGCTGAGGTTGGCTTATTTTTCATGCTAAAACCACACGAGTAGAGCCACGATTTATATTCAAAGTGTTATAAAAATTCAGCACGTGGTAGGACTCGCGTGAACCTAGAAATCAAAGCTTTTGGTTGATCTTAAAAATCTTTATCCTTGGTTTCTCTAGGATTAGAATTTTTCTAAGCCCATTCTAATTTTGCTTTATTCAAAATCTTTCTTATTTAGCCAAAATTAGAACCTAAACCTATGCCCCCATGATCGAACCGGGAAAACGTTCGCTCTCAACCGATGAAGGCAAACTATACCGGTGAGACGAAAATCGACGTAGTCGAAAAATATTTTCGACTTACATTTGTTTTTAATGGTTTAAAAACTTCTCTAAAATTATGTTCAAGCTCTTGCATGGCTCTGAAAAATATTTTAAAATTCGAATTAGAGGAGTGCTTAACCTTAAACACACCTAAATGGAGGCAATCAAGTTTGAATTAATCATGCATGCACCATTGGATTCTCTTTTATCAACTTTCACCACCTCCACATGCAAAGGACAAGCATGGTGGGCAGCAAGCATCAACTTTGCAGGATTTCAATGGTAGCATGTGAAGCAAGTGGAGCTAGGGAGCATGGACATGACCCAAAGCATGGAGCATCAAGTGGGAGGACCAATAATTCAAGAAAAGGAATGGACGAGAGCGTTTGGGCGGTGCAAGCCGGTGGAGCACGCGGGCGGGGAAGGTTGCGAGAGGCGAAATGATCGTGCTGGGAGAAAGACGCGCCGAGGAGCACACGGAGGAGCCCTGGGCCGGCCGGCCTAGGCCGGCCGGCCCGCCCTATAAATGCGGCGCCCGGCGCCCGTCTTCTGCGGCAAGCTTCCCTCTCCTTCCCTTGTTTGTGTGTTCAAGTTTGTGTGCTCAGAACCTCCGTAGACTTAGCCAACCACCCAAGCTTGAGAGCTCAAGAAAAAATCCACCTCCCTAATCCACTCAAAGTCCACATCCGAAGCAAAGAGTTTAAGTGCCTAGTTTACCGGTTGCAACCCGGATTTATAGTTGAAGAAAGAGTGCAGCAACCATGTGGAAGAAGACCACAAGTCTCTTCTCCAAGAAGAAGAGTTCGTCGTCGTCCAAGCCGTCATCAACCACGTCTTCGAGGAGGCACTCGGTTTCCGAGTCTCCCCGGAGCATGGAGACGGACACGGCACCACCGAGGAGGAGCGACGCTCTCCTCCTTGGTGGTATGAGGGCTACGAGAAGCACTTCCATGAGGTTCACCGAACCTCGTGGGCACACGGAGGAGCAGCCCGCGCCACCACGACGATCGACTCGCTCAACCGCACCACCTCCTTACACCCCGACACAATCTTCGTACGGCTTCATCATCATGTCGGCGGAGGAGGAGGATAGGCTCGCCAATCTTGAGAAGAGGCTTGTGCCAAATGTCGAGATCGACGACCAAGCACTCCACACCTTGGGTTTTCGCACCGACATAAACTACATGTTGGGGCACCTCGGGTGGATTCAATTCTCCAACGGAATCTCGGTGGACACCCACTTGGGTTACACCTTGGAAATTTTAATGACTATGGCACCCATCGTTGATGATGATGGGGTGCAATGCTTGTCATTCCGTTTGGAGGGAATCCAACAAGTGGTTCCTTACGAGCACGTAAGGGAGCTGCTTGGATTCCACAAGGGCGCTCCGGAGAAAGTCGACGTGCCTCCCGGCATGTTGGCGGAATTTTGGGGCATGATCTCCGGAGATGCCCATCAACAACGCAAAAGCATCCGCAACCCCATTATCCGGATATTTCACTCTTGGATGTGCAAGAGGGTATTGGGGAGGATGAGGGAAACAAAGGTGACCGACACCGGAGTTAAATTGGCTATACTCGGCTTTGATTACCGGGCAGCCAATCGACCCCTCCTACCTCATGATCAACCGTTGGTGTTGTGAAGCAACATCGGGGGCTAGTGATATTGGTTCGGGGTGTTACCTCTCCATGTTGGCCTATTCCTTGCGACCGGGGATCGCAAGAAACCCCGCTCACCTTTTGCGCGGTACCTCTCTCGGTTTTGAGTACTTGCGGCAAGGCAAGTACATTAGTGGAGATGAGAGAAGAGGTTACCGATTGGCCATTGTGAACCTCCCTCTTCCGGATGAGAGGCTTAGGCTTTTCACCGAAGGAAGGGAAGATTGGTTGGAAGAGGGAATACTTGTCCCCGCAAGGAAAAATAAAAGAGGAAGGATCGTAGAAGAGGGAACATCCTCCGCACAAGAGGGTGGAGCACAACCCAATGTGCAACCATCCGGCGGGGGTTCCTCCTCCGCCAAGTTATTACGGAGGGTCTCAACAACAAGCATGGGGGGGTGGTGCACCGGTACCCCCTCAAAATTATGTTGTGCCCAATGCTAACTTCGCGGAGTCCTACGCTCATCATCCCCAACCACAACAAAGCATGGCTATCATTGGAGGATACGCTGCAAGAAATGCTCAAAATATCGCAGCCATCCAATCCAACGCAGCTCAACTCGGTGAAGGCAACGCGAATATTGCCTTTGAACTTGGTCGCCTTCACCTTGTAGAGCCAAATCAATTCGACGGAGGAAGCGTTCATTCATATTATGAGCAAGGCTATTATTATCAAGACTATCAACATCAACCGCCGGCGGAGGATTAGAGGACTTAAGGAACTTTAGTTTTCTTTTCTTTTCTATTTCTCTGTAATTTTCAGCTTTTGCTCTTATGTGTTTGCGTAGTATTTTTCTGTTTTTATTTAATTTTCAGCAAGCTTGTTATGTTTATTTTCAGTATGTATTTCAGCTTGATATCACCTTTAATAAAGTCACCACCTTGATTTTTATCATTGGAAAAGTTACAAAATTTGTGCCATGTTGATATATGATTAAAGTTGCAGCTTTGTTCATCTTTGTAATTGATTTATGCATGTTTAAGCTAGTGCTCTCTTAAAAATTCAGATCTGAATTTATTTAAATGCTAGCTTAATTTTCAGCGGAGGTTATGATTAAAATAAAGACCCATAGTGTTTTATGTGCTCTCAAGTTATGAATGGATTGAAGATGTCTTTTATGCTCAAAAATATTGCTAACCTTGTCACAAATATCACTTGTGTGTTGCTCAACCTATCCAAAGCCTTATATATATTTGAGTGCATGAACCTCAGTGTACAAGATTTATTTTTGAGTGAGTTATTGCAGGCCATGATTTCTCTGGCCCGAGACTAAGAAGCTGGTCATTCCGTTTTTGCGTATCTATCTTTTTGCTAGCCTTTTATCCGTGCATTGTGTACCCCCACATCGGTGGTCTCACAAACTTCGCCGGATATCCACCCTTAAACCAAATATCATTTTTTGTGATTACCTCCTTGACCACAACCTATCATTGAGAATGGATCATCAATTCAAGGAAGATCGCAAGACGGTGCCAACGTTGAAGATTTCAAGTATCTCTCCAAGGAAAATATCTCCGATACCTACCTTATTTTTCGCCTCTTTGCTCGAGGACGAGCAACGTCTAAGCATGGGGGAGGAGGTAGGTACGGTGCTGCCTTAGAGTTCAAAAGGGAGTATTTTAAAAAAAAAATATATAATGATGAAAGAAAAAAATTCGGCGATGTACATGACTTCCAAGGTGAAGAAAGAAAAAATATATATATATAATGAATGAAAGAAAGAAAGAAAGAAAAAAAGAAAGAAAAGAATGAGAAATATAAGAAAGAGAAGAAAGAGAAAAAATATATTTGTGCGTAAAATGAACTCCCCGGTTCTCTAAGAGTGCATTCAAGGCTTCAAGATAAAAAGATCCATTCTCATTTTCCAACCATGTGCAATCCGATAACGAGGACTTCTTTTGTGCCTCGGGATCACTTTCTGCCATTTGCACATGTCCACCTATCTAAAAGTGTGTGTATTTTTCTCTTTCCCCTCCTTGATTTAACATTATTTTCCAATGACCTTTTTGACGAGTCTCGGTAAGACCATGAGAAGCTTGTCTTGTTACGACAACACCTCACTTATAAATTCTTGTTAGGACTAAACTTTCCCAAAGCTCCATATAAAGCCTACCACATATATATGAGAGGGAAAGGAGTAGAATAAATAGGCTTGAGAGACAAGTGAGATGAGAGTTTATGAGCAATACACGAAATGATTTAAATTTGTGAACTTGGTTTAGCTTTTCTTTATCTCGCTCTTTATTTCAAAAATTACGAGATCTATTTAAAACTTTGTGAGCATGTTAATACTTGTGGGATAAGCTTAACAAGAATCTACCCTCCGTGGAGATGAAGGCTAGTACATTATGGAACTTTAATGAATTAATATTTTGAGAGCATTATGTTTTCTCATGTATGGTCGAATGCAAAGTTTAAACATTGTTTAGCAATGATGATATCCATCGAAGGCTTACTCGAGGACGAGCAAGGTTTAAGCATGGGGGAGATGTTGACGGTGAAAATCCGTCAACCTAGCCATGAGTTTACCTTCGGTGTTGGCATGAATTTTATACCTTATCCATTGGTACTAACCCCCGTGGTATAACAAGTTCACATGTGCATGTCGTTTTTGGAGTTTAATGTTTATGCGGGGATTTAGTGTTGAATGCAAGACTTTTGGGATAAGTTCATCAAGCACCTCATGACAAGACTTTGAAGCCCCGAACAAGTCATGCAATGAAGCAAAACTAACTCCAAGAAGCGGGGGACTCGATCCGAGAAGACAACAAACTCCGGGGACCCGACCGTGAGAAAAGTCTTGAAGCTTGCAAGACAAGGAGTTGAGTCCAATTCGGAGAGAAACCGACGACATGGACCTACATGCGAAGGGGGAAGCATCCAGGAAGCAAGGGAACCGACCTCGGGCAAAGGAGCCCGCGGGGCCGGGCCTAAATGGGCCCGGGCCGGCCGGCCCGGTCCGGTCGGCCCGAGCCCATTTAGGGCCCAAACACGCCGCCCTTTGACCTAGTTGCCGATCGGGCTATTTATAGTCCCCCGACCGAGAGCCACGCGGAGAAGAGATCGTCTTCGGCCGCCGAGAAGCGAGAAGAGAGGGACATCATCTAGGAGAGGAGAGGGTCGAGCTAGTTGACTAGGGTTTCCCTAGCCGACGTGGGAACCTTGCACGGAAGACCACGTCGGAGTTCCCGAGCTAGAAGCAAGATCAAGGAAGGATCCCGGTGGTGATCTTGCGTATGTATCATTGTTATAGTTGAATTATCAAGTTGAATCTTTTCTCAGCGATCAAGTGTTTCCTCGAAGATTTCGTTTTTCGATCGGCTTTGCTTATTTCAATTCTATTCTCGAGATAGATTACATAGGGTGTTCTTGTAGCCGCGGTGGCTAGAGGTACACGCCGGATCCTCCGAAAGAATCTCGACTTGTCTTTTGACTCGCCCTAAGCTCCCCGCATGAATAGGGATACGTTGTGACAGAACGGGGGTCTCGAAAGGCGGATGTTTTCGGATTTGGACGGGAAACCACGATTTAAAGAGGCTTTTATTAAGATTCGATTTGCTACTTCTTCTCTTGCTTGGAACTTCAACGAAAGGCTTACCCCGATCCCTCTAGATCGGTTTATCTACCCAATCTTACTTTGTTTTCTCCGGTTTTTAGTAGATTAGATTCGTTTCATGTCTTTTACTTAGATGTATCTTGTTCTTTATTGAAGATTGCGGTTACTTGGCTTTAATAGATTAATTCTTGCGTCACACATTGTTCCACGGATTCGATACCTTGGGTTCACCACTCGAGGGAAGAAGGGTCCCTTGACTACGACGGGAGACTTGTACGCTTGCGAGTCACGAACGAACTTTGATACAAACATTAACCGTCAACGGGTATCCTCGAGATATCGGTCAGGGACTGTCCCTGAGGGTCCCGGCGTCTCGTTGGTAGTCATGAAGACTTGCCGATCAGGAGAGCTGAGGCCGGAGTCGTTGGTTGCCACCTCTGTTGGAGTGTGCTCCTCAGTTGGAGCTAGCAGGGTTCCCTCCTGGAAGGGAAGTGAGTCGAGGTAGGCGACGTAGCGTGAGTTCTCGTCTGTCAGGTCTGCGGGCTTGTGGTCTGACCAGTAGACGAATCTGCCGGCGGGTGTAGATGTTATAACCAGGCCGGATGCAGGTCCTGACAGCGGTTGCTCCATTGTGTAGGTCTCGGACTCGGGCTCGTCCGGGTCGGCCACGAAGTCGAACTCGTATGAGGAGTCCGAGTAGTAGCCGGAGATGGGGTTGGAGTCCGAGTCGTACTCGGAGGCGATCTCCTTCCCAGCCCGGTGTGCGGAGAGAGCCTTCGCATGGGCCTTGCTAGTGATGCAGAGGCCGTATGGGAAGTGCTCATGGAATGGGGAGTCCGCACACGATGGCTCGATAGCCGGCTCGCATGCGATGGCCCAAAGTGACGTCGAGTTCGGGTTGGAGTCAGATTCAAGCTCGAAGTCCACGTGCTGTTTGTAGAGTGAAATTTCACCGAATTTTCCAGCAAGATCGCCCGTGACTACTTCGGGAAGCGTCACGAGCCCGGTCTTCGAGTTGGGCAGCATGGTAAGGAGGCGCTGGAAGGATCCGGCTCCGTCAGCAGTGCAGACCCAGGAGCCGAAGACGAAGGTGTCGCCGCGGTTGAAGGCGGTGGTTGGCTTGATGAAGATTGAAGCCGTCGAGTTCGCCATATGATCTTCGGCGAGATCCCCTACCTGGCGCGCCAGCTGTCGGTGTTTTAGACCGGCAACCTACCAAGAGGAGTACCCGAGGTAGATGAATGTGGCCTCGCCGAGATCGGTAACTCGAAGGAAGAGACACGTGGCACACAATTTAGACAGGTTCGGGCCGCGAGGTGCGTAATACCCTACGTCCTGTATGCTGCATAGCTCTGGATTGATTGGATGTCATTACAAGATGATGTGTAATCTGAGAGAGAAGGGTCCCTGCCTCGCCTTATATAGTCCGGGAGGCGGGGTTACAGGTCGGTTTAGGGAGAGAGTACTAGTCGTGTACGTCTAGGAGTCCTTTACACAGTACATGGTATGTATAGCTTCCTATCCGAGTACTTCTCCACCGTAGTTCTTGCGCCTCATGCCATCAGGTACCATGCGGCACAAGTCGGGTAGTCCCAGGGGCCCATCGAGTAGTCGATCCTGGTACCCACCGAGGTAGTGGGCCCAGGGAGGTCCATACGACACGCAGGCCGCCCTCAAGTAGCGGGAGGACGAGGTCTCGAGGCTCAATGGGGAGTTGGTCCAGCTTAGCATCTCGCACGAGGACTTGCGCCAGTCCCTCGAGGAGCAGGAGGCCACCGTCTGAGACCTGCAGCGAGGGGGCGAGGAGGCGCGCCAAGCTCTCGAGGCGGAGAGGAAGCAGGTTGAAGGTGAGTTGTTTTTCGTCCACTTTTTCGCTTGTCGACTTGTTTTTCGAGGATTCGCTCCCAACTTTCTGTTTCTTCATTCGTGTCTTTCAGGCCTGCGGACCGCCCTAGGGAACACGACCACCTAGGCCGAGGCAGTGCAGACGGCCTACAACTCCTCTCAACAGGAGTTGGAGGCGCTGCAGGCCGACGCCCTGGAGATCTACCAAGAGGTGGAGGAGGGCGCGACGCAGGCCGGGAGTTCACTGGCGAGCCGCCTGCGCGCCCTCGGGGGGCACGTCTCCCAGCGCATGCGCCGCGCCCTTCACCTGGGCATCAAGAAGGCTCTCGGCGTGGTGGCATCCCACTATCAGGTGAACTTTGAGGCCGTGTCGTCAAGCTATGTCGTCCCGGTCGGTGTTGAAGAGGAAGTGGTGATGGATCGCGCGGACGCGCTCACCGCCACCGCCGCTGACACGCTCGCCGAGGACTTCATGGACTTTTTGTTCCCTGATGCTCTTGGTGCCGGCGACCCCCAAGCCTAAGGACAACTAGGCGTCAAGCCCTTTTTAGATGTTAGCATTCGGGCCTCGTGGCTGTGTAATGAACGACTATTTGTTCGAAGTATTTTGTAAATAGAAACATTGTCTTTGCTTCGCTTGCCACGCCGTTCCGCTACTCGTTTCCTTGACTTAGGCAAATCTGGGGTAGAGAGTTTCAATTTCACGAGCGACCCGCTGGTCCAGAGGCGAGGGAGAAAGGCCGTATCCTGCTGGAGGCGTGGGCTATCTCCGGCTCGCGCGTCTTTCCCGCTTGGTCGCTCGCGCTCCACCTGAGTTTGCCTGAGGCTTAGGTGTCGAGGCGTAGTTGGCACACTTGCGAATTTTTGCGAAAAAATGGCCCCCGTAGTAGCCCCCGAGGGTGACTTGGTTTTCTGAGGAGAGCCAAGTTGCCCTTTGACTTTATTGATTTGCTGATATTTACATCCATACTACCAACTGGGGTGTTGGGCATGTAATTTACAACAAATAACTTGGAAATCCTCGCTAAGGGTAGAAGCGACGTAGATGCTGGATGTTCCAAGCGTTGGTGAGTTCTTCGCCGTCTTCGTTGGCCAGCTTGTATGTGCGGGGCTTCAGCACCTTCACCACTACGTAGGGTCCCTCCCATGGGGGCGACAGCTTGTGGCGGCCTCGATTGTCCTGGCGCAGCCTTAGGACCAAGTCCCCTTCACTCAAGTCTCGGCGCCGCACCTTCCGGGCTTGGTAGCGCCTTAGGGCCTGCTGGTATCTAGCGGAGTGCATCAGGGCCACGGTGCGGGCCTCGTCCAATTGGTCCAGCGAGTCCTCGCGGGCTCGCTGGTTGGCGCCCTCATCGTAGCCCCGAACCCTGGGCGACCCGTATTCCAAGTCTGTGGGGAGGATAGCCTCCGCGCCATAGACCAGGAAGAACGGGGTGAATTCGGTGGCCCTGCTTGGGGTGGTCCTGAGGCTCCACACAACCAGGGCCGTGCCGTCGAATTTGTAGGCCCTGTTCCTAATTCTAAGTGAGGCCTTAAACCAAGTTTGTAAATATAAACAAAGTAATGAATATAATGTAGAGCAAATGTGATATATTAAGAATAACAGCTTTCAAACTAACCTTTACTTGAATAACATCATTCTCTTAGTGTTTTTTGAAATAAAATCTTCAATAATATGCTCATAATTAATCTTCTCAAGCAATCCACTCTCAAGCGCTATCGTAGCCAAACTATTAAGTCTTTCTTGAGTCATTGTGGAACGCAAGTATGACTTCAATAGCTTCAACTTAGAAAAGCTTCGCTCTGCTGATGCAACAGTCACAGGAATGGTCAACAAAATTCTATATGCAATAGCTACATTGGGAAAACAATCATGCCGCTTTAGAAATTTAAGGATCAAGGAAAGTAGGGATCAGGATCACCTCTTCTTTTCAAGTTCTCTTGGTGCCTAATGCCTTGATCTTGATGGCTGTAGACTACGTCCTGAATTCCTAGTAAGCGTCTAGCACTCCTGCGATCGGCAGCGTTGTGCCCTAGCGACGAGTCATGAGATCGGCGCAGCGATCGGCGCAGCTCGCCAGCAGGGCCCTGATCGCCAGTCGTGAATGCCAACAGACGCAGACGGCCGGTGGGGGCAGCGTATTGGCTTACGGCGTACTGCGTACGCGACTACGCGTATTGCTGCTGGCCTGCTGGAAGCCTGGCTGCATCGGCCCAACATGACATGCCCTTGTCTTGCCGATATGTGTTGGCCCAACAACATGCTGCAGGCTACCGAATATATTAATATAGTATATGTATTTGCGTATTTCAGTTTTTTTAGGCCCTAAACAAAAGAAGGCCTTGTTCCGGCGCACCTGTGGAACATGCACACGCACGGCCCTGCACACAACCGCTGGCAGCTCTTGGAGCCATTTTCGACCGAACTTGTTCAGTCGGTCGAAAATCCTGGGCTTGAGGCCTTGTAGGATCATGCCGTTGGCATGCTCCACCTGGTCGTTGGTCTGTGGATGCTCCACGGCTGCCCAGCCTACGCGGATGTGGAATTTATCGCAGAACTCTAGGAGTTTTCTACCCGTGAATTGGGACCTGTTGTCGGTGATGATGGAGTTGGGCACTCCAAAGCGGTAGATGATGTCGGTGAAGAACATCACGGCCTGCTCTGCCCTGAGGTTCGTAATGGGGCGCACCTCAACCCATTTGGAGAACTTGTCGATGGCAACCAGTAGGTGGGTGAAGCCCTCAGGCGCTTTTCGTAAGGGCCCGACGATATCCAGCCCTCACACGGCGAAGGGCCATGTGACGGGTATGGTCTGCAGGACGTGTGCAGGTAGGTTGGATTTGCGGGCGTAGAACTGGCACCCTTCGTAGGTGCACACGATCTCGTTGGCATCGGCGATCGCGGTGGGCCGGTAGAAGCCTCGGCGGAACGTGTTGCCTATGAGAGTGCGTGGCGCCGCGTGGTGACCGCATACACCCGTGTGGATGTCGCGAAGGAGCTCGCGCCCCTAAGGGATGGGGACGCATCGCTGCAAGATGCCTGATGCGGCGTGTTTGTACAGCTCGCCGTCGACGAGGGCGAACGACTTGGCCATCCTGGCAATGCCTCTTGCCTCGGATCGGTCCGAGGGCAGCTCCCCTCGATCCATCCAGGCGATGTATTTCTCGCACCAGTGCCCCTCGCTGGGGGCTGGCTCCGTATCCATGGCCTCGGCCTCGTCGGCGCCATATCCTTCGAGCGGGGAGAGTACATACGCCTCGTTTGATGGATCCTCGTCCATAGGCTCCGCGCCTGTTGGACTCGAGGGAGCCCCCGAGGATTCTTCGTGGCTCGAGGGGCATGGCTCGAGGTTGCCGGACGGCTGGGTGACGTCCCGCGCAAAAACGTTCAGGGGAACGGTAATTCACCCCGACGCGATTCTGGCGAGCTCATCTGCCTCCTCGTTGTACCAGCGAGGCACGTGGTTGAGTTCTATGCCGTAGAACTTGTCTTCGAGGGCTCGCACGGCTTTGAAGTATGCCTCCATTTTGTCGTCGTGACAGCTCGCGTTCTTCATGACCTAGTCGATCACGAGCTGCGAGTCTCCCCTCACGTCGAGGCACTTGATACCCATCTCAATGGCGATTCTGAGGCCGCAAAGGAGAGCCTCGTACTCGGCCATGTTGTTCGACGTAGGGAAGTGCAGATGCACTGCGTATCTCATGTGCTCCCCGAGAGGTGAGACGAAAAGCAGGCCCGCGCCCGCTCTTGTCTTCATTACCGACCCGTCAAAGTAGAGGGTCCGGCACTCGGCATGGATCTGTGGCGGCGGCAACTGCGTGTCTGTCCACTCGGCGATGAAGTCCGCCAAGATCTGGGACTTGATCGCTTTGCGCGGCATGTAAGCGAGTGTCTCGCCCATCAGCTCTACCGACCACTTGGCAATCCTACCCGCTGCATCCGGGTTCCGGATGATCTCTCCCAACAGGAAGGAGGATACCACTGTGACCGGGTGAGCCTCGAAGTAGTGACGGAGCTTGCGCCGTGCGAGGACCACTGCGTAGAGCAGCTTTTGGACCTGCGGGTAACGCGCCTTTGTCTCGGACAGAACCTCGCTGATGTAATATATCGGCCGCTGGACTGGCAGGGTGTGCCCCTCCTCCGTGCGTTCTACTACGATGACAGCGCTGACCACCTGAGTGGTCGCAGTGACGTAGAGGTACAGAGGCTCACTGTACTGAGGCGGCGTAAGAATCGGGGCGTGGGAGAGCGTCGCCTTCAACTTGTCAAGCGCCTCCTGGGCCTCGACTGTCCAGGAGAAGCGCTCGTGATTCTTTAGGAGCCGGTAGAGGGGTAGGCTCTTTTCGCCGAGCCTCAAAATGAAGCGGCTAAAGGCGGCAAGGCACCCCAACACCTTCTGGACCCCCTTGAGGTCTCAAATTGGACCCATTCGCTCGAGGGCGGCAACCTTTTCGGGGTTGGCTTCGATGCCTCGCTGGGAGACAATGTATCCTAACAACATGCCTCGCGGCACGCTGAAGACACATTTTTCGGGGTTCAGTTTCACCCCGTTGGCCCGTAGGCAGCCGAACGTGATGCGGAGGTCGCCAACCAGGTCGTCCGCCTTCCTGGTTTTCACGACTATATTGTCTACGTACGCCTCAACGGTCCGCCCGATGTGATCCCCGAAAACGTGTTGCATACATCGCTGGTATGTAGCGCCCACATTTCGGAGACCGAACGGCATTGTTACGTAGCAATACATCCCGAACGGCGTGATGAACGAAGTCCCGAGCTGGTCGGACTCCTTCATTTTTATTTGGTGGTACCCGGAATAGGTGTCAAGGAAGCATAAGAGCTCACACCCCGCAGTCGAATCAGCGATTTGATCGATTCGTGGCAAAGGAAAAGGAACTTTAGGACATGCTTTGTTTAAACTAGTGTAGTCTACACACATCCGCCACTTCCCATTCTTTTTCCTGACTAAAACAGGGTTAGCTAGCCACGTAGGGTGGAACACTTCCTTGATGAACCCGGCCTCGAGGAGCTTCCGCAGCTCCACTTCGATCGCCCGGCACCGCTCTTGGTCAAAGCGGCGCAGCTGTTGCTGCACGGCGCGGGAGTGAGGTAGGATGTCAAGGGAGTGCTCGGCGACCTCCCTCGGGATGCTTGGCATATCCGAGGGGCTCCACGCAAAGATGTCGGTGTTGTCGCGAAGGAAGTCGACGAGCACCACTTCCTATTTCAGATCGAGGGTGGAACTGACCCTCAACGCCTTGCCCTCGGGGGCAGCAGGGTCGAGGGGCACCTCTTTGGTCTGGTCAGCAGCCTTGAAGCTGCCGGCGTGTTTGGCGGTGGAGTCGAGGTCCTCGTTGACTAGCTTCTCCAAATTCGCCACGAGCGCTTCATCCAGCGCTAGATCCTCCGCGTGCTCCACGCACTCGACGTCACAGTCGAATGCGTGCTCAATCGACGAGCCCACGGTGATGACACCCTTGGGCCCCTGTCGGTGTTTAAACCTATCAACCTCCATGGGAGGTACTCGCAGCGAGGTAGAAGGTGGGGATCGCCATGATCTGGAACCCGAAGGTACGCGCGAGGACACAAGACACGAGATTTATACAGGTTCGGGCAGCCGGAGTAGCTACCCTACGTCCTGTTTGGGGTAGTATTGCGCCCTGCGCTTGGTGTTGTTCCCCGGAGGGATTGTGGATGTCCTCCTAGGTACCCGGCCCTCCTTTATATAGTCCAGGGGGCGGGTTCCTAGTCGGTTACAAGGCAGGAGTCCTATTAGGATTACACGGAACGAGTCCTAGTAGGATTACAAGGGAATTCTAGCAGGAGTCCGTCTTCTTCCTTCCTTGCACGAGTACCCGGGGTGATGCCCGACAAGCCCCCGAGCACGTTGTAGTCGAGAGTAGTAGTTCGAGTAGTCTTGAAGCCTCCTCGAGTAGTTCCTGAGCGTCCTCGAGTACTGCTTGGAGAAGTCTTCAATAGTACTTGAACTGCCACGAGGCTGGAAGGTGGTCGAGCTCATTTGTCTTGAAGTCGAGATTTATATGGAAGTGCGATCGCGAAATCGCACTCCATATGAGTAGCCCCCGAGCCTTAGGTTGAGTTGTAGACTCTGGCTGAGGATCAATCTTGATGCTGCTTCCGTCTTGAAAAAATAAACTGATGAGTGTAACCTAGTAGCCCCCGAACCTTGGAACGATTGATGAATCAATCCAAGGGTCTTCAATATTCGCGAAGTCATCATCTGAGTACTCTTGTAGCGTTCAGCCCCCGAGCTCGTCGCTAGGTGAGCCGTAGGAGCCATGTCGAGTAGTTGTTGGTGCTGAGCCCTCAAGCTAGAGAGCTAGTGGAGACTACTCGAGTTGTTGTCGAGTAGTGATTTAGTGCGTAGCCCCCGAGTTTGGGAACTAGCCGCGCTGATGGAGGTACGCGGAGCATCCTGGGAAGTCATCGCTGAAGCTTGACCTGAAAGTAGAGATGCGTACATTATGTAGCATTTTTGTAGAAATTGAATCTACTAATGACAAATACAAATATGAATATAGATGTAAATGTCATGCGTCATTCTCTTGTTTCGGTCGTAAGGCGTCGAGTAGTTAGCCTGATGTGGTTAAGCACCCAGTCTCTTTGGTCGCTGTTTAGCCATAGCCGCTGGGGGCGTGGAGGCATGACAGGAGAGCTGGTTTAAGCGCCCGGTCTCTGAGGAGCCTGTTTAGCCATAGCCGCTGGGGGCGTGGAGGCATGACAGGAGAGCCGAGGTTTTGCACGGATCAAGGCGTACGCTACTGTAGCGAGACCATTAAGAGGTAGACGAGAGTAGTCGACATGGCAACAAGAGAGAGCGCGATTGCTCGTTGTTCCGCATGGTGGAGAGCAGGATTGCGCAGTGCCTCCTCAGGGTGTAGCCATTGTGCGCCTCCAGCACTCAGTACACGAAACGTCGTGGCAAGAGCCTCCTAATTTGGTGTACCAAGCCTGTGACAGTCAGTCAACGGTCCCCAAGGAATAGTTGGCACGGTGCAGCTCCGCGCGGGCAGTAGCCGTTGAGAGGCGTACATGAAGTAGTCTTTGGCGTTGGTTCCTATATGTGGAGAGCAAGCCAAAGAAAAAATAATTATTGAAATAAGTGACTTAGCTTAATTCGCGGACGAGTGTCGACGAAGCCGTGGCGGTCGGTGATGGAGCCGCGACGGTTGGAGCTGAAGTCGACTAGTTGGAGGTGGATCCGACTAGTTGTTGATGCCGCGAAAGCCGTTCCCGACTAGTTTTCTAGTCGAGATGAGTAGTCGAACTAGTCGTACACGAGTTGATGCAGCCGGACGTCGATGTAGTCGTACTTGTGTACGTGTTCCGTGTGCGGCAAGTGAAGGTCTTGAGGTCTCCTTTGGTAATCTTGCGTGTGCGCGTAGCGAACAAGCAATGCAATATGTTGTTCCCGTGCCTGTGTCACATAGCAGATTGATTTTTTTTCTCCGCACCAAAATAGAGACAGCAGCTGCTCGATGCTCTGTGCCCTATCCTAACGCATGTGCTCTATTGACGGTGAAAATCCGTCAACCTAGCCATGAGTTTACCTTCGGTGTTGGCATGACTTTTGTATCTTATTCATTGGTACTAACCCCCGTGGTATAACAAGTTCACTTGTGCATGTCGGCTTTGGAGTTAAGTGTTTACGCAGGGTTTTAACGTTGAAAGCAAGACTTCCGGGATAAGTTCATTAAGCACCTCATGACAAGACCTTGAAGCCCGATACAAGTCAAGCAATGAAGTGAACATGACTCCAAGAGCCCAAGGACCAAGCCCGAGAAGATGATAAACTCCGAGGACCGAACCGAAAAGTCTTGAATCTTGCAAGACAAGGAGTTGAGTCCAATTCGGAGAGAAACCGACGTCAAGGGCCCACATGCAAAAGGGGAGAACATCTAGAAGACGCGGGAAGCAACACTGGGCGAAGCAGGCCACGAGATGGGCCGAATTGGGCCCAAGCCGGCCGGCCTAGCCCTTTTCGGGGCCCAATCGGCCTCCCCTTTGACCTAATTGCTTCTCAGGCTATAAATAGCCCCCTGACCGAGAGCCACGAAAAAATCAAGTCGTAATCCGCCGCCGAGGAGCAGAGAAGCTTGAGGGACATCATCTCGGAGATGAGGGTCGTGCTAGTTGTCTAGGGTTTCCCTAGCCGACGTGGGAACCTTGCATGGAAGACCACGTCGGAGCTCCGGAGCGAGGATCATGATCGAGGGAGGGCCCCGGTGGTGATCTTGTTCATGTAATCATTCATGGTGAAGTTTGTAAGTGAATCCGATTTCTAGCGATTAAGTGCCTTCTCGATGATTTTGTTTTCTTCTTGGTTTTGCTTCTTCTACGATCTAGTCTATAGCTAGATTACAATGGGTGCTCTTGTAGCCGCGGTGGCTAGAGGTGCATACCGAACCGGCCAAGTGATTTCAACTTGTTCTATTGAACTCGCCCTAGACTACCCGCATGAGTAGGGATACGTTGTGACAGAACGGGGGTTCCGAAAGGCGGGCGTTTTCGGAGTCGGATGGGAAGGCCACGATTTAAAGATGCTTTTAATGAGATTCGCTTTTCTATCTTCATCTATCTTGTTTGGAGCTACAACATAAGCATGATCTAGATTCTCTAGATTGGTTATCTCTTGCTTTCTCTTGTTACCTCTTTAGTAGATTAGATTAGATTCGTTTTCTTTATGAGTTAGTAGATTAGATGCAACTTAGTTCACCATAAGATAGCTTACCTTGCTTTACTAGATTGAATCCTTGCGTTGCACATTGTTCCACGGATTCGATACCTTGGGTTCACCACTCGAGGGAAGAAGGGTCCTTTGACTACGACGGGAGACTTGTCCACTTGCAAGTCTAAACGAACTTTGATACAACTATTAACCGTCAACAAGCCCCTTTTTCTGGCGCCGTTGCCGGGGAACAAGCAATCAAGATCCGATCTAGTATCGCTTATCTTTCAGTTTTTCTTTTGATTTTCTTTTGCATCTCTTATGTTTGATCATCCTCAAAAAGAAAAAAATCAATCTAATCTAGTTTTGATTAACCCTAATTTTTCTTTTCTTTTTAGATTTTTGTTTTATTGCTAACCCTAACCGGAGATGGTTGGCTACCTCTCCAAGAAACCCAAAACTTTTTTGTGGATGATCCAGGAAAACTTTACAAGCAAAGGTGACGTGCAACACAAGCTAAAGGGTTGGAAACCCTAGATTCAAAAGTCAAACTCGAAGGACCATCAAAATCTCCAAGGGAATCACCACCTCCAAGTCAAGACGCCGGAAGGCCTTTAAAATCAAGAGGAGGATGGAGAAGATGGAGATGGAGAAAGAAGCTCAACACCTAAAGGCCGCCAAAGCAAGATCCACATGCAAGGAGTGTGAAGTGTTCATCATGATGAAGATGCTAGACGCAAGTGGGACAACTTGCCGGGCGCCCGATGGGTAACAAAGAAGAATTTCGGAGACAACTCCAAGGTCCCAAGACGGCGAAAGGCTACTCAAACTCATTCGGGAGAGATGGAGGATCACACTAAGGAGACCATGAAGATCACAACCGAAGACCGGAGTTTGAGATGCCGAGCCACAAGGAAGTTGTTGCATCCGTCAAGACCAAAGGACAAAGCCAGCCTGTGAAGACCAAAAAAATGACTAAGCCGAAGTGGGTACCCAAGATTGCAACACCCGCAAAGAGCGTTGATCCGAAGTAATCAAGTGAAGAAGTCTAGCCATGGACTATAAACGAAGCGCTAGGCGGGAGGCAACCCGTTTCGTCGAGTCAAGAATAAGCTACCGGGAGGACAACCCGATTCCAGGTTTTTCGAGTCTTTGTAATTCAGTTTTGAATTTTACTATGCAAAACATTAGACTTAGAATGGTTGAACAATATAGAGACATAATTCTTGGTTGAATATTTTGCTTGATCATAAACCCTTTACATGAACCATCCTATGTGATTGTTTGCTTCTTTTTCGAGAAACCACAACCAAAAAAAAATTTCAGAACCTAACTCAACCCTTCACCCTCATTATGGTGCTGTGGTTGACTTGTTTTTCATGCTAAAAACACTCGAGTAGAGCCACAACTTGTATCTAGATGTTATTTAAATTTCAGCATGTGGTAGGACTCGCGTGAACCTAGAAACTTGATTTTTGGTTGGTTTAAAAATCCATATCCTTGGTTTCTCTAAGATTAGAATTTTTCTAAGCCTCACTTAATTTTATTTCATTCAAAATCTCTCTCATCTAATCAAAATTAGGACCTAAACCTATGCCCCCATGATCAAGCCGGGAAAAGCTTGCTCTCAACTAATGAAGGCAAACAATACCGGTGAGATCGATATCAACGTAGTCGGAAAATATTTTCGACTCACATTTGTTTTTAATGGTTTAAAAACTTCTCTAAATTTATGCTTGAGCTCTTGCATGGCTCTGAAAAATATTTTTAAATTTCGAAATTAGAGTAGTGCTTAGCCTTAAAACATGCTTAGAGGGAGGCAATCAAGTTAACTTGACCATACATACACCATGATACATCACGGGATGCCCCTCCAACATCTTTTATCAAACCACATGAAAAGTACAAGCATGGGGGGCACCCAAGGCCTTGTTTTGTAGGAATATCATGGAGGCATGTGAGGCAAGGGAGTATGGAAGTGAATCAAGCGAAAACATCAAGTGGAAGGAGCAATAATGCAAGCGAAGGAGTGGACGGGAACGTTTGGAAGGTGTACGCGGTCACGAAGCAACAAGCATGAATGCACTAGAGAAGAACCGAGCCAAGAGGAGGAGAGAGGTAAGTCTCCCATCCAGCTCTTTGTTCGTGTGCTCTAGTTTGTAGGCCGGAACCACCTTAGACTTAGCCATCCACCGCGTTTGTTTCGTGCAACAAATCACATCCTTAATCCACTCAAAGTCCAGACTCCAAAATAATATTTGTGTACCTTGTTACCGGGTGAAAACCCCGGATATATATTTGTGAGGGAGAGTGCTGCAATCATGGAGGAAAACTACAAGCCTTTTCACCGAAGAAGAAGGGATCATCGTCGTCTAAGCCATCAACCTCTTCGAGGAGGCACTCGGTTTCCGAGTTTCCTCGGAGTATGGAGGAGGACACGGCACCGCCAAGGAGGAACCACACTCCTCTCCTCGGTGGCATGAGGGCCACACGAAACTCGTCTATGAGGTTCACCAAACCTCAAGGACATATGGAGGAGCCGCCTGTCCAACCTCACCACTTGACACGATCATCCAGTCCACCTCCATGCGCTCCGTGGTATTCCAATGGGTTTATCATCACGACGGAGGAGGAGGAGAAGAAGCTCGCTCACCTTGAGTAGAGGCTTGTAGCGAACATCGACTTCGACGACTAAGCTCTCCACATATTGGGTTTTCATACGGGACACCGGTGCAATTCTCTAACGGAGTGTCGGCAAACACCCACAAGGGATTCGCCTAGGAAATTCTCATGACCATGGCGCATACCCTTGATGAAGGGGTGCTGAGTCTCTCATTCCGTTGGAGGGAGCCCACAAGTGGAGAAGAAGGAAGACACCGTCGGAAGGGTAACCTTGATCAATGATGCTATTTCTAGCACCTTGATGGGGTAATCTCCTTTCATCCATGGGTTGCAATCGATCTTGAGATGTAATCACACTTTGTTGGATTATCTATCTATCATCTTGTGTTGGAAATACTTTAATGCTTAAGGTTAGCTACCATGCCATAAGGGGAGTAAAGGGCTCAATGCTTCCTTGGATCCATTCAACACAATCCCTGATAGATTAGACTGGTTTTCATGTTAGAGATGATTGCATGTTCTAGTATCGTAGACCCATGGGCGAGTGTCTCCTATTTTCAAAAGGGAGCTCCGGAACAAGTGGATGTGCATGAAGGCACATGGGAAGGTTTTTGGAGTATGATCACGGGAAGAGACCATCAACGAAGAAATACTATCCGGAACCCCATCATCCAAGTGTGTCACTTTTGTGCAAGTTGATTTTTGGGAGAACAAGAGAGACAAAGATAACCAACATGGAGTTGAATTGGCTTTACTCGGCTTTGATTGCCAAGTGGCCAATAGACCCCATTCACCTATGATCAACCGGTGGTGTTGTTAAGCAACATCGAGTTCGGAAGATATTGGTTCGGGGTGTTGCCTCTCCATATTGGCTATCTCTTTAAAACCGGGTATTACAAGGAACCCGAATCATCTCCTACCCGGGACTTCCCTAGGAATATATGAAGAAAGGAAAATATAAGAGTGAAGATGAGAGAGGAGGCTTCCAAGTGGCCTAGGTGAATTTGCCCCTTCCGGATTGAAGATTAAGACTTTTCTTGAGGGGAAGAAGATCGGTTAGAGGAAGGACTTCTTGTGCCGCGAAGAGAAAAAAATAATAGAGAAGGATTAGGAGAAGGTTTTTCCACGACCCAAGAAGGAGGTGCACAACAAAATTATGTCCCACCATTGGGAGGAACCCGGCGCCACCGAGTTACTACGGTGGTGTACCAATGCAAGCATGGGGGAGTGGTGCAGCCATACCCCCACCATTTTTGCGGTGCCCAACGTAGCCTTTGCGGAGCCATATGCACACCTTCCTCAACCACAACAAAATGTGGCCACCATTGGAGGATACGCTGCAAGGAACGTGCAAATTATTGCAGCCATCCTAACCAATGCAAACCAAATGGGTGAAGGAAATGCAAACGTCGCTTATGTGCTTGGACACCTTCACCTAGCACCGTCGGACAATTCATAGGAGGAGTGGTGCATTCCTATTACAAGTAAGGGTACAACAACCAAGACTATCAATATCAACCACCGGCGGAAGATTAGAGAGAGGAGAAGCTTTAGTTATCTTTCCTTTACTCCCTTTTCTTTAATTTTCAGCTTGGATGCGCCTATGTATGCGTAGTGTTTTCAGTTTTATTTTAATTTTCAGCATGTGTGTTAGTTTATTTTCAGCATGTGTGTTAGTTTTTATTTTCATCATGAATAATGTCACCACCAAGTTTTTACCATTAGTAAAGTTACAAAGTTTGTGCCATGATGATTTATGATTATAATTGCCGCTTTGATTATCTTTGTAATTTATTTATGCATGTTTGAACTAGTGCTCTCTTAAAAATACAAATCTGAAATTATCTAAATGCTAGCTTAATCTTTAGCGGAGGTTATGATTAAAATAAAGACCCATAGTGTTTTATGTGCTCTCAAGTTATGAATAGATTAAAGATGTCTTTTATGCTCAAAAATATTGCTAACCTTGTCACAAATATCACTTGTGTGTTGCTCAACCTATCCAGATCCTTATATATATTTGAGTGCATAAACCTTAGTGTACAAGATTTATTTTTGAGTGAGTTATTGCAGGACATGATTTCTCTGGCCCGAGACTAAGAAGCTGGTCATTCCGTTTTTGCGTATCTATCTTTTTGCTAGCCTTTTATCCGTGCATTGTGTATCCCCGCATTGGAGATCTCACAAACTTCGCCGGATATCCACCCTTAAAACCAAATATCATCTTTTGTGTTTACCTCCTTGACCACAACCTATCGTTGAGAATGGATCATCAATTCAAGGAAGATCGCAAGACGGTGCCGACATTGAAGAATTCAAGTGTCTCTCCAAGGAAAAATATTTCTGGTACCTACCTTATTTTTCGCCTCTTTGCTCGAGGACGAGCAACGTCTAAGCATGGGGGAGGAGGTAGGTATGGTGCAGTTTTAGAGTTCAAAGGGGAGTATTTTTTTAAAAAATGATGATTGAAAAAAATAATAATTCGGCGATGAACGTGACTTCCAAGGTGAAGGTCTCACAAGAAGAAAGAAAAATATATATATATAATGAAAGAAAGAAAGAAAGAAAGAAAGAAAGAAAAAAAGAAAGAAAGAAAGAAAGAAAGAAAGAAAGAAAAGAATAAGAAATATGAGAAAGAGAAAAAATATATGCGTAAAGTGAACTTCCCGGTTCTCTAAGAGTGCATTCAAGGCTTCAATAAAAGATCCATTCTCATTTTCCAACCATGTGCAATCCGATAACGAGGACTTCCTTTGTGCCTCGGGATCACTCTTTGCCATTTGAACATGTCCACTCATCTAAAAGTGTGTTTATTTTTCTCTTTCCCCTCCTTGATTTAACATTATTTTCCAATGACCTTTTTGACGAGTCTCGGTAAGACCATGAGAAGCTTGTCTTGTTTTGACAACACCTCATTTATAAAATCTTGTTAGGACTAAACTTTCCCAAAGCTCCATATAAAGCCTACCACACATATATGTTATGAGAGGGAAAGGAGCAGAATATATAGGCTTGAGAGACAAGCGAGATGAGAGTTCATGAGCAATATGCAAGGTGATTTAAATTTGTGAATTTGGTTTAGCTCTTTTCTTTATCTCGTTCTTTATTTCAAAAATTCTGAGATCTAATTAAACTTTGTGAGCATGTTAATACTTGTGGGATAAGCTTAATAAGAATCTACACTCCGTAGAGGTGAAGACTAGTACATTATGGAACTTTAACGAATTAAACTTTTGAGAGAATTATGTTTTTTTTCATGTATGATCAAGTGCAAGGTTTAAACATTGATGGGAAACGATGATATCCATCGAAGGCTTACTTGAGGACGAGCAAGGTTTAAGCATGGGGGAGATGTTGACGGTGAAAATCCGTCAACCTAGCCATGAGTTTACCTTCGGTGTTGGCATGACTTTTGTATCTTATTCATTGGTACTAACCCCCGTGGTATAACAAGTTCACTTGTGCATGTCAGTTTTGGAGTTAAGTGTTTACGCAGGGTTTTAACGTTGAAAGCAAGACTTCCGGGATAAGTTCATTAAGCACCTCATGACAAGACCTTGAAGCCCGATACAAGTCAAGCAATGAAGTGAACATGACTCCAAGAGCCCAAGGACCAAGCCCGAGAAGATGATAAACTCCGAGGACCGAACCGGAAAAGTGCTTCGAATCTTGCAAGACAAGGAGTTGAGTCCAATTCGGAGAGAAACCGACGTCAAGGGCCCACATGCAAAAGGGGAGAACATCTAGAAGACGCGGGAAGCAACACGGGCGAAGCGAGGCCACGAGATGGGCCGACTGGGCCCAGGCCGGCCGGCCCAGCCCTTTTCGGGGCCCAATCGGCCTCCCCTTTGACCTAATTGCTTCTCAGGCTATAAATAGCCCCCTGACCGAGAGCCACGAAGGAATCAAGTCGTAATCTGCCGCCGAGGAGCAGAGAAGCTTGAGGGACATCATCTCGGAGATGAGGGTCGTGCTAGTTGTCTAGGGTTTCGCTAGCCGACGTGGGAACCTTGCATGGAAGACCACGTCGGAGCTCCGGAGCGAGGATCAAGATCGAGGGAGGGCCCCGGTGGTGATCTTGTTCATGTAATCATTCATGGTGAAGTTTGTAAGTGAATCCAATTTCTAGCGATTAAGTGCCTTCTCGATGATTTTGTTTTCTTTTTGGTTTTGCTTCTTCTACGATCTAGTCTATAGCTAGATTACATAGGGTGCCCTTGTAGCCGTGGTGGCTAGAGGTGCATACCGGACCGGCCAAGTGATTTCAACTTGTTTTATCGAACTCGCCCTAGACTACCCGCATGAGTAGGGATACGTTGTGACAGAACGGGGGTTCCGAAAGGCGGGCGTTTTCGGAGTCGGATGGGAAGGCCACGATTTAAAGATGCTTTTAATGAGATTCGCTTTTCTATCTTCATCTATCTTGTTTGGAGCTACTACATAAGCATGATCTAGATTCTCTAGATTGGTTATCTCTTGCTTTCTCTTGTTACCTCTTTAGTAGATTAGGTTAGATTCGTTTTCTTTATGAGTTAGTAGATTAGATGCAACTTAGTTCATCATAAGATAGCTTACCTTGCTTTACTAGATTGAATCCTTGCGTTGCAAATTGTTCCACGGATTCGATACCTTGGGTTCACCACTCGAGGGAAGAAGGGTCCTTTGACTACGACGGGAGACTTGTCCGCTTGCAAGTCTAAATGAACTTTGATACAACTATTAACCGTCAACATGCTCCTTACTTGATAGAGTACTTGCGGTTTGGACTCTGATTTGCAGCAGCCAAAGTGCAGAACGGTAGTACACGATAGCTGAAAGCCTGTTTGTCATCTCGGAACTCGGGTGTGATGCAAACTTCCTTCGTTGACAGCACACGAACAGCGGAGAACTGCTGAACGGACGGCAAGGTAGGACTTGACGAGATCACAGCCGATAGTTTTTTTCATGGAATTCGTCGAGATCACCGCTTCGGAATTGGTAACTGCACAACAAAATAGCCTTGTTCTGCCTCGGATTCGACTTAAAAAAAATTGACTCCTGGCTGGACTTTGTTTCGACGCTGCAGGTAAAAACCCCGAGTTGCGAATTGCAGCATGCAAATCAAGACGCCATGCTTTGACTTGCCGAGTTGATTGATCTTGATAATGTCCTTCGAATTCGCCCAATGATCGTGACGATGGCCCCACGGTGGGCGCCAGCTGTCGGTGTTTAAACCTATCGACCTCCATGGGAGGTACCCGCAGCGAGGTAGAAGGTGGGGATCACCATGATCTGGAACCCGAAGGTACGCGCGAGGACACAAGACACGAGATTTATACAGGTTCGGGTAGCCGGAGTAGCTACCCTACGTCCTGTTTGGGGTAGTATTGCGCCCTGCGCTTGGTGTTGTTCCCCGGAGGGATTGTGGATGTCCTCCTAGGTACCCAGCCCTCCTTTATATAGTCCAGGGGGCGGGTTCTAGTCGGTTACAAGGCAGGAGTCCTATTAGGATTACACGGAACGAGTCCTAGTAGGATTACAAGGGAATTCTAGCAGGAGTCCGTCTTCTTCCTTCCTTGCACGAGTACCGGGGTGTATGCCCGACAGCCCCGGCATCTTCATCTTGAGGTAGGTGTAGTTGGGGACCGCCATGAACTTGGCGTAGCACGGCCGCCCCGGGATGGCGTGATACGCGCCCCTGAACCCCACCACCTCGAACGTGAGCGTTTCCTTGCGGAAGTTGTCTGGTGTGCCGAACCAGACTGGCAGGTCGATCTGTCCGAGGGGCTGGACGCGCTTGCCCGGCGCGACGTGATGGAACGGCGTTGTGCTGGGCCGCAGCTAGTCCAACCCGATCCCCAACAGGCGCAGAGTGTGCGCGTAGAGGATGTTGAGGCTGCTACCTCCGTCCATCAGCACCTTCGAGAACCGCGCATTCCCGATGACCGGGTCGACCACTAGCGGGTACTGGCCCGGGTTGGGGATGCGGTTCGGGTGATCCTCGCGGCTAAAGGTGATGGCGTCCTCCGACTAGTCGAGGAAGGAGGGAGGCGCCTTCTCCGCGACGAGGACCTCATGCCGCTCTCGCTTGCGCTGGCTGTTGGACATATCCACAGTCGGTCCCCCGAAAATGAGGAAAACGTTCTCCACCGCCGGGAAGCCACCGGCGTCGCCATCACCCCCGTCCTTCTTGGCCTCGCCCTCTTTCGCGGCGGCGCGGCTGTAGTACTTTTTGAGCATATTGCACTGCTCAAGGGTGTGGTTGACCGGCGTCTTGTGGTACAGACATGGCTTTTTCAGCGTGTCGTCGAATACCCCAGGGCCTCGAGGGGCCGCTCGAGGACCCCGTCGAGCTAGGTCGACAGCAAGGGCTTCGTCACCGTCGTCGTCGCGCCCCTGCTCACGCGCCTCGCGGCGCGGCTTCTTCCCTTTCTTACCCCTCTTGTGCTTCTGCTGGGGGTCCTTGGACTTGCTGCCCTACGCGGGCGCGTCATCCACGTGCTTGCCTTTCTTCCCATCGAAGATCGCCCCCACCGCTTCCTCGCCAGAGGCGAAGCTGGTGGCGATGTCGAACAGCTCATTCGAGTCGACCGGCGGGCTGCGTCCAAGCTCGCGCACAAGGTCCCGGCAGGTGGTGCCCTCGAGGAAGGCGTGCACGATCTCGGACTGGGCCACGCTCGGGAGCTCCGTGTAGCGCTTGGAGAAGCGCCGTATGAAGTCCCGGAGCAACTCGCTAGGATTCTGGGTGTATGCGCGCAGATCCCAGGAGTTTCCAGGGCACACGTACGTGCCCTGGAAGTTCCCCACGAAGGTGCGGACCAGATCGTCCCAGTTGTGTATCTGGCTAGCCGGCAAATGCTCAAGCCACGTCCGCGCCGAGTCGGAGAGGTGCAACAGCAGGTTGCGGATGATGACTTCGTCGGTGGTGGCTCCGCCTAGCTGGCACGCCAGGCGGTAGTCATTGAGACATACGCAGGGGTCCGTCTCCCCGTTGTACTTGTCGATCGACGTGGGCTGGCGGAAAAGCTGAGGGAAGCTCGCCGTGCGGATCTCCCGGCTGAACACATGGGTTCTCGGGGGCTCCGGCGTCGGCGAGCGGTCCTCTCGGCTGTCATAGCGCCCACCCCGTCGGGGGTGGTAGCCTGTCATTGCCCACGTCTCCATGCTGCCCATCCGTCTGGCGTTGATGACGTTGCGAGCGTCACCGTCTTGGGCCTGCCCACGTGTGTCAAGGATCCGCTCCCTGACCGGCGTGCGCCTTGGGTTGGCGGGCCGTTCCACCGCGCCACCCGCGTGTACCGATGCTTCGGGGCCTTGCGCGCCCCCATCGTCCTGCGCGCTCCCGTGTTGGCGGATGCAGGACGCCGAGCTTTCGGCCTGTTGAACGGCCGCTTGCTCGATGAGCGCCTGCGCCTCGTGGTGCAGGTTTCGCGCCTCGGGCGTTGAGGGGACAGGCATGGCCCGCAGCAATGTCGCTGCGGCAACGAGCTTCTGACTCGCTCGCGGGGGCGTGTTTGGGTTGTCGATGTTGAAGTCGACGTTGATGCACTCGGGTCTTGCTTGCCTAGCTCACACGCGCGTTCGCCTCGCACGGAGGCTTCTCCGGCGATGGAGGCTCGAAGCAGCCGCACCGCGCGGTACTCCTCTGCGAGCTTGGCTTCAAGCTCACGTGATTGAGCCAGTTGCGCGTTGATGTCGGGCCCCCTTGGCGGTGAGGAGGGAGGAGCGCTTGGCCCCGCACCTAGGTGTGGTCCAGTTCCCGGGCCGGGGTGAACCTCTCTGTCACCAGCTTCTGTCGCGTTCGTGGCGTTTGCTTGGTCGTTGGCGAGTACGATGAAGCACTCCCGCGCGGGATCGTAGCTTCCGGCGCTGGAGTTGTCGGAGTAGCCAAACCAGTAGTCCGTGGTGTCGAGGAACCGCCGGAACATTACTGGGTCAGGCACGCCGGAGAAGTCCCACTGCGCGTACCCGTGCGAGGTGGCGGGTGGCAGCTCGTTGGCGGAGCCGTGGGATGACTCATCGTCGGCGGAGGCGCTGGGATCCCTGACGGCCGGAGCATGGCGGCCAGGGCGAACCCTTCATGTCGCCGTGTCGGTGTTGGCAGAGGCAACGTACGCCGTCGTGGCGCCACGCAGACCGATGGGGAAGTGTGGCCCCGAGACCGAGCGCTCCCCCGTCGGGGCGGCGGCCGTCTCGCCGGTGGTCGCGTCGCGTTGTGAGGCGACGCGCGCGCCGCATCGGCGCTCTATCCGCGCCCGTCGTGAGCGCCGGCCGGAGCGTCGCGCGGCGCCGAGGCGCTGAAGGGCCCACAGCATCCAAGTGGGTGGACGCCGGGGCATGAGTAGCGGGTGCGATGGAGGCCGGGTCGGCCCCGGTCTGCCGCCGCGCACGGAGTTCATCGCGGTTGGTGATGCGCATGAGGTAGTCGTTCCCCGTGGCCTGAAAATTCAGGCTCCCGAACCAGATTTCGAACCCGGGTGGGAGGGGGTCCGAGCTGCCCATGGAATACCTCTAGTCGCGGTACTCGGTGCGAATCACCATCGAGAGGGCTGGTGGCGAGCCGATCTTCAGCGCGGGACCCCTACCTGGCGCGCCAACTGTCAGTGCGAAATGTAGTCCCGACACTAATTAGTAATGAGCGCTGAGATCTGCCTCTCGATGGGCCGGTGCTAGCAACTAATGACACTGGGTTTATCCTGGTTCCGGCCGGGGCCGTACTTCCAGCAGTGGTGTGCTCGGGGCACTGTATTGCTTCGCACCATGGTGCTCATAGAGGGGGCTACAAGCGTGGTGGGAGAGGAGGCCGGGCCTCCAAGTCCCAGAGGTATTGATTGAGGCAAGTGCCAGTATCGTGGAAAAGGCGGAGAGCGTGTGGGTGATCGTTGTCCGTCGTCCCGTGTCCCCTGCGGCTGGGGGACTGCCCCTCCTTTTATAGGCCAAGGAGGGAGAAGTTTACATGCGTGCCGTACTATTTTCCTACGTGTGGAGGCGTGGCGAGCAGTGCCACGGAGCTGACGGCCGTCCTGGCGAATCCTGCTCCAACCGAGGCATCGTGGCGCGTCCTATGCTCGTACAGGAGCGGCTTCGAGGGTGGCGGTGTAGTGGTTGGTTGTCCGGCTGCCGCCGGTGGGCCGATTCGAGAATGCCGTCAACGGGGGGGCCGTACGCGGCACAGTGGTGGTCGTGGCGACGTCCTGTCCTCGTGCACTCCAATAGCATCGGGGATGTCATCACAGTGCCCGGCGTGGCGCTACAGTGGCGGGGATGGCCACACAGGGTTGACAGCGACAGGGAAGACCGCTCCTACCGGCCTGACGTCACGGTGTAGCCCTGTGTAGTCACGGAAAAGGTATTCGAGGGTACCGCCGGCCCCCCTTCGAGGGCTCGGCGCGTTAGCCGTACAGGAGTAGGCGGCGCAGTGTCACAGGGCTGACACCGGCCTCATCGCACAGTGCCACACAGTGGCGGGGATGGCCTTCCCCAGGGAGTCGGTGGAACAGCACCGGGGCATGATTCCTGGGCGTGTCAGGGTTGTGGCGTGTGTCCTGCGGTGTTGGAGCATTAAATGCCTGTACACGGGGGCGGGAGCAGGGACGACGTGCGTGCAGGTGCCCTCGAGTGAGGTGGTCCTCGCCGAGGGGGTGTTGAGCCCTCGACCGAGGTGGTCCTCGCCGAGGGAGCGTTGGGCCCTCGAGCGAGGCGGACCTCGCCCGAGGGGGCGTTGGGGCCTCGAGCGAGGCGGACTCCGCTCGTGGGAGCGTCTAACCCTCGAGCGAGGCGAACCCCGCCCGAGGGGGCATCCGCCGAGCCACCCTGGCGGGCTGCGGGGGCCACCAGGGTCGTGATCGTGTCGTGCATGTGCTTTAGGTCCGTGGGTTATTGCATTTTTTGTGGGTTTTAAGAGGGTTTCCCCTAGTTATTTAGGGGACCCTTATGGCTGTCCCTGACAGCTCCAGCACCAGATGATGACTTCTCAGATGTTCACGTTCATGTCTCTATGCCTCGGTCAGCTTTTCCAGCAGTCAGGGTTGCATCAACCCCAGCCACCGACCGCTCAGCAGCTCCAGGATGACCCGACTGCACCTTTACCTCCTGCCAGTGGGTTCGTGAATGTCCCTCTCGCGACTTTTCCACAGTCACCACTCCTTCAGACGGGGATGTTCGCGGTACCCCAGACGACGACACCATAGGCAGCGGTCACTTCTACCTTTCTTGACCAGCTTCAGATGACCACTCCGACGTCGTCACAACTGCCGTCTCCACTCGCCATAGGAGCACTTGTCTTTGAGATGCCAGCTCACACCACTCTTCCCAGTCCGCAAGTGTCTTCACCTCTTCCGAGCTTCACTACACCACGGGCAGAGGGTCTGGGTCAGGAGGATTACTACCTGCGTGCTATCACCGAGCAGATCTCTTCAGCGCTCGCCTCCGACCCCGAGGTTCCAGGTCGCGAGGCCACTCAGGCTCCGACTTGAGGCACCAGGATGACTACAGCTCGACCAGTTCCACCTCCTCCGGCTCCGGGTTCCTCCTCTCCGACTTGGTCTCTTCTCAGCGAGGACGACGACGACGCCGCCTCCGGCTTCTCTGTTCAACCTTCGAGGACCGTCTCTACCTCGCTGCCGGATCCTTCCTCTCGGCATCAGCCTTAGACTCCTTTTTGGTGCTTGTTGTCAAAGGGGGAGATAGATAGGGGGAGTAGAGATAGGGGGAGTTAGGGGAGAGAGCAGGTTTTTGAGTTCTTGTTGCCTCTCTCGCTTTTGTGGAGTTTCATGATGAGACATGTATTTGGATCTTGTGCTTGTTGTTGTCTTACAAGTCTACTCATGTTTGTGGTGCTTGTTTACCTTAATGCATGTGTGTTTATAGCCTATCTTGTTTCATGCATTAGAAGTAGAGTTTATATGTTTTTAAATTCAAATTTTCGATCTCTACTGGTGTTGTCATCTATCACCAAAAAGGAAGGGATTGTAACCATCTAGGCCCGTTCGCACCTTTGGTAAGGGTGTGTTTCGGTGATAAATGACAACCATATGCTTGTGACTAACCTTTGTTTTGTAGCGGATTTCATATTGGGTTATTGTCATAAGTGTTGAATGAAATGAGACCCCTCAATTTGAATTCAAGGACTAAAAATGGATGAATACTACAAGGCTAAGGACTTTGTTAGTTCCAAGTGTCACAAGGAGATGAAGGACACTTGGATTGCTAGCTTGTAGTGTTCGACCATACTATTAAGACAGGTTCGTACACTAGTAGCTTGATCATGCACTCAAAAGCCATAAAAATATGCACACTCAAGTTCCTTGGTTGTCAACTAGCTCAGAGAATGTTCATGGAAGCAAGTTTGAAGCAAAAGAATTGACGGAAAACTCAAAGGCGCTGAATTGGATGAGTTAAAATGAAGTTCATAGTGTCGGATGATCCGACGCCCTGATTTCTAGATGCGTCGGATGAGTTCTGTGGCCACTGGATTCAAAATGGACCGTCAGATGAACCGACAGTACAGGCATCGGTTCATCCGACGCCTTAAGGTTTGGCTATAGTATGGGTCAAGGCTCTACACTTAAGCACCGGACGATCCGACGCCTTGACCATCGGTTCATCTGACGGTTACATTTAAATCAGACAGAGACACGCCAACTCAACTGCTTCAGCACCGGATGAACCGACGCTTGGATAGAGGACTCAGCGGTTCATCCGACGGTTGTATTCAAATCACACAGTACCGCCCTGAGTGTGGAGTCTTCAGCACCGGATGATCTGACGGGGCGTCGGTGTATAGCGTCGGTGCATTGTCTGGGTTTCTTGGTTCAACAGCTATACTGGACGCTATTAGTGACCGGATGATCCGACGCTTTGCAGGGGGAGACCATCGGTTCATCCGACGGTACTACTTTTTCAGGAAACCTTTTCTAACGGCTAGCCTCCCTTGCTAGGCCTATAAATATGACCCCCTGCCTCTCTTGAGCTACCTTTGCCATTCTGAAGATCCATTGCAGCCAAGGAGAGAAGAAGAGTGTGTTCTTGCCATTTGGGATTCTCTTCCTCTTGATTGAGGGCCTTCTTTCTTAGTGAGCAAGAGTTTCAAGGTACATACATGGCTTAGCTGAGTGCTCAGGTAAAGTGAAGGGGTGCGGGCTTGTTACTCTTGGAGTTTGACGGCTCCTAGACGGTCTCGGTGTTTGGAGGGTTCTTGGTGAGCTCTTGGAAATTGTGGGAGCCTCAAGACAAGCTTGGTGTACACGGTTCGAGACCCACCGTTCCGGAGATGGAGAACGGGTACTCTTAGTGAGCACTTGTGTCTTGGTGACTCAAGGGGGAGAAATCCTCTAAGTGAGTGCTCCAACATGAACTAGGGGGAAGCGTCAACTTCTTGATACCACGGGAAAAATTCAGTCGTCTCTTGTGCCTCCCATTTACTTTCTAGCACTTAATTTCAGCACCTAATTTCCGCACTTAAGTTTCCTTGTCTTTGCTCTTGTCTTTTGCTTGTGTGCTTCATATCTTGCCTAGGTTGTTTCTTACCTCCTAGTGTGTTATTTGCTAAGGAAACTTTTGTTAGTGTGCTCTAGTAGTAGGGAAGAACTGTTTTTAGATGGGCAACACTAGTTGATAGGCTAAGGTTTCTCGTTTTTCTTAGAGCTTGAAAAAGAAGTCCCATATTCAACCCTTCTTCTATGTGACTAGATCCTACAGAGTTCCATCCGCCCTCCACCGTCGCCATAACCTAGATTGGCCCACCAGGAAGCCTCGCTCGGAGAGGCTTCGTGGAGACGAGGGTGATTCTTTGGATCGTCGCGGCCGCGACAATGGAGATCACCCTGCTGGCCGGGAGGAAGCGCACCCTCAACGTGACGAAGAGCCTGCTTGAGCAGCCAGCGAGTCCTCCAGACGTTACAAGGAGATGCTACATACGTCTGACTCTGGTGGCGGGGATGATGTCGTCCTCGTTCCACCCGCGGATTCGCCGCCAAAGCAAAAGAAGGCATGTCATGGTGGTTGGGATATTACTGGTGACAGGAGCGGCAGAAAAGAGCAGGATCCCAAGCCATCTCAGGCTTCCTCAAAGGGGGGAAGAAAAGGAAGGGGGTTAGCAACTCAGGAAGCACAGATGGAGGCAAACCTGTAGGTGGAGCGTCAGGGAATCCGGCCTGCCTTGACCATGAAGCTGCCACCAATGCCCCGCCTGTGCCAACGCGGCCTTCATCGAGCCGTTCTAGTGCCATCATCATCATAGAGAGCTCTCCTCATGTACCTTCTGAAGGCGACGACCCCTCCCCACCACAGTCAGCCGCACCACCGAAGGTAACTCACATATGACTCGTTATGATTCATAGTTGAGCTTCTGTAGGAGCATTGGTGTGACATGCGTTTAGCATCAGGGGGAGCCGTATGGGCTGCTAGACCTGTGTGAGCTCGTTACTGCAATCTTATTTCTTTAAAATAAATTCTTTCCACTGAGGAGTCTGGCCATAACCCTTTGTGTATTTTTTTGCGTGGCATGCTTATGGAGACGGTCATTTTTTTTGAGTGGCCCGAAGATGTCGACTGGCCAGCTTCCCTCTATGTGATGGCGATCCCGAACAAAAAGAACATGCAATCGTTCCTGGAGCAAGAACGAAAATAACATGCAATCGCCAGACAACACCGATAGAAGAATATGAAAGAATGTTGCAGCTTGCAAAGAAGGACAAGGCGAAGCTCATGGGCGGAGAGGTTTAATCACCGAGCACCTCGAAACATGCGATGAGACTTTAAACATCTTGTGCGACGACATCAAGCATCTTGGTGACAAACACACTCACGTGGTGGCGCGTCCTTGGTGAACAATTCACGCCAAAGGAGGGAATTGATTGGCACTACCTCATACTGAGTCGCTAGCGGACCTTGCTCGCTCTTTGGATGCTTCAGAGTGCCCTACCCTTGACCTTTCCATTGCGTCATATGCACTGAGCGCAACCTGGCTCGGGGTGTTTACCGGGATTTACGATACATAAAAAGCTTACTAATTGAGGCATCTGATGACGCAACTTGGGCCGCTCGTAAGCTGCGCGGGACGACCAAATTTGGGGCCATTGATTATGAAGATGGTGGTGTCCCTCGTCCAAGAGATCTGGACAATCTGATCACTCACGTGGAGGCTTTAGAGCAACGTCTGGTGGGTCAGGCTGGCACCTCTAGTGGAGAGACGACCGTCGGACACACCGAAAGTGAGGCGCGGTCCTTCTTGGAAAAGCTGGACGCTGCTCGCACAGAAGCTAAAAGTGACCTGAAGTGTTGCAGGGAAGGGTGTGCTACCCTAGAGACGCAACGCGAGAACCTAACTTCAAAGCTCCATCACCAGACAACACATATAGAAGAAAATGAAAGAATGTTGTAGCTCGCAAAGAAGGACAAGGCGGAGCTCATGGGGCGGAGAGGTTTAATCATTGAGCACCTCGAAACATGCGACGAGACTTTAAACATCTTGTGCAACGACATCAAGCATCTGGATGATAAACACACTCACGTGGTGGCACATCCTTGGTGAACAATGCACACCAAAGGGGGAATTGGGAGACAGTAACCCTCTAGACGCATGCATGGGGCGCACTAGAGGCATTACGTGTGCTCTGCTCCATTATCAAACAAGTTGCCATCCCCTTCAAAGTGAAAAGAAGGTACCTGGTTCTCCTCCTATCTCCTCCATGTTGTGGTTGTCGAATTTGTCTTCGCCATTCTCCAACAACAAACATGATGCATGGTGTCCCTCGACGTGGAGCTTCTATACGAGAGGCACTCTTCTTGTAGGAGGATCATCTGAAGCCATCAAAATCTCGTCGACGTGCATGATCCAGTTTGGGGTGAATACGTCGGTGCCGATCCCTTAGCAAGCTGGAGGACTCAAGACCAACACCCAAGCGCTGCTTGCAGTTCAACCTCGGCAGCTTCCCACCGCGAGGGCGTCCGCCCCAGCTGGAGGACTCTCCGTTGCCATCAACACTCAAGCTTCGCTACTGCTCAACTTCAGCCAGTTCCAGGTGGCCATCTTCGAGCACGGCAACAAGACCTATGTCCACTTGATGCAGGTTCTAGTGCAGTTCCAAAAGCTACAGTCCAAGAAAGCTCAGAAGTGAGCTGCTGCCGAGGCCAAGCGTGAGCGTCGAAGCTTAATGCTTGAAGCACGAGCTCTTCTCAAGAAGTCAGTGGTGGTCGACATCAAGGGAGATGTACAGGCTGTGCAACAACTACGTGCAAGGCGGCCAACATGCGTACGGGAACGGTATCTACACGTGCTCTGATGTTGCTGCAGATTGAAGACATGGTCGCTCCAGTCATGGAGCGCACAGAGGTCGAGGTTATAGAGGATCTAGAAGTAGTGTCGAGCAACTTGCGGCAACACATGTCCTACGCCCGCCACGCTTCGAGTCCTCACGCTCTTCACAACTACCGCAGGAAGTACCACAAAGTGCAACGGCTCCAACAACAGGTCGTCTCTCGCATGGCTCAAAAGCATAATCCCGCAAGAGGACTATCACTCAACACCAACGTTCTTCTCGACAAGGTGTTCACCTACCCTAGCACACTTGAGGTGAGGTGCGATACGACATCTTCCCCGACGAATGGGACGTGAGGCCAAGGTCAAGGACTTGGTGCGGTGTGTGATCATGCATGAGTACTGGAAGATGAAGCACTTGAGCAAGTTGTACCATCTTGCAGGACCCACTATTGCCTTCAGCTTGACCAGATGGGTGCCCTGCTTCCACATAACGGCGACTAAAGACCTTGCTACAACAACCGCCAACTTGTTTGATGTTTTGTAGACCGATGGAGATCAGCATGCAGCCAAAGATGGAGGCATACATCAAGATCTCCATCGACTCCAAGACCAGGTGACCCAGCTCGGGAGGAGGCTTCAAGAGCAGGAGGCGCCGCAAACCTTGACAGCTCGATCAAGAAGCCACATGGAGCGACCCGGCCCCAAGTAGCCATCCTTAGCATGATTGCGCAACCCTGACACCACGTCATCGATCTCCACCACAACATTCCACCCAAAGGAGGCAAACAACCTTGCCCCCATGTTGGAACTAGTGGTTAAAACGCGAAGACCATGTTGTGTGTGCTCACCCGATGCAATAATGGTGGGCTCGTGACTCTTCCCAAGAAAGGAGGCCTCCCCAAGCACCATCCTCCCCAAGGTGTGAAGTTCAAGACCAAAGGCGACATGGAGGTGACGTGGCTACTCCAGCTGCACAGCAAGCTGCGCCAGCACGACAAGCTCCACCAGCCCAACATGCGCCCACTGAGAAGCAGCGCAAGTGGGAAGATGCCACAGGAACCGCCATGTGTTGTACCATGAACTTAAAGACCCGGTGCTTATGCACACACAAGTCTAGATCCAAGTCGACCAGGAGCTTCACCAAGAGAACAACCGCATTCGGTTCTGCATCTCCCAAGACCTTGAACCAGATGAAAGGTACAACTACCTCCTCAATAGGTTGACCTGTGACAACCCGCCCAGGAAAATACCGTACTATCGCCTAAGACCGATCCACTTTGGTCATTAAGCAATAATAAAGTATCATCCTATCGTTAGTTGCCGGGTTAACGCCCGGTAAATCACTTGATGAGCACAAGGATCGAATATATGCATTAAAACTCACTCGAAGGCGAGTCCAGAGATACAACAACATCAACATTCAAATTCGTACCTCGAGGGGTTTATTTATTACAAACCATAGTTTTTGTCATGATGAAATAGTTCAGAGTTTTCGAAAAGCAGCGGAAATAAACTAACGGAAGCGGAGACACCACGGGAGGCCATCCATGATGCTTTCAGTAGTCGTCCTCCACCCACTCCAGCTCCCGGCCGGCGGGATCTCTCCGGCCACACATCACTGAAGGCATTACCTGGATCAACACATTATAGCAAGGCTGAGTATACTAATACTCAGCAAGTCTTACCCGTCGGTGATATCTACTTCACCAATTCTAGACCATGAAAGGCTTTTTGGCTACTGGGTTGCTTTTTCTAAAAAGTAACAAAGAGTAGGTCCTTACTTTCAAGATTTTAGCACAAGTTCTAGTAGGTTTAATCTTTACTACATTAGCCAACTAATACAAACTAGGGATCTCATGACTAGTGGAGTAAGTAGTATCGGATAATGGTGAGAGGCCGACAATCGATTGATTTAAACCTTGCAAGGTAGACCCAAACACACGGTAGGCTGCCCCCGCAAGGACAACTTTCCCAGGCCGTCCCCAAAAATCCTCGGGTTGGGATGAACGGCCACAGTCTTTGGTGCAGGCTATCCGGCATACCCAGCGAGATACCCGGAGTCACCATACACCACCGGTAGCTAGCCGTGAGAGCGAATCCCAAGGGTGGTGACAGTTCCATCCCTAGCCGTCTCATTAAGGTACTAGGCTTACCGGTCCCATACCCGACATGTGCTTAGTACGTTCAAAAATTTAACCCACATAACCACTGGACCGGAGCCCAGATCCCATGCTCTTACCACGTGAGCAATCCATTTAAGGATATAGTATGATTCCTATCTAGGAACCTATTCTTGCGAGTGAGGTCATCACCCGACTTGTAACGGTCCTATAGCTTAGCAGCTATCGACCTATCATACTAGTAAGGACAAGGGTACCTATGGATCATGCATCTAGGGTTTCATTCAACTCATGAACGCAAATGCACAATCATTCATAGATAATTGAATAAAGAATTTTAAAACTAGGTTAGATGCACCGGAGCTTGCCTTCGTCAGCTAGGTTAGCCTGGGCACCCTCGGTGTCGAGCACGTCCACATACTGCAGCGACGCTTCCGCTCCTCCTTCCTCGGTGTCCGGGACAAGGGAGTAATCTCCGTCCGGAAGATCTACACGGAATGCAATGCAATTTAGGTGATGTGATAGTTTGTTGTCTTATTCCAACTCTGGGTTGGTCATATTCACCTTAACAAGCATTTAGATAGGGTTTCTCTTTTAGGAAGGTTACTGGTGTACATGGGTTATCCTTTTATTGAACATTGAGTAAAGGTTTTTATTATACTTGTCATTTCATGTGAAGCTTTAATTCTTTTCATCTTCACAAGCAAGGGTATAAATAGTATTTTTATTTATGAATTACTTTCTGATCAGTGATGATAATTAATTATCTTTTAATTATATTAAATAATACTTTCAAAAAGGAAAAAGAATTAATTAGGGGTTTTCTTTATTTAATTTCCCTTTAATATTAAAAGGGCTTTTAAGCTTTTTATTAAACAATTAAATTACCAAAAATTAAATGAGTGTTTCTTAAGCCTACTAGCACCTATCCTGGTCCATTGGACCCACATGTAAGTGTTGGATGCTAGGAAATTAAATATTATTGAAAATAACAAAGGCTAGCTAGTGATTCAACTTAAATGCATACAAAAATAAATAAGCATCAAAATGCTCCCAACTTTCTTGTGCATGCTTTCTGATCCTGAACAAGTCTAAAGAACCAGCATATGCACCTAGGAACTTTACCGAACTTGGTTTATTGATTTACAAAGGAAAACATGCATAAATCAAGAATAATTATTTCTGTTAACCCAAAAATCATGATTAATTCACAAGATGTGCATTTTGACATATCAAGAAAGTGTGCACAAGTTGAGCTCAAGAACATAAATATATTTAACAAGAAAAATCATCTAAGCAGTTACTGCAGGAATGGAAAAGAATTTATCTAGCAAGATCTACTGCATAACTTTGTGCAATTTTTGGCACAGCAACTAGTCATGGCCTAACACACAACATATCCAAAATTGGGCTACAGTGGAGTTATGGATTTCAAGTTATGGCAGATCTAGGCTTAACACATTTGTATTTTCATGCTAAAACTATTTAGAATCTAGTCATGAGTATATAACAAAAGAGGTGGGATTTATCATCCTGAACCCTACAAAATTGGTTTGGGAATTTTCTGATTTTTCTACGAATTTCTAGGAATTTTCTAAGGCTCTGGACCTAATTGCAAGAAAAGCTAGATAGGGTTCTTCACAAACTAGCCCTGAAATTTTACCCTAAGCACCCTGACAAAATTTAAATCTAAGCAATTGAGTCCCCGGCCGGGGAGGGCGGCACGGGTCCGGCCAAATCCAGCGAGCCGGCGGCGATCCCGGCCGGGCAAGCGGCCGTGGGGGACCACATGCTCACCTAGGAGTGGCAGGGAACCGGAGGGGAGGTGGGGAGTTGGCCGGCGGCGAGGTTTGGCAGTGGACTGCGGTGGTGACCGCGGCGGCTCGGTGTACGGTGGCGTGGAGGCGAAGGGCTGGTAAACAAGCGGTCGTGTGAGCTTCACTAGGACCTAGGGAAGCTACTAGAGTGGTCGGTCGGCGGTGAGCACGGCGGCGAGCTCCGGCACGGCGGCGGCGGCGGCTCGGGGCGCGGCGCGCGGGAGGGTGCGGGGTGCTTTTATAAGCGGCCCGGCGCGTCCGTGGGTGACGGAGGGTGACGGCGGAGATGCCACGTCGTACTACGGCGCTCGGGCGCGCGCGCGTACGGGCGGCGGCGCCGTGCCGGACCGGCGGTCCGCGGCGTGCGCGCGCGCGCGGCGCGCGGCCGACGCCGGGTGCCTCGGGACGGGGCGCGTCGGGGCGCGGGGATCACGGGGTGGAGCGTGCCTTGGGCCGTGCGCGGCCTCGGGAGGCGCGGGCGCGGATGCCGGGGCCGGCGGCGCGCGCGGCGGCGACGGGCGGTGCGCGGGGCGCGCGACGTCGCGGCGTGCCACGCTCTGGCCCAAGTCGTTTTGCTGGTGCCCTGTTCCAACCGGTTTTTCTCCAAAAAATTGAATAAAACTGGACCAAGTGGTGAATACCAAAGTTGTAGATCTAGCTACCAACAACATTTTCTACAAAGGCTATATAGGGTTTTTCTGCCCATATCAAAAGATATTTGAATGCCAACTTTGAATGTCAGCCTGTTTTGGCAAACAGTGATTTCTGCCTTGCACTAGATTTTTCAAGTTTTTCCCCTCAAAATTTGAAATGCCAATCTACATGAAAGTTGTGTCCCTCATCAAGATCTACAACTTTCATAAAGGTAGAATTTTAAGTGTTTAAGTGAATTTTGGAGAACGCGGCAAAAGTTCCGTACACTGTGGACACTAGTGTGGCAATGGGTTTGACCCAACTTTTGACCATGGGTTGGCCCCACAAGTGTGTTTACTATTCAATTAGGGTCACTAGGGTGGGTTAGTGAGTTTTCCGAGGTGAGGACCCAGGTTGACCTAGGTTTGACCACGGTTGACTATTTGACAGGCTATTAAGGTTAATTAAAAACCTGGGGCGTCACAGCTGACCCCAAAGCCACGATGGCTCAGGGCTACAGGTGCTGAAGTGAAGAAGGCAACCTCCTTCAATGAACAAACGCACACCGGTCATCCTCAAGCATGGAATAGGGGAAGGACAAGCTTAACCAAGCATGACTTCCTCGAGAAGTTCGGAATAGTTGTCTCCATCATCTACACCCATGGAGGGAGTTGAGCAGTCATCACCCTTGCCGAACAGGAGTGCGCTTCCCCAAGCAAAGGCTGACACCACCTTTGGTGCGACGTCGCATGCAACCCCCGTCAGGATGAGCCAACCATTCAAACTTCTCTTCGAGACAACAAGAAGAAGATGGAGGTGGACCAGAAGAATGTCGCCAAGTGACTCATGAATTTAGCTACCCTTAATGACGAGGAGATCATGTCAAACCCGAAGGCAAACTTCAAGGAAGGGTTCCTACCCCGACTAGGCCATGTGTGCTCGTGGTTCAAAGGTACTGAAGATACACAAGCCTCGGGCAATGCCTCAGCACAAGACCAGGTGCGAAATTTGGCGTCTTACCTTCCCATTACTTCAGGTACAGGGTTCCTCTCTGATGACGACAAAGCGTTGGCATCAGACACATCCCTCTGACGCTACATTCACATTGAGTCATGACTTCCCTAACAACCCGAAGACCTCCAGTACATGGCAGAACACAAAGGGGCTAGCACACGGTTCAAGTCCATCGCTACCCGGAAGTTGTAGAGGCAACATGGCGAAGAGAAAGGGAAGGCAGAATACCCGCCGAATGGTCAAACAGAAAGCGACTCTGACTTTGACTCTTCATCAATGGAAATACATGAGCACCCACCAGACTACGACGATCTCGTCGCATCCATCCCTTCTAATAGAGACGAACGTGCTGATGTTGCCAATGCTGCACCAACACACATGGCGGTCAACATGCAACCTAAGCATAGTGGAAAGCACGGTGCACAACTGCCTAGACGTTCCCTACCACCTATGACTCTAGTAGAACATGTACAAGAGCAAGGGCTAATGATGGAGTGGTTGTCCTCCAAGTTCGACCGCCTAGTTGAGAGCATCATAGTGTCAGCCGAGACTGTACCGCCTGGTGGTGCGTACTAGGTCACTGAAGAGCCACAATTTGAAGACTTTGATGGTGCGATAAGCGGTTGTCCTCGCCCGTCGAACTTCACTCCACCATTGGCAAACGCACCACCAATACCAACGATGTTGAAAGACTACCACGAACCTAGTCGAAGACATGGTGAACAGGAAATTTAGGAGGATGACAATCGAGCAAGCCCCTCGATCATCGGAGAGCAATCTTGAGAAGCCATACGAGGCATGGCATGACCTTGAGCCCTTCCCCTCTGTGTGGCATCCGCCTAAGCTCTGTCACTTTGATTGGAATGGTGACGCGAGGGAGCACTTAGCCAACTTCAAGGCAGCATGTGGTGAAACCACTAATAGCCCATCATTACTATTAGTGGTTTCACCATCCCTAACTGGTGCGGCTTTCCAATGGTATAGCCGCTTGCCAGTCAGGTCAATTAGCAGCTGAGGAGCCATGAAGGATGCCTTCATGAAGCTCTTCGTCTCCATGAAGAAAGACATCTCCATCGTTGAGCTATCGCATGTGAAGCAACAACATGACGAAGTTGTCATTCGCTTTCACAACAACTATGTGCGTCTCGCTAGGGAGATGCATGTTGAAGACGTCATCGAGATATGCATCAACAGAATGCTGCAACACTGGTCATTCGAAGTGTCTAGTAGAGAGCCAAAGACATTCAGTGACCTCAGTTCGGTGGTGGCTACAACCAAGATTGAGTTGGAGAAGGCACCCCTGATCATGGAGCTTTACAAAATGCAAGATTGCGAGTTCGGTGATGAATCCAAACCATAATAGAGATGAAGAAAAGGCAGTGCCGCACCTCCTTGGTCATCCTCACCACCGATGGCGTTCTAGCATGATGTTCTACGTCAACAACAGGGGCAACGATGTGCTTCCCCAAGCTACTCCACCGCTGACGACATTGTTGTGTATCCTTCGACACTCGGGCAACACCACGTCCCCTCGGTCATCAGCACCAATGACGATGTTCTGGCATGGCCTTCTACACCGCCATGGCGTTCTGGAATGGCCTTCGACATCGCCGACGACATTCTGGTGCATCCCTCGACACTACGACAACATCGCGTCCCCTCGGTGATCTGCACCGCCGCTGACGTTCCGGCATGCAATTCTACACCATCGATGTCGTTCTGGTGCATCCTTCAACACTAGGGACAACAATGTGCCTCCTCATTATCTTCACTACCGACGGTATTCCGGTTGCACTTTTGCATACCTCCATTTTTTCCGCATAAAACAATCTTATGCTCTTGGTGGCTAGTGTGCACTCTCCATTGTACAACGTGGCTGCACTTTTTTCATTCACTTATTATGGACCTCACGAGTCCTACAAAAACAAAAATGGCTTTCCCCAAGGAATGTTCAGCTGTGATGCAAGAGAAGGACTGCCTCAAGACTGCATTTGGAATGGAAGGCTTTGGGCATTAATTTGTCTCGTGGAGTTTTCAGTCGATGCCCCTTCATGCACTATGCACCACATGTGCCAAGCATGCTCCACTGGGGGCAGTGGGAAGACTACCTAACGACTCCTAAGCAGCAAGGCCACCATGCCCTCGTGCTCCTTGTTATGGGACAACACACCCCGGGGAAGACTATAGGAGAACAAGAAAAGGGCTACCCCATTGCGACACAAGTTTCATTTGGTGTGCAGCCTCTTGCCATCCTGGGGGGTTTTGAAAACTAGGGACCAAAAAAGACTATGCCAGCGAGAATTTGCTTAGGTACACATAGGTGAATGGCTACCCTCCAAATTCAAAGAAGAAGCAAGCTCCAAGTTTCAAGATGTCAAAGAAAAAGATTCAAGTTTCAGGGAGAAAAGCTCAAGTTAAAGTTCAAGATGGCCTAGTTCAAGTTTCAAGGAAGTCAAGTCCCAAGAAGAAGGTGGAGGGTAGTTGTTTACCATCCTCGACAAAAGTAATGGCATAATTCAATAGTCGTTATCCTAAAACCACACAGACCAACTCAGCCATACCCATGTCCACATGGCGAGGGTTGTGAGCGGTGTTGTAGTGCTACTCAATGCAAAGGGGTCTCGGAAGATAATTCCCGTTACTACCCAGTGGAGTCATGAAGCATGTTGTTCACGCTCACCCAAACTTAGGGAGGCAAGGTTCATTCGCCATCGCTATGGTCCTTCAGCAGTGCCCGACACTTTAGTCTTTTGGTTGTCCCATCTTAATTTGCTCATATAGCTAACATCATCGGGAAAGCCATCATTTTTCCAAAACCCAACATAAAACTGTATTTTATCGCTTTTCCTTGGGTTATCATTCCCCCTGGCTAACAGGTGCATGCAGAACACCTATTACTTAAGTGTTGCAGGACTTTCGCTTCACCTCCACGGCAGCAGTGCGACGCACCAACACGGGATCGTGTCGCTGTGAAACCCTTCAATTCGGTCGGCTGGCACCACGACAACATGTGCTCGTGACTGAATTGATAAAGATTGCTCCGGCGAGTGGCACGTCCTATCACCACCAATAGGAAACAAGACTTGTTGTTGGTCAATGTCACAACAGCTGTACGGCCCCAATCGGAAACAAGACTTGTTGTTGGTAAATGTCGCAACAGCTGTACGGTCCCAACATGCACACCTGGGAGTTGCCATGAACATTCGCTAAGTACTCTTACTACTCGCTAAATATTGTTTCGGTTTTATTTGCTTCCTTTTTCTTTCTTTCTTTTTTCTTTCTCTCTCGATCTCTGTTGGAGTGCTCATTCATGACCGCCGCAGGGCATTCGCGACATGACACCATCGGAACAGCGACCATATATGCGCCAGCTGCCTCAGCAGCGGCTCAGCTAGACGTGGCCACATAGTCATGCTCCGGTGCACGCGGGGGCAGCAGCCAGACTGTAGCCACGTACGCAGAACCAACGACACTGCAGAAAGTGCAGCGACCGAGCGATGACTTGACAACTTCAGTACTCCCTCCGTCCCGAAATATAAGATCTTGGAGAGTTCAAACTCAAGAAACAACAGTGAGAGGAAATGACTTCTATACCCCTCATTTTACACTATCAACCAACTCTCCACCTACTCACCAACCTCATTCAATTTTGTCTTATGCTTGACCTTATATTTTGGCACAAAATTTGAACCCTCCAGGACCTTATATTTTGGGACGGAGGGAGTAGAGAGCAGGAACGGAGGAGATGGTGGCGAGGCAGCCGTGACGCCAACAACACCCCGGCCTTATCAAAAAAAAACACACCCTGGCAACCATGGAGACAACTTGCAGATGACCCGCTGGACAGGCATGGGGCTACGGTACTAGCCAGGCGACCACAGTAGAGGTCTCGTGTAAAGCAAAATGACGTTGTACGTACATAGCCGTGGTGGGAAGCCACGCTGTAGTGTAATCCACCATTAAAGACGTACATGAACGTCTCTAGTGTGTGTGTGAAAGAAGGCAGGGTATCCTATGTAAACCAACTTCCTATGCAAATATGAAAACTCTCATCTCAGCTGTTAGATCATCATCCAAGAGGTTTTTACGGTACACAATATGACCCAACGGTCGTACGGTCGTATTATCGGTCTTTCTCTATAGGTAAAATGGTAATTTGATAGATATATGTTATTGAGAAAAAAATTCCCGATGCCCCCTTATACTATCTAAAATATGTCATATATTTAATTTCCTATGTACAACAATACCATTTTAGATTTTCGATAATACCCTTATACTACTCATACGACCTTTGAATACTATCGTACGACAGCTTAAAAAACCAGAGTGGTATAGAATTAATCTCAACCGTCAGATCTTACATATAAATCCTTTTCTATTACATACGAGTCCTTTTTCAACCAGTCGTATAAAAAAACTCTCACCCAAAGGCCAGATAGAGAGGTAGGTAAATTTAGCACTTAAACCATCCCACCATTACCTTTTACTAATCACAATCTATATAAAAAACTCTCATCTGCTAGATCATCATCCAAATGCCAGATAGAGAAGACGGTCACGACTGGAGGGGCGGCGGCGCGGCGCTGGGAGGACGGGGCGGTCACGACGGTAGGAATTAGGGTGCTAGACTCCTGCGGTTGGGAATAGGGGTAATGGGTTATTAGCAAAAACGCTGAGAATAGCAGGGGGCGGCTGACACTTGTTTGCAAAATGAACCCACCTCTCCTCTTAACCATCGGATGCAGATTGTGCGCTTCAGATCGGAGTTTGTATAAGTAGGTTGGTTTCCACATGATACACTCTCACTATCAAAGGTCAAAACAACCTATCGTCATTTGGAACCGAGAAAACTTCTAGTAGCCGTAAGAGCAACTCCAATAGTTTGGCAAACCAACTTGGCATCCATATAATTTTGGCAAAACAAGAAAAATCGGCCTCCAACGAGTTTGGCAAACCAACTTGGCAAAAATAGAAACTTGGCAAAACTCACCTCCCCACGCGCATATATGCGCGCGCGGATCGTGGTTGCCATCGTTGTTTGCCTCTAGGTGGGAGGGTGAAGAAGAAATAAAGAATAGAGAAGGATTCCGATGTAAGTTTTTCAAGAGGTGGAAGGACACATACATAATTTTGTTTCTCTCGGGATTCCCGATGTAAGTTAGATCTGGATTTGGAAAGTGAATTATGCCAAACTGTTGGAGATGAATTTTTTTTTTACTTTGCATAGCTTTTTAGAAGTTAGAAACACAAGATTTGCCAAGTAAATTTTGGCAAACTCTTGGAGATGCTCTAAGACGGAGCCAACATGCTGGATGGTTAGGACCATTTTGTCAACAACGAAGGCATATAACGTACGTTGCCCAACATCACCAAGCTGGTTGTGCGTCAGCTTTTCTATTATTTGTCCCATTGTAGATTCAATTAGATAGATACTCCCCTGCTCCAAATTATAAATTATTTTAACTTTATCAGATTCATAAATTTTATTATACACTTACATGTACCTCATACCTGGATACGTAATAATATATATGTATCTTAAAAAGTCAAAACGACCTATCATTTGAACTTAAAAGCTTCTCAGAGCCTTAAAATTTCTTCAGCTTTCTCTGAAGCGAAGAAGCATTGTCAACATCGAAGGCATACCGTTGCCCAACATCACCAAGCTGGTTGTGCGCCATGAGTAACCAAGCAAAGGTGATGAGTTCCCCTCCTGTGCTCATCCCCGCCGAATGCACTGCCGCTCGCGACTTGCCGGCACAGTAAACAAGCAACCTCGTCCAAAAATACTCATTATATCCTCCAACGTTTCTCTGCATGTCAAAGGTTCAGAGGATAAATCCAAGCTCACCAGAAGTTCTCTAGCTCTGCCCAGTTGTATGCTAAGGCTCTGTCTGTGCCAGTCTTCTCTGGCGATCTTGTCGAGATATAATTTCAGGGTAGGTCCGGTGGTGCCACTGACAGGTAGCATTTCAGGTCGTGCCACTAGGAGGTGGAGCATGTAGTTGGACAGATTGCGCATGCAGTAATCAAGTGACTAACATTATGATCTACAAGCTGGTAGTAGTTACAACGCAGGTGTACCTCTGTCTCTGTGGATATATGAAAGCACACAATGCCATAACCGAGGCTGGCGCCAAAGTCGGGCAGCAGTTGTTTCAGGAAGGGGCCAATGTTAGGCAAGAGTTGTGCATCCCCTAGACTGATGGGGCCTTCACCATCTGAGTCATAGACTGTTTTTATGATATACTCCATTGTTGTCTTGTCCACCTCCACTTGTTCGGTGTCCAAAAGCTTGCTCAGCCACAACCATGGCATTCCTTAATTGGCGCCGCCGACTAGGCTCGCCGTCATCCTCGCCACCACCCTCTTCACTAGCTTGGACAGCATCAACTTCTCACAACCCAATAAAACCCAACTGTTTCGATACGTTCCGTTTGGGCGCGCGTCGATCGTGTTGTTCTTTTCGCGAGCGGAGCTCCTCCTATTTTTCTCGCGTTGTTGTTTCAGGGTGACTTTGACTTTTTCTTTCCAGCGTGATGTCTCTGACTTTTTTGGTTTTTTACCAACGTGACAACAAACCTTTGGCTATTTTATATTTTCTTTCCCACAAGCGTTCCTAACTAACTTTATTTGACTTTTATGTTGGGCATGTGGTTTTAAAGTGAGATAGTAACGGGTGGGCACTTTAAAGTTAAAGTTTGAAATTTGGAGTTTAATATATAAATTTTACAAGTAATTGGCAAGATACATCCAACCATAAAAATAAAAACACAATTCAAAAATAAATTTGTTATTAAGAAAAACATCAATCATCCGAGCTTTGAATATTTGAACCTCCAAATTTACACATCCAACACCATGCATCCTTAAGCATCCTAACATGAATCATTCCTCATGAACAATTGGAACACCTGTTAATATTAAACATAAAATTGTAGTAAGCTTTAGAAATATTGGATGAACAACTGGAACACTTGTTAATATTAAACATAAAATTGTAATAAGCTTCAGAAATGTTGGATATAAAAAAGAAACCGTTAGAAATGCATAAGCATGACAATACTGTAGGTTGCTAAATGGGGTTCTAGATTATTGAGAGAAATGTTAGAGTTGAGCATGACAAAACAAAGTTGGATATTATTGAGAGAAATGTTAGAGTTTTAAAAAGGTTGGGCTAACAATAGAAGAACACATTGTTATATCCTAAAATGTTGAAGTTTTCTGAAAATATTAGGTAACCATAACATTGAACTTATTATATAATGTTGATTAGATTTCAAAAATACCTTCAAGAATAAATGTTGAGTTCTTTTAAGAAATTGTTCGTTACTGCAAAAAAGTTAACATAGAGTAACCTTTAGAAGTGTTGAGATGTTGAATTATGTTTCCATACTCTTCAGTAATTTATAATATACGCATAAATAAACATTTTTATATTTCCATACTCTCCAATAATTCCTTTAACTTCGACAACATTTTTTGTCAGTAATTTTAAAATAATTTTACAATAGTTTCAAAATATTTCTATTATATATCAACTTATATGCAAGGATACCAATATTTCCTAATCTAGTGTTCAACATCTCCGTCATACACCAACAACTACTCCACATAATTCAACATTTTGTCAACAATTTCACAACAAATTAAATCATTTATGTTCTAAATCCAATTTTATATATGGATAATGAAATTTTGATTCAATGTCCAACATTTTTGTTTTTTTTTTTGCAATTGTGAACATTTATGGTTTAAATAAATGAAGTCAATTTATCAAATTTTCTATATCATTTGTCATTTATCACTATTTATCATTTCTCAACATTTATACAACAATAACATAATTTTGTAACCCAATGTCCAAAATTTTTCATAATAATGAGCACTTATAGTTTAACTAAACGAAGCTCAACATTTATCATATTTATAATATATTAGACAAACAAGTAATTTATTACAACAACCTTTACTTAAAATAATCCAACATTTTGTCAACAATTTCACAACAAAGTTATTCTAAATCAACTTTTATGTTGTGAAAGAATAATGTTGTAAATATTTTTACAAAACATTACTTAAAACTAACCAACATTTTTCTTTAAATGGTTCAATAATTCTTTTCATCTAAAAAACATCTGCATATTTTCTAATATTATATATGCATAAACCAAAATGTTTTGTCAATAAATCCACCCCTATTTCAAAACACTTCTATTTAAATTAACTTTTCCACAAGGATATCAACAATTTTTAACCCAATGTCCAATTTTTATGTTCTTAATACATTTATTTTCTTTAAAAAACCTTTACTTGAAAAAATACAACATTTTTCGGTCAACAATTTCAAAACATTTCTATTCTATATTAACTTTTATGCAAGATACCAATGTTTCCTTATCCAATGTAAAAACTTTTTGTCATACACCAACAACTGTTTCACAGAATTCATCATTTTCGTTAACAATTCAAAACAAATTAATTTGTTTCTATTCTAAATCAACCTTTATATACAAATAATAATAATTTTTACCCTAAGTCTAACATTTAAGTGTTTCACAATCGTGAACAATTATAGTTTAATTAAATGTAGTCAACATTTCTCACATTTTCTCGATCATTCATCATTTTCACCATTTATCATTTGTCAATAGTTATCACTTCTCAATATTTATACAACAACAACAACGATTTTTAATCTAAAGGTCTAACATTTTTTTCATAAGCACGGACACTCATAATTTAACTAAATGAAGCCCATATTTCTCAACATTTATCAAATTTCTATATATTAGATAAACATGTGATTTATTAAAACAACATTCGCTTAAAATAATCTAATATTTTTTGTTAACAGTTTTAAAACATTTTATTATAATCAACTTTTATATAAGGATACATACATTTCCTGACCCAATGTTCAACATTTTTCTCTTCATAATTATGAACCTTTCTATACCGCTCAAAGGAAGTTCATTTGCTCAATGATCAACAGTTGCTTCTTAGTTTTAAACATTTCTATTCTTATTCAACCTTTATTTTATGAACGAACATTTATTAATCCTGAGTCAAGCAATTTTATTCCAAATCTAATCATGACCTTTATGTTGTACCAAATTGTTCATGATTATAAAGAATCATAACATTTCTTTTTACACTATGATCTACAACATATCGTAATCAAATGACGCACAACATTTTCTTGACCTACGATATTCATTATCTATGAAAATTATTCTCCACAATCCATAACATTTTATTTTAATAAAAGAAATCTTAAAATTCTCTTAATAAAATAAATCTCAACGTTCCTTTCCGCATTGCTCAACATTTTTTATATTATCTCAACATTCATTTACCGGAATCCATATTAATTGCCGACATTTTTTAACCTTTAATAACGACTTGTGAACCGCAAATACTTTCCCATACGGTCTAGTCCCCATTCGCGTTCTTTTTTCTTCCTATAGTCGAACTCATATTTCCTGAGAATGCACCTTCTAATAGTAGGAACATCCCCTCATTACGACACATATTTCCTAGGAATACTGTATGTGTTTGTTAAGAATTGTTGATTTGTTCTCAAAGAAAGTGTTGGTAAGAAAATAGGTTACTGTGGAGAAATATTATAGGAAAATCATAAAATATTTATCTATAAAGAAAGAAATGTTGGCCAATAGTAAGAAATATTGATATGAAAATTTGTTGCAAAATATGTAGGAAAATGTTGGAGCATTAAAAAAATGTTGGCATTTCTCCATAAATATTGGTCATGAAGGCAAGTTGATTGGATACGTTGGTTTGCAAAAAAATATTTATAGTGGAGAATAAAAATGTTTGTAGTGGAGAACTTATATATTGGCTCGTTAAACTACAAATTAGTTAGTGTAGAGAAACTTGGTAAGAACATCAATAAATATTGATTTATGAAGTAAAAAATTGATGGCCAAATATCAAGGAAAATATTGGTGAAGTATTTAAAAATTTTGATGATTTCTAAGAAATGTTAGTGATGAGTGAAACATTTTGGGTGAAGATGGCTTTCAGATTGTGGGGAAGACAATTATTGCTCAACAACTGCATCAAAAAACATTCGAACATATCTATACTTGGATAAATAACAATAGTTTGAAAATCAGGTTGAGTAGTTGGAGAAGTTACATAAAAATTATTAGTTTATGTGAGCAAATGATGTAGAATGTGTAAAATGTTGGGTAATTATCACTAAATATTGCTTCGAAAATATGTTTAGAAATATAAATCCAATGTTGGAGATGTGTTCAAAGATAAGGTGAGCATGTTAACAAAATGTTAGTAAGAGCTTAAAAATAGCTTCAAGAAAATTTTGGTACATGCTGGAAAATGTTAGCGGGTCAATAAATGTTGAATTATTTAAAATAAATGTGAGGGTATGAAAAAATGTTGGTGTATGCCAAATAAATGGATAGTGTGGAAAAATATTTAACATACAACCCCAAATAAATTCATTGAGCTTATTTGCAACAAGACAAACACACAGATAAATCCACCGCAACTAGAGCTTATGACTTGTGATCCATCATTTGACACCCTTCTGATTCAATCTATTCAGAACCATCTTTGCCTTCAATACAAAACAACTTCAACCTACCATTTTCACACCATTCAGATTCCATCTGTTCAGTGCCACCTTTGCCTCCACTACACAACAAATTCAACATCATTGAGCCTACCAGAAACATAATTAGGTTGCAATTCCATGGATAAAAGGCATGCACTATTCAACAAGCATAACAAGATATATTTGACGAGGAAAACAAATTGTTTAATGAAAAATCGCCATTAAACCAATTCCACAACAACCGATAGTAACTCATACTGTCCTATATAAGCATTTTAAAGGAAGGTACGAGACATTAACAACAAGTAACTACAATTTACATTATTAGATGATGCAAATGAGAGGTTACTAAGTGGAAGCTTCAACAAAAACAACAAGGACTAAGCGTCGGGGAGTAGTAATAGCAAGTCTCTTAGGTATCCAGCTAATAAATTTATGGTAAAATTGCACAAATATAAAATTTATGGCATGTGCATATACAAAAAATCGCATAGGGCACATGAAGAAAAAGGGTTTGGACACACAAAGTGCAAGAAGGGATGGGTATTGAGGGATCTTAAGTGCTAAAAAGCTTAAAAGTAATAGAGCTATTAAGTATATCCAAAGGTAATCAATTCAACACAATGAGCTTGCACTCGCCCTACCCAACTAATAACCACATGTATGTGCATGTGAAAAACAGATTGGCTAAGATAAAACGCACCTGCCCTACCCAACCAAGAACCACAGTTATGTGCATGTGCAAAACAGATAGGCTAAGATAGAACAATTATTGGCAACCTTCTTTGCAGTTTCTATCGGAGTTTTATGTCCGGCAACCTCCATACGGGGTACCCGTCGGAGAGTAGATAGTGGGGATCGCCAGACCTGAAACTCAAAGGTATGCGTGGGTACACAAGACACAAGATTTATACAGGTTCGGGTAGCCAGAGTAGTGTACCCTACGTCCTGTTAGGAGTAGTATTGCGCCCTGCGCTTGGGTGTTGGTTGAGATCAGGTGCACGGCTAGGTACACGGCCCTCCTTTATATAGTCTAAGGGGCGGGTTCCTAGTCGGTTACAAGGTAGGAGTCCTAGTAGGATTACACGGAACGAGTCCTAGTAGGATTACAGGGGAATTCTAGTAGGAGTTTGTCTTCATCCTTCCTCGTATGGGTACCCGGGGTGTATGCGCGACAAGCCCCCGAGCACATTGTAGTCGAGAGTAGTAGTTCGAGTAGTCTTGAAGCCTCTTCGAGTAGTTCCTAAGTGTCCTCGAGTACTGCTTGGAGAAGTCTTCAATAGTACTTGAACTGCCACGAGGCTGGAAGGTGGTCCAGCTCATCTGTCTTGAAGTCGAGATTATATGGAAGTGTGGTTGCAAAATTGCACTCCATATGGAGTAGCCCCCGAGCCTTAGATTGAGTCGCGGACTCTAGCTGAGGGTTAATCTTGATTCTGAATCTTCCGTCTTGGAAAAATTAAATGATGGGTGTAGCATAGTATCCCCCCGAGCCTTGAAATGATTAGGTAATCAATCCAAAGGTCTTCAGTGTCCATGATAGCCAACATTTGAGTACTCTTGCAGCGTGTAGCCCCCGAGATAAGAGAGCCGTATGAGCTACGTCGAGTAGTTGTTGGTGCAGAGCCCCCGAGCTTGAGAGATTCTGAGTAGTAGTTTGGCGTTGAGTCGTGGAGCTTGAGAAGTAGTTGTGCTGTCAGAGCGGACTTTAAATGCGACCGAAGTCAACTTTAGATGCCGGCAGTGCGGACTTTAGAATGCGACTTGAAAACCGAAGTGGACTTTGTGCCGCGCGGAGCGCACTTTGAGATGCGACTTGAAGACCGAAGTTGACTTTAGGATGCCGCGTGGAGCGGACTTTGATATGTGACTTGAAAACCGAAGTTGACTTTAGGATGTCGCGCAGAGCGGACTTTGAGATGCGACTTGAAAACCGAAGTCGACTTTAGTTGCCGCACAGAGTGGACTTTGATATGTGACTACAGTAGTCGACTTTGTGCCACACAGGGTGGACTTAAGATGCAAAAAACTAAAAGCACTTTCCGGAAAGCCAAAGTGAAAAATCAGAGAAAACGAGTAGTTTTGCCGCCAGAGCGGGCTTAAGATTGCGACCGAAGTCGGCTTGTGCCACCGGAGTGGGCTTGGGTGCGACCATTAGCGTCAACTTGTGCCACCGGAGTGGGCTTGAGTACCCGAGCCATGGATTTCAGACCCACGGTACGATTGCCCCAGAGCAGGCTTGAGGGTGTGACCGGAGTCAGCTTGTGTACCTGCCATGGATTTCAGACCCAAGGTACGGAGTGCGAGTACTCAGGGTACTTGGACCCATGGTACAGAGCGTGAAGACCACGTGCAGCTAGGTTCCATCGTCGCCAGGACCCGAGGGCCACTTACAGCTAGGTTTCATCGAAGCTTACACACGTAGTATGCCACCGAAGCAGGTGAACATGCGACCGAAGTCGACTTTAAGGTGTCGCATGGAGCAGACTTTAGAATGCGACTTTAGAAGTCGACTTTAGATTGTCGCGCGTAGCGGACTTTAGAAGTTGCCTCCTTGGGATAGCCCCCGAGTTGATGAAGTAGGCTCGTGGTGACTTAATTGATATACCCCAAGAGTAGTCAGCAGAGTGTAGCTCCCGTGAAAACCCGCCGAGAAGCGTACACAAATGAGTAGTCGACAAGTAGTCCTACATGATGAGGAGAACAAGCCAAGAAAAGAAAGCAGTAATCATTTAAATAAATGACTTAACTGTTGCTGCCTGGGCAGACTGTTGATGAAGTCGTGGCGGTCGGCGATGGAGCCACGACGGTTGCTGCTGAAGTTGACTAGTCAGAGTTGATTCCGACTAGTTGTTGGGTGCGTGACTGCCGTTCTCGACTAGTTTGGTCGAGATGAATGGTCGACGCGATGCGACGGGAAGACGACGTCGCGGCAGTGAGTGACGTACTCGAAGTAGAGCCAGTGTTGCCGTGAGAAAAGTAGTCGCGATGCACGGCGTGGCTGAAGTAGAGCCAGTGTGGCCGCAAGACGAAGTCGCGGCGCACGGAGTAGTCGACGACGAGCCGCGTGATGATCCGCGTGACGTGCCGAGGCACCCAGACGCGCGGCGTAGGCGAAGTAGTCGACGACGAGCGGCGAGACGAGCCGCGCGACGTGCCGAGGCACCTGGACGCGCGGTGTAGGCAAAGAAGTCGACAATGAGCCGAGCGACGTGCCGAGGCACCCGGACGCACGGCATAGGCGAAGTAGTCGACGACGAGCCACGCGACGTGCCGAGGCAACCGGACGCACTGTGTAGGCGAAGTAGTCGACGACGAGCGGCGCAACGAGTCGCGCGACGCGCCGAGGCACCCCGGACGCGCGGCGTAGTCGAAGTTGACGAGGAATGGCGCGACGAGTCGTGCGACGAGCCGCGCGACGTGCCGAGGCACCCGGACACGCGGCACAGGCAAAGTAGCCGACGACAAGCCGAGGCACCCGGCTGCACGGCATAAGCGAAGTAGTCAACGACGAGCTGCGTGATGAGTCGCGCGACGTGCCGAGGCACCCGGACGCGTGGCGTAGGCGAAGTAGTCGACGACGAGCGGCGCGATGAGCCGCGCGAGGTGCAGAGGCACCCGGACACGCGGCGTAGTCGAAGTAGTCGACGACGTGCCGCGTGACGAGCCGCGCGACGTGCCGAGGTACCCGGACGCACGACGTAGGCGAGGTAGTCGACAACAAGCCACGCGACAAGCCGCGCGACGTGCCGAAGCACCCAAACGCGTAGCGTAGGCGAAGTATATCCGTTGCGGCCGTGAGACGGGTAGTCACGACGCACAACGGAATGACCGGGCATACGGCGAGAGCCAGTGCGACCGACTGACGAGAAGTCGAGCGTCGAGACGGAGCGTCCGGATGCGCGGCATAGGCGTAGTAGAGCCGGTGCAATCTAGACGACGAGTAGTCGCACCGCAAGACGCAGTGACCGGATGCACGGTGAGAGCCAGTGCGACCGACCGACGAGAAGTCGAGCAGCGAGACGGCGCGTCCGGATGCACGACATAGGTGCAGTAGAGCTGGTGCAATCTGGACGACGAGTAGTCGCGCCGCGAGACGCAGTGACCGGACGCACGGCGAGAGCCAGTGCGACCGATCGACGAGAAGTCGAGCGACGAGACGGCGCGTCCGGATGCACAGCATAGGCGCAGTAGAGCCGGTGCAATCCGGACGACGAGTAATCGCATCGCGAGATGCAGTGACCGGACGCACGGCGAGAGCCAGTGCGACCGGCCGACAAGAAGTCGAGCGGCAAGACAGCACGTCTGGATGCACAACATAGGCGCGGTAGAGCTGGTGCAATCCGGACGACGAGTAGTCACACCGCGAGATGCAGTGACCGCACGCACAGCGAGAGCCAGTGCGAACGACCGTCGAGAAGTCGAGCGGTGAAGACGGTGCATCAGGATGCACAACATAGGCGCGATAGAGCCAGTGCAACCGGGTGATGAGTAGCCGAGCCGCAAGACAGAGTGACCGAGCGCACGGCGAGAGCTAGTGCGGCCTGACGACAAATCAACGTTGCCGAGCGCTGATGCAATTGTACTCGAGTAGTTGAAGTGGATGTACTCGCGTACGTCTTGCGTGTGTATGTAGCAAAAATCCTTGAGCCTTGTTGGTAGCCTATTAGGTGCGTGTAGCAATTTTCCAACAAATTGAATTCCTTGCCCACGTGCTGGCTAGCTTTGGTGGATACTTGTGCTAAATCGGGCAATCAAAGATTGTTTTTCTTCTCTCTCACGTAAGACAGCAGGACTTCGAATTGGGGTGTGTCCTGGACGGATACGACCACGTCAGCTCGACTTGCATGCGGACTCGACGACTTGATTTTGAAGTTGTTCTGGCCAATGCGCGGCGACCTCTGGCAGGTGACGTAAGTTGCGGTCTTCGAATCCGAGACAGAGCCGCATGCCGTCGAATCGACGCGAAAACCCGGGAACCGCAGATAGTCGTCGGCTCGTTGCTTAACCACAGCTTGCGTAGCGTCACCGAGTTGTCGAGTTGCTTTGATCTTAATACAGGTTCGGGTAGCCAGAGTAACGTACCCTACGTCCTGTTTGGAGTAATATTGTACCCTACGCCTAGATGTTGTTCCCCGGAGGGATTGTGGATGTTCGGCTAGGTACCCGACCCTCCTTTATATAGTCCAGGGGCGGGTTCCTAGTCGGTTACAAGGCAGGAGTCCTAGTAGGATTACACGAAACGAGTCCTAGTAGAATTACAGGAGAATTCTAGTAGGAGTCCGTCTTCTTCCTTCCTTGCATGAGTACCCGAGGTGTATACCCGGCAAGCCCCTGAGCACGTTGGAGTCGAGAGCAGTAGTTCGAGTAGTTCTTGAGCGTCCTCGAGTACTGCTTGGAGAAGTCTTCAATAGTACTTGAACTGCCGCGAGGCTGGAAGGCGGTCCAGCTCATTAGTCTTGAAGTCGAGATTATATGGAAGTGCAATTGCAAAATCGCACTCCGTATGGAGTAGCCCCCGAGCCTTAGGTTGAGTTGTAGACTCTGGCTGAGGGTCAATCTTGATTCTGCTTCCGTCTTGAAAACATCAACTGATGGGTGTAGCCTAGTAGCCCCCGAGCCTTGGAACGATTGAAGAATCAATCCAAGGGTCTTCAGTGTTTGCGGAAGTCATCGTCCGAGTACTCTTGTAGCGTTCAGCCTCCGAGCTCGTCACCAGGAGAGCCGTAGGAGCCATGTCGAGTAGTTGTTCTGTTGAGCCCCCGAGCTAGAGAGCTAGCGGAGACTACTCGAGTTGTTGTCGAGTAGTGTTTTGGAGCGTAGCCCCCGAGTTTGGGAACTAACCGCGCCGGTAGAGGTACGCGGAGCGTGCTAGAAAGTTGTCGCCGGAGCTTGACCTGAAAGTAAATATGCGTACATTATGTAGCATTTTTTAGAAATTGAATCTACTAGGGACAAATACAAATATGAATATAAATGTAAATGTCATGTGTCATTCTCTTGTTGTGGTTGTTAGGCATCGAGTAGTTAGCCTGATGTTGTTAAGCGCTCAGTCTCTTTGGTCGTTGTTTAGCCATAGCCGTTGGGGACGTGGAGGCATGACATGAAAGCTGGTTTAAGCGCCTAGTCTCTGAGGAGCCTGTTTAGCCATAGCCGCTGGGGGCGTGGAGGCATGACAGGAGAGCTGAGGCTTTACGCGGATGAAGGCGTGTGCTACTGGAGCGAGATCATTAAGAGGTAGACGAAAATAGTCAGCGAGGCGACAAGAGAAAGCGCGTTTGCTCGTTGTTCAGCATGGTGGAGAGCAAAATTGCGCAGTGCCTCCTCAGGGTGTAGCCGTTGTGTGCCTCCAGCACTCAGTACACGAAACGTCGTGGCAAGAGCCTCCTAATTTGGTGCACCAAGCCTGCGGCAGTCGGTCAACATCCCCAAAGAATAATTAGCACGGTGTAGCTCTGCTGGAAAGTAGCCGTCGAGAGGCGTACATGATGTATTCTTCAGCGTTGGTTCCTGTATGCGGAAAACAAGTCGAAGAAAAAAATTATTAAAATAAGTGACTTAGCTTGATTCGTGGACGAGAGTCGATGAAGCCGTGGCGGTTGGTGATGGAGTCGTGACAGTTGCTGGTGAAGTCGACTAGTCGGAGGTGGATCCGACTAGTTGATGATGACGTGGTAGCCGTTCTCGACTAGTTTCGAGATGAGTAGTCGAAGTAGTCATCGGCGTGTCGGTGTAGTCGTACACTCGTACGTGACAGTAGTAGTGCTTGTGTACGTCTCTTGTGTGCTTGCAGCGAAGGATATTGAAGCTTCTCCTGGCAGCCCTCGTGTGCACATAGCAGGATTGTTGTCCAATTTAATTTGCACAAGCTGGTTATTTGCTTCAATCCATAGTAACTTTGAAATTTTGTGGTAGCTCAGTCCAAACAGCAAGATGGCTTGGATATGCGTGTAGCACTAAGCTCTAGGATTTGTCTTCCACGGAAGTACTCGAACACACCAGAGCTAGATTTTGTATTAGCTTCCGCTTCGATCTCTGTAAGCATGCCTTCGGTGGAAACCAGGTTCCTAGAGCACGTCCATCTGAACTAGGCGTACTGCACCACAAGGAGTTGGACTTCGAAACGGACTCAACGAATTCTGGATTGCCTTGGCGCGCCATGTGCAGCTCCATAATTGAATTTTTTTCTCCCGCACACAGAAACAGTATGCATGGATCAGGATCACGTGATGCTGTCAATGCTATGGTCCATGGAGTTGGAAAAGGAATCGGAGGGGCAGCTTTGGTTTGCGTGCAAAATCCCGGGTGGCCTTAATCTTGATGTGGAGTTGGCTTCGGATTCTCTTTGCTGAGTAATTCCATCTCGAACTTAGAGCAGCGAGTACGAGAGAGTTGATGCGGAGCAGCAGGTCAGCGCTGACCTCGAAGTCGACTTCATCTTATCTCGCGTGTAGAGAGATTCCGCCGAATTAGCCAAAGCAGCCGCTTTCAGTAGGTTGATTTTGAAAAAGTCCTTCAAATTCGTCCAATGATTATGACGATGGCCTCACTGTGACGCCCCAGGTTTTTAATTACCGTCGTTAACGTTAATGACCGGGTTAGCTGGTCAAGTGGTCAACCCTAAGTCAACCTGGGCCCTCACCCATGAAAACTCCCTAACACACCCCTAGAGACCCCTAATGAATAGTACTTACACTTGTGGGCCAACCCATGGTCGAAGGGTGGGTCAAACCCCCTTGCCATCCCAGTGTCCACCTAAGTACCGCCGGAACTTGTGCGGCGTTCTCCAAAATTCACCTAAACACTTAAAATTCTACCTTTAGGAAAGTTGTAGGTCTTGTTGAGGGACACAACTTTCATGTAGAGTGGCATTGCAAATTTGGAGGAGAAAATTGTGAAAAAGCCCTTGCAAGCCGTAGTTTATCGTTGTCAAGCACGGTCGACATTTAAAGTTGGCATTCCAACGATTCAAATCTAGAGAGTAAAACCCCATACAGCCTTTGTGAAAGTTGTAGCTGGTACATAGATTTACAAATTTGGTATTCATTGCTTGGTCAAGTTGTATTCAAAATTTTGGAGAAACGGTGGCTCAAACATAGCACCAAGCAACACCGCCCGGGGCCGCGACGTCGTGCGCGACCCGTGCGCCGCGCGTCGCCGGCCGCCGCCGCCCGCGCTCCGCATCCGCGCCCGCACGCCTCCCAACACCCGCCGCCCGAGGACGACCGCGCGCCCCTAGGAGCGCCCGTGCCGAGGCGACCCGCGCCCCCGCGACGCACCGACGCGCGCGCGCGCCGTGCGGTGGCCCCGACGCCCCCCTTTGGACCGGCGGTCCGTTCACTCCCCCCCCCTCGCCCGCGTGCGCCGTACTACGGCCAAGGGTCACGCCGCCGTCATCGCTAGGCCGCCCCAGGGCTATTTAAGCGCCGTCCTTCTCCTCCCCGCGCGCCACCCGAGCAGCCCCGCCGCCATTGCCGCCGCCGTCGCTGCCGGAGCTCGCAGCTCGCCCTCCCCACTGGCCAACCGCACCACGAGCTTCCCTAGATCCTACTACAACTCCCAGGGTCACGTGTTGTCCAAGCCCGTGCCCTCCTCGCCGGGAACCCGAGCCGCCGCAGCCGTGCTCGCCGGCCGCCGTCGAGCGCCGCCGTGCGCTGCTCTCTCGCCCGAACCGCGCTTACTCGCCCACCCTAGGTGAGCACGTGGTCCTCCACGGCCACTTGCCTGGCCGGGATCACCGCCGGCTCGCCGGAATCGGCCTTGCCCGCGCCGCCGGCCCGGCCAGGGACCCAATTGCAGGGATTCATTTCTTGTTAGGGTGCTCTAAGTAAAAAGGCAGGACTAGTGTGTGAAGAGCCTATCTAACTTTTCTTGCAGATCAGTCCAAGGTCTTAGAAAATTCCTAGAAATTCACAGAAAAATCAGAAAATTCCCAAACTAATTTTGTAGGTTTCAGGATGTTAAACCCCACCTCTTTGTGGTACATTTATGGCTAGATTCAAAATAGTTTGGGCAGGAAAATTACAAATGTGTTATACTTGGATCTGTTATAACTGGAAATGTATAGCTTCTCTGTAGCCAAGTTTTGGATATGTTGTGTGTTAGGATATGAATAGATGCTGTGCCAAAATTTGCACAAAGTTATGCAGTAGATTTTGCTAGAAAATTTCTTTTCCATTCCTGCATTAACTGCCTAGGTGATTTTTCATGTTACATATATTCATGTTCTTGAGCCCAACTTGTGCACACTGTCTTGTGATGTCAAAAGGCACATCTTGTGAATTAATCATGAATTTTGGATTAACAGAAATAATTATTCTTGATTTATGCATGTTTTCCTTTGTAAATTAATAAACCAAGTTCAGTAGAGATTCCATGTGAACATGCTGGCTTTTTAGACTTGTTTAGGACCAGAGAGCATGCACAAGAAAGTTTGGATCATTTTGATGCTTATTTTTTTATATGCATTTACTTTGAATCACTAGCTAGCCTTTGTTATTTTCCATAATATTTATTTTCCTAGCATCCAACACTCACATGTGGGTCCAATGGAACAGGATAAGTGCTAGTAGGCTTAAGAAGCACTCATTTAATTTTTGGTAATTTAATTAGTTAATAAAAGGCTTAAATGCCCTTTTAATATTAAAGGGGAATTAAAATAAAGAGAAACCCTTAATTAAATCTTTTTCCTTTTTGAAAGTATTATTTAATATAAATAAGAGAAATTTAATGATCAGCACTGATAAGGAGTTAATTCATAAATAAAAATATTAATTACACCTTTGTTGGTGAAGATAAAAGGAAATTGAGCTTTCACATGAAATGATAAGCTTATTAAAAACCTTTATTCAAATATGGAATAAAAGAGTAACCCATGTACAACCAATAACCTTCCTAAAAGGGAAACCTTAGATAGATGCTTGTTAAGGTGAATATGACCAACTAGAGTTGGATAAGACAACAACTATCACATCACCTAAAGTGCATTGCATTCCGTGTAGATCTTCCGGACGGAGATTACTCCCTGGTCCCGGAAACCGAGGAAGGCGGAGCGGAAGGTTCTCTGCAGTACGTGGACGTACTCGACACCGAGGGTGCCCAAGCTAACCTAGCCGACGAAGGCAAGCTCCGGTGCATCTAACCCCGTTTTAAAAGTTCTTTATTCAATTATCTATGAATGATTGTGCATTTACGTACAGGAGTTGAATGAAACCCTAGATGCATGATCCATAGGTACCTTTGGTCCCTACTAGTATGATAGGTCGATAGCTGCTAAGCTATAGGACCGTTACAAGTCGAGTGATGACCTCACTCGCGAGAATAGGTTCCTAGATAGGAATCATACTATATCCTTAAATGGATTGCTCACGTGGTAAGAGCATGGGATCTGGGCTCCGGTCCAGTGGTTATGTGGGTTAAGTTTTTGAACGTACCAAGCATATGCCGAGTATGGGACCGGTAAGCCTAGTACCATAATGAGGCGGTGAGGGATCCTACTATTACTACTCTTGGGATTCGCTCTCACGACTAGCTACCGGTGGTGTATGGTGACTCCGGGTATCTCGCGGGGTATGCCGGATAGCCTGCACCAAAGACTGTAAGATTCGATCCCAACCCGAGGATTTATGGGGACGGCCTGGGGAGTTGTCCTCGCGGGGGCAGCCGACCGTGTGTTTGGGTCTACCTTGCAAGGTTTAAATCAATCGATTGTCGGCCTCTCACCGTTATCCGAGACTACTTACTCCACTAGTCATGTGATCCCTAATGATGGAAGTTGATGAAGATGGTGTTTGATTAATTGTATTGTACAACTTTGCTTGTACTAGTTGGCTAATGTAGTAAAGACTAAACCACTAGAACTTGTGCTAAAATCTTGAAAGTAAGGACCTACTCTTTGTTACTTTTTAGCAAAAGCAACCCAGTAGCCAAAAAGCCTTTCATGGTCTAGAATTGGTGAAGTAGATATCACCGACGGGTAAGACTTGCTGAGTATTAGTATACTCACCTTGCTATAATGTGTTGATCCGGTAATGCCTTCGGTGATGTGTGGCCCGGTGAGATCCCGCCGGCCGGGAGCCGGAGTGGGTGGAGGACGACTGCGAAGCATCACGAATGGCCTCCCGTGGTGACTTTGTCGCCGCTAGTTTATTTCCGCCGCTTTTCAAAACTACGAACTATTCCGTCATGACAAAAACTATGGTTTGTAATAATTAAACCCTTCGGGGTACGAATTTGGATTTGAATGTTGTTGTATCTCCGGACTCGCCTTCGAGTGAGTTTTAATGCATATATCGATCCTTGTGCTATTCAAGTGATTTACCGGCGTTAACCCCGCGACTTACGACAGGATGGTACTTTATTATTGCTTAACGACCATAGTGGATCGGTCTTAGGCGATAGTACGGTACTTTCCTGGGCGGGTTGTCACAGTTGGCATCAGAGCTTATATGCACCAGAGATTAATTACTAAACCTTAATCACTGATTTTTGGAATAAAATATGCCAAGATGTTCTGATTTTCCAAAATACGTTGGTCCGCTAAGGAAAAACTAGACCGAGAGGCCCTAGAGGGAATTTTGGATTCTTTCAGGTGGCTTAATTAACTTATGGTTTATTTTGCTAACTCCCAGCACATTACTTTATGTCAGACTTAATTCTCGCACAACCATACTAGTTCATCACGTTTTGCCATACGTGGTGGTACCACAGGAAAGTCCTGTGAGGGACTAGTGGGACCTATTCCAATGGGTGCCACGTCGCGTTTGAGTCTCGTCACGTCTTGCCATACGTGGTGGTACCACGGGAAAGTCCGTGAGGGATGAGTGAGGCCTATTCCAATGGGCACTCACGTCGCGTCGGAGTCTTAAATAGGACGCTGTCCATGCAGCGGATTAACACATGGATACCGTTTCTATAGTGAACGGTAATGAATGTGGACGCTTTCGTGACGTGTTGGCACGAAAGGTTCGTTTTCTGCAGGTACATAACAGCGCTCCGTTTGTTGTTAAGAGAGTACTGTATAGCTCGACTAGATATTATAGGGAGAGACGAATAAAAGCCTTGCCACCGGCACTAACTTCGATTTTTGGCTTGATTGCCATGTGAGGTCGAATAGGACGTCTTGCATGCATGTTAAAAATCGAAATAACTAAAATGGACCCAAAATTCGGAATTCCATATGTTCTCTAAGGAAGTTTATGCTAGTATGTGCTTTTTATAAACTAGAGTACCTTCCATACCTAGCCGTCATGCTGCCGAATTTTTGTGAAAAATTTGTTTACCATGTGCTAGGTTAATTAAACCAAATTGTTAAAAACAATTGATCCTCAACTAGTTACCTTGTAATAGCAAGTCTCAATCCTAGTTCGTTGGGTTGGTTCACTTTCCCCTAGGCACATCCAAGTTAAGGACCCTTCATTTTGTTTCCTTGATCGATGCTCAACCTTAAAAAGCTTAATTAAAAGTATTAGAGGTTAAATTGAAAACTTGGGGAAATTTTTTTTGAGGCTTCTGGATTTTTGGTTATGAATTTTATTCACAGCTGCCAGAACTTCACCATTTGACATGCAGTTCTCATTTGAGATCTGACATGGGTTACCTTTGTGTACAGATGGATTTCCCCGTGTTCCACCAGTTCGACGCTGACGGTACGATCCGTACCAACGGGTTGCACTGGGAGGGTTTTCCGCGCTTGGCGTGGGAAGCACTCAGTGCCGCAGGCTACCTTACCCCGCCGACGTACGAGGTGAAGGAGTTTGAGCGCTTTGGTGTTCCCCGCCGGGGTGATCGTTACCGTGCCTTGCCGCACCCCGTCCACGCCGACCGGTTTGACCCGAGTTTTATTTCCGCGGGATTTATCACGCACGAGTCCGTGGAGTCGGCCGCCCTAAGAGTGCCGACGGACTTTTGTGACCACAACCCTACCGTGGTAGCTCTTTCCCCGTTTGGACTGTTTCCGGGCCGTGAGTCCTCACGACCCGGCCTTGGTTGGACCGTATGGACCATCCGCGGGAGCTACCGACCCTAGCGAGCCGTTGGATGTTACTCGGACACTTGCCCGTTGTCCGAATGTGGTCTTCACACTCCGTGGGCTGCGTTTTAACACCGCAGCCGATCATTGCACGGCGCTTGGAGGCATCTAGGCGCGATTGGGAGCGGCTTTCGGCGGCACACCAGCAGCTGAACTTCACGCTTACCCAGGTGCAGCAGGAGAACGACAGGCTGTGTGCTAGGAGGTTCCAGTTGGAGCTTGAGAGAGGTGACCGCCTCCAGAGGATCGTGGACCTAGAGGCGGAGAACCATGCACTAGAGGAGGATGCCGACGCACACGGGACAGAGAGGCTGACCCTGCTGCAGAACATTGCAGAGATGCAGGAGCACGTGCAGGAGGTCGACGTACAGGTGGCCGCCTTACAGGCTATAGTGGCCTTACAGCCACTGCCCCCGCACGAGCACACCGGAGGAGCGACGGGCCGTGTCCGGTCCGGATCGACGAGCCAGGCAGGACCACCGCTACCGACTCCCCCAGCCTCGCCTTCGTACAGTGGTGCTTCAGTGGGCAACTAGGTTGCCGACGGCAGGGAGCAGCAGGAGATCGATCTTGTCGAGTTGTCTTTGAGATGTTAGAGTAGTTGGCTTGACAGCACGTCTTCGTGCCAAGCAACTATTGTATCGTGTGTTGTCTTGATGTTTCGAAATCAAGTTGTAATGACGTTGAACCTTGTTCTGTCATGTTGTAATAAGAATGCTTAAGCTTGTATGCTTTAAGTGAGTTTCGTTGTCTTTCCAAGTGAAAATTTTTTTGTGTTGAATACCAGATCCTTGGATAATTCGTTGTGAATGATCACGCTTGTCAAAGATTGCATTGTTTTTCTCCTAAGAGCGTTGGTAAAACAAAGCATCTTTACGAACATCACTCGCTGCTAGAAAATAAGTGCTCGTTCGTATACCACCTTCTTTGGTATTCGGAATAACGACGATCGTTCGGAAGTGATTATGAGCCGCGCAATTGAGTAATCACCGTCCTAACCATATTAAGAGAAACGATTCTATGAATCTTGGTGGCTATAGAATGTTGAGCTTGTTGCTGTCCTCATTATTTACTTACTAATGAGATGTGATAATGCATAATTGTCACACCCGACTTTCCGAAGAAAACCAAGTGCAAGCCTATATGCATGCCAGGATCAAGTTTCATGCATATAGTGACATAAAAGTGAATACAGAAACAGTATCACGTAAGAAAAAGAAAGGTTGTCAGAGATTTACGCTGAATCCTGGAAACGAAGGCTCCAAACATCACAGGCAATCGACTGGGGGTTGCGTACGCCTAGCACCAGCAACGTCTTCATAGCAGCTTCCTCTTTCTGAGCAACAATGTTTATAGCAAGGGTGAGCACTTGTCGTACTCAGCAAGTGTGGAGAAAGACATGAATGCAAAGGCTTTATAGTGGACTGGCTCAAAGCATTTAAGCAATTTTAGTTGGTCAAATTTTATTAGCACCTGATTACTAATAAAGTATAAGTTTATACCAACCCACATTAAGCATAAGGTAAGAAATACGCCACAAGCACATGGCAAGCATAACCAGAGAGAGAGAGCGCGATTTAAGTCCATCTTCAAGTTTAATTATCATGTGAGGGTCCAGGCCGCTCTTGACCGTGAGCACGGCTAATCGATTAGTTTTACACTCTGCAGAGGTTGTACATCTTTACCCACAAGTCGCGTAAAAGTCCCGAAGAACTTTAAACCCAACCATGCGATGCCGGCCAAGCATCATACCACACTACCGAGGTGTGATTGCATAGGGACGCTACGAGGCCTTTACAAAGAGTCCTCCCGTGCGTATTAGTCCATAGTAGTATGTCATAGAGGCTATCTTTCGTACCACACTTCTATTACGGACGGTAAGCCATAGAGTCTTCCGTTCCATCACCGCTCCGAATAGAAGAGCCATAAAAGCATTCCTCCATCCCCAACCTACTATGCGAGTAATAACCACACAAAGACTTCCCTAATTACTCGGCCAAGACCGAGCCATATAGTCCTTGTGGTTGCACCGTTGTCCCGGGTGGTTCTCCATGTTCCGATTAATCATATGGTCTTGTAGTAAGCATCCAAAGATATAGCATAAAGGTATAACATGATTCATCATTAATGTTCATTAAAACCACCATAACCCAGGTATAGCAACTAAGCATAGCTACCCAACATAAAGATAAACCCGTTTGATCAAGGCACAGGATAAATAACACTAGTCAAACCATAAACATGGGTCCCATCATATTAATGCAAGCATATGCAATGAGTGATTAAATATAGTTCTTAGGATAAAAGATCAAGGACACACTTGCCTTTAACCAAAGTAATGTCGTTGCTCAGAATATCTTCAACTTCAAGCTCTTCCAAACTTCTCGAACGGCGTTCACTCTAAGCGCATCAATCATCGGGCGCAAACATACACAAAGCAAACAAACAAGCATATACTAAGAACAAAACACCAATCATAAGAAAGCTTTAAAAGAACACACTAAAGGATAGACTTGATTAGATGGATCACTAAAGAACGCAAAGGGTGCTTGGAAGGGAAAGGCTTGGTTTGCTTTGAAGAGATGGTTGTGAAAGATTGAGCAAGAACCGGAAAGATTACACTTAGATTGAGCTGAGAAAAGAACGTCTAACAAACGTTTTGCATATATGAGAGAGCAAGGCTATGAGCTAGGTTCATTTTAATTAACAAAACAAATATAAAGGATATTTCAGAAATAAAATACCCTATGTTGGCATTAATGCAATATTAAACTTTATTTATGAAACCGGTGTAAAGAACTAGTCAAGTTTTATTAATAAAGATTCATATATGAATTAACCGATTAAACATTTAATTTAGAAAAACTAAACTACATGAGCAATCTAAACGAAACTTTGTAATTCGACTAGATCATATTATTATTAAAAACACTATGGCATTGGCATTAATCAAATTAATATTTATTGTAAAAGCCGATGTAACAGCCTAATCAAATTTTAATTCGAAAAGATTAATTAACCATTAAACAAATTAACATTTAGTTTACGAAAACCGAGATAAAGATCTAATTAACTTTTATGTACAAAAACATGTGATAGAAACATTAATCAAATTAAATTTGCTTGTGAAAACGACATATAGATCTATATAGCTTTTATTTATAAAAGAATGCATAGCGAGTCATTAATCAAAATTAATATTAATTTTATTTTCAGAAAACAAAACATGATGAAAACTCACTACTAACGCGTGCTTTACACTATTATGGACCTAACGCAACTTGAACGGATTAAATCGGAGCTAAAACGAAAAAGATACGAGAAAAACAAGATTGTAAGGACCTGTTCGCGATTAACTATAGATTTCAGGGAGTAGCTGAAAAGAATCGCAAGACACATTAAATAGTGCTCGCGAAAAGAACAAAGGACAGGGTTAGATCTATAAAAGAGTCGGGTGGGATTTATGTGCGAATGGTGGGATTGTTCTAGGGGGTTATCTATAGATTTGCATAGAAACAAGGTTGGATCTAAACATTATGGGATCTCACAAGGACCTAAACAGAAAACAACCTTATCTTTCTTCTTCCTTGGGTTGGAGACGGACTGCAGGTTGCAGGTTGCATCGGCAGGCTCCTGGCCGTTCCGGTCGCAGGGCGGTGGGGGCAGCCTAGCGCTCGGCTGAGGCTCTGAACGGAACAGAGAGGAGCAGAGCACAGGCTAGGGACACACACGTGAGGGAAGGGCAGCCTTGGCAGCAGGCACCGGGTGAACATGAACCGTGGACCAAAGCGGATCGACTCGAAACAGTACAGACAGAGAAAGGGAGCGCAAAGGGGATTAGATGGAAACGACCACGAAACGTGCACGGGAACGACAAAACGGAAAGGAAACGACAAGACAAACACGATGGTGTGCTCACCTTAGGCCAAAGATGAACGACGGCGACGGAAGAGCTCGCCGGAGTTGGAGAGGAGTCGCCGGAGTTAGGGAAGACGACGGAGTCGACGTCGGAATCGAGCGATCCACCACACCAAGGCGTAGAGCTCGACGAGAGAAACTTCATAGTGGTGTTCGTTCGCACCTGAAGTCCACGGTTTTGCCGGAAAAGCTCGCCGGAGTTTAGTAGATGCGAAAGTTCGGCGGCGGTTTGCGCGAGCTAGGGTTATCAAAACGAGATAAGGTTGGTGGCATTGGAAAGAGGACGCCAAGGAGATCGCCGGCAACTATTTATTGGCCGAGAAAGAGTCCGGTTTTATTTCACTTCTTTTTCTAATTTCGGAATTAATTTCAGATTAAGAAAACAATTTCAGAAAATCCTGAAATTGTAAATAAACCACGAAAAATACTCCAAAAATTGCAAAAATTCCAGAAAAATTCCCAGAGATAGATTGAGACACGAGAAATCCAAATAAAATATTTGGATCTCATGAAAAAGAATTTAGAGCCTTCTAATAAATAGAAATAGCTTAAGGAAAATGAGAATAAATCCCAGAAAAATCCGGAAAATTCTCGGGAGAGTTTGGACAGCTCCTAAACGCATTTTTGAAACCTTTTGCACTCAAGAACCACTAGATGCATCGGCATGAATGCAACACTCACAACTTTTTATTTAATTTAGAAAATCAAACAAAGGATTTTTCCTATACTATATTTCCTGTAAAGAAATATAAATGTTGGAAAAAATTTTAAAATTATGAGAAAATCGTTATTTAATTATTCTCTCTAGTCACATCCTGAAATTGGAAATTTCAGGGTGTGACAATAATCGTGCTTGTCATCATTTGGAAGTAACCTTTCGGTTATCTCACTAATGACGCTCACTTTTCAGATGGTGGGAACCACGCGCAGCTCTCCCAACGGTTTTGGAGCGAGTGGTAGTGGTGACTTGCCGCCACCCCCGCCCATGAACCCGACGGAGGCTTTCATGGCCACCCAAACCGAAGTGCCGCGCCGGATCTTGCGGACACGGCGGCGGATCGCCCGGCGGATGAACCGAGGGCCGCCACATGGGGCCAACCACGAGGGACCCAACCAGTCACCACGTACGCCCGGCTCATCGCCATGAAGCCGCCAACTTTCGCGAAAGCGAAGACCCTCTCGGAAGCCGAGGCTTGGGTCAAGGCCATAGAGGCGAAATTCTCTCGCCTTTGTGCTTTGCCTTGCTCCGAGGAGAACAAAGCGAACTTCGCAAAGACCGCAAGATCGCGAGGGGAAGCTTTGATGTGGTGGGACCACTTCAAGTCCATGCGGCGAGGCCACGCCGTGACTTGGGAAGAGTTCAAGCGAGGCTTTCAAGAGTCACCACATTCCCAAGGGTCGATGGACGGAAGATGAGGGAGGCGCTAGCCCTCCGCCGGGGATCCGACTCCGTGTACCGCTATGCTCGAAGTTCAATAGCTTATGCCGATACGGTGGGCATCATGTTGATACCGATGCCAAGAAGATGGAGAGGTTCCGTGACGGGCTTGATGGCAAGGCGTACGAGCGCCTAAATCCGCTCGAGCCCGCCAACTTCCATGAGCTCGTGAATAAAGCTATCTCGCAAGAGGATGCTATGAAGAAAGCCCATGGGGACAACAAGAGGATGTCCGGTTTCACCCCGAGCGAGCGGAACAAACAAGAAGTTTCGCTTTGTGAAGAAGGAAGCTCCGGGCCCATCCCAGCAATCTTCAACTGGACGCTGGACGATGAAGCCATTCCGGGGGCAAACCGCCGGGAACTTCCAGTTCCGCCGTGCCCAGCAGCAGGCTCCAAAGCCTAATGCACCCCCTCGTGATGTTGGAGATCGTCGTTGCTACAACTGTGGCCAGCCAGGGCACTACGTTAATGAGTGTCCCAAGCCCAGGCAGATTAAGCCCAATCCGCAGAACCAGAGCACGGGAAACAAGCCTGCCACTCCAGCCAAGAAGCCGATAGTGCAAGTGCGCCAGGGCAAGCTGAACTTCACTACCATGAGTGACATTCCCGCAGGAGCTCCAGTACTCGCGGGTACATTCTCTATCAATAACACTCCTGTTAAGATCTTATTTGATTCGGGAGCCACCCATAGTTTCATAAATGAGAGTCTACTAGACAAATTGGGTCTAAGATGAGTACCAACCAAATCTGCTTATAAAATTACCACACCCGGTGGAAACATCACGTCTCAGTTAGTGATTTTTGGAGTTCCCCTAAGACTAGGAAGTCGGGTTATTCAATCTAATCTGATAGTCATCAAATTAGGAAGCATGGATGTTATTTTGGGTATGGAGTGGATGAATCAACATAAGGTGGTTCTAGATATATCAGATAGGGTCGTAGAGATCCACTCTCCTACGGTCGGGCACACTACCTTGTACACCGCCTTTCGGGACGGTACCGACTCTTGTGCCTATGCGACCATTATCTCCTCCCTTGATGAGATTCCAGTAGTGTGTGAGTACCCGGATGTATTTCCTGACGAGTTGCCTGGTATGCCACCAGACAGAGATGTCGAGTTTGTGATCGAACTCCAACCCGGTACCGCACCCATTTCCAAACGACCTTATCGCATGCCACCCAAAGAGCTAGCCGAACTAAAAACCCAACTCCAAGAATTGTTAGACATGGGTTACATTCGCCCGAGCTCTTCTCCTTGGGGTTGCCCTGCCCTCTTTGTCAAAAAGAAAGATGGTAGCTTGAGAATGTGCGTAGATTACCGACCACTCAATGCAGTCACCATCAAAAACAAATACCCACTTCCTCGAATTGATGTTCTGTTTGATCAATTGGCTGGTGCCAAAGTCTTCTCTAAGATCGACCTTCGTTACGCTACCACCAAATCAAGATTCGACCATGCGACATTCCTAAAACCGCTTTTTCCACTCGTTATGGTCTTTACGAGTTCTTGGTCATGTCCTTCGGACTCACTAATGCACCTGCCTACTTCATGTACCTCATGAACTCAGTATTCATGACGGAGCTCGATAAGTTTGTCGTGGTCTTTATCAATGATATCCTCATCTATTCTAAGAGCGAGGAAGAACACGCCAACCATCTCCGAGTTGTCCTTCAGCGTTTGCGAGATCATCAGCTTTATGCTAAATTCTCCAAATGCGAATTCTGGTTGAAAAGTGTCAAATTCTTGGGGCACACCATTTCCCACGATGGTATCTCCGTAGATCCTAGCAAAGTTCAGGAGGTAATGGATTGGAAACCACCCAAATCCGTGCATCAGATCCGCAGTTTCCTAGGATTGGCGGGATATTACCGTCGATTCATTCCTGACTTCTCTAGAATCGCAAAACCCATGACCGAATTGCTCAAGAAAGGAGTGAAATTCGTGTGGAGTGAAGCATGTGAAAAAGCTTTTCACACCCTCAGACAACATCTAACTTCAGCCCCAGTGCTAGCTCAACCCGATAATTCCAAACCATTTGAAGTCTTCTGTGACGCATCAGGCACCGGTCTTGGCTGTGTCCTTATGCAAGAAGGCCGAGTCATTGCCTATGCTTCACGAGCCCTTCAACCCCATGAGCTCAACTATCCTACTCATGATCTTGAGTTAGCTGCCGTTGTTCATGCCCTCAAGATATGGAGACATTATCTAATGGTCAATCATTGCAATATCTTCACTGATCACAAGAGCCTCAAATATATCTTCACTCAGTCAGAATTGAATATGAGGCAAAGAAGATGGCTTGAGTTGATCAAGGATTATGATTTAGAAGTGCACTATCATCCCGGTAAAGCAAATGTTGTTGCGGACGCTCTTAGCCGCAAGGATCATTGCAACCACCTAGAGTTGGGGCCAGTCAGTGAACCCTTGTGTGAAGAAATGAGAAGGCTCAACCTAGAAGTGGTACCGCAGGGAATTCTTTATGCCTTGACGGCAGAGTCAAGCCTTTATGACAGGATTGTCACTGCCCAGCGCAATGATGCGGATATCCAAACCATCAGGCGGAAACTAGTGGAAGGAGACCCGAAGTACACTTGTTTCCAGAAGGATCACCAAGATGTGGTCTGGTTTGGAAAACATCTAGTGATCCCCGTTGACCCAGAAATCAAGAAAATCATTCTAGATGAAGCTCACAAATCCAATTTCTCTATTCACCCTGGTAGTACCAAGATGTACCAAGATCTAAAGCAGAACTTTTGGTGGTCTAATATGAAGGTGGATGTAGCCAAGTATGTAGCCGAGTGCGATACTTGCCACCGGATGAAAGCAAGTCATTTGAAATCGGCGGGGAGTACTCCAACCCCTGTCGATACCTATGTGGAAATGGGACGACATTAGTATGGACTTTATTGTGGGTTTACCCCTGACCCCTAGAAAGAAGGACTCTATTTGGGTAATCGTGGATAGGCTCACCAAGACCGCTCATTTCATTGCCGTGCATACCACTTACTCCGTGCAACAATATGCAGAGTTGTATGTAGACCACATAGTTCGTCTACATGGAATCCCAAAGACTATAATCTCGATAGAGGGACTCGGTTGTAGCCGTTTTTGGGAGCGATTGCATGAGTGTTTGGGGACTCAGTTACTCCGAAGTTCCAGTTATCACCCCCAGACCGATGGTCAGACGGAGAGGATAAACCAGATCCTAGAAGACATGCTGAGAGCAAGCATCTTGCACTTTGACAAGAGTTGGGACAAGTGCTTGTCCTTGGCAGAGTTCTCCTATAATAACAGCTATCAGGCCAGCTTGAAAATGGCACCGTTCGATGCTCTATACGGACGCAGATGCCGCACCCCACTGAATTGGTCAGAGGCCGGAGAAAGAACACTCTTTGGACCAGAATTAGTTAAAGAGGCTGAAGAGAGGGTGCAAGTGATAAGAGAGAATTTGAAGATGGCCCAGATGAGACAAAAGAGTTACCATGATAAGGGAACCGCACCTCGACACTTTGAAGTGGGAGACCATGTATACTTGAAGGTATCCCCCACCAAAGGTGTGCAAAGGTTCGGAGTCAAAGGAAAGTTAGCCCCGTGCTACATTGGACCCTATGAAGTCATAGAAGTATGTGGACCCGTGGCCTACCGTATCCAATTGCCAGAACGGTTTTCCGCGGTTCACAATGTGTTCCATGTAACTCAGTTGAAGAAAGGAATGCCTGTTCCGGAGAACGAGATCATCACAGAAGCTAATGCTTGGATCGAGCCGGATTTCTCGCTCGTCGAGCATCCCTTGAAGGTACTAGATCAAAAAGAGTAAAAGACCCGGAGGCAAACAGTGCGAATGTACAAGATCCAATGGAGCCATCACACGGAAGAAGAAGCCACGTGGGAGACGGAGGATTATCTTAACACCAAGTATCCGGGCTTCCTCCAATCCCGAAGCAGTGAGTCTTTTTCCCCATCTCTTCGATGTCAAATCGAATCTCGGGACGAGATTCCTTTTAAGGGGGGTAGGCTGTGACGCCCCCAGGTTTTTAATTACCGTCGTTAACGTTAATGACTGGGTTAGCTGGTCAAGTGGTCAACCCTAAGTCAACCTGGGCCCTCACCCATGAAAACTCCCTAACACACCCCTAGAGACCCCTAATGAATAGTACTTACACTTGTGGGCCAACCCATGGTCGAAGGGTGGGTCAAACCCCCTTGCCATCCCAGTGTCCACCGGTGCTTGCCGGAACTTGTGCCGCGTTCTCCAAAATTCACCTAAACACTTAAAATTCTACCTTTAGGAAAGTTGTAGGTCTTGTTGAGGGACACAACTTTCATGTAGAGTGGCATTGCAAATTTGGAGGAGAAAATTGTGAAAAAGCCCTTGCAAGCCAGAGTTTACTGTTGTCAAGCACAGGCTGACATTCAAAGTTGGCATTCCAACAGATTCAAATCTAGAGAGTAAAACCCCATACAACCTTTGTGAAAGTTGTAGCTGGTACTTAGATCTACAACTTTGGTATTCATTGCTTGGTCAAGTTGTATTCAAAATTTTGGAGAAACAGTGGCTCAAACATAGCACCAGCAACACTGCCAGGGCCAGTGCGCGCCGCGCCGCGACGTCGTGCGCGACCCGTGCACCGCGCGTCGCCGGCCGCCGCCGCCCGCGCTCCGCATCCGCGCCCGCACGCCTCCCAACACCCGCCGCCCGAGGACGACCGCGCGCCCCTAGGAGCGCCCGTGCCGAGGCGACCCGCGCCCCGCGACGCGCCGACGCGCGCGCGCGCGCGCGCGGCGGGCCGGACGCCCCCCCTTTGGACCGGCGGTCCGTTCACTCCCCCCCCTCGCCCGCGTGCGCCGTACTACGGCCAAGGGTCACGCCGCCGTCATCGCTAGGCCGCCCCGGGGGCTATTTAAGCGCCGTCCTTCTCCTCCCCGCGCGCCACCCGAGCAGCCCCCGCCGCCATTGCCGCCGCCGCCGCCGCCGGAGCTCGCAACTCGCCCTCCCCACTAGCCAACCGCACCACGAGCTTCCCTAGATCCTACTACAACTCCCGGGGCCACGTGTTGTCCAAGCCCGTGCCCTCCTCGCCGGAACCCGAGCCGCCGCGGCCCGTGCTCGCCGGCCGCCGTCGAGCGCCGCCGTGCGGGGCTCTCTCCGCCCGAACCGCGCTTACTCGGCCACCCTAGGTGAGCACGTGGTCCTCCACGGCCACTTGCCCGGCCGGGATCACCGCCGGCTCGCCGGAATCGGCCTTGCTCGCGCGGCCGGCCCGGCCGGGGACCCAATTGCGGGGATTCATTTCTTGTTAGGGTGCTCGAGTAAAAAGGCAGGACTAGTGTGTGAAGAGCCTATCTAACTTTTCTTGCAGATCAGTCCAAGGTCTTAGAAAATTCCTAGAAATTCACAGAAAAATCAGAAAATTCCCAAACTAATTTTGTAGGTTTCAGGATGTTAAATCCCACCTCTTTGTGGTACATTTATGGCTAGATTCAAAATAGTTTGGGCAAGAAAATTACAAATGTGTTATACTTGGATCTGTCATAACTGGAAATGTATAGCTTCTCTGTAGCCAAATTTTGGATATGTTGTGTGTTAGGATATGACTAGATGTTGTGCCAAAATTTGCACAAAGTTATGCAGTAGATTTTGCTAGACAATTTCTTTTCCATTCCTGCAGTAACTGCCTAGGTGATTTTTCATGTTAAATATATTCATGTTCTTGAGCCCAACTTGTGCACACTGTCTTGTGATGTCAAAATGCACATATTGTGAATTAATCATGAATTTTGGATTAACAGAAATAATTATTCTTGATTTATGCATGTTTTCCTTTGTAAATTAATAAACCAAGTTCAGTAGAGATTCCATGTGAACATGCTGGCTTTTTAGACTTGTTTAGGACCAGAGAGCATGCACAAGAAAGTTTGGATCATTTTGATGCTTATTTATTTTTATATGCATTTACTTTGAATCACTAGCTAGCCTTTGTTATTTTCCACAATATTTATTTTCCTAGCATCCAACACTTACATGTGGGTCCAATGGACCAAGATAGGTGCTAGTAGGCTTGAGAAACACTCATTTAATTTTTGGTAATTTAATTGGTTAATAAAAGGCTTAAATGCCCTTTTAATATTAAAGGGGAATTAAAATAAAGAGAAACCCTTAATTAAATCTTTTTCCTTTTTGAAAGTATTATTTAATATAAATAAGAGAAATTTAATGATCAGCACTGATAAGGAGTTAATTCATAAATAAAAATATTAATTACACCTTTGTTGGTGAAGATAAAAGGATGGAGCTTTCACATGAAATGATAAGCTTAATAAAAACCTTTATTCAAATGTGGAATAAAAGAGTAACCCATGTACAACCAATAACCTTCCTAAAAGGGAAACCTTAGATAGATGCTTGTTAAGGTGAATATGACCAACTAGAGTTGGATAAGACAACAACTATCACATCACCTAAAGTGCATTGCATTCCGTGTAGATCTTCCGGACGGAGATTACTCCCTGGTCCCGGAAACCGAGGAAGGCGGAGCGGAAGGTTCTCTGCAGTACGTGGACGTACTCGACACCGAGGGTGCCCAAGCTAACCTAGCTGACGAAGGCAAGCTCCGGTGCATCTAACCCAGTTTTAAAAGTTCTTTATTCAATTATCTATGAATGATTGTGCATTTACGTACAGGAGTTGAATGAAACCCTAGATGCATGATCCATAGGTACCTTTGGTCCCTACTAGTATGATAGGTCGATAGCTGCTAAGCTATAGGACCGTTACAAGTCGAGTGATGACCTCACTCGCGAGAATAGGTTCCTAGATAGGAATCATACTATATCCTTAAATGGATTGCTCACGTGGTAAGAGCATGGGATGTGGGCTCCGGTCCAGTGGTTATGTGGGTTAAGTTTTTGAACGTACCAAGCATATGCCGGGTATGGGACCGGTAAGCCTAGTACCATAATGAGGCGGCGAGGGATCCTACTATTACTACTCTTGGGATTCGCTCTCACGACTAGCTACGGTGGTGTATGGTGACTCCGGGTATCTCGCGGGGTATGCGGATAGCCCGCACCAAAGATCGTAAGATTCGATCCCAACCCGAGGATTTATGGGGACGGCCTGGGGAGTTGTCCTCGCGGGGGCAGCCGACCGTGTGTTTGGGTCTACCTTGCAAGGTTTAAATCAATCGATTGTCGGCCTCTCACCGTTATCCGAGACTACTTACTCCACTAGTCATGTGATCCCTAATGATGGAAGTTGATGAAGATGGTGTTTGATTAATTGTATTGTACAACTTTGATTGTACTAGTTGGCTAATGTAGTAAAGACTAAACCACTAGAACTTGTGCTAAAATCTTGAAAGTAAGGACCTACTCTTTGTTACTTTTTAGCAAAAGCAACCCGATGCCAAAAAGCCTTTCATGGTCTAGAATTGGTGAAGTAGATATCACCGACGGGTAAGACTTGCTGAGTATTAGTATACTCAGCCTTGCTATAATGTGTTGATCCAGGTAATGCCTTCAGTGGCCCGGTGAGATCCCGCCCGGCTGGGAGCTGGAGTGGGTGGAGGACGACTACTGAAGCATCACGGATGGCCTCCCGTGGTGACTTTGCTGCCGCTAGTTTATTTCCGCTGCTTTTCAAAACTCTGAACTATTCTGTCATGACAAAAACTATGGTTTGTAATAATTAAACCCTTCGGGGTACGAATTTGGATTTGAATGTTGTTGTATCTCTGGACTCGCCTTCGAGTGAGTTTTAATGCATATATCGATCCTTGTGCTATTCAAGTGATTTACCGGGCGTTAACCCGGCGACTTACGACAGGATGGTACTTTATTATTGCTTAACGACCATAGTGGATCGGTCTTAGGCGATAGTACGGTACTTTCCTGGGCGGGTTGTCACACTCACGGTGGGCGCTAATGTCGGAGTTTTATGTCCGGCAACCTCCATACGGGGCACCCGTCAGAGAGTAGATAGTGGGGATCGCCAGACCTGAAACTCGAAGGTATGCGCAGGTACACAAGACACAAGATTTATACAGGTTCGGGTAGCCAGAGTAGCGCACCCTACGTCCTGTTTGGAGTAGTATTGCGCCCTGCGCTTGGGTGTTGGTTGAGATCAGGTGCCCGGCTAGGTACCCGACCCTCCTTTATATAGTCTAGGGGGCGGGTTCCTAGTCGGTTATAAGGTAGGAGTCCTAGTAGGATTACACGGAACGAGTCTTAGTAGGATTACATGGGAATTCTAGTAGGAGTATGTCTTCATCCTTCCGCGTATGGGTACCCGGGGTGTATGCCCGACAGTTTCTATAATCATACTGTCATCAAGAAAGCATGAGCAACTTTTTATCCATTCTATATATGAGAAAAAACAATCCAACATGCTAAAAATAAATTTCTGTAATCAGGATTGAGAATAGTCCTCTTGTTCATCTGAACATTCCCTAATTTGATAAAGAGTAAATTGCGTCCACTATACAACAACTTGTCAGGTGGGTGCATATTAGTCCAACAAGTTGTAAGATGCTCAATTTATTACAATAACTTGTCAGATGGGTATGGATTAGTCCAACAAGTTGTAAAATGCTGAATTTAGTACAATAACTTGTCAGGTTGATGCATATTGGTCCAAAACCATGTAAAATAATCAAATTAGTATAACAATTTTATAGGTACGTGCATATTGATTCAAGAACTTGTGTAAAAATACTTGGTTCAATGTAATAACTTGGCAAATTGGTGCACCTGTAGCCCAAATTTACAAATGATAATGTATTAGACGAATCAGGTAGCATTCAAATTTTCTTCCAACTAATAGTTTTTTGTCAATTAAAGTTGCTAATTTTGAATCAAATGTATATACATTACTTATTTTTTTATTAGTTAAATTGAATCAAGTTTTTGAATTACACCATTAGATTACCGAGAGATAAAAGTTCATAAGACACCATATAACCTTTTGTTTCTTCTGCACCTTTACTCGTATATTCAACAACTTCAGAGAAGCATGCTCATTTTCGTTATTTTAGTTCATTTTGTCTTTCAACTAGTACATGAGACTTTAAGAAGATTTATGTCAAACTTATAAAAGGTATTCATTGTTAGTACGAGTTACCATATTCGATTACTAGCCGAATAAAAATAATATAATCAAACTTGAAAATTAATATTGAATATGAAATTAAAAATATTTCTAATCAAAATTTAATATTTGTATAAAGATTGATAACAAAGATATAATAGTAATTGCCTAAACATCGAAGGTTCTAGTCCTTACTAAATATTTTTACCATCACAACACAAATATCAATTGTCAAATAATGCACAATAACTTGTTCTGATGCAAGTATACTCTAGTTTGATATTAGAAATATATTATTTGTGAGAACATTAAGATTGTAGATGCATCGATGATTGTGCACTAAGTTAAGCATTTTACAAGTTCTTGGACCAGTTTGCACCCACCTATTAAGTTATTGTATGAGATTGATCATTGTATAAGTTGTAGGACTAATCCGCACCCACCTGATAAGTTATTGTACTAGATTGAACATATTACAAGTTATTGGACTAATTTGCACCCACATTACAAGTTGTTGTACGGTGAATGCAATTTACTCTTTGATAAATATATAAGAACCACAAAATGGTGCTACATGTGGTACCTGACAACTTCAGGAGGAGATGCAGAGGCCTCACTAGTGCTTGCTTGCGGATTTGAAGAGAGAACAAGGAGGGTGAAGCTAGAGTAAATATGAGGACAATGTTGCACACAATATAGAATAATCCTCAATCAAATAGAATCTGACTACGAATCTCTAAATCGAACACAAATGGACCTTCAAATCCAATTTAATAGGCCATTCATCAGACACAAATAAACTAGAACTAGACAAATCAAAAAGTCAAACAAGAGCCACGTACAACAAAAAAAAACATCAACGAATCCATAGAACAAGGGAGTACTGGATGGGTAAGGTCCCAACGGCAAAAGTTCCTCTCCTGCATACACACTCTGAGGAAAGGAACTCACCAAAATTTTACCTGTAACGCATGAAGGGAGTAACACTGAGCCATGAATCAGAGGATTAGGCGGAGGGATCAACCAGCAGCGCGCGCACGACGAGGGTGAGGTATCGGACGTACGGCATCCTGTTGGTATCACACGGTGAGTGAAGGTGACGCTGGTCCGCGCCGCCTGCATCGTGGTCGTGGCCACCACATCTGCATCTTGCTTCCGTCTATGCCTGTTGTTTTTATCTATTGTCCATATTCAAATGCACACCCATCTCAACTGAGGAGGGTATAGCTAGAAAATAATTATCTATTGAAGAAATGGGGAGGGTAGGGTGTGGGGAGGGTGCAAATAATTGATTGGATATGTGTAGAATCTAGTACAAAACTAGTTATCCATTGGGTATGGGTGGGAATGGGGAGGACAAGAAGTGGATAATAATTATTTGGATTTGGGTATGAACAAGAGTGGATTTGTTCGTACCCTCCCCAATGGCAGGCTTACTTCCGTCCCCGCGCAAAGGAAGGACCGCTTCAGATCAGAATAGAAAGAAAAAGTTTGTACAGTTGGTCTGCAAGAATGGACAGTGAATAGAATTTGCACCAATCTCAAACATTGGAGGTAACTAGATAAAAATCTTCCGGAAGATATACATCATCTGTGTTTCCCTAAGCACACGCACTCGGGAGCTCCTATATAGCTTCTAGAAGATGGATAAGCCTATGAACTTCTAACCCACCAAAATCCATCTAAATGATGTTTTTTATTTTCCCACCAGTGCACTTCATAATTATGTATTACAAAATATTTCAACATTTTTTAAGAAAATGTTGCAACATTTTTCAACCAAAATGTTGAACCAACATTTTCATAAAAAGTTGAGCCAACATTTTCCGGAATCAACATTTGTTGGGAAAAACATTAGATTCAACATTTTTACGAAATGTTTCATCAATAATTTTCAACATTTTCATGAAAAGTTTGACCAACATTTTCGGAAAAAAATCAACTTTTTTTTTTTTTGCCTTTCTTCAACATCTGGGCAGCAGCCCCTTCAGCGGTGGTGCGCCAGCCGGCCAGCTGGGCGAGTGTGCGGGGGCGCGGCAGCGGCTGCCGGCGAGGTCACGCGGGGACCGCAGCAGCCTCAGGTCGTAACCATGGTGGGCGCGCGGCCGGCCGACCATGGCCACGGCGGGGCGCGGGGAGTCCGCGGCGGCGGCGGCGAAGGAGTTTGGCGAGGCCGGCCATGACGGGCGCACGCAGGGAGGCCGACCATGGTGGCGGCAGCGGGTGGCGGCGGAATCGCGGGAAGCACGGAGAGGAAGAAGATGATGTTAGGGTTTCACGTTGTTGGGCCAGATGGGTTATTGTTGGGCTTCCGGTGGCTTATAGTTCGATTGCTTGCTATCTTCGAGAAGATATATAGGATTTCCGAAAATTCAAAGTATGAAAAGAATGCAAGGCAATGAAATGAAATGAAAATTTTTCCCTGATATTCACTGATTATTTCTATTAGATGAGCTTCAGTATCTATTAAGCAATCAACAAATGTCTATTTCCAGTTCACTTCACCATGGCTGCATCTGCATGTTTATTCAGGTACTCGATCGCCACTGCAGCGTGTAAGGCAGCTCCTACCGGCAGCACATCCTCGTCCATCACAAAGTGAGGGGAGTGCAGGGGATGCATCGCCTCCATGGTCTTGTTGCGGACCCCGATCATGAAGAACGCCCCCGCAAACTTCTGCGCGTAGAAGGCGAAATCTTCTGCACCCATGAACGGGGGGCTTCTCCGCACACTGCCCCGACCGAGCATGGCCTCCGCCACTTCTTTTGCGTGGTGATACATCCCTTCGTCGTTTACAGTGGCTGGGTATGGACGGAGCTGCTCCTCCATGAAGTCGACAGTGGCGGTGCAGCGGTGGACGGTTGCTTGTGCTTCTATGATCTTCCAAAGAAGTATAAAAAGTTATCATGTGCAGTTTGCAAGTGCAGCAGAGAAGAGAAACGTACAGATTGATGTCCCTGCTGGGTTTCAGGTAAACAGAGCGATTGTTTTGTTATGTACCTCTTTGATCCGCTTCTTAAGATACGAAAAGCCTTCTGTCGTCAAGCTCCTCAATGTACCCCCGAAGGATACCGACTCCGGAATGACATTGTGAGCATGACCTCCTTTCATGAACGTAACTGAGACCACCTGACAGTAAACAACAGAGAGGAAGATCGTGGCAGTATCAGAATAAAACTTGAATATGTGCTAAAAAGTTAAGACATACATTCGTTCCCAAAAAGAGTTAAGACATACTGCGCCCTCAACAGAATAAAATTTGAATATCTGCAAAGACAGATATAGAATGCAAACATGGTTAGGTAGTCACATACTGCACCCTCAAGGGGATCAATTTCCCGGGCAACAAGCAGCTGAAGGTTAACGATGGCAGAGGATGCTGCAACGATGGGATCCACAGCGTCTTGTGGCCCCGCAGCATGCCCGCCTTTTCCAGTGACCGTCACCAAAAATCTGCCTGCCCCTGCAAGAAATGGCCCTGGTCTGGAAGCGACCGCACCTACAGGAAGGGTTGGATCAACATGCAAGCCAAAAATGGCCGACACATCGTCCAGGACACCTTCTTTCAGAACATGAAAAGCCCCAGCATAACCTTCTTCTGCTGGCTGGAAGACGAACTTCACAGTACCCTATAGAATTCAAGGAATCAAGTTTTTGGTCATGGGAAAATTCAAGCTCACAAATTCTGGTCACACAATATATACCTTCAGATCATCCTTCCGAGAGTGAAGTAATTTAACTGCTCCAAGAAGCATCGTTGTGTGAGCATCATGCCCACAAGCATGCATCTTTCCACTTTCCTTGCTCTTGTGATCCCAGTCTACCAATTCCTGCCAGTTGAGTCACACAGGATTAGCAAAGAGACATTTTTTTTCCTTGGTACCTGGCGTCCAGGTGACGCACAGGCTACTCCAGTCCCTTTGGAAAAAAAAAGAGACACTTTTTTCCAACCGAGGACATATGCTATGTATTTCAGAACGCAGGGCAAAAACATTGGAATTCAAAAATAGTAGAGTTACTAGTCTAGCAAGAGCATTTGAATTGAATTGAATTGGATGTTGCTTGATACGTCACAAGAAGCTCTGCATCCAAGTTTTCCCCAACTAAAGATGTAAATATTTTTATTTCAGAAACAAAACAGTAGCAAATTACTCTCTGCTTAGCTTATTTTTAACAAAGGTCTGGCTCTGCTTGATTATGTAATGTCTCCAGCTAAGGTTGGACGAAAAGCTCAAAGCTCATTAGCTCGCTCAAACTCTCGTTAGTAGCTCGACTCGGCTCGGCTCGTTACGGCTCGTTAGTAAATTTGAACCAAGCCGAGCTCAGATTTTAACTCGCTACGATAACGAGCCGAATCCAAAGCAAAGGGTATCCCAATAATTGAGACGGCTGGATAGGACTAGATACTTAATACTTAATTAGCACAGCGCATCTGAAGTGGTCAGACGGAAAGAGGGATCAGAGATACTCGAAGAATTTTTTTTCTCGAATACAGATACTCGAAGAATCAAACTGTGCAGAGACAAGTCCAACGACGAGATACCATATCTATATAGCAATGTGCACTTGTCAATAATTAGTCAAATCGAATTATTGCTTGTTTCATTTTTTTTGAAGGATTTCAATCAAAACAGAGGCAGTCACCCACCCGATCGGTGTTTGGTTTAAGCACCACGGCCGAATTGCAAACAGTGAAATTTTTGGTAATAAATGGTCAAATTATCTGTGCAGTCCAGGATTGCGCGACAGTCACCCACCCGATCGGAAATCGTGTAATCACCACGGCCAATATGCAGACAATGAAAATTTTGGTGCATACATGATCAAACTATCTGTGACAGAATTCACAAACCGAAGCAGAGCACAATTGAAAAGACGAAAACAGATGAAAGAATAAGCAGAATTTTATCTTTGTGCCAAGAAACCTATCTTTGGAATCGAGAAAGTCACGGACCTGCAAGGGGAGCGCGTCCATGTCCGCCCGGAGCGCGACGACGGGCCCACCATCTCCGGCGCCAGCGCCGCCGGTGATGGTCGCCACGACGCCGGTCTGCGCGACGGGCCACACGTACGTCACGCCGATCGCGTCGAGCTCGGCGCGGACGAGCTCGCTGGTGCGGTGCTCCTGGAAGGCCAGCTCTGGCCGCTCGTGGATGCGCCGCCGCACGCCGCGCAGCCACGCCGCAAAACCCGGCACGCGGGCCACGCCCAGGAGCTCGCCACCGAGGCCCGACGACGACGGCGATGTGGACGCCGCTGCGATCGGCGAGATCCAGGAATACAGGACGAGTGGGAGGAGGAGGGGGAGGGAAGTCTTCGCGAGGAGAGACGGCGGCGGGGCCATGGCGCGGCGAGGGGCGGCGCGGCGCGAGTGATCAGTGATGGCTGAAACGGCAACCTGTTCTGTTTCCGTCAGTCGGATAGCGCATCCGGCAAGCAAGTTGTTTTGTTTTTGTTTTCAGCCCTGTTCCCAGTCTTAGTCTGGCTCTATAATATCTTTTTCTTTTCCACTTTGGACCACTCTTTTCTGTTAGAGCATACATATAAATTTAATATTGTGAAAGTACTTTAAAGATGTTTCCCTTTTCTAAAAAAAATATTTCGAATATTTAATTAGACTCAATTGCATCAACACCAAATTGATTATGTTTCAATTACAGCAAATTGAATGTTCTTGTTCAGATTTCCTTTTCATTCCAGATCATGTTCTTCTTGTTCAGATACTCAATTGCCACGGCGGCATGGAACGCGGCGCCAACCGGGAGAACCTCCTCATCCATGACGAAGTACGGCGAGTGCACCGGCCGCACCTTCGCCATGGTGGTCTCGTTGCCGACGCCGATCATGAAGAAGGCGCCCGCCGCCCTCTGCGCGTAGAACGCGAAGTCCTCGCCGCCCATGGTCGGGGGAGCGACCCTGACGTTGGCCTCCCCGAGCATGCCCTCGGCTACCTCCTTGGCGTGGGCGTACATCACCTCGTCGTTGACGGTGGTTGGGTACGGCCGGAGATCCTCCTCCAGGAAGTCGACGGCGGCGGCGCAGCGGTTCACGGCGGCTTGGGCTTCTATGATCTTCCAAAGACGAAGCATGCACCATCATCAGGTTGCTGTCGCTTGTCGATCAGTCGACAAGGAACTGAATTGCTGAAACTGAATATATATACTTTGTTTACCTCTTTGACCCTCTTCATGAGATACGATAGGCCTTGATCCGTCAGGCTTCTGAAGGTGCCACCGATCGTCACCGATTCCGGGATGACATTGTAAGCTTCACCTCCTTTCAGCAGCGTGACAGACACCACCTGCAATGTCAGCAGCAGCAGGGTCGATATACGGTGAAGATTATTCAGGATCTCAAGCAGACACAAAAAAAAATAAAAAAAATTCAGTTACAGAAAGCTACAATCCAACAGCTGATGTAGCATTACAGCAGCTTCAAGAGGATCGGTTTCGCGGGAGACGAGCTGCTGGAGGCTGAGGATGGCAGAGGATGCGGCGATCACCGGATCGATGGTGTCGTGAGGGCCGCCGGCGTGCCCGCCTTTCCCGGTGAGCGTCGCGGTGAACCTTGCTGCAGCTGAGAGGAATGGCCCTGGCCGGGATGCCACGACGCCTACCGGAAGATCCGGGATGACATGCAAGCCGAAGATGGCCGAGATGTCGTCCAGGACGCCTTCTTCCAGAACGAAATAGGCCCCAGCATACCCCTCTTCTGCTGGCTGGAACACAAGCTTGATAGTACCCTGAAGATGTGTACACGTAATCAGTATCCAGAAACCACAGGGATTCACTGATTCGGTCCTGCTCAATTGATTACTATTTCTGAAACAAAATATACAGTATGCTGAAGTGAAATGATTTCTGACTCAACAATGATCAATCTCATATGAAAAATAATTCTAATTTATAGGAGTGCATGACTACTGAGTACCTCATTGTTACAAGCAATGCTCCTTAATTATATCTTAGTGCTAGGAGGATGTTGAGCGTCGATTTAATTTGAATTTTGTCGCATAGTACCTTCAAATCGTCCTTCAGTGATTGAAGTAATCTAGCAGCTCCAAGTAGCATGGTGACATGAGCATCATGTCCACAAGCATGCATCTTTCCATCTTCCTGACTCTTGTACTCCCAATCCACCATTTCCTGCCAAATGATCGCATCATTGTCAGGCGAACATCCGCATCGCGGCGATCAATATTAGACCTCTTGCTGTGCAATCATTGATAGATTTCGTACACATGATACGTCCAATAAGCTAAGGGTACAAGGTGTAAATCTTAACTGTCATTTTCGTTCTTAGTGTGCACATCGTACTTGATTGGTCTAACTCGTGATGCCGTGCAAGATGTCACAAGAAATGACTCAGATGTTGTGTTTGTTTTCTCCACGTCATTTTCATGATGTGTGATGTCACCAAAAGGACCCTATGCTGGATTTGCTGTAGTCTCCACACTCCAGTGCCTGATTTTGACCGTTTAATTAATTAATTCAATTAAATGACTAGTACAAAAAATTTATCAAATGGTGCTCGAGGAAAGACATCTTGTTTGGGCGATGCATTGATTTTCTTTAGCGGTAAAACTCATTGCTAAACACAAGACGGAGTAAGATGCAAATGAATTCAGGAATGTTTGGAGAGAACAGAGCAGTGCCGGCACTGACCTGAACGGGTAGCGCGTCCATGTCCGCCCGGAGCGCGACGACGGGGCCGGCTCCGCCGGCGCCGGCGATGGTGGCCACGACGCCAGTCCGGGCGACGGGCCAGGCGTAGGGGACGCCGAGCGCGTCGAGCTCGGCGCGGACGAGCTCGCTGGTGCGGTGCTCTTGGAACGCCAGCTCAGGGTGCCGGTGGATGCGGCGCCGCAGGCCGCGCATCCACTCGGCGAACACCGGGGCGCGCGCCGTGCCCAGAAGGTCGCCGGCAAGGGTGGTCCTCAGGGGGCTAGAGGCGGCGGCTGGCAGTGGCAGGTGAAGGACGAGGAGGAGGAGCGCGAGGAAGGCGTGGTGGGAAGCCATGGGCGCGACAAATTCACGGGGCGCTGCTTTGCGGCCACAAAGTTATATACAGGACACGACACAGACGGCCGGCCACTTTTGTTAATCATTGGGGAAGCAATATATTATTTGTCTTGAAGAAATCTCTGCACTGGTACGAAATCTATCAGGCTTCATGGAGTACAGTGAGAAGTAAATAGCATTATTTTGGATTTACAGATTCTCACAGGTCATGCCCAAAGTATGCTGAGATTCCTAACTAGACAATTTTTCGAATTGATTTTCAGGCTACTGCTGCATGTTTCTTCAAGTATTCAGTTGCCACGGCAGCATGGAACGCAGCTCCAATGGGAAGCACATCCTCATCGATCACGAAGTGGGGGGAGTGTGTGGAATGGACAGTCACCATGGTGCTCTTGTTGCCGACTCCAATGGTGAAGAAGGCGCCCGCCATTCTCTGCGCGTAGAACCCGAAATCCTCCGCCCCCATCAGCTGCGGCGCGACCTTGACATTCTCTTCCCCGAGCAAGCCCTGAGCCACTGTCTTCGCATGGTCATACATCCCTTCGTCGTTGATCACAGCCGGATATGTCCTCATCTTGTCCTCCATGAAATCCACAGTGCCAGTGCAGCGATGAACGGCTGATTGCCCTTCTACGATCTTTATTTCCATATATACAAGCATTTTATTGATTTTAAGAGTGGCAGAAACTATACAATTCGCATCGAAAAGAGCTTACCTCTTTGACCCGCTTCATGAGATACAATAAACCTTCATTCGTCATGCTCCTCAAGGTTCCACCAAAGTTCACAGACTCTGGAATGACATTGTAAGCATCGCCTCCCTTCACAAAAGTGACAGATACAACCTGAAAGTTCAGAAGGCGCAGAGAGAATTTTTTGAATTAAAATGTTCAGAATTTATCTGACAATTGAAATACTACCACGGTAAGCAGATTTTTAACGCACCGCGCCTTGGAGAGGATCTATTTCCCTGGAGACGATTTGCTGAAGGCTCAGGATGGCACTGGCTGCAGCTACAGTTGGATCGAAGGCGTCGTGGGGTCCTGCAGCATGCCCTCCTTTACCAGTAATGGTTGCTTGGAATCGAGCTGCTGTTGCAGCAAAGGGTCCTGGCCTGGATGCAACAACGCCTACTGGAAGGACTGGGTCGACATGCAAGCCAAAGATAGCTGACGCGTCGTCAAGGAGACCTTCTTGTAAGATGTAGTATGCTCCACCCTGACCCTCCTCTGCTGGCTGGAACACAAACTTCACAGTACCCTAATGGTGGAACAAGAACAGAAATTATAGCAAGGGGAACAAAGACATATATGCCATGCAAGAATACTGACATAGTACTAATATAGTATAGGAAAATCTGGTGATGTATGTTTTGCAACATTCTAAATTTGATCATCCATCAAATTGGTTAAAGATTACCTTTAAGTCGCTCTTGTGATCTTGAAGTATCTTAGCAGCCCCCAGAAGCATTGCTGTGTGTGCATCATGTCCGCACGCATGCATTTTTCCTTCTTCTTGGCTCTTGTATTCCCAATCAACTAACTCCTGCAAAAGAACAATAGGCCTCTATTATGGTAACTCCATTTCACAAATGGTAACTGAAGAATGTGGAAACTGTATAGCTAAGGTTTTTGCTAGCTTTACCATGGATGCAATGCACACTATACCACTGGGGGTGATTAATTAATTTCCATTTTCCCTAGTTGTTCTCATGCTCTGTTTTTCAGATTACACCAAATTGACATTTTGGTTTCACACTGTGGAAGCTGTGTAAATCCACTACAACTTTTTTTAATAAACTCATTTGTACAAATAATGTGGGCGACAAAACAATAGCCTTTGCATAAATCTAATTTTCCTGATGCAATTACTTGTGTAGCTTGTGTTAAGATAGCAGAAAATTCTGAATGAGCTAGACATAAAAAGAGAATGTCTTCTATTGTTAGAATCAACACAGAAGATGTGGAACTTCAAACTGCACTTCTTATTAGGCCCAAACATTTTCAGAGTTGTTTTAGGCCCAGCCACAGAATGCATATATGTCATGTTTCATTTTTGTTTTACTGAAAAAGCTGATTATACCCTATTATAAAAGAAAAAGGGAAACTGGTGCATCGTTTTTACACAAATCAGTTGATTCAGATTTAGGCCCCGTTTGGTTCCCATAAGTAGGGTGACTTAATGTGCAAAAAGTGTAAAATAAGTCACATGTGAAACCAAACAAAATGCACTTTTACTTAAAGTCTTTCCAACTTATAAGTTGCATATGTAGCTCCACCCCTACTTAAAGTGACTTATTTTCACTTTTTCCTCTACCACCCTGTGTGGAGCCCACTGGCTTATAAGTCACTGCAACCAAACAGGACTGACGTAAAGTGGTGTGACTTATAAGTCGGGTGACTTATAAGTCACCCTACTTATGGGAACCAAACGGGGCCTTAGATGAATTATCAAGTTTTAGATAATCGGACCATCATATACAACAGAACCCACACCTTGTGCCCGCAACGAACCCTACTGCATGCCTATCAACCGCGCACAAGACGACGAGAACGAGAGATGACGACGGCTGCGCACAAGACGACGATAACGAGAGGTCACGACGGCGGCGCCGCACCGCTGGAGGATCTGGCAGGAACGAGGAGAGACGGACGGACAGACCTGCACGGGGAGCGCGTCCATGTCGGCCCGGAGCGCCACGACGGGCCCTTCACCGCCGCCGCGGCCGCCGCCTACGATGGTCGCCACGACGCCGGTCCGGGCGACGGGCCACGCGTACGGCACGCCGATCGCGTCGAGCTCGGCGCGCACGAGCTCGCTGGTGCGGTGCTCCTGGAACGCCAGCTCCGGCCGCTGGTGGATGCGGCGCCGCACGTCGCGCAGCCACGCCGCGAACCCCGGCGCGCGCGCCTCGGCGAGGAGGCCGTCGTCACCGGCGACGCCAAGGGGCGAGGCGAGGGCAGCCAGCAGGTGCGAGCAGAGCAGTAGTGGCAGGAGGAGGAAACTAGTGGTGGCGCTGGCGGTGGCCATGGCGCGTGCGGGACGATGGTGGAGGCGGTCACGAGCTCGGAGACGGCGTCGAGTGGTGGAAAGCCGAAAAGGGCGGCCGCCTTGATCGATCGATCGCGCTCGGCGGCCTACTCCGATAAACTGGGATAGGATTACCAGAATTCCATCAAAAAATAGATGAATTTTGGGATAGGATTACCAGCGTCATTGCTCGCATCATCCGACAACTAACTGATCCCTTGCGTTTCGTGCACGAACAACAGACGTATACGTAGCTGCATGCTTTCAGTTCTGTGTTTCTTTGCAAATGAGCTTAACAAAATTGTGTGTTCTTTTTCATTGGTGTGAGGCCACATCAATGCAAAAGTCGCCGTTGGATGACTGCTCATTTTAGGAGAAGAGAGGAAGTGCACGACTACTCAACCCCAAAATGGCCGGGCACGGCGGCGTTAGGCAGCTTCTCTCTCCTTGTATCAATCTCTGGTTCTGATTTGTCACTGATACGTGTGTCGGTGTGCGACAGTTACTCCTAACGTAAGTACGTCTTATCATGACAACAACTCTTCCTGCCCCTCTCTCTCTCTCTCTCTCTCTCTCTCTCTATTTGTTTGCCCAGTAAAACAAAGGAGTCTTTGATATGTACACTCAAATTAAATTCCATATACCTTTATTTCCAGATATTCTGATGTTGACTAATAGTAGAACTTATGAATATTTTCACAAGTCATAGGGGAGTTATATACAAATGTACAGCTATAAAAGTTTGCTCTTTTGATCGTCGTTATATTACTCAACTTTTAACAATTGCCGCAGATGAAGTTGAGTAAGCAGTATCGCCTATCGCGTAGATGATAGTACTGCTTTCCTCTCTCTCCCCTCTTAACTTCCTTGGAACATCAGCAGAAATTCTACATGGCAGCTATATTAAATGTGCATGATACTATATATATCTATACTCAATCTAAGTGAATGCACAAATTAAAATACAGTATCATGGAACGACGCCTCATGGAACGTCTTGGTTGACATGCAAGCCGAATATGGCAGACACGTTATGGAGAGAGCCTTTTTGTAAGACTAGGAAAGTGCCCGTGCGTTGCTACGAGCATCCAATACGATGCAATACACAAAATTTTCAATACAATTATATAGTACAAAAGCATTGCTAATAAATCAGAATATCGATTTACAATATATCATGCAAAGACAACATGTATTTCTTAATTTAAAACATTCAATGGGAAACAACTTAAATTGGTGGGAAAAAGTCCACAATCTCGATACCAATCTAAGCTGCACTCTCAACAAGATCTAAGTGCATTGAAGCTTCAACGGTTGGACAACACACAATCAAGAGGATAAAATGCTATCAAACTCAGAGACAAAAATTAAGTCAAGTTTACAATTGTAACATGCTATAATAACACTCCATCTGTTTATTTTGAAAAGTCACAAAAATGATCCTGTGCTTTTCAACCTTGTAAACCACAATCATTTTTACATTCTTACATACCGTACTTTTCACCAAATCATAATAGCAGACCTTGTTGGCCACTCTTAAAATCTGAAAACAAAGTTGTAAATTATCAAAACGTGATCATGTCTCCACGCAATCCTTAATACAACCTGCATTTTGTAAGTGTGCAATGGAATGCTTCATTTTGCCAGCCTTCTTGTAAACATGGCAGCAATTCTCCTCACTCAAGCAACTCATGCTTTCCTAAGCTGCTCGAGATATGAACTCAAGTCATTAAATATAGTCACCAACAGCAAACTCAGGTGCCCTTTATACATACACATCTATCAACTGTACCCATCTTATGCCGGTGCCATAATTATTAGAACAATCCCATAACCGTAATCAAGAAATATAGTACTTGATTTCTTATGTCAAAATAGTGCGGGATCGATGGATATCTATTTTAGCGGGGATAGCTCAATTTGATGCTTCAAAAATAAATACACTTAAATAGTAATAAATGTTTTTGGTAAACTTTGATTAGCATTAATTTTACAGTGTTTGACAGCATCACAAAGGAGATCCAGCGATCTTTGTTTTCATGAATAGGAAGAGATATTGACGATTAAAACAAGACGAATGTAATGGACGGCTTGAATTTCTCACACGTATTATAGGAGCAAAGCACAATAACCCACATGAGGTCTTTTGCACTAACTTAAATACCAATTACCAAGCTCTATAGTACGTCTAGACCAAATGAATTATGTGCAAATACAAAGGAATCTATGAAGTGAACTATAACAGGGAACTTAAAAATACTAAATTAAATATTTTGCAACGCTGAGATTTGTCTTACCAAGAATCATTTTCCCACTAAAGTCCATGGCATGCTATCATTCACCCACCACACTGATATCATGTCATAAACATGGTTTCCAACTGATCCTTGCTACTTTTCAAAGGTACCCAAGACCACGAACAGCGCTAGCGACGCGCTTAACCTCGGCATAACATATTTCCATTTGATCACCACATATTTTGTCACTTTAATCCTGAAAGAACAGCAAAACACATTTTTTAACTAAAGAAACAGTAATAATACAAATCAATCAAAGGAATCCGAGAATACCGATGTAGAAGTTGCTAAGGATGTAAGCGGGCCTATGGCGTCCGCGGACTACTCCGCATCGATCGCTAGATAAAATAAGCTATTCGCGGTTCCCGCCGACTCTTATTTGCGGTCTTTGCAACATCCTGCTAGGCTTTGCAGGGAAAGGATGAGCAGCCTGCAGGCACCACGCGTGTCTGCGTATGTTAAACTCGTTCAACCTCGCGCAAAGCATGCCAATCTCGATTGCTCAGGCAAAGCAAACTCCATTGGAGAAGATGGAAGGGTAGCTACCAGAGACGTCGGCAGAGGTGCCGCCCAGCGCCTTCGACCTCATCGCACCGCCCTACCACGTCACCGTCCTCTTCGCCTACGCCTCGCCAAACCCCACCAACGCCGCGCTCGCCGCCACACTCCCGCGCTTCACGCTCCTCACCGTCCGACGCCTACTCGACCAGAGCCGCCAGCCCCGCGTCGACCACGCATCACCAGGCGGCCGACAAGTACTCCATGTCCACCTTCTTCCACACGTGGGCTGACGTCGTCCGTGCGAAGAACGGCGCGCCGCCGCCGCAAACCATGAACCTCCCTATGCTGCCTCTGTACAGTTCGTACAGGCCTGGCGTCGTCGTCCCACGTGCCGCCGGTATTGGATTCACGGCGGAGCGGCAGGTCAGCAGGACCCCGAGAACGTTGTCCTTTCCTTGCTCGAATACCTAGCATCAAGTTAGTGGCGTCAGTGGATCGAGGGTGGTACCGGCATTTGGCGCGGCAACGGATGGTAGCTAGCGGCGGCGTGACTTCGTCGGCTGCTATGGAGACGGTTGCTGGCGGCGGAACGGCCTCGTCCGCTCCCATAGCACCAGCGCTGGAGGCGGCGCTCCTTGGCTGCCATGGTGCCGGTTGTTGGCGGCCTTGGTGCCGAACCTGCAGGCTCTGCAGGCTGTTTTGCGGACGCTGCAGGTGAGCCTGCATAGCCCAACAAGTTTTGCAGGTGCTGACCGTGTAATCCTGCATAAAAAATGCAGGTGCCTGCGGACGGCCGCAAAGAAACATTTAGCAGGCGGGTGTCGCAGGCTCGCAGGCAGACCCGCGCCTGCTTACATCCTTAGAAGTTGCCACACTACAAAATAATTACGCATATCTCAAATAAAATAATCGGATGTACATAATAAACGGGGGTTACGAAATAATTAGTCATAAAGTGGCAAAGGAAAGAGAGAAAACAAAAGAGCACGAACCAAATACTTAAGAGCTCCAATCATTGAAACAATGGTGACTCAATGGACGGAAAGCACAACAGCTCCACTGCATTGTCACCACTAACCCAAATTGAACTTAATCATATATGATCACTGGGACATGATGCCTTTGCAGAATTTTACCCAAAATGTCTCATAACATTTGAGGAAGGAAATTGTATCCATGCTAAAATCAACAAGTCAAGTATGGTGTGAATACCTTCAAGGCTGCCTCAAATCTGTGAAAATTGTAGCCAAGTCGAATTATTCTGGCCATGAAGACTATTTTCAATTTAATCGTAAGTTTAGAACTTCCATTTGATTTAGTTAACACCAGCCAACAATATGCCATCGATTTCCATTGGTTGTACATTTTATCCATTTCATATTTCTACAGCTGGATCATTTGTACCATCTATGAATGAATCATTCAAGCCATATTTTCTGAAGATGCTGCAGATATATGAGCACATGATAAAAACTCAGAAATATAAATGAAATATGTTGTTTGTTGTTCTTATGCACAAAATCTGAATTTCAAATAGTTCGTATAACATTCCGGCTGTAAAGAAAGGCATCATAATTTCCAATGCTAACTACCGAACTCCTTTAAATGAACCCCGAACTCTTTATGTACGGGAGAAAAGCTGGTGGATATAAACAATTCTAGACCGGACTTAAGCCTTAAGGTACTACCATAACAACAGCTACACGGATATGAAACCAATAGTAATATGAAAATGCTGCAAAGAAAATTGACTCGCTTTGTTGAAAATCAAAGGTTGAATGCAAGGAAAATTATCTAACTTGCATGGATTTTGCGCACTCACACGATCCGAAGTCCGCTCAAACTGCGCCGCATCGCAAGACCTTCCTATAGCTCATTCCACCACCACATATGGCATATAATTGTTGATTCCAAAAAAGGTGTATTGGACAATGCATCATCCCTTCAATACCTGCAAAGTTCTTGATGTTTTAAGATAAAGATGTGGATAGGAATACAACACAAGTTATCAGGATTTCAGTAGAGATAGCGGGCACCTTGTTATGGAAGCATGAGCCATGATGTTTCCGTCAATGGGCTTGACCTGCAGTCCAGCAAACATAGCTGTAGGATATAATAGCCGGATCACATTCTTCTATTCTTGTACCTTAAAAAACTGAGTCTAAACTAAACTATATATTGATGAAAAAAATACTTCTACTGAAATAAGATATATTTGTCTTCAACAGATGTGTAAAAGGCAACAATTCTCAGCATTTTAAAGTATTGCCACCTATTGTCACACAAAATAATTATCTCTATCATTCCAATGGAAAACAATATATAGATATGCATCCAATTAATCTGAATATCTTCTTCCCTTACTAAAATATAAAATTACCATGACATCTACAATGTCGGTGCCATTTTGACTCAAAACATTAGATCAATTGAATTGATGAATACTGGTTAGGAAACAATGCAAATCAGAAAATAACACATCACACACATGTATGAGTTACCAAAGGATGGAACTGGGTAATTTATCTTCTAGTCGCTGCAAAGGTAATTCCATATATGCAACCGTATGATATTTTGTGCAAATGTTTTGGTTCTGAATGAAGAGTATACAAGGGGACAAGCAATATGCAAATTGGAAAATTGGCATAGCATGCAAACATTTTGGGTAACCATTACCTGGGTGGGCGACGACGACCTCTGACCGGCCAGTGCTCTGTGCCTCAGCGCGACCACGTGTGGAGCGTCGTTGAACCGTAGGGCCGTAGGGGCGGCGGATGTTCGATTAGGTTGGTTCGGTGGTTTGGTGCCGGCAGCGGGGAGGGGGGCGGCGGCGGTGCGGGAGGGATCGATGGGGGCGGCGACGCGGTAACCAGGATCGAGCGAGGCACGACGCGGCGCGCGGGAGGGATGCGAGGGCGGGTCGATGTGGATCGGAGGCGTGCGGATCGACGGCGACTCTAGAGGAAGGCGAAGGCGGGTCATTAAGGAACGGCCGCGCGCGGATCGACGCGCCGTTGACGCAAAATGTGCACTCGGCGCCAATCACACAGCAAGCGAAAAGCTTAGCTTCGCACGCGCGAGAGAGAAAGTGACGTGCCGGTCAATTTTTCCCGAAAATTAACAAAAGATGAAACGAGTTAAATGCCAAAACTTGGAACCTACCGGTAGTACCGAGCGGTTCCATATTTACGGCTAAGAAGCCAAGCAAGACGACATGTAGCTATGCGAAGCTACCTGTCAAAGAACCATGACCATTCGGGTAACCAAGAAGGGAAAAAGAACATTGCCGAATGAATGACGTAAGCATGACAACGATCGATCTTTGAACAAACATGGATGCATGCGCAAAGCCATGACCGATCCTCATGAAGATTAACATTAAATAAAGTAGAGCACGAACATGATCATGTATTAAAATAGGCATGCATAGATCCAAAGCGTTAGTCTACCGCATGTCTAATCACTTTAAGATCCGTCGGGCACGATATCAGCAAATCTATCCACCGCATGATACAACTTGCATGAAAGAACGCACCACTTTCCACAAATAGATCTATCCACCGCATGATACAACCTAGATATGGAAAGCTAGAAGCACACGTCTTTTAAAACATAAATAACGCACGTGATCTACTCGTGAAGATATAACCGAATGCGGCTGAACAACCGATTCGGGGTCCATGAAGAAGGAACAAACATTACCACGTGCATAAATCTATCGAGCCGAATTGGAAATCTAATCCACCGGATGACTAGCTCCAAAGCAACCCAAAAACCTCGCATCTACCGCATGATACCCGGCTCTTTCAAGATTTATACTAACAAAGCAAGCTTGAACCCGCAACACGTAACAACCTAGATTGATTCGGTTTCGGCTATCGGGGAGCACGAGATCCACGCGTCAAAACACGAAACCTACTCGTGCACGGATCTTAAAAGGAAAAGAGCCGATCCAAACCCATCTAGATTGGGCAAAAGTGTATTACATGAATTAAAACATAAAGCAAAACTCATGATAACACGGGGTAACTTAATGAATCTACCGGATCTTGCCAAAATCCAATAGAGCCGATAACTAGCTTCGAGCTAAACCTTAGCCTACCGCATGGCTCATGATCTAACAAGAAACCCTCTTGAACCAAGCTTGAATCTACCGCATGACACGAAGCATGGTAACAAGACTACTTGCATCGGATCTAAATCCACCGCATGATACTAGACATGATACAAGGTTGCCGGTACTCACGGAGGTCGACGGATCGATTGGTCCTCTCGAAGAACTCGACGACACGACAAGGGACTCTAGGGTTTTGGCGTAAGGCCGTGTGTATTGAGGAATGAACGTCTTTTTGTTACATACATCCGGGGATCGTATTTATACCTGCGATTACAACTACCGCGAATGGATTCATTGCCTAACTAAACTTGATCGCCTATCCATCCATTCGCTTCCTCTGATCGAGCCACGTCACCGTCCAATCCCGCAAAATCAGCTCTCTCTGTTCCTTTGCCGAATTGGAGCAGATAGCCGACCGCGGATCCTTCTGCCGAAAATCTCTGAAGATATCTTCCCTTCCACCGGACGGACTCTTTTCCGAATCGGACCCACATGTCATACTCCTTGCCAAATTTTTGGTGTTAACACATGCCCCTTCAATTGTGGGATAAAAGTAATTTTGTTCCATAATTGACTCCCGACCACGAATCCTTGAGCCAAACCTCGTCAACACCTGTTCTTCGCAATCCGCCGATTCTTCGTTCGAGATCCAACCCTAGATCCCCTTTGTTCCGAGCTCGAATCTCCAATGGCAACTCGGAAACCAAGTCGCTCGGGTAACTTCACCCCTCCAAACCTTTGTTCGGCATTAGGTTTTCAATTTTACCCGAGATTTTCTTCTTCCGCTCTCTTCCGAGAACCGTCTCTCGCCCTTTTGATTCCTATTGAGGCCAATTCGCGGTCTTATTATCTTGGTCCCGAAGGGAATCCTGACCCTCGAGATTTCATTGCCGCTGAATCTCAGAGAATCCCTTTCAAGGTAGCTTTATCTCCACCTCCTCAATGGCAAGATGCGTTCAAGAACGGCCTTTGCCCCCAATCGCAGGCTGGAAGACTTGGTACCGTAGGATTCTTGCGGATAAGAGTGGATTGACCAATCTGGATACTCTCCGCATTGCTCAATGCTTGGAGTTATCTGTAGCTGAAACGCCCAAGAATGAAGATCTTCTGATAGCCGCGTGCCACTTCTGGTCCAATGGCGTCAATGCCTTCCTTTTCTTGGCGTACTTTGAGATGTGATGCCGAACGACCCATTCGGTAGTGAAACGCTAACTGCCGAACGACACCTTGAATTCCTTTAGCCGAAACCATCGACCCACACGCGTTTCAGCTTAGAACTCCAAACGACCCACCGGCGGGTTGGTCAAGGAAATCTCTCCGCCTTCCGATTTTATTGGGACGTGCGCCACGATCCACAACCACGATTCGAAGCCACAATTACCCCGCCAGGGCCTATAAATGTTGCCATAGGTGCCCCTAGCTCTCCACCAGGCCTTCTAGCTCTCGAATCTTTGCCAATCTCTGGCCTTCTTGCAAACAGTACACATCCCCAAGCCGCAATGGTGCGCCGCCTCAACCGCCGCCGCGCCTCCGACGAGGCTGAGGGAAGCAGCGCTAATGCGCGCAGGCGGTAATGATCGTCAATTTCTCCTTGTCGATCTTCCTTTTGATCTTCCTTTGCCTTGACAATCATCTCCCCCCTTCAGTTTGATTCAGTGGAATCCGCCCGCGCGCCGGCCAATCAGCCCCTCCCTGATGACTCTTCGGAGTCCGATGGCCACTCCCCCGTGCCGTACGGGGGAAGCGACGCTATTCGCTTCAAGGAGGAGCTAGAGGCGTCTCGTCTTGAGCCGGGAGGCCGTCTCCAAAAAGGCGGGCGTGGCCGAACCGAGTGGGAGGACCGGCGGAAACAGTGCTTGGAAGCCATTGATGGTACGGTTCGATTCTTGATTCGGTCCGGCCTTTGATGCTTGATCCTTTCTTGTTTGTCTTTTGCGGCCCGTGATGCCGAGCTTAACCGGCTAAAAGCGGCCGGGTAGAGCGGTGGCGGAGAAGGTGAACGCTCACGGCGACACGCGGCGGAGCGCCCGGCCGCGGTGGAGCGCCGCATTGACGAGGTGGCCGTCCATGGTGTTCGTCCGGGCACCACCTTGGGCACAGGCTGCGATGGCGACGCATACGGACGTCGACTATTCCACCGGCCGCGTGGCTTCCGTGGCGGCGCGCGCGGAGGATATCGACGAGATCGAGCTCATCTGGAGCGCCTCGACGGCCACGGCGACGCCATTGCCGAAATTACCCATCCCCGGTCCGTGCCGAACGGACTCTTTGATTAGATTGTACTAGGGATGTGTAAATGTCGGCAATATATGATGAACTTTTGGAATCTGCATTTGTTCCGTGATATTTCCCCTCGCATTTGCATCTGTGAACTTGTCCTCTTCGAATGCATCTGGGAACTGTCTGTAGCCGAACGCTCGCAAACAACTGCCTCTTGGCGCAAGATCCACAAAGGATCCCAATTCGGCAATCCGCGAATACTGTTCAAAAGAAACCTTTCGCACTCGGTGGAAACCCCTGCCGCTTGGTATTCCCACAGTGTGTACTGGCCAGATCATCACTCCCAATGCGCCCCCTTGGTCAATAAAATAGCCCGTGGGGTGCTCTGCAAATCCACTCGCACACTCCTCCATCACTTCTCGTCTCTTCTTCTGCTGCTAGAAGAAAAAACCCCAACGCCATGGACAAGGGTAAACAACCTCGGGGGAGCGGCTCGTCGAAGGAAGCGTACGATTCGGAAGTGAGTTCTTTCTTGATCTGCTCCTTGTCCTTCCCGCTTGATCTTGCGCTTCATGTTTTCCTCTCCGCCTCTTTCGGCCTTGATTTGCTTCTCGAAGAAATCATCGGAACCGAAGATGTTCCCGAGTACATCTCCTCCGATTCTTCTCTGAGGCGGAGGATGCCACGCCCGAGCAAAGGGTCATCCATCAGCTGCGCCGCCGTACCCGGCACCTGGAGCGTGACCTCAGGGACATGTCCGTCCGTTTGTCAAGCCGAACGCGAGCGTCGTATGGCGGCCGGAAGCGCTAGTAGGGGGTAAACGCTTCGTCTCCCTTCATGTTTGCATCCGGATTTCTTGCCCCTAACCTTGATTCTTTTGCCCCCGGATGTTTCGACGGGTACGACAACCCGAAGGCGGCCCGGGATAGCTTGGTAGAGGCCGCCAATCGTGGTCATCCTCGTGCGTTCCAAGTCGCCGTCACGGTGGTCTGGAACAACCGAAGAGGGAGCGGCGGCCGAAGAAGCAAAGAAAAGATTGAACCATACTTTCGCTTCTTACTCCACGCCTTCTCGCTTCCCTCCCTTAGGGGACTTGGCCTTCGGGGCCGCTATGTGTAATCTGCGGGAAACCGGTTGTAGTGTAGTATTGAGCTAAGGGCAATGCATCGAGCACCGGCCATTTTCTTTTGTTCATGGATTTTTGTTCTAAAGGCGGCCTCATCCCCGAGCGCCGTTTCGTGTCGATGTGTATAATCATCGATCGATTTCAATGCTAGGATAATACTTCTTCGGATATCTTCCATTTATTGCGGCGGAAAACTCCTCTCCTAGCAAAGTTTTCAATATGTATGCATTACCGAGAACGCATCGACCACACGAAAAGGCCCCTCCCAGTTAGGGGACCATTTGCCGAATTCACTGTATTTAGTTCCAATCGGCAGTAGCGCTTTCCAAACTAGATCGCCCTCTGTGAATTGCTTTACTTTTACTTTCTTGTTATAGTATTTGGCGACCCGCAGCTTGTTTTTCTCGATGTTCTCCAGGGCCCTGAGGCGGATCATATGCAAATCTTCTAACTCATCCATCATTAGGCCGCTGTAATCCTTGGAGCTCAAATCGTTTTGCAGCACTACTCTCCTTGACTCTGATTGCATTTCCCAGGGCAAGATCGCGTGATGCCCGTAAACCAACTCGTAAGGAGAAGTCTTCGTAGCTCCATGGGGGGCCATTCGGTAAGCCCACGGTGCTTCACCGAGCACCGAATGCCATCTCCTCGGCTTACGGTCGATCTTCTTACGTATAAGCTTGATCATGATCTTGTTAGAAGCCTCTCGCTTGACCATTAGCTTGGGCGTAATATGGTGAGGAGTTAAATAATTTGATCCCCATGCTTTCGGCAAAATCTACGAATTCCAATGACACGAATTGTGCCCCTTGGTCGGTGGTAATTGTCCGAGGAATCCCAAATCGATAGATGATGTGCTCCCCGACGAACTCAATCATGTTTTACGACGTCACCTTCTTGAGTGGGATTGCCTCGACCCATTTGGTGAAGTAATCGTGCAGCCAAAAGCACGAACTTATGCCCCTTGCTAGATGGTGGATTAATTTGGCCAATCAAGTCTATACCCCAACCCCCGAATGGCCATGGCTTGATGATGGGATTTAATGCTGATGCGGGGACTCTTTGAATATTCCCGAACCTCCGGCAATCTTGACACCCCTTGTAATACTCAAAGCGGTCCTCTAATATCGTCGGCCAAAAGCTTCCGGCTTTCGCCTAATGACCCATTTCATGCGATAGGCCGATTGGTGCGCTCCACATATCCCATCGTGCACCTCGCTCATCATGTTCTTGGCTTCTTCGGACCCGGCATCGTAGCGAGTACTCCATCTAATGACTTATAGAATAAATTGTCATCCGGAAGAACGAACTTGATTGCCTTGTACCCGAGCTTCCTAGAGACTTTTCGGGATGGATCTCTCAAATAATCAACGATCTCTTTCCTCCAATCATCTTCTCGTAAGATCCGTCCCCGGTGCGCTCACCTCTGCAGCAAATGCTTCTTGACTCTCTTTATAACCGGAGGCGCTCCGAGCCGGCTGTTTGCTTCCTCGTTATGCTCTCTAGGAATGTCTTTGTAGGGTTACCGGTGGAAAGCCCTTCAAGATTTCTCTCGCATTCCTCGTAGTAACTCCTCAGCGCCTCGCTTCTGCACTCGTACTGGCCGTTCAATTGCTTGATGACCAACTCTGAATCTCCATAAATTTCAACTGAAACGGCCCCGGCTTCTCTCAAATATTGAAGCCCTCGAAGCAGCGCCTCGTACTCAGCCTGGTTATTTGTGACGGTGGGTTGTATAGGAATGGCGAATTCGAACATCTCACCTCTGGGAGAAATTAGTAGAATCCCTACTCCCCCACCTTTGCCACATGATGACCCGTCGAAGAATAGAGCCCATGGGGTAATTTCAAGCAGATCAATCGAAGGGTCACGGTGTTCAGTTATAAAATCGGCAATGACCTGACCTTTGATGGCTTTTGCCGATTCGAACTTCAACTCGAATTCTGATAGAGCTAAAATCCATTTGCCAACCCGACCATTCAAAATTGGCATAGATAACATATGTTTTATCACATCAAACTTCGAGTATACGGTGCATTCGGCATTCGGCAAGTAGTGCCGAAACTTTGTACACGAGTAGTATACGCAAAGACACAATCTTTCTATAGCCGAATACCTGGTTTCAGGATCAAGTAGTTTTCGGCTAAGATAGGCTACTACCCGCTCCTTCCCTCCGAATTCTTGGATAAGGGCCGATCCAATAGTTTGGGTATCGGCCGCCACGTACAACTTGAAAGGCTTGTTCAGCTGAGGAGGAACCAGCACCGGCGGCTCCTTCATGTATTGCTTGATTTCCTCGAAAGCCTTTTGTTGTTCGTCACCCCATGTGAACTTCTGATCCTTCTTTAGTTTTAGCAACGGAGAGAACGGCAACACCTTCTGTGATAAATTTGAGATGAACCTTCTCACAAAGTTGATCTTGCCGAGCAGTGATTGCAACTCCTTGAGGTTGGTTGGAGGAACGACTTCATCAATGGCCTTCATGCTCTTTTTGCCAACTTCGATCCCTCCTTCGTGGACCAAAAACCCCAAGAACTCTCCAGCTGACACCCCAAATGCACACTTGTTTGGATTCATCTTCAGGCCATGCTTCCGGGTGCATTCCAGGGTCTTCTTCACATCTTCCAGATGGGTGCCATGACTTAAGGACTTGATCACCACGTCGTCAATGTAGATTTCCACGGTCTTGCCGATCAACTCATGAAAAATGTAATTCATGGCCCGTTGATAGGTTGCACCGGCGTTTTTCAACCCGAATGTCATGACGATCCACTCAAACGAGGCCTATGTGACCGGGACACCTAAAGGCCGTCTTCGAGATATCTTCTATTGCCATGAAGATGCGATTGTACCCCGCATTGCCATCCATAAAGCTAATCACCTTGTGCCCGAAGCGCGGCGTCAATCGGCAAATCGGCAATAGGCATCGGGTATCCATCCATGGGAGTGGCTCGTTCGGGTCCCCGAAGTCTATGCAAACTCTCATTTTTCCATTTTTCTTATACACGGGGACGATGTTAGAAATCCACTCCGCATATCTCAGGGCCGAACGAAGTTTGCGTCAAGTAACCTTCGATTTCCTTCTTCACATCGGCCAATACTTCATCCTTGTAGATTTTCCGGGCGGTCGCTTATATGGCTTGAAACCGGGCTTGATTGGCAACCGGTGTTCGACGATGGATCGATCCAATCCGAGCATCTCCGAGTAATCCCGGGCGAAGCAATCTTTATATTCTGCGAGAAGCTCAATTAAGTTCCCCCCGAAGTCCGGGCCGCAAGTTTGCACCGATGAACGTCGGCCTTGGCTTATCACCGCTTCCAATGTCAACTTCCTCCGGCTTATCGGCCGACATGAATCCTCGTCCCGGCTTGCCATCGGTGCCATCCACGGGGGTTCTCCATTAAAAATTCTTGTAAGAGCCGATCGCTTGAATCGGTGTTGGTCACCGCCGACGGGTTCAACAGGACCTTCTCCCCGGTCCTTCCCTAAGAAGCAATCGATGCCTTGGTACTCCCCGGAAGGCTGGTTCCATGTTAGCCACGCTCACGGAGTCATCCGCTCCGGACGACCTCGATTTCATCGTCCACCCACCGGATCCGGTGATGCATAGTGGATGGGACGCGGCGGCTTGGCGTGGATCCGGTCCCCCGCCCAAGCGGCGGTCGTAGGCTCCCTTCCCTTCGATGACGAAGAAGGTGGTGAGCGAGCGTCTTGGACCCGATCATCAAGTCCACGTGAGCGCATCCTTTGGTGTCCGAAGGGTTCCGGCGAAGTCGTTTAGGATGATGCTTGTTGGTGTCGGATCGCTCGGGGTCATGCCAAGCTTCTCGAAGGTGGTGTACGGCATTACGTTGACTGCCGCGCCACCGTCGACGAACATCTTGGTCAATGGCTTGCCATTGACGTACCCCTTCAAGTACAGCGGCCTCATGTGGCGATTTTTGGCCGGCTTGTCGAAGACGGCCTGCTTGGCAAGCACCAGCTGCGCCATCATTTCCTCGGGTTGCTCGTCGTCAAAAGAAGCTTCTTCCTGCATCACCTGGTTAGCGGGAGCCATGAACTCGTTTGGCAGGAAGTATACCATGCATGCAGGGGCTGGACGCTTCGATCCTTCCGGCTGGTCCTTGGGGCGCCACTTCTGTCTCGTCTGGATCCCGGCTTGCTTCATCTCGCGGTTCCTCAAGCGTTGGACCCGCCTCTTCTGGCTCTTGCGTAGACCGGGTGGGCACCACTGCCCCTTCTGCCAGACGTAGACATCTTCGTCCTCCTCGTGGTCAGCCCACCTGAGATCGGCTCGGCGTTTCCTGGGATGATCAATGATTTCAATTTTTTGCCGCCGATCCCCATTCGGGTGGATCCTTCCAAGTCTTTCGTGGACGGATCGGCGATTGGCAGTTTCTCGCCCCGTACTCGGCATATCCGTCGCCGCATTCGGGACGCTTCCTTAATGTGGGCGGTTTCGGGCCTTCATTCCGGCGGTGCACGAAAAGGCGCACCCCCGGTGGGCGCGCTCCCCGCGCGCGCGTGCCTGTTCCCCGATTCCATCTCGCGCGCTTCCTCCTCGGCCCCTGCGTTGCTCCTCCTCGTGACGACGCTCCTGGTAGCGTTCCTTCTCCATCTGGCGCTGCCATTTATTAAGGAGGATGCGCGACGTCACCTTGGGTTTGGGTTTGGACGATTCCCCGATCTCGATGTGGCTCTTGAGAACGCGGGGGGCGTCGCCCTGTACTTGCTCTATGGTCACCTGGCGCTTCGGGTCAACTGATCCATCTTGCTTGGACCTGGCCGAGGTCAGGACCTTGACTTTCCCTTTCTCTTCGGCTGTTATCGCATTGATAGAAAAGCCGAGCATGTTCTGCGGGAAGGGGTGGCCATCCAGCTTCATCTTGTTGTCGAACTTGAGATGCCCTTCTGGATAGCCTTACGGATCCTCATCCCGAAGACCCCTGCGCTCGTTGATGGAGTGCGAGTCCCCGTCATGAAAGCCGCAAGTAACGTTTCGCTTTGACCCCATCGAGGCCGAAGCATAGAGTGCCCTTCGGGCGACTTGATTCGGCCTTCTTTTACCAAGAGCTCGAACAACTTGTCGGCCTTTGTGATGTCGAAGTCGTAGGTTCCTTTGGTCCGTCCGACCCAACGCCGATTCATTGTGAGAGGCTCTTTACCCCACATGATTTCTCGCCGCGGCTATCTCCGGTTCGTCGTCGGAATCCTCGAACAAATCAGCTTTGTCCAAGAATTGATTGTAGATATCGGCGATGTCGTGTCGCTTGCCAAACTTGGGGTCCTTCTTGAGGCCATATGCTCGATTGCTCATCAAGGATAACTTCGCGACGTTGGCCCAAGTTTTCACACTCCATCCCAAAGAGCTTTTCGCGCACGGCCGGTAACATCCCGGCGACGGCCATATCGGCTAGGCGATCGTCCGGCAAGTTCAATGAGAAGCACATGCCCTTGACTTCTCTCGAATCTTCCGAGAAACTCCGGCGGTGTTTCACCGTGTCTTTGTTTCGGGGTGGCGAGGTCAATCAACTTCTTCTCGAAGCTGCCGCGAAGTAATGAGCGTGGAATTTACGCTCCAAATCTTTCCACCCCGGCCCCCGACTCGGGGGGCAAGGACGAGAACCACCGAAAAGCCGGACCCGTCGGTGAGGCGGGGAAGTAGCGAACCCCCGAACGTCTCTTCGGCCGAACATTCCCCCCGGCTGGCATGAGATAACGAGCGATATGCTCGACCGTGCTTGTCTCGTCCCGCCCGAGAGAACTTTGTGAATTCCGTCGGCGGTTTTACCCTTGGCGGCGGAGCACGTTATAGTACCACTCCGGGAACGGCGGCTCGTAGGTGGGACCACCGCATCCTTGGCTTGAGGCCGAGCTGATTCTGCATCAATTCGGCCATCTTGCGTGCTAGGGCATCTTCCTCCTGAGCGCCTGCAGCCGGCGCGTACCCTGGGTGCGGGAAGGCGTCGAACGCCCCGTAATTTCCCACTTCGTGATAGCCACCGCCGTATAGATTCCTCTGGAGCCAGTTGGTTGACGGAGCTATTCTTCGACTGGGGTCAAGTGGGGCCCCAGATGAGCCGAACGCTAGGTCTCCGTACGTGGGCTGGTACGGATTCGGCTGTTGCACAGGCTGACCTGTGCTGCTCTGTGGTGGCGGCAGGATCGGTTGACTTCCTGAAGCCAACGAAGGCTGAACTGGCTGCCCCCCAGCGCCCTGTGGAGGAGGTTGGAACGTTTGGCTCCCGGAGCTCTGAGGAGGGGGCTGCTGCACCGGGCCCCGTGGTGGCGGCTGAGAGCTTGATTCACCCAGCTCCACGGTGCTCTTTCCGGCGTACGCCTTTCCGAACGCCCCGCCCGCGCCGGGCCGAAGAGGGCCACCATCATCTGTTGGAGCGACCCAAGGAAAGCTTGGTTGTGCTTGGTGAGCACGTCGTCCATTGACTCTTGGAAGATCCGCGCGCATTCTTCCTTTTCTTGTTGGGTCGTAGCGTCGGTTTCTCCCGGCAACGGCACTCGGGCGAGGCCATTCTTCAGATATGGTACACCACTTCGATTCTTCTTGAAGGACATGAGGCACTTTTGTTGAAACTGATTTACGGCGTCTACGAGGCCGATGTCTTGCTGCGGAGAAAGCTCCTCAATGCCGACATCCGGGAGGTCCGTGATCTCGGGCATCTGAACCGGTTCGGGCCGTATTGTCCCACCGGGCGTGCCAAAAAGTGTGTTGACGCAAAATGTGCACTCGGCGCCAATCACACAGCAAGCGAAAAGCTTAGCTTCGCACGCGCGAGAGAAAGTGACGTGCCAGTCAATTTTTCCTGAAAATTAACAAAAGATGAAACAGTTAAATGCCAAAACTTGGAACCTACCGGGTAGTACCAGGCAGTTCCATATTTACGGCTAATAAGCCAAGCAAGACGACATGTAGCTATGCGAAGCTACCTGTCAAAGAACCATGACCATTCGGGTAACCAAGAAGGGAAAAAGAACATTGCCGAATGAATGACGTAAGCATGACAACGATCGATCTTTGAACAAACATGGATGCATGCGCGAAGCCATGACCGATCCTCATGAAGATTAACATTAAATAAAGTAGAGCACGAACATGATCATGTATTAAAATAGGCATGCATAGATCCAAAGCGTTAGTCTACCGCATGTCTAATCACTTTAAGATCCGTCGGGCACGATATCAGCAAATCTATCCACCGCATGATACAACTTGCATGAAAGAACGCACCACTTTCCACAAATAGATCTATCCACCGCATGATACAACCTAGATATGGAAAGCTAGAAGCACACGTCTTTTAAAACATAAATAACGCACGTGATCTACTCGTGAAGATATAACCGAATGCGCCCGAACAACCGATTCGGGGTCCATGAAGAAGGAACAAACATTACCACGTGAATAAATCTATCAAGCTGAATTGGAAATCTAATCCACCGGATGACTAGCTCCAAAGCAACCCAAAAACCTGCATCTACCGCATGATACCCGGCTCTTTCAAGATTTATACTAACAAAGCAAGCTTAAACCCGCAACACGTAACAACCTAGATTGATTCGGTTTCGGCTGTCGGAGAGCACGAGATCCACACGTCAAAACACGAAACCCGCTCGTGCACGGATCTTAAAAGGAAAAAAGCCGATCCAAACCCATCTAGATTGGGCAAAAGTGTATTACATGAATTAAAACATAAAGCAAAACTCATGATAACACGGGGTAACTTAATGAATCTCTTGGATCTTGCCAAAATCCAATAGAGCCGATAACTAGCTTCGAGCTAAACCTTAGCCTACCGCATGGCTCATGATCTAACAAGAAACCCTCTTGAACCAAGCTTGAATCTACCGCATGACACGAAGCATGGTAACAAGACTACTTGCATCAGATCTAAATCCACCGCATGATACTAGACATGATACAAGGTTGCCGGTACTCACGGAGGTCGACGGATCGATTGGTCCTCTCGAAGAACTCGACGACACGACAAGGGACTCTAGGGTTTTGGCGTAAGGCCGGTGTGTATTGAGGAATGAACGTCTTTTGTTACATACATCCAGGGATCGTATTTATACCCCCGCCCGATTACAACTGCGAATGGATTCATTGCCTAACTAAACTTGATCGCCTATCCATCCATTCGCTTCCTCTGATCGAGCCACGTCACCGTCCAATCCCGCAAAATCAGCTCTACTGTTCCTTTGCCGAATTGGAGCAGATAGCCGACCGCGGATCCTTCTGCCGAAAATCTCTGAAGATATCTTCCCTTCCACCAGACGGACTCTTTTCCGAATCGGACCCACATGTCATACTCCTTGCCAAATTTTTGGTGTTAACAACGGCGGCGTGCGGATCGACGGCGGCTGCGGAGGAAGTGGACCGGCGTCGGAGGGCGGCTCTGGGGACGGCGGCGTTCGTCGAAGGGCGGCTCTGGGGGCGGACGCGCGAGGAAGAACCGAAAAAAAAGAAAGACGCGAGACGTGCGCGGCAAGGTGGGCGAGTTGTGCGGGAGCGGGGTGGAGCGGAAGGAGCCGGGCGGTCCGAGGCAACTACGATAACATTTGCTCCTTTTTAGCTGTAGGATGTAATAGGCCCCGCCATAACCCTCCTCTGCAGGCTGGAATACAAGCTTTACGGTGCCCCAACAAAAGAAGAATCCCACAAAAATCATGAAGTGAACACCCCCATACCGTCCCAGAAGCGAATAAAGAAATTTTTTTTACGGTCAAACGGGGGAGGCCTCGTTTGGGTAACCAAGGAATGGGATGGAATCAAGCTGAAACCCCGCCGCACCGGGAACCAAGCCCACGCGGGAGTCGAATCCCCCGCCAGTTAAAAAAACACATTTGGCAGTGGGAGGATTGGTTTTTGACCCAACCCAACTCCCTCTAATCCACGTGAGTAACGCTCCACACGGTTGCATACCGGGACGACGCTCGCGCGAGGGACGACTGCGCATCGGGCTTTCCTCCCGCGGAAGGCGACGCCGCCGCCGCTTTCTCCCTCGTAGCGCCGACGGTGAGCTCGGGACAGGTACGTCTGCTCCTTCCCTCCCTCCATCTCCTCCTCCGTCTCATCCCCTCCCTCCATCTCCTCCACCTCACCCCTCCCCAACTCCTTTTTTGCTATGGTTTGTCAGGAGCGGTGGCGGCGGCGCCTCCAGCGACTTCTCCTCCAACTTCGACCTTGATTCAGTTTCTCCAGATGCATATCGTCTTGCTTCCTTCCCCTCTCCTTCTCCTCCATGCAAGGTTAAATAATTGCTCATGTGCTACCCTAGTTCCGCCAGGAGAATATAAAGTGTGCAGACGATTGTTAGATGTAGTAACATTTTTATATTGTCCCTGTTGCTTTTGCATGCGTCGATCCTTCCAGGACATCACCTTACGGAGAGTCGGAGACTGGATATTCTTCCTTATATCAATATAATATTTTGTTCGATCTTATTGTATCTGTTATATATAATCCATTCCATGTTGCATCCATTGATTCCCTGCACACTTTATGGTTAATCAAGACTATCAAATTATTATTTGGAGCTGTTGTTTATTTCCCTACATTTTTCAGCATGAAAAGTTCTGAATGCATCTATTAATATGTTTGGGCTATGCTTCCATGTTGACAAATTTGTCTTGATTCCTTGGTGGATCCATCTGTATATCTGTATATGTGACTATGCCTAAAATTAATTCTAGTAAGCTTCCAATTGACGGATGATTCCAATATGAGTAAATTAATTTGTGTTGTTTTTCCTTGAACACACTCAATTTCTGTATCATTGTGTACTCCTGAATTTGTACAAAACTGCATACTACCTAAAAGCCATTTCACTTATAGAGGAAATTATGTCCTATGCACCCCATCAGATAGGTGTTTGTTTAAAGCTAACATACTAAGCTTTGTCTGTTGCATAACAATGCTATTCTGTTTTACACTTATATATTTTCCCTCCAAAACTACTAATTGCTTGCACCGTATTTATCTTGTGCCTTTAAAATTTCTTTGTGTATTACCTCACATGATATGCGTTGTGCTCTATTGATACTCCCAGAACTATGTTTTGGTGTTCATATTCGTCAGTATTCTAATTACAAGCTATGGACTTAGTTTGTTTCCTGCACCACACAATTTAACCCCTAATTTCACATGCTTTGGTCCATCCTTTGAAATGCAAGTATATGTTGCAAGGATCTTTTGTTGCAGATTGTTTTTTCCTCTCTATCAAGAGCTTGCAGTACTTGAACTATTGCTACGTTGGCACCATGTTCTGGCAGTGAAATTACTTTTCTGTGTTGTCACCATAATCTATATGCATGTGATACTGTATGTTTGTCATGCTTGAAACTACTTTACAATTTACACCTGATAACTATTGTTGGAGTATTAATCTTTGAATATTTGTTGTTCTTGGTGAAATTCTGTACGAAAATAGGTTTCGTCTTTTTTAGTTTTTAGACAAAGGAAATATTCCATTTTTATTTTTTTATGGATGGATTTTGTATGAAAATGGATGTGTGTTTCGTGGAGGACGACATGTTCGGTTCCCGCTTGAAATCAAACGAGATACCTTAAAAAAAAGAAATCAACTAAACCCATCCCACCCACTCCCTCAAACCCACGCGACAACCCACCGGTGGGAAATTTACCCAGCTCACACGTGGCTCTGGTGGGTCGTGGGAATCACCCCAACCCCCCTTGGATTTCTTCTCCGGGGGAACAAATAACGCAGTTGCCAAACGAGGCCTGAACATTTTCATTACTATCATTGCCATCGCCAAGCGAGGCCAAAGAGATTACAACAGGTAGGGATATCTACGGAGGAGATCAGTTCCTGTTGTTGTGATTACATGGGGGAGAAGATTGAACACCAGGACTCAGAGACGGAGACATCGTACGCTGGCAGCTGATGTGCCCAGAGGCGAGCATCATCAGCGCACGTTCGGAGCAGTCGGCAGAGGCATGGGTGCTGGGCATCGAAGACCACCGCGTTCCGGTGTTTCTAGAGGTTCCAGCAGCGTAGTGGGGTGAATACAGCACGGTGACGTTGCGGGAGCGCAACCGGCATGGGGGTGCTCCAGAGGTCGCGGACCGTGGAGCTTGTTGCCGCGCGGGCGCCCAAGTGCTCCCGGAAGGCCGATGCAGTGGTGCAGCCAAAGACGATGTGGTTGGCTGTCTCGTCAGCGTGGCTGCATAGCTCGCAGTCCACGTGCTCGACGATGTGCTTCTTATGCAGGTTGTGCCGGCTATGGATTTTGTCCAACACCAAGAGCCAGGCGAAGAACTGCACACATCGAAGGAAGAAAATGAAACCTCCAAGAGATTAAGTGTCCCATTGTTGAGATATTTCACATGCTGACATTTTCCTAGTAGTAATTGTCGGGCATACTCCCCGGTACCCATGTAAGGAAGGAAGAAGACGAACTCCTACTAGAATTCTATTGTAATCCTACTAGGACTCGTTCCGTGTAATCCTACTAGGACTCCTGCCTTGTAATCGACTAGGAACCCGCCCTCTGGACTATATAAAAAAGGGCCGGGTACCTAGCCGGGCATCTAACTCTAACCCAACACCAAGCGCAGGGCACCATACTTGATCTCCAAACATGACGTAGGGTTCGCCACCTTGGCAACCTGAACCTGTATAAATCTTGTGTCTCGTGTCCTTGCACATACCTTCGAGTTCTCGGTCTCTCGATCATGATCCTCACTGCACAATCTACTACCTCGGGTACCCCCTGGGTAGGTTTACTGGGTTAAAACACCGACAGCTGGCGCGCCGGGTAGGGGTGATCATCACCACCGGGCGAATTCGAAGGACCTCAATCACCAAGATCAAAGCAACTCGACAACTCGGCGACGCTGCGCAAGCTGTGGTTAAGAGACGAACCGACGACTATCTGCGGTTCCCGGGTTTTCGTGTCGATTCGACAGCATGCAGCTCCGTCTCGGATTCGAAGACCGCAACTTGCTTCGCCTGCCAGAGCTTGCCGCGCAGTGGCCAGAACCAACTTCAATCAAGTCATCGAGTCCGCATGCAAGTTGAGCTGATGTGGCCGTATCCTTCTAGGACACACCCCAAATCGAAGTCCTGTTGTCTTACGCACGAGAGAGAAAAAACAATTTTTGATTGTCCCATTTCTTGCTAAGGAACACAAGTATCCACCAAAGCAAGCCAGCACGTGGGCAAGGAACTCATTTTATTGGAAACCTGCTATACGCACCCAAAAGGCTACCCACAAGGCCTAGGATCATGCGGCAATTGGAATTTCAATTTGGTGCATTGGCTCTTTGCTATAATTACACGGAGTTGCTCCCAAAAGGTTCAAGATTTTCACTTGGATCACACAAGAGGTGTTGCGAGTAGGACTACATCTACTTCCGGCTACATCAACTCATCATCAACCAGGCTGTGCACCGTGACTACTCGTCGTCCGGATTGCACCGGCTCTACTGCGTTTATGTTGTGCATCCGGACGCGCCGTCTCGCCGCTCGACTTCTCGTCGGTCGGTCGCACTGGCTCTCGCCATGCGTCCGGTCACTGCTTCTCGCGGCGTGACTACTCGTCATCCGGACTGCACCGCTCTACTGCACCTATGTCGTGCATCCGGACGCGTCGTCTCGACGCTCGACTTCTCGTCAGTCAGTTGCACTGGCTCTCGCCGTGTGCCCGGTCATTCCGTTGTGCGTCGTGACTACCCGTCTCGTGGCCACAACGGATATATTTCGCCTACGCCGCACGTCTGGGTGCCTCGGCACGTCGCACGACACGTCGCGCGGCTCGTCACGCGGCCCATTGTCGACTTCTTCGCCTACGCCGCGCGTCCGGGTGCCTCGGCTAGTTGCGCGGCTCGTCGTCAACTACTTCGCCTCGCGCAGGCTCGTCGTCGACTATTTCGCCTACGCCACGCGTCCGGGTGCCTCGGCACGTCGCACGACACGTCGCGTGCCTCGTCATCGACTACATCACCTACACCGCGTGTCCGGGTGCCTCGGCACGTCGCACGGCTCGTCGTCGACTACTTCACCTCGCGCAGGTTCGTCGTCGACTATTTCGCCTACGCCGCGCGTCCGGGTGCCTCGGCACGTCGCGCGGCTCATTGTCAACTTCTTCGCCTACGCCGCATGTCTGGGTGCCTCGGCACATCGCACAGCACGTCGCGCGGCTCGTCGCGCCGCTCGTCGTCGACTACTTCGCCTACGCCGCGCGTCCGGGGTGCCTCGGCACGTCGCGCTCGTCGTCACGCGACTCGTCGCGCCGCTTGTCGTCGACTACTTCGCCTACGCCGCGCGGCTTGTTGCACCGCTCGTCATCGACTACTTCGCCTACGCCGCGTGTCTGTGAAAGTGCATCTAGGCCCCTAAGCGGATTTTGGTGAATTGAATGACAAGGCGATTAAAGGACTAATGCTTTTGTCTAAGATTGTGAGCAGGTTTTCATTATATATTCATGAGCAACCATTGAAGTATTTTAATTATGGATGTATTTTATGGCTCACATTTATGAAGACAAGTATATGGTGCAAGACTTCATGAGTTTATCGAAAGAGAACAAGATGATGAGTGTACGCACCATGGTTCTAAAAATGGAAGCTTGCATATCTGTTGTCAATCAAGATCAAGCATTTGAAGCGGGATTTTCAAATGAAGGTTAATTGCGTGTGAAGCAAAGTGGAACTCAAAGTGGATTGGATAAGTGATGAAGAGATCAACCGAGATGGCTAGGGTGAGGGACTAAGAAATCTTTGGGGCCGTAGCTAAGCCGCCATTCGTGTTTTGCTAAGGTGAAGGTCTAGCATCCGTGGGGTCTTCAAGTATCATATTCAAACCTTAATCGAGGAAAGCTTTGCAAGTCATCAACTCATTGAGATTGGCAACATGGAGTGACCATGGATCCAAGTGTGCATTCTTATGCTATATGGAAAGATCCTAAGTCACTAGCTCAAGTATGGACGTGCTCAAGTCAAAGGCTATGTTGAAAGCCCTCAAGTGGTTATTGATCAAGTATGGCAAGAATTGAAGTTGTTCAAGCTCAAGAGGTCTTCGAAGCTCTTTTACTCTTTCCTTGAGTATAGGTATGACGTACTATCAAGAGGGATGCAACTTAGCGAGTTGACCAAGTCAAAAGTGCTCTTTAGTTGACCTAAGTGAGATCTAGCCTTTGAGTGTGCTAACAAACCCTCCTAACCTAACCTGGGTCATTTCATCTTGGTGGTGAAGTGATAGTTTCTTTAAAAGAGGTTTTGGAGGTAACTCGGGCCTGACCGGTCTGACCGGTCAGAGGCACCGGTCTGACCGGTGCCGCTAGCCCAACGGCTAGTTTTTCGTACACCGGTCTGACCGGTGTGGGGTACCGGTCTGACCGGTGCTGCCCGGGGACTAACGGCTAGTTTTCTCCTTTGAGGGGTATAAATACCCCAAGCCCTCCTCAAGTGAGGGTTGCTGCTTCTAGTGTTTTTGCTGAGGTCCCAAGCCATTTCTAACTAGCTCTAAGCCTTAGTGGCTCTCCCCAACCATATCTTTGTGAGATTTGTGGATTCAAGCCATCATCTTTGTGTTGGGTTGAGAAAGTGAGCCTAGGAGTGACTTTGTGAGCTAACAAGAGCAGTTTCCATAGCTTGAGCACTTTGGTTTCGAGTCTACAAACTTAGGAGCATTTGTTACTCTTAGAGGTTTGCCTCCTAGACGGCTAGGTGTCGCCGGCTAGCTCCCAAGGTTGTGGTGAGCAGCGGGAAGTTTGTAAGGGCTGCGATCTTGCCTCTTCGTGGAAAAGATCACCTTAGTGGAAAGGATGAAAGTGGTTGAAAGAGACCCGGCTTGTTGTGGGAATTGTCCCTTACAAGCTCCTCAACAGAGACGTAGCCATTCCTCAGTGGCTGGTGAACTTCGGGAAACAAATCCTTGCTTCTTCATGTGGTTCAACTCTCTAAGTTGTTTTTCTAGCATATTTCACTTGCTTCCGCTTCGATCTACTTGGGTGTGTTACTTGTGTGTGCAGGGCTCATTACTCTGCTTGTGATCATCTACAAAAGCCACACCCTAAGCTTGGTCCGTGCTAGAAGCCAAGAGGTGCTTGAAGTTGTTTTTGCAGGTTCTCTGTGCTACACCGGCCTGACCGGTGAGGCGCACCAGTCTGACCGGTGTCACCTGTGAAGTCCAGTGCCTGACCGGTCTGACCGGTCACCACCATCGGTCTGACCGGTGGAGCACTGTCAACTCAAGTGTTTGGGGAGAAAGAGTTTAAATTGGTCGTCTCGCCTATTCACCCCCCCTCTAGGCGACATCAAGGTCCTTTCAATTGGTATCAGAGCTTGGTGCTCCGATTCGAGCTTAACCTCTTGGAGTTCTTCGATGTCGACAACTTGTGAGGTACCGTTTGAGCCTCTAGCTCTAGATAGCTCAAACTATTCTTCTTGGTGCTCTAATGTTCTCGTTGCACTTAAGGTTTTGGGCCCTACCGCTGAGAGCATTATGGTTGTGAGTATCCTTCCAAAGGATGAGACATGTGTCTCTCCAATGGACTTGGAGAAGAAGCAACTCAATGCCGTTATTACTAACCTTTTGTGTAGCTGTGTATGTAGAGAACTAAAGTATATTATCTTGAAGAGCAAAAAGATTTCCGAAGATGCTCATCTCATTTGGAAATTACTACTTGAGTTGGTAAACACCAAATGGGATGAACTCGAGAGCGATGATGAAGATGAGTCAGTGGAGATGTGCCCTACCTCTACAACATCCACTGATCATCAAGCATCAAACCCCAAGCAAGAAGAAGATCAAAGAAGCGAAGACGTTGTCCCTCTGTAGGAACCGGTCAGACCGGTGACACCCACCGGTCAGACCGGTGCCGAGCGAGGCACACCAACTTGCTTGATGGCCAAGAAGGAGAAGAGAAGCAAGAAGAAGAGACAAGCCAAAGAGGCTAAGGACCAAAAGATTGAAGCTTCAAGCTCTTCGTCAAGAGAACTTGAGCTTCTCAAATCCGAACTTGCATCCTTGGTTTTTAAGTATGAAACATTGGCTAACAAATATGATCATGACATCAAATCCTTTGCTTGTAGAGCTAAATTAGAAGAAGATGCCAATGATGATCTAGAAGCCAAACTAGCGAAGCTCACTAGCGAGTATATGGTCCTACAAGCTAATCACAATGAACTTAAACTTTCCTATGAGAAGCTTGTTGATTCTTATGCAACACTAGAGATAGCCCATGAGGTTGTGCTTTCATCGGTAAAATCTATACAACCTATATCTCACACATGCACATGCTCACAATTTCAAGTTAATTTATCTTGCGCTAATGATTGTTTGTCTCAAGCAAGCCAATCTAGCATTGAGCATGTATTTGTAGAATCTTGTGAAGACCTCATTGCTGAAGAAAATGATAAACTAAAGCAAGAGGTTGAAAAGCTTCAAAAGGACTTGTATGAGTTGAAGGAGAAGAGCAAAGTGCAACCTTCTCAAGATAACCGTGAAAGCATGGTGAAGAAGCTTGGGAAAGGATCAACCGCCACTAGCTCAACCCCTCAACAACATACAACATCCCATAAGAACAAGACTCAAGAAAAGAGTGAGATTAGGGAAATCAAACCCCAATATCGCCCGATCAAGCACAAGGCACAAGAGTCACTCTCCAAGAAGCCTAGAAGCTCCAACAAGTGGAGGGTGTGCTACAAGTGCAGAGAGAAGGGACACCTTGCCGACTCGTGCCCAAAAGCAACAACGGGCAATGGCTCTGACCGTGACCGGTCAGACCGGTGCATGCCACCGGTCAGACCGGTCTTTGCCGCCGTGGCAGCCCCACTTCAAGCAAACAAGGCAAGGATACCACCCTCTCCAAGAACAAGACTCAGAAGCAAGTGTAGAAAAGAAATTGCAAGAAATGGTGTGACCAACAAGAACAAAAGTCGCATTTGCTATGAATGCCGTCAAAAGGGTCACTTGGGCAAGGATTGTCCAAATGGTAACATTCCTAAATCAAACCTTGTCCATTATGATTTCTATAAGCTTAGGATTGATAAGAATAGAACTTGTGCTATGAGGGAAATTAGTTCACCTCATTGTAGCATGAGAGCTATTTGGGTTCCTAAGCACCTTGTGACTAACCCAATAGGACCCAACAAGTGTTGGGTACCAAGAAATGCTTACTGAGCTTGCAGGTTGAAGGAGATGCATTGAGCACATGGTTGGAGGACTTGGAAATCTTGATGGATTCAATTGACCATGTGAAGAGCAAACTCATATAATTCGTGAAATCAATGTCATCTCGGTAACTAATGCGCTCGATTGAGTCTAAGTCACTTTTTGTCCTTGGCGAACACTCATGTGATGCTCTTCTTGCATGAGCAAAGCATGAGGTGGTGACTTTGACTATTTTTATGAAAATTTACTTTCTCATGCCATTCGATGCTTTTAATGGCTCTCTAGTAGAGCAATGCCTTATCCTTGATTGAAGGACTTAAATTAGTGATACATTCACTCACTCAAGGAAAAGGGAAGGAAAAATCACCAAAATGGTGTCAGGTGGTGGTCACCGGTCGGCCGGTGGCGGGCACCGTCCGACCGGTGCCAACGCAACAAGTGCAAATTTGGCGGGTGACCGGCACGAGTGCCGGGTGACCCGGTGCGCCTCACGTATGTCTTTGCGGGGTGACCGGCACGAGTGCCGGGTGACCGGGGTTGTCCAAACCCTCAAGAAGAAGAGTGATTTGGCGTCAAAGGTTATGAGAAGCTAAACACATGTCAATTATCAAATCATTCATGTGTTGTGACCAAGTTTTGGAATGAGCCTCAACAAGTTCTTAATTGAACAAAGTGCCTTGGTCGAGAAATTCAAATTCTCTAGCACTACTTAAGGGGGAGCTCATTACAACACTTGTGTCACTTGTGGAACTAACAATTTCTTCTAAGTGATCTTGTAGTCTCATTCGTTTGTGCATCTCAAAGGAAGCTCTCGATAAGCGTAATTTCCAAAAGAACAAAGTAAGAGCTAACACCGATCAAAATTTAATAAATGCACAAATGAAATGGTCTTAAGGCAAAGGTATGGTTTCACGAAACTCATTGAAATACCGTAATGCATCTAGGCCATAATATCATGCTAGTGTGCTTTCCTTAGCATGTAATTGCTTCAAGTGAACCTCTCGTGCTCCTCTCTAGATATTTGGTTGATATCTTTACTTCCACTCGTCTTTGTGTCTCGAGGATGAAGATATGAGCCAAATATGCTTGTTAGGGCATTCTCTTGAAGTGGATGCATGCACTTTGTGACATAGGATAGATTTTTCGAAAAATCGACTAGCATGTATAGGAAGTGTGCTCACTTTGACAATATTTGGTTCTTGGTCTTAGTGACCCAATCAACTTAGTTGTGACTATAGTTCTACTTGTTTGGTTGATGGCTAGTCACAATTAAGAGGATTTTCTCAAGTCCCTAAAATCTATTCTTATTTATCTCTCTCTCGGAAGGATCAAGAATTCTCGATTAAATTCGTTAATCCTTCTTTCTTCTAAGAATTGATGGTTTTTGGATCAATATCATCTTTCTATCTCATATCCGAAACATCTCTAAAGGTTGAAATGGAAATCTATTGTTGTGGCTCAAAATCTGTTTCTTAAGGGCGCACCGGTCGGCAGGTGCATGCCACCGGTCGACCGGTGGTGACCTTGAAGTCACATAATCCTTTTTCTGCGACCTAAGTGGATGCCAATTGTCCTATAACATATTTGGAGAAGTTTTAAGGAGCAAAATCTCAAAAAGGAGAAAAAGGGTCGGTACTACCGAGGGCGTGTCAGTTCTACCGATAAGGACTCTCTGTTGATTTTTATCAGGATCTTCGGTTCTACCGAGGGTGGTTCGGAAAAACCGATAAGGGCTCTCTGGCTCGACCAGCGGCGGTCACCGGTCTGACCGGTGCCCATCACCGGTCGGCCGGTGACGCCGGCGTCGGCCGTGGGGCCACAGTAAAAGGAATCCTCTTTTACCCCTCCTTCCTTCTCTCTCCTCTATCATTCACCCCCTTGCAGCCTCAAACCGTGGAGCCATCCCCTCTCTCTTCTCTCCTTCACCTCTCTCAAAATCCATGGTGATTTGAAGATTGAACCAAGGAAAGGCCTCAAGATTGGAAGCAAAAGGATCTCCCAAGGCCCCTCTTCACTTTCCCCTTCGAGTTTCTTGGATTCAACTCGAGTTCCACTCTCCAAAGGTATTCAAACCTTTCTTTTGCCCGATCTCCTCACATGGTGCAAAGTTTTGAATTTCCTTTGGTAGAACATAATCTGAGATCACCTAGAAGACATACCTATAGATCCATAAGGTTTTGTTGGACACATTGTGAGAACCCACGAATTGGGGTCGGACGGCCTTCACCGGTCGACGGTGGCGCGTCCACCGGTCGGCCGGTGGCGCATGTCCAACCCCAAATTGTGTTTTCTTCATGTTTTTCAACACATATCTATTCTAGGATGTCTTTTGTTTATCTAGACCAAATCTTAGATTGATAGCTGCTCAGATTGAATGTGGGAGCAATTGACTCTGTTCTGGGTGGCACCGGTCTGACCGGTGCCTCTCACCGGTCTGACCGGTGTGGCCCAAAGCAGACCCAATTGTTCTGAACTTTCAAGATTCAATTCCATATCATTTCAATCTTTTTCCTAGAGTCTTATACACTCTTGTCATCCTATTTGTGACTCAAGACAGTAGCTATGGTACGGGAAAAGAAAGGGGCAAAGAAAAGAAGAGAAGAAGTGCTCTTTCGCCGAGGAGCTATCCCCGGTGATTTTGGGGAAGGGGGCAGCACCGTCAACGTCAGCGGCAAGAGGTTGAGATGCCGCTCAGCTCAAACAAGTGCAGAGGATCCTGATCTAGGAGGTGACACCGGAACAAGAAGTGATGACAATGTTGAGGATGAGACCTTTCCGGTCGGTTTGAGCGAGGAGGCACCGAGGAGGCTGGGTCCCGACCGGCGATGAGGATGAGGATGAGGATGAGGAGGATGAGGAAGAGGATGTGGATGCCATGGACGAGGATGACGACGATCAGGGTAGGTTGAGGATCATGCCACCCACCTACATTTACCCTGACAGGCCAGTGAAGTACCACGGGGCAGGCATGACCAAGGCCCTAAAGAAGTTGAGGGATAAGAACCCTTATGAGGAGGGTAAGACCGCATCGGATCCGAGGTTTTGGGCTAAATTTCAGCAGGATTACTATGCCACCGTAATCATAAAGAAGCCCAAAATCACTCACAAGGCACAATATGTGGATTGGGAGCACATGGCAAGAAAAGGTGACCCTATATTTGATGAAGTTATTAGCAATTGTGAGAGGCAAAGGGTCAAGACACTTATGGGGTTCCGACAGGATTGGAACAAGGAGATCATCACCCAGTTCTTTGCTACAGTGCACTTTGTTGGTGGAAATCGGGCCCGAAGGGTGGACGCCGACACAACAGCTCCCTGAACTCACTCCCTTCCTTCGCTCTCTCTAGCGAGGTTCCTACTTCTACTTCTACTTGAGCGAGGAAAGGAAACACTGAAACTTACAAAGACAGAACAAGGAAATGCTCCGCAAAACCGAAGATCGAAGAGCGGCAAAAGCCTTCGGTGCTCTCTTCTCATTACGGGGTATCCGTTCCATTACAAGGGGTTCACTATTTATAGGAGACCCCTGGGTATAGTCATTTGCCTCAATTACACCTTTTCCGTTCCTGACAAACCGCTTTAAACACTTTACAAGGGTATAACAGTAAGTCCCCACGTCGTACAGGCCTCCAGCGTGTCTTCGTACGGCCGAAACGCCTTTACACGCGGCCGCCCTTGTTTCTGCCCCGACCGGAGCCCCACTTTACACGTTGGTAGTGGCCACGTGTCCCGGGATCGTCGGCCCCTTCGGTGCCGAAGTAGCGATCTGGGCCGGAGGCGTCGGGCCTCTTTGGGTGCTTCGTACGCGGCCGCTGGCCCCGGACGCGACGTCCTGGGCCAACGCTCTCAGCCCCTGTCTCCCTTGGGCCCTCATTACCGGAGCACCGCCGCTAGCACCTTCGGCGCCGAAGGTGGGCGCAGCGATAATGGGTCTTCCCTGCACAGCAAAACTTATAAGGCATAAGCGGCATCAGTGTTTCGTTAGTGCTTATGCAGCGAAGGGTCTTCTCGCGAGACCGAAGCCGTATGCACGCCGAAGGTTTCCAGCGTGGGCGGACAAGGGCGATGCTTCCGAAGACCGACTTCCCCAACAGTAGCCCCTCATCAGTGAGGGCCGTCCCCGGCTCCGCGCAGGGCCGAACTTACGATCGACCTTAAACCGGGTGAAGACCGGTCTTCGGAACTCCCCCGGACGGCCCACGCTGACATGGCGTCCCGAAAAAGACATGCGCTGCCCTTGGACAATTTTACCGTTGAGAGGGGCCGTCAGTGGGTAAAAAGGTAATTTTGGTCGTCGCCGGCGCGATTATCGGAACTCATTACTATATAAAGGGGGGCCGCCCTTTGGAATACCCCACCCAGCGGCTTCAGCCCAGAGCTTACGACGCGCGAGAGCTCCGAAGGCCTACTGTAAGACTTGCTCCAGCCCCTTGCTTCTGCTTTTGCTTGGTGCGTAGTTAGTATTGATGGCGCCGAAGCGTAGACGCGATGCTGTCGCGAGGGAGATCGCGAAGACCTACACGTTCGGTCGAAGCCAAATCGACAAGACCGACGTGGAGGCGTTGGTGAAGAATCGCATGGTCGGGGCCGGCCGGAGCCCCGGCCGTGAGGCCGTGCGCGGCCACGGGACAACGAGGTCGTCATCTTCCGAGATCTTACGTACGCGGGGCTTCGGTTCCCGCTTCACCCCGCCGTTGTCGACATACTTCGGTACTTCGACATCTACCTTCATCGACTTACCCCTAATGCCATCCTCCGTCGTCGGTATATATGTGGATATGCGGGACGACGAAGATCAAGCCCTCGCCGAAGGCTTCGCTTCGGCGCATCGGGTGCATCACCGGCGGCGGACGGTCTTCGAGGAAGAAGGGGACCGGTCCGTGGAGAAGGACGCCGGTTCGAGCTGTCTCAATTTCTCATACAAGGCGGGCGTGGTGAGCCGGTTTCCGCATACGGGAACAAGTGGCCTTCGGATGGCGGCGATTGGTTCTACTACACTTTGAGCCCCCCTTCTTCGGAGGCACCCACCCGTTAGCGACGAAGGAACTCCCGCCCCCGCATGAGTCCTACGCGAAGAACCCTTCGTGTCCGGAGGGGGACGAGTTCGTGATGATGCGTCGGTTCGCGCGGAAGTACGGTACTCGCGACATTGTGGAAGAGTACGCGGCATTCCCCGTGTGCCCACCGGTCGACGGCCGGTCCGTGGCCGAAGACGAGTGGGCGGAGGACATCGGTGGCATCCCCCCCGACCGGACAAGAGTCTTCGGCTTTACGGCCGATTGTAAGTTGCTCCTTGCTTCCTTCGGATGATTGTCTTTTGCCGCGCCCTTAGTAAGCACAGTGCTGACGGACTTGGCCGTTTTCCTGCAGTGTTGAGGAGAAGGAAAGTGGAGGCGCACGGGGACTTCATCCTCGGCCCCGTCTCACCGAAGGAGTACAAGGACACCGTCGCGGAGCTGAACGGGTCCCGGACAAATCGTGTATTTGAGTTTTTCAAGATCGTGCCGCCGGCGCGTCGGCTTCTCTAAGCACGCGAAGCGGCCCGAGAAGAAAGCCGCGGGTGTCGCGGCCGCCGAGGCGGACGTGGAGGAGACGGCGACTTCGCCGCGCGCGCACCGGCAAAGTCCGGCGGGGAGGAGCGCGCCCGCCGCGGCTGCCGCGGCCGCCAAAGGGAAGGCCGGAAGAAGCGGGGGCGGGCGACCGACCCACTCGCCCCGTCTCCCAAGAGAACTCGTGTCGTCGACGTGGAGACGGGCGTCGTCGAGAATGTTATAGCCGCCGTGCCACCGCGCCGGCGGCGCCTTCGGACATGTCTTCGGTGACGGCGGGGGCGAGGGGGGCTGCCGGGCCGGCTCGCCGGTCCCCCTCAGTCCGCAAGAAAAAGATAGTGATGAAGACAGCGATGTCCGCATAGTGTCTTCCGTTGGGGACGCGCCGCGCAAGCTGAGCCCCCCGTCGTCGGCGCCGAAGCCCCCCAAGAGAAAGACGACTCCAGCTCCACCTCCAGCAGCTCGTCTGACACCTCCTCCGAAGGCACCGAGCAGTCGGCTTCTCCTTCAGCCCCCGCCTCCGAGAAAAACGACGTCGTCCCCGAGGCGGAGGAAGAGGGGGACGAAGGGCCCGAAAGCGGCCGGCTATCGGGTAACGCTCGAGGAGCCCCCGGCCGCCGGCCGTTCGTCCGCAAGTTCTGCCGAAGCCAAACTGATTGGCGGGAAGACAATCCGCTTTCTGGGGCTGACGAGTGGTGGGCAAGAGCGCCAGTTCTGGAAGAAGCCGGGAGGAAGCTTCTCCATCCCGCATGAAGAGGAGTACTACGGGGGAAGGCCGACCGCGGGCGAGCGACGACGGCGTGCGGGGACACGTCGGCGAAGGCCTTTATTGCGTCGCGATGCCTCGCCGAAGGTTGGAGCGGGGGAGAGCAAGGAGGCCAAGGAAAAATCGGTGGGCTGCTTGTCTCCTCGCTCGAAAACCGAGTGGCGGAGTTGGAGGGTCGGTTGGGCGCGGAGCAAGAGCGCTCCCGAAGGGCTGCGGGAGGAAAAGGAAGAGTCGGCGAAGAACTCCGAAGCCGCCCTCGGCAAGTTGCGCCACGACGTTGAGACCACGGGCGGCGCTAAGGAAGACTTGCGAGGCTCGGCTCGGCGACGGGGAGGCAAAGTTGGCCGAAGCGCAAGAGAAAACGAGCGAGGGCGAGTGGGACGGCCGGAGCGATATCGCACGAGCACCTTCGGAGCGCGGAGACCCTTCGTAACGATATACTTGCCAAAGTCTTTCCGGAGCGAGTGTAATCCGGAAGCGCCACCTATCGAGTTCCCCCGGTGCGGCGTCGAGGCATACTACGAGTGGGTGAACGCGTGCTTCGATCTGATCACGATGAATACAAAGATCTTCGGAGAGCTTGCTGCTGCGGTGGGAGTCCGCACGCTGGCCTATTCGGTGTGCTCATTGGTGCCTCCGGATCGCCCATCTACGGAGAAAGCGATTAGAAAGGGGGATCTTCGTCGTCTTACGAAGGACAACTTTGCATGGCCCAGCGACGCGGACTTGGACGTTAGTCAGCTCCCCGTGCTCCCGAAGAATCTCGCCAAAAATTTCATGAACACTTTCTTCGCCCAGCGTGGGTACCAACTTACTTTGGCCGAGTCGGCTCGCCTTAGTGCCCGGAGTGCGCCGAAGCTACTTCCTCCGTGTGCTTATGATTGCAATAAAAGTGCACCTTCGGAACTGACTTGGCATATTGCCCCCATTGTCTTGCAGATAAGGCCTCGGCACACGCGGGATCGTGTGTATGACCGTCTCGGGTTCGGTTCGGCGGCACTCCGCCCTTGCCCCGGTTCATGACGGAGGGGGGAGTGGATCGCCATGCCGGCGTCCCCCTCCTCAACGCCGAGGGCTCCGGAGGCTGCAGCACCGCAAGGAGGCGAAGCCGCCGGCGTTCCCGAGGACGAAACTCGCGACGCGAGGACATCACGGCACGCACCACCGAAGAGGGGCACGGGGGGCGACGCGCGCCGGGGCGCGGGCGAAGAAGGGGAGGCCGAAGCGGCCGCGGGGACTGCCCCTTCGGCACCCGCCGGCCTCGAAACAGCTTCCGCCACCGAGGAAGAGGTCACACTTGCTCCTGTTGAAGCTGCGGCGGCCGTGGCCCCTACAGAAGAGAATACAGCGGCAGATGCTTCGGACGCGGCGCACGCGCGGGGCTTGAAGGGCGCACGCTGGCGCCGGCTCTCCCGACGGCGAGGAACCCGCGGAGGCAGCGGTTGCGGCGACTGTTGCATCGGTAGGAGCCACCGAAGCTAGCGCCGTGTTGGACGAGGGCCCCGTCGTCGCCGAAGGTGTGAAGCGCTTCGGGCTAACGTTTGTAAAGGAGTGAACCAGTCTCCCCTTGAAGGGATGAAATTTTTGTAATGTTAGCGATGCACGGTATCTGCGCGAGTTCCTTCCGTGGCTCTGCGCGAGAGGGCCGAAGGTTCGAGCAACTCAACTTTGCCCCTTAATTCACTTTTTGTTGCGCCGAACGTGTGGACGAAGTTTAGCATCCGTCATCCCGATGTTTCGTATGCGGAGTTCTGTCGTACCGAGCGGAGCGCTACCGTCTTCACAACGAAGCGGCTAAACGCTTTTTCGGCCCCGAGTTTTCAAGGGATCCCGCGCGTCGGGATGCCGTTCTTAGAGATCGGGCCGCCGTGGGGCGGCACAAGCGTAAGTTAGTGGACCCCTTCGTGGCCGAAGGGGTCGTTCCAAAAACGGAGCCGATTGAAGAGGGGGTCCTTGGACCGCCCGAGTATGTATACTTAATTCCTGACACCTCGTCGGAAAGCTTCGCAGCGGTGAAGGTGGAGACGGAGGGGTCCCCTTCGTATAGACTCTGACCCTGACTTCGGCGCAGGGCGGATGCCTACCGACAGCGAGCTTCGGGAGATGGCTTTGGAGATCATAGACATGGCATATCTTCGGTTGATTGACGAAATACGTAGGATGTACTAAACGAGGATTGATCGTTAAAAGTGGCTGCGGGCTGGCGCGAAGACTTGAAGCACAGGACTTCGGAACTCCCCCCCGGAAGTGTTCACGGCAGGCCCGAAGCGGATGTCTGACTACGACTTTGTACACTTATTGTACACTTATGCGTTGTAACTACACTGTCATTTGTTTTGTATAATTGTATTGTTTTTTGTGATGGACGTTGTAAGTTGAAGGTGTGGTTTTTTGCCTGTCTTTTTCGTGCTGCATGCTTGATTGAGAAAAACCTTGAGTTCGTTGGGATGAAGCGGCACCGCGCTTCGCCTTTAGAGCTAACATGCGACGACTCGCCTTCTCGATCTAAGTCTGTGGTGTAGACCATGCGAGGCGGGTTACCCATCGGTCTAGGACGTGGCCGAAGGGGCTATTTTGAGTGCGCGTTCACTTCGGCCCAATCGCGGCCTCGTTTTGCACTAAGTATTTTTTCCTTTGGACAAAAACAAGACCAACGCCCCGCCGTAGGCGTGCGTTTTCTCTGGCCGCCAAGCGGTTTTCTCTTCGGTCAACTCAAGACCGACGCAACGCTCCAGGCGTGCGCGTACTTCGGCCGAATCATGGCCCTTCCCCGCTTCGAGCGGTTTTTTCTTCGGTCAACTCGAGACCGGCGCAACGCTCCTGGCGTGCGTTTACTTCGACCGAATCGTGGCCCTTCCCCGCTTCGAGCGGTTTTTTCTTCGGTCAACTCGAGACCGACGCAACGCTCCAGGCGTGCGCGTACTTCGGCCGAATCATGGCCCTTCCCCGCTTCGAGCGGTTTTTTCTTCGGTCAACTCGAGACCGGCGCAACGCTCCTGGCGTGCGTTTACTTCGGCCGAATCATGGCCCTTCCCCGCTTCGAGCGGTTTTTTCTTCGGTCAACTCGAGACCGCGGCGCAACGCTCCCCGGCGTGCGTTTACTTCGGCCGAATCGTGGCCCTTCCCCGCTTCGAGCGGTTTTTCTTCGGTCAACTCGAGACCGACGCAACGCTCCAGGCGTGCGCGTACTTCGGCCGAATCATGGCCCTTCCCCGCTTCGAGCGGTTTTTCTTCGGTCAACTCGAGGCCGGCGCAACGCTCCCCGGCGTGCGTTTACTTCGGCCGAATCGTGGCCCTTCCCCGCTTCGAGCGGTTTTTCTTCGGTTACAACGATAAGTGACGAGGCTTGGTGTGCGTGCCACTAAGGCGATCGCGCCAAGGGCGTTACTTACCGCGCCGAAGGCCACTTCGGAGAGACTAGGCCCCCGGAGGCGGTGGCCTAGCTTCGATAGAGGGCGAGAGCATTCTTTAAAAAGAAAGGTAAAGCGCACACGAAGGAAAATGGGGGAGAACCGACTTATATTACATGTCGGGGAATCGAAGGGATACAAAGGGCCACCTCATTAAAAACCTCACACTTCGCGGATCCGGAGGGGAACCACGAAGCTTCCCCGTGAGGAAAAGAGTACGTCCCCCACTACTTTAATGTACATAGGATAAAAAAGTCGGTATCTCGACCTAAAGGAAAGAGAAACTATTGAAACTCAAAGACTATGTTAAGAACTCGCAGTACGCTTCGGACGAAGTACTTCGAAGCATATCCACGTTCCGGTGTATGGCTCTTCGTCGCCCGTCGGCCCGACGTAGCTTGAAGAGGCACCTTCATTTGCGGTGGCCGTTGCTATGAACGGGCCTTCCCATTTCCCGTGCATCTTACCCTTCAATTTACCCTTCGGCACCTTTCGTAGCACTAGGTCCCCTGACCGAATGAGCTTTGGTTTGATCTTCTTGTTTTTCCACCTTCGTGTTTCGTCTTGGTAGGCCAAGAGGTTTTCGAGTTCGTGTAAGCGGACCTCCTCGATGTTCTGAACCGAAGCCTTGAGGTCTTCGTCTCCGGAGGGGGTGTTCCTCCAGGTGCCCAGGCACAATTCTTCGGGCGGCATGGCTTCCTCCCCGTACAACGGTTTGAAGGGGGAGAACCGGGTAGTTCCGGATGTGGTGGTGTTGTGGGACCGGATTACCCTTGGCGCGTTCTTCGGCCCACTTGCTCTTGGGTAAGTCGGTGATGTTCCTCTTGATGCCGGCGAAGATGATTCCGTTGGCTCGCTCGACCGCCCCGTTGGTCGTGGGTGGTAGACCGAAGCGAAGCACGGCTTCGTTCCCAAGTATGCGCGAGAATTCCTTGAACTCTGTCTTTGTCAAACCGCTTGCCATTGTCCACCGTGACCTCGTGAGGGACACCGAAGCGGCACACTATGTTTTGCCGGAAGAACTTCGAATGGTCGCCGAAGTGATGCTCGGCAACGGCTTCGCTTCAACCCACTTGGAGAAATATTCAACCGCCACAAGCTGCGTGAGTGTAGTTTCCGGGTGCCGTGGGTAGCGGGCCGACGATGTCAACACCCCACCGGCGAAGGGCCACACTTTGGTGGTAACAAGCTGTATCTCGTTGGAAGCAAACTTGCTATAGGGGCGCATGACGCCGGCACTCGGGCGGTGGCGCACAATGTCGTGGGCGTACGCCACCGCCGAAGGCCGGTAGAAACCTTGGCGGAAAGCTTTACGCACCAAAGCCACGGTGCCGAGGTGGTGTGAACACATGCCGGCGTGGATTTCGTGCGATGTTGCTTCCCCTCGGTGAGCGATATGCACTTTAATAGTGGAGCGCACACCCCTCTTCGGTACAAGTTGCCATCAACCAGGTGATAGTTCCTCACCCTAATTGCCACCCTCTTGGCGGTGACTCCATCTTCGGCCTCATAATATCCTTTGAGCGCCGCCACTATTGGGGCACGCCGCTCCTCGCTCCGAATTGCGTTCACAAACTTGGGGGGTGCTTGCTTCGTCGGCCGCGGACCTCGAGGTGGTTGTTTCATAAAAAACATCCGGTGGCAAGGCCTCAGCGGTGCGGTTGCCTTCGCAATAGCATCGGCCTCCTTGTTGTGATTCCTGGGGAAACTTCTCACCTTGTGATGCCGATGAAGAATTTTTCCATGCTTCGGACGGCTTGCAGGTACTTCATCATATCTGGGTTCTTTGCCTTGTAGGTTTTCCCAATATGGCAAGCGACAAGCTCAGAGTCCGTCAGGATGACGAGCCTCCTGGCACCTACAGCCCTGGCCTTCCGAAGAGCGAGCAACAGGCCTTCATACTCTGCTACATTGTTTGTACAGTTGTCGTAGTTGAGCCGCAGGGCATATCGGAGTTTGATGCCCGAAGGGGATTTTAAGACTGCTGCGGCCGCCGAACCGAGGTGGCAGTACGCGCCGTCACCCCGGACTTCCCATATTGGCTGCGTGACTACTTGCTTCCCCCTTCGGCGCCGAAGGCGCTCCAATCGGCTACAAAGTCGGCGAGGACTTGAGATTTTATTGCGCTGCGGGCGACGAAGCTTATGACGTGCTCCGCCAATTCCGAGGCCCACTTGCCCATCTCGCTCGTTGACTCCTTGTTCTCGAACATGTCCCGAAGGGGGAAAGGCTGTGGGTGCCGAGACGTTGTGGCTCTGGAAGTAGTGCCGAAGCTTCCTTTTTGCCATCACAACCGCATATGCCATCTTTTCCATTTCGGAGTAGAGCAGCTTTGAGCCGCTCAGAGCTTCGGAGACATAGTATATTGGAAATTGCCTCAGGACATCTGCCTCCCTGCGCTCTTCTACGAGCACTGCACTAACTGCTGTGTCGGTTGCCGCTATGTACAACAGCAGGTCGGCCTTCTGTGACGGTTTGGTCATGACTGCAGCATCTTCAAGGTACTTCTTGAGTTCATCGAAGGCTTGCTGCTGTTCTGGGCCCCATTGGAAGGCTGAGTTTGCTCGGAGGACCTTGAAAAAGGGCAGGCTTCGTTCTGCGGCTCTTGAGATAAATCGGTTCGGGGAAGCGATTACGCCGATAAGCCTTTGGACTTCCTTTCGGGTGGTGGGCCGCATCCTTCGTAGGGCCTCGATTTTTTGGGGGGTTCGCTCGGATGCCCCGCTTGGAGACCATGCGGCCCAATAGCTGCCCTCTCCGTATGCCGAAGATGCATTTCTCTCGGGTTAAGCTTGAGGCCATTTTGCCTCATGTTGTCGAAGGTCTCGGTTAGATGCGCAATGTGATCTTGCTCTTTTTCGCTCATGATGACGATGTCGTCGACGTACGCCGAAGCGTTGCGCCCCGGTCCGGGCGCCGGGATCGGCTTCATCATGCGGTTGAAGGTGGACCCGGCGTTGCGCAAGCCTTCGGGCATTCGACGAAGCGAGAAGACACGAAGGGGGTTGTAAATCCGGTTTTTGCTTCGTCCTCCCTTCGCATCCACACTTGGTGATAGCGGAGAAGCAATCTAGGAGGCTTAACATGTCACGGCCGGCGGCTTTGATCAATAATGACGTCGATCCTTGGCGGAGGAAAAGGGTCCTTCGGGCATGCCTTGTTGAGTTCGGTGAAGTCAATGCACATTCTCATGTTGCGTTCTTCTTCGGTACCATGACCACGTTTGCCACCCGGATGGGGTATTGGACTTCTCACGATGATTCTTGCGTCAAGCGACTTTTGCACTTCGGCCTCCGCGGACCCGACTCTATCCGCCGACATGGGCCGCCGCCTCGCAACTTCGGTTTGACTCTCGGGTCGGTGTTGAGCGCATGCTCTATGGCCGAGCGGTGAACGCCCTGTCGAGTCGAACTTGGACCATGCGAAGACATCTTGGTTGTTACGGAGGAAGCTGGGGAGTCGGGCTTCGTCTTCCCACGATCTCGGCGCCTATCATTGCGTTCGCTTGGCACATCTACACATAAGGGGATTGTCTTTGTGACGTCGACAGCCTTCATGCGTTCGGCTTCGGCCCCCTTCATGGACTGTCTCATTTGGGCTTCGGCCTTGTGCTCTTCGGCCACTGCAGCTTCGTTGCTCTCGTCTTCATTGATGACATGGACTTGTCTGTTGTGGACCGAAGTGTTGCGCTCGGCTCTTCGGGCCTCCTCCTGGCTACCGTAGACTGATATTACTCCTGCCGCCGTCGGTATCTTCATTAGCAGATACCCTTGGTGAATAACCGCCGCGAACTTGTTTATGGTGTTGCGGCCGAAGATGGCGTTGTACGGGTACGCGAAGTCCACAACATCGAATGTTATGACCTCAGTTCTCATGGTGGCGTCTTGGCCGAAGGATACATTGACATCAATTTTGCCCAGGGCTTCGATTTTTTTGTTGCCGAAGCCGTACGGCGGGTGCTACGCCTTCTTCGGGTCTTCCTTCTTGAACCCCATGCTTTGGTGAAACATTGCCGGAGTCGGGATGTCCGGCGAGCCGCCGTTATCGACGAGGATTCTCCCCACGTCGTTGCCGAAGTAGTACTTCGTGTTCTTGCCGATGTTGGCTCTTATGACGAGCGGATCGTTGTGGGGGTAGTGCTTTCAAGCGGATGTCGGGTCCCGTGAAGGTTATGGGGACATGGGACCATGGCAGGTGAAAAAACTTGCCGGAGCAAATGTGTGATACGCTTCGGTAGTAGTCTTGGCGCTGCCTCTTTGTCTCGTGGGTTGGCTCATTGGACCCGCCTGAGATCGCGTTGATGATGTTGAGCATGCCCGTCATCCCCGAGCTGCTGGGGTCAGGGATCTCTTGCTTCGGCGGGGGTGGAGGTGGTGGCTGGGTATGGGTGTAGTGGACTTGGTGGTGGGCCGGTGGGTTCGGCCACAAAGGCACGAAAACCGAAGGTTGTTGCGTGGGCGGGGGAGGAAGCGGAAGCAGTTGCGGCACGGAGGGTGTGTATGGCTGAGGTGGGTGGAAGGCATGCGCAGGTGCCGAAGGTTGGTAAGGCTGGTGGTGGTATGGTGGTGGCAGGGCCCTGAACTGACCCGCACTTTGGTACTTCATGACATGATTCACGGCCAAGCCTGCTGCCTTCGCCTTCTCCTCCGCCTCCCATTCCAGCTTCATCTTGACCGCCGAAGGGCACTGGTGCGTGTGGTGCTGGGCATCGATCCCGTGGAGCCAGCAGAAAAAACGCTCACCGCCGGCCCGCTGCGGCTGGCTATGTTGCTGTGGCTTCGGCCCCCTGTTATGCTTGTATCCGCCCTTGTGCCCGCCGCCCTTGTTCTGGTGCTGATCGGGGGGCGCAGACACATTGTTGATCTGACGATTCGCTTGCTTCGGCGGCTGGTTATGCCACCCCTTCGGTTGGTCCCACTGCCCTTGTTGCTTCTGCTTCTTTGCTCCGTTCACTCGGTCGATCCTTCGGCGGCGGCCCTTGTCAGACTTGCAGTATTCTTGCATGACTTCAAATAATTCTTGCAGAGACTTCGGCTTGACCCTGTCGAGCACATCTTGGCAGTTTCCCACCCTGAGGCCCCCAACGATGGCATCGATGATGCTGCTTTCGGACACCGTGGGCGCACGTGCTGTCAATTTGACAACCCTGTGCATGTACTCTTGTAGCGACTCGCGGTCCCCCTGGACACACATGTTGACGAGGTCGTTGGAGTCTAGCTCTTCGACCTGCATGCCTTTGAAGCTGGAGAGCAGCTTGTTCCGCAGCTGGAACCAAGATGTTATGTGCCCCTTCGGTATGTTGGCATACCAATACTGGACTTCACCCTTGAGCGCGAGTACTAGGGCCTTTGCCTTTGTGGTGGCGTCACCTCCGATTGGACTCAACCGCCGCTTCAAACTTCATTAAGAACTCCTTCGGATCGTAGTCCCCGTCATACTGGGGCAAGGTGTTGGCGTTGAACCGACGAGGCCACGGCGCGCTCTCCAGCTCGACCGAGAGCGGGGACACGGGACCACGTTACGAAGTGGGGCGTCGTCGGGAGCGAAGTGCTTGTGCACCCCCCTTGTCTTGGCGGTGCCCTATGCTTTGTCCTTCGGAGGCATCCTTCTGCTGCCTCCATTGATCCGGGCCCGAGCACGCATGGCTCCGGGGTGAGCCGGGCGTGTTCTTGGGCCGCCGGCGTGGCATGCGCGGCGGGCGTCGGTGTCGGCGCAGGCGGGGTCGGGGCAGTTTGGTGTGGCGGTGCTGCGCCGGCGATCTGGCTTTGCAGCATGGCGAGGTAGCGCTCAGCCTGCCTGATGTTGAAGTCGATGGCATCGGAGGCGGTGTGGGGTGGAGCCGCATCCTGGTGCTGGGATGGTTGCATCTGCGAGGAGGATGGACGCGTCTCTTGCTCGGGCTGAACCGGCACGGACTTGCCAGCGATGAGGGCCCGAATCCTTCGGAGGGCCTCGATGTCTTGCGCCGAAGCCCCCAGCCCCTCGAGGCTGACTTCGAACATCCCCGGAGCGGTGTGCTCTACCTCCGGCGCGCTCGGCCCGGCGGCGGTTCCCGCCGAAGGCTGGACGGCCGAAGGGGATGGGTTGGTGGGCTCCGACACGAGTGGAGGGGTCGCCGCCTGAGCCGTTGCGGCTTCGGCGCCTGCCGAACGTGTCCTAGCCATGTGGTCTTGAGGTCTTCCACGAGGTGGGCGCCAAACTGTTGGTGGAAATCGGGCCCGAAGGGTGGACGCCGACACAACAGCTCCCTGAACTCACTCCCTTCCTTCGCTCTCTCTAGTGAGGTTCCTACTTCTACTTCTACTTGAGCGAGGAAAGGAAACACTGAAACTTACAAAGACAGAACAAGGAAATGCTCCGCAAACCGAAGATCGAAGAACTGGCAAAAGCCTTCGGTGCTCTCTTCTCATTACAGGGTATCCGTTCCATTACAAGGGGTTCACTATTTATAGGAGGCCCCTGGGTATAGTCATTTGCCTCAATTACACCTTTTCCGTTCCTGACAAACCGCTTTAAACACTTTACAAGGGTATAACAGTAAGTCCCCGCGTCGTACAGGCCTCCAGCGTGTCTTCGTACGGCCGAAACGCCTTTACACGCGGCCGCCCTTGTCTCTGCCCCGACCGGAGCCCACTTTACACGTCGGCAGTGGCCACGTGTCCAGGATCGTCGGCCCCTTCGGTGCGAAGTAGCGATCCCGGGCCGGAGGCGTCGGGCCTCTTTGGGTGCTTCGTCTGCGCTGCCGCTGGCCCCGGACGCGACGTCCTGGGCCAACGCTCTCAGCCCCTGTCTCCCTTGGGCCCTCATTACCGGAGCACCGCCGCTAGCACCTTCGGCGCCGAAGGTGGGCGCAGCGATAATGGGTCTTCCCTGCACAGCAAAACTTATAAGGCATAAGCGGCATCAGTGTTTCGTTAGTGCTTATGCAGCGAAGGGTCTTCTCGCGAGAACGAAGCCGTATGCACGCCGAAGGTTTCCAGCGTGGGCGGACAAGGGCGATGCTTGCGAAGACCGACTTCCCCAACACCAACCCACGAGACAAAGAGGCAGCGCCAAGACTACTACCGAAGCGTATCACACATTTGCTCCGGCAAGTTTTTTCACCTGCCATGGTCCCATGTCCCCATAACCTTCACGGCAGCCGACATCCGCTTGCAGCACTACCCCCACAACGATCCGCTCGTCATAAGAGCCAACATCGGCAAGAACACGAAGTACTACTTCGGCAACGACGTGGGGAGAATCCTCGTCGATAACGGCAGCTCAGCGGACATCCTGACTCGGCAATGTTTCACCAGGCATGGGGTTCAAGAAGGAAGACACGAAGAAGGCGAGCACCCCCGTACGGCTTCGGCAACAAAAAAAATCGAAGCCCTGGGCAAAATTGATGTCAATGTATCCTTCGGCCAAGACGCCACCATGAGAACTGAGGTCATAACATTCGATGTTGTGGACTTCGCGTACCCGTACAACGCCATCTTCGGCCGCAACACCATAAACAAGTTCGCGGCGGTTATTCACCAAGGGTATCTGCTAATGAAGATACCGACAACGGCGGCGGAGTAATATCAGTCTACGGTAGCCAGGAGGAGGCCCGAAGAGCCGAGCGCAACACTTTGGTCCACAACAGACAAGTCCATGTCATCAATGAAGACGAGAGCAACGAAGCTGCAGTGGCCGAAGAGCACAAGGCCGAAGCCCAAATGAGACAGTCCATGAAGGGGGCCGAAGCCGAACGCATGAAGGCTGTCGACGTCACAAAGACAATCCCCTTATGTGCAGATGTGCCAAGCAGAACAGTAATGATAGGCGCTGAGATCAGCGCAGAAGACGAAGCCCGACTCCTGCAGTTCCTCCGTAACAACCAAGATGTCTTCGCATGGTCCAAGTCCGACCTGACAGGCGTTCACCGCTCGGTCATAGAGCATGCGCTCAACACTGACCCGAGAGTCAAACCGAAGTTGCAGAGGCAGCGGCCCATGTCGGCGGATAGAGTCGGGGTCCGCGGAGGCCGAAGTGCAAAAGGCGCTGACGCAAGAATCATCAGAGAAGTCCAATACCCCATCTGGGTGGCAAACGTGGTCATGGTACCGAAGAAGAACGGCAACATGAGAATGTGCATTGACTTCACTGAACTCAACAAGGCATGCCCGAAGGATCCTTTTCCTCTGCCAAGGATCGACGTCATTATTGATCAGGCCGCCGGCTGTGACATGTTAAGCCTCCTAGATTGCTTCTCCGGCTATCACCAAGTGTGGATGCGAAGGGAGGACGAAGCAACCGGATTTACAACCCCCTTCGGTGTCTTCTGCTTCGTCAGAATGCCTGAAGGCTTGCGCAACGCCGGGTCCACCTTCAACCGCATGATGAAGCGATCCCGGCGGCGACCGGGTGGGCGCAACGCTTCGGCGTACGTCGACGACATCGTCATCATGAGCGAAAAAGAGCAAGATCACATTACAGATCTAACCGAGACCTTCGACAACATGAGGCAAAATGGCCTCAAGCTTAACCCAGAGAAATGCATCTTCGGCATACGGAGAGGGCGGCTATTGGGGCGCATGGTCTCCAAGCGGGGCATCCAGGCGAACCCCCAAAAAATCGAGGCCCTACGAAGGATGCAGCCCCCAGCCACCCGAAAGGAAGTCCAAAGGCTTACTGGCAGAATCGCTTCCCTGAACCGATTTATCTCAAGAGCCGCAGAACGAAGCCTGCCTTTTTTCAAGGTCCTCCGAGCAAACTCAGCCTTCCAATGGGGCCCGAACGGCGACAAGCCTTCGATGAACTCAAGAAGTACCTTGAAGATCTTGCCGGTCATGACCAAACCGTCACCGAAGGCCGACCCGTCGTTGTACATAGCGGCAACCGACACGGCGATTAGTGCGGTGCTCGTAGAAGAGCGCGAGGAGGCGGATGTCTCGAGGCAATTTCCAATATACTATGTCTCCGAAGCTCGAGCGGCTCAAAGGCGCTCTACTCGAAATGGAAAAGATGGCATATGCGGTTGTGATGGCAAAAAGGAAGCTTCGGCACTACTTCCCGAGCCACAACGTCTCGGTACCCACGCCTTTCCCCCTTCGGGACATGTTCGAGAACAAGGAGTCAACGGCGGGGATGGGCAAGTGGGCCTCGGAATTGGCGGAGCACGTCATAAGCTTCGTCGCCCGCAGCGCAATAAAATCTCAAGTCCTCGCTGACTTTGTAGCTGATTGGACGCCTTCGGCGCCGAAGGGGGAAGCGGTGGTCACAGAGCCAATATGGGAAGTCCAGTGTGACGGCGCGTACTGCCACCTCGGTTCAGCGGCCGCAGCGGTCTTAAAATCCCCTTCGGGCATCAAACTCCGATATGCCCTGCGGCTCAACTACGACAACTGTACAAACAACGTAGCAGAGTATGAAGGCCTGTTGCTCGCTCTTCGGAAGGCCAGGGCTGTAGGTGCCAGGAGGCTCGTCATCCTGACGGACTCTGAGCTTGTCGCTTGCCATATTGGGAAAACCTGCAAGGCAAAGAACCCAGATATGATGAAGTACCTGCAAGCCGTCCGAAGCATGGAAAAATTCTTCATCGGCATCACAGTGAGAAGTTTCCCCAGGAATCACAACAAGGAGGCCGATGCTATTGCGAAGGCAACTGCACTGCTTGAGGCCTTGCCACCAGATGTTTTTTATGAAACAACCACCTCGAGGTCCGCAGCCGACGAAGCAGCACCCCCCAAGTTTGTGAACGCAATTCAGAGCGAGGACTGGCGTGCCCCAATAGTGGCGGCGCTCAAAGGATATTATGAGGCCGAAGATGGAGTCACCGCCAAGAGGGTGGCAATCAGGGCGAGGAACTATCACCTGGTCGACGGCAACTTGTACCGAAGAGGGGTGTGCGCTCCACTATTAAAGTGCATATCAGTCACCGAGGGGAAGCAGCTACTGCACGAAATCCACAGCGGCATGTGTTCACACCACCTCGGCACCAGGGCTTTGGTGCAGAAAGCTTTCCGCCAAGGTTTCTACTGGCCTTCGGCAGTGGCAGACGCCCACGACATTGTGCGCCACTGCCCGGAGTGCCAGCGCCATGCGCCCTACAGCAAGTTTGCTTCCAACGAGATACAGTTGTTACCACCAGTGTGGCCCTTCGCCCGGTGGGGTGTTGACATCGTCGGCCCGCTACCCACGGCACCTGGAAACTACACTCACGCAGTTGTGGCGGTTGAATATTTCTCCAAGTGGGTTGAAGCGAAGCCGTTGCTGAGCATCACTTCGGCGACCATTCAGAAGTTCTTCTGGCAAAACATAGTGTGCCGCTTCGGTGTCCCTCACGAGGTCACAGTGGACAATGGCAAGCGCGTTTGACGGCCACGAGTTCAAGGAATTCGCGCATACTTGGGAACGAAGGCGTGCCGCTTCGGTCTACCACCCACGGTCAACGGGGCGGTCGAGCGAGCCAACGGAATCATCTTCGCTGGCATCAAGAGGAACATCACTGACTTACCCAAGAGCAAGTGGGCCGAAGAACTGCCAAGGGTAATCTGGTCCCACAACACCACCACATCCAGAACTACCCAGTTCTCCCCCTTCAAACTGTTGTACGGGGAGGAAGCCATGCTGCCCGAAGAATTGTGCCTGGGCACCTGGAGGAACACCCCCTCCGGAGACGAAGACCTCAAGGCTTCGGTTCAGAACATCGAGGAGGTCCGCTTACAGGCAGCTGAAAACCTCTTGGCCTACCAAGACGAAACACGAAGGTGGAAAAACAAGAAGATCAAACCAAAGCTCATTCGGTCAGGGGACCTAGTGCTACGAAAGGTGCCGAAGGGTAAATTGAAGGGTAAGATGCACGGGAAATGGGAAGGCCCGTTCATAGCAACGGCCACCGCAAACGAAGCGACCTTCAAGCTACGTCGGGCCGACGGGCGACGAAGAGCCATACACCTGGAACGTGGATATGCTTCAGAAGTACTTCGTACGAAGCACTGCGAGTTCTTAACATAGTCTTTGAGTTTCAATAGTTTCTCTTTCCTTTAGGTCGAGATACCGACTTTTTATCCTATGTACATTAAAGTAGTGGGGGACGTACTCTTTTCCTCACGGGGGAAGCTTCGTGGTTCCCCTCCGGATCCGCGAAGTGTGAGGTTTTTAATGAGGCGGCCCTTTGTATCCCTTCGATTCCTGACATGTAATATAAGTCAGTTCTCCCCCATTTTCCTTCGTGTGCAGTTTACCTTTCTTTTTAAAGAATGCTCTCGCCCTCTATCGAAGCTAGGCCACCGCCTCCGGGGGGCCTAGTCTCCGAAGTGGCCTTCGGCGCGGTAAGTAACAGCCTTGGCGCGGATCGCCTTAGTGGCATGCACACCAAGCCTGTCACTTATCGTCGTAACCGAAGAAAAAACCGCTCGAAGCGGGGAAGGGCCGCGATTCGGCCGAAGTAAACGCACGCCAGGAGCGTTGCGCCGGTCTCGAGTTGACCGAAGAAAAAACCGCTCGAAGCGGGGAAGGGCCATGATTCGGCCGAAGTACGCGCACGCCTGGAGCGTTGCGTCGGTCTCGAGTTGACCGAAGAAAAAACCGCTCGAAGCGGGGAAGGGCCACGATTCGGCCGAAGTAAACGCACGCCAGGAGCGTTGCGCCGGTCTCGAGTTGACCGAAGAAAAACCGCTCGAAGCGGGGAAGGGCCATGATTCGGCGAAGTACGCGCACGCCTGGAGCGTTGCGTCGGTCTCGAGTTGACCGAAGAAAAAACCGCTCGAAGCGGGGAAGGGCCACGATTCGGCCGAAGTAAACGCACGCCAGGAGCGTTGCGCCGGTCTCGAGTTGACCGAAGAAAAAACCGCTCGAAGCGGGGAAGGGCCATGATTCGGCCGAAGTACGCGCACGCCTGGAGCGTTGCGTCGGTCTTGAGTTGACCGAAGAGAAAACCTCTTGGCGGCCAGAGAAAACGCACGCCTACGGCGGGGCGTTGGTCTTGTTTTTGTCCAAAGGAAAAAATACTTAGTGCAAAATGAGGCCGCGATTGGGCCGAAGTGAACGCGCACTCAAAATAGCCCCTTCGGCCACGTCCTAGACCGATGGGTAACCCGCCTCGCATGGTCTACACCACAGACTTAGATCGAGAAGGCGAGCCGTCGCACGTTAGCTCTAAAGGCGAAGCGCGGTGCCGCTTCATCCCAACGAACTCAGGGTTTTTCTCAATCAAGCATGCAGCACGAAAAAGACAGGCAAAAAACCACACCTTCAACTTACAACGTCCATCACAAAAAACAATACAACTATACAAAACAAATGACAGTGTAGTTACAACGCATAAGTGTACAATAAGTGTACAAAGTCGTAGTCAGACATCCGCTTCGGGCCTGCCGTGAACACTTCCGGGGGGGAGTTCCGAAGTCCTGTGCTTCAAGTCTTCGCGCCAGCCCGCAGCCACTTTTAACGATCAATCCTCGTTTAGTACATCCTCACAGATTTCGTCAATCAACCGAAGATATGCCATGTCTATGATCTCCAAAGCCATCTCCCGAAGCTCGCTGTCGGTAGGCATCCGCCCTGCGCCGAAGTCAGGGTCAGAGTCTATACGAAGGGGACCCCTCCGTCTCCACCTTCACCGCTGCGAAGCTTTCCGACGAGGTGTCAGGAATTAAGTATACATACTCGGGCGGTCCAAGGACCCCCTCTTCAATCGGCTCCGTTTTTGGAACGACCCCTTCGGCCACGAAGGGGTCCACTAACTTACGCTTGGCCGCCCTACGGGCGGCCCGATCTCTAAGAACGGCATCCCGACGCGCGGGATCCCTTGAAAACTCAGCGAAAAAGCGTTTAGCCGCTTCGTTGTGAAGACGGTAGCGCTCCGCTCGGTACGACGGGAACTCCGCATACGAAACATCGGGATGACGGATGCTAAACTTCGTCCACACGTTCGGCGCGACAAAAAGTGAATTAAGGGGCAAAGTTGAGTTGCTCGAACCTTCGGCCCTCTGCGCAGGAGCCACGGAAGGAACCTGCGCAGAGATACCGTGCATCAGTTAACATTACAAAAATTTCATCCCTTCAAGGGGAGACTGGTTCACTCCTTTACAAACGTTAGCCCGAAGCGCTTCACACCTTCGGCGACGACGGGGCCCTCGTCCAACACGGCGCTAGCTTCGGTGGCTCCTACCGATGCAACAGTCGCCGCAACCGCTGCCTCCGCGGGTTCCTCGCCGTCGGGAGAGCTGGCAGCTAGCAGGGCAGCTTTAAGTTCTGCCGCGTGCGCCGCGTCCGAAGCATCTGCCGCTGTATTCTCTTCTGTAGGGGCCACGGCCGCCGCAGCTTCAACAGGAGCAAGTGTGACCTCTTCCTCGGTGGCGGAAGCTGTTTCGAGGCCGGCGGGTGCCGAAGGGGCGGTCCCCCCGCGGCCGCTTCGGCCTCCCCTTCTTCAGCGCGCGGCTCCCCGGCGCGTCGCCCCCGTGCCCCTCTTCGGTGGTGCGTGCCGTGATGTCCTCGGCGCTGCGAGTTTCGTCCTCGGGAACGCCGGCGGCTTCGCCTCCTTGCGGTGCTGCAGCTCCGGAGCCCTCGGCGTTGAGGAGGGGGACGCCGGGCATGGCGATCCACTCCCCCTCCGTCATGAACCGGGGCAAGGGCGGAGTGCCGCCGAACCGAACCCGAGACGGTCATACACACGATCCCGCGCCGAGGCCTTATCTCGCAAGACAATGGGGGCAATATGCCAAGTCGGTTCCGAAGGTGCACTTTTATTGCAATCATAAGCACACGGAGGAAGTAGCTTCGGCGCACTCCGGGCACTAAGGCGAGCCGACTCGGCCAAAGTAAGTTGGTACCCACGGCCGGGCGAAGAAAGTGTTCATGAAATTTTTGGCGAGATTCTTCGGGAGCACGGGGAGCTGACTAACGTCCAAGTCCGCGTCGCTGGGCCATGCAAAGTTGTCCTTCGTAAGACGACGAAGATCCCCCTTTCTAATCGCTTTCTCCGTAGATGGGCGATCCGGAGGCACCAATGAGCACACCGAATAGGCCAGCGTGCGGACTCCCACCGCAGCAGCAAGCTCTCCGAAGATCTTTGTATTCATCGTGATCAGATCGAAGCACGCGTTCACCCACTCGTAGTATGCCTCGACGCTGCACCGGGGGAATCTGATAGGTGGCGCTTCCAGATTACACTGCTCCAGCACCTGCAGTATATCGTTACGAAGGGTCTCCGCGCTCCGAAGGTGCTCTGTGCGATATCGCTCCAGCGTCCCACTCAGCTCGCTCGTTTTCTCTTGCGCTTCGGTCAACTTTGCCTCCCTGTCAGCGAGCCGAGCCTCGCAAGTCTTCCTTAGCGCCGCCCGTGGTCTCAACGTCGTGGCGCAACTTGCCGAGGGCGGCTTCGGAGTTCTTCGCCGACTCTTCCTTTTCCTCCCCGGCCCTTCGGGAGCGCTCTTGCTCCGCGCCAACCGACCCTCCAACTCCGCCACTCGGTTTTCGAGCGAGGAGACGAGCAGCCCACGATTTTTCCTTGGCCTCCTTGCTCTCCTCGCTCCAACCTTCGGGCGAGGCATCGCGACGCAATAAAGGCCTTCGCCGACGAGTCCCCGCACGCCGTCGTCAGCTCGGCCCGCGGTCAGCTTCCCGTAGTACTCCTCTTCATGCGGGATGGAGAAGCTTCCTCCGGCTTCTTCCAGGAACTGGCGCTCGTGCCCACCACTCGTCAGCCCCAGAAAGCGGATTGTCTTCCCGCCAATCAGTTTGGCTTCGGCAGGAACTTGCAGACAAACAGCGGCGGCCCGGGGCTCCTCAGGCGTTACCCGATAGCTGCTGCTTTCGGGCCCTTCGTCCCCCTCTTCCTCCGCCTCGGGGACGACGTCGTTTTTCTCGGAGGCGGGGGCTGAAGGAGAAGCCGACTGCTCGGTGCCTTCGGAGGAGGTGTCAGACGAGCTGCTGGAGGTGGAGCTGGAGTCGTCTTTCTCTTGGGGGGGCTTCGGCGCGACGACGGGGGGCGCCCGGCTTGCGCGGCGCGTCCCCAACGGAAGACACTATGCGGACATCGCTGTCTTCATCACTATCTTTTTTTCTTGCGGACCGAGGGGGACCGGCGGCGGCCCGGCGGCCCCCCGCCCCCGCCGTCACCGAAGGCATGTCCGAAGGCGCCGCCGCGCGCGCGGGCACGGCGGCTATAACATTCTCGACGACGCCCTGTCTCCACGTCGACGACACGAGTTCTCTTGGGAGACGGGGGCGAGTCCGCGGTCGCCCGCCCCGCTTCTTCCGGCCTTCCCTTTGGCGGCCGCGGTTGCCGCGGCGAGGCGCGCTCCTCCGCCGGGACTTTCTTCCCGGGTGCGCCGCGCGGCGAAGTCGCCGTCTCCTCCACGTCCGCCTCGGCGGCCGCGACAGCCGCGGCTTTCTTCTCGGCTGCTTCGCGGTGCTTAGCAAAGCCGACGCGCTCGGGCGGCACGATCTTGAAAAACTCAAATACACGATTTGTCCGGGACCCGTTCAGCTCCGCGACGGTGTCCTTGTACTCCTTCGGTGAGACGGGGCCGAGGATGAAGTCCCCGTGCGCCTCCACTTTCCTTCTCCTCAACACTGCAGGAAAACGGCCAAGTCCGTCAGCACTGTGCTTACTAAGGGCGCGGCAAAAGACAATCATCCGAAGGAAGCAAGGAGCAACTTACAATCGGCCGTAAAGCCGAAGACTCTTGTCCAGTCAGGGCAGGGGATGCCACCGATGTCCTACGCCCACTCGTCTTCGGCCACGGACCAGCCGTCGACCAGTGGGCACACGGGAATGCTGCGGTACTCTTCCACAATGTCGCGAGTACCGTACTTCCGCGCGAACCGACGCAGCATCATCACGAACTCGTCCCCCTCCGGACACGAAGGGTTCTTCGCGTAGGACTCATGCAGGGGCGGGAGTTCCTTCGTCGCTAACGGGTGGGTGCCTCCGGAAGAAGGGGGCTCAAAGTGTAGTAGAACCAATGCTGCTGCCAGTCCGAAGGCCACTTGTTCCTGTATGCGGTAACCGGGCTCACCACGCCTGCCTTGTATGAGAAATTGAGACAGCCGAACTGGCAGTCCTTCTCTACGGACTGGTCCCCTTCTTCCTCGAAGACCGTCCGCCGCTGGTGATGCACCTGATGCGCCGAAGCGAAGCCTTCGGCGGAGGGCTTGATCTTCGTCGTCCGCATATCCACATATATACCGACACGGCGGGAGGATGGCATTAGGGGGTAAGGCGATGAAGGTAGATGTCGAAGTACCGAAGTATGTCGACAACGGCGGGGTGAAGCGGGAACCGAAGCCCCGCGTACAGAAGATCTCGGAAGATGACGACCTCGTTGTCCCGTGGCCGCGGCACGGTCTCACGGCGGGGGGCTCGGCGGCCCCGACCATGCGATTCTTCACCAACGCCTCCACGTCGGTCTTGTCGATTTGGCTTCGACCGAACGTGTAGGTCTTCGCGATCTCCCTCGCGACAGCATCGCGTCTACGCTTCGGCGCCATCAATACTAACTACGCACCAAGCAAAAGCAGAAGCAAGGGGCTGGAGCAAGTCTTACAGTAGGCCTTCGGAGCTCTCGCGCGTCGTAAGCTCTGGGCTGAAGCCGCTGGGTGGGGTATTCCAAAGGGCGGCCCCCCTTTATATAGTAATGAGTTCCGATAATCGCGCCGGCGACGACCAAAATTACCTTTTTACCCACTGACGGCCCCTCTCAACGGTAAAATTGTCCAAGGGAAGCGCATGTCTTTTTCGGGACGCCATGTCAGCGTGGGCCGTCCGGGGGAGTTCCGAAGACCGGTCTTCACCCGGTTTAAGGTTGATCGTAAGTTCGGCCCTGCGCGGAGCCAGGACGGCCCTCACTGACGAGGGGCTACTGTTGGGGAAGTCGGTCTTCGGAAGCATCGCCCTTGTCCGCCCACGCTGGAAACCTTCGGCGTGCATACGGCTTCGGTCTCGCGAGAAGACCCTTCGCTGCATAAGCACTAACGAAACACTGATGCCGCTTATGCCTTATAAGTTTTGCTGTGCAGGGAAGACCCATTATCGCTGCGCCCACCTTCGGCGCCGAAGGTGCTAGCGGCGGTGCTCCGGTAATGAGGGCCCAAGGGAGACAGGGGCTGAGAGCGTTGGCCCAGGACGTCGCGTCTGGGGCTAGCGGCAGCGCAGACGAAGCACCCAAAGAGGCCCGACGCCTCCGGCCCAGGATCGCTACTTCGGCACCGAAGGGGCCGACGATCCTGGACACGTGGCCACTGCCGACGTGTAAAGTGGGCTCCGGTCGGGGCAGAGACAAGGGCGGCCGCGTGTAAAGGCGTTTCGGCCGTACGAAGACACGCTGGAGGCCTGTACGACGCGGGGACTTACTGTTATACCCTTGTAAAGTGTTTAAAGCGGTTTGTCAGGAACGGAAAAGGTGTAATTGAGGCAAATGACTATACCCAGGGGCCTCCTATAAATAGTGAACCCCTTGTAATGGAACGGATACCCTGTAATGAGAAGAGAGCACCGAAGGCTTTTGCCAGTTCTTCGATCTTCGGTTTGCGGAGCATTTCCTTGTTCTGTCTTTGTAAGTTTCAGTGTTTCCTTTCCTCGCTCAAGTAGAAGTAGAAGTAGGAACCTCGCTAGAGAGAGCGAAGGAAGGGAGTGAGTTCAGGGAGCTGTTGTGTCGGCGTCCACCCTTCGGGCCCGATTTCCACCAACAGTTGGCTCATTGGACCCGCCTGAGATCGCGTTGATGATGTTGAGCATGCCCGTCATCCCCGAGCTGCTGGGGTCAGGGATCTCTTGCTTCGGCGGGGGTGGAGGTGGTGGCTGGGTATGGGTGTAGTGGACTTGGTGGTGGGCCGGTGGGTTCGGCCACGAAGGCACGAAAACCGAAGGTTGTTGCGTGGGCGGGGGAGGAAGCGGAAGCAGTTGCGGCGCGGAGGGTGTGTATGGCTGAGGTGGGTGGAAGGCATGCGCAGGTGCCGAAGGTTGGTAAGGCTGGTGGTGGTATGGTGGTGGCAGGGCCCTGAACTGACCCGCACTTTGGTACTTCATGACATGATTCACGGCCAAGCCTGCTGCCTTCGCCTTCTCCTCCGCCTCCCATTCCATCTTCATCTTGACCGCCGAAGGGCACTGGTGCGTGTGGTGCTGGGCATCGATCCCGTGAAGCCAGCAGAAAAAACGCTCACCGCCGGCCCGCTGCGGGCCGGCTATGTTGCCGTGGCTTCGGCCCCCTGTTGTGCTTGTATCCGCCCTTGTGCCTCGCCGCCCTTGTTCGGTGCCGTCGGGGGCGCGGACACATTGTTGATCTGACGATTCGCTTGCTTCGGCGGCTGGTTATGCCACCCCTTCGGTTGGTCCCACTGCCCTTGTTGCTTCTGCTTCTTTGCTGCGTTCGCTCGGTCGATCCTTCGGCGGCGGCCCTTGTCAGACTTGCAGTATTCTTGCATGACTTCAAATAATTCTTGCAGAGACTTCGGCTTGACCCCGTCGAGCACATCTTGGCAGTTTCCCACCCTGAGGCCCCCAATGATGGCATCGATGATGCTGCTTTCGGACACCGTGGGCGCACGTGCTGTCAATTTGACAACCCTGTGCATGTACTCTTGTAGCGACTCGCGGTCCCCCTGGACACACATGTTGACGAGGTCGTTGGAGTCTAGCTCTTCGACCTGCATTCCTTTGAAGCTGGAGAGCAGCTTGTTCCGCAGCTGGAACCAAGATGTTATGTGCCCCTTCGGTATGTTGGCATACCAATACTGGACTTCACCCTTGAGCGCGAGTACTAGGGCCTTTGCCTTTGTGGTGGCGTCACCTCCGTTGGACTCAACCGCCGCTTCAAACTTCATTAAGAACTCCTTCGGATCGTAGTCCCCGTCATACTGGGGCAAGGTGTTGGCGTTGAACCGACGAGGCCACGACGCGCTCTCCAGCTCGACCGAGAGCGGGGACACCGGGACCACGTTACGAAGTGGGGCGTCGTCGGGAGCGAAGTGCTCGTGAACTCGCTTGTCTGTCTTGGCGGTGCCCTATGCTTTGTCCTTCGGAGGCATCCTTCGTCGCTGCCTCCATTGATCCGGGCCGAGCTCGCATGGCTGCGGGGGTGAGCCGTGGGCGTGTTCTTCGGGCCGCCGGCGCGCGCATGCGCGGCGGGCGTCGGTGTCGGCGCGGGCGGGGGTCGGGGCGGTTTGGTGTGGCGGTGCTGCGCCGGCGATCTGGCTTTGCAGCATGGCGAGGTAGCGCTCAGCCTGCCTGATGTTGAAGTCGATGGCATCGGAGGCGGTGTGGGGTGGAGCCGCATCCTGGTGCTGGGATGGTTGCATCTGCGAGGAGGATGGACGCGTCTCTTGCTCGGGGCCGAACCGGCACGGACTTGCCGGCGATGAGGGCCCGAATCCTTCGGAGGGCCTTGATGTCTTGCGCCGAAGCCCCCGGCCCCTCGAGGCGACTTCGAACATCCCCGGAGCGGTGTGCTCTACCTCCGCGCGCGCTCGGCCGGCGGCGGTTCCCGCCGAAGGCTGGACGGCCGAAGGGGATGGGTTGGTGGGCTCCGACACGAGTGGAGGGGTCGCCGCCTGAGCCGTTGCGGCTTCGGCGCCTGCCGAACGTGTCCTAGCCATGTGGTCTTGAGGTCTTCCACGAGGTGGGCGCCAAACTGTTGGTGGAAATCGGGCCCGAAGGGTGGACGCCGACACAACAGCTCCCTGAACTCACTCCCTTCCTTCGCTCTCTCTAGCGAGGTTCCTACTTCTACTTCTACTTGAGCGAGGAAAGGAAACACTGAAACTTACAAAGACAGAACAAGGAAATGCTCCGCAAACCGAAGATCGAAGAACTGGCAAAAGCCTTCGGTGCTCTCTTCTCATTACAGGGTATCCGTTCCATTACAAGGGGTTCACTATTTATAGGAGGCCCCCCGGGTATAGTCATTTGCCTCAATTACACCTTTTCCTTTCCCCGACAAACCGCTTTAAACACTTTACAAGGGTATAACGGAAGTCCCCGCGTCGTACAGGCCTCCAGCGTGTCTTCGTACGGCCGAAACGCCTTTACACGCGGCCGCCCTTGTCTCTGCCCCGACCGGAGCCCACTTTACACGTCGGCAGTGGCCACGTGTCCAGGATCGTCGGCCCCTTCGGTGCCGAAGTAGCGATCCTGGGCCGGAGGCGTCGGGCCTCTTTGGGTGCTTCGTACGCGCGCGCGCGGCCCCGGACGCGACGTCCTGGGCCAACGCTCTCAGCCCCTGTCTCCCTTGGGCCCTCATTACGGAGCACCGTCGCTAGCACCTTCGGCGCCGAAGGTGGGCGCAGCGATAATGGGTCTTCCCTGCACAGCAAAACTTATAAGGCATAAGCGGCATCAGTGTTTCGTTAGTGCTTATGCAGCGAAGGGTCTTCTCGCGAGACCGAAGCCGTATGCACGCCGAAGGTTTCCAGCGTGGGCGGACAAGGGCGATGCTTCCGAAGACCGACTTCCCCAACACACTTTGGTCACATCGAGGCCGATAGGGCTATGACTTGGATGACCAATGGCCAAAAGTACTCCATCACATTCCATAGATTTTTGAGGTGCTTTGGGATCATGGCGGGAGATGGAGAGTTGAGGAAGCTCCATGATGAGGGAGAGCTGGAGAAGGATGCTTTGCATGTGATGTACCCTCGAGGTGAGCATGCCAACTATGGGAAGGTGAAGAATCTCTACACCTACTTTGCTGCCCTAAATAGGCTCCTTAGGGTGTCTATTACACCTAGAGATGGAAATCCCTCAGAGATCACAAAGTTTCAGAAAAACTTGATGGTTGCTTTGAGGTCGGGAGCTCCGGAGTTTAGTGTTGGGGATTTCATTTGGCAAGAGATTAAGCACCTATCCGAGGACCCCAAGAAGATTTGCAGCTATAGTCCGTGTATCATGTATATGATTGAAAAGGTTGCAAAGACGGAGTTTCCGAAAAATGTGACACACAAGCCTCTGAAGCTCAATCCCAACAAGAATCCTTGGTTTCCATCTCCTAGAGTTGAGAATGCACCGGGTCATGAGGAAGAAATCTTTGAGGAGGGAGCAGCTCGGCCAGATCTGCCTCAGGCAGGGGCTCAGACCGTCACCGGTCTGACCGGTGCTGAGCACCGGTCTGACCGGTGGGGGTGGCCGGCGACCGAGCGGACCTCGCAGTCCACCTCCCCTTTGCGGAAGTTTCTCAACTTTATATTTGGGATGTGCAGGAGCCAGCATGACATCCAAGTTGAGCAACAAAGGTCGAGAAGGGCTAATAAGCAAATGAGGGACACGATGAAATTGATGCACAATGCCCAAGGATTTCAACCTCCTCACTCTCCACCATCTCCAGAGTCTCCACAGGTTGAGATACCGTCCTTTGAGGAAAGGATGAGAGGATGGGCCAACTCCGACTTGCTTAATCAATATGGCCCCATGTTCTTTGAGTTCGGGCAAGGACAAGGATCGTCCTCATTGGTTCCTCCTCCACCTCCACCTTTTGTACCTCCTCCTCCGAACGTAGCAGGATCGTCACACTTCATGGGAGAGGAGCAAGCTACCCCACCTCCTCCACCTCCCGAGCAAGTACAAGATTGTGGCGCTCGCTTCTCCGCCGAGATCTTTGGCTACAACCCTTACTTCTATGGTAAAAACTGTGCTCCCATAGCTCATCCATCTCAAATCACCATCTCGAAGTCTATTTATCTAAACTCTCCCTTGCATTGGATACTTGACAAATCTCAAATAGGAGGGAGCTCTCACCCAGGAGACGGATCTCAAGGACAGTGATCGGCGGCTGCTTCTTCTCCAGGCCCTTCTTGGATGCTTGATGACAAAGGGGGAGAAGAATCAAGATTAAAGCCACAAGTTTGTGCTGTACGGGTTGTTGTACGTGTTGCACGGCCTCGACGGTGCCCCGCACCGATCCGACCGATGCCCGCCGGCGTTGAGAGAAGCCATGTAATAAGTTAGAACTTTATCTTAGTGGACTTGAGAACATTTGTGTGAGTGCTACTGGGTGTTTTAAACTTTATTGTAATATTTAAGCGACTTTATTGCTAGATTGTGATGCATGCTTTGAATGGTGTTTGTCTGTGTTAGCTAAATGGGGCAAAGTGATCTAAACCAGCTTGCAACCCTAGCCCGATCACCTTGGACCTAATAGCACACACTTCTGTTGTTGTGTGCGCTGACTGGACTTGACCGGTCTAACCGGTCAGGGGCACCGGTCTGACCGGTGCCGCCCAGCCGTGTGTGTTGGCTGGAGCTGACCGGTCTGACCGGTGCTGCCTAGCCAGTACATTTCCCTTTGCTTTGTGCATATCCTGTCATACGCATCACGGATTTTATTTTGTCGCTCACACATGTTGCACTCCACTGATTCTAAGATATAGGGGGAGCTCACACGCCTCTTCTTCCAAATTTGTGCAATTGGCATTTGAGGCCAACCTTTTGAAATTCAACTCAAAGCACAAATTAAGGGGGAGCTCTAGCTATATCTAAGAATCTAAATGCGCTTTATTGTTTATTTGTAAGCTTTAATCGGGTTGTCATCAATCACCAAAAAGGGGGAGATTGAAAGTGCATCTAGGCCCCTAAGCGGATTTTGGTGAATTGAATGACAAGGCAATTAAAGGACTAATGCTTTTGTCTAAGATTGTGAGCAGGTTTTCATTATATATTCATGAGCAACCATTGAAGTATTTTAATTATGGATGTATTTTATGGCTCACATTTACAAAGACAAGTATATGGTGCAAGACTTCATGAGTTTATCGAAAGAGAACAAGATGATGAGTGTACACACCATGGTTCTAAAAATGGAAGCTTGCATATCCGTTGTCAATCAAGATCAAGCATTTGAAGCGGGATTTTCAAATGAAGGTTAATTGCGTGTGAAGCAAAGTGGAACTCAAAGTGGATTGGATAAGTGATGAAGAGATCAACCGAGATGGCTAGGGTGAGGGACTAAGCAATCTTTGGGGCCGTAGCTAAGCCGCCATTCGTGTTTTGCTAAGGTGAAGGTCTAGCATCCGTGGGGTCTTCAAGTATCATATTCAAACCTTAACCGAGGGAAGCTTTGCAAGTCATCAACTCATTGAGATTAGCAACATGCAGTGACCATGGATCCAAGTGTGCATTCTTATGCTATATGGAAAGATCCTAAGTCACTAGCTCAAGTATGGACGTGCTCAAGTCAAAGGCTATGTTGAAAGCCCTCAAGTGGTTATTGATCAAGTATGGCAAGAATTGAAGTTGTTCAAGCTCAAGAGGTCTTCGAAGCTCTTTTACTCTTTCCTTGAGTATAGGTATGCCGTACTATCAAGAGGGATGCAACTTAGCGAGTTGACCCAGTCAAAAGTGCTCTTTAGTTGAACTAAGTGAGATCTAGCCTTTGAGTGTGCTAACAAACCCTCCTAACCTAACCTGGGTCATTTCATCTTGGTGGTGAAGTGCTAATTTCTTTAAAAGAGGTTTTGGAGGTAACTCGGGCCTGACCGGTCTGACCGGTCGAGGAGGCCCGGCCCGGCCGGTGCCGCTAGCCCAACGGCTAGTTTTTCGTACACCGTCGACCGGTGTGGGGTACCGGTCTGACCGGTGCTGCCCGGGGACTAACGGCTAGTTTTCTCCTTTGAGGGGTATAAATACCCCAAGCCCTCCTCAAGTGAGGGTTGCTGCTTCTAGTGTTTTTGCTGAGGTTCCAAGCCATTTCTAACTAGCTCTAAGCCTTAGTGGCTCTCCCCAACCATCTCTTTGTGAGATTTGTGGATTCAAGCCATCATCTTTGTGTTGGGTTGAGAAAGTGAGCCTAGGAGTGACTTTGTGAGCTAACAAGAGCAGTTTCCATAGCTTGAGCACTTTGGTTTCGAGTCTACAAACTTAGGAGCATTTGTTACTCTTGGAGGTTTGCCTCCTAGACGGCTAGGTGTCGCCGGCTAGCTCCCAAGGTTGTGGTGAGCAGCGGGAAGTTTGTAAGGGCTGCGATCTTGCCTCTTCGTGGAAAAGATCACCTTAGTGGAAAGGAGGAAAGTGGTTGAAAGAGACCCGGCTTGTTGTGGGAATTGTCCCTTACAAGATCCTCAACGGAGATGTAGCCATTCCTCAGTGGGTGGTGAACTTCGGGAAACAAATCCTTGCTTCTTCATGTGGTTCAACTCTCTAAGTTGTTTTTCTAGCATATTTCACTTGCTTCCGCTTCGATCTACTTGGGTGTGTTACTTGTGTGTGCAGGGCTCATTACTCTGCTTGTGATCATCTACAAAAGCCACACCCTAAGCTTGGTTCATGCTAGAAGCCAAGAGGTGCTTGAAGTTGTTTTTGCAGGTTCTCTGTGCTACACCGGTCTGACCGGTGAGGCGCACCGGCTCGACCGGTGTCACTCGTGAAGTCCGGTGGTTCGACCGGCTCGATCGGCCACCACCACCGGTCTGACCGGTGGAGCACTGTCAACTCAAGTGTTTGGGGAGAAAGAGTTTAAATTGGTCGTCTCGCCTATTCACCCCCCCTCTAGGCGACATCAAGGTCCTTTCAGTCCGGGTGCCTCGGCACGTCGCGCGGCTCGTCACGTGGTCGTAGACTACTTCGACTACGCCACACGTCTGGGTGCCTCGGCACGTTGCGCGGCTCGTCGTCGACTACTTCGACTATGCCACGCGTCCGGGTGCCTCGGCACGTCGCGCGGCTCGTCACACGGCTTGTCGTGCCGCTCATCATCGACTACTTCGCCTACGCCGCGCGTCCGGGTGACTCGGCACGTCGCGCGGCTCGTCACGCGGCTCGTCGTCGACTACTTCGTGCGCCGTGACTTCGTCTTGCGACCACACTGGCTCTACTTCGAGTACGCCGCGCGCTGCCGCGACGTCGTCTTCCGGTCACATCGCGTCGACCATTCATCTCGACTAGTTTTCCAAACTAGTTGAGAATGGCAGTCACGCCCCAACAACTAGTCGGAATCAACTCTGACTAGTCAACTTCAGCAACAACCGTCGTGGCTCCATCGCCGGCCGCCACGGCTTCATCAACAGTCTGCCCAGGCAGCAACAACTAAGTCATTGATTTAAATGATTACTGTTTTCTTTTCTTGGCTTGTTCTCCTCATCATGTAGGACTGCTTGCCGACTACTCATTTGTGTACGCTTCTCGGCGGGTTTTCACAGGAGCTACACTCTGCTGACTACTCTTGGAGTATACCAATCAAGTCACCACGAGCCTACTTCATCAACTCGGGGGCTATCCCAAGGAGGCAGCTTCTAAAGTCCGCTACGCGCGGCAATCTAAAGTCGACTTCTAAAGTCGCATTATAAAGTCCGCTCCATGTGGCAACTTAAAGTCGACTCCGGTCGCATCTTTATCTGCTTCGGTGGCATACTACGTATGTAAGCTTCGATGGAACCTAGCTATAAGTGGCCCTCGGGTCCTGGCGATGATGGAACCTAGCTGCATGTGGTCTTCACACTCTGTACCTTGGGTCCAAGTACCCTAAGTACTCGCGCTCCATACCTTGGGTCTGAAATCCATGGCCCAGGTACACAAGTCGACTCCAGTCACACCTTCAAGTCCACTACGGCGGCAACCGTACCTTGGGTCTGAAATCCATGGCCCAGGTACACAAATCGACTCCAGTCGCACCTTCAAGTCCACTACGGTGGCAACCGTACCTTGGGTCTGAAATCCATGGCCCAGGTACACAAGTTAACTTCGGTCGCACCTTCAAGCCTGCTCTGGCGGCAATCGTACCTTAGGTCTGAAATCCATGGCGCATGTACTTAAGCCCACTCCGATGGCACAAGTCGACGCTAACAGTCGCACCCAAGCCCACTCTGGTGGCACAAGCTGACTTTGGTTAAGCCCGCTCCGGTGGCAAAACTATTCGTTTTCTCTGATTTTTCATTCGCTTTAGCTTCCCGGAAAGTGCCTTTCGTTTTTGCACCTTAAGTCCACCCCGTGTGGCGCAAAGTCAACTACTGTAGTCGCATCTAAAGTCCGTTTCACACGACAATTTAAAGTTGACTTCCAAAATCGCATATCAAAGTCCTCTTCACGCGGCAACTAAAGTCGACTTCGGTTTTCAAGTCGCATATTAAAGTCCACTCCGCACGGCACAAAGTCGACTTCGGTTTTTAAGTCGCATTCTAAAGTCTGCACTGCCGACATCTAAAGTCGACTTCGGTTGCATCTAAAGCCCGCTATGATGGCATGGCTACTTTTCAAGCTACATGGCTCGATGCTAAATTACTACTCGGAATCTCTCCAGCTCGGGGACTGCACTTCAATTACTACTCGAGGATAACTTCAGCAGGCTTTACTCACTCTCAAGCTCGGGGGCTCCGCACAAACAACTACTCGACGCGGCTCATATGGCTCTCTTATCTCGAGGGATACTTGCTGCAAGAGTACTATTATGATGGCTTTCGCGAACACTGAAGACCCTTGGATTGATTACCTAATCATTTCAAGGCTCGGAGGTTGCTATGCTACACCCATCATTCAATTTTTTCAAGATAGAAGATTCAGAATCAAGATTGACCCTCAGCTAGAGTCTATGACTCAACCTAAGGCTCGGGGGCTACTCCATATGGAGTGCGATTTTGCAACCGCACTTCCATATAATTTCGACTTCACCACCTTCCAGCCTCGTGGCAGTTCAAGTACTATTGAAGACTTCTCCAAGCAGTACTCGAGGACGCTTAGGAACTACTCGAAGAGGCTTCAAGACTACTCGAACTACTATTCTCGACTACAACGTGCTCGGGGGCTTGTCGGGCATACTCCCCAGGTACCCATGCAAGGAAGGAAGAAGACGGACTACTACTAGAATTCCCTTGTAATCCTACTAGGACTCGTTCCGTGTAATCCTACTAGGACTCCTGCCTTGTAATCGACTAGGAACCCGCCCCCTGGACTATATAAAGGAGGATCGGGTACCTAGTCGGGCATCTAACTCTAACCCAACACCAAGCGCAGGGCGCCATACTTGATCCCCAAACAGGACGTAGGGTTCGCCACCTTGGCAACCCGAACCTGTATAAATCTAACTCTAACCCAACACCAAGCGCAGGGCGCCATACTTGATCCCCAAACAGGACGTAAGTTCGCCACCTTGGCAACCCGAACCTGTATAAATCTTGTGTCCCATACTATATAGTTGAAGCACTAAAGGGAATTCTTTGGATAAAAAGTTTTCAGATGAATGCAAATTAAAAACTCTAGTAATTTTAACTCTTCTGTCATCTTTGTCTCCATGTATGTAAAAAACCTCCAAATGATATCTTATCATTTAGCATGGTTCTAGTATGTCAAATTACATCATCCCATTACTAAATTGTGCTATTGTCTCATGTAATTCATATGCACTACCCTTTTTCCGAAAGATGGCAAGAGATTTGTTGTGAGTTTTATTAGAAGAAATACAAAAAAGGAATACAAATGTTCCAGGTTCAACAACGACAAGACCGTGGCTGCTAGAGAGTGGGTGCGGAAAAGGAAAAAAGAAAACAACCGTCTGGGAAAGGGAAAAAATCCCTGTTGTTGGTTACACGGTTCATAAGAGTATGATTTTTTACGCGGCTCAAACCACTGTGGTCCGGTATTAAAAACAGCAACAAAAAATATCTAATCGAACATAAAAAATCGGAGCCAACGGTTTATCGCTCGGTTTTTGCAGCCGCTCAATTTTTTCCCTCGATACGACCGCTCCAACCACGGCTTAAAAATTACTAGGGGACTGAGTGACTAGTAGGTGAATATATTGCAACTGAACTGAATACATAGGGTCGATGCCCCTTTTATAGGCCTCAAGGGCACCCTCCAGTACAATATCTGTTTTACCCTCGGTACGAACTCTCGACTCTAAGCCCTCCATCACGAGCATTGCGATCCTCCCATCCTAATGTACTACACTTTCCCATGTGACTCTATAGTGCTCTGTGGTCCCTCCACGCATGCCTCCCGGGTCGGTCTTTGTTTCGCTTCCTAGTTCGACGACCTTCCACTTCGGCTCGCGCGAAATTCCTCCGCACCTTGGCTATCCCCCGGCGCACTCCTGTTGGGTCCTTCTGGGCGCTTCCACTCCCATAGGGGTCCCTGCATTCCGCTTCCACTTCCTCAGGGGGCGTTGCCTTCTCTTGGCCGACCGCGCAGCGGGCCCAGTCACGGGGAAGGGCCCCCCCCTCATTGGGCCTTGGGGAAGGCTAAACACTTTCCAAATTTGGTTAATATGCTTAAAGTTCTCCAGTTTCGCGCCTTTCATATACGCGATCAAAATTGGAAAAATCTTGGTCTTATTCATCATGACCAATCAAAATTTCAATCTATTCATAAATAATACACTTATTAATCCAAAATCCAAACGAAAATTTCGTGAAATATGGTGTTTTCGTTGCAACCGCAAAAATCTGAAAATAAAATCCCAGACCCTAGGTGACAAATCCCTCGCTAAATCAATGTTGTGTCTATCATCCTTTGAAGTAGTCGCTATATTGCTAGGATGAACTGAAGAGTATTTTGGCCCCCTAAGTGGGTTTTGGTGATTTAATGACACATACCTAAGTAGCTAATGAATTTACCTAGTCCATGAGCAGGTATTAAAATTATGTATGGCATCAAGCACAACTCGTTGATGTAAAAAAAGGAAAGTGGTGCTCTAAAGGATTCCTAAGAAGGCTTATTTATTTTTAATTTTGAATTTGAGTCTTAGGAATGCCGTACTATCAAGAGGGACATGAATTATGTCTTCCAAGAGTCGAACAGGTGCTCTAGTTGCTAAAACAAAACCTATGAGAGACACCTTTGCACCAACACATTCACGGGGCACTTTTCTTGGGTGCTGGCCTTGGAAGGCCGGAGTATCCGGGTTTACCCCGGAGACTCCGGACTTCCCGGAGTATCCGGGGTAATTCCCGGAGTTTCCGGGTTTACCCCGGATACTCCGGGTCATAAAGCCTCAACGGCTATATTCTGGGTGAGGGGGTATAAAAGCCCCCTCCACCCCTTCATTTACTCTCTTCCCTGCCATTTTTCGTGCTGACTTAAACATACCTCATTTACTCCCCCCTCTTCTCCCTTTGGCTAAAGGTTGGTGAGATTTGTTGTGGGATTTAAGAAGATTTGAGAGCAAGGGCTTGGAGAGTGCTAGTGAGCTGATTTCCCATCTCTAGAGCACCTCGTTCTTCGCTTGGTTGGCAAAATTCGTGTTTGTTACTCTTGGAGCCTTAAGCTCCTAGCCGGCTAGGCGTTGCCTTGGAGCATCCAAAGATTGTGGCTGCCCAAGGAAGTTTGTATCACCCCGACATTGAGTAAGTAACTCTAGCTTGATCTTTGTGGTCGCTAGAGGGAGGAAAGTGACCTAGGTGTAAAGGTCCACCCTTCGTGGGTACCTCAACGGAGACGTAGACCTCAAGGTGTGAGGTTGAACTCCGGTAACAAATCCTTGTGTCTCTTGTGCTTGTTCATCTTGTTGTATGCTTGTTTCTTGCTTGAACACATATCTAGGGTTTGATGCCGATCTACTTCGTGTTGAGGTTCCTACAAGATTTGAGTGGATAAACATGCTTGTCTCATCCCAGTGCATAACCTATTTTCACAGATTTACTTTTGAGCAAGTTTAATTTCTGTCGATTTAATCTCTCCCTAGCATGCCGGAATATCCGGACATTTTCCTGGATTCTCCGGATTTCCCGGAGTATCCGGAAAAATATCCGGAGTCTCCGGACCTGCATCTGACAGCTGCGAAAAAGTTTGTGATTTTCAGGTTCGACTATTCACCCCCCTCTAGTCGACATCTTGATCCTTTCATGAACAACATCGGTGAATTGAAACCAATTGGTTCAGTCTCCCGAGCATCATCGATCACAACCATAGTCACCGGGAGCGTGGAACTCTACGTTCACATTCCGGGAATGACTAAAATCAACACATCACCGCGAAAGGGCCTGTAGCCTAGTGGTCACAAGAGCCCCGGTAGCACCTCAGGTCCTGGGTTCGACTCCCCGTGGGAGCGAATTTCTCAAGATTTAACGACGTTTGTGCTTTCAGTGGTAGGCGACGTTTCCGTCGACAGAGGCGCCTGTGGTGACTTCGTCAATCTTGAGGATTTGCCGGCACAGTCTTCGAAGATGCTCCTAGGGGTAGGGTTTGCGTGCGTGTATTCATAGGGATGAGTGTGCGTGCGTTGTGAGTGTCTCCGATGTATTGTGTAATAAACAAATCAACACATCACCAGATAGATCATCTCGGCCATCCCCCATCCTAGCGCCTGTCGTCGATCACTATAGACTAAATCCTCCACAACCCGCGCGCGTCACAGAACCGAGAAACACACAGACGGACCTGCAAGAGTGCAAGGGCAGCGAGAAACACACATACAGACCTGCAAGGGCAGCGCGTGAGCGTGTCCATGCCGGCCCGGAGCGCGACGACGGGCGTGGAGGCGGTGCCGCCGCCGCCAATGATGGTGGCCACGACAGCGGTCCGCGTGGCGGGCCACCTGTATGCGTCACGCCGATCGCGTCGTGATCCGCTCGCACGAGCTCGCTGGTGCGATGCTCCCTGGAACGTCAACTCGGGGCGCTCGTGGATGCGAACCCCGGCGCGCACGCGTCCGCGAGGAGCTTCTCCGGCGAGAAGCGAGCGATACGTGGAAGGTGCAGAGTAGTACGTGTTGGAGAGTAGGACGAGCAGGTCAGATGCGGCGGCGGCGGCCATATTGTCGAAGGAGATGGAGATGAATCGATCGGAGGCGGCTTCGAAATGTGGGGCAATGTATTCATCATGCCATTCACGCGGGCTGCGGAGTGAGGGCACTCCCAACCCAGACTCTACCTATGGAGTCTATATCTTGAAGACTCTATCACAAGAAACTATATTCTCCAATGCAAATTTTCTAGCATGGAGTCTACCTAATATTCCTCTCGGATATTCTACTCCCGCTTTATTAAATAAGAGGACACATCATACATGCGAGCAGCCACACGGGATCCGCACGGGCTTCGTTTTGCGTGAAGACTTGGAGTCTAACTTAGACTTGGTTTCTAAGTTTTCGCTCCTCTCTCATCATTAAATTGCTTGCCACATCAGCAATTTGCCTAGGTGGCAGTGTAATTAATGACTCTGGACTCTACCATAGAGTCTGGGTTGGGAGTACAGGTGGGGCCACCGTTCTGGGGCTGTGCGAGCGTGTGAAATTTTTATATGGAAAAAGTATTGCTCAAGGAACAGGAGCGATGACGGATGGACTCGGTAAGGTGCAACTTCAACTCTCATTGTTAGGTGGCTTCTGAAGACTAGTGCTTTTCATTCCAGACCTGTGTAAAAGCCGCAGAACTTTGTAATAATTAGTTGCTGGTGGTGTGCTTTGTTTTGGGAACTAATGTTATAGGAAGTCTAGAGCGCGTCAAGTTGTAAGCTCTGAGCGGTCTTTGTTTCATCTTTGGCTTGTAACCTTTTAATGTTCACTGGTAGCCCTAGCATGTTTCTGGGCTTTTTAAGTAAAGCTGGACCTAATGGCCTTCTATCTTAAAAAGTTGTCGGATGAGGTGACTTTTGAATGTTACTCATTTGTCTCAAACTATACATGTGGTTTCGACTTTTCTAATTGCATTGCTTTTGTTATGTATAGAGATATAAATATATATTGAGATGCATAACAAGATGAATGTATCTAAAAAGATAAAATGAATAATAATTTAGAATGGATGAAGTATTTTTAAATTTTATTAAATACAACTATTTTTACAAAATATTAAAACAAAAAAATTATGCGCTTTTTTAGAAAACAAAAAATTCGTGCGTTTGCTTCATTCAATTGACTCGCTAGCCGGTTTGGCTTGGGCCTTTGGTCCGAATGTCCGATACCCACGGAAGCCCATTTGCGCCGCTGTCCCGCTGACTTCCCCGTCCGTCCTGGGTGGTTCGCCGCCAGCACCCAGCAGCATCTCCTCCTTCCTTGCCAAAGAACTCGTCTTGGTCTCCTCTCCTCTACCGGCAGTCGACGCGCTCCCTCTTCTTCCCCCTCTCGGTCCCCCCTAGCAGTCTAGCACGGTGCTCCTCCTCCTGCCCGCCGGTCTCGCCCTGCATCTCTCATAGCAGCGTCTGCAGCCCCGCCCCCGCTCCTCGCGCGGTGTCGCGCCAGCCGTGACCTTTGGAGATCCGGGGCTTTCTTGGTAAGCGAACTCCCCTGGTTCTTGTTCTCGGCAAGTCCAATCTGCCTCCGCCGCCCCCGCCCTCTTCCAGTTCTCGATTCCTCACCGCGTTCGGTGCCGTGGCAGAGCTGCTTCTTGCGTGACGGCGGGGAGGAGGTTGGGTTCGGAATTGGGGATCGGCCGCTGCTGGTGCGGGGATGAATACGAGGCCGGTGGTGCTCGTCCTCCTACTGCTCGTCCTCATCATCACGTCGCAGTTCGAGTGGAAGCAGCAGATCGGGGACGCCGCCGACGCCGACCCCGCCGCCGCGCGCCGCCGCCAGCAGCTGCTCGCCAGGGAGGACGCCGTCAAGGAAAAGGTTCGTGTAGTCGAATCTACCTGAATTATTTATTTTTTTGTGCCGTGGGCTGGTTCGTGTGCTCTGCAAGGTATTTGTGCATTCGTAAGCCGTAATAGGAGCAGCTGTCGTGACTGATGCCCTTTTCCTCTGCTGAAGAAATCTTGTGGCCGTGATATCTGAACTAAATTTAGGTACACATTGAAATTGGAACCACCATTAATTGAGTATTAGTCAAAGTGTACACACGTTCAATTGATTTCGGTCTTAGTCGTTGATGAGGATACTGAAGGTCGGTGTCATTAGATTGTATAGTTTGTCTTAAACAACAAGCTGATTTCTGTTGTTCAGTTGGGGAATGCCTTGTTAGTATACCCCACTACATGCAAAACCAAAAGCATAGGATGGGCAATTGTTCACCAAGCCTCTGGCTTGCTAGCACTTATCAAATTTATAGCTTGAAGGAGATGTGGTTTTGCTTGCTCACAGCATATCTGCATATGTCATGAGCTATATGTGCTGTAACGAGCAAGCCTAGTTCTTGTGTAGTTTGCAAGCAGAGTTTCTAGTTATTAACAGCTTTTACAGCAATGAAATCACGGAACTGATGATTCCCTACATTTAATACACAACTGTATTTTTCAGTACCAAATATGGTAACTGTCTTAAAATAGTACTAGCTGATCAAGTATGGTATTTTTGTCCTGTTTTCAGTTGCAACTATAGCTGGTAAAGAACCCTAGGAGTTTTGTAAGGATGGATTTTTAACTATATTAGTTAGTTCAGCAAAAACAGCAGAGATAAAGGAAGTGTCATGCACTTTATGCAAATGTGGGAAACACTAGTGTGTGCAATGCTTCACAAGAACATGGACTACCAAATGAGATCTAGCTTTGCTTTGTTATGCATTATGCATGTTTGGTAATAACAAAATCTTTAGTGTCATGCTTGAGTGGATCTGGAATAGGATAGCAATCAATTATTGTTTGTTTGCTAAAATTAATTCTTTGAAAAAAAAGAGAATTCTTAACAATTGCAAAATCAAGTCAGGCAGCTGTTTTCAGTTAGTGCTGTATTTAGGCAGTTTGACTGCTACTCCACGTCATCAGTTATGTTATCCAGAGTTTTGCATAGCAGCATGTGCACTTATCATGGTTTGTGACTCTTACTAGAATCGTTCAAAAAATATGAAAGGGTAAAAATCACGGATGCAGTATATTGGTGCATGTGCCATGTGGAATGGGGGATAACACTTGTAGGAACGAGAAACATGGCAATATGTACTATAAGAAAAAGACGAGAAGTGTTGATTTATATTGCACAAATGTTACAATAAGCATATGAGCATTTTTGTTAACTATTTTCTTTCATTTTCCTATTAACGTTTGCAAAATGCATTTATTGTAATGTGGCCTGCATATATGAACTTCTAGAATTTTTTTTCAAAGTTCGCAACAGTGTATTTGGAGAAAATAGATCTGCCTTTTCTGTGGATCACAATCATGCACATTAACCAGCACCCAAATTATCGTCAATACTTGTACAGACGCCTTAACTTAGCTGTCACTTTGCAGTTTATCCTGTATTCCTCAGGAGAAATATGTAGTGCTAACTATCATGTTATGGGTACAATGGTTTATGGAGTTCAATGCAATGTCTAATATCCTGAACTCCGCCCAAAAAAAAAGTCATTGTGCTGATGTATTTGAGTTTGATCGCCTTTGGTTTCCTTACTACAATAGTACAATAGGCATATTGAATTGATTTAGCCATTTAGGCCCCAATTGGTGATATTTTCAGGGTCCACAGAGTAAACGAGAATTCTGATTCTGGTATTACAATAAAGCAAGAGGTTGCCAAATCAACATAGTGTTTATGTATTTGCTAGCATGTCTTTCTTTGGAGCTAACAAATAAAATCCATGCATTTGAGTGATCTACACGAATGAAGGCCATGGTACATTCACGGCCAACAATCATATGCAGAGAATTGGTTGCTCACTTAGTTACTTCTAGTAGATAACTCTACTTGAAAACGTGTATAGTTTATTCTGAATATGTGCTGCTAAGATTAGAAATGAATCAACAATTGCTCCAGTTAAATTCATATTTTTAGTCGCCGAACCAAATCAAAGCTATCAGCATCTCAAATCTGAGTCAGATCTGAGGGCAAATCCACTAAGGTTTTATGATTCTGCCAAATTAAGCAGGATGCCTTATGAGTCAGATTGATCTTGGCAAGTAAAGTCAGAAAATTTTACTATTGTATTAGTAGATCGAATCAACAATCACTTGCTGGCATTCTATTTAGGGAAGCAGATCCTCTGCCGTTGGTCCCTCTGCCATTGAGTTCCTGTCACGTGGACCTGGTCCCACACGAAAGCATCTCAACACCAGATACTCAACGGTAGGCAGAGTCATTTACCTACATGCCATTAAGAAAGTTGCCGGTTACGCACATGCCACAAAAAAGTTCGCAGACATGTGTGCCATGAGCTCAAAGTTCGTTTATCTGTGTGTCATTCCGTCCATATTCTGAACTAACAGTGTCAAACAGACAGGTGAAATGACCATTTTACCCCCTTGTGGGCCCCATCAATCTTCTTCCTCCTCCCCTTCTCCTTCTTCCTGCCCACTCTCTCTTCCTCTCTTCCCCAACCGGCGCCGGGGCCCCCTCCTTCCTGTTCATGGCACATAGGTATCTGCGAACTTTTTTGTGGCATGTGCGTAACCGGCAACTTTCTTAATGGCATGTAGGTAAATGACTCTGGTAGGCAAGCCTCGCCCAGTTGCCATGGAGTACCTCATTGATGAAGAACTTACATTTTGGTAACAAAATTTTGCTATGAAAAGGATTAACCATGTTAGGCCTTGTTACATAAAAATCAATCCTTTGTCCACCTCTTGGTTCTATATTTGCTTCTGGAGGGCATTATTTGCTGAGCATCATATCTAGAGTTCGTTCTTTTGCTCATCTAAGTTTTGTGTTCCATCTGCAGATAATACTATCTCAAGAGAAAAACATTCAACAACTTAATCAGCTTATTGAGAGCCTTCAGCGCCAGCTACTACATTGCCGTGGTAGCAATAATACTGTTCATACAACCAACACCGTTCCTGCCGCTGAAGTAGGTGAAGTTGAGGAACATGAAACCATTGAGGATGAGAACAGATGATCATCTTGGCAAATGGTTCTTCGATTCTAGTACAGCAGCCAACGAACCAGAGGTTAACTTGCACCTCGCTCTTACGGAATGCCGTCTAGTGGAGGATTGAATCATACTTTGATTCACTGTACTGTATACTTGCAGCGACCAAGTAGCGGGTTGTCACCCGTGTAAAGCCTGTAGAGAGTTGTAATTTGTAATGTGCTGTAGGCCATGGTAACTAATTCAATTGGAAAGCTATCTGACCATTCTTTGTTCCGATGATGGATTCTGCCCTCGAAGGCTAAATATATTGCAGTGTCATTTTTTCTGTCTACCTATGAACTCACCAGGTGAAATATTCTGTTAATAGTCACTGTATTGTTGCCTCAATGTGCACAGGTTTTGCAGATTCATGAACTCCACTTTGGATGCAGCATGTAAGTTGCAGGGAGGCTGGTTGACTTCCAGTGGGCAGTTGGATCTTTCATTCTCTATGGTTCAGATAATGAAGTTCCATTTATCCTATAGAGATTGAATCTTCTACTACTTTTGGAATCTTTGAAAGAATATGATGTACATTTTTTACTATGTACTGTGGTGGTAATGTGTTTGTGCTAGACATTGTTGTGCTGCGGTACCTCTACCTCTGTTAGTGCTACGATATGCAGTCGTTTGATTAAATCATTCATGGTCATGTGTTGTGGTTCAATGATATGGTGTAAAGGCAGAAGAAAGGAAACAGACCACAAAGTTTAGATGGGACATTTCCAATCCTACAAGCATCAGCAGTACTGGACGGCAACAGCTGAAGCAGATGACAAACCGCACGAGATGAAATTTGACAGTCAAACAAGAGTTGGTAACGTTTCTGAATGCACAGCACATATCCAAAAAGAAAGAAATTGGAGTTACAGGGGGCAGGGGCGTTTAAATGGATCCTTACATTTTCTAATCTACAAAACTTCAGGGGCTAACCGCTGTTAGCCCTAAAAAGATGGTTGTTCCTAAAAAATTATGAGCTGAAACTTATTAGGTTCCCGGACAAATTGTTTGTGGTGTGGTGACTGGGTGGCCGAGGACATCGAGCAGGCTTAGGTGGGCCGTGGGTAGGGAAACGAGGGGGGAAGCCCGATGTAAAGGTTGACTGGGCTAGATTGTATCTCATATTTTTTATGGGCTGACTACATCTCAATTAACGTGAAATCCTATATATTTTTCGAAATTACTTATTTATATATATATATATATATATATATATATATATATATATATGGGACAGGGCTATTCACCACGCTGCGTGGTGAATAATATTTAACGCCCCGGCGGTGCTTCTGCCCGCAGCTCTCGTGATGTAAAAAGCTAGTTGATTCGATGCCGCAGTAGTAAAATCGTTTGTGCGGCTACTCATTCAGCCGTGTTGCATGCATTTATGTGCCAACATTGATTCCATGGTAATTACTAACTGCTGGTGCTCTAAGGGCATGTACAACAGTTTAGACAGCTGCTGTCTATTTGACATACACAGACAGCTAAATAGACAGCTCTACAACGCTTTAGGCAGTTCTTTGTCTGTTTAGGCGTCTATTTGCTATTTAATACCCTCTTTAGTTGATGTTGTTTTGCATGGGAGCACCGCCGCAGTAGTAGTAGATGAGATAGTAGGCAATGACGAACACCCTCTTTCCTCATTTAATGATGGTCATGTCATCTCATTTTGCTTATGTGGACTCAAATAGACAGCTGCTGTCTAACTGTTGTACATGCCCTAAAGCTTCCAGGCATGGCCGAAGGTCCAGCGAGCTATGTACGTTAACAACAAAATGATTCCTTCTCAGGTCCTAAGTAGTAAAACATACTACATTTACTACCGACATGCGAATTAATGATTTTATTAGTAGGATTCGTGCGTGACTCACAACTCATTGATTCACCCCCTCCGTCCTGGATGTAAATTGCTGGCAGCCATGTTTTTTTTCCACGCCTCTAAGATACTATCGGACAGTCCTCATCGTACTTTTATCACCTGAGACCCACAATACTGGCCATTAGCTGCAACTAGCCGGCACCTCGGTAGGAGCTCTGATGAGACCAGCAGCATGCAGAATTACCCCCTTCCGCTCAGGAGTTGTAAAATTGATTGCACACATCCCTTCTGCAGCTAAATTGATTGCACACATATGCAAAAATATTAAGGCGTACTAGGAGCAAGTATAATTGTTGATTGGCCATAAAAAGAGATAAATGACCTGCATGTAATTTGCATCAAAGGTGAGAGCGGGCTTTACGTGTAGTTAAAGCTTTTCATGCGCGTATATTTGGAGTGCGTCGGCATCGGTTGCCGCCAGATGCCGGCAAGTGGCTGCAACCATAAAATCGAATCCCAAGCCGCTGATGTCAAGATTTTAATAATCATCAACCCCTACAATCGTACTCCAAGAGTGAAATGATTTTACTGACCATGATCGTGAGGGCGCTTTTGCCGGAACTAATGACGAGCCCCTCCGGACGAAAACTTCAAGTGCAACTTTTAGCAAGAATTTCGGTCGAGCCTTAAATTTAGGGCCGTAAAAATCACTCAATTTTATATTGTGATTGTTAAAATCGATGCGGGCGCTAGCAGTGTCACCATATAGCTAGTAAAGATTACCCTTTTCGTGTGTTTGGGAAGTAAGATCAGATATTCATATGCATGACTTCTTCCACACCCGTTTTAATGTTTGTTGATCAATTTGTCTTCAATTCCCCGTCGATTCAAGTAAAGGAGGCATTGGAAAATGAAGTAATTTGTTATGAAGTAATTATCCATGTAAAGAGTAAGTAAAATTGTTCAAATAAGAAAACAATTTGAACATAAAATGTAATATAATCAAGATTTTAAAAACATAGTTTTTGAATTTATAGCGTTATTTTTATAATGAGATGATTGTAGAAAAAAAATCAGGGGAAATTATTCCTTACTCTACAAGATTACTCCATTGGTGCATAAAGGGTTTTTCCTTTTGTGTATCTCCATGGGTGCATCTTTGATTGTTCCTTTCCTATATGGATAATTATTGCATTCTTATGTATAAATTCAATTAAGAAAATTGTTTCCCTTTCTACAAAATTACTCATTTCATCTCTAAAAGAGTATATGTTGTGCATGTGGTAAATAGCTCCAGTCATATATAACTCTGACTATTGAAAATTATTCTTTCTACAAGATTACTACTTAGTCTCTAAAAACATTGTTCCTTGTGAAAATTACTACTTCACGTACAAGGTTACTCCTTTGGTCTATCTTAATATTACAAAGGATTTTAATCAAATTCTTGCCCGCAATAGTGCTCCCAGTGGTCAAGCACCAGACATCACCACCACTTCCCTGCTACAAATCATTCGATGGAAAAATCAGTGAGCTAGATAAGAAGAATAATTTGGGGGAAATAAACTGTATGTCAATTGCATGGTCTAATTCCTCATGGGGGCTCACGACCATGTTAGCAGCAGTCACATCATCGTCAACCTGATCATCAAGCTCGTTCACCTGTACAAAGACATAAGGAAACAACACACATCAAGAAGATCAAAGGTTTTTTTTACTACAAACAAAGTGTTGCTTGGCTATTCTTCAGAAGAATTTCATCAACAATAATCAGTGGTGACACCTAGATGCAACATGCTTGAAAAAACGATGGACATATGTTCGCGGTGACTGCACAGGATGCAGCATAGGGTCATACCAGGGTGATGTCGTCGTGGAAGGTTCTTCAAAATGGCACGAACCGTTTAGTGTGTTCTTGAGAGGTTGAGGACCTCAGCGCAACGAAGACAGCGCTATATCGCGGGGGATGGGGTATGCCGCTGCGTTGATGACCATAATAAACTAATCAGGCTCTCTACTGCATGATAAATGTTGAGATTTAATTTTTTATGAAGGGAGCGTCCCTAGCTAATTAACCACCAATAATTAAGCAAGCCATAAATATATTGACCCATGCACCGCATGTAAGGCAATTGGAGAAGTTCTCTCTCCTTGATTGGAGCCAATCAATTGTACACCGAGGTTTGCATGTCTGCATACTTTTATGTTTCGGTGGAGCCTACTTTTTATTGTCCACTTGAGAGGTGAAATAAAAACTTGAAGTCGGCTCATCGGAGCAGCAGCCCTCCGCCGGAGTGGTAAATAATATTCAACACCCAGTGAGTTAAATATACATTACCGATATATATATACTGTATATATATATACTGTATATATATTATGCACCTGGGTGCATTCTCTATAGCAAATGCACCCAGGCCCAACTAGCCGAACCAATCAGGCTTCCTTAACGGGGGGGGGGGGCCGGTGGGTGGCGCGGGCCGCGGAACCACCGTCATAACCGCACCCCACTTTCTCCAGCGTTAACCACCCACCTTGGACCCGCTTATTACAAACTCCTCCCCGTCACTCTCTCATTCAATTCCCCCGACCCGTTACCACTCTCTCCACTTTCTCGTCTTCTCCGCTTCAGCTCTCGCCGGCGAAGAGAGGCGCAATGGATTTCTCGTCGGCTTTGAAGCGGAGCGATCACCTTCGTGAAGCATTAGCGCTCGTCGGGATTCCGAGCGGCGAATCACCCCCGCTCGTGTCGACCCGCATCGTCGCGCCTTGTTCCCGCCCACATCGGCTTCATCGTGCCTCTCTCCACTGCGGTTCGTTCCCGTCGTCTTCCTCTTTCTCCCCGCGCGGGGTGGGGGGCGAAACCCGCGGGGCGACTGTGGTGAGGCGGGAGAGACCCCAGCGTCGATTCCCCACTGCGTTCACGGTACATATCTTCGTAGCATTTTGCTCGCAGGTATGCCGTCCCACCTATCGCCCCTGCTATTTTTTCCGTTAGGGTATATATGTGGTTGCGTGATTATTCATGTTTCGACGGAATTTTGTTTTTCGAGAGCCCCTGGGTGAATGATTTTTGTTATTCATTCAGATGATATTGCTGCTACTTTTTTTCGTTAGGGTTTTTACTGACTTTTTTTTGCGTTTTCCATTCATTGGATTTTTCATTTTCGAGCAGACGCGGCTAGGTGTAAAAATCGCATGTGCTCCCGTCGTGTTATTTTTTACTTTTTTCAGTTAGGGAGGTTTTGATTGATTCATTGTTAGCAACCATTGCATCACAGAAGTTGCAATTGTCCTATCGCTGAGTTTGCAACCGGTCAATTACACTAGCAACATTTGTTACGAGTCTTTGTAGCTTTTCATTCACATTTTTGTTTGCAATCTGTTAATTGCAGGAGTTGCAACTATAATCACGCAGAAGTTGTAATCGTCTTAGTACGCATGGCTTTGATTGATTCATTGTTAGCAACCGTCGTATTACAGAAGTTGCAATCTCCCTATTTCTGGAGTTGCAACTTTGTCAGCGGCATACGCAATACTCGTTTTTGTATGTGTTGTAGCTTTTTTTGTAGCGTTTTTTTATAACCGGTTAATTGTTGGAGTTGCAACCATATTCACAGCAGAAGTTGTAATCGTCGTATTAGACAGGAATTTTTTACGTATTTTTTTGTGTAGCAGTTTGTTATTGTGAGAACTGTATCCTATTTTCTTATAGGTTGCAAGTATTTGCATTTTACAGGAGTTGCAACTTTGTCTAGTATTAAACCCTTTTTTATTAGCATTAGCAGTTTTTTTGTTACTGGTTTTATAGGAGTTGCAATTGCCCTATCATAGAAGTTGCAAACTGTGCAATTTTAGATGTAGCAATTGTGTTTTTTTTGTGTTGCAACTTTATTTTCACATGAGTTTGCAATTTGTATTTTTTTTGTTAGAGAGTTGCATTTTTTGTTTTCATTTAACACTAGCAGTTGTTCCATATAGGTTTCAAAGCTTTTTTTCGATGATTGTTTATGTTCATATATTTTTATTTCAGTTGTTATACTTTTACAATGGAGCAAGGCGGTCAGCAAGGTGAACAACAAGGTGGTCAAAATACTCGATCTTCTCCTCGATTGTCTGAGAAGAGGAAGGCTGAAGAAGTACAAAGACTCCGTGAGAGGCGGAAAAGGCTCAGGTTGCCAACACCGCCACTGGCTAGCACTGCTGAAGATCAAGAAGATGAAGAAGAGCATGATGAAGATTTTGCCCCTGACGGTGAAGGCTCTGGACACGATGATGGAGCTGCTGGCGGCGATGATGCCGCCCTGACTGCTGTTGGCGATGGTGATAAGGGCAAATCCAAGCCACAATCCATGCGATGCTCCCCTGCGAGTTTTATAAAGCTTATCAATGCTTTACCAAACGATCTTAAAGGTCAAGTAGTCGCAAAAGGTTTCGGGGGTCTTCTGAATTTCAAGCCTAATTACCTTAAGAGGGACGTTAGCAGCTGGCTGATGCGGAAGTTCAATCTAGAGACAATGAAGCTTGAGATTGGTAGCGGCAAAGAGATCAATGTCAGCCATCACGCTGTGTGGTGTGCCATGCAGATTCCAAATGCTGGAGGTGACCCGCTCCCAATGGCTGATGCAGATGCCCGCGCTGAGCGTGATCGGCTTGGCTTACAGATTGTTGGCCCTTCTTACAAATCGAGAAAGGGCATTATTGTGAAACACATAACTGCTGGACTGAAGAACCGTTCATTGACTGGGGAACTTGGCCTAAGAGCTTTTTTCATGGCTGCTTTCCAGTGTTTGCTGTTCTCAAACACTGACACCAAGATCAGGCTCGATGATGTGAGATACACCTAGGATATTCAGAACATTGGCACTAGGAATTGGTGCAAGGCAGCTTGTTGACAGCTCGCCGTTGCCGCTCGATTATACAAGCCGGATTACACTCGTAAAGGCATCAATGCACCCATTAGCGGATGCACGATCTTTCTAGTGGTAAGCTCAAGTCGACATCCATCTTTTCCAGCTTCTTTGTTTCATTGCTTTTTTTTGCAACCGTGTACATACCGTTGTTGCAATCATATATTTTTCATCGTTTCCAATTCGGCATTGCCGTAAGTCTTGTTTTTGCAATTTAGTTTTCTTGCTTCATCAGTGTTTTTATTCTTTTCGACCACACAGTCAAAGTCAGGTTTTCTTTTTTTTGCAAACCACACATAACTCCTGGTTGCAATCACGCACGCGAAATAGTTGCAATCACACACTGGTTCAGTTTCTTTTTGTCTATTTGCAGTCACAGAAATAAACCAGCAGTTTTTTCAATCACACAGTGGTTCAGTTCTTTTTTCTTTTTTGCAGTCACAGAAATAAACCAGCAGTTTTTGCAATCACACACTTTAGTTTTTGCAATCACACACTTTAAATAGTTTTTGCAATCACACACAGTTTTTTGCTTCATCATTGTTTTTTTTGCAGATGTTATACGTCGACAACTTGCAGCACGGATTCCAGACATGCCCCTTTTGCATCCCCCGGTGCTCTTTCCTGGTCTCGAAGATGATTCAAGCTATACTCAACCAGGACCGCAGGGGGGATGTCGCTGGCGACAATGTTGAGTTTGGACATCTCAAGGTTTGTTTTCTTTTGCAATCACACTTTTTTTTTCAAATGTCACCACTGTTTTTTTACTCCAACTATGGTTTTTGCAGCTGAAAAGTATTACGGACACGTGTTATGGCTCTCCTGTGGGGTCTTTGACAGTACTACCCCTCCCCAAATTTGGCCCTGCCCAAGATGCAGATGATGAAGGGCTTATCGGCAGGTGTGCCGCCCCAACCCCGCGCAGACCTCGCGTCCCATTGGCGCCCGCCGCCGCTACATTTGCCTTGGGGCTAGCGCATCCACCGCTGCAGCAGGGGCTGCCGCCGCCACGTCTGCTCCTGGGCCTAGCACCTTCCATGATCCTGGCGGTCATGGGCCCCACGAGCAGCCCCTCCCCGTTTACTATGAGTACCCAAGTTTGCGCACTGCATTTAGCCAGCGCATTTCTGATTTAGTTGGAAGGAGCAGGAAGGAAGACGCGCTGGCTATCTTGAAGGAGTTTGACAAAAGCACTAAACGTGCACAGGAGTATGCAAGGAAGGCTTCTGAGTATGCAACAAGGTCACGTGATCTCATGGCGTCAGCTCATCAGGAGTGCGTCAGCAGCATCAACAAGCTTCTTGCGGATGCTGGCAGCTGCCAAGCAAGCTTCCAAGGGTCGCAGGGAGGAAGGCTACGAATGTCACCCAACCAAAGAATCGGTATGTCCTTTATATATATATAAATATATATATTTTTCATAATCATGTTGCTACCACATGTAAGCGAAGATGCAATCACACACACAACCTTTTTGCAAACATACATCTCACATCACCTTTTTTTGTTTCAATCGATGTAACCGCAGTTAATCACATGTAAAAAAACTGCAGTTTATTTACATGTAATCACTACTTTTTTGCAATCATGCACACCCAAGGTTGCAAACACACTAATATAGCATTTTTTGCAATCACACTTTATTTCTGTGTTTAACAACAGCACCAGCAACAGAATCAAGTATGGAAGACATTCCTGGGGCAGACATGGATGATGGTGTTTTCGACGCTCCAAGTCCAATTGAAATGGAGGTATACGAAGGCGACGCGCACGATGAAAACCCTGCACAGGGTGATGTTGATAGCAGAAACGTTCAACAAACCCCACCTCACGGTCATGACAGTGACGAGGGTATTTTCGATAGAAGTAAGAATATATATTTTTTATATTTAGTCTAAAGGATCTGTATTTTATTTTTATTTACTCACCATCTTCCTCTTCTCTTTATTTTTGCAGCCCCTCCACACCTTTCCGGGAACATTTCAAATGTCGATGAAATTCTTGGACTTTTTGATTCGCCTCCTCGTGCTGGGAACAACGCAGACGAGCCCCCGCGTGAGCCAAGACACACTGTTGCAAAGAGGAGTGCTTCCTCAATATCTCCCTCTCCCCACCATTTTGATGTAAGCTCTTTTTTTTACACCCAGGTTGCAATCCCCTCTCAGATTTTAATGGAGTCACACTGCACGAAAAGTTGCAATTAGTTACTCAATCTAGCAATCATAAGCATTTTCACTGTTTTTTTGCAATTTTTGATTTGTTTGTTTTTTTCCCTCAATCCTATCATCTTCAGCCTCAGCAGCAGTAGCACCAGCAGCAGCATCAGCAGCAGCAGCAGCAGGTTGTACCCCACACACCACCAACATTGCAGTTGGGTTGTACTTACAGTCGCAATCCTTTTTTGTCTTATTTTATTTTATTTCTTTTTGTTTTTTTACTGGCTAAACCACAACTATTCACTCTTTTTTTGCCCCATAACACAGTTCACTAGAACTTATGCAAGGAGGACTGACAGGGACGAGAGGAGGCAGAAACTCAAAGATGCCGAGGCTGAGAAGAATAATGCAGAGGAGGCGAGAAGAAAGGCTGAAGAAGAGGAAGCCTCGAAGAGAGAGTCTGAAGTCGAGGAAGCTAAGAAGAATGCTGAAGACGAACAGAGGAAGAAGGCTGAGGCTGAGAAAAAGACGTTGGAAGACGAGAGTATTAAACAAGTTGAGATGAAGAGGTTGGAGGACGAACAGATGAAGAAGGATGAAGATGAGAGGGTGAAAGCAGCAGCAGATTTGTAACCCACACACCACCAACAATGCAGTTTGCTTGCACTTATATTTGCAATTATAATTTTTTTACTGCGACATATTACGCACTCAGCAGCTGATGCAGAAGCTAAGCAGAAGGCTGCCGAAGAGGAAGCTTCAAAGAGGGCTGCAAGCTCGAGGCAAACGCAGGTTTGTAACCCACACACCACCAACATTGCAGTTTGTTTGCACTTATAGTTGCAATTATAACTCTTTTTTTACTGCCACATATGATGCACTCGGCGAGTGCGTGTTGCTAAGCGAAGGTAGCCGAAGAGGAAGCTTCGAACGTAGCCGCAACGAGGCGCAGTAGGTTTGTAACCCACACACCACCAACATTGCAGTTTGTTTGCACTTATAGTTGCAATTATAACTCTTTTTTACTGCCACATATGATGCACTCGGCGACTGAAGCGAAGCTGCGAAGGCCGCCGAGGAAGAGAAGAAAAAAGGCCGGCACTGAGGCGAACAGCAGGTTTGTAACCCACACACCACCAACATTGCAGTTTGTTTGCACTTATACTTGCAATTATAACTCTTTTTTTACTGCCACATATGATGCACTCAGCAGCTGAAGCAGAAGCTAAGCAGAAGGCTGCTGGGGAAGAGAAGAAAAAGGCTGCAGCTGAGGCAGTAGCAGGTTTGTAACCCCCACACCACCAACATTGCAGTTTGTTTGCATTTATAGTTGCAATTATAACTCTTTTTTTACTGCCACATACGATGCACTTAGCAGCTGAAGAACAGAAGAAAAAGCTTGCTGCTGCGTTAGATTTGAAGACGGCTTCATCTGAACAAGCTGCGAAAGGAAAAGCTAGTGATGAACAAGCAACAACAGGTTTTGTAACCATACACTGGTCTAGGCTTTTTTTCTTGCAATCACAACTCACCCTGCTGTTGCAATTACACATTACTCAGACTTGCAATCATAAATAACCAAATAACCAAGCAACTTCAACCACACATACTACAGCCACAGCGTAACCACAAATAACTTCTGGTTGCAATCACGCACGCAAAACAGTTGCAAACACACACCGTTCAGGCTTTTTTTTGCAATTTATACCAAATATCCTGCAATTTTTTTTAATGACACACACAAAAATAGTTTGCAAACACTGTACATGCTTTCGTTTTTGTAGTCACGCTTTTACGTTGTTGCAATCACGGAACAAGCCATGCCGAGCAAGAGGGTCAAGCCGAAAAAGCACAAAAAGGCAAGCAAGCGAGAATCGAAGATCATCGAGCCGGAGCGATGATTTTGTGAAGAACAAAAAAGATGCACTGATGAAATTCGGAGGAAGAAGGTCGAGGCCGATAACAAGAGAAATCTCGGTGCTACCAAGAAGCTTGAGTCAATTGAAAAGGTCGCAACTGACAAGAAGGCTGAAGAGAAGGAGAAGAAGATCATAGCAGAAATCCAGAAAAAGCTGGACGCGAACATTGCTGCTCTACAGAAGGAGTCTTCCGTATCAAAGATAAACAAGCTTTTGGAGATGCAACTGTCAAAGGCGTATGCTAAGAAGCGTACTGATTATGAGAAAAAGTTAGATTTTCTCCGCCAGGAAGCCAATGCTGTGTTGGAATCTGTGGAGGCACCTATGCAGGCAGCATCCCCCTCATCAGCTGACGATATCGAGTTTCCTCCGGAGTCCCAGGATGACATTGCTAATTTGACCCCACCGATCCGTCTTTCACAAGACGAAGTGTCTGAAGGTCTCGTCGATTACGACAAGGTTCATAGGCTGATTTTCAAGCGCCTAGGTGACAGAGTGATGAGGAGGCCTGCTGTTTACGACAAGGTTCGTATCTCCGTTCCAGATTAATCGCAAGCACCCCGACATACGTGTTGCCAAGGCTGTTTATCTGAGGCAGAAGATCATATCTGAACCTGAGCTTCAACAGTATGTTTCTTTTTTTTGCTGCGTATTTTTTCATGTTGCAATTATTTTCATAATGGCATTGCAACTGTTACACTCCCAGTTTTGCAATTTGCACACTTTTTGCAATCACACATTCAACACTTTTTTTGCAACCACTCACACAGACCAATTTGCAATCACATGTTGTCAAACCTGGTTGCAATTGTTTTCATACTGGCATTGCAACTGTTACACTCCCAGTTTTGCAATTTGCACACTTTTTGCAATCACACATTCAACACTTTTTTTGCAACCACTCACACAGACCAATTTGCAATCACATGTTGTCCAACCTGGTTGCAATTGTTTTCATACTGGCATTGCAACTGTTACACTCCCAGTTTTGCAATTTGTACACTATTTTGCAATCACACATTCAGCACTTTTTTTGCAACCACTCACACAGACCAATTTGCAATCACATGTTGTCCAACCTGGTTGCAATTGTTTTCATACTGGCATTGCAACTGTTACACTCCCAGTTTTGCAATTTGTACACTATTTTGCAATCACACATTCAGCACTTTTTTTGCAACCACTCACACAGACCATTTTGCAATCACATGTTGTCAAACCTAGTTGCAATGCACAGGAGTTGCAATCACAGTTAACAAGCTGGTTTTGCAACCATACACTGTGTTTTTTTGGAAGTATCACACAGAGGCGTTGCAACCACCGGAAAAGTTTTGCACCACATTGATTTCATTTTGGATTTTTTTGGTGCAGGAGGACTTTATTGGAGTTTGGCCTTCTTGCTGAATTTACTGGACAACAACTTATTGACAGTTTCTCAAACGACAAGCTGGGAGAGTCTTGCTTGATCGATTTCGTGGTGCATTGCATGCGACATGATGACATTGTGCACAAGCTTGATTCGTTCGGGTACAGGGTGTTTCTCACGACTGGTTTCTATGTAAGCCTTTTTGTTTTTCAACAATCCATTTTTTAATACAATACAGCAACCTGTTGAAACAATAACATTTTTTGTTGTGACTGATCTAGTTTTTTTTAATGGGCCTTTTCCCCCCTGTGTGCAGTGGAATATTCAGGGTTGCAACACAGTTCTCAAGGAGGATAAATCCGAGACAGAACAATTCAAAGTTGTCTGTAACCACCTGATGAGCGAGTGCATAAACTACGATCTGTCAAGAGCAAAACTAGTTAGCAGATATCTTTTTTCCCAATATAGTCTGTTTTTCTTGTAACCTTTTTTTTCAAAGTTGCAATTGCAAAATCATAATCTGCAACCCTTTTTTCATTCATAATTTTTTTGAGTAGTTGCAATCACAAATGAAGTTGCAATCACACATCAACACTAGATGGAATCAATACACTAATCATTTTTTGTCCCCTGCACTCTTGTTTTTTTTCACCAGATCTTTGTCCCTATCCAAGATGCAGGACATTACTTTGTGTATTGTTTCAACTTCATGCATAATCGAATTGATGTGCTGGACTCGAACGACTACTTCATGAAATGCACGGATCCTGTAGAACGTCACAAGCATGTGTTTGCAAAAATTCCAATCATAAATGCAGCTTTGCAGAAGGTGTCCAACTTCAAGCTGCCCAGAGTTAGTGGGTGGAGGAAGCCTTTCATCGAAGTCCCCAAGCAAGCTAGCCCCAATGATTGCCTGTTTTTTGTCTGGAAGTACATGGAGTACTATGACGGGAACAAGCTGACGGAGGAAATCAACCCGGTAATGCGTGATGTGAACTGATCCATTTTTTACATCTTTTCTCTTTTTTCTATGTTTTCTATACGTGCGTTTTTTTGACCGTACTGTCGAAATGACTATATTTTTTTATGTGTGTTTTTTATGTTGCTGCAGTTCAATGACGTCATTTACAGATGTGAGATGCCGCACTATCAAATCTTCCACCCCCTCAACCAGGCCGATCTCCCTGCAATGCTGGACAAGTACATAATTGGTGGACGCCGTCTTGATCTCGATGATGACAGCAGCCAGTCTGTGAACTTTTAGGATCAGTGGGATAAAAAACATGTTATATCTGTGTGTGTTTATCTGCATTGTACGCGACATGTTATGCGTGGCAGTATGAAAATACTCTATCCTGTGATGTGGCAACTTTTACGTCCTTTTTTTTGTTTGAATTTGTGAATTGGAACTCTGGCAATGTATTTTTGTGCACCTTCTTTTTTTATTCAGCATGGAGTGTTTTTTTGCAATCGCACCTTTACCTGTTTTGCAATCACACTGCGATAAAATTGCAATCACGCACATGTTTATTTTATGCAACTATGTTTTTTTGCAATCGCAGCACATCAGCGGTTTGCAACCACACTGTCAAGGATGTTTGCAATCACCTGTATTTTCACCAAGTTGCAACCACATCAAGCAAAGACCAATCTAGTCACATCAACCTTTTTACCAGTTTTTTTGCAATCGCAATCACACTGCTATAAGGGTGCAATCACACTGCGACAAGATTTGCAATCAACCACATTCGGGTTTGCAACTGTCTTTTTTTTGCAATCGCAGCACATCAGTCGTTGCAAACACACTGCAAAGGATGTTGCAATCACGAGTAATTTGACCAGGTTGCAACCCATCAAGCAAAGACCACCCTAGCTGCAATCTTACAGTGTCATGGCATGGAGCTTTTTTTTGATCTAGTGTTTTTCTACCCGTGTTTTTTTGTAACTGTTTTTTTTTGCAAAATCACTGCTCTAAGGTTGCAATCACACTGCTATAAGGGTGCAAGCAATCACCCACATTCTGGTTTCGCAACTGTCATGTTTTTGCAATTGCAGCACATCAGCTGTTGCAACCACATGTAAAGAATGTTGCAATCTCTTGTATATTCACCAGGTTGCAACCACCAACCTAGTCGCAATCTGACAGTGTCATGGCATGGAGCCTTTTTTTGAACTGGTTTTTTTACAGTCACATTTTTTTACCTGTGTGTTTTGCAACTGTTTTTTTTGTTGCAATCGCAGTCTCATGTTTTTTTTGCAACTGTTTTTTTGCAATTACACTACGCTAAGGGTGCAATCACTCCGCGACAAGGTTGCAATCAGTCACATGCTTGGTTTAGCAACTGTTTTTTTTTGCAATCGTAGCACATCAGTGGTTGCAACCACACTGTAACTTATTAAGCAATCAACTGTATTTTTCACCTTGTTGCAACCACATCAAGCAAACATTAACCTAGTTGCAATCTGACAGCGTCATGCAGCAGTTTTTTCTTTTTTTTCCAAACACACGTAAGCGGCAGTTGCGAACCACACACGCACCTATGCTTGCAATCACACTGCTATAAGGGCGCAAGCAATCACCTACATTCTGGTTTTGCAACTGTCATTATTTTGCAATTGCTGCACATCAACTGTTGCAACCACATGTAAAGGATGTTGCAATCACCTGTATTTTTTCACCAGGTTGCAACCACATCAAGCAAACACCAACCTAGTTGCAATCTGACAGTTTCATGGCATGGAGCTTTTCTTTAACTGTTTTTTTGCACCCGCACTTTTTTTACCTGTGTTTTTTGCAACTGTTTTTTTGTTGCAATCATAGTGACATGTTTTTTGCAACTGTTTTTTTGTAATCACACTGCTCTAAGGGTGCAATCGCTAAAATGTGACAAGGTTGCAATCACTTACATGCTTTGTTTTAGCAACTATTTTTTTTGCAATCGTGGCACATCAGTGGTTGCAACCACACTGTAACTTATTAAGCAATCAACCGTATTTTCACTTGTTTGCAACCACATGAAGCAAACATTAACCTAGTTGCAATCTGACAGCGTCATGCAGCAGTTTTTTCATTTTTTCTAAACATTTTTTTGCAATCAGACACATTCATGTTTGGGGGCTGCAAAAAACAGTGTTTTTCAGTATTTTGTAATCACAGTTGCAATCAGATAGTGTTTTTATCCAGCAGTTCTTTTTTCGCAAACCTGATGCTATTTTGGATAAATTATATTGGATTCATAGTCATCCCTGTTGTCAACATCGCGCGAGGTCGCTCTTCTGATTCGAGCAATCGCGCCATGTGCTTGCGACTGCTGCACAACTACACTGCACTCAGATTGTTGTGTTTCATCTGCTTCACTTTGCCCTTCCTGATCCCCGTTTTGTCCGTTTTTTACTCTTGGGCGACCTCTTTTTCTTTGAGCCCAACCTTCAGCTTTTGCACCTCTTTTTTTGGCTTTGTTTTCTACTGCTTTGCTTCGGTTTGGGTTTTTGGGGCATGTAGTGCTGTAGTGCCCCCCTAACATGACAGGTTTGGCACTCCTTCACACCCTTACCTCCACTGTATGTGCTGTAAGGATTATCAGGTATCATAATGTTTTTGGAGGATTTTGCTGCGCTGACAGGCTTCCTACCTTTTGTGCTAGACACGGGTGGTTCAGTCACTATCACACCGCCCAGGGTAGTTGCCGAACCAGGCACATAGTTTATTTTTGGTGTGGCAGGGGTTACTAGGATTTATAGCAGCTTTCCACGATGGCGTCAACACTTTCATCCGTTGGTCGGACACAAACTAGACCCATCTCGTTATCCCCATTTTCATGCAAATCACCACTTTCCATCTCACAAGCGCGCCTCTGCCGTTTGTAGAAGCTCAATACCAGGAGTTATCATGTCGATGTGCCGGACGGTCTCGAAGATAAGCACGGTCAGATTTGCTTCCCGATCTACCCAGGCGCATTAACTTGGGCAGCAGCTTTGACATTCTCGTTTGCTCTGTGTCAGCATGAGTCGCAACCCGAACATCGTGCCTGTCCCACGGAACTACAGATCTCGCATTACGTGTGTAGCGCCGCAGAATGTACTTCTCTAGTATGCTCTGCACTTGCAGGTGGGTGAATGCTTTGATCACGTGCATGCAAAACAACACTGCATGCTCCCATTGCATGCATTCGCATCTATATATACCCTCTTTTTTGTCAGCTAGCACCTTGAATGCGTGTTGTGCCCAACAGAACACTCCTGTTCCTTTTTCATGCTTCACCAAGTAACCGCATTCAACATCTGGATCAGGCTCAATCACAAACGTTGTACTGTTAGCATATTCCCTCTTGTATTCATTATACACAGCCCGCGTGTACATCCTGCTGAGCTGCTCATCAAATCGTGATTTGCATGCCCTGACAACCTCGGCTTGCACATCAGAATTTTGAGTTTCGGTTTCATCATTACATTTTTATTGCAACCGCAGACATATCACAATGCAATCACATGTAACACGTTGTTGCAAACAGTCACAGGCTCATTTCAACAGTTTGTGCTTAAGACATTTTTTTATTTTTTTGTGCAGATGCAAGCACATCGACTATATTGAATTCAAAAGAAAAACAGGTTGTGCAATCACACACTTTAGTTTTTTGCAATAACACACTATCCAGGCTTGCAATCATATTCCAAACAACCAAGTAGCTTTGCAAGCACAAAGACAAAGTCAGGTTTTTTTGCAACACACATAACTCCTGGTTTGCAATCAGTCACGCCAAATAGTTGCAATCACACACTGGTTTAGTTTTCTTTTTCTTTTTTGGAGTCACAGAAATAAACCAGCAGCTTTTTGCAATCACTCACTTTAGTTGCAATCACGTACGCCAACTAGTTGCAATCACACACTGGTTCAGTTTTCTTTTTCTTTGTTGCAATCACACACCGGTGCAATCACTAACTAAAATTTTTTTTAACCAAACATGTTTTTTTGCAAACCCACAAATTAACATGTTTTGCATTAAAAAATTATCAGGCTTTTTTGCAATCACACACAATCTGTTGTTGCAAACAGACATATGTTTTCTTGCAATCATACATAACCAGTGTGTTGCAATCACTGAACTAACAGGGTTTTGCAATCATATGTTTGGGTTTTGCAGTTTAAGAATACCTGTGAGTAGTGCGACTCCCCAGCATCCATGTGGTCTGTGTGCTGAACAGAGTCAAGTACCCTCTTTGCAAACATATGCAATGTTGTCACACTGCCAACATATCCATCTTTCAATACTCGTTCCGGCTCTCGCATCTCTCGGGTTGAAGTCATTCTCCCGCAAAGACATGCCCTTAAAATATGCTGCAATCCATCTTTTCCTTTTCTCGCCACAATGCTACAATCGCCGGGTGTTCCCCTATGCCACATTCATCCACTAGCTTCCCCCACTCTACCTCAAACTCGTGTAGGACCCGCAGGATAATTTATCGAGACTCCGAGCTTTTCCTTCGCATTTTTGTCCCCGTGCACCTTGTACAACTCCTCGATTCATAATCCCACATCCTTATTATGTGCCACCGGCAATTTCGTGTTGTGATTTATCAAACACAACTTTTATCGCCTCCCTCATTGCCGCATCTTCATCTCGTAAACATCAATTTTTTAAAATCAGTTCTTTTTTCCCCGTGAATAAAATGTTTTTGCAATCCAAAACATACGATGGTTGCAACCAAAAAATAGAGTTTAATGTTGCAAACGTTGCAACCACACTACACACTACGCTTGCTTTTTTTACAAGAATCATTATAGAATAAATCGAATATACCCCCCTCCCCTCTCCCTCAAAATATGCACCTGTTAGAATCACAAAAGGTCGCCCGCCGCCCATGAAGCTTTTGAATGACTCGAAGAGCCATCTGAAAGTGTCAGTTGTCTCATCCCGAAGAAGCGCTTGCCCAAACGACACATTTTTCGCATTGTTGCCGCATCCGACAAACATCGCCAGTGGCATTTTCTTGCTGTTAGTTTTGTGGGTAGTGTCAAAAGTGATGACGTCTCCAAAATCCACGTATTCTGCACACTGACTTGCATGGCTCCAAAAAATGCTTCTTAGCACTTTCGTCTTTGGGTCAAAATCAACATCCCGTAGAATGCTTCATTGTTCGCTTTACACTCCCTAAAAAACTCGGAATAACTTCTCAATGTCCCCATCCCTGTCCTCTCGCGTCTGCTCAGCTTTCCTGCACCACAAGCGAATGAAAAAACATTTTAAGCACACAAAATAGGGTTTTTTGCAATCACAAAAACGACCCTGCTGTCTTTTTCAATCACACACTACCCAGGCTTGCAATCATATTCCAAATAACCAAGTAGCTTTTCAACCACACAGACAAAGTCAGGTTTTACTTTTTTTTTTTGCAACCACACATAATTACTGGTTGCAATCACGCATGACAAATAGTTGCAATCACACACTGGTTCAATTTTTCTTTTTTCTTTTTTGCAGGCACAGAAATAAACCAGCAGTTTTTGCAATCACACACTACACAGGCTTGCAATCATATTTCCCAAATAACCAAGTAACTTTTTGCATTTTTTACACCCCTTTCCGAGCTTGCAATCATATTCCAAATAACCAAGTAGTTTTGCAAGGACACGGACAAAGTCAGTTTCTTTTTTGCAACACACATAACTCCCGGTTGCAATCACGCACGCCAAATAGTTGCAATCAAATACTGGTTCAGTTTTTCTTTTTTTTGAAGTCACAGAAATAAAACAGCAGTTTTTGCAATCACACACTTTAGTTTTTTGCCATCACACACTACCCAGGCTTGCAATCATTTTCTAAATAACCATGTAGCTTTGCAAGCACACAGACAAAGTCGGGTTTCTCTTTGCAACACACATAACTCCTGGTTGCAATCACGCAGGCCAAATAGTTGCAATCACACACTGGTTCAGTTTTTCTTTTTTCTTTTTTTGCAGTCACAGAAATAAACCAGCAGTTTTTGCAATCACACACTACACAGGCTTGCAATCATATTTCCCAAATAACCAAGTAACTTTTTGCAAGTTTTACACTGCCCCCAGGCTTGCAATCATATTCCAAATAACCAAGTAGCTTTGCAAGCACACAGACAAAGTCAGGTTTCTTTTTTGCAACACACATAACTCCTGGTTGCAATCACGCACGCCAAATAGTTGAAATCAAATACTAGTTCAATTTTTCTTTTTTTTGAAGTCACAGAAATAAAACAGCAGTTTTTGCAATCACACACTTTAGTTTTTTGCAATCACACACTACCCAAGCTTGCAATCATTTTCTAAATAACCAAGTAGCTTTGCAAGCACACGGACAAAGTCGGTTTCTCTTTGCAACACACATAACTCCCCGGTTGCAATCACGCACGCCAAATAGTTGCAATCACACACTGGTTCAGTTTTTCTTTTTTCTTTTTTGCAGTCACAGAAATAAACCAGCAGATTTTGCAATCACACACTACACAGGCTTGCAATCATATTTCCCAAATAACCAAGTAACTTTTTGCATTTTTTACACTGCCCCCAAGCTTGCAATCATATTCCAAATAACCAAGTACCTTTGCAAGCACACAGACAAAGTCAGGTTTCTTTTTTGCAACACACATAACTCCTGGTTGCAATCACGCACGGCAAATAGTTGCAATCAAATACTGGTTCAGTTTTTCTTTTTTTTTGAAGTCACAGAAATAAAACAGCAGTTTTTGCAATCACACACTTTAGTTTTTTGCCATCACACACTACCCAGGCTTGCAATCATTTTCTAAATAACCATGTAGCTTTGCAAGCACACAGACAAAGTCGGGTTTCTCTTTGCAACACACATAACTCCTGGTTGCAATCACGCAGGCCAAATAGTTGCAATCACACACTGGTTCAGTTTTTCTTTTTTCTTTTTTTGCAGTCACAGAAATAAACCAGCAGTTTTTGCAATCACACACTACACAGGCTTGCAATCATATTTCCCAAATAACCAAGTAACTTTTTGCAAGTTTTACACTGCCCCCAGGCTTGCAATCATATTCCAAATAACCAAGTAGTTTTGCAAGGACACAGACAAAGTCAGGTTTCTTTTTTTGCAACACACATAACTCCCGGTTGCAATCACGCACGCCAAATAGTTGAAATCAAATACTAGTTCAATTTTTCTTTTTTTTGAAGTCACAGAAATAAAACAGCAGTTTTTGCAATCACACACTTTAGTTTTTTGCAATCACACACTACCCAAGCTTGCAATCATTTTCTAAATAACCAAGTAGCTTTGCAAGCACACAGACAAAGTCAGGTTTCTCTTTGCAACACACATAACTCCTTGTTGCAATCACGCACGCCAAATAGTTGCAATCACACACTGGTTCAGTTTTTCTTTTTTCTTTTTTGCAGTCACAGAAATAAACCAGCAGATTTTGCAATCACACACTACACAGGCTTGCAATCATATTTCCCAAATAACCAAGTAACTTTTTGCATTTTTTACACTGCCCCCAAGCTTGCAATCATATTCCAAATAACCAAGTACCTTTGCAAGCACACAGACAAAGTCAGGTTTCTTTTTTGCAACACACATAACTCCTGGTTGCAATCACGCACACCAAATAGTTGCAATCAAATACTGGTTCAGTTTTTCTTTTTTTTGCAGTCACAGAAATAAACCAGCAGTTTTTGCAATCACACACTTTAGTTTTTTGCAATCACACACTACCCAGGCTTGCAATCGTTTTCTAAATAACCAAGTAACTTTGCAAGCACACAGACAAAGTCAGGTTTCTATTTGCAACACACATAACTACTGTTTGCAATCACGCACGCCAAATAGTTGCAATCACACACTGGTTCAGTTTTTCTTTTTCTTTTTTTGCAGTCACAGAAATAAACCAGCAGATTTTGCAATGACACACTTTAGTTTTTTGCAATCACTTACTACCCAGGCTTGCAATCATATTCCAAACAACCAAGTAGCTTTTCAACCACACAGACAAAGTCAAGTCTTTTTTGCAACCGCACATAATTCCTGGTTGCAATCACTCACGCCAAATAGTTGCAATCACACATTGGTTCAGTTTTCTTTTTCTTTTTTTGCAGTCACAGAAATAAACCAGCAGATTTTGCAATGAGACACTTTAGTTTTTTGCAATCACTTACTACCCAGGCTTGCAATCATATTCCAAACAACCAAGTAGCTTTTCAACCACACAGACAAAGTCAGGTTTCTTTTTTGCAACCGCACATAATTCCTGGTTGCAATCACTCACGCCAAATAGTTGCAATCACACATTGGTTCAGTTTTCTTTTTCTTTTTTTGCAGTCACAGAAATAAACCAGCAGATTTTGCAATCACACACTGTAAATAGTTTTCGCAGTCACTTACGACCCTGCTGTTTTTGCAATCACACACTACCCATGATTGCAATCATATACCAAAATAACCAAAAAATAACCAAGTATGACTTTTTTGTCATCTGACATATGACTTACATGTTTTGGATGTCCTTCTCTATGAATGGCCAGTTTTGACGTCCTCCATACAATTCTGACATCACATTCATCGCAGCCTGGTTTGGCACGCCACTCCTTGACATGATTGCAAACAAGTCATCCATAGCAGCTTTCCTCTCGCTTATGAGCATGCATATATCTAACCATCCCGGGCCGATGGCTGAAGTTTATGGTTGTGTGCTTCCCCGATTCTGTCGAAGTACTAGATTTTGCGTTTTTTGTCCTCCTTAACTTTAGCATATGCTGGGCAACCAATTCTCATCGATCTTTTATCAGTTTGCGGTTCATCATTTTCCTTGCCTGGCTTCATAAAACCCTTACTGTTGCAAACCCAGTGTTTAGTCTCTTTACTAGTCCTCATGGTTCTCACACTGAATCCAGCCATTTTTGCATAATCAAGGTAAAATTGGTGTGCTTCTTCTATTGAATCAAACTCCTTCCGCGCCCTTGGGACAAACACATCAAGCATGTTTGCATCCTGTGGGGAGAAAATAACCAACCATAAGTTTTTTTGGCAACCAAGTTGCAACACAAAATCGACAACCAAGTTGCAACCAACAGGAGCTTCTTTTTTTGCAATGCACATGTGAATAATGTTGCAACCAGACAGCATTATACATTGCAAACAAGCGCAACAAAATAATTGCATATTAGCACACACAGCAGACTACTACCCCCCCTTTTTGTTTTTTGCAACGCACATGGGAATCATGTTGCAACCAGAGGACATCCTACGTTGCAAACAAGCGCAACATAATAATTGCAGATTAGCACACACAACACTACTACCCTTTTTTGTTTTTTTGCAAATGCACATGGGAATCATGTTGCAACTAGAGGACACCCTACGTTGCAAACAAGCGCGACAATTTGTTCCAGCGGCAATCTACTAGAGGGCACCCTACTTTTTTTGCAATCGCACGCGAGATCTCTGTTTGCAACAAGAACCCACAAAAACTTTCGCAATTACCAAAACTTTCGCAACATCCCACACAAAACACTGACAATGAAACCTCAAATCATCCTGGATCTATGGGTTTTGTAACCAGAAGTTTGCAAACCAACAGCAAACTAAATAGCAGAAACGAGCTTAACGTTTCCGTGTGTGATTTTTTTCCGTTACCGGGATGAACAACTCCGTCGGATCAGGCGTGATCATTGAGCCAGGCGGAATCGACGACGGAGGCGTCAGCAACGTCGCGTGATGCAAGGGATCACCCGATCCGCAGCCGCGCGCCCCTGCTGTGGGCGTTACTGACGTAGGAGGTGCCGCCGGCGCAGATGCAATCGGCGGCGGTGCCGACGATATCGGCCGAGACCTAGTCGTCGTAACAACCGCCATCTCCTCCGGAACCACGTGTCGCCCAGTCTGTGGTGATACCAGGCGCGGAAGCGACGGTGGAGCCATTGGTTTAGGTGAGGAGCGGCTCGGCGATCCGAGGCATGGAGGAGACGGCGGAGCCATTGGTTTTGATTGGGCGGGGGGTGGGAGGCCCGATGGCGATTTTATGAGGGGGGCATTGTCGGAGGTGGGGAATCGCGCTCAGTGGGGTCTCCTAGTCGGACCCGGTCGGGCGCGGGTCGGGCGGGGTGGGAAGCTGGGGCTCGGTGGGTGGGGTCTGTGCATTGGCGAACTAAAATGCACCCAGGTGCATTTTGGTGTCGTCGTCGTATATATATATATATATATATATATTTCGGAAGGTAGAATCTTTTACATCTACATAACCCAGCAACAACCTAATTATTGGCCCAAACGGCCCACTGTTGCCTTCTTCCTTCTCCGGGTCTCCTCCAGACGACAGTCCACACCTCTCTCATCTCGCACATGTCGTCGTCGTGAGCTTGCACGGCAGGTCACCGCCGGCGGGGTCTGTGGTCGAGGTAGTGACCTTAGTGTTAGAGTTTCAAGGTGTCGGAGACAACCATATGGGTCCCCTAAATAACCAGGGAAAACCCGCTTAAAACTCAAAAAAACACAAAACGCGAACTAGCTCACAAACCTAAAACACGAGCACGACGCGATCACGACCCTGGTGGCCCCCGCGGCTCGCCGTGGGCACACCGAACGCGCCCTCGGGCGGGGTCCGCCTCGCTCGAGGGCCGAATGCCCCCTCGGGCGGGGGTCCACCTCACCCGAGGGCCGAACGCCCCCTCGGGCGAGGTCCGCCTCGCTCGAGGGCCCTCACGCGCGCGCCGCCCTCGCTCCTGCTCGCGTGTATGGGCATTTAATGCTCTGACACCGCAGGACTGCGCCACGACCCTGACGCGCCTGGGAATCACGCCCCGGTGCTGTTCCACCGACTCCCTGGGGAAGGCCAACCCCACCACTGTGTAACACTGTGTGGTGAGGCCGGTGTCAGCCCCGAGACACTGTGCCGCCTACTTCTGTACGGCTAACGCGCCAAGCCCTCGAAGGGGGGCCGGCGGAACCCTCGAATGCTTTTCCCGTGTCTACACAGGACTGCACCGTGACGTCGGGCTGGCGGGAGCGGTCATCTCCGTCGCTATCGGCCCTATGCGACCATCCCCGCCGCTGCAGCGCCACGCTGGGTACTGTGACGACATCCCCGGTGCTGTTGGAGCTCACGGGGACAAGACGTCGTCGTGCCTGACACTGTACCTCGTACGGACCCCCGTTGACGGCACCCTCGAGCCGGCCCGCGGGCAGCGGCCGGACAGCCAACCTCTACACCACCGCCCTCGAAGTCGCTCCTGTACGAGCACAGGACGCGCCACGACGCCCCAACTGGAGCAAGATTCGCCAGGACGATCGTCAACTCCGTGGCACTACTCGCCATGCCTCCACACGTAGGAGAATAGTGCGGCACGCATGTAAACTGCTCCCTCCTTGGCCTATAAAAGGAGAGACAGTCTCCCAGCCGCAGGACACAGGACGACGGATAGCGATCACGCACACGCTTTCCGCCTTCACCACGATATTGGCACTTGCCTCAATCAATACCTCTGGGACTTGGAGGCCCGGCCTCCTCTCCTGCCACGCTTGTAGCCCCCCTCTACGAGCACCACGGTGCAAAGCAATATAGTGCCCCGAGCACCCCACTGCTGGACGTACGGCCCCGGCCGGAACCAGGATAAAATCCAGTGTCATTAGTTGCTTAGCACCGGCCCATCGAGAGGAAGATCTCAGTGCTCATTACTAGTTAGTGTCCGGACTACATTCCGCACCGACAGTTGGCGCGATAGGTAGGGGGGTCGCGCTGAAGATCAGCTCCCACCAGCCCTCTCGATGGTGATTCGCACCGAGTACCACGGCCAGAGGTATTCCATGGGCAGCTCGGACCCCCTCCTAGCCAGGTTTGAAATCCAGTTCGGGAGCCTGAACTTTCAGTCCACGGGTAACGGCTACCTCATGCGCATCACCAACCGCGACGAACTCCGAGCACGGCGGCTGACCGGCCCTGCACCGGTCCGCGCCGCGCCCGCTGCTGACGCTGTTGACGCAAAATCCGCACCCTGCGCCAAGCACACAGCAAGCCGAACAAGCTAGCTTAACACGTGAACAGATTCCCAAGCGTGCCGCCACCAATTTTCCCTGAAAATTAACAAAAGACAACGTAGTTAAATACCAAAGCTTGGAACTTGCCGGTGGTACCGCACGCTCCATATTTACGGCTAAAAAGCCATGTAAGATGACATATAGCTATGAGAAGCTATCTGCCAGCAGATTAGAAATCATTCGGGAGCTTTAATGCGCAAAATAGAACATAGCCGAACGGATGACGCAAGCATGACGATAGATCGGTCTTTATTTGGACAAAATTGCACGTGCACAAGACCATGACCGATCCTCGAGAATAAGTAACAATAAACAATAAATCAAGCAAAGCATGATTACAAACATGTAATGAACAAGCATGCATAGGCCCAAAGCACTAGTCTACCGCATGTCTAGGTATTTCAAAACCCGTCAAGCATGAGGCCAAACAAGTTTATCCACCGCATGATACAACTTGTTTGAAATCACACCACCAACCACAAATAGATCTATCCACCGCATGATACAATCTAAATATGGAAAGCTAAAAGCACACGTTGTTTAAAACATAACTTATAAACACGTTTTACTCGTGAAAGCATAACCGAATACGGCTAAACAGCCGAATCGGGGTCCATGGAGAAGGAACAAACATTGCCTATGATGATAAACCTATCAGATTGAATTAAAAATCTAATCCACCGGATGATTAGCTCTAAGACAACCCAAAAACCTGCATCTACCGCATGATACCCGGTTCTGTCAAGATTTACACAAGATTGACAAGCTTGAACCCGCAACACGTAACAACCTAGATTGGTTCGGTTTCGGCTATTTGGGAAACACATGATCCACGTGCCTTATTGAGTCAAGATGTGAGCGCGCGACGTAAAGATCACCAAACAAGATAAAGCCGATCCAAATCAATCTAGATTGGGCAAAAGAGTGTTACATGAATTTAAACATAAAGTAAAACTCAAAGCAACACGTGGTAACTTAATGAATCTATTAGATCTTGCCAAAATCTAATAGAGCCGATAACTAGCTCCAAGCTAGATCTTAGCCCACCGCATGGCTTATGACCCAACAAGAAACCTTCTTGAACCAAGCTTAAATCCACCGCATGATACTAAGCATGGTAACAAGACTACTTGCATCACGGTCTAAATCCACCGCATGATACTAGACATGGTACAAGGTTGCCGGTACTTACGGAGGTCGACGGATCGATGAACCCTCTCGAAGAACTCGACGACATGACTAGAGGACTCGAAGGTTTGGCGTAAAGCCGGTTTGTTATGAAAAATGTGTGAATTCAATTACATACACCCAGGGTTCATATTTATACCCCGTCGTGGCACGACTCCTGGTGGACTACGAGCACAATATTTGATACCTAAATTAACGCTCGAATGCGAATGCTTATCCATCCATTCGTCCCTTCCGCTCGGGCCACGTCATCACGCGATCCCGCGAAATCAGCGCAAACGATCCTCTTGCTGAACGGAAGCAAACTGCCGACCGCAAGCATCTCTGCCGAATCTTCTGAAGAAATCTTCCCCCGCTGGACGGGATTTTTACCAAACTGGCCCACAATTCAGACTCCCTCCTGTACCAAATTTTGGTGTTAACAGACGCCCGGTGCCCGCCCAGGTGGACGCTGCTGGCCCTTCGGCGCCTCGACGGCGACGACGCTCCGGCCGCGCGCTCTCGACGAGCGCGGACGGAGCACCGACGCGCTACACGCGTCGCCTCGCAGCGCGACGCGACCACTGGCGAGACGGCAACTGCCCCGATGGGGGAACGCTCGGTTTCGGGACCGTGGTTCCCCATCGGTATGCGCATTGCCACGACAGCATATGTCACCTCCGCCAACACCGACGCGGCGGCGCGCAGGGCCCGTCCTAGCCGCCACGTCCCGGCGGTCAGGAACACCAACGCCTCCGCCGATGACGAGTCGTCCCATGGCTCTGCCAGCGAGTTGCCACCCACCACCTCGCAAGGGTACGCGGAGTGGGACTTCTCCTGCGTGCCGGACCCAGTTATGTTCCGGCGGTTTCTTGATGCCACGAACTACTGGTTCGGCTACTCCGACAACTCCAGTGCCGGGAGCTACGACCCCACGCGGGAGTGCTTCGTCGTACTCGCTAACGACCAAGCGAACGCTGCAAACGTGGCAGAAGCCGACGACGGAGAGGTTCCCCAAGGCCCGGGAATTGGACCGCACCAAGGTGCGGGGCCAAGCGCGCCTCCCCCCTCACCGCCGAGGGGGGCCGACATCAACGTGCAACTGGCTCAAGCGCGCGAGCTCGAAACCAAGCTCGCGGAGGAGTACCGCATGGTACGGTTGCTTCGAGCCTCTATCGTCGGGGAAGCCTCCGCGCACAGCGAATGCGCGCGCGAGCTGGGCAAGCAAGCCCGCGAGCGCATCAACGTCGACTTCGACGTCGACAACCCAAACACGCCCCTGCGGGCGAGCCAAAAGCTCGTCGCCGCCGCAACACTAGTACGGGCCATGCCCGCTCCCTCAACGCCCGAGGTGCGAAACCTGCACCGTGAGGCGCAAGCGCTCATCGAGCAAGCGGTCGTGCAGCAGGCTGAGAGCTCAGCGTCCCGCATTCGCCAACAGGGGAGCGCGCGGGACGACAGGGGCGCGCAAGGCCCCGAAGCGTCGCACACGCGGGCGGCACGGCGGAGCGGCCCGCCAACCCAGGGCGCACGCCAGTTAGGGAGCGGATCCTTGACATGCGCGGGCAAGCCCAAGACGGTGACGCTCGCAACGTCATCAACGCCCGGCGGACGGGCAACACGGAGACACGGGCAGCAACAGGCTACCACCCCGACGGGGTGGGCGCTATGACAGCTGAGAGGACCACTCGCCGATGCCGGAGCCCCCGGGAACCCGTGTGTTCAGCCGGAAGATCCGTACGGCGAGCTTTCCTCAACGCTTCCGCCAGCCCACGTCGATCGACAAGTACACGGGGGAGACGGACCCCCGTTTATGGCTTAACAACTATCGCCTGGCATGCTAGCTGGGCGGAGCCACCACCAACGAGGTCATCATCTGCAACCTGCCGTTGCACCTCGCCGACTCGGCGCGAACGTGGCTCGAGCACTTGCCGGCCAACCAGATTCATAACTGGGATGATCTGGTCCGCACTTTCGTGGGGAACTTCCAGGGCACATATGTGCGCCCTGGAAACTCCTGGGATCTTCGTGCATGCACCCAGAAGCCCGGCGAGTCACTCCGGGACTTCATACGGCGCTTCTCCAAGCGCTGCACGGAGCTCCCGAGCGTGGCCCAGTCCGATATCGTGCATGCCTTCCTCGAGGGCACGACCTGCCGGGACCTTGTGCGCGAGCTCGGGCGCAGCCCGCCGGTCGACTCGAACGAACTGTTCGACATCGCCACCAGCTTTTCCTCTGGCGAGGAGGCGGTGGGGGCCATCTTCGACCGGAAGAAGGGCAAGTGCGTGGACGACGCGCCCGCGGAGGGCAGCAAGTCCAAGGAGCCCTAGCAGAAGCACAAGCGGGGCAAGAAAGGAAAGAAGTCGCGCCGTGAGGCACGCGAGTAGGGCGCGACGACGACGGAGACGAAGCCCTCGCTGTTGACCCAGCTCGACGGGGTCCTCGAGCGGCCCCTCGAGGGCCTGGGGTGTTTGACGACATGCTGAAGAAGCCTTGTCCCTACCACAAGACGCCGGTCAACCACACCCTCGAGCAGTGCGACCTGCTCAAAAGGTACTACAGCTGCGCCGCCGCGAAGGACGGCGAGGCCAAGAAGGATGGGGGTGACGGTGACGCCGGCGGCTTCCCCGCAGTAGAGAACGTCTTCCTCATCTTCGGGGGGCCAACCGTCGACATGTCCAACAGGCAGCGCAAGCGGGAGCGACATGAGGTTCTTGCCGCGGAGAAGGCTCCTCCCTCCTTCCTCGACTGGTCGGAGGACGCCATCACCTTCAGCCGCGAGGATCACCCGAATCGCATCCCCAATTCGGGCTAGTACCCACTGGTGGTCGACCCAGTCATCGGGAACGCCCGGTTCTCCAAGGTGCTGATGGACGGAGGCAGCAACCTCAACATCCTCTACATGCACACTTTGCGCCTATTGGGGATCGGGTTGGACTAGCTGCGGCCCAGCACGACGTCGTTCCATGGCGTCGCGCCGGGCAAGCGCGTCCAGCCCCTCGGGCAGATCGACCTGCCGGTCTGGTTCGGCACACCAGACAACTTCCGCAAGGAAACGCTCACCTTTGAGGTGGTAGGGTTCAGGGGCGCGTACCACGCCATCCTTGGGGTCGTGCTAAGCTATGTTCATGGCGGTCCCAAACTACACCTACCTCAAGATGAAGATGTCGGGGCCCAAAGGTGTCATCACCGTGGGCTCGTCAATCGAGCACGCATTCAACTGCGACGTCGAGTGTGTGGAGCACGCGGAGGCGCTAGCGCTGGACGAAGCGCTCGTGGCGAACCTGGAGAAGCTGGTCAACGAGGACCTCGACTCCACCGCCAAGCACGCCGGCAGCTCTGAGGCTGCCGAGCAGACCAAAGAGGTGCCCCTCGACCCTTCTGCCCCCGAGGGCAAGGCGTTGAGGGTCAGTTCCACCCTCGACCCGAAATAGGAAGTGGTGCTCGTCGACTTCCTCCGCGCCGACGCCGACATCTTTGCGTGGAGCCCCTCGAATATGCCAGGCATTCCGAGGGAGGTCGCCGAGCACTCCCTTGACATCCTACCTCACTCCCGCGCCGTGCAGCAATGGCTGCGCTGCTTTGACGAAGAGCGGCGCCGGGCGATCGGAGTGGAGCTGCGGAAGCTCCTCGAGGCCGGGTTCATCAAGGAAGTGTTCCACCCTACGTGGCTAGCTAACCTAGTTTTAGTTAAGAAAAAGAATGGGAAGTGGCGGATGTGTGTAGACTACACTAGTTTAAATAAAGCATGTCCTGAAGTTCCTTTTCCTTTGCCACGAATCGACCAAATCGTTGACTCGACTGTGGGGTGCGAGCTCTTATGCTTCCTTTATGCTTATTCCGGGTACCACCAAATAAAAATGAAGGAGTCCGACCAGCTCGCGACTTCGTTCATCACGCCGTTCGGGATGTATTGCTACGTAACTATGCCATTCGGTCTCCGAAATGCGGGCGCTACATACCAGCGATGTATGCAGCACGTTCTCGGGGATCACATCGGGCGGACCGTTGAGGCATACGTAGACGATATAGTCGTGAAGACCAGGAAGGCGGACGACCTAGTTGGAGACCTCCGCATCGCGTTCGGCTGCCTACAGGCCAACGGGGTGAAGTTGAACCCCGAAAAATGTGTCTTCGGCGTGCCGCGAGGCATGATGTTAGGATACATTGTCTCCCAGCGAGGCATCGAGGCCAACCCCGAGAAGGTTGCCACCCTCGAGCGAATGGGTCCGATTCGAGACCTCAAGGGGGTCTAGAAGGTGTTGGGGTGCCTTTCCACCTTGAGCCACTTCATTTCGAAGCTCGGCGAAAAGGGCTTACCCCTCTACCGGCTCCTTAAGAAACACGAGCGCTTCTCCTGGACCGTCGAGGCCCAGGAGGCGCTTGACAAGCTGAAGGCGACGCTCGCCCACGCCCCGATTCTAACGCCGCCTCGGGATGGCGAGTCTCTGTACCTCTACGTCGCCGCGACCACTCAGGTGGCCAGCGCCGTCATCGTGGTAGAACGTACGGAGGAGGGGCACGCCCTGTCAGTCCAGCGGCCGGTGTACTACATCAGCGAGGTACTGTCCGAGACCGCGTGTCACACCCTGAAATTTCCAATTTCAGGATGTGAATAGAGAGAATAATTAAATAACGATTTTCTCATAATTTTAAAATTTTTCCTACATTTATTTTCTTTACATGAAATATAGTATAGGAAAAATCTATTGTTTGATTTTCTAAATTTACAAAAGTTGTGAGTGTTGCATTCATGCCAATGCATCTAGTGGTTCTTGATTGCAAAAGGTTTCAAAACTGTGTTTAGGAGCTGTCCAAACTCTCCCAAGAATTTTCCGGATTTTTCTGGAATTTATTCTCATTTTCCTTGAGCTATTTCTATTTATTAGGAGGCTCTAAAATCTTTTTCATGAGCACCAAATGCTTTATTTGGATTGTTCATGTCTTAATCTAGCTTTGGGAATTTTCCTGAACTTTTTGGAATTTTTCGGGTATTTTTCGTGGCTTTATCGATTTATCTAGATAATTTTGGATTTATTTTTGCACAAGAAAAATATTTCGAAAAAAAACATTTCCTTTCTAACTGGGCCGAGCCCGGAGGCCCGACCCAGTTCGCCTCGGCCCGCCCGCTCCGGCCCGCCCGCCCGGCCGGCGGGGCCCATCCCGACCCCCGGCCGAGGCCGACCGCGGCTTGGCCATGGCCGCCGCGCGGCCCCGCGCCCGCCCCTATAAAGGGCGCCGCCCCCGCGCGCGCGCCCCCGCGTACGCGCCCGCCCTAGCGCCCCGCCGCCCTCGCGTCGCCGCCGCCTCGCCCTGCGGCGGCCCGCGCGCCCTGCTGCTTGCTCAACCCGCGCCGCAGAACAGCAGGAGCCCGCCGGCGTTGACCGGATTTTCCGGCCGGTCCCCTTCGTTTCCGCCGCTGGTGAGCGTCTCTCGCGATTCCTCTCGTTCTCCTCGTCCGGTTTTAGTCCTTCTCCGGCCTCCTCGTTGCCCGTGCCGCCGGCGCCGCCGATGGACAGGAGCCCTGTCCATGGCCGGCCTCCCCTGTGGCCTGAGGTTGAAGATAAGGTTGTTTTGCATCCAAGTCCCTGTCTTCCTTGGTAATTTTTAGATCTTTTCATTTGTCTTGCAGATCTTGCACGTGACCCCCTAGAATCTTGAGATCCCTGCAACCAGATCCATCCCAAGCACTTTTATAGATCTAACCCTAAGTTTTATCCTTTTCCTGAGCACTGTTTATTGTGTCTTGCAAATCTTTTCTGCTACCCCTCCAAATCTATAGTTAATCACAACTAGGTCCCTGCAATCTTGTTTTGCTCATCAAATCTTCGTTTTAGCTCCGATTTAATCCGTTCAAGTTGCATTAGGTCCGTAATAATGTAAAGCACGCATTAGTGGTGTGTTTTCACCATGTTTTGTTTCTTAAAATAAAATTAATATTAATTTTGATTAATATCTAGTTATGCATGCCTTTTATGAATAAAAGCAATATAGATCTATATATCGTTTTTCCTAAGCAAATTTAATTTGATTAATGTTTCTATGACATGTTTTTATACATAAAAGTTAATTAGATCTTTATCTCGGTTTTCGTAAACCAAATGTTAATTTGTTTAATAGCTAATTAATATTTTCTTATTAAAATTTGATTAGGCTTTTACATCGGCTTTTCTAATAAATGTTAATATGATTAATGTCAATACCATAATGTTTTTAATAATAATATGATCTACTCGAATTACAAAGTTTCGTTTAGATTGTTCATATAGTTTAGTTTTTCTAAATTAAATGTTTAATCGGTTTAATCAATATATGAATCTTTATTAATAAAACTTGACTAGATCTTTACACCGGTTTTGTAAATAAAGTTTAATATTGCATTAATGTCAACATAGGATATTTTATTTCTGAAATATCCTTTATATTTGTTTTATTAATTAAAATGAACCTAGCTCATAGCCTTGCTCTCTCATATATGCAAAACGTTTGTTAGATGTTCTAATCTCAGCTGAACCTAAGTGTGATCTTTCCGGTTCTAGCTCAATCTTCTACAACCATCTCTTTAAAGCAAACCAAGCCTTCTTCCTCTAAGTACACCTTGTGTTATTTAGTGATCCCTCTAATCAGGCCTATCCTTTAGTGCGTTCTTTTAAAGCTTTCTTTTGATTGGTGCTTTGTTCTTAGTATGCTTGTTTGTTTGCTTTGTGTATGTTTGTGCCCGATGATTGATGCGCTTAGAGTGAACGCTGTTCGAGAGGCTTGGAAGAGCTTGAAGTTGAAGATATTCTAAGCAACGACATTACTTTGGTTAAAGGCAAGTGTGTCCTTGATCTTTTGTCCTCAGAATTATATTTAATCACTCATTGCATTGCTTGCATTAATTTTGATGGGTTCCTATTAAGGTTTATCCTAGTCTTTGATTGTCATTCCTTGTTAACCTGGGTTTACATTTATGTTGGGTAGCTATGCTTAGTTGCTATACCTGGGTTATGGTGGTTTTAATGAACAATAATGATGAACTTGATATACCTTTATGTTATATCTTTGGATGCTTAATACAAGACCATATGTTTAATCGGAACATGGAGAACCACCCAGGACAACAGTGCAACCACAAGGACTATATGGCTCTGGTCTTGGCCGAGTAATTAGGGAAGTCCTGGTGTGGTTATTACTCGCATAGTAGGTTGGGGACGGAGGAATGCTTTTATGGCTCTTCTATTCCGGAGCGGTGTTGGAACGGAAGACTCTATGGCTGACCGTCCGTAATAGAAGTGTGGTACGAAATATAGCCTCTATGACATACTACTATGGACTAATACGCACGGGAGGACTCTTTGTAAAGGCCTCGTAGCGTCCCTATGCAATCACACCTCGGTAGTGTGGTATGATGCATGCGCAGCATCGCATGGTTGGGTTTAAAGTTCTTCGAGACTTTTACGCGACTTGTGGGTAAAGATGTACAACCTCTGCAGAGTGTAAAACTAATCGATTAGCCGTGCTCACGGTCAAGAGCGGCCTGGACCCTCACATGATAATTGAACTTGAAGATGGACTTAAATCGTTCTCTCGGGTTATGCTTGCCATGTGCTTATGGCGTATCTCTTATCTTATGCTTAATGTGGGTTGGTATATTCTTATACTTTGTAAGTAATCAGGTGCTAATAAAACTTGATCAACTAAAATTGCTTAAATGCTTATAGCCAGCCCACTATAAAGCCTTTGCATTCATGTCTTTCCCCACACTTGCTGAGTACGACAAGTGCTCACCCTTGCTATAAACATTGTTGCTCAGAAGGAGGAAGCTACTTTGAAGTCTTGTGAAGATGTTGCTGGTGCTAGGCGTACGCAACCCCCAGTCTATTCCCTGTGATGTTTGGAGCCTTTGTTTCCAGGATTAAGCGTAAATATCTGATAATCTTCCTTTTTCTTACGTGATACTGTTTCTGTATTCACTTATATGTCACTATATGCATGAAACTTGATCATGGCATGCATATAGGTTTGCACTTGGTTTTCTTCGGAAAGTCGAGTGTGACAAAGGCGCGCTATCCGCATGTCCAGAAGCTGCTCTACGCAGTGGTCCTTGCGCGACGCAAGCTCCGCCACTACTTCGAGGCTCACCCAGTCACGGTGGTCTCCTCCTTTCCGTTGGGAAAGATCATCCGAAATGCGGATGCAGCAGGCAGGATTGCCAAGTGGTCGGTGGAGTTGATGGGCGAAACGCTCGCCTACGCGCCGCGCAAAGCGATCAAGTCCCAAATCTTGGCGGATTTCGTCGCCGAGTGACAGACACGAAGTTGCCACCGCCGCAGATCCAGACCAAGTGCTGGACCCTCTACTTCGATGGGTCGGTGATGAAGACAGGGGCGGGCGCGGGCCTGCTTTTCATCTCACCTCTTGGGGAGCACATGAGATACGCGGTGCGCCTGCACTTCCCCGCGTCGAACAACATGGCGGAGTACGAGGCCCTCCTCTGCGGCCTCAGAATCGCCATCGATACGGGCATCAAGCGCCTCGACGTGAGGGGAGACTCGCAACTCGTGATCGACCAGGTCATGAAGAACGTGAGTTGTCACGACGACAAGATGGAGGCGTACTGCAAAGCCGTGCGGGCCCTCGAAGACAAGTTCTATGGCATAGAGCTCAACCACGTGCACCGTCGGTACAACGAGGAAGCGGACGAGCTCGCCAAAATCGCGTCGGGGTGAATCACCGTTCCCCCAAACGTTTTTGCGCGGGACGTCATCAGGTCGTCCATCAACCTTGAGCCCAACCCCTCGAGTCGTGAGGAACCCTCAGGGGCTCCCTCAAGTCCAACAGGGTGGAGCCCATGGACGAGGGCCCCTCGAACGAGGCGTGTGTGCTCTCCCTGCTCGAGGGGTATGGCGCCGACGAGGCCGAGGCCATGGATACGGAGCCGGCCCCCAACGAGGGACACTAGCGAGACAAATACATCGCCTGGATGGACCGAGGGGAGTTACCCTCGGACCGATTCGAGGCCAGACGCATCGCCAGGATGGCCAAGTCGTTCACCCACGTCGACGGCGAGCTGTACAAGCGCGCCGCGTCAGGCGTCCTGCAGCGATGCGTACCTATCCCTCAGGGGCACGAGCTCCTTCGAGACATACACGCGGGCGTATGCGGCCACCACGACGCGCCACGCACCCTCGTGGGCAACGCATTCCGCCAAGGCTTCTACTGGCCCACCGCGGTCGCTGATGCCAGCGAGATTGTGCGCACCTGCGAAGGGTGCCAGTTCTACGCCCGCAAGTCCAACCTTCCTGCACACGTCCTGCAGACCATCCCCGTCACATGGCCCTTCGCCGTATGGGGGCTGGATATCGTCGGGCCCTTGCGGAAAGTGCCCGGGGACTACACCCACCTACTGGTTGCCATCGACAAGTTTTCCAAGTGGGTTGAGGTGCGCCCCATCACGAATCTCAGGGCAGAGCAGGCCGTAACGTTCTTCACCGACATCGTCTACCGGTTTGGAGTTCCCAACTCCATCATCACCGACAACGGGTCCCAATTCACGGGCAGAAAGTTCCTGGAGTTTTGCGACAAGTTCCACATCCGCGTCGACTGGGCGGCCGTGGCACACCCACAGACCAATGGTCAGGTGGAGCGGGCCAACGGCATGATCCTGCAGGGTCTGAAGCCCAGAATCTTCGACAGACTGAACAAGTCTGGTCGAAAATTGCTCCAAGAGATACCAGCGGTCTTGTGGAGCCTCAGGACCACCCCGAGCAGGGCCACAGGATTCACCCCCTTCTTCCTGGTCTATGGCGCGGAGGCTATCCTCCCCACGGACTTGGAGTACGGGTCGCCCAGGGTTCGGGGCTACGACGAGGGCGCCAACCAGCGAGCCCGCGAGGACTCAATGGACCAACTAGACGAAGCTCGCACTGTGGCCCTGATGCACTCCGCGAGGCACCAGCAGGCTCTGAGGCGCTACCAAGCCCGGAAGATACGGTGCCGAGACTTCAGCGAAGGGCACATGGTCCTAAGGCTGAGCCAAGAAAATCGAGGCTGCCACAAGTTGTCACCCCCACGGGAGGGACCCTACGTCGTGGTGAAAGTGCTCAAGCCCGGCACATACAAGCTGGCCAACGAGGACGGCGAGGAACTCACCAACGCTTGGAACATCCAGTAGCTACGTCGCATCTACCCTTAGAAAGGATTTCTCTTTTTGTAAATTGCGTACCCAACACCCCAGTTGGTTGTACAGATGTAAATCCCGTCGAATTAATAAAGTTAAAGGGCAACTTGGCTTTCTCCAGAAAACCAAGTCACCTTCGGGGGCTACTACGGGGGGGCATCCCCCCTAAAAAATGGTCCCATTTTTTCGCAAAAATTCGCGAGCACGCCAGATACGTCTCAACCCAAGCCGCGGGCAAATTCAGGCGGAGAGCGAGCAGCGAAGCGGGAAAGACGCGCGAGCCGGAGATAGCCTACGCCTCCAGCAGGATACGGGCCTTCTCCCTCGCCTCTGGACCAGCGGGCCGCTCGTGAAATCGAACCTCTCTACCTCAAATTCGCCTAAGCATAGGGAAAGAGCAGCGGAACAGCGTGACAAGCGAAAACATTACTTCTATTTACAAAATGTTTCAAACAAATTGTTGTCCATTACACGGCCACTTGGCCCGAACGCTAACACTTAAACAAAAAGAGCTTGACGCCCAGTGGTCTTCAGGCTTGAGGGTCGCCGGCGCCGAGAGCGTCTGTGAACAAGAAGTCGGCGAAGCATCGGCAAGCACATCAGCAGTAGTGGTGGCAAGCGCGTCCGCGCGATTCATCGCCTCCTCGTCTTTGACGCCGACCGGGACGACGTAGCCTGAGGACACAGCCTCGAAGTCCACCTGGTAATGGGACTGCACCACGCTGAGAGCCTTCTTGATGCCCAGGTGGAGGGCGCGGCGCATGCGCTGGGAAACATGCCCCCCGAGGGCACGCAGGCGACTCGCCAGCAAGCTCCCGGCCTTTGCTTCGCCCTCCTCGACCCCTTGGCAGATCTCGAGGGCGGCAGCCCGCAACTTCTCTAACTCCTGTAGAGAGGAGTTGTAGGCTGTCTACACTGCCTCGGCCTGGGTGGTCGTGTGCCCCAGGGCGGTCCGCAGGCCTGAAAGCCACGAACAAGGAAAAGGAAAATTGGGAGCGAATCCTCAAAAGACAAATCGACAAGCGAAAAAGCGGACGGAAACTAACTCACCTTCAACCTGCTTCTTCTCCACCTCGAGGGCCTTGCCCGCCTCCTCGGCCTCTCGTCGCAGGTCACGGACTGTGGCCTCCTGCTCCTCGAGGGACTGGCGCAAATCCTCATGCGAGATGCTGAGCTGGACCAGCTCCCCGTTGAGCTTTGAGGCCACGTCCTCCCGCTGCTTGAGGGTCGCCTGCGCCCCCTCGAGTGCGTTGCGCTCCTGCTGGAGCCGACCCAGTGCCTTTTCTCGCGCCAAGCACTCCCGCTCGAGCGCAGCCCGGGCCTCGGCGAGAACGACGACGCTCCTCGCCGGAGCCGGGTCTCCCGCCCTGGCCGGCGCGCGGCTCCCTCCCCGACGAGCTGCTCCTCCGTCGCGGCGAGCGCGGCGGCCTTGTCCGCCGGGGGTCGTCCTCAGCCCCTCGGCTTCCTTGGCCCTCTCCTCGGCCGACTGCGCGAGCCCGCGCCCCCTCGAGGGGCTGCCGCGGTCCTATTGGAGCTCGGCACGAGCGGAGGCGACCTCAACCTCCCACGCCGCCGCGGCCGTGCGTGCCCCCGCCGGGTCTTCGCGCGCTCTGTGTAGCGCGTCGTCCCGCTCCACCAGCGCCGTCCTCACCCTCTCGACCACGGAGGCGTCTCCTGCGGCCTGGGTGCCCTGTTCCGGAGGCTGGTCCAGCAGGGCCTCGGCCCAGTACACCAGCCACCGGTCTGGCGACCTCAGAGCCTCGATGAGTGCGTCAAGGGCGCTGTATTGCCCCCGGTACCAGTTGAGATCGGCGTCGAGGCGGTCGAGGGCGTCGTATCTCTCCCGGGCCCGGCGCTCCAGATCCTGCCGCCGACAGGCAAGGCGGAGAGAAGATGGGGTCAGGGAAAGCACGAACGCGGAAGAAAGCGAGAGAAGAAACTACAAAACCCAACGAAAAACCACTAACCCGGAAGATGCGCCACGCAGGACCGCTGTGGATCCAAAGCACCTCGTTCAGCGCTCGGTTGAGCAAGGCGCCGTGGCCGCGAAGCTCCCGCCACAGCTCCTACTCGGCCTGAGCCTCGGCAAAGTGAGCCGGCGGTGCACCCGCGCGCTCCCGCTCCTGCTCCGGACATGCCGCGGAGCCGCCCGGCCGGAAGGGCGGCGCGCGGCGACGAAGCCTCGGCCCGTCGGCCGGGCGCCCCGGCCGCCGCGCCGCTATCATCCCTCACCACGAGTGCCCCCATCGGGGGCTCGGGGGCTGGCATGGGCAGGCTCACCCACTGGTCCCAGTCGGGCGGTGGGACGTCCTCGTCCGGGATCTCCACCACCGCAGCGTGACTGACGTCGATTGGGGCCGGCGCGGGGCAAGCCGACGGCGCGGCGCCCGTCGTGGTCATGGCCGGCCGACGGAGCCGCCACCGCCTGCCGTGGTTCCACCACCGCGCCGCGCCGCGCGGGCCCTCGCTCGCCGCCGTCGCCGTCCTCCCGGCCGCCCGCGGCGCCCTCGATGAGTGCCGCCTCGTGGGGACGGCCGCGTCCGACCTCAACACCTTGGCAGGCGCGAGGGGGGCACTGTGGGTGCCACCCTGCGAACGCGAAAACAAGACATCAAACATCCGCCTCTCGAAGATATGGCGCCTGGGGGAGTGGTCGCTTACCTCAGGGTGGAGAAGCCTCGCTTCCTCTTCCTTGGGGGCTCGGCGGCCGTCGTGGCTGCGGCCGACGTTGCCGCCGCGGCACCCCCAGTCGCCTCTACGGCGTGCGCCGGTGCCTCCGCGGCGCGCCTCGCCTCTCCCATGGGCCGCCTGGCGACAGGCGCTCCCGCGCCCGCCCCAGGCGTTGTCTCCTCTGCCGCCTCTGCGGCTCTTGGCGAGGGAGGCGCAGGCTCCCACCTCTCGGGGGGAGCTCGTCCCCCATCGCTCCCCTCCTCCTCTTCCTAATCCGACGACGAGTACTCCGAAGTCACCGGGGAAGATAGTCTCTGCTGCTCACGCAGCCGGAACTCCTCACTCCTCTGTTCCCGGCGCTCCCGTCGCCGGATCCACTTCTCCTTCTTGCGTGCCGCCCGCTCCTGTTCCCGCCGCTGCGTCGCACGCGCGCGCTCGAGCTCGTGGCGTGGGCGGGTCGGACTGCGCGGCGTTCACGGTCACCAGCTGCAGGGAATGAGCGAAAGGTCAGACCTCACCGGCGTGCCACAAGAGAATGGCGGGAGAGAAGACAGAAGTTCCACTCACCAGCGGGCCCTCGGGGAGCATAACGAATGACCAGAGGTCGTTGATGCCGTGCTTGACGGCCTTGAGGTTGATGGCGCGCCTCGCCCTTGTGGCCGCGTACTCCTACGGAAGGAGATCGAGCAGCAGCCGGCGCTAGCGCCACGGGATCGGCCGTCTCCGCCATCTCGAAGATGCGGAGTCGCCTCTCCATGAGAGGGATGATCTGCCGATGGTGGAGGTTGGCGAGGACCGAGGCCGCGCCCAGCCCGCCGTCCGCCAGGTCCTTTAGCGCCTACAGGGCTGACTCCAGCCGGTCCTGGCGCGAAGAGGGCGACACGCCGTGCCACCAAGAATCGGCCTTCTCCTTCAAGACCTTGCCGGTGTAGGGGGGAAGGCCGGGCTCGTCGTTGCGGAGGTAGAACCACCCCCACTCCCACTCGGCGTTGTTGGAGGTCATCGTGCGGGGGATGTGGAGCTCTCTGCGCGTCTCCCGCAGCGAGATCGATACGCCGCCGGCACGCACCGCGCGGCGCACCTTCAGCTCCGGCGTGGTGAGCGTGTGTAGCTCCGCACGGAAAAGATGGACCCAGAGATCCCAGTTTACTGGGATCCCCAGGAACCCCTTGCACACGCCGACGAACGTGGCCACCTGCGAGATCGCGTTCGGCGCGAAGTTGTGCAGCTCCATGCCGTAGTGGTAGCACAGCCCGTGCAGGAAGCAGCGCGCCGGCGCCGCGAAGCCGCGCTCGTGGAAGCGGATGAAGCTGACGACATAGCCGAACGGCAGGTGGGGCTCCCGATCCGTCGCCGGTGGGTCGATCCACGCCGGGGGCTGCCCGTCCTCGTTCACCGCCAGCTGGCCGGCGTTCACCAGCTCGCTCAGGGCCAACCTCGTCGCCGTCGAGCGGGGCCACGACAGCGGGTCGATCACAGCGATGGGTTGTGGGGGAGCCATGCCAGTCGACGAAGGGGCGTGGAGGTGGAGCGAACACTACGTAAGGAGAAGGGGCGCGCACTACTCTGAGTCGGAGGCGAAAGAGACGAAGGTGATGGGCGCTGAGTGCTGAGGTAAAAAACTCGCCTCGCCCTCATCTTGGATTTATAGATCCACGAAGCCGCGCTCCCTGAATCGTGCGCTCTGCGCGCAATAACTGCAGGTGAACGCCCCGCCACTAACAAGCAGGGCCCACCACGACCGAAGTGGCCAGGCGCACGCACACGCGCGATCATTATGGCACGGCAACCGAAGAGCTGCGGCGGGCCGTCACGTCCGCCCACCCACGTCGCCCACTACGCGCGCGGCCGCGGCGCCCGTAGCGCATAACTGTGGCCGCGACTGTGGGCATTAAATGGCCTGGTCCCTTACAAGTAAGGACGACCCTCGAGCGGCCCGAGCGCGAGGCTCGAAAAACCCGACCCTCGAAGGGTGCAATTTTCGACCAGTGGTCTCGAAGCCCACTCAGCGAGAGTAGGCGCCACATGTGCCCTCGATTTGTGAGGATTACTGATCAGCGGCTCGTGGGCCAGTCCAACCTCGGGCCCTCGAGTCCTGAAGATGCAAAAAGTCGGGAGCACCCAGCTGCCACCCCGCAGTGACCCTACTGATCAGGGTTCGAACAAAGGGTTCGAACAGGAGCCCCAGATCGACAGATTCAGGGACGACGAGGGCGCGCGCATTCGAGCCTATCCTCGAGCCCACCGGCTCGAGGGCACCCCACAGGTCGTGTTCAAGAGCCAACGAGGGCAGCTAGTCGGGGGGATCCCACCGAGGGAGAGCTTCCGCGCCCTCGGTCCCTAGCGAACGGGACCGAGCCCCACCTAGCAAACCCGCGCGAGCGCTTTCATGGACGAGTCTCAGGACCACGAGCCAACCCTTATCGAACGGGGCATGGGCGTCCACTTGAATCACCCGATAATAGCTCGACGAGGAATCCGCAATCCGCGACCTGATCGATGGGGGTTGCGGAAACCTCACCCTCTGTCCCACAGAGGGACGGCGAGGGCGCGTTCAACACAAGTCGGAGAGCTTGCCCCGATCGCCTCAAACGGGCCCAGGCTCGGGGGCTCGACGCACGGCTACACCTCCTAGGGTGCATCGAACGTAGGCAACGCCAGACATGTGCGTGTGGACACCGAGGCCGACTGGGACATTGCCGATGCCGGTTGAAATAAACACCCCGCGCGCTGGTGGCTCTCGCGAAAAAACCCCTGCAGGAGCACTCACGCTCTGCGGGCTCGGGGGCTAGACCCGCGGGTCCACTGACGCGGCCCCACGGAACAGCATTAGCAACTAGGAGGGAAGAACGTCCCATCAGCAAGCGTCATCATCTGCGGGACCCTGACGGGTACACCCGCAGATGCTCGGGGGCTACTGTCGGGGACAGCCATAAGGGTCTCCTAAATAACCAGGGAAAACCCTCTTAAAACTCAAAAAAACCCAAAACGCGAACTAGCTCACAAACCTAAAACACTAGCACGACGCGATCACGACCCTGGTGGCCTCCGTGGCCCGCCAAGGTGGCACAGCTGAACGCCCCCTCGGGCGAGGTCCGCCTCGCTCGAGGGCTGAATGCCCGTCGGGCGGGGTCTGCCTCGCTCGAGGGCTGAACGCTCCCTCGGGCGGGGTCCGCCTCGCTCAAGGGCCCTCACGCGCGCGCCGCCCTCGCTCCTGCTTGCGTGTACGGGCATTTAATGCTCTGACACCGCAGGACTGCGCCACGATCCTGACACGCCTGGGAATCACGCTCCGGTGCTGTTCCACCGACTCCCTGGGGAAGGCCATCCCCGCCACTGTGTAACACTGTGTGGTGAGGCCGGTGTCAGACCCGTGACACCTGTGCCGCCTACCACGTACGGCTAACGCGCCGAGCCCTCGAAGGGGGGTCAGCGGAACCCTCGAATGCTTTTCCCGTGTCTACACAGGACTGTGCCGTGACATCGGGCTGGCGGGAGCGGTCATCTCCGTCGCCATCGGCCCTGTGCGGCCATCCCCGCCGCTGCAGCGCCATGCCGGGTACTGTGACGACATCCCCGGCGCTGTTGGAGTGCACGGGGACAAGACGTCGCCGTGCCTGACACTGTACCTCGTACGGACTCCCGTTGACGGCACCCTCGAGCCGGTCCGCGGGCAGCGGCCGGACAGCCAACCTCTACACCACCGCCCTCGAAGTCGCTCCTGTACGAGCACAGGACGCGCCACGACGCCCCGACTGGAGCAAGATTCGCCAGGACGGTCGTCAACTCCGTGGCACTGCTCGCCACGCCTCCACACGTAGGAGAATAGTGCGGCACGCATGTAAACTACTCCCTCCTTGGCCTATAAAAGGAGAGGCAGTCTCCCAGCCGCAGGACACGGGACGACGGATAGCGATCATGCACACGCTTTCCGCCTTCACCACGATATTGGCACTTGCCTCAATCAATACCTCTAGGACTTGGAGGCCCGGCCTCCTCTCCCGCCGCGCTTGTAGCCCCCCTCTATGAGCACCACGGTGCAAAGCAATATACTGCCTCGAGCACCCCACTGCTGGACGTACGGCCCCGGCCGGAACCAGGATAAAATCCAGTGTCATTAGTTGCTTAGCACCGGCCCATCGATAGGCAGATCTCAGCGCTCATTACTAGTTAGTGTCGGGACTATATTCCGCACCGACACAAGGGTTCAGGTTCGAGGGTCTGGGATCCTCCATGTCCGGCAGACCTTGAAAGGGGGAGGTCGAGGGAGGTGGACGACCGACGGCAGAGGTGAGGCGATGCGTTAGCGCCGCCAGCCAGGCGGGGCCAAACCAGGGGTGGGCCGGTGACAGGAGGGGACGACGAGAGGCGTCGTGTTAAAAGGGCGGGCTGGAGGGGCGACGGTGGATGGTGGTCGGGGTGGTGGTAGGGGCGGTCGCGGCTCGCCAGGGAAGAAGGCGATGGAGAGGAGTTGGGTCCATGATGGGCTAGAAGTGTGTCTCCGTCATTTGAAAAAAGTGATTATTAGATAAATCGAAAGCACAAGCAGCTGACGGACTGTACACAGGACTGTAGACAGTTAGACAGATAATCAGGACCTTGTTTCGATGTCAGAAAAATTTGCCTTTCTAACGCACTTTAGCAAAAGGTAAATTTCGGTTTTTGTGGTAAATATTGTACTACCATGGTCTAACTAGACTCAAAAGATTCGTGTCGCAAAGGTCATCACAATTGTGTAATTAGTTTTCGATTTCATCTATCTTTAGTATTTCGAAAATAAGTCTTTTAACGTACTTAATGTGGTGGAGAAAGTGGAAAAAATAATTCCTAGCCAACTAAAAGCCCAGGCGAAGCCCGTCCTGTACTCATGTGCGCATCCATCGAGTCGCGTGTTGTTTTCTCGCAAGCCTGTCGTGTCGTGCGCCCTCGCTAGCGGACTAGTGCTTCTCGTCCCTTTCCCGCGCTTGATTCGCAAGTCCTTTTATTTTTATTTTTTGCTCGAACAAGTGATTCGCGGTTCCTGTCCCAGGTCGCAAGTAAACAAAAGCTCGCGTCCTTGTGTCCAAGCAAAGAACTTCCCGCCGATCCACGGACCCCGGCCGGCTCGCCGCCGGGAACACCGCCGCCGCCCTCCGGTGAGCTAGCCGTGCGCGCAACTTGGCATCCAGCACCAGCTCCGGCTGCTGTTCGTCGCTCGCTCGCCGCCATTCCAGAGTTCGAAAATGACCATCATATCGTGGTGCCTCAGCTGAGATATATAAATCCCCAACAAAAAATTCGGATGGAATATACTCAAATAAACACAAACAATTTTGATACAAACCATACGCAAGCTAAGGACCGAGTTCAAACAAATCCCTTTCCCCGTCAATTGCAGACATATATAAAAAATTCTCAAATTAAAGTAGCATCAATAAATGGCCACACCAATATGAAATCGAAAAGGAACCAAATCATTCCATCGCCACCCAACGCACGGATGACTCGATCTACCTAGCAGTTCTTCTCGGGCGACGCGAGCTTGCACTTGACCCTCTGGAACACGACGGCGGCGGCGGCGGCGGTCCCGGGCGGGGCGAGCTGGAGCTTGAGCGGGCACGACGCCTCGACCTTGCACTTGGTGTAGCGCGCGGTGTACCGGATCTCCCCGGTGACGGCCACCTCCACCTCGAAGGTCCCCGTCGCGTTCTGCTTCCGGAACGCGGCCTCGCCGGCGTTCCCGAGCGCCGGGACGGGCCTCGTGTCCCCCGCGGTGAGGTGGTACACCCGGGTCTTCCCGGCGGGGTGGCTCTCGCCCTTCCCGGCGAGCTCGAACCGGTCGAACGCCTGCTCGTCGAACTTGTAGGACGCCTCCAGCGGCTTGGTGTTCTTGAGGCTCATCGCCCAGTTCGGGTTGCGGATCACCAGCGTCAGGGTCAGGTTGTAGGCCAGCGTCGAGTTCGCCGGCGAGAGCTCGAAGCGCGTCAGCGAGGCCTCGTCGACGGAGATGGAGACGTGGCGGACGAAGCCGTAGGCGGCCAGGAGGACGACGAAGAGGACGACGGCGGTCACGATGCCGAGGCAGGCCAGGCCGTACTTGTACTCGTCCCAGCAGTCGCCGAGCTTCCCCATCGCCGCCGGCGTCCGGCGGTGTCCTTCTGGTGGGATTCGGGTGGTGGTGATGTGATGACTGACTGAGGTCTGGAGGGAGGAGGGAGCTGCCTGCTGGGTCTTTGGACGCGGGCGTTGACTCGAACTCGACCAAGGACTCAAGGAGGCGTCAAGGCAGGATGCAGGACAGAGATGTGTAGTGAAGGCCGATGCCATTTTGTTAAAGGCTGCACATTGGCCTTTTGTTATCCTACAAAATGTTTTTTTTTTGAACGGTATCCTACAAAATGTTGGTGCCCAAACGGCAGTTTAATTTGTGGTAATATGCTAGCAAAATGTTTTGCTGAAGATTTTGACGTGAGTTTCGGCTTGTTCCTTATGACGACATTCGAACTTTCTCACCCTCTTCCTGCACAAGCTGAACGATCGTTTATTTGGAAATTTAATAAGCATGTGATAGTAAAAAGTTCGAATGTAGCATGAGCGTGATAGGTGACGGTGAAGAAAGTGTGGGTGACGTTGCGAACGTGACTCGAGTTTGCGTGAATGTTTGGAGTGTACAAGTTGATTTAGATTCATTCTTTACAATGATAATATTAGATTCAGTACGTGAAAACCGCTTCAATGGTCGGAGGCTACATGTATATTTCGCTGCCTGACCAAGAAACCGCCGCCTGTTGTTGTTGTCTCTCGACCCTTCCGTCCCTATCCCTGCTACAGTTGAAAGGGGACCCTTCCGTCCCTATCCCCTGCTACAGTTGAAAGGGGCGACAAGGGGGCGATTCGACTCGCCGGCGGCGATTTCGCCGGTCCCCTTCCTCTCTGGCGGCCGGGATGGCGTCGGAGAGGGAGGAGGACCGGGGAATCGTTGCGCGACTGTATATAGATTAGGTAGTTTTGTATCTAGGTCTAGGTTGTGCTTGCCATCCGCTGTTGATGGTGAAGCTAGGGTTAGCTGGGGGAGCGATGCTCCACTGCGGCTTGCTTTTGGTGGCGGCGTCTTCGAGGCGAAGGCGACGACGACGCACCGGAATAAGGTTTCCAGGCCTCTTCCTCGCCCCGACGACGTCCTACTCTGGCGTCAACGGCGAGGCCGTGGAGTACTGTATAGGAGTCCGGGGCCGACATCTCGTCATCTCTTCTAGGTGATGTTGCTGCTGCCCTTTTTCTTCACAAATGCGAAGGTGGCTGTGGGTGTTGCGGATGGAGGCCGGCTGGATCTGGCTCGATCTCCCCTCGGCGGCGCAGGTCGTCGATGGCGTGCCTGGATCCAGGAGCTGGAAAAGCTGGGGCGTGGCCCCGGTCGATGGGCGACCGCCGACGGCTCCATCCCGTCTTCAAGGACGGGTGTCTACTTCGACTCCTCTCAAAGCCAACGGGCGATGGAGCTCCTCCAGCTCATGGTGGCGCACGTTGTCTTCTTCGGCGGTGGAGGCCGCCATCGCCCCTCCAGCTCATGGTGGCGCACGTTGTCTTCTTCGGTGATGGAGGCCGGCGGCGATGACTCCGAGCATGGATGGAGCGCTCTGGATCTGAGGACCTTATTGTAATTTATTTTTCATTAGGGTCCTTAGCGCAGTTTGGCGGAGACAGCTGTTTTCGTATCCTCCTTGTACGTCTCTGTATTTGTACGCGTACTTGTACGCTTTCCTTATCCAGTACTAAGGGTCGTCCCAATGGAGAATTTATGATGGTTTCTATCCCTATTAATTAGGCTGACAACTCATCAAAATGCTAATGTGGCACAAGAATTAATGAAGAGAGAGGAGATAAAATATGGAAACGATTTCTACTTCAAGAAACGGAGTCGACTCTAGCACCGAGACGCATGGAAACGGCCCGCACAGCATTGGGGGAAACCAGTGGTTTCCATCGCCATCAATCCGGATCAGTTGCTCCGCCCATCCGCCGTCGCCGCACGCGAAGTTGTAGCTCGCTCGCGCGCGCGCCCGCCTCCCACTTACCCCTTCCTGTTTGACTGCCAGCAGGAGCTTGCCGCGGCCCATGCTCGGCTTGCAAGCTCAGAGTTGGAGCTCACTGTGGCCCGCGCTCACGCCAGGCGGAGGAGCTCGGTTGGGGAGGCATCGCGGCGACGCTCCCTGAGCAGGAGCTCTGCTGGAGGCGGAACCGGGGGAGGCGAAGTACAGGCGGAGCAAGGGAGAGGTGGAGCTCGGGCGGTACCAGCGAAAGGAGCTCGAGCGGTGCCATAGAAAGGAGCTCGGGAAGATGATGGGGAAAGAGGAGATTGGGCGGAGACGGAGCTCAATGGGAGGCCGAGCTCAGGCGGGGGCGGAGGCGGAGCTGGGGAGGTCAACTTCCGACGGAGGTGGACAAGGGCTCACCGGGGCCCGCGCCTGCGCCCGGCTGGGGAGCACGGCGGCGCTCCCAGCACGAGCAGGAGTTCGTCGCGGTCGACGGCCTACGCCTATGCCGCGGAGGCCGTGCCCGCGCCGGATCTACGAGCTCCTTCGCCGGCGAGTAGGGGGACGAGCTTGGGCGGCCGGTAGCGCGGGCTCCTCCGCCGGGCCGGCCTCGCGCCGTCTCTCCGTCGCGCGGGCTCCCCGACGGTCATCTCCTCGTCGCCGCTCGCTGCGGAGGCATTTGTCCACCTCCGGACGGCGGTGCACCGCCGGCCCTCTGGACAGGGCCGCGCGCCCACGCCGGCGGTCGGCCACTCCCATTGCCACAGTTGATCCATTGTTCTTTTGCCTTGCTTTTAATTTATCCTTAGTACTAGTATCGTGCCCGTGCGTTGCTACGGGCTTACATCATAATTAATAAAATCACATATGCTCCATATAAAATGAAAAACTATAAAGTAAACCTACAATGAGAGAGGAATCATTCGAATTTAGAAAACCAATAAAGACACCGTTAGAATTGGTTTCTTGCAGTTTTACTTAGACCGGACCAAACACAAGCAACATCTTTAATTATTGATGGAACTTACGTAGCAAAGTAGCAATTTGTGCTAAAGAACAATGCAAGTGAATAACTTAGCACCAATCTGTATATATGCAAATCATAAGCTATAACTTCCATCGTTTACAACTGGGAAAATTCACAAAGAATGTGAATAGTTTAAAAAGAAATGACAAATCAAGTAGTTATTGACATCTTTAACAGTAATTTGTCTGTTTTATCAAATGAACCAGATGGAGAGCATTCATAATACTACAATGCAGATTCAATCATGAGTCTCTAACCCATGAGAGAGTTATACAAAGGATCTTACACCCAGGTAGTTGAAATAACAGGAATAAGAAGCTGTGTAAAGGAGTCACATCGGGATCATAGTATCTAAATTGACGGTTGACGGATTGCAGGCACCAAAGGACAAAATGCTAAAAGTTAACCTTTATGCACAGAAAATTAATTCAAGTCTACCAATCACCAATCTCCAATAGCTCAATTTTCTCTACTTGGTTGCTCCTCAACTGAATTGGAACAACAATCACACCCAACAACAGGCATGCTCACCCATTCAATGAGATCGCATTCGAAGGCACATCATACACCAAGGCCTCCCTTGCAGCAGCTGAAGAGTGGGAACTACATGTTCTGCAATGAATTAACAAAATAATCAAATTGTCATCAACCATAATAATATAACCTCAAACCTATCTGCTCACTAACTGGCTTGCTAAATAGAACTGAAAAGAGCTTGCATTAGTTCTACTTAATGTTCAGTAGCTAACATCATTCTACAACGATTATCCACCTTGAGGTTTGTGGGTGGATAAGTCGCTCTAGTGTATTTATGCTCTCACTTTTCAAACCAGATGATAGTTCATACCTGCAGTTAAGTTTCAAAGAGAAATATAAACACCATCATATAATTATATTTAGTCCATTTGCATAGATTTTCTGATAACCTTACCAAGTATATAGCGAGGGTAACCTTGTTGTCGGCTTCGGCATCACGTTTTCGGCGGTTGACGATGCGGCTGCGGACCTGAGGGATGGTGTCGATGCGGCCTCGGACCTGAGCCATGGTTTCGCCGGTGAAGGTGAGACAAGCGGCGGTGGATAGCTACGGTTTAACTGCCATAGGTAGAAAATTAAGCAATAATCATCTATCAGTAAAATTATGTCACAACCAGATCAACCGAAAAAATATAAGTCAAATAGATCAGATTAGGTTCACATATTCATACTTCTCTTAATACCAATCAATTAGAAGGTGTGTGAGCAATAGCTAATAAATGCTTGTATATCCATATAATTGCCCATTTCGATCATCTAAATCTTTTACAGTAATCAGAAAGAGAATGTGCTTAGTCCTCACATGCAGCATTTGTTTTTAGCTTAATCTTTTATAAAACTGAAGTTCCATCAAATTAGATACTTGCTCTCAGACACAATGAACATAATCAAAAATCAGACTGGCAATGACAAGTATCTAGACTCTGGCAATTATTTTTTTCATCTTGAATTGAACAACCTAAAAGCCGTAAGGATAAACTATTTTTCAAGTAACCATTGCTTTCAGGTAACACCATCCAGCTACCCACTATCTATCTAGTCTTTGGTTATATGGGGGGGATGGTGCATTTTGGATCTTTTTGTTACAGCCAACAAGCAGAATACCTTTATTCACAGTATGTTTGTGGTGATCAGTCTTCACTTTCTTACAGGCTCCTGAATACCAAAAAATTCAGAGAACCTCAGGATCATCTTCCCATCGTCTATGCATAAAACAGGGAGGGAAGTTACAGTTTCAGGCTCAAGTTGACCTTCATCGATCCCCATTTCATTCTTCTTAATTAGAGACATTAAGTTATGTTAAGACATTAATAGTGCAATATGTAAATAATGATAAAGGACAAATGTCAAGTTCATTTGGTGATCATATGGTACCAATATTTAAAGATGAAATACCAAGTTCATGTTTACCTGACTTGAGAGCTGAATAAATGCTTGGAAACAATGTGTACCAATTGCACGAAGCAAGGAGAAGAATTTAAGTCGATGTTCAGGATAGTCTTCGAAGTTTTTGGTGATCATCTGGTAGTATAAGAAGTGTCTTGGTTATACATCACAATTGTCATTTATCAGTACATGAAACACATTATTATTAACTATACCTCAAGAGTGCACTGGAAAACAGCCTGAAAGATGCGAGGTACTTCCTCAAGCATCTCACCTTTGTACCTATATAGAAAAAAAGGAAGCATTTACTTATCAATTACAAAGCCGCTGCAAACTAAGGGTAGAGTAGACCAATGCCGTTAAAAAAACTGAAGCTATGTCTTAATTTAAAAGAAATCACAAACCAAAATGGACGAACAAGAGAAACGATACACTGACTTGTTTATAATTGTCGCAAATAATGATAAAACTTCAGATTCTCTTGCATCGGGCACATTTCTAGCATAATCACCTAGAACAGGGTCCATCATTGGAGGAACAAACTGTTTCCCTAAGTGTGGTAAATCTTCAGCCTTTTCCAGAAATGTCTCGACCAATTTCAGTGTCTCCCTTTTTACTGATCTGTTAATTACAAATTAATTAAGCAAAAATACACAAAATGAAGAGGTGCGACATTTAAGAATGCATACCTCAGAATTTTTACAAATGATGTTTTTGAAGCAAAAGGTCCTCCTTCACAAATAGTGTTTGACACCAGCTCGCTGTACATTCTGATGTACAGGCAAGTATATTAGTAGCTGAGGCATACACTCGCAGAGGATAGACATGATACGAAGAAAGAAACACTACGAGAAAATGTGCAGACCAATTTATCTTTCACCGGCATTCTCTTGAACCCATTGATGCCATCCACCGGCATTATCTCACCACCTCAGAAGTTCCTGATGAAGTTTGTGAAGCCATTTTTGTGTGAGGTGTATGAATAAAGCATGACAATAGTTACTGTAATATATATTTTAAATTATTTAAAGAATAATTACTACAAGATATATTTAAAGTTACTGCAATATATATTTAAGATACATATAAACCTATTAAAGGATCAAGTTTCCCACTGTTGTTCAAGTTTCTTGGAATACAACAAGAAAGTACCAGTTGCCATCTCAAGAAAACAGTGTACCTGAACCAAGGAAGCCAATATACGACCGGTATCCTAAATTTGAGAATATACTTCAAACAAAGGTAATTCTCTTTATATACACATTCAACATACAGGGCAAGAAGATCCACTCGATCTAAGCATGGGCACCACCACACCTAGTACACTCCAACCAACACATACAGTTCTGCACAAGCACATACAAACAGAAAATAGAAAATTCCTTCAGGCAAGAATCCAAATTGCAATGGTTTTAGTCATGCATGTTAAGGAAATATGTGCAATGGTTTCAGTTTTTTACCGCTTAAAGTGTTTTTTCGTTGGCAGTAAACATTAGGCAGATGGACAAAATGAAAAAAAAATACACAAGTCACACAATCAGTTTAAAATATGGCAGCCTTTTTATGGGAGTGTACTGTGATCCTCTACATATACCTTTTTTAACAGAAGTATGCACAACCCTTTTACCACATTAACATTTTTCCATATCAATGGACTCCTGAGCTTACCTCTTCAAATGTCATCATCATTCCATGATGATTAGTTGAGTCATATTAGAGCAAACAAGAATGTTAAATCTATTCCAATCTCTTGATCATTTTTAAATAAATGAAAACTAGATAGGTACAAACAAAAGGGTGTGAGGTTAAGTAATTTTACCACAATAGTTCAATCCAGATGCAGGTCGTAACATAACATATATCTCAAACACCGGCACATCAGCACATTGAACATCTCCATAGAAAGTCCTTCTAAAAAAATTGTCGACCTAGGAAATTCAAAGACATGAAGAATTAACCAAACATCATAGCCACCCAAATCATCTCCATCATAGCCAGGCAACGAGTTACTACACAAAATTAGAAAGAAGTGCCTAAAATTACAGATCTGCAAGGGAGAATAGGACATGATCCTCACCTTCACTGCCGGCCGGGGGAGGGGGGGTTGTGCTGGACAGGCCCACAGCTCTTGCTGTCGTGCCTGTCACCACCGCTCTCGCCGCCGCGCGCCGAGAGCCTGCAAGTGTACATTTGCAACTGCAAGTCATTTTAAGGCAGAGATCCCAAATAGTATTTTACAACATTGTTAGCTAGCCTGTCAGGTAACATGTTCCCTAAACACAAGATAAGGAGTGCCTCTGTTTTGCTATCTATTGTATCAGATCAGATCATTGGAACCAACGGATCAGACAAGCAGGCATGTGTCCATGACTCGGAAAGTTACCTGGGGGAGGTGACGGCGGCAGCGTGTGGATGCGGGGACGGCGACGGCGGGTCAACGGGGTAGGAGGGCCTCGTCGGCCTCCGCGGCCGGGCGGCGCGGCGGTCTCGTGTGGATGCGGGGACGGCGGCGGCGGGTCGGGGGTAGAAGGGCCGTCGACGGTGGCGGGAGCTCGGTCGGCATGGGCGCGGTTAGGCTTGGGGGCGCGGGGGGCGGCGGAGCGACGGGTGGCCGTGGTCGGCGTGGTGGGACCGACGGGTGGCCGGAGCTCGGTCGGCGTGGGCGCGGTTAGGCTTGGGGCGCGGGGGGGGGGGTGCGGGGGCGCGGGAACCGCCGACGGGTGACGGGAGAAAGGAGGGCGGTGACGGCTGTTTGGGTCGGGGTGAAGGCGGGCGGGGGGATCGGGGTGAAGGCGCGGGACCGGTGAATGCGCGGAGGTGGTGAACCGATGGGATTGTCTTACTTTCACACTTTTTAGGAGTAGAGATTAACTGTTGTATAGAAATCATCTATGGGAGAGATGATTTCCATAGACATTAATTAATCTTTTTCTTTTTTGGAATCTACCCACTAAAAATCCCCATTGGGACTGCCCTAATGCAGATACGTATTATAAAAAAAAAAGAAACCGCCCTACCATCGATCGTCACACATTACACTGTACAGACACTGAGACACGAATCTAGCAAACAAAAATTCAGAGAAACCACTAGCTGATTCCTCCAAAAAAAATCTAACAAATCAATCAGGCCGGCCAGCTAGCAGTTCTCGTCGGGCTTGGCGAGTTTGCACTTGACCTTTTGGAATACGACGGCGGGCGTCCCGGGCGGCGCGAGCTGCAGCTTGAGCGGGCACGTCGCGGCCAGCTTGCACTTGGTGAAGTGCGCCTGGTACCTGACCTCGCCGGTGACCGCCACCTCCACCTCGAAGACCCCCGTCATGTTCTGCTTCCGGAACTCGGCCTCGCCGGCGTTCCCGAGCGCCACGTACGCGAGGCCGGAGCCGGAGACGAGGTGGTACACCCGGGTCTTCCCGGCCGGGTGCACGCCCCCCTCGTCGGCGAGCCTGACGCGGTCGAACCGCTGCCCGTCGAAGCTGTACCCGACCTCCAGCGGCTTGGTGTTCTTGACGGACATGGCCCAGTTCCGGTTGCGGACGGTGAGCGTGAGCGAGAGGTTGTAGGCGAGCGCGGTGGCGGTGGAGGTGGTGGTGAGGAGCGCGAACCTCGTCAGCGAGGCGGACTCGACGGCGAACTCCGGGCGGCGGATGAATCCGTAGGCGGCGAGGAGCGTGGCGAGGAGGGCGGCGGCGCCGAGGATGAGGAGGCAGACGCAGCAGCAGAAGATGGCCTCGCGCGCGTCGTGCGAGACGCAGGGGCAGCAGCGGTCGCAGAAGGAGTCGTAGCACCCGCCGCCGCCGCCGCAGCAGCAGCCGTCGTCGTCGAGGCAACACATGGCGGTCTCACCGCGCCGCCGGGCGGAGCGAATCTTGGGTTCGGATGGAGGGTGGGGACTGGGGAGGAGATCCGGCGCGCGGATTGGGTGTGGGGAGTGGAGCTTTGTTTGGTGCTCATCACTTCATCAGACGACTGACTGGTTCTGTTTCTGCCTCCTCTGTCCTCACTTCTCAGTTCTCACATTGGCTGCGTGAATGACCGTGGTAAACTGATGGTTTTAACTGCTGGTTAACTTCTTCTCTCGATTTTTTCTTTTCTTGATTTGTCGGAATTCTAAGTGCAGTTCGGGTTTGCCGTGCTATTGGTTGTCACTTGAGTTGGAGATTACCATGAGCTGTATGTTGCAAAAGTATAAACAAGTCTTTTTAATTGAATCCCAAAAACGTATAACTCCTAAAAGTATCTAATTTTTACAAACAGCAAGGGACATAAATTAAAGACGAGCTTACTCGATTAAGCATGTGCACATTGGTGGTGGTTATAAGACAAGCGGGTTGGCGGGACCTAAAAATTAGGTTATAGAGTCAGACTTGACCACGCATTGTGGTAGTTTGGTTGGTGTACCACACAATGGTCAATAGGCAAGGCTAAGCTGCTTTGACGTACGTCCAGCCGCCCCGGCCGCTCGACCACGTGTGGGCCGCCGGAGAGGGCGACGAGCTGACGCCACGCGCATGCCTCCCTTTCGCCGCAGTCACTAATACTTTTCTATCAGAACGAATCTAGCTACCGACCACCAAGCAGTCAACAATACTTTCTCTCATAACAGATCAGCATTAGCCACCAGCCGGACGAACATACTGGTAACTACGATTACATTGAGCTGGGCACGATCTCCACAGTGGCTGGCCAGTACGTCGTGTGCTACTTTATTGATGATGTCGACCAATCCATATATCATGCCATTATTTGACACTAATAAGACCATTCGAGTTTGCGAAGTCTTATAAATCCATTTCTAATGATAACAACAACAACAACAATTATCTTGTTTAGTTGGCTAGTAACTATTGGTTGGTGTGGATTTGTTGTGAGAGAAAAATAATTTTTAAGACATGCAAAGAACGTTTTTCATTAAGAGAAGAGAAATTTACAGGAGTCGAGAAGAAGAACACTGAATAGAAAGAAAGAAAGAGGAGGGGGCACCACACCACCACTACAGAAGAGACAACATACACTTGTGGGGTAGGGGTACACCAGGGAAACACGCACACCATCGCTAGCCTAACAGCCTGGAGATAACGGAGGCACAATGTAGCGGTCTTGCAAAACGACGCCTTCAAGAAGGAAGCGACGACGACGACGCCATCGTCCGCCCGCCCACAGATGGGTAGACCAAGTCATCACCTGGCAGACCAGAGGCATAGGAGGCTACAACAACGCCCCTAATAGGGTAATTACACAAGCATGCACAACCGTTGTGAGAAGTAGCAAGCGCTAGGCTAGGCTTTCGCCCACGAACTCCAAAGCCGATGACCGCATTTCCAGCCACCGCAACCAAGGTGAGAGGCCAAGCAATGGGAATTGCAGCGGGAGTCCAAGGTGATGGCAACAACAAACAACTGCAGGCACAAGAGAGGAAGACAAGACGACCTTGGGGCGCAAAATGTGTGGAGCGGTCGCGTCGGGGCCGGTCGCCCCGACCCAGAAGCTAGAGACAGAGAAGCAGCGGTGGCAATGGCTGGGGCCGATCGTGGAGCGGAGGCGGCGAAGACGAAGACGGTCCGGGAGCGTCCCAAGACGGACGACCAGGGAGGGGAGGATGAACCGCGACCACCAGGAACCATGATTCGCCGAGCAGGTCCAGAGCCGTTGTGGCAGCCAGCGTCAAAGGGAGAGGCAGACTGGCCAGCGACATGTCAGCGGGGAGGGACGACACGGTGGACCTCCTGGAAGCCCGCGGGCACTGCCTGAAGGAGGAAGGAGCCGTTGTCGTCGTCGACAAGGGGCTCTGGGAGGCTGCCAGGCGCAGGGCTAACGACGCGATGCAGGCGGAGGAGGCCACAGAGGAAGGGACGCCGACGCCAACGGAGGTGGATGGGGAGCCACGGTCACCGACAAAGAGGGAGAGACCCGACCCAGGCCACGGCCGCCGGCAGGAGAGAGGGGGCGCAGGCGACGTCGAGGTGGAGATGTGGGAAGGCCACAGTCAGGTCGCTGACAGCAAAGAGGAGAGACCGCAGGCGACGGCGAGGTGGAGATGCGGGGAGATCACGGACAGGTCGCCGTCGGCGAAGAGGAGAGACCGTGGACCCAGGGGTGTCGAAGAGGAAGTTGGCCGCCGAAGGGAGGGAGGGGACCGAAGCAGCCGTCGTGGAGAAGGGGGAACCGCGGACCACCGAAACGTCGAGGAGAAGCGCAGACAGCCCGGCCGGGGGGGGGGGAGACGCCGTCGGGGCGCCTGTCGGAGAAGGGCATCACAGGCGACAACGGGGAGGTGTGGCATCGCGAGGGCACCAAGAACGGCGGCGGCCCCAAATTTAGGGTTAGAGGGAGGAACCGCGGTGCACCAGGACGCGGTGCAAACCGAGGCAGCCGGGGAGGAGCGATGAAGGAGGAGCATCCGATCTCTGGCCATGATGGGAGATGCCGCGCCAGGGCAGCGACAGCTCCCGCGACCCGAGATCTAGGGTTCCGAGAGCCCAGAGGGGAAGGACGAAGCGGGGCGGAGGGAGGCACCAGCGGCAAGGTTCCACGTCGGGGAAGGGCGGAGCAAGACTGGGAGGGCACGCCGACGACCTGGAGGAGTGACCTCGCCGTGGTGGTGGTGTGGGGAGGGGAGGGGAGGGGAGGGGGGAGGAGAGGAGGAGAAGGGAGGGGAAAAGAGACGCGAGGAAGCCGGTTGTGCGGCTTGTCGGCCGGCCGCCGCCGATGCGAGAGGGAGGCGGCGACAGGCTCCGCGGTGGGGCGTCCTGGCGGCGGCGGAGCAGGAGTCCCCGAGTCACCCTCATGAGAGAAAAAATAATGTTTGCTGATAAGCTAGGCAAACATGGTGAATATGCAATAGCAGCAGCATGCATGCTGATAAGTAGAATATAATCCATATGAAATATGAAATCAAACTTACCATTCTAGGCAATATACTCCCTCCGTATAGCCTTTAAATTAGAGGTTGTTTGCACTCTAAATGGCCAAAACACATACGAGTTTTCCCTCATGTTATGTCATTAATAACGTCAATGACACACGCCACACTTAGACCGATCTCCGTGGGGTTTCATGAACATTAAATAGGATGTCATGTCAACATTTTTGATGATGTGGCAGTTATAGATGACACCCTTTATACACAGTTACCTAGACAACTTGTGTCATTATAGTTTTCAACATTTTTAGATGATGTGCCACTCTAGTTAATCGTGTCCACGAAATCTCCACTAGGAATGGCCCAATATGAGACGATGACAAAGCGTGAACAAATGGAAATTTAATTAACTAAAACAACGATTATATATATTTACCTCTATCTGGCCGTATATAGGTCCTTCTTTTGACAAGCCTTTTCTCTTTTTGAATGACCCTTTGGTAGGCGTACATTGGTACATAGCGTCAAGATCAAGAAGTTTTTCCATGCAAAAAAAAAAATCAAGAGGTTTTCAGTTCCAGTTGGCCGCAGCCATCTTGTCCCGTACTCCCGTCCCACCTAATAACGTGTTTTGTTAAGTAGTATATAAACAAGTGATAAACGCCCCCTGATTCCTCATAATGCACTTTACTTGCTTCCCCCTGATGAGGCCCTGACATGCATAGCCTTTAGCACTTTACACACTCACATCACCCAGAAGGCGAGAACATCCAGCAGCGACCTAGCGCGCCGGCCGGCAACAGGGCCGGGCCGGGCAGTGGCGAAGCCAGCTTGGCGGCTTAAGGGGGTCTGCTGCCGCATTGCTCCTCCTCCAGCCCTCTTTTTCTCTTCATTTCCAACCTCCAGCCTAGGGGGGTTTGGGGGCTCCCATGGAGGCGCCAGCGGTAGGAGAGGCTCCAGCCTCTGCCGCCCCACCACTGGCTTCGCCACCAGGCCGGGCGATGGGGAACATGTGCTGGATCGCCATCTTGACCACGGCCGTCATTGCCGCCACCCTCGTCGCCGTCCTCGTCGCCGCCTACGGCATCCTCCTTCGCGTCGACATCACCGTCGAGGAGGCGTCGCTGACCAGGTTCGTCCTGGTGGAAACCACGACGACCTCCTCGTCGTCCCCGGCGGCGCTCGCGTACAACCTCACGCTGACGCTCGCCGTCCGCAACCCGAACTGGGCCATCACCATCAGGAACAGGAAGAAGCTCGAGGCCGCGTGCACCTTCGACGGCCAGACGTTCGACCGCGCGCTGCTCGCCGGCAAGGGCGAGAAGCAGGGGCCCAGGAAGACGAAGGTGTACCACGTCGCCGTGAGCTCCGCCGGCGCCGCCGTCCCGGCGCTGGGCAACGCCGGCGCTGCCGAGTTCAGGAGGCAGAACGCGACGGGGTTCTTCGAGCTGAAGGTGAAGGTCACCGGCTGGTTCAGCTACACGGGGAGGTACACCAGGTGCGACGTCGACGCGACGTGCCCGCTCAAGCTGCAGCTCGCGCCGCCGGGGACGAAGGTTGTCATGTTCGAGAAGAGCAGGTGCAGGCTCGCGAAGGCAGCGAAGAACTGCTAAATTGCATTGGATGAATTGCATCAAACCTTCTTGTCTTCTTTAATTAATTGCTGCCTTCGCGTTTGCTTGCTCGTTCGTATCCACGTGCTTCGCTAGCTTCTTGGTCGTTGACTATTCGTCTTAGCTCCTCACCGGAACAAGATGCATGCATGTGAATGAAAGTTTTGTTTTTCTCTTTAATTCGGATTGGAGGAGGCCAGAGAATTGCAGATTATTTTTTGTAGCCACGGATTGGAGTGATTATTATATTACAACAAGACACGTTCAATACAACTAGACACAATAATGGAGCAGGTACATGCTTCTTCTATCGGGAAAAAACAAGATAAATGAGATAGTAGGGTCACCGTTAGGAGAGAACGTCCATTCATGTGCTTGGATGCTTCGATTCTGGTATCAAATGGCAGCGTACTCCTAGGACATATCACTGCCACTATAAAATGCACCAGTTTGTTCTTCCCTAAAGCCACACAAATAATTCACCACAACAGTCATTACCAAGCTAAGTACACCAAACTAATTACACCAGCCACCACCTACCTTCTCTCACTCACCCATGATCCAAAGGCCAAAATTTGCTGCAAACACCATTTTTCTCCCACTCACCCAAGATCCAATGGCTAAACTACTCCAGATCAGATCTCTATCTCTACCTTCCATCAATCAGCGGGTCAGCGGACCCACAAAGCCAGCCCCACACGCCCCGGGCCGCACGCGCAGACTCCTCGATTCCCCCCGTAGTTAGAAAAAGTCGACGCGGGAGGAAACCGAGGAGGCGCGAGAGAAGGATACGAGACGGCGTGCCTCGGGCTCTTCCCGAACCCACCGATTCATTTGCTGGTTTCTGGCGGCCCTCCCCTACCACCTGCGCCACACCTCCCGTCCGTGGTGCCGGCTGGATCTCCAGGGCCGCGGCGGCGGCAGAGCGTGCGGCCGGCGCTCGGCTGCTCCTCACCACACCACGCCGCCATCTCCTTCTCCACCACCGTCTGACACTGCCCGCAGATCTCCTCGGCCACCGCCACGGTCTGCCTCCGTCGCGCCCCCATGTGGCGGCGGCCCACTCCCCTGTGAAGGAGGAAGCTTGGGCGGCGAATCACGCATGCGCCATGGCGCGACGTGCGCGGCGACGATGTCCCGAGCAGCACAGCGGAGGCCGGCGTGGCCACCGACAAGGCCAAGCAGGCGGTGGCGGTGGGGCATGGTGTCGTCAGCCGCGACACCCGCCTTGTCCTCTTCCTTGGCCTTGCCCCTCGCCTGCTGCAGCTGCGTGTGGAGCACCGCAACCGTGGATTGGTCCCCGAGCGCCGGCGACGGCCACACTACCGCTCCGTCCACAGCCGCGCAGCCTCTGAACGGAGCTCTGGGCTCGTGCCCTCCTCGCTGTGGCACAGGCTGCCACCTCCGTCTTCGCAGGTACAATCTGCGCTTACCCTGTAATTAGCAAATACATATCCATCCATGATGCATGTGTTTCCTTCCTCATAGCATCTCGTCACCCCCACCCACCATTGTTGTTGTTGCTCTTCGTGTATTGCTGCTATTTGTCACGCCCCCCACCCCTCCATTGTTCTTGTTGCTCATGACAGGTCTAGCTCTTTAAGGCCACTGGAACGGCCGGCGCGCGTTGCGCGCCCTACAGTGTGTATAAGTAAATGACAAAGATCCAATGTAAAAAGATAAAACAAAACATATCAAGAATGAGGACATATAAGCCGATCCGCACATCATATAAGCACAGAGTACCTTACAATCTTAAGCATCACCAAAGGTGTTTGTCTGTCATCTAATACATAAATACCACATCACATGCACCCATCTTGACTATTGGCAAAGGTGTTTGTTCGGCATCTAATACAACATCACAACGGACCTATTCACCTTGATCGCATCGTCGAGGTGTTTGTTCAGCATGAAAATGCATCAATATTACAACACAGTCACTACCATCCGCACCCTGATCACTGTACCCATATCAAATTAGGCGTTTGCTCAGCAATTAAACCTTAAAATTACAGCATATTTGATCGCCATGATAGAGACACAATCAGTATCCATAGCTACCAAGCATCGCAGCTGGTAGCTACTGATACTATGCGGAAGAGTTTTGAACAAAACATGTCACCAAAATGGTACAAAGATTGTAGTTACAATCCGGAGCTGCAAAAGAAGCATGCGCTCGACGGCTCATGGATTGTTGCTTGGGCTGCAAAAGAATAGTCATCAGTCTACAAGGATGTAAAGCACGAGCAATCAAGTAACTATGTCTTGCCAATAATAGAGAGAAAGAGAGAGGGAAGGAGAGAGGGAGCAAGTCACAATCTGAATCTATTTTTGTCAACAAATTTAAAAGATCAACAATGCAGATAAAGGGTGATCAAGACTTTTAGCTGTGAGAAGCACATAAGTTGAAATATAGCATCAGTTGGCACGTGTGAGGTTTTAGTGCAAAAATCAACAGATCACTATGCCAATCAATCACAGATCTGAATCATCATGCAGTAAACAACAGGTCATAATGCTCTTAATCAAGCATAAAGGCAAACAAAATTAGAGATGTAAAGCACGAGCAATCAAGCTAACTATACAGTAAAAGATTTTACTCAGCAATTAAGCGACATAAGTAAGAAAATAGATTGTTCACAGGGATAAACTTTTGTTTGTAATGCTTTTCTCTGTCTTTGTAAAATATAACCACCAAGCACATCTGCAGTGGAAGCCAAAGTCTTGTCCTAGGTCATGAAATGCTAATATTAGCAGCTAAGACTACCAAGGACAATTTCTGGCTTAGGACGGCAAGACACATTTCCCTGCTACCCATGGTATGCACATCGAAGAAGGCACATCAACCACACACATGCACGAGGAAAAGACATTTTTGTATAGCGACAAACAAACACCAAGAAGCCAAGACCAAGTAGAAAACAGACGTGAAACACCGCATATGCAAGCACGAACATCAAACTCACCTCCGAAACTCCTTGCCGGCGAAACAACACCATGACCTTTTTGCGAAGCAACCTCCCTTAACCTAAGAAGACATCAAACACAAAAGGTGATGAGAATACATGGTTTGGCAGCCACCAACGCAAACCGAACTGTACAGGAAAATTTAGCAGGTTCTCAAACTACACTAACATTCAAACCTCAGGAAATTGCTACCACAGAGAATCCAAGGTATGGACCACACTTAGCATACCTCTAAAAATAACAAAATAAACGTGCGCATCTCATTCTAAGGCAGGTATGAGCATCTCGCTAAACACCAGCTCCAAAAAGGATTTAAATCCCATGAACATAGGTTAGCAAACTCACTTCTGAGAGCTTTTGTCAACAGAGTCAAACAAAATTGAGCTGGAGCATAGCCATGGCAGCAGCATCTGGTAAGAAGCCAGCCAACACAAAGAATAGCTTTAAAAAACAATAAAGGACAGCCACACATGGTCCCTAAGCAAACCTATTTGCAAAAGACAGTCACAAATGATCCCCCAGCAAAGCAATTCCCCATCAGCCCACCAACACCCAATGGACAGCGACCAATCCTACGATTTAACTCCCTAGGCACCATGGCGGCATCATCCGGTAAGAAGCCAGCCCGGACAAAGAATCACTTTTAAAAAAATAACAAAGGACGACCACACATGGTCCCTAACCAAACCTATCCGCAAAAGACAGTCACAAATGATTTCCGAGCAAACATCTTCCCTATCGAAAGTGCACTCGGATCAACCTGGTAGACAAAAGGAGGCTCATATCACGACGTAACAATAAAAATGAACGTGCAAGTCATAGAAAAAAGTCTGCGTAACATCAATTAAAATTATGGTGTTTGTCCTCAACTTTTTTTAACTGATTTGTCCTCAACTTCTCAAGTATCAAATTATAATTGCATTTAGCACACACTGCACACTACCATTTCAACAACCAATACAAGTAAACAATCAGTTGTTCCAGCCCAAATCATAGATGCATAAGCAACAAAAAATTGTCAACTCATTACCATGAAATTTCATCATGTCTGATAAAATGGCATTTATGATTACAGTTCAGGAAAAAAAATACATTTACAAAGCTATCATTCCAAGGCTTTTTATCCATCAGATAAAGTTCACCACACCAGGAAGCTACAAATATTCTAATTCTGCAATAACTTTCTATATTGCACCTAGTAGGACAAGGTTATTGGTTATTGCAGAATTAGGATATTTTAAGACTATAGGTTGGAGATCTTTCATAATCAAAGAGGCGTGTCCATTCTAATCTTCTCAAACCAACCACTAAAGGCACAGGGAGCACGCAAAAAATCCCTAGTAAGCACAAACTCACCCCAAGATGCAGTTGACCAAACCCAAGCGCACTGCAGGCACAAGGAGCAGACAAGAAGCAGTCACCACTGATGAAGGGCACAATAGAAGATCAAGAGGGAGGGACAATCTCACCTTCAGAACTTGCTGACCAAATCCACTGAGATCACTGCAGGCACAACAAAAAGCATGAGACGCAGGAAATCAAAGGTCACCGAGGGATCGAAATCCAGGCCAGGTAACTCACCTCCGTGCACCACTGACCTCCGCTCCTCACAGCCTATGTGACGGACTCCATAGTGGACTCACTGGCACCTACATAAGAAAATCAAAGATCCGCTCATCAGAGAAGGAAAAGTGAATCCAAAGTTGTTGAAAGGAAGAGAGGTACAGGAAATGCGCTGCAAGGAAAGAAGGTACACAAAATGGGCTCTGCGCGGCACTCGAGTGGGGAACCGTGAGCAGCGCTAGGGTTTGGAACAGGGACGAGATGCGGGAGGATGGCGAGGGAATGAATAAGAAAAGAGGGGAGGGGAAGAGGAGGGAGGCGCCCTTATCTTCACGGTGCGGAGCAGCGCATGGACCACTGGTAGGACGCGAGGCGCATGGACCGCCGGTAGCATGCGGTGATGCGGAGGAGCCCCCTGCGGATCCTGGTGTCGGCGGGCTCGGAGACGCGCATCCGCACCCGCATGAGCTCCCAGGCCGTGGCGGGCCGCGCGCGGGGTGCCGCCGCCTTGCCGCGCCGCTCCCGGGGGCCGCCGACGCCCTTGGATTAGGCGGAGGAGCGGAGGCCGAGCGCTTTCTTCATCTTGCCTGGCGGCGGCGGAGGTGAGGGAGCGCGGGAGCGAGGCGGAGGAGGCCGTGGACGCGGAGGAGGAGGCCGGGGACGACGCCGGCACCCTCGCGGACTGCGGCATGTAGGTGAGCGGCTTCACGCCCGTGGTGCGGGAGGCCGCGACCAGCACAAATCAGAGAGATTAGTGAAAGAGAGAGGAGAAGAGGGGAGAGAGGGTGGCCTGCGAGAGCTGTGGTGGCGCATGGAGGAGGATCCAGGATGGGGCGTTGCGACGACGCAGGGGTGAGGAGAGGAGCTGGCAGGGCGGCGGCGAAGAGCAAAGAGGGGCAACGGAGAAGGTAGGGAGGTAGTGGTGATGGGGAGAAGGAGAGAGCTGGCGGGCGGCGGCAGAGGAGAGCAAGGTGACAAGGGGCGGCGGGGAGTGAATCGAGGTTAGGGTTTGGAGTGGCTGTGGGTGGGGTGGGGGGTATTAGGCGAGGGGGTAGGGTGGTGGGAGGGGGTGTCCGCAAAAGTGGAGAGGGGGTCGTTTGCAAAACGACACCAACATCAAATTTCTGCTTCTTTGTGTAAAAATAAATGTTGTACTAAGGGGTTTTATGCAAAATATATGAACGTGATTGCTGTAGCATCTGGACGCGCTGGGCCTTTCCGTGATTTGTAGGAAACCGAAGGGCTTTTTCGCAAAATGACCAAACGCACGCCAGCGCGACACGTCGGCCCGGAAACGCGGAGAGGCGAGGAAAGGGGGCAGGTTTTAAGATTTCTGATTACCTTTCTTACTCTTTGTAGAAGATTTCTGATTTTTTTATACTTTAGATCAATGAGTATGCTGGGCACAATGACGTGATACTGCTTGTTGTGATACCCGCAATGCAAGCTGCTGAGGTTGCATCATCTCGAGCTCTGAGGTTGGCCAAGGATATTGTTCAGATGGTCTATCTCTTATCTGAAAAATATTTTCAGTATTCCCATTACCATTTTGTTGTATTGAGTGGGCATATTTCCATTCATTATGACTGTAGGTATAAGAACCGTTGGTGTTATAAGCAAAGTTGATCAAGCAAATGGAGATGCAAAAACTATAGCTTGTGTGCAGGCCGTACTATCCAACAAGGGCCCAGAAAAACCTTCCTAACATTGAGTGGGTTGCTCTAATAGGCAACTGCGTCAGCGCAATCAGTTGGGTCTGAAAACTCGCTACAAACAGCTTGGTGAGCTGAAGCTGAAACTCTGAAAAGCATCTTGACTGGTGCTCCTCAAGATAAGCTAGGTCGAATTGCTTTGGTTGACACCATTGCGAAGCAGATACGCAAAAGAATGAAAGTGCGGCTTCCCAACCTTTTAAGTGGGTAAGAATTATTCTATTCTTTAGTAACCATTGCATCTGCTATCTAACTCTTGGATGCTCATGATGGTGTATCGTGGTAGATGCATGATCTGGAGCTAAATTTACATCTGTGTGCTTGTGCTGCAATTTCAGCCTTTAGGGTAAATCTCAGGTAGTTGAAGATGAACTAAGACTGGTAGAATCCATGGTACAAAGTGCTGAAGGAACTCGAGCAACTGCTTTGGAGCTGTGCTGGGAATTCGAGGATAAATTTCTCACTTATAAACATCTGGTGAGGTTAGTAATGAACTTACACTAAAGATTTGATTATTCCGCTTTAAAATGAATAGTTGATGATGGTGTTAGTATACTGTTTTTTTTTTTGTAAAAGGGATCTGGTTGGAAAATTGTTGCAAGTTTTGAAGGCAAATTTCCAGATAGGATTAAAGAGCTACCGCCGGGTAGACATTTTGATCTCAACAATGTCAAAATGGTAAGATTTGTTTCAACTTTTCCGATGAGCTCTTGTGGACTGCTAGCTACTCAAACATATATCTCTTGATCCACTAGATTGTATAATTGTTCTGAAAAGTATTTTCTGCTACCGTTTATAACTGTAGGTGTCCAGGTTGCAAGAACAGCTACAAGCTGAGAGAGATCTTCGAGCTTGCATTGGAGGTTGTATTGAGCATGTCTTCTGGGCAATTTTCAAGTGCACGTTCGATGGACATTAAGGTACCTTGCTACCTTGAACAGTTCCTACACTTTCTAGCTCTATTTCTTGGAGTCTCATTTTCTTCCCTGATCACCTTAGACAAGGGCATAGCTTGAGAAGATTGCTCTTGCTGAAGCTGATGTTGCAAGGTTAAAACAGAAGGTTGCGGAGCTTCACCTACAACTAAATCAACAACACCCACACCAGCATGGCTCCACAGTGGATGCCAATGATCGTCATCATCGTCTTCCTGGTCACTTTTACCATTGTGTATTTGTTGTGTTTTTTAAATTTCAGGATTGATGTCATTAATAATAATATCTGCTGGGTTCTTTAATTGTAATATTGCAAAAATATTTTCGTAGCGTTAGCATGGGCATTATACAAGTATCTGTGTATGACTAAATCTATATTAATGAAGTAACTACCCCTATAAATGTAACACTTTTAAACTTTTCTTTATGGATCTTAAATTTATTCCACCCTATGCTTGCTTATCATATTATGGTTCTTTTTTAATCTGCCGTAGCATTAGCACCGGTATTACACTAGTATATACAGTAACAGCGTACTCCCTCCATACCGTTAATTGTCGCAGGCAGTTGAAACAAAGACTCAAAATATTTGACATTCTAGTTCACGTTAGATGGCCCTTGTTGGGTCCCGGTCCGACTGGTGTGCAAATGCACCCTAATGATGTGAACAAAGTAAACCTGGATACCCCAAAACATGCATATGCTTTTCATCGGTCATCAGATGGCTTCGCCATTATCCACTTACAATATTTTACTCACTAATGATGAAAACCTTTCACAACAATGTCGATCGGTGTGACTGCGGCGCTAGCTACATGCATTGCTATATATTCATTCTGTGATATTGTCTATAATCTCATATTCTCATCCACTAGATTACCTTGGTGTCCTTGTCATCGACATCAAGCCATGTTAAACAAGGTACAGGAGTACATGGCCCCAGATCAATGATCATGGATCGGCACTTGCTGGATTTAAGGAAAGTAGCTTATTCTTTTTCGCGTGTTTGAGAGAAAAAAAAGAGAGAGAACACCTTAGAGCAAGTACATTGGTATAGGTCAGCAGTCCCATAGATCGTCCCATGCAGTGTCACATAAGATTTTGATGATGTGGAGGAGAGAGAGCAAGCAGAGAGAAAGAGGTCGTTGCCTCGCGAAACAACCACCTCATGAACGAAACAACTACCTTATGAGACAACTCCACAACCATTGTATGAGTTGTTATTGCCATGCAACTCATAATATTCCTTTTTATGTGCACAAATTAAGGAATTATATAGATCTACCAGACGACTTATTAGACAACTCATTGTATAGGTTGTCTATTGAGTCGACCCAAGATTACGTATAAATGCATGGGACAGCCTATCAGACCACACCAATGTACTCTTGGGTCGTCCCATGCATTTACACGTAATCTTGGGTCGACTCGACAGACAACCTGTACAATATGAGTTGTCTGGCAGATCTATATAATTCTTTAATTTGTGCACATAAAAAGGAAATATTTTGAGTTGCATGGCAACAACACCTCGTACAATGGTTGTGAAGTTATCTCATGAGGTAGTTGTTTCGCTTCTAAGGTGGTTGTTTCGTGAGGCAACAACATCTTTCTCTCTTCTTGCTCTCTCCTCCACATCATCAAAAATCATATATAGCACTGCATGGGACGACCTACGGATCTGCTGACATATACCGATGTATTTACTCTATTTTTTTTTCTTTAAACGGAACAACACATTCTTCTTCCGTTAGACGAGGAACGAATAAATGGATTCCTAATCCGATTGGCGCAAAGAGCCAAAGACGGTGCAAAAGGTTGTGCACTACAGTATTTATAACATTTTAATTGTTTTTCAAACTGTCAGCCACTTCGTAGACAAGTAACTCTGAAATTGATTAATTATACTGTAAAAACCATATCCATTTGAGGGGGGAAGATCTAAACAAGACCAATAACAAGTTATTCACAAAAGGTACTTGGAAAAGCTTAAAATTTACTAGTGGTGCTTGTATTCTCATATGCCCAACGCGCTTGAGCACCTTGTGTCATAAACAAGCGAAAGCTGCACAGTCCATACAAAGCCTGCACCAACTAGCTGTATAAAGTATAAAACAAAGACGAAGACCAAGACCACAGCCAGCTATGCAGATTATACTTTCCTTGATCCTTCCCCAACGCATCCTCTTCCATTGCCGGACCTCAAATTCCCAACTCAGTTGTTGCCAGGTCCAATCACAATATAATTCACAGACTCCTCCTGCTCCACCACCATCGTCCGCTGCCGGCCGACGAGCTCAGGGCTCTCATCAGGCAACCATGTGCGGCTGCTGCGATGGCTGCGGCGAGAGGTTCTGCTGCTGCATCCCCTACAGTGTCCGCGAGGACATCAAGGGCTGCCTCATCTGCCTCGCCGTCGTCATCGGCCTCGTCGTCGCCACCGGCGTGGTCCTCATCATCGTCATATTCGGCGGGCCCCTCCGAAAGGTCAAGATCACCGTCGAGGACGCCTCCCTGACCCGGTTCGCGCTGGTGACGTCGCCGCCGGCGTCCACGGCGCTCGCGTACAACCTCACGGTGGCGCTGACCGTCCGCAACCCCAACTGGGCCATCGGCATCAAGCACGACAAGGCGCTGGAGGCGGCGTACACCTTCGACGGGCAGCAGTTCGACCGCCTGCAGGTCGCCGACAAGGGCGAGAAGCTGGGCGCCAGGAAGACGGTGGTGTACCGCCTCGCCTCTGGCTCAGAGGGCCGCGCCGTCGCGCTGGGCAACGCCGGCGAGGCCGAGTTCAGGAAGGAGAACGCCACGACGCCGAAGGTGTTCGAGGTCGAGGTCGCCGTCAACGGCAAGTTCAAGTACACGCTGCGCAAGACCAAGTGCAAGATCGAGGCGACGTGCCCGCTCAAGTTGCAGCTCGTCACGCCGGGGACGACGGCCGTCGTGTTCCAGAAGGTCGACTGCAAGCTCGCCAAGTCGGACGATAAGTACTGCTAGTGCTAGAGATGGCTTGATTTTTGTAATTTGATTGAAATTTGTTGATGATGCACTATTGGTTTGTGTTTATTCAGTTATTCTTTTGTTTTCGAAATGTATGGATAAGATTTGTTTGCTTTTCTTGAAATTTGTCGCGATGTGCTGTTCGCGTTTTGATATTGACCAAGCTTGGGAAATAATCGGCGCGATTTACTTCACTGAAAATGAATTTGGACCTGCAGACGAAATGTGCTTTGATTCTTGGCAAAAGGCCAATACCAATACCGCAAGAGGTGACTTGACTTGGTCATGTCCCGGCGGGTCTTTTCTTTAAAAAAGACACTGAACTGTCAGCAATAAGGACTAGGATCCGCGTTACCTGCATCTGCATGTGGTGCAGCCCATGATGATTTGTTCTGCTAACTTGATCTTTAATTATTCATCCTCCTCTGGTTTAAGACTGACTCCAGCAATGAAGGGTTTCCCATCTACAAAATGGCTGTATGAGGGAAAAAGAGAAGAATTGGTTGCCTCAAACGAGTGAGACTTTCAGCAGCGTGCGCATCCCGTCGCCATCTGCTGTGACAGTTGCTCCCCGCGGCATCTCCTGGAGCCTTCCCCTGCCGGCAGAGGGGTGCCACCGCGGGCCAGCGCCACCGTGCCGATCCACGCTGATCCATCCTAGGACCTTGGGGGGTCGAGGAGGCAGCGTAGGCAAGCAGAGGACCTCCCGGCCCCTCTTCGCTGCTTCTCCCGCAGCCCGAGGAAGGGGTCAACACCAGCTGTAGCCGCGGCCTTGTCTGGATTTGCGCCGCCGTCAGGGTAGGAGGCTGCCGGCGCTCGAGCAGGTCACCATCGCGCTATAGGGATTCACCACCGCCCTCCTTTCTTTAGGCCCCGGTCGCCGTCGCCACCGCCGCGCGCCGTAGAGCCCACAGGGGAGATGGGTACACGTGGTGACAGTGGTGGTGGAGGTAGGCCGTCGCCGGGGAGAGGCGGAGCAGGAGACCTGGGGCGACCTCGAGCTCGACAGAACGGCTCCGCAATAGTGATCTTGAACTCCGCGGTGACCTCGTGCTCGACGGCGAGGGGAGAGGGAGGCGGCGGGGTCCTCGGGGAAGGAGGTGGCCGCGGGGTCGCCCTGCCTCCAGACCCGGGCCTGCCGAGGGGAGAGGTAGGTGCCGACGGCCGGATCCAGTGGCGGAGGGTGGAGGAGGCGGCCGGAGAGCTCTCCTCCCTCGAGGTCACTCGAGGAGAGGAGAGGGGCCGCCGCGGGGGTGGAGGAGGTGGAGGCAGTCGACGAGCTCTCCGCCCCCGAGGCCGCTCCAGGAGGCCACCTCTGCTCCCGCAGAACCGAGCGGCGAGCATCGGGGATGCCCGGAGGTGCAGGTGGTGGTGGGTGGAGGTGACGGTGGTTGGGACGGAGGAGACGAGGAGAAGAGAGAGGATTCCAGGATTGGGGACGCGTGGGGGCTTGCCTCATTTTGCAGCATCTGTTGCGGTATCCACAGTGGCCGTGCCTTCTTCATTTTGAGGATGGGGAAGGGATGCAACACCCCCTGGCATGGAGACCGTAATGCATACACGCATTTGCTACATTTGTTTAATAATTAAACCAATATTATTTATTTTTATGATGCAAAATTGAAATATTAATGTAATCAAATGTACACCCTAACGAGTATAAATTTATAACCATAAATAATACAATATAGGATAATTTTATAGTCAAAGTGTAATTTGAGAGATCGTGTCATGTCACAGCACAACACATGTGTTATAAATAAAAAGGGTAAAGACGGAGGGAGTAACTAACAAAGAAAGCTCTAAATTTGGTTATAGCATGCATGTGTACTCCACTTGGTTATAATTGAAATAGTGATGTCTCAGTTGTATTCAACGTACGTGCTTAAATTTTGACATTAGTAATTGAAATTTTGTAAATGGTATAGCAACGTTTTTGTTCTTTAAAAGTAGTTTGATACTATAAAATTTTTGTACCATGTTGTGTTATTAGTAATACATACTAGTAGCAAATCTTTACGTACTAGTACTAGAATATTTAGCCTAGCTTTTTAGAGAGTTTGGGCTACTCCCTCGGTTCGGTAATGAAATCGTTTTGGATAAGGTTTGAGTCAAACATTAGGAATATAAATCATAAATAATTTTTAAGTTGTTGAGTTTTGAAATGTGAAAACTACATTAATAGATTTGTCATGCAAAATATTTTTATAAAAATAAGAAGTCGTACTTTGGAGACCGTGTCACTGTCCTAAATGACTTCATTTACCAAATCGGAGGGAGTACATAGGATGGATTCTTTATTCTTATTCTTAATCCCATATTTAATTTATTGTCCTTTTAACGCACTGTAGCAAAAGGTAAATTTCGGCTTTTTTTGGTAAATATTGTCCTACCATGACCTAACTAGACTCAAAATATTCGTGTCGCAAAGGCCATCACAATCGTGTAATTAGGTTTTGATTTTATCTACATTTAGTATTCCGAACATATGTCTTTTGATGTATTTAATGTGGTGGAGGGAGAGTGGAAATGAGGAATTCTAGCAATTTAAACAAGGCCAGAAGAAAGGGAGTTGTAGAATAAGCGATATGGAGAGGAGAGTGGCAGAGTAAGCCATTTTCAATGGTCAGTTTTCATTTCATTATTGCTTCCGAGACCGGCAAACCCAAGGCGGGATATTTCGTTATTTCATTTGATATGCAAAGAGTCGTCGTCCCCGGCAAATTGTGGACCCTGAGCTATAATCTACCGGTGAGCCAAATAATTGGCGACCGATTCGTCCACCCACAACTCGCCCACTTGTATAGGCGTAAAAAACAAACTAGAGTACTGCGGGTATTGTGAGTTGGCATGTTAATGGGCATCAATAATCCAAATAGACTCCACATTCCTGGTCAACGACCGAAATATTGGTTGGGCTGGTGTTGCCGTGTTGGTATCGTCATATATATGGATCCTCTTATGTAAGAAAAATTTAGAAAACCAGACAGCAACTTGCTAAGGATTTTATCGAGGATACTTTCTAAATATTGGTCTTAATTTGTGGTATGTACGGTTAGGCCATCTCAGTGCATGATTTCATCACACTATTACCAAAACTGCCATGTCATCTTTTGAACTGAATAAAACTCTCATTCCCAGTGCACCTTTTCATTGCACAATTTCATATACAACTTGTAGCATTTAATTTTTGCATGGAGTTAATGATCATATGTGTCATGTGATGAAACTATAACACTCTCAATGCAAGTTTCATTGGATTTCATGAGACTAGGTAAGTGTGCCATGTGAGTGTCATGGTGATGAAACTCTCATGAAACTCTTATCATCTCTCTTCTGTAAGGAATCGGATGCCCGCTAGCCTAAGAGGGGGAGGGGGTGAATTAGGCAACTTAAAACCTTAACCTATGGCTCACTAAATTTTACACAAAAGTAAACTAGAACATACTATCTATATGTGCAACTACGGTTGTTCTAGTGTAAAAACTCCCATCCCAAAAGAAGGTTTGCAACCTATAGCCAATCCTAGCATGATACTACTCCAGGAAAGTAGAGGCAAACAAAGATTGCAATAGAGAAAATGCGGAAACGTAAAGGGGATGAGAGGAAGCAAACTCTTGACACACGATTTATCTCGTGGTATCGGTAGGCACTAAGCCGCCCCTAGTCCACGTTGTTGAAGCACTCACACAAGAGTATTGCTTCCCGGTCACCAAGTCTCTCCCAAGAGCACCACTTGACTCGCCACAAAGGCTAGCCACTTAGGCACTTGTCAAGCTCCCTTGGTCACCTTGATGCCGCCTCCACTAAGGAGCTTCTCCACCAAGGAAGGGGGTCTCCACGTCCCCCGCACAAAGTGTGACGCCCCAGGTTTTTAATTAACCTTAATAGCCGGTCATTTGGTCAACCATGGTCAAACCTAGGTCAACCTGGGCCCTCACCTCGAAAAACTCACTAACCCACCCTAGTGACCCTAAAGGAATAGTAAACACACTTGTGGGGCCAACCCATGGTCAAAGGTTGGGTCAAACCCCTTGCCACCCCAGTGTCCACAGGTGTCTGCCGGAACTTTTGTCGCGTTCTCCAAAATTTACCTAAACACTTAAAATTCTACCTTTATGAAAGTTGTAGATCTTGATGAGGGACACAACTTTCATGTAGATTGGCATTTCAAATTTTGAGGGGAAAAACTTGAAAAATCCATTGCAAGGCAGAAAACACTGTTTGCCAAAACAGGCTGACATTCAAAGTTGGCATTCAAATATTTTCAAATCTAGGTAGAAAAACCCTATATGGCCTTTGTAGAAAATATTGTTGGTAGTTAGATCTACAACTTTGGTATTCATCACCTGGTCCAGTTGTATTCAAATTTTTGGAGAAAAACTGACTTGAACAGGGCACCAGCAAAAGGGTTTGGGCCAGAGCGCGCCGCACCGCGACGTCGCGCGTGCCCGTGCGCCGCCCGTCGCCGGCCGCGCGCCGCCGGCCCCGGCGTCCGCGCCCGCGCCTCCCGAGGCCGCGCACGGCCCAAGGCACGCGCCGCCCGAGCCGCCCGCGCCCCCCGCCCCGAGGCACACCGAGTCCGCGCCGGCCACGCCGCGCGTACGCGCGCGCGCGCCACGGACCGGCGGTCCGTCGGCCGCCGCGCGCCGCCGTGCGCGCGCGCCTCGAGCCGCCGTAGCACGGCGAGCATCTTGCGCCGTCATCCTTCGTCACCCCGAGCTCGAGCGCCTATTTAAACCCCCCCCTCGCGCCCCTCCGCGCGCCGCCCCGAGCCGCCGCCGCCATTGCCGCCGCCGCCGCGTGCTAGCTCCTTCCGCCCACGCTCGCCGCCGTCCCCGCTGCTCGCGTAGCCTCATTGGGTCCTGGTGAAGCTCCGGCACTCGCTTGTTTGCCGGCAATCCACCCCCACGCCGCCGTTCACCGGCCGCCGCGGGTACCGCCGCCGGCCGCCGCCGGAGCTCGCCGCCGGCCAACTCCCCACCTCCCCTCCGGTTCCCTCGCCACCCCTAGGTGAGCATGTGGTCCTCCACGGCCGCTTGCCCGGCCGGGGATCGCCGCCGGCTCGCCGGAATGGCCGGACCCGCGCCGCTCCCCCACGGTCGGGGACCCAATTGCAACGATTTGAGTTTTGTTAGGGTGCTTAGAGTAAAAAGCAGGACCTAGTTGTGAAGAACCCTAACTAGATTTTCTTACAGATTAGTCCAGTGCATTAGAAAATTCCTAGAAATTCACAGAAAAATCAGAAAAATCCCAAACCAATTTTGTAGGGTTCAGGATGATAAATTCCACCTCTTTTGTTATATACTCATGGCTAGATTCTAAATAGTTTTAGCTGGAAAAATACAAATGTGTTAAACCTAGATCTGTCATAACTTGAAATCTATAACTCCTCTGTAGCCCAATTTTGGATATTTTGTGTATTAGGATATGACTCGATGCTGTGCCAAAAATTGCACAAATTTAGATAGTAGATCTTGCTAGATAAATTCTTTTCCATTCCGGCAGTAACTGCTTAGATGATTTTTCCTGTTAAAAATATTTATGTTCTTGCGCCCAACTTGTGCATGCTGTCTTGTAATGCCAAAATGCACATCTTGTGAATTAATCATGAATTTTGGATTAACAGAAATAATTATTCTTGATTTATGCATGTGTTCCTTTGTAAATTAATAAACCAAGTTCAGTAGAGGTTCCATGTGAACATGCTGGTTCTTTAGACTTGTTTAGGACCAGAGAGCTTGCACAAGAATGTTTGGAGCAAATTGATACTTATTTATTTTTGTATGCATTTACTTTGAATCACTAGCTAGCCTTTGTTATCTTCCATAATATTTAATTTCCTAGCATCCAACACTTACATGTGGGTCCAATGGACCAGGATAGGTGCTAGTAGGCTTAAGAAACACTCATTTAATTTTTGGTAATTTAATTGTTTAATAAAAGGCTTAAATGCCCTTTTAATATTAAAGGGAAATTAAATAAAGAAAAACCCTTAATTAAATCTTTTTTCCTTTTTAAAATATTATTTAATATAAATAAAAGATAATTAATTATCATCACTGATAAGAAATTAAATCATAAATAAAAATATTAATTACACCTTTGTTGGTGAAGATAAAAGGAAATGAAGCTTTCACATGAAATGATAAGCTTAATAAAAACCTTTATTCAAATGTGGAATAAAAGAGTGACCCATGTACAACCAATAAGCTTCCTAAAAGAGAAACATTAGATGAATGCTTGTTAAGGTGAATATGACCAACCCAGAGTTGGATAAGACAACAAACTATCACATCACCTAAAGTGCATTGCATTCCGTGTAGATCTTCCGGACGGAGATTACTCCCTTGTCCCGAAACCGAGGAAGGAGGAGCGGAAGCGTCGGCTAACGATGCGTGGAAGTACTCGACACCGAGGGTGCCCAAGCTAACCTAGCTGACGAAGGCAAGCTCCGGTGCATCTAACCTAGTTTTAAAGTTCTTTATTCAATTATCTATGAATGATTGTGCATTTACGTTCAGGAGTTGAATGAAACCCTAGATGCATGATCCATAGGTACCTTTGTCCTTACTAGTATGATAGGTCGATAGCTGCTAAGCTATAGGACCGTTACAAGTCGAGTGATGACCTCACTCGCGAGAATAGGTTCCTAGATAGGAATCACAATGTATCCTTAAATGGATTGCTCACGTGGTAAGAGCATGGGATCTGGGCTCCGGTCCAGTGGTTATGTGGGTTAAGTTTTTGAACGTACTAAGCACATGTCGGGTATGGGACCGATAAGCCTAGTACCTTAATGAGACGGCTAGGGATGGAACTGTCACTACCCTTGGGATTCGCTCTCACGGCTAGCTACCGGTGGTGTATGGTGACTCCGGGTATCTCGCGGGGTATGCTTGGATAGCTTTGCACCAAAGACCGTGGCCTTTCATCCCGACCGGGGATTTTTGGGGACGGCACTCGGGAAGTTGTCCTCGCGGGGGCAGCCTACCGTGTGTTTTGGTCTACCTTGCAAGGTTTAAATCAATCGATTGTCGGCCTCTCACCGTTATCCGAGACTACTTACTCCACTAGTCATGAGATCCCTAATGATGGAAGTTGATGAATATTATGGTTGATTAATTGTATTGTACAACTTTGTTTGTACTAGTTGGCTAATGTAGTAAAGATTAAACCTACTAGAACTTATGCTAAAATCTTGAAAGTAAGGACCTACTCTTTGTTACTTTTTAGCAAAAGCAACCCAGTAGCCAAAAAGCCTTTCATGGTCTAGAATTGGTGAAGTAGATATCACCGACGGGTAAGACTTGCTGAGTATTAGTATACTCAGCCTTGCTATAATGTGTTGATCCAGGTAATGCCTTCAGTGATGTGTGGCCGGAGAGATCCCGCCGGCCGGGAGCTGGAGTGGGTGGAGGACGACTACTGAAAGCATCATGGATGGCCTCCCGTGGTGTCTTCGCTTCCGTTAGTTGATTTCCACTGCTTTTCGAAAACTCTGAACTTTTTCATCGTGACAAAAACTATGGTTTGTAATAATTAAACCCTTCGGGGTACGAATTTGGATATGAATGTTGTTGTATCTCTGGACTCGCCTTCGAGTGAGTTTTAATGCATATATTCGATCCTTGTGCTCTTCAAGTGATTTACCGGGCGTTAACCCGGCAACTTACAACGGGATGGTACTTTATTATTGCTTAATGACCAAAGTGGATCGGTCTTAGGCGATAGTACGGTATTTTCCTGGGCAGGTTGTCACACAAAGTGTCCTCGCCGCTCCACACCAAGTCGGAGGGTCGATGACGATTGCCGGTGAGCCACTTAGGCCCCAAGGCTTCCGGCAAACCTTGTACAACAGGATTCACTCAAGAATCACCTCACAAGGTTGGCACAACCTTGCACTCACTCAGCTCTAAGCTAAGCCTAGCACTAAGCACATACACAAAGCATGTACTAGTCTAAGGATGAGCAATTAAGCACTTGGATGAATTGGATATGATCTTCAATGTGTCTTGAACTCCTTTGCACTTCCACACAATCCAGCAACCTCAAATGGGTGAGTGGAGGGGGTATAAATAGCCCAAGGCATCAAACTAGCCGTTGGCTAAAAGCTGCTGAAAAGGTACCGTCGGATGATCCGACGCTATGCTTTTCCAGGGCGTCGGTTCATCCGGTGCCCCTCCCACATCACATAGCCGTTGAGGTTCTCTGACACAACTGCTCCGACGCTATGCTCCGACGCTACGTCGGATCATCCTGTGCTGAAGGCCTCGCGTCCAAGTCGCCACTGTTAGCTTCCAACTAACCGTCGGATAGACCGACGCTAACCCTGACCAAGGCGTCGGATCATCCGGTGCTGAAGGCTTCGTCTTGGAGCGTCTCTGTATGAATTCAAACTGAGCATCGGATAGACCGACGGGGTCCCCACTCAGACCGTCGGATCATCCGGTGCTACTGTCTTCCTTGCTCTTCCTCTGCAACTCGTCCGACGCTACTAAATAATGGACCGTCGGTTCATCCGACGGTACCTAGGGTTTGACCCTGTGCACCAACTCGTCCGACGATTGCACCGACACTTGTATTTGAGGGACCGTCGGTTCATCCGACGGTGTCTTCTCTTTTCCTTTTCTTGCTCGGTTTTGACCCTTGTTTTCTACATTTTTGCATGTAGTTTTCTTGCATCCTTGGGACCTAGAAATGTCTACAAAGACATGCTAAAACAATAAGGTTAGTCCCAATGATCATGTTGTCATGATTCACCAAAATCAAACTCGAACAAATGGCTTATGAGGCCATGTTCGCTACATCTTCATAAATAGAGTGCCAAGTCATCAAATCAGCTTATGTGGCATAGAATTTAATACCCATGAAATCTCCCATGACACTCCACTAAGACTGGCCTTAGAAATGAACATGATTAGGGCAAGTTCAATGCTTTCTTGAAAGTAGTATAAAATGACATTTAATTAAGTGGATTATTTGCCTTTCTCAGTCCCTCCCACTCTTAATCTAGATTGACTTCAGATTGTAAGGTTCCTTATGGTGGAACCTACCCATTAGAGTTTGAGTTCTCGACTTGGCATTTGTGCTCATAATTTTTAAATTTACTCCTGGATTGAGCAGACACTGTTCTTTCAGCGGTAGTCAATGTGCCCGTCGATAGCAAGGCGCCAGTGGTGACTGTGTTAATCTCGAGGATTTGCAAGCTCAATCTGAGGCGCTCATAGAGGTAGGGTTCGTAGGGGTGAGTGTGCATGCGTGAATGTACGCTTGCGTCTGTATTGTGTGAAAAAAATCCAGATTGACTAGAATAGCGTTCTCCAGCAGGAGCAACTCCAACAACATATATACTAAATTACTGACTCGAAGCCCAAGTTGGATCTAATCCCTGCATAAAGTTTGAGTGCCATTATTTTTCATGAGAATAGTATAAATTTAAGACACCGCCATATAAGCATGCATACACTCGCACGAACACATCTGAGCTGGTCTTCAGATTGTATGAGACACCACCAGCGTCTCGCTGTCGACGCCTTGATAGACATAATGCCTACCATTGTAAAAAAAGTCACTGAACTTCTATTTTGCATAAATTTTTATGATTATTTAATACATTTGTGAAGTTTTGAGCTTTTTGTCACATGAACCACGGTATTTCCACTATCTTAGGGCACGTACAACGGCCGTCTATGAGCCGTCTGCGAGCCGGAGTTTTTGCAAAAACCACCTCCTTTCAACCAGGCGACGGTAGCGTCGTCGCCTCGCGAGAAGACGGCCGCGGCCCGTGCTCCGAGGCAGGAAGAGACGCCGCGGCACCGTTATACGGTCGCCTGCCGCACGCTTGGATCCCACACGCGGACACCAGTCGGGCGCGCGAGGGATTTTCGCGCGCCAAATCCATCTCCACCTCATCTTCCTGCGTCCTTGCTTTTTCCCTGATTCGTCTCCGTCCCCGACGTGCTCTGCAAAGGGGTCGAAGAGGCAAGCGGCATGCTGGTGGCCCTGTCGACGCGAAGCAGGAGAACTACGTCGCCCCCGACCTGGCCGACAGCCGCGAGGATTCGAAGCCGCATGAATTTTGCTTTGGTGGTAAGCAGCTCACGCGGCTTCCTCCCCTCCGTAAATCTCCTATCCACTGCCGAGAAGAGAATGGGAAGATTGTATTGTGGTCGCCCCCCCGGCCGCTACATCCGGTGAGCAGTCTTGTGCATCTGCCCCGCCTAGCCGCGCGCCTGCTTGCCCTGGGCTCCTAGACAGATCTACCGTTGCACCGATGAGAGATGAGAGAGAGGGAGGTCGGAGAGAAGCTGCTGGAGAGTTGGAGTTCGATGAGAGGCTGACAGTGACAGGATAAGAAATAGGATAAGGCTCAACATGACTAATCTATAAAACCTATATAAGTGAGACCCACTAAAAGTCATAGCATCATTTCTCTCAACATGCAAGCATTCCACATCATGACTCACTAGATGCCATGTCACCGTCCACTACATGCCATGTCATTATCCACCAACCATCTATTTATGTTTTCAACTGATTTTCTGTGGCTAATAGCATGTATTTATACGTAGCACAACACAAAATTCCCACAGCTAAAATACATTAGGATCAATCATTTTAAAATGATTCGCTCTCAACGAATGTTTCCATGTAATCACTTTTGTGTTTCGACTTCCTCATTTCACCTTAAAATTTTGTTTTAAAAATTTCCGCAACAACGTGCGGGGTATCCCCTAGTATATAGTATTTTCATGGACCAATTGGCTTCACGGTCGTTGCCCGCGTAGAGTGCACATATTGCACTTTTCTTTTTTGTCAAATTTTTAGCATCTTATATATAAATATATTATGTATCCTATTATGTAAGCACAAACGAGACTACAGAGACCGATCTTTCATTTGATCACCTTGATTCACATGCCCAAAGATGAATTAAATTGTTTACAGACATATAAAATGAAATCTGCATTGTAATGATATTTCTTTCATATCGTATCATCTACTGGCCTATTGATATAAATATATATATTATATTTATGGTTTTTAAAGTATTTCATGTGAATTAATTTAATATTATGTATTATATCTCAATTGAGCATCAAAATGACTACAAAGATGAAATGTGCACATGATCACCATGATTTATGTGTCTAGATATTAATTAAACATCTTACAGACAGACAAATAGACAAACCGTTGTACAAGCTATCTTTTTAAGTGTCTGTATGTGTCAAATAGACAGCAGCCGTCTACACTGTTGTACATGCCCTTAATTGCAAGTGAAGGACATATAGGCAAGTGAAGTTATCAGCAAGTGATCGAAGTTTTGAGCCTTTATGACATTTATGACATGAACCCGGAATCCAAAGAAAACATTATGTCCCCGAATCCATAGGTATCGGCTTTGATTCATCATCATGCACAAACTAAAGAAAATATATAATGAGCTAACATATAGGTCCACAAATTAATCAGCTACAGAGCATGCAGCCAGCATCACATCTGCAATTAAACACTACAGGAGTACATGTCGATCCATGTATACATACTGCGGTTCCTCGTGTTCAGTCAAAAAAATCAAACCAAGGTGAACATATTCCACACAAAGATATTGACCAACTAAGCCACCCTCATCTCGAGTTTGATGTAGAAATTGGTAAGGCGTTGATAGAGCCTAGAGGCATAAGTAAGAAGACTTGGAAGCTATCTCCTTGGAATTTCCTCGAATATGTTTTGTGGACAGATGGTCTCATCTCGAGAGGGCCTTTTTTTCTTAGTGCCTCTATCGGAATTTCTTAGGTCATGCTTTCTTACTGGTGATTTACTTTGTGACTTATTGTTTGGTTTAGTCTCCAGTAACCCGTGCTGTGTATTTGGTGCTTTAGTTTTATATGTTTTCTTATGTGTATTCTGTGCTATTTTAACAGAACAAACTATACTTCCTCAAATAAACGTGTCATTTAGGATATCAACATGGTGTACGGTGACGACACTTTAAGTAACGACCATGTATTTGGGACGTGGCATTTCAGAAAAATGTAAATAAATATTCCAAAAGTATTTTTCATGGTTAATCTAGTAGTAACATATATCTCTTATGTTGTGAACCATACATAGTAACATGTTTGTATATTAATGTATAAAGTTAAAACAGTTTGAGTGACAGAAATCCTAAAACGATGTATTTTGAATGATAGGGATGCAAAACAGATATCCAGCTTGCATTCATTTTTTTAGTTGACGAGTGATGACACCCAAGTTAATAACCATAATATAAGATGCACTCTGATTCACATCGATAAACCATTTTAATTCTTTAATTTTGACTTGAAATGGTGGACAAAATTGATCTGTCTTCACACTGCTTGTCATTTCAACCATTTCCCATCCCTTTAAACCACAAATTCAGTACATTTCTCATGACACAGTATTTTACCAAAAGCACAAGGAAAAGGAGATGAACATTGAAAAGTCAAAACAATTAATGGTGGAAATGTTTAACCTGCACAATTATGTTTCGTGATTAGGACAGCAAAGTTACACTATTTCTGATCATATCATACTGCTCTGGTGTACTCAGTACATAACAAGCACATTACACATGCATTAACCAACAAAAATAAATTAACTTGCAACACGACGTCAACTAAACAACCATGCATGTCCATATCCTCATCAACAATAGGTGACCTATGAGCTAATGCTTTATGGATGCAAATCTTGCAAATAACTGGCTTCACTACTACGTAGGGTTTTTTTACCGGTGGTTACCGCGCGGTATACCGCAGTTACCGCTGGGGTACGGTAACGGTACCCAGCGGTAGCAACCGGTGGAAAAATTCAAATTTGAATTTGAATTCAAAAAAATGAAAAAATTAATAAAAATCTCCAAAAATAGTTCATGTAGAGTCTGATGGTGTTGAAATTTTTCAAATTTGAGTGCATTTGGTATTTATTTGGAGCTTTAGAAGTTGTAAAAAAAGAAAAAGAAAAATCATGGGCCGGCCCGTTAAGGCCCATGAAGCCCAAATCGACCAGATGACCTAGAAGCACCCCAACCGCGTGACCCCGTGACTCCACTCCACTCCCTCTCCTCAGTCCGCAGGTCGCCCAGCTCTTTCCGCAGCCGCCCGCCGCCGTCCGCGCGCCCACCGGCGGTATACCGCGGCCGGAGCGCGGTATACCGCGCGGTAGGAGCGGTTAGCCGCCCCGCGGCCGGATCCACCCGCTCCCGCTCGGCCGGGGCGGCTAACCGCGCGGTTCTTGCGGTATACCGCGAACAGGTATGGAGTTTTTTTTGAATTTGTGTAGCTTTAGGCTTTAGGATTTGTGTTAGGATTTAGGATTTGTGTTAGAACTTAGGTTTATTTTGGTTTAGGATTTTAGGTAGGATTTAGGATGTGAGGTTGAGGTGACGATGGTGATGATGATGATGGTGATGGTGATGGTGATGGTGACGGTGGTGGTGGTGGTGATGATGGTGATGGTGATGGTGATGATGCTGCTGCTGGTGGTGGTGGCGGTGGTGGAATTCGTTTCACAGGTATACACATGTACATTTACACACATGTATGATGTTTCTAACTATATGTACTAATTATGATCCATGGTTGACTGTCGGGGAGACTGAATTCACACATGCTACTCAGGATCGCGACCATGGAGCACCGGAGTCACAAAGGAGAACGGTTGGAGCGTCGCAATACGACCCGACGTATTCTTCTTCCTCCTACAGTGATACCTCCCAGTCGCGGTCTTTTTATTCCATTCCTGACATCAACGGCGCAGCCACAGACGACATGGGTGTATGAATGGGAGGACCCCGAATTTTACAACATGTTAGTCGGTGAATGGCAGACAACATCGGCGTGGACGAGCCTAACTTGGCAACAGTACAAGGGTGAGTTGCTTAGGACGAGAGGCTTGAATGTCATGTCCATCGCCGAGTACCACTCCGCGACCCAAATGAGGATCTTTCCTTTCTACCATTGAACTTGTGTTGTATGAATTATTTGTATGAACTATTTGTGTTTGAACTTGTATTTGAACTATTTGTGTTTGAACTATCAACTCACTTATGCACGACTAATATTATTGTGTTTGGTGTAGTATTTCTATGTATAACTATAAATTATTGATTGGGGGTGGTATTTAACACTAATTTGTGCCAACATCATGCCAAAATTTTCATTTCTTCCAAGCCGGAGGGCCTTTTTCAGTGCACCGGTATAAATTATTTACCGCGCGGTAAAAACCCTTACCGCAGCGGTATAAACTATTTATACCGCGGTATACCCCTCGGTACCGTTTGTACAAGCGATTTTGATTTGAAATTTGAATTCGAGCGGTAAATAGCGGTATACCATTTATACCGCTGCGGTATACCCTTACCGCTCCGCAGCGGTATAAATGTACCCGTGGGTAAAAAAAACCCTGCTACTACGTAGTTGAACACATTGGTGTCACCACTTGCATCCCTATCATATTTGAAGTTGCAACGTTCATTTCTTCTGTCGTTGATCAACATAATTAAGCTTCGCAAACTAACAAACAAAGGTTGTTACGAACCAACAGTGACTACCCAACTGCAGAAAACTAAACTGCACGCCTCCATACTTTTAGTTCGTGATGCAGTGAAGACTAAACGCATTAACTACACTTGCATAAAACACATGCATGACGACGCCACTTCACCAGCTTGCAGATTAATTATTTATGAAGACGTTATCCCTAGCAGTTCTTCGCGGCCTTGGCGAGCTTGCATTTGACCTTCTGGAACACGACCGCCGCCGGCGCCGCCTGCCCCGGCGGCGCGAGCTGCAGCTTGAGCGGGCAGGTGGCCTCGATGGCGCACTTGGTGGCGCGCGCCGTGTACTTCACCTCGCCCTTCACGGTCACCTCCACCTCGAACACCCCTGTGGCGTTTTCCTTCCGGAACTCGGCGACGCCGGCGTTGCCCAGCGAGACGGGCGCGCCGTCGGACCCGGACGTGAGCCTGTACACCCTGGTCTTGCCCGCGGGGTGCTTGTCGCCGTCGCCGGCGAGCCGGACGCGATCGAACTGCTGCCCGTCGAAGCTGTACGCGGCGTCGAGCGGCTTGGTGTTGGTCATGGCCATGGCCCAGTTCGGGTTGCGGATGGTCAGCGCCACCGTGAGGTTGTACGCGAGCGCCGTCGCGCCGCCGCCGCTTGTAGTGACGAGCGCGAGGCGCGACAGGGAGGCGTCGTCGACGGTGACGCTGACGTGGCGGACGAAGCCGAAGGCGGCGACGAGGACGACGATGAGGACGACGGCGGCGAGGATGGCGAGGCACAGGACCCAGCACCAGAACTCCCGGCAGCTGTAGCAGCGGCAGTCGTCGCAGCAGTCGTCGAACGCCATGGATGGAGAGTAGTGGCGGGCTGGCGGCTTGATGCTTGACCTCACGTAGCTAGGAGACTGGACTCTCAAAAGGCGTCAAAACTGACAAACTTTTGTTGCCGTTGTGATTGGTTTTTCTGAACCGGATGTGGTTGGTATCCACATATATAGAACAAGCATCGAGGTCGATCTTGACCTTGAGTCCTTGACTTACTTTGGGAGGGGTGGCTTTTGTAAAATTAGATTCATGACCATAAAGGTTTTTCACTGACAATATATACAGTGACTTGGGACTTTGGGAGTTCTTTTTGTGATGGTCAAATATTATTCCAACAGAAGGTATTGCTTAGTTGTACGAGTAAGGGGCTGTTTGGCTCATGACCACACATCAGCTCGCCACAACCCGTGGCGGGGAAAAGCTCGCCACAGCTTGCGGCAGTTTTTGGTGTTGATTGTATAGTGTGGTAGGGAGGGTTGTGGCGCGAGACACTATTAGGTGGCAAAGTGTGGCGATGAACCAAGCAGCCCCTAAGTTGTGCTCATGGGGTGAACACTATTACTGTCGCATTCCACCGAAAAGAACCTGCTTACTCCATAGATGAAAGGAAGATGAATATGCATCCACTGAGTTTCATCAAAAACAATTATAAAGTTATAAATTTCAAATCAAGCCTCAAGCTCCTTGACTGCAAACATTTTTTAAGGTGGTGTTTAGTTGGTCAAATTTACGTTAATAAATAGGGCTTGAATAGTGCATTGAAGTGGAAAGTTATGGAAAAGTGCATCTTGGGACGCGTGCTATGTTGCGACTCGATATGACAGGGATAATGGAACTCACCACCACCAGCACGTCGGTGACGATGGCGCGTGTGGAGGCGACGGGAGGCAGAGCCACGACTTGGGCGCCGAGATTTACCACGGGAGAGAGAGAGAGGGAGAGAGAGAGAGAGAGGTGGTGAGGAGGCTGTCGGGGAGCTGGCAACGGGACTGCGCGTCGCCGCCTTCCACTTGCCTCGGCCTCCGTGTCGCCGCCCTCGGCCGAATGCGAGAAAGCAGGGGGAGGGAGAGAGAGTTTGAGACCGATGGATGTTAGGAGGGGAGAAGATAAGGTTGAAACCTTTTTTTTACCCCTTTCCATTTTAATAATTATATTCTAGTCCCTCAAACTTTTATTTCCTTATAGTATAATCCCTAAACCTTATATTGCCTTACATTTTAATCCATAATGAGGTAATAAATAAATTTTTAATTAAAGATTGTAGCTGGAGGTGGATGAATAAAATATATGGTTGTTGGATATAGAGTAAATATATAGAATAAAAGGAGTGCCGGAAAAGTTGACGTGGAGTAAAAATTCTCGGTGACGCAACTAGAATATTACTTTTAGAGTAAATAGATAGAGCAATAGCAGTGTGATAGTCTGATCCCGGAGATCAATTGTCATTAACCCAGCATAGATGTTTTTTTATAAAAAAAATAGCACAACCATATCAAGAGCTAATCATATCATTCGAGTATTAAAGCATTCGGCTAAGCCATGTGCATGCCCCATTGTGTCAAGTCCTCCTATAGAAGTCGTGTTAACACGAAGATCAAATTTATATCCGTCCGTCCGAAAAGCAAGTCATCACTCTGTCAGTATTTTAACGAACGACCTGACATCTCGTCAGTCCTTTACTCGTCATGGCACGTGCATGACAAAAAAAAGCCCCGCGTACGTAGTACGAACTACGTGTGGATAGCAACGCCCCGCGATCCGCACGCGGAGCAGACGCGGTGGCAATCACCGCGTTAGTTGCGTCCGCGGTGGCTCCCAGCGCAAGTGGATACTGAAATGCAATTCTTATTTTTCAAGACCTTCTACTACCTCTGTTTGGAATACTGTGTGCATTTCATTTTTATTGGAACAAAGTTTTCCGACAGACGATGGTTCTTTCGCATCACAAAGTGTACGTGACTTGGTTCATATTCAAAAACAGTTTCTCATGAGTATAGTACTTATGTGTCGCACCCAAGTACAGCGGTGTAGTCACGTTGGGGTGACTTCGGGTGGCCGCCCGGTTAATCTGCACTGACTCGAGTACGTTCCTTCTTCTTCGAAGGTATTTTCAAATTCCGATAGCACTTTTAGATGGTGCCTTGACTTGTAAGTTCTTAGGACTTGCTAATTTGTGTCTTTATTCTTCAAATTCGAGACTACATTTTTAGATATCGTATAAAATTTGTGCAATTGCAGTATATGAATGTGTGAATTGGCGTGTGTTTCACTTTGATTTGGTCCATTGGTAGGTGTCGCCCTAGTTGGTTTTGCTTTTGCTCCGCCACTACCCAATTAGATGATGCTTGGGACAAAAACACTTTGACTTCTCTTTTCTATAAAAATATTTATTGAAAAGTTATATATGTATATTATTATGTAAATATTTTTCAAGACAAATCTATTCATATAGTTTCACATTTACAAACTCAACAACTCAAAAGTTATTCATGATTTATATTACCAATTTTTTGTTCAAAACCTTTCTTCCTAGTCCTAGCTACAATGGACATGTTCGTTTGGCTGGTGGTTGGTTGCTGATGCTGGTTTGTTCTGAGAGAAATACTACTGCTGGTTTGTGGCTGATTTATAATTTCAGGAGGTACACGATTTTACATTGGCTGAAAATACCTAAATAGAGGGTTGACCGCATTGATGCAACAAGTTGAACTAGTAGGAATTTCCATGGGCTCGATCGCTATATATCTTGGAGACTGGGACTGTTCTTCCACCCGAACCCTTCGAACGGAGACAGCTTTCTTGCCTGTCTGCTGGGTTTGGTGTCATAGTGAAGGTGAGCTCCTACGATTCCTTTGATGTTTTCTATTTGTAAAAAAATTTAAAAAACTTCAATTATTAGTGGGGATCAGCCACTATTTACCGGTAGTTGCTCACTTGATTTATAGCAATTTGATTTGACTGGAATGCGCGCCGCGTTATATATCATTCCCGGAGCAAAAATGTATTTTTAGTGAATCGGGCCCACTGGACGAAGCAGCCCAACAAGTACATGTGCGTGCTTTGGGATTAAGTCTTTGGGCCGCATCAACAATAGTTTTAGCTCTCATGGGCTTGAATATGGTGGCCATTTTAGTTGGGAAAAAGTCCATTCCACAACCCTCATCTATAGGCGGTGTCTGGATTTCAACCTCTAACCACAAAATCAGGTATTGGACACCCCCGAACTATTAAAACCGTCTGTTTAACCCCCCTCGGTAGATTTTGGAGTGGTTTTTGCCTACGTGACGTGGTTTTCGCATATGTGGCACCACGTCAACCCAAACAGCGGCTCAAAAGGGAAAAGAGAAAGACGGAGGGGGCTAAATGAAAATGACCATCTTCCTCATGGGAAAACAGAGGAGCGGATCAGGGGTGGTCTGCCCCGCCGCGGCGACGCTCACCGGCACCTCCGGGCACGACGACGCCGGGGGGAGGGGAAAACAGAGAGGGAAACGAGGGGGGTCTACTCCCCTTCTCAACTCGGACGGAGATGGTGCAGGGAGGTGCCTCCTCAGCGACGGGCAGAGAGGCAGCGACAACGGCACTGGTGGCGCCGCGGTGGAGTACGTGAGAGGGAGGGAGTTGGCTGGGGAGGTGAAGTACGAGAGAGGGAGGGCGCGGTGGAGTACGAGAGAGGGAGGGAGTAGGTGGGTGTCGCCATCGGCCACGAGGCCACCGCCACAGGTAGAGAGGCGCGGACGATGGATCCGCGTCACCGGTGGTGAAGGCGTCGCCGCCGCCACCGACTCGCAGTGGCAGCGGGCCGTCGTCGTCTTCATCCTCATCATCGGCACCGCAGAGCTTCACGTAGTGGAAGCTGCTGGTGCACCACCCGCCGGACGCGTCAGCGTCGGCCTCGATGTCAGTGAGCGAAGCGGGCGTGTGCGGAGGAGAAGTTCGCTGCGGGGGGAGGTGGTGGCGGCGCCGAGGAGGTGGAGCGGGAGATGGAGGTGGCGGCGAGGCCGATGTCGTGGGCGGTGGTGGCTGAAAGGATCGAGGCAATGTGGCCTAGAGGGGGGGTGAATAGGCCCGCACACAATTTAAACTTTCCGCGAAAACAAGCAAGTCGTACCTCGAACCTCCGAGATTATTCTCGAACTCCTCCGAACGAGGCAAAACTCTCCGAGAATAAACTCGAACTTCCGACAAATATTAGAACAGAAAGCACAAATAACAAGAGCTGCAAGAAACTTGATGGAAACCAGATCTACTAAATTCTAAGAAGTACTTAGGACCTAGCAAGAGGATTTCTAAGCAAAGTACAAGCTAACAAGGCACCACAAAGTAGACGGCACAAACCCTAATAGATCTAGTCAAGCACAAGCATGAACAAGTAAGTAAATGAGAACACGCATGAGACAAAGATTTATCCTGTGGTTCACGCCTGCCACAAAGGCTTGCTTACGTCCACGTTGTTGAGGATGCCACAAAAGGCTCGGACCACGAAGGTCAATCCCTCTCTCACACCTATCACTGGGTAATAGGTGGAGGCTTTCCACTAGAATCACAAGGGGTAATACAAACACCTTGGAGCTTCCACAAATCGGTTTGAGAGCTTCCAAGGACCTCTATCCGTCTAGGAGCAAAGCTCCCCAAGAGTAATAGATCCACCAAGCTTGCTAGGTCTAAGTGCTCAAGGACCAAGGGAGAAGGGATTGGCTCACTAACTCACTTCAAGAATCCACTCTCAATCAATGCTAGGCAAGGGACTTGGAAGAGAGTAGGCAGAGTGAAATGCTAAGTGGAGAGAAAACAAAGGGGGAACAACGTTCTGAGCCAGGGAGGAAGAAGATAACCGTTGGGGACCGTGGGGTATAAATACCCCTGCATCCGTAACAAGAACGCTATACCTAGTAGTTCGAACCTCCGAGAAAAATCTCAACTTCCGACTTTTGAAAACTCTCAGACCGTAGCTCGCACGGTGGCCTCAACCTCCGAGAAAATCTTCAGAACTCCTCCGAACAAAGAAACGGAAGCAGGCGAAGTTGTACCTACAGGTTACTTCCCTTGGGGTGAGGATTAAGGTTTTGGAAAGATGGATTATGAGCACTTGAAACCAATTCTAACTCACCATTAGTATCCCTTGATAGTACTAAGATTTTCGTCCTATACTCAAATTCAAAAGATAAAATAAATAAACTCCTTCAAGTAGCATAGGCAACCCTTTTGTAACAAGTTGAGGGGTCTCCAATCAATCTTTTGCACCCGTGATAATAACTCTATGCCGCACAACAAACTCAAGCTCATTAGCTCTTTAATTGTGTGGTCAACATCACCAAAAACCCTCATAGGGCTTGATTGCACTTACAATCTCCCCTTTTTGGTAAATGTTGACAACCCAATTAAAGTTTACAATTTAATTTGAAAGATTGAGTTTTTGATGATTTGAGTACAAGTCTCCCCCAATGTATGCATGTACCTTTTGAATAGGGAAAAATGTCTTAGCCGACAATTAAGTTGCATACATTGTGAGTAAAAAAGTGACAAGAAAGTTGTACTCAAGTCATCGAGGGGTGCAAAGAAGTGTAGCAGATAATACGTGAAGCATATGCCATGTGAAAACACTCGTAGAGCACCGTTACGCAGTTCGAACCTCTCGAGAAAGTTTCCGAACTTGTGGCTGGAGCCTCCCGAAAATTTTCGTAACCTCCGAGGTCCGCAACAGATACTCCAACAGAGCACATAGTGCTGTGCAAAACAACAGATAAGACCTAAAAATAGCAGCTAGATGAAGGATAACAGCATTCAACACATCTAGCCCTATTACATCCATCACAAGGTTTTAAAGTTTTGCAAATCCCATACAACCATGACTGCATCCCCGTTGCCAACAGAGGCAAGCTAAAAGTTTTACAAATAGCTCACCAAAATACCGCCAGAGTTTATGAGAGAAGTTAGCACTCTCATCTCACCAAAAGAACAAAAGAATGTTTCGTGGTTAGCGGTGCCACTGCATGAGCTCCAGTCTTCGTATGCTTCTCAATTTTCATCTCTCCCCCTTTGTCAACAATTTAACAAAAAGGAAAGAAAAGAAGAGAGGATCTCCCCCTTTGTCAACAATTTAACAAAAAGGAAAGAAAAGAAGAGAGGAAGTGAGAACAGAACCTAGAGAAGTCACTCCTCATCACTGAAGTCAGAGTCCTCCTCTTCTCGCTCTCAGCGGACACATTACGTGAGCCAAGGTCGAGCGATGACAGACGATGGGTCTTCTCGACGGTGCCTCCCGGGGCCACCGGCCTTTTCCCCGAGTCTTGCACGATGATGACCCCATTGCCTTCTTGCCGCCAGCCTCTTTCTCGACTCGCCATTTTAGCACCAAGTGGTTCTTCATCTTCTTCATCTGCAGCAAAGTGGGCAACAGGAGTATCCCCGCCCATGGGAGAAAGGTGCCCTCGCTCACTCCTCATCCTCACCGGTAGTGTACTCTCGGAAAATCGTGGAAGAGAGGAGGGGGTGGTGATGCAGAGCCGAAAGGACAAATTTCCGTGTTTTAGCACCGTTCATGTCTTCCCCGAGCTCAAAGCTGATGGGAAGTCCATCTGCAGTACCCTCCCGTGTGTCCCTAACCATCCCTCTCGCCTAGGGGCAGCACTGCCAGGCATGGGAGCCCCGCCGGATCCTTCTTCTCCTACCGCCGGGACCAGATCCGGATGGCTTGGTGCCGTCTTCATGATGTGTTCTTCTCCACAATGTGTCAGTTTTCCGATGCTGCCACTGCTTGACTTGATATAGGATGCATGCTCAACATCTTTCTTGTAGCCGACCCTCGAAACCATCTCTATCATGTACATGTGATAAGGGGCACAGGGTGTGTTGCACTTCCCACTCTCCGTCACTTCTACCAGGTTGTACCAAATAAATCTCGCCACAGAGAATGGCCTAGCCCCAGGCAGCAGCCTAGCCAGCAGGTTTGGTGCAAACCCTAAGACTCATGAGTCACCGCTCTCCCTTTTTGGCATAAGGGTTTCCCGTAACATATTATTGATAGTGATAGAACACCGATTTCCGAGCGTTGGTAGAGCCACTCTGTCAGCCTCCTCATACTTCATAGCCGCAAGAATTTTGTTGGGGTTCATGTGGGCCTCAAAATGGATAATATCAGCTTCCCTGTCCTCCTTGCTGAACCCAAACAACCTAGCAAAAGTGAGGAAATCTATTTTGTAATGCACTCCCTCTGTCATCCAGTGGATGGTCTCCTTGTTATCTTCATGGAAGAATGTGGCATGAAACTGAGCCAAACCTCTATGTCTCAATCATATTTGAAGCTCATGGATAACCTCATCCTATACTTGTCAACCAACCAGTACCTCCTCCTTGACAGGTTCCTCTGCTGCCTCCAAATGGGGTGAAATCTATCCACTTCATCTTGATTAACTTCATCTTGGTGTTGGAGGAGCGCTTTCATAGAATTTGAAGTGGAAGACAGACCAAAACTCGTAATCAATAGCTGCCATCTTGGGGTTCACATAGGGATTTTCCTCTCTTGCTTTCTCTTTGACCAAGAATCCAGCTCCATCATAGTTGGTGTGCTCAATATACACAGTTGTCATATTTGGTCGGAGGATGCCTTGAGTAGCCCCTTGTGGTACTTGAGATAGGTTGAGTCTATCTCTCCTAGGGGCATGTCATCTTCTAGTCTTATAGGAATGGTCTTGCCTTCAGTCCCTCCATTATCATCCACATAAGTGCAGGACCCCGAGCCTCCGCCTCCCCGACAAACCTGCCACCTCCGCCCCTCCTAGGGAGTGGCCTTTCCTCCGCCGCCACCGCCCTCGCCGTTGCTCTTGCCGCGAGCTTGAAAGCCCTCTCACCAAATAGGTGTCTCAAAGAGGCCTCTGCCTTCTGGTGTATGTCTTGATCCACAGGAGTGCCAGACATCTGTTAGAGAGACATGTGAGCAGCAGATAAGAGTGGGATTTAGGACTGATAAGGATAGAGGAACAGGATTAGCATGATGTTCAATTGATTTCTTTTCAAAGGGAATTCTGAATCGCAAGCCACTACTTGTCAAGACAGAGCATCGGAACTCCGAGAGTTTCGAACCTCCAGAGGTTGGAGCTTCCGGAAAATTCTCGAACTCCTCCGAAGTTAGTGTACCGACGTAGACAGCTTCGTTGATTCAACTTTCAAATCGAATTTTGATCAATAAAGCAAGCATGACTCAATTTAGCTAGGACAAGAGAAAAAAGAATGTTACAAAAAGTGAAGTTCGCTGGAACTTTGAATCAAGATCGTTTACAGTGGGTTACAGGGTTCGAACCTCTCGAGAATTTTCTCGGAACCTCCAGCTTCGTCAACCTTACCGCATTCTCACATTTGATTCGACTTTCAATCGAACCTAGCTCTACTTGCAAATACTGCATTTAGGAACAGGATAGATAGGCAACAATCTACAGCGTACTTGAAGCTTCTTAGAACCCTAACAGCATGCAGATCAGAATTTAGGGTTAGGTTAGATACGGTTGACGATTACCTTGATTGGAATCAAGGAGAAGGACGATAAAGATCTTCAACGCTTGTGCGCACCAGAGAATCAACGGGAATCCAAAAGTGGATTGGAGCCTTTCTTCTTCCTCTCCGCACGGATCCAAGGTGACCCTCTTCCTTGGCACTCCCCAGCGGCGTCCCACGAACGAGAAGGGTGGCATCGGCTTCGTGCGGGTAGCCCGCAAGAGGGGTGCGGTCACCGGCGACAGTGAGGCGGCGAAGGTGAGGCGGTGGAGATGGATGCGAGTTGCGGTTTCGCGTCTGGGAGAGAGAGAAGGGAGCGGGGGAAAGGATCCGAGAGGTTGGACTGGTGGTGAAAGGGAAGTCTGATTTACCCTAGGTAAAGGAATATCCTTCAAAGATGTTTTTATTCCCTTTTTTGACTCTCTTCGAAGCTGAGACTCGAGAGCTAAGTCTATAAAGATTGAGCTCTCGAAGATTTTCTCAGAACTTCGAGGGTCGAGCCTCCAAGGATTTTCTGAGCTTCCGAAAAGATTAAATCTCCAGACAGCTAGCTTCTACTCCTTTTGAGATTTGTCCTCATCAACTCGATTCTTAGGTCATAATATTCCTTGACTCCGCGGCTAGAAAACAAGCAATCACACACACAACTATAGCCACTTAAGACAAGTTAGGATAAGCAAATAGATTTTGAAAAACCTTTAAGATATTTTCATACACATTTTTCAAACAAAATTTTCAGAGAAAGCTAACAGATTTGAAGCAAACAAATACAGTATGCTAGAGATCAACCACTGCGCAACGAGAATCAAGAATATTTAGTTCATTCCTTAAACTACAAAACCTGACTCATCGAGAGATTTAGTGAAGATATCGGCTAGTTGCTTGTCGGTGCTCACATGGCTTAAAACGATATCTCCTTTGGCTTCGTGGTCTCTCAAGAAGTGATGACGGATGTCTATATGTTTTGTGCGAGAATGGCTTACGGGGTTGTTTGGTAAGCTTTATGGCACTTTCATTGTCACACAAAAGTGGACATGGGAAAAGTGACATCCGTAATCTTTTAAGGTTTGTTTCATCCAAAGTAGTTGAGCACAACATGCGCCGGTTGCAACATACCTGGCCCAAGGTGGAAAGGGCTACTGAGTTTTGCTTTTTAGAACTCCACATTTACCCAGAGACCTACCAAGGTATTGGCAAGTCCCCGATGTGCTCTTTCTATCTACTTTACAACCGCATAATCTAATCCGAATAGCCAAGTAGATCGAAAGTGGAGCCCTTAGATACCACAAGCTAAGTTAGGGGTATGCACTAGATATCTCAAGATTCTCTTTACGGCCATGAGATGGCACTCTTTCGGGTTAGCTTGAAATCTAGCACACATGCACACACTAAGCATAATATCCGCCCTGTATGCACATAAGTAAAGAAGAGAGCCGGGATCATGGAGCGATATACCTTTTGATCCACGGGATTTCCCTTTCTTCATTGAGGTCCATGTGTCCATTGGTAGGCATTGGAGTCTTGATGGGTTTTTGCCTTGTCCATGTCAAACTTCTTTAACATATCCCTTGTATACTTGGTTTGACATATGAACGTCCCTTCTTTAGCTTGTTTGATTTGAAATCCAAGAAAGAACTTGAGCTCACCCATCATGGACATTTCAAACTCCTTGTCATCACCTTACTAAACTCTTCACAAAAGTTTCATTAGTACTACCAAATATTATGTCATCGACATATATTTGGCACACAAAAATATGACCATCAACTTTTCTAGTAAAGAGAGTAGCATCTGCTTTGCCTATCTCAAAGCCTTGCTTAAGCAAGAACGACAGACTCCATACTATGCTCTTGGTGCTTGCTTTAGCCCATAGAGCGCCTTATGGAGTTTGTAGACATGATTAGGACGCTTGGGATCTTCAAAACCCGGTGGTTGCTTAACATATACTTCTTCTGAGAGTGGTCCATCGAGAAATGCACTCTTGACATCCATTTGATAGAGCTGGAAGTCATGATGGGCAAAGGAAAGCTAGTAGAAACCGAATTGCTTCAAGTCTTGCTACCGGTGCATATGTTTCTCCAAAGTCTAGCCCTTCAACTTGGGTGTATCCTTGAGCCACCAATCTTGCTTTGTTCCTAGTCACCACGCCAAACTCATCTTGCTTGTTCCGAAAGACCCATTTGGTGCCAATGATATTTGTATTTGGTCTTTCTACCAACTCCCACACTTGGTTTTCTCAAAGTTGTTCAACTCCTCTTGCATAGCCATCACCCAATCCGGATCCTTGAGAGCTTGCCTTCTACCTTGGTTGGTTCAAGAGAGGAACAAACGAGTAAAATGCACAAAAATTCTTAAGACGAGAACGCGTTGTTACCCTCTCCCTATGCTCCCATGGAATATTGTCAACGGGATGATTCCGTTGAATGACTTGATGTACACGAGGATGTGATGGTCCAAGAGGTTGGTGTAGAGGTTGATCTTCATCATCTTCATCAGCTTGGGGCTCGTATGTACTTCCTTGGACATCCCCTTGCCGATCGGGCCTCCGTCGGTTCGTGTGTCTTGTTTTGTTGAACTTCTCCGTACCCCGATCCTCCGAGAATTTCGAGGTTGGATTCCGTTGTCGGGCCTTCTAACCTCTGAAGAAATTCTCGAACCTCCGAAGTCCGCACCGGCTCCCCGAACCAGTGGCTTCGGCCCTTCGAGTGGTGTCGAGGCTTCGTGCTTGGTTTTCATCTTCCTCTTGTGCCTCAACCGGTCTAACATCACCTATGGCCAATTGCTTGATGCTTCACAAGATGGCTTCTCTTTACCTACAACATTCAAATCAACTTGCTCCACTTGAGAGCCATTAGATTCATCAAAGGTCAAATCTACCGTGACTTCAATCCTCCCGGTGGTTAGATTGAAGACCTGACATAGATGTCATTTGGACCATAACGAAAGAAGAAATCCTTCGTCAACCTTTGGTGCAAACTAGAGGTTCGGGGCCTCTTGTTTAGAATGAAACATTTGCACCCAAACACTCTAAAGTAAGACACCTTGGGCTTTTACCGGTAATAAGCTCATAGGAGGTCTTTGTGAAACTTAGAAGATAGAGGCGTTGATTGCATGGCAAGCCGTGCTGATAGCTTCTACCAAAAAGATATCTTGAGTCTTGTACTCATCCAACATGGTTCTTGCCATTTCGATAAGAGTTCTATTCTTCCTCTCAACCACCCCATTTTGTTGAGGGGTATAAGGTGCTGAAAATTCATGCTTTATGCCCTCTTCATCAAGAAATTCTTCAACATAGGTGTTCCGGAACTCCGAGCCATTATCACTTCTCACTTTCTTGATTGGTAGTCCGAATTCCCTTTGTGCTCTTCTAATGAAGGTTCAATTCCTTCCTTGCACTTCACTCTGTCAAACACAAAGAACACCACGTTGAAGCGAGAATAATCATCAACAATAACCAAGCCATATTTGTTACCGCCAATACTTATGTAGGCCAATGGGTCCAAATAGATCCATGTGGATGAGCTCCAATGGGCTTGAAGTAGTGAGGATGCTATTTGGTGGTGAGGTGCTCCTACTTGCTTTCCGGCTTGGCAATGCTTTTGCAAATCCTATCTTTCTCAAAATGTACATTTGTTAGTCCAAGGATGTGTTCATCTTTCAAAAGTTTGGCCAAGTTCCTCATGCCAACATGGGCTAGACGGCGATGCCAAAGCCAACCCATGCTAGATTTGCCACAAGACAAGTCTTGGGAGAAACTTTACTTTTGTTGAGACTAACTTAGGAAGCCTCCCCTCAAGCGACCCGTGAGGACAATAGAGGAATCCTCCCTTTTTATGATGGACACATCCTTATCCGTGAAGTGGCAATCAAAACCAATCTCACTAAGTTGTGAAACTGATAATAGATTAAACCTCCAACGGATCAACATGAAGAACATTTGTAATTGAGTAATTTTGAGATATAGGGATATCACCTACACCGATGACTTCTCCTTTAGTATCCCCTCCATATGCAATGGTTTCCCTTGGTCCTTCCAAATGGAGATAGGATGAGAACATACTCTTTTCTCCGGTCATATGATGTGTACATCCGCTGTCAAGCACCCAACTTGAACCACCGGAGGAGTATGCCTACAAAACAATTTAGTTCCTTCTTTTAGGTCCCCAATTTGACTTGGGGCCTTCCACGTTAGCACCAAAACTTTTGAACCCATAGTGATCTTTTCACATATATGTTGGACTCACTTCCAACATACGTGCGGCAACAACTTTACCAACATTGTTGCGTCTCAACACATAGCTAGGAGGCATATTCTAGATGCATGGGCTTTGCTTTTGTTGGGACTCAAGTTTCTCTGAATTATCAAGATTTTCAACCGCATACAAGTGTTAGAGGCCTGGAACATGTCAGCTCGAAGTTTTGCTCCTCTTCTTTGTCCGCCTTTGTGTCCCCGGAACTTGAGAATTTTCTCGGAACCTCCGAGCGGACTGTCTGAGCTGCTCGGGGCTTCCACCTCGAAACCTCCGGGCTTAGCGGTCGGAACCTCCCGTGGGACCGGGAGAACAACTAACTCTTGAATTCAAGGCATTCTTTTTTCTTGATGATTTTTCTTTCATTTGTCTTGCCACCTTCAATATATCCAAAGCCTGGATTCTTGCTCTTTCTTAACACTTTCCTTTGGTGAATCTTGGTCTTTTGTTTTCTTCACCCATGCACCCTCTAGCTATGATTGAGTTCAACCTAGCAATTTCTTTAAAGCTTCCATGTTAGCAAGGTTAGTGAAAAATAAGATCTAACATCATATGACAACATCTATCACAGCCCTTGCTAGTAGAAGCACTAGAGCGCCTTTTACCTTCTTTAGGATGTGAGGTGCTACTCCAAAGGAGGTTATATTGCTCCTCAAGCTCTTCATTCCTCAACTTCTGAGAGAATTACATTGAGCTTTAGTGACAAGAAGGTCCTCCTTGAGAGTAGCTATGACACTCTTTGCTTGATTGATTTCAGTTTTCAAAGTCTCAATCTCACTTATCGGAGATAATGGGTGTCTTGGCTTTTCTTCTAGTTCAACTATTAACTTAGCCATAAAATCCCTAGATTGCTCATCCATTTTACGAACAAGTTGGTTAGCTTCTTCATCACTAGTATCATCACTAGAGTCCATTTCCGACTCATCACTAGGTTGAGGAAAGGGTTTTGGGGCAGTTTTTACCTTCTCACCCTTGGCCATGAGACAATGGAATGGAAGGCCTTCATCATCGGTCAAATTGTTGAACAATCTTGAGGTGGAGGAAGCTTTGATAGCCACTTGCAACTTTTCTTCCTTCCTCTTCACTAGAGCTTTCATCCTCGAGTTCCATTCATGACCAATGTGGGCTTCACCACCATAGTGTCTTCTCAATGGGGCTTTTGGATCTTTCTTGTAGCTCCCTTTACCTTTGTCATTTCTGTTTCTTTCTTCTCATTAGGACACTACACAAAGTGCCTTGCATTTCCACAATTGTAACAGTTCTCTTTTTCTTGTTGGGAAACTTTCTCTTGGTAACTGTACTTGCTTCTTCAACCCTCTCTTGTAGGTCTTCATAAACAAGGCCATGTCTCCAATCTCAACATGAGAAACCTTCATCTTCATCTTCGCTTTGGTGTCCTACTTAGGAGCCTCACTACTTCCATCCTTTGGACTTTGACTTGAGAGGCTTGGAAGAAGTGGTGTGCTTGGATGAGGAGGAGGGTTTGCTTGACTTGTGAGAGTGGAGAGCCACTCTTTTAACCTTCAAGTTGTTTAACTTAGCCTCCAACTCCCCAATCTTCTTTCTCATGTTGAATTTCCTTGTCCATGAGCTCATGTGTGAGAATTCTACTGCCAAGAACATCATTTGGAGAGTTCCTCAAATCCTCTTCTAATCAAGGTGACTAGAGTAGGATTCCTTGGTGCAAAAGTCAGCATCACCTTCACAACAAAGTGGTCATCTAGCTCATCACCACCTAGGCTCTTTATCTTTCCAACAATGACCATCAACCTATCAAACATCTCTTGTGGCTCCTCTCCATCAAAGATAGCAAATCTATTAAGCTCACTCAATATGTTGATCTTGGATTTCTTGACCTTGTCAACACCCTCATGTGCACAGAGAATGTCCCACCTCCTTGGCAATCTCAAGTCCACTAACACGGTTATACTCTGGGGCATTCAAGGCACTAAGGAGTATGCTTGTAGCTTGACCATTCCTTCTCTAATGTTGCGTCTAGCCAATTGGAGTGAGGTTCCTAAAATCTTTGGGATCTTCAAAACCTACACACACAATATTCCACAATTCCAAGCTTAAAGCCACTAAATAAGCTTTCAACATATGCTTCCATTTCTTCTTAGCAAAATTAGTCCCATCGAATTGGGGTAATTTGCCAAGGGGAATAGTCACTTCATCCTTGGATTTCCTGATGACCAAAGAATCCAGCTAAAGGATACGCTTTTCGTAGTCGTTCTTTGCTTTAGACTTTGACTTTGGCTTGATTGTTCGCTTGGGAATTCTTGTGCTGTAGTACTCATCATCATCATCTCCATTCTCACTAGATGAGAATGACGATGAGTGATGATGAGGATGGTGATGGAGATGGTGAAGGTGTTCTTTTTCTTTTTCTTTTTCTTCTCTTCTTTTCTTCTCTTCTTCTTCTTTCTTGCTTGCTGTCTTCTTCTCTTTTCTTCCTCTTCTTCCTTTTTCTTGTTCTCTTCTTTGCTTTTCTTGCTTCCACTTTAGAGCTTTCCTTCACAGCCTTTAAGCTTCTTCAAACTTCTCTTGAGTTGATGTATCGCCCACTTCCGAGGCATCACTTTCGAAATTTTCTGGTATGTCTTCAAACTCCTCTTCGTGCTTGTCATCATCACTTGCCATATCCTCCGTCACACGGTTAGGTGTTTACGAGGATAACCTGCTCCGATACCAATTGAAAGGATCGAGGCAATGTGGCCTAGAGGGGGTGAATAGGCCTCGCACACGAATTTAAACTTTTTCCGCAAAATACAGCCACCTCGAACCTCCGAGATTATTCTCGGAACCTCCGAAACGCAGTGCAGCCTCCGAGAATAAACTCAGAACTTCCGATAGATGTTAGAACAGAGCACAAATAACAAGAGCTGCAAGAAACTCTTGATGGAAACTGCATCTACTAAATTCTAAGAAGTACTATAGGACCTAGCAAGAGGATTTCTAAGCAAAGTACAAGCTAACAAGGCACCACAAAGAGATCGGGCACAAACCCTAATAGATCTTAGTCAAGCACAAGCATGAACAAGTAAGTAAATGAGAACACGCATGAGACAAAGATTTATCCCGTGGTTCACCGCCACAAAGGCTTGCTTACGTCCACGTTGTTGAGGATGCCACAAAAGGCTTCCACCACGAAGGTCAACTCCTTCTCTCACACCTATCACTTTGGGTAATAGGTGGAGCGCTTCTCTGACTAGAATCACAAGGGGTAATACAAACACCTTGGAGCTTCCACAAACTGTCTGAGAGCTTCCCAAGGACCTTATCCGCCCAGGAGCAAAGCTCCAAGAGTAATAGATCCACTCAAGCTTGCTAGGGTTCTTCCAAGTGCTCAAGGACCAAGGGGAGAAGGGATTGGCTCACCACCACTTCAAGAATCCACTCTCAATCAATGCTAGGCAAGGATTTGGAAGAGAGTAGGTTAGAGTGAATGCTAAGTGAGGAGGAAAAACAAAGGGGGAACAACGTTCGGAAAGCCAGGGGAGGAAGAAGATAACCGTTGGGGGGACCCGTGGGGGTACAAATACCCCCAGATCCAGAACAGTAACGGCTATCTCCAGAGCCTGGAACCTCCGAGAAAAATCTCGAACTTCCGACTTTTGAAAAACTCTCGTTGCATCGTAGCCCGTACTCTGGGCCGGAACTCGAGAAAAATCTTCTAACCTCCGACGAAGAAATGCCAGGCTAAAAGTACCGCAGTTACTTCCTTGGGGTGAGGATTAAGGTTTTGGAAAGATGGATTATGAGCACTTGAAACCACCCTAACTCACCATTAGCATCCCTCTTGATATACGGATTGTCCTATACTCAAATTCAAAAGATAAAATAAATAAACTCCTTCAAGTAGCATGTGCAACCCTTTTGTAGACAGGGTCTCCAATCAATCTTTGCACCGTGATAATAACTCTAAGGCCGCACGTCTCCAAACCTCAGCGTCTGTCATCTGCAGAATTGTGGTCACGCATCACCAAAACCCTCATAGGGCTTCTGATTGCACTTACAAAGGGGCGGCCGAGTAGCTCACGCGGGTGCGGTGGAAAGCAGCGCCGCCGAGGTTGGCCGCGAAGGTGCCGCTCATCGTGGCCGCGAGAGGAGGGAAACAAGGAGACCATGGAAAGAAGTGAAGAATGACGTCGACGACCCCCGGGAGGCGGTGGCGACATCTGAACGGGTGGGCAAGGAGAAGATAGGGACGGGGGAACAGGGGCACGAGGAAGGAGATCGGCTCAAGACTGGCCACAGTAACGAGAGTGAAGAGGGAGATGAGGGCTCCGCCGGCCGGGAGCTCCATCGGCTAAAAGGTGGGGTGGTGAGAGAGAGGAGAGGACTGAGCTGACATGGCGGTCTGACATGTGGGACTTAGCGCCACATCAGTGAAAACCACCCAAAACAATCCACGAATCCACCGAGGGAGGTTAAACCGACGGTTTTAATAGTTCATGGGTGTCCAATATCTGGTTTTGTGATTGGAGGTTGAAATCCAAACACCGCCTATAGATGAGGGTCGTGGAATGAATTTTTCATTTTAGTTGTTGACCTTCCTCCGTGGCAAAAGTATAATAGCAACTAAACAAAAAAACTAAAGGCAGCCCAACTTAAACTATACTAGCAACTTTTGTGTGGACCTGAATCAAAACTCGGATGGGTGTGATGCCGGATACCCTATATACCTTCCGGAAGGTATGTTTAACATTTTTTTAAATCATTTTGCAAAATTATACGACCGTTTGATTTTTTTTTCAGATTTGGCAACCAACCGCCGTGCGCCTCGGCGGTTGGAGGCCGGCCACGGCGGTTTGAGGCGGCCCACGGCGGTGCGGCCTAACCACCGTGGGCCGCCTACGGCAAGAGTAAAACGCCGTGGGCCACGGCGGCTAGGTCCTACCGTCGTGGCTCACGACGGCTAGAATGATTTAAATTTTATGACTTAATAAATTTAGTAGAAAAGGGAAATTCAGGACACAATCTCCAACCTAATACTTAACATACTGCGATTGTTTTTTTAATCTAGAAAAAAACAGTACGGTGTAGAAAAGAAAAACAAAGTGACATATACCTTTTTTTGAGCATAACAAAGTGACATATACTAAAAAATAGTCATGATCACATATAATAGTGCTCCTGTACAAACAATACTCGACCTAATCTAGCATCACCCGCCATTGGTGCGGTTGATCGCAGCTCGGGCCGCGTGCTGCGTCCGGTCGCGAGGGTACGACAACGCGGCCTGAGGAAAGGGACCCGCCGCCGACGCCTAGCATCACTCGTCGCCCGCGGTGTCTCCACCGCCGCCGCCGTCGACCCCGCAACCCGTGGGACAACCTCGGGCCGCCCTCCGCTAGCGCCCGGTACCGCGAGCCTCCCGAGACCGCAGCCCCACCGCCGCGCCGGGAGCCGCGACCCTCCCCGGAGACCGGCTAGGCCCCCCACCGCCGCCCCCGGCCACCGCGAGCCTTTCCGGGAGACGGCCCACCGCTCGCGCCCCGGCAGCCGTGAGGCTCCGTGCCGTGGGCCCACCCGTTTGGCCCCGGCAACCGGGAGGCTCCCCGATCGCGTCCCCGTTTCTCCCCTCCTCCCCGAGTCCACGTGCGTGGCGCGCCCAAGCTGCGTCCCCGCGAGCTCATCCCGCGGCCGCAAACCCCCGCAACCGCCGGGGTCGAGGGCCAACTCGTCGTACGCTCCGGCCTCGGTCGCCGTAAAGAGTGTCGACGCTCGGGAGTCGGGGAACCCAAGAAAAGCACATTAAATCATGTTTTCTAAATAATACAATCTAGTATTATAGAGTGGTGGTCAAAGTGGTGGTCAATACCTGGGTGAAAAGCATCGCCGAGGGGCGAGGAAGGAACCGGTGTTGGTGCAGGTGCGGGTCCTCGTGGTGCCGGTCCTGGCCTTCCTGGTGTGGGTGCACGTGTACGCAGTGGCCTTCGAGAGTAGCCTCCCCGGCGGGAGACATCCTAAAGGGTGGATGCACCGAGGGCGCCGCCGGTAAAAAGCACCTCGAAGGGTGGCCGTGACGAGGACGACGGTGCCGTGGAACGGGCTCACCAGGGCGGAGGTGGAGGACGACGGGGGTACCGTGGCGGCGGTAGAGCCGGGTTTCCCGCGATAGTTCACCGCGGGAGGAACCTCCCCGGTGATGGCACCCATCCCGAGGAATGTCTCCGCGATCTCCTCGGTGTGACATCCGGCCCGGCCTCGCCGTCTGTGGGCCCCTCACAATACGTGAAAGGTCCGCAATCACATCGAACTGGAAAAGAAATTATTAGTAAAAATTGTAGAATGTAAAGTACCATAAGGGAAAGGTGGTGAATTTTCAAACTCACCGGCCGGTCGTAGTGCCGATCCCCCGGGCTGACCGGCACGGCACCAGTGGGCGACCCTCGGCTCGGGCCCCCAACCGGCCATTGCAGCCGTGGTGGACGTAAATCACACACGCCCGAGTCCTCTAGGGTGTACCACTGGATGTACGCCTCCCATGCTGTGTAGTCGTGGGGTCGGACCTCCTCGACCAAGTTCTCCAACGCGGTAGCCCAACGGTCCACGTACGGCTGCAACCTCTCAACCCAAGAAAAAGTGCCCGTAACTCCCCTTCACGACCACCTATGATGAATTAAACATATTTGTCAGCGTCTGAAATCTTCGAACACCGAATTAATTTTAAAAATTTACAAGAACTCACCTATGGTGTGCGCTCGGAACAGTGTGCACCACAGGCACAGGCCACTCCTGGTAGCGGCCGAACTACCCCGCACTCCCCCGTGGACACTTCTTCACGTACATGTCGAACAGCGCAACAGCGCAACCCGTCATCCAGCACGGCCGCCACGAAGCACAAAGTCGAGAGGCCATGTGGTGCGCGGTCGCGATAGCCTTCTCAGAGTACGGCGTCCACCTGACGTCTGCGTCCTTGAGAGCGTCGAACTGCTCCGATTTGTTCTTGTACGCCCTCTTCGTCTGGTCGTGGGCGTACGAGGTCTGCATACAAACCAAATGTGAACCATAGATGTCGATTGAACAAACTAGACGAAATGGAAAGACAAATTGAAAGTGAAAGGTAAGAAAATACCTTCCGAAGGTACCACAACGAGCCCATGGTGAAACAGTCGCGCGGGTCGTGGCCCTTTGGCAGGGGCTCGTACGCGTAGAGGGCCACGACTGGCCGACCTATCGCAAACCGCTCGTGGCACCAGAGCTGAAGAAGTAGAGGACACCCGAGAAGGATCGGCTCCGCCGCACGACCCTTCAACACCCCCGAGCACAACCCCCTGTTCACGCTCGCAAGAACAGAGCGGCCCCAGTCCGATCCGGGCACGACGTCCAAGGGCGCGTCGGCGATCCTCCGAGCATGAGGGATCGTGTACCAATCGCATCACCCCCCGTGTCCGCAAACAACAAGAACCCAAACAGCTGTTGACGGTGTATATTCAAATCAAACTTCATAAGGATTTGCAAGCGGACAAATCCCCCGTCGTAGTCAAGGGACCCTTCTTCCCTCGAGTGGTGAACCCAAGGTATCGAATCCGTGGAACAATGTGCAATACAAGGATTCAACGAAAGCAAGGAAAGCTATCTTTTGAAGAACCAAGTTGCATCTAATTCTAAGAGATCATCAAGAGAATACATCTAATCTAATCTACTAAAGAGGTAGCAAGAGAAAGCAAGAGATAACCGATCTAGAGAGTCTAGACTGCGTTTATGTTGTAGCTCCAAACAAGATAGATGAAGATAGAAAAGCGAATCCCATTAAAAGCATCATTAAACTGTGGCCTTCGTTCCGATTCCGAAAACGCCCGCCTTTCGTAGCCAATTACTTCTATCACAACGCACTCCTATTCATGTGGGCAGTCTAGGCGAGTTCGATAAGAACAAGTTGAAATCACTTGGTCGGTCCCATATGCACCTCTAGCCACCGCGGCTACAAGAGCACCCTATGAAACTGTCTTAAGTATAGATTGGGGAAGAAGCAAACCAAGGGGAAACAAAATCATCAGGTACGGGGCACTTGATCAAGCAGAAATCGGATTCACTTAAAGACTTCACCATGAATGATTACATGAACAAGATCACCAACGGGGTCCTACTCCCATCTTGATCCTTGCTCCCGCAGCCCGACGTGGTCTTCCATGCAAGGTTCCCACGTCGGCTAGGGAGACCCTAGACAACTAGCACGACCCTCATCTCCGAGATGGTGTTTGTCAAGCTTCTCTGCTCCTCGGTGGCGGATGACAAATTGATTGATGCGTGGCTCTCGGTCATGGGGCTATAAATAGCCCGAGAGGCATCTAGGCCGCGTGGGGCCGACCGGGCCTCAAACGGGCCGTGTCGGCCGGGCCCGGGCCCATTTCGCCCCGCTTGTGGCCTCCTTTGCCCGGTGTTGATTCCCGAGTCTTCTAGATCCTTCCCCTTCGCATGTGGGCCCTTGTCACGCTTTCCGAGTTGGACGAAGCTCCCCTCGTTACAAGATTTGGCACTTTTCCCCGGCTAGGTCCTTGGAGTTTGTCATCTTCTAGTTTGGTCCCCGGGGTTTGGAGTCAAAAGAAGTTTGCTTCATTGCTTGACTTGTACCGGGCTTCAAGGTCTTGTCATGAGGTGCTTGATGAACTTATCCCGGAAGTCTCGCTTTCGACACAAAAACTCTGCATAAAAAATTAAACTCCAAAACCGACATGCACGAACGAACTTGTTATACCAAGGGGGTTAGTACCAATGGATAAGATATAAAAGTTATGCCAACACCGAAGGTAAACTCATGGCTAGGTTGACGGAATTTCACCGTCAACTTCTCCCCCATGCTTAAACCTTGCTCGTCGTCGAGTAAGCCTTCGATGAATATCATCATTGCCCTTCATTGTTTAAACGTTGCACTTGATCATACACGAGAAAACATAATGCTCTCAAAAGTTTAGTTCGTTAAAGTTCCATAATGTACTAGCCTTCATCCCTACGGAGAGTAGATATTAATTAACCTTATCCCACAAGTATTAACATGCTCCCAAACTTCAAATATATCTAAGATATTTTGAAATAAAGAACAAGATGAAAAAGAGCTAAACCAAGTTCAAAAATTTAAACCACCTCGCATCTTGCTCATGAACTCTCATCTCATCTTGTCTCTCAAGCCTATTTATTCTACTCCTTTCACTCTCATAACATATATAAGTGGTAGGCTTTTATATGGAGCTTTTTGGGAAAGTTTAGTCCTACCAAGATATTATAAATGAGATGTTGTCAAAACAAGACAAGCTTCTCATGGTCTTACCGAGACTCGTCAAAAGGTCATTGGAAAATAATGTTATAACAAGGAGGGGAAGAGAAAAATATACACACTTGAGATAGGTGGACATGTGCAAATGGCAAAGAGTGATCCCGAGGCACAAAGGAAGTCCTCATTATCGGATTGCACATGGTTGGAAAATGAGTATGGATCTTTTAATCTTGAAACCTTGAAATTCCTAATGCACTTTAGAGAACCTAGTAGAGCCACTTATTTTATTTTTATATCATACATACCTGTTTTTTCTTTTCTCATTTTTTTCTTTATACTCACTTTTTTCTTTTTCTTTCTTTCTTTTTTCTCATTTTCTTTTCTTTTTCTTTCTCATCAATTTTTTATTTGCTCCCCTTGAACTCTAAATTACGTATTTATACCTACCTTCTCCCCCATGCTTAGACGTTTGCTCGTCCTCGGGCAAAGAGGTGATAGAGATAAGGTAGGTACGGGAAGTACTTTTCCTTTGAAGAGATACTTGAAATGTTGGCACCGTCTTTCAATCTTCCTTGAATTGATGATCCATTCTCAACGATAGGTTGTGGTCAAGGAGGTAATCACAAAAGATAATATTTGGTTTTAGGGGTGGATATCTGGCGAGGTTTGTGAAATCTCCGATGTGGGGATACACAATGCACGGATAAAAGGCTAGCGATAAGAATGATACGCAAAAACGGAATGACCAAACTTTCTTAGTCTCAGCCGTAGAAATCAAGGCCTCGAAATAACTCACCCAAAAATAAACCTTGTATACTAAGTTTTTGCACTCAAATATATATGGCTCAGGATAGGTAGAGCAACATGCAAGTGGTATTTATGACAAGGTTAGCATTACTTTTAAGAACAAAAATAAATCATTTTTAATCCATCTGAAACTTGAGAGCACATAAAACACTATGAGTCTTTTATTTTTCTCATAACCTCCCCTAAAGATTAAGCTAGCATTTAGATAATTTCAGATTTGTATTTTAAGAGATAATAAGCTTAATCATGCATAAAACAATTACAAAGATAAACAAAGCGACAATTATAATCATATATCATCATGGCACAAACTTTGTAACTTTACCAAAGGTAAAAACAAGGTGGTGATTTTATTCATGATGAAAATAAAAACTAACACACATGCTGAAAATTTAAATATATACTGAAAATATTACACATACATAGGCGCATACAAGCTGAAAATTAAAGAAAAGGGGGTAAAGGAAAGATAACTAAAGCTCCTCCTTTTTCTAATCTTCCGTCGGTGGTTGATATTGATAGTTTTGGTTGTTGTACCTGTCGGTGTTTTAGACCGGCAACCTACTAAGGGGAGTACCCGAAGTAGATGAATGTGGCCACGCCGAGATCGGTAACTCGAAGGAAGAGATACGTGGCACACAATTTAGACAGGTTCGGGCTGTGAGGTGTGTAATGCCCTACGTCCCGTATGCCGCGTAGCTCGGATTGATTGGATGTGATTACAAGATGATGTGTAATCCGATGCGTATGAGAGGGGGAGGGTCCCCGCTGCCTTATATAGTCTGGGGAGCAGGTTGCGAGGCGGGTTTAGGGAGAGAGTACTAGTCGTGTACATCTAGGAGTCCTCTACACAGTACATGGTATGCGTAGCTTCCTATCCGAGTACTCTCCACCGTAGTCCTTGCGCCTCACGCCAACAGGTACCGTGCGACACAAGTCGGGTAGTCTCAGGGGCCCACCGAGTAGTCGGTCCTGGTACCCACCGAGGTAGTGGGCCTAGGGAGGTCCATACGACAAGCCCCTGAGTACTTTGTAGTCGAGTAGGATAGCTTCAAGTAGTCTTGACGGCCTTAATGAGTAGTCCCTGGCGATCCCCAGTACTACAAGCCAAAGTCCTCAAGAATATTTGAAGCATCCTGAGGCTGGAAATTGCATCTGAGTTTATATTTGAGTAATTCTGAAGTCTCTCGAGTAGTCCCAAGCGTCCTCGAGTGCTGCACTTGAAGGTCTTCAACAATACCCGTGTTGTCTTGAAGCCGAAGCTGATATGGAAGTGCGATTGCAAAATCGCACTCCATATGGAGTAGCCCCCGAGCCTTAGGTTGAGTTGTAGACTCTGGCTGAGGGTCCATCTGAAGTTCAGGTAAGATTATCCCGTAAAATCCAGAGAAAAAACCGAAGGACACATGGCACGGAGTCCCCGAGCCTTGAGTCGAGTACTTCCTCTCGAATTGAATGGTCATCTTGTATGTAGAAGGTGTCCTGAGCTGCTCTTGAATCTTGTCGCTACCCAGGGAGTTGATTAGATGTAGCTGAGCCCCCAAGATGAGGCACGTCGACTACTAGAAGTTGAAGGGTCGCCCGCGTCGCCGAGCCGCCCGTCCGGGGACTTATCCGTCCGGCCGTTGGAGGAGCCGCCGTTGACTTATAAATAGAAGCCGAAACCCTTAGGGTTTTCACCCCACGCACTTGCAGCCACCCCGGAAACGTCTAGAATCCACCGCCCGTGCGCACTGCCACCTCAGAGGAAAGTGTAGATCCAAGCGCGCCACCGCCGGAAACCACCGTCGTAGTCCCCGAGTGAATGCGAGTGAAAACCCGGTGCACTTGGAGAATGAAGCCCTCGCTGTTGAAGAGCTTGAAGACTGCCGGTGGGAAGAAAAGGTCCCGCGAGGAAGCCACCGGATTTGCCGCGGGGATGTCGTCGCCGGTGTCTCCGCCGCGGCCAAATCCCAACCAGGAGTGGAAGAAATCAAAAGCGAAGACTGAGGATCTGCTGGCGCTCCTCAACAACGGGTTTCTTCGGGAGAAAGAGGTCGATATGTGGCGTGCCGCTGCGGGAGATCTGTATCCCATGGAGAAGAACCCAGATGAGATCGCCATGTTCACGTGATTCGCAGAGCGAGGGTTGTCTCTCCTGGCAAGTGATTTCTTCAAGGGGCTTTTGGAGTACTATGGTATCGAGTACCTCAACCTCAACCCCAACGGTATCTTCCACACCTCCGTCTTCGTTCACTTCTGCGAAGCCTTCTTGGGGATCAAACCCCATTGGGTACTTTTCCGGAAATTTTTCCGTGTGAAGCCCTTGTACTTAGCCAACAACCCCCGAGTAGTTGGGGAGCCGGCATCCGCATGCGCGAGGATGCCGCGAGCGCACTCAACAGATAAGCCGACTGACTCCAACCAAGATTGAAGTCAAAGTGGTTCTACATCACCAATCACCACCCGGAGCTGCCGAAGCCGAGCGGGAAGCAGCCGAAGCACCGACCCTGGTGGAACTCCGAGCCGACGATGCAGGAGGGGCTCCAGACACGCCGAGCTGCTGCCCGATGAAGATCAAGAGCAGTTTGAGGGAAGCCGAGCTGAGGCCGATCATGGCCCTGCCTTCCTAGGAGAGAAGGGTGCCGTTGATGGCTCGCGACACCTTGGGCTACTCAGTACACCGGCGATGACGACACGTCACTTGCGATGCCCGTGGTGAAGTTGGATGACGATGACATCGTTCAAGGTGGCCGGGGAGTGTGACAACCCGCCTGGTGAAAGTACCGTACTCATCGCCTAAGACCGATCCACTTTGGTCATTAAGCAATAATAAGGTACCATCCCCGTTGTAAGTCGCCGGGTTAACGTCCGGTAAATCACTTGAATAGCACAAGGATCGAAGAGACAGTATTTAAAATCCACCACAAGTAGTCCAAGAGATACAACAACATTCAAATTCAAATTCGTACCCCCGAAGGGTTTAATTATTACAAACCATAGTTTTTGTCATGACGGAATAGTTCAGAGTTTCGGAAAAGACACAAGCTGGAACAACTAGCAGCAAGTCACCACGGGAGGCCATCCATGATGCTTCGAGCGTCCTCCACCCACTCCAAAATTTCCTCCGCCCGAGCGGGATCTCACCGGCCACACATCACCGAAGGCATTACCTGGATCAACACATTAATGCAAGGTCGAGTATACTAATACCAAGAAAGTCTTACCCGTCTAGGTGATAACTACTTCACCAAATCTAGACCATGAAAGGCTTTTTGGCTACTAGGTTGCCTTTGCTAAAAAGTAACATAGAGTAGGTCCTTACTTTCAAGATTTTAGCACAAGTTCAGGTAGATTAGTCTTTACTACATTAGCCAACTAGTACAAACAAAGTTGTACAATACAGTTAATCAAACATCATCTTCATCAACTTCCATCATTAGGGATCATATGACTAGTGGAGTAAGTAGTCTCGGGTAACGGTGAGAGGCCGACAATCGATTGATTTAAACCTTGCAAGGGAGACCCAAACACACGGTCGACTGCCCCCGCGAGGACAACTCCCCGTACCGCTCCCATAAATCCGGTCGGGATCGAACCCAGCATGTTTCTGTGCAAAGCATCCGGCATACCCCGCGAGATACACCCGGAGTCACCATACACCACCGGTGGCGAGCCGTGAGAGCGAATCCTAAGAGTAGTAACGGTAGGATCCCTAGCCGCCTCATTATGGTACTAGGTTTACCGGCCCCATAACCGCATGCTTAGTACGTTCAAAAACTTAACCCATAACCACCGGACCGTGAGCCTGCATCCCATGCTCTTACCACGTGAGCAATCCATTTAAGGATATAGTGTGATTCCTATCTAGGAACCTATTCTCGCGAGTGAGGTCATCACCCGACTTGTAACGGTCCTATAGCTTAGCAGCTATCGACCTATTATACTAGTAGGGACAAAGGTACCTATGGATCATGCATCTAGGGTTTCATTCAACTCCTGAACGTAAATGCACCAATCATTCATAGATAATTGAATAAAGAATTTGAAAACCAGTGTTGATGCACCCGATTTTGCCTTCGTCGTCTATGTTAGCTTGGGCACCCTGTCGAGTACGTCCACGTACGAGAACCTTCCGCTCCGCCTTCCTCGGTTTCCGGACAAGGGAGTAATCTCCGTCCCAAGATCTACACGGAATGCAATGCACTTTAGGTGATGTGATAGTTTGTTGTCTTATCCAACTCTAGTTGGTCATATTCATCTTAACAAGCATTTATCTAGGGTTTCTATTTGAGGAAGTCATTCGTTGTACATGGGTTACTCTTTTATTCCTCATTTGAATAAAGGTTTTTATTTAAGATTATCATTTCATGTGAAAGCTTCATTTCCTTTTTATCTTTACCAACAAAGGTGTACTTAATCTCTTTTATTTATGAATTAAATTTATTATCAGTAATGTTAATTAAATTTCTTTATTTATATTAAGTACTATTTCCAAAAAGAAAAAGGGATTTAATTAAGGATTTCTCTTTATTTTAATTTCCCTTAATATTAAAAGGGCATTTAAGCCATTATTTAAACAATTATATTACCAAAAATCAAATGAGTGTTTCTTAGGCCTAACAAGACCTATCCCGGTCCATTGGGCCCACATGTAAGTGTTAGATGCTAGAAAATTAAATATTATTGAAAATAACAAAGGCTAGCTAGTGATTCAACTTAAATGCAAATAAAAATAAATAAGCACCAAAATTACCCAAACTTTCCAGATGCTCTCTGGTTCTAAACAAGTCTAAAAAGCTAGCATGTTCACATGGAACCTCTTACCGAAATTGGTTTATTAATTTACAAAGGAAAACATGCATTAAAAGAATAATTATTTCTGTTAACGCTAAATTCATGATTAATTCACAAGATGTGCCTTTTGACATCACAAAAAAGTGTGCACAAGTTGGGGTCAAGAACATAAATATAATTAACATGAAAAATCATCTATGCAACAGAGATAGAAAAACATTTTTATAAAAAGATTCACATGATAACTTTGTGCAATTTTTGGCACAGCATCTAGTCTTATTCTAACTCACAACATATCCAAAGCTCTCAGCTACAGAGAAGCTATACATTTCCAAGTTATAACAGATTCAAGCATAACACATTTGTAATTTTTCGCCAAAACTACTTTGAATCTAGCCACAAGTATACATCAAGTAGGTGGGTTTAACATCCTCGAGGACCTACAAAATTTGTTTGAGAATTTTTGGAATTTTCTGTGAATTTCTAGGGATTTTCTAAGAGCTTGGACTAATCTGCAAATAAACCTGCTAGGGAATCCTTGCAAACAAGCCTCTGGATTCACATCCATGCCCCCTGGGCGGCGGCGGAGGCTCGCCGCCGGCGATGTGGGGCCCGCCACGACAACAAGCGGGCACAAGGATGCACTGAGCTCACCACGGTCCTATTGGCGGTGGTGGCGAGGGCGAAACGTGCTCCTCGGCGGGACCCGGCGCACGGCGGCGACCGGCGGCGGCGCCGGGGCGTTCCCGTACCCGTGTGGAGGCCAACGGACGCGAACGAGCGCGCTGGCGAGCTTGCCCGAGTGCTAAGGGACTTAAGGACGTGCTTGGACGGCGGCGAGCACGCAAGGCGAGCTAGCACCCACGGGCGGCGGGATGGCGGCGGCAATGGCGCTAGCGGCTCCGTGCGGCGCGCGAGGGGAGCGCGGGGCCTCATACCCGGGGCCGGCGCCCGTGGGTGACGCGAGGACGGCGGAGATGCCCTCCGTGCCACGCGCGCGCGTCGAGGCGCGCGCGGGGCACGGCGGCGACGCCGCCGACGGACCGCCGTCCGTGCGCGCGCGCGCACGGAGGCGCGGACGCCAAGGCGCCTCGGGACCCGAGCGCATCGGGGCGCGCGCACGGACGGGCGTGCGCGGACGTCGAGGCCTCGGCGGCGCGGCACGGGTGTCGGCAAGCAAGGCCGCGTCGGGGCGGCGACGCGGCGCACGGGCGCGCGCACGAGCTGCCAGCGCGCTCCGCTTTGGCCGTGCCGCCGATGCATGCTTTGACTCGATTTTTCTCAAAATTTTTAAACAGAATCGGGACCAAGTGATGAATACCAAAGTTGTAGATCTAGGTACCAGCTACAACTTTTACAAAGACTGTATAGGGTTTTGTTGCCTAGATTTGAATCTGTGGGAGTGCCAACTTTGAATGTCAGCATGTGCTTGCCAACAGTGATCTCTGGCTTGCAAGGGCTTTTTCACAATTTTCCCCTCCAAATTAGCAATGCCACTCTACACGAAAGTTGTGTCCCTTAACAAGACCTACAACTTTCCCAAAGGTAGAATTTTAAGTGTTTAGGTGAATTTTGGAGAACGCGGCAAAAGTTCCAGCAGACACCTGTGGACACTGGGTGGCAAGGGGGTTTGACCCACCCTTTGACCATGGGGTGGCCCCACAAGTGTCTTAACTATTCACTAAGGTCACTAGGGGTGTGTTAGGGAGTTTTCATGGGTGAGGGCCCAGGTTGACCTAGGGTTGACCATTTGACCGGCTAATCGTGTTATTAGCGTTAAAGACGGTAATTAAAAACCTGGGGCGTCACAGGGAGAATCTTCAAGGACATGCCAGTGTACACGCCATGCCCCGTGCCACTCTGTCGCGCGTCCACCCAATGAGGTCAGTAGCCGTACTCAAGTAGAGTACTGATTATGTAGTAGTAGTCATGCTTCATCCACTGTGCTTCTTGCAAGACGACGTAGTGAAGTTTGTCTCCGAGCTGGTGTCGCCTCCTCGACTTGTCGAGATTCCAGATGAGGGGAAGGGCAAGGGCAAGGAGCGCCGTGAAGTCGGTGAAAGAGACGACATAGTAGTCGCTGAAGACACTTCAGACGAAGATGATGAGGAGACGCTGCAGGAGCGGTTCCAGCTGCGGTCAAGATTCAGCCGCCCTGGACTGCCCCACGTTCCTGTCATTTAGGATTCACCTGCTAGCTTGGAAGCTAGTTTGCCTGTGCCGCCAAGGAAGCCGCGCAACATGGCCCGCAAGCGCGTGGCCAAGAAGCTTAAGGTCACGGAGACCACATCTCAAGAGGTAAGCTTCCTTGAGTAGGGTAGTCGAGTACTTGTTTCTCGATGCTGTGAATGCTAACGATGAAACTCCATTGCTCGCAGGAAATTCTGCCTTCCGACCCCGTAGAGCAGGGGGACGAAGGCGATTGGGATACGGTGGGAGAGCCGGCTGGAGGCAGCCACAGCCCAGCCCCCACCATGGAAGAACTCGTGGCGCAACTGACGCGCCAGCCCCCAGTTGCTGAGGGGAGCACTGAACCGCCCGCCGGCCGCCGGCTGAAGAGCCAGCGGCTATTGAGGCCCAAGAGGAGGCGCCTGTCGAGGCTGGACTGGTCGACATCGCCAGCATCCTCGGCGCCCCAACTGTGACAGTAGTCCAGTCGAGCCTGTAAGTGAAGATCTTTCCCGAGTAGTACGTTTGGTTTGGTAGTTGTACTGGGTTGACAACCGGTTGTGTACGCTGCAGGAAATCGACGGACTTGACCTGGGATGGGGATGAACCCAGCGCAGCGGTGGCGGAAGAGGAATCCGCGCCAGCCGCTAAGGAGTCTGCTCCCGCCCCGCAAGCAGAGTTCGAGGCGCCGGCCGTGGAGGCTGCATTCCCAAAGGCTAGCATTGTAGAAGGTGAGTACACTGCACAAGTGCAGGTAACCTCAAGGAGTAGTCGTAGCCACCAAGGGTGACTAATCCTGTTGTCTTGAGGATGGCATGGTAGGATGTCTCGAAGTCCGCGACTTCGAACTTGACGTATTCAGTATGGTAGTTGTCCCTTGTTTCCCCGAAGGTAACTGGCAGAACCACTGAGCCCAGTGGGATAGCCGCGTTCCCGGGGACGATGCCGTAGAAAGGCGAGGTGGTGGGTGATGTCGAGCTTCATCTTCTTCAAGGTCTTGGTGAAAAGGACGTTGAGCCCGCTTCCACCGTCGATGAGGACCTTGTTGAGTTTGGAGCCCGCGCCCACCGGCTTCAGGACGAGTGGGAACCGTCCTGGTTCAGAGAAGCTTGTCCATTGATCCATGCGGGAGAAGGTAATGGGTACCTCCGACCACCGAAGAGGGGTCGGGACCGCTGGTTCAATGCTCATGACTTCTCGATGGGTAGCTTTCTGAGCCTGTCTGTTGGGTAGTCCGCCGAATAGGATGTTCACCGTCTTGTCGGGTTCCTAGAAGTCGCTGTTGCCTTCGTCGGTCTTCTTCTTGCCTTTCTTTTCGTGAGGGTGCCGTGGCTCTGGAGTATCCTTGAGTGCTCACCGGAGTTGGTAGCACTGCTCGGTGGTGTGGTTGCCGTCCAGATGCCACGGACACTTCTCTTTCAGCAAGTCTTTGAAGCCACTGGAGGTCTTCTTCGAGTTCTCCTTCGCAGGGCGCTGGATAGCCGCGATAGTGTTGTCTGGCTTGCGCTTGTGATTGGGACCCGAGTAGTTGTTGCTGCGACCGCCTTGGTTCCCGTTGTTGTTGCTGCCACCGCCCGTGTTCTGTTTGCTCTTGCCACGGATGGCGTCGTACTTGGTGTTGGCCTTGTCTTCTTCATCGGCCCAGGAGGTGATCATGTCCTTTAGGTGGGTGATGGAGCTTGGGCGGCGACGACCGAAGTCTTCGAAGGTGCGACGGTGGTAGAGACCGTCTTGGAAGAGGTCGATTATTTCCTTGTCAGAGACATCGACTACAGTGGCGCGCTTGTCGAAGAAACACCGCGTGTACTTGCGAAGGGTCTCGCCTTGTTCCTGCTTCACCATTGCCAGGTCCATGCGAGTACCCGAGGGGCCCATGGCGCCCGCGAAGTTGCTGGTGAACTGTTCCTTCAGCTGGTCCCACTTGTCGATCGAGTACTTCTCGAGTGACTCGAGCCATGTAAGCGGGGCTTGGTCCAGACAGAAGGGGAAGTAGAGGCACTTGGTGTCATTGTTGCCACCGGCCGTTCGGGATGGAGAGGGCGTAGCATCTGAGCCACTGCACCGGATCTTGCTTCGCGTCATACTTTGTAATTCCCGCAGGCTTGAATTTCTCTCGGGAGGAGTAGGTTGCGAAGTCGCGCGAGAGAGGCAGGGAAGCCGTCGTTGTCGCCTGCCGTGGAGGCCTTCTTGCGCCGTAGTTCTTCGATTTTCTGGCGGGCGTCGAAGCCGTCACGTGAGGCGCCGGAGACGTGACTGTCCACGTGGCCTGGGCCGCCGCAGTCGCCACCGCCCCCAGCTCTTCTGTTAGCCCCATGGTTGGAGCTCTCGCCGTCGCTGCCTCCACCGCCAGGATCGCGGTGAGGGACGATCTCCCGGTCACCACCAGCACTGTTGCCACCCTGAGAGGGTCCACCGGCTGTTGCCCGAGTATGATTGGGGTTAGCAGGTAGCTCCGCTCGAGTACGGTTGCGACCGATGTCCGCACTGCGACTTGTGGCTTCGTTGTCGCGGTTCCTAATGGGGGGCGCTTGAGCGACCCTGTTGTCGATTCGCATGAAGTAAGCGTCCTCTGCGAGCTTGGCGATGACTTGTCCCGCACGCATCCTCTGAGCCTGACGTGCTATCTTAGTGATAGACATGAGACATTGCTCTGGGGTAGTGTGTACCCGGCTCTCGACTTTGTCGAGTGCTTCTGCGAGGTTGCGGATGAGGAGGGACTCGCGGAGACGTCAGCGCCGTTCGTTCCGCTTTCTGTTGCGTTCACGTCGGGAGTCCCTGTTGGCGTTGGTCTCGTCGGCGGGCACATTGGCGGACAACTCGTCCGCTGAGATGTCCTCAAGGTATTGATCAGGGACCGTCGCTAAGGGCCCTGGCGTCTCGTTGGTAGTCATGAAGACTTGCCGGTCAGGAGAGCCAAGGCTGGAGTCGCTGGTTGCCACCGCTGTCGGAGTGTGCTCCCCAGCTGGAGCAAGCGGTGTTCCCTCCTGGAAGGGAAGTGAGTAGAGGTAGGCGATGCAGCGTGAGTTCCTTCTTGTCAAGTCTGCGGGCTTGCGGTCTGACCAGTAGACAAATCTCCCGGCGGGTGTAGATGTTATAACCAGGCCGGAAGCTGGTCCTGACAGGGGTTGCTCTGTGGTGTTTCTCTCGGACTCGGGCTCATCAGGGTCCGACCCGAAGTCGAACTCGTAGGAAGAATCCGAGTAGAAGCCGGAGAGAGGGTTGGAGTTCGAGTTGTAGCCGGGGACGGAGTTGGAGTCCGAGTCATACTCGGGTACGATCTCCTTGCCGGCCCGGCGTGTGGCGGGAGCCTTCGAGTGGGCCCTGCTGGCGTTGCGAGGACCACGTGCGAAGCGCTCACGGAGTGGGGAGGCCGCACACGATGGTTGGGTAGCCGACTCACATACGATGGCCCACGGAGACGTCGAGTTCGAGTTGGAGTCGGATCCGAGCTCGAAGTCGGCGTGTTGGTTGTAGAGCGAAATTTTGCCGAATTTTCCGACGAGATTGCTCGTGACTACTTCGGGAAGCGTCACGAGCCCAGTCTCCGGGTTGGGCGACATGGTGAGGCGGCGTGGAAAGATCCAGTGCCGTCAGCAGTGCAGACCCAGGAGCCGAAGACGAAGGTGTCGCCGCGGTTGAAGGCGACGGTTGGCTTGATGAAGATGGAAGCCGTCGAGTTCTCCATATGATCTTCGGCGAGATCCCCTACCTGGCGCGCCAGCTGTCGGTGTTTTAGACCGGCAACCTACTAAGGGGAGTACCCGAAGTAGATGAATGTGGCCTCGCCGAGATCGGTAACTCGAAGGAAGAGACACGTGGCACACAATTTAGACAGGTTCGGGCCGTGAGGTGCGTAATATCCTACGTCCTGTATGCTGCGTAGCTCTGGATTGATTGGATGTGATTACAAGATGATGTGTAATCTGATGCGTATGAGAGGGGAGGGTCCCTGCCTCGCCTTATATAGTCCGGGAGGCAGGGTTACAGGTCAGTTTAGGGAGAGAGTACTAGTCGTGTACATCTAGGAGTCCTCTACACAGTACATGGTATGCGTAGCTTCCTATCCGAGTACTTCTCCACCGTAGTCCTTGTGCCTCACGCCAACAGGTACCGTGCGGCACAAGTCGGGTAGTCCCAGGGGCCCACTGAGTAGTCGGTCCTGGTACCCACCGAGGTAGTGGGCCCAGGGAGGTCCATACGACAGTACCCTTGCTCATAATAGGATTGCACCGCTCCTCCTATGAATTGTCCGACGGTGCTAGGTGAAGGTGTCCAAGCACATAAGCGATGTTTGCATTTCCTTCATCCATTTGGTTTGCATTGGTTTGGATGGCTGCGATATTTTGCATGTTTCTCGCAGTGTATCCTCCAATGATGGCTACACTTTGTTGTGGTTGAGGAAGATGTGCATATGGCTCCACAAAGGCTACGTTGGGCACCGCAAAATTTGGTGGGGACATGGCTGCACCACTCCCCCATGCTTGCATTGGTACACCACCGTAGTAACTTGGTGGCGTCGGAATTCCTCCAAATGGTGGCACATAATTTTGTTACGCACCTCCTTCTTGGGCTGTGGAAGAACCTTCTCCTATAATCCTTCTCTTTCTTATTTTTTCTTTGCCGGCACAAGAAGTCCTTCCTCTAACCAATCTTCTTTCCCTTCAAGAAAAAATCTTAATCTTTGATCCGATAGGGGCAAATTTACTTTGGCCACTTTGAAGCCTCCTCTCTCATCTCCACTTATGTTCTTGCTTCGCTTCATATATTCAAATGGGAAGTCACGGGTAACAAGGTACACAAATATTATTTTGGAGTCTGGACTTTAAGTGGATTAAGGATGTGATTTGTTGCACGAAACAAACGGGGTGGATGGCTAAGTCTAAGGTGGTTCCGGACTACAAACTAGAGCACACGAACAAAGAGCTGGATGGGAGACTTACCTCTCTCCTCCTCTTGGCTCGGTTCTTCTCTAGTGCATTCATGCTTGTTGCTTCGTGACCACGTGCACCTTCCAAACGTTCTCGTCCACTCCTTTGCTTGCATTATTGTCCCTTCCACTTGATGATTTTGCTTTGAGTCACTTCCATGCTTCCTTGCCTCACATGCCTCCATGATATTCCTACAAAACAAAGCCTTGGCTGCCCCTCATGCTTGTCCTTTGCATGTGGTTTGATAAAAGATGTTGGAGGGGGCATCTCGTGATGCATCATGGTGCATGCATGGTTAGGTTAACCAGATTGTCTCCCTCTAAGTACGTCTTAATGCTAAGCAATCCTCTAATTTTGAAAAACAAAAATAAACTCAAAGCTTGCAATGAGTTCAAATATAAATTTAGAGGAGTTTTTAAAGCATTAAAAACAAATGTAAGTCGAAAAATATTTCCGACTACTTTTATTTTGGTCTCACCGGTATTGTTTGCTTCCATTAGTTGAGAGCAAGCTTTTTCAGGCTAGATCATGGGGGCATAGGTTTAGGTTCTAATTTTGATTAGATGAGAGAGATTTTGAATGAAATAAAATTAAATGAGGCTTAGAAAAAATTCTAACTCTAGAGAAACCAAGGATATAGATTTTTAAACCAACCGAAAGTCAAGTTTCTAGGTTCACGTGAGTCCTACCATGCGCTGAAATTTAAATAACATCTAGGTACAAGGCGTGGCTCTACTCACGTGTTTTTATCATGTAAACAAGTCAATCATAACATCATGAAGAGGATGAATGATTGTGATCGGTTCTGAATTTATTTGGTTGTGGTTTCTCGAAAAAGAAGCAAACAACATATATGATGGTTCATATAAAGGGTTTATGATCAAGCAAAATATTCAACCAAGAATTATGTCTCTAATATTATTCAACCATTCTAAGTCTAATTTCTTGATGTCTTGCGTAGTAAATTTCAAAACTAAATTACTTGAAAAGACTCGAAAAACCTGGAATCGGGTTGTCCTCCCGGTAGCTTATTCTTGACTCGACAAAACGGGTTGCCTCCCGCCTAGCGCTTCGTTTATAGTGCATGGCTATACTTCTTCACTTGATTACTTCGGATCAATGCTCTTTGCGGGCGCTACAATCTTGGGTACCCACTTCCGCACCATCTTGGGCATGGGCTTATTCTTCGGCTTAGTCATTTTTTTGGTCTTCACAGGCTGGCTTTGTCCTTTGGTCTTGACGGATGCAACACCTTCCTTCATGTAGTGGCTCGGCATCTCAAACTCCGGTCCTTCGGTCGTGATCTTCATGGTCTCCTTAGTGTGATCCTCCATCTCTCCCGAATGAGTTTGAGTAGCCTTCGCCGTCTTGGGACCTTGGGGTTGTCTCGGAAATTCTCCTTTGTTACCCATCGGGTGCCCGACAAGTTGTCCCACTTGCGTCTCTAGCATCTTCATCACGATGAACACTTCACGGATAGAGCTTCCGACCTCCGTCACCTTGCCATCTAAATTCTCCAATATTTTCTCCATAGCCTCGACTTAGTGATGGTGTCCTTGTTGATCTTAGCTTGCTCGTTCATGAAGTCCTTCAATTGTGTACAAAGGGGAACCAAATCTTGAATGGACGAACTTGCATTAAATCGGGGTTTACCTCGGACATGGTCATGCTCCTCACACTCCTCGCATGTGGATCTTGCCTCGGCAGCCTTTAGGTCTTGAGCTTCTCTCTCTATATCCATCTTCTCCATCCTCCTCTTAAGTAAACCGATATGCCACTCAAGGAATTCGGCTCGCATGTATTCATTGAAGCGCTCCAAAGCTTCCGCAATCGTCTCCATGGGCAATTGAACAAATGTATCAACCTTGTTGCGCAAACTTTGAGTCTTGGCCGGTGAATAAAATTCCTTTGTAAAGTTCCTCATCAACGCTTCCCAATCGGTGAAAGGCGAGCATTGCACCATGCGAATAGTTGAGACCTTGATCTTGAATGGTCTTCCGGCGTCCTAAGGTTTATGATAGGTAGATCAACGACGTTCGGGGTGCATAGCTCGATCTTGTGCTCCAGTTGCGGTTGTTCTCCCATGGGTGGCGGTTGAGGTTGATCTTCCTTCGCACTTGGAGGTGGTGATTCCCTTGGAGATTCCGACGGTCCTTCAACTTCGGCTTTTGAATCTAGGGTTTCCAACCCTTTATCTTGTGTTGCACGTCTCCTTTGCCTGTAAAGTTTTCCTGTATCATCCACAAAAGAAAGTTTGGGTTTCTTGGAGAGGTAGCCAACCATCTCCGGTTAGGGTTAGCAATAAAACAAAAATCTAAAAAAGAAAAATTAGGGTTAATCAAAACTAGATTAGATTGATTTTTTTCTTTTTGAGAATGATCAAACTTAAGAGATGCAAAAGAAAATCAAAAGAAAAAAACTAAAAAATAAGCGATACTAGATTGGATCTTGATTGCTTGTTCCCCGGCAACGGCGCCAGAAAAAGGGGCTTGTTGACGGTGTATATTCGTATCAAACTTCATATGGATTTGCAAGCGGACAAATCCCCCGTCGTAGTCAAGGGACCCTTCTTCCCTCGAGTGGTGAACCCAAGGTATCGAATCGGTGGAACAATGGGCAACACAAGGATTCAATCTAGTAAAGCAAGGAAAGCTATCTTTTGAAGAACCAAGTTGCATTTAATTCTAAGAGATCATCAAGAGAACACATCTAATCTAATCTACTAAAGAGGTAGCAAGAGAAAGCAAGAGATAACCGATCTAGAGAGTCTAGATCATGCTTATGTTGTAGCTCCAAACAAGATAGATGAAGATAGAAAACCGAATCTCATTAAAATCATCTTTAAACGCCCGCCTTTCAGAGCCACTGTTTTGTCACAATACACTCCTATTCATGCGGGTAGTCTAGGGCGAGTTCGATAAGAACAAGTTGAAATCACTTGGTCGGTCCGGTATGCAGCTCTAGCCACCACGGCTACAAGAGCACCCTATGCAATCTATCTTAAGTATAGATTGGGGAAGAAGCAAAACCAAGGGGGAAACAAAATCATCGAGAAGGCACTTGATCGCTAGAAATCGGATTCACTTAAAGACTTTACCATGAATGATTACATGAACAAGATCACCACCGGGATCCTACCTTGATCTTGATCCTTGCTCCGGAGCTCTGACGTGGTCTTCCATGCAAGGTTCCCACGTCGGCTAGGGAGACCCTAGACAACTAGCATGGCCCTCATCTCCGAGATGGTGTCCCTCATGCTTCTCTGCTCCTTGGCGGTGGATGACAAATTTACTGATGCGTGGCTCTCGGTCAGGGGGCTATAAATAGCCCGAGAGGCATCTAGGTCAAAGGGGGCCGACTGGGCCTTGAAACGGGCTGGGCCGACCAGCCTGGGCCCATTTCGGCCCAGTTCGTGGCCTCCTTCGCCCGACGTTGGTTCCTGAGTCTTCTAGATCCTTCCCCCTTCTGCATGTGGGCCCTTGTCGTCAGTTTCGCTCCGAGTTGGACGAAGCTCCTTGTCCCGCAAGATTCGGCACTTTTCTGGCTAGGTCCTCGGAGTTTGTCATCTTCTCGGGTTTGGTCCCTGGGCTTCTTGGAGTCATGTTTGCTTCATTGCTTGGCTTGTACCAGGCTTCAAGGTCTTGTCATGAGGTGCTTGATGAACTTATCCCGGAAGTCTTGCTTTCAACACTAAAACCCTGCATAAAAAATTAAACTCCAAAACCGACATGCACGAACGAACTTGTTATACCAAGGGGGTTAGTACCAATGGATAAGATATAAAAGTTATGCCAACACCGAAGGTAAACTCAGGGCTAGGTTGACTGTGACGCCCTAGGTTTCTAATTAACGTCATTAGTGCTAACGACCGGTTCAGCCGAGTCAAACTCGCTGACAATGGTCAAACCTAGGTCAACCTGGGTCATCACCCCGAAAACCTCGCCATTGAACCCTATTGAACCCCTTGACCAAGCCTACACACACCCGTGGTCAACCCGTGGTCAAAGACACAGTCAAAACCAGCATAACCGTTGACGTCAGCGAATGTCGTCCGGAACTTTTGCCGCGTTCTCCAAAATTCACCTAAACACTTCAAAATCTACCTTTATGAAAGTTGTCCATCTTGTTGAGGGACACAACTTTCATGTAGATTGGCATTTCAAATTTTGAGCAGAAAAGGGTGAAAAACTTGGTCAACCGCCAGTACCTCCAGTTTTCCAGAACAGGCCGACATTCAAAGTTGGCACGACGTTCCTGCAAAATCCGTTGAGAAAAGCACTATATGGCCTTTGTGAAAGTTGTAGGGGGTAGTTAGATCTACAACTTTTCTGTTGACCACTTTGTGCACTTCTATTCAACTTTTTGGAGAAAACTGCAGTCAAAGACGTCTTGACCGGCTGAAAACCAGCGCGCCCGCGCTCCAGAGCGCCGGGCGCCGCGCCGCGCCCTCGCCCGCGCCCGCCGCGCGCCGGCGCCCGCCCCTCGGCGTTCGAGCCCCGGGCCGCACCCCGAGGTCGCTCCTTCCCCCGTGCGCGTGCACCGAGGCGTCTTGAAGTCCGTGCACCCCGTTTTCCCCGTTGGACCGGCCCGTGCTCGACGTCGCACCCGAACCGGCGGTCCCTCGCCTGCCTCCCCGCCGGACGCTCCTACCAAGGCCATGGCGTCGTACCTCGATGTTTAAACCGGCTCCATGCTTCAAGGCGACGCTGCCAAGCCCCCCATGCCCCTTAAAACCGCTGTCCGGTGCCGGTGTCCGTTTCCTTTCCTCCCCGCGCTGAAGCGACGGCGTCACCACCGTGGCCGCCTGGCAAACCGCCGCGGCGCAGCCTCTCCTCCAAAATTGCCAGCGCCCCAAGGGACCTCAGACCCTCCTCTAGCTCCAACACTGCTCGCCGGCCAACTTTAGCCACCACCCGAGGCCCCCCTCGCCGGCATTGCCAGCCGCGGCGGCCGGTGCCACTGACCGCCGGCGCACCCCCCTCAACCTGCCATCCCTTGCTCCAAGCGACCCACAAACCGGACCCTTAGGACCCCTAGATCGCTCCCTTGCCCTTGCCCTTGCCCGACCAAGACCCGCGGCGAGCTCGCCGGAATTGGCCAAACCGCGCCGGCCGGCCGCCCCTAGGGGCCACATTGCAAAGAACTTTTTATTTTCGTGGGCCTCGTTGCAAAAGGTAAACTCAAATAGTGTTGCAGTTTTCCTGATTCTTGAAAATTGCGTAGAAAATCACAGAAAAATCAGAAAAATGTAAAACCAATTTTGTTGGATCCGTTGTGAATTATCCTACAACTTTTGTTATTCCGGCCTGAGCTAATTCCTGTTAGTTTTTGCATGACAAATACAAATGTGAAAACCCTAGATCTGCAATAACTCAAAAACTATAAATCCTCTGTGTCCAATTTTTGGATATGTTGTGTGTTAGGTCATGACTAGATCCTGAGCCAAAAATTGCACAAATATATGATGCAAATCTTTTTATAAAAATGTTTTTCCATCTCTGCCAGATCTGCTTAAATGATTTTTCTGGCTAAAAATAATTAGGTTTTTGCAACCAACTTTTGCATACTGTCTTTTAATTCCAAAACACACCTCTGGTGAATTAATCATAATTGTATAATGACCAGAAATATTTATTCTTGAATTATGCTTGATTTTCTTTGAAAATACATAAATCAAGTTTCATAATAGTTCTAGGTGTATGTGCTGCACCACTAGGCTAGTTTTGAACCATATAACATGTGAGAGAAAGTTTGGATCATTTTGGTTGAGTATTTAGTTTTGTGTGCTTTTACCTTGTACTTCTAGCTAGCTTTTGTCTTTTTCAAAAAGAATTAATTTCTAGCTATCCAAAGCTTGCATGTGTGTTAAATAGCTTGTTATAGGTGTTTAGTGGTTAATACACCCTTCCCCTGAATTTTATTAATTAATTTCATGAATTAAAGCATTGGAAGTAAATAAGGGCTTAATAGTCATTAAATGGGAAAAATCACCAAACCACCCTTGCTAACTTGTGGGTGGTTGTAAATCGATTTAAAAAGATAATTGCACCTACCCACTACTGTTTGTGAATTTAAATTAAATTAGTTGCATATATATGTACACAGTCACTATCAAAAAGAATTTTTAATAAAGAATTGCATATTGTTCCTTTTTGGAAGAGTATGCTAAATGTATTCTTATCTAGGTGAATGTGTCCAACTAATGCACCCTATGGTTGTAATTTATTGTTTGTGATTAATTAAATTAAAATCGTCAAGTAAATCTTGCATTTGCATCCTCGTGTAGATCTCCCGAACGGTAGCTGTACGCGTGTGCGGATCGGACGAGACAGAGGAGCTGACGGAGACGTGCACCACGTCGTTGTAGAGCAAGACCTGGACCAAGTCCAGAAGGGCCCAAGGCCAATCTTACCATCAAAGGCAAGCCCCAGATCATTAACCCTGTTTTCGAAATTTATGTAATTATCGTTGCTATGATTGTGCATTTACGTTTCAGGAGTTGATTTGAAACCCTAGATGCATGATCCCTAGGTACCTATGCTCTATCACTAGTATGCTAGGTCGATAGCTGCTATGCTATAGGACCCGGTAGAAGTCGAGTGATGTTCGTCACTCGCGAGAATAGGTTCTTATGTTGGAATCAAAAGATCTTTATAAATGGATTGCTCATGTGGTAAGAGCATGGGATTTGGGCTCTAGTCCAGTGGCTTTCGTGGGCTAAGCTTTTGAATGTACTAAACATATGCCGGGTATGGGACCGGTAAGCCTAGTACCCGATTGACGCGGTAAGGGAACCTTTCCCTACTAAACCTGGGGCACTTGTGTCCCCCTGCTTGCAACAGTGTGGTACCCGCGTGAGTCTGGACGTTCGTGTGGGAGCGATCCAGTAAACCTTGTACCAAGGAATGTAGGTTCCGCTCCTGAGCTGAAGATCGACGGGAACCGCCTGGTCGGTGTACACCCTGGGGGTATGCATTCTTCCGTGTGTTTAGGTCCACCTTGCAAGGTTTAAATCAATCGATTGTCGACCTCTCACCGTTATCCGAGACTGCTTAATCAACTGGCCATGATATCCCATAATGATGGAACTTGAGGAATATGGTTGTATGAATTAATTGTTTCTCCAATTCTTGATTGAACTAGATGGCACATTTAGAAATGGTAATCAACTAGAACTTGTTCTAAAAGATTGAAAGTAAGGACCTACTCTTAGCAGCTGTTCGGCAAAAGAAACTCCACCGGCCAAAAGCCTTTCATGTCTAGAAGTTGGTGATGTAGTTATCACCCGACGGTTAAGTCTTGCTGAGTATTAGTATACCCAGCCTTGCTTTAAAATTGTTGTTGCAGGTGTGATTGACCGGATGGGTGACGACAAGTGATGACATCACGGATGGCCTCCTATGATGTCTACCGTTGCGCTAGTTTATTTTATTTCCGCTGTTTTCAAACTCTGAACCTTTACTCCATGTCATGAACAATGGTTTGTAATAAATTATGTTAACTCGTGTTGTACTCTGGACTCGCCTTCGCGTGAGTTTTAATGCATATGTCGATCCTCTCGTTTGTATTCCAAGTGATTTACGGGCGTTAACCCGCAACTAACGACAGGATGATACTTTATTATTGCTTAATGACCAAAGTGGATCGGTCTTAGGCGATAGTACGGTATTTTCCGGGCGGGTTGTCACAAATCGGTATCGAGCGATTGCATGCACCAGAGCCTGATTAACAACCTTAATCACATGATTTTTGAATAAAAATTTGCCAAGATTGTTTGGATTTGCAAAACACGTTGGTCCGTTAAGGATAAACTAGACCGAGAGGCCCTAGAGGGAATTTTTGGTTTCTTTCAGGTGGCTTATTAATCTATGGTTTATTTTGCTAACTTCCAGCACATTTTACTTTATGTCAGACTTACATTCTTGCACAACCAAACTAGATGAGCCACGTGTTTTATACGTGTGCTGTTCCGCATCACGGGAATTGCGAGGGTTGATGGATTGATCCATTCCACGGATCCCAGCTTCGCGTCTGTTTATGAGTTGTGTGTCGCCACGTGTTTCATACGTGTGCATTCCGCATGTCTCTCATGCGAGGCAAGGATACACTCCATTCAAACGGAGGGTGTCCAAGGTTGGACGCTGTCCATGCAGCGGCTTAACGCATGGGTGCCGTTTCTATAGTGAACGGTAATGTATGTGGACGCTTTCATGAGTGCTGGCATGAAGGTTCGTTGTGCTCTGTGATCTTCTGCAGGTACACTAACCACGTTCTTAAGTCGCTAAGCGAGTACCGATAGTCTCGACTAGTTATTATAGGGAGAGACGTAATTGTTGCCTTGCCACCGGCACTAACTTCGGTTTTGGCTTAATTGCTTGGTGAGGACGAATAGGTCGTTCTTGCATCATGATAAAAACCTGCTGAGTAGTGAAAGGATCATATGTGTTGTTTTCCTTAAGTAATAATCTAATAACAACAATAACAACCTTTAAACCGAATCTAAAGTGTTGTTGGACCATCTAGTTGGCCCTGTTGTCGTGACCTCTTCTCAGACCTTTCTGCAGAGTTTCCGCAGAGGTGATCTATACCGAGTGCCCATATCTATCCAAATCCTTTCTAAGAGATCTTTTCACGATCATAGGTTTTCAAATCTCAAGCTATGCTCAAATAGTAAACCTAGGTCTTGCCGTCTTTCCGGAACACGTCATTCCGAATCTTGCACCTTTGCGCCTTGTTCCTGACTCCTCTAGCTTAACCCTCGACTACCAAGTTTGGTCTCATGAACCTACCGAGTTGCCGGAAAATTTTGAACATTTCGGGAACTTTGGTTTCGGAATGTTGGAAATTGTCATTTCGATGTAGTGCAACTGTCTCGAGTCTAGCTATTTGGTCAATTTGAGTTTTCGTCGTACATGTTCTACTTGTTGAACAAGCTTACGAATGTGTAACTTATGAAAACTCGAATTTTTCAGATGGTGGGCTTGACACGCAGCACTCCGAATGGTTTCGGTAATTCTAGTGGCCGCAACCAGCCGCCACCACCGCCGGACCCGACAATAGTGGCTACTCAAACCGAGATGATGCGCCAAATTCTTCTATACTGCGCAGAGCAATCCCAGCGAGCGGCGGCCCCCACGGGAATCGATTAATGCCCAAGGTCAAGTAACCGAGTACAAGCACTTCCTGGATATGAATCCTCCACAGTTCAATGGGACAGAAGAACCCTTGGATGCTGATGCCTGGATTCGGGCCATTGAAGCTATGTTTGCGGTGTTTACCTTGCCATGTTCAGAAGGACGCAAGGCTAAATTCGCGGCATTGCAGCTTCGCGGTTCTGCTTTAATGTGGTGGGAACACTACAAATCCATGCAGCAACCTGAGTATGAAATCACTTGGGAAGAATTCAAAAAGGCTTTCAGAGACCATCACATGCCTAAAGCACTTACCGATAGGAAAATGAGAGAGTTATTGGCTCTCAAGCAAGGGTCAGACACGGTGTACCAGTACGCGCAGAAGTTTAATAACCTCTGCCAATATGGAGGGTATCATGTGGATACCGACACGAAGAAGATGGAGCTTTTTCGTGAAGGTCTGAATATTAAACTGGCTGAATGGCTGAACCTGGTAAAGTTTGATAGCTACCCCATGCTAGTGAATAAGGCTATCTCCCAGGAAGATGCCATGAAGAGAGCCCAAGCCGAGAAGAAAAGAAAGGCTGACTCCATGCCCAATAATGCACAACGTTACAAGATACGCATTATGCGGAAGACTTTCCCAGACTTCCAGCAGGCTTCACAGTCGGAAAGGTTAGTGGCTAAGTTGTCCCAGGAGCGGACTCAAGAAAATCTTCACCTTCCCAACACTCAACAGCCGACTCCCAAGCCTATTGTACCTAGTCCTAATGGTAGCAATGAGCGTCGTTGTTTCAAGTGTGGTGAACCAGGACACTTCGCTAGGTCATGCCTGCAACCGTGCCAGACCAACAGGCAACACCGACTAACTCAGCCTAATCAGAGACAAGTTTCCAAACCCATCAAGAAGGGCAAGAAGAAGATTGCTCAAGTCAGGAAGGGCAGACTCAGCTTCACTTCTGTGGGTGATATTCCAGAAGGAGCACCAGTAATGATGGGCACGTTCGCTATTCGAGGCAAACCCATCCGTGTGTTGTTTGATTCTGGCGCTACCCATAGTTTCATGAATGCAAAGACGCTAAGAAAAGTAGGACTGAACTCCTGCAACACCAAGGACGCTTTTACAATCAAAACAGCGGGAGGGGACATCTCTTCCGAGTTGGTGACCAGGTGAGTACTCTTGGAATTAGGAAGCAAAACAATTGACACGGACCTTATCATTTTGGGATTAGAAGGTATGGATGTCATTCTAGGAATGGACTGGATGAACCGACATAAGGTAGTACTGGATATTTCAGAGAGAGTGGTAGACATCAACTCACCAATTGTTGGAGCCACGATTCTATACCTACCTTTCAAGGATGGTGTGAATCCTTGTTCTTATGTGGCAATCACTTCTCAGCTGGAAGGAATTCCAGTGGTTCGAGAGTTTGCGGATGTTTTTCCCGATGAATTGCCGGGTATGCCACCCGACCGAGAGGTTGAGTTTGTCATCGAACTTCAACCGGGGACAGCCCCCATCTTCAAGAGACCTTACCGTATGCCACCCAAGGAATTAGCAGAATTGAAGACCCAACTTCAAGAGTTGCTAGATAAGGGTTATATTCGCCCAAGTTCTTCACCTTGGGGTTGCCCAGCTTTATTTGTGAAGAAGAAAGATGGTAGCTTGAGGTTGTGTGTGGACTACCGACCTCTCAATGCAGTAACAATCAAGAACAAGTACCCATTACCCCGCATCTATGTTCTGTTTGATCAATTGGCTAGAGCCAGAGTTTTCTCCAAGATTGATCTTCGGTCAGGGCACCATCAAATAAAGATCAGACCATGTGATATTCCCAAGACGACTTTCTCCACTCGATACGGTCTTTATGAGTATCTGGTAATGTCCTTTGGTCTTACCAATGCACCTGCTTATTTCATGTATCTCATGAATTCCGTATTCATGACGGAGCTGGACAAGTTTGTAGTGGTATTCATTGATGATATTCTAATCTATTCCAAGAATGAAGAAGAACATGCAGAACATCTCCGAATTGTTTTGCAACGTTTGCGAGATCACAGGCTTTATGCCAAGTTCTCCAAATGTGAATTTTGGTTAGATAGTGTGAAATTTTTGGGGCACACTATTTCCAAGGAAGGCATATCTGTGGATCCTAGCAAAGTACAAGAGGTTATGGATTGGAAACCACCCAAGACCGTACATCAAATCCGAAGTTTTCTGGGTTTAGCAGGCTATTATCGTCGTTTCATTCCGGATTTTTCCAGGGTTGCTAAACCTATGACTGAGCTACTAAAGAAGGGAGTCAAGTTTGTGTGGAGCGAAGATTGTGAAAAAGCTTTCCACACATTGAGGCAACATCTGACTACAGCCCCAGTGCTAGTGCAACCGGATAATTCTAAACCGTTTGAAGTCTTTTGTGATGCTTCGGGCACTGGTCTCGGTTGTGTTCTTATGCAAGAAAATCGAGTCATTGCCTATGACTCACGATCGCTTCGACCCCATGAAGTGAATTACCCGACCCATGATCTTGAATTAGCAGCGGTTGTTCATGCTCTCAAGATCTGGAGGCATTATCTTATGGGAAACCATTGTAATATCTTCACCGATCACAAGAGTCTTAAGTATATCTTCACCCAATAAGAATTGAATATGAGGCAGAGAAGATGGTTGGAATTGATTAAAGACTATGATCTAGAAGTACACTACCATCCCGGAAAAGCCAATGTTGTTGCAGATGCGCTTAGCCGAAAGGTTCACTGCAACTGCATAACCGTGGAGTCGTATAGTGAGACTTTGTGTGAAGACTTGCGGAAGCTCCGATTGGAAATTGTGGAGCAAGGAAATCTGAATGCTATCTCTGCTGAGTCCAATCTATATGACAGAATCGTATTGGCTCAACTCAATGATGAAGGTGTCCAGCTAATAAAACAGAGATTAGTGGAAGAAGACCCCAAATATAGTTGTTTCCGTAAGGATGCAAAAGATGTGGTGTGGTTTGAGCAACGTCTCGTAGTTCCTGTTGATCCGGAACTCCGAAAGGAAATTTTCGACGAAGCTCATCTTTCCCAATTCTCTATTCATCCCGGAAGCACCAAAATGTATCAAGATTTGAAGAAAAACTTTTGGTGGTCAAACATGAAGGTAGACATAGCCAAATACGTGGCAGAGTGTGATACTTGTCATCGAGTCAAAGCCAGCCATTTGAAGTCAGCCGGTGTACTTCAACCATTGACTATACCTTTGTGGAAGTGGGATGACATAAGTATGGATTTTATAGTGGGTTTACCCCTGACTGCCAGAAAGAAGGATTCCATCTGGGTTATAGTGGACCGATTGACCAAGACCGCTCATTTCATCGCAGTGCACACCACTTACTCCGTCCAAGATTATGAAGAACTCTATATCGATCAAATTGTGCGCCTGCACGGGATTCCCAAGACCATTGTTTCTGATCGAGGTACTCAATTTGTGGCTCGTTTCTGGGAACAATTGCATGGATCTTTGGGAACCAAATTGATTCATAGTTCAAGTTATCATCCTCAGACCGATGGTCAGACCGAGCGAGTCAATCAAATTGTGGAAGACATGCTGAGAGCAAGCATCATGCATTTTGATAAGAGTTGGGACAAGTGTCTATCTTTGGCAGAATTCTCTTATAACAATAGTTATCAAGCTAGTTTGAAGATGGCACCATTTGAAGCTCTTTATGGACGAAGATGCCGAACTCCTTTGAATTGGTCAGAAGCCAGAGAGCGAACGCTCTTTGGTCCCGATGTAGTTAAAGACGCAGAAGAGAAGGTGGAAGTGATCAGAGAAAACCTAAAGTTGGCTCAAATGAGACAAAAGAGTTACCATGACAAAGGGACTGCACCCCGACGCTATGAAGTGGGTGATTACGTATACCTCAAGGTTTCCCCGACCAAAGGTGTACAGAGATTTGGCGTCAAAGGGAAGTTAGCCCCACGCTATATCGGCCCATACGAGATCATTGAGATATGTGGACCAGTCGCTTATCGTATCCGACTTCCGGATCGATTCTCGGCTGTGCACAATGTGTTTCATGTGACACAATTGAAGAAAGGTGTGAAAGTACCCGAGACAGAAGTGATCACGGAAGCGAACGCTTGGATCGAGCCAGATCTTTCAGTGGTCGAGCATCCGCTGAGAGTGCTAGATCAAAAAGAAAGACAAACTAGGAGACATACCGTGAAGATGTACAAGATACAGTGGAGTCACCATACTAAAGAGGAAGCTACGTGGGAGACCGAGCACTTCCTCAACACCAAGTATCCGGGTTTTCTTCAATCGCGAAACGGTAAGAACCTTACCCCTACCTTTGTCTTTAATTTTCGAATCTCGGGTCGAGATTCCCTTTAAGGGGGGTAGGCTGTGACGCCCTAGGTTTCTAATTAACGTCATTAGTGCTAACGACCGGTTCAGCCGAGTCAAACCCGCTGACAATGGTCAAACCTAGGTCAACCTGGGTCATCACCCCGAAAACCTCGCCATTGAACCCTATTGAACCCCTTGACCAAGCCTACACACACCCGTGGTCAACCCGTGGTCAAAGACACGGTCAAAACCAGCTTAACCGTTGACGTTAGCGAATGTTGTTCGGAACTTTTGCCACGTTCTCCAAAATTCACCTAAACACTTCAAAATCTACCTTTATGAAAGTTGTCCATCTTGTTGAGGGACACAACTTTCATGTAGATTGGCATTTCAAATTTTGAGCAGAAAAGGGTGAAAAACTTGGTCAACCGCCAGTACCTCCTGTTTTCCAGAACATGCTGACATTCAAAGTTGGCACGACGTTCCTGCAAAATCCGTTGAGAAAAACACTATATGGCCTTTATGAAAGTTGTAGGGGGTAGTTAGATCTACAACTTTCCTGTTGACCACTTTGTGCACTTCTATTCAACTTTTTGGAGAAAACCGCAGTCAAAGACGTCTTGACCGGCTGAAACCAACGCGCCCGCGCTCCGCGCGCGCCGGGCGCCGTGCGCCGCGCCCGCCCCTCGGCGTTCGAGCCTTGGGCCGCACCCCGAGGCTGCTCCTTCCCCAGGCGCGTGCACCGAGGTGTCTTGAAGTCCGTGCACCCCGTTTTCCCCTTTGGACCTGCCCGTACTCGACGTCGCGCCCGAACCGGCGGTCCCTCGCCTGCCTCCCCGCCGGACGCTCCTACCAAGGCCATGGTGCCGTACCTCGATGTTTAAACTGGCTCCATGCTTCGAGGCGACGCTGCCGAGCCCCCCTGCCCCTTAAAACCGTTGTCCGGCGCCGGTGTCCGTTTCCTTTCCTCCCCGCGCTGAAGCGACGGCGTCGCCACCGTGGCCGCCCGGCAAACCGCCGCGGCGCGGCCTCTCTTCCAAAATTGCCGGTGCCCCAAGGGACCTCAAACCCTCCTCTAGCTCCAACACCGCCGCCGGCCAACTTTAGCCACCACCCGAGGCCCCCCTCGCCGATTGCCCGGCCGCGGCGGCCGTGCCACCGACCGCCGCGCACCCCCCCCTCAACCGGCCATCCCTTGCTCCAAGCGACCCACAAACCGGACCCTTAGGACCCCTAGATCGCTCCCTTGCCCTTGCCCGGCCAAGACCCGCGGCGAGCTCGCCGGAATTGGCCAAACCGCGCCGGCCGGCCGCCCCTAGGGGCCACATTGCAAAGAACTTTTTATTTTCGAGGGCCTCGTTGCAAAAGGTAAACTCAAATAGTGTTGCAGTTTTCCTGATTCTTGTAAATTGTGTAGAAAATCACAAAAAAATCAGAAAAATGTAAAACCAATTTTGTTGGATCCGTTGTGAATTATTCTCAACTTTTGTTATTATGGCCTAAGCTAATTCCTCATAGTTTTGGCATGAAAAATACAAATGTGAAAACCCTAGATCTGCAATAACTCAAAAACTATAAATCTTCTGTGTCCAATTTTTGGATATGTTGTGTGTTAGGTCTTGGCTAGCTCCGGAGCCAAAAATTGCACAAAGTTATGAAGTAAATCGTTTTATAAAAATGTTTTTCCATCTCTGCCAGATCTGCTTAAATGATTTTTGTGGCTAAACATAATTAGGTTTTTGCAACCAACTTTTGCATACTGTCTTTTAATTCCAAAACACACCTCTGGTGAATTAATCACAATTTTATAATGACCAGAAATATTTATTCTTGAATTATTCTTGATTTTTTTTTGAAAATACATAACTCAAGTTTCATAATAGTTCTAGGTGTATGTGCTGCACCAATAGGCTAGTTTGGAACCATATAACATGTGAGAGAAAGTTTGGATCATTTTGGTTGAGTATTTATTTTTGTGTGCTTTTACCTTGTCCTTCAAGCTAGCTTTTGTCTTTTTCAAAAAGAATTAATTTCTAGCTATCCAAAGCTTGCATGTGTGTTAAATAGCTTGTTATAGGTGTTAAGTGGTTAATACACCCTTCCCCTGAATTTTATTAATTAATTTCATGAATTAAAGCATTGGAAGTAAATAAGGGCTTAATAGTCATTAAATGGGAAAAATCACCAAACCACCCTTGCTAACTTGTGGGTGGTTGTAAATCGATTTAAAAAGATAATTGCACCTACCCACTACTGTTTGTGAATTTAAATTAAATTATTTGCATATATATGTACACGAAATCACTATCAAAAAGAATTTTTAATAAAGAATTGCATATTGTTCCTTTTTGGAAGAGTATGCTAAATGTATTCTTATCTAGGTGAATGTGTCCAACTAATGCACCCTATGGTTGTAATTTATTGTTTGTGATTAATTAAATTAAAATCGTCAAGTAAATCTTGCATTTGCATCCTCGTGTAGATCTCCCGAACGGTAGCTGTACGCGTGTGCGGAACGGAGGAGACAGAGGAGCTGACGGAGACGTGCACCACGTCGTTGTAGAGCAAGACCTGGACCAAGTCCAGAAGGGCCCAAGGCCAATCTTGCCATCAAAGGCAAGCCCCGGATCATTAACCCTGTTTTCGAAATTTATGTAATTATCGTTGCTATGATTGTGCATTTACGTTTCAGGAGTTGATTTGAAACCCTAGATGCATGATCCCTAGGTACCTATGCTCTATCACTAGTATGCTAGGTCGATAGCTGCTATGCTATAGGACCCGGTAGAAGTCGAGTGATGTTCGTCACTCGCGAGAATAGGTTCTTATGTTGGAATCATAAGATCTTTATAAATGGATTGCTCATGTGGTAAGAGCATGGGATTTGGGCTCCGGTCCAGTGGCTTTCGTGGGCTAAGCTTTTGAATGTACTAAACATATGCCGGGAATGGGACCGGCAAGCCTAGTACCCGATTGACGCGGTAAGGGAACCTTTCCCTACTAAACCTGGGGCACTTGTGTCCCCCCTCGCTTGCAACAGTGTGGTACCCGCGTGAGTCTGGACGTTCGTGTGGGAGCGATCCAGTAAACCTTGTACCAAGGAATGTAGGTTCCGCTCCCGAGCCGAAGATCGACGGAACCGCCCTTGGTCGGTGTATACCCTGGGGGTATGCATTCTTCCGTGTGTTTAGGTCCACCTTGCAAGGTTTAAATCAATCGATTGTCGACCTCTCACCGTTATTCGAGACTGCTTAATCAACTGGCCATGATATCCCATAATGATGGAACTTGAGGAATATGGTTGTATGAATTAATTGTTTGTCCAATTCTTGATTGAACTAGATGGCACATTTAGAAATGGTAATCAACTAGAACTTGTTCTAAAAGATTGAAAGTAAGGACCTACTCTTAGCAGCTGTTCGGCAAAAGAAACTCCACCGGCCAAAAGCCTTTCATGTCTAGAGGTTGGTGATGTAGTTATCACCCGACGGTTAAGTCTTGCTGAGTATTAGTATACTCAGCCTTGCTTTAAAATTGTTGTTGCAGGTGTGATTGACCGGATGGGTGACGACAAGTGATGACATCACGGATGGCCTCCTGTGATGTCTACCGTTGCGCTAGTTTATTTTATTTCCGCTGTTTTCAAACTCTGAACCTTTACTCCATGTCATGAACAATGGTTTGTAATAAATTATGTTAACTCGTGTTGTACTCTGGACTCGCCTTCGCGTGAGTTTTAATGCATATGTCGATCCTCTGTTTGTATTCCAAGTGATTTACTGGGCGTTAACCCGGCAACTAACGATAGGATGATACTTATTATTGCTTAATGACCAAAGTGGATCGATCTTATGCGATAGTACGGTATTTTTCTGGGTGGGTTGTCACATTGACGGAATTTCACCGTCGACAACAGCCACAACATGTACGCCTCGAAGAACCTGTCGACTGTCTCCTGCTCGGCGTCATCTGCTAGGTAATAAGCCTGTACAAACAAAATCAAACGTTAGTTAGTTTTATTGTCTCCATATAATCAAAACCGGAGAGAAATATGAGGTAAAGGTACGTATGCTAAACTGCTGCAACCAAGACAAGGTGGGTCCGTGAGCATTCGTGAACTCCTGGTACAGGGCGGGCGTGCGATCGTTCTGAGGAACGTTCGCGAATCGAGCGAGGAACTCCGTACGCCAGTTAGCGGAGATGTCTGCGGCCCTCAGCGACTCGCCCTCACAAGGAAGGCCCATCAGCAGCGACATGTCCTGAAGGGTCACCGTCATCTCGCCGACGGTGAAGTGGAACGTGTGGGTCTCCGGCCTCCAGTGGCCCAGAAGTGTGCCGAGGAGGGAGAAGTCGTACTAGAAGCGTGTCATGCGCTCATTCCGCAGAATCGCGTCGCGCTGGCTGTCCCCCTGGACTAACCGCGCTACAAGCAGGAGTCCTACAGCTCGTAGCCTAAAACAAATAACGTAATTTATTAGTTACAACAAAAGGATAAATGAAGGTACATACAATAACTTTATATCAATTCACGTACTTGGGAACCCAGCGGTCGTGGATCGGCATCAACATGCGCGTAGTGCGGCAACGCACGTGTCCAACATCCTCTCCGAGGACGACAGACAGGAACGAGCGGTGCCGGCGGTCGGTATCCCTGTCCAACAACTCAGGCGTCACGTATGCCTCAAGCTCAACACGAGCAGCCTGAGCCTGAGCCTCAGCCCGCGCCTGGGCCTACGCCTGAGCCTGGGCCTGAGCCTCCGCCTCGGCTTGAGCCTGAGTCTGGTCCATAGTTGAAGCTGCATACAAAAATTAAATATAGAATTTAAAAAGACAGATAAATAGGTTTTTTAAATTTTGTTTTTAGTTTTTCATTTTTAAAACAACAAATCGAGGAATATTAGCTCCATTATTACAACACAACCAGAATAGGATCTAGTTCTTATAGAACAATATTATAGTACCATGATGCAAACAAATAGTAGTTCAAATATTACAACACCGCATGATCAAATACTACAACATCATATAAGTGCTAGTATTTAGCCATCCCTGTGATGTGACGACGAAGGTTTATCTTTCTTGGTAGCTTTTTTAGTTGGTGGATTAGTAACACACGGGTTTGCTGAAGGACCGTAAAGACCACCCGGAGCATAAAGACCACCATAAGAAGGTTCCTCTCTTGCAATGGCATCTGCAGTTTTTCCTTACATATATCGAAGCATGCCTCTTTCTATTGTGCTCATTTTCTTCGGATCAGGTGTTGTATTTGAGTTTTTCCCCTTCTGATCACCACCACCATTACCATCCTCCCCCCTCCGGCAGCAGCAGTAGACATCTCCAGTTATTGTTTTAAACAAATATAAGTATTTTCTACAAATTCTACAACAAATAAACTCATTTTCAACATTTTCTAAAAAAAATCCAAGAAATTTTGATAATTTCTACAATTTCTAAAACAGATAAACTCATTTTCTACATTTTCTAAACAAACTAAAGTAATTTCGGTAATTTCTACAATATCTGGAATAGGTACATCAATTTTCTACAGTTTCTAAACAAATTAAATTATTTTCTACAATTCTTAAACGATATAAACTAATTTTCTAGATTTTCTACATTGGAAAACTAATTTTCTAGATTATCTAAATAAAAAAGTACTTTTCTAAATAAAAAAACTAATTTTCTAGATTTTTAAACTAAAAAACTAATTTTCTATATTTTATAAACTAAAAAACAAATGTTCTAGATTTTCTAAACTAAAAAACTAATTTTCTAGAATTTCTAAACTACAAAACAAATTTTCTAGACTAAAAAACTAATTTTCTAGATTTTATAAGCTAAAAAACTGAATTTCTATATTTTCTAAATTAGAAAACTAATTTTCTAAACTAAAAAACTAATTTTCTAAATTAGAAAACTAATTTTCTAGATTTTCTGAATAAAAAACTAATTTTCTAAATTTTCTAATAAAAAAATAATTTTTTAGGTTTTCTAAACTACAAAACTAATTTTCTAGACTAGAAAACTAATTTTCTAGATTTTCTAAAAAAACTAATTTTCTAGATTTTCTAAACTAGAAAAATAATTTTCTAAACTAAAAAACTAATTTTTTTAGATTATCTAAACTAAGAAACTAATTTCCTAAATCTAATATAATTAATGAACTAATTTCTAAACTAATTAAATTAACTAAAGAAAAGAGAGACAACTTACGTGGAGAGAGAGGAGGGGGCGGCGGCCGTCGTCGCCCCTTATATAGGCGCGGCAGCCGCTGTCCCCCACGGCGGTAGCAACCTGCCCGTGGCCCACAGCGGGCCCATGGCGGTAGGCACCGCGGGCCCCGCTCCCCACAAAGGACCGTTGTCGGGCCCCTTGCCGCCGTGGGCCATGGCGGTCGCCTTTCAAACCGCCGTGGCACACGACGTTTGGTTGCCAAATGTGCAAAAGTTTCAAACGGTCGTATAATTTTGCAAAATGATTTAAAAATATAAAATTTTCCTTTCGGAACATTTTTTCGTCCCCACCTTTCAATGTTTGAGATTAGTGCAACCAACCACAGTCTTTGGATCAAAGGCCCAACAGCCAGCCCACGTAGCCCAAAAAAGCAGCTAGCCCTAACCACCCCCACCTTCTCCTCTGTCCACCCCTGCCAGCCGCAGCCGCCTAGCGGTCGCGCGCGCCGGTCTAGCTCCCCGCGCGCGTTGGTCCCGGCCCCACGCCGCCGTTGCTCACCGCAGGTCGGTCTCGGCCCCGCACCCGCGTTGCCCGCCGCGGCCCGTGCGCCCCCATGTGGCTCGTGCTCCGCCCGCCATGGCGTGGTGCCGCGCCGAGCTCGGGGCCGCCGACCGTCGCCGGCCCTCGCCCATCACGCCGCCGCGGGCGGCCCGGGACGCTCGCCGGTTGCCGCGCGCTGCGCTGTCTCCGCATCGCCTTGCTGCTGCGCGCCGGGCTCCCCAGCTGGAAGAAAGGAAAAAAATTGAAAAATGTTGAACTTTTTGAGAAAATGTTGATAAACATTTTTCATGAAAAATGTTGATGAAACGTGTCATAAAAATATTAAATCTAACATTTTCTTTCGAAAAATGTTGCTACAACTCTTTCTGGGAAATGTTGGTTGAAATTTCTATGATTCAACATTTGTGAAAAATGTTGCAATTTTTTTAAATACCGATAACATTTTTTAAACACGTTTCTGAAAAATGCTGACGAAAAAATTTGGCAACACTTCTAAAAAATGTTGACGAAAAAATATTGACAACACCGCCAAAAAAGTTGATGAGAAAAAATGTTGGCAAACTTTCGAAAAATGTTGACGAGAAAAAATGTTGGCAACACTTCCGAAAAATGTTGACGAAAAAATGTAGGCAACTCTCCTAAAAATGTTGACGAAAAAATGTTTGAACACTTTCGAAAAATGTTGATGAAAAGAATGTTGGTAACACTACCGAAAAATATTGATGAGAAAAAATGTTGGCAAACTTTCGAAAAAATATTGTCAACACTTCTGAAAAATTTTGATGAAAAATGTTGGTACCACTTCCAAAACATGTTGACGAAAAAATGTTGGTACCACCTCCAAAAAATGTTGACGAAAAAAGTGTTGCCAACACTTCCAAAAAATGTTGACGAAAAATGTGCGCTACACTCGTAAAAATGTTGACGAAAAAATGTTGACAACACTTAAAAAAATGTTGACGAAAAAATGTTCGCAACATTTCCAAAAAATGTTGATGAAAGCAATATTGACAGGAGTTCAAAAAGATTAATAAAAAAATAAAAAAGTCAAATCATGTGGGTATTTACGGGACTTATTGAGTCTGTTAAGTGACCTATTTTGGGCCTTTGTGAGCTTTATAGTTCACATCCTTATTCAACTTCCGGTAGGTGTATATATGATGCACGTAGTTGCACACAAAACCCGTGTTGTGATTTTGTTGTACTCCTATCTGAATTTTGTTGTTTATTAAATGTGGCTGATTTGTCATGACTAGAAAGAAATTACTTTGAATGCAACTGTTATATGTTTTTTTCCAATCAAGGTCGGCCCATTCATTAACACAATCATTCGGAGTTTGAGATTTTAAACATACTTTGTGACACACTGAAATGCAATTAGATTCGGATACTATCAAATATGACGTTTCTAAACTGAAACATGGTAAAAGCAGAGGTGGGAACAAACCTGAAATCTATTTTAAAGCACACCACTGAAACATTGTGAAACTGCCTAAGAATCTCAAACATGATGGAATCTATTTTAATCCACACCCCTGCAAATCGATTTGTGGTGGAGCTGCCTAAATTCTGAATCGGAAATTGGCAGGAAGGTGTAAACTCACTGAAAATAATACCAGACTAAAAATTGCAGAAATATCAAGCCTGTCAAATTACAGAAATTGGAGCAGGAATGGTTCGTTATTCAAACAAGGCATCATCACTGAATTGCACATTGCTCAAACTACATAACAAATTTTATGAATCTACAGGTCTTCGTTCAACAGAATTTATGCGGCCAACACCAGGACCATCTCCAATGCAACTCTCAAAATCCGGGAAAAATCAGCTGAAATCTACTTTTTTTTAGCAGAGCTGAAATCTAACTTGAGCTTCTGCCAACTCAACTGCATTGGGACCAATTCGAATGAGAAATTTAGCATGCACAAGCAGACTGAAATCAAGAAAAGTGAGAGGTCTCTGGTTTTTCTGTTTCCACCACTAAAATATTGCAGGCGTTTTAGTCTAATGTTGTTCAGAAAGTAAGGACTCTGGTTTTTTAAGTCTGAAAATGTTCAGAAAGGAAGGCACATTGTCAGGAGTCTTAGGATTCCAGGCTCAGAAGGGGGGAAAAATCAATGGCAACCGTTCCGTAGTTCGATCCGATCGATCGCCATCCTCCCATGATGCATCCTAGGCAACACACAGAGAATCGCAAAGTAGGATCGCAAACGTTGAAAATCCAAGACACTGGAAAGACAAAACAGTTGGGATTGCAATGCAGGACATATAGCATCTTTCTGCTAACCAAGATTGGAACACAGTACTACTTGTGCTACTCGATTAGAACAGGCTCAGATCTCCGATCAACAAGATTAACCTGGCCACCCCCACCCAAAAGCTCAACAGCAAGCGACCATAGATCCACCAACCTCATATGACTACTTCTACTACTACCAGCAACCAACTAGAGCTAACAACAAGAGGTAAACGCAGCCACAGGGATCATCATCTCAACTCATCATCATCTCGTCGGTCGGGGGAAATCCGGGGTTGGCGGTCACTCCTCGTCGAAGAGGTTGAACAAGTTGTTGTCCTCCTCCTCCACCTCGTCCTCCTTCTCCTCCTTCTCCTCCTCCTTGGCCTCGGCCGCGGCGGCGCCGCCGGCGGCGGCTGCTGGCGCCCCGAAGCTGATGGCGGCCCCGGACGGCGCGTAGGAGAGCTGCTCCCTCCCCGCGGCGAGGAGCTCGGCGACGTCCTTGCCCTCCAGCTGCGAGAATAGCAGGTCCAGCCGGTCCTCCTCCACCTCGGCGCCCACCGCGCCCAGGATGCGGCGCACGTCCTCCTTGGTCGGGGCCGCGGCGGCGACGACGCCCTCCTCCACCGCCCCCTCGGCGGCTGCGGCTGCGGCTGACTGATCGGCGCCCAGGTACGCCAGCAGGTACGCGGCGACGAACTTCATCTCGAACCGGCGGGTTGCGGTGCTGCTGCAGCTGCTGCGGCGGCGATTGGGGTTCGGTTGCGGGTGCGTGGTGGTGGGGTTTTGGGGGAGCGGGGTTGCGCGCGGGCGGTTATATGGAGGAGGGCCTGGGCGTGTGCGGGTGGGGCTCGGCCAGCTGAGGTGCTGCGGCAAAACTTGAGGGCTACGAATCCAACCCGGCTACGGAACCGTGGCCGCGACGGAAGCGGATGCGCCGGGCGGTTACTGCCTCGTGTCGAGGCCCGGGATTTGCGGCCGGGGGGCGTGTCGCTGGCACGTGGGGCCCGCAGGGCACGAGTGGGGGAGGCGCACCGCACCGTTTCTTCTCGCTTTCGGAGGAAAGCGCAGTGGTAGCTCGTCCGGAGGGACGGGGGAGTCGAATTGTGTGATGAGACAGAATGTACCAAATACTACTCCCTCCGGTTTGGTATAAGAATTCGTTTAGGACAGTCACACGGTCTCCAAAACACAACTTCGACTTCTCTTTTCTATAAAAATTAGGATAGTACCCGTACGTTGCTACGGGCATACTAATTTGAACAAAATAGTTATTATTCCAAAAAAATCATGCCTGCACGTTGCTATACTAATTTGAACAAAAAAGTTATTATTCTTAAAAAATCATGCAAACTCATAAAAGGAATGCAAATTATAATGAAAAACATTATGGTCATATCATGCATAGTGGTTATTCAAGGAGAATTGATCACTAACATTGCGCAGATCAAAGGAATGCAAATTATAATAACAAACATTATGGTCATATCATGCATAATAATTATTCAAGGAGAACAGATCACTAACCTTGCGTAGATCAAAGGAATGAAAATTATAATGACAAACATTATGATCGTATCATGCACAATGGTCATTCCAGGAGAACTGGTCACTAAAATTACACAAATCAAAAGGTTATTTCATATAGATATTGCAACTCATGAATTTCAGTTACAACAAATATGAACCCACCACCACGACAAAATTTCTTAAAGCATTCACAACTGCAGCTTGAAAGTCAGATGAGCTCTGATTTGTTCTGTACCATTCATGAGAGAATAAGAAGTACAATACTTCGATGGCTCAAGATCTGCGTGTCTCTTTCTGTTCATGGAACCAGTCAAAAGCATCAGGATTGTGTAATATTAACCAATGAATAAGAAATCTCAATCAATATTCTCTTAAGATCTCATTATATACTAATAAGTTGAAATATTTTAAAAGAATACTAAACCGGCCAATTTCTATAAAGAATAGCAAGAACCAAAGGATGAAATAAGACCAAGATTGTGATGATGATAATAAATCTGCAGACACGGTTTTGTGTGCAATTAAAAATGGAAGAACTAATAGGAAAACTGGACAGTCTTTTGAATGCAAAATTAAAATTTATTTGAGTTTAGGAGCAGTAATCAGTAAAGCAGAATAGCATATCATAAGACAAAATTATCATTACTCTAGCACAGATCAAGGAGCTCTTCACATATTATCAATGGCAAGTAGCTGAAATCAAGATGCACCTATTCTTGTTTTTGGCATCTCTAAATCAAGTAGTATACCTTTCCTCACTTCTCTTAATTATATTCCACGAAACCATCAGTGAACTCCACATAGATCAACTGAAATAGGATGCTAGATTTCAGTAGTCGGTTAGGCATCTAGCATGGCGGGCCTACTGTGATTCATGGGTATTCAAATGAATACCCATTATTTTTGACAAAAAAACTTTGCATATGTAGTATATAAAATGTATATCTATAGAAAAAACTAAATAATAGCACCATAAAATAGGCTTTCCAACCTCTCATTCTCTTACTTAGTGGCAAAGTAGAGATAATCTGAGCTAGATATTTTTACTTCATCTATAAATGAGTCTACAGCCTAACTTTTCCCTACCATAGGAAATTTTGAATACCCATTGTCAAAATCCTGGGCCCGAGCGAAATACCTTTACTTTCTCTGGCCTCACAATTTCCCCATGACCTTGGGGCACTCAAAGAAGCGAATGCCTTTCACCCTGTCCAGCAACCAACAAGAAAAACAAAATGTTATAAAGAGCTATATATTGACATGTAAGGAGAAATGTAAGTTACTCGCAAGATCATGGCATGGTACCAAAATTGCAATTGGCACCACATATAATAACGAGTAATCACACAATCAACACAAAGTTCTCTTTAATGGTTTAGCAATGAACATACATGCCATCGTGCTTTCCAAGTGGCTCATCATATTGCACTCCAACCCAGAATCCACGCCAAGAGCTTCAGCTCTGCCAACAAATTTTACTGTGCCCCTCTTGGCACCTGGCTCCACTTCACATCTATCTCCCACCTGTGACAGACTTGCTAGATCACTTGCTGCAGTTGGCAATCATGAAGACTACAAGTTTGAAATCCACACTGAGGTCTAAGGATGTCGCTTGCTGCAGTTGGCAATAATGAAGACTACAAGTTTGAAATCCATCCTGAGGTCTGCTAGAGGATGTTTCACATAAAATCCTCAGGGGCTAACATGCTGATTTTGACAATATATTGTTAGCTCAGATTAGGTGCAAAACCATCAGCATTTTTGAAGGAGAAGGGGAAACAAACTGAAGTTGAGTTTGGAGCATTTGAGAGTCTAGTTAGTGCAACCAGATGGAATACACATGGGCAGAAGCGAATTAACTGACCTTGATTTTGGAACACAGTTCCTCCATGAGCTTTTTTGATTGCTGAAGAGATTAGAGTAAGTGAAGTGAGGTGGAAGATGGAAGAGAAGAGTCAAAATTAACAGGAGGTAACTTACTTGTTTATCCTCCGACGCAGAGGTTTTGGGGGCCATCTTCTCTTTGAATTAGCTGGCACCAAGATTGCAGGACATGAGCAGTGGTGTTGAGACGCGAGGAATGGGAAAGAGCCGCAGGGATATGCTTACTGTGGAGCTTGTCGTATGCTTCATCGAACATTTCGTACTTGTCAACAAGGGAAGTGTCTTCCAACCAGCCCCCAGAGGTGAGCGAGGAGGGATCGAGGTCGAGGACATGGATCCGGTAGCCGTTGTAGGGGCCGTAGGCTGCGAGTGGGCGGCGGCGTCGTCGAGGTCGGCGACCTTGGCGCCGGTGTCGTCGCGGAGCTGGAGGCGACTGCGATGCCGGTCTTGCGCCAGAGCTTGTCCTTGAGCGCCTCGACGGTGGTCTGCGATCGGAGGCACTTTGGCTTTAGGGAGAGATGGGGGGAGGAAGGGGAATGGATCCAATCCAATCCATCGGACAACGTACTTGCAGCGAGACGTGGATGTCCGCAGTCGCCCTGAAGGTCGGAGGGCACGGCGTGATCTGCTGCTTGCCATGGATTGGCGGCGCGGACGACGGGCGGAGGAGGAGGTCGCGGGCGGCGTGATTTGGATCGGATGCGTGTCCTGGATCGGCGGCACGACCGACGGGAAGCGGCTTGGTGGGGGAGGCGGCGCGGGTGCTGGGGATGGCGCTCTAAGCCTCTGACGGACGGCAGATCTTCCTCTCGTGGTGCGGCGGCGGAGGGAGGATGCGCGAGCGGGCAGAGCCGATGGTTCCGACGGCGGGTGAGCGCAGACGGCAGCGCGGGTGCGGGGGATGGCGCTCTGAGCCTCTGACGGAGGGCGGGATCCTCTTCTCGCGGTGCGGCGGCAGAGGGAGGATCGCGAGCGGCCAGTCGTGGGTTCTGACGGTTCGGGTAAAAGGAAAAAGAAGAGAGAAACACTACCACGGTCGAGGGTAAAAATGGAAGAGGCAAAAATGACGGACCGTGGGCGGGTGAAGCCACGGGAGCGGAAGATTTTTACGTATCATGTTTATTCTCCACTTCATTCTTTTTAGTAGTAGAGATAGAGATATTTATTAAAAAGTTATATATGTATATTTTTATGAAAATGATTTTCAAAACAAATCTATTGATATGACTAGGTACGTGCCCGTGTGTTGCTACGGTCATATTAATTTGTACAGAATAATTATTATTAAAAATATTTAAAACACATGATGCTCATAGACAACAGAATGCAAATTATAATGACAAACATTATGGTCACACCATGCATAATGCCATTCCAATAAGAAATGATCGATAACATTGCACAAGATCAAAAGCTTATTTCATTTAGCAATTGCAACAGTTCAATTACAACACATATGACCCATCGCCACGAGAAATTTCCTTCATAAGCATTTCAACGGTTGCGGCTTGCAAGTCAAATGAACGCTGATTTGAACAGAACAAGTTAAGAGACACCTCATTTTGTTAACGGAAGGGCAGCAGCTCTGTAGCATTCATCTAAAAAGAGAAATTTAGTGCATATCCATTACCATTGGGTAAATAAAATGCTCAGTTGGCCATGTTCATATCAACTATATATGCAGACACAACATCTCATCCGATTCGATGCTTCAACGGTCATGTAATGTGGAACATCTACTATTTTCTTAATCTAGTGAAAGTATGAAACAGAGTGGAATCTAATTAATTGAAACAAAGTATCATGTTATTCCCACCTTGAATTAGTGAAAAATAACAAAGCATTAGTTAGTCCAGAAGAGAACAGGCTAACGAAAATCTAAACTGAAATTATTGGAAATTATTCAATTCTACTGCTATCAGCATGGAAAACCACTGGAACAAGGATTTGAGTGTGGCGGGCGATTTCCTCGCGTGGTGGCGCACAGTGCCATGGCAGGCTATGGCTGAGAGCTAAATAGCCTCATAATCTGACAAGGGATCACACGACCATGCACCCAAGCAATTCTCCAATCAACCCTTCATGAATCCATATTCCAACAATTCTACCTCCCGGCCCACTAGGACATCACAACACATATTTCCACTAATGTGCCCAAATCACAAAGACATTGAAGAAAAAAAGAACATATCACAAATGCTTACCATGATTGGATGGCTTCCTCTCCAGGACTGCCTGACTCCCAGCTTTGCTTTAGAGACGTGCAAAATCCACCAGGGTATCCCTTTTCAGTAGAAGAAAAAAGTCAGACTTCTCTGTCATACCTTCTCTTGATCGCTGCAGACATCGCCACGAAAGCTTCCTCCACGTTGATGGATCCCTTAGCACTTGTTTCCAGGAACGTAATGTGTATCTCATCAACAAAAGCCTGCACCGATATGCATTGCTGATGTTACAAAATACACAATGGTGAAGTATCACTTGACAAACTGCCAATGATTTACATCGATAATCATTTGCTTATTGAAAGTTGGACCTGTGCTACTGCAGTTTCAACAGCACTGCTCTCGGCCAGATCACACTTATTGCCCACAAGAAGCTTGCATACACTATCATTGGCGTATCTGTCAATCTCGCTCAGCCACTGCTTGACATTGTTGTTGTTGGAAATATGCCCTAGAGCCAACTGGATTTGATCCACTAGTGGACTCAGATGGATTTGATCCATTATGGTGTAAAAGTCCTAATGGGCCACAAATGTTGTAAAGCCCATTAGCGTTGGAAGGGGTACATCATCTATTAGTCCCGTATTGCTAATGGACGATGGTGTGTGTGTGTGGGGGGGGTTCCTCCCAATAAATATGGACCACACCCCTTCTGAAAAGACACAACTTTCTCAAGTAGCAGCCGCGCTGCCAATGCTCTCTCCTCGTCGCACTCGCGGACCTAGCAGTCCGGCGTGCGTCGCTTCCTTCTCCGTACGTGTGGATACCTTGGAGGTGCTGCATCTGTAGCACTTGGATCGGACAAGCCGCACGTGCAAGTCAAGAAGGACGTGAGCAACTGCACTGCCGGCTACCCTCGATGCGTTCGTCTACATCGAGACGGTTCCGCTGCATCTGCGCATCTAGTGGTAATCCCGTGATCTCTCGACGAGCAACGGTTCTCGTTTTGCGGGGAAAATTTTGTTTTGCGCTAGCGTAGCCACCCCGTATCCCTTCAGTGGTATCAGAGCCGTAGCTGCTAAGTTTTAGATTCGGGATGTGTGCATATGGAGATATGCAGATGTAGATCAAAGTTTTGATCGGCTTCGTGTTCTTGACGTGATGGTCGTGTAACGAATTACTCCTACCGGTCGGAATTCCGCCATCAGAGTTAAGTGATACACGTAAACCCAGTCACAACGAGAAGGAGATCAATTGGATTGGTCGAATCGAAGCTAGGTCAAGTGCCAGGCGCATGGGATGCGTGGCGGTGGCGATTGGATCTCTACCGGCCCGGGAAAAACCAGAAAACATACTGTTCGGTAAAACAGTCATAACTTTTCGTGGTTAACTCGGATGAAGACGTTTTCTATACGAAAATTGATCTACGGAAAATTTTACACATGTAATAAACCAGCTTTGCTGGTCTCGGCGAAATTAGTTTTGCCAAATTCGGCTTGCAAGATGGGTTTTCTGGCGTTTTAATTTTGGACGTCGGATTGCGATAATCTGTTTTGCAGGTTTTGTGATCGGTATGGCCTATATGTGTATGTGATGCATGTGTGTAATTTTTTCGTGACCTGCATGTCACTCATAAGGCAATACGGCTGGAGCCACACGTATTGTCAAATTTAATGTAATGGTCTGCGTACCAATTTGTGATGATCTAATACGCGATTGTGTAACTTTCATACTAGCACGCGTTAGATAGTTCTTGGAGGACTCATCACATGGAGGATGACACACACAGATCATGGAGATGGAGATCAACATGATGTACAGGTCAATGGAGATGGAGATCACCATGTGACAATAGGCCATACCGTGTTACAACTGTGTGAATGTTGTTCTTACCGTTCTACTTTTACATGCGACAATGTTATTTTCTTGCGTGTGATGTTACGAGTAGAACGATCCCTTTGGAATTTTAAGGCCTTCCCAACACTTGCCACCGTCCCACATCTCGTACAATTAGTGGTGGGTCTATGAAATTAGGGTGCCACTAGTTTTCCTTGACTAGACGGGTTTGTATCGGATACTTACACGCATAAGTGTTGGTTTGCTTATCAAAGTCATCTTAACGGTTAAGGACTTTGGGGCATAAAGGTTGGGAGCCTAGACATAGAGATGTCACCCAACAACAGGAGTCATATGTGATATGATTAGCAAAGAGTTGCTTACCGATCTACCTTGTTTACTAGCGGTGACGCAAAAGCTCACTAGTAGACTTGTTAGTTGTGGATTCTGAATCACTAAGTATCAATGTGGGGATATTGATTTTAGTGGGAGTAAATTATTTTATTTTACTCAGTCATGGATATTTTGTCTCAGTATTTTGCATTTATTATTTTGTTGTAGATGGCACCTAGTAAGGAATTTTCTTTGCGTACGATCCTTGAGAAGGACAAGTTGAATGGAACGAACTATACGGATTGGATCCGTAACCTTAGAATTATTCTCAAGGCTGAGAAAAAGGAAGAGGTTCTAGACACCCCTTTACCCGATGAGCCTGATGAAAATGCAACACTCGCTGTAAAGAACGCTTACAAGAAGGCATGGGATGTCGATCTTGAAGTGGGTTGCCTTATGCTTGCGTGTATGGAACCTAACTTGCAAATGCAGTTTGAGTCAGTCCATGTGCACGATATGGTCGTGGCACTCAATGATATGTTTGCCACACAGGCTAGGACTGACAGGTTCAATGTCTCTAAAGCCTTTGTGGAGTGCAAATTGGCAGAAGGCGCGCCGAGAGGACCACATGTAATCAAAATGGTTGGTTACGTTCAAAGGTTGGAGAAGCTAGGCTTCCCACTGGGCAAGGAGTTGTCCACTGATTTCATTCTCACATCTCTTCCGCCTAGCTATGGGAACTTCATCTCGAACTACCATATGCATGGGGCGGAGAAGGGCTTGAATGAACTGTGTGGTATGCTAAAGACAGCAGATAGTGACATCAAGAAAGGCGCTGGCAGCAGTCATGTGATGGCGATCCAAAACAAGCCGACCTTTAAAAGGAAGGGAAATACTTGGAAGAAGAAAGGCAAGGCCATGGATAAGATCCCCATGCCAAACCAGACGCCCAAGGCTAGTCCAGCTGCCAATGCTGAATGTTTTCATTGTAAGGAAATTGGTCATTGGAAAAGAAACTGCAAGTTGTACCTAGCTTCTTTGAAGAACAAGGGAAGTAAGGGTACTTCCACTTCAGGTACACTTCATGTTTATGTTACAGATCATATTTTCCTCGCTAATACTATCATTAATTCTTGGGTATTTGATACCAGATCGGTTGCTCACATTTCCAATTCGACACAGGGAATGATAAGAAGTAGAAGCATTGAAAAAGGAGAAGTTGATTTCCGCGTGGGCAATAATGCAAGAGTTGCTGCGTTGACCGTCGGGACGATGCACCTCCACCTCCCGTCAGGATTTATTATGGAGTTGAATAATTGTTATTTTGTTCCTAGTTTGAGTCAAAACATTTTATCCCCTTCATGTTTGATGAAGGATGGTTATTCATTTGCGAGTGAAAACAATGGTTGTGTGATCTCTAAGGATAATATGTTTGTGGCTTGTGCATCCATTGTGAATGGCTTATTTGTTTTAAATCTTGATGATTCACCTATCTGTAACATAAGTGCTAAAAGATCTCGACCTAATGATTTAAGTCCTACCTACATATGGCATTATCGTTTGGGTCACATCAGTGAAAAGCGCATGAAGAAGCTCCATAATGATGGACTTTTAACTTCGTTTGATTTTGAATCCTACGAGACATGTGAAGCTTGTTTACTAGGCAAGATGACCAAGATGCCTTTCTCAGGTTTTCCTGAGAGAGCCTCAGACTTACTAGAACTCATACATACGGATGTGTGCGGACCAATGAGTACGGCAGCTAGAGGTGGATATCAATACTTCATAACGTTCACTGATGATTTAAGTAGATATGGTTATGTCTATTTAATGAAGCACAAGTCTGAAACTTTTGAAAAGTTCAAAGAATTTCAGAGTGAAGTAGAAAATCAACGTGGCAAGAAAATCAAGACCTTGCGTTCTGATCGTGGAGGTGAGTATTTGAGCCATGAGTTTAGCAGTCATCTAAAGAGTTGCGGAATTGTTCCACAACTTACGCCACCTGGAACACCTCAAAGAAACAATCCGAGCGACGTAATCGAACCTTGTTGGACATGGTCCGATCAATGATGAGCCCGTCGGACCTACCATTTTCATTTTGGGGTTATGCTCTAGAAACCGCAGCTTTCAGTTTAAATAGGGTACCTTCTAAGTCCGTAGTTAAGACACCATATGAGATGTGGACTGGTAAGACTCCTAGTTTGTCTTTTCTGAAAATTTGGGGTTGTGAGGTTTATGTGAAGAAACTTCAATCAGATAAATTAACACCTAAATCAGACAAGTGCATATTCGTGGGATATCCAAAGGAAACCTTGGGATATTATTTCTACAACCGATCAGAAGGCAAAGTGTTTGTCGCTCGGAATGACGTTTTCTTAGAGAAAGAGTTTCTTAAAAGAGAAAAATGTAGACAGAAGGTGTATCTTGAAGAAATTCAAGATGAGCCGCTTGGGCAAGATTTCACAATTGATGCTAATGTAGCTGAACGAGTTGAGATGCCCGTGGCAAGAGAAGCACCACCACAACCACGAAGGTCTGAAAGGGCACGTCGCGCAACTGATAAGCTCAATCTCATGATCGCGGGAGAGCGCGACATATTGTTGTTAGACAATGATGAACCTATGACATATGCGGAAGCAATGATGGACCCAGATGCCGAGAAATGGCAAAGTGCCATGAGATCCGAAGTAGATTCCATAGATAACAATCAACTTTGGAACTTGGTTGACCCGCCAGATGGTGTTAAACCCATAGAGTGCAAATGGATCTATAAGAAGAAGAGGGACATGGATGGAAATGTTCACATCCATAAAGCTCGACTTGTTGCAAAAGGTTTTCGACAAGTTCAAGGAGTTGACTACGACGAGACATTCTCACCCGTAGCGATGCTTAAATCTATTCGGATCATTCTAGCTATAGCTGCATATTTCGATTATGAGATATGGCAGATGGATGTCAAAACAACTTTCCTAAATGGAAATCTGACTGAGGATGTGTATATGACACAATCCGAGGGATTTGTTGATCCAACCAATGCTGGAAAGGTGTGCAAACTTCAAAAATCCATTTATGGATTGAAGCAAGCATCTCGGAGTTGGAACCTTTGCTTTGATGAAGTGGTCAAAGGGTTTGGCCTCATTCAGAGTGAAGAAGAGCCTTGTGTTTACAAGAAGGCAAGTGGGAGCTCTGTAGTATTTCTAATCTTATATGTGGATGACATATTACTAATTGGAAATGACATACATCTTGTTTGATAAAGTGTTGAAAAGGTTCAACATGGAAGAGGCGAAGAAAGGGTTTTTGCCTATGTCACATGGCATACATCTTAGCAAGACCCAGTGTCCTTCGACAACTGATGAGCGGGAACGCATGAGTAGAATACCGTATGCTTCGGCCATCGGATCTATTATGTATGCAATGATATGTACACGTCCAGATATTTTGTATGCACACAATGTTACAAGCAGATACCAATCTGATCCAGGCGAGGGTCACTAGACAGCAGTTAAAAATGTTTTTAAGTACTTAAGAAGGACTAAAGGCATGTTCCTAGTCTATGGTGGTGAGGAGGAGCTTGTTGTAACGGTTTACACCGATGCTAGTTTCCAAACTGACCAAGACGATTCAAAGTCACAATCAGGATACGTATTTACGATAAATGGTGGAGCTGTGAGCTGGAAGAGTTCCAAGCGAGAGACGAGGGGCGATTCTACAACAGAAGCCGAGTACATCGCGGCTTCGGAAGCTGCAAAGGAGGGTGTTTGGATAAGGAAGTTCCTTTCTGAACTTGGTGTGTTTCCGAGTGTCTATAGCCCATTGGATCTTTATTGTGACAACAATGGGGCTATTGCGCAAGCAAAGGAGCCAAGGAACCACCAAAAGAATAAACATGTACTGCGGAAATTTCATCTGATACGAGAGATCGTTAGACGAGGTGATATCAAGATATGCAAAGTACACACGGATTTGAATGTTGCAGATCCTTTGACAAAACCCCTTCCACATCCTAAGCATGAGGCGCACATGAGAGCTATGGGTATTAGATATATTCTAGATTAGCTCAAGTGCAAGTGGAAGAATGTTAGAAATATGTCCTATAAGGTATCATAGAGATGATTATATTTCATTATATCCATGTCACTTGGTTCTTGTATTGAATATCCATGAAAGGCGACTTGTATTTGATTGACAATTATGTGAATTGTTCGTGAAACTCTTTTACTTGTATGGTTATTCAAAAGTTGTCCCTAGTATGAGTTAATGACTAGCACATGAATTAGTTGATGACTATGTTTCACAAGTCATGAACATGGAGATGTATAACTAATAATGTGGGCACATGTATGACATGGGGCTGGACTGACCCAATTTGAGACCTTGTTCTCTGTTTACACAATGTATACGCTATGTCCTTAGACTTGAGATTGTCGCATGTACTCAAGATGTGAATTGACCTACTTAGGGGCCATCAACCGCTACTCCGTAACTGGGTAGTCATAAAGATGGCTTTCGTGGTTTGTCGGGAAGCATGCCGTGAGGCATGGTCAATCAAGATAGAATTTACCCCTCTACTTGAGAGAGATATCTCGGGCCCCTCGAGTGACCGGATCAAGAAATGCATGGCCGTGCCGGGTTAAGGGTTAACCCCCCTTTTGATGATCCGAATCACGTTGTCGAGAAAGAGAGGTCAGCTTGGAGCTAGACCAAATATCGTGAGGCAAAGGGAATAGCATGTATGAATTGTTGTGATGGTTTGTCTGATAAGATCTTTACGTATGCATAGAAGTTGACACGTCTTGCTAGAGGCCGCTATCAACTATTGATCGAGTAATGTACACGGGTCAACTCTATGTGTACGTGAACCTATAGGGTCACACACTTAAGGGGTTGGAAGCCGAATGAGGATGAATATACTTGCATAGTTGACTCTAGTGCAAGTGGGAGACTGTTGGAAATATGCCCTAGAGCCAACCGGATTTGATCCACTAGTGGACTCAGATGGATTTGATCCATTATGGTGTAAAAGTCCTAATGGGCCACAAATGTTGTAAAGCCCATTAGCGTTGGAAGGGGTACACCATCTATTAGTCCCGTATTGCTAATGGACGATGGTGTGGGGGGGTTTTCCTCCCAATAAATATGGACCACACCCCTCCTGAAAAGACACAACTTTCTCAAGTAGCGAACCGCGCTGCCAACGCTCTCTCCTCGTCGCACTCGCGGGCCTAGCAGTCCGGCGTGCGTCGCTTCCTTCTCCGTACGTGTGGATACCTTGGAGGTGCTGCATCTGTAGCACTTGGATCGGACGAGCCGCACGTGCAAGTCAAGAAGGACGTGAGCAACTGCACTGCCGGCTACCCTCGACACGTTCGTCTACATCGAGACGATTCCGCTGCATCTGCGCATCTAGTGGTAATCCCATGATCTCTGACAGCAACAGTTCCTGTTTTGCGGGGAAAATTTTGTTTTGCGCTAGCGTAGCCACCCCGTATCCCTTCAGTGGTACTCTCCATGTACGTGATGTCGTAAATGATATGGGGGTACCCAAAGAAAGCAAATACACGTTGAGTGAAATGCACATTCAAAGGTTTATGATTCTTCTATCATTAATACCTCTAGCAAATATATACTTACCGAGAATCTAATTATCCAGATATTCATATATGCAACCTTAGTGAAAATAAAAATACAACTTTTGCCAATGAAGATGCACCCATTGTTTCCCAGTCAAGATGCACGCAGACAAGGCACAATGTTAGACAAACATTGTGACAGGAACTTGCTCTGTAAATTACTCAGATACTCGAACTTGCTCTAAATAAACAAATATAAATTCACAAGCAAATCCAGAAATTTCTCAATTTGAGATACAGGAACATGTGTGGTGTTTAAATTGACGATCCTTTCAACTCCTCCAAAACATATAAATCAAAACCAAGTGACAGGGAATACAACAATGGACTCTTACCTTATAGCCGCACAAGGAAGAAATGTGATAAAACCCGTCCTTGCCCATCTCTTCCCGTCCCGTTCAATCCATGGCATCAGGCAAAGTTGTAGATGGCTAAAGCTTCATGCATGGTAAATTGAAAAGACACAGTGGCTACATAAATAGATTAGTATATTACCCGTGCTAATGCTACGGATATACTGATGATTGTATATCCCAAGCTCCTATTTGTTTTAGGAAGCGAACCATATTATTTCTTTCATTAATCTTATTATGGCTATTTTTGCATAAATGTTCAAGATTTTTGCAAATAAAATTATCCTTGGAACCAGAGCCCCATTCTAGCAGCTAGAATGTCAAATTGAAGAGAGAAATAAATGAGAGAATTCCCTGTGTGCTTAGAAAGCCTTGATTAAATTCAACTGCTCTTAAGGATTAGCTCCAGAATAAATCTTAGTGATGCAGCATGTACTGGAATCCTTGAAGTCTCTAAACTATACAATATGTTGGTAAGTAAGGCACTCTAAGGACGTAATGTACTTCATCTGAGCTGATGAGAAAATTATCCAATTTGTTATAATGCATCACAACCTAATTCAGTAGAGGCCAGCACCACGACAACAACTAAGGCAAAGGAGTGAGCGATTCCATATCAGATCTCGGATAAATTTGCTCAGGGGACAAGCAGCCAGGTAAGATCAACCGAGTAACCAATCTGTTGAGCAGCGTCACGGATTTGGCCCAGAAGAAGATGATGGTGACGAGGAGCAGGGCGTTGGAGAGGACCGAGGGGAGGCTGTAGCCCACGCACTCGAAGACGAACTAGACCGCCGTCGTGCCCACCACGGCCGCCGCCGAGATGTTCCTCCGCCGCCACAGTAGTCAGTCAGAGATCGGTGGAATTCCGCGGGGAGAACAGGAGAGTGCGTGTGGAGTTGCACGACCCTGCGCCGCCGCCGAGGAGGGCGTGGAGAGATCATGGGTGAGTGGCCATGCGAACTCACCAGAGGCTCTAGGGTTCAGCGACAACATGGACAGGGAATGTCTCTCCGGTGGGGGAGCTCGCACGCTCGCGCGCCATCACGTCCACGGGGGAGCTCGCTCGCCGTCATGACGAGGCAGGACGACTGGATGCGCGGTGTGGTGGCGGAGGGAAAAGGGAGGGGAGGTGCGGACGGTGCGAGCTTGGGAGAGACGACGACGGCGACGGTGGCATGAGGGTGGATTAGGGTTGTGGAGAAGAGGGCGCGGTTGCGAGACGTGGACCGCAAATGCAGATGGGGGAGCGGGATACGGGAGGCGGCTGCGCGGTAGGCCCGAGTGGAAGGCGGACGCGTGGGGGAGGCAGCGAATCACGCATCAAGTTATTGTCTTACATTCATTCTTTTTAAGAGAGATTTTCATATTTCTAAACTCAACAACTTAAAAGTTATTCATCATTTATATTCCTAATGTTTGACCCAAATCTTATCCAGAACGACTTCTTTTACCAAACTGGAGGGAGTAGTGTTTAGTGGCATGGTAGCATATCGCGTATAGCAGATGCTATAGTCGGGCACTAAGTCCAAATAACATTCTCTAAAAAATATTCACAGTTTAAAATCTTCTCTCCCTCTCTTTCTCCTTTAGCCCAGCTTCTTTTCCCAGCCCGCGGCCCAGCAGCTCGCGCGGCCCAGCTCCTTTCCCCGATCACTCGGCCCAAACTTCCACCGGCCCACCTCTCTTCCTGCCTCCTTTCTTTTTCTTTTTCCTCGCCGGGCCGCCACACTATCTCTCCTGTGTGGCCCAGCATGGCCCATCTCACCGCGCGGCCCAACTCCACCTTCCCCTCCTCTCTCTCCCACCCGCCCACAGGCCGGCCCCGCTGGTCAGCTCCTCCCACATCCGGCTCCCCTCCCCTGCTTCGCAGTGCCACGGCCGCCGGCCTTTTCCTCCGCGTCTCCCGCGCCTCCCCCCTTCAATCTTCTCCTTCAATGCGTAGTGAAGCATTGGCTGCCGCCTCCTCTCATCAATTCCCTTCCGTTTCTTCTAAATTAAACCCCTCCCCCTTGATGGCAATCAAGGCCGCCGGCCATTGATGGCTAGCCCCACTGCCGGGACCGCTCCGGCTCCCTTTCCCGGCCTATAAAGCTCACCTTAGAGCCCCTGCGCGCACCCTTGCACACTCGTTCATGCTCTGCACCTCTCTTCCCTCACACGCGTGCCGCCGCCTGGAGGATCCCGCCGCCGCACCATTGTCGGCCGCCCGAAGCTCCTCGTCGCCGGTGAACAACTCCTCGCCCTCATCGCGTCTTCTCTCGTCGCCCGCTCCGCCTGCACAAGGATCCCGCGCCCGGAGCCTTCTCCTTCCCTGCCGGACCGGGCCACACCCGCACCGCCACCGAAGCTCGGCGGCCGGCGTCGATCTTCTCCGCTGCTCCATCTCCACCGCTCGTCCCTTTGCCTAAGTGTTGCCGTGTGGTGAGCGACTCACCCCCACTCGTGTCCCCTTGCTTCTTGAAATCGCAATACCTCCCGCCGCTCACCGGCCTTGCGCCGCCTGCCCTCACGCCCGTGATGCCCTAGGCGTTGCCGAGCCACCTCCCTGAGCCCCTTGATAGCTTCACTGCTTCCTCCTCATCGCGTAGCATCAAGCCACACTCAAAACCGTGGTCGGGAGCTCATTTTCGAGCATCTCCGGCCAGCTCCGCCGTCGGCTCCATCGTGCGCCGTCGCGTGCTCTGTGCGCCGCCGCCCTCGTCAACCCTCAACAGCCCCCAACCGCCCGATCCTGAGCGGACGGCCCATATCGGCCTCGGTCGCGAGTCAACCAGACCGCGTACTGGTCAAATAGAGCTGTCGCCATCCTTTTTGCGAATAAGCCCCTGGGTTTTCTAATATCGCAACGATGCCCTTCCACCTATTAGAATCCTTACAATTAGGTCCTTCCTTTTGTATCTAAGCCCCTGATCTTTCTGTGAAATCTCACCCGAAGTCCAACCTTTATCTTTTGCGCTATAGACCTTCAGTTTATACGCGTATTGATGTTCTAGGTCCCTGGATCTTGCAGTTAAACCCCTAGAAGCCTAGTTTTCTCGCCAAAAAGTCCTTGGACCCTGATTTTAGCATGTCTTTGTCGTTATAGCTCCGTTTTTAGCATTTTAGATGTCTACGGGACCATTTTTTCAAGCCCGTTAGTTTTAGAACCTTGTTTTGACTGTATCTTTTGCGTTTTAGCTCCATTTCCGCCGTTTCAAGTTGCATTAGGTTCATATCAACTCAAACTACGTGATAGGACCAATGTTGAACATGTTCTTTGTCTTATAATTTCTTTAAATATTAAATATGATTAAATCCTATTACACATGCTTTTCTAATTAAAATCTAAATAGAGTTCAACACGTGTTTTCATAAGAAAGTTAATATGATTAATACCAATTAAATATTTCTTTTAATTAAAAGTTAATTATATGTATACCTCGGTTTTTATAATCAAACTTAATTTGATTAATGATTATGCAATTTGCTTTCTAGTAAAAAGTAACATAAGCTATATCCCGAGTTTTCTTAATTAAATGTTAATTTGATCAATATGAATTTAAATGTGTTTTTAAGTTGTAATTTGATTAGAATAACTCGAAATATAAAGATAAATGTCTAAATGCTTTTACATGCTTCTTTTAAATTAAAACTTTAATTTGCATAAATCATACTTGAATATTTATAAATAAAATTGGACTAGGCTTACATCATCTTTTAAATACAAATGTAACTTGATTAATTATAGATAGGGTACTTCTATGAAATAACCTATACATGTGATTTTACTTAATTAAAAGATACCAAGCACATAGCTAGCTCTTGTATGTGATCATCCAAATCTCCCGTTAGTTCCGAGTGTTTTTACGTTCGCGTTCTTAGAGCCAAACCTTTAAGCTTTTCATGCTTGGTGTATTGTTTTGTTTATTGAATGTATTCTTGTGTGCTAGTAGACATCGTGCCAGTTTCAAGCGAGCAGCCAGTTGAAGCAGATCAAGAGCAAGTGTTTGACGAAGAAGAACCTCAATGTTTAAGCAAGGAAGGAAAGTGGTCTTCTCCCCCTGCATGATTCTATTTTATCCTATGTATTTGCATGACAATTAAGTTTACATTTATTCTGTTATTGCATTAAATTGACGGGAACACCCTTTTTAAGGACTTACCTAGATTTTTATCCACAATCCTTGGAACAACCTTGTTTAATAAATGTTTTTGGGTAGAATATGCTAGTTGCTCAACTTGGGTTGGATAAAATGGTTTTCTATGACAAAGGCTTGTATGTTTAATGATGATGCTTTTGGTAATACAAGATCATATGATTTAATCAGAACATGGAGAACCACCCAAGTGTAACCATCTAGGCCCTTTCACACATTTGGTAAGGGTGTGTTTCGGTGATAAATGACAACCATATGCTTGTGACTAACCTTTGTTTTGTAGCGGATTACATATTGGGTTATTGTCACGAGTGTTGAATGAAATGAGACCCCTCAATTTGAATTCAAGGACTAAAAATGAATGAATACTACAAGGCTAAGGAATTTGTTAGTTCCAAGTGTCACAAGGAGATGAAGGACACTTGGATTGCTAGTTTGTAGTGTTTGACCGTACTATTAAGAGGGGTTCATACACTAGTAGCTTGACCATGCACTCAAAAGCCATAAAATTATGCAAACTCAAGTTCCTTGGTTGTCAACTAGCTCAGAGAGTTCATGGAAGCAAGGTTGAAGCAAAAGAATCGACGGAAAACTCATAGGCGCTGAATTGGATGAGTTAAAATGAAGTTCATAGAATCGGATGATCCGACACCCTGATTTCTAGATGTGTCGGATGAGTTCTGTGGCCACTGGATTCAAAATGGACCGTCAGATGAACCGAAGGTACAGGAATTGGTTCATCCGACGCCTTAGGGTTTGGCTATAGTGTGGGTCAAGGCTCAGCGCTTCAGCACCGGACGATCCGACGTCTTGACCATCGGTTCATCCGACGGTTACATTTAAATCAGATAGGGACGCGCCAACTCAACTGCTTCAGCACCAGATGAACTGATGCTTGGATAGAGGACTCAGCGGTTCATCCGATGGTTGTATTCAAATCACACAGTACCGCCCCGAGTGTGGAGTCTTCAGCACTGGATGATCTGATGGGGCGTTGGTGTATAGCGTCAGTGCATTGTCTGGGTTTCTTGGTTCAACGGCTATATTGGGCGTTGTGAGACACCGGATGATCCGACGCTTCGCAGGGGGAGACCATCGGTTCATCCGACGATACTACTTTTTTAGGAAACCTTTTCCAACGGCTAGCCTCCCTTGCTAGGCCTATAAATATGACCCCTACCTCTCTTGAGCTGCCTTTGCCATTCTGAAGATCCATTGCAGCCAGGGAGAGAAGGAGAGTGTGTTTTTTCCATTTGGGATTCTCTTCCTCTTGTTTGAGTGCCTCTTTCTTAGTGATCAAGAGTTTTCAAAGTGCATACATGGCTTAGCTGAGTGCTCAAGTCAAGTGAAGGTGTGCGGGCTTGTTACTCTTGGAGTTTGACGGCTCCTAGACGGTCTCGGTGTTTGGAGGGTTCTTGGTGAGCTCTTGGAGATTGTGGGAGCCTCAAGACAAGCTTAGTGTACACGGTTCGAGAGCCACCGTTCCGAAGATGGAGAACGGGTACTCTTAGTGAGCACTTGTGTCTTGGCGACTCAAGGGGGAGCAATACTCTAAGTGAGTGCTCCAACGTGGATTAGGGGGGAAGCGGCAACTTCTTGATACCATGGGAAAAAATTCGGTCGTCTCTTGTGCCTCTCTATTTACTTTCTAGCATTTAAATTCAGCACCTAATTTCCGCACTTAAGTTTCCTTGTCTTTGCTCTTGTCTTTTGCTTGTGTACTTCATATCTTGCCTAGGTTGTTTCTTATCTCCTAGTGTGTTATTTGCTAAGGAAACTTTTGTTAGTGTGCTCTAGTAGTAGAGAAAAACTGTTTTTAGATGGGCAACAGTAGTTGATAGGCTAAGGTTTCCTCTTGTTGTAGAAATTGAAAAGAAGGCCCATATTCAACCCCCCCCTTCTATGTGACTAGGATCCTACAAGTGGTATTAGAGCAAGGCTCCCTTTTCCTTGGCTTAACCGCCTAGGAAGATGGGGAAGGGAAGTGGCAATGGCCCTCCTAAGTTGGCGGGGAAACTCTTTACCTTTTGGGCTCATAGAATGGCTAGCTACCTTCAAGCTCAACACCATGATGCGTGGCGCACTACCATGTATCTGTTGCCTACGGTTCCCACCAAGAGTGAGACTAAGTGGAATGCACGTGCTAGAAACCATATTTTGAGGCGCTAGACGAGGAGTTGTTTGTCGAGTCTTTGCTTTGCAAACCGCCCATGAAGTGTTGTTGCAACTCAAGGAAATCCATGTGGGTAACAAAAAGATCCGTGAGGAAAAATATAGTTGCTCAAGGTGGAACTCAATGAGTTCAAAATGAAGAATGATGAGGGGGTAGAACAAATGTATTTTAGGATGGGGGTGCTTATTCAAAGTATCAATTCTCTCGATGTTGCTAACCTTTCTGAGTAGGAAATCATCCGGAAAATCCTCCAAACGCTCCCCAAGCCAAGATACAACATCGTCAAGGCACTTCTCTTTGAGAAGGATTTCACTACCCTCATCATCACCGAGGTTGTTGACGACCAGGAGCGTCCCGGTGGTCGATGGATGACCGCTCCTCAGTGATTGACAACGGGTGTTGGACTGACTCTTGGCTCAGTGCGCAGGTGTAGGTTGCGGCCTAGTTCGTGTTGTTGCAGGTGAAGAACGGGCGCGAAAGGTCTTCAGCCTTGAGGGGCCTCCGGGAGATGGAGAGACAAGTAGGGTCGGTTCGAGGGACCCGGTGGACGGCGGGGCTAGGTGCGGGCCACATGGTGGCGAGACGAGCAAGACGAAGTCGTGGACAATCGAGCTAGTGCACGGTGGCGGTCGAGTCAAGAGGCGTGGCGGGAGGTCGGGCCGAGCACGCGGGGTTTGGTGGTTTGCCCACAAAACCATCAGAGGACGGTTTCTTGGTTTGGGCCTCAAAACCAAGCCCGAAGGCCCAACACGACGGAGATGGGATCCGGGTGTGTCGGGAAACTTTGAAGCAGAGGACACGCGGTGGGATCGCATGACTTTCGTCGGGAGGACGCGGGGTGCGGCGAAGGCGTGGCCGTCCGATGGCAAGACCCACAAACATTACATAAATGCCCCTGCGTGGGTTGTATCGCCAGTAGTTGAGTTAGGGGTAGTCGAGTCATTTCCCACACCGGCGGGACCCGATATATAAGCCATGCGTGTGTGTGGATGGCTCTCACTCTCCGCGACTTAGGGCTTGTTTGGGAATCAGTGGAATGAAGGGGAATGAAGGGTATTGGGGTGAAGGAATTTCCATTATAAGTCAAAATTCCTCAAAATCCCCTTCAATCCTCTTCCATCCACTTGAATCCTCCATTTCTCAAACAAGCCCTTAGGGTTTCATTTCCCACTCCCATTTCTCTTTTTCCAGGAATATTTTCTTCTCCTTTTTCTCTAGGCTAGCATGAGAGCTTCATGAGAGATTTGTTGAGAGGGATGGATGCTAGGGCGGCATGCTAGACCTTGTGAATCTTTCCTGATTTGTATAGAAGATTTGGCGTTGTGATTTTCGTGGTCTTTTTTGTGCTTGTTTTTTGTGCTTTTGTTCTTGGTGTGATTCCGCGGATTTGAGTGGGTTTCTCCCTGGATTTCTTTGAGGGAAACATGGATGGATGTCTTATGCATCTTTGGGATTGATCTTATCCCCTCAAACGTCGGGAAACCACTTCGATTCAAGGATTTTTTGTTCGGAGCTCTAGCTTTTGGTGGTGTTCAAAGGATCCGCGATTCCTGATGATTTAGGAAGTTAGGAGGCGAAATTTTTGGGGTATAGCATCCTTGGCTGACACTTTTCATGTTGTTGACGGTGAAAATCCGTCAACCTAGCCACGAGTTTACCTTCGGTGTTGGCATGACTTTTGTATCTTATTCATTGGTACTAACCCCCGTGGTATAACAAGTTCACTTGTGCATGTCGATTTTGGAGTTAAGTGTTTACGCAGGGTTTTAACGTTGAAAGAAAGACTTCCGGGATAAGTTCATTAAGCACCTCATGACAAGACCTTGAAGCCCGATACAAGCCAAGCAATGAAGTGAACATAACCCCAAGAGCCCAAGGACCAAGCCCGAGAAGATGATAAACTCCGAGGACCGAACCAGAAAAGTGCTGAATCTTGCAAGACAAGGAATTGAGTCCAATTCGGAGTGAAACCGACGTCAAGGGCCCACATGCGAAAGGGGAGAACATCTAGAAGATGCGGAAAGCAACACCGGGCGAAGCAGGCCACGAGATGGGCCGAATTGGGCCCAGGCCGGCCGGCCCAGGCCGGCCGGCCCAGCCCTTTTCGGGGCCCAATCGGCCTCCCCTTTGACCTAATTGCTTCTCAGGCTATAAATAGCCCCCTGACCGAGAGCCACGCATGAACCAAGTCGTAATCCGCCGCCGAGGAGCAGAGAAGCTTGAGGGACACCATCTCGGAGATGAGGGTCGTGCTAGTTGTCTAGGGTCTCCCTAGCCAACGTGGGAACCTTGCATGGAAGACCACATCAGAGCTCCGGAGCGAGGATCAAGATCGAGGGAGGGCCCCGGTGGTGATCTTGTTCATGTAATCATTCATGGTGAAGTTTGTAAGTGAATTCGATTTCTAGCGATCAAGTGCCTTCTCGATGATTTTGTTTTCTTCTTGGTTTTGCTTCTTCTACGATATAGTTTGCAGCTAGATTACTTAGGGTGCTCTTGTAGCCACGGTGGCTAGAGGTGCATACCGGACTGGCCAAGTGATTTCAACTTGTTCTATCGAACTCGCCCTAGACTACCCGCATGAATAGGGATACGTTGTGACAGAACGGGGGTTCCGAAAGGCGGGCGTTTTCGGAGTCGGATGGAAGGCCACGATTTAAAGATGCTTTTAATGAGATTCGCTTTTCTATCTTCATCTATCTTGTTTGGAGCTACAACATAAGCATGGTCTAGATTCTCTAGATTGGTTATCTCTTGCTTTCTCTTGCTACCTCTTTAGTAGATTAGATTAGATGTGTTTTCCTTATGATATCTTAGATTAGATGCAATTTGATTTTTCAATAGATAGCTTTACCTTGCTTTACTAGATTGAATCCTTGCGTTGCACATTGTTCCACGGATTCGATACCTTGGGTTCACCACTCGAGGGAAGAAGGGTCCCTTGACTACGACGGGAGACTTGTCCGCTTGCAAGTCTAAATGAACTTTGATACAACTATTAACCGTCAACAAGCCCCTTTTTCTGGCGTCGTGGCCGGGGAACAAGCAATCAAGATCCGATCTAGTATCGCTTATCTTTCAGTTTTTCTTTTGATTTACTTTTGCATCTCTTATGTTTGATCATCCCCAAAAAGAAAAAAAAGAGTCACATCTAATCTAGTTTTGATTAACGCTAATTTTTCTCTCTTTAGATTTTGTTTTTTTGCTAACCCTAACCGGAGATGGTTGGCTACCTCTCCAAGAAACCCAAAACTTTTTTGTGGATGATCCAGGAAAACTTTACAGGCAAAGGTGACGTGCAACACAAGATAAAGGGTTGGAAACCCTAGATTCAAAAGTCAAACTCGAAGAACCATCAAAATCTCCAAGGGAATCACCACCTCCAAGTCAAGACGCCGGAAGGCCTTCAAATCAAGAGGAGGATGGAGAAGATGGAAATGGAGAAAGAAGCTCAACACCTAAAGGCTGCCAAGGCAAGATCCACATGCGAAGTGTTCATCATGATGAAGATGTTAGAGATGCAAGTGGGACAACTTGCCGGACAACCGATGGGTGACAAAGAAGAATATCCGAGACAACTCCAAGGTTCCAAGACGGCGAAGGCTACTCAAGCTCATTCGGGAGAGATGAAGTATCACACTAGAGACCATGAAGATCACGACCGAAGGATCGGAGTTCGAGATGCCGAGCCACAAGGAAGTTGTTGCATCCGTCAAGACCAAAGGACAAAGACAGCCTGTGAAGACCAAAAAATGACTAAGCCAAAATGGGTACCCAAGATTGCAACGCCCGCAAAGAGCGTTGATCCGGAGTAATCAAGTGAAGAAGTCTAGCCATGGACTATAAACGAAGGGCTAGGCGGGAGGCAACCCGTTTCGTTGAAACAAGAATAAGCTACCGGGAGGACAACCCGATTCTAGGTTTTTCGAGTCTTTTTAATAATTCAGTTTTGAATTTTACTACGCAAAACATTAGACTTAGAATGGTTGAACAATATTAGAGACATAATTCTTGGTTGAATATTTTGCTTGATCATAAACCCTTTACATAAACCATCCTATGTGCTTGTTTGCTTCTTTTCGAGAAACCACAACCAAAACCAAAAAAATTCAGAACCAAACTCAACCTTTCATCCTCTTTATGATGTTGTGGTTGACTTGTTTTTCATGCTAAAAACACTCGAGTAGAGCCACGACTTGTACCTAGGTGTTAATTAAATTTCAGCACGTGGTAGGACTCGCGTGAACCTAGAATCTTGACTTTTGGTTGGTTTAAAAATCCATATCCTTGGTTTCTCTAAGATTAGAATTTTTCTAAGCCTCAATTTTATTTCATTCAAAATCTCTCTCATCTAATCAAAATAAGGACCTAAACCTATGCCCCCATGATCAAGCCGGGAAAAGTTTGCTCTCAACCAATGAAGGTAAACTATACCGGCGAGACCGATATCAACGTAGTCGGAAAATATTTTCGACTTACATTTGTTTTTAATGGTTTAAAAACTTCTCTAAATTTATGCTTGAGCTCTTGCATGGCTCTAAAAAATATTTTTAAATTTCGAAATTAGAGGAGTGATTAGCCTTAAACACACTTAAAGGGAGGCAATCTAGTTTGAATTAATCATACATGCACCATGATACATCACGGGATGCTCCTCCAACATCTTTTATCAAACCACATGCAAAGTACAAGCATGGGGGGGCAGCCAAGGCCTTGTTTTGTAGGAATATCATGGAGGCATGTGAGGCAAGGGAGTATGGAAGTGAATCAAGCGAAAACATCAAGTGGAAGGAGCAATAATACAAGCAAAGGAGTGGACGGGAACGTTTGGAAGGTGTACGCGGTCACGAAGCAACAAGCATGAATGCACTAGAGAAGAACCGAGCCAAGAGGAGGAGAGAGGTAAGTCTTTTATCCAACTCTTTGTTCGTGTGCTCTAGTTTGTAGGCCGGAATCACCTTAGACTTAGCCATCCACCGCGTTTGTTTCGTGCAACAAATCACATCCTTAATCCACTCAAAGTCCAGACTCCAAAATAATATTTGTGTACCTTGTTACCGGGTGAAAACCCCGGATATATATTTGTGAGGGAGAGTGCTGCAATCATGGAGGAAAACTACAAGCCTTTTCACCGAAGAAGAAGGGATCATCGTCATCTAAGCCATCAACCTCTTCGAGGAGGCACTCGGTTTCCGAGTTTCCTCGGAGTATGGAGGAGGACACGGCACCGCCGAGGAGGAACCACACTCCTCTCCTCGGTGGCATGAGGGCCACACGAAACTCATCTATGAGGTTCGCCAAACCTCAAGGACATATGGAGGAGCCGCCCGTCCAACCTCACCACTTGACACAATCATCCGCTCCACCTCCATGCGCTCCGTGGTATTCCAATGGGTTTATCATCATGACGGAAGAGGAGGAGAAGAAGCTCGCTCGCCTTAAGTAGAGGCTTGTAGCGAACGTCGACATCGATGACCAAGCTCTCCACATATTGGGTTTCACACGGGACACCGGTGCAATTCTCTAACGGAGTGTCGGCAAACACCCACAAGGAATTCGCCTAGGAAATTTTCATGACCATGGCGCATACCCTTGATGAAGGAGTGCTGAGTCTCTCATTCCGTTGGAGGGAGCCCACAAGTGGAGAAGAAGGAAGACACCGTCGGAAGGGTAACCTTGATCAATGATGCTATTTCTAGCACCTTGATGGGGTAATCTCCTTTCATCCATGGGTTGCAATCGATCTTGAGATGTAATCACACTTTGTTGGATTATCTATCTATCATCTTGTGTTGGAAATACTTTAATGCTTAAGGTTAGCTACCATGCCGTAAAGGGAGTAAGGGTCTCAATGCTTCCTTGGATCCATTCAACACAATCCCCGATAGATTAGATTGGTTTTCATGTTCGAAATGATTGCATGTTCTAGTATCGTAGACCCATGGGCGAGTGTCTCCTATTTTCAAAAGGGAGCTCCGAAACAAGTGGATGTGCATGAAGGCACAAGGGAAGGTTTTTGGAGTATGATCACGGGAGGAGACCATCAACAAAGAAATACTATCCGGAACCCCATCATCCAAGTGTGTCACTTTTGTGCAAGTGGATTTTTGGGAGAATAAGAGAGACGAAGATAACAAACACGGAGTTGAATTAGCTTTACTCAGCTTTGATTTCCAAGTGGCCAATAGACCCCTCTTACCTCATGATCAACCGGTGGTGTTGTTAAGCAACATCGAGTTCGGGAGATATTGGTTCGGGGTGTTGCCTCTCCATATTGGCTATCTCTTTAAAACCGGGTATTACAAGGAACCCGAATCATCTCCTACCTGGGACTTCCCTAGGAATATATGAAGAAAGGAAAATATAAAAGTGAAGATGAGAGAGGAGGCTTCCAAGTGGCCTAGGTGAATTTGCCCCTTCCGGATTGAAGATTAAAACTTTTTCTTGAGGGGAAGAAGATTGGTTAGAGGAAGGACTTCTTGTGCCGGTGAAAAAAATAATAATAAAGGAGAAGGATTATAGAAGAAGGATCTTCCATGGCCCAAGAAGAAGGTGCACAACAAAATTATGGGCCACCATTTGAAGAAATTCCGGCGCCGCCAAATTACTACGGTGGTGTACCAATGCAAGCATGGGGGAGTGGTGCAGCCATACCCCCACCATTTTTGCGGTGCCCAACGTAGCCTTTGCGGAGCCATATGCACACCTTCCTCAACCACAACAAAATGTGGCCACCATTGGAGGATAAGTTGCAAGGAACATGCAATTTATTGCAGCCATCCAAACCAATGCAAACCAAATGGGTGAAGGAAATGCAAACGTCGCTTATGTGCTTGGACACCTTCACCTAACACCGTCGGACAATTCATAGGAGGAGTGGTGCATTCCTATTACAAGTAAGGGCACAACAACCAAGACTATCAATATTAACCGCCGGTGGAAGATTAGAGAGAGGAGGAGCTTTAGTTATCTTTCCTTTACCCCCTTTTCTTTAATTTTCAGCTTGGATGTGCCTATGTTTGCGTAGTATTTTCAGCTTTGCTTTAATTTTCAGTTTTTAGTTTAATTTTCAGCATGTGTGTTAGTGTTTATTTTCATCATGAATAATGTCGCCACCAAGTTTTTACCATTAGTAAAGTTACAAAGTTTGTGCCATGATGATATATGATTATAATTGCCGCTTTGTTTATCTTTGTAATTGATTTATGCATGTTTGAACTAGTGCTCTCTTAAAAATACAAATCTGAAATTATCTAAATGCTAGCTTAATCTTTAGCGGAGGTTATGATTAAAATAAAGACCCATAGTGTTTTATGTGCTCTCAAGTTATGAATAGATTAAAGATGTCTTTTATGCTCAAAAATATTGCTAACCTTGTCACAAATATCACTTGTGTGTTGCTCAACCTATTCAGAGCCTTATATATATTTGAGTGCATAAACCTTAGTGTACAAGATTTATTTTTGAGTGAGTTATTGCAGGCCATGATTTCTCTGGCCCGAGACTAAGAAGCTGGTCATTCCGTTTTTGCGTATCTATCTTTTCGCTAGCCTTTTATCCGTGCATTGTGTATCCCCGCATTGGAGATCTCACAAACCTCGCCGGATATCCACCCTTAAAACCATATATCATCTTTTGTGTTTACCTCCTTGACCACAACCTATCGTTGAGTATGGATCATCAATTCAAGGAAGATCGCAAGACGGTGCCAACATTGAAGATTTCAAGTATCTCTCCAAGGAAAAATATTTCCGGTACCTACCTTATTTATCGCCTCTTTGCTCGAGGACGAGCAACGTCTAAGCATGGGGGAGGAGGTAGGTACGGTGCAGTTTTAGAGTTCAAAGGGGAGCAATTTAAAAAAAGAAGTTCAAAAGAGGAGCAAGCAAATAAAAAAAATCAAAACTCCGTTGTGAAAGTCACGTAACCGAATATATGACAGAAAAAAATGAATGAATGAATGAAAGAAAGAAAGAAAGAAAGAAAGAAAAGAAGGAGAAATATGAGAAAGAGAAAAAAAATATGAGTATGCGTAAAGTGAACTCCCCGGTTCTCTAATAGTGCATTCAAGGCTTCAAGTTTAAAAGATCCATTCTCATTTTCCAACCATGTGCAATCCGATAACGAGGACTTCCTTTGTGCCTCAGGATCACTCTTTGCCATTTGCACATGTCCACTCATCTAAAAGTGTGTGTATTTTTCTCTTTCCCCTCCTTGATTTAACATTATTTTCCAATGACCTTTTTGACGAGTCTCGGTAAGACCATGAGAAGCTTGTCTTGTTTTGACAACACCTCATTTATAAAATCTTGTTAGGACTAAACTTTCCCAAAGCTCCATATAAAGCCTACCACACATATATGTTATGAGAGGGAAAGGAGTAGAATATATAGGCTTGAGAGACAAGTGAGATGAGAGTTCATGAGCAATATACAAGATGATTTAAATTTATGAACTTGGTTTAGCTTTTCTTTATCTCGTTCTTTATTTCAAAATTTCTGAGATCTATTTAAACTTTGTGAGCATGTTAATACTTGTAGGATAAGCTTAATTAATATCTACCCTCCGTAGGGATGAAGGCTAGTACGTTATGGAACTTTAACGAATTAAACTTTTGAGAGCATTATTTTTTTTCATGTATGATCAAGTGCAAGGTTTAAACATTGATGGGCAACGATGATATCCATCGAAGGCTTACTCGAGGACGAGCAAGGTTTAAGCATGGGGGAGATGTTGACGGTGAAAATCCGTCAACCTAGCCACGAGTTTACCTTCGGTGTTGGCATGACTTTTGTATCTTATTCATTGGTACTAACCCCCGTGGTATAACAAGTTCACTTGTGCATGTCGGTTTTGGAGTTAAGTGTTTACGCAGGGTTTTAACGTTGAAAGCAAGACTTCCGGGATAAGTTCATTAAGCACCTCATGACAAGACCTTGAAGCCCAATACAAGTCAAGCAATGAAGTGAACATAACCCCAAGAGCCCAAGGACCAAGCCCGAGAAGATGATAAACTCCGAGGACCGAACCAGAAAAGTGCTGAATATTGCAAGACAAGGAGTTGAGTCCAATTCGGAGAGAAACCGACGTCAAGGGCCCACATGCGAAAGGGGAGAACATCTAGAAGACGCGGGAAGCAACACCGGGCGAAGCAGGCCACGAGATGGGCCGAATGGGCCCGAGCCGGCCGGCCCGGCCGGCCGGCCCAGCCCTTTTCGGGGCCCAATCGGCCTCCCCTTTGACCTAATTGCTTCTCAGGCTATAAATAGCCCCCTGACCGAGAGCCACGCATGAACCAAGTCGTAATCCGCCGCCGAGGAGTAGAGAAGCTTGAGGGACACCATCTCGGAGATGAGGGTCGTGCTAGTTGTCTAGGGTCTCCCTAGCCAACATGGGAACCTTGCATGGAAGACCACATCAGAGCTCTGGAGCGAGGATCAAGATCGAGGGAGGGCCCCGGTGGTGATCTTGTTCATGTAATCATTCATGGTGAAGTTTGTAAGTGAATTCGATTTCTAGCGATCAAGTGCCTTCTCGATGATTTTGTTTTCTTCTTGGTTTTGCTTCTTCTACGATCTAGTTTGCAGCTAGATTACTTAGGGTGCTCTTGTAGTCGCGGTGGCTAGAGGTGCATACCGGACCGGCCAAGTGATTTCAACTTGTTCTATCGAACTCGCCCTAGACTACCCGCATGAATAGGGATACGTTGTGACAGAACGGGGGTTCCGAAAGGCGGGCGTTTTCAGAGTCGGATGGAAGGCCACGATTTAAAGATGCTTTTAATGAGATTCGTTTTTCTATCTTCATCTATCTTGTTTGGAGCTACAACATAAGCATGATCTAGATTCTCTAGATTGGTTATCTCTTGCTTTCTCTTGCTACCTCTTTAGTAGATTAGATTAGATGTGTTTTCCTTATGATATCTTAGATTAGATGCAATTTGATTTTTCAATAGATAGCTTTACCTTGCTTTACTAGATTGAATCCTTGCGTTGCACATTGTTCCACGGATTCGATACCTTGGGTTCACCACTCGAGGGAAGAAGGGTCCCTTGACTACGACGGGAGACTTGTCCGCTTGCAAGTCTAAACGAACTTTGATACAACTATTAACCATCAACACATGTCCCCAAACTATTGTCTCAACAGCTTCTACCATTTGGGAGATCTGGTGATGGATTGGGAGTGTTGACTTTCGGGGTCGAGCAGTTTTCAGTTCTGTTCGTGCCTGGCGGACGGTCCGCGAGGGCCTGGCGGACGGTCCGCGCGCACAGTGTTCTTCGCGTGTTCTTCGTGTTCTTGCTCGGCTTCGCTTTCGATCCGTTTTGGTTTCGAGTTTTGGTTGGAAGTGGTTTCGGACAGTCCGCAGCAGCGGGCGGACGGTCCGCGGGTGCCTGGCGGACAGTCCGCGTGCTCCCCGCGGACGGTCCGTTATTCGGGGTCGTCTCTGGAGGTTCTGTTTGCTTTTTCGGACAGTCCGCGGCTCAGGGCCGGACGGTCCGTGGTGTGGGTGCGGACGGTCCCGCGCGCAGCGGGCCGGACGGTTCGCGTGGCCCGTGCGGACAGTCCGCCCCTCCTGGCCGGACGGTCCGCCAGAGCCTGAGTGCTTTGTTTCTTGGTTCGATTCCTTCCTCCTTCTTTCATGTTTCTGCGTGTGCTTCAAGGAATCATTCCTAAGACTTGAGGTTGATCCATAACCTCGTTGTCTTGGCGATTGGTGTGTGATTCGATCCATCGCTTGTGTGTTAACGGGATTTGACTAGGGTATAGGCCAGGTTCTTTGAGAAGAATTTTTACCGGCTCCTATTCACTCCCCCCCCTCTCTAGTTGCCATCCGATCCTTCAGTTGTGAGCAAGATCTGCTCTCACGAGATGTTTATGATGGAGACATGGAATCATCTACCTCTCACTCAAGCGCCAAGAAAGATCTTGCACTCAAGGCAAGTGAAAAGGCCAAGTCCAAGAAGATCAATGCAAAGCCTCCTTCTTCCTCAAGTGAGAGCGAAGACAAAAGTGATTCAAGTGAAGCGGAGAGCGATGATACCAAGCTTGCTCCCCTCATGAAGAGAACCACAAGAATGCTCTCCAAGATTGGCAAGAAGGGCTACAATTATGATCCCACGAAGCAAAAGTTTCGGGCATCAAGAAGAAGTGGTGAGGGAAGCAATCGGAAGTGCTACAATTGTGGAAGCTACGATCATCTATCATATAATTGCCCCAAGCCCGACAAGCGTGTCTCAAGTACAAGCAAGAAGAACGATGAAGATGACAAAGATGCCAAGTACTAAAAGAAGAGATCATCCAAGAAGAAGTCATCAAACAAGCCCTACCACAAGAAGAAGGGTGAACATCGTTCTCTCTTGGTCAATGAATGGGTAACCGGTGGTGAAACTTCAAGTGAATCAAGTGAGAGTGAAGAAGACAAGAACAAGAAGATCGCCGATATTGCTATCATGGATGATGAAGAGACTCCACTCTCACCTCTACCAATGTGCTTCATGGCAAAGCACTCCAAGGTGAGCGATAGTGATAGTAGTGGATCTTCTAGTAGTGATGATGAACTCTCACCACTTGCTCTTAAAAGTCTTCTTAATGAATATACTTCGATGATTAAGCAACAAAAGAGTAAGCTCAAAGCACTTGATGAGACTCATGAGAAACTTAAGCTATAATATGATGAGTTGCTTGTGAAGCACAATGACCTTAGCAAAGAACATGATGCTTTGGTAGTGTCCAACAAGTCACTTAGAGATGACCACAACAAGTTGCTTGATAAGCACAATGAGCTAATCATCAAGCATGACGACATAACCGTGCTTGACAAGTCTCTTTAGTCAAATCATATGAAACTTAAGAAAGAACATGTGCTCTTAGAGATGAAATATCAAGAACTTGAGCTTGCTAGTGAGGACATTGGTTCTAGTGGGCATGCAAATGCTAGAGAAGTCACTAAAGCCAATGCCTCTACCTCATGTGATGATCTAATTGAAGAACCTAAGGTCTTGCTTAATGTTGAAAATATTGCATCTTCCTCCAAGACTAACCATGATAGGGTGAAAGCTCTTGAAGAAGAAGTGAGAAGCCTAAGGTCTTGTGTAAAGACTTTGGCCAAGGGTGAGGAGTTACACAAGGAGATCATCTACTACAATGCAAGAGACTATGAGACAAGGGGACTTGGTGCTTTCCCTAATCCCATCAAGGAAACTTTTAGGTCTAAGGAGCTATATGGGTGTTTCATCAATGAAGTTGGATCTTATTGTCAACATTGCAAGGTTACCGGTCATCACGCAAGGGAGTGCCCAACACCTACTCGCCCTTTGCCCACCTTGCCTAACAATTACAAGTCCATGTACAATGATAACCATTTCTTGTTGATGAAGAAGAACAATGGCAAAGTGGCAATCAAGTTCATTGGGACCAAACCAAAAGTCAAGCCACCTAGAAGCTTGTGGATTCCTGAAGCTCTTGTCACTCACATCAAAGGGCCCAAACTAGCTTGGGTTCCTAAATATAATTGCTAATTTCTTGTGTGTAGGTGAACTACAAGGCCGGAGGGAGTCATTGGATACTTGATAGTGGTTGCACTCAACACATGACCGACCAAGTAAAAATGTTCACCTCACTAGTGGATGATGCGGGAGATCATTAACAAGTTTCATTCGGTGATAACTCTAAAGAAAGGATCTCCGAATTGGGTGAAATCTCTCTAACAAATGATTTATCCCTTTCAAATGTTCTCTTTATGGATTCTTGTAGTTATAACTTGCTTTCCATTGCACAATTTTGTGACCTTGGTCTTTCATGCACATTTGATGATGAAGAGGTCACAATCACTAACAAGGAAACTAATGAAATTGTCTTCAAGGGATTCCGCTATGGCAATATTTATCTTGTAGATTTTACATCCCATGAAGCAAATTTGACTACTTGCCTCATCTCCAAGACATCCAAGGGTTGGCTATGGCATTGTCGCATTGCACATATAGGCCTGAGCCAACTCAAGAAAGCTTTCAAGAAAGGCATGGTTCTTGGTGTGAAGGATGTTACATTTGAGAAGGACAAGTTATGTAGTGCATGTCAAGCCGGCAAGCAAGTTGCAAGTCATCATCCTATGAAGGCTTATGTATCTACCACAAGACAATTGGAGCTCATTCACATGGATCTCTTAGGACCAACTACATACAAGAGTCTTGGTGGTAATCTCTATTGTCTTGTCATTGTTGATGATTACTCACGCTATACTTGGACTTTCTTTTTGGAGGAAAAGGGCAAGACATTTGACATCTTCAAGAAGTTTGCTACTAGAGCCCAAAATGAGTTCGGGTCATCCATGGTGAAGATTAGGAGTGACAATGGGTCGGAATTCCGCAACACAAGAGTGGAAGAGTATTGTGATGGTGAAGGCATCAAGCATGAGTTCTCTTCAACCTATACACCACAACAAAATGGTGTGGTAGAGAGAAAGAACAAGACATTCATCACTCTTGCAAGAGCTATGTTGGATGACTATGGGGTTTCACAAAGGTTTTGGGCGGAAGCTATCAACACGACATGCCATGCTTCAAAAGAGTGTATCTCCACCGACTAATGATGAAGACACCATATGAGCTACTCATTGGGAGAAAGCCCAACATCTCCTACTTCTGGGTGTTTGGTTGTAAGTGTTTCATATTCAAGAAGAGGAAGCATCTAGGGAAGTTTGAGAGTAGAGTAGATGAGGGCATATTTGTTGGTTATGCATCTAACTCCAAGGCATATAGAGTATTCAATAACTCCACATGAGTGATTGAAGAAACATGTGATGTGGAGTTTGATGAATCTAATGGCTCCCAAGGAGATGGTTTTTGTTGTGATGATTTAGGAAAAGAACCTCTCCGAGAAGAAATGAAGAAGATGGCCATTGGTGACATCAAGCCAAAGGAGAATGATGACTCTCACTCCATTCATGAAAACTCCTCCTCCGATGATGATAATAATGATGATCAACCAAGGCGTCCACCTACATCTCCCACAAGACAAGATAGTCCATCTTCCTCACAAGAACCACCTCCTATATCACAAGACACTAAAGATCAAGTAGAGGACATGTGCGAAGTTCAATCTCAAGATGATCCCACCTCTACAATATTTGGAAGGCACACAAGGACTTCAACAAACCATCTGATTGACCTTGTGTTGGGTGATCCCAAAGGGGGTACAAGGACTCGCCGCAAGCAATATGCCTCATTTTGTAAACATCATGCTTTCGTCTCTTTTGTAGAACCCACAACTATAGATGAAGCTCTTGGGGAACCGGATTGGATCTTGGCTATGCAAGATGAGCTCAACAACTTCACAAGAAATCAAGTATGGGAGTTGGTAGAGCGCCCCAAGAACAAGAATGTGATTGGCACCAAGTGGGTCTACCGGAACAAGCAAGATGAACATGGCATTGTGGTGAAGAACAAGGCAAGACTTGTCGCCAAAGGGTACTCTCAAGTAGAAGGCTTGGACTATGGAGAGACCTTCACTCCGGTGGCACGACTTGAAGCTATCCGTATCCTCCTTGCATATGCATCTAGTCATAAAATAAAATTATTTCAAATGGATGTTAAGAGTGCTTTTTTGAATGGCTTCATCAATGAAGAAGTCTATGTGGAGCAACCTCCCATTTTTGAGGATGCTACATATCCTAACCATGTCTATAGGTTGCACAAGGATTTGTATAGACTCAAGCAAGCTCCTAGGGCATGGTATGAGAGGCTCCGAGATTTTTTCATTGAAGCGGGATTCAAGATTGGTAGAGTGGACAACATGGTATTCACAAAGATAATCAACAAAGAACTTTTCATTTGTCAAATTTATGTTGATGATATTATCTTTGGATCTACTAATCTCAAAGTGTGCAAGGATTTTAGTGAACTCATGACTAGGGAATTCGAGATGTTAATGATCGGAGAGCTCAACTTCTTCCTTGGGTTTCAAATCAAGCAATTGAAGGAAGGGACTTTCATTCATCAAGAGAAGTACACTAATGATATCCTCAAGAAGTTCAAGATGGATGATTGTAAGCCGATCAAGACTCCAATGCCTACCAATTGACATGTCGACCTAGATGAGGGAGGTAAACCGGTTGACCAAAAGCTTTACCGTTCTATGATCGGTTCTCTTCTTTATCTTACCGCATCTAGGCCCGATATCATGTTTAGTGTTTGCATGTGTGCTCGGTTTCAAGCCAACCCTAAAGAATCTCACCTAAGTGCTTTGAAAAGGATCCTTACATATTTAAAATACACACCTAGCATTGACTTGTGGTACCCCCATGGTGCTTGTTTTGAGCTCTTGGGTTATTCGGATTCAGACTTTGCCAGATGTCGAGTAGACCGTAAGAGTACTTCGGGTGGGTGCCATTTGCTAGGTTGCTCTTTGGTTGCTTGGTCCTCTAAGAAGCAAAACTCCGTGGCCTTATCCACTGCGGAGGCGGAATACATTTCCGCAGGGGCTTGTTGTGCTCAAATCCTCTATATGAAGCAAAGTGTCTTGGATTATGGTGTGGTTGTAGATAGGGTTCCCCTCCTTTGTGACAATGAAAGTGCCGTAAAAATTGCTAACAACCCGGTTCAACACTCATGTACCAAGCACATTGATATCCGTCATCACTTCTTGCGAGACCATGTTGCTAAAGAGGACATTGTCCTTTGTGGTGTTCGCTCCGAGGAGCAATTGGCAGATATATTCACCAAGCCTCTTGATGAAAACACTTTTTGTAGGCTTCAGAGTGAATTAAATGTGCTTGATGCGTCCAACATCATGTAATGCTTGTCATATAGTTTGCATTTGCATATGTACATGATTTGGGGCTTGTCTAACCTTGATGAGATAGTGGTGAGTATGGGTCTTGCTTGAGCCGGTGGTTCTCTTGTTTCACTCAAGGCATGATGAATGGCACACCATGAATAAACTTATCAAGGGTTCAAACTTGGCAAGATAGTTTACCTTTTCGCTTTGCACTTATGCTTGTCATGTAGGATGCATTCATGTTTTATTTCATGCATTTGTTCTTGCATAGCATTGCGTGAGAGAAGTCACAAAGGAAACTCACACTATGAGAAAGTTGCTTAGCGTTCAATGCAAATCAACAACTTTTAAGGTGTGATGAGACAAATGATTGTGCTTAATGCCTATTGAGTTAAGTCCTAACAAGCTTATGGTGTCAATCTCTAAGTTCAAAGGCAATGAACTCATACATTCCTTTTTTTGGAGTTCCCTCCCTCCTTTGGTTCTTAATTTGCCTATTTTTATCTATGGTTTATCCCTTTTTAGGGAGCAAATTGTGTATTTATAAGTATTTTATAAAGGAGTGCTTGAGGGGTGAGGTTGTCACTCAGGATTGATCTAAGGATGTGCTTGTGTTGGCTTGTGTGTGACATTCGACGGATCAAAAATGAGAAATAGTTCAACCAAAATCGAATTGTCACCGTCGGATGAACCGACGCCCAGTAGGTTCTAGCGTCAGATCATCCGGTGAAGGGGTCTGTGTGCTCAGTTGCTCTCTGTTAGAAAATTTCCTACCGTCATATGAACCGACGCCTATGCATTTTTACACCATCGGTTCATCCGGTGCTGAAGGAATTTTAAAAAATTCACAGACCCACGCGCAACTGCTCCGACGCGTTATTTTTCCAGGCCGTCAGACCATCCGATGGTGGGTTTCACCCAGGAGCAGAGTTGCACCGACGGTTCGACCGGCGCTTTCATATTTCCACCGTCGGTTCATCCGACGCTACTCTGAAGCGTGGTTCCCGTCTGTCATAACAGTTCGGCAGGGGTTCCCTTTGACTTCTAACCCTAACCCGTCGTGCGCCGCCGCCCGTGCTGTTATCACCCGTACGCCACCGTCGTGCTCCACTCCGGCGACACCCTCGCGTACGAGCACGTGCGGCACCCTCCGCCGTCCTCCGCCCTCGCCGTCGGCCATCTGCGCCGCCCTCCTCGAGGATTTCACGCACGCGCAAGGAATCACCCAGCTAGGGTTTGGGCCGCCGCCACCGCCAATTCCGGCCAACCTCCGCCTCCGCGGCTCGCAGGCAGTTCCCTAGGGGTGCGCACGGATCACACCTTCCTCCACAGCCGGATCTCTACTTCAATCTTTCTCTGTGGTGAGAAACTTGGATCAAACCCTAATTCTGCACCCTATTCTAGCCATTGTTGTTCCTGTTCATATTCAATTTAGGGGAGATTTTGGCTACTGATTATGCTCTTAGGGGTAGAATTGAATGTTCATGCCATTAATTCTTAGAGCACTTGATTCAGTAGCACGCTTGCCATGCTCCAACATCCTCACGTTGTCACTAGTCATTGCTAGATTCATTTGTGTGAGCACATTCTCCATGGTAGAATCAAGCTTTATCCCTGTTTATCCACACACACTTGCACATCTTGCACCTAAGGACCTCTTTAGCACATTCATCTCTTGTGGTAGCATTTCTCCTAGCATTTTCCATAATTAGGCTCATATCCACTCTTTTGCTATGCTTAAGAACCTCTGACCCTTAGTTACTTATCACGTTTATTCGTATCTCATCATTCTATAATCTTCTATCTTTTCTCTCACAGATGGCAGGCGACAAGAGGAAGGGTAAGGCGGTAGCCGAGCCGAAGAAGAAGAAGACTCGCCAGGAGAAGGAGTGGGACCGTGTGCTTTCAGTGCCAGACACACAGGGTCAGTCACAGTGGGGCATTCGGATCGGAGAGAGAGAGCACAGAGTCAGGGGGAGAAGCCCCAGGGTGAGCAACGCAGCAGCGCGGCAGCAGCTCGGCATCGCCCAGCGCTACGTCATTCCGTAGAGGTCGGCCCGGCGGAGCGCAGCAGTCACCTCCTTCACCGGCCGTGTCCTGGACCTCGGACTCGTGGAGGACACACCCAGCCACAGCCGACACCACGACAGAGGAGAGCTGCAGTTGAGGAGCACACTGAGCGAGAGCAGCAGGCTGTCTACCTCCGTGACCTCCGTGACTTGCCCGGGCCGAAGATTCGGCGCCTGTGGAGTGTGCCCGAGGAGCAGTGGTTCCCGCGTGGGCGAGATGACGGTGACCCCAGGTTCTGGACAGTACTGCAGGAGAGCTTCTATGTTTCCTACGTACACCGGGGTTCCCAGCTGAGTCAGCACAAGATGCTACAGTTCACCGCACTCAGAGCAGCTGCAGCTGGAGAGGCCATTTTGCCGTTCTTTGACTACCAGTGGGGCTTGATGGACTTGGTGACCAGGAGGTCGCGTTACGTCCCCGACTGGGTACGAGTCTTCTACGCCACAGTGTACATCGAGGCTGACCGACTGTCTATCAGGTTTATGTTCATGGGTCAGCAGCAGAGGCTCACTCGAGAGGAGATCACAGAGTTGCTCCAAGTTGACCTCCACGACAACTCTATCCACTACCTGGCTTACCCTGACGTTGAGCCTCCTCATCGTGCCCACTCTCCAGTGTCACCTTCAAATGAGGAGATCAGTTTCTTGTTCCAGCAGCCGTTCCTCCCCGGTACTCCCAGGACACCGGACCGTCTGATCCGCGAGGCGTACGTCGTTCACTACGCTCTTCGGAGGTCCGTGCTCTACAGGATGGGGAATGCTGAGTCGTTGACAGGGGTGCAGCAGTGGCTTCTGATGTATGTGATGGCAAATCACCCCTTCGACATAGTTGATATCATGCTTGCTGAGACCGAGGATGCTATTATGGATGGCATGGGGAGACACGTCAGTAGCCCTTCGCGCACTGGATCAGCTGGTTGTTGTCCTGTCTAGAGGCACAGAGGTACGTCAGGATGCTTGAGTCGTTGAAGTTCGTGTCCCGACCTACCGTCCTCCAATGCCAGGTGACAGGAGGAGAGGCCTGAGAGGCTTGAGGAGAGCAGAGGAGACCCTACAGGCACAAGCAGTAGCTGAGGCTGTGATGGATGAGGCAGCTCGACAGGACGTGACACTAGCAGCAGCTGAGGCTCCTCTCCCACAGTACTTTGCCACAGACGACGAGTCCTCCAGTGACGACGAGGACTTTGCTCCAGCTCCTGAGCCTGTGTTCCAAGTCCGTCGTACTCACGACGATGAGGCAGGAGGATCCACTTTGCCAGGCCAGAGAGAGGCTGAGTCACCGGTTCCCACGATCACAACTGCTTAGGTGACCCAGCCAGACCAGCTCACTACACTGATCCAGGCTATGGCTGCTCAGTCTCAGGCCACACTCCAGGTACAACAGCAGATGTAGGCACAGTTTTGGCAGTACGAGGAGTCACAGCAAGTGATCCTTGAGAGGATCCGTCAGCAGCAGGAGGCACAAAGGCAGCAGATGCTCCAGCACTAGATGATGACTTCTCAGATGTTCACGTTCATGTCTGGATGCCTCGGTCAGCTTTTCCAGCAGTCAGGGTTGCAGCTACCCCAGCCACCGACCGCTCAGCAGCTCCAGGCTGACACGACTACACCTCTACCTCCCGCCGGTGGGTTCGTGAACGTCCCTCTTGCGACCTTTCCACAGTCACCACTCCTTCAGACGGGGATGTTCGCGGTACCCCAGATGACGACACCACAGGCAGCTGTCACTTCTACCTTTCTTGACCAGCTTCAGATGACCACTCTGACGTCGTCACAGCTGCCGTCTCCACTCTCCACAGGAGCACTTGTCTTTGAGATGCCATCTCGCACCACTCTGCCCAGTTCGCAGGTGTCTTCACCTCTTCCGAGCTTCACTACACCACGGGCAGAGGATTTGGGTCAGGAGGACTACTACTTGCGAGTTATCACCGAGCAGATCTCTTCAGCGATTGCCTCCGACCCAGAGGTTCTAGGTCCCGAGGCCACTCAGGCTCCGACTCCAGGCACCGGGACGACTATAGCCCCACCTCCTCCGGCTCGGGGTTCCTCCTCTCCGACTTGGTCACTTCTCAGTGAGGGCTCCGACAACGACGATGCCTCCGGCTTCTCCGTTCGACCTTCGAGGACCGTCTCTACCTCGCCGCCGGATCCTTCCTCTTTGCCTCAGCCTTAGACTCCTTTTTGGTGCTTGTTGCCAAAGGGGGAGATAGATAGGGGGAGTAAAGATAGGGGGAGTTAGGGGAGAGTGCAGGTTTTTGAGTTCTTGTTGCCTCTTTCACTTTTGTGGAGTTTCATGATGAGACATGTATTTGGATCTTGTGCTTGTTGTTGATTTACATGTCTACTCATGTTTGTGGTGCTTGTTTACCTTAATGCATGTGTGTTTATTGCTTATCTTACATCATTCATTAGAAGTAGAGTTTATATGCTTTTAAATTCAAATTTTCGTATATCTCTACTCGTGTTGTCATCTTTCACCAAAAAGGGGGAGATTGTAACCATCTAGGCCCTTTCGCACCTTTGGTAAGGGTGTGTTTCGGTGATAAATGACAACCATATGCTTGTGACTAACCTTTGTTTTGTAGCGGATTACATATTGGGTTATTGTCACGAGTGTTGAATGAAATGAGACCCCTCAATTTGAATTCAAGGATTAAAAATGGATGAATACTACAAGGCTAAGAACTTTGTTAGTTCCAAGTGTCACAAGGAGATGAAGGACACCTGGATTGCTAGTTTGTAGTGTTCGACCATACTATTAAGAGGGGTTCGTACACTAGTAGCTTGACCATGCACTCAAAAGCCATAAAATTATGCAAACTCAAGTTCCTTGGTTGTCAACTAGCTCAGAGAGTTCATGGAAGCAAGGTTGAAGCAAAAGAATCGACGGAAAACTCAAAGGTGCTGAATTGGACGAGTAAAAATGAAGTTCATAGCGTCGGATGATCCGACGCCCTGATTTCTAGATGCGTCAGATGAGTTTTGTGGCCACTGGATTCAAAATGGACCGTCGGATGAACCGACAGTACAGGCATCGGTTCATCCGACGCCTTAGGGTTTGGCTACAGTGTGGGTCAAGGCTCAGCGCTTAAGCACCGAATGATCCGACTCCTTGACCATCGGTTCATCCGATGGTTACATTGAAATCAGACAGAGACGGGCCAACTCAACTGCTTCAGCACCGGATGAACCGACGCTTGGATAGAGGACTCAGTGGTTCATCTGACGGTTGTATTCAAATCACACAGTACCATCCCGAGTGTGGAGTCTTCAGCACCGGATGATACGACGGGGCGTCGGTGTATAGTGTCGATGCATTGTCTGGGTTTCTTGGTGCAACAGCTATATTGGGCGCTATGAGACACCAGATGATCTGACACTTCGCAGGGGAGACCATCGGTTCATCCGACAGTACTACTTTTTCAGGAAACCTTTTCCAACCTAGCCTCCCTTGCTAGTCCTATAAATATGACCCCCTGCCTCTCTTGAGCTGCCTTTGCCATTTTGAAGATCCATTGCAGCCAAGGAGAGAAGGAGAGTGTGTTCTTGCCATTTGGGATTCTCTTCCTCTTGTTGAGGGCCTCTTTCTTAGTGATCAAGAGTTTTCAAGGTGCATACATGGCTTAGCTGAGTGCTCAAGTCAAGTGAAGGTGTGCGGGCTTGTTACTCTTGGAGTTTGACGGCTCCTAGATGTTCTCGGTGTTTGGAGGGTTCTTGTTGAGCTCTTGGAGATTGTGGGAGCCTGAAGACAAGCTTAGTGTACACAGTTCGAGACCCACCGTTTCGGAAATGGAGAATGGATACTCTTAGTGAGCACTTGTGTCTTGGTGACTCAAGGGGGAGCAATACTCTAAGTGAGTGCTCCAACATGGATTAGGGGGGAGCATCAACTTCTCGATACCACGGGAAAAAATTCGGTCGTCTCTTGTGCCTCTCTATTTACTTTCTAGCATTTAATTCAGCATCTAATTTCCGCACTTAAATTTCTTTGTCTTTGCTCTTGTCTTTTCTTGTGTGCTTCATATCTTGCCTAAGTTGTTTCTTATCTCCTAGTGTGTTAGTTGCTAATGAAACTTTTGTTAGTGTGCTCTAGTAGTAGAGAAAAACTGTTTTTAGATGGGCAACAATAGTTGATAGGCTAAGGTTTCTTCTTGGTGTAGAAATTGAAAAGAAGTCCCATATTCAATCCCCCTTCTATGTGACTAGGATCCTACACCAAGAAAACATGTGCAACCACAGTGCCATATGGCTCTGACCTTAGCCAATTAATTAGGTGTGCGATTGATCTGATGGCTTTTTTCCGAAGGAGCAGAGAGGGATTCGGGTTGCAGGGCTTTAGCCAGGTCCTTTTGGGGTAGCAGCCATTGCTAAGGTGCTGACCACTAGGGAGGGTTATGGTCCGCCTTGATCCGTAACTATGCGGGTCGTTAGTCTTTTGCATGCCTTTGTAAAGGCTTCGTAGCGTCCCTATGCAATCACACCTCGGAAGTGTGGTATGATGCCAAACTTTCATCGCATGGTTGGGTCCAAAGTTCTTCTGAACTTTTACGCGAGCTGTGGGTAAAGTGTGCAAACCTCTGCAGAGTGTAAAACTGATCGATCAGCCGTGCTCATGGTTATGAGCGGCTTAGACCCTCACATGATTAATAAACTTAAAGATGAGAATAAATCGTGGTCCGATGAGTTTTGAGCTGAGTTGTTTATAAGTTTCTTAAGTGGGTTGGTATATACTTACATTTAGTAACTAGGCGTTCTTCAATTAAAAGTTTGACCAACATTATAATGCTAACCGCTGCAAAACCATAGCCTATCCTTGGTAGCCTTGCATCTTCCCCCACTTGTTGAGTATCAACCATAAGTTTACTCATCCTTGCTTACCGCTGTTCAGAAGAGAACAATGGTGAGGAGTTTTAAAGCGACTTTGAGGAGTTCTTAGGCTTGCGTCTCCCCCAGTCCAGTGCCTGTGGAAGCGGAAGACGAAGACTCATCGTGTAGTTATCATTTTCCGATGGTAAAGACCTTCGTGTCTTCCGAATGAGTGTGATAAGTTGTTAAACCCCTTGTCACATTTTTATTGTCTATGATATTACACTCATTTTGTCTATCATATGTGTGAAACTAGATCCTGGCACACATATGAGATGCATCTGGTTTCTCTCCGGAAATCGGGTGTGACAGTAACCTCATTCTTCGTCTCCTTGCAGGGCACATTCTCACCACGATTAACAGTACACTGTGAGAAATCGTAGTTCTACCAATCCTTGGGCACATGATCCTCAGACTGATCATAATCATCATCAGAGGAGTCCTCTTCTAATGCACGTTCATCAGCTTCTAACTCTCTCTGATATTGTCTCATCACCTCTGGGTTTTCTTCTCCCTCAACAAAACCAGTGACAACGTAACCTCTGGATGTCTCATCACATTCAGAATCCCCCTTCTTCCTCCTCTTGTTGTTCCCCTTCTTCATCACCTTCCCTCTCGTCCACATCCTCAGCTTACTCATGCACTTGACTACTAGACCCACCCTTTTGGAAAACATGGACAAACGGGCAAACCAACTCAGCATGCATTTCTGATAAAACTCCTCCATTGTGGAGTCCCTTCAAGTGGCACGAGCTCCTAATACACATGTTCAATTTTGTTGATTAGTGCCATCACCGACAAGCATTGGTGCTCTAAATCTACTGCAAATGACCTAACCAGCCAGTTGGTTATACCCTCCCAAGTTCTTTATGCTCCTCTTTTAACATTTTTCTTAATTGAAATTAAATTTAACAAGTCAACTCCTTATGGACCATATATAATTTCTCTAGATCCATAACACAATTGGACTGTGACTCTTCGACATGTCTGATTCATAATAAAAAGCAATAACAGCTATCAAATACTACATCCAGGGACTAACAAACAAATAGACTAAAATAAAAATTAAAATTGCATTCCTAATCCGCCGAAATCTACACAATCAACAGTAAATATGTTACCTAAAATAGTCAAATAAGTGTCAAACATATAAACTAAAATCTAAACTACAACCACATATCTATACTATAGAAATCTGGACCATCCAGAATTGTACAGAAATCTAGTGAATTAATAATAATTATATCTAAAAATTACTAAAAGAGTTCAAATCAGCGAAATGCCTGAAATGAAGCGAAGAAGCAGCAGAGCTTCGCTGCTCTGCCCCCTCCACCTCCCTATCTTCTCTTCTCAACCCTAAACCCTGCAAACAAGAACTATTTCATACTACAAATCTAAAGAAATCTAGTAAATCAATACCAATTACGCTTTCATAACATCCAAGTATAAGTGCTAAAAGGGTTGAAATCAACAAAATACTTACAATGAAGCGAAGAACCAGCAGAGCTTCGCTGCTCCGCCTCCTCACTCTCTTCTCCTTCCCAACCCTCTCTTTCTTTCGAATTATTGTGAAAATTTCAGACTAATTTACGGCTCTTATAGAGGGTTGAAGACCTGCCGCCTGGGCCACGGCAGCCGCAATGCTTACCACCATGGGCCATGGCGGCTGGCCTTCGCTCTTAGCCCCCGTGGCGGTTGGCCCAACCGCCGTAGCGCACGGTGGTTGACCGCCGTGAGCCACGGCGGTTAGTGGTTAGATTTGCTAAATTTTGAAACGGTCGTATATTTTTTCCAAAATGAATACAAATTATAAAAATTCGAGAGTGAGAGGAGAGCCCGTCCGTCCCAGTTGGGCCGGCCCACAACCCTCCTGCGTTCACTGTTGGCTGATTCCTGGTTCTAAAAAAGTTTTCTTTTTCCTCCGTCCCTTTGGGTCAAGTCGTCATCCACTTGTCGTCCTTTATGTAGCAAACAAATGTCTTCATCAACTTGCAGATGCATGCAATACGTGTTAACGTACTTCTCATATGTTGCCAAAGTTTGATATACTAGCACTATTCTCTAGCAGTAGCAGCAACAAGTGGACGTGCTGGTGGATCGCGGCTCACTTTGAGCAAAGATACGTCCTCCTATACATGAATTGTACATCTTTCCTATGCGATGTCGGTACAAACTATTCTCTCTGTCTCAAAATACATGTATGTTTAGCACTAGGCCAGAAATGATTTGTTCTAGCAGCTAAAACCGGTTTGTGCTGGCGGACGCGGCACCCGCCAGCAACTTTGAGCCAGTAGAAATGGCCTTTGTGCTGGTGGGTAGCCGGCCCGCCAGCACAGAGCCATTTGTGCTGGTGGGTCACTTAAACGACTGCCAGCACAAATGTCATCAGTGCTGGCGGTTACTTAAGCAGCCCGCCAACACAAATGCCATTTGTGCTGGCGGTCGTTTAAGTGACCCGTCCGCACAAGGGTCATCTTTGCTGGCGGTTGCTTAGACCGCCCGCCACAGAAAGCATTTTTCCCAATTCCTATATAATTCCCCATAATTGTTTATTATTTGTATATAATTTTTCATTTTCATCTTTTTTTCACATTGGCATTTGTATGCTAAATTTACTGTAATTTAATTTGTATTTAACCGCCAAATCCAAATATATGTCTCACAAACACATAATCCAAACTAAAATAAAAAATGCATACATAAGTCACATTACAAAACATTGTGCATAATAGATAACCCTAAAAAACCCATCTACGTAACCTTTCTGCATCGTCTAATGTCAAAACTCCTTCTTTATCGAAGAATTCTCCATCCTCGTGGCAAATCTCACGTAGGATGAATCTCGCCATGTCCGCACAAATGTTGGTGATTTGATTGTCACAAAGTTGCCCCCATGATCCCTCAATGGTAGGCATCTGCACGTAAACACAATAAATGAAGATTGTTATGTATTACCATCAGGACCATAATTAGCACATACATAGTTGTGTACAAACAAGAGACTTACGTCTTCAGGATTCGTCTGGTACCTCCCATTATTTCTCAAAACCTCACACACATAATATACACATAGCACACTGCCAGGAGGTTGTTTGTAGCACTGTAAACAAATAAAAAATTATCGGTACTAATTAACATAAGTGTACAACTCTGATAAAAATGATTGGTACTTATTAACAGAAGTGTTCTTACCCATTTGGCATGTCGTATCACCAATTTTTTTCTTCTTGTGCTCCCCGCCATTGAGTATGTATAGCCTATACGCACTTTAAGGATACAAAGGCATAAGTTAGTAATACAATTTGAAATATAGCCGATACACGCAGTAGTGATTATATATTGCACTTAGTTGTCTTACTTTCTTATAATCTCAATGATTTTCTTGTAAGAAGTCTCTGAATAGTGTAATGAGTCGAAGACCCCCACAGTTCCCAACTTCGGACACATGTGAAAGCAAATGAAATGATCGCTGCATAAAATTAAAATAATTAATATAAATAGACTAAAAAATGAAGGCAAATGATGAAATAGTTATTTAAAGGATCTTACTCAAAATGGTAAGCAAACTTGATAGAATCCTTATGTTGGTTTTTCCTCATGACCCTTGCAATGTATGCAAACACCTCGTGAAGTTTAGCTTTATCTTAACCCTTTATTAAGTCTTCCTTCTCTTTTGGTGTCTTTGCTTCTTCCTCTATTTGCTTTCTTAGTTGATCCCTCATTATGAACGTGTGTTGTGACTAGCTTACTTGTTGCGGGTCAACATATGCTACCTTCCACCTCCCATTTGTCTTCTTTTCATCAGACGCTTGCATCCTGCAAAAAAGTTTACTTAGGATGGTAATAACAATACATATGGAATTCAATAGATTTGGATGTCGTATAGGGATGTTGACTTACATGGACCAAATGGTGACAAGGTTGATGTCGAGTTTTTCACGACGGAACATCGCATGCAAATCGGGGAAATCGATCGCAACCTTCCGTTCAAAAGAGCTACTAAACACCCATTTCGGGACATTGGCAGTGATAGTGTGAATGCCTTGCTGCATGGCGTGCATTATTCAAGTATGCAGCCTCATCAATTCTGACTACCCTTCGTTCAGTTGCCACCTAAACAAGAATGGTTTGCCATGCTCATATTTGCTGGGCACGTCATCTGACGAAAACATACTTATGTGTTCCTCCTTTTGTTTTTGAAAAGAGGTGCGCGATAAAGACTTTTCATCTGGTGCCTTCTTGAGTACTTGAACATTAGGTGATTCTTTACCGGATGTTGGATCCCGTTTAGGTTTATTCTTTAGTACTTTCAAGAACAAGTCAACATCAGATGATTTCGTCTTTGGTTCATATGAGTTTATCATCCGGTGTATTGTTGTTGGCGTCTTGGTTGCTGGAGGAGGAGATGGTGGTCTTGGACATGGCGGAGGAGATGGTGGTCTTGGAACAGATTTTGGAGATGATGATGTCCCTGCCCCTGCCCCTAATGTCGGAGGAGTTTGTGGTCTTGGAACAGATTTCGGAGATGATGATGCCCCTGCCCCTGATGCCGAAGGAGTTTGTGGCATGTTGTTGTCATTACTGTTAACTCCCTGCTTCACAATCATCATGTTGTTGTCATTGTTATCGCCTCCATGTTCCCCACCCATTGTGTACTCGACCATTGCAGCATCTGGATCCCGAGGGGTACTCGTTCTTGGCTAGGTTGCAAGCAGGGACTTGGTGATGCATTAAGTATGATATCTCGATGATGCCACAGTATGTATTGGTTCCTCGCATCACCGAGAAGCTTGATCCCATCCTCAGTAGGGATATCAATCTCGCACGACTCATCAGAAACCGAAACAACTTGAACCCATGCGTACTCTGGCGGTGGTAGATTCGGAAACACACGACCCGTTAATGCCATGGCTGTCCCAACTTCTCGAAACTTATCTAGTTTTCTTCCATATGGAATAACCAACTTGCATGGTGTATCCTCTACAATGCCATCCACAGGATGCTTGGCGTATGCAATAGAACCAACACTACTTGGAGTCGGGATGGCTCCGATCTGGGCAAGCATCAAGTTTGGAGGAACCTGTCCAGAACCACCAGATATTAGATTCTCTGCATTTGGCCCAACAGAAGCTTGTTGTTGTTGTTGTATGAAGAAGCATATCAATTCTTGCTTGGCAATTTCTCTCATCTTGTCTTCAAGGTTCTTCTTATAACGGTCTCGCTTTTTATAACTTGATCGGTGTTCACGAAATGCTTTACCCCAGGGCAAGGTAGAAGAAATCCCTCGAACATGGCCAGGGTGCTCAGGCGTTCCGATCGCAGCGGTTAGCATATCTTTCTCCCTGTCGGGCACAAAAAGACCTTTCTTTTGCATTTCCGCAAGTCCTTCCAACTTCTGATAAATTTGTTCTGTTGAGGGCATCTGGAATGAAACATTACCGTCAGGTGCTATAGCCGGAACTCGAGTAAGGATCCAATTCCTGCTACGCTCATCCATGCCTTCAAAAATAGTTGGTAAACCAGCTACCCTCCTTTCTTCTTCCTCCTTCCTCCATTTTGCCATTTTGGCAGCATATCCTCCCGAACCCAAGCGATGGGGTTCTCAGTAGCTTTCATAGCCTTCTCCTTTTGTTGGACGCTCAGAGCTACTGCTTCTGACGTTTTCTTCTGATCTACGAATTCTTCCCAGACTGCTAGCGGAATGTTACCATACACATCCCTAGCATCCTTTCCTTTCTGGACAAATTCAGTATTAAGTGTAGACCTCCAATTCCTAAAAGCTCTTCCACAAAGGCCCTCAGCAAAAGTTCTAGCTGCATTTTCTGTACCTTCCGGATAAACAAACTTTTCTTTCACTTTGGCCCATAATACATCCTTCGTAGCCTTAGGGACTGTCTTCCAATTAGTAGTTGTGATCCAAGATGCCAATTGGTCTCTGACAATTGCACCGACGATGTTCCAAAACCTAGCAGCTATCGCCTTAGGTTCGACGGGCTCACCTTTATCACCCAACCGTTCTATCACAAGTTGTCCTCTTTCAGGGATCTGGTTTCTTTTTCTATGACCACATTTCCTTTTCAGGTTACTAGAACTAATAGTATCCGAAGGTTGTGGTTCTGAAATGACTTCTGCCTCTTGGGCACGAATGTTAGATGCTCTAGGACGTCGTTGCGGGGATCGGTCATTGTTCTACACATAAAACACTATTTAAAGTATATCTTAATTGAATAAACAAACATTAATTTGAGTGAATGTGCATGCAGACCTCATTATCGATTGGTTCGTAATCAACATCATCGTCTTCGGGACGCCTACGAGGTCGTGGTTCGCTTGGTTCGTACTCAGAGGGAGTTTCATAGTCTCCAATTATACCACTATCACTAGATTCCTCCTCACCGGATTGTTCATTGTTAACATTTGATCATAGATAATCCATAGTCCATATTTATACAATAATCCATAGTCCATATTTATACAACAATCCATTTTTATAAAATAAATCTATTTATCGACAATCCATAGTCCATATTTAATTATTTATACAAAAAAACTAATAAAATTAAATCCATAGTCCATTTGTAACATTTTTAAATCTATTTATCCACAATCCATGTAATTGCATTTATCCACAATCTATTTATCCACATTTTTAACACATGTAATTGCATTTTGAAAAAAAAAGAAAAAAAACAACCAAGCCGGGTCGTCGTTCTTGTCGCGCCGCCGGCCCCATCCCCGGCCTCCATGCGTGCCGAGCAGTGAGGAGATGAGGTCTCGGTGGCGAGCGGGGGCGTCGGAGCTATCGGCGGAGGCGGTGGCGGTCTTGTCGGCGGCGGCGGAGCGGTCGGCGGCGGTTCCCGGCCGGTGGTTGGGGGAAGTGGCCCGTTGGGAGGAGGACGTCATCCCGGTAGGGAAGAGGGGCGGTGGCGCTCGGGGAGGAGGTCGTCGGTCGGTGGGGCGCCCGCGGACGACGGCGCGGCGGCGGTCCACGGGAGAAGGGGCGGCGCCCTAGCGGAAGACGGTGGCGGTCCACGGGGAGAAGGGGCGGGGCCCTCGCGGACGACGGCGGGGCGCTCGTGGAGGTCGGCCGGGCACTCCTAGAGGACGGAGGGGTGGTCGGAGGGGCGGCGGCGGTCGGGGACGACGACGGCGCTCGGTGGGAAAATTTGGCAGCCTGACGGTGTCGTTTCGTTTCGCGCCAGACTTAGAAAATTTTCGAGAGCGTGTCTCGTGTATATATAGATGGAATCACCACTGGCGGGCCACATAAGGCAACCGCCAGCGGTAGGCCACCACTAGCGGGTCACATTAGACAACCACTAGCGGTGATCCTTGCCACAGGCGGGTGACTTAAGCGACCGCTAGTGGTGAGAATTCTTTCTGGCGGTTATCATAAACGCCCGCCAGCTCTGTGATTTGAAAGAATTTGAACTAAACTTTTCAAATACAAACCTTTTAAAATCAAATTACAAAGCACCTCCTATAAATAAATTAAAATATTTTATGATAAGTTTTGGAAGTTTCAAAGAATTTTGAACAATTTCATGCCAGGATTTCAAATTTTCAAATTTTGGCAAACCACTGTGCTGGCGGTTGACTTATGGTAACCGCCAGCATAGTTTTTTCCATAATTTGCAAAATTTGAAACAGGGGCTTAAATTGTTCAAATTTCGTTGAAACTTCCCAAGGTATCATAAAATATTTCAATTTAAGTATAGGGAGTGTGCTTTTTGTAAAATAAGTCCAAGTTAGAAAAGGTTAGTTCAAATAGGACTCTAGGTTCATACACCTAATGAGTTATAGGTTGTTTGACCCTAGAGTCTCATTTGAACTAACCTTTTCAAATTCAAACCTTTCCTTATAACAAAACACCTCATATACATAAATTCAAATATTTTATGATACTTTTTGGAAGTTTCAAAGAATTTTGAACATTTTCAGGATAGGGTTTCAAATTTTCAAATTTTGGCAAACCACTGTGTTGGCGGTTGACTTATGATAACCGCCAGCGGTGTGTCTCACCGCTGGCGGTTTCTTAAGATGCCCGCCACCATAGTGTTTTCCATAATTTGCAAAATCTGAAACAGGGGCTTAAATTGTTCAAATTCCATTGAAACTTCCCAAGGTATCATAAAATATTTGAATTTAAGTATAGGGGGTGTGTTTTTTGTAAAAGAAGTCCTAGTTAGAAAAGGTTAGTTCAAATAGGTTCATACACCTAATGAGTTATAGGTTGTTTAACCCTAGAGTCTCATTTGAACTAACCTTTTCAAATGCAAACCTTTTTTATGACAAAACACCTCATATACATAAATTCAAATCAAACACTAATTGAAACCATAATTTTCATAATTTGAATTTAAGTATAGGAGGAGAGTCTCATTTCATAAAAACTTCCTAAACTCTCCTAAATTGATTGATAGTCTTACAACAACACTAATTATATAAAGTCGTACAAGTGATACATCAAGCCCGACTAATAAGAAGTGCAAGTTTATCCTTTAACAATTCTTCCTTCACAGTCTGTACATAACCATGGCTTCTCCGATTTAGGAATGCTGGCTTCAATTTTTTATTCTCTTCTCATGATCTTTGAACAAGACTAGTTCCTCGAACTTATTGTAATCCTCAACATCAATTACACCTTCTACTCCTAGAATTCTTTGTTTTCCAGAGACAACAATGTGCTTCTTCACATCGATAGGATCAGCTATGTAGAAAACTTGTGCAACACGCTCGGCGAGTACCCATGGATCATCTTTGTAACCTACATTGGCAAGGTCTACAAGTGTCAACCCATAATTGTCACATGTGACGCCATTCGGGTGTTTGACCCATTGGCACCGAAACACGGGGAACCTGATATTCTCTCCATATTCAAGTTCCCATATTTCCTCTATGAACCCGTAGTAAGTGATGTTGTTCCCGGATTTATCAATCGCATCTATGCGAACACCACTATTTTGATACGCAACACTCTTGTTGTCTTTCGCCTTCGTATAGTAGGTGTACCCATTAATTTTGTATGCTTGCCATGAGGTAACATTGCTTGATGGACCAGCCGCCAACCTGGTCAATGTTGTGTCATCTATGGAATTTCCTTGAAATAGATGCCATGTTCCTTTAACCATGATGGGAAACGACGCTTTTGCTCTTTGATGACCCAATCCTCGGTCCGACTATCATTTTCCTCACGAATCTCATTTTCGTGTTGCACGATAAATGGCTCCACTATTGCAAGTTGTTGCAGAACACTAGCATGTGCTTTCTCCAGTTGTTGGTTGTCCTCGTCAATGAATCTTTTCCTTCCAATGGTCCCTTTCCCTGACAATCTGCCTTCATGTCGAGATTCCGGTAAATCGATCGCTCTCTTATCTTTTATGTAGTCTATGCAACAATCAACACTCTCTTCTGTATGGTAGCTCTCGATCATGCTTCCCTCTGGAAATGCCTTGTTTCTCATGTATCCATTGAGAATCGACATGAACCGTTCGTACGTCCACATCTGATGAAAGTACATAGGTCCTAGTTCAGTAATTTGCTCAACCATGTGGATCATTAGATGTTCCATGATATCAAAAATGACGGAGGGAAGCACATCTCGAGCTGGGCTTGAGTTTCTGACATAAACAGCTAAAGCCTTGCCAACTCTACACAATCTACCACTTTCTGCGAAATGACGTTGAAAAAGTAGCACATCCTTGTGATGACCATCTTAAGGAATACTGGTTTGACAGCTGAAGGACCGATTAGGCGACCAGAGAGGGGGAGTGAATGGGAGCCGATAAAAATTCTTCTCGAAGGAGATTGAAACTCAGACAAGATGAACTTGCTCAGTCGGACCCCCAAAATCACATGCTCCGCACTTCTACCTTCCGTTTGCCAAAACCACGTAGCCACTGGAGTGCTACTGGTCCTAGGAACAAACACTACCAGCAACTTCAACACACACACACACCCACGACAGAGGAGACAACTCGAAAGCCGGTTGTCCAGAGGGGGCGGTTAGACCGGGTATGGGGGCGGTTAGACCGCCTCCACCAGGCAACCAAGAAATCCTCCGAAACACCTCTTCCGAGCACCAAAACGCACCACGGTTTCACCAACAGAGATCTCTGGTCAGGGCCATGCTAGCTACCAGAAAATCTTGGCAAAAACCAAAACTCCACCCAGGGGCCTAGGGACGATTAGACCGGCTACCAGGGGCGGCCTAACCTCCTGTACCCAGCAACGAACTCCAAACAAGAACTCCTAGCAAACAGCACGAGAACGACCCGAAATTTCACCTAGACGCTCCTCTAATCAAAGCGAACAAACTCACAGAGGAAAATCCGGCGAAACAGAACTTTGACCTGGAAAACCCAGGGCGGTTAGACCGCCCCCTCTAGGTGGTTAGACCGCCCCTTTCAGAAAGCGAACCCGCGGGTCAGACTTCAACTTCCTTGCGCCCGATTTCCCGAATCACTCCACGGATTGCAGCGAAACTTCGGGAATAGCTGGGTTACCTCCTGGGCAACCTCTACCTCAACGGAATCGACCCGAATCGCTCACAATCAAGAGGAATCGAAGAAATCACCTCTCTAGGTCAAGAACTCGCCAACTCGAAAAACCACCAAATCGAGTCCGATTCAAGAGAGATTTGGGGGCAAAGTCACCAGCCAAAGAGGCACAAGATCCTCATACTTGACACCCACCAAAAACCCCAAGAAATCGTTCTCAAAACACCGCCAACAAAGAGCTCCGAAAATCACCACAAAGAAGGACGGGAAAAACACTTCACCACCTTGAGGAACAACGCCGAACCATCTATACATACCATGAAGGATCGTACAAGGTCTAGCTTGCCACCCAAACATCCATCCCTCTCTCTACATCTCACATGAAGCTCTCAAGCTAGTCCTAGGAAAAACTAGCGAAAAAGGAGAATGAAAATGGAAAAACAAATGAGCTAGGGTTCCAAGAGTTGGCTGCCATCCATCCACTCAATGAGTATATATGGAGCCACCCAAAAGACTAAACTACCCTTACTTAACACTAGGGATACAAGCCCCTCAAGGGAGAATTTGGAAGTCTTCAGATTTTCTTTATCGGACGGATGCCCGACGACCGCAACGTACTTAGCCTCGACGCATGCCTTGCGATCCCGACGCGTGTCCTCCGCTTCGAAGCATCTCGGCGCCAGCGACCAGGGCAGTCAGAACGCCCCCCTGGGCGGTTAGACCGGCCCGGGCAATCTGACCGGCCCAGGTGGTCTGACCGCCCCTCCTGGGCGGTTGAACCGACCTGGGTTGGCCACACCTCCTTGTCGAGTCTTCGGCCTCGGTTTTGTGGCTCAACCGAGTTACCCAGTGGTTTTCTGGTGAACCACTGCAAACCCCGTGAACTCAGTGTAGCCTCCGCCAATCTCCACTCATGACTTGGCTCCCACGTAGTCCCGGCTCGACCTTGGTTTTGAGGCTCTACCAAGGAACCGTCCACGACTTCATCTTGCTGTTCATGCCACCATGCGGCCCGCACTTGACCCCACTGGCCACCGGGTCCCTCGAACGGAGCCTACTTGTCTTCTCCACACCTGGAGGCCTCACCGGCAACGATCTTTCGCGCTTGTTCTTCACCTGCACCAACACGAGTCAAGCCGCAACCTGCACCTGCAATACTTAGCCAAGAATCAGTCCACACAACGTTGTCAATCACTCATCACATAAGGAAGCGACCATCCACCGGTCCTCAAACCACGCATGGTCCTCAATCTCCCCCTTGATGAGTGCATTGACAACACCCACATGAAGTAACACAAGAGAAAAGAAAAAAGAAAAGAAACAAATAAAAAGAAAACTCAACAAGCGATCGAAAGCCAAAGAAAGGCGAAGAGCAAGATCACTTGAAGAAGAAAAGTCTCGGACCCCTTAGGAAAGGGCAACGGCTCGACACATCCGAGACAAAACCATGCTCAAACAAAGAGCGCAAACCACCGAATCAAAGCTCGAGCAACACAAAGAGCTCCCCCTGCACATATGCGAGCTCCCCCTGAGCCAAAGCACACTCCCCCTGAACCAATGCGGCAATGCAGCACGAGAATGCAGCAAAGAGCAAAAAACTGCTCACCAAGACCAGGGCGGTTAGACCGCCTTCACAGGGCGGTTAGACCGCCTGCAGCACAACTGACCGCCTGGGGGCGGTTAGACCGCCCCAAGAGACCGGCCCTGCATCAAACTGCTCAAAAATTGCTCGAACCAATTGGAACACCTTCCAAACACTCCCAGGTGCCCAAAGCATGCACAACCTTCTCCCCCTTGTTGACAATGCATGAATCAAGGCAAAATGCGAAAAGTTTCAACATATAGCTCCTCAAATATACAAAATTCATCACAAGAGGCTACACAAGTCCAAATGAGCAAGTTAGATACTCTACAGGTTCGTAATGACCTTAACTACATGATCACCAAGTTTCACAACCATTGGACAAGGCTAAAAAGGATTTGAGTAATTTTGCGAAAAGTTACTCTCTCATAAGCAAGAACCTAAACATGAGCAAAACATGTGGAAATGGCAAAGCCATACAAACTTCATGCTAGGACAGCCATTCTAATCATAAGACCATCACAAACACCCACAAGCACCTCATGTCATGTCAAAGCCACCGAGCCATGTGCCTACTTCTATGTATGAGACTTCTCATTGGTAGGCATCATGCAACGGTTTAGCACCCAAAGCAAATTAATTTCAGCACATATGACATGGGAGCATATTTTCCAAGCATTTTACATTTCATTTTCAGATTCATAATTGGTACATGAAATGTCTTTGCGACAAAAAGGAACTTATGCCCCTCCACAAGATAAAGCAAGAGGGCTAAACATTCATGATGGCAAATGAGCCTTTGGCCCCATATGATCAATAAACTAGCTATCAAACCACAAATTAAGCATAGCAAAGCCACTAAAACATGTCAAGATCATATAAAGGCATTTACACATGAGAGAGCATATATGTGACATTTTTCAAAAAACATAGCCATCAACCATGGATTATTCATCAAGATCATCAAGAGCTAAGCCAAACTAGCCATAGCATACCAAACAAGCTCACAAAGACATATATAGCATCCCATGGTGAACAATGTATATAGGAGAACCTTTTCCTATCCGATGCATATGATACAAAATGCATGCAATCTAAGATACAAGGATGCCTATACATCATGTTACATATGCCATGCCAAATGCAAGAAATGCACAAAGGAAACTATACATATGCTACAAAGGAGCTCACACACACCCAACTCAAGAGATCAAACACACACCAAGTTCCCCCCGCAAACGAGTGAAAGTTGCTTGATCTAGGGCTTTGGTGAAAATATCGGCTAGTTGGTCATGTGTGGGTACATGGATAAAAGCTATCTTTCCTTTCTCTATGTTGTTTTTAGAAAATGGTACCTCACTTCTATGTGCTTGGTTTTCGAATGGAGCACTGGGTTCTTTGCAACACTTATGGCACTGGTGCTATCACATTGAAGTGGGATATGGGTAAACTCCTCACCAAAGTCATTAATGGTGTATGAAATCCAAAGGAGCTGAGAGCAACAACTAGCAGCGGCAACAGACTCTGCCTCGGTAGTGGAATGAGCAACACTCGATTGTTTGCGGGAAGACCAAGACACCAAAGAAGACCCCAAAAACTGGCAAGTCCCAGAAGTGGACTTCCTATCCAACTGACACCCGGCAAAATCCGCGTCTGAAAAACCATGTAGCGCCAACGAAGAGGACGCGGAGTACCAAAGGCCGAAGTCGGGAGTGTGACGCAAGTACCTGAAAATTCGCTTCACTGCTTGCCGATGCGAAGTCCTCGGAGACGCTTGAAAACGAGCGCACAGACACACCGAGAACTGGATGTCCGGCCTCGTCGCCGTCAAGTAGAGGAGTGACCCGATCATGCTTCGGTACTCCTTCTGGTCCACATGTTCACCTTCCTCGTCCGCATCAAGAGCCGTAGTCGTACTCATCGGCGTCGTCATAGCCTTAGAATCCTCCATCTTGAACTTCCGCACAATGTCCTTGGTGTACTTAGCTTGGTGCACAAATGTTCCTTCCTTTGATTGTTTGATTTGTAGCCCGAGGAAGAACTGCAACTCTCCCACATGCTCATCTCAAATTCCCTGCTCATATCCTCTGCAAACCTTGCAACAAGAGAATTAGATGATCCACCAAAGACAATATCATCCATGTACACCTGCACAATCAGGATATCTCTGCCCTGCCTCAGCAAAAACAAGGTCTGATCGACCTTCCCCATCTCAAAACCTCTCTCAAACAAGAACCCCCTCAACCTACCATACCAAGCTCTAGGCGCCTGCTTCAACCCATACAGCGCCTTCCTCAACTTGTACACTCGGTGGGGGTACTTCTCACTCTCAAACCCCGGAGGTTGCCTCACATACACTTCTTCCTCCAACACACCATTCAGAAAAGCACTCTTCACATTCATTTGGTGCAACTTGAACCCTTTAGCCACGGAAAAGGCTAGAAGGATCCTAATCGCCTCCAAACGGGCTACGGTAGCAAAGGTCTCCTCGTAGTCAATCCCCTCCTTCTGACTGAACCCTTGAGCAACAAGCCTCGACTTGTTCCTCACAACATCACCTTTCTCTCCCTCTTTGTTCTTCCACACCCACTTTGTACCAATCGGCTTACACCCTGGGGGAGGGTCAACCAACTCCCAAACCTGATTCCTCTCAAAGTTCTCCAACTCCTCATGCATCGAATTAACCCAATTGTGATCAGATAGTGTGTGTCCAATGTCTTTGGGCTCAAAAGTAGCAACAAATGCAGCATGAGCGAAATGAGAGTTGTTCCGAAACCTCGACCGTGTAGTGCGTTCATTCATGTCGCCGATGATCCTCGAAGCTGGGTGATCCACTTGTACTCGCTGGGGAGGTTCTCGCCTCGATGCTAGCTCCCCCTCAACAACAGCTTCTCCTCGTTCTTGATTTGTCATCGTAGGTGTAGGAGAGGATAGGTGTAGGAGAGGTTCCATCCACTACCGTAGTCGAAGTAGTGGGTACATGTTCAGCCAGGGGCACCGCACCGCCATCTTCATTGTCTCCATGTTTATGCTCCTCCTCCTAAAAGATCTCCTTGCCAAGCTCATCATCACATGCACACTCAAAGACAAGCTGACTACGTGGCTCTGTCTCGTCAAAGGTTACCTCGCAAGTCTCCACGATTTGGTCAGTTTCAAGATTGAGCACACGATATGCTCTAGAATGAGATGCATAACCAAGGAAAATACCATCGACAGTGTCGGGGACCGCCCTAGGGGTCCCCTTAAAAAATGGGGGAACCCTCACTTAAACCCCTGCTTCGAGATAAGCTAAGCCTAACCATGCAGGAAACTAACCATGCAGGACATGGCCCATGCGGCAGGACTCCGGAGGCCCACCAAGACGGCCCGTCTGGAAGACCCCTCGAGCAGGCTCCGCCTCGCCCGAGGGCACGCTCCTCCTCGAACGGGCTCCGCCCCGTTCGAGGGGCAACCCCCCCTCCTCGAACGGGCTCCGCCCCCGCTCGGGGCGCGCTCCCCCCTCGAGCGAGTCCCGTCTCGCTCGAGGGTCCGCTCCGCCCTCGGCGGGGCCCGCCTCGCTCGAGGGTCCGCTCCGCCCTCGGCCGGGGCCCGCCACGCTCACGGGCGCCCCGCACGCGTGCGCCGGCCCCGTACTTGGGCATTTAACGCCCGACGCCGCGGGCGGCGCCATCATGCGCCGGGGCTCGCGCCCGGTGCCGCCGCACCAACTCCCCGGGGAGGAGCCCATCCCCGCCACCGTGGGGTGGACGTGCGGTACGGCCGGTGTCGGTCCCGTGACACCGTGCGCACGCTACCGTACGGCTAACGCGCCCGACCCTCGAAAGGGGGCCGGGCGCACCCTCGACTCCACTTTCCCGTGACCTGCCCCCGGTTGGGTGAGGGGCGCTAGGCCGGTGGGTGGCCATCCCGGCCACCGCAACGCGCGGCCGCCGTACCCACGCGTGCGGGCACACGCCCCGACTCCGCGGCGCACGCCCGAGCACCGCAAAGAACCACTCCACCACCGCGAGCTCATTGGGAAGGAACGCCGTTCGCCCGCTCCCGTACCCCGTACCGATCATCATCGGCACCTCCCCTCGAAGCCTATCGAGAACGCCATCGCCATCTGCCGCCTCCTACCCTCGAACCGCCACTGTTCGGGTACGAGGTAGGCCATCATGACCGGATCGTAGCGAAGATCGTCCGGACGGCCGCCCGCTCTACACCGTAGCACGACGTGCTCCCACACGTAGCCAGGTAGCGCGGCGTGCATGTAACTTGCCGCCCCCTTGGCCTATAAAAGGGGAGGCGAGCCCCCAGCCGCGCGGGGGGACGAGTTCAGAGGAACAAGCACAGTTGAACACAACACACCGTGCACTCACTCTCTTATTCTCCCATAACATCTCCAGCCACTCACTAGGGACTTGGAAGCCACGCTTCCTCTCCCGCCTTGCTTGTACTTGCCCCACTACAAGCACCCCCGGTGCCGAGCAATATAGTGCCACGAGCACACCACCGCCGGGACGTACGGCCCCCTCGGCGGGAACCGGGGATAAAACCTTGTGTCATTTGTTGCTTAGCATCGACCATTGAGGGATAGACCTTGGCGTTATCTACTGGTTAGTGTCGGGACCATATTCCGCACCGACAGTTGGCGCCCACCGTGGGGCAAGCGAGCGCCTAAGGTCATTTCGCTAACTCCCTCCATGGTGATTCGCACTGAGTATCGTAGCACCCGCTACAACATGGGTAGCTCGGACCCCCTCCCGGCCGGGTTCGAGATCCGCTTCGGGGACTTGAACTTCCAGGCCACGGGGAACGGCTATCTCATGCGCCTCACCAACCGTGAGGAGCTTCGCGCGCAGCGCGAGGCCAGGTCTGCCCTGGTCTCCGCCGCACGCACGACACCGGCGCGCCGGCGCTGCGCAGCACGGATGCCGCGGGACCGTCGACGCCGCGACGCCGTCGTCGCTGCGGGCTACGCTCGCGTCGGGGCGCGGTCCGAGCGGCGGCGGGCCGAGCGCGCCGCCGCCCAACGCGGTGCGCCCACCGTCACGACGACCGCCACCGCCCCCGGCGGGACCGCGTGCGGTCTCCGGACCACGCATCCCCATCGGGCTGCGTGGCGCCACTACGGCCTACAACGCCAACGTCAACACGACAATGCGCAGGGTTCCACCTGGTCGCCACGTCTTCGTCGCCAGGGACCCCGGCACTTCAGCAGCGGACGAGTCATCCCTGGGCTCCGTCGACACTATGCCACCCGCCAGCCGCCATGGGTACGCGGAGTGGGACTTCTCCGTGTGCGGACCCGGTGCGCGTTCGGGCGCTTCCTCGACGCCACGGACTGCGGTTCGGCCGCTCCGACGACTCCCGACCGGGAGCTACGACCCCACGCGGAAATGCTGCGCCGTCATCACCAACGACCCGGCCAACGCCGCCGGTGCGGCGGCGGCGCCGGAGATGGGGAAGTCACGCCGGCCCCGGGGGTCGCCACGCGCCCGGCCGCGGGGCCAAGCGCACCCGCCGGGGCCGACGTCGACGCGCGGCGGCCCAAGCTCGCGAGCTCGAGGCCAAGGCCGGGCAGGAGTACGGACGCTGTCGGCTACTCCGCGCCTCGATGGCGGGGGGAGGCCTCCGCGCGCGGCGAACGCGCGCGGGAGCCGGGCCGACAAGTCCGTGACCGCCTCAACCCCGTCCCCAACGTCGACAACGCGGATACTCCGCCGCGGGCGAGCCAAAAGCTCATCGCCGCCGCAACACCGCTCGCGCGCCATGCCGGCACCGTCGACCCCCGAGGCTCGAGACATGCACCGCGAGGTGCAGACCCTCCTTGAGCAAGCGGCCGTCCGGCGAGGCCGAGAGCTCGGCCTCACGCATCCGCCAACGGGGGGACGCGCGGGGTGACGATCCCGGCACCGGGGGGCGAACCCTCGGTGCACGTGGGTCAACTTGCCGACCGGGGACGCACGCCGGCCAAGGAGCGACTCCTTGACACACGCGGGGCGGCCGGATGGAGACGCCCGCAACGTCATCAACGCCGGGCGCACCGGCAAGGCGGACGCGCGAGCGGCCGGGGGGCTACCACCCTCGAAGGGGTGGACGCTACGACGGCGGGGAGGATCGCTCCCCAACGCCGGAGCCCCCGGCACCCGTGTGTTCGGCCGGGGAGATCCGCACGGCAGCGTTCCCCCAGCGCTTCCGTCAGCCCTCGACAATCGTCAAGTACAACGGGGAGACGGACCCTCGTGTCTGGCTCAACGATTACCGCCTGGCCTGTCAGCTGGGCGGGGCCACCAACGACGAAGTGATCATCCGTAACCTGCCCTTGCATCTGGGCGATGCGGCCCGGACATGGCTCGAGCACTTGCCCGCCAGCCAGATCCATAACTGGGACGACCTAGTCCACACCTTCGTGGGCAACTTCCAGGGCACGTACGTGCGCCACGGGAACTCTCGGGATCCGCGCTCCCCGCACGCGAGAAGCCGGGCGAGTCGCTGCGGGACTTCATACGGCGCTTCTCCAAGCGCTGCACCGAGCTCCCCAGCGTAGCACAGTCCGAGATCGTGCACGCGTTCCTCGAGGGCACCACGTGCGGGACCTTGTGCGCGAGGCCGGGACGCGCCCGCCCACGGACTCGAACGAGGCTGGTCGACATTGCCACCGGCTTCGCCTCCGGAGAGGAGGCCGTGGGGGCAATCTTCGATGGCAAGAAGGGCAAGCGCTCCGAGGACACGCCCGCGGAGGGCGGCGGGTCCAAGGAGCCGCGCCGCAACGACAAGCGGGGCAAGAAGGGGGAAGAAGCCGCGCCGCGCGGCGCGCGAGCGGGGGCGCGACGGCGGCAACGCCGAGGCCCTCGGCCGTTGACCCGGCCCGACGGGGCCCTCGGCCGGCTCCTCGAGGCCGGGGGTGTTCGACGACATGATGAAGAAGCCATGCCCCTACCACAAGACCCCCGTGAATCACACTCTTGAGCGAGTGCGACATGCTCAAGAAGTTCTATGGCCGTGCCGCCGCGAAGGAGGCGGAGGCCAAGAAGGATGGGGGCGATGGCGACGCGGGTGGTTTCCCGCCCGTCGAAAATGTGTTCCTCATCTTTGGGGGACCTACGTCGACATGTCGACCCGACGAGCGCAAGAAGGAGCGGCACGAAGTCCTCGCCGCGAAAGGGCACCTCCGGCCTTTCTCAACCGGTCGAAGGATGCCATCACCTTTAGCCGGGATGATCACCCAAACCGCATCCCGAACCCGGCCAGATGCCGGGTGGTCGATCCCATCATTGGGAACGCCCGGTTTTCGAAGGTCCTTATGGACGGAGGCAGTAGCCTCAATATCCTCTTCGCGCATACATTGCGCCTGATGGGGATTGGGCTGGACCAGCTGCGGCCCAGCACGAAGCCGTTTCACGGCATCGCGCCCGGAAAGCAGGTTCAACCCCTCGGGCAGATCGATCTGCCCGTCTGGTTTGGGACCCCCAAGAATTTCCGCAAAGAAACCCTCACATTCGAGGTGGTGGGATTCAAAGGGGCCTACCATGCCATCCTTGGGCGACCGTGCTATGCCAAGTTCATGGCGGTCCCCAACTACACGTACCTGAAGATGAAGATGCCGGGTCCAAACGGCGTCATCACCGTCGGGTCGTCGATCGAGCACGCATTCGACTGCGACGTCGAGTGCGTGGAGCATGCGGAGGCACTAGCGCTGGATGAAGCGCTGGTGAACACACTGGAGAAGATGGTCAATGACGACCTCAGCTCCGCCGCCAAGCACGTCGGCACGTTCGAGGCCGCCGAGCAAACCAAAGGGGTCCCCCTCGACCCGTCGGCCCCCGAGGGCAAGGCGTTGAGGGTCAGCTCGACCCTCGATCCTAAATAGGAAGCAGTGCTCGTCGACTTCCTCCGCGCCAACGCCGACGTCTTCGCGTGGAGCCCCTCGGACATGCCAGGCATCCCGAGGGAGGTCGCCGAGCACTCCCTTGATATCCTGCCTAACGCTCGCGGCCGTGCGGCGGCGGCCGCGCCGCGCTTCGACGAGGAGCGGCGGCGGGCGATCGGAGCGGAGCTGCGAAAGCTCCTCGAGGCCGGATTCATCAAGGAAGTGTTCCACCCTACGTGGTTAGCTAATCCTGTGCTTGTAAAAAAGAAAAATGGGAAGTGGAGGATGTGTATAGACTACACCAGTCTCAATAAAGCATGTCCAAAAGTTCCTTTTCCTTTGCCACGCATAGATCAGATCGTTGATTCAACAGCCGGGTGTGAACTACTCTGTTTCCTTGATTCCTATTCGGGATATCACCAAATAAAAATGAAGGAGTCCGACCAGCTCGCGACTTCGTTCATCACACCGTTCGGGACGTTCTGTTACGTCACGATGCCTTTTGGCCTCAGAAACGCGGGCGCAACATATCAGCGCTGCATGCAGCACGTTTTTGGGGACCATATCGGGCGGACGGTCGAGGCTTACGTAGACGACATCGTCGTCAAGACCAGGAAGGCGGACGACCTGGTCAGCAATCTTGGCATCGCATTCGGTACCGCTGCGGGCCAACGGGGTTAAGCTCAACCCCGAAAAATGTGTCTTTGGAGTGCCGCGGGGCATGCTCCTAGGGTACATCGTCTCCCAGCGGGGAATCGAGGCCAACCCTGAAAAGGTCGCGGCCCTCGAGCGAATGGGTCCAATTCGGGACCTCAAAGGGGTGCAGAAGGTGTTGGGGTGCCTCGCCGCCTTAAGCCGCTTCATTTCGAGGCTCGGTGAGAAGGGCCTGCCCCTCTACCGGCTGCTCAAGAAGCACGAGCGCTTCTCTTGGACTGCCGAGGCCCGGGGAAGCGCTCGACAAGCCGAGGCGTCTCGACGCACGCCCCAATCCTTACGCCGCCGCGAGACGGCGAACCCCTCCAACTCTACGTGGCCGCAACCACCCAGGTGGTCAGCGCCGTGATCGTCGTGGAGCGCACGGAGGAAGGGCATGCCTTGCCTGTGCAGAGGCCGGTCTACTACATCAGCGAAGTCCTGTCGGGCACGAAGACGCGCTACCCCCAGGTCCAGAAGCTGTTGTACGCGGTGGTCCTCGCGCGGCGCAAGCTCCGCCACTACTTCGAGGCCCACCCGATTCACGGTGGTCTCTTCCTTCCCGCTAGGAGAGATCATTCGCAACCCCGACGCGGCAGGCAGAATTGCCAAGTGGTCCGTGGAGTTGATGGGCGAGACGCTCGCCTACGCTCCGCGCAAGGCCATCAAATCGCAAATCTTAGCCGATTTCGTCGCTGAGTGGACGGACACGCAGCTGCCACCCCCTCAGATTCAAGCAGAGTGCTGGACTCTGTTCTTCGACGGCTCGGTGATGAAGACAGGAGCGGGCGCGGGCCTGCTCTTCGTGTCACCCCTCGGGGAACACATGCGCTACGCGGTGCGCCTCCACTTCCCCGCGTCTAACAATATGGCGGAATACGAGGCCCTTCTCTGCGGCCTCAAAATCGCCATTGAGTTGGGCATCAAGCGCCTCGACGTGCGAGGGGATTCGCAGCTCGTGATCGATCAAGTCATGAAGAACGCGAGCCGCCATGACGACAAGATGGAGGCCTACCGCAAAGCCGTGCGGGCCCTCGAAGACAAATTCTACGGCATCGAGCTTAATCATGTACCCCGCCGGTACAACGAGGAAGCGAACGAGCCGGCAAAAATAGCGTCCGGGCGGATCACCGTTCCCCCCGAACGTTTTTGCGCGCGACATCGCGCGGCCATCGGTCACCTTCGAGCCCTACCCCTCGAGCGACGGCGGACCCTCGGGGGCTCCCTCGAATCCGGCGGGTGCGGAACCCATGGAAGAGGACCCCTCGAACGAGGCGTACGTGCTCTCCCTTCTCGAGGGGTACGGCTCCCACGAAGTCGACGCGATGGATACGAGCCGGCTCCCCGTCCAAGCGGATTGGCGTGAAAAGTACACCGCCCGGATCGCTCGAGGGGAACTCCCCGAAGACCGGGCCGCGGCAGGCGCATCGCCAGGATGGCCAAATCCTTCACCCTCGTCGACGGCGAGCTGTACAAGCGCGCCGCGTCAGGCATCCTCCAGCGATGCATACCGATTCCCGAGGGGCGCGAGCTCCTACGGGACATACACGCGGGAATCTGTGGCCACCACGCCGCGCCACGCACCCTCGTTGGCAACGCGTTCCGCCAGGGCTTCTATTGGCCTACCGCGGTCGCGGACGCCAACGAAATCGTGCGCACTTGCGAAGGGTGCCAGTTCTACGCCCGCAAGACCAACTTGCCCGCTCACGCCCTACAAACAATCCCCGTCACATGGCCGTTCGCCGTGTGGGGGTTGGACATCGTCGGGCCCCTGCGGAAGGTGCCCGGGGGCTTCACCCACCTGCTTGTCGCGATCGACAAGTTCTCCAAGTGGGTGGAGGTGCGCCCCATCACAAATTTGAGGGCTGAGCAGGCGGTTACGTTCTTCACCGACATCGTCTACCGCTTTGGAGTGCCAAACTCCATCATCACAGACAATGGGTCCCAGTTCACGGGCCGGAAGTTCTTGGAGTTCTGCGACAAGTTCCACATCCGAGTGGATTGGGCAGCTGTGGCGCACCCGCAGACCAACGGCCAAGTGGAACGTGCCAACGGCATGATTCTACAGGGCCTCAAACCCAGAATTTTCGACCAGCTCAACAAATCTGGCCGAAAATGGCTCCAAGAACTACCAGCAGTCGTATGGAGCCTAAGGACCACCCCAAGCAGAGCCACCGGGTTCACCCCGTTCTTCCTAGTCCATGGCGCGGAGGCCGTCCTCCCCACGGATCTGGAATACGGGTCGCCCAAGGTTCGAGGCTACAACGAGGATGCTAACCAGCGAGCCCGCGAGGACTCGCTGGATCGGCCGGATGAAGTACGCCTCGTGGCGTTGATGCACTCCGCAAGGTATCAACGGTCCCTACGACGCTACCAAGCACGCAAGATACGTCGGAGGGATTTCGGCGAGGGGGACTTGGTCCTAAGGCTACGCCAAGACAATCGAGGGCGCCACAAGCTATCGCCCCCATGGGAGGGACCCTACGTCGTGGTGAAGGTGCTCAAACCGGGCACGTACAAGGCGGCCAACGAGGACGGCGAAGAACTCACCAACGCTTGGAACATCCAACGGCTACGTCGCTTCTACCCTTAGCTAGGATTTCCAAGTATTTTCTCGTTGTAAAAACACACGGCCAACGCCCCGGTTGGTGCCACCTATGTAAATACTCCAAATCTAATAAAAGGGCAACTCGGCTTTCCCCTGAAACCCAAGTTACCCTCGGGGGCTACTGCGGGGGGGCACCCCCCCCCCAAATGGTCCCATTTTTTTCGCGCAAAAAACGTAACAACACGCGCTAAGTTTGTTTCCCACTTCAACCTCGAGCCATGATTCGAACAGGGCGCAGGCGGCACAGCGGAAGGAGTGTGCGAGCCAGAGACAGCCTACGCCGCGTGGCTATGGCCCGTCTCTCTCGCCTCCAACCCAGCGGGCCCCTGCGAAAAGCGAACTCCCCTAACTAGAATCTACTCAAAAAGAAGAAGAAGCAAAAAGCGCAATAAGCAAACGATTTCATTTACAAACAACTGCCCATGTTCATGAAACGACTTGTTTATTTACAAGAGGCCACGAGGCCAGAATTCTGATACACATGAACAAAAAACGGGCCCAGCGCCCAGGTGCCTTCAGGCGGATGGAGCGGCAGCATCGGCGGCGTCCGGGAAGAGGAATTCTTCGAAGGCCTCGGCGAGCGACCCGGCGGCGTCAGCAACAAGCGCGTCCGCGCGCTCCACGGCCACCTCGTCCTCGACGCCCTCGGGCACGATGTAGCCCTCCGCCACCGCCTCGAGGTTGACCTCGTAGTGGGATCGCACCACTCCGAGGGCCTTCAGCACGCCCAGGTGCAACGCCCGGCGCATCCGCTCCGTGACGTGGCCGCCGAGGGCGCGCAAGCGACCGGCCGCCGAGCCGCCGGCCCGGGCTTCGCCTTCCTCGACGACGCGGCGGGTCTCGAGGGCCGCGTCCCGCCGGCTCCCGCGGCTCTCCGCTCGCAGGAGTTGTAGGAAGCTTGCAGGGCCTCGGCCCGCCCAGCAGCGTGCCCCAAGGCAGTGCGCAAGCCTGGAACCAACAAGACAACAAGAAATTAGAAAGGGGAAGCAAACCCTCTGAAGCAGAAAACCGACAAACAAGTCAGAAAGTGACTCACCCTCGACTTGTTTCTTCTCCAGATCGAGGTCGCGGCGCGCGGACTCGAGCGCCGCCTCGAGGCGCCGGATGGTCTCACCTTGCTCGACGAGGGCCATCTCCTGACTGGCATTGCTGATGCTGAGCGCCAGCGCCTCGTCCTCAACCTTGGAGAACGCGGCGTTCCGCTCCTCCAGCGACCTCTCCGTGCCGCCGCGCGCGACGCGCTCCCGCTCCGCCGGCCGCCGCTCGGGCGTCGCCAAGGGCAGCGCTCCTCCGCCGGAGCCGCTCCTCGGCCCCCCGGCGGGGCGATGCGCTCTGCCGGAGCTGCCCCTCGGTGGCGACGAGGGCCGCGGCCTTGGCGTCGAGGGCGGCCCTCGGGTCGTCGGCCTCCTTGGCACGCTCGCTCCAACCCGCGCGCCCGCTCCTCGGCCCCCGGCGCTGCCGCGCCGCGCCCCCTCGAGCGACGTGCGGAGCTCCGGGTCTCGGCGCGAGCGGTGGCCACCTCCGCCTCCCAGTTGGCGGCCAGCGTCCGCGTCTTGTCCAGGTCCTCGCGCGCGTTCCACAGCGCCTCGTCGCGATCGACGAGGGCTGCGCGGATCCGCTCGAGACTCGGGTGACGCGCCGTGCCCTGCCCTGAGCTCTCGGGGAGCACGTCGCACCACGCCATCGCCCGGTACACCAGCCAGCTGTCTGGCGTCCTGAGAGCATCCGCAAGCGCGTCGAAAGCGCTGCATCGCTCCCGGAGCTGGCGTGCCTCGGCGTTCACCTGGTCGAACGCGCTGTACTTCTCACGAGCACGGCGCTCGAGCTCCTGGCATCCACACAGCGAATTCCGTAAGTGTCAAGGCTTGAATGCAGCACACGGAAACGAAAAAAGAAGAGAGACGAGCAACCGTGACTCACCTGGAAGACGATCCAGGCCGGGCCGCCGTGGACCCGCAGCGCCTCGTTCAACGCGCGGTTGAGCGTGGCGCCGTGGCTCCGAAGCTCGCCCCAGAGCTCCTGCTCCCTCTGGGCGTCAGCAAACGCCGGGGGATCCTCCACGCCCCCCCCCCCCGCCCGAGCGGGGTGGCGGCGCGTGGGAGGGACGAGGCCTCGGCATCGTGCCCTCGGCCCCCCACTATCATGTGACCCTCGTGCCGCCTCACGAGGGCCCCCTCCTGGGGCTCGGGGGAGCTCGTGGGCCAGCTGGCCCACTGGTTCCACCCAGGCGGCGGGGAGTCATCCGAGAGCTCCACCACCTCCGCCCGGAGACCGCCGGCGGGGAGGAACCGCCCGCTCCGCCTCCGCCGGCGCCTCCACTCGCGCCTCCGCGGCCACGGGCGCCCGTCGTGGCGCCGTTGCCGCCACCTCCGCCCGTGCCGCCGCATCCGCGGGCGCCCCGCGAGTTGCGCCCGCTCCGCCCCTTCCGCGGTGGCCGCCACCGCGGGCGACACCTCCACCGTAGCCACCGCCGCGGCTGCGCCTCCGTGGCGACCGGCGCCGCCGCCCCCGGCGACCTGCGGCGCGCGCCGCGACGGCCGATCCGCCGGCCGGGGCCTCGAGGCCCCGGCCGGGCCTTGCGAGCTAGTGCCCGCCGCCGCGCCCGTCCCGGGCGCGACCCCCTCGACGAGCGCCGCCGGGTGGGGATTGACGCGTCCGTCCTCAGCACCTTGGCCGGTGCAAGAGGAGGAACGGTTGGCACCGCCCTGCGCAAACACGAACGGAGGGTTAGAACATCTAATCGCCAGCACACCAAAGCTAAACGAAGGAAGAGAGGCCCCTTACCTCGCGGAGGAAAAGGCCCGCTTCCTTTTCCTCGAGGCCTCTGACGAGGCCGGCGCAGCGGCCGCGCCTGACGCGGCGCCTCCCCGACGCGCGCCGGCGCACGCACGGGCACGCCCGCCCCGCGCGAGGGCGCGCCCGATGCCGCACCCCCCGACGACGCCGCGCGTGCGCGGGGGCACGCTCGCCCGCGCGCGCGGGGCACGCCTTCCGACGCGCCCCTCGACGACGACGCCGCTCGCGCGGACGCGCTCCCGCCGCGCGCGCGGCACGCCGGACGCGCGCGCGCGGCACGTCCGTCGCGCGTGCCTCCGCGGCACGCGCCGGCACCTCCGCGCGCGCGTGCCGCCCCCGACGATGATTGCACGGCGGCGGGCGTCGGTGCGCCCGCCCCGAGCAAATCGCCCCCGACGCCGGCGCGGGTTCCGGCGACGGGGCGCGCGGCCGCCACCCGCTGCGAGGGGCCCTCCCCTTCGGACTCTTCCTCCCTCGTCTCGCTCCGAGGACGAGGGCTCCCTCGATGTCCGGGGAGGAGAGCCCCGGCTCCTCCCGCCGCCGGCACTCCGCGGACCGTGCGTCGCGGCGCGCTTGGCGCCGCCTTGCGTGCTCCCTCTCGCGCGCGCGCCCGCTCCTCGCTGCTCCCCGCCGCGCCGCCCGGCCGAGCGCACGGGAGTCGGGGGGTGGGTGGAACGGACTTGGCGGCGTTGAACCGCACCGGCCGCGCGCGAGAGCGGCAATGGCGCATCGGGAAACGGAAGCAAGAACAAGGACTAAAACGAGAATCAAAAACCACACTCACCAACGGGCCGACGGGGAGCATCTCGATATCCCACGGGGTCCGACCCGCGAGCGCCGGCGTCCGGGTGTCAACGGCGCTCCGCGCCGGGTGAGCGCGTACGGCCGCTCCCGGCGGCGTCGGGAGCATCCGCGACCTCGCCGGTCGACGGGGTTGACCGCCTCCGTCATCTCGAAGATACAGAGGGGCCTCTCCATCAACGGCACGACCCGCCGGTGGTGAAGGAAGGCGAGGACGCCCATCGCGTTGAGCCCCTCCTTCGCCAGCCGCTGCAGGGCGGCGAGGACGGATTCTTGCCGCGCCCGATGATTGGCCGTAGGCAACCCGTAGCCCCAGGAGTCCGGCCTCTCCTTGAACACCCGCCCGGTGTAGGGAGGGAGGCCGGGCTCGGCGTTGTGCAGATAAAACCATCCCCGCTCCCAGCCGGCGTTGTTCGTCGTCATGGTGCGGGGGGATGTAGAAGTTCTTGAGCCGCCCCCGCGGGCAAGCGACATCCCGCCGGCGCGCACCGCGCGGCGGGTCCTCGGCTCCGACGTGGGGCTGCGTAATTAGCTCCCCGCGGAAGAGGTGTACCCGCAGCTCCCAATTGAGCGGGATCCCCCGGGTACCCTTCGCGGACGCCCACGAACGTGGCCGCTCGCGAGATAGCGTTGGGGGCAAAGTTGTGCGGCTCCACCCCATAGTGGTAGCACAATGCCCGCATGAATGTGCTCGCCGGCACGTTGAAGCCGCGCTCGTGGTAGCGGAGGAAGCTCACCACGTAACCCTCCCGGCGGGTTGGGCTCTTGGTGCGACGCCGGCGGCACGATCCACTCCGCCGGCGCCCTTCTTCGTTGGCCGACACTGGCCGGCGGCGACCAGCTCGCCAAGCGCGAGCCGGGTCACTGTCGACTTCTCCCAGGCGTACGGCTCCAGGACCCTGATCGGAAGCTGAGGCGGCGCCATAAGGGGGGACGAACGAGTGCGAAGGCGGAGGACAAGGAAACGAGGAAAAAGCTCTAAGCAGGCGAGCCCGCGCGACGGCAAGAGTGAGGCGAAGGCGAAGGGGCGGAGGACTGAAACGGTGAAAAGCCAAGGTAAAAAACCGCCGTCCCCTCCTCCCCGCAGTTTTATAGGCAACGGGCGAGTTCTCCGGAGCGGACGCCCGCCGGCCGCATTAACCGGGAATCTTTCCGTCGCGTCGGCTGGCGGACCCCACCACGACCGCGGCGGCTCTAACACCGCGGCGGGTCATCATTACGGCGAGACCGGCGACAGCAACCGAGGCAAAACCGTCACGTCCGCCGGCCACGCCGCCCACTACGCGCGCGCGCGCGGCCGCAGCGCCTAAAAAGGCGCGCCCGCGCTGCAAAACCGCGGCCACGACCGCAAGGCAATTAAATGCCCGGGCCCTTGCCAGGCAAGGAGAGCCCTCGAGCGAGGCGAACCCTCGGCTCGAAACAAAGGCGACCCTCGATGGGGCATCAGCGTGAGAAGGTCGCCCGGGACCTGCTCGACGTAGAGCAGACCACCGCGGGCACCCATGCCACGTAGGACCCTCGAGCGGCATGACCCTCAACTCGAAACAAGGCGACCCTCGATGAGACATCAGCGTGAGAAGGTCGTCCGGGACCTGCTCGACGTAGAGCAGACCACCGCGGGCACCCATGCCACGTAGGACCCTCGAGCGGCATGACCCTCAGCTCGAAACAAGGCGACCCTCGATGAGACATCAGCGTGAGAAGGTCGTCCGGACTGCTCGACGTAGAGCAGACCACCGCGGGCACCCATGCCACGTAGGACCCTCGAGCGGCGTGACCCCCAACTCGAGACGGTGTCAACCCTCAAAAAGAAGGCACGCGCGTAAGAGGATCGCCCAGGTCACGCTTGAAACAGAGCGACACCGAAAGCACTCATGCCGCGCCACGCCACCAACCAGCACCTCGAGGGGTCGGCACGCCCCCGAGCCCCTCGACGGCCGCAAACGCAAAAAGACGGGGCTAGCCAAGGCACGGCCCCGCACGGCCTTACTGATCAGAGGTTCGAAGCCTGACCCTCGACGGGTTCGAACAGGCGCCTCAGATCACAGAGTTAGGGACGACGAGGGCACGCGCATTCGAGCCGTTCCTCGAGCCCGTCGGCTCGAGGGTGCCCCACATGTCGTGTTCGAGAGCCAGCGAGGGCAGCTAGCCGGGGGGATCCCACCGAGGGAGAGCTTCCGCGCCCTCGGTCCCTAGCGAACGGGACCGAGCCCCACCTAGCAAACCCACGCAAGCGCTTCCATGGACGTGTCTCCGGACCGCGCGGCCTACCCTTATCGAACGGGGCATGGACGTCCACTTGAACCACCCGCTAGCGCTCGAAGAGGAATCCGCGATTCGCGACCCGCTCGATGGGAGTCGTGGAAACCTCACCCTCCGACCCGCGGAGGGGACGGCGAGGGCGCGATAAAAAACAAGTCGTCGGGCTCGACCCGATCGCCTCGAACGAGCCAAGGCTCGGGGGGCTTGACGTACGGCTACACCTCCTTGAAATTGCACCCGCCGGAGAGACGGTGACGGGGGAGCGTGCACCCCCGATGCCGCTGAAACACCGCCGATGCCGGTTGGCATATGTGCCACGCCTTTCTGACCGAATTGCTCGCGGATAACCCCCGCGAGGAGAGCTCACACTCCCCGCAGGCTTCGAGGGCTAGACCCGCGGGTCCGGCGACGCGGCCCCACGGAAAGCGTTCGCAAACAAGGAGGGAAGAACGTCCTATCGGTAGGTTCCGGCATCGCGGGAGCCTCAATGGCAAACCCGCGGATGCTCGGGGGCTGCGTCGGGGACCGCCCTAGGGGTCCCCTTAAACAATGGGGGAACCCTCACTTAAACCCCTGCTTCGAGATAAGCTAAGCCTAACCATGCAGGAAACTAACCATGCAGGACATGGCCCATGCGGCAGGACTCCGGAGGCCCACCAAGACGGCCCGTCTGGAAGACCCCTCGAGCAGGCTCCGCCTCGCCCGAGGGCACGCTCCTCCTCGAACGGGCTCCGCCCCGTTCGAGGGGCAACCCCCTCCTCGAACGGGCTCCGCCCCGCTCGAGGGCGCGCTCCCCCTCGAGCGAGTCCCGTCTCGCTCGAGGGTCCGCTCCGCCCTCGGCCGGGGCCCGCCTCGCTCGAGGGTCCGCTCCGCCCTCGGCGGGGCCCGCCACGCTCACGGGCGCCCCGCACGCGTGCGCCGGCCCCGTACCCGGGCATTTAACGCCCGACGCCGCGAGGGCGGCGCCATCATGCGCCGGGGCTCGCGCCCGTGCCGCCGCACCAACTCCCCAGGGAGGAGCCCATCCCCGCCACTGTGGGGTGGACTGTGCGGTACGGCCGGTGTCAGTCCCGTGACACCGTGCGCACGCTACTGTACGGCTAACGCGCCCGACCCTCGAAAGGGGGCCGGGCGCACCCTCGACTCCACTTTCCCGTGACCCTGCAGGTTAGGTGAGGGGCGCTAGGCCGGTGGGTGGCCATCCCGGCCACTGTAACGCGGCGCGGCCGCCGTACCCACGCGTGCGGGCACACGCCTGACTCCGCGGCGCACGCCCGAGCACCTGCAAAGAACCACTCCACCACCGCGAGCTCATTGGGAAGGAACGCCGTTCGCCCGCTCCCCGTACCCCGTACCGATCATCATCGGCACCTCCCCTCGAAGCCTATCGAGAACGCCATCGCCATCTCGCCGCCTCCTACCCTCGAACCGCCACCGTTCGGGTACGAGGTAGGCCATCATGACCGGATCGTAGCGAAGATCGTCCGACGGCCGCCCGCTCTACACCGTAGCACGACGTGCTCCCACACGTAGCCAGGTAGCGCGGCGTGCATGTAACTCGCCGCCCCCTTGGCCTATAAAAGGGGGAGGCGAGCCCCCCAGCCGCGGGGGAGACGAGTTCAGAGGAACAAGCACAGTTGAACACAACACACCGTGCACTCACTCTCTTATTCTCCCATAACATCTCCAGCCACTCACTAGGGACTTGGAAGCCACGCTTCCTCTCCCGCCTTGCTTGTACTTGCCCCACTACAAGCACCCCCGGTGCCGAGCAATATAGTGCCACGAGCACACCACTGCTGGACGTACGGCCCCCTCGGCCGGAACCAGGATAAAACCTTGTGTCATTTGTTGCTTAGCATCGACCATTGAGGGATAGACCTTGGCGTTATCTACTGGTTAGTGTCGGGACCATATTCCGCACCGACAGACAGAACTAGCCTTAAACTTATCCAACTTCCTGCCTTTCTTCAGAATGGAACACTTGCAACCAAAGACATGGAAGTGACTCACCTTGGGTGTGCGACCATGCATCAACTCATAGCATGTTTTCTTTTTATGCACTCTGAGGTAGATCCTGTTTGACACATAGCATGCGGTATTCACCGCCTCAGCCCAATACCTTCTCGGAGTCCTATGCTCATCAAGCATCGTCCGAGCCATCTCGCACAAGGTCCTGTTCTTCCTTTCCACAACACCATTCTGGGGAGGCGTATACGGACTCGAAAACTGGTGCTCAAGACCCAAGTCATGGCAAAAGGTTTCAGAACGAGAGTTTCTGAATTCCGAGCCATTAGCACTGCGGATAGTTCGTATGGCATCTCCGTGCCTCTCGTTCCTCAACCTCAAGACTAGATCTCGAACAAAACCAAACGTCTCCCCCTTATCCTCGAGAAAGAACACCCACGCATACCGAGAATAGTCGTACACCACAACAAGGACATACCACTTCCCACCCGCAGATCGCACATGAGCTGGGCCAACAAGGTCCATATGGAGCAGCTCGCATGGACGCTCAGTCATCACATCGGTGAGAGGCGGGTGAGAAGAGGCTACCATCTTGGCATGCCTACACGGCGCACAAACCAACTCTTTCTCAAGCCTAAACCGTGGCAATCCTCGGACCAAATTGAGTTTACTCAAGCGAGACAAAAGGTCAAAGCTCAAGTGACCCAACTTCCTATGCCACTTCCACAACTCACTCGAAGAACCAGCCAAGAAACAACGCTCCACACCCGAAGACTGAGAAAAATCGGCACGAAACACCTGACCCTCGGGAACGACCATACAAACAAGGTCCCCTCGAGAGTCCAAAATCCGAGAACCACTAGGCCGAAACAACACCTCAAAACCCTCATCCAACACCTGGGACACAGAAAGCAGATTGTACCCCAGCGATTGAACAAGAGCAACACGCCTGAGAGTGATCTTGTCACTCACCTTAATCTCACCTTCTGAAAGCACACGCCCACGCCCATTGTCCCCAAAAGTGATGTACCTCTTCGTCACCACCGGGACGAGACTTGAGAACCACCCCGGCTCCCGGTCATATGCCTCGAGCAACCGGAGTCAATCAACCAAATGTTCTTCAAGTCTCCCACCTGAAATTCAAAAACGAGCACGTGAGCGAACAAATGACTCAGCACTGGGGTTAGTACCAAAAGAGTAAAACCAGTGCCGAGCCATTTGCTCGAAAGTGGGGTTAGCACACACCAAACCATCTTTCCTACCAAAACTACCACCACGAACACCACCTCGGTAATCACTCCGAGGAAACCAGCCCTCGCTGTCTGGAGGAGAACCAAAACCACGAAAGAAGACACGTGGACGGTCCCTCCTCTCCTTCTCAAAGCTACGACTCCTCCCATCCTCATAGTGAACTCGAGGGGGAGAATGCCTAGCAAACTGACCACCTGCTGACTCTCCAGACCAACCACCAGCACCACTATCTCCATAACTGAAACCTCTCGACTCACCACCTCGAAAACCACTCCGCCCAGATTCTGGGGGGGCGGTTGAACCGCCTAGCCAAACCCGGTCTAACCGCCCCCCTCTGGGCAGGACCGGTCTAACCGCCCTCTCCAGAACAACTCCTCGGCTGCGGGAATTCGCATCTCCCCATGTCGGAACACTTCTCACCACAGCTATACCCCTGGGCAGTGGCATACGAGGCTTAGGTACACCATGGGAAGGGTTGTACCTATCCTTGTTCGCCCACTCCTTTGCCATCCTTTCCTCTCGCTTTCTCTTGAAGCAAAACTCTTCCTTGTGACCATCTCTTCCACAATAGCCACAATGAAACCTCACAAGTTTAGGTTTAGGCTTGGATTGGGGCTACTCACTTGGTTTCTCTCCACTCGACTTCTCCACCGGTTTCTCCTCACTAGCCTTCTCACTTTCTTTCCCAAAGAACACTTTCCCCAAAGTGCTCACAAACTTGATAGGCTTTTGGAGATCATTTGTGGGTGTAGGAAACATGGGTGGAGCTGGGGTTGTGTCAAGTCGGTTCCTAAGATGGTTAGTTTTTGGAGGGAAATCATTTTTGTGGTGGGTTTTTGGTGGCTCTAGGATATTCTCTCCACTTCCCTCACCAACCTTGTTTGCCCCAAGTCCCTCACCATCCTGCCTCTTAAATGCCTCGATCATCATTCTCAACTAAGGCTCAGGACCAGACAACCAACCCATCAACTTTCTCAGCTCATCATTCTCATCCTGCAAACGATCAACATAATGTGCAAGTTCCAAATTTTTCAAAGCATGCATTTCACAGGTAGAGCATGACGTAGGCATAGGTTCCTTCAATTTAGCCTCAAGAGAACTAGTGTAAGCATGCATCTCATCAATTTTAGCATGCAAAACAGGGCAAGAAGTGCAAGCACCTAGCAAAGCAGATCTAGATTTAAGCTCAGCCACTTCAACCCTAAGCACATCTAGTTCCTCCCACTTGGAGGCATGCTTTTCCTTGAACAAAGCAAGATCAGCAAGAAAGATGGAGCAATCAGCACAATCAACCTCATCGGAAACAACAGGGCTAGCCTTAAGGGAATCAATCTCAATCTTGCTATCAAGCACCTGTGTTTCTAGCTCAGCCACTCTAGTCCTAGCATCCTCGAGTGAAGCCCTAAGCTCTTCTCTCATTTTCTTGGCCTCTCTAAGCATGTCATCACGGTTATCAAGCAAAGAGCCAAGCCTCTCATTCTCCTGGCGCAAGAAGGGAAGCTCATCACACACCTCATCGTCGGACTCAGAGTCCGAGTCGCTCTGTGTGCTCTTCTTGCTGCCGGAGCTTAGCGCCATGGTGCAGAAGCCATCTCTAGCGAAGCAGCTCAGCCCGCTCAGGTTCTTGGACGACTTCTTGCCCTTGCGACGATCACCTTCATCTTCACTGCTACTCGAGCTCGAGGTGGAGTACACGGAACTGGAGTTGACGTCACTCGCACCAACCATCGCTCGAGCCTTGCCTCGGCTCTCCTTCTTCCTCGATCGTCGCTCGTCCTTGTGCTTGTTCTTGTACTTGCTCTTGTGGTCGTGCCTCGACCGGTACTTGCCATCGTTCCTCGACTTGTGCTTGTAGCCGTCCTTGTTCTCGACCTTCTCCGGGCAGTCGGCGACGAAGTGTCCTGGCTTGCCGCACTGGAAGCATGTCCTCGTGTTCCTCCTCATGTTCACTCGGTTCTCGTGCAGCCTCTCGAACCGTCTCGTCAGGAGCGCCAGCTCGTCCTCTCCAAGCACATCGAACTCCTTATCTAGCATAGACATCAAAGAGGACAAAGAGAACATCCTGGTGGATGGGTTAGTGTTAGCCTTTCCCTTTGAACCACCAACGAGGGCAAGACTATGGGAATCAGTCGGACCCTCGAGCTTTGCAGTCATGCCCCTATCCACCTCAGCCAACTTGAGCTTCGAGAACAGCTCGTTCACCGTCAGAGTGTCATACTTCTCCGACTCCACAATGGCCTGGAACTTTCCGCCCCATATTGTACGATCCAAAGAGTGTAAGAGCTTCACAGCTCTATCATGATCATCGTACGGGAGCACGTCCACATTGGCCCTCATGTTGTTCACAACCACCGTGAACCTCTGAAACAAGGCATCGATGGACTCACCGGGGAGATGAGTGAAGTTCTCGTACTCTCTTCGGTAGGTCGCATACATCCGTGCCTGAACCTGGGCATTCCCAACATGAGCCTCCTTCAGCACCCTCCAAATTCTATAAGCCAAGTGCTCGGTGTGCACCCGATCGAACTCAGGCTGACACAAGGCACGAAACAAGTAGTCGACCGCCTTGTTGTTGGCGTCGAACTTATCCCTCGATTTTGAAGCGAGGAAGCCCATCGGCTGGACATAGCCTGTGTCCACCGTGACATCCCAAAGGATCTGACCCTTTCCGCGGAGGAACGCTCGCATCCGCTTACTCCACATCTGGTAGTTCTTGCCATCGAGGTGTGGAGGACCCGAACCCGTTCCTGGTACGCCATCCTTGGATCTTAGACTGGTTAGAGTCAATAAAGACCCGAACTGGCTCTGATACCACTTGAAGGACCGATTAGGCGACCAGAGAGAGGGGAGTGAATGGAAGCCGATAAAAATTCTTCTCGAAGGAGATTGAAACTCCGACAAGATGAACTCGCTCGGTCGGACCCCCAAAATCACACGCTCCGCACTTCTACCTTCCGTTTGCCAAAACCACGTAGCCACTGGAGTGCTACTGGTCCTAGGAACAAACACTACCAGCAACTTCAAAACACACGCACCCACGACAGCGGAGACAACTCGAAAGCCGGCTGTCCAGAGGGGGCGGTTAGACCAGGTATGGGGGGGTTAGACCGCCTCCACCAGGCAACCAAGAAATCCTCCGAAACACCTCTTCCAAGCACCAAAACGCACCACGGTTTCACCAACAAGATCTCTGGTCAGGGCCATGCTAGCTACCAGGAAATCTTGGAGAAAACCAAAACTCCACCCAGGGGCCTAGGGGCGGTTAGACCGGCTACCAGGGGCGGTCTAACCTCTGTACCCAGCAACGAACTCCAAACGAGAACTCCTAGCAAACAGCACGAGAACGACCCGAAATTTCACCCAGACGCTCCTCTGATCAAAGCGAACAAACTCACAGAGGAAAATCCGGCGAAACAGAACTTTGACCTGGAAAGCCCAGGGCGGGTAGACCGCCCCCTCCACGCGGTTAGACCGCCCCTTCCAGAAAGCGAACCCGCGAGTCAGACCTCAACTTCCTCGCGCCCGATCTCCCGAATCACTCCACAGATTGCAGCGAAACTTCGGGAATAGCTGGGTTACCTCCTGGGCAACCTCTACGTCAAAGGAATCGACCTGAATCGCTCACAATCAAGAGGAATCGAAGAAATCACCTCTCTAGGTCAAGAACTCGCCCAACTCGAAAAACCACCAAATCAAGTCCGATTCAAGAGAGATTTGGGGGCAAAGTCACCAGCCAAAGAGGCACAAGATCCTCATACGTGACACCCACCAAAAACCCCAAGAAATCATTCTCAAAACACCGCCAATAAAGAGCTCCGAAAATCACCACAAAGAAGGACGGGAAAAACACTTCACCACCTTGAGGAACAACGCCGAACCATCTATACATACCATGAAAGATCGTACAAGGTCTAGCTTTCCACCCAAACATCCATCCCTCTCTCTAGATCTCACATGAAGCTCTCAAGCTAGTCCTAGGAAAAACTGGGGAAAAAGGAGAACGAAAATGGAAAAACAAATGAGCTAGGGTTCCAAGAGTTGGCTGCCATCCATCCACTCAATGAGTATATATGGAGCCACCCAAAAGACTAAACTACCCTTACTTAACACTAGGGATACAAGCCCCTCAAGGGAGAATTTGGAAGTCTTCAGATTTTCTTCATCGGACGGATGCCCGGCGACCGCAACCTACTTAGCCTCGACGCAAGCCTTGCGATCCCGACGCGTGTCCTCCGCTTCGAAGCATCTCGGCGCCAGCGACCAGGGCGGTCAGACCGCCCCCCTGGGCGGTTAGACCGGCCCGGGCAATCTGACCGGCCCAGGCGGTCTGACCGCCCCTCCTGGGCGGTTGAACCGGCCTGGGTTGGCCACACCTCCTCGTCGAGTCTTCGGCCTCGGTTTTGTGGCACAACCGAGTAACCCAGTGGTTTTCTGGTGAACCACTGCAAACCCTGCAAACTCGGTGTAGCCTCCGCCAATCTCCACTCATGACTTGGCTCCCACGTAGTCCCGGCTCGACCTTGGTTTTGAGGCTCTACCAAGAAACCGTCCATGACTTCATCTTGCTATTCATGCCACCATGCGGCCCGCACTTGACCCCACTGGCCACCGGGTCCCTCGAACGGAGCCTACTTGTCTTCTCCACACCTGGAGGCCTCACCGGCAATGACCTTTCGTGCTTGTTCTTCACCTGCACCAACACGAGTCAAGCCACAACCTGCACCTGCAATACTTAGCCAAGAATCAGTCCACACAACGTTGTCAATCACTCATCACACAAGGAAGCGACCATCCACCGATCCTCGAACCACGCATGGTCCTCAACAGCTCAGATCGCAATCGCGAGAAAAACAGTAATCATCACATGACAGTCATGAGAGTTAAGTAAGCGTCATGTCCATCAACGAGACCAATGATCGGATGTTGGATGAGAATCTGGTTGGCACTTTCAGCCCGCGCAAGCATTTGCAGATAGCCAACCTCTCATGTTGTGTTTAAGTTGAAGCTAGCAGGTGGAAGGTACTGCTTACCATTAGGACGTGGTTGTGGGTGGAGTTCTTGCCTAATTTTTAGGTCAACAAGATCCTTACGCGACTTCAGTCCGTCCTTTACCTTTCATGTTAAGCCTAAGAATCCCATTGTGCTTTCAAACACATTCTTCTGAAGATGCATCCCATCGATGGCATGGTGCACTGTCAAATCTTCCCAGTATGGCAAGTACTTAAAAAATATAGACATCTTCTTGAAAGGCACGTCAATGTTTTCTATAGTTTCAACCTCCTTCCTTCCTTCCCCTTTTTGAATTATCATCAACATCACCTTTTGATTTCTTACCAAGTTTAAACTTGACCTTGTGAAACATTTCAAATACGGTTCTACCAGTGGCCGGTTGTGGGGCAAAAGAGTCTTTCTCAATCTTTCCATCGAAATAGTCTGCCATCTTACGGTACTTGTGAGTCCTTAGTAGCCACCGTTTGTGCCCCATATACACTGTCTTCTGAGATCCTTTCAGGTACACAGATATTGTACCATTCAAACAAACTACACAACCTGTTTTTCCTTTTTTCTAACCAGACACAGAAAATTGGGCAGGGTAATCATTAATGGTAACAAAGATAATTGCCTTAAGTGTGAATGTCTCCCTTCTGTACTCATCCCACATCTCAACCCCATGTTTCCAAAACTTCTCCATTTCTTCCATCAATGTCTCCAAGAAGGCATCTATATCAATACCAGGTTGCTTCGGTCCTTGGATTAGAATGGTAAGCAAGAGGAACTTTCTCTTGTGACATAGCCAGGGGAGGTTGTATATGGTCATCAACACTGGCTATGTGTTGTGCGTGCTGCTTCTTATCACCAAATGGATTCATACCATCTGTACTTAACACGAACCTTATATTTCTTTTTTCTTCTCTAAACTCTTTGTGCTTGGAATCAAAGGTCCTCCACTGCCGAGTGTTGACGCAAAAAGTGCACTCAACGCCAATCACACAGCAAGCCGAACAAAGCTGGCTTCACACGCGCAGAGAGCAAATGACGTGCCGCCAATTTTTCCCGAAAATTAACAAAAGATAAGGCGAGTTAGATATCAAAGCTTGGAACTTGCCGGGTGGTACCGAGACGCTTCCATATTTACGGCTAAAGAGCCAATTGGGATAACACATAGCTATAGAAAGCTATCTGTCAAAGAACCACGACCATTCGGGAAACCGCAAAGGAGAAAAAAGAATACTGCCGAATGGATGACGTAAGCGTGACAGCGATCGGTCTTTGTATAAACAAGGATGCACGCGCAAAGTTATGACCGATCCCTATGAAGATTAGCATTAAATAAATAAAGTAAAGCACGGACATATTCATGTATTAAATAAGCATGCATAGATCCAAAGCACCAGTCTACCGCATGTCTAGTTACTTTAAGATCCGTCGGGTACGATATCAAACAAATCTATCCACCGCATGATACAACTTGCATGAAAAACTGTACCACTTTCCACAAATAGATCTATCCACCGCATGATACAATCTAAATATGGAAAGCCAAAAGCACACATCATTTAAAACATAAATAATGCACGTGATCTACTCGTGGAGAAACATAACCGAATGCGGCTGAACAGCCGATTCGGGGTCCATGAAGAAGGAACAAACATTACCACGAGAATAAATCTATCAGATTGATTTGGGAATCTAATCCACCGGATGACTAGCTCCAAAGCAACCCAAAAACCTGCATCTACCGCATGATACCCGGTTCTTTCAAGATTTATACGAACATAGCAAGCTTGAACCCGCAACACGTAACAACCTAGATCGATTCGGTTTCGGCTATCGGAAAGCATAAAATCCACGTGTCAAAACATGAAACCTACTCGAACAAGGATCATAAAAGAGATATAGCCGATCCAAACCCATCTAGATTGGGCAAAGATGTGTTACATGAATTAAAACATAAAGTAAAACTCAAGATAACACGGGATAACTTAATGAATCTATTGGATCTTGCCAAAATCCAATAGAGCCGATAACTAGCTTCAAGCCGTACCTTAGCCTACCGCATGGCTCATGATCTAACAAGAAACCCTCTTGAACCACGCTTGAATCTACCGCATGACACGAAGCATGGTAACAAGACTACTTACATCGATCTAAATCCACCGCATGATACTAGACATGATACAAGGTTGCCGTACTCACGGAGGTCGACGGATCGATTGGCCCTCTCGAAGAACTCGACGACACGACAAGGACTCTAGGGTTTGGCGTAAGGCCGGTGTGTATTGAGGAATGATTGTGTCCGTTACATACATTCGTGGGTCATATTTATACCCCCGTTGAGTACAACCGCGAATGGATTCGTTGCCTAACTAAGCTCGATCGCCTACCCATCCATTCGTCTCCCCCGATTGAGCCACGTCACCGTCCAATCCCGCAAAATCAGCTCTACTGTTCCTTTGCCGAACCGGAGCAAATAGCCGACCGCAGATTCTCTTTGCCGAAAACCTTTGAAAATATCCTTCCTTCCACCAGACGGACTCTTTTTCGAACCGGACCCACAGGTCAGACTCCTTACCAAATTTTGGTGTTAACACATGCCCCTTCAATTGCGGGATAAAAGTAATTTTGTTCCGCAATTGACTCCAGCCACGAATCTTCGAATCAAATCTGTCAACACCTGTTCTTCGCAATCCGCCGGAATCTTCATCCGGATCCAACCCTAGATCTCCTTGTTCCGAGCTCGAACCTCCAATGGCAGCTCAGAACCAAGATGCTCAGGTAAATTCATCCCCCGCAAACCTTGTTCGGCATTAGGTTTTCAATTTTACCTGAGATTTTCTTTTTCCGCTTTCTTCCAGGAGCCTTCTACCAAACTTTTGATTCACACCGAGGCCAATTCGAGGTCTTATTACCTTGGTCCTGTAGGGAATCCTGACCCTCGAGATCTCATTGCCGCTGAATCTCAGAGAATCCCCTTCAAAGCAGCTTTGTCTCCACCTCCTCAGTGGCAAGATGCGTTCAAGAACTGGCCTTTACCTCCAATTGCAGGCTGGAAGACTTGGTATCGGAGGATTCTTGCTGATAAGAGTGGATTGACCAACCTGGATGCCCTCCGTATCGCCCAGTGCTTGGAACTATCCGTGGCTGAGACCCCCAAGAACGAAGATCTTCTGATAGCAGCCTGCCACTTTTGGTCAAATGGCGTCAACGCTTTCCTTTTTGGCCACGATCCAATGTCTCCCACCTTGGCCGATGTATATATGATCACCGGCCTTGACATTACAGGATCTGTTCAGCCTTGGAATTTCAAAAATTCCTCACGGCAAACAGGGGTGAAGCCAGGTAACGGATACAAGCATTACATCTTGAAACACATGAAGGACAATCCCCTTGGTGAAGTTGAATACAGAGCCTTTCTGAATATGTGGCTGTGCGGATTTGTTTTCTGTGGGAAAGCCAACGAGCCCACCTTGAACCATATCGCGATGGCATCTCATTTGGCCGGTGGCAACCGCCTCCCTCTTGGAAAATTCTTCCTCGGCAGTGTATACCACATGCTTCACCAAACTGTTACTCAGATGTATACCAGCCAAAGAATATCATGTGTCAACGGCCCTTGGTGGTTCGTTCAAATGTGGCTGCAGCTCCACATGCATCAGATCATCGATGTCGACTTGAACTCCAGGTTCTTCCCCTTGTCCAATCACCCTGAAGGAGAACCCCAAGCTACCAGAGGATGCCAAAATTACGGAGAAGCGGCTTCAACTGTTCTCGCTCAGCAAGACATCAGCCAGTTCTTCGAGCTATTCTTTAAAGGTTTCCCCAATCCTCTCTGGCTTCCTTATTTGGGCAACGACACCTTGACCTTCCCTGTTGAATTCTCTTTTCGAGCCCGGCCATCAAGATGGGAGATTCTTGGAGATCCTTAATATCATAATCCGCCCATGCATACCGCCGCCGAGTTCAATGGAGGAAGGCTGAATGTCAGCACTTATGAGTACTATCAGCCTAATGTAATGGCCAGGCAACTTGGATGCGGCCAGATGCCCCCAAGATTGTTCCTGCATGAATTCCTCAAACCCAGAGAGGAAATCAAAGAGCTGATGTAGGGCAGCAGAGTTTTCAACTATGTGTGCAGTCCCACTGTCTACACATGTCCTTTCATGCCCACAACCATAGCTCACCCCACCTTTAACTCCTGGTGGCAAGAATTCCACAATCACATCTTCAGTGAGCCTGTTCATGTATTCTGTGCAGAGTTGGTGCCTGACTTCCTGCCGACTTCAGAGGTAATACAATGAGCCCTTGGATCAGACATGTCCTCTTTATTCATGGTCCTGACCTTCATCTTCTTGTCCACGAACACGGTGCTCGCCCCTCGAGCCGTGGGCAATTGCTTACAATGCTGAAGGCCCAATTTCAGCACTGGGATTCAAATCCACAACTCTGCATCAACTAATGGCAAGGTATGCTACAACAGATCCCAGCCTTTCTAGCCTTGCTGCTGACAGGAGGCAAGGTCTGCATTTGATTGCCCCTCCAAGTGCTAAAAGGAGAAGAACTGTCAAGAAAGTGCTTGTTGAGGTAAACCCCTTTACCTTCTTGACTACCAGGTCACTATACTCTTGATGAATTATATTGTGTATTTTCAGACCGAGTCCAACGACCCTTTCCGTAACCGCACTCGCCAATGCCCCATCCACTGGTATGACCTCTACTGTTCTTTCTTAAGGATGAGCACTGGCATTTACCCTTTCAATTTGACATTTGCAGGAGAAGCCATGGAAGAGCAGCTTGTAGATGTTCCAGTGGCGCAACAAGCAAGTCCATCCAGGGTTGAATTACCCATTCCAGTGGAGATCTCATCTTCATCACCCTCTGCGGAAGCAATAAATTCTCCAGAGATGAATCTCCCAACTCAACCGGAGCCACCAAGTTCTCCAAGGGTGTCATCACCTGTTGGTCAAGCAGAGATAACCAACCCAACAGAGGTGGACCCGACTCCTCATCAGCCAGAAACTCACGAGCTGCTAGTAGTCGCATCGGCACCTTCTAGCTTGGAAGTTTCGGCTCTGCCTGGAACATCTCCTTCGCCTGTGATTGCCCCTGCTCAAGAAACCAGCCATGAGGTATCCATCTGCACTTAATTTTGGTACCTCGATGTTTAGCATTCTTAATTCGGCAATATTGTTTCTCAGGATCAGGCTCCATCATCATCAAGCCTACCATCAGAGAGCAATCTAGCTGCCGAGGTGATGGAAGGAGTATACCAGCCGCTGCCAGATGAAGTGTTGTCCAAGCTCAAAGAAATTGCTGTCTGGCTAGAAAAAGATGCTCAAGATCAGTTCAATGATCTCCATCACTTCGAAGAGATGTTTGAATCTATCAGTCAAGAACTTCCTGAAGACATCAGAGCTTCTCTATCATCTGTCTATGGCTTAGAAACCCTTTATGCACCCGTAAGGCACGCTTGGAGGAAATTGCGCTCCTGCCCGGCCATTGAAAAGAGGAAAATTGATGCTGAACATGCTATGAACAGGGCACAATCCCAAGCAGAGAGCCACAAGGATGCATTGGCTAACCTGCAGACTTCTTATGATCTAAAAATTGCCAGGAAAGCTGCTCTAGAAGCAGAACTAAGAAGCCTGTCAGCGGAAATAGAGGTTGATAAAGAGAAAATAGCCGAACTTCCTGGATTGATAGCAAAGACCCAAGCGGAAGCAACATCGGCTATCACCAAGATAGAGCAATGCAATGCAGAACTCGCTGATTTATCCGGTACTCAAAAGGATTGCCAGGAGCTACTGGACAATTCCCATCTGATAACATCCAATGCTCGTGGTGTGATTGCCAAACTTCTGAATGCTTGAATGTTCTTATTGATGTATAACTGAATTTGGTCGTTCTTGTAATATCTTCTTGCAATCTGTTTCCTTTCTTCTGCGCGCTTTCAATTATAATGCTGAACGACCCACTCGGTAGTGAAACGCCAACTCCCGAACGGCACTTTGATTTTCTTTAGCCGAACCAATCAACTGCACACGGCTCAGCCTAGAACTCCAAGCGACCCGTCGGCGGGCTGGCCAAGGAAACCTTTCCACCTTCCGATTTTCTTGGGATATGCGCCACGATCCACAGCCACGACTCGAAGCCACGATTCATCCCCGCCCGTGCCTATAAATGTTACCATAGGTACCCCTAGCTCTCCACCAGGCCTTCTAGCTCTCGAATCTTTGCCAATCTTAGCCCTTTTGCAAACAGTGCACATCCCAAACCACAATGGTGCGCCGCCTCAACCGCCGCCGCGCCTCCGACGAGGCCGAGGGGAGCAGCGCCAATGCGCGCAGGCGGTGATGATCGTCGATCTCTCCTCTTTGATTCTATTCTTGATCTTCTTTTGCCTTGACGATCATCCCCCTTTTTCAGATTGATTCAGTGGAATCCGCCTCGTGCGCCGGCCAATCAGCCCCTCCCAGATGACTCTTCGGAGTCCGATGGCCACTCCCCGGTACCGTACGGGGAAGAAGACGCCATCCGCTTCAAGGAGGAGCTGGAGGCGTCCCGGCGTGAGCTGGAGGACGTCTCCAAGAAAGCGGGCATAGCCGAGCTAGAGTGGGAGGACCAGCGCAGACAGCTGCTGGAAACCATTGATGGTACGGCTCTGAGATTAGTTCTTGATTCCACCCGGCTTTTGACGCTAATCTTTTTCTTCTTGCTTCTTGTAGCCCGCGACGCGGAGCTCAACCAGCTGAAGGAGCTGGTGGAGCAGCTGGCCGAGAAGGTGAACGCCCTCGGCAATACGCCAGTGGAGCGCCTTGCCGCAGTGGAGCGCCGCGTTGATGAGGTGGCTGTCCACGGCGTCCGTCTGGGCACCACCTTGGGCCTGGCTGCCATGGCGACGCACACAGACGTCGACTACTCCACCAGGCCGCGCGGCTTCCGGGGCGGCGCGCCAGAAGACATCGAGGAGATCGAGCTCATCCTGGAGCGTCTTGATGGCCATGGCGACGCCATTGCTGAAATTACTCATCCCCAATCTGTGTTGAACAGGCTCTTCGACTAGATTGTACTAGGGATGTGTAAATATCGGCAATAGATGAAGAACTTTTGAAGTTTGCACCTGTTCTGTGATGACTCCCTTTGCATTTTGCATCTGCGAATTTTGTTTTCTTTGAATGCATCCGGGAACTATCTTTAGCCGAACGCGCGAGAACAACTGCCCCTTGGCGCAAAATCCACAGAGGATCCCAGTTCGGCAATCCATAAACACTGTTCAAGAGAAAACCCTTCGCACTTGGTAGAAAACCCTGCCGCTTGGTATTCCAACAGTGTGTACTGGCCAGTCATCACTCCTAATGCGCCTCTCCGGTCAATAAAATAGCCTGTGGGGTGCTCTGCAAATCCACTCGCGCACTCCTCCATCATTTCTTATCTCTTCCCCTGCCTCTAGAGGAAAAAACCCCAACGCCATGGACAAGGGTAAACAACCTCAGGAGAGCGGCTCATCAAAGAAGCGTACGATTCGGAAGTGAGTTCTTTCTTGATCTGCTCCTCGTTCTCCCGCATGATCTTGCGCTTCATGTTTTCCTCTCGTCCTTTTCAGCCTTGATTTGCTTCCCGAAGAAGTCATCGGGACCGAAGATGTGCCTGAGTACATCTCCTCCGATTCCTCCCTCGAAGCAGAGGATGCCACGCCCGAGCGGAGGACCAACCATCGAGCGCGCGTCGCCGCGTTCGGCATCTGGAGCACGGCCTCAGGGACATGTCCGCCCGTTGCCAAGCCGAGCGCGAGCGTCGCATGGCCCTGGAGGCATTAGTAGGGGGTAAAAGTCCCTGACTCCTTCTTGACCTCGTGCTTGCACTTGGATTTCTTGCCCCTAATCTTGAATCCCCCACTTTAGATGTCTCTGACAGGTACAACAACCTGAAGACGGCCTGGGATAGCTTGGTGGAGGCCGCCAACCATGGTCACCCCCGCGCGTTCCAGGTTGCCGTCACGGTGGTCCTGGAGCAACTGAAGAGGGAGCAGCCGAAGAATTAAAGAAAAGATTGTATCATACTTTCGCTTCTTCCTCCACGCCTTCTGCTTCCCTCCTCCTCGAGGACCTGACCACCGGGGTTGTTAGATGTGATCCTGCAAGAAGCAGTTGTAATGTAATTTTGAGCTAAGGGCAATGCATCCAGGCACTGGCCATTTTCTCTTGTTCATGGATTTTGTTCTGAAGGCGGCCTTATTCTTGAGCGCCGACTATTTTTGTGCCAGATGTGTGTAATCATCGATCGATCTCAATGCTAGGATAATATTTCTTCAGATATCTTCCATTTATTGCAGCGGAAAATTCTTCTCCTAGCAAAGTTTTCAATATGTATGCATTACCAGGAACGCATCTGACCACACGAAAAGGCCCCTCCCAGTTAGGGGACCATTTGCCGAATTCACTGTATTTAGTTCCAATCGGCAATAACGGTTTCCAAACTAGATCGCCTTCTGCAAATTGCCTTACTTTTACTTTCTTGTTATAGTACTTGGCGACCCGCAGCTTGTTTTTCTCGATGTTCTCCAGGGCCCTAAGACGGATCATATGCAAATCTTCTAGCTCATCCATCATTAAGCCACTGTAATCCTTGGAGCTCAACTCGTTTTGTAGCACCACTCTCCTGGAATCTGATTGCATTTCCCAAGGTAGGATCGCGTGATGCCCGTAAACCAACTCGTAAGGAGAAGTCTTTGTAGCTCCATGGGGGGCCATCCGGTAAGCCCACAGCGCTTCACTGAGTACCGAATGCCACCTTCTTGGCTTCTGATCGATCTTCTTCTGTATTAGCTTGATCATGATCTTATTAGAAGCCTCTGCTTGACCATTAGCTTGGGCATAATATGGAGAAGAATTAAACAATTTGATTCCCATGCTTTCGGCAAAATCTCCGAATTCCAATGACACGAATTGTGCCCCCCGATCGCTGGTAATCGTCTGAGGGATCCCAAATCGATAGATGATGTGTTCCTTGACGAATTCGATCATGTTTTCTGACGTCACCTTCTTCAGTGGGATTGCCTCGACCCATTTGGTGATGTAATCTGTAGCCAAAAGCACGAACTTATGCCCCTTGCTAGACGGCGGATTAATTTGGCCAATCAAGTCTATACCCCAACCCCTGAATGGCCATGGCTTGATGATGGGATTCAATGCTGACGCCGGGACCCTTTGAATATTCCCAAACCTTTGGCAATCCTGACATCCCTTGTAATACTCAAAGCAGTCCTCTAATATCGTCGGCCAAAAGCATCCAGCTTGTCTAATAACCCACTTCATCCGATAGGCCGATTGGTGCGCTCCACATATCCCATCGTGCACCTCGCTCATCATGTTCTTGGCTTCTTCGGACCCGGCATCGTAGCAATACCCCATCTAATGATTTATAGAATAAATTATCATCCAGAAGAACGAACTTAATTGCCTTGTACCTGAGTTTCCTAGAGACTTTTCGGGATGGATCTTTCAAGTAATCAACGATTTCTTTCCTCTAGTCATCTTCTGCAAGATCCGCCCCTAGTGCACACACTTCTGCAGCAAACGCTTCTTGACTCTCCTTGTAACCAGAGGCGCTCTGAGCTAGCCTGTTTGCTTCCTCGTTATGCTCTCTAGGAATGTGCTGTAGGGTTACCAATGGGAAGCTCTTCAAGATCTCCCTGCACTCTTCGTAGTAACTCCTTAGCGCTTCGCTTCTGCACTCGTATTGGCCGTTCAATTGCTTGATTACCAATTCTGAATCTCCATAGATCTCAACTGAAACGGCCCCAGCTTCTCTCAAATATTGAAGCCCTCGAAGTAGTGCCTCGTACTCAGCCTGGTTATTTGTGACAGTGGGTTGTATAGGAATGGCGAATTCAAACATCTCACCTCTGGGCGAAATTAGCAGGATCCCTACTCCCCCACCTTTGCCACACGATGACCCATCAAAAAATAAAGCCCAAGGGGTAATTTCAAGCAGATCAATTGACGGGTCACGATGTTCAGTTATAAAATCGGCAATGACCTGACCTTTGATGGCTTTTGCCGATTCGAACTTCAACTCGAACTCTGATAAAGCTAAAATCCATTTGCCAATCCGACCATTCAAAATTGGCATAGATAACATATGTTTTATCACATCAAACTTGGAGTATACAGTGCATTCGGCATTCAACAAGTAGTGCCGAAACTTTGTACACGAGTAGTACACACAAAGACACGCTTTCTACTCGGCCGAATACCGGTTTCAGGATCAAGTAGTTTTCGGCTAAGATAAGCTACTACCCGCTCCTTTCCTTCGAATTCTTGAATAAGGGCCGATCCAATGGTTTGGGTATCGGCCGCCACGTACAACCTGAAAGGCTTGTTTAGCTGAGGAGGAACCAGCACCGGCGGCTCCTTCATGTACTGCTTGATCTCATCAAAAGCCTTTTGTTGTTCGTCACCCCCATGTGAATTTCTGATCTTTCTTTAGCTTCAGCAATGGAGAGAATGGCAACACCTTCTGTGATAAATTTGAGATGAATCTTCTCACGAAGTTAATCTTGCCGAGCAGTGATTGCAATTCCTTGAGGTTGGTTGGAGGAACAACTTCATCGATGGCTTTCATGCTCTTCTTGCCAACTTCAATTCCCCCTTCGTGGACCAAAAACCCCAAGAATTCTCCAGCTGATACCCCAAAAGCGCACTTGTTTGGATTCATCTTCAAACCGTGTTTCCGGGTGCACTCCAAGGTCTTCTTCACATCTTCCAGATGGGTGTCATGACTTAAGGACTTGATCACCACGTCATCAATGTAGATTTCCACAGTTTTGCCGATCAACTCATGAAAAATGTAATTCATGGTCCGTTGATAGGTTGCACCGGCATTTTTCAACCCAAACGTCATGACTATCCACTCAAATAGGCCTATATGACCAGGACATCTAAAGGCCGTCTTTGATATGTCCTCTATTGCCATGAAGATCTGATTGTATCCCGCGTTGCCATCCATGAAACTAATCACCTTGTGTCCAGCAGCGGCGTCAATCAACAAATCGGCAATAGGCATCGGGTATCCATCCATGGGAGTAGCTCTGTTCAGGTCCCTGAAATCTATGCAAACCCTCATTTTTCCATTCTTCTTGTGCACAGGAACGATGTTAGAAATCCACTCCGCATATCTGCATGACCGAACGAAGTTCGCGTCAAGTAACCTTTCAATTTCCTTCTTCACATCGGCCAATACTTCATCCTTGTAGATTTTCCGGGGCGGTTGCTTATATGGTTTGAAACCAGGCTTGATTGGCAACCGATGCTCGACGATGGAACGATCCAATCCAGGCATCTCCGAGTAATCCCAGGCGAAGCAATCCTTATATTCTTTGAGAAGCTCAATTAAATTCCCCCTGAAGTCTGGCTGCAAATTTGCACTGATGAACGTCGGCCTTGGCTTATCACCGCTTCCAATATCAACTTCTTCCAGTTTATCGGCCGACATGAATCCTCGCCCTAATTTGCCATCGGTGCCATCTACGGGGGTTCTCCATTAAAAATTACTATAAGAGCCGATCGCTTGAATCGGTCGTTAATCACCGCCGACAGGTTCAACAGGACCTTCTCCCCCGCCTTTCCCCGAGAAACAATCAATGCCTTGGTATTCCCGGAAGGCCGGTTCCATGTTGGCCACGCTCACGGAATCATCCGCCCGGACGACCTCGATCTCATCGTCCACCCACCGGATAAGCCGTTGATGCATGGTGGACGGGACGCAACGATTAGCATGAATCCAATCCCGCCCAAGCAGCGGTCGTAGGCTCCTTTGCCCTCGATGACAAAGAAGGTGGTAAGTAGCGTCTTGGACCCGATCATCAAGTCCACGTGAGCACATCCCTTGGTGTCTGAGGGGTTCCCGGCGAAATCATTCAAGATTATGCTTGTAGGCGTCAGATCGCTCGGGCCCATTCCAAGCTTCCTGAAGGTGGTGTACGGCATTACATTGACTGCCGCTCCACCGTCGACGAACATCTTGGTCAATGGCTTGCCATTGACGTATCCTCTCAAGTACAGCGGCCTCATGTGACGGTTCTTGGCCGGCTTGTCAAAGATGGCCCAGCTGCGCCACCGGTTGTGCCATCATCTCCTCGGTGTGCTCGTCGTCGAAGGAAGCTTCCTCCTGCATAACCTGGTTAGCAGGAGCCATGAACTCGTTCGGCAGAAAGTATACCATGCATGCTGGAGCCGAACGCTTCGATCCCTCAGGTTGGTCCTTGGGGCACCACATCTGCCTTGTTTGGACCCCGGCCTGCTTCAACTCACGGTTCCTCAAGCGCTGGACCCGTCTCTTCTGGCTCTTGCGTAGGCCGGCGGGCACCACCGCCCCTTCTCGCCGGATGTAGTCATCCTCGTCCTCTTCTTGATCGGCCCACCCGAGATCGGCTTGGCGCTTCCTGGGATGATCGATGACTTCAATTTTTTTGGCGCCGATCCCCATTAGGGTGGATCCTTCCAAGTCTCTCGTGGACGGATCGGCGATTGGCAGCTTCCTGCCTGTACTCAACATACCCTCACCGCATTCGGGGCGCTTCTTCAATGTGGGCGGCTTTAGACCCTCATTCCGGCGAGTGCACGAAGAAGGCGCATCCCCGGTGTGCGCGCTCCCTGCTCGCGCGTGTGCTCGCTCGTGGTCTCTCCCCGCGCGCCTCTTCTTCGGCTCGCGCGCTGCTCCTCCTCGTGGCGACGCTTCTGGTAGCGCTCTTTCTCTATTTGGCGCTGCCATTTGTTGAGGAGAATGCGCGACGTCACCTTGGGCTTAGGCCTGGATGATTCCCCCAATCTCGATGTGGCTCTTGAGAACGCGGGGGGCGTCGCCTTGTACTTGCTCCAGAGTCACCTGGCGCTCTGGGTCCACTGCTCCACCTTGCTTGGACCTGGCTGAGGTCAGGACCTTGACCTTTCCCTTCTCCTCGGCTGTTATCACATTGACAGAAAAGCCGAGCATGTTCTGGGGAAAGGGGTGGCCATCCAGCTTCATCTTGTTATCGAACTTGAGGTGTCCCTCCTGGATGGCCTTCTGGATCCTCATTTTGAAGACCCTGCAATCGTTGATGGAGTGCGAATCCCTATCATGGAAGCCACAGTAACGTTTCGCTTTAACTCCATCGGGCCGAAGCATAGTATGCCCCTCAGGCAGCTTGATTCGGCCTTCTTTCACCAAAAGCTCGAACAACTTATCAGCCTTCGTGATGTCAAAGTCGTAAGTCCCTTTGGTCTGCTTGACCCAACGCTGATTCATTGTCAAGGGCTCCTTACCCCACATGATCTCTGCCGCAGCTACATCCAATTCGTCCTCAGAATCTTCGAACAGGTCAGCTTTGTCCAGGAACTGGTTGTAGATATCAGCGACGTCGTGCTGCTTGCCAAATTTGGGGTCCTTCTTGAGGCCATATGCCTGATTGCTCATCAGAGATAACTTCTGCGACAGCTGGCCCAGGTTCTCAAATTCCATCCCAAATAGCTTCTCGCGCACGGCTGGCAGCATCCCGGCGACGGCCATGTCGGCCAACTGATCATCTGGTAAGCTCAGCGAGAAGCACATGCCTTTGACTTCCCTGAATCTTCTAAGAAACTCCAGTGGTGTTTCGCTGTGCCTTTGCTTCAGGGTGGCGAGATCAATTAGCTTCTTCTCAGAGCTGCCGCTGAAATAGTGAGCGTGGAATTTACGCTCCAAGTCCTTCCATCTGGCCACTGATTCGGGAGGCAGGGACGAGAACCACTGAAAAGCTGGACCTGTCAGTGAGGCGGGGAAGTAGCGAACCCTGAACGCCTCCTCGGCCGAGCATTCCCCAAGCTGCATGAGGTAACGGGCGATGTGCTCGACCGTGCTTGTCTCGTCCTGCCCCGAGAACTTTGTGAATTCCGTTGGCGGCTTCACCCTCGGCGGCAAGAGCACGTTATAGTACCACTCTGGGAACGGCGGCCTATAGGTGGGGCCCTGCATCTTTGGCTTGAGGCCGAACTGATTTTGCATCAATTCGGCCATCTTGCGTGCTAGGGCGTCATCTTCTCCGCGCGCCCGCAACCGGCGCGCGCGTACCCTGGGTGCGGGAAGGCGTCAAACGCTCCGTAGTTTCTCACTTCATGATAACCACCGCCGTACAAATTCTTCTGGAGCCAGTTGGTCGACGGAGCAATCCTCCGGCCGGGATCAAGTGGGGCCCCAGACGAGTCGAACGCTACGTCTCCGTACGTAGGCTAGTACGGATTCGGCTGTTGCACAGGCTGACCTGTGCTGCTCTGTGGTGGCGGCAGGATTGGCTGACTTCCTGAAGCTTGCAACGGGGGCGTGAACGGGCGCCCCCCCCGCGCCTGCGGAGGAGGTTGGAATGCTTGGCTTCCGGAGCTCTGAGGAGGAGGCTGCTGCGGCTGGCTCCGTAGCGGCGGCTGAGAGCTTGATTCACCCAGCTCCACGGTGCTCTTCTGGACGGGCGCCTTCCCGAACGCTTGCTCCATGCCCGGGCCAAAGAAGGCCACCATCATCTGCTGGAGCGACCCGAGGAAAGCCTTGTTATGCTTGGTGAGCATGTAGTCCGCTGACTCTTGGAATACGCGCGCGCATTCCTCCTTTTCCTGCTGGGATGTGGCATCGCTCTCTCCCGGCGGCGCACTCGGGCGGTGTCATTCTTCAGATACGGGACACCACTTCTATTCTTCTTAAACGACATGAGACACTTTTGCTGAAACTGGTCTACGGCGTCTTGGAGCTGCTGCCGCTGCTCTGGAGAAAGCTCTTCGAGGTTGACATCCATGAGGTCTGAGATTTCAGGCATCCTGAACCAATTCGGCTGTGGTCCCACTGGGCGTGCCAAAAAGTGTGTTGACGCAAAAAGTGCACTCAACGCCAATCACACGACAAGCCGAACAAAGCCGGCTTCACACGCGCGAGAGAGCAAATGACGTGCCGCTCAATTTTTCCCGAAAATTAACAAAAGATAAGGCAGTTAGATATCAAAGCTTGGAACTTGCCGGGTGGTACCAGACAGTTCCATATTTACGGCTAAAGAGCCAATTGGGATAACACATAGCTATAGAAAGCTATCTGTCAAAGAACCACGACCATTCGGGAAACCGCAAAGGAGAAAAAAGAATACTGCCGAATGGATGACGTAAGCGTGACAGCGATCGGTCTTTGTATAAACAAGGATGCACGCGCAAAGTTATGACCGATCCCTATGAAGATTAGCATTAAATAAATAAAGTAAAGCACGGACATATTCATGTATTAAATAAGCATGCATAGATCCAAAGCACCAGATCCTACCGCATGTCTAGTTACTTTAAGATCCGTCGGGTACGATATCAAACAAATCTATCCACCGCATGATACAACTTGCATGAAAAACCGTACCACTTTCCACAAATAGATCTATCCACCGCATGATACAATCTAAATATGGAAAGCCAAAAGCACACATCATTTAAAACATAAATAATGCACGTGATCTACTCGTGGAGAAACATAACCGAATGCGGTGAACAGTACCGATTCGGGGTCCATGAAGAAGGAACAAACATTACCACGAGAATAAATCTATCAGATTGATTTGGGAATCTAATCCACCGGATGACTAGCTCCAAAGCAACCCAAAAACCTGCATCTACCGCATGATACCCGTTTCTTTCAAGATTTATACGAACATAGCAAGCTTGAACCCGCAACACGTAACAACCTAGATCGATTCGGTTTCGGCTATCGGAAAGCATAAAATCCACGTGTCAAAACATGAAACCTACTCGAACAAGGATCATAAAAGAGATATAGCCGATCCAAACCCATCTAGATTGGGCAAAGATGTGTTACATGAATTAAAACATAAAGTAAAACTCAAGATAACACGGGATAACTTAATGAATCTATTGGATCTTGCCAAAATCCAATAGAGCCGATAACTAGCTTCAAGCCAGACCTTAGCCTACCGCATGGCTCATGATCTAACAAGAAACCCTCTTGAACCACGCTTGAATCTACCGCATGACACGAAGCATGGTAACAAGACTACTTGCATCAGATCTAAATCCACCGCATGATACTAGACATGATACAAGGTTGCCGGTACTCACGGAGGTCGACGGATCGATTGGCCCTCTCGAAGAACTCGACGACACGACAAGGACTCTAGGGTTTGGCGTAAGGCCGGTGTGTATTGAGGAATGATTGTGTCTGTTACATACATTCAGGGGTCATATTTATACCCTGTTGAGTACAACTGCGAATGGATTCGTTGCCTAACTAAGCTCGATCGCCTACCCATCCATTCGTCTCCCCTGATTGAGCCACGTCACCGTCCAATCCCGCAAAATCAGCTCTACTGTTCCTTTGCCGAACCGGAGCAAATAGCCGACCGCAGATTCTCTTTGCCGAAAACCTTTGAAAATATCCTTCCTTCCACCAGACGGACTCTTTTTCGAACCGGACCCACAGGTCAGACTCCTTACCAAATTTTGGTGTTAACACCGAGCATCAGAAGGATGTCGAAGCTTCCCATCAGACTTCTCTGAGCGATCTAACTTGCTTCATTTTAATGACAAACTAATAATTTAATATGTAAACTTGCTTCTATAATTGCAATAATAATTTAATATAATTGCTTCTATAATGTAAACTTGCTATTAATGACAAACTAATAACTTATATAATTTAATATAACTTGCTTCTATATTATGAACATTTAAATATTTTGCATTGACAAACTAATAATTTAAATCTAAAGCTATTTAAAAAAATAAATCTCTAAATCAATATCTCTCTTCACTCCCCTCTCTCCTATCTAACTTTAGGTCTAGATCTAGATTTCTATCTACATAGAAATCATTAATAAAAGGAGAAAATTAAGGTTAAAATAGCACAAACTCACCTTATATAGCCACCTCCTCCAAGAAAATCAAGAGCAAAACCTTCCCCCCTAGATTTGATGTTTTCGGAGCTTTTCCCGAGCTCCTCTCGGGCACAATACCATTGGAAGGTTGCTGGGAAGAAGGGGTTGATCTATATTTATAGAAGACACAGTGCTGGCGGTTGGCATAAGGCAACCGCCAGCAGTAATCTCTGCACTGGCGGTGCCTTATGTTAACTGCCAATACTGTGTCCATTTATGCTGGCAGTCAGCTTAAGCCACCCACCAGCACGGATACCTCTCCTAGCGGGCTATTAAGCCAACCGCTAGCACACTTGTCTGAATATCTTCGGTCGGAACGCGGTTTGACTCAACTACTCACTCACTCACTACTCACTCACTCACTCTCACACTCGCTCCCAACCCTAGCCGCCGCCGTGAGCCACACCGCGCCCGCAACCGACCCTGCCCCCCGCCACCGTCGCTCGTGAGCTTCGCCCGCGCGCCGCCGCCTCAGCCGCCATCGGCAAACTGTCAACCCACTCTTCAACCTCCAGTTCCTCGACCGACGTCGAGCATGTTCACCGCCGTTGCATGGCGAGCAGCTCCGTGGCGCCGAACCTTAGCCAATTCGTGCCTCTCTTCCTGCTGATCTGCCCGTCGTGTCGGCTCCGGTTAGTTTGGTTCAGGACGAAGTCAAATGGCGTCATCTACAAGTGCCCGAACAACCACGTGGTTTGTTTTTCATCTCATGCCCTAATTCATTTGATTAGTATTGATTCGGTTGATATAATATTAGTGATTATTAGTTGATTATTAGTTGATATAATATTAGTAGGATTTGTTGATTATTATTGATTCGGTTGATATAATATTAGTAGGATTTGTTGATTATTATTGATTCGGTTGATATAATATTAGTAGGTTTTGTTGATTATTAGTGATTCGGTAGATATAGAATTATCCACATTTGTTGATTATTAATGATTTGGTTGATATAATTTTATGTCTATAGAATTATCCAATTTATTGATGGAAGCCACATTTGCTGTTTATTCTTTTAGGAGGACCCTAAATCATGTCAGGAAGTTTATTGGGAAAATCAATACATCAACCATTTGAAAAAATTTCACCCTCATTTGCTGCCGCTAAACTATCAGTCGTTCAGCAGTTTAGTTGGCGTAACGCCAGAAGCGGCACCAGGAGCGGCACAACCGTCTAGTGTTGTGTATCCGCCGGGGCAGGTGCAGGAGCCACCACAAGCAAATTCAGAATTTCTGGAACAATGGAATCAGATGAAGTGTGTCATTTCTGATCTGAAGGTGGGGATGCGTGATTTGAAGATAGCGAGTAATGAAACGAGGCTTGAACTTGCAGACCATAGAGGGCAACTTAATGACATTATGGCCGAAATTGGCTATCGGAAGAAGCACAACAAAAATCAAGGATTCCGCGTGCAGGGCACCATCCTCGCTGTTGTGGTCTTGATAATAGGTTTAGTGCTTGGTAGCTATATCACAAATTGTGATCGTCTAAGAAATTTGAGTGAGGCAAAGTTGTGTTGATTTATGAGTGAGGCCCCTATTGTAGTGTACTTTAATTTGTGTTGGTTTTAAGTGTGCTTTGAAACATTTGTCATCATGCATGTTGTTTGTGTGAAATAAACCTTTCTAAGGTGTTGTTTGTGTTGATATTTCAGTTTGAATTTTACTTCTTGTTGTTGTCCATGCATGTTGAAATATTGATGACTTGTATCAATTTCAAGCTATTTTCAGCTTCATTGTGTTGGCGGGTGCATATGAAAGCCGCCGGTAGTAAAGGTCCCTGCTGACGGTCGATATAAGCCACCCGCCAGCTGAAATGGGACCATTTGTGCTGGCGGTTGGCTTATGTAGGCCGCCCCCACTAAACCTTCTATGCTGGCGGTCGACATAACTCGTCCGCCAGCATAAATGGTACCATTTTTGCTGGCGGGTCGCTTATGTCGTCCGCCAGCAGTGATGCTTCAATGCTGGCGGTTGCGCCCCTGCGCCCCACTTTGCTAGCGGTTGATAGTTGCACCCGCCAGCACGCTAATTTGTTAGTGCCAGGGCAAATCATTTCTGGCCTGGTGTAGACTTTTCAACTGTTACCCCGAATAGTGAAATAATCATAAAAATTAGTAACTGCATTCATAAACCAAACATCATAATATGTAGTCTTTTCTATTTAAAGTAAACTATTTTTTAGAGATAGTGTCTGTTAAAGTTACAAATGTTTGACTTGAAAAATATCACGAGAACATTGATGGTCACGTTGGTTTCTGGATCGAGACATCATCAAGCATATACAGAGTACTGGTCTGTTTCTTCCCCGGAAAATGTCTACAGGACCCCCGAATCTATAGCAATTGGACTACTTCACCCCCAAAACTATAAAACCTGATGTTTCACCCCCTCAACTTTGCAAAACTGTGCACTTGACCTCCTATGCTGGTTTTGCAGGGTGGTTTAGCCACACTGGCATTCTGAAGTAGACTATGTTGCTCACGTGGACAAACTGACAAGTGGATCCACATGCAAATACTCTGCTTCTTCCTTTCCCCTTCGTCTTTCTCTCGCGCGCAACGGGCGAAGGGGATGGCCGGGTCCATTGAGGCATCAGCCGGCCTGTGAGATCAAGCTCGGGTGAGACGAACGCATGCGGCTTGATAAGCTGGGCGTGGCGCCGATGACGAGCCTGTTGCCGGGCGGTGCAGCAGTGAGCAAGCTCAAGCAGTGCCAGCACTGCCAGGCAAGATCGAGCATACACTAGCTAGCTGGAACGGGACTGGCGCATCGACTGTGCAGGCAGTCGCCCACGGCTACGAATCCCGCTCCGCGCATGGGGGTGTAGGCGTCCGCTTCGCCTCCGGTGTCCCACCTGCTTTGCGCCCCTTCCGAGGCTCCTCCACAGACCGCCCCCCACGCGCCACCACTGCACAAGAATCTGTCGTCCTCAAGGTCCTTGGCCAGCGCCTCCCTTCTGGGTGCAGCAGAAGCCAGTCAGCTGGCCCGCAGCTCCAAATTTCAAGAAACAATGTCAACTCGCTCCAATTTGAGGTACCACCTAAGGATGCAAGCGGGCCTATCTGCCGGCACCTGCAGAGCGACCTGCATCACCTGCATGAACAAATTATTCACTCCGCAGGAGCCTGCAGACATTTACTTAATAACCTGCGTTATCCTGCTGGGTTTTCCGGGAAGTAGCAAGCAGGTTTGCGGGTGCCTGCCGGTGTCTGCGAGCTGAATCCATTGACTGCGAGCTGAATCTATTGAACCGCAAGGACTCACCGGAGAAAGATGCAGCGGCCAAAGTGGAAGGGGTAGGGCTGGGGGCAACTGGCCAGAGCACATGGAGCAACGGAGCAAGAGGAGAGAGACGAGTAGGCCACCGGAGCAGAGCAACAGGAGAGAGACGGGCGGCAGGATGGCGGCGCTCGGTGGCCCGCTAGAGGACTCGACGATGGAACTGGAGCTGCACGTGGGTGCGACCGGCGCCAGTGATTACGCGGCGAGGCATACACTGCCGGGGCAGGAAGCTAACGGGGGAGGCGGAGGGGAAGTTGGTCCTGGCGAGGGGTTCGCCCATGGTTCATGCAGCCACGTCGTAGGCCCGCGCGCTTGGCCGGGGTCGCGGATCTCCACCGTGAACCGGCCCCACGGCCGCTTCCGAACCGCCCTGTTGTACCGCGCCGCCCCTCCTCGCACGGCAGCCGCTGCGGGAGACGATGGGGGACAGGTCCTGCAGGCCTTGCAGGCTCGGCGACCAAAGCCCACCGGGCCGCTCAGTGTTACCTGCGAAAGCCCGCAACAAAAATGCAGGCCTCTGCAGGTACCCACCAGGCTAAATTTTGCAGGCGGGCCTGGCAGGCTAGGAGGTGGGCCTGCGGAGTGAATAATTTGTTCATGCAGGTGATGCAGGTCGCTCTGCAGGTGCCGACAGATAGGCCCGCTTGCATCCTTACCACCAAATGATCAACTGAAGCGCATCTTCTGGGGTTGTCGTCATGAATTCGCCCCTCGAGCTTATCCTGCACGCGTGAGGTTGCTCGTCACTGATGTCGGGCTTGTCTCACCGCCCACCCTAATGATTGAAGGGGATTTGTTGCTGTGCGGGGCCAGAGCCAGGAACATCCCCGCGTCTGTCGGTGCTTCTCCACCGGAATGGAGTTAGACCTGGAATCAGTGGCGCAGGCCGGGGAGGGGCGGATGGCTGGCGGCGGCCTGGTCAGGTGAGAGGGTGAACGGTGTGTCGGCGTGTGGCAGACGAAGGGTCGAAGGGGCAAGCCAGAGAGGAACGGGGGAGAAGAAAGGACATCACTTACAACCAGGGCCCACTGTCAGCCGATCCACGTGGTCTGCTCAGCATGGCAAAACCACCATGCAATACCATCTAGGGGGTATTTTAAATGGTTTTGCAAAGTTGTGGGGGTTAAACATCTGGTTTTATAGTTTGGGGGGTGAAGTAGGCCAATTGCTATAGATTTGGGGGGTTATGTAGACTTTTTCCTTCTTCCCCGCATGTGTCACCCTCTTCGTTTGCTCACTGATTTGATGGATGGATGTGGATGCGCACGTATGATGATATACAGCTCAACCGACCCACCTCTTCCATAGAAGAAAAAACAACATCACCTAATAAAAATGAGGTGAGCCGGTGAATATACACACCGCTGTAGAGGTACAGCTAGCATCACCTAATTAGCAAATCAGCAAGTGCTAATCATTAGAGGTGCAAATTGGTTATAATGGGTGCACGTCCGAACCTATTTAATTTAATTATTTGTACCATTTCTTCAAAATTGAATTAAAGAAGTACAAAAAATTGAACTAAAGAGGTTCGGATGTGCACCTAACGGTTACCCCTTTGCACCCTTACTAATGATGCTATAGAGCAGCATCTTACTAATGATGCTATAGAGCAGCATTCATATATCCACAGAGCTTGGCCTGCTACGCAACATTTTTCCACGCGCCACCATGCTGAATTATTCGAGTTTCAAGTATAGCTGACTGCCTAGTGAGGTGGAGCACCGGGGCCAGGGGTGGAGCCAGGATTTGATCAATAGGGGAGCCAAGTAGAAGGAAATAGGAAACGTCCTATGAGTTGGAAACGTCCTATGAGTTCTTTTGAACTCTATAATATTACACGGACAACAAAGGTTGTAATTACAATATTAGAAACGGGGATGGGGATATATTCGATCATAGCATGTACTGTTATGGTGTAGAATGGGACCTCATACATTTTCCTATGCACAGGTAGTTATGCTGTATAACCCAAATGTATATGTAGATTGCTACTAATTCTTATCATTGATGAAACAGTGGTAAAAATTATTGATATATTGGATAAAAAAAGCATAGAGATGGGTTTGATGACACAAAGAAAATTAGGTCAATTTATTTAATGAAATACAAAACATGAAATAAAGGAGAAAGCTACATGTCGATTGGTATGGACTTATGGGCTCGTGGGTTGATATTTGCTTGGGCTATTTGTGTCCTACTTAAGGGACTATGTATGAGACTAATCCATGTGATTACCAAAAATAAATAGAGCTTTGTTATGTCATTTGTGTTATTTGTAAAGTAACGGAAGGTATTTGGAAGTATCTCTGGCACTTGTAGGTACTTTTCTTTCTTACCCTTCTTTTAAAAAAGCATTAAATAGATTTACACATAATTAAAAAGAGTAATATGATTCCTACTATTTTTTGTACTTCTTGGTAATTCTCTTTTAATAATTCATGATATTTCTATTGTTTTCACCATTCGGCTTCGCCTGATGGGTCGCTCTCTTTTTTTTTTCAAAAACACTAAAAATTTCTGTGTCCTTTGTAAATGCATAAAAGTCCGGTACCCTAGAGACTGGGTCGGGATTGGCAAGATGCATGTTACTACAAGCCTTCAACCCTCGACAGGCACGGTTGCTTACTGTCATTAGAGCAACAATAAGTTGAAAATATGAGGGTCTTCCACTCTTCCATGGTCAAAAAGTAGGAGCACTTGCAAGAGATAAAAGATGGTAACAAATTAAATATTTCAAAAGTATGAGCATCCGCACTAAGGACGAGACTTTACCTAAAAAATATTTCAAAAAAATGAGTCCCCACACTAAGGATGAGACAACTTGAATTAAGGTGATCATGTCAGTCTCAATAACAGAGTTTCAAAACATTACATTTCATCAATTTCGTTAACATGCTCCATTTCTAAAACGGACCTTACATGTTCCACAAGGACCACAACCATTACTGAGTCTCGCCCAAAACAGATTATTTTTTAGAAAAAAACAACTTTCTATTTCTAATATTGCACACCCGTATGGCCGTATATAAGAAGCTATCGGCCCGGGCATCATTTCTCGGGTGAGAGATACAGGGAGAGTGGGGAGAGATGAAGCGTGGCTACAGCAGCGGTGTTCTTGTGTGGCTGGTGCTCGTGTGCTCATGCTTCGAAGCATCACATCTGGTTCAGGGTCAGCAAGCAGCAAGAACTGATCCAATCGAAGGTTCGAAACCACCATGCGCTACCTCCTTTTATTTTACTATATAGTTTACTTGCATGTTAACGTGGGTTTGGGCGCGCGCGGGCAGTGGCGGCGCTGAACACCATCCTGGGGAGATGGGACAAGAAGGCGACGCGGTCGCCGGCGTGGAACATCAGCGGCGAGCCCTGCAGCGGCGCGGCCGTCGACGGCACCGAGCTCGACGGCAACTACAACTTTAACCCGGGCATCACGTGCCTCTGCTCCTTCGACAACAACACCGTGTGCCACATCACCAAGCTGTACGTATGCTCCTCTGGTCTTGGTAATGGTTCCGCTGCACACTAGGTGCTCGACGCCGGCACCAAAAGCCCATGCCGTCATGAAATTCCTTTGCTTTTTTTGCTTAAGTTCTGCAGATTTGTCCATGGAAGCTTGCAGTAAGCCAGTAACTCAGGCCCGTGCAGGGACGAAGACATCAGGATATTTTTTTTAAAAATCGTCTCTTCAGATTTTGCGTGTTGCAAACCTCTTGGGCAAACATGTATTTTTTCAGTTTATCATTTTTTGGGGCAAACATCTTAACCTTAGACAATTATGAGGGAAATGAAAGGAAAGAACTGAAACGAAAGGGGCAAAACTGTTTGTTTTGGGGTCGGGGGATGCCCGGGTGGATAGCTGAGCTTGATCTTAGTCCGGCGACCCAGGTTCGAACCCTGTGGTGGCTTATCGCTAGCGTAGAGGGAGTCGCCGGCCGGGCGTATTATAGAAAGAACCCGGTACCTAGCGTTGTAGACGCGGCGGGCTATGCTAGCCTCTGGTCCCTATAATGCTGTTATTTTTGGAGGAAAAGACCGCAGTAGTAATGTCTTACCCTGGCTCATTGAGCTCAGGTTATTTGAGAAGGTTGGAGCCTGGAAGGTTACCAACCAACTGTTCAGTCAGGATCGAAAATTTTGTGCAAATCAGTTCTTATGAACTGACACTGTATTGTCCTTTCCTACTAGTTCTAAGAGAACTATTTTTCCGACTTCTTGTTTATTTGTACAGGAGGGTATACGCATTGAACGTTGTCGGTCAGATACCTTCAGAACTGCAGAACCTCACCTACCTAACTTACTTGTATGCTATGCAAATCTTATCTTCTATCCCAATGATGAACAACTACCTCCATGTGTCAAATTCTTTGCTGTTAATGTGCTAGATGTTTCTGGTGTTGTTTCAGGAACCTGGATCAAAATTACTTGACAGGCCCAATTCCATCATTCATTGGCCAATTTTCTGGAATGCAACACTTGTAGGGGTTATACTTCAAGTTCCGGATTCTTGCAAACTCCATCTATTAGTGTTCTGAACCATCTTCCATTTTTTTGTAATTCCAAAATTAAAGGAGCCTGGGATTCAATCCATTCTCTGGACTACTTCCAAAGGAACTTGGAAATCTGACGAATCTCAACTTGCTGTAAGAGATCCTTCTTGCATACTTGACATAAACTACATGCGTAGCATAACTTATATATTAAGCACATTGATGTGTTTTCATTTTCAATTAGTGTTCCATATATGTTCGAGTAAAATCCAAAAGGAGAGCATTTCCTTTATGTTTCAGAGGCATCAGTTTGGACAATTTTAGTGGTGGGCTTCCTGAAGAACTTGGCAACCTGTCCAAACTTGAGCAGTTGTAAGGCCCTTTATAATTGCCAAACACTACTTCTGAAAGAACTAAATATTTGAGCAGGCAAGATCACTGTTGTTGAACATGATAATTGCTGCGATGTTTCCTTATCAGGTACACTGATAGTAGTGGCTTAAGTGGTCCCTTCCCTTCGACATTCTCAAAGCTTAAGAAGCTGAGAATTCTGTATGGTCAATAATATAACTATAGCTTTTATGTTAAATGTTCTTTCATATGATCAATGCTAAATTTTATTGTGCTTGCAGGCGGGCATCAGATAATGACTTCACAGGGAAAATGCCTGACTATTTGGGGAGTTTGACAAATTTGGAAGATATGTAAGATTATATTTTTAAAAGTTGTTAATACATCATGTAGTGTGTCCTATTCAGGAGACAGCTAGTGTCCAGTTCTTCCAATTTGAATTAGGACATGTAACCATGTCATGAAACTGGTCCACATAACATCTGGAATTCTGAATACATAAAGCTTTCTTTTTCCTATAGTCAAATGGATTTGGTATTGTTATTACCTTTTTTTTCTGAAAGCTCTACCTCATAGGGCTTTCCAAGGAAACTCTTTTGAGGGTCCAATCCCATCAAGTTTGTCTAATCTAACCAAGTTGACAAACCTGTAAGTGTTTTGTACTTCCGCAACATTGTTCTTGTGGTTGTTAGAACTTACAAGGTTAAGCTTGCCAAGACAACTGATATTTTAATACAATGAACAGAGTGGTCGGCGATCTTCTAAGTGGAAGCTCTTCGTTAGCCTTCATCAGTAATCTGTCATCTTTGAGTACCCTGTGCGTGACACCTTTAACCGTAGACATTGTAGTTTTATGTTACTGAGGTTGAATATTTTTCTTACAGCATCCTGAGGAACAGCAAGGTATCTGGTAATCTTGGAGAAGTTAATATTTCTAACCTTGCAAATTTAATATTGCTGTAAGTTTTTAATTATGGACTATCCCAACAGTTTATGATGTTATTGGTTTTTTCCCTGAAATTTGATTTGCTGTCCTATGGCACAGGGATTTGAGTTTTAATAATATCACAGGCCAAATTCCTCTATCAATCCTTATGCTCGACAAACTTGAATTCCTGTAAGGAATTCATAATCGGCTATTTTCACTATACAAACACCACCTAAGCCGGTGTCCATGTTTCACCATCTTGTACTGTACCCATTTCAGGTTTCTCGGGAACAATAGCCTTACAGGAAGCCTGCCTGATGTGAAAAGCCCTTCATTAAAAAATTTGTATGTTAACCAATTCAGTGTAGCAGTAATCTTACATAGCACAAATTATTTACCCATTCGAATGGTATATTCGTTATATATGTAAGTTGCTTTATTTAATTTGCAGAGATTTTTCATACAACCAGCTCACCGGAAGTTTTCCGTCTTGGGCAACTGAGAGCAATTTGCGTCTGTAAGTTGAGCATTTCTGAAATTTTTGTCATCTAGTTAGGAGAAGAATTGGATATACTCATTTTTTTCGTTCTGTGCAAGGAATTTGGTGGCAAATAACTTTGTTCTTGGTAGTTCCAACAACAGGTAAGCATCTAACTGTACTTCTGCGAGAGCTGAGTTTTAATTAACTCTTTCTAGCAACTTGTACAATTGTGTGCACAGCATCCTACCTGCAGGACTAAACTGCCTCCAGCAAGGCACTCCTTGTTTCCTTGGTTCTCCAGAGTGTATGTTTTTCACTTTTAATCTTCCATAGAAGTAACAGGATGCAAGGGATTTCAGTAAATGGTTATAGTAATTATGCGCATTTCAACTGCAGATTACTCCTTTGCGGTCGACTGCGGCAGCAATAGTTCTATGACAGGGACAGATAATACTGTCTACGATGTAGATGATACAGACCTTGGGCTGCATCGTACTATGTCACCGGTCAAACAAGATGGGGTGTTAGCAATGTAGGAAAGTTCAACCAGGCCCCAAATGGAAGTAACATAATATATAGCTCCAGCCAGCAGTTTCAGAATTCAGAAGATACAGAACTGTTCCAGACTGCAAGGATGTCAGCATCGTCACTGAGATACTACGGCCTTGGACTTGAGAATGGAAATTACACTGTTGTACTTCAATTTGCAGAAACTGCTTATCCAGACACACAGACTTGGCAAAGCCTAGGAAGGAGAGTCTTTGATATATATGTCCAGGTACGTAGAAATTAAATGCGTGCATGATATATACTTTAATAAACAGTTTAATTCTCTGTCTGAAAGTAGAAGTACTAATATTTTCATTTGCATAGGGTTCCCTTAGAGAAAAGAACTTCAATATAAGGAAGACGGCTGGTGGAAAATCTTTTACTGCAGTTAGCAAGAGTTACACGGCAACTGTGTCGAAAAATTTCCTTGAGATCCATCTCTTCTGGGCTGGCAAGGGCACTTGCTGTATACCTACACAAGGTTACTATGGGCCAATGATCTCAGCATTAAGCATTACTCCAAGTAAGCCTGCCCTAATCGTTAGGTTAACAAGAAAGATGTACACTACACTGGCTTGTTCTCAGTTAAGAAAATCCTTAGTCATTATATTATCCCAGATTTTACTCCAACCGTACGAAATGGTGTACCGAAAAAGAAAAGCAAAGCCGGTACAATTGTTGGAGTAACGATTGCTGCATCAGTTTTGGGTTTAGCAGCCTTATTTGGAATATTTTTGTTCACAAAAAGGAGAAGAAAATTGGCACAACAGCGACAAGGTATCAAATATACTTACTACTGTATGTCATACATAATCCAATCAAAATTCTCAGATGAAATATATTCTCAAGCATGTGTCCTTGACAACAAATGTAGAACTTTACGACCTGATTGGACATCCTGATGTCTTCAGCTACGCTGAACTCAAGTTAGCTACAGATAATTTCAACAGTCAAAACATTCTTGGTGAAGGTGGATATGGACCAGTTTATAAGGTAGCCCACATTCTGGCGACCAGCCTGTTGGTCTCAGGTGAAAATGTACATGCAAATTTATTAGTGCCTTCATTTTGGCAGGGCATTCTAACTGATGGAAGAGCAATAGCTGTGAAACAACTTTCGCAATCATCTCATCAGGGGAAAAGTCAGTTCGTGGCAGAGGTTGCAACAATATCTGCTGTCCAACACAGAAATCTCGTCAAACTGCATGGATGCTGCATCGATAGCAAGACACATTTGTTGGTTTATGAGTACCTTGAAAATGGAAGCCTAGATCGAGCTCTCTTCGGTGAGCACATTTGTGCGCAATCCCACCACCTTGAAAATTGCCTCTGTTTTACCCCTGATAATTAACAAAAGTACCTTACTTCATCAACTCTCAAGAATTCCCATCTCAGCACTTTGCCGTTATCGAAATTCCAAATGTGTCTCATTTCTGCATTCACAGGAGATAGTAGCATGAAGCTAGATTGGTCAACACGCTTTGAGATCATTTTAGGTATTGCAAGAGGCCTAACTTATCTTCATGAGGAGTTGAGCATCCGGATCGTGCACAGGGACATCAAGGCCAGCAATGTCCTGCTTGACGCCAATCTCAGCCCCAAGGTCTCCGACTTTGGACTCGCCAAGCTCTACGAGGAGAACAAGTCCCATGTTAGCACGACGAGGATTGCTGGCACATTGTAAGAACTAACAATCACTGTTGCTCTTCTTACATCTGTACTTTCCAACGCCGATGCTAACTTTAACTTCTGTTATCATTATATTGTTCAAGTGGCTATCTGGCTCCTGAATATGCAATGAGAGGCCAGCTGACTGAAAAGGTCGACATTTTCGCATTCGGGGTGGTCGCCCTGGAGGCTGTCTCTGGTCGATCCAACACTGACAGCTCCCTCAACACTGACAGCAACATCTTTCTTTTAGAGTGGGTATGTAAGGTGTTCGACGATATTTCCATCCAGGAGAATTCCCCCAATCCCATTCTTAGTGCTTACTGAATGTCTTATGAATTTCTGAATCTGACGTGCCTATGTTTTGATTTACAGGCATGGGACCTGTATGAAGGGAAGCAGCTGCTCGGAATCCTGGACCCGAGGCTCGAGAAATTTGACGCCGGGGAAGCTCTGAGAGTCATCCGCGTCGCACTCATCTGCACGCAGGGCTCGCCGCACCAGCGGCCGCCGATGTCGAGGGTCATGGCGATGCTTACCGGGAAAGCTGAGGTGGTTGAGGAGGTGGCGAAGCCGAGCTACGTCGTCACTGACTGGCAGCAGCTCAGGGGCGGTGGTGGCGGCGGCAGTAGCTACACCACCACCACCGCGAGCAGCAGCTACTGGGGGTCGACGGCCACCCCTGAGTTCAGCAGCAGGCAGAAGGAGGCCGATGATCCTCTCGCCCAGTCGCCGACGATCACCGGGTGCGGAGCGAGTCACCAGATCATCGAAGGAAGGTGAAAAAGAAGATGCATGGTAGCTAGGTGCTGCTAAATCTAAATGTCATCATTGTTTTGAAGTTTGAAATGATCAATTCGAATGTTGTGTGTCCGGTGGTGAAATACTGCAGCGCCTTTTTGCTCCAGTGGTAAAGACGAAGGCAAGGGTGGGGGAGGGTGAAAAAATTTTCACTCAGCGAATCTGTATGCATGTAGTACGAAATCAAAGTTCTTAGAAGGTGCCCCCGTTTCCCCTCCTCTCCGTGTTCCGTGTTTCACGGGACACGCGTCGCGCGGCGCGTGCTCGGCCGCCTCCGCTCGCGAGCACACCCCCGCCTAGCAGTTTTGCAAACCCCCCCCCCCCCCCCCTCCGTTCTCTGGAAATTGCGAGAGCGCGAGGTCTCTTCCCCACCCCCACTTCCCTTTCCCGAACCCTAACCTCACTCCTCCTCCTCCCCGTCGCCGCCGTCTATTCGGCAGTGCGCCCCCCTCCCCGGCGACTCTCCCTCCCCCCTCTCCCTCGGCCTTGTAGGATCTAGGATACCGACTAGAGGGGGGTGAATAGGCGGTTTAAAAACTTAAACCACAACACTAGAGAAATTTAATTAGAACCACAAGGAGAAATAAATCTCTACCTACTCTATTCCTATGTTGGGGGGTTTTGCGGCCTAGGGTGACAAGATAAACAACAACCTCTAGAAATAGAATGCTCAAAGTAAAGTGCTTGAAAGGAAATTGAGGAAAGAGATAACCAAGCACAAGAGACGAATTTTATCCCGTGGTATCGATGACTTGCCGATCACCCCTAATCCACGTTGAGGTGGATTCAATGTTCAACCGCTCCTCTATCAAGACACCACTTGATCTTGAGCCGGTTAGAACAAGAGAACCACTCCACACCTCGATTCCACTAGAGTTGCTCTTTACCGCTCCGGTGAGGTGAGCACAATACCTCTCACAACACGAAATCCGGAGCCACGCACAATCTTCTTGCGAGCTTCAACGGATTCTTCCACCACCAAGCCGTCTAGGAAGCGGCAACTTCCAAGAGTAACAAATCAACCACTTGCTTGATGATTCCCTAGTGCCACAAAGATCAAAACCTTGATGCAATGCACTAGAAACTCTCAATCTCACAAAGAATACCACCACTAAGTCAAGTGAGTGAGAGAGAGGGGAGGGAGAGCTCTACAAGGGAGTATGAACCTTTCAAAGTGCCAAGAGGAGCTCTCCAACCCCGGGCTTGGAGTATAAATACTCCCCCTTCCCGTTACTAGCCGTTAGGCACAAAACGCGTGCCTCGCGGACTGTCCGCGATGCCCTCGCGGACTGTCTGCGTTTGAATTCCAACGGTAAAATCGTGAAGTCAACGACTGGGGCGGCTGCCAGATGGGCCGGGCGGACCGCCCGCCAGGGCCACACGGACCGTCCGCACGGGCCACGCGGACCGTCGCGGGCGGGCCGCGGACCGTCCGCCCTGTCCACCGAGCAGCACCTCGTTCTGTTACGAATAACGGACCGTCCGTCTTGTCCACACGGACCGTCCGCCTGGACCCCGCGGACCGTCCGCCCGGAAGCGCATTTTCTCGAAATCTTTTGCCAAAAACTCAGGTATTAAATAAAATCCAACAACTCACGGACCGTCCGCCCGAAGGGCCCGGACTGTCCGCCAGATACCAGAAAACTTGTTTTTCTTTTGATTTTCAATGAAACCCTTTTACCAAGAGAAACCGCCACTCATCTAAATGCAATGCATGCAAATTTTTTATCCAAGTGGCACTATGGAAAGTCAAGCCAATGAAATTGATCCCTCTTGATAGTACGGCTATCTATCCTATTAACCCGGTCATATAACATCCTCTAATCACCTTATGACCGGTAAAAGCAAAACCCTATCTTTTACCTTTGCCTTGAGCCCTTTCCAACATAAGTCATCCAAGACCTTCTCATGTACCCTACATGATCTCATCATTTCACCGGACTAACCTATTCTTATAACTCAAATAAAATTGTTAGTCCATAACGATTGTCATTAATTACCAAAACACGAATTAGGGGCCTAGATGCCTTCAATCTCCCCTATTTTGGTAATTGATGACAACCATTTAAATGAGTGATATAAGAAAGGTTTTGTGTTTTGGAATCACTTACTCTTTTCAAATAAATTCAATAAATAGATAGAGTGAATGTCTCCAAAACAAGAATATAGAGAGAACTCCCCCTACATATGTGCATGTAATTTCCATTTGATTTTTACACATATGCATAAACATAATAAATTTTGACGGAGTTTCCCTACAAAATGGAGATCAAGGCAACAACCACATATATATATATATATATATATATATATATATATATATATATATATATATAAAGATCAAGGAAGGGTTAGCTTCAAAAACTACTACGGGAACTAGAACAAGCCATAAGATAAGCAAAACAAGATCATAATTATAGAACATCACAAGATAGACACAAGTTCTAGTTCTCAAACACATCACACACCAAAACGTAAGTCTCACAAAATTATTACAAGCCAAACGAAATTCATGCAAAACCGAAATTAAACATGTAGATGCAATGTAAGAGAGTTCCAAATTCATGCAAGCAAAGTGAGCTCCCCCTAGAGATCACACACTCCTCCAAATATCTCCCCCTTTGGCATCAAATACCAAAAGGGCCTAGTCATCCTGAGGCGGCGGAGGAGGAGGATAGAATGGCGGAGGGGGACAGAACTGTGGTGGTGGAGCTGGAGCCGGATAGTAATGATAAAAATGATCTCTGAAATGTCCAAAAGTTGTGTTCAGGGCATGGACATCGTGCTGAAGCTGTGTCTGCTGATCATGCAACTGCTGATACTGCTCGGAGGTGGACATCTGAGAGAATCTATCATTGAGGGCACTGAGGTCATTCGAAGATCGATGCATATCACCCAACCGCTGCATCATGGGGTCATGCATAGTATTATAGACATGATGACCAAAGGTATCCAGACTAGTATTAATCTGATGCTGAAAATTCTGCTGCATAGTCTGAAAAGTATCAGTCATCTACTGTCCATATGCCTCAAAGTGAGATTGAAACCCCGACTGCATTTGCTGAAACTGAGAGTTCATTGACTGTTGAATAGTAGCAAAATAGAAATCAAAATATCCAGCAGGAGGCTCCCACTGTGGCTGCATGGGAGGAACTGGAGGAGGAGGAGGCATAGCATAAGCACCCTCATCAACATTAACATTGCCCATGTTGCCAACATTTGCATTTTCATCATCACCACCATGAGCCTCAATGTTTTCTGCAACATTGTGAGCCTCTGCTTCCTGTCCATAGGGTGTTAATGGCTTGTTCAAAAAGGCTTTAGCATTGTAAAATGGACGATAAAGTTCATGCTTCACATCACATAACCCATTGAACCCCGTCTTGATCTTGATCAATGACATAATATAGGGAGCAAAATAAATACTATCTCGAACAAGACGCTTCTTGCAAATCATTTGATCAAGAATAAGCTTCACAACGTTAAATCTAGTTCCATTCATAAAATAATCAATCACATTCCAATAATGTTCCCGAACTTTATCCTTATTACCACTTTTAGGCATAAAAGTTTGCCTAATGATGTTGTTGATGACAGTCGGATGGTGTCGAAGTCCTGCTGATAGGCAGTTCATTATAGTTGCATTAGGGGTGCCACGCTCATAGAATACAGCTGTATCTTCAAGAATATCCTCGTTATAAACATCAACACCCTCGCTAAAATACTCATAGTTAAGATGATTAGCAGCCGCAAATTCTGCAAATGTGGCCTCATACTCACTCTTACCAGTCATCCATCTCATTTTCTTCCCTATGAAATCCATTTCATAAGTTGCATAGAATTGTCTAACTATTGTATCATTCCAGTCACATCTATGCTGAAGAAATGGTTTTAACCCCAAATTCTCAAATTTTGTTGCCACCCCAGCAAGGACAGGTTTAGACTCAAAATAATCAAAATCAACCCTTTGATGAGAGAAAGTTGTGCGCTCCATCAAACTACCGAAAAATGCTTGTTCTTGCACAAGAGTGTGGAAGAATAAATTGTGGGTGTCGCGGGGTTGATTATAAGCATTTTCATTTCTAGCAATAGCAAACTCTCTTTGTGTCCACTGCCTTCTAGGAGCTGTGTAATTAACCACATCAATGATTTCAACATTGTTACCTCCCCCTTGACTTATCTCATCTTCATCCATCATGAATGAGGCACTTGCCGCTTCATCGGCCGGATCAAAGTCGCTGTCATTTGGATTGTCGGGTTCCTCTTCTTCCTCAGAGGTATCATCTTTTCTCCGCCTCTTCGATGTCCCAACATCCTTGCCCTTCTTCTTTGATGTGACCTTTTTGGTCACCTTTCTAGTGAGTGAATCTATAGCCTTGCGACTGTCAAAAACCATACATTTCAATGAGTATTAACAATTTGAAGCGATTAGAAGTGAGCATGAATCCTCATACTAGAAGTTACTGGACACGGGGCTGCTGTCGGGGCCGCGCGAACCGTCCGCGCGGAGGCGGCGACGGACAGTCCGCCCGGTCCGGGACAGCAGGCGCCCGTGAACAGTACCACCAATTCTTTCCAACCTCATAACTTGATCAAAATCCAATATTTCTTTACCAAAATTTTGCCACAACACCACATTGATACCCCAAACACATTCACCAAGCCAAAATCTTGAAATCATGGACGAATTTTAGATCACACCTCCAAACCCTAACCACCTCCTTGCTCAAAATCCAAGAGATAGACAGAGAGATTCGAAAAAATACCCGGATGACATGGTGGAGAACCTCGCGGAGAGTCCGGGGATGTGCTCGGACGGTCCGGGGAGTGCCCCAAGAGAAATCCCTAAGAGGGGGGCTATTACTTTGAGAGGGAGCAAGAGAAAGGAGAAGGGGGCGAACTGCTTCGGTGGAGGAAGGAAAGAAGAGGCTGAATCTATTTCATCCCGCGGCCTGGGACCCACCCGCGCGCGACACGTGCGGACAGTCCGCGACACTTCCGCGGACGGTCCGCGAGGCGCGCGGACGGTCCGGGCACCAGGCGCGGACGGTCCGTTATTGCTTCCAGAACGACCAGAGCCGCACCTTCGCCCCACGAGCCACGCGGACGGTCCGCGTTGTTCCGCGGACGATCGCCGGGCGAGCAGCGGGGACGGTCCGCCCTGTTGCTGCGGACAGTCCGAACTCCTCTTTTAAATACAGCGTGAAATAACTCTAGAAAGAGATTTTCAAGGACTTCTTTTGGGATCATTGCTCAAGAATAATGAGAGAATTTTATTGAATGATGCAATGTACTGAGTAATGCTAGAAAAATATGCAAAAGTAAGCTTCACGAAAATAAAAAACAAGAGATAAGTTAGAAATAAATAAGGGAGATAGACAAAAGCATATGGATAAACACATGTGCTAGTTCTCAAGCCACATTTGAGATGTCAATCACATTTAGCTCATTTCTCAATTGGCAAAACCGAGACTCATCCAAAGGCTTGGTAAATATATCCGCCAATTGATCATCCGTGCTTACTCCATCAATCTTGATATCTCCTTTACTCACATGATCTCTAAGAAAATGGTGTTGGATGTCAATATGCTTGGTTCTAGAGTGTTGAACCGGATTGTTTGCAATCTTGATAGCACTTTCATTGTCACATAAGAGAGGAATTTCCTTGAATTTCACACCATAATCAAGAAGTGTTTGCTTCATCCATAGCAATTGAGCTCAACAACTCCCCGCCGAGATATATTCCGCTTCGGCGGTTGAAAGAGCCACTGAATTTTGCTTCTTAGATGACCAAGAAACAAGTGACCGTCCAAGCAATTGGCAACCTCCGGAAGTGCTCTTCCTACCAACCTTGCAACCAGCATAATCTGAGTCCGAAAACCCTACTAACTCAAATTGAGCCCCCTTTGGATACCAAAGACCAATGTTAGGAGAATACTTCAAATATCTCAAGATCCGCTTTACGGCGGTCAAATGACATTCTTTAGGAGCGGCTTGAAATCTAGCACACATGCACACACTAAACATGATATCGGGCCTAGATGCGGTAAGATAAAGCAAACTACCAATCATGGACCTATAAAGCTTAAGATCAACCGGTTTACCTCCCTCATCAAGATCAAGATGTCCATTAGTAGCCATAGGAGTTTTGATGGGTTTTGCATCTTCCATGCCAAATTTCTTTAAGATGTCCCTCACATATTTAGATTGGCAAACAAAAGTACCTTCCTTCAATTGTTTGATTTGAAGACCAAGGAAGAAACTCAATTCACCAATCATAGACATTTCAAATTCTCTAGACATCATTTCTCCAAATTCTTTACAAAAATCTTCATTTGTTGATCCAAAGATGATATCATCAACATAAATTTGACAAATAAAGATGTCATTTCCAATTTTCTTGGTGAACAATGTAGTATCAACCTTTCCAATTTTAAAGCCATTTGAAAGAAGAAAGTCCCGAAGCCTTTCATACCAAGCACGAGGGGCTTGTTTCAACCCATATAATGCCTTAGAGAGCTTGTACACATGATTAGGCTTTGTGGGATCTTCAAAACCGGGAGGTTGCTCAACATATACTAGTTCACTAATTTTCCCATTCAAGAAAGCACTTTTGACATCCATTTGATATAACTTGATGTTGCGAGAACAAGCATAAGCAAGTAAGATTCTTATGGCCACAAGTCTAGCTACGGGAGCAAAAGTTTCATCAAAATCCAATCCCTCTACTTGAGTATAACCTTGAGCAACTAATCTTGACTTGTTCTTCACAACAATACCATCTTCTTTTTCTTTGTTTCGGAAGACCCATTTAGTACCAATAACATTATGATTCTTGGGTCTTTCAACCAACTCCCAAACTTCATTTCTAGTGAAATTATTTAATTCTTCTTGCATGGAAATAACCCAATCCGGATCATTAAGTGCTTCATCTACACGCTTAGGCTCATGGAAAGAGACAAAAGAATAATGTTGACAAAAGGAAGCAACACGAGATCGAGTTTGAACACCCTTACTAATGTCACCCATGATTTGATCAATAGGGTGATCTTTGGCGACTTGATGATGAATTCTTGGTTGATCAATTGGTTCTTGAGTTGATGGAGAAGGTGTGGTCATATGGGCCATTTGATCATCTTCTTGAGGTGAGTCATTGTTACTTGAGTTACCATTTTGTTGACCATGATCATTTGTTGTGGAAGTGGATGGGTTAACTTCAATAGATACCGATGGATCTTCATCATCATCTTCTTCTCTAGGCATGATATGCCCAATTGCCATAGTCTTCATTGCTTTGCTTAATTCTTCACCTCTCACATCATCTAAATTCTCCTTTTCATCTTGAGAGCCCAAAGTTTCATCAAATTGCACATCATATGCCTCCTCAACAAATCCTTTAGACTTGTTGTATACTCTATAGGCTTTGGAATTTGAAGAATATCCAAGAAGAAATCCCTCATCACACTTGCTTTGAAATTTAGACAACAGAGATCCTTTCCTCAAGATATAGCACTTGCAACCAAAAACCCAGAAATATGAAATATTTGGCTTTCTTCCATTTAGAAGTTCATAAGGTGTTTTGTTGAAGAATCTATGACAATATAGCCTATTAGAGGCATGGCAAGCGGTGTTGATAGCTTCGGCCCAAAAAGAACCCGAAACTTTGTACTCATCTAGCATTGATCTTGCCATCTCAATCAAGGTTCTATTCTTCCTCTCAACAACACCATTTTGTTCCGGTGTATATGTAGTTGAAAACTCATGCTTGATTCCTTTCTCATCACAAAACTCTTCAACATTTGTGTTCTTGAACTCACTACCATTGTCACTTCTAACTTTCTTCAATTTTAGCTCAAATTCATTTTCGGCTCTTCTCACAAATGACTTTAAAATATCACATGTAATAGCCTTGTCATGAAGAAAGAATACCCAAGTGTATCTTGAATAATCATCCACAATTACAAGACAATAGGTATTGCCACCAATGCTTCTATAGGTAGTAGGACCAAATAAATCCATATGTAGTAATTCCAATGGTCTTGTGGTTGACATAGTACTCTTGTTAGGATGTGAGTTGGCAACTTGCTTTCCGGCTTGACAAGCACTACATAATTTATCTTTCTCAAATTTTACATCTTTCAAGCCAAGAACTAAGTCATGTTTCACCAATCGGTTGAGTTGTTTCATACCAACATGACCAAGTCTTCTATGCCATAACCAACCCATAGAGGCCTTTGAGAATAAGCAAGTAGTCAAATTTGCCTTTTTCGATGAGAAATCCACTAGATATAAGCTCTCATGACGAAAGCCCTTAAAAATAGAATCTTTCCCATCAAGTGATGTAACCTCAAAATCATTGCTAGTGAAAGTACATTTATAGCCATTGTCACAAAGTTGAGCAATAGATAGCAAATTGAAATTTAGAGAATCAACTAGTAAGACATTAGAGAGATTATAGTCTTTAGAGATAGGTATTTCACCAATGCCTTTTACACCTCCCTTGCTATCATCTCCAAAAGTGATGTTATCAAAATCGGAAATGTCTTCATCAAGATGAGAGAATATTTTTCTTTCGCCGGTCATGTGGTTTGTACAACCACTATCAATTACCCAATGTCTTCCTCCGGCTTTATAGTTCACCTACAAAAGAAATTACTTTGTTTTAGGTACCCAAATTTTCTTGGGTCCTTCAATGTTAGTGACCAAAATTTTAGGCACCCAAATAGATTTCTTTTTACTACTACCGAGAGAACGACCAACATATTTAGCACAAACAACTCCCTTAGAATCTTTCTTAAGAATATATGAAGGATCCAAGGATATGGTCTTCTTGCTCTTGCATTGGTGATCCACATCAACCCTTGTCTTGCACTTATGGCACATCTTAATCTTTTCTTCTTCCTCAAAGGAAACATTTGAATTCACAAAGATACTTTTCTTAGGAATGAAAGCCTCTTTTCCTTTCTTGGGCAAGTAACCAAGTGCATCTTTATTTAAGGTGAATTTTTGATTTGTCCAAATATGATTAAACCGAACATGACTTCCAAAATACCGTGCAAGATCATTAGATAAGCACTCAATCTCCTTCTTCAAAGATTCATTTTCCAATAATAGAGAGTCATAAGACATATCCTCACTAATGCAAGAGCTAGTGCTTGTGCTACAAGATGGGTTAGATGAACAAAGAGGAGCATTCAATATATTACATTCAACACCCATACTCATTTTTCCTTTGACTTCTTGTGCAAGGAGAGAGTTGTGAGCTTCCTTAAGCTTCTCATGTTCATCTTTTAGAGTTTCCCAAGAAATGTTAAGTGTTTCATGGGAAGTCTTTAGATTTTCATGAGTAGTCTTTAGCTCCTCAAAAGAATTTTGAAGTGAAATATTTTTCAACTCCAAATCCTTCAACTTTGATCTCTCCAAACGCAATTTGTCATCGGACTTAATAATCATGGCGATAAGATCATCATAAGATAAAGCATTATCATCATTATCACTATCACAATCATCATCGTCATCGTCGATTATTACCTTAGATTCACCTTTTGCCATGAGACAATATGGCTTGGAGAAGAGAGAGAAGGTGCTTCCTTGATAGCAACCCCGACAAGTCCTCTTGAAGGCTTGTCATCACCTTCTTCATCAGAGCTTGCATCGGAATCCCACTCAACAAAATATGCTTGACCATTCTTCTCCTTCTTGTAATATTTCTTCCTCTTAAGTACACTCTTCTTGTCTTTCTTCTTTCCATATTTGTCTTCTTTCTTGTGTGGACAATTAATTGAGATATGTCCAATTTCACCACAATTGAAACAATCTTTTCCTTCAAAAGGATTCTTCTTTGAAGATTGCCCCATCTTGCCAAACTTCTTCTTCTTCATGATTCTTCTAAGTCCCTTTACAATAAGAGTCATTTCTTCATCGGAGTCAATATCTTGGTTCTCATCATCATTTTCCTCTTGAGTAGCCTTGGCGTTGAGAGCAATATTTTTCTTCTCTTCATTAATTGATTGGCCTTGAACTTCCTTTTGTGATTGCTTGAATAGATCATGAGTTTGCACTTCACCAAGCACCTCTGTAGGAGTCATCTTACTCAAATCACTCCTCACAAGCAAGGTCACAATTGTCTTATATTTTGCCGGAAGGCACCTAAGGAACTTGTGAGAGAAATCTTTGTTTGATACATCAAAATCAAGACACTTGAGTTCATTCACTATATCATTCAACCGGTTGAACATGGTTGAAACATCTTCATCCTTCTTCATGGTGAACTCATTGAACATTCCCTTGTACACATAAAGTTTTGCCTCCTTAACCGTAGATGTTCCCTCGTAAATTTCCATAAGCTTCTCCCATATCTCATTTGCCTTCTCAAGTCCCTTCACTCTATTGAATTCACTAAGAGCAAGAGCATTGTAAAGTACACTCAAAGCTCTATCATTGAGTTTTTCATTTTTATCATCTTGATCCGTCTTATTCTTAGAATCCAAAATGACATATCCTTCCATTACAATCTTCCATAATTCTCTTCCCAAGGCCTTAAAGTGAACCTCCATTCTTTTCTTCCAATAGTCATAATTGTTCCCATCAAAGACCGGTGGCTTCCCAACATGAAACTTATCTTCCTCACCCATTTATCCCACTCCGAGATGGTTAAATCTCTCAAACAAGGAGTCCTCGGCTCTGATACCACTTGTAGGATCTAGGATACCGACTAGAGGGGAGTGAATAGGCGGTTTAAAAACTAAAACCACAACACTAGAGAAATTTAATTAGAACCACAAGGAGAAATAAATCTCTACCTACTCTATTCCTATGTTGGGGGTTTTGCGGCCTAGGGTGACAAGATAAACAACAACCTCTAGAAATAGAATGCTCAAAGTAAAGTGCTTGAAAGGAAATTGAGGAAAGAGATAACCAAGCACAAGAGACGAATTTTATCCCGTGGTATCGATGACTTGCCGGTCACCCCTAATCCACGTTGAGGTGGATTCAATGTTCAACCGCTCCTCTATCAAGACACCACTTGATCTTGAGCCGGTTAGAACAAGAGAACCACTCCACACCTCGATTCCACTAGAGTTGCTCTTTACCGCTCCGGTGAGGTGAGCACAATACCTCTCACAACACGAAATCCGGAGCCATGCACAATCTTCTTGCGAGCTTCAACGGATTCTTCCACCACCAAGCCGTCTAGGAAGCGGCAACTTCCAAGAGTAACAAATCAACCACTTGCTTGATGATTCCCTAGTGCCACAAAGATCAAAACCTTGATGCAATGCACTAGAAACTCTCAATCTCACAAAGAATACCACCACTAAGTCAAGTGAGTGAGAGAGAGGGGAGGGAGAGCTCTACAAGGGAGTGTGAACCTTTCAAAGTGCCAAGAGGAGCTCTCCAACCCCGGGCTTGGAGTATAAATACTCCCCCTTCCCGTTACTAGCCGTTAGGCACAAAATGCGTGCCTCGCGGACTGTCCGTGATGCCCTCGCGGACTGTCCGTGTTTGAATTCCAACGGTAAAATCGCGAAGTCAACGGCTGGGGCGGCTGCCAGATGGGCCGGGCGGACCGTCCGCCAGGGCCACGTGGACCGTCCACTTGGGCCACGCGGACTGTCCGCGGGGCGGGCCGCGGACCGTCCGCCCCGTCCACCGAGCGAGCACCTCGTTCGTTACGAATAACGGACCGTCCGCCGGTCCTTGCGGACCGTCCGTCTTGTCCACGCGGACCGTCCGCCCGGACCCCGCGGACCGTCCGCCCGAAGCGCATTTTCTCGAAAACTTTTGCCAAAAACTCAGGTATTAAATAAAAACCAACAACCCACGGACCGTCCGCCCGAAGGGCCCGACTCGTCCGCCGTATACCGAAAAACTTGTTTTTCTTTTGATTTTCAATGAAACCCTTTTACCAAGAGAAACCGCCACTCATCTAAATGCAATGCATGCAAATTTTTGATCCAAGTGGCACTATGGAAAGTCAAGCCAATGAAATTGATCCCTCTTGATAGTACGGCTATCTATCCTATTAACCCGGTCATATAACATCCTCTAATCACCTTATGACCGGTAAAAGCAAAACCCTATCTTTTACCTTTGCCTTGAGCCCTTTCCAACATAAGTCATCCAAGACCTTCTCATGTACCCCACATGATCTCATCATTTCACCGGACTAACCTATTCTTATAACTCAAATAAAATTGTTAGTCCATAACGATTGTCATTAATTACCAAAACACGAATTAGGGGCCTAGATGCCTTCAGGCCTTGGTACGGCAGTCGGATCCGGCGCTCCAGGGAGTGGCGGCGTCACGCTCCGCCTCGCCCCGTGCGTCCACCCCGACCACGCCGTCTCCACGGCACTCGCGCGCCCCTCGCTCGCTCCCGGCTCCGCCTCGTCGACCATGAGGCCGTCGCCCAAGAGTGCTCCCTCGTGCTCCGAGCCCGGCCCGCGCTCCTTCACCGCGCCCGCGTGCTCGAGGCGCTCGGCCTCCACGAGCTCGCCCTCTCCGACATCACTGCGCGGGGTGCGGTGCACGTTCACGAACTGCTCCGCGGTGTGCGCCATCCTGCAGGGGTTCCGCGTCGCCGTCGACGAGCGGGACGTGTCCATGGACCCTGCCTTCCGAAGGGAGCTTACTCAAATCTCTAGGTTTGTATTATGTTCACCATATGGGGGATTGTCTCATTTTCTTCACATTCCTTTGCCATGCAATTTTGTTTTATTTTGCCCCTACCATCCTTTTTTTCTCCAATCGTACTTGTGCAATTCAAGCTGTAGTCCTGCTGCAAACACTATAGGCTAACATTTTACTGCATTTACACTGTAGTTATGCTCTTCAGTGGCTTTCATCCTATGGGGACTGGTTTCCCTTCCGTTTCTATAATTCTACCGGGATTTGTGGGTCAACAATGTGATGGCAATTCGGAAATGGGACCAATGACTTGGTATGCAGTAGTTAAATTTCTCTAAATCTTATGGAAAAACTATGCCTTAACTCTTCTGATTGATAATTTTAATCTGTATGCCTCCTTTGAAATTTGTAACTATTTACCTTAACAGCTTGTGTTTAGTGGTGCACTCAACCTTAATTCTTCTGATTTATAGTTTTAATATGTGTACTTCCTTTTGAAATTTGATTTCTTTTCTTAACAGCTTGAATTATCGATCAATTGTTGTTGGTATTTTGTTTAGTGGTGCGATAAACTGGAAGAAAACTTCTGTCAGTTTGATAGCCAAATTAACTCTAAGCGGCAGCTCATTTCAATCTGGCTTGTTTTGATCTGACACTTCACAGATAACCAACACTACTATTAAGATGTGGCATCGATAAAAACTGGATTGTGCTCTCCTATTTTGCATCTGATCCCTACTTTTTATTTATTTTAATGAAAGTAGGTTGCCGGTATCGACGGGTGCTACTAGGGTTCAGGAAGGAACAAGCTGTCCACCTAATGTTGGCAGTAATTGTCTCACACTTGCATCTTCATTATCTTTGCCAAGGTAAATTCAAACTTCATCAGTCATCATGCCTTGGCTTACATATTTGGATATCATACTCTCATTTCTTGGTACGTATTCGTCTTTATGACAGGATGTATTATGCAGCTAGAGTTTATCCTCTGAAATCTGAACATAATACTGTTAAGGATCCAGGTTCCTTCATTAGGTTAATGTTAAACATTTAAGTTTACTTCTGTGTAATTAAAGTATATTAAAAAAACTATCGCCATACAGATTGTTAAATCACCTTAGTCTCAGAGCTCATATTTTCTAATTTGGCTGTTTTGTTCAATAGGTACTGATAATAATACTGAAGATTATGTTTCTTTATCCTGCCACTCTGCCAGTATGTTATGGTTGTGTTTCTCCATTTATGCATTTCCTTCTAATTACATTACAACATGCTTGCTAAAATGTGTTGTATCTTTTCTGTTCTTAATGATGTGAGTCAGCAAAACAAGAATGAATGCCTATTAACTGAAGTTCATTTCTTTTTCATTCAGAGACCATGGTGCAACTAATGATCATATTTCATTGACTTCCCAAGAAATACCAGGTCCAACGAACTAATGTTTTTTCTGTTTTCTTTTCTTTTGTGCTCAAATGGCTATTCTTCTGATATTATTCCCCCCTTTTTTGCCAGCAGAGGCTTTTAGTCATAAACCTGTACATCATCGAAACAGAACTCGCAGGCAAGTTCAAAAACTTTGGAATTTATTAGGTCTATGACCCATATGCTAACACAAGTGCAAAGACTGACATGACTTACAATTTGCCAGATACTCGGAGATGAGCTTTGCCTTGTGAAAAGTTGACAGTTAAAGTGGATTCACCAAACCAGCCTTTTGTATGTAGAATTTGCATGATTAATTACCATTTTGCTGGACAGCTCGGATCTTTCTTAAGACCAACTCCCCAGATTCTTATAGAACTACAGATTTTTTCTCTTTTGCTTTCTTCACCAGGTGCCAGCTAGCCAGGTACGCACACATGTTTTCTGCTCATGAGTTGCATCCCATATTGTTCTTTGCATTTCTGTTAAAATGTGTACAAGTGAAGTGTTTGTGGCTGTGCCTATTCTCTACTTTGGAGGCTGTGAAATTGACAATAAGTTAAAGTTAGTAATTGAAAGATCACTATTTAGAAATTGCCTTTTCTGAAGTTGAGAATGTGGTTTAGTCTAGGAATTTTAGCAGGTCTATGTGAACAGTCTCAGAATATGGTTTTTATTTTATTTTATTTTATTTGGAAAAAATGGAAGCTTGTTACGCACATATTTTGGTGCCTTTTATTTCTTGGTTCTGTTGGGCCATCACATATATAGGTCCCAAACGGGCTTCGATTAAATTTTCGCTAGAAAAGCAAACTACTACTGTCGATACATTCTGAAAATATATGCATTTGGATCCTTCCAGTCATAGAGAATGTTGCATCATTTGCAGGTTTGACTAACTGCTGCATGAATTGGGACCATTCTATGGGTTTGCAGTATCCCTGCTGTTAGGTGAGAACTCTTGTGATATCCAATACGCCATGAGAAGAACCTGAGGTGGCGGTTACTGACGGTGGCTCTTGCTCAGCTCCGCCTCTGCTTTTCTGCTGAGTTGCTCGCCTTTTGAAGAACTTGTGCTACGCACGCATGTCAATAAGAACTTGGTATAACTTGCCAGTAAGGCACGCAAGATAGACTGCCATAGTGCCATTCAGTATGGTCCTTGCCAGGTTAGTACTTGTCGGCTTGTTTGTCCCTTCTATATTCAGTTACGGCTTGCGAACTGCTGGAACCGGGAAGTTGCTCAGGTGAGAGCCTGATGTCGAATTCATGCGACTTGCTGCCCCTGCGACGAGCAGAAATTAACCTGTGATAGTGCTCGGTTTACTTGTCACACCTGATTTCCGAAGAGGAACCAAGTGCATCTCATATGTGCGCCAGGATCAGTTCACACATATATGATAGACAAAAATGAGTGAAATATCATAAACAGTATTCAAACGTATTTCAAAGTTTAACCTCTTATTACACTCATGCGGGGGAGACTCGAAGGTCTCTAACAACGGAAAACGATAACTACTCGTCGAGTCCTCGTCTTCCGCTCCCACGTGCACTTGAGCGGGGATCCGCAAGCCTCACAGCTCATCGAAGTCGTCATAGAACTCCCCTCCAAAGTTTTCCTCTGAACAGCGATAGGCAAGGCTGAGCACACTTATGGTTGGAGCTCAGCAAGTGGGGGAAAATGCAAGGCTATCAAGGATAGGCTAAGGTTTTGCAGCGGTTAGCATTTTAATGTCGGTCAAGTTTTAATTATAGATCACCTAATTACTAAGTGTAAGTTCGTACCATCCCACTTAAGAAAAACTTAAGAGCGAAAACAACCCAAGCTCAACGAGCTTCACCAACCACGATTTATCTCGTCTTTAAGTTTATTAATCATGTGAGGGTCCAAACCGCTCATGACCGTGAGCACGGCTGATCGATCAGTTTTACACTCTGCAGAGGTTTGCACACTCTACCCACAGTTCGCGTAAAAGCTCCGAAGAACTTTAAACCCAACCATGCGATGCTGGCCAAGCACCATACCACACTTCCGAGGTGTGATTGCATAGGGACGCTACGAAGCCTTTACAAAGGCATGCAAAAGACTAACGACCCGCATAGTTACAGATCAGGGCGGACCATAACCCTCCCTAGTGGTCAGCACCTTAGCAAAGGCTACTACCCCAAAAGGGCCGGGCTATACCCCTGCAACTCGGATCCCCCTCTGCTCCTTTCGGAAAAGGGCCACTAGTACGATCACACACCTAATTATTCGGCTAAGGTCAGAGCCATGTAACACTGTGGTTGCGCATGTTTTCTTGGGTGGTTCTCCATGTTCCGATTAAATCTGGTGTTCTTGCATTACCCAAAACATTAACTATAAGCCATGTATCATTTCCATAAAAGACCCATTTAACCAACCCATGTTAAGCAACTAGCGTTTTCTACCCAAAACTTTATTTAAAAGGGGCTAGGCCAAGGATCAGGGTAAAAGATCTAGGTAAGTCCTTAAATAGGTTTTCCCGTCAAATTAATGCAATGATAACATAAAGTAAACATTAATTTGTAATGCAATTATATAGGACAAAGAAGAACATGCAGGGGGAGAAGACCACTTGCCTTCCTCAACTACGGTAAAAACTTCTTCCTCTTCGAACAACTGCTCCTGATCGTCCCCGAGAGGTGGCTCAGATGAAACAGGCACGATATCTACGATGCACACATAAAGCATACAATAAATAAAAAAGATCACCAATCAATCCTAAAGACTGAAAACATGCTACTAAGACAACGGGCTCGCTGAGACGATCGTAAGGACTACTAGAACGCTAAAAACGGAGCTATAACGGAGAAGTTATGCTAAAAACAAGGTTTAAGGACTAATCTGCGATAAACTAAACTATACAGGGGCCTAACAGCAAGAAAACAGGGGCTAAAACGTAAATAAACTTAAAAACAGAAGGTTTAAACTATAAAAAGGCTGTTCTGGACCTCTGAGCAAAGTTCTATTAAAAACAGGGGCTTAAACATAAAACTCAGGACTGATTTGCAAGGATCTTTAAAGGTGGGAGGACCGGCTTGCGATTATAAAAGAGTTGGGGTCTCTTTAAGAAGTTGTCCTTGGGTTGACCGTTACTCGCGGTTTGACCCGCGGGGTCCAATGGATCTGAGCCGTGGATGGCCGATCCGATGGCCACCCACGGCCGCGTGTGTCCGAGGGGGGCGGCGCCGCCGCGCGCGGCGGCGCGCGCGGCGGCGCACGGCGGTGGGTCGCCGGCGACGACCAAATCAGGGGCTCCCGGCCACGATTTCGCGTGGAAACAACTCCTACGCGCAGCTGGGAACATCGCGAGCCTAAGCAGGTGCTTGCACGGGTGGAAAAGGCGACGGCCGAGGCGGGGCGTCCATGGGGGCGGACGGCCGGCGGCCGGCAAGCGGTGGAGCGCGCTGCGATCGGGCTCAAGCAAAAGGAGGGCGGGGATAGGCTCCTTACGGTGCTTAGAGGCTACGGTGGGCGGGGGTGGACGGAGAAGGCGGCGGCGGCGCAGATCAACCCCGGCGGCCGGTCTTCACTGGCGGCAACGGCGAGCTGCGACTGGAGTGCACGAGGGCCTGCGGGTTCGAGAGGATGCGATGATTAGCTCACACGTGTGAAGAAGAATCGATTGAGGGGGTCCAGGGGCTTCACCGACGGCGGACGAGCTCGGGCGACGGCAATGGCGCGGCGGGCGGCGGTTCACTTGCGCGTGGCGCAAGCGGCTAGGGCACGGGAGGCGCTGGAGCTTGGTGTTAAGCGTAGGGGGAGGAGCGGGGTGCTCTGGGGGTGTTTATATAGGCCCGAGGGGGCACCGGGAGGCGGTTCCCCGGCGGGCTCGCCATTAACGGTCGCGGCTTGATTGGGAGTTAAGGGGGGAGGGGGAATAAGAGCGGTAACGGTCGATTGAAGAGGGGGAGTGATGGGGAAGCTTCAAGGCGGCTTAATGGCGCGGTTTGAAGGCGCGGGGTGCGGGGAGGTGGCCGGTAACGGCGGCGGCGGCGCACGGGAGCCGGCGCGGTTGACCCGGCTGAAGGTTGGGGACAGCCCTGCCGGCCGGGTCCCACCTGTCAGCGGCCGCAGCAAAAGAAAAGGGAGGGAGGGCTGTGCTGGGCCGGCGTGTGTGCGGAGCTGGGCCAAAATGGGCCGTTGCGAGCGCAAGAAAAGGAAAAAGAAAGAGGCCTGCCGGCCTGGATTGGAGGCGGGCTGAGTTAGAAGAAAGGGAGAGAGAGAGGGAGAGGGAAAGGGTTTTGTTTTTTTCTTTTTTTTAAATTTTTCTTTCAAATTCATTTTTCAAACATTCAAACACCAATCAAACAAAATCCATGCATTCGAATCATGATGCACAAACACTTATTATTTCTAAATTATTTTAGTGATGTTTAATTATTTTAAAAGCCAATTTGTTTAATGATTTATTTATGTCCTTAAAGAAATTTTTAAACCTTGCCTTTTGTTGCTAAATTATTTTAGTGATGGAATTTTTAGGGTGTTACAAATCCTACCCCCTTAAAGAGAATCTCGTCCCGAGATTCAGGAAGATTAGAGAACAGCTGAGGGAATTCTTCCTTAAGTTCGTCCTCTCTTCCCAGGTAGCCTCATCCTCCGAATGGTGACTCCATTGTACTTTGCACATCCTAATGACCTTACTGCGAGTAGCCCTTTCGGAGGTATCCAAGATTTTGACTGGGTGTTCCTTGTATGTCAGATCATCCTTTACCTCAAGTTCTTCCAATGGTAAATGTTCTACTCTAACCTCACTCGTACATTTTTCAATTGAGACACGTGGAACACATCATGGACACCTGCCAAACGTTCAGGTAACTCCAACCGATAAGCTACTTCGCCACGTCTTTCCAAGACCTGAAAAGGTCCGATAAAGCGAGGTGACAACTTCCCTCTGATATTGAACCTTCGAAGGCCTCGAATAGGTGACACTCTAAGATATGCATAATCCCCGACTTCCATTATCACTTCTCTTCTCTTAGGGTCTGCATAACTCTTTTGTCTTGATTGAGCAATCTTGAGATTTTCCCGAATTATCTCCACTTGTCTATCTGCCTCCTTTATTATTTCTGGACCAAAGAGTTGACTCTCCCCGGTTTGGTTCCAGAACAATGGCGTCCTGCACTTCCTTCCATACAGAGCTTCAAATGGTGCCATCTTAAGACTACTCTGATAACTATTGTTGTATGCGAATTCAGCGTATGGCAAGCTTTTATCCCAACTTCCACCATGTTTCAAGGCACATGCCCTTAACATATCCTCTAAGATTTGATTCGTCCTTTCGTTTTTGACCATCCGTCCGTGGATGATATGCTGAGCTGAAATTCAACTTCGTATCCATAGACTCATGTAACTTCTCGCGTAATCGGGACGTGAACTGAGTGCCTCGGTCTGATACTATCTTCTTTGGAACCCCATGCAGACAGACTATCTTCGATATGTATAATTCTGCTAACTTTGTTCCTGAATATGTGGTCTTTACCGGTATGAAGTGTGCAACTTTGGTTAATCTGTCCACTATGACCCATATCGAATCGTATCCATCATGTGTACGTGGTAATCCTACTATAAAATCCATACTAATCTCTTCCCACTTCCATTCAGGTACTTGCAGTGGTTGTAGTAACCCTGCTGGCCTTTGATGCTCTGCTTTTACTCTTTGGCATATATCACATAGTGCTACATGAGCTGCAACATCTTTCTTCATACCGTACCACCAATATTTCTGCTTTAGATCTTGGTACATCTTGGTACTTCCTGGATGTATAGAGAGGGCTGAATCATGTGCTTCTTTCAATATGGACTCACGAAGATGTTTGATTTCCGGTACACAGATCCTGTTCTTAAACCAAATGGTTCCCTGTTCATCCTCTCTGAATTCCGGAACCTTGCCTTGTTCAATCAACCTCTTATATCCCTTGATCTTTTCATCATCCAATTGCCCTTTTCTAATCTCTTGTTCAAGAGTTGACTCCATTTCTAAGGTCATACTTTCGCTCGGTGCAGCTATCCCTAAATTGAGTCGTGCCATTTCCCAACACAGTTCTTGAGGCATTAATCGGGCTACTAACATGTTTGCTTGACTCTTACGGCTCAAGGCATCTGCCACCACATTGGCCTTTCCTGGATGATACTGTATGTCCAAATCGTAATCCTTAATCAGCTCTAACAACCATCATTGTATGAGATTGAGATCTCTCTGGGTGAAGATGTACTTCAAGCTTTTGTGGTCCGTGAATATTTGACACTTGTTTCCAATCATATAGTGTCTCCAGATCTTCAGTGCGTGCACTATAGCTACTAACTCCAAATCATGAGTAGGGTAGTTTTGTTCATGCTTCCTTAGTTGTCTAGAAGCATATGCTACCACCTTTCCTTCCTGCATCAGAACACATCCTAGTCCTTGCCTTGACGCGTCACAATACACATCAAATCCTTTGTGTATATCAGGCATTATTAGTACTGGTGCGGTGGTCAATTTCCTCTTTAATTCTTCAAAGCTAGCTTGACACTTATCATCCCATTTAAACTCCTTTCCTTTCTCCAACAAATAAGTGAGTGGTTTTACAATCCTCGAGAATCCCTCTATAAACCGTCGGTAATACCCGGCCAAACCGAGGAAGCTCCTGATTTCTGGCACATTTCTAGGTGGATTCCAATTTAACACATCTTGAACTTTACTTGGGTCTACAGCAATTCCTCCGTCCGTGATAATGTGCCCAAGAAATGAGACCTCCTTTAACCAAAAATCACACTTGCTGAACTTAGCGTATAACTGATGCTCTCGAAGTTTCTGCAATACCAGTCTCAAGTGTCCCTCATGTTCCACTTCATTCTGAGAGAAGACTAAGATATCATCTATAAATACTACCACAAACCTATCAAGATATTCCATGAAAACCTTGTTCATCAAGTACATGAAGTATGCTGGAGCGTTGGTCAAACCAAAGGACATCACTGTGAACTCGTATAGACCATATCTTGATGTGAAAGCTGTTTTAGGAATATCCTCCATACGGATCTTCAGCTGATGGTAGCCAGATCGCAGATCTATCTTAGAGAAAACTTTCGCTCCACTCATTTGATCGAACAGATCCTCGATCCGGGGTAAAGGATATTTATTTTTGATAGTGACCTCATTGAGAGATCGATAGTCTACACACATCCTCCTAGATCCATCCTTTTTATCTACGAAGAGTGTGGGGGCTCCCCATGGTGATGAACTAGGACGGATAAACCCTTTACTTAACAATTCCTCTATTTGTTTCTTTAATTCTGCCAAATCTTTGACATCCATTCTATACGGTCTTTTGGATATAGGAGCGATTACCGGGTAAGAGTTCGATACTGAATTCAATGTCTCGGTCGGGTGGCATACCTGGCAGGTCATCAGGAAATACATTCAGATACTCATTCACCACCTTAATATCCTCCAGCACTTTTCCTTTCATTGAATTCACTAACTCCTTCCCCGTAGGTGACGGTGTTGCGATAAATTCTATCCTGTCCCCTTGTGGACTAGTCAAGTGGACTCGCTTTCTCCCGAGACCGGATAACCCCATCATACTTTCTTAACCAATCCATCCCCAGGATTACATCTATGCCCCGAGGATTTGAGGACTACCGGATTGGATGGAAAGTCTATCCCCATGATTTTAAGGTTTACTTGTGGGCACGGATGGTGGCTTTCATATCACCGCCAGGTGAACTAACAAGCAACGGTTTCTTCATTGGACTCATAGGCATATTATGCTTTGCTACGAACTGATCGGTAATGAATGAATGCGTAGCTCCTGAATCAAATAATACTGTAGCAGGTACAGAGTCCATAGGGAACGTACCAAGTACAACCCCAGAAGCGTCTTGTGCCTGCTCCACAGTCATGTTGTGCACCCTACTACGCACATAATTTTGCTGTGCTTTGTTGCCTGGAGTACCTGCACTTCCAGGGCGTGCTGGAGTTGATGATTGTCCAACTTTCTGAACGTTACTCCTCTGGGGAGTCTGCATTCCACGCTTAGGGCAGTTATTAGCATAATGCCCCAACTCGCCACATTTGAAGCATCCGTTGGGCTGCACGGGTGTGGTGTTTCTTGCCGGTGCACCCGGGGTAGGAGCTGGGCGGTTCTGTTGGAAGTTTGGTGTGCGAGGGGTTTGCGGATTGAACCATTGAGGCTGCTGGAATGAACGCTGCAGCTGCATATTCTGTGGGTGCTTACCACCATGTCCTCCAGAGCGGAATGGTGTATTCTGATGGTAGCTGAAGCGTGGGCGAGTATGGCTGCTGGACTGACCGGGATTGAAACTTGCGTTTCTCGCTCCCCAAGCTCTCTCGCGCTTGTTCTCTAGGCCAATTGCCTTGTTTAACGAGTGGCGAAATGCGGGAAGGTATGGCTCGGGAGCCGGTAATTCAGTGGTCCTATCAACCCATCAAGGAAGCGTTCTCGCCTTTTTGGGTCTGTGTTGACCTCGTCGGGAGCATAACGAGACAACTGAGTGAACTTGTCAAGGTATTCATTTACAGACATATTGCCCTGTTTCAGAGCAAGGAACTCTCTCTGCTTAAGCTTTAATACCCCATCAGGGATGTGGTGAGCGCGAAAAGCATCTCGGAACTGCTGCCATGTGATGGTGTTAGGTGCAGGATGGGCGACTGTGTAGGCATCCCACCAATCTGATGCCTGCCCTTCCAGGCGTCCGGAAGCATAAAGGACCATTTCTCGGTCATTACATTGAGCCCTCTCCAACTTCTTGGTAATGGTTTTCAACCAATCATCAGCATCTAGCGGATCGGTTGAGTGAGAGTAGGTGCGAGGGTGGTGGCTCATAAACTCCTTGTGCTTATCTCTCGGAGCGGGTGGTGGTGGTGGGGGTGGTGCCCTGCGCGCCGATTCTCCGCCGGGCTTGTAAGTTCCGCACCGCGGCGGTGAGGTTCGAATTAGCTGCATCCGGGCGGCGAAGAATTGTTGAGTAGCGGGATCCATTGCGGGATTGAGCGGGGGAGGGGGCACCGGGTTTTGCTGGTTGGCTATGTGTGCCCGAACAACTGGTGGGACGTCCTGTCCTCCTCCTGACCTGGTGTTTACCATCTGATTGTTAGAGAAAGATATTTCAGATAAGATTATCGAACTGTTGTATATAGAAGTGAGTTTGAATTAAGGAATCAGCAAGACAGATTTGGTTGATTCTGATAAAACAGTTGTATCCCATGGTATCCTTCTTCAAAAATTATGAACTTTTGCTAGGCCATGCAGAACCCACTTATGCAACTAACCCCACTGGTTTTATCCCATTTGGAGATCCCCAATTTGAGTTAAAATTCGAACACCACAGCTGTGTTAGCACGGTTTTACAGATTCTGTTAGCCCCATTGTTCTGTTTATAACTCGCTGTATATTAATCCTTTGATGCTGAATTTTGGACAGAGGTTGATCCACAAAATTTGTGAACCAACCCAACTGGTTTTAGGTCAATCGGAGTTCTGTAGCTTGAGTTATGATAAAAACATTGCTGCGCTGTCAAGGAGCTGCGCGAACAGATTTTGTACGATTGATTTGGTTTGATAAGTAAGGTAGAAGACATCTTGGAATTGAACCCCAACTAACCATTAACTTAACATGATTTTTCTTGTTGCATTTGTGGCCATCACTCCACAATACAACTCACTCAAACAAAGATCCAAATCAAACATGGTTCAATCAGCAACTTATTACAATCGTTCGTCCTCGCAGGAACGTCTACCGGAAAAACAAAAAAAAGAGGGTGGATATCCTAATTCCTATTCCACTGAAGACTGGTGGTAGCTGCTGGAGTGCCGTATCGAAGCCTTTTGCGTGGAGGGGAACGGGAAGGACAAGATGCTTCGCTTCGTCGGTGGCCGCCGTCCCCGCGGTCGAGCTTCCAGGCGAGCTATCCTCGCCCGGGCATTCCGCAGCTCCCGATGTGTCCTATCCAACTCCGCTGTCGCTCCCTCCAGGTCTGTGTTCAGTGCTGCTGTCACTCTCGCAAGTATATCAACACGGCTATCTCGGAAGTCCCCCATAGGTATCACGGTGTTTTCTGTACCACTGACTCTGCTGGGGACGAATCGGAAGTCCGTGCCTTCTAAGCGGTCACGGAACGTGCTGCTGATGGACCATAGTGCTCTTCTTGCGGCATCATTGATAGCAGCTGCTTCTGAGGCAAAGTGTGCTGTGCAGGGGTGAATGGTACGGGTCCTCCATCTTCCCCGCCCGTGCGGTGGCAACCCCGACATGGACCTCTCGTGGTATAATAATCTCTCATCCCCGGCTCTACATAGTGTTTGGTGATGTACAACGGTCTCACTGCATACTCTATCTCCTGCAACAACTCCTCCAATAGCTCACAGAACGGAGCGTCTGGACCGATGTATGTGTGTTCATGATACTCAGCCCTGTGATACATGTGCTCATCACCTTGCTGGTCTTCATTTTCATTGTTATTGTTGTTGTTCTCATTCTGATTATCATTGTTGTCTTCTCCATTTCCCACAGCACTGTTGTCATCCTCTAATCCTTCTATGTCCACCTCCTCTTCTTCTTCCTCACTCTCATCATCTTCTTCGCTGGAACTTTCTTCACTGCTACTTGAATCATCCCCGGAGTCATCTGGATCATCCCCGGCAGCATTCTGTTCAAACTCTTCTCCTCCTACCACATCTGGTTCTGGTTCAGCTTCTACCTCCGGTGGAAATATTATGTCTCCATGTTCATTAACCTCCAGAAAGACTTCGTCATATAGCTGTGGATGTTCCTCGGTCCCATCCTCCTCAAACACTATTTCCTCTGGATCCTCTTCATCATTTTCTTGATCTTTGTCTTGCTCGATATCCCCGCTCAACCGCTCCCGCCGTCAGACCGTACCGGTAGTCTCCCACCTCTCGCCGCATCTCCTCCGAGTTGTGCCTCCTCCGAACCACCGGGTAGCGTGGAGCCAACTCGTCCCGAAGGAAGGCGACCACCAGTGCTCTTGCGGGCAGTAAGACGAGACCTGGCCATCTGTTAAGAAAGAGTGAACTCAGCATAGAGGAAATCAAAATGATGCAAATTTTCAACAAAAGAACGAGAACAAATTAGATTTTTATGCGAAAATAAGGTGGTTTTGAAAGACGACAGAATGATCTAGAACATGAATCATTAAATTTCGACCATTTCTAACTAAGGCTGCGTTCCTACAGTCAACCTGCTCTGATACCACTCTGTCACACCTGATTTCCGAAGAGGAACCAAGTGCATCTCATATGTGCGTCAGGATCAATTCACACACATATGATAGACAAAAATGAGTGAAATATCATAAACAGTATTCAAACGTATTTCAAAGTTTAACCTCTTATTACACTCATGCGGGGGAGACTCGAAGGTCTCTAACAACGGAAAACGATAACTACTCGTCGAGTCCTCGTCTTCCGCTCCCACAGGCACTTGACTGGGGATCCGCAAGCCTCACAGCTCATCGAAGTCGTCATAGAACTCCCCTCCAAGGTTTTCCTCTGAACAGCGATAGGCAAGGCTGAGCACACTTATGGTTGGAGCTCAGCAAGTGGGGGGAAATGCAAGGCTATCAAGGATAGGCTAAGGTTTTGCAGCGGTTAGCATTTTAATGTCGGTCAAGTTTTAATTATAGATCACCTAATTACTAAGTGTAAGTTCGTACCATCCCACTTAAGAAAAACTTAAGAGCCAAAACAACCCAAGCTCAACGAGCTTCACCAACCACGATTTATCTCGTCTTTAAGTTTATTAATCATGTGAGGGTCCAAGCCGCTCATGACCGTGAGCACGGGCCGATCGATCGGCTTTACACTCGCAGAGGTTTGCACACTTTACCCACGGTTCGCGTAAAAGCTCCGAAGAACTTTAAACCCAACCATGCGATGCGGCCAAGCACCATACCACACTTCCGAGGTGTGATTGCATAGGGACGCTACGAAGCCTTTACAAAGGCATGCAAAAGACTAACGACCCGCATAGTTACGGATCGGGCGGACCATAACCCTCCCTAGTGGTCGGCACCTTAGCAAAGGCTACTACCCCAAAAGGGCCGGGCTATACCCCCGCAACTCGGATCCCCCTCTTGCTCCTTTCGGAAAAGGGCCACTAGTACGATCACACACCTAATTATTCGGCTAAGGTCAGAGCCATGTAACACTGTGGTTGCGCATGTTTTCTTGGGTGGTTCTCCATGTTCCAATTAAATCTGGTGTTCTTGCATTACCCAAAACATTAACTATAAGCCATGTATCATTTCCATAAAAGACCCATTTAACCAACCCATGTTAAGCAACTAGCGTTTTCTACCCAAAACTTTATTTAAAAGGGGCTAGGCCAAAGATCAGGGTAAAAGATCTAGGTAAGTCCTTAAATAGGTTTTCCCGTCAAATTAATGCAATGATAACATAAAGTAAACATTATTTTGTAATGCAATTATATAGGACAAAGAAGAACATGCAGGGGGAGAAGACCACTTGCCTTCCTCAACTACGGTAAAAACTTCTTCCTCTTCGAACAACTGCTCCTGATCGTCCCCGAGAGGTGGCTCAGATGAAACAGGCACGATATCTACGATGCACACATAAAGCATACAATAAATAAAACAGATCACCAATCAATCCTAAATACTGAAAACATGCTACTAAGACAACGGGCTCGCTGAGACGATCGTAAGGACTACTAGAACGCTAAAACGGAGCTATAACGGAGAAGTTATGCTAAAAACAAGGTTTAAGGACTAATCTGCGATAAACTAAACTATACAGGGGCCTAACAGCAAGAAAACAGGGGCTAAAACGTAAATAAACTTAAAAACAGAAGGTTTAAACTATAAAAAGGCTGTTCTGGACCTCTGAGCAAAGTTCTATTAAAAACAGGGGCTTAAACATAAAACTCAGGACTGATTTGCAAGGATCTTTAAAGGTGGGAGGACCGGCTTGCGATTATAAAAGAGTTGGGGGTCTCTTTAAGAAGTTGTCCTTGGGTTGACCGTTACTCGCGGTTTGACCCGCGGGGTCCAATGGATCTGAGCCGTGGATGGTCGATCCGATGGCCACCCACGGCCGCGTGTGTCTGAGGGGGGCGGCGCCCGCGCCGGCGGCGGCGCGCGCGCGCGGCGCACGGCGGTGGGTCGCCGGCGACGACCAAATCGGGGGGCTCCCGGCCACGATTTCGCGCGGAAACAACTCCTACACGCAGCGGGAACATCGCGAGCCTAGCGAGGTGCTTGCACGGGTGGAAAAGGCGACGGCCGAGGCGGGGCGTCCATGGGGGCGGACGGCGGCGGCCGGCAAGCGGTGGAGCGCGCTGCGATCGGGCTCAAGCAAAAGGAGGGCGGGGATAGGCTCCTTACAGTGCTTAGAGGCTACGGTGGGCGGGAATTGGACGGAGAAGGCGGCGGCGGCGCAGATCAACCCCGGCGGCCGGTCTTCACGGGCGGCAACGGCGAGCTGCGACTGGAGTGCACGAGGGCCTGCGGGTTCGAGAGGATGCGATGATTAGCTCACACGTGTGAAGAAGAATCGATTGAGGGGGTCCAGGGGCTTCACCGACGGCGGACGAGCTCGGGCGACGGCAATGGCGCGGCGGGCGGCGGTTCACTGCGGTGGCGCAAGCGGCTAGGGCACGGGAGGCGCTGGAGCTTGGTGTGAAGCGTAGGGGGAGGAGCGGGGTGCTCTGGGGGTGTTTATATAGGCCCGAGGGGGCACCGGGAGGCGGTTCCCCGGCGGGCTCGCCATTAACGGCCGCGGCTTGATTGGGAGTTAAGGGGGAGGGGGAATAAGAGCGGTAACGGTCGATTGAAGAGGGGGGAGTGATGGGGAAGCTTCAAGGCGGCTTAATGGCGCAGTTTGAAGGCGCGGGGTGCGGGGAGGTGGTCGGTAACGGCCGGCGGCGCACGGGAGCCGGCGCGGTTGACCCGGCTGAAGGTTGGGGACGGCCCTGACGGCCGGGTCCCACCTGTCAGCGGCCGCAGCAAAAGAAAAGGGAGGGAGGGCTGTGCTGGGCCGGCGTGTGTGCGGAGCTGGGCCAAAATGGGTCGTTGCGAGCGCAAGAAAAGGAAAAAGAAAGAGGCCTGCCGGCCTGGATTGGAGGCGGGCTGAGTTAGAAGAAAGGGAGACAGAGAGGGAGAGGGAAAGGGTTTTGTTTTTTTCTTTTTTTTAAATTTTTCTTTCAAATTCATTTTTCAAACATTCAAACACCAATCAAACAAAATCCATGCATTCGAATCATGATGCACAAACACTTATTATTTCTAAATTATTTTAGTGATGTTTAATTATTTTAAAAGCCAATTTGTTAAATGATTTATTTATGTCCTTAAAGAAATTTTTAAACCTTGCCTTTTGTTGCTAAATTATTTTAGTGATGGAATTTTTAGGGTGTTACATTACTTGTATGTATGGTTGGCATAAATGAAGAAACCGCTATTCGAGTCCCGTGAATCTTGGTTTCAAAGTCCATGGATCGATCTTCCTTGAGTGGGAGTAGGAAGCGAGTGTTGGTCGCGCCCACTCCAGGTCCCCTTGATCGTACTATTACTCTTTTTTGGTCTGGCATTACTAAACATGATAGCATCGAATCTGTTGGCTATTTGGTTAGTAAATTGTTTTCTTTGGCACCCTTTACTGTAGGTTCCAGAATTCAAAATGGATGCTCCTGATGATTCTGCAACGAAAACACAGAAGAGTACTAGACAACATGTTAGCCTCACTGATAGTGTTTTTCTACACCCATCCCCTATCCTATTGAGCAAGTGACAGTCCAACTATTGTTTAATTAATCAAATTAGTTGGCCACATGATTTGTAATCTGGATGATTAACATGTGGTACTTAAATTGTTGACTAATATTACCATTTTGATTGATGGTATGCGCATTCATCTATTGTTTGAAGAAATTGATCCTATCATGAGTTTAGCTAAAGGAAAATAAAATCTATGCCTTTTATTCTCAAAAGGTATATATAGGGTAGATTGAGTTTTGTTTATTTAGCTAAAGGAAAATAAAATCTATGTAATCTGGATGCTGTCCTGATGTTGGCCAAATCAGCACCTTTTATGTTAACATATGCAGTTATTTTTTATTAGCTTTTCTTTGTTGAGATATTGGTAGGGTGCGCATTGCGCGCCCAACCGTTCTAGTGAAGTTTATTTGCAAAACATTTTCACAAACAAGCGTAACTTTGTGTGATGAATCTAATGAGTATAATTAATTCATAATTTGTTACAGTAATGCTACAGTAAACATCGTTTAATGATGCAGTCAAAGGCCTTGTTAGGTTGGCAAAATAAGCAAATACGTCCCTGAACTCTTAGCAAAACGCCAGCCCTGTGCTGTCTGTCGTGGACACGAGCACCTTCACTGGTTGGAGCGCGCGCTTCACGACGTAGACCTAGGATTCCGACGCGTACGAGTTCCGGAGGTGCTTACTGTTGGTTGAACGTCAGGTGGTCATAGTCATAGCCACGTCCCACCGGGGAGGCCTCTTCGTGCTCGGTGATGACGCCGGGCATATTCTGCGAGTCTGTGGCGGACACGGGCGTGTTGCTGCAAAGCAGGGACATGGACTCGATGGCACCGGGGATGCCGGACAAGCGGAGCGCGTTCTGGCGCTTGCCGGCGTATGACGGAGGCAGATGGGAAAAGGGAGAGGACGGGAAAGGATGTGTTGGGCAGGGGTATGGCGGAGGCGCCCTGTTCGCTTGGCTTATCAGCCACCAGCCAACAGTACTTTTCTCTCAGAACAAACCAGCCAGCAGCAACCAGCCAACGGTACTTTTCTCTCAGAACAAACCAGCATCAGCCATCAGCCACCAGCCATCCGAACAGGCTGGAAGACGGGACGGCCGCACAGGACACGTCGCGGACCTCTAGGGCGCGAGGAGAGGAGACGTCGCCGTACACCGGAGATGTCGCGTAGCTTTTTTTGCGGGGGGGCGGAGGGCATGCGATGCTGCTGTGTCGGGGCGGGCCGCAAGCAACGGGTAAGACGGGATGGGCACATAACTACAGAAGGGCAAACAGGTGATTTAGTTTTGACCGCCACACGTTACCCATCAACGGCAAAGTGGATGGAGGACTTAACTGACGTGAATCACTTCGAGGACTAAAGTGGCCTTTCCAAAAGTTTAGAGACAAACTTGACCCTTTGGCAAGAGTTCGAGGACGTCATTGCCTATTTTTCCCATTAGATTCATCTCGCAATTTTACCCGGGGTTGTGAAGGTAGTTTTGAAAATTGACTTTATTTAGTACCCCTAATTAGTGGTAAATTAGTGGTCAAAGGTGGAGTAAAAAAAATTCTCCCCCAACCAAACACAGCCGGAGTGTTGCAAGCTTGTGTTGCTTCCTCGTGGTAAGTTTTTTACTTAGATCTTTTACAATGTACAATACTACCAGGTGGTAGTCTGGAGTACAACTTCTTTTTTTGTTATTGGTAAAATTGTAATTAGAAATTGATATATTATTTGGAAATTTCCCTAGTGCACCCACCGCCCGTTCTCCCGCACCCTAATCTCCATGTGCTCACTCCGGCCTTTCTAGTCCGCCCCCGCCGACTCCACTCTTGCTTGTGTCCCCCGACGTGTGCCACCCCGTCCCTTTGCAATCCGATGTGACAGCCAAAGGAGGTCTCGGTGTGCCTCCCCCAAAGTTGGAGACCATGGTGCCAAAGCCACCGGACTAGTGGAGGGGCGTCTTGGTGGGATGCCGACCGGAGAAGAAGAGGATCCGCTCTGCGAGGACTTGCCGGAAGAGGCCAGTTGGGCGATGGATTATGGTGACAGCTGCTGCACCATGGTCAGGTCCTCTAGGATGAAGGTGGAGCGGACGTCCACGAACGTGGGAAAGTCGCGATATAGGCACAGATGGCGGCCGATGGCATCAAAGTGATCAGCTAGGCCGCGAATATGTTGAGCACCAACGTGCGGTCACTGACCGGTTTGCAAAGGTTGACAAGGGCATCTATCATGTTCTTGAAGTGCCTGCAGTAATCAGCTATGGACAAGTCACCATGGGAGAAGGGTAGAATTGGGCATCAAGGTGGAAGGCATGAGTCTCCCAATTCCTGGTCTCGAGTAAAAGCCACATGATGCGAGCGGAGGAGTCTCGGTCCATCGTCATTTCCGCGAGGTCGGAAGAGATGGTCCCACAGATCTATGACTTGACAATCTTCAAGTCCGGGAAGTAAGGCACCGAGTGTGGATGTGGTCCTCCAGAGAGTACTTGTCGATGATTAGAAGAACCTGATCCCACTAGCAGGTGTAATTCCTGACAGTGAGGTCGAGGACGATGTGAATGAGACTCATGTTGTGGACACCAACGGCCTGGGCATGTAGGTTGACGATGACGATGGCCTCGTGTAGGAGCATGGTGTGATGCAGATCGCCATCAGGGGATGTCGATTCGAAGATGTACGAGGGGTGCCCTTCTCACGAATACCGTCCTTGGAGGCGTCGAGGGCCGCCTCTCGGTGCAAGAGGCGTGCGCAAGAGTAGCATGTGCACAGGCAACAACCATGTCACGTTCTTAGGCGGTGGCCATAGCCTCGTTCTCAACCTAGATTGCCTGATCAAGCGCGGCCTGGCGACGTTGCGTGATCTCCTCTGCAGTGGGCTACTGCTTGCCCTTGGTAGCAGTATCAGCGGTGACAACATCAGATGGAGATGGAGGAAGGGTGCCAACTGACATGGAGGCAAGTGATGCAGCCATGGAGGCACGTGATCCTTTCCTAGTTGGTGGTTGTCAGCCAAGAAGTAGGTTCCTAAAGCTCAGCGCAAATGCTTTGACTCCATGACTCTCCTAGTTATCTGGTCATTATGGAAGGAAAGGAACCGGCGTGTCCACGACAAGGTCGCGTTTCAGCCGGTGGTGATTGTTGTTGACGGATAAAAGACGTATCCCTCTACGATCCGCAAGCGTACGGACCCCACACCTTTTTCACCACGGGATTCCCAAGGTTCTTGTCAATCCGCGGAGCAAGGGGATTACAAGCGTTCGATCTACAACGACACACTAGCTACTAAAACCCTAACTATTATTATGCTAGAAAACAACTAAATTACACTAGAGAGAATGATTGAGATATCAAGATAAAAGACACTCGCCCACGGGTCTACGATACTAGAGCATGCAATCGCTTAAAGACATGAAAACCAATCTAATCTATCGGGGTTGTGACCACGGTTTCGCCCTTTCCCTCCTCTCGTACTGTCACTACGCGAAGATATTCATGACTAGACCTTTGATGGACACGGCGTATTGAATGGATCCAAGGAAGCATCGAGGCCTATACTCCCTTTACGGCATGGTAGCTAACCTTAAGCATGAAAGTATATTCAACACAAGATGATAGATAGATAATCCGACAAAGTGCGATTACATCTCAAGATCGATTACAACCCATGGACGAATGAGAAGATTACCCCATCAAGGTGCTGATCATGGCACCGTTGATCATGGTTTCCCTTCCGACGGTGTCTTCCTTCTTCTCCACGAGAGGGTGCTTCCTTCGAGGTGGTTGATCTCCCTCCCGGAGATCCTCCTCCTCTCTCTCTAGCTTGTGGATGGCCTTCTGGTGCGAATGACTCTCCCCTCCGGTGTTGGCGGCGCCTCGGGGCTTTTAGGGTTGAAGATCCTTCGAGTGCAAGGAAAACGGGACCGAACCGGCGCCGGGAACCGGGCCGGGCCGGCCGGCCTGGGCCGACCGACCTGGGCCCACTTCGGCCCGGTTCGGTCGCCCCTTTTGCTCCGTGGGTCCTTATGCATTTATGTACTTTGCCCCCTCCACTTGCATGATTTTGATGATGTTATCCTCGCGTTCAAGATGGAGGTTCTCTTCGCATGAAGTTCTATCTTTTACGCTTCAATCCCCGGGGGTATTCCTCGTAGCACTTCGGTCCTCGCCACCATTGGAAGTGATTTCATCAAGCTCATGAACACGAACAAGACTCTGTAAATGCTCCTTTGAACTTGTTGCGAATTCGTCCTTTATATCCATGTTTTCCTACATAAACACAACACTTCCAAATGCATGCACAAAGATGAACTTGTTATACGATTAGTGTGCCTAGTGGCGGGTTAGTTCCATAATCAAATCCAAACCAAAGTGTAATGAACATGCTAGGTGCACCAAAATACACCGTCAACAATTGTCCCTCTTATCCTTGAGGAAGCGAGGCGTTAGAGTCATGCTGGATTCGTTGGGATCTGATCCCTTGTTTGTTCTATGCTGTTAGGCTCGTAGTTTTTGGCCCGAGGCCCCTCTTGTTGTTCTTTGTTCTTTTTGTGGTCTTGTTAATCCTAGGATAAGGCTTTGTATCAAACTTCTCTTCTTCTTAATGAAAAATGTGTTATGCACATCTTAAAAAAGAAAGACCTAAAAATATTTTTAGTCAGGATTGAACACATAAAAGTATTTGAGGCAGATTAGTAAATTTGTGGTACCATTTCATGTTTGACAATTTTTTAATGTAATGTCGCGCATGTGCATGACCTCTTCTGCACATATAGCTCAGCGACTTGTATCTGTCTGGACTAGATCCTTGCTGCCATGTGAGTGTGTTTCAGGTGAACAGTTGGAGCGCATCTGTTCATCGTTCGGAACCTTCACGTGCATGTCGTGCATGTGTGCATCTACTCTCTGCATGGTACAATATCGGTACTCATTTTTTGCAAGTAGAAGCAGGTAGTAGATACAAAATGTTCAAAGACAGACCTTCTCGTCTAAACATTTGTTGAAACAGTGAGTCATACGCCATAATTAAAGTTTCCATCTCCTTGGGTGTTGAGTAGATTATGTCATCACCTTTATTTGGCTTTGTTGATGTTCATAATCTTAAGCAATTCATCATAGAAATAGTTGAACTCTGCAATCACATCATCACATAATTTCATGTACCGATATGGATTAATGTTAAAGGTTTGATTTGACAAGTTATATATTAACTTTCTTATCGCCAGATTTGTTCCACTCCTATCACTACGGGAGAAGCAAAATTCCCCGAGTGCCACGTGCTTCCCCGAGTGCCAAAAATCGGGCACTCGGGGAAGACAATCTTCCCCGAGTGTTGCACTCGGGGAAGAAATGCACTCGGGGAAGATGGCCTTCCCCGAGTGCCTGAAAGGGCAAAGCACTCGGGGAAGAAAGGCACTCGGGAAGGCCATCTTCCCCGAGCGCAACACTCGGGGAAGACAAGCACACGGAAAAAAAAGTTGCATTTGACGGCGCAAGTAGACGGAACCGTTTAAAAAAAAATTGGAAAAGCTCTTCCCCGAGTGCCTAGTCACTGGCACTCGGGGAAGGCTACCTCTTCCCCGAGTGCCTTGTCCCTGGCACTCGGGGAAGGCCTCTTCCCCGAGTGCCTAGTTTCTGGCACTCGGGGAAATATTTATTTTTTTTTTGTTTTTTTTTGCCCCAATTTTTTTGTGAGGCCTTCAAACTTTATTTAAGACTCCTTGCCCAAATTTGGCTTACATTTGAAGTTTTTTGTTATATTTCGTTAGTTTTTTCTTTTTCTTGAATTTTTAGGAAAAGTTCAAATTTGAACTACAGGTACACGAAATCATATAATTTGTTGATTCAAAAAATGATATCCATGATATTTGGTGTAAATTGAGGCCTTTTGCAACAACTCACATGAAATATCGAGCATCTTGTTGTCGTGACATGACTAACAACATACGGGAAAAGTGTTTCGAATTACGGAAAATCCGGACGAAGTCCGAAAAACACGAAACTTGTCGGGACATCGTGTTATCACATGTAGAGGTTGTGTGCAACGAGTTGAGAAGATTTCGAGCAAGTTGCGATGTGTGATGCCCGAAACCCGGACATCTCCACACATGATCCATGTGATAACACATCGGGAGATGTGTGAGTTGTAGGCATCAAACGTCGCGGACTTGCTCAAAATCTTCTCTAGTCTTGCACACAACCTATACATGTGATAACACAACTCCCCGACAAGTTTCGTGATTTTCGGACTTCGTCCGGATTTTTTGTAATTTAGAAACACTTTTTCCGTATGTTGTTAGTAATGTCACGACAACAAGATGCTCGATATTTCATGTGAGTTGTTGGATAAGGCCTCAATATACACCAAATATCATGAATATCATTTTTTGAATCACCAAATTATATGATTTCATGTACCTGTAGTTCAAATTTGAAGTGTGCCTAAAAATTCAAGAAAAAGAAAAAACTAACGAAATATAACAAAAAAATTCAAAAGTAAGCCAAATTTGGGCAAGGAGTTTTAAATAATATTTGAAGGCCTCACAAAAAAATTGAGGCAAAAAAAACAAAAAAAACAAATACATTTCCCCGAGTGCCTTGTCCCTGGCACTCGGGGAAGGGCCTCTTCCCCGAGTGCCTAGTCACTGGCACTCGGGGAAGGGGAAGGCTACCTCTTCCCCGAGTGCCTTGTCCCCGGCACTCGGGGAAGGGCCCCTTCCCCGAGTGCCTAGTTTCGGCACTCGGGGAAGAATTTATTTTTTTTGTTTTTTTTTTTGCCCCAATTTTTTTGTGAGGCCTTCAAACTTTATTTAAGACTCCTTGCCCAAATTTGGCTTACATTTGAATTTTTTTGTTATATTTCGTTAGTTTTTTCTTTTTTTTGAATTTTTAGGAAAAGCTCAAATTTGAACTACAGGTACATGAAATCATATAATTTGGCGATTCAAAAAATGATATTCATGATATTTGGTGTATATTGAGGCCTTATCCAACCACTCACATGAAATATCGAGCATCTTGTTGCTGTGACATGACTAACAACATACGGGAAAAGTGTTTATGAATTACAGCGGACGAAGTCCGAAAAAACACGTAACTTGTCGGGACACCGTGTTATCACATGTAGAGGTTGTGTGCAACGGTTGAGAAGATTTCGAGCAAGTCCGCGACGTTTGATGCCTACAACTCACACATCTCCCGGTGTGTTATCACATGGATCACATGTGGAGATGTCCGGGTTTCAAGCTTCACACATGGCAACTTGCTCGAAATCTTCTCAACCGTTGCACACAACCTCTACATGTGATAACACCGGTGTCCCGACAAGTTACGTGTTTTTTTCGGACTTCGTCCCAATTTTCTGTAATTCATAAACACTTTTCCCGTATGTTGTTAGTCATGTCACAGCAACAAGATCCTCGATATTTCATGTGAGTGGTTGGATTAGGCCTCAATATACACCAAATATCATGAATATCATTTTTTGAATCGCCAAATTATATGATTTCATGTACCTGTAGTTCAAATTTGAACTTTTCCTAAAAATTCAAGAAAAAGAAAAAACTAACGAAATATAACAAAAAAATTCAAATGTAAGCCAAATTTGGGCAAGGAGTCTTAAATAAAGTTTGAAGGCCTCACAAAAAAATTGGGGCAAAAAAAACAAAAAAAATAAATTCTTCCCCGAGTGCCTGAAACTAGGCACTCGGGGAAGAGGCCCTTCCCCGAGTGCCAGGGACAAGGCACTCGGGGAAGGCTACCTCTTCCCCGAGTGTTGTTTGTGGGAGCTCTCGGGGAAGATAAATTCAAGAAAAAAAAAATACCGCCAGTACCTATACCCGGCCCCGCGCCCCACACAAAAAAAAGAAAAACCAAATCCCTCCCGCGCCCTCCCCCCCCCGACCCCCGCGCCCCCCGCGACCCCCGCCCCGCCGCCGCCGCCCGGCCGCCCGCCCGCCCCGCCGCGCGCCGCCCCCGCCCCCCCCCGCCTCCCGCGCGCCGCCCGGCCCCCCCGCCCGCCGCCGGCGCGCCCGCCGCCGCCCCCCCGCCCGCGCGCCCGGCCCGCCCCCGCCGCCGGTGTGCCCCGCCCCGCCACGCCGCCGGTGCCCCGGCCGGTCCGAGCGGCGCCGCGCGCCGGATCCGGGCGCCCCCCCCCGCCGCGCCGTGCCCCGGCCCCGCCACGCCGCCGCGCCGCGCGCCCGGCCCGCCGCCGCGCGCGCGCGCCCGCCCCGCCCCCCGGGCCGGGGGGAGCGGCCGCGCCGCCGGATCCGGGCGCCCCGCCCCGGCCCCCCCCGCCCCCCGCCCCCGCATCGTTTTTTTTTCGTTTTTTTTCCCGTTTCCGCAAATCTCTAGTAGAATGTTGATTCCCTAGTTATATTCCCCGTGTGCTTTTCCCCGATATGCAAATTGCAAAATCCCTAGTTATATTCCCGTCGCAAGTTTCTACTTTGTCATGGTTCCTCACCGTAATATGCAAATCTTTTATGCATTCATATAACCGAGTTCTATATAACCGAGTTCCGCCTAATTCAACTATAATGTACCGCCAATTTAGTTCAAGGTTGATGGAGGAGATAGGGATGGAACAGTTCAAGGTTGTCTCATTGTGGATGTGTGGCCTTCGTGCCGGAATTGTGGATGCGTGGCCTTCGTGCCCGAATTGTGGATGCGTGGCCTTCGTGCCTTATATGTGTAGTCGGCCATCGAGCCAACATCTTTCTTGCAGGTTTTGGAAACCTCCCCGTGCGGGGGAGGTTCTCGCCGAAATTTTGTACTTATAGTGCTTGTTTTTTTTGTTTTGCGAGACGGGACCTCGTCGGAGGGAACTCGGAGCACCTCGGCTTGTCTCCACCGCCACCCTAGGTATAATTGAGCTCTTTCCTTACCGTTGTCGTATGTCGATCGGTGTAGCCCGATTAGGCGTCTCCCGTCCGAAACGGATACGGTTGGAGATATGCGAATCTTTGTATATCTTTATGATCGTATCTGTTTCGGATTGTCCACGTTTTTTGGACGGCCCACGGATACGTAGATGTGTTAGTTTCCATGCTCTGCTCGGATCTAAGATGGAGTTTCGGCACCACCTCCTCGTTGTTCTCCGGATACACACTCTCCCTTCCAGGACGTGTATCGGGAGAGCGACGGGGAGGTGCTTCGCCGAAATTTCGTCTCGGATCGAGTAGAGCATGGAAACTAACCTCATCTACGCATCGGCGGGTGGGATTAGGACCTATCCTTACCTATTAGAAAATAGGCACGCCATGTAGATGCGATTGATGGTTATGTTACTACATTATGTGTATATGCTAGAGAATGGATAACCGTGATCGGATGTACACGGGACGCCCAAGTCGAGCTCAAGTAACTCGTGAATGGATGGATAAGACCGAGAAATTATTGGACCATGCGTTTAAGGAAGCCAAGGGAGCGGGGGTCACGTTTTGTCCATGTAGCCAATGTAAAAATAAGAAGAAGAAAAAAAGGGAAGTCATGTTGAAGGATCTTTGCAAGTATGGATTTATGTCAAACTATACCCGGTGGGTGTGCCATGGTGAAGCCTATCGTCCCGAGAGAGGAGGCCGTGAGACATCGCTTGGAGGCATTTGATGGTGATGGTGGGGTAGCGGGATGGTTAGGTGACTATGAGGATGCGACGTTTGCCGAAAGGCCTACGGAGGACGAGCGGGATGATAAGGAGGAGGAGCCGAGCCGAGTGCTAAGGCGTTCTTGGCCATGATGGAGTCCGCACGAAGCTCCTACATGAGAAGACAACGGTTACTCAACTAGATGCCATTGGGCGCTTACGGGGTTGAAGTCCCGGTACAACATGACTCGAGCCCCGCTTCGATGCTATGATGGCAATTATTGGGGGACCGCTTCCGGAGGGTCATCATCTTCCGAGCAACTTGTACGAGTCAACGAGACTCCTTCGGCACCGAAGATGCCGTATGATCGGATACATTGTTGTCCGAAGGGGTGCGTCCTATTTACGGAAGAACACAAGGATGCAAAGTATTGTCCCAAGTGTAAATCCTCTAGGTATGTGGAGGTAGACAAGGGTGATGGAACGAAGGAGCGGAGAATGAGAACATCCCCATGAAAGTCCTAAGACATCTTCCGATCGTACCGAGGCTCCAACGACTATTCATGTCCGAGGAGTCTGCGAAACAAATGACATGGCACAAGGAAGGGGTTCGATACAATCATGACAAGATGGTACATCCAGCAGATGGTCAAGCATGGAAAACGTTTAATGACAAACATCGTCTAAAACATTTAGAGGCTCGTAATGTACGTGTTGCGCTGGCAACGGATGGATTCAATCCTTATGGACTGATGTCGGCCCCATACACTTGTTGGCCCGTGTTCGCTATCCCCCTAAATCTCCCTCCCGGGGTCCTACTTCAACGGCAAAACATATTCTTGACGTTGATAATTCCTGGACACCCGGGAAACAAAATGGGTGTGTACATGCAACCTGTCTATGATGAATTGATCAAGGCTTGGAATGAAGGCGTATTGACTTACGACCGAGCTACAAAGAAGAACTTCAGAATGAACGAGAAAACCTTCTTCATGAACATGATTTCATTACATGGTTTCAAAAAAAGGTACCTTCTGGCCAACTTAGGTCGTTCCAAGTTTGGTGTTGATAGTTGCCTAATTTCATCTCTCTCCTTGAGCTTGCAGTGCAAAAGCGATTTGTCTATAAATGTCGAATTACGACAACTGGCTAGAGGATTTGACTACAAGGTCTTGTCATTTAATGCTTATGACGTGAATGGATATCGCTTTCACACAACAAGCTACGAGAAGAGTCGGCCCAATCCAAGGACCACCAATACCGGAGTATTTACACCTGGAGTAGTTGAGGAGCATGAGGAGCCTGAGGACTATTATGGCATAGTTGAAGAAATATACGAGCTCGAATTCCATGGTGAAAATGCACCTAAGCCGATCATATTCAAATGCAAGTGGTTTGATCCCGGAGTATCGAAAAGGTCTCCTAAATTTGGGATAGTCGAAATTAGACAGGATTCCTTCTATCTAGGTGAGGATGTCTATATTGTGGCTCAGCAAGCCAGACAAGTTTATTATTGTCCATATGCTTGCAAAACCGACCCACGTCTCCAGGGTTGGTATATTGTGCACAAGGTGTCACCACGTGGTAAATGTGCTCGCCCAAACGATGACGATTACAACTTGAACCCACGCACGGATAACGAGGAGTTTTATCAACAAGACGAGGGGCTACCAGGGATGCTTGAGATAGACTTAACTGAAGATATTGAAATGGAAGTAGACGAGGAATGGATTGTTGACGAGGAAGCTCAGCAGATGAGGTGCATGATCCGAGAGACTTGAAAATGCTTGATGGATTACAACTAGACAATGACAACGATGAGGATGAGGTCGTTGACGATTTGGAGGCTCTTGATAGTGATGACGAGACCTATCGTCGAAATAATCCCGATCATGAAGAATATTAGAAATACATGTAATACTTCTCGTTTTAATACTTGTAAATATTAGAAAAACATGTGATACTTCTCGTTTTAATACTTGTAAATACATTTTTTTGTTTTGCTTCCTTGCTAATTACTTCTCGTTTACCAAGACTAATACTGGTTTATTTGTTTTAATTGCGCGGTGATGGGGCCCACTAGGAGGTGTCGCTCGACTTACTCGAGACAACCCGGGAGCCGGAGGCCGGAGCGGAGCCGGAGCCAGCGACTGGGGAGCCGGAGCCCTCACAGAGGCAGAGGAGGGCTAGGGGCACAGCCGGAGACGACCTTGGCTCCTCTCGTTCTTCTAGGGGCGAGGACGTCGCTCTGCAGATGTACGACGAGGGGGGGCCCACACGCGTCTGAGGAGGCGGATCCGCACGCGTCTGAGGGGGCAGGGGGTTCGACTTCCACTACAGCCTCGCAACCATATAAGCGAGGTCCCAGCCAGCTCCCGAAGCGACCGATTCCCCGTTGACCGCCGCCCACCGATTGCACCCCGGGGGGATAGGTAATTAAGTAACTTCATATGTTCTTCATTTGATATATAGAAAAATCGAATAAGAACTAATAATAACTATTGTTAACCACTTGTGCAGAACCGGATACTTGTTGAGGAGGGGGTGGAGGCTCGCAATGTCAATGGGATCTTGGGACTTCGTGTAGGGAGCACTTCCCCCGGCCCGGTGTACAAGTCGAGGAGGATGTGGAGGGAGAGTTACCCTCGTTTGACCGATGCACGCTCTCTTCCCCGCGCCCGAACCGTACGTAAACTTAGCGGATCGGTGATTTCGCAGTTATGGGTAAGCCATTCTCGCTCTACGGCCCTCATTTCATTGCTTTCATTGTTCAAATAAAATAATGGATACCTCGTGTCTTTATGCGGGACTTCTTCGGATGCCGGCCCGGGACAGGAGGAAAGGGCGTATCAGGTGGCTTACGCTTCCTGTAAAAGACGTGTCTCGGACTTGTATTATGAGGCCCGCCCCGCAGCGCACATTGACTACAACGCCACCTACCGTAATAGAAGAATCAACGAAAGCGAGGCAAGAAGTGACACGAGAGATTCGACAAGGGAGCAAGATACCTCCTGGTAAATACAAAACATCTCCTATTGATCTCTTTTCGCATTATTACCTATGCCAATTTGATCTTCCGATGGCTTGTAGGTGATTCCGAGCCGGTGCGCAACCTTTTGCGATTGCTTTGGGTCGCTATTGTGGATAAATGGTTGGACGCGGACTGCGTAAGATGCACCAAGAGAAAAAAGACCACCGTATGCGGATGCCGTGTGCACCTCACCACCGGGGGCGGGCGCCAGCCTCAGCAAATACAAAAAGACATATGTAAGTCGACACCACTTGTCTAATATAGCCGCGTTCAATTCTAATTGATTCCTAACCACATGTTGGCTTTTTTGTAGGAGGCGGCGCACGGTGGCCGGCCAATTACCCAACTCGAGGCGTATGCTCTCGCCCACATGGGCCCGGCCAAGTCCAACATCGAGTACAACCCCGATGCGGGCCCAGAGGCGTACACAAACTCCAGCGTCCACACCCGCCTTAGTTCGTACACGGAGGCATTAAGGTTAGTCCACGGGCCAGACTACGACCCGAGGTCCGAGGAACACCTTGATCCCGAGCTAGTGATGAGGATTGGGCAAGGCAAGAAGCATGGACGGTTCTACATTGGCGACGGCATCCTCGACACGGCCTCTACTCCTCCTCTCGACCGCCTACGAGCGCCGAGCACGAGCTCTAGTGTGCCCATAAGCCGGCGGCCGACGGCGATAATGTCACTCCGGGTAAGTATTCTCACTTTCATTAGTCGTTCTTTGACTTTGACTTTTACGTTCATTAGCTCGCATTCTTGGAACATTGTTGTCAAATATTGCGGGCCGAGATGCGACGTCTTCGGCGGCGACGGGAGGCCTTGCTTGCCGAGCGGGAGGCCGAGCGGGCCCGGCGGGAGGCCGAGCGGGAGGCCGAGCGGGCCGAGCGGGAGGCCCGGCGGGGAGACGATGCAAGGTTTGCTCGCGTTCGTGCAACAACTTGGGCAGCAGCAAGGTTTGCGGATCCCGGCTGGCAACCGCTTGCACCACCACGACCACCTCCACCACCTCGTCGAGAGTCCACCCCTGGCACCCCGGTGAGTATAAGCACAATTGTTTTACTTTTTGTGCTAATGCTTAGTGTCAAACCTAGTGTCGGCCTTCGTGCCTGATGTGTTGATTTGTCGGCCTTCGTGCCCGAGTTGTTGATTTGTCGGCCTTCGTGCTGGAAATGTGGTTGTCGGCCTTCGTGTCGACCTTTTTGCAGGTTTTGGAAACCTCCCCATGTAGGGGAGGTGCTTCGCCGAAATTTTCAACTTTTCTTTACAACTTGGATTTTTATCTTGTTACTCACGTGCAATTTTTTTTTATTCAGGCGGCTCTCGGGGGCGTCGTCGAACCATGTCGGAGGGTCGCCGGGGATGCACGTCGGGGCATCCCCGGCCGGAGCTTCGCGGGGTCGCACGTCGGGCCGGGATCCCGCTTGCCGTGAGCCACCCGCGGACTCGTTTATATGTATTGAACTTGTGAACTTGGAATAATGTGTACTTTTGGATATGTGGTTTGTATGTGTACTTTTGGATATGTGGTTTGTATGTGTACTTTTCGATACGTGGTTTGTACTTTTGTGCACTCATTTTTATGTATTCCGGATATGTTTGGCCACACTTTTGGATGTGTCGTTTTTCATTTATAAATGTGGTTTGTGAGATATTGAAGTTGAATTGTGATTTATATATATATATATGTTTTATTTGTCACAACGTAAAGCAAAAGAAAAAAACAAAAAAAACAAAAAAAAAAGGGAAGGAGGCTTCCCCGAGTGCCTGGGCACTGGGCACTCGGGGAAGAGGAAAAATAAAAAAAATAACCAGCACCCTTCCCCGAGTGCCCTGCGCCTGGCACTCGGGGAAGACCAAAAATAAAAAAAAAACCAGCACCCTTCCCCGAGTGCCCTGCGCCTGGCACTCGGGGAAGACCAAAAATAAAAAAAACAGCACCCTTCCCCGAGTGCCCTGCGCCTGGCACTCGGGGAAGAATTTTCAAAAAAAAAAAATTTCTTCCCCGAGTGTTGCACTCGGGGAAGAGGTTACAAAAAAAAAAGAAAATTCTTCCCCGAGTGTTGCACTCGGGGAAGAGTAAAAAAACCCCGTCGACGGCGTTAAATCTTCCCCGAGTGCTACCGTGGCACTCGGGGAAGTCTTCCCCGAGTGCACGATTTTTGGCACTCGGGGAAGAGCTCTTTCCCGTGAGAAGCATCCCCGGAAGCTCTTCCCCGAGTGTTGCACTCGGGGAAGGCTTCCCCGAGTGCTTTTTGCTCTTCCCCGAGTGCTTTAGGCACTCGGGGAAGCAGGCGGCTGCTGTAGTGTATTTCTTATGTTGTCGCAAACACCTGGTTTAGTATCATGATTATAGAATTTACTTACTCCATCATTCATTCGCATTGTGCCACACACTGAAATTTAGGGTGTGACACTCACATGGCAGCACAAAAGGGAGGCGAGGCCCATGGATGAAAGAATAATTAATTAAGTTCTATAATCATGATATTAAATTTGGTGTTTGCGACAACACAAAACAGAGGCAAGGCGAGTGGGACAAACCAGAGGTTAACAAAGGTAATATATAGCTTATCAAGTCAAACATTTGACATTATAATCCATATCGAAACCTGAAATAATGTGATGATGTGATTGCAGAGTTTAGTTGTTTCTATGATATATTGCTTAAGATTATGAACATCAACGCGTTTCTATGATAAATTGCTTAAGATTATAAACATCAAGGAAGCCAAAGGTGATGCCATCATTCTGAAAATAAAAGGTATTATTTTGTTAACAAAGGAGATGGAAACTTTGACTATGACGTATGACCACGACAGTTCCAACAAATGTTTAGATGGGAAGTTCTTAAACATTTTAATTTGTATTTACTACCTTCTTATATACTTGCAAAAAAATGAGTATTGATAAATACTATATCATGCAGATGGTAGGTGCATGGATCCATGGCATGCGCGCGCAGATCCTGAACGATGAACATATGTTCTCTAATGTTTACCTGGAACACACACATGGAAGCAACACACAAATACATGTGGCTAAGCTATGTGAGAGGCCAGCATATGCGCGACATTGCTTTATAATGCCAGACACGAAATGGTACCACAGATTTACTAATTTTCTTGTCAATATTTTCATGTGTTCAATCCTGACTAAAATATTTTTTAGGTATTCCTCCCAATGCATGTGCAGACACACTGGTTCTTGGTGATATCGAATGCTAATTTGCAGACTTTACCAGTGTCTGAACTCCAAGAAACAATTCCATGCAGATATTGTGCAACAAGTGAGGAATATGGTGAGGAATCATTAATTTCGCATGCTTTGTACTATCCCATTTAATTTCGCATGTGACCGGCTTGACCTCGATCCACTTGGTGAACTTGTCGATGGCCACCAATACTCTGTTGAAACCACCTGGCGCAATTGGCGGTGGCCCAATCATGTCGAGCCCCCAGCAGGCGAAGGGCCAGGTTGGCGGTATGGTGACTAGCTTGTAGGCTGGGACGTGTTGCTGCTTGGCGAAGTACTGGCATCCTTGGCACCTTCTGACGAGTTCTTCAGCGTCGCCCAGGGCTGTGGGCCAGTAGAAAGCTCGCCGGAAGGCCTTGCTGACCAGCGTGCGTGAAGACGCGTGGTTGCCGCAGACGCCTTTGTGGATCTCCTCCAAGATGTCCTTGCCTTCTTGCCGAGGGACGCACTTCATGAGTACTCCGGAAGATGCGCCCCGCTTGTAAAGCTTGTCTCCGACGAGGACGTAGGACTTGGCGCGGCGGATGAGCTGCTCGGCCGAGTTCTTGTCCGAGGGAACCTTCTGCTCGCTGAGGTAGTCGATGAAGGGTTGCCTCCAGTCCACGTCGATCATCATGACCTCTTGTCCAGCTGGTGGGTGCGCTGGGACAGTGGTCGGTGGCGCCGGCTCCGGGATGGATGGCGCGTGAAGCTCGTGAACGAAGACACCCACTGGTACTTGAGCGCGGGTAGATCCAAGCTTCGAGAGAACGTCCGCTGCAACGTTGTTGTCGCGGACGATGTGGTGGAACTCAAGACCGTAGAACTTGTTCTCGAGCTTGCGGACTTCTAGGCAGTAGGCGTCCATGTTCTCCTTGTTGCGGTCCCAGGATTTGTTGACTTGGTTGATGACCACTGCGGAGTCGCCGTAGACTAGTAGCCGCTTAATGCCCAGTGAAGCCGCGAGGCGGAGCCCATGTAGGAGAGCTTCGTACTCGGCTTCGTTGTTTGAGACCTTCCAGAAGATCTGCAGGACGTACTTGAGTTGTTCGCCTGTTGGAGAGATCAGGAGTACCCCTGCACCTGCGTCCTCGAGGTTGAGTGAGCCGTCGAAGTACATCACCCAATGCTCTGGTCGCACGGTTGGAGTAGGTAACTGGTTCTCTCGCCACTCCGCCATGAAGTCGACTAGCGCCTGCGACTTGATGGCTGTGCGTGGCTTGAAGTCGATGGTGAGGGCGTCGAGCTCGACTGCCCACTTGGAGATTCTTCCAGTAGCATCTTGGTTCCGCAGGATGTCGCCGAGCGGGTAGTCGGTGACGACGGAGATCGAGTACTCCTGGAAGTAGTGTCGTAGCTTCCGCGAGGTGATGAGTACTGCGTACAGGAGCTTCTGCACGGGTTGATAGCGTGCCTTGGACTCTAATAGGACCTCGCTGACGAAGTAGACTGGGCGCTGGACTGGGTAGGCGTGGCCGTCTTCCTGCCGCTCGACGATGACGGCAGTACTGACCACGTGAGTAGTCGCAGCGAGGTAGAGCAGTAGCTACTCGCCCTTGCGAGGAGCCGTGAGGACCGGCGGCTTCGATAGGAAGTCCTTGAGCTAGGCAAGGGCTTGATCTGCCTCTGGAGTCCACACGAACTTCTCTTGGTGCTTGAGTAGTTTGAAGAAGGGGAGCCCCCGTTCTCCAAGCTTTGAGATAAATCTGTTCAGTGCCGCCATGCACCCGGTCAGCTTCTGGACGTCTTTGATGCTCGTGGGAGCTTTCATGCTGGTGATGGCGGAGATCTTCTCGGGGTTGGCTTCGATGCCGCGCTGGCTGATGATGAAGCCGAGTAGTTTGCCCGAAGGTACGCCGAAGACGCACTTGTTCGAGTTAAGCTTCCAGCGGTATTCGCGCAGAGATGCGAAAGTCTCTTCAAGGTCGTCGATGAGGGTGCTGGAGTTTCTGGTCTTGACGACCACGTCATCCACGTAAGCTTCGACGTTCTTGTTGAGTTGCTTCTTGAAGCAGGCCTGGATAGCTCGTTGGTAGGTGGCGCCGGCGTTCTTCAAACCCGAAAGACATGGTCGTGTAGCAGTACGCGCCAAACGGGGTGATGAACGCGGTCTTCTCCTGGTCTTCTTCCTTGATCGCGATCCGGTGGTACCGGAGTAGCGGTCGAGGAAGCGAGCGGTCGCGGCCCCGCCGTGGAGTCGATGACTTGATCAATCCGCGGCAACCCGAAGGGGTCCTTGGGGCAGTGCTTGTTGAGGTCGGTGTAGTCGACGCACATCCTCCACTCGTTCGAGTTCTTCTTGCGGATGAGGATTGGGTTGGTGAGCCACTCAGGATGGAAGACTTATCTGATGAAGCCAGCCGCGAGTAGTTTGGCGAGTTCCTTCTTGATGGCGTCCCGTCTGTCGTCGGCAAAGCGTCAGAGGTGTTGTCGCTTGGGGGTGGCCTTAGGATCGACGTTGAGGCAGTGCTCGATCAACTCCCTGGGCACTCCTGGCATGTCCGCTGGCTTCCACGCGAAGATGTCGCGGTTAGCCCGGAGGAAGTTGATGAGCGTGTCTTCCTATTTGGGGTCGAGGCCGGTCCCGATGATGGTGGTCTTGCTGGAGTCACCTGTCCCGAGGTCGATGGTCTTGACTAGGACCTCCTCAGCTGGCTGAGGCTTGTTGGCGCTGTCAGACTTCTCCGGGATGTCGAGTTCACTTGTAGCAAGTTTCTTCGACGAGGCGTAGACCTCTATCATGGCATTGGATACTTGATCTGTGGAGGCGATCTCCACGGCTTCTATGTCGCAGTCGTGTGAGATCTTCAAGCCCCCTTGAAGAGAGAGTACACCCGCTGGGCTTGGCATCTTGAGTACCAAGTAGGTGTAGTGGGGCACCGCCATGAACTTGGCAATGGCCGGTCTGTCGAGGATGGCATGGTAGGAGGTCTCGAAGTCCGCGACCTCGAACTTGATGTACTCAGTACGGTAGTTGTCTCGAGATTCCCCGAAGGTAACTGGCAGGACCACTGAGCCAAGTGGGATAGCCGCGTTACTGGGGACGGTGCCGTAGAAGGGCGTGTTGCTCTTGGTGAGCATGTGGGTGATGTCGAGCTTCATCTTCTTCAAGGTCTTGGTGAAAAGGACGTTGAGCCCGCTTCCACCGTCGATGAGGACCTTGTTGAGCTTGGAGCCCGCGACCACTGGCTTCAGGACGAGGGGGAACCGTCCCGGTTCGGAGAAGCTGGTCCATTGATCCGCGCGGGAGAAGGTGATGGGTACCTCCGACCACCTGAGAGGGGTCGGACCGCTGGCTCAATGCTCATGACTTCCCGGCGGGTAGCCTTCTGCTCCCGCCTGCTGGGTAGTCCGCCGAAGAGGACGTTGACGGTCTTGTCGGGTTCCTGGAAGTCGTTGTTGTCTCCGTCGTTCTTCTTCTTGCCCTTTTTATCGTGAGGGTGCGGTGGCTCTGGTGTACACTTGAGTGCATGCCTGAGCTGATAGCACTGCTCGGTGGTGTGGTTGCCGTTCAGATGCCACGGGCACTTCTCCTTCAACAGGTCTTTGAAGCCGCCGGAGTTCTTTTTCGAGTTCTCCTTCGCAGGGCGCTGGATAGCCGCGACAGTGTTGTCTGGCTTGCGCTTGCGGTTGGGGCCCGAGTAGTAGTTGTTGTTGTTGCTGCGACCACCTTGGTTCCCGTTGTTGCCGCTGCTGCCGCCCGCGTTCTGCTTGTTCTTGCCACGGATGGCGTCGTACTTGGCATTGGCCTTGTCTTCTTCATCCGCCCAGGACGTGATCATGTCCTTGAGGTGGGGGATGGACTTGGGGCGGCGACGACTGAAGTCTTCAAAGGTGCGGCGATGGTAGAGGCCGTCTTGGAAGAGGTCGATGACCTCCTTGTCGGTGACGTCGACCACGGTAGCACGCTTGTCGAAGAAGCGGTGCATGTACTTGCGGAGGGTCTCGCCTTGTTCCTGCTTGACCATGGCTAGGTCCATGCGAGTACCTGATCGGCCCATGGCGCCCGCGAAGTTGCTGGTGAATTGCTCCTTCAGCTGGTCCCACTTGTCGATCGAGTGCTTGTCTAGCGACTCGAGCCATGTGAGTGGAGCTTGGTCCAGGCAGAAGGGGAAGTAGAGGCACTTGGTGTCGTTGTTGCCGCCAGCATTCTCGATGGAGAGGGCGTAGCACCTGAGCCACTGGATGGTGTCCTGCTTCACGTCGTACTTGGTGATCCCCAAAGGCTTGAACTTGTCGGGGAGGAGCAAGTTGCGAAGTCGAGGTGAGAAGGCGGGGAAGCCGTCGTTGTCGCCTGCGGTGGTCGACTTCTTCCACCGCAGCTCCTCAATCTTCTGGCGGGCATCGTAGCCACCCTGTGAGGCACCAGAGGCGTGGCTGTTCGCGTGGCCACGGCCGCCGCGGCCCCGCCGCCGCCGCCGGCCCTCTCCGTCGGCTCCCCGGTTGGAGCTTCCGCCGTCGGCCGCCGCCGCCGTCGGGGTCGCGGCCACCGCCGGCGGCAGGAGCGCGGTGAGGGACGACGTCGCGATTGCTGTTGCCACCTTGTGGAGGTCCGCCGGCGTTCGAGCGAGTGCGGTTGGGCTGAGCGGGAAGCTCAGCTCGGGTACGGTTGGGACCGTTGTTGGCGCTGCGACTTGTAGCTTCGTTGTCGTGGTGCCTGGCGGGAGGAGGTTGGTTGACCCTGTTGTCGACCCGCATGAAGTAGGCATCTTCAGCGAGCTTGGCGATGACCTCTCCAGCGCGTATGCCCTGGGCCTGATGTGCAATCGCAGTGATCGACATGAGGCATTGCTCAGGGGTAGTGTGTACTCTGCTCTCGACCGCCTCGAGAGCTTCCGCGAGGTTGCGGATGGGGAGGTTGTCCCGGAGACGCTGACGCCGTTCGCTGCGCTTCCTGTTACGCTCGCGTCGAGCGTCCCTGCTGGCGGGGGTCTCGTCTGCTGGAGCATCGGCAGACAGCTCGTCGGAAGAGATGTCTTCAAGGTACTTGTCCTGAGCCGTCCCTGAAGGTCCTGGGGTGTCGCCGGCAGCCATGAAGACTTGGCGATCAGGGGTGCCAAGGCTGGACTCAGAAACCGCCACCTCAGTTGGGGGTGTTCGAGTCAGCTCGGGCAAGTGGTGTTCCCTCCTGGAACGGTAGCGAGTCGATGTAGGCGACGTAGCGTGAGTCTCCGCTTATCAGGTCAGCAGGCTTGCGGTCTGGCCAGTAGACGAATCTCCCGGCCGGTGTGGATGTTATAACCAGCCCAGAGGCCGGCCCTGACAAGGGATGCTCAGTGGAGTTGTCTTCGGACTCAGGCTCCTCTGGGTCCGACCCGAAGTCGAACTCATATGCGAGATTCGAGTAGAACTCGGAGAGAGGGTTGGAGTCCAAAGCGTGGCCGGGGCGGTGTCAGAGTCTGAGTTGTACTCGGGTACGGGCTCCTTGCCGGCCCGGCGCGAAAAGGGAGCCTCCGTGCGGGCCCGGCTGAGGATGCGGGGGCCACGCGCGGAGCGCTCGCGGAGTGGTGGGACCACGTGCGATGGCTGAGCAGCCAGCTCGCATGCGATAGCCCATGGAGACGTCGAGTTCGAGTTGGAAGCGGACTCGAGCTCGAAGTCAGCGTGATGGTTGAAGAGCGAAATTTCGCCGAACTTGCCGGCGAGTTCACCTGTGACAACTTCGGGAAGTGTCACAAAGCCGGTCTTCGGGTTGGGCGGCATGGTGAGGTGGCGCTGGAAAGAGCCCGCGCCGCCTGCAGTGCAAACCCAGGCGCCGAACACGAAGGTGTCGCCGCGGTTGAAGGCGACGGTTGGCTTGAAGTAGACGGGAGCCGTCGAGTTCGCCATGTGATCTCGGGCGAGATCCCCTACCTAGTGCGCCAGCTGTCGGTGTTTTAGACCGGCAACCTACTAAGGGGAGTACCCAAAGTAGATGAATGTGGCCTCGCCGAGATCGGTAACTCGAAGGAAGAGACACGTGGCACACAATTTAGACAGGTTCGGGCCGCGAGGTGCGTAATACCCTACGTCTTGTATGTTGCGTAGCTCTGGATTGATTGGGCACGATTACAAGATGGTGTAATAGTGCGCCGTCAGATTGGATGCTAGAGAAGGGTCCCTGCCTCGCCTTATATAGTCCGGGAGGCAGGGTTACAAGTCGGAGTAGAGAGGGTACTAGTCGAGTACGTCTAGGAGTCTTTCCATACAGTGCGGGACATGTACAGCTTCCTAACCGAGTACTTCTCCTCCGTAGTCCTTGTGCTCCACACCATCAGGTGCCGTGTAGCGCAAGCCGGGTAGTCCCAGGGGCCCACCGAGTAGTCGGTCTTGGTACCTACCGAGGTAGTGGGCCCAGGGAGGTCCATACGACACCAACTAACATTATATGTGGGATACAATAGCTAGGTTCGAGGCTTGCAATGTTATTTGGAGCACATTCAAGACCAGAGAAGGATTAGTACCATTGGTGGAACTGGAAGGATTTTGATGTCGAGGCATGGGACATCGACACTGGTTCGTGGATTACCAAAACAGCAGGACAGGACATCTTCTGGCTTATTTATGTTGAAGTACATGGAGCACTGCTGCACTGGAATGGTTACAGACTACAGTAGGTCAAAGCTAGCAGGATACTGATCAACTCGGACTTCAATGAGAAACAGACTGAAAGGATCCCTGAGCTTTAGGTCGCCTTTAGCTGTTAAAAAGTTTACTACATAACTATTGTAATGGTACGGTAGTTCTATATATTCAGTTTACCACATATAATCGCATCTTTGGTGCCATGACGAGTTCATGGATTACAGAGTTCTTCGAAACTTACAAAATGTAGCTGCCAAAGATGCGATTATATGTGGTAAACTGGTGAGTCTTCCTTCCTGTCAATGAAATTATTGTTTCATTCTTCACGGTACATGTAGAAACATGTAGAAATAACAGTTCTTTATCCATACTAGTAGAGATAATAAGTGGGTTCAATCAAGAACCGCAGAGTGCTTGGAAAAGTAGAATTTGGTTCTTAAGGAAGTAGAGATTTGACGGGAGCTATGCAAGGAGATTACAGACAGTTTCGATATGGACACAAATAAATTCAACATATATTCAAGAAAACAGTAGAACTGTGGTGAAATAAAGAAACAAAAATACGAGCATGTTTTTTTTCCGTCGTGTGTTTGCAACTTCGTGTGTTCTTACTAGAATCCACGTGCCGTCGGGAGTCAGGTCGAGGTCGAGGCTGTGGGTGTGCTCGCGTCACCCGTGGACACTGGACAGCGGCGTGCTGCATGCATGTGTGCTTTTTTTTTGACAGCCGTGACCGGATTAAAGAAATTAATGACTAATGACACCTTGTTATGCGCCGTCGTCGGTGTGACGCCCGCACCCGGGGTTCGTCAATGCCGTGCGCGAGTCGCCACAGAATAACGTTGCCAGTAGTGCAAAGCTGGCTGATAACCAAGAAAGATGAAAGAAAAGGAGGAGAAGGAAGAATAATGGTGGTAGATGATAGTGACGGAGCTATTAGTACGGGCGTACATGCAGCTCCAGATAAAAAAAAAAAAGAAGCTCCACTCCGTAATTTTCTAGTCGAACGGTTCCAGCTCTGACCAAACTTCTAAATTATGCTTTAGTCCAATTTCTTTACGTCCGAAAACTTAGCTATTTGGTTTCATAATGCAATTTGTCATTTTTGTTTCTCCATAGACAAGTTGAATTTTAATTTGAGACTTTGCAATATGGTAGTGGACATCATAACCTATAGTAGAAAATATTTTATGATTTTTCAGCATTGGTTTTAAATTTTTTATCTCAATGGTCAATTTCATTGATTTTTTATATTACCCTACCAAAATGGTGATAATAAAATAATGATATATTTTTTAAAACGTGCCTATATATATTGTCTGCTATCATCTTGCAGAATTTGAACTTTAAAGTTCACTTATGCATGAGGAAACAAAAAACACAAATTATGTTAAGGTGTAAATTGAACAAATGAATCTGAGAAGTACTTTAGATGGTTATCCAGACTTCGGCTATATTTGAGTGGAGTAATTTGAACTTTTTATTTTTTATGATTTTCTTTATCATAAAAAATGCAAGTGCAACTTATTTTTAATATATTTATAATTAGTTTTTGATAAGACGAATAGTCAAACTATACACGAGAAACAAATTTAAAAGTGACAAACATTCAACATGGATAGAGTATTGTGTGGAACTACATGCCATGTTGCACAACTAATACTAATCCTGTCTATCTGCGTAAATTTGCATTTCAATTCACTATTCACCTGTCACATCTTTTCAATCGAGTCACATATTCTCTCATAGTATATGCTCCAATGTACAATTTTTCACAACTTTCCACCGTAATGCACTGTTCATTCACACAATTTTGACGAACTAAGTAGGCGCTTATGTCACTGTCTTTACTTGTTTGATTGATTTGATGGATGTCACGCACTACGATGGTAAAGGTCACCCAGCTCACCAGCCTTTTCCAAAGACTACCGAGGTAGGCATGACAAAGACGCCTGTTTCCTTGACTCCTTAATTTTTGCTAGGCCTAATTAAGGTTCTGATTAATTTGAGCGTCAGTGGCTGGGCCTTTTACATACCGACGGACTGTTGGGTCTCAACAAGGAATACCGACGGATACTCCAAACCTCCCATTGCTAACGTATACATTTTTATGTACGAACAGTGAATAGTTCAATCATCGACGACCTGCATGCCCTTATTAGCAACAATCTTTTACCATCATTAGATGGTTCGATGCAAATTCAGAAGTTTTGGCAATTGATGCCTGGTAGCAATTTAGTGTTGTAGTCTAGTTGTCGACTAACCGACCCATCATCTAACTCCAAAAAGAATAATAAGTGAAAATTTATCAAAAACTTCGTTTTCCATGGCAAACATTATGTAGTAGCATTGTAAAGATGGCAAATGGAAATAGGGGTGACGTAAAAAACCTCTGTAATAAGCACACGTGCGGAGAATAAGACTTGACAACAAAAGGAACCTTCAATAATTCGCAGCAGATCATCTTAGAGTAAGTTTTAGATCTTTTATTTTGGATTTTTCAGAAAATCTTGGTACACTTATAAAGCGACGAGTACTTAACAATCTAGGAGCCCGGACATATTATTTCTGTGGAGACTGGTGACTGTGAGAGAAAGTGTAGCAGCCTCGGCATCGTGTCACATTGTTGTGGAGAGATGAGGCGTCGCTGCTCCAGCAGCAGCAGCCGTGTGCTGGTGTGGCTGGTGCTCGTGTGCTCATGCTTCGAAGCACCTCTTGTTCAGGCTCAGCAAGCATCAAGAACTGATCCAGTCGAAGGTTCGAAACTGCCATGTGTTACCTCCGTCCTCTAATACCATATGGTTAACCATAATTGTATGCTTGCATGGCTCCATTTACTCTCCTATATTGTTAACGCGGGCGTGCAGCGGCAGCGCTGAACACCATCCTGGGGAGATGGGGCCAGAAGGCGATGCCGTCGCCGGCGTGGAACATCAGCGGCGACCCCTGCAGCGGCGCCGCCGTCGACGGCACCGGGCTCGACGGAAACAACGACTTCAACCCGGGCATCACTTGCGCCTGCTCTTCCGGCGGCGGCAACAGCTCCGTCTGCCACATCACCATGCTGTACGTATATCGTGCTCGATCAGTCTTTGTTTCAGCTGCACGCTAGGTGCTCGACGCCGGCACCAACAGCCCATGCCGTCACGAAATGGTTTAGCTTTTGCTCAAGTTCTGTGCACTTCTCCATGAATGGGCGCAGGGATGAAGACAAGACAACAGCTAGCTGTTGGCTTTGGCTCTCTCCATTGCTTAAAAGAAAAATAAATTCGACCCTTCTCTTCAGATCTTGTGTGTTGCGAACCCGCTGATAAATATACCATGCCTTGTGAACTGACACTCTATTACCCATTTTGTACTAGGACCATATGAGTAATTTGTCTGACTTCTTGTTTATTGAGCAGGAAGGTATACGCCTTGAACGTTGTCGGTCAGATACCTTCAGAGCTGCAGAACCTCACCTATCTAACTTACCTGTATGCTCTCAACTCTTGTCTTCTGTAACCGTCTTCTGTAACAACTATTATAAACTGTAAATTAATATTTGGAAAAATTCCAAATTACTCCCTTCGAGTATATTTTGCAGCAAACATAAGTTAACCCCCATGGTTCAAACTCTGAACTGTTAAATCCTGGTAGATGTTTCTTGTGATGTTTTCAGGAACCTGGATCTAAATTACTTGACAGGTCCCATTCCGTCATTCATTGGCCAATTTTCTGCAATGCAGCACTTGTAAGTGCTACAGTTACCCGAGTTATAGATTCTTGTAATACATCAGTTAGTGTTTTGTCTGAACCATTTTTTATTTTTTAACACAAAAATTAAAGGAGCCTGGGATTTAATCCATTATCTGGACCACTTCCAAAGGAACTTGGGAATCTCACAAACGTCAACTTGCTGTAAGAATCTCTTCTTGCATAACTGCTCAATTTGCATCTATAGATTTATGATAGCCTAAAGTCATCATAACCATATGGCACAAACTATAAGCATAACTTCTCATGAAAGTAACTTATACATTAACAACATCCATGCAATTTCCCTTTTCAATGGTGGTTCGTATATTCGAATGAGATGCAAATGGAGAATTTGAATCAAAAGACTCAACAGAGAAAGCATGCCCCTTTTTATGCTAGTAGCATGTCGTGCAAATAAACTCTGTGCTCCTGACCTATTCCTTTTGTTTCAGAGGCATTAGTTTGGATAATTTTACTGGTGGACTTCCTGAAGAACTGGGCAACCTTTCCAAACTTGAGCAATTGTAAGACGCCCCCTTTCTAATTGCCAAGCACTACCTCTAGTAGAGCTAGAATTTGAACCAGGAGACCTCTATTGTTAAACATGATAATTGCTGCCATGTTTACCTAACAGGTACATTGATAGTAGTGGCTTTAGCGGTCCATTCCCTTCAACATTCTCAAAGCTTAAGAGGCTCAGGATTCTGTACGGTCAACTACGGGGCTACAGTTATGTTCATTGTGCTTCTATATGTTGAATGTTAAACATTTTTTTGTGCTTGCAGGCGAGCATCAGATAATGATTTCACGGAGAAAATACCTGATTATTTCGGGAGTTTGACTAATTTGGAAGACCTGTAAGATTAGTTATTAAATTGTTAGCACGTCATTTATTTATTCAGGAGGCAATTGGAAAATGTCCAGCAGAACTTTTCTGCATATGTTCTTCTCGTTTGAATCAGGACACATAACCATGTCACTAAACTGATCCGCACAATATCTGGATATATAGAGCTTGTATTTTATATATTTAAATGGATTTGGTATGGTATTCTTTTTCTGAAAGAGCAAACTTGTAGGGTACTCCAAGGAAATTCTTTTGAGGGCCCGATTCCATCAAGTTTCTCTAATCTAACTAGGTTGACTAACTTGTAAGTATTTGGGTACTCTGGCAGCATTGTTCCTGTGATAGTTTAGAAGGTCAACCTTGTCAAGATGACTGATGTTCTAAATATGATGACCAGAATTGTTGGTGATATTGTAAATGGAAGCTCTACATTGACCTTCATCAGTAATCTGACATCTTTGAGTACCCTGTGCGTGATACCTTCAACCACAAGGAATACAATTTTATATGTTAATTAACAAATGGAAAGTTTCTTACAGGATATTGAGGAACTGCAAGTTATCTGGTAATCTTGGAGCAGTTAATATTTCTAAGCTTGCAAATTTAATATTGCTGTAAGTTTTTAGTCATGGGCCATTGTACCAGTTTACGATGTTATTGCATTTTTTCTGAAATTTAATATGAATTTTACTCAAGTAACTATGCTGTCATATGCCACAGGGACTTGAGTTTTAATAATATCACTGGCCAAGTTCCTCAATCAATCCTTACTCTGGACAAACTTGAATTCCTGTAAAGAATCCTCAATCAATTATTTCCACCATACAAACACCACCATGGATGTTCATGTTTCATCATCTTGTACTGTACCCATTTCAGGATTCTTGGGAACAATAGCCTTTCTGGAAGCCTGCCTGATGTGAAAAGTGCTTCATTAAAAAATTTGTATGTCAACCAATTCAGCATAGAAGTAATCTTCTTTTATAGAACAAATTATTTTGACTAATTCAACAGTACATTCATTATTTCATATGTAAGTTATTTATTTAATTTGCAGAGATTTTTCATATAACCATCTCACTGGAAGATTTCCTTCTTGGGTTACTGAGAAAGATTTGCGATTGTAAGTTAAACATGCAATTTATGTTTCCTAGCTAAGGGAAGAAAGCTGGTATACTCAATTTTTTGTTTTGTTCAAGGAATTTGGTGGCAAACAACTTCGTTCTTGATAGCACCAATGACAGGTAGGCATCTAGTTATACTTCTGCATGAGTTAAGTTTTAATAGAATCTTTCTAACAACTTCAAATTTTGACTTCAATTATATGCACAGTATTCTACCTTCAGGACTAAACTGCCTCCAGCAAGACAATCCTTGTTTCCTTGGTTCTCCACAGTGTATATTTTTTCACTCATCATCAACCGTGGCTGGTAATGTCAGGGATCTTGGTAAAGGGGTTATAGTAATTATGCACATCTTAACTGCAGATTATTCCTTCGCGGTAGACTGCGGCAGTAACAGGTCTATGACAGGGTCAGATAGTACTATGTACGATGCAGATGTTACAGACCTTGGGGCTGCATCATACTATGTCACCGGTCAAACAAGATGGGGCGTCAGCAATGTAGGAAAATTCAACCAGGCCCCAAATGGCAGTAACATAATATATAGCCCCAACCAGCAGTTTCAGAACACAACAGATTCAGAACTGTTCCAAACAGCGAGGATGTCGGCATCATCGCTGAGATACTATGGTCTTGGACTTGAGAATGGAAATTACACTGTTGTGCTTGAATTTGCAGAAATTGGATATCCCAACACACAGACTTGGCAAAGCCTAGGAAGGAGGGTTTTTGACATATATGTCCAGGTATGTACAAATTGAACACATGCATGATATAATTTAATAATTTGTTTGACTATTTATCTGAAAGCACTAATATTTTTCATTTGCATAGGGTTCTCTTAGAGAAAAGAACTTCAATGTAAGGAAAACAGCTGGTGGAAAATCTTTTACTGCAGTTAGCAAGAGTTACACAGCAACTGTGTTGAAGAACTTCCTTGAGATCCATCTCTTCTGGGCTGGCAAGGGCACTTGCTGCATCCCTAAACAAGGTTACTATGGGCCGATGATCTCAGCACTAAGCGTCACTCCAAGTAAGCTTGGCCTAATCGTTAGATTAACATAAGGAAGTACATTACTTGGCTTTTCTTAGATAAGCAAAACACTTAGGCCTTAGCTTTTTCCAGATTTTACTCCAACTGTACGAAATGGTGTACCCAAAAAGAAAAGCAAAGCTGGTGCGATCGCTGGAATAGTGATTGGTGCATCAGTTTTAGGATTAGTAGCTTTATTTGGAGTATTTGTGTTTACAAAAAGGAGAAGAAGGATAGCGCAGCATAAACAAGGTATCGGATGTATTTACTATTTGTAGTGCATAATTCTTACATAAAAAGTCCTCAGATGAAATATTCCCATGCATGTGTACTTGAAAAATGCAGAACTGTACGACCTGATTGGACAGCCTGATGTTTTCAGTTATGCTGAACTCAAGTTAGCTACAAACAATTTCAGCCCTCGGAACATTCTTGGAGAAGGCGGATACGGACCGGTTTATAAGGTTGCGGACATTTCCCCTATTTAATTTTATCTTGCAAAATCGCGACCATTATTTATCTTATTTGGTGCATATGCTAGCTGCATCTAACTTTATGGTGTCCTTGTTAGTCTCTGGTCTCAAAATCTACATGTAACTTTAGTTCTTGCCTTTGTTTGTCAGGGTATGCTAACTGATGGAAGAGTGATAGCTGTGAAACAACTTTCTCAATCATCTCATCAGGGGAAAAGACAGTTTGTGGCAGAGGTTGCAACAATTTCTGCAGTCCAACACAGGAATCTTGTCAAACTGCATGGATGCTGTATTGACAGTAACACACATTTGTTGGTTTATGAGTACCTTGAAAATGGAAGCCTAGATCGAGCTCTCTTTGGTGAGCACACTTCTGCATCACTAGCACATTTGAAATTGCCTCTATTTCATCTGGTAACAAGAGTCCCTTACTTTATGAACTCTCAAGTATTTCCTTCTCTGCATTTAGCCGTCATCTATATAAATGTCTTATTAATTTCTTCATCCACAGGAGATAGTAGCTTAATACTAGACTGGAAAACACGCTTTGAGATCATCTTAGGCATCGCTAGAGGCCTAACTTATCTTCATGAGGAATCCAGCATCCGCATCGTGCATAGGGATATAAAGGCTAGCAATGTGCTACTTGAGACCGATCTCACCCCCAAGGTCTCTGACTTTGGACTCGCCAAGCTCTGCGAAGAGAACAAATCCCATGTCAGCACATCAAGAATTGCTGGCACATTGTAAGAACATTTCATCATTCTTCGTCTTATGACTGTACCTTCCATCACCAAAGTTAATATTAAGCTTTTAACTTTCCTGACCATTGCTCAAGTGGCTATCTGGCTCCTGAATATGCAATGAGAGGCCAGCTGACTGCAAAGGCTGACGTTTTCGCATTCGGGGTTGTTGCCCTGGAGGTTGTTTCTGGTCGATCAAACACCGATAACTCCCTTGAGGAAAGGGACATCTATCTCTTAGAGAGGGTAAGCTGATTGACAATCTTTCCATCGAGTAGAAATGTAGAATTGATCAATCCATTCTTAGAGCTTACTGAATATTGATGTGCCTATGTTGATTTGCAGGCCTGGAGCCTGTATGAAGGGAATCAACCACTGCAAATCATCGACCCGAGGCTGGAGGAATTCGACGCTGAGGACATTATGAGAGTCATCCGTGTCGCGCTCATCTGCACACAGGGCTCACCGCACCAGCGACCAGCGATGTCAAGGGTTGTGGCGATGCTTACTAGAATAGCTGAGGTGGCTGAGGAGGTGGCGAAGCCAAGCTACGTCACCGCTGAATCACAGCTCAGGGACGGGGACAGTGGGTGCACCACGAGCAGCTACTGGGCGTCGAGGAGCACCCCTGAGTTCAGTAGGCACAAAGAGGTTGACCCTCTGACCCAGTCGCCCACAATCACCGGAGCAAGTCACGAGATTGGGGGAAGGTGAAAACAGAGATGGTCGATGCTTGGGTTTGAGCCTTTGAGGTGAACGTTTTCGGACACTGTTAAATATGAGTTGGAGCAAACATCTCGCTCTCTGAATTATTGTCAGGTCAAAAAGGTTTTACTGCTTGTATGCCGAATTATTGTCAGGTCGAAAAGGTTTCACTGCTTGTATACCAAATAGATGTGTCTACATGTAAGAAAAATGACCCTAGTTTGGATTTTGATCTTGATAAAATAACAGAGTCAATGCAAGCCACTAATATGGTTTGCTAAGTGAACAAGGTTTAGTTTCATGGAGATCGTACAAAGAACAAAGAAACTGACATGGTTAGACAAATGATTATGGTGTTGAGAAATACATCACTTGTGTAGCTAGATGCCTAGATCATGTTTCAAATTTGGCGGCCATTTGGGTCAATTAGTAGCTGTGGATCTAGCATCTTTTGGCTGCTTACCTTAAATTGATGCCCACGGAATTTAGAAAACTCCAATAGACCTAAGAAAAAGCTACATTCAACGATATAACAAAAAAAAAATGCTATATCATTCCTGCATGTTACAATGCCAAATCAAATCAGACGGTGTAGTGATAAATAGATATATAGAACTATGCAGAATCAGGTTGCGGCAACTTTCAAGACCAAAGATCCATGAAGATGCATAGCACAAATGCACAATACCCACATGATGGGCAACGTTCAGTCACACTGTTTTCTCCATTTTATTACTACAGCAATATTATCTGCAGACATCTAAAACTTCACAGCTGAATGAGCTAACGTTGCACATCATGTTCTTAGCTCAACCTAATTAACTGACTGCCTAGTGGCTAGAGCATTGCTGCATGATAGGATATCTAAACATTAAAATGATACATGAGCTAGGTGTAGCTCCTTAACAACTTCGAGTGCACATGTGTCTCAGTCCAATGGAACCGACTAGTACAGTTCACCTTCCTTATGAGTATGGATAACGCAGTCGGACCTCGGGTAGGACACACAGGTAAGAAGGTATCCCTCAACCTGCTGCGAGTCATCAAGGAATGATCCGTCTGACTGATCGACAATGCCGGCCTCAATTTTGCCAGCGCAGGTAGAGCAAGCCCCAGCACGGCATGAGTATGGCAGCTCCACTCCAGCAGACTCAGCAGAGTCCAGGATGTAAGTATCATCTTGAGCCTCAAACTCATGCACATCCCCTTCTGGTGAGACGAGCTTCACCTTGTAGACAGCCATGGCAGCAAAACCAAGTTTCCTGGAGGTTTTCAGGCTGGAGGTCACAGGGTGGCTGAGAAAACTCACAGATGAAGGGTTCTTCACTGCAGCAACCGAGACTTGAATGCCAAAGTTGCCTCTGAGAGTGCATGAAATTGAGAGTGTGGATGCCATCACCTTGAAGTTCAGCCTTGAGCACATTTAGATATGGACCACAAGTGAGATAATGTATCATCATTTAACAAAAATTTCCCTCTCATAAAAAATGATTTAGCAAGAAGACTAAAATATTAGTTGACGGGTTTGGAAATAGAAGCTATAACGGAAAAGAACAAAGTATGATATGCACCAAGGTGCATTTTTAGGACAAAAAATTGAGCCAGATTCGATCAATTTGTCGATCGAGTATCGGCAATTCAGCATACATGATTGTGCTTTTGTTGCATTGCAACCAATCAGGAATACTGTCCTTTTTTTGTATATTATATAAGTAGAACTAAAACTGAATTCACCCAAATAATGGCAGTCAGTTTACAGTATGCTAGAAATAAACAAAGTGGAAAGCTTTTGAGTCATGAAACTTACTTTATGCGATATATCAATTAGAAAAATCTGAAGTTAAATTATGATATGGACTCACAATCAAAATGTGGACTATAAAACTTTTTTTTTGAATGAACAGGCACAAGACAGTGCTTATTTCATTGATAAGACTATAAAAACTTTGTGCCATGTTCCTCTCTGTGACTCTGCTCTAATAAGAATCGACAAGCAAATGCTCTGGTGTCTGTAACTTGTTCTATTTTTCTGAGGAAAAGGAAGAACGAAGCTGACGGAGGTTGACCCTTATGCCACCTACTGACCATAGGTGCATGCTGAATAGCAACCATTCGGTTAACCTTTCTTACAGTCCAGAATTCAGCTTTTGGTGTACATTTTTGACGAGGATGATTAAAATAATAGCCCAATAAAAATATTCCCAGACGCAATGACACCTTGGATATGCTAAAGGACTATTTCATTAAAAACGAAACCACTGGATGACTGGACACAGAGATTTCTCAGCGGTCACCCAGTCAGCACCAGGTAGTTAAATACAGCAAGACCTTCATCTTCCTATGCAGTACCGTGCTTTTGCAATTCTATCCTATTGCTTTTCCCCTGCTCTTAAACCCCACTTAAAACCATTTCCGTACTTTCGCCACAAAGCACAAACACACGATCACACAATACCATACGCGACTGCTGCCGCGAATCAACAGGATTTTAGGTCCGATAGGGGAATGGAACACAAAACCTTTGAATATCTATCCTTCCACAAATTGATTAATAAATCAAACAAAATTATACATAGCAGTATAGCACCTACTACACCTGAACAAGGAATCTTTCCCTAGAATCAAGAACCCCTTTTCTTCTTCGATCTAAAAATTAATCATTCAACAGAATCCCTACGACTTTCAGATTCACATAAATTCCCAACCACCGTGGAGTCGGCGACAGTAGGCAGCTCAGCTCAAAGCAGAGCAACACATATCTGCCGACCGAGCTCGAAGGAAAGCAGGACAATCACACGGCTGCACGGACCAAAACAGAGTGCGGAACAGAGGGAACGGGGTGCTCGGGTCGTACCGCGAGCTGGTAGAGGAGGAATCGACGGCGGGGATCCCTGGCGGCCGGCGGCTGCGGGCTCCGGTCTGCGTGCGGTGGCGGAGGCAACGAGGCGAGGAGGGGGAGGACGAAAAGGTGGCGTCTCGGTCTCTCTCACTTTCCTTTGCACGCGCACGAGTGGGAGCGCGGGCCCCACCTGTAGGCGGCTCTGCTTCTTTGTAGTGCGTGCGCGCACAGGCACAGAGCAATTCACATCACAGTGAAGAACGTGGTGGGCTGGACTGGACCGGGTAAAAGAAAGAACATCGTTCATCATTTTGGATCTGGTACCTCTCTGCTTGTAGGCTCAGCCCAGTCAGTAATCGGGTGCATTTATAACTTCGTTTGATTTTATTATCAGTGTTGTTTTGAATTAGATTAGTTTCGCATTGAGGCTTCGTTTGGATGTAGATATTGAGCAACTGGAATTGAATTGAATGTCAATACCAAATCAGTTCAGTTTTGATATTGGATTGTAATACCAAATCTATTGTTTGGATACACGTGAAACTACTTGTTGGAATCCAATTCATGTTTGGATGGGTATGTTCTCAAATTGAGAAAGGATGGCTCATTGCATCGTCTTCTCCACCGGCTACAGGACCCAGGAGGCAACGACCTGACGGCTCTCCCATAGCCGGTGGCAGTCACACCTAGCACCCAACTCCCACTCCTCGTCAAGGCGCTACGAAGCTGAGGATTGGAGTAGACCGAGGGAGGTACGGATGTACAGAGCTGTAGAAAGGGAGCTGACCAGGTGTGTGCTGCCGAAGTTGGGGACGATATAGTGCCGGAGTTGGGGAAGACGACGACGCTGTGGGCAAGTGCTCAATGAATCGACCTCTTGCATTAGCAACTACCTCCACCATCATTGGATTCGAGCTCTTGCCTCGTCGGATCGAGACTCACTGGTGGCGAATCAAGCTCCGCCGCTGCCAGTTTAAGGTCATATGTGCCAGTTCGAGGGTGAAGCGTCCCCTCATCAGAGGTGACTAAATGTGATACAAATACCAGTCCCAGGAGGCTGGTAACACATTTATTACAACAGGTGGAATCAGTCTTTTACATCACGGCGACACAAAGGGCACGGTAGTGCCAACGCTACAAGGAACAACACAAACGCTAACGACCACACTACAATAGCAAAGGCTTCCATAGCCTCCTCAGAGTACCACACCATGAAAGCTTTCGGTAGGGCCCTGGGTACACGAGCACGCGCTGGGTGTAGGGCACGACCTACTCAACGTCTTCAGGAATGTAATCGGGATCCTCCTCTGTAAAATAGTTAGTAAAACAAGGGTGAGCACATGCGTACTCAGCAAATCCAACCCCACCCACGGAGGGGCTTTTAAGCAGAATCATGCATAAGGTATAACAAGGATCAGGTTAAGGTTCACTTTCGCAAACTTACACATGCAGGGGTTCATTTCAAAAAGGTTTTCGCAAATCATTTTCATACCTAAAGTGACTCAACTGTTTGAGGAAAACCACTGTGGAACTACCGGACTTCCCGTCCGTCGTAGCCCAGGCACACAGCCACACACACATCACCGGAAAACAACTCACACCGGAAAACATCCCATCCCAAACACTAGTTTTTGTGACCACACCGTGACTCGTCCAATACCGTGGACGCGGCTATTCGAATAGGTTTGACACTCTGCAGAGGTTGTACATCTTTACCCACAAGTAGGGTACCGTCACACGGACACCTCAGCGCCGGTACGGATCCTACATAGCCATTACCCACCTTAGCTAACGCTACGAGCCACCACGGAAGCACCCAAGGGGTTAAACCACATAACCGGGGCGTACCTCACACAGAGCGTACCCCTGCTCCTTGGTCTCCCGCTGCTCACCCGCACACCAGATGGCAAGTAGTTTAACTAGTGGGATTTATGCTAAGCCGTCGCCACATACAACGGTCGAGTGGTTGTACGATGATTTGGGTCAGGTGAGATGTCACGCAACCCGGTCCTTAATCGACAAGATGGACAACTCCCAACACGCTCAACCACACAGGTACGAGCTCACCCATACTCCTGACACACACGTCCATCCCGTCTACCCAGTTCTTTACTCATTTTCCAAACATATCCCCTTTTTGTTTTTAAAGCACTCACACATTTTGAAAGCACTCTCACGTTTTTAAAGCACACATTTAGGCCAAAACAATGGTTCAATCATAGCAATCAAGGGTGGCTATCCTACCATGTTTTGCAGTAAAACAATATGCAATTTGTAAGACGGGTATAGGGTACATTTATAAAACTAGGACAGAAGCATGTATCAAAGGATGAGATTGAACTTGCCGTCTTCGTAGTCTTCGGGGAGTGCCGGCTCGACGTTCGGGGCTTCGGGCTCCTGCTCGCAGTAGTCGGCTTCGATCTCCGGCTCGGGGTACCTTCCTCCGTCTACTCCGTCGGCTATGGCGCACACACAAGCAAGCAAGCAATATTAGCACACACGTTTCCGGCCGAGCTCGGGGAGGGGGAAGTGAGCGGAGAGGGGTATTTATAAGCCCCAGGGAGGGGGTTGGTGTAGGGTTTGGTGGGGGCCTAACTGGGAAGGCATGGTGTAAATTTGGAATTAACCGGGAGTAGGGTTAATTATAGAATATCGGGTTAAAGAGAGGTTAAGGACCTATTAACAATTTGGTTTGAAAGGGGAGGACCTAAGCATAACATTTAAACCTAGTTGGGTCTAACTACAATATCCCAGGGGCCTTATTGTGAGGGGCAGGGTTAGTTTGGTGGGATTCCTTAAAATCTAGGGTTTAATTTGGAAAGGGGGAGAGAGGGATTAGAGAAGAGAGCTAGGTGAGGAGAAAAAGGGGAAAGGCAGGGGCCTTTTGGCAAAACAGCCCCCCCTTCATCCCCTACCTCACGAACAGACAGAGGCAGGGGGAGGGCGGCCGCGCGGGGCCTCGGTCCGGCGGCGGGCGGCGTGCTTGGGTGGGTGGCGTGGTCGGTGCGCGGCCTCGCGGGCCGTGCGGCGGGGGCGAGGGCACGCCGCGTCGGCCCGGCCGGTCAACGGCGCCGGGCGCGGCGCGGCCGGCCGCGGGGAGGAGAGGAGGAGGGGGGTCACCGGCACGGTGGCGTGTCGCCGGCCGGTGCGGGCCGGCGCGCCTGCCGGCTCGGCCGGCCCTCGGCGCCGCGGCGGGTTGCGGGCCGGGGTCAACCCGGTGTCGCGGGCGGGTCGGGGGGGGGCGCGGGGTGCTGGCCGCGCGGGAGGAGGGAGAAGGAAGAGATGAGAAGAAGAAGAGAAAGGAAAAAGAAAAAGAGGGAAGGAAAAAGAAAAGGAAAAGGGAAAAAGGAAGGGAAGAAAGAGAAAGAAAAAGGAAAAGGAAAGGGAGGAAAATGAAGAAGAGAAAAGGAGAAATAGGGAAAGAGATTTTGGAAAATCTGGAAAATTGTTAGGGAAAATTGGGAAAGGGTTTTGCAGGGTTTTTCCTGGTTTTTCGGGCGTCGGCGCATTTTCCGGGACGGCGGTGATGGCGAGGCGGACCGGTCGTCGGGACCGCGGCGTGCGCGGGATTCCCGACCGGTGGCCGACCGCGGCGTTGGGAATGCGCGCGCACGGTTGCTGGCCTGGGTGCGGTGCCGGCGGGATTCGCGGCACGCGCGTCGGGGGAGAGAGGGAGAAACAGTGGCTAGGGTTCGAATGGTAATTGAGCTCGGCGGGTCAGTTTTGAAAATACGCATGATTTATTAGGTGATTTATTTAGAGCTAAAAACGCGGGCGTTACAAACCTACCCCACTTAAAATGAATCTCGTCCTCGAGATTCGGCTAAGTTTCGAATAGGTGGGGAACTCCTTCTTTAGTGCGTCCTCTCATTCCCACGTAGCTTCTTCCACCCCGTGTCTGCTCCATAGGACTCTGCACACCCGTACTTCTGATGTCCTTGTCCGCTTGACCACAGTGTCTAAGATCTTGACGGGCACCTCCTGGTACCTAAGGTCTGGCTGTAGATCGATGGTCTCCACCGGTACTCGCTTCTCTTCCAGAACCTTCAAACATCGGCGTAGGCCGGGAGATGTGAAACACCGGTGTATATCGACATTTCTTCGGGTAGCTCCAACCGTAGGTATGCTACGCTCGACTTTCTTTAGCACTTTATATGGTCCGATGTACCGAGGGGCCAACTTCCCATGTACCTGAAATCTCCGAGTCCCCCGGATGGGTGAAACCTTGAGGTAGACGAAGTCTCCTGGATTGAAGCTCGCTTCACGCCTTTTCTTGTCTGCGTAGCTCTTCTGTCGGGACTGGGCAGCTTTCAATTTTTCTTGGATATCAGCTACTCGCTCCTCGGCTTCCTTTATAAGTGCGGGCCCAACCAAGGCACGCTCTCCTACTTCTGACCACATCAGGGGCGTCCTACATTTTCTCCCGTATAGTGCTTCGAATGGCGACATTCCCAGACTTGCTTGGTAGCCGTTGTTGTAGGAAAATTCTGCATATGGCAGGCTCTGCTCCCAATCTTTGCCGTAGGTGAGGACGCATGCTCTCAACATATCCTCCAAAATTTGATTCACCCTTTCGATCTGTCCGTCCGTCTGTGGGTGGTACGCTGAACTGAAGTCTAGCTTGGTGCCCATGGCTTTGTGCAGGCTTTTCCAAAACCTAGAGGTGAACTGGGTCCCTCTATCTGAGACTATTCTGCTAGGCACTCCATGCAGCTTCACTATATTTTCTATGTAGAGTTTTGCCAACTTCTCTCCGCCATAAGTGGTCCGTACGGGTAGAAAGTGAGCGACTTTAGTGAGTCGGTCCACGATCACCCATATGGAGTCATGTCCTTTCTGAGTCCTTGGCAACCCTACTACGAAGTCCATACCTATTTCGTCCCACTTCCATACCGGGATTGGTAAGGGTTGCAACAGTCCTGCAGGCTTCTGATGTTCGGCTTTGATCCTCTGACAAGTGTCACAGTGGGCGACGAACCGTGCAATGTCTGCTTTCATCCCATTCCACCAATACTTCTGTTTTAAGTCCATGTACATCTTGGTGGATCCCGGGTGAATGGAGTATGTTGAGTTGTGTGCCTCATCCATGATGGTATGTCGAAAATCTCCACCTTCGGGCACGCATATCCTCGTTCTTGTACCACGGGGTGCCTTGGTCATCTACCCCGAAGTCGGGGGCCTTGTTCTCTCCGGTATGCTTGCGGATCTTCATCGATTTTCATCGGTCTCTTGGGCCTTCCGGATCTTTTCCTCTAGGGTAGGCCGAACACTCGAGTGGCGGACGTAGCCTTGGGGGACGATGTGTACGTTGAGCCGTGCCATCTCCTCTTGCAACTGGGCACTCTTGGGTGCCGCCTTCTCATAGGTTTTCCGGCTTAGGGCATCTGCTACTACATTGGCCTTCCCCGGGTGGTAGTGAATCTCTAGGTTATAGTACTTGACTAGCTCTAGCCATCTTCTCTGCCTTAGGTTTAGGTTGGGCTGGGTGAAGATGTACTTTAGACTCTTGTGGTCTGTGTAGATTTCACACTTGTTCCCGATCAGATAGTGTCTCCAGATCTTCAGGGCATGCACTACGGCTGCAAACTCCAGATCATGGGTGGGATAGTTCTGCTCATGGGGTTTAAGCTGACGGGAGGCGTATGCCACTACCTTCCCATCTTGCATGAGAACACATCCCAACCCTTGTCGGGAGGCGTCGCAATACACGACAAAGTCCCGTTGAATGTCTGGCAGGTGTTGACGGATAAAAGACGTATCCCTCTACGATCCGCAAGCGTACGGACCCCACACCTTTTCACCACGGGATTCCCAAGGTTCTTGTCAATCCGCGGAGCAAGGGGATTACTAGCGCTTAACCAAGTACTAATCTAGTTGAATGGAAAACCTTTGAAAGAGAGTATTAATCTAAAAGTAAAACAATCTAACCTAAGTTAATCTAAGTTAAGTTGATCAAACAAATATAGGGTTAAACTATATGGTAAAGGGTGAACACAAGAGAGTGAGCAAGAAAGATAAGCGTTCCCTCCCTAGGATCTAGGATAACATGGTATGCATCTACTACACGAAAGCGGTAAACCAATCTACCGGGGTTGTGACCACGGTTTCGCCCTTTCCCTCCTCTCGTCTTGTCACTACGCGAAGGTATTCGTGACTAGACCTATGATGGACACGGTATGTTGATGGAATCTATGGGAGTAGCGGATATCATACGCCCGAAAAACACGGTGGCCTACCTTAATCATCAAAGCATCATCAACATGAAAACAATAGATTGGAACCACGAATCAAGTAGCAATTACATAGCATGTATCCATCTAATCCTAGGGATGAACGGAGACATTACCCCATCATCTTACACGGATTGAAGCACATAGGGGTGATGGAGACTCCGGAGAACGTCGTCGATGAAGATGGCGGCGATGGAGCTTGGGAACACCCCTAGGCCAGCGGCTTGGAGTCCTCCTCTTGCTTCCTTCTCTCCGCCGGCGTTGATCCTTGCGACGAGCTCATCTAACTCTCTCCCTCATCTTGCGGCGGCGGTGTTCTGATGATTGGCGTCGGTAGGATGATTTGTTCGATGTGTCGGTCGACGGCGGCGGAGGCAATAAATAGACAAACACCTAGGGCAAAGGAGGGACCGAACCGACCCCGGAGTGGGCCGGGCCGGTCGGACCGGGGCCGGCCGGCCCAGCCCACCCCGGCCCGGTTCGGGCCCGGTTTTCTCCCCGGTTGCTTCTCGCGTGATCCCTTATTCGTGTGCACTTGCATGTGGGCCTTTGACGTCGTTTCCTTCACGGTTTAGGCTTGAATCCTTGCTATGCAAGCTTCGCCGTTTTCCGGTTGAGTCCCCGAAGACTTGCATGTTGACGCTTCGGTCCTCGGGTCATTTGGAGTCATGTTCATCGCGTGTCTTGACTCTTATCGGGCTTCATGATCTTCTTCCAAAGTGCTTGGTGAACTTATCCCGAAAGTCTCCTCTTTAGCGTAGATTTCTGCGTAAACAACAAACTCCAAAATCGACATGCAAGTGTGAACTTGTTATATCATTAGTATGCCTAGTGGCGGGTTAGTTGCAAATCATAATCGAAACCAATGTATAACAAGTACTCTAGGTTGACGGAAATTCACCGTCAACATCTCCCCCATGCTTAAACCTTGCTCGTCCTCGAGTAAGTAATCCTTGCTTAAAAGGGAAATCAGTGTTGCCTTCCAATGTTGTCCCTGCACTTAGTCATTCATGACGAGGCAAATTGCTCTCTCTTAAGAATTTATTTTTAAAGTTCAAGTTGTGACCGGCTTCTTTTTCATTATGGAAGATAGACTAACAATAAAGAACAACCCACATTTAATAAACATGATGCTCTCAAACTTAAGTAAACTTCAAACCATTACCTTGTCACATGGAAGATTTTCAAAAAGATGCATATCCAACATAAGTGAAAATCTCTTGCAAAAGCTCATGGAACACTCATCTCATCAAGTCACTCAAGCCTATACTAGATTATTTTCAACCTACTCTACTCATATGTGATAGTGGAAGGCTTATGTGGAGCTTGGAAGGTTAAAAACAATCCTAGCAAAACATACATCCGAAATATTGTCAAATTAAGAGAGAGATCTATTGGAATTACCGAGACTCGTCAAAAAGGCCATGGAAAATAAATGTTGGAAAGAGAGAGGGATGAAACACACACATTTAGATAAGTGGACATGTGCAAGTGGCAAATGGATGATCCCGAGGCACGAGTGAAGTCCTCGTTATCGGATTGCACATGGTTGGAAGATTTGAGTATGGATTTGTCATTAAGGCACTTGAGAACTTATGAAGCAAAAAGAACCGAGGAGCATCTTTATTTTTTTTTCTTTATTTTATTTCCTTCTCATTTTTCTCTCTTTCTTTCTTTCTCTTTTTTCTTTATTCTTCCCTTTTTTATTATTCTTCCTTTTTTTCTTACTTTTCTTTTCTTCTCATCATATTTTTTTTCATTTTTCATTTTTTTTCTTTTTTCTTTTTTTTTCTTTTGCTCCTCAAAACTTTTTGCAACATAATACTTACATAGCATTTGTGTCAGAGAATGACTCCTCCCCCATGCTTGAACGATGCTCGTCCTCGAGCATAAAAGAGAGGGGAAATGACTGCTAAAGTAAGTATAAATTCCATAATCTTGCGGAATATTTAAATCTCCATCGAGAATTTTACTCCATACTCAAATTGGGTTGTGGACAAGGAGGTGATCACAAAAAGATGTTTTTGGTTTAGGGTGGATGCCCAGCGAAGCTTGTGAAATTTTCGATGTGAAAACCCACAATGCATAGACAAAAAGGCTAGCATGAAAAAGTTACACAAAGGAATGACCGACTTTCTTAGTCTCGAACCATAGAAATCAATCCTAATCCAACTCATCAAAACATATGTTTGCAATCTACGAGTTTTGTTATCATAAAACATATATGTATATGGCTTTGGTAGGTAGAACTTTGCAAGAGCATCACAAATATGTAGATAGCATAAAAGTTAAGTTTTCATAAAAGCAACAAGTTATCCGGCTATCCATAAACTTAAATCAAAGAGCAAAGATATGTATGTGGGTCTAGAGCATGGTCATTTCACCTCCACAAATAAAAGAGCCGGTATTTAAATTAATTTCAGATCATATTATATAGAGCAATTAGCCAAGACATGTATAACTTCATGTAGGTAAAACAAAGCGGCAACTTTCATCATCTTTCCGTAAGCATAGGCAATGTAGAACATCGAGGTGGACACATGGTCATGCTTATCTATTGAAAGTAAAAAGAAACCTAGGTTGTCCTCCTAGTAGCCATGTTATTGTTTGAAGAGAAAAACAAAAGGTTGCACCTAGTTGATATTGAAGGCATACTTACAAGCATTTGTGTTTGGAAAAGAGAAGGTCCATGGAGATGTTACCATCCTTTGTAATTCTTCGTTGCCTTCTTCCGACATCTCCATGTATCGATGTGGCTTTTGCTTTTGTCTTGATTTATTAATGCTCCTAAACTTCTGAATTTGATCTTGTATGCTTAATGGAGTCATTGGTCACCCTTCTCTTCAATGTTGTCATCACCATCTCCTCTTTCTTGTTCTCATCATCTCCTTGCTGTCTCTTTTTCATGGATTTCCCCCTCTGTCCAGAACAGAAAATATATCGAAATATGGCTCTATTGAAAAGTTTATGAAATTACCTTTCCAACGTGTGGTCATTCATCAAAAACGGAGTTCAAACAAGGGAGCTATGTCCGTTTTACTTCAGCGCTGCGTGCTGTCCAAAACTGATTTCAGGACGTGTTGCACTCGGTGATTCGGGCATAACCGCTTGTAGGAACCTCCGATTGTCTTGATTCTTGATTTGTTGGAATCGTAACTTCATGGGGCTTCTAAATATCCAAAAATACCTAGTGTTTTCCCTTTGAGACCATGCAGAATTTTGATGAGATTGGTGACTTCTTGCGCATTGATCCGGAGATGTTAACGATCTTTATCATTCTATCTTCTAGAGTGTCATGTTGCACTTCCGTGTTGAAGATTCAGGGTCTCCCCCATGCTTAGCATTTTGCTAGCCATGGAAGAATAAGACAAAGCACTTCTTAGCCATCCTTCAATTTCCTTGTAGTGAGAGTCTTTATCTTGCCTGTAAGACGTTTTAAACGCACATTCTACCCCCAAGGTGACGGTTGGGAGTAGATAGAATTGCCAACAATCCAACAATGTCTCCTAAGATTCTTAACTTGTGGTATAATTAGTTTAATGAGGAATAAAAACCTAATGAGTGTACGTGGTGCAAGGTGTGTATGCACATGATAGGAAAGCATATAAGCAAAGACAATGTTTTCACCTAGTTCTAAACACCATGTTTACAACTAGGTTGCTGAATTTCTCCATAGCCATAAAGGTTTATATATCTAGGGTTAAAACACCATGTCTATCCCTAAATCAATAACTCTTATAGCACAAGAAAAATTAAGCGCATTGCAGAGCTTATAAACTAACCAATGCAACATGAAAACATATGAAAAGCTAGCAAGGTTTATCGAACTTAACGATGATGGTCCGCAATCATGTTTAAACACCATGTTTACACAAGATCACAAAAGGAAAATACCCATATGGCCATATGAAGCATTAACATGGAAACTGAAGCATACATCATTAAGTATATAAAACAACCAAGCCAACTATGTGCAAAACATGTATACACAAAGAAACATCATGTTGATAACAAAATGCAATGCATGCAAATAAATAAATATGATCATGAACATGATGGTGGTTCTAAAAATAAAACTAAACTTATATTAATAACCACAAGTTGATCATCATAAGATGGTGCCATTTTTTTATTTTCTCTAAGAAAGTAGTAAAAATATAAAGAAACGGGTTGCCTCCCGAAAAGCGCTTCATTTAAAGTCATAGAGCTCGACTTTCTCACATACCTTCTTTTCGTTGCATAGCCATGGCCCTTCATGCAAGAAGAAAAGGTACCAATGCAGCTTTAATTTACTTCCCATGTTGTGCTTGATTACTTATAGAAGACTTGCCCAAAGCATCCTTTTGTTTCATCGTTATCTCCTTCTTTATCATCCTTCGGTGCTGCCTTCACTCTATTATTTTTTTTAATGTCCAGAACAGAAAGTATACTCAAGCTCTACTCCATTGCACAGTGCACAAAATTTCCTTTCCAACGAGTCTTCATTTGCTCAAATCGGACTCCGGACAAGAGAGTTACGTCGGTTTTACTTCGGCGATGAAATCTGTCCTGAAATTTCAGAACGCGCAACGCTCAATGTTTTCTCCATAACTCCTTGCACGGGTCTTCAAACTTGTTGGTTCTTGATGCGTTGGAATGGTAACTTGATGGAGCTTCTGGATATCTCATTTTCTTCATTTGTACACCTCTGAACAAGCTCTCAAATTGATGAAGACAGCAGCATCCATCGCGGGATTCGGATGATTTATCTTGCAACTCTTTCGGCATGACTTCTTTTTTTTTTTTTCATTATTCAAGCCTTGTCTACATGGTTAGTGAAAATCGGGCCTTTCCCGACATATGATTCTTTAAGGTCACTAGCTTGACCAAGCGCAAAGCATGATCGAGATTTACAAAACTTATTGTAAACATACGCGTCCATAATTAACACCACATGTGAATTGTAGCAACAAGTCAAGGTGTAAATAAAAGAAGCATATGTTTCATGCATAGCACTTAGCTCATCATTAGGCAAAGGTTGTATAGGTGTGAGATTAATTGGATCAAACTTAAATGTTTCCTCTTTTTCATTCTCAAGAAAATCTAGCCTATCAACATGATCACTATTGGAACAAGGCATAGGCATTAAACTATCATTCATACTATTGGTTAAGCATGAGTATTTGAATTTATCATCATCAATACCAATAATATCTTGAGATTTCAGCGCGTACCTTGGCCTTAGAGATTTTTCAACAAGAGTGATATTTGGTTCATCAAGCGGTGTTGAAGGCGAATCGATCTCAACAAGTGTAGTTGCCTCTTCATCACCATCTTGCAATTTCTTCAACTCATCATGTGGAACATGTAATCCTTCAACTATGTATGCATTCATATCTTCTTTGAAGTCTTCTTTATCAACCAGATCTTCATCTTCAAAGACTTGTATGATGCTTTCTTTATCTTCCATGTACCACATGTCGTCAAGATCGCTCATTGTTGATTCACTCTTTCCTTCATCCTTGAGTACTTCCATGTCTTGATTTGCTAGTGTGTAGGCTTCAATAGCACACAAGCTATCATCTAGCTTGAGTCCTATCTCCTCCCATTTATCCTTTGAGTCACTAGGCTCATCACGGTTGTACTCTTCTCTTCCTTCATCATAAATCTTTGATTTGTCAAACCGGTCGATCCATCCTTCATCTCCTTCTTTTCTTTCTTCTTCAAACATCTTTTGGATCGACTCTCCACTCATCTCTTGATCAAATATATCTTCAACTAGTTTGGCAACGTGTTGGCGTTCCTCCTTCCTTCGGTAGCTAATTAGTGGGGCGAAATCAACTTGAACCCAACCGGATTGCTTGAACTCCGCCAATGGTCTAGCATTCCACATACTTCGGCCTACATTCATGTTAATTTCAACATTTTTAACATCCGAAATGACTTCTCTTACCTTGGGAAGTGGATCTTCACTTTCTTGTATGGTCGGTTCATCTTCCTTGACCTTCGGTTCATCTTTTTCAGAAATTTCAGCAAGCACCTTGGGCTTGATTTTGTCATTTTGCTCCTCTCGACAACATCTTTGCCAATCTCGTATTGTTCTTTGTCCATTGCTTATCCTTTGTAAGATTTGTGCAGCTTCACTAATTGTTTTATCCATTATATCACCGCCCGCACACATGCTTACAAAACGAGATGAGTTAGGGGTTAGTGAAAAATAAAAGGTATGCAACATCAAGTCACCGGAAAATCCCAAGTTCGGGCCTTGCTCAAGTAGTTCATTAAATCGGTCCCATGCTTCATCAATTCCTTCATCCTCTCCTTGCTTGAAATTGAGCACTTGCCTCCTTAAGTCTTGGACCTTGCTTATGGGAAAGAACTTCAAAAGAAACTTCTTCACTAGCTCATCCCAATTTCCTTTTGCTTCAACGGATGCAAGTGTGTACCATCTTCGCGCTTCATCTTCGAGAGAGAATGGAAAAAGATTCCACTTGAACCAAGCGGCGGAACTCCTTTTTGTTGGACCGTGTTGCATAACATCGTGAATTCCTTAATGTGTCTATATGGGTTGTCATCCTCCAATCCTCTAAATGGTTTTGTCGCCACTAAATTGATGATTCCGTGCTTCAATTCATAGTGGGTTGTAGCAAGCGCCAAATCTGATTTTTGCATCTCAATGTCTTCCATTGACGGCATTGCTAGCTCCCTTAGCGACATCTCTTCGTCTTCCAATGGTGAGGTGATCAAATCCATCTAGGCACAAGAAGAGTAGAAAGAAAAACAAAAAAGATTTTTTTTTCTTTTTTTAGAAAATAAGGGTTAGGTGTTAGTAATCAACAAAATTAATACTAGATTAAACGTAGCAAACTGGCTTGCTCCCCGGCAACGGCGCCGTAAAAAAGGGGCTTGTTGACGGATAAAAGACGTATCCCTCTACGATCCGCAAGCGTACGGACCCCACACCTTTTTCACCACGGGATTCCCAAGGTTCTTGTCAATCCGCGGAGCAAGGGGATTACTAGCGCTTAACCAAGTACTAATCTAGTTGAATGGAAAACCTTTGAAAGAGAGTATTAATCTAAAAGTAAAACAATCTAACCTAAGTTAATCTAAGTTAAGTTGATCAAACAAATATAGGGTTAAACTATATGGTAAAGGGTGAACACAAGAGAGTGAGCAAGAAAGATAAGCGTTCCCTCCCTAGGATCTAGGATAACATGGTATGCATCTACTACACGAAAGCGGTAAACCAATCTACTGGGGGTTGTGACCACGGTTTCGCCCTTTCCCTCCTCTCGTACTGTCACTACGCGAAGGTATTCGTGACTAGACCTATGATGGACACGGTATGTTGATGGAATCTATGGGAGTAGCGGATATCATACGCCCGAAAAACACGGTGGCCTACCTTAATCATCAAAGCATCATCAACATGAAAACAATAGATTGGAACCACGAATCAAGTAGCAATTACATAGCATGTATCCATCTAATCCTAGGGATGAACGGAGACATTACCCCATCATCTTACACGGATTGAAGCACATAGGGGTGATGGAGACTCCGGAGAACGTCGTCGATGAAGATGGCGGCGATGGAGCTTGGGAACACCCCTAGGCCGGCGGCTTGGAGTCCTCCTCTTGCTTCCTTCTCTCCGCCGGCGTTGATCCTTGCGACGAGCTCATCTAACTCTCTCCCTCATCTTGCGGCGGCGGTGTTCGATGATTGGCGTCGGTAGGATGATTTGTTCGATGTGTCGGTCGACGGCGGCGGAGGCAATAAATAGACAAACACCTAGGGCAAAGGAGGGACCGAACCGACCCCGAGTGGGCCGGGCCGGCCGGACCGGGCCGGCGGCCCAGCCCACTTCGGCCCGGTTCGGGCCCGGTTTTCTCCCCCGGTTGCTTCTCGCGTGATCCCTTATTCGTGTGCACTTGCATGTGGGCCTTTGACGTCGTTTCCTTCACGGTTTAGGCTTGAATCCTTGCTATGCAAGCTTCGCTGTTTTCTGGTTGAGTCCCTGAAGACTTGCATGTTGACGCTTCGGTCCTCGGGTCATTTGGAGTCATGTTCATCGCGTGTCTTGACTCTTATCGGGCTTCATGATCTTCTTCCAAAGTGCTTGGTGAACTTATCCCGAAAGTCTCCTCTTTAGCGTAGATTTCCTGCGTAAACAACAAACTCCAAAATCGACATGCAAGTGTGAACTTGTTATATCATTAGTATGCCTAGTGGCGGGTTAGTTGCAAATCATAATCGAAACCAATGTATAACAAGTACTCTAGGTTGACGGAAATTCACCGTCAACAGCAGGGTTAGCACTGGGGCTGTGGTCAACCTCTTCTTCAACTCTTGGGAACTTCTTTCACAGGCCTCGGTCCAGTTAAACTTCTTCTCTTTCTTGAGCAGCTCTATCATGGGCCGGGCGATTTTGGAGAATCCCTCGATAAATCTCCGGTAGTACCCTGCTAAACCTAGGAAACTCCTGATCTCACTCACGTTGGTTGGTTGCTGCCAGTTGGAGACTGTCTCAAATTTCCCGGGGTCTACAGCTACTCCCTCTGCAGTCAGGATGTGCCCAAGGAAGGATATCTTATCTAGCCAAAATTCACACTTGCTGAACTTGGCGTATAGCTTGTGTGCCCTCAATTTTCCCAGCACTACTCGAAGATGTTGTCCATGCTCCTCCACGCTTTTGGAGTAAACAAGTATGTCGTCAATGAAGACCACGACAAACTTGTCCAGTTCTTACATGAACACCTTATTCATGAGGTTCATGAAGTAGGCTGGTGCATTGGTTAGTCCAAAGGACATCACCGTGAACTCATATTGCCCGTAGCGAGTGACAAAGGCAGTATTGGGGATGTCACTTTCCCTGATCTTGAGCTGGTGGTACCCTGATCTTAGATCCACCTTCGAGAAATACCTGGCTCCCTTCAGTTGGTCAAACAGGTCATCTATTCTGGGAAGAGGGTACTTGTTTTTAATAGTGACCTCATTCAGCGAGCGATAGTCCACGCACATCCTCATGCTCTTATCCTTCTTCTCCACGAAAAGCACTGGGGCTCCCCATGGTGATGAGCTTGGTCTGATGAACCCGCTTCGCTGGAGCTCTGCTAGCTGCTTCTTCAATTCTGCCAACTCAAGGGCTGCCATCCTATAGGGCCTCTTGGCTATGGGAGAGGTTCCAGGGATAAGGTCAATTACGAACTCTATGTCCCTGTCGGGTGGCATTCCAGGAAGTTCTTCGGGGAACACATCTGGGTATTCTCGTACTACTGGGACATCTTCTATGGACTTGGCTTCTATGTTGAAAACCATTATATCCGGCCTGTGTCCCCGGTGTGGCGGTTACTTGTATCCCGTCCGGGTTGGTCGTGTGCACTACTTTATCGGCGCAACTTATGAGGCCGGGTGTTGGCTTAACCAATCCATACCAAGGATCACATCTATCCCCTTGGATTTCGGTACTACCGACCGCTAGGAAATCTACCCCACTTAAAATAATCCTTACCCGGGGGCATCCCAGTTGACACTTAATGTCACCTCCGGGCGTTCGAGTTATTAGGGGCGCTTTGAGTAGTACTGTGGGTATGCTATGCTTTTCCACAAAGCTTGAGGATATGAATGAGTGCGATGCTCCTGAATCGAATAGTATGGTAGCCAAAACTGAGCTGACCAGGAACTCACCGAGTACTACGCCTTGTGCTTCATGTGCCTCCTGTGCATTGATGTGATTCACCCGGGCGCGTCCATACGACTGCTGGGGCTGCCTCATCTGTTGGTTGCTGGTGTTGTTGCCGAAGTTATTGTTGCTGCGCACTGGCATGCGGTTGGCTCCTGACACCAGCGGCCTTGGCCCGTTCACCGAGTTGGAGTAGGTGGTGGTGGTTGGCTTTTTAGCATAGGGGCAGTTGGCGATGAAGTGCCCGGTTTCTCGGCAGTTAAAACACACTCGGGAGCCGTTGTTGTTGTTGGTAGTGATCCGAGGGCTTGAACTCGGGCTCGGGGGCTTGCGAGCTCGTGGCTTGGGATTGAGTTCGCATCGCATAAGAGCTTGGAACCTGGACATGGGGTGTCCAAAGTTTCTCGGCCTCTGGGACCGCTCTTGCTGCTTGGCCTTGTGTTCCATGAACTTGCGCTTGGTTTCCTTCTTTTCCTCGGCCCTTGCTCTCTCCGTGAGTATTGCCATGTTCATAAGGGTGTTAAAGTCCGGGTAAATCTGAGGAGTCAGCAGTGTCCTCAGTTCCGGAGTCAGCCCTTCTTGAACATCTCTTGCTTTTTGGAGTCTTTATCCACCTCCTCGGGGGCATAGCGTGCCGGCTCTATGAACCGGTACGTGTATTCCTCCACGTACATGTTGCCTTGGCGGAGTTCGCGGAACTCGTCCGCCTTCCGCTTCGGTGTGGCCTCCGGATGTGGTAGCGACGGAACTCCTCCACGAATTCATCCCATGTGATGGCGGAGGGATCCTTGGGCCGCGCGCGTAATTTTCCCACCGAGCTAGGGCCGTCCCGGTGAGTTGGTGAGTCGCCAGGGAGAACCTTGTCATGGTCCTCGCAAAGGGAGGGGCTCCCGGTTCCCTCAGGATGGCTCTCAGCCAATCGTCAGCGTCCAAAGGATTCACCGACCCGCTAAAGGTGGGCGGCTTAGTCCTGAGGAACTCGATCAGCTTCTCATTCATGCTCATAACTCGGGGTCTTGGCCGGTTGACGGCGTTGAAGATGGCCTCCATCAGGACAGTCTGGTTGGCTAAGACTTGTGCCAAGTCAACAGGAGGGGGTGGCGGTGGCAGGACCACGTTCTCTCCTCCATCTTCATTTTGGTTAACCTCCTGGTCGTGGAGACGCTCCCTCCGATCGGCTTGCGATCCCTCAGCGTCCGATCGGTGGGTCCTGACAGGGCGCCTGGAAACCATCTGTAATGAAATGGGTTTTCTAAGAGATCTAGTTTTATGTGATGTTTAAGTGAGTTATATCGGATTTATTTTTGAAAAGGCAGGGTCTACTCCTGCCGGTAAGCACACAACAAGCACATAGCAAACAAGCAAGCACAAATAAGTTTTTATTACAAGCCAGCGAGGAGGATACATCCCGACTACGCGGACACATTACACGACTAAGGACTAAGGGCGCGACTTGGACCAGTACGGCTTCATTCCCTGGGTCTTGGGCACACTACTCGCGAGGGGAGCTGTCTTCTGGGGTCGAGTGTTCTTCCAGCGGAATGAGCAGCTCGTCATCATTCCCACCTTCGGGGTCTCCGTTTTCCTGAGGCTGTGCTGCGGCTTCAGCGGTAGCTGTTGGGGGTTTGGTGACTGCTGGTGGTGCTGGGGGGACTTCGATAGTTCCTCCCCATCCTACAAGGGGTGTTCCTAGCAGGACTTGAGCTTCTCCAATGGCTGGAACGGGTGTTCCGCCGTGGGTCCATTCTTGCATGCGTTGGTCCTGGATCCTCCTGAGGCTTTCCTGGGCAACGGCTTCACTACTTATGGCTGCTGCAGTCCTTGCTTCAGCTTGAGCCACTCGAACTTGGTGCATCCTCACTGTGACCTCAGCTTGTTCGGACCGACTGATTTGTTCCCTCAATTGCCTGGCTTGGTCATCAAAGAGCTTGTCCAGGGAGACAAGGTAGGCGACTACGTGGTACAGCAGGTCTTCTTGGTGGCGGCGTCGTTCCAGGTTTCTCATGCGGGCCTGCCAGACTGGGGTTCTGATGGCGGGAGGGAAGTACCTCATTGGTGTGGGGACGAGGTGTTCTTCGTAGATTCGGCACAGGTAGCGGAGGGCTTTTCTGAGGGCCAAAGGATAGGTGTCTCGGTGTCGGAACCCTGTGGCGGTCACGCGCCACGGCTCGATGTTGGTGTGGCGGTTGCTTCTAGTGACGGAGAGGACCACTCTACAGCGAAGAGTACCGAGTTGCTCGTACTCCCTGCTGTAGTACCTAGGGCGCTCAGTGATACCGAGGCGCTCCAGGGAGTTGATGAGCAGGCGAGCAAAACCAGGCTCCTCCTGGCACACGCCTTGGGTTCATCCATCTTCCGCCATCTGAAAACAAAGATAGAGTTGAACAGGTTGTGGTGGGGTACAAGAGATGGATAACTTTATTTAGTAGGAAGGTTGAGGTACATCCTTCGGGGTACACTTATTATTGCTAGGACTCGATTTCTAGCCTAAACACCCTAGTCTCATGGTGATTCTGCCTCTAGCTGGATACGGCGCTTCTTCGCTGAAGATCTTGCTCCGCATCTCATCTTCGGTCCGGGTCCCTTTGTCCCGGTGGGTTTCTTCGGGTTCATCTTCTTCTCGCTTCCGGCTCCTTCATCTCTCGCTTCTTCGCTCCTTTAGTTCATCCCATAGCCGTTTGTGGAACATCTCCGATCGTTCCTTTTCCCCGAGGTAGTCTTGCCTCATGTTGTGCGCCTCAACTTCTCGCTATGGTGGTCTTTACCCTTTCTAGTTCTATCCTCTCGTTCTGCTCTTTCCGCTCCGTCGATCTGCTTCGCTTCGATTCTTGCCGGGCTTGCTCCCCGATAAAGGTGGTCCGGGCCTCGAGGTATATGGATAGGTGGGAAACCGCCTCTTCTAAGTCTTCTTCTTCTCGTTCTAGTCCTCTCATGCGATCAATCCACGAGCGTCCTCTTCCTCCGGAGGGTGGAAAGAATCCCATTGGAGTCCTTCGGAGGTGCCGTCTATAAACCACTCGTAGGCGTCGCGCAGGCCTTCCGAGCAGCCTTGGGGTAGGTGTCGGAAAAACGAAAACCAGTGGCAGAGACGAACCATGGTTCTATGTCGGGGTAAAGCGTGCTTCTTCCCACAAAGATCAGCAGCTTACACCGAAGGGTGCCGTAATGTTCGTACTCCCGGTAGACGAACTCTAGCGGATCCCTTACTCCGACGCGCTCTAGGCTGAGTAGCAACAGGTTAGGGAGGCCAGGCTGGACGGGGCAGATTCCTCCGTTCCATCCGGGGTTAGCCATCTGGAAACAGGCAAGAATCAAGGTAAGGATTTGGGAAAAGGTGAGCTTAGCAAAGGAAAGGTTAGAGAAGGCCAGAGGAGGTCTCGTATCCTAGGGGTCATGTCCTACGGCCAACCTACGGCTCTGATACCACCTGAAGCGTCCCCTCATCAGAGGTGACTAAATGTGATACAAATACCAGTCCCAGGAGGCTGGTAACACATTTATTACAACAGGTGGAATCAGTCTTTTACATCACGGCGACACAAAGGGCACGGTAGTGCCAACGCTACAAGGAACAACACAAACGCTAACGACCACACTACAATAGCAAAGGCTTCCATAGCCTCCTCAGAGTACCACACCATGAAAGCTTTCGGTAGGGCCCTGGGTACACAGGCACGGCTGGGTGTAGGGCACGACCTACTCAACGTCTTCAGGAATGTAATCGGGATCCTCCTCTGTAAAATAGTTAGTAAAACAAGGGTGAGCACATGCGTACTCAGCAAATCCAACCCCACCCACGGAGGGGCTTTTAAGCAGAATCATGCATAAGGTATAACAAGGATCAGGTTAAGGTTCACTTTCGCAAACTTACACATGCAGGAGTTCATTTCAAAAAGGTTTTCGCAAATCATTTTCATACCCAAAGTGACTCAACTGTTTGAGGAAAACCACTGTGGAACTACCGGACTTCCCGTCCGTCGTAGCCCAGGCACACAGCCACACACACATCACCGGAAAACAACTCACACCGGAAAACATCCCATCCCAAACACTAGTTTTTGTGACCACACCGTGACTCGTCCAATACCGTGGACGCGGCTATTCGAATAGGTTTGACACTCGCAGGTTGTACATCTTTACCCACAAGTAGGGTACCGTCACACGGACACCTCGGCGCGGTACGGATCCTACATAGCCATTACCCACCTTAGCTAACGCTACGAGCCACCACGGAAGCACCCAAGGGGTTAAACCACATAACCGGGCGTACCTCACACGAGCGTACCCCTCGCTCCTTGGTCTCCCGTCGCTCACCCGCACACCAGATGGCAAGTAGTTTAACTAGTGGGATTTATGCTAAGCCGTCGCCACATACAACGGTCGAGTGGTTGTACGATGATTTGGGTCATGTGAGATGTCACGCAACCCGGTCCTTAATCGACAAGATGGACAACTCCCAACACGCTCAACCACACAGGTACGAGCTCACCCATACTCCCGACACACACGTCCATCCCGTCTACCCGCTTCTTTACTCATTTTCCAAACATATCCCCTTTTTGTTTTTAAAGCACTCACACATTTTGAAAGCACTCTCACGTTTTTAAAGCACACATTTAGGCCAAAACAATGGTTCAATCATAGCAATCAAGGGTGGCTATCCTACCATGTTTTGCGAGAAACAATATGCAATTTGTAAGACGGGTATAGGGTACATTTATAAAACTAGGACGAAGCATGTATCAAAGGATGAGATTGAACTTGCCGTCTTCGTAGTCTTCGGGGAGTGCCGGCTCGACGTTCGGGGCTTCGGGCTCCCCGCTCGCGTAGTCGGCTTCGATCTCCCGGCTCGGGGTACCTTCCTCCGTCTACTCCGTCGGCTATGGCGCACACACAAGCAAGCAAGCAATATTAGCACACACGTTTCCGGCCGAGCTCGGGGAGGGGGAAGTGAGCGGAGAGGGGTATTTATAAGCCCCAGGGAGGAGGTTGGTGTAGGGTTTGGTGGGGGCCTAACTGGGAAGGCATGGTGTAAATTTGGAATTAACCGGGAGTAGGGTTAATTATAGAATATCGGGTTAAAGAGAGGTTAAGGACCTATTAACAATTTGGTTTGAAAGGGGAGGACCTAAGCATAACATTTAAACCTAGTTGGGTCTAACTACAATATCCCGTGGGCCTTATTGTGAGGGGCGGGGTTAGTTTGGTGGGATTCCTTAAAATCTAGGGTTTAATTTGGAAAGGGGGAGAGAGGGATTAGAGAAGAGAGCTAGGTGAGGAGAAAAAGGGGAAAGGCGAGGGCCTTTTGGCAAAACAGCCCCCCTTCATCCCCTACCTCACGAACGGACGCAGGCGGGGGGGGAGGGCGGCCGCGCGGGGCCTCGGTCCGGCGGCCGGCGGCGTGCTTGGGTGGGTGGCGTGGTCGGTGCGCGGCCTCGCGGGCCCGTGCGGCGGGGGCGAGGCACGCGTCGGCCCGGCCGGTCCAACCGCGCCGGGCGCGCGCGGCCGGCCGCGGGAGGAGAGGAGGAGGGGGTCACCGCACGGTGGCGTGTCGCCGGCCGGGTGCGGGCCCGCGCGCGCCGCCGGCCGGCCGCCCTCGGCGCCGCGGCGGGTTGCGGGCCCGGGGTCAACCCGGTGTCGCGCCGGGTCGGGGGGCGCGGGGTGCTGGCCGCGCGGGAGGAGGGAGAAGGAAGAGATGAGAAGAAGAAGAGAAAGGAAAAAGAAAAAGAGGGAAGGAAAAAGAAAAGGGAAAGGGAAAAAGGAAGGGAAGAAAGAGAAAGAAAAAGGAAAAGGAAAGGGAGGAAAATGAAGAAGAGAAAAGGAGAAATAGGGAAAGAGATTTTGGAAAATCTGGAAAATTGTTAGGGAAAATTGGGAAAGGGTTTTGCGGGGTTTTTCCTGGTTTTTCGGGCGTCGGCGCATTTTCCGGGACGGCGGTGATGGCGAGGCGGACCGGTCGTCGGGACCGCGGCGTGCGCGGGATTCCCGGCCGGTGGCCGGCCGCGGCGTTGGGAAGGCGCGCGCACGGTTGTCGGCCCGGGTGCGGTGCGGCGGGATTCGCGGCACGCGCGTCGGGGAGAGAGGGAGAAACAGTGGCTAGGGTTCGAATGGTAATTGAGCTCGGCGGGTCAGTTTTGAAAATACGCATGATTTATTAGGTGATTTATTTAGAGCTAAAAACGCGGGCGTTACAGAGGGAGGAGGGAAGGTAGGCTGGATATAGGAGAGAAGGGGGAAAGGGATTCGAGAGACTGAGAGATCAGACGGGGGCTGAGCTCACCCGTACCGCTGCGGGCCGACCGGTGACAGCCACGCCGCATTCAACGTCGGGTGCCCGGCGGAGAGAGAGAGAGGGGGAGGAGGGAGAGAGGGAGGGAGGGAGGGAGGGGGGAGAGCGAGGTCAATTGCAGCGAATACGGAAGGGAACGGTTCGGCATTGCGCGAGGGCTGCGGGCAGTATGCCCAATGCCGCTCGGTTTTGATGTAGGTTTCCAATTCCAATTCTAAAAACTTCCAAACAGCAGGTATTGATGGTAGCCAATACCAATTCCAAATTCCAGCCTTGAATATCTACATCCAAACCTGAGCTGAATTTGTGGGACAAAATTTAAAAGCTACACGAACACTTTCTATGGGATGATGGAGTAACATTTATTCTGCTCGGATAGTACACACATATCTTGCCTGGGGAGAACCAGAAGCATTGAGGCACCTCGCTCTTATTTTTAACCATGCAATTTTGATGTGTGGCCTCCCATAAAGATGTGCGTTAAAAAAAATGCCACCTGACGCGTGGAAATGAGATAAAATTGATATGGTATAACAATTTTTATGATTATGTTGAGCGTATAGTGTCCCAAATTTTGAATTTGAATTATTCATCAAGTATGCTCCGCTTAGCCAATTAGGGTGACCTTCAGGAATAACCATTAGATCACGTACAGTTAAAAAATTACGAATCATGTTTTGCATTCCCTATCATTAAAAAAGATAATTTTTCTAATCACAGATTATAACTAAGGCTTCACTTTCATCAAACTATAATTTGTGAAGAGTAAAATGTATAGGAGACCCTTTAACTAGTAGTGTTGTGTCAAATAGGTCCACCAACTTTTAAAATGCATTTTTGGGTCTCTAATCTTGTTTAAGCGTGCACCGCAAAGCCAAAACGGCATGGGATGCCCTTTTTGCTGATGTGGCATCGCTAACATGGAATCCATGCAACTGCAGCACACGTGGGGGGGGGGGGGGGGTTATGGACGTTACCCCCTGGCTTTCCATTTTCTCCACACAACTCGCCTAGTCCCCTCTTTGAGGTTTTCAGCTACTAGGCGGAGTCTGCTGCTCTCCTTCTGTCGGTGCGGAATGTGGTCCCGACACTAACCAGTAATAAGCGCCGAGGTCTCTCCCTCAATGGTCGATGCTAAGCAATAAAAGACACAGAGTTTATCCTGGTTCCGGCCGAGGGGCCGTACGTCCAAAGCGGTGGCGTGCTCAAGGCACTATATTGCTCGAGACCGGGGTGCCTGTAGTGGGGCTGCTACAAGCAAGGCGGGAGAGGAAGCGTGGCTTCCAAGTCCCTGGTGAAGTGGCAGAAGATGTCGTGGGAGAATTGGAGAGCAAGTGCGTGGAGCGACCTGTCTCGTGTTGTGTTGTGTTCTGTCGTGTGTCGTGGTCCGTTTCCGTCCCCGTGTCCCCTGCGGCCAGGGGGTTCGTCTTCCTTTTATAGGCCAAGGAGAGAGCGAATCACATGTATGCCGCGCTATTTAGCTACGTGGGGAAGCGTGGTGTGCTATGCTGTAGAGTAGGCGGCCGCCCGACGATCCTTGCGGCCGATACGGCCATCATGGCGTATCCGGTACCCGAACGAGGGCGGCTTCGAGGGTGGAAGGGCGGCGCGACGCCCGTGATGTCTTCGGACGGCTCGAGGGGGTTGCTGACGTCGGTCCGTACGGGGCACGAAGGCGGTGTAAGGTGACGTCCCGTTCCCGCACGCTCCACAACGCCGAGCCGCGCGCGCCGCCGGCGTGGGTTCGTACGCGCGGGGGCGGCGGCCATGCCGTTGACAAGGTGGCGGGGATGGCGCCCCGCCGGCCTAGCGCCTCCACCTAACCCTGCAAGGTCACAAGAAAGCGGATCGAGGGTGCGGCCGGCCCCCCTTCGAGGGCTCCGCGCGTTAGCCGTACCGGAGTAGGCGGCGCGGCGTCACGGGACTGGCACCGGCCACGCCGCACGCTCCCCTTACGGTGGGCGGGGATGGGCTCCCTCCCCGGGGAGTTGGTGCGGCGGCACCGGGCGCGAGCCCCGTACGCATGATGGCGCCACCCCGCCGTTGTCGTGGCATTAAATGCCCGCGTACGGGAGCGAGGGGCGCGCGTGCGAGCGCCCTCGAGCGAGGCGGACCCCGTTCGAGGGCGAGCGGACCCTCGAGCGAGGCGGAGCCCGCTCGAGGTAGGTGCACCCCCTCGAACGGGGCGGAGCCCGCCCGAGGGAGGCGCGCATCCTCGAGCGAGGTGAAGCCTGCTCGAGGGGATCTCCAGTGGGCCGCCTTGGTGGGCCGCTGGGGCCTCCGCGGCGTGGGCCATTCCCTACATGGTTAAGTAAGGTGTGTTTGGCTTCGGCTTGTTGCGGGTTTTAGTGGGGATTTCCCAATTGTTAAAGGGGGCCCCTAGGGCTGTCCCCGACAGTAGCCCCCGAGCATCTGTGGGTTTGCCATTGAGGCTCCCGCAGACGTTGGAGCCTACTGATAGGACGTTCTTCCCCCCTGGCCTTGCGAACACTTTCCGTGGGGCCGCGTCAGCGGACCCACGGGTCTAGCCCCCGAAGCCCTGCAGGAGCGCGGGTGCTCCTGTAGGGGTTGACCGCGAGACTTGGCCAGAGGGCGTGGTACATGTTTCAACCGGCGTCGGCAATGTCTCAGCCGGCTTCGGTGACGCACGCGCTGCTGGCGCTATCTCCGGCGGGTGCAATCCAGGAGGTGTAGCCGTGCGTCAAGCCCCCGAGCCTGGGCCCGTTCAAGGCGATCGGGTAGGGCTTTACGACTTGTTTTTTAACGCGCCCTCGCCGTCCCTCCGCGGGACGGAGGGTGAGGTTTCCGCAACCCCCATCGGTCGGGTCGCGGATTGCAGATTCCTCGTCGAGCTGTTAGTGGGTGGTTCGAGTGGAGGCCCATGCCCCGTTCGATAGGGGTAGGCTGCGTGGTCCAGGGACACGTCCATTGAAGCGCTTGCGTGGGTTTGCTAGGTGGGGCTCGGTCCCGTTCGCTAGGGACCGAGGCCGCGGAAGCTCTCCCTCGGTGGGATCCCCCGGCTAGCTGCCCTCGCTGGCTCTCGAACACGACATGTGGGGCACCCTCGAGCTGGCGGGCTCGAGGAACGGCTCGAATGCGCGTGCCCTCGTCGTCCCTGACTCTGGTGATCTGGGGCGCCTGTTCGAACCCGTCGAGGGTCAGGCTTCGAACCTCCGATCGCAGGGGCCGTGCGGGGTGGCGGCTAAGCGCTCCCGCCGGCATCCGCGATCCTCCGAGGGGCTCCGGGCGAGCCGACCCTCGAGGCGCCGATCGCAAAGTGGTGCGGGGTGGCGGCTAAGCGCTCCCGGCCTGGCATCTGCGATCCTTCGAGGGGCCTGGGCGAGCCAGCCCTCGAGGCGCTAATCAGTAAAGTGGTGCGGGGTGGCGGCTAAGCGCTCCCGGCCTGGCATCTGCGATCCTTCGAGGGGCCTGGGCGAACTGGCCCTCGAGGCGCTGATCAGTAATACAGCGTGGCATGGGTGCTTTGCGGTGCCTGTTTTGTTTCAAACGGGCCCCGAGGCGACCTTCTCACGCCTGTACCTTTTCGTGGGTTGAAGTTTCCCGAGCCAGGAGTCCGTGCCGCTCGAGGGTTCTCCTTACTTGGTAAGGAACCGGGCCATTTAATGTCCCGCAGTCGAGGCTGTGGTTTCGCGTCGCGGGCGCGCCTTTTTAGGCGCCGCGGCCGCGCGCGTAGTGGGCGGCGTGGGCAGGCGGACGTGACCGCCTGCCACGGCCCTCCCTATTCTTCGCCGTGATGATGGCCTACTTGCGGTGGCGTGGCCGCCGCGGTTGTGGTGGGGCCCGCCCGTCAGCGAGGAAAAGATTCCCTGCAGTTAATGCGCGCGGGGCGTGCGCCCCGGAGGGCACGCCCACGGCTTATAAATCTGAGGGGAGGGGAAAACGGTGGTTTTTACCTTAGCATTCCGCCATCCTTGCCCCCTGCGCTCTCGCCTTTGTCTCGTTCTTGCCACCGCGCCCCTTCGCCATTAGAGCTCTTCTTCTTCCCGCCCTCCGCTCTCGAATCCTTGTCTCTTCTCATGGCGCCGCTTCCGCCCCTCACGATTCTTGACCCGTACGCATGGGAGCGGTCGTCGGTGACCCGGCTGGCCCTCAGCGACCTGGTCTCCGCCGCGCCCGGGCGGCGAACGAGGAGGGCCGGCCGGCGGAGTGGTTCGTGCCGCCGGTGGGGGACCACGCGCCCAACCCACCGGAAGGCTACGTGGTGAGCTTCATTCGCTTCCACGAGCGCGGCTTCGCCGCGCCGGCGAGCCGCTTCATGCGGGCACTCTGCCACTGCTACGACGTGGAGTTACACAACTTCACGCCGAACGCGATTTCGCAGGCGGCCACGTTCGTGGGCGTCTGCGAGGGGTATCTGGGGATCCCAGTCAATTGGGAGCTCTAGATACAACTCTTCCATGCCGAGCTGTTCACGCAGCCGACGACGGAGCAGAGGACCCGCCGCGCGGTGCGCGCCAGCGGCATGTCGCTCGCCCTGCGGACGCAGTACAAGGACGACTACATCCCTTGTACCATGACGACCAACAACGCCGGCTGCGAGCGCGGGTGGTTCTACCTTCGCAACGCCGAGCCCGGCCTCGCCCCCTACACCGGTCTGGTGCTCCGGGAGAAGCCCAACTCCTCGGGGCATGGGGTGTCCACGGCCCAGCATCGGAGGCGGCTGGACTCGCTCCTGGACGCACTGAAGAACCTGGCGGCGCAGGGGCTGACCGCGGCGGGCGTCCTCGCCTTCCTCCACCACCGGCGGATCGTGCCTCTGATGGAGAGGCCACTCTGCATCTTCGAGATGACGGAGGTGGCGGACCCCGTCGCGCTGGCGAGGTCGCGGATGCTTCCGACCCCCCTCGAGCGGGGGTATGCGCTCACACGGGCGCGGAACGCCGTCGACACTCGGATGCTGCGCCAGGATCGGTCCCCGTGGGACCTCGAGATGCTCCCCACCGGCCCGCTGGTGAGCATGATTCTTGGCCCTGGTTTCGTTCTTGATGTTGCCCCTGTCCCCTGACTCGCCTTTGACGTTCTCGCATGCAGCTGGTGAGCCTGAGCGCCGCGAAGTCCGTTCCGCCCACCCCTGACTCCCGCGCACTCGGCCGGCGGCGCGACGAACGGGAGCGGGAGCGGGCGGCGCGCAAGAGGGAGCGCGCGAGACGGCACCGCGAGCGCCGCGAGCGGCGGAACGAGGAGTACCGGCTGCGCGAGCAGCAGGGGCTCTCCTCTCCGGGGACCGAGGAGTATTCGTCCTCGGAGGAGGACGAGGAGGAAGAAGCTGGGGGGCAGGGCCCCTCTGATAGGTGGGAGCCTGCGCCCCCGTCGCCGGAGCCAGCTCCGGCGGCAAGGGCGGCATCTCCCCGGGGCGGGGCGCAACGGCGCCCGCCGCCGTGCAATCAACAACGGGGCGGCGCGAGCCGCGGAGGTGCCGCGCGCGCGCCGCGGAGGCGCGCGCGCGCAGCGCGCCCGCGCGCGGGCGGGGCCCGCGCGCGCGCGGGAGACGTCGGGGAGGCGCGGCGACGGGCGCGCCGGCCGCGCCGGCGGCATCCGCCGAGGCCTCGAGGAAGGGGAAACGCGCCTTCTCCTCTTCGAGGTAAGGGGCTTGCTCTTCTGCGGGGTCTGGTTTTTGGCGACCAGACGTTCTGATTTTTCGTTTGTGCTTGTGCAGGGAGGTGCCAACCGTGCCTCCCCTCGCACCAGCCAAGGTGTTGAGGGCGGACGCGTCCGTTCCCACCCGGCGGCGCTCGTCGAGGGCGCCGCGGGCGGGGCGAGCACGGCGGCGGCGGGCGAGAGCTCGCGGGCGCGGGCCGAGGCCTCGAGGCCTCGGCCGGCGGATCGACCGCCGCGCGGCGCGGCCGGTGTCGTCGAGGAGCGGCGGGCGCCGGTCGCGGCGGAGGCGCGGCCGCGGCGACGGCCATGGCGGAAGCGCGGCCCGCGGTGGCGGCCGTGGTGGAGGCGCAACCGAGCAAGTGGCCGCGGCGCCGCGTCGGCGCCCACGGCCACGGAGGCGCGAGCGGAGGCGCCGGCGGAGGCGACGCAGGGGGCCGGCGCCGCCGGCGGCTCCCGGCGGTGGTGGTGGAGATCCCGGACGACGACTCCCCCGCCGCCCGGTGGGATCAATGGGCGAGCGTCCCCACGCTCTCCCCCCGAGTCCCGTGAGGGGGGCCCTCGTGAGGCGGCGCGAGGGCCACATGGTGGCGGGGGGCGAGGGCACGGCGCCGAGGCCTCGTCTTCCCCGCGCCGGCCACTCCGCCCGGGGGAGGGGGTCGGCCGGCGACCCGCCCGCGTTCGCCGACGCCCAGCGGGAGCAGGAGCTCTGGGGAGAGCTCCGTAGACACGGCGCCGCGCTCAACCGAGTGTTGAACGAGGCGCTGAGGATCCATGGCGGCCCCGCGTGGCGCGTCTTTCAGGTGAGGTGTCCTTGCTTGCTTCCCTTTTTTCCTCGTTTCTGCGTGCAGTCTTTGTGGCTTGATGCTCACGGGTCTCGACTTGTTGGTGACAGGAGCTCGAGCACCGTGCCCGCGATAAGTACGGCGCCTTTGATCAGGTGACCGCCGAGCTTCATCAGCTCCGGGAGCGGTGCGATGCCTTCGACGCGCTCGCCGACGCCCTCAGGACCCCTGACGGCTAGCTGTCGTACCGGGCTATGGCCTTGCGCGATCAACTCCACGAGAGCACAAGGCAGGACCCGGCGCATCCCTCCAGCCTCGAGCGGGTCTGCGCGGCCCTCATCGATCGGGATGAGGCGCTGCAGCGGGCGAGGGCGGACCTGGAGAACACGCGCACCCTGGCGGCTAACTGGGAGGCGGAGGTGGCCAGCGTCCGCAGCGACAACCGGGGGCTCCACTCGTCGCTCCGGAGGCGCGAGGCCCCGGCGGTGCCGGGCCGAGGAGCGGGCACGCGTGCTCGAGCGAGAAGGCCAAGGAGGCCGACGACTTGAGGGCGGCCCTTGACGCCAAGGTCGCGGCGCTCGCCGCCACCGAGGGCCGCCTCTGCCCGGAGCGCACCGCCCGTCAAGGGGCCGAGGCGCGGCTCCAACAGAGCGAGCCGCCCTTGCCGACGCTCGGTCGGCCCCGGAGCGGGAGCGCGCTGCTCGCGAGGCGGCGCGGATGTCGCCGGGAGGACCGGAACACCAAGTTCTCCGAGCTCGAGGGCGAGCTGATGGTGCTCAGCATCACGAGCGCGGGCCAGGAGCTGGCCCTCCAGGAGCAGGGCAAGACCGTCAAGGGCCTCGAGCAGGCGGTCGAGGCCGGGCGCCGCGCCTTCTAGATGGAGAGGAAGCAAGTCGAAGGTAAGTCGTTGCTCGACTCCTGTTTCGCTGGTTTTCCCTTAGAGGGTTCGCACCCTTTTTCTGATTTTTTTTTCTCGTCTTGGCAACTCCAGGATTGCGCACCGCGCTGGGGCATGCGGCTGAGCGGGCCGAGGCGCTGCAGGCCTCCTACAACTCCTCCGAGCAGGAGCTGCAGGAGTTGCGTAATGCGGCCCTCGAGACCTGTCGGGCCGTGGAGGAGGGCGAGGCGCAGGACGGAAGCTCGGCGGCCGCCGCCTGCGCGCCCTTGGCGGCCACGTCGCCGGGCGCTGCATCTTGGCGTCCAGAAGGCCCTCGGGGTGGTGCGGTCCCACTACGAGGTTAACTTCGAGGCGCTGGCGGAGGGCTACGTCGTCCCCGAGGGTGTTGAGGACGAGGTGGCCATGGAGCGCGTGGACGCGCTCGCCGCTGACGCCGCCGGGACGCTTGCCGAAGCCTTCGAGGAGTTCCTCTTCCCGGACGCTGCTGATGCCGCCGCTCCTCCCGCCTGAAGACAGTCGGGCGCTAGGCCCGTTTTTGTTTATGTGTCAGTACTCTGGCCGTGCGGCCCTTGTAAATAAACAGATTACTTTTGCCGTAAACACTTGTTAATGTGAAGTGATGTCTTTTGTTTATTGCGCTTTTTTGTTTCTCCTTCTTCCTGAGTAGGTTCTAGTTAGGGGAGTTCGATTTTCGCGGGTGGCCTGCTGGGTTGGAGGCGAGAGAGAAGGGCCGTATCCTCGCGGAGGCGTAGGCTATCTCTGGCTCGCGCGCTCCTTCCGCTAGGCTGTCTGCGCCCTGTTCGAACCTTTGCTCGAGGCCGAAGTAGAAAACAATCTTAGCGCGCGTGAGTTGTTTCGTTTTCGCGCCCCGCAGTAGCCCCCGAGGGTAACTTGGGTTTCAGGGAAAGCCGAGTTGCCCTTTTTATTAAGTTTATGATATTTACATAGTTGTCACCAACTGGGGCGCTGGTTTCGTGATTTCACAACCAAAAATACTTGGAAATCCTAGCTAGGGATAGAAGCGACGTAGCTGTTGGATGTTCCAAGCGTTGGTGAGTTCTTCACCGTCCTCGTTGGCCAGCTTGTACGTGTCGGGCTTGAGTAGGCCTGGGCAAAATACCCGATACCCATTACCCGTACCCGAATTACCCGAACCCGAACCCGAATTACCCGAACCCGAGGTACCCGATCCCAAGTTCGGATAGTGATTGTCATTACCCGAAATTAGTTTGGGTAATTCGGGTAATACACTCAGGTACCCAAACTACCCGAACTACCCGAAATTTGCCTTTGTCTTTGTATTTATTCACATGTTGTTAGTTGAATACTTGAAGTTGTCACTTTATTAGAATATAATTCTCTTAATTTGAATGAGTAACTATAATATATTATTCTTCTCAACTTGTAATTGAAACTCAACACAAACTAATAGTCTATGCCAAAATTATGTGTGTTTGACTGTATACTTTGATTATAGATTTCGGGTAAATTGGGTAACCCGAACCCGAACCCGATTTTTGCGGGTACCCGAATTTGCGGGTAGTGTTTTTCTGGAGCTGATATCGGGTAATGATTCTCATTACCCGAATTTCTCAAAACCCGAATTACCCGACCCGAACTAATCGGGTAACCCGAACGCCCACCCCTAGGCTTGAGTACCTTCACCACGACGTAGGGTCCCTCCCACGGAGGTGATAGCTTGTGGCGTCCTCGGTTGTCTTGGCGTAGCCTTAGGACCAAATCTCCCTCGCTGAAGTCCCGACGGTGTATCTTCCGTGCTTGGTAGCGCCTGAGGGACTGTTGATACCTCGCGGAGTGCATTAAGGTCACGAGGCGTGCCTCGTCCAGCTGGTCCAGTGAGTCCTCGCGGGCTCGCTGGTTGGCATCCTCGTCGTAGCCTCGAACCCTGGGCGACCCGTATTCTAAGTCCGTGGGGAGGACGGCCTCCGCGCCACGGACTAGGAAAAACGGGGTGAACCCAGTGGCTCTGCTCGGGGTGGTCCTTAGGCTCCACACGACTGCTGGTAACTCTTGGAGCCATTTCCGACCAGATTTGTTTAGCTGGTCGAAAATTCTAGGCTTAAGGCCTTGTAGGATCATGCCGTTGGCACGCTCTACTTGGCCGTTAGTCTGCGGGTGTGCCACAGCTGCCCAATCCACACGGATGTGGAACTTGTCGCAGAACTCAAAGAATTTCCTGCCCGTGAACTGGGACCCTTTGTCGGTGATAATGGAGTTTGGCACTCCAAAGCGATGGATGATGTCGATGAAGAACGTCACCGCTTGCTCCGCCCTGAGATTCGTAATGGGGCGCACCTCCACCCACTTGGAGAACTTGTCGATTGCGACCAACAAGTGGGTGAAGCCCCCGGGCGCCTTCCGCAGGGGCCCGACGATGTCCAGCCCCCACACGGCGAATGGCCATGTTATGGGGATGGTCGCTGCAAGATGCCGGAGGCGGCGCGCTTATACAGCTCGCCGTCGACGAGGGCAAAGGACTTGGCCATCCTGGCGTCGTGCTGGGCTGCAGCTGGTCCAACCCGATCCCCAGCAAGCACAGCGTATGCGCGTAGAGGATGTTGAGGCTGCTGCCTCCGTCCATCAAGACTTTTGAGAACCGCGCGTTCCCAATGATCGGGTCGACCACCAGCGGGTACTGGCCCGGGTTGGGGATGTGGTTCGGGTGGTCTTCCTGGCTGAAGGTGATGGCGTCCTCCGACCAGTCGAGGAAGGAGGGAGGCGCCTTCTCTGCGGCGAGGACCTCGTGCCGCTCTCGCTTGCGCTGGCGGGTCGACATGTCGACGGCGGGCCCCCAAAGATGAGGAATACGTTCTCCACGGCGGGGAAGCCGCCGGCGTCGCCATCTCCTCCGTCCTTCTTGGCCTCCGCGTCCTTCGCGGCGGCGCGGCCATAGAACTTCTTGAGCATGTCGCATTGCTCAAGGGTGTGGTTCACTGGGGTCTTGTGATATGGACATGGCTTTTTCAACATGTCGTCGAACACCCCCGAACCTCGAGGGGCCGGTCGAGGGCCTCGTCGAGCCGGGTCAACAGCAAGGGCCTCGGCATCATCGCCGTTGCGCCCCTGCTCGCGCGCCTCGCGACGCGGCTTCTTTCCCTTCTTGCCCCGCTTGTCCTTCCGGTGGGGCTCCCCGGACTTGCTGCCCTCCGCGGGCGCATCGTCCGAGCGCTTGCCCTTCTTGCCGTCGAAGATCACCCCCACGGCCTCCTCTCCTGAAGCGAAGCTGGTGGCGATGTCGAACAGCTCGTTGGAGTCCGCGGGCGGGCTGCGCCCCAGCTCTCGCACGAGGTCCCGGCACGTGGTGCCCTCGAGAAAGGCGTGCACAATCTCGGATTGCGCCACGCTGGGGAGCTCTGTACAGCGCTTGGAGAAGCGCCGTATGAAGTCCCGCGGCGACTCGCCGGCTTGCACGGGTGCAGGAGCGCAGGTCCCGGGAATTTCCGGGGCGCACGTACATGCCCTGGAAGTTACCCACGAACGTGCGGACCAGGTCGTCCCAGTTGTGGATCCGGGTCGGCGGGCGTGTGCTCGAGCCACGTCCGAGCCGAATCGCCGAGGTGCAGGGGCAAGTTGCGGATGATGACCTCGTCGCTGGTGGCCCCGCCCAGCTGGCACGCCAAGCGGTAGTCGTTGAGCCACACACGGGGATCCGTCTCCCCGTTGTACTTTACAATGGTCGAGGGCTAGCGGAAGCGTTGGGGGAAGGCCGCCGCACGGATCTCCCGGCTGAACACACGGGTCCCCGGGGGCTCCGGCGTCAGAGAGCGGTCCTCGTCGCTGTCGTAGCGTCCACCCCGTCGAGGGTGGTAGCCTACCGCCGCTCGTGCATCCGCCTTGCTCGTGCGCCGGGCGTTGATGACGTTGCGGGCGTCACCGGTCCGGCGCCCGCGCGTGTCAAGGAGCCGCTCCTTGGCCGGCGCGCGTCCCGAGTTGGCGGGACGCCCCGCGGCTTCACCTGCGTGGACCGAGGGTTCGCCCCCCTGTGCAGCCCCGTCTCCCTGCGCATCACCCTGCTGGCGGATGCGTGAGGCTGAGCTTTCGGCCTGCTGGATGGCCGCTTGCTCGATGAGAGCCTGCACCTCGCGTTGCAGGTTCCGTGCCTCAGGGGTCGAGGGTGCCGGCATAGCCCGTAGCAGTGTCACGACGGCAATGAGCTTTTGACTTGCCCGCGGAGGCGCGTCCGGGTTGTCGGCGTAGATGCGGTCGCAGGCCTGTCTACCCAGCTCCCGTGCGCGTTCGCCGCGCGCGGAGGCTTCTCCAGCCATCGAGGCGCGGAGCGGCCCGCACCGTTCGATATTCCTCCGCCGCCTTGGCCTCGAGCTCGCGAGCCCGGGCCCTGGGCCGTGCGTCGGCGTCGGCCCCGGCAGGGGTGCTTGGCCCCGCGGCCGGCGCGGAGCGATGCCGGGCGGCGCGTGACCTCCCCCCGTCTCCGGCGCCCACGGCGCGGTGGCGTTCGCTGGGTCGTTGGCGATGACGACGCAGCATTCGCGCGCGGGGTTGTAACTCCCGGTGCTGGAGTCGTCGGAGCAGCCGAACCAGTAGTCCGTAGCGTCCAGGAAGCGCCTGAACATGACCGGGTCCGGCACGCCGGAGAAGTCCCACTCCGCGTACCCGTGGAGGTTGGCGGGTGGCAACGCGTCGAGGGAGCCCAATGACGACTCATCGCCCGCGGAAGCGCCAGGGTCCCTGGTGACGAAGACGTGACGGCCAGGGGGAACCCGGCGCATCGTCGTGTTGACGTTCGCGTTGTAAGCCGTCGCGACACCACGAAGGCCGATGGGGAAGCGCGGCCCGGAGACTGTGCGCTGCCCCGCCGGGGCGGTGATTGTTGTGCTGACGGGCGCGCCGCGTTGAGAGGCGGCGCGTTCGGCTTGCCGTCGCTCGGACCGCGCCCGGCGCGAACGCCGGCCGAGCGGCGGCGGCGTCGTGGCGCCGACGGATCCGCGGCATCCGTGCCGGGGCGCCGGCGTCGTGGCGGTGCGTGCAGCGGGGACCGGAGCGGACCCGACCTGGCGCCGCGCACGGAGCTCCTCACGGTTGGTGAGGCGCATCAGGTAGCCATTCCCTGTGGCCTGAAAGTTCAGGCCCCCGAACCGGATTTCGAACCCGGCGGGGAGGGGGTCCGAGCTGCCCATGCAGTAACGCGTACCGCGGTACTCAGTGCGAATCACCATGGAGGGAGTCGACGGTGGATTGACCTTAGGCGCTTGACAGCCCCACGGTGGGTGCCAACTGTCGGTGCGGAATGTGGTCCCGACACTAACCAGTAATAAGCGCCGAGGTCTCTCCCTCAATGGTCGATGCTAAGCAATAAAAGACACAGAGTTTATCCTGGTTCCGGCCGAGGGGCCGTACGTCCAAAGAAGCGGGCGTGCTCAAGGCACTATATTGCTCGAGCACCGGGGGTGCTCGTAGTGGGGCCTACAAGCAAGGCGGGAGAGGAAGCGTGGCTTCCAAGTCCCTGGTGAAGTGGCAGAAGATGTCGTGGGAGAATTGGAGAGCAAGTGCGTGGGGCGACCTGTCTCGTGTTGTGTTGTGTTTTGTCGTGTGTCGTGGTCCGTTTCCGTCCCCGTGTCCCCTGCGGCCAGGGGGTTCGTCTTCCTTTTATAGGCCAAGGAGAGAGCGAATCACATGTATGCCGCGCTATTTAGCTACGTGGGGAAGCGTGGTGTGCTATGTTGTAGAGTAGGCGGCCGCCCGGACGATCCTTGCAGCGATCCGGCCATCATGGCGTATCTTGTACCCGAACAGTGGCGGCTTCGAGGGTGGAAGGGCAGCGGACGCCTGTGATGTCTTCAGACGGGCTCGAGGGGGTTGCTGACGTCGGTCCGTACGGGGCACAGTAGCAGGTAAGGTGACGTCCCGTTCCCGCACGCTCCACGGCGCGGCGGCCGTTGCGCGCGGCGCCGGCGTGGGTTCATACGCGCGGGGGGCGGCCATGCCGGGTGCGGTGGCGGGGATGGCGCCCGCCCGCCTAGCGCCTCCACCTAACCCCCGCAAGGTCACAAGAAAGCGGATCGAGGGTGCGGCCGCCCCCTTCGAGGGCTCGGCGCGTTAGCCGTACCGAGTAGGCGCCGCGGCGTCACGGGACGGCACCGGCCACGCCACACGCTCCCCTTACGCGGGCGGGGATGGGCTCCCTCCGCGGGGAGTTGGTGCGGCGGCACCGGGCGCGAGCCCCCGACGCATGATGGCGCCGCCCGCCGTTGTCATGGCATTAAATGCCCGCGTACGGGAGCAGGCGTGCGCGTGTGGAGCGCCCTCGAGCGAGGCGGACCCCCGTTCGAGGGCGAGCGGACCCTCGAGCGAGGCGGAGCCCGCTCGAGGTAGGCGCACCCCCCCTCGAACGGGCGGAGCCCGCCCGAGGGAGGCGCGCATCCTCGAGCGAGGCGAAGCCTGCTCGAGGGGATCTCCAGTGGGCCGCCTTGGTGGGCCGCTGGGGCCTCCGCGGCGTGGGCCATTCCCTGCATGGTTAAGTAAGGTGTGTTTGGCTTCGGCTTGTTGCGGGTTTTAAGTGGGGATTTCCCAATTGTTAAAGGGGGGCCCTAGGGCTGTCCCCGACACCTTCGTCGACCCCACTGTCTCCTCCCACACTATCCTCCTTCACCGCCACAAGGGCACCCATTGCTCCTCATTGCGCGCGCAGACCACCTCCGACGGCGGCGGTCGATGAGGAGCTCTGCGGTGGCATGTACTCGTCCTCGAGCGTGCCGCCGACACCACACCGCCCTTGCATCTTAACTATGGTTGACGCCCACCCGTTCTCTCCCACGCATACATTTGTTGGCGCCCCTCAGCTTCTCTGTGAAGCACCTCCACCTAGCCAGCAGCGAGCGACACCGGGTGCCAAAGGGGAAATGAAGGAGGGAGAGAGGAAAGCGGGGCAACATGCATATTTCCCATGTCGTTTTGGACATGCGGTGCACGTATAGACAAGTTCACACCCCCAAAAGTGCATTTTCAGAGTTGATGGACCTAATTTTTTTTTTAAAGAAAAGGTTGATGAACCTATTTGACACAATACTTGTCCCCATGCATTTTACTCATTTATGAACTAACTTCTGCATACATAAATTTGATTTCGTAGCAGTTTCGCATGCTTCCAATTTTTAATGTCGAGTGGTATAGTTCGACATTTTGTATTTCGAAGTAGGAGTAAAGCCAAACTTGCCATTGTTTAGATGGTGGCCCATTTTTTTTCATTTTTTAACCAAACTGGCTTCTTTCATTTTTGCCACTACGACTGCTCGTCGCGGCGCGGCTGACACCGACGGCTGCCACCACCCCCGCCGTCCGTAGCCCCACCTCGCACCTTTTGACGGTTTTGACCTCGCCTCCCTTGTCCCCCTCTCCGTCGCCGTCCCCCGGCTCCTCCGAGCGACCGTACGCCGGCCCTGCCGCCACCCCCGAAACCCTAGGCGCGCCACCGGTCGCCGGCGGCGCGGGGCCATGGACGGCGGCGCGGTGGAGCTGCGGGAGGCCCACCGCCTGGCGGGCCACGCCGACCGCGTGTGGGCGCTTGCCTGGAACCCCGCCCCGGGCCCCGGCGCCGGCCCTCTCCTCGCCTCCTGCGGCGGCGACAAGACCGTCCGGATCTGGAAGCGCGCCCCCGACGGCGCCTGGCACTGCTCGGTAAACGCCCCAAGCCGCCGCCTCCTTCTCTCCGCCGTCCCTGGTAGCTTCGATTTTCGTTGGTCCCCGCCCCGAGCTGCTGCGTGCGGAGGGTTCGGGTTGCTGCGACGCGATTAGCCTCTGATTGGTTCCGTCGGCTTGGTTCGTTGGTTATCCTATCAGGACGTGCTGGAGGACACCCACAACCGCACGGTGAGGTCCTGCGCCTGGTCCCCCGACGGGAAGCTGCTGGCCACCGCGAGCTTCGACGCCACCACGGCCGTGTGGGAGTACAACGGCGACGACTTTGAGTGCGTCGCCACGCTGGAGGTGAGCTGCTGACTCCGTTGAGCTTGAAGAACCAGCTCGTCACCGGGTTCCTGTGGATGCTGACTTTGGCACTCTGGGTGGGTGTGCAGGGGCACGAGAACGAGGTGAAGAGCGTGTCGTGGAGCCCGTCCGGGTTGCTGCTCGCCACGTGCAGCCGGGACAAGACGGTGTGGCTATGGGAGGTGCAGCCGGGCAACGAGTACGAGTGCGTGTCGGTGATGCAGGGGCACACACAGGACGTGAAGATGGTGCAGTGGCACCCTCACCTCAATGTTCTGGTCTCCGTCAGCTACGATAATTCGATCAGGGTATGAGCCTCACCGACTCCGAACAACATGCACCGCGTCATTGCGTTTGCTTGTCTGCCTGGTGTATTGTGTTTGTCGTCTTCTGTTGCCTAGCTTTGCTATCACTCCGGATTCACCTACCATTAAAATTGATTGATATGGCAGCTTGTATGATATAGGTCTGGGCTGATGACGGGGATGATGAGTGGCACTGTGTACAGACATTAACCGAAGCCAATAACTGGTAAGGAACTCTTTGGTTCACTGCCATTTTTTGTCGCGTTGTGTATCATATCCAAACTGCTAAATAATTGAATTTCAAGTTCGTTGGTGGTTTTGTCTGTAAGATGTGATGAATGAATTCCATCCCATTTTTTTCTTCTGCACTCTGCTGTTATTGATTCTGCATTTGGACTAAATTGTGGTCTATGACAGCCACCTTCAATACTGGGCCCTGCGTATTTTTTATTTCTACCTCCATTAGTTATTTTAACTGTGTCTTTTCCCCTGTTCTCACTTTTCTGAAACATTGCCCTCTCGGTTGGAGTCAAACATATGAAGTTAACAATGTGTTTTTGTGATTTTCTGTTAACTTGTAGGATCTTTTTTCTCCACACAGTTCCTCATTGAGATCAATTATGTGCCACCCCTCTTTACTTTTAATTGTCCGGCGCCAGTTAACTATTGACATTATGCTCACAGTTCACTGACTTATAGCAGAAGTAAAAATCATGAATTCCATTCTAGTATCACTGCTTGATGGCTTTCATTGATCATATTTTTCTTAATTTCAGTGGTCATTCATCAACAGTATGGGCAGTATCTTTCAACCATAAAGGTGATAGGATGGTCACATGCAGGTTGGTGCTACAGTGCTTGATTAAGATTTCTCTTTTGCTGTGGTTTACCTAAAGCGGTTACTAATGTCATACACCTGTTATTCAGTGATGACCGCACATTAAAAATATGGGACACCAGTGCTGATTTGTCTCAACCAAAAACTGGCGAAGATCATGAATCTTGGTAAGATGTTAGTTTTCTTTTCTATAATTAGTACATACGCTCTGTGCTTATGTATTTGATAACCTTGGAATAGCAGACCTGTGGCTAAAAGATTAAGTATAGACATACATAACACTTGACTTAAAGTTGACTAGCATAGACATACATAACGCTTGACTTAATGAACATAAATTAAGTATAACTTCTGTATTTCTCTTGATAGTTGATATTATCTTTTGGACAATTGATAGTATAATTACATCACTCTGTGAAGCTGAAGCTAAATACAGAAACTTTGTTTTGTCTTTCTGCATTACACCACCTAAGCAGAATGGTTACTATTTGATTTCAGGCGACACCTTTCTACTCTTACAGGATATCATGATCGAACTATTTTTTCAGCCCATTGGTCAAGGTCAGTTGAATTCTCACCACCAAGATATCCTTGATAAATTAGAAGAATGAAATTCTTTGGCAAGTTTGTCTGCTAAAATGTAAGGGAAGTTCTAAATTGAGTCCATCTATATGGATCATGTCATATTAGTCCCTGCTATATAATTGAGAGAATTGTGCACTCCACTGTTCGACAAATTGTGGTCAATTGTATTTATGTTGATAAACTTTTATACCACGTGTCAAGATTTTTATTAATCAGTGGACAAAAGCCAAGAAAACCTGACTAAAGCACTTTTGCCTGAATCAGACTATGCTGTTTGAAGATCTGCCTGGATCAGACCATGATTTCTATAGCTTTGAAATTAAAAATACCTATAGGTTGAGTGTTCTGTCATGGCCTAAGCTTTAATTTCTTAGCTTCCGTGGCACCATGGCTTGGTTTTTTTTGAGTCATCTAACATATTACTTCCATTGTGTGATCCGTCTAATGATTCCATGCTAACTTAGTGGAATTGTATCTTATATTATTCATTGGTATTTTCCTGTTTCTTGTACATTGCAGTGAGGATATTATAGCTAGTTGTGCTGGTGATGACGCGATCTGCTTATTTGCTGAGGAGAACAGTAGCATGGTAAGCTATCCTTCCATTCCATTTTTTTTTCATGATTTCAATCCTTATGTGTGCTATGTTTGGGTTTGGCTAGCCTGTATTTGCGATAAAATCTGAATTGCACTTTTCTAGTTATAATTTAGTATCCAACCTTTCCTTGTAATGAATCTGAAGGGCTGTTTATAATTTTGGAAAGTGCACATGACCTCTTTTATGATTTCTTTCTTATTTCTCATTTTCCTAGCAATTTGGCTGGTTTGGATCAACTGCCAAATGATATATGACTCTTGTGTTCCCCAAAGTAGTGCATGGCATTATTTTTGCAGTACCAAGATGGCAAGAGGGCATTTTTCTTTTGCAAAGCGTATAAGCTTTCACACATTTGGCGTTGAAATTATTGTAGAAATGGAGAAAAATGATATATGGTGTTTTGCTCAGAGGATATATGTAATCTTGATGGTGCAGGTTGAGGGGCCTTCGTACAAACTAATATTGAAGAAAGAGAAGGCACATGACATGGACATAAATTGTGTCCGATGGTGTCCTCAGGTAATTACTGAGAATGGTCAACAAATAATCTCAATTTATTTAGCTGGCAAGTAATGCCTGAGAATGAGCAGTATAATCTCGATTTAATTAGCTGGTGGCCTGGTGCAATGAATTTCATCTGCATCTACCTTGTCTGTTTTCCTCTACTTTTGCCCATAATGGCTCCCTAATTTTTGTTAGAGATACTTATCTTCTCAAACAAATTTCTAGGACCCGAGGTTATTGGCATCTGCGAGCGACGATGGCACAGTGAAATTGTGGGAGCTGAGGGGGAGTGTAATGGATTGAGTTTTGTTCTGTTTACAATATGTTCCTAGTTCTAGGTGTGTACCTTGAGGTTATAGAGCAGATTAGGCAGCACCATGGGGTTTCTGTTTTACTGAACTGTGCTCCCTGTTTAGTTTATACTTGTATGTCAAGAGGGTGTGTGGTGATGTTTTTATCAGATTTACCATGCGAAGTATGAGCAATGCCATCCCACCAAGACGTGGAATTGTTCGTTTATACATTATGGTCCAACCAATTTACAAATAAGTTATTGAAGATGCAGCTTGCTTCAATGATGAGTCCAAAGTACAGATTTGTAATTTCTTGTTCCAATGGTTTCAAATCTTGATGCTAAAGTTGATTTACAACAAAGGGAGTGATATCCATTCATGCCCCTCCAATCCTGTGGCGAGATTGGCAAATGGTGATCGATGATGAGAAATGGGAGTTTGTGCATGTAATTTTGGTTATGTACTCTATACTTGGGCTTTGTTTAGTTGGTTGAAAAATTTGCAAATCTACTGCTGGAACTCCTGTAGCACACTATAGCATGTTTCGTTTGTTTGTGGTAAATATTATCCTACCGGCCTAAGTAGGCTTAAAAGATTCGTGTCGCAAAGGATATCCAAACTGACATGGTGGAGTTAATTTGTTAATAGTCAAATCAATGCTATGGTCTCCCCAGTGCTGGATCCATATTCTTGTGTGGAGGGCAAGCAATTGTTCATTTGGTTCTCCAGGTTTGGTGTCCTTTGTTTTGGACGTTTTGTTACCGTTTATATATTGCTTTACGGTGGATCAGGGAGAGGTGCAGGTACACTTTCAGGCTTTCAGCTCTGTTTCTGCGCCTGCAACCTTTCTCTGATGAACTGTTGATGTTATATCAGGAAAATATATGTCTATGTGCAATGGAAAGCTCACTTAGTTCAATGTGGGCAGTAAACATTCATCGGGTTGGAATAGTTGAGAAGCTAGAGGATTGGAGTTTCAGATTTACAAGACGCAAGATCACCCATTGTGTAGAGTTCAAAAAATCCGATGAAGCAACCAAAATGCAAATTGCAGACAACTCGTCTTGTACTCGTTATTCAAATGTTCAAAACACACGTCTATAGCTGTGACATCGTTAGGTTTATGGGGGTAAACAGTTAATCTAAAACCAAAGTGTCTTAAAGAAGTACTGAACGAGATTGTTATATTTGACCGCAGGACCACAATAGAGCTGATGTACAAGTCTTAGTTGTCCTATATATGTTATATGATTGCTGGGCATACATTCTCAGCAAGCAGGAAAGAAGGAATACATTTGCAGCTTAGATACACAAGAAACATAGTATCAGTCCGTATCATTGCTGGGCATACATTCTGAATACACCTCATAAGTGCAGGAAGACCAACTCAGCTTACATTTGTATAGCGGTAAATATTCAGTGGAATCAAACTAGTGACCAAGCATATGTATGTCGGTACACTTGATTTCGCCAGCACAAATTCATGTTCACTTAACTCCTAGCTACAACTACAGTAGTGCTGTACTGTTCTTACTATGTTTCATGCTTCGTGCAGTCAAAGCCTTGACACACGGATACCCAGACGATTAGTACAAGGAGCAAAAGGATTCCCAGAATCACCAACTTAATCTTCATGCTCTGCAACCAGGTCTTCCTACGAATCTTCACCCCTTGCTTCTTGAACTCTTGCGCCTGAATTACATGCAGGATGATCATGCACGCCAGGAAGGAAAAGCAGCACAGGAGTGGTATTTTGACAAGGGGGTGACATGTACCTGACTACGTAGATCAGAAGTCTTGTCTTGGAGTTCACTCAATGTTTCTCCACGGTCCAATGTCTGAAAATATCACAACAGGCAGAAATGAAGAAACTATATTAGGGATGCTGTAGTTCAAGCTAACAATAATAGGAATGCTAAAGTACTGAAAGGTCCTCTAGCCTAGTTGGTTAGAGGTGGCCGAGGTATGGTCGCAACGAGACCCGGGTTCAAGTCCTCGTTGGAGCAAATTTACGGGACTGGTTTTAAAAAAAAAAAACCCTCGCCAGTGAAGCCAGGGTTTTCATCTAAACAAAGTTAAAAAATATTGGAAATGAGACAATACTTAACTAGGCAAATAAAATTTACTGTTGGCATATGATCAGTCCCTTTCAAAATAGAAAACTGACTTTGATTGCTCTCTATGTGCTTAAGAAGTTATATGAAGTTATATATACTAATGAGACACTCCAATTAATAAAAGAATAGCTGCGACGAAACTGATCTCAGTCCATGTGTTATATTTGCCGGATTTAGATGCACCTTAACCAAGGATAAGTGTATAACACACGTTAATAAAGTAACCTCATCTCTTGAAATGCTTAACAATAACAACACAACAGCATATGCTCCTTCTGAACAAAGGAAGTGATAACATACCTTTTCTATATTGTTTAACATGATATTTTTAACTTCTGAAACTTGGGCTTGCACTTTCAAAGTTTTGTCTAGTTCCTCTGAGTGATCAAGAACATACTGAATGTGTTGCTTTATAACTGGCCTGTATTGATAAAAATCTCAATTTTCAGGAAATAGAAGGATAAAATATTCTACAAAATTCTCAGTACTGCTTATCGCAAGACATACCCATATTCTTTATTTAGACTCTTTGCAAGAGCTGTATCAGCTTTACCACCTCCATATCTCTTCATGAAGTCATCTTTTAACCTCTCAAGAAAGGCCACCGAGACGTTCTTTGGAACGGATTCCTTCGCAACTACACAATAGGCTACAAAATATTCAAAGAGCAAGGTGTCAGCATGATTCTACAGATTATTATATTATCATGCGATCTATATCCTACTACAGAACAGGTGGGGGAGCGATGAAACTGCGAGCCTCCCCTCCCGGTGTCCCCCTCCCTCCTCGTCCCCTTGAAGGTTAGCTTCTCCCCCGTCTCCCCTCTGTCATGGATCTCTCCAAGCTCAACTTCGACATTGGTAAGGCTTTCAGCTCCAGGGTTTTCGCTTGCTTTGGGTCTCAAGTGACATCTTGCAAGCAGTCGGCAGGCCATGGCTTTCTCCTGCTGGCTGCGTTCAGTCGAAATCGTTTTCGCCTCACGGATGATTCAGTTGGCTGCTGTTTGCAATCGGTGTTGGGGGGTGTTGCCTCTGATTTCAACCCCATTCTCATTGAAGAGCAAATTTTTCGGTTCTCGGTTGCTTCTAAACAGGTGGCCCTTATGATTGTGGAACTTTCTCAAGTGTCTGAACAGAATTTCAGAGTGGGTTTCTTCCTCTGCAATGATCAGGGTTTTCAAAAGGCTCTTCGATTTGCTAAATCAGATTCTGGACCTTCTTTCCATTGGGAATCCCCGCGTTCTAAATCGCCTAAAACTTCTTTTGCGGATGCGGTAAGAGTTCATCAGCCGCCTATTTCGGGAGCGAATGCGGTTCCCCTAGGTTCAAATCGGTCATACTCTTCTCAATCTAAGCAGGTAAGGCATCTGAAGATGCATAAAATCGCTTCTGCTTCAGTTTTTTCGAGGTTGCAATTCCCTCGCCGTTCAGTTTTTGAGAGGATTAGGCTGCAGCCTGAGTCATTTTCAGCTAGAAATTCAAAATTTGAATTCAGTCAAAGGGCCAACATGGGCGGTGGACCTAAGAGCCCAGTTGCCTTTAGGCCCGATACTGTGGCTACACCTGGCATTTTTGGGAGTAATTTCAAGGGCAGTAACTTATCTCTCAACCACTCTTACCTTGACCGTCGCGCTCGGATCAAATGCTGGCATTGTAAGCAGTGGGGCCACTCGATAAAATCTTGTCGCAGCCATCAGGATCTCCAAAGATTTATTAAGTTGGTTGGGGGAAAACCTTCCTGCTCCTTCTCGAACGCTAACTGGCCAGCTGAGGCAGGCTTGAACTGGTTCAAGGGGACACCGGCTCCGGTCAATGGGCCTGTAGTTAATGGGCCGCCGACTATTTTCCCTCAGGAAGCGTCTCTCCCTCCTCACTCCGACTCAGTTCCCCAAGGGGACGTTGCCCCTTCAGCTTCTGAGTCTCTTCATCCTCTCCCCACTCCGGAAACCCCAACTACAGTGCCCCTTGCTGGTGCCGAGAGACTTGGAGGGGGCGAGCCTTCCATAGTCCAAGAAATGGCGTTCCTCAACCTCGATCCAGAACCAATGCTGCTCCCGGGTTTCGAACGGGTCCTTGTGGAAGGGCGTTCGAGGTACGCTAGAGTGGTCACTTCGAGCATCACTCCGTCGAATGAAGACCTGACGATCGTGTCCTTCACCAACCCTCCGCAGGGTGAGATACCTTTTGCTTTCCTTAGGGATACTGTTCTGGGTCTGCTTGAGGGTGTGTACCATCTCCGAGTTGCGGATTTGCAGAAATGCCCGTTGGGCAGAGGTCAGGCATATGTTAGGTTCAGGCGAGTTTCAGACAGGGACACCCTGATACATCATAGTCCGCATAATTTTCATGGGTATAATCTGGTCTTTGAAAAGCATAACAGAGGAAGGAATGTTAGGAGGGTGCTATTCAATAGAGAATGCTGGTTGTTGCTCATTGGGTTCCCGGTGGATAACAGGAACATGGAGGACATTAGTAACCTTATTAAGCCTTTTGGGAGGCTCATCTGTTGGCAGAAGGATGATGTTTTGGGCAGGATCTATGTCAAGGCCCGGGTGACAGACCTTACTGATGTCCCACACTACCTCATCTTTTCAGAGGGTGATGATTTTGAAGGAATTTCCACAACGATACAGTGTGAAATTGTTCAGCAGGATCTCCTGGGGGGACAGCTGCAGGATGAAGATATCCCTCCAGGGGATTTCAATGATGGTGAATTTATCTTTCCAGGCTTTGAAGGACTGCAAGGACAACAGTTTCTGGGGTTACATCCTCCTCCACAACAGGAAAATGATTTGGAGCCTCCCCATCTTCAGCAAGGTGATATGGTTCAGTTCCCTCTTCTCCCTGATCTCAACATTGAACCTGAGGAGCCTCAGGATATTCAGGAGCTGGTTTTTGAGCAAGAGCAGGACATACAGGGGGGAATGGGCCAAGTTGAGGATTTACAGCAAGAGGAGATGAACCTAGATCTCAGCCTTTCAGCTCCACCAATTTCTTCAGCCCAATCTGTTATTGGCCAGGGGTCTAACTCTGGAAGTCTATCAGTGGAAATGCTAGTCCCCATGTTGGAAGAACAAGCTGGGATTGTCCAAGCCAACATTCAAGACTTCGTGCAAGATTTAGAGTTAAATCCAATCAACCAGCAAGGAGGTCCTTTGGATATTGACCTGAACAATCCAATGCAGATTCTTGGAGAAATTGTGCCTGAACCAGTTCATCTCCCAGCTGATCTGGGAGTAGTTGCAGAGCAGCAGGCTGCAAATGAAGTTGAAGTGGTACAGAATGAAGTGGTGGAAGTGGAGCAGTTGGTTTTACCAGACTTTCTGCCCCCACTGATTTGCAGGGACATCTCAACCTCCCTGACTTTCTTCCAGCAAGGTTACCCAATGGAAACAATATCCCAGGAAGGACCTTCAATCTGAACTTGAACGTCAACATGGCACTTGTCCCAGCCCAAATTACTGGGCAGACTGATCCTGGTTGGGCTGCTTACCTGGACAGGAAGGAGAAAGCTTCTCTGCTCAAGCCCATTCCTGATGTGCACCGTCTTTGGGCCAAACACTTCTCCCCGGTAGGCTTTCCTGAGTTGGTGGTTAATATTCCTGTGGACTGGGCTGCTTTTTTCACTGCTAAGCTTCTGTCCCCCAAAAGCTTTGATTGGGCCAAATCCTTCCTGGCATCAAAGGCTTGGCAAATTATGATCAACTCAGTGGGAACGATTGAGTTAATGTCTTTTGCTCTACCCCCTAAATGTCCCAAGAATGCAGAGGTGCGCTGTGTCTCTCCTTTCCTTAGCCAGGACAACGATAGTGACTTTGAATCCTTTGGAAAGAGTGAAAAAGTTGGCCAGTTGGAAGCTACTAATGCATCAGTGGTAAGCCCAGTTGTGGAAACTGAAGCTAGAAGGAGCCCAAGAATCCGTAACCGTAATGGTGGTTTCAAACACAACAGCTGCCCCAGCAAAAACTGTTTGGCATGTTTAGCAGTACCTCCCTCGCTGTCTGGATCAATGATGAAGTCAGTTGGTGAATCTTACTGCAAGGTCAAGGCAGGGAAGCTTCAGGTCCAAGAGCTCTCTGTGAAGAAAAAGGGGAAGCAAGCCATTGGCGGTCTTAAGACGAAGAAAGGCGCTGAGAAAGGGAAGTCTCTGGAGGAAGCCGATGGACAGGAGCCGGCCAAGAGGGGCAGAAAGTGAAGAAGGGTCTTTCTGCATTATGTTTTGTTTTGTTCCCCTATATTTTCAGGGTGAAGTTCTTTTGAGTCTGTATTGTAGTTGTCATGCTGGACATGGTGGATCCTGAACTATTATTCCCAATGATTCTGCTACGGCATTCTTGGGCATCTTCTCTTGTGTGGGCTTTGCTGTGCATTTCCCTTGGTCCTTTTTCCTGGTTTTTTCAAAATGAATCCTAATCACAAATTCAGAAATTGGGTTATTCTCTCCTGGAATGTCAGAGGTATTAATTCTGAAGGCAGATGGGATGCCATTAGAAGTAAGATTCTAGAATCAAATTGTGATATTGCCTGTCTTCAGGAAACTAAAAAAGAATTCTTTGATATTCAGTATATTAAAAAGTTTTGTCCCAGGAAAATGGATGAGTTTGTTTTCCTCACATCTATAGGTAACTCTGGGGGTTCCATTATTATTTGGGACAGTTCCAAATTCTCTGGGCAGTTGGAATTCCAAAATGAATTTGCTCAATCAGTAGAGTTAACCTGTAAACTTTCTGGGGAGACTTGGATCCTGACTAATGTTTATGCTCCTTGCCATTCTGAAGGAAAAGCTGCTTTTATAAGCTGGCTAAAAAGCATCCACATGGCTGATGATATTAAGTGGCTGCTTATAGGAGATTTTAATCTGATGAGATCTCCTGAGAACAGAAATAAGGATGGGGGAAATATTCAAGAAATGCTGGCCTTTAATGATGCCATAAGTAATTTGAGGCTGGTTGAGCTGCCATTGCGTGGATGTAAATACACTTGGACTAACAAGCAATCCAACCCACTGCTGGAGAGGCTGGATTGGTTCTTCACATCCAATGCCTGGACTACCTTCATGCCAGACACTGTTGTTAAGAGCTTAGCAAGAGATAGTTCAGACCACACTCCATGTGTCATCACTGCCTCAACTCTAGTTCCTAAGCCCCAGGTTTTCAGATTTGAGAACTACTGGCTAGAACATGAGGACTTTCAGACAGTTTTGATTCAAGGTTGGGAGCAACCCTCCTTGCAACAGGATGCAGCCAAAGTCCTGACTGCTAAGTTTAAGAACCTTAGAAAAGTTTTTAAAGCTTGGAAATCCCAGCTGCCCAATCTTACAAAAACCATCCAGAACTGTAAAGAGGTCATTCAATTTATGGATATATTGGAGGAAGGCAGAGACCTTACCCTAGAGGAGTGGAATTTCAGACAAATTATTATTGATCATCTTCAGGGCCTGCTGCATCAGCAGAGAATCTACTGGAAACAGAGAGGAACAATTAAATGGGTTAAGTTTGGAGATGAGTGCACTAATTTCTTTCATGCAAATGCCTCCATTAGACATCGCAGGAATGCAATTACCTCCCTAAGTAATGCAGATGGTTTGGAGGTCTCCCAGCATGAGGCCAAAGCTGAGATTTTATGGGAAGATTTCAAAGCTAGAATGGGCTCTTCTGAATTCTCACATATGCATTTTAACTTGGAGGACTTACTTCAAAGGGATCTAGAACTTGATGACTTAGTGGCTCCCTTTTCAAAGGAAGAAATTGATGCTGTGGTCGCTGACCTCCCAAATAATAAGTCTCCGGGACCTGATGGTTTCAATGGGGAGTTTCTTAGGAAATGTTGGAACCTGGTGGCCCCTGATTTCTACAAACTCTGTGAGGAATTTTATAATGGCAGTCTCTGCCTAAGGAGCATAAACTCCTCTTTCATCACACTTGTGCCTAAAATAGACAACCCCAGATTAAGTGGTGATTTCAGACCCATATCATTATTAAACTCCTCAATCAAAGTCATTACCAAGCTTCTTGCTCTAAGACTGCAAAGAGTCATCATGAGGTTGATCCATAGGAACCAATATGGGTTTATAAAGTCTAGATCTATCCATGACTGTCTGGCATGGGCTTTTGAGTTCTTGCATATCTGCAAAGCCTCTAAAAAGGAGTTAATCATTTTAAAGCTTGACTTTGAAAAGGCCTTTGATAGAATTGAGCATCAAGCTATCCTGGAAATTCTTAAATACAAAGGGTTCCCTTCTAAATGGTTGGGCTGGATCAAGGAAATCCTCACCACTGCCACTTCCTCTGTACTTCTAAATGGCATCCCGGGGAAAGTTTTCCATTGCAGAAGAGGTGTAAGGCAAGGGGATCCTTTATCTCCCTTGTTGTTTGTATTGGCTGTTGATCTTTTACAGTCAGTTATTAATGACGCCAAAAGACAAGGTTTGTTGAACCTACCTATCCAAACAGGAGCCTCCTCAGATTTTCCAATAGTTCAATATGCTGATGATACTCTCCTGGTTTTGGAAGCATGCCCCACCCAAATCAACCATCTCAAGAATATTTTGAACACCTTCTCTGCTTCCACCGGGCTCTTGGTTAATTATAATAAGTCCATGATGGTGCCACTGAATATTTCTGAAGGGAAATTGGACTTGTTATCCTCGGCTTTTGGATGTCAGAAGGGATCTCTCCCCTTCACTTACTTGGGGCTTCCTCTTGGAACTACTAGACCTAAGCTAGAGCACTTCATGCCTCTTATGCAAAGAATTGAAAGAAGACTCTCCTGCACTTCTTCCTTCTTAAGTCAGGCCAGCAAGTTGGAAATGGTAAATTCAGTGTTCTCTTCTTCAGCAATTTACTTTACAGGCACTCTCAAACTGCATAAAGGGGTGATTAAGCAACTGGACAGGTATAGAAAGCACTGTCTTTGGAGAGGTGCTGACTTACTCTCTAAGAAGCCTTCTAAGGCAGCCTGCCCAATGGTTTGTGTTCCCAAGAAGCAGGGGGGGCTTGGGGTGCTGGATCTCTACGCTCATAATGAGGCTATGCTTATGAAGTTCCTTCACAAATTCTACTCAAAGGCAGATATCCCTTGGGTTAATTTAGTTTGGGCTCAGTACTACAGCAGAGATAAACTACCTGGGCAGCATAAAAAGGGATCCTTTTGGTGGAGAGATATTGTTAGCCTATTACCTAAATTTAAAGATTTAGCAACGGTGACAGTAGCAGATGGCTCGACAGTCCTCTTGTGGAAAGACCAATGGAATGGCTTAAGGCCGGAGGTGGCATATCCTGAACTCTTCTCCTTTGCAAACAATCAGTTTGTGACTCTTAAAACGGCTTTAAGTAGGGATAACCTTCTACAAAATTTTAATCTCCCTTTGTCTGCTGAAGCTTATCACCAATTCCTTGAGCTTCAGCACAATACTACAGGCAGGTTGATCATTGGGGAGAATGATCAGTGGAGCTATAGTTGGGGTAATGCTTCATTTTCTACTTCCAAGGCTTACAAGCATCTAAAAGGAAGGAATTTGGCTCATCCAGTTTACCACTGGATTTGGAAATCTAAATGTCAGATGAAACACAAGGTCTTCTTTTGGCTACTCTTAAAGGATAGACTCAGCACAAGGGATTTACTGAGAAGGAAAGACATGAATCTAGACTCCTTTACTTGTGATCTATGCATACTTCAACGTCTGGAAAGTGGGGCTCATCTTTTTCTTCGGTGCAATTTTGCTAGAGCCTGTTGGAACTCTTTAGGGGTCATATTCGTTTCCACAAGACCAGTGCTACAGATATTTATGCAAATCCGAGATAAATTAGAAGTGCCCTTTGCAATGGAAATAATTATCTTATTGGCGTGGGCAATCTGGGTCACCCGGAATGATTGGATCTTTAACAACATCATCCCCACGGTGGAGAGTTGTCGAAGGAAGTTCAAAGAAGAATTCAAGCTGCTCTTGCTTAGAGCTAAACCCTCTTTGGTAGAAGCCATGTCTGCTTGGCTTGATAATCTTTTTTAGTCTGTCAGGTTTTTCTTTTTTTGTTTCTTTTTGATCGTTTGTTCCTTTTCCTTCCTTTGGCTCCCCCCTTCTTCCCTTCTCTCCGCTTTCTCTTTTTATTCTGCTCTGAACTCTGTACCTCTTCGGCTTTTAATTTAATCTTTTCAGTAGGGGCTCGCCCCTCCTGGGTCATTCAAAAAATATCATGCGATCTATAGCAGTTAAAAGTTGTGCCAGATCTTCAAGGTCCAAAACATTGCTGTTAAGCTTTTATAGCTACAGGAGAACAGAGTTTTCTTCAGTATGCACAAACATGCCTCCTCCCGTTTACGAGACTGCAATTGTCAGGGACAGGGCACGAGATCCCTGTGTTAACAATGAAGAGCAATATTCGACACAAGATCCTGAGATAGTTTCTCTTTCTTCTCTTCCAATTTTGTTTCATTGTGGAATGTTTGTTGCCGTAAGGATCCGAATCTCTTTCTTTTGGCAGTGATCTTGCTATCCGATTGCGATAAAACTCGAGATCAGTAATTCTACTTACTGATGTATATGCTGCAGGAATCAAGATTGGAAGGAACCTTTCCATTACCATTTGTAGCATAACTAAGTAGCCACACAGAATATATCACTTTCTACTTCTAGACTGCTAGAACATCACTGATGAAAACGTGCAGAAAGATAAAGGCATCAATTGATCGCATCCGTATCGTGCCTCACCGTAGCCGCGATGGAGGAGGAAGTTGAACGTGTGCCGGTCGCAGGAGTAGCTGAACCGAGCCGGCGCGCCGCCGCCGGGACCGGAGCTGGCGGAGGAGGAGCTAGCGGGGAGCCGCTGCAGGCACTGCGCGGCGATGGCGGGGAAGTTGCCGGTGAACTCGGTGTACTCCGCCAGCACGGCCGTGCCCCGCGCCACGAAGGCGTAGATCAGCCACTCCGCCTTGTCGCCGCCCTCCCCTGCCCCGTTTGCTCCGGGCGCCGGCGACGCCATCGGATCAGGACAGGGCCGCTCGCCACTGCAGCCCGGATCTCGTGTTCTTTGGCAAGATCGGAAGGGAGGGATCGAGGAATGGTGGTTGTGGCCGGTGGGGGCGCGATTCCGGCGGTTTCTTGGTGCCGGGGGAGAGTATCGAGCGCGAGACTGCGAGAGTGGAAGCTCGTGAGTGTGCCGTGGCGAACGGCGTCAGTCAATGCTGGAGTAGGAATGCGTGCTGCCCTGCCTGTGCTTGCCAGCGTTGTCCGGTCGGCTTTTTCTGGTTGCTTTCTCGCACTCTCGTGTCGTGCTGGACTGCCTGTCCACTTCCACTGTTTTCGACCTTTGTCCTGCTGCCATTGATTGCTTCTTCTTTCGCCGCTCAATCAAGGCCCTGTTCGCTTGGCTTATCAGCCACCAGCCAAAAAGAGATTTTCTCTCGTAACAAATCACCCACCAACAACCAACCAAGAAGATTTTCTCTCATAACAAACCAAAAACTACCATCACCACCAAACAACCGAACATGCTGCAAACTCTTCTCTAGGCAACTTCCATAATGAATCATGACGCTTTTATGACGAAGGGACATAATTCTGGGCAAATTAATGGAAGGCAGCCTTGATTAAAAAAAAGACCATGACACTTTTACGACAAATGACATACTAACTTTCATATCAAACACAACTACTAACATTATTAAATTTAAAGATGATTTCAAATGAAAAATATTTAAACTACAAAGTTGTAGACCTGGTCGAATCTACAATTTCTTTATAAAATTTATATCTATACAAATTTATAATTTTGAAGATGTGTTGAAAAGGTTCAATCGATGATTTATTTAACCACCGGTTCATCTTGCAGTTTTTTTTTTAAAAACCTCTTAATGAAATGATGGTAAGAGCCTAGTACTACTTTTTCATATGGCAGTTGCTGTTTATTTTTGCATTTTTTTCGTTAAGCACAATTATCTATACTATAAAGATTGAATAATTTGAAAAACTTTTCTCACCTAATTCAGACCCGCCTTACCCCTTATGCCGGACCCACCCATATCTATTTGGAGGAGTGGATAAGGTGGAAGACCCGTAGAATCGCAATTTAGAGAGCATTTCTGCCAAAAACGACTAACTTTTTACACCAGCGTCCGCTCTACCCGCTGGGCCCACCAACTAGCCAAAGCCAGCCACCACGCCGAGGCCCTTCCGATGCCAGGAGTTGGCCGCCACGCTTCACCTCCACCTCGTCGTCGCGACCTTGGTCCTCCGCTATCGTAGATCGAGGCCAACCCAATATCCTCGCAGTCATGGTTGTCGCCCTCGCCACTGCGGCCATCATGGAGGCCGCGCCTCTGAGATCTCCACCTTCGTCATTGGAGAGATCTCGGTGCCCACCACTGCTCCATTCCGCGCAACTCCCCTGCTCGTCGTCGATCCGGGGAGAGCAGCGGGTGTGGGGTACAGGGCTGCGAGCAAAGGCCCCTCCCTCCGCGTCTTCGGCACGGCACCACTCTGGTCTCCAGAGGAGGCTGCAACCCCTGTTGACATCGAGCTCCCCGACGTCATCACGCTCAGGGCCTCAGGGGCAAGTGCGAGGTGATAGTGTCGTGCACCTCGTCATGGAGTTATGCGAGGATGGGGCCGTGGGGTGCTCTTCAACTAGATTGAGTCGCGGAGACAGGTCGCCACCTTGGTTGATCCAGAAATCATTGAGGTCGTGATGGTGAGATTACGGCTCAGTTCATTAGAATCAGTATTGTTGTACAACACAAATTGATGTGGTGGTGGGCTTCTGTTACCCTCGTTGTGCTTGTGAAGTCAGTTTGTTATATATGTCACCCTATGATAACTTTGCCAATGGTTTGATTTTGCAGGTCATGTAGATGTAGCAAATGTTTAATTGTGTTGACTACTAATCCACTTGGTGATTAGGTTCTTTGCAATTTAACTTCTATTATCAATCAGTTGTTCCCTATGGCCTTTGTCGTCAATCAATTTTCCCTATGGCTTTAATCGATACAATGAACTAACTTCTGCATCCATTATGTCGTACAATGTCAGATGTCCCATAAGCATGCAGTGATCTACGGATCTCAAACTAGAGAGTTTCTTGTTTGCTGTAGTGTGGTGGTATGTCTTATCTCTTTTGCTTCCTGCTTAAATAAGGAACAAAAGATGAATACAGAAGTTAAACGAGCATCCCACACCCGAGAGGTAACCCGCATAGGCCTTCCCCGAAAACCCCCAATCACTAACTAAACAAAGTAGAAAAACAATTTTTTATTTGCTGATTTTGAATCTGTAGAGGTGAATGGTTCCTTGAGATTGTCGGATGTCCTATTACATGGCTCCAGGGGCGCTAATGAGAAGCTACGCCCAGAAGTTCATGTTTGGAGTGCAGGAGTGATTCTTTACGTTCTTCTTTGCGGTGCCCCCTCCATTCTGGCCCATGGCCAAGGGTTTTATATAACACAAAAGATCTTGTTAGGGGGATGCTTGGTAATGACGTATCTAGATGACAATATTGGATATTTGTTCCTTTTGTTATTAAATACACTATGAAATATTTCCATCTTAAATGGCTCTATAATTTCAAATGCGATCTCCCCTTTACATTTGTCCGATGAGCTTGATTTTCCTCCAGATCACACAAGGTTATAGAACATTAAGAAGTCTCCATATGAGCATTTGATCCCTGTTAAGATCCATTTTTTTCAAACATGTCCTTTATGCCAGCAGCCTCTTCTACTGATGGATGCTCAGCTATGACCTGTATCAAACATGTGATGAAGTTCAAAAAACCTTTGATGTCAAGGGTGAGTCAAATGGTTAATTTTGATGAACTGAAGCTTGGTCCGCATAGGTTTGGTAACAAAATGCATGATGCAGATATCCAAATACTAATTGATGTCTTCATCGTAGTAGACAATGTATCATCTATTTTAATCTTATTCATGTGAACAAGAACAGGTATCAATAGTCATCATTTCTTTTCATTTATCTGTTCCTAGCTAGATGATTCTACAATTTGATCTCTGGGTTTTGGCCGAAAGTTTTGATGTGTAGATTCTTTTATTTTTTTAATTTGAACCTATTCCACTTGAAAAGGTAGGATCTAAGATCTTGAGCATTCTGTTTTATTAATTAATAAAAAATACAATTATCAATCATTTTTTATTATAACCTCTGTTATTTTTCTTATTAGATAAGAAAATCATGGCCAGTAACTGGTGGTGGAGTTGATGGCGAGCTAGGGTTTAACATTGCTAGGGTGGGGAGCTCTAGTGGTCAGGGGTCATAGAATACGAGTGTGGTGGTGGCGAGGCCCGGAGATCAATAAAAAGCACACAACATCACGCTTATCTTGTTATTTTAGGGCATGTTACTGGTTTATGTAAAATTAACAAATTAAAATAGAAAAAAAATCAGAAAATAACCTTAGCCCATCTCCATCCGAACAAATAGGCCTGCAATGCCCGTTACCAACTTTCCAAGTATTGGCGAGGGCCCAAACGGGCGAACCCGCCTTGTACCCCAACTAGGTTTTTACCATTCCCTCCCCCATGGCGGCCGCGGCGGCGGCGCTGCGGACGCCGGCGGTTCGCCGGCCTTTCCTCGCCGCATCCACGGTTCTCCGCACCCGCCGCCACCTCTCCTCCACCAACTCACCACCTCCACAGCACCACCCCAGCTCCCTCGCCTCGGAGCTCCTCCGCCTCCTCTCTGCCGCCTCATCTTGGACGCCCGACCTCGCCGGCGCTGTCTCCTCCTCTCTCTCCGCCGCCCCCGCTTCCGCCGCCGATGCCGTCATACCCGTCCTCCGCGCCCTTAAGAACCCCTCCATCGCCGCTCCATTCTTCCTCGTCGCCTCCTCCGCCTCATCCCCGCACCCGCTCCCTGCTGACGCCTACAACGCCGTCCTCCCATTCCTGTCGCACGACCTCGCGGCCCTGGAGAAGGTCCTTGAGGAGATGAGCGTCCTCGGGTACGGCGTCCCCAACCCCGCCTGCGCCGACCTCGTCGCCACCCTCGTTCGCGCCCGCCGCCTCGATGACGCCGAGCGCGCGATTGGGTCCATGCGGCGGCTCAAGTTCCGCCCGGCGTTCTCGGCGTACACCGTGCTGATCGGCGCCCTGGCGGAGGCAAGACGGCCCGAGCGTGCACTGGAGCTGCTGCGGCAGATGCAAGAGGTTGGGTACGAAGTGGGTGTGCCGCTGTTTACGACTCTGGTGCGGGCGCTGGCACGTGAGGGGCGCGTTGAGGGTGCTCTGGAGCTGGTGGATGAGGTGAAGGGGAGCTGCCTGGAGCCGGATATCGTCCTGTACAATGTGTGCATCGATTGTTTCGGGAAGGCTGGGAATGTGGACATGGCCTGGAAGTTCTTCCACGAGTTGAAGGCGCAAGGGCTGAAGCCGGACGACGTCTCGTACACTAGCATGATTTGGGTGTTGTGCAAGGCGGGGAGGCTAAGTGAGGCCGAGGAGCTGTTTGGTCAGATGGAGGCAGAAAGAGCTGTGCCTTGTGCATATGCGTATAATACAATGATTATGGGCTATGGGTCTGCAGGCCAGTTTGAGGATGCCTATAAGCTGCTTGATCAGTTGAAGGAGAGGGGCTGTATTCCATCTGTGGTGTCGTTTAATTCGATTCTCACTTGCCTGGGGAAGAAGAGGAAAGTTGAAGAGGCACTGACCTTGTTTGAGGCGATGAAGATGGATGCAGAGCCAAATTCCTCGACATATAACATCATCATTGATATGCTTTGCATCGCCGGAAAGGTTGAGGAGGCCTATAAGATACGGGATGAGATGGAGCATGCTGGTTTGTTCCCTAACTTGTTGACAGTGAATATAATGGTTGATAGGTTGTGCAAGGCAAGGAAACTTGAGGAGGCCTATAAGATTTTTGAAGCTGCAAGTCAAAGAGGTTGCAATCCTGATTCTGTGACATATTGTTCTCTTATTGACGGATTAGGAAAGAAGGGACATGTTGATGATGCTTATAGGTTATTTGAGAATATGTTAGATGCAGGCCACAATGCTAATCCTGTCGTATATACATCCTTGATAAGGAATTTCTTCATGCATGGGAGGAAAGAAGATGGACACAAAATCTTCAAAGAGATGAACCGTCGAGGATGTCAGCCTGATCTTACCCTTCTCAATACATACATGGATTGTATTTTCAAAGCTGGTGATGTTGAAAGGGGAAGATCTATATTTGATGACATCAAGGGTTATGGCTTCCTTCCTGATGTCCGAAGTTATTCCATTTTGATTCATGGACTCACAAAAGCTGGTCATGCTAGAGAAACTTCCAACATTTTTCATGCCATGAAGCAGCAGGGTTTTATTCTTGATGCCCGGGCTTATAATGCCGTTGTTGATGGGTTCTGTAAATCTGGTAAGGTGGACAAGGCCTATGAAGTTCTTGAGGAGATGAAGGTAAAGCGTGTACTTCCAACAGTTGCTACATATGGGTCAATCATTGATGGTTTGTCTAAGATTGATAGGTTAGATGAAGCTTATATGCTTTTTGAGGAAGCAAAATCAAAAGGAATAGAAATAAATGTTATTGTGTATAGCTCCCTCATTGATGGGTTTGGAAAGGTTGGTAGGATAGATGAAGCTTATTTAATATTAGAAGAGATGATGAAGAAGGGTTTGACTCCAAATGTTTACACATGGAACAGCCTTCTGGATGCTTTAGTGAAAGCTGAAGAAATCAACGAAGCCCTTATTTGTTTCCAGTCAATGAAGGAAATGAAATGTTCACCAAACACTTATACATACAGTATTCTTATAAATGGCCTTTGTCGTGTACAGAAGTATAATAAGGCTTTTGTGTTCTGGCAAGAAATGCAAAAACAGGGATTGGTTCCTAATGTTGTGACTTACACAACCATGATTTCCGGGCTTGCAAAGGTAGGGAACATAACAGACGCTTGCAGTCTCTTTGAGAGATTTAAGGCCAATGGTGGAATACCTGATGCAGCAAGTTTCAATGCTCTTATAGAGGGAATGAGCCATGCAAATAGAGCAATTGAGGCATATCAGGTATTTGAAGAAACTCGATTACGAGGATGTAGAATTAATGTAAAGGCATGCATTAGTCTTCTAGATGCTTTGAACAAAGCTGAATGTCTTGAACAGGCTGCTGTTGTGGGTGCAGTTTTGAGAGAGATTGCCAAGTCCCAGCATGCTTCGAGATCCTTGTAAAATTCAGCCTCACTGGTTGCTATCTTTATGATGTTGGCATAAATTTATATCACAGGACTTCAGTACAACATCAGCCCAATTTATCTTGCTTGTTCATACTGTCTGACTGTTTGATTGACATTACTGTGATTTCCTCCAATGCTTATAATGGAAAGGAGGTCTGAATCTTCAAATCTCAGCCAGTTAACTTGGTGAATAATACCAGTTTCTTGCTACATTGCTACTTGGTAGCTTTAGATCTACTGAGGATGGGGCTCAGCATGCTGATTCAGAAGTTTAAATGAAACGCCAAAACAGGTAATTGTGTATGTAGCTATCCCTCAATCAAAGAATTCATTGACTTCCTATATTTGTGAGCCCCCAATGCTCCTGTATTTAATCACCCTTACATTTCTAATTCGTTATTCTGCACAACATAGAATTACTGCACAAACTTTAGGTTTTCTTTTCTCGTGTGTTATTTACCTTTTCAAAGTATTCCTTAGTGCTTCTGGTCTGTATTCAGCCATTTGGTTGCCTGAATTGCGACCATTAGCCAAATCATAGTACTACGGTGACCTTCTAGACTATTCTTCATCAATGCTCCTGTTCTTTTTTTTTTTTGAAATACCAAGCACATGTGTTAAGACTTCAGAGTAGAGTTGAAGTTTACAACATTGATGATAAAATTTTAGATTGGTAGGTTTTTGTCCAAAATTTTGTAGCCTCTATTACTCTAAATGCCTTGATGATTGATTTGCTTCAGGCACATTACTTCTTCTCCAGTTCATAAATGCCTTGATGGTTTGATTTACTTTTTTATGCTTTCTAAATCATAAAGGCTAGATACATTTTTTCCCTAGTATCATTCCCTATTCAGAAATGCCACAATCATTTGATTTTTTTTTCTGTTTTCTAAAACATAATTCAAGATACATTTTATTTTTCTAGCATGTTTGTTGCCATGTGTTATTTTTCGTCTGTACTCGGTATTGTTAAACATTAGTTACATCTTTTTTTGCTAATCGAGATATTATGAGTCTCCATCTTGTGTCACACGATGTTTCTTTTTCTTTTTGTGTGTGAAAGAATAACAATGTCATATTCTTTGTATGTTACCCTGTTAGATCTTATTTTTTCCACAAAATATCATGAGTCATGCTTAATAACTTTTCAACCTGGGGTGATGAAAGTTAGCCAAATCGTATACTGGTGTGCTCCTCTGGGTGTTATTTTTGTCTGTGCACTTGGTGAAAATCTCCTTTCCCAAGCGCATGATGAGATAACTGGAGTTGAAGTTTGCATCAGTATGTGATGATAAAAATTGAGAATGGTAACTTACTGACCAGAAATATCCCGGGCTTGAGATAATTTTTGCCAATAGCCAAATATTTAAGATTGCAGTCATAATTTATTTATTGTGCATGTTTGATCATCATGTTGTGTGTTTGCTACTCTGAAGTCTGATTGCTGTCATTTAGTTGTTGTTTTTTTTTGGAAATCTGGTTCCCACTTATTTTAGGTTGGGGTTCACTTAAGCAATCACTTCTGATTGGGTAATTCTCGTGAATCTTTTTGAAAAGAAATTCGAGATGTATTTCTGTATTTCTTTGTCATATGTGTTCTAACATTGAGTAACATAACTGAAAAATTGTTCCAAATTGTAAACAGAGGAAATATGCACATTGATATTCAGAGAAAACCCGTCTTTTTTTATTATTCTGTGTCCAGCATTCTTCTCCAGCATACTGATTTGAATTTGAGCCAAATGTTTCTCTATCATTCAAGCAATCACCTCACTATTTGGTTCAGGAGTTTTTTTTTATTTAGTTTGATGTTGAACTGAAATCTTAGGTTGCTCTTTTTGATAGCCATTCCACTTCAAATCGCCATGTGTTATTTATTTTCTGTACTGGTGATGTTAAACGTTAGTTACATCTTTTTTGCTAATTGAGATGTTATGAGTCTCCATCTTTTGCCACACGATGTTTGTTTTTGTGTGTGTGTGGAAGAAGAGCAATGCCCTATTCTTTTATGTTACCCTGTTAGATCTTTTTTTGCTCACAAAAATCACGCGCCATGCTTAATAACTTTTCAACCTGGAATGATGAAAGTTAGCCAAATCGTATACTGATGTGCTCCTCCGGGTGTTATTTTTGTCTGTCCACTTGGTGAAATCTCCTTTCCCAAGCACATGATGAGATAACTGGAGTTGAAGTTTGCATTAGTATGTGATGATAAAAATTGAGAATGGTAACTTACTGACCAGAAATATCCTGGGCTTGAGATTAAGTTGTTGCCAGTAGCCAAATATGTAAGATTGCAGTCATAATTTATTGACTCCGCGGTTAGTTCATGTGGTGTGTTTGCTACTCCAAAGTTTGATGGCTGCCATTTAGTGGGGGTTTTATTATTATTTTTTGGAACTCTGATTTCCACTTGTTTTAGGCAATCACTTCTGATTGGGTAATCGTTGTGATTTAAAAAAAAGAAATTCAAGATGTAGTTCTGTATTTCTTTGTCATATGTGTTACTATAATATTAAGTAACATAACTGAGGAAATCCTTCCAAATTATAAACAGAGGAAAAATGCACATTTATATTCAGAGAAAACACTTTCCTTTTTAATTTCGTGTCCAATACTTTAGAGGGCATTCTTCTCCGGCATACTGATTTTAATTTGAGTAATATTATTCTGTATCATTCAATCAATCACCTAACTGTTTGGTTCGTGAGTTTTTAATGTTGGTTTGATGTTTAACTTAAATCTTAGGTTGCCCTCTTTGATACCCATTCCACTTCAAATCGTTATTCGTTTACATGCTGTGTAACTTTCTTTCTATTTTCACTTTTTCCAGGCACACATTTTCCAAACGTAAGTATATCAGGGCTAGTTGTTCCCCTCAAGACAGAAGACAGGTGAACTGGAGAACGATGTGGGACCTCTTTTTTATCGTGTGATCGTGTCTTGAAACTAATTTTTTGAAGAAAAGAAATTGTGTCCAGTGGCTGTAGGACATCAAAGTTTATTTCTGTTTCTTTGGAAGGCTGGAGGAGGAATAACCACCAGAATGTTTGAGGGCCCAATAGAAACACGGTGCCTCAGCAGTAGAGCACTCTGAATAATCTGTGCATATCTTGTCCTTTGGATTTTAGATTAGTTTTATCCAAAACAAAAGGTTTGTAGTGTCGTGACGGGGAGACAAGTACAAGATTGAAAAAGAAGTATAGAATGTTCTCAAAAAGAAGTATTGGCTTTGATCTACCTAATTCGTGGGAACCGCATGGCAGAGTGCTTTTTGTTGCAGAACAACTGAGGTTTTCAGATTCCCAGGTAAGCCAGTTAATAAATTTCACTTGAACTTTTTCAGTTCGGTATTTTGAAATTAAGATGATCGGAGCAAATTTTGAGAACATTTGCCAATATTTCAGATCCCTTTGCCAGAATGTATCCTGCTAGAGGAACAGCTAGCACATTCGTACTGGTTTCCGGTAGACTATGAAATCTAAATTCAAATGTTTCTGAAAATGTCGACCTGACATTGATCTGGAATGATCTAAATTTTTTCTGCCAAGAGCCAGACCAGAAATGCGGTTTTACCTTTTGATAGCCTAGTTTAGTTATCACTTTTAATCATGTATGAAATACATTACCAATGATACATATAAGTATCCTTGCATTGCATCAAACAACACTCGCAAGTAAATGAACTATCGAGGACCATTGTCTTTATTTTGAATTGGTTTTAGACAATAAGAGAAAAAGGAATATATGTATTAAGTTTTTTGTAAAACAAATGCTTCGAGGTTGTCTGTAACTCAGTAACTCACTGTTCTTTACCGTGATAGCTCTGTCAGGAAGTTTGAATTCTGCTCTCCTGATCCCCTGCTAGGATATCTGATGGATAGGTGGCCATTGCTAGCTAGTTCCTAGTGGCCTTCTAAATGTCAGGACCAATAACCTGATCATCCGGTTGTAATATTTTGTGCAAAATTGGACAACCCAGAGATCAAGTCTGGACCTAGAAACAGAAAATGGACTCGTGCGAAACCTATGCAGAAAAGTGAAATTTACTATTGAATCTGCAGGTTACTGCAGCTCAGAAATAGCAAATGGTGCACCTCTCACCGTTTCCTTGGCCTGAAGTAGGATCAGGATTGCTGCTGCTCTCCACATGTGCTAGTTTGTAGCTTTCTGCAACAGCAATATCATGAGAACATTACTATGTATCTTTCTAACAAAACTCCCTTGTGAAATCATCCTGAAAAATTCTTATTTATGTTTAATCATCCTGAAAAAAAAAATCTTCTTTACATTACAGCATCCTTAGATTTGGTATTATTCTTAGCTAGTTATGTTCTCTTTAGGCACTTTAAACATTCATTTCTTTTTCCTTTTCTCTGGCCTTGGTAGATGGAGAGCTTCCGGATGCATTTCCAAAGAATAGAGGATGCTGATGAAGAAGGATTTGAGGAGCTCTAGCCGGTTATGTGATGTTTGATGCAAATGAGGCTTAACGGCCGGCTTTGGCTTGGGCAGAAACCTTGCCATGGGTCAGAAGAGAGCTGAGAGACAGGATCATGGTAGTAATAAAATTGAAGCCAGATTTCTTCTCTTAAGAAGAATCTGAAGAATCGGGGATCTTTAGAACAAAACGTGTTTGTTGATAAAGCCATGCTTACTGCAGTCTTCAACCAATAAAAGTGGTCGGCTTTTTTCTCACTTGTATTGTTGGAGTAGATGTGAAATGCTTTTTTTTGAAAAGATAGATGTGAAATGCTGAACTGAACCGAACCGGCGCATGATTCTCTCTAGTTCCCGGGAACCCAACAAGCGTGAGAGAATGTGTCAAATTATACTTAGCGTGGCACATATGCCAGAGCATGGCAATCCCAGATTAGATGAACCAATCGAATATTTAGGATGCAGTAGCAATGTTCAGCTATGTATGTTTGCTTGTTTTTCCTGAACACATGGAAAATGTAAACACGGGTAAAAAATTAATACCAAAAAAGTTCCGTTGCCGGGACTCGAACCCGGGTCTCTCGGGTGAGAGCCGAGTATCCTAACCAGCTAGACTACAACGGATCTGTGCAGTTAAAGATATTAAATTACTATCAAGTGCCCTTGTCCTTACAGGTTACTCAGTTACCGGCGTCAGAGGCGGAGGGGGGGGGGGGGGCTGAGGGGGGCCCGGCACCCCCCAATGATTTGCTAGTTCTACTATTATATACTTCATGATGTATGTATTCAATAAACCTACTTAAATTTTCTAATCTAGCCCAAACAATCATGTTTAAGGCCTAATTAGCCAGTTATTACATGTATGTGCAGCACATTTAGCTTTGAGACCTGTACGTGTGCTCACAAAAGAAATTAGTGAATGTCAATCGTCTGTTCATCTCGCACCGTCGCCGGTTTGTTCGTCTTCTTCCATTATGACTTGCGCAGTTGCAGTCCACCCTCCATAGCTTTGCGTCTCTTCTAGCTGTCTGCCTCCACACGATCATGTCTCTGCTCTCCGCTTGCTCGGGCTTGAGCAAAACTGCACATAATCACCATTTTTTTGGATTGTTTGTGGAAGCGACCGCATCTTTTTACAGTGAGCATGGATCCCCCCATGATTAAAATCATATGACTTTGCTATCGATCCTACTTTTCTTTGTCCGTTGTCCAATTAGTTTTGTCTATTGCCCCCCCTATACTCAAATCCTGGCTCCGCCCCTGACCGGCGTCGCACAGACAGTTTAAAATAGAACCCTCGTTACTAATTCATTAGTGGGGCAGAAGAGGTAGTGTTTCTTTACCCAATTGACACATCTATGATATCGGCTAAGGTGGTTTTGGGCTTAATCCCAGAAGGTTTAGAGTTCATGCGAGATTTGGATTGTAAACGATCTTTGATCGGGGTAAGACATTCTCACACTATAAATATGAAGGATCTCACGACATTCTTCTTGCATCTCTACGACATTCGTTCAATTGCGTTCTGAGTGGCATATCGATCTGAGAGCAACCCTAGTACAGGTACGTCAGTCTGGATCGTTCCTGGGCAGGTGTTTATACATTCCCAACATTACTAGGATGCATCGCACGAGTTGATTTGTTACGCATCTTAGCGCTTTGGTGTGTGCCAAAAAAGCATCAAGGAAATATTCTAAAATTTTTACTTAACAAGCATAATTCAGTTGAAAACTTTTATAAAACACATATATAGGAGAACTAAGTTAATATCACTGAAGATTAAACCATTTTAAAATACAATACACATTACTGAGGCTAGAAGAAACACTATTGAAAAGAAACCATTTACTAGAACTTGAAACGTGCCACTGGAACATCATAAACTTGAAGCACAAATGAAACATAACTTGATTCCATTTATGGCATGTACTATCAAGTTGTGAAAGGTACACAGGATATTGTGAAGAACATAATTTTTCTTATATTATACGCATAAATTATCTTAGCCTCCCTTCATGCATTTGTCATTTGAATATCACCACCATATCTCCCATCAACAGAAGAGGCACCCATGTCTGCAATTGTTGTGTTCTTTCCTTTACGCCTTCTTGCTTTTTGAGCCCAGTTGACAAGGCCTTCGGATACATTATCATCGAATATGGCTTTCTTGAATGAAGTTCCCATCTTTACATATAAGGAACGAAAGAATTTTAACAAATGTAGTGGTAGAACACTGTTAGCATGGTACATCAGAATTTAAGAGGTTTATTAGTCCATGATTTAAAATTATCTTTGTTCCCATAGAATATTTAGTTTTACATTAAGTTAAAGCTATGGTGATGAGTATTCAGGAGTGCCGTCTTGATGTATCACTATTTTACTATCTTAATATTTTATCCATGGTTAAAAATCTTTGTAAAAACTAATCTGACTTGTTCACTAGAAATCAATTAAAAACTGAAATATAAGTGATAGAAATCTTTGTAAACATTATAAACTTACATGAGAGACGATAGCGTAGAGAGGCAGTGTGCTATAACCACAAAGTAGTTGGCTGATGACGCTGATAACACACATAAATGGCATATATGAATTCTTCTTTCCTTCTGAAGTGTTACCGCTAATATAAATCTTTATAGAGGGTACCTTATTACAAGTCGTGCAATAGCATATCCGGGTTTTCCCATGATACATGATCTAAATCCAAATGTTACCTGAAAGGCAAAAAAAAGGGGTCTTAAAAGCAAAACATTAGGTGATAGTTTGGTACATCATAAGTACGTTGGATGTTAACATTTGATTATGCTAGTTATCTTTCGATATATACTTGTTTTTCAAAATAGCATGGTACATCAGACACAGAATGAAGATATATAGTTGAATGTAAACTACTTGAGACACTCTGTATTAGCATCGCCATTTCCAATGATCACAATCCTAAATCCAAAGTGAATTGGGTTTGGGGAGCTACTAGCTTTGGTATCCTTACCCACAGCCAAAAGAAGAATGCAATCTCAAATGCATTTTGGAACAGAATAATGTGTATCAAGTGGAGGACAAGTTTAGGCCGGTGGAACCAAAAGAAATCATCCGAAGGAGTAACAGCCACATCTCCTTCTATTGCTGTATGCTTCTGGGCAACTTCGACAGCTAACTCAGTAATGATATGTTCCATCTTGCTTCCAACCACAAGTAGCAACTGCAAATAATAAAAAGATTATATATGCTATAATTAAACTACTGAATTCCATTTTTATAGTACTTTTTATTGTAGGGAGATTCTACAAAAATAATAATATGTTTATATAGTTAAATAATAACATCAAGTCCAATAACCCTCATATTTACTTAGAATTTGTAGATGTGTAGATATTTTTTTTGTCTTAAGAAAGGATATTAATAACTTACAATGAATGGGGCCAACGATAACCATATGTAGACATACCATCCTACAAAAGAAAACATAACAGAAGAGCAACATTAGTCTTCTCAATTATATATATCCACAATTTACCCACTTGTAAGTAGTGCATAAAGTATTTATAAGGGTGTGATATGCATGTGGTGCCAATGAACCAGTAAGAATGCTCGAACAATTTGTAAAAGTAAGGTGCCAACCTGTAAGTGTAAATAATTAACATAGAACCACATTCTAGATTACTTTTAAGCACATATGGCTTGTAAATGAGCACCCTTTATACATAGTGAAAAGTAAGGTGCAAACGTTTACAACTCCATGTTTGACACCCATATAAGTCGGGTAAAAGAATACCTATAAAATTTAAATACCCCAGAATCTTGTGTGGGGTATAATAATCCAACCACCGAGATTATTATAAGAACCTAGCTACAATCTCTCTCAACTCTACTAGGCACTTATATATAACCATATAAATATATTATAATGCATCAGATGTCTGGACTTCACTTTATTATAAAAGTGGATCTAAAATTGGCGTGTCTAAACTTTAAAACCAACATGCACATTGAACTTTGGCGATAATAAAGTTTGAAATGATATTTTCTGAGAGAGAAATTATACCATGGACATTCAACAGTAAGAATATCACTAGCAAAGCCCAAAGGTACCAACTGCGCAAGGAAAACACATTTGCATTATATTTCTACAGATACTAATATACCAAAAAATCATGTCAGAAATTTTGACAGCAATGATTCATCAGTCATTTACCTTATACCAACAACTTTCTTGAAATCAGCCTCAAATGCTCTAATCATGTACTTGTAAAAATTGAATTTCGGGTTCCCCTTGCAATGTTTCTATGACACAGGATCAACAAATAATGTATGTTTATATGACGTACTATGGAATTGGTTAGGTGTTTGACTGATGAAAGTATAGGTGTCTGACTACCATGATGAAGCCAAGTCGCATGGCTGTATAGTCCTCCTCAGTGACTGACCCGTAGAATTGTTTGAAGAAAGACCTCTGAATTTAAGATGTAGAAATGTTAATACAGTAAAATAAAAACAGCTACTCCCTCTATCCCTAAATAAGTGTAGTCGTTGATGTGCGTGCTAAAAGTTTGACTCAGTTTTTAAAAATACGTGCAACATTTGTGTCTCTAAATAATTTTGTTAAAAAAACTAGATTCAAATATCTTTCCAAAGTTACTAATTATGTACCATAGTTATTAAATATTTTTAATATAAATTTGTCAAAGTTGTTTCTTAGGAAGCGTAAACGACACTTATTTAGGGACGAATGGAGTAACTGTTTAGAGGTTTAAGGCACAAGGGGAATAAATACCAGCCAACCAATTATTTTCCAACGTTTTCCATGCCCTTTAAAATGATCACGGATAAATTTGAATTCTTGCACATGTTTTATCATTTGAGGATCTACAGAACAACACAGTTTATATTAGTGAAATTATGAAGTTGTTAATTATAAGAAAACTTGGAAGTAATAACCGTTGGGTTATACCACTGTCGTTATTGAGTTGGATCTTTTCTTCCCACCGTCTCCAGTTTCTTGTCTACATAATGCATGACAATGAAATCTTTAGCAAATTAAGTGTAACATGACTACTGGTCATTCTACACTAATTAAGCTGGAAATTAAGCTCTGTGATACCTGTGCTATTCCAAGAATAGCTGTCGTAGCACTGAGAACCACATGTGTCACTGCTAAGACAAAGATGAATATGTGCAGCTTATGCATAGCTTCAACAGAAAGAATTGGAACTTTGCCCTGAACACAAATCAAATATGAATATTTGAGCAGAATGGTACTGTAGATGGTACGAGTTTTTTCTTAACCTAGTTAAAAAGATGGGATGAACCAAGTCAAACGGCCCATCTTAATAAAAAAGATAGTTAGATAATCCATCTGAATGCCATCAAATTAACTTTTGGATGACATAGGCAACTCTTATCCGAAAAGAAAATTTCAACCAACATGTTCTATTATATTCTCAGAACTAATTTCAATATCATATTGGAAACTGGCCGGACGCATGCATATCCGGGTGCCATATGTGCCGGTCGCATGGAACAATTCCGGACGGCAAATTACCAAATCAAATAGTACCTTTTTCTGGCAGTAGTCATTGGCGGCTCCTCCTCCAGCCAGGAGCCGCCTCGCACCACCCAGCACGCCGCCGGTGAACACGCCGGCGCCGCTGTACTTGGCACCAGCACTCAGCGGCGGCGGCAGAGGGCAAGGAAGCATGTGGTGCATGATGCTCTCCCGGACGCAGATCTTCTGCGCCGTGCCCTGGAACACGGTGAGAAGCAGAGATATGAACCCTAGCAGCATCAGCTCTGCACCCACCGCGCGCAATTGTCAGTCACTCAGTCTAGCCAAGCAAGTAGCCATCAACTTTTACAGTGAAGAAGATAACAACAGGATGCATGGTGTCCAAACCTTCTTTGATCTTGAGGAGGGCATCGTACAGTGGCTTCTTGCTGCCTTTCTTTAGCCTCTTGCCAAGGCCGTGGAGCAGCCGCTCGAAGACTAGGGAGATGACGACGATGACGGAGCAAACGGCGGCGACGATCCATGTGGGCGTGTGCTCCAGCGTTATCTCCGCCTCGCCGCCGGCGGCCGCTTCTCCTCCAGCCATGGCCAAAGGTCAACCAATTCTGGGGATGATCTGTGTAGGCACTTCTCGGCGCCCTCTTTGGTGTATGTTCTTGGTCAAGAATTCCGGGAGCATGCATGTGATGACTCTGCAGCAACCTTGCCCTCTACTAACCATTTATAAGGTGAGGTCGTGTCTTCCACAACATCATGGATTTTTGGACAGCAAGGTGGTTATTACGACGTAGAGCAATCATAATTGTTGTTGAATTAAAAAGTTGCTGTCCAGGTGCAGATCTGGTGAAGAACACAACAAAAAGAATTCACTCTACTGTCTGCCATCATAAATACTATACAGGACCTATTCGATCAAACCACGTAAACGATATGATGTTCACACTACCTAATATAAGCAAGGGACGACTTTAGTGTGATTTTATGTCAACCAAAAGAAATGGTTGCTTGTGCTCGATCAAGTCAAGTCAATGAATTTTGCAGCACAACAAGTGTGTAACTTTAAGGTGAACTGATTGGCATAAATTTGACAGAAAAAAAGGGAAACAAGGGGCCTCGTAATGGTAGTATAATTGCTACGACGTGACATTTTTGCACCAAGCCCTTTCATGCATTGGCCAAAACCAAACAAGTACTGTTCAGATTGTCCAAACTTCAAACCAAGCCAACAGTACATCTACTAGACTATCACTACCATCCCGCCAAGTTTTTTTTAACAAAAACACAACACTACTGGACACTAGCTCGAACACATCTAACACATGCATACACAACTTATTACTCTCCTATATAAACATCTTTGAGACCGAGTCATCGAATCAAATCCTGATATGGGCGAAGTCATCATGGGTGCGTCGATGTCTACAAGCACATTGCCTACTATTCAAAGAATAATAAGCTAAAAATGCAAGCAATCAGGGAGAAGAAGAGTTAATTTCTTCGCACCAGAGGTACATGGGCGAGGGTGCAGTTGACAAAACCAGCGAGAAATAGTTCATAATACCAACGCAACGCAATTGTAACAATTTGTAAGTCGTTGTTGACCGATTATCTTAGAAATTTAAGACTAGCTAGAGTACTAAGTAAGAAGAGAAATTTAAGATTATCTTATCAATTTGTAAGTCCAGATCAGGTCTCATTAAGAAGCTGGGAACTACCAAGGCTGGGTCAATTTTTAGACTAAGTGTGGGTGCAGCCGTGTTCTTATTGGGAATCAAATATGGCTGGGCTTGGTCTTGTAGCGAGGGATGAAATAGGTGACAATTAATGGCATGTTTGTACACCGACCGCTCGGCATTTCGGTAAGATAAAAATGATAAGATACCATCCATAGTCGTCAGTCTCTGATGTTAGACACTATAGAACAAGGTATTAGTGCTGGGCAAAATGCAACTTTAGTACAGGGCGCTTGCCGACTGGCCGGTACTAAGGGCATGTACAATGGTGTCGTAGACGGCTGATGTCTGCAAGTGTCTAGAACTTCGTGTACATACAGCAGAATAGACAACTTGTACTGTGGGATGTCTGTTAGTCTGTCTGCAAGGTATTTAATCTATACATAGGCACATATATCATGACGATCGAGCATAGGTTAGATCTTTGTGTGCCATTTTGTTGCTTGTTCTACATAATAAACTGATCTTTGTATACTAGTTTATTACACTCCCCCATTCATCATATTCATGACTAAAGATGGTCTTTGTAATTTTTACATTTATAAGAACTATTTTATAAAATAATCAGGGAGCATATTGTAAAAACGAGAAACATTGCTAAAAAACAAAAAATATCCTCCTGTCTCTCTCGGCCTCTCATCTCTCGCTCTTACCTACCTCTGTCTCTCTCCAGCTTGCGTTGACCTGCAGCTTGATCCCTCCATGGCGCTGAAGAGCACGACAGAGACGACGAGCGCCCCGTAGTAGGTGCAGAGTGGCACCGTACCACGGAGGAACATGACGTCGGGTATCCCTCAGGCTCGTAGCGCGAGCAGCAGCGCTGCGACGGCGGGAGTTTGCTCCATGGACGGACGCAGCGACGAGCTGCCGGAGAGTGGTACCTATTCTTTCTTGCCGTCGCGCTCTTCCTGCCATCGAAGGAACCCACACCGGATCGAACGCCACCGTCACCTAGTCGCAGCTTGTCGTACAACGGGCGACGGGCCGTCTGCATGAACTCGGAGCACGAGCCGGTGTCGTCGTCTCGCGAGACGACGTCACTGCCCGTCTGTGTCCGGTTCACCATTTAATTAGCCTCGCTAATCGCAATAAACCACATACAGACGGCGTATTAATGGCAGTTGTACATGCCCTAAATGCCATGTCATTTAGTACCGGACAATAACATTAACTGGTACTAAATGCCTTTAGCCAAGGCAGCTTCTTTTTTATTTTTATTTATTTTCTTCTCTCTTTCTTCTTTTCTTTTCTTTTCTTTCCTTTCACTCATTAGAATAACAAATTTCAAGGTAACAATGTAAGAATCACAACCACAAATTTCACCAAATCAATCACAAATTTTACAAGAAATCATTACATCACCCTATTGCACAATTTCTTTCGTCACCAAATTTTGCACAGTTTAAGAATCAGGAAAATAAATCTTGCTTTCTCAATCTACTCTACAAGAAATCCTGCACGATGCCTACTACCTTCCCTCCTTCACCAACTGCTTCGCTGCGCCATGGTGACCACAACCCTAGTGCGCCGCCTACGCCACCGCCGTCGTGGAGGCACCGTGCCTCTAGCCCGGCCGCTGCGTCGTCGGGAAGCGCGGCTTCTATGCCGCCTGCGCCGGCGGAGAGGCCCCTTGCCTCGCATGGGAAGCCGCAGAAGTCACGATCTCCGCGTCATCGGGAAGCCACAGGCTAGCGCGCTGCCTGTGCCGATGGAGAGGCCCCACGTCGTCAGGTCGTCGCGGCCCTAGCGCGCCGCCCATGCATGCCGGCCGCCGCTGCATGCGCCTGCGGCCCCTACACCGCGAGCGCCCTCTAGGCCACGGTCGTCCGCGCCTCGCACACTGGGTGCGTGCGAGCTGCGGGTGAGATCTAGAGAGGAGAGATGGAGGAGAAACGATAGGGAGATAGAGAAGGTGTGGTGGGGTGGGAGAGGATATGAAGACTTAGAGATTTTTATTGCTGCCGATGGTGGGAAGCGAAGATTAATACCGGTGGAAGGCATCAACCGGTACAAAATTGAGTAGAAGACATTTAGTACCGGTTGATGTTTCCATCGGGTACGAAGTGCCTTTGCAGGACCCGCTAGTTGTTGCCCTGATGTGGTCCATAGCGGTATTTAGTACCGGCTAGAGACACTAGTCGGTACTAAATTGCCCATCGGACGATGGGGGTACTGTACACCATGCCCGATACATTTTGACCATTAGTACCAGACGAAAATACGACCGATACTGACCGTTTGGGACGAATGCTTGTTTTTTTTAAGTAGTGAGAGTTGAACGGTGTCTTGCTAGAAACCGTTGTGCTACATATATATTATTGTGTCTTGATGTATAGCTAGCGTATGGATTCAGAAAAAAAACTCCATAAATCAAGGCTTATATATTCTCGAATAAATCGAAGTTCAAGTACATGGGAAGAAGAATGGTCAAATTGCAAAAGGGGATATAGAAACCTAATTAAAGACATTACTCTTCCTCTCACTCTCTATCTAGGCTGTCCTCCACGCTGACATGGAGGATGCTCTCACAAGCTAATAGCCGGAAAGAATGAAATTTAAATGTCAATTGGTCCTATCCAAATTATGGTTGACTCCTCGCACATGGTTTCACATCTTTCACTCCTTGTGGTGGAAGAATATAATCTCTCGGTTGGTAACAAATTAAAATGTTACTTTTCCTGTTCTTCTGGTGAAGAGACACGAGGAAACTTGAACTCTCCCAACCAAATTGTTGTGTCAACAGAAAGAAATTGTTGCTTGAGCTGAAAATGTATGTGAACGCATGCGTCCCTAACTTGGGTCAAATAAGCTACTGAGTACATGACAATATGGACGCAGCCTACTTCAACTTTTGATTCCTCTACCATCCAGATCCTCAGATCCCACACCCGGCCGAAAGAGAGGTCAAGAGCCAAGAGCGCAGATGATTAGTTCTGCTTGAATCTGTGTTACCTGCAGGGGCGGGCCCAGGGATTTTGAGTGTTGGTATTCGAACTTAGTAAAGAGTGTAAAATTTTTTTTGATAACTTAAATTACGGGCTGAGGGGAGGAAGGCGGGGCATGAGTTGGGCCCAATTGTTGGGTGTTGGCCCAATTTTGCGAAATGAGGTGTAGGGTGTCTTGAGTTCTTCGTATTTTTCCATTTAGTTGAATACACATGATGTATATACTATATATATATCCAGTTTTTTTCAAAAATAATTGGTATTCAATGAATACCATTGAATACCAAGTGGGCCCGCCCCTGGTTACCTGGTGAGGGTGCACTCAGAAAGTCAGAAACACCTGCAAGAAATGATTCATTATGCACACGCTAGGTTAACTTGCAAACCTGGTGAGGTGGATGTCAAATTTTAGATGATGCTGATAGTCACATGCTCAGCACTTACCGTGACAATCACCAAAAAAGTGTGATTAGTAAGTGCAGAATTATAAACTTAGGAGCTTCCAGCGGTTGAACTCATTTTGTTCGATTAGGAGCAGAAATGATAGGGTTTCTCTTGCTAGATAAAAAAATTCTTGTAATCTTGTTTGTCCGAGTGTCTTTATTCTTGTAACTCTGCACTTTAGGGATTCTCCTAAAGTTGTATGGTTGTAATTCTCTTCTTAATGAAAAACGTGTTATGCAAGGGATCTGTTCGATCAAACCATATAGATGTTCACACTGCCTAAGCAAGGGATGATTTTGTGTGATTATGTCAACCAAAACAAATGTTTGCTTGTGCTCGATCAAGCCAAGTCAATGAAATCCAATATGCATGTTACAGTTTTAATTTGCAGCACATGTGTTGAGCTTTAAGGTTAACTAATCGGTATCAACTTGACAGAAAAAATGGTAAAGAAGTGGGCTCGTAATGGTAGCTACAAAGTGACATTAATTTGCACCAACCATTTCATGCATTGTCCAAACCAAACAAGTGCTCAGATTGCCCAAACCACACTAAGCGCCAATAGCATGCAGTCTACTAGACTATCACCATCCTGCCAAGTTTATTTTAAAAAAGTTACACAGTAACAAATACGAACACTCCCGTCCACGAACGTGCATGCATGCACAACTTATTACCCTCCTATATGCACATCTTTTGAGACCCGCCGGAGTCATCAAATCTTGAGATCGACGAAGTCACGCCACAGACACATCGTTATACGAGCACATCGCCTACTATTGACAATGAGCTAAAAATTGAAAACAACTGGGTACACTCGCCCTGCTGAATCGACACAAATAATAAGGCATCTATACATGCCGGTATCATGTTACAACTGAAAGGGATACCTGAGTGATAAGCTAGTTTTGTTCATCAGCATGGATATATATACCTCATTGACTATCAACGCTGTATCATGTTACAACCGAAAGGGATACCTCATTGACTATCTGCGATTGCAATTGTACCAAATTTAATATGTAAGTCGTGGTTGACTGATTATGTTAGGAATTTAAGACTAGCAGTACTAAGGGTGTGTTTGACATAGCTCCACGCAACACTAGATCCAAAAAATCAACTTTGTTCCAAATTTTTCCTGCCAAACACAACCAGTTCCAGCAACTTCACCGCAGGTCTGTTCCAAAAAAGTGGAGCACACCCCAACTCCATGATTTTCCTGGAGTACCTCAGGGGTGCTCCACCAACTCCAAATTTCCGGGAGTTTAGGTAAATTACCCACCACTGCCACTGGTAAGTGGAAAATACACAGTTCGTTCTTTTTCTCTCCCGTTCTCCCGTTGCTCCCCTTCTCCCCAGCGGCGAGGCCGCGAGGGCATGCCCCGGTGGATGCGAGGCCTGGCACGCCTGCCCCGGCAGCGGCGAGGTCGTGCGCACCTGCCCCCGGCGGCGGAGAGGCCGCCCGCGCCCGCCCCGGTGACAGCAAGGCCGCGCCCGCCCGCCCGCCTGCCCCGACGGCTGCGAGGGCCTGCCCCGGCGGCGAGGGCACACACACCTGCCCCGCTGGAGCTCCGCCAAATGCACCCTAAGAAGAGATGTTCAAGGTCAGATGAGGTCTCATGAAGCTGGGAACTACCAAGGCTGGGTCACATTAACTAAGTTTGGCTGGGCTTGCATTATTGGTCTTGTAGCGAGAGATAAAATAGGTGCTTTCAGCGAGGCACTGGTGATTTTCGTGTGCGTTAATGTAAAAGAAGCTTAATTGTTTGCCTTTCAGGAAGGCTTCAAATTTATCAGCCACTATTCAACATATTTCTTAGCCTGTGTAAATAATTCTCGTTGATGAGCTCCCTTGAGGGTGAGATTATCCATTCTTTAGAGATCAGAATAGGGTAGCACGTTATGTAGCACAAGTGCTTGTAACGAGATGCCTTGCGCTAGCTATTTTGAGGTGGTGGGGCGAGGCGGCTCATGATCAGATCAGGAACCACTTCACCCATCTTCTTATGTATATAAACCTTGCTAATAGGCCCTCAGCATTTGTGACCCATTAATTATGATTCTAAAACCCTAATGGATTAAATTTCATCAGACCATTAGCAGATCAAATCCGGTTGGTTTTAGATCATGTATCCATCAAGGGTAGGGATGCAGGTTTCTTTGGGTTTACCCGATGACCCATTACCCAAAAACAAAAAATAGTGTTTCTACCCTAAAGAGCCGACCCAGTAATTTTTTTGGTTCACATTGGGTTTCACCGATGGGTACTAGTGGGTACCCAAATCAGCCTCTCTGCATTCACGGAGAAGCAGAGCAGCAACCATGGTGACCTCTGCTTAGTCGCCAGCAGCAGGCATAGCGCGGCCTGGTAGGGGCTGGTGCGATTGGAGCTACGCATGGTGTGGAAAGCTGCTGCTTAGTCGCCTGCGGTAGGCACAAGAGCACGGCGCATGCTTGGCAGGTGCCGGTGGCGAATGGAGCCGCTCAAGGTGTGGAAAGCGGCTGCTGCTATTCAGCTGTGTGGGGCGATGGTGCTGAAGGACCAATAGATCTCGTCCTCTACATTGTTCGATTCAGTTGTGTGAGCTCGATTTGAGACTTCGTCGATTCCATGGGGAAGAGCTCCCTGCTCCCATCCCCAACTCCGTGCTCGGCACAGCCTTGTCCGTCGTCGGCTTCGCGCGCGCCCGAGGGCATCTCCAAGGGGCGCGGGGTGGCGACGGGGCAGGACGGAGGATGCGGTGGCCGCGGAGCAGAGCGGCGGCCGACGGATGGAGGATGCGACGGCCAGCGGGCGGCGCGCAGCGCGGAGGCGGGCGCACCATGGCTGGGGAGCCTGGGAGACCAGCACAACCCAACGGGTTAACTGGTGCCACTGGTTCCAAGGTTAGAATTTGTTTGGGCCGATCCAGAACCAACTATTTGCTCGCTGGGTAAAGTGGGTTAGTGTTTGGGTTACCCAAAAACGATCCACTTGCATCGTTAAACAAGGGTGTTGCTAGCGCCCGGACATCCGGACGGATCGCTTTGTCTGGATGGTGGGGCCCACAGTTCGCAACATCTAAAATCAACATCTGCAACATAAAAACACAACATCTGCAACATAAAAAAAATCAATGTTTGCAACATCAAAAAATGTTGAAAACTGTTGGTAATCATCGGTCGAAAAATGGAGAAACAATTCCACTACAACATATATGTTTCGTATAGATTGGAACATTCAAATCTCTCATTGAAAATGCAACATCCAGATAACACATTTGCAACATGTGTGTGAAACATTTGCAACATTGGAATATCTCAGTTCTCTTTTTTTAGAAACATCTCATCCATATGAAACAAACATTCGTATGCAGCCATAATGCATGATTTATATCCATAAGCTACCTGCAAGGGTTGATGTTGTCAGAGGTGAGTTCTACTTTTACTTACACAATTATGATTCCAAATAAATAGAAATATCTTTAAGTCAAACTATTGGAGAGAATTCGATGTGGTGTTTGATATTTGATTATGTCATGTGTGAGATTGTGACTACACAGGATGTGGACAGCCTTGTCAAGGGTGGTAATCATCTATGGTTCGCCCAAAAATTTCACAGTTTTTTCCCATATATCACTAGGCCAGAAACGATTTTTACTGGCGGCCAAAACGCATTTGTGCTGGTGGGCGCAACACCCGCCAGCAATCTTGTGCCAGCACAAATGGCTATCTTTGCTGGCGGGTGCCCGCCCGCCACCCCTGAACCACAGTGCTGGCGGGTGACATAAGCGCCCCCACTAGCCAGCCACCCACCCGTCCCCCGTGATCAAGTCGCAAAGTCACACATTTTTTTGCGTAAAGTCGCGACGCTCTGCGGCTGTCGTGATTCGAACCTGTGACCTCTCCCTCGCACGAAGCCTCCTCTACCACTACACCACACACTCATATGCGTCCATATGCAATTTTGATTCTACTCATATTATACTACACCGAGTGTAAATCGGTTTTTTAGGCACTAAATGGATTCAAATTAAAAACATGTCAACTACAGAGTTTCATAACTTTGTGAGATCTACAACTTTCATGTTGGGCGTTTTTTCATTTGAGGTCATTAACGAAATTTGAATTCAAATTTGAGAGATCCAATTTTGGATTTCATTGACAATATGATTTCAAATAAAAAATTTGTAAACTACGAAATTTCATAACTTCTTAGGATCTACAACTTTCATGTTGAGAGTTTCTCCATTTGAGACCATTTGAAAAATTCAAATTTTCAAATTTAAAAAATTCAGACGTACTTTACTTCAATAAAAGTAATTCAAATAAAAATGGTTCAACTACAAAGTTCTATAACTTTTGAAGATGAATAACATTTATTTTGGTCATTTGCTCATCCGGAATAGTGGTAACAACATTCTTCACAAATCTTATACACCTCTCACATAGTTTCTTCAAACTATATAAGAGATATAGATTGTGTGAACATAATTACTACCACTTTGTCAAATGAAGCAACAACCTGAATAAAAATTGTACATATTGACAAGTTATGGAAGTATGGAACTTTGTAGTGTACAACTTTTTTTATTTGACAATGTTTTACTACTTTAAAGGGGATTGATGATTTTGCAAAGGCACAGTGCTGGCGGGTGACATAAGGCACCCGCCAAAGACAAATGCTTCCATTTGTGCTGGCGGGTGCCTTATGTCGCCCGTCAGTATTGTGCATTTGTGCTAGCAGTTGATAGTTGCATGTGCCAGCAATCTATTTTTCATGTGTCAGCACAAATCTTTTTTGGCCTAGTGAATTGGAAGTTTCATTGATTTCAAAAACATCACATCAAGATGATATATGACACAAGTTATGTATATATCTTTTTCTAACTTTGTTCTAAGGACTATATATATGTTTTCAGGATTTTAGTTTAATTAGGGTTCTTACCAACAGCCAAAAGAAAAATGCAATCTCAAATTCTATCTGGAACAGAATGAAGTGGATCGAATAGACGACCAATTTAGGCTTGTGGAACTGTAGCGAACATGGCCCCATTTGCCATTTGTTCGAGTTGATTTTGGTGATTCATGCTAACACAAGTAATGTGACTAACCACATTGTCTAGCATGTCTTTGTAGGCATTCCTAGGTCCCATGAATGTTACCACATGTTAACATTCCATGCACAAGTTAACATACTGTTGACGGTTAATAGTTATATCAAAGTTCGTTTGTGACTTGCAAGCGTACAAGTCTCCCGTCGTAGTCAAGGGACCCTTCTTCCCTCGAGTGGTGAACCCAAGGTATCAAATCCGTGGAACAAATGTGTGACGCAAAACTTAATCTAATAAAGCCAAGTAACTTCAATCTTCGATAAAAGAAACCCTAATGCATATAAGTAAAAGACATGAAACTAATCTAATCTACTAAAGACCAGAGAAAACAAAGTAAGATTGGGTAGATAAACCGATCTAGAAGAATCGGGGTAAGCCTTTTGTTGAAGTTCCAAGCAAGAGAAGAAGTAGCAAATCGAATCTTATTAGAAGCTTCTTTAAATCATGGTTTCCCGTCCAAATCCGAAAACATCCGCCTTTCAGAACCCCCGTTCTGTCACAACGTATCCCTACTCGTGCGGGGAGCTTAGGGCGAGTCAAAAGACTAGTCGAGATTCTTTCGGAAGATCCGGCGTGTACCTCTAGCCACCTCGGCTACAAGAACACCCTATGTAATCTATCTCGAGAATAAAATTGGAATAAGCAAAGCCGATCGAAAAACGAAATGTTCGAGGAAACACTTGATCGCTAGGAAAAGATTCAACTTGATAATTCAACTATAACAATGATACATACACAAGATCACCACCGAGATCCTTCCTTGATCTTGCTTCTAGCTCCCGGAACTCCGACGTGGTCTTCCGTGCAAGGTTCCCACGTCGGCTAGGGGAACCCTAGTCAACTAGCTCGACCCTCTCCTCTCCGAGATGGTGTCCCTCTCCTCTCTCGCTCCTCGGCGGCCGATGACGAATTGTATCCTCCGTGGCTCTCCGTCGTGGGGCTATAAATAGCCCGATTGGCGGCTAGGGTAAAGGGGATCCTCACCGGGCCCCGGACGGGGGCTGGGCCGACCGGCTCGGGCCGGCCGGCCCGGGCCCATCCGTGCCCGGCCCCGAGGCCTCCTTTGCTCTACGTCGGTTCCCTTGCTTCCCGGATGTTTCCCCCTTCGCATGTAGGTCCATGTCATCGGTTTCTCTCCGAATTGGACACAACTCCTTGTCTTGCAAGATTCGAAAGCACTTTTCGGTCGGGTCCTCGGAGTTTGTCGTCTTCTCGGATTAAGTCCCCGACTTCTTGGAGTTAAGTTTGCTTCATTGCATGACTTGTACGGGGCTTCAAGGTCTTGTCATGAGGTGCTTGATGAACTTATCCCGAAAGTCTTGCATTCAACACTAAAACCCTGCATAAACACTAAACTCCAAAACCGACATGCACACGTGAACTTGTTATACCACGGGGGTTAGTACCAATGGATAAGGTATAAAACTCATGCCAACACCGAAGGTAAACTCATGGCTAGGTTGACGGATTTTCACCGTCAACACATACCATGCCCAAGCTAGCATGTCATATCACAAGTTAACATACCATGGACATGTTAGGTTACTTACATCAAATTTGAGGACTTAGTATATATTTGGAGGCTACAAGTAATGGCATGTTAAGTATGTTAAGTTGAAGCAAAGATCCAAGTTGGAGACGCAAAGAAAAAGAAGGAAAAAGACACCGTCGGATGAACCGACGGTACCTTAGCAGCAAGCATCGGTGCAATCGTCGGACGAGTTGGTACGCTGGTGAAACCCTAGGCACCGTCGGATGAACCGACGGTACATCTTTTAGTAGCGTCGGACGAGTTGCAGAGGAAGAGCAGCGAAGACAGTAGCACCAGATGATCCGACGGTCTGAGTGGGGACACCGTCGGTCTATCCGACGCTCAGTTTGAATTCATACAGAGACGCGCCAAGACAAAGCCTTCGACCGGGATGATCCGACGCCTTGGTCAAGGTGAAGCGTCGGTCTATCCGACGGTCGCGTGAAAGCTAACAGAGGCGACTTGGGCGCGGCGTCTTCAACATCGGATGATCCGACGCACCGTCGGTGCATAGCGTCGGAGCAGTTGTGTCAGAAAACCTCAACGGCTATGTGACGTGGGAGGGGCACCGGATGAACCGACGCCCTGGAAAAGCATAGCATCGGTTCATCCGACGCTACCTTTTTCAGCAGCTTTTAGCCAACGGCTAGTTTGATGCCTTGGGCTATTTATACCTCCTCCACTCGCCCATTTGAGGTTGCTGGATTGTGTGCAAGTGCAGAGGAGTTCAAGACACATTGAAGATCATATCCAATCCATCTAAGTGCTTAATTGCTCATCCTTAGACTTGCATATGCTTTGTGTATGTGCTTAGTGCTAGGATTAGCTTAGAGCTGGGTGAGTGCAAGGTTGTGCCAACCTTGTGACGTGATTCTTGAGTGGATCAAGTTGTACAAGGTTCGTCGGAAGCCTTGGGGCCTAAGTGGCTCACCGGCAATCATCATCGACCCTTCGGCTTGGTGTGGAACAGCGAGGACACTTTGTGCGGGGGACGTGGAGACCCCCTTCCTTGGTGGAGAAGCTCCTTAGCGGAGGCGGCATCAAGGTGACCAAGGGAGCTTGGCAAGTGCCTAAGTGGCTAGCCTTTGTGGCGAGTCAAGTGGTGCTCTTGGGAGAGACTTGGTGACCGGAAGCAATACTCTTGTGTGAGTGCTTCAACGTGGACTAGGGGTGGCTTAGTGCCTACCGATACCACGGGATAAATCGCGTGTCAAGAGTTTGCTTCCTCTCACCCCCTTTACGTTTCCGCATTTACTCTATTGCAATCTTTGCTTGCCTTTACCTTCCTAGAGTAGTATCATGCTAGGATTGGCTATAGGTTGCAAACCTTGTTTTGGGATGGGAGTTTCACACTAGAACAACCCTAGTTGCACATATAGATAGTATGTTATAGTTTATATTTGTGTAAAATTAGTGAAGCCATAGGTTAATGTTTTAAGTTGCCTAATTCACCCCTCCCCCTCTTAGGCTAACGAGCATCCGATTCCTTTCAGGAACAAAAAAAAATCATCTTAAGGAGCAACAACCACATCCCCTTCTATTGTTGTATGTTTATGTGCAACCTGGACAACCAACTCAGTAATGACATGCTCCATATTACATCCAACCGCAAGTAGTAGCTGCAAATAATTAATAAATAAAATACAATATGTGGGACATGAATTAATCTACACTTGGTTATTGTAAAGAAAGATCACTAAGGAAATTACAATAACAGTGTGTAGTGTCTATGCTTATTCAACATCTAAATGTTAACGTGTAATTAAACCCTTATTATATGTAGTTCGAACTTGTATATATGTGGACATGCGTAAATCTTTATCTTGCCAATGGGTAAACTTACAACAAAAGGTGCCAACGATAACCATGTGTAGACATACCACCCTGTGTTAGGGCTCGTGAGGCTGCGGAGGAAGTAGTCGTGAGCAACGGGAGGCCGGGGCTTGGGCTCCCGCCGGTGAGGATGGCGAGACGCCGTGCTGATGCCGGCGTCTCAAGAAACAGGGGAGGCGGAGAGATTAAATCAATCTCCAGCTGATCGTTTATTGATGACACTGTTCAGGCTTATATAGCCTAGCGGACTCACAAATCCTAACCAACTCAAGCTAATCAACAAGGATTAAAACTACTTGGGCCTATCTTGCTGGAGAACTGTGCGGCCGTTGCATACGCGCGCAGCCCGCCGTGCGTGTGCCGCGCCTGCTCTGATTTTGCTCTGCCTCAGCCACCTCGTTTGTTCCTGCGCGTGTACACCTTGCCGACCATAACATCTCTCCCCCTCCTCGACGAATAGCTCGTCCTCGAGCAGGAAGGAAGGGTGCTCCGCGCGGAAGCCGTCCAATGGCTCCCAAGTAGCTTCGGCGGTTGATATGCCCTCCCAGTGCACCAAGACGTGCCAGACGCCACGGTGAAGACAGGCGTGCAACACGCGCTCCGGCTGCGGTAGGAGGCGACCGTTCTGTAGGGGTGGCAGCGGGGGCATTGACGAAGGCGGGGTACCTCGGAACGGCTTGAGGACCCCGACGTGGAAGACATCGTGGATGCGCGCGTCCTAGGGAAGCTAAAGGCGATACGCGACGGCGCCAATCCGTTCGAGCACTTGGAAAGGCCCGGCGAAACGCGGCCCCAGCTTGCCACGTTCTCCCAAGGCGAGGGACTAGGTGTGGCGGTTCAGCAGTTGTAGCCGCACCCAATCTCCCACTTCGAATTCCACCGCGCGATGGTGTGCGTCGTAGTAGCGGCGGACGTACTCCTGGGCCTGTAGAAGGCGAGTGCGTACCTCCTGGATGAATGCGTCACGGTCGGAGAGCATGGTGTCGACGACCTGTGTCTAGGCGCTGCCCAGCGTGTAGGGAACCAGGGTGGGCGGCGGCCGGCCATATACGACCTCAAATGGCGTCGATCGGAGCGCGGAGTGGAATGCCGTGTTGTAGCAGTATTCAGCCCAGGGGAGCCACTCTAGCCATGCGCGTGGTCTGTCGCCCGTGATGCACCGCAAGTACATGGCGATCGTTTTGTTGCTTTTGACTGCCCGTCTGTCTGCGGGTGGAAGGCAGTGCTCATCTCAAGGTAATGCCGGCGAGCTTGAACAGCTCTCGCCAGACGTTGCTGGTGAACACAGGGTCCTAGTCACTGACAATAGACTCCGGAAATCCGTGGAGGCGCACAATGTCGTAGAAGAACGCCCGGGCGATGGAAGACGTTATGAAGGGGTGTCCGGGGGGGGGGGTGAAATGAGCGTACTTGGACATGCGGTCGACCACCGTCAGGATGACACTATTGCCGTGAACCTTGGGCAGCGCCTCGACGAAGTCCATGGAAATATCGGCCCAGATACGTGATGGCACTGGCAAGGGTAGAAGGAGGCCAGCGGGTTGCAGAGCTTCGGTCTTGTTGCACTGGCATGTGGCACATGCCCGCACATACTCCCTGACAAGGTGGCGATCGCACTCAATGTAAAAATCAGCGCGTAGGCGTTGTAGAGTCTTCTAATATCCCTCATGGCCGGCGGAGTGCGCTAGGTGCAGGACCGTCTGCAACAGCGGCGACGCGGCTGGAAGGAAGACCTTGCCTGCGTGCCTGATGAGGCCGTCCGTGACCTGCCATGGTGCGTGGCGTTTGCCCCTGGAGATGGCCTCACGGAGATCGCGGAGCTCGGCGGCGTCAAATAACTTTCTAATCCAGTTGTGCTGCGGTATGGTTGACAGGCGTTGATCCAACATAAACTTCAACGCATAGTGGTCCGTTGGTACGACAAAGGCCCAGCCCCAAAGGTATGGCCGCCAATGATGAACAGCTTGCACAAGGCCAATGAGCTCGCGCTCATATGCAGCAATCTTCATGTGGCGCGGGGCGAACTGGTGACTGAAGAATGCAATGGGACTGGCCCCTTGGTGCAGAACAGCACCAAAGCCTGCAGCTGAAGCATCGCAATCTACCACGAAATCTTTGGAGAAGTCTGGCAGGTGGAGTACGGGCGCTGTGGTGAGAGCTTCTTTGAGGGAGAGGAATGTTGTGCTTGTGCTTGTCACGTCGGTCCACATGAAGGTGTCCTTCTTGAGTAACTGTGTTAGGGGGCTACGATGGCGCCAATGTCCTTGATGAAGTGCCTGTAATACCCGGCGAGGCCGAGGAACCCCCTGAGTCCGTGGGCGGAGCACGGTTATCGCCATGTCGTGACGGACTCGACCTTGGCACCGTCCATGGCGACGTCGTCTTCAGAAATTACGTGGCCGAGGTAGGCCATGGTGGGAGTGGCAAACGAGCACTTGAAACTCTTGACATGCAGGCTGTTGGCGCGCAGTACCTTGAGGATGGCACGGAGGTGTTGCAGGTGTTCCGTCCAAGAACGGTTGTAGACGAGGATGTCGTCGAAGAAGACCAAGACTCAACGCCTAAGGAACGGCTTGAGCACCAGATTCATCAAGGCTTGGAACGTAGCGGGTGTGTTGGAGAGTCCGAACGACATTACCAGGAATTCAAAGTGTCCATGATGAGTACTGAACGCCGTTTTGAGGACATCGTCCGGGTGTACGCGAACCTAGTGGTATTAGGACTTGAGATCGAGCTTCGTGAACAGTTTGGCACCATGGAGTTCGTCGAGGAGCTCCTCGATGACAGGTATGGGGAACTTGGTCCTTGACGGTGGACTCATTAAGGGCGCGATAATCCATGCAGAAATGCCACGACCTGTCTGGTTTCTTGACGAGCAACACCAGCGCCGAGAACGGCGATGTGCTAGGGGAGCTCGTCTTTCTGGAGTTGCGGGTGTCGATAGGGACGGACGACCACTGGCTCGGTGTTACCTGAGGTGGATGCAGTGGTCACACGGACAAGCTGGAGGCAGGCCGGACGGTGCCGTGAAGACCTCGGCGAAGGACTGGAGAAGGAGTTCCGGCAACGTTGTCTCGTCTAGGCGCAAGTTGTGGAGGCGACTGGTGGGCGGAATGTCGCTGCGAGGTGATCCGATGCCCTTCCAGAGCACGCGCCGGCCGTGGTGCCACATTGGCATGCACAAATCATTGAAGTCCCAGAGGATTGGCCCGAGCATGCGTAGGATCGTCTCGCCGAGCACCATGTCGTAACAGTCGAAGGGATCGCGAAGTAGTCGACCAGGAATTCCTCCTGGCCAATATGGATAGCGACGTCACGGGCCAGGCCACAACAATCCACCTTGTCGTCGTTTGCCACACGAACGTAGGCCCATTGCCACTATGGAACTGTAGACGGGCGGTGCGGCCCACGACGCTGCTGATGAAGTTGGTTGTCGAACCCGAATCCAAGAGCGCATTGAACTCACGGGTGCCCACCGTGACACATACTTCCATGGTACCGTCGCCGCGTATCCCCGTGATGGCATTCAGGGTGATGAGGGGCTCGTCCTCTCGGGCAGCCAGGAGCGGTCTGTCCATCAGGTTTGGGAGCTCGTCTTCGGGGTCAGCCACCTCCAGGTAGAAGAGACACGGACACTTGTGGCCGCGTACGTGCTGTTCGTCACAGTTGTAGCAGAGGCTTAGGCGGCGGTGTACCGTCATCTCAGCTGGCGATAGGCGGTGGAACGGGTGTGGCGGCACGGACGACGTTGCGACGAGTGGGGCCGTCGTAGCTGAGGGCATGCTGGAGGGCGAGGCCGGCAGGGGCAGAGGGCACGCCTGTTGGCGCGGGGCGCGGAACGGTGGTGCCGACAGAGTTGCCGCGACGCGGCGTTTGTACGTGCGCGCCAACGCCATGTATATATGTTCAAATGGGCCGCACGGCACGACACAGACACGGCTAAACACGACACGATTCGGAACGACACGGCTAGGCACGAGAGGCCAGTCGTGTCGTGTCGTGCCGGCACGCCGTGCCAGTTCCTCGACCCATGCACGACACGAACCCCACTTAGTCGTGTCGTGCCGGCACGGTGGCACGGCAAACACACCGTGTCGTGTTGGCCCATATGCACGAGAAGAAAATGAGAGGAGCAATCAGCGATCCGAATCAAGTGCAAAGATATCGTGATAAAGAAATTCATCACAAAAATGAATCTACATCGTCGTCTAAAAAAGACAGTGGTTCGTCTGTAGCTTCAGTGCTTGCCCACCTTGTGGCCACGCCCCATGGCGGTGGCGCACAGCGCCGACCCGCGCGCCCAGCCGTGCGCCAAAGCTGCGGTGGCACCACAGCGGCGACGGCGCGACGCATTGCAAGCGCCGCCCGGTCGCGCCCCATGGCGGGAGGGAGAGAGGGAGGGATTAGGAGGGATGGAGGAGCCAGGAACGTGTTGTGGAGGAGAAAGACGGTGACCAGGGAGGGGCGACGGCAGCCGACCGTCGATGGCCGGCGACTGCAGAATCAGGGGAGAGGGAAGGAGGGTTGGGTGGGGATTAGGGTTTGAGTGCTATTTATATGCCTAGTTGGTGGGCTATTTTTGGCTGGCTGAAATATGGGGAATTCAGACATTTAATTGGGCTGCAACGGTTGGTAGGCTAAAGTCTAATGGACACGCCAAAATTAGTCGTGTTTAGATGGGTCACCCCTATTTTCGTGTCGTGTTCGTGCTGACACTGCGTGTTGAGGTCTAGGCCCATACACGGCCCATGCATCGTGTCGTGCCGGTACTGACACTACGTCCATCGTGTCGTGTCGTGTCGTATTTTTTAGTGTCGTGCGTCATGCCGTCCGTCATGTCTGGCCCATCTGGACATCTATAACGCCATGGCACGCTGCAGCTCTTGAGGAACCTAAATCTCAACGATGCGAATGGCGTCCGGCAATCCGCCTGTGAACAAGCGCGCCTGCTGTTATGGTGATAAGTGTCCGGCGTGCGCCAAATGAGACTAGAAGTTCTCGATGTAGTCATCAACGATGGTGCGGAAGGGGACGCGCGTGAGATGTGCCAGGTGATTGACGCCCATGGTCGGCCGGAAGCGTTGCTGGCACAGGGGCTTGAAGTGCCACCACGACACCACACCGGCATCGTGTTCTAGTAGATAGTACCAATGTTGGGCAGCCCCAGTCATGTGGAAGAAGGCGAGGCCGACCCTATTGTGCTCCCCAGTGCGCTGTGCGCGAAAGAATTGCTCGCAGCGATTGAGCCAACCCAGGGGGTCTTCGCGGCCATCAAACGTCGGAAATGATAGCTTGTAGTAGCGCAAGACACCGACGGCTTCAGCAGGTTCCTCCGGCAAGCCATGGGGAGGTGGATGGAACCCTTGATACAGCAGCGGAAAGGACGACGGATGATAGACTGGCGGCTCGGAGAATCCCGAGATCGGGGAAGGTGACAACGGAAATTGGATCTGAGTAATAGGCACCGCCTGGGACGCCGTCGTGGTGTGGGCGATGATAGCTGCCGTGGAGGGGGCGAACATCATGGCGCTGTATCCCGGCATGTCGTTGGGGTAGTGCGACGAGGATGGACCAACGCCCGCGTACGGGCTGTAGCCGCCGTAGCCGCCCACGCCGGATGCGATGTGGTGGATTTGACGCTGCAAGTCGTAGATGGTATTAGCAAGGACGTCAATGGCCGCGGCCTGAACCACCGATGCGGACGCCGCAGACGTTTACCGGAGTTCCCGACACGGCCGGAGAACCCGTGGATGGCGGGGACGCTGAGGATGACGACAGCGGCGGAACGGAAGACGTGGGGGTGTTCTGCGAGGAGGACATGAGGCCGGATGATCCTTATACCAGGTTGTTAGGGCTTGTGAGGCTGCGGAGGAAGTAGTCTGAGCAACGGGATGCTGGGGCTTGGGCTCCCGCCGGCGAGGATGGCGAGACGCCGTGCTGATGCCGGCATCTCGAGAAACAAGGGAGGTGGAGAGATTAAACTGATGACACTGTTCAGGCTTATATAGCCTAGCGGACTCACAAATCCTAACCAACTCAAGCTAATCAACAAGGATTAAAACTAACTTGGGCCTATCTTGCTGGAGAACTGTGCGGCCGTTGCGTACGCGCGCAGCCCGCCGTGCGTGTGCTCTGATTTTGCTCTGCCTCAGCCACCTCGTTTGTTCCCGCGTGTGTTCACCTTGCCGACCATAACACCATGTAACAACATCAGCACAAAGAGTAGCATTAGTTTTTGCATCAAGCATAAATAGAATTGTCCTGAATAAATAAACAGGATCGGTCAACACTGATTCTAAAATATATAGGAGACATCATAAATACCCCACTGGTATTGAACTTATGGTGATGTAATAATAATAAAATTAATTTGAAACGATCTTTATTCAGGTAGAAATATACCATGAACATTCAGTAATAAGAATGTCATTAGCAAAGCCGAAAGGTACCAACTGCATAAGAATAAAACTTTGTCATTAATTGATCAATGAAAACAATACAAATACCAAGATCATAGGAACATTTTGCATGTCTTGACAAGAATACTTCAGATACTCACCTTATACCAACAACTTTCTTGTAATCATCCTCAAATGCTCTAATCATGTAGTTGTAAAAGTTGAATTTTGGGTTTAGCCTGCAGTATTTCTACCAAAAAGGGTTATCAATTTTGTGCAAAATTTTCATACCACGACACGACAGATACTAGGAAATGGGTTAGGTGCTTGACAGATGAAAGTGTGTGTATGTAGTACCGCAATGAAGCCAAGTCGCATGGCCATATAGTCCTCAGTGACTGACGCATAGAATTGTTTGAAGAAAGACCGCTGAAATTAACGATAAACTAGTTTGCCTTTCATTGTTGTTAAAACAACAAATTGATAAAAAAAATATTGTACCAAAGTAGATATATACCATTCAGCCAAAAATCTTCCATTGTATTCCGTGCCCTTTAAAGTGATCTCGGACAAATTTGAAATCTTGCACATGTTTGATCATTTGAGGACCTAGAAGTTAATTTTTGCCCCCATGACATGTATTAGAACAACTTGTATGTATGAGCAAAAAACTTGAAGCTATAACTTAAATATGGAAGCATATATGCAGGCATCTTACCGCGATATCATTCTGTTGGATCTTTTCTTCCCAACGCTTCCAGTTTTTCGTCTACATGACAATGTAATCCTTAGACAAAAACAGTAATACAGGTCATTGTACATAATGCTGCAAAGTTCAGTACCTGTGCGACTCCAACCACACATGTAAAAAGACTGAGGGCCACATGTGTGACTGCTAAGCTGAAGATAAATATGTCCAGTTGATGCAGTGCTTCGAGCGAAAGGATCGGAACTTTGCCCTGTTTCAAATGAGCATATTTACAACTGCTGGAACCATGCAAATTAAACACAACCGCGCGTCCATAACTAGTTCCAGAAAGCGCCGGCCAGCAAAACCAAGGCAAATACCTTTCTCAGGCAGTAGTCATCGAGGGCGCCTCCTCCAGAGAGTAGCCTTCTTGGCACCGGCGTGCCCTGAGCCCCTGACAACGGCAGTGGTGAAGGGATATGGGGTGGCTACGTAGCGCAAAATAAAATTTTATATCTCATGAATTAGGAACTACTGCTGTTATAGATCACGAGATTACCACTAGACGCGCAAATGCAGTGAAACCGTCTCAATGAAGACGAATGCATCGAGGGTAGCAGGGAGTGCAGTTGCTCACGTCCTTCTTGACCTGCACGTGTGGCTCGTCCGATCCAAGTGCTCCAGATGCAGCACCTTCAAGATATCTACACGTATGAAGAAGGAAGGCGTCGCACGCCGGACTGCTAGGTCCGCGAGTGTGACGAGGAGAGAGCGTTGGCGGCGCGGCTGCTGCTTGAGAGTCGTGCCTTTTCAGGAGGGGTGTGGTCCATATTTATTGGGAGGAAACCCCCTTGCACCATCGTCCATTAGCAATACGGGACTAATAGATGGTGTACCACTTCCAACGCTAATGGGCTTTACAACAGTTGTGGCCCATTAGGACTTTTACATCATAATGGATCAAATTCATCTGAGCCCACTAGTAGATCAAATCCAGTTGGCTCTAGGGCACATTTCCAACAGTCGCCCACTTGCACTAGAGTCAACTATGCAAGTATATTCATCCTCATTCGGCTTCCATCCCCTTAAGTGTGTGACCCTATAGGTTCACGTACACATAGACTTGACCCGAATACTTCTACTCGACCAATAGTTAATAGTAGCCTCTAGCAAGACGTGTCAACTCCTATGCATGCATAAATATCTTATTAGACAAACCATCACATCGTTTCATACATGCTATTCCCTTTGCCTCACGATATTTGGTCTAGCTCCAAGCTGACCTCTCTTTCTCGACACCGTGATTCGGATCATCAAAAGGGGGTTAACTCTTAACCCAGCACGGTCATGCATTTCTTGATCCGATCACTCGAGGGGCCCAGAGATATCTCTCTCAAGTAGATAGGGGCAAATTCTATCTTGATTGACCATGCCTCACAGCATGCTTCCTGACAAATCCGAAAGCCATCTTGATGACTACACAGTTACGGAGTAGCGGTTGATAGCCCCTAAGTAGATCAATTCACATCTTGAGTACATGCGACAACCTCAAGTCTAAGGACATAGCGTATACATTGTGTAAACAGAGAACAAAGTCCCAAATTGGGTCAGTTCTACCCCATGTCATACATGTACCCACATTATTAGTTATACGTCTCCATGTTCATGACTTGTGAAACATAGTCATCAACTAATACATGTGCTAGTCATTAAATCATACTTAGGGACAACTTTTGACGAACGTGTCGAGTGTAGCAGGCAGTGCAATTGCTCACGTCCTTCTTGACCTGCACGTGTGGCTCGTCCGATCCAAGTGCTCCAGATGCAGCACCTCCAAGGTATCTACACGTACGGAGAAGCGTCGCACGCCGAACTGCTAGGTCCGCGAGTGTGACGAGGAGAGAGCATTGGCGGCGCGACTGCTGCTTGAGAGTCGTGCCTTTTTAGGAGGGGTGTGGTCCATATTTATTGGGAGGAAACCCCCTTGCACCATCGTTCATTAGCAATACGAGCCTAATAGATGGTGTACCTCTTCCTATGTTAATGGCCTTTACAACATTTGTGGACCATTAGGATTTTTACACTATAATGGATCAAATCCATCTGAGTCCACTAATGGATTAAATCCAGTTGGCTCTAGGGCATATTGGCAACAAGCGGGCAGGGGAGCAGGTGGTGCATGACGCTCTCCTTGACGCATATCTTCTGCGTGGCGCTCTGCATCCATGAGACCATTACTGTCAATACATCTCACAGGACAAGACACACTGCACACAGACATTCAGTCATTCATGGTACAGTACAGTGCCCAACGTAACTGACCTTTCTGGATCTTGAGGAGGGCCTCGTACCGGGTGTTCTTGCTTCTCTTCAGTAGCCTCTGTTGACGAAACGTAGTTTGCATTGCATATTGGTTCACAAGCTTGTGAACGATATGGAAAAGATGGCGATATGAGATCACACACCTTGCCAAGGCGATGGAGCATGCGCTCGAAGAGCAGGGAAATGACGACGATGACAGAGCAAACGGAGGCGACGATCCATGTGGGCGTCTACTCCAGCGTTATCGCCGCTGCCGCGACGCCGCCGGCATCAGCAGCTGCTGCTCCTACGGCCATGGTCGAATGGCCAGCTACTTCTTCGGATAACCCGTACGTACGTGTGTAGTCCTCCTCAAGAATGTCAAAAGGGGGTTGAACTGGGTGTTTATAAATGACCCCTTACACATGTTTTAGATTAAGGAAGCAAGTTCCGGCCTCGACGGTGATCAGAACCATCTACAGCCAAGTTACAAAACCGAGCAGCACTCAAACTGCAAGAGCAAAAACTCTCCCTGACCCAAGGGACCGCAACAAAGGTCCAACCACAACATACAAAACAACAACAACTAGTTCATAATTCGCTTAAGAGTGTTCCATCCGGACCCATGAAAGAACGCCAGAGCGACGGACTCCAACAAAAGGCTTCCAGCCTTCAAGCTGTTTCTCCCATCATCGTTAGAAAGGATAGCCCAACTTCTGATCCAGAAAACTCCCCTAAAAGACCACCTGCAAAATAGATACATACTGTGATTTGTTAAAAACCAAATCATTTCTACTGATCCAGATAGCCCAACATAGGGCTGCCACTCCAATCACAACAAGGCTCCTTTGCTTCTTCGAAAAACTTCTAAGCCGAGGACAAAAAGGTGTTGCACACACGTGGGTTTGTTAATTTCAAAAGCAACGGCAACGCAACCCCACACAAGTCTAGCCATAGGGCAATCGAAAAAGAGGTGCTGGACTGTTTCTTGCTGCGCACAAAAGCCACACTTCGTACACCCCTTCCACCTTCGCTTTACTAAGTTATCTTTAGTGAGCACCACCCCATTGTTAAGAAACCATAGGAAAATTTTAATCTTCAACGACAACTTAGCTTTCCAAGCCCAACAATTAACCCGTGCTCCCGCCCTTAAAATTAAGTCATTATACAAATTCTTGACCGAGAACGTCTTATTGGCCGTCCAAAGGAAACAGTCCCTGTACTCCGTAAGAGATACATCCATGACCTTGCCTACCAGATCAAGCCAATCCTCCCAAAGCTCTCCCACCAATGCACGTTTAAAAGAGATGTTCAATGGAGTGGTACTTAGTACCTAGGCCACTGACACATTCTTCCTCCTGACAATTCTATAAATATTAGGATACACCGACATCAAGGGAACTTTCCCCAACCACGGGTCCTCTCAGAACCTAGCCTGGGTACCATCCTGAACTTTAAACCTACCCCTCGAGAGTACTAAATCTTTGACCTCCATTAGGCCCGACCAGAAATGTGAATCCCCGGCCTTTTTGACCACTTGTGAGAGAGTTTTGCCCTTTAAGTACTTTTTTCTGAGAATTTGCTGCCATAAACCATCCTCATTCAACAACTTGATGACCCACTTGCTTAGCAAGCATTTGTTCTGAATATCCAGGTCAATAATGCATATTCCCCCCACACTTATAGGTTTATGAAGAATCGACCATTTGGCAAGCCTGTACTTCTTCTTGTGCTCATCACATTGCCAGAAAAATCTAGATCTATAATAGTACAGCCTTTCCAAAACACTTTTAGGTATTCTGAAGAAAGACAACATGAACATGGGCAAACTGGACAACATCGAATTGATAAGAACTAAACGCCCCCCATAGGACAAAGAGCTTACCTTTCCAACTACTAAGCTTTTTTTTAAACCTCTCTTCCACTATTCTCCAATCCCTTTTTGAGAGTCTACTAGTACTCATAGGGATGCCCAAGTACCTAAAAGAAAACATCCCCTCTGTACAACCAAACAGCTCCACATACTCCTCCACTCTCTCCTTAGTCTCCCCAAACGGGTATAGCTCGCTCTTGTGAAAATTGATTTTGAGCCCAGAGAGCCTTTAAAAGGCATTAAGCACCAGTCTCAATCCCCTGGCCTTCACCAAATCATCCTCCAAAAAGAGGATCGTGTCATCCGCATACTGTAAAATCGAGAGACCATCCTCCACTAAGTGAGGTACAAGTCCGTCAAAGAAACCCAATCTTTTAGACCTCTCGATTAACACCGCTAGCATATCCGCAATGATGTTGAACAGGATGGGGGAAAGAGGGTCACCCTGCCTTAACCCTTTCTTAGTTTGGAAGAAACCGCCTTGCTCACCATTCACCTGCACACACACACACTCCCTTTCGAAACAACCATCTCCATCCACTGACACCAAACAGTAGGAAAGCCTCTCATCCTAAGAACTTGCAACAAAAAATCCCAGTTAACCTTATCATAGGCTTTCTCAAAGTCTAGCTTGAGAATAACTCCGTTTTGCTTTCTCCTTTTCAGTTCATGAACTTGGGATATATACTGAGCATCAGACAAAAAGATACAGCTCAACGAAACGTTTAGAATAAGAGACATGCATGCATCTCGACGATTATAATGCATATCCACGTTTATGAGCGTGTGCTGCAGTACAGCCTTCACCACCAGGCAAGGAGCATTTCATCGACAAAAGAAATCCATTTAAATTGATCATCGGACCCAAACATAGGACCTTATCTCTGACGACATATTGAGGTGCTTATGATTGTTTTTAGAGGACATCATCAGACTGCGATTATTACAGCAGATACACCTAGAATTCACACTACACTGTGCTTTTTTTTTTTGAGAGGACACCACACTGTGCTTAATCCAGAATTATATATATTCTCAAATAAATCAGGTAGAAGAATGGTAAAATTGCAAAGGACTATACAAATCTAATTAAAGACATTACTCTTTCTCGCTCTCTATGACTCTATCTAGGCTGACATATGGAGGATGCTCTCACAAACACTAACAGTGCCGGAAAGAAAGGTTTTAAATGTCAAATGGTCCTATCCAAATTATGGTTGACTTCATATTCGAGTCATCATCCCACTAGTTTCACATCGTGCACTCGTGGTGGAAGAGTAATCTTCCACTTGGTAACAAAATGTTACTTTCCCAGTTCTTCTGGTGAAGAGCATATATAACACGAGCAAGTTGAAATTCACCCAGTCTGACATGATATTAATTAGTTACCCAATGAAATTGTTGCTTGAGCTGAAAATGTATGTGAACGCATGCGTCCATAAGTTTCGTCAAACAAGCTACGTACTGAGCTCATGACAATATGCATGGGCACATCCTAATTCATCTTGATTCCTCTGTACCATCCACTTCCTCAGATCACACATCTGGCCGAAAGAGGTCAGGAGCTAGCAAGAGGGCATATGATGATTAGTTCTGCTCAAATCTGTGTTACCTGATGAGAGTGTACAGTACTCAGAAACACCTGCAAGAAATGATTTATTATATATGCACACTACTTGCAGCTGGTCGCAACTTGCAAGCCTTAATCAACGTACGACCGGTTAACTTAATTTGGGGTGTAATTAAGACTGGGGATACAAATTAATCCTGAAACAATAAAACTGCAATGGCCACTTGAGTTTAATCAAGTACTCAAACAACGCAAGTGGATGTGCAGTGCCTGGCTGACAGCAACTAGGTCAAGATTAATTATTGAGAATATTGGCTATGCATGTCGCTCTAGCTTGTGCTCCCAAAGACAAATTCTTTTTTTTTATATCATGATACTTCTCAAACAATAACTCATTCATAACAATTATATAAAACTTGCGAGGGAGGGAGAGAGATGGAGTCATGATTTTTTGCTTGGCTTAATCAATTTCGGGCATCTTTAGTGCGGTCAAACTGTAAGATAGGGTGAGGTGGATGCCAAATTTTAGATGTTGCGGATAGTCACAGGCTCTGCACTTACGGTTACAACTCACAAGGTTGTAAGTGCAAAATTATAAACTTCACTTAGGAACAGAGCTGCTCTGGCTGTAGAACTCTTTTTGCTTGATTAGGAGCAGAGTTGTTATGTGGGTTTGTCTTGCACTCTTGCTGGATCAAAAAAATTGTAAAACTACTCCTTTCCTTAAAAAATAAGAAGGCAAACCACCTGCCATTTTTTCCTAAAACAAAAATTTACCTAGCTAGATCAATCCTTAGGAATTGGGCCGGGGTAATTATTTGTGGTATAGTTACAAAATATTAAATTTGGTTCTATCATCAATGAAACAATAATCCGTTGTAGTCTAGCTGGTTAGGATACTCGGCTCTCACCCGAGAGACCCGGGTTCGAGTCCCGGCAACGGAATTTTTGTCTTAATTATTTTACGCGCATTTAGAGCTTCCATGTGTTCAGGAAAAACAAGCTAACATAGCTCAACATTGCTACTATATCCTAAATATTTTATTGCTCTCCATCTCATCTGGGCATGGCATATAAAAACAAGCTAACATAGCTCAACATTGCTACTATATCCTAAATATTTTATTGCTCTCCATCTCATCTGGGCTCTGGCATACATGCCATGCTCAAGTATATTTTGGCATCAGCTAGACACATATTCTCTCAGCCTTGTTAATTGTTCCCCAGGAAGTAGTGAGAACCATGCGCTGGTTCAATTCAGTTCAGCATTTCATATCTGCTCCAACAATTTAAAATCGTCCCGAAACAAGTGAGAAAAAACATAAGCACTTTATTGAACAAACTGAAGTGTGGCTTCATCAACAAAGTAGTTTTGTTCGGCTTCTCTTCTTTCTGCTTCTCGCACATTATACATAAGCACTTTATCGAACAAACTGAAGTGTGGCTTCATCAACAAAGAAGTTTTGTTTGGCTTCTCTTCTTTCTACTTCTTGCGCAGTATTTTTCTCTCATAACAAATCAGCACACTATTTTTCTCTGAGAATGAATCTGCCGAACAGACTCTGGTTCCAATTTTACTTGCATGGTCCTGTCCTAACAAGTGGCAAAGTTTCTGCACAACCCAAAGCCGCCGTCAAGCCTCATTTGCATCAAACATCACAAAACCGGCTAGAGTTCCTCAAATCCTTCTTCATCAGCATCCTCCTCTATTCTTTCGAAATGCATCCGGAAGCTATCCATCTACCAAAGCCAGGGAAAGGGGGAATATTAATCTTTAAAGTGACAACAGAGAACATTACTAGCCTAGAATAATACCAAACTAAGGATGATGTAACGTAAAGAAGAATTTTTCAGGATGATTTAACGTAAATAAGAACTTCTCAGGATGATTTCGCAAGGAAGTTTTGTTAGAAGATACATGGTAATGTTCTTATGATATTGCTATTGCAGAAAGCTACAAACTAGTACATGTGGAGAGCAGCAGCAATCCTGATCCTACTTGAGGCCAAGGAAACGGTAAGAGGGTGCACCGTTTGCTATTTCTGAGCTAGCAGTCTCCTGGACATTTCAATAATAAATTTCACTTTTCTAGATAGGTTTACGTGAGTCCATTTTCTGTTTCTAAGTCCAGACTTGATGTAAGGACATGATCTTCAGCTGTCCAACCTTGCACAAAATATTACAACCAGATGATCAGGGAATTGGTCCTGACATTTAAAAGTTCAACAGGAACTAGCTAGCAATGGCTACCTATCAGATATCCTACTTAGCTGGGGATCAGATTTACAATTCAAACTTCCTGACAGAGCTATCATGGTACAGAACAAAAGCATATTTGCTTTCACAAAAAAACTTAATACATATATACCTTTTTCTCTTATTGTCTAAAACCAATTCAAAATAAAAATACAATGGTTCTCAATGGTTCATTTACTTGTGCGTGCTGTTTGATGCAATGCAAGGATACTTATATTTATCATTGGTAATCTATTTCATACATGATTAAAAGTGATAACTAAACTAGGTTAGCAAAAGGTAAAGCCGTATTTCTGTTCTGGATCTTGGCAAAAGAAATTAAGATTATTCTAGATCAATTTCAGGTAAACAATTTCAGAAACATTTAAATTTGGATTTCATAGTGTCTACCAGAAACCAGTAAGAATGTGCTAGCTGTTCCTCTAGCAGGATACATTCTGACAAAGGAATCTGAAATATTGGTCATGTTCTCAAAATTTGCTCAGATCATCTTAATTTCAAAATACCTAATTGAAAAAATTCAAGTGAAACTTATTCCCTGGCTTACCTGGGAATCTGAAAACCTCAGTTGTTCTGCAACAAAAAGCACTCTGCCATGTGGTTCCCATGAATTAGGGAGATCAAAGCCAATATCCTTTGCAACATCTTCATATTGCACAAAGCTGACACGAAAGCCCTGAGTAAAGAAAAGCTTTTCCAGATTATCATGTTTCAAGTCCTGCAAGACATTGTACAGGGAAACTATTATTGACAATCCAGTTTAAATGCAATATGGGATTTTGAAGTGTATACTTAGTCAACCATGTCCATTGATGCCGTGCAATCTGGAAAATGGGGCAGTTCTCCTATGAAGATGCTTCCTTTCATCGCTAAATTGCTTATAACAAGCAAAAGATTTTCCAAACTTGCGGTTGTGGGCAGAGGTAAGCCCTGTGATGCCATTAAAATTTCATTACACAAGAATCAGATGAATAGTCTATAGGACCAAGAGAACACCAAATATACAAATTAATGACACAAAATACCAATGATAATGTTCGAGAGTGCATGTACACTGGAAGGTTTGCCCTGTTTTGAACTTTGAGGTTTTATGTGAATGCAGTTCAGTACATAATCTGCTAGTGTTAGGACACAAATTGGTTAGATTCTTTCATGTTATTAGTGACTGCTCGCAATGAGCACCCAGAAATGATATATAGCATGACAGAAATGCTGTATCATGCTCAAGTCCACTCAAAACATTTGTAAGTTCACTTTTTTAAATATGCATTTTTGGATAGAGTTAATAAACAGGTAAGAAAATGAACTGAAAATTACTGACATTACAAGTTCAAGTTAAGCTAACTACCTGCAGTACCCACAAGCTGAGCCTGTTCCCATTGAAGCCATTGTTGTTCAAGACCTCTAGTAAATCAGGGGACTCCAAAGGAGTATGGAACAAGACACAATTTCGTGATACTTTTGCTCCAGATCCTGTGAACCGCAAGAAACAAGGAATGCACATGAACTTTTGGCAATCATTATTGAAGCTCTCATTTTTCTTTTGATAAAGACCCATCATATGACACTGATTAAGTTCATGCTCTACAGGATGCCACTTGTTATGGGGCACATATGTCAGTTGAGGCATTAGGATGAACTTATTAGCAGCATAAAAGGGACGAGCTCATTGCATTTTTATGTTCACCGCTACATCTGTTTTCAAAACTCAACCCAAGAGGAGAAAGATCCTGAAAGGTATTGCACTTAAGGTTGAGAAAAGGCCTCGAAAACCAGCTACTAGCCGCACACTATTGCTTCAGCGATCACGCTATGACCAATGGGGAACACGCCAAGAGGCCCTTCTGTGCCAGTTCCAGGGCATGAGCCAGGGTTGGCAGCATTGTAAGACTGTCCACAGCAATTTACTCATATGCACACCCACCCTCAAAATGAGGGAGAAATTGCTACTGTAGCGCGTCCAGCAGATCACTCATCTCCACCTTCATAATGCGGACGGTGTCCTCCCCACTCCTCTCCCTCATTTTTTTCCCAACTGTTTTCCTCTGCTGCGAACAGCGCCTGCGGGAGGTGGTCGCCACGCGGGCTGCAGAGGAGGAGGGCGCGGGGGCCGGCGGAGGCGGCAGAGGTGGTGGGCTGGTGACCGCACGGATCGGTGAAGACAGCGAAGGAGGTGACCTCGCGGACCGGCGATAGCAGAAGAAGAGGTGGCCGCGCAGGCCGTCGGAGGAGGTGGAGGAGGCAGTGGCCGAGCGGGTCGGAGCCGGCGGAGGAGGTGGCGATTGCTTGCGGGGCTGGCCGGCGAAGGAGAGGAAGAAGAGGCGGCAAGCCCCGCCAGTCAGATCTGCGGCGCCGCCCCTCGAATCAGATCTGCGTCGCGCGGGCCGGCGGCGAGCTCCCTCTCCGTTCCCCAGCAGCGTGAGGCAGAGCAATGTGCTCGCTCCTCCGCTCCCTCCCTTCCCTGCAAGATGTCCCATGTAGAAAGGTAGGATTGGTATAATGGATGGATGTATTGCATCGAGGTCTCGGCTGGTATATATGAGAGTACATGACTTGGGGTGCAAGGCTACCCTGGATACATATGGCAGTCTACGATACGTATATCTACAACTACCAAACATACTACATTCCCCCACAGTCACAGCGGGAGCGCCACAGACGGAAGACTGGAGAAGAAGCCGTAGGCGAGAGCCGACGGACTGACATCCCCCTGCAGTTGGAACGTCGGTGTGGTGCAGACGCTGCGACTGGAGAGAAAACCAGTGAGAAACTCATGCGGATGGTAGCCCTTTGTGTTGATGTCGATGAAGCCGAGATGAGGGTGAATAGCCGTGGTCGATGATGCCATGCGTAGGGTAGCCGTGGTCGACGTGGAGCTGTCGAGGTTGCCGAGGGTAAGGAGCAGCACAGGAAGCCGCGGACGCTCGAGGAGGCGCCGTGAGGACGGTGGCGCGAAGGGGAGCCACCAAGGACGAAGACGGCGACGCGTCGAGGTAGTCGAAGAGGGGGTCGATGTCGAAGTCGATGCAGTCAGGAGCCGATGGGCGAGACGTTCCCGAGTTTGCCAGGCCCGGAAACACCTCGGGGACGATGGCACGCACCGGTGTTACGAATACTGGACGTGCGAGGGAGGGTGCACCACCAAGTGACGTCGTCTGAGGGATCAACAGAGGAGGCCTCCACAACGGTCGCAGGCGCAAAATGGTGAGGAGAAGATGCTGATGCAGCCCGCGGTTGTCGGAGTAGAAGGGATGATGACACTGGCCACGAGGTGGTACTGGACGAAGCGAAGAGGTGTACCCGGACGACCTGGCGCAATGCCTGATGATCCGGATGACGCGGCGGCGGAGCTCGAAGAGGACAGCGAAGAACCCGAATAGCGTGATGAAGACCATGCGCACATAAACGCGCACTGACGTAGTCGATGACGATGTCGGAGACGTGGTCGAAGAAGACGACGTGGACGAAGCCGTGGACGTAGTCGGCGGCGGTGAAGATGCAACGACAAGGAAGACCACAGGCGGCGACGCTGCAACGCAAGGAAGCCATAGCCCTCAGAGGTAGACATCCATCCCAAAAGCAGTGTCGCGAGTGTACGGGTCGGCTGATCAGACCGACGGCACACGCGCGAGACGATGGCGAACAAGGCCGCACAGATCGAAGAGGTGGCGGCAATGTCGGGGATGACCGACGGAAGGTGTGTAGACGAAGGTAGCCTGACGACGCCGCGGGAGGGGCGCCCCTGCACGCACCGCACGTCAGGCTGAGTCACACAGGGGTGAAGATGCCGGTGCCGATGTCGAGGAAGGTGCACAGACAGTCAACGGGCGATGGGCGACTCAATCTCGATCAGTGATCGAGCAAAAATCGGAGAAAATACCAAAAACAAAATCAGCAGCATCTCATGTAGCACCTCCGGGGTACGCCTAGCGGAAGTCCCTCATCACCTCCATCTTATCTTCTTTCCACGATCAACAGACGTGTCAAAGAACAGAAGAGACAGAGATCGAGAGAGCCTGCAGGCGATGGTGATGGGCGACGAAGGACGTCCCGTTCGGGACAGCGGCTCCTCGCGGATGGTGGGACGGCGGCTCCCCACGGGAGCGGCTGCAGATTCGAATTTCCACAAGAGAGTCCGCGGGCACGGGACGACTGCTCCAGCGCTCCCTGTGGGAGCGGCCACGGACGCCGAGTTGGACGGCTCCCCAACGAGAGCAGTCGCGGGAGTCGAGGCGCGCAGCTCTCGCGGGAGGCCGAGCGGATGCGGGAACGAGCCGCGGACACCGGCGTCGGCGGCGCGTGCGCTCGACGGGTGGAGTGGAGGCGCCGCCATGGTTGTCCGCCGTCGAAGGGGTAAGGGCGCTCGCGGAAGCCTCTGCCGCCACCACGGCGGCGCGGGGAACACGCGTGCGCCACGGAAGACCGCGGCCGCCACCACGACGGCGCGGATCGGGATCGTCGTCGACGGGCTTCATGACGGATGATGAGGTATGGCCCGATCTGCTGCTGCTAGACGCGAGGACGGCAGCGGATTAACTCGATCCGCCGCGACGGAGGGCGCTGCCCCCGGCGGAGATCGTCATGGGTGAACTCCCCGGGGGCGCGGTAGGAGGCTGGCGAGGGGGAGCCCCTGATGGGACTCGTGGAGGACGTCCGGTGATGTGTGGGAGACAGGGGCGGCGGCGGCAACGGAAGGTTTAGCCTAGGATCTCAAACCCTAATCTCGTGATACCATGTAGAAAGGTAGGATTGGTATAATGGATGGATGTATTGCATCGAGGTCTCGGCCGGTATATATGAGAGTACATGACTTGGGGTGCAAGGCTACCCCGGATACATATGGCAGTCTACGATACGTATATCTACAACTACCAAACATACTCTAAGATCCCAGCAGCGTCGAGCTCGTCGACGTGACCGGCCTCAGCCCTCTTCCCCTCTCTCTCCATCTTCTTCCTCGCGGGAGCCAGCGGCAGCACAGGGATGCGTGAAGGGTTGGGTGTGACTGCTGCAAGCCTTGTTTTTTCAGGAGGATTTCCTCTCTCTCCTTTGCCCATAAGGGCTATTTGCCTTTGGAGATGAGTAGTATTGTGTGGACAGTCTAACTGGAGGACATAGGACATACCAGCATGCAATGAACACATTCTCACGACATCTGCTTTCAAACAATCAACTCCTCTGATGAAAAGCTTTTGGTGGACAACTACTTTCTCCAGATGCCATTTTATTACTACATCTGTTTTTGGAAGGGGAAGGACTTGAGTATAGTTGAGTGACTAAAACTTGATAGTTTTGAGGGCTCAAAATCAAACCAGCAAAATAGTAGTGCAATGGCTTCATCGATCAAACTATAATGCTTCAGGTACTGATGGTGGCATATTGTGGAAAATAATTGGCAAATACATATGTAAGCATAAACATGGAGGAAAAACATGTCAGCAATTCTTTGAAACAAACGAAAAGAAGAAACTTGTGACTGCATAAGTCTATATTAAACCTCTAAGCCGCTGAGTCGCTGTACTGAAGACTTTCCCTGGTGACACATCGTACACAACAGATAGCCTAGGCCAGCTCAATCTGTAAGGACGAGTATCCATTCCATCTGTCAACAGAACAATCTATAAGGAATGAGCCAGAATATTCTCCAACAGTTGGAAAAGAGTTTTGCATTGCATTTAGTAAAATTTACCTGTCTAATATCTTCCGAATTGCTGATCAAATTCTGTAATTTGTCATCAATATACCTGGTTGTTAGCCTATAATGTTCTTGGCAAGGCACTGCATGTGAAGCTAGATAACTGATATCATGATGAGCCACATCATGTGAAAGAACTGCAGCATATGGATCGATGAAAAGAGGATCTGCAAGCACAGCATCATTAAGTTACATTTGAATTAACAAATCAACACACACTTGCAGCCTAAAGAAACTAATACTCTACAGTGATTACTATCGAACCTTTCCAAGAAAATAGTGGAACATGATTCAAACAGAACTGGACACGCATCAACATTTGCCTCATGAGAAAATTAGACATCTTCCATTGTGATTAAGTGACTAGAAAGTTTTTCACAAAGAAAAAAGTGACTAGAAAGCGAATTATGCCAAACAGAGTGTGCCATTCCCTTGTTAAATGAGTTGATAATGAAAAACAGAAGAATATACAATCCACTGAGATTTTGCCTTCCCCAAGAGAAAACTATTGGGATTACAGGTAGTTCGAGCTGATCAATTATAGCTACTACTCATTTCTTCGAACAGGTAGCGTGCAGTTCAGCAGTACTAGCCACATCAAAAACTCAAGCGAGCAGCAACCCGTGGGAAATAGTAAGCACTACCTGAGCGGCGAGACTCCTCGTCGCGGATGCGGGCGGCGCGGATGGCAGTGAGGAGCAGCGGGTCGAGTTCCTCGGGCTCCGGGATCGAGCCTCCGCGGGGCGCGTCGGCGGCGGTGGCCGAGGGGGGCCGCGGCGAGCGCGTCCTGCTGCTCAAGGAGGAGAAGCGGTAGTGGGGACGTAGCGGCGGTGGCGGGGTCGGCGGCGCGGGACGGACGGATGAGGCCGGCGCCGGCGCTGCGAGCCTCGGCAGCGCTGGCATGTGCCGATGTCACGTGCTCACCAGTCACCACTATCCTGTGACTGAGGCCGGCCAGCAAAATCCCAAAGCCTTACTTCAATTTTCCGTTTTCGTTGTGAAGAAACGTATTCCAGCCTTGAAAAATACTTTCCTTCTTTTTGAACCAAAAAATGCGTTTCCATTACTCGACAGTTGTATAACCGTGTGATTGGCAAACATATTTTGAATGCATTGCATAGATTTCATCTCACTCGTATCTCCAACTATGAATTATCCTTCATACCGGCTCAGTCTTATTATTGTCTTCTTCTCTTCACCACATTGCAAGCTTTTTCATGTATTTTTTTAAACGAACAACATATGGATGGCAACGGGGGGCGGGTCGGGTTCGGGTGGAGCGTTCGCGGACCCGCCCCCGAAACCCGAACAAGAACCCGCCCCGAACCCGAAATCCCATTCGGGTGGAAACTCGCCCCCGACCCCGAAACCCGCGGTGCCCGAAACCCGACGGGTCCCCCCCGAAACCCGCTCCCTCACCTCTCGCGGCTCGTCCGCCAAGGCGCCAACGCCGGCGCACCCTCCTCCCGACCGGCGGCCGCACCTCGAGTCCCCGACCTCCCTCCTCCCAAGTCCCGAGGCGTTGCGACCCCCCACGGGCGGGCCACGGCGAGCCGCACCCCGACCTCCCTCCTCCCAAGCCACCAATGGAGCAGCAAGCTTGCCCGCCGGAAAGGCCGGCCGCGCGGGGGTGCACGGGCCCCGCCGCCATCGCCGTCGCCACCGCCGAGGAGGGCCGACCGTGCGGGGTCGCTCCGGCTCCGGCCGTCGGGGAGGGTCCGACCGAGTGGGGGCCGGCCCGGCCCGGACGCCATCGCCGCCGGGGAGGGCCGGCCGCGCGGGGGTTGCGCCGGCCGCCGGGAGGTCCAAGCCGCGTGGGAGCACGCCGCCCGACCGCCGCGCCGCCGTCGCCGGGAATTGGGGAAGGGCGCCGGTCTGGCTGCTGCCGCCGCCGCCACTGGGAATCGGGGATAGGGGAGAAGGGGAGAGAGTGAGAGACCGTGAGGGCAGAGGGGGCCAGGGGGAGAAGTGTGTGGGCCTTTAGAGTCTGGGCTGCATCTAATTGGCCCAGGGTTTCTAATTGGATGTTGGGCTGGACTCCATTTTTGGATTGAAATGTATACTTCGGGGCCCGCGGGTCACCCGCGGGGGAATTTTGGACCCGCCCCCGCCCCCGCACAGTGTCGGGTACCCGAACCCGCAAACCCGCGGGGGAAAAATAGACCCACGCCCGCCCCATCGGGTCTAAAACCCGCGGGTTTCGGGTCTAAACCCGCCCAACCGCCATCCTTAGAACCACTCAAGACAATACAAGATTTTATGGATATTGAAGAAAATTTTCACACACTTTTTGGATGTCTGTTAAGACATGCGTCCTATCTTCATGATGGATCTCTTTTTTTATCTCTCCACATCCCATCAAACTGACCTCTCATAATCCCAAGTTGTAAACTTGTAATCTAACTAAGGCCAGTCTCAATGGGGGTTTAATAAGTGTTTCATGCATATTAAATACAGCGCCACATCAGCAAAATTTCACTTTTTGCATGAAACCCTTAGGAGAGAGAAGGAAAGTGTTTCACCATGGTGAAACCTTTGGGCACAGTTTCACATGCGTTGGAAACTGTGGAAACCCCCATTGAGACACAAATAGAGTTTCACCATGCAACTATGCAATTAAACCATACAATGAGAGAGGTTGTGGGACCCTTGAGCCTATGAAACTGTGCAATGAAACTATGCATTGAGGGAGACATCTATTTCATACCAAAGTTTCACATCTTGGAAACCGGTACGGTGAAATTCTCCATTGAGGCTGGCTAAATGAATGCTTTCTCGGGGTCCGTCCCTGTTCGGCTGTTAGATTAGCTAGTGATTAGTGGCTGATGTTGATATATTGTAAAAAATACTAATGGCTGGTTGGAAAGTGTCAAGTGACTTGTGCTGATTTGTTGTGAGAAAAAAGTATTATTAGGTGCCGACTCCACCAACTCCAACTCGGGAAAAAACTAAAGTTTTTGGCCGATGCTTGGATCGTGTTGGCTTCATGTTGATGCCAAAGGTGTAGTGTTTGGTTCATTTTGGCCCGTCCCCGTGTCACGAACAGTTGTTGCAGGCGAATTCGAGGTGAAGAAGCAAATTGGACAAATGGGACGAGCAATAATGATCATGAAGACATGAAGGAGTTACTTGGGAAAATCTGGAACTCGCATTTCACAAACATACTAAGTTTCCACATCTCTCTTGCAAGAGCTGATTTTACAAGAACACAATACAATGGACGACTGCTGCACCCCTTATTAACACTGTATAATTACTTCCCATCACATGATTAATATTGTTAATTACTCCAGCATCAGTTCACTTCACTGTCTCGGTGTCAATCAGAACCTCTGGATGAAGTCGTAGATGTGCTGGGTGACCTCCTCCGGCTTCTCGAGGTGGATGTAGTGCGCGGCGCCGGCGATGACGGCCACCTCCTCCAACCCCGGCACGTCGCCCTTGAGCCCGCCCTTGTGTATGTACTCCTGCACCCCCGTGTAGTTGTACGACATCGCCTCCTCCCCGGCCATGTACTTGGCCGGCACCGCCACCTTCGCCCCCGTCCACGGCGCCGTCAGCTCCCAGTTCCTGCCGAGATCACTCTAAGATTATTGACGACGACAGATTGATGCAAGCAGAGCATGAACGATCCGTGGATCTACATACAGGTCGAGGCAGCGGTAGAAGTTCATGGCGCCGGCGAACCCCGTCTCGTCGAACTTGGCCGCGAGGCGGTCGACGTACTCCTCCGACAGCCATGGCGGCAGCGGGATGTCCCGGTCCGGCGGGCCCCACCACTCCGGCGACAGTGAGATGGCGCCGGTGTCGCGGGTGGTGAGGATCTTCCGGAAGATGAACCTGGTGTCCATCCGCGCGAACTCGGCCTCCATGGCGCCGGGCTCCTGCATCCGGAGCAGGTAGTAGTCGTCGCCGTAGAGGCGGCGGAACGCCTCGAGTGGGGGCGCGGCGGGGTCCCGCGGCATGAAGGCGACGCTCATGGCGACGAGCGCGCGCACCCGGTCCGGGCGGAACGTGGCGAGGTGCCACGCCAGGAGCGCGCCCCAGCCCTGCCCGACCACGAAAGCCCGCGGCACGGCGAGCGCGTCGAGGACGGCGACGACATCGCCGGCGAGGTGGAAGGCCGTGTAGGAGGAAGGGGACGGCGGCGCCGAGGACCCGCCGTAGCCGCGGAGGTCCGGGGCCACGCAGCGGTACCCCCGCGCGGAGAGGGCGCGCAGCTGGTGGTGCCACGAGTCCCAGAGCTCCAGGAAGCCGTGCAGGAACACCACCGTGCCGCCGGCCGAGCCGTCGCCGGCCTCGGCCACGTGGATCTTGATGCCGTTCACGTCCAGCGTCCGGTGGGTGACGCACTCCACCTCCAACTCCATCGCCGCCGCCGCCGCCGTCTCTGCTAGATCTCTGCTCCGCCGGTGTGCAGTGCCTCCCTATGATCTATCAGTCGGTGTAGTACTTATATATTTGCACATCATGAGCTCTAGGAATATCCATGGGTAATTTGTGATTCATTTTGTTTTGGTTGTTCTCGATCTCCACATTGAAAACTTCAGAGATGCTCTACCGATTTGGCATGGCAGGTAGCAGAGGATGCTTCAAGGGCTTGTCCTCACTCGCTGTTGGTATCTTTGTATTTGCCCTGTCCAGATCCAAAGAAGCATCTTTATACAACAAATTTCTAATTTCCTAGTACAACCTGGACTTCACCTGTTTACAAACTACGACATCGACAAGGAGACACATCAAAACTTGATGTTGTGTTAATTTATCTCCTAAGATGAGGCGGTTGTTTCATCACCCCATGATTAATTTCGATAAAAGTAATTAAATGGAGATATATCAACCCATAATTTTTGTACTTCATGATGCATATGAAATCAATATGATGCTTTAATAGGATTTTGACAACAATATAAAAAATAGATATTCATATCCAGAGTTTTTTATGCTGCTTGTGAAGTATCTAGAAGTACTAAGTGTTTTGGTTTTTCCACTGCCTGATTAATTACAAAATTAAACTAATTAAGAAAGGGCAACATGGTAATCTATTTGTCCTCTCTCTGTTAAGTCCCCCCTCGCATCTGTCTCTCACGCTGGCACGCCGTCGGTCTGATTAACCATGCTAAATTACTCAAATACCCTTTCTCAATAAAAATATTAATTAAAATTTGCTATGGGTCCGACTAAATTGGTACCTCCTAGTACTTCATCATAAAAACTTTCTGGTACTTCCATCGTTAGATTTCATTAGATGGACAACTCATAACAAAATAAGCATTCTAAAATTTCTCCTCCAATGAACAAATATACAAGTCAATATTGTAATTGTAATCTAGACTCAGCCATAGCACTCACGACAAATGCAGATTGCAGAGTGCTATTTATACACTAGCTTCTGGTGCTAATTATAGGTAAGATCAGCGGCGAAGCTACTGGTGGGGCTGGAGCCCCCCTACCGCTGGCGGCACCATGGAGCCCCACCAGAGCCCCCCTAGGCTACAGGTGCAAGAAGAAGAGGAGAAGGGGGGTTCAGAGGAGGAAGGTGTCAGCAGCCCTCCCCCCTAAGTGCTGTTGCTGACTTTGCCACTGGGTAAGATGGCACTGGCCAACGAAATAAGTGTACATTCTTAGCTTTCTTCCCGGAGGACCTGATCATGGTCTATCAATATTGATATATCCGTCTCATTCTCATCCACAGACTTGGAAATAGAAATTTATTTCTATTGCCTGCATTGACGAAGCTAGCTTTAGCTCTTAGGAGGGGCTCTCCCCTCTTCTTCTTTCTCTTCCTCTCTCTTTATCTCTCTTCTTCTTCCTTATTTCTCCTCAAAAATGGAGGGGGGAGGGGGCTTTATTAAAGATGGGGGATGGTGCACCGTGGAGCGTGTTAGATTAAATAACTAACAATGCTTAAAACATGATGAATGTCATCAGGATCTACTAGTTCATCGTAGATCACATCTAGCACATTAATCTAATGCGGAAATAGATATTAGGTTCGGTTCAATACCGGCGGTGGTGTTGTCCATCGCGTTGGTGGAGGCTGAATCAGGGGTGACAGAATCAACAGTGAGAGCGACGTCCAGCTTGTTAGCATAGATGTTCCTTGAGCGTGAGGGTATCGATGGCCTTCAGGATACCAACGACACTGCCCATGACGCGGAGCTCGAGCTTTCAGGCCTTCCAGAGCTCTTAGCGCTTGGTGGGTGGATTAGGGTTTAGATTCGCGTGTAAACACGTGAAAGGCGTGAGGAACTCGCAGAGGGTCCCCTCTACTTATATATATATTCAGCGATGTAGGCCCGAGCCCGAGCCCGAGCCCGATTAGACTTAGGGTTTGCCACCCGCTCACGGCAAAACGGGCTTTATTAATGTTGGGCTGAATCCGAGTCTGAGGGGAAGTGGATTGCCCCCCACATCCCCAGTTCGTGGGTTGACCGAGGTGAAACCAAAATATCCAACATTCTCCCTCTAACCGAAAGTCAAAAAAACTTAAACTAAAAACTTATTTCAAAACTAAAATCCCTTCTTAGTAAATCAACAAGTACCAGACCAATATGTCGTCAGCAGCACCTCGGCACACTGGGACAACATTACCCATAGTCTTAACTGAAAAACTTCATTAGGATACTTATACTTATTTGGGGAGATACTAATGCCCCTGAACCAGGACCTTATCAAAGGAATTTGCCAAACCCATATTAAGGACATGTCTCTCATAAATGGTTGGTGATAAATCTTTGTTGAGCGGATGCGCTATATGTTTAACTTAGTACTTATGTGCTCAATGCTGAGCGTGCGGTCACGGTTTCTATCTTTTACGATACGATACTTAAGATCAATGTGCTTGGAGGCACCCGTTAGTTTATTGTTAGCGCAAAAGAAAACTGCAGCTTGATTGTCGCATTGCATTGTGATAGGTCTCGAGATACTATCAACAATCTTAAATCTTGAAATAAAATTCTTAAGCCACACCGCCTGCCCCGTGGCATCATAACATGACACAAATTCTGCTTGCATTGTAGACATATCCAGAAGTGGATTTTCTATCGTCTTCATCACCAGCAAAGTCGGCATTTGTGTAACATTCAACCACAAGGTCGGTTGTTCTCCTACAAATGAGCATGTACTCCTTAGTGGCTTGGCAATATCTTATTGATTTCTTAATGCCAATCCAGTGAGCCCAACGTGGGTTTTTTCTGATATCAATTGTTAGATTAAATAACTAACAATGCTTAAAACATGAATGCCATCAAGATCTACTAGTTCACTGTAGATCACATCTAGCACATTAATCTAATGCGGAAATAGATATTAGGTTCGGTTCAATACCGGCGGCGGTGTTGTCCATCACGTTGGTGGAGGCCGAATCAGGGGTGACGGAGTCGACGGCGAGAGCGACGTCTGGCTTGTAGCGTAGATGTTCCTTGAGCGTCTTCTGAGGGTATCGATGACCTTCAGGACGCCAACAACACTACCCAGGACGCGGAGCCCACCAACGACACTACTCAGGACGCAGAGCTCGAGCTTCCAGGCCTTCTAGCGCTCTTAGCGATCGGTGGGTGGATTAGGGTTAAGATTCGCGCGTAAACACGTGAAAGGCATGAGGAACTTGCAGGGGGTCCCCTCTCCCCTCTACTTATATAGTCAGCGGCGAAAGGGCATATAGCCTAGTGGTTACAAGAGCCCTGGTAGCACCTCATGTCCTAGGTTCGACTCCCCGTCGGAGAGAATTTCTTAGGATTTAACGGCGTTTGTGCTTTCAGTGGTAGGCGACGTTCCCGTCGACAGCGAGGCGCCTATGGTGACTTCATCAATCTTGAGGATTTGCCGGCACATTCTTCGAAGATGCTCATAGGGGTAGGGTTTACGTGCGTGTATTCATAAGGATGAGTCTGCGTGCGTTGTGAGTGTCTCCGATGTATTGTGTAGTTCGCAAAAAAATACTTATATAGTCAGCGTTGTAGGACCGGGACCGAGCCTCATTAGACTTAGGGTTTGCCACCCGATCACGGCAAACGGGCTTTATTAATGTTGGGTCGAATCCGAGTCCGAGGGGAAGTGGATCACCCCTCACATCCTCAGTTCGTTAGTTGACCGAGGTCAAACCAAACTATCCAACAGAGCGAACCATACTCGCCCCACCGACCCAGATGTGGCAACGCGGAGCACCATATCGAACCATTTATAAAAGGATGCATGAGTCGGTGCACCAAGGTTCGATCTGCAGGTGGCTGCAGTAGCCGGCCAACCTTGGACGGAGTCACGGAGACCGACCATCTCGGTGCACCTCGGTGCACCTCAAGATTGCGTAGTGTTGCAACAATGCTATTTCAGCCCAGCTATAAAACAAAGAGGAGGCTGTTTCAGCTCAGTTTGAACTTTCTTACAAGATGCTAATTATGATAGATCATGTAAAAACTATCATAGTGCCTGATTAGAGTTTCATTTATTTTTCCACAAACATGCAGTAGTTAACTTCCAAACAAGATCACACAGTGACCATAGGTAGATTTGACAACCAGAAACCTTGAGGAGACTCCAGAGCTTCAAGGCGAGGGACAATGAATTTACAGAAAACCTAACACTATTTTAATATAAGTCTACAAATAGAATTTAAGCAGTCCGTAGGTCCAAACATGAAAATCAGCAAATTCTGTAAATGAAGAAGTCTGTAACAGAACCTACAAATTTATGCCATAGTAAGTTGATTAGAAATCATGTGACCTGTCAAAGTTCAAAACCTAACCGTGTAAGCTCAAGCAGCAATTACACTGGGAAATTAATACGAGAGCAGCGAATACAGAGCAATAATAAGTTCACTAATATCAGAGCAGCGAGCAATAATAAGTTGTGACCATGAACTAGTACAATCAAGCTATCCATTTGAGAGTAGCAATTGAAAAATTAAAACGTGAAAATCAGTGACCTACTATCCATCTATTAATCCAGAGCGTTACAAAGCTCACAAAGCATCTATGTAAACCAACAAATATTTTCAGAAGCATCATAAAAAAAAGCACTCATTATTCATGCAGGGGCACTCATGCAGGAACAGTTTCATGATGGAATGATCAGAAATTCAGAATGATCATGATGATCGAATGCATTGACAGTAGTGCCAAACCAACAAAACCCAATAATCTGAAACTGCATGCAACTGCTTTAGAAAAACTAAAGACTCACTAGGATATGATGCATCATGAATCCCAGCTTTGACTACTCACTAGGACTAGTACAGTAGTGCACAGATTAGTCATCAGCCAATGGAACTTCATCTTGTGTTGAGAGAGATAAATACAACAATCGACGACAAAGGAAACTATAGTAAACTATATACTACACAAAATGGCTACTGTAGGGTAACTCAAAACAAATGCATAATTGGATATACCTTTTCACATATCATTCCTCTTGATATGGCAGCAAGTGCTACTACTGCTGCCCTTTGATTACTCATAAATGATACAGTAATCAGCGGTATATGTTCTTTGTTCAGGTGTTGATGAGAAGGTTGGGAAAGATGCCAAGATAATTGTGGCATGTTCTACAGGAGGGACACTGAAGCCAACACAAAATTTCCCTGACGAGAAGCAATCTCGGTATGTTATTGTGTGTACCTAGCACCAAATCTTAACAAGGTTCACTAGCATGTGTAATCCATCATTCCCAATATCTGTATATCCTCTGAATAAAACCGATGGTTCGCTGAGAGATAGATGCAAGTTAGAGATTATTGGAATTAGGAAACTATTGGAAACAACAGTCACCACAAACATTCAGAGATGCATTTAGAGATACTTCATCCCGTAATCTAAACATGTACTTATGTGCTGAACCTGTACTTATCAAATCTTTCCACTTTGTCTAGCAAGGAAGGAATTGGAGAGGATGCAAACCTGGGGGTAGCCGCGGTAGTGGGGACGACGGCTTCCATGGGATGGCGCTACAGGAGGCACGGCCGGCAGTGTACAACGTTGGTCGGATTGTACACGTACGCGGTGCAGGCGTAGTTGGGGTTAGGGGAGTGCGGCTGGCCACCGTTGACAGGCGACGCGGGCCATCGAGGTCGAGGACGAGTGGCGCGCCGGCGCCATCCTTGACGGGGATGGTGTAGAGCCCGGTGGAGTCATCCTTGGAGAAGGTGGTGGGCGGTGGGTGGGCATTGTCAGTGAGGATGGAAGGGAGGTGGCATTGGCGGTGGTGAGCCGACGATGGTGAAGGAGGTGGCGTTGGCGGCGTAGGGTCGAACCGCTCTACCCCAGGGTTCGATCCGTCGAACCGATTGAGTTTCGCGGATCTTTACAAGAGGCCAGTAGGATAGATTTCGTGGGCCGGTTCGGCGAACCGATGGGCCGAACTGAACCACGCCCATCTATAGGCTTCATGGCAGAACCAGCGGTAGGGTGGATGGGGAATTAAGAAGGGTCGGACAAACATTCACTAGTTTAATATTTTGGTAATTTACTAAGAATTTTCAAGCATACAATAGGTAGCCATGACTATGGAAGTTGCCTCGATTCGCTACAAGAATTTGGTCTATTTTCATCACAAAATGATGCTATTATGAGATAAGAAATAAGTTTTAAAATAGTTTGAGGATATGCCGATAAGGATTGAGAAAATAATGTTTGAGCATTGATTTGAGTTGGACGAGGAACGTCAAAGATTGGGAACATAATTGGTTTGAGGAGTTGGAGGAGGAACATCAAATATTGGGAACATAATCGGTTTGAGGAGTTAGGAGGAACATCAAAAGCACTTTGCTCGTGATTGCTACCCGCCTCCCGTCATTTGTTAGATCACGGGGTGAAGTAAAACCCCGGTGCAGGAAGAAAACAACTTAGACTATGGTTGGAAGACATGAGCTTTGGTTTAGAATGTTGGACTCCCTTAATCAAGATACAATCCTTTTGTCTTTTTAGTATCACATTTTGCTATATTTGATAGTTTTGGAATTAAGACTTCACATGTAATGTCAAAATAAATATACACACGCTACGTTTAACACGGTAAAAGAATAGTTCTTCAAAAACAACAACAAAAATATATGCATCCATACATATCAAGTTTTTTAAAAATTTATGACTAATGTTGCTTTCCATATTAAACTTTAAGAATCATTTATTGGATTGAAAAGGGTCAAAACATATTTTTCGGGATTAAGATCAAACCATATGTGAGAAGTCAAATCCACCCACATATGTGAACACGCCTTCACGGAAAATCCACATACATACATTGTCTCGCACTCTCGCCTCAAGGCCACCACGGCATTTACGATTCCCCACTCATACCCATTAATTGCCATTTGAGGACACTGTGAGCTGAGCTGCTTGTGTCCTATGCAAGCCACCCTCAAACCTTCTAAAATAGAGACGACATTGCTCTTAATTCTTTGGAATCATGTTTTTATTATAGCGTGATAATAACATCCGTAGCAACATATGGGTATATATAGTTGCTAGTAATTTTAATGGAAGTAACTAAATGGAGATATGTCAACCCAATGTTTGCACTTCATGATGCATATGAAATCGATCAACTTGATGATTTTTTGAAGCTGCAAATAAATAGGATTTTGACAATGTAAAAATAGATATACATACCCATGAATAAATACAAAGGTCACCAAAAAAAAAAGACAGGTCATCAGCGTATACAGGAGTGAGAGTCCCACTCACACTAGCTGATTTGTCAATCTCAAAAACTCATTATGGATGGGTCCGAGCCTCGGGGATCATATAGATCAGACTGTTATTCCTGTAATATTTCAGAGTGGTCGATTCTGATCCGGGTCTTTGACGATAAAGGCTCTCATGCCGCGGGAGCCTTGACGCTCTTGGCCGCCTCCTCCTTCTTGGGATCCTCTGGCGGCGCGTCTGCGGCGCCCATAAGGCCCAAGGTTACCTTCTGCAGTTCCTCGTAGTTCCCCACCTTGTCCGCGATGGGCACTTTCGTAATATCTCACTACCGGAAACGCGCCTCTACCGAGAGCTCGCTTCGTGCCGAGAGCCGCATCCCAAGCTCTCGGCACGGAGACGATTTGCCGAGAGCAAAGGTCTCGGCTCTCGGCACGAGAAAAAACCCGCGGTACGAGTTCCCGTGCCGAGAGGGAACGGTTCGCCTCTCGGCACGGGCGCCTACTCACGGCACGGAAAATCCCGTGCCGAGAGCTGCGAGCGGGCCCTCGGCACGGCCCGCCACCTCACGGCGCAACGTAACGGCCGTCATGGCCGTTTGCCCGGCCGTCAATTGTGCCGAGAGCCCAACTCGGCTCTCGGCACAGCACTCCGTGCCGAGTGCACCGCCACGGGCTCTCGGCAAAGAATTAAAAAAAAATCAAATTCACACATTCAAACCTTTTCTTCATCAACCTAAACCCCTACGGCTAGTTTGTATTTAATAGATATTTATTTTGTATTTAATAATTTTATTTCGTTCTAGCTAGCTAGTTTTTCACCGTAGAGTAGAGCTCCGATATGAACTCGAGGTGCATGAAATCATGATGTAAAGTTAGTGAAAAATGATATTCATGTTCATGAGGCATCTTCAAGACCAATTACATGACCAAATCTGCACTCGAACAAAATCCAAGAGACAAGAATCCGCAAGCGGTCATCTTTCACTAGCTAGGGGCCGTGCATGGGCCACCGCCTCCTCTTGAACCTCTCCTTGAAGCACATCCGCCCGAGCTCCTTCGTCCTCTCATCCAACACCATATTAGGCCTCTCCTCTATCATCTATTTCTCGTGCTTCGGGCTTTGCACCACCATCCTCGTTAGATTTCCGTCCTCTTGCTCGGTCAGCTTCCCGAGGTCCTTCTCACAGTCGTCGTCCTTGCTCTTGCGGCGCGCTTCCTCCTCCTCCACATGAGCCAAAAAACTCGCGAAGTCGACCTCAAAGAGACAGCCAAGCACGTCTGCATTTACATGAGAAAGTAACTGAGAACATGAATTAATTCCAGAAATTTTTGTATTAGTAGGGAAAGATATCTATCGGTACCTTGAGAGGAGCTTCTCTTTGAACATGAAATGGCGAGGGAAACACCGAGCTTAGAACCACGCTTCCTCTTCGAGCTGGTAGTGAGAGAGCTAGATCGAGTGAGAAAGAAACTGGAAGTACATGAAATCATGATGTAAAGTTAGTGAAAAATGATATTCATGTTCATGAGGCATCTTCAAGACCAATTACATGAAATGACGCTAAATTTTCGACATTTGACTCTCTCATCACGAAACCTGCAGCTGAACAAAATCCAAGAGACCAGAATCTGCAAGCAGTCATCTTTCACTAGCTAGGTGCCATGCATGGGCCATGATCAGCTGCCTCCTCTTGAACCTCTCCTTGAAGCACATCTTCCTGAGCTCCTTCGTCCTCTCATCCAACACCATATTAGGCCTCTCCTCTATCATCTCTTTCTCGTGCTTCAGGCTTTCCACCACCATCCTCATTAGATTTCCGTCCTCTTGCTCGGTCAGCTTCCCGAGGTCCTGAGCTCGAACGTCAGCGCCTTCTTCCCTAGTCCAATTCTCGGATGTCCAACTGCACCCTTCTGCACACTGCTAGTGTCGTGCTCCAGCTTGATCAGTGCCTTCTCGCAGTCATCGTCCTTGCTCTTGCGGCGCGCTTCCTCCTTACATGAGCCAAAAAACTCGCGAAGTCGACCTCAAAGAGGCAGACCAATCTCGTCCGCATTTACATGAGAAAGTAACGAGAACATGAATTAATTCCGGAAATTTTTGTATTAGTAGGGAAAGATATCTGCCGGTACCTTGAGAGGAGCTTCTCTTTGAACATGAAATGGCGAGGAAACACCGAGCTTAGAACCACGCTTCCTCTTCGAGCTGGTAGTGAGAGAGCTAGATCGAGTGAGAAAGAAACTGGAAGTACATGAAATCATGAAGTAAAGTTAGTGAAAAATGATATTCATGTTCATGAGGCACTTCAATACCAATTACATGAAATGACGCTAAATTTTCGACATTTGACTCTCTCATCACGAAACCTGCAGCTGAACAAAATCCAAGAGACCAGAATCTGCAAGCAGTCATCTTTCACTAGCTAGGTGCCATGCATGGCCATGATCGGTACCCCTCCTCTTGAACCTCTCCTTGAAGCACATCTTCCTGAGCTCCTTCGTCCTCTCATCCAACACCATATTAGGCCTCTCCTCTATCATCTCTTTCTCGTGCTTCAGGCTTTCCACCACCATCCTCGTTAGATTTCCGTCCTCTTGCTCGGTCAGCTTCCCGAGGTCCTGAGCTCGAACGTCAGCGCCTTCTTCCCCGGTCCAATTCTCGGATGTCCAACCGCACCCTTCGCACACCGCTAGTGTCGTGCTCCGGCCTTGATCGGTGCCTTCTCGCGGTCATCGTCCTTGCTCTTGCGGCGCGCTTCCTCCTTACATGAGCCAAAAAAATCGCGAAGTCGACCTCAAAGAGGCGCCAAGCTCGTACGCATTTACATGAGAAAGTAACATGCGAGAACATGAATTAATTCCAGAAATTTTTGTATTAGTAGGGAAAGATATCTGCGGTACCTTGAGAGGAGCTTCTCTTTGAACATGAAATGGCGAGGAAACACCGAGCTTAGAACCACGCTTCCTCTTCGAGCTGGTAGTGAGAGAGCTAGATCGAGTGAGAAAGAAACTGGAAGTACATGAAATCATGAAGTAAAGTTAGTGAAAAATGATATTCATGTTCATGAGGCACTTCAATACCAATTACATGAAATGACGCTAAATTTTCGACATTTGACTCTCTCATCACGAAACCTGCAGCTGAACAAAATCCAAGAGACCGAATACGCAAGCGAGTCATCTTTCACTAGCTAGGTGCCATGCATGGGCCATGATCGACCGCCTCCTCTTGAACCTCTCCTTGAAGCACATCTTCCTGAGCTCCTTCGTCCTCTCATCCAACACCATATTAGGCCTCTCCTCTATCATCTCTTTCTCGTGCTTCAGGCTTTCCACCACCATCCTCGTTAGATTTCCGTCCTCTTGCTCGGTCAGCTTCCCGAGGTCCTGAGCTCGAACGTCGGCGCCTTCTTCCCCGGTCCAATTCTCGGATGTCCAACCGCACCCTTCGCACCTTGCTAGTGTCGTGCTCCCGACTTGATCGGTGCCTTCTCGCGGTCATCGTCCTTGCTCTTGCGGCGCGCTTCCTCCTTACATGAGCCAAAAAACTCGCGAAGTCGACCTCAAAGAGGCGACCAAGCTCGTCTGCATTTACATGAGAAAGTAACTGAGAACATGAATTAATTCCAGAAATTTTTGTATTAGTAGGGAAAGATATCTGCACGGTACCTTGAGAGGAGCTTCTCTTTGAACATGAAATGGCGGGGAAACACCGAGCTTAGAACCACGCTTCCTCTTCGAGCCGGTAGTGAGAGAGCTAGATCGAGTGAGAAAGAAAGCGGAAGTACATGAAATCATGAAGTAAAGTTAGTGAAAAATGATATTCATGTTCATGAGGCACTTCAATACCAATTACATGAAATGACGCTAAATTTTCGACATTTGACTCTCTCATCACGAAACCTGCAGCTGAACAAAATCCAAGAGACCAGAATGCGCAAGCGGTCATCTTTCACTAGCTAGGTGCCATGCATGGCCATGATCGGTACCTCCTCTTGAACCTCTCCTTGAAGCACATCTTCCTGAGCTCCTTCGTCCTCTCATCCAACACCATATTAGGCCTCTCCTCTATCATCTCTTTCTCGTGCTTCAGGCTTTCCACCACCATCCTCGTTAGATTTCCGTCCTCTTGCTCGGTCAGCTTCCCGAGGTCCTGAGCTCGAACGTCAGCGCCTTCTTCCCTGGTCCAATTCTCGGATGTCCAACTGCACCCTTCTGCACACTGCTAGTGTCGTGCTCCAGCTTGATCAGTGCCTTCTCGCAGTCATCGTCCTTGCTCTTGCGGCGCGCTTCCTCCTTACATGAGCCAAAAAACTCGCGAAGTCGACCTCAAAGAGGCAGCCAAGCTCGTCTGCATTTACATGAGAAAGTAACTGAGAACATGAATTAATTCCAGAAATTTTTGTATTAGTAGGGAAAGATATCTGCGGTACCTTGAGAGGAGCTTCTCTTTGAACATGAAATGGCGGGGAAACACCGAGCTTAGAACCACGCTTCCTCTTCGAGCCGGTAGTGAGAGAGCTAGATCGAGTGAGAAAGAAAGCTGGAAGTACATGAAATCATGAAGTAAAGTTAGTGAAAAATGATATTCATGTTCATGAGGCACTTCAATACCAATTACATGAAATGAAGCTAAATTTTTGACATTTGACTCTCTCATCACGAAACACTCGCAAATTGAACAAAATCCAAGAGACCAGAATCTGCAAGCAGTCATCTTTCACTAGCTAGGTGCCATGCATGGGCCATGATCAGCTGCCTCCTCTTGAACCTCTCCTTGAAGCACATCTTCCTGAGCTCCTTCGTCCTCTCATCCAACACCATATTAGGCCTCTCCTCTATCATCTCTTTCTCGTGCTTCAGGCTTTCCACCACCATCCTCGTTAGATTTCCGTCCTCTTGCTCGGTCAGCTTCCCGAGGTCCTGAGCTCGAACGTCAGCGCCTTCTTCCCTGGTCCAATTCTCGGATGTCCAACTGCACCCTTCGCACACTTTGCTAGTGTCGTGCTCCCGGCTTGATCGGTGCCTTCTCGCAGTCATCGTCCTTGCTCTTGCGGCGCGCTTCCTCCTTACATGAGCCAAAAAACTCGCGAAGTCGACCTCAAAGAGGCGACCAAGCTCGTCTGCATTTACATGAGAAAGTAACTGAGAACATGAATTAATTCCAGAAATTTTTGTATTAGTAGGGAAAGATATCTGCCGTACCTTGAGAGGAGCTTCTCTTTGAACATGAAATGGCGGGGAAACACCGAGCTTAGAACCACGCTTCCTCTTCGAGCCTTGGTAGTGAGAGAGCTAGATCGAGTGAGAAAGAAAGCGGAAGTACATGAAATCATGAAGTAAAGTTAGTGAAAAATGATATTCATGTTCATGAGGCACTTCAATACCAATTACATGAAATGACGCTAAATTTTCGACATTTGACTCTCTCATCACGAAACCTGCAATTCGAACAAAATCCAAGAGACCGGAATACGCAAGCGGTCATCTTTCACTAGCTAGGTGCCATGCATGGCCATGATCGGTACCGCCTCCTCTTGAACCTCTCCTTGAAGCACATCTTCCTGAGCTCCTTCGTCCTCTCATCCAACACCATATTAGGCCTCTCCTCTATCATCTCTTTCTCGTGCTTCAGGCTTTCCACCACCATCCTCGTTAGATTTCCGTCCTCTTGCTCGGTCGGCTTCCCCGAGGTCCCGAGCTCGAACGTCGGCGCCTTCCTCCCCGGTCCAATTCTCGGATGTCCAACTGCACCCTTCTGCACACTGCTAGTGTCGTGCTCCCGGCTTGATCGGTGCCTTCTCGCGGTCATCGTCCTTGCTCTTGCGGCGCGCTTCCTCCTTACATGAGCCAAAAAAATCGCGAAGTCGACCTCAAAGAGGCGACCAAGCTCGTCGCATTTACATGAGAAAGTAACCGAGAACATGAATTAATTCCAGAAATTTTTGTATTAGTAGGGAAAGATATCTGCACGGGGGTACCTTGAGAGGAGCTTCTCTTTGAACATGAAATGGCGAGGAAACACCGAGCTTAGAACCACGCTCCCTCTTCGAGCCGGTAGTGAGAGAGCTAGATCGAGTGAGAAAGAAAGCTGAAGTATGAAGTAAAGTTAGTGAAAAATGATATTCATGTTCATGAGGCACTTCAATACCAATTACATGAAATGACGCTAAATTTTCGACATTTGACTCTCTCATCACGAAACCTGCAGCTGAACAAAATCCAAGAGACCAGAATCTGCAAGCAGTCATCTTTCACTAGCTAGGTGCCATGCATGGGCCATGATCAGCTGCCTCCTCTTGAACCTCTCCTTGAAGCACATCTTCCTGAGCTCCTTCGTCCTCTCATCCAACACCATATTAGGCCTCTCCTCTATCATCTCTTCCTCGTGCTTCGGGCTTTCTACCACCATCCTCGTTAGATTTCCGTCCTCTTGCTCGGTCAGCTTCCCGAGGTCCCGAGCTCGAATGTCGGCGCCTTCTTCCCCGGTCCAATTCTCGGATGTCCAACCGCACCCTTCGCACACCTGCTAGTGTCGTGCTCCAGCTTGATCAGTGCCTTCTCGCAGTCATCGTCCTTGCTCTTGCGGCGCGCTTCCTCCTTACATGAGCCAAAAAACTCGCGAAGGCGACCTCAAAGAGGCAGCCAAGCTCGTCTGCATTTACATGAGAAAGTAGCGAGAACATGAATTAATTCCAGAAATTTTTGTATTAGTAGGGAAAGATATCTGCCGGTACCTTGAGAGGAGCTTCTCTTTGAACATGAAATGGCGAGGGAAACACCGAGCTTAGAACCACGCTTCCTCTTCGAGCTGGTAGTGAGAGAGCTAGATCGAGTGAGAAAGAAACTGGAAGTACATGAAATCATGAAGTAAAGTTAGTGAAAAATGATATTCATGTTCATGAGGCACTTCAATACCAATTACATGAAATGACGCTAAATTTTCGACATTTGACTCTCTCATCACGAAACCTGCAGCTGAACAAAATCCAAGAGACCAGAATCTGCAAGCAGTCATCTTTCACTAGCTAGGTGCCATGCATGGGCCATGATCAGCTGCCTCCTCTTGAACCTCTCCTTGAAGCACATCTTCCTGAGCTCCTTCGTCCTCTCATCCAACACCATATTAGACCTCTCCTCTATCATCTCTTTCTCGTGCTTCAGGCTTTCCACCACCATCCTCGTTAGATTTCCGTCCTCTTGCTCGGTCAGCTTCCCGAGGTCCTGAGCTCGAACGTCAGCGCCTTCTTCCCTGGTCCAATTCTCGGATGTCCAACCGCACCCTTCGCACACCGGCTAGTGCCGTGCTCCGGCCTGATCGGTGCCTTCTCGCGGTCGTCGTCCTTGCTCTTGCGGCGCGCTTCCTCCTTACATGAGCCAAAAAACTCGCGAAGTCGACCTCAAAGAGGCACCAAGCTCGTCTCGCATTTACATGAGAAAGTAACCGAGAACATGAATTAATTCCGGAAAGTTTTGTATTAGTAGGGAAAGATATCTGCCGGTACCTTGAGAGGAGCTTCTCTTTGAATATGAAATGGCGAGGGAAACACCGAGCTTAGAACCACGCTTCCTCTTCGAGCTGGAAGTACATGAAATCATGAAGTAACGTTAGTGAAAAATGATATTCATGTTCATGAGGCATCTTCAAGACCAATTACATGAAATGACGCTAAATTTTCGACATTTGACTCTCTCATCACGTCGAACGAACATCGTGAGCTAGAACATTTAAGAATTGTATAAAATTCAAATAAAGTTTGAAAATCACGACTTTTGTCGAGCACTAATGATATCATCCGAGGAAGTTGAGAAAAAAATTGACAACATTTTGAACACTGGGACACGTACGTTGTTTAGAAACACGCACGGAGAGTTTCAACGAATTTAAACTAATGTCAATAAGTTTGGAATAATCTAAGGGAAATTCGAAATTGACTTTGAGTACAAGAACCCTTTTATAGTAATACACATCATCGGTGGTGACTTATTGAGTTTTGGAAAATTTTCGTGTCGGTTTGCTAGTTTCTAAAATAATTTTGAATAAATAATTTTTAAATGTAGAGAGCATTGCTCTCGGCAAAGAGTCTTTGTCTTGAGTGCTTCGCCTTAGCTCTCGGCAACTATTAAAAAAAAATAATTTTTGGGTTTCCAAAGTTTTTCCTGGATCAACACACACTCCTACAAATCATATGCTCAAATTTCACATAAAAATATATATTTATTTTGTATTTAACAATTTTATTTCAGTCTAGCTAGTTTCTCCGTAGAGCTCCGATATGAACTGGAGGTGCATGAAATCACGAAGTAAAGTTAGTCAAAAAATGATATTTATGTTCGTGAAGCATCTTTAAGACCAATTACACGAAATGACGCTAAATTTTCGACATTTGACTCTCTCATGACGTTGAACATCGTGAGCTAGAACAATTTAAAATTTTTATAAAATTCAAATAAAGTTTGAAAATCACGACTTTTGTCGAGCACTAATGATATCATCCAAGGAAGTGGAGAAAAAAAATTGACAACATTTTGAACACCGGGGCACGTACGTTGTTTAGAAACTCGAACATCTCACGGGGAGTTTCTAGGAATTTAAACTAATGTCACTAGGTTTGCAATCTAAGGGAAATTCAAAATTGACTTTGAGTACAAGAACATTTTTATAAGTAATACACATCATCAGTGGTGACATATTGAGTTTTGGAAAATTTTCGTGTCCGTTTGCTGTTTTTTAAAATAATTTTGAATAAATAGTTCTGTGCCGAGAGCAATGCTCTCGGCAAAGAAGCTGCAGGTGGGACCATCTGTGTGATGAGTGATTGACAACGTTGTGTGGACCGATTCTTGGCTAAGTATTGCGGGTGCGGGTTGCGGCTTGACCGGTGTTGGTGCGGGTGAAGAACAAGCGCGAAAGGTCGTCGCCGGTGAGGCCTCCGGGTGTGGAGAAGACAAGTAGGCTTCGTTCGAGGGACCCGGTGGCCGGCGGGGGTCAAGTGCGGGCCGCATGGTGGCATGAACAAGAAGATGAAGTCGTGGACGGTTTCTTGGTTGAGCCTCAAAACCAAGGTCGAGCCGGGACTACGTGGGAGCCGAGTCATGAGTGGAGATTGGCGGAGGCTACACCGAGTTCGCGGGGTTTCCGGTGGTTCACCGAAAAACCACCGGGTTCCTTGGTTGATCCACAAAGCCAAGACCGAGAGAACCGAAGACGGAGCTGCGGCGGCGCCGGACCGGTCGACCGGTGGGTCCGACCGGCCGACGGCCGGTGAGGAGCACCGGTCGACCGGTGTGCGACGAGGCCATGCGTTTTTTGTCGGCGCACGGCAAAGACCGTAACGCGCCGTTTGACCCTTGCGCTGTCGCTTGCTTTTTTTTTTTTTGGCCGTGCGTCTCCTCGTGACGCACGACAAACGTAGTTCACCGTGCGTTGTCGGACGAAACACACGGCAATGGGAGTTTACCGTGCAAAATTGTATCGTGTGCTCTTTGCCGTGCACCCCGACGAAAAACACACGGGGCAAAGTCTTTACCATGCGTTTTCGTGCCTTTGTTGTGCACCCGGGGCGCACGGCAAATCCCGTGTTTCCGGTAGTGTACCTATGGTGCCGGTGCTGGGCGGCGGCATGCGGTTGAGAATCTCGTCGAGGTTGCTCTTGGCCTCGTCGAACCTCTTCTTACTCTCCTCCGGCACGAACCGGACCACGGAGTCGTAGTAGAACTTCATGGTGAAGTTCAAAGATGCAACAGTGCTCCGATACTCCTCAGGCGTTGTGACGAGGGCGGCCTGGGTCTCCTTGTACAGCGCCTCGCCGTCCTTGACCAAGTACGAGTAGGCTAGCTCGGCCAGGCGGCGCGGGGGCACGCCGTCCGGGTTTCTATTGAGCACGTCTATGCACTCCATGATGGCCGCCGTCCCGCCGTCGCACTTCTTGGCGATGGCGTCGCCGGCAGGGCGGACGGCAAGGGTGGCAGGTACGGTGGCGGCAAGGAGGAGGAGGAGGAGAGGGGTGAGGGAGCGAGGCATGATGGCTGCCATGACGCGCTGAGTCCAGTAGCAAATAAGGATGCAATGTGTGGTTCGGCTCACGACAAATGCAGATTGCAGAGTGCTATTTATACACAAGCTTGTAGCTTCGCATGTCTAATTATAGGTAAGATGGCCATGGACACGAATCAAGTGTGCGTTCTTGGCTTTCTTCCCGGGACGTGACATGGTCTCTGTGTCTTGATATATCCATCTCCATCCCATCTCCAAGACTCTGTAAGGTCCCAAAACCCGGCCGATAACTCAAAACTCCTAAATTTGTCGGAGATGGGGAAGAGAGGAGGCTTAAGAATGCTCAGGCACGGTTTAGCTTTCACCTAGTAATATTAGTAATGGATATCACTTGATAATCTTAATGTGCATGTATATGCAATTAATATATACCACCAAACACCCACAAGATTTGAAGACATGAAAATTTGGTTGGAACATGGTGGATGTCTGAAAAAATTGTCAATGAGGGATATACTATTCACATCTGATTTTAATTTAGATAGCAAATTGAAATAAATTTACCCAAATCTTCATTTTTGTCTGTCTAGATACAGGCACAACGGGAAAACCCAAGTTTGCCGTGCGTGAAAATCTTTGCCGTGCGTTTTCTTTCGGGCGCACGGCAAAGGGGATCTTTGCCGTGCGTCTTTTCCATAGCGCACGGCAAACAAAAAGCGCTCGGTAAAAAATTGTTTGCCGTGCGTTTTTATATTAGCGCACGGCAAACAAATAGTTTGCCGTGTGTTTTTTGGGTGGCGCACGACAAACTTTTTTCCCCACACACCGTTACATCTGTTACCTTATACGTCGCCTTTGCCGTGCGCTATTGAAAAACGCACGGCAAAGATATATGTTTGCCGTGCGCCAAAGGAAAACGCACGGCAAAGATATATGTTTGCCGTGCGTTTTACCACAGCGCACGGCAAAGTATTTTCAAAAAAATTGTTTTTTGTACATCTTTTAATTTCTCCACCTCAAAAACATTATTTTGTACTATACATTTCAATCATATGCATGTCTCGATTAATTTACTATTTTTAACAATTATGTCATTTCAATCATATGCATGTCTCGATTAATTTACTATTTTTAACAATTATGTGTCACTTAAAGAATTTTTGTCGTATATGTCAAATTTGAACTGCAAGTCCATAAAATAAAGTAGTAAAGTTTGTGGAAAAATCATATCCATGTAATTGAATCATTTTTAAGACCTTACTCATGAAACTAGATGAAATTTTGAACATGTTGTTCACGAATCGTGAAAACCCACATGCGGTTGCAATGTTTTTTAATTGTATAAAATGCAAATAAAGTTTTAAAATCATGAGATTCGTCGAGGGCTCATGGTATCCTATGTGAAGCTTATGATAAATCATATAGAGTGTTTTGGGCAAGTTGTCATGGATGGTGTTTAGAAATCGAAAATCTCGCTAGAAGTTTGAGAGTGTTGAGAGCCACTTGAATCATTTTGTAGCCGTAGTAAAATTCAAATTTTAATTTGAATTCAAAGTTTTTTATTTTGGCAATATACACCATATATTGCCTCATTTAATTTATTGTAAATTTTCGGATCCATTTGATAATTTTAATACAATAACCTTATGAGATTGAAATGAAGAAAAATGAAAAAGGCCTTTGCCGTGCGCTTTAGTCTACGACGCACGGCAAAGAGGATCATTGCCGTGCGCCAAAATTCCCAACGCACGGCAAAGACCCACCCAGCCGGCCCATATTCTAACGGCCCAAACAAATCCCTCAACCAGCGATCGGCCCACTTTCTCCGTCCGGCCCAAAATAACCCCATCCTCTGTGGATCGTTGATCTCGCGATCGAACGATCACAATTCACTGTGGAATTTATATAAATACCCTCCCTCCCCCAAAACCCTACACACCGGCCCCCTCCCACCCGCGCGCCCCCTATCCCGCCGCCCCTCCACCCTCGCCAAGCACGGGCGCGCGGCCCGCCGCCGCCCCCCCTCATCCCGCCTCCTCCCCCTCTCCCTCCCTCTCCAAATCCGATGAGCAGGGGCCGGTTGCCGGGCCTCCCTCCCTCTCCAGATCCGGCGCGCAGGGGGCGGCAAACTTGAGCTCGAGGCGGCGACGGTGGCGTTGCTGGTGGCCGGCGGCGATGTTGCTTGTGGCCGGCGCGTGGCGGCCTTCATCTTCGGCGAGATCTGGAGGAGCTCGTGGATCCGGCGGTGCTCGTGGATCCGGTGGTGCTCGTTGACCCACGGCGCATCCGGCGGCGCTCGCGGATCCGGTGTCCGGTGGGGCGAGGCGCGGCCACCCCTGGACCTCTCTTCGACTCCGGCTGCACCCTCCGCTTCTTCCCCGGTCGGATGCGCACCTGGTGATGGCGTCGTGGCGGGCCGGCCTTCCTTCTCTTCCCTCACGGTGGACGGCCTCTCTTCCTCTCCCTCGATGGCCGGCGCGGTGGTGCCTCCCTCGACGGCCGGCGCGGCATGTCCTGGTGTTGCGTGTTGGGGTGGTGGCATGTCCTGGTGGCGAACCCGGCGGCGGCGGCCCGGTGGCGAACCCGGCGGCGGCGGCGGCCTGGTGGTGAATCCGGCGGCGGCCTCTCAGCTTTTTTTGTTTTTTTAAGAAATGTTTGTCGTGCGTGTGAATAAGGCGCACGGACGTGCCTACCGTGAGCGTCTGTGAGCGTGCGGTCGTTACCTTTTCTTTGCCGTGCGTTAGTAGAAACGCACGGCAAAATTTTTTCACCGTGCGGGGTTAGAGTAGGCGCACGGCAATGCTACTTTACCATGCAATAAGGTACCGTGTGCCCTTTGCCGTGCGCCTCGACAAAAAACGCACGGCAAAGGCTTTGCCGTGCGTTTTCTAGCCATTGCCGTGCGTTCGAGGCGCACGGCAAACCCCAGCTTTCCCGTAGTGAGAGGTCAGTATGTTTAAAACGTGAAATATCTAACACTATCCATATTCAATGAAGATTAAAGTACCCGTGAAAACTTACCTCTGCGACTGTTATTAATTATAAAAGTTTTATGGCAGCCAAAATGTGCGAATTCATGCATATAAATCTCAATCGCACTATCCTTATCTCACCGTTTGATGAGAAAAATGACACGGAGATTTCTCTGCTCTTGGGAAAGATGAGAAAAATCACACAAAGATTTCTCTGCCCTTGGGAAAGGAAAGGTGCGGGTGTGTCAGTGTACAAAAGTACAAAAAAAAGACAAATATTAGAGACAAGTTCATTCATATTTAATAAAGGTAAAGACTTGATACCAACGGGCTGTAATTTGGGGCTCTGCACAGCCGCCTCAATCTGCCACAGCGACTTTTCCACGATGCGATGTGAATTAGCTTTTCGGACCCAGCTTCTATTATTTTCACCTCCATTCATTTCGTGCCTTCCTCTGTCCTCTCTCTCTCTAGGGTTAGCCTCTCTCTCTTCTCTCTAGTGCTTCATCGATTCGCCCACAACAGATCCGTTGAGGGCGGCGGAGGCGGCGGCAGTCACCCGGCGAGGCATGCAGCAGCGGACACCCGGCGAGGCATGCGGCGGCGGCGGTGGCCACCCGGCGAGGGTATGCGGCGGCGGCCCCCAAGGCGCCCACGACGGCGGCCCCCGGCGAGGGCCTACGCAACAGCGCCCCCTGCGGAGGCCTCCGGCCGCGCGGTGGCGCCCCCCGTCGAGGGAACGCGGACGAGCAGGAGCGTTGAAAGTGGGACCTGAAGCAGGCCGCGGCGTGCGGTAGTGGAGGGACAGGGACTGCAACAGCTGCCGCCATCTGCCATGAGTCCTGGGCTTCCTCCGACGGCCAACACACCTGGTATAAATTATGTGTAGCTTCATTTCTTGGTTGCTAGTAAACTGCTACTTGCTCTGTCTATCTCTTCTAGGCTGCAGTTTTATTTTTTGAAACATTCTCGGCTGCAGTTGCACCCACTTGTGCTGTTGGGGTGAATAGTGCGCAAATTAAGTGTGTTGGTTTTGTTGCATTCAGCTAATTTCTTGGAGATCCTTCTCTCAATTAAGGCAACAACATGGATCTCAATAGGCAATTGTATTGGTCAGGCATTTGCTTAGCATTTTCTCACTATAGCATATCTAACATTTTTCAGCAAAAGCTAAGCAGATCATTGATTACTCCTTGTCAATTTAGTAATCTAGCGAAGGCAATTATGATGACAGGAATTAAGCAAAAATTGATTCTCAGACAATCACTTTTTTGGGTAATTGATTTTAAATCTCATATTGGTGATTGTTCTTTTGACCTTCCTGCAACCTACAAAACCTGATGTGATTAGATAGTAGTAAAGCGTTATTAGACACTAGAACATGCAACAATAATTGAGACATACTACCCACGGTTGCTTCTGAACTGAGATGGTACTCACAACTGTTTCTTCACCAAAAACATACTCTGCAGGCTTTGCAGCTCTGGGTTCTGACCATCTATTAGTGGTCTTCGGGTCAGGCAACCTGTTTGGTCTTGCATTAGTCAGAATGCACACTGATCCGGTGATCTCAATGTGGAGTGACCTTAACACACATTCGAGTCTTTAGTCAGCTGCAAAAGTGCAAAAGAGACTTTATCTAGTTCAACCTTAAACCTAAGCATGATCATATCCATGAGTTAGTTCTGATCAGGTATTCCTACAGGCAATAATGTGTTGCGAATAATGTAGACTAACTGTAATTACATAAGCAAATTATTGTTATTAATTAGGAAAAGTATTGTTATTAATTAGGCAAAGTATTATTTTTAGCTAGGCATATTAATCTTATTCATTTTGCTCCAGGACTAAGCTATTGCGTCTTATGTCACCTGTCTTTTGGAGACTGTGTCTCAACTAGCGTTGGTTAGGGTGCGTGCGGTGGTGGACCCCAACAATGGCCTACGCAGCAGCAACCCTCGTAGAGGCTTGCGCGGTGATCTCCATGGCCCATGGCGGTGGGCCGGTGGCCCTCTTGCTTGGATGCATAGTGGTGGATTAAGGCAACGAACCTGCAGTCGTGAGGTGGCACCCGACGACATCGAGAGCTCAAAAGGGCTGCATCCTGGTCATGTGTCGTGCGGCACCAGGGGGACACTCCTTGGCTCTCTCGAGTGGTTGGGACACTCACTTTTTGGAGTTTTGCACTAGTATTACTAGTTAGGCAATAATATGGTTCCAATTAGGCAATAATATGTTTCTGAAATGGGTAAAATAATATGTTTCATTAGGCAATAAAGTTCTTATATACAACAAATTAGTAGTGGCCCAATTTGTTTGAATTTTCTCTCATGTTTACACAAACATTTTTTAAGCTGGTACATGTTTTCCCTTCATATGTTATGAGACATCCTATTCGCAAAAAAAAATGGGACATCCATTTCAAATCAAGTCAAATCTCTTTTTCCAATCATATAGAACAACAGAAGTGTTAGGTTCAAGATATATAGGCACTAAATTGGGTGACGATGCAATTCTTATTTAATCATAGATGAATTTTGTGCAGGTACACTAGGAAGGGAAGATTTTTTTGAGTACATATATGCATTGTCAATCATGGCTATGATGGCTGCATCTCATCACCACCAACGACATTGAGGTGAGCCTACGGATTTTACTTGTAGGCAAATTATGTTAAATCAAGCAGATTATTTTATTTTAGTTTACCAATTTTATGTTTCAGATTTAGCAATTTGTATGCTATGATGATTTGGAAGTTTCTACTAATTTAACTTATAATCAGTGCTTGTGCTAGATCAGGCTCGCACAAAGATAATGATGCAGTGAATCCATGCTTTTTTTATGCTAAAGGATGAGAGATTACTACTTTGTTTTGTTCTTTTTTTAAGAAAACTTTGTTTTGTTCTTGTGTATATTTTATACTTATCATTTGGTTTATGAACCGAGTTAAATATGTAGACTATTTGCTTTTTTTTATAACTCTAGTTCATGATAAACAATGATAATGATAGTGTGATGTTTGTGTGAACTAGGGAAAGTACTATTTTCGGTTAGTCAAAGTATATTTAAGCAAATCACTGCTATCAGCTGGGGCAAAGTAATACTTTTAGTTAGGTATTGTTTTTTTATGAACAAGCAAAAAAATAATTAGCCAATGCAATTTTTGCTGCTTTATTTTTCTTATAGTGTCTCTGTTGATTATCAGGATACAAAAGCTACTAGTACATCCTAACTAATTTGGCACTTTTTTCTTTGTTGTATTGTAGGCCATGCAAGAAGATCATTTGTTACGCAGGTAGTAACCCTTATATGAGATACCCGTGCAGTCCCATGAATCATGACATTCAATTTCGTTGATGATGTATATTTGGGTTCAGGGGCAGGAGGGTGTGACAAATTTGTTGCATAATTAGCCTATTATGAACCCTAATTTTGACACACTAGGTTCATGTATTTGTACATGATAAGATCTGTGATTCTGATTTTTTTTGTTATGGGCAAAATTTTTCTGTGTTATGTACCCACTGTATAATTTATTTGTGTTTATGTCAAAAAGCTGCCAAATTGGTTCTCCGAAAAGGCAGACCTGTGTGTATTTCCTTTTTCTGACAATTTCACATGCGCTAATCATTAAAAAGGAAAGTAGTCTCCTTTTCCCGATAAGCTATTCCAAAAATAGTCCGGCTGTAGGATATCCTAATTTACAGCCGGCTGCAAATTAGTTGTGTCCTTTAATAAAATATAAATATCAGTTCCCTCATACACACGTGGGCTCTGTAGTGTGCTGTTGGGCAAATCCGACTTAAGCGATGTGGTCTTGTGGTTCTCGAGTCCTCGGAAAGTGTAACACCCCAGAGTATGAACAACATTCTGTAGCGTTACCACACCACAACAAGCTATTATAGGCACACACATAAGAAAAAAAACAGCAACAAAGAGATAAATTAACAGAGCACGCGGAAGCGAAATAAATCATCTAGGTAACCATCTCAAAACAGGTCCAAAGAGATTATAAGCTAAGAAAGGGCTTCTCAACTAAACATTTTTATTACAACACATGTGACCAAAATATATATTTAAAGAACGTGTGTGCACACGTGCTGCTACTCCCATCCACCATCGCACTCCAAACTCAAAGACCTGCGGGGAGGAAAAAGCGTATGAGGTTTATGGAAACCTCAGCAAGCAAACTGCTTCAACCAAGCCATTTAAATCACAATAAAATAAGCAGAAATTTAAGAGTCACTATAATCAAAGATGCACCACATAACTTCAAGTGATAAGTTAAAATAAATACTCCACAATAATGCTTCATGATGAATTGCAAATGGTGCAATGCAATGCATGTCTTCACTTCTACCCACACATCCCGAAGGAAGGATATGAGGGCTGCAACCACATTGCTATATCTCAACGTGCGTTGCTGTACCGGTACTTACCGCACCATTCCGGCTACGGTTTTCTTCATATGCATAAAAACATGAGAATGCAAGTGCAAGATTGCAATGCATGAACTTCATATACATCATAATTCTTAACTTCAATTCAGAGGTAAAGCCACACGTGGATCAAAATACTCCGATATAAAGATAAATTCAGATTGATCTTGCTGGTGTGAGGTACTGAAATTAAATGGAGGCAATTCAAACAACAAAGTTAAAGCATGTAGACCATCGCTACGTTTACTTGCCTTTACCGAAGATCAAGAACGTGAGCTAAGCACGATCCGAAGGCGCACCACCTGTCCACAAACATATCTCAGCACCAACACATACACACAAGCATAAAGAATTTAAATCACAGCGCTCCTACGTCTGAACCCGACATTCTCACAAAAAGACACACAAGTCTAGACATGACAGCAGCGATAAGTCTTCTCTTCTTTTGTATCTTTTAGTTCTGATGGCTAAAAATTCCAATCTTGTGCCAAAAGAAAGAAAACTTCAGTAGTCACAACTTTCTAGTGATCCATCAAGAGGGGAAAAATCATGAACAAAGACTAATCTTGAGATGAATCTCATACTGAAAATCTGGCAATCTCTGCAGAACAGTCCTAGCAAAAAGGGCATATCTTGAGCTCCAAAATTCATATGAATATGTACTTAACCAATATGAAAAGGTTATGAAATTCTCTAATACTTCTTTAGTCATCTCAAGATCCAGTTCTGTCGTTTGGGTTGCCTAAAATTTATGTGAACAGATGCTGCCCAGATTTGTGCCTCTAAAGAATTGACAGAATGAAACTTCGATATCTCTTAGATCTTAAATCCGATAGTAGTGTTCTTTACGGCTATGGAAACCCCCAAAAATTCCCTAGAACTCATATATAGATTTGTTATTTTTTTTGAGACCATTAAAAGGGTGTAAAACAGCAATTACTGGAAACTGCGCAGATTGAGTTTGTGCTGAAAACAACGACGAGGGTACCACTTTACCCTAGCCCTTAACGGTAAAGATTGACGCTACAAGCATGTGCTAGAACGTCCAAAAACTTAGGGGAAGAATGAAATACAGTGAGTCATGCCTCACCTAGGGTTTCCCTTCGAAACGGTGAGGGCAAAGATGACGGCGGCGATTCCGACGACAACTCCCACTCGTTTTCCTCTCCGTAGCGACAAACGTCACAAAAGCTCCGTCGATTTCATCTCAGCTGCACCACACATGACGGCACCACCATGAACAGCGAGGAAAAGGCAACTGATTGGGGGGAAAATGGAGAGAGGGAAGGAAGGCCAACCAATTTTTATGGAGAGAAGCTGCGACGACGGACGGCGGCGTACCCTAATCTCCCTCTGTCCTCTTGTTCCCCTTCGACTCCCTTTGGATCACGACCAAGGGAGATGACGGCGCTCGATGTGGAGGCTATGAAGGGGATCTGGTTTGGGAAAAGGAACCGACGAAGTCGGACGGAACGGCACGGGGTACGTAGCCGTGCTACTGTAGATGCATACCGTAGCAGTTAGGTTAAAACTTGTGCCATGTGTAACTTCTTGATCCGAATCCCGAATTATGCATGTGAGTAGTCAAACGGAAAGGATTCGGCGAGCTCTACGCAACCATGACCTCCGTTCGTCCATCCGAGCGATGTAACAAAAAGTCATGTTTTAGTCCTCCACTTTATGTATTCCAATATACATAGTGTATTTTTCCTTTTACGCATTATGGGTGTTACATTCTCCCCTCCTTAAAAGAATTCGTCCCCGAATTCACCATCGCTAAGGAAAGAACGAGAAAAGAGCCATATGTATATAAAATATTGCTTACCAGTCTCAAAGAGCTCCGGATATTCCCCGCGCATAGAGTCCTCCAATTCCCATGTTGCTTCCCGCTCCGACTGATTAGTCCATAGGATTTTCACATACTTGATAGTCCTATTCCGCATGACACGCTGAGAGAAATCCAATATACGCACTGGATGGCATTTTATAGTCAAATCCTTCTCAATAATCACCGGCTCAGCCTCCATCCTCTGCTCTGGATCTTTCAAATACTTCCTCAACATAGAGACATGAAACACAGGGTGCACACCACTCATCGACTCTGGTAGCTGCAAACGATAAGCCAAGGAACCAACTCGAGCAGTGATCAATTAAGGTCCAATATACCTAGGGTTGAGCTTCCCTCTAGTGCCAAACCGAACAATGCCTTTTGTCGGCGACACCTTAAGAAGAACCTCGTCACCAACTGCAAACTCCAGATCCCTCCGTCTGACATCTGCGTAGCCCTTCCGTCGGCTACGAGCGACCAACAAGTTCGACGGATCTCACGTACCTTATCATGAGTTTGTTGCACCCAATGCTAGGCCGACCAAGGACCCCCCACCAACAACATCCCAACAGAGTGGGGAAATACATCTGCGGCCATACAATGCTTCAAATGGAGCCATCTTGATACTAGCCTGATAGCTGTTATTATAAGCAAACTCTGCCAATGGCAAGTGATCCTCCCAACTGCCCTTCCAAGAGAGCACACAAGAACGCAACAAGTCCTCTAAGGTCTGAATGGTACGCTCTGACTGACCGTCTGTCTGAGGGTGAAAAGCAGTGCTAAGGTCCAAATTAGTACCCAAAGCGCTATGCAAACTCGTCCAAAAATACGGTACAAATTTTGAATCACGATCAGAAACAATGGACTTAGGCACACCATGCAACCTCACCACTTCCTTGATATATAAAGGAACCAAATCTGAAGCAGAATTAGTAGTCTTCATGGGGAGAAAATGGGCAACCTTTGTGAGTCTATCTATCACAACCCAAATTGTATCCTTGCCTCTTGGGGAACGAGGTAACCCAACCACAAAATCCATGGTAATGTTCTCAAATTTCCATGTAGGGATTTCCAATGGTTTTAATAACCCTGCAGGCCTTTGATGCTCAGCCTTTACTTTCTGACAAATACCACAAGAAGCCACATACTTGGCAATATCAACCTTCATCCGCTTCCACCAGAAACTCTGCTTCAAATCTTGATACATCTTAGTTTCACCCGGATGCACTGTATATGGAGTCCGATGAGCTTCCCTCAAAATCTCCATCTTAACTGTAGCTTTTTGTGGCACACAGAGGCGACCTCTAAAATAAATAGTACCATCCTCCTCCATGCTGAAATCACGAGGTCTCCCCGCCTCAATACGCTTGCGGACGCCCAAGAGCAAGCGATCCTGTAATTGTGCCACACGCACCTGCTCCCGCAATGGTGATCGAATAACCAACTCAGTTTCCTCACGGGCAACACCAGCATAGCAGAGAGAAATACCCATATGGTCCAATTCATTAGTCAGTTGCATACAAGTCTTAGGAACACCGGTCCTACTAAGTGCATCTGCAACGACATTTGCCTTACCGGGATGGTACTGTATATTCAGATCATAATCCTTAATCAATTCAAGCCACCTCCTTTGTCTTATGTTTAATTCCTTCTGAGTGAAAATATACTTAAGACTTTGATGATCTGTAAAGATGTCACATGACTCACCATAGAGATAATGCCTCCAAATTTTCAATGCAAAAACCACAGCTGCTAACTCTAAGTCATGTGTAGGATAATTCTCTTCATGCTTCCTCAAGCGCCTAGATGCATAGGCAATAACTCTACCTTTACGCATGAGAACACAACCAAGACCAATACGAGAGGCATCTGTATATACTGTATAATGCTTGCCACTCTCGGGCAATACCAGAATAGGAGCACTCACCAACCTCTCCTTTAGACTACGAAAGCTCGCCTCACAATCCTCAGTCCAAACAAATGGGACACCCTTCATCGTCAGCTTCGTCATTGGCTTTGCAATGGAAGAAAAATTCGAACAAACCGACGATAGTATCCAAGCAAGACCAAGAAAACTCCGAACCTCTCGTAACAAGTAGTTGGTCTCTGCCACTTCACCACCGAAGCAACATTCTTTGGATCAACGGTAATACCATCCCGGTTAATAACATGACCAAGGAAAGCAACCTCGTAAAGCCAAAATGCACACTTCTTCAACTTTGCATAATACTTATACTCCCTCGGCTTATCCAAGCACCAATCGGAGATGCACCTCATGCTCCTCCACGGTTTTGAATAAACTAGGATATCATCAATGAACACGACCACAAAAATGTCCAAGTATGGGTGCAACATCCCGTTCATGGCTTCCATGAAAACGAGTAGGAGCATTGGTTAGACCAAAAGACATAACCACATACTCATAATGTCCATACCTCGTGCTAAAAGCCGTCTTCTCAATGTCCTCCTCCTTAATCCTCAATTGGTGATAACCCGACTGCAAGTCAATCTTGGAGAACACCTTAGCACCCTTTAACTGATCAAATAATGCATCAATACGAGGCAAAGGATACTTGTTCTTGATTGTCACTTGATTAAGCCCTCGATAATCAACACATAACCTCTTAGTACCATCTTTCTTCTCCACAAAAATCACAGGTGCAGCCCAAGGGGAGACACTTGGCCTAATAAATCCCTTTACTAAGAGCTCATCAATCTGCCTCTTTAATTCAACTTGCTCAACAGGTGCCATCTTATACGGCGACCTGAAAATTGGCTGAGTTCCAGGGACCAACTTAATCTCAAAGATAGACTCCCTTTCAGGAGGCAAGCCAGGAAGATCAGTGGGAAACACATCTGGATAGTGGCAAACAACCGGAATATCCTCAACACGTAAGATAGCCTCGGGAACCTCGACCATGGACCACAAAAGACCCGACTTCCTCATCCGGCGACCGGAAACAAGTAGCATAGCAATGCAAGGGAAAACTTAGGAGCACTACCTCGGAATACAACCTCACGTCCCGAAGGTGCCCGTAGTGAGATTGTCTTCCGGAAGCAAGAGATAACGACGATAGAGAGAAAGCCGGTCCATCCCGAGAATAACATCAAATATATCTAGTGGAATAATTACTAGATTGGCCACAAAATCTTCATCCGCTAGGGAGATACGACAACTTGGACTAACAAACGTACTAGAAATAGGACACTTAGCGAACTAATCAGAATCGCCCGACCAATTTGCTTGAACAAAAATACCGATACGACCCACAAAACCCTCGGAAACAAACGAGAAGCTAGCTCCAGAATCAAACGGAACATATGCATCAAATGAATCAACGGAGATAGTACTGTCACCACATCACTACGGTCTCGACCGTCGCTTGAGGGCATAGAGTATGCCCCCTGAACACCACTAGAAGGAGAAGGCCTCCGAATCCCAGACTGTGTAGGTGCCCATGTTGGAGCTGATGGAGTAGGAGTAGGAGCATGAGTCACCCAATATGCACCACCAGGAATAGGGGTGTGTGAAGAACCAAGCATCAGTGCCGCTGAAGGCGCAGGCAAGAGCTGCTGCGAAGAGGATGCAGGTAAGTACTGTTGTGCAACAGTCTTTGGTAGAAACTGGCCGTGCTAGAGTAGCGTGCTGCTGCCCAAAAGAACCTCCAGCCATCATGTGTGCAGAGCCACGCTGACCAGACGAGGAAGAAGTCACTGGCTCCCAGATCAGCTTGCTGTTAGGATTCTTCCTACACACATCCTCCTTATGATCATGACCACTGTCGGGCATACACCCCGGGTACTCATGCAAGGAAGGAGGAAGAGTAGAAGACGGACTCCTACTAGAATTCCCCTGTACTCCTACTATGACTCGCTCTATGTAATCCTACTAGGACTCCTGCCTTGTAACCGACTAGGAACCCGCCCCCTGGACTATATAAAGGAGGGCCGGGTACCTAGGAGGACGTCCTCAATCCCTCCGGAACAACACCCAAGCGCGGGCGCAATACTACCCCAAACAGGACGTAGGGTAGCTACTCCGGCTACCCGAACCTGTATAAATCTCGTGTCTTGTGTCCTCGCGCGTACCTTCGGGTTCCAGATCATGGCGATCCCCACCTTCTACCTTGCTGCGGGTACCTCCCATGGAGGTCGAGTGGTTTAAACACCGATAGCTGGCGCCCACTGTGGGGCCATCGTCATGATCATCGGCGGATTCGAAGGACCTTCACTAGCGAAATCAATCTACTCGACGACGACTGGAGATCCAATTTGCAAACCACACCGTGTTTCCGTAGAGACGGAATCAGATTACTCGACGAGCAAGTCGCCGAGTTGGCAGTTCCACGAAGGTCAAAGATCAAATTGATTTTTTTCCACAGGCCGCTGCATGCGCTTCGTCGATCGGAGTTTTTGTCGGATTCAATTCCTATGCGCCAATCGAATTCGTTGCCTTCCTGCCTCGATTCGGTGCTGGATCGAAGTTACCCTGTCCGTCTGGGACTCTGGGTCTGTGACCGTATCACACCTGCATTCTCACACACAGTAGGAAAGGAAACAACAGATCCTAATGCCACACGGAGATCAAAGCAAAAGCTAAACAAGGCCGGTCTGTTGATTCCCGAAAAACAAAAGCAACACTTGGATGTTTTGCCTTTGTGCTGGATGCACACACGAGAACGTACCAGGAAGCTTCAAGAATATTGCTTAGTGCACACAGCAGCGTACGCGAGTACTAGTTCGACTACTCGAGTGCAACGCCGCGTGCCACAGCGACGTCGTGTTTGGCTGCACTGGCTCTATATCAACCTTGCCTTGCGCCGCGACTACTCGTCACCCGCCGCACGGGCTCTACATCGACTACGCCATACGCCGTCGTGACGTCGTCTTCCGGGCCTACGACTACTTCGACTACTCATCTCAACTAGTAAACTTGTCGAGGGCGGCTACTACGTCATCAACAACTAGTCGGATCCACCTCCGACCGTCGACTTCAAAGAACAACCGTCGCGGCTCCATCACCGACCGCCACGGCTTCATCGACTCTCATCCACGAATCAAGCTAAGTCACTTATTTCAATAATTATTTCTTCTTCGGCTTGTTTTCCGCATACAGGAACCAACGCTGAAGACTACTTTGTGTACGCCTCTCAACGGCTACCACCGGCGAGCTACACAGTGCCAGCTATTCCTTGGGGATGTTGACTGCTGCCACAGGCTTTGTGCACCAAATTAGGAGGCTCTTGCCACGACGTTTCGTGTACTGAGTGCTGGAGGTGCACAACTACACCCTGAGGAGGCACTGCACAATCCTGCTCTCCGCCATGCGGAACAACAAGCAAACGCGCTCTCTCTTGTCGCCTCACCGACTACCTTCGTCTACCTCTTAATGGTCTCGCTCCGGTAGCACACGCCTTGATCCGCGCAAAGCCTCGACTCTCCTCGTCAAGCCTCCACGCCCCCCGGCGGCTATGGCTAAACGGCTCCTCGAAGACCGGGTGCTTAAACCGGCTCTCTGTCATGCCTCACGCCCCCGGCGGCTATGGCTAAACAAAGCGATCACGAGAGCGGGGCGCTAAACCACATCGGGCTAACTACTCGACGCATTACGACCAAAACAAGAGAATGACACATGACATTTACATCTATATTCATATTTGTATTTGTCATTTGTAGATTCAATTTCTACAAAAATGCTACATAATGTACGCATCTTTACTTTCAGGTCAAGCTCCGGTGACGACTTTCTAGTACGCTCCGTGTACCTCCACCGGCGCGGCTAGTTCCCAAACTCGGGGGCTACGCACCAAATTACTACTCGATGACAACTCGGTCTTCGCTAGCTCTCTAGCTCGGGGGCTCAGCACCAACAACTACTCGACGTGGCTCCTACGGCTCTCCTGGCGACGAGCTCGGGGGCTGAACGCTACAAGAGTACTCAGATGATGACTTCCGCAAACACTGAAGACCCTCAGACTGATTCTTCAATCATTCCAAGGCTCGGGGGCTACTAGGCTACACCCATCGCCTTGATTTTTTCAAGACGGAAGCGAGAACCAAGATTGACCCTCGGCCCGCAGTCTACAACTCAACCTAAGGCTCGGGGGCAACTCCATATGGAGTGAGATTTTGCAACCGCACTTCCATATAATCTCGACTTCAAGACCGATGAGTCGGACCACCTTCCGGCCTCGCGGCGGTTCAAGTACTATTGAAGACTTCTCCAAGCGATACTCGAGGACGCTCATGAACTACTCGAAGAGGCTTCAAGACTACTCGAACTACTACTCTCGACTCCAACGTGCTCGGGGGCTTGTCGGGCATACACCCCGGTACTCATGCAAGGAAGGAGGAAGAGTAGAAGACGGACTCCTACTAGAATTCCCCTGTACTCCTACTATGACTCGCTCTATGTAATCCTACTAGGACTCCTGCCTTGTAACCGACTAGGAACCCGCCCCCTGGACTATATAAAGGAGGGCCGGGTACCTAGGAGAACATCCTCAATCCCTCCGGGGAACAACACCCAAGCGCAGGGAGCAATACTACCCCAAACAGGACGTAGGGTAGCTACTCCGGCTACCCGAACCTGTATAAATCTCGTGTCTTGTGTCCTCGCGCGTACCTTCGGGTTCCAGATCATGGCGATCCCCACCTTCTACCTTGCTGCGGGTACCTCCCATGGAGGTCGAGTGGTTTAAACACCGACAACCACACCTAGAGCACCGACCAGTCCAATGGCAGTTCGCACGGTGGTGAACATCGCCGCAACGGAAACAGACCAATCCTAGTCCTGGCTTGACAATAGCTCGATACCGAATAGAGCCATCTCTAGAACCACCTCCAGAACCACTTCCAGAACCTCGAGACTGAGAAGAACTACCGTTGTACGGATGGTGACGATGATGCTTATCCTTCTTCTGAATTGGACCACTAGAATGGCCCTTCTGCTCCTTCTGCACATGTGCATGATCTCCACCTCTAAGCTCCTCAGTAAAGTCATCCTGCACCACAACTCCCAAAGCTCTCTCAACAGTTGAGCGGAAATCCTCCACAACAAAAGCACCCAAAACACGACGAATGGAAGCCTTTAGACCTTGTCTAAAAATCTGTGCCTTCTCATAGTCATCACGGGCCACATGAGGTACAAAGCGCACAATTTTGTTAAACTCAACCTCATATTCTGCAACAGTCCTCTTGCCTTGATGGCACCTCTCAAGCTGTGTCTTAATCTTATCCATGAAAGCAATAGGATAGAACCTCCTCTCAAACGGCCGACAAAGTCCATCCATGTGATAGGTCCATGTGCGGCAGGATAAGATGACCGAACACCCCTCCACCATACCGCAGCCTCACCCTTCGAAAGAATCGATGAGCATAACGAACCCAATCTGAAGCAGGAACCTGAAAGGACTCTAGCTTGTCAACCACTAAAGATAGCCAATCTGCTCGCCTCAATAGGAGCACCCGTACCTTCAAACTTCTCTAGTGCCATACGACACCAATCTCTCAAGTCCAACGGACGCTCAGGAGGCACTACCGGCGCTCCATCAAGATTAGCACCAGGGGCATTACCGGGAGCACCACCGGGAGCACTAGGAGCACCACCGGGATTAGCACCACCCACGGGTGCCCGACGTAAGGCATTCATCTCTTGCCCACATTGTTTGCATCTCTGCTAAGATTGCGGCCAAATCTGGATTGGCAAGAGGATCCTCGGGAGCAGGTTCACCCCTACCACGACCACCTCGACCACGGCCGCGACCACGAGGAGGCATCTGCAGCCCACACAACAATGTTAGTACAACAACACAACCACCAGGGAAAACAAAAGATAGAACAACATATAACCAAATAACTCCCATCCTACGTGTGCAAGTGTGTCATGTTTTAAATTGAGTCAAGTTTTAACAAAAAGAACCTATAACCTTACGCTCTGATTACCAACTGTAACACCCCAGAATAGGAACAACATTCGGAGCGTTACCACACCACAACAAGCTATTATAGGCACACACATAAGAAAAAACAGCAACAAAGAGATAAATTAACGAGCACGCGGAAGCAAAATAAATCATTGTAGCGATCTAGGCCCTTTCGCACCTTTGGTAAGGGTGTGTTTCGGTGATAAATGACAACCATATGCTTGTGACTAACCTTTGTTTTGAAGCGGATTTCTATTTGGGTTATTGTCACGAGTATTGAATGGAATGAGACCCCGCAATTTGAATTAATGGGCTCAATGCGGTCGAAGACTGCAAGGCTAAGGACTTTGTTAGTTCCAAGTGTCGCAAAGGAGATGAAGGACACTTGGATTACTAGTTTGTAGTTTCAACCGTACTATTAAGTGGGGTTCGTACACTAGTAGCTTGACCATGCACTCGAAAGCCATAATTTATGCACACTCATGTTCCTTGGATCCTATCTAGCTCAGAGAGTTCATGGAAGCAAGGTTGAAGCAAAAGAATCGACGAAAAACTCAAAGGCGCTGAATTGGATGAGTTGAAATCAACTTCATAGCGTCGGATGATCCGACGCCCTATATTTAACACGCGCCGGATGAGTTCTGCAGCCAACTGGTTCAAAATGGACCGTCGGATGAACCGACGGTACAGGCATCGGTTCATCCGACGCCTTAGGGTTTGGCTACAGTTCTGGTCAAGGGTCTGGGCTCAAGCATCGGACGATCCGACGCCTTGACCATCGGTTCATCCGACGGTTGCATTTAAATTCAACAAAGACGCGCCAAGACTTCTTCTTCAGTACCGGATGATCCGATGCTTGGTTAGTGCTCACAGCGGTTCATCCGACGGTTTGTTTCAAATCATACAGTACCGCCCCGAGCGGGGTGCCTTCAGCACCGGATGATCCGACGGGGCGTCGGTGTACAGCGTCGGTGTATTGTCTGGGTTTCAAGGTTCAACGGCTATATTGGGCGCTGTGAGTGACCGGATGATCCGACGCTTAGCAGGGGGGCACCATCGGTTCATCCGACGGTACAACTTTTTCAGGGGACTTTTCCAACGGCTAGCCACCTTTGCTAGGCCTATATATAAGCCCCTCTGCCTCTCTAGAGCTGCCTTTGCCACTCTGAAGATCTACTGCAGCCTAGGAGAGAAGGAGAGTGTGTTCTTGCTTATTGGGATTTCTCTTCCTCTTCATTGAGGTGTTCTTTCTTAGTGAGCAAGAGTTTCAAGGTGCATCCATGGCTTAGCTGAGTGCTCAGGTCAAGTGAAGGTTTGCGGGCTTGTTACTCTTGGAGTTTGATGGCTCCTAGACGGTCTAGGTGACTTGGGGGTTCTTGGTGAGCTCTTGGAGATTGTGGGAGCCTCAAGACAAGCTTGGTGTACACGGTTCGAGACCCACCGTTCCGGAGATGGAGAACGGGTACTCTTAGTGAGCACTTGTGTCTTAGTGACTCAAGGGGGAGCGATACTCTAAGTGAGTGCTCCAACGTGGACTAGGGGGAAGCGTCAACTTCTCGATACCATGGGAAAAAATCTGATCGCCTCTTGTCCATCTTATTTACTTCTAGCACTTACTTTCAGTATTTCAATTCCACTCTCAAGTTTCCTTGTCTTTGTTCTAGCTTGTTTCACTTGTGTGCTTCATATCTTGCCTAGGTTGTCATATTGCCTCCTAGTGTGTTATTTGCTAAGGAAACTTGTGTTAGTGTGCTTTAGAAGTAGAGAAGAACCTTTTTAGTATGGGCAACACTAGTTGATAGGTTAAGGTTTTCGTTTTTCCTTTAGAGCTTGAAAACAAGTCCCATATTCAACCCCCCTTCTATGTGACTAGATCCTACAAGTGGTATCAGAGCTAGGCTCCCTTTTTTTCTTGGCTTAACCGCCTAGGGAGATGGGGAAGGGAAGCGGCAATGGCCCCCCCAAGGTTGGGGGGAAGCGCTTCACCTTTTGGGCACATAGAATGGCTAGCTATCTTCAAGCTCAACATCATGATGCGTGGCGCACTACCTTGTATCCGTTGCCTTCGGTTCCCACCGAGAGTGAGGCTAAGTGGAATGCACGTGCTAGGAATCACATCTTTGAGGCGCTAGATGAGGAGTTGTTTGATCGGGTCTTTGCTAAGCCCACCGCCCATGAGGTGTGGAAGGAACTCAAAGAAATTCATGTGGGTAACAAAAAGATCCGTGAGGAAAAATATGAGTTGCTCAAGGTGGAACTCAATGAGTTCAAAATGAAAGATGATGAGGGGGGTAGAGCAAATGTACTCTAGGATGGGGGTTCTTATTCAAAGTATCAATGCTCTCGATGTTGCTAACCTTTCCGAGCAGAAATCATCCGGAAAATCCTTCAAACGCTTCCCAAGCCAAAATACAACATCGTCAAGGCACTTCTCTTTGAGAAGGACTTCACCACCCTCACCATCACCGAGGTTGTGAGCAAGATTCGCTCCCACGAGATGTTCATGATGGAAGACATGGAATCATCTACCTCACACTCAAGCGCCAAGAAAGATCTTGCACTCAAGGCTAGTGAAAAAGGGAAGTCCAAGAAGATCAAGGAAAAAGCTCCTTCTTCCTCAAGTGAAAGTGATGATCCAAGTCACTCAAGTGAAGCGGAGAGCGATGATGCTAAGCTTGCTCTTCTCATGAGGAAGACCACAAGAATGCTCTCCAAGATTGGCAAGAAGGGCTACAACTATGATCCTAAGAAGCAAAAGTTCCTGGTCATCAAGAAGAAGTGGTGAGGGAAGCAATCGGAAGTACTACAATTGTGGTAGCTATGATCATCTCTCATATGATTGCCCCAAGCCCGACAAGAGAGTGTCAAACTCAAGCAAGAAGAATGATGAAGATGACAAGGATGCCAAGTACTACAAGAAGAACTCATCCAAGAAAAAGTCATCAACCAAGCCCTACCACAAGAAGAAGGGTGAACATCGTTCTCTCTTGGTCAATGAATGGGTGACCGGGGGTGAGACTTCAAGTGAGTCAAGTGAAAGTGAAGAGGACAAGAACAAGAAGATCGCCGGCATTGCTATCATGGATGATGAGCCTCCACTTCCACCTCCACCTATGTGCTTCATGGCAAAGCACTCCAAGGTGAGCGATAGTGATAGTAGTGGATCTTCTAGTGATGATGATCTCTCACCTCTTGCTCTTAAAGATCTTCTTGATGAATACACCTCCATGATAAAGAAACAAAAGAGTAAGCTCAAAGCTCTTGATGAGACTCATGATAAACTTAAGCTTTCATATGATGAGTTACTTGTAAAGCACGATGACCTTAGCAAAGAGCATGATGCTTTGGTAGTGTCTAACAAGTCACTTAGAGATGACCACAACAAGTTACTTGATAAGCACAATGAGCTAATCGTCAAGCATGACGACATAACCGTGCTTAACAAGTCTCTTGAGTCAAGTCATATGAAGCTCAAGAAAGAACATGTGCTCTTAGAGATGAAATATCAAAAGCTTGAGCTTGCTAGTGAGGACATTGATTCTAGTGGGCATGCAAATGCTAGAGAAGTCACTAAAGTCAATGCCTCCACCTCATGTGATGATCTAATTGAAAAACCTAAGGTCTTGCTTAATGTTGAAAGTATTGCATCTTCCTCCAAGACTAACCATGATAGGGTGAAAGCTCTTGAAGAAGAAGTGAGAAGCTTAAGGTCTTGTGTAAAGACTTTGGCCAAGGGTGAGGAGTTGCACAAGGAGATCCTCTACTACAATGCAAGAGATTATGGGACAAAGGGGCTTGGTGCTTTCCCCAATCCCATCAAGGAAACTCCTAAATCAAAGGAGCTATATGGGTGTTTCATCAATGAAGTTGGATCTTATTGTCAACATTGCAAGGTCACTTGTCATCACACAAGGGAGTGCCCAACACCTACTCACCCCTTGCCCACCTTGCCTAGCAAATACAAGTCCATGTATAATGACAACCACTTCTTGTTGATGAAGAAGAACAATGGCAAAGTGGCAATCAAGTTCATTGGGGCCAAACCAAAAGTCAAGCCACCTAGAAGCTTATGGATTCCTAAAGCTCTTGTCACTCACATCAAAGGGCCCAAACTAGCTTGGGTTCCTAAATCTCAATGCTAATTTCTTGTGTGTAGGTGAACTACAAGGCCGGAGGGAGTCATTGGATACTTGATAGTGGTTGCACTCAACACATGACCGGCCAAGTAAAAATGTTCACCTCACTAGTGGATGATGTGGGAGATCATGAACAAGTTTCATTTGGTGATAACTCTAAAGGAAGGATCTCCGGATTGGGTGAAATCTCTCTAACTAATGACTTATCCCTTTCCAATGTTCTCTTTGTGGATTCTTGTAGTTATAACTTGCTTTCCATTGCACAATTTTGTGACCTTGGTCTTTCATGCACATTTGATGATGAAGGGGTCACAATTACTAACAAGAAAACTAATGAAGTTGTTTTCAAGGGATTCCGCTATGGCAATCTTTATCTTGTAGATTTTACATCCCGTGAAGCAAACTTGACTACTTGCCCCGTCTCGACTACATCCAAGGGTTGGCTATGGCATCGTCGCATTGCACACATAGGCATGAGCCAACTCAAGAAAGCTTTCAAGAAAGGCATGGTCCTTGGTGTGAAGGATGTTACATTCGAGAAGGACAAGTTGTGTAGTGCATGTCAAGCCGGCAAGCAAGTTGCAAGTCATCATCCCATGAAGGTTTATGTATCTACCACAAGACCATTGGAGCTCATTCACATGGACCTCTTCGGACCAACTACATACAAGAGTCTTGGTGGTAATCTCTATTGTCTTGTCATTGTTGATGATTTCTCACGCTATACATGGACTTTCTTTTTGGAGGACAAGGGAAAGACATTTGATATCTTCAAGAAGTTCGCTACTAGAGCCCAAAATGAATTTAGGTCATCCATGGTGAAGATAAGGAGTGACAATGGGTCGGAATTCCGCAACACCAAGGTGGAAGAGTATTGTGATGGTGAAGGCATCAAGCATGAATTCTCCTCAACCTATACGCCCCAACAAAATGGTGTGGTTGAGAGGAAGAACAAGACACTCATCACTCTTGCTAGAGCTATGTTGGATGACTATGGAGTCTCGCAAAGGTTTTGGGCGGAAGCTATCAACACGGCATGTCATGCTTCAAATAGAGTGTATCTCCACCGACTCATGATGAAGACACCATATGAGCTACTCATTGGGAGAAAGCCCAACATCTCTTACTTCGGGTGTTTGGTTGTAAGTGTTTCATTTTCAAGAAGAAGAAGCATCTAGGAAAGTTTGAGAGTAGAGTAGATGAGGGCATATTTGTTGGTTACGCATCTAACTCCAAAGCATATAGAGTATTCAATAACTCTACACGAGTAATTGAAGAAACATGTGATGTGGAGTTTGATGAATCTAATGGCTCCCAAGGAGATGGTTTTTGTTGTGATGATGTAGGAAAAGAACCTCTTCGAGAAGCAATGAAGAAGATGGCCATTGGTGACATCAAGCCAAGGGAGGATGATGAGCCTCACTCCATTCTTGAAAACTCATCCTCCGATGATGATAATGACAATGATCCACCAAGGCATCCACCTACATCACCCACAAGACAAGATAGTCCATCTTCCTCACAAGAACCACCTCCTATCTCACAAGACACTCAAGATCAAGTAGAGGACACGGGCGAAGTTCAATCTCAAGATGATCCCACCTCTACAATATTTGGAAGACGCACAAGAACTTCAACAAATCATCCAATTGATCTTGTGTTGGGTGATCCTCAAGGGGGTACAAGGACTCGCCGCAAGCAATATGCCTCATTTTGCAAACATCATGCTTTTGTCTCTTTTGTAGAACCCACAACTATAGATGAAGCTCTTGGGGATTCGGATTGGATCTTGGCTATGCAAGACGAGCTCAACAACTTCACGAGAAATCAAGTGTGGGAGTTGGTCGAGCGCCCCAAGAATAAGAATGTGATTGGCACCAAGTGGGTCTACCGGAAATAGCAAGATGAACATGGCATTGTGGTGAAGAACAAGGCAAGACTTGTCGCCAAAGGGTACTCTCAAGTAGAAGGCTTGGACTATGGAGAGACCTTCGCTCCGTGGCACGCCTTGAAGCTATTCGTATCCTCCTTGCATATGCATCTAGCCATAAAATGAAATTATTTCAAATGGATGTAAAGAGTGCTTTCTTGAATGGCTTCATCAATGAAGAAGTCTATGTGGAGCAACCTCCCGGTTTTGAAGATATTACATATCCTAACCATGTCTATAGGTTGCACAAGGCGTTGTACGGACTCAAGCAAGCTCCTAGGGCATGGTATGAGAGGCTCCGGATTTTCTAATTGAAGAGGGATTCAAGATTGGTAGAGTGGACAACACTCTCTTCACAAAGATAATCAACAAAGAACTCTTCATTTGTCAAATTTATGTTGATGATATTATCTTTGGCTCTACTAATCTCAAAGTGTGCAAGCATTTTAGTGAACTCATGACTAGGGAATTCGAGATGTCAATGATCGGAGAGCTCAACTTCTTCCTTGGGTTTCAAATCAAGCAAATGAAGGAAGGGACTTTCATTCATCAAGAGAAGTACACTAATGATATTCTCAAGAAGTTCAAGATGGATGATTGTAAGCCGATCAAGACCCCAATGCCTACTAATGGACATCTCGACCTAGATGAGGGAGGTAAATCGGTTGACCAAAAGCTTTACCGTTCTATGATCAGTTCACTTCTTTATCTTACCGCATCTAGGCCTCGATATCATGTTTAGTGTTTGTATGTGTGCTCGGTTTCAAGCCAACCCTAAAGAATCTCACCTAAGTGCTTTAAAAAGGATCCTTAGATACTTAAAATACACCCCTAGCATTGGCTTGTGGTACCCCCATGGTGCTTATTTTGAGCTCTTGGGTTATTCGGATTCGGACTTTGCCGGATGTCGAGTAGACCGTAAGAGTACTTCGGGTGGGTGCCATTTGCTAGGTCGCTCTTTGGTTGCTTGGTCCTCTAAGAAGCAAAACTCCGTGGCCTTATCCACCGCGGAGGCGGAATACATTTCCGCGGGGGCTTGTTGTGCTCAAATCCTTTATATGAAGCAAAGCCTCTTGGATTATGGTGTGGTTCTAGATAGGGTTCCCCTCCTTTGTGACAATGAGAGTGCCGTAAAAATTGCTAACAACCCGGTTCAACACTCTCGCACCAAGCACATTGATATCCGTCATCACTTCTTGCGCAACCATGTTGCAAAAGGGGACATTGTCCTTTGTGGTGTTCGCTCCGAGGAACAATTGGCGGATATATTCACGAAGCCTCTTGATGAAAACACCTTTTGTAGGCTTTGGAGTGAATTAAATGTGCTTGATGCGTCCAACATCATGTAATGCTTGTCATATAGTTTGCATTTGCATATGTACATGATTAGGGGCTTGTCTAACCTTGATGAGATAGTGATGAGTATGGGTTTTGCTTGAGCTAGGTGGTTCACTTGTTTCGCTCAAGGAATGAAGAAAGGCTCATCATGAATAAGCTCATTAAGGGTTCAAACTTGGCAAGATAGTTTACCTTCTCGCTTTGCATGTCATGTAGATGCACTCATATTTATTTTCATGCATTTGTTCTTGCATAGCATTGCGTGAGAGAAGTCACAAAGGAAACTCACACTATGAAAAAGTTGCTTAGCGCTCAATGCAAATCAACAACTATTAAGGTGTGATGAGACAAATGATTGTGCTCAATGCCTATTGAGTTAAGTCCTAGCGAGCTTATGGTGTCAATCTCTAAGTTCAAAGGCAATTAACTCATACATTCCCTTTTTGGAGCTCCCTCCCTCCTTGGTTCTTATTTTGCCTATTTTTATCTATGGTTTATCCCTTTCTAGGGAGTTAATTGTGTATTATAAGTACTTTGTAAAGGAGTGCTTGCGGGGTGAGGTTTTCACTCAGGATTGATCCAAAGATGTTCTTGTGTTGGCTTGTGTGTGACATTCGACGGATCAAAAATGAGAAATAGTTCAACAAAATCGAATTGTCACCGCCGGATGAACCGACGCCCTGTAGGTTCCGGCGTCGGAACATCCGGTGAAGGGGTCTGGGCGCTCAGTTGCTTACTGTTAGAAATTTTCGCAGCGCCGGATGAACCGACACCTCGTGTCTTTTGACCATCGGTTCATCCGTGTCGAAGATTTTTTCCCTTCTTCCCGGACCCGCTCGCAAGCTCGCTCCGACGCGTTATAAAAGTAGGCCGTCGGATCATCCGATGCCTTGTTTCACACGGGAGCTCAGTTGCACCGACGGTTCGACCGACGCTTCTATTTTTCGACCGTCGGTTCATCCGACGCTATACTGAAGCGTGGGTCCTACCTGTCATATCCGACGGCGGTCTTTCATTCGATTCTAATCCTAACCGCTTCGTCGCCACCGCGCCCGCGCGGTCCGCCGCCGCCCCGCTCGCCTCCGGCGATCCCCACGAGCCCGCGCGCGCAAGCCACCCCCGCCGGCCCTCCACCGCGTCCACGCGCTCGCCGCCGCCGCCACGCCTTCTCCACCGCCCCCAACTCACGCGCGTGCCGCCGCCGCCACCCCGCCTAGGGTTTGGCCGCCCCCGCGGATTCCGGCCAAGCGCCGCCACCTCGGCTCGCCGGCGCTAATAGGGGGTGCGCGAGGACTGTTTCTTCATCCGCAGCAGCTCGTCGCCATCCAATCTCGCTGTGGTGAGGACCTCTCTGTTTTCCCCCCGCCACTGCACTGATCTAGGTCTCCAATGCACTATCTCGAGGACTCGTTTGTACTGATCAATGCATTAGAGGTTAAATTGGTGCTAATTCATGCTTTAGATGGATTTGTGGTCATGAGTCTTCTTCGAAATAACCTGTTGTGCCCGCAATTCATGAAATTCCTCCATATCCTTCTTGTCTAGAGCATCTAGGGCTTAATCTCTTTCAAATTTTTCGCACACCTTTGCACATCTTTTGCACCTAAGGACCTACCTAGTATCATGTGGCAGAATTTCTCCTAGATTTTTCAGAATTAGGCTCATATCTGCTCAAATGCTATGCTTAAGGACCCTTACCTCTAGTTATTTATCTCGTTTATTCATCTCTAGCCATTCTATAATTATCTACCGTTTTCTCTCACAGATGGCGGGCGATAAGCGGAAGGGTAAGGCGATTCTTGAGCGAAGAAGTAAGGAATGGAATGGGAGCGTGTGCTAGCGAAGTGCCCGACACTCGGGGGACGCCTCGCAGGGGCATTCGCATTTCGCAGGGCACACGAGTCGGGGGAGCAGCCCCCCGGGGTGAGCAAAGCAGCAGCGGAGCAGCAAGAGACTTAGCAAAGGCGGCAGCAGCAACCACGTAGGTCAGGCAGAGGGCACCAGACCACAGAGCAGTCAGAGACACCACCCTCACTGGCCAGGTCCGGACCTCGGACACGCGGTGGTCACACACAGCCACAGCCGACACCGCGACAGAGGAGAGCTGCAGCAGAGGAGCTCACAGAGAGAGAGCAGCAGGCTCTAGACCCCCAGCTCCCCAGAGGTCCACGAGCAGAGGCTTTCGGAGTTTATCTCCGTGACCTCCGTCACTTGCCGGGGCCGAAGATCCGGTGGTTGAGGAGCATGCCGAGGGACCGGTGGTTCCCCCGGGGCCGAGAGAGGAGTGTGACCCCCGGTTCGGACGATTATCCGGAGAGCTTCTACGCCTCCTACACTCACGCAGGGTCTCGGCTCGGCCCAAGACCGTATGCTATAGTTCACGGCTTTGAGGGCGGTGCCGCACCGGAGAGGCGATACTCCCCTTCTTCGACTATCAGCGGGGACTGGTGGACTTAGTGACTCGGAGGTCACGTTACGTCCCCCGACCGGGTCGGGGTTTTCTACGCCACTGTCTATGTCGACGCTGACAGGGTCGCTATCGTGTTTATGTTCATGGGTCGGCGGCCGCCGGCTTACTCGAGAGGGGATAGCAGAGCTACTTCAGGTGGACCTACACGACGACTCTATTCACTACCTGGCGTACCCCGACGTCGACCCTCCTCGTCATGCACACTCCCCGCCTCTACCTTCCGACGAGGAGATCGGCTTTTCGTTCCGCCCACCGTTCCTACCCGGTACACCCAGGACACCTGACCGTCTGATCCGTGAGGCGTACGTCGTTCACTACGCTCTCAGGAGGTCTGTGCTATATAGGATGGGGAACGCAGAGTACTTGACAGGGGTACAGCAGTGGCTTCTGATGTACGTGATGGCGAAGCGCCCCTTTGACCTTGTGGATATCATGCTAGCTGAGATCGAGGATGCTATTATGGACGGCATGGGGATGACACGACAACAGCCCTTCGCTCACTGGATCAGTTGGCTGCTGTCCCGGCTCGAGGCTCAGAGGTACGTTGGGATGCTTGAGGCATCGAAGTTCGTGTTCCGGACCTACCGGCCTCCGATGCCAAGTGATAGGAGGAGAGGCCCGAGAGGCATGAGGAGAGCCGAGGAGACACTTCGGGGGCTAGGGGCGGCGAGAGGCGGCGGCCATGGACGAGGCGGCACGACGGATGCCACCCTTGCTGCGGCCGAGGCACCTCTCCCCCGCACCTCGCCACCGACGACGAGTCCTCCGGTGACGACGAGGACTTCACGCGCCTGCTCCCCGGCGACGAGCCGCTTTTCGAGTCCGTCGGTCCCACGACGACGAGGCAGAGACTCCACCTTGCCGTGCCGGCGAGAGGCCGAGTCACCGGTTCCCCACGATCTCGGCCGCTCGGTGACCCGGCCCGGACCGCATCACTTCATCTGCTCACCGCTATGGGCGCTCGTACTCGGGCGACCCTCCGTGCACGGCAGCAGATGCGGTGCTCGGTTTCGGCGGTGCCGGGAGTCGCGGCAGCGGTGATCCTCGAGGGGATCCGACGGCGGCAGGAGGCTCGGAGGCGGCAGATGCTACAACACCGGATGTTGACTTCGCGGATGTTCACATTCATGTCCGGTTGCCTTGGTCGGCTCTTCCGGCGGTCGGGACTTCGGCCACCTCGGCCACCTACCACCGCCGAGCTTCGGGCGGCCGACCCGACGCCTCCTCTTCCTCCGACGGGCGGGTTCGTGAACGTTCCCCCCGGCGACTTTCCCTCGGTCACCACTACTTCGGACAGGGGCATTTGCGGTACCTCGACGACGACACCACAGGCTGCGGTCACTTCCTCCTTCCTGGCTCAGCTACAGATGACCCCGCCTACAACATCACAGCTGGTGTCTCCACTTACCACAGGAGCACTCGTCTTCGAGACACCAGCTCGCACCACTCTGCCTAGCCCACCGGCGTCTACACCTCTTCCGACGTTCTCTACACCGAGGGTAGAGGGTTTGGGACAGGAGAACCACTACATTCGCGCGATCACGGAGCAGATCTCAGCAGCACTTGCCTCCGACACCGTTCCTCCTGCTCCCGAGGCTACTACAGCTCCCGCGTCTACTCCGACTCCGAGTTCGAGCACCGGACGACTACGGCTCCTCCGGCACCACCTCCTCCGGCTCCGGCTCTACCTCTCCGTCTTGGTCTCTTCTCAGCGAGGAGGACGACGACGACGACGCTTCCGGCTTCTCTGTGTGACCTTCGCGAGTCGTCTCCACTTCACCGCGGATCCTTCCTCTCCGCCTCAGGCTTAGTCTCCTTTTTGGTGCTTGTTGCCAAAGGGGGAGATAGATAGGGGGAGTAGAGATAGGGGGTGATAGGGGAGAGTGCAGGTTTTGGAGTTTTTGTAGCCTCTCTCTCTCGCTTTTGTGGCTTTTCATGATGAGACATGTATTTGGATCTTGTGTATGTCGATGGTTTACATGTCTTCTCATGCTTGTGTGTTTACTTAATGCATGTGTGTTTACCGCTTATTCTATTTCATGCATTAGAAGTAGAGTTTATATGTTTTTAAATTCAAATTTTAGTATATCTCTACTCGTGTTGTCATCTATCACCAAAAAGGGGGAGATTGTAGCGATCTAGGCCCTTTCGCACCTTTGGTAAGGGTGTGTTTTGGTGATAAATGACAACCATATGCTTGTGACTAACTTTTGTTTTGAAGCGGATTTCTAATTGGATTATTGTCAAAAGTATTTAATGGAATGAGACCCCTCAATTTGAATTAATGGGCTCAATCGGTCGAAGATCGCAAGGCTAAGGACTTTGTTAGTTCCAAGTGTCGCAAAGGAGATGAAGGACACTTGGATTACTAGTTTGTAGTTTCGACCGTACTATTAAGAGGGGTTCGTACACTAGTAGCTTGACCATGCACTCGAAAGCCATAATTTATGCACACTCATGTTCCTTAGATCCTATCTAGCTCGGAGAGTTCATGGAAGCAAGGTCAAGCAAAAGAATCGACGAGAAAACTCAAAGGCGCTAAATTGGATGAGTTGAAATCAACTTCATAGCGTCGGATGATCCGACGCCCTATATTTAACACGCGTCGGATGAGTTCTCGCGACCAATCGGTTCAAAATGGACCGTCGGATGAACCGACGGTACGGTGCATCGGTCCATCCGACGCCTTAGGGTTTGGCTACAGTTCTGGTCAAGGGTCTGGGCTCAAGCATCGGATGATCCGACGCCTTGACCATCGGTTCATCCGACGGTTGCATTTAAATTCAACAGAGACACGCCAAGACTTCTGCTTCAGCACCGGATGATCTGATGCTTTGATGGTGTTCACAGCGGTTCATCTGACGGTTTGTTTCAAATCATACAGTACCGCCCCGAGTGGGGTGCCTTCAGCATCGGATGATCCGACGGGGCGTCGGTGTACTGCGTCGGTGTATTGTCTGGGTTTCAAGGTTCAACGGCTATATTGGGCGCTGTGAGTGACCGGATGATCCGACGCTTAGCAGGGGGCACCACCGGTTCATCCGACGGTACAACTTTTTCAGGGGACTTTTCCAATGGCTAGCCACCTTTGCTAGGCCTATATATAAGCCCCACTGCCTCTCTAGAGCTGCCTTTGCCACTCTGAAGATCTACTGCAGCCTAGGAGAGAAGGAGAGTGTGTTCTTGCTTATTGGGATTTCTCTTTGTCTTCATTGAGGTGTTCTTTCTTAGTGAGCAAGAGTTTCAAGGTGCATCCATGGCTTAGCCGAGTGCTCGGGTCAAGTGAAGGTTTGCGGGCTTGTTACTCTTGGAGTTTGATGGCTCCTAGACGGTCTAGGTGACTTGGGGGTTCTTGGTGAGCTCTTGGAGATTGTGGGAGCCTCAAGACAAGCTTCGTGTACACGGTTCGAGACCCACCGTTCCGAGATGGAGAACGGGTACTCTTAGTGAGCACTTGTGTCTTAGTGACTCAAGGGGGAGCGATACTCTAAGTGAGTGCTCCAACGTGGACTAGGGGGAAGCGTCAACTTCTCGATACCACGGGAAAAAATCTGATCGCCTCTTGTCCATCTTATTTACTTCTAGCACTTACTTTCAGCATTTCAATTCCGCTCTCAAGTTTCTTTGTCTTTGTTCTAGCTTGTTTCGCTTGTGTGCTTCATATCTTGCCTAGGTTGTCATATTGCCTCCTAGTGTGTTATTTGCTAAGGAAACTTGTGTTAGTGTGCTCTAGAAGTAGAGAAGAACCTTTTTAGTATGGGCAACACTAGTTGATAGGTTAAGGTTTTCGTTTTTCCTTTAGAGCTTGAAAACAAGTCCCATATTCAACCCCCCCTTCTATGTGACTAGATCCTACAATCATCTAGGTAACCATCTCAAAACAGGTCCAAAGAGATTATAAGCTAAGAAAGGGCTTCTCAACTAAACATTTTTATTACAACACATGTGACCAAAATATATAAAGAACGTGTGTGCACACGTGCTGCTACTCCCATCCACCATCGCACTCCAAACTCAAAGACCTGCGGGGAGGAAAAAGCGTATGAGGTTTATGGAAACCTCAGCAAGCAAACTGCTTCAACCAAGCCATTTAAATCACAATAAAATAAGCAGAAATTTAAGAGTCACTATAATCAAAGATGCACCACATAACTTCAAGTGATAAGTTAAAATAAATACTCCACAATAATGCTTCATGATGAATTGCAAATGGTGCAATGCAATGCATGTCTTCACTTCTACCCACACATCCCGAAGGAAGGATATGAGGGCTGCAACCACATTGCTATATCTCAACGTGCGTTGCTGTACCGGTACTTACCGCACCATTCCGGCTACGGTTTTCTTCATATGCATAAAAACATGAGAATGCAAGTGCAAGATTGCAATGCATGAACTTCATATACATCATAATTCTTAACTTCAATTCAGAGGTAAAGCCACACGTGGATCAAAATACTCCGATATGAAGATAAATTCAGATTGATCTTGCTGGTGTGAGGTACTGAAATTAAATGGAGGCAATTCAAACAACAAAGTTAAATCATGTAGACCATCGCTACGTTTACTTGCCATTACCGAAGATCAAGAACGTGAGATAAGCATGATCCGAAGGCGCACCACCTGTACACAAACATATCTCAGCACCAACACATACACACAAGCATAAAGAATTTAAATCACAGCGCTCCTACGTCCGAACCCGACATTCTCACAAAAAGACACACAAGTCTAGACATGACAGCAGCGATAAGTCTTCTCTTTTTTTGTATCTTTTAATTCTGATGGCTAAAAATTCCAATCTTGTGCCAAAAGAAAGAAAACTTCAGTAGTCACAACTTTCTAGTGATCCATCAAGAGGGGAAAAATCATGAAAAAGACTAATCTTGAGATGAATCTCATACTGAAAATCTGGCAATCTCTGCAGAACAGTCCTAGCAAAAAGGGCATATCTTGAGCTCCAAAATTCATATGAATATTTACTTAACCAATATGGAAAGGTTATGAATTTCTCTAAAACTTCATTAGTCATCCCAAGATCCAGTTCTGTCGTTTGGGTTGCCTAAAATTTATGTGAACAGATGCTGCCCAGATTTGTGACTCTGAAAAACTGACAGAATGAAACTTCGATATCTCTTAGATCTTAAATCCGATTGTAGTGTTCTTTACGGATATGGAAACCCCTAAAAATTTACTATAACTCATATATAGGTTTGTTATTTTTTTGAGACCATTAAAAGGGTGTAAAACAGCAATTACTGGAAACTGCGCAGATTGAGTTTGTGCTGAAAACAACGACGAGGGTACCACTTTACCCTAGCCCTTAACGGTAAAGATTGACGCTACAAGCATGTGCTAGAACGTCCAAAAACTTAGGGGAAGAATGAAATACAGTGAGTCATGCCTCACCTAGGGTTTCCCTTCGAAACGGTGAGGGCAAAGATGACGGCGGCGATTCCGACGACAACTCCCAGTCGTTTTCCTCTCCGTAGCGACAAACGTCACAAAAGCTCCCTCAATTTCATCTCAGCTGCACCACACATGGCGGCACCACCATGAACAGCGAGGAAAAGGCAACTGATTGGGGGGAAAACGGAGAGAGGGAAGGAAGGCCAACCAATTTTTATGGAGAGAAGCTGCGACGACGGACGGCGGCGTACCCTAATCTCCCTCTATCCTCTTGTTCCCCTTCTGACTCCCTTTGGATCACGACCAAGGGAGATGGCGGCGCTCAATGTGGAGGCTATGAAGGGGATCTGGTTTGGGAAAAGGAACCGACGAAGTCGGACAGAAAGGGCACGGGTTACTATAGCCGCGCTACTGTAGATGCATACTGTAGCAGTTAGGTTAAAACTTGTGCCATGTGTAACTTCTTGATCCGAATCCCGTATTATGCATGTGAGTAGTCAAACGGAAAGGATTCAGCGAGCTCTACGCAACCATGACCTCCGTTCGTCCATCCGAGCGATGTAACAAAAAGTCATGTTTTAGTCGTCCACTTTATGTATTCCAATATACATAGCGTATTTTTCCTTTTACGCATTATGGGTGTTACAGAAAGCTTCCAGTTTATTGCCTCTGTAAGTCTAGCTTGCAGAGTACCTCTGATTCCAGTCACTGTGGTCATCGTCTTCGGTCTTCGCTTCACGTTCTCCATGCATGGGTGGTGTTGGTGTAGGTCTGGCGTCAGTATCTCCCATAGCCTCGTCGATCCATGAGCCGGAGCAGCGCAGCTAGGATATCAACTCCGCCCACCTGCGTCGTCCACTCTCGCCGGCAGCATACACTACGGGAAACCACACGTTTGCTGTATGCCCGAGGCACAAGGAAAGGCCAAAGACCTCACGGCAAAGGGTTTGCCGTGAACCGCCCTCGGCAAAGGTCTTATGACAAACTTTGGCCGGCAAACAGGCGTTTGCCGTGAGCCAAGGACGGCCCATGACAAAACAAAGCCACTGATAGCTTAAGAGCCATGGTGACGTTTATTTTGTCGTGAACATATGCACTTCGTCATGTGCTAGAACAACAGCTCACGACAAAGATCTGATCTTCGTCGTGTGCCAAAGGAGCGGCTCACGTAAAAGATCAGTTGTTTGTTGTGTGCCCACGCAACGACACACGACAAAGGGGCTTCCTGGTATGGCCTCTGTCGTGTGCTTTGGACACTGGACATGACAAAGCTGCCATTTTTTTTTGCTTTTGCTATTTCGTATATTGTACCTCCTTAAAAAATAAAATAAAAAACATCACAAGCACTTCATAAGCATCACAAGACAGTTCATAATCGTCACATGTAGTTCAAATATCACCATAATCATCACAACCAGTTCACATAGTCAAGTAGTCAATAAATGCAACTAAAGTCTAGAATAGTTCATCCACAACCACTAGTTGTCCAAATGCAAGTCCATAAAATCCATACACACATCACATGCAAGTCACGAGCTGTCCAAATACAAAGAAAACATGCAAGCCCATGAACTCATTATTGCGGCGGATGCTGCGGTAACTGCGACCCCGACGCCCTGGCCTGTGGCTGTGACCCCACGCTCAGCAGCTGCGGCCACGAACCCAGCCATGTGTACGATGATCCATGAGGCGGCTAGATCCACGGGTGATGGGCCTAGCCACACCCCCATGGAGTCGGCTGAGGCGGCGAAATGTCTTGTGCAACAGGCCCATCATTCGATGCCGCCAATTGATTCTGCACAAGATTTATAGTCAGGAATATTCAAACCAAATCATTCTAGCTTTATCCATTATTCTAAGTTCCATATCACTATAACAAATGAGTGTAAAAGGTTTTGAGCTCATATACCAAGTCATTCTAATTGTCTAAGTCATTATAAGTCTATATCACTGTGAGAAATGAAAGTACATGGTTTTGAGCGTGTATACCAAGTCATTTAGCTTTCTAAGTCTTTTTAGCTATTTCTAGGTCACTCTAATTTCTAAGTCTCTACGAGAAATGAAAGGGCAATGTTTTGAGTGTGTATAGCGAGTCATTTTAACTTTCTAAAGTCATTTCAGTCATTCTAAGTTCTAAGTCACTACGAAGAAATGAAAGGACAAGTTGGAAAGTAACTCACCAGAGTACTGTAGCGCTTGGAGGAGGGAAGAGCATCAGTGGAGGAGGGAGTTGCTCTTGTGGCACTGTTTTAGCAATGACCATATCAAGATTTTGCATGTACTGATACCATCTGTTGCATCTGCTGCTGACTGGCCTCGGCAAACTGTTGCATCTGCTGCTAGCTGGCCATCTGCATCTTGTTTTTTTAGAATGGGATCAGATTTCAATAGAATATAATCGCTATTACAATTGAGACCTTAATATAAAGTAAAATTATATTGAAGTACGCCACTCGGTCTCTACCCTTTGTCTAGACCTCAAAAAGAGCACAAAGTCTCCAAAGAAACCGACACATCTCCGAAGGAGATTCAGTGCACCATGGAAAGCCAAATTGGAAACATCGAAAAGACGATCCAAAACTAACCTAATTATTCTGAAGGAAAGGAAAACTAAGTAAAGAAACCTAAAAAAAATAGCAGACCAAATAGGGATGTACCCTCGCTCCCCTTGCCACCGGCCAGAAGGCCAGAGACGAGGAGGAACAGCCAAACGGGGGCCAGAACTGGCTGTGCCAGCAGCAGTGGACGCTTGCGCGAGGGCACATCCGCTGAGTCACCTAGGAGGCGACGCGGGGGACGGGTGGGGAAAAAGTTTGCTGGCCATCTGCATCTATTGTTGCATGTCTTGCATCTCTTGTTGCTCCCTCTGTCCTCTGTTGTTCGGCCCTCTCTGCTGCAAGCTTGGCCTATAACATTTGATCTCAACATTAGAATACAATGCAAACATATATAAATGTCAATGAACGACAAATAAAACAGAAACAACCTAACTTGTCTCCAGACAGATCTGTGCAGTGTCAAGCTCTTGTTGTATGGCCTTGCTTGAGCTCGTGCTCCTAGCTGAAACATGGATTTGAATAGATGAAAACTTGGTTGGAACATGGATTGATGTCTGGAAAAATTGTCAATAGGGATATGCTATTCACATCTGATTTTAATTTAGATAGTAAATTAAAATAAATTTACCAAAATCTTTATTTTTGTCTGTTTGGATACAGAGGTTCGACTGGTCTATTCTCTGAAGATTAAAGTGAAATATCTAACACTATCCGTATTCACTGAAGATTAAAGTACCTGTGAAAACTTATCTCTACGACTAGTTATTAATTATAAAAGTTTGATGGGCAGCCAAAGTGTGTATAGTCAAATTCATCCAAATAGCACTATCCGTATCTCACAATAGCCATAATTCAGTCGTTGCGACTTGATCGGCAGCTACAATGTTTATAGCACCACTTGAAAAGAGTGACAATGCAGCAGGACAATCTTACTAGTGCTGGTAAGCAGAAGGAGAAAGGAAAATAGGATGTGCATGAAGGCGTTAAGAGAGTGAAAGTGTAGTGTTCGCAGTGCGGAAGGCGTGGTCATGTGACTGCTAATTGCCCTGTGCCCCTGTTTTGCGAAATTGGTGAAAGCAAAACACATGTGTCACATAGGTGCACAATTTTGAAGGGACCAAAACCTGTGGCACTAAGCGTTGGATATGGTGCACCAGGCTTGGGCTTTCACTATATTCCAGTGTCAGACAAGGAATACAATGACACAAAGGAGTCAGCTGCTTGGGGCTTGGTGACTGTTAGGGGAGGTGAGATAACAAAAGATGAGGTAAAGGGTGAGCTAGAGAGGCTGGTACCAATTCAGTGGCAGTGGGATATAAAGGACCATGGTACCAATGAGTTCCTCACAGTCTTTCCTAATACAATGGAGTTGGCCAGGATGGAGGAGTTTGGAGAAGTAAAGGTTAAGAACTGCCCAAGACTTTTCATTAAATGCAAATGTTGGGGCTCTCATGAGGATGTTAAATATCAGCTACCTGTAGTTTGGGTTCAGGTGGGTGGTATACTAAAGCAGCTGAGAAAGAATTATCTCATTCTTTGGGCAATTGGCACATTAATTGGAGCAACCCAAATGGTGGATATGGTGTTCACAAGGTCTGGTGACTTAGCTCGAATTAAGGTGGCAGTCCTGGATCCCAAGAAAATACCAGAAACTCTACACGTTGTTTTTGGCAAGTATTTACATGCTATATATTTTATCTTGGAGGAAGGGGAAGGATCAGTCAAACATGTCGATGAGGGTCTAGATAATGAACCAATGGATGACGATGACGACCTTTTGGGAGAGGAGGAGGAGTTTGGCAAAAGCGACGATGCACCTTTAGGCCTCATTCGTTTCCACGGGATCAATTCCGATCGGAATGGATAAATACAACAAAAAAATCATGATAGTAACTATAAGAGATCCGGATTTATTCCGGGTCGAAAACTAATTTGCTCATAATAGGTACACCAAAAGGCTCGGAATCAATCCCCTAGTCAAGAGGTGTGGAACCAATCCGACTCTACGGGCTCTTGTTCTACCTATCATCATTGGTAAATTAATTTTTGATCCGGAATAAATCCGAGTCCCTATCATAATTTTCTTCATACATTTATTATTCCGGCCGAATTGAATCCCACGGAAACGAACAAGCCCTTAGGTGGGGGCAAGTCCGGCTCAGCAGATGGCCAGTATCCTACCCAAGAAGGAAACAAACAACAGCAGCCACAGGTGAAGCAAGCAATAGAGCAACAACAAGCAGGACATGATGATGATCGGCATTTGGAGCCGTGGTTTGGTACCCCTGACCCATGTGTCGTTCCAACAGATGCTACACTGAGACAAATTGCAGAGTCCATAATAGATGGAGTGGTTGATCGTCAGTTAGACGAGATAGCCCTAAAGGTGGCACTTGAAGATGTTGAAGAGCCAAAAACTCAACCTCCAGCTACACCGTCCAAGAGAATTTCGACAGAATCTCCGGTTCGTCGGAGCAAGAGGAGGGAAGCCACGGCTGATGAAGACTCATTGGTGACAGCAGACCGCTTGGTGGCTATCAAGAACCTGGAAGTTCCAGCAAATAATGGTAATAATCTCAGTAACTCAATTTTGTCCGTTCCCGATTCTATTTTTGCTTCAAATATTAATAGCATTGGAATCTCAATGGGTAAAATGGCAATGAAACCTTCAGTTCTATAACCAAAATAAAATATGGGGAGTTTGACAGGATAGAGGCAAACCAGTCTAGGAAAACTTCTGAGACTTGTTTAGAAATTTCCGATGAAGAAGAAAATAATGAAGTCGAATACATAACTCTTGGCCACTTGTCTAGTGGCATAATAGAAGAACATATGGATAAGGATGCTGACCATATTGGAAGTGATTGGCACACAAAGTCCAAAAAGAAATGTTCTCCTAAATAGAAAAGACTAACTAGGTTTTCAGTCAATAAAAAGGCATCAAAATGAAAGGTTTATTCTGGAATAGCAGAGGTCTTAGAGACTTGGCTAAATACAATTTTCTTTTTGATACTTCCTGTGAGCATCATTTAGACTTTGTGGCTATCTTGGAAACACGCATAGATGATTTTACTACCTCTGATCTCACACACTTTTGTGGTGGTGAGGATTTTTTTTGACATTGGACATCACCTAGAGGCCAATCAGGTGGAATTTTGCTTGGGATAAATTTGCAACTTTTTGATATTGGGAACATAACTTTAGGAGACTACCATATTAAGTTTAATGTTAAAACTAAGGAGGATGGTTTTGAGTGGGCTCTCATTGCTGCTTATGGAGCGGCACATGATAAGTATAAAGAAGCTTTTCTTACGGAGATGGTCCAAATTTGTAGTACAGGTGATAAACCAATTCTTATAGGTGGAAATTTCAATATTATTAGAAGCCCTGCTGAAAAGAATAATGATAGATACAATGCTAGATGGCCTTTTCTTTTTAATGCTTGCATTGAAAGTCTTGATTTGAGAGAATTAGAGCTCTCGGGCCGTCACTTTACTTGGGCAAATAACTTGTACACACCGACATTTGAAAGGCTTGATAGAATCCTAGTTAGTACACACTGGAACAAAAGTTCCCATTGGCAGTGGTACAAGCTTTAACTAGAGAAATTTCAGAACGTACTCCGTTACTTTTGGACACGGGAACACCAATAGTCCGTGGTAACCAACGATCCTTTCAGTTTGAATTGAGTTGGCTCATTAAGGAGGGTTTCTATGAACAAGTAGCAGAAGTGTGGAATAATGAAAAAACGGGAATCAATTCATTACAGAGATGGCAATATAAGATTAGACATACGCGTCAATATCTGAGAGGGTGGGGTAAGCACATAAAAGGACACAACAAGAAGGAAAAAGAGGATATCACTTCAATGATCAATCTTTTGGATAAAAAGTAGAACATTCTATTCTATCTCCAAATGAGCAAGATATGCTCCGTTTCCATAGGGATAGAATCTCTCATTTGTGAAGAGAAGAAGAGATAGCCTGGTTCCAAAGATCAAAAACAAAGAACCTATTAGAAGGTGATGATAATACTCAGAACTTCCACCTTATTGCTAATGGTAAGCATAGGAAAACTAGGATTTTCCCGTTGGAAGGAAATAATAAGATCATAAAGGAGGAGGAGGAGCTAAAGGAGCACATAACCACATACTATCAAAATCTTTTTGGCCCCCCTGACGAAGGTAATTTTACCATGATTGAGAATATAATTGATGACATACCACATGTTTCTGAGTTGGAAAAATAAAATCCTTACCGACATTTTTTTCAGAAATGGAGGCAAAAGAAGCCATTTTTAGTATGGAACACAATAAGTCACCAGGACCTGATGGTTTTCCTGCTGAGTTCTACCATGTTTTTTGGGGAAGTCATAAAGGTCGATTTGATGGCTATGTTTTATGACTTCCATAATGGCGACTTAGACCGTTTCTCTCTAAACTTCGATATTGTAACACCCATAATGCGTAAAAGGAAAGTACGTTTTGTATGATGGAATACATAAAGTGGACTGCCAAAAACATGACTTTTTGGTACGTCGCTCGGATGGACGAACGGAGGTCATGGTTGCGTAGAGCTCGCCGAATCCTTTCCATTTGACTACTCACATGCATAATTCGGGATTCGGATCAAGAAGTTATGCGTGGTCAAAAATTAACCCACGACTGCTACAGTAATCGCGCATCTACGGTACCTCGCGACCTGCTACAGTAACCGCCCAGGATGGCATCACGGTTTTCCCTCTTTCCACCGTGACCTTTTCTTTTCCTAATCGCACATCCCCTACAGAGCCCAACAGCCGCCGCCCCCTTCTTCCAGGGGAAAACAAGAGAAGAGAGGGAGATTAGGGTTTGCCGCCGTTCGTCGACGTGGTTTCTCTTCAAAAATTGGTCGGCCTTCCTTTCCTCTCTCCGTTTCCCCTCAATTGATTGCCTTTCCTCCCTGTTCATGGTGGTGCCGCCATGTGTGATGCAGTTGAGATGAAATCGAGAGAGCCTCTGTGACATTCGTCGCTAGGGAGAGGAAAACGACTGGGAGTTGTCGTCGGAATCGCTGCCGTCATCTTTGCCCTCATCGTTTTGAAGGGAAACCCTAGGTGAGGCATGACTCACTGTATTTCATTCTTCCCCTAAGTTTTTGTACGTTCTAGCACATGCTTGTAGCGTCAATCTTTACTGTTAAGGGCTAGGGTAAAGTGGTACCCTCGTCGTTCTTTTCAGCACAAACTCAATCTGCGCAGTTTCCAGTAATTGCTGTTTTACACCCTTTTAATGGTCTCAAAAAAATAACAAACCTATATATGAGTTCTAGGAAATTTTTAGGGGTTTCCATATCCGTAAAGAACACTACAATCGGATTTAAGATCTAAGAGATATCGAAGTTTCATTCTGTCAGTTTTTCAGAGTCACAAATCTGGGCAGCATCTGTTCACATAAATTTTAGGCAACCCAAACGACAGAACTGGATCTTGGGATGACTAATGAAGTTTTAGAGAAATTCATAACCTTTCCATATTGGTTAAGTACATATTCATACGAATTTTGGAGCTCAAGATATACCCTTTTTTCTAGGACTGTTCTGCAGAGATTGCCAGATTTTCAGTATGAGATTCATCTCAAGATTAGTGTTTGTTCATGATTTTTCCCCTCTTGATGGATCACTAGAAAGTTGTGACTACTGAAGTTTTCTTTCTTTTGGCACAAGATTGGAATTTTTAGCCATCAGAATTAAAAGATACAAAAAAAGAGAAGACTTATCGCTGCTGTCATGTCTAGACTTGTGTGTCTTTTTGTGAGAATGTCGGGTTCAGACGTAGGAGCGCTGTGATTTAAATTCTTTATGCTTGTGTGTATGTGTTGGTGCTGAGATATGTTTGTGGACAGGTGGTGCGCCTTCGGATCGTGCTTAGCTCACGTTCTTGATCTTCAGTAAAGGCAAGTAAACGTAGCGATGGTCTACATGCTTTAACTTTGTTGTTTGAATTGCCTCCATTCAATTTCAGTACCTCACACCAGCAAGATCAGTCTGAATTTATCTTTATATCGGAGTATTTTGATCCACGTCTGGCTTTACCTCTGAATTGAAGTTAAGAATTATGATGTATATGAAGTTCATGCATTGCAATCTTGCACTTGCATTCTCATGTTTTTATGCATATGAAGAAAACCGTAGCCGGATTGGTGCAGTAAGTACCGGTACAGCAACGCACGTTGAGATATAGCAATGTGGTTGCAGCCCTCATATCCTTCCTTCGGGATATGTGGGTAGAAGTGAAGACATGTATTACATTGCACCATTTGCAATTCATCATGAAGCATTATTGTGGAGCATTTATTTTAACTTATTACTTGAAGTTATGTGGTGCATCTTTGATTATAGTGACTCTTAAATTGTTGCTTATTTTTATTGTGATTTAAATGGCTTGGTTGAAGCAGTTTGCTTGTTGAGGTTTCCATAAACCTCATACGCTTTTTCCTCCCCGCAGTCTTTGAGTTTGGAGTGCGATGGTGGATGGGAGTAGCAGCACGTGTGCACACACGTTTTCTAAATATATATTTTGGTCACATGTGTTGTAATAAAAATGTTTAGTTGGGAAGTCCTTGCTTATCTTATAATCTCCTTGGACCTGTTTTGAGATGGTTACCTAGATGATGATTTATTTTGCTTCCGCGTGCTCTATTAATTTATCTCTTTGTTGCTGCTTTTTCTTATGTGTGTGCCTTTAATAGCTTGTTGTGGTGTGGTAACGCTCCAGGATGTTGTTCCTATTCTGGGGTGTTACAGTTGGTAATCAGAGCGTAAGGTTATAGGTTCTTTTTGTTAAAACTTGACTCAATTTAAAACATGACACACTTGCACACGTAGGATGGGAGTTATTTGTTTATATGTTGTTCTATCTTTTGTTTTCCCTTGTGGTTGTGTTGTTGTACTGACATTGTTGTGTGGGCTGTAGATGCCTCCTCGTGGTCGCGACCGTGGTCGCGGTGGTCGTGGTCGTGGTAGGGGTGAACTCGCTCCCGAGGATCCTCCCCGCCAATCCGGATCCGGCTGCAATCTTAGCGAGAGATGCCGACAATGCGGGTAGAGATGAATGCTTTACGTCGGGCACCCGTGGGTGGTGCTAATCCCGGTGGTGCTCCTAGTGCTCCCGGTGGTGCTCCCGGTAATGCCCCCGTTGCTAATCTTGATGGAGTGCCGGTAGTGCCTCCCGAGCGTCCATTGGACTTGAGAGATTGGTGTCGTATGGCACTAGAGAAGTTTGATGGTACAGGTGCTCCTATTGAGGCGGCAGATTGGCTATCTTCAGTGGTTGACAAGCTAGAGTCCTTTCGGGTTCCCGCTTCGCATTGGGTTCGTTATGCTCATCGCTCTTGCCGAAGGGTGAGGCTCTGGTATGGTGGAGGGGTGTTCAGTCATCTTATCCTGCTGCACGTGGACCTATCACATGGATGGACTTTGTCGGCCGAGTTTTAGAGGAGGTTCTATCCTATTACTTTGATGGATAAGATGAAGACACAGCTTGAGAGGTGCCATCAAGGCAAGAGGACTGTTGCAGAATATGAGGTTGAGTTTAACAAAATTGTGCGCTTTGTACCTCATGTGGCCCGTGATGACTATGAGAAGGCACGGATTTTTAGACAAGGTCTAAAGGCTTCCATTCGTCGTGTTTTGGGTGCTTTTGTTGTGGAGGATTTCCGCTCGACTGTTGAGAGAGCTTTGGGAGTTGAGGTGCAGGATGACTTTACTGAGGAGCTTAGAGGTGGAGATCATGCACATGTGCGAGAAGGAGCGAAGGGCCATTCTAGTGGTCCAATTCGGAAGAAGGATAAGCATCATCGTCACCATCCGTACGGCGGTAGTTCTTCTCGCTCTCGAGGTTCGGGAAGTGGTTCTGGAGGTGGTTCTAGAGATGGCTCTATTCGGTATCGAGCTATTGTCAAGCCAGGACTAGGATTGGTCTCCGTTTCCGTTGCGGCGATGCTCACCACCGTGCGAACCGCCGTTGGACCGGTCGGTGCTCTAGGTGTGGTCATGATCATATGGAGGATGTGTGTAGGAAGAATCCTAACGAGCAAGCCGATCCGGGAGCCGGTGACTTGTTCCTCGTCCGGTCGGCCGTGGCTCTGCACACATGATGGCTGGAGGTTCTTTTGGGCAGCAGCACAGTACTCTAGCACAGCAGTTTCTACCAGCACCTGTTGCACAACAGTACTTGCCTGCATCCTCTTCGCAGCAGCTCTTGCCTGCGCCTTCAGCGACACCGATGCTTGGTTCTTCACACACCCCTATTCCTGGTGGTGCATATTGGGTGACTCATGCTCCTACTCCTACTCCATCAGCTCCAACATGGGCACCTACACAGTCTGGGATTCAGAGGCCTTCTCCTTCTAGTGGTGTTCATGGGGCATACTCTATGCCCTCAACTGACGGTCGAGACCGTAGTGATGTGGTGACAGGTACTATCTCCGTTGATTCATTTGATGCATATGTTCTGTTTGATTCTGGAGCTAGCTTCTCGTTTGTTTCCGAGGGTTTTGTGGGTCGTACTGGTATTTCTGTTCAGCAAATTGGTCAGGCGATTCTGATTAGTTCTGCTAAGGGTCCTATCTCTAGTACGTTTGTTAGTCCAGGTTGTCGTATCTCCGTAGAAGATGAAGATTTTGTGGCCAATCTAGTAATTATTTCACTAGATATATTTGATGTTATTCTGGGGATGGACTGGCTTTCTCGCTATCACGCTGTTATCTCTTGCTTCTGGAAGACAATCTCACTACAGGCACCTTCAGGACGTGAGGTTGTATTCCAGGGTAGTGCTCCTAAGTTTTCCCTTGCACTGCTATGCTACTTGTTTCCTGGTCGCTGGATGAGGAAGTCAGGTCTTTTGTGGTCCATGGTCGAGGTTCCTGAGGCTATCTTACGTGTTGAGGATATTCCAGTTGTTTGCCACTATCCAGATGTGTTTCCCACTGATCTTCCTGGCTTGCCTCCTGAAAGGGAGTCTATCTTTGAGATTAAGTTGGTCCCTGGAACTCAGCCAATTTTCAGGTCGCCGTATAAGATGGCACCTGTTGAGCAAGTTGAATTAAAGAGGTAGATTGATGAGCTTTTAGCAAAGGGATTTATTAGGCCAAGTGTCTCCCCTTGGGCCGCACCCTGTGATTTTTGTGGAGAAGAAAGATGGCACTAAGAGGTTATGTGTTGATTATCGAGGGCTTAATCAAGTGTCAATCAAGAACAAGTATCCTTTGCCTCATATTGACGCATTATTTGATCAGTTAAAGGGTGCTAAGGTGTTCTCCAAGATTGACTTGCAGTCGGGTTATCACCAGTTGAGGATTAAGGAGGAGGACATTGAGAAGATGGCTTTTAGCACGAGGTATGGACATTATGAGTATGTGGTTATGTCTTTTGGTCTAACCAATGCTCCTGCTGTTTTCATGGAAGCCATGAACAGGATGTTGCACCCATACTTGGACATTTTTGTGGTCGTGTTCATTGATGATATCCTAGTTTATTCAAAAACTGTGGAGGAGCATGAGGTGCATCTCCGATTGGTGCTGGATAAGCTGAGGGAGTATAAGTATTATGCAAAGTTGAAGAAGTGTGCATTTTGGCTTTCTGAGGTTGCTTTCCTTGGTCATGTTATTAACCAGGATGGTATTACTGTTGATCCAAAGAATGTTGCTTCGGTGGTGAAGTGGCAGAGACCGACTACTGTTACAGAGGTTCGGAGTTTTCTTGGTCTTGCTGGATACTATCGTCGGTTTGTTCAGAATTTTTCTTCCATTGCAAAGCCAATGACGAAGCTGACGATGAAGGGTGTCCCATTTGTTTGGACTGAGGATTGTGAGGCGAGCTTTCGTACTCTAAAGGAGAGGTTGGTGAGTGCTCCTATTCTGGTATTTCCCGAGAGTGGCAAGCGTTATACAGTATATACAGATGCCTCTCGTATTGGTCTTGGTTGTGTTCTCATGCAGGAAGGTAGAGTTATTGCCTATGCATCTAGGCATTTGAGGAAGCATGAAGAGAATTATCCTACACATGACTTAGAGTTAGCAGCTGTGGTTTTTGCATTGAAAATTTGGAGGCATTATCTCTATGGTGAGTCATGTGGCATCTTTACACATCATCAGAGTCTTAAGTATATTTTCACTCAGAAGGAATTAAACATGAGACAAAGGAGGTGGCTTGAATTGATTAAGGATTATGATCTGAATATACAGTACAGTCCCGGTAAGGCAAATGCCGTTGCAGATGCACTTAGTAGGACCGGTGTTCCTAAGACTTGTATGCAACTGACTAATGAATTGGACCATATGGGTATTTCTCTCTGCTATGCTGGTGTTGCCCGTGAGGAAACTGAGTTGGTTATTCGATCACCATTGCGGGAGCAGGTGCATGTGGCACAATTACAGGATCGCTTGCTCTTGGCTGTTCGCAAGCGTATTGAGGCGGGGAGAACTCGTGATTTCAGCATGGAGGAGGATGGTACTATTTATTTTAGAGGTCGCCTCTGTGTGCCACAAAAAGCTACAGTTAAGATGGAGATTTTGAGGGAAGCTCATCGGACTCCATATACAGTGCATCCGGGTGAAACTAAGATGTATCAAGATTTGAAGCAGAGTTTCTGGTGGAAGCGGATGAAGGTTGATATTGCCAAGTATGTGGCTTCTTGTGGTATTTGTCAGAAAGTAAAGGCTGAGCATCAAAGGCCTGCAGGGTTATTAAAACCATTGGAAATCCCTACATGGAAATTTGAGAACATTACCATGGATTTTGTGGTTGGATTACCTCGTTCCCCAAGAGGCAAGGATGCAATTTGGGTTGTGATAGATAGACTCACAAAGGTTGCCCATTTTCTCCCCATGAAGACTACTAATTCTGCTTCAGATTTGGTTCCTTTATATATCAAGGAAGTGGTGAGGTTGCATGGTGTGCCTAAGTCCATTGTTTCTGATCGTGATTCAAAATTTGTATCGAATTTTTGGACGAGTTTGCATAGCGCTTTGGGTACTAATTTGGACCTTAGCACTGCTTTTCACCCTCAGACAGACGGTCAGTCAGAGCGTACCATTCAGACCTTAGAGGACTTGTTGCGTTCTTGTGTGCTCTCTTGGAAGGGCAGTTGGGAGGATCACTTGCCATTGGCAGAGTTTGCTTATAATAACAGCTATCAAGCTAGTATCAAGATGGCTCCATTTGAAGCATTGTATGGCCGCAGGTGTATTTCCCCACTCTTTTGGGATGTTGTTGGTGGGGGATCCTTGGTCGGCCCAAATTGGGTGCAACAAACTCTTGATAAGGTACGTGAGATCCGTCGTAACTTGTTGGTCGCTCGCAGCCGACATAAGAGCTACGCGGATGTCGACGGAGGGATCCGGAGTTTGCGGTTGGTGACGAGGTTCTTCTTAAGGTGTCGCCGACAAAAGTCATTGTTCGGTTTGGCACTAGAGGGAAGCTCAACCCTAGGTATATTGGACCTTATTTGATCACTTTGCTCAAGTTGGTTCCTTGGCTTATCGTTTGCGCTACCGAGTCGATGAGTGGTGTGCACCCTGTGTTTCATGTCTCTATGTTGAGGAAGTATTTGAAAGATCCAGAGCAGAGGATGGAGGCTGAGCCGGTGATTATTGAGAAGGATTTGACTATAAAATTCCATCCAGTGCGTATATTGGATTTCTCTCAGCGTGTCATGCGGAATAGGACTATCAAGTATGTGAAAATCCTATGGACTAATCAGTCGGAGCGGGAAGCAACATGGGAATTGGAGGACTCTATGCGCGGGGAATATCGGAGCTCTTTGAGACTGGTAAGCAATATTTTATATACATATGGCTCTTTTCTCGTTCTTTCCTTAGTGATGGTGAATTCGGGGACGAATTCTTTTAAGGAGGGGAGAATGTAACACCCATAATGCGTAAAAGGAAAGTACGTTTTGTATGATGGAATACATAAAGTGGACTGCCAAAAACATGACTTTTTGGTACGTCGCTCGGATGGACGAACGGAGGTCATGGTTGCGTAGAGCTCGCCGAATCCTTTCCGTTTGACTACTCACATGCATAATTCGGGATTCGGATCAAGAAGTTATGCGTGGTCAAAAATTAACCCATGACTGCTACAGTAATCGCGCATCTACAGTACCCGCGACCTGCTACAGTAACCGCCCAGGCTGGCATCACGGTTTTCCCTCTTTCCACCGTGACCTTTTCTTTTCCTAATCGCACATCCCCTACAGAGCCCAACAGCCGCCACCCCCTTCTTCCACGGGAAAACAAGAGAAGAGAGGGAGATTAGGGTTTGCCGCCGTTCGTCGACGTGGTTTCTCTTCAAAAATTGGTCGGCCTTCCTTTCCTCTCTCCGTTTTCCCTCAATTGATTGCCTTTCCTCCCTGTTCATGGTGGTGCCGCCATGTGTGATGCAGTTGAGATGAAATCGAGAGAGCCTCTGTGACATTCGTCGCTAGGGAGAGGAAAACGACTGGGAGTTGTCATCGGAATCGCTGCCGTCTTCTTTGCCCTCACCGTTTTGAAGGGAAACACTAGGTGAGGCATGACTCACTGTATTTCATTCTTCCCCTAAGTTTTTGGACGTTCTAGCACATGCTTGTAGCGTCAATCTTTACCGTTAAGGGCTAGGGTAAAGTGGTACCCTCGTCGTTATTTTCAGCACAAACTCAATCTGCGCAGTTTCCAGTAATTGCTGTTTTACACCCTTTTAATGGTCTCAAAAAATAACAAACCTATATATGAGTTCTAGTAAATTTTTAGGGGTTTCCATAGCCGTAAAGAACACTACAATCGGATTTAAGATCTAAGAGATATCGAAGTTTCATTCTGTCAGTTTTTCAGAGTCACAAATCTGGGCAGCATCTGTTCACATAAATTTTAGGCAACCCAAACGACAGAACTGGATCTTGGGATGACTAATGAAGTTTTAGAGAAATTCATAACCTTTCCATATTGGTTAAGTACATATTCATATGAATTTTGGAGCTCAAGATATGCCCTTTTTGCTAGGACTGTTCTGCAGAGATTGCCAGATTTTCAGTATGAGATTCATCTCAAGTACCGGTACAGCAACGCACATTGAGATATAGCAATGTGGTTGCAGCCCTCATATCCTTCCTTCGGGATGTGTGGGTAGAAGTGAAGACATGCATTTCATTGCACCATTTGCAATTCATCATGAAGCATTATTGTGGAGTATTTATTTTAACTTATTACTTGAAGTTATGTGGTGCATCTTTGATTATAGTGACTCTTAAATTGCTTCTTATTTTATTGTGATTCAAATGGCTTGGTTGAAGCAGTTTGCTTGCTGAGGTTTCCATAAACCTCATATGCTTTTTCCTCCCCGCAGGTCTTTGAGTTTGGAGTGCGATGGTGGATGGGAGTAGCAGCACGTGTGCACACACGTTCTCTAAATATATATTTTGGTCACATGTGTTGTAATAAAAATGTTTAGTTGGGAAGTCCTTGCTTATCTTATAATCTCCTTGGACCTGTTTTGAGATGGTTACCTAGATGATGATTTATTTTGCTTCCGCGTGCTCTATTAATTTATCTCATTGTTGCTGTTTTTTTTCTTATGTGTGTGCCTTTAATAGCTTGTTGTGGTGTGGTAACGCTCCAGGATGTTGTTCCTATTCTGGGGTGTTACAGATATCATAACACTTCTACCAAAATGTCAACAGGCCATTCGCATACAACCGTTTAGGCCCATATGCCTTCTTAATGTGAGCTTTAAGATTTTTAGAAAAGTAGCGACGAATAGAGTAAATAGAGTGGCTGAAAAAGTAATACAACCTTCTCAAACAGCTTTTATTTCAGGGAGCTATATCTTAGAAGGTGTTATAATTTTACATGAAACAATTCATGAGCTGCATAGGAGGAAGCTGAATGGTGTTATTTTTAAAGTGGATTTTGAGAAAGCCTATGATAAAGTTAAATGAACTTTCCTTCAACAAACACTCCGAATGAAAGGATTCTCACCTTTGTGGTGTAAGTGGATCCATCAATTTGTCTCTGGAGGGAGTGTTGCAGTGAAGGTTCACAATGATGTGGGTGGATACTTTCAAACCAAAAAAGGTCTTCGGCAAGGAGACCCGCTCTCACCAATTCTTTTTAATCTAGTGGCAGATATGTTAGATTTATTCATCACCAGAGCAAAAGATGATGGCCAGATTTAGGGTTTGAACCCACAATTGGTAGAGGATGGTCTCTCTTTGCAATATGCTAATGATACTATTCTTTTCTTGGAGCATGATTTGGAGCAAGAAAAGAATTTAAAAATTATATTATGTACATTTGAGCAACTGTCTGGTTTAAAAATAAAGTTCCACAAGAGTGAATTTTTTTGTTATGGAGAGGCAAAGGATTATATGGACCAATACTCACAAATTTTTGGATGTGAAATGGGACATTTTCCTTTTTGGTATTTGGATATTCCCATGAACCACAAAAAAACTCAGTAACAAAGATTGGAAGGCGGTTGAAGAACGGTTCCAGAAAAAATTGAGCAGCTGGAAAGGAAAGATGTTGACCCATGGTGGACGGTCAGTCTTAATAAACTCTATTTTGAGCAGCCTAGACATGTGTATGATGTCCTTTTTTGAAATACCAAAAGGTATTCTTAAGAAACTGGACTTCTATAGGTCTACATTCTTTTTACAAGGGGATAACCATAAGAAGAAATACATACTAACTAAATGGGATATTCTTTGTCTGCCAAAAGACCAAGGAGGCTTAGGAATCCTGAATCTTGAAGTCCAAAATATTTGCTTGCTAAGTAAGTGGTTGTATAAATTAATAAATGAAGATATGATTTGGCAAGAGCTTTTAAGGAACAAATACCTGAAAAATAAGACTTGGTGAAATTCAACGGAAGCCGGGAGATTCACACTTTTGGTCAGGCCTTATGAAGGTCAAAGATCAATTTCTTGAATTCTCCACTTTTAATCTTCACAATGGTACTCAGGTTAGGTTCTGGGAGGATAAATGGTTTGGAAATGTCCCTCTCAAAGATCAGTATCCATGTTTATATAACATCACCAGGAAAAAACATTTATCAGTCACTAGTGCTTTTAGTTCTATACCTCTTAATATATCTTTTAGAAGAGCACTAGTAGGGGACAAATTACTCAAATGGAATGAGCTTGTTTCAAGAATTGCATTTGTGCAATTGGATGACCATCAAGACTCTATCAAGTGCTCTCTTTCCAAACAAGGATCATTTAATGTACAATCAATGTACAAAAAACTGGTGAATCAAATACATTTGCCATCCAACAAAGCATTATGGAAATTAAAATGACCACTAAAAATCAAGATTTTCATGTGGTTCTTGTTAAAAGGGGTAATTTTAACGAAAGACAATCTACTAAAAAGACATTGGAGAGGGGATCATCGATGTTGTTTTTCGACAATAACGAAACTATCCAACACTTGTTTTTTGATTGTCATGTTGCAATGTTCGTTTGGAGAATCTTTACAGTGGCATTTGGTTTGCAACCCCCTAAAGACATAACTGATTTATGTGGAGTGTGGCTCAATTAAGTAGACCAACATATACGATCTCAAGTTTGTGTGGGAATAAGTGCATTTTTTGGTCTATTTGGTTGTGTAGAAATGATGTGACATTTGATGGAAAAAGATTATACTCCTATTTGCAGGTTATTTTCAGGGCAATGTACTGGACGCGTTTCGGGAGCACGATGCAAAAGAACTGCAACAAACAACTACTGAAGTGGGCGTGTCGCACACTAGAGACCATGGCTATGAAGATATTCGTCAAAGACTGGTGGTTGTCTTTTAAGAGGATCGACACATAATGTTGCACCTTTGCTTAGTTCGCTCTTTGAGAGTTGTGGCTTAATTTTAGATGCTTGAAAGAACTGTAATAAGGATTGGTTGTGTGCAAAACTCTTGCAGAGGCCGGAATAAAAATTCCTTTTTCTAAAAAAATTCGTGGTTGCTCGAAAATCTCATCCGTACCTGTGATGAGGCCATCATGGATAGCAAATTATACCTATAGATGCACCATCACGAATAATAAATTATTACTACCAGTGCAAAGTTGCACGGGCACTAACAAAAAATTGTGAATTTAAAAATGAAACACCCAAAAACATCTTTATCTAGGCAGCCACCCTCAAGCTACCACTCACGAAAATCGCACGCAGTATCCGAACTTACGATCTCCCTGCTCACACTATATCTCTTTACACTACACTACAAGAGAATAGACTTTATATCTTAAGCCTCAAATCCCATTAGTACTTGGTATTTTTGCACCTGATACTGATATGTGCATTAAAACTAGGTGGGGAGGGAGCGCCCCAACACACTTCTGTGAGCTCCATTAGTACCGTGTGGCTCAGACAATTCTTTTAGTATTGGGTGAGGACACCACCCGGGTATTAGGCTTGGGGAAAAAATCGAGAACTGAACTAAAAAAAATCGAAAACCGGAATAGGGAAAATATGTTCCTGTTCGGTTCTTGATTTTCTGGAATTGAAATAGTCGATTCTCTCGATATGGTTCTCAGTTAACCGAGGGAACCAAAGAAACAATTAACCGAGAGAACCAAAGAAACAACCCATCAACACATTGAGCCCGATTATCCTACAGTCCACTGACCAAAAGCCCAATAGGAAACCACAAACCTTACTACAAAAAACCTTGTGATCCATGACAATATTCACATGACATTTTCAGATTTCGTCATAGATCACACTGCATCCATGACGAACTATCAGATTTCGTCATAGATTCGCAGTGTTGGATATGAAGCCCGATATGAAGTCCAAACACCATGATGTTGTGCCAATTTCGTCATAGATTTCATCACAGATCACGATGCATCCATGACAACATCCCGAATTTGTCATAGATTAGCAGTGTTGGATATGAAGCCCGATATGAAGTCCAAACACTATGACGTTGCACCAATTTCGTCATAATCCGACCACATTGCATTTCAACATTTCCTCATGATTAATTTTAAAATTAACAGTTTCTTAGAATTTATTAAGTCTTAAACAAAATTTTCTGAGTTTTAATTGGAATTTCTAGCCCTTTTAATCAAATTAAATATCACATTAAACAATTTTAGCGAAAATAAATTTTTGTTACATTCATGTTGTTTCATTGTTCTTTGTTTGCTAGTACATTAATTTGGGATTTAAATTCTGTTTAAATTCAAATTTAATTTGCATTTGTTTGAGCTTTAGAATAGTTTGTTTCTGTTGAGTTCGTTTTACCACCTCCAACTCTTCTTAAGTCTATTTTGCCCCTCTAACTCTTCCATGTCGAGGTGGAGTTGTTGTGGGCCGAAATCTATTTTTGCCCCTCCAACTCTTCCATGTCGCGGGGGGGAGTTGCTGGGCCGGTGTGTGGGTTCAGCCCATGAGGGGGGTTGAGAGGAGGGGCGAAAGCAAACCGGGTCGACAGTTCAAGGGGTATTTCCGGACTTGGGCCTAACAACTTCTGAAACCAAACAAATGTCATTCAAATTTGAATTTAAATATAGTTTAAATTTTAGGGTGTGACATCTAACTTCATTTTTTAATTGTATGCTGAATATAAGTTTCTATCCAAGTTTGAGTTCCATATGAGTTAGAAAATTTAATGTGCTACTTAAATTTCAAAGTTTGACTTGAGTTATCAGAAGTTACGTTTGAGATGTATCCATTTTATGAACAATGTATACTCTTTTTTCATGAAACCCAATGAAAACTTTATGTCAAGTGTAAACATCTATAAAATGATTCCATGTCAATTTTTATAATTTTTTTGAGAAGTTTTAGGTATTATTATCATTATTGTATAACACGGTGACTAGTAGAAGTTTTCCCTATAAGTCAATTGAATTTTTCGTTAACCTCTTAGACGTGGGCTATAATGGACCACAGAAGCATAAATATATTTTTTTGAATTATTTGAATCTTATTAGAAGCACATATAAGTCAGTTTGGCATTACTTTTGATAAACACGTAGAAAATCATTTAAATGAAAGAAAATAGCAAATCTACTTGAAATTTTTTGAAACTTCTATGTTGTTTGTTACATGTGAAAAATAAATTGGGATCATATAAGATAACAATTTTGCAACTTTCTTCACAAGGGTGTACTCATTACTAATTTAAAAAATAGAAAAATCAACTTTTTGCACAACTATATAGAAAACCATTTTTCATTTGTTAAAGTTGTAGATCTTGGTAGAGAATGATTTTAGAAAATTTTAAAAAAAAGAATCATCCAATTTGGAGTTAGTATGAGGCAGAAAAACTAGTTACAAGTTTTAGACAAAGATTAAAAAGAGAAAACACACTTGTTCATCTCAGTTCATAGCAAGTGCAATTTCTGTTTTTAATCTTCGGATAAAACTTGTAAACTGTTTTTCTTCCTCATACGAACTCCAAATAGATTGATTCTTTTTCCTAATTGTTTCTAAAATCGAGATGTTTTACTCAGTGTCATTTGTTTGTATCTTAATTACTATTTATTGATTGCTTTTCATACAACATATCTTTTCCAACTAAAAAGTGAATATAAAAAACATGTTATTTTATAATAATTGCTAATATAACTTGATATTCTCTAATGTTATGGTCAACACAAGGTTGTATCCAAATTTGAGGGGCCCATGGGTAAGAAAGTATTTGAGTGTGTACAAACTTTGAAGTTTAAGTTGAGTTGTATGAAACAATGTGATGATCTATCTAGTTTATGAACATTGTATAGTCCAATTTTCACAAAATCATATGAAACTTTTTTGTCAAGCTTGTACATCGATAAAATGATCCTGTGCCAATTTACATAATTTTTTGATAAGTTTTATTTATTATTATCATTATTTTATAACAAGGTGACTAGTAGAAGTTTGAAATTTCCCTACAAGCCAATTGAATTTGTTGTCAATCTCCTAGATGTGGGCTACAATGGACAATAGGCGCCAATAGAAGAGTAAATGTGAGGTTTTGTCCAAATTTGAGGTGTCCATGTGGCAAGAAAGTACTTGAGTGTGTACAAACATTGAAGTTTAAGTTGTGATGCATGAAGCAATGTGGGGGGTCAATTCATTTTGTGAACAATGTACACTTCATTTTTCAAAATACAATAAAATTTTTATGTCAAGTTTAAACATCCATTCAATGATTTCATAGAAATTTTAAGAAGTTTTGAAGAAGTTTTAGATTTTATTATCATTATTTTGTAATAAAGGGTCAAGTAGAAGTTTGAATTATGACCAAAAACATTTGAATCTTTCATCTATTTTCAGAATACGAGTTATAGTAGATCATAAGTAGTTAAAATTTAGTTTTAACAATTTTTTAAAATTTTACTTGACAAACATATAGTTCAAATTTTAATTATTTCCATATTGTAAAGAAATAAAAAAGAAAAAGAAAAGTGTTAAGCAGTGTAGAGGCCCGTTTGGCCCGAAACGGCCCAAATTTTTTCGACCATTCTTCTGTGAACCGATGGCTCTGATCACGTTTCCATTGTATATAACATGCTGCAATCCGCCACAACCCTAGCCCCAGCTCCCTCCTCCCGCAGCCCCCATCCCCTGTCGCCTCTCTCCTCTCCCACCGTCCCCTCCTCCTCCTCATCCCCTCTGATGTCGCCCTCTCTCCTCATCCCATCCTCCACCGCCCTCTCCGTCGGCCAGGAGGAGCATGCCTCCCGCGCCGGACCTCCCCGTCTCCTCCCACCTCATCTAGCAAACTTTATCACTTCGACTCAGATTGCAATCTCTCTCTCTCTCACACCTTCACTTCTCGTTGCTCTACAGATCCAAATGTGAGGGCTCAAGGAGCTGGCGGCGCGGGGAGGCGGCCCGATGGGGAGCGGTGGCGGGGGCGAAGTGGGAGATGGAGGAAAGGAATGCTAGGGATGGTGGCTGGATTGCTCGGGCCGGCGGCTGTGGATGGGGATTCGGCGCTCCGCTTTTTCGCTTGATTTGTCTGGGGGGACGACGCGTTTGAGAGGGCGATTAGGGTTCTGATGCGCCGTCGCCGTTCCCCGATGTCGGATTCGAGGGCTCCAAAAGGGGATGAGCTTTTCGGGGATTTGACCAGCACCTTGCCGGACCATTGTACGTGTAGATGGACAGACCAATTGGCTTGTTGCTTTGGTGTGAGTCCTGCGGGTGGGTGACTGGGCGGTTTCGATTGTGGCCTAGTTTCCGCGAGATTTGACAAGCTCTGGTGCGTGCATTGCTGGGAAATGGAGGGTTTAGTAGGCAGCGCTGGTGCTTAGAACCGCGAACACGCAGCAATGCCGGCTGATTTGACCGATTCGATAGCGTTTGCTGCCCTTTCTGCTCCGCGTGAAAGGTGTGTTCTTCAGAGTTTGAGGCTGCCCTGCGCCACTGGCTCTGCATTTAGCATGGATGTGAGAGTCTGATAATGCACATAGCTAGGCCGTGGAAATGACTTGCCTGCTAATTAGGATCTGTTTGTCTCAAGCCCCTCACTTCATTTCCTTGTGCAGTTGTTGCTACATGTTATCAGACCTGCTGCGTTGAGTAATAATGCACAAATGGTTCACATTTTTTTCCTTTTTGGTGAAATAGCTGGTTTTGCAATTGGTTACTTAAGCTCACTCTAACACTTGTGAAGTTTTGAGGAACTGATGATCAGTAGCTTACTCTTTTATTACTGGATTTTGTTGCATGCAGGATTCTCCTATCTTTAATTTCATCAACAATCTCTCACCTATACCGCCACCTAAACCTTCAGACAGAGCACATAATGTGCAGCTATCCAATGGGTCCTTAATTGGTGCAATAGCAAAGCAGCATCAGCCTGCTGCAGCGGCCCCAGCCTTTCACACTATTGCTAGCCATGTGTGTAGATAATGTGTTTGATGAAAGTCCGCTGAAGCATTTATGTTTCTGTGACAAAAACTAATCCTCTGATGTTAGCATGTAGATTCCGCAAAGTACTTATGTCAGATTACAAAGTGCTAGAATCTTATCAGTATTATTTTCCATGTCTAACTTGAACATAAGATTCCAATAAGCTGTCCTTTCAAGTATATGGGGTAATTGCTAGAATCTTATCAGTATTATTATCTTGTTTCTATTTGGAGAGTCTAATGGATAATTGCTTTTGCTGCAAGATGAAGATAAAAATATATTTGGATCTGTTGGGGATGCCTGCAAGTTGATGAGGTGGGACCTTTGTACAGAAAAAGGAGGTAAGTATGCTTCAATCAAGGATTGCTAAACTGTATCTTAATTCTTAAGGTCTTGATGAGCACATTATTGCATTTGCATAATACCATTATATGTTCATTATCCAACAGTTCATCACCTTTTACTTTTGTACATAGGAACCATCTGCAGCTATAAGATAAAGCTAATTCCATCCGCACTAGCTTTACTAGGCAATAGTTGTATGTGGTGCTGCTATGGATCTACATTTTCCTTGCGAGATAAACTATTTCTCATTGAAAATTGCAATTCTAGGTTTTATTTCCTGAGAGAATGTGGTCTACTTGCCTCTTAGTATATCAGTTTTGCATTATAAGGACAAAATAACATGTCTGAATTTTTATAATGGGACGACTTTATCTGTCATATGATGTGCTGATTGTTAGAACAAGAAATATGTTACGCATCACCTTGTTTGTACTCTTTGTTCAGAAAACCATGTACATAAACATCTATGGTGATGGGTCCTGATGAGAGATTACTGATCTGTTTCTTATCCTCAGAGTTTTTGTGTTGATTCATGTTACAATGAAATTGAGTATAACTCACTAAAGCTTAGCATGCTTGTTTTATTCTGAAACGAATGTTGTGAATAGCCTGTTTAGTACTTTTCATTTCATGTAAAACATATTGCCTTAAACACCAACATGTTTTATTATAATTGCTCCTGTGTTTGTAATTAAAATTAGTCGCACTGTTGCGCGTCGGAGGCGCGCCACAGTCTCTAGTGGTATAAGGATCTTTGACCTTTTTAATATCTGTGACCAGTACCAATTTCTAGTCTCAAGATCAAAGATTGACGTATATGACCTGGTTACTGAGTATTATTTGAAATTACACTTAAGGATGATGAATATGACCTGGTAGCTTGCTTTGGCTGTGTACATGGATAATAGATTAATCTTTATTTTTGGATAGTAGGTAGCATTGTTTTGGAAAGTTAATTACCTTTTGAAGTTTATTGCCATTGTCTATGAATAGTGGAGGCTCAAATAAGACAAATTGATGCTGTCAGCTCTAGCTGACATACCCAAAATGCTCATATAAGCCTGTGGAAATGGTTCTATACGGAATAGCCATGCATTTTAAGTACTCTAGAAAATGCACATATAAACCTGTAATTCTCTTATGCTCTGGAAGGGGAAAATAAAATTGGACCTGTAGACTGAAGTATAGCTATTAGATGACTAAATTGTAGTGTTATATGCCTTCTCATTGTTACTTTGTGATATGTCACTAATCTTGCTTTCTGGATTGCATTTAGGATGGATTCTTAGCTGAAAAGCTGCTATACAAGACTGCACGCCCCTCCTCCAAGTCCAAGCAGATGTGACATGGAGCTAAGGTCGGTCCTCCCAGTTCATGCCATTTTATTTTCTGAAATGATCTACAAGACTACAACAATGATAACTATGAATAGTTGTGGCTTATTAGTTTTTAGAATGATGACATGATTATGCAACGAAGCAGTATATTCTGATAATCACTAATGTTACATTTCTTTTAATTTCAGACAAAAATTGGAGATCAAGAAGTGAGATAAAGCTCTTGCTGGATGAAAACTTTATATTTGCTGTAATCCAAGATGAACAGTTTTTTTAATGTGACGCTAGTTCTGTTTAATTTTGTAAATGAGATCCATGGGATCAAATTGTAATTTTGAAGTGGTCTGAAATTCTATTAAAATTATTGGGCCAATATTTGTTATGGGCCGTACATCTTAGTGGGCTGAAAATGTGATGATGTCATCATTTAGGTATGCCGGTATTGAATTTGGCCACATCAGCGCCACGTGGCAGCCACGTCAGCGCCACGTGGCCTCCACGTCAGCGCCACATTTTTAAAACACCATCGCCACGTCATCTGCCACATAATCACCACGTCATCTGCCACATAATCACCATGTCATCTGCCACATCATTTCTACAAGTGATGTGGCAAGTTAATCCATGACGGTCACTTTGGTCACAGATTTTGGGCTTTGGGCTGGGTTCACTGGGCTTTACACCAATCTATGACGGTCTGAAAACGTCATGGATTACGACAATCCATGACAAAACCGTTAATACGTCACGAGAGGTGATTTGTGACGCTCAATCCATGATTAAATGAAATTTCGTCATAGATGTTGTTTTATGACGAAAATTGGATGATCCGTGACGAAAATTGACGGTCATAGATCACAAGGTTTTTTGTAGTGTTACCTCCCAACCCCATCCCCTACCAACACCAACTCGCGCTGCTGCCCCATCCCCGTCTCCCCTGCGCGGCTACGCGCTTGCGTCCAACCCCCGCTGCTACTCGTGTCCTCCGACCACTCAGCACCTGCACCATAGGTGTGGCCTGGCGGCCTCGACCCCGGTCGGCCTTCCACTCCGCCACCATCGACCATCCCGTACGAGCGCCGACGCTCCGTATCTCCTCCATCCTCCTCAAATCTTGGCACTCGGCGGCTGGCGGTGCCCTGCAAGGCTGCAATCCTGCTGCGACGGCCGAGCGACAAGATGGCAATGGTGGACCAGAGGGCAGCAGCCTCGCCGGCGTCTTGTCACACACCGGGCCACGACCGCCAACAACCTCATCTCTAACCTCTACATCCAGGTCAAGGATGACGCGCTCTGGGCCATCCAGGTAGAGCTCGACGGATATAGCAGCGCTGACGCGCGATCGCCTCCTCCAGATCAACAGGTGCAACGGGTTGTACTCCCATGCCGACGTCATCGAAGCCACAGACGGGCGCTTCCTCTGCCTCACCGTGTACCTCTTAGGCTTGTACCTGCTGGGTTCATGTGCGACATCGCACCTCGGAAGGAAAAACAAATACTTCAGCACCCGCCCGCGCGATGCGGATCCTCCGCCACAGGGGTGAGCTCCACCGGGGCACAGCGTCAAGCTCCGCCGGCTCATTCTCGAGCTCCAGGGTGGGTGGGCACGAGCGTCTACCTCTCCCCATCCTCTCATCCAATGGCATCCCTTCTGGTGGCGGTCGGTGAGCGTGATGATAGGGAAGGGCACCCCGCGTGGCCAGCGGGCGTGAGGACAAGGATGGGCCTTCTCCTCCTCCGATGGTGCCCCACTTGATCGGCAAGCACAAGGACGAGGATGGGCCACTCATGCTCCGCCTGACCGCGTGCCAAGAGCTACACTAAGCCGGACGACGTCGTTGAGTGGGATAGCCGCAATGGCCTCCTCATCCTCCTCAAAAACAACAATAGAGGCCAGGACCATCGTGAGTCCGCCGCCGTCGTCGGTTGTCAGAGCGATCTGTCGTCATGCGTGTCGGTGTTTTAGACCGGCAACCTACTAAGGGGAGTACCCGAAGTAGATGAATGTGGCCTCGCCGAGATCGGTAACTCGAAGGAAGAGACACGTGGCACACAATTTAGACAGGTTCGGGACACGAGGTGCATAATACCCTACGTCCTGTATGCTGCGTAGCTATGGATTGATTGGGTATGATTACAAGATGATGCAATCTTACGCCGTGAGATGAGATGATCTAGAGAGGGGTCCCTTCCTCGCCTTATATAGTCCGAGAGGTAGGGTTACAAGTCGGTTCAAGGAGAGAATACTAGTCGAGTACGTCTAGGAGTCTTCCATACAGTGCGGGACATGTACAGCTTCCTAGCCGAGTACTTCTGTGTAGTCCTTGTGCTTCACGCCATCAGGTGCTGTGCAGCGCAAGTCGGGTAGTCCCAGGGCCCCACCGAGTAGTCGGTCCTGGTACCCACCGAGGTAGTGGGCCCAGGGAGGTTCATACGACAAGCCCCCGAGTACTTTGTAGTCGAGAAGGATAGCTTCAAGTAGTCTTGACGGCCTTAACGAGCAGTCCTCAGGCGTCCCCGAATGCTACAAGTCAAAGGTCCTCAAGAGTAGTCGAAGCATCCCGAGGCTGGAACGTACTCCAGCTAATGTTTGAGCAATCCTGAAGTCTTCTCGAGTAGTTTCAAGCGTCCTCGAGCGCTGCCCTTGAAGGTCTTGTGTTGTCTTGAAGCTGAAACTGATATGGAAGTGCGATTGCAAAATCGCACTTCATATGGAGTAGCCCCCGAGCCTTAGGTTGAGTTGTAGACTCTGGCTGAGGGTCCATCTGAAGTTTTGGCAAGAATATCCCAAAAAATCCGGAGAAAAAAACCGAAGGACACGTGGCACGGAGCCCCCGAACCTTGAGTCGAGTACTTCCTCTCGAATTGAAGTCGAGAAAAAATTATCTCGACTTCAAGACAAATGAGCTGGACCCAGGGAGGTCCATACGACAATGCGTGCTCGCCGCTCTAGTGGCGTTGTTCTCCCCGCTTGTGGCCGATCACCTGTGACAACCCGCCTACGAAAATACCATACTATCACCTAAACCAATCCACTTTGGTCATTAAGCGATAATAAGGTACCATTCTGTCGTAAGTTGCCGGGTTAAAGCCCAGTAAATCACTCGGATAACACATAGAGGATCGAACATATGCATTAAAACTCACATGAAGGCGAGTCCAGAGTACAAACACAAATTAAATCCAAATTGCCCCGAAGGGTTTAATTATTACAATCCATGGTTCATGACATGATAAGTAAAGATTCAGAGTTTTAAAAATAGTAGAAAATTAAACAAGTGACATTATAAACATTATAAGAGGTCGTCCGTGATGCCATCACTCGTCGTCATCCACCCATTCCAGCTCCCAGCCGGGTGGAATCTCTCCAGGCCAAACAACACCTGCAACAACATTTTTATAGCAAGGCTAGGTATACTAATACTCAGCAAGACTTAACCGTCGGGTGATAACTACATCACCAAACTCTAGACATGAGAGGCTTTTGGCCGGTGGAGTTCTCTTGCTGAAAGCAACAAACTCCTTACTTTCAATATTTTAGCTCAAATTCTAGTTGATTACCATTTCTAAGTTGAGCCATCTATTGCAATAAAGAATTGTACAATACAATTAATCCACGCAGTAATATTCACAAAGTTCCATCATTACGGGATATCATGGCCAGTTGATTAAGCAATCTCAGATAAGTGAGAGGCCGACAATTGATTGATTCATAACCTTGCAAGGTAAACCTAAACACACAGAAGAGTGACCTCACCAAGAGTTCACCAACCAGGCGGTTCCCAAAAATCTTTGGCTTGGGATCGAATCTTACAATCTAGGGTACACGGCTATCTGGCGTGCCCCGCAAGACACCCAACCTCACACATATACCCACCTCCCGGGAGCGAGCCAGGCAGGTGCATACTCAAGATTAGTAATAGTAAGATCTCGCATCATTTCATTATGGTACTAGACTTACCGGTCTCATTCCCGACAAGTGCTCAGTACGTTCAAAAGCTTAGCCCATAAAAGCCATTAGACCGGAGCCCAAATCCCATGCTCTTACCACAAGAGCAATCCATTTATAAACATCTTATGATTCCAACATAAGAATCTATTCTCGCAAGTGACGAACATCACTCGACTTGTACCGGTCCTATAGCATAGTAGTTATCGACCTTGCATACTAGTAAAAGAGCATAGGTACCTAGGGATCATGCATCTAGGGTTTCAATTCAACTCCTGAAACATAAATGCACAAACATAGCAAAGGTAATTGCATAATTTTAAAAGAAGGGTTAATGATCCGGGGCTTACCTTCATTGGCAAGGTTGGCCTTGGGCCCTTCTGGACTTTGGTCTAGGTCCTAAGCTACGTCCACGCACTGCAGCTCACCGTCAGCACCTTCGTCTCCTCCTTCCGGCACGTGCGTATAAATACCATCGGGAAGATCTACACGAGGATGGAAATGCAAGATTTAATTGACAGTTTTGATTTAATTAATTACAAAATAACACATGACAACCATGGGGTGCATGGTTGACCACATTCACCTAGATAATAATACATTCAACATACTCTTCCAATACAGGAATAATATGTGGTTTTTTATTACTTATTCTTGTTTATAGCGACTGTATACACATTTATGCAAATAAATAAATTTAAATTCAAAAAACAACAAGGGTGTGGTCTTAAGCTTCTTAGCATGATTTACATCACATAGATAAGGTCATTAGGTGTGGTGTCGGTGATTTTCCAAAATACTTACTATTAAGTTTTAAATAGCTTCCATAGCTTTTATTCATAAATAAATTCCTAAAATTCACTGGGGTGTTTCTGAAGCACTATAAACTAAAATAAAGCCACTGCACAAAGGTTCACATTCACATGAGCTATAAAATTAATTATATCACAAAAGACACATTCTAGCTACCAAAACATGAGAAATGCATAAAAAATAAATGAACAACAAATAGATTCCAACTTTCTCTTACTGATTATCTTGCTCAAATCAAGGTTAGGAAATAACAATTACACCAAGAGCTACTCTAGATCTTGAGCTATGCATTTACATTGGAAATTTGACATAAAACAAGATTACATATTTTTGACAGATATAAAATCACGGTTAATTCTCCAGAGGTGCATTTAGTCATAAGAAGATCATAGCCAGAAGTTGAGCACAAAAATCTATTTATTTCTAGCTACAAAAATCATTTGGATAGATTCAGCTTAAATACAAAATAAATCATATTAAACGATCTACACAGAAACTTTGTGCAATTTTTGGTACAGAACGTAGGCATGGCATAACTCACAACATATCCAAAATTAAGCTATAGATCACATGTAGATTTTGAATCTAGGTTTAAATAATTCCTATTTTTCATGCAAAAACTATCACACAAAAGTGGGGGTCATGCTTTACAAAAGTTGTAGGATTATTCATAGGGAAACCAAAAAATTTGAGTTTGCATTTTCTGATTTTTATTTGATTTTATATGAATTTTGGAAGGTGTTCGACCTAGTTGTATGAAAACTTAGATACAAAACATTGCTGGGAGGTCCCTAGTTCACAGATTGACCCCTGGAACTTACATCTGTGTGCCGCCGGCGGAGGCGAGCTCACCGGTAGCGAGGGGTGGACGAAGGTGGGCAACAGATGATCCCAAGGGTCAATTTGTCTCCCCACACGTCGATTGGTAGCGGTGGCTCGGGCAGAGACGTCGCCGGAGAGCGCCGGCGGCGAGCCCGTGGCGGCGCGTCTACCTCGGCTCAAAATTCCGGCGATGCGAAGGCGGAGCCAGGCAATGTGCGAGTGATAGAGCTCGAGCATGCCCTAGGGAAGGTGCTAGGATAGCTGGGCGGCGCCAAAAGCGAGCGGAGAGGCAAGCACAACACATCGGCGGCAATGGCGGGCGGTGGAGCTTAGGGAGGAAGCGGCGGCGTGTGTACGCGTGAGGGAAAGGCCTGCGGCTTTTATTGCCGAACGAGCAGTGCGCGGGACTTCACCTCATAGCAAAAGAGGGAGGGAAGGAGGGGCCCGACCATGGTGGGGCGCGTGCACGTCTTGCCAGCGGACGACGCGGGAGGGTGTTCCACGTGGTGAGGACGCGAGCTCCTAGATGAGTGCTCAGGGTGCGTGCGTCCTGGGGGAGAGGCGCGGGGCCTCGGGGTGCGTGGCCGGCGTGGGGTACCCGGACGCCGAGGGGTGGCGGCGGCCGCCACGCGGTGGGCGCGGCGCGACGTCGCCGACTTCAAACCATTTGCTCACGTTTGATCGGCCGAAACTCAAAAATTTAAAACCAAACATTCAAAACTTTGAATGCCAAAGTTGAAAAGCAACTATAAGAGAGCATTTTGCGTGAAGGCCGACCTATGTTTTAAGCAACCTTTTGAGCATGAACGGCCGGCAAAGATGTGTCTTTCTTGGTGCCAGTGAATAGTGCTCGGCTGCAGTTGACCGCATTTTTGGGCTACTTCCACTCAAAATTTCAAATGCCACCAATTATGAAAAGTGTGTCCCTCGAGAAGACGAACAACTTTTATATTAGCCGATTTTGAAGTGTTTAAGTGAAAAATTTGAGAAAGCGGCAAAAGTTCTGGGAGGGCTCAAAGACAACAGGGGTTTTGACCAACATTTGACTAGGGTTTGACCAAGGGTTGACCACAAGGGTGTGTTGACTTGCTTAAGAGGATCATTAGTGATGTTGGCTAGGTTTTCGAGGTGATGACCCAGGTTGACCAAGATTTGACCAAAGTCAACATGTTTGACTTGGTTGATTCGGTCATCAGCACTAATAATGCTAATTAAAAACCTGGGGTGTCACACCACCCCATGTGAGCCCTTATCCTTGAGAAGGACGACTACATCGAGCTGCTGAAGCGCATGAAGGAGGCCATGAAGAATTGGAGAAGCAAGGCATCATCAGCTCCTCATGCAAAGAGAATGGCCTGAATTTTTTTACCTACAGCTCTTCTCGTGCAGCTGTTTTTAAAAATTTTCATGAAAAAAAGAGATCAAATCTCTGTATTAGTAATGTTGTAGTTGGTCAACAAGTCTACAAACCACAGGGTACTTGCAAGACCTCATCTACAAGGTGAGCAAAGTTAGGCAGGCCATTGATAAGAATGATCTCCCAGCCGCGAGCAGCGTCCTTGGCCCAACTACAGATGCCCAGTGGGTGCAGAATCCATGCTTTCTCCAAGGTTTTTGTCTTTCCTAATCCATCCTGAATTGCTTCCCTTTCACTGCAGACAGTTGTTTCATTCCCTTCTCTATTCTTCACCTGTTTCGATCTCCGTGTACAACAGTTCAGCTCGAGCCCAAAGGAGAGGTCAGAGGAGCTCGGTGGGCTTGAACGCCTCCATGGCCTCATTGTCACAACAGGTATACGTGTAGTCTTATGATCTGTAGGTCCGCTAGATCTTTATCTGAAGTTCTATATCCTGATGAAATATTCCTGAACATTTTATCTTCCAGTAATCCATGCCTTTGCTGCCGGCATGAATCTGAAATATATTTAGTGTAAGATTTTATTGCTTTGTGCTTGGTTTAATTTACCTTTCCAATACAATGCTATCGCAAAACCAATTACGATCACATGTGGACCGAATCCGACCATGGTGCCCTGCTGCTGCCCTCCACCCACGTGCGGTAGGGTCCACCCGGCCTCCGCGCAACGTTGCCGTGGTGTGGCCCTGTGGTGGGTCCTGTTTTTCTTTCCTTTACCTCTTTCTTTCTTTTTTTTCTTTTTTCATGCAACAAAATTTTTCATACCGTTTGTCTAACAATGTTTTTTAAAGGTAAAAAAACTTCTGCATAAGTTATACGCACAACTCATCATTACAACAAAAATTATGCACACAACTTGTTGTGACAAAAAATTATGCGTATAAATTGCATTTTTAGGAACATTTATTCATATAACTCGTCATCAAGGAAAAAGTCATGTGCATAACTCTGTGGTATGGACATCCCTGGGCCCACTACTCGGTGGGCCCCTGGGACTACTCGACTTGTGCTACACGGTACCTGCTGGCGTGGAGCGCAAGGATTACAGAGGAATAGTACTCGGTTAGGAAGCTGTACGTGTCTGGATCCATGTAAAGTACTCCTAGCCGCACACGACTAGTACTCTCTCTCTCTAAACCGACTTGTAACCCTGCGTCCCGGGCCATATAAGGCGAGGCAGGGACCCTTCTCTCATCATTCGCATCATCTTGTAAACACACCCAATCAATCCAGAGCCACACAGCATACATGACATAGGGTATTACGCGCATTGCGTCCCAAACCTGTCTAAATTGTGTGCCACGTGTCTCTTCCTTCGAGTTACTGATCTCGGTGAGGCCACATTCATCTACCGTGGGTACTCCCCTTGGTAGGTTGCCGGTCTAAAACACCGACAGCTGGTGCACCAGGTAGGGGCTCTCACCGAAGATCTCATGGCAAACTCGACGGCTGCGATCATCATCAAGCCAACCGTCGCTCTTAACCGCGGCGACACCTTCGTCTTCGGCTTCTGGGTTTGCACCGCTGACGGCACTGGCTCTTTCCAGCGCCACCTCACCATGACGCCGAACCCAAAGACTGGACTCGTGACGCTTACTGAAGTCGTCATGGGCATGCTCACCGAAAAATCGGCGAAATTTCGCTCCACAACCAACACGACGACTTCGAGTACGCATCCGCCTCCAACTCGAACTCGACGTCCCCCTGGGTCATCACATGTGAGCTGGCTCTTGAGCCATCGTGTGAGATTGTCCCACGACACGAGCACTTCCCATACGGCCTCTGCAACGCTAGCAGGACCGACGCGGAAGCTCCCACTGCACGCAGGGCTGGCAAGGAGATCGCCTCCGGCTACTCTTCTGACTCCAACCCCACCTGCGGCTACTACTCGGACTCTTCATACGAGTTCGACTTCGGGTCGGACCCTATCGAGCCCGAGTCCGAGATCGACACGACTGAGGAACCGCCGTCAGGCCTCACTACTGGTTTGGTTATAACATCTACTCCTGCTGGAAGATTCGTCTACTGGCCCAATCACAAGCCTGCAGACCTGACAGACGACAACTCACGCTGCGTCACCTACCTCAACTCACTTCCCTTCCAGGAAGGAACCCCGCTGGCTCCAACCGAGGAGCATACGTCAACCGAGGTGGTGGCTACTGACTCAGGTCTCGATGCTCCTGACCGCCAAGTCTTCATGGCTGCTGGAAACATAGTACCCTTAGAGACCCGACCCGACCGATACCACGACGACATTTCAGAAGACGAGTTGTCCACCAACGCGCCCGCTGATGAGACCACTAACGACAAGAATGCCCGGCATAACCGCAACAGGAAGTGGAACAAACGCCGCAGACATCTCTGAGAGACTCTCCCCATCCGAAACCTCAACGAGGCCCTGGATCAAGTCGCCAACCGGGTGCACACCACTCCCGAGCAATGCCTTATGTCTATCAGCACGATAGCAAGTTAGGTTCAGGGGATCCCCGCGGGCGAAGTCATCACTAAGCTTGCCGAAGATGCCTACTTCATGAGGGTAGACAACAGGGTCACCCAAGTAACCCTTGTCAGAACTCATGAAGCCAGACACCATGAAGCCACCAGTCACAACCCAGTAGATGGTGGACGCAACTGCACCCGCGGATAACAACCACCAAACCCCAACCGCTCTAGGGCCTCAGCTGGAGGACCCTCCCAGGGTGACAACATCCAGGGCGGCACCGGCGGTAGCCGCTGCGGTGCTAGTCGCGGTGACGGCGGCGGCGGGGGCGATAGCGGTGGGAGCTCATCACATGGCGGCGGCGAGAAGAGCCGGCGGTGGCGGCGATCGCGGGGGCCCGGAGCCATGCGAACATCGACGTCACCGGTAACTCACGTGGCAGCTACGATGCCCGCCACATGATTGACGAGATTCGTCGCAAAAAAGCTACAGAAGTAAGCGATAGCGACGACTTCCCCGCCTACTCTGCTCGACTTCGCGATCTACTCCTCCCTGAGAAATTCAAGCCTCTCGAAATCACTAAGTACGACGCGAAGCAAGACCCAGTTCAGTGGCTTAGGTGCTACGCCCTATCCATTGAAAACTCTGGTGGCAACAACGACACGAAGTGCCTCTACTTCCTTTTCTGCCTTGACCAATCGACGAGTGGGACCAGCTCTTGGCTCAGTTCACTAGCAACTTTGCGGGCGCCATGGGGCGCTCCGGTACCCACATGGACCTGGCGATGGTCAAGCAAGAGCAAGGCGAGACTCTAAGCCAGTACATGCGGCGCTTTTTCGACAAGCGTGCGACAGTAGTCGACGTTACCGACAAGGAGGTCATTGACCTCTTCCAAGACGAACTCTACCACCTTCGCACCTTCGAAGACTTCAGACACTGCTGCCCGAGCTCTATCACCAAGCTCAAAGACATGATCACGTCATGGGCCGATGAAGAGGACAAGGCGAATGCCAAGTACGACTCCATACGCGGCAAGAGCAAGCACAACACGAGCGGCAGCAACAACAACAATAACAACAATAGGGATCAGGGAGGTCGCAACAACAACAACTACTCGGGTCTCGCAAGTGCAAGACAGACAACACAGTCACGACTATTCAGCGCCCTGCGAAAGACAACTCGAAGTAGACCTCTGGCGGCTTCGAAGACCTACCCAAAGAGAAGTGTTCGTGGCATCTGGAGGGCAACCACACCACCGAGCAGTGCTACCAACTCCGACGAGCACTCAAAGACACTCCAGACCCACGGCCTCCTCACGACAAAAAAGGCATGAAGAAAGTCGACGAAGGCAATGACGACTTCCAAGAACCCGACTAGACGGTGAACATCCTCTTCGGCGGACTAACCACCAGATGGTCTCAAAAGGCCACCCGACGGGAAGTTTTGAACATTAAACCAGCGGTTCCAACACCTCTGAGGTGGTCGGGGGTACCCATCACCTTTTCCCGCGCAAATCAATTGTCAAGCTTCTCTAAATCAGGACGCTTCCCACTCGTCCTGAAACCAGTAGTCGCGGGCTCTAGACTCAACAATATGCTCATCGACGGTGGAAGCGGCCCCAACGTCCTTTTACCAAGACCTTGAAGAAGATGAGCTCGACATTACCGACATGCTCACCAAGAGCGCGTCGCCCTTCTACAGCATCGTCCCCGATAACGCGGCTATCCCACTAGGCTCAGTGGTCCTGCCAGTTACCTTCGGGGAGACAAGGGAGAACTACCACACTGAGTACATCAAGTTCGAGGTTGCGGACTTCGAAACCTTCTACCATGCCATCCTCGGCAGACCAGCTGTTGCCAAGTTCATGGTGGTACCCCACTGCACCTACCTGGTACTCAAGATGTCAAGTCCTGCCGGAGTACTCACATTGCAAGGGGACTTGAAGATATCCTTCTACTGTGACACCGAAGCCGTGGAACTCACAACAACCAATCAAGTACCCAACGTAATGATGGAGATCTTTGCTGCATCCAAGAAGCTTGCTCCAACCAAACTCAAGATTCCAGAAAAGACCGACACAGCCAACAATCCTCAACCACCAGAGGAAGTGCAAGTGAAGGCCATCGACCTCGGGACGGGCGACAGCAACAAGACTACCATGATCTGGGTGGGTCTTGACCCGAAATAGGAAGACAGGCTCGTTAGCTTCCTCCGGGCTAACCGAGACATCTTCGCATAGAAACCAGCGGACATGCCAGGGTGCCCAGAAGGCTGATCGAGCACTCACTCAACGTTGATCCTAAAGCTACCCCCAAGCGACAACACCTCCGCTGCTTCACTGACTACGACGGGATGCCATCAAGAAGGAACTCACCAAACTACTCACGTCCGGCTTCATCCGCAAAGTTTTCCATCCTGAGTGGCTCGCCAACTCCGTCCTCATCCGTAAGAAGAACACGAACGAGTGGAGGATGTGCGTCAACTACACCAACCTCAACAAGCACTACCCCAAGGACCCTTTCGGGTTGCCGCGGATTGATCAAGGTATCGACTCCACGGCGGGCTGCGACCTGCTCTGTTTCCTTGACTGCTACTCCGGGTACCAATCGCCATCAAGTAAGAAGACTAGGAGAAGACCGCGTTCATCACCCCGTTCGGCGCCTACTGCTACACGATGATGTCGTTCGGGTTGAAGAATGCCGGAGCCACCTACCAGCGAGCTATCCAGGCCTGCTTCAAGAAGCAGCTGAACAAGAATGTCGAAGCTTACATGGATGACGTGGTCGTCAAGATCCGAAATTTCGATACGCTCATCGCCGATCTTGAAGAGACTTTCGCATCTCTGCGGGAGTACCAGTGGAAGCTCAACCCCAAAAAGTGTGTCTTCGGCGTACCCTCAGGGAAACTACTTGGCTTCATCATCAACCACCGCGACATCAAAGCCAACCCCGAGAAGATCTCTGCTATCACCAACATGAAAGCTCCCACCTGCATCAAGGATGTGCAAAATCTGACCGGTGCATGGCGGCCCTGATCAGATTCATCTCAAAGCTTAGATAACGGGGGCTACCATTCTTCAAATTACTCAAGCACCCAGAGAAGTTTGTGTGGACCACAAAGGCTGATCAAGCCTTGGCGCAGCTCAAAGACTTCCTGTCCAAGCCACCAGTCCTCATGGCTCCTCGCAAAAAAGAGCAGCTACTACTCTACCTTGCTGCAACTACCCACGTGGTCAGTACTGCCATCGTTGTCGAGCGGCAGGAAGACGGCCACGCCTACCCAGTCCGGCGACCAGTGAGGTCCTGGCAGAATCAAAGGCACACTACCAACCAGTACAAAAGCTACTCTGTGTAGTGCTCATCACCTCGCAGAAGCTACGACACTACTTCCAGGAGTACTTGATCATCGTCGTCACCAACTACCCACTCAGTGACATTCTTCGCAATCAAGACGCTACTAGAAGAATTTCTAAATGGGCAGTCGAACTTGGCTCCCTCAATATCGACTTCAAGCCACGCACAGCAATCAAGTCGACTTCATGGTAGATTGGCGGGAGAATCAGCTACCAGCTCCAACCGAGCGACCAGAGCATTGGGTGATGTACTTTGACGGTTCACTCAAACTCGAGGGTGAAGGTGTAGGGGTACTCTTGATCTCTCCCAAGGGCGAACAACTCAAGTACGTCCTGCATATCTTCTGGAAGGTCTCAAACAATGAAGCCGAGTATGAAGCTCTATTACATGGGCCTTTGTCGCATCCAGAACACGGAAGGACTGCACAAGCTCAACTCGCTATGGGAAGGTCCCTTCTCAGTCTCCAAGGTGACTGGATGTTGACGGATAAAACTCATATCCACCTACGATCCACAAGCGTACGGATCTACACCTTTTTCACCACGCGGATTCCCTAGGTTCTTATCAATCCACAGAGCAAGGGGATCACTAGCGTTTGATCTAGCACTAATCTAGTTGATGTAAACCTTTGGATGAAAGATTAATCTATGAACTAAAGGCAACCTAATCTATGAACTAAGACAAGACAAAACCAATCTAATCTAGGTCACATGAGAGAAGTGAGATACACAAGTTATGGAGTCTAGGGTACTTGAAGATGCAATCACCTAAACATGATAAAAATGATCTAATCTATCTAAACATGTGACCACAGTTTAGCATTTCCCTCCCCCGCACTGTCACTACGTGAAGGTAATCTTTGCTAAACCTATTAATGATAATGGTATGTTGACACGATCCACGGGAGCGACCCGAAAAGCATGTTGGCCAAACCTTTAGCATTAAGCCTCATCAACAAAGGAACAATAAATATTATGATCTAAACAAGAGTTGGTGACTACATATCAAGATCCATTACAACTCCACGGACAAACGATGAATCTACTCCATCAAGATGCTAAGCATGGTACCGTTGAACGTGGTAGATGCATCCGATGAAGATCAATCCTTGCCGTCCTCCAACTCCGGCGGCGCCGCGGCAAGACCTCGGCGTCCTCCTCGTGGGGATCTCCGGTGGCTCTCCGATGAATGGATGTCAATGGGTTACCATCTTGGGGCGCCTAGGGGGTTGTATTTATGTCCTTGGGGTGCGTTGGGGCGTGCTCCACCTTACCTTGCACGAGATCCTCCTTGGGAGAGAAGCGAACTTGGTTTCCATAAAATCAGCCTCGTCCAGATTTTCTTGATTCGCAGACCTTCCTTGCCGGCGCCATATCTCCTAAGTCTGGACTCCAAATAATGCAAATTCGGTGTCCAGGTTGTCTGCCATGAAATTATCTTCATCTTTGGTATTCATTTCTTTCCTTGGAAATGAAGATAAGATCTCCAAATCGGCCTTGGAAGATAATCTGTTTTGATTTCAGACTGACTGCGCAGCAGGGATTTCGGGGGCCATATCTCCTAGCTCCCTTATCCGAATTGGGCCTTCCACATGTCCAAATTGAAGGTATCGTCGAGGCGCACAACTTTGGTAGTCAAACTTTTACCATTAAAGGCCGTTTAAGTCTTAGAAGCTGCACCGAAAGATCATGCTGTCCTGGGCTGCGAGAATATCTCTCGGGCTGAGTTGATCTCGTTGGTAAACATCCCAAGTCCCCGGAGTTTTGCGTGTTGATGCTTCGGTCCTTGGGTTGTTTGTAGTCTTGTTCACTTTGTTTCTTGACTTGTGACAGGCTTCATGATCTTCTCTTGAAGTGCTTGATGAACTTATCCCGAAAGTCTCCTCTTTAACGTTAATTTCCTACGTAAACAACAAACTTTAAAATATGCCTAGTGGCGGGTTAGTTGCAAATCATAATCGAAACCAATGTATAACAAGTACTCTAGATTGATGGAAATTCACCGTCAACACCGGACCTGGATCCTATCGCCTCCAGACACTTGAAGCACATCAACAACTCGTGGAACGTCGACCAACGATGTCGCTTCTACGCCTATGATGGACACGGCGTATTGAATTGATCCAAGGAAGCATTGGGCCCTACTCCCTTTGCGGTAAGGTAGCTAATCCTTAAGCATTAAAGTATATTCAACACAAGATGATAGATAGATAATCCAACAAAGTATGATTACATCTTACGATCGATTACAACCCATGGACGAACAAGGAGATTAACCCATCAAGTCGCTGATCATGGCACCGTTGATCATGGTTTCCCTTCCGACGGTGTCTTCCTTCTTCTCCACGAGAGGGTGCTTCCTTCGAGGTGGTTGATCTCCCTCCAGAGATCCTCCTCCTCTCTCTCTAGCTTGTGGATGGACTTCTGGTGCGAATGGCTCTCTCCTTCTGTCGAATGGCGGTGCCCAGGCTTTTAGGGTTCAAGATCCTCCGGGTGCAAGGAAAACGGGACCGAACCGACCACCGAAGTGGGCTGGGTCGGCCGGCCTGGGCCCACCTCGGCCCGGTTCGGTCGCCCCTTTACTCCCGTGGGTCCTCATGAGATTATGCACTTTGCCTCCTCCACTTGCTTGATTTTGACGATGTTATCCTCACGTCCAAGATGGAGGTTCTCTTCACATGAAGTTCGGTCTTTTACGCTTCAATCCCTGGGGGTGTTCCTCGTAGCACTTTGGTCCTTGCCACCATTGGAAGTGATTTCATCAAGCTCATGAACACGAACAAGACTCCGTAAATGCTCCTTTGAACTTGTTGCGAATCCGTCCTTTATGTCCATGTTTTCCTACATAAACACAACACTTCCAAATGCATGCACATAGATGAACTTGTTATATGATTAGTGTGCCTAGTGGCGGGTTAGTTCCATAATCAAATCCAAACCACAGTGTAATGAACAAGCTTGGTGCACCAAAATACACTGTCAACACTTCCACATGTCGGTTTTGGAGTTTAATGTTTATGCAGGGTTTTAGCGTTGAAAGCAAGACTTTTAGGATAAGTTCATTAAGCACCACATGACAAGACCTTGAAGCCCGTTAGAAGTCAAGCAATGAAGTGAACACGACTCCAAGAAGCCCAAGGACCCTACCGGAGAAGATAGAAAATTCCGAGGACCTAGCCAGAAAAGTGCCGAATCTTGCGAGACAAGGAGCTTCATCCAATTCGGAGAGAAACTGACGACAAGGGCCCACTTGCAGAAGGGGGGAGGATCTAGAAGACTCGGGAAGCAACGTCGGGCGAAGGAGGCCGCAGACTGGGCCGAAGTGGGCCCAGGCCGGTCGGCCCAGGCCGGCCCAGCCCATTTCGAGGCCCAGCCGCCCTCCTTGACCTAGATGCATCTCGGGCTATTTATAGCCCCCTGACCGAGAGCCACGCATCAATCAATTCGTCATCCGCCGCCGAGGAGCAGAGAAGCTTGAGGGACACCATCTCGGAGATGAGGGTCGTGCTAGTTGTCTAGGGTCTCCCTAGCCGACGTGGGAACCTTGCATGGAAGACCACGTCGGAGCTCCGGAGCAAGGATCAAGATCGATGTAGGATCCCGGTGGTGATCTTGTTCATGTAATCATTCATGGTGAAGTCTTTAAGTGAATCCGATTTCTAGCGATCAAGTGCCTTCTCGATGATTTTGTTTTCTTCTTGGTTTTTCTTCTTCCCCAATCTAGTCTATAGCTAGATTGCATGGGGTGCTCTTGTAGTCGCGGTGGCTAGAGGTGCATACCGGACTGACCAAGTGTCTTCAACTTGTTCTTATCGAACTCGCCCTAGACTACCCACATGAATAGGAATACGTTGTGACAGAACGGGGGTTTCGAAAGGCGGGCGTTTTCGGAATTGGACCAGAGGCCACGGTTTAAAGATGCTTTTAATGAGATTCACTTTTGTATCTTCATCTATCTTGTTTGGAGCTACAACATAAGCATGATCTAGATTCTCTAGATCGGTTATCTCTTTGCTTTCTCTTGCTACCTCTCTAGTAGATTAGATTAGATTTGTTTTCTTTATGAGTTAGTAGATTAGATGCAACTTGCTTCTTCATAAGATAGCTTTCCTTGCTTTACTAGATTGATTCCTTGCGTCGCACATTGTTCCACGGATTCGATACCTTGGGTTCACCACTCGTGGGAAGAAGGGTCACTTGACTACGACGGGAGACTTGTCCGCTTGCAAGTCTAAACGAACTTCGATACAACTATTAACCGTCAACACTCCACCACGACCTTAGGGGCTACTGTAGATCCCGGCTCGGGGGCTGTCCCATCCGTCATCCCGGTCACCGGCATGGCGAGCTCGGCTTCTACCATGGCCGTCTCCATGGCCACGGCTTCAGGGATCATGGAACCTCCAGCTTGTGCTGTCAACACCGAGTACATGAAGTCAATTCCTACAACTACGACTACTATGCTTGGTGTCTACCAGTTGTGAAGTACACATACCTTCTACCAAGGTAGCTTCCTTCAGCGTAGCCTCCGCCGCGACTTCGGTCTACGGTGGCGGTGTGGGTTCCCGAACCTCCATTAGATGGTCATCTCCACCAGCTGCAGTACTGGCTTCATCACCGTCCCAAGACAGATCCGTGGATTTCCTACATCACACAAGTCATTCAGTCATTCATGGAAGATTGGTGACCCACGCGACTACTCGGGAGATCAGCAAAACTTACAAGGTTGACCGGACAACAATCACATTCGGGGCACTTAAAATGCTGGCAATATCTACAATTCCAGCTTTCGCGCTTGCCTTGTCTTCAGCTTGGCCCTCCTCCGGCTGCTCTGGCACCTTCGTCGGTGAAGGGTCCGGCCTTCTCTCCTCCACCGACGCCTGCGAGTTGTCGGCACCAGCTCCTTCTTGTGCCGATCCTGGCACGATTTTCCTAGTGGTTGGAGGCGAGCTGATACTCCTCTCAGTCGCCGCTCCCACTGTGTCCCAGGTGTCCTCTTCACCTTGGTCCACGGGGTCAGAAGAAGGAATATCTCATGACAACAAAAGATACAACTGTCAGAACATAGTACTCATTGACAAGTACTCGACTACACCATTTGCGGCACCCACCTCCTAGTTGGTTGTCTCTGTGATCTTCAACTTTTTGGCGGCGCATTTCTGCACCACATTGCGCGGCCTTCTCGGCGGCACAAGGATGCTAGCTTCAAGACTAGCTAGCTGTTGACGGTGTATTTTGGTACATCAAACATGTTCATTACACTTTGGTTTGAATTTGATTATGGAACTAACCTACCACTAGGCACACTAATCATATAACAAGTTCGTCTATGTGCATGCATTTGGAAGTGTTGTGTTTATGCAGGAAAACATGGACATAAAGGACGGATTCACAACAAGTTCAAAGGAGTATTTACGGAGTCTTGTTTGTGTTCATGAGCTTGATGAAATCACTTGCAATGGTGGCAAGGACTGAAGTGCTACGAAGGAACACCCCCGAGGATTGAAGCGTAAAAGACTGAACTTATGCACGAAGAACCTCCATCTTGGACGCGAGGATGACATTGTCAAAATCATGCAAATGGAAGGGGCAAAGTGCATAATCACCTGAAGACCCACGAGAGCGAAGGGGCGACCGAATCGGGCAGGGATGGGCCTGGGCCAGTCGGCCTAGTCAGGCCGGCCTGGCCCATTCCGGGTGCCGGTTCGGCCTCCCTTTCCTTGCACCCGAAGGATCTTCAACCTTAAACTCCTGGAGGTGCCGCCATTCAGAAGGGAGAGAGCCATTCGCAATGAGAGGCCATCCACAAGCTAGAGAGAGAGGAAGGAGATCTCCAGAGGAGGATCGCCCATCTCGAAGGAAGCACCCACAAGTGGAGAAGAAGGAAGACACCGTCGGAAGTGTCACCATGATCAACGGTGCTATGTCTCGCACCTTGATGGGGTAATCTTCTCATTTGTCCATGGGTTGTAATCGATCTTGAGATGTAATCACTACCTTGTTGGAACTTCTATCTATCATTATGTGTTGAATATACTTTAATGCTTAAGGTTAGCTACCATGCCGTAAAGGGAAGTAGAGCTCCAATGCTCCATTGGATCCATTCAATACGCCGTGTCCATCATAGGTCTAGTCATGAATACCTCCGCGTACTGACAGTACGGGGGGAGGGAAAGGGTGAAACCATGGTCACAACCCCCGATAGATTAGATCAGTTTTCATGTTTAAAGTAGTTGCATGTTCAAGTATCATAGACCCATGGGCGAGTGTCTTTTATCTTGTTAGCTTAATTGTTCTCTCTAGTGTAGTGTAGTTGTTTTCTAGTCTAATCATAGTTAGGGTTTGGTTAGTTAGTGAGTAGAGGTAGATCAAACGCTTGTAATCCCCTCGCTCCACGGATTGACAAGAACCTTGGGAATCCCGTGGTGAAAAAGGTGTAGGTCCGTACGCTTGCGGATCGTAGGTGGATACGTCTTTTCTCTGTCAACAAGCCCCTTTTTTTGGGGCCGTTGCCGGGGAGCAAGCTAGTTTACATCGTTTGGTTTGCATCTAACTTTATTTTATCTTTTAGTTTATCTTTTATTTGCTATATCTAACACATGTTATCTAGAAAACCACTTGTTTTTTTTTGTTTTTATCTTGTTGTCTAGATGGCATTCGTCAATCACCCCGTGGAAGAACCGGAGAAATCGCTAAGGGATTATGCTAGTCCTTGATGTGAAGACATAAAAGTACAAGAGTCGGATTCGAAGCTTTAAGCGACCAAGTATGAGATCAAATCTAAGATCATCGAGATGGCGGCAACAACCCTGTTTGAAGGGATGGTTACGGAGAACCCATATAGACACATAAGGCATTTCACGACGCTATGCAACACAGTGCGTCAAGAAGGAGTTCCCGATAAATGGTTCAAATGTAATCTCTTTCCCTACTCACTTGCCGGTGAAGCAAATACGTGGTACTCGTTTGCATCCTTTGAAGTTGAAGGCAATTGGAACAAGTTGACAAACAAGTTTTGCGATAAGTTCATTCCAATTAGCATCTAAGGAGACAAGTGATCACTTTCACTCAAGGAGAAGAGGAAGGGATAGACCATGCTTGGAATAGGTTTAATGAGTTGATCGAACAAGGACTAAGACTCGACTTCTCCGGTAACGTACTCTTGCATACATTTTTCTTTTCCCTAACCCCTAGTTGCATGCAACACGTCCAAATGTGTGCAGGTGGGGATCTCATGGAGAAAACACTCACGGAAGCTGCTCAACTTCTACATAAAATTAGTAAAGCAGCGGCTATGCGAAGAGATTGGGAAACAAGACTTGCGGGAGAGCCGGAATACAATTCAAGGAAGATGAAGTGTGCTGGATTTTCTAAAGAGGCAACCTCAGAAGTCACAAAAGTGGAGCCAATTCCAAGAAAGCTTGAAGAAGAGCACATCAAGTCAAGAACTACCCCGAGCATTGACTAAGCCGAATCAATGAAACAATCAAGAGAAGCATGTTAAGCGCAAAGCCATTAAGGGAGTTCGAACACATGTGGGTTCCAATCGATTACGGAGAGGTATTCGACAAGAGAAGATCGTTCCCTAACCAAAAGGGGATGGTAAGAGCATTAGAAGTGGATTTCCCACCGGAAAAGAAAGTGGAAGATTCATACGACCCTGAAACCACCAGTGAGATCTTTCAAAAGCTCTTTGGAGATGATGAAGTGGATCTAGAACACATAGCCGAGGTGAAAAGAATCATGGGGATCAAGCCCAAAGCATCGCCATACGCTCGCCTCGCCGTAGTTTATGCGATAGGATCCGAAGAAGAAGAGAAGACGACACCACACTTGAGTTGCAAGATCAATGGAGTTCAATGCAAAGCTTTGTGCGACATCGGAGCCCATGCAAGTGTCCTATATACTAAAATTTACGATAAAGTTCAAGACAACAACCTAGAGTTAGCTCCAACATCAACGAAATTAATCATGGGATATGGTAGAACTGTTAGACCTCTAGGTATTGATTGCAACATGAATGTAAACATCTCTGGAAAATGTATACCAATCGATTTCTTCGTTATTGATGCTTACGATAGTAATCATGATCACATAATCCTAGGTAGGCCCTTTCTTAAGTTGGTTAATGCCGCGTTGGATGCCGGAAAAGGCAAAGTAACAATGAACCTTAATGGAAAGAAGTACACATATAATTTTCTTCACCTTTTCCTCCTGAAGACGAAGTAGAGGAGATAGATAGTCTTTGTTTTGTTGAAACCCTTAGAGACCCACTACAAAGGGCGATGGAGAATCAAGTTAATGGTCAACAAGATGAAGAACTAAATAAAGCAATGAAAGGTTTAGAACCACAAGATGGAAGCGTGGAGGAAGAAAAATTTGAGGACATAGGAGAAATTAAACCCGAGGAGCCACAAGTGCCCGAGGTAGACCTTAAACCTTTTCCCAAAGGATTAAAGTATGAATTTTTGGGCCTAGACAAGACTTATCCAGTCATCGTGAGTGACGAGTTGAGTCCCGAAGAAAATGAGAAGTTGCTGATTTTATTGAAAAAACATAGGAAGGTGATTGGATATTCGATTAATGATCTCAAAGGTCTTAGCCCAGCCTTTTACACTCATCGTATACCTATGGAAGACCAATGTAAGCCCGTAGTGGACCACCAAAGGAGGCTAACTCATGCCATGCGAGAGGTAGTAAGGGAAGAGGTCATCAAGCTACTTGATGCCGGAATCATTTACCCGGTTCTGCATAGCGAATGGGTGAGTCCGGTACATTGTGTACCGAAGAAAGGAGGTTTAACCGTGGTGAAGAATGAGTTGATACCACAAAGAACCATGACCGGGTGGCAGATGTGTATTGATTACCGAAAGCTAAAAAAACGAAGCAAGATCACTTCCCCTTACCGTTCATTGACGAGATGCTCGAGAGATTACCGAACCACGCTTATTTTTGCTTTCTCGATGGGTACTCGGGGTTCATGCAAATTCCCATTCACCCGGATGATCAACACAAAACAATGTTTACATGACCTGATGGTACATTTGCATATAGAAGGATGCCCTTCGGTCTATGCAACGCTCCGGCCTCTTTTCAACGTTGCATGATGAAGGACCGATACGGCGAACCAGAGAGGGGGGAGTGAATGGGAGCCGATAAAAATTCTTCTCGAAGGAGATGGAAACTCCTACAAGATGAACACGGCTTCCAACACACATCTCCGACTCACTACCCAAGTTGGCCAAGCCCACGTAGCCACTGGAGTGCCACTGGACCTAGGAACCAACACACACACCCTTCCGACCCGAGAACGCAGCGGAACACCAAACCTCGAGTCTTCAGACCCACATCGGTCAGACCGGTGAGCACCACCGGGCAGACCGGTCCCTGCTGGTGAAACTGAGCAACTTTCACTAAGTGGCTCTACACCGGTCAGACCGGTGAGACACACCGGTCAGACCGATCGCGGCCGAAAGCCCCCAAGGCACCAAACAGTCCAACCGACCACCAAACTGACCCAAACTCGAAACAAGCAGCACCACGGAAAACGGCGAACACACCCGGACGTTCACCCGAGCAAAAACCCACCGAGGATTGCACCGGTCGGACCGGTGTAGCACCGGCGGCTCGGGATGAACAACACCCGCGGTCAACTCCCCCAAATCCAAACCTCGATCTCCCGAATCGCTCCACAGACTTGAACAAGACTTTGGGGATATTAGGGACACCTCATGAGGAGTCCATAGCCAAGTTTAATCCCACCAAAACTCGTCCAAAAAGGAGGAATCAAGGAAATCCCGCCAAGAGCACTTCCAACCCAAGAACTCAAGAAACCCCAAAATCGAGCACCTTTACTCACGGATTTGGGAGGGGAATCACAACCCAAAGAACCACGAAGGGTTCCCACAAATTTCCCCCATCAAATCCCCAAGAGAAAGGTCCCGAAAACAACCCAAAGAAATCACCAACGAGAGGGCTCCGAAAATTACCACCAAGAACAACCGGGGAAAACACATCCAAACCTTGAGGAACAATGTCGAATCATCTATACATGAAACAAAGGTTCATACAAGGTCTAGCAAGCCGCCCGATCATCCATCCCTCTCAATAAGATCTCTCCATGAAGCTCTCTTGCTAGTCCTATGGAAAACCTAAGGAAAATAGGAAGGAAAATAGGAAAACAAATGAGCTAGGGTTCCAAGAGTTGGCTGCCATCCTCTCACCTCTTGGGTTATATGGAGGCAACCGAAAGTCTAAAATGCCCTTTCCTAATAACTAGGGATACAAGCCCCTCAAGGGCGGATTTGGAAGTCTTCATGTCTTCTCCATCGGATGGATGCCTGGCGACCGTACCTCGCGTAGCCTCGACGCAAGCCATGCGATACCGACGCGTGTCCTCCGCTTCGAAGTCTCCGGACCGCGTTGTCGCACACCGGTCGACCGGTCGGACCCACCGGTCGGACCGGTCCGGTGCTTCGCCGCACCTCCGTCTTCGGTTCTCCTGGTCTTGGCTTTGTGGATCAACCAAGGAACCCGGTGGTTTTCTCGGTGAACCACCGGAAACCCCGCGAACTCGGTGTAGCCTCCGCCAATCTCCACTCATGACTTGGCTCCCACGTAGTCCCGGCTCGACCTTGGTTTTGAGGCTCAACCAAGAAACCGTCCACGACTTCATCTTGCTGTTCATGCCACCATGCGGCCCGCACTTGACCCCGCTGGCCACCGGGTCCCTCGAACGAAGCCTACTTGTCTTCTCCACACCCGGAGGCCTCACCGGCGACGACCTTTCGCGCTTGTTCTTCACCCGCACCAACACGAGTCAAGCCGCAACCCGCACCCGCAATACTTAGCCAAGAATCGGTCCACACAATGTTGTCAATCACTCATCACACAAGGAAGCGACCATCCACCGGTCCTCGAACCACACATGGTCCTCAATCTCCCCCTTGATGAGTGCATTGACAACACCCACACGAAAGTAACAAGAGAGAAAATAAAAAGAAAAGAAACGAACAAAAAGAAACTCCAACAAGCGATCGAAAGCCAAACAAAGGCAAAGAGCAAGATCACTTGAAGAAGACAAGTCTCGGACCCCTTAGGCAAGGGCAACGGCTCGACACATCCGAGACAAAGCAAAGCTCAAGCAAAGAGCGCAAACCACCGAATCAAAGCTCAAAAAACCACAAAGAGCTCCCCCTACACACATGCAAGCTCCCCCTGAACCAATGCAACTCCCCCTGGACAAATGGATGCAAACCACCGAAAACGGGCAGGCCGCAACAACTTCACTCACACGGTCGACCGGTCAACACGACCGGTGCCTAACATGTGCACAAGACCAACACTCACACCGGTCGGACCGGTGCTCACCACCGGTCGGATCGGTGCACAACGGATCCCGTAAATGGCTCGAAACCACACGAAAACCTTCTAAATGCGTTCGAAGCAAGCCATTTCAAGCTCAAACTTCTCCCCCTTGTTGGCAATGCATGAATCAAGCCAAAAATGCAAAACTTTCAACCTAGAGCTTCTCAAATAGACAAAATTCAACAAAGAATGCTACACATGTCCAAATGAGCAAGTTAGATACTCTACGGCTTCGTATCGATCTCAACTACATGATTACCAAGTTTCACAACCATTGGACGAAGCTAAGATGGATTTTTGCAATTTTGCGAAAAACTTGCCTCTCATGAGCAAAGTCCTAAACATGATCAAAGCATATCAAAATGGAAAGCCACACAAACTTCATGCTAGGACAGCCATTCTAATCATAAGACCATCACAAACACCCACAAGCACCTCATATCATGTCAAAGCCACCGAGCCATGTGCCTACTTCTATGGATGAGACTTCTCATTGGTAGGCATCATGCAACGGTTTAGCACCCAAAGCAAATTAAATTCAGCACAAAAGACATGGGAGCATATTTTCCAAGCATTTTTCATTTCATTTTCAGATTGATAAATGGTACACGAAATGTCTTTGCGAAAAAAGGAACTTATGCTCCTCCACAAGATAAATCAAGAGGGCTAAATATTCATGATGGCAAATGAGCCTTTGGCCCCATATGATCAATAAACTAGCTATCCAACCACAAATTAAGCATAGCCAAGCCACGAAAACATGTCAAGATCATATAGAGGCATTTACACATGAGAGCGCATACATGTGACATTTTTCAAAAAACATAGCTATCAACCATGGATTATTCATCAAGATCATCAAGAGCTAAGCCAAACTAACCATAGCATACCAAACAAGCTCACAAAGACATATATCTCATTCCATGGTGAACAATGTATATAAGAGAAGCTTTTCCTAACCAATGCATATGATACAGAATGCGTGCAATCTAAGATACAAGGATGCCTATACATCATGTTACATATGCCATGACAAATGCAAGAAATACACAAAGGAAAGCTATACATATGCTACAAAGAGAGCTCCCACACACCCAACTCAAGTAATCAAACACACACCAAGTTCCCCCCCGCAAACGAGTGAAAGTTGCTTGATCTAGGGGTTTGGTGAAAATATCGGCTAGTTGGTCATGTGTGGGTACATCGATCAAAGCTATCTTTCCTTTCTCTACGTTGTCTCTCAGAAAATGATACCTCACTTCTATGTGCTTGGTTTTGGAATGAAGCACTGGGTTCTTTACAACGCTTATGGCACTCGGTGCTATCACATTGAAGTGGGACATGGGTATACTCCTCACCAAAGTCACTCATGGTGTATGAAATCCAAAGGAGCCGAGAGCAACAACTAGCGACGGCAACATACTCGGCCTCGGTAGTGGATTGAGCAACACTCGACCGTTTGCGGGAAGAGCAAGACACCAAAGAGGAACCCAAAAGCGGCAAGTCCCGGAAGTGGACTTCCTATCCAACCGACACCCGCAAAATCCGCGTCCGAAAAACCATGAAGCGCCAAAGAAGAGGACGCGGAGTACCAAAGGCCGAAGTCGGGAGTGTGACGCAAGTACCTGAAAATTCGCTTCACCGCTTGCCGATGCGAAGTCCTCGGAGACGCTTGAAAACGAGCGCACAGACACACCGAGAACTCGTATGTCCGGCCTCGTCGCCGTCAAGTAGAGGAGTGACCCGATCATGCTCCGGTACTCCTTCTGATCCACATGTTCACCTTCCTCGTCCGCATCAAGAGCCGTAGTCGTACTCATCGGCGTCGTCATAGCCTTGGAGTCCTACATCTTGAACTTCCGCATAATGTCCTTGGTGTACTTCCCGGTGCACAAATGTTCCTTCCTATGATTGCTTGATTTGTAGCCCGAGGAAGAACCGCAACTCGCCCATCATGCTCATCTCAAATTCCCTCGCTCATATCATCCGCAAACCTTGCAACAAGAGAGTTAGACGAGCCACCAAAGACAATATCATCCACGTACACCCGCACAATCAAGATATCTCTCGCCCCGCCCTCGGCAAAAACAAGGTCCGATCGACCTTCCCCATCTCAAAACCTCTCTCAAACAAGAACCCCCTCAACCTCGCCATACCAAGCTCTAGGCGCCCGCTTCAACCCATACGCCGCCTTCCTCAACTTGTACACCCGGTGGGGGTACTTCTCACTCTCAAACCCCGGAGGTTGCCTCACATACACTTCTTCCTCCAACACATCATTCAGAAAGCACTCTTCACATCCATTTGGTGCAACTTGAACCCTTTAGCCACAGAGAAGGCTAGAAGGATCCTAATCGCCTCCAAACGGGCTACGGGAGCAAAGGTCTCCTCGTAGTCGATCCCCTGCTTCTGACTGAACCCCTGAGCAACAAGTCTCAACTTGTTCCTCACAACCTCACCCTTCTCTCCCTCTTTGTTCTTCCACACCCACTTTGTACCAATCGACTTACAGCCTGGGGGAGGGTCAACCAACTCCCACACCTGATTCCTCTCAAAGTTCTCCAACTCCTCATGCATCGAATTAACCCAATTGTGATCAGATACTGCGTATCCAATGTCTTTGGGCTCAAAAGTAGCAACAAACGCAAGCATGAGCGAAATGAGAATTGTTTTGAACCCTCGACCGTGTAGTGCGTTCATTCATGTCGCCGATGATCCTCGAAGCCGGGTGATCCACTTGTACTCGCCTTGATGCTACCTCCCCCTCAACATCAGCTTCTCCTCGTTCTTGATTCGTCGTCATAGGTGTAGTAGAGGGTCCGTCCATCACCGTAGTCGAAGTAGTGGGTACATGTTCAGTCGGGGGCACCACACCGCCATCTTCATCATCACCATGTTCATGCCCCTCCTCCTGAAAGATCTCCTCGCCAAGCTCATCATCACCTGCACACTCAAAGACAAGCTGACTACGTGGCTCTGTCTCGTCGAAGGTTACCTCGCAAGTCTCCACGATTTGGTTAGTTTCAAGATTGAGCACACGATATGTTCTAGAATGAGATGCATAACCAAAGAAAATGCCATCGACGGACCTAGCCTCAAACTTATCCAACTTCCCGCCTTTCTTCGAATGAAACACTTGCAACCAAAGACATGGAAGTGACTCACCTTGGGTGTGCGACCATGCATCAACTCATAGCATGTCTTCTTCTTGTGCACTCGAGGTATATCCCGTTCGACACATAGCACGCGGTATTCACCGCCTCGGCCTAATACCTCCTCGGAGTCCTATGCTCATCAAGCATCGTCCGATCCATCTCGCACAAGGTCCCGTTCTTCCTTTCCACAACACCATTCCGGGGAGGCGTATATGGACTCGAAAACCGGTGCTCAAGACCTAAGTCATGGCAAAAGGTTTCAAAACGAGAATTTCGAATTCTGAGCCATTATCACTGCGGATAGCTCGTATGGCATCTCCGTGCCTCTCGTTCCTCAACCTCAAGACTAGATCTCGAACAAAACCAAACGTCTCCCCCTTATCCTCGAGAAAGAACACCCAAGCATACTGAGAATAGTCGTCCACCACAACAATGAGATACCACTTCCCACCCGCAGATCGCACATGAGCTGGGCCAACAAGGTCCATATGGAGCAACTCACATGGACGCTCAGTCATCACATCGGTGAGAGGCGGGTGAGAAGAGGCTACCATCTTGGCATGCCTACAAGGCGCACAAACCAACTCTTTCTCAAGCCTCAACCGTGGCAATCCTCGGACCAATTTGAGTTTACTCAAGAGAGACAAAAGGTCAAAGCTCAAGTGACCCAACTTCCTATGCCACTTCCACAACTCACTCGAAGAACCAGCCAAGAAACAACGCTCCACACCCGAAGACTGAGAAAAATCAGCACGAAACACCTGACCCTCGGGAACGACCATACATACAAGGTCCCCTCGAGAGTCCAAAATCCGAGAACCACCTGGCCGAAACAACACCTCAAAGCCCTCATCCAACAACTGGGACACAGAAAGCAAATTGTACCCCAGCGATTGAACAAGAGCAACACGCCTCAGAGTGATCTTGTCACTCACTTTGATCTCACCTTCTGAAAGCACACGCCCACGCCCATTGTCCCCAAAAGTGATGTACCTCTTCGTCACCACGGGACGAGACTTGAGAACCACCCCCTCGTCTCCGGTCATATGCCTCGAGCAACCGGAGTCAATCAACCAAATGTTCTTCAAGTCTCCCACCTGAAATTAAAAAACGAGCAAGTGAGCGAACAAACGACTCAAAGACGGGGTTAGTACCAAAAGAGTAAAACCAGTGCCGAGCCATTTGCTCGAAAGTGCGGTTAGCACCAACCAAAGCATCTCTCCTACCAAAGCTACCTCCACGAACACCACCACGGTAACCACCCTGAGGGAACCACCCCTCTCTGCTTGGAGGAGGACCAAAACCACGAAAGAGAACCCGTGGACCATCCCTCCTCTCCTTCTCAAAGCTACGACTCCTCCCATCCCCGTAGTGAACTCGAGGGGGAGAACGCCTAGCAACCTGACCACCTGCAAACTCTCCAGCCCAACCACCGAACCACGACCTCTAGAAACAACCCTCGTACCCGTACGAGCCCGAAACCCAAAACGCCGCCCTGTCCGTGCCCGCATCGGTCTGACCGGTGCTCCACACCGGTCTGACCGGTGTGACCTGGGCAGCAGCGCCTCCAACAGCCTTCCGCTCTCCCCAAGCCCGAACTGTCCTCACATTCGCCTTGGCCCTGGGCATCTGCACACGAGGCTTAAGTACACCATCGGAAGGGTGGTACTTGTCCTTGTTAGCCTACTCCTTTGCCATTCTGTCCTCACGCTTCCTTTTGAAGCAAAACTCCTCCTTATGGCCATCTCTCCCACAATAGCCACAATGGAACCTCACAAGCTTAGGCTTAGGCTTGGGTTGTGGCTGCTCACTTGGTTTCTCTCCACTCAAATCCTCCACCGATTTCCCCTCACTAGCCTTCTCACTTTCTTTCCCAAAGAACACTTTCCTCGAAGTGCTCACAAACTTGATAGGCTTTTGTAGATCATTTGTGGGTGTAGGAAACACGGGTGGAGCTGGGGTTGTGTCTAGTCGGTTCCTAAGATGGTTAGGTTTTGGAGGGAAATCATTTTTGTGGTGGGTTTTTGGTGGCTCGGGATATTCTCTCCACTTCCCTCACGAACCTTGTTTGCCCCAAGTCCCTCACCATCCTCGCTCTTAAACGCCTCGATCATCATCCTCAACCGAGGCTCATGACCGACAACCAACCCATCAACTTCCTCAAGTCATCATTCTCATCTTGCAAACGATCAACATAATGTGCAAGTTCCAAATTTTTCAAAGCATGCATTGGACGGGTAGAGCATGATGTAGGCATGGGTTCCTTCAATTTAGCCTCAAGAGAACTAGTGTATGCATGCATCTCATCAATCTTAGCATGAAAAACGGGGCAAGAAGTGCAAGCACCTAGCAAAGCAGTCTAGACTTAAGCTCACCCACTTCAACCCTAAGCACATCTAGTTCCTCACACTTGGAGGCATGCTTCTCCTTAAACAAAGCAAGATCGGCAAGAAATATGGAGCAATCAAGACAATCATTCTCATCCGAAACAACGGGCTAGCCTTAAGGGAATCAATCTCAAGCTTGCTATCAAGCACCCGTGTCTCTAGCTCGGCCACTCTAGTCCTAGCATCCTCGAGTGAAGCCCTAAGCTCTTTTCTCATTTTCTCGGCCTCTCTAAGCATGTTATCACGGTTATCAAGCAAAGTGCCAAGTCTCTCATTCTCCCGGCGCAAGAAGGGAAGTTCATCACGCACCTCGTCGTCGGACTCGCAGTCCGAGTCGCTCCGTGTGCTCTTCTTGCCGCCGGAGCTCGGCCGCCATGGTGTAGAAGCCGTCTCTCACGAAGCGGCTCGCCCCACTCCGGTTCTTGGACGACTTCTTTTTCTTGCGACGATCACCTTCATCTTCACCGGCCGCTCGAGCTCGAGGTGGAGTACGCGGAACCGGAGTCGACGTCGCTCGCTCCCACCATCGCTCGGGCCTTGCCTTGGCTCTCCTTCTTCCTCAATCGTTGCTCGTCCTTGTACTTGTTCTTGTGCTTGCTCTTGTGGTCGCGCCTCGACCGGTACTTGCCATCGTTCCTCGGCTTGTGCTTGTAGCCGTCCTTGTTCTCGGTCTTCTCCGGGCGCTGAAGGACCGATACGGCGAACCGAGAGGGGGGGAGTGAATGGGAGCCGATAAAAATTTTTCTCGAAGGAGATGAAAACTCCAACAAGACGAACACAACTTTCCAACACACGTCTTCGACTCACTACCAAGGTTGGTCAAGCCCACGTAGCCACCGGAGTGCCACCGGACCTAGGAACCAACACGCAACCTTCCGACCCGAGAAACGCAACGGAAAAACCAAACCTCGAGTCTACAGACCCACACCGGTCGGACCGGTGAGCACCACCGGCCGGACCGGTCCCCGCAGTGAACCCGAGCAACTTCCACTAAGTGGCTCTACACCGGTCGGACCGGTGAGACACACCGGTCCGACCGATGGCGGCCGAAAGCCCCCAAGACACCAAACGAAGCCAATCGACCACCAAACGGACCCAAACTCAAAACAAGAAGCACCACGGGACAACAACAAACACACCAAGACGTTCACCCAAGCAAAAACCCACAAGGGCTCGCACCGGTCGACCGGTCAAGAGCACCGGTCGACCGGTGTAGCACGGGCGGCTCGGGATGAACGGCACTCGCGGGTCAACTCCCCCAAATCCAAATCTCGATCTCCCGAATCGCTCCACGGACTTGAACAAGACTTTGGGGATATCGGAACACCTCATGAGGAGTCCATAGCCAAGTTTAATCCCACCAAATCTCGTCCAAAAAGGAGGAATCGAAGAAATCCCGCCGAAAGCACTTCCAACCCAAGAACTCCGTAAAAACCCCAAAATCGAGCACTTTTACTCACGGATTTGGGAGGGGAATCACAACCCAAAGAACCACGAAGGGTTCCCACAAATTTCCCCCATCAAATCCTCGAGAGAAAAGCCCCGAAAACACCCCAAAGAAATCACGAAGAGAGGGCTCCGAAAATCACCACCAAGAACAACCGGGGAAAACTCCAAACCTTGAGGAACCACGCCGAATCATCTATACATGAAACAAAGGTTCGTACAAGGTCTAGCAAGCCGCCCGATCATCCATCCCTCTCTACAAGATCTCTCCGTGAAGCTCTCTTGCTAGTCCTAGAGAAAACCTAGAGAAAATAGGTGGAAAATAGGAAAACTAATGAGCTAGGGTTCCAAGAGTTGGCTGCCATCCTCTCACCTCTTGGGTTATATGGAGGCAATCGAATGTCTAAAATGCCCTTCTCTACTAACTAGGGATACAAGCCCCTCAAGGGCGGATTTGGAATTCTTGATGTCTTCACCATCGGACGGATGCCCGCGACCGCACCCCGCGTAGCCTCGACGCAAGCTATGCGATCCCGACGCGTGTCCTCCGCTTCGAAGTCTCCGGACCGCGTCGTCGCACACCGGTCGGACCGGTGCTCCTCACCGTCGACCGGTCCCCACCGGTCGGGGCCGGTCCGGTGCCGCCGCACCTCCGTCTTCGGTTCTCCGGCTCTTGGCTTTGTGGATCAACCAAGGAACCCGGTGGTTTTCTCGGTGAACCACCGGAAACCCCGCGAACTCGGTGTAGCCTCCGCCAATCTCCACTCATGACTTGGCTCCCACGTAGTCCCGGCTCGACCTTGGTTTTGAGGCTCAACCAAGAAACCGTCCACGACTTCATCTTGCTTGTTCATGCCACCATGCGGCCCGCACTTGACCCCCGCCGGCCACCGGTCCCTCGAACGAAGCCTACTTGTCTTCTCCACACCCGGAGGCCTCACCGCGACGACCTTTCGCGCTTGTTCTTCACCCCGCACCAACACGAGTCAAGCCGCAACCCGCACCCGCAATACTTAGCCAAGAATCAGTCCACACAATGTTGTCAATCACTCATCACACAAGGAAGCGACCATCCACCGGTCCTCGAACCACACATGGTCCTCAATCTCCCCCTTGATGAGTGCATTGACAACACCCACACGAAAGTAACAAGAGAGAAAAGAAAAAGAAAAGAAACGAACAAAAAGAAACTCCAACAACCGATCGAAAGCCAAACAAAGGCAAAGAGCAAGATCACTTGAAGAAGACAAGTCTCGGACCCCTTAGGCAAGGGCAACGGCTCGACACATCCGAGACAAAGCAAAGCTCAAGCAAAGAGCGCAAACCACCGAAACAAAGCTCGAAAACTCACAAAGAGCTCCCCCCGCACACATGCAAGCTCCCCCCCCGAATCAATGTAACTCCTCCCGGACGAATGCATGCAAGAAACCACATGAAACAGGGTAGCCGCAAGCAACTTCACTCACACCGGTCGGACCGGTCATCACCACCGGTCGACCGGTGCCTAACATGTGTACGGGACCAAGCACTCACACCGGTCGGACCGGTGCTCTTCACCGGTCGGACCGGTGTACAACGAGAGCCCGTAAATGGCTCGAAACCACCTGAAAACCTTCTAAATGCATCCACCAAGCCATTTCAAGCTCAAACTTCTCCCCCTTGTTGGCAATGCATGAATCAAGCCAAAAATGCAAAACTTTCAACCTAGAGCTTCTCAAATATACAAAATTCAACATAGGATGCTACACACGTCCAAATGAGCAAGTTAGATACTCTACGGCTTCGTATCGATCTCAACTACATGATCACCAAGTTTCACAACCATTGGACGAAGCTAAGAAGGATTTTGGCAATTTTGCGAAAAGCTTGCCTCTCATGAGCAAAGTCCTAAACATGATCAAAGCATATCAAAATGGCAAAGCCACACAAACTTCATGCTAGGACAGCCATTCTAATCACAAGACCATCACAAACACCCACAAGCACCTCATGTCATGTCAAAGCCACCGAGCCATGTGCCTACTTCTATTTATGAGACTTCTCATTGGTAGGCATCATGCAACGGTTTAGCACCCAAAGTAAATTAAATTCAGCACGTATGACATGGGAGCATATTTTCCAAGCATTTTTCATTTCATTTTCAGATTTGTAAATGGTACATGAAATGTCTTTGCAACAAAAAGGAACTTATGCTCCTCCACAAGATAAACCAAGAGGGCTAAACATTCATGATGGCAAATGAGCCTTTGGCCCCATATGATCAATAAACTAGCTATCCAACCACAAATTAAGCATAGCAAGGCCACACAAACATGTCAAGAGCATGTAAAGGCATTTACACATGAGAGAGCATACATGTGACATTTTTCCAAAAGCATAGCTATCAACCATGGATTATTCATCAAGATCATCAAGAGCTAAGCCAAACTAACCGTAGCATACCAAACAAGCTCACAAAGACATATATCTCATTCCATGGTGAACAATGTATATGAGAGAAGCTTTTCCTAACCAATGCATATGGTACAAATGCATGCAATCTAAGATACAAGGATGCCTATACATCATGTTACATATGCCATGCCAAATGCAAGAAATGCACAAGGGAAGCTATACATATGCTACAAACCGGCTCCTCGAGGGGAGGCAAAACGGGCTCGACACCACCGCAAAAGAGAGCTCCTACACACCCAACTCAAGAAATCAAACACACACCAAGTTCCCCCCGCAAATGAGTGAAAGTGGCTTGATCTAGGGGTTTGGTGAAAATATCGGCTAGTTGGTCATGTGTGGGTACATGGATCAAAGTCGTCTTTCCTTTCTCAACATTGTCTCTCGTAAAAATGATACCTCACTTCTATGTGCTTGGTTTTGGAATGGAGCACTGGGTTCTTTGCAACGCTTATGGCACTGGTGCTATCACATTGAAGTGGGACATGGGTATACTCCTCACCAAAGTCACTCATGGTGTAGGTGATCCAAAGGAGCTGAGAGCAACAACTAGCAGCGGCAACGTACTCGGCCTCGGTCGTGGATTGAGCAACACTCGACTGCTTGCGGGAAGACCAAGAGACCAAAGAGGAACCCAAAAACTGGCAAGTCCCGAAGTGGACTTCCTATCCAACCGACACCCGCAAAATCCGCGTCTGAAAAACCATGAAGCGCCAAAGAAGAGGACGCGGAGTACCAAAGGCCGAAGTCGGGAGTGTGACGCAAGTACCTGAAAATTCGCTTCACCGCTTGCCGATGCGAAGTCCTCGGAGACGCTTGAAAACGAGCGCACAGACACACCGAGAACTGTATGTCCGGCCTCGTCGCCGTTAAGTAGAGGAGTGACCCGATCATGCTCCGGTACTCCTTCTGGTCCACGTGTTCACCTTCCTCGTCCGCATCAAGAGCTGTAGTCGTACTCATCGGCGTCGTCATAGCCTTGGAGTCCTCCATCTTGAACTTCCTCACAATGTCCTTGGTGTACTTAGCCTGGTGCACAAATGTTCCTTCCTTTGATTGCTTGATTTGTAGCCCGAGGAAGAACTCGCAACTCACCCATCATGCTCATCTCGAACTCCCCGCTCATATCATCCGCAAACCTCGCAACAAGAGAGTTAGACGAGCCACCAAAGACAATATCATCCACGTACACCCGCACAATCGGGATATCTCTCGCCTTGCCTCGGCAAAAACAAGGTCCGATCGACCTTCCCCATCTCAAAACCTCTCTCAAACAAGAACCCCCTCAACCTCGCCATACCAAGCTCTAGGCGCCGCTTCAACCCATACAATGCCTTCCTCAACTTGTACACCCTGGGGGTACTTCTCACTCTCAAACCCCGAGGCTGCCTCACATACACTTCTTCCTCCAAAGCACACCATTCGAAAAGCACTCTTCACATCCATTTGGTGCAACTTGAACCCTTTAGTCACGAGAAAAGGCTAGAAGGATCCTAATCGCCTCCAAACGGGCTACGGGAGCAAAGGTCTCCTCGTAGTCAATCCCCTCCTTCGGCGATCGAACCCTTGAGCAACAAGTCTCGACTTGTTCCTCACAACCTCACCCTTCTCTCCCTCTTTGTTTTTCCACACCCACTTTGTACCAATCGGCTTACACCCCGGGGGAGGGTCAACCAACTCCCACACCCGATTCCTCTCAAAGTTATCCAACTCCTCATGCATCGAGTTAACCCAATTGTGATCGGATAGTGCGTGTCCAATGTCTTTGGGCTCGAAAGAAGCAACAAATGCAGCATGAGCAAAATGGGAATTGTTTCGAACCCTCGACCGTGTAGTGCGTTCATTCATGTCGCCGATGATCCTCGAAGCCGGGTGATCCACTTGAACTCGCCGGGGAGGTTCTCGCCTCGAAGCTACCTCCCCCTCAACATCGCCTTCTCCTCGTTCTTGATTTGTCGTCGTAGGTGTAGCAGAGGGTCCATCCATCATCGCGGTCGAAGTAGTGGGTACATGTTCAGCCGGGGGCACCGCACCACCATCCTCATCATCACCATGTTCATGCTCCTCCTCCCGAAAGATCTCCTCGCCAAGCTCATCATCACCGCACACTCAAAGACAAGCCGACTACGTGGCTCGTCTCGTCGAAGGTTACCTCGCAAGTCTCCACGATTTGGTTAGTTTCAAGGTTGAGCACACGATATGCTCTAGAATGAGATGCATAACCAAAGAAAATGCCATCGACAGACCTAGCCTCAAACTTATCCAACTTCCCGCCTTTCTTCGTAATGAAACACTTGCAACCAAAGACATGGAAGTGACTCACCTTGGGTGTGCGACCATGCATCAACTCATAGCATGTCTTCTTCTTGTGCACTCGAGGTATATCCCCGTTCGACACATAGCATGCGGTATTCACCGCCTCACCCAATACCTCCTCGAGTCCTATGCTCATCAAGCATCATCCGAGCCATCTCGCACAAGGTCCGTTCTTCCTTTCCACAACACCATTCCGGGGAGGCGTATACGGACTCGAAAACCGGTGCTCAAGACCCAAGTCATGACAAAAGGTTTCAAAACGAGAGTTCCTGAATTCCGAGCCATTATCACTGCGGATAGCTCGTATGGCATCTCCGTGCCTCTCGTTCCTCAACCTCAAGACTAGATCTCGAACAAAACCAAACGTCTCCCCCTTCTCCTCGAGAAAGAACACCCACGCATACCGAGAATAGTCGTCCACCACAACAAGGACATACCACTTCCCACCCGCGATCGCACACGAGCCGGGCCAACAAGGTCCATATGGAGCAGCTCGCATGGACGCTCGCTCATCACATCGGTGAGAGGCGGGTGAGAAGAGGCCACCATCTTGGCATGCCTACACGGAGCACAAACCAACTCTTTCTCAAGCCTCAACCGTGGCAATCCTCGGACCAAATTGAGTTTACTCAAGCGAGACAAAAGGTCAAAGCTCAAGTGACCCAACTTCCTATGCCACTTCCACAACTCACTCGAAGAACCGGCCAAGAAACAACGCTCCACACCCAAAGACTGAGAAAAATCAGCACGAAACACTTGACCCTCGGGAACGACCATACGTACAAGGTCCCCTCGAGAGTCCACAATCCGAGAACCACCAGGCCGAAACAACACCTCAAAACCCTCATCCAACAACCGGGACACGAAAAGCAAATTGTACCCCGGCCGATTGAACAAGAGCAACACGCCTCGCAGTGATCTTGTCACTCACTTTTATCTCACCTTCTCGAAATCACACGCCCACGCCCATTGTCCCCAAAGGTGATGTACCTCTTCGTCACCACCGGACGAGACTTGAGAACCACCCCCCGTCTCCGGTCATATGCCTCGAACAACCGGAGTCAATCAACCAAATGTTCTTCAAGTCTCCCACCCGAAATTCAAAAATAGGCACGTGAGCGAACAAACGACTCAAAGATCGGGGTTAGTACCAAAGGAGGAAAACCAAAGTGCCGAGCCATTTGCTCGAAAGTGGGGTTAGCACCAACCAAAGCATCTCTCCTACCAAAACTACCTCCACGAACACCACCACGGTAACCACCCTGAGGGAACCACCCCTCTCTCGCCCGGAGGAGGACCAAAACCACGCAAGAAAGCCCGTGGAACATCCTTCCTCTCCAACTCAATGCCACGACTCCTCCAATCCCCGTATTGAGCACGAGGAGGAGAACGCCTAGCAACCGACTACCCGCACCCTTTCCACCCCAACCACCGTAACCACGACCACCGGAAACAACCCTCGCACCCGTACGAGCTCAAAACCCGAACAAACTGTCTCCGTCTGTGCCCGCACCGGCTCGACGGGTGCCCCACACCGGTCCGACCGGTGTGACCCGGCGCAAAGAGCACCACCTGCAGCCTTCTTCTCTCCCCAAGCCCGAACTCGTCCTCACAATCGCCTTGCCCCTGGGCATCTGCATACGAGGCTCAAGTACACCATCGGAAGGGTGGTACTTGTCCTTGTTAGCCCACTCCTTCTCCATTCTCTCCTCACGCTTCCTCTTGAAGCAAAACTCCTCCTTATGGCCATCTCTCCCACAATAGCCACAATGGAACCTCACAAGCTTAGGCTTAGGCTTGGGATGTGGCTGTTCACTCGGTTTTTCTCCACTCAAACCCTCCACCGGTTTCTCACCACTTGCCTTCTCACTCTCCTTCCCAAAGAACACTTTCCCCGAAGTGCTCACAAACTTGATAGGCTTTTGTAGGTCATTTGTGGGTGTAGGAAACACGGATGGAGCTGGGGTTGTGTCTAGTCGATTCCTTAGATGGTTAGGTTTTGGAGGGAAATCATTTTTGTGGTGGGTTTTTGGTGGCTCCGGGATATTTTCTCCACTTCCCTCACCAACCTTGTTTGCCCCAAGCCCCTCACCATCTTGCCTCTTAAAGGCCTCGATCATCATTCTCAACTGAGGCTCGTGACCGGACAGCCAACCCATCAACTTCCTCAAATCATCATTCTCATCCTGCAAACGATCAACATAATGTGCAAGCTCCAAATTTTTCAATGCATGCATTTCACAGGTAGAGCAAGATGTAGGCATGGGTTCCTTCAATTTAGCCTCGAGCGAACTAGTGTAAGCATGCATCTCATCAATCTTAGCATGCAAAACAGGGCAAGAAGTGCAAGCACCTAGCAAAGCAGTCTAGACTTAAGCTCAGCCACTTCAACCCTAAGCACATCTAGTTCCTCACACTTGGAGGCATGCTTCTCCTTAAACAAAGCAAGATCGGCAAGGAATATGGAGCAATCAAGCACAATCATTCTCATCGAAACAACGGGGCTAGCCTTAAGCGAATCAATCTCAAGCTTGCTATCAAGCACCCGTGTCTCTAGCTCACCCACTCTAGTCCTAGCATCCTCGAGTGAAGCCCTAAGTTCTTTCCTCATTTTCTTGGCCTCTCTAAGCATGTCATCACGGTTATCAAGCAAAGAGCCAAGCCTCTCATTCTCCCGGCGCAAGAAGGGAAGCTCATCACGCACCTCGTCGTCGGACTCGCAGTCCGAGTCGCTCCGTGTGCTCTTCTTGCCGCCGGAGCTCAACGCCATGGTGCGAAGCCATCTCTCGCGAAGCGCCTCGGCCCGCTCGTGTTCTTGGACGACTTCTTGTTCTTGCGGCGATCTCCCTCGTCGTCGCCGCCGCTCGAGCTCGAGGTGGAGTACGCGGAACTGGAGTCGACGTCGCTCGCTCCAACCATCGCTCGGGCCTTGCCTCGGCCCTCTTTCTTCCTCGATCGTCGCTCGTCCTTGTACTTGTTCTTGTGCTTGCTCTTGTGGTCGCGCCTCGAACGGTACTTGCCATCGTTCATCCTCGGCTTGTGCTTGTAGCTGTCCTTGTTCTCGGCCTTCTCCGGGCAGTCGGCGACGAAGTGTCCCGCTTGCCGCACTGGAAGCAGGTCCTCGTGTTCCTCCTCATGTTCACGCGGTTCTCGTGCGGCCTCTCGAACCGCCTCGTCACCGCCGCCGGCTCGTCCTCTCCAAGGTCATCAAACTCCTCATCCGGCATAGACATCAAAGAGGAAAACGAGAACATCCCGGTGGATGGGTTAGAGTTAGTCTTTCCTTTGGAACCACCAACGAGGGCAAGACTATGGGAATCGGTCGGTCCCTCGAGCTTGGCGCTCATGCCCCTATCCACCTCGGCCGACTTGAGCTTCGAGAACAGCTCGTTCACCGTCAGAGTATCATACCTCTCCGACTCGACTATGGCCTCGAACTTTCCACCCCATATCGTACGATCCAAGGAGTGTAAGAGCTTGACCGCTCTATCATGATCATCGTACGGGAGCACGTCCACATTGGCCCTCATGTTGTTCACCACCACCGTGAACCTTTGAAACAAGGCATCGATGGACTCACCGGGAGATGAGTGAAGTTCTCGTACTCTCTCCGTAGGTCGCATACAACCGTGCCTCGAACCTCGGGTGTTCCCAACATGAGCCTCCTTCAACACCGCCCAAATCCTACAAGCCAAGTGCTCGGTGTGCACCCGATCGAACTCGGCCGACACAAAGCACGAAACAAGTAGTCGACCGCCTTATTGTTGGCGTCGAATCCGTCCCTCGACCCCGGAGCAAGGAAATCCATCGGCCGGACATAGCCCTGTGTCCACCGTGACATCCCAAAGAAGCCGACCCTTTCCGCGGAGGAACGCACCCATCCGCTTGCTCCACATCCGGTAGTTCTTGCCATCGAAGTGTGGAGGACCCGAACCCCGTTCTCGGTACGCCATCCTTGGATCTTAGACTCGGTTAGAGTCAACAAAGACCCGAACCGGCTCGATACCACTTGAAGGACCGATACGGCGAACCGCAGAGGGGGGAGTGAATGGGAGCCGATAAAAATTCTTGTCGAAGGAGATGAAAACTCCAACAAGATGAACACGGCTTCCAACACACGTCTCCGACTCACTACCAAGGTTGGTCAAGCCCACGTAGCCACCGGAGTGCCACCGGACCTAGGAACCAACACGCAACCTTCCGACCCGAGAAACGCGCGGAAAAACCAAACCTCGAGTCTATAGACCCACACCGGTCAGACCGGTGAGCACCACCGGTCGACCGGTCCCTACAGTGAACCCGAGCAACTTCCACTAAGTGGCTCTACACCGGTCGACCGGTGAGACACACCGGTCGACCGATGGCGCCGAAAGCCCCCAAGACACCAAACAGGCCAACCGACCACCAAACGGACCCAAACTCGAAACAAGCAGCACCACGGGACAACAACAAACAAACCAAGACGTTCACCCGAGCAAAAACCCACAAGGGCTCGCACCGGTCGACCGGTCAACAAAGACCGGTCGACCGGTGTAGCTCGGGCGACTCGGGATGAACAAAGACCCGCGGTCAACTCCCCCAAATCCAAATCTCGATCTCCCGAATCGCTCCACGGACTTGAACAAGACTTTGGGGATATCGGAACACCTCATGAGGAGTCCATAGCCAAGTTTAATCCCACCAAATCTCGTCCAAAAAGGAGGAATCGAAGAAATCCCGCCGAAAGCACTTCCAACCCAAGAACTCAAGAAAACCCCAAAATCGAGCACTTTTACTCACGGATTTGGGAGGGGAATCGCAGCCCAAAGAACCACGAAGGGTTCCCACAAATTTCCCCCATCAAATCCTCGAGAGAAAAGCCCCGAAAACACCCCAAAGAAATCACGAAGAGAGGGCTCCGAAAATCACCACCAAGAACAACCGGGAAAACACATCCAAACCTTGAGGAACCACGCCGAATCATCTATACATGAAACATAGGTTCGTACAAGGTCTAGCAAGCCGCCCGATCATCCATCCCTCTCTACAAGATCTCTCCGTGAAGCTCTCTTGCTAGTCCTAGAGAAAACCTAAAGAAAATAGGTGGAAAATAGGAAAACTAATGAGCTAGGGTTTCAAGAGTTGGCTGCCATCCTCTCACCTCTTGGGTTATATGGAGGCAATCGAATGTCTAAAATGCCCTTCTCTACTAACTAGGGATACAAGCCCCTCAAGGGCGGATTTGGAATTCTTGATGTCTTCACCATCGGACGGATGCCCGGCGACCGCACCTCGCGTAGCCTCGACGCAAGCTATGCGATCCCGACGCGTGTCCTCCGCTTCGAAGTCTCCGGACCGCGCGTCGTCGCACACCGGTCGACCGGTGCTCCTAACCGGGCCGACCGGTCCCCACCGGTCCGGACCGGCCGACCCACCGGTCGGACCCGGTCCGTGCCGCTTGCACCTCCGTCTTCGGTTCTCCCGGTCTTGGCTTTGTGGATCAACCAAGGAACCCGGTGGTTTTCTCGGTGAACCACCGAAACCCCGCAAACTCGGTGTAGCCTCCGCCAATCTCCACTCATGACCGGGCTCCCACGTAGTCCCGGCTCGACCTTGGTTTTGAGGCTCAACCAAGAAACCGTCCACGACTTCATCTTGCTTGTTCATGCCACCATGCGGCCCGCACTTGACCCCACCGGCCACCGGGTCCCTCGAACGAAGCCTACTTGTCTTCTCCACACCCGGAGGCCTCACCGAGTGACGACCTTTCGCGCTTGTTCTTCACCCGCACCAACACGAGTCAAGCCGCAACCTCGCACCCGCAATACTTAGCCAAGAATCGGTCCACACAACGTTGTCAATCACTCATCACACAAGGAAGCGACCATCCACCGGTCCTCGAACCACACATGGTCCTCGGCGGTCGGCGACGAAGTGTCCCGGCTTGCCGCACCGGAAGCATGTTCTCGTGTTCCTCCTCATGTTCACGCGGTTCTTGTGCAGCCTCTCGAACCGCCTCGTCAGGAGCGCTAGCTCGTCCTCTCCAAGCTCGTCGAACTCCTCATCTGGCATGGACATCAAAGAGGAGAAAGAGAACATCCCGGTGGATGGGTTAGAGTTAGCCTTTCCTTTGGAACCACCAACGAGGGCGAGACTATGGGAGTCAGTCGGACCCTCGAGCTTGGCAGTCATGCCCCTATCCACCTCACCCGACTTGAGCTTCGAGAACGGCTCGTTCACCGTCGCAGTGTCATACTTCTCTAACTCCACAATGGCCTCGAACTTTCCGCCCCAAATCGTACGATCCAAAGAGTGTAAGAGCTTGACCGCTCTATCATGATCATCGTACGGGAGCACGTCCACATTGGCCCTCATGTTGTTCACAACTACCGTGAACCTACCGAAACAAGGCATCGATGGACTCACCGGGGAGATAAGTGAAGTTCTTGTACTCTCTCCGTAGGTCGCATACATCCGTGCCCGAACTCGGGCATTCCCAACATGAGCCTCCTTCAAAGACCGCCCAAATCCTACAAGCCAAGTGCTCGGTGTGCACTCGATCGAACTCGAGCCGACACAAAGCACAAAACAAGTAGTCGACCGCCTTATTGTTGGCGTCGAATCCGTCCCCTCGATCTTGGAGCGAGGAAGTCCATCGGCCGGACATAGCCCGTGTCCACCGTGACATCCCAAAGGATCCGACCCTTTCCGCGGAGGAACGCACCCATCCGCTTGCTCCACATCCGGTAGTTCTTGCCATCGAAGTGAGGAGGACCCAAACCCCGTTCCCCGGTACGCCATCCTTGGATCTTAGACTGGTTAGAGTCAATGAAGACCCGAACCGGCTCTGATACCACTTGAAGGACCGATACGGCGAACCAGAGAGGGGGGAGTGAATGGGAGCCGATAAAAATTCTTCTCGAAGGAGATGGAAACTCCTACAAGATGAACACGGCTTCCAACACACGTCTCCGACTCACTACCCAAGTTGGCCAAGCCCACGTAGCCACTGGAGTGCCACTGGACCTAGGAACCAACACACACACCCTTCCAACTCGAGAACCCGGCGGAACACCAAACCTCGAGTCTTCGGACCCACACCGCCGGGGGACCGGTGAGCACCACCGGTCGAGCCGGTCCCCGCCGGTGAAACCGAGCAACTTTCACTAAGTGGCTCTACACCGGTCGGGGACCGGTGAGACACACCGGTCGGACCGATCGCACTCGAAAGCCCCCAAGGCACCAAACAAAGCCAACCGACCACCAAACCGACCCAAACTCGAAACAAGCAGCACCACGGAAAACAATGAACACACCCGGACGTTCACCCGAGCAAAAACCCACCGAGGATTGCACAGGTCGACCGGCCAAGAGCACCGGTCGCACCGGTGTAGCTGGGCGCCTCGGGATGAACAAGCACCCGCGGGTCAACTCCTCCAAATCCAAACCTCGATCTCCCGAATCGCTCCACGGACTTGAACAAGACTTTGGGGATATTAGGGACACCTCATGAGGAGTCCATAGCCAAGTTTAATCCCACCAAAACTCGTCCAAAAAGGAGGAATCAAGGAAATCCCGCCAAGAGCACTTCCAACCCAAGAACTCAAGAAACCCCAAAATCGAGCACTGTACCTTTACTCACGGATTTGGGAGGGGAATCACAGCCCAAAGAACCATGAAGGGTTCCCACAAATTTCCCCTATCAAATCCCCAAGAGAAAGGTCCCGAAAACAACCCAAAGAAATCACCAAGAGAGGGCTCCGAAAATCACCACCAAGAACAACCAGTGAAAACACATCCAAACCTTGAGGAACCACGATGAATCATCTATACATGAAACAAACGTTCATACAAGGTCTAGCAAGCCGCCCGATCATCCATCCCTCTCAACAAGATCTCTCCATGAAGCTCTCTTGCTAGTCCTATGGAAAACCTAAGGAAAATAGGAAGGAAAATAGGAAAACAAATGAGCTAGGGTTCCAAGAGTTGGCTGCCATCCTCTCACCTCTTGGGTTATATGTTGGCAACCGAAAGTCTAAAATGCCCTTTCCTAATAACTAGAGATACAAGCCCCTCAAGGGCGGATTTAGAAGTCTTCATGTCTTCTCCATCGGACGGATGCCCAGCGACCGCACCCTGCGTAGCCTCGACACAAGCCTTGCGATCCCGACGCGTGTCCTCCGCTTCAAAGTCTCCGGACTGCGTGGTCGCACACCGGTCAGACCGGTGCTCCCCACCGGCCGGACCGGTACCCACCGGGCCGGGACCGGGTCGGACCCACCGGTCGACCGGTCCGGCACCGCCGCAAAGACCGTCTTAGGTTCTTCGGTCTTGGCTTTGTGGATCAACCAAGGAACCTAGTGGTTTTCTGGTGAACCACCGGAAACCCCGCGAACTCGGTGTAGCCTCCGCCAATCTCCACTCATGACTTGGCTCCCACGTAGTCCCGGCTCGACCTTGGTTTTGAGGCTCAACCAAGAAACCGTCCATGACTTCATCTTGCTCGTTCATGCCACCATGCGGCCCGCAGCTGACCCCGCCGGCCACCGGTCCCTCGAATGAAGCCTACTTGTCTTCTCCACACCCGGAGGCCTCACCGGCGATGACCTTTCGCGCTTGTTCTTCACCCGCACCAACACCCGCTCAAGCCGCAACCTCGCACCCGCAATACTTAGCCAAGAATCAGTCCACACAATGTTGTCAATCACTCATCACACAAGGAAGCGACCATCCACCGGTCCTCGAACCACACATGGTCCTCACATGATGACCGTATTCTCAGAATTCATCGAAGAAATTGTCGAGGCATTCATGGATGATTTTTCCGTTTATAGGAAGACGTTCATGGATTTCTTGGCAAACTTGGATAAGGTCCTCACGAGGTGTGCGGAGGTGGACTTGGTTTTAAATTGGGAAAAGTGCCACTTCATGGTTAAGCAAGGGATAGTGCTCGGACATGTTATATCTGAGAGAGGAATTGAAGTGGACAAGGCTAAGGTAGAGGCGGTTGAGCAACTCCCAACTCCGACGGATGTTAAGTCCTTGAGGAGCTTTCTAGGCCATGCCGGATTTTATAGAAGATTTATTAGGGACTTCTCGAAGATCACTAAGCCTTTGACGCATCTTCTTCAAAAGGATGTGGCTTTTGACTTCGATGAGAAGTGCCTAGCGGCATTCCGGACCTTGAAAAGCGCTTTAGTGAGTGCTCCCATTATTCAACCTCCGGATTGGAGCCAACCTTTTGAGATCATGTGTGATGCAAGTGACTACGCCGTAGGAGTGGTTTTGCGTCAAAGAAAGGAAGGCTGAGTTCACGCCGTTTACTATGCTAGTAAGACTCTTAATGAGGCACAATTAAATTATGCCACTACGGAGAAAGAGTTGCTAGTGGTGGTATTATCCTTTGAAAAATTCAGATCTTACATTGTGAACTCGAAGGTCATTGTTTACACCGATCACGCGGCCATTAATAAGAAGGATGCTAAACCAGGTTTGATCCGTTGGATCCTTCTTCGCCAAGAGTTCGATGTTGAAATTCGTGATAAGAAGGGGGTGGAGAATGTTGTGGCCGATCATTTGTCTAGGATGAACCGTGGACAAGATGATAAAGAGCCCATAGAAGACAAGATGAGAGATGACCACCTCTATCGAGTGATCGATAAAGACACTTGGATGATCGATATCATTCGAGCAATTCGGAAGATGCCTCTTGACCATCTAGATAGAAACTCTTAAAGGAGGATAATCTCCGAAAGTCGAAAATACTTTTGGGATGCACCTTACCTCTTCAAACTTGGCAATGATGGAGTCATGAGAAGATGCATGCCAAGAGAAGAGAGGCTAGAAATCTTGAGAAAGTGCCACTCGGCGGAGTACGGTGGACACTATAGCCATTTTCGGACCCAAGCAAAAGTGTGGTCTAGCGGATTCTATTGGACAAAGATGCATGAAGGTACTAAAAGATATGTTGCATCATGCCCCGAATGCCAAAGAACCGGAAACATCTCTTAAAGAAATTATATGCCCTTGAGATATAATCTACAAATCGATTTGTTCGATGTGTGGGGAATAGACTTCATGGGGCCTTTCAAAAAATCACATGGATATGAGCATATCCTAGTCATGGTTGATTATGTATCCAAGTGGGTAGAGGCTATGCCATGTCGTAAAGCTTCCACGGAGGAGTCCATTGCAATGATCAAGAGCATGATTTTTCCTCGTTTCGGTACACCGAGAATCGTGATTAGCGATGGAGGAACTCACTTCACCGGGAAGAATTTCAAAAAGTGCTTGTCCATGTTGGGAATTGAACATAGGGTCTCTACAGCCTATCACCCACAAACCAACGGACAAGCAGAAACATTGAATAGGCAATTGAAAAGCATCCTCAACAAAACCATAGAGAAGGGAGGCAAAGATTGGTCAAAGGAATTAGACAGAGCTTTGTGGGCGTATCGAATGACGTTCAAGACACCAATAGGTATGACCCCTTATCAATTCGTCTATGGAAAGGCTTGCCACCTTCCGGTTGAGTTGGAACATAAAGCCTATTGGGCGATCAAAGAGATGAACCTTGATCTCGATGCCGCGGTGGTGAAGCGAAGAATTCAAATAAGAGAGCTAGAGGAGATAAGGTTGAAAGCATATGAAAATGCAAGCATATACAAAGAGAGAATTAAAAGGTGGTATGACAAAAGGTTGAAGAAGAAAGAGTTTAAAGAAGGAGACAAGGTCCTCCTCTACAATTCGAGGTTTAAAACCTTCGGAAAGGGGAAATTGCAAAGAAGGTGGGATGGACCTTACATTGTTCATTCGGTGCTCTCCAACGGAGCGGTAACCATTATGGATGTGAAAGGCGATCAATTCATGGTGAATGGTCAACGGCTTAAGGTTTACTATGAACCCGACGTTGTGCCCCTTCATGTTGATGTCTTCACCATGGAAGAAGAGCCCGAACGTCCAGCCTAGGATGTAAAACAAGGTGTTGATTTTTGTAAATAGTTTTTCTTTTATTTTCTGGAGTTTCTCGCAAAGATTTACTAGGCCTACTTTTTCCCATGGGCTAAGAATGCGAAAAAGGGCGGTACACGGGAGACGGGACTGGACCGGCCCCCGGAACAGGGTGGGCCGGCCGGCCCGGTCCGACCGGCCCAAGGGGGGCCTAGAGGTGGTTCGCCCCGGTTTTCCCCGGTTTGCTCCTTTTTGACTTCCTTCTTTGGTCAGAAAATTGTAAGGGAAGTTTGAACAAGGAAAATGCTGTTTCTAGAGTATTCCTTTTCGGACTATTTATTTGGCCGAATTGGGAGCTCGGGAATCCATTCCATCTACCATTCTTCTGCACCCACGCAGCAGCCATGGTGTCCCCAAAGAGCGTAGAGTTGAAGAAAGGTGCCAAGGAGCCATCGATGGAGGAGGCGAAGCGATGCGAGCTCAAGCTACCCGTGGAGATCAAGAGGACCGCCCGCATCTATTGCGGAGGGCGTGTCCCGACCGGAGCTATCGCATCTCGCAACCCCGTCAAAGAGGAGAAATTCCCTACTCCCGTTCGAAGGTCGGCACGCATCCGAGGCATGAAGCAGAAGGACTAGAAGGAGGTGTTGCCCGAGCCTAAGGACTATGGGGATAGCGACTATTCCGATGATCGTAGCCCGAGCTCGTGGGCGGCCGCCGCAAGGGAAGACAATGACTTGTACTATTGGGAAGAGGTGCCCAAGGAGAAGACTCCCGAAGGCCCCTACAGCGGCGGCAACAACGACAGTGGCGACGACATTAGCGACGACGGTGATGATGGCGACAACGACGGCGATGACGGCGGAGACCGTGGCGATGACGACCCCTTCGGGATGCATCCGATGTGTTGTGCGGCTTGCCGTCACTCCATCTCGGAGCTCTACACATCGGTCGACGAATGTTTCCAAGCCATGGAGGTGATGAGGCAGCGTATGGAAGATTTGGAACGCGTGGTCGAAGACGACTACAAGTTCCTGAATCGCAACGTGCACAAGTTATTCGGCATGGTGGGGAACATGAAGGGCAAGTGGTGCAATAGTTGTGGGAAGTATCACTCGGTTTAGTTTCCCCCCTTAGGATTTTGGTAAGATACGACGAGGATGTCGTATGATTTTAGCGTGGGGGAGAGCTAGCTAGCCTTTAGTTTCAAGTTTAGATTGGTTCGGTTTAGTCTCCGAGAGAGTTAGTTTTCGAGAGAGTTTTAGAGTTTAAGAGTCTTTAGTTTTTGAGTGTGCTTCTAAATTTTTGCAAGTGTCTTAATTTAGTGTTGCATCGAAAAAATCAAATAAAAAGAGTCCTTTAAATTTTGTGTTTTGTGTGATGCTTATCTTGATTCACTCGTTTGTTCATCTTTAGTTTTTGATATATGAACATAAGTGTGTGGTTTGAAAAACGTTTACCATGGTGCTTAGTGGATTTGCTACCTCTAAAAGTACCCATACCATACTTCGATCTTGAGCTTTACATTTTGGTTGTGCTATGATCGATGCTAAAAGTTGGAGGAATTCAATTCTGAAAATTATCTAAAAACCCTTGTGATAAAGGTTAGCAAATCGTCTTTTTCCAAGTTGAGAGTAAGAAGAAAAATCCTATACAAAGCCAAACTTATTTTTCGCTCCACCATAAGTGCGATTAGTGCAATGAGTTGGGCTAGGACCCTTCTCTCTTGGAAGTTTTAATTTCGAGCAATGATCATGTCCTTGTGTTTATCTTTTGTTGCTAGCCTCGTCATGCATTTGGTAACGTGACTTTCACATCGGAAGTCCCGTACATCGCCGAATTCCATACCCAGCCCTATACATCTCTTTTGTACATCGCATTCCTTGAACACAACCTACTCTCGAAGTTTCGTCTCCTCTCTAGCATGGTTTTATTTTAAGTTTCAGATTGTGTTTATGCAAGAAAGAGAGGAGTTGAGAGCTTTGAGAAGAGAGAAAAAGATGTCAAGAGAGTGAAAAATAAAGAGAAAAATATGTGTATGGAAGAAAGAAAGAAAAATAATATATATGTGTATGAGAGAATGAAAAAGAGTGATTGAAAAAGAAAAGAGAAAAGAAAGAAAGAAAAATAGAAACGTAAAGAAAAATATATGTGTATGAGAGAATGAAAGAAAGTGATTGAAAAAGAAAAAAAGAGAAGAAAAAGAGAAAAGAGGAATGGCAGAAAAGATATGAGAGGGATGAATCAAGTGAAAGAAAAATAAAGTGCAAGGAAGGATGTTACGTTGTTGAGAGACGAAACTTTCACTCTTTTTCCAACCATGTGCAATCCGACAACGAGGACGTCATCGGTGCCTCGTAGTCATTTTTTCTTTTGCCCTTGCACATGTCCACCATTCTATATCTTCTTATCCTTGATATCCCCACATATGGATTAATTCTCATGATCATTGGCTTTGAAAGGTAAACAACCATTAGAGGAAGTTCTTAGTTTGACAACACTTGTGTTGATTGTGCTAGCCGTACCTATAGCTCCACTCTACATGTCATATGAGAGATTTATGGGAGGTGAGAGTTTTATAAAACTTGTTTAGGATAGCCATTTTATATCAGCGACATGAGAGAGCTTGGAGAAAGGTTTTTGTCTAACACTTGTTGCAGGAATTTTATTTTTGAAAATCATAAAAACCCTCCAATAGAAGCAAAGACGTAAGCATGGCTGAAATTGAAGACTTCAAGTGAAGAGTTTGAGTCGTGGGGTAAATCTTGACGTGGTAAAGATTCTAAACACCCATGTTTATGTATGATAACCATTACTTTATGTTTATGTATTGAAGATAAAAGATTGACTAACTTGTGAAGAAGGATTTAGCAGAACATGATTACAACGCCTTGGACAAGGCTCTTTTACGAGTACTTGCTCAAGGACGAGCAAGATCTAAGCGTGGGGGAGATGTTGACGGTGTATTTTGGTACACCAAACATGTTCATTACACATTGGTTCGAATTTGATTATGGAACTAACCCGCCACTAGGCACACTAATCATATAACAAGTTCATCTATGTGCATGCATTTGAAAGTATTGTGTTTATGCAGGATAACATGGATATAAAGGACAGATTCACAACAAGTTCAAAGGAGCATTGACGGAGTCTTGTTCGTGTTCATGAGCTTGATGAAATCACTTCCAATGGTGGCAAGGACCGAAGTGCTACAAAGGAACACCCCCGGGGATTGAAGCGTAAAAGACCGAACTTCATGCACAGAGAACCTCCATCTTGGACGCGAGGATGACATCGTCAAAATCATGCAAATGGAAGGGGCAAAGTGCATAATCACTTGAGGACCCACGGGAATGAAGGGGCGACCAAACCGGGCCAGGATGGGCCTGGGCCGGTCGGCCCAGTCCGGCCAGCCTGGCCCACTCCAGGGATCGGTTCGGCCCCCCTTTCCTTGCACCCGAATGGTCTTCAACCCTAAAGTCCTGGAGGCGCCGCCATTCAAAAGGGAGAGAGCCATTCAACCGAGAGGCCATCCACAAGCTAGAGAGAGAGGAGGGAGATCTCCGGAGGAGGATCGCCCATCTCCAAGGAAGCACCCACAAGTGGAGAAGAAGGAAGACACCATCGGAAGCGTCACCATGATCAACGGTGCTATGTCTAGCACCACGATGGGGTAATCTTCTCATTTGTCCACGGGCTTGTAATCGATCTTGAGATGTAATCACTACCTTGTTGGAACTTCTATCTATCATGATGTGTTGAATATACTGTAATGCTTAAGGTTAGCTACCATGCCGTAAAGGGAAGTAGAGCTCCAATACTCCCTCGGATCCATTCAATACACCATGTCCATCATAGGTCGAGTCACGAATACCTCCGCGTAGTGATAGTACGGGGGGAGGGAAAGGGCGAAACCGTGGTCACAACCTCCGATAGATTAGATCGGTTTTCATGTTTAAAGCGGTTGCATGTTCAAGTATCGTAGACCCATGGGCGAGTGTCTTTTATCTTGTTAGCTTAATCATTATCTCTAATGTAGTGTAGTCGTTTTCTAATCTAATCATAGTTAGGGTTTGGTTAGTTAGTGAGTAGAGGTAGATCACACGCTTGAATCCCCTTGCTTCGCGGATTTACAAGAACCTTGGGAATCTCGTGGTGAAAAAGGTGTAGGTCCGTACGCTTGTGGTTCGTAGGTGGATACGTCTTTTATCTGTCAACACAGGCTTCTCGACGATGACTGGAATGAGGCAAACCAGGGCGGCTGAATCTAGACTAAAGCTGAAATCGGTCTTGGAGTGTCTGCTCATCATCATCGTCCGAGGTATCTTCAATGGTGACGGTGTTGTCACCCTCACCGACTTCACGACACTCCTTCGCCTTGCCTTTCCCCTCTACTGGTACATCTTCAAGCTGTGGGGGAGAGGCTGTCGGTGTTTTAGACCGGCAACCTACTAAGGGGAGTACCCGAAGTAGATGAATGTGGCCTTGCCGAGATCGGTAACTTGAAGGAAGAGACACGTGGCACACAATTTAGACAGGTTCGGGCCGCAAGGTGCGTAATACCCTATGTCCTGTATGTTGCGTAGCTCTGTATTGATTGGATGTGATTACAAGATGATGCGTAATCTCGTATCCCCGAGGGGAGGGTCCCTGCGTCGCCTTATATAGTCCGGGAGGCAGGTTACAAGTCGGTTTAGGGAGAGAGTACTAGTCATGTTCGTCTAGGAGTCATCTACACAGTACATGGTATGCGTAGCTTCCAATCCGAGTACTTCTCCACCGTAGTCCTTGCACCTCACGCCAGCAGGTACCGTGCGGCACAAGTCGGGTAGTCCCAGGGGCCCACCGAGTAGTCGGTCCTAGTACCCACCAAGGCAGTGGGCCCAAGGAGGTCCATACGACAAGCCCCCGAGTACTTTGTAGTCGAGTAGGATAGCTTCGAGTAGTCTTGACGGCCTCAACGAGTAGTCCTCAAGCGTCCACAAGTACTACAAGCCAAAAGTCCTCAAGAATATTTGAAGCATCTCGAGGCTGGAATGTACTCCAACTGATATTTGAGTAATCCTGAAGTCTTCTCGAGTAGTCCCAAGTGTCCTCGAGTGCTGCTCTTGAAGGTCTTCAACAATACCCGTGTTGTCTTGAAGCCGAAGCCGATATGGAAGTGCGATTGCAAAATCGCACTCCATATGGAGTAGCCTCCGAGCCTTAGGTTGAGTTGTAAACTCTGGATGAGGGTCCATCTGAAGTTCTGGCAAGATTATCCCGCAAAATCCGAAGAAAAAACCGAAGGACACGTGGCACGGAGGCCCCGAGCCTTGAGTCGAGTACTTCCTCTCGAATTGAAGGGTCATCTTGTATGTAGAAGTTGTCCTAAGTTGCTCTTGAATCTTGTCGCTACCCATGGAATTGATTAGATGTAGCCGAGCCCCCGAGATGAGGCGTATCGACTACTAGAAGTTGAAGGGTCAGGCGTCGCCGCTGAGTCAGCCGTCTGGAGACTTATCCATCCGGCCGTAGGAGGAGCCGCCGTTGACTTATAAATAGAAGCCAAAACCCTTAGGGGTTTTCACCTCACTCACTTGCAGCCATTCCGAGCAGATCTTGCCTAGAATCCACCGCTAGTGCGCACTGCCACCTCAGAGGAGAGTGTAGATCCAAGCGCGCCGCCGCTGAAAGCCACCGCCGTAGCCCCCGAGCGAATGCGAGTGATAACCCGGTGCACTTGGAGAATAAAGCCCTCGCCGTCGAAGAGCTTAAAGACCGCCGGTGGGAGAAAGGTCCCGCGAGGAAGCCGCCGGATCCGCCGCGGGGGCATCACCGCCGGTGTCTCTGCCGCGGCCAAATCCCAACCAAGAGTGGAAGAAGTCAAAAGAGAAGACTGAGGATCTGCTGGCGCTCCTCAACAGTGGGTTTCTACGGGAGAAGGAAGTCGATATGTGGCGTGCTGCTGCGGGAGATCCGTATCCCATGGAGAAGAATCCAGATGAGATCCCCATGTTCACGCGGTTCGCGGAGCGAGGGTTGTCTCTCCCAGCAAGCGATTTCTTCAAGGGGCTCTTGGAGTACTACAACATCGAGTACCTCAACCTCAACCCCAACGGTATCTTCTACACCTCCGTCTTTGTTCACTTCTGCGAAGCCTTCTTGGGGATCAAACCCCACTGGGTACTTTTCCGGAAGTTTTTCTGAGTGAAGCCCCAGCCTAGTGCCAACAACCCCCGAGTAGTTGGGGGAGCCGGCTTCCAGATGCGCGAAGATGCCGCGGAGTAGTACCTCGCGTACAAGCTGATCGACTCCAACCAAGATTGGAAGTCAAAGTGGTTCTGCATCACCAATCACCACCCAGAGCTACCGAAGCTGAGCGGGAAGCAGCCGAAGCACCAGCCCTGGTGGAACTCCGAGCCGACAATGCAGGACGGTATCTAGCTACCCGAGCTTCTGGCGAAGATCAAGGCTTTGAGAGAAGACGGGCTGAGGGTTGAGCATGTGGCCTTCAGCTTCATGAAGAGAAGGGTGCAGTCACTGATGGCTCGCGACACCTTGGGCTACCAGTACACCGGCGACAACGACACGTCGCAGATGCCCGGGGGTGAAGTCGACGACATGCTGGGGAGAATCTTCAAGGACATGCCAGCGTACACGCCATGCCCCGTGCCTGAGTACTCCACGCGTCCACCCAATGAGGTCAGTAGCTGTACTCAAGTCGAGTACTGATTATGTAGTAGTAGTCGTGCTCATCCAATGTGCTTCTTGCAGGACGACGTAGTGAAGTTTGTCTCCAAGCAGGCGTCGCCTCCTCGACTTGTGGAGATCCCAGATGAGGGGAAGGGCAAGGCCAAGGAGCACCGCGAGGTCGGTGAAGGAGATGACACAGTAGTCGTTGAAGACACTTCGGACGAAGATGATGAGGAGACGCTGCAAGAGCGGTTCCAGCTGCAGTCAAGATTCAGTCGCCCTGGGCAGCCCCACGTCCCTCTCGTTCATGATCCACCTGCTAGCTTGGAAGCTAGTTTTCCTGCACCACCAAGGAAGCCGCGCAACATGTCCCGCAAGCGCATGGCCAAGAAGCTTAAGGTCACAGAGACCACATCTCAAGAGGTAAGCTTCCTTGAGTAGGGTAGTCGAGTACTTGTTTCTCGATGCTGTGTATGCTGGCGATGAAACTCCATTGCTTGCAGGAGATTCCGCCTTCCGACCCCGTAGAGCAGGGGGACGAAGGCGACTGGAATACGGTGGGAGAGCCGGCTGGAGGAAGCCGCAGCCCAGCCCCCACAGTGGAAGAACTTGTGGCGCAACTGACGCGCCAGCCCCCAGTTGCTGAGGGGAGTACTGAACCGGCCACTGCTGTCGCTGAAGAGCCAGCGGCTAATGAAGCCCAAGAGGAGGCGCCTGCCGAGGTTGGACTGGTCGACATCACCAGCATCCTCGGCGCCCCAACCGTGACAGTTGTCCGGTCGAGACTGTAAGTGAAGATCTTTCCCGAGTAGTACATTTGGTTGGGTTGACAACCAACTGTGTACTCTGCAGAAAATCCACGGACTTGACCTGGGATGGGGATGAACCCAGCGCAGCGGTGGCTGAAGAGGAATCCAAGCCGCCCGCCGAAGAGTCCGCTCCCCGCCCCTCGGTGCAAAGTGTCCGAGGCGTCGACCGTGGAGGCTGCATTGCCGGAGGCGGGCATCGTAGAAGGTGAGTACACTGCACAAGTGCAGGTATCCTCAAGGAGTAGTCGTAGCCACCAAAGGTGACTAATCCCTTTGTCTTCTTGTTGACAGGTTCCGAAGCCGAGGGAAGCACTATTCCCGAAGCGGTGCCCATTGAAAGCTAGGCGCCGGAGACCCAAGGAGGTGCCGGAGGAGCCCCCGAGCCGATGGAGGTAGCCGGCGGAGAAGCCCCGTGATGGCCGGAGGAGAACGCGACGACGTACTACCAGAATCAACTCTGGAAGTAGTCGTCCGTTCGCCGGAGATCCAGGATGCGGAGCCAATCCGTTCGACGCCAAAGTCTGGAGCCGCCACGAGTAGTCGTGGTGGGATTGAGCTGCTGGCAGACGTCCTTGTCAACCCGGTGGCGGTAGCTCGTCACTTGGAGGCGATGCGCCAGGCCGAGCAGTGGATGAAGGTGAGTTGCTGATGCTCTTAAGTAGTCAATCCGTCGTAGAATGCTGAGTACCCAGTTGACATCTGTTGTCTGCTGCAGGACGTCGCGGAGAGATCCCGACAAAAGTCTAGCATGCTCCAGGGATACGGCGATGTAGTGCTCCGGGAGGAGGCCTTGGAGGAACAACTCGTGAAAGCCCGGAAGCAATCCGCCATGCTCCAATCAAAGCTGGACGGCGCCTTCGCCCAATATCACAATGAAGTCCAGGATATGCAAGCAAAGAGCTACGAGCTTGTGCGGAAGAACAAGTCGCTCCGCAACAAGAATAAAGGTATGTGTTGTCTTGTCGAGTACCTATTGGAAGTACCTTGAAGTAGTCTGACCCGCCTTGCTTGCTGATTGCAAAGCTTGAGACTCGTGTCGAGCAACTAAGGGCCTCAGAAGTCGACGTGAAGAACCTTTTCTATCGGGAGAAGGAGACCCGTGAGGTACTTGAATATGACTATAAGCAGTTGGCTTACGAGTGCGATAAGCACATGGAGCTTCGCATTGCCTCGGATCGTGACCTCGTCAATTGCTACAAATCTCTGCAGAAGCTGAAAGAGGACTGCGAGAAGCTGCGGGCCCAGCTGAAGGAACTCGAGGAGGCCACACTTCCCATCGCAAGGCTACTAGTGCCTCATCCGGGTGGACCGAAGATAGCCCCGTTGGTGGACCGGCTGAGAGAAGCTCCCAGCCGTCTGGCGACGTACGTCAAGCACCTGGCGAAGTCGATCCCCAACCAGATCTTGGCATATATGAAGTCGTACTTCCCGAAGGCTCCAGTTGATGTAGTCGCCGGCGGACTAGCCGCCAACTGCACGTACGAGCAAGACGTGGAGCTGTTGGAGCAGATGGCACCAATTGCTGAACAAGTCGCCGAGAAGCTTAACCTCCAGTAGTCCTGTAGGGTTAGCTTGTACCAGTAGTTGTAGATAAACAAAGTTGTAATGAACTTGTTTAAATATGAATGAGAAAAAACTTCCATAAATGAGTACTCGTTGTCGCGGTGTGTGTATGCGGAGTCCCATCATGGAGTTGTCACGAGTAGTCGTACTCGCCAGTAGGCCCGTTGAGGGAAAGAGACAATAAATTAGTTGATAGATAATCAAACTTTATTACTGAGAGAAGTATACCTGGATGGCTAGGGCCGTTTTACAAGAGTAGTCGCCAGGACCCGGAGGCCGCCTACAGCTAAGTAGTGCTAGGGCGTACAGCCGCTTACAGCAGTAGATCCGTTAGTAGCCGCGTAGGCTGGATCTAGGAGTACATGGTCTCTCAGTTAGACCGCTGCTGGAGCCCTTTGTTGCTCGAAGCAGCAGAAGATCTTGGAGTAGAGTAGTCCGGGGACTGGTGCCTGGACCCGGAGGCCGCTTACGGCGAAGGGGTCTTTGAGTAGTCGTGTAGACTTAAGCCCCCAGGGTAGTCGGTAGACTAGGTGTAGAATCGACAGAACTGGTCGATATTCCATGAGTTGTTGACGTCTTCGCCTTCGAGCATCTGGAGGTGATAGGAGCCCGGTCCGGTCACCTTTGCAACTGTGGAGGGACCTTCCCAGGGTGAGCTGAGCTTGTGTAGTCCTTCCGTGTTCTGGATGCGGCGGAGGACAAGATCACCAACATTGAAGGAGCGTTCCTTGATGTTGCGATCGTGGTAACGTCGGATACCCTCAAGGTACCTTGCTGATTGGATGAGGGCGGCACAGCGAGCTTCTTCGAGTCCATCGATGTCGACTCGTCTGCTGTCTTCAGATATTCCTTCGTTGTATTGCTCTACTGCTGGTGAGTCCCACATGACATCAGCAGGTAGGATTGCTTCGGAGCCGTAGAACAGGAAGTATGGCGATTGTCCCGTCGGCTTGGAGGGTTGAGTGCATAGCCCCCAGAGCGCATTGGGTAGTTCCTTGATCCACTTACCTCCTTTAGTGTTAGCGGCGTCGTGTAGCCGCTTCTTGAGAGCGTCGAGCACCATCCCATTGGCGCGCTTGACTTGTCCATTGGCCCGAGGATGGGCAACTGAGACATATCAGACATCGATCCCGCTGTTCTCACAGTACTCCCAGAACTGGTGATTGTTGAAGTTAGAGCCCAGGTCCGTAGCGATGTATGAGTTCATCCTGGAAGTTGAGTACTCTGTCAGCCTTGGGGCATGTGACCGGCTTGACCTCAATCCACTTGGTGAACTTGTCGATGGCCACCAGTACTCTTTTGAATCCACCTGGCGCAGTTTGGAGTAGCCCAATCATGTTGAGCCCCCAACAGGCGAAGGGCCAGGTTGGCGGTATGGTGACTAGCTTATAGGCCGGGACGTGTTGTTGTTTGGCGAAGTATTGGCACCCTTGGCACCTTTTGACGAGTTCTTCGGCGTCGCCCAGAGCTGTGGGCCAATAGAAAGCTCGTCGGAAGGCCTTTCTGACCAGCGTGCGAGAGGACGCGTGGTTGCCGCAGACGCCTTTGTGAATCTCCTCCAAGATGCCCTTGCCTTCTTCTCAGGGAACGCACTTCATGAGTAGTCCAGAAGATGCGCCCCGCCTGTAGAGCTTGTCTCCGATTAGGACGTAGGACTTGGCGCGGCGGATGAGTTGCTCGGCTAAGTTCTTGTCCGAGGGAACCTTCTGCTCGCTGAGGTAGTCGATGAAGGGTTGCCTCTAGTCCACGTCGATCATCATGACTTCCTGGCCAACCAGGGGATGTCCTGGATCAGTGGTCGGTGGCGCTGGCTCCGGGATGGATGGCGCGTGAAGCTCGTGGATGAAGACACCCGCTGGTACTTGAGCGCGAGTAGAACCAAGCTTCGACAAGACGTTCGCTGCAACATTGTTGTCGCGGACGACGTGGTGGAACTCGAGACCGTAGAACTTGTTCTCGAGCTTGAGGACTTCTAGGCAGTAGGCGTCCATGTTCTCCTTGTTGCGGTCCCAGGACTTGTTGACTTGGTTGATGACCGCTGCGGAGTCGCCGTAGACTAGTAGTCGCTTGATGCCTAGTGAAGCCGCGAGGTGGAGCCCGTGTAGCAGAGCTTCGTACTCGGCTTCATTGTTTGAGACCTTCCAGAAGATCTGCAGGACGTACTTGAGTTGTTTGCCCGTTGGGGAGATCAAGAGTACCCCTACACCCGCGCCTTCGAGCTTGAGCGAGCCGTCGAAGTACATCACCCAGTGCTCTAGGCGCTCGATTGGAGTAGGTAGCTGATTCTCCCGCCACTCCGCCATGAAGTCGGCTAGTGCCTGTGACTTGATGGCTGTGCATGGCTTGAAGTCGATGTCGAGGGCGCCGAGTTCGACTACCCACTTAGAGATTCTTCCAGTAGCATCTTGGTTCCGCAGGATGTCGCCGAGTGGGTAGTCGGTGATGACGGAAATCGAGTACTCCTGGAAGTAGTGTCGTAGGTTCCGCGAGATGATGAGCACTGCGTACAGAAGCTTCTGTACTGGCTGGTAGCATGCCTTGGATTCTGACAGGACCTCGCCCGACGAAGTAGACCGGGTGCTTCGGACCCGGGTAGGCGTGGCTGTCTTCCTGCCGCTCGACGATGATGGCAGATCGACCACGTGAGAAGTCGCAGCGAGGTAGAGCAGTAGCTGCTCGCCTTTGCGAGGAGCCGTGAGGACTGGTGGCTTTGATAGGAAGTCCTTGAGCTGGGCAAGGGCTTGGTCTGCCGCTAGAGTCCACACGAACTTCTCTTGATGTTTGAGTAGTTTGAAGAAGGGGAGCCCCCGTTCTCCAAGCTTCGATAGGAATCTATTTAGAGCCGCCATGCACCCGGTCAGCATCTGCACGTCTTTGATGCACGTGGGAGCTTTCATGCTGGTGATGGCGGAGATCTTCTCGGGATTGGTTTCGATGCCGCGATGGCTGATGATGAAGCCGAGTAGTTTGCCCGACGGTACGCCGAAGACGCACTTGTTCGGGTTGAGCTTCCAGCGGTACTCTCACAGGGATGCGAAAGTCTCTTCAAGATCGGTGATGAGCGTGTTAGAGTTTCTGGTCTTGACGAGCACGTGATCCACATAAGCTTCGACGTTCTTGTTGAGTTGCCTCTTGAAGCAGGCCTGGATAGTTCGTTGGTAGGTAGCGCCGGCGTTCTTCAACCCGAAGGACATGGTTGTGTAGTAGTACGCGCCAAACGTGGTGATGAACGCGGTCTTCTCCTAGTCTTCTTCCTTGATCGCGATCTGGTGGTACCCGGAGTAGCAGTCGAGGAAGCAGAGCAGGTCGCAGCCCGCCGTAGAGTCGATGACTTGATCAATCCACGGCAACCCGAAGGGGTCCTTTGGGCAGTGCTTGTTGAGGTCGGTGTAGTCGACGCACATCCTCCACTCGTTCAAGTTCTTCTTGTGGACGAGGACGGGGTTGGCGAGCCACTCAGGATGGAAGACTTCTCTGATGAAGCCAGCCACGAGTAGTTTGGTGAGTTCCTTCTTGATGGCGTCCCGTCTGTCGTCGGCGAAGCAGTGGAGGTGTTGTCGCTTCGGGGTAGCTTTAGGATCGACGTTGAGTGAGTGCTCAATCAACTCCTTGGGCACCCCCCGGCATGTCCGATCATCCATCCCTCTCAACAAGATCTCTCCATGAAGCTCTCTTGCTAGTCCTATAGAAAACCTAAGGAAAATAGGAAGGAAAAATGGGAAAACAAATGAGCTAGGGTTCCAAGAGTTGGCTGCCATCCTTTCACCTCTTGGGTTATATGGAGGCAACCGAATGTCTAAAATGCCCTTTCATAATAACTAGGGATACAAGCCCCTCAAGGGCGGATTTGGAAGTCTTCATGTCTTCACCATCGGACGGATGCCGGCGACCGCACCCTCGCGTAGCCTCGACGCAAGCCATGCGATCCCGACGCGTGTCCTCCGCTTCGAAGTCTCCGGACCGCGTTGTCGCACACCGGTCAGACCGGTGCTCCTCACCGGTCGGACCGGCCGGACCCACCGGCCGGACCGGTCCGGTGCTGCTGCAGCCCCGTCTTCGGTTCTTCGGTCTTGGCTTTGTGGATCAACCAAGGAACCCAGTGGTTTTCTGGTGAACCACCGGAAACCCCGCGAACTTGGTGTAGCCTCCGCCAATCTCCACTCATGACTTGGCACCCACATAGTCCTGGCTCACCCTTGGTTTTGAGGCTCAACCAAGAAACCGTCCACGACTTCATCTTGTTGTTCATGCCACCATGTGGCCCGCACTTGACCCCGCTGGCCACCGGGTCCCTCGAACGAAGCCTACTTGTCTTCTCCACACCTGGAGGCCTCACCGGCGACGACCTTTCGCGCTTGTTCTTCACCTGCACCAACACCAGTCAAGCCGCAACCTGCACCTGCAATACTTAGCCAAGAATCAGTCCACACAATGTTGTCAATCACTCATCACACAAGGAAGCGACCATCCACCGGTCCTCGAACCACACATGGTCCTCAATCTCCCCCTTGATGAGTGCATTGACAACACCCACACGAAAGTAACAAGAGAGAAAAGAAACGAACAAAAAGAAACTCCAACAAGCGATCGAAAGCCAAACAAAGGCAAAGAACAAGATCACTTGAAGAAGACAAGTCACGGACCCCTCAGGCAAGGGCAACGGCTCGACACATCTGAGACAAAAACAAAGCTCAAACAAAGAGCGCAAACCACCGAAACAAAGCTCGAACAACCACAAAGAACTCTCTCTGCACACATGCAAGCTCCCCCAGCACACATGCAAGCTCCCCCCTGAACCAATGCACCTCCCCTGGACGAATGCATGCAAGACACCACTTGAAACGGGCGAAGCGCAACAACTCAGCCACGACCGGTCGGACGGTCAACACCACCGGGCCGAGACCGTGTGCAACATGTGAACAGAACCGAAGACTCACACCGGTCGGACCGGTGACCTTGACCGGTCGGACCGGTGCACAACGAGAGCCCGAAATGGCTCGAAACCACCCGAAAACCTTCTAAATGCGTCCGCAAGCCATTTCAAGCTCAAACTTCTCCCCCTTGCTGGCAATGCATGAATTAAGCCAAAAATGCAAAACTTTCAACCTAGAGCTTCTCAAATAGACAAAATTCAACAAAGAATTCTACACATGTCCAAATGAGCAAGTTAGATACTCTACGGCTTCGTATCGATCTCAACTACATGATCACCAAGTTTCACAACCATTGGACGAAGCTAAGATGGATTTTGGCAATTTTGCGAAAAACTTGCCTCTCATGAGCAAAGTCAAAACATGATCAAAGCATATCCAAATGGCAAAGCCACACAAACTTCATGCTAGGACAGCCATTCTAACCATAAGACCATCACAAACACCCACAAGCACCTCATGTCATGTCAAAGCCACCGAGCCATGTGCTTACTTCTATGTATGAGACTTCTCATTGGTAGGCATCATGCAACGGTTTAGCACCCAAAGCAAATTAAATTCAGCACATATGACATGGGAGCATATTTCCAAGCATTTTTCATTTCATTTTCAGATTTAAAATTGGTACATGAAATGTCATTGCGACAAAAAGGAACTTATGCCCCTCCACAAGATAAAACAAGAGGGCTAAACATTCATGATGGCAAATGAGCCTTTGGCCCCATATGATCAATAAACTAGCTATCCAATCACAAATTAAGCATAGCCAAGCCACTAAAACATGTCAAGATCATATAAAGGCATTTACACATGAGAGTGAGGACCATGTGTGGTTCGAGGACCGGGGATGGTCGCTTCCTTGTGTGATGAGTGATTGACAATGTTGTGTGGACTGATTCTTGGATAAGTATTGCAGGTGCAGGTTGCGGCTTGACTCGTGTTGGTGCAGGTGAAGAACAAGCGCGAAAGGTCGTCGCCGGTGAGGCCTCCAGGTGTGGAGAAGACAAGTAGGCTTCGTTCGAGGGACCCGGTGGCCGGCGGGGGGTCAAGTGCGGGCCGCATGGTGGCATGAACAAGAAGATGAAGTCGTGGACGGTTTCTTGGTTGAGCCTCAAAACCAAGGTCGAGCCGGGACTAAGTGGGAGCCAAGTCATGAGTGGAGATTGGCGGAGGCTACACCGAGTTCGCGGGGTTTCCGGTGGTTCACCGTAAAACCACCGGGTTCCTTGGTTGATCCACAAAGCCAAGACCGGAGAACCGAAGACGGAGGTGCAGCGAAGCACTGCACCTGGCCCGACCGGTGGGTCTGACCGGTCTGACCGGTGGGGACCGGTCTGACCGGTGAGGAGCACCGGTCGACCGGTGTGCGACGACGCGGTCCGAATCTTCGAAGCGGAGGACACGCGTCGGGATCGCATGGCTTGCGTCGAGGCTACGCAGGGTGCGGTCGCCGGGCATCCGTCCGATGGTGAAGACATCAAGAATTCCAAATCCGCCCTTGAGGGGCTTGTATCCCTAGTTAGTAGAGAGGGGCATTTTAGACATTCGGTTGCCGCCTATATAAACCAAGAGGTGAGAGGATGGCAGCCAACTCTTGGAACCCTAGCTCATTAGTTTTCCTATTTTCCACCTATTTTCTCTAGGTTTTCCTTAGGACTAGCAAGAAAGCTTCACGGAGAGATCTTGTAGAGAGGGATGGATGATCGGGCGGCTTGCTAGACCTTGTACGAATCTTTGTTTCATGTATAGATGATTCGGCGTGGTTCCTCAAGTTTTGGATGTGTTTTCCCGTTGTTCTTGGTGGTGATTTTCGAGCCCTTTCTCAGTGATTTCTTTGGGGTGTTTTCGGGGCTTTTCTCTTGGGGATTTGATGGGGGAAATTTGTGGGAACCCTTCGTGGTTCTTTGGGCCGTGATTCCCCTCCCAAATCCGTGAGGAAAAGTGCTCGATTTTGGGGGTTTCTTGAGTTCTTGGGTTGGAAGTGCTTTCGGCGGGATTTCTTCGATTCCTCCTTTTTGGACGAGATTTGGTGGGATTAAACTTGGCTATGGACTCCTCATGAGGTGTTCCTGATATCCCCAAAGTCTTGTTAAAGTCCGTGGAGCGATTCGGGAGATCGAGATTTGGATTTGGGGGAGTTGACCCGCGGGTGCTTTGTTCATCTCGAGTCGCCCGGTGCTACACCGCCTCGACCGTGCCCTTGACCGGTCCGACCGGTGCAACCCTCTCGTGGGACTTTGCTCGGGTGAACGTCTTGGTGTGTTCGTTGTTGTCCCGTGGTGCTGCCTTGTTTCGAGTTTGGGTCCGTTTGGTGGTCGGTTGACCCGTTTGGTGTTTTGGGGGCTTTCGAGGGCCGCCATCGGTCCGACCGTGTGTCTCACCGTCCGACCGGTGTAGAGCCACTTAGTGAAAGTTGCTCGGGTTCACCCACAGGGACCGGTCTCGACCGGTGGTGCTCACCCGGCTCGACCGGTGTGAGTCTCAGAGACTCGGGGTTTGTTGTTCCGCCGCGTTCTCGAGTCGGAAGGCCGTGTGTGTTGGTTCCTAGGTCCGGTGGCACTCCGGTGGCTACGTGGGCTTGGCCAACTTGGGTAGTGAGTCGGAGACGTGTGTTGGAAGCCGCGTTCGTCTTGTTGGAGTTTTTCATCTCCTTCGAGAAGAATTTTTATCGGCTCCCATTCACTCCCCCCTCTCGGTTCGCCGTATCGGTCCTTCAAGTGGTATCGAGCCGGTTCGGGTCTTTGTTGACTCTAACCGGCCTAAGATCCAAGGATGGCGTACCGAGAACGGGGTTCGGGTCCTCCACACTTCGATGGCAAGAACTACCGGATGTGGAGCAAGCGGATGGGTGCGTTCCTCCGCGGAAGGGGTCACCGCTTTGGGATGTCACGGTGGACACAAGGCTATGTCCACCGATGGATTTCCTAGCTCCGGGGTCGAGGGACGGATTCGACGCCAACAATAAGGCGGTCGACTACTTGTTTCGTGCTTTGTGTCGGCCCGAGTTCGATCGGGTGCACACCGAGCACTTGGCTTGTAGGATTTGGGCGGTGTTGAAGGAGGCTCATGTTGGGAACGCCTGTGTTCGAGCACGGTTGTATGCGACCTACGGAGAGAGTACGAGAACTTCACTCATCTCCCCGGTGAGTCCATCGATGCCTTGTTTCGCAGGTTCACGGTGGTGGTGAACAACATGAGGGCCAATGTGGACGTGCTCCCGTACGATGATCATGATAGAGCGGTCAAGCTCTTACACTCTTTGGATCGTACGATATGGGGCGGAAAGTTCGAGGCCATAGTCGAGTCGGAGCGGTATGATACTCGACGGTGAACGAGCCGTTCTCAAAGCTCAAGTCGGCCGAGGTGGATAGGGGCATGACTGCCAAGCTCGAGGGACCGACTGATTCCCATAGTCTTGCCCTCGTTGGTGGTTCCAAAGGAAAGACTAACTCTAACCCATCCACCAGGATGTTCTCGTTTTCCTCTTTGATGTCTATGCCAGATGAGGAGTTTGATGACCTTGGAAAGGATGAGCTGGCACTGTTGACGAGGCGGTTCGAGAGGCTGCACGAGAACCGTGTGAACATGAGGAGGAACACGAGGACTTGCTTCCAGTGCGGCAAGCCGGGACACTTCGTCGCCGACTGCCCGGAGAAGGCCGAGAACAAGGATAGCTACAAGCACAAGCCGAGGAAGAACGATGACAAGTACCGTTCGAGGCGCGACCACAAGAGCAAGCACAAGAACAAGTACAAGGACGAGCGACGATCGAGGAAGAAGGAGGGCCGAGGCAAGGCCCGAGCGATGGTTGGAGCGAGCGACGTCGACTCCAGTTCCGCGTACTCCACCTCGAGCTCGAGCAACGGCCGACGACGAGGGAGATCGCCGCAAGATCAAGAGGTCGTCCAAGAACCCCGAGCGGCCGAGCCGCTTCGCGAGAGACGGCTTCGCACCATGGCGTTGAGCTCCGGCAGCAAGAAGAGCACACGGAGCGACTCGGACTGCGAGTCCGACGACGAGGTGCGTGATGAGCTTCCCTTCTTGCGCCAGGAGAATGAGAGGCTTGGCTCTTTGCTTGATAATCGTGATGACATGCTTAGAGAGGCCAAGAAAATGAGGAAAGAGCTTAGGGCTTCACTCGAGGATGCTAGGACTAGAGTGGCCGAGCTAGAGACACAGGTGCTTGATAGCAAGCTTGAGATTGATTCGCTTAAGGCTAGCCTCGTTGTTTCCGATGAGAATGATTGTGCCGATTGCTCCATATTCCTTGCCGATCTTGCTTTGTTTAAGGAGAAGCATGCCTCCAAGTGTGAGGAACTAGATGTGCTTAGGGTTGAAGTGGCCGAGCTTAAGTCTAGACCTCGCTTTGCTAGGTGCTTGCACTTCTTGCCCCGTTTTGCATGCTAAAATTGATGAGATGCATGCTTACACTAGTTCGCTCGAGGCTAAATTGAAGGAACCCATGCCTACATCTTGCTCTACTTGTGAAATGCATGCATTGAAAAATGCGGAGCTTGCACATTATGTTGATCGCTTGCGGGATGAGAATGATGATTTGAGAAAGTTGATGGGTTGGTTGTCCGGTCACGAGCCTCAGTTGAGGATGATGATCGAGGCCTTTAAGAGGCAAGATGGTGAGGGGCTTGGGGCAAACAAGGTTGGTGAGGGAAGTGGAGAGAATATCCCGGAGCCACCAAAAACCCATCACAAGAATGATTTCCCACCAAAACCTAACCATCTAAGGAACCGACTAGACACAACCCCAGCTCCACCCGTGTTTCCTACACCCACAAATGATCTACAAAAGCCTATCAAGTTTGTGAGCACTTCGGGGAAAGTGTTCTTTGGGAAGGAGAGTGAGAAGGCTAGTGGTGAGAAACCGGTGGAGGGTTTGAGTGGAGAGAAACCGAGTGAGCGACCACATCCCAAGCCTAAGCCTAAGCATGTGAGGTTCCATTGTGGCTATTGTGGGAGAGATGGCCATAAGGAGGAGTTTTGCTTCAAGAGGAAGCGAGAGGAGAGAATGGAGAAGGAGTGGGCTAACAAGGACAAGTACCACCCTTCCGATTGTGTACTTGAGCCTCGTATGCAGATGCCCAGGGGCAAGGCGATTGTGAGGACAGTTCGGGCTTGGGGAGAGAAGAAGGGCTGCGGTGGTGCTATCGCCCGTGTCACACCGGTCGGACCGGTGTGGGGCACCGGTCGGACCGGTGCAGGGCACGGACAGACAAATGTTCGGGTTTCGAGCGCGTACGGGTGCGAGGGTTGTTTCGGTGGTCTTGGTTCGGTGGTTGGGCCGGAAAGGGTGCGGGTGGTCGGTTGCTAGGCGTTCTCCACCTCGTGCTCAATACGGGGATTGGAGGAGTCGTGGCGGTGAGTTGGAGAGGAAGGACGTACCACGGGCTTTCTTGCGTGGTTTTGGTCCTCCTCCCGGGCAGAGAGGAGTGGTTCCCTCGGGGTGGTTACCGTGGTGGTGTTCGTGGAGGTAGCTTTGGTAGGAGAGATGCTTTGGTTGGTGCTAACCCCACTTTCGAGCAAATGGCTCGGCACTCGGTTTTCCTCCTTTGGTACTAACCCCGATCTTTGCCGAGTCGTTTGTTCGCTCACGTGCCTATTTTTGATTTTCGGGTGGGAGACTTGAAGAACATTTGGTTGATTGACTCGGTTGCTCGAGGCATATGACCGGAGATAGGGGGTGGTTCTCAAGTCTCGTCCGGTGGTGACGAAGAGGTACATCACCTTTGGGGACAATGGGCGTGGGCGTGTGCTTTCGGAAGGTGAGATAAAAGTGAGTGACAAGATCACTCGAGGCGTGTTGCTCTTGTTCAATCGCCGGGGTACAATTTGCTTTCCGTGTCTCGGTTGTTGGATGAGGGTTTTGAGGTGTTGTTTCGGCCTGGTGGTTCTCGGATTGTGGACTCTCGAGGGGACCTTGTTTGTATGGTCGTTCCCGAGGGTCGTGTGTTTTGTGCTGATTTTTCTCGGTCTTCGGGTGTGGAGCGTTGTTTCTTGGCGGTTCTTCGAGTGAGTTGTGGAAGTGGCATAGGAAGTTGGGTCACTTGAGCTTTGACCTTTTGTCTCGCTTGAGTAAACTCAATTTGGTCCGAGGATTGCCACGGTTGAGGCTTGAGAAAGAGTTGGTTTGTGCGCCGTGTAGGCATGCCAAGATGGTGGCCTCTTCTCACCCGCCTCTCACCGATGTGATGACTGAGCGTCCATGCGAGCTGCTCCATATGGACCTTGTTGGCCCAGCTCGTGTGCGATCCGCGGTGGGAAGTGGTATGTCCTTGTTGTGGTGGACGACTATTCTCGGTATGCGTGGGTGTTCTTTCTCGAGGAGAAGGGGGAGACGTTTGGTTTTGTTCGAGATCTAGTCTTGAGGTTGAGGAACGAGAGGCACGGAGATGCCATACGTGCTATCCGCAGTGATAATGGCACGGAATTCAGGAACTCTCGTTTTGAAACCTTTTGCCATGACTTGGGTCTTGAGCACCAGTTTTCGAGTCCGTATACGCCTCCCCAGAATGGTGTTGTGGAAAGGAAGAACAGGACCTTGTGCGAGATGGCTCGGACGATGCTTGATGAGCATAGGACTCCGAGGAGGTATTGGGCTGAGGCGGTGAATACCGCGTGCTATGTGTCGAACAGATATACCTCGGAGTGCACAAGAAGAAGACATGCTATGAGTTGATGCATGGTCGCACACCCAAGGTGAGTCACTTCCATGTCTTTGGTTGCAAGTGTTTCATTCTGAAGAAAGGCAGGAAGTTGGATAAGTTTGAGGCTAGGTCTGTCGATGGCATTTTCTTTGGTTATGCATCTCATTCTAGAGCATATCGTGTGCTCAATCTTGAAACTAACCAAATCGTGGAGACTTGCGAGGTAACCTTCGACGAGATAGAGCCACGTAGTCAGCTTGTCTTTGAGTGTGCAGGTGATGATGAGCTTGGCGAGGAGATCTTTCAGGAGGAGGAGCATGAACATGGTGATGATGAGGATGGCGGTGCGGTGCCCCCGCCGAACATGTACCCACTACTTCGACTACGATGATGGATGGACCCTCTCGCTACACCTACCACGACAAATCAAGAACGAGGAGAAGGCGATGTTGAGGAGGAGGTAGCTTCGAGGCGAGAACCTCCCCGGCGAGTTCAAGTGGATCACCCGGCTTCGAGGATCATCGGCGACATGAATGAACGCACTACACGGTCGAGGGTTCGAAACAATTCCCATTTTGCTCATGCTGCGTTTGTTGCTTCTTTCGAGCCCAAAGACATTGGACACGCACTATCCGATCACAATTGGGTTAACTCGATGCATGAGGAGTTGGAGAACTTTGAGAGGAATCGGTGTGGGAGTTGGTTGACCCTCCCCCCGTGGTGTAAGCCGATTGGTACCAAGTGGGTGTGGAAAAACAAAGAGGGAGAGAAGGGTGAGGTTGTGAGGAACAAGTCGAGACTTGTTGCCCGGGGGTTCGGTCGGAAGGAGGGGATCGACTACGAGGAGACCTTTGCTCCCCGTAGCCCGTTTGGAGGCGATTAGGATCCTTATAGCCTTTTCTCGTGGCTAAAGGGTTCAAGTTGCACCAAATGGATGTGAAGAGTGCTTTTCGAATGGAGTGTTGGAGGAAGAAGTGTATGTGAGGCGACCTCCGGGGTTTGAGAGTGAGAAGTACCCCCACCGGTGTACAAGTTGAGGAAGGCGCCGTATGGGTTGAAGCGGCGCCTAGAGCTTGGTATGGCAGGTTGAGGGGGTTCTTGTTTGAGAGAGGTTTTGAGATGGGGAAGGTCGATCGGACCTTGGTTTTGCCGAGGCGGAGGGAGAGATATCCCGATTGTGCGGGTGTACGTGGATGATATTGTCTTTGGTGGCTCGTCTAACTCTCTTGTTGCGAGGTTTGCGAGATGATATGAGCGGGGAGTTTGAGATGAGCATGATGGGTGAGTTGCGCTTCTTCCTCGGGCTACAAATCAAGCAATCAAAGGAAGGAACATTTGTGCACCGGCTAAGTACACCAAGGACATTGTGAGGAAGTTCAAGATGGAGGACTCCAAGGCTATGACGACGCCGATGAGTACGACTACGGCTCTTGATGCGGACGAGGAAGGTGAACACGTGGACCGAAGGAGTACCGGAGCATGATCGGGTCACTCCTCTACTTGACGGCGACGAGGCGGACATACGGTTCTCGGTGTGTCCGTGCGCTCGTTTTCAAGCGTCTCCGAGGACTTCGCATCGGCAAGCGGTGAAGAGAATTTTCGGTACTTGCGTCACACTCACGACTTCGGCCTTTGGTACTCCGCGTCCTCTTCTTTGGCGCTTCATGGATTTTCGGACGTGGATTTTGCCGGGTGTCGGTTGGATAGGAAGTCCACTTCGGGACTTGCCGCGTTTTGGGTTCTTCTTTGGTGTCTTGGTCTTCCCGCAAGCGATCGAGTGTTGCTCAATCCGCGACCGAGGCCGAGTATGTTGCCGGCCGCTAGTTGTTGCTCTCGGCTCCTTTGGATCACCTACACCATGAGTGACTTTGGTGAGGAGTATACCCATGTCCCACTTCAATGTGATAGCACCAGTGCCATAAGCGTTGCAAAGAACCCAGTGCTCCATTCCAAAACCAAGCACATAGAAGTGAGGTATCATTTCCTGAGAGACAACGTTGAGAAAGGAAAGATAGCGTTGATCCATGTACCCACACATGACCAACTAGCCGATATTTTCACCAAACCCCTAGATCAAGCAACTTTCACTCGTTTGCGGGGGAACTTGGTGTGTGTTTGATTTCTTGAGTTGGGTGTGTGGGAGCTCTCTTTTGCCGGTGGTGTCGAGCCCGTTTTGCCTCCCCTCGAGGAGCCGGTCCGTAGCATATGTATAGCTTTCCTTTGTGCATTTCTTGCATTTGGCATGGCATATGTAACATGATGTATAGGCATCCTTGTATCTTAGATTGCATGCATTTTGTATCATATGCATTGGTTAGGAAAGCTTCTCTCATATACATTGTTCACCATGGAGTGAGATATATGTCTTTGTGAGCTTGTTTGGTATGCTACGGTTAGTTTGGCTTAGCTCTTGATGATCTTGATGAATAATCCATGGTTGATAGCTTTGCTTTTGAAAAATGTCACATGTATGCCCTCTCATGTGTAAATGCCTTTACATGCTCTTGACATGTTTTTGTGGCCTTGCTATGCTTAATTTGTGGTTGGATAGCTAGTTTATTGATCATATGGAGCCAAAGGCTCATTTGCCATCATGAATGTTTAGCCCTCTTGATTTATCTTGTGGAGGAGCATAAGTTCCTTTTTGTCGCAAAGACATTTCATGTACCATTTACAAATCTGAAAATGAAATGAAAAATGCTTGGAAAATATGCTCCCATGTCATATGTGCTGAATTTAATTTGCTTTGGGTGCTAAACCGTTGCATGATGCCTACCAATGAGAAGTCTCATAAATAGAAGTAGGCACATGGCTCGGTGGCTTTGACATGACATGAGGTGCTTGTGGGTGTTTGTGATGGTCTTATGATTAGAATGGCTGTCCTAGCATGAAGTTTGTGTGGCTTAGCCATTTTGATATGCTTTGATCATGTTTAGGACTTTGCTCATGAGAGGCAAGTTTTTCGCAAAATTGCCAAAATCCATCTTAGCTTCGTCCAATGGTTGTGAAACTTGGTGATCATGTAGTTGAGACCGATACGAAGCCGTAGAGTATCTAACTTGCTCATTTGGACATGTGTAGCATTCTTTGTTGAATTTTGTATATTTGAGAAGCTCTAGGTTGAAAGTTTTGCATTTTTGGCTTGATTCATGCATTGCCAACAAGGGGGAGAAGTTTGAGCTTGAAATGGCTTGTGGGACGCGTTTAGAAGGTTTTCAGGTGGTTTCGAGCCATTTATGGGTTCTGTTGTACACCGGTCTGACCGGTGATGAGCACCGGTCTGACCGGTGTGAGTGCTGGTCCTGTACATATGTTAGGCACCGGTCCGACCGGTGGTGATGACCGGTCGACCGGTGTGAGTCGAAAGTGCTGCACCGCCCTATTTCATGTGGTTTCTTGCATGCATTCGTCCGGGGGAGTTGCATTGGTTCGGGGGAGCTTGCATGTGTGCAAGGGGAGCTCTTTGTGGTGTTCGAGCTTTGTTTCGGTGGTTTGCGCTCTTTGGTTGAGCTTTGCTTTGTCTCGGATGTGTCGAGCCGTTGCCCTTGCCTAAGGGGTCCGAGACTTGTCTTCTTCAAGTGATCTTGCTCTTTGCCTTTGTTTGGCTTTCGATCGCTTGTTGGAGTCTCTTTTTGTTCGTTTCTTTTCTTTTTCTTTTCTCTCTGGTTACCTTCATGTGGGTCTTGTCAATGCACTCATCAAGGGGGAGATTGAGGACCATGTGTGGTTCGAGGACCGGTGGATGGTCGCTTCCTTGTGTGATGAGTGATTGACAACGTTGTGTGGACTGATTCTTGGCTAAGTATTGCAGGTGCAGGTTGCGGCTTGACTCGTGTTGGTGCGGGTGAAGAACAAGCGCGAAAGGTCGTCGCCGGTGAGGCCTCCGGGTGTGGAGAAGACAAGTAGGCTTCGTTCGAGGGACCCGGTGGCCGGCGGGGGTCAAGTGCGGGCCGCATGGTGGCATGAACAGCAAGATGAAGTCGTGGACGGTTTCTTGGTTGAGCCTCAAAACCAAGGTCGAGCCGGGACTACGTGGGAGCCAAGTCATGAGTGGAGATTGGCGGAGGCTACACCGAGTTCGCGGGGTTTCCGGTGGTTCACCGTAAAACCACCGGGTTCCTTGGTTGATCCACAAAGCCAAGACCGGAGAACCGAAGACGGAGGTGCAAGCGGCACCGGACCGGTCCGACCGGTGGGTCCGACGGTGGGGACCGGTCTGACCGGTGAGGAGCACCGGTCTGACCGGTGTGCGACGACGCGACCGAATCTTCGAAGCGGAGGACACGCGTCGGGATCGCATGGCTTGCGTCGAGGCTACGCAGGTGCGGTCGCCGGGCATCCGTCCGATGGTGAAGACATCAAGAATTCCAAATCCGCCCTTGAGGGGCTTGTATCCCTAGTTAGTAGAGAGGGGCATTTTAGACATTCGGTTGCCGCCTATATAACCCAAGAGGTGAGAGGATGGCAGCCAACTCTTGGAACCCTAGCTCATTAGTTTTCCTATTTTCCACCTATTTTCTCTAGGTTTTCCTTAGGACTAGCAAGAAAGCTTCACGGAGAGATCTTGTAGAGAGGGATGGATGATCGGGCGGCTTGCTAGACCTTGTACGAACCTTTGTTTCATGTATAGATGATTCGGCGTGGTTCCTCAAGGTTTGGATGTGTTTTCCCCGGTTGTTCTTGGTGGTGATTTTCGGAGCCCTTTCTCGGTGATTTCTTTGGGGTGTTTTCGGGGCTTTTCTCTTGGGGATTTGATGGGGGAAATTTGTGGGAACCCTTCGTGGTTCTTTGGGCTGTGATTCCCCTCCCAAATCCGTGAGGAAAAGTGCTCGATTTTGGGGGTTTCTTGAGTTCTTGGGTTGGAAGTGCTTTCGGCGGGATTTCTTCGATTCCTCCTTTTTGGACGAGATTTGGTGGGATTAAACTTGGCTATGGACTCCTCATGAGGTGTTCCTGATATCCCCAAAGTCTTGTTCAAGTCCGTGGAGCGATTCGGGAGATCGAGATTTGGATTTGGGGGAGTTGACCCGCGGGTCTTTGTTCATCCCGAGTCGCCCGAGCTACACCCGGTCCGACCGGTGCCCTTGACCGGTCCGACCGGTGCAACCCTCTCGTGGGACTTTGCCTGGGGTGAACGTCTTGGTGTGTTCGTTGTTGTCCCGTGGTGCTGCGGTTTCGAGTTTGGGTCCGTTTGGTGGTCGGTTGGCTCGTTTGGTGTTTTGGGGGCTTTCGTGTCGCTGCCATCGGTCCGACCGGTGTGTCTCACGGTCGACCGGTGTAGAGCCACTTAGTGAAAGTTGCTCGTGTTCACCGGCAGGGGACCGGTCCCGACCGGTGGTGCTCACCGGTCGACCGGTGTGAGTCCGTAGACTCGGGGTTTGTTGTTCCGCCGCGTTCTCGAGTCGGAAGGTTGTGTGTGTTGGTTCCTAGGTCCGGTGGCACTCCGGTGGCTACGTGGGCTTGGCCAACTTGGGTAGTGAGTCGGAGACGTGTGTTGGAAGCCGCGTTCGTCTTGTTGGAGTTTTTCATCTCCTTCAAGAAGAATTTTTATCGGCTCCCATTCACTCCCCCCCCCCTCTCGGTTCGCCGTATCGGTCCTTCGGAGAGAGCATACATGTGACAATTTTTCAAAAACATAGCCATCAACCATGGATTATTCATCAAGATCATCAAGAGCTAAGCCAAACTAACCATAGCATACCAAACAAGCTCACAAAGACATATATTTCATTCCATGGTGAACAATGTATATGAGAGAAGCTTTTCCTAACCGATGCATATGATACAAAATGCATGCAATCTAAGATATAAGGATGCCTATACATCATGTTACATATGCCATGCCAAATGCAAGAAATGCACAAAGGAAATTATACATATGCTACAAAGAGAGCTCCCACACACCCAACTCAAGAAATCGAACACACATCAAGTCCCCCCGCAAACGAGTGAAAGTTGCTTGATCTAGGGGTTTGGTGAAAATATCGGCTAGTTGGTCATGTGTGGGTACATGGATCAAGGCTATCTTTCCTTTCTCTACGTTGTCTCTCAGAAAATGATACCTCACTTCTATGTGCTTGGTTTTGGAATGGAGCACTGGGTTCTTTGCAACGCTTATGGCACTGGTGCTATCAGATTGAAGTGGGACAAGGGTATACTCCTCACCAAAGTCACTCATGGTGTAAGAAATCCAAAGGAGCTGAGAGCAACAACTAGCAGCGGCAACATACTCGGCCTCGGTAGTGGATTGAGCAACACTCGATTGTTTGCGGGAAGACCAAGACACCAAAGAAGAACCCAAAACTCGGCAAGTCCCGCAAGTGGACTTCCTATCCAACCGACACCGGGAAAATCCGCGTCCGAAAAACCATGAAGCGCCAAAGAAGAGGACGCGGAGTACCAAAGGCCGAAGTCGGGAGTGTGACGCAAGTACCTCGAAAATTCGCTTCACCGCTTGCCGATGCGAAGTCCTCGGAGACGCTTGAAAACGAGCGCACGGACACACCGAGAACTCGTATGTCCGGCCTCGTCTCCGTCAAGTAGAGGAGTGACCCGATCATGCTCCGGTACTCCTTCTCGGTCCACGTGTTCACCTTCCTCGTCCGCATCAAAAGCTGTAGTCGTACTCATCGACGTCGTCATAGCCTTGGAATCCTCCATCTTGAACTTCCGCACAATGTCCTTGGTGTAATTAGCCTGGTGCACAAATGTTCCTTCCTTTGATTGTTTGATTTGTAGCCCGAGGAAGAACTACAATTCACCCATCATGCTCATCTCAAATTCCCTGCTCATATCATCTGCAAACCTTGCAACAAGAGACTTAGATGAGCCACCAAAGACAATATCATCCACGTACACCTGCACAATCAGGATATCTCTCGCCCGCCTCGCAAAAACAAGGTCTGATCGACCTTCCCCATCTCAAAACCTCTCTCAAACAAGAACCCTTTCAACCTGCCATACCAAGCTCTAGGCGCCTGCTTCAGCCCATACAACGCCTTCCTCAACTTGTACACCCGGTGGGGGTACTTCTCGCTCTCAAACCTCGGAGGCTGCCTCACATACACTTCTTCCTCCAACACACCATTCAGAAAAGCACTCTTCACATCCATTTGGTGCAACTTGAACCCTTTAGCCACCGAGAAGGCTAGAAGGATCCTAATCGCCTCCAAACGGGCTATGGGAGCAAAGGTCTCCTCGTAGTCGACCCCCTCCTTCTGACTGTACCCTTGAGCAACAAGTCTCGACTTGTTCCTCACAACCTCACCCTTCTCTCCCTCTTTGTTCTTCCACACCCACTTTGTACCAATCGGCTTACACCCTGGGGGAGGGTCAACCAACTCCCACACCTGATTCCTCTCAAAGTTCTCCAACTCCTCATGCATCGAATTAACCCAATTGTGATCAGATAGTGCGTGTCCAATGTCTTTGGGCTCAAAAGTAGCAACAAACGCAGCATGAGTGAAATGGGAATTGTTTCGAACCCTCGACCGTGTAGTGCGTTCATTCATGTCACCGATGATCCTCGAAGCCTGGGTGATCCATCCGTACTCGCCGGGAGGTTCTCGCCTCGATGCTACCTCCCCCTCAACATCGCCCTCCTCCTCGTTCTTGATTTGTCGTCGTAGGTTTAGTAGAGGGTCCATCCATCACCGTAGTCGAAGTAGTGGGTACATGTTCGGTCGGGGGCACCGCACCGCCATCCTCATCGTCTCCATGTTCATGCTCCTCCTCCCCGAAAGATCTCCTCGCCAAGCTCATCATCACCCGCACACTCAAAGACAAGCGGACTACGTGGCTCGTCTCGTCGAAGGTTACCTCGCAAGTCTCCACGATTTGGTTAGTTTCAAGATTGAGCACACAATATGCTCTAGAATGAGATGCATAACCAAAGAAAATGCCATCGACGGACCTAGCCTCAAACTTATCCAACTTCCCCGCCTTTCTTTAGAATGAAACACTTGCAACCAAAGACATGAAAGTGACTCACCTTGGGTGTGCGACCATGCATCAACTCATAGCATGTCTTCTTCTTGTGCACTCTGAGGTATATCCTGTTCGACACATAGCACGCGGTATTCACCGCCTCAGCCCCAATACCTCCTCGGAGTCCTATGCTCATCAAGCATCGTCCGAGCCATCTCGCACAAGGTCCTATTCTTCCTTTCCACAACACCATTCTGGGGAGGCGTATACGGACTCGAAAACTGGTGCTCAAGACCCAAGTCATGGCAAAAGGTTTCAAAACGAGAGTTTCGAATTCCGAGCCATTATCACCGGCGGATAGCTCGTATGGCATCTCCGTGCCTCTCGTTCCTCAACCTCAAGACTAGATCTCGAACAAAACCAAACCTCTCCCCCTTATCCTCGAGAAAGAACACCCAAGCATACCGAGAATAGTCGTCCACCACAACAAGGACATACTACTTCCCACCCGCATCGCACACGAGCCGGGCCAACAAGGTCCATATGGAGCAGCTCGCATGGACGCTCGCTCATCACATCGGTGAGAGGCGGGTGAGAAGAGGCTACCATCTTGGCATGCCTACACGGCGCACAAACCAACTCTTTCTCAAGCCTCAACCGTGGCAATTCTCGGACCGAATTGAGTTTACTCAAGCGAGACAAAAGGTCAAAGCTCAAGTGACCCAACTTCCTATGACACTTCCACAACTCACTCGAAGAACCGGCCAAGAAACAACGCTCCACACCCAAAGACCGAGAAAAATCAAGCACGAAACACCCGAATCTCGGGAATGACCATACGGACAAGGTCCCCTCGAGAGTCCAAAATCCGAGAACCACCCGGCCTAAACAACACCTCAAAGCCCTCATCCAATAACCGGGACACGTAAAGCAAATTGTACCCCGCAATTGAACAAGAGCAACACGCCTCGCAGTGATCTTGTCACTCACTTTGATCTCACCTTCCGAAAGCACACTTCCACGCCCATTGTCCCCAAAGGTGATGTACCTCTTTGTCACCACCGGACGAGACTTGAGAACCACCCCCGTCTCCGGTCATATGCCTCGAGCAACCGAAGTCAATCAACCAAATGTTCTTCAAGTCTCCCTCCCGAAATTCAAAAACGAGCACGTGAGCGAACAAACGACTCAGCACTGGGGTTAGTACCAAAAGAGTAAAACCAGTGCCGAGCCATTTGCTCGAAAGTGGGGTTAGCATCAACCAAAGCATCTCTCCTACCAAAGCTACCTCCACGAACACCACCACGGTAACCACCCTGAGGGAACCACCCCTCTCTCGCCCGGAGGAGGACCAAAACCACAAAAGAGAACCCGTGGACCGTCCCTCCTCTCCTTCTCAAAGCTACGACTCCTCCCATCCCGTAGTGAACTCGAGGGGGAGAACACCTAGCAACCGGACCACCCGCAAACTCTCCGGACCAACCACCGTAACCACGACCTCCGTAAACAACCCTCGCACCCGTACGAGCACGAAACCCAAAACGCCGCTCCGTCCGGGCTCGCAGCGGTCCGACGGTGCCCCACACCGGTCCGACCCGGGTGACCCGGGCGCAGCCGCCTCCAACGCCTTCTTCCGCTCTCCCCAAGCCCGAACTGTCCTCACATGCGCCTTGGCCCTGGGCATCTGCATACGAGGCTGAAGTACACCATCAGAAGGGTGGTACTTGTCCTTGTTAGCCCACTCCTTTGCCATTCTCTCCTCACGCTTCCTTTTGAAGAAAAACTCCTCCTTATGGCCATCTCTCCCACAATAGCCACAATGGGACCTCACAAGTTTAGGCTTAGGCTTGGGATGTGGCAGCTCACTTGGTTTCTCTCCACCCAAATCCTCCACCGGTTTCCCCTCACTAGCCTTCTCACTTTCTTTCCCAAAGAACACTTTCCCCGAAGTGCTCACAAACTTGATAGGCTTTTGTAGATCATTTGTGGGTGTAGGAAACACGGGTGGAGCTGGGGTTGTGTCTAGTCGGTTCCTAAGATGGTTAGGTTTTGGGGGGAAATCATTTTTGTGGTGGGTTTTTGGTGGCTCCGGATATTCTCTCCACTTCCCTCACCAACCTTGTTTGCCCCAAGTCCCTCACCATCCCGCCTCTTAAATGCCTCGATCATCATCCTCAACCGAGGCTCATGACCGACAACCAACCCATCAACTTCCTCAAGTCATCATTCTCATCCTGCAAATGATCAACATAATGTGCAAGTTCCAAATTTTTTAAAGCATGCATTTCACAGGTAGAGCATGATGCAGGCATGGGTTCTTTCAATTTAGCCTCAGGCGAACTAGTGTAAGCATGCATCTCATCGATCTTAGCATGCAAAACCGGGCAAGAAGTGCAAGCACCTAGCAAAGCAGGTCTAGACTTAAGCTAAGCCACTTCAACCCTAAGCACATCTAGTTCCTCACACTTGGAGGCACATTTTTCCTTGAACAAAGCAAGATCAGCAAGAAAGATGGAGCAATCAGCACAATCAACCTCATCCGAAAAAACAGGGCTAGCCTTAAGGGAATCAATCTCAAGCTTGCTATCAAGCACCTGTGTCTCTAGCTCAGCCACTCTAGTCCTAGCATCCTCGAGTGAAGCCCTAAGATCTTTTCTCATTTTCTTGGCCTCTCTAAGCATGTCATCACGGTTATCTAGCGAGTGCCAAGCCTCTCATTCTCCCGGCGCAAGAAGGGAAGTTCATCACGCACCTCGTCGTCGGACTCGCAGTCCGAGTCGCTCTCCGTGTGCTCTTCTTGCCGCCGGGAGCTCGGCGCCATGGTGCAGAAGCCGTCTCTCGTGAAGCAGCTCAGCCCGCTCAGGTTCTTGGACGACTTCTTGTTCTTGCGACGATCACCTTCGTCTTCACTGCTGCTCGAGCTCGAGGTGGAGTACGTGGAACTGGAGTCGACGTCGCTCGCTCCCACCATCGCTCGGGCCTTGCCTCGGCTCTCCTTCTTCCTCGATCGTCGCTCGTCCTTGTACTTGTTCTTGTGCTTGCTCTTGTGGTCGCGCCTCGAACGGTACTTGCCGTCCATCCTCGGCTTGTGCTTATAGTTGTCCATGTTCTCGGCCTTCTCCGGGCGGTCGGCGACGAAGTGTTCCGGCTTGCCACACCGGGAAGCAAGTCCTTGTGTTCCTCCTCATGTTCACGCGGTTCTCGTGCAGCCTCTCGAACCGCCTCGTCAGGAGTGCCAGCTCGTCCTCTCCAAGCTCGTCGAACTCCTCATCTGGCATAGACATCAAAGAGGAGAAAGAGAACATCCTGGTAGATGGGTTAGAGTTAGCTTTTCCTTTGGAACCACCAACGAGGGCGAGACTATGGGAGTCAGTCGGACCCTCGAGCTTGGCGGTCATGCCCCTATCCACCTCGGCCCGACTTGAGCTTCGAGAACGGCTCGTTCACCGTCGCAGTGTCATACTTCTCCGACTCCCGGAATGGCCTCGAACTTTCCACCCCAAATCGTACGATCCAAAGAGTGTAAGAGCTTGACCGCTCTATCATGATCATCGTACGGGAGCGCGTCCACATTGGCCCTCATGTTGTTCACAACCACCGTGAACCTCTAAAACAAGGCATCGATGGACTCACCGGGAGATGAGTGAAGTTCTCGTACTCTCTCCGTAGGTCGCATACATCCGTGCCTCGAACCTCGGGCGTTCCCAACATGAGCCTCCTTCAACACCGCCCAAATCCTACAAGCCAAGTGCTCGGTGTGCACCCGATCGAACTCGGCCGACACAAAGCACGAAACAAGTAGTCCACCGCCTTATTGTTGGCGTCGAATCCGTCCCTCAATCCCGGAGCAAGGAAGTCCATCGGTCCGGACATAGCCCTCGTGTCCACCGTGACATCCCAAAGGATCCGACCCTTTCCGTGGAGGAACGCACCCATCCGCTTTCTCCACATCCGGTAGTTCTTGCCATCGAAGTGTGGAGGACCCGAACCCCGTTCCCGGTATGCCATCCTTGGATCTTAGACGGTTAGAGTCAATAAAGACCCGAACCAGCTCCGATACCACTTGAAGGACCGATACGGCGAACCGCAGAGGGAGGGAGTGAATGGGAGCCGATAAAAATTCTTGTCGAAGGAGATGGAAACTCCTACAAGATGAACACGGCTTCCAACACACGTCTCCGACACACTACCCAAGTTGACCGCACCCTGCGTAGCCTCGATGCAAGCCATGCGATCCCGACGCGTGTCCTCCGCTTCGAAGTCTCTGGGCTGCGTTGTCGCACACCGGTCAGACCGGTGCTCCTCACCGGTCAGACCGGTTCCCACCGGTCGGACCCACCGGTCGACCGGTCCGCGCCGCTGCGCAGCCCCGTCTTCGGTTCTTCGGTCTTGGCTTTGTGGATCAACCAAGGAATCCAACGGTTTTCTGGTGAACCACCGGAAACTCCGCGAACTCGGTGTAGCCTCCGCCAATCTCCAGTCATGACTTGGCTCCCACGTAGTCCCGGCTCGACCTTGGTTTTGAGGCTCAACCAGGAAACCGTCCATGACTTCATCTTGCTGTTCATGCCACCATGCGGCCCGCACTTGACCCCGCTGGCCACCGGGTCCCTCGAACGAAGCCTACTTGTCTTCTCCACACACCGGAGGCCTCACCGGCGACAACGTTTCGCCCTTGTTCTTCACCTGCACCAACACCAGTCAAGCCGCAACCTGCACCTGCAATACTTAGCCAAGAATCAGTCCACACAACATTGTCAATCACTCATCACACAAGGAAGCGACCATCCACCGGTCCTCGAACCACACATGGTCCTCAGCCGTTGAGGCCTTCTTGCGTCATAGTTCTTCGATTTTCTGGCGGGCATCGAAGCCACCACGTGAGGCGCCGGAGACATGGCTATCCGCATGGCCTCGACCGCCGCGGTCGCCACCACCCCAACTCTCTTGTTAGCCCCATGGTTGGAGCTCCCGCCGTCGCTGCCTCCGCCACTGGGATCGCGGTGAGGGACTATCTCCCGGTCACCACCGGCACTGTTGCCATCATGAGAGGGTCCACCGGTTGTTGCTCGAGTACAGTTGGGGTTAGCTGGTAACTCCGCTCGAGTACGGTTATGACCGATGTCCGCATTGCGACTTGTGGCTTCGTTGTCGCGGTTCCTGGGGGGGCACTTGAGCGACCCTGTTGTTGACTCGCATGAAGTAGGCGTCCTCCGCGAGCTTGGCGATGACTTGTCCCGTGCGCATCCCCTGAGCCTGACGTGCTATCGTAGTGATAGACATGAGGCATTGCTTTGGGGTGGTGTGCACCCGGCTCTCGACTTGGTCGAGTGCTTCTACAAGGTTGCGGATGGGGAAGGACTCGTGGAGACGTCGACACCGTTTGTGCTGCTTTCTGTTGTGTTCACGTCGGGCGTCCCTGTTGGCGTCGGTCTCGTCGGCGGGCACATTGGCGGACAACTCGTCCGCTGAGATGTCCTCAAGGTATTGGTCAGGGACCGTCCCTGAGGGCCTTGGCTTCTCGTTGGTAGTCATGAAGACTTGCCGGTCAGGAGTGCCAAGGCTGGAGTCGCTGGTTGCCACCTCTGTCGGAGTGTGCTCCCCAGCTGGAGCAAGTGGTGTTCCCTCCTGGAAGGCAAGTGAGTCGAGGTAGGCGACGCAGCATGAGTTCCCTCCTGTCAGGTCTGCGGGCTTGCGGTCTGGCCAGTAGACAAATCTCCCGGCGGGTGAAGCTGGTCCTAACAGGGGTTGCTCTGTGGTGTTGTTCTCGGACTCAGGCTCATCAGGGTCTGACCCGAAGTCGAACTCGTAGGAGGAGTCCGAGTAGAAGCTGGAGAGAGGATTGGAGTCTGAGTAGTAGCCGGGGACGGTGTTGGAGTCCGAGTTGTACTCGGGTACGATCTCCTTGCCGGCCCGGCGCGTGGTGGGAGCCTTCGAGTGGGCCCTGCTGGCATTGCGAGGGCCACGGGCGAAGCACTCACGGGGTGGGGGGTTGCACGCGATGGCTGGGTAGCCGACTCTCATACGATAGCCCACGGGGACGTCGAGTTCGAGTTGGAGTCGGATTCGAGCTCGAAGTCGGCATGTTGGTTGTAGAGCGAAATTTCGCCAAATTTTCTAGCAAGATTGCCCGTGACTACTTCGGGAAGCGTCACGAGCCCAATCTCCGGGTTGGGCGACATGGTGAGGCAGCGTTGGAAAGATCCGGCGCCGTCAGCAGTGCAGACCCAGGAGCCGAAGACGAAGGTGTCGCCGTGGTTGAAGGCGACGGTTGGCTTGATGAAGATGGAAGCCGTCGAGTTCGCCATATGATCTTCGTCGAGATCCCCTACCTGGCGCGCCAGCTGTCGGTGTTTTAGACCGGCAACCTACTAAGTGAGTACCCGAAGTAGATGAATGTGTCCTCGCCGAGATCGGTAACTCGAAGGAAGAGACACGTGGCACACAATTTAGACAGGTTCGGGCCGCGAGGTGCATAATACCCTACGTCCTGTATGCTGCGTAGCTCTGGATTGATTGGATGTGATTACAAGATGATGCGTAATCTCGTGTCCCCGAGGGGAGGGTCGCTGCCTCGCCTTATATAGTCCGGGAGGCAGGGTTACAAGTCGGTTTAGGGAGAGAGTACTAGTCGTGTACGTCTAGGAGTCCTCTACACAGTACATGGTATGTGTAGCTTCCTATCTGAGTACTTCTCCACCGTAGTCCTTGCGCCTCACGTCAACAGGTACCGTGCGGCACAAGTCGGGTAGTCCCAGGGGCCCACCGAGTAGTCGGTCTTGGTACCCACCGAGGCAGTGGGCCCAGGGAGGTCCATACGACAGAGGGTGGATCAGAAATGAACTTCACAACGTCACCCTGCAGTACACAACATGTGTGAGTACGACTACATCAAGCAAATCAGTACTCGGAGGCCTCGGTCACGGCTACTAACCTTGCTTGGTGGACGCGTTGCGGTGTACTCGGGGATCGGACATGGAGTATACGGTGGCATGTCTTTGAAGATCTTGCCTAGCCTCTCGACAATATCATCATCGTCGACTTCCTCACCAAGCATCCTTGATGTGTCTCCGTCACCCATGTACTGGTACCCAAGGGTGTCGCAAGCCATCAGCGGCCGCACCCTCCTCTTCATGAAGCTGAAGGCCACATGTTCGGCCCTCAGCCCGGCCTCTCTAAGGGCCTTGATCTTCTTCAGCACCTCGGGTAGTTGAATACCCTCCTGCATCGTCGGCTCCGTGTTCCACCACGACCTATGATTCGGCTGGTTCCTGCTTGACTTCGGCATCTCCGGATGGTGGTTGCTGATGTAGAACCACTTGGCTTTCTAGTCCTGGTTAGACTCTGTCAGCTTGTACGCCACGTACTGGTCAGCAGCATCCTCACGCATCTAGATGCCGGCACCTCCGACTACTCGCGGACTCCAAACCATTTGCACACGTTTGACCGGCCGAAACTCAAAAATTTAAAACCAAACTTTCAAAACTTTGAATACTAAAGTTGAAGAGCAACTATAGGAGAGCATTTTTCATAAAGGCCGACCTATGTTTTGAACAACCATTTGAGCATGAACTGCTGGCAAAGATGTTGTCTTTCTGTCGGTGTTTTAGACCGGCAACCTACCAAGGGGAGTACCCGAGATTGATGAATGTGGCCTCGCCGAGATCGGTAACTCGAAGGAATAGACACGTGGCACACAATTTAGACAGGTTCGGGTCGCGAGGTGCGTAATACCCTACGTCCTGTATGCTGCGTAGCTCTGGATTGATTGGGAGTGTTTACAAGATGATGCGTATGAGAGAGAGGGGTCCCTGCCTCTCCTTATATAGCCTGGGAGTCAGGGTTACAGGTCGGTTTGAGTAGAGAGTACTAGTCGGGTACGTCTAGGAGTTCTCTACATAGTACAAGACATGTATAGCTTCCTAATCGAGTACTTCTCCACCGTGTCCTTGCGCCCCACGCCATCAAGTGCCGTGTGGCACAAGCCGAGTAGTCCCAGGGGCCCACCGAGTAGTCGGTCCTGGTACCCACCGAGGTAGTGGGCCCAGGGAGGTCCATACGATAAGCCCCTGAGTACTTTGTAGTCGAGTAGGATAGTTTCAAGTAGTCTTGACGGCCTTGACGATTAGTCCTCAGGCGTCCCCGAGTACTACAAGCCCAAAGTCCTCAAGGGTACTTGAAGCATCCCGTGGCTGGAAGGGACTCCAGCTAATCCTTGAGTAGTCTTGAAGTCTTCTCGAGTAGTTCTCAAGCGTCCTCGAGTTCTCCTCTTGAAGGTCTTCAATAATACTCGTGTTGTCTTGAAGAAGAAACCATATGGAAAATGCTATTCGAAGAATCTCATTCCATATGGAATGTAGCACCCCGAGACTTAGGTCGAATCGTAGATTCAAGTTGAGGGTCAATCTGAAGTTCTGGCAAGATTATCCCGCAAAATCCGGAGAAAAAACCGAAGGACTCGTGGCACGCAGCCCCCGAGCCTTAAGTCGAGTACTTCCTCTCGAATTGAAGGGTCATCTTGATTGTAGAATGTGTCCTGAGTTGCTCTTGAATCTTGTCATCACCCAGGAAGTTGAGTATACGTAGCCGAGCCCCCGAGATGGAGTGCGTCGACTACTGGAAGATGAAGGGTCAGGCAGCCGCCGCTGAGTTAGCTGCCGATACTTATCCATCTGGCCGTTGCAGCGCCGCCGGTTGACTTATAAATAGAGGCCGAAACCCTTAGGGTTTTTCATTCCCCAAATTTGCAGCTGTTGAAATAGATCTAGCCCACTCCATCCACCCGAGTCATTGTTGCCGCGCCGTAGTCTGCAGATCTACGCGCACCGCCACTACTTGCCACCTGTGAAGCCCCCAAGCGGATGCGAGTGAAAACCCCGTGCACTTGGAGGATGAAGTCTTCCCCGTCCAAGAGCATGAGGACTGGTGCCGGTGTCGGGAAGAAAAGATCCCGCGATGAGGCAGAAGGATCTACCCAGGGGTCAACACCGCCGACATCTCCTCCGTGCCCGAATCCAAACAAGGAGTGGAAGAAGTCCAAGGCGAAGACGGAAGATTTGCTGGCGCAGGTGAACAATGGGTTCCTCCGGGAGAAGGAGATGGACATGTGGCGCGCCGCCGCGGGCGACCCGTACCCGATGGAGAAGAACCCTGACGAGATCCCGATGTTCGCCCGGTTCGTGGAGCGCGGACTGGCACTCCCAGCGAGCGACTTCTTCAAGGGTCTCCTCAAGTACTACGGTATCGAGTACTTGAACTTGAACCCTGATGGGATTTTTCACGTCTCCGTCTTCGTTCACTTCTGCGAAGCCTTCGTGGGGATCAAACCCCACTGGATATTGTTCCGGAAATTCTTCCGTGTGAAGCCGCAACCGAGCGCCAACGACCCACGAGTAGTCGGAGGAGCGGGCATCCAGATGCGTGAAGATGCCTCTGAGCAGTATTTGTCGTACAAACTTATCGACTCCAATCAAGACTGGAAGGCAAAATGGTTTTATATCACAAACCACCACCCAAAGCTGCCGAAGCCCAGCGGGAAGCAGCCGAAGCATCAGGCATGGTGGAACACGGAGCCGACGATGTAGGAGAGTATTCAACTACCCGAACTGCTGCAGAAGATCAAGGCTCTGAGAGAAACCGGGCTGAGGGCCGAACATGTGGCCTTCAGCTTCTTGAAGAGGAGGGTGCAGCCGTTGATGGCACGCGACACCCTCGGGTACCAGTATATGGGCGACGACGACACGTCGAGGATGCCCCGCAATGAAGTCGACGATGAAGACATTGTCGAGAGGCTGGGCAGGATATTCAAGGATATGCCGCCGTACACACCATGCCCAGTCCCCGAGTACTCCGCGGCTCGTCTGCCAAATGAGGTTAGTAGCCGACGTCCACTGTCTTCGAGTACTGATTAGAGTGAAGCAGTCGCACTAACCCAAGTCATTTGCTGTAGGGTGACATTGCGAAGTTTGTCTCCGACCCAGCTTCCCCTCCTCGACTTGTAGATATTCCAGAGGAGGGCAAGGGCAAGGCCAAGGAACGCCGTGAAGTCAGTGAAGGTGATGACACTGTCACCATTGAAGATACATCCGACGAGGAGGACGGGGAGATGCTGCAGGAGCGGTTTCAGCTGCGGTCCAGGTTCAGCCGACCTGGGTTGCCCAAGTCCCCCTTATCGAGGATCCACCGACTAGCCTGGAGGCTAGTCTCCCTGTGCCGCCGAGGAGGCCACGCAATGTGGCGCGCAAATGTGTCGCCAAGAAGTTGAAGGTCACCGAGACTACGTCTCAAGAAGTAAGCTCAAAGAGTAGAGTAGTCAAGTACTTGTCTTGAAGTATTATGTATGCTGACAATTGAATTCAGAGTTGTTACAGGAGATTCCTTCATCCGACCTCGTTGATCAAGGAGAAGGAGATGACTGGGATACGGTGGGTGAGCTGACCGAGAGGAGCCGCAGTCCAGCCCCCATCGTAGAAGAGCTTGTGGCGCAACTCACACAACAGACGACTAGAGTTGTCGAGCAGCAGGTGCCGGCAGAGGGGAGCAGGCCAGAACCGAGCGTGACTATTAGGGCCGAAGAACCAGTAGTAGCTCAGGTTGAGGAAGAGGGGCCCGCCGAAGCCGGAATCATAGACATTGCCAGCATACTTGGCGCTCCGACTGTGACTGTCGTCCGGTCTAGCTTGTAAGTGAAGTCCGTCCCTGAGGAGTTCATGGATTTGAGTAGTCGTGCTTGGCTGACTACTCCATGTGTACTGTGCAGGAAATCGATTGATCTGTCCAGGGAAGGAGATGAACCCAACACGTCAGCAGCTAAAGAAAATCCAACGCTCGCTGTCAAGGAGTCTGCTCCCCTCCCTCGGGCCGAGACCTTGGCGCCGGGCACGGAGGCTATGCTACCGGAAGCTAGTGTAGTAGAAGGTAAGTAGACCGCACTGATGCAGCCTACCATAGTAGTAGTCATAGCCCCCGGGTACTGATACCACATGTGTTGTGTTCACAGGAGCACAAGTCGAGGGAAGTGCAATCCCCGAAGCCATACCGGTTGAAGGCGTCGTGCCTGAGGCCGAGGTGATCACTGGAGCAGCGACCGAGCCAATGGAGACAACAGCTCCCGAGGTGACAGAAGAGGTGTGTGATGATGCACTGCTGAAGACGAGCCTGGACGTAGTCGTCCGCTCGTTGGAAATCCAAGACGCGGAGCCGATCCATTCGGCGTCGATGTCCGAGGCCGCGGCGACTAGTCGTGATGGGCTCGAACTTCTGGCGGATGACCTTATCAACTCGGCGACAGTAGCCCACAACTTGGAGTTGATGCGCCGGGCTGAGCAATGGATGAAGGTACGTGACAGTACCCTTGAGTAGTCGAATTCTGCCAGAATTAAGTACCCAAGTAATAATTGTTGCCTTGTGCAGGATGTCATGGAGAGATCCCGAAAAAATCCGATATGCTCCAGGGGTATGGCGATACAGTGCTCCGAGCGGAAACGTTGGAGAAAGAACTCAACAAGGACAGGAAGCACTCCGCTATGCTACAGTCCAAGCTCGATGGTGCCTTCGCCCAGTACCACAACGAGGTACAAGACATGCAGGCGAAGAGCGATGAATTGGTCCGCAAGAACAAGTCGCTGCGCCAAAAGAACAAAGGTATGCCGATGTCAGTCTGTCAAGTACTTATTGTGAGTACCCTATAGTAGTCTGACTTCTCCCCTTGAGTTGTTTGCAGATCTTGAAGCCCGAGTGGAACAGCTGAAGGCATCGAAGGTCGATATGAAGAACCTCTTCTACCGAGAGAAGGATGCCCTTGAGGTACTTGAGTACGATTATAAGCAGCTGGCCCATGAGTGTAATACGCACATGGAGCTTCGGATCGCCTCGGATCGTGACCCTGTCAACTGCTATAAATCTCTGCAGAAGCTGAATGAAGACTGCGAGAGGCTGCGGGGCCAACTCAAGGGACTTGAAGAAGCCGCACTCCCCATCGCGGGGCTTCTGGTGCCACACCCTGGTGGGCCAAAGATAGCTCCTTTGGTTGACCGGCTGAAAGAAGCCCCCGGACGCCTGGCTACTTATGTCAAGCATCTGGCGAAGTCCATCCCGAACCAAGTCTTGGCGTACATGAAGTCGTACTTCCCCAAGGCTCCGGTAGATGTAGTCGCAGGTGGACTAGCCGCCAATTGCACAGATGAGTAGACAAGGAGCTTCTGGAGCAGATGGCGCCGATCGCGGAACAAGTCACGGAGAAGCTGAACCTCCAGTAGTTATCCTGTAGGGTTAGCTTGTAGCAACAATTGTAATATAAACAAAGTTTGTAATGAACTTGTCTAAATTTTAATGAAAAGACTTCCGTGGAATGGGTACTCATTGTCGCGATGTGTGTATGCAGAGTGCCCATCTGTGGAGTTGTGAACGAGTAGTAGTACTCGACAGTAGACCCGTGAAGGGAGACACAGTAAATGAGTTGATCGAATCAAACTTTATTACTGGAAGGGTACGCCTGGATGGCCAGGGCCGTTTACAAGTGTTGTCGCCAGGACCCGGAGGCCACCTATGGCTAGAGTAGTGCTAGGGCACGTGGCCGCTTATAGCTGTAGATCCGTTAGTAGCCGTATAGACTAGATCTAGAAGTACATGGTCTCTTGATAGACCGCTGCTAGAGTCCTTGACGCCCAAAGCAGCCCGAGATCCGTTAGTAGCCGTTAACGCTGGATCTTGGAGAAGAGTAGTCTGGAGACTAGTGCCTGGACCCGGAGGCCGCTTACGGCGAGGGGCTCGAGAGTAGTCGTATAGACATGAGCCCCCAGAGTAGTCGAGAGACTATGTGTAGAATCGACAGAGCTGGTCACCATTCCATGAGTTGCTGATGTCTTCGCCTTCAAGTGTTTGGAGATGATACGAGCCTGTTCCGGTCACCTTTGCGACTGTGAAGGGACCTTCCCATGGCGAGCTGAGCTTGTGTAACCCGTCCATGTTCTGGATGCGGCGGAGGACTAGATCACCAACGATGAAGGAGCGTTCCTTGATGTTGCAATCGTGGTAGTGTCGGATACCCTCGAGGTACCTTGCTGGTTGGACGAGGGCAGCGCAGCGGGCTTCTTCGAGTCCGTCGATGTCAACTCACCTGTTGTCTTCAGATATGCCTTCGTCGTACTGCTCTACTGCCAGTGAGTCCCACATGACGTCAGCAGGTAAAATAGCTTCGGAGCCATAGACCAGGAAATAGGGTGACTGTCCCGTCAGCTTGGTGGGTTGAGTATGCAGCCCCTAGAGTGCATTGCACATTTCCTTGATCCACTTGCCTCCTTTTGTGCTAGCAGCATCGTGCAGTCGCTTCTTGAGAGCGTCGAGTACCATCCCATTTGCGTGCTCAACTTGTCCGTTGGCCTGTGGATGTGCGACTGAGACGTACCGGATGTCGATCCCGCTGTTCTCGCAGTACTCCCAGAACTGGTGATTGTTGAAGTTGGAGCCCAGGTCTGTGATGATGCGTGGGGTAGTCCGTAGCGGTGCACGAGTTCATCCAAGAAGTCGAGTACCCTATCGGCCTTGGGACAGGTGACCGGCTTGACTTAGATCCACTTGTTGAACTTGTCGATGGCCACCAGAACTCTACTGAATCCTCCTGGCACAGTCGGAAGAGGCCCAATCATGTCGAGCCCCCAGTAGGAGAAAGGCCAGGTTGGTGGTATGGTGACTAGCTTGTAGGCCGTGCTATTGCTTGGTCAAGTATTGGCACCCTTGGTAGGGGTGGGCAAAAAACCCGAAACCCGAACCCCGAACCCGAAAAACCCGACCCCGAACCCGAAAAACCCGAGACCCGAAAACCCGAACGTTATATCGGGTGTCATCTCTAGGAACCTGAAATTATTACGGGTTAATCGGGTTTCAATCCCCGGTAACCGAAATTCCCGAATAACCCGAATTCTACGGCATCCCCTAGCAGCCCATGTATGTGCACAATATTTCAGCCCCCGTCCCACAGCAACACCGAGCACGGCCTACACCCCACCCATTTGCTTTGTGTAACCCTAAATCCCTAATCGCCCGCCCCCCGTGTAGGCTATAGCCGCCGCCCGCCGCCCGCCGGGCGCCCACTCCTCGTCTCCTCCCATCCGGCCATCCCGCATCGGCATCGCCGCACCGCCGCCGAGAGCCCGAGACGCCGAGTCGCCGAGCACCGTCGCCGTCCGCCCTTCCCCGGTCCCCCCGCATCACGCCACTCGCCCCGCCTCCGTCCGAGGCCAAGGCCCAAGGCGCCGACCGCAGCCGCGCCGGCCACCGGCCACCGGCCAACAGGGAGCCGAGCAAGGGGACTCATCGGGTGGTGAGTTGCTTGAAGAACGGCAGCACCATCGGAAGAATCCTGCAACATTAATGTTGCTGGAAACTTTGAACGAGATCTATTAGTTGGGTCACGTTGTGTGCTGCTGTGGTTATTAATTTATTATGTTGGTCGGTGGTGCTATACTACTATGTTTTGAATTAAATTGTTGCCGGAAAGTAGAAACTTGGCCTCGCGGCATGTCACCGAGACCTTGGCCCGCCGAAAACTTGTTGTTGCCTCGCCTTTTCCGTGCTCCATACATATAAGTCGGGTAATACGGGTTAACCCGAACCCGAACCCGAATTTTCGGGTACCCGAATTTTCGGGTTTTGATTTTTTTTGTGGAATCTCGGGTTCCGGTTTTCGAACCCGAAGTTTCAAAAACCCGAAAAACCCGACCCGAAAAATTCGGGTAACCCGAACGCCCACCCCTAACCCTTGGCAACTTCTGACGAGTTCCTCAGCATCGCCCAGAGCTGCGGGCCAGTAGAAAGCTCGTCAGAAGGCTTTGCTGACCAGTGTGCGTGAGGACGCGTGATTGCCGCAGACGCCTTTGTGGATCTCCTCCAAAATGTCCTTGCCTTCTTCTCGTGGAACGCACTTCATGAGTACTCCGGAAGTGGCGACCCACCTATAGAGCTTGTCCCTGACTAGGGCGTAGGACTTGGCCTCGCGGATGAGCTGCTCGGCCAAGTTTTGTCAGTGGGAACCTTCTGCTCGCGGATGTAGTCGATAGAGGGTTGTCGCCAGTCCACGTCGATCATCATGACCTCCTGGCCAGCTGGCGGATGCGCTGGGTCAGTGGTCGTGGTTGCCGGCTCCGAGATGGATGGTGCATGAAGTTCATGGACGAAGACACCCGCTGGTACTTGGGCGTGAGTAGAACCAAGCTTCGACAGGACGTCCCCTGCAATGTTGTTGTCGCGGACGACGTGATGGAACTCGAGACCGTAGAATTTGTTCCCGACCTTGCGGACTTCTAGGCAGTAGGCATCCATGTTCTCCTTGTTGCGGTCCCAAGACTTGTTGACTTGGTTGAGGACCACTGCAGAGTCACCGTAGACTATTAGGTGCTTAATGCCCAGAGAAGCTGCAAGGCGGAGCCCGTGTAGCAGGGCTTCGTACTCGGCTTCATTGTTTGAGACCTTCCAAAAGATCTTCAGGATGTACTTGAGTTGCTCGCCTGTTGGAGAAATCAGGAATACTCCTGCACCCGCGCATTCGAGCTTGAGCGAGCCGTCAAAGTACGTCACCCAATGTTTTGGCCGCTCGGTTGGAGGCGGTAGCTGATTTTCCCGCCACTCTGCCATGAAGTCGACTAGTGCATGCGACTTGATGGCTGTTCGTGGCTTGAAGTCGATGTTGAGGGTGCTGAGTTCAACTACCCACTTGGAGATTCTTCCAGTAGCATTTTTGTTCCGCAGGATGTCACCGAGTGGGTAGTCAGTGACGATGGAGATCGAGTACTCCTTGGAAGTAGTGTCGTAGCTTCCGCGAGGTAATGAGCACTGCATACAGTAGCTTCTGTACTAGTTGGTAGCGTGCTTTAGATTCCGACAGGACCTTGCTGACGAAGTAGACTGGTCGTTGGACCGGGTAGGCGTGGCCGTCTTCCTGCCGCTCGACAACGATGGTAGAACTGACCATGTGAGTAGTCGCACGAGGTAGAGCAGTAGCTGCTTCTTTTTGCGAGGAGCCGTGAGGACTGGCGGTTTGGATAGGAAATCCTTAAGCTGAGCAAGATCTTGATCTGCCTCTGGAGTCCACACGAACTTCTCTTGATGCTTGAGTTGTTTGAAGAAGGGTAGCCCCCGTTCTCCAAGCTTCGAGATGAATCTGTTCAAGGCCTCCATGCACCCGGTAAGCTTCTGCACAACTTTGATGCAGGTGGGAACTTTCATCTTGGTGATGGCTGAGATCTTCTTGGGGTTGGCTTTGATGCCACGATGGCTGATGATGAAGCCGAGTAGTTTTCCCGATGGTACGCCGAAGACGCACTTGTTCGGGTTGAGCTTCCAGCGGTACTCTCGCAGGGATGCCAAAGTCTCTCCAAGATTGGCGATGAGCGTGTCGGAGTTTCTGGTCTTGATGACGACGTCATCCATGTAGGCTTCGACGTTCTTTTTGAGCTGTCTCTTGAAACAGGCCTGGATAGCTCTCTGGTAGGTAGCGCCGGCGTTCTTCAACCCGAACGACATGGTCGTGTAGCAGTAGGCGCCAAACAGGGTGATGAATGCGGTCTTCTCCTGGTCTTCTTCCTTGATAGAAATCTAGTGGTACCCGGTGTAGCAGTCGAGGAAGCAGAGCAGGTCGCAGCCCGCCGTGGATTCAATGACTTGATCTATCCACGGCAGCCCGAAGGGGTCCTTGGGGTAGTGCTTGTTGAGGTCGGTGTAGTCGACACACATCCTCCACTCGTTTGTGTTCTTCTTGCGGACGAGGACAGGGTTGGCGAGCCACTCAGGATGGAAGACTTCTCTGATGAAGCCGGTCGCGAGTAGTTTGGCGAGTTCCTTCTTGATGGCATCCCGTCGGTCATCGGCAAAACGGCGGAGGTGTTGTCATTTCGGGGTAGCTTTAGAGTCGATGTTGAGTGAGTGCTCGATCAGATTCCTGGGCACCCCTGGCATGTCCACTGGTTTCCAACCGAAGATGTCTCGGTTAGCCCGAATGAAGCTGACGAGCGCATCTTCCTATTTCCGGTCAAGGCCCGCCCCGATCATGGTAGTCTTGCTGCTATCACCTGTCCCAAGATCAATTGCCTTGACTTGCAGTTCCTCGGATGGCTGAGGCTTGTTGGCTTTGTCCGACTTCTCTGGGATGTCGAGTTCACTTGGGGAAGCTTCTTTGATGTAGCATAGATCTCCATCATGGTGTTGGGTACTTGACTGGTGGCTGCGAGTTCCACATCTTCTGTGTCGCAGTTGAAGGATATCTTCAAGTCCCCTTGTAGCGAGAGTACACCGGCCGGGCTTGGCATCTTGAGTACCAAGTACGTGTAGTGGGGTACCGCCATGAACTTGGCGATAGCTGGTCTGCCGAGGATGGCATGGTAGGAAGTCTCGAAGTCTGCGACTTCGAACTTGATGTACTCGGTGCGATAGTTTTCTCTGGTTTCCCCGAAGGTGACTGGCAGGACCACTGAGCCCAGTGGAATAGCCGCGTTCCTGGGGATGATGCCGTAGAAAGGCGACATGCTCTTGGTGAGCATGCGAGTGATGTCGAGCTTCATCTTCTTTAGGGTATTGGTGAAGAGGACATTGAGCCCACTCCCACCATCGATGAGTACCTTGTTGAGTCTGGAGCCCATGACTACCGGCCTCAGGACGAGTGGAAACCGCCCTGTTTCAAAGAAGCTTGTACATTGATCCGCGCGGGAGAAGGTGATGGATACCTCTGACCACCTAAGAGGGGTCGGAACCGCTGGTTCGATGTTCAAGACCTCTTGTCGAGTGGCCTTCTGAGACCGTTTGGTGGGAAGTCCACCAAAGAGGACGTTCACCGTCTTGTCGGGTTCTTGGAAGTCGCCGTTGCCTTCGTTGGCTTTTTCTTGCTTTTCTTGTCGTGAGGAGGCCATGGGTCTGGAGAGTCCTTGAGTGCTCGCCGGAGTTGGTAGCACTGCTCAGTAGTGTGGTTGCCCTCCAGATGCCACAGGCACTTCTCTTTCAGCAAGTCCTTGAAGCCGCCGGATGTCTTCTTTGAGTTGTCTTTCGCAGGGCGCTGGATAGCCACGACTGTGTTGTCTGGCTTGCACTTGCGATTAGGACCCGAGTAGTTGTTGTTGCGACCGCCTTGATCCTTGTTGTTGTTGTTGTTGCCGCCTGCGTTTTTCTTGCTCTTGCCGCGAATAGCATCGTACTTAGCGTTCACCTTGTCTTGTTCGTCGGCCCATGAAGTGATCATGTCTTTGAGCTTGGTGATGGAGCTTGGGTGGCGGCGGCCGAAGTCTTCGAAGGTGCGACGATGGTAGAGAACGTCTTGGAAAAGGTCGATGACCTCCTTGTCGGTGATATCGACTACAGTGACGCGCTTGTCGAAGAAGCACCGCATGTACTTGCGTAAGGTCTCGCCCTGTTCCTGCTTCACCATAGCCAGGTCCATGCAAGTACCCAAGCGTCCATGGCACCCGCGAACTTGCTGGTGAACTGTTCCTTGAGCTGGCCCCACTTGTCGATCGAGTACTTTTCGAGTGACTCGAGCCATGTAAGTGGAGCTTGGTCCAGACAGAAGGGGAAGTAGAGGCACTTCGTGTCGTTGTTGCCACCAGCATTTTCGATGGAGAGGGCATAGCATCTGAGCCATTGGACTGGATCTTGCTTCGCATCGTACTTGGTGATTCCCAGAGGTTTGAATTTTTCTGGGAGAAGTAGGTTGCGAAGTCGAGTAGAGAAGGCGGAGAAGCCATCGTTCTCGCCTGTCGTGGAGGATTTCTTGTGTCGTATTTCTTTGATTCTGCGGCGAGCATCGTAGCCGCTGCGTGAAACACCAGTGACGTGGCTGTCTGCGTGGCCTCGGCCTCCACGATCGCCTCCGCCACCGACTCTCCTTCCAGCCCCGTGTGAGGAGCTCCCACCGCCGCTGCCTCCACCGCCAGCATCACCATGAGCCACCGCGTCGCGACTACCACCAACGTCGTCGGCGCTGTTGCCACCCTGTGAAGGTCCACTAGCTGATGCCCTAGTGCGGTTGGGGTTCTGTGGTAGTTCTCCTCGAGTACGGTTGCGTCCATTGCCAGCTGGACTGCGACTTGTGGCTTCATGGTCAGCTTCGTGAGTTCTGAGGGGAGGCACTTGAGTGACTCTGTTCTCGACTCTCATGAAGTAGATGTCCTCTGCGAGCTTGGCGATGACTTCTCCCTCGCGCATCCCCTAAGCCTGATATGCTATCGTGGTGATAGACATGAGGCACTGTTCAGGGGTAGTATGCACCTGGCTTTCGACTTGGTTAAGTGCCTCTGTGAGGTTCCGTATGGGGAGGCTCTCATGGAGACGTCTATGCCGTTCGTTACGCTTCCTGTTGCGCTCACGTCGGGCGTTCTTGTCGTCGCTGGTTTCGTCTGCGGGTGCATTAGCAGACAACTCGTCTACTGAGACATCTTCGAGGTAGCGGTCAGGTCGTGTCCCAGAGGGTCCCGGCGTCTCGTTGGTAGTCATGAAGACTTCGAAATTAGGAGAGCTGAGACTGGAGTCAGTAGTCGCCACCTCTATTGGAGTGTGCTCCTCCGCTGGAGCTAGTGGTGTTCCCTCCTGGAAGGGAAGTTAGTCGAGGTAGGGGACGCAGCGTGAGTTCTCGTCTGTCAGGTCTGCAGGCTTGCAGTTTGGCCAGTAGATGAATCTTCTGATGGGTGTAGATGTTATAACCAGGTCGGTAGCCGGCCCTGACAGCGGTTGCTCGGTTGTGGATATCTCGGACTCGGGCTCGTCGGGGTCCGATCCAAAGTTGAACCCATAGGAGTCTGAGTAGTAGTCGGAAGCGGGGTTGGAGTCCGAGGTGTAGTCAGAGACGATCTCCTTGCCGGCCTGGCACACAGTGAGAGCCTTTGCGTGGGCCTTGCTAGCATTGCAGAGGACGTATGGGAAGTGCTCGTGGAGTGGGAAATCCGCACACGATGGCTCACTAGCCTGCTCGCATGCGATGGCCCACGGGGACGTCAAGTTCGAGTTGGAGTCGGATCCAAGCTCGAAGTCGACGTGTTGGTTGAAGAGCGAAATTTCGTCGAATTTTCCGGTGAGTTCGCCCGTGACCGCTTCGGGAAGCGTCACGAGCCCAGTGCTCGGGTTGGGAATCATGGTGAGGCGGCGTTGGAAGGATCCGGCACCGTCAGCAGTGCACACCCAGGACCCGAAGACGAAGGTGTCGCCGCGATTGAAAGCGACGGTTGGCTTGATGGAGATTGAAGCCGTCGAGTTCGCATTGAGATCTTCGGCGAGATCCCCTACATGGCGCGCCAGCTGTCGGTGTTTTAGACCGGCAACCTACCAAGGGGAGTATCCCAGGTAGATGAATGTGGCTTCGCCGAGATCGGTAACTCGAAGGAAGAGACACGTGGCACACAATTTAGACAGGTTCGGGCCGCGAGGTGCGTAATACCCTACGTCCTGTATGCTGCGTAGCTCTGGATTGATTGGGTGTGTTTACAAGATGATGCGTATGAGAGAGAGAGGGGTCCCTGCCTCGCCTTATATAGCCCGGGAGGCAGGGTTATAGGTCGGTTTGAGGAGAGAGTACTAGTCGGGTACGTCTAGAAGTTCTCTACATAGTACAAGACATGTATAGCTTCCTAACCGGGTACTTCTCCACCGTGTCCTTGAGCCCCACGCCATCAGGTGCCGTGTGGCACAAGCCGAGTAGTCCAAGGGGCCCACCGAGTAGTCAGTCCTGGTACCCACCGAGGTAGTGGGCCCAGGGAGGTCCATACGACACTTTCTTGGCGCCGGTGAATATTGCTCGACTGCAGTTGACCACATTTTTGGGCTATTTCCACTCAAAATTTCAAATGCCACCAACTATGAAAAGTGTGTCCCTCGAGAAGATGAACAACTTTTATATTGGCCGATTTTGAAGTGTTTAAGTGAAAATTTGAGAACGCAGCAAAAGTTCTGGGAGGGCTCAAAGACAACAAGGGTTTTGCCAACTTTTGACTAGGGTTTGACCAAGGGTTGACCAGAAGGGTGTGTTGACTTGCTTAAGAGGATCATTAGTGATGTTGGCTAGGATTTCGAGGTGATGACCCTGATTGACCAAGATTTGACCAAAGTCAACATGTTTGACTTGGTTGATGCGGTCATCAGCACTAATAACGCTAATTAAAAACCTAGGGCGTCACACGACCCATGTGAGCCCTTATCCTTGAGAAGGAGATTTGACCAAAGTCAACATGTTTGACTTGGTTGATGCGGTCATCAGCACTAATAACGCTAATTAAAAACCTAGGGCGTCACACGACCCATGTGAGCCCTTATCCTTGAGAAGGACGACCACATCGAGCTGCTGAAGCGCATGAAGGAGGACATGAAGAATTGGAGAAGCAAGGCATCATCAGCTCCTCATGCAAAGAGAATGGCCTGAATTTTTTTACCTACAGCTCTTCTCGTGCAGCTGTTTTTAAAAATTTTCATGAAAAAAAGAGATCAAATCTCTGTATCAGTAATGCTGTAGTTTGACTACAAGTCTACAAACCACAGGGTACTTGCAAGGCCTCATCTACAAGGTGAGCAAAGTTAGGCAGGCCATTGATAAGAATGATCTCCCAGCCGTGAGCAGTGTCCTGGGTCCAACTACAGATGCCCAGTGGCTGCAGAATTCATGCTTTCTCCAAGGTTAGTTTTTCCTCATCCATCCTGAATTGCTTCCCTTTCACTGCAGACGGTTTGCTTCATTCCCTTCTCTATTTGTACATGTCCTTCACCTGTTTCGATCTCTGTGTACAACAGTTCAGCTCGAGCCCAAAGGAGAGGTCAGAGGAGCTCGGTTGGCTTCAACGCCTCCATGGCCTCATTGTCACAACAGGTATACGTGTAGTCTTATGATCTGTAGGTCCGCTAGATCTTTATCTGAACTTCTATATCCTGATGAAATATTCCTGAACATTTTATCTCCCAGTAACCCATGCCTTTTCTGCCGGCATGAATCTGAAATATATTTAGTGCAACATTTTATTGTTTTGTGCTTGGTTTAATTTACCTTTCCAACACAATGCTATCGCAAAACCAATTACGATCACGTGTGGACCGAATCCGACCATGGTGCCCTGCTGCTGCCCTCCACCCGCGTGTTGTAGGGTCCACCCGGCCTCCCTCGCAACGTTGCCATGGTGTGGCTGTGTGGCGGGTACTATTTTTCTTTCCTTTACCTCTTTCTTTCTTTTTTCTTTCTTTTTTCATGCAACAAATTTTTTCATACCGTTTGTCTAACAATAGTTTTTAAAGGTAAAAAAACTTCTGCATAAGTTATACGCTCAACTCATCTTGACAACAAAAATTATGCACACAACTTGTGACAAAAAAATTATGCGTATAATTGCATTTTTAGGATAAATTTATTCATATAACTCGTCATCAAGGAAAAAGTTATGTGCATAACTGGTCGTCAAGGTCAAAGTTATGTGCATAACTCTGTCGTATGGACATCCCTGGGCCCACTACTCTGGTGGGTACCAGGATCGACTACTCGGTGGGCCCGTGGGACTACTCGACTTGTGCTACACGGTACCTACTGGCGTGGAGCGCAAGGATTACAGAGGAATAGTACTCGGTTAGGAAGCTGTACGTGTCCGGATCCATGTAAAGTACTCCTAGCCGTACACAACTAGTACTCTCTCCTTAAACTGACTTAACCCTACCTCCCGGGCTATATAAGGCGAGGCAGGGACCCTTCTCTCATCATCCGCATCATCTTGTAAACACACCCAATCAATCCAGAGCCACGCAGCATAAAGGATGTAGGGTATTACGCGCATTGCGTCCCGAACCTTGTAGCGAACATGGCCTCATAAGCCATTTGTTCGAGTTTGATTTTGGTGATTCATGCCAACATGATCATTGGGACTAACCTTATTGTTTTAGCATGTCTTTGTAGACATTTCTAGGTCCCAAGGATGCAAGAAAACTACATGCAAAAATGTAGAAAACAAGGGTCAAAACCGAGCAAGAAAAGAAAAAGAGAAGACACCGTTGGATGAACTGACGGTCCCTCAAATACAAGCGTCTGTGCAATCGTCGGACGAGTTGGTGCTCAGGGTCAAACCCTAGGTACCGTCGGATGAACCGACGGTTCATTATTTAGTAGTGTCGGACGAGTTGCAGAGGAAGAGCAAGGAAGATAGTAGCACCGGATGATCCGACGGTCTGAGTGGGGACCCCGTCGGTCTATCCGACGCTCAGTTTGAATTCATACAGAGACGCGCCAAGACGAAGCCTTCAAAGACCGGATGATCCGACGCCTTGGTCGGGGGTTAGCGTCGGTCTATCCGACGGCCGCTTGGAAGCTAACAAGGGCGACTTGGACGCGAGGCCTTCGGCACGGATGATCCGACGTAGCGTCGGAGCATAGCGTCGGAGCAAGCTTGTGTCGAGAACCTCAATGGCTACGTGACGTGGGAGGGGCACCGGATGAACCGACGCCCTGGAAAAGCATAGCGTCGGATCATCCGACGGTACCTTTTTCAGAGCTTTTAGCCAACGGCTAGTTTGATGCCTTGGGCTATTTATACACCCTCCACTCACTCATTTGAAGTTGCTGGATAGTGTGGAAGTGCAGAGGAGTTCAAGACACATTGAAGATCATATCCAATCCATCCAAGTGCTTAATTACTCATCCTTAGACTTGCATATGCTTTGTGTATGTGCTTAGTGCTAGGCTTAGCTTAGAGCTGAGTGAGTGCAAGGTTGTGCCAACCTTGTGAGGTGTTTCTTGAGTGAATCCTGTTGTACAAGGTTCGCCGGAAGCCTTGGGGCCTAAGTGGCTCACCGGCAATCGTCATCGACCCTCTGGCTTGGTGTGGAGCGGCGAGGACACTTTGTGCGGGGGACGTGGAGACCCCATTCCTTGGTGGAGAAGCTCCTTAGTGGAGGTGGCATCAAGGTGACCAAGAGAGCTTGACAAGTGCCTAAGTGGCTAGCCTTTGTGGCAAGTCACGTTGGTGCTCTTGGGAGAGACTTGGTGACCGGGAAGCAATACTCTTGTGTGAGTGTTTCAACAGCGTGGACTAGGGGTGGCTTAGTGCCTACCGATACCACGGGATAAGTCGCGTGTCAAGAGTTTGCTTCCTTTCATCCCCTTTACGTTTCCGCATTTACTCTATTGCAATCTTTGCTTGCCTCTACTTTCCTAGAGTAGTATCATGCTAGGATTGGCTATAGGTTGCAAACCTTCTTTTGGGATAGGAGTTTCACACTAGAACAACCGTAGTTGCACATATAGATAGTATGTTCTAGTTTACTTTTATGTAAAATTTAGTGAGCCATAGGTTAAGGTTTTAAGTTGCCTAATTCACCCCTCCCCCTCTTAGGCTAACGGGCATCCGATTCCTTACAAGTGGTATCAGAGCCGGGACTCACTTCCTTCACAAGGAAACGCCAATTCAATTGGTAATTTGTGAAAACCGGCTCATTGGAACGGTTAGGCTTCACCGCCTAGTGAGTTGCTCTATAGAGGAATGAAAGGGGTGGATACCATAGGTTTGGCTCCACATTTCGATGGCACGGGCTATTCTCGGTGGAAGGTTCTCATGGAGGCCTATCTCCAAGCAAAGGATCTTGATGTTTGGAGAGTCACCGATGAGGGCATGAAAAATGGTACTAGAAAGGAAAAGCAATTTGATGTAATTGCTAAGAGTATCATTTTGTCCTCACTAGATGTAGGCGTTTTCAATAGAGTTTTTACTTGTGAAAATGCTCATGAGCTATGGAAAACCATCAAGGAGCAAAATGAGGGTTCAAAAGAAGTTGCTAATGAACGCTATGGTTGTCTCCTTGAGGAATTCAATAGCTTTAAGCAACTTGCTAATGAAAATGCCGAATCTATGTACTCACGCCTAAATGTGCTTGTCAATGAGATCAATGCTTTAGGTGTGAAGGACATCTCGGACTTGAACATCAACCGCAAGATCATTCAGAGTCTCCGGAAGCCCGATTATGACTTGGTGAAGGCAATCATCTACGAGAAGAAGCTCAAAGATTTGAAGTCATCGCATATCTTGAGCAAGATCATGGCACATGAGCTTCAACTCATGCCCAAGTCAAAGAAGGTGTTAACACCAAAATTTAGTAAGGAGTCTGACTTGTGGGTCCAGCTCGATGAGGAGTCCGTCTGGTGGAAGGAAGGTTTCCTCAGATGCTTTCGGCAGAAAGATCTGCGGTCGGCTATCTGCTTCCGTTCGGCAAGGGAACAGTTGAGCAGATTTTGCGGGATTGAACGGTGACGTGGCTCAAGCAGGAAGGACGAATGGATGGATAAGCGATCAGGCTTAGAGATAAATTAGGTATCAAATCCATTCGAGGTTGTACCGGCGGGGTATAAATATGAGCCCCGAATGTATGTAACATATACGTAATCATTCTCAATACAAACCGGCCTTACACCAAACCCTAGAGTCCATTTGTCGTGTCGTCGAGTTCTTCGAGAGGGTTCATCGATCCGTCGACCTCCGTGAGTACGGCAACCTTGTATCATATCTAGTATCATGCGGTGGATTTAGATCTGATGCAAGTAGTCTTGTTACCATGCTTCGTGTCATGCGGTAGATTCAAGCTTGGTTCAAGAGAGTTTCTTGTTAGGTCATGAGCCATGCGGTAGGCTAAGATCTAGCTTGAAGCTAGTTATCGGCTTTATTGGATTTTGGCAAGATCCAATAGATTCATTAAGTTACCCCGTGTTGCTTTGAGTTTTTACTTTATGTTTAAATTCATGTAACACCCTTTTTGCCCAATCTAGATGGGTTTGGATCGGCTTTATCCCTTTTGTGATCCTTATGCGAGTCGAGTTCGTGCCTTGGGCTATTTTAATACGCGGATCACGTGCTTTCCAATAGCCGAAACCGAATCGATCTAGGTTGTTACGTGTTGCGGGTTCAAGCTTGGCAACGTTGGTATAAATCTTGAAAGAACTGAGTATCACGCGGTAGATGTAGGTTTTTGGGTTGTTTTGGAGCTAGTCATCCGGTGGATTAGATTTCAAATCAATCTGATAGATTTATTTCGCTTGGTAATGTTCGTTCCTTCTTCATGGACCCCGAATCGGCTGTTCAGCCGTATTCGGTTATGTTTCTTCACGAGTAGAGCACGTGCATAATTCATGCTTTAAATAATGTATGCTTTTAGCCTTCCATATTTAGATTGTATCATGCGGTGGATAGATCTATTTGTGGAAAGTGGTACGATTCTTATGCAAATTGTATCATGCGGTGGATAGATTTGTTTGGCATCGTACCCGACGGGTTTCAAAGTACCTAGACATGCGGTAGGCTAGTGCTTTAGACCTATGCATGCTTGTTTATTACATGTTTATGTTCATGCTTTACTCTATTTATTTATTTAACGTTGATTATCATGGGGATCGGTCATGGTCTTGCGCACGTGCATCTTTGTTAAAATAAAGACCGACCGTCGTCATGCTTACGTCACTCATTCGGCTATGTTACTTTTCGTTTCATAAGCTCCCGAATGGTTTCGGTTTATTGCGCATAGCTTTCTATAGCTATGTGTCATCCCGTTTGGCTTCGTATCCGTAAATATGGAACTGTCTGGTACCACCCGGCAAGTTCCAAGCTTTGGTATCTAACTACTTTGTCGTTTGTTAATTTTCAGGGAAAATTGACTGGCACGTCTTGTGACTCTTTGCACGTGCGAAGCCAACCTTGTTCGGCTTGCTGTGTGCTTGGCGCTAGGTGCACATTTTGCGTCAACACACTTTTTGGCACGCTCGGTGGGACAACAGCCGAAAGATCAAGATGCCGGACATCGGGGACATCATGGATGTCAACATTGAAGACCTCTCTCTCCGAACAACGGCAGCAGCTCCAGGACGCCATGGACCAATTCCAGCAGAAGTGCATGCTGTCCTTCAAGAAGAACAGGAGTGGTGTTCCGTACTTGAAGAATGAGATGCCTAGGGTGTTGTTGCCAGGGGAGAGCGACGCCACCACCCAGCAGGAGAGGGAGGAATGCCTACAAGCGTTCCGAAATGCCGCGGACCACGTCTTGAGAAGGCACCACAAAGCTTTCCTTGGTGCGTTCGAGCAAATGATGGTGGCTGTCTTTGGTCCAGGCATGGAGCAGGCATTCAGCAAGACACCCTTCCAAGGAGGCACCGTGGAGTTGGGTGAGTCCAGTTCTCAACCGCCTGTGCAGAGCCAGCCGGCCCGGCCCTCCTCCTCGCAGTGCCGGGAGTCAAGCTTTCCAGCCTCCTCCGCAAGGTGCTGGGGGTCGCCCGCCCGCCCCCCACCGCAGAGCCGCGCAGAGGGCGACCGCCTCGCCCGCCACCGCGGGCGCACGAGTCAGCCCGTGCAACAGCCGAACCCGTACCAGCCCACGTACGGGGAGTTGGCATTCGGCTCGCCTGAGGCCCCGCTTGATCCCGGCCACAGGATCGCTCCAGCAAGCAACTGGCTACAGAGGAATCTATACGGCGGAGGCTACCACGAGGTGGGAAACTACGGAGCCATCGACGCTTTCCCGCATCCGGGTTACGCACCGGCTGCAGGAGCACAGGAAGACGACGCCCTGGCGCAGAAGATGGCCGAGTTGATGCAGAATCACCCAGCCTCAAACCGAAAATGCGGGGGCCCGCCACACGCCGCCATTCCCGCAGTGGTACTTCAACGTGCTCATTCCGCCAAGGGTAAAACCTCCGACGGAGTTCACAAAATTTTCCGGGCAGGACGACACGAGCACGGTGGAGCACATCGCTCGTTACTTGATGCGCCTTGAGAGTGCTCAGCTGAAGAAGCGTTCAGGGTCAGATACTTCCCCGCGTCACTGACGGGCCCGGCGTTCCAGTGGTTTTCGTCTTTGCCCCCTAAGTCGGTTAGCACATGGAAGGAGCCGGAACAGTAAATTCCACGCTCACTATTTCGGCGGCAGCCTCGTAAAAGAAGCCGATTGACCTTGCTACCCCGAAGCGAGGGCACGGTGAAACGCCCTTGGAATTTCTCGGGAGGTTCAGGGAAGTTAAGGGCATGTGCTTTTCACTCAACCCGCCGATGATCGCTTGGCCGACATCACCGTTGCCGGATGCCGCCGCCGTGCGTGAGAAGCTATTTGGCACGGAGTTCGAAAACCCGGGTCGATGTCAAAAAAGTTGTCGTTAATGAGCAAGCATATGGTTTCAAGAAGGACGCCGTGTTCGGGAAACAAGATGACGTCGCGGGCATCTACAACCGCCTCTGGACAAGGCCGACCCGTTGGAAGATTTTGATGATGAGCAGGATGTGGTTGCGGCCGAAATTATGTGGGGAAAGGAGCCATTGACAATGAATCAGCGCTGGGTCAAACAGACCAAAGGCACTTACGATTTCGACATCAAGAAAGCTGATAAGCTGTTTGAGCTCCTAGTGAAGGAAGGACGAATCAGATTGCCCGAAGGACATTCCATGCTTCGGCCCGATGGAGTAAAAGAGAAACGTTACTGTGGCTTCCACGACAGGAACTCGCACTCCATCAACGACTGTCGGGTCTTCAGGATGAGGATCCAGAAAGCCATCCAGGAAGGGCACCTCAAATTTGATAACAAGATGAAGCTGGATGGCCACCCCTTTCCTCAGAACATGGTGGGTTTCTCCATCAACGTGGTGACACCGAGAAGAAGGGCAAGGTCAAAGTCTTGACCTCGCCCAGGGCCGTGCACGATGGAGCAAAGGGACCCGCAGTGTCAAGTAACTTTGGAGCAGGTGCATGGTGAAGCCCCACGCGTTCTCAAGAGCCACATCGAAATCGGGGAATCATCCAAGGCCAAACCCAGGGTAACCACGCGTATACTCCTCAATAAGTGGCTGTGCCAGATAGAAAAGGAGCGTTACCAGAAGCGAAAATACGAGGAGGAAAGACGCAGAGCCGAAGAGAAGGCACGCAGAAGAGACCTGGAGCAATACACGCGCGAGCAGGAGCGCGCGCACTGGGGATGTGCGTTCTTCAGGCACTGTTGGAACGAAGGTTTGAAGCTGCCCACGCTGAGGAACTGCCCTGAGTGCAGTGACAGGTATTTTGAGTACAGGCAGGAGACTGCCAATCGCCGATCCGTCCATGAGAGAATTGGAAGGATACATCCTAGCGAGGATCGGCGCCAAAAAATTGAAATCATTGATCATCCCAGGAAAAGGCAAGCCGATTTAAGGTGGGCTGATCAAGAGGAGGACGAGGACGAGTACATCTGGCAAAAGGGGCAATGGTGCCCGCCTGGCCTAAGGAAAAGTCAGAAGAGACGGGTTCAACGCTTGAGGAACCGTGAACTAAGGCAGGCTGGGATCCAGACGAAGCAGGTGTGGCGTCCAAAGGATCAACCTGAAGGGTCAAAGCGTTCGGCTCCAACATGCATGGTATATTTTCTGCCGAATGAATTCATGGCTCTTGCTAACCCAAGTGTTGTGCAGAGGAGGCGTCCCTAGATGATGAGCAAGTTGAGGGGCCGATGGCGCACTCGGTGTTAGCCAAGCAAGCCATCTTCGACAAACCGGCCGTAAATCGACACATGAGGCCGCCGTACTTGAAGGGATATGTCAATGGCAAGCCATTGACCAAGATGTTTGTCGACGGTGGGGCGGCGGTCAATGTAATGCTGTACACCACCTTCAGGAAACTTGGCATGGGCCCTGGCGATCTGACGCCTACAAGCATAATACTGAACGATTTCGCCGGAAATCCTTCAGACACCAAGGGATGCGCTCACGTGGATCTGATGATCGGGTCCAAGACGCTGCTCACGACCTTCTTTGTTATCGAAGGCAAAGGGAGCCTACGGCCTCATCGCTTGGAAGGGACCGGATTCATGCCAATTGCCGCGTCCCATCCACCATGCATCGTCGTGCCTCATCCAATGGGTGGATGATGATATTGAGGTGGTCCAGGCAGATGACTCCGTGAGCGTTGCAAACATGGAACCAGCCTTTCCGGGGAGTATCAAGGCATTGATCGTTTCTCGTGGAAAGATCGGGGGAGAAGGTCCCGTTGAACTCGTCGGCGGTGATCAACCGATTCAAGCGATCGGCTCTTATAGTAATTTTTAATGGAGAACCCCGTCGATGGCACTGATGGCAAGTTGGGGCGAGGATTTATGTCGGCCGATAAATTAGAAGAAGTTGATATTGGAAGCGGTGATAAGCCAAGGCCGACGTTCATCGCCGCGAACTTGCAATCGGACTTCGGGGAGGAATTAATCAAGTCGCTCAAGGAATATAAAGATTGCTTCGCCCGGGATTATTCGGAGATGCTCGGACCGGATCATTCCATCGTTGAGCATCGGTTGCCAATCAAATCTGGTTTCAAACCATACAAGCAACCACCCCGGAAAATCTACAAGGATGAGGTATTGGCCGATGTGAAGAAAGAAGTTGAAAGATTACTTGATGCAAACTTCGTTCGGCCATGCAGAGATATGCGGAGTGGATTTCTAACATTGTCCCCGTTTACAAGAAGAATGGAAAGATGAGGTTCTCGCATAGATTTCAGGGATCTGAACAGAGCTACTCCGATGGATGGTTACCCCATGCCTATTGCCGATTTGTTGATTGACGCCGCAGCTGGACACAAAGTGATCAGTTTCATGGATGGCAATGTGGGATACAACCAAATCTTCATGGCAATAGAGGATATATCAAAGACGGCCTTCGCATGTCCCGGTCATATAGGCTCGTTTGAATAGATAGTCATGACATTTGGGTTGAAAAATGCCGGTGCAACTTATCGGCGAGCCATGAATTACATTTTTCACGAGTTGATCGGCAAAATTGTGGAAATTTACATTGATGATGTCGTGATCAAGTCCCTAAGTCATGACACACATTTGGAAGATGTGAAAAGGACCTTGGAGTGCACCCGAAAGTATGGTTTAAAGATGAATACAAACAAGTGCGCTTTTGGGGTATCAGCTGGAGAGTTCTTGGGATTTTTGTTCCACGAAGGGGGGATTGAAGTTGGCAAGAAGAGCATGAAGGCCATTGATGAAGTTGTCCCTCCAACTAATCTCAAGGAGTTACAATCACTGCTCGGCAAAATTAATTTCGTGAGGAGATTCATTTCAAATTTGTCATAGAAAGTTTTGCCATTCTCTCCACTGTTGAAGCTAAAGAAAGATCAGAAGTTCACATGGGGCGACGAACAACAAAAGGCTTTCGATGAGATCAAGCAGTACATGAAGGAGCCACCGCGTCGGTCCCTCCTCGACCGGATAAGCCTTTCAAGTTGTACGTGGCGGCCGATACCCAAACCATTGGATCGGCCCTTATTCAAGAATTCGAAGGAAAGGAGCGAGTAGTGGCATATCTTAGCCGAAAACTACTTGATCCCGAGACCAGGTATTCGGTACCGCGGAGAAGCCGTGCTCGTGCGTGTACTACTCGTGTACAAAGTTTCGGCACTACTTGTTGAATGCTGAATGCACTGTGTATTCCAAGTTTGATGTAATAAAACATATGTTATCTATGCCAATTTTGAATGGCAGGATTGGCTAATGGATCTTGGCTTTATCAGAGTTTGTGTTAAAGTTCGAATCGGCAAAGGCTATTAAGGGTCAGATCATTGCCGATTTTATAACCGAACATCACAATCCATCAATTGATTTTCTTGAAATTACTCCTTGGGCTTTATTTTTTGATGGATCATCATGTGGTAAAGGTGGGGGAGTAGGGATTCTACTAATTTCGCATAGGGGTGAGATGTTTGAATTTGGCATCCCTATACAACCCATCGTTACAAACAATCGTGCCGAGTACGAGGCACTCGCTTCGAGGGCTTTAATATTTGAGAGAAGTCGGGGCCGTTTCGGTTGAAGTTTATGGAGACTCGCAGTTGGTAATCAAGCAGTTGAACGGCCAATACGAATGCAAAAGCGAAGCGCTGAGAAGTTACTACGAGGAATGCAGAGAGATCTTGAAGAGCTTCCCGTTGGTAACTTTACAGCATATTCCTAGGGAGCACAATGAAGAAGCAAACAGGTTGGCTCAGAGCGCCTCTGGTTACAAAGAGAGTCAAGAAGCGTTTGCTGCAGATACATGTGCACTGGGGACGGATCTTGCGGAAGATGATTGGAGAAAAGAGATTGTTGACTATTTGAAGGATCCATCCCGAAAGGTCTCTAGGAAGCTCAGGTACAAGGCCATAAAATTCGTTCTTCTGGATGACAATTTGTTCTATAAATCATTAGATGGGGTATTGTTACGATGCCTGGGTCCAGAAGAAGCCAAGAACATGATGGGTGAAGTGCATGATGGGATATGTGGAGCACACCAATCGGCCTACCGCATGAAATGGGTCATCAGACAAGCTGGGTGCTTTTGGCCGACGATATTAGAGGATTGCTTTGAGTATTATAAAGGATGTCAAGATTGTCAGAGGTTTGGAAATATTCAAAGGGTCCCCGCGTCGCATTATCAATCCATGGCCATTCGGGGCCGGGGGGTATAGACTTGATTGGCCGGATTAATCCACCATCTAGCAAGGGGCATAAGTTTGTGCTTTTGGCTATGGACTATTTTACTAAATGGGTTGAGGCGATCCCACCGAAGAAGGTGACGTCGGAAAACATGGTTGAATTTGTCAAGGAGCACATCATCTATCGGTTTGGAATCCCTCGACAATCACAACCGATCAAGGGGCCCAATTCGTGTCCCCCGGAGTTCGCAGAGTTCGCCGAAAGCATGGGGATCAAATTGTTCAACTCTTCTCCTTATTATTCCCAAGCTAATGGTCGGGCGGAGGCTTCTAATAAGATCATGATCAAGCCGATACAAAAGAAGATCGATCGAGAAGCCAAGAAGGTGGCATTCGGTACTCGGGAGGCACCGTGGGCTTACCGAATGGCCCCTCATGGAGCTACAAAAACCTCTCCTTATGAATCGGTTTATGGGCATCATGCGGTTCTACCTTGGGAGATGCGGTCGGATTCAAGGAGAGTTATGTTACGAAAAGATTTGAGCTCCAGGGATTACGGTGGCCTAATGATGGATGAGCCGGAGGATTTACACATGATCCGTCTTAGGGCCCTGGAAAACATCGAGAAGAACAAGCTGCGGGTTGCCAAGTACTATAACAAGAAAGTAAAAGTCAGGCAATTTGCAGAAGGGGATTTGGTTTGGAAAGCGCTATTGCCGATTGGAACTAAATATAGCGAATTCGGCAAATGGTCCCCTAACTGGGAAGGGCCTTTTCGTGTGGTCAGATGCGTCCCTGGTAATGCATACATATTGAAAACTTTACTAGGAGAAGAATTTTCCGCTGCAATAAATGGAAGATATTTGAAGAAATATTATCCTAGTATTGAAATCGATCGATGATCACCAGCAGTGGGATTACATGCATCTGACACAGCAGCCGGCGCTCAAGAACGAGGCCGCCTTTAGAACAAAAAATCCCCAAACAAGAAAGTGGCCAGTGCCTAGATGCATTGCCCTTAGCACAAAACTACGTTACAACTGCCTCTTGCAGGTTTACATCCAACAACCCTAGTGATCAGGACATCGAGGAGGTGGGAAGCAGAAGGCCTGGAGGAAGAAGTGGAAGTATGATTCAATCTTTTCTTTGCTTCTTCGGCTGCTCCCTCTTCAGTTGCTCCAGGACCACCGTGACGGCAACTTGGAATGCACGAGGGTGACCATGATTTGCGGCCTCCACCAAGCTGTCCCAAGCCGCTTTCAGGTTGTTGTACCCGTCAGAGACATCCGGAACGAGAGGAGTGGATGTTAGAGGCAAGAAATCCAAATGTGGGCACGAAGTCAAGAAGAAGTCGAAACATTTACCCCCCACTAGTGCCTCCGGAGCCATGCGACGCTCGCGTTCGGCTTGGCAACGAGCGGTGATGTCCCCGAGGCCGTGCTCCGTGTCCCGAACGCGGCGGCGCGGCTTGATGGCCGGTCCTCTCGTTCGGGCGTGGCGTCCTCTCGCTTCGAGGGAGGAATCGGAGGAGATGTACTCGGCACGTCTTCGGTCCGGATGATTTCTTCGGAAGCAAATCAAGGCTGAAAGAGGAAAGGAAGAGGAGGTAAAGCGCAAGATCATATGGGAACAAGGAGTAAATCAAGGGAAAACTCACCTTCGAATCGTGCGTTTCTTTGGAGGGGTCGCTCTCCCGGGGTCGCTTGCCTTCGTCCATGGCCTTGGGGTTTTTTCCTCTCGGAGACGGGGGAGGAAATGAGAAGTGATGGATGAGTGTGCGAGTGGATTTGCGGGGCATCTCGGCAGGCTATTTTATTGTCCGAAGGGGTGCATTGGGAGTGATGACCGGCCGCCGTACACCGTTGGAATACCAAACGGCAAGGTTTTCTTCCCGAATGCGAAGGGTTTTCGCTTGAACAAAGGCTTATGGATTGCCGATTCAGGGGATCTTCTCGTGGATTTTGAACCAAGGGGCATCCGTTCTCGCGTATTTGGCTCAAGACAGCTCCCGGATACGCTTAAGGAAAAACAAGATTAACGGATGCAAACATGAAGAAAATCATCGCGGTGCAAGCACGTAATTCAAAAGTTCTTTATTTATTGCCGATATTCAAACATCTCTAATACAATCTAGTCAAAAAGCCTCTTCGAAGACAGATTGGGGATGAGTGATTTCGGCAATGGCGTCGCCGTGGCCATCAAGGCGCTCCAAGATGAGCTCGGTCTCCTCGATGTCTTCGGCGCGCCGCCCCGAAGCCGCGCGGCCTCGGTGGAGTAGTCGACGTCCGTGTGCGTCGCCATGGCGGCCGGTGCCCGCAGTGGTGCCCAAGCGGATGCCATGGGTGGCCACTTCATCAACGCGGTGCTCCACCGCAGCAAGGCGCTCCGCCGGCGTGTCTCCGCGGGCGTTCACCTTGTCGGCCAGTTGCTCCACCAGCATCTTCAGCTGGTTGAGCTCGGCATCGCGGCCGCAAGGTGCAAGAAAAAAAGGAGATTAGCGTCAAAGGCCGGATTGGATCAAAAAATTGATTTCGCAGCCGTACCGTCGATGGTCTCCGACGCCGCTTGCGCCCGGTCCTCCCACTCCAACTCGGCTATGCCCGCCTTTTTGGAGACGTCCTCCCGGCTCGCGCCCGGGCCGTCTCCGGTTCCGCCTTGAAGCGGAGAGCGTCGAGTTCCCCGTAGGGCACGGGGGAGTGGCCATCGGACTCCGAGGAGTCGTCCGGAAGGGGCCGACCGGGCGGCGCGGAGATGGATTCCACCGAATCATCCCGAGAAAAGGATGATCGTCAAAACAAAAGAAGATCAAAGAGGAATCAAGGAAGAGGAATTGACGATCATTGCCTCCGCACGCATTGGCGCTACTCCCCTCCGCCTCATCGGAGGCGCGGCGTCGGTGAGGCGGCGCACCATGCTTGCTCTGGGATGTGCACTATTTGGAAAGAAGAGGAGTTGAGATTGGCAAAGATTCGAGAGCTAAAGGCTTGGTGGAGAGCTAGGGGCACCTACGGTTTCATTTATAGGCCTGGCAAGACAGATCGTGGCCTCAAGTCGTGGCTCTGGATCGTGGCGCATATCCCAAGAAAATCGGAAGGTGGAAAGGTTTCCTTGACAAGTCCGCCAATGGGTCGCTTGGAGTTCTAGGCTGAGTCATATTCAGTTGACTGGCTCGGTTGAGAGGAGTCAAAGTGCCATTCGGGTGTTGGCATTTCTTTGCCGAATGGGTCGTTCAGCATTACATTTAAGGTTGCGCAGAAGAAAAAGGAAATAAAATTGCAAGAACAAGAGCGACCAATTCGGTTACACATCAATTAAAACATCTAAAAGTTCAAGTATTTCGCAATTACACTACGGACATTTGATGTTGCTTGGCGAAAATTGTCCAACCGCTCCTGATAATCTTTCTGGGCACTAGACAAGGTGGTAAGTTCTGCATCACATTGTTTCACCTTGGCTATAGCCGATATTGCTTCCTCTTGGGTCTTCTCTATCAATCCAGGGAGCTCGGCTATTTTCTTGTCATCGGCCTCTATCTCAGCTGACAGGCTTCTCAGTTCTGCCTCCAAAGCGGCTTTTCTGGCAATTTTCAAATCACGAGAAGCTTGCAGATTGGCCAATGTATCTTTATGGCTCTCGGTCTGAGATTGTGCCCCTTTCATGGCTTGTTCAGCACTGGCCCTCTTCTTTTCAACAGCTGGGCGGGAGGACACCTTCCTCAAAGCTTGCCTTATGGGCACGTAGTGAATTTCCAGGCCAGAGATAGATGCAAGAGAGGCACTGATGTCCTCAGGGAGTTCTTGGCTAATAGGTTCGAGCATTTCTTCAAAGTGATCGAGATCCTTGAACTGATCTCGTGCATCTCTTTCCAGCCAGGCAAAGATCTCCTTGAGCTTTTCTAGCACTTCCTCTGACAGAGTTTGATGCACTCCTTCCCTTGCCTCGGCAACTGGATTGTCCCCCATTGACAGACTTGATGATGATGGGGCCTGATCCTAAGAAAGCAGTATTGCCGAGTCAGGAGTGCTGAAAGTAAAAGGTAGCAGAGTTAAGTGCAAATGAGTACCTCATGTCTGATTTCTTGAGCTGGGGCAGGACTTTGTTCAGGGGCAACCACTGGTAAAGGAGGTGTTCCAGGCAGAGCTGAAGCTTCTGTGTGAGAAGGCGCTGATGCAGTTGCTGGCAACTCAGGAGCTTCTGGCTGAAGAGGAGATGGGTTCACCTCTGCTGGGGTTGATGTCTCTGCATGACCAGTAGGTGATTGGGCCCTTGGAGGACTTGATGGTTCTGGTTGGATTGGGAAATTCATGGAGAGTTTGTTGCTTCGTTTGAACAGGGGGTGATTGAGTCCCCGATGAAGATGAGATTTTCACTTGGACAAGTAGCTCAACCCCGGGTGGACTTGTTTGTTGAGACACCGGGACGTCCACAAGTTGTTCTTCCATTGTTTCTTCCGCAAGTGCCAAATTAAAAATAAATGCCGGTTGTTCATCCTCAAGAAAGGGAACAAAGAAGGTCATACCGAAGGATGGGTCATTGGCAGGTCCCGAAACCGAAGATTGTTGATTTCTAGTCCGAAAATGCACAAGATATGGTTTATCGAAACGAGTAATCTTGTGATCAAGAAAGGAAAAGATTTTTACCTCAACAAGGACTTTCTTGATAGTTCTCCTCCTCTTGGCATTTGGAGGGGCAATCGGACACAAGCCTTGCCTCCCGTCGGCGAAGAAGGCCGGACGGACTTGGGTCTCGTTGTGGCAAACCTAGCCATTAGCCGAGCCGGGGTTGGTGACTTGAATCCCAATGCTGAGATTGGGCCCACTGCATTATAAGCAATATCCCTGGCCCGAGGGGCGGGCATTGTGTTCTGTGGGTAAAAAAAGTAAGGTCAGAATCATGATTGGGAGAGGAAATGTCTGATTCAAGGGTTAATCATATTACCTCTGAAGTTGGCTGAAAATCGTGCATCAACTCGCACGTAACAAGTGTACAGAGCTCACCGAAGATGTGATCATGGAATTCTTGCCACCATGAGTTGAAGTTGGGGTGAGCTATTGTTTTGGGTACAAAAGGCCGGTGTAGACAAAGTGGGACCGCACACATAATGAAAGACTCGCTATCGTGCATGAGTTCTTTGATTTCCTCTCTGGGCTTGAGGAATTCATGCGAAAACGATCTTGGGGGCATCCGGCCACATCCAAGTTGCCGAGCCATTATGTTGGGCTGATAATATTCATAAGTGCTATAGGTCAGCCTTCCTCCACTGAATTCAACCGGCGAATGTATGGGCGGATTATGATATTGAGAATCTCCGGGAATCTACCATCTTGGCGTCCAGCTTCAAAAGAGAATTCACAAGGGAAAGTCAAATTGTCATTGTCCGGATAAGGGAGCCGCAGAGGATTTTGGAAACCTTTGAAGAATAGCTCGAAAAGTCGGGCCGATATCCCCGCCGGATAAGAACAGCTTGAAGTAGCTTCTCCATAAGTCTGGCATCCTCTGGTGGCTTGGGGTTCCCCTTCGGATGATTGGATGAAGGGAAGAGCCGGGTATTTAAATCAACACCAACAATCTGATGCATGTGTAGCTGCAGCCACATTTGAACAAACCACCAGGGACCGTTGACACATGCTATCCTCTGGCTGGTGTACATCTGGGTGACAGTTTGATGAAGCATATGGTACACACTGCCTAGGAGGAATTTCCCAAGGGGGAAGCGGTTGCCACTGACCACTTGAGAAGTCATTGCAATGTGATTCGGGGTAGGTTCATTGGCTTTACCACGGAAGATGAACTCGCATAGCCACATGTTCGAAACGCCCCGTATTCAATTTCACCAAGGGGGGCGTCCTTCATGTGGTTCGGGATATAGTTCTTGTATCCGCTCCCCGGTTTCACCCCCGTTTGTCGTGAGGAACCTTTGAAATCCCGGGGTTGAACGGATCCCGTAATGTCAAGGCCGGGATCATATACACATCGGCCGCAGTTGGAGACATCGGCCGTGGCCAAAGAGGAAGGCGTTGATGCCATTTAACCAAAAATGGCAAGCTGCTATCAAGAGGTCTTCATTCTTGGGGGTCTCGGCCAAAGATAACTCCAGGCACTGAGCAATGCGAAGGGTATCCCAGTTCTGGGTCCTGGCACTCTTGTATGCAAGAATCCTCCAATACCAATTTTTCCAGCCTACGATTGGGGGCAAGGGCCAGTTCTTGAAAGCATCTTGCCACTGAGGAGGTGTGGACAGAGCCGCTTTGAAGGGGATCCTTTGAGATTCAGCTGCGATGAAATCTTGAGGATCAGAGTTTCCCACGGGACCAAGGTAGTAGGATGTTGAATTGGCCTCGGTGCGAATCAAAAGCTCGGTGGAAGGCTCCTGAAGGAAAGCGGAAAAGAAATCTCAGGTAAAAATTGAAAACCTAAATGCCGAATGAAGCTTACGGGAGGAGAATTTACCTGAGCAGCTTGGTTTTGAGCCGCCATTGGGGATTCGAGCTCAGAACAAGGGGATCTAGGGTTTGGATCTAGACGAAGATTCCGGCGGATTGCGAAGAGAGAGAATAGGTGTTGAACAGATTTGATTCGAAGATGTTAGTGGTTGGAGTCAATTCCAGAATAAAATCACTTTTATCCCGCAATTGAAGGGGCATGTGTTAACACCAAAATTTTGTAAGGAGTCTGACTTGTGGGTCCAGCTCGATGAGGAGTCCGTCTAGTGGAAGGAAGGTTTCCTCAGATGCTTTCGGCAGAAAGATCTGCGGTCAGCTATCTGCTTCCGTTCGGCAAGGGAACAGTTGAGCCGATTTTGCGGGATTGAACGGTGACGTGGCTCAAGCAGGAAGGACGAATGGATGGATAAGCGATCGAGGCATAGAGATAAATTAGGTATCAAATCCATTCGAGGTTGTACCTGGCAGGGTATAAATATGAGCCCTGAATGTATGTAACATATACGTAATCATTCTCAATACAAACCGGCCTTACGCCAAACCCTAGAGTCCATTTGTCGTGTCGTCGAGTTCTTCGAGAGGGTTCATCGATCCGTCGACCTCCGTGAGTACCGGCAACCTTGTATCATATCTAGTATCATGTGGTGGATTTAGATCTGATGCAAGTAGTCTTGTTACCATGCTTCGTGTCATGCGGTAGATTCAAGCTTGGTTCAAGAGAGTTTCTTGTTAGGTCATGAGCCATGCGGTAGGCTAAGATCTAGCTTGAAGCTAGTTATCGGCTCTATTGGATTTTGGCAAGATCCAATAGATTCATTAAGTTACCCCGTGTTTCTTTGAGTTTTTACTTTATGTTTAAATTCATGTAACACCCTTTTTGCCAAATCTAGATGGGTTTGGATCGGCTTTATCCCTTTTGTGATCCTTATGCGAGTCGAGTTCGTGCCTTGGGCTATTTTAATACGCGGATCACGTGCTTTCCGATAGCCGAAACCGAATCGATCTAGGTTGTTATGTGTTGCGGGTTCAAGCTTGCTAACGTTGGTATAAATCTTGAAAGAACTGAGTATCACGCAGTAGATGCAGGTTTTTGGGTTGTTTTGGAGCTAGTCATCCGGTGGATTAGATTTCAAATCAATCTGATAGATTTATTTCTCTTGGTAATGTTCGTTCCTTCTTCATGGACCCCGAATCGGTACTGTTCGGCCCGTATTCGGTTATGTTTCTTCACGAGTAGAGCACGTGCATAATTCATGCTTTAAATAATGTATGCTTTTAGCCTTCCATATTTAGATTGTATCATGCGGTGGATAGATCTATTTGTGGAAAGTGGTACGATTCTTATGCAAATTGTATCATGCGGTGGATAGATTTGTTTGGCATCGTACCCGACGGGTTTCAAAGTACCTAGACATGCGGTAGGCTAGTGCTTTAGACCTATGCATGCTTGTTTATTACATGTTTATGTTCATGCTTTACTCTATTTATTTATTTAACGTTGATTATCATGGGGATCGGTCATGGTCTTGCGCACGTGCATCTTTGTTAAAACAAAGACTGATCGTCGTCATGCTTACGTCACTCATTCGGCTATGTTACTTTTCCTTTCATAAGCTCTCGAATGGTTTCAGTTTATTGGCAGATAGCTTTCTATAGCTATGTGTCATCCCGTTTGGCTTCGTATCCGTAAATATGGAACTGTCTGGTACCACCCGGCAAGTTCCAAGCTTTGGTATCTAACTACTTTGTCGTTTGTTAATTTTCAGGGAAAATTGACTGGCACGTCTTGTGACTCTTTGCACGTGCGAAGCCAGCTTGTTCGGCTTGCTGTGTGCTTGGCGCTAGGTGCACATTTTGCGTCAACAGAAGGCGCCCCAAGAAAAGCCCCAAGAACCATCCTCTCCAACTACAAGCCATGCTCTCTCAAGCCGACAAGAGAAGATGTTGTGTAGGATGGCTACGCATGGAAGCTCAAGCGATGAATCAAGAAAGAACTTCACCACCCGCTTCATGCATGGTCCCTCATCATCACCACACATGTGCCTTATGGCCCAAGGTATGGAAAGCAATGTAAGTGATGATGAATCCGACACCACCTCTCTTGATGATCTTGTTGAGCTAGTCCATGAGCAAAAAGGAATGCTTAAGAAACAAGCTAATGAAATTAAAGAACTCAATGCTCTCAACGATCTTAGTGCCACCCTTGCTACAAATTATGAACATTTGTTGTGCAAATTCAAATTGCTTAGCAAGGAGTGTGATGAGATAAAAGCTAATCTTGAGAGCAATGAGACTAAAACAAGTAATTCCTTTGAGCTTGATGAAACATCTATCACTTGTGCAATTCCTATTTCAAAGGTAGATGCTTCAACTTCTTGCATTGATTTAATTGATGAATCTTGCTCACCATCTTGCAATGAGAATGTTGTTATAGAAAAATGTGATTGTCTCATAGGCAAGAAAAATGATGAGCTCAAGCAAGAAGTGAAATGGCTCCGAGAGAGGTTGGCTAACTTGATGGGCAAAGGCAAGACTGATGAAGAACAAGTGGACATCTCTCAAGACATGAAGAGCCAAGTCCAACCTTCTCAAGATAATCGTGATCCCATGTTGAAGAAGCTTGAGAAGGGTGCAACCGTGACTTGCTACAAATGTCATGGAGAGGGGCACAAGTTCTACAAATGCCCTCAATTTGTCAAGAAAATGGACAAGGGCGCAAAGAAGAAGTTGAAGCCCACTATCAAGAGCTCCCTCATCTACACCAAGCCCAACCGCAAGAACAAGACCAAGATCAACACCTACGTCATCAAGAAGAAGGCAAATGGCAAGGTGGTTGCACACAAGGTTGGGAAGATGAAGGAAGAGCGGGGTTGGAACCAACCCATTTGGGTGCCCAAGGAAGTCATCACCAACATGAAGGGGCCTCAAGTGGTTTGGGTTCCGAAGGCCACTTGAAGGCCATGAGAGTGGGGACTTGGGAGGCTTGGCACAAAGAAGTTGCGGAAATTCATGCCTACAAGCCATGCTTGCAAATTGGACATGTGTTGCCCAAGTTCCCCAGTTGAGGTAATGGAAACCAGTACCTATCTCTTGCATCATTGTAGCTCCATTGCCTTGTTTAGATTGCATTTGTTGCAATATTTACATATGGTAGGTTGTTTGTGTCATGTGCTAACCCATGAGCAATCTACATGGTTTGATTAGTGTGTAGGAATGCTACACTTGTTCCTTCATTGTGCATGTTTTCATATATATCTCTTTGCATCATGAGCAAGCTATAGGGTTAGCTTCCCTTTTGTTGTCATAAACAATGTGCATACATTTGGTTGGTGATTCAAACACTAAATGCACACATTTAGGGGGAGCTCATCTAACATTATTTCTAGCTTATCTTATGTAGTCCCTTAGCGACGCGTTCCGGTGTGGTACTTCATTCTAAGAGAATGCTATTTCACTCTCAATGTGATCTAATATCTCTAAAAGAGTGAATATAGCAATATGAGCTTCATGCTATTGATTCATGTCCATGCGAGCTTATGTCTATATAAGTTCAAAGGCAATGTACTCATACATTCGTAATCCTTGTGGTACCCCAAGCGTCTTCTATGCAAGCTTCTTTCAAGTGGTGTCACCTAGTGATATCATTTCCAAGTGGTTCATCTCAATGTGGTGCCAATAAGGTAGAGAGGATCATCCCCCGAAGGTATGCAATGATCAAAAGACTACAAGTGATATCCACAAGTGGTAATGTAACTAGAACCCATTTGTTTTATCTCTTGTCTTTTAAGCTACCTCCTTGCATTATATGCTCTAAGCTTCCATGTCTTACAAGTTTGTAGTTGTGCACTTGTTTCTCACTACCCTTGTCTTACAAGTGGTATCCTTTTGTGCACACACTTAGGGGGAGCTTAGGGTGTATCATGCTAATCTCATGAGCTTGTGATCCACCTTAGTTATTCACACATGTGGTATCTTCATTGATATCATACATATGGATCATGGTTCATGCGTCTTTCTCTCTTGCATTTAACATATCTCCTTTGAGCTAAGGTTACTAGATCTTGCTAGTTTCCTTGGACCCGTTTACTTTGGACTTTTTGGAGATTTTATTCCAAAGGGGGAGAATGTGAGACCAAAGCAAGCTTGTGGCTTAAGTCTACAAGTGGTCTTGATGAGCTCATCTCAACAAGCTTTGCACAATCACAAGTAAACCAAGGACATGACATAAAAGATGTCACTCTAGAACAAGAACAATTGAACATTGGACCAATTACACGTAGCCGAGCCAAAAAGCTACAGCAACAGGTGACTTCACTCCTTGCTGAATTTAAGATACACGCAAATGAGAATTGTTTACTACCTAAAAGTTGTACTTTTATTGTGTTAAGGTTTACACATAAAGATATGGATGACACTCAAGAGGAGAAAGGTTACGTCCAATCAAGGATGGGTTACACGAAGACCAGCAAGATTGTTGTGGCAACCAAGACAAGTTACATGCACAAGACCTTGGGTTACACTGCAGAAGCTTCATCTTCACGTACAAGTCTGTACGAATCTGCCACGATTCATGGTGCCCGATATACATGGTTGGAAGCTTCATCAAGTCAAGATTCCAACGCAACAAACCTAATGTCTTTTGGACTTTCCAATAAAGAGTTATGACCAATTTAGTGGAGACTGCGCAGAAATCAAACAGCCACGCGAGGCTCTTCGGGAGTTCAGTTCGTGGTGACCTTTGAGATGGCATAACTCCAGAAACTCCAAGTCCATTTCACACCCAACTAGGAGGGATGTTCCTAGTATAAATAACCCATGTACCTCAGAGATTAAACAAGACTTTGATAATGAAATTGAACCCCTTTTGTTCAGCTGTGTGCTAACAAATTCAGAGAGAGATCTCTACCCCTTTGCTCTTGTGATTTCCTTGAGGGATTACAGAAGCGGCTGCTTCATCGGCTCCCAATTGGTGCTCCCGGTCCATTGATTCCAGGTTGTGTTGGTTGGTTCTTTGAGAGTGTGGTTGGGTGAATCCTCGATTCGGGTTGCCGGTTAAAGACGCGTGGTTGGCTTCGAGTTTTATTTGTCGGAGTTGCACTAGTTATCGCTGCTTGCAGCAAGATATCTTGGCTGTCCTACAACTAGTTATCGAGATCGCATCCTACGTCGTGAAGATCGGGACCGAGTCTCATCATTTGGTATCAGAGCCTGCGTTGCCACGGTAGGATTCTTTACCCTTAGCTACATATTTTTTGCCTTCGTCCTATCCACTAAAAAGCCATAAAAAGTTTATATCATAGCCTTTGTTTGCATCTGTTTATCTAGTGAGTTTGGTTAAGTTTCAGTCCATTAGAGTCTTTGTTTAGTTGCTGATCATATCATCCTTTGCGTACCTTTTGAGCCTTTCATATCTCTGAAAATCCCCACAAAAAAAGAAGATTAAACCAATTCTATCCTTTGCGTAAACTTTTGTCCTATCAAGATAGTTGCTGGTTATATTCAGTTCTAGCATCTTTAAATTGTGCAAGTGTTATATCTGGTCTCGTGATTAGTTCTAAAAAAAGAGTCAACAAAAAAGTGAAAGAAAGTTGCAAAAAAAATAGTGTTGGAAAGTAAGGAGAAAGATCAGATTGTTTGTATGCACAAGTGTTGAACCATCATATCAGTTTGTGTAACCAGTTTACTATCCTTCTTTGGTGCAATTTTGCTAGGTGATTCAGTTTCATTCAATCATCCCTAGTATAATCCTTGTTTACATCAAATCTGAAATATCTTTTATGTGTGTGTTGCTTCGGTTACATCATTCATATCTTGTGATCAGCACTAGGCATTGGATCTATAGTTTGGATTGTTACTTATCTTTACAACAACTAGAATTCAGATTGCTACTTGTGTTTTATACCCCACCGAGCTCCACAAATAAGCCACTGTAAACTGAACGCCGGTCGTGTATTCGCTTAACCATCACTCTTTTTACCACTACACATAGTACTTCTGTAATCTACAGGGAACTCATAAGAGCTTTGGTTGGTAAGAGAAGGTGAGGTTGTGAGATCCACATAATTTTCCATTCCACATATAGTTGTTGTTTGTGTTTTCACTAACAATACAGGAAGATGTCTGAACAAGTCGACATTGAAGATTGTGTCACCATGATACAATTCAATGAAATGAGGCGAAGTATGGAGGAGAGACAAGATAGATTGTCCAATGATTTGCAAACCATTATGGAACAACTGCGACATATTCCTCGTGTTGCTGAAAATGTAAGTAATCATGAAGATGAAGTGGAAGAAACTGAAGAAGAAGCTGCTGAACGTCGTGCAAGAGAACACCAAGAACGTCGACAACGAGCTGCTTTCCATGCTAGAAGACCTGCTAGTCCAGGGCGTGGAGATGGAGGTAGAGGAAGAGGTCGTGGAAATGAAGACAATGACCATGCTGATTTTGAGGATGAATACGAAGAAGAAGAGGTTGAACAACCCCCAAACTATGGTTGTCGTCATCGGGGTAATTATGAACGTGGTCAGCCTAATGAGGAGAGGTTTGGCAAGTTAAAATTCACTATTCCCAAGTTTGATGGAGGATCTGATCCAGAAACTTATCTCACATGGGAGTTGAAGGTTGATAAAATTTTTCGCTTGCATAATTACTCTGAAGAGAAGAAGATGGCAATGGCTGCACTTGAGTTTGAAGATTATGCTCTAATCTGGTGGGAGCAAATGTCAATGATAGAGAAGAAGCTGGGCAAGGTGCTGTTCATACGTGGGCTGGAATGAAAAGAGAAATGAGAGCAAGATTTGTACCTTAACATCATCATCGTGATCTTTTTGACAAACTGCAGAATTTAAAGCAAGGAAATCTCTCTGTTGATGAGTATTACAAAGAGATGGAAAAGGCAATGATCAGGGCTAATGTATTTGAAGAACAAGAGCAATCAATTGCAAGGTTCATGTCTGGTTTACATCGTAATATTCAGCACATTGTTGAATTTCAGCCGTACCGCAATCTTATTGAGTTGGTACATCAAGCAGGCAAAGCTGAGCGTCAATTGCAGCAAGACATGAAGAGCAATAGAGGAGGCTCATTCAATACAAAGATTACCCCAAGTGGAAGCAAATTTACACCAAGAAGTAGTGCAAATCGAGGTGCAATCACCAACTCAAGTGGTGGTTCACGGTCTAGTTTCCATGGTGGTTCTAGTGGGAAAGAGATGGCTTCTCAAAGTGAGAAAAGCAAACCTGCAATATCATCATCTACATCGATGGCTTCTACAGCAAAAAGTAGTGGAATTCAATGTTTCAAGTGTGGAGGTCGTGGTCATGTTATTAGAGAGTGCCCAAACAACCGCACCATCCTTGTCAACGACAATGGAGAGTATGAATCAGCTAGTGACGATGAGCAGGAAGCTATTGATGAAGAACAACTTGAGGATGCTATTGAAAATGCAGAGCTGCCCACATGTGAATTTGAGAGAGGTATTGCTCTTGTTGTAACTCAAATTTTGAGTGTACAAATGAAGGAGGCTGAAAATGGACAGCGGCACAATTTATTCCAAACAAGAGCCAAAGTTGAAGGCAAGGTATGCAAGGTAATTATTGATGGTGGAAGCTGCCATAATCTTGCTAGCCGTGAAATGGTTGATAAACTTGGTTTAAAACTGCTGCGACACCCTCATCCATATTATGTACAGTGGTTGAGTGATGCTGGAGATATCAAGATTGGATATAGGGTGAAAGTTCCATTCGAAATAGGTGAATATGTTGACACCATAGAGTGTGATGTGGCACCAATGACAGTGTGTCATCTTCTGTTGGGAAGGCCATGGCAATATGATCGCTCATCTCTACATTGTGGTCGCACAAATGAATACACTATCAAGTGGAAGGGAAAGAGCTTGCTACTTAAGCCAATGACACCACAACAAATCCTAGCTGAGCACTTACAAAACAGCTCCAAAGTGAAGGTTGAGAGTGAGAAAGAAAGAGAAAAAAATAAATTGAGTACCCTCCACAAACCGGTGAGTGAAAGCGACAAGCCAAATGAGGGAGATCTAAAGAAAAGAGAAGGAAACAATCTGGTCATGTTAGCCACCAAATCTGAAATGAGAGATGTGAGGCGTAATCCATACTAAGAATTCATTGTACTATTGTACAAAGACACATTGCTTTCAGCTAATGACATAACATCTCTTCCTAGTGTTATTTCACATCTTTTGCAGGACTTTAAGGATGTCTTTCCGGAGGAAACCCCTCCTGGACTCGCCACCTTTGCGAGGCATTGAACATCAAATTGATCTCATTCCAGGGGGCTGCCTTACCCAATCGTCCACCATATCGCACGAATCCGAAGAAACGAAAGAAATTCGAGGCAAGTACAAGCACTTTTAGATAAAGGTTATGTGCGTGAAAGCTTAAGTCCTTGTGTTGTTCCTGTTATTTTGGTTCCAAAGAAAGATGGCACGTGGAGAATGTGTGTAGATTGTAGAGCCATCAATAATATTACTGTTCGCTATCGTCATCCTATTCCTAGGCTAGATGATATGCTTGATGAATTGAGTGGTTCTATAATTTTTTCCAAGATTGATTTGCGTAGTGGTTACCATCAAATTCGAATGAAAATTGGAGATGAATGGAAAACTGCTTTCAAATCAAAGTTTGGGCTATATGAATGGTTAGTAATGCCTTTTGGTTTGACTAATGCTCCTAGTACTTTCATGAGATTGATGAACCATGTCCTGAGAGCTTTCATTGGAAAATTTGTTGTTGTCTACTTTGATGATATCCTTATTTACAGCAAGACATTGGAAGAACATGCTTGAACACATACAACAAGTTTTGAATGTGCTTAGAAAAGAAAAATTGTATGCTAACCTTGAGAAGTGCACCTTTTGCACGGATCAAGTTGTGTTTCTTGGTTTTGTTGTCTCTAGACGGGGAATTCAAGTGGATGAATCTAAGGTTGCAGCTATCAAGGAATGGCCAACACCTGAGAATGTAAGCCAAGTGAGAAGTTTTCATGGCCTTGCTGGTTTTTATAGAAGGTTTGTTAAAGATTTCAGCACCATTGCTGCACCGCTGAATGAGTTAACAAAGAAAGGTGTTGCATTTGAGTGGAAAGAGCAACAAGAAAATGCTTTTCAAGAATTGAAGAAACGTTTGACTGAAGCACCCCTACTTGTGTTGCCGGATTTCACAAAGACCTTTGAGATTGAGTGTGATGCAAGTGGGATTGGAATTGGAGGTGTGCTAATGCAAGATGCAAAACCCGTTACTTATTTTAGTGAGAAGCTGGGAGGAGCACAACCGAACTACTCCGTGTATGACAAGGAGTTGTACGCCTTGGTAAGAGTACTTGAGACTTGGCAACATTATTTATGGCCAAAAGAATTTGTCATTCATTCAGATCATGAATCTTTGAGGTACTTGAAAGGCCAAGCTAAACTGAACCGACGTCATGCTAAGTGGGTTGAGTTCATTGAAACTTTTCCATATGTGGTGAAATACAAGAAAGGTAAAGACAATCTTGTTGCCGATGCTTTGTCCCGAAGAAATGTTTTGCTGAACCAACTAGAGGTAAAGGTGCTAGGATTAGAAAGCTTGAAAGATTTATATTCCACCGACCATGAATTTTCAGAACCATATGCAAAATGCACAACAGGAAAAGGATGGGAAAAATATCATGTTTCGATGGCTTTTCATTTAGAGCTAATAAATTATGTGTGCCCAATTCTTCCGTTAGACTCTTGTTGTTACGGGAAGCACATGCAGGTGGACTAATGGGTCATTTTGGTTGGAAAAAGACCTACGAGCTGCTGGCCGACCACTTCTATTGGCCCAAGATGAGGAGGGACGTTGAGAGACTTGTCCAGGCGATGTGTCACATGCCACAAAGCTAAGTCAAAGCTGACCCCCCATGGTTTATATACTCCATTGCCTACCCCTAATGCTCCTTGGGAAGATATTAGTATGGACTTTGTTTTGGGTTTACCAAGAACTAAGAGGGGGAGTGATTCTATTTTTGTTGTTGTTGATCGTTTCTCAAAAATGGCACATTTTATACCCTGTCATAAAAGCGATGATGCTTCCCACATAGCCTCTTTGTTTTTTAGGGAAATCGTGAGGCTACACGGGATGCCTAGGACCATTGTTTCAGATCGAGATACGAAGTTTTTGAGCTACTTTTGGAAGACATTGTGGGCAAAACTTGGAGCAAAGCTGCTATTTTCTACAACTTGTCACCCGCAGACGGATGGACAAACAGAGGTGGTGAATAGAACACTTTCCATGCTGTTGCGTACCATGATCAAGAAGAACTTGAAGGAATGGGAAGAGTGTTTACCCCATGTGGAGTTTGCATATAACAGGGCAGTGCATTCTACCACACATTTCTGTCCATTTGAAGTTGTATATGGATTCAAACCACTTGCTCCGATCGATCTGTTGTCATTACCATTGCAGGAAAGTAGTAACATGGATGCCTCTAAGCGTGCAGCATATGTAAAGAAGATACATGAGCGAGACGAAGGAAGCAATCGAGAAGAAAGCCAAGTACTATGCTGAGTGGGCGAACAAGCGTCGCAAGAAGGTGACATTTGAACCAGGAGATTTTGTTTGGGTACACCTTCGCAAAGAACGCTTTCCAGAGAAGCGTAAATCAAAGTTGATGCCAAAAGGAGATGGACCATTCAGAGTACTAGCAAAAATAAATGATAATGCTTACAAGATTGAACTCCCTGATGACTATGGTGTTAGCACAACTATCAATGTTGCTGATTTAGCACCATATTTTGGACCTGAAGAATCAGAGTCGAGGACGACTCCTTTTCAAGAGGGGGAGGATGATGAGGTCATCTCAACAAGCTTTGCACAATCACAAGTAAACCAAGGACATGACATAAAAGATGTCACTCTAGAACAAGAACAATTGAACATTGGACCAATTACACGTAGCCGAGCCAAAAAGCTACAGCAACAGGTGACTTCACTCCTTGCTGAATTTAAGATACACGCAAATGAGAATTGTTTACTACCTAAAAGTTGTACTTTTATTGTGTTAAGGTTTACACATAAAGATATGGATGACACTCAAGAGGAGAAAGGTTACGTCCAGTCAAGGATGGGTTACACGAAGACCAGCAAGATTGTTGTGCCAACCAAGACAAGTTACATGCATAAGACCTTGGGTTACACTGTAGAAGCTTCATCTTCACGTACAAGTCTGTACGAATCTGCCACGATTCATGGTGCCTGATATACATGGTTGGAAGCTTCATCAAGTCAAGATTCCAACGCAACAAACCTCATGTCTTTTGGACTTTCCAATAAAGAGTTATGACCAATTTAGTGGAGACTGCGCAGAAATCAAACAGCCACGCGAGGCTCTTCGGGAGTTCAGTTCGTGGTGACCTTTGAGATGGCATAACTCCAGAAACTCCAAGTCCATTTCACACCCAACTAGGAGGGATGTTCCTAGTATAAATAACCCATGTACCTCAGAGATTAAACAAGACTTTGATAATGAAATTGAACCCCTTTTGTTCACCGTGTGCTAACAAATTCAGAGAGAGATCTCTACCCCTTTGCTCTTGTGATTTCCTTGAGAGATTACAGAAGCGGCCGCTTCATCGGCTCCCAATTGGTGCTCCTGGTCCATTGATTCCAGGTTGTGTTGGTTGGTTCTTTGAGAGTGTGGTTGGGCGGATCCTCTATTCAGGTTGCCGGTTAAAGACGGTGGTTGGCTTCGAGTTTTATTTGTCAGGTTGCACTAGTTATTGCTGCTTGCAGCAAGATATCTTGGCTGTCCTACAGCTAGTTATCGAGATCAATATCCTACGTCGTGAAGATCGGGACCGAGTCTCATCAGGTTTCAAGGATGCTTACAGGTGGTTTCAAGGATATGAGACCAAAGGGGGAAAATGTGAACATGAAGATCAAAAAGGGGGAAGTTTGATCTAGGGGGAGTTTGGATGATGGTAAGCATCCAAGCAAGTGTAAGTGGTTCTAATTCTGTCAAATATTGCAAATTTATGCTTGCTTTGGTTGTGTTGTCATAAATCACCAAAAAGGGGGAGATTGTAGCGAACATGGCCTCATAAGCCATTTGTTCGAGTTTGATTTTGGTGATTCATGCCAACATGATCATTGGGACTAACCTTATTGTTTTAGCATGTCTTTGTAGACATTTCTAGGTCCCAAGGATGCAAGAAAATTACATGCAAAAATGTAGAAAACAAGGGTCAAAACCGAGCAAGAAAAGGAAAAGAGAAGACACCATCGGATGAACCGACGGTCCCTCAAATACAAGCGTCGGTGCAATCGTCGGACAAGTTGGTGCACAGGGTCAAACCCTAGGTACCGTCACCGGTAGAGAGGGAGGCTTTTGTTTGGGCCTTTAGTCCCGGTTCAACTTTGGAGCCGGGACTAAAGGGGTTTCATCGACGTCTCCACTAATACCATGAGTGCTCACTCCCCTTAGTCCCGGTTGATAACACGACCGGTGAGACTAAAGGGGGTGACCCTTTTGTCACGGTTCGTAACACGAACCCAGACTAAAGGGGGGTCTTTTGTCACGGGTCGTGTTATCAACCGGGACTAAAGGGGGGTCTTTTGTCACGGGTCGTGTTACCAACCGGGACTAAAGGGTCTCCCACGACTTACTATAAGAGGATAGCATCCTCTACTCAGTCAGATGTGCTGTGTAGGTGAGATGGTGAGGAAGCTATGCGCGAGGCTGGAGGTCACGAGTTCGAAAAATCACGTGACTTGTGACGTGCGCGTGTGTGGGGGCCTTCCGGAGATTTTCAATTTTTTTTGACTTTTTTGACGCTGGTGTGCACCCCCCTTTAGTCCTGGTTGGTATTACCAATCGAGAGTAAAGGCCCTCCCTTAGTCCCGGTTCCTTCAACCGGGACTAAAGGACCCCCCCTTTTGTCTCTAATAATTAGTCCCGGTTGGACTTAAGGGACCTATACCCCTTACCAGCCGGGACTAAAGGTCCTCTCTCCACCAGTGATTGTGTGCCACTTGTCTCTTCCTTCGAGTTACCGATCTCGGCGAGGCCACATTCATCTACCTCGGGTACTCCCCTTGGTAGGTTGCCGGTCTAAAACACCGACAAACTCATCATTAGTAAAAGTTATCCGCATAACTAGTTGTTAGAGTCAACATTATGTGCATAACTCGTCGTCTAGATCAAAGTTATGTGCATAACTCGTTGTTAGGTAAAAAACTATACGTATAAATTGCCGTACGAAAAATTTATGTGCATAAGTTGTCATTGTAAAAAATTTATGCACACAAATTGTTAATAAAAATATACATCAAATTTATGTCTATAAGTCATAATATTTCATAAATAAAAAATTGCATAAATTTTCCCTCAACCAACACGAGAAGAAAACGCATCAGCAAGTTATCATGCATTGGAAGCAGTTAAATAAAAAAGAAGTAGGGAACCAACCATTGGAAACCAAGGAACTGTGTGAAAACACGCACTGCAAAATGGAAGGGAATTGCCTTGTCGGAAACCGATTGCCCAGGACGCGCGGTCGGTGATTAGCAATGCCCCAATGCTAATCTTATAATTTATTGCTTCATGCTTCTTTTAATTTAGAAGTCATACCACACATACGACGACATGCTTATGTCATCTTACAGTAGACACTCTAATGTAGGCTTAGATATTGCCTTGTAAAGTTTGGGAGCTAATGAACAGAGACAACTGGTAGGTCTCCTCTCACAATGGCAAGCAATATAGTGTAAGATTGTATTGCTTTGTGGTTGGTTTGATTTACTTTTCCAATACACTGCTAATCTTATAATTTTATTGCTTCATGCTTGGTTTTGAAGCCATACCACATACAAGGACATGCTTCCGTCATCTTACAATTATATGGTCATTTCATCATGCAGGACTATGTTGTTTCAATCTTTAATTGTCTATAAGGACCTAATCTTACCATTTCATGCCTGGACAGTGCTCTGTTATTAAGCATTAATTTTTTGAATATGTGCTTTTTTCTAAATAATTACTGAAACTCTGCAAAAGTGCCTAATCCATCACTTGTGTTGTCCATTGGTGTCTTTGAACTTGCATTCTGCTCAATGCTTGATTTTTAGTACATCAGCTCATATGAGAGCCTGACATGTTGACACAGTTTGTTGTGTTTTTTATCGTGCGACTCTTTGTAAAATGGCCAGTCGACCTAGGTGAAATTAACATTAGCAATTCCTTCTTGTTGTAATTAATAACAAATAAAAGTAACACATATCATTAAAATAATTTAGAAATATCTTCCAAAAGTAATGATTATATAACCGAGAATGCATCCATCCTGGTCGCAACTAGTTTTTGCTCAGTTGCAACTGAGATCACTTTGGTTGTAATTGGTTCACGTTGAATTGCAACAAGGAGTCTAGTTGCAATTGGTTCGTATCCAGATGCAATGAGTTAGATTTATTGTACTTAGTTCCGTTGAGTTGCAATTAGTATAGTGTCATAGTTGCAATCGGCCCGTCTCATGGTGGAAATTGATGCGCGCGCAGCTACAATTGGTTCACACCTAGTTGCAACTCGGTTGGGTCTAGTTGCAATTGGTTCGCATCGAGTTGCAATTAGTTTGAGGAGTTGTTATTGGTTTAGCCGTGAAGTTGCAACTGCGGGGTCTGTGCATTTGCTATGCATAATGCACCTGGGTGCATTTTAGTGTCGCATTTTAGTAATGATTATATATATAGGGTTTTGCTATAATGCACCTGGGTGCATTCTCGCACCCACCCTGATTGTATTCGATTTTTGTTCAGTTGCAACTGGACTTACCCTGGTTGCAATTGGTTCGCGTCGGAGTACAATTGGGTGGTCTAGTTACATCTGGTTCGTATCTAGTTGCAACGGGCCAGATTTGTTGTAATTAGTTCTGTCGAGTTGCAATTGATCTAGTCTCACTGTTGCAATTGATCATGTTTCACTGTTGCAATTGATCATGTCTCACTGTTGCAATTGGTTTGCACGCACCAACCTGGCTGAACCAGCCAGCCGAGCTTCCTAAAAACATGCAGCCACGACCACCGTTTATTGAGTCCATGATTAGCGTCATTTACAACACAAAACATGCATGTCTATTTATCTTTTTGTCTACACACGTACGTGCATCTTTTTGAAAGTGGCCGTACTAGCAGAAGATACTATATTCTTAAAGCAATATTTTCATGTAATACAGTCATACGGAACTTGATTATTATGAACAAAAGATTTTCAATATAAATTTGTAGTAAACTGATGACGATGTAATGGTAAATACCGTTGTGGTAAATCGATGACGCTATTTTTAGTAAATAATTTACGGCAAATTGATGCTACTATTATGGTAAATACTCTGAGGTAAATCGATGATGCTATTCTAGTAAATACATTGTGGTATCTTGCCATCTTGTACTACCTGATTCAAAGGAACCCGCTTGGTGATAAATTGTGGTTATTCAAATCCAAATTACTTGAGACTTGAGAGTACATCCCTCACGTTAGTATAGTAAAATTGTCGAAATAGAATGGCACATAATTATTGTAGTAACTCTCCATCCTACCTATGGCATTCTCGTAATCGAATTTGCTATCGCAGAGCAGTGGCGGGGGGGGCAAAACTTCATATTAAATGTGATGAAAACATCAACAACTATTATACGTGTCCCCAATTTTCTGAACACTGTTAATTTTTTTACAATTACTGAAGGTCTGAAAATTTAATTTGATTCATTTAAGTATACTTTATAGCTGGGAAATTCTTTGTATCTCTTTCTTCTCAATCTATCCTTGCAATCTCATTTTTCTTGTAAAATGTCTTTTTTTAGGTCAAATATGTTTTTCTTAAAAGATTATAACTTAAATTAACCTTTTCATGTTCATTACTTACATTAAGTATTTATTATGATCAAGCAAACTAGATATACATCGCATATGTGCACTTAGTACTGGCCAAGTGATAAAGTGCTCATTATGTTGCTTAGCTTGGTGATGGGCTGATAGCTCGCAACATTCTCCACTGCAGTCTGGCAAGGTAGAAGTTTCAAGCGTGAGGAGTTTAGTCTCATTCATTGTCAATGGCTCTGTAATGGCGTGAGCCATTGCCAGTTGGGAAAACACATTGACCTACTAACCTTGTACGGAGTATGTGTATATTTAAGTCTAGTTTGGTATAATGGTCGAAGGTGCAAAATAGAACAATGATCACCTGCTATTTTGAGCTTCGGAATGCACAAACATTTGAAAATTCTCAACATGTTAGGGGGTGGCCATGGCCCCTGGCGCCCCCCCCCCCACCCCCCACACCAAAGTTCCGCCAATGTCGCAGAGGCGCCTAGACCGAATAAAACAACTAGCCACGGTACACATGCATGTTTGCATATAAAAATGAATAGGGCAGGCTGTGGTTTTGTTTACCCTCCGTCTTCTATTTAATGTCGTTTTGGGAGCTAAGGGAAGTTGGAGAATAGATGTCGTTTTTTTACCACAAAAAAGGACGACCATACCCCTCACCATTGAACGCTGGTGTGGAAAAAAAGTCGTCAAAGGGGTTGGAACCCCGCCCACAAGCCTCGAGACACGCCCACCAGACCACTCCAGCTAAGAAAGGTAGTTCCTGTAAATGGCATGCAGCCTGTTTAATAACGACAAACATGGAAGAATACCCTTCACTGTCACACATGTTTTTCCAAAGAAAATCAAGTGCAAACCTATATGCATGCCAGTATCAATTTTCATGCATATAGCTGACATAAGTGAATAACAGAATCAATATCACGCAAGAAAAAGGGAGATTATCAGAGTTTACGCTTAATCCTGCAAACGAAGACACCAAACATCACAGGCAGTCGACTGGGGTTGCGTACGCCTGGAACTCCACAACATCTTCACAAGACTTCAGAGTAGCTTCCTCCTTCTGAGCAACATTGTTTATAGCAAGGGTGAGCACTTGTCGTACTCAGCAAGTGTGGGGAAAAGAATGAATGCAAAGGCTTTATAGTGGACTGGCTATAAGCATTTAGCATTTTAGTTGGTCAAATTTTATTAGCACCTGATTACTAATAAAAGTTTAAGTTTATACCAACCCACAATTAAGCATAAAGGTAAGAGAAACACCATGAGCACATGGCAAGCATAACCATAACACATATCACAATTTAAGTACATCTTCAAGTTCCGTTATCATGTGAGGGTCCAGGCCGCTCTTGACCGTGAGTACAGCTAATCGATTAGTTTAACACTCTGCAGAGGTTGTACACTTTCACCACAAGCAGCGTAAAAGCTCCGAAGAACTTTGAACCCAACCATGGGATGCCGGCCAAGCACCATACCACACTACCGAGGTGTGGTTGCATAGGGACGCAACATGGCCTTTACAAAGGTTCTCCAACAAGTAGTGACCCACAAGGTCCGGATCAGTTAGCAAGGTATAAAGTCCCCTAGGAGGATACCCCACCATAAAAAGAATAACTCACCCAACCCCCTGCTAGAGCGAGTCCATACCCCGCAGTACCGCCGATCCCTTGTCCTTATCAGGTAAGATCACCCCAAGCTAAAGTTCCTAATTATTCAGCCAAGACCATTGCCCATTAGTTCTTGTGGTTGTACTGTTTTCCTGGGTGGTTCTCCATGTTTCGATTAAACATATAGTCTTGTATATTAAACATCACATAAAGGAACATAGAGCATAAAATGATAACCATGTTGATTAACACCAACCCAGTTGAGCAAACCAAGCAATATCTACCATCAGAATTAATTAAAACCGGGTTTAAGATAATGATCAAAGAGGCTAGTCATCCTTAATAGGCACCCATCAAAATTAATGCAAAGCAATGCAATAGTAATTAATAAAGTTACTGGGACAAAAGATCAAGGACACACTTGCCTTTAGCCACGGAGTAGTTACTCAGAATCTTCACCTTCACACTCTTCCAAGCTCTCGAACCACGTTCGCTCTAAGCGCAACAATCATCAAGCACAAGCATGCAAAGCAAACGCACAAGTACAACTAAGAACAATACGCCACTCAAATCAAAACTCTTAAAAGAGCGCACTAAGAGATAAAGATCGATTCTAAGAATCACTAAAGAACACAAGGTATGCTTGGAAGGGAAGGCTTGATTAACTTTGAAGAGATGGTCGCGGAGGATTGAGCAAGGACCGGAAAGATCACATTGAAATAGAGCTCGATTCTAATGGTTACGCAAGAAACGCTAAACAACAAGAAACTATGCTTGGCATATTTTAATTAAGAAATTGTTGACGGATAAAAGACGTATCCCTCTACGATCCGCAAGCGTATGGACCCCACACCTTTTTCACCACGGGATTCCCAAGGTTCTTGTCAATCCGTGGAGCAAGGGGATTACAAGCGTTCAATCTACTTCTAAGCACTAGCTACTAAAACCCTAACTACTATTATGCTAGAAAACAACTAAACTACACTAGAGAGAATGATTAAGCAATCAAGATAAAAGACACTCGCCCATGGGTCTACGATCATGCAATCAATTAAAGACATTAAACCAATCTAATCTATCAGGGGTTGTGACCACGGTTTCGCCCTTTCCCTCCTCTCATATTGTCACTACGCGAAGGTATTCATGACTAGACCTATGATGGACACGGCGTATTGAATGGATCCAAGGAAGCATTGGAGCTCATACTCCCTTTACGGCATGGTAACTAACCTTAAGCATTAAAGTATATTCAACACAAGATGATCGATAGATAATCCGACAAAGTATGATTACATCTTAAGATCAATTACAACCCATGGACGAACAAGGAGATTACCCCATCAAGGTGCTGATCATGGCACCGTTGATCATGGTTTCCCTTCCGACGGTGTCTTCCTTCTTCTCCACGTGCGGGTGCTTCCTTCGAGGTGGACGATCCCCCTCCGGAGATCTCCCTCCTCTCTCTCTCTAGCTTGTGGATGGCCTCCTGGTGCGAATGGCTCTCTCCCTGTCGAATGGCGGCTCCTCCAGGGTTTTAGGGTTGAAGATCCTTCGGGTGCAAGGAAAACGGGACCGAACCGGCCACCGGAGTGGGCTAGGCCGGCCGGGCTGGGCCGACCGACCTGGGCCCACCTCGGCCCGGTTCGGTCGCCCCTTCGGTCCCGTGGGTCCTCATGTAATTATGCACTTTGCCCCCTCCACTTGCATGATTTTGACGATGTCATCATCGCGTCCAAGATGGAGGTTCTCTTTGCATTAAGTTAGGTCTTTTACGCTTCAATTCCCGGGGGTGTTCCTCATAGCACTTCGGTCCCTGCCACCATTGGAAGTGATTTCATCAAGCTCATGAACACGAACAAGACTCCGTAAATGCTCCTTTGAACTTGTTGCGAATCTGTCCTTTATGTCCATGTTTTCCTACATAAACACAACACTTCCAAATGCATGCACAAAGATGAAGTTGTTATATGATTAGCGTGCCTAGTGGCGGGTTAGTTCTATAATCAAATCCAAACCAAAGTGTAATGAACATGCTTGGTGTACCAAAGTACACCGTCAACATCTCCCCCACGCTTAGGTCTTGCTCGTCCTCGAGCAAGTACTCGTAAAAGAACTTCGTCCAAGGTGTTGTAATCATGTACCGCTAATCCTTCTTCACAAGTTAGTCAATCCTTTCATCTTTAATACATAAACATAATGTAATGATCATCAAACATAAACATGGGCGTTTAGAATCTTTACCATGTCAAGATTTACCCCACAACTCAAACTCTTCACTCCAAGTCTTCCAATTCAGCCATACTTACTTCTTTGCTTCCATTGGAGGGTTTTTATGATTTTTCAAACAAAATTCTTGCAACAAGTATTAGACAAAAACCTTTCTCCAAGCTCTCTCAAGTCACTCATATGAGGTGGCTATCCTAAACCAATTTTATAAAACTCTCACCTCACATAAGTCTCTCATATAACATGTAAAGTGGAGCTATAGGTAGGGCTAGCGCAATCAACACAAGTATTGTCAAACTAACAACTTCCTCTAATGGTTGTCTACCTTTCAAAGCCAATGATCATGAGAATTAACCATATGTAGGGATATCAAGGATGAGAAGATTTAGAATGGTGGACATGTGCAAGGGCAAAAGAAAATTGTGACTACATGGCACCAATGACGTCCTCGTTGTCGGATTGCACATGGTTGGAAAAGAATGAAAGTTTCGTCTCTCAACGACGTGACATCCTTCATTACACTTTATTTTTCTTTTCTTTCACTTGATCCATCCCTCTCATATCTTTATTGCTACCTCCTCTTTCTTTCTTTTTCTTTTTCTTTTTCTTTTATTCTTTCGTTCACATATTTTTTTCTCTTTCTTTCTTTCTTTCTTTCTTTTCTTTTCCATACTCATACTTTTTCTCTTTATTTTTCCCTCTCTTGACAACTTTTCAAAGCTCTCAACTCCCCTCTTTCTCGCATGCATACAATCTGAAATTTTAAATAAATCATGCTAGAGACGAGACGAAACTTTTGAAAGTAGGTTGTGTTCAAGGAATGTGATGTACAAAAGAGATGTATAGGGTTGGGTATGGAATTCGGCGATGTACGGAACTTTCGATGTGAAAGTCACGTTACCGAATGTATGACAAGGCTAGCAACAAAAGATAAGCACAAGAACATGATCATTGCTCGAAATTAAAACTCCCAAGAGAGAAGGATCCCAACCTAACTCATTGTGCTAATCACACTTATGGTGTAGCAAAAAAATTGGCTTTGTATAGGATTTTTTTCTTACTCTCAACTTGGAAAAAGAGGTTTTGCTAACCTTTATTACAAGGGTTTTTAGATAATTTTCAGAACTGAAATCCTCCAACTTTTAGCATTGAACATAGCACAACTAACATGTGAAGCTCAAGATCGAAGTGCGGTATGGGTACTTTAAGTAGTAGCAATTCCACTAAGCACCACGGTAAACATTTTTCAAACCACACACTTGTGTTCATGTATCAAGAATCAAAGATAAACAAACAAGTGAATAAAGATAAGCATCACACAAGACAAAATATATAAAGACTCTTTTTATTTGATTTTCTTTGACTCAACACTAATTTAAGACACTTGCAAAAATTTAAAAACGCACTCAAAAACTAAAACTCATTAAACTCTAAGACTCTGGCTCGAAGACTAAACCGAACCTAAACTTTGAAACTCAAAAGCTAAGGCTTGCTAACTAGCTCTGCCCCATGCAAAAAACATACGACGTCCTCGTCGTATCTTACAAAATTCCTAAGGGGAAGACTAGAGTGGTACTTCAAGCAAGTATTGCACCACTTGCCTCTCATGTTTCCAACCATGCCAAAAAGTTTTCGCACGTTACGGTTAAGGAACTTGTAGTAGTCGTCTTCGACTACGCGCTCCAAGTCCTCCATACGCTGCTTCATCGCTTCCATGGCTGGGAGACATTCATCGACCGACATGTAGAGATCCGCAATGGAGTGACGACAAGCACGACAACACATTGGATGCAATCCGAAGGGGTCGTCATCGCGATTATCTCCACCGTCATCACCGCCGTCGTCGCCACCTCCATTGTCGCCGCCATCGTTGCCGTCGTTGCCGTCATTGTTGCCGCCGCTGTTGGGGCCTTCCGGAGTCCTCTCCTTGGGCTGCTCATCCCAAATGTAGAGGTCGTTATCATCTCTTCCTGCGACCCACGAGCTCGGGCTGCGATCATCGGAGTAGTCTCTACCCCCATAATCCTTAGGCTCGGGCGACACCTCCTTGTAGTCTTTGCGCTTCATGCCTTGGATGCGTAGGGACTTTCTCTCCTTCGACGGGATTGCGAGATGAAAGAGCTCCGGTCGGGACACGCCCTCCGCAACGGATGCGGGCGGTTCTCTTGACGGGTAGCTTGAGCTCGCATCGCATCGCCTCCTCCATTGATGGCTCCTTAGCTTCTTACTTCAACTCTAAGCTTCTCGGGGACACAATGGCTGCTGCAAGAGTGCAAAATATTGCTTGAAGGGGTTGATTCCCGAGCTCCCAATTCGGCCAAATAAATAGTCCAGAGAGGGAAGCCCTGGGAACCTCATTTTCCTTTTTTTAAACTTCCCTTAAAATTTTCTGACCAAAGAAAGAAGTCGAAAAGGAGCAATTCGGGCAAAAATCAGAGACGACCGCCGCCGGGACCCAGCTGGGCCGGTCCGGTTTTTCGTGCACCGCCCTTTTTTCGCCTCCTTAGCCCATGGGAAAAAGTTGGCCCAGTAAATCTTCGCGAGAAACTCCAGAAAATTAAAAGAAAAACTATTTACAGAAATTCATGCCTTGTTTTTCGTCCTAGGCGGGACGTTCGGGCTCTTCTTCCACGGTGAAGACATCAACATGGTGAAGAGGCACAACGTCGGGATCGTAGTAAACCTTAAGCCGTTAACCATTCACCATAAATTGATCGACTTTTATATCCATAATGGTTACCGCTCCGTTGGAGAGCACCGAATGCACAACATAAGGTCCCCCCCACTTGCTTTGCATTTTCCCCTTTCCGAAGGTTTTAAACCTCGAATTGTAGAGGAGGACCTTATCTCCTTCTTTAAACTCTTTCTTTTTCAATCTTTTATCATAACACCTTTTCATTCTCTCTTTTTATATGCTTGCATTTTCATATGCTTTCAACCTCAACTCCTCTAGCTCGCTTATTTGGATCCTTCGTTTCACCACTGCGGCATCGAGATCGAGGTTCATCTCTTTAATCGCCCAATAGGCTTTATGTTCCAACTCAACCGGAAGGTGGCAAGATTTTCCATAGACGAATTGATAAGGGGCCATACCTATCGGTGTCTCGAACACCGTTCGATAAGCCCATAAAGCTCCGTCTAATTTCTTTGACCAATCTTTGCCTCCCTTCTCTATGGTTTTGTTGAGGATGCTTTTTAATTGCCTATTTGACGTTTCCGCTTGTCCGTTGGTTTGTGGGTGATAGGCCGTAGAGACCCTATGCTCAATTCCCAACTTGGATAAGCACTTTTTGAAATTTTTCCCAGTGAAGTGAGTTCCTCCATCACTTATCAAGATTCTCGGTGTACCGAAACGAGGAAAAATCACGTTCTTGATCATAGTAATGGACTCCTCCGTGGAAGATTTACGACATGGTATAGCCTCTACCTAGTTGGATACATAATCGACCATGACTAGGATATACTCAAATCCAAATGAGTTTTTAAAAGGCCCAATGAAGTCTATACCCCATACATCGAATATATCGATTTGTAGGTTGTATTTCAAAGGCATAGAATTTATTTGAGAGATGTTTCCGGTTCTTTGGCATTCGAGGCATGATGCAACGTATCTTTTAGTATCTTCATGCATCTCCGGCCAAAAGAATCCGCTCGACCATACTTTTGCTTGGGTTCGAAAATGGCTATAGTGTCCACCGTACTCCGCCGAGTGGCACTTTCTCAAAATCTCCCCCCTTTCTTCTCTTGGCACACATCTTCTCATTACTCCATCATTGCCAAGTTTGAAGAGGTATGGTGCATCCTAAAAGTATTTCCTACTTTCGGAGATTATTTTCTTTTGAGAGTTTTTGTCTAGATGATCGAGAGGCATCTTTCGAATTGCTCGAATGATATCGATCATCCAAGTATCTTTATCAAGCACTCGATAGAGGTGGTCATCTCTCATCTTATCTTCGATGGTCTCTTTATCATCTTGTCCACGATTCATCCTAGACAAATGATCGGCCACAACATTTTCCACCCCCTTTTTATCACAAATTTCAACATCAAATTCTTGGAGAAGCAGGATCCAATGAATCAAACGTGGTTTAGCTTCCTTCTTAGCCAAGAGATATTTGATGGCTGCGTGATCGGTGTAAACAATGACCTTCGAGTTCACGATGTAAGATCTGAATTTTTCGAAAGCGAATACCACCGCTAGCAACTCTTTTTCCGTAGTGGCATAATTTAATTGCGCCCCACTAAGAGTTTTGCTAGCATAGTAAACGGCGTGAACTCGGCCTTCCTTTCTTTAGCCTAAAACCGCGCCTACGGCGTAGTCACTTGCGTCACACATGATCTCGAAAGGTTGGGTCCAATCCGGAGGTTGGATGATGGGAGCACTCACCAATGCACTTTTCAAGGTCCGGAATGCCGCTAGGCACTTCTCATCAAAGTCGAAAGCCACATCCTTTTGAAGAAGATGTGTTAAAGGCTTAGTGATCTTCGAGAAGTCCTTAATAAATCTTCTATAGAATCCGGCATGGCCTAGAAAGCTCCATAAGGACTTAACATCCGTCGAAGGTGGGAGTTGCTCAACCGTCTCTACCTTAGCCTTGTCCACTTCAATGCCTCTCTCGGATATAACATGTTCGAGCACTATGCCTTGCTTAACCATGAAGTGGCACTTTTCCCAATTTAACACCAAGTCTACCTCCGCGCACCTCGTGAGGACCTTTTCCAAGTTTGCCAAGCAATCCATGAATGTCTTCCCATAAACGGAAAAATCATCCATGAACACGTCGACAATTTCTTCGATGAATTCCGAAAATACGGCCATCATGCAACGTTGAAAAGAGGCCGGAGCGTTGCATAGACCGAAGGGCAACCTTCTATATGCAAACGTTCCGTAAGGGCATGTAAACGTTGTTTTGTGTTGATCGCCTGGGTGAATGGGAATTCGCATGAACCCCGAGTACCCATCGAGAAAGCAAAAATAAGCGTGGTTTGCTAATCTCTCGAGCCTCTCGCCAATGAACGGTAGGGGGAAGTGATCTTTCTTCGTCGCTTTGTTAAGCTTACGATAATCAATACACATCCGCCACCCGGTCACAGTTCTTTGCGGTATCAATTCGTTCTTCTTATTCTTCACCACGGTCAAACCTCCTTTTTTTGGTACACAATGTACCGGGCTCACTCATTCGCTATGCGGAACCGGGTAGATGATTCCGGCATCAAGTAACTTGATGACCTCTTTCTTTACTACCTCTCGCATGGCATGGGTTAGCCTCCTTTGGTGGTCCACAAAAGGCTTACATTGGTCTTCCATTGGTATACGATGAGTGCAAAAGGCTGGTCTAATACCTTTGAGATCATTAATCGAATATCCAATCACCTTCCTATGTTTTTTCAATAAAATCAGCAACTTCTCATTTTCTTCGGGACTCAACTCGTCGCTCACGATGACTAGATAAGTCTTGTCTGGGCCCAAAATTTTATATTTTAATCCTTTGGGCAAAGGTTTAAGGTCTAACTCGGGCGCTTGTGGCTCTTCGGGTTTAATCTCTCCTATGTCTTCAAATTTTCCTTCCTCCTCGCTTCCATCATGTGGTTTTAAGCCTTTTGTTGCTACTTCTAGTTCTTCATATTGTTGATCACTAATTTGATTTTCCATCGCTCTTTGCAGTGGGTCTCTAAGGGTTTCAACAAAACAAAGACTATCTATCTCTTCTACTTGTTCATTTTCGGTAGGAAAGGGTGTAAGGTGTTTAGAAGCACGAAGAAAATTATATGTGTACTTTGTTCCATTAAGGTTCATTGTTACTTTGCCTTCTCCGGCATCTAACACGGCATCAACCAACTTAAGAAAAGGCCTACCTAAGATTATGTGATCATGATTACTATGGTAAGCATCAATAACAAAGAAATCGGTTGGTATATAATTTCTAGAGATTTTTACTTTCATGTTGCAAGCAATACCTAGAGGTTTAATAGTTCTACCATCTCCCATAATTAATTTCGTTGATGTTGGAGCTAAGTCTAGGTTGTGGTCTTGAACTTTATCGTAAATTTTAGAAGATAGGACACTTACTTGGGCTCCTATGTCGCATAAAGCTTTACATTGAACTCCGTTGATCTCGCAACTCAAGTGTGGTGTCATCTTCTCTTCTTCTTCGGATCCTATCGCGTAGATTTCGGCGAGGCGAGCGTATGGTGATGCTTCGGGCTTGATCCCCATGATTCTCTTGACCTCAGCTATGTGTTCCGGATCTACTATGTCATCTCCAAAGAGTTTTTGAAAGATCTCACTGGTAGTTTCAAGGTCGTATGAATTTTCCGCTTTCTTCTCCGGTGGGAAATCCACTTCCAATGCTCTCGCCATTCCCTTTTGATTAGGGAACGGTCTTCTCTTGTCGAATACTTCTCCGTAATCGATAGGAACCCAATCCATTGGTTCGAACTCCCTTAGTGGCTTCGCGCTTGACATGCTTCTCTTGTTTGTCTCATTTGGTACGACGAAGTCAACGCTTGGGGTAGTTCTCGACTTGATGTGTTCTTCTTCAAGCTTTTCCGTGATTGGTTCCTCTTGTGTGACTTCCGGGGTTGCCTCTTTAGAAAATTCAGCACACTTCTTCCTCGAATTATATTCCGGCTCTTCCGCAAGTCTTGTTTCCCAATCTCTTCGCATGGTAGCCGCTTTACTAACTTTTTGTAGAAGTTGAGCGGCTTCCGTGAGTGTTTTCTCCATGAGATCCCCACCTGCACACATTTTGACGTGTTGCATGCAACTAGGGGTTAGGGAAAGGAAAAATGTATACAAGAGTACGTCACCGGAGAAGCCGAGTCTTGGTCCTTGTTCGATCAACCCATTATCCCAGGCTTGGTCTATCCCTTCCTCTTCTCCTTGCATGAAATTGATCACTTGCCTCCTTAGATGTTGAACCTTGCTAATTGGAAAGAACTTCTCGCAAATCTTTTTTGTCAACTTGTTCCAATTGCCTTCAACTTCAAAGGACGCAAACGAATACCATGCCTTTGCATTGCCGGCAAGTGAGTAGGGAAAGAGATTCCATTTGAACCATTCATCGGGAACTCCTTCTTGACGCACCGTGTTGCATAGAATCGTGAAATCCCTTATGTGTCTATATTGAAACGACCCGGATTTCCGCGAACGGAATTCCGAATCTTAGCACCTCGGAGGTAGTCCCGGGAGGGCTACCACGTGCAATCCCTGTCTCAGCGATTCCAAAATCCATACAGAAAGGTAAAAACAATGAAATAGAGTACAACATTTATTTTATTACATTAATCAGAGTACATCTCTTCGGCACATGCCGGGTACAAGTCCATCAGGACTGAATCAAACATAAATAAATCGTCTAGCAGCGGCTCCATGAAAGCGCGGGAAACTCCATCTCCGCAGGCAGCTCAAGTGTAGGAAGAGCTCTAGTCCACCCAGCCGTCGTTGTCGAAGTCGTAGTCCGGCTCTGCGTCGAGTCACCGTGGTCTACCCGATAAGCGGGTAGGTCATGTCGGCCTTCCCAACAAAGAGGCAAAAGCGGTGTATATTCTACTATGCATGAGATATCCCTAATGGGCCGTAGAAGGCTTAAGCAAAGCAGAATGCATCGTACAAGGTAAGCGAGTAGCGAGGAGGTCCACACCTCGGGGAAGCTTCCGCTTCCGAGGTCCACACCTCAGGGGTCCACACCCCGCTCAAGGAATACCACACCAAAACACCGGACCTCAACCACGATCCAGATCCCAACTCTCATCTGCGATGTGGGGCCCACCGGCTCCTATCCCCACATCTCAACGGCCGAAGCCGGGCTCACACACTCGGGGGAGAGAAGAAGCACAAGAGAAGTGTAGCTAGTCAGGTGAGAGATCGAAAGACTGTCCATAACCAGTGGACACGGACTATAGCTATAGGTTTAACACTCGCAGAGGTTGTACAACCGTACCCGCCCGAATAGGTCCGGAACCGGCCGTCACCGTGTCCGACCCTACCATACGGCCGAAGCCCAAGTAAGTGGATAGTACCCTTTCGCATCTCCGAGCCCCGGCCCGGCCTCCGCGCGAGCTCATACTACCCGCGAGAGGTCCCTCGAAGCCGTGGAACCCTTCCCCGGCCTCGCCGGGCAAAGTCTACTAAGGAGGGAAAGACCACTCCCGACACGATCACACCGATCCTCCTGCAGGAGGGGTGCTATCCACTACAAGTCTCACCCCGCACCCCCGCCCAAAACAAGGCGGGCGGTCTGTACGAAAGTAGTCATTCGAAACAAGGTCAACTGACGATCGGTCCTTAAGGGGCCGAGAGCGAGCACTCAACATCTCCATCCCACACGACACGACCCTTGGGTAAGAGGCCAGATCGCATCTTCCCTCGGCAGCCGTTCACAAGTAACCAGCGGCTCGCTCCCGCCAAAACACAGCAAGGGGGTACGCAACCCAGAACGCACGCTAGAATCACACCGAGATCCCCACATCTCAGCTCAAACCCAGAGCACCATCCATAATCAAACAATAAAAGTATGGATAGTTGAAGTAAGGGACTAGCTAGGGGTCTGTAGCTAGTCCCGCAGGTAGCAGAACAAGGAATAGGATATATCAAAGCATCAAGGCATGGCTAATAAACGGGTTATGCAATTCATCGATCAATGCATTAAAGTAAAGCACTAGCGACTACAAAGCATCATAGGATCTATATGGTTGGGAGTGACATGACACCTTCTATGCCGTTGAAGCGATCCGCCGTCCGGAGCAGTGTACTCGGGGTCCTCCACGTCCTCTCCCGGTCGAAGCTCGGGTCCGCGGCACGAGATTCGACGCGGAAATAAGATAACGGTGCACATCTAAGCAATAACTCCAAATAAGAATCAATTTTAGAAGATCCAAATGAACCCGAACTACCTACAATCGCAAGGTTTCACAAATACGGATTTATAGAAACTAGTTTTGTATTTTTCTCGAGCTCCCTAGAATTTATTAGGAATTTTTAAAGGTTAGAAACATTTTCCGGAATTTTTAAGCGAGAAGATAAATAGGTTTTTCAGTAAAACGTTGCTGACGTCAGCATGACGTCAGCGTCCTCGGGTTAACAGGCTGAAAGGGCCGGATTTGCGGCTGGGCTGTGGGTGGCCCAGCGGACGCATTTCTGCCCGCGGGTTGGTTTCGGCCCAAACCGCCCGCGCAACTCAGCCCAAAAGATGAGGCGTCCGAAGTCTAGAAAACCCCCCTCCAGATCTTGACCCGCTCTGGGCCGGCGGCCTGCTACCCGATAGCTGGGCTTAGGGCCCAACACCGGCCGGCGGCCCCGCTTCCGCATCTAAACCGGCTCGTCCCACCACGCCCCGCGGTGTTCGACGAAACGACCGGCGGCGCCGCGACCGCGTGGGCGCCGCCGGCGCCGGCTCGGTGCCTCACGCCCCGGTTCAACACCCACCGGCGAGAACACACGGCTCGGCTGCGCACCGGGGTGTGCTTGCCGCCCGTGTTCTCGCACTCGTGCTCCCGCGCGCGGTGGGCGGCGCGTCGTTCCGCGTGGCCGGACACGACGCCGCCGCCGCCGGCGTGTCACGGCGCGACGGCTCCCGTAACCCCCACCCCCGCACAAAGCCACGGGTTGAAGCCCGGTACACCCACACATGTCCCCGCGCGTCCGGCCCGATCGCCGGCGCGGCCGCCCGGTAACCGGCGCGCGCGCGCGCGCGCGACACGGCGACGACCACGACCCCGCACAGAAGTCCGGCGCGAAGGCCGCGCAGATTCACGAGGTCCTCGTGTGGCGCCGGCGGGCCCGGGGGCATGGGAGGCCCGAGAGCACCACGCGCGCGCAACACGGCACCCCCGCGGCACGAAGGCCGGCACCCGAGCATGGCGGCTCGACGGCGTTCCCCAACGCCGTCGGCGCAAAACAGAGGAAAGATTCAAGGAGGTGAAGAGAGGAGAAAGGCCGCGGTGCTCACGGTGGGGGCGACGGTGTAGTCGTGGCCGGCCCGTCGATGGCGTGTCGTTGGTGCTCCGGCGTGAAGGCGTTCGGCGAGGTAGACGCTCCCCGGTGATGCGGTGTTCACGTCGGCGTCGCGCTCCTCCCCCGGCTCGACGTCGTGGTCCGTGCTCCCGCCGCTCCCCGGTTCCCGGCTCCCGGTCCGGTCTTCGGCTCCTCCCTCGCCGGCGCAACGCAAAGCGACGGCCGCCCTCGCTCCTTCCCCCAACGGCGCGGCGCGCCCGCCCTCTCCTTCAACCTTGGCACACCGGTCGCGTAGGAGGAATGGAAACCCCGGGGAGGGGGTGGTTAGCCTTGCCTCCGGTCCACACCGCCTCCTTCCCTTTTGAATCCACGCCGCGGGGCCTCGAGGGGAAAATCCCCCCCCGATACCCTTGGCTCGCCGCCGCCCGGACCGGGTGGCGCCCGCGGTGGTGTTCTCGCCCGCCTCGGATGCTTCGTGGGAAAGGGGCGGCGGGGTCAAATCCCTTTTCTCGCGGTCGCCACGGGTTCCGCGCGCACGCGCCGGACCTTGGCGTGCGTGCCGGCCGGCGGCCCGGCCGCGCCCGCCCCGGCGAGGTGGTGGGGCGGGACCGGCGGCGCCGCCCGGCTCGGTGCGGCCGGCGACCGGTGAGGGGATAAGGTAGGGCCGACATCCGGGGCCCACGCGACAGAGGATGAGGGAAAAGGAGATGGGCCGCGCGGAGCGGTGGGGTCGTTAGGGTCACGGGTTGGGCTGGGCGTGAGGCAAAAGGAAAAGACAACGGCCCGGCTCACCTATTTGACAAATTGTGAAAACAAAAGAGTAGGCTTTGAATTAGGATTTGAAACATAGTTTGAATTTGATCCCCTTTCAAATTCAAACTTCACTCAATTGAACTCCAAGTAAACCAATGAAAAACCAACTCAAATAGGACAAATTATACCATATTTTAAACATAAGTTTTTATAAATAGGATAAATTAGTGGAGAATTTGGTGAGAGGCTAGCAATTTTGGCTCAAAATTTGATAGCACTCAAATGCAAGCAAAAAGTTTTAAATTTTCGCAAAATTTTCACACCTAATTTCCCGGGTTGTTACATTCTCCCCCACCACCGAGAATCTCGTCCTCGAGATTTAGCCCTCGACCTCCTCCGTGAACAAGTGAGGGTACTCTTTCCTGAGATCAGCTTCCTTCTCCCATGTTGCCTCTCGCTCTGTATGGTTGCTCCACAACACTTTACAAAAAGGGATGGTAGTCCTCCTTGTTTCCTTGACAGCTCTGTCCAAGATTTTCTCAGGATATTCTGTATACTCCAGGTTGTCTTGCAAGTCAAGCAACTCCACTTGCTTTGCCTCCACTGCCTTCTCGCTCTTCTTCAGCTGTGACACGTGAAACACTGGGTGAACTCCTCGCCATTGTCTCGGGTAGGGCAAGCCGGTAGGCCAAACTCCCAACCCTCCGGTGATAGGGTACGGTCCCACGTATCTCGGTGCAAGCTTTCCCTTCACCAAGAACCTCTTCGTTCCTCGGAGCGGTGAGAATTTCAAGTACACTCGTCGCCAACCGCAAAGGTCAACTCTCTCCTTCTCTTGTCGGCATAGCTCTTCTGACGGCTTTGAGCGACTTTCGGGTTCTCACGAACTTTCTCAACTTTCTCCTCTCGCTTCCTCAATGATTGCTTGGCCGAAACGGTGTTCGTTCTCCAACCTCTGACCAAGCTAGCGGGGTCCCGCACTTTCGACCGTAAAGTGCCTCAAACGGTGCCATCCGGAGACTTGCTTGAAAGCTGTTGTTGTACGAGAACTCTGCAAACGGCAAACTGCTCTCCCAATCAGTACCATAGGTGAGTGCACAAGCTCGTAGCATGTCCTCCGGACCCGGTTGACTATCTCTCGTCCGACCATCCGTCCGTGGGTGAAAAGCATGCGCCGTAGCCGAGTGTGGTGCCCATAAGCTTGTGGAAGCTCGCCAAAACTTGGAGACAAGCGAGGTCCTCGATCGGATACAATACTTCGGGGTGCCCCGTGCGGCCCGAGTATGTGCTCTACGTACGCTTACGCCAACTTCTCGGTTGCATACACCGGTCTTCACCGCACAAAGTGAGCCACTTTGGTCGACTCGTCCATTATGACCCAAACCGAGTCGTTTCCTTTTGGTGTTCTAGGAAGTCCCACCACAAAGTCCATGGAAATGTCCTCCCACTTCCAAACCGGAATAGCCAACGGCTTCAACAAACCAAACAGGTTTCGATGTTCGATCTTCACTCTGCTACAAGTGTCGCAGCGGGCCACGTAGTGTGCTATGTCCTTCTTCATGTCCTTCCACCGAGCACGATCTTCGGGTCCCCGTACATCTTGGTGCTTGCCTGGGTGAATCGAGTACCTCGAGTCGTGAGCTTCTCTCATGATCTGCTCCCGGATTGCCTTGTCTTGTGGTACACAGATTCGTTCTTTCAACCACACAGTGCCCTGTTCATCAACCCGGTAGTCCTCTGCTTTGCCCTGCTTCATTAGTTCTCGCAGCACTTTGATTTCTGCACACTCCTTCTGGGCTGTACGGATTCGCTCCTCCAGGTCATAGGTCACTTGCATCACGTTGACTTGGCCTTGGTCTACAATCTCGATTCTCAGCTTCTCTAGCTCTTCATGCAAAGCAGGTTGCTCTTCTTTTACCATGAGGTTGTTGCAATATGTTTTCCGGCTCAGTGCATCTGCCACGACGTTAGCTTTGCCTGGGTGGTAGTTGATCTCGACGTCGTAGTCCTTGATCAGCTCTAACCACCGTCTCTGCCTCATGTTCGGCTCCGTCCGGGTAAAGAAGTACTTCGAGGCTCTTGTGGTCGGAAAACGAGTTCACACTTGTTCCCTATCGGGTAGTGTCTCCGGATCTTGAGCGCATGCACAACGTACCGCCACTCCAAGTCGTGTGTCGGGTAGTTTTCCTCGTGTTTCTTCGGTGGTCCGGAAGCATAAGCCACAACTTTCCCTTCTCCGCATCGGCCACACAACCAAGTCCCCGCCTTGAAGCGTCACGGTAGACCACAAAGTCTTTCTTGATATCCGGCAAGGTAAGCACCGGGGCCGTGGTGAGTCTCTTTTTCGGCTCTTGAAAGCTCGCTCACACGCTTCGACCACTCGAACTTTGTGTTGTTCTTGAGCAACTCTGTCATTGGCTTTGCGATCTTGGAAAAGTTCTCAATGAACCTCCGTAGTAACCCTCGCCAACCCAAGGAAGCTCCCCGACATCGGTCACGTTTAATGGCTGCTCCCACTTGGTCACCGACTCAACCTTGGACGGATCCACGGCTATCCCCTCTCGCCGAGAACACGTGTCCCAAGAACGCGACCTTCTCCATCCGAACTCGCACTTGCCGAACTTGGCGTACGGTTTCGCTGCCTCGGCCTCTCTAGCACAACTCTCGGGTGCTCCTCGTGCTCCTCGGTGGTCTCGCAGTAGATCAAGATATCATCGATAAACACCACTACAAACCTGTCCAACTCTTCCATGAAGACCTTGTTCATCAAGTTCATGAAGTAGGCGAGGGCGTTGGTCGGCCGAAAGAAACCACCACGAACTCGTACAAGCCGTAACGTGTGGTGAAGGCCGTCTTGGGTATATCCCCGCTCTCGGATCTTCATCCGGTGGTAGCCCGACCTCAAGTCGATCTTGGAGAAGAACCTTGCCTTTTTGAGCCTATCCGGAAAATCCTCGATTCCGGGTAGCGGGTACTTGTTCTTGATTGTCATCGAGTTGAGCGTGCGGTAGTCAATGCACATCCTCTTTGTGCCGTCTTTCTTCTCCACGAAGAGCACGGGTGAACCCCACGGTGAGGCACTCGGCCGAACAAACCCTTGCTCGAGCAACTTCTTGAGCTGTTTCTTCAACTCGTCCGGCTCATCGGACGACATCCCGTACGGACTCTTTGCAACGGGCCCCGCCCCCGGCATCGGCTCAATCACGAACTCCACGTCCCGGTCCGGGGGTAACTCCGTAAGCTCCTCCGGGAACACGTCCGAAACTCACGGACCACCGGGATTTCTTCAATCTCTTTCCCACTCATGTTGCACATCATCGTAGCAACCTTCGGACTCGTGGCTCGATCCGCACTATAGTTCCGCTGGGGTGTTCTAGCTGTATCACTCTGGGGTTGCAAGAGACTATCCCGTTGTGTTTCGCCAACCAATCCATACCTAGGATCACGTCTATCCCGGTAGACTCCAAAACTGTCAAGTCTGCCGTGAACGGTAGCCCCTCAAACACCATCCTCACTCCCCTGCACTCTAACGTACTCCTCTTCTCTCCTAGCGGAGAGCTAGTCAAGATAGGCCTTGGTCGAGGCTTAGTTGGTAAAGACCTTTCTTTAGCAAACTTGGTAGAAATATACGAAAATTGAGCTCCAGTATCGAACAAAACAGTAGCCAAAACTGAGTCAACAAGGAACTCACCAAGTGTGACGTCGGGTGCGGCTGCTGCATCCTCGGCGGTGAGGTGGTTCAGACGGCCTCGAGTAGCTGGCGGCTGAGCAGTCCTCTCCGCGTGTACGGGGTGGCTGTCCTCCCCGGTGCTGGTGGCTTGGCCGGGGGTCCGGAACCGAGAGCCGCGGCTCGACTCCCTCGGTGGTGCCTCGCCGGGGACACTCAAACGACTTATGCCCAACCTAACGGCGGTTGAAGCATGTCACCTTGGATGCGCGTCTGCACGCTGCGCGTGGTGGCCTCGGTTTCCGGTTGTTCGACCTTCACTCCCACCGGGTGGGCTCGCTCTCGCGGCCGAGACCGAGTGACGTGGTGCCTCTCTCGTGTCCGGTGGCCCGGTGCGTAGCCCTCGTCCTCTGCCTCGCGGGGTGGACCCGAGCGTCTCGCTCCGGTCCGTGCGCTTGGACTTGGTCCCACGAACCTCCATGTACTCAAGCCTTGACCTTTCCACGATCGGTGCCTTGTCGATGATGGAGCGAAGTGTCGGGCGGTCGTGCGCGGACAAGTGGTGTGCCATCCCCTTGTGCGGCCCCTTTCGAACCGGTAGACCTTCTTCTTCTCTCGTGTCGGTGTCGTCCGGCACGTACCTCATCGGCTCCCGGTAGCGGTTGGCGTACTCGCACCGACATGTTTCCCATCTTGAGGTGCCTCGAACTCGTCGGCCTTTCGTCCATCACCGCGTCCGGGATGTGGTGGCTCTCGAAGGCCTCCACGAACTCGTCCCACCCGATGTGCAACGGGTCCCGGTGCGAGTCACGATGCTGTCCCACCACGCACCGGGCCGTGCCAACCAGGCGGTGCGCGGCCACGGTCACACACTCCTCCTCTCGTAAGCTCGGTCGGCTCCGGCTTCTTCTCAATCTCACGTAGCCGGTTGTCCGCGTCCATCGGGTCGGCTGAGTGGTCGAAGGTAGGCGGGCGCGGCTTGTTGAAGTTCTCAACCTTCTTCCGGAAACCCTCCGGAGCGTTGCGGTTCGACCCCCGTGGTTGTTGTTGTTGTTCCGGGCTAGCATCCGGGTGATCGTCCGCATCGGCCGAGTCCGCACCTGCCATCACATCGGCCAAGTTCGGGGGGAGGTGGCGGTGGTGGCACCTCGTGTCCCCGAGCCCGGCCTCGCTCCTCCCTCGGCCGGGGTACCGCTCGTGCTCGAGCTCCTGCTCCCCGAGCTCCCTCGTCGTCGCGCGCGGCTCCTCGACCGCCAACTCGGCCTCCTCGGCCTCCGCGGAGCCCCTCCTCGTGGCGCGTGACCTCCACGACGTCCGCGGCCTCTCGCTCTCGCTCGGGTTAGGGGCATCCTCCCCTCCGTCGTCCCCGGCGACCTCCTCGAAACGGGCCGGAGTCGCCGGACCTCCTTGCTCCCGACATCCGTTCCGGTTGCAAGGGTTAGTAGTGGTAGGGAGAATGTATTTAATAAGGTCATTTACTATAAAGGAGTAATCCTGCTAACAAACAAAGAATTTTCATACAAACATAAAGAAGCATGAACTCCGAGAAAATCCATGAAGATCCATGTCACTCAATCAATGCCACCATACAAAAGGGGGTGCACCTCGAGGTTTACTCCAACGACCTCCGAGGGTACACGGCAACACATCCTGCTAACGCATGGTACATCATGGGGTAGCTACTACAGGCATGTCTACAGGAGCGGTAGCATTACATCTAACTCATTACATCTACTCAGAATCTGCTACAAGATCTCTACTCCCATCACTGAGTACTCTGAGGTGCCTCGGAGCCGGTGTCCTGTGGTACCGAGTAGAACGGTGGTGAGTGGACTCCTGGGTAACCCGCACCACGATCGCCGGTCCCCCGTAGTAGTCACGAGTGTCCTGGAGAGCACGATCCATCTCCGCTGTGTCCTGCGAACCACTCGGGTACGGCCGCACTCGTGGTAGGAGCGTCGGGGGAAGCTCGAAAGTCTCCGTCCTCAGTCTGGGCCTCTTCTTGGGTGGTAGCTGTGCGGAGAGCGCCTCCAGCTCTGCCAGCCTCTGCTGGTCGGAACGCTCCCAGGCCGCACGGGTCCTGTCTGCTCGGTCCCTCTCCTCGTAAACCAGTCCTCCCAGGTAACACATGTGGTGGTAGTTGTGTCGGCTCGCCTCCTGTAGATCCCACACCTTGACCTGGTAGTCGACTGCTGCGGCTCCGATCGACTCCACCTGGTCCCGAGCCTCTGCCAGCCTCACTCGGTCCTCTCGCGCGGCCTCCACCGAAGCCCGGTGTGACTCCCGCTCTGCCCTCAACCGTGCCTCCAAAGTAGCGATCCTCCGGGAGTCCCTCTCGGTCTTTGGCCGCGGCCGTCTGCTAGTCCAAGCCGTACCCGGCTCTCCATTCCTCTCGTGCGACGCCTCCAACTCGTCCAGTATATCCTCTCGCTCCAGCTCCAAGTCCCGAACTCGCCGCATGGCATCGTCACACCTCCACCGAAGGTACGCGGTCTCTCCGTCCGCCCGCAGCGCCCTCGGTCCCGAGCCAGGATGCACCGCCTGGCAGCGAGCATCCTCTGGTCCTCTTCCACTGCAGTCACCTCCCGGTACCGCGCCTGGTCGCCCGAGTCCCAGCGGCTCGGGTCGTAGATCTCTGTCGGAAGCACACTGAACGGAGTATCCTTAAGTCTCTCCCCGAGCCGAGCACAAACCTTCTTGAGGGCCCCTGCGTGCGCCGATCCGGTGTGCCTCCGTGACCGAACTCTCGAAACAGTGCATCTCAATCTCCTTGAAATCTGGCACCCGTGGGTCTGCTGGCACCGTGACGGCCAGGAAGGTGGGGGTCTGCTCCAAGTACCCCATGGCTCTCCCCCTGTAGCTGACTCCGTCGGTCCCCACTCCAGCTGCCTCCAGGCACTCTCTCAGCAAGCGGCAGAAGCCTCCGTAGCTCTTGCCGTCCGACTCCAAAGGAACCCACGTCGTCTCCGCCATCCGCACAACATTGTTAGAGCGTAGTTAGTAAGGCGAGTTAGTGAAAGTTAATCAAGGTAATGCATATATATAAGTATAGTTATATACATACGGAAGCCAAGGAGTTTATATAAAGTTTCAAGGTTCGAAACGGCTTCCTATGCTATCGACCATTCCCCGGGGCTCGTCCTACGGTCAAGCATGGCTCGGTACCAACCGAAACGACCCGGATTTCCGCGAACGGAATCCCGAATCTTAGCACCTCGGTGGTAGTCCCAGGAGGGCTACCACGTGCAATCCCTGTCTCAGCGATTCCAAAATCCATACAGAAAGGTAAATACAATGAAATAGAGTACAACATTTATTTTATTACATTAATCAGAGTACATCTCTTCGGCACATGTCGGCTACAAGTCCATCAGGACTGAATCAAACATAAATAAATCGTCTAGCAGCGGCTCCATGAAAGCGCGGGAAACTCCATCTCCGCAGGCAGCTCAAGTGTAGGAAGAGCTCTAGTCCACCCGGCCGTCGTTGTCGAAGTCGTAGTCCGGCTCGCGTCGAGTCACCGGGGTCTACCCGATAAGCGGGTAGGTCATGTCGACTTCCCAACAAAGAGGCAAAAGCGGTGTATATTCTACTATGCATGAGATATCCCTAATCGGGCGTAGAAGGCTTAAGCAAAGCAACAATGCATCGTACAAGGTAAGCGAGTAGCGAGGAGGTCCACACCTCGGGGAAGCTTCCGCTTCCGAGGTCCACACCTCAGGGGTCCACACCTCGCTCAAGGGATTCCACACCAAAACTCCGGATCTCAACCACGACTCAGAATCCAACTCTCATCTGTGATGTGGGGCCCACCGGCTCCTATCCCCACATCTCAACGGCCGAAGCCGGGCTCACACACTCGGGGGAGAGAAGAAGCACAAGAGAAGTGTAGCTAGTCAGGTGAGAGATCGAAAGACTGTCCATAACCAGTGGACACGGACTATAGCTATAGGTTTAACACTCTGCAGAGGTTGTACAACTGTACCCGCCCGAATAGGTCCGGAACCGGCCGTCACCGTGTCCGACCCTACCATACGGGCCGAAGCCCAAGTAAGTGGATAGTACCCTTCTCGCATCTCCGAGCACGGCCCCGGCCTCCGCGGCGAGCTCATACTACCCGCGAGAGGTCCCTCGAAGCCGTGGAACCCTTCCCCCGGCCTCGCCGGGCAAAGTCTACTAAGGAGGGAAAGACCACTCCCGACACGATCACACCGATCCTCCTACGGGAGGGGTGCTATCCACTACAAGTCTCACCCCGCACCCCCGCCCAAAACAAGGCGGGCGGTCTGTACGAAAGTAGTCATTCGAAACAAGGTCAACGACGATCGGTCCTTAAGGGGCCGAGAGCGAGCACTCAACATCTCCATCCCACACGACACGACCCTTGGGTAAGAGGCCAGATCGCATCTTCCCTCGGCGGCCGTTCACAAGTAACCAGCGGCTCGCTCCCGCCAAAACACAGCAAGGGGGTACGCAACCCAGAACGCACGCTAGAATCACACCGAGATCCCCACATCTCAGCTCAAACCCAGAGCACCATCCATAATCAAACAATAAAAGTATGGATAGTTGAAGTAAGGGACTAGCTAGGGGTCTGTAGCTAGTCCCGCAGGTAGTAGAACAAGGAACAGGATATATCAAAACATCAAGGCATGGCTAATAAACGGGTTATGCAATTCATCGGATCAATGCATTAAAGTAAAGCACTAGCGACTACAAAGCATCATAGGATCTATATGGTTGGAAGTGACATGACACCTTCTATGCCGTTGAAGCGATCGTTGTCCGGAGCGATGTACTCGGGGTCCTCCACGTCCTCCGGTCGAAGCTCGGGTCCGCGGCACGAGATTCGACACGGAAATAAGATAACGGTGCACATCTAAGCAATAACTCCAAATAAGAATCAATTTTAGAAGATCCAAATGAACCCGAACTACCTACAATCGCAAGGTTTCGCAAATACGGATTTATAGAAATTAGTTTTGTATTTTTCTCGAGCTCCCTAGAATTTATTAGGAATTTTTAAAGGTTAGAAACATTTTCTCGGAATTTTTAAGCGAGAGAGAAATAGGGTTTTCGGTAAAACGTTGCGACGTCGGCATGATGTCGGCGTCCTCGGTTAACAGTCGGAAGGGCCGGATTCGCGGGCCGGGGCCGTGGGTGGCCCGGCGGACGCATTTACGCCCCGGGTTGGTTTCGGCCCAAACCGCCCGCGCAACTCAGCCCAAAAGATGAGGCGTCCGAAGTCTAGAAAACCCCCCTCCAGATCTTGACCCGCTCTGGGCCGGCGGCCTGCTACCCGATAGCTGGGCTTAGGGCCCAACACTGACCGGCGGCCCGCTTCTGCATCTAAACCAGCACGTCCCACCACGCTCCGTAGGTGTTCGACGAAACGACCTGGCGGCGCCGCGACCGCGCGGGCGCCGCGGGCGTTCGGCTCGGGTGCCTCACGCCCCGGTTCAACACCCACCGGCGAGAAACACACGGCTCGGCTGCGGCACCGGGGTGTGCTTGCCGCCCGAGGTTCTCGCACTCGTGCTCCCGCGCGCGGTGGGCGGCGCGTCGTTCGGTGGCCGGACACGACGACGCCGCCGCCGGCGTGTCACGCGCGCGACGGCTCCCGTAACCCCCACCCCCGCACAAAGCCACGGGTTGAAGCCCGGTACACCCACACATGTCCCCCGCGCGTCCGGCCCGATCGCCGGCGCGGCCGCCGCGGTAACCGCGCGCGCGCCGCGCCCGCGACACGGCGACGACCACGACCCCGCACAGGAAGTCCGGCGCGAAGGCCGCAGATTCACGAGGTCCTCGTGTGGCGCCGGCGGGCCGGGGGGCATGGGGAGGCCCGAGAGCACCGCGCGCGCGCAACACGGCAGTTCTGCGGCACGAAGGCCGGCACCCAGGCATGGCGGCTCGACGGCGTTCCCCAACACCGTCGGCGCAAAACGGAGGAAAGATTCAAGGAGGTGAAGAGAAGAGAAAGGCCGCAGTGCTCACGGTGGGGCGACGGTGTAGTCGTGGCCGGCCTGTCGTTGGCGTGTCGTTGGTGCTCCGGCGTGAAGGTGTTCCGGCGGGGTAGACGCTCCCCAGTGATGCAGGTGTTCACGTCGGCGTCACGCTCCTCCCCTGGCTCAACGTCGTGGTCCGTGCTCCCGCCGCTCCTGGTTCCTGGCTCCCGGCCCGGTCTTCGGCTCCTCCCTCGCCCGGCGCAACGCAGCAGCACGGCCGCCTGCTCCTTCCCCCAACGGCGCGGCGCGGCGGTGGCGCGCCCGCCCTCTCCTTCAACCTTGGCACACGGTCGCGCAGGAGGAATGGAAACCCCAGGAGGGGGTGGTTAGCCTTGCCTCCAGTCCACACCGCCTCCTCCCCTTTTGAATCCGCGCCGCGGGGCCTCGAGGGGAAAATCCCCCCCGATAACCTTGGCTCGCCGCCGCCCGGACCGAGGTGGCGCCCGCGGTGGTGTTCTGCCCGCCTCGGATGCTTGGTGGGAAAGGGGCAGCGGGGTCAAATCCCTTTTCTCGCGGTCGCCTGCGGTTCCGCGCGCACGCGCGGGACCTTGGCGTGCGTGCCGGCCGGGCGGCCGGCCGCGCTCCGCCCCGGGCGAGTTGGTGGGGCGGGACCGCGGCGCGCCCCGGCTCGGTGCGCCGGCGACCGAGTGTGAGGGGATAAGGTAGGGCCGACATCCGGGGCCCACGCGACGAGGATGAGGGAAAAGGAGATGGGCCGCGCGGAGCGGATGGGCTGTTAGGGTCACGGGTTGGGCTGGCCGTGAGGCAAAAGGAAAAGAACGGCGGCCCGGCTCACCTATTTGACAAATTGTGAAAATAAAAGAGTAGGCTTTGAATTAGGATTTGAAACATAGTTTGAATTTGATCCCCTTTCAAATTCAAACTTCGCTCAATTGAACTCCAAGTAAACCAATGAAAAACCAACTCACAAATTATACCATATTTTAAACATAAGTTTTTATAAATAGGATAAATTAGTGGAGAATTTGGTGAGAGGCTAGCAATTTTGGCTCAAAATTTGATAGCACTCAAATGCAAGCAAAAAGTTTTAAATTTTCGCAAAATTTTCACACCTAATTTCCTGGGTTGTTACATATATGGGTTCTCCGTAACCATCCCTTCAAATGGGTTTGCCGCCACCATCTCGATGATCTTGGATTTAATCTCATACTCGGTCGCTTCGAGCTTCGAATCCGACTCTTGTACTTTTATGTCTTCACATCGAGGGCTAGAGTAATCCCTTAGTGATTTCTCCGGTTCTTCCACAGGTTGATTAACGAACGCCATCTAGACAATAAGATAAAAACAAAAAAACAAAACAAAGGTTTTCTAGATAATATATGTTAGATATAGGAAATAAAAGATAAACTAAAATATAAAACTAAGTTAAATGCAAATCAGATGATGTAAACTAGCTTGCTCCCCGGCAACGGTGCTAGAAAAAGATGGCTTGTTGACGGATAAAAGACGTATCCCTCTACGATCCGCAAGCGTACGGACCCCACACCTTTTTCACCACGGGATTCCCAAGGTTCTTGTCAATCCGCGGAGCAAGGGGATTACAAGCATTCAATCTACTTCTAAGCACTAGCTACTAAAACCCTAACTACTATTATGCTAGAAAACAACTAAACTACACTAGAGAGAATGATTAAGCAATCAAATTAAAGACACTCGCCCATGGGTCTACGATCATGCAATCAATTAAAGACATTAAACCAATCTAATCTATCAGGGGTTGTGACCACGGTTTCGCCCTTTCCCTCCTCTCGTACTGTCACTACGCGAAGGTATTCATGACTAGACCTATGATGGACACGGTGTATTGAATGGATCCAAGGAAGCATTGAAGCTCATACTCCCTTTACGGCATGGTAGCTAACATTAAGCATTAAAGTATAGTCAACCCAAGATGATAGATAGATAATCCGACAAAGTATGATTACATCTTAAGATCGATTACAACCCATGGATGAACAAGGAGATTACCCCATCAAGGTGCTGATCATGGCACCGTTGATCTTGGTTTCCCTTCCGACGGTGTCTTCCTTCTTCTCCACGTGCGGGTGCTTCCTTCGAGGTGGACGATCCCCCTCCGGAGATCTCCCTCCTCTCTCTCTAGCTTGTGGATGGCCTCCTGGTGCGAATGGCTCTCTCCCTATCGAATGACGGCGCCTCTAGGGTTTTAGGGTTGAAGATCCTTCGGGTGCAAGGAAAACGGGATCGAACCGGCCACCGTCCGGCCTGGGCCCACCTCGGCCCGGTTCAGTCGCCCCTTCACTCCCGTGGGTCCTCATGTAATTATGCACTTTGCCCCCTCCACTTGCATGATGTTGATGATGTCATCCTCGCGTCCAAGATGGAGGATCTCTTCGCATGAAGTTCGGTATTTTACGCTTCAATTCCCGGGGGTGTTCCTCGTAGCACTTCGGTCCTTGCCACCATTGGAAGTGATTTCATCAAGCTCATGAACACAAACAAGACTCCGTAAATGCTCCTTTGAACTTGTTGGAATCCGTCCTTTATGTCCATGTTTTCCTACATAAACACAACACTTCCAAATGCATGCACAAAGATGAACTTGTTATATGATTAGCGTGCCTAGTGGTGGGTTAGTTCCATAATCAAATCCAAACCAAAGTGTAATGAACATGCTTGGTGTACCAAAATACACCGTCAACAGAAATCATATGAAAGAATATTTCAGAGAAATACTCTATGTTACCATTAAAAAAGTTACATTTAATTAAAAAAATCACGATAAACCTAATCATATTTTATTTATAAAATTCGAGTAGAAGTTATGTCAAATTACTTTAGAAAGATAAAGCAAGTATAAGATTTCTAGACGAGTAACTTTATGTCACGTGTTCAACTAAACATATTTTAATATTGAAAAGGCATTTGTGATGTCATTAGGCATATTAACTTTATTATGAAAACCGATGTTTAACTCTAACATCTTTTATTTAGAAAAACTAATTATGAATAGGATTAACCAGTTACATCATGATTAAAGAAAACCGGATTAGAACCTAATCACTTTTTGCTTATAAAAGCATTGGAATAAGAATTAGTCAAGATTAACATGCATCTTTAGTATTAAAGTAAATAACAGGTGATACACATGCTAATGTACAAGTTAAGGTGAAACGAACGAGAACGGTAGAAGCGAACTATAACACACACACAAACCTTAGGCTAGGGTTTAGAAAAACTAGTCTACGAAGAGAACTCGGATGAACAACTGACACACTAACCAAGGGTGATCTGATCTGACAGGTGAAGCAGATAACAGGGTAAACTCTAAAGAAAGGTAGCTACGATAGATTAGGTACAAGAACACAACTGATTCATAAAAGACAACCTAACCGAGATAGGATAGAAATGAACTAGATATCGATGAACGAGATTCTAAGAGAAACATGAAATAATCATGGTAGGATTACTTGATAAAGAAATAAGAACAGAAACTCTAAGATATCTACTTGGATCACCAAAGCACATAAACTGTGCTTAAAAGGGAAGGATCTGAATAGCTGGACATGGTTTGAGCTTGAGCTAACACTAGAAGGATTTAGAGCTTCAGATAGACTTGATCAAAAGAGATGCTGAGGTAAAGAACGTCTAACGATTGATTTGCACATATATATGAGCGATCAAGCTTTGAGCTAGGTTTATTTTAATTAACAAAATATATGTAAGGATATTTCTTAAAGAAAATACCCTCAGTTGGAATTAAAGTAAATTAAACTTTATTTACAAAACTAGTGTAAAGAACTAGTCAAGTTCTATTAATAAAGATTCATATATTGATTAAATCGATTAAACATTTAATTTAGAAAAACTAAACTATATGAATAATCTAAACGAAACTTTGTAATTCACGTAGATCATATTATTATTAAAAACATTATGGTATTAGCAATAATCAAATTAATATTTATTGTAAAAGCCGATATAAAAGCCTAATCAAATTTTAATTAGATTAATTAACCATTAAACAAATTAACATTTGATTTATGAAAACCGAGATAAAGATCTAATTAACTTTTATGCACAAAAACATGTGATCGGAACATTAATTAAATTAAATTTGCTTATGAAAAACGATGTATAGATCTATATAGCTTTTATTTGGAAAAGTCGTGTATAACTAGACATCAATCAAAATTAATATAAAATTTATTTTCAGAAAATAAAACATGGTGAAAACACTCTGCTAATGCGTGCTTTGCATTAGTATGGACCTAACGCAACTTGAATGGATGAAATCGGAGCTAAAACGAAGATTTGATGAGCAAAACAAGGTTGCAGGGACCCTGATGGAATTATCTATAGACTTGGAGGGCTAGCAGAAAAGGTTTGCAAGACACAATAAATAGTGCTCGCGAAACTGATAAAGCTCGGGGTTAGATCTGCAAAACGGCTTGGGTGGGATTTAGTTGTGAAGATCTAATAGATCTAGGGGGTTATGCGGGAATTGACAAGACACATAATTGGATCTAATGATTACTGGCTCTTGCAGGGGCCTTTTTGCAAAACCGTCACCTTATCTTCTTCCTCAGGCCTGGGCGCATAGGAGCAACAGGAGGCGGCGGCGGCGGCCCTGGTGGCGCTGCTCGCCGGCGCTAGGGGCGTTAAGGGTTCGATTGAGATGTGGAATCGAGAGAGGAGGAAGAGGGGAACTCGGTGGAGGGCTCACCATCGGCAGGGACGTGGAGAGACGGCCGCAGTCCGGCCGGCGGCGGTCGGCGAGCTCGCCGGCTCGGCTTCCCGGGGTGGCGGCGCGGCGGCTCCCGCGAGGCAAGGCGGCGGCGCGCTTGGCCGCGCCCTAGGCACGGCGCGCGCGGGGCCCGAGGCCTCCTTTTATAGGCGCGGGGGCACGCCCATGGGAGGGGCGGCGGTGGCACGGACTCTCGGTCATGTCCGCCATGGACACTGGCCACGGCTGGGGTCTGGGCCCGGATGGGCTAAGGCGGGCCGCGTCTGGGCCGATGGGCGGGATGGGTCGGGCCTTCGGGCTCGGCCCAGATAGATAGGATAGATTTTTCTTTTTTTCGAAATTATTTTTAATGCGAAAATAATTCCAGAAAAACCTAGAATTTGTTTAAAGGCATGAAAAATACTTCGAAAATCACAAAAATTCCAGGAAAAATCCCAAAGACACATTGGGACATGAACAATCAAAATAAAGCATTTGGAGCTCATGAAAAGGATTTTAGAGTCTTCTAATAAATAGAAATACCTCAAGAAAAATTGAGAATAAATTCCAGAAAAATCCATTAAATTCTCGGAAGGATTTGGACACCTCCTAAACGCGTTTTTGAAACCTTAAGCACTTAGGAAGCACCAAGATGCATTGGCATGAATGCAACACACACAACTTTTTATTTGATTCAGAAAATCAAACAAGGATTTTTCCTATACTATATTTCCTGTAAAGAAAAATAAATGTTGGAATTTTTTTTAAATTATGAGATAATCGTTATTTATATTCTTTCTATTCACATCCTGAAATTGGAAATTTCAGGGTGTGAAATTCACTTAATTACTCCTTGGTAAGCACAATCATGTCCTAAACGACATCTAAAAGATATACCCCCTCAGATTTGCGAGCGATGCGAGATGTGCAGCGTTATTACAGGTTTGACGCGGCGTTTGAGGGAGGCGAGGAGCATGAGGGTTGACGAGAGAAACGAAGTGCGTTGGCGTCACAATAATCAGGGGCAAAGACGTCCACATCATGCCGTCCACACGCAAGACGACCTGATTTTCGCAATCACGGCCACACGTAGGACGACTTGATTTCCGGTACCGAAGGGAGTACGGAGGGAGTAGTAGCTGCAGGTCATAGTGTGGGCTTTATGGCTTGCATTCCGGTCCAGCAGTTACTATAATAATTAAAGCGCGCCTGAGATTAAAGATGGACCCGGGAAATGAGGGTAGGCCTGGGCGCTCGGTTCTAACTGAACCGATCGGTTGTGTTCTTCGGTTCCCTACCAATTTCGGTTCCTGGAAAGTCAGAACCGAAGAGAGAGCCATTCGGTTCTGTTCCGGTTCTAACCGAGAGAACCAATGTATAATGAATAGAATCACAAAATCATGAACTCAGTGCGAAATTTGAGCACAGATCGACAACATGAAACACAAATCCACAACAAAAAACCAAAACAGGGCCTCCAAATCGATGAGATTGAAGAAATGAAGAGGAATAGAAGAGAAATAGATGGAAAGCAGCTGCCTTCGCCGCCGGTCGGAGGTGGGCTCACTACACCATGGCAAGCATTTCCCAACGCTTTCTACAGTCGGCGAAGGCCACAATTGCCAGCATATACCCCGTCGGCATAGGCTACGCCGACAGTTTTAAAACATTCGGGGTAGAAGCCGTCGGGAAAACCTTTGCCGATACTTATTTGCTTTGCCGACGGTTGATGTGTGGCTGTTGATCACACTTTTGCCGACACTTATTTGCTTTGCCGACAGTAGACATTTCCCGACACTTTGCATGTTGGCCAATACCTGTTCCTGCCCTATTCCTGCATCACATTGTATTTGTCTATCCTTGCAAATTAAGTGTCGGCAAAAGGGTGTACTGCATTTACAATATAATACAATATTAATAGTAAAAGAATCATTTTCTGTACGTCCAAATAAATTCAAAATCCAATGCCATAAATAAAAATATACAAGCTTCATGCATTTTCCAAATCAATAATCAATTATAAGTTCGACACATGACCATTAAGCATAAAGTCACAATGTATTGGTTTAGATCCAACCTAACATAAGCATCTAATTTATTTCTCCCTAGTACAAAAGGTTACCATTACACAACACTTCTAATTGCTACCCAAAAGATGTGCCTCTCCAGCACACTTGTTACTGCATAAAAGGTGTGCCTCCCCAGCATACTGCACAAAAGATGTCACTTCAAAATGCTTCAAACACCTTGTCGCCAATGCACCTAATGCAAAAAGAATTATCATTATTAGTCTCATGCCTAAATAGTCAGCAACACATGGTGCACCACATGGTAAATCAAAATGACTCGACAAGTGGTAAATCATAAAACATTAGTTTCAATCATCAAACTAATGGAGTAGTTATTAGTTCCTGATCAGAAATTAAATCATCGCTCCATTTGAATCACCTGATCCTTACTCTATAGTAGCTCATGATGACCAATAATATGGGCCAGCCTTGATGACATTGAGCTAGCTCTATCTATCTTAGACATCGATGTTCAATTCCAATAAAATACGTAAGACAAGCTGGATGCATGCTACCACTATATAGCCATAGAGAATTTCAATGGCTTAGCAGCACTGGAAGCTACTGCACGTAGTTGCTATCTGATCCAGTTATTTATTCCTCAACATCAAAATACCATGCTATTTGGTCCCACGGCAGTCTCTTTCCTAAGCAACATGATGCACCTAAATTAAGCTAATTCTACTTGTGAATGAACCATAGAGAACCCTGGTGAATTCCTGTGAATGAACCATAGACAAACATGCATGGTGCTCATCATTCTATTTCTATCTGAACCATCATTCGCTCTCCAAATGGAAATGGTAAACTCTTGACTAATGACCAGACATAGCAGCACAAATGAGAAATGACAAGATATATAGTGTGTGAAAGGTTTAAAAAATATTACAGAATGTTTTCAGACTAGATTGGAACCAGAATAATTGCAGAATACAGATATTTTACAGTTTACAGTTATCTGTAATTGCAGAATATAGCGAGGTTTACTTCACAATGCCAAGACTGCAGGTATTACAGAGCTATGATACCCACAATTGTCGAATTGGTGTTTAACTACCATTAAGCAGACATATGACTTGAACTTTGCAGTTTGCACAACAACTTAATAACTGACCAGCATATGTCCTGAACTCTAGGAGACAGACAAATTTGTGACTTTTTGGACAGCACAAAAAATGTAAAACTGAACAACACTTCGACTCCTTGTTTGGACAGCACAAATTTATGTCTTTGTGTACAACTAGCATGAACAAATTAAAATTCAAACTGAAACATCACTTCAACTCTTTGTTTGGATAGCAAGCACATTTCCATAAAAATCATATTTCAGATTAAGTACCTTCAAGTCACGATGTCCTTGTTGCAAAATTTAAGTTTTCAACTGCCTTGATGACTTCTTACCATCCTTCATCTGTAGTAAATTATAGGTAATTAATCAATAGTAGCTGACCAAGGATGCACTACAAATACAGAGATGTATAGTTGGTATTACCCTATCACGTGGCCATGCAATACATTTCCCAACAGCTTGACCAATAGTCATCACCGCTCCATAAGGGTGAGGCAATATAGCTTCTCTTGCAAACACATGATTGACTACAACTTCACTGTACTGAACACCAAGGCGAGTACCCCCGACAACCGCACTTGGATTTGATGTTTGGACAGTTGCTTTGGCCACGGGGACATCATATGGTCTCACTACACTATATAAGATAACATCTATTCCACCCTAGAAAGTAGATTATATTTCAGAATTGAATTTAGGACATGTGTTTACACTGTAAGACGGTAATTTAGATGGTTCAAAGATTTTGGGGCACACCATTCTTGTGTGTGTGTCCTCTGTGAACACTTCATCTCTACGTGGGGGGCGCCCAAGCTCCTTGGTCTAAATTAACATTTTACTTTTTGGTTAAGAAAGGTTCTAGGGATTAGATCACTATTTCAGCAAGGAAAACACTGTACATACCATTTCAGAAACCAGACGTGCATGACTCATACTCCCAGTCGTATGGTTTTGGGTCAGCTTTGAACAACTTGATTTCCCCCTTAGTGAAGGAGCCTATCATGAAGTGTTTCAGTGTTAATATTCAGAATGCATTGAGTAAATGACAATAGGACAGATTGTAAATGTGTAGCTTACATTTGCTTCCGGAGACCTCCAATGATCAATTAGCCACTTCCAGTCAATATCGTGCACTCTCTCATCACACAAGGTGAGAAGTTCATCCTCTTCCATGTCATCATGATACTTCTTTTATAAACACTTTCTTTAGCTCTGCTTTAAACTCCTTCCATTTTGTAGCCGCTGTCACCATAAACCAACTGAAGTCACCTTGATCTATATCCCAATACAACTGTATAACACACATAGTTATAAACAAAAGTTCTTTACTACCATTCAATGCAAGGAAAAATATTGTTTTCCATGACCAACTGTGCTCATACTCATATGATAGGAACAAATAGCAAGGGTCCAAAGAAAACCAAGTGCATACCTATATGCATGCTAGGATCAAGTTTCATGCACATTGTGACATATAAGTGTATACAGAAACAATATCACGTAAGAAAAAGAAAGATTATCAGAGATTTACGCTTAATCCTGGAAACGAAGGCTCCAAACTTCACAGGCAGTCGATTGGGGGTTGCGCACGCCGAGCACCAGCTACATCTTCACAAGGCTTCAGATCAGCTTCCTCCTTCTGAGCAACATATATAGAGCAAGGGTGAGCACTTGTCGTACTCAGCAAGTGTGGGGGAAGACATGAATGCAAAGGCTTTATAGTGGACTGGGCTATAAGCATTTAAGAAATTTTAGTTGGCCAAGTTTTATTAGAACCTGATTACTAATAAAGTATAAGTTTATACCAACCCACAATTATCATAAAGAGATAGTTAAGATACGCCATAAGCATATGGCCAGCATAACCAGAGAACACGATTTAAGTCCATCTTCAAGTTTAATTATCATGTGAGGGTCCAGGGCGCTCTTGACCGTGAGCACAACTAATCGATTAGTTTTACACTATGCAGAGGTTGTACATCTTTACCCACAAGTCGCGTAAAAGTCCCGAAGAACTTTAAACCCAACCATGCGATGCCGGCCAAGCATCATACCACACTACCGAGGTGTGATTGCATAGGGACGCTACGAGGCCGTTACAAAGATCTCCAGATGCAGGCTGCCCGCTAGGTTACCTGATCAGTGCAGCATATAAAGCTCCCGGACGAGTACAGTGTCTTAGCCAAGCCCACACCTCGCCCGAGCAGGTCCATACGCCATCTACCGTCAGCCCCCAACCCTTATCAGGTAAAGCATACCTAACACCTAGTTCTCTAATTATTAAGCCAAGACAGAGCCATTTGTCTTGTGGTTGTACTGTTTTCCTGGGTGGTCTCTCCATGTTCCAATTAATCATATGATCTTGTATTAACCAGAGATATATAGCATCAAAGTAAAGCATGTTCATCATTGTTGTTCATTAGGACCACCATATCCCAAGGTATAGCAACTAAGCATAACTATCCAACATAAAGATAAACCCGATTGATCAAGGCATAGGATAAATAAAAACTAGTCAAACCTTAAACATGGGTCCCATCATATTAATGCAAGCATATGCAATGAGTGATTAAACATAATTCTTAGGACAAAAGATCAAGGACACACTTGCCTTCAACCAAAGAGTAGTTGCTCAGAATGTCTTCACCTCTTTCTCTTCAAAGCTTCTCGAACGACGTTTACTCTAAACGCATCAATCATCGGGCACAAACATGCACAGAGCAAACAAACAAGCATACTAAGAACAAAGCACCAATCAAAAGAGAAGCTTTAAAAGAACGCACTAAAGGATAGACTTGATTAGGTGGATCACTAAAGCACACAACCCGTGCTTGGAGGAAGAAAAGCTTGGTTAACTTTAAAGAGATGGTTGAGGAAGATTGAGCGAGGACCGGAGAGATCACACTAAAATAGAACTCGATTCTATTGGTTACGCAAGCGCAAGAAACACTGAAAACAGAACTAAGCTCGAAACTATCGTGAGATCATTATCAAACAACAAGAGACTACACTTGGCATATTTTAATTAAGAAATCATGTGAAAGAATATTTCAGAGAAATACTCTATGTTACCATTAAACAAGTTATATTTAATTAAAGAAATCACGATAAACCTAATCATGTTTTATTTATAACATTCGAGTAGAAGTTATGTCAAATTAACAATTACTTTAGAAAGATAAAGCGAGTATAAGATATCTAGATGAGTAACTTGATGTCACGTGTTCAACTAAACATATTTAATATTGAAAAGGCATTTATGATGTCATTAGGCATATTAACTTTATTATGGAAACCGATGTTTAACGCTAAGCATCTTTTATTTAAAGAAAGCTAGTTATAAATATGAATTAACCAAATTAGATCTTAGCTTATGAAAACCGGGATAGAACCTAGTCACTTTTATTGGAAAGTAATGGAATAAGAATTAGGAAAGATTAACATGCAACTTTAGTGTTAAAACAAGTAACAGGTGATACACATGCTAACATACAGGATATGGTGAAACGAACTAGAACGATCGAAGGATCGGATGGCGACTAGAGAGGGGGGGGTGAATAGGAGCCGGTAAAAATTCTTCCCAAAGAACCCGGCCTATGTCCTACTCAAATCCCGGTCACACACGAGCAATGAATCGAATCACGCACCAATCGCCAAGACCACGAGGTTATGGATCAACCTCTAGCCTTAGGAACGATTCCTCAAAGCACACGCGGAAGCACTAGAAAGGGAGGAAGGAATCGAACCAAGAAGCAAAGCACACGGGCTCGGCGGACCGTCCGCGCAAGGGGGGCGGACCGTCCGCGAGAGCCGCGCGGACCGTCCGGCCGGGTATCGCGGACCGTCCGCACCCGGGCCGCGGACCGTCCGGCCTTAGCCGCGGACCGTCCGTTAATTTACACGAACGACCCAAAGACACCCCCGTGTCACGGACCGTCCCTCGGGGAGCACGCGGACCGTCCGCCTAGCACCCGCGGACCGTCCGCCCGACACCGCGGACGTCCGAAACTTCGTCCAACCAAAAACCAAAATCACAACGGATCGAAACAAAGGACGAGCAAGAACACGAAGAACACGGGATGAACTGGAGCCGCGCGGACCGTCCGCCCGGTCCTCGCGGACCGTCCGCCAGGTGCGGACAGAACAGAAAATAGCCCGACCCCGAAAGTCAACTCCCCCAAATCATCATCGGATTTCCCAAACGGTTGAAGCTGTAGAGACAAGGGTTTGGGGACTTGAAAAGCGTCACACAAGGATGCTATAGCCCAAAAATCTTGCCTCCTAACTCCCTAAATCACCGGGAATCGCGAATCCTTTGAGCACCACCAAAAGCTAGAGCACCGAACGAAAACTCACGAATCGAAGTCGTTTCCCGGCGTTTGAGGGCACAAGATCAAGCACAAAGATGCACAAGACATCTATCCATGTTTCCCTCAAAGAAATCCGGGAAGAAACTCACTCAAATCCGCGGAATCACACCGGGAACAAAGGCACAAAAATAAGCACAAAAAGCCACGAAAAACAACCCCGAATCTTCTATACAAACCGGGAAAGATTCACAAGGTCTAGCATGCCGCCCTAGCATCCATCCCTCTCAACTAATCTCACATGAAGCTCTCATGCTAGCCTAGAGAAAATAGGAAGGAAAATAGCTACGAAAATGAGAAAGAGAAGGGGGGAAATGAAACCCTAAGTCCGGAGCGAGAGAGCCATCAACACACACTCTAGGCTTATATATCGGGTCCCGCCGGAGTGGTAAATGACTCGACTACCCCTAACTACACTGCGGCGATACAACCCACGTAGGGGCATTTTGGTAATGTTTGTGGGTCTTGCCATCGGACGGCCACGCCTTTGCCGCACCCCGCGTCCTCCCGACGCAAGCCATGCGATCCCGCCGCGTGTCCTCCGCTTCGAAGCTTCCCCGACACGCCGGATCCCGTCTCCGTCGTGTTGGGCCCTCGGACTTGGTTTTGAGGCCCAAACCAAGAAACCGTCCGCCGATGGTTTTGTGGGCAAACCACCAAACCCCGCGTGCCCGGTCCGGCCTCCCGCCAAACCACTTGACTTGACCGCCACCGTGCACCGGCTCACTTGTCCATGACTTCGTCTTGCTTGTGTCGCCACCATGTGGCCCGCACCCGATCCCGCCGTCCACCGGGTCCCTCGAACCGAGCCTACTTGTCTCTCCATCTCCCGGAGGCCCCTCAAGGCTGAAGACCTTTCGCGCCCGTTCTTCACCCTCGCAACAACACGAACTAGGCCGCGGCCTACACTGCGCACTAAGCCAAGAGTCGGTCCAACACCCGTTGTCAATCACACATCACTAAGGAGCGGTCATCCACCGACCACCTCGGGACGCTCTGGTCCACAATCTCCCCCTTGATGAGTGCATTGACAACACACAACGCGAAATGAAATTCGCAGTAAAAGAGAAAGAAAAGAAGAAAGAAAAACGAAGAAGCTCAACTCATGACCAAAACCGAAGAAAGGCAAAGAAAGGTCACAAGCCAAGCAAAGCACAAAATCCACACCGAAAGCAGCAAGAAAGCTCCCCCCGAACAAATGCAAGCTCCCCCCCGAACATGTGGATGCAAACTCATGCAAACTCCCAAATTTCAGCTCACCTTTTTCTGAATTTTCATTAAGCTCACCTTTTCTCCCCCTTGTTGACAATGTATGAATCAAGATGAAAATGCAGCAATGCAAAGCAAAGCATATAAACAACTACATGAGCTTCTCAAATAGGCCAAATCTAGTGTCAAAGGCTAAAAATGAGACAAAGATCACACACATGAATCATAGCATAGTCAAAGCATTGCCACAAGTAATATATGAAAATACAAGCATGTGACAAAGCAAAATTTTCAGATTTAAGCGAGTTTTACCAAAAGAAGGCTCGCTTCACATGTAAAGGCCTATCCATGTCACACTTGAGCCACAAACATGCATACCATTTAAAGATCATACAAGGATATCAAATTCTCAGCAAAAGATCATGGCAAACACCCATAAAACAAAGCATGTCATGTCAAAGCTCATGAGCCATGTGTCCACTTCGGGGAGACTTCTCCACCGGTGAACATCATGCAACATGTTTTGCACCCATATGTGAAAGATAAGACATTTTAAGCATAGACATGATGGATGGAGCATTTTTCAAGCATTATGCACTTCTTTTCAAGATTGATTCATTTCATGGTACATGAAGTGCCTTTGCGGCAAAAAGAAGCTTATGCTCCCCCATGAATGCAACATAGGCTAAACATTCACAATGATATCCGGCCTTTGGCCCAAATGCAAGAACAGGGCATCCAAGCACAATCTAAGCATGAAAAGCATATTTAGACCAAACTGTGACATGGATACACAACTACACACGAGTGGAGCATATTTCATCAAAAATTAGTCAAGTTAAGCATTTATCTCAAAAGGGGCTATCTCACCACACATATATCTCAAATATTCCAAGAGCATAGCCTCACATCACCATTTCTCCACACATATAACCAATATCTCACAAATAGCCAAAGAGACTCAAATATGGCATATGAAAGAAGCTCATCATCCTAAAATGCAATATGACACAAATCCAACAAGATATATGACAAGATGGCTATCCTACCATGGTTTATACATCAAGCAGAGCATGTATATACATCAAAGTAAAAACATGATATGATACAAATGGTACAAAAAGAAACCCCCAAGAATCAACTAGAAAGGGCAACACACCCCAAGTTCCCCCCGCAAGCGCACAAATGTAGCTTGGTCGAGAGGCTTTGTAAAGATGTCGGCTAGCGATCTTGGGTAGGGACATGGCTCAAAACAATGGTTCCTTTCTCCACATTGTCCCTCGGGAAATGATACCTCACTTCTATATGTTTGGTTCCGGAGTGAAGCACTTTGGGTTTTTGGCTACGCTTATGGCACTGGTGCTATCACAAAGAAGTGGGATCCGGGTGCACTCCTCACCAAAGTCTCTCAAAGTGTATGAAATCCACAACGGTGGGAGCAACAACTAGCGGCGGCAACATACTCCGCCTGCGTGGTAGACCGAGCTACACTAGACTCGCTTGCGGGAAGACCATGAGACCAACGAAGAACCAAGAAACCGACAAGTGCCGGAAGTAGACTTCCTCTCGACTCGACAACCGGCAAAATCCGCATCGGAAAAACCATGAAGAGACAGAGTCGAGGAGGAAGAATAGCAAAGGCCAAGACCGAGGGGCGACGTAGGTACACGAAAATCCTCTTGACGGCTTGTCGATGTGATGTCCTCGGCGAAGCCGAAAACGAGCGCACGGACACACGGCGAACCGTATGTCCGGCCTCGTCGCCGTCAAGTAGAGGAGGGAGCCGATCATGCTCCCCGTACTCCCGCCGGTCCACCGGTTCTCCGTCCTCATCCGCATCCAAAGTTGTCGTACTCCCCATGGGAGTCGACATCGGCTTCACATCTTGCATCCGGAACTTCCTCGGCATGTCTTTCGTGTACTTGGTTTGGTGCACAAATGTACCGTCCTTCACTTGCTTGATCCGCGGCCCGAGAAAGTACTTGCAGCTCGCCCATCATGCTCATCTCGAACTCCCTGCTCATCTCATCCGCAAACTTGGCAACAAGGTTATGTGACGAGCCACCAAAGACAATATCATCCACGTATATCCGCACAATCGCAAGTCATTCCTATGCTTGAGGAGAAACAAGGTTCTATCTACGGTACCCATCACAAACCCTCTCGCTCAAAAGAAAACCTCTCAATCTCCCATACCAAGCACGGGCGCTCGTTTCAACCCATACGAGCCCTTTTCAACCCGTATACCCCGTGTGGGTACAACTCGCTCTCAAACCCGGTGGCCGCTTCACATACACCTCCTCCTCTATGACTCCATTCGGAAAAGCACTCTTCACGTCCATCCGAAACAACTTGAACCCTTTAGCCACGGCAAAGGCTAGAAGGATCCGAATTGCCTCAAGACGGGCCACGAGCAAAGGTCTCCTCATAGTCGACCCCCTCCTTCGACTAAACCCCCGAGCAACAAGCCCGGACTTGTTCCTCACAACCATCCCATTCTCTCCCTCTTTGTTCTTCCAAACCCACTTGGTTCCTATGGGATGGCAATTTGGAGGTGGTTCAACTAACTCCCACACCCCGGTTCCTCTCAAAATTTTCCAACTCCTCATGCATAGAATTGACCCGGTTTGCATCGGATAAAGCATGTCCAATGTCCTTGGGCTCAAAAGTAGCAACAAAAGCGACATGAGCAAAATGAGAGGAATTCCCGGACCTCGACCGTGTAGTGCGTTCATTGATGTCTCCAATGATCTTCGACATGGGATGCATTTCTTGAATCCGCCGGGGAGCCTCACACCTCGAGACTACCTCCCCCTCAACTTCGCCTTCTCTCGCCTTGGTCCTCTTGTTGTACCGTCGTTGTCCATGAAGTAGACGGTCCATGCTCCAAAGTAGTCGTAGGGGAAGTAGTGGGTACATGCTCAGCTTCAGGCGCATGGTTCTCCCCATCATCATCTCCAGCTTCATCTTTCTCCTCTTCAAAGAGGTCCTCGGCCATCTCTTCATCACCTGCACATTCAAAGCCAAGAGAAGTACATGGCATTGTCTCATCGAAGGTCACCTCGCAAGTCTCCATGATTTTGTTAGTCTCAAGGTTAAGCACCCTATAGGCTCTAGAGTGGTTAGCATATCCAAAGAAAATACCATCACTAGACCTAGCCTCAAACTTGTCGAGTTTTCCCTTTTTCAAAATAAAGCACTTGCAGCCAAAAACTCGGAAATGACTCACTTTGGGTGCCCGACCATGCATAAGCTCATAACGGGTCTTCTTCTTGAAAGCTCTCAATAAAATCCGATTGGAAACATGACAAGGCTGTATTGACCGCCTCAGCCCAAAACCTCCTAGGAGTCCTGTGCTCATCGAGCATCGTCCTAGCCATCTCACAAAGAGTCCGATTTTTCCTTTCCACGACTCCATTTTGAGGGGGCACATAAGGGGTCGAATACTGATGTTTAAGACCTAGATCACGACAAAAGGCATCAAAACGAGAGTTCTTGAACTCAGAGCCATTATCACTGCGGATAGCTCGAATAGCATTCCCATGCCTCTCGTTTTTCAACCTCACGATCAGATCTCGAACAAAACCAAAAGTCTCACTCTTATCCTCCAAGAAGAACACCCGGCATAGCGAGAGTAATCGTCCACCACAACAAGGACATACCACTTCCCACCCACCGAGCGAACTCGAGCCGGCCCAACAAGGTCCATATGCAACGGCTACCGTCGGACGCTCGGTCATGACATCGGTCGGGGGTGGATGGGGAGTGGCTACCATCTTACCATGCCTACAAGGAGCACAAACCAAATCCTTCTCAAACTTCAACTTAGGCAATCCTCGGACCGGTCAAGACCACTCAAGCGGGAAACCAAATCAAAGCTCAAGTGTCCCAACCGCCTATGCCATTTCCACAAATCGAAGAAGGACCGGCCATCAAACGGCGAGCGAGGACCCAAAGAACGAGAGAAATCAGCCACGAAAATCGACCCTCGGGGATGATCATACGGACAAGATCACCTCGAGAATCAAGCAAACGAGACTCGCCGGACTTGAAACGCACCTCAAAACCCTCATCAAGCAACCGAGAAACCGAAAGCAAATTAAAACCCAAAGACTTCACAAGAGCCACTCTCTTCAACGTTACCTTGTCACTCACATGCACAACACCCTCGAAAGCACCCTACCTCGTCCATTGTCCCCAAATGTAATGTACATCTTTTCCTTCACCGGGGGTGAGGCTGGAGAACCACTTCTTATCTCCGGTCATGTGTCGAGAACACCGGAATCGATCAACCAAATGTTCTCCAAGCCTCCCGTCTCGCGATCGAAACAAGAACGAGAATGAGCTAGCGACTCGACACCGGGGTTAGCACGGATAAAGTTAAACCGGTGTCGAGCCATCTGCTCAAAAGAGGGGTTAGCAAACATCACTCCCTTGCCACCAAACTTCCCATGTCCCATGGGAGGAGTACGAGCACCACGAGGGGGAAAACGTGGTCCGTAGTTCCTCCGGAACCCAAAGCTGCGATCATCTCCCCTAAACCCGTGCGAGGACGAGTAGGAGGACGTCCGGCAAAACCACCACGAGCCCGACCAAACCTCTCACCGGCACGCACACCATCATCTCTCCCGACAAACCTCTCACCACCACCTCTCCGTGGGAACCCGCCAACACTCCTCACACTTCCCACACCCCGTGGAAGTGGCACTCTAGGCTCGGGGAATACCGCGAGGGCCGGCGATACCGTCCCGGTTTGCTTGCTCCCTAGCAAGCCTCTCATCCCTCTTCCTCTTGTAGCAAAACTCGCAAGATGCCTCTCCTTGCCACAATACTCACACCCGAAGAGGATGGGTTTTGGTTTTGGCTCCGGCTTCTCTCTAGGTTTCTCACCCTTCTCACCCACAAACTTCACCGGTTTCGGAAATCATTTGTCTTAGGTGGGAATTTGGGTGGATCTTGGGTTGTGTCAAGCTTGTTGCAAAGGTGGTTGGGTTTTGGTGTGAAAGAGTTCTTGGGTGCTTTTGGGAGTGGGACTTGGATCTCTCCGATCACCTCAAACCCGGGTTAGACTCAACACACTTCTCGTACACACTCTCCCCGCCGTTCTCTCCCACTTTCTCACCCAACTTCTCAAAACCCAAACCACGACCATCAGCTCTCTTGAACTCCTCAATCATGATTTTCAATTGAGGTTCCTGCCCGTACAACCAACCCAACACCTTCCTCAAATAATCATTTTCCTCATAAATGACATCCAAACGGGAAGTAAGTTCAAGATTACGCAAAGTGACTTCATCACGGCTAGAACATGCATTTGCAACAGGAGATTTCAAAGATGCTTCCAAAGAACTAATAGTAGAGCGAGCATCAACAAGCTTAGCATGCATAGTAGGACATGATTTGCAAGCACCAAGCAAAGTAGGTCTAGCCTTAAGCTCATCATGTTCGATCCTAAGAGCATCTAGTTGAGCCAAAATAGAAGCATTCTTCTCATTAAGCATTTTGATCTCATTCAACCAAGCATCACATTCAACACATTCAACATCATCAGGAGAAGTAGGAGCAAGTTTCAAAGAGTCATTCTCAAGTTTCAATTCAAGCAATTTTGACTCTAACTCTCCTACTTTCTCACTAGCATTCTCAAGCCGAGCCCTAAGATCTTTCCTCATCTTTTTGGCATCTCTCAAGCACACTATCACGGTTATCAAGCAAACCATTCAACCTAGCAATCTCGGCAAGCAAAGAGTCGGGATCACGGTTTACCTCATCCTCCGAGTCGGAGTCGCCGTCCTCCTTCACACTCTTCTTCTTGCTCGAGCTATGGGCCATGCCACAAAAGCCCTCGAGCGCCACACGGCTCGGCCCGCCGAGGTTCCGGCTTGCACTCTTCTTGCCACTTGCGCCTCCCGGCGTCTTCATCTTCGGCCGCTTGAGCTTGACTGCTCCTCGCTTGAGCTTGAGTCGACGTCGCTCGCACCGGCTACCATCGCTCTTGCCTTGTTCTTCTTGTAGGTGCTCTTGCTCGGTCGCCGCTTGTCCTTGTCCTTGCTCTTGGACTTGTTGAAGTGCTTGCCCTTGGAGGAGTACTTGTCTTCACGCCTCGGATGCGCCTTGTACTCGTTCACCTTGTACTTGTTCTCCTCTGCATCCGGGCACTCGGCGATGAAGTGGCCACGCTTGCCACACTTGTAGCACGTCCCTGAGCTCCGCCTTGCGTTCCTCCGACTCTCGTGTAGTCGTTCAAACCTTCTTGAGAGCAAGGCCAGCTCCTCCTCGCCCAAGCCACATCAAACTCCTCATCCGGAATGGACATAAGAGAGGACAAAGAAAACTCGTCGACGGGAAGGGTTAAATTTGCCCTTTGATCCTCCCACAAGAGCAAGACTATGGTCGGTCGAGCCCTCATGCTTGGATAGCATCTTCCCCGTCAACCTCGGCCGACTTGAGCTTTGAAAAGAGGTCATCCAACTCAATAGTCAAATAATTCCCGAGACTCCTTGATGGCCTCAACCTTAGCACCCCAAACATTTGGATCCAAGACATGCAAGAGCTTTAAAGCCTGATCATGCTCGGAGTACGGAAAATCCTCAACATTAGCCTTCATGTTGTTCACGATAGCGATGAACCTCTGAAACATCGCATCAATGTCCTCACCGGAAGTGGAGTGAAATTCTCATATTGCATCCGGTAAGAGACAAAGAGGCGAGCCTTCACATGGTTATCACCACCGTGAGCAACCAACAACTTTTCCCAAATTTGCCAAGCAAGATCCAAATGGCGAACACGATCAAACTCTGGATCACACAAACTCCGGCACAAGTGATCAACGGCTTTTGCATTAGCCTCATACTTGGCCTTGGCATCGGCATCGGTCACCATAAGAGTATGGATGTTGACCGGAATAGCATATGTCTTGTCAAGCACAATAAACTCCAACAACTTTCCTCGAAGAAAAATCCTCATACGAGCCGCCCACTTGTGGTAACCCTTGCCATCGAAGTGCGGCGGACCGCCCCGCTCAACGTACGCCATCTTAGGATTCGAGACTTGTCAAAGTCGCAAAGAATCCGGCACCAAGCTACGATACCAATTGAAGGATCGATGGCGACTAGAGAGGGGGAGAGTGAATAGGAGCCGGTAAAAATTCTTCCCAAAGAACCCGGCCTATGTCCTACTCAAATCCCGGTCACACACGAGCAATGAATCGAATCACGCACCAATCGCCAAGACCACGAGGTTATGGATCAACCTCTAGCCTTAGGAACGATTCCTCAAAGCACACGCGGAAGCACTAGAAAGGGAGGAAGGAATCGAACCAAGAAGCAAAGCACACGGGCTCGGCGGACCGTCCGCGCAAGGGGGCGGACCGTCCGCGAGAGTCGCGCGGACCGTCCGGCCGGGTATCGCGGACCGTCCGCACCGGGCCGCGGACCGTCCGGCCTTAGCCGCGGACCGTCCGTTAATTTACACGAACGACCCAAAGACACCCCCGTGTCACGGACCGTCCTCGGGGAGCACGCGGACCGTCCGCCTAGCACCCGCGGACCGTCCGCCCGACACCGCGGACTGTCCGAAACTTCGTCCAACCAAAAACCAAAATCACAACGAATCGAAACAAAGGACGAGCAAGAACACGAAGAACACGGGATGAACTGGAGCCGCGCGGATCGTCCGCCTGGTCCTCGCGGACCGTCCGCCGTGTGCGGACGAACGTGAAAATAGCCCGACCCCGAAAGTCAACTCCCCCAAATCATCATCGGATTTCCCAAACGGTTGAAGCTGTAGAGACAAGGGTTTGGGGACTTGAAAAGCGTCACACAAGGATGCTATAGCCCAAAAATCTTGCCTCCTAACTCCCTAAATCACCGGGAATCGCGAATCCTTTGAGCACCACCAAAAGCTAGAGCACCGAACGAAAACTCACGAATCGAAGTCGTTTCCGGCGTTTGAGGGCACAAGATCAAGCACAAAGATGCACAAGACATCTATCCATGTTTCCCTCAAAGAAATCCGGAAGAAACTCACTTAAATCCGCGGAATCACACCGGGAACAAAGGCACGAAAATAAGCACAAAAAGCCACGAAAAACAACCCCGAATCTTCTATACAAACCAGGAAAGATTCACAAGGTCTAGCATGCCGCCCTAGCATCCATCCCTCTCAACAAATCTCTCATGAAGCTCTCATGCTAGCCTAGAGAAAATAGGAAGGAAAATAGCTACGAAAATGAGAAAGGGAAGGGGGGAAATGAAACCCTAAGTCCCGGAGCCAGAGAGCCATCAACACACACTCCAGGCTTATATATCAGGTCCCGCCGGAGTGGTAAATGACTCGACTACCCCTAACTACACTACTGGCGATACAACCCACGTAGGGGCATTTTGGTAATGTTTGTGGGTCTTGCCATCGGACGGCCACGCCTTTGCCGCACCCCGCGTCCTCCCGACGCAAGCCATGCGATCCCGCCGCGTGTCCTCCGCTTCGAAGCTTCCCGACACGCCCGGATCCCGTCTCCGTCGTGTTGGGCCCTCGGACTTGGTTTTGAGGCCCAAACCAAGAAACCGTCCGCCGATGGTTTTGTGGGCAAACCACCAAACCCCGCGTGCCCGGTCCGGCCTCCCGCCAAACCACTTGACTTGACCGCCACCGTGCACCGGCTCACTTGTCCATGACTTCGTCTTGCTTGTGTCGCCACCATGTGGCCCGCACCCGATCCCGCCGTCCACCGGGTCCCTCGAACCGAGCCTACTTGTCTCTCCATCTCCGGAGGCCCCTCAAGGCGAAGACCTTTCGCGCCCGTTCTTCACCTCGCAACAACACGAACTAGGCCGCGGCCTACACTCGCGCACTAAGCCAAGAGTCGCTCCAACACCCGTTGTCAATCACTCATCACTAAGGAGCGGTCATCCACCGACCACCGGGACGCTCTCGGTCCACAACGACACAAACGAACTATCAACGCACAAGAAAACCTTAAGGTGGGTTGAGGAAAACTAGTCTACGAAGAGAACTAGACCGAAAGGCAACAACTGAGCAAAAGGTAAGCTAAACTAGTTGGTAAAGGAACCGATAATAAGATTAGCTCTAAAGAAAGGTATAGCTACGAAAGATTGGGCATAAGAACATAGCTGATTTATTAAAAGACAATCTAATAGAGATGGGATAGACATCAACTAGCTAGATGCTCATAAACAAGATTCTAAGATAAACATGAAACAAGAATGATAAGATTACTTGATAGGCAAATGAGGAGTGTAAACTACTCACACGGATAAAGCTACTAAGCTAAGCAGAAACTCCAAGGCTTGATTAGATGCACACGGTTTAGCTTGGCTAACACTAGAAAGGTTTAGAGCTTCTGATAAACTTGATCAAAAGAGATACTAAGATAAAGCTGACATCGAACGTCTAACGAATTATTTGCATTTATGATAGAACGAGATTATGAGCTAGGTTCATTTAATTAACAAAACAAATATAAAGGATATTTCAGAAATAAAATACCCTATGTTGACATTAATGCAATATTAAACTTTATTTACGAAACCGGTGTAAAGAACTAGTCAAGTTTTATTAATAAAGATTCATATATTGATTAAACCGATTAAACATTTAATTTAGAAAAACTAAACTATATGAACAATCTAAACGAAACTTTGTAATTCGAGTAGATCATATTATTATTAAAAACATTATGGTATTGGCATTAATCAAATTAATATTTATTATAAAAGCCGATGTAAAAGCCTAATCAAATTTTAATTAGAAAAGATTAATTAACTATTAAACAAATTAACATTTGGTTTACGAAAACCGAGATAAAGATCTAATTAACATTAATTTACAAAAACATGTGATAGAAACATTAATCAAATTAAATTTACTTATGAAAAACGATTTATAGATCTATATTACTTTTATTTATAAAAAGGCATGTATAACTAGACATTAATCAAAATTAGTATTAATTTTATTTTCAGAAAACAAAATATGGTGAAAACACTCCACCAACACATGCTTTACATTATTATGAACCTAACACAACTTGAACGGATAAAAATGGAGCTAAAACATAAAAGATATGGGGAAAACAAGATGAAAAGGACCTGTTCGCGATTAACTATAGATTTTAGGGGCTAGCAAAGAAGAATCGCAAGACACATTAAATAGTGCTCGCAAAAAGGACGAAAGACAGGGTTAGATCTATAAAAGGGTCGGGTGGGATTTGTGCGAATGGTGGGATTAATCTAGGGGGTTTTGAGCAAAAGTTGCAAGACACAAGAATAAATCTATGGATTACAAGATTCTCCAGGGATCTAAATGTAAAGACGCCATCTCATCTTCTACCTCTGGATCGCAACATGCACAGGCGGACAGGGGCTCCCGGTGGTTTCAAATTGCCGGCGGTTCGGACCTCTAGGAGCTTGGATGTGGCTAGGAATAGGAAGAGGAGGACAAGGGGAGTGCGTGGGTGTGCTCACCAAGGCGCGGGGATGAAGGAGGCAGCCGAATCTCGCCGGCGGCGGCGGACGGCGGCTGCGGCCCAAGCTTCACGGGCGGCGCTCCGGGGGACCTCCGACCGTGGGGAGGGGCTCTCTGGACGCGGCTCCGCGTCGCGCATCACCTGGCGAAGATTGCATCGCCCGGCAGTGCTCCGTCGTGGCGGCTCAGGTGAGTAGGAAACTCGTACAGATCGAGTTGGCGATGGTGACTGTAAACAGAACCGACAGAGAGAGGAAGAAAGGTAGGGATTCGGTGGGGACGACCTCCAAACGTGGAGGGGAACGGCAAAACGGAACGAGGTCGACAAGGTGAATGTGATGGTGTCCTCACCTTCGGCCAAAGATGAACGACGGCAACGGAAGAGCTCGCCGGAGTTGGAGAGGAGTCGCCGGCGTTCGGGAAAAACTCACCGGAGTCGGGGAAGACGACAGAGCATACATCGGAATCGAGCAATCCACCACACCACGGCGTTGAGCTCGACGATATAAACTTCACAGTGGTGTCTGTTTACACCGGAAGTCCATGGTTTCGCCGGAAAAGCTCGCCGGAAAGTTCGCCGGAATTTAGTAGATGCAAAAGTTCGGCGAGGGTTCCTGGGAGCTAGGGTTATCGAAACTGAAAGAGGTTGGCGGCGTTGGAAAGAGGACGCCAAGGAGATCGCCGGCAACTATTTATTGGCTGAGATTGAGTCCGATTTATTTTCCCTTTTTTCTTATTTCGGAAATTAATTTTGAATAAAAACTTAATTTCAGAAAATCCTGAAATCATAATTAAATCACGAAAAATACTCCGAAAGCTCAGAAAAATTCAGGAAAATCACTAGAGAAGATTTGGGATGTGAGGAGCCCAAATAAAATATTTGGAGATCAAGAAAAAGATTTTTGAGCATTCCAATAAATTGAAATAGCTCGAGAAAAGTGAGAATGAATTCCAGAAAAAGATGGAAAATTCTCAAGAGGATTTGATCAGCACCTAAACGTATTTTAAAAGCCTTTTGCACGCATGAAAAACCAAGATGCATCGACATGAATGCAACACTCACATCAGACCATTTTTTTATTCAGAAAATCAAATAATGACTTTTTCCTATACTAGATTTCCTGTAAACAAAATAAATGTTGAGAAAATTTTTACAATTATGAGAAAACTCTTGTTTAATTACTCTTTCTGTTCACATCCTGAAATTGGGAAATTTTAGGGTGTGACACGCAGGCGCAGGCGGAGCGGTGCGGGTGGAGAGGGAGCACGCGCGGTGCGGCTGGGAATGGGCATCGGGGCCTCGGGGATTCAGGGGAGGGGGAGATTGGGAGCGCTTGGGTTTTTATTGGGCTCTGCTATGTTGTGCCACGGGATGTTGGGCTGCATTCACATATGGGATGCTTACTCGGTTCTCGGTTAACCGAACGAAGAACCGGCCTATTTTGGTTCCGGAGAACCAGAAACCGAATGGGAACCGATTTTCTCGGTTCCGATTCTTTAGGTTCGGTTCCCGGTTCTCAGTTTTTGTGTCCAGGGCTAAATGAGGGTGCGTTCCCAAAAGTTTGTGCAGTCAATTGCTCCGGCTACAAAATAAGCTATTTTTAGCTCTGTTCGGTTGGCCAGGTGGGCGATGGGCGAGTCTTGGTTTTATTCTCGAGAGAAAATCTTCTTTGGTTGGTTCTTTGGTGGGTGGTTTGTTACGAGAGAAAATCTTTACTTTGGTGTGGTGATAAGCCAAGCGAAGCGGGCGTTTGTGGTCGGCCACGGAGTATACACTCCATGTGTATGTCTGTGTACGGAGACAGAGAACACGCATGCGTCATTGCTAGTTGTGAAAGAAAAGTACTCACTCCGGTTCCCATTTACTAGTCGTTCTGGCCGCTACAGGAGGTTGCCGAAAAGAAGTCGTTCTTGTCGCGTGCGGAAGGCTTTTCCATCCGTTGCCCTTCATTTAATTGCAGCGACCATCTCTTCGATTCTACCACACGCCGCACACCTATCCCGAAGCCGCACGCCTTCATTTTCTCTGCCGCCGCTCGCCCTTCTTCTTCATCACCGCACGTCGCGCTTCCTTTATCGCAGTACGCTGCCAACACTCTGCTGCGCTTCCTTATCTCTACCGCCGCACGCCATAGTTCCTTCCTCGCCGCACGCCACCAACGCGCTGCTCGTCATGGCTTCATCGCCCTCCTCTTCGCACGCCGTGGATGCTAAATCAAGCGAAAAAACGGATCTAGCGCCAGGACGCAAAATCAAGCGAAAAAGGGGCTCCAGGACGCCAAATCAAATGAAAAACGGATCTAAACGTGGCACCACGCCGCGCACAGTACCATGCAACTCCAGAAAAAAAACCACGGCAAAAATATTGCGGTCGGAAGGATTCGAACTAGGTACCAACCACCGACAGGTGCATCAGGACGCGTTGTGCTAGCCATTAAGCCGAGATGAGACCGAAGATTATACTGCACTCGTCACATTATATATTAGGGGTAAACATGGAAAAATTGACTTCTTCATATGCGTAATCTTGTCTAAAACCTGAGCATTTTTCGGGCCGGGCCGGGTTTGGACCGGGCTCAAAAAAATTTTTGTTATTTCAGGCCGAAAAATTCTGCCCACGACCATCCCACTAGGCGCGTCGGGCCTCAATTTTCGGGCCGGGCCCGGGCTTGGTCGGGCCACCCGCGCATTTTATAGTGTAAAACATCTAAAAAAGCATTTCAGGCCGGGCTCGGGTCAAAAAAAAATTTCACGGGCTTCAAGATCTCTGCCCACGCCCATCCAGTAAGGCTCGTGGTCGGTCCTGGCGCGGGCCGAGCTCAAAATGCTCAGGTATAATCTTGTCTTAACGACTTCTAAATGGGAACCAGAGGGAGTAGAAGTAAAACCTCTTCAGTCGTCACTCGTCGCCTAGCTAGAGGCCTAGAGCTAGTCTACCTGCTTGGGACCTACTCCCTCAGTCCCGTAAAGAGTGTCCACATTGACTTTTTTCAGTCAAACTATTTGAAGTTTGACTAAGTTTATAATGAAGAATATGAATATTTATAACATTAAATAGGTATTGTATGAAAATATATTTCATAATGAACCTAATAAAACTCGTTAAACATCAAAAACATTGATATATTTTTATATAATTTTAGGCAAACACAAAATGATTTAACCGAAAAATGAAGTGGACACTCCGTACGGGACCGAGGGAATACCAGCAAGCAGAGAGTACCCCGCCAAGCAATGAAGGGATAAGTTCCAATCCGGGACCACATGGACCCGGCAACACAATTATTGCTGTACTTATATAGAAAGCGGCCCTAGCAGCTGAATCGGTCGAATTTCTTCTAGCTGCACGGCCACGTGGAAAACGATGTCTGAACGATGACTAGCCTCAGCTTCAAGCAGCTTCTTGTCCTACCTGCGTTCCAAGTTCCCACTACACGTACTCCACCAGTGAGGTAGTGAGCAGTGAGCTGCAAGCTGCTCACAATGATGGCGGAGGCTACCACCACCAAGCACGTTGTGCTGTTCCCCTTCCCCGGCCAGGGCCACCTCTCCGGGTTCATGCTGCTGGCCGGCCTCCTCCGCCGCGCCCTCCCCGACGCAGCCATCACCCTCGTTTCCACCCCGCGCAACGTCGCCGCCCTCCGAGGCCGGGACGCCGCCGACATCTCCGCGCCACAATTCCTCAGCTTGCACGCGCTGCCCTTCACCCCGTCGGACCACGGCCTGCCCCCGCACTCCGAGTCCGTCGACGCGCTGCCGCCCGGCCGCGTCATGGACCTCATGGTGGCCTTCGAGGCGCTCCAGCCCGCCTTCGACGACTACCTCGCGGCGGTCACCACCGTCGCCGCCGCACCGACCAGTGGAGGCCGCGCCCGCGCCCGCGTTGTCGTCGTGTCCGATGTGTTCACGGCGTGGACGGTGGACGTCGCCCGGCAGCACGGGTGCGCTCACGCCGTCTTCCTCTCCTGCGGCGCGTTCGGCAGTGCCGTTCTGCACTCGCTCTGGAGCCACCTCCCCGTTTGCCTCGACCCGGCGACCGGCCGCGTCCATCTGCCCGACCACCCGGAGCTCCTCATCCACCGCTCCCAGCTGTCCAAGTACGTCATCCTCGCGGCCGGCGCCGGCGGCAAGGACCCTGGCACGGCGTTCCACCAGCGGCAGATCTCGTTCGGCTACAGGACGGACGCGGTGCTCGTCAACACCGTCGAGGAGTTCGAGCCCACCGGGCTCGCCATGATGCGGCGCACCGTCAAGGTCCCGGTGTGGCCGATCGGCCCTCTCCTGCGCTCCGCCACCTCGTCCTGGGCCACATCGCCGGAAACCGGTGGCGCTGTCCAGAGCTTCCTCGACTCACACCAGCGGTCATCGGTGCTGTACATATCGTTCGGCTCACAGAACTCCATACGAGCGGAGCACATGATGGCGCTCGCCGCCGCCTTGGAGTCCACCGGCCAGCCGTTCGTGTGGGCCATCAGGCCGCCGGACGGCCACGACATCAGCGGCGAGTTTAGAGCCGCCGAGTGGTTGCCGGAAGGGTTCGAAGAGAGAGAGCGCGCGCGCAATAGGGGGCTCCTCGTCCGTGGATGGGCGCCGCAGGTGAGGATCCTGGCGCACGCGTCGACGGGGGCGTTCCTGAGCCACTGCGGGTGGAACTCGGTGCTGGAGAGCATGGCGCACGGCGTGCCCATCATCGGCTGGCCGCTCGGCGCCGAGCAGTTCTACAACGCCAAGATGCTCGACGAGGTGTGGGGTGTGTGCGTGGAGGTGGCGAGGGGGAACATGAAGGATGGCACCCCGGTAGAGAAGGGGGCGTTAGCGAATGTGATGGAGACGGTGATGGGTCATCGGAGTCAGACAACGAAGGCCGCGGAGATGCGGCGGCAGGCGGCGAAGGTCAGGGAGATGATGGAAGCGTCCTGGAAGGAGGAAGGCGGGTCATCGAGGAAGGCGTTGGAGGAGTTCTTGCGAACCATGAAGCTGCGGTGAAGAACCGAGCTTTTATTTGTTATAAATTAATGTTAATGACATGAAATTCTCTCAATTGGGTGCAAATGGGAGAGATTAATTAAACACCATGTGTGATGACATCTCAATGAATAAGTTTGTTTATAAACATTGACTTGCATTGATAGAAAAACAACTGAGTGTAGTTGACGAGGGCTCAGATTAGGGCCCCTTTTGACGGCGAAATGATCTCCCTTAACACAAGTTAATCTGACACCATTGACAGCGTGAAGACCAAGATTGATAATGTCAATGCCAAGATTCAAGACGAGGAGGACTGAGGACCCCGGTCAAAACCTTCACTGGCAAGACGTCATGCTCCCGACTAGTTGGCAGCATCTCCGACTAGTTCCCTACAAGAGGGACCCCCTTCGACAAGTCTCCGCCTCGCACGACAACTCTCCGCCTCGCACGACAACTCTCCGTCCCGCGTGACATCCCCCGACTGGGGCGTGGGCCATGACACACGGCACGAGCCCGGGGCCTGAATGCCTCCACTACGACGCGTGGGGGACCGATTCCCCGCGCCATGCAAGTGTACCCACTGGCGGCCCATGCAAGCAGCTGGTCCCGACAAGAGCCTTAATGCTGGTCTGCTCGGCTGCACAGCCATCTGTTGACGTAAAATCAGCACCTCACGCCAAGCACACAGCAAGCCGAACAAAGCTGGCTTAACACACGTTGCCAAATCCGAAGCGTGCTATTCAATTTTCCCGAAACTGACAAAGGATGAAAAGTAGTTAGATAAAACCTGGAACTTGCCAGGTGGTACCAGACAGTTCCGTAGTTACGGCCTCAAAGCCAATCAAAACGACATATAGCTATAAAAAGGTATCTGTCGGCAATCTAAGTGTCATTCGGTAACTTTAAAACATGTAAACAAGATATAGCCGAATGCATGACGTAAGCATGATGATAGATCGATCTTTATCTAAACAACATTATAACACGTGACTACGAACCGATTCTCAAGGATAAATCACAAGAAAATAAATAAGGGCGAAACATGATTATAAATTTGCAGTAAACATGTATGCATAGGCCAAAAGCACTAGTCTACCGCATGTCTAGATACTTTCGAACCCGTCGAGCGTGACACCAAACAAGTTAATCCACCGCATGATACGACTTATTTGAAAGCACACCACCAACCAAGAGTAGATCAATCCACCGCATGATACAATCTAAACATGGAAGGCTAAAAGCATACATTATTTAAAACAAGCTTATGAACATGTTTCGCTCGTGGCAGAATTGCCGAATACAGTTGTACAGCCGATTCGGGTTCCGTGGAGAAGGAACAAACTATGCGAGATCAACACGCTTTAACCCACAACACGTGGCAATCTAGATTGATTTCGAGTTCGGCTATTAAAGAGCACGTGATCCATGTGCCACATTGAATTGAGGATTTGAACATACATCATATGGATCGTAAACAAGATAAAGCCGAATCTAATCAACCTAAATTGGGCGATAAGAGTGTTACATGAATTAAACATAAAAGCTAAATTCAGAGCAACACAGGGTAACTTAATGAATCTATTAGATCTTGCCAAATCTAATAGAGCCGATAACTAGCTCCAAACTAGATCTTAGCCTACCGCATGGCTCATGATCTAACAAGAAACCCTCTTGAACCAAGCTTAAATCCACCGCATGATATTAAACATGGTAACAAGACTACTTGCATCACGGTCTAAATCCACCGCATGATACTAGACATGATACAAGGTTGCTGGTACTTACGGAGGTCGACGGATCGATGGCTCCTCTCGAAGAACTCGACGACTCGACTAAAGGACTCGAAAGATGGCACGGGGGCTGGTTTGTTGTGAAACTGTTCGATCCCTATTACAAACACTAAGTGTTCATATTTATACCCTTGTCCTAAACGACTCCTAGTCGACCACGAGTACAACATTTATTGCCTAAATTAATGCCCCGGCGCCAATGTCCGTCTTGCACCCGTCATCAATTCGTCCCTTCCTTATATTCAGGACACGTCATCATGTATTCCCGAATGCTTCCTCTTCCAAGTGCAAAACAGCCCTTCTGTCAAATGATGGCGTGCTCACGACCGCAGGCATCTTTACCGAATGCTTTGATGAAAATTTCCTGCCGAATGATGTTTCCTTACCAAACTCGGCCCACAAGTTAGTCTCTTTCCTGTACCAATTTTTGGTGTTAACATATGCCCCTTCAATTACGGGATAAAAAGTGATTTTATTCCGGAATTGACCATAAATGCTCAACGTCTCCAGGCCGAATCCGTTAAACACCCGTTCTTTCCTCCTTCAAACCGTTGGAGTTTTCGCCTAGATCCAAACCCTAGTTCATCAATCTTTCAAGCTCAAATCTTCAAATGGCGAACCAAGACTAGGATCTTCAGGTAAATCTCATCCTCCTAAGGCCCATTCGGTATTACTTTTTTCGAATTTCATCTCAAATTTTTTCTCTTGCCTTTTCTTGTTCTTGATAGGCTCTAGCCACCGAAATCTTGATTCCCGTCGAGGACCAATCACCATCTTATTTCCTCAGGCCCGTTGGAATCTCCGATTCTTCTGAGTTTATTGCAGCCGAATCTCAGAGGCATCTTTGTCGAAACCCCATGAATGGCAAGATGCTTTCAAGAACTGGCCCCTGCCCCCAATTGCAGGCTGGAGAAACTGGTACAAGAGGATGCTGGATGATGACAGCGTCAAGACAAGCAATTGGGATAGCCTTCATATTGCTCATTGTCTGGAATTATCTTTAGCTGAAACACCTAAAAATGAAAATTTTCTGATTGCAGCCTGTCATTTTTGGTCAAATGGTGCCAATGCCTTTCTTTTTGGCCATGGGCCAATGTCCCCCACTTTGGCCGATGTATACATGATAACCGGCCTTGAAGTCACAGGATCTGTATACCCACACAAGTGCAAAAGCTCCTCCAGGCAAACAGGAGTAAAAACAGGGGTTGGATACAAGAGATATATCCAAAACTACATGTTTGATGGCCCCTTGTTTGAAGTTGAATACAGAGCCTTTCTGAACATGTGGCAATGAAGATTCATCTTTTGAGGCAAAGCAAATGAGCCAACCCTGAACCACATTGTAATGGCTGAGGACTTGGCTGTTGGTAACTCTATTCCTCTTGGAAAGTACCTCCTAGGAAGTGTCTACCACATGCTCCATCAGACCACCTATCTGATGCACACCAGCCAAAAGATTTCCTATGTTAATGGCCCCTGGTGGTATGTTCAGATGTGGCTGCAACTATATATGCACCAGATTATTGGTATTGACCTCAACAACCGGCGCTTTCCTTCAACCAACTACAAGGAAGGGGAAACCCAGATCACCAAAGGTTGCCAAACTTATAGAGAGGCTGCTTCAACCGTGTCCATCAACAAAAACATTGGCCAACTTTTTGAGCTTTTCTTCAGAGGTTTTGCCAATCCTCTTTGGCTCCCATATCTGAATAATGATAACTTGACTCTTCCTTGTGAGTTTAGTTTTGAGGCTAGATGTAATGATGTACAATCTATAGCAATTTTCAATACCTTCATTCATCCATGCATCCTGCCAGCAGAATTCAGTGGAGGAAGGTAAAATCAGAGCACCTTTGAGTACTACCAGCCAAATATGATGGCCAGACAACTAGGATGCGGCCAAGTTCCCCCAAGGCTATTCCTTCATGAATTCCTCAAGCCCGGAGAGGATATCAAGGAATCCCTGCAAGCAAAAAGGGTCTTTGAATATAAGTGCAGCTCCACTGTTTATGCACCCAGGCCTTTTTGTGCCAATAACAATAGCTCATCCCTCTTTTACTTCTTGGTGGCAAGAACTTCATGATCACATCTTCAATGTGCCAGTACATCCTCTTTGTCTTGAACTAATGCCTGATTTCCATCCAATTTCAGAGGTAATAAACTTATTTCTCTCTTTTTCAATCATGCCCCTCTTTACTGATCAGGATTTTGCCATTTTCTGCAGGATACAACACCTGCCCCTCTTGCCAGGACAATCTCCTACAACATTGCAGGCCCAATCTCTGCTTTGGGATATCATTCTCCCACCTTAGCTCAACTGATGTCTAGATATGCCACACTGGATCCAACTCTCATCAGTTCAGCCTCTGACAAAAGGAAAGCTCCATCCCTGGTTGCTCCTTCAGCTGCCAAGAAGAAAAGAACATCCAAAAGAATTCTTATTCAGGTTAGAATCCTTCCCTTCCTGAACATAAAGCCATTCTTCATCCTGATCATCTTTTATGTGGTGTAATTTCAGACCAGAACTCAGCAACCATTGATCATTACAGAGCTTGCCAATGCTCCATCTACCAGTAAAAGTTTCACCATCTTATTATTATTTTTTTAACCATTTTCTTCATTGGCACTTATCCTCTACTTATTAGTTGCAGAGGAAACTTTGGTGAGCCAAACTGTGGGGAGTTCTTCTCCTCAACATGTTTCAAATCCAGCTTCACCAAGGATCCAACCATCCTCTCCTCAAGCAGAAGCTCTAGTCTCACCAAGGATCCAGCCATCCTCTCCTCAAGCAGAAGCTCCAGCTTCACCAAGGATGGATCCATCTTCTCCTCAGCCAGAAGCTTCAGCCCTACCAAGGACTCCACCAACTTCTCCTCAGCTAGAAGCTTCAGCTTTACCAAGGACTCCTCAAGCTTCTCCTCAACTAAACATCCAAGAGCCCCTCCTTGAGCCTGAAAAGCTTCCTTCCCCAACTCAAGAAGTCAAAAATGAGGTAAGCATGAACACCCACCTTTCTATTTTCTATTCAATAGATTTCCACTAAATTCGGCAAGAAAATCTTTTCAGGAGGAAACTGTATCATCACCGATTTACTCCTTTGCTGTGGAGGCCTTAATCGCCGAAAAAGGGGATGAATCATCTTCCAGTCAGGCTTTATCAGAGGCAAACTAGGCAAAGTTGAAGGAAATCCTTTCTCTGCTGCAAAGGGATGTTCAAGACCAAGTCAAGGATGCTGATCTTCTAAGAGAAGCACTTGCACTCATTAATCAAGATCTCCCAGCCGACATCAAGGCCTCCTTAGAACCTGTTTCCAAGCTAGATGATCACTTTGTAGCAATAAAGCAAGCCTTGAAGAACTTATCCTCTCAAACAACTCTAGAACAAGAGCAGGCTGCAAACAAGCAATCTATGAAAGATTTGCACACCCAAATGCAGAATCACAAGGAACTGCTAACCAAATTGCAGCCTGAACTTGAGCTGAAGAAAGCCAGAAAAGCTAAATTGGAAGCTGAACTGAGAACCCTGACAACTGAGATTGAGGTTGATGAAAAGAAAATAGCTGAACTTCCTGAATCAATGGAGAAGATACGAAAAGAAGCCACAACAACCATGACTGCAAGAAAACAGCACAAGACAAAGCGCTTGACTTTGTCTAAAACCCAAGAGGCTGACCAAAGATTGTTGGAGAACATCAAAAAGATGATATCAGATGCCTCTAATGTAATCTCAAAATACTTGGGTATATGATTGTATTGAACAATTTGTAGCCGAATGCTTCATCGTCTTTGTAATATTGATCACCATCAGTCTTTACTCTCCAATATTTGTCTTGCCTTATTTTGACGAGCAACTTTTAGATGATTCATTCGGCAACTCTGGCCAAACAGTGTCAGACCCGAAAAGCAACCCGACCGCAACACAACCGAATTTCAACCAGTCAAACCGAATATGACTCAGATTGAATCCCAAACGACCCGACAACGGTTCAGTTAAAGGAGTCTCTCCACTTCCCAAATTTCTTTGGATATGCGCCATGATCTCCGGCCACGATCTCTTTGCCAGTTCCATAAATAAGAACCTCGGGTGCTCCTAGCCTTTCACCAAGTCCCTTTCCTTCCAAGCCTTTGCCAATCTAAGCTTTTCTTCTCCAGTACTTGTACCCAAAAGCTTCATGGCAAGCAGCAACAACAGGCGCTGGGCCAGTGACGAGGCCGAAGGGAGCCGCGCGGGCGCATGCCGGAGGTGGTGATCGTTGGTTTCTTTATAGCTCTTTCCAGATCTCTTTTGTTTCTAATGATCCTCTTTGCGTTTTCAGGCACATCCAGTGGAATCCCACCCCTGCACCGGCCACAACTCCGGCCATGGCGGGCGATTTCTCGGGATCGTCTGGCCGCTCCCACTCTTCCAGCTTGTGCTACGATGACCGCGCCGCCCGCAGGTTCAAGGCGGAGCGCGATGAAACCCGGCGCGAGTTGGAGACTGTCTCCAAAAAGGCCGGAATCGCCGAGCTCGAGTGGGAGCACCAGCGCAAGCAGCTGCTGGTGGCCATCGACGGTGAATCTTGTGAGTTGCTTAGTCTCAACTCAACTTTGAACTAACCGCCATTGCTCTGTGATTGCTGTACATCGCGACGCCGAGCTCAATTGGCTGAAAACGCTGGTGAAGAAGCTGGCGGACAAGGTGAATGCTCACGGAGACACACCGGAAGCTCGCCTTGGCGCGGTGGAAGACCGCGTCGACTAGGTAGCCCTTCACAGCGTCCGCCTGGGCACCACCTTGGGTCTGGCCACCATGGCGATGCACACCGGCGTCGACTACTCCACGCGGCCACGCGGCTTCTACGGTGGCGCGCTAGAAGACGTTGACGACATCGAGGTCACCCTGGAGCGCCTCGACGGCCACGACGATGCCATTACCGATTCCATTCATCCCCAGTCTGTGTTGAACAGGCTTTTTGATTAGTTTGTACTAGGGATGTTGGAATTTCGACAATAAATATGAAATTTTATCTTCTGCATTTGTCTCATGATGATTTCCTTTGATTTGTACATGCGAACCTTCACTGTTTCGAATGCATTCGGGAACTTTTACTTTAGCCGAATACGCACAAACTCTTGTCCCCTGGCATAGAATCCGCAGAAAATCCTTATTCGGGATCCATGAATACTGTTCAATGGAAAAACCCTTCGCATTCGGGGAGAAACCCCCGCCGTTCGGTATTCCCATTAATACACGCCAGGCAGTCATCACTCCCGATGCGCTCTCACGGCTAATAAAATAGCCCCCTTGGTGCTCTGCAAATCAACTCGCATACACTTCCATCATTTCACGTCCTCTCGTCCTCCTTCTCCAGAGAAAAACCCCCAAGGACATGGCAGACATGGGGAAAGAGCCAGTTGAGAGAACAACGCCTCACCAAAGAAACGAACCATTCGAGAGTAATTTTTTCTTTTTAATCCTTTCTCTTGTTCTTGATTGCAATCTCATGATTTTCCTTCCTTTGTTTTCAGCCTCGACTTGCTACCACAGGAAATCTTTGGTACCGAAGAGGTCCCTGAGTACATCCTTACCGATTCCTCTACTGAGGAAGAAGACGCCACGCCGGAACAGAGGACCAACCATCAACTGCGCCATCGCATCCAGCATCTAGAACACGACCTGCGGGACATCACCGCCCGCTGCAGTGCCGAATGCAAACGCCGCATGAGCTTGGAGGCATTGGTAGGGGTAAGATCCTCACCCTTACTTGATTCTCATGCTCAAGTTTCAGATCCCATGTTCAACGAGAATCTTTTCCCCTTCTTCATATGTTTCTGACAGGTACAACCTGAAGGCCTCCTGGGACAGCCTAATGGAAGCTGCAAATCACGGCAATCCTCTAAGCTTCTACATTGCCGTTACGGTGGTCCTGGAACAGCTGAAGAGGGAAGAATTGAAGAAGAAAAACGGAGAAGCAAAGAAATGAAGCATACTTTCGCTTCTTCCTCCAGGCATTCTGCTTCCCGCAAGCCCTCTCTTGTAATCTTAGGTGGCTGGGTTGCCAAATAAAGAACTTGCAAGAAATGTTTGTAATGTAGAACATTTTCATGCTAAGGGCAATACACTTTAGTATTGGCCATTTCCTTTTGTCAGGATTTTTGCTCTGAAGGCGGCTTCTTTCCCGAATGCCGACTGTTTCCATGTTTCTGATGCTTGTAATCCTGATGCTTGTAATCAACGATCAATTTCAATACTAGGATAATATTTCTTCAAGTATCTCCCGTTCATAGCAGCAGTGAACTCTTCTCCTAGTAAAGTTTTCAAGATATACGCATTTCCAGGTGTACGCCTAACTACTCGAAAAGGACCTTCCCAATTCGGGGACCATTTGCTGAACGTACTGTATTTAGTCCCAATCGGCAGTAATGCTTTCCAAACCAAATCTCCTTCTGCAAATTGCTTGACCTTTACTTTCTAGTTATAGTACTTAGCAACTCGCATCTTGTTTTTCTCAATATTTTCCAAGGCCCTAAGACGAATCATATGCAAATTATCTAATTCATTCATCATTAAATCACAGTAGTCATTGGAACTTAAATCATTTTGCAAAACTACTCTCCTTAAGTCTGATTGTATCTCCCATGGCAAGATAGCATGATGCCCGTAAACCAACTCATAAGGAGATGTTTTTGTAGCTCCATGAGGGGCCATTCGGTAAGCCCACAAGGCTTCATTGAGTACCGAATGCCACCTTTTTGGCTTCTGATCAATTTTCTTCTGTATAATCTTGATCATGGTCTTGTTAGAAGCCTCTGCCTGACCATTAGCATGGGTATAATAAGGAGAAGAATTTAACAATTTGATCCCCATACTTTCAGCAAAATCTCTGAACTCTGAAGACGTAAACTGAGTTCCTTGATCAGTTGTAATTGTTTGAGGAATCCCAAATCTGTAAATGATATGTTCTTTGACAAACTCAACCATATTTTTTGATTTTACTTTCTTCAATGGAATTGTCTCAACCCATTTAGTGAAATAATCTGTTGCCAAAAGCACAAACTTATGCCCATTGCTAGATGGAGGATTTATTTGGCCAATCAAATCTATACCCCATCCTCTGAATGGCCATGGCTTGATAATAGGATTCAAAGCTGACGCTGGAACTCTCTGAATATTTCCAAATTTTTGACAATCTTGACACCCTTTGTAATACTCAAAGCAATCTTCCAGTATCGTTGGCCAATAACATCCACTGTGCCTGATAACCCATTTCATTCGGTATGCCGATTGATGTGCTCCACACAGCCCATCGTGCACTTCACTTATCATTTTCTTTGCTTCTTCTTGACCCAGGCATTGTAGCAACACCCCATCCGATGATTTGTAATACAAATGTCCATCATGAAGAACAAACTTTATAGCCTTATACCTGAGATTTCTAGAGACCTTTCGGGACGGATTTTCCAGATAATCAACAATTTCTTTTCTCCAATCATCTTCTACTAAATCACCCCCGAAAGAATATATATCATTGGCAAACACCTCTTGATTCTCTCTGTAACCCAAAGCACTCTGAGCTAACCTGTTTGCCTCTTCATTGTGTTCCCTAGGAATATGTTGTAGAATCACTAACTGAAAACTTTTCAAGATCTCTGTTGATGGTGAAAATCCATCAACCTAGCCATGAGTTTACCTTCGGTGTTGGCATGACTTTTGTATCTTATCCATTGGTACTAACCCCCGTGGTATAAGAAGTTCACTTGTGCATGCCAGTTTTGGAGTTAAGTGTTTACACAGGGTTTTAAAGTTGAAAGCAAGACTTCCGAGATAAGTTTATTAAGCACCTCATGACAGACCTTGAAGCCCGGTACAAGTCAAGCAATGAAGTGAACATGACTCCAAGAGCCCAAGGACCAAGCCCGAGAAGATGACAAACTCTGAGGACCTAGCCAGAAAAGTGTTGAATCTTGCAAGACAAGGAGCTTCGTCCAATTTGGAAGATAATCAACACGGAGTTGAATTAGCTTTACTCGGCTTGTGAGCAACATCCGATTCGGGGGATCGGGTTGTTACCTCTCCATGTTGGCTATCTCTTTAAGACCGGGTATTGCAAGGAACCCGAATCATCTCCTACCCGGGACTTCCCTAGGATTTGAGTATATGAAGAAAGACAAATATATAAGTGGAGATGAGAGAGGAGGCTTCAAAGTGGCCAAAGTAAACTTACCCCTTCCGGATTGAAGATTTAGACTTTTTCTTGAGGGAAAGAAGATTGGTTAGAGGAAGGACTTCTTGTGCCGGCGAAGGAAATGAAGGATTATAGGAGAAGGATCTTCTATGGCCCAAGAAGGAAGTGCACAACAAAATTATGTGCCACCATTTGGAGGAATTCCGGCGCCTCCAAGTTACTACGGTGGTTTACCAATGCGAGTTTTGCAGTGCCCAATGTAGCCTTTCCAGAGCCATATGCACACCTTCCTCAACCAAAACAAAGTGGCCACCATTGGAAGATATGCTGCAAGAAACATGCAAATTATTGCAGCCATCCAAACCAATGCAAACCAAATGGGTGAAGGAAATGCAAACATCGCTTATGAGCTTTGACACCTTCACCTAGCACCGTCAGACAACTCATAGGAGGAGTAGTGCATTCTTATTATGAGCAAGGGTGCAACAAACATGATTATTAATATCAACCACCGGCGGAAGATTAGAGAGAGGATGAGCTTTACTTATCTTTCCTTTACCCCCTTTTCTTTAATTTTCAGCTTGTTTGCGCCTATGTATGCGTAGTATTTTCAGCTTTACTTTAATTTTTAGTTTTTAGTTTAATTTTCAGCATGTGTCTTAGTTTTTATCTTCATCGTGAATAATGTCACCACCTAGTTTTTACCTTTGGTAAAGTTACAAAGTTTGTGCCATGATGATATATGATTAAAAGTGCCGCTTTGTTTATTTTTGTAATTGATTTATGCATGTTTAAGCTAGTGCTCTCTTAAAAATACAAACCTGAAATTATCTAAATGCTAGCTTAATCTTTAGCGGAGGTTATGATAAAAATAAAGACCCATAGTGTTTTATGTGCTCTCAAGTTTTAGATGTATTAAAGATGATTTATTTTTGTTCGTAAATGTAAAGCTAACCTTGTCATAAATACCACTTGCGTGTTGCTCTACCTATCCAGAGCCATATAAATATTTGAGTGCAAAAACTTAGTATACAAGATTTATTTTTTGGGTGAGTTATTTCAGGCCTTGATTTTTCTGGCCCGAGACTAAGAAGCTGGTCATTCCGTTTTTGCGTATCTATCTTTTTGCTAGCCTTTCTATCCGTGCATTATGTATCCCCACATCGGAGATCTCACAAACCTCGTCGGATATCCATCCTTAAAACCAAATATCATCTTTTGTGTTTACCTCCTTGACCACAACCTATCGTTGAGTATGGATAATCAATTCAAGGAAGATCGATGGTGCCAAGATTGAATATTTCAAGTATCTCTCCAAAGGAAAAGTATTTCCGGTACCTACCTTATTTATCGCCTCTTTGCTCGAGGACGAGCAACGTCTAAGCATGGGGGAGGAGGTAGGTACGATGAAATTTTAGAGTTCAAAAGGGGAGCAAATAAAAAAGTTCAAAGGGGAGCAAATAAAAAAAATCAAAACTCCGATGTGAAAGTCTCGTTACCGAATGTATGACAAAAAATGATGAGAAAAGGAAAGAAAGAAAGAAAGAAAGAAAGAAAGAAAGAAAGAAAGAAAGAAAGAGATATATGAAGAGAAAAATATGAGTATGCGCAAAAAAATAAAAATAAAGTGAACTCCCCGGTTCTCTAAAGTGCATTAGGAATTTCAAGGCTTCATGATTAAAAGATCCATACTCAATTTTCCAACCATGTGCAATCCGATAACGAGGACTTCCTTTATGCCTCGGGATCACTCTTTGCCACTTGCACATGTCCACCTATCTCAAGCGTGTGTATTTTTCTCCTTCCCCTTCTTGATTTAACATTATTTTCCAATGACCTTTTTGACGAGTCTCGGTAAGACCATGAGAAGCTTGTCTTGTTTTGACAACATCTCATTTATAAACTTTCCCAAAAAAGATCCATATAAAGCCTACCACATATATATGTGTTATGAGAGGGAAAGTAGTAGAATAAATAGGCTTGAGAGACATGATGAGATGAGAGTTCATGAGCAAGATGCAAAGCGGTTTAAATTTGTGAACTTGGTTTAGCTCTTTTTCATCTTGTTCTTTATTTCAAAATTTCCAAGATCCATTTAAATTTTGGGAGCATGTTAATACTTGTGGGATAAGCTTAATTAAATATCTACCCTCCGTAGGGATGAAGGCTAGTACATTATGGAACTTTAATGAATTAAACTTTTGAGAGCATTATGTTTTTTTTTCATGTATGATGAAGTGCAAGGTTTAAACAATGAAGGGCAATGATGATATCCATCGAAGACTTACTCGAGGACGAGCAAGGTTTAAGCATGGGGGACCCGTTGATGGTGAAAATCCGTCAACCTAGCCATGAGTTTACCTTCGGTGTTGGCATGACTTTTGTATCTTATCCATTGGTACTAACCCCCGTGGTATAAAAAGTTTACTTGTGCATGTCGGCTTTGGAGTTAAGTGTCTACGCAGGGTTTTAACGTTGAAAGCAAGACTTCTGGGATAAGTTCATTAAGCACCTCATGACAAGACCTTGAAGCCCGGTACAAGTCAAGCAATGAAGTGAACATGACTCCAAGAGCCCAAGGACCAAGCCCGAGAAGATGACAAACTCCGAGGACCTAGCCAGAAAAGTGTTGAATCTTGCAAGACAAGGAGCTTCGTCCAATTCGGAGAGAAACCGACGAAAAGGTCCCACATGCAAAAGGGGAGAGGATCTAGAAGAGTCGGGAAGCAATACCAGACGAAGGAGGACACGGGCTGGGCCTGGATGGGCCCAGGCCGGTTGGCCCAGGCCGGCCGGCCCAGCCTGATCCAGGGCCCAGTCGGCCTCCCCTTTGACCTAATTGCATCTCGGGTTATTTATAGCCCCCTGACCGAGAGCCACGGAGGAATCAATTCGTCTTCCGCCGCCGAGGAGCAGAGAAGCTTGAGGGACACCATCTCGGAGATGAGGGTCGTGCTAGTTGTCTAGGGTCTCCCTAGCTGACGTGGGAACCTTGCATGGAAGACCACGTCGGAGCTCCGGAGCAAGGATCAAGATCGAGGCAGGATCCCAGTGGTTATCTTGTTCATGTAATCATTCATGGTGAAGTTTTTATAGTGAATCCGATTTTTAGCGATCAAGTGCCTTCTCGATGATTTTGTTTCCTTCTTGGTTTTGCTTCTTCTACGATCTATACTTAAGATAGATTACATAGGGTGCTCTTGTAGCCGCGATGGCTAGAGGTGCATACCGGACCGGCTAAGTGATTTCAACTTGTTCTTATCTAACTCGCCCTAGACTGCCCGCATGAGTAGGGATACGTTGTGACAGAACGGGGGTTCCGAAAGGCGGGCGTTTTCGGAGTTGGATGGAAGGCCACGATTTAAAGATGCTTTTAATGAGATTCGCTTTTCTATCTTCATCTATCTTGTTTGGAGCTACAACATAAGCATGATTTAGACTCTCTAGATCGGTTATCTCTTGCTTTCACTTGCTACCTCTTTAGTGGATTAGATTAGATTCATTTTCTTTATGAGTTAGTAGATTAGATGCAACTTAATTCATCATAAGATAGCTTTCCTTGCTTTACTAGATTGAATCCTTGTGTTGCACATTGTTCCACGGATTCGATACCTTGGGTTCACCACTCGAGGGAAGAAGGGTCCCTTGACTACGACGGGAGACTTGTCCGCTTGCAAGTCTAAACGAACTTTGATACAACTATTAACCGTCAACTATCTCCTTGCATTCCTCATAGTAATTCCTCAGGATATCATTTCTACATTCATATTGGCCATTCAATTGTTTTATAACTAGCTCTGAATCTCCATAAATTTCAACCAAAATAGCCTTCGCTTCTTTCAAATATTGAAGCCCTCTAAGCTATGCTTCATATTCAGCTTGATTATTTGTGATAGTGGGTTGGATAGGAACAAATTCAAACATCTCTCCTCTGGGTGAAATTAATAAAATTCCTACTCCACCTCCTTTGCCACATGAGGATCTATCAAAAAACAAAGCCCAAGGAGTAATCTCAAGAAAATTAATTGATGGATCACGATGTTCAGTAATGAAATCAACAATAATCTGTCCCTTAACAGCTTTTGCCGATTCAAAACTTCAACTCAAACTCAGACAAAAATAAAATCCACTTGCCAATCCTTACATTCAAAATTGTCATAGACAACATGTGTTTAATTACATCAAATTTTTAATATACAACGCATTCGACATTCAACAAATAGTGCCGAAACTTTGTACATGAGTAATAAACACACAGGCAAAGCTTCTCCGCAGCCGAATATCTTGTTTCGGGATCAAGCAATTTTCGGCTAAGGTATGCAACTACTCTTTCCTTTCCCTCAAATTCTTGTATGAGGGTCGATCCAATGGTTTGGGTATCGGCCACCACATACAACTTAAAAGGCTTGTTGAATTGTGGAGGTACCAACACTGGTGGTTCCTTCATGTATTCCTTAATCTCATCGAAAGCCTTTTGTTGTTCGTCACCCCATACAAACTTCTAATCTTTCTTGATCCTCAACAGTGGAGAGAGTAGATAGAAAGGCAACACCTTTTGTGACAAATTTGAAATGAGCCTTCTCACAAAGTTAATCTTGCCAAGCAATGATTGCAACTCCTTGAGATTGGTTGGAGGAACAACTTCATCAATAGCTTTCATGCTTTTCTTGCCAACTTCTATTCCCCCTTCATGTACCAAAAATCCCAGGAACTCTCCAACTGAAACTCCAAAGGCACACTTGTTCGGATTCATCTTAAGCCCATGCTTTCTAGTGCACTTTAGAGTTTTCCTCACATTATCCAAATGTGATTCATGATCCAAAGACTTGATCACGACATCATCAATGTATATCTCAACAATTTTGCCGATCAACTCATGAAAAATATAATTCATGGCCCATTGATAAGTTGCACCGGCATTTTTCAACCCAAATGTCATGACAATCCACCCAAACAGGCCTATATGTCCAGGACATCTGAAGGCTGTCTTCGATATATCTTCTATTGCCATAAAAATTTGATTGTACCCTGCATTGCCATCCATGAAGCTAATAACCTTATGTCCAGCAGCAGCATCAACCAACAAGTCAGCAACAGGCATTGGATATCCATCCATTGGTGTAGCTCTATTTACATCTCTAAAGTCTATGCAAACCCTCACCTTCCCGTTTTTCTTGTATACAGGAACAATGTTAGAGATCCACTCCGCGTATCTGCATGGCCGAATGAAGTTTGCTTCTATTAATCTCTCAACTTATTTTTTCACGTTGGCCAATACTTCATCCTTGTAGATTTTTCGGGGAGGTTGCTTATAAGGTCTAAAACCAGGCTTGATTGGCAACCGATGCTCAACAATGGAATGATCTAAACCAGGCATCTCCGAATAATCCCAAGCGAAGCAATCTTTGTATTCTTTTAATAGCTTAATTAACTCCTTTCTGAAACTTGAATCCAAGTTAGTACTGATAAATGTCGGCCTTGGCTTGTCACCATCTCCAATGTCTATTTCTTCCAATTTGTCAGCCGACATAAATCCACGTCCTAACTTTCCATCAGTTCCATCAATTGGATTCTCCATTAAAAATTGCTATAAGAGCCGACTGCTTGAATCGGCTGTTGATCACTGCTGACTGGTTCAACAGGACCTTCACCCCAGTCCTTGCCTGAGAAGCAATCTATACCTTGATACTCCCAGAAGGCTGGTTCCACGTTAGCCACGCTTACTGAATCATCTGCTTGGACAACTTCTACATCATCATCCACCCATTGAACAAGTTGTTGATGCATAGTAGATGGAATGCAACAGTTCGCATGAATCCAATCCCTTCCAAGCAGCAAGCTATATGCTCCTTTGACCTCAATGACAAAGTCTTAGACCCGATCATTAGATCCACATGTACACAGCCCTTGGTATTTGAAGGATTTCCAGCAAAATCATTCAGAACTATACTTGTTGGCGTCAAATCTCCAGGGCCCATGCCAAGCTTCCTAAATGTAGTGTATGGCATCACATTGACCGCAACTCCACCATCAACAAACATCTTGGTCAATGGCTTCCCATTGACATATCCTCTCAAGTACAGCGGTCTCATGTGCCGATTCTTAGCTGGCTTGTCAGAAGTAGCTTGCTTGGCCAACACTAGTTGTGCCATCAGCCCAAATTGCTCAGCCTCATCAATGTCTGGTGACGCCTCCTCCTGTACAACCTGATTAGCTGGAGCCATGAATTCATTCGGCAAGAAGCATACCATGCACGTAGGAGCCGAACGACCAGATCCATCAGGCTTGTCTTTTGGACGCCACACCTCGCTTCCTCTTGATTCCTCGCCTCGCTTCAACTCCTGATTCCTCAAGCGCTGAACTCTTCTCTTTTGGCTTCTCCTCAAACCAGGTGGGCACCACTGTCCTTTCTGCTAGACATATTTATGATCTTCTTCTTCTTCATGATCAACCCATCTGTGGTCAGCATATCTTTTTTTTGGTTGATCATTAACTTCATTTATTTTTATGCTCCAACCGTCACTAGGATGTATCCTTCCAATTCTTTCATGGACGGATCGGCGATTGATAGTATCCTACCTATACTCAGTATATTTGTCACTGCATTGGGGACAATTGTTCAGTGTGGGAAGCTTTAACCCTTCGTTCCAGCAGTGCCTGAAGAAAGCACATCCCCAATGCGCACGCTCTTGTTCTCTCGCATGTTCCTCTCGTTCTTTCCTGTGCACTTCTTCTTCATATCTTTGCTTCTCCTCCTCGTACCTTTGTTTCTGGTAGTGCTCTTTTTCTTGCTGACGCTGCTACTTGTTGAGGAGAATACGCGAAGTCACCCTGGGTTTGGAGGATTCCCCAATGTCAATTTGACTTTTCAGGATGTGAGGCACTTCCTTGTGGACTTGTTCAACTGTCACTTGTCGAGCAGGGTCAACTGATCCATCCTGCTTTGCCTTCACTGAAGTCAAAACCTTCACTTTTCCTTTCTCTTCAGCAGTCACCATGCTAATTGAGAACCCAATCATGTTCTGAGGAAAAGGATTGCCATCTAATTTTATCTTATTATCAAATTTTAGATGACCTTCTTGGATAGCCTTTTGAATTCTCATCCTAAAAACCCTGCATTCATTAATGGAGTGAGAATTCCTGTCATGAAACCCACAATATCTCTTTTCTTTCACTCCATCAGGCCAAAGCATAGAATGCCCATCTGGCAACTTGATTCGGCCTTCCTTCACGAGGAACTCAAAAAGCTTATCGGCCTTGGTGACATCGAAATCATAAGTGCTCTTGGCTTGCTTGATCCACCTTTGATTCACCGTTAATGACTCTTTGCCCCACACTATTTCAGTTACAGCTATTTCCTCCTCATCATCAAATTCCACTTCCGGATCTGCTACATCAATGTGTTTAGCGAACCTGGAGTCTTTCTTGAAGCCATAAGCCTGGTTGCTCATCAATGACAATCTGTGCGACAATTGGCCAAGATTATCGAATTCCATGCCGAATAGCTTTTCCCGAATAGTTGGCAACATACCCGCTACAGCCATACCAGCCAATTGATCATCTAGTAGGTTCAAAGAGAAGCACATGCTTTTGGTCTCTCTGAATTTCCTGAGGAACTCCATTGGCATCTCATTGTTCCTCTGCCTCAGGGTAGTTAGATCAATTAGCTTTTTCTCATTACTACCAATGAAATAATGAGCATAAAACTTTTGCTCCAAATCCTTCCAAGAACAGATTGAGTGAGCAGGCAAAGAAGTGAACCATGTAAAGGCTGGGCCTATCAATGATAAGGGAAAATATGGTCCTGAATGCCTCATCAGCAGAAGCTTCCCCAAGCTGCATCAAGTATCGGGCTATGTGTTCCACAGTGCTTGTATCATCTTGCCCAGAAAACTTCGTGAGATCCGCAGGAACTTTCATCCTGTTCGGTAAGGCCACCCTATTATACGATTCTAGGAAAAGAGGTGTATACACATGCCCTTGGTTTTTAGGCTTTAGACTGAATTGATTCTAAAGCACATCGGTCATCCTCTGCATCAGGAGGTCAATATTGACGTCTTGATTCCCTGTTCCTCCAACAGGCATCCCTGTAGCACCACCATATCCAGGATTCGGGAGAGCATCAACAACACTGTAATCCATGAACTCCAAATACCCTGTGCCGTACATGTTCTTCTGCAACCTGTTATTTGCTGCGGCTATCCTGTAAGTAGAATCAGGTTCAACTCCAGGAGTGCCAAACGCCATCTCTCCATATATACGTGGATTAGGTATCGCCTGACGAGGATTTGGCCGAACTGGTTGGCTATCCACGTGTTGAGTTGGCTGACCACTCATGCTCTGTGGAGGCGGTTGAACACTTGTATCTTGACGAACCGGTTGGCCAGTGACAACAGCACTTGATTCTCCTTCAAAATGTTTGTCCACTCCTGGGCCAAAGACGCCAACCATCACTTGTCGAAAGCTATACAGAAATGCAGTATTGTGCCTAGCCATTATGTCTTCCAAAGCTTTCTGTACCATGCCAAAAACTTCCTGTTTCTCTTCAGCAGATGTGGTATCAGGTTCTCCTGAGAGTAGAACCCTTGGCATGTCAGACTTGAGGTATGGTACACTGCTTCAATTTTTGGAAAACGACATCAGACACTTCTGCTGGAATTGATCAATAGCTTCCTTCAGTTGCAATTGCTGTTCTGTAGACAGCTCCTCCAAGGTGACATCCATGACATCTTGAATATCAGGCATCTTGATCAACTGGAAGGTCCCACCGGGCATGCCAAAAAGTGTGTTGACGTAAAATCAGCACCTCACGCCAAGCACACAGCAAGCCGAACAGAGCTGGCTTAACATACGTTGCCGAATCCGAAGAGTGCCAGTCAATTTTCCTGAAACTAACAAAGGATGAAAAGCAGTTAGATAAAACCTGGAACTTGCCGGGGGTACCAGACAGTTCCGTATTTACGGCCTCAAAGCCAATCAAAACGACATATAGCTATAAAAAGCTATCTGTAGGCAATCTGAGTGTCATTCGGGAACTTTAAAACATGTAAACAAGATATAGCCGAATGCATGACGTAAGCATGATGATAGATCGATCTTTATCTAAATAACATTATAACACGTGACTACGACCGATTATCAAGGATAAATCACAATAAAATAAATAAGGGCGAAGCATGATTATAAATTTGCAGTAAACATGCATGCAAAGGCCAAAAGCACTAATCTACCGCATGTCTAGATACTTTCGAACCCGTCGAGCGTGACACCAAACAAGTTAATCCACCGCATGATACGACTTGTTTGAAAACACACCACCAACCAAGAGTAGATCAATCCACCGCATGATACAATCTAAACATGGAAGGCTAAAAGCATACATTATTTAAAACAAGCTTATGAACATGTTTCGCTCGTGGCAGAATTGCCGAATATAGCTGTACAGCCGATTCGGGTTCCGTGGAGAAGGAACAAACTATGCTAGATCAACACGCTTGGACCCACAACACGTGGCAATCTAGATTGATTTTGAGTTCGGCTATTAAAGAGCACGTGATCCATGCGCCACATTGAATTGAGGATTTGAACATACATCATATGTATCGTAAACAAGATAAAGCCGAATCTAATCAACCTAAATTGGGCAATAAGAGTGTTACATGAATTAAACATAAAAGCTAAATTTAGAGCAACACAAGGTAACTTAATGAATCTATTAGATCTTGCCAAATTTAATAGAGCCGATAACTAGCTCCAAGCTAGATCTTAGCCTACCACATGGCTCATGATCCAACAAGAAACTCTCTTGAACCAAGCTTAAATCCACCGCATGATATTAAGCATGGTAACTAGACTACTTGCATCACGGTCTAAATCCACCGCATGATACTAGACATGATACAAGGTTGCCGGTACTTACGGAGGTCGACAGATCCATGGCTCCTCTCGAAGAACTCGACGACTCGACTAAAGGACTCGAAAGATGGCACGGGGCCGGCTTGTTGTGAAACTGTTCGATCCCTATTACAAACACTAAGGGTTCATATTTATACCTTTGTCATAACACGACTCCTAGTCGACCACGAGTACAACATTTATTGCTTAAATTAATGCCCCGACACCAATGTCCGTCTTGCACCCATCATCAATTCGTCCCTTCCTTATATTCAGGCCACGTCATCATGTATTCCCGAATGCTTCCTCTTCCAAGCGCAAAACAGCCCTTCTACCGAATGATGGCGTGCTCCCGACCGCAGGCATCTTTACCGAATGCTTTGATGAAAATTTCCTGTCGAATGGTGTTTCGTTACCAAACTCTGCCCACAAGTCAGTCTCTTTCATGTACCAATTTTTGGTGTTAACATCATCCCATCGCCATCAACTCTAGCTCTGCCACACGCAAGTTGCGCCCGAGGCACTCGAGCACGCCCTACGACAAGCTCTGGCCTAAGCTTAGGCCTTGACGCGGCATGCTAGTTAAGTGCTCGGGCGGACCTAAGCAACAACAAACTACTCGGAGGAGGCGCCAAGCGTCCCGGGATGAACAGCTTCGCCTAGCCACGCGGCGGCTCCCACGACCAAGTGGCACGACTCCCCTTCAATGCGCCCTGGTGGACAGCGACACACGACGGGACATCCCAGCGACCAAGCAATGTACATCATATTACCTTCCCCTTGTGCCCCTCCCGTTGTATATATAAAAGGGAGAGGAGAGCAACCATCACAAGGGTTAGACCTCCTATAGATCGAACACCATTCTAAGGGACTTGGGTCCGACACCCTCTCCCGACTAGTTTGTAACCCCTACTACAAACACTCCTAGCACGGGAACACAGCAGCTCGACACTTGACGTAGGGTATTTCTCCTCGGAGTCCCGAACCAGTATAAATCCCATTGTCTCCTGTGCTAACCATCCGAGCCCGACACACAATCGATACGAATTTACTATCCAGCGGTAAAGAACCCCAACAATTGGCGCGCCAGGTAGGGGGACATCGGGTGTCTCGACGAACTTCACCAGCGGATTGGATGAACGGCTGCAGGGTCCCATTGACCCCTGGGGCCACCTTACGCTTCGGCTCCCTCGGCTTCGTCTACACTAGGCCGGCGGAGCCTGTTGCCGGGTGTACCTTCACCCGGCCATCTCGTCCCAACATCTTGACAGGGGCTACGGGGTGTGAAGCTTTCGTCCGAGGCTTCTCCGACGAGACGATCATCGGCATGTTAGGGCCGAATCCAACGCAAGAGCGTTTTAGGCTCGCAACCTACTACCTCACCGACCTCACCTTCCAGGCAAGCGGAGCTGAGCCGCTTGCTTGGGGGGAGTTCATGGAGCGGTGTACCGCGATGTACTCCCATGGATAGCCCGGCCTCCCGGACGACCCGGTGACGGCCTACGTCAACAACTTGCGCGCGACCAGCCGCCTCCGGGCCTGCGATGACTCGAAGGACGCAAACTGCGCGGCAGTGCGACCCCACGCGGGAGTGCAACGTCTGCGTGGCGTTGGCCTTGAGCAGCTCCGACTCAGAGCCAGCACCACGCCACCATGCTGCCGATGCCCAATGACGGCACGGCTTGACGAACTCGCGGAGTCCAAGCACCAGCTCGACGAGGAGCTGGCCATTCTTCACTAGGAGCTAGGGTCAGAGCCCTGTGATCGACAACCCGCACAGGATGTTCCAGTAGCAGCCCCGTGAGGGGATCGGCGAGTGGCGGTAGCGCTGCCCAACCGCCGAACAACCAAGGGCCCACGTATCGACGCCGCCGGCCCGGGGACGAACGCGTGACAACGACCGATGCACCAATGAGGGCGCTAACGTCGACGCCAATGCCAACGCTGACGCTGATGCCCCGCCACTCTTCAGGCGGGCGTCGCAGAACCTCACCGCGACAGCCATCTTGCTGTGTGGCTGTCCGGAGGCAGTGACCTCCGAGGAGCGACGAGTGCACCAGCAGCTGAAGGCTCTACTGGAGGCGGTGGAGGCACAACAAGTGGAAAGCTCCGCTTCACGCCAGCGCTCGAAGCGAGGGCGGGTAGGAGCACCGTCCGCGCACGGCCCGAATCTGCCTCCCTGTCAACATCGGGAGCGCGGGGAAGGGGGCGGGGCCGCTGCGGTGGCGGTCAAGAGCCAGCTCAGGCCCAACCAATATGCACGAAACACTACCGAGGCCCATCGACAGGCCGAGAGTGTCGACAACCGCTCACGCTACCACGACGACCGCGGACGCGGGCGACGCCACGACTGCGACGACGACCGTGACCGCAAATGGTCGCCGAACCAAAGAGGTCCACGGGCCTTTGGTCAGAGCATCCAGGATGCGAGGTTCCCCTCGCGCTTCCATGCTCCAACCAACGTGCCTAGGTACGACAGGGACACCAACCCCAACATGTGGCTCGAGGACTACCGACTCGCCTGCCACGCCGAGGGAGCGACGGGTGACCTCTTCGCCATCAAGAACCTGCCGCTCTACCTCAGCGACTCCGCGCGAACGTGGCTCGAGCACTTTCTGCGTGACAAGATCCACGATTGGACTGATCTGCGCTTAGTCTTCGTCGGGAACTTCCAAGGCACGTACACACACCCTGGCAAGCAGTGGGAGCTGCGCAGCTGCAAGCAGCAGCCAGGAGAGAGCCTGCGCGAGTACATTCAGTGCTTCTCCAAGCGCATCCGACAACGACGGCATTTTGGTGCTCCAAAACAGCACGACTTGTACTTCCCTCATCGATCGACTCGGGCGCCGCATGCCTCGTACGACCCGGGAGCTCCTCGACATCACGAGCAACCACGCTGAGGGCGAGGAAGCAGTCGCCGCCCCTTAGGGCATGGGGAAGCAAGTCGTAGACCACAGTGAGGGTACGTCCTCGCGCTTCAATAAGAACAAAAGAACGATAAGCGCCGTCGCGATAACAACTTGGTCGCAGTAGTGGAGTGCAAGACATCACGCTCCAAGGGCAACCCGACCAAGCATGCGTCGTCCAAGGACCATTTCAAGAGACTCCTGGACGTGCCGTGCCCGCACCACGAGGTCCCCGTCAAGCACTCCCTCAAGGACTGCCAGCTCATCAAGAACTACGTCAATGACACCCTCAAGCCCAGAATAGCGGATCAATCCAAGAAGGGAGGGCCACCGCCAACAATGACGATGGCGCGGGGGCTATGTACCTGGGTGAAGATGGTGCAGTCCACATGATCTTCGGTGGATCTCCAGCAAGACCTTCGAGGCAGCGCGAGAAGCTCATTCGGCGAGAAGTCTTCAACGCCGACACTGTGAAGCCATCCTACCTAAAGTGGTCAGAGGTTCCGATAACCTTCGATTGCAAGGACCATCCCGACCATGTGCCTCATCCAGGATCCTACCCACTAGTGGGAGCTGCCTTGTTCAAGTCCAAAAGGATCCACAAGGTCTTGATGGATGGGGAAAGCGGGATCAACGTGCTCTATGCCTCGATGCTTGACGACATGGGCATCCCGCGGTCCCAGCTAAGGCTGTCGACCGCACCATTCCACGGGGTCATCCCTGGGATGGAGGCGCTCCCCATCGGGCAGATCGATCTGCCCGTCATGTTCGGGGACTTGCGGAACTTCCACACCAAAACCATCACCTTCGAAGTGGTGGGGTTCTCGGGGACGTACCATGCGATCCTCGGGAGGCCGGTGTATGTGAAGTTTATGGCCGCGCCGAACTATACGTACCTGAAGTTGAAGATTCCTGGTCCGAAGGGGATCATCACAGAGGTGAGGAACCAAGTTGAGAAGTACCTTGGTTCGTGTGTGATGAGTGATTGACCGGATGGTTTGAAGCTTTGTGTGTGTAGTGTTGAGTTGTGTTGTGTGTGTTTCATTTTGTGTATTTACCTTATTGTTTATGTGGTGTGTTGTCAATGCACTCGTGAGGAGTGGTTGACAACGTTGTGTGGACCGACTCTTGGCCTAGTATTGCGGGTGTTGGTTGCGGCTTGGTTTGCGTTGGTGCGGTGAAGAACAAAGCGCGAAAGGTCTTAGCCTTGCGGGGCCTCCGAGGAGTGGAGAGACAAGTAGGCTTGGTTCGAGGGACCCGTGGCCGACGGGATCAAGTGCGAGCCGCATGGTGCAAGAAGAGCAAGACGAAGTCGTGGACATGGAGCCGGTGCATCGGTGGTGGCCAAGTCAAGGAACGAGGCAAGACCGAGTAGACCGTCCGGCGCCGGAGGTGAAAGGCTTGGCGGGCTCGACGCTTGGCGTGGTGAGGCCGGGCCGTGTACGCGGGGTTTGGTGGTTTGGCCACAAAACCACCGGCGGACGGTTTCTTGGTTTGGGCCTCAAAACCAAGTCCGAGGGCCCAACACGACGGAGACGGGATCCGGGCGTGTCGGGAAGCTTCGAAGCGGAGGACACGCGGCGGGATCGCATGGCTTGCGTCGGGAGGACGCGGGGTGCGGCGAAGGCGTGGCCGTCCGATGGCAAGACCCACAAACATTACCAAAATGCCCCTACGTGGGTTGTATCGCCATAGTGTAGTTAGGGGTAGTCGAGTCATTTACCACTCCGGCGGGACCCGATATATAAGCCTGGAGTGTGTGTTGATGGCTCCCTCTCTCCGCGATTTAGGGTTTCATTTCCCCCCTTCCCTTTCTCATTTTTGTAGCTATTTTCCTTCCTATTTTCTCTAGGCTAGCATGAGAGCTTCATGAGAGATTTGTTGAGAGGGATGGATGCTAGGGCGGCATGCTAGACCTTGTGAATCTTTCCTGGTTTGTATAGAAGATTCGGGGTTGTTTTTCGTGCCTTTTTGTGCCTATTTTCGTGCCTTTGTTCTCGGTGTGATTCCGCGGATTTGAGTGAGTTTCTTCCCGGATTTCTTTGAGGAAAACATGGATAGATGTCTTGTGCATCTTTGTGCTTGATCTTGTGCCCTCAAACGCCGGAAACTACTTCGATTCGTGAGTTTTCGTTCGGTGCTCTAGGTTTTGGTGGTGCTCAAAGGATTCGCGATTCCCGGTGATTTAGGGAGTTAGGAGGCAAGATTTTTGGGCTATAGCATCCTTGTGTGACGCTTTTCAAGTACCCAAACCCTTGTCTCCACAGCTTCAACCGTTTGGGAAATCCGATGATGATTTGGGGGAGTTGACTTTCGGGGGTCGGGCCGTTTCTCGCTCTGTCCCGCACCGGCGGACGGTCCGCAGGGGGGTCGCGGACGGTCCGCGTGGGCCGTGTTCGTCCCGTGTTCTTCGCGTTCTTGCTCGTCCTTTGTTTCGATCCGTCGCGATTTTGGTTTTTGGTTGGACGGAGTTTCGGACGGTCCGCGGTGTCGGGCGGACGGTCCGCGGGTGCTTGGCGGACGGTCCGCGTGCTCCCCGCGGACGGTCCGTGGGTCGTGTGTGGCTTTGGTTCGTTCGTGTGATTTAACGGACGGTCCGCGGGAAGGGCCGGACGGTCCGCGACGTCGGCGCGGACGGTCCGCGAGAGCAGGTCGGACGGTCCGCGCGGTCCATCGCGGACGGTCCGCACCGCCGGGGCGGACGGTCCCGCCAGAGCCTCGTGCGGTCTTTGTTTGTTTCGATTCCTTTCCTCCCTTTCTAGTGCTTCCGCGTGTGCTTCTAGGAATCGTTCCTAAGGCTAGAGGTTGATCCATAACCTCGTGGTCTTGGCGATTGGTGCGTGATTCGATCCATCGCTCGTGTGTGACCGGGATTTGAGTAGGACATAGGCCGGGTTCTTTGGGAAGAATTTTTACCGCTCCTATTCACTCCCCCCTCTCTAGTCGCCATCCGATCCTTCGCAGGGACCATGTATCAGCGTGCATTCGAGTGCAATGCTGAGTGCTTTCAGTTTGGTAAGGCACTCATCCGGTTTGAAAGGCTCCATGCCGAGCCTCCATCCGAGGAACAAGATGTCCCCGAGTCGTCCAAGCAAGCGGCCTGCTCTTTCGAGCCCGCCAAGGACGTCAAGGATGTGGCCGTCTCAGACGATGGCCGTACACTCCGCATCGAGACGGCACTCGATCCTAAATAGGAAAGCGCGCTCGTCGACTTCCTCAAAGTGAACCTCGATGTGTTCGCATGGAAACCCTCCGACATGAAGGGGATCCCGAGAGAGGTTGCCGAGCACACACTGAACATCAAGCCGGGGTCGAAACTGGTAAAGCAACGTCTTCACTGCTTCAATGACAAGAAGTGCAAGGTGATTAGTGAGGAGATCGTGAAGCTCCTTAGTGCAGGGTTCATCTGAGAAGTATTCCACCCCGAGTGGCTTGCTAACCCTGTACTTGTAAAAAAGAAGAATAAGAAATGGAGGATGTGTGTTGACTACACGGGCCTTAACAAGGCATGTCCCAAGGATCTGGTTCCTTTGCCTCGCATAGATCAAGTAGTCGATTCGACAGTTGGGTGTGAAACCCTCTGTTTTCTCGATGAGTACTCCGGGTACCACCACATAGCCATGTGCATAGCGGACCAACTCGCAACCTCGTTCATCACTCCGTTCGGCGCGTACTGTTACAAGACAATGCCCTTCGGGCTTAAGAACACAGGCGCTACGTTCCAGCGGTGCATGTGGCGCATCTTCAAAGAGTTGATAGGACACATCATCGAAGCATATGTCGATGACATCGTGGTCAAGTCGAAGAAGACTAGGGATCTAGTTCCCAACCTCACCGAGGTCTTTGCAAAGCTGCGACAGCACTGGGTGAAGCTAAACCCCAAGAAATGTGTGTTCGGGGTTCCAAGGGGCATGCTCCTTGGCTTTGTCATGTCGGAACATGGCATTGAAGCGAACCCCAAGAAGATCTCGACCACCATGGACATGGGACCAATCAAGAACCTAAAAGGCATACAACATGTCATGGGCTGCCTCGCGGCTCTGAGCCGCTTCATAGTGAAGGACCGATTAGGCGACCAGAGAGGGGGGGAGTGAATGGGAGCCGATAAAAATTCTTCTCAAAGGAGATTGAAACTCCGACAAGATGAACTCGCTCGGTCAGACCCCCAAAATCACACGCTCCGCACTTCTACCTTCCGTTTGCCAAAACTACGTAGCCACTGGAGTGCTACTAGTCCTAGAAACAAGCTCTACCAGCAACTTCAACACACACGCACCCACGGCAGCGGAAACAACTCGAAAGCCGGCTGTCCAGAGGGGGGCAGTTAGACCGGGTATGGGGGAGGTTAGACCGCCTCCACTAGGTAACCAAGAAATCCTCCGAAACACCTCTTCCGAGCACCAAAACGCACCACGGTTTCACCAACGTACATCTCTCGGTCGGGGCCATGCTAGCTACCGGACAATCTTGGCGAAAACCAAAACTTCACCCAAGGGCCTAGGGGCGCTTAGACCGGCTACCGGGGGCGGTCTAACCTCCCGTACCCGAAGAACGAACTCCAAACAAGAATACCTAGCAAACGACACGAGAACGACCCGAAATTTCACCCGGACGCTCCTCCGATCAAGGCGAACAAACTCACGAGAGGAAAATCCGGTGAAACAAAACTTTGACCTCCGGAAACACCCGGGGTGGTTAGACCGCCCCCTCCCAGGCGGTTAGACCGCCTCTCCCAGAAAAACAGCCCGCGGGTAAAACCCTAACTTCCTCGCGCTCAATCTCCCGAATCACTCCACGGATTGCAGCAAAATTTTGGGAATAGCTGGGTTACCTCCTAGGCAACCTCTACCTCAAAGGAATCGACCCGAAACGCTCACAATCAAGAGGAATCGAAGAAATCGCCTCTCTAGGTCAAGAACTCGCCCAACTCGAAAAACCACCAAATCGAGTCCGATTCAAGAGAGATTTGGTGGCAAAGTCACCAGCCAAAGAGGCACAAGATCCTCATACGTGACACCCACCAAAGACCCTAAGAAATCGTCCTCAAAACACAGCCAACAAGGAGCTCCGAAAATCAACACAAAGGAGAGAGGGAAAACCACCTTGAGGAACAACGCCGAACCATCTATACATACCATGAAGGTTCGTACAAGGTCTAGCTTGCCACCCAAACATCCATCCCTCTCTCTAGATCTCACATGAAGCTCTCAAGCTAGTCTTAGGAAAAACTAGGGAAAAAGGAGAACGAAAATGGAAAAACCAATGAGCTAGGGTTCCAAGAGTTGGCTGCCATCCACCCACTCAATGAGTATATATGGAGGCACCCAAAAGACTAAACTACCCTTACTTAAAACTAGGGATACAAGCCCCTCGAGGGCGAATTCGGAAGTCTTCAGATTTTCTTCATGAGATGGATGCCCGGTGACCGCAACCTGCTTAGCCTCGACGCAAGCCTTGCGATCCCGACGCGTGTCCTCCGCTTCGAAGCATCTCGGCGCCGGCGGCCGGGCGATCGGACCGCCCCCCGGGCGGTTAGACCGGCCCGGGAGATCCGACCGCCCCCGGCGGTCCGACCGCCCTCCCCGGGCGGTTGAACCGGCCCGGGTGGCCGCACCTCCTCGTCGAGTCTTCGACCTCGCCTTTATGGCTCAACCGAGTAACCCAGTGGTTTTCTGGTGAACCACTGAAAACCCCGCGAACTCGGTGTGGCCTCCGCCAATCTCCACTCATGACTCGGCTCCCACGTAGTCCCGGCTCGACCTTGGTTTTGAGGCTCTACCAAGAAACCGACCACGACTTCATCTTGCTGTTCATGCCACCATGCGGCCCGCACTTGACCCCACTGGCCACCGGGTCCCTCGAACGAAGCCTACTTGTCTTCTCCACACCTAGAGGCCTCACCGGCAACGACCTTTCGCACTTGTTCTTCACCTGCACCAACACGAGTCAAGCCGCAACCTGCACCTGCAATACTTAGCCAAGAATCAGTCCACACAACATTGTCAATCACTCATCACACAAGGAAGCGACCATCCACCGGTCCCCGAACCACACATGGTCCTCACATAGCACGACTCGGAGAGCACAACCTGCCACTGTACAAGCTCATGAAGAAGTTCGACGACTTCGCATGGACCCCCGAAGCATAGGAAATGCTCGACTCGCTCGAACATGCTCAAGAGCCCACCGATCCTCATAGCTCCGACCCCTAAAGAGCTGATGCTCCTGTACATCTCTGCGACAACTCAGGTGGTCAGCGCTGCACTGGTGGTCGAGCGAGAAGAGCCCGGAAGGTCACAGAAGGTGCAACGGCCAATGTACTTTGTCAGCGAGGTGCTCTCTGACTCGAAGACGCACTACTCGTAGATGCAAAAGCTCGTCTACGCGATCTTGATGACCAAGCGCAAGTTTCGACACTACTTTGACGCGCACCCCATCAATGTGGTGTCCAAATACCCGCTCGGGGAGGTCATCCATAACCTTGAGGCCGAAGGGAGAATCTCCAAGTGGGCGCTCGAGCTGATGGGGCAGAACATAACGTACGCACCATGCAGTGGTATCAATTCCCAACTACTCGCATACTTCGTTGTCGAGTGGACAGAGATTGTTGACGATGCAAAACCGTGATCAAGTTCACTGCAAGCCTACGGGTGACTTGCTGCCTCTTTCACCAAGGAGGGTCCTCCCTAGATTTGTCAATCCAAGGATCGGAAGCAAACCACTAAGGTTCTTTATGTAACCTACCGGTCTAACCCTATGTGAAGTGTTGATTGCATTAAGATTAAACATACAAACATGAAGGGATGTATGGATCTCATCCACCTAGCCATAAAGGTAGGCAAACCAAAGGCAACCCTACCTATCGTCTTCTTGCTGCCGCTTCGGCCACGATGACAAACCAATCTAATATATGCTATGATAAGGAGTACACTCGATACAGAGTAACCCAATGTGGAGTGGTCCGATGCACGTTCATTTGCCGCTTTCTCCACCGTACTGTCACTACGCAAAGATATTCATCACCGAACGACAACCTAGGTCTGTGCACTACAACGATGTATCTGCAAGAGATAGACTAACCAGCACGATTAGATCTATTCCTACTAAAATCATACGCTAGCTACACATATGGATAAAACACTCATCAATGTAGATCAATGTAAAGAAAAGACATGATTTATATCACCATTGAATGTAGAATGTACAATTGCCTTGATGGAATCAAGGCATGGGCTCCGGAACTCCATCATGGCTTCGCCACGCAGGGCCAACCATGGCGGCTAGGCATGGCCTAGGCCATCTCCTAGGCAACTCAAGGACTTACGGCGGTCGTCGGCTTCCTCTCGGTACTTCTCCTTCATTTCGGTGGCTCTCTGATGAATGGATGGATGTGGCGGCTGGCGGAGGCAGAGGCAGTAAATAGACAAGCACCTAGGTCAAAGGGGGCGCGAACCGAGCTCGAAATAGGCTAGGCTGACCGGCCGAGGCCTGTTTCGGCCCGGTTCAGCCTCGTCTCGCTCCCCGATGCTTCTCGGTCAATTGTTGACTTGTTCCCTTATGCATGTGGGCCCTTGACGTTGTCTTCTCCACGGTTTAGACAGAGCTCCTTGTCACGCAAGATTCAACATCTTCTATCTAGGTCCCTGGAGTTTTTTTGCTTCATGCTTCGATCCCTGGGCCCTTTGGAGTCATGTTCATGAGGTGTCTTGACTTGTGTCGGGCTTCATGATCTTCTCTTGAAGTGCTTGATGAACTTATCCCGAAAGTATCCTATTTAACGTTAATTTCTTGCATAAACAACAAACTCCAAAATCGACATGCGAGAGTGAACTTGATACCTCCGGGGTTTTAGTACCATTGGTTAGAATATCAATTACGTGCAAATGTTGATGATAAACTTATTTCTAGGTGTACCAAAATCGACTGTCAACATACCCCCATGCTTAAACCTTGCTCGTCCTCGAGCAAGTCCAAGATCTTTGCTTAACTTGGAAATCAGCGTTTTCCTTCAATGTCTTCCCTACACTTAGTTATACACAACAAGACATATTGCTCTCTCAAGTATTTAGCATTTAAGGTTCAAGTTTTGACCGGCTACTTCTTTATGGAAGATAGAATATCATTAAAGAACATGCCACAATGAAACAAATATAGTGCTCTCGAGCTTAAGCAAACTTCAAACCTTTACCTTGTTGCATCGTGAAGAGTTTTCAAAGAGTTGCACTTCTAACATAAGTGAGGTTCTCTTGCAAAAGCTCATGGAAACACTCATCTCATCAAGTCGCTCAAGCCTACACTAGATTAATCTCAACCTATTCTACTCATATATGAAAGTGGAAAGCTTATGTGGAGCTTGGTAGGTAAAAACAATCCTAGCAAAACATTATACTTGAAATGTTGTCAAACTAAGAGAGAGATCTATTGGAATTACAGAGACTAGTCAAAAAGTCCATGGAAAATAAATGTTGGAAAAAGACAAAGATGGAACACACACATTTAGAAAGGTGGGCACGTGCAAGTGGCAAAATGGGTGATCCCGTGACACAAATGATGTTCTCGTTATCGGATTGCACATGGTTGGAAAAGATTGAGTATGGACTTGTCTTCAAAGCTCTAAGATTTAAATGAAGCTAGAAAGAACCGAGGAGCATTTTTTCTCTTTTTTCGTTTCTTTTTTCTTTTCTTATTATTTTTTCTTTCTTCTTCTTCTTTTTTCTTTCTTTCTTTCCTTCTTCTTCTTTTTTTCTTTCTTTCCTTCATTTTTTGTTCTCCTATATTTTTGTATTCTTCATTTTTTATGCTTATCCGAACTTTTAAGCAACATAGTACTGCTATAGCAGTCCTCCCCCATGCTTAAATGATTGCTCGTCCTCAAGCATAGAAGTGAGGGGACCTATGGCGGCTAAAGAAGTACAAAATCTTGGTATTCCTTTATAAATCTTTTGAAATCTTCAAGGGCATCCTCAATGTCGAAACTCCGCATGATTGATGAGTCCCTCCATGTGTTATATGTCTTGAAATCTTGCCAGAAATTCTTCAGAAAATTCGTCGAAAGATCATCCATACTCAATTTCGGTTGTGGTCAAGGAGGTCATCACAAAAATATGTTTTGGGTTTAGGGTGGATGCCTAGCGAAGTTTGTGAAATTTCCAATGTGGAAACTCACAATGCATGGACAAGAATGGCTAGCATGAAAAAGATACGCAAAGGAATAACCAGCTTCTTAGTCTCGTACCACAGAAATCAATGCTAATCCAACTCATCAAGATATAAGTTTTCAAACTAAAGGTTATATCATTAAAGTACTTGTATGTGTATAGGCTTTGGTAGGTAGAACCTTGCAAGAGATTCACAAATGCAAATAGCATAGTAATTTTAAATAAAACAAGTACAAGGCATAGGTCATCAGCAAACTTAAATCAAAGAGCAACAAAAAGTATGTGGGTCTTAGAAATTAGTCATTTAACCTCCACAAATGAAAGAACTGGTATTTAATTCTATTTACGTTCCTTTTAATAGAGAGCAAATAGTCATGTCATATAAAACATCATGCAAGTAAAACAAGGTGACAATTTTCATCATTTTTCCATAAGCAAAACATACAAATGATATTATCGTGGTAAGCTCAAAAGAGATGGTGATTCATTTATTGAAAAGTAAAAACTAACTAACCTATGTTGTCCTCCTAGTAGCCATGTTATTGATCGAGAGATTAATACAAAGGTTGTCTATGGTTGAAAGCATATATGTGCAAGCATTTAAAAGGAGATGAACAAAGATAAAGTTAAGGGAGAGTTATCGTCCTTTTCGATGCTCGTAATGAAGTGCAGTGATGCCTCCCCCATGCTTAAGCATTGTTCTTAGCATGGAAAAAGAATGATGAGGATCTTGTGGTGAAAGTGATCTTTGTACTCCACGTGGCCTTTTCCCTTTCGTCCTTCAAATCCTCCCCCATGCTTAGCATGTTGCTAAGTCTGGAAGAACTTGAATTGCTTGTAATCCCCTATTTCCACGTGTTTGAGAATCATCTTCACTTCTTGTCTTTGTGACTTATTTTTCCTTCAACCTCTTCTTATTATCATCAAGCCATGATTCCAATCCTTCGTCATATCGTCATCACCGACTTCCATCCCGTCCTTGTCGCTGCCTCATCTTTCACAGTTTTCCTTTTACTTCCTGAACAGAACATGTACTGAAGCACCCCTCCAAGTTGAAGTTTACGAAATTTTCTTTCCAACGAGCTATCATTCGCATGAAACGGGTTCCGAACAAAAGAGTTATGCTTATTTCACTCCGGTGATGCAATTTGTCCAAGGCTGATTTCAGACTGCGCAACGCTCAATGTTTCTGCCATATCTCCTTGTACGGGTCTTCAAAATTGAAGATTCTTGATGCGTTGGAAAGAAAGTTTGAAGGAGCTTCTGAATATTAACTTTTCTTCCATTTTACATCTCTGAACACGTGCTCAAATCTTGATGGAAACAACGACTTCTTTCTCAAGCCTTGTACGTGACTAATGACCTTGATTGCAATCGATCAAGAACTCATGGGAACACTTTGTCATTCCTACAAAACAAATCAAATGCATATTCTACCCCCGGGGTGACAGTTGGGAGTAGAAATAACTACCAACAAACCAAACATATCCCTAAGATCTTAACCTGTGGCAAAGCTTACCTAGCAAGAAGAAAAGAAGAATCTAATGGGTGTACATGCATGTACGTGAAAATGCAAATGAAAGGAAGGGATATAAACAATTACAATGTTTGCACCAAGTTCTAAACACCATGTTTACAACTAGATTGCTTTATTTCTATATAACCATAAAGATTTAACAAAGGTCAAAACACCATGTTCATTTCAAGGTTAATAATTCTTTATGCCGCAAGAAAGTTAAAGCGCATTGCAAAGCTTATAAACCAACCCATGCAACGTGAAAGAAAGGTTCATAAAACTGAATGATGGTGGTCTTCAATCATGTCTAAACACCATGTTTACACAAGGTTGCAAAAGTAGATAAGCCTGATCAAAGCATTATCGTAAACATGAAAGCATCTATCATAATGCTTCACGAAATGACCTAGCTAGCATAAGGTGGATGATGACAATGAGGTGAATGCAAAATGCAAATGCAAGGGGTTAGTAAAAAGGGTTAGCAATGTTTGAAAACGGCTTTCGATGTTGTTCCTCAACGATGAGAGGTAGAGTCAAAAGTTTTATCAAAAGACCTTAAAACATGCTAACAAGGTTTTAAGGTAAGGCTTATGGGTCTCCTATATTTTAGCTTAAGACAAGAATTTTGAAAAGATAAGTCGGGTGAAGAAATTCTATCTAAGGTTGTTTTGCAAAAAAAGAAAAGTAAGGATTAGATTTTCGGATGAAAAACAAACCTATGGTTTTAGGATTACTAAAGGTACGAGGGGTTTTTCCTAAGGGTTTAGGATGAGGCTAGTCAAAACTTTAATTAGAAAGGGATAGAGATAGACTTTCTTGACTTGACATAAGTCAATCCCTCCCTTTGTTGGCCTAGGTTCTAGGTGTGGTTTGATAGTAAGGTTTAGGTAAAGATGAGATTTTTTTAAGGGTTATAAAAGATGAGATGCAACATGCAACATAATGCAATGGTGGAGAACAAAGTGGAATGAAGTGCAACATGATATGAATGAACAAATATATATGACATGATATGGCAGTGATCTAAACCAAAAGCAAAAGTTAGCCTAAGTTAACTAGCCACAAGTTTAGAATCAAAAGGGATCATACTTCATATTTCTCTCTAAAGACAGAAATAAAAAGACTCTAAACACTAATAAGCACACAAAAAAAGTGGTCTACAAGTTTTCCAAAATTCAAGTAACAAAGAGCTCACTCAATATTTTTTAAATCATACAAGATGTGGTTATGACATTTATTAGAGCAATGGTACAATGTTACTTGAAGTTTTTCAAATAAAGAACACAATGTAGACTTGTCATAGATTATATAGATATATAAAAAGATCGGGTTGCCTCCCACAAAGTGCTTAATTTTAAGTCATAGAGCTCGACTTTCTCACGTACCTTTTTATTGTCGTGAAGCTATGGTTACTTGTGCGAGAATCCAAAGTTGCCATGCAGCTTGATGTTGCCTTTAGGAAATCTGTCATGGTTCGCTTCCAACAACATCATGTGTTAAGTGGTGCCTCTTGTGTCTTCATTCATCCAAGCTCCAGAGGATTTGTTTTAGTCCTTAGCTTCTGAATTTAATCATGTACGTGTTGTGGAACGGTTGCCCCATCTTCTCTTCATTGACACCATGTCCATCTCCTCCATTTTGTCGTCACCGCCTTGTTGCTGCTTCTTCTTCGAGAATTTACCCCTACATACAGAACAGAACATATACCAAAATATAGTTCTATTGAAAAATTTATAAAATTACCTTTCCAACGGGTACTTATTCATCTTAATCGGAGTCCGAATGAGGGAGCTATGGCTGTTTCACTTCAACACTGCTTGCTGTCCAGAATTTCAGCATGTGCAACCATCGGTGATTCGGCCATATCCGCTTGTAGGAACCTCCGATTGCCTTGCCGCTTGATTCATTGGAATGTAGACTTCATCGAGCTTCTTAAAATCCAAATATATCTAATTGTTTTCTGCTGAGGCTCATGCAAACATCGCGATGACATCGTTATCCTTTTTGTCCATAGATCCGGAGATGTTCGTGTGGTCTTCATCTTGAAGTCTTTTAGGACACCATGCCACGCATCCCTTGGCTTCAAAAATCATTACCATTGCTGCATGAGCATGATGGTAATGGAATCCTTCTCCATCGTGCTTGACATGGTCGTTTCCGAAACCTATAGCTTGAACAAACAATCCTCCAAAAGAAATTAGTCTTAAAAACTTAATTGACACATGTAGGCATACCTTGTTCATCTTTGCCGCTTTGGGTGGGGGCGCAATAGCGGATGTTGGGCCACTAACCAAGTTTAACACCTACCACTAAAGAGCAAATCATTGTGTAGCCATAAACTTGGTTGAGCGAGGTTGGACTTGTCGAAGTCCGAATGTTGAAAACTTCTCGATCGCGTTGTGTCTAGTTTTCCACCTACTTTCAAGGACACAAACAAGAAAGCAAGTGTATATGCAATGATAAAAATTAGGGTTAGTTAAAAGAAAGATAGATCGCCCTAGGGTTCGAGTTGCTGATCCCCGGCAAGGGCGCCAGAAAAAGGGGCTTGTTGACGGTGCAAAACCGTGCTCAAGTTCACCGCAAGCCTACGGGTGACTTGGTGCCTTTTTCACCAAAGAGGGTCCTCCCTAGATTTGTCAATCCAAGGATCGGAAGCAAACCACTAAGGTTCTCTATCTAACCTACCGGTCTTACTCTATGTGAAGTGTTGATTGCATAAAGATTAAACATACAAACACGAAGGGATGTATGGATCTCATCCACCTAGCCATAAAGGTAAGCAAACCAAAGGCAACCCTAGCCTATCATCTTCTTGTTGCCGCTCCGGCCACGACGACAAATCAATTTAATATATGCTATGATAAGGAGTACACTCTATACGGAGTAACCCGATATGGAGTGGTCCGATGCACGTTCATTCACCGCTTTCTCCTCCACCGTACTGTCACTACGCAAGGATATTCATCACCGAACGACAACCTAGGTCCGTGCACTACAACGATGTATTCACAAGAGATAGACTAACCACCACAATTAGATCTATTCCTAGTAAAATTATATGCTAGCTACACATATGGATAAAACACTCATCGATGTAGATCAAAGTAAAGAAAAGACATGATTTATATCACCATCGAATGTAGAATGTACAATTGCCTTGATGGAATCAAGGCATGGGCTCTGGAACTCCACCATGGCTTCACCATGCAGGGCCAACCATGGTGTCTAGGCATGGCCTAGGCCATCTCCTAGGCAACTGGAGGACTTGCGGCGACCGTCGGCTTCCTCCCGGTGCTTCTCCTTCGTCTCGGCGGCTCTCTGATGAATGGATGGATGTGGCGGTTGGCGGAGGCAGAGGCAATAAATAGACAAGCACCTAGGTCAAAGGGGGGCACGAACCGGGCCCGAAACAGGTCAGGCCGGCTGGCTTGGGACGACCGGCCTAGGCCCTTTTTGGCCCAATTCGGCCCTGTCTCGCTCCCCGATGCTTCTCGGTCAATTGTTGACTTGCTCCCTTATGCATGTGGGCCCTTGACGTCGTCTTCTCCACGGTTTAGACAGAGCTCCTTGTCACACAAGCTTCAACATTTTCTGTCAAGGTCCCTGGAGTTTTCTGGCTTTATGCTTCGGTCCCTAGGACCTTTGGAGTCATGTTCACGAGGTGTCTTGACTTGTGTCGGGCTTCATGATCATCTCTTGAAGTGCTTGATGAATATCCCAAAAGTCTCCTCTTTAACGTTAATTTTCTGCATAAACAACAAACTCCAAAATTGACATGCGAGAGTGAACTTGATACCTCCGGGGGGGTTAGTACCATTGGTTTGAATATCAAATACGTGCAAATGTTGATGGTAAAGTTATAGCTAGGTGTACCAAAATCGACCGTCAATAGAGATTCAGACTCCCCCAACGTCGATCGAGCACGAGACATGGATCATGTACTTCGACGGCTCGATCATGAAAGAAGGAGCCGGTGTAGGCCTTGTCTTCATCTCGCCTCTTGGTGTGCGCATGGAGTACTTGGCACGACTACACTTCCTGGTGTCAAACAACGCCGCCGAGTATGAAGCCCTAATAAACGGCCTCCGAATCGCTGTTGAACTTGGAATCAAACGCCTCGAGATCAGAGGGGACTCAAAGCAGGGTGTGGACCAGGTCATGAAGGACAAGAACTGCTTGGACCCAAAGATGGCGGCGTAGTGTCAAGCTGTGCGTGATCTAGAAGACAAGTTCCACGGGCTTGAGCTACATCATGTACTGCGCGACTACAAGAAGGCAGTCGACGTACTCGTGAAGACTTCATCCAGTCGCGGCCCGGTGCCTCACGGAGTGTTCGTGAGCGAGCAACACGCTCCCTCTGTCCGTGCAGAAGGGGAGAGGCCCCCCGATGAGGAAGAACCCGAGGTTATGGCGATCGACCAGCTGCCCAAGCTGAATCTTGAAGATCCCGACTAGTGGTTCCCAATCCTCGAGTGGCTAGTCGAAGGAAAGCTCCCCTCCGGCCAAACAGAGGCTCGATGCATCGTGTGCCGATCGAAGGCGTTCGTCCTGATCGAGGGCGAGCTCTACAAGCGTGGGGGGGGGGGCACTGGCATACTCATGCGGTGAATCCTTGGAGACCACGACCGTGAGCTTCTACGAGAGATACACGCCAGCACCTGCAGTCATCATGCTGGCCCGAGAATACTTGCCGAAAAGGCTTTTCGACAAGGATTCTACTAGCCCACGGTGGTGGCGGACTCCAAAGACATCGTACGGTGTTATGAAGGGTACCAGTTCTATGCTTGACAAGCTCACCTCCTGGCGCAGGCGCTTTAGACCATCCCCATCACGTGTCCTTTTGCCGTCTCTGACAAGCGCCTGGGGGCTTTACTCATCTCCTCATAGCGGTCGACAAGTTCTCCAAGTGGATTGAGGCTCGACCCATCATCAACGTCCGCTCCGAGGAGGCGGTATCCTTCTTCACCGACATCATTTACCGCTTCGCCATACCCAACATGATCATAACCAACAATGACACACAGTTCACGTGGAAGAAATTCTTCAACTTTTGCGACGACAACAACATTCATGTGGACTGGTCGGCCGTTGCCCACCCGAAGATGAAGGTACAAGTCGAGAGGGAGAACGACATGATCTTGCAAGGCTTGAAGCCACGAATCTTCAAGTAACTCAAGAAATTCCGAGCAAGATGGGTGGCCGAGCTACTGCCCGTGTTGTGGAGCCTGCGTACCATGTCATGTCGAGCAACAGGCTTCACACCTTTCTTCATGGTGCACGGCTCGGAATCGGTCCTACCCACGGACATCAACTACGACAGTCCACGGGTACGAGCCTACACCAAGGAAGGCAACCAAGCCGCGCTCGAGGATGCAATCGACCAACTCGACGAGGCGCGGGATGTGGCGTCGCTGCGTTGCGCCAAGTACCAGCTCGCTTTGCGACGCTACCACGAGCGCAACGTACGTCTTCTCAAGTTCCATGTCGGGGACGTGGTCCTCCGACGAGTTCAAGGCAGCAAAGATCGACACAAGCTATCGCCACCTTGGGAGGGGTCGTTCATCATTCATGAAGTGCTCCGACCTGGGACTTACAAGATCAAGTACGAGGACGAGAGGGTCATCTCCAATGCATGGAACATCGAGAACCTGCGCCGTTTTATCCTTGAGTAATTGTTAGAACCTCATACATAAATAAATAGATGTTGCATGCCCTGTTCACATGTCTTTGAGTTCGGAAAATTTATTGATGACTACGTTTACAAGTGCGCAACAACTTTAAGGCTGAGCAGCAAGCGTCCTCGCACCGCTGCAATGACGCCCCCTGCTCAGGGGCTACCTAGGGCACGATGCCCTGCTTCCGATTTTAAGGATTTTTCAAAAAAATTTCGACAACCATGTCGAGACCGATCGCACGAGCAAGTTTTTTGGACGGGAACTCGATCTTGCGAGAAGTAAGGGCGATGGCCTACATGGGGCGAGGTGTTGCTGCTCATTCAAAGCTCCTAGTACCTACGCCTTCGCGGATACGGTGTGAAGACTTGCGAGCACAGCTCGAGTCCACAGGCCTTCGTCCGACCTCTTTTCAAAAGCATTCGGGTGACCATTTGGACTCTTGTCCTAAACCAGCTTCCAAAAACAAAACCACGCCAAGTTACCTCTCGAGTTCTCGGGGCTGCGAACGAGTGGTTACCCTTAGTAGTTTGAGAGTGTCGAGCTTCCTGACTCTACGCCTCTGCGGTTCCAGAGTAAAGCTCGGTCGTCTCAATTTTCTAAGGTCGACTACGCGTCATAGCAGTCATCCTCGGGCGCTCGAGAGTGATTGAGATGTAATGCGACTTGAATAAGTTCTCTGTAAAACCCCGAATTTTCATAGAAAACCCGAATCCCTGTACCATCACGATAGTCACTGGCTCAGTGGCTATCGCGTACAGAACGTCTCACAGATAATAACACAAAGTCATACATCACATCACATAAGAGTAAGAGTACATAATTTATTACATGTCCATTATGGAGTACATCATTACAAGCCTCTTGGCTGAATCAGAGTGAAATTCTACACAACGATAGCTAGCATCTCAGAAGGGTCTCCATCTTTTATTTTTCTCGCCACAGGTATCCTTGAGCGAAGTGACGCATCCCTCAGTTGTACCATCCATCGGCATTGTTGTCGTACTCGGACTCGTACCCTGCACACCCAAAATCTATCCCTAAGGAGTGCGATAGGTCCACGTCACCAACTGTATGAAGCTTTAAGTGGCCTGCTTCTAAAGGGGGAAAAAGAGACAAGGAAGCAGCTCTGGTTTCTTAGGCAGCAGCAGAATAATAACAAGATATCTCCATCAAGTTCCCAACCCCAAAGCTCTCAACACGGCTCAGAACCACCTGGTCACCTAGGACCCCGTCTCCACAACCTACTCCTGTCTAGGGTCAATGCGAGAACTTCCTCTCCTCGCACCTCAATGATTCCAATTGGATCAACAAGGTAGATGGATCCTCTCTCCTCTAACCGACTGCAACCACGGTGTTGACGGTGAAAATCCGTCAACCTAGCCATGAGTTTACCTTCGGTGTTGGCATAAGTTTTATACCTTATCCATTGGTACTAACCCCCGTGGTATAACAAGTTCACGTGTGCATGTCGGTTTTGGAGTTTAGTGTTTATGCAGGGTTTTAGCGTTAAAAGCAAGACTTTCAGGATAAGTTCATCAAGCACCTTGTGACAAGACCTTGAAGCCCCGTATAAGTCAAGAAACGAAGCAAACTGAACTCCAAGAAGCCAGGGACTCAACCCGAGAAGATGACAAACTTCGAGGACCTATCCGAAAAGGGCCGAATCTTGCAAGACAAGGAGTTATGTCCAATTCGGAGAGAAACCGACGACATGGACCTACATGCGAAGGGGGAAACATCTAGAAAACACGGAAACCGACGTCAAGCAAAGGAGGCCGCGGCCGGGCCTAGATGGGCCCGGGCCGGCCGCCCCGCCCCCGTCCAATGCCCGTTCGCCCCCTCCTTTTCCCTAGCCGCCATTTGGGCTATTTATAGCCCCGGGTCGAGAGCCACGGATCATCCAATTCGTCATCGGCCGCCGAGGAGCAGAGAAGAGAGGGACACTGTCCTAGAGAGGAGAGGGTCGAGCTAGTTGACTAGGGTTTCCCTAGCCGACATGGGAACCTTGCACGGAAGACCACGTCAGAGTTCCCGGAGCTAGAAGCAAGATCAAGGAAGGATCCCGGTGGTGATCTTATGTATGTATCATTGTCATAGTTGAATTATCAAGTTGAATATATTCCTAGTGATCAAGTGTTTACTCGAAGATTTCGTTTTTCGATCGGCTTTGCTTATTCTAAATCTATTCTCGAGATAGATTACATAGGGTGTTCTTGTAGCCGCGGTGTCTAGAGGTACACGCCAGATCTTCCGAAAGAATCTCGACTTGTCTTTGGACTCGCCCTAGACTCCCCGCATGAGTAGGGATACGTTGTGAGAGAACGGGGGTTCCGAAAGGTGGATGTTTTCGGATTTGGACGGGGAACCACGATTTAAAGAGGCTTCTTATAAGATTCGATTTGCTACTTCTTCTCTTGCATGGAACTTCAACAAAAGGCTTACCCCGATCTCTCTAGATCGGTTTATCTACCCAATCTTACTTTGTTATCTCCGGTATTTAGTAGATTAGATTAGTTTCGTGTCTTTTACCTAGATGCATTAGGGTTTCTCTTTTATCGAAGATTGGAGTTACTCAACTTTTGCGTCACACATTTGTTCCACAGATTCGATACCTTGGGTTCACCACTCGAGGGAAGAAGGGTCCCTTGAGTACGACGAGAGACTTGTCCACTTGCAAGTCTAAATGAAATTCTATATAACTATTAACCGTCAACAAGCCCCTTTTTTGGCGCTGTTGCCGGGGAACAAGTGATCAAGATTTGATTTTTTATTGCCTTTTCTTGTAATTTTCAGTTTTCTCTCAGTTTTTCTTTTTGCATCTACTAAACTTTGATCATCCTCAAAATAAATCTAATCTAGTTTGTCTAACCCTAGTTTTCATAGATTTATTTTTACTTTCTAGTTTTTGCATATCTTGTTTATTGCTAACCCTAACAGGAGATGGACGGCTACCTCTCCAACAAACCCTATAATTTTGTGGATGATCCAGAAAAACTTTACAAGCTAAGGAAACGCGAAGCACATCAAGATAAAAAGCTGGATTTTGTAGATTCAAAGTCGGAAGACGAAGAATCGAAGGAATCTCTGAAGAATTCACCACCTCAAAGTCCTCGGGAGAATCGACTTCCACCGATGAGCGACCAACCGCAAGAGCGCAAGATTGGGGAGCTATGCACCCCGGATATCATCGACCTACCAATCTTGAACCTTGAGGAGATCGGGAGACCGTTCGAGATCAAGACCTCAACTATCCACATGGTGCAACATTCACTCTTCACCGGTAAAGAGGATCCGAACCTTCACCTCCAAGCGTTTATTCAACTATGTCAAACTTTCAACATGGAAGGGGTGACTCAAGATCAAATGAGGGCAAGGCTTTTTCCGTTCTCGCTACTCGGGAAGGCTTTGCAATGGTTCCACTCTCAACCGGCGGAGACGGTGCAAAATTGGAACACGTTGATGAAGGCTTTCATGAAGGAATACTATTCACTGGGTAAAACTCAAAGCTTGCGTAATAAGATTGCCACCTTTGTTCAATATCCTACGGAACCTATCTCGGAGGCATTCAAGCACTTCAATGAGTACACCCAGGCGGTTCCTCATCACAAGTTCCCGAAGGATGACCTCGTGCAAAAGTTCTATCAAGGACTCACCATGGCGTCAAGGACGATCATCGATGCATCGGCGAGAGGATCCATCCTCGAACTAACACCGACGGAAGCTTTCACTCTATTCAAGAAGGTCGCGGATAATGACACATGGGCGTCATCCGGGCGCCTACATCCGGTTCAACCCACGGGGAATGTCAAAGGAGTCTTGCAAGTGGAGAAGGAGAAAATACTTGAAGGCAAGATCGACTCGCTCATGAGGAGGTTGGAGAAGATGGAGATAGAAAAGAAAGAGGCTCAAGACTTGAAGGCCCCCGAAGAAAGATCCACATGCGAAGAATGTGGAGAGTATGGCCATGTCCGCAAAGATTGTCCGGAGGAAGCCAAAACGCTCTACTACATGAGGAAGGGAGAATTGCCGAACTTCCGCTACGGGCAAGGTAGACATCAATTCAATGCAAGTTCATCCATTCCGAATTCTGTTCCGCTTCGTATACAATTGAAGGAGTTCATGAACGAGCAAGCCAAGATCAACAAGGACACCGTCACCAAGTTCAAGACCATAGACAAGGTGTTGGAGAACATTGATAGCAAGGTGACGGAGGTCGGGAGCTCCAACCATCAAGTGCTCAACATGATGAAGATGCTCGAGACGCAAGTGGGACAACTTGCGGGGCGCCTCACTAATGATGAAGGGAAGCTTCTGGGACAACCCAAAAGTCCCGAACTGGCGAAGGCCATTCAAACACATTCGGGAAAGGAGACCGAAGATCCGGAACGTTCAGCGGGAGCAAGGAAGCCTAAACCATCCGCCGAGACGGAGGGAGTTGCTAAGGAGAAGGTTACGGGGATCGTCACCGAAGAGCCCGAATTTGAGATGCCGGAGGAAGACACGAGGATACCACAACTCAAGCCACGCTACTTCCGAGGTAAACTTGACAACCACTTTGAGAAGTTTGTGGAGGTTATGCGTAGACTTAGCATCAACATGCCATCACTAGACGCCCTACAAGTACCTACATATTCTCGTTACTTTAAAGACATACTTTCAAATAAATATGAGATAGCAACACTCGGGGTAGATCATGTCAAGATGTCTGAGGAATGTAGTGCGGCTATTGCTAATGGGCTAGAGAAGCAAAAGGACCCCGAGTGCCCTACAATTCCTTGTTTCATTGGTTCATTCAACTTCGAGAAGGCGTTATGCGACCTTGGAGCTAGTGTGAGCGTCATGCCAAGAGATGTGTTCGAGAAGCTACGCCTACCATTGGAGCCTACGGGTATGTGTTTGGAGTTGGGAGATAACTCCATTCGTTATCCCTTGGGCATTGCCGAAGATGTACCCATGAAGGTCGGACACCACTTCATCCCCGTCGACTTCGTGGTGCTCGAGATGGGAGAGAGGGAGAAGCCGCCGCTCATCCTTGGGAGGCCTTTCCTCAAGACCGTGGGAGCTAATATTGATGTTGGAAAGGGGGAGATCATGTTCGATATCAACGGAGAAAGGAGTTCCTTCAAGTTCCGACCACGACTCGAGGCATGCAACATGATTGGAGTGAAGGAAGAACCAAAGAAGAAGGAGGGGCTGAAGAAGAAGAAAGAGCTGAAAAAAGATGAACGTAAAGAAAATCAAGGAAGGTGTTGCATCTGTCAAGACAAAGGAAGAAAAGCCGCCTGTGAAGACCAAAAAAATGACTAAGCCGGAAGACAAGCCCGCGCCCAAGATGGTGCGGAAGTGGGTACCCAAGATTGCAACGCCCGCAAAGAGCGTTGATCCAAAGTAATCAAGTGAAGAACTCTATCTATGGACTATAAATGAAGCGCTAGGAGGGAGGCAACCCGTTTTCGTCAAGTCAAGAATAAGCTACCGGGAGGACAACCCGATTCCAGGTTTTTCGAGTCTTTTTAATAAGTTAGTTTTGAATTTTATTATGAAAAGACATTAGACTTAGAAGTGGTTGAACAATATTAGAGACATAATTCTCGGTTGAATATTTTGCTTTATCATAAACCCTTTGCATGAACCCTCCTATGTGTTTGTTTGTTCTTTTTTCGAGAAACCACAACCAAATAATTCCAGAACCTAACTCAACCCTTCATCCTTATTATGGTGTTGTGGTTGACTTATTTTTTGTGCTAAAAACACATGAGTGGAGCCACGACTTGTACCTAGGTGTTAATAAAATTTCAGCACGTGGTTGGACTCTCGTGAACCTAGAAACTAAACTTTTGGTTGGTTTAAAAATCTATATCCTTGGTTTCTCTAAGATTAGAATTTTTCTAAGCCTCATTTAATTTTGTTTTATTCAAAATCTCTCTCATTTAGCCAAAATTAGAACCTAAACCTATGCCCCCATGATCAAGCCGGGAAAAGCTTGCTCTCAACCAATGAAGGCAAACTATACCGGTGAGACCGATATCAACGAAGTCGGAAAATATTTTCGACTTACATTTGTTTTTAATGGTTTAAAAACTTCTCTAAATTTATGCTTGAGCTCTTCCATAGCTCTGGATATATTTTTAATTTTCGAATTAGAGGAGTGCTTAACCTTAAACATACTTAAAAGGAGGCAATCTAGTTTAAATTAATCATGCATGCACCATTGGATACCCTTTCATCAACTTTCATCAAGACCACATGCAAAGGACAAGCATGGTGGGCAGCAAGCATAAACTTTGCAGGAATTTCATGGTGGCATGTGAAGCAAGTGGAGCAAGGGAGCATGGACATGACTCAAAGGATGAAGCATCAAGTGGAAGGACCAATAATGCAAGAAAAGGAGTGGACGAGAGCGTTTGGGCGGTGCAACTCGTGGAGCACGCGGGCAGGAAAGTTGTAGAGGCGAAATGATCGTGCTGGAAGAAAGCCGAGGCGGGGAGGAGCACCAGGCCACCCAGGCCGGTCGGCCCAGGCCGGCCGGCCTCCCCTACTTAAGGAGCCCCCCGGCTCCCGTTTTCTGCAGGCAAGCTTCCCTCTCCTTCCTCAGTTTGTGTGTTCAAGTTTGTGTGCCCAGAACCTCCGTAGACATAGCCAACCTTCCCAAGCTTGATAGCTCAAAAAAATCCACAACCTTAATCCACTCAAAGTCCACATCCCGAAGTAAGTTTTTAAGTGGCTAGTTACCTGTTGCAACCCGGAATTTTAGTGGAGAGAAGAGTGCAGCAACCATGTGGAAGAAAACCACAAGTCTCTTCTCCAAGAAGAAGGGTTCATCGTCATCCAAGCCGTCGTCAACAATGTCTTCGAGGAGGCACTCGGTTTCCGAGTCTCCTCGGAGCATGGAGGAGGATACGACACCAGCAAGGAGGAACGACGCCCTCCTCCTCGGTGGCATGAGGGCAACAAGGAGCACATCCATGAGGTTTACCGAACCTCAAGGGCACACGTAGGAGCCGCCCGTTCTACCTCGATGATCGACCCGTTCAACCGCGCCACCTCCATACACTCCGATATATTCCTCATATGGATTCATCATATTGTCGGAGGAGGAGGAGAAGAAGCTCTCTCGTCTTGAGAAGAGACTTGTGCCGAACGTCGAGTTCGACGACCAAGCACCCTACTACTTGGGTTTCGGCACCGACATATACTACATGTTGGGGCACCTTGGTTGGGTGCAATTCTTCAACGGAGTGTCGAAGGACACCCACAAGGAGTTCACCTTGGAAATCTTGATGACCATTGCACCTATCCTTGATGATGGGGTGCAAAGTTTATCATTCCGTTTGGAGGGAGTCCAACAAGTGGTTCCCTACGAGCATGTTAGGGAGCTACTTGGATTCCATAAGGGAGCTCCGGAGAAAGTTGACGTGTCACCCGGCATGTTAGATGGATTTTGGAATTTGACCTCCGGAGAAGCCCACCAACAACGCAATTGCATCCGCAACACCATTATCCGAGTATTCCACTCTTGGATGTGCAAGAGGGTATTGGGGAGGATGAGGGAGACGAAGGTGACCGACACGGAGTTGAATTGGCTCTACTCGGCTTTAATTGCCAAGCAGCCAATAGACCCCTCATACCTTATGATTAACCGTTGGTGTTGCGAGGCAACATCGGGTGCGGGAGATATTGGTTCGGGGAGCTACCTCTCTATGTTGGCCATCTCCCTACGCCCGAGGATCACAAGAAACCCTGAACATCTTCTGCGTGGGACCTTTCTCGGCATTGAGTATTTGCGACAAGGCAAAAACATTAGTGGAGATGAGAGAGGAGGTTTTTGTTTAGCCACGGTGAACCGACCCCTTCCGGATGCAAGGCTTAGGCTTTTCATTTAAGGGAGGGAAGATTGGTTGGAAGAGGGACTCCTTGTCCCGACGAGGAAAAATAAAAGAGGAAGAATCATATAAGAGGGATCCTCTTCCGCACGAGCGGGTAGTGCACAACCCAATGTTGTGCCACCTTTCGGTGGGATCCCTCCTCCGCCAAGTTATTACGGAGGGCCACAAGAGCAAGCAAGGGGGGTGGTGCACCGATGCCCCCACCAAATTATGTGGTGCCCAACGTAAACTTCGCGGAGCCCTACACACAATATCCCCAACCGCAACAAAGTGTGGCCATAATTATAGGGTATTTTGCGAGAAATGCGCAAAATGTCGCAGCCATCCGAGCCAACGCGGCTCAACTTGGTGAGGGCAATGCAAATATTGCCTATGAGCTTGGACGCCTTCACCTAGTGGAGCCGGATCAATTCGCTGGAGGGGATGTCCAACCTTACTACGAGCAAGGGTACTACTATCAAGATTATCAACACCAACCACCGACGGAGGACTAGGAAGAAGAAGGAACTTTAGTTTTCTTTTCTTTTCCCTTTCTCTGTAATTTTCAGCTTTTGTTTGTGTGTGTTTGCGTAATATTTTCTGTTTTTATTTAAATTTCAGAAAGTGTGTTTGTTTATTTTCAGTTTGTATGTCATCTTGATTTCATCATTAATAAAGACACCACCTTGTTTATATCATTCGAAAAGTTACAAAAATTTGTGCCATAATGATATATGATTATATTTGCCGCTTTGTTTACCTTTGTAATTGATTTATGCATGTTAAAGCTAGTGCTCTCTTAAAATATGAATCTGAATTTATTGAAATGCTAGCTTAATATTTAGCGGAGGTTATGATTAAAATAAAGATCCATAGTGTTTTATGTGCTCTCAAGTTATGAATAGGTTAAAGATGGTTTTTATGCTCAAAAATATCGCTAACCTTGTCATAAATATCACTTGTGTGTTGCTCAACCTATCCAGAGCCTAATATATATTTGAGTGCATAAACCTTAGTGTACAAGATTTGTTTTTGAGTGAGTTATTGCAGGCCATGATTTCTCTGGCCCGAGACTAAGAAGCTGGTCATTCTGTTTTTTTGCGTATCTATCTTTTTGCTAGCCTTTTATCCGTGCATTGTGTATCCCCGCATCAGAGATCTCACAAACCTCGCCAGATATCCACCCTTAAAACCAAATATCATCTTTTGTGATTACCTCCTTGACCACAACCTATCATTGAGAATGGAACGTCAATTCAAGGAAGATCGCAAGACGGTGCACACATTGAAGAATTCAAGTATCTCTCCAAGGAAAAATATTTCCGGTACCTACCTTATTTATCGCCTCTTTGCTCAAGGACGAGCAACGTCTATGCATGGGGGAGGAGTAGGTACGATGCAATTTTTAGAGTTCAAAGGGGAGCAAATAAAAAAAATAAGAGAAAGAAGAAGAAAAAAAGAATGAGAAAGAGAAAGAAAGAAAGAAAGAAAGAGATAAAGAAAAAATATGAGTATTTGTAAAAATAAAAATAAAGTGAACTCCTCGGTTCTCTAAAGTGCATTAGGAATTTCAAGGCTTCAAGATTAAAAGATCCATACTCAATTTTCCTTTGTGCCTCGGGATCACTCTTTGCCATTTGCACATGTCCACCCATCTCAAGTGTGTGTATTTTTCTCTTTCCCGTCCTTGATATAATATTATTTTCCAATGACCTTTTTGACGAGTCTCGGTAAGACCATGAGAAGCTTGTTTTGTTTTGACAACACCTCATTTATAAAATCTTGGTAGGACTAAACTTTCCCAAAGCTCCATATAAAGCCTACCGCACATATATGAGAGGGAAAAGAGTAGAATATATAGGCTTGAGGGACAAGATGAGATGAGAGTTCATGAGCAATATACAAGATGATTTAAATTTGTTAACTTGGTTTAGCTTTTTCTTTATTTCAAAAATTTTGAGATCTATTTAAAATTTGGGAGCATGTTAATACTCGTGGGATAAGCTTAATTAAGAATCTACCCTTTGTAGAGATGAAGGCTAGTACATTCTGAAACTTTAGCGAATTAAAATTTGAGAGCATTATGTTTTCTCATGTATGATCAAGTGCAAGGTTTAAACATTGATGGGCAACGATGATATCCATCGAAGGCTTACTCGAGGACAAGCAAGGTTTAAGCATGGGGGAGATGTTGACGGTGAAAATCCGTCAACCTATCCATGAGTTTACCTTCGGTGTTGGCATAAGTTTTATACCTTATCCATTGGTACTAACCCTTGTAATATAACAAGTTCACGTGTGCATGTCGGTTTTGGAGTTTAGTGTTTATGCAGGGTTTTAGCGTTGAAAGAAAGACTTTCGGGATAAGTTCATCAAGCACCTTGTGACAAGACACTAAAGCCCCGTACAAGTCAAGCAACGAAGCAAACTTAACTCCAAGAAGCCAGGGACTCAACCCGAGAAGATGACAAACTGCGAGGACCTAACCAGAAAAGTGCTGAATCTTGCAAGACAAGGAGTTATGTCCAATTCGGAGAGAAACTGACGACATGGACCTACATGCAGAAGGGGGAATATCTAGAAGACACGAGAATCGACATCAAGCAAAGGAGGCCGCGGGCTGAGCCTGGATGGGCCCAGGCCGGCCGACCCAGCCCTGTCCAGTGCCCGTTCGTCCCCTCCTTTGCCCTAGCTGCCATTCGGGCTATTTATAGCCCCGGGGTCGAGAGCCACGCATCATCCAATTCTTCATCGGCTGCCGAGGAGCAGAGAAGAGAAGGACACCATCGTGGAGAGGAGAGGGTCGAGCTAGTTGACTAGGGTTTCCCTAGCCGACGTGGGAACCTTGCACGGAAGACCACGTCGGAGTTCCCGGAGCTAGAAGAAAGATCAGGGAAGGATCCCGGTGGTGATCTTTTGTATGTATCATTGTCATAGTTGAATTATCAAGTTGAATCTATTCCTAGCGATCAAGTGTTTCCTCGAAGATTTAGTTTTTCGATCGGCTTTGCTTATTCTAAATCTATTCTCGAGATAGATTACATAGGGTGTTCTTGTAGCCGCAAGTGGCTAGAGGTACACGCCGGATCTTCCGAAAGAATCTCGACTTGTCTTTTGACTCGCCCCGGACTCCCCGCATTAGTAGGGATACGTTGCGACAGAACGAGGGTTCCGAAAGGCGGATGTATTCGGATTTGGACGGGAAACCATGATTTAAAGAGGCTTCTTATAAGATTCGATTTGCTACTTCTTCTCTTGCTTGGAACTTCAAGAAAAGGCTTACCCCGATCTCTCTAGATCGGTTTATCTACCCAATCTTACTTTGTTATCTCCGGTCTTTAGTAGATTAGATTAGTTTCTTGTCTTTTACCTAGATGCATTAGGGTTTCTCTTTTATCGAAGATTGGAGTTACTAGGCTTTACTAGATCAACTTTTGCGTCACACATTTGTTCCACGGATTCGATACCTTGGGTTCACCACTCGAGGGAAGAAGGGTCCCTTGACTACGACGGGAGACTTGTCCGCTTGCAAGTCTAAACAAAGTTCTATACAACTATTAACCGTCAACACACGGCTCACCATACACTAATCTATAAAGGAAGGTAGAAATCCCAAAACATGAGAACCAACAATCCACTAGGCTCGTGTGTGACCGAGGACGCGACTATAGCTATAGATCGAACGACTCTGCGGAGTGTGTACACCTTTACCAAACCCGGAATGGCACCCGACCGGTGTACGGCCGACCGAGCCCATCGTACCATGCGAACTCTCGGTAGTTACGGTCCCATCCTGCATCCGGCTCTCAAAAATGGTCCCCCTCAGAAGGGACGACACCGGAACTGTGAAATGCCCCCGTGTAGCCACACGGGAGTCGCTCTGAGAGGGTGGTCTCACCTCCACCTCCCCCCACTAATACCACGCTATCCTCCTGGCAGGTATGGTTCCGCACTTGCCGAGCTCAACTCGGCCCTAACCCCACACTCGACAAGGTGGTGTGTACGTAAAGTCTCGTGAAGCGGTTGGCCCACTCGGTTTCAAACCGGGGTGAGCTCATATCCTCCAAGCGCAAGTAAATCCCAACACCTAGTGATACACTGAGGAGTGCACCCCTATCCCCGATCCCAGATTGTTTGTTTCGAGCTCACCCCCACCAAGGTACCCAAAAACGCCTTCTCCTGCCGGTTTTATCCCACTCACGCCAAGAACCACTATTCCCATCCCAAACACATGCATCGTGAAGCTCAGCGTATAAACATGCTTATAAACATATATAGTAGTAAGACAATCAAGGACAGGATAATTAAAGTCCGCAGTGCAAGGTTCATCCATATGCATAAGCGCTAGCAGTCTAATAGGTTTTCAAAGTCAGTCGGGCGTGAACCTGGGGTCTGGTAGTCCTTCGCGGTGATGTCGTCGGCGTAGTCGTACTCCGGGTTCAGCTCCCCGGCTCCAGCTGCTCCTATCAACGCGTAAAAGAAAATAAATAGTGGCCCTATAGCAATTAATTCCAAAAGAACGGCAATTAAGAGCCAAAAGAGGGCAAACACTAGCCTTGCACAGGTTTTAAGATTTTAGAGAATTTTTGGAAAAGGTTTTGTATTTTTTCGGAGCAAAAACGGATTTACTAGGATTTTTTCGAAGTCAAAATAGTTTTCTGGAAATAAAATACGCATACACAATAGCATTAACTTTAGGCTGTCTGCTGGCTGGCTCTAAAGGGCTTAAAGCTAGCTACTGGCTGGCTGCAGGCTAGCTACTGGAGCCGACGTGGTGTCCACGTGGGTGGCTTTAAGCCAACTACAACCTAGTTGGCTGCCACACAGGGCCGGGCGCACGGGATCCGGGCGGGTCCGCTGCAGCTCGGCACTGCATGGGCGTCCATGTGCCAAGGGTTAGGAGTGGACAGGCGCACGGGATCCAGGCGGATCCTCTGCGGCCTCCACGGCGTGTGGGCCGGCGTGCGAGGGGAAAGACCCCACCGGGTTTTGGAGGAAGGTCGGCAGGTGTTCGACGTAAATCCCCAAAGGGACGGCGGTCGGCAAGGTCTCGCCGGCGGCGAGGGTCAACGGTTGCTAGGCAACACGTACGCTGGAGAGGCTCGGGTGCACAATACGGAACGGTTGGTAGGGAAAGATGGCCCTTAGACCGAGACCGGCCTTGCGGCGGCATGACACGGCATTACCGACAGCGTGGCTGGGGTGGCCGGCGCCGGTGGGCTTGACTCACGCGCGCGCGAAGCAGCATGTGTTAGGTGGCCAGAGACCCAGTGAGGAGACGCGCGGGCAGATGCGTGTGCATGTGCGCACGTGGGTGTGCGGTACGGCGCGGGTTCGTGAGCACATGGGTGCGCATCGGCATCGGCTTGTCGGCCGACCCAACTGCGGCGGCACGCGCAACAACACCAAGCACGTGGAAACCCCGCGCGTCCTATGGCGAGACGGCACCAGGCGAGCCTGGCGATTAAGAAAGGCGAATCCTTTGGCATGCCCGCGAGGCGTGCGCGCCAGAACGGCTCAGTCGAGCCCGTGCGCCAGCGCGAGGGGGTGCGCGGTGGCGGCACGGTGGCGCGGTGGTCACCGGGAAAAGAAACCGGAAGAAAGAAGATTGAGCAGAGAATGAGTGCGTGGAACGATGGGCGGCGACACCTGCAAGAAAGCATCCAAGCCTGGCTCGATGGTCGGCATCACACAGCACAAGCGCGGCGGCGCTGCGGCGGACAAGGTGATCCTACTCTCGGCTCGAGGGCCGGGCTTCACAGGGGGATGGAGGGACCATTCCTCACCTCGGTGGACACGGGCTGAAGTGCAGGCGTCGGTGAAGAGATGGTCGATGTAGTGAAGAGGAAGGCGGCGGCGCTGGTAGGGGAAGCAGAGAGGCGGCACAGTGAGGGGGAAGGAGACGCGCAGCAACAAGCAGGCACGGCTTCCTCCTCGCGGACGGCTCTGGCTTCATGACGACGACACGTCCACGTCCTGGTCCCCGGCTCCTCTCCCCCACTCCTCCACTCCACAGACGTCAGCGGCGGCGGGATTGGGGATGAATCCCCGAGCGGCTAGGGTTTGGGGTAGGCGGCCGCGATGGCTCTTATATAAGTGGTGGTAGGTGGGTTGGACGACGCGATCGAGCTCCCGACGAGTGGAGGCCATCTGCGGAGGAGGACATGGCCGCACGGCCTCGCCCTTTCCACGGCAGCGCCCGCGGGTGAGAGGAGAGGTAGAAGAAAGGGGGAAAAGGGAAGGGGAAAGGGGTGATGTGGCGGCTGATAGGTGGGGCAGGGCGGTCAGCAGCATGGGTGTGGTTATGCGTCGGCCGGCGGGTGCTGCTGCGCGCTGGCGGGCCGAAAGAGGGAGTGGGCCGGAAATGAGATTGCGGCCCACGACAGGGAAAAAGGGTTTTCCTAATAAGCTTACTCCTATTTTGTATTTAATTCAAATTTGATTCCAATTCAAATTTGAATCCACACAAATAAATCCAAATGAAAATCCAACTTCTCACACTAGCATATCATACATCCTAAAATTATTGTTTTACTTGGAATAAAAACTAGGATTTTGGGGAAAGGGAGAGGAAGGCATCCCTAATGGTTTCAATAGCACACAATCTCATAGCAAGTTTTTGAAATCCCACATTTTTACATACAAACAAATTCAAGGATGTTACAGAACTCCCCCCTCACAAGAATCTTGTCCCCGAGATTAAGAAGTTACCTCCGGTTCGAAGAGGTGAGGGTATTTCTCCCTCAACACGGACTCCTTCTCCCACATTGCCTCGCATTCGGAGTGATTACTCTAGAGAACCTTGCAGAAACGCGTGGTGGTCTTCCTAGTTGACTTCTCCTACCAATCCAGGATCTGGACTGGGTACTCCAAGTATTCCAGGGTGTCATGTATGTCGAGTGCGTGTGCTGGCACTCTCTTATTGACGACCACACACTTCCGGAGTTGAGACACATGGAACACTGGGTGTACTCCAGCGAGTTCGGGTGGCAGCTCTAGCTTGTAAGCCACATTCCTTATTCTCTGCACGATCAGGTATGGCCCAACGTACCTTGGAGATAACTTCCCCTTGACATGGAGCCTCTTTGTACCCCGGAGGGATGACACCCTCAAGTAGACATACTCTGCCACATCGAATGAGACGTCCTTCCTCCTTGGGTCAGAGTAGCTCTTCTGCCTGCTCTAAGCTATCTTCAAATTCTCCCTGACCTTCGCAACATTTTCTTCAGCCTCCACAATGGTGGCGGGACCGAAGAAGGTGAAGGACCGAAACGGCGAACCACAGAGGGGGGAGTGAATGGGAGCCGATAAAAGTTTTTCTTGAAGGAGATAGAGGCTCCAACAAGATGAACACGACTTTAAACACACGTCTCTGACTCAACTACCCAAGTTGGTCAAGACCACGTACCCACTGGAGTGCTACTAATCCTACGAACCAACAAACAACCTTCTGAGCCAAAACACACCAGCGGAAACTTGCACGGCTTGCTACCTGTGCTGCACCGATCAGACCGATGGCCTGCACCGGTCAGACCGGTGGATGGAGCCTGTCAGGTCGGTGGCTGCAGCAGCCACACAACAAATGTTCCAGAGAGCCACAATGACTTCTCTAGGCCTTGGAACCAAAACACCCCCAAAAACACAACCTGCAAGGAAGAAGAACCCTTCACAAACCCAAGCAAAACACCTCCAAAACAGCCAAGAATTGACCAGTAACAACACGACCCAAAGACACACGGAACAAGCAACTCACCCGAGGCAAATCCCACAGAAGGCACACACCAGTCAGACCGGTCACTAGCACTGGTCAGACCGGTCACGCCTGGACAGCTCGGGTTGAACAACACCCGCGGGTCAACTCCTCCAAATCCAACTCCCGATTTCCCGATACGCTCCACGGATTCAAACAAGACTCTGGGATACTAGGAACACCTCATGGGCACTCCATATCCAAGTTATGGTCCACCAAAACTCGTTGAATCAAGAGGAATCGAAGAAATCCCGCCAAGAACCCCTCTAACCCTAGAACACCGAAAACCCCAAAATCGAGCCCCTTTGCTCACGGATTTGGGAGGGGAATCAAAGGGAAAAGAACCACGAAGGGCTCGTGCATACATCCTCCACCAAATCCCAAAGAGAATGGACTCAAAATTACTCCAAGAAAATCGCCAAGAAAAGGCTATGAAAATCACCAAAAAGAACGAACGGGAACAACACATCCAAGTCTTAAGGAACCACGCCGAATCATCTATACATCACAAAGAGGTTCATACAAGGTCTAGCTTGCCGCTCGATCATCCATCCCTCTCACAAGATCTCACCATGAAGCTCTCAAGCTAGTCCTATAGAAATCCTATAGAAAATAGGAAGGGAAAATAGGAAAACCAAACGAGCTAGGGTTCCAAGAGATGGCTGCCATCCTCTCACCTATTGGGTTATATGGAGGCAACCAAAAGTCTAAAATGCCCTTACTATTTAATTAGGGATACATGCCCCTCGAGGGAGAATTTGGAAATCTTTGTCATCTCTCCATCGGACGGATGCCCAGCGACCGCAAACTTGCTTAGCCTCGACGCAAGCCTTGCGATCCCGACGTGTGTCCTCCGCTTCGAAGTCTCCGGACTGCGTCGTCGCACACCGGTCAGACTGGTGCACCTAACCGGTCAGACCGGTCCGATGCTGCTGCACCTCCGTCTTCGGTTCTTCGATCTTTGCTTTGTGGATCAACCAAGGAACCCTGTGGTTTTCTAGCGAACCACTGGAAACCCCGCGAACTCGGTGTAGCCTCCGCCAATCGCCACTCATGACTCGGCTCCTACATAGTCCCGGCTCGACCTTGGTTTTGAGGCTCAACCAAGAAACCGTCCATGACTTCATCTTGCCGTCCTTGACACCATGCGGCTCGCACTTTACTCCGCTGGCCACCAGGTCCCTCGAACGAAGCCTACTTGTCTTCTCCACACCTGAAGGACTCACCGGCAACGACCTTTCACACTTGTTCTTCACCTGCACCAACACCAGCTGCAACCTGCACCTGCAATACTTAGCCAAGAATCAGTCCACACAACGTTGTCAATCACACATCACACCAGGAAGCGACCAACCACCGGTCCTCGAACCACACATGGTCCTCATTCCACCTCTTGATGAGTGCATTGACAACACACACATATATAGTAACCCGAGAGAAAAGAAAAAGAAAAGAAACGACTAAAAAGAAACTCCAACAAGAGATCAAAAGACAAACAAAGGAAAAGAGAAAGATCACCTGAAGAAGACAAGTCTCGGACCCCTTAGGCAAGGGCAACAGCTCAACACATCCGAAACAAACTATGCTCAAGCAAAGAGCACAACCCACCAAACCAAAGCTCGAAACCACAAAGAGCTCCCCTCCACACATGCAAGCTCCCCCTGAACCAATGCAACTCCCCCTGGACGAATGCATGCAAGACACCACTTGAAGAAAATAGAGCAACACGCATCGGCTCGGATCCGTCCAAATCGTGACCAGTCACCACCACCGGTCGGATCGGTGCTCAACATGCGCACAGGACCAAAGACTCGACCGGTCGACCGGTGTGCAACAGAGCCCAGAAATGGCTCGAAACTACCTGAAAACCTTCTAAATGCATCCAGTAGCCCAAACAAAGCTCAAACTTCTCCCCCTTGTTGACAATGCATGAATCAAGCCAAAATGCAAAACATTCAACCTAGAGCTTCTCAAACGGACAAAATTCAACATAGGATGCTACACCTGTCCAAATAATCAAGTTAGATAATCTATAGCTTCGTAATGACATCAACTTCATGATCACCAAGTTTCACAACCATTGGCCGAAGCTAATATGAATTGAGCAATTTTGCGAAAATTTACCCTCTCATGAGCAAAGTCCTAAACATGAGCAAAACATGTCAAAACGGTAAAGCCACACAAACTTCATGCTAGGACAACCATTCTAACCATAAAACCATCGAAACACTCACAAGCGCCTCATGTCATGTCAAAGCCACCAAGCCATGTGCTTACTTCTATATATGAGACTTCTCATTGGAAGGCATCATGCAACGGTTTAGCACCCAAAGTAAATTAAACTTAACACATATGACATGGGAGCACATTTTCCAAGCAATTTCCATTTCATTTTCACATTCATATTTGGTACATGAAATGTCTTTGCGACAAAAAGGAACTTATGCCCCTCCACAAGATAAAGCATGGAGGTTAAACATTCATGATGCCAAATGAGCCTTTGGCCCCATATGATCAAAATAAGCTATCCAACCACAAATTAGGCATAGCCAAACCGCTAAAACATGTGAAGATCATATAAAGGCATTTACTCACAAGAGAGCATACATATGACCTTTTTCAAAAGAATAGCCATCAAATATGGATATAAACCAAGATTATCAAGAACTAAGCCAAACTAACCATATCATACCAAAACAAGCTCACAAAGACATAAATATCATTCCATGGTGAACAATGTATAAAGGAGAAGCTTTTCCTAACCAATGCATATGATACAAAATGCATGCAATCTAAGATACACGGATGCCTATACATCATGTTACATATGCCATGCCAAATGCAAGAAATGCACAAAGGAAAGCTATACATATGCTACAAAGGAGCTCCCACACACCAACTCAAGAAAACAAACACACACCAAGCTCCCACAAACAAAACTCACAAACCACCGGCTCCTCAAGGGGAGGAAAAAAGGGCTCGACACCACCGGCAAAAGAGCGAAGGAGCACAAAACTCACAAGCTCCCCCTAAACACATGCACTAGGGCCAAAGAGCATACAAAGCTCACCCTACACACATGAGATATGGCAAGGAGAAAAACAAACCAGGTGGCTTGACCAAGGCCACACACTTGAAGGTCACAAATTGACTCACCTTGATCATTTCTTTACAATTCACTTGTCCACCATCCCCGAAAGTGATGTACCTCCATGTCACCACCGGGTATGAGGCCGAGAACCACCCCCGATATCGCCCAAATGTTCTCCCGGCCTCCCACCTACAACTCAAAACCAAGAGCGAGAGCGAGCAAATGACTCAACACCGGGGTTAGTTCCAAATGTTTCAAAACAAGTGTCGGGCCATTTTCTCTAAAGTAGTATTAGCAACATTTATCCTACCGTGCCTATCAAAACTATGATCCATCCTATCAAACCTATCGAACTTGGAACCGCCTTGGGAAAACCACTCCCGTCTCATTGGAGGAGTATGAGTACCACGGAAGGGAAAGCGTGGTCCGTAGTCCCTCCGAGACTCAAAACCGTGACCTCTCCCAAACTCGTATTGATCACGAGGTGGAGAACGTCCGAAACTCAACACCACCGGACTCAAGGTACCTACAATCTGTTCCACGACCGAAAGGACCGAACCCTCTAGCATCATGGCCACGGAAACCAAACTCTCCGAAAGAATCCGCCTAGCACCGGTCCGATCGGTCACCCGGCCGGTCCGGCCCGTGGTCCTCGGCCAACAGACTTGCCTACACCCGAGGCTCTCCTATCTCTCCATGCCGGAACCGTATACCCAAAACCCTTTCCCTTGGGCGAGAGGCATACGAGGCTCGTGCACACCATGAGAAGGGTGGTACTTGTCCTTGTTTGCCACTCCTTAACCATTCTCACCTCTCTCCTTCTCTTATAGCAAAACTCTCTCTTGTGACCATCCTTTCCACAAAACTCACAATGGAAACGGATTGGTCCGGGCTTAGGCTTGGGGTGAGGCTTTTCACAGGTTTCTCACTAGGCTTCCCACTTGGTTTCTCACTAGGCTTAAGCAACTGTTTTGGCTTCGATGCAAACTTGTCCTTGGGTGTGGGTTGTGGTGGAACCGGAACATTCCCAAATTTCCCTTCTCTCTCACCACTCGCTCTCACCAACCTTATCGTATCCCAAAGCCCAACCATCAAAGCGCTTACAACTAGCAATCATCTTACCAAGCCGAGGTTCCCGACTAGACAACCAACTCAGCACTTCCCGCAACTTATCATTCTCATCTTGCAAGTGACCAACACATTTTGCAAGATCAAAATTATTCATAGCATGCAACTCATAGGTAGAACAAGTAGGAATAGGCACTTTCAAATCAGCCTCAAGCGAAACAATGCAAGATCGAAGCTCGGCAAGAAGTACATGCACCAAGCAAAGTGGGTCTAGATTGCAGCTCAGCCACCTCAAACCTAAGAACATCAAGTTCCTCACACTTGGAGGCATACTTTTCCCTAAGAGCAGTCAAATCGGCTAGGAAAATAGAGCAATCAACACAATCAACTTCATCGAAACCACAGGACTTGCCTTAAGAGAATCAATTTCAAGCTTGCCATCAAGAACCCGTGTTTCTAGCTCGCTCCCTCTTGTCCAAGCATCTTCAAGCAAAGCTCTAAGTTCCTTCCTAAGCTTCTCAGCCTCTCTAAGCATGTGATCATGATTATCAAGCAAGTCAACCAACTCCTCATTCTCCTTGCGCAAAGAAGAGAGGTCATCACATACCTCATCCTCGGAATCTAACTCGAGGCGTCCTTCGGCTTCTCTTGCTGCTAGAGCCGCGAGCCATGCCACGAAATCATCCTTGAGGCTTAGGCCCGTCACACAAAGGCCGTTGAGATACTTCCCGAGGTTCTTCTTCTTCTTCTTCTTCTTCTTCTTCTTCTTCTTCTTCTTCTTCTTCTTCTTCTTCTTCTTCTTCTTCTTCTTCTTCTTCTTCTTCTTCTTCCCTTCACTCGAGCTCGAAGATGTGTCCTCGTAGTCGGACTCGATGTTGCTCGATCTCTTCATCTTTTCTCGAGACCGTGCTTTCTTCCCATGTCCATGATCCATCTTCTTGGACTTCTTCCTCTTGTCCATGAACTTGTACTTGTCGTGGTTGTTGACCTTTAGACACTCAGCAAAAAAGTGTCCGGCCTTGCCGCACTTGAAACACGCCCTCGAGTTCCTCCTTGAGTTCACCCGGTTCTTGTGCATCCTCTCGAACCGTCTGGTCAGCAACGCCAGCTCGTCCTCTCCAAGCATGTCAAACTCCTCATCCGGCAAAGACATCAAAGAGGACAAAGAGAACATCCTGGTGGATGGGTTAGCGTTAGACTTTCCTTTCAAGTCACCGATGAGGGCGAGACTATGAGAGTCAGTCGGGCCCTCAATCTTGGTCGTCATGCCCCGATCCACCTCGGCCCGACTTGAGCTTCGAAAACGACTCGTTCATCGTCAAAGTGTCATACTTCTCGGACTCTACAATGGCCTCGAACTTTCCGCCCCAAACCGTACGGTCCAACGAGTGTAAGAGCTTGACGTCTCTATCATGATCATCGTACGGGAGCACGTACACATTGGCCCTCATGTTGTTCACCATAAGCGTGAACCTTTGAAACAAGGTATCGATGGACTCACTAGGAAGATGAGTGAAATTCTCGTACTCTCTCCGGTAAGTCGCATACATCCGAGCCTAAACCCGGGCGTTTCCAACATGAACTTCCTTCAACACCGACCAAATTCTACAAGCCAAGTTCGTGCACCCGATCGAATTCGAGTTGACACGAGCACGAAACAAGTAGTCGACCGCCTTGTTGTTGGCATCGAACATGTTCCTCGATCCCGGAGCAAGGAAGTTCATCGGCTAGACATAGCCTTTCCGCGGAGGAACGCCGCCATCCGCTTAGTCCACATCCGGTAGTTTTTGCCATCGAAGTGTGGAGGACCCGAACCCCGTTCTTGGTACGCCATCCTTGGATCTTAGACCGGTTAGAGTCAATCAAGACCCGTAATCTGCTCCGATACCAATTGAAGGACCGAAACGGCGAACCGGAGAAGGGGGAGTGAATGGGAGCCGATAAAAATTCTTCTCGAATGAGATAGAAGCTCCAACAAGATGAACTCGACTTTCAACACACGTCTCGACTCAACTACCCAAGTTGGTCAAGACCACGTTGAAGGACCGAAATGGCAAACCGAGAGGGGGGAGTGAATGGGAGCCGATAAAAATTATTCTCGAAGGAGATGGAACCTCCAACAAGATGAACACGGCTTCAAACACACGTCTCCGACCCACTACCAAGGTTGGTCAAGCCCACGTAGGCACTGGAGTGCCACTGGACCTAGGAACCAACACACAACCTTCCGACCCGAGAAACGCAGCGGAAAAAACCTAACCTCGAGTCTACAGACCCACACCGGTCAGACCGGTGAGCACCACCGGTCAGACCGGTCCCTGCTGGTGAACCTGAGCAACTTCCACTAAGTGGCTCTACACCGGTCGGACAGGTGAGACAAACCGGTCGTACCGATGGCGACTCGAAAGCCCCTAAGGCACCAAACAAAGCCAACCGACCACCAAACCGACCCAAACTCGAAACAAGCAAGAACACGAGACAACAACGAACACACCAAGACGTTCACCCGAGCAAAATCCCACAAGGGCTTGCACCGGTCGACCGGCCAAGAGCACCGGTCGACCGGTGTAGCTCGGGCGCTCGGGATGAACAAAGACCCGCGGGTCAACTCCCCCCAAAACCAAATCTCGATCTCCCGAATCGCTCCACGAGACTTGAACAAGACTTTGGGGATATTAGGAACACCTCATGAGGAGTCCATAGCCAAGTTTAATCCCACCAAAACTCGTCCAAAAAGGAGGAATCGAAGAAATCCCGCCGAAAGCACTTCCAACCCAAGAACTCAAGAAACCCCAAAATCGAGCACCTTTACTCACGGATTTGGGAGGGGAATCACAGCCCAAAGAACCACGAAGGGTTCCCACAAATTTCCCCCATCAAATCCCCAAGAGAAAGGTCCCGAAAACAACCCAAAGAAATCACCGAGAGAGGGCTCCGAAAATCACCACCAAGAACAACCGGGAAAAACACATCCAAACCTTGAGGAACCACGCCGAATCATCTATACATGAAACAAAGGTTCGTACAAGGTCTAGCAAGCCGCCCGATCATCCATCCCTCTCTACAAGATCTCTCTGTGAAGCTCTCTTGCTAGTCCTAAAGAAAACCTAAGGAAAATAGGTGGAAAATAGGAAAACTAAATGAGCTAGGGTTCCAAGAGTTGGCTGCCATCCTCTCACCTCTTGGGTTATATGGAGGCAACTGAATGTCTAAAATGCCCTTCTCTACTAACTAGGGATACAAGCCCCTCAAGGGCGGATTTGGAATTCTTGATGTCTTCACCATCGGACGGATGCCCGGCGACCACACCCCGCGTAGCCTCGACGCAAGCCATGCGATCCCGACGCGTGTCCTCCGCTTCGAAGATTCCGGACCGCGTTGTCGCACACCGGTCGACCGGTGCTCCTCACCGGTCGACCGGTCCCCACCCGGTCGACCGGTCCGTGCCGCCGGACCTCCGTCTTCGGTTCTCCGGTCTTGGCTTTGTGGATCAACCAAGGAACCCGGTGGTTTTCCGGTGAACCACCGGAAACCCCGCGAACTCGGTGTAGCCTCCGCCAATCTCCACTCATGACTCGGCTCCCACGTAGTCCCGGCTCGACCTTGGTTTTGAGGCTCAACCAAGAAACCGTCCACGACTTCATCTTGCTCGTTCATGCCACCATGCGGCCCGCACTTGACCCCGCCGGCCACCGGTCCCTCGAACGAAGCCTACTTGTCTTCTCCACACCCGGAGGCCTCACCGGCGACGACCTTTCGCGCTTTTCTTCACCTCGCACCAAAGATGAGTCAAGCCGCAACCCGCACCCGCAATACTTAGCCAAGAATCGTCCACACAACGTTGTCAATCACTCATCACACAAGGAAGCGACCATCCACCGGTCCTCGAACCACACATGGTCCTCAATCTCCCCCTTGATGAGTGCATTGACAACACCCACACGAAAGTAACAAGAGAGAAAAGAAAAGAAAAAGAAACAAACAAAAAGGAACTCCAACAAGCGATCGAAAGCCAAACAAAGGCAAAGAGCAAGATCACTTGAAGGAAACAAGTCTCGGACCCCTTAGGCAAGGGCAACGGCTCGACACATCCGAGACAAAGCAAAGCTCAAGCAAAGAGCGCAAACCACCAAAACAAAGCTCGAACACCACAAAGAGCTCCCCCTGACACATGCAAGCTCCCCCTGAACCAATGCACCTCCCCCTGGACGAATGCATGCAAGACACCACTTGAAACAGGGCAGCTGCAACAAAACAGCCCTGACCGGTCAGACCGGTCCACACCACCAGTCAGACCGGTGTGCAACATGTGTACAGAACCAGCACTCACACCGGTCAGACCGGTGACCCTGACCGGTCAGACCGGTGCACAACAGAGCCCAGAAATGGCTCGAAACCACCTGAAAACCTTCTAAACACGTCCAGCAAGCCATTTCAAGCTCAAACTTCTCCCCCTTGTTGGCAATGCATGAATCAAACCAAAAAAGCAAAACTTTCAACCTAGAGCTTCTCAAATAGACAAAAGTCAACAAAGAATGCTACACATGTCCAAATGAGCAAGTTAGATACTCTACGGCTTCGTATCGATCTCAACTACATGATCACCAAGTTTCACAACCATTGGACGAAGCTAAGATGGATTTTGGCAATTTTGCGAGAAACTTGCCTCTCATGAGAAAAGTCCTAAACATGATCAAAGCATATCAAAATGGCAAAGCCACACAAACTTCATGCTAGGACAGCCATTCTAATCATAAGACCATCACAAACACCCACAAGCACCTCATGTCATGTCAAAGCCACCGAGCCATGTGCCTACTTCTATGTATGAGACTTCTCATTGGTAGGCATCATGCAACGGTTTAGCACCCAAAGCAAATTAAATTCAGCACATATGACATGGGAGCATATTTTCCAAGCATTTTTCATTTCATTTTCAGATTTGTAAATGGTACATGAAATCAAGAGGGCTAAACATCCATGATGGCAAATGAGCCTTTGGCCCCATATGATCAATAAACTAGCTATCCAACCACAAATTAAGCATAGCAAGGCCACACAAACATGTCAAGAGCATGTAAAGGCATTTACACATGAGAGAGCATACATGTGACATTTTTCAAAAGCATAGCTATCAACCATAGATTATTCATCAAGATCATCAAGAGCTAAGCCAAACTAACCGTAGCATACCAAACAAGCTCACAAAGACATATATCTCATTCCATGGTGAACAATGTATATGAGAGAAGCTTTTCCTAACCAATGCATATGATACAAAATGCATGCAATCTAAGATACAAGGATGCCTATACATCATGTTACATATGCCATGCCAAAAGCAAGAAATGCACAAAGGAAAGCTATACATATGCTACAAACCGGCTCCTCGAGGGGAGGCAAAACGGGATCGACACCACCGGCAAAAAAGAGCTCCCACACACCCAACTCAAGAAATCAAACACACACCAAGTTCCCCCCGCAAACGAGTGAAAGTTGCTTGATCTAGGGGCTTGGTGAAAATATCGGCTAGTTGGTCATGTGTGGGTACATGGATCAAAGCTATCTTCCCTTTCTCTACGTTGTCTCTCGAAAAATGATACCTCACTTCTATGTGCTTGGTTTTGGAATGGAGCACCGGGTTCTTTTCAACGCTTATGGCACTCGGTGCTATCACATTGAAGTGGGACATGGGTATACTCCTCACCAAAGTCACTCATGGTGTAGGTGATCCAAAGGAGCCGAGAGCAACAACTAGCAAGTGGCAACATACTCGCCCTCGGTCGTGGATTGAGCAACACTCGACCGCTTGCGGGAAGACCCGGACACCAAAGAGGAACCCAAAAACCGGCAAGTCCCGAAGTGGACTTCCTATCCAACCGACACCCGGCAAAATCCGCGTCTGAAAAGCCATGAAGCGCCAAAGAAGAGGACGCGGAGTACCAAAGGCCGAAGTCGGGAGTGTGACGCAAGTACCCGAAAATTCTCTTCACCGCTTGCCGATGCGAAGTCCTCGGAGACGCTTGAAAACGAGCGCACGTACACACCGAGAACCGTATGTCCGGCCTCGTCGCCGTCAAGTAGAGGAGTGACCCGATCATGCTCCGGTACTCCTTCTCGCTCCACGTGTTCACCTTCCTCGTCCGCATCAAGAGGTGTAGTCGTACTCATCGGCGTCGTCATAGCCTTGGAGTCCTCCATCTTGAACTTCCTCACAATGTCCTTGGTGTACTTAGCCTTGTGCACAAATGTTCCTTCCTTTGATTGCTTGATTTGTAGCCCGAGGAAGAACTGCAACTCACCCATCATGCTCATCTCAAACTCCCTCGCTCATATCATCTCGCAAACCTTGCAACAAGAGAGTTAGACGAGCCACCAAAGACAATATCATCCACGTACACCCGCACAATCGGGATATCTCCGCCCGCCTCGCAAAAACAAAGTCTGATCGACCTTCCCCATCTCAAAACCTCTCTCAAACAAGAACCCCCTCAACCTGCCATACCAAGCTCTAGGCGCCTGCTTCAACCCATACAGCGCCTTCCTCAACTTGTACACCCGGTGGGGGTACTTCTCACTCTCAAACCCCGGAGGCTGTCTCACATACACTTCTTCCTCCAACACACCATTCAGAAAAGCACTCTTTACATCCATTTGGTGCAACTTGAACCCTTTAGCCACGGAAAAGGCTAGAAGGATCCTAATCGCCTCCAAACGGGCTACGGGAGCAAAGGTCTCCTCGTAGTCGATCCCCTCCTTCCGATCGAACCCTTGAGCAACAAGTCTCGACTTGTTCCTCACAACCTCACCCTTCTCTCCCTCTTTGTTTTTCCACACCCACTTGGTACCAATCGGCTTACACCCCGGTGGAGGGTCAACCAACTCCCACACCCGATTTCTCTCAAAGTTCTCCAACTCCTCATGCATCGAGTTAACCCAATTGTGATCAGATAGTGCGTGTCCAATGTCTTTGGGCTCAAAAGAAGCAACAAACGCAGCATGAGCAAAATGGGAATTGTTTCGAACCCTCGACCGTGTAGTGCGTTCATTCATGTCGCCGATGATTCTCGAAGCTGGGTGATCCACTTGAACTCGCCGGGGAGGTTCTCGCCTCGAAGCTACCTCCCCCTCAACATCAGCTTCTCCTCGTTCTTGATTTGTCGTCGTAGGTGTAGCAGAGGGTCCATCCATCATCGTAGTCGAAGTAGTGGGTACATGTTCAGCCGGGGGCACCACACCGCCATCTTCATCATCACCATGTTCATGCTCCTCCTCCTGAAAAATCTCCTCGCCAAGCTCATCATCACCTGCACACTCAAAGACAAGCTGACTACGTGGCTCTGTCTCGTCGAAGGTTACCTCGCAAGTCTCCACGATTTGGTTAGTTTCAAGATTGAGCACACGATATGCTCTAGAATGAGATGCATAACCAAAGAAAATGCCATCGACAGACCTAGCCTCAAACTTATCCAACTTCCTGCCTTTCTTCAGAATGAAACACTTGCAACCAAAGACATGGAAGTGACTCACCTTGGGTGTGCGACCATGCATCAACTCATAGCATGTCTTCTTCTTGTGTACTCTGAGGTATATCCTGTTCGACACATAGCATGCGGTATTCACCGCCTCGCCCCAATACCTCCTCGAGTCCTATGCTCATCAAGCATCGTCCGAGCCATCTCGCACAAGGTCCTGTTCTTCCTTTCCACAACACCATTCTGGGGAGGCGTATACGGACTCGAAAACTGGTGCTCAAGACCCAAGTCATGGCAAAAGGTTTCAAAACGAGAGTTCCTGAATTCCGAGCCATTATCACTGCGGATAGCTCGTATGGCATCTCCGTGCCTCTCGTTCCTCAACCTCAAGACTAGATCTCGAACAAAACCAAACGTCTCCCCCTTCTCCTCAAGAAAGAACACCCACGCATACCGAGAATAGTCATCCACCACAACAAGGACATACCACTTCCCACCCGCATTTGCACGCGAGCCGGGCCAACAAGGTCCATATGGAGTAGCTCGCATGGACGCTCGCTCATCACATCGGTGAGAGGCGGGTGAGAAGAGGCCACCATCTTGGCATGCCTACACGGAGCACAAACCAACTCTTTCTCAAGCCTCAACCGTGGCAATCCTCGGACCAAATTGAGTTTACTCAAGCGAGACAAAAGGTCAAAGCTCAAGTGACCCAACTTCCTATGCCACCTCCACAACTCACTCGAAGAACCAGCCAAGAAACAACACTCCACACCCGAAGACTGAGAAAAATCAGCACGAAACACCTGACCCTCGGGAACGACCATACGTACAAGGTCCCCTCGAGAGTCCAAAATCCGAGAACCACCTGGCCGAAACAACACCTCAAAGCCCTCATCCAACAACCGGGACACGTAAAGCAAATTGTACACCGGCGATTGAACAAGAGCAACACGCCTCGCAGTGATCTTGTCACTAACTTTTATCTCACCTTTTGAAAGCACACGCCCACGCCCATTGTCCCCAAAGGTGATGTACCTCTTCGTCACCACCGGGACGAGACTTGAGAACCACCCCCCGTCTCCAGTCATATGCCTCGAGCAACCGAGTCAATCAACCAAATGTTCTTCAAGTCTCCCACCCGAAATTCAAAAATAAGCACGTGAGCGAACAAACGACTCAAAGACCGGGGTTAGTACCAAAAGATGAAAACCGGTGTCGAGCCATTTGCTCGAAAGTGGGGTTAGCACCAACCAAAGCATCTCTCCTACCAAAACTACCTCCACGAACACCACCACGGTAACCACCCTGAGGGAACCACCCCTCTCTACCTGGAGGTGGACCAAATCCATGCAAGAAAGCTCATGGAACGTCCTTCCTCTCCAACTCAAAGCTATGACTCCTCCCATCCCCGTAGTGAACTCGAGGGGGAGAACGCCTAGCAAACTGACCACCTGCACCCTTTCCAGCCCAACCACCCGAAGGACCGATACGGCGAACCGCAGAGGGGGGGGGGGAGTGAATGGGAGCCGATAAAAATTCTATTCAAGAATTCGGCCTATGAACCCAAATTCACTCGTGCACCTCCGCGAGCTTCTCTTGCCAAGTTCACGTAGCCACTGGAGTGCTACTGAACCTAGGAACAAGACCCAAACAACGCCTCAACACACACGCAACGGAAACACACACACGACAAGGCCGCAGGCAAGACAAACCGGTCGAGGCCGGTTTCGAAACCGGTCGGACCGCTCCTGTTGGACTTAGCCTCACGAAGGCAGGGAAAAACCGGTCAGACCGGTTAGGCAAACCGGTCAGACCGATTCTGTCCAGAAACTCCCCAAAGACCCCAAACACTTCAAAAGCCTTTCCACATCTGAACAAACGAAGCCATGGAGCAGTAAAGACTTCCTTGTTCAAAGATCTTTCTCGACAGCCCACTGGGCGAAACCGGTCAGACCGGTTTGGGAAACCGGTCAGGCCGGTTTTAGCCCGAACAGTCGAGAAGAACACAATCCGCGGGTCAACCCCCCCAAAACCAAATCTCAATCTCCCGAATCGCTCCACGGACTTGAACAAGACTTTGGGGATATCGGAACACCTCATGAGGAGTCCATGGTCAAGTTTAATCCCACCAAATCTCGTCCAAAAAGGAGGAATCGAAGAAATCCCGCCAAAGGCACTACCAACCCAAGAACTCAAGAAACCCCAAAATCGAGCACTTTTCCTCACGGATTTGGGAGGGGAATCACAGCCCAAAGAACCACGAAGGGTTCCCACAAATTTCCCCCATCAAATCCCCAAAGGAAAGGTCCCGAAAACACCGCAAAGAAATCACCGGGAGAGGGCTCCGAAAATCACCACCAAGAACAATCGGGAAAAACACATTCAAACCTTGAGGAATCACGCCGAATCATCTATACATGAAACAAAGATTCGTACAAGGTCTAGCAAGCCGCCCGATCATCCATCCCTCTCTACAAGATTTCTCCGTGAAGCTCTCTTGCTAGTCCTAAGGAAAACCTAGAGAAAATAGGTGGAAAATAGGAAAACTAATGAGCTAGGGTTCCAAGAGTTGGTCGCCAACCTCTCACCTCTTGGGTTATATAGGCGGCAACCGAATGTCTAAAATGCCCCTCTCTACTAACTAGGGATACAAGCCCCTCAAGGGCGGATTTGGAATTCTTGATGTCTTCTCCATCGGACGGATGCCCGGCGACCGCACCCCGCGTAGCCTCAACGCAAGCCTTGCGATCCCGACGCGTGTCCTCCGCCCTCGAAGCTTCCGGCGCCCCGCGACCCCAAACCGGTCGACCGGTTCTCCAAACCGGTCGGGACGGTTTTGGCCGACAGCCCACACCCGATCTTCGGCCTCGGCTTTGTGGCTCACCCGAGTAACCCGGTGATTTTCTCGGTGAACCACCGCAAACCCCGCGAACTTGATGTAGCCTCCGCCAATCACCACTCATGACTTGGCCCCCATGAAGTCCCGGCTTGACCTTGGTTTTGAGGCTCAACCAAGAAACCGTCCACGACTTCATCTTGCCGTTCATGCCACCATGCGGCCCGCACTTGACCCCCGCCGGCCACCGGTCCCTCGAACAAAGCCTACTTGTCTTCTCCACACCCGGAGGCCTCACCGGCGACGACCTTTCGCGCTTGTTCTTCACCCGCACCAACACGAGTCAAGCCGCAACCCGCACCCGCAATACTTAGCCAAGAATCGGTCCACACAACGTTGTCAATCACTCATCACACAAGGAAGCGACCATCCACCGGTCTTCGAACCACACATGGTCCTCAATCTCCCCCTTGATGAGTGCATTGACAACACCCACATGAAAGTAACAAGTGAGAAAAGAAAAAGAAAAGAAACAAACAAAAAGAAACTCCAACAAGCGATCGAAAGCCAAACAAAGGCAAAGATCAAGATCACTTGAAGAAAACAAGTCTCGGACCCCTTAGGCAAGGGCAACGGCTCGACACATCCGAGACAAAAACCATGCTCAAGCAAAGAGCACCAACCACCAAAGCACACAAGAGCTCCCCCCGCACAAGCAAGCTCCCCCCCGATCAAGTGCCAACTCCGCACAAACCGGTCAGACCGGTTCCCATAACCGGTCAGGCCGGTTCCACCAAAACCGGTCAGACCGGTTTCCACAACCGGTCAGGCCGATTTCACACAGCAGACCACACCCCAAAAGCCAAAAATGCAAAAGAAATGCACAAGCTCCCCCTTGACACTTGGGATAGGTTCCAGGGATACAAAACAACTTTTCTCCACCTTCCTTTCTCCCCCTTGTTGCCAATGCATGAATCAAGGCACAAATGCAATCTAGAGCTTCTCAAGTATACAAAATTCATCACAAGATGCTACACATGTCCAAATGAGCAAGTTAGATACTCTACAGGTTTGTATGGACCTCAACTACATGATCACCAAGTTTCACAACCATTGGACAAGGCTAACAAGGATTTGAGTAATTTTGCGAAAAGTTACTCTCTCACACGCAAAAACCTAGACATGAGCAAAACATGCCAAAATGGCAAAGCCACACAAACTTCATGCTAGGACAGCCATTCTAATCATAAGACCATCACAAACACCCACAAGCACCTCATGTCATGTCAAAGCCACCGAGCCATGTGCCTACTTCTATGTATGAGACTTCTCATTGGTAGGCAACATGCAACGGTTTAGCACCCAAAGAAAATTAAATTCAGCACATATGACATGGGAGCACATTTCCAAGCATTTTCCATTTCATTTTCAGATTTGTAAATGGTACATGAAATGTCTTTGCGACAAAAAGGAACTTATGCCCCTCCACAAGATGAAGCAAGAAGGCTAAACATTCATGATGGCAAATGAGCCTTTGGCCCCATATGATCAATAAACTAGCTATCCAACCACAAATTAAGCATAGCAAAGTCACTAAAACATGTGAAGATCATATAAAGGCATTTACACATGAGAGAGCATACATGTGACATTTTTCAAAAACATAGCCATCAACCATGGATTATTCATCAAGATCATCAAGAGCTAAGCCAAACTAACCATAGCATACCAAACAAGCTCACAAAGACATATATCTCATTCCATGGTGAACCAAGTATATAAGAGAAGATTTTCCTATCCAATGCATATGATACAAGATGCATGAAATCTAAGATACAAGGATGCCTATACATCATGTTACATATGCCATGCCAAATGCAAGAAATGCACAAAAGAAAGCTATACATATGCTACAAACCGGCTCCTCGAGGGGAGGCAAAACGGGCTCGACACCACCGGCAAAAGAAAGCTCCCACACACCCAACTCAGAAATCAAACACACACCAAGTTCCCCCGCGTACGAGTGAAAGTTGCTTGATCTAGGGGTTTGGTGAAAATATCGGCTAGTTGGTCATGTGTGGGTACATGGATCAAAGCTATCTTCCCTTTCTCGACGTTGTCTCTCGTAAAATGATACCTTACTTCTATGTGTTTGGTTTTGGAATGGAGCACCGGGTTCTTTGCAACGCTTATGGCACCGGTGCTATCACATTGAAGTGGGACATGGGTATACTCCTCACCAAAGTCACTCATGGTGTAGGTGATCCAAAGGAGCCGAGAGCAACAACTAGCGGCGGCAACATACTCGGCTTCGGCCGTGGATTGAGCAACACTCGACCGCTTGCGGGAAGACCAAGACACCAAAGAAGAACCCAAAAACTCGGCAAGTCCCGAAGTGGACTTCCTATCCAACCGACACCCGGCAAAATCCGCGTCCGAAAAACCATGAAGCGCCAAAGAAGAGGACGCGGAGTACCAAAGGCCGAAGTCGGGAGTGTGACGCAAGTACCCGAAAATTCTCTTCACCGCTTGCCGATGCGAAGTCCTCGGAGACGCTTGAAAACGAGCGCACGGACACACCGAGAACCGTATGTCCGGCCTCGTCGCCGTCAAGTAGAGGAGTGACCCGATCATGCTCCGGTACTCCTTCCGGTCCACGTGTTCACCTTCCTCGTCCGCATCAAGAGCCGTAGTCGTACTCATCGGCGTCGTCATAGCCTTGGAGTCCTCCATCTTGAACTTCCTCACAATGTCCTTGGTGTACTTAGCCCGGTGCACAAATGTTCCTTCCTTTGATTGCTTGATTTGTAGCCCAAGGAAGAACCGCAACTCGCCCATCATGCTCATCTCAAACTCCCCGCTCATATCATCCGCAAACCTCGCAACAAGAGAGTTAGACGAGCCACCAAAGACAATATCATCCACGTACACCCGCACAATCGGGATATCTCTCGCCCCGCCTCAAAAAAACAAGGTCCGATCGACCTTCCCCATCTCAAAACCTCTCTCAAACAAGAACCCCCTCAACCTCGCCATACCAAGCTCTAGGCGCCCGCTTCAACCCATACAACGCCTTCCTCAACTTGTACACCCGTGGGGGTACTTCTCACTCTCAAACCCCCGAGGTCGCCTCACATACACTTCTTCCTCCAACACTCCATTCGTAAAAGCACTCTTCACATCCATTTGGTGCAACTTGAACCCTTTAGCCACGTAAAAGGCTAGAAGGATCCTAATCGCCTCCAAACGGGCTACGGGAGCAAAGGTCTCCTCGTAGTCAATCCCCTCCTTCCGACCGAACCCCCGGGCAACAAGTCTCGACTTGTTCCTCACAACCTCACCCTTCCCTCCCTCTTTGTTTTTCCACACCCACTTGGTACCAATCGGCTTACACCCCCGGAGGAGGGTCAACCAACTCCCACACCCGATTCCTCTCAAAGTTCTCCAACTCCTCATGCATCGAGTTAACGCAAATTATGATCGATAGTGCGTGTCCAATGTCTTTGGGATCGAAAGAAGCAACAAACGCAGCATGAGCAAAATGGGAATTGTTTCGAACCCTCGACCGTGTAGTGCGTTCATTCATGTCGCCGATGATCCTCGAAGCCGGGTGATCCACTTGAACTCGCCGGGGAAGTTCTCGCCTCGAAGCTACCTCCCCCTCAACATCGCCTTCTCCTCGTTCTTGATTTGTCGTCGTAGGTGTAGCAGAGGGTCCATCCATCATCGTCGTCGAAGTAGTGGGTACATGTTCAGGCCGGGGGCACCGCATCGCCATCCTCATCATCTCCATGTTCATGCTCCTCCTCCTTAAAGATCTCCTCGCCAAGCTCGTCATCACCTGCACACTCAAAGACAAGCTGACTACGTGGCTTTGTCTCGTCGAAGGTTACCTCGCAAGTCTCCACGATTTGGTTAGTTTCAAGATTGAGCACACGATATGCTCTAGAATGAGATGCATAACCAAAGAAAATGCCATCGACAGACCTAGCCTCAAACTTATCCAACTTCTTGCCTTTCTTCAGAATGAAACACTTGCAACCAAAGACATGGAAGTGACTCACCTTGGGTGTGCGACCATGCATCAACTCATAGCATGTCTTCTTCTTGTGCACTCTGAGGTATATCCTGTTCGACACATAGCACGCGGTGTTCACCGCCTCAGCCCAATACCTCCTCGAGTCCTATGCTCATCAAGCATCGTCCGAGCCATCTCGCACAAGGTCCGGTTCTTCCTTTCCACAACACCATTCTGGGGAGGCGTATACGGACTCGAAAACTGGTGCTCAAGACCCAAGTCATGACAAAAGGTTTCAAAACGAGAGTTCCTGAATTCCGAGCCATTATCACTGCGGATAGCTCGTATGGCATCTCCGTGCCTCTCGTTCCTCAACCTCAAGACTAGATCTCGAACAAAACCAAACGTCTCCCCCTTATCCTCCGTAAAGAACACCCACGCATACCGAGAATAGTCGTCCACCACAACAAGGACATACCACTTCCCACCCGCGATCGCACACGAGCCGGGCCAACAAGGTCCATATGGAGCAGCTCGCATGGACGCTCGCTCATCACATCGGTGAGAGGCGGGTGAGAAGAGGCCACCATCTTGGCATGCCTACACGGAGCACAAACCAACTCTTTCTCAAGCTTCAACCGTGGCAATCCTCGACCAAATTGAGTTTACTTAAGCGAGACAAAAGGTCAAGGCTCAAGTGACCCAACTTCCTATGCCATTTCCACAACTCACTCGAAGAACCAGCCAAGAAACAACGCTCAACACCCGAAGACTGAGAAAAATCAGCACGAAACACCTGACCCTCGGGAACGACCATACAAACAAGGTCCCCTCGAGAGTCCACAATCCGAGAACCACCAGGCCGAAACAACACCTCAAAGCCCTCATCCAACAACTGAGACACAGAAAGCAAATTGTACCCCAGTGATTGAACAAGAGCAACACGCCTCAGAGTGATCTTGTCACTCACTTTTATCTCACCTTCTGAAAGCACACGCCCACGCCCATTGTCCCCAAAGGTGATGTACCTCTTCGTCACCACCGGACGAGACTTGAGAACCACCCCCTGTCTCCGGTCATATGCCTCGAACAACCGGAGTCAATCAACCAAATGTTCTTCAAGTCTCCCACCCGAAAATCAAAAATAGGCACGTGAGCGAACAAACGACTCAAAGATCGGGGTTAGTACCAAAGGAGGAAAACCGAGTGCCGAGCCATTTGCTCGAAAGTGGGGTTAGCACCAACCAAAGCATCTCTCCTACCAAAACTCGCCTCCACGAACACCACCACGGTAACTACCCCCGAGGGAACCACCCCTCTCCGCCCGGAGGAGGACCAAAACCACGAAAGATAACTCGTGGACCGTCCCTCCTTTCCTTCTCAAAGCTACGACTCCTCCCATCCCCGTAGTGAACTCGAGGGGGAGAACGCCTAGCAACCCGACCACCCGCAAACTCTCCACCCCATCCACCGTAACCACGACCTCCCGTAAACAACCCTCGCACTCGTATGAGCACGGAAACCAATCTTGTCATTCCGCGAGACCCCAAAACGGTCCGACCGGTTCCAAAACCGGTCCGACCGGTTTCACTTCTCCAAAGAAGCACCTCCCCGCACTCTTTCGATCACCCCAAGCCGAACTATCCTCACACTCGCCTTGGCCCCGGGCATCCGCACACGAGGCTTAAGTACACCGCCGGAGGGGTGAAACTTGTCCCCGTTAGCCCACTCCTTCGCCATTTTCTCCTCTCGCTTCCTCTTGAAGCAAAACTCCTCCTTGTGGCCATCTCTTCCACAATAGCCACAATGGAACCTCACAAGCTTAGGCTTAGGCTTGGGATGTGGCTCGCTCACTTGGTTTCTCTCCACTCAAACCCTCCACCGGTTTCTCACCACTAGCCTTCTCACTCTCCTTCCCAAAGAACACTTTCCCCCGAAGTGCTCACAAACTTGATAGGCTTTTGTAGGTCATTTGTGGGTGTAGGAAACACGGGTGGTGCCGGGGTTGTGTCTAGTCGGTTCCTTAGATGGTTAGGTTTTGGTGGGAAATCATTTTTGTGGTGGGTTTTTGGTGGCTCCGGATATTCTCTCCACTTCCCTCACCAACCTTGTTTACCCCAAGCCCCTCACCATCTTGCCTCTTAAAGGCCTCGATCATCATCCTCAACCGAGGCTCGTGACCGACAACCAACCCATCAACTTCCTCAAATCATCATTCTCATCCCGCAAGCGATCAACATAATGTGCAAGCTCCGCATTTTTCAAAGCATGCATTTCACAGGTAGAGCAAGATGTAGGCATGGGTTCCTTCAATTTAGCCTCGAGCGAACTAGTGTAAGCATGCATCTCATCAATTTTAGCATGCAAAACAGGCAAGAAGTGCAAGCACCTAGCAAAGCAGTCTAGACTTAAGCTCGCCCACTTCAACCCTAAGCACATCTAGTTCCTCACACTTGGAGGCATGCTTCTCCTTAAACAAAGCAAGATCAGCAAGGAATATGGAGCAATCAAGACAATCATTCTCATCGAAACAACAGGGCTAGCCTTAAGCGAATCAATCTCAAGCTTGCTATCAAGCACCCGTGTCTCTAGCTCACCCACTCTAGTCCTAGCATCCTCGAGTGAAGCCCTAAGCTCTTTCCTCATTTTCTTGGCCTCTCTAAGCATGTCATCACGGTTATCAAGCAAAGAGCCAAGCCTCTCATTCTCCCCGGCGCAAGAAGGGAAGCTCATCACGCACCTCGTCGTCGGACTCGCAGTCCGAGTCGCTCCGTGTGCTCTTCTTGCTCGCCGGAGCTCAACGCCATGGTGCGAGAGCCGTCTCTCGCGGCGCCTCGCCCCGCTCGTGTTCTTGGACGACCTCTTGTTCTTGCGGCGATCTCCCTCGTCGTCGCGCCGCTCGAGCTCGAGGTGGAGTACGCGGAACCGGAGTCGACGTCGCTCGCTCCAACCATCGCTCGGGCCTTGCCTCGGCCCTCCTTCTTCCTCGATCGTCGCTCGTCCTTGTACTTGTTCTTGTGCTTGCTCTTGTGGTCGCGCCTCGAACGGTACTTGTCATCTTTCTTCCTCGGCTTGTGCTTGTAGCCGTCCTTGTTCTCGGTCTTCTCCGGGCGCCGGCGACGAAGTGTCCCGCTTGCCGCACCGGAAGCAAGTCCTCGTGTTCCTCCTCATGTTCACGCGGTTCTCGTGCGGCCTCTCGAACCGCCTCGTCACCGCCGCCGCCTCGTCCTCTCCAAGGTCATCAAACTCCTCATCCGGCATAGACATCAAAGAGGAAAACGAAAACATCCCGGTGGATGGGTTAGAGTTAGTCTTTCCTTTGGAACCACCAACGAGGGCAAGACTATGGGAATCGCCGGTCCCTCGAGCTTGGCGCTCATGCCCCTATCCACCTCGGCCGACTTGAGCTTCGAGAACAGCTCGTTCACCGTCGTAGTATCATACCGCTCCGACTCGACTATGGCCTCGAACTTTCCGCCCCATATCGTACGATCCAAAGAGTGTAAGAGCTTGATCGCTCGATCATGATCATCGTACGGGAGCACGTCCACATTGGCCCTCATGTTGTTCACCACCACCGTGAACCTCTCGAAACAAGGCATCGATGGACTCACCGGGGAGATGAGTGAAGTTCTCGTACTCTCTCCGTAGGTCGCATACAACCGTGCTCGAACCTCGGGCGTTCCCAACATGAGCCTCCTTCAACACCGCCCAAATCCTACAAGCCAAGTGCTCGGTGTGCACCCGATCGAACTCGGTCGACACAAAGCACGAAACAAGTAGTCGACCGCCTTATTGTTGGCGTCGAATCCGTCCCTCGACCCCCGGAGCAAGGAAATCCATCGGCCGGGCATAGCCCGTGTCCACCGTGACATCCCAAAGCACCGACCCTTTCCGCGGAGGAACGCACCCATCCGCTTGCTCCACATCTGGTAGTTCTTGCCATCGAAGTGTGGAGGACCCGAACCCCGTTCCCCGGTACGCCATCCTTGGATCTTAGACTGGTTAGAGTCAACAAAGACCCGAACCGGCTCTGATACCACTTGAAGGACCGATACGGCGAACCAGAGAGGGGGGGGGGGGAGTGAATGGGAGCCGATAAAAATTCTATTCAAGAATTCGGCCTATGAACCCAAATTCACTCGTGCACCTCCGCGAGCTTCTCTTGCCAAGTTCACGTAGCCACTGGAGTGCTACTGAACCTAGGAACAAGACCCAAACAACGACCTCAACACACACGCAACGGAAACACACACACGACAAGGTCGCAGGCAAAGACAAAACCGGTCGGGCCGGTTTCGAAACCGGTCGGACCGCTCCCGTTGGACTTAGCCTCACGAAGGCAGGGAAAAACCGGTCAGACCGGTTAGGCAAACCGGTCGGACCGATTCTGTCCCGTAAACTCCCCAAAGACCCCAAACACTTCAAAAGCCTTTCCACATCTGAACAAACGAAGCCATGGAGCAAGAAAGACTTCCTTGTTCAAAGATCTTTCTCGACACCCCATCGGGCGAAACCGGTCGACCGGTTTGGGAAACCGGTCGGAGCCGGTTTTAGCCTCGAACGGCCGAGAAGAACACAGCCCCGCGGGTCAACCCCCCCCAAAACCAAATCTCAATCTCCCGAATCGCTCCACGGACTTGAACAAGACTTTGGGGATATCGGGAACACCTCATGAGGAGTCCATGGTCAAGTTTAATCCCACCAAATCTCGTCCAAAAAGGAGGAATCGAAGAAATCCCGCCAAAGGCACTACCAACCCAAGAACTCAAGAAACCCCAAAATCGAGCACTTTTCCTCACGGATTTGGGAGGGGAATCACAGCCCAAAGAACCACGAAGGGTTCCCACAAATTTCCCCCATCAAATCCCCAAAGGAAAGGTCCCGAAAACACCGCAAAGAAATCACCGGGGAGGGGCTCCGAAAATCACCACCAAGAACAATCGGGAAAAACACATTCAAACCTTGAGGAATCACGCCGAATCATCTATACATGAAACAAAGATTCGTACAAGGTCTAGCAAGCCGCCCGATCATCCATCCCTCTCTACAAGATTTCTCCGTGAAGCTCTCTTGCTAGTCCTAAGGAAAACCTAGAGAAAATAGGTGGAAAATAGGAAAACTAATGAGCTAGGGTTCCAAGAGTTGGCTGCCAACCTCTCACCTCTTGGGTTATATAGGCGGCAACCGAATGTCTAAAATGCCCCTCTCTACTAACTAGGGATACAAGCCCCTCAAGGGCGGATTTGGAATTCTTGATGTCTTCTCCATCGGACGGATGCCCGCCGACCGCACCCCGCGTAGCCTCAACGCAAGCCTTGCGATCCCGACGCGTGTCCTCCGCCCTCGAAGCTTCCGGCGCCCCGCGACCCCAAACCGGTCGGACCGGTTCTCCAAACCGGTCGGGCCGGTTTTGGCCGACACGCCCACACCCGATCTTCGGCCTCGGCTTTGTGGCTCGGCCCGAGTAACCCGGTGATTTTCTCGGTGAACCACCGCAAACCCCGCGAACTTGATGTAGCCTCCGCCAATCACCACTCATGACTTGGCCCCCATGAAGTCCCGGCTCGACCTTGGTTTTGAGGCTCAACCAAGAAACCGTCCACGACTTCATCTTGCCGTTCATGCCACCATGCGGCCCGCACTTGACCCCCGCCGGCCACCGGTCCCTCGAACAAAGCCTACTTGTCTTCTCCACACCCGGAGGCCTCACCGGCGATGACCTTTCGCGCTTGTTCTTCACCCGCACCAACACGAGTCAAGCCGCAACCCGCACCTGCAATACTTAGCCAAGAATCGGTCCACACAACGTTGTCAATCACTCATCACACAAGGAAGCGACCATCCACCGGTCTTCGAACCACACATGGTCCTCACCACCGAACCACGACCACCGAAACAAACCTTGCACCCGTACGAGCTCGAAACCCAAACAACCGTCCGTCTGTGCCCGCACCGGTCCGACCGGTGCCCCACACCGGTCCGACCGGTGTGACTCGGACAAGAAGCACCACCGCAGCCTTCTTCTCTCCCCAAGCACGAACTCGTCCTCACACTCGCCTTGCCCCCGGGCATCCGCATACGAGGCTCAAGTACACCATCGGAAGGGTGGTACTTGTCCTTGTTTGCCCACTACTTTGCCATTTTCTCCTCACGCTTCCTTTTGAAGCAAAACTCCTCCTTATGGCCATCTCTCCCACAATAGCCACAATGGAACCTCACAAGCTTAGGCTTAGGCTTGGGATGTGGCTCGCTCACTTGGTTTCTCTCCACTCAAACCCTCCACCGGTTTCTCACCACTAGCCTTCTCACTCTCCTTCCCAAAGAACACTTTCCCCGAAGTGCTCACAAACTTGATAGGCTTTTGTAGGTCATTTGTGGGTGTAGGAAACACGAGTGGAGCCGGGGTTGTGTCTAGTCGGTTCCTTAGATGGTTAGGTTTTGGTGGGAAATCATTTTTGTGGTGGGTTTTTGGTGGCTCCGGATATTCTCTCCATTTCCTTCACCAACCTTGTTTGCCCCAAGCCCCTCACCATCTTGCCTCTTAAAGGCCTCAATCATCATCCTCAACCGAGGCTCATGACCGACAACCAACCCATCAACTTCCTCAAATCATCATTCTCATCCCGCAAACGATCAACATAATATGCAAGCTCCAAATTTTTCAATGCATGCATTTCACGGGTAGAGCAAGATGTAGGCATGGGTTCCTTCAATTTAGCCTCGAGCGAACTAGTGTAAGCATGCATCTCATCAATCTTAGCATCCAAAACGGGGCAAGAAGTGCAAGCACCTAGCAAAGCGGTATAGATTTAAGCTCAGCCAATTCAACCCTAAGCACATCTAGTTCCTCACACTTGGAGGCATGCTTCTCCTTAAACAAAGCAAGATCGGCAAGGAATATGGAGCAATCAAGACAATCATTCTCATCCAAGACAACAGGGCTAGCCTTAAGCGAATCAATCTCAAGCTTTCTATCAAGCACCCGTGTCTCTAGCTCACCCACTCTAGTCCTAGCATCCTCGAGTGAAGCCCTAAGCTCTTTCCTCATTTTCTTGGCCTCTCTAAGCATGTCATCACGGTTATCAAGCAAAATGCCAAGCCTCTCATTCTCCCGGCGCAAGAAAGGAAGTTCATCACGCACCTCGTCGTCGAACTCGCAGTCCGAGTCGCTCCGTGTGCTCTTCTTGCTGCCGGAGCTCGCCGCCATGGTGCGAGGCCGTCTCTCGCGGCGCCTCGGCCCGCTCGGGTTCTTGGACGACTTCTTGTTCTTGTGACGATCTCCCTCGTCTTCACCGGCCGCTCGAGCTCGAGGTGGAGTACGCGGAACCGGAGTCGACGTCGCTCGCTCCAACCATCGCTCGGGCCTTGCCTCGGCCCTCCTTCTTCCTCGATCGTTGCTCATCCTTGTACTTGTTCTTGTGCTTGCTCTTGTGGTCGCGCCTCGAACCGTACTTGCCATCGTTCATCCTCGGCTTGTGCTTGTAGCCGTCCTTGTTCTCGGCCTTCTCCCCGGCGGGGCCGCGACGAAGTGTCCCGGCTTGCCGCACCGGAAGCACGTCCTCGTGTTCCTCCTCATGTTCACGCGGTTCTCGTGCGGCCTCTCGAACCGCCTCGTCAACGCCGCCGGCTCGTCCTCTCCAAGGTCATCAAACTCCTCATCCGGCATAGACATCAAAGAGGAAAAGGAGAACATCCCGGTGGATGGGTTAGAGTTAGTCTTTCCTTTGGAACCACCAACGAGGGCAAGACTATGGGAATCGGTCGGTCCCTCGAGCTTGGCGCTCATGCCCCTATCCACCTCGGTCGACTTGAGCTTCGAGAACGGCTCGTTCACCGTCGCAGTATCATACCTCTCCGACTCGACTATGGCCTCGAACTTTCCACCCCATATCGTACGATCCAAAGAGTGTAAGAGCCCGACCGTTCTATCATGATCATCGTACGGGAGCACGTCCACATTGGCCCTCATGTTGTTCACCACCACCGTGAACCTCTCGAAACAAGGTATCGATGGACTCACCGGGGAGATGAGTGAAGTTCTCGTACTCTCTCCGTAGGTCGCATACACCCGTGCCCGAACCTCGGGCGTTCCCAACATGAGCCTCCTTCAACACCGCCCAAATCCTACAAGCCAAGTGCTCGGGGTGCACCCGATCGAACTCGGGGCCGACACAAAGCACGAAACAAGTAGTCCACCGCCTTATTGTTGGCGTCGAATCCGTCCCTCGACAATGGAGCGAGGAAGTCCATCGGCCGGACATAGCCCGTGTTCACCGTACATCCCATAGAGTCCGACCCTTTCCGCGGAGGAACGCACCCATCCTCTTGCTCCACATCCGGTAGTTCTTTCCATCGAAGTGTGGAGAACCCGAACCCCATTCCCTGGTACACCATCCTTGGATCTTAGACTGGTTAGAGTCAACAAAGACCCGAACCGGCTCTGATACCACTTGAAGGACCGAAACGGCGAACCAGAGAGGGGGGGAGTGAATGGGAGCCGATAAAAATTATTCTCGAAGGAGATGGAACCTCCAACAAGATGAACACGGCTTCAAACACACGTCTCCGACCCACTACCAAGGTTGGTCAAGCCCACGTAGGCACTGGAGTGCCACTGGACCTAGGAACCAACACACAACCTTCCGACCCGAGAAACGCAGCGGAAAAAACCTAACCTCGAGTCTACGGACCCACGGCGGTCGACCGGCGAGCACCACCGGTCGACCGGTCCCCTCGCCGGTGAAACCGAGCAACTTCCACTAAGTGGCTCTACACCGGTCGACCGATGGCGACCGAAAGCCCCCAAGGCACCAAACAAAGCCAACCGACCACCAAACTGACCCAAACTCGAAACAGCAGCAACACGGGACAACAACGAACACACCAAGACCTTCACCCGAGCAAAATCCCACAAGGGCTTGCACCGGTCAGACCGGTCAAGAGCACCGGTCAGACCGGTGTAGCCTGGGCAGCTCGGGATGAACAGCACCCGCGGGTCAACTCCCCCAAAACCAAATCTCGATCTCCCGAATCGCTCCACGGACTTGAACAAGACTTTGGGGATATTAGGAACACCTCATGAGGAGTCCATAGCCAAGTTTAATCCCACCAAAACTCGTCCAAAAAGGAGGAATCGAAGAAATCCCGCCGAAAGCACTTCCAACCCAAGAACTCAAGAAACCCCAAAATCGAGCACCTTTACTCACGGATTTGGGAGGGGAATCACAGCCCAAAGAACCATGAAGGGTTCCCACAAATTTCCCCCATCAAATCCCCAAGAGAAAGGTCCCAAAAACAACCCAAAGAAATCACCAAGAGAGGGCTCCGAAAATCACCACCAAGAACAACCGGGAAAAACACATCCAAACCTTGAGGAACCACGCCGAATCATCTATACATGAAACAAAGGTTCGTACAAGGTCTAGCAAGCCGCCCGATCATCCATCCCTCTCTACAAGATCTCTCCGTGAAGCTCTCATGCTAGTCCTAAAGAAAACCTAAGGAAAATAGGTGGAAAATAGGAAAACTAAATGAGCTAGGGTTCCAAGAGTTGGCTGCCATCCTCTCACCTCTTGGGTTATATGGAGGCAACCGAATGTCTAAATGCCCTTCTCTACTAACTAGGGATACAAGCCCCTCAAGGGCGGATTTGGAATTCTTGATGTCTTCACCATCGGACGGATGCCCAAGTGACCACACCCCGCATAGCCTCGACGCAAGCCATGAGATCCCGACGTGTGTCTTCCGCTTCGAAGATTCCGGACCGCGTCGTCGCACACCGGCCGACCGGTGCTCCTCACCGGTAGACCGGTCCCCACCGGCCGACCGGCCGGACCCACCGCGTCGGACCGGCTCCGGTGCCGCCGCACCTCCGTCTTCGGTTCGCCGGCCTTGGCTTTGTGGATCAACCAAGGAACCCGGTGGTTTTCTCGGTGAACCACCGAAACCCCCGCGAACTCGGTGTAGCCTCCGCCAATCTCCACTCATGACTCGGCTCCCACGTAGTCCCGGCTCGACCTTGGTTTTGAGGCTCAACCAAGAAACCGTCCACGACTTCATCTTGTCGTTCATGCCACCATGCGGCCCGCACTTGACCCCCGCCGGCAACCGGTCCCTCGAACGAAGCCTACTTGTCTTCTCCACACCCGGAGGCCTCACCGGCGACGACCTTTCGCGCTTGTTCTTCACCCGCACCAAAGACGAGTCAAGCCGCAACCTCGCACCCGCAATACTTAGCCAAGAATCAGTCCACACAACGTTGTCAATCACTCATCACACAAGGAAGCGACCATCCACCGGTCCTCGAACCACCATGGTCCTCACACGTAGCCACTGGAGTGCTACTGATCCTAGGAACCAACAAATAACCTTTCGAGCCAAAACACACCAACTTGCACAGCGGAAACTTGCACGGCTTGCTTGCTCGTGCCGCACCTGGCCGACCGGTGGACGGAGCCTGTCAGGCCGGTGGCTGCAGTAGCCACACAACAAATGTTCCAGAGAGCCACAATGACTTCTCTAGGCCTTGGAACCAAAACACCCCCAAAAACACAACCTGCAAGGAAGAAGAACCCTTCACAGACCCCAGCAAAACACCTCCAAAACAGCCAATAATTGACCAGCAACAACACGACCCAAAGACACACGGAACAAGCAACTCACCCGAGGCAAATCCCACGAAGGGCACACACCGGCCGGACCGGTCACTAGCACCGGTCGACCGGCCACGCCCGGGACAGCTCGGGATGAACTGCACCCGCGGGTCAACTCCTCCAAATCCAACTCCCGATGTCCCGATTCGCTCCATGGTTTCAAACAAGACTCTAGGGATGGTAGGAACACCTCATGGGCACTCCATAGCCAAGTTATGGTCCACCAAAACTCGTTGAATCAAGAGAAATCGAAGAAATCTTGCCAAGAACTCCTCTAACCCTAGAACACTGAAAACCCCCAAATCGAGCCCCTTTGCTCACGGATTTGGGAGGGGAATCAAAGGGAAAAGAACCACAAAGGGCTCATGCATACATCCCCCACCAAATCCCAAAGACAAAGGCCTCGAAATCACTCCAAGAAAATCACCAAGAAAAGGCTCTGAAAATCACAAAAAAGAACGAATGGGAACAACACATCCAAGCCTTGAGGAACCATGTCGAATCATCTATACATCGCAAAGAGGTTCATACAAGGTCTAGCTTGCCGCTCGATCATCCATCCCTTTCACAAGATCCCACCATGAAGCTCTCAAGCTAGTCCTATAGAAATCCTAGAGAAAATAGGAAGGGAAAATAGGAAAACCAAATGAGCTAGGGTTCCAAGAGATGGCTGCCATCCTCTCACCTCTTGTGTTATATGGAGGCAACCAAATGTATAAAATGCCCTTACTAGCAAATTAGGGATACATGCCCCTTGAGGCCGAATTTGGAAATCTTTGTCATCGCTCCATCGGACTGATGCCCAGCGACCGCAAACTTGCTTAGCTGGACGCAAGCCTTGCGATCCCGACGCGTGTCCTCTGCTTCGAAGTCTCCGGATTGCTTCGTCGCACACCGGTCAGACCGGTGCACCTAATCGATTAAATAAACGTACCCACCAGTCAGACCGGTCCGATGCTGCTGCACCTCCAGCTTCGGTTGTTCGGTCTTGGCTTTATGGATCAACCAAGGAACCTAGTGGTTTTCTGGTGAACCACTGGAAACCCCGCGAACACGGTGTATCCTCCGTCAATCGCCACTCATGACTCGGCTCCCACATAGTCCTGGCTCGACCTTGGTTTTGAGGCTCAACCAAGAAACAGTCCATGACTTCATCTTGCCGTTCTAGCCACTATGCGGCCCGCACTTGACTCCGCTGGCCACCGGGTCCCTCAAACGAAGCATACTTGTCTTCTCCACACCTGGAGGCCTCACCGGCAACGATCTTTCGCACTTGTTCTTCACCTACACCCACACCGGTCAAGTCGCAACCTGCACCTGCGATACTTCGCTAAGAATCAGTCCACACAACATTGTCAATCACTCATCACACCAGAAAGCGACCATCCACCATTCCTCGAACCACACATGGTCCTCAGAAGGTCCGCTCCCCCACCTCGGACCACATCAACGGTGTCTGACACTTTCAGCCATAAAGAGCTTTGACAGGAGCCGTCTTCAAACTGGCTTGGTAACTGTTGTTGTACGAGAAGTCAGCATAGGACAGACACGTCTCCCATTCAGATCCATAAGTCAACACACAAGCTCTCGGAAGATCCTCAAGTACCTAGTTTACTCTTTCTGTCTGTCCATCAGTATGTGGGTGGAAGGTGGAACTGTAGTGCAAGTCAGTGCACATGGCCTTATGCAAACTCTTCCAGAACTTGGCGGTAAACTGTGGCCCTCGGTCGGATACTATGCTCTTTGGTGCCCCATGTAACTTTAGAATGTTGTCGATGTATAGCTCTGCTAGCTTGTGTGTCTCAAAGGTCGTCTTCACAGGGATGAAGTGTGCCACCTTGGTCAATCGGTCGACGATTACCCAGATTGAGTCATTGCCCTTTTGTGTATGAGGCAGACCCACTATAAAGTCCGTGCCGATATCTTCCCATTTCCATGTGGGTATCTCAAGCGGCCGGGCGAAGCAACCCCCGCGGGCCACCGGTGTTCTCCGCCCGCACTCTCTAACACGTGTCGCACCGAGTGACGTACTAAGCAATGTCTTCCCTCATCTTCTCCCACCAGAACCGTACCTTCAGATCTTTGTACATCTGCTTGCAACTAGGGTGGATTGAGTACCGAGAGTCGTGAGCTTCCTTCAGAATCGAGTCTCGAATCTCCTTGCTCCGCGGCACGCAAATGCGGTCCTTCAACCATAGCGTGCCCTGCTCGTCGAGGCGGTAGTCGGCCGCTTTGCCTCTAGCCATAAGGTTCTTCACCTCCTCAATCTCTGGGCATTCATTCTGAGCTTGTCGAATCTGGTCTTCGAGCTTGTACTTCACTCTCAACTCATTCAATTTCCCTTCCTCCACTATCTCCAAACAAAGCTTCTCCATTTCCTCATACAGTGCCGGTTGTTCTTTCTGCACCATCAGGTTGTTGCAGTAATGCTTGCGACTCAGTGCATCGGCTATGACGTTTGCTTTGCTAGGGTGGTAGTGAATGTCCAGGTCGTAGTCCTTTATCAACTCTAGCCATCTTGTTTGCCTCAAGTTCAACTCTGACTGCGTGAAGATATACTTCAAACTCTTGTGATCGGTATAGATGTCGCACTTGTTGCCCATCAGGTAGTGCCTCCATATCTTCAAAGCGTGAATGATAGCAACTAGCTCTAGGTCATGAGTGGGGTAGTTCTCCTCATGCTTCCGAAGCTGTCACGAGGCATAGGCAACCACCTTGCCTCCCTGCATCAGTACGCAACCGAGTCCCTGCCTCGATGCATCACAGTACACCACGAAGTCTTTGCTCGCATCGAGAAGGGTCTAGGGGGGTGGTGGTGAGGTGAGTCTTGAGCTCCTGAAAGCTAGCTTCACACTTGTCAGACCACACATATGGTGTGTTGTTCTTCAACAATTCTGTCATGGGCTTCACAATCTTGAAGAAGTTCTCGATAAACTGACGGTAGTAACCAGCTAAGCCGAGAAAACTGCGGATCTCTGTCACAGACTTCGGTGACTGCCACTTGGACACTACTTCTATCTTACTCGGATCTACGACCACTACTTTAGCTGACAACACGTGATTGAAAAAAGCGACTTCTTCCATCGAGAACTCACACTTGCTGAACTTGACATATAGTTGTTGTTTCCTGAGCTTCCCTAACACGATCCTCAAATGCTCTTCATCCTCCTCAGCTGTCTTGGAGAAGACTAGTATGTCGTTAATGAAGACAACAACACACTTGTCCAACTCATCCATGAACACCTTGTTCATCATGTTCATGAAGTACGTCGGGGCGTTCGTAAGACCGAACGATACGACAGTGTACTCGTACTGTCTATACCGGGTCACAAACGTGGTCTTGTGGATGTCCTCCGATCGAATCTTGATCTAGTGATAGCCTGATCGGAGATCAATCTTGCTGTAGAACTTGGCTTGCCTTAGCTGATCCATCAGATCATCGATCCGGGATAGCGGGTACTTGTTCTTGATGGTTACCGCATTTAAGGCACGGTAATCAACACACAGACGCTGAGTTCCATCCTTCTTCGGCATGAATAGTGCTGGTGAACCCCACGGTGAAGTAGTCGGCCAGATGAACCCCTTCTTGAGTAGCGAGTCTAACTCTTCCTTCAGCAACTTCAACTCAAATTCTGCCATGCGATACGGACTCTGGGCTATCGGTCCAGTCCCTGACACCAAGTTGATCACAAACTCCACGTCACGGTCGGGTGGTAAACCAGGCAGCTCTTCTGGAAACACATCCTCAAACTAACAAACCACTGGTACCTCTGAGATGGCTTCCGTGTGAAGACTGTACACGACTGGTATGTCTCGGGACTTCATTGGCTCAAAGGTGACTCTCATCCCGTCAGGGTGTAACAAGGTCACAAGTCTCGGTGAAGTGGAGATGACACCTTTGTGAGTAGTGATCCAATCCATCCCCAGTATCACATCGATGTCGTTAGAAGGCAACGCTGTCAAATCCCCAAAGAACTTGTGGTCCTGGATGACCACATCCACTCACAACAAGGAGCATCGGATATCACCGAGCGGTGAACTTGTGATGATAGGAAACGATAGGGTGGTTGTAGGGAGGGAGAGTTTGTTCATGAATCTCGAGGTAATGTACGACCTGGTTGCACCAGTGTCGAAGAGAACCAAAGCACTAGTACCACAAACTAAAAACTCACCGATCATGACGTCAGGAGCCTCCTCCTCAGTGAGGTGGTTCAGCCTCCCACGGCCGGCAGCCGGTGGTGGTGCAGCTTGAGGTGGTCGGCCTCCTGGGGCAGGTGCTCTCGTGGGTGTAGCAGCAGCCTTCTTGTCTAGGCAGTCGTAGGACTTGTGGCCAGGCCTGCCACAATCGAAGCAGGTGACGGTGAAGCCTCCCGCGGCAGGTCTCGTGGTGCTCGGCGGCGCACGAGTGTAGCCTCCAGTCTGCTGGGGGTAGCCGGGGTTCCTCCCTTTGGGGAACGGGCTACGTCCTCCACCTCTGAAGCTGCGCCTAGCCTGGTTGTGCCCCGAGCGGTAGCTCCCCCTCAGCATGTTGCTATGTCTGCTCCTCAGCATCTAGACAGATCGGTCGTGGTGATCTCGATCTCCCGTCCTCTTCTTGCCCGTCATGCACTCCTCGTGGCTCCTTCTCTCGTCCTCAACCGTGATGGCGCGGTTGACGTGGTGGTGAAGGACTTGTGCTCGCTCGCCTTCGGTCCCTGGCGAAGGCTGTGGTGAAGGCCTCGCAGGAACCAGAACTGCTTCTTCTAGTCGGTGTTGGTGTCGTTGGGGGCGTACTGCATCATCTTCATGAAGTGGCGCTCGTACTCCTCGACCCTCATCGCAGCCTAGGTCATGGTGCAGAACTCCTGCGCCTTCTGGATCAGCAGCTCGTTGGGCAGGTACTGCTCGCGGAACGCCTCGCAGAACTCCAGCCAGGTGATGAACGCTGGGTTCAGGTGGGAGGCGGTGTAGTTGTCCCACCAAGCCTTGGTAGGACCCTCCAGTTGGTGCGTGGTGATGGCGACGCACTCCTCGTCTAAGCAGACGGTGAATCGAGCTTGGTCTCGACCACGCTCAGCCAGTCGTCGGCGTCGAGCGGGTCATCCGAGTAGCTGAATGTGGGGGCCTTCAGGCAGATGAACCTCTCGATCTTCCTCGTGAGGTCCACATCCTGCGGAGCGGCGTGGTTTCCACCGTTGCCACGGTGCTCCATGGCTTCTGCATCAGCTGAGTCTGGACCGCCATCACATCCACCAAGTTGGGTGGGGGCGGCGGAGGCTAGTCCGGCTCAGGCTGGTCTTGCTCCTGATCTTGCTCGGCTCCTCCATGCTCATCTTCAGCTCCAGGGCCCTCGGGCGGCGGTGGCGGTGCTCCGGCACCCCAGCCTCGAGCTCCCAAAGCTCCTCCACGTAGGGTAGGGCATCCACGGCTACGTCCGCGTCCACAGTCCTATGGGGCTTCCTCCTCAGCAGTAGCCTCCTCGAGGCGTGCCATCAGCCGGTTAGATCAGTGGGTCGACATCCTTTTGAAAACACAAGCGGGGAAGAGAAGACTTTACACAATGTCACTCACCATCCCACATATGAGTCTTAGACAAGCATGAAAATAAGAATAATTATATAACCAACACACAATGAGACGAAGCATTAAGACACGAATAGCTCCATTAAGATCCAAGCATATATCAAGCATCAATAGTACATATGCTTCCCCAAGGCTGACTCAGACCTTAGGGGTAGCAGCTCGAATCAATGCTTTAATACATCGATACATGCTCAAAAGGGTAGTGCCTACAAGGTGTAAAATGACTCTCTTCATGCACCGGAACATGCTCACGGCTGCATGGAACAACTCATGGAAACTACTAGCATACAACACTACTCTAGGTCATGCCCTTTCTCGGCTCTCTACTCATTGCGAGCCCTCTTGTACGAGACAGGGTAACGGTCCTTAGTGGGGTAGTCCAGCGGAAAGATCCGAGACACCAAGGCATGTGCCTCTCGAACTTCCTTAGTCTCGACGGGGGTCGGCAGCCAGGCCATCAGGCACATGTGAAGCTTGAGACGCTACTGGTGCCGCTCGAAGGTCTCGATGCGGATCTCACGCTGCGACTCGAGGGGTAGCTCTTTGTTGGGCTCAGTGAGCTCGTCCACGCGGAGTGTCGGCATCCTCCAAAGTCCTCCTCAGTCTCTCAGCCTTGTCCCTCAGGTAAACGGGCGTGCGCGTGAGCCAAGCGAGGTTGGCGACGTTCTCCGCCCTGTTCTTCTCCAGCTTCTCCACCTTGATCCGCTCACAGTCGAGCAGGTGGGCGCGCACTGTGATCATGTCGTCCTTGCTATGAAGTTTGTCCTTCGGGGCCTTGTTCCGACTTGCGGTCGCCCGCGGAGGTCCCTCCCCGACGTGCGCGCCTCCTCACGGGTGTCCACACGCTCCCTCTCGACCGCAAAGCAGACGCGGGGTCACGGCTGAGGCTCGCTCGAGCTGGCGAACACGGTAGCGTAGCGCGTTGTTCTCTCTCTCCGGGCCGAAAACGGCGCGACCGGGTACCGGCGGGCGTCGACGGTGGCATCTCTGATCTAGCCGAAGAGGGTCCCCGACTCGTCCTCCAGGCGGCATGCGTACTTGTCATGGTTGACCAAGTAGCTGGCCGTCTCCACCAAGGTCTCATCGGTCATGCTGAAGGGTGTAGCGTCGATGTCGTCCTGGATCCCCTCGTGTGAAGGAACTCCGTCCATGAGCGGTGCGAGGCGCCAGTAGCCCCGGGGTAGAAATCGCAGTGTCTCAGACTCGAAGGTGGCGCGGTACTGAGCGAGAAGGCAGCCCAATGCCTGACGGCAGGCGGCGTCCAGCACGGTCGCAACGGTGAGCGCGGTGCTGTAGCAGACCTCTCCCTTTAATCTCGGAAGGCTCGGATGAGGGAGAACGGTGACTGTGCGGATCACGATCCGCCTTGTCACGGCGGGTACGTACTCGGTGAGGTTCGTGACGTAGGTAGGAGGGACCCCAAGCCTGAGAAGGGCCCTCTCCATCTAGTGGAAGCATCACCCCGCAGGTATGCTTGTTGTTTTTATCCATTGTCCATATTCAAATCCACACCCACCTCAAATGGGGAGGGTATGGGTAGAAATAATTATCCATTGAAGAAATGGGGAGGGTAGGGTAGGGGAGTGTGCAAATAATCGATTGGGTATGTGTAGAATCTAGTACAAAACCGCTTATCCATTGGGTATGGATGAGAATGGGGAGGGTAAGAAGTGGATAATAATTATTTGGATTTGGGTATGAATAAGAGTGAATTTGTCCATACCCTCCCCGCCATGCGCGTGCATACCGCAGTCTCGGGGTGATCTCAACGACCTGGCACTCCATCTCCTGTGAAATGTAAGAAATTTGTGTTAGCGCAGGTGAGTAAGATGTTTTCAAAAAGGGATAAGTTTTTATAACATAGCTCAATGGTATAAATATAGAAGTAGAGCGTATAGAGTTCTATTTCTATTGGTCATTTCTAGGGATACATGCCACAGTCAAGTATGGCTCCGGTACCACGTGTAAAACCTCAGTTTTTCATAGAAAACCTGAATCCCTGTATCATCGCGATAGTCCCTGGATCAGTGGTTATCGCGTACAGAACGTCTCACAGATAATAACAGAGAGTCATACATCGCATCACATAAGAGTAAGAGTACATAATTTATTACATGTCCATTATGGAGTACATCATTACAAGCCTCTTGGCTAAATCGCAGTGAAATTCTACGCAACGTAGCTAGCATCTCAAAAGGGTCTCTATCTTTTATTCTTCTCGCCACAGGCATCCTTGAGCGAAGCGACGCATGCCTCAGTCGTACCATCCATCGTCGTTGTTATCGTACTCGGACTTGTACCCTGCACACCCAAAATCTATCCCCAAGGAGTGGGATAGGTCCACGTCATCAACTGTATGCAGCTTTAAGTGGCCTACTTCTAAAGGGAGAAAAAGAGGCAAGGAAGCAGCTCTAGTTTCCTTGGTAGCAGCAGTAGAGTAATAATAATATATCTCCATCAAGTTCCCAACCCCAAAGCTCTCAACACGGCTCGAAACCACCTGGTCACCCAGGGCCCCGTCTCCACAACCTACTCCTGTCTAGGGTCGATGAGAGAACTTCCTCTCCTCCCACCTTAATGATTGCAATTGAATCAACGAGGTAGATGGAGCCTCTCTCCTCTAACTGACTGCACCCATGGCTCACCATACACTCATCTATAGGGGGGAGGTAGAAATCCCAAAACATGAGAACCAACAATCCACTAGGCTCGTCCGTGACCGAGGACGCGGCTATAGCTATAGATCGAACGACTCTGTAGAGTGTGTACACCTGCACCCAACTTGGAATGGCACCCGGCCGGTGTACAGCCGACCGAGCCCATCCTACCGTGTGAACTCTCAGTAGTTACAGTCCCATCCTGCATCCGGCCCTCAAAAACGGTCCCCCCTCAGAAGGGATGACACCGGAACTGTGAAATGCCCCCGTGTGGCCACACGGGAGTCGCTCTGAGAGGGTGGACTCACCTCCACCTCTCCCCCACTAATACCCTGCCATCCTTCTGGCAGGTATGGTTCCGAACTTTCCGAGCTCAACTCGGCCCTAACCCCACGCTCGGCGAGGTGATGTGTACGTAAAGTCCCTTGAAGCAGTTGGCCCACTCGGTTTCAGACCGGGGCGAGCTCATATCCTCCAAGTGCAAGTAAAACCCCAACACCTAAGCTCCGAAAACCGTTAAAGTAGGGATACACTTAGGAGTGCAACCCTATCCCCGATCCCAGATCGGTTGTTTCGAGCTCACCCCCACCAAGGTACCCAAAAATGCATTCTCCTGCCGGTTTTATCCCACTCACGCCAAGAACCACTATTCCCATCCCAAACACATGCATCGCGAAGCTCAATGTATATACACACTTATAAACATATATAGTAGTAGGACAATCAAGGACAGGATAATTAAAGTAGGTAGTGCAAGGTTCATCCATATGCATATAAAGTAAAGCGCTAGCAGTCTATATTGCAATGTCTAATAGATTTTCAAAGTCATTCGGGTGTGAACCTGGGGTCTGGTAGTCCTCCGCGGTGAAGTCGTTGGCGTAGTTGTACTCCGGGTTCAGCTCCCCAGCTCCTGCTCCTATCAATGCGTAAAAGAAAATAAACATCGGCCCTATAGCAATTAACTCCAAAAGAATGGCAATACGAGCCAAAAGAGGGCAGACGCTAGCCTAGCATGGATTTTAAGATTTTAGAGAATTTTTTGAAAAGGTTTTGTATTTTTCGGAGCAAAAACAGATTTACTAGGATTTTTCCAAAGCCAAAATAGTTTTCTGGAAATAAAATACGCATACACAATAGCATTAACTTTAGGCTGTCTACTGGCAGGCTCTAAACGTCTTAAAGCTAGCTACCGGGTCGGTCGCAGTCGGCTACTAGAGCCGACGTGGCGTCGACGTGGGCGGCTTTAAGCTAACTATAGCCCAGTTGGCTGCCACACGGGGCCGGGCGCACGAGATCCGGGCGGATCCGCTGCGGCTCGGCTTTGCGTGCGCGTCCATGCGCCAAGGGTTAGGAGTGTGTTGACGGTGTATTTTGGTACACCTAGCATGTTCATTACACTTTGGTTTGGATTTGATTATGGAACGAACCCGCCACTAGGCACACTAATCATATAACAAGTTCATCTTTCACTAGTAGGGATGTTGTCATCAATGACGTTACATTAACGTCATTGAAGACGCCAGAATGGTCACAATTAGTCTTTTGTGACGATTTTGTTTTGGTCACTATGGTGGCGTCACATTTGTTCATCGCTGACGAAATTGGTTTTTCCGTCATAGATGTGTCTCCAATCCGTGACGAATTTTGTGTCGTCGTGGATTTAAATTCATTATATGACAAATGTTTTTGGTCATAGATTATACCCTCGTTTTCGTCATAATTTCACGTCGTCCGGCTAATCGACGTCGCCGTTAACGCCGTTAGTGATTCCGTGACAATCCGGTTTGGTCACGCTTGTTTTGTTTTGGTCATAGTCCCGTTGTACGCCACACCGGCCGCCGACGTGGTCGCTAATCGGGTAGCCGATGTGGCAGCCCTTTATTCGTCATAGATTGTCCCTCATTTTGGTCACAGTTTTTCCATCATCTTGGTCACAGTTTTTCCATCATTTTTGTCACAGATTGTCCTTTATTGAGCCACGTGGCTTCATCTAATCAATTTTATTTCATCACAAAAGTGCAAATGGTAATTTTCAATACAATTTACAAATAATACTAAAATAACAAAAACCTTGCATAAATTAACAGATCTAGTATTCCAATGACCATACAACTCCATAACTCAACTCATTTCACATTATTACTCACATTACAACAGATTCAAACTACAAATTACAACAGATTCTAACTATAAGTTACATCTTATTTCACATCAAAGGCTCCATAATTTATGAGGAAAAGCAGAACCACACTTCACTAAAGAGCACCATGGCACTCCATAACCCAAAGAATTAGTCGTAAAAAAATAAATAGTGCATTGTTAAAGAGCTTTACAATAAAGATCAATTGTGTTAAAAAAATTGAAATCACAATACTGAAAACAGTACCTTGCATTGTTGCCACATAGATTTATACTGCACATTGTTGCCACATAGATAAAATCACTTAAACAGCATTACAAGTCCTTGCAGGACCATTGAAGCAGCCTGACTGTTTGCCGACTGGCTCAGTTCCAGCAGCTTCATCCTGCATGTTGGAAACATCACAACTAAAATTTAGATCAAATAAACACTAGCTCAAACCACAGGTCATCTTGCAATTTAAGTTTCACAACACTAAGTTTAGGGTAGTAATTGTAAGGTAAAAGACTGTTGAATTGTAAGGTAACTAGGTCTGAATCACTCAATTGACAACAAACAATTGTATTTGTTACATACCTGTGATCCAGGGAATCTGCTGAGCCCATTCAAGTTCTTTGGACCATGGTAACAGCTCAAGAAAGGAGTGTTCCAGAGGTATGACCGGGTCTAACAAAATCTGCACTTGTGTCAAGGTATCTACTACATAAATCACAAAATTTGGGGCCATGTACGATACATCATGTGGTTCTATATATATGAACAGATGTTGGATGATGGCTTGTCTTATGTCTCCCGCATTTATTTTGTCGGAATATTATTTCTAGGATTTGCACAGAATATTTAAAGTAATTAACATTGTCATGAATTATAAAATCCTAAAACATACCAATGCATGTAGAAGAGTCGCCACATGGATCCCGCACCATGATCCACATGCTTCCGCCTACTTTGTATTGGAAAAAAATAATATAGAAAATATAGCAGAATTAACATACGGGATAAATGAATTATGGGACCTGCGTATTCGGAAAACCAAAGTAACATCTAAAGGAACAGGATTAGAGATTCAGAGGGAGACGATGGGACCCATCAAATTCGGCTGACTCATGCCTGTGGAACAAAACATTGCAAGGTCGAGAGTACATACCAGGCGGCATCGGTAGAACATGCAAATAATTTTCCATCTAGGATACTTATCATGCTAGATCCGAAAAGCTATATCTCAAGAAGCTCCAAGATTCACAAAGCAAATAAGATTACAAGTCAAGAATGAACTCTACAGTTTATGAATCCAGGACCGACAAAATACGAGTCAGATCCAGCCAACAACCAAATTGATATATGTAGCAGTGGAAAACAATAGGCCATACCATGGAAAATTTTGCCGATAGATCCAATTATGGGATTGATCTAATTGCCCTTAGTTGCATGCTATCTTCCACATGCCAGATTGACCATTGACTGAACTAAAACTAACCAGCTCCCCTCCTAAACAGCTAAAACCTCAAATTGAGGTCTAAGAGGCAGCAAAAACTGGAGAGTTCTGCTTTCTAGACCTTAGACTTGATTACACTTTTATCCAACAGCAAGACAATACATGGACCTACACTTTTATGACTCGCCTAGGTGAACTTAGACAGTATGATTTCTTTGGTCTGAACAAAACATGAGTCGCCGCGCAGAATGTAACAACGAGGAAGGAGCTCGCACTAAATAAAAACTGACCTCCAGGGCACGTCTCCGAGGAGCATCCAGTCGCCGTCCTTGTCCTCGTACGTGGGCACGTACTCCGCGCCGCTCACGGCATCGACGAGCTCCATCTCCTCGTTCGCCCCCCCCGGCCTGTTCACATCCACAATCACCGATCCGGCCCGGCCGTCGAAGCGGGGCACGAAGCGGCGACAAGGGAAAAGCGGGGCACGAACGAAAGGCAGCAAGCACTCACGGACGGTGAAGTGGGCGGTGAACATGTCTGGAGCACGGCGAGCAGCCGCTCGTACCCCGCGTATGCCTTGAGGTCTACCTTGCGCCGGGTACGGCACGCCGGCGACGGCCACCTTGACGAACTTGCCCCCGAGGAGCGCGTTCGCCGGTTCGGCTCACCGGCAGCCAGCCAACCACCCGAGCCCCCGCACACGCCGACAGACAAACGAACGGACCAATCGGTCGGAGCGGACCCATAATCAACCCGGAATTAATTCCCCACGAGGCGAGCAGCGTAATTGGGGGAGGGCGGGGCGTCGGAGGCGCGCGGGGAGCGGGGCCGCCGGCGGGGTCGGGGCGGTGGATGCGGTGCGCTTGCGGTCGGGGTCGGAGCCCGAGAGGCGGAGCGTGAGCATGGTGTCCTCGAAGTCAAGCCTCGAGGAGGCCGCGGAGGAGGACTCCATGGAGCTCCGCGCCACCATAACCGCTCGCCGGACTCCGACTTCTCACCGCAACTCGATCCGATGGAGCTCACCGCACACGAGCAAGGAGAGAGCAGTAAGAAAAAGATGTCATCGACGAAAATAGGTAGAGAAATCACCAAAACCACATCCATTTTTACGGAGGCGGTGGGGTGGCCTCGGTGGGCGGGGAATGGGGGGAGGTGGCGAGGAGGCCGCAGGGCGGCGACGAGAACAGGATCTGGCGCTGGGTGCGCATGGGAGGGAAGGGGAGGGGCGGCGGAGTCCGGAGGTGAGAGGGCGGCGCGGCGATGGGCGCGAGATCTTGCGAGGAGCGCGGGTGGGGCAGCGGCGGTTTCGATGCGGAGGACGCGAGTGGGATCTAGGGTGGGATTGGGATTAAGTCCGGGATGACGCGACTAGGGTTTCAAAGAGCCAAAGAACCGTCGGATCGTATGAATCGACCGATAGAAATACTTGGGCCGAGATGTGAGATGTGTACTATCGCCTTGCTCGAAATCATTTGAAACTTTTTTGGGATTCTTATGGGTCCAAACTATGATGTGGTGTGAAGTTTTGTAATTTTCAGACCACTTTTGCATATTATTGTAATTATTGTTGATTTAATAAAGAATAATTGTTTAAAATCATCTAATCTTGTCAAAAAAATTCTGAAATTTTGCGTGAGCTCTACCTTTTGGTGTATTATGTCGTCAAAAAAAATTCTAGTGATTCTGAGAAAGTGGTGATGCACGTCACCACTAAAGCATACTTGTCACACACACGTCATTGTCACTTAGCGAGAGACCTTCATCCCTATGTGAGATGTGTAGTAGCAGTTGCTCGAAATCATTTCAAAGTTTTTGGATTCTGATGGATCCAAACTATGATGTGGTGTGAAGTTTTGTAATTTTCTGACCAAGTTTGCCTATTATTGTAAATATTTGTTGATTCAATAAGGAATAAATGTAAAAAACTTGTAACCTTGCTTAAAAAATCTGAAATTTTGCCGGAGCTCCTCCTTTTGCTACGTTATGTTGTCAAAAAAGTTTCAAGTGATTCTGAGAAAGTGATGATGCACTTCCCCACTAAAGCATACAGTGCTCACAAACGGTGACATCTCTGACATAGTTTCTAATAACTCAACACAAACTTTGAGATTTGAGTGGTGATTTACATTTTCAAAGTCGTATGCATCTAAAACTTGGTTACAACCTTATGTTTATCATAACATTAGAAAATATGAAGTTATGTTAGCATTTGCTATGCCAAAATATGTTTTAAAGAAGTTGTATAGAAAAGGTAAATGAAATAGTAACTAATATGTAAACGAACAAAATTACATGAAAGATCGTGATTTTACAAAAAATCGAAGAAAGAATCAATAAATTTGGAGTTAATATGACCGAGAAACACTAGTTTTAAATTTTAATTGTAGATTAAAAAGAAAAAAACGAGGGGAAAACCACTCGCCGTGCGCCACGTGGTCCCGACGAAGCAACTTGACCAACCCCGTGCCGCCACATGGTCCCGGCGAAGCTCCATCGGTTCGTAAACACTATTATAAAAGGACAACATACACCAAAAGGACACAACTCATATTATAGCTTAGTGGTAAGTCTCTCTCTTCCCACTAAGGAGACCAGGGTTCGAATCCCATGGGTGCACCTTTTTTTGTTTTGCAAATTTAAATGTGGGTGGGTGCACCTTTTTTGTTTTGCAAATTTAAATGTGGGTGGTGTTCCATTAAAATGTTGATAAGAGGAATGACATACACCAATGGGACAGAAATCATGTTATAGCTTAGTGGTAACTCCCTCCCTTCCCATCGTGCAGACCAGGGTTCAAATCCCATGGGTGCACCTTTTTTTGTTTTGCAAATTTAAATGTGGGTGGTGTTCCATTAAAATGTTGATAAGATGAATGACATACACCAATGGGACAGAAATCATGTTATAGCTCAGTGGTAACTCCCTCCCTTCCCATTGTGCAGACTAGGGTTCAAATCCCCCTAGTCGCTCTTTTTTCACGCTGATAAAAGCCAAAAGAGTGGCCCATTTTTTGTGGCCCAATTCCAAAAAAATAGGGAGCGGAGCGGCCCATTTGGAAACGCATCCCACACCGTCAAGTGCACCACTGATTTGTGACCAATTTGTTTCATCATTAAGTGTGTAAAACAATTTCAACAAATGGTGACGATATAAAAACTAATTTGTGACAATCAGGTTTCGTCATTCCAATACGGTATACCCAAAACATGTTTTATGACGATCTCCTTTTACAATTCTATGATGTTATTTTCATTTTCGTCATAATTTTCCAGCCCAAATCTTCGTCACTTGCCACCTATGACGAAATTGGAGAATTCGTCATATAAGACATACCATTCTGTGACGAAAGTGACCAGCGTCACGAGCAAATCATCACAGATAGCAACTTTTCTAGTAGTGTTTGTGCATGCATTTGGAAGTGTTGTGTTTATGTAGGAAAACATGGACACAAAGGACGGATTCGCAACAAGTTCAAAGGAGCATTTACGCAGTCTTGTTCGTGTTCATGAGCTTGATGAAATCACTTCAAAAGGTGTCAAGGACCGAAGTGCTACGAGGAACACCCCCGAAGATTGAAGCGTAAAAGATCGAACTTCATGCGAAGAGAACCTCCATCTTGGACGCGAGGATAACATCGTCAAAATCATGCAAGTGGAGGGGGCAAAGTACATAAATGCATAAGGACCCACGTAGAAAAAGGGGCGACCGAACCGGGCCGAGGTGGGCCCGTGCCGGTCGTCCCGGGCCGGCCGGCCCGATCCACTCACGGTGGCCGGTTCGGTCCCGTTTTCCTTGCACCCGAAGGATCTTGAACCCTAAAAGCACGGGTGCCGCCATTCGACGAAAAAAGAGAGTCATTCACACCGAAGGCCATCCACAAGCTAGAGAGAGATGAGGATCTCCGGAGGGAGATCAACCACCTCGAAGGAAGCACCCTCTCGTGGAGAAGAAGGAAGACACCGTCGGAAGGGAAACCATGATCAACGGTGCCATGATCGCACCTTGATGGGGTAATCTTCTCATTAGTCCATGGATTGTAATCGATCTTGAGATGTAATCGCACTTTGTCGGATTATCTATCTATCATCTTGTTTTAAGTATACTTTAATTCTTAAGGTTAGCTAGCATGCCGTAAAGGGAGTAGAGCTCCAATGCTTCCTTGGATCGATTAAATATGTCGTGTCCATCAAAGGTCTAGTCATGAATACCTTCGCATAGTGACGAGTACGAGAGGAGGGAAAGGGCAAAACCGTGGTCACAACCCCGATAGATTAGATTGGTTTTCATGTTTTTAAGCGATTGCATGCTCTAGTATCGTAGACCCGTGGGCGAGTGTCTTTTATCTTGACATCTTTATCATTCTCTCTAGTGTAGTTTAGTTGTTTTCTAGTATAATAGTAGTTAGAGTTCGAGTAGTTAGAGTGTGAAGGTAGATCGAACGCTTGTAATCTCCTTGCTCCGCGGATTGACAAGAACCTTGGGAATCTCGTGGTGAAAAGGTGGGGGTCCGTACGCTTGTGGATCGTAGAGGGATACGTCTTTTATCCGTCAACAAGCCCCTTTTTCTGCTTATTGTTGCCGGGGAGCAAGCTAGTTTACATCGTTTGATTTGCATTTAACTTAGTTTTATATTTTAGTTTGTCTTTCGTTTGCTATATCTAACATATATTATCTAGAAAACACTTGTTTCGTTTTTGTTTTTGTTTCTATCTTATTGTTTAGATGGCGTTTGTTAATCAACCCGTGGAAGAACCGGAGAAATCATTAAGAGATTACGGTAGCCCTCGATGTGAAGATATAAAGGTACAAGAGTCGGATTCGAAGCTCGAAGCGACCAACTATGAGATTAAATCCAAGATCATCGAGATGGTGGCGGCAAACCCGTTTGAAGGGATGGTTATGGAGAACCCATATAGACACATAAGGGATTTCACGACAATATGCAACACAGTGTGTCAAGAAGGAGTTCCCGATGAATGGTTCAAATGGAATCTCTTCCCCTACTCACTTGCTGGCAATGCAAAGACATGGTATTCGTTTGCATCCTTTGAAGTTGAAGGCAATTGGAACAAGTTGACAAAGAAGTTTTGTGAGAAGTTCTTTCCAATTAGCAAGGTTCAACATCTAAGGAAGCAAGTGATCAATTTCATGCAAGGAGAAGAGGAAGGGATAGACCAAGCCCGAGATAGGTTTAATGGGTTAATCGAACAAGGACCAAAACTCGGCTTCACCGGTGACATAATCTTGCATACATTTTTCTTTTCCCTAACCCCTAGTTCCATGCTACACGTCGAAATGTGTGCAGGTGGGGATCTCATGGAGAAAACACTCACGAAAGCCGCCCAACTTCTTCAAAAAATTAGTAAAGCGGCTGCCATGCGAAGAGATTGGGAAACAAGACTTGAGGAAGAGCCGGAATATAATTTGAGGAAGAAGAAGTGTGCTGATTTTTCTAAAGAGGCAACCCCGGAAGTCGCAAAAGAGGAGCCAATCATGGAAAAGCTTGAACTACACCAAGCGTCGACTTCGCCACACCAAATGAGACGAACAAGAGAAGCATGTCAAGCACGAAGCCACTAAGGGAGTTCGAACCAATGGATTGGGTTCCTATCGATTACGGAGAAGTATTCAACAAGAGAAGACTATTCCCTAATCAAAAGGGAATGGCGAGAGCATTGGAAGTAGATTTCCCACCGGAGAAGAAAGCGGAAAATTCATTCGACCTTGAAACCACCCAGTGAGATTTTCAAAAGCTCTTTGGAGATGACATAGTGGATCCGAACACATAGCCGAGGTGAAGAAAATCATGGGGATCAAGCCCGAAGCATCACCATATGCTCGCCTCGCCGAAATCTACGTGATAGGATCCGAAGAAGAAGAGAAGATGACACCACACTTGAGTTGCGAGATCAACGGAGTTCAATGCAAGGCCTTATGCGACATCGGAGCACAAGTAAGGAAAAACGAGAGATGTCATCGAGCAATGGTACCTCTCCACCACTATCATCCATAGGAGTTGTCCATATCCTCCATGTACCTAGAACAAAATGTCAAGGTGTCACTTGCCACATATGACTCGGCAATTGATCCTTGGCTTCGCCACATTCATACAAATTCTTCAAAGTGCCCGGGCGTCTTTCATGGGTACATCAGTAGTATTGAACGGACCTCTTAAACGAGTGCCTCGTTAGGTAGATGCACACACAAGTGAACCATGACATCAAAGAAGGCGAGGGGAAAGATTTTCTCGAAGCTTATAAGATCAATGGAATCTATTCTTTCGGTCGTTTGACAACATCAATCCTTATATTTCTCTTTGCACTAGCTCCCTAAAATGTCCGTGACTCGGCTATTGCTTCATACACATCCTTCGGCACCAATCCTCTTAGTCAATCAGTTTTTAAAGGAGTATGTGGCAAGAATGTGTCTTGAGCTTTCCAACCACCCTCGCACCATCTTCACTTATGTACCTTGCTAGGTTGCGCAGCATAATATCGAAACTTGATACCTCACGAGAAACTTGCAAACTCGACCCTTTCTTCCCTTCCCCAACATAAGGAGCGGGTGGAGCACTTGCGAGTGTTCCCCTTTCTCCTGTAGTGCAAATGGTGTACGTGCCCATATCATACAAATCTAGCCTAGCATTATGTGTGTCCCCTTGGTATTGCCTGGCACATTGAGTAATGTGCATAGAATATTTTCACACACGTTTTTCTCTATGTGCATGACATCAAGATTATGTGGAACCTAGGCGTTATCCTCTTGCGGTTAGTGTCTGGGACCATATTCCGCACCGACACTTACTTCATTAGTAGTCGTATAGATATACTTTTTTAGCACGCTACAGAAATCATCTCACAAGAAACGAAGTTAGAAACGATTTAAAGCGTTATTTTTTTCTAGACACACTAGAAAGTGTATCAAACAACGTCTATAGTCATGTAAAGATACTTTTTGACATGATTAAAAAAATGTTTCAAATTGATACATGGTTAGACATGCTTTGAACTGTGACTAGCATGTTGGAACGTCATAAATCGTATCAAATAACTGTACTAATGGTAATTCATAGGCAAACTCAAAAGTAAAACATACTTATGTAAATCACATTTGTTGTGTAGGTGAGATGGTAAGGAAGATATGTGTGAGGTGAGAGGTCTTGAGTTCGAATCCTACACACTACACATATTACACATAAATAATCATGCATAAGTGTCATTAAATCCAAAATAATTTTTTATTTATTTTTTTGTAAATTAGTATACATGCTTTATAGATGTATCTAGGAATTTGTTTCTATGTTTTTAAACATACAATTAAGCGTTACTATACTACGTAACTTGTCTCTCTAAAATTGTATCAATGCGAGTAGACATGCATGAAATGTGTCAATGAAACGATGTTTTCTTTCATAGACACGCTTAATGAATTCATCTCTACAAAGCCTAACACGGTGACTGGGAAGGCACTTCTAACATGCTTTTTGAAAGTATATCTACAAAGCCATAGAGACAAAATAAAGCGTGCCAAACTCTAAATATAGCGTAGCTACAGGTGGGGTATTCTAGTTGTGTCCGCCTCACACGACAACTCTCCGCCTCGCACGACAACTCTCCGCCCCACGCGAGATCCTCCCAGACTCCGACTGGAGTGTGGGCCATGACACGCGGCATGAGCCTGGGGCACGGACGCCTCCACCACGATGCGTGGGGGACCGATTCCCCGCGCCATGCAAGTGCACCAGCTGGCGGCCCATGCAAGTAGCTGGTCCCGACAAGAGCCTCAATGCGGGTCTGCCCGGCTGCACAGCCATCCCATCGCCATCATCTCCAGCTCTGCCACACGCAAGTTGCGCCCGAGGCACTCGAGCGCCCCCTATGACGAGCTCTGGCCTAAGCTTAGGCCTTGACGCGGCGCGCTAGTCAAGTGCTCGAGCGGCCCTAGGCAACAACGAACTACTCGGAGGAGGCGCCGAGCGTCCTGGGGTGAACAGCTTCGCCCAGCCACGCGGCGGCTCCCACGACCAAGTGGCACGACTCCACTGCAATGCACCCTGGCGGACAGCGACGCACGACGGGACATCCCAGCGACCAAGCACTGTACCTCATATTTCCTTTCCCCTTGTGCCCCTCCCCTAGTATCTATAAAAGGGAGAGGAGAGCAACCATCACAAGGGTTAGACCTCCTACAGATCGAACACCATTCTAAGGGACTTGGGTCCGACACCCTGTCCCGACCTGTTTGTAACCCCTACTACAAACACTCCTAGCACGGGAACACGACAGCTCGACACTGGACGTAGGGTATTACTCCTCGGAGGCCCGAACCAGTGTAAATCCCGTTGTCTCCTGTGCTAATCATCCGAGCCTAGCACACGATAGATACAAATTTATTGTCCGGCGGTAGAGAATCCCGACAGTAGTCTAGGTAGTAATTTAAATATGCTTCAATTCTTGGAAACAATAATCAAGACAATATTGAAATATAGAAGCACGTCTTTCTTTTTTTTTGAGAAAAGAAGCACGTCTTTCTTTTTTTTTTTGAGAAAAGAAGCACGTCTTTCTGCCACGTTATCAAATGGATCTATTTGTCAAGCAAGAGTTGAGAAGATATGCATAATGACACCAGCAAACGAGACAATCATAAAAGTCGACATCTGATTAAAGGCATTTTCAGATACTTCATCACTTCAGCGATTAAAAATAATTGCACTGCTGTTTTAATTTTCTGCGAGTCTTGCAGATCACGAAAAATCAGGAGCAAAGCTAAGGTAGAATTGTGAGATTCTAGAGCCTGCAAGGCTAACTTTAATTTGCACACTGCAACAAAAAACACGTCCAACTAACCCAATCGTTGCATAAAGTTTGTACCACTACAAAAGTACAAAGTATGCCACATTGTAAGAGTTAGGCGTAGGGATGAAAGCGGATCGGATCGGATCAGATAATCCTTTACCACATCCACACCCACATCCATATTTTTTTGTCGGATGTGGAGCGGAGCGGATATTACACGGATGCGGTTACGGATGCGGATTTTTTCGGATGTCGGATATGGTGCGGAGTCGGATCGGTTGCGGAGCAGATGCGGATTAACATAGTCGGATAATACATGCATATATTTAGTTTCAAATGGTGACAAATGATGCTCTACGCATGACTGTGGTTAAGGTTTTTGATGCACGTGCACGAACTATATATATAGCTAAAATTTTGTGGGCTAAAAAAATTATGTATAGGTGTCGGTGCGGAATGTAGTCCCGACAGTAACTTGTGATAAGCGCTGAGGTCTATCCCTCAATGCTCGATGCTAAGCAACTAGAGACACAAGATTTATCCTGGTTCTGGCCGGGGGGCCGTACGTCCAGCAGTGGTGTGCTCAGGGCACTATATTGCTCAGCACCGGGGTGCCTGTAGTGGGGCGGCTACAAGCAAGGCGGGAGAGGAGGCGTGGCCTCCAAGTCCCTGGTGGAGTGATCGGAATGAGTTTAGATGTTGTGGGAGAATTGGGGAATGTGTGTGTGTTGTGTCGTGTCTTCTGCGGCGGGGGAGTTCACCTTCCTTTTATAGGCCAAGGAGAGGGCGAATTACAACCATGCCGCACTATTCAGCTACATTGGGAAGTGTGGTGTGCAGCGCCGCAGAGTTGGTGGCCGCCTTGACGGTCCTTGTCACGATCTAGCCATCATGGCATATCTTGTACCCGAACAGTGGCGGCTTCGAGGGTAGGGGCGCAGTGGTTGACCGTGGCGTCCCCGGACGGGCTTGAGGAGGTTGTTGATGACGATCCGTACAGGATATAGTGGCAGGTGTGGCGGCGTCCCGTTCCCGCGTGCCTCACGGCGCCGGAGTGGTTGTAACAATGCCCGGCGTGGTGCTACGAGCACGGGGGTGGCCGTACAGGACCTACAGTGGCAGGGATGGCGTCCCGCCGGCCTAGCGTCACGACCTGGCCCTGCAAGTTCACGAGAAAGTGGTTCGAGGGTGTGGCCGGCCCCCCTTCGAGGGCGCGGCGTGTTAGCCGTACGGGAGTAGGCGGCGCAGTGTCACGGGGCTGACACCGGCCACGCCGCACAGTTCCCCACAGTGGCGGTGGTGGGTTTCCCCTAGGGAGTTGGCGCAACAGGTCCGGGGCATGATTCCCAGGCACATGATGGCGCCGCCCCGCCGTGTCAGGGCATTAAATGCCCGTACCCGCGTGCGGGAACGGGCGTGCGCGTGAGGAAACCTCGAGCGAGGCGGAACCCGCTCGAGGGGGCCGTGAACCCCTGAGCGAGGCGGAACCTGCTCGAGGGAGTTGTGAACCCCTGAGCGAGGCGGAACCTGCTCGAGGAGTCCTGTGAGTGGGCCACTCCGGTGGGCCGTGGGGACCACCGCAGTGTGGGTCGTGCCTCGTGTGTGCGCTTAAGTGAGATGTGTTTAGTTTCGGTTCTTTGTAGACTTTAAGTAGGATTCCCCTGGTTGTTTTAGGGGACCCTCGGGGCTGTCCCCGACGCAGCCCCCCGAGCATCCGCGGGTTTGCCGGCCGAGGCTCCCGCATGCCGAAGCTCGGATGATAGGACATTCTTCCCCCCTGGTTGCTAATGCTTTCCGTGGGGCCGTGTCGACGGACCCGTGGGTCTAGCCCCCGGCCCCCTCGCAGAGCGTGAGTACTCCCGCGGAGGGGTTTTACCGCGAGTCCGGTCAACGGGCGTGGTGCTTATTTCGACCGGCGTCGGCGATGTTCCGGCCCGGCTTCGGTGACGCACGCGTAATCGGCACTACTTGCGGCCGGTGCAACCGAGGAGGTGTAGCCATGCGTCGAGCCCCCGAGCACCGGGCCCTTTCAATGTGATCGGGGCGAGCTCTCCGACTTTCTTTTAACGTGCCCTCGCCGTCCCTCCGCGGGACGGATGGTGTGGTTTCCGCAACCCCCATCGATCGGGTCGCGAATTGCGGATTCCTCATTGAGGCTGTTAGTGGGTTATTCGAGTGGACGCCCATGCCCCGTTCGATAAGGGTAGGCCTGCGCGGTCCGAGACGCGTCCATTAAAGCGCTTGCGTAGGTTTGCTAGGGTGGGGCTCGGTCCCATTCGCTAGGGACCGAGGGCGCGGAAGCTCTCCCTCGGTGGGATCCCCCCGGCTAGGCGCCCTCGCCGGCTCTCGAACACGACATGTGGGGCACCCTCTAGCGGTGGGCTCGAGGAAAGGCTCGAATGTGCGTGCCCTCGTCGTCCCCGACTGCGGTGATGCGGGGCGCCCGTTTAAACCTTGTTGAAGGTCGGGCCCCGAACCTCTCGATCGGTAGGGCCGTGCGGGGTGGCGGCTTGGCGCCCCCGTCTTTTGCATGCGCGTTTCGAGGGGCCACCGATCGCGTCGCCCTCGAACCGCTGATCGGTAGAGTCATGCGGGGGTGGCGGTGGGCGCCCCCGTCTTCGCATCCGCAGTTTCGAGGGTCCATGGGCGTGCCGCCCCCCGAGCCGCCGACCCGAGCTTTTGGTGAATCGAGGGCACCTCTAGCGCCCGTTTGCTTCGAACGGGCTTCGAGGCCGCCGATCGATGTTTGCACCCGTCGAGGGTCGTGTTAATTTGAGCCGGGGGCTCTGGTCCGCTTCGAGGGTCTACCTTACTCGCAAGGGACGGGGCCATTAAATGCTCGCGGTTGCGGCTGCAAATCTCGCGCCGCGGGCGCACCTTTCAAGCGCGCGCCGCGCGCGTAGTGGGCGGAATGGGCGGGCGGATGTGACCGCCTGCCACGGCCCCCCCGCTACCGCGCCATGATGATGGCCTGCGATCGGTTGCGTGGCTACCGCGGTCGTGGTGGGGCCCGTTGGTCGGCGAGGGAATATCCCACTGGGTTAATGCGCGCGGGCGTGCGATCCGGAGGGCACGCCCGTTGCCTATAAATCCAATGGAAGGGGAACGAGCGGTTTTTACCTTTGCGTTTAGCACTCGCCGATCTTTCCTCTTGCGCTCTAGCCCCCGAGCCGCTCTCTCCATTGCACTTCTCTCCTCTCGGAGCCCTTCTTGTTCCTTGTCCTTCGCCCCTTCACCCGCTCGCATGGCACCCCGGCCCGCCTCTCATCTTCATCGACCCGTTGGCATGGGAGCGCTCGATGGTGACGCGGGCGGCCCGAACTGGGCGGTAACCGAAGGCTAGCCGGCGACGAACGAGGATGGACGGCCGGCCGCATGGCTCGTGCCGTCGGAAAGGGAGCGAGCGCCCAACCCTCCGAGCGGCTATGTGGTCGGCTTCGTCCGCTTCCATGAGCGGGGCTTCATGGCGTCGGCGAGCCGTTTCATGCGGGCTCTCTGCCACCACTACGGCGTGGAGCTCCACAACTTCGCGCGGAACGCTATCTCGCAGGCGGCCACATTTGTTGGCGCCTGTGAGGGCTTCCTGGGGATCCCAGTGAACTGGGATCTCTGGGTTCATCTCTTCCGCGCAGAGCTGCACATGCTGGCGACGACGGAGACGAGGACCCGCCGCGCGGTGCGCGCCGGTGGCATGTCGCTCGCCGTGCGAGCCGCCGCAAGGACGAATACATCCCCCGCATGATGACAACCAACAACGCAGACGAGAGCGGGGGTGGTTCTACCTCCCGCAACGACGAGCCCCGCCTCCCTCCTACACCGGCATGGTGCTCCGGGAGAGGCCCGCCTCCCGGTACCACGGGGTGTCCCCGTCCCGGCATCCCGGCGCGGTTGGAGTCGCTCTGGCCGCACCGAGGAATGCGGCGAGCCGCGGCCGAATGCCGAAGTTGTCCTCACCCACCTCCATCATCGGCGGATCGTCCCCTTGATGGAGAGGCCGCTCCACATCTTCGAGATGACCGAGGAGGCGCACCCCATCGTGTTGGCGAGGTCGCGGACGCCGCCGGCCCCTTGCCGGCGGGACTACGCGGCTACCCGGCGCGGCGCGCCATTGACCCCCCCAACTCCGGGCGCTACAACGAAAACGCCCGTGGGACCTCGAGATGCGCCCACCGGCCCATCGGTGAGTGGAGTTGATTTTGTTCCAATTTTGCCGCTTCTCTCGGTTGTTGACGCATTTTGATGTTTCGCCCGCAGTTGGTGAGCGTGAGCGTCGCGAAGTCCGAGCCGCCCACCCCCGCCTCGCGCGCGCGCGCGCGCGCGGCGTAGCGAGGGGCCGAGAGCGGGGAGCGAGTGGCTCGCATGAGGGAGTGCGCGACGTGGCACAGGGGTGCATCGTGAGCCGAGGAACAAGGCGTTCCGCCGCGTGAGCAAGAGGGTCTCCTCGCCGGGGACCGAGGAGTACCCGTCATCGGAAGAGGAGGGAGAGGAGGAAGAGGTCCGGGGACAGCCCTCCCCCGAGAGGTGGGGAGCCCGCCCCCCCCCCCCTGCAACGGTTGACGACGGGCGGCGCGCGGCCGCGGAGGCGCCGGCGTGCGCCCGGGGGGACGTCCGCGCGCGCGCGCGGAGGCGCCGCGCGAGCGGTGGAGATGGCTAGAGGTGCGGTGGCGGTCGCGCCGCCGCACCCGCAACGTCGGCAGGGACCTTGAGGAAGAGGAAGCGTGCCTTCTCCTCCTCGAGGTAAGGGATCGTCTTTCGAGGGGTCGCGTGCCCGTCGGGCGGGGAATCCGACCGGTTGTTTGCGTCTCCGCAGGTGGTGCCAACCGTGCCTCCCCTCGCACCGGCCAAGGTGCGAGGGGCAGATGCGTCCATCCCTACCCCCGCGGCAGTTCGTCGGGGGCGCCACGGGCGGGCGAGCGAGGCGGCGACGGCGAGTGCGAGTTCGCATGGTGCACCGCGAGGCCTCGAGGCCACGGTGGCGGCCTCGCCCGCCGAGCCGCGCCCGGCAGCTTGCTGAGGAGCGGCGGGCGCCGGTCGTGAAGGAGGCGCGGCGGACGGCGGGCACGGCGAGAGGCGAGGCGGGAGGCGGAGGCACAGCCGGCGGCGCCGGTTGCGGCGGCATTGTCGGCGGCGTACGCCACGGAGGGCCACCGGCGCACGCGATCGTAGAGACGCGGCCGGAGGGCAACAGCCTTCGCGCGCCGCGGCCGGGATCACGGCCCGCGGAGGCGCGGTCGGAGGCGGCGGTGGGGACGCAGCGGGGAGCCGCGCTCGCCAGGGCGGCCTCCGGCGGTGGTGGTGGAGATCCCGGACGACGACTCCCCCGCCGCCCGAGTGGGACCAGTGGGTGAACTCGCTCATGCCGTCTCCCCGAGTCCCCGGAGGGGGTACTAGTGAGGCGGTGGGACGACCACGTGGTGGCGGGGAGGCCGAGGGCGCGCGCCGAGGCTTCTTCTTTCCGCGCCGCCCGCTCTCGCTCCGGGAGGAGGGGCGCGTCGACGAGCCGCTCGCCTTCGCCGACTCTCAAGAGGAGCAACGAGCTTTGGGGGGGGGGACTCCGTGACCACGGCGCCGCGCTCAACCGGCGTTGAACGAGGCGTTGCGGATCCACGGCGGCCGCGTGGCACGTCTTCCGGTGAAGCGCCGTTGCCCCCTTTTCTTCGATTTCTTCGACTTCGTGTTTGTTTCTTGCGCGCGACGCCATCGGTTCCCGATCCGTTGGCGGCAGGAGCTCGAGCACCGCGCCCGCGGCAAGTATGGCGCTTTCGACCAGTTGAGCGCTGAGCTTCGCCATCTCCAGGAGCAGCGCGACGCCTTTGACGCGCTCGCACGCCTTAGGGACCTCGGGACACCGGGCCGTCGTACCGAGCGCGAGGCCCTACGCAACCGCTCCGGAGTGCGAAAGGCAAAGCCGCGACAAGCCCCTCCACCCTCGAACGGATTTGCACGACCCTCATCGATTGGGATGAGGCGCGCTGCCAGCAAGCGCGGGGGGGGATCTAGAGAGGATGCGCACCGTGGCGTCCAACTGGGAGGCAGAGGTGGGCACCGTCCGGGCTGACAATCGGGAGCTCCGCACGTGGCTCCAGGAGGCGCAGGCCCAGCGCAGCCGGCCGAGGGAGAGGGCGTGCGCGGCCGAGCAGAAGGCCAAGAAGGCCGACGAGCTGAAGGCCACCCTCGACGCCAAGGTCGCTGCGCTCGCCACCGCGGAGGACCGCCCTCCGCAAGAGCGTACCGCCCGCCGTGGGGCGAGGGGCGGCTCCGGGAGAGCGGACCGCTCTTGCCGACGCCCGGTCGGCGCCGAGCCGAGCGTACCGCTCGCGAGGCGCGGGCGCGTGTCGCCGGAGGAGCGGAACGCCGAGTTCTCGAAGCTCGAGGGCGAACCGGCAGCTCTCAAAGATCACGAGTGTGGATCGGGGAGCGGGGCCCTCGAAGGAGCGAGAGCGCCACCGTCGTCGCCCTTCGGGCAGGCGGTCGAGGCCGAGCGCCGCGCCCTCGAGGCGAGAAGAAGCAGGTTGAAGGTAGGTCACCATCTCGTCTCTTGTTTTGCCGATCTTTCCTTTGAGGGTTCATTCCCCCCTCGATTTCTTTCGCCGGCAACGTTCGGGCCTCGCGCACCGCGCCGGGGCACGCGACCGACCGGCCGAGGCGCCGCAGCTTCCTACAACTCCTTCGAGCGGGAGCTATCGGAGCCGCGTTCCGCGGCCCTCGAGACCCGCCGAGGACGTGGAGGAGGGCGAGGGCGCAGGCGGGAAGCTCGTTGGCGAGCCGCCGCGCGCCCGGGCGGGCACGTCTCCGGGCGCATGCGCCGCGCTCCGCACCTTGGCGTCCGAGGGCTCTTGGGGTGGTGCGATCTCACTACGAGATCAACTTCGAAGCCGTGGCGCGAGGGCTACATCGTCCCGGAGGGCGTCGAGGATAAAGTGGTGATGGAGCGCGTGGACGCGCGTTGCCGCCGACGCCGCCGTGGCGCTCGCCGAAGCCTTCGAGGAGTTCCCGTTTCGGACGCCGCCGACGCCAATGCTCCTCGGACACGAAGATTACCGGGCGTCGACCCTTTTTTGCTTGTGTGTTAGCGTATGGGCCACGTGGCCATGTAAATGAACAATCATTTTGTTTCAAACACTTGTGGGAGAAAAAGATGTTTGTTATTTTTATGGCGCTGTTCTGTTTCTTCCTTTGCTCGAGCAAATTCGAGTTAGGGGGAGTTCGATTCTCGCGAGCGCCCCGCCGGGTCTAGAGGCAAGAGAGAAGGGTCGTATCCTCGTGGAGGCGTAGGCTATCTCCGGCTCTCGCATCCTTTCCGCTAGGCCGTCCACGCCCGTTTGAACTTTGCTCGAGGCCGAGGTTGAGCCAAACTTTAGCGCGCGTGGGTTTTTTTTTGCAAAAAAATGGGACCATTTTTTTGGGGGGAATACCCCCGTAGTAGCCCCCGAGGGTGACTTGGGTTTCGAGGGAAAGCCGAGTTGCCCTTTTTTATTGAACCGACGTCGGTTTACATGTTCGTTGCCAATCGGGGTGTTGTGGACATAATTTACAACAAAAGACTTGGAAATCGTAGCTAGGGGTAGAAGCGACGTAGCCGTTGGATGTTCCAAGCGTTAGTGAGTTCTTCGCCGTCCTCGTTGGCTAGCTTGTATGTGCCGAGCTTGAGCACCTTCACCATGACGTACGGTCCCTCCCACGGAGGTGATAGCTTGTGGCGTCCCTCGGTTGTCTTGGCGTAGCCTTAGGACCAAATCCCCCTCGCTGAAGTCCCGCCGGCGTACCTTCCGAGCCTGGTAGCGCCTTAGGGACTGCTGGTATCTTGCGGAATGCATTAGGGCCACGAGGCGCGCTTCATCCAGCTGGTCCAGTGAGTCCTCGCGGGCCCGCTGGTTGGTGTCCTCGTCATAGCCTCGCACCCTGGGTGACCCATATTCTAAGTCCGTGGGGAGGACGGCCTCCGCGCCATGGACTAGAAAGAACGGGGTGAACCCGATGGCTCGCTCGGGGTGGTCTTTAGGCTCCACACGATCGCAAACAGCTCGGAGCCATTTCCGACCGGACTTGTTCACTCGGTCGAAAATTCCGGGCTTGAGGCCTTGTAAGATCATGTCGTTGGCACGTTCTACTTGGCCGTTGGTCTGTGGGTGTGCCACAGCTGCCCAGTCCACATGGATGTGGAATTTATCGCAAAACTCCAGAATTTCCCCGCCCGTGAACGGGGACCCGTTGTCGGTGATGATGGAATTGGGCACTCCAAAGCGATGGACGATGACGGTGAAGAACGTCACCGCTTGCTCCGCCCGAGGTTCGTGATGGGGCGTACCTCCACCCATTTGGAAAATTTGTCAATCGCGACCAACAGGGGGTGAAGCCCCCGGCGCCTTTCGCAAGGGCTCCGACGATGTCCGGCCCCCACACGACGAAAGGCCATGTAATGGGGATGGTCCGCAGACGTGCGTAGGGAGGTTGGATTTTCGGGCGTAGAATTGGCACCCCTTCGCGGTGCGTACGATCTCGCCGGCATCCGCGACCGCGGTGGGGCCGCAAAAGACTTGGCGGAACGCGTTGCCTACGAGGGTGCGGGGCGCGGCGTGGTGGCCGCAAATCCCCACCAGTATGTCCCGGAGGAGTTCACGTCCCTCGGGGATGGGCACGCATCACTGCAGGATGCCAGAAGCGGCGCGCTTGTACAGCTCGCCGTCGACGAGGGTGAAGGATTTGGCCATCCTGGCGATGCGCCTGGCCTCGGATCAGTCCGAGGGGAGTTCCCCTCGGTCCATCTAGGCGATGTATTTGTCGCGCCAGTCCGCCCTGCTGGGAGCTGACTCGACGTCCATGACTTCGGCCTCGCCGGCGCCGTACCCCTCGAGGAGGGAGAGCACGTACGCCTCGTTCGAGGGGTCCTCGTCCATGGGCTCTGTGCCTGCTGGACTCGAGGGAGCCCCCGAGGGTTCCGTGTGGTTCGGGGGGTGCGGCTCGAGGGTAACGGATGGTTGGGCGATATCTCGGGCGAAGACGTTCGGGGAGACAGTCATCCGCCCTGACGCGATCTTCGCAAGCTCGTCCGCCTTCTCGTTGTACCGGCGGGGCACGTGGTTCAGCTCGATGCCGTAGAACATGTCCTCGAGGGCTCGCACGGCTTTGCAGTATGCTTCCACCTTGTCATCGTGGCAGCTCGCGTTTTTCATGACTTGGTTGATCACGAGCTGCGAATCTCCCCGCACGTCGAGGCGTTTGACGCCTATCTCGATGGCGATCTTGAGGCCACGAAAGCGAGGGCCTCGTACTCGGCCCATGTTGTTTGACGCGGGGGAAATGGAGGCGTCTCGCGTACCGCATGTGCTCCCCTAGGGGCGACATGAAGAGCGAGCCCGCGCCGCCCCGGTCTTCATCACCGAGTCGTCGAGTACGCAGTCCGGCCTCTCGCCGGATGCGGCGGCGGCAACCGTGTGTCCGTCCACACGGCAATGAAATCGCCAAGATCCGGGACTTGATGGCCTTGCGCGGGGGCGTAGGCGAGCGTTTCGCCCATCGCCTCCACCGACCACTTGGCGATCCCCGCCCGCCGCGTCCGGATTGCGGATGATCTCTCCTAGTGGAAAGGAGGAAACCACCGTGACAGGGGTGGGCCTCGAAGTAGTGGCGAAGCTTGCGCCGCGCGAGGACCACCTTGCGTAGAGCGACTTTCCGGACTTGAGGGTAGAGCGCCTTGGTGTCGGACAAGACCTCGCTGATGTAGTACACCGGCCGCTGAACCGGCAGGGTGTGCCCCTCCTCCGTGCGCTCCACCATGATCACTGCGCTAACCACCTGGGTAGTCGCAGCCAAGTAGAGGTGCAGAGGTTCGCTGTCTCGCGGTGGTGTGAGGATTGGGGCGTGGGTCAATGACGCCTTCAGCTTGTCAAGCGCCTCTTGGGCCTCGGTGGTCCAAGAGAAGCGCTCGTGCTTCTTAAGGAGGCGGTAGAGGGGCAAGCCTTTCTCGCCGAGCTGTGAGATGAAGCGGCTCAAGGCGGCAAGGCACTCAAGCACCTTTGTACCCCTTTGAGGTCTCGAATCGGACCCATTCGCTCGAGGGCTGCAACTTTTTCGAGGTTGGCCTCGATGCCTCGCTGGGAGACTATGTATCCTAGAAGCATGCCCCGCGGCACGCCAAAGACACATTTTTCGGGGTTCAGTTTTACCCCGTTGGCCCGTAGGCAGCCGAACGCGATGCTGAGGTCGCCAACCAGGTCGTCCGCCTTCCTGGTTTCCACGACTATGTCGTCTACATATGCCTCGACGGTCCGGCCGATGTGGTCTCCGAAAACGTGCTGCATGCACCGTTGGTACGTCGCACCCGCGTTCCGGAGGCCGAACGACATCGTGACGTAGCAATACATCTCGAACGGCATGATGAATGAAGTCGCGAGCTGGTCGGACTCCTTCATTTTGATTTGGTGGTACCCGGAATAGCCATCAAGGAAACAAAGTAGTTCACACCCGGCGGTCGAAACAACAATTTGATCGATACGTGGCAAAGGAAAAGGAACTTTTGGACATGCTTTATTAAGACTAGTGTAGTCTATACACATCCGCCACTTCCTGTTCTTTTTCTTTACTAGTACAGGATTGGCTAGCCACGTAGGGTGGAACACTTCCTTGATGAACCCAGCCTCAAGGAGCTTCCGCAGCTCCGCTCCAATCTCCCGCCGCCGCTCCTCGTCGAAGCGGCGGAGCCACTGCTGCAAGGCGCGGGAGTGAGGTAGTATGTCAAGGGAGTGCTCGGTGACCTCCCTCGGGATGCCTGGCATGTCCGAGGGACTCCACGCGAAGATGTCGGCGTTGGCGCGGAGGAAGTCGACGAGCACCACTTCCTATTTTGGGTCGAGGGTAGAACTGACCCTCAACGCCTTGCCCTCGGGGGCAGCAGGGTCGAGGGGCACTTCCTTGGTCTGCTCCGCGGCCTCGAAGTTGCCGGCGTGCTTGGTGGTTGAGTCGAGGTCCTCATTGACCATCTTCTCCAAGTTGGTCACCGCCGCTTCATCCGGCGCCGGCCTTCCGCATGCTCTACGCATTCGACGTCGCGCTTGAAGGCGTGCTCGATGGACGAGCCCACGGTGATGACGTCGTTTGGTCCCGGCATCTTCATCTTGAGGTAGGTGTAGTTGGGGACGGCCATAAACTTGGCGTAGCGGGGTCGCCCAAGAATAGCGTGATATGCGTCCCCGAACCTCACCACCTCGAAGGTGAGCATCTCCTTGCGGTAGTTGCTCGGAGTGCCGAACCAAACAGCATATCGATGCCGCCCAAGGGGCCGGATGCGCATGCCGGCGCGACGCCATGGAACGGCGTCGTGCCGGGGCGCGGCTCGGTCCAACCCGATCCCCGGCAAGCGCGGCGTGTGCGCGTAGAGGATGTTGAGGCCGCCGCCCCCGTCCATTAGGACCTTTGAGAACCGCGCGTTCCCAATTACGGGGTCGACCACCGGTGGGTGCGGCCCGGGTTGGGGATGCGGTTCGGGTGATCCTCGCGGCGAAGGTGATAGCATCCTCCGAGGGAGGTGCTTTCTTTGCGGCGAGAACTTCGTGCCGCTCCCGCTTGCGCCGGCGGCTCGACATGTCAACGGTTGGCCCCCCGAAGATGAGGAACACGTTCTCCACGGCGGGGAAGCCGCCGGCGTCACCATCACCCCCCGTCCTTCTTGGCTTCGGCGTCCTTCGCGGCGGCGCGGCCATAAAACCGCTTGAGCAAGTCGCATTGCTCAAGGGTGTGGTTTACGGTGTCTTGTGGCGGGGACACGGCTTCTTTAGCATGTCGTTGAACACCCTCGGACCTCGAGGGGCCGGTCGAGGGCCCCGTCGAGCCGGGTCAACGACAAGGGCCTCGGCGTCGTTGCGCCGCGTCCCCTCGCTCGCGTGCCTCACGGTGCGGCTTCTTCCCCTTCTCGCCCTCGCTTGTCCTTCCTGGTGGAGCTCCTTGGACTTGCTGCCCTCCGCGGGCGCGTCGTCCCCACCGCCTCTTCGCCCGAGGCAAAGCTGGTGGCGATATCGAACAGCTCGTTCGAGTCGACCGGCGGGCCGCGCCCCAACTCGCGCACGAGGTCCCGCACGTGGTACCCTCGAGGAAGGCGTGCACAATCTCAGATTGCGCCACGCTTGGGAGCTCCGTACGCCGCTTGGAGAAGCGCCGTATGAAGTCCGGAGTGACTCGCCGGCTTCGGGTGCGAGGAGCGCAAGTCCCGGGGAGTTCCCGGGCGCACGTACGTGCCCGGAAGTTGCCGACGAACATGCGGACCAAGTCATCCCAGTTGTGGATCTGACTGGCCGGCGGGTGCTCGAGCCACGTCCGGCGGAGTCGGCGAGGTGCGGGGGGGAGATTGCGGATGATGACCTCGTCCCCTTGGTGGCTCCACCCGCCGGCGCACGCTAGGCGGTAGTCGTTGAGCCACATGCGGGGATCCGTCTCCCCGTTGTACTTGACGATGGTCGTAGGCTGGCGGAAGCGTTGGGGGAAGGCCGCCGCGCGGATCTCCCGCCGGGAACACGCGGGTCCCCGGGGGGCTCCCGGCGTTGGCGAGCGGTCTTCGTCGCCGTCGTAGCGTCCACCTCGTCGGGGGTGGTAGCCGCGGCCGCCCGCGCCTCCGCTTTGCTCGTCCGCCGAGCGTTGATGACATTGCGGGCGTCGCCGCCGTCCCGCGCCCTGCCCTCGTGTGTCGAGGAGTCGCTCCTTGGCCGGCGTGCGCCCGGGTTGGCGGAGTGCTCCGTTGCTCTACCCGCATGCACCAAGGGTTCGGGCCCCCGTGCGCCCCAATCGTCCCGCGCGTCCCCCTGCTGGCGGATGCAGGACGCCGAGCTCTCGGCCTGCTGGACGGCCGCTTGCTCGATGAGCGCCTGCGCCTCACTGTGCAGGTTTCGCGCCTCGGGTGTCGAGAGGGCGGGCATTGCCCGTAGCAGCATTGCGGCGGCAATGAGCTTTTGGCTCGCTCGCGGAGGCGTATCTGGGTTGTCGACGTTGAAATCAGCGTTAATGCGGTCGCGGGCCTATATGCCCAGCTCTCGCACGCGTTCGCCGCGCGCAGAGGCTTCCCTCGCCATAGAGGCGCGGAGCAACTGCACCGTCCAATAGTCCTCCGCCAGCTTGGCCTCGAGATCGCGGGCTTGGGCCACCGCGCGTTGATGTCGGCCCCGTTGGGGGTGAAGGAGCGAGGGCGCTTGGTCCCGCCGGCGCGAAGCGGTCCCTAGAGCGGGCGGGACCTCTCCATCGCCGGCGCCGTTGCGCGGTGGCGTTTGGCCGGGTCGTTGGCGATGACGACGCGGCACTCTGCGCGGGTTGTAGCTTCCCACGGCGGAGTCGTCGGAGCGGCCGAACCGCAGTCCGTGGCGTCGAGGAATCGCTCGAACATTACGGGTCCGGACGCCGAGAAGTCCCACTCCTCGTGCCCGTGCGAGGTAGCGGGTGACAACGTGTCGAGAGAGCCCAGGACGACTCGTCACCGGCGTAGGCGCTAGGACCCCCGGCAACGAAAACGTGGCGGCCGGGGGGGAACCCTCGCGCATCGTGGTGTTGGCATTGGCGTTGGCGGTGTAGGCCGCCGTGGCGCCGCGCGGCCGATGGGAAGCGCGGCCGAGAGCCGTGCGCTCCCCCCGCCGGGGCGGCGGTCGTCGTGCGACGGGTGCGCCGCGTTGTGAGGCGACGCGCTTAGCTTGCCGTCGCTCGACCGCGCCGCGCGAGCGGCCGGCCGGAGCGGCGGCGGCGCCGAGCCGCCGACGGGCCCGCGACGTTCGTGGCCGCGGAGCGTTTGCGTCGCGGCGACGCGTGCGGCGGCGACCGGGGGCGGACCCGACTTGGTGCCGCACACGAAGTTCCTCACGATTGGTGAGGCGCATCGAGTAGCCGTTCCCCGTGGCCCGAAAGTTCGGGCCCCCGAACCGGTTTCGAACCGGCGGGGGAGGGGGTCCGAGCTGCCCGTGGAGTAACGCGTGCCGCGGTACTCGGTGCGAATCACCATGGAGGGAGTTGATGGCGGAATGACCTTCAGCGCTCGCGTGCCCCACGGTGGTCGCCAACTGTCGGTGCAGAATGTAGTCCCGACAGTAACTAGTGATAAGCGCCGAGGTCTATCCCTCAATGGCCGATGCTAAGAAACTAGAGACACAAGATTTATCCTGGTTCCGGCCGGGGTCCGTACGTCCAGCAGTGGTGTGCTCGGGGAACTATATTGCTCAGCACCGGGGTGCCTATAGTGGGGCGGCTACAAGTAAGGCGGGAGAGGAGGCGTGGCCTCCAAGTCCCTGGTGGAGTGATCAGAATGAGTTCAGATGTTGTGGGAGAATTGGGGAATGTGTGTGTGTTGTGTCGTGTCTTCTGCGGCGGGGGAGTTCACCTTCCTTTTATAGGCCAAGGAGAGGGCGAATTACAAGTATGCCGCACTATTCAGCTACATGGGGAAGTGTGGTGTGCAGCGCCGTAGAGTTGGCGGCCGCCTTGACCGTCCTTGCCACGATCTAGCCATCATGGCATATCTTGTACCCGAACAGTGGCGGCTTCGAGGGTAGGGGCGCAGTGGTTGACCGTGGCGTCCTCGGACGGGCTTGAGGAGGTTGTTGACGACGATCCGTACGGGATACAGTGGCTGGCGTGGCGGCGTCCCGTTCGGCGTGGTGCTGCGAGCACAGGGGTGGCCGTACAGGACCTACAGTGGCGGGGATGGCGTCCCGCCGGCCTAGCGTCACGACCTGACCCTGCAAGTTCACGAGAAAGTGGTTCGAGGGTGTGGCCGGCCCCCCTTCGAGGGCGCAGCGTGTTAGCCGTACGGGAGTAGGCGGCGCAGTGTAACGGGGCTGACACCGGCCACGCCGCACAGTTCCCCACAGTGGCGGGGATGGGTTTCCCCTAGGGAGTTGGCGCAACAGGTCCGGGGCATGATTCCCAGGCGCATGATGGCGCCGCCCTGCCGTGTCAGAGCATTAAATGCCCGTACCCGCGTGCGGGAATGGGCGTGCGCGTGAGGAAACCTCGAGCGAGGCGGAACCCGCTCGAGGGGGCCGTGAACCCTCGAGCGAGGTGGAACCTGCTTGAGGGAGGTGTGAACCCCCGAGCGAGGCGGAACCTGCTCGAGGGGGCCTTTGAGTGGGCCACTCCGGTGGGCCGCGGGGACCACCGCAGTGTGGGCCGTGCCCCGTGTGTGCGCTTAAGTGAGATGTATTTAGTTTCGGTTCTTTGTAGACTTTAAGTAGGATTCCCCTGATTGTTTTAGGGGACCCTCAGGGCTGTCCCCGACAATAGGTAAAAGATCGGTGTATGAGTCGTATGTAGTTGGATATCCTATTATAGGACTCGGATTATCCGCATTTAATTATTGGATAATCCATATCCGTCGGATATCCCTAACATCATATCCTAATCCACATCCGCACACAATCGGATTCGGATTATCCACATCCGAATGGATATCAAAAACTCTTCTCCATATCCGCATAATTCGGATTCGGATGATCAGATGCGGAAATTATACACTCCACTTTCATCCTTAGCTAGGCGCGGCAACCACAAAGTTAGCCTTTCAGGTGTACCGCTATAGTTTCTCAAAAAAAAGAAGGTTTTATACTACAAAGTTCCTAGTAATTTCTGAGAACGTCCTTTTTGCAAACACTTGTCCTGAGAGACTTGCTGGCGCCCTACTGCCCTTTCACCTATCAAGAGCAGTGGATTTGTGAGGTCAAATTCATGGAACACACACAGAGATCACGACTTGATGTGCACCATGAGCACAGCTAAGCTTATTTAAGCACGCAAGCAAACGTGTGTGGTTCTTGGCTTTCTTCCCGGAGGACCACCTGATCATGGTCTCTGTGTTTGGATCCATACTGTATTATACTGTGCAAAGGCGTGGTCAGTGGGCCTCCCGTTCCGTGCATGTCTGCCACAATTGTTTTCAATTGAATTGCTTTATCATATCCTTCATGTTCCTTTATTTTGGACAAAATCCTTCATATTCCTTATAAGTAGAAAACTATGAAGGCTTAAAGCAAAGGAACCAAAATCATTTTTAGGGGTAGCATTCCCGCGTTGTTATTTTTCTCTTCAAAAAAGGACGAGCGTCGTCGTTGCATGACACAATCTCTAAACCGCAATGACATGACCATCGTAAGTTGGAACATGGAGGTTAGTTTTTTGTCAGAGCACATAAGTAGCATCTAGTAGGTTCAAGTTCAACTTTTTGTGGGAGCGAGTTAAACAAGACTGCAATAAAATTTATTTAAAAAATATGTAGAGGTTTCCCTGTTGACTTCGGTGAAAAAAGTTGAAATAGGGAGAGTACTTAAATGGCCTAGCTGATATGCAAGGGCAGTTCCAGTAGTGGAAATTAAAGATGATCATATCACCAAAGAATCATCATGAACTAGAGATGGTGAGCAACCTTGCCAATACTTCTGTTGTCAATGCAATGGCAAATAATCTACTGCAGCACCCAGATTTCTCCCACAGTCAGTAGTGACACTACTGCTTTCTTCGGAGCGCAAGGCGGAGCCCCTGTCACTCTTGAATTAGCCCTTCCTACCTCTAACACTACTTCCAGAGCTGCTATGGTTCCACATTTGGCCACGTTGGAGTTTGACAGTGACCTCCTTTTCAAGCAGCTTGCTGATAGGCTTGGCCTCCATCAGTGTTTTGGCCATATCTGTAAAAGTTGGAAGTCACTTACGAGCAACCAAAGATCATTTTCATCAATGTTTAGATGGTATAGCCAATCCACAAAAGAGTCTCAAGCAGTCTGTCAGCAGGGACCATAAACAACCACCAAATACCAGGACTCCAGATTATGAGCTGAGATGGCTTGCAATTTAATGGCAAACTAATGTTTTCAAGAGTGACAAGGGAAAAGAAGTTGGAGGCCCAACAAACAAGAATTCCCCCAGAGGTACCCACTGAAGGATAGAAATCAAAATTTTCAAATCTTTTTGGGGCGAAATTCCTGATGAAGTGCAGATCAAAAGACTCTCTTTTAGTTTCCTGGAGACAGAAGATGTTAGCATTGCTTTCATCAATTTTATTTCTGATGGGCTCCCACTTATCTTTGTCATTCACACACCTGACAGTCCAGCATAAAATGTTCCAAGATCTATTATCCATAAATAAAGGTGAAGGGTAAACAACAAAAGTAATTAGGGCATAGCCACCAATAAAACCATAAAACCAATAGTTTCTAGGCACACAGTACAAGAGTCAACACACAACAAAGAAAAATACCGGCAACACCCTAACCAATAGCAGCAACAGAAATCCATAAATTAAACATTATTGTTTTCCTGCAATGTGGCAATGTTCAGCTCCCCAAGAGGAACACCACATAAAGAGTTGCCCAGTTCAATCAGGATTGGGGCCTGCATAGCTTCCACCTCAACTTCATGGATCAATATCCTTCTCCAAGCTTCTTGTGACAATGGCCACCTTCAGGTCTTCGACTCTTGAGAGATGCAAATGGTCTTCTTAGTAGCCCCCTTCTTCTTTCAAGGCTCCCTTTCCAGCTTGCAGTGGACAACATTTTCGTTGTGTTTAAGTCATGAGCTTCCCCTAACCTCATCATCCACAGTCGGAGTCTTTACCCTATTCTTTCTTTTATGAGGCGAGTGCTGAGGGGAAACAGCAGGGATGGATGTGTGAGGGCCAACATCCTCCATCAGAGCATCATCAGCAAGCTCCTCAGGGGTAGGTATTTCATACCAAATTGATCAATCTGAGCAGGGCTTGTCCAGAAGGGTGCTCCAAATGACCAAATTACTGCATTGCCGACTTTTCAGTATATAACCCCCAAGGGCCTCTGGTGGTGCTTCAATCATGACCACATCTCTAGAATTTTGCAGGAGAGGGAATAGCAGGTACTGTTGCCTGTGGATGACAAAGATAGGTGGGAGCCATCAGAAATAAAATTGATGAAAGCAGTGCTAACATCTTCTGTCTCCAGGAAACTAAAAGAGAGTCTTTTGATCTGCAGTTCATCAGGAATTTTGCCCCAAAAAGATTTGAAAATTTTGATTTCTATCCTTCAGTGGGTACCTTGGGGGAATTCATGTTTGTTTGGCCTCCAACTTCTTTGCTTTGTCACTGTTGAAAACATTAGTTTGCCATTAAATTACCAGCCACCTCGACCCATAATCTGGAGTCCTGGTATTTGGTGGCTATATCATCTAAACATTGATGAAGATGACCTTCGGTTGCTGGTAGGTGACTTCGACTTTTACAGATACGAGGAAAATAGAAACGAGCCTAGGGGAAATTTTAATTGATTCTCTGATATTTAATAGCACTATCAGTTACCTTGGGCTGATTCAGCTGGAGGGATACGGGGTGGCTACGCTAGCGCAAAACAAAATTTTCCCCGCAAAAGAGGAACTGCTACTGTCAGAGATCACGGGATTACCACTAGACGCAAAGATGCAGCGGAACCGTCTCGATGTAGACGAACGCGTCGAGGGTAGCAGGCAGTGCAGTTGCTCACGTCCTTCTTGACTTGCACGTGCGGCTCGTCCGATCCAAGTGCTCCAGATGTAGCACCTCCAAGGTATCCACACGTACGGAGAAGGAAGCGACGCACGCCGGACTGCTAGGTCCGCGAGTGCGACGAGGAGAGAGCGTTGGCAGCGCGGCTGCTACTTGAGAAAGTTGTGTCTTTTCAGGAGGGGTGTGGTCCATATTTATTGGGAGGAAAACCCCCCACACCATCGTCCATTAGCAATACGGGACTAATAGATGGTGTACCCCTTCCAATACTAATGGGCTTTACAACATTTGTGGCCCATTAGGACTTTTACACCATAATGGATCAAATCCATCTGAGCCCACTAGTGGATCAAATCCAGTTGGCTCTAGGGCATATTTCCAACGGTCTCCCACTTGCACTAGAGTCAACTATGCAAGTATATTCATCCTCATTCGGCTTCCGACCCCTTAAGTGTGTGACCCTATAGGTTCATGTACACATAGACTTGACCCGAGTACATTACTCGATCAATAGTTGATAGCGACCTCTAGCAAGACGTGTCAACTCCTATGCATACGTATTGATCTTATCAGACAAACTATCACAACAATTCATACATGCTATTCCCTTTGCCTCACGATATTTGGTCTAGCTCCAAGCTGACCTCTCTTTCTCGACACTGTGATTCGGATCATCAAAAGGGGGTTAACCCTTAACCCAGCACGGCCATGCATTTCTTGATCCGATCACTCGAGGGGCCCAGAGATATCTCTCTCAAGTAGAGGGGCAAATTCTATCTTGATGGACCATGCCTCACAGCATGCTTCCTGACAAACCCGAAAGCCATCTTTATGACTACCCAATTACGGAGTAGCGGTTGATGGCCCCTAAGTAGGTCAATTCACATCTTGAGTCATTGCGTATACGTTGTGTAAACAGAGAACAAGGTCTCAAATTGGGTCAGTCCAGCCCCATGTCATACATGTGCCCACATTATTAGTTATACATCTCCATGTTCATGACTTGTGAAACATAGTCATTAACTCATACTAGGGACAACTTTTGAATAACCATACAAGTAAAAGAGTTTCACAAACAATTCACATAATTGCCAAGCAAATACAAGTCGCCTTTCATGGATATTCAATAAAAGAACCAAGTGACATGGATATAATGAAATATAATCATCTCTATAATTCCTTATAGAACATATTTCTAACATTCTTCCACTTGCACTTGAGATAATCTAGAATATATCTAATACCCATATCTCTCATGTGCGCCTCATGCTTAAGGCCGTGGAAGGGGTTTTGTCAAAGGATACGCAACATTCAAATCCGTGTGTACTTTGCATATCTTGATATCACCTCGTCTAACGATCTCTCGTATCGGATGAAATTTCCGCAGTACATGTTTATTCTTTTGGTGGTTCATTGGCTCCTTTGCTTGCGCAATAGCCCCATTGTTGTCACAATAAAGATCCAATGGGCTAGAGACACTCGGAAACACACCAAGTTCGAAAGGAACTTCCTTATCCAAACACCCTCCTTCGCAGCTTTCGAAGCCGCGATGTACTCGACTTCGGTATAGAATCGACCACTTTGTCTCCTGCTTGGAACTCTTCCGGCTCACGGCTCCACCATTTATCGTAAATACGTATCCTGATTGCGACTTTGAATCGTCTTGGTCAGTTTGGAAACTAGCATCGGTGTAACCCGTTACAACGAGCTCCTCCTCACCTCCATAGACTAGGAACATGCCTTTAGTCCTTCTTAAGTACTTAAAAACATTTTTAACCGCTGTCTAGTGACCCTCACCTGGATCAGATTGGTATCTGCTTGTAATACTGTGTGCATACGAAATATCTGGACGTGTACATATCATTGCATACATAATAGATCCGATGGCCGAAGCATACGGTATTCTACTCATGCGTTCCCGCTCATCAGTTGTCGAAGGACACTGAGTCTTGCTAAGATGTATGCCATGTGACATAGGCAAGAACCCTTTCTTTGCCTCTTCCATGTTGAACCTTTTCAACACTTTATCAATGTAAGTGTCTTGGCTTAATCCTATAAGCCTTTTTGATCTATCTCTATAGATTTTGATGCCCAAAATATATGCCGCCTCACCTAAGTCCTTCATTGAAAAACTATTTTTTAATGAGGTCTTAGCGACCTCAAGCATAGGAATGTCATTTCCAATCAGTAATATGTCATCCACATATAAGATTAGAAATACTACAGAGCTCCCACTTGCCTTCTTGTAAACACAAGGCTCTTCTTCACTACGAATGAAGCCAAACCCTTTTACCACCTCATCAAAGCGAAGGTTCCAACTCCGAGATGCTTGCTTCAATCCATAAATGGATTTTTGAAGTTTGCACACCTTCCCGACATTGGTTCGATCAACAAAACCCTCAAGTTGTGTCATATACACATCCTCGGTCCGATTTCCATTTAGGAAAGCTGTTTTGACATCCATCCGCCATATCTCATAATCGAAATATGCATCTATAGCTAGAATGATCCGAATAGATTTAAGCATCGCTACGGTGAGAATGTATCGTCGTAGTCAACTCCTTGAACTTGTCGAAAACCTTTTGCAACAAGTCGAGCTTTATGGATGTGAACATTTCCATCCATGTCCCTCTTCTTCTTATAGATCCATTTGCACTCTATGGGTTTAACACCATCCGGCGGGTCCACCAAGTTCCAAACTTGATTGTTATCCATGGAATCTATTTCGGATCTCATGGCACTTTGCCATTTCTCGGAATGCGGGTCCATCATTGCTTCCGCATATGTCATTGGTTCATCATTGTCTAACAACAATATGCCGCGCTCTCCCGCGATCATGAGATTGAGCTTATCGGTTGCGCGACGTGCCCTTTCGGACCTTCGTGGTTGTCTTGGTGCTTCTCTTGCCACGGGCATCTCAAGTCATTCGGCTACATTAGCATCACTTGTGAAATCTTTCCCAAGCGGCTCATCTTAAACTTCTTCAAGATACACCTTCGTCTACATTTTTCTCTTTTAAGAAACTCTTTCTCTAAGAAAACACCGTTCCGAGCGACAAACACTTTGCCTTCGACCGGTTGTAGAAATAATATCCCAAGGTTTCCTTTGGATATCCCACGAATATGCACTTGTCCGATTTAGGTGTTAATTTATCCGATTGAAGTTTATTCACATAAACCTCACAACCCCAAATTTTCGAAAAAGACAAACGGGAGTCTTACCAGTCCACATCTCATATGGTGTCTTAACTACGGACTTAGAAGGTACCCTATTTAAAGTGAAAGCTGTGGTTTCTAGAGCATAACCCCAAAATGATAATGGTAGGTCCGACTGGCTCATCATTGATCGGACCATGTCCAACAAGGTTCGATTACGTCGCTCGGATACACCATTTCTTTGAGGTGTTCCAAGTGGCGTAAGTTGTGGAATAATTCCGCAACTCTTTAGATGACTGCTAAACTCATGGCTCAAATACTCACCTCCACGATCAGAACGCAAGGTCTTGATTTTCTTGCCACGTTGATTTTCTACTTCACTCTGAAATTCTTTGAACTTTTCAAAAGTTTCAGACTAGTGCTTCATTAAATAGACATAACCATATCTACTTAAATCATTAGTGAACGTTATGAAGTATTGGTATCCACCTCTAGCTGTCGTACTCATTGGTCCGCACACATCCGTATGTATGAGTTCCAGTAAGTCTGAGGCTCTCTCAGGAAAACCTGAGAAAGGCATATTGGTCATCTTGCCAAGCAAACAAGCTTCACATGTCTCGTAGGATTCAAAAACAAACGAAGTTAAAAGTCCATCGTTATGGAGTTTCTTCATGCGCTTTTCACTGATGTGACCCGAATGACAATGCCATATGTAGGTAGGACTTAAATCATTAGGTCGAGACCTTTTAGCACTTATGTTACAGATAGGTGAATCATCAAGATTTAAAACAAACAAGACATTCACAATGGATGCACAAGCCACAAACATATTATCCTTAGAGATCACACAACCATTGCTTTCACTCACAAATGAATAACCATCCTTCATCAAACATGAAGGGGATAAAATGTTTCGACTCAAACTAGGAACAAAATAACAATTATTCATTTCCAATATAAATCCTGACGGGAGGTGTAGTTGCATCGTTCCGACGCTCAATGCAGCAACTCTTGCATTATTGCCTACGCGGAAATCAACTTCTCCTCGTTCCACGCTTCTACTTCTTATCATTCCTTGCATCGAGTTGCAAATATGAGCAACCGATCCGGTATCAAATACCCAAGAATTAGTATAAGAATCAGCGGAGGAAAATATCTGTAACATAAACATTAAGTGTACCTAAAGTGGAAGTACCCTTACTTTCCTTGCTTTTCATAGAAGCTAAGTACAACTTACAATTTCTTTTCCAGTGACCGATTTTCTTACAATGAAAACATTCAGCTTTGGCAGTTGGACTAGCCTTGGGCGCTTGGTTTGGAATTAGGATCTTATCCTTGGCCTTACCTTTCTTCTTCCAAGAATTGCCCTTCCTTTTAAAGATCGGCTTGTTTTGGATTGCCATCACATGACTACTGCCCGTGCTTTTCTTAACGTTATCATCTATTGGTAAGGGGGTGCCTAGAACTCCTTCCCTTTACTCAGCTCTAAGAACAATTCTCAGATTACGGATCCAACTCGTTTGTTCCAGTCAACTTGTCCTTCTCAAGGACTGAATGCAAGGTAAACGATGTGGTGTTGCTAGGTGCCTTTAATCTACAACAGAATAATAAATGCAAAACACTAAAACAATATATCCATGACAGAGTAAAATAAAATTTACTCCCACTAAAATCAATATCGCCACATTGATACTTAGTGATTCAGAATCCACAACTAACAAGTCTACTAGTGAGCTTTTGCGTCACCTCTAGTAAACAAGGTAGATCGGTAAGCAACTCTTTGCTAATCATATCACATATTACTCCTGTTGTTGGGTGACATCTCTATGTCTAGGCTCCCAACCTTTATGCACCAAAGTCCTTAACCGTTAAGATGACTTTGATAAGCAAACCAACACTTATGCGTGTAACTATCCGATACAAACCCGTCTAGTCAAGGAAAACTAGTGGCACCCTAATTTCATAGACCCACCACTAATTGTACGAGACGTGGGACGGTGGCAAGTGTTGGGAGGGCATGTTAACTTAAAATCCAAAGGGATCGTTCTACTCGTAACATCACACACAAGAAAATAACATTGTCGCATGTAAAAGTAGAACGGTAAGAACGACATTCACACAGTTGTAACACGGTATGGCCTATTGTCGCATGGTGATCTCCATCTCCATTGACCTGTACATCATGTTGATCTCCATCTCCATGATCTGTGTGTGCCATCCTCCATGTGATGAGTCCTCCAAGAACTATCTAACGCGTGCTAGTAATGAAAGTTACACAATCGCGTATTAGATCATCACAAATTTGGTACGCAGACCATTACATTAATTTTGACAATACATGTGGCTCCAGCTGTATTGCCTTATGCGTGACACGCAGGTCACGAAAAAATTACACACATGCATCACATACACATATAGGCCATACCGATCACAAAACCTGCAAAACAGATTATCGCAATTCCAACGTCCAAACTTAAAATGCCCGAAACCCATCTTGCAAGCCGAATTTGGCAAAACTAATTTCGCTGAGACCAGCAAAGCTGGTTTGTCACATGTGTAAAATTTTCTGTAGATCAATTTTCGTATAGAAAACGTCTTCATCCGAGTTAACCACGAAAAGTTATGACTGTTTTACCGAACAGTATGTTTTCTGGTTTTCCCGGGCTGGTAGAGATCCAATCTGCCACCGCCACGCATCCCATGCGCCTGGCAATTGACCTAGCTTCGATTCGACCAATCCAATTGATCTCCTTCTCGTTGTGACTGGGTTTACGTGTATCACTTAACTCCGATGGCGGAATTCCGACCGGTAGGAGTAATTCGTTACACGACCATCACGTCAAGAACGCGAAGCCAATCAAAACTTTGATCTACATCTGCATATCTCCATATGCACACATCCCGAATCTAAAACTTAGCAGCTACGGCTCTGATACCACTGGAGGGATACGGGGTGGCTACGCTAGCGCAAAACCAAATTTTCCCCGCAAAACGAGGCTAGCTGCTGTCGAGAGATCACGGGATTACCACTAGACGCGCGGATGCGGCGGAACCGTCTCGATGTAGACGAACGCATCGAGGGTAGCAGGGTAGTGCGGTTGCTCACGTCCTTCTTGACTTGCACGTGCGGCTCGTCCGATCCAAGTGCTCCGGATGTAGCACCTCCAAGGTATCCACACGTACGGAGAAGGAAGCGACGCACGCCGGACCCCGCTAGGTCCGCGAGTGCGACGAGGAGAGAGCGTTGCCGGCGCGGCTGCTACTTGAGAAAGTTGTGTCTTTTCGGGAGGGGTGTGGTCCATATTTATCGGGAGGAAAACCCCCCACACCATCGTCCATTAGCAATACGGGACTAATAGATGGTGTACCCCTTCCAATACTAATGGGCTTTACAACATTTGTGGCCCATTAGGACTTTTACACCATAATGGATCAAATCCATCTGAGCCCACTAGTGGATCAAATCCAGTTGGCTCTAGGGCATATTTCCAACATGAGCGGCCTCTTAAAGGAAGACATTATGCGTGGAGTAACATGCATGGTCCCCCTCCTTGAACAAATTGATTGGTTCTTCAGTTCTTCTAGTTGGACATTCCAATACTCCCACAATCTTGTTTTTCCTTTGGCGAGAATCACCTCAGACCACCTTCCGTGCAAAATTCAGATCGGAACTAGTATTCTTAAGGCAAACATCTTTCTTTTTGAAAATTTCTGGTTAAATCACCCAAGTTGTCTTAATCAGATTAAAAATGCATGGACCACACCTGGTAACTCAATTAGCTCTGCTCATACTATCAGTACAAAAATCATACTTCTCAGAAGAATTCTCAAAATATGGGCCAGAGGTCTCACAAATCGCAACAAGTTAATTTCAAACTGCAATCTGACTATTGCCTCATGAAGCTGCTTTCAGGAAAATCATCAAAGCTAACATTCTGAACCTCTTCTTTATGCAGAAGTCTTATTGGAGACAAACATTCACTTAGAGAGTAAGTCAGTTTGGGGATGAGAATACCAATTTTTTTCATGGTATGGCATCTGAGAGGTATATAATGAGTGCGACTAGCAAAATTGCTAATGATAGTGGCAGGATGGTTTCTGATCATGGGGAAAAAACTGCCCTCTTATTTCTAGAGTTTAAGAAAAGGCTTGATTCATCGGTTGGTATCTCTATGCAATTTGATTTACAATCCCTTGTTCCTTCACACCATGAATCCCTCTCCCAATTGAATATGCCTTTCAGCACAGAGGAAATTGATGATGTGATTCCTGATCTCCCTGCTGATAAGGCCCTAAGCCCTAATGGCTTCAACTGTGTGTTCTTTAAAAAAGCATGGCCCATCATTAAACAAGACTTCTACAAGTTTTGTATGGACTCCTATGATCATCAAGTGGACCTCAAGTGCATTAACTACTCTTATATTATTCTGGTCCCCAAAAATGATAATCCTGAAACTGTCAATGATTTTAGGCCCATCTCGCTTATGGACTCCTCTCCAAAGATTGTTGCCAAACTCCTAGCTAACAGGCTAAAAAAGGTTGACCTTCAAGTCATTCATGAAAATTAGCATGGCTTCATTAAAGGGAAGACATCCAGGATTGCTGGGGATGGGCTTTTGGGTACCTTCATCAGTGTCATCATTCCAGAAGAGAAATCATCCTCAAGTTTGATTTTGAGAAGGCCTTTGATCTTCAAGAGCATGAAGCCATTCTTGCTATGCTCTCTGCTAAGGGTTTTCCTCCTAGATGGACCAGTTGGATTGCCTCTTTGTTGTCCTCTGCCACTACCTCTGTCCTTTTGAATGGAACTACTGGCAAAGAATTTATGCAAAAGGAGTGTCAGGCAGGGGGATCCCCTTTCCCCACTTTTATTTGCCTTAGGGGCTGACATCCTTCGGATTGCCATTAACCATGAGTATGAACATGGCACTTTTCATCTTCCTATTCCCTAAAACTCATATGTTTCCTTCCTTATTATCTAATACGCTGATGATACCATCCTAATCATTCAAGCTTATGAAACCCATCTTGTTTCCCTCAAATCCATTCTCCACAAGATTGGGCTCTCTTGTGGCCTGAAAGTAAATTTTCACAAGTCCTGTTTGGTTCCTATTAATGTCGATCAAGAGAAAACAAAATCCCTTACTGAGGTCTTTGTCTGTTTGGTTGGCTCCCCCATTTATTTATCTTGGACTTCCCATGGGTTTGACTAAGCTTATGCCCCTCTCATTGAGGACCATGTGTGGTTCGAGGACTGGTGGATGGTCGCTTCCTTGTGTGATGAGTGATTGACAACGTTGTGTGGACCGATTCTTGGCTAAGTATTGCGGGTGCGAGGTTGCGGCTTGACTCGTGTTGGTGCGGGTGAAGAACAAGCGCGAAAGGTCGTCGCCGGTGAGGCCTCCGGGTGTGGAGAAGACAAGTAGGCTTCATTCGAGGGACCGGTGGCCGGCGGGGGTCAAGTGCGGGCCGCATGGTGGCATGAACGGCAAGATGAAGTCGTGGATGGTTTCTTGGTTGAACCTCAAAACCAAGGTCGAGCCGGGACTACGTGGGAGCCGAGTCATGAGTGGAGATTGGCGGAGGCTACACCGAGTTCGCGGGGTTTCCGGTGGTTCACCAGAAAACCACTGGGTTCCTTGGTTGATCCACAAAGCCAAGACCGGAGAACCGAAGACGGAGGTGCAGCAGCACCAGACCGGTCTGACCGGTGAGGAGCACCGGTCTGACCGGTGTGCGACGACACAGTCCGGAATCTTCGAAGCGGAGGACACGCGTCGGGATCGCATGGCTTGCGTCGAGGCTACGCAGGGTGCGGTCGCCGGGCATCCGTCCGATGGTGAAGACATCAAGAATTCCAAATCCGCCCTTGAGGGGCTTGTATCCCTAGTTGTTAGAGAAGGGCATTTTAGACATTCGGTTGCCTCCATATAACCCAAGAGGTGAGAGGATGGCAGCCAACTCTTGGAACCCTAGCTCATTAGTTTTCCCATTTTCCACCTATTTTCTCTAGGTTTTCCTTAGGACTAGCAAGAGAGCTTCACGGAGAGATCTTGTAGAGAGGGATGGATGATCGGGCGGCTTGCTAGACCTTGTATGAACCTTTGTTTCATGTATAGATGATTCGGCGTGGTTCCTCAAGGTTTGGATGTGTTTTCCCCGGTTGTTCTTGGTGGTGATTTTCGGAGCCCTCTCTCGGTGATTTCTTTGAGTTGTTTTCGGGACTTTTCTCTTGGGGATTTGATGGGGGAAATTTGTGGGAACCCTTCGTGGTTCTTTGGGCTGTGATTCCCCTCCCAAATTCGTGAGAAAAAGTGCTCTATTTTGGGGTTTCTTGAGTTCTTGGGTTGGAAGTGCTTTCGGCGGGATTTCTTCGATTCCTCCTTTTTGGACGAGATTTGGTGGGATTAAACTTGGCTATGGACTCCTCATGAGGTGTTCTCCGATATCCCCAAAGTCTTGTTCAAGTCCGTGGAGCGTTTCGGGAGATCGAGATTTGGATTTGGGGGAGTTGACCCGCGGGTCTTTGTTCATCCCGAGCGCCCCGTGAGCTACACCGGTCGACCGGTGCTCTTGACCGGTCGACCGGTGCGAGACCTTGTGGGTTTTTGATCGGGTGAACATCTTGGTGTGTTCGTTGTTGTCCCGTGGTGCTGCTGTTTCGAGTTTGGGTCCGTTTGGTGGTCGGTTGGCTTTGTTTGGTGTCTTGGGGGCTTTCGGTGCCATCGGTCCGACCGGTGTGTCTCACTGTCGTCCGACCGGTGTAGAGCCACTTAGTGGAAGTTGCTCGAGTTCACTGCGGGGACCGATCCGACCGGTGGTGCTCACCGGTCCGACCGGTGTGGGTCCGTAGACTCGAGGTTTGGTTTTTCCGCTGCGTTTCTCGGGTCCGAAGGTTGCGTGTTGGTTCCTAGGTCCGGTGGCACTCCGGTGGCTACGTGGGCTTGACCAACTTTGGTAGTGAGTCGGAGACGTGTGTTGAAAGCCGCGTTCGTCTTGTTGGAGTTTTCATCTCCTTCGAGAAGAATTTTTATCGGCTCCCATTCACTCCCCCCCCCCCTCTGCGGTTCGCCGTATCGGTCCTTCAAGTGGTATCGAGCCGGGTTCGGGTCTTTGTTGACTCTAAACGAGTCTAAGATCCAAGGATGGCGTACCGAGAACGGGGTTCGGGTCCTCCACACTTCGATGGCAAGAACTACCGGATGTGGAGCAAGCGGATGGGTGCGTTCCTCCGCGGAAAGGGTCGGTGCTTTGGGATGTCACGGTGGATACGAGCTATGTCCAGCCGATGGATTTCCTTGCTCCGGGGTCGAGGGACGGATTCGACGCCAACAATAAGGCGGTCGACTACTTGTTTCGTGCTTTGTGTCGGCCGAGTTCGATCGGGTGCACACCGAGCACTTGGCTTGTAGGATTTGGGCGGTGTTGAAGGAGGCTCATGTTGGGAACGCCCGGGTTCGAGCACGGTTGTATGCGACCTACCGGAGAGAGTACGAGAACTTCACTCATCTCCCCGGTGAATCCATCGATGCCTTGTTTCGCAGGTTCACGGTGGTGGTGAACAACATGAGGGCCAATGTGGACGTGCTCCCGTACGATGATCATAATAGAGCGGTCAAGCTCTTACACTCTTTGGATCGTACGATATGGGGCGGAAAGTTCGAGGCCATAGTCGAGTCGGAGCGGTATGATACTCTGACGGTGAACGAGCTGTTCTCGAAGCTCAAGTCGGCTGAGGTGGATAGGGGCATGACTGCCAAGCTCGAGGGACCGACTGATTCCCATAGTCTTGCCCTCGTTGGTGGTTCCAAAGGAAAGACTAACTCTAACCCATCCACCAGGATGTTCTCATTTTCCTCTTTGATGTCTATGCCAGATGAGGAGTTTGATGACCTTGGAGAGGACGAGCTGGCGCTGTTGACGAGGCGATTCGAGAGGCCGCACGAGAACCGCGTGAACATGAGGAGGAACACGAGGACTTGCTTCCGGTGCGGCAAGCGGGACACTTCGTCGCCGACCGCCCGAGAAGGCCGAGAACAAGGACAACTACAAGCACAAGCCGAGGATGAACGATGGCAAGTACCGTTCGAGGCGCGACCACAAGAGCAAGCACAAGAACAAGTACAAGGACGAGCGACGATCGAAGAAGAAGGAGGGCCGAGGCAAGGCCCGAGCGATGGTTGGAGCGAGCGATGTCGACTCCGGGTCCGCGTACTCCACCTCGAGCTCGAGCGGCCGGCGAAGACGAGGGAGATCGCCGCAAGAACAAGAAGTCGTCCAAGAACCCGAGCGGGGTCGAGCCGCTTCGCGAGAGATGGCTTCGCACCATGGCGTTGAGCTCCGGCGGCAAGAAGAGCACACGGAGCGACTCGGACTTCGAGTCCGACGACGAGGTGCGTGATGAACTTCCCTTCTTGCGCCGGAGAATGAGAGGCTTGGCTCTTTGCTTGATAACCGTGATGACATGCTTAGAGAGGCCAAGAAAATGAGGAAAGAGCTTAGGGCTTCACTCGAGGATGCTAGGACTAGAGTGGCCGAGCTAGAGACACGGGTGCTTGATAGCAAGCTTGAGATTGATTCGCTTAAGGCTAGCCCCGTTGTTTCGATGAGAATGATTGTCTTGATTGCTCCATATTCCTTGCTGATCTTGCTTTGTTTAAGGAGAAGCATGCCTCCAAGTGTGAGGAACTAGATGTGCTTAGGGTTGAAGTGGCTGAGCTTAAGTCTAGACTCGCTTTGCTAGGTGCTTGCACTTCTTGCCCCGTTTTGCATGCTAAGATTGATGAGATGCATGCTTACACTAGTTCGCTCGAGGCTAAATTGAAGGAACCCATGCCTACATCTTGCTCTACCCGTGAAATGCATGCATTGAAAATTTTGGAGCATGCACATTATGTTGATCGTTTGCGGGATGAGAATGATGATTTGAGGAAGTTGATGGGTTGGTTGTCCGGTCATGAGCCTCAGTTGAGGATGATGATCGAGGCCTTTAAGAGGCAAGATGGTGAGGGGCTTGGGGCAAACAAGGTTGGTGAGGGAAGTGGAGAGAATATCCGGGAGCCACCAAAAACCCACCACAAAAATGATTTCCCACCAAAACCTAACCATCTAAGGAACCGACTAGACACAACCCCGGCTCCACCCGTGTTTCCTACACCCACAAATGACCTACAAAAGCCTATCAAGTTTGTGAGCACTTCGGGGAAAGTGTTCTTTGGGAAGGAGAGTGAGAAGGCAAGTGGTGAGAAACCGGTGGAGGGTTTGAGTGGAGAGAAACCAAGTGAGCGACCACATCCCAAGCCAAAGCCTAAGCTTGTGAGGTTCCATTGTGGCTATTGTGGGAGAGATGGCCATAAGGAGGAGTTTTGCTTCAAGAGGAAGCGAGAGGAGAGAATGGAGAAGGAGTGGGCTAACAAGGACAAGTACCACCCTTCCAATGGTGTACTTGAGCCTCGTATGCGATGCCCGGGGGCAAGGCGATTGTGAGGACGGTTCGGGCTTGGGGAGAGAAGAAGGCTGCGGGGTGGTGCTGCTTGCCCCGAGTCACACCGTCGGACCGGTGTGGGGCACCCGGCGGACCGGTGCGGGCACAGGACGGACGGTGTTCGGGTTTCGAGCTCGTACGGTGCGAGGGTTGTTTCGGTGGTCGTGGTTCGGTGGTTGGGCCGGAAAGGGTGCGGTGTGGTCGGTTGCTAGGCGTTCTCCTCCTCGTGCTCAATACGGGGATTGGAGGAGTCGTGGCGTTGAGTTGGAGAGGAAGGACGTCCCACGGGCTTTCTTGCGCTGATTTGGTCCTCCTCCAAGCAGAGAGGGATGGTTCCCTCAGGGTGGTTACCGTGGTGGTGTTCGTGGAGGTAGTTTTGGTAGGAGAGATGCTTTGGTTGGTGCTAACCCCACTTTCGAGCAAATGGCTCGGCACTGGTTTTCCTCCTTTGGTACTAACCCCGGTCTTTGAGTCGTTTGTTCGCTCACGTGCCTATTTTTGATTTTCGGGTGGGAGACTTGAAGAACATTTGGTTGATTGACTCCGGTTGTTCGAGGCATATGACCGGAGACGGGGGGTGGTTCTCAAGTCTCGTCCCGGTGGTGATGAAGAGGTACATCACCTTTGGGGATAATGGGCGTGGGCGTGTGCTTTCGAAGGTGAGATAAAAGTGAGTGACAAGATCACTCGAGGCGTGTTGCTCTTATTCAATCGCCGGGGTACAATTTGCTTTCGTGTCCCGGTTGTTGGATGAGGGCTTTGAGGTGTTGTTTCGGCTCGGTGGTTCTCGGATTGTGGACTCTCGAGGGGACCTTGTCTGTATGGTCGTTCCCGAGGGTCAGGTGTTTCGTGCTGATTTTTCTCAGTCTTCGGGTGTGGAGCGTTGTTTCTTGGCTGGTTCTTCGAGTGAGTTGTGGAAGTGGCATAGGAAGTTGGGTCACTTGAGCTTTGACCTTTTGTCTCGCTTGAGTAAACTCAATTTGGTCCGAGGATTGCCACGGTTGAGGCTTGAGAAAGAGTTGGTTTGTGCTCCGTGTAGGCATGCCAAGATGGTGGCCTCTTCTCACCCGCCTCTCACCGATGTGATGACTGAGCGTCCATGCGAGCTGCTCCATATGGACCTTGTTGGCCCAGCTCGTGTGCGATCTACGCGGGTGGGAAGTGGTATGTCCTTGTTGTGGTGGACGACTATTCTCGGTATGCGTGGGTGTTCTTTCTCGAGGAGAAGGGGGAGACGTTTGGTTTTGTTCGAGATCTAGTCTTGAGGTTGAGGAACGAGAGGCACGGAGATGCCATACGAGCTATCCGCGGTGATAATGGCTCGGAATTTAGGAACTCTCGTTTTGAAACCTTTTGTCATGACTTGGGTCATGAGCACCGATTTTCGAGTCCGTATACGCCTCCCCGGAATGGTGTTGTGGAAAGGAAGAACGGGACCTTGTGCGAGATGGCTCGGACGATGCTTGATGAGCATAGGACTCCGAGGAGGTATTGGGGTGAGGCGGTGAATACCGCATGCTATGTGTCGAACGGGATATACCTCGAGTGCACAAGAAGAAGACATGCTATGAGTTGATGCATGGCCGCACACCCAAGGTGAGTCACTTCCATGTCTTTGGTTGCAAGTGTTTCATTCGAAGAAAGGCGGGAAGTTGGATAAGTTTGAGGCTAGGTCTGTCGATGGCATTTTCTTTGGTTATGCATCTCATTCTAGAGCATATCGTGTGCTCAATCTTGAAACTAACCAAATCGTGGAGACTTGCGAGGTAACCTTCGACGAGACGAGCCACGTAGTTAGCTTGTCTTTGAGTGTGCGGTGATGATGAGCTTGGCGAGGAGATCTTTCGGGAGGAGGAGCATGAACATGGAGATGATGAGGATGGAGGTGCGGTGCCCCCGGCCGAACATGTACCCACTACTTCGACTACGATGATGGATGGACCCTCTGCTACACCTACGACGACAAATCAAGAACGAGGAGAAGGCGATGTTGAGGGGGAGGTAGCTTCGAGGCGAGAACCTCCCCGGCGAGTTCAAGTGGATCACCCGGCTTCGAGGATCATCGGCGATATGAATGAACGCACTACACGGTCGAGGGTTCGAAACAATTCCCATTTCGCTCATGCTGCGTTTGTTGCTTCTTTCGAGCCCAAAGACATTGGACACGCACTATCCGATCACAATTGGGTTAACTCGATGCATGAGGAGTTGGAAAACTTTGAGAGGAATCGGGTATGGGAGTTGGTTGACCCTCTCCCCGGGGTGTAAGCCGATTGGTACAAAGTGGGTGTGGAAAAACAAAGAGGGAGAGAAGGGTGAGGTTGTGAGGAACAAGTCGAGACTTGTTGCTCGGGGGTTCGATCGAAGGAGGGGATCGACTACGAGGAGACCTTTGCTCCCGTAGCCCGTTTGGAGGCGATTAGGATCCTTCTAGCCTTTTACGTGGCTAAAGGGTTCAAGTTGCACCAAATGGATGTGAAAAGTGCTTTTTTGAATGGAGTGTTGGAGGAAGAAGTGTATGTGAGGCGACCTCCGGGGTTTGAGAGTAAGAAGTACCCCCACCGGGTGTACAAGTTGAGGAAGGCGCCGTATGGGTTGAAGCGGCGCCTAGAGCTTGGTATGGCGAGGTTGAGGGGGTTCTTGTTTGAGAGAGGTTTTGAGATGGGGAAGGTCGATCGGACCTTGTTTTTTTTGAGCGAGGGCGAGGAGATATCCCGATTGTGCGGGTGTACGTGGATGATATTGTCTTTGGTGGCTCGTCTAACTCTCTTGTTGCAAGGTTCGCGAGATGATATGAGCGGGGAGTTCGAGATGAGCATGATGGGTGAGTTGCGGTTCTTCCTCGGGCTACAAATCAAGCAATCAAAGGAAGGAACATTTGTACACCGAGGCTAAGTACACCAAGGACATTGTGAGGAAGTTCAAGATGGAGGACTCCAAGGCTATGACAACGCCGATGAGTACGACTACAGCTCTTGATGCGGACGAGGAAGGTGAACACGTGGACCAGAAGGAGTACCGGAGCATGATCGGGTCACTCCTCTACTTGACGGCGACGAGGCCGGACATACGGTTCTCGGTGTGTCTCGTGCGCTCGTTTTCAAGCGTCTCCGAGGACTTCGCATCGGCAAGCGGTGAAGAGAATTTTCGGTACTTGCGTCACACTCCCGACTTCGGCCTTTGGTACTCCGCGTCCTCTTCTTTGGCGCTTCATGGTTTTTCGGACGCGGATTTTGCCGGGTGTCGGTTGGATAGGAAGTCCACTTCGGGACTTGCCGAGTTTTTGGTTCTTCTTTGGTGTCTTGGTCTTCCCGCAAGCGGTCGAGTGTTGCTCAATCCACGACCGAGGCCAAGTATGTTGCCGCCGCTAGTTGTTGCTCTCGGCTCCTTTGGATCACCTACACTATGAGTGACTTTGGTGAGGAGTATACCCATGTCCCACTTCAATGTGATAGCACCGGTGCCATAAGCGTTGCAAAGAACCCGGTGCTCCATTCCAAAACCAAGCACATAGAAGTGAGGTATCATTTTCTGAGAGACAATGTTGAGAAAGGAAAGATAGCTTTGATCCATGTACCCACACATGACCAACTAGCCGATATTTTCACCAAACCCCTAGATCAAGCAACTTTCACTCGGTTGCGGGGGGAACTTGGTGTGTGTTTGATTTCTTGAGTTGGGTGTGTGGGAGCTTTCTTTTGCCGGTGGTGTCGAGCCCGTTTTGCCTCCCCTCGAGGAGCCGGTTTGTAGCATATGTATAGCTTTCCTTTGTGCATTTCTTGCATTTGGCATGGCATATGTAACATGATGTATAGGCATCCTTGTATCTTAGATTGCATGCATTTTGTATCATATGCATTGGTTAGGAAAAGCTTCTCTCATATACATTGATCACCATGGAATGAGATATATGTCTTTGTGAGCTTGTTTGGTATGCTACTTGTTAGTTTGGCTTAGCTCTTGGTGATCTTGATGAATAATCCATGGTTGATAGCTATGCTTTTGAAAAATGTCACATGTATGCTCTCTCATGTGTAAATGCCTTTACATGCTCTTGACATGTTTGTGTGGCCTTGCTATGCTTAATTTGTGGTTGGATGGCTAGTTTATTGATCATATGGGGCCAAAGGCTCATTTGCCATCATGAATGTTTAGCCCTCTTGATTTATCTTGTGGAGGAGCATAAGTTCCTTTTTGTCGCAAAGACATTTCATGTACCATTTACAAATCTGAAAATGAAATGAAAAATGCTTGGAAAATATGCTCCCATGTCATATGTGCTGAATTTAATTTGCTTTGGGTGCTAAACCGTTGCATGATGCCTACCAATGAGAAGTCTCATAAATAGAAGTAGGCACATGGCTCGGTGGCTTTGACATGACATGAGGTGCTTGTGGGTGTTTGTGATGGTCTTATGATTAGAATGGCTGTCCTAGCATGAAGTTTGTGTGGGTTAGCCATTTTGATATGCTTTGATCATGTTTAGGACTTTGCTCATGAGAGGCAAGTTTTTCGCAAAATTGCCAAAATCCATCTTAGCTTCGTCCAATGGTTGTGAAACTTGGTGATCATGTAGTTGAGATCGATACGAAGCCGTAGAGTATCTAACTTCGCTCATTTGGACATGTGTAGCATTCTTTGTTGAATTTTGTCTATTTGAGAAGCTATAGGTTGCAAGTTTTGCATTTTTGGCTTGATTCATGCATTGTCAACAAGGGGGAGAAGTTTGAGCTTGAAATGGCTTCTTTGGACGTGTTTAGAAGGTTTTCGAGGTGGTTTCGAGCCATTTCCGTCCGGGCTCTGTTGTGCACCGGTCGACCGGTCGTGGTCACCGGTCTAACCGGTGTGAGTGCTTCGGTTCTGTACACATGTTGCACACCGGTCGACCGGTGGTGTTGACCGGTCGACCGGTCGGGGCGTTGTTTTGTTGCGGCTGCCTGTGTCAAGTGGTGTCTTGCATGCATTCGTCCGGGGGAAGGTGCATTGGTTCGGGGGAGCTTGCATGTGTGCAGGGGGAGCTCTTTGTGGTTGTTCGAGCTTTGATTCGGTGGTTTGCGCTCTTTGCTTGAGTTTTGCTTTGTCTCGGATGTGTCGAGCCGTTGCCCTTGCCTAAGGGGTCCGAGACTTGTCTTCTTCAAGTGATCTTGCTCTTTGCCTTTGTTTGGCTTTCGATCGCTTGTTGGAGTTTCTTTTTGTTCGTTTCTTTTCTTTTTCTTTTCTCTCTTGTTACTTTCGTGTGGGTGTTGTCAATGCACTCATCAAGGGGGAGATTGAGGACCATGTGTGGTTCGAGGACCGGTGGATGGTCGCTTCCTTGTGTGATGAGTGATTGACAACGTTGTGTGGACCGATTCTTGGCTAAGTATTGCAGGGTGCGGGTTGCGGCTTGACTCGTGTTGGTGCGGGTGAAGAACAAGCGCGAAAGGTCGTCGCCGGTGAGGCCTCCGGTGTGGAGAAGACAAGTAGGCTTCGTTCGAGGGACTCGGTGGCCGGCGGGGGTCAAGTGCGGGCCGCATGGTGGCATGAACAGCAAGATGAAGTCGTGGACGGTTTCTTGGTTGAACCTCAAAACCAAGGTCGAGCCGGGACTACGTGGGAGCCGAGTCATGAGTGGAGATTGGCGGAGGCTACACCGAGTTCGCGGGGTTTCCGGTGGTTCACCAGAAAACCACTGGGTTCCTTGGTTGATCCACAAAGCCAAGACCGGAGAACCGAAGACGGAGGTGCGGCGGCACCGGACCGGTCCCGACCGGTGAGGAGCACCGGTCGACCGGTGTGCGACGACGCAGTCCGGAATCTTCGAAGCGGAGGACACGCGTCGGGATCGCATGGCTTGCGTCGAGGCTACGCAGGGTGCGGTCGCCGGGCATCCGTCCGATGGTGAAGACATCAAGAATTCCAAATCCGCCCTTGAGGGGCTTGTATCCCTAGTTGTTAGAGAAGGGCATTTTAGACATTCGGTTGCCTCCATATAACCCAAGAGGTGAGAGGATGGCAGCCAACTCTTGGAACCCTAGCTCATTAGTTTTCCCATTTTCCACCTATTTTCTCTAGGTTTTCCTTAGGACTAGCAAGAGAGCTTCACGGAGAGATCTTGTAGAGAGGGATGGATGATCGGGCGGCTTGCTAGACCTTGTACGAACCTTTGTTTCATGTATAGATGATTCGGCGTGGTTCCTCAAGGTTTGGATGTGTTTTCCCCGGTTGTTCTTGGCGGTGATTTTCGGAGCCCTCTTTCGGTGATTTCTTTGAGTTGTTTTCGGGACTTTTCTCTTGGGAATTTGATGGGGGAAATTTGTGGGAACCCTTCGTGGTTCTTTGGGCTGTGATTCCCCTCCCAAATCCGTGAGTAAAAGTGCTCGATTTTGGGGTTTCTTGAGTTCTTGGGTTGAAGTGCTTTCGGCGGGATTTCTTCGATTCCTCCTTTTTGGACGAGATTTGGTGGGATTAAACTTGGCTATGGACTCCTCATGAGGTGTTCCCGATATCCCCAAAGTTTTGTTCAAGTCCGTGGAGCGTTTCGGGAGATCGAGATTTGGATTTGGGGAGTTGACCCGCGGGTCTTTGTTCATCCCGAGCCGCACAGAGCTACACCGGTCCGACCGGTGCTCTTGACCGGTCCGACCGGTGCGAGCCCTTGTGGGTTTTTGATCGGGTGAACGTCTTGGTGTGTTCGTTGTTGTCCCGTGGTGCCTTCTTGTTTCGAGTTTGGGTCCGTTTGGTGGTCGGTTGGCCTGTTTGGTGTCTTGGGGGCTTTCGGTCGCCATCGGTCCGACCGGTGTGTCTCACCGGTCTGACCGGTGTAGAGCCACTTAGTGGAAGTTGCTCAGGTTCACCTGCGGGACCGGTCGACCGGTGGTGCTCACCGGTCGACCGGTGTGGGTCTGTAGACTCGAGGTTTGGTTTTTCCATTGCGTTTCTCGGGTCGGAAGGTTGCGTGTTGGTTCCTAGGTCCGGTGGCACTCCGGTGGCTACGTGGGCTTGACCAACTTTGGTAGTGAGTCGGAGACGTGTGTTGGAAGCCGCGTTCGTCTTGTTGGAGTTTTCATCTCCTTCGAGAAGAATTTTTATCGGCTCCCATTCACTCCCCCTCTCTGCGGTTCGCCGTATCGGTCCTTCACTCATTTGTAGACTTGCAAGAAGAATGTCTGCCACTTCTCATTCTCTTTCCTATGCTGGAAGGCTTCAACTTGTAAACTCTGTGATCTCCTCCATGCCCACTTACTTTATGTGCTCCCTTAATCTGCCCCCAGGGTCATTGAGATAATAGATAAATACAGGAAAAATTGTCTTTGGAGAGGAAATGATTTCAATAATAAAGGCTATAATCTTGAAGCCTAGGATCTGGTTGTTGGGGTAAATATTTCACAACTGACCCCCTTTGTATCTTCGGCTCATCGGAGAAGATCGGGAGACGTTTTATTTTTTGCCTTGATTATTTCAGAGAATGATCGTGGGTTGGTGCGCAAGGACCGAGCAAAGCTGGGACCTTCGCCTTTAGGAAACAAGGTCTGGCAAGCGGAAGTCTCAGCGAAGCTGGCGACCTTCGTTTGGAGAAGGCGAAGCCTGCGCGCGAAGACATGGAGAAGGGACTACCGCGAAGATCGAACCAAGATTGGGAGAGGCAGCAACGCGAAGAGGAGTGGTCAAGAGAAGAAGAACGCAACTTTCGAAGAAGACGAAGGTGAAGTCTCAAGAAGTGAAGAGAAGAAGTTTGTGGTGAAAGACGAAGAGTTTTAGGGGAAAGTCCGCGAAGAGCATGGGGGCAAGCGAAGTGTAACCTGCCATGATAGCAAACACGTGGATAGACAGGGTGTAAAGTGATCGACTGTAAAGTTTGTGAATATGGAGCCCTGCGAGGTTACCAAAACACCGTTGAGATTCTTCACACAATGTAAAAAAGTGATGGCAAGTGTTGTAAAGCGTAATTGTTACGGTCTTATAAAAAGGACCCGACGGTAATGAAATGGGGGCGATTGGAAGGCGGTTATGTTTCATTACGCCTGGTTTGAGTTTGAGTTTCCTATCCTTCGGTGTTGAGAGTGCTTTCTCCTTCCTTTATTTCGTTTCGACTGTTGGCCCCTCTTCGGGGAAGATTTTTATTCCAACAGTTAAGTTTGTCCTAGCCATGCCACCGATGAAGCAACCGAAGAACACACAACCACACCCAAATAGAGCGACCGATGATCCGTCGGAAGCAGAGAGTGAAAACCCCAGAGAGAGGCAAGCACCAGATAACACAAACAGGATGTAGGAGTCAAAGATGAGGACATTGTTGCATTAAGAAGGATCGAAGAAAGACTTGCTGCAAAGATGAGAGAAAGACCAATGCCAGTGAACATTCGTACAAGAGCTCAGGCGGAGGCCGCCACACTCAGGGCGAAAGAAATACAGAATGAGGACCCAATGCAAGAAAAGGCAAGATACATTGAAATGTTGCAACAAGTCAAGAAGAAGAGAATGCTACTGTAGCAGTTGCGAGAAGATGAAGAGCAGCAAGCAATGAGAAACAAAACATTATAGCTACAAGAACAAATGGCAATCTTGCAAGCTCAGTTGAACTCAATCCACCAGCAAGAATAGACCCAACAACCTCGCAAAGTGCAATGATAAAGCAAAAAATAAAGACCTGTAGTTGTTGATGAAGACACCGACAAAGAAGAGGAAGAGTATGTAGAAGACTCTTTGTACTACGATTCAGAAGAAGAGGTGTATGTGGAACATAGGTCCCAAAACAGATACAGAGAGGTGCTCTCAAGCAAGGCAAAGGCCGCTTCTCCTCTTTCTTCAAAACTTGAAAAGGCAGATTGGCCACAGAAGTTCAAATTACCTGCATCCTTGCCAGAGTATGATGGTGAGTCAGACCCCAGACAGTTTCTCCAGAAATACACTGTTGCGCTATCTTCGGGTGGGGGAGATGATGTAGCGGCGGCAAGAGCCATGATAATGGCCTTGATGGGTTCAACACAAAAGTGGTATGCTTCACTACCAAAAGGAAGCATCAAGTCATCATGGGAACAACTACGACAAAGAATAGAGAACAACTTCCAGGGGTATCAACCCCAAGACCTCACTTCAGGCGATCTTCCTCTCATAAAACAAGGAGACAAAGAACCACTACAAGAGTACATCAAAAGATTTACTAAGGCCAGAGCCAAAGAACCATATGTAAACGACACAACAGTAATTGATGCAGCAATAGATGGACTCAAGGTAGGACCTTGCGGAGAATATCTAGATCGAAGAAGACCCAAAACGACAAGTAGTTGTTTGATATAATGCAAGAATATTGCAAGTAAGATAGGGGAAACAATGAAGAGTGGATGAGTATAACAAGAGAAAGAATCAAGTGATGTCTCAGACAGAATGGGGAAGCAGGCCTCAAAATAATCAAGGACCTTCGACAAGATCAAACTTCTACATTAGAAGTAATGTGAACAATGTCTCAGGCAACAATTCCCAAATGGCATCTTCGGCAGCAACGGGAAATAGAGGAAAAAGCTCTGGCAGAGGCCCACCACCTCAATCTTTGTGTTCCTTGCATGGTCTTAACAAAGGGCATTGGTCATACGAATGTAGAACGCTACTTCGAATGAAGCAGATCGAAGAAGACAAGAAGAGAACAACACAGAGCCAGGCGAAGACAGTCAATCACACATCATCTGCGGCACCTTCGATGGCTTAGAGTTCAATGCAAAACTGGCAACCTTGTATCCCACAACCATTTTTCCAACAAATGCCACTCCCACCTCCACTGATGTTCAATCCAAACACGATGCAACTACAGCAGCAAAGCACTGCGTCATACTAGCCAAAACCAGAGCCTGCTCATTAGGCACCTTCGCAAGCCAATCAAAACAGAGAAGATGAAGATCGTTACCAAAGAATGAACATAATCAATACTATCACAGGTGGTTGCAACTCACCTGAACACTTGACAAAGAGGTAGAAGAAAGATCAACAAAGAGAAGTGAGCCATGTATGTGCAGGGAAAGTTTTCAAAACAGAGTGGTCACACATTCCAATCACCTTCACGAAAGTAGATCTCAAACTAAAGAAGTATCCCCACGAAGATCCTCTAGTTATTAGAGTGGTACTGGGAAAGAACACAAAATACCTGTTGGCCAATGATGTGGGAGGCATCCTCGTAGACAACGACAGTTTCACAGACATCATAACTTATGAACTATTCAAGAGGATGGAGTTTAGAGACGATGTTGACGGTGAATTTCCGTCAACATAGATATGAGTTTACCTTTAATGTTGGTGTTGATTTATTATTCTAACCACTGGAACTAACCCCCGTATATAACAAGTTCACTCTTGCATGTTGATTTTGGAGTTTATTGTTTACGCAGGAAATCTACGCTAAAGAGGAGACTTTCGGGATAAGTTCACCAAGCACTTTGGAAGAAGATCATGCATCCCGACAAGAGTCAAGACACGAGATGAACAAGACTCCAAATGACCCGAGGACCGGAGCGTCAACGTGCAAGTCTTCAAGGACTCAACCAGAAAACAGCGAAGCTTGCATAGCAAGGATTCAAGCCCTAACCATGAAGGAAACGATGTCAAAGGCCCACATGCAAGTGCACACAGAAAAGGAATCGTGCAAAAAGCAACCGGGGAGGAACAAGGGCCCGAACCGGCCCAGAAAAGGCCTGGGCCGGTAGGCCCAGTCGGATCGGCCTAGGGGCCTTTTGGCCCGGTTCGCGATGCCCTTTGCCCCAGGTGTTTGTCTATTTATTGCCTCCGCCGTCGTCGGCCACCACATCGAATAAATCATTCTACCGACGCCATCCACCAGAAAACCGCCGCCACAAGATGAGGGATGAGATTAGATGAGTTCTTCGCAACGATCAACGCCGGCGGAGAGAAGGAAGCAAGAGGAGGACTCCAAGCCGCTAGCCTAGGGTGTTCCCAAGCTTCATCGCCGCCATCTTCATCGACGTCGTTCTCCGGAGTCTACCTCACCCCTATGTGCTTTAATCTTTGTACGATGATGGGGTAATGTCTTTGTTCATCCCTAGGGTTAGATGGATGCATGCTATGTGATCGCTACTTGATTCGTGGTTTCAATCTATTGCTTCCATGTTGATGATGCTTTGATGATTAAGGTTAGCTACCGTGTTTTTGGGGCGTATGATATCCGCTACTCCCATAGATTCCATCAACATACCGTGTCCATCATAGGTCTAGTCACGATTACCTCCGCGTAGTGACAGTACGAGGGGAGGGAAAGGGCGAAACCGTGGTCACAACCCCCGGTAGATTGGTTTACCACTCTCGTGTAGTATATGCATATCCATGACATCCTAGATCCTAGAGAGGGAACGCTTATCTTTCTTAATCACTCTCTTGTGTCCACCCTTTACCATCTAGTTTAACCCTAGATTTGTTTGATCAACTTAGGTTAGATTGTCTTTACCTTTAGATTAATACTCTTTCAAAGGTTTTCCATTCAACTAGATTAGTACTTGGTTAAGCGCTAGCAATCCCCTTGCTCCACGGATTGATAAGAACCTAGGGAATCTCCGTGGTGAAAAAGGTGTAGGTCCGTACGCTTGCGGATCGTAGGTGGATACGAGTTTTATCCGTCAACAAGCCCCTTTTTGTGGCGCCGTTGCCGGGGAGCAAGCCAGTTTGCTACATTTAATCTAGTATAATTTTGTTGATTACTAACATCTAACCCTTATTTTCTAGAAAAAAATCTTTTTTGTTTTTCTTTCTACTTTTCTTGTCCCTAGATGGATTTGTTCACCTGACCATTGGAAGACGAAGAGATGTCGCTAAGGGAGCTAGCAATGCCGTCAATGGAGAACATTGAGATGCAAAAATCAGATTTGGCGCTTGCTACAACCCACTATGAAGTCAAGCCTAGAATTATCAAGTTAGTGGCGACAAAACCATTTAGAGGATTGGAGGATGACAACCATATAGACACATTAAGGAATTCACGATGATATGCAAGACGGTGCAACAAGAAGGAGTTCCGGCCACTTGGTTCAAGTGGAATCTTTTTCCATTCTCTCTCGAAGATGAAGCGTGAAGATGGTACACACTTGCGTCCGTTGAAGCAAAAGGAAATTGGGATGATCTAGTGAAGAAGTTTCTTTTGAAGTTCTTTCCCATAAGCAAGGTCCAAGAATTAAGGATGCAAGTGCTCACTTTCAAGCAAGGAGAAGATGAAGGAATTGATGAAGCATGGGGCCGTTTTAATGAACTACTTGAGCGAGGCCCAAACTCGGGATTTTCCGGTGACTTGATGTTGCATACCTTTTATTTTTCACTAACCCCTAACTCATCTCGTTTTGTAAGCATGTGTGTAGGCGGTGATATAATGGATAAAACAATTAGTGAAGCCACACAAATCTTACAAAGGATAAGCAATGGACACAGAACGCAACGAGATTGGCAAAGACGTTGTCGAGAGGAGAAAAATGACAAAAGCAAGCCCAAGGTGTTTGCTGAAATTTCTAAAAAAGATGAACCGGAGGTCAAGGAAGATGAACCGACCATACAAGAAATTGAAGATCCACTTCCCAAGGTAAGAGAAGTCATTTCGGATGTTAAAAATGTTGAAACTAACATGAATGTAGGGCGAAGTATGTGGAATGCTAGACCTTTGGCGGAGTTCAATCAATCCGGATGGATTGAAGTTGATTTTGCCCCACTAATCAACTACCGAAGGAAGGAGGAATGCTGACACGTTGCCAAGCTAGTTGAAGATATATTTGATCAAGAGATGAGTGGAGAGTCGACCCAAAATATGTTTGAAGAAGAAAGAGAAGGAGATGAAGGATGGATCGACCGCTATGACAACTCGTGGATCTATGATGAAGAAAGAGAAGAGTACAATCGTGACGAGCCTAGTGACTCAAAGGATAAATGGGAGGAGAAAGGACTCATGGTAGAAGGTTATAGCTTATGTTCTATTGAAGCCCACACAATAGCAAGGCAAGACATGGAAGTACTCAAGGATGAAGAAAAGAGTGAATCAACGATGAGGGATCTTGACGACACGTGGTACACGAGAGATAAAGAAAGTAACATACAAGACTTTGAAGACGGAGATTGGGATGATAATGAAGACTTCAAAGAAGAGACAAATGCAAATGAAGTTGATGGATTACACGTTCCACATGATGAGATGGAGGGGGTGCAAAAAGGTAACAAAGAGACACATTCACTCGTTGAGATTGATTCGCCTTCAACACCGCTAGATGAACCAAATATCACTCTTGTTGAAAAAGCTTTAAGGCCAAGGTACGCGCTGAAATCTCAGGATATTATTGGTATTGATGTTGATAAATTCAAATACTCTTGCTCAACCAATAGTATGAATGATAGTTTAAATTCTATGCCTTATTCCAATAATGATCATGTTGATAGGCTAGATTTTCTTGAGAATGAAAAAGGGGAAACATTTATGTTTGATCCAATTAATCTCACACCTAAAGAACCTTTGCCTAATGATGAGCTAAGTGCTATACATGAAACATATGCTTTTTTATTTACACCTTGACTTGTTGCTACAATTCACATGTGGTGTTAATTATGGACGCGTATGTTTATAATAAGTTTTGTAAATCTCGATCATGCTTTGCGCTTGGTCAAGCTAATGAACTTAAAAAAGCACATGTCGGGAGAAGGCCCAATTTCACTAACCATGTAGATAAGGCTTGAATAATGAAAAGAGAAGTCATGCTTAAAGAGTTACAAGATAAATCACCAACCTCTCCAAATCCCACAATGGATGCTGCTGTCTTCATCAATTTGAGAGCTTGTTCAGAGGTGTAAAAATGGAGAAAATGAGATGTCCAGAAGCCCCATCAAGTTACCATTCGAACGCATCAAGAACCAACAATTTTGAAGACCCGTGCAAGGAGTTATGGAGAATACATTGAGCGTTGCGCGTTCTGAAATTTCAGAACAGATTTCATCTCCGAAGTAAAACGGACGTAACTCTCTTGTCCGGAGTCCGATTTGGGCAAATAAAGACTCGTTGGAAAGGAAATTTTGTGCACTGTGCAATGGAGTAGAGATTGGGTATACTTTCTGTTCTGGGAATTAAAGAAAAAAAATTCATGGAGTGAAGGCAGCACCGAAGGATGATAAAGAAGGAGATAGCGATGAAACAAAAGGATGCTTTGGGCAAGTCTTCTATAAGTGATCAAGCACAAAATGTGAAGTAAATTAAAACTGCATTGGTACCTTTTCTTCTTGCATGAAGGGCCATGGCTATGCGACGAAAAGAAGGTATGTGAGAAAGTCGAGCTCTATGACTTTAAATGAAGCGCTTTTCGGGAGGCAAACCGTTTCTTTATATTTTTACTACTTTCTTAGAGAAAATAAAGAATGGCACTATCTTATGATGATAAACTTGTGGTTATTAATCTAAGTTTAGTTTTCCTTTTTAGAACCACCATCATGTTCATGATCATATTTATTTATTTGCATGCATTGCATTTTGTTATCAATGTGATGTTTCTTTGTGTATACATGTTGTGTACATAGTTGGCTTGGTTGTTTTATATACTTAATGATGTATGCTTCATTTTCCATGTTAATACTTCATAAGGACTTATGAGTATTTTCCTTTTGTGATCTTGTGTAAACGTGGTGTTTAAACACGATTGCGGACTATCATCGTTAAGTTCGATAAACCTAGCTAGCTTTTCATATGTTTTCATGTTGCATTGGTTAGTTTATAAGCTCTGCAATGCGCTTAATTTTTCTTGTGCTATAAGAGTTATTGATTTAGGGATAGAAATGATGGTTTAACCCTTGATAATTAAACCTTTATGGATATGGAGAAATTCAGCAACCTAGTTGTAATCATGGTGTTTAGAACTAGGTGAAAACATTATCTTTGTTTATATGCTCTCCTCTCATGTGCATACACACCTTGCACCACGTACACTCATTACGTTTTTATTCCTCATTAGACTAATTATGCCACAAGTTAAGAATCTTAGGAGGTATTGTTGAATTATTGGCAATTCTATCTACTCCCAACCGTCACCTTGGGGGTAGAATGTGCGCTTAAAATGTCTTGCAGGCAAGATAAAGACTCTCACTACAAGGAAATTGAAGGATGGATAAGATAAAAATGCTTTGTCTTCTTCATGACTAGAAAAATTCTAAGCATGGGGGAGACCCTGAATCTTCAACACGCAAGTGCAACATGACGCTCTAGAAGATAGGATGATCAAGATCATTAACGTCTCAGGATCAATGCGCAAGAAGCCACCAATCTCATCAAAATTTTGCATGGTCTCGAAGGGAAAACAATGGATATTTTTGGATATTTAGAAGCCCCATGAAGTTATGATTCCAAAAAATCAAGAATCGACACAATCAGAGGTCCTACAAGCGGTTATGCCTGAATCACCGAGTGCAACACATCCTGAAATCAGTTTTGGACAGCACACAACGCTGAAGTAAAACAAACATAGCTCCCTTGTTTGAACTCCGTTTTCGATGAATGACCACGCGTTGGAAAGGTAATTTCATAAACTTTTCAATAGAGCTATATTTCGATATATGTTCTGTTCTGGACAGGGGGAAATACATAAAAAAGAGATAGCAAGGAGATGATGAGAACAAGAGAGAGGAGATGGTGATGACAACATTGAAGACAAGGGCGACCAATGACTCCATTAAGCATACAAGATCAAATTCAGAAGTTTGGGAGCATTGATAAATCAAGACAAAAGAAAAAGCCACATCGATACATGGAGATGTCGGAACAAGGCAATGAAGAACTACAAAGGATGGTAACACCTCCATAGACCTTCTCTTTTCCAAACACAAATGCTTGTAAGTATGCCTTCAACCTCAACTAGGTGCAACCTTTTGTTTTTCTCTTCCAACAATAACATGGCTACTAGTAGGACAACCTAGGTTTCTTTTACTTTCAATAGATAGGCATGACCATGTGTTCACCTCGGTGTTCTATATTGTCTGTGCATACGGAAAGATGATGAAAGTTGCCGCCTTGTTTTACCTACATGAAGTTATACATGTCTTGGCTAATTGCTCTCTATAATATGATCTGAAATTAATTTAAATAATGGCTCTTTTATTTGTGCAGGTGAAATGACTATGCTCTAGACCCACATCTTTTCTCTTCGAATTAAGTTTATGGATAGCCGGATAACTTGTTGTTTTTATGAAAACTTAACTTTTCTGCTATCTACATGTTTGTGATGCTTTTGCAAAGTTCTACCTACCAAAGCTATATACCTATATGTTTTATGATAACAAAACCCGTAGATTGCAAACATATCTTTTGATGAGTTGGATTAGGATTGATTTCTATGGTTCGAGACTAAGAAGCTGGTCATTCCTTTGTGTAACTTTTCATGCTAGCCTTTTTGTCCATGCATTGTGGGTTTTCACATCGAAAATTTCACAAACTTCGATGGGCCTCCACCCTAAACCAAAAACATCTTTTTGTGATCACCTCCTTATCCACAACCCAATTTGAGTATGGAGTAAAATTCTCGATGGAGATTCAAATATTCTACAAGATTATGGAATTTATACTTACTTTAGCAGTCATTTCCCCTCTCTTTTATGCTCGAGGACGAGCATCGTTCAAGCATGGGGGAGGAGTCATTCTCTGACAGAAATGCTATGTATGTATTATGTTGCAAAAAGTTTTGAGGAGCAAAAGAAAAAACATGAAAAAAGAAAAAAATATGATGAGAAGAAAAGAAAAGTAAGAAAAATAGGAAGAATAATGTGAAAAAAGAAAGAGATAAAAATGAGAAGGAAATAAAATATAAGTAAAAAATAATAAAGATGCTCCTCGGATCTTTTTGCTTCATAAGTTCTCAAGTGCCTTGATGACAAATCCATATTCAAATCTTCCAACCATGTGAAATTCGATAACTAGGACTTCACTCGTGCCTGGGGATCATCCATTTGCCACTTGCACATGTCCACTTATCTAAATGTATGTGTTTCATCCCTCTCTCTTTCCAACATTTATTTTCCATGGCCTTTTTGACGGGTCTCGGTAATTCCAATAGACCTCTCTCTTAATTTGACAATATTTCAGATGTATGTTTTGCTAGGATTGTTTTTAACCTTCCAAGCTCCACATAAGCCTTCCACTATCACATATGAGTAGAGTAGGTTGAAAATAATCTAGTATAGGCTTGAGTGACTTGATGAGATGAGTGTTTCCATGAGCTCTTGCAAGAGATTTTCACTTTATGTTGGATATGCATCTTTTTGAAAATTCTTCCATGTGACAAGGTAATGGTTTGAAGTTCACTTAATTTGAGAGCATCGTGTTTCTTGTGGCTTGTTCCTTATTGTTAGTCTATCTTCCATAATGAAAAAGAAGTCGGTCACAACTTGAACTTTAAAAATAAATTCTTAAGAGAGAGCAATTTGCCTCGTCATGAATGACTAAGTGCAGGGACAACATTGGAAGGCAACACTGATTTCCCTTTTAAGCGAGGATTACTTACTCGAGGACGAGCAAGGTTTAAGCATGGGGGAGATGTTGATGGTGAATTTCCGTCAACATAGCTATGAGTTTACCTTTAATGTTGGTGTTGATTTATTATTCTAACCACTGGAACTAACCCCCCGTATATAACAAGTTCACTCTTGCATGTCGATTTTGGAGTTTATTGTTTACGCAGGAAATTACGTTAAAGAGGAGACTTTCGGGATAAGTTCACCGAGCACTTTGGAAGAAGATCACGAAGACCGATGTTGACGGTGAATTTCCGTCAACCTAGAGTACTTGTTATACATTGGTTTCGATTATGATTTGCAACTAACCCGCCACTAGGCATACTAAAGATGTAACAAGTTCACACTTGCATGTCGATTTTGGAGTTTGTTGTTTACGCATGAAAGTAATGTTAAAGAGGAGACTTTCGGGATAAGTTCACCAAGCACTTCAAAAGAAGATCGTGAAGCCCGTCACAAGTCAAGACACGCGATGAACATGACTCCAAATGACCCGAGGACCGAAGCGTCAATGTGCAAGTCTTCAGGGACTCAACCAGAAAACAGTGAAGCTTGCATGGCAAGGAGTCAAGCCTAAACTGTGAAGGAAACGACGTCAAAGGCCCACATGCAAGTGCACACAAATAAGGGATCACGCGAGAAGAACCGGGCCGAAATGGGCCTGGGCCGGCCGGCCCAGCCCACTCCGGGTCCGGTTCGCGCCCCCTTTTGCCCTAGGCGCTTGTCTATAAATTGTCTCTGCCTCTGCCAGCCGCCACATCCATCCATCCACAGGAACTCGGCAAAACCTAGGAGAGAGGCACGACGGCCGTCGCGAGTCCTCGAAGTCGTCTAGGAGATGGCCTAGGCCTACCCTAGCCTCCATGGACTCCTTGCACGGTTGAGCCATGGCGGAGTTCCGAAGCTAGTTGAGGCCATCAATGGTATGTACTCGGTGGAGATGATCTAAACGCATTTATTATGTGAGTTAAGTACTTCATGTCATCCGATCTTTTAGCAACTCGATTCCTCCCTCGATGATTTTGTTTTCTTATTGGTTATGCTTCTTCCCTAATCTAGTCTATAGCTAGATTGCTTAGGGTGCTCTTGTAGCCACGGTGGCTAGAGGCGCATACCGGACCAACCAAGTGATTTCAACTTGTTCTTATCGAACTCGCCCTAGACTACCCGCATGAATAGGAATACGTTGTGACAGAACGGGGGTTCCGAAAGGCGGGCGTTTTCGGAATCGGTCCGGAGGATAGTAGTTTAAAGATGGCTTTGGATGAGATGCATGTCGCGCTTGCTCTTTTGGCTGGAACTACGACTAGAAGATGATAGGCCTTAGTTTCCCTTGCTTGCTCTTTACCTTGTCTACGTTCATGGATGCGATCAACCTTATGCTATAATTCATACATCTTTAAGGTTTATCTTCTTATGAAATCAATGCTTTATGTTAGGCTAGATCAATAGGTTAGATGGAGAATCCTAGGAGTTTGCTTCCGATCCTTGGATTGACAAATCTAGGGAGAACCCTCCTTGGTGAAAAAGGCACCAAGTCACCCGTAGGCTTGCGGTGAACTTGAGCACGGTTTTGAACCGTCAACAAGCCCCTTTTTCTAGTGCCGTTGCCGGGGATCGGCAACTCGAACCCTAGGGTGATTCATCTATCTCTTTGACTAACCCTAATTTTTATTATTGCATATATGCTTTTTTTCTTGTTTGTGTCCTTGAAAGTAGGTGAAAAGCTAGACACAAGACGTTCGAGAAATTCACATCACTCCGACCAGATGATGACTACATCAAGATTCACTCTTTAGTGGTAGGTGCTAACTTTTGTTAGTGTCCCATCGTCTGCTATTGAGTCCACACCCTACACGAGTGATGTTGAACAGGGTATGTTAATGTGTCAATTAAAGTTTTAAGACTAATGTTTTGTGGAGGTTTGTTTGTCCAAGCAATAGGGGGTGGAAGCAATCACGTTGCGAGAAAAGCACCCGTCACTTTGGCTAAAGCAAAATCATGAAGAAGACACACCATTGACATCATTCTACTCGCTAAAGCCAAAGGAGACGCTATGTAAACGCCCCGAAGACCACAAGATCAAGGTCATCAACATCGGATCAATTCACAAGTTTCTGTTCGCATCAATATCTGCACAACCTCAAGGGAGAACAATAGGATATCTTTGGATATTTAGAAGCCCCATGAAGTTACGCTTCCAACGAATCAAGAATCAAGTCAATCGGAGGTTCCTACAACCAGGTATGGCCGAATTACCGAAGGTTGCACGTTCTGAAATTTCTGGACAGCATGCAAGAGCGGAAACAAAACGGCCATAACTCCCTCAGTTGAGCTCCGATTAAGATGAATGAGTACCCGTTGGAAAGGTAATTTTATAAAGTTTTCAATGGAACAATATTTTTGTATATGTTCTGTTATGTACACAGGAGAAAATCCATGAAAAAGAGGCAGCAGCACACGATGAGAACAAGATAGTGGAGATGAGGACGACGACAACGAAGAGAAGCTTGGGCAATGCTTCCATCGGACCACATGAGATGAAATTCAGAAGTTTGGAACAAAACAAAGACTCCAAGAGCATTAGCAAAAGAAGGCACAAGTTGGCAACATCCGACGCTAGGAGATGTTAGAAGCAAGTCACCGTGGATTACACACAAATGATATCATCCAATGGCGCGGATACTCTGGGCTCTCACACGAAGGATCATGGAGTTACATGAAGATATTTGAGACATGTTTGAAGTCCCACAAATGAATAAAAAGAGTGAGTCCACACAAGGCAAACTTGATGATGTGTGGAACGAATGATGGAATTGCGAAAAGACGATACAAGCCACCGATCATTGAAGATTGTTTGCTTTCAACTCCGAGAGACCACTCACGATGAAAAGCTCGAAGGCCAAGGTACAAATTAACCGCTCAAGACACTTTTGGAGATGATACTATTTCCTTGATATGTCTATGATTCATATCCATTAGTGAAGTTGATTCAATTCTATGCCTTGTTCTTATGATAATCATGATAGGCTAAAATTTCTTGAGAATGATAAAGAGGCTTTGTTGTGCTTAAAATTTGTTACATGCCTAATGAACCTTTGCCTAATGAGAGCTTAGTGCTGAGCAAGAAAACTTATGCTATAATTAATCACAACTTACATTGTCATAAATTGTGGTTATGGAAGCGTTTGTTTGCAATATGATTTGTAAATCTTGGACTTGCTTTGTGCTCGGTCAAGCTAGTGACCTTAAAAGAGTAAATTGTGGGAGAAATCCCAAGTTTCACTAAACATTCAGGGCATTAAATATAAATTAAGATGAGAGAAGTCATACCCAAAGGAATTGCAAACCCGTGCATCACCATCACCGAACCTCAAAAACGGACGTCTCTGTTTTCATCCATTTTGAGGACCTGGTCAGACATGTTCAAGGAAGAAAAGTTGAAAATCAGAAGCTCCATCAAGTGCTGGTTCCAACGCATCCAAGATCGATGAATTTGAAAAATCGTACAAGGAGATATGACAAAAACATTGAGCGATGTGCAGTCTGAAATCAGCTTTGGACAGATTGCTGCGCTGGAGTAGAACGACCATAACTCACTCGATCGGAGTCCGTTGGGGTGAATAAATACTTGATGGAAAGATAATTCATGCGCCATGCATGGAATCTATTGTTCTCTACATGGTCTGATCTGGACAGAGAGGAAAATTAGTGAAAGAGGCAATGATAAAGTACGATGGAGAACGTGATGATGATGATGCAATGAGATGATTGGGCAAGTCTCTCATCGAGCATAAGTGATCGTGTCAATCATGGAGAGTGGATCAAGGCTGCATGAACACCTTCAAATCTTGCATGAAGGATCATGGCTCCGCAACAATAAGAAGGTATGTGAGAAAGTCGAGCTTTATGACTTTAAATGAAGCGCTTTGCGGGAGGCAACCCGGATTTTATTTATATATATACATGACCATCTACATTGTGCTCTTTAATCGAACCATCAAGTAACATTGTACAATTGCTCTAATAAAAACCACAACACCGTGTTGTATGTTCTAATTGCTATTGAGGGAGCGCTTTGTTATTTGATCTTGGAAAACATGTAGACCTTTTGTGTGCCTATTAGAGTTTAGAGTCTTTTTCTTTTGTGTCTTTTTAGAGAGATATATGAAGTTGGCACCATCCTTTGATTCTAAACTTGTGGCTAGTTAATTTAGGCTAACGTTTGTTTTTGCTTTAGACAACCTCCATATCATGTTGTTTTGTTCATCCATGTTATGTTGCATTGCATGTTTGATTTGATCTAACTCTTCGTCCAACCAACCTAAGCCTTCCTATAACTCCCACCAAAAACCATAGCCAATAGAGGTAGGATTGATTGTGTTGACTGTGTCTGGGTTGAACAAGTCTATCTCTTTCCTCTCTTCTAACTGAAAACTTTGACTAGCCTCCCCATAAAATCCTTAGGAAAACCTTTCACACCTTTAGCCATCCTAAAACCATAGGTTAGTTTTTCTTTAAACGACTCATAGCGCCACCTTAGTTAGAATTTCTACACTTGACTTCCTCTCTTCAAAATCTTTGTTTGAGCCAAAAATATAGAATACCTATAACCTACCCTTAAACCTTGTTAGTTTGGTTGATTGATTCTTTTCGATGGTTACTTCCTAGTTGACAATGCTTACCTCGTATGAAGTGTGAGATCAAACTTTGTCTATTACTTATTATAGAACACATCGAAAGTGTTTTTCAAACCTTGCTAATGTTTGTTTGTGCTAACTTTCTGCATTTGTATTTTATATCCATCTCTTTGTCATCATCCACTTTAGGTTAGCTTGGGACCTTTTGTGAAACTTTATGATGAATGGTTTCATATCCATGTTAATGCTTGTCGACATGCATTACTACTTTTTGCAATCTTGTGTAAACATGGTGTTTAGACATGATTGGAGAACACCATCATTTAGTCTTATATCTTAAGCTATCATGTTGCATTAGTTGGTTTATTGTAACACCCATAATGCGTAAAAGGAAAGTACGTTTTGTATGATGGAATACATAAAGTGGACGGCCAAAAACATGACTTTTTGGTACGTCGCTCGGATGGATGAATGGAGGTCATGGTTGCGTAGAGCTCGCCGAATCCTTTCCGTTTGACTACTCACATGCATAATTCGGGATTCGCATCAAGAAGTTATGCGTGGTCAAAAAATTAACCCATGACTGCTACAGTAATCGCACATCTACAGTACCCGCGACCTGCTACAGTAACCGCCCGGCTGGCATCACGGTTTTCCCTCTTTCCACCCTGACCTTTTCTTTTCCTAATCGGACATCCCCTACAGAGCCCAACAGCCGCCACCCCCTCCTTCCACGGGAAAACAAGAGAAGAGAGGGAGATTAGGGTTTGCCGCCGTTCGTCGACGTGGTTTCTCTTCAAAAATTGGTCGGCCTTCCTTTCCTCTCTTTGTTTTCCCTCAATTGATTGCCTTTCCACACTGTTCATGGTGGTGCCGCCATGTGTGATGCAGTTGAGATGAAATCGAGAGAGCCTCTGCGACATTTGTCGCTAGGGAGAGGAAAACGATTGGGAGTTGTCGTCGGAATCGCCGCCGTCATTTTTGCCCTCACCGTTTCGAAGGGAAACCCTAGGTGAGGCATGACTCACTGTATTTCATTCTTCCCCTAAGTTTTTGGATGTTCTAGCGCATGCTTGTAGCGTCAATCTTTACCGTTAAGGGCTAGGGTAAAGTGGTACCCTCGTCGTTGTTTTCAGCACAAACTCAATCTGCGCAGTTTCCAGTAATTGCTGTTTTACACCCTTTTAATGGTCTCAAAAAAATAACAAACCTATATATGAGTTGTAGGAAATAATTAGGGGTTTCCATAGCCGTAAAGAACACTACAATCGGATTTAAGATCTAAGAGATATCGAAGTTTCATTCTGTCAGTTTTTCAGAGTCACAAATCTGGGCAGCATCTGTTCACATAAATTTTAGGCAACCCAAAAGACAGAACTGGATCTTGGGATGACTAATGAAGTTTTAGAGAAATTCATAACCTTTCCATATTGGTTAAGTACATATTCATATGAATTTTGGAGCTCAAGATATGCCCTTTTTGCTAGGACTGTTCTGCAGAGATTGCCAGATTTTCAGTATGAGATTCATCTCAAGATTAGTCTTTGTTCATGATTTTTCCCCTCTTGATAGATCACTAGAAAGTTGTGACTACTGAAGTTTTCTTTCTTGTGGCACAAGATTGGAATTTTTAGCCATCAGAATTAAAAGATACAAAAAAGAAAAGACTTATCGCTGCTGTCATGTCTAGACTTGTGTGTCTTTTTGTGAGAATGTCGGGTTTAGACGTAGGAGCGCTGTGATTTAAATTCTTTATGCTTGTGTGTATGTGTTGGTGCTGAGATATGTTTGTGGACAGGTGGTGAGCCTTCGGATCGTGCTTAGTTCACGTTCTTGATCTTCGGTAAAGGCAAGTAAACGTAGCGATGGTCTACATGCTTCAACTTTGTTGTTTGAATTGCCTCCATTTAATTTCAGTACCTCACACCAGCAAGATCAATCTGAATTTATCTTTATATCGGAGTATTTTGATCCACGTGTGGCTTTACCTCTGAATTGAAGTTAAGAATTATGATGTATATGAAGTTCATGCATTGCAATCTTGCACTTGCATTCTCATGTTTTTATGCATATGAAGAAAACCGTAGCCGGATTGGTGCGGTAAGTACCGGTACGCAACACACGTTGAGATATAGCAATGTGGTTGCAGCCCTCATATCCTTCCTTCGGGATGTGTGGGTAGAAGTGAAGACATGCATTACATTGCACCATTTGCAATTCATCATGAAGCATTATTGTGGAGCATTTATTTTAACTTATTACTTGAAGTTCTGTGGTGCATATTTGATTATAGTGACTCTTAAATTGCTACTTATTTCATTGTGATTTAAATGGCTTGGTTGAAGCAGTTTGCTTGCTGAGGTTTCCATAAACCTCATACTCTTTTTCCTCCCCGCAGGTCTTTGAGTTTGGAGTGCGATGGTGGATGGGAGTAGTAGCACGTGTGCACACACGTTCTTTAAATATATATTTTGGTCACATGTGTTGTAATAAAAATGTTTAGTTGGGAAGTCCTTGCTTATCTTATAATCTCTTTGGACCTGTTTTGAGATGGTTACCTAGATGATTTATTTTGCTTCCGCGTGCTCTATTAATTTATCTTTTTGTTGCTGTTTTTTTTCTTATGTGTGTGCCTTTAATAGCTTGTTGTGGTGTGGTAATGCTCCAGGATGTTGTTCCTATTCTGGGTGTTACAGTTGGTATCATAGCGTAAGGTTATAGGTTCTTTTTGTTAAAACTTGACTCAATTTAAAACATGACACACTTGCACACGTAGGATGGGAGTTATTTGATTATATGTTGTTCTATATTTTGTTTTCCCTTGTGGTTGTGTTGTTGTACTAACATTGTTGTGTGGGCTGTAGATGCCTCCTCGTGGTCGCGGCCGTGGTCGCGGTGGTCGTGGTCGTGGTAGGGGTGAACCTGCTCCTGAGGATCCTCCCGGCAATCCGGATCCGGCTGCAATCTTAGCGAGAGATGCGGACAATGCGGGCGAGATGAATGCTTTACGTCGGGCACCGTGGGTGGTGCTAATCCTGGTGGTGCTCCTGGTAATGCCCCTGGTGCTAATCTTGATGGAGCGTCGGTAGTGCCTCCTGAGCGTCCGTTGGACTTGAGAGATTGGTGTCGTATGGCACTAGAGAAGTTTGATGGTACAGGGGCTCCTATTGAGGCAGTAGATTGGCTAACTTCAGTGGTTGACAAGTTAGGGTCCTTTCAGGTTCCTGCTTTAGATTGGGTTCGTTATGCTCATCAGTTGCTGAAGCGTGAGGCTCTGGTATGGTGGAGGGGTGTTCAGTCATCTTATCCTGCTGCACGTGGACCTATCACATGGATGGACTTTGTCGGCCAGTTTGAGAGGAGGTTCTATCCTATTGCTTTCATGGATAAGATGAAGACACGGCTTGAGAGGTGCCATCAAGGCAAGAGGACCGTTGCGAATATGAGGTTGAGTTTAACAAAATTGTGCGCTTTGTACCTCATGTGGCCCGTGATGAGTATGAGAAGGCACGGATTTTAGACAAGGTCTAAAGGCTTCCATTCGTCGTGTTTTGGGTGCTTTTGTTGTGGAGGATTTCCGCTCGACCGTTGAGAGAGCTTTGGGAGTTGAGGTGCGGGATGACATTACGAGGAGCTTAGAGGTGGAGATCATGCACATGTGCGAAGGAGCGAAGGGCCATTCTAGTGGTCCAATTCGGAAGAAGGATAAGCATCATCGTCACCCTCCGTACGGCGGTAGTTCTTCTCTCGAGGTTCCGGAAGTGGTTCCGGAGGTGGTTCTAGAGATGGCTCTATTCGGTATCGAGCTATTGTCAAGCTACTTGTTTCTCGGTCACCTTGGATGAGGAAGTCGGGTCTTTTGTGGTCCATGGTCGACGTTCCCGAGGCTATCTTATGTGTTGAGGATATTCCGGTTGTTTGCCACTATCCGGATGTGTTTCCCGTCGATCTTCTCGGCTTGCCTCCCGAAAGGGAGTCTATCTTGGAGATCAAGTTGGTCCCCGGAACTCGGCCAATTTTCGAGTCGCCTGTATAAGATGGCACTGTTGAGCAAGTTGAATTAAAGAGGCAGATTGATGAGCTCTTAGCAAAGGGATTTATTAGCCCAAGTGTCTCCCCTTGGGCTGCACTTGTGATTTTTGTGGAGAAGAAAGATGGCACTAAGAGGTTATGTGTTGATTATCGAGGGCTTAATCAAGTGACAATCAAGAACAAGTATCCTTTGCCTCGTATTGACGCATTATTTGATCAGTTAAAGGGTGCTAAGGTGTTCTCCAAGATTGACTTGCAGTCAGGTTATCACCAATTGAGGATTAAGGAGGAGGACATTGAGAAGACAACTTTTAGCACGAGGTATGGACATTATGAGTATGTGGTTATGTCTTTTGGTCTAACCAATGCTCCTGCTGTTTTCATGGAAGCCATGAACAGGATGTTGCACCCATACTTGGACATTTTTGTGGTCGTGTTCATTGATGATATCCTAGTTTATTCAAAATGTCGTGGAGCGGCATGAGGTGCATCTCGGATTGGTCTTTGGATAAGGCGAGGGAGTATAAGTATTATGCAAAGTTGAAGAAGTGTGCATTTTGACTTTCGAGAGGTTGCTTTCCTTGGTCATGTTATTAACCGGGATGGTATTCTTGTTGATCCAAAGAATGTTGCTTCGGTGGTGAAGTGGCGAGAGACCGACTACTTTATTACGAGAGGTTCGGAGTTTTCTTGGTCTTGCTTTGGATACTATCGTCGGTTTGTTCGAATTTTTCTTCCATTGCAAAGCCAATGACGAAGGCGACGATGAAGGGTGTCCCATTTGTTTGGATTGAGGATTGTGAGGCGAGCTTTCGTACTCTAAAGGAGAGGTTGGTGAGTGCTCCTATTCGGTATTGCCCGAGAGTGGCAAGAGTTATACGATATATACGGATGCCTCTCGTATTGGTCTTGGTTGTGTTCTCATGCGGGAAGGTAGAGTTATTGCCTATGCATCTAGGCGGTTGAGGAAGCATGAAGAGAATTATCCTACACATGACTTAGAGTTAGCGGTGTGGTTTTTGCATTGAAAATTTGGAGGCATTATCTCTATGGTGAGTCATGTGACATCTTTACGGATCATCGAGTCTTAAGTATATTTTCACCCGGAAGGAATTAAACATGAGACAAAGGAGGTGGCTTGAATTGATTAAGGATTATGATCTGAATATACAGTACAGTCCCGGTAAGGCAAATGCCGTTGCAGATGCACTTAGTAGGACCGGTGTTCCTAAGACTTGTATGCAACTGACTAATGAATTGGACCATATGGGTATTTCTCTCTGCTATGCTGGTGTTGCCCGTGAGGAAACTGAGTTGGTTATTCGCTCACCATTGCTGGAGCAGGTGCGTGAGGCGCAATTACAGGATCGCTTGCTCTTGGCTGTTCGCAAGCGTATTGAGGCGGGGAGAACACGTGATTTCAGCATGGAGGAGGATGGTACTATTTATTTTAGAGGTCGCCTCTGTGTGCCACAAAAAGCTACAGTTAAGATGGAGATTTTGAAGGAAGCTCATCGGACTCCATATACAGTGCATCCGGTTGAAACTAAGATGTATCAAGATTTGAAGCGAGTTTACGGTGGAAGCGGATGAAGGTTGATATTGCCAAGTATGTGGCTTCTTGTGGTATTTGTCGAAAGTAAAGGTCGAGCATCAAAGGCCCTGCGGGGTTATTAAAACCATTGGAAATCCCTACATGGAAATTTGAGAACATTACCATGGATTTTGTGGTTGGATTACCTCGTTCCCCTAGAGGCAAGGATGCAATTTGGGTTGTGATAGATAGACTCACAAAGGTTGCCCATTTTCTCCCCATGAAGACTACTAATTCCGCTTCGATTTGGTTCCTTTATATATCAAGGAAGTGGTGAGGTTGCATGGTGTGCCTAAGTCCATTGTTTACGATCGTGATTCAAAATTGGTATCGAATTTTTGGACGAGTTTGCATAGCGCTTTGGGTACTAATTTGGACCTTAGCACTGCTTTTCACCCTCGGACGGACGGTCGGTCGGAGCGTACCATTCGGACCTCGGAGGACTTGTTGCGTTCTTGTGTGCTCTCTTGGAAGGGCAGTTGGGAGGATCACTTGCCATTGGCAGAGTTTGCTTATAATAACAGCTATCAGGCTAGTATCAAAATGGCTCCATTTGAAGCATTGTATGGCCGCAGATGTATTTCCCCACTCTGTTGGGATGTTGTTGGTGGAGGATACTTGGTCGGCCCAGATTGGGTGCAACAAACTCATGATAAGGTACGTGAGATCCGTCAGAACTTATTGGCTGCTCAGAGCCGACAGAAGAGCTACGCAGATGTCAGACGGAGGGATCTGGAGTTTGCAGTTGGTGACGAGGTTCTTCTTAAGGTGTCGCTGACAAAAGGCATTGATCGGTTTGGCACTAGAGGGAAGCTCAACCCTAGGTATATTGGACCTTATTTGATCACTGCTCGGGTTGGTTCCTTGGCTTATCGTTTGCGGCTACCGAGTCGATGAGTGGTGTGCACCCCGTGTTTCATGTCTCTATGTTGAGGAAGTATTTGAAAGATCCGGAGAGCGAGAGGATGGAGGGTGAGTCGGTGATTATTGAGAAGGATTTGACTATAAAATGCCATCCAGTGCGTATATTGGATTTCTCTCAGCGTGTCATGCGGAATAGGACTATCAAGTATGTGAAAATCCTATGGACTAATCAGTCGGAGCGGGAAGCAACATGGGAATTGGAGGACTCTATGCGCGGGGAATATCCGGAGCTCTTTGAGACTGGTAAGCAATATTTTATATACATATGGCTCTTTTCTCATTCTTTCCTTAGTGATAATGAATTCGGGGACGAATTCTTTTAAGGAGGGGAGAATGTAACACCCATAATGCGTAAAAGGAAACTACGTTTTGTATGATGGAATACATAAAGTGGATGGCCAAAAACATGACGTTTTTGGTACGTCGCTCGGATGGACGAACGGAGGTCATGGTTGCGTAGAGCTCGCCGAATCCTTTCTGTTTGACTACTCACATGCATAACTCGAGATTCGGATCAAGAAGTTATGCATGGTCACAAATTAACCCATGACTGCTACAGTAATCGCGCATCTACAGTACCCGCGACCTGCTACAGTAACCGCCTAGGCTGGCATCACGGTTTTCCCTCTTTCCACTGTGACCTTTTCTTTTACTAATCGCACATCCCCTACGAGCCCAACGGCCGCCACCCCCCTCCTTCCACGGGAAAACAAGAGAAGAGAGGGAGATTAGGGTTTGCCGCCGTTCGTCGACGTGGTTTCTCTTCAAAAATTGGTCGGCCTTCCTTTCCTCTCTCCATTTCCCTCAATTGATTGCCTTTCCTCCCTGTTCATGGTGGTGCCGCCATGTGTGATGCAGTTGAGATGAAATCGAGAGAGCCTCTGTGACATTCGTCGCTAGGGAGAGGAAAACGACTGGGAGTTGTCGTCGGAATCGCCGCCGTCATTTTTGCCCTCACCGTTTCGAAGGGAAACCCTAGGTGAGGCATGACTCACTGTATTTCATTCTTCCCCTAAGTTTTTGGATGTTCTAGCGCATGCTTGTAGCGTCAATCTTTACCGTTAAGGGCTAGGGTAAAGTGGTACCCTCGTCGTTGTTTTCAGCACAAACTCAATCTGCGCAGTTTCCAGTAATTGCTGTTTTACACCCTTATAATGGTCTCAAAAAAATAACAAACCTATATATGAGTTGTAGGAAATATTTAGGGGTTTCCATAGCCGTAAAGAACACTACAATCGGATTTAAGATCTAAGAGATATCGAAGTTTCATTCTGTCAGTTTTTCAGAGTCAAAAATCTGGGCAGCATCTGTTCACATAAATTTTAGGCAACCCAAACGACAGAACTGGTTCTTGGGGTGACTAATGAAGTTTTAGAGAAATTCATAACCTTTCCATATTGGTTAAGTACATATTCATATGAATTTTGGAGCTCAAGATATGCCCTTTTTGCTAGGATTGTTCTGCAGAGATTGCCAGATTTTCAGTATGAGATTCATCTCAAGATTAGTCTTTGTTCATGATTTTTCCCCTCTTGATGGATCACTAGAAAGTTGTGACTACTGAAGTTTTCTTTCTTTTGGCACAAGATTGGAATTTTTAGCCATCAGAATTAAAAGATACAAAAAAGAAAAAGACTTATCTCTGCTGTCATGTCTAGACTTGTGTGTCTTTTTGTGAGAATGTCGGGTTCAGACGTAGGAGCGCTGTGATTTAAATTCTTTATGCTTGTGTGTATGTGTTGGTGCTGAGATTTGTTTGTGGACAGGTGGTGCGCCTTCGGATTGTTCTTAGTTCACGTTCTTGATCTTTGGTAAAGGCAAGTAAACGTAGCGATGGTCTACATGCTTCAACTTTGTTGTTTGAATTGCCTCCATTTAATTTCAGTACCTCACACCAGCAAGATCAATCTGAATTTATCTTTATATTGGAGTATTTTGATCCACGTGTGGCTTTACCTCTGAATTGAAGTTAAGAATTATGATGTATATGAAGTTCATGCATTGCAATCTTGCACTTGCATTCTCATGTTTTTATGCATATGAAGAAAACCGTAGCCGGATTGGTGCGGTAAGTACTGGTACAGTAACGCACGTTAGATATAGCAATGTGGTTGCAGCCCTCATATCCCTCCTTCGGGATGTGTGGGTAGAAGTGAAGACATGCATTACATTGCACCATTTGCAATTCATCATGAAGCATTATTGTGGAGCATTTATTTTAACTTATTACTTGAAGTTATGTGGTGCATCTTTGATTATAGTGACTCTTAAATTGCTGCTTATTTTATTGTGATTTAAATGGCTTGGTTGAAGCAGTTTGCTTGCTGAGGTTTCCATAAACCTCATACGCTTTTTCCTCCCCGCAGGTCTTTGAGTTTGGAGTGCGATGGTGGATGGGAGTAGCAGCACGTGTGCACACACGTTCTTTAAATATATATTTTGGTCACATGTGTTGTAATAAAAATGTTTAGTTGGGAAGTCCTTCCTTATCTTATGATCTCTTTGGACCTGTTTTGAGATGGTTACCTAGATGATTTATTTTGCTTCCGCGTGCTCTATTAATTTATCTCTTTCTTGCTGTTTTTTTATGTGTGTGTCTTTAATAGCTTGTTGTGGTGTGGTAACGCTCCAGGATGTTGTTCCTATTCTGGGGTGTTACATTTATAAACTTAGCAATGCGCCTTACTTTTCTTGCACTATAAAGAATTATTGATTTTGGCATGAACATGGTGTTTTGACCTTGGTTAACAAATCTCTATGGGAATAGAAAGTTTGGTAACCACTTTTTAAGCATGGATCTTAGAATTTGGTGTAAACATTGTTTTGTTTTTATACCATCCTCTCATTTGCATACACGCTTGTACTCACGTACACCCATTAGGATTTTCGCTAGATTAACTATGCCACAAGTGAAGATCGTAGGGATGTCCTGGTTTGTTGGCATAGGGTGAGTATTCCTGACCATCACCTCGGGGGTACTTTGTGCATTATAGTTATTTTGCAGGCATGGTGAATCACTCCCATGAGTTCGTAATAAAAGCTGAAATCAAGATCATCAACACCTCCAAAATCCCGAAAGGAGCACTGCTGTTTTCATCAAGATTAAGCACATGTTCAGAGATGTAAAAAAGGGAAAAATTGGATATTCAAGTGCTCCATTAAGTCTACTTTCCAATGCATCAAGAATCAACATTTTAGGAGACCTGTGCAAGAAGTTACAACCAAATCTTTGGGCGTCACACATTCTGAAATCAGTCTGGGACAGCTTGCACCAACAAAGTAAAAAGGGCGTAACTCTCTTGTTCGGAGTCCGATCGGGATGAATGACCACTCGTTGGAAAGATAATTTCAAGAACTTTGCAATGGAGCTATTATTCAGTACATACTCAGTTCTGGAAGTAGAAGAAAAACTCGTGGAAGATGAACCAGCAATAAAGGACAACATGGAAGGAGGAGAAGATGGGATGAGAAACAATTGGGATCAAGGCTCGTGGCAAAGGGCGGATATTGAAGGATGAACAAAGGAAACAATGTGATGATGATCTCCTTGCATGACGATAAGACTTCAAGAATTTTAAGATGGTTCATCATCATCCGTGCCTGGCAACATGCTAAGCATGGGGGAAGACTTGGTGGACTAAAGAAGACCGCATGGAGTTCAAGGATCACGGTTGCTACGAATGCCGATCTTCCTTCTTCCATGCTAGGCACAATGCTTAAGCATGGGGGAGGGTGTGCTACATCACAAACATCAAAGGACGGTAACAATTCATCAACCATTTCTTTGTCCTTGTCTTTCTAAATGCTTGTATATATGTATATGCCTTCAACAATCTTAGATGCAGCTTTTGTATGTCTCTCTAGTTAAATTACATGGTTTCTAGGAGTACAACCTAGTTTTAGTTTTTGTTTATTGTCATCACCTTGTCCTCACCGTGATGAAATACTTTTGGCTTGATCTTGCTCGTTGATATATGATGACCGTTGCCACTTTGTTTCAACTTTGTGCTTATTTATGCATGATTTAGCTATTGCTCTCTAATACAAATATAAAATTAATTAAATACTAGCTTAATCTTTTGTGGAGGTCATGATAAAAGTAAAGACCCATGGTTTCTTTTATGCTCTCAACTTTGGATGGGTCGAAGAACATATTACTTTTTGATTTTAAAAGTCATGCTAACATTGTCATTAATACCTCTTGCATTTTGCTCTACCTATCAAAAGCCTTTTATATTGAGTGCAACCATAGATTACAAGAGTTATTGTTGGGTGAATTGATTCAAGGCTCGATTCTTTGGCTAGTGACTAAGAAGCTGGTCGTTCTGTTTTTTGCGTAACTTATATTTTGCTAGCCTATTCTATCCATGCATTGTGAGCTCCCACATCGGAAGCTTTGCAAATATCGCCGGATATCCACCCTTTAAACCAACATCATCTTTTGTGTTAACCTCCTTGACCTACTACCTATCACTTGAGTATGGAGACGACATGTCACAAGAAGGTGCTTCAAAGGGAAGATTCAAGTTCCCTCTCATCAAGACATCCGGTACCTACCTTAACACCACTTCCTCTTTGCTCGGGGACGAGCAAACGTCTAAGCATGGGGGAGGATAGGTACTATGCAAATTAGAGTTCTAGGGGAGATAAAAAAATGAATGAAAAAAAGTAATGATGAATGAATAAGATAAGAGGACATAATAAAAAATAAAAAAATCCAAGTACCTCACATGTCAAAAAAAGAAGAAAAAAAGGAGGAAAATAAGAAAAAGAAAAAGAAAAAATAGAGTAATAATAATCTCCCCCGATTCTCTAGTTGCTTAAGGATTTTCCAAGGACTTCAAGATCAAGACCCATACTCATTTTTCCAACCATGTGCAATCCGATAACGAGGACTTCGTTGGGGCCTCGGGATCATTCTTTGCCATTTGCACATGTCCACCTATCTAAAAGTGTGAGTTCTTTCTCTTCCCCCTTCTTGTGAACATTATTTTTTCCAATGACCTTTTTGACGAGTCATGATAAGTCCATGAGAAGCTTGCCTTGTTTTAATAATAGTCTCAACTTTAGCATATTACTAGGATAAAAACTTTCCTATGAGCTCCAAATAAAACCCTTCCACCTACAAACATGAGAGGGAAAGGATATAGATCAAGTAGGCTTGAGAGTGTTGTGAAATGAGAGAGTTCATGAGCAAGATGCAAGAAGTTTTAAATTTTTGTACTTGGTTTGTCTCTTTTATTCACCTCATTCTTCACTTCAAAACTTTCTAAGACCTATTAAAATTTTGTGGAGCATGATTGATTACTTGTGGAAAGAGCTTAAATTATATCTACCCTCCATAGAGATGAAAGCTAGTTACATTATGGAATTTAACAAATATAAACTTGGAGAGCATTATGCTTTCTCATGTGTGATCAAGTGCAAGGTATGAACAATGAAAGGCAATGCTGATATCCATTGAAAACTTACTCGAGGACGAGCAAGGTTTAAGCATGGGGGAGATGTTGATGGTGAATTTCGTCAACCTAGAGTACTTGTTATACATTGGTTTCAATTATGATTTGCAACTAACCTGCCACTAGGCATACTAATGATGTAACAAGTTCACACTTGCATGTCGATTTTCGAGTTTGTTGTTTACACAGTTAAGTAACATTAAAGAGGAGACTTTCGGGATAAGTTCACCAAGCACTTCAAGAGAAGATCATGAAGCCCGTCACAAGTCAAGACACGCGATGAACATGACTCCAAATGACCCGAGGACCGAAGCGTCAACGTGCAAATCTTCAGGGACTCAACCCGAAAATATTGAAGCTTCCATGGCAAGGATTCAAGCCTAAACCGTGAAGAAAACAACGCCAAAGGCCCACATGCAAGTGCACCCAAATAAGGGATCACGCGAGAAGCAACCGGGGCCGAACCGGGTCGAAATGGGCCTGGGCCGGCCGGCCTGGGCCGGCCGGGTCCGGTTCGCGCCCCCATTTTGCCCTAGGCGCTTGTCTATAAATTGTCTCTGCCTCCGCCGACCGCCACATCCATCCATCCACAGGAACTCGGCGAAACATAGGAGAGAGCGACGATGGCCGCCGCGAGTCCTCGAAGTCGTCTAGGAGATGGCCTAGGCCTACCCTAGCAGCCATGGCCGCCTTGCATGGTTGAGCCATGGCGGAGTTCCGAAGCTAGTTGAGGCCATCAATGATATGTACTCGGTGGAGATGATCTAAACGCATTTATTATGTGAGTTAAGAACTTCATGTCATCGATCTTTTAGCGACTCGATTCCTCCCTCGATGATTTTGTTTTCTTCTTGGTTATGCTTCTTCCCCAATCTAGTCTATAGCTAGATTGCTTAGGGTGCTCTTGTTGTCGCGGTGGCTAGAGGTGCATACCGGACCGACCAAGTGATTTCAACTTGTTCTTATCGCACTCGCCCTAGCTACCCACATGAATAGGAATACTTTGTGACGAACGGTGGTTCGAAAGGCAGGCGTTTTCGGAATCGGACCGGAGGATAGTAGTTTAAAGATGGCTTTGGATGAGATGAATGTCGCGCTTCCTCTTTTGGCTGGAACTACGACTAGAAGATGATAGACCTTAGTTTCCCTTGCTTGCTCTTTACCTTGTCTACATTCATGGATGCGATCAACCTTATGCTATAATTCATACATCTTTAAGGTTTATCTTCTTATGCAATCAATGCTTCATGTTAGGCTAGATCAATAGGTTAGCTGGAGAATCCTAGGAGTTTGCTTCCGATCCTTGGATTGACAAATCTAGGGAGAACCCTCCTTGGTGAAAAAGGCACCAAGTCACCCGTAGGCTTGCGGTGAACTTGAGCACGATTTTGAACCGTCAACACCCGACAAGAGTCAAGACACATGATGAACATGACTCCAAATGACCCGAGGACTGAAGCGTCAACGTGCAAGTCTTCAGGGACTGAACCAGAAAACAACGAAGCTTGCATAACAAGGATTCAAGCCTTAACCGTGAAGGAAACAACGTCAAAGGCCCACATGCAAGTGCACACAAATAAGGAATCGTGCAAGAAGCGACCGGGGAGGAACACGGGCCCGAACCGGCCTAGAAAAGGCCTAGGCCAGTCGGCCCAGGGGCCTTTTGGCCCGGTTCACGACGCCCTTTGCCCTAGGTATTTGTCTATTTATTGCCTCCGCCGCTGTCGGTCGCCACATCGAACAAATCATTCTACCGACGCCATTCACCAGAAAACCGCCGCCACAAGGTGAGGGATGAGATTAGATGAGTTCGTCGCAAGGATCAACGCCGGCAGAGAGAAGGAAGCATGAGGAGGACTCCAAGCGGCTAGCCTAGGGGTGTTCCCAAGCTTCATCGCCGCCATCTTCATCGACGTCGTTCTCCGGAGTCTCCATCACCCCTATGTGCTTTAATCTTTGTACGATGATGGGGTAATGTCTCCGTTCATCCCTAGGGTTAGATGGATGCATGCTATGTGATCGCTACTTGATTCGTGGTTTCAATCTATTGCTTTCATGTTGATGATGCTTTAATGATTAAGGTTAGCTACCGTGTTTTTGGGGCGTATGATATCCGCTACTCCCATAGATTCCATCAACATACCATGTCCATCATAGGTCTAGTCATGATTACCTCCGCGTAGTGACAGTACGAGGGGAGGGAAAGGGCGAAACCGTGGTCACAACCCCCGGTAGATTGGTTTACCACTCTCGTGTAGTATATGCATATCCATGATATCCTAGATCCTAGGGAGGGAACGCTTATCTTTCTTAATCACTCTCTTGTGTCCACCCTTTACCATCTAGTTTAACCCTAGATTTGTTTGATCAACTTAGGTTAGATTGTCTTTACCTCTAGATTAATACTCTTTCAAAGGTTTTCCATTCAACTAGATTAGTACTTGGTTAAGCCTAGCAATCCCCTTGCTCCGCGGATTGATAAGAACCTAGGGAATCCCCGTGGTGAAAAAGGTGTAGGTCCGTACGCTTGTGAATCGTAGGTGGATACAAGTTTTATCCGTCAACTGACGATCAGCTTCAGAAAACTTCAAAACCACTATATGGTTTCGGCAACAAAAAGGTTAAGGCTCTGGGAACAATTGAAATGAACGTAAAGACACTGATGAAAACAAAGATGGTGACCTTCAATGTAGTGGACATTCCATACGCATACAAAGCAATCTTCGGGAGGGGAATCATAAACATGTTCGCAGCAGTGATACACATGTCGTTATTGTGTATGATGATTCCAACTTCCAATGGCATTCTCACAATATATGGACAACAGGAAGATGCACATGACCGAGAGTACAACATGGGCAGCAACCAGAAACCGATTCATGTAGTCGGAAATAGCGAAGACACCGTAGAAAGCGAAGAACAAGAAGAGCCCGAAGAGCTAGAAATGAAAAAGAGGCTTTGCCAAGACAAAAAGAATAGAATGCAACCTCACAAGCACAAAAAGAAGGTGTGCCTTTGCGAAGATGTTCATGACAAACTGGTCACCATAGCAAGGGGGGTGTCCGAAGAAGAGGAGAACGCATTGATCATGTGCCTTCGCAACAATCAAAACATGTTTTCCTAGAGAAAAAAAGATCTTAAGGGAGTGCCTCGCGAAGGGACAGAGCACACATTGCGCCTAGATCCAAAGATCCCACTGAAGAGACAAAAGCTCAAAGTCATCTCACCTCAGAAAGAATTTGCAGCGCAAAGCGAAGTAGAGAAGCTGTTAGATGATGGGGTCATCAGAGAAATACAGTTCACAACTTGGCTTTCAAACATCGTGATGGTACCGAAGAAGAATGGAGGGCAGAGAATGTGCATTGACTTCACACTCTTGAACAAGGCTTGTCCAAAAGATGATTACCCTTTACCAAGAATCTACGCGTTGGTAGATGCAGCAGCAGGATACGAGAGAATGTCCTTGCTAGATTGCTTCTCTGGATATCGCCAAATCTGGATGACGAAGGAAGACGAAGACAAAACAAATTTCATAGCACCCTTCGGGGTATATTGCTTTGTCAAGATGCCCGAAGGCTAATGCAATGCTGGCCCAACATTTAACAGAATGGTGAAGATTGTACTTGGCCCTCAATTGAGAACAAATGTATCAGCTTATGTAGATGATGTGGTCATACACAAAAAAATGAAAGACCAACACATCGATGATCTCAGAGAATCCTTCGTGAACTTGAGGAAGTATGGCCTCATGTTGAATCCACAAAAGTTTATCTTCGGGGTATCCAGGGGAAAACTCTTAGGCTGCATGGTGTCAAATTCTGGCATAGAGGCAAATCCAGAGAAGATAGAGGCAATAAGAAACATCAGAACACCGCAAACAAACAGAGATATTCAGAAGCTTACGGGAAGAATATCAGCACTAGAAAACTTCATAGCATGATCAGCAGAATGAAGCGTACCATTCTTTAAGTTGTTTGCAAAGAACAAAATAACTTGGGGGTCCCAAAGAGCAGGAAGTGTTTGAGCAGTTTAAGTCATAGTTGGAGAATTTGTTAGTGCTAACAAGCCCAGTCGACAAAGCGAAGTTGTTGTACATAGCAGCTTCCGCAAGTGCAGTAAGTGCAGCTCTTGTGGAGGAAAAATACGAAGGAGGGCAACTCAAATAAGTGCCTGTATACTTCATCTCTGAGGCCTTATCAGGAGTGAAGAAGTTCTACTCTGAGTTGGAGGAAATGATATACGCAGTGGTAGGCGGCAAGAAAGCTGAAGCATTACTTCCAGAGTTACTCAATCACTATCCCAATATCATATCCTCTTCGCGAAATACTAGAGAATATGGAATCTTCGGCATAGTTAAAAAAATGGGCAACAGAGCTATTCCAATACGCCATAGAGTTCACAGCCAGGACTACCATCAAGTCTCAAGTTTTAGGAAACTTCATTGCAGATTGGACACCAAGTCAAGGTGACACAATGAACGAAGATAGGCTAGAAACACCATGGGTCATGTATTGTGATGGAGTATACTGTGATGTTGGAGCCGCATCTTCAAAGGCAAGATAAATAATATGGCAGAATATAAGGGATTGATGTTGGGACTTCGCAAAGTAAGAGCTATAGGGACAAGAAGAGTAGTCATAAACACAGACTCCGAGGTGATCACAGGGCAGATTGGCAAGACTTACAAAGAAAAATACAATGAAATGGCAAAGTACTTGAAAATCGTGCGAGGCATGGAAAAGTTGTTCTTCGGCTTCACAGTCAAAAAATACCAAGAGATCAGAACAATGAAGTAACATCCTTGATTTTTCCTTGTTTGTAAAAATGTGGAATTTCAAAAAATTGATTTGAATTTGAGTGCTTATGAAATTATTAAGTCTATCTTCCTTTTTCCCTTCCCTAAAGTCTTAGATTTTTATTTATTTCAATCAATAATATTAGGACTTATAAAATGCTAGTGTGAGAAATTGGATTTCTTTCGGATTTTATTTGGATTTATTTGTGTGGATTCAAATTTAAATCACTTAGTTTTCAGAGTTGAGAGAAATAGGAAAGCCTTTCCCCTTGCGTGGGCCGGCAACCAAGCAACCGTCCCACTCCTTTCTTCCAGCACAAGCGCGGCCCAGCCAACCAGCCACCTACCGCGCTCTCGCGCCGCCTCTGCTAGCTGGGGCCAGCGCTAACGTCGGGGTGATGTTGCAGTCGTCACCCTACTCCGTTTCTTTTTAGTGACGCTAGTGGACCGGGGTGCCGCCGCACCGGGATGGAGTCGCGCACCCTCCTTGGCATTTGTGCCGTCCACGCGTCCATCACCGACCGCCTCTATAAGTAGGCCGCCACCGCGCCTCCTTGAGCTCCCAACCCTAGCCGCCTCGGGGTCTCATCCCCATCTGCACCGCCGTGCACCGGAGGAGGAGAAGAGGAGGGGAAGAGGAGAAGGAGGAGTCGACTGAGGGAGAGACGTCCATGCCGCCGCGGGAGCCGGAGGCCGCCCGTGGAGTCCCTGGACGCCGAGAAGCCCCGCACCCCGACGCCGTGCCTCCTCTGCTTCCTCTGCCAGCGCTGCCTACATCCTCTTCGCCGCACCAAGCTTTTCATCACCGCAGCCTTCACCTTATGGTTGCGCAGACCGTAGGTGAGAGCCTGCTCATGCCTAACCCCTGTGGCGCCTGGCCTTCGAGCCAAGATCGCGGTCATCCGAGAGCGCCTTGTCGTGTCGCCACTGCGCCACCGCACCATCGCGCTGTGTGATGCCGGCCTTCGAGCCAGGCCGGGAAGCGATCTCTTCTTCGGTGCCGGCGCCGACTCCGCCGCGCGCGCAACCCCGCTCACCGTACTCTCTTTAGCTCTCTCTGTCTTTTCGTCCGGGCGCCGTGCCGCGCTGCCCTTCGGGCCGCCGCCGCGGTCTTGACGTCGGTGTGCGCTGCGCACTCCTTTGCAAGCACTCGCGCACCCACACAAGCACATGCGCATGCCAGGCGGGGCAAGACCGCCCATTTTGCCCGTTTACCGCCCCGGGCCGAGCTCGCCAGCATTCCGCCCATCGTGAGACGAGGCGCTACCGCCGAGGTAGGCTTTCCGCCCCGGGATTGCTAAAGCCCGGTCGCCGTCGAGTTTGCGCGCATGATCATGTGCAAGCCAGCAGGGAGCCCCGCCGGCCATGGCAACTCTAGCCACTCCGCCGATGCTCCCATCTCCCCGCCAAGGCGCGCCGTGCACTCACGCGCATTCGCCGCCCTTCTCTTTCGTGCTTGTGCCTCTGAGCCTGTGGGCACACATGTGTGCACCACGAGCCACCGCTAGCGCTATATCCTCGCCGGGCTTGAGGCCAAAACCGCCACGTCGCCGCGCCGGCCAAGGCATCGCCCGCACTGCGCCGGTGTTCGCTTTCCAGGCCCTCCTTTTTGAGCCCTAGCCAACCGATAGGACACCGTAGACCTCATCGTGGGGCACGCTGTCCCGGTGCAGTCGAACCTTGCCGTCGGCGAGACCATCCCGAGCCGCCGCTCCTTTGGGGCAATTCACCGAGCACTGAGCGGTTTTGTCCTTGCACATACTGGACCACACGCGGATCTGGCCGCGGCTGATCCACTGGATCTCGTGCGACCCACCATTCCTGTGCCACCGCACATGCACGTCCAGACCGCAGCGTGCCGCAGAAGATCCCGGCGGGATCCTTTGCACCACGCCACGCCGACAGCCACGTGGGCTACATCCAGCTTAAAGCCGCCGATGTGGCCGCCCCGTCAGCCTTAATAGCTGGCCTGCAGCCAGCCAGTAGCTAGCTTTAAGCCCCTTAGAGCCAGCCAGTAGTCAGCTTATAGTTAATGCTATTGTGTAAGCGTATTTTATTTTCTGAAAAACTATTTTATCTTTGGAAAATCTTAATAAACCCATTTTTGCTTCGAAAAATACAAAACCTTTTCCAGAAATTCTCTAAAACCTTAAACTCTATGCTAGGCTAGTGTTTGCCCTCTTTTGGCTCTTAATTGCCCTTCTTCTGGAGTTAATTACATTAGGACCACTGTTTATTTTCTTTTACGCGTTGATAGGAGCAGCTGGAGCCGGGGAGCTGAACCCAGAGTATGACTACGCCGACGACTTTGCTGCGGAGGACCACCCGACCCCAGGTTCACGCTCTACTGACTTTGAGAACCTATTAGACATTGCAATGTTGATTGCTAGTGCTTTACTTTATATGCATGATGATAAACCTTGCACTGCCTACTTAATTATCCTGTCATTAATTGTCCTTTTACTATATATGTTTATAAGCGTGTATATACGCTGAGCTTCGTGATGCATGTGTTGGGATGAGAATAGTGGTTCTTGGCGTGAACCGTCATGAGAAGGCGTTTTTGGGTACCTTGATGGGGGTGAGCTCGAAACAACCGATCTAGGATCGGGGATAGGGGTACGCTCCTCATTGTATCCTTACTTTGACGGTTTTCAGAGCCTAGGTGTTGGGGTTTTACTTGCGCTTGGTGGATATGAGCTCGCCCCGGTCTGAAACCGAGTGGGCCAACCGCTTCACGGGACTTTACGTACACACCACCTTGCCGAGTGTGGGGTTAGGGCCGAGTTGAGCTCGGCAAGTGCGGAACCATACCTGCCAGGAGGATAGTGTGGTATCAATGGGGGAGAGGTGGAGGTGAGACCACCCACTCAGAGCGACTCCCGTGTGGCCACACGGGGGTATTTCACAGTTCCGGTGCCATCCCTTTTGAGGGGGGAGGAACCATTTTGAGGGCCGCATGCAGGGTGGGACCGTAACTACCGAGGATTAGCACGGTAGGATGGGCTCGGTCAGCCGTACACCGTCCGGGTTCCATTCCGGGTTGGGTACAGGTGTACACACTCTGTAGAGTTGTTCGATCTATAGCTATAGCCGCGTCCTAGGTCATGGATGAGCCCAGTGGATTGTTGGTTCTCATGTTTTGGAATTTCTACCTCCCCCCTATAGATGAGTGTATGGTGAGTCGTGGTTGTAGTCGGTTAGAGGAGAGAGGCTCCATCTACCTCGTTGATCCGATTGCAATCATTGAGGTGAGAGGAGAGGAAGTTCTCGCATCGACCCTAGTCAGTAGTGGGTTGAGGAGACGGGGCCCTAGCAGACCAGGTGGTTCTGAGCTGTGTTGAGAGCTTTGGGGTTGGGATCTTGATGGAGATATCTTGATTATACTCTGCTGCTGCTGCATAGGAAACCAGAGCCGCTTCCTTGTCTCTTTTTCTCCCTTTAGATGTTAGGCCACTTAAAGCTGCATACAATTGGTGACGTGGACCTATCCCACTACTTGGTGTGCATGGTACGAGTTTGAGTACGACAACAATGCCAATGGATGGTACGACTGAGGGATTTGTCGCTTCGCTCAAGGATGCCTGTGGGGAGAAGAATAAAAGATGGAGACCCTTCTGAGATACTAGCTATCGCTGCGTAGAATTTCACTCTGATTCAGCCAAGAGGCTTGTAATGATGTACTCCATAATGGACATGTAATAAATTATGTACTTTTACTCTTATGTGATGCGATGTATGACTTTTTGATGCTATCTGTGAGACGTTCTGTACGCGATAGACACTGATCCAGGGACTATCCCGATGGTATAGGGATTCAGGTTTTTATGAAAATCTGGGGTTCTACAAATGAGGCAGACATGCTAGCAAAGGCAGCAACACAGAAAGAACAATTACCACTGGATGTCTTCTACGAAGTTCTCAAGTGTAAATCAGTAGATTGTGATGAAGCACCAGTGAATGCGATATCGAGCGAAGATTGGAGGTCTTCGATAATGGCATTCCTGAGAGGTCATTATGAACCACTGTCAAAGGAGGAGAACAAGAGAATGGCCTTGAGGGTGAGAATATATGAAATAAGAGGACACAACTTGCATAAAAGTGGAGTGTGCGCACCATTGCTCAAGCGCGTCTCCACAGAAGAAGGACGGGACTTGTTACAACAGATCCACTCGGGAATGTGTTCTTCTCACATTGGAACACGAAGATTAGTAGTGAAGGCATTCTGCCAAGGATTCTACTAGCCAACAACAGTTCGTGATGCCGAACATATAGTGCGAAGATGCGATAACTTTCAAAAGCACTGCAACTACACAAAACTTCTCCATACGAGATACAATTACTACAACCAGTTTTGCCCTTCGCAAGATGGGGAATTGACATTGTGGGACAGTTACCAACAGCACCAGGCAATTACAAGTATGCGATAGTGGCAGTGGAATACTTCTCGAAGTGGGTAGAGGCATGGGCAGTGCAAAGAATCACTTCTCAGGTGATACAAAAATTTTTCTGGCAAAGCATTGTTGAAGGATCGATCTGGCGACCAGAGAAGGGGGAGTGAATGGGAGCTGATAAAAATTCTTCTCGAAGGAGAAGGAAACTCCAACAAGATGAACACGGCTTCCAAAACACGTCTTTGACTCAACTACCAAGTTGGCCAAGAACACGTAGCCACTGGAGTGCTACTGATCCTTGGAACCAACAACCACCTACACCTACTCGAGAACGCAGCGGAACAAGCAACTCAAGCACCACTGAACTACATTGTTGACACATTTTATCTATGAATTTTATCCCTCACATTTATTAGAAAAAAGGACTAAAATAAAATTAGATCACCTTATTAGGGTTTATATTGACAATTTCCACGAGTTTTGGTGAATCTATGAATCTACATGGACTATTCAGAAAATATGCAAAGAAACCACTCTAGAAGACTCCAGAAGGCTCTGGAACTCAATGTGACTTAGCACCAAAGAAAGAAGCATCTAGAAGGATCAAGGACCCACCTGGCCGAAGTGGACCCCGAGAGGGGACCACCCCAGCCCGAGCGTCCTGGTGGTGGGGCCGGTCGGCCCCCCTGGTGCCAAATGGGACTAGCTTCCGGAAGGTTCGACCACCGCCTCCTAGGATCAATCTAAACCACATGTTTAGGTTGGTTTGATCCTACGACGCACGTCTACCCCTCATGGCTATATAAGCAGAGGCATTTGGAGCATACATCAGATCAAGTCACCAAGTCAGAGATACTACACCTTAGGAACACCATGTAGCAGAGTAGCTAGCTAGTTCAGATCTAGGAGGAGGCAAGGCGTCTACTTGGCTCTCGAACGTCTAGAGGCTGATCGAGATACTGATCTAGCTTCGTTCTTGTAAGTTCTTATCTAGTTCCTTACATTTGTTATATAGACATATGTCGTTATCAATGATTATATTCGACATTATATGCTTTGGTGTTTATTATTATTACATGTTTAGCATAGTTGATTTGCCTTTATATTCATGTATGGAGTCGTATCGCCCTCACCTTGATTATTGGTTAACATGGGTGAGCGGTCAATACAGTGTAAGCGTGGTGCTTATATTGTATTTATCTGCGATTGCACCCTATATGTCAGGTAGTGTGGTAGATCGTGGTTGTGACAGAACTATTGAGTCCTTCGCAGTCCACCCCCCGTGTATAGGACTAGTGGAGTCGTATACTGTTTGGGTTGTTTCAAGTTTCGGCCTTGATCCTCCTGGATAGTCTCCCCATGCATTAATATAATAGTTCTTCTTCCATGATTTCTAAATGTTTGCACTAATCATAGTTTGCATTGACGTATAGTTTAGAGTTACCGAGGAGTATTCTCTATAGCTAGACTTTTCTATGTTTCTCTTGCTATAATGACACTTTCTAGCCGCTCATGATGTTATGACTTGAACAATGCTATTAATATCTTTATCTTTATGTGACTTACCCCTGTTTATAGAAATTGATATATTTTGGCCACTCTACATTATAAAACTGAGAGATAAGCATGTATTAGCTATAATGGATTAGAAAGACATTTTTCCATGCGGTAGAATATAAATACGATACCTGGTTTTACTCCCGGTTAAAATGCTACAATGGTATATTCATATCTGTGCGCTTGCGGATACCTTGTTTATATACATTTTCTTATCTAGAGATCCAAGGCATAATTAAGAGTACCATATCCATGCGGTTTCAGGCACACCTGTCAGGGCTGACAACCTATATTGAGTTGTGCTCTGAATCGTGTCGGAATTCACCTTTTAGTTTATCTGAAAGCAACATCTGATATACACTAAGTATAATGTTAAGATATACCTTTGCATTTGTGGTGCCGTCGGTAGAGATGTATCTTATATCCGTTTCTTGTCGATGATGTTAGCAATGTCAACATGCATCGGTCAGACCGGTGAGCAGCACCGGTCAGACCGGTCCCTGCTGGAGCAATTTGGCAAAACCTGAGAATTTCCATAGAAGGACCCTACACCGGTCAGGGGGTGTAGCTTGCCGGTAAGACCAGTCCAAGCCAGGAAATTCCAAATCCACCAAACAGACCTACCGAGCTCCAAAATTAACCAAACTCGAAACAACAGCAACACGAGACAACAGGGAACTCAACAAGACATTCTCCCAAGGCAAATCCCACAAAGCCTCTGCACCGATCAGGCTGGTGATGGGCACCGGTCAGACGAGTCAGGCTGGGCAGCTCAACATGAACAACGCTCGTGGGTTAAGTCCCCCCAAATCCAACTCCCGATCTCCCGAATCGCTCCACAGTTTTGCAAAAGACTTTGGGGATAGTAGGAACACCTCATGGGCACTCCAAAGCCAAGATTTGGTCCACCAAAACTTGCTAAAATGAGAGGAATCGAGGAAATTCCACCAAGAACGCCTCTAACCCTAGAGCCAAGAAAACCCGAAAATCAAGCCCATTTGCTCACTTATTTGGGAAAAGAATTACAGGTAAAAGAACCACGAAGGGTTCAAGCATACATCGCCCACCAAATCCCAAAGAGAAAGGCCTCGAATCCACCACAAGAAAAACACCAAGAAAGGGCTCCAAAAATCACCACAAAGGAGAAATGGGTGCGACACAACCAAGTCTTGAAGAACCACGCCGAATCATCTATACATACCATGAAGGTTCATACAAGGTCTAGCTTACCGCCCGATCATCCTTCCCTCTCACAAGATCTCACCATGAAGCCCTCAAGCTAGTTCGAGAAATTCCAAGGAAAAAGGAAGAGGAAAATAGCAAAACAAAATGAGCTAGTGTTCCAAATGATGGCTGCCATCCTCTCACCACTTAAGTTATATGGAGGCAACCGAAAGACGAAACTACCCCTAAGGCCTAACACTAGGATGCATGCCCCCGAAGGGCTTTTTGGGAAACTTTGTCTTCGCACCATCTGACGGATGCCCAGCTACTACAAACTTGCTTAACCTCGGCGCAAGCCTTGTGATCTCAATGTGTGTCCTTTGCTTCAAAATCTCCGGACTGCGTCGCCGCACACTGGTCAGACCGTTGCTCCTCACCGGTTAGACCAGTACCCACCGGTCAGACCGGTCCGATGTTGCTACACCTCCGTCTTCGGTCTTCGGTCTTGGCTTCGTGGATCAACTGTGGGTTTCTGGTAAACCACCAGAAACCCCGCAAACTCAGTGTAGCCTCCGCCAATCTCCACTCATGACTCGGATCCCACGTAGTCCCGGCTCGACCTTGGTTTTGAGGCTCAACCAAGAAACCGTCCATGACTTCATCTTGTCGTTCTTGCCACCACGCGGCCCGCACTTGACTCCGCTAGTCACCAGGTACCTCGAACCAAGCCTACTTGTCTTCTCCACACCTGGATGCCTCACCAGCAATGATCTTTCACACTTGTTCTTCACCTGCACCAACACTAGTCAAGCCGCAACCTGCACTGCAATGCTTAGCCAAGAATCAGTCCATACCACGTTGTCATTCACTCATCACACCAGGAAGCGACCATCCACTGGTCCTCGAACCACACAGGTCCTTAATTGTGTGCAGGTTTGGAGTTCCCTACGAAGTAACAAAGGATAACAATAAGCAATTTGACAACACATATTTCAGATGATTTTGCTTCGGCTTGGGCACTAAGTTATGCTTTGCTTCAACATATCATCCAGAGTCCAACGAGTAGTAGACGGGGCTAATGGCATCATCTTCACTAGGATCAAAAAGAACCTGACATGAATAATGGCTAGGGGAAAATGGGCTGAAGAGCTGCCTAGAGTTGTGTGGTCTCACAACACAACTACATCCAGGGCCACAAACTTCGCACCCTTCAAGTTGCTATATGGGGAAGAGGCTGTCATTCCCAAAGGGATCAAGTTGGGGTCATTAAGGACAAACCAAGAATCACAAAATGAAGAGGACCCGAAAGTGATAATCTCTTCGGATGATTGTCACAGGAACACCGAAGATGCGAGGTTTTTCACGAGGTGGACTTGTGTAATATCCCCTTGAGAAATATAACAAGGGCTCCCCAAAAAGACATATGTTATCTATCATCGGTCCCGAAGTGACAATCATCCGAAGAGATTGTCACTTTCTGGAAAACATTGCAGAAGCAAGTGAACACATGCGCTTGGCCTCGTGAGAACAAATCACATTTAGTTCACTTAAGAAAAAAATTCACTAAGGGGGCGCATGTGAGAACTGTTCTGCAAAGATCACGAAGATGTTAAGGAGCATGCTACAATCTGTTCCAAACAGGAGGGCATGACTCACTTAAAGGCCTACTTTCCACGAACAAAAAGTCTTTGCGATCAATGCGCGAAGCCCCTCAGTAAAATACTATAGGGATAAGTCAACTCGTTAAGGGGTGTGGTCGCAATAAAATCATTCACTTTATCACAAGCGAAGAAGCCTTCGACGGTTAATTCGCGAAGCAAATTGCGAGGCAGGGCTGACGAGCCACCTCGAGGTCAAATTTCTATGAAGTTGAGCTATCATGCCACTTCACATATTTGAGCTATGATGCAACTCTGCATAGTGAAAATTCTTATACAAGATAGTCTAACCATTCTATATGCAAGACTTGTTTTTATCTTATAAATGATACAATGCATGTTAGAAAAAATGAGCTGTGAAGATCAAAACAGGAAACTGGGGGGAGGCGCTTTTCGAGCGCAATTCACATGTTTCAATCATCGGAGGAAGAAAAACATCAAAGATCAAATGAACATGAAAAACAAGTAAATAAACCAACATCTTCGCACAAGTGTGATTACAACAGAGTCATGACATACATATTTGTTGAAAAAATACGTTACAACTACAACATTTCATCACAACAACATAGTTCAAACGATTACAAGCATAGCAGCACTGTTGACAGTTTTTATTCGTATTAAACCTCAAGTGGATTTGCAAGCGGACAAATCCTCCGTTGTAGTCAAGGGACCCTTCTCCCCTCAAGTGTGAACCCAAGGTATCAAATCTGTGGAACAATGTGTGATGCAAGAATCAATCTAATAAAGCCGAGAACTTTGTTCATTAAAAGGAGAATCATATGCATCTAATCGAAAGAACATCATGAAACGAATCTAATCTATGAAAACCGGAGGTAGCAAGAGATAGAAGGGGGATAAACCAATCAAGAGAGATTGGATCAAGCTTTCGTTAAAAGTTCCGAGCAAAGGATAAGTAAACATGTTCAATCTCATAAAAAGCATCTTTAAATCACGGTTTCCTGTCCGACTCCGAAAACGCCCGCCTTTTGGAGCCACCGTTCTCCCAAGGCAAATCCCACAAAGCCTCTGCACCGATCAGGCTGGTGATGGGCACCGGTCAGACGAGTCAGGCTGGGCAGCTCAACATGAACAACGCTCGTGGGTTAAGTCCCCCCAAATCCAACTCCCGATCTCCCGAATCGCTCCACAGTTTTGCAAAAGACTTTGGGGATAGTAGGAACACCTCATGGGCACTCCAAAGCCAAGATTTGGTCCACCAAAACTTGCTAAAATGAGAGGAATCGAGGAAATTCCACCAAGAACGCCTCGACCCTAGAGCCAAGAAAACCCGAAAATCAAGCCCCTTTGCTCACTTATTTGGGAGGCGAATTACGGGGAAAAGAACCACGAAGGGTTCAAGCATACATCCCCCACCAAATCCCAAAAAGAAAGGCCTCGAATCCACCACAAGAAAAACACCAAGAAAGGGCTCCAAAAATCACCACAAAGGAGAAATGGGTGCGACACAACCAAGTCTTGAAGAACCACGCCGAATCATCTATACATACCATGAAGGTTCATACAAGGTCTAGCTTACCGCCCGATCATCCTTCCCTCTCACAAGATCTCACCATGATGCCCTCAAGCTAGTTTGAGAAATTCCAAGGAAAAAGAAGAGGAAAATAGCAAAACAAAATGAGCTAGTGTTCCAAATGATGGCTGCCATCCTCTCACCACTTAAGTTATATGGAGGCAACCGAAAGACGAAACTACCCCTAAGGCCTAACACTAGGATGCATGCCCCCGAAGGGCTTTTTGGGAAACTTTGTCTTCGCACCATCTGACGGATGCCCGGCCTACTACAAACTTGCTTAACCTCGACGCAAGCCTTGTGATCTCAATGTGTGTCCTTTGCTTCAAAATCTCCGGACTGCGTCGCCGCACACTGGTCAGACCGTTGCTCCTCACCGGTTAGACCAGTACCCACCCCGCGCCGCGACCGGTCCGATGTTGCTACACCTCCGTCTTCGGTCTTCGGTCTTGGCTTCGTGGATCAACTGTGGGTTTCTGGTAAACCACCAGAAACCCCGCAAACTCAGTGTAGCCTCCGCCAATCTCCACTCATGACTCGGATCCCACGTAGTCCCGGCTCGACCTTGGTTTTGAGGCTCAACCAAGAAACCGTCCATGACTTCATCTTGTCGTTCTTGCCACCACGCGGCCCGCACTTGACTCCGCTAGTCACCAGGTACCTCGAACCAAGCCTACTTGTCTTCTCCACACCTGGATGCCTCACCAAGCAATGATCTTTCACACTTGTTCTTCACCTGCACCAACACTAGTCAAGCCGCAACCTGCACTGCAATGCTTAGCCAAGAATCAGTCCATACCACGTTGTCATTCACTCATCACACCAGGAAGCGACCATCCACTGGTCCTCGAACCACACAGGTCCTTAATTGTGTGCAGGTTTGGAGTTCCCTACGAAGTAACAAAGGATAACAATAAGCAATTTGACAACACATATTTCAGATGATTTTGCTTCGGCTTGGGCACTAAGTTATGCTTTGCTTCAACATATCATCCAGAGTCCAACAGAGTAATAGAAAGGCCTAATGGCATCATCTTCACTAGGATCAAAAAGAACCTGACATGAATAATGGCTAGGGGAAAATGGGCTGAAGAGCTGCCTAGAGTTGTGTGGTCTCACAACACAACTACATCCAGGGCCACAAACTTCGCACCCTTCAAGTTGCTATATGGGGAAGAGGCTGTCATTCCCAAAGGGATCAAGTTGGGGTCATTAAGGACAAACCAAGAATCACAAAATGAAGAGGACGCAAATTTGGCAATCGATACATGAGAAGAAGACAGACTTCAAGCACTAAGCAACATGGAGAAATACCAAGATGAAACAAGGGAGTGGAGAAACAAGAAGGTTCATGAATAAAAGATATCCACCAGAGACATGGTTCTCCGAAGAAAAAAAAGAGGAGTGGGAGAACTGGAAGAAAAGTGGGAAGGCCCATTTTTAGTATCAGAAACAAGACAGGGGGCTTACAGATTGCAAACCCTAGAAGGAGTAGAGGTCCCTTATTCATGGAATGAGCACAAGTTGCAGAAGTACTGCCTCTAAGAATAATAGTATCGTATCATAGACGTTATCATTTTTTTAGTTTCACTTCATTTTCAGCTTTTAAAATCTTCATTTCAACTTCTTTTGCACTTTCAACTTTTGTAAATACGTAGTGAAGTCCGTACTCTTTTCCTCGTGAGGAGAGTCTTTGGTGATCTCACAACAGGAACACCGAAGATGCAAGGTTTTTCACGAGGTGGACTTGTGTAATATCCCCTTGAGAAATATAACAAGGGCTCCCCAAAAAAGACATATGTTATCTATCATCGGTCCCGAAGTGACAATCATCCGAAGAGATTGTCACTTTCTGGAAAACATTGCAGAAGCAAGTGAACACATGCGCTTGGCCTCGTGAGAACAAATCACATTTAGTTCACTTAAGAAAAAAATTCACTAAGGGGGCGCATGTGAGAACTGTTCGCAAAGATCGCGAAGATGTTAAGGAGCATGCTACAATCTGTTCCAAACAGGAGGGCATGACTCACTTAAAGGCCTACTTTCCACGAACAAAAAGTCTTTGCGATCAATGCGCGAAGCCCCTCAGTAAAATACTATAGGGATAAGTCAACTCGTTAAGGGGTGTGGTCGCAATAAAATCATTCACTTTATCACAAGCGAAGAAGCCTTCGACGGTTAATTCGCGAAGCAAATTGCGAGGCAGGGCTGACGAGCCACCTCGAGGTCAAATTTCTATGAAGTTGAGCTATCATGCCACTTCACATATTTGAGCTATGATGCAACTCTGCATAGTGAAAATTCTTATACAAGATAGTCTAACCATTCTATATGCAAGACTTGTGTTTATCTTATAAATGATACAATGCACGTTAGAAAAAAAAATGAGCCGTGAAGATCAAAACAGAAACCGGGGGAGGCGCTTTTCGAGCGCAGGTTCACATGTTTCAATCATCGAGGAAGAAAAACATCAAAGATCAAATGAACATGAAAAACAAGTAAATAAACCAACATCTTCGCACAAGTGTGATTACAACGAGTCATGACATACATATTTGTTGAAAAAATACGTTACGGTACAACATTTCATCACAACAACATAGTTCAAACGATTACAAGCATAGCAAAAACGTTGACGCTTTATATTCGTATTAAACCTCAAGTGGATTTGCAAGCGGACAAATCCTCCGTTGTAGTCAAGGGACCCTTCTCCCCTCAAGTGTGAACCCAAGGTATCAAATCTGTGGAACAATGTGTGATGCAAGAATCAATCTAATAAAGCCGAGAACTTTGTTCATTAAAAGGAGAATCATATGCATCTAATCGAAAGAACATCATGAAACGAATCTAATCTATGAAAACCGGAGGTAGCAAGAGATAGAAGGGGGATAAACCAATCAAGAGAGATTGGATCAAGCTTTCGTTAAAAGTTCCGAGCAAAGGATAAGTAAACATGTTCAATCTCATAAAAAGCATCTTTAAATCACGGTTTCCTGTCCGACTCCGAAAACGCCCGCCTTTTGGAGCCACCGTTCTGTCACAACACACCCCTATTTGTGCCGGTTAGTCTAGGGTGAGTCCAAAGACAAGTTGAAATCTCTCCGAAGGTCAGGCATGTACCTCTAGCGACCACGGCTACAAGAACATCTTGGGTGATCTTTCTCAAAAATAGATTTTAAGATACGAAAAGCCGATTGAAATCAAAGACGTAGGAGAAACACTCGATCGCTAAAAATCAGAATGCAACTTGATAATTCAACATTACATGATACATGAATCAAGATCACCACCGAGATCCAACCTTGATCTTGCTTCTAGCTCCGAGAACTCCGACGTGGTCTGCCTTGCAAGGTTCCCACGCCGGTTAGGGAGATCCTAGTCAACTAGCTCGACCCTCTCCTCTCCGAGATGGCGTCCCTCTCTTCTCTGCTCCTCGGCGGTGGATGACTTATGAGTTGATGCGTGACGCCCAGCCTCGGGGCTATAAATAGCCCGAATGGTGGCTAGGTCAAAGGAGGGGCTGACTGGCTTGAAATGGGCTGGGCCGGCCAGCCAGCGGCCTTCTTCGCCCGGTGTCAGTTCTCGAGTCTTCTAGAGTCTTCCCTAATCTGCATGTCGGCCCTTGTCGTCAATTTCTCTGCGGATTGGATGAACCTCCTTGTCCTGCAAGATTCGACAGTTTTCTGACTGGGTCCTCTGAGTTTTTCATCTTCTCGGATTTGGTCCCTGGGCTTCTTGGAGTCATGTTTACTTCATTGCTTGACTTGTACTGGGCTTTAAGGTCTTGTCATGAGGTGCTTAATGAACTTATCCCAGAAGTCTTGCTTTCAACACTAAAATACTGCATATTCACTAAACTCCAAAATCGACATGCACAAACAAACTTGTTATACCAAGGGGGTTAGTACCAATGGATAAGATATAAAATTCATGCCAACACCGAAGGTAAACTCATGGCTAGGTTGACAAAATTTCATCGTCAACATCTTCCCCATGCTTAAACCTTGCTCGTCCTCGAGTAAGCCTTCGATGGATGTCATTGTTGCCATTCATTGTTTAAACCTTGCACTTGATCATACATGAGAAAACATAATGCTCTTAAAAGTATAATTCGTTAAAGTTTCATAATGTACTAGCCTTCATCCCTACGCAGGGTAGATTATTAATTAAGCTTATCCCACAAGTATTAACATGCTCCCGAAATTCAAATAGATCTAGAAAGTTTGAAATAAAGAACGATGAAAAGAGCTAAACCAAGTTCACAAATTTAAATTATCTTGCATTTTGCTCATGAACTCTCATCTCATCTTGTCTCTCAAGCCTATTTACTCTACTCTTTTCCCTCCCATAACATTCATATAAGTGGTAGGCTTTACATGGAGCTTTTTGGGAAAGTTTAGTCCTACCAAGATATTATAAATGAGATGTTGTCAAAACAAGACAAGCTTTTCATGGTCTTACCAAGACACGTCAAAAAGGTCATTGGAAAATAATGTTATATCAAGGAGGGGGAGAGAAAAATACACACACTTGAGATAGGTGGACATGTGCAAATGGCAAAGTGTGATCCCGAGGCACAAAGGAAGTCCTTGTTATCGGATTGCACATGGTTGGAAAAATGAGTTTGGATCTTTTAATCTTGAAACCTTGCTATTTTTAATGCACTTTAGAGAACCGGGGAGTTCACTTTATTTTATTTTTACTCATACTCGCTTTTTTTATTTTTCTCATACATATATATATTTTCTTTATACTTATTTTTTTTCTTTTTATTTGCTCCCCTTTGAACTCTGCATGGTACCTACCTCCCCCCCCTTGCTTAGACGTTTGCTCTTCCTCGGGCAAAGAGGTGACAGAGATAAGGTTGGTACTAGAAATATTTTTCCTTTGGAGAGATACTTGAAATCTTCAATCTTGGCACAATCTTGCTATCTTCCTTGAATTGATTAACCATACTCAATGATAGGTTGTGGTCAAGGAGGTAAACACAAAAGATGATTTTTGGTCTTAAGGGTGGATATCCAGTGAGGTTTGTGAGATCTCCTATGTGGGGATGCACAATGCACGGATAAAAGGGCTAGCAATAAGATAGATACGTAAAAACGGAGTAGCCAGCTTCTTAGTCTCGGGCCAGATAAATCATGGCCTGAATTAACTCACCCAAAAATAATTGTTGTATACTAAGGTTTATGCACTCAAATATTTATATGGCTTTGAATAGGTAGAGCAATACACTAGTGGTATTCATGACAAGGTTAGCATTACTTTTAAGAACAAAAACAAATCATCTTTAATCCGTTTAAAACTTGAGAGCACATAAAACACTATGGGTCCTTATTTTTATCATCACCTCCGCTAAAGATTAAGCTAGTATATAGATAATTTCAGATTTGTATTTTAAGAGAGAATAGGCTTAATCATGCATAAAACAAATACAAAGATAAACAAAGTGGCAATTATAATCATATATCATCATGGCATAAATTTTGTAATGTTACCAAAGGTAAAAACAAGGTGGTTACTTTATTGATGATGGAAACAAACTAACACACATGTCGGTGCGGAATGTAGTCCCGACACTAACTAGTAATAAGCGCGGAGATCTGTCTCTCGATGGTCGGTGCTAAGCAACTAAGGACACTTGGTTTATCCTGGTTTCGGCCGGGGCCGTACGTCCAGCAGATGTGTGCTCGAGGCACTATATTGCTTTGCACCGGGGTGCCTGTAGTGGGGCGGCTACAAGCGAAGCAGGAGAGGAGGTGTGGCCTCCAAGTCTCAAGAGGAGTGATTGAGGCGAGTGCCAATATCGTAGGAAAGACGAGGAGCGAGCCTTATTTGTCGTGTCTCGTCTCTGTCCCCCGCGGCGCGAGGGATCACCTTCCTTTTATAGACCAAGGAGAGGGCGATTTACAGGCGTGTCTCACTGTCTGGCTACGTGGGGAGGTATGATGTACAGTCCCGTGGAGATGACGCCCGTCCTGGCGAGTCTTGCTCCGGTCACGGCGTCGCGGCGTGCCCTGTACTTGAACAGGGGCGGCTTCGAGGGTGGAGGCGTAGTGGTTGACCGGGGTGTCTCCAGGCGGGCCCGAGGGAGCCGTTGACGGTGATCCGTACGGGGTACAGTGGCAGGCGTGGCGGCGTCTCGTCCCCACGTGCCCAACAGCGTTAGAGTAGTGGTGGTAGTGCATGGCGTGGCGCTGCAGGGGCGGGGATGGCTGCACAGGACTGACAGCGACGGGGATGGCGCTCCCGCCGGCCTGTCGTCACGGTTTGACCCTGCAGAGTAACGGGATGAGGGCTCGAGGGTGCAGCCGGCCCCCCTTCGAGAGCGCAGCGCGTTAGCCGTACTAAAGTAGGAGGCACAGTGTCACGGAGCTGACACCAGCCTCGTCGCACAGTCCCCCACAGTGGCGGGGATGGGTTTCCCTTAGGGAGTTGGCGGAACAGCGTCGGGGCGTGATTCCAAGGCGCGTGATGGCGCGGCTCTGCTGTGTCAGAGCATTAAATGCTTGTACCCGGGTGCGGGAGCAGGTGCACCCGTGAGGAAGCCCTCGAGCGAGGCGGAGCCCGCTCGAGGGGGGCGTGAGCCCTCGAGCGAGGCGGAACCCGCTCGAGGGGGGCGCGAGCCCTCGAGCGAGGCGGAACCCGCTTGAGGGGGGCGTGAGCCCTCAATCGAGGCGGAACCCGCTCGAGGGGGCGTGAGCCCTCAAGCGAGGCGGACCTCGCTTGAGGGGGTGCCTTGTTGGGCCGCACTGGTGGGCCGTGGGGGCCATCGCGGCGTGGGCTGTGCTGTGTGCGTATGTTTTGGGTTATGCTCGAGGAGTGTTTTGTGTTTTGTGTTTTTTGCAGGTTTTAAGAAGGATTCCCCCGACTTTTTAGGGGACCCTCGTGGCTGTCCCCGACAACACACATGCTGGAAATTTAAATAAAAACTGAAAACACTACGCATACATAAACAAACACAAGCTGAAAATTAAAGAAAAAGGGAAAAGAAAACAAAACTAAAGCTCCTCCTTCTTCTAATCTTCCGCCGATGGTTGGTATTGATAATCTTGGTGGTTGTACCCTTGCTCATAATAGGATTGAACATCCTATCATATGAATTGATCCGGCGGTGCTAGGTGAAGGCGCCTAAGCTCATAGGCAATGTTTGCGTTGCCTTCACCTAATTGAGCCGCGTTGGCTTGGATGGCTACAGTGTTTTGCATGCTCCTTGCAGCATATCCTCCAATTATGGCCACACTTTGTTGTGGTTGAGGAAATTGTGCATAGGGCTCCGCAAAGGTTATGTTGCGCACCACATAATTTGGTGGGGGCATGGCTGCACCACTCCCCCATGCTTGCATTGGTGGCCCACCGTAGTAACTTGGCTGTGCAGGAATTCCTCCATACGGTGGCACATAGTTTTGTTGTGCACCTCCTTCTTGTGCTGAGGAGGATCCTTCTTCTACGATTCTTCCTCTTTTATTTTTCCTTGCAGGCACAAGGAGTCCTTCCTCCAACGAATCTTCCTTCCCTTGAATAAAGGATCTTAGTCTTGCATCCGGAAGGGGTAAGTTCACTTTGGCCACTTTAAAGCCTCCTCTCTCATCTCCACTTATATATTTTCCTTACTTCATGTATTCAAATCCAAGAGAGGTCCTGGGTAGAAGATGCTCGGGGTTTCTTCAAATACCCGGTCTTAAGGAGATGGCCAACATGGAGAGGTAGCACCCCGAACCAATATCTCCCGATCCCGATGTTGCTTCACAGCACCATAAGTTGATCATGAGGTAGAGGGGTCTATTGGCTGTCTGGCAATTAAAGCCGAGTAAAGCCAATTCAACTTCGTGTCGGTCACCTTTGTTTCCCTCATTCTCCCCGAAATCCTTTTACACATCCATGAGTGGAACACTTGGATGTTGGGGTTCCGGATATAATTTCTTTTTTGGTGGGCTTCCCCCAAGATCAAATTCCAAAATCCATCCAACATGCCTTCCGGCACATCTAGTTTTTCCAGAGCTCCCTTTTGAAAACCAAGTAGCTCCCTAATGTGTTCAAAGGGAACCACTTGTGAAATTCCCTCCAACCGGAATGATAAACTTGGCACCCCTCATCAAGGATAGGAGCCATGGTCATTAGAATTTCCAAGGCAAATTCCTTGCGGGTATTTGCCGACATCTTGTTGGAGAATTGCACCCATCCTAGGTGCCCTAACATATAATAAATTTCCGCGCCAAAACCTAATGAGTTGAGAGCTTGATCGTCGAAGTCGACGTTCCCCACAAGCCTCTTCTCAAGGCGAGAGAGTTTCTGCTCCTCCTCCTATGACATGATGATGAAGCCATATGTGGAGTACTGTGGAGTGTATGGAGGTGGAGCTGATGATCGTGTCGACCGACGAGGTGGGACAGGCGGCTCTTCTGCACGCCCATGAGGTTCGGTGAACCTCATGGACGAGCTCCTTGTGACCCTCATGCCACCGAGGAGGAGAGTGTCGTTCCTCCTCGGTGGTGCCATGTCCTCCTCCATGCTCCGAGGAGACTCGGAAACCGAGTGCCTCTTTAAAGACGTCGTTGAAGATGGCTTGGACGATGACGACCCCTTCTTCTTGATGAAGAGACTTGTGGTTTTATTCCACATGATTGCAGCACTCTCCTTTCTAATATAATCCGGGGGTTTCAACCGGTAACAAGGCGCACAAAAATTATTTCAGAGCATGGACTTTGAGTGGATTAAGGATGTGATTTGTTGAGCAAAACAAACTTGGGATGGATGGCTATGTCCAAGGTGGTTCTGGACTACAAATTCGAGCACACAAATAGAGAGTTGGGAGAGCTGCTTGCCTGCCAAAAAAGAGCACCGGGGGGTGCTTAAACTGGGGAGGCCGGCCGGCCTGGGCCGACCGGCCTGGGTGGCCTCATGCCCTCCCTGGCTCGGTTTTCCTCTAGCATGATCATCTTCACTTTGTGATTTTTTTGCCCGCGTGCTCCACAAGTTGCACCACCCAAACTCTCTCATCCACTCCTCTGCTTGCATTATTGGTCCTTCCACTTGATGTCTTTGCTTTGAGTCATGTCCATGCTCCCTTTGCTTCAGATGCCTCCATGAATTTTCTGCAAAACAAGGCTTGCTGCCCACCTATGCTTCTCCTTTGCATGTGTCTTTGATGAAAGTTGTTGGAAGAGCATCCTGTGATGTGCATGCATGATTTGTTTAACTAGATTGCCTCCCTCTATGTCTTAAAGCTAAGCACTCCTCTAATTTTTAAAATTAAAAATAAACTCAGAGCTATAGATGAGCTCAAGCATAAATTTAGAGAAGTTAATAAAGCATTAAAAACAAATGTAAGTCAAAAATATTTTTCGACTACTTTTATGTCGGTCTCACCGGTATTGTTTGCCTTCATTAGTTGAGAGCAAACTTTTCCCGGCTTGATCATGAGGACATAGGTTTAGGTTCTAATTTTGGCTAAATGAGATAGATTTTGAATGAAATGAAATTAAGTGAGGCTTAGAAAAAATTCTAATCTGAGAGAAACTGAGGATATAGATTTTTAAACCAACCAAAAGTTAAGTTTCTAGGTTCACGCGAGTCATACCACGTGCTGAAATTTAAATAACATCTAGTTACAAGTCGTGGCTCTACTCATGTGTTTTTAGCATGTAAAACAAGTCAACCATAGCATCATAAAGAGGATGAAAGGTTGAGATAGGTTCTGAATTTATTTGGTTTCGGTTTCTCGAAAAGAAGCAAACAACACATAGGATGGTTCATGTAACGGGTTTATGATCCAAACAAAATATGCGACCAAGAATCATGTCTCTAGTATTGTTCAACCACTCTAAGTCTAATGTCTTGGGTAGTAAATTCCAAAACTAACTTACTTGAAAAGACTCGAAAAAACTTGAATCGGGTTGTCCTTCCGGTAGCTTATTCTTGACTCGACGAAATGGGTTGCCTTCCGCCTAGCGCTTCGTTTGTAGTCCATGGCTAGACTTCTTCACTTGATTACTTTGGATCAACACTCTTTGCAGGCATTGCAATCTTGGGTACCCACTTTCGCACAATCTTGGACTTGGGCTTATTCTCTGGCTTAGTCATCTTTTTGGTCTTCACGGGCGGCTTTTGTTCCTTTGTCTAGACGGATGCAACAACTTCTTTGATTTTTTTTCACTTCCTTCTTCTTCGGCTCATCCTTCTTCCTCGGCTCTTCATTCTTCCTTGGTTTTTCCTTAACAACACGATGATGAGGTGGAATATATTTAACTTCAATCATGTTGCATACCACGAGGCTTGGTCGAAACTTGAAGGAACTCCTTTCGCCGTTAATGTCGAAGTTGATCTCCCCCTTGCCAACATCAATGGTAGCTCCCACGATCTTGAGGAAAGGCCTCCCAAGGATGAGTGGTGGCTTCTCCCTCTCTTCCATCTCGAGTACCATGAAGTCAGCAGGGATGAAGTGGTGTCCGACCTTCACGGGCACATCTTCGGTGATGCCCAAGGGATAGCAAATGGAGTTATCACCCAACTCCAAGCACATACCCGTAGGCTCCAATGGTAGGCGTAGCTTCTCGAACACATCCCTTGGAATGACGCTCACACTTGCTCTAAGGTTGCATAATGCCTTCTCAAACTTGAATGAACCAACAAAACATGGAATTGTCGGGCATCCGGGGTCTTTTTGCTTCTCTAGTACATTTCAATAGCAGCACTACATTGCTCTGACATCTTGACATGATCTACCCCGAGTGTTGCTATCTCTTATTTATTTGCAAGAATATCTTTGAAGTAATGATAATATGTTGGAACTTGAAGGGCATCCAATAATAGCATGTTCATGCTTAATCACAACCTCCACGAACTTCTCAAAGTGATTGTCAAGTTTACCTCGGATGTAGCATGGCTTGTGTTGCCGTATCTTCGTGTCTTCTCCCGGCATCTCAAACTCGGGCTCTTCGGTGATGATCTCTGTAACTTCCTCCTTAGCAAATTCTTCTGTCTCGGCAGATGGTTTAGGCTTCCTTGCTCCCGCAGAACGTTCCGGATCTTCGGTCTCCTTTCTCGAATGAGTTTGAATAGCCTTCGCCGTTTTGGGACCTTTAGGTGGTCCTGGAAGCTTCCCTTCATTAGCGGATAGGCACCCCGCAAGTTGTCCCACTTGTGTCTCGAGCCTCTTCATCATGTTGAGCACTTGATGGTTGGAGCTTCCGACCTCTGTCACTTTGCTATCCATGTTCTCCAACACCTTGTCTATGGCTTTGAACTTGGTGATGGTGTCCTTGTTGATCTTAGCTTGCTCGTCCATGAAGTCCTTCAATTGTATACGAAGCAGAACCGAATTCGGAATGGATGAGCTTGCATTATATTGAGGTCTACCTTACCCGTAGCGGAAGTTCGGCAAATCCCCCTTCCTCATGTAGTCAAGCACCTTAGCTTCCTTTGGACAATCCTTGTGGACATGGACATATTCTCCGCACTCTTCACAAGTCTGGATCCTCTTCTTTTCTATATCCATCTTCTCCAACCTCCGCATAAGCAAATCGATCTTGCTTCAAGTATGTCTTCCTTCTCCACTTGCAAGACTCCTTTGACGTTCCTCGTGGGTTGAACTGGAAGTAGGCGTCCGGATTTAAGCGTCTGGATGACGCCCACATGTCATTGTCGACGACCTTCTTGAATAGAGTGAAAGCTTGAGTCAGTGTAAGCTCGATGATGTATCCTCCCGCCGATGCATCGATTATCGTCCTTGATGCCATGGTGAGTCCTTGGTAGAACTTTTGAACGAGGTCCTTGTTGACAGTGTATTTTGGTACACCAAGCATGTTCAATACACTTTGGTTTGAATTTAATTATGGAACTAACCCGCCACTAGGCACGCTAATCATATAACAAGTTCATCTATGTGCATGCATTTGGAAGTGTTGTGTTTATGTAGGAAAACATGGACATAAAGGACGGATTCGCAACAAGTTCAAAGGAGCATTTACGGAGTCTTGTTCGTGTTCATGAGCTTGATGAAATCACTTCCAATGGTGGCAAGGACCAAAGTGCTACGAGGAACACCCCCGGGGATTGAAGCGTAAAAGACCGAACTTCATGCGCGGAGAACCTCCATCTTGGACGCGAGGATGACATCGTCAAAATCATGCAAGTGGAAGGGGCAAAGTGCATAATCACCTGAGGACCCACGGGAGCGAAGGGGCGACCGAACCGGGCCGAGATGGGCCTGGGCCGGTCGGCCCAGGCCGGCCGGCCCAGCCCACCCCGGTGGTCGGTTCGGGCCCCCTTTCCTTGCACCCGAAGGATCTTCAACCCTAAAACCCTGGAGGCGCCGCCATTCGACAGGGGGAGAGCCATTCGCACCAGGAGGCCATCCACAAGCTAGAGAGAGAGGAGAGAGATCTCCGGAGGGAGATCGTCCACCTCGAAGGAAGCACCCACAAGTAGAGAATAAGGAAGACACCGTCGGAAGGGAAACCATGATCAACGGTGCTATGTCTAGCACCTTGATGGGGTAATCTCCTTATTCGTCCATGGGTTGTAATCGATCTTGAGATGTAATCATACTTTGTCGGATTATCTATATATCATCTTGTGTTGAATATACTTTAATGCTTAAGGTTAGCTACCATGCCGTAAAGGGAGTATGAGCTCCAATGCTTCCTTGGATCCATTCAATACGCCGTGTCCATCATAGGTCTAGTCATGAATACCTTCGCGTAGTGACAGTGCGAGAGGAGGGAAAGGGCGAAACCGTGGTCACAACCCCGATAGATTAGATTGGTTTTCATGTCTTTAAGCGATTGCATGTTCTAGTATCGTAGACCCGTGGGCGAGTGTATTTTATCTTGATATCTTAATCATTCTCTCTAGAGTAGTTTAGTTGTTTTGTAGTTTAATTGTAGTTAGAGGTTTGAGTAGCTAGAGTATGAAGGTAGATCGAACGCTTGTAATCCCCTTGCTCCGCGGATTGACAAGAACCTTGGGAATCCCGTGGTGAAAAAGCTGTGGGGTCCGTACGCTTACGGATCGTAGAGGGATACGTCTTTTATCCGTCAACAAGCCCCTTTTTCTGGCGCCGTTGCCGGGGAGCAAGCTAGTTTACATCGTTAGGTTTGCATCTAACTTAGTTTTTGAGGACCATGTGTGGTTCGAGGACCGGTGGATGGTCGCTTCCTTGTGTGATGAGTGATTGACAACGTTGTGTGGACTGATTCTTGGCTAAGTATTGCAGGTGCAGGTTGCGGCTTAACTCGTGTTGTTGCAGGTGAAGAACAAGCACGAAAGGTCGTTGCTTGGTGAGGCCTCCGTGTGTGGAGAAGACAAGTAGGCTTCGTTCGAAGGACCCGGTGGCCAGTGGGGTCAAGTGCGGGCCGCATGGTGGCATGAACAACAAGATGAAGTCATGGACGGTTTCTTGGTAGAGCCTCAAAACCAAGGGCGAGCCGGGACTACGTGGGAGCCGAGTCATGAGTGGAGATTGGCGGAGGCTACACCGAGTTCGCGGGGTTTGCAGTGGTTCACCAGAAAACCACTGGGTTACTCGGTTGAGCCACAAAACCGAGGCCGAAGACTCGACGAGGGGGTGTGGCCACCCAGGCCGGTTCAACCGCCCAGGAGGGGCGGTCAGACCGCCTGGGGCCGGTCAGATCTCCCGGGTCGGTCTAACCGCCCAGGGGGGCGGTCTGACCGCCCTGGCCGCCGGCGCTGAGAAGCTTCAAAGCGAAGGACACGCGTCGGGATCGCAAGGCTTGCGTCGAGGCTAAGCAGGTTGCGGTCGTCGGGCATCCGTCCGATGAAGATATCCTGAAGATTTCCAAATCCGCCCTTGAGGGGCATGTATCCCTAGTTATTAGTGAAGGGTAGTTTAGTCTTTTGGGTGCCTCCATATATACTCATTGAATGGGTGGATGGCAGCCAACTCTTGGAACCCTAGCTCATTTGTTTTTCCATTTTCATTCTCTATTTTCCTTAGGTTTTTAGAGGACTAGCTTGAGAGCTTCATGTGAGATCTAGAGAGAGGGATGGATGTTTGGGTGGCAAGCTAGACCTTGTATGAACCTTTCATGGTATGTATAGATGGTTCGGCGTTGTTCTTCATGGTGGTTTTCCCGTCTCTTTTGTGGTGATTTTCGGAGCTCTTTGTTGGCGGTGTTTTGAGGACGATTTCTTGGGGTTTTTGGTGGGTGTCAAGTATGAGGTTCTTGTGCCTCTTTGGCTGGTGACTTTGCTCCGAAATCTCCTTTGAATCGGACTCGATTTGGTGGTTTTTCGAGTTGGGCGAGTTCTTGACCTAGAGAAGCGATTTCTTCGATTCCTCTTGATAGTGAGCGTTTCGGGTCGATTCCTTTGAGGTAGAGGTTGCCCAGGAGGTAACCTAGCTATTCCTGAAGTTTTGCTGCAATCCGTGGAGTGATTCGGGAGATCGGGCGCGAGGAAGTTGAGGTTTGACCCGCGGGCTCGTTTTTTCGGGAGAGGCGGTCCGACCGCCTACGGGGGCGGTCTAACCACCCCGGGTGTTTCCGGTGTCGAAGTTTTGTTTCGCCGGATTTTCCTCTGTGAGTTTGTTTGCCTTGATCAGAGGAGTGTCTAGGTGAAATTTGGGGTCGTTCTCATGCTGTTTGCTAGGTGTTCTTGGTTGGAGTTCGTTGCTGGGTACAGGAGGTTAGACCGCCCCTGGTAGCCGGTCTAACCGCCCCTAGGCCCCTGGGTGGAGTTCTGGTTTTCACCAAGATTTTCTGGTAGCTAGCATGGCCTTGACCAGAGATCTCTGTTGGTGAAACCGTGGTGCGTTTTGGTGCTCGGAAGAGGTGTTTCGGAGGATTTCTCGGTTACCAAGTGGAGGCGGTCTAACCGCCCCCTATACCCAGTCTAACCGCCCCCCTTTGGTTAGCCGGCTTTCGAGTTGTTTCCGCTGCTGTTGGTGCGTGTGTATTGAGGTTGCTGGTAGAGTTTGCTCCTAGGACCAGTAGCACTCCAGTGGCTACGTGGTTTTGGCAAACGGAAGGTAGAAGTGCGGAGCGTGTGATTTCGGGGGTCCGACCGTGCTAGTTCGTCTTGTCGGAGTTTCAATCTCCCTCGAGAATAATTTTTATCGGCTCCAATTCACTCCCCCCCCCTCTCGGTCGCCTAATCGGTCCTTCAAGTGGTATCGAGCCGGTTCGGGTCTTTGTTGACTCTAACCGCTCTAAGATCCAAGGATGACGTACCGAGAACGGGGTTCGGGTCCTCCACACTTCGATGGCAAGAACTACCGGATGTGGAGTAAGCGGATGGGTACGTTCCTCCGCGGAAAGGGTCGATCCTTTGGGATGTCACGGTGGACACGAGGCTATGTCCAGGCCGATGGACTTCCTCGCTCCAGGATCGAGGGACGGATTCGACGGCAACAATAAGGCGGTCGACTACTTGTTTCATGCTTTGTGTCGGCCGAGTTCGATCGGGTGCACACCGAGCACTTGGCTTGTAGAATTTGGACGGTCGTCGAAGGAGGCTCATGTTGGGAATGCCCGTGTTCGGCACGGATGTATGCGACCTACGGAGAGAGTACGAGAACTTCACTCATCTCCCCGGTGAGTCCATCGATGCCTTGTTTCGCAGGTTCACGGTGGTTGTGAACAACATGAGGGCCAATGTGGACGTGCTCCCGTACGATGATCATGATAGAGCGGTCAAGCTCTTACACTCTTTGGATCGTACGATTTGGGGCGGAAAGTTCGAGGCCATTGTGGAGTCAGAGAAGTATGACACTCTGACGGTGAACGAGCTGTTCTCGAAGCTCAAGTCGGCTGAGGTGGATAGGGGCATGACTGCCAAGCTCGAGGGTCCGACTGATTCCCATAGTCTTGCCCTCGTTGGTGGTTCGAAAGGAAAGGCTAACACTAACCCATCCACCAGGATGTTCTCTTTTTCCTCTTTGATGTCTATGCCAGATGAGAAGTTCGACGAGCTTGGAGAGGACGAGCTGGCGCTCTTGACGAGGCGGTTAGAGAGGCTGCACGAGACCCGAGTGAACATGAGGAGGAACACGAGGACATGCTTCAAGTGCGTCAAGACTGGACACTATTTCGCCGAGTGTCCGAAGGTGAACAAGCACGACAAGCACAAGTTCATGGTCAAGAGGAAGAAGGCCAAGAAGATGGATCATGAACATGGGAAGAAGGCTCGGTCTCGAGAAAAGATGAAGAGATGAAGCGACATCGAGTCCGACTCCGAGGACACGTCTTCAAGCTCGAGTGATGAAGACGAAGAGGATGACAAGAAGAAGAAGAAGAAGAACCTCGGCAAGTATCTCAACGGCCTCTATGTGACGGGCCTAAGCCTCAAGGACGACTTCTGCGGCATGGCTCGTAGTTCAAGCAGCAAGAGAAGCCAGAAGGACGCCTCGGACTTGGATTCCGAGGATGAGGTATGTGATGAGCTGTCTTCTTTGCGCAAGGAGAATGAGTAGTTGGTTGACTTGCTTGATAATCGCGATCACATGCTTAAAGAGGCTAAGAAGCTTAGGAAGGAGCTTAGATCTTTGCTCGAGGATGCTAGGACTAGAGTGGCTGAGCTAGAAACACAGGTTCTTGATAGCAAGCTTGAAATTGATTCACTTAAGGCTAGCCCTGTTGTTTCTGATGAAAATGGTTGTGCTGATTGCTCCGCTTTGCTAGCTGACTTGACTGATCTTAGGGAGAAGTATGCCTCCAAGTGTGAGGAACTAGATGTGCTCAGGGTTGAGTTGGCTGAGCTACAATCTAGACCCACTTTGCTTGGTGCTTGCACTTCTTCTCCTGGTTTGCATGAGAAAATTGTTGAGCTTCGTTCTCGCATTGGTTCGCTAGAAGCTGATTTGAAAGTACCTATTCCTACTTCTTGTTCTACATGTGAGTTGCATGCTATGAAGAATTTGGATCTTGCAAAATGTGTTGGTCGCTTGCAAGATGAGAATGATAAGTTGCGTGGAGCGCTGAGTTGGTTGTCGAGTAAAGAACCTCAGCTTGGTATGATGATTGCTAGCTGTAAGCGCTTTGATGGTTGGGCTTTGGGATTGGATAAGGTTGGTGAGGGCAGTGGTGAGAGAGAAAGGAAATTTGGGAATGTTTCAGTTCCACCACAACCCACACCTAAAGACAAGTTTGCATCCAAGCCAAACCAACCTAGAGAAAAACCGAGTGAGAAGGCAAGTGAAAAGCCTAGTGAGAAACCAAGTGAAGAGCCTCACCCCAAGCCTAAGCCCAAACCAATCCTCTTCCATTGTGAGTTTTGTGGAAAAGATGGTCACAAGAGAGTTTTGCTATAAGAGAAAGAGAGAGGTGAGAATGGCTAGGGAGTGGGCGAACAAGGACAGGTACAACCCTTCTCATGGTGTGCCTGAGCCTCGTATGCCACTGCCTAAGGGAAAGGGCTTTGTGCGTAAGGATCCGGCATGGGAAGATGAGAAATCCCGTAGCCACGGTGGTGGTCTGGAGAGGGCGGTCAGACCGGCCCTACCTAGGGAAGGGCGGTCAGACCGGCCTGTCTAGGCGGTCAGACCGGCCCTCCCAAATTTCTGGGCGGTTCGGTTTCCGAGGTCGTGATGCTGGTGTTTTCAGTTCCCTTCGTCATGGTGCAGATGGTAGACACTTTGAGTCTGGTGGTGTTGAGTTTGCTGGACGTTCTCCACCTCGTGATCAATACGAGTTTGGGAGAGGTCGCAGATTTGAGTCTCAGAGGGGCTAGGACCATGCTTTCTTTTTCGTGGTACTCGTACTCCTCCGTTGAGACGGGAGTGGTTTTCCCATGGTGGTTCCAGGTTTGATAGGTTTGACAGGATGGATCGCTGTATTGATAGGCAGGGTAGGATGAATGCTGCTAACCCTACTTTTGAGGAAATGGCCCGACACCGGTTTCACACCTTTGGGACTAACCCCGTGTTGAGTCATTTGCTCGTTCTCGCTCTTGGTTTTGAGTTGCGGGTGGGAGGCCCGAGAACATTTGGTTGATATCGGGGGTGGTTCTTCGGCTTCATATCCCGGTGACATGTAGGTGCATCACTTTCGGGGATGGTGGACAAGGATGAGTGAATTGTGAAGAAATGATAAAGGTAAGTGCTTTGTGACCTTCGAGTGTGTGGCCTTGGTCAAGCCACTTGGTTTGTTTTGCTCCTTCTCTATCTCATGTGTGTAGGGTGAGCTTTGTATGCTCTTTGGCCCTAGTGCATGTGTTTAGGGGGAGCTTGTGAGTTTTGTGCTCTTTTGCTCTTTTGCCGGTGGTGTCGAGCCCTTTTTGCCTCCCCTCGAGGAGCCGGTCTTTTGTGAGCTTTGTGTGTGTGGTTGGTTTCCTAAGTTGGTGGTGAAGCTCCTTGTGTAGCATATGTATAGCTTTCCTTTGTGCATTCGCTGCATTTGTCATAACATTTGTAACATGTTGTATAGGCATCTTTGAATCTTAGGTTGCATGCATTTTGTATCATATGCATTTGTTAGGTAAAGCTTCTCCTATATACATTGTTCACCATGATGGGCTATATATGATCGTGTAAGCTAGTTTGGTATGCTATGGTTAGTTTGGCTTAGCTCTTGATGATCTTAATTTATATCCATGGTTGATGGCTATGTTTTTTGAAAAATGTCACATATATGCTCTCTCATGCGTAAATGCCTTTATATGATCTTGACATGTTTTAGTGGTTTAGCTATGCTTAATTTTTGGTTGGGTAGCTAGTTTATTGATCATATGGGGCCAAAGGCTCATTTGCCATCATGAATGTTTAGCCCTCTTGCTTTATCATATGGAGGGGCATAAGTTCCTTTTTGTCGCAAAGACATTTCATGTACCAATTATAAATCTGAAAATGAAATGAAAATGCTTGGAAAATATGCTCCCATGTCATATGTGCTAAATTTAATTTGCTTTGGGTGCTAAACCGTTGCATGATGCCTACCAATGAGAAGTCTCATACATAGAAGTAGGCACATGGCTCGGTGGCTTTGACATGACATGAGGTGCTTGTGGGTGTTTGTGATGGTCTTATGATTAGAATGGCTGTCCTAGCATGAAGTTTGTGTGGCTTTGCCATTTTGACATGTTTTGCTCATGTTTAGGTTTTTGCTTATGAGAGAGTAACTTTTCGCAAAATTACTCAAATCCTTTTTAGCCTTGTCCAATGGTTGTGAAACTTGGTGATCATGTAGTTAAGGTCATTACGAACCTGTAGAGTATCTAACTTGCTCATTTGGACTTGTGTAGCTCCTTGTGATGAATTTTGTATATTCGAGAAGCTATATGTTGTAAAGCTTCACATTTTGCCTTGATTCATGCATTGTCAACAAGGGGGAGAAGTTGGTGCATGCTTTGGGCTCCTGGGAGTGTTTGGAAGGTGTTCCAATTGGTTAGGGCAAATTTTGAGCAGTTTGGTGCAGGGCCGGTCTCATGGGGCGGTCTAACAGCACAAAGGCGGTCAGATGAGGCACAGGTGGTCTAACCGCCCTGTACAGGCGGTCTAACCGCCCTGGGCAGAGTGAGCAGGTTTTTGCTCTTTGTTGCATTCCCGCGTTGCATTGCTGCATGTTGACGGATAAAACTCGTATCCACCTACGATCCGCAAGCGTACGGACCTACACCTTTTTCACCACGGGATTCCCAAGGTTCTTGTCAATCCGCGGAGCAAGGGGATTACTAGCGCTTAACCAAGTACTAATCTAGTTGAATGGAAAACCTTTGAAAGAGTATTAATCTAAAAGTAAAGACAATCTAACCTAAGTTAATCTAAGTTAAGTTGATCAAACAAATACAGGGTTAAACTAAATGGTAAAGGAGTGAACACAAGAGAGTGAGCAAGAAAGATAAGCGTTCCCTCCCTAGGATCTAGGATAACATGGTATGCATCTACTACACGAAAGCGGTAAACCAATCTACCGGGGGTTGTGACCACGGTTTCGCCCTTTCCCTCCTCTCGTACTGTCACTACGCGAAGGTATTCGTGACTAGACCTATGATGGACACGGTATGTTGATGGAATCTATGGGAGTAGCGGATATCATACGCCCGAAAAACACGGTAGCTAACCTTAATCATCAAAGCATCATCAACATGAAAACAATAGATTGAAACCACAAATCGAGTAGCGATCACATAGCATGTATCCATCTAATCCTAGGGATGAACGGAGACATTACCCCATCATCTTACACGGATTGAAGCACATAGGGGTGATGGAGACTCCGGAGAACGTCGTCGATGAAGATGGCGGCGATGGAGCTTGGGAACACCCCTAGGCCAGCGGCTTGGAGTCCTCCTCTTGCTTCCTTCTCTCCGCCGGCGTTGATCCTTGCGACGAGCTCATCTAACTCTCTCCCTCATCTTGCGGCGGCGGTTTTCTGGTGATTGGCGTCGGTAGGATGATTTGTTCGATGGGTCGGTCGACGGCGGCGGAGGGAATAAATAGATGAACACCTAGGGCAAAGGGGGGACCGAACCGACCCCGGAGTGGGCTGGGCCGGTCGGCCCAGGCCGGCCGGCCCAGGCCCACTTCGGCCCGGTTCGGCCCCGGTTTCCTCCCCGGTTGCTTCTCGCGTGATCCCTTATTCGTGTGCACTTGCATGTGGGCCTTTGACGTTGTTTCCTTCACGGTTAAGGCTTGAATCCTTGCTATGCAAGCTTCGCTGTTTTCTGGTTGAGTCCCTGAAGACCTGCACGTTGATGCTTCGGTCCTCGGGTCATTTGGAGTCATGTTCATCGCGTGTCTTGACTCTTGTCGGGCTTCATGATCTTCTTCCAAAGTGCTTGGTGAACTTATCCCGAAAGTCTCCTCATTAGCGTAGATTTCCTGCGTAAACAATAAACTCCAAAATCGACATGCAAGTGTGAACTTGTTATATCATTAGTATGCCTAGTGGCGGGTTAGTTGCAAATCATAATCGAAACCAATGTATAACAAGTACTCTAGGTTGACGGAAATTCACCGTCAACATCTCCCCCATGCTTAAACCTTGCTCGTCCTCGAGTAAGTGGTCCTCGCTTAAAAGGGAAATCAGCATTGCCTTCCAATGTTATCCCTGCACTTAGTCATTCATGACGAGACAAATTGCTCTCTCCTAAGAATTTATTTTTAAAGTTCAAGTTGTGACCGGCTTCTTTTTCAATAAGGAAGATAGACTAACAATAAAGAACAAGCCACATTTAACACGATGCTCTCAAACTTAAGTGAACTTCAAACCATTACCTTGCCACATGGAAGAATTTTCAAAAAGATGCATATCCAACATAAGTGAAAATCTCTTGCAAGAGCCCATGGAACACTCATCTCATCAAGTCACTCAAGCCTATACTAGATTATTTTCAACCTACTCTACTCATATGTGATAGTGGAAGGCTTATGTGGAGCTTGGAAGGTTAAAAACAATCCTAGCAAAACATACATCCGAAATATTGTCAAATTAAGAGAGAGATCTATTGGAATTACCGAGACTCGTCAAAAAGGCCATGGAAAATAAATGTTGGAAAGAGAGAAGGATGAAACACACACATTTAGATAAGTGGACATGTGCAAGTGGCAAATGGATGATCCCGAGGCACGAGTGAAGTCCTCGTTATCGGATTGCACATGGTTGGAAAATTTGAGTGTGGATTTGTCATCAAGACACTTGAGAACTTATGAAGCAAAAAGAACCGAGGAGTATCTTTATTTTTTTCTTTATTTTATTTCCTTCTCATTTTTCTCTCTTTATTTTTTTTCACTTTATTCTTCCTATTTTTCTTACTTTTCTTTTCTTATCATTTTTTTTCATTTTTCATTTTTATTCTTTTTTTCTTTTGCTCCTCAAAACTTTTTGCAACATAATACTTACATAGCATTTGTGTTAGAGAATGACTCCTCCCCCATGCTTGAACGATGCTCGTCCTCGAGCATAAAAGAGAGGGGAAATGACTGCTAAAGTAAGTATAAATTCCATAATCTTGCGGAATATTTGAATCTCCATCGAGAATTTTACTCCATACTCAAATTGGGTTGTGGACAAGGAGGTGATCACAAAAAGATGTTTTTGGTTTAGGGTGGATGCCCAGCGAAGTTTGTGAAATTTTCGATGTGAAAACCCACAATGCATGGACAAAAAGGCTAGCATGAAAAGTTACACAAAGGAATGACCAGCTTCTTAGTCTCGAACCATAGAAATCAATCCTAATCCAACTCATCAAAACATATGTTTGAAATCTACGGGTTTTATTATCATAAAACATATATGTATATGGCTTTGGTAGGTAGAACTTTGCAAGAGCATCACAAATATGTAGATAGCATAAAAGTTAAGTTTTCATAAAAACAACAAGTTATCCGGCTATCCATAAACTTAAATCAAAGAGCAAAGATATGTATGTGGGTCTAGAGAATAGTCATTTCACCTCCACAAATAAAAGAGCCGGTATTTAAATTAATTTCAGATCATATTATAGAGAGCAATTAACCAAGACATGTATAACTTCATGTAGGTAAAACAAAGCAGCAACTTTCATCATCTTTCCGTAAGCATAGGCAATATAGAACATCGAGGTGAACACATGGTCATGCTTATCTATTGAAAGTAAAAAGAAACCTAGGTTGTCCTCCTAGTAGCCATGTTATTGTTTGAAGAGAAAAACAAAAGGTTGCACCTAGTTGATGTTGAAGGCATACTTACAAGCATTTGTGGTTGGAAAAGAGAAGGTCCATGGAGATGTTACCATCCTTTGTAATTCTTCGTTGCCTTCTTCCGACATCTCCATGTATCGTTGTGGCTTTTGCTTTTGTCTTGATTTATCAACACTCCTAGACTTCTGAATTTAAACTTGTATGCCTAATGGAGTCATTGGTCGACCTTCTCTTCAATGTTGTCATCACCATCTCCTCTTTCTTGTTCTCATCATCTCCTTGCTGTCTCTTTTTTCATGGATTTCCCCCTCTGTCCAGAACAGTACATATATCGAAATATAGCTCTATTGAAAAGTTTATGGAATTACCTTTCCAACGTGTGGTCATTCATCGAAAGCGGAGTTCAAACAAGGGAGCTATGTCCGTTTTACTTCAGCGCTGCGTGCTGTCCAAAACTGATTTCAGGACGTGTTGCACTCGGTGATTCGGGCATAACCGCTTGTAGGAACCTCCGATTGTCTTGATTCTTGATTTGTTGGAATCGTAACTTCATGGGGCTTCTAAATATCCAAAAATATCCAGTGTTTTCCCTTCGAGACCATGCAGAATTTTGATGAGATCGATAGCTTCTCGCGCATTGATCCGGTGATGTTAACGATCTTGATCATTCTATCTTCTAGAACGTCATGTTGCACTTCCGTGTTGAAGATTCAGGGTCTCCCCCATGCTTAGCATTTTGCTAGTCATGGAAGAAGAAGACAAAGCACTTCTTAGCCATCCTTCAATTTCCTTGTAGTGAGAGTCTTTATCTTGCCTGTAAGACGTTTTAAACGCACATTCTACCCCAAGGTGACGGTTGGGAGTAGATAGAATTGCCAACAATCCAACAATGTCTCCTAAGATTCTTAACTTGTGGCATAATTAGTTTAATGAGGAATAAAAACCTAATGAGTGTACGTGGTGCAAGGTGTGTATGCACATGATAGGAAAGCATATAAACAAAGACAATGTTTTCACCTAGTTCTAAACACCATGTTTACAACTAGGTTGCGGAATTTCTCCATAGCCATAAAGGTTTATATATCTAGGGTTAAAACACCATGTCTATCCCTAAATCAATAACTCTTATAGCACAAGAAAAATTAAGCGCATTGCAGAGCTTATAAACTAACCAATGCAACATGAAAACATATGAAAAGCTAGCAAGGTTTATCGAACTTAATGATGATGGTCCGCAATCATGTTTAAACACCACGTTTACACAAGATCACAAAAGAAAAATACTCATAAGGCCTTATGAAGTATTAACATGGAAAATGAAGCATACATCATTAAGTATATAAAACAACCAAGCCAACTATGTGCAAAACATGTATACACAAAGAAACATCACGAGGACAACAAAATGCAATGCATGCAAATAAATAAGATCATGAACATGATGGTGGTTCTAAAAAGGAAAACTGAACTTAGATTAATAACCACAAGTTGATCATTATAAGATAGTGTCATTCTTTATTTTCTCTAAGAAAGTAGTAAAAATATAAAGAAACGGGTTGCCTCCCGAAAAGCGCTTCATTTAAAGTCATAGAGCTCGACTTTCTCACATACCTTCTTTTCGTTGCATAGCCATGGCCCTTCATGCAAGAATAAAAGGTACCAATGCAGCTTTAATTTACTTCCCATGTTGTGCTTGATCACTTATAGAAGACTTGCCCAAAGCATCCTTTTGTTTCATCGTTATCTCTTTCTTTATCATCCTTCGGTGCTGCCTTCACTCCATGAATTTTTGTTTAATGTCCAGAACAGAGAGTATACTCAAGCTCTACTCCATTGCACAGTGCACAAAATTTCCTTTCCAACGAGTCTTTATTTGCCCAAATCAGACTCCGGACAAGAGAGTTACGTCCGTTTTACTTCGGCGATGAAATCTGTCCTGAAATTTCAGAACGCGCAACGCTCAATGTTTTCTCCATAACTCCTTGCACGGGTCTTCAAACTTGTTGGTTCTTGATGCGTTGGAATGGTAAATTGATGGAGCTTCTGAATATCTTATTTTCTTCATTTGTACACCTCTGAACAAGCCCTCAAATTGATGAAGACAGCAGCATCCATCGCAGGATTCGGAGAGGTTGATGATTTATCTTGCAACTCTTTTAGGCATGACTTCTTTTTTTCATTATTCAAGCCTGTCTACATGGTTAGTGAAAATCGGGCCTTTCCCGACATATGATTCTTTAAGGTCATTAGCTTGACCAAGCGCAAAGCATGATCGAGATTTACAAAACTTATTGTAAACATACGCGTCCATAATTAACACCACATGTGAATTGTAGCAACAAGTCAAGGTGTAAATAAAAGAAGCATATGTTTCATGCATAGCACTTAGCTCATCATTAGGCAAAGGTTGTTTAGGTGTGAGATTAATTGGATCAAAAATAAATGTTTCCTCTTTTTCATTCTCAAGAAAATCTAGCCTATCAACATGATCACTATTGGAACAAGGCATAGACATTAAACTATCATTCATACTATTGGTTGAGCATGAGTATTTGAATTTATCAACATCAATACCAATAATATCTTGAGATTTCAGCACGTACCTTGGCCTTAGAGATTGTTCAACAAGAGTGATATTTGGTTCATCAAGCGGTGTTGAAGGAGAATCGATCTCAACAAGTGTAGTTGCCTCTTCATCACCATCTTGCAATTTCTTCAACTCATCATGTGGAACATGTAATCCTTCAACTATGTACGCATTCATCTCTTCTTTGAAGTCTTCTTTATCAACCAGATCTTCATCTTCAAAGACTTGTATGTTGCTTTCTTTATCTTCCATGTACCACATGTCGTCAAGATCGCTCATTGTTGATTCACTCTTTCCTTCATCCTTGGGTACTTCCATGTCTTGATTTGCTAGTGTGTAGGCTTCAATAGCACACAAGCTATCATCTAGCTTGAGTCCTATCTCCTCCCATTTATCCTTTGAGTCACTAGGCTCATCACGGTTGTACTCTTCTCTTCCTTCATCATAAATCTTTGAGTTGTCAAACCGGTCGATCCATCCTTCATCCCCTTCTTCTCTTTCTTCTTCAAACATCTTTTGGATCAACTCTCCACTCATCTCTTGATCAAATATATCTTCAATTAGTTTGGCAACGTGTCGGCGTTCCTCCTTCCTTCGGTAGTTAATTAGTGGGGCGAAATCAACTTGAACCCAACCGGATTGAATGAACTCCGCCAATGGTCTAGCATTCCACATACTTCGGCCTACATTCATGTTAGTTTCAACATTTTTAACATCCGAAATGACTTCTCTTACCTTGGGAAGTGGATCTTCACTTTCTTGTATGGTCCGTTCATCTTCCTTGACCTCCGGTTCATCTTTTTCGTAAATTTCAGCAAGCACCTTGGGCTTGCTTTTGTCGTTTTGCTCCTCTCGACAACATCTTTGCCAATCTCGTAGCATTCTTTGTCCATTGCTTATCCTTTGTAAGATTTGTGCGGCTTCACTAATTGTTTTATCCATTATATCACCGCCCGCACACATGCTTACAAAACGAGACGAGTTAGGGGTTAGTGAAAAATAAAAGGTATGCAACATCAAGTCACCGGAAAATCCCAAGTTCGGGCCTCGCTCAAGTAGTTCATTAAAACGGTCCCATGCTTCATCAATTCCTTCATCCTCTCCTTGCTTGAAATTGAGCACTTTCCTCCTTAAGTCTTGGACCTTGCTTATGGGAAAGAACTTCAAAAGAAATTTCTTCACTAGCTCATCCCAATTTCCTTTTGCTTCAACGGACGCAAGTGTGTACCATCTTCGCGCTTCATCTTCGAGAGAGAATGGAAAGAGATTCCACTTGAACCAAGCGGGCCGGAACTCCTTTTTGTTGCACCGTGTTGCATAACATCGTGAATTCCTTAATGTGTCTATATGGGTTGTCATCCTCCAATCCTCTAAATGGTTTTGTCGCCACTAACTTGATGATTCCAGGCTTCACTTCATAGTGGGTTGTAGCAAATGTCAAATCTTATTTTTGCATCTCAATGTCTTCCATTGACGACATTGCTAGCTCCCTTAGCGACATCTCTTCGTCTTCCAATGGTGAGGTGAACAAATCCATCTAGGCACAAGAAAAGTAGAAAGAAAAACAAAAAAGATTTTTTTTCTTTTTTTTTTAGAAAATAAGGGTTAGGTGTTAGTAATCAACAAAATTAATACTAGATTAAACGTAGCAAACTGGCTTGCTCCCCGGCAACGGCGCCAGAAAAAGGGGCTTGTTGACGGATAAAACTCGTATCCACCTACGATCCGCAAGCGTACGGACCTACACCTTTTTCACCACGGGATTCCCAAGGTTCTTGTCAATCCGCGGAGCAAGGGGATTACTAGCGCTTAACCAAGTACTAATCTAGTTGAATGGAAAACCTTTGAAAGAGTATTAATCTAAAAGTAAAGACAATCTAACCTAAGTTAATCTAAGTTAAGTTGATCAAACAAATACAGGGTTAAACTAAATGGTAAAGGAGTGAACACAAGAGAGTGAGCAAGAAAGATAAGCGTTCCCTCCCTAGGATCTAGGATAACATGGTATGCATCTACTAAACGAAAGCGGTAAACCAATCTACCGGGGGTTGTGACCACGGTTTCGCCCTTTCCCTCCTCTCGTAATGTCACTACGCGAAGGTATTCATGACTAGACCTATGATGCACACGGTATGTTGATGGAATCTATGGGAGTAGCGGATATCATACGCCCGAAAAACACGGTAGCTAACCTTAATCATCAAAGCATCATCAACATGAAAACAATAGATTGAAACCACAAATCGAGTAGCGATCACATAGCATGTATCCATCTAATCCTAGGGATGAACGGAGACATTACCCCATCATCTTACACGGATTGAAGCACATAGGGGTGATGGAGACTCCGGAGAACGTCGTCGATGAAGATGGCGGCGATGGAGCTTGGGAACACCCCTAGGCCGGCGGCTTGGAGTCCTCCTCTTGCTTCCTTCTCTCCGCCGGCGTTGATCCTTGCGACGAGCTCATCTAACTCTCTCCCTCATCTTGCGGCGGCGGTTTTCCGGTGATTGGCGTCGGTAGGATGATTTGTTCGATGGGTCGGTCGACGGCGGCGGAGGGAATAAATAGATGAACACCTAGGGCAAAGGGGGGACCGAACCGACCCCGGAGTGGGCCGGGCCGGTCGGCCCGGCCGGCCGGCCCAGTGCCCACTTCGGCCCGGTTCGGCCCCCGGTTTCCTCCCCGGTTGCTTCTCGCGTGAGCCCTTATTCGTGTGCACTTGCATGTGGGCCTTTGACGTTGTTTCCTTCACGGTTAAGGCTTGAATCCTTGCTATGCAAGCTTCGCCGTTTTCCGGTTGAGTCCCCGAAGACCCGCACGTTGACGCTTCGGTCCTCGGGTCATTTGGAGTCATGTTCATCGCGTGTCTTGACTCTTGTCGGGCTTCATGATTTCTTCCAAAGTGCTTGGTGAACTTATCCCGAAAGTCTCCTCATTAGCGTAGATTTCCGCGTAAACAATAAACTCCAAAATCGACATGCAAGTGTGAACTTGTTATATCATTAGTATGCCTAGTGGCGGGTTAGTTGCAAATCATAATCGAAACCAATGTATAACAAGTACTCTAGGTTGACGGAAATTCACCGTCAACACCGCATTTGTTCAGGGGGAGTGTGCTTTGGCTCAGGGGGAGCTTGCACATGTGCAGGGGAAGCTCTTTGTGGTGTTCGAGTTTCGCTTTGGTGGTTTGCGCTCTTTGCTTGAGTTGTGCTTTGTCTCAGATATGTCGAGCCGTTGCCCTTGCCTAAGAGGTCCGAGACTTGTCTTCTTCAAGTGATCTTGCTCTTTGCCTTTCTTTGGCTTTCGATCGCTTGTTGAGGTTTCTTTTTATTTGTTTCTTTTCTTTTTCCTTTTCTCTTTGGTTACAAATCATGTGGGTGTTGTCAATGCACTCATCAAGTGGGAGATTGAGGACCATGTGTGGTTCGAGGACCGGTGGATGGTCGCTTCCTTGTGTGATGAGTGATTGACAACGTTGTGTGGACTGATTCTTGGCTAAGTATTGCGGGTGCGGGTTGCGGCTTGACTCGTGTTGGTGCGGGTGAAGAACAAGCGCGAAAGGTCGTTGCTTCGGTGAGGCCTCCAGGTGTGGAGAAGACAAGTAGACTTCGTTCGAGGGACCCGGTGGCCAGTGGGGTCAAGTGCGGGCCGCATGGTGGCAAGAACAGCAAGATGAAGCCGTGGACGGTTTCTTGGTAGAGCCTCAAAACCAAGGGCGAGCCGGGACTACGTGCGAGCCGAGTCATGAGTGGAGATTGGCGGAGGCTACACCGAGTTCGCGGGGTATGCAGTGGTTCACCAGAAAACCATTGGGTTACTCGGTTGAGCCACAAAACGAGACCGAAGACTCGATGAGGGGGTGCGGCCACCCAGGCTGGTTCAACCGCCCAGGAGGGGCGGTCAGACCGCCTGGGGCCGGTCAGATCTCCCGAGCCGGTCCTAACCGCCCGTGGGGGGGGGTCTAACCGCCCTGGCCGCCGGCGCCGAGAAACTTCGAAGCGGAGGACACACGTCGGGATAGCAAGGCTTGCGTCGAGGCTAAGCAGGTTGCGGTGGCCGGGCATCCGTCCGATGAAGATATCCCAAAGATTTCCAAATCCGCCCTTGAGGGGCATGTATCCCTAGTTATTAGTGAAGGGTAGTTTAGTCTTTTGGGTGCCTCCATATATACTCATTGAATGGGTGGATGGCAGCCAACTCTTGGAACCCTAGCTCATTTGTTTTTCCATTTTCGTTCTCTATTTTCCTTAGGTTTTTAGAGGACTAGCTTGAGAGCTTCATGTGAGATCTAGAGAGAGGGATGGATGTTTGGGTGGCAAGCTAGACCTTGTACGAACCTTTCATGGTATGTATAGATGGTTCGGCGTTGTTCTTCATGGTGGCTTTCCCATCTCTTTTGTGGTGATTTTCGGAGCTCTTTGTTGGCGGTGTTTTGAGGACGATTTCTTGGGGTTTTTGGTGGGTGTCACGTATGAGGTTCTTGTGCCTCTTTGGCTGGGGACTTTGCCCCCAAATCTCCTTTGAATCGGACTCGATTTGGTGGTTTTTCGAGTTGGGTGAGTTCTTGACCTAGAGAAGCGATTTCTTCGATTCCTCTTGGTTGTGAGCGTTTCGGGTCGATTCCTTTAAGGTAGAGGTTGCCCAGGAGGTAACCCAGCTATTCTTGAAGTTTTGCTGCAATACGTGGAGTGATTCGGGAGATCGAGCGCGAGGAAGTTGAGGTTTGACCCGCGGGCTGTTTTTCTGGGATAGGCGGTCTAACCGCCTACGAGTGGGGCGGTCCGACCGCCCCGGGTGTTTCCGTGTCGAAGTTTTGTTTCGCCGGATTTTCCTCTCGTGAGTTTATTCGCCTTGATCGGAGGAGTGTCTAGGTGAAATTTGGGGTCGTTCTCGTGCTGTTTGCTAGGTGTTCTTGGTTGGAGTTCGTTGCTGGGTACAAGAGGTTAGACCGCCCCTGGTAGCCGGTCTAACCGCCCCTAGGCCCCTGGGTGGAGTTTTGGTTTTCACCAAGATTTTCTGGTAGCTAGCATGGCCTTGACCAGAGATCTCTGTTGGTGAAACCGTGGTGCGTTTTGGTGCTCAGAAGAGGTGTTTCGGAGGATTTATCGGTTACCAGGTGGAGGCGGTCTAACCGCCCCCTATACCCGGTCTAACCGCCCCCCTTTCGTTAGCCGACTTTCGAGTTGTTTCCGCTGCCGTTGGTGCGTGTGTGTTGAGGTTGCTGGTAGAGTTTGCTCCTAGGACCAGTAGCACTCCAGTGGCTACGTGGTTTTGGCAAACAGAAGGTAGAAGTGCGGAGCGTGTGATTTCGGGGGTCCGACCGAGCTAGTTCGTCTTGTCGGAGTTTCAATCTCCCTCGAGAAGAATTTTTATCGGCTCCCATTCACTCCCCCCTCTCTGGTCGCCTTATCGGTCCTTCAGTTTTATAATTTAGTTTATCTTTTGTTTGCTATATCTAGCCCTTGATGTGAAGACATAAAAAGTACAAGAGTCGGATTCGAAGCTCGAAGCGACCAAGTATGAGATTAAATCCAAGATCATCGAGATGGTGGTGGCAAACCCGTTTGAAGGGATGGTTACGGAGAACCCATATAGACACATAAGGCATTTCACGACGCTATGCAACACGGTGCGTCAAGAAGGAGTTCCCGATGAATGGTTCAAATGGAATATCTTTCCCTACTCACTTGCCGGCAATGCAAAGACATGGTACTCGTTTGCGTCATTTGAAGTTGAAGGAAATTAGAACAAGTTGACAAAGAAGTTTTGCGAGAAGTTCTTTCCAATTAGCAAGGTTCAACATCTAAGGAGGCAAGTGATCACTTTCATGCAAGGAGCAGAGGAAGGGATAGACCAAGCTTGGTATAGGTTTAATGAGTTAATCGAACAAGGACCAAGACTCGGCTTCTCCGGTGACGTACTCTTGCATACATTTTTCTTTTCCCTAACCCCTAGTTGCATGCAACACGTCCAAATGTGTGTAGGTGGGGATCTCATGGAGAAAACACTCACGGAAGCCGCCCAACTTCTACAAAAAACTAGTAAAGCGGCTGCCATGCGAAGAGATTGGGAAACAAGACTTGCGGAAGAGCCGGAATATAATTCAAGGAAGAAAAAGTGTGCTGAATTTTTTAAAGAGGCAACCCCGGAAGTCACAAAAGAGGAACCAATCACGGAAAAGCTTGAAGAAGAACACATCAAGTAAAGAACCACCCGCGAGCATTGACTTCGCCGTACCAAATGAGACAAACAAGAGAAGCTTGTCAAGCGCGAAGCCACTAAGGGAGTTCGAACCAATGGATTGGATTCCTATTGATTACGGAGAAGTATTCGACAAGAGAAGACCGTTCCCTAATCAAAAGGGAATGGCAAGAGCATTGGAAGTGGATTTCCCATCAAAGAAAGTGGAGAATTCGTACAACCTTGAAACCACCGGTGAGATCTTCCAAAAACTCTTTGGAGATGACGTAGTGGATCCGGAACACATAACCGAGGTGAAGAGGATCATGGGGATCAAGCCCTAAGCATCACCATACGCTTGCCTCGCCGAAGTTTATGCGATAGGATCCGAAGAAGAAGAGAAGATGACACCACACTTGACGTGCGAGATCAACAGAGTTCAATGCAAAGCTTTATGCGACATCGGAGCCCAAGTAAGTGTCCTATCTTCTAAAATTTACAATAAAGTTCAAGACCAAAACCAAAACTTAGCTCCAACATCGACGAAATTAATTATGAGAGATGGTAGAACTATCAAACCTCTAGGTATTGCTTGCAACATGAAAGTAAAAATCTCTGGAAAATGTATACCAACCGATTTCTTTGTTATTGATGCTTACCATAGTAATCATGATCACATAATCTTAAGTAGGCTCTTTATTATGTTGGTTGATGCCGTATTAGATGCCGGAGAAGGCAAAGTAACGATGAACCTTAATGGAACAAAGTACACATATAATTTTCTTCGCGTATCTAAACACCCTACACCCTTTCCTCCCGAAGACGAAGAAGTAGAGGGGATAGATAGCCTTTGTTTTGTTGAAACCCTTAGAGACCCACTGCAAAGAGCGATGTAGAATCAAATTAGTAATCAACAAGATGAAGAACTATAAGAAGCAACAAAAGGCTTGGAACCACATGATGGAAGCGTGGAAGAAGGAAAATTCCAAGATATAGGAGAGATTAAACCCGAGGAGCCACAAGCGCCCGAGGTAGACCTTAAACCTTTGCCCAAAGGATTAAAGTACGAATTTTTGGGGCCGGACAAAACTAATCCAGTCATCGTGAGCGACGAGTTGAGTCCCGAAGAAAATGAGAAGTTGCTGATTTTATTAAGAAACATAGGAAGGTGATTGGATATTCGATTAATGTTCTTAAAGGTATTAGCCCTGCCTTTTGCACTCATCGTATACCAATGGAAGACCAATGTAAACCTATAGTGGACCACCAAAGGAGGCTAACTCATGCCATGCGAGAGGTAGTAAAGAAAGAGGTCATCAAGTTACTTGATGCCGGAATCATCTACCCGGTTCCGCATAGCAAATGGGTGAGCCCTCTACATTGTGTACCAAAGAAAGAAGGTTTGAGCGTGGTGAAGAATGAGAAGAACGAATTGATACCACAAAGAACCGTGACCGGGTGGCGGATGTGTATTGATTATCGTAAGCTTAACAAAGCGACGAAGAAAGATCACTTCCCCCTACCGTTCATCGACGAGATGCTTGAGAGATTAGCAAACCACGCTTATTTTTTCTTTCTCGATGGGTACTCGGGGTTCATGCAAATTTCCATTCACTTGGACGATCAACACAAAACAACGTTTACATGCCCTTACGGAACATTTGCATATAGAAGGATGCCCTTCGGTCTATGCAACGCTCTTACCTCTTTTAAACGTTACATGATGGCCGTATTTTCGGAATTCATCGAAGAAACTGTCGAGGTGTTCATGGATGATTTTTCCGTTTATTGGAAGACATTCATGGATTCCATGGCAAACTTGGAAAAGGTCCTCATGAGGTGTGCGGAGGTAGACTGGGTGTTAAATTGGGAAAAGTGTCACTTCATAGTTAAGCAAGGCATAGTGCTCGGACATGTTATATCCAAGAGAGGCATTGAAGTGGACAAGGCTAAGGTAGAGACGGTTGAGCAACTCCCACCTCCGACGGATGTTAAGTCCTTAAGGAGCTTTCTAGGCCATGCCGGATTCTATAGAAGATTTATTAAGGACTTCTCAACGATCACTAAGCCTTTTACACATCTCCTTAAAAAGGATGTGGCCTTTGACTTTGATGAGAAGAGCCTAGCGGCATTCCGAACCTTGAAAAGTGCATCGGTGAGTGCTCCAATCATCCAACCCCTGGATTGGAGCCAACCTTTCGAGATCATGTGTGACGCAAGTGACTACGCCGTAGGCGTGGTTTTGGGTCAAAGAAAGGAAGGTCTTGTTCACGTCGTTTACTATGCTAGCAAAACTCTTAGTGGGCCACAATTAAATTATGCCACTACGGAAAAAGAGTTGCTAGCGGTGGTATTCGCTTTCGAAAAATTCAGATCTTACATTGTGAACTTGAAGGTCATTGTTTACACCGATCACGCAGCCATCAAGTATCTCTTGGCTAAGAAGGAAGCTAAACCATGTTTGATTCGTTGGATCCTTCTTCTCCAATAATTTGATGTTGAAATTCGTGATAAAAGGGGGGTGGAAAATGTTGTGGACGATCATTTGTCTAGGATGAATCGTGGACAAGATGAAAAAGAGCCCATAGAATATAAGATGAGAGGTGACCACCTCTATAGAGTGCTTGATAAAGACACTTGGATGATCGATATCATTCGAGAAATTCGAAAGATGCCTCTCGATCGTCTAGATAAAAACTCTCAAAAGAAGATAATCTCCAAAAGTAGGAAATACTTTTGGGATACACCATACCTCTTCAAACTCGGCAATGATGGAGTGATGAGAAGATGTGTGCCAAGAGAAGAAAGGGTTGAGATTTTAAGAAAGTTCCACTCGGCGGAGTACGGTGAACACTCTTTCCATTTTCGAAACCAAGCGAAAGTATGGTCGAGCGGATTCTATTGGTCGGAGATGCATGAAGATACTAAAAGATATGTTGCATCATGTCACGAATGCCAAAGAACCGGAAACATCTCTCAAAGAAATTCTATGCTTTTGAAATACAACCTACAAATCGATATATTTGATGTATGGGGTATAGACTTCATGGGGCCTTTTAAAAACTCATGTGGATATGAGTATATCCTAGTCATGGATGATTATGTATCCAAGTGGGTAGAGGCTATGCCATGTCGTAAAGCTTCCACGGAGGAGTCCATTACTATGATCAAGAATGTGATTTTTCCTCGTTTCGGTACACCGAGAATCTTGATAAGTGATGGAGGAACTCACTTCACCGGGAAGAATTTCAAAAAGTGCTTGTCCAATTTGGGGATTGAACATAGGGTTTCTACGGCCTATCACGCACAAACCAACGGACAAGCGGAAATTTCAAATAGGCAATTAAATAGCATCCTCAACAAAACCATAGAGAAGGGAGGCAAAGATTGGTAAAAGAAATTAGACGGAGCTTTATGGGCTTAACGAACGACGTTCAAGACACCGATAGGTATGACCCCTTATCAATTCGTCTATGGAAAAGCTTTCCACCTTCCGGTTGAGTTGGAACATAAAGCCTACTGGGCGATTAAAGAGATGAACCTCGATCTCGAGGCCGCGGTGGTGAAACGAAGGATCCAAATAAGCGAGCTAGAGGAGATGAGGTTGAAATCATATGAAAATGCAAGCATATACAAGGAGAGAATCAAAAGGTGGTATGATAAAAGATTGAAAAAGAAAGAGTTTAAAGAGGGAGATAAGGTCCTCCTCTACATTTCGAGGTTTAAAACCATCGGAAAGTGGAAATTGCAAAGCAAGTGGGACGGACCTTATGTTGTGCATTCGGTGCTCTCCAACGGAGCAATAACCATTATCGATATAAAAGGCGATAAATTTATGGTGAATGGTCAACGGCTTAAGGTGAAGCGATGCGAGCTCAAGCTACCCGTCGAGATCAAGAGGACCGCCCGCATCCGTTGCGGAGGGCGTGTCTCGACCAGAGCTATTACATCTCACATCCCCATCGAAGGAGAGAAGGTCCCTACAACCGTTCGAAGGTCGGCGCGCATCCAAGGCATGAAGAGGAAAGATTACAAGGAGGTGTCACCCGAGCCTAAGAATTATGGGGGTAGCGACTACTCCGACGATCGTAGCCCGAGCTCGTGGGCGGCCGCTGGAAGAGATGATAACGACCTCTACATTTTCGATGAGGTGCCTAACGAGAAGACTCCCGAAGGCCCCAACGGCGGCGGTGACGACGGCGGCGATGACAATGGTGGTGGTGACGACGGCGGCGACGACGGCAAACGACCCATTCGCATTGCATCCAATGTGTTGTGCGGCTTGCTGTCACTCCATTGGGGATCTCTGCGCGTCGGTCGACGAATGTCTCCAAGCCATGGAGGCGATGAAGTAGCATTTGGAGGATTTGGAGTGCGTAGTTGAAGACGACTGCAAGTTCCTTAACCGCAACGTGCGCAAACTCTTTGGCATGGTCGGGAACATGAGAGGCAAGTGGTGCAATACTTGCGGAAAGTACCACTAGGTCTAGTTTTCCCCTTAGGAATTTTGTAAGATACGACGAGGACGTTGTAAGTTTTTAGCGTGGGGGAGAGCTAGCTAGCTAGCCTTAGCTTTTGAGTTTCAAAGTTTAGGTTCGGTTTAGTCTTCAAGAGAGGAGAGTCTTAGAGTTTAAAGAGTCTTAGTTTTCGAGTGTGTTTTTAAATTTTTGCAAGTTTGAAGTATCTTAAATTAGTGTTGAGTCAAAGAAAATCAAATAAAAAGAGTCTTTATATATTTTGTGTCTTGTGTGATGCTTATCTTTATTCACTTGTTTGTTTATCTTTGATTCTTGATATATGAACATAAGTGTGTGGTTCGAAAAACGTTTACCGTGGTGCTTAGTGGAATTGCTACTACTTAAAGTACCCATACCGCACTTCGATCTTGAGCTTCACATGTTAGTTGTGCTATGTTCAATGCTAAAAATTGGCGGATTTCAGTTCTGAAAATTATCTTAAGAACCTTGTAATAAAGTTTAGCAAAACCTCTTTTTCCAACTTGAGAGTGAAAAGAAAAAAATCCTATACAAAGCCAATTTATTTTTTGCTCCACCATAAGTGTGATTAGCACGATGAGTTAGGCTAGGATCCTTCTCTCTTGGGAGTTTTAATTTCGAGCAATGATCATGTTCTTGTACTTATCTTTTGTTGCTAGCCTCGTCATGCATTCGGTAACGTGACTTTCACATCGGAAGTCCCGTACATCGCTGAATTCCATACCCAACCCTATACATCTCTTTTGTACATCGCATTCCTTGAACACAACCTACTCTCAAAGTTTCGCCTCGTCTCTAGCATGATTTATTTAAAATTTCAGATTGTATGCATGCAATAAAGAGAGGAGTTGAGGACTTTGAAAAGTTGTAAAGAGAGGGAAAAATAAAGGGAAAAGTATGAGTATGGAAAAGAAAGAAAGAAAGAAAGGAAAAAATATAGAAAAGTAAAGAAAGAGAAAAAATATGAGAATGAAAGAATGAAAGAAAAAGAAGAGAAAGAGAAAAGAGGAGTGGCAAGAAGGATATGAGAGGGGTGAATCAAGTAAAAAATATAAAATAAAAGTGTAAGGAAGTATGTCACGTTGTTGAGAGACGAAACTTTCATTCTTTTCCAACCATGTGCAATCCGACAACAAGGACGTCATCGGTGCCTCGTAGTCATAATTTTCTTTTGCCCTTGCACATGTCCACCATTCTAAATCTTCTCATCCTTGATATCCCTACATATGGTTAATTCTCATGATCATTGGCTTTGAAAGGTAAACAACCATTAGAGAAGTTCTTAGTTTGACGATACTTGTGTTGATTGCACTAGCCCTACATATAGCTCCACTTTACATGTTATAGGAGAGACTTATGGGAGGTGAGAGTTTTATAAAATTGGTTTAGGATAGCCACCTCATATGAGTGACTTGAGAGAGCTCGGAGAAAGATTTTTGTCTAATACTTGTTGCAGGAATTTTGTTTGAAAAATCATAAAAACCCTCCGATGGAAGCAAAGAAGTAAGCATGGCTGAAATTGAAGACTTCGAGTGAAGAGTTTGGGTTGTGGGATAAATCTTGACATGGTAAAAATTCTAAACTCCCATGTTTATGTTTGATAATCATTACTTTATGTTTATGTATTAAAGATGAAAGGATTGACTAACTTGTGAAAAAGGATTAGCGGTACACGATTACAACACTTTGGACGAAGTTCTTTTACGAGTACTTGCTCAAGGACGAGCAAGAGCTAAGGGTGGGGGAGATGTTGATGGTGTATTTTGGTACACCAAGCATGTTCATTACACTTTGGTTTGGATTTGATTATGGAACTAACCCGCCACTAGGCACGCTAATCATATAACAAGTTCATCTATGTGCATGCATTTGGAAGTGTTGTGTTTATGTAGGAAAACATGGACATAAAGGACGGATTCGCAACAAGTTCAAAGGAGCATTTACGGAGTCTTGTTTGTGTTCATGAGCTTGATGAAATCACTTCCAATGGTGGCAACGACCGAAGTGCTAAGAGGAACACCCCCGGGGATTGAAGCGTAAAAGACCGAACTTCACGCGCGGAGAACATCCATCTTGGACGCGAGGATGACATCGTCAAAATCATGCAAGTGGAGGGGGCAAAGTGCATAATCACCTGAGGACCCACGGGAGCGAAGGGGCGACCGAACCGGGCCGAGATGGGCCTGGGCCGGTCGGCCCAGGCCGGCCGGCCCAGCCCACTCCGGGGGTCGGTTCCGCCCCCCTTTCCTTGTACCCGAAGGATCTTCAACCCTAAAACCCTGGAGGCACCGCCATTCGACAGGGGGAGAGCCATTCGCACCAGGAGGCCATCCACAAGCTAGAGAGAGAGGAGGGAGATCTCCGGAGGGAGATCGTCCACCTCGAAGGAAGCACCCACAAGTGCAGAAGAAGGAAGACACCGTCGGAAGGGAAACCATGATCAATGGTGCTATGTCTAGCACCTTGATGGGGTAATCTCCTTATTCGTCTGTGGGTTGTAATCGATCTTGAGATGTAATCATACTTTGTCGGATTATCTATCTATCATCTTGTGTTGAATATACTTTAATGCTTAAGGCTAGCTACCATGCCATAAAGGGAGTATGAGCTCCAATGCTTCCTTGGATCCATTCAATACGTCGTGTCCATCATAGGTCTAGTCATGAATACCTTCGCATAGTGACAGTACGAGAGGAAGGAATGGGTGAAACCGTGGTCACAACCCCGATAGATTAGATTGGTTTTCATGTCTTTAAGCGATTGCATGTTCTAGTATCGTAGACCCGTGGGCGAGTGTCTTTTATCTTGACATCTTAATTGTAGTTTAGTTGTTTTCTAGTTTAATTGTAGTCAGAGGTTTGAGTAGCTAGAGTGTGAAGGTAGATCGAATGCTTGTAATCCCCTTGCTCCGCGGATTGACAAGAACCTTGGGAATCCCGTGGTGAAAAAGGTGTGGGGTTCGTACGCTTGCGGATCGTAGAGGGATACGTCTTTTATCCATCAACAGTCCTCCTTCGGGAACTTGTGGTGTGAAACCACCCGAGTGTACTCATTGAAGCACTTGAATGCCACTAATATAGTCTCCGTAGGATATTGAGCAAAAGTAGCAATCTTATTACGCAAGCTTTGAGTTTTACCCGGTGAGTAGTATTCCTTCATGAAGGACCTCATCAATGTATCCCAATTTTACACTGTCTTCACTGGTTGAGAGTAGAACCATTGCAAAACCTTCCCATAGAGAGAACGGAAAGAGCCTTGCCCTCATTTGATCTTGAGTCACCCCGTCCATGTTGAATGTTTGACATAGTTGAATGAACGCTTGGAGGTGAAGGTTCGGATCTTCTTTACCGGCAAAGGGTGAATGTTGCACCATGCTGATTGTTGAGGTCTTGATCTCGAACAGCCTTCCGATCTCCGCAGAGGTTCAAGATTGGTAGGTCGACATTGTCTGGGGTGCATAGCTCTCCGATCTTGTGCTCTTGCGGCGGTTGTTCTCCCATCGGTGGAAGTTGATTCTCCCGAGGACTTTGAGGAGGTGATTTCTTTGGAGATTCCGACGATCCTTCGTCTTCCGACTTCAAATCTACAAAATCCAGCTTCTTAGTGAGGACCATGTGTGGTTCGAGGACCGGTGGATGGTCGCTTCCTTGTGTGATGAGTGATTGACAACGTTGTGTGGACTGATTCTTGGCTAAGTAATGCGGTGCGGGTTGCGGCTTGACCGGTGTTGGTGCGGGTGAAGAACAAGCGCGAAAGGTCGTCGCCGGTGAGGCCTCCGGGTGTGGAGAAGACAAGTAGGCTTCGTTCTAGGGACCCGGTGGCCGAGGGGTGAAGTGCGGGCCGCATGGTGGCATGAACAGCAAGATGAAGTCGTGGACGGTTTCTTGGTTGAGCCTCAAAACCAAGGTCGAGCCGGGACTACGTGGGAGCCAAGTCATGAGTGGAGATTGGCGGAGGTTACACCGAGTTCGTGGGGTTTCCGGTGGTTCACCAAAAAACCACTGGGTTCCTTGGTTGATCCACAAAGCCAAGACCGAAGAACCGAAGATGGTGCTGTAGCAGTTCCAGACCGGTCTGACCGGTGGGTCTGACCGGTCTGACCGGTGAGGTGCACTGGTCTGACCGGTGTGCGACGACATAGTCCGGAATCTTCGAAGCGGAGGACACGCGTCGGAATCGCAAGGCTTGCATCGAGGCTAAGCAGGTTACGGTCGCCGGGCATCCATCCGATGGAGAATGCTTCAAGACTTCTAAAACCGCCCTTGAGGGGTTTGTATCCATAGTTGGTAGGAAAGGGTATTTTAGACTTTCGGTTGCCTCCATATAACCCAAGAGGTGAGAGGATGGCAGCCAAGCCTTGGAACCCTAGTTCATTTGCTTTCCTATTTTCCCTTCATATTTTCTTAGGATTTCTATAGGACTAGCTTGAGAGCTTCATGGTGATATCTTGTTGAGAGGGTTGGATGATCGGGCGGCAAGCTAGACCTTGTAAGAAACTTTGTTGCATGTCTAGATGATTCGGCGTGGTTCCTCAATGTTTGGATGTGTTGTTCCCGGTTGTTCTTGGTGGTGATTTTCGGAGCCCTCTCTTGGTGATTTCTTTGGGTTGTTTTTGGGACCTTGCTCTTGGGGATTTTATGGGGAAATTTGTGGGAACCCTTCGTGGTTCTTTGGGTTGTGATTCCCCTCCCAAATCCGTGAGTAAAGGGGCTCGATTTTGGGGTTTTCCGAGTTCTAGGGTTAGAGGTGTTCTTGGCGGGATTTCTTCGATTCCTCCTTTTTGGACAAGTTTTGGTGGGATTAATCTTGGCTATGGACTCCTCATGAGGTGTTACTATTATTCCCAAAGTCTTGTTCAAGTCCGTGGAGCGATTCGGGAGATCGATGTTTGGATTTGGGGGAGTTGACCCGTGGGTCTTTGTTCTTCCCGAGTCGCTCGAGCTACACCGGTCTAACCGGTGCTCTTGACCGGTCTGACCGGTGCAACCCTTGGTGGGTTTTTGCTCGGGTGAACGTCTGGGTGAGTTTGCTATTGTCCTGTGTTGGGGCTGTTTCGAGTTTGGGTTAGTTTGGAGGTCGGTTGACCTGTTTGGTGATTTGGGGCTTTCTGGCTGTGACCGGTCTGACCGTTGTGTCGCACAGGCCTGAACGGTGTGGATCCACTTAGTGGAAGTTGCCAAGTTTTACCAGCAGGGACCAGTCTGACCGGTGGTGTTCACCGGTCTGACCGGTGTGGGTCAGTGGACTTGAGTTTTGGTGTTCTGCTGCATTCTCGGGTCAGAAGGTTGTGTGTTGGTTCCTAGGTTCAGTGGCACTCCAGTGGCTACGTGGGCTTGGCCAACTTGGGTAGTAAGTCGGAGACGTGTGTTGGAAGCCGTGTTCATCTTGTTGGAGTTTCCATCTCCTTCGAGAAGAATTTTTATCGGCTCCCATTCACTCCCCCCTCTCTGGTTCGCCGTGTCGGTCCTTCAAGTGGTATCAAAGCCGGTTTGGGTCTTTATTGACTCTAACCAGTCTAAGATCCAAGGAAGGAATACCAGGAACGTGGTTCGGGTCCTCCAGACTTCGATGGCAAGAACTACCAGATGTGGAGTAAGCGGACGGCGGCGTTCCTCCGCTGAAAGGGTCAGATCCTTTGGGATGTCACGGTGGACATAGGCTATGTCTAGCCGATGGACTTCCTCGCTCTAGGATCGAGGGACAGGTTCGACACCAACAACAAGGCGGTCGACTACTTGTTTCATGCTCTGTGTCAGCCTGAGTTCGATCGGGTGCACACAGAGCACTTGGCTGGTAGAATTTGGGCGGTGCTAAAGGAGGCTCATGTTGGGAATGCCCAGGTTCAGGCACGGATGTAGGCGATCTACCAGAGAGAGTATGAGAACTTCACTCATCTCCCTGGTGAGTCCATCGATGCCTTGTTTCAGAGGTTCACGGTGGTTGTGAACAACATGAGGGCCAATGTGGACGTGCTCCCGTACGATGATCATTATAGAGCTGTCAAGCTCTTACACTCCTTGGATCGTACGATATGGGGCGGAAAGTTCGAGGCCATTGTGGAGTCAGAGAAGTATGACACTCTGACGGTGAATGAGCTGTTCTCGAAGCTCAAGTCGGCTGAGGTGGATAGGGGCATGACTGCCAAGCTCGAGGGTCCGACTGACTCCCATAGTCTCGCCTTGGTTGGTGGTTCAAATGGAAAGGCTAACACTAACCCATCCACTAGGATGTTCTCTTTGTCCTCCTTGATGTCTATGCCAGATGAGGAGTTCGACGTGCTTGGAGAGGACAAGCTGTCGCTTCTGACGAGGCGGTTCGAGAGGCTGCACGAGAACCGAGTGAACATGAGGAGGAACACAAGGACATGCTTCCAGTGCGGCAAGCCGGGACACTTTGTCGTCGACTGTCGGAGAAGGTCGAGAACAAGGACGGCTACAAACACAAGTCGAGGATGGATGGCAAGTACCGGTCGAGGTGCAACCACAAGTGCAAGTACAAGAACAAGCACACGGAGGAGCGACGATCGAGGAAGAAGGAGAGCCGAGGCAAGGCCCGAGCGATGGTTGGAGCGAGCGACGTCGACTCCAGCTCCGCGTACTCCACCTCGAGCTCAAGAAGCAGTGAAGACGAAGGCGATCGTCGCAAGAGCAGGAGGTCGTCCAAGAACCTGAGCGGGCTGAGCTGCTTTGCTAGAGACGGCTTCTGCACCATGGCGCTGAGCTCCGGCAGCAAGAAGAGCACACAGAGCGACTCGGACTCTGAGTCCGACGACGAGGTGCATGATGAACTTCCCTTCTTGCGCCAGGAGAATGAGAAGCTTGGCTCGTTGCTTGATAACTGTGATGACATGCTTAGAGAGGCAAATAAAATGAGGAAAGAGCTTAGGGCTTCACTCGAGGATGCTAGGACTAGAGTGGCTAAGCTAGAAACACAGGTGCTTGATAGCAAGCTTGAGATTGATTCCCTTAAGGCTTGCTCCATCTTTCTTGCTAGTCTTGCTTTGTTTAAGAAGAAGCATGCCTCCAAGTGTGAGGAACTAGATGTGCTTAGGGTTGAAGTAGCTGAGCTTAAGTCTAGACCTGCTTTGCTAGGTGCTTACACTTCTTGCCCAGTTTTGCATGCTAAAATTGATGAGATGCATGCTTACACTAGTTCTCTTGAGGCTAAGCTGAAAGAACCCATTCCTACATCATGCTCTACCTGTGAAATGCATGCTTTGAAGAATTTGGAACTTGCACATTATGTTGATCGTTTGCAGGATGAGAATGATGAGCTGAGAAAGTTGATGGGTTGGTTGTCTGGTCATGAGCCTCAGTTGAGGATGATGATCGAGGCATTTAAGAGGCAGGATGGTGAGGGACTTGGGGCAAACAAGGTTGGTGAGGGAAGTGGAGAGAATATCCCAGAGCCACCAAAAACACACCATAAAAATGATTTCCCTCCCAAACCTAACCATCTTAGGAACCGACTAGACACAACCCCAGCTCCACCCGTGTTTCCTACACCAACAAATGATCTCCAAAAGCCTATCAAGTTTGTGAGCACTTCGGGGAAAGTGTTCTTTGGGAAAGAAAGGGAGAATGCTAGTGAGGAGAAACCGGTGGAGGAGTTGAGTGGAGAGAAACCGAGTGAGCAGCCACAACCCAAGCCTAAGCCTAAGCTTGTGAGGTTCCATTGTGGCTATTGTGGGACAATGGTCATACGGATGAGTTTTGCTTCAAGAGGAAGAGAGAGGAGAGAATGGCGAAGGAGTGGGCTAACAAGGACAAGTACCACCCTTCCAATAGTGTACTTGAGCCTCGTGTGCAGTTGCCCAGGGCCAAGGCGAGTGTGAGGACAGTTCGGGCTTGGGGAGAGCAAAAGGCTGTTGGAGGTGCTGCTTTCAGAAGGTGAGATTAAGGTGAGTGACAAGATCACTCTCAGGCATGTTGCTCTTGTTCAATCGCTGGGGTACAATCTGCTTTCTGTGTCCCAGCTGTTGGATGAGGGTTTTGAGGTGTTGTTTCGGCCTGGTGGTTCTCGAATTTTGGACTCTCGAGGGGACCTTGTCTGTATGGTCGTTCCCGAGGGTCAGGTGTTTCGTGCTGCTTTTTCTCAGTCTTCGGGTGTGGAGCGTTGTTTCTTGGCTGGTTCTTCGAGTGAGTTGTGGAAGTGTCATATGAAATTGGGTCACTTGAGCTTTGACCTTTTGTCTCGCTTGAGTAAACTCAATTTGGTCCGAGGATTGCCACGGTTTAGGCTTGAGAAAGAGTTGGTTTGTGCGTCGTGTAAGCATGCCAAGATGGTAGCCTCTTCTCACCCGCCTCTCACCGATGTGATGACTGAGCGTCCATGCGAGCTGCTCCATATGGACCTTGTTGGCCCAGCTCGTGTGCGATCTGTGGGTGGGAAGTGGTATGTCCTTGTTGTGGTGGACGACTATTCTCCGTATGCGTGGGTGTTCTTTCTCGAGGAAAAGGGGGAGACATTTGGTTTTGTTCGAGATCTAGTCTTGAGGTTGAGGAACGAGAGGCATGGAGATGCCATACGAGCATTCCGCAGTGATGATGGCTCAGAATTTAGAAACTCTCATTTTGAAACCTTTTGCCATGACTTGGGTCTTGAACACCAGTTTTCGAGTCCGTATACGCCTCCCCAGAATGGTGTTGTGGAAAGGAAGAATAGGACCTTGTGCGAGATGGCTCGGACGATGCTTGGTGAGCATAGGACTCCGAGAAGGTATTGGGCTGAGGCGGTGAACACCGCGTGCTATGTGTCGAACAGGATCTACCTCAGAGTGCATAAGTAGAAAACATGCTATGAGTTGATGCACGGCCGCACACCCAAGGTGAGTCACTTCCATGTCTTGGGTTCAAGTGCTTTATTCCGAAGAAAGGGAAGAAGCTGGATAAGTTTGAGGCTAGGTCTGTCGATGGTATTTTCTTTGGTTATGCATCTCATGATTGTGACGATGTCATCCTCGCGTCCAAGATGGAAGTTCTCTTCGCATGAAGTTCGGTCTTTTACGCTTCAATCCCCGGGGGTGTTCCTTTGTAACACTTCGGTCCTTGCCACCATTGGAAGTGATTTCATCAAGCTCATGAACATGAACAAGACTCCGTAAATGCTCCTTTGAACTTGATGCGAATCCGTCCTTTGTGTCCATGTTTTCCTACATAAATACAACACTTCCAAATGCATGCACATAGATGAACTTGTTATATGATTAGTGTGCCTAGTGGCGGGTTAGTTCCATAATCAGATCCAACCCAAACTATAATGAACATGGTTGGTGCACCAAAATACACCGTCAACATCTCCCCCACGCTTAGCTCTTGCTCGTCCTCGAGTAAGTACTCGTAAAAGAACTTCGTCCAAGGTGTTGTAATCATGAATCGCTAATCCTTCTTCACAAGTTAGTCAATCCTTTAATCTTTAATACATAAACATAAAGTAATGATCATCAAACATAAACATGGGCATTTAGAATTTTTACCACATCAAGATTTACCCCACAACTCAAACTCTTCACTCGAAGCTTTCGATCTCCGCCATACTTGCTTCTTTGCTTCCATCGGAGGGTTTTTTTATGATTTTCAAAACAAAAATTCCTGCAACAAGTATTAGACAAAAAACCTTTCTCCAAATTCTCTCAAGCCACTCATATGAAGTGGCTATCCTAACCAAATTTTATAAAACTCTCACCTCCCATAAATGTCTCATATAACATATAAAGTGGAGCTATAGGTAGGGCTAGTGCAATCAACACAAATGTTATCAAACTAAGAACTTCCTCTAATGATTGTTTACCTTTCAAAGCCAACGATCATGAGAATTAACCATATGAAGGGATATCAAGGATGAGAAGATTTAGAATGGTGGACATGTGCAAGGGCAAAAGAAAACTGTGACTACAAGGCACCGATGACGTCCTTGTTGTCGGATTGCACATGGTTGGAAAAGGAATGAAAGTTTCATCTCTCAACAACGTGACATCCTTCCTTGCACTTAATTTTTCTTTTCTTTCACTTGATCCATCCCTCTCATATCTTTATTGCTACCTCCTCTTTTCTCTTTTTCTTTTTCTTCTTTCTTCTTTCATTCACATATTTTTTCTCTTTCTTTCTTTCTTTCTTTCTTTTCCATACTCATACTTTTCTTTTTATTTTCCCTCTCTTGACAACTTTTCAAAGCTCTCAACTCCTCTCTTTCTTGCATGCATACAATCTGAAATTTTAATTAAACCATGCTAGAGACGAGACGAAACTTTGAAAATAGGTTGTGTTCAAGGAATGCGATGTACGAAAGAGATGTATAGGGTCGGGTATGGAATTCGGCGATGCACGGGACTTCCGATGTGAAAGTCTCGTTACCGAATGTATGACGAGGCTAGCAACAAAAGATAAGCACAAGAACATGATCATTGCTCGAATTAAAACTCACAAGAGAGAAGGGTCCTAGCCCAACTCATTGTGCTAATCACACTTATGGTGGAGCAAAAAAATAAATAAATTTGGCTTTGTATAGGAATTTTTCTTACTCTCAACTTGGAAAAAGAGGTTTTCCTAACCTTTATTACAAGGTTTTTAAGATAATTTTCAGAACTGAAATCCTCCAACTTTTAGCATTGAACATAGCACGACTAACATGTGAAGCTCAAGATCGAAGTGTGGTGCAGGTACTTTAAGTAGTAGCAATTCCACTAAGCACCACGGTAAACATGTTTCAAACCACACACTTATGTTCTTATACCAATAATCAAAGATTAAACAAACAAGGTGAATAAAGATAAGCAATACATAAGACACAAAAATATATAAAGACTCTTTTTATTTGATTTTCTTTGACTCAACACTAATTTAAGACACTTGCAAAAATTTAAAAAACACACTCAAAAACTAAAGACTCATTAAACTCTAAGACTCTCACTCGAATATTAAACCGAACCTAAACTTGAAGCTCAAAATCTAAGGCTAGCTAGATAGCTCTCCCCCACGCTAAAAACATACGACGTCCTCGTCGTATCTTACAAGATTCTTAAGGGGAAAACTAGACCTAGTGGTACTTCCTGCAACTATTGCACCACTTGCCTCTCATGTTTCCGACCATGCCAAAAAGTTTGCGCACGTTACGGTTTAGGAACTTGTAGTCGTCTTCGACTACGTGCTCCAAGTCCTCCAAGCGCTGCCTCATCGCTTCCATGGCTTGGAAACATTCGTTGACTGTAGCGTAGAGATCCGCGATGGAGTGACGACAAGATTGGCAACACATCAGTTGCAATCCGAAGGGGTCGTCATCGCCATTGTCTACACCATCATCACCGCCGTCGTCGCCACCTCCATTGTCGCCGCTATCGTTGTCGTCGTTGCCGCTGCCATTGGGGCCTTTGGGAGTCCTCTCCCTGGGCTCCTCATCCCAGATGTAAAGATCGTTATCATCTCTTCTGGCGGCCGCCCATGAGCTCGGGCTGGGATCGTCGGAGTAGTCGCTACCCCCGTAGTCCTTAGGCTCGGGCGATGCATCCTTGTAGTCTTTCCGCTTCATGCCACGGATGCGTGCCGACCTTCGAAGGGGAGGAGGCATGTTCTCCTTCTTGACAGAGTCGCAAGGTGTGATAGCTCCGATCAGGACACACCCTGCGCAACGGATGCGGGCGGTCCTCTTGATCTCGATGGGTAGCTTGAGCTCGCATTGCTTCGCCTCCTCCATCGATGGCTCCTTGGCTTCTTGCTTCAACTCTAAGCTTCTCGGGGACACAATGGCTGCTGCAAGGGTGCAAAATATTGCTTGAAGGGGTTGATTCCCGAGCTCCCAATTCGGCCAAATAAATAGTCCGGAGGGGGAAGCCCCAGGGGACCTCATTTTCCTTTTTTAAACTTCCCTTAAAATTTTCGACCAAAGAGGGAAGTTGAAAAGGAGCAATTCGGGCAAAAATCGGGGACGTCGGCCGCCGAAACCCTCTTTGGGCCGGTTGGACCGAGCCGGCCGGCCCACCCTGCCTCGGGGGCCGGGCCGGTCCGGTTTTTCGCGCACCGCCCTTATTCCACCTCCTTAGCCCATAGGAAAAAGTTGTCCCAGTAAATCTTCGCGAGAAATTCCAGAAAATTAAAAGAAAAACTATTTACAAAAACCCATGTCTTGTTTTTCGTCCTAGGCCGGACGTTCGGGCTCTTCTTCGAGGTGAAGAGATCAACATGGTGAAGGGGTACAACGTCGGGCTCGTAGTAATCCTTAAGCCATTGACTATTTACCATATATTGATCGCCTTTCATATCCATAATGGTTACCGCTCTGTTGGAGAGCATCGAATGCACAACATAAGGTCCGTCCCACTTGCTTTGCAATTTCCCCTTTCCGAAGGTTTTAAACCTCGAATTGTAGAGGACCTTATCTCCTTCTTTAAATTCTTTCTTTTTCAACCTTTTATCATACCACCTTTTGAATCTCTTCTTGTATATGCTTGCATTTTCATACGCCTTTAACCTCATCTCCTCTAGCTCGCTTATTTGGATTCTTCGTTTCAGCACCGCGGCATTGAGATCAAGGTTCATCTCTTTAATCGCCCAATAGGCTTTATGTTCCAACTCAACTGGAAGGTGGCAAGCCTTTCCATAGAAGAATTGATAAGGGGTCATACCTATCGGTGTTTTGAACGCCGTTCGATAAGCCCATAAAGCTCCGTCTATTTTCTTTGACCAGTCCTTGCCTCCATCCTCTATGGTTTCGTTTAGGATACTTTTTAATTGCCTATTTGACGTTTCTGCTTGTTCGTTGGTTTGTGGGTGATAGGCCGTTGAGAATCTATGTTCGATTCCCAACTTGGACAAGCACTTTTTGAAATTCTTCCCGGTGAAGTGAGTTCCTCCATCACTTATCAAGAATCTCGGTGTACCAAAACGAGGAAAAATCACGTTCTTGATCATAGTAATGGACTCCTCCGTGGAAGCTTTACGACATGGCATAGCCTCTACCCACTTGGATACATAATCAACCATGACTAGGATATACTCATATCCAAATGAGTTTTTACAAGGCCCCATGAAGTCTATACCCCATACATCGAATATGTCGATTTGTAGGTTGTATTTCAAAGGCATAGAATTTCTTTGGGAGATGTTTCCGGTTCTTTGGCATTCGGGGCATGATGCAACATATCTTTTAGTATCTTCATGCATCTCCGGCCAATAGAATCCACTCGACCATACTTTCGCTTGGGTTCGAAAATGGCTATAGTGTCCACCGTGCTCCGCCGAGTGGCACTTTCTCAAAATCTCGACCACTCCTTCTCTTGGCACACACCTTCTCATCACTCCATCATTGCCAAGTTTGAAGAGGTATGGTGCATCCCAAAAGTGTTTCCTACTTTCGGAGATTATCTTCTTTTGAGAGTTTTTATCTAGATGATCGAGAGGCATCTTTCGAATTGCTCGAATGATATCGTTCATCCAAGTGTCTTTATCAAGCACTCTATAGAGGTGGTTATCTCTCATCTTATCTTCTATGGGCTCTTTATCATCTTATCCTAGACAAATGATCAGCCACAACATTTTCCACCCCCCTTTTATCACGAATTTCAACATCAAACTCTTGGAGAAGAAGGATCCAATGAATCAAACGTGGTTTAGCTTCCTTCTTAGCTAAGAGATACTTGATGGCTGCGTGATCGGTGTAAACAATGACCTTCGAGTTCACGATGTAAGATCTGAATTTTTCGAAAGCGAATACCACCGCTAGTAACTCTTTTTACGTAGTGGCATAATTTAATTGTGGCCCACTAAGAGTTTTGCTAGCTTAGTAAACGGTGTGAACTCGACCTTCCTTTCTTTGACCCAAAACCGCGCCTACGGTGTAGTCACTTGCGTCACACATGATCTCGAAAGGTTGGCTCCAATCCGGAGGTTGAATGATGGGAACACTAACCAATGCACTTTTCAAGGTCCAGAATGCCGCTAGGCACTTCTCATCAAAGTCAAAAGCCACATCCTTTTGAAGGAGATGCGTTAAAGGCTTAGTGATCTTTGAGAAGTCCTTAATAAATCTTCTATAAAATCCGGCATGGCCTAGAAAGCTCCTTAAGGACTTAACATCCGTAGGAGGTGGGAGTTGCTCAACCGTCTCCACCTTAGCCTTGTCCACTTCAATTCCTCTCTCGGATATAACATGTCCGAGCACTATGCCTTGCTTAACCATGATGTGACACTTTTCCCAATTTAACACCAAGTCTACCTCCGCACACCTCGTGAGGACCTTTTCCAAGTTTGCTAAGCAATCCATGAACGTCTTCCCATAAACAGAAAAATCAACCATAAATACTTCAACAATTTCTTTGATGAATTCTGAGAACACGGCAATCATGTAACGTTGAAAAGAGGCCGGAGCGTTGCATAGGCCGAAGGGCATCCTTCTATATGCACACGTTCCGTATGGGCACGTAAACGTTGTCTTGTGTTGATCTTCTGGGTGAATGGGAATTTGCATGAACCCCGAGTACCTATCGAGAAAGCAAAAATAAGCGTGGTTTGCTAAGCTCTCGAGCATCTCGTCAATGAATGGTAGGGGGAAGTGGTCTATCTTCATCGCTTTGTTAAGCTTACGATAATCGATACACATCCACCACCCGGTCACGGTTATTTGCGGTATCAATTTGTTTTTCTCATTATTCACCACGGTCAAACCTCCTTTCTTTGGTAGACAATGTACCGGGCTCACCCATTCGCTATGCGGAACCGGGTAGATTATTCCGGCATCAAGTAACTTGATAACCTCTTTCTTTACTACCTCTCGCATGGCATGGGTTAGCCTCCTTTGGTGGTCCACTACGGGCTTACATTGGTCTTCCATTGGTATACGATGAGTGCAAAAGGCTGGGCTAATTCCTTTGAGATCATTAATCGAATATCCAATCACCTTCCTATGTTTTTCAATAAAATCAGCAACTCCTCATTTTCTTCGGGACTCAACTCATCGCTCACGATGACTGGATAAGTTTTGTCTGGGCCCAAAAATTCATATTTTAATCCTTTGGGCAAAGGTTTAAGGTCTACCTCGGGTGCTTGTGTCTCCTCGGGTTTAATATCTCCTATATCTTCGAATTTTCCTTCCTCCACGCTTCCATCATGTGGTTCCAAACCTTTTGTTGATTCTTCTAGTTCTTCATCTTGTTGATTACTAATTTGATTTTCCATCGCTCTTTGCAGCGGGTCTCTAAGGGTTTCAACAAAACAAAGGCTATCTATCTCTTCTACTTCTTCGTCTTTGGGAGGAAAGGGTGTAAGGTGTTTAGAAACACGGAAAAAGTTATATGTGTACTTTGTTCCATTAAGGTTCATTATTACTTTGATTTCTCCGGCATCTAACACGGCATCAACCAACTTAAGAAAGGGCCTACCTAGGATTATGTGATCATGATTAATATGGTAAGCATCGATAACAAAGAAATCGGTTGGTATACATTTTCCAGAGATTTTTACTTTCATGTTGCAAGCAATACCTAGAGGTTTGATAGTTCTACCATCTCCCATAATTAATTTCGTTGATGTTGGAGCTAAGTCTAGGTTGTGGTCTTGAACTTTATCGTAAATCTTAGAAGATAGGACACTTACTTGTGCTCCGATGTCGCATAAAGCTTTGCATTGAACTCCGTTGATCTCGCAACTCAAGTGTGGTGTCATCTTCTCTTCTTATTCGGATCCTATCGCATAGACTTCGGCGAGGCAAACATATGGTGATGCTTCAGGCTTGATCCCCATGATTCTCTTCACCTCGGCTATGTGTTCTGGATCCACTATGTCATCTCCAAAGAGTTTTTGGAAAATCTCACCGATGGTTTCAAGTTCGTATGAATTTTAAGCTTTCTTCTCCGGTGGGAAATCCACTTCCAATGCTCTCGCCATTCCCTTTTGATTAGGGAACGGTCTTCTCTTGTCGAATACTTCTCCGTAATCGATAGGAACCCAATCCATTGGTTCGAACTCCCTTAGTGGCTTCGCGCTTGACATGCTTCTACTGTTTGTCTCATTTGGTACGGCGAAGTCGATGCTCGGGGCAGTTCTTGACTTGATGTGTTCTTGTTCAAGCTTTTCCGTACTTGGTTCCTCTTTTGTGACTTCCGGGGTTGCCTCTTTAGAAAATTCAGCACACTTCTTCTTCCACGAATTATATTCCCGCTCTTCCGCAAGTCTTGTTTCCCAATCTCTTCGCATGGCAGCCGCTTTACTAATTTTTTGTAGAAGTTGAGCGGCTTCCGTGAGTGTTTTCTCCATGAGATTCCCACCTGCAAACATTTCAATGTGTTGCATGCAACTAGGGGTTAGGGAAAATAAAAATGTATGAAAGAGTACGTCACCAGAGAAGCCGAGTCTTGGTCCTTATTCTATCAACCCATTAAACCTATCCCAGGCTTGGTCTATCCCTTCCTCTTCTCCTTGCATAAAATTGATCACTTGCTAATTGGAAAGAACTTCTCGCAAAACTTCTTTGTCAACATGTTCCAATTGCCTTCAACTTCAAAGGACGCAAACGAGTACCATGTCTTTGCATTGCCGACAAGTGAGTAGGGAAAGATATTCCATTTGAACCATTCATCGGGGACTCCTTCTCGGCGCACCGTGTTGCATATCGTCGTGAAATTCCTTATGTGTCTATATGGGTTCTCCGTAACCATCCCTTCAAACAGGTTTGCCGCCACCATCTCGATGATCTTCGATTTAATCTCGTACTCGGTCGCTTCGAGCTTCGAATCTGACTCTTGTACTTTTACGTCTTCACATAGAGGGCTAGCGTAATCCCTTAGTGATTTCTCCGGTTCTTCCACGGGTTGATTAACGAACGCCATCTAGACAATAAGATAAAAAACAAAAACAAAAACAAAACAAAGCGTTTTTCTAGGTAATAGGTGTTAGATAAAACAAATAAAAGATAAACTAAATATAAAACTAAGTTAAATGCAAATCAAACAATGTAAACTAGATTGCTCCCCGGCAACAGCGCCAGAAAAAGGGGCTTGTTTACGGATAAAAGATGTATCCCTCTACGATCCGCAAGCGTACGGACCCCACACCTTTTTCACCACGGGATTCCCAAGGTTCTTGTCAATCCGCAGAGCAAGGGGATTACAAGCGTTCAATCTACTTATACGCACTAGCTACTAAAACCCTAACTATTATTATACTAGAAAACAACTAAGCTACACTAGAGAGAATGATAAGCGATCAAGGTAGGAGACACTCGCCCATGGGTCTACGATCATGCAATCGATTAAAGACATTAAACCAATCTAATCTATTGGGGGTTGTGACCACGGTTTCGCCCTTTCCCTCCTCTCGTACTTTCACCACGCGAAGGTATTCATGACTAGACCTATGATGGACACGGCGTATTGAATGGATCCAAGGAAGCATCGGGGCCCTACTCCCTTTACGGCAAGGTAGCTAACCTTAAGCATTAAAGTATATTCAACACAAGATGATAGATAGATAATCCGACAAAGTATGATTACATATTAAGATCGATTACAACCCATGGACGAATAAGAAGATTACCCGATCAAAGTGCTGGACATAGCACCGTTGATCATGGTTTCCCTTCCGACAGTGTCTTCATTCTTCTCCACGAGAGGGTGCTTCCTTCGAGGTGGTTGATCTCCCTATGGAGATCCTCCTCCTCTCTCTCTAGCTTGTGGATGGCCTCCTAGTGCGAATGGCTCCCCCCTCCGTGATGGCGGTGCCTCCAGGCTTTTAGGGTTAAAGATCCTTCGGGTGCAAGAAAAGGGGGGGCGAACCGACCACCGGGGTGGGCTGATCTCGGCCCGGTTCGGTCGCCCCTTCGTTCCCGTGGGTCCTCAGGTGATTATGCACTTGGCCCCCTCCACTTGCATGATTTTGACGATGTCATCCTCAGGTCCAAGATGGAGGTTCTCTTCGCATGAAGTTCGGTCTTTTACGCTTCAATCCCCGGGGGTGTTCCTTTGTAACACTTTGGTCCTTGCCACCATTGGAAGTGATTTCATCAAGCTCATGAACACGAACAAGACTCCATAAATGCTCCTTTGAACTTGTTGCGAATCCGTCCTTTATGTCCATGTTTTCCTACATAAACACAACACTTCCAAATGCATGCACATAGATGAACTTGTTATATGATTAGTGTGCCCAGTGGCAGGTTAGTTCCATAATCAAATCCAAACCAAAGTGTAATGAACATGCTTGGTTCACCAAAATACACCGTCAACAACCTCCCCGGCGAGTACAAGTGGATCACCCAGCTTCGAGGATCATCGGCGACGTGAATGAACGCACTACTCGGTCGAGGGTTCGGAACAATTCTCATTTCGCCCATGCTGCATTTGTTAATTCTTTTGAGCCCAAAGACATTAGACATGCACTATCTGATCACAATTGGTTTAATTCGATGCATGAGGAGTTGGAGAACTTTGAGAGGAATCAGGTTTGGGAGTTGGTTGACCCTACCCCAGGGTGTAAGCCGATGGGTACAAAGTGGATGTGGAAGAACAAAGAGGGAGAGAAAGGTGAGGTTGTGAGAAACAAGTCGAGGCTTGTTGCTCAGGGGTTCAGTCAGAAGGAGGGGATCGACTACGAGGAGATTTTTGCTCCCGTAGCCCATTTGGAGGTGATTAGGATCCTTCTAGCCTTTTCTGTGGCTAAAGGGTTCAAGTTGCACCAAATGGATGTGAAGAGTGCTTTCCTGAATGGTGTGTTGGAGGAAGAAGTGTATGTGAGGCAACCTCCGGGCTTTGAGAGTGAGAAGTACCCGCACCGGGTGTACAAGTTGAGGAAGGCATTGTATGGGTTGAAGCAGGCACCTAGAGCTTGGTATGGCAGGTTGAGGGGGTTCTTGTTTGAGAGAGGTTTTGAGATGGGGAAGGTCGATCAGACCTTGTTTTTACCGAGGCGGGGCATAGATATCCCGATTGTGCGGTGTACGTGGATGATATTGTCTTTGGTGGCTCGTCTAACTCTCTTGTTGCAAGGTTTGCAAGGGATATCGACGAGGGAAATTGAGATGAGCATGATGGGTGAGTTGCAGTTCTTCGTCGGGCTACAAATCAAGCAATCAAAGGAAGGAACATTTGAGCACCAAGCTAAGTACACCAAGGACATTGTGCGGAAGTTCAAGATGGAGGATTCCAAGGCTATGACGACGCCGATGAGTACGAATACAGCTCTTGATGCGGACGAGGAAGGTGAACATGTGGACCAGAAGGAGTACCGGAGCATGATCGGGTCACTCCTCTACTTGACGACGACGAGGCCGGACATCCAGTTCTCAGTATGTCTGTGCGCTCGTTTTCAAGAGTCTCCGAGGACTTCGCATCGGCAAGTGGTGAAGCGAATTTTCAGGTACTTGCATCACACTCCCGACTTCGGCCTTTGGTACTCCACGTCCTCTTCTTTGGCGCTTCATGGTTATTCAGACGCGGATTTTGCCGGGTGTCGGTTGGATAGGAAGTCCACTTCTGGGACTTGCCAGTTTTTGGGTTCTTCTTTGGTGTCATGGTCTTCCCGCAAATAGTTGAGTGTTGCACAATCCACTACCGAGGCTGAGTACGTTGCCGCTGCTAGTTGTTGCTCTCAGCTCCTTTGGATTTCATACACCATGAGTGACTTTGGTGAGGAGTACACCCATGTCCCACTTCAATGTGATAGCACCAGTGCCATAAGCGTTGCAAAGAATCCAGTGCTCCATTCCAAAACCAAACACATAGAAGTGAGGTATCATTTCCTGAGAGACAACGTAGAGAAAGGAAAGATAGCTTTGATCCATGTACCCACACATGGCCAACTAGCCGATATTTTCACCAAACCCCTAGATTAGGCAACTTTCACTCGTTTCCGGGGGGAACTTGGTGTGTGTTTGATTTCTTGAGTTGGGTGTGTGGGAGCTCCTTTGTAGCATATGTATAGCTTTCCTTTGTGCATTTCTTGCATTTGGCATGGCATATGTAACATGATGTATAGGCATCCTTGTATCTTAGATTGCATGCATTTTCTATCATATGCATTTGTTAGGAAAAGCTTCTCTCATATACATTGTTCACCATGGAATGCTATTTATGTCTTTGTGAGCTTGTTTGGTATGCTATGGTTAGGTTGCCTTAGCTCTTGATGATCTTGATGAATAATCCATGGTTGATGGCTATGTTTTTGAAAATTGTCACATGTATGCTCTCTCATGTGTAAATGCCTCTATATGATCTTGACATGTTTTAGTGGGTTGGTTGTGCTTAATTTGTGGTTGGATAGCTAGTTTATTGATCATATGGGGCCAAAGGCTCATTTGCCATCATAAATGTTTAGCCCTCTTGCTTTATCTTGTGGAGGGGCATAAGTTCTTTTTGTCGCAAAGACATTTCATGTACCAATTACGAATCTGAAAATGAAATGAAAAATGCTTGGAAAATGTGCTCCCATGTCATATGTACTGAATTTAATTTGCTTTGGGTGCTAAACCATTGCATGATGCCTACCAATGAGAAGTCTCATACATAGAAGTAGGCACATGGCTCGGTGGATTTGACATGACATGAGGTGCTTGTGGGTGTTTCTGATGGTCTTATGATTAGAATGGCTATCCTAGCATGAAGTTTGTGTGGCTTTGCCATTTTGATATGTTTTGATCATGTTTAGGACTTTGCTCATGAGAGGCAAGTTTTTCGCAAAATTGCCCAAATCCATCTTAGCTTCGTCCAGGAGGAGGTGCATTGGTTCAGGGGGAACTTGCATGTGTGCAGGGGGAGCTCTTTGTGGTTTTTTGAGCTTTGTTTCGGTGGTTTGCGCTCTTTGCTTGAGCTTTGTTTTGTCTCGGATGTGTCGAGCTGTTGCCCTTGCCTAAGGGGTCCGAGACTTGTCTTCTTCAAGTGATCTTGCTCTTTACCTTTATTCGGCTTTCGATCGCTTGTTGGAGTTTCTTTTTGTTCGTTTCTTTTCTTTTACTTTTCTCTCTTGTTACTTTTTGTGGGTGTTGTCAATGCACTCATCAAGGGGGAGATTGAGGACCATGTGTGGTTCGAGGACCGGTGGACGGTCGCTTCCTTGTGTGATGAGTGATTGACAACATTGTGTGGACTGATTCTTGGCCAAGTAATGCGAGTGCGGGTAGCGGCTTGACCGGTGTTGGTGCGGTGTGAAGAACAAGCGCGAAAGGTCGTCGCCGGTGAGGCCTCCAGGTGTGGAGAAGACAAGTAGGCTTCGTTCGAGGGACCAGGTGGCCAGCGGGGTCAAGTGTGGGCCGCATGGTGGCATGAATAGCAAGATGAAGTCGTGGACGGTTTCTTGGTTGAGTCTCAAAACCAAGGTCGAGCCGGCACTTCGTGGGAGCCAAGTCATGAGTGGAGATTGGCGGAGGCTACACCGAGTTCGCGGGGTTTCTGGTGGTTCACCAGAAAACCACTGTGTTCCTTGGTTGATCCACAAAGCCAAGGCCGAAGAACCGAAGACGGTCTTTGCGGCAAGGTGCCGGACCGGTCGGCCGGTGGGTACCGGTCTGACTGGTGAGGTGCACCGGTCTGACTGGTGTGCGATGACATAGTCCGGAATCTTCGGAGCGGAGGACACGCGTCGGAATCGCAAGGCTTGCGTCGAGGCTAAGCAGGTTGCGGTCGCCGGGCATCCGTTCGATGGAGAAAGCTTCAAGTCTTCCAAAACCGCCCTTGAGGGGCTTGTATCCGTAGTTGGTAGGAAAGGGTATTTTAGACTTTTGGTTGCCTCCATATAACCCAAGAGGTGAGAGGATGGCAGCCAAGCCTTGGAACCCTAGTTCATTTGCTTTCCTATTTTCCCTTCCTATTTTCTTAGGATTTCTATAGGACTAGCTTGAGAGCTTCATGGTGAGATCTTGTTGAGAGGGTTGGATGATCGGGCGACAAGCTAGACCTTGTAAGAACCTTTGTTGCATGTATAGATGATTTGGCGTGGTTACTCAAGGTTTGGATGTGTTGTTCCTGGTTGTACTTGGTCGTGATTTCCGGAGCCCTCTCTTGGTGATTTCTTTGGGTTGTCTTCGGGACCTTGCTCTTGGGGATTTGATGGGGGAAATTTGTGGGGACCCTTCGTGGTTCTTTGGGCTGTGATTCCCCTCCCAAATCCGTGAGTAAAGGGGCTCGATTTTGGGGTTTTTCGAGTTCTAGGGTTAGAGGTGTTCTTGGCGGGATTTCTTCGATTCCTCCTTTTTTGACAAGTTTTGGTGGGATTAATCTTGGCTATGGACTCCTCATGAGGTGTTCCTATTATACCCAAAGTCTTGTTCAAGTCCGTGGAGCGATTCGGGAGATCGAGGTTTGGATTTGGGGGAGTTGACCCGCGGGTGCTATTCATCTCGAGCTGCCCAGGCTGCACCGGTCTGACCGATGCTCTTGACCGGTCTAACCGGTGGAACCCTTGGTGGGTTTTTGCTCGGGTGAACGTCTGGGTGAGTTTGCTGTTGTCCTGTGTTGGGGCTGTTTCGAGTTTGGGTCAGTTTGGAGGTCGGTTGGCCTGTTTGGTGATTTGGGGCTTTCGGCCGTGACCGCCCTCGACGGGTGTGTCGCACCGGCCTGACCGGTGTGGAGCCACTTAGTGGAAGTTGCCAAGTTTCACCAGTAGGGACCGTTCTGACTGATGTTGGTTAGTGGACTCGAGTTTTGGTGTTCCGTTGCGTTCTCGGGTCGGAAGGTTGTGTGTTGGCTCCTAGGTTCAGTGGCACTCCAGTGGCTACGTGGGCTTGGACAACTTGGGTAGTAAGTCGGAGACGTGTGTTGGAAGCCGTGTTCATCTTGTTGGAGTTTCCATCTCCTTCGAGAAGAATTTTTATCGGCTCCCATTCACTCCCCCCCTCTCTGATTCGCCGTATCGGTCCTTCACTTAGCTTGTTGTGCTTCGCGTCTCCTTAGCCTGTAAAGTTTTTCTGGATCATCCACAAAATTATCGGGTTTGTTTTAGAGGTAGCCGTCCATCTCCTGTTAGGGTTAGCGATACACAAAGCATACAAAAATGAAAAGTAAAAACAAATCTAAGAAAACTAGGGCTAGACAAACTAGATTAGATTGATTTTGAGGATGATCAAAAGTTAGTAGATGCAAAAAAAACCAAAAGAAAACTGAAAATTACACAAAAAGTAATAAAAGATCAAATATTGATCACTTGTTCCCCGGCAACAGCGCTAGAAAAAGGGGCTTCTTGACGGTGTATATTCATATTAAACTTCATGTGGATTTGCAAGCGGACAATTCCTCCGTCATAGTCAAGGGACCCTTCTTCCCTCAAGTGTGAACCCAAGGTATCGAATCCGTGGAACAATGTGCAATGCAAGAATCAATCTAATAAAGTCGAGAACTTTGATCTTTAAAAGGAGAATCCTAAGCATATAATCCAAAGAACATCATGAAAATGGATCTAATCTACGAAAACCGGAGGTAGCAAGAGATAGAGGGGGGTAGATAAACCAATCTAGAGAGATTGGATCAAGCTTTCATTGAAGTTCCGAGCAAAGGAGAAGTAAACAAGTTCAATCTCATAAAAAGCATCTTTAAATCACGGTTTCACGTCCAACTCCGAAAATGCCCGCCTTTTGGAGCCACCGTTCTGTCACAACACACCCCTATTCGTGCGAGTTAGTCTAGGGCAAGTCCAGAGACAAGTTGAAATCTCTCAGAAGATCAGAGATGTACCTCTAGCCACCACGGCTACAAGAACATCCTCGGTGATCTATCTCGAGAATAGATCTTAAAATATGAAAAGCCGATTGAAATCAAAGACGTAGGAGAAACACTCGATCGCTAGAAATCGGATTGCACTTGATAATTCAACATTACATGATATATGAATCAAGATCACCACCGGGATCCTACCTTGATCTTGCTTCTAGTTCCGGGAACTCAGATGTGGTCTGCCTTGCAAGGTTCCCACGCCAGCTAGGGAGATCCTAGTCAGCTAGCTCGACCCTTGCCTCTCCGAGATGGTGTCCCTCTCTTCTCTGCTCCTCGGCGGCGGATGACGAATGAGTTGATGTGTGGCGTCTGGCCTCGTGGCTATAAATAGCCTGAATGGCGGCTAGGTCAAAGGGGGCTAATTAGGCCTGGAAATGGGCTGGGCCGGCCTGAGAGGGCCGACTTCGGCCCAGCCAGCGGCCTCCTTCACCTGGAGTCGGTTTCCGAGTCTTCTAGAGTCTTCCCTGATCTGCATGTGGGCCCTTGTCGTCAGTTTCTTTTCGGATTGGATGAAGCTCCTTGTCCCGCAAGATTCAGCAGTTTTCTGGTTGGGTCCTCTAAGTTTTTCATCTTCTTGGGTTTGGTCCCTAGGCTTCTTGGAGTCATGTTTACTTCATTGCTTGACTTGTACTCGGCTTCAAGGTCTTGTCATGAGGTGCTTAATGAACTTATCCCGGAATTGTTGCTTTCAAAACTAAAATCTTGCATAAACACTAAACTCCAAAACCGACATGCACCAACGAACTTCTTATACCAAGGGGGTTAGTAACAATGGATAAGATATAAAATTCATGCCAACACCGAAGGTAAACTCATGGCTAGGTTGACAGAATTTCACCATCAACAAGCACAAATGATGAAGATGGTTACATCACAAAGCAAATCAGCGAGGGCGCTTGTACATGTACTCATACTCCACTTCTTCGGTGAGATCAATAATTTCAACCTTCGGTAGGACAAGGGGGCTTGAAAACTAAAGTGTGTCTCCACGAGCAGGCACAATAGAAGATGGTTTTGATCCTTGAATTTGACGACGATGCGTACCATCGTGACAGAGACGGTTGCATGCATGTTTGAAGACATTTTTCATGTCAAGACTCTTCTTCTCGTATTTTTCTATCTTACATGACATCAACACATCAAAAGTCACATCGGGAAATTTAGAGTTAAAGTTGCGCCAAATAGAGCCAGACATAAAATAATCACCGAAGTTAATAGTTACAGGACAAACATCTTCGGCAACCTGCACAGGATACACCTCCGGCACCTGCGTAGAGTTGCAAATGTTTCAGACGAATTCTTCACAAAATATCCCCAAGTGCCCGAACCACTGAGACTACACACTCCCTCATACTTCTGGGGCTCTCTAAGTGATGTCTGTCATTCGAACTTCATGCGGAGAAGCAACCTGAGTAGATGGCGAGCTGAAGACACCGCAACCGAAGACGGACCACCCCCACCTCTAGAAGATGCAGCAGTAGGCGAAGGTGTGGGCACATAACCAGGCTGAAAGAAATAAGGAAAAGTATAAAAATAAGAAATAAATAGGTTGGAAAAGTAAAAGGAGATCAACGCAAGGCATAGTAATACGAACCTTACGAAGCACACACCGACCTGCAGCAACAGTCAGCCCAAAGCCAAACATGTTGAAAAAGGTTTGCATAAAGTTCTTGGCTATATTCTTGGGTAATATAGGGATCATCTCCACATATGTTTCTGTTGGCCAAGTGAATCTGGCATCACAGAGCTGACAAAGATCACTCTTCGTAAGGCTAGGCTCGCCATCTCCAGAGGATTTGAACTGAGAGTACACCGCGTGGGAAAGGCTGATGACAGCAACAGCAGCCCCATGTTCTCCGAAGGAGTGCCCAGCAGATGTGAGTGAGCTAACCCTATTAGATAACTAGTTAAAAAATTGACCTATAAGTATTTCTTTGACATCATAAGGAGTAGGGCTAAGTCTGTAGTCAACCAAGATATCATGAAGCTTCTTGCATAGAGGGGAAACATGACGTTCAATTTCATCACAACAATTCTCATGCTCTGAAGTTAGGCTGTCATGTGAGCGTCGAAGATCGGCGAGCTTGACAACTTTAGTGTCATACAACTTCTGCAGGTCCTCAACCTTTTTCTTCTTATCCTCTACACTAGAAACCAAATGACAAAGTTCAGTTAGTTGAACTTCTAATTCGACGTTCTTCTTAGCCAGGTCATCCTTTTCCCTAGCAATATCAATGCATTTATTCTTCTCAGCCTCTAGTGAAGATGAGAGGGAAACCTTTTCAGCTTGTAGAGTTTTCACGACATCAATTTCCTTGTTAAGAGTTGTAGTAGATGTCCTCTCAGATAGCTGATGGAACCGAAGGTCAGAACGACAGCACCGTTGAGCAGCGCGACAAGCCAAAAAAGATTTCATGCTAAGGTCTTGTGCTTGATACAAAATATCTTCGGCACTCTCTTTGCCAAGTTCATCCTCCATATTAGCAAAGCCAAAACTATCACCAACTTCTTGGAGCAGAGTATGCTCGTGATCATAACTGCAAAATTGGAGCACCTTGCGCATGGAATCACCGAAGATGTGGGCGTTGGGTTTCATACCAAGACGCCGGGCAACAACACTAGGCGATTCACTGCTGACGAAGACACCACCACTTCTAGTATTGCTCTCCGTCTCAGACAAAGAGCCATCTTGTTCCACATGAGTCAAAGTCGTATGGTGAATATCCGATACAACTTTACTTCCACCAGGGGCTTCAGCAGCAAAAGGAACTAAAACTTTGAAAGTTGAAGTAGCAGGTATAGGAGCCTTGTCTTTTGAGGATCGGGCCCGAGCGACACAATCTTCGTCGCTCTCGGGTTCGAGCTCTCTATAATCAATGTCTAGGGCAAGAGTGGTACCAACAGCAATAGCACCAGGAGAAAGAGAAGTAACATCTACTATCTATTTGGGTTGGTCAGCCGAAGGAACTCCAGCATTTGTGCCAGAACTGACACCAACTTCGCTAGGATGAGCTTCAGTGTCAGTCGGACTCCTCGAGGGTGGATGACATAGCTTCAGATGTCATCACATGAGTAGTTCTCTGGCGCTTGGAAACATTCCGTCCACTACCGCTACCACGCCATTTCTTAATAACCTTCACACGTGCAGCAGGGGCTGCGGCCTCAGGACTTCCTTGACCACCTTTCTTTGTAGCCCCCTTCGCTTGTGCTTCGTGGCGAGCAACTGTAACTGAGTGATCACCAGCATGAATACCAAAGAAAAAGAAGAGACAAGTGTCTCGAGTACCACCAAGATGTTCTTGAATCTCGACATCTTCTTTGGAAGAGATGGGCCCAAGAATTTCATTAGCTCGAGCTTCAATTTCAGCAATGTTAATAGCTGCAAAGCAATGTGTAAACAAGCAACAATAAAATAAAATAAAAAATATACAACAATAGTAAGCTAAGAGTAGTAAGAAGAAACAAAGAAAAGAAAAGAAATGGGTAGGATTCTTCGTCAAGCCGAAGCTCCGAGTGAACTCAGGAACTTTGATGGCTGAAGCGAAGTCGTTCCAAGCAGCAACAGGCCACCCAGCGCGAATAGGAAACACCTTCGCACCTATGTATTCTTCAACTAGCTCACAAGTATCATAGGTCTTCGCTAGCTCTTGGAAAGCAATGAGAAAAAGCCAGTCTGCATCCCCATCTTCATAAGCAGTACCGACACCCTTACGCAAGTTCTCAAATCGTGTGCACACAAGAGGGAGCTCTTCATCATCAATAGTGTAATAAAACCAGTAATGGTTCCGGTTTTCATCATTTTATTCTTGTACGCGACAACAGGAACATCAGTGTCACCGCGGTACTTGAAGTTCAAAGAGGCAAACTGGGCCTCTTCGCGAACAAGAACACCATCAACGAGACATTCAATCTTCAAAGGCTGATGATGAACGGTCTAAACTCTTACGAAGTTAGCAGCATTAGGACTTACAGACATCGTCTTGCTGGCCGACATATAAACATTGTGCTGAAGAACGACGTTAGGAGTTAGGTGGTGAAGTTACATTCCAAAGTTCCAAACACTACGTGAAAACCTCAAATAGGTCACACAACATTTGTAACAGGCCCTTAACGCTCGTTACATCCACCCACATCTGTAACGGTTGTTGTTTGGCGCCTGTTACCTATAAGCGCGCCAGGACAACCCCGGGGTTGGCCTACACAATGCCCGTTACCAATGTGGACTTCTGGTAACAAGCTTCTTCAACACCTGTTAAATAAATTCTTTGTAACAGATGTTAAAAGAGCCCGTTACAAATGTCAAACCTATCGGTAACGGGCTTGTAAAGTCCGTTACCGATCTATGCCCTATCAGTAACGGGCTGCTTAAGTCTGTTACTGATCGCTACCGTATTGGTAACGGGGTATAAAGTCCGTTACCGATAAGTTCGTACTGGAAACGCATGCTTGTAGGATGCGTCTCCTTGGATTGCCACCCAGGGTTGTCTTTTTTCTCACATCGGAGACGCATGTTGTTATCTCGTCTGTGTCTTATCCTTTCGACACCACTTGCTCTCTCTCCGTAAAAGCTAGGCCACTCCTGTTCCGACAACAACACTCGCTCTCTCTCTCTCTCTCTCCTCAGAGGGTCACTTGCTCGATTTATGTGCTTAGATGTCCCCACCAGCCTGTCCCATTCGCCACCACCAGCTGCGCGCGCTCTGAGGATCGTGCTTAATTTCTCTCCTCAGAAAGCCGGTGCCGCAGCAGGCCGGCCGGCCGCGCGTGCGCGAAGGCGAAAGGGGCCAGAGTGGACGTCGACTGCACCATCCGCGCTGTCGCCGCGGCAGCGACGCCGCCTCCGATCCTCCTCCTCGGCCGCGCTCGCCTTGTAGAAAGTCCTCATCGAGGTGGAAATTAATTGGCCCCTTTTATTTAAATTCTTCAATTGACTTTTTGTGTGATGAATTATGCTCATTTGGTGTATGGAATGCAGATGGCGTCTGCTGCTCGGGCTTGGATGTACAGACAACCCCAAGATGGGGATAATTTCTTATGTGGGGTCAATGGTTTTCTAAATCAAGCAGATGAGGATATGAGAAACCGTGGTGTTCAGGCAATGCTTTGCCCCTGTATTGATTGTCTGAACCAAAAGAAATTCTCACAACGGGAAATCATTTTTCATCATTTGGTCACACGTGGTTTCACAAAAAATTACGCGTGTTGGAATAAACATTGTGAGGAAGGCCTTAATGAACTCGAAGCAGGCTGCCTAAATGAAGGTGAAGTGCGACACCATGCTAACCATGATGAAGACCTTGATGACAGTGGAATTTTTGAGGAAAATGAACTATTATTCCCACCAAATCTTTTGAGGCCTAAGGATATCACTGATCAAGAAGTTATGGGCTTTGATGATGGTGAGGTGTTGCAACGTGTGCACAATGTTGATCAAATGTTGCGGGATATTGAGTTTCAACGAGTGCACACACCTTCTGAATTAGCGAGGCTGAAGCAATTCATTGAAGATTCGAAGAACCCCCTCTATCCTAATTGTGAGAAGTACTCTCGCCTTTCTGGTGATCTAAAACTTCTGCAGCTTAAGGCAGATCATGGTTGGAGCAACAAAAGTTTCAAGCATCTATTGGATGTGCTTAGAGACATGCTATCTGAAGGAAACCAAATAGCAGAGTCTGCCTATGAGGCGAAGAAGATAATCTGTCCTCTGAGAATAGAGGTTGAAAAAATCCATGCATGCAAGAACAGTTGTGTATTGTTCCCTGGTGATTATGCAGACCATGACAAGTGCCCCAAGTGTGGCAATGATCGGTACAAGGGGAAAAAGGATGGTGGTGTTGATAATAATGCTGATGACGAGAACGAGCCCGGCGAGATCAGAGGCAAGAAGAAGAAGGCTAATAGAGGGGCTCCTGTGAGGGTGGCATGGTATTTTTGCATCATTCCTCAGTTGAAAAGATGGTTTGCAACACGAAAGGAGGCCCAACTCTTGCGTTGGCATGACAAAGGCCAAAAGGAGCTTAGGAAAGATGGCAAGTTTAGGCACTAATAACCACTTCCCATGGTTTGACGAAGACGCAAGGAGCATACGGTTTGCTATGAGCACAGGTGGCGTGAACCCATTCGGTAACTAGAGCTCAACACATAGCACATGGCTTGTCGTGCTGTCGTTGTACAACCGTTGACGGTGAAAATCCGTCAACCTAGCCATGAGTTTACCTTCGGTGTTGGCATGACTTTTGTATCTTATTCATTGGTACTAACCCCCGTGGTATAACAAGTTCACTTGTGCATGTTGGTTTTGGAGTTATGTGTTTACGCGGGGTTTTAACGTTGAAAGCAAGACTTCCGGGATAAGTTCATTAAGCACCTCATGACAAGATCTTGAAGCCCGATACAAGTCAAGCAATGAAGTGAACATGACTCCAAGAGCCCAAGGACCAAGCCCGAGAAGATGATAAACTCCGAGGACCGAACCGTAAAAGTCTTCCGAATCTTGCAAGACAAGGAGTTGAGTCCAATTCGGGGAGAAACCGACGTCAAGGGCCCACATGCAAAAGGGGAGAACATCTAGAAGTCGTGGGAAGCAACACCGGCGAAGCGAGCCGCGGGATGGGCCGAATTGGGCCCGGGCCGGCCGGCCCAATTCGGGGGCCCAATCGGGCTCTCCTTTGACCTAATTGCTTATCGGGCTATAAATAGCCCCCCGACCGAGAGCCACGCGAACCGAAGTCGTAATCCGCCGCCGAGGAGCGAGAGAAGCTTGAGGGACACCAACTTGAAGATGAGGGTCGTGCTAGTTGTCTAGGGTTTCCCCGGCCGACGTGGGAACCTTGCATGGAAGACCACGTCGGAGCTCGGAGCGAGGATCAAGATCGAGGGAGGGCCCGGTGGTGATCTTGTTCATGTAATCATTCATGGTGAAGTTTGTAAGTGAATCCGATTTCTAGCGATCAAGTGCCTTCTCGATGATTTTGATTTCTTCTTGGTTTTGCTTCTTCTACGATCTAGTTTGCGGCTAGATTACATAGGGTGCTCTTGTAGCCGCGGTGGCTAGAGGTGCATACCGGACCGGCCAAGTGATTTCAACTTGTTCTATCGAACTCGCCCTAAGCTCCCCGCATGAATAGGGATACGTTGTGACGAACGGGGGTCTCGAAAGGCGGATGTTTTCGGAGTCGGATGGGAAGGCCACGTTTTAAAGATGCTTTTAATGAGATTCGCTTTGCTATCTTCATCTATCTTGTTTGGAGCTATAACATAAGCATGATCTAGATTCTCTAGATTGGTTATCTCTTGCTTTCTCTTGTTACCTCTTTAGTAGATTAGATTAGATTCATTTTCCTTATGATATCATAGATTAGATGCAATTTGATTCTTCAATAGGTAGCTTTACCTTGCTTTACTAGATTGAATCCTTATGTTGCACATTGTTCCACGGATTCGATACCTTGGGTTCACCACTCGAGGGAAGGAGGGTCCCTTGACTACAACGAGAGACTTGTCCGCTTGCAAGTCTAAACGAACTTTGATACAACTATTAACCGTCAACAAGCCCCTTTTTCTCGGCGCCGTTGCCGGGGAACAAGCAATCAAGATCCGATCTAGTATCGCTTATCTTTCGCTTTTTCTTTTGATTTTCTTTTGCATCTCTTATGTTTGATCATCCTCAAAAAGAAAAAAATTTTCAATCTAATCTAGTTTTGATTAACCCTAGTTCTTATGTTTAGATTTTTGTTTTATCACTAACCCTAACCGGAGATGGTTGGCTACCTCTCCAAGAAACCCAAACTTATTTGTGGATGATCCGGGAAAACTTTACGAGGCAAAGGTGACGTGCAACACAAGCTCGAAGGACCATCAAAATCTCCAAGGGAATCACCCCCTCCAAGTCAAGACGCCGGAAGGCCGTTCAAGATCAACGAGGATGGAGAAGATGGAGACGGAGAAAGAAGCTCAACACCTAAAGGCTACCAAGGCAAGATCCACATGCGGGGTGTTCATCGTGATGAAGATGTTAGAGACGCAAGTGGGACAACTTGCCGGACAACCGATTGGTGACAAAGAAGAATATCCGAGACAACTCCAAGGTCCCAAGACGGCGAAAGGCTACTCAAACTCATTCGGGAGAGATGAAGGATCACACTAGAGACCATGAAGATCACGACCGAAGGACCGGAGTTCGAGATGCCGAGCCACAAGGAAGATGTTGCATCCGTCAAGACCAAAGGACAAAGCCGACTGTGAAGACCAAAAAATTGACTAAGCCAAAGTGGGTACCCAAGATTGCAACGCCCACAAAGAGCGTTGATCCGGAGTAATCAAGTGAAGAAGTCTAGCCATGGACTATAAACGAAGCGCTAGGCGGGAGGCAACCCGTTTCGTCAAGTCAAGAATAAGCTACGGGAGGACAACCCGATTCCAGGTTTTTCAAGTCTTTTTAAATTTAATTTAGTTCTGAATTTTACTACGCAAAACCTTAGACTTAGAATGGTTGAACAATATTAGAGACATAATTCTTGGTTGAATATTTTGCTTGATCATAAACCCTTTACATGAACCATCCTATGTGATTGTTTGCTTCTTTTCGAGAAACCACAACCAAAACCAAAAAATTTCAGAACCTTAATCAACCTTTCAACCTCATTATGGTGCTGAGGTTGACTTGTTTTTCATGCTAAAAACACACGAGTAGAGCCACGACTTGTATCTAGATGTTATTTAAATTTCAGCACGTGGTAGGACTCGCGTGAACCTAGAAACTTGATTTTTGGTTGGTTTAAAAATCCATATCCTTGGTTTCTCTAAGATTAGAATTTTTCTAAGCCTCATTAATTTTATTTCATTCAAAATCTCTCTCATCTAATCAAAATTAGGACCTAAACCTATGCCCCCATGATCAAGCCGGGAAAAGCTTGCTCTCAACCAATGAAGGCAAACTATACCGGTGAGACCGAAATCGACGTAATAAAAAAATATTTTCGACTTGCATTTGTTTTTAATGGTTTAAAAACTTCTCTAAAATTATGTTCGAGCTCTTGCATGGCTCTGAAAAATATTTTTAAATTTCGAAATTAGAGGAGTGCTTAGCCTTAAAGGGAGGCAATCTAGTTAACCTAACCATGCATGCACCATGGTACATCACGGGATGCCCCTCCAACATATTTAAACCACATGCAAAGTACAAGCATGGGGGGCAGCCAAGGCTTTGTTTTGTAGGAATATCATGGATGCATGCGAGGCAAGGGAGTATGGAAGTGAGTCAAAGCGAAAACATCAAGTGGAAGGAGCAATAGTGCAAGCGAAGGAGTGGACGGGAACGTTTGGAAGGTGTACGCGATCACGAAGCAACATGAATGCACTAGAGAAGAACCGAGCCAAGAGGAGGAGAGAGGTAAGTCTTTCATCCAACTCTTTGTTCGTGTGCTCTAGTTTGTAGGCCGGAATCACCTTAGACTTAGCCATCCACCGCGTTTGTTTCGTGCAACAAATCACATCCTTAATCCACTCAAAGTCCAGACTCCAAAATAATATTTGTGTACCTTGTTACTGGGTGAAAACCCCGGGTATTTATTTGTGAGGGAGAGTGCTGCAATCAAGGAAGAAAACTACAAGCCTTTTCACCGAAGAAGAAGGGATCATCGTCGTCTAAGCCATCATCGACAACCTCTTCGAGGAGGCACTCGGTTTCCGGGTTTCCTCGGAGTGTGGAGGAGGACACGGCACCACCGAGGAGGAACCACACTCTTCTCCTTGGTGGCATGGGGGCCACACAAAACTCGTTTATTAGGTTTACCAAACTTCAATAACATATGGAGGAGCCGCCTGTCCAACCTCGCCACTTGACACGATCATCCGCTCCACCTCCATACGCTCCGCGGTATTCCGAGGGGTATGTCATCATGACGGAGGAGGAGAAGAAGCTCGCTCGCCTTAAGTAGAGGCTTGTAGCGAACGTCGACATCGACGACCAAGCTCTCCACATATTGGGTTTCACACGGGACACCGGTGCAATTCTCTAACGGAGTGTCGGCAAACACCCACAAGGAATTCGCCTAGGAAATTTTCGTGACCATGGCGCATACCCTTGATGAAGGAGTGCTGAGTCTCTCATTCCGTTGGAGGGAGCCCACAAGCGGAGAAGAAGGAAGACACCGTCGGGAGGGTAACCTTGATCAATGATGCTATTTCTAGCACCTTGATGGGGTAATCTCCTTTCATCCATGGGTTGCAATCGATCTTGAGATGTAATTGAACTTTGTTGGATTATCTATCTATCATCTTGTGTTGGAGATACTTTAAGGCTTAAGGCTAGCAACCATGCCGTAAAGGGAGTAAGGGCTCCAATGCTTCCTTGGATCCATTCAACACAATCCCTGATAGATCGATTGGTTTTCATGTTCGAAACGATTGCATGTCTAGTATCGTAGACCCATGGGTGAGTGTCTCCTATTTTCAAAAAGGGAGCTCCGGAACAAGTATGTGCATAAAGGCACATGGGAAGGCTTTTGGAGTATGATCACGGGAAGAGACCATCAACGAAGAAATACTATCCGGAACCCCATCATCCAAGTGTGTCACTTTTGTGCAAGTGGATTTTTGGGGAGAATAAGAGAGACATAGATAACCAACACGGAGTTGAATTGGATTTACTCACAGCCAATCAACCCTACTCACCTATGATCAACCGGTGGTGTTGTGAGCAACATCGGATTTGGGAGATCGGGTTGTTACCTCTCCATGTTGACTATCTCTTTAAAACCGGGTATTACAAGGAACCCAAATCATCTCCTACCTGGGACTTCCCTAGGAATATATGAAGAAAGGAAAATATAAGAGTGAAGATGAGAGAGGAGGCTTCGAAGTGGCCTAGGTGAATTTGCCCCTTCCGGATTGAAAATTAAGACTTTTCTTGAGGGGAAGAAGATCGGTTAGAGGAAGGACTTCTTGTGTCGGCGAAAAAAAATAATAAAAGAAAAGAATTATAGGAGAAGGATCTTCTATGGCCCAAGAAGGAGGTGCACAACAAAATTATGTTCCACCATTCGGAGATTCCGGCATCGCCAAATTACTACGGTGGTGTACCAATGCAAGCATGGGGGAGTGGTGCAGCCATACCCCCACCATTTTTTTGCGGTGCCCAACGTAGCCTTTGCGGAGCCATTTGCACACCTTCCTCAACCACAACAAAATGTGGCCACCATTGGAGGATACGCTGCAAGGATCATGCAAATTATTGCAGCCATCCAAACCAATGCAAACCAAATGGGTGAAGGAAATGCAAACGTCGCTTATGTGCTTGGACACCTTCACCTAGAACCGTCAGACAATTCATAGGAGGAGTGGTGCATTCCTATTACAAGTAAGGGTACAACAACCAAGGATATCAACATCAACCACCGGCGGAAGATTAGAGAGAGGAGAAGCTTTAGTTATCTTTCCTTTACCCCCTTTTCTTTAATTTTCAGCTTGTTTGCGCCTATGTTTGCGTAGTATTTTCAGCTTTGCTTTAATTTTCAGTTGTTAGTTTAATTTTTCAGCGTGTATCTTAGTTTCTATTTTCATCATGAATAATGTCACCACCAAGTTTTTACCTTTGGTAAAGTTACAAAGTTTGTGCCATGATGATATATGATTATAACTCGCCGCTTTGTTTATCTTTGTAATTGATTTATGCATGTTTGAACTAGTGCTCTCTTAAAAATACAAATCTCAAATTATCTAAATGCTAGCTTAATCTTCAGCGGAGGTTATGATTAAAATAAAGACCCATAGTGTTTTATGTGCTCTCAAGTTATGAATAGATTAAAGATGTCTTTTATGCTCAAAAATATTGCTAATCGTGTCACAAATATCACTTGTGTGTTGCTCAACCTATCCAGAGCCTTATATATATTTGAGTGCATAAACTTTAGTGTACAAGATTTATTTTTGAGTGAGTTATTGCAGGCCATGATTTCTCTGGCCTGAGACTAAGAAGCTGGTCATTCCGTTTTTGCGTATCTATCTTTTTGCTAGCCTTTTATCCGTGCATTGTGTATCCCCGCATCGGAGATCTCACAAACTTCGCCGGATATCCACCCTTAAACCAAATATCATTTTTTGTGATTACCTCCTTGACCACAACCTATCGTTGAGAATGGATCATCAATTCAAGGAAGATCGCAAGACGGTGCCAACGTTGAAGATTTAAAGTATCTCTCCAAGGAAAAATATTCCGGTACCTACCTTATTTTTCGCCTCTTTGCTCGAGGACGAGCAACGTCTAAGCATGGGGGAGGAGGTAGGTACGGTGCAGTTTTAGAGTTCAAAGGGGAATATTTTTTAAAAAAAATGATGAAAGAAAAAAATCCAAAGTGATACTCATGACTTTCAAGGTATAAAAAAATCAAAACTTCGTTGTGAAAGTCATGGACCGAATATATGACAAGAAAAAAAAATGAAAGAAAGAAAGAAAGAAAGGAATGAGAAATATGAGAAAGAGAAAAATATATATTTGTGCGTAAAGTGAGCTCCCCGGTTCTCTAAGAGTGCATTCAAGGCTTCAAGATAAAAAGATCCATTGTCATTTTCCAACCATGTGCAATCCGATAACGAGGACTTCCTTTGTGCCTCGGGATCACTCTTTGCCATTTGCACATGTCCACTCATCTAAAAGCGTGTGTATTTTCCTCTTTCCCCTCCTTGATTTAACATTATTTTCCAATGACCTTTTTGACGAGTCTCGATAAGACCATGAGAAGCTTGTCTTGTTTTGACAACACCTCATTTATAAAATCTTGTTAGGACTAAACTTTCCCAAAGCTCCATATAAAGCCTACCACATATATATGAGAGGGAAAGGAGTAGAATATATAGGCTTGAGAGACAAGTGAGATGAGAGTTCATGAGCAATACACGAGATGATTTAAATTTGTGAATTTGGTTTAGCTTTTCTTTATCTCGTTCTTTATTTCAAAAATTCGGAGATCTATTTAAAACTTTGTGAGCATGTTAATACTTGTGGGATAAGCTTAATAAGAATCTACCCTCCGTAGAGGTGAAGGCTAGTACCTTATGGAACTTTAACGAATTAAACTTTTGAGAGCATTATGTTTTTTTTCATGTATGATCTAGTGCAAGGTTTAAACATTGTTTGGCAATGATGATATCCATCGAAGGCTTACTCGAGGACGAGCAAGGTTTAAGCATGGGGGAGATGTTGACGGTGAAAATCCGTCAACCTAGCCATGAGTTTACCTTCGGTGTTGGCATGACTTTTGTATCTTATTCATTGGTACTAACCCCCGTGGTATAACAAGTTCACTTGTGCATGTTGGTTTTGGAGTTATGTGTTTACGCGGGGTTTTAACGTTGAAAGCAAGACTTCCGGGATAAGTTCATTAAGCACCTCATGACAAGATCTTGAAGCCCGATACAAGTCAAGCAATGAAGTGAACATGACTCCAAGAGCCCAAGGACCAAGCCCGAGAAGATGATAAACTCCGAGGACTGAACCAGAAAAGTGCTGAATCTTGCAAGACAAGGAGTTGAGTCCAATTCGGGGAGAAACCGACGTCAAGGGCCCACATGCAAAAGGGGAGAACATCTAGAAGTCGTGGGAAGCAACACCGGGCGAAGCAGGCCGCGGGATGGGCCGAATTGGGCCCAGGCCGGCCGGCCCAGCCCAATTCGGGGCCCAATCGGGCTCTCCTTTGACCTAATTGCTTCTCAGGCTATAAATAGCCCCCTGACCGAGAGCCACGCAGAACCGAAGTCGTAATCCGCCGCCGAGGAGCAGAGAAGCTTGAGGGACACCAACTTGAAGATGAGGGTCGTGCTAGTTGTCTAGGGTTTCCCTGGCCGACGTGGGAACCTTGCATGGAAGACCACGTCGGAGCTCGGAGCGAGGATCAAGATCGAGGGAGGGCCCCGGTGGTGATCTTGTTCATGTAATCATTCATGGTGAAGTTTGTAAGTGAATCCGATTTCTAGCGATCAAGTGCCTTCTCGATGATTTTGATTTCTTCTTGGTTTTGCTTCTTCTACGATCTAGTTTGCAGCTAGATTACATAGGGTGCTCTTGTAACCGCGGTGGATAGAGGTGCATACCGGACCGGCCAAGTGATTTCAACTTGTTCTATCGAACTCGCCCTAAGCTCCCCGCATGAATAGGGATACGTTGTGACAGAACGGGGGTCTCGAAAGGCGGATGTTTTCGGAGTCGGATGGGAAGGCCACGTTTTAAAGATGCTTTTAATGAGATTCGCTTTGCTATCTTCATCTATCTTGTTTGGAGCTATAACATAAGCATGATCTAGATTCTCTAGATTGGTTATCTCTTGCTTTCTCTTGCTACCTCTTTAGTGGATTAGATTAGATTCGTTTTCCTTATGATATCTTAGATTAGATGCAATTTGATTCTTCAATAGATAGCTTTACCTTGCTTTACTAGATTGAATCCTTGCGTTGCACATTGTTCCACGGATTCGATACCTTGGGTTCACCACTCGAGGGAAGAAGGGTCCCTTGACTACGACGGGAGACTTGTTCGCTTTCAAGTCACAAACGAACTTTGATACAACTATTAACCGTCAACAACAACCTTCCACCCTGGCTATGCAAGATTGGTCTCCAGGCCAAAGCAACCTGGCGACCGTATTGATGTCTACTTGAGGCCACTAGTTGATTACATGAAGATATCATGGAAGCCTGGTGTGCTGGAGGTTTGGGATGAGTACAAGCGTGAGGAGTTCATAATGCATTGCATGTTGTTCACCACCATCAACGTCAACCTGGCTCAATGCAACCTCTCTGGCTAGAGTAAAAGGAAAGGTGCAGCTTGCCCACACTGCTTGGAAGATACTTGCGCAATATGGTTTAGACATTCAAAGGAATATGTATTTAAGGGCACCATCATTTCCTCAAAGAAGAAACATCCATGTCGGGCCATGGATTGTCAGTTTAATGGGGAAAAGGATAATCGAGAGGCGACGTTGCATGTGACTGGAGATCTGGTCCACTTGAAAGTCAAGGACATCAAAACTATCGAGGAGTTACCCAAACTGACTGAGAAAACCCTTGGACAAAAGAAAGAAATGTGATGGTGAAGAAGAAGAAGAAGGAATGTGGAACAAGAAATCAATTCTATGGGAGCTAGAGTATTGGCCGATGTTGGATGTGCGTCATTCGACTGACAACATGCATGTCAAGAAGAATTTGTTTGAAGCTACTTGTGGAACATTTCTACAACAAAAGTCCAAAGGAAAAGATCAAAAAATGCAAGGGAGGATCTTAAAGAGCCGGGCATTAGGCCGGAGTTCTATGCAGAGGAAACAGAGACTAGGGCAAACCTTCCCGTTGCTGCAACCACCTTGTCTAAGGCAGAGAGAAAAGAATTATGTCACTTTTGCATTATTTGAAAGTACCTTCAGGCTACTCATCAAACTTCAAGAGGCTAGTGTCAGTGAAGGACATGAAAATGAATTTCAACTTGATGAAATCTCATGATTGCCATGTGTTGATGACATCACACCTCGCGAGGGAAATCTGGTTCCTTGGCCCATCTTACCTTCATCAAATGTTTCGTTATGAGAGGTTCTATGGATTCGTGAAATCATTGTACATAACAGGTTATTTCTGGAGGGAGCCATTGCTCGTGGCTACGAGACCATCGAAGCAGTGGAGTGGTCCATGGGTTATATGGACCCACAAAACCCCATTGGTGTGCCTCACTCATGGCATGAAGGTAGGCTTTCAGGTGTTGGGACAATGGGGAAAAGGTCAGTCACTCCGGATGCAGATGCCTTCGAAAAGGCTCATTTCACCATGATACAACAGCTGCACCTAATTACACTGTTTGCCAATGAGCACAAATGACAACTACGTGAAAACAACCCTAACTGTAGTAGGGCTTAGCTTGCGAAGATGCACATGCAAGGTTTCAGCAGGTGGCTCCGAGATTATGTCAAGACTTGCAGCAATAATATTGTAATTACTGAAGAGATAAGGGATATAGCAGTGGGGCCATTGTTCACTGTTACAATATACGAAGGAATGGATATCAATGGATACATGTTCTACACCATGACCCAGGATAAAAAGAGCGTCTATTAAAATAGTTGTGTGTGTGTACAGGCCGTCGTTGATGACATTCATGATGATGATGATGACACGGAGACAGACACATATTATGGTCAAATAGATGAGATATGGGAGCTTGATTAAGTAGGATTGAAGGTGGCCTTGTTTCGGTGTAGATGGGTCACCAATGGGAAGAGAGCTGTGAGCAAGGACAAATATGGTTATGTTAGTGTTGATCTCCGGGTCTTTGGTTACAAAAACAAACCGTTTGTCTTCGCCAATGATGTTAAGCAAGTGTTCTAAGTACCTGACATTGCAAAGAAAAACTGGTCCGTGGTTATGCTTGGAAAAAAAGGATTGTGGGGATTGAAAATGTTGCTGAGGAGGAGGAATACAACCAGTTTGATGAAATTCCATCCTTCGACACTTCATACAAGTCCTAGCTCTTGGGAACTAACAAAACACCATACTTGCGAAGTGACCATAGTGAAAATCCATATACAGAAATCAAGGAAGAAAAAGCGAGCCTAATTTCTGCTGAATCCTTTTTGTAATGCCATAGAATGTGTCTATTAGTGCAAATGAAATCCATTTTGTAATATAAAGGATGCAATGTATTGGTGGAATTTCAATCCTTTTTGTAATATATGGGATGTGGTGGAATTTGGATCCTGCTTGTAATATATTCCGCCAAAGAAACTATTTATACTTTGTTTATATTCTGCTTCAGTTCTGTAACGGGCAAGAGACGAGGACTAACGAACCAGCGTCGCCATTGTTACAGGCAAGAGACGAGGACTAACGAACCAGCGTCACTTTTGTTATGTGTAAAAAGATATGCGAAATCATGTACAGATTACATCAAAAGAGACACGGATTAGAGCATCTCCAAGAGTTTGCCAAATTTTACTTGGCAAATCTTGTGCTTTGCCAACTTCTAAAAAGATATGCCAAGTAAAAAAAGAGTTCATCTCCAACAATCTGGCATAATTTCACTTGCCAAATCCAGATCTAACTTACATCAGGAATCCTGAGAGAAACAAGTTGATTTGCCAAACTGTTGAGATAATCACAAGCTTTGCAAGTGAGTAGGTAAATCATACAAAAAATTGTACTCCACAGAGATAATCACAAAAGCATGTCTCTTGAGATGCAAAATCACACACACACACAGAGACTACAGTCATCATTGATACATCAGAACAAGGTTACAATGCGGCCATATCTTCATGACGCGATATGCAAAATCACACACATAGATTGCAGTCATCATTGATACATCAGAACAAGGTTACAACACGGCCATATCTTCATGACGAGATATGCAAAATCACACACACATATCGATCTTGCTCGCAGGTCGTCGATCTTGCTGCACGTGGTCATTGAACAAGCTCCTTTTTTGTTGATGACTTAGAGAGCTAATTCTTGGCTTGCAATGAGACCACAAAGCTTCCTATCTAAACATGCACTTTTGGTTTGCAAGAGCATTCCGCGAGTGGAAGGAGAAAGCATAGGAAAAATAATGATCATTGGACACAGGATGAAGGATTGTTCGTCCTGAAAACAATGATCATTGGACACAGGATGAAATTGTTCATCCTGATGCCAGGAGGTGCTGGGCTACCTTCCCCGGACACGGCTGCGAGCAAGGGGTATGTCACAAGAATTCTTCTCGCAGCTGTGTTCGAGGGATGAGCAACCCAATCACCCCTATTACAAGAATTCTTCTAGCAACTGAGAGATCGAGGAGGAGGAAGAAGAGAGAAAAGCAAAAGCTTGCGCCCTACAAGATCTATTCTTTGCGCTATAGCTAGATCTAGATCTAGAGAAGAAGGAAGCAAGTGAATCGCTTTATTGTATCAGAAGGAACCATATACTAGCTAGATCTAGATCTAGAGAAGAAGGAAGCAAGTGACTCACTTTATTGTATCAGAAGAAGGAACCATACAGATAGATCTAGATCTAGAGAAGAAGAAAGCAACTTGAAGTGAGGAGGACCAATAGGCGTCGGTGCCTTTTTATAGAAAAAACAAGGAAGGGATAAGATCAAGAGAACAGGAACGGTTGGGAAGGTTCCCAAGTGAAGGACCGAAACGGCGAACCAGAGAGGGGGGGGGAGTGAATGGGAGCCGATAAAAATTCTATTCAAGAATTCGGCCTATGAACCCAATTTCACTCGAGCACCTCCGCAAGCTTCTCTTGCCAAGTTCACATAGCCACTGGAGTGCTACTGAACCTAGGAGCAAGACCCAAACAACAGCCTCAACACACACGCAGCGGAACCACACACGACACGGCTGCTGGCAGCCCAAACTGGTCAGGCTGGTTTCTGAAACCGGTCAGACCGCTTCTGTTGGACTTAGCCTCACGCAGGCAGGGGAAACCGGTCAGACCGGTTAGGCAAACCGGTCAGACCGATTCTTGAAGGATCGGATGGCGATTAGAGGGGGGGAGTGAATAGGAGCCGGTAAAAATTATTTCAAAAGAACCCGGTCTATACCCCAGTCAAACCCCGGTCACACACGAGCGATGGATCGAGTCACACACCAATCGCCAAGACCACGAGGTTATGGATCAAACTCTAGTCCTAGGAACGATTCCTTGAAGCACACACGGAAGCACTAGAAAGGGAAGGGAAGAATCGAACCAAGAAGAAAAGCACACAGGCTCTGGCGGACCGTCCGGCCAGGAGGGGCGGACCGTCCGCGCAGCCTCGCGGACCGTCCGACCCGAAGCCGCGGACCGTCCACGCGAGCCCGCGGACCGTCCGGCCCTACGCCGCGGACCGTCCGTTAAAGCACACAGAACAACCGTAAACGACCCGAGAAAAACGGACCGTCCGCCAAGGCCGGGCGGACCGTCCGCGCCACCCACGGACCGTCCGCTACTCGAGCTCGGACCGTCCGCAAACCGGGCCGCAACCAAAACCAAAAGCCAAACCGGATCGAAAGCAAGGACGCGCAAGAACACGACGAACACGCGACGAACGGGACCCACGCGGACCGTCCGCCGACCCCGGCGGACCGTCCGCCCCTTGCGAACGAACAGAAAAAGCCCGACCTCGAAGGTCAACTCCCCCAAATCATCATCGGATTTCCCAAACGGTTGAAGCCGTGAAGACAAGGGTTTGGGGACTTGAAAAGCGTCACACAAGGATGCTATAGCCCAAAAATCTTGCCCCCTAACTCCCTAAATCACCGGGAATCGCGAATCCTTTGAGCACCACAAAAAACTAGAGCACCGAACGAAAAACTTCGAATCCAAGTGGTTTCCGGCGTTTGAGGGCACAAGATCAATCACAAAGATGCACGAGACATCTATTCATGTATCCCTCAAAGAAATCCGGGGAGAAACCCGCCCAAATCCGCGAAATCGAACCGGGAACGAAGGCACGAAAACAAGCACAAAAAGGCCACGAAAACACAACCCCAAATCTTCTATACAAACCAGGAAAGATTCACAAGGTCTAGCATGCCGCCCTAGCATCCATCCCTCTCAACAAATCTCTCATGAAGCTCTCATGCTAGCCTAGAGAAAATGGAAGAAAAATAGCTACGAAAATGAGAAAGAGGAGGGGGGAAATGAAACCCTAAGTCCCGAGAGAGAGAGCCATCCACACACACTCATGGCTTATATATCGAGTCCCGCCGGAGTGGTAAATGACTCGACTACCCCTAACTTAACTACCGGCGATACAAACCACGTAGGGGCATTTAGGTAATGTTTGTGGGTATTGCCATCGGACGGCCACGCCTTTGCCGCACCCCCGCGTCCTCCCGACGCAAGCCATGCGATCCCGCCGGTGTCCTCCGCCTCGAAGCTTCCCGACACGCCGGATCCCGTCTCCGTCGTGTTGGGCCCTCGGACTTGGTTTTGAGGCCCAAACCAAGAAACCGTCCGCCGATGGTTTTGTGAGCAAACCACCAAACCCCTCGTGCCCAATCCGGCCTCCCGCCAAACCACTTGACTTGACCGCCACCGTGCACCGGCTCGATTGTCCATGACTTCGTCTTGCTCGTGTCGCCACCATGTGGCCCGCACCCGGGCCCCGCTATCCACCGGTCCCTCGAACCGAGCCTACTTGTCTCTCCATCTCCCGGAGGCCCCTCAAGGCCGAAGACCTTTCGCGCCCGTTCTTCACCCGCAACAACACGAACTAGGCCGCGGCCCTACACCTCGCGCACTAAGCCAAGAGTCGGTCCAACACCCGTTGTCAATCACTCATCACCGAGGAGCGGTCATCCATCGACCACCGGACGCTCCCCGGTCCTCAATTCCGTCCGTAAACTCCCCAAAAACCCAAAACACCTCAAAAGCCTTTCCACATCCGAACAAATGAAGACATGGAGCAAAGAAAGACTTCCTTGCTCAAAGACCTTCCTCGACAGCCCACAGGGCGAAACCGGTCAGACCGGTTAGGAAAACAATCGGGCCGGTTTTAGCCTGGACAGTCGGGAAGAATAAAGCCCGCGGGTCAACTTCCCCAAAACCAAACCTCGATCTCCCGAATCGCTCCACAGACTTGAACAAGACTTTGTGGATATTAGGAACACCTCATGAGGAGTCCATAGCCAAGTTTAATCCCACCAAAACTCATCCAAAAGGGAGGAATCAAAGAAATCCCGCCAAGAGCACTTCCAACCCAAGAACTCAAGAAACCCCAAAATCGAGCACCTTTACTCACGAATTTGAGAGGGGAATCACAGCCCAAAGAACCACGAAGGGTTCCCACAAATTGCCCCCATCAAATCCCCAAGAGAAAGGTCCCGAAAACAACCCAAAGAGATCACCAAGAGAGGGCTCCGAAAATCACCACCAAGAACAACCGGGAAAAACACATCCAAACCTTGACGAACCACCCCGAATCATCTATACATGAAACAAAGGTTCATACAAGGTCTAGCAATCCAAACGATCATCCATCCCTCTCAACAAGATCTCACCATGAAGCTCTCTTGCTAGTCCTATGGAAAACCTAAGGAAAATAGGAAGGAAAATGGGAAAACAAATGAGCTAGGGTTCGAGAGTTGGCTGCCATCCTCTCACCTCTTGGGTTATATGGAGGCAACCGAATGTCTAAAATGCCCTTTCCTAATAACTAGGGGTACAAGCCCCTCAAGGGCGTATTTGGAAGTCTTCATATCTTCACCATCGGACGGATGCCCGGCGACCGCACCCTGCGTAGCCTCAATGCAAACCTTGCGATCCCGACGCGTGTCCTCCGCCTCGAAGCTTCCGGCGCCCTGCGACCCCAAACCGGTCAGACCGGTTCTCCAAACCGGTCGGCCGGTTTTGGCCGGAGCGACCACGCCGGTCTTCGGCCTCGGCTTTGTGGCTCGGCCCGAGTAACCCAATTGGATTTTCTGGTGAACCACCGCAAACCCCGCGAACTTGATGTAGCCTCCACTAATCACCACTTATGACTTGGCTCCCATGAAGTCCCGGCTCGACCTTGGTTTTGTGGCTCAACCAAGAAACCGTCCACCGATTTCATCTTGTTGTTCTTGCCACCATGTGGTCCGCACTCGACCCCGCTGGTCATCGGGTCCCTCGAACGAAGCCTACTTGCCTTCTCCACACCTGGAGGCCTCACCGGCAACGACCTTTCGCACTTGTTCTTCACCTGCACCAACACGAGTCAAGCCGCAACCTGCACCTGCAATACTTAGCTAAGAATTAGTCCACACAACGTTGTCAATCACTCATCACACAAGGAAGCGACCATCCACTGGTCCTCGAACCACACATGGTTCTCAATCTCCCCCTTGATGAGTGCATTGACAACACATACATTTGGTAAATAAAGAGAAAAGGAAAACAGAAAAGAAACAAAAAGAAAAACTCCAACAAGTGATCGAAGGCCAAGAAAGGCAAAGAACGAAATCACTTGAAGAAGATAAGTCTCGGACCCCTTAGGCAAGGGCAACGGCTCGACACATCCGAGACAAAAACCATGATCAAGCAAAGAGCACAAACCACCAAAGCACACAAGAGCTCCCCCTACACATATGCAAGCTCCCCCTGGTCAAGTGCCAACTCTGGGCACAAACCGGTCAGACCGGTTCCAATAACCGGTCAGGCCGGTTCCACCAAAACCGGTCAGACCGGTTTCCAAAGCCGGTCAGACTGATTTCACACAGCAGACCACACCCCCAAAAGCCAAAAATGCAAAAGAATTGCACAAGCTCCCCCTTGACACTTGGGATAGGTTCCAGGGGTACAAAGCAACTTTTCTCCACCTTCCTTTCTCCCCCTTGTTGTCAATGCATGAATCAAGGCACAAATGCAACCTAGAGCTTCTCAAGTATACAAAATTCATCACAAGATGCTACACATGTCCAAATGAGAAAGTTAGATACTCTACAGGTTCGTAATGACTTCAACTACATGATCACCAAGTTGTACAACCATTGGACAAGGCTAAAAAGGATTTGAGTAATTTTGCGAAAAGTTACTCTCTCACACGCAAAAACCTAAACATGAGCAAAACATGTCAAAATTGCAAAGCCACACAAACTTCATGCTAGGACAACCATTCTAATCATAAGACCATCATAAACACCCACAAGCACCTCATGTCATGTCAAAGCCACCGAGCCATGTGCCTACTTCTATGTATGAGACTTCTCATTGGTAGGCATCATGCAACGCTTTAGCACCCAAAGCAAACTAAATTCAAGACATATGACATGGGAGTACATTTCCAAGCATTTTTCATTTCATTTTCAGATTTGTAAATGGTACATGAAATGTCTTTGTGACAAAAAGGAACTTATGCCCCTCCACAAGATAAGGCAAGAGGGCTAAACATTCATGATGGCAAATGAGCCTTTGGCCCCATATGATCAATAAACTAGCTATCCAACCACAAATTAAGCATAACCAAGCCACTAAAACATGTCAAGATCATATAAAGGCATTTACACATGAGAGAGCATACATGTGACAATTTTTCAAAACATAGCCATTAACCATGGATTATACCTCAAGATCATCAAGAGCTAAGCCAAACTAACCATAGCATACCAAACAAGCTCACAAAGACATATATTTCATTCCATGGTGAGCAATGTATATAGGAGAAACTTTTCCTATCCAATGCATATGATACAAAATGCATGCAATCTAAGATACAAGGATGCCTATACATCATGTTACATATGCCATGTCAAATGCAAGAAATGCACAAAGGAAACTATACATATGCTACAAAGGAGCTCCCACACACCCAACTCAAGAAATCAAACATACACCAAGTTCCCCCCGCAAACGAGTGGAAGTTGCTTGATCTAGGGGTTTGGTGAAAATATCGGCTAGTTGGTCATGTGTGGGTACATGAATCAAAGCTATCTTTCCTTTCTCTACGTTGTGTCTCAGAAAATGATACCTCACTTCTATGTGCTTGGTTTTGGAATGGAGCACTGGGTTCTTTGCGACGCTTATGGCACTGGTGCTATCACATTGAAGTGGGACATGGGTATACTCCTCACCAAAGTCACTCATGGTGTATGAAATCCAAAGGAGCTGAGAGCAACAACTAGCAGCGTCAACATACTCGGCCTCGGTAGTGAATGGAGCAACACTCGATTGTTTGCGGGAAGACCAAGACACCAAAGAAGAACCCAAAAACTGGCAAGTCCCAGAAGTGGACTTCCTATCCAACCGACACCCGGCAAAATCCGCGTCTGAAAAACCATGAAGCGCCAAAGAAGAGGACGCGGAGTACCAAAGGCCGAAGTCGGGAGTGTGACGCAAGTACCGAAAATTCGCTTCACCGCTTGCCGATGCGAAGTCCTTGGAGACGCTTGAAAACGAGCGCACAGACACACCGAGAACTCGTATGTCCGGCCTCGTCGCCGTCAAGTAGAGGAGTGACCCGATCATGCTTCGGTACTCCTTCCGGTCCACGTGTTCACCTTCCTTGTCCGCATCAAGAGCCGCAAGCCGTACTCATCGGCGTCGTCATAGCCTTGGAGTCCTCCATCTTGAACTTCCGCACAATGTCCTTGGTGTACTTAGCCTGGTGCACAATTGTTCCTTCCTTTGATTGTTTGATTTGTAGCCCAAGGAAGAACTGCAACTCGCCCATCATGCTCATCTCAAATTCTCTCGCTCATATCATCTCGCAAATCTTGCAACAAGAGAGTTAGACGAGCCACCAAAGACAATATCATCCACGTACACCCGCACAATCGGGATATCTCTCGCCCTACCTCGGCAAAAACAAGGTCCGATCGACCTTCCCCATCTCAAAACCTCTCTCAAACAAGAACCCCCTCAACCCGTCGTACCAAGCTCTAGGCGCCTGCTTCAGCCCATACAGCGCCTTCCTCAACTTGTACACCCGGTGGGGGTACTTCTCGCTCTCAAACCCCGGAGGCTGCCTCACATACACTTCTTCCTCCAACACACCATTCAGAAAAGCACTCTTCACATCCATTTGGTGCAACTTGAACCATTTAGCCACGGAAAAGGCTAGAAGGATCCTAATCGCCTCCAAACGGGCTACGGGAGCAAAGGTCTCCTCGTAGTCGATCCCCTCCTTCTGACTGAACCCCTGAGCGACAAGTCTCGACTTGTTCCTCACCACTTCACCTTTCTCTCCCTCTTTGTTTTTCCACACCCATTTTGTACCAATCGGCTTACACTGCGGGGAGGGTCAACCAACTCCCACACTTGATTCCTCTCAAAGTTCTCCAACTCCTCATGCAGCGAATTAAACCGGTTGTGATCGATAGTGCGTGTCCAATATCTTTGGGCTCAAAAGCGAAGAACAAACGCAGCATGAGCGAAATGGGAATTGTTTTGAACCATCGACCGTGTAGTGCGTTCATTCATGTCGCCGATGATCCTCGAAGCTAGGTGATTCATCTGTACTCGCCGGGGAGGTTCTCGCCTCGATGCTACCTCCCCCTCAACATCAGCTTCTCCTTGTTCTTGATTTGTCGTCGTAAGTGTAGTAGAGGGTCCATCCATCACCGTAGTCGAAGTAGTGGGTACATGTTCAGCCGGGGGCACCACACCGCCATCTTCATAATCACCTTGTTCATGCTCCTCCTCCTGAAAGATCTCCTCGCCAAGCTCATCATCACCTGCACTACGTGGCTCTGTCTCGTCGAAGGTTACCTCGCAAGTCTCCACGATTTGGTTAGTTTCAAGATTGAGCACACGATATGCTCTAGAATGAGATGCATAACCAAAGAAAATACCATCGACAGACCTAGCCTCAAACTTATCCAACTTCCTGCCTTTCTTCAGAATGAAACACTTGCAACCAAAGACATGGAAGTGACTCACCTTCGGTGTGCGACCATGCATCAGCTCATAGCATGTTTTCTTCTTGTGCACTCTGAGGTAGATCCTGTTAGACACATAGCACGCGGTATTCACCGCCTCAGCCCAATACCTCCTCGGAGTCTTATGCTCATCCAGCATCGTCCGAGCCATCTCGCACAAGGTCCTATTCTTCCTTTACACAACACCATTTTGGGGAGGCGTATACGGACTCGAAAACTGGTGCTCAAGACCCAAGTCATGGCCAAAGGTTTCAAAACGAGAGTTTCTGAATTCTGAGCCATTATCACTGCGGATAGCTCGTATGGCATCTCCGTGCCTCTCGTTCCTCAACCTCAACACTAGATCTCGAACATAACCAAACGTCTCCCCCTTATCCTCGAGAAAGAACACCCACGCATACCGAGAATAGTCGTCCACCACAACAAGGACATACCACTTCCCACCCGCAGATCGCACACGAGCTGGGCCAACAAGGTCCATATGGAGCAGCTCGCATGGACGCTCAGTCATCACATCGGTGAGAGGCGGGTGAGAAGAGGCTACCATCTTGGCATGCCTACAAGGCACACAAACCAACTCTTTCTCAAGCCTCAACCATGGCAATCCTCGGACCAAATTGAGTTTACTCAAGCGAGACAAAAGGTCAAAGCTCAAGTGACCCAACTTCCTATGCCACTTCCACAACTCACTCGAAGAACCAGCCAAGAAACAACGCTCCACACCCGAAGACCGAGAAAAAGCGAAGACGAAACACCCGACCCTCGGGAACGACCATACGGACAAGGTCCCCTCGAGAGTCCAAAATTCGAGAACCACCCGGCCGAAACAACACCTCAAAGCCCTCATCCAACAACCGGGACACGAAAGCAAATTGTACCCCGGTGATTGAACAAGAGCAACACGCCTCGCAGTGATCTTGTCACTCACTTTGATCTCACCTTCCGAAAGCACACGCCCACGCCCATTGTCCCCAAAAGTGATGTACCTCCTTGTCACCACCGGACGAGACTTGAGAACCACCCCCTATCTCCGGTCATATGCCTTGAGCAACCGGAGTCAATCAACCAAATGTTCTTCAACTCTCCCACCCGAAATTCAAAAATGAGCACGTGAGCGAACAAACGACTCAAAGATCGGGGTTAGTACCAAAAGAGTAAAACCGGTGTCGAGCCATTTGCTCGAAAGTGGGGTTAGCACCAACCAAAGCATCTCTCCTACCAAAGCTACCTCCACGAACACCACCACGGTAACTACCCCGAGGGAACCACCCCTCTCGCCCGGAGGAGGACCAAAACCACGAAAGAGAACCCGTGGACCGTCCCTCCTCTCCTTCTCAAAGCTACGACTCCTCCCATCCCCGTAGTGAACTCGAGGGGGAGAATGCCTAGCAACCTGACCACCTGCAAACTCTCCAGCCCAACCACCAGAACCACGACCTCCAGAAACAACCCTCGCACCTGTATGAGCACGAAAACCAAACTTGTCATTCTGCAGACCCCAAACCGGTCTGACCGGTTCCAAAACTGGTCTGACCGGTTTCACTCCTCCAGTAGCACCTCCTGCACTCTTTCACTCACCCCAAGCCGGAACTATTCTCACACTCGCCTTGGCCCTGGGCATCTGCACACGAGACTTAAGTGCACCACTGGAGGGGTGATACTTGTCCCCGTTAGCCCACTCCTTCGCCATTCGCTCCTCTCGCTTCCTCTTGAAGCAAAACTCATCTTTATGGCCATCTCTTCCACAATAGCCACAATGGAACCTCACAAGCTTAGTTTTGGGCTTGGTTTGGGGCTGCTCACATGGTTTCTTTCCACTGAACTCCTCCACCGATTTCTCCCCACTAGCCTTCTCACTCACTTTCCCAAAGAACACTTTCCCGGTAGTGCTCACAAACTTGATAGGCTTTTGGAGATCATTTCTGGGTGTAGGAAACACGGGTGGAGCTGGGGTTGTGTCTAGTCGGTCCTAAGATGGTTAGATTTTGGGGGGAAATCATTTTTTGTGGTGGGTTTTTGGTGGCTTTAGGATATTCTCTCCACTTCCCTCACCAACCTTGTTTGCCCCAAGTCCCTCACCATCCTGCCTCTTAAACGCCTCTATCATCATCCTCAACTGAGGCTCATGGCCAGACAACCAACCCATCAACTTCCTCAAATCATCATTCTCATCCCGCAAACGATCAACATAATGTGCAAGTTCCAAATTTTTCAAAGCATGCATTTCACAGGTAGAGCATGATGTAGGCATGGGTTCCTTCAATTTGGCCTCAAGAGAACTAGTGTATGCATGCATCTCATCAATCTTAGCGTGCAAAACAGGGCAAGAAGTGCAAGCACCTAGCAAAGCAGGTCTAGACTTAAGCTCAACCACTTCAACCCTAAGCACATCTAGTTCCTCACACTTAGAGGCATGTTTCTCCTTAAACAAAGCAAGATCAGCAAGGAATATGGAGCAATCAGCACAATCATTCTCATCCGAAACAACAGGGCTAGCCTTAAGGGAATCAATCTCAAGCTTGCTATCAAGCACCTGTGTCTCTAGCTCAGCCACTCTAGTCCTAGCATCCTCAAGTGAAGCCCTAAGCTCTTTCCTCAGTTTCTTGGCCTCTCTAAGCATGTCATCATGGTTATCAAGCAAAGTGCAAAGTCTCTCATTCTCCTGGCGCAAGAAGGGAAGTTCATCACGCACCTCGTCGTCGGACTCAGAGTCCGAGTCGCTCTGTGTGCTCTTCTTGCTGCCGGAGTTCAGCGCCATGGTGCAGAAGCCGTCTCTCCCGAAGCACCTCGGCCCCGCTCGGGTTCTTGGACGACTTCTTGTTCTTGCGACGATCACCTTCATCTTCACCGCCGCTCGAGCTCGAGGTGGAGTACGCGGAACCGGAGTCGACGTCGCTCGCTCCAACCATCGCTCGGGCCTTGCCTCGGCTCTCCTTTTTCCTCGATCGTCGCTCATGCTTGTACTTGTGGTCGCGCCTCAACCGGTACTTGCCATCCGTCCTCGACTTGTGCTTGGAGCTGTCCTTGTTCTTGGCCTTCTCCGGGCAGTCGGCGACGAAGTGTCCCGGCTTGCCGCACTAGAAGCAAGTCCTCGTGTTCCTCCTCATGTTCACGCGGTTCTCGTGCAGCCTCTCGAACCGCCTCGTTAGGAGCGCCAGCTCGTCCTCTCCAAGCTCATCGAACTCTTCATCTGCCATAGACATCAAGGAGGAGAAAGAGAACATCTCGTTGGATGGGTTAGAGTTAGCCTTTCCTTTGGAACCACCAACGAGGGCAAGACTATGGGAATCAGTAGGTCCCTCGAGCTTGGCAGTCATGCCCCTATCCACCTCGGCCGACTTGAGCTTCGAGAACGGCTCGTTCACCGTCGAGTGTCATACTTCTCCGATTCCACAATAGCCTCGAACTTTCCGCCCCAAATCGTACGATCCAAAGAGTGTAAGAGCTTGACCGCTCTATCATGATCATCGTACGGGAGAACGTCCACATTGGCCCTCATGTTGTTCACAACCACCGTGAACCTCTGAAACAAGGCATCGATGGACTCACGGGGTAGATGAGTGAAGTTCTCGTACTCTCTCCGGTAAGTCGCATACATCCGTGCCTGAACCTGGGCGTTCCCAACATGAGCCTCCTTCAACACCGGCCAAATCCTACAAGCCAAGTGCTCGGTGTGCACCCGATCGAACTCAGGCTGACACAAAGCACGAAACAAGTAGTCGACCGCCTTATTGTTGGCGTCGAATCTGTCCCTTGATCTTGGAGCGAGGAAGTCCATCGGCTGGACATAGCCTGTGTCCACCGTGACATCCCAAAGGATCTGACCCTTTCCGCAAAGAAACGCACCCATCCGCTTACTCCACATCTGGTAGTTCTTTCCATCGAAGTGTGGAGGACCCGAACCCCGTTCCTGGTACGCCATCCTTGGATCTTAGACTGGTTAGAGTCAATAAAGACCCGAACCGGCTCTGATACCACTTGAAGGACCAAAACGGCGAACCAGAGAGGGGGGGAGTGAATGGGAGCCGATAAAAATTCTATTCAAGAATTCGGCCTATGAGCCCAATTTCACTCGAGCACCTCCGCAAGCTTCTCTTGCCAAGTTCACATAGCCACTGGAGTGCTACTGAACCTAGGAGCAAGACCCAAACAACAGCCTCAACACACACGCAGCGGAACCACACACGACACGGCTGCTGCGGCAGCCCAAACCGGTCGGGCCGGTTTCGAAACCGGTCAGACCGCTTCTGTTGGACTTAGCCTCACGCAGGCAGGGGAAACCGGTCAGACCGGTTAGGCAAACCGGTCAGACCGATTCTGTCCAGAAACTCCCCAAAACCCCAAAACACCTCTAAAGCCTTTCCACATCTGAATAAACGAAGCCATGGAGCAGAAAAGACTTCCTTGCTCAAAGACCTTCCTCGACAGCCCACAGGCCGGTTTTAGCCTGGACAGTCGGGAAGAACACAGGCCGTGGGTAAACTTCCCCAAAACCAAACCTCGATCTCCTGAATCGCTCCACGGACTTGAACAAGACTTTGGGGATATTAGGAACACCTCATGAGGAGTCCATAGCCAAGTTTAATCCCACCAAAACTCGTCCAAAAGGGAGGAATCAAAGAAATCTCGCCAAGAGCACTTCCAACCCAAGAACTCAAGAAACCCCAAAATCGAGCACCTTTACTCACGAATTTGGGAGGGGAATCACAGCCCAAAGAACCACGAAGGGTTCCCACAAATTTCCCCCATCAAATCCCCAAGAGAAAGGTCCCGAAAACAACCCAAAGAGATCACCAAGAGAGGGCTCCGAAAATCACCACCAAGAACAACCGGGAAAAACACATCCAAACCTTGACGAACCACGCCGAATCATCTATACATGAAACAAAGGTTCATACAAGGTCTAGCAAGCCGCCCGATCATCCATCCCTCTCAACAAGATCTCACCATGAAGCTCTCTTGCTAGTCCTATGGAAAACCTAAGGAAAATAGGAAGGAAAATGGGAAAACAAATGAGCTAGGGTTCGAGAGTTGGCTGCCATCCTCTCACCTCTTGGGTTATATGGAGGAAACCGAATGTCTAAAATGCCCTTTCCTAATAACTAGGGATACAAGCCCCTCAAGGGCGTATTTGGAAGTCTTCATATCTTCACCATCGGACGGATGCCCGGCGACCGCACCCTGCGTAGCCCCAACGCAAACCTTGCGATCCCGACGCATGTCCTCCGCCTCGAAGCTTCTGGCACCCTGCGACCCCAAACCGGGTCGGCGCGCCGTTCTCCAAACCGGTCAGGCCGGTTTTGGCCAGATAGCCACACCCGGTCTTCGGCCTCGGCTTTGTGGCTCAGCCGAGTAACCCGGTGATTTTCTGGTGAACCACCGCAAACCCCGCGAACTTGATGTAGCCTCCGCCGGTCACCACTCAAGACTTGGCTCCCATGAAGTCCCGGCTCGACCTTGGTTTTGTGGCTCAACCAAGAAACCGTCCACCGACTTCATCTTGCTTGTTCTTGCCACCATGCGGCCCGCACTCGACCCCGCCGGTCACCGGGTCCCTCGAATGGAGCCTACTTGTCTTCTCCACACCCCGGAGGCCTCACCGCAACGACCTTTCGTGCTTGTTCTTCACCCGCACCAACACGAGTCAAGCCGCAACCCGCACCTGCAATACTTAGCCAAGAATCGGTCCACACAACGTTGTCAATCACTCATCACACAAGGAAGTGACCATCCACTGGTCCTCGAACCACACATGGTCCTCACCAAGATGGTCAATGGCGAAACTGTTTCCAGTCAATGGCTAAGAGTAGAGCTGCAGAGGTAGTGATTCCAATGTAGAATTAAATGATACGCGGAGTAAGCAAACATCGTCTCCACCAGATGGCGCATACTCTTGGCACTACTGCTCATAATGTTGGCCGTGTTGGGATTTTAGATGTTAGTGTTACTGTTAGTGGTAGTTTTTAACACCTCCAAATTAACATAAAAAACTAACATCTGTGATGTTTGGATGGAGGTGTCAGTTTGCATTTGAATTAACTTTTCCAAACATTTGAAAAGGATAGGGAGAGAGAGAAAAGGGGTGGGGTCCACCAAACTAACACCAATTACCACCTCTTGGAGGTGTTAGTTCCAACTAAACACCAAACTAACACATGTGTTTGGCTCCAAAGTGTTAGTTTTGGTGTTAGTTTGCTACAAACTAACACTAAAACCTCCATCCAAACATGACCATAATAATGTAGTCATCATCACCAAAAAAACGAAAGGAAGGGGTAAGATCAAGGGCGCAGGAAACGCGAAGAGGTTCCCAAGAAGGTCAATGGCGAAACTGTTGCCAGTAAATGGCTGAAAGCACCGCTGCAGAGGTAGTGATTCCAATGTAGAATTAAATGATACGCGGAGTAATGAAACGTTGTCTCCATTGCATACTTAAATCGTTTTTAGAAAAAAATCTCATGTATCTTCTTCTTCCAAAACAAATAGATCCCAGTTGACAGATAATAGTTGTATTAAAGTTCGTTTAGACTCGCAAGCCGACAAGTCTCCTATCATAGTCAAGGGACCCTTCATCCCTCGAGTGGTGAACCCAAGGTATCGAATCCGTGGAACAATGTGCAACGCAAGGAGTCAATCTAGTAAAGCAAGGAAAGGTATCTTATGAAGAAGCAAGTTGCATCTAATCTACTAACTCACAAAGAAAACGAATCTAATCTAATCTACTAAAGAGGTAGCAAGAGAAAGCAAAGAGATAACCGATCTAGACAATCTAGATCATGCTTATGTTGTAGCTCCAAACAAGACAGATGAAGATAGAAAAGCGAATCTCATTAAAAGCATCTTTAAACCGTGGCCTCCAGTCCGATTCCGAAAACGCCCGCCTTTCGGAACCCCCGTTCTGTCACAATGTATTCCTATTCATGCGGGTAGTCTAGGGCGAGTTCAATAAGAACAAGTTGAAATCACTTGGTCGGTCCGGTATGCACCTCTAGCCACCGCGGCTACAAGAGCACCCTATGCAATCTAGCTATAGACTAGACTGGGGAAGAAGGAAAACAAAGAAGAAAACAAAATCATCGAGAAGGCACTTGATCTCTAGAAATCGGATTCACTATAAAAACTTCACCATGAATGATTACATGAACAGGATCACCACCGGGATCCTAACTCGATCTCGATCCTTGCTCCAGAGCTCCGACGTGGTCTTCCATGCAAGGTTCCCACGTCGGCTAGGGAGACCCTAGACAACTAGCACGACCCTCATCTCCGAGATGGTGTCCCTCAAGCTTCTCTGCTCCTCGGCGGCGGATGACGAATTGTTTCCTCTGTGGCTCTCGGTCAGGGGGCTATAAATAGCTCGAGATGCATCTAGGTCAAAGGGGGGCCAACTGGGCCTCAAAATGGGCTGGGTCGGCCGTCCTGGGCCGACCGGCCTGGGCCCACTTCGGCCCAGTCCGCGGCCTCCTTCGCCCGACGTTGCTTCCCGAGTCTTCTAGATCCTCCCCCCTTCTGCATATGGGCCCTTGTCGTCAGTTTCTCTCCGAATTGGACGAAGCTCCTTGTCTCGCAAGATTCGACACTTTTCGGGCTAGGTCCTCGGGGTTTTCCATCTTCTTGGGTTGGGTCCTTGGGCTTCTTGGAGTCGTGTTCACTTCATTGCTTGACTTCTACCGGGCTTCAAGGTCTTGTCATGAGGTGCTTAATGAACTTATCCTGGAAGTCTTGCTTTCAACGCTAAAACCCTACATAAACACTAAACTCCAAAACCGACTTGCACAAGTGAACTTGTTATACCACGGGGGTTAGTACCAATGGATAAGTTATAAAACTCATGCCAACATCGAAGGTAAACTCATGGCTAGGTTGACGGAATTTCACCGTCAACATTTCCCCCATGCTTAAACCTTGCTCGTCCTCGAGTAAGCCTTCGATGGATATCATCGTTGCCCTTCATTGTTTAAACCTTGCACTTGATCATACATGAGAAAACATAATGCTCTCCAAAGTTTAATTCCTTAAAGTTCCATAATGTACTAGCCTTCATCCCTACGGAGGGTAGATTAATAATTAAGCTTATCCCACAAGTATTAACATGCTCCCAAAGTTCAAATGGATCTCAAAATTTTTGAAATAAAGAACGAGATGAAAAAGAGCTAAACCAAGTTCACAAATTTAAACCGCCTTGCATCTTGGTCATGAACTCTCATCTTATCTTGTCTCTCAAGCCAATTTATTCTACTCCTTGCCCTCTCATAACATTCATTTATGTGGTAGGCTTTATATGGAGTTTTTTGGGAAAGTTTAGTCCTACCAAGATATTATAAATGAGATGTTGTCAAAACAAGACAAGCTTCTCATGGTATTACCGAGACTCGTCTAAAAGGTCATTGGAAAATGATGTTATATCAAGGAGGGGAAAGAGAAAAATACACACACTTGAGATGGGTGGACATGTGCAAATGGCAAAGAGTGATCCCGAGGCACAAAGGAAGTCCTCGTTATTGGATTGCACATGGTTGGAAAATGAGTATAGATCTTTTAATCTTGAAGCCTTGAAATTCTTAATGCACTTTAAAGAACCGGGGAGTTCACATTATTTTTATTTTTACACATACTCATATTTTTTCTTTTCTTTTTTCCTCATACATATACTTTTTCTTCTTTATTTCTTTCTCTTTCTCATTTTTTTTCTCATCAAATTTTTTTTATTTGCTCCCCTTTGAACTCTAAAATTGCATTGTACCTACCTCCTCCCCCATGCTTAGACGTTTGCTCGTCCTTGGGCAAGGAGGTGATAAAGATAAGGTAGGTACCGAAAATACTTTTCCTTTGAAGAGATACTTGAAGTCTTCAATCTTGGCACCATCGATCTTCATTGAATTGATGATCCATACTCAACGATAGGTTGTGGTCAAGGAGGTAAACACAAAACATGATATTTGGTTTTAAGGATGGATATCCGGCGAGGTTTGTGAGATCTCCGAAGTGGGGATACACAATGCACAGATAAGAGGCTAGCAATAAGATAGATACGCAAAAACGGAATGACCAGCTTCTTAGTCTCGGGCCAGAGAAATCAAGGCCTGAAATAACTCACCCAAAAATAAACCTTGTATACTAAATTTTTACACTCAAATATTTATATGGCTCTGGATAGGTAGAGCAACACGCAAGTGGTATTTATGACAAGGTTAGCATTACTTTTAAGAAAAAAAAATAAATTATCTTTAATCCTTCTAAAACTTGAGAGCACATAAAACACTATGGGTCTTTATTTTTATCATAACCTCTGCTAAAGATTAAGCTAGCATTTAGATAATTTCAGATTTGTATTTTAAGAGAGCACTAGCTTAAACATGCATAAAACAATTACAAAGATAAACAAAGTGGCAATTATAATCATATATCATCATGGCATAAACCTTGTAACTTTACCAAAGGTAAAAACTTGGTGCTGACTTTATTCATGATGAAAGTAAACACTAACACACATGCTGAAAATAAACTAACACACATGCTGAAATTTAAATAAGAACTGAAAACACTACGCATACATAGGCGCATACAAGCTGAAAATTAAAGAAAAGGGGGTAAAGGAACTAAAGCTCCTCCTCTCTCTAATCTTCCGCCGGTGGTTGATATTGATAGTCTTGGTTGTTGTACCCTTACTCATAATAGGATTTCACCGCTTCTCCTATGAATTGTATGACGGTGCTAAGTGAAGGTGTCAAAGCTCATAAGCGATGTTTGCATTACCTTCACCCATTTGGTTTGCATTGTTTAGGATGGCTGCAATAATTTGCATGTTCCTCACAGCGTATCCTCCAATGATGGCCACATTTTGTTGTGGTTGAGGAAGGTGTGCATATGGCTCCGCAAAGGCTACGTTGGGCACCGCAAAATTTGGTTGGGGCATGGCTGCACCACTCCCACATGCTTGCATTGGTACATCACCGTAGTAACTCGGCGGCGCCAGGGTTCCTCCATAAGGGGCAAATTCTCTTGGGCCATAGAAGATCCTTCTCCTATAATCCTTCTCTTTTATTTTTCTTCGCCGGCACAAGAAGTCCTTTCTCTAACCTATCTTCTTCCCCCCAAGAAAAAGTCTTAACCTTCCTTCCGAAAGGGGCAAATTCACCTTGGCCACTTTGAAGCCTCCTCTCTCATCTCCACTTATGTATTTGCCTTTCTTCATATATTCCTAGGGAAGTCCCAGGTAGGAGATGCTTCGGGTTCCTTGCAATACCCGGTTTCAAAGAGATAGCCAACATGGAGAGGTAACACCCCGAACCAAGTTGAATGGGGTCCATTGGCTACCTGGCAAAGCAGAGTAAAGCCAATTCAACTCCGTGTTGGTTATCTTTGTCTCTCTTATTCTCCCCAAAATCCTTTTTCACATCCATGAGTGAAACTCTTGGATGATGGGGTTCCGAATAAAATTTCTTTGTTGCTACGCTTCTCCCGCGACCATACTTCGAAAACCTTCCATGTGCCTTCATGCACACCCACTTGTTTCGGGGCTCCCTTTTTGAAAACAGAGCTATTCCCTAATACATAGGGAACCACTTGTTCAATCAAGATAGGAGACACTCGCCCATGGGTCTACGATACTAGAACATGCAATCGTTTTGAACATGAAAACCAATCTAATCTACTAGGGGTTGTGACCACGGTTTCGCCCTTTCCCTCCTCTCGTATCACTACGAGAAGTTATTCAGGACTAGACCTATGATGGACACGGTGTATTGAATGGATCCAAGGAAGCATTGGATCTCTACTCCCTTTATGGCATGGTAGCTAACCTTAAGCAATAAAGTATATTCAACGCAATATGATAGATAGATAATCCAACAAAGTATGATTACATCTCAAGATCGATTACAACCCATGGATGAAGGAGATTAACCCATCAAGGTGCTAGACATAGCACCATTATCATGGTTACCCTTCCGACGGTGTCTTCCTTTTTCTCCACTTGTTGGGTGCTTCCTTCGAGGTGGTTGATCTCCCTCCGGAGATCTCCCTCCTCCCTCTCTAGTTTGTGGATGGCCTCCTGGTGCGATGGCTCTCTCTAAACGGAATGAGAGACTCAGCACTCCTTCATCAAGGATATGCGCCATGGTCATGAGAATTTCCTAGGCGAATTCCTTGTGGGTGTTTGCCGACACTCCGTTAGTGAATTGCACCCAACCTCGGTGTCCTGTATGAAAACCCAATATGTGGAGAGCTTGGTTGTCGAAGTCGACGTTCGCTACAAGCCTCTACTCAAGGCGAGCGAGCTTCTTCTTCTCCACCTCCATCATGATAACAAACCCCTCGGAATACCGCGGAGCATATGGAGGTGGAGCGGATGATCGTGTTGAGCGGTGAGGTTGGACGGGCAGCTCCTCCATACGTCCTTGAGATTCGGTGAACCTCATAGACGAGCTTCGTGTGGCCCATTCCACCGAGGATAAGAGTGTTGTTCCTCCTCGGCGGTGCCGTGTCCTCCTCCATACTCCGAGGATACTCGGAAACCGAGCGCCTCCTCGAAAAGGTTGTCAATGATGGCTTAGATGACGATGATCCCTTCTTCTTTGGTGAAAAAGCTTGTAGGTTTTTTCCATGATTGCAGCACTCTCTCTCACAAATAAATATCTGGGGTTTTCAACCGGCAACAAGGTACACAAATATTATTTTGGAGTCTGGACTTTGAGTGGAATTAGGATGTGTTTTGTTGCATGAAACAAACGAGGTGGATGGCTAAGTCTAAGGTGGTTCCATACTACAAACTAAAGCACACGATCAAAGAGCTGGATGGGAGGCTTACCTCTCTCTTCCTCTTGGCTTGGTTCTTCTTGTAGCGCACTCATTTTGCTTCGTGACTGCGTGCACCTTCCAAACGTTCTCGTCCACTCCTTCGCTTGCATTATTATTCCTTCCACTCGATATTTTCGCTTTGAGTTACTTCCATACTCCCTTGCCTCAAATGCCTCCATGATATTCCTGCAAAACAAAGCATTGGCTGGCCCCCCATGCTTGTACTTTGCATGTGGTTTCATAAAATATGTTGGAGGGGCATCCCATGATGTATGATGGTGCATGTATGGTTAGGTTAACTAGATTGCCTCCCTCTAAGCATGTTTTAATGCTAAGCACTCCTCTAATTTCGAAAATAAAAAAATAAAATCAGAGATATTAATGACTTTAAATATAAATTTAGAGGAGTTTTTAAAGCATTAAAAACAAATGTAAGTAGAAAATATTTTCCGACTACTTTTATGTTGGTCTCACCGGTATTGTTTGCCTTCATTAGTTGAGAGCAAGCTTTTCCCGGCTTGATCATGGGGGCATAGGTTTAGGTTCTAATTTTCGTTAGATGAGAGAGATTTTGAATGAAATAAAATTAAATGGGGCTTAGAAAAATTCTAATCTTAGAGAAACCAAGGATATAGATTTTTAAAACAACCAAAAGATTAGTTTCAAGGTTAACACGAATCCTACCACGTGCTGTAATTTAAATAACATCTAGATACTAGTCGTGGCTCTACTCATGTGTTTTTAGCATGAAAAACAAGTCAACCACAACATCATAAAGAGGATGAAAGTTTGAGATAGGTTCTGAATTTATTTGGTTTTGGTTTCTCGAAAAGAAGCAAACAAACACATAGGATGGTTCATGTAAAGGGTTTATGATCAAAACAAAATATTCAACCAAGAATTATGTCTCTAATATTATTCAACCATTCTAAGTCTAATGCGTTGCATAGTAAATTTCAAAACTAATTTACTTGAAAAGACTCGAAAAACCTGGAATCGGGTTGTCCTCCCGGTAGCTTATTCTTGACTTGATGAAATGGTTTGCCTCTCGCCTAGCGCTTCGTTTATAGTCCATGGCTAGACATCTTCACTTGATTACTTCAGATCAACGCTCTTTGTGGGCGTTGCAATCTTGGGTACCCACTTTTGCACCATCTTGGGCACAGGCTTATTCTTCGGCTTAGTCATATTTTTGGTCTTCACAGGCTGGCTTTGTCTTTTGGTCTTGACGGATGCAACAACTTCCATCATGTAATGGCCCAGCATCTCAAACTCTGGTCCTTCGGTCGTGATCTTCGTGGTCTCCTTAGTGTGATCCTCCATCTCTCCCGAACGAGTTTGAATAGCCTTCGCCGTCTCGGGACCTTGGGGTTGTCTCGGATATTCTCCTTTGTCACCCATCGGTTGTCCGGCAAGTTGTCCCACAGGCATCTCTAGAATCCTCATCACGATGAACACTTCACGTATAGAGTTTCCGACCTCCGTCACCCTGCCATCTAATATCTTCTCCATAGCCTCGAACTTGGACATGGTCGTACTCCTCACACTCCTTGCATGTGGATCTTGCTTCGGTAGCCTTTAGGTGTTGAGCTTCTTTCTCTATCTCCATCTTCTCCATCCTCATCTTAAGTAAACCGATATGCCACTCAAGGAACCAACTCGTATGTATTCATTGAAACGCTCCAAAGCTCCCGCAATCGTCATGCGGATAGTTGAGACCTTGATCTTGAACGGCCTTCCGGCGTCTTGAAGGTTTATGATAGGTAGATCAACGATGTTCGGGGTGTAGGCTCGCGCTCCGGTTGTGGTTGTTCTCCCATGGGTGGTGATTGGGGTTGATCTTCCTTTGGACTTGGAGGTGGTGATTCCCTTGGAGACTTCGACGGTCCTTCGACTTTTGGATCTAGAGTTTCCAACCCTTAAGCTTGTGTTGCACGTCTCCTTTGCCTGTAATGTTTTCCTGGATCATCCACAAAAGAAAGTTTGGGTTTCTTGGAGAGGTAGCCAACCATCTCCGGTTAGAGTTAGCAAAAATAAAAATCTAAAAAAAAGAAAAATTAGGGTTAACCAAAACTAGATTAGATTGATTTTTTTTCTTTTGAGGATGATCAAACTTAAGAGATGCAAAAGAAAATCAAAAGAAAAACTGAAAAATAAGCGATACTAGATTGGATCTTGATTGCCTATTCCCCGGCAACGGCACCAGAAAAAGGGGCTTGTTGATGGAAAATAGTTGTATCAAACTTCGTTTAGACTCGCAAGCAGACAAGTCTCCCGTCGTAGTCAAGGGACCCTTCTTCCCTCTAGTGGTGAACCCAGGGTATCGAATCCGTGGAACAATGTGCAACACAAGGATTCAATCTAGTAAAGCAAGGAAAGCTATCATATGAAGAAGCAAGTTGCATCTAATCTACTAACTCATGAAGAAAATGAATCTAATCTAATCTACCAAAGAGGTAGCAAGAGAAAGCAAAGAGATAACCGATCTAGAGAATCTAGATCATGCTTATGTTGTAGCTCCAAACAAGATAGATGAAGATAGAAAAGCGAATCTCATTAAAAGCATCTTTAAACCGTGGCCTCCGGTACAATTCCGAAAACGCCCGCCTTTCTGAACCCCCGTTCTGTCACAAAGTATTCGTATTCATGCGGGTAGTCTAGGGCGAGTTCAATAAGAACAAGTTGAAATCACTTGGTCAGTCTGGTATGCACCTCTAACCACCGCGGCTACAAGACCACCCTATGCAATATAGATATAGACTAGAATGGGGAAGAAGTAGAACCAAGAAGAAAATAAAATCATCGAGAAGGCACTTGATCGCTAGAAATCGGATTCACTATAAAAACTTCACCATGAATGATTACATGAACAAGATCACCACCGGGATCCTACCTCGATCTTGATCCTTGCTCCGGAGCTCCGATGTGGTCTTCCATGCAAGGTTCCCACGTTGGCTAGGGAGACCCTAGACAACTAGCACAACCCTCATCTCCGAGATGTTGTCCCTCAAGCTTCTTTGCTCCTCGGCAGCAGATGACGAATGGATTCCTCCATGGCTCTCGGTCAGGGGGCTATAAATAGCTCGAGATGCATCTAAGTCAAAGGGGGGCCGACTGGGCCTCGAAATGGGCTGGGCCAGCCGGCCTAGGCCGATAGGCCTGGGCCCACTTCGGCCCAGTCCGCGGCCTCCTTCACCCGACATTGCTTCCCGAGTCTTCTAGATCCTCCCCCTTCTGCATGTGGGCCCTTGTCGTCAGTTTCTCTCCGAATTGGACGAAGCTCCTTGTCTTGCAAGATTCGACACTTTTCGGCTAGGTCCTCGGAGTTTTCCATCTTCTCGGGTTGGGTCCTTGGGCTTCTTGGAGTCGTGTTCACTTCATTGCTTGACTTCTATCGGGCTTCAAGGTCTTGTCATGAGGTTCTTAATGAACTTATCCCGGAAGTATTGCTTTTAATGCTAAAAGCCTGCATAAACACTAAACTCCAAAATTGACATGCACAAGTGAATTTGTTAAACCACGGGGGTTAGTACCAATGGATAAGGTATAAAACTCATGCCAACACCGAAGGTAAACTCATGGCTAGGTTGATGGAATTTCACCGTCAACAATCTCCTGCCCCTTCATCTCTACCTGCGAAAAATAGCAAATTCTTACTCTTCATCGTCACCATAACCGACCGGAGATTGATAGCATGCCGGGGAGAAGCATGTAGCACCAGCCGTCATCGCTGCTGGTGGGCCTCCCTCAAGACCTCCGCATTGAGATTGCGGCGCGCGTCGGTGCGACCTTAGAGCGGCCCTTGGCTGACCTCCACAGCCTACGCGGTTCTTGCTTGACCATGCGCCGCGTGTGCGACCACGGCGACATCGTCCGGCTTTTGTCGATAGAGGGGATACGAGATGAGATTTCTTTGGTGTGGAACCCCACCACTTACAAAGAATTCCTTGCTATGCTGAGTGGTCTCGAGAATTCAGAGGCTTGCTTCCTCTCCGGAATCAAAGCCTTCTTCATCGAACACAGGGGATACAATGATCTCCAGTGCGCCGCCGAGGGTGGGCACGATGCGGCGGCCTATCTATACGCAATCTTGCTCTATAGAGACAATGGCAGTGACACCGCCGCTGACACCGCAAAGGGGTACATGAGGCGAGTTGCAGGTGGCGGCAGTATGACGTCGAGATGGCTGAGGAACAAGGGGTGTCTGCCTTTGCGCGAGAAGGCCGCGTGTGCACTCCACTACTCGACTTAGCGCATTTGGGGTGAACCGCTACCGCCTCTGGACAGGTGCGTTGCGATCACCCTTGTGCAGGCACCGGCGGCGGCTGCGGCGTGGAAAAAGGATGGCTTCGAATTTCCCTGTTTTCCAGCGAAGACTATAGGCTGCACTGCGAAATGGTGAAGTTCGCGCAGAGTATTGGAATAGGAAATCAGTAGTAGCTTAGCTTTTGTATGATGCTCGAATTATCTGTGTAAAATTTTTGGAGAGCAGCAAATCTGATGCGGTTATCAGCCCCGCGTTGCTAATGACTGTGGGGCCCGGTTCTATTCAAATGAAGAACAATTCCCATTTCTCCTTTTAATCTGCAATTAAATGTTGTAACAAGTATTTCTTCGTCGTTATTAGTCCAAATTTGATACTTTTTTTCTAATTTTTTCTAAAATCACTATCTATTCATTAATTTTTTCTAAAATCACTATCTATCCATTAATTTTGTTCTTTGTAAGTACAAGATACAAATAATATTTGTTTTACACAATCATTAGTGATGGAACTTTACATTTCATAAGCTTAAGGTGAACACAAGATTTTGTTAAGTTTTTAAAAGCATATGAGTTCGAACAAGTTGCAAAGTGTGGAAAACTTCAATGTTCAAGCAAACATTCTAGAAAACTATGTGAGAGATGTAGACATTTGTACACAAGTATATTATTCCTTCATCGATACCACTTGAAATTTCGAAGACAAGTTTAGGTACCCAAATTATGTTGCCAAGTCAATTTGTAGATTTTTTAGAACAAATTTTGTTGTTATTAGAATTATTATATAATTACCATGGGGTGTAAAAACGAAATATATGAATTTTGGGCACACAAGTGTGACTGTTGATATTTTATTCAAATACTGAATGTCTAAATACGAATGGTTCGTATTTTTATGATTTATAGGTGTTGTTTTGTGGGCTCTAATAATTCAGGGAAGCAAGTTTCATTCCAAAAATATTGTGACAGGCCCACGCGTCAGCGTCAACAGCCAATATAAAAAAGATAACCGCTACCTGCCCGCCCGAACCCAAATGCCAACAAATGCGATCCGGGTTCACTAATCATCGTCGCCAATGACATTGGCCCATGGGTCAGCGTCAGCAGGCTAACCTACGTCGGCAATGACTACTCTAATAAGATCTAATTCATCACAACAGATCTCCAGTTCATCACAACAGAACACTGTTTATCACAACACAGTTGGATCAACTCGCATATATTAGATCGAGTTCATGATATACAAAATCTAACAACCAAACTAATTAACTAAGAAGTTCATGATCGAGAGACAAACTTAGCAGTTCATGTCCAAGAAAAGACACAAAAGCTCATACACATTATTGTTACTAATTGGTAGATGAGTCTATCAATTAGTCGGAGTCCCGCCGTCGTCACCGCCGTTGCCGCTGTGGCTGCCTTAATGAACTCGAAGCAGGCTACCTAAATGAAGGTGAACTGCGACACCATGCTAACCATGATGAAGAGCTTGATGACGGTGGACTTTTTGAGGGAAATGAACCATTATTCCCACCAAATTTGTTGAGACCTGAGGATATCACTGATCAAGAAGTTAAGGGCTTCGATGATGGTGAGGTGTTGCAACGTGTGCAAAATGTTGATAAAATGTTGCGGGATATTGAGTTTCAACGAGTGTACACACCTTCTGAATTAGTGAGGCTAAAGCAGTTCATTGAAGATTCAAAGAAACCCCTCTATAATGATTGCCAGAAGTACTCTCACCTTTCTGGTGATTTAAAACTTCTGCAACTTAAGGGAGATCATGGTTGGAGCAACAAAAGTTTCAAACATCTATTGGATGTGCTTAGATACATGCTACCTGAAGGAAACCAAATAGCAGAGTCTGTCTATGAGGCGAAGAAGATAATCTATCCTCTGGGAATAGAGGTTGAAAAATCCATGCATGCAAGAATAGTTGTGTATTGTTCTGTGGAGATTATGCAGACCTTGACAAGTGCCCCAAGTGTGGCTATGATCGATACAAGAGGAGAAAGGATGGTGGAGATGATAATAATGCTGATGACGAGAACGAGCTCAGCCATATCAGAGGCAAAAAGAAGAAGGCTAACCGAGGGGCTCCTTTGAGGGTGGCATGGTATTTTTGCATCATTCCTCGGCTGAGAAGATGGTTTGCAACATGAAAGGAGGCCAAACTCTTGCATTGGAATGACGAAGGCCGAAAGGAGCTTAATTATAAGAAAGATGGAAAGTTTAGGAACCTCGCAGATGCAACGCAATGGGGTAACATTAATACCTACTTCCCATGGTTTGACGAGGCAAGGAGCATACGGTTTGCTATGAGCACAGATGGCGTTAACCTATTCGGTAACCAGAGCTCAACACATAGAACCTGGCCTGTCATGTTGTCGTTGTACAACCTTCCACCATGGCTATGCAAGAAACACAATATTGGTTTCCAGGCCAAAGCAACCTAGCGACTGTATTGATGTCTACTTAAGGCCACTAGTTGATGACTTGAAGATATTGTGGAAGCCTGGTGTGCCGGAGGTTTGGGATGAGTACAAGCGTGAGGAGTTCACAATGCATGTCATGTTGTTTACCACCATCAACGACAACCTAGCTCAGCGCAACCTCTCTGGCTAGAGTAAAAGGAAAGGTGCAGCTTGCTCACACTGCTTGGAAGATACTTGCACAATATGGCTAAGACATTCAAAGAAATACGTATTTATGGGGCACCGTCATTTCCTCAGCAAGAAACATCCATACCGGGCCATGGATTGTCAGTTTAATGGGGAAAAGGAGAATCGAGAGGCGCCGTTGCATGTGACTGGAGATCTGGTCCACTTGAAAGTCAAGGACATCAAAACTATCGAGGAGTTACCCAAACTGACTAAAAAACCCTTGGCAAAAGAAAGAAACGAGATGGTGAAGAAGAAGAAGGAATGTGGAACAAGAAATCAATTCTATGGGATCTAGAGTATTGGCCGATGTTGGATGTGCGTCATTCAATTGACAACATGCACATCAAGAAGAATATCATGAAGATATCATGGAAGCCTGGTGTGCTGGAGGTTTGGGATGAGTACAAGCGTGAGGAGTTCATAATGCATTGCATGTTGTTCACCACCATCAACGTCAACCTGGCTCAATGCAACCTCTCTGGCTAGAGTAAAAGGAAAGGTGCAGCTTGCCCACACTGCTTGGAAGATACTTGCGCAATATGGCTTAGACATTCAAAAGAATATGTATTTAAGGGAACCATCATTTCCTCAGCAAGAAACATCCATGTCGGGCCATGGATTGTCAGTTTAATGGGGAAAAGGATAATCGAGAGGCGACGTTGCATGTGACTGGAGATCTGGTCCACTTGAAAGTCAAGGACATCAAAACTATCGAGGAGTTACCCAAACTGACTGAGAAAACCCTTGGACAAAAGAAAGAAATGTGATGGTGAAGAAGAAGAAGAAGGAATGTGGAACAAGAAATCAATTCTATGGGATCTAGAGTATTGGCCGATGTTGGATGTGCGTCATTCAATTGACAACATGCACATCAAGAAGAATGTGTGTGAAGCTACTTGTGGAACATTTCTACAACAGAAGTCCAAAGGAAAAATCATAAAAATGCAAGGGAGGATCTTAAAGAGTTGGGCATTAGGCCGGAGCTCTATGCAGAGGAAACAGAGACAGGGACGAACCTTCTCGTTGCTGCAACCACCTTGTCAAAGGCAGAGAGAAAAGAATTGTCGGTTTTTGCATGATTTGAAAGTACCGTCAGGCTACTCATCAAACTTCAAGAGGCTAGTGTCAGTGAAGGACATGAAAATGAATTTCAACTTGATGAAATCTCATGATTGCAATGTGTTGATGACAACTCTTCTTCCTGATGCACTTAGAGTTATCAAGATAGAACTGTTTCGCGACGCTGTCACGAGCTTGTGTTTATTCTTCAATGCAATAGAACAGAAGGTGATTGATGAGGAAAAACTATTGGACTTGGAGAGGAGGCATTTCGAGACCCTATGCCTGCTTGAAGCTACCTTCCCACCGTCATTCTTTGATCTCATGCTGCATCTAACAGCACACCTCACGAGGGAAATCTGGTTCCTTGGTCCATCTTACCTATGAGAGGTTCTATGGGTTCCTGAAATCATTGGTACATAACAGGTTATTTCCAAAGGGAGCCATTGTTCGTGGCTACGAGACCATCGAAGTAGTGGAGTGGGCCATGGGTTATACGGACCCAAAAAACCCCATTGGTGTGCCTCGCTCACGGCATGAAGGTAGGCTTTCAGGTGTTGGGACCATGAGGAAAAGGTCAGTCACTCCGGATGCAGAAGCCTTCGAAAAGGCTCATTTCACCGTGATACCACTAGAAGAAACTATTTATTCTATGACGGATTACAAGTGATGGTTTAGAAATCCATCATAGATTTGCAATAGTTGATATTAGGCCCATAATATAGTGACGGTTTAGTGAATCCGTCATGAGCCGGCCCATAATATAGTGACGGTTTCGTGAATCCGTCATGAACCACCCCATAATATAGTGTTAGTTTAAGTGACACCAAAATTTATATTTTTTACGTCTATATATTTTAATTTAGTAAAATAATTTTAACATTTGCTTGCCTTTTATTTGGAGCTTATCTGTCAACTAATATACCAAAAAAATACTCAAAAAAGAGTTGCCACTAGCAAGAATCGAACCCATGACTTCATCATTTAAAACAAATAATCGTACCACTACGCCACACATCTATGAACGTGCAAACTTTGAACAACTATTATTTAAATAATATAATCCAGCTCGTCCAGTCACTTGGCCACCTCACCGGGCGCACGGTCAACTCACCGGCCGCCCGTCCATGTCACCTATCCACACTCCGCCGCAAAAAACCAGAGGACAGGGGATTCGAACCTGAGATCCCACACTACAAACGAAAGAGCGCCTACCACTAGACCACTCATGCGTTAGTGAGAAAGGGAGGGGATTTTATCTATTAATTATGAAGCCAGCTGGTGGAATAAACCCCCACGCGAGATTCAGATTCAATCGGCCAAACTTGGACCGGAAGGCTGAGCCGCCGCCACCGCCCGGCGACCGGCACCGCCCAGCGATGATTCGAGTCCAGTGTCCCGCCGACGGCTCCACCCTGTAGATCTGCAGTCGCCCGGCCTTGTAGGTACAATCCTTCCCGCTCATCTCCTCCCTAGCGTCTGCCCTCCCTCTCAGCGCTCGATCCTGAACTCTACCTCTCGCCGGTCCATCTCCCAGGCGGCAGCCAGTGACGCCGTGGTAGGCAACGGGCGTCGGCAAGCCCCAGCAACGGAGGGAGAGGGGAGCCGAGGCGTGCCGCACGGAGACGAGCGAGCGTGGCCATGGCGTCGCAGCGACAGTGCGGCAGTGGCCAGCAGCAGTGCGGCACAGGCGCACGTTGATGACGACACCATTGATGTTCAAGCCATCCATTGACATTCAAGGTATAAATCTGAAAATTATTGATTACAAAAATTTCTTTGTTCTAAAGTGACTTGAGAAAGAGTAGAGAATAATTCATTGGAACATTGCATATTAGAGCTATTTCTTGAAGAAATTTTCTGTCAGGTCTTAAAGATTTTAATGAATCAGAAGAATTTTTTTTGCAGCTTCTTTTCAGTTGCTAGATTTTTGTATGTTCACCTTTGTTACAAATATAAACTTCTCATATATGTTTTAGTTTTCTTTGCATTTTTTGATGATCAGATGGATAGAAGTTGGATTCATAGTAGATTGTTTTCTCCCGAACACATTGATGGTGTCAAACAATTTATGAGCTTCGTTCAAGAAAAATTTAGTGAGAATGTTGAGATTCTATGCCCATGTGGTAGATGTCTGAATCAAAAGTACCTCTGTTAGACTCTTGTAAACAAGCACATTTTGATGCATGGCATGGACAGCAGTTATACTCGATGGATTCATCATGGGGAGAGCTTTGATGCAGATGTTATTGAGCATCATGTTGTTGTGCATGACAATGATGATAGTTCCATACATGGAGGTGGTGTTAGAGAGGATGATGGTCCTGATCATTTGGAAGAAATGTTAGAAGACCTACAGGATGCAGCAGAACAAGAAAGACTAAAAAGACAAGATGCAGAAAATCAAGATGGAGATGGAGATGCAGAACCTCATGACAAATACACATTTTTGAAAGTAGTCATGAAAGAGGCCAAGCGGCAGCTTTATCCTGGTTGTACCAAATTTTCAAGATTCTCTTTTGTGGTAATGCTTCTTCATATGAAGTCATTATATAGGATAAGTAATTCTGCATTTTCAGCAATATTGAAGGTATTGGCTGAAGCGTTCCCGGATTGCAATACACTCCCAAATCATATACTGAAGCATAGAATCATGTAAAGGACTTGGGTCTTGGATATGACTCAATACATGTGTGCTTCAATAACTGTGTGCTCTTCAGAAAGGATTATGCTAAGCATGACAATTGCCCAGTTTGTGGTTTGTCAAGATGGAAAGACCCACAAAGAAAGAAGATTCCACAGAAAGTGTTACGCCATTTTCCATTGGCACCTCGGCTAAAGAGGATGTTTGCGACCAAAGAAGCATCAAAAGATGCACAATGGCACAAGTTTAATCAGCAGCCTGGGTCAAAGGAAATGAGCCACCCAGCTGATGGTGAGGCGTGGCAACATTTCGACAAAGAATTTCCAGATTTTGCCATGGATGCAAGAAATCTTAGGCTTGGCCTTGCTACAGATGGGTTCAATCCATTTTCAGAAAAAACACAAAATACAGCATGTGGCCTATGTTTGTTGTGCCATACAACCTTCCACCTTGGGCTTGTATGCAGGAGTCAAACTTTATGATGACTTTGCTTATTCCAGGTCCTTCATCACCCGGAAAGGATTTTGATGTTTTTCTGGAACCACTTGTAGAAGATTTGCTTAACCTTTGGACAGGTGTGAGTGCTTATGATGCTAATACTGGCAAAATGTTTAAACTTCATGCTGCAGTTCTTTGGTGCATCCATGATTACCCAGCTTTGTGGTACAAAAATCTGTGGTCTTCTATTTTGTTATATTTTGGCCACTCATGCAAGAAAGGTCTTCTACTTGCCAGACACAAGATTTGGTAAAGACTGGCAAGTTGTGCAAACATTTGACCATAGACATCTTTACAAAGTAAGTCAATCTGAGTCTGTTAGTGCTTCTTCATATCAAGAGGATGATTGTTGTGAAGAGGAGGGCATGAGAACAACAGTTTCTGACGATATAGATGACCGCCCTTTAAATAGAGATGATGAAATAGGCACTATTTTTCAAAGAGCAGAAATTGATTTGTTGATGAGAGATGCTGACAAAGAAGTGAGCGACGATGATAATGCTGAATATGAAGAAGATGACACACTTTTTCAGTACTGCACTGATGAAGATGAAGAAGGTGCCACAACGGAGGTCGACAGTGATGATGAATAGGTATCTACTTGTATTTCAGATCATGTCCTGTTGTTAGTCTTGCTGCTTGAATTTTCCTATCTATTTTTTATGTGTTTTTATGGCCACGTGAATCTATGGTTTTACTCTATATGTAGGTATGAAGAATTGGATTTGGAGGGAGATTTTATTTGGAAATTTCAGTTTTATTGCAGCTTCACCCTTCTATCAGCAAAGGAGGAGCACTGCAAGGTGGCCCTGAAACATAAGAGTTCTGCTCTATCCATTCTTCCTCTTTTATATGTACTGACAATTGGAGTTCTTGATTAGTCGAATGACATTGCAGAATGTGTCTTTTTTTAACAGACTGTCACTGTAATAAGATGCTCATTTTGTGAGCTTGTCGTCTGTACAACTAATTAGAATACACAGGAAACAACTGACTGATTCAACAGTGCTATGGACGCAAGGACTGTGTACCTGTTGGCCATCCTCATCTCTAGCTTTTCATTTTGTTTTAGAGGTGACAGTGTAATTGTTTAATTGTATTATTGCCAGAACAGTGGTTTTGTGCATTTATTTGACTGTTATTCCTTACATTTTTTTAATAATCTGAGCACATTCAAATGATGGTGCTGTAGGGAATCTCCTGTGATACAGTATCAATCTGAGCACATTATTGCCAGAACTGTTGGTTGTGTGACTTTTGAAAGTATCAAATCTCGTTCAGTTAGTTATGTTTGTTCATACTGGCAACCTTCTTGCGGTGTCTTGGAAGCTTGGACTGTTCCTGTATTTATGTAGTGCATATGGTGAAAATGCAGATTTTTGTTTGTCCCCTGGAGGCTGGTCGAAATTATGGAGCTACAAGCTATATTTCTGTTTGTCACCTGGATGCTGTGCTTTTATATTTGAAAGCACTAATTTTTTTAATTTAGAATTCTAATTACCTGTCCAAATGGTATTGGTGGAAAATAGAGTGATTTTCTGTTGTTTCTGTTATCATTCAGTTATACTATTACTCATGATTGATTGCTTCTGAAGCATCCATGAATTTTACACTATTACTCATGATTGATTGAAATTAATGTTAGTTTGCTCTTCTTTTCGGAAACATGGAATATTTTGTCGAATTTATTCTTTTAACTTTTCTAATGGTTTATGCACTTGGAATTTGTTTTGCCCGTGGCCTTGATGACCTGCGATGTGTGAATTTGGTACTTCTAGTCAATAAATAAAACTGAAAAAATAATTAGTAATTGGTTTTGCAAAAATATACCCTGTATGTGTGTGTTTGCTATGAAATATTACTGATCACTTGCTTTTTTACAATCACGTGCCGCACCCATCATCCCACATTTTCCCCCACCCATTCCATTTTGACCACCACCGAAACCTAATTCAGAGGGTCCTCCTTAAAACGGACATAACTTTTCGCGCGGATTGAGACATTCTTTTTTCTGAAAAGCTCTCAAAATTTTGCACATTTTATTAAAAGGCACTTGATTCAAGCTCGGAAGTTCTAGCACTAGTTTCTAGAAACGCTCGTAATTCACCAACTCCCTCCGTCCCTAAAAGACCGTCGCTGTTGTTTTCCGTGCTACAAGTTTGACCAGATTTTTACAAAATACGTGCAATATTTATATCTTAAAATAAATTTATTAAAAAACTATATTCAAATATCTATCTAACTATACTAATTTTGTACCATAAATATTAATAAATTTTTATATATATTCAGTCAAAGTTGTTCCTCGGGGAGCGAAAACGACGGTCTTTTAGGGACGGAGGGAGTAGTGTACATTATATCCATACATATTGTACTTTGTGGCGTTCCTTGTTAAGTTATGTTCCAAGTTAGATGAGTGGCAAACTTCTGACGGAGCGTAGCGGAGGCCTGTCGCCGGAGGCTTGGGCCGGAGCCAGTTCGACCAGTTTTGCCCAAATCGCAACGGGGGTGGGGGGGGAGGGAGCCCCCCGCGTCACGGTACATTTTATATACTCTGTGTTAGGGTTTCCGCCGATTGAATCATCATATTCTTGTAAGCCGCCGCTCTACTAGTGTACATTATATCGATACATATTGTGATTAAGACAATCCAACAAGATTCACCTACTACAATTGATAAAAGCAATTAGTGTGATATTTATGTTTTGAAATATATACCATTTTAATACACGGACAACAACTTATTACTTTGGTTATTTGTGATTTCAAACAATATAAGAGTTTAGAATTTATATATTATTCTTAACTACAGGTTTGCAATTGTAAACATGGGTTATCTCGAATCACATGAACTCAGTCCACAGACTTCACCAACACCATTTCACTAACAAAGTGCCCAGCATGAGGTCCATGCGTACAGGTCCATGTGAGAACGGTTTCTCATGCCCACTTGGCCAGCCCAATCCGCACGTGCGCGCAATTTTTGGTCTCCAACGCGCCAGCCCTCAAAATTTTCCACCAGCCATGCGCCAACCCAGTCCACCAAATAGACCTTCGTATCCATAGGCCTTGAAAAAATAACAGGCTGAGCTACACTGCCACCAGCAACCATCCGAGGATGTTCTTGTAATTTCCTTGCCGCTGCCACCTCAAATCCTCCCGCAGTCCCACCCACCCTCGGAGCCCACCCAAATCGTAGTCCAGCCGCCTGCGGCCCCCAAACCCTAGCGCAGTGATCCCTCCCGCCGCCACCCCCACGAGCGCGGCGCGGCGCCGCGGCCCGCGGCGACCCTATCTCCGGTGCAAGGAAGGACCCCGACCACCCACGCGACCCCGGCGAGAGGCGACTTGAAGGACCCAGCGACCCGGCGAGCAGCGGCTACATGTCCACCACCACCTTCGTCTCCACTACCTGATCTACGCAACTACCGTCATCCTCAAGGTCTGGTGGTCATGACGAGGAGGGGTGAACAAAAGAAGCCACAAGGGAGTCGGATAGCAGGTACACTCCTTACATGGCTCCTTTTACTGCGTCTTTCACACTTTGTGATCATGTATCTGTGACTTGTACTAGTATTAGGAATGATTACTGGAGCCTCTTGCCCATTGAGTAGTAGTACTGCTTGATTTCGATTAGAGGCAAGGTTCTAAATGATTTCGATTACAGGCAAGGTTCCAAAGGTTGTGCTTTGTGTATTAGATTGCTTGGCCACAAAAAACTGATCCTGCACGACCATGGGTTGGACTACCAATCCTAGTCCCACAAAATGCCCAAGCCCTTTTTGATATGGCTGTAGTGACATCTGTGGGAAACGAAGAGTCAACTTGCTTTTGTTCAGACAAATGGTTGGATGGCAAAACCATTGCTGAATATGTGCCCAGTCTACTAAATGATGTCCCCAAGAGAGCTATCAAAACTAGAACAGTACAGGTGCTGGCTGAATACTTACTGATCTGGGACCAAGTGGATGCGATTTGCTCATGTTTACATGTGTACTTTATTATTGTTGCATAAAAATAATCTATTTTTCATTTTCTCTCCCATCTCAGGACCTTCTCTCATCCCTAGACCCCAACTGTGTCCATATGAACAGCAGTGCCTTGCACAGTGCATGACCAACAGTAAAAGGCTGGCAGAACTTGGAATTGCATGGTCACAATTCAATGCAGCCAATGCTCTAGAGAAGAATAAGAGACCTCATAGAAATAGTGAAGACTCTGGATCTGAGTATGATCCTGCACTTGATGGTACTGATGGTGGAGATTTGATGGATGTTGACAGTGCTAAGGTAACATTCCTCCATCTTGTCATGGCTTCACTGGTGTTTTTCTTGCTGATGCAATATAAATTATATTATTTGCACACTTTGGTGACTAATCCATGCTTTCATTTCAAGCAGACCTTTAAGAAGGGCAGCAAGAAAGCTAACACAGAAACTTCAGATGTTCCTGCAATCAAGTTTAGGGGTCGTAAGAGAGTTTTTGCACAGCACCCTACTGTCTCTACAAGGTCAAAGCAAAGCAAACCCCAGTCTAATGCAAGCCTAACAACAAGTGACCTCCGTGCTGCCATTGAAGGCTAGTTTACTACCATTTCTATTTGCTTTGATAACACATTGAATGTACTCTTACTTGCTGACATTTATTTAGGTGCTGACATTTCCTCGCATGATAAGAATACCAACATGGCCACAGGGGCTGGCATTTCCTTGAATGATGAGAACACCAACATGACCACTGGGATTGACATCTTCTTGCATGATGAGAACAATCTTGCCACTGGAGATGATGCCATTGCCCAGCCTGGTGGGCACAACAATATGGCCAATGAAGGTGATGCTTCTCTTACTATCATGCTAATAGCTATGATTGCATGATGAATTCATGCTTACTTGCTGCCTTTCTTTAGATGGCTTTGTCCAGCAAGATGACCACACCACCATGGCTAAAGGAGCTGATGGTATTACCCATCCTGGTGGCAACCATGCGATGGCCAATCAAGGTGATAGTTTGCTCATCTGTTTTCCATATCCCATTGCGTTTATGAATTGTTTTGTGCAAGTATATTTTGAATGTGACTTATTATCTCCCCTGATATGGTGTAGCTACTTGTCTTTCCCCAATTCAAGTTGATCTTAAGCTTAGATTGATTCCTTCAACTGTTCAGATTTACCTTTAAGTTATACAAAATTAAACTTTCTGTTCTGTTTGAGGAATTATCTTATGGTGTTAATCTGTTGAAAATTAGGCTGGTATGCTTTTTAATTCCCATGACTTGGGGTGTTTGTTTTTTAAAGTTTTCCACATCTAGTTTATCGTTTCATGAAATATACTACTTATTTTTCACATTGTTCATTTATCAGATATTAAATTTTCTTATAAATGTTATTTTGTTTGAGTAGGCAAAGTTTGAAATCGACACAGAGGATCCCATAGTCAAAAAGGCATGTCTTAACATGATGAAGGATGCGGTCCGCAACCAACGTCACAGGCTGAAGAAGGATCATTTTGATCCTTTTCCGGTACACTTGGTTAGCAGTACTTCTCCTGTGAAATCCATGACTGACAAACAGTGGAGGGCCCTAGTCGAATCATGGAAGAATCCAAAAAAGATTGTATGTTTCTTTTTCCAACACTTTCTCTCTACATGTTGTACCAATTTAGAACTGTGTTCATTTTTTGTTTCAACACTTGACTATGCTCATTCTGCTTTGCTGTAGCATGAGTGTGAGATGAACAAAGGCAACCGATCCAAACTTCAGTTCCCTCATTCTACAGGCTCCCAAAGCTATGAGGTCTACTTACAAAATAAAGTTGTAAGTTAGCCATGTCGTCTTCTACATACCTTTACCTCTCATGAAGAACATGCTAAACTGCTTAGAATTAAATGTTTTCAACATGCTGATATTTTTTTTGAAGAAAATGATATTTCTAGTTTGATGTTTCTGTATTTTAGAAAAGACCAAGTCCCTCTAGCTTCAGGAATTCCTTTCTGTTAATGCAACCATGTAACCTATCAAGTGTTAGAAGAGACCAATTCCCTCCTGTTTGTGAAAGTTGATTACTGTGCCTAAACCTTGCCTTTATTTTCTTTATTTTTTACCATGAATTGAGCATTGGATATGGCCTCTAGCTATCCTGGTTCAATTATTTAAGTCACCTAGCATAGCCATTGCTTCGAGTCTAGAAAATCATTTCTTGTTGTAGAAACAAAATTGTCAAATTTGTTATACCATACATGTTATTTGTGTATTAAAGTGCTACTATCAAGTGTTGTCAACAAGCAAGTAATAAATTGCTGCATGAAATATTTTTTCAGGTAGACAAGTACAAGGATGTGGAATCTAGTGCATTGGATCTGTTCAAGGAATGTCATTTCAGCACAAAAAAAAGGCTTCAAGCCTGCTGTACAATCAGCAATTGTAGGACTCCTTTCATATACAATGGCCTTTTGAATTTATTGTTTAATTTTTATCTCATGATCATGACTATTGTTTCTACTTTCTTGGCAGATTGAGATGGAAAACAGGTTGTCTGCACTATCAGGAAGTGAGGTAACTGACGGAAGTGAACAACACAAGGTGGTGAATGAAGTTGTACATGGTGTGCTTTCTGAGAAGACAAAGAAAAACAAGTTTCTTCAGAATGTGGGCATCCACATTGTGCAGCCTGCATCCATAGAACAAAACTCTCAAGCAGATTTGGCAGCAGAGAATGCTGAGCTTCGAACCATTATCAACACCTAGCATTCCCAATTGGAAGAATTGTCAAGGGAAGTGCAGGAAACAAAGGAGGCAAGAAGTAGGGATAAAGAGGAGATGAAGAAGATGCAGGATGTGATAATGAAGAAGATGCAGACTGAGATGGATGCCAAACTAGAACTTGTGCTAAGTCAGGTTCGATTACGGTAGCTACAAGCTTGTCCTTTAGCTGCATGATTCCTGTGATTCTTGCTACTGAGATGAATGCAAAACTAGAACCTATTTTGTGCTGCTGCAACTGCATGCTTCTTGCTGCTGCAACTGCATGCACTTGCAGGAGCCTATAGTTTGCCTTTTGGTGGTTTGTCTTTGGCAGTGTGGCTCATGTGCCATGGTGGTTTCGTGTGATGGAACTGTGTTAACTTGTTGGTTGTTGTATGACTTATGTGGGATATTAGACTCATGTAATATGATTGTATGCTGGATTTATCAGTCCTTTGTATGAACCGCTGGATGCATCGATTTGAGCTCAAATCTGATTTTGTTTGGGCCGCAAATTTATATTGGGTTGTGTTGCAATAATAATGGGCTTGAAAATTGTGGCCCATTATTCACATTGGGTTGGGCTAGAACTGAAATGGGCCTGAATTTAGAGATTTCAAATTTGTGGCCCGTATTTGATATTGGGTTGGGCGGAAATTATAATGGGTCTGAAATTAGTGGGCCACAAAATTGTGGCCCATGATGATGACGTCATCATCCACCTAAGCATCCATGTCAGCACCCACATCATCAAATGCTGCCACGTCATCGTCCACATCAATTGTCCATGTCAGCTGCCATGTGTTTTATGATGATGTGGTGATTTAATATGTGACGGTTCAAACTGTCATTAATATTGGGCTTCGGGCTAGATTGGACTAGGCCTAAATCAAATCGTGATGGTTTAAACCGTCATAAATTGAGTTAAACTGTGACGGTTTGATGAAAACCGTCACGTGATTTAATCCGCCACGCTCAATCCATGACAGATTTCAAAACCATCACAGATTGTGTTTTGTGACGGTTTTGAGGCTTTTGTGATGGAAATTGACTGTCATGGAATAAATAGTTTCTTCTAGTGTACAACAGCTGCACCGAATTACACCATTTGCCAATAATGTTGTAATTACCGACGTGACAAGGAATCTAGCAGTGGGGCCATTGTTCACTGTTACAAGATACGAAGGAATGGATATCAATGGATACACGTTCTACACCATGACCCAGGATAAAAAGAGTGTCTATCAAAATAGTGGTGTGCGTGTACGGGCCGTCGTTGACGACAGTCATGACAATGATGATGACACAGAGACAGACACAAATTATGGTCAAATAAAGGAGATGTGGGAGCTTGATTATGTAGGATTAAAGGTAGCCTTGTTTCGGTGTAGATGGGTCACCAATGGGAAGAGAGCTGTGAGCAAGGACAAATATGGTTATGTTAGTGTTGATCTCCGGGTCTTTGGTTACAAAAACGAACTGTTTGTCTTCGCCAACGATGTTGAGCAAGTGTTCTATGTACCTAACCTTGCAAAGAAGAACTGGTCTGTGGTTATGCTTGGAAAAAAAAGATTGTGGGGATTGAAAATGTTGTTGAGGAGGCGGAATACAACCAGTTTGACGAAATTCCATCCTTTGACACTTCATACAAGCCCCAACTCTTCGGAACTAACAAAACACCGTACTTGCGAAGCGACCATAGTGAAAAAATCCATATACAGAAATCAAGGAAGAAAAAGCAAGCCTGATTTCTACGGAATCCTTTTTGTAATGCCGGAGGATGTGTCTATTGGTGGAAATGGAATCCGTTTTGTAATATAAAGGATGCGATGTATTGGTGGAATTTCAATCCTTTTTGTAATATATGGGATGTGGTGGAATTTGAATCCTGCTTGTAATATATTCTGTCAAAGATACTATATATACTCTGTTTATATTCTGCTTCAGTTCAGTAACGGGCAAGAGACGAGGATAAATGAACCCGCGTCGCCATTGCTACGACAAGAGACGAAGACTAATGAACTAGGTTCGTCTTTGTTACGGGCAAGAGACAAGGACTAACGAACCAGCATCGCCTTTGTTACAGGCAAGAGACGAGGACTAACGAACCAGCATCGCTTTTGTTATGTGCAAGAAGATATGCAAAATCACAAACAGATTACATCAAAAGAGACACGGATTAGATCATCTCCAAGAGTTTGCCAAATTTTACTTGGCAAATCTTGTGCCTTGCTAACTCCTACAAAGATATGCCAAGTAAAAAAAGAGTTCATCTCCAACAATCTAGCATAATTTCACTTGACAAATCTAGATCAGGAATCCTAAGAGAAACAAGTTGATTTGCCAAACTTTTGAGATAATCACAAGCTTTGCAAGTGAGTAGGTAAATCATACAAAAAATTGTACTGCACAAAGGTAATCACAAAAGCATGTCTCTTGAGATGCAAAATAACACATACACATATTACAGTAATCATTGATACATCAGAACAAGGTTGCAATGTGGCCATATCTTCATGACGAGATATGCAAAATCACACACACACACACATCGATCTTGCTCGCAGGTCGTCGATCTTGCTGCACGTGGTCATCGAACAAGCTCCATTTCTGCTGACGGCTTAGAGACATGATTCCTTGCATGACTAATTAAGGACAACTTTTGTCTAGCAACCCTAATTTTGGTTTGCAAGACAAAAGCTTTCCATAATTACGCTCATCTTAGAGGGAAAAATAATGAGATATGCTCCATCCAGATTCTGGCTGCTTTCTCATCTTCCAAGTGAACACAAGAGAAAGATACAGAGAGGGTGGAAACATATCCCTTAAAAAATCCCTCCTCCAGGAGGAGAAGGGGAAAGCAAAAGGAAGCCCAAGTGTGACGGAGAAGTTGCAGCAAGCTTTCTATCGGCTTGTACATCCTGATGCTAGGAGGTTCTAGGCTACCTTCCCCGGACACGGCTACGTGGAAGGGGTACGTCACAAGGATTCTTCTGGCAGCCGTGTTCGAGGGATGAGCAACCCAATCACCCCCTATCACAAGAATTCTTCTAGCAACTGAGAGATCGAGGAGGAGGAAGAAGAGAAAAAAGCAAAAGCTTGCGCCCTACAAGATCTATTCTTTGCGCCATAGATAGATCTAGATCTAGAGAAGAAGGAAGCAAGTGACTCACTTTACTGTACTCCTATCAGAAGATGGAACCATATAGCTAGATTTAGATCTAGAGAAGAAGGAAGCAACATGAAGTGAGGAGGACAGAAAGGCGTTGATGCCTTTTTATAGAAAAAACAAGGAAGGGATAAGAACAAGAGCACAGGAATGGCTGGGATGGTTCCCAGGATGGTCAAGATGGTCGGGAAACTGTTGCTAGTCAATGGCTGAGAGCAGAACTGCAAAGGTACAGTGATTCCAATGTAGAATTAAATGATACGCGGAGTAAGAAAACATCGTCTCCAATGGCCGTGTTTGGATGGTAGATGTTAGTGTTACTGTTAGTGGTAGCTTTTCACACATCCAAATTTACACATGTGTTTGGATCCAAAGTATTAGTTTTGGTGTTAGTTCACTACAAACTAACACTAACACCTCCATCCAAACATCCAATCTAGTCATCATCTCCAAAAAAAGAGAGGAAGGGATAAGATCAAGAGGATAGGAAACAGGAAGAGATTCCCAAGACGGTCAATGGCAAAACTGTTGCTAGTCAATGGCTGAGAGCAGAGCTGCAGAGGTAGTGATTCCAATGTATAATTAAATGATACGCGGGGTAACGGAACATCGTCTCTACGCGGATTAGCCAGACATCTTTTGTAATGGAGAATTAAATGATAACGCGGATTAGCCAAATGTCATCTCCATTGCATACTTAAACCGTGTTTGGAAACAAATCTCCTGTATCTTCTTCTTCGAAAACAATTAGATCCCCTACCCCTTCATCTCTACCCGTGAAAAATAGGAACTGCCTACTCCTCATCGTCACCATTCCCGGCCGGAGATGGATAGCATGACAAGAAGAAGCACGCAGCACCAGCCATCATCATTGCTGCTAGGCCTCCCTCAAGACCTCTGCATTGAGATTGCGGTGCACGTCGGTGCGACTTCGGAGCGACCCTTGGTTGACCTATGCAGCCTGCGCGATACTTGCTCAACCATGCGCCGTGTGTTCAGCCACGGCGACGTCGGCCGGCGTTTGTCGATAGAGGGGATACGAGATGAGATTTCTTGGGTGTGGAACCCCACCACTTACAAAGCATTCCTTGCTATGTTGAGCGGTCTCGGGAATCCAGAAGCTTGTTTCCTCTCCGGAATCAAAGCCTTCTTCATCAACACAGGGGATACAATGATCTCTGGCGCGCCGCTGAGGGTGGGCACGATGTGGCGTCCTATCTATACGCCATCTTGCTCTACAAAGACAATGGCTGTGCCGCCACCAACTACACCGCGAAGGGGTACATGAGGTGGGTCACGGGCGGCGGCAGTACGACATCGTCGAGATGGCTGAGCAACCAGGGGTCTCTGCCTTTGCGCGAGAAGGCCGTGCGTGCGCTCCACTACTCGACTTGGCGCATTTGGGGTGAACCGCTACCGCCTCCGGAACAGGTGCGCGGCGATCAGCCGTGCGCAGGCACCGGCGGTGGCTGCGGTGTGGAAAAAGGATGCTTCGAATTTCTCTGTTTTGCAACGAAGAATGTAGGCTGCGCTGCAAAATGGTGAAGTTCGCACAGAGAATAGGAAATCAGTAGTAGTAGATTAGCTTTTGTATGATGCTCGAATTATCTGTGTAAACTTTTGCGAGAGCATCAAATCCGACGCGGTTATCAGCCCCGCGTCGCTAATGACTGTGGGGCCCGGTTCTATTCAAATGAAGAACAATTCTCATTTCTCCTTTTAATCTACAATCAAATGTTGTAACAAGTGTTTCTTCGTCGTTATTAGTCCAAATTTGATACTTTTTTCTAATTTTTTCTAAAATCACCATCTATTCATTAATTTCATTGTTTAGTGTACTGAGTGATGTTTATATGCCTTATTTTGTTCTTTGTAAGTACAACATAGAAATAATATTTGTTATACACAACCATTAGTGATGGAACTTTACATTTTGTAAGGTTAAGGTGAACACAAGGTTTTGTTAAGTTTTCAAATGCATATGAGTTCGAACATGTTGCAAAGTGTGGAAAACTTCAATGTTCAAGCAAACATTCTAGGAAACTATGTGAGAGATGAAGACATTTGTACACAAGTATATTATTCCTTCATCTAAACCACTTGAAATTTCGAAGACAAGTTTAGGTGGTCAAATTATGTTGCCAAGTCAATTTGTAGACTTTTTATAGCAACTTTGATGCTATTATAATTAATATATAATTACCATGGGGTGTAAAAACGAAATATATGAATTTTGGGCACACAAGTTTGGCTGTTGATATTTTATTCAAATACTGAATGTCCAAATACGAATTGTTCCTATTTTTATGATTTTTTAGGTGCTGTTTTATGGGCTCTAATAATTCAGGGAAGCAAGTTTCATTCCAAAAAAATTGTGACAGGCCCACGCGTTAGCGTCAGTAGCCAATATCAAAAAGATAACCGTTGCCTGCCCTCCCAGACCCAACTGCCAACAAATGCGATCCGGGTTCACTAACCATCGTCGCCAATGACACTGGCCCACACGTCAGCGTCAGCGTCAACAGACTAATCTACGTCGGCAATGACTACTCTAATAAGATGTAATTCATCACAACAGATCTCAAGTTAATCACAACAGAACACAGTTCATCACAACGCTTTTGGATCTCTACTCGCGTATAAGAGATAGAGTTCATGACATACAAAATCTAACAACCAAGATAATTAACTAAGCAGTTCATGTCCAAGAACCAGACGAAGACACAAAAGCACACAGACATTATTGTGGCTGCCATCGTCGCTGCTGTCGTTGTCGTGGCTGCCGTCGTCCCTGTCGGAGCCGCCGTCGTCGAAGAAGAAGTGGCGGCGGGCAGCTTTCTTGACCACGGGGAGGTTCTTGAGCTTCTCAGCCAACCTGTGGATCCTTAAGGCGAGACCCTTCAAGTTCGGGTCCTTGTACACATCATGATGCGCCTTGATGTCGAAGGCCTCGCCAACACCTTGAAGCTTTCGGAAGGCGCTCCTGAGCAGCTCGGCGGCGAACTTGTTGTCGTCGAAGAGCGGTTCCTCGTCTACGTCCTTGGCTGCCGGCTCCTTCCCCTTCTCCAACTTCTTCCGACGGCGGCTTTCGTCGTCGTCGTCCTCCCTTCGTCCCCGCTTCGACGGCGATGGGCTCCTCGACGCCATCTCCTCCTTCTCTCGGTGACCGAAGATTTATAGTGGTGAATCGCGAGGAGGATGAAGAAGTGAAAAAAAAATGATAAGCTTATGGAAGAAGCAGGGGAGAAAGCCGGGGAGGGCGACTAGGTGAGGGAGTTATATTGACAAGATGCGGAACCGTCAGGCGCCTCTGCCCCCACCCACTACTCCATTACTGCCAGTACGTGCCACTCAATTGCGCATCGAGCTTCGTCTCGGGCGCGAAGCCACGCGTCGCCTTTCACTTAGGCGGGAAGGAGAAGGGGCGGGGCAAAGATGTCGGGCCCACTTGTCAACGGCAGCAGCAAAACTGCGGTGCCTTTTAAATTTCCATTTATTGTTTTATTACGACATGGCCGAGGCGCCATCTTCAACCTTCAACCCTCGAGCTCGTTGCCTCCTTGAACTTCAATCCTAGTCGCCAACTTCATCCCTCTTCAACTTCATTCATGCTTGCCAACTTCATCCCTCGTCGCCGCCAACTTCAACCGTCGTCGCCATTCAAATTCCAAACCCTATCGCTGTGCTATTTCCTCCATTCTCCTGAATGGCCACCGCGGTGTGCTTGATGCTGCTGCTGGCAGATGAACTTCTCACCAAGATCATCATCCAGTCCATCAAGGATGTGGCCGTTTTCCATTTTCTAAACCTTCGCAATAAAATCTGCGGCACCTTCCAGCGCATCTGCAACTCCGATGAGGTAATACTTGACGTGTCGCTGTGTGATCTTCGTTCGGCATGCAAGAATTGTTACGTCAGGTCATGCTTTGAGCGGCGCTTCCGCGAGGCCAATCATCCGGAGGCATTGTGCTTCGAGGGGATGGGGAGGTTGATGAGCCGGCGGAACCCCGATAAGGGTCTGAAGCTCATCGGAGATGCCGCCGCTGCTGAAGACTCCGGTGCCAAGTAGTTTTTCGCGATGCTGAAGTACCGTTGCAACCCGGCGGACCCTGAAGCCAGGGCACTACTTCAGGAAATCAGCGACAGCCCGTCGCCCACTGACGGCCAGTGGAAGAACTACAACCCGCGGCGGCTGCGCTACCTCATCAAGCAGGATATCGACAACATTGCTTGGTTGTACTGGCTTGATGACGGTGACGACGACGACGACATTCCGTTGCTACCTATCCAGAATCCCCACATTTGCATTTGGGAAGCAGGATGTAGGTGCTACAGGCCGGATACCAAAGAGATCATCCACTACTGCAGCGCCGAGTGTCGCATCTGTCATGAGTTCGACCTCTGGACGTGTAAAATCTGCCCTGACGTGGAGTACACCATCAGCAGGATGAACATCGGGATGTAGGCGCAAGCATCAATATGAACATTATCTATCTTGAATGTAAATTATTAGATATTACTAAACGCGGATTTGATTTTATCGGGATGTCGGTGGCGCCCTCTGCTTCCTCCTTTGTTCTATTCAAATGACTATGCGGGCCAGTTCTATTCAAATGAATAACAGTTCCCATTTCTCCTTTTAATCTGCAACCAAAAGTTGTAACAAGTATTTCTTCGTCATTTTTAGTCCAAATTTGATATTTTTTTTCTAATTTTTTTCTAAAATCAGCATCTATTCATTAATTTCATTGTTTAGCGTACATTCCGTTTGTTGAGTGATGTTTATTGCCTTATTTTGTTCTTTGTAAGAACAACATACAAATAATATTTGTTTTACACAACCATTAGTGATGGAACTTTACATTTCGTAAGCTTAAGGTGAACACAAGGTTTTGTTACATTTTCAAATGCATATGAGTTCGAACATGTTGCAAAGTGTGGAAAACTTCAATGTTCAAGAAAACATTCTAGGAAACTATGTGAGAGATGTAGACATTTGTACACAAGTATATAATTCCTTCATCTAAACCATTTGGAACTTTTAAGACAAGTCTAGGTACCCAAATTATGTTGGCATGTCAATTTGTAGATTTTTTAGAGCACACTAGATGTTAGTAGAATTATTACATCATTAACATGGGATGTAAAAACGGATTCTAAGAATGTTGGGCACACAAGTGTGACTGTTGATATTTTATTCAAATACTATATGTCCAAATACGAATTGTTCGTATTTTTATGATTTTTTAGGTGCTGTTTTATGGGCCCTAATAAATTAGGGAAGCAAGTTTCATTCCAAAAAAATTGTGACAAGCCCACGCGTCAGCGTCAACAGCCAATATAAAAAAGATAACCGCTAACCCAACTCCCAACAAAGGCGATCCGGGTTCACTAACCATCGTCACCCATGACACTGGCCCACTCGTCAGAGTTAGCAAACGAACCGTGCGCGGGCTACTCAAAATTTTCCACCTATATTTACTATAGTGCTCATGAAATTTCAATTGCTTCATAGAGCCGTCAAGGGCGCGCCAGTAAGTTTCATTAAACACAGTTACACGTGCCATTCATATTCGGCTCCTCGCTAGACAGATCCACAACGCCCGCATTCTCCCCACCGCCACCGCCAGTCGCCCTGCTCGCCTTCACCGCTCTCTCCCCACCGCAGCCCTGCTCTTCTCCAGCCCCACCGCTCCCTGCGTGACGAGGACGCGGTTACTGGCGTGCGGACGTACGTCCGGCCAACCTAAAGACGGTTGACGCAGATCCGTCGACGTCATCCCCTGCCACAACGACAAGTCGGCCGGCCGCCTCAGGCCACGACCCGCCGTGGATCCGGCCCATCCGACCATCACTAGAACAACTACTTCATTCGCGATAGAGGTTAGTCCTGGTCGAACCCCCAATGCCCTCTCTCTCATCGTCCACCAAAATCGATCTGCGATATATTCATGTCAATGTAGATTAATTAGGGAGACATGCCTAGATAGTTCATCTTTAATTGATTGACTGTAGTTTTGATTGATGGATTTTGTTGCCCCAAGTCTGTGTGAATAAATTGTTGCTAACAGATGTAGTTATATGAACTATTGAAATTCATTTTCATGTTCCTGGTGCTACAATTTTTGCACTGTAAATTCATGAAAAGCATCGAGGATGTTAGCATACTTTGATTACGCTATGCTCGAATGTACCGGATCGACGAGTTATGCTTTGGACTCGTTAGCATACTTTAATTCTGCTATGCTCGGAATGTACCAGGTCGACAGCTTATGCTTTGGACCCGTTAGCATATACTTTAATTACGCTATGCTCGGATCGACGGGTTATGCTTTGGACCCGTTAGCATACTTTAATTACGACGGCCACAAAATGTCATTTGGAATTGCATCGCGATGGTTTATAATGTAGTCCACCCAATCTGCTATATATTCATGTCGAGGTGGATTAGGGAGACATGCCTTAATAGTTCATCTTCAATTGATTGATTGTGGATTTGATGGATGGATTTTGTTGCTCTAAGTCTGTTTTTGAATAAATTGTTGCTAACGAGATGAAGTTATATGAAATGTTGAAATTCATTTTCATGTTCCCTCTTTGCTATAATTTTTGCCTCGTAAATTCATGAAAAGCATAAAGGATGTTAGCATACTTTAATTTAGCATAAAGGATGTTAGCATACTTTAATTCTGCTATGCTTTGAATGTAGTGATAACTAGACTGTCTTGTTGTGAGTGTTAATTGTTTTACTACTATCATATATATTGTTATTGTTGGTGTCATGATGTGTTGGGAGTGTTGTTTCACTACTGTCATATATAATGTCATGACCATTGCTTTATCCTCCTGTTGCATGTACATATGTTACACACAATCCAATGCTGCTCAAGTTGGACAAGGAACCAGTTGAAGGAATTTATTCTCTGCTTTGATATATAAGCATATTGTTGTGTCCCGATGAAAATGGTTAGCACCTATCCTTGTATGCTAATTAAGTAAAATATGAACGTTGTATGTCTGTATGAAGTTCATAGAGGTTTGGTATCTAGATTCTGCTAAATAACATGCCCCGCTAAAGTTCACAGACCTCCAAAATGTTTTGAACTGGTCAGTTTCTTGTAGGTTTTGTTCACAAAAATTTAATTTCTTAGTGTTTCTAATTGGTATTGCTGACCATGCAAGGCCTTTGGTACAATATTTTTTGTTCACAAAAAATCAATATCTTAGTGTTTCTAATTGGTATTGCTGATCATGCATGACCTTTGGTGATGCACAATACAAAGTGATGAAAGGAAAGAAAAAAAAGCCAAAATCCACACTCAAGCACAAAACAAATCTCGCTGTAAGACCGAGGTTTTTTTATGGTCCCTTCTTACCTATTTGGTACTGTATTAACTTGTCATTTTGGTACCTTGATGCAGTGTGCTCAGCAGCCACGAGGGTCCTCTTTGTGTGGATTCCATGTGGTTGTGTCCCTGTCAAAATGGTTAGCACCTATCCCTGTATGCTGATTAAGTAAAATATGAATTGTGTATGTCTATATGAAGTTAACAGAGGTTTGGTATCTAGATTCTGCTAAACAACATCCCCCGCTAAAGTTCCTAGACCTCCAAAATGTTTTGAACTGGTCAGTTTCTTGTAGGTTTTGTTCACAAAAATTCAATCTCTTAGTGTTTCTAAGTGGTATTGCTGACCATGCAAGGCCTTTGGTACAATATTTTTTGTTCACAAAAAATCAATCTCTTAGTGTTTCTAATTAGTATTGCTGATCATGCAGGGCCTTTGGTGATACACAGTACACAATGACGAAAGGAAAGCAAAAAAGCCATAAGCCACACTCAAGCACAAAACAAATCTCGCTGTAAGACCGAGGTTTTTTTGTGGTCCCTTCTTACCTATTTGGTACTGCATTAACTTGTCATTTCGGTACCTTGATGTAGTGTGCTCAGCAGCCACGGGGGTCCTCTTTGTGTGGATTCCATGTGGCATTCCATATGTTAAGACTACTTGATGTTGTAAGTAGATAATAATGCTCAACCTTGTCTCTGCTCATATTATCCATCTGATTTTAGAAAATGATTTCTACTTGTATTCTCATAAATGATTGTATTTTGTAGGATTTCAAACCTCCAATAGATCTTTCCATAGAAGATGTAAAGTGTCTGGGAGATGCTGTGTGAATACATTCCTAAGGAGGCCATCGACCGAAAGGGCAACTTGTACAGTTGACCAGAAACTTGAAACTCATTCAGTCTTCTTTAGTCAGGTGATGTTACCTGAGAAACATGCTTGGCTTGCTTGGTTGGGGTCAGATACTGCCTAGTTTAGTCTATTTTCTCATGACTCCATCCAAACAAGCCCTGATGAGAGTAACTTTAAACTTGATGTGATCCTAGCTAGCTTGTCTATAAATGTGATCTTGCTTTGCCAATATCTGTGATGTGAGAATGTGTTTGTGATGTCTCCTTGCTGTGGTGGCTGCCATATCCTGGCTGGTTCCAGGATGCAGCCCCCTCGTGGCTGCCAAATCTAGGCTGGTTCCAGGATGCCGCCGGCAACCGGCAGGTGACTGTAGCGGTGGCCACCTTATCTGTAATGGGCGTTAATTAAAGCTCATTACAAACACTGATCAGCAAGTAACGGGCTTCATTCGGAAAGCCTATTACAAAAATACCCACAATGTAACGGGCAGTGTAAAAGCCCGTTACCAGTCCTAACCGGTGGGCTCCAGCACCTGGCCGTTCATCAAGATATAGGAGACGCAGGTTGAAAACAAGTGTCTCCTTTCATAGAGAGAAAGCAGACACACGTAGAAACAGATGCGTCTCATTTCGTCGAGATAGTGGAGACGTCAGTTCATAGAATGCGTCTCTGATGTTAATTTAACTGTAACGAGCTCTGTTTCATGCTCGTTACCAATGTTCCATGTGGGCCCAGAGAAACAACCATTTCACGTGACCGGTGACAAGTTGTGGCACGGTGGTTGTTTGATGCCCGTTACAAATACTAGTCATGCTGAGACGAGCGTGAAATAGACGTGCCTCATTTCGTCGAGATAGTGGAGACGCAGGTGCACATCAGGCGTCTCTGATATTGAACTTATGTAATGGGCTTTGCTTTGCTGCTTGATACGAAAGTTCCCTGTGGGCCTAAAAAAACAGCCATTTTCACGTGATTGGTGGCTGCTTGGTAATGATCGTTGTTTAATGCCCGTTACGAATATGTATTATCCGTAATGGGCATCTGCCCGTTACCTTTCTTGGCTTATTTGTAACACTTGATCAGTAATGGGTGCATTGCCCATTACCAAAGGCGATCTACGCCCGTTACCAAAGGCAGTTTTCACGTAGTGGGGGTGGCCGCCGTATCTATAACGGGCGTTAATTAAAGCTCGTTACAAACACTGATCAGTGAGTAACAGGCTTTATTCGGAAAGACTGTTACAAAAATGCTCACAATGTAACGGGTAGTGTAAAAGCCTGTTACCAGTCCTGACCGGTGGGCCCCAGGACCTGGCCTGTTCATCGAGATATAGGAGACGCGGGTTGAAAGCAAGTGTCTCCTTTAATAGAGAGAAAGCAGACGCGCGTGGAAACAGATGCGTCTCATTTCGTCGAGATAGTGGAGATGCAGGTTCACGGAACGTGTCTCCGAAGTTAATTTCACAGTAATGGGCTTTATTTCATGCCCGTTACCAAAGTTCCATGTGGGCCGAGAGAAACCATTTCACGTGACTGGTGACTAGTTGTGGTAACGGTCGTTGTTTGATGCCCGTTACGAATTCTATATGTACTGAGACGCGTGTGAAACAGACGTGTCTCAATTTCAAGATAGTGTAGACGCAGGTGCACATTAGGCGTCTCTGATATTGAGCTTTCGTAACGGGCTTTGCTTTTGTGCCCGTTATGAAAGTTCCCCGTGGGCCCAGAAAAACAGCCATTTCATGTGACTGGTGGCTAGTTGTGGTAACGGTCGTTTTTTAATGCCCGTTACGAATATGTCTTATCAGTAATGGGCATCTGCCAGTTACCTTTCTTGGCTTATTTGTAACACTTGATCAGTAACAGGCACATTTCCCGTTACCAAAGGCGATCTACGCCCATTACCAAAGTTAGTTTTTCACGTAGTGAAAGAATAGAGATGATAGCCCCGTCGAGAGGAGAACGAAGACCAGCAGTGAATAAATCCCGAAAAATGACTCCTTCATTGGGGCGAGGAGTAGGAGTAGTCTCAGGACCAGGGTCTCGACCTTTTCATTCCTTAATGAAGTCGAAAGTAATGTACTCCACTACAAGTGCTTCATAAACCTTACTGCACCCAAAGATAAAGGTGGGAGGCGCTATTGACGAACCTTAGCCTAACTACTAAGGTTGCACTTACGACGACGGCACCAGGAATGCTTAAGGCACTCGCAAGCATCGCTACCGGGTTTACACGTCTAGTAACGGGGCTAGGTAACATCTTTGGTACAACACACGATCACAGAAAGGTCCGCAAGCGCACAAATTATCGTTGTAGCATTTCACCTGGTGGTATTTGGGTTATCGTATTTATATTTTCCCAAGGGAGGCACTATGGCAAAGATGATTGAATAAACGGTGGAGAATAACAAGACTTGGTAAAGAGCTATAGCGGGGGGTAATGAATAAAGATATTCGGGGATAACATGACACACATAAGGATATCTTGATAAAGGACTAGAGGAGGATCTAGCGAGCTGGGAGGACAACGAGACGAGAAAGGATCCTATTGCAATCTATCTATTCTTGTCGACTCGAGCTAAAGAACTAAAGAAAAGGACAACCAAGGAAAGCTAAAATCGACAAGCTCTACTAGTGCTGTAGGGGCATGCAAAGCCACGCTCTCAGACTGGGTTGAGAAGGGAGAATGATGACGCATTGAATCCTACCGACCCGAACTAATGTGGTGGACTAAAAATCCCGTCCGGAGCTGTCACCTCCTTAGGTTACCACAACTATTTTGTTGCACGGGACACCAATCTAAGACTAAGGTAAGCTCTGAGCACCGTGCTCACAATGAACCAAAGAACCTTTCCCTGGATATCACGAAGGAAGGTCTCTCTCTCCCGTGAACCACCGGAGATCAAGCGAACAATGACCACAACACTATAGGGTTCAAGAGAGCTAACCAAGACTAAACTAACTTTAGTCTAACCCAAGAATAAAGCATCTAAAGCAAAATAAAAGCTGAATGTAATTGACTCAAAGGTAAGATAGAAAGATAACTTGAATTGTACTTGAGTCTAAACAAAGAAAGAATATAAGAGTAGTACCGGAACTCTGAAGAAGACTCCTCCGGAACCCCAAGACTAGCTCGACTCGACTCTAACTCCCAAGCTACACTAATCATATTCTAAGTGAACAAAAGCGGGAAATGGAGATGCTCCTGCGTTGTGTGTCCAATCCAATGAGTGTGAGGACCCTTTTATAGGCAAGGAGGGTCAGTGGAGTGTGTGGGGGCAATATGTCACGTGTGGCTGACCCTATGATGCACTGCCTCTCGCCTTGGACACTCCTGATCACTACTCCTGAGGCGGTTGTAGGTCCGCTCCTTGGGTCGGTTTCGCTCGGCACACGGATGGATAGGTGCAGCTGGCCCACCTCCGTGCCGTGTAATGCACCGCCTACACTCAAGGACGCCTAGGATCGCCTCTGAATGATGGTTGTGGCGATTAAGCATCCGGACAAGTGGACCTATTGATCCTAGCCTCCACCATTGGATCAAACCGACATTCTTCAGTGAATAGTGCTCTTCCAAGTATTGCTCGAGGGAGAGGAGATGCTCTGGACTAGGGACGAGCCACGGGGCAGGGCCGGTCGCACCTGTAGGGCCAGTCGGACCAGGTGGTTCGGTCGTGCCTTGCTGATGTGGCATGTTGGTTCCAATTTCTCCCCAAATGTTTACTTGCCCATGAAATTCACAACACAACTCGTGGAACTTTTTTAGTACTAAAAATTTGCATGAAACTTGCCATATACTCCTCTCGAACCCGAGGTTTTGACGGTCGAATCTTTGTTGTAAGGACCGTCAACAAACTCCCCCAAGCTAAACGTTTGATCGTCCTCGAGCAAAGTCTAGACTCGGCCTTGGCGGAGGAGTTCCATGATGTTATTTCTTGACAAGTACTTGTGCACAAACTCCATGTTCATCTTTCTATTTTGAAAAGACTGGTACGAGAGAAGCTTATCCTTACTTTACCCTTGGGGGTTGTAGCATTCCTCCTTGCCTTTGGAGGTTGAACAGTAGTATGATTTTTGACTTTGCATCTCTCACTCTTCTTCTTTTTTGGATCCTATCTTGGAGTTTTTGAAATTTTTGCAAAGAAAGACAAGGTTCCTCGGATGGTTCACTCGATCGCTCAAGTGGTATTTGTTACCTCACCAAAGGCTTTAAGCGAGCCTCAACTTCCTACTTTATGGCTTGTATGTGGAGCTTTGGGTAGGACATGCATGAGACTCACTTGTGCCACATGATGTTGTTGAGCCAAAGACCGGATCCAAGGAGAAACTAGTCATGCAACTTGACCGAGATGTGCAAGTATGTGGAATATTTTTGTTTGTTTTTTTAAGTACTCCTTTATTTGAGATTCTTCTCTTACTTTTATTTTGGAGGGGGGGCATGTTTACTCTTTTCTTTTTTTCTATGCTCTTTGATTGGAGCACATATTTTCTATGCTTCTTGAGTGTATACTCTCTTTTTTCAATGACCCCTCTCTCCTTTTGCAAGATTATAAAAAGAGAATTCTCTTTGGAACTTTGGAGTATTTATTTTTGGTGGATGTATTGCATGTTTTGCGTAACTCCCGGTATAGTAGTTAACTTGTATATGTGGGTGTACGTGATCTTGATCATGGAAGCATGAAAAAATTCTACCAAGGGTCACAACAATTTGGCAAAACTCAATGGGTCACAAACAAGCATATGTAGTAGGTTCATGCATTGATATTGACATATGGCTCTGGTAGTTGATATGACAATTGAGGAACTTGTCTTGTTTTATTTTCAAAAGAAATTCATCTGAGATTTTCACGATACTATGAGATAGAGCAAGATCAACATAGTCTCACCATATCATACTAGTCAACACCCTAGGTTTGGTCATAAGCATTTGCTTCCCATAAAGGTTTATTTCAGGCTCTTGTCTCAAAATATACCAACAAATTCAAATAGACATAGAGCACAAAGATGCACACTAGATTCTTGCAAAGTTTTAACATAGCAACCATTCATCATTTCCAAAGTGAGGGTTTATAAACAAGATTTCAAGCACATGGTTGAAGCAATTTTTTTTTGTTTTTCTTTTATTCAAATGTGATAAACAAGATTTTGAAAATTGGTTATGGTATACATACCTTCCTTGATTGAAAATGGAGTCTCCCCCAAGCTAAAGTTTGGCTACCTGGTTGGTGTGTCTTCATTTTGGTGATGAGTTGAGAATCTGGAAGTTTGTGGTGGTTGACTTGATGGATTTGTGAAAATCATAGGTACGGCCGTATCACTTGGTTCGGCTGGCCCTACTATATTTTCTCTAGGCACTCATGTCCCCTCCTATAAAGATCCTGCACAAAAATTTTGTTGAGGGGAGGTACGGCCGTACCTCTAGGTTTGGTCATATCACCAGAAATCTCCAAAACTGCTTTTCCAAGTCTTGTTTATTTACTAATGCAATGGTGGAAACAAATTTGAAATCTAAACATGCTTGATGCATGAAATAAAGGGTTGAAAGGGAAATATGAGATAAATATTGGTTTACCTCTCGGTGAGGGCTCGTAGTTTAGAGTCCGTGAGCAGGACTCCTCCGTTTGCTCAATTGATTATGGATTTGTCCGGTCCCGGAATGGATGACTCGGACGATGCACTCTTCACACGCCACACCCTCTTTGTTTTCTTTGGTGGTGTTGAAGTTGGTGAGGCTTTGGCGTGGGTGTTCTTGATTTCTGTCTCTTTCCCCCCTTAGCCTTGTTGATTGCCTTCGCCTTCTTTGGTTGGTGGCATCAGTTGAATGATTTGTCTTGCTCCCAATGTCTCGTCATCGTTGTAATGAGGCTATCCACCTTGGGCTTAGTCGGGTCTACCTTCTCTTTCTTGTATTCGGGTCGTGGCTTCCTCCACCCCCTAGCTCCCCCATCTTGCGCTAAGTAACATTGCTCTTCTTTCTCCTGGAATGTTAATGTCATGTTTCTTTGCCCTATGTGGAATTGGATCTTTCCGGCTCTGACATCAATTCTTTCAATTGACATCTCTTAAGAATGGTCGCCCGAGAATAAGCGACATTTCTTCTTGTGTGTCGAGGACCACGAAATCTGCAAAGACATATGAGCCTCTGACATTCACCAAGAGATTTTCTACTATGCCCTCTGGATATTTGATCGATGAGTTGGCAAGGTGGACTGTCATTGTTGTTGGAGAGATAGCGGATACCCTAACTCCTCAAACATGGCTTTGGGCATGAGGTTGACACTCGGTCCAAAGTCACAAAGAGCATTCTTGATCTTTTGGTAGTAGATTGTGCATGTGATGCCCCGATATTTGTTGTCTTTCTTGTGCAAGATTGCTGATTTGTCCCATGGGTCTTGAATTTGATGTATAAGCTTCCCTACATGGCTAGGTGCATACATCCTCCTAGATGGCTTACCCCATCTGGTGGATATAGCGCCAACATTCTCTCGGGAAGGCTCGGGTTGCCCCGGGATTCCACCTGACTCGGAAGAAGGTAAAGAAGTAGCAAGGTGAGCAAGTTGAGTTTCTATCATTTTATTAAAACTTAGTAGATTCTTCATAGCAGTGGTGAAGGATTCTATGGTGGAATTTAAATTTTCAAGAACTTTCTCATTGGCGGCTAGCTTCTTGTTTAGATTTTCATTAATTCTAGCTTGGCCAAAGATAAGATCTTTAATGAAGGGCTGATTATTGAAATTGTTAGAATAGTTACCTCCATTTTGATTATTGAATGGGAAGTTGGGCCTGGAGTTCCACCCTTGATTGTTGTAGTTGTTGCGGGACCAATTGTTGTTGCCATTGTTGATGAAGCTGGCTTCTTCCTTTGCCTCAGGACAATCGTTTCCCGAATGACCCACATTGCCGCAAACGTCTCACGTCATGCGAGTGTCCATAATCTTGGCAGTTTCCAATTTCTTCATGAGGAGGTCCATCTTAGCTGCGAGCATGACGACTCTATTGACTTGGTGTACACCGCGGGTACGGCATTGGAGATGATCTCCATCCCAACCTTGATTTGCCACCATCTTCTCGATCAATTCCTTGGCGGCTGGTACATGTAGAGAGAACAAGGCTCCTCCAACGGCTGCATATAGGTGCTCACGGGCGGTACGCTTGAGCCCGTGGTAGAAGGTTTGAATTAAGAACCACCCTTGCATGCCATGGTGTGGGTATGCGGTGATGTACTCCTGGAAACGTTCCCATGCTTTCGGGATACTCTCATCATTCTCTTGTTGGAACCCCGAAATTCTTTCATGGAGAGCATTGGTTTTGCCAACCGAGAAGAACTTTGTGAGAAATGCCTTTGAGCACTTATCCCATGTGTTGATGGCGTCTCGCTCTGCATAAAACCATTGCTTTACCTTCCCGAGCAATGAGAACGGGAATAGGCGAAGACGAATTGCAACATCTGTCACTCCACGGATAGTGAAAGTCCTACACACCTCCAGAAAATGTTGGAGATGTGCATTGACATCTTCATTAGGCTTGTCGGAGAACGAATTTGATTGCACCATGTTGATCAACGCCGGCTTGAGTTCAAAGTTTCTGTCTCCCACCATTGTGTTCAGTCCGGTAGGGACATTGGTGTTGGAGGGGGCGGAAAACTCGCGGATCGTCCTCCCGGTCATCGGTGCTGACAAGGTGTTGTCTATGGGATTGACGGCGTCGTCTCTTGATTCGAGAGAAATTCCTAAGGAATGAGGACACGAGGTCTCACTCTCCTCATAAATGACTCAGGATTGTCGTGGAAGTTGGACGGTAGGTCGAAATCGGTCATGCACTACTCTACGTACACAAGAGTAGAGCAAGGGTGAACCCACTTAAATAGCGGTTCACCGAACCTTGATAATTCTACCACAATGTTTAAACAATATCTTATGCCTATTGCCTCCCCTGGCAACGACACCAAAAAGCTTGTTGACACTCGTTAGCCTCACTACTAAGGTTGCACTTACTGTGACGGCGCCAAGAATGCTTGAGGCACTCGCAAGCATCACTACCGGGTTTACACCTATAGTAACGGGGCTAGGAAACGTCTTTGGTAAAACACACGATCACAAAAAGGTCCGCAAGCACATGGATTACCGTTGTAGCACTTCACCTGGTGGTATTCGGGTTATCGGATTTATATTTTCCAAAGGGAGGCACTACGGCAAAGATGATCAAATAAACAATGGAGAATAACAAGACTTGGTAAAGAGCTATAGTGGGGGTAACGAATAAAGATATTCGGGGACACAAGGAGATCTTGATAAAGGACTATAGGGGATCTAGTGAGCTGGGTGGACAATAAGACGAGAAAGGATCCTAACACAATCTATCTATTCTTGTTGACTCTAGGTAAATTACTAAAGCAAAGGACAACCAAGGCAAGCCAAACTTGACAAGCTCTTCTAGTGTTGCAGGGGCATGCAAAGCCGTGCTCTCAGACTGGGATGAGAAGGGAGAGCGACGACGCACTGAATCCTACCGGACCGAACTAACGTGGTAGACTACAAATTCCGTCTGGAGCTGTCACCTCCATAGGGTACCACAACTATTCTGTTGAACAAGACGCCAATCTAAGACTAAGGTAAGCTCTGAGCACCGCGCTCACAATGAACCAAAGAACCTTTCCCTAGATATCAAGAAGGAAGATCTCTCTCTCTCTCTCTCTCCTGTGAACCACAGGAGATCAAGCAAAGAACGACCACAACACTATAGGGTTCAAGAGAGCTATGCTAACCAAAACTAAACTAACTTTAGTCCAAACCAAGAACAAAACTTCTAGAGCAAAGTAAAAGCTGAATGTTTGACTTGAAAGGTAAGACGGAAGGATAACTTGAGTTGTACTTGAGTCTAAACAAAGAAAGGATACAAGAGTAGTACCAGAACTTTGAAAAAGACTCCTCCGGAACCTCGAGACTAGCTCGACTCAACTCTAACTACCAAGCTACACTAATCCTACTCTAAGTGAAAAAAATAGGGAAATAGAGATGCTCCTGCGTTGTGTGTCCAATCCAGCGAGTGTGAGGAGCCTTTTATAGGCAAGGAGGGTCGGTGGAGTGCATGGGGGCAATATGTCATGTGCGGCTGACTAACTAGGTGTGTCCGACCTTATGATCCACCGCCTCTCGCCTTGGACACCCCTGATCACTACTCCTGAGGAAGTTGTAGGTCGGCTCCTTGGGTCGGTTTGGCCCGGCACACGAATGGATAGGTGCGGCCGGCTGACCTCTATGTCGTGTGATGCACCGCCTACGCTCAGGGACGACTAGGATCACCTCTGAATGACGGTTGTGGCGGTTGAGCGGCCGGACAAGTAGACCCATTGATCCTAGCTTCCACCTTTGGATCAAACCGATGTTCTTCAGTGAATCGTGCTCATACAAGTATTGCTCGAGGGAGAGGAGGTGCTCTTGACCAGGGATGAGCCATGGGGTAGGGCTGGTCGCACCTGGCAGGGCCGACCACACCTGTAGGGCCGGCCGGACCAGGTGGTTCGGTCGTGCCTTGCTCATGTGGCACGTTGGTTCCAATTTCTCCCAAAATGTGTACCTGCCTATGAAATTCACAACACAACTCGTGGAACTTTATTAGTACTAAAAATGCGCATGAACCTTGCCATATAGTCCTCTTGAACCCGAGGTTTTAATGGTCGAATCTTTGTTGTAAGGACCGTCAACAGGCGCTTTGTCAGCCTTGGGAGCCATGAGAGCGAAGAAGAAACCTACATATGCATAAAATTGAGAAACCAACTAAAAAAGACAAAGGAATGGAAAAAAGAGAAGAGAGCAGAAGATACTTACAAAGAGAAGGAAATGAAGGAAGAGCATAAGTCCTTAGATCTCGCGAAGGCAAAGGTCAAATCTGCAAAGATTTACCGTGGTGAAATCAACCTGTTGACGATGAATTTTCATCAACCTAGAGTACTTGGTATACATTGGTTTCAATTATTATTTGCAACTAACCCGCCACTAGGCATACTAATGATGTAACAAGTTCACACTTGCATGTCGATTTTGGAGTTTGTTGTTTACGCAGGAAATTGACGTTAAAGAGGAGACTTTCAGGATAAGTTCATCAAGCACTTCAAGAGAAGATCATGAAACCCGTCACAAGTCAATACATGAAGTGAACATGACTCCAAACAACCCAAGGACCGAAGCATCAACACGCAAAACTCCGGTGACTTGGATGTTTACCAACGAGATCAACTTAGCCCGAGAGATATTCTCACAGCCCAGGACAGCATGGTCTTTCAGTGCAGATTCGGAGCACTAAACGGCCTTTAATGGCAAATGTTTGACTACCAAAGTTGTGGGCCTCGACGATACCTTTGATTTGGACATGTGGAAGGCCCAAATAGGATAAGGGAGCTAGGAGATAAGGCCCCCGAAATCCCTGCTGTGCAGTCAGTCCGAAATCAGAACAGATTATCTTTCAAGGCTGATTTGGAGATCTTATCTTCGTTTCCAAAGAAATAAACGAGTACCAAAGTTGAAGATAATTTCGTGGCACACAACCTGGACATCGAATTTGCATTATTTGGAGTTCGGACGTGGGAGATATGGCGCCAGAAAGGAAGTGCTGCGAATCAGGAAAATCTGGACGAGGCTGATTTTATGGAAACCAAGTTCCCTTCTCTCCCAATGAAGATCTCATGGAAGGCAAGGTGGAGCACGCCCCAAAACTCCCCAAAGGCATAAATATAACCCCCTAGGCATCCGTGGAGAGGTTACCATTCAGATCCAATCATTCTACCGACCTCTATTCATCATCCACCGCCACAAGACCGAGAACAAGAAGCAGATTGGATCGCGGAGGGAGCACTGGTGGCCTTCATATACTTCGGGGGATTCTACACCATGATCAGTGCTACAATGAGTAACATTATGGGGTAAAATCCTTGTTTGTCCTAGGCGTTGAAGGGGGGTCTTGAGTTGTAATCACCAAACCTTTGTTTTGAATCTTTTGCTATCATATTCATGTTGATGGTGCTTTAATCTTATTGGCGGCCGGCTAGCTTTGGGGATGCATCACTTGTAGCTTCGCTATCGTGTTCCTTTTGTTCTTTATGCGATTACCGTCTTGCAATGACAGTGCGCGGGAGGGAAAACATAATGAACTTGGTTCACACCTTTGATCATGCATGCCTGGAACACATCAACGTCTTGTGCACTTGGTGTTCGATCACGGATTACCCTCGTGTAGTGACTAGTATGTGGGAGAGAAAGGGTTGGACTCCGTGGATTTTTACCTTTGATAGATTAGATTGGGTTGTTCTTGCTAGGTGATTACATCTTCAAGTGATCCTAGATCCCTTGGACAAGCGTTCTACATTATTGAGATCTCCATTAGTGCTTAGTTGAGCACAGCAATCCACTTGTTCCACATATTGATTAACCTTGGGGGAATACTCTAAGGGTAAAGCTACAACCGACCCGTACTCTTGCAGATCGTAACTTGATGCGTTATTTAACCGTCAACAATCTTTTCTAGTGCTGTTGCCAGGGAGCAAGCTAGTTTGGTATGTTTAACTTTGTATTAATTTTGTTGATTACTAACATCTAACCTTTTGTCTAGAAATCCTTGTTTTTTTATTTTGTTTTTGTTGTCTAGACGGCTTTTGTCAATCACCCCATGGAGGAAGAAGAAAAACCACTATGGTATTGTGCTAGCCCGCAATTGGAGGATATTAAAGTCCAAAAATCAGATTTGATACTCGAGTCTACCGAGTACAAGATGAAGCCTCGAATGATTGAGATGGTGGCAGCCAACCAATTTAGAGGGGTGAAGAAGGACAATCCACATAGGCACGTAGAGCGTTTCACGATGCTATGCAACACGGTGCAACAAGAAGGAGTTCCCGTCGATTGGTACAAATGGAATCATTTTCAATACTCACTTGCGGATAGAGCAAAACGATTCCACTCACTTGCATCCTTTGAGGTGGAAGGAAATTGGAATCGATTGGTGAAGAAATTTTGTGAAAAAATCTTTCCAATAAGTAGGGTTCAAAATGTGAGAAAGCAAGTGATAAATTTTGCGCAAGGAGAAGAAGAAGGAATAGATCGAGCTTGGGAAAGATTCACTGGATTAATCAAACAAGGACTAAGGCTAGGATTCTCCGGTGATGTACTCTTGCATACTTTTTATTTTTCCCTAATCCCCGAATGCATGTGGTATGTTCAAATTTGTGCAGACGGAAATATCATGGAGAAAACACTCACAGAGGCCACCCAATTACTACAAAGAATAAGCGAGGGGTGGCCATGCAAAGAGACTGGGAAGAACATATTTCGGGAAGTATTGAGAAAGAAACTTGTGTGGAGGTACTTGCTGTAATTTCAAGAAAAGAAACCCCGAAAGTGAAGAAAGAAGAAGCAAGGCAAGGGAAGATTGAAGAGCCAACCCACAATGAAGGAGGACCAATCCAAGGCATTAAAATTTGCAAGCTCGAAGAGTTACAAGGAAGAAGTTTGGCGAATGCAAAGCCGTTAAAGGAGTTCGAACAAATGGATTGGATCCCAATTATCTTCGAAGAAATATTCACCAAGAGGAAACCATACCCGAACCAAAAAGAGTCGGCGAGATCTATAGAATTCAACTTTCCAAAGGAGAGGCACTCGGGGTATGAGTTGGACAAGGAATCAGTGAGAACCAGGAGCGTCCCGGTGGTCGATGGATGACCGATCCTCAGTGATGAGTGATTGACAACGGGTGTTAGACTGACTCTTGGCTCAGTGCGCCGGTGTAGGCTGCGGCCTAGTTCGTGTTGTTGCAGGTGAGGAACGGGCGCGAAAGGTCTTCAACCTTGAGGGGCCTCCGGGAGATGGGGAGACAAGTAGGCTCGGTTGGAGGGACCCGGTGGACGGCGGGACTAGGTGCGGGCCACATGGTGGCGAGACGAGCAAGACGAAGTCATGGACGATCGAGCCGGTGCACGGTGCCGGGAGGCCGGGCCGAGAACGCGGGGTTTGGTGGTTTGCCCACAAAACCATCGGAGGACAGTTTCTTGGTTTGGGTCTCAAAACCAAGTCCGAAGACCCAACACGACGGAGACGAGATCCGGGCGTGTCGGGAAGCTTCGAAGCGGAGGACACGCGGCGGGATCGCATGGCTTGCCTCGGGAGGACGCGGGGTGCAGCAAAGGCGTGGCCGTCCGATGGCAAGCCCCACAAACATTACATAAGTGCCCTTGCGTGGGTTGTATCGCCAATAGTTGAGTTAGGGGTAGTCGAGTCATTTCCCACATCGGCGGGACCCGATATATAAGCCATGAGTGTGTGTGGATGGTGCTCTCTCTCCGCGACTTAGGGTTTCATTTCCCCCCTTCTCTTTCTCATTTTTTGGGTCTGTTTTCTTCTCCATTTTCTCTAGGCTAGCATGAGAGCTTCATGAGAGATTTGTTGAGAGGGATGAATGCTAGGGCGGCATGCTAGACCTTGTGAATCTTTCCTGGTTTGTATAGAAGATTCGGCGTTGTGATTCTCGTGGTATTTTTCGTGCTTGTTTTTGGTGCCTTTATTCTTGGTATGGTTCCACAGATTTGAGTGGGTTTCTCCCCGGATTTCTTTGAGGGAAACATGGATGGATGTCTTGTGCATCTTTGGGATTGATCTTGTGCCCTCAAACGCCGGGAAACCACTTCGATTCAAGGATTTTCGTTCGGAGCTCTAGGTTTTGGTGGTGTTCAAAGGATCCGTGATTCCCGGTGATTTAGGAAGTTAGGGGGCGAAATTTTTGGGGTATAGCATCCTTGTTTGACACTTAACTTGTTCCCAAACTCTTGTCTCAACAGCTTCTACCGTTTGGGAGATCCGGTGATGGATTGGGAGAGTTGACCCTCGGGGTCGAGCAGTTTTCTGCTCCGTCCGTGCGGCGTGGACGATCCGCGAGGTGTTGGCGGACGGTCTCCGCGCGGTGCTTCGTTCGTCACGTGTTCTTTGTGTGTTCGTCGTGTTCTTGTGCGCCTTTGCTTTCGATCCGATTTGGTTTTAGGTTTCCGTTGCGGTCGGTTCGCGGACCGTCCGAGCTTCGGTAGCGAACGGTCCCGAACCCGCGCGGACGGTCCGCCCGTCTTCGCGGACGGTCCGTTTTTCTCGGGTCGGTTCCGGTGGTTCTCGTTGTCTTTGACGGACGGTCCGTGGCCCCCGGCCGACGGTCCGCGTGTCTCTTGCGGACCGTCCGCGACACCCGGCCGGACCGTCCGCGTGGCCTTTGCGGACGGTCCGCCTCGCTCGGCCGGACGGCTCCGCCCGAGGCTGACAGCATGGTTCTTTGATTCGATTGCTTCCTCCTTCTTTCGTGCTTCCGCGTGTGCTTCAAGGAATCGTTCCGAAGAGTTGAGGTTGATCCATAACCTTGTTGTCTTGGCGGTTGGTGTGTGATTCGATCCATCGCTTGTGTGTGACCGGGAATTGTCTAGGGTATAGGCCGGGTTCTTTGAGAAGAATTTTTACCGGCTCCTATTCACTCCCCCCCTCTCTAGTCGCCATCCGATCCTTCAATCAGCCGGAGAGATTATCCAAAGGCTTTTCAATGAGGAAGAAGAGGTAGATCCGGATCACATTGCCGAAGTAAAGAGGATCATGGGAGTGAAGGTGGAGGCCTCGCCATATGCACACCTAGCCGAGGTGTACGCGATAGGAGCCGACCATGTCGAAGGTACCTCTCTTCCGACACCTCACATAAGTCGCAACATTAATGGAAAGAAAATTTGTAAAGCCTTATGTGACATAGGAGCTCAAGTTAGTGTCATGACTTCCGGGATTTATTATGAGCTTTTTAGTAAACCTTTAAATCTTGCTCCAACACCAATAAAATTAATCATGGGAGATGGTAAAACAATAAGACCTTTGGGTGTTCTTAGAGATTTAGATGTTGCTATCTCATGTAAAATTATTCCAACTGACTTTTTCGTAATCGATGCTTGCATAATGAACATGATGATATAATTCTTGGTGGGCTTTTTCTTAAGTTGGTCAATGCCGTTCTTGATGCCAGAAAGGGTAGAGTTACTATTGATCTAGATGGAACTAAATCCACAAATGACTGCCTACCCACTTCTCGTATTGCTTTACCTCTACCTCTTGATAACGAAGAGGTAGAGGATCTTTGTTTTGTTGATACTTTCAAAGACCCTCTCCAAAGAGCAATGGAGAATGATGCTATGTATGATGATCAAGACAAAGAACTAGCAGAAGTAATCGAGGGGTTGAAGGCACAAGATGAAAGCTTAGATGAAGAAAATTATGAAGATATTGGAGATTTCAAACAACAAGAACCCGAAATGCCTGATATTGAGTTAAAGTCACTTCCCAAGGGATTAAAGTATGAATTTTTAGGAGCCGATAAGATGTACCCGGTCATCGTGAGTGATGAATTAAGTCCGGAGGAGATGGATAAGTTGCTTTGAATTTATTGATGAAACACAAGAAGGTGATCGGGTACTCGATAAGTTACTTGAAGGGTATTAGTCCCGCCGTTTGCACACACCGCATACCACTTGAAGAACAATGCAAGCCCGTTGTTGAGCCTCAAAGAAGATTGAGTCATGCCATGCGTGAGGTGGTGACGAAGGAGGTGATCAAATTGTTGGATGCCGGAATAATATACCTCGTTCCACATAGTGAATGGGTGAGCCTGGTGCATTGTGTACCAAAGAAAGGAGGAATAACGGTTGTAAAGAATGAGAAGGATGAGTTGATACCACAATAGATCGTGACCGGATGGAGAATGTGCATCGACTATAGGAAGTTGAACAAGGCAACAAGGAAGGATCACTTTCCGCTACCCTTTATCGACGAGATGCTTGAAAGGTTAGCTAAACATTCTTACTTTTGTTTGCTTCATGGATACTCGGGGTTCATGCAATTTCCCATTCATCCGGATGATCAACAAAAGACAACCTTCACATGTCCGTATAGAACTTTCGCATATAGAAGAATGCCATTTGGTTTATGTAATGCACGGCCACTTTTCAAAGATGCATGACGGCTATATTCTCGGATTTTATTAAAGAAATTATGGAGGTATTCATGGAAGACTTCTCGGTGCATGGTACGTGTTTTGAAAGTTGCTCGAAAAATTTGGAAAAAGTTCTTGAAAGGTGTGGAGAAATTGACCTAGTGCTTAATTGGGAGAAGTGTCACTTTATGGTGAAACAAGGGATAGTCTTAGGACATGTAATCTCCGAGAGAGGAATAGAGGTGGACAAAGCTAAGATTAAAACGGTTGAAAAGCTACCGCCTCCGACAAATATCAAATTGTTAAGAAGCTTTCTCGGGAATGCCGGATTTTATAGAAGATTTATAAAGGATTTCTCAAAGATCACCAAGCCATTGACAAGACTTCTCCAAAAAGATGTGGAACACGATTTTGATGAAAAATGCTTGCATGCTTTCCGAACGTTGAAGCAATCTCTCATAAGTGCACAAATTATGCAACCTCCCGATTGGAATCTACCATTTGAAATAATGTGTGACGCAAGTGATTATGCCGTTGGAGCCGTTCTTGGACAAAGGAAGGAAGGGAAGGTACACATAATTTATTATGCAAGTAAAACTTTAAATGATGCTCAAGTGAATTGCTTGCCGTAGTGTTCGCATTTGAAAAATTCAGATCTTATATTGTTAACTCGAAGGTGATCGTGTACACCGACCACGCTGCAAACAAGTACCTTTTGTCCAAGAAAAATGCCAAGTCACGTTTTAGATGGATTGTATTACTGCAAGAGTTCGATATGGAAATTAGAGACAAGAAAGGGTCGGACAATGTCGTGGCCGACCACCTATCACGGATGCATCATGGAGATGATGGGATGGAGCTAATTGAAAATATAATGAGAGATGACCATCTATATCGAATACTTGATAAAGGAGGGTGGATGCATGATATCAGAAGATGCCTACCGAAGATGCCATTAGACCACTTGGACAAAAATGCTAAAAGAAGGGTAATTGCTGAGAGCAGAAAATTTTATTGGGATGCACCATACCTATATAGATGTGGAGATGATGGAGTGCTAAGAAGATGTGTGCTGCGGGAAGAAAGAGAAGAAATTCTAAGAAAATGCCACTCGTCGAAATATGGAGGACACTATGGACATTATAGAACACAAGCAAAGGTATGGGCAAGCGGATTCTATTGGCTTGAGATGCATGAGGATGCTAAAAGATTTGTTGCAACTTGCCCGGAGTGCCAAAGGAGTGGAAATATATCACAAAGAAATGCAATGCTGCTGAATTATAATTTGCAAGTTGATCTATTTGATGTTTGGGGCATCGACTTTATGGGACCATTCACGAACTCGAATGGATATGAACACATCTTGGTCGTAGTTGATTATGTATCAAAATTGTTTGAAGCAATTCCATGTCAAAAAGCATCTACGGAAGAGGCTATCAAAATGATCAAGACGGTGATATTCCCTCGATATGGCGTTCCTAGAATTTTAATAAGTTATGGTGGATCACACTTTATTGGCAAGGATTTTAAAATATGTTTGGCAAAGTTGGGAATCGAGCATAGGGTGTCTACGACCTATCATCCACAAACAAATGTCCAAGCGGAAACATCAAACAAGCAACTCAAAGGAATCCTCATGAAGACGGTGACTAAAGGAGGAAACGATTGGTCAAAGAAGCTAGATGGGGCATTGTGGGCATACCGGACCGCACATAAAACACCGATAGGTATGACCCCTTATCAATTTGTGTATGCAAAAACATGTCATTTACCGGTAGAACTAGAGCACAAGGCTTATTGGGCAATAAAGGAGATGAATCTTGATATTGATGCAGCATGAATAAAGCGGAGGATTCAAATAAGTGAACTTGAAGAGTTAAGATTGAAGGCATATCACAACGCTAGCATCTATAAAGAAAGGATGAAGAGATGGTATGCAAAAGATTGCATAAGAAGGACTTCAAGGGAGGAGACAAGGTCCTACTATACAATTCTCGATACAAGGTCTTCGGCAAAGGAAAACTACAAAGCAAATGGGATGGACCGTACATCGTACATTCAGCGTCACCATCGGGAGCAGTAACAATCATGGACGCCAAAGGAGATCAATATGTTGTGAATGAACAACAACTCAAGGTATTCCTGGAGCCTGACGTTGTGCCTATTAAATACATTGATGCCTACACCTTGGATGGTGACCCGAATCATCTAGGCTAAGCGACGAAACCAAGGTAAGTTGTATAAAGCTTTCTACTTTATTTAATTTTCAGCATGTGTGTTAGTGTTAAAGATCATCATGAATAAAGTTTTCCACCTTGATCAACCTTTGGTAAAAATATTAAGTTTATGCCATGATAATATATGATGAAAAGTTGCCACTTTGCTAACTTTTTACTTATTTCATGCATGATTAAGCTAATGCTCTCTTTAATATGAATCTCAAATTAATTAAATGCTAGCTTAATCTCTGTGGAGGTTATGATAAAAATAAGACCCATAGTGTTATTTTCATGCTCTCAATTTCAGATGAGTTAAAGATGATTTGTTTTTAAAAATATATATGCTAACCTTGTCAACTAATGGTACTTGCATTTTGCTCCACCTATCCAAAGCCATATATATATGTTGAGTGCATAAACCTTAGTGTATAAGAATTATTTTTGGGTGAGTTATTTTAGGCTTTGATTTCTCTGGCCCGAGACTAAAAACCCGGTCATTCCATTTTTGCGTATCTCTCTTTTTGCTAGCCTTTCTATCCGTGCATTGTGTACAAAGTCGGCTCTACAATTTGAAGGGACCTTGGGCAAGCAAGAAGAAAGGGCCCGTTGAAATATCATAATATATAGGGCGTGTTTGGCATGACTCTAGAGCCGAATTACATGCCAGAGTCGGGTGAAGCTAGCCAAACACCCCGGTCGATTTCCCCACCAGTTCTACCTTCCCACGGGTGCGTCGGCGATGCTATGGCACCGTGTCGGCCGTCGCAACCAACGCCAGCGGGGCCGCCGCAATCGAGGAGGGTATCGAGGCGCTGCAAATCCAAGGAGGTCAGCCGACGCCTCCTCAACTTTGTAAGTCTCTCACACCACAAATGCTATGGCCAAGCCCCCGTCGGATGAGGTCGCCACAGATGCGGTCGAGGCGAGGGCGAGGTGGTGTGAGCTACACTCTTGGTAGGTGAAGACGTCGTGCAAGGAAGAAGAGAAAATTGTGCCTGACAGGTGGGTCGTGGGACCCACAGTTGAGGATGGTGCTGGTAGCGAAACACCCCAATTTAAGTATGGTTTTTTGGAGTGGAGTCAACTCAACTGAACTTAGAGCCATCTCAAACACACCCAATACGAGTAAAAAATAACTTTGCAGCTTAGATATGCAGTCTGAAACGTTGGCTGGAAGCCTGGAACCTGGAAGCCGAAACGATTATGGTCTTAGACTGGTTGTTAATTACTAAAGCCTACAGTACTAATTACATATAGGTCTTGGGCCCCACAGCTCAATGGGCCCACGGCCATCGCCCCGCCTGCCCACCCCTAGAGACGGCCATGATTGTTTGTCCCCACATCGGAGATTTCACAAACCTCGCCGGGTATCCACCCTTAAAACCAAAAATATCATCTTTTGTGTTTACCTCTTTGACCACAACCTATCATTGAGTATGGATTGTCAATTCAAGGAAGATTGCAAGACGGTGCCAAGGTTGAAGATTTCAAGTATCTCTCCAAAGTGAAAATATTTCTAGTACCTACCTTATCTATCACCTCTTTGCCCGAGGATGAGCTAATATCTAAGCATGGGGGAGGAGGTAGGTACAATGCAATTTAGAGTTCAAGGGGAGCAAATAAAAAATGATGAAAAGAGAAAAAAGATAAAAATGAGTATAAAGAAAAAAGAGAGATAAATAAAAATATGTATGGGAAAAGAAAAAAATAATAATAAAGTGAACTCCCCGGTTCTCTAAAATGCACTAGGAATCTCAAAAGTTAAGATCCAAACACATCTTTCCAACCATGTGCAATCCGATAACGAGGACTTCTATTGTGCCTCGGTACCACTCTTTTCCATTTGCACATGTCCACCTATCTCAAAGTGTGTGTATTTTTCTCTCCCCCTCCTTGATATAAAATTATTTTCCAATGGCCTTTTTACGAGTCTCGGTAAGACCATGAGAAGCTTGTCTTGTTTTGACAACATCTCATTTATAATATCTTGGTAGGACTAAACTTTCCCAGAAAGCTCCACATAAAGCCTACCACTATATATTGAGAGGGGAATGGAGTAGAATGAATAGACTCTGAGAGACAAGATGAGATGAGAGTACATTAGCAAGATGCAAGAAGGTTTATTTTTGAACATGGTTTAGCTCTTTTTCTTCACTTCGCTCTTAACTTCAAAATTTTTAAGATTTATTTGAAATTTGGGAGCATGAGGTAATTACTTGTGGGAAGTGCTTAAATTAATATCTACCCTCCATAACGATGAAGGCTGGTACATTCTACATTATGGAACTTTAATGATTAAATCCTTGAGAGCATTATGTTTTCTTGTGTATGATCAAGTGCAGGGTATAAAGCAATGAAGGGCAACACTGATATTCATTAAAGGCTTACTCGAGGATGAGCAAGGTTTAAGCATGGAGGAGTTGTTGACGGTGAATTTCCGTCAACCTAGAGTACTTGTTATACATTGGTTTCGATTATGATTTGCAACTAACCCGCCACTAGGTATACTAATGATGTAACAAGTTCACACTTGCCTGTCGATTTTGGAGTTTATTGTTTACGCAGGAAATTGACGTTAAAGAGGAGACTTTCGGGATAAGTTCATCAAGCACTTCAAGAGAAGATCATGAAGCCCGTCACAAGTCAATACATGAAGTGAACATGACTCCAAACAACCCAAGGACCGAAGCATCAACACGCAAAACTCTGGGGACTTGGATGTTTACCAACGAGATCAACTCAGCCCGAGAGATATTCTCACAGCCCAGGACAGCATGATCTTTCGGTGCAGATTTGGAGACTTAAACAGCCTTTAATGATAAAAGTTTGACCATCAAAGTTGTGTTCCTCGACAATACCTTCGATTTGGACATGTCGAAGGCCCAATTTGGATAAGGGAGCTAGGAGATACGGCCCCTAAAATCCCTGCTGCGCAGTCAGTCCGAAATCAGAACAGATTATCTTCCAAAACGAATTTGGAGATGTTATCTTCATTTCCAAGGAAAGAAATGAATACCAAAGTTGAAGATAACTTTGTGGCACACAATCTGGACACCGATTTTGCATTATTTGGAGTCTGGACGTGGGAGATATGGCGCCGGCAAGGAAGGGCTGCGAATGAGGAAAATCTGGACGAGGCTGATTTTATGGAAACCAAGTTCCCTTTTCTCCCAAGGAAGATCTCGTGGAATGCAAGGTGGAGCACGCCCCAAGACTCCCCAAAGGCATAAATATAACCCCCTAGGCACCCAAGGAGAGGTTACCATTTAGATCCAATCATTCTACCGACCTCTATTCATCATCCGCCGCCACAAGACCGAGAACAAGAAGCAGATTGGATCGCGAAGGGAGCACTGGTGGCCTTCATCTACTTCGGGGGATTCTACACCATGATCAGCGCTACAATGAGTAACTTTATGGTATAAAGTCATTGTTTTTCCTAGGAGTTGAAGGGGGATCTTCAGTTGTAATTACCAAACCTTTGTTTTGAATCTTTTGCTATCATATTCATATTGATGGTGCTTTAATCTTATTGGTCGGCCGGCTAGCTTTGGGGATGCATCGCTCGTAGCTTCACTATAGTGTTCCTTTTGTTCTTTATTTGATTACCGTCGTGTAGTGACAGTGTGCGGGAGGGAAAACATAATGAGCTTGGTTCACAACTTTGATCATGCAAGCCTAGAACACATCAACATCTTGTGCACTTGGTGTTCGATCACGGATTACCCTCGTGTAGTGACTAGTATGTGAGAGGGAAATTGTTGGACTCCGTGCACTTTTACCTTTGATATATTAGATCGGGTTGTTCTTGCTAGGTGGTTAGATCTTCAAGTGATCCTAGATCCCTTGGACAAGCGTTCTACATTCTTGAGATCTCCTTTCCATCACTCTCTACTTTGTCTTCTTCAACCTAGATTAAATTAGATTAAGTTCCTTACTTACACATATTTGATAAAGAGCTTTAAATCAACAACATTAGTGCTTAGTTGAGCATAGCAATCCACTTGTTCCATGGATTGATTAACCTTGGGGGAATACTCTAAGAGAAAAGCTACAACCGACCCGTGCGCTTGCGGATCGTAACTTGATACGTTATTTAACCGTCAACACAACCTCAGGCAGAGACAGGCCTTTATATAGGTGGACAAAGGAGGAAATCTCAGAGATCTTGTAGAGAAGGACATGGTGAAATCCAGGAGTACCGTCGGGACGTGGCGAAAATCGTGGAGCTTCACGGATAAACATGCAAAACAATAGAAGTAATTAAAAAATAGAAAAATAATAATAAAAATAAAAAAGGAGGGATGGAGGAGGACCAAAGACGCGCCAAAGAAGGGAGGCACTTTGGTGCGAAATATTCCCACCCGTCACGAAGAATGTTTGCTAGTTCGGCTCGTCTTCGGTTCAACCTCTCACTAGCAAGGGGCTGGATGTTGGGGTAAATATTTCGCAACTGACCCCCCTTTGTATCTTTGGCTCATCGAAGAAGATCGGGAGATGTTTTGGTTTTTGCCTCGATTATTTCAGGGAATGATCGTGGGTCAGTGCGCAAGGACCGAGCGAAGCTCGGGACCTTCACCTTAAGGAAGCAAGGTCTGGCAAGCAGAAGGCTCAGCGGAGCTAGGGACCTTCATTTGGAGAGGACGAAGTCTGCACGCGAAGACATGTAAAAGGGACTACCGCGAAGATCAAACCAAGATTGGGAGAGGTAGTAACGCGAAGAGGAGCGGCCAAGAGAAGACGAACGCAACTTTCGGAGAAGACGAAGGTGAAGTCTCAAGAAGTGAAGAGAGGAAGTTTCACTACAAGAAAATCATTGACTAGTGATGCAACCACATTTTAGCTTCATTGATTTATGACGTTCCTGGCTTATCTCATCACAATATTTCACTTCCGAGCAAATTTAGTGACAAAAACAAATTTTGTCATTACGGTTGACACTGTAGCCTGGCGTTCCCTATTCCATGCTGTTTTGTGACGCCATAAGCTCTGAAAAAACATCAAAAACGAACATCAGTCCCACATGTAAGCATTATTTTAAAGACATATTGTTCTAAGTCGTCATAAAATTAAGTAGGGTTCCACATGTAAGCATTTTTTCGAAAATAGAGTGTTCCAAGTTGTCAAAATTTTTCAGGGTCCCACATGTAAGCATTTTCATTATGTCAGCGGCGTCATAAACCAACTTTGGTCCCACATGTAAGCATTATTTTCAAATAGAGTGTTCCAAGTCATCATAAATAGTTCCAGGGTCCCACTTGTAAGCATAGGTCACGAAATGTTGCAACAATAATTTGCCATGGCATGGGTTCGAACTAGGGACCAGGAGGAACAAGGTTGTGCTATTTACCACTGCACCAGTTGTTATTTGTGATAAGAACATGGGAAAATCTACTAATAGTTCATGCGAACTATTTACTATGACCAAGTCCCACATGTAAGTTTTAGTTGAGTCTATAGTTACTTATCGAATGGCTTGCGAGACACTTCACTTAGACTTCACAAAGACTTTTGACTTCTGCTACGCAGATCTGCGATAATTCGTGGTAGGAATGGCGGATCCCAGCGGTGAGGGGAATTGCGCCGCCACATCCCAACAACAAGAGGATGAGACAACAAGACGAGGTTGGTCCTCTGGTTTGAGCCTCTATATTTTCCCCTATCTTACTATGAGGATGTTTGGTAGATATAGATTGCATTATCGTACCTTTAGATTTGCACTTCGATAGGCATTAGAAGTTGATAGGCTATAGACAATTCATGTTAGATTCAGTTAGTTTTCAATTTGCATCATCTTACAGTAGGTTTTGTATTTTAGTAGCTTCTAGATATGCTTCAAGCCACTCGTTTTATGGATTTTTGTTGAGGTGCACAACTGAGTTGTAGGTAGCAAACAACTAGGTTTTGTGGTGTGTGGTGGTTGTTTTACTGTACTCATACAAATGGGTTCAAGGGATTCAAGTTTTTTTATAGAATGAGATGAGTTTATTTTTCAGATTGAGATGAGATTTCTCCAAGGATTAGTCTAGTTCTACAAGAACATCTTAATGTTATTTTAGAAGATCTAGATGCCTCGTCTCGGGGGAGAACTCTATTAGGATCTCCAAAGAGATCCAAAACATGATAGAACAACTAGCTGAAAGAGAGAAACAGCTTTACTACACACCTAAGAACAAGAAAACTTAGGGCAGAGATTATTCTTATTACCATAGACATTGGACTAAAAGCGTCAATAAATGGGTAAGACATTGAGTTTAATTGGTCCGTCTTTTCTTTTAGATGTTCAAGAAGTTCGTTGTCAGTTGGACTGAAACGGGTACCCTTGCCTATTAGTACCCATTTTAGTCCAGTAGACAACAAACTTCTTGAAAACTTAAAAGAAAAGACTAACCAAAAAACTCAGTATCCTACCCATTCATTGACGCTTTTACTCCAATGTATATGGTAAAAAAAATGATCTCTGCCCTCAGTTGTCTTGTCCTTAGGTGTGTACTGAAGCTCTTTCTCTTTTTCTGCTAATTGTCCTATGATGTTTTCGATCACTTTCGAGATCTTATAGAGTCCTCGGCGTGAGAAGCTCTTTCTCTTTTTCTGCTAATTGACCTATGATGTTTTCGATCTCTTTCGAGATCTTATAGAGTCCTCGCCGTGAGATGAGACATCCAGATCTTTTGAAAGGACATTAAGAAATGCATGAGAGTACCGCAAGGCGACAAAATTCATGGTAGGAGGTGCAGAAGGTGAAGGAACAGCTGCAAGAGGCCAAACATGAGATAGAGTTACGATTATGAATGAGTAGTGATGATTATTGTGAAACTTGTATCATGATTGTGTTTTGGTGTTGGCTACTGGATCATCGTATGATGTTTGCTACTTGTTGGTAGACTGGTGGTGTGAACTTTGTGGTGATGAGTTGCTATGAGATGTCATCTTATTATGCTGATTTGGTTTAATCTATTCCAAATTGATTCAAGCATACTCACCATTCAGAATTCATACGCATTGCAATGGAGGTCATTGAGAATTGCAGTTAACGACTGGCACCGGGCGTTAACCGCGAACTTGTGTGCACACCCCCTCGAAACGGATGTGTCGATCATTGTGAATCGCAATGCTTGGCCTTATTACTCTCGGTCGCTGACATGTACCAAATCGAAAGGTTGAAGATGCACTATGCATCAAAGATGTGGGACATGGACAGCGAGGAAACTGTGACTTCATTTCTACGATGAGCAATCCAGGCTAACTGCACACATATGTAGGAAAAGTGCATGTGTCTCTTAGAGAGAATCTTTCCTCACGGAATACTCACATATGATTGGGTGGTTGTATGCACTGATCATCCCGAATTTATGCACAATCTCCGTAGAAGATCCGAACTCATTCGTTTCGAGCATACTCACCATTCAGAATTCATACACGTTACAATGGAGGTAGAGAAAGAACAATGGAGGTATGGTGGTAATAAATAGAGAAGGGGGAAGTTTTGATTGAGGAAACTCCAACCTATTGATGTTTCGCAAGGAGGACCTTCCTAGGGGTAAAAAGGGAGGAAAAGCTAAGATGTTGTTTGTTTGGATTGATCCAAAATCGGATCGTCCATCCTTTTGATGGTTTGCAGGAAGGACCTTCCTGAGAAACAATTGTGTAACTGCCCCAACAATAGCACAGAGTGGTTCTGGTAAGTTGGCGGGAGAAAAAGCACACACGATAGCCAAAAATAAAGTTTTTCCGCAAACAAGTGTATATATCTCATTTCTCTCGACGACACGGCGTACACAACTGCAACTCTGCAAGAGACTCATTGGCACCACACTCCTTTTCCTTGTGGTAAAGACATGAGCTAGCGTTGGTGCTTAGATCTGCTGTTGCCCGTGGCGGGAATGGCGAATCGTAGTGACCCTAGAGGCGAACGGAGAAGTAGGACTCGCTCCGGTCAAGTCAGTCCTCTGTTTAGCCATGCTACTTTAATCTGTCATACTAGTTAACGGGAATTCTGGATTTGGGAATCTGAGTTAATAGATTATATTCACGTATTTTAAGGGTGTTTGGAGTAGACTCCGAAAGCTCTAGACCAGCGACGCCTCTTCCTCGTGAAGTCATCGTTATAGATCCTAATGAAAACAAGTGCAAGGACAGGTTGCATGTCCATCTGAAGTATGACTAGACAGGTGCCAACCCTAGGCATTGTTGACGGTCGTCATGTCCCTATTTTTGACCGCCAACTTCGGATAAAAGTTACTCCATGAAAGTGTGCACCATAGCTATAGGTTTATAATCTAACAAATTTGACAAGCTTTGGTGTATATTTGGTTGCAGGTGCAAATGAGCACTTATAGAATAAAATATGGCATTATCACAAACAACATCAAATGTCAATTTGGACTACATCATTGTGACGGGCTCGTCGAGACGATCAAAATGGATATATCATTTGTCTACTTTGGAGCTCGGTGCAGAAGATATTAAATGCCCAATATACTACGGGGTGCTGACTTCATCACGACGTCAGCACCCCACCTCACCACGCAAAACTGCACCATGTGGACCCCACCTGCACGGACTCAGCGGCTAGGCATACTGTTGACACCCAAAATTGGCAAGTCTACGTAGGCCGGTCTAACCGGGGGTCCCACCCGGTCAGACCGCCATGACTAAAGTCCTCAAAAGGCAATTTGGACTCCACCATTGGATAGGTCTCGTCGAGTGCATCAAGATCCATATATAGAACGTCCAATTCGGAGTCCGGGTGAAGGAGATATGGCTTCTGGAAGATCTGCACGCCGCAGAGGCGGTTAGACCGCCCCGTCCTACCAAAACCGGTTAGGAGTTGTATTTTGACATGATTTTGTAAGGGTTTTGACTCCTAACGGGGCAAGACCTCCCCTCCCTGTAAATATAAAAGGCCAAGGCCGATTGAGCATCATCCAATCGATCAAATACATCTACTCTTTATCGTTTTGTCGTTACTTTCATCTCTTTACCTTAGATTTTCCAATCTACAACTTGTTCTTCCTTCGTCTCCGCTACGTCCGAAGGTGTTCTAGGTGGCCTGCCGATCCTAGAGGAACCCTATGTGCATTAGCTCCGACGGGGTCCCTCCCGAGCCGACGTTCGTAGGTTTACCGCCGGTTCATCCCGGCACCCCTGTCTAACCACCCTGCATAGGCGGTTTGACCGCCCCTCGCAGAGAAGCTGCATCCAACTTTCTCCGCGTGCTTGTTGATCCCAGAAAAAGGGGTCAACAAATTGGCGACTCCGCCGGGGAGCGAAGATCTGGCTATCCTCACCGATCTATCCAACTCCAGCGACATGTCTCAGTGTGAGATAAACAAGGGCAACATCATCGACTTCACGGAGAAGAGCTCTCACCTGACGATCGTCAAGCTATGGAGGACTTCATGAAGCAAAGGGCTGAACGAGATCGCCAAGAAGTAGAAAAACTCATGAAGGAGAAGGCCGAGATCGATCGACTTCACTACTTGTCGCATTTCAACAAGACTCGCGAAGGCAAGGTGAAGAAGATCAAGGAAGTCACCTTCGACACTCCACCGCCTGAGGTACCACCCAATGTGAGCACATCATCATCTCCATCTTCTTTTGTTACTGTCAATGATCTTACTACTGTGATGGATAGCTTTCATTTATCTATGATTGAAAATATGCAAAACATGGTAGATAAGAGTCTAGGTAAACGGGTAGAGGGTGATGATAATGTTGCATCTAGTTCTAAAACTGTGGCACCTCAGACCCCATCTATTAATGCATCGGCTGCACATACAGTTAATCCTCAGTTTGGCATGTCGTTGAATTATTTCGCGGGACAAACACCACCACCGCCATCTGGTCAGAACAGGCTGGTCAGACCGGCCCTGGTGCTATGGTTCCTTTTCCCTCGACTCCGGAACCTATAGTTACTATTCCTCCCGTTCAGGCCGCTTCTGGCCGATCTGGTGGGAATACTTCAGTAGCTCAAGGTATTCCATTTATGGTTCTGTTTGAAACAGGCGTTGGGTATGGTTACATACCTAATCCCCAAGTTAATAGTCGTTTGCAACACCATACTTCTAGCTCATACGCGCAGCCGAATATGATGCAATCGAATGCTTCCACTACGCCAATGCCAACCACCATCCAGGAAGTCATCGATAGGTTTAATGCTAATCTTGCTAAACAAATGAAAGATGACTATGGGATAGAAGTGAAAAAAAATCTTTCATATAGAAAACCGTATCCTTCTAGTTTTGATTCGGTTCCCTATCCTATTGGTTGGCGTTGTCCTGAATTTGTGAAGTTTAATGGGATGATAGCAAAACTACTTGGGAGCATGTTAGTCAATATCTTGATCAATTAGGAGAAGCTAGTGCCATAGGAGAAATAAAAGTGCGATTATTTTCTTTATCTTTAACTGGAAATGTTTTTTCATGGTTTGCTTCATTACCTGTTAACTCTATTCGTACTTGGGAACAATTAGAGCAAAAAGTTCATGACCACTTTTATAGTGGAGATAATGAATTGAGGTTGAGCCATTTAACATCGGTTAAACAAAAGCATGATAAACTTGTTACTAGCTACATTAGAAGGTTTAGAGAAACCAAAAACCGTTGTTATAATCTTGTTATCTCTGAAAGGGATCTTGCTGAATTAGCTTTTAATGGTTTGCGATCCCATATTAAAGAAAAATTAGAGGGTCATGAATTTACTGATGTTGCCTAAGTCCTAGTAAGAGTTTTAGCTCATGAAAGCCAAAGCAAAGACACTCGGCTCAAATCTGATCGTCTTAACATGCATATGCTAGATTATGAATCTTCAGACGATGAGAGTAAAGAAGTATATGCTGCTGAATTTACATGGTCATCTGATGATAAAGCAAATACTTGTGCTTATCTCAAGCCAGCCCATAAGAGTCGGCAAGAGGAAGTAAATTTACTTTTGATGTGGCTAAGTGTGATAGGATCTTAGATGAATTATTAAAACTAGGTCAGATTAAAATATCTCACACTTTGCCACCACCTGATGAAATAAAAAAGTGTGCATATTGTAAATTTCATCATTCTTATTCGCATGCTACTAATGATTGTAATAGTTTTCATCGACAAATACAATCGGCCATTAATGAAGGCCATTTAGTACTTCATAAGATGCAAGTCGACAAAAATCCTTTTCCTGTTAATTCTTTTATGAATACTCTTGAGTTGTTAAATCCCAAGGTACTCATTCGGCCGGATCAAGCCGATAAAGCTAAGGGGAAGAACATAATCATTGGAGAGCAAAGGCTAGACAACAAGCTCTCACTAGAGGAGACCCCCAAGATTGCAGCGAATGCTTCAACGCTCGGGGGGCAAGTCACTGCAGAAAAAGCCGACAGTGCATTGACCGGTCAAGCTACTGTCTAGGGCAGTCTAACCGGGTCCAGGGGCGGTCAAACCACGACGGCCGGTCTAACCGTGTCCCAGAGCGGTCTGACCGCTATCTCCAGAAAAATTGGAGATGCTCCCAAAAGAAAGGTAAGGCCGAGTTTTGAAGAACTCCTGGCCAAATATAAAAGGAAGGGAGCTGCAAGGAAGCGAAAGAATCAGCCGAACGGTGCTAAGGGCAAAAAAGCACCACCAAGACATGAGAAGCAAGAAAGTGCACATCACCAACAAGGTAATTTTGCTTATTCTTTTGTTAGGTCAGTTACACCATGCTCTTTGTATTATCCTTGCTATTACTCACTTACCGATTATAGTAGTATGTACATGCAACCATATATGATTCAATATCTTATTGCACATCCAAACTATGGTAAATTGCAAAGACCAATTGCTCACAACAACAATCTGGTCGAAAATAATGTATGTGCTACTGTCAAGCAAGGTGGGGGTAGCAATGAGCAAAATTTTAAGGGTATGCAGCCGAGGTGGTGTCCCTCAGGTTTATCCCGTACTCAAAAAAGGAGATTACAACGGATGCGAAAGCAAGGATCAATGGAGCAATCTACAGTGGTCACACCAGTGGTCACACCAGCAAGGTCAGCAACTAAGGAGGTATGGAGACCAAAACATGTTGTTTCATGAGTTCATAGTAAGTTTGTGGCCGATAAAACAATTATCGTCCTTAGGAGCAAAAATATGGATGATGTATTGTTAAATCATCATTTTCTGCCAATTTTAATCATTATAGATGTTTTTTGGCACGCAAGCTTTGCCATAAAACAGGGGGGCAATGTTGACACCCAAAATTGGCAAGTCTACGTAGGCCGGTCTAACCGGGGGTCCCACCCGGTCAGACTGCCATGACTAAAGTCCTTAGAAGGCAATTTGGACTCCACCATTGGATAGGTCTCGTCGAGTACATCAAGATCCATGTATAGAACGTCCAATTCGGAGTCCGGGTGAAGGAGATATGGCTTCTGGAAGATCTGCACGCCGCAAAGGCGGTTAGACCGCTCCCAAAAGGCGGTTAGACCGCCCCGTCCTGCCAAAACCGGTTAGGAGTTGTATTTTGACATGATTTTGTAAGGGTTTCGACTCCTAATGGGGCAAGACCTCCCCTCCCTATAAATATAAAGGGCCAAGCCCGATTGAGCATCATCCAATCGGATCTACACTTTATCGTTTTGTCGTTACTTTCATCTCTTTACCTTAGCTTTTCCAATCTACAACTTGTTGTTCTTCCTTCGTCTCCGCGACGTCCGAAGGCATTCTAGGTGGCCTGCCGATCCTAGAGCAACCCTACGTGCATTAGCTCCGACGGGGTCCCTCCCGAGTAGGCTTACCGCCGTTTCATCCCGGCACCCCGGTCTAACCGCCCTGCATAGGCGGTTTGACCGCCACTCGCAAAGAAGCTGCATCCAGCTTTCTCCGCGTGCTTGTTGATCCCAGATTAAGGGGTCAGCAAATTTACTCAAAGACGGAAGCTTCAGCGGCTGAGGTACGTGAGAAAAGGGAGAAGGAGCTGGAGAAGAAAAGGGACGAAGATTTCAACAGCTACAGGCCCATGGTGCCACAGGGGAAAGAATGGAGAGTTAAAGTAGCTACTCAGCCATGGGCAGTTACACCGCCAGAGGGTGCGGTTCAACCACCTGGGGTGGTTAAACCGGGTGACCAGGCAGTCAGACCGGGGTCTCCAGAAACACCGCCCGGTTTCGCTTCTTCGATCCCCATGGTTTGTGATGACAAGGTTTCGTCTGTCTATACTCCAGAGGATGACGAACAGCTTGTGGCCTACAGTTCTTCTCTAGAGAGGATGGACCTTGAAATCAATGTGGTTCATTTGTTTGTTGATGGTTCAGTGCCTACGGAGGAAAACTTAGCTCACCTTGACTTTGGGCCCAAGGATGCTATATTTCAGAAGCCCAAGGAGACTGATAATCATCTGAAGGCTTTGTATATGAAGGGTCATATCAATGGGAAGCTTATTTCTCAGATGCTAGTGGATGGAGGTGCGATTGTCAACTTGATGCCGTATTCTCTATTCAAGAAGCTTGGAGGTTCAGATGAGGAGTTGATCAAGACCAACATGACCGTCAGCGGGGTTGGAGGGAGGCGATACGATGGGAGCTAAAGGCGTGATATCCATGGAGCTCACTATTGGAAGCAAGACGCTTGCTACGGCCTTCTTCGTCGCTGAGACACAAGGTAACTTAAGTCTTATCCATGGTCATGATTGGATTCACGCAAATAAATGTGTTCCTTCTACTTTGCACCAAATGTTGATACAATGGGTAGATGATGAAGTAGACGTAGTACATGGTGATAATTCTGCTTGTGCAGCTGTAGCTGGTAGTCATTCTATAGGTATACATGATGATGTGAAGTGTCTATCTGGTTTGGACTTATCTGATTATGAGTTTGTTAGTTGTTCTAACAATGGTTTCATTCTTGTTGTCATAAAGCCGTTTGATAATCGGCTAAATCACTTTATGTGACACAATGACTTCAACAGGAAAGTGGTTGCAACAGAGAATTGATCATTATCGGGCGCATAAGACCGATACATGTGAAGCCATTGAAGATGTTGATGATTTGGGCAAACTGGGACAAGGGTTTACGTCGGCTGATCCTCTTGAGGAGGTAGACAATGGTGATGGCACTATACCTAGGACGACATTTGTAAACAAGAATCTTGATCCTATGTTTAAGCTTGAGTTAATAAAGATTTTAAAAGAATATGTTGATTGCTTTGCTTGGAATTACAATGAGATGCCTGGTTTAAGTCGTGACTTGGTTGAACATAAATTACCTATTAAACCTAGTTTTAAGCCATATAAACAGCCTCGTAGGAACTTTAATCCTGATATTTATGACCGAGTGAAAGAAGAAATCAATCGGTAGCTCGATGCTAAGTTTATTAGGCCTTGTCGGTATGCTGAATGGATCTCTAATATAGTGCCTGTTGAGAAAAAAGGAACAAAGAAACTTCGTGTTTGCATTGAGTTTAGAGATATCAATAAAGCAACTCCTAATGAAGAATATCCTATGCCTATAGCCGACTTTCTTGTTAATTTTGCATCTGGACATAGAGTACTTAGCTTTATTGATGGTAATGCTTTGTTACAATCGATATTTATGGCCGAAGAGGACGTTTCCAAAACGGCTTTCATATGTCCAGGATTTGTATGTTTATTTGAGTGGGTAGTCATGACTTTTGGTTTGAAAAATCTTTGGTGCTACTTATCAAAGAGCTATGAATTTGATTTTTCATGACTTGCTGGGTATTATCGTATAAGTCTATATTGATGATATTGTTGTTAAATCAGCTAGTCTAAATTCTCATTTAGCCGATTTAAGACTTGCATTTGAAAAATGTGTCGGTATGGTTTAAAGATGAATCCACTCAAATGTGCTTTTGGAGTGTCGGCTGGCAAGTTTTTGGGTTTCATTGTGCATGAGAAAGGTGTGGAGATTGATCCTAAAAAGATTGAGTCGATTAATAAGGTTCAAGCTCCTACTTCTAAAAAATAGTTACAAAGATTCTTGGGCAAGGTTAATTACTTGACGCGATTCATTTGCAACTTGTCTGGGAAGGTTGATGCTTTTACTCCTTTACTTCAGTTGAAAAGTAGAGCTGAATTCACTTGGGGGGCAAAACAGCAGAAAGCTTTTGATGAGATTAAGAGTTATTTGACTTCATCGCCTGTACTTCAAGCACCTAAGAGTGGTGTTCCTTTCCGGCTTTATATAGCGGCAGAGCCAAGTGTAATTGGGGCTGTTTTGACTCAAGAGATTGATGGCAAGGAGTATGTCGTTGCTTATGAGAGTAGAAGATTGCTAGACGCCGAAACGAGGTACACTTTTATTGAGAAGCTTTGTTTATCTTTATGTTATGCTTGTACCAAGTTAAGGCATTACTTGTTGTCTAGTACTTGTGTCCAAACCGACATAGTTAAATACATATTGCAAAAACCTATTCTTAGTGGTAGAGTCGGCAAGTGCGCTTATGCTCTTGTCGAATATGATTTGTGTTGTGAATCTATTGGATCAATGAAGGGTCAAATAGTAGCCAACTTTAATGTTCAACATAGGATTGATAAACAAATTGATATAGATGTCGGTTGTGTAACATTTATTCCATGGAAATTACATTTTGATGGATCGGCTTGTAGAAGTGGTTGTGGTGTTGTAATTATTATTATATCTCCTAGTGGAGCTATTTTTGAAGCCCTTAGCCGGTTGGATCATAAATGTACTAATGATGAAATTGAGTATGAAGCTCTCTTGTTTGGATTGCAAATATTACATGACATGGGAGTGAAACATGTGGAAGCTTATGGTGATTCTTTACTGGTGGTACAACAAGTATACAAGGTTTGTCAATGTCTAAATGGTTCATTAAATGCTTATCTTGATAAATGTCTAGAAATTATATCTTCTATGGATGAATTTGTGATATATCATGTACCACGGGAGGAAAATCCAAAGACTAACGCTCTGGCTCAGCAAGCATCTAGTTATAATGTTCACAAAAGAAATTTTCAAGAACGAAAACCAATGTTTGATGGAGCCGAGGGTTATGTTCTGGAAGACTCGATTCAATCGCCCTCACAGGCCGGTCAGACCGCCCCTCGGGGGGCAACTCTGCTTCGGCCGTTGTGTCTTCCAAGATTGTTGAGGACGAAGTGGGAGATTGGAGAACGCCTCTGGTTAAGTATTTACAGGATCCTAAAAGTGTGAGTGACAGAAGAGTCCGACGATGGGCACTTAAGTTTATTCTAGATGAGAATGAATTGTATCGTCGGACAGCAAATGATTAGCTTTTCAAGTGTTTAGGTCCTGATCAAGCGAGGTTAGCTATGGCGGAAGTGCATGAAGGAATTCGTGGTACTCATCAATCGGCTCCTAAGATGAAGTGGCTTCTTAGGCGAGCTTGCTTTTATTGGCCTACTATGATAGCCGATTGTTTTAGGTATTATAAGGGATGTGAAGAGTTTCAAAAGCATGGAGATGTTCAGTTGGTGCCTGCTGCGTTCTTGCATCCAATTATCAAGCCTTGGCCATTCAGAGGTTGGGGATTGGATTTCATTGGCAAGATACATCCTCCATCGGTAAAAGGACATTGCTTTGTGATTGTGGCAACTGATTATTTTACTAAGTGGATTGAAGAAATTCCTCTCAAGAATATGACACATAAGGAGGTGATTGGGTTTATTACGGAGCATATTATACATAGGTTTGGCATTCCACAAACTTTAACTACGAATCAAGGTACTTCATTTTTGGCTAAAGAGGTGTGTGACTTTGTCAAATCCTATGGTATTAGATTGCTTAATTCATCTCCATACTATGCTCAAGCTAATGGTCAAGCCAAGTCTAGTAATAAAACTCTAGTTAAGCTCATTAAGAAGAAGATAGAAGATAATCCTAAAAGATGGCATGAAGTATTATCTGAAGCTCTATGGGCTCATCCCATCTCTAGACATGGGGCTACCAAAGTTACTCCTTTTGAGCTTGTGTATGGTCAAGAGGCCGTTTTACCTGTCGAGGTGAATCTGGGCGCCTATAGACTTTCAAAGCAAAATGATCTTAATGTTGATACTTATTATGCTTTAATGATGGATAATATTGATGAAGTGACTGACAAGCGTTTGGAAGCCTTGGAAGCAATTGAGAAGGATAAAAGGCGAGTTGCTAGAGCTTATAATAAAAGGGTTCAAGCTAAGTCTTTTCAAGTAGGAGATTTGGTTTGGAAAACTATTTTGCCTATAGGATCTAAGAGCAACAAATTTGGTAAGTGGTCTCCAAGTTGGGAAGGTCCATACAAGATTGTGAGAGTTTGCTCTGAAAATTCTTATATGGTGGAATCATTGCAAGGATAGCAGCTACCTAGGGCACTTAATGGAAGATATCTGAAGAAGTTTTATACAAGCGTGTGGCAGGATGCTTGAAGATTCATGGCCGGTTTCTATGAAAATCGCCCTTAGCGTAAAAATGGCCGACAACAGCTTTGTCGTCCTTAGAATTATTTTTTTAGCACGTGAGCTTTACTAAAAAACAGGGGGGCATGTGTTGACACCCAAAATTGGCAGAGGCCGACTCTGGCCAGGCAGGCTGGTTAGACCAGGTCCGAGGGGCGGTCTAACCGAGTAGCCTTTGACCGGTCTGGCACGAAGGGGCCAGGAGGTCTAACCGCCTCTCGGGGGCGGTCTAACCGCCTCTCGGGGGTGGTCTAACCGGGGTCTGCCGATTTTGGGTAGAATTAGGAGTTTGGCTTGATTCCGAGTTGTAAATTGTTGTTTTCTGGGCAAGACCTCCCACCCTATAAATATGAAGCGATCCTATGTATGTCTTGAGATCTGATCCAGTGCTGATCTCCTTGGTCCTCTCCATCCAGGATGGAAAGATTGCTGATACGGCACCCACATTACTCCATGATCATCATAAATAGGGTGAAGTGGAGGAGCCCAATCTGGAGTAAAGTCTTGCCTCTGAGATGATTCACCTCTGAACCTGATGGCTGATCTAGGAGACAACGTTGGTCTCTCTTGATGTGGAGGTGATCTCATCCTTTTTTTTACCGGTCGATCACTAGTAACGGCCTTTTGTTTAGAATATTTGTCAAACAGCATATCAAACGTGACTTTTGGCTCTGGAACGCTCCCCTAATTCTTTGCCACGTTAAGCTTCCAGTTCCCTATCTCAGGCCGCTTCGGAACAAGCATCTTTGGGCGACGATGTGTAGGGGCGGTCTGACCGCCCTGTACCCCCAGTCTAACCCCCCTATCCAGGACAGGCTCAGTTATGTGTTGACTAGACGGCGTGGACGATCCTTGCCCCCCATGTCCAGAAGCTTTGACAATAACCTTGAAAGTCTCTCTGCCATCAGGGGTGTTTTCATATGCTACTTCTCTTGTCAACTCTTTTCCCCTCAAATCGGGCTTGGCTTCCCCGACCATCACGTTCTTGCCTTTAATAGGTTTGACATGATGCGGCCGAACCAAAACCTTAGGCTGCTGCAACTCCATAGTGTTGATAGGAAAATGTTGCTTATCCACTTGCATCTCATGAAGCATCAAATGACCTTCATTAATGGCCGGTTGAATCTAACGACAAAATACATTGCAATCGTTATTAGCATGAGAATAAGAATTATGAAACTTACAATATGCACGTCATTTAATTTCATCAAGTGGAGGCATAGTATGAGAAATTTTAATGTTTCCAAGTTTAAGAAATTCATCAAAGATACGATCACATTTAGAAACATCAAAAGTGAATTTCAATTCTTCTTGCCGACCCTTAGTAGCCTGCTTAAGAGATGCACAAGAACTAGCTTTAGACTTTGAAGGCCATACAAATTCAGCAACATACACTTCATTCTCGTCGTCTGAACTATCAGAATCATATTCAACAACATGCATATTAGACCAACAAGGTTTAGAGTGTTCTTTTTCTTTATTCAATTTTAATTCTGGTGCCATAACTCTAACAAGCACATTAGCAAGCATATGAAATTCTACACCTTCTAATCTATCTTTAATAGCAGGTCTTAAACCTCTAGCAGCAAGATCAGCAAGGTCAGAATCAGTAAGAGACAGATTAAAACAATGGTTTTTAACTTCTTTAAAACGCTTAAGGTAATCAGAAACCAATTCCTCTTTGTTTTGTCTAACCGATGTTAAATCTGTCAATTTAAGTTGGTAACTCGCACTAAAGAAGTGATCATGAAACTTTTGCTTTAATTTATCCCAAGAATCAATAGAGTTGGGAGCTAACGAAGAAAACCAAGCAAAAGTGGTACCAGTCAAAGATAAAGAAAACAAACGAACTTTTAAAGAATTATAGGTACCAGCTACACCTAGTTGAGCAGTATATTGGCCAATGTGTTCCCAGGTTGTACGGTTGTCATCACCACTAAATTTAACAAAAACAGGCATACACCAACCCGGGGGAAAAGCCACATAATCAAAATCGGCTCTATATGGTTTTTGATACAATCTCGTATTACCCATATCAACATCGAGTTTATTTTTCATCATGTTAGCTATCTCTTCCTTAAATTGAGCCAATTCATTCCTTGCAGCTAACTGAGATTGCATTGCAGCAGTTCTTAAGTTATTCACAGGGGGTTGACTAGGATTTTGTATGCGATGCAAGTCGGTAAACACATCATTAGTCACACCATAGGATGGAGCAACATTAGGGATAGGTGGTGATGTGTGAGCTATTGTGCTATACATTGGTGAAACAGTACCATAAACATTATTTTCACTCTGGACCAATGTACTAGGCACAACCGACAAAGGCAATGGCTATTCTGGAGTCATGACCATCTGGCCAGACAGGTCGGTTAGACCGGCCTGGGGGGCGGTCTAATCAGGGTCGGCTTTGGCAATGGTAATTGCTCCAGATAAAACCCCATCGGCATACCATACAGAGGAAGCTCAGGTGAAGCTCCCTGTGCTGCCGATGTGGTCGCATGCAGAACCCCTTGTGAATCTACTTGAGGGATGCCATTATCAGATATATTAATAACACGTTTACCCTCTATTTTTTCAAGGCGAGTAACAACACTAGCAACCAAACTACTCTGATCATTAAACGCACGTTCAATTTTGGATAATTGCTTAACTAGATCAGGAGGAGATGCTTGACTTACAGTGGGTATTACCTCAACCTTATCCTTTTTCAGTTTGATCACTGACAACTCGAAATCTTCTTGAGTGTCACCTTGCCTGAACGATCCTTCTTGGCGCCAAAGAGAAATTGCTGCTTGATGTACTCTTGCAGCTCCGTGTACTTCCTCTGGTCTTCTTCACTGAGTTCTTCGATATTCACCATGATCACGTTCTTCTTGTCAATGTCGCACTGTGATCCCATGCAAAGATCGAAAGATCAGTTGTGAAACCAGATTTATCCCCAGCGGAGTCACCAAAAGTGTGTTGACGCGTTTTCTGATCGAACACACGAATGCGCAAGATCGCGTGGTTGTCAGAAATCCACTTGCCGAAACTCCCAACACGGGCCGGTCTAACCGCCTGGGGGCGGTCTAACCGCCTTGGACAGGAGAAACATGGAAAAACTAGATTCGCTGCTCCAGGAGGGACCCCGTCGGGAACAGTTCATCTAGGGTTGTCCTGAGATCGGCAGGCCACTAAGAACTCCCTCAACCGCCGTGGAGATGAAGGAGGAGAGCAAAGGAGGTTAGAAAAGCTAGGGTTTGGGGAAAATAAGATAAATTTGATAATGACGATTGGATGATAGGTCACAGTCGGCCACGACCCTTCATATTTATTGGGTGGGAGGTCTTGACCTGAAAATAGCAATTTACAACTCCGAATCAAGCCAAACTCCTAATTCTACCCAAAATTGGGATACCCCAGTTAGACCGCCCCCGGGAGGCGGTTAGTCGGGCGCATAAGACCGATACATGTGAAGCCATTGAAGATCTTGATGATTTGGGCAAACTGGGACAAGGGTCTACGTCGGTAGATCCTCTTGAGGAGGTAGACATTGGTGATGGCACTATACCTAGGCCGACATTTGTAAACAAGAATCTTGATCCTATGTTTAAGATTGAGTTAATAAATATTTTAAAAGAATATGTTGATTGCTTTGCTTGGAATTACAATGAGATGTCTGGTTTAAGTCGTGACTTGGTTGAACATAAATTACCTATTAAACCTGGTTTTAAGCCTTATGAATAGCCTCGTAGGAATTTTAATCCTGATATTTATGACCGAGTGAAAGAAGAAATCAATCAGTTGGTCGATGCTAAGTTTATTAGGCCTTGTCGGTATGCTGAATGGATCTATAATATAGTGCCTGTTGAGAAAAAAGGAACAAAGAAACTTCATGTTTGCATTAATTTTAAAGATCATAATAAAGCAACTCCTAAAGATGAATATCCTATGCCTATAGCCGACTTTCTTGTTAATTTTGCATCAGGACATAGAGTACTTAGCTTTCTTGATGGTAATGGTGGTTACAATCAGATATTTATGGCCGAAGAGGATGTTTCCAAAACGGCTTTCATATGTCCAGGATTTGTAGCTTTATTTGAGTGGGTAGTCATGACTTTTGGTTTGAAAAATGCTGGTGCTACTTATCAAAGAGCTATGAATTTGATTTTTCATGACTTGCTGGGTACTATCGTAGAAGTCTATATCGATGATATTGTTGTTAAATCGGCTAGTATAAATTCTCATTTAGTCGATTTAAGACTTGCATTTGAAAAAATGTGTCGGTATGGTTTAAAGATGAATCCACTCAAATGTGCTTTTGGAGTGTCGGCTGGCAAGTTTTTGAGTTTCATTGTGCATGAGAAAGGTGTGGAGATTGATCCTAAAAAGATTGAGTCGATTAATAAGGTTCAAGTTCCTACTTCTAAGAAAGAGTAACAGAGATTCTTGGGCAAGGTTAATTACTTGAGGTGATTCATTTGCAACTTGTCTGGGAAGGTTGATGCTTTTACTCCTTTACTTCGGTTGTAAAGTGGAGCTGAATTCACTTCGGGGGCAAACAGCAGAAAGCTTTTGATGAGATTAAGAGTTATTTGACTTCGTCGCCTGTCTTCAAGCACCTAAGGGTGGTGTTCCTTTCCGGCTTTATATTGCGGCAGAGCCAAGTGTAATTGGGGCTGTTTTGACTCAAGAGACTGATGGCAAGGAGTATGTCGTTGCTTATGAGAGTAGAAGATTGCTAGACACCGAAACGAGGTACACTTTTATTGAGAAGCTTGTTTATCTTTATATTATGCTTGTACCAAGTTAAGGCATTACTTGTTGTCTAGTACTTGTTATGTTGCATGCCAAACCGACATAGTTAAATACATGTTGCAAAAACCTATTCTTAGTGGTAGAGTCGGCAAGTGGGCTTATGCTCCTGTTGAATATGATTTGTGTTGTGAATCTATTGGATTAATGAAGGGTCAAATAGTAGCCGACTTTATTGTTCAACATTGGATTGATAAACAAATTGATCTAGATGTCGGTTATGTAACATTTACTCCATGGAAATTACATTTTGATGGATCGGCTTGTAGAAGTGGTTGTGGTGTTGGAATTATTATTATATCACCTTGTGGAGCTGTTTTTGAAGCCCTTAGCCGGTTGGATCATAAATGTACTAATAATCAAATTGAGTATGAAGCTCTCTTGTTTGGATTGCAAATATTACATGACATGGGAGTAAACATGTGGAAGCTTATGGTGATTCTTTACTGGTGGTACAGCAAGTATCCAAGGTATGTCAATGTCTAAATGGTTCATTAAATGCTTATCTTGATAAATGTATAGACATTATATCTTGTATGGATGAATTTGTGATATATCATGTACCATGGGAGGAAAATCCTAAGGCTAACACTCTGGCTCAGCAAGCATATGGTTATAATGTTCAAAAAAGAAATTTTCAAGAACGAAAACCGATGTTTGATGAAGCCGAGGGTTATGTTCTGGAAGACCCAGTTCAACCGCCCTCACAGGCCGGTCAAACCGGGTACCCCGGTCAGACCGCCCCCTCGGGCCGGTCAGACCGCCCCTCGGGGGGGCAACTCTGCTTCGGCCATTGTGTCTTCCAAGATTGTTGAGGACAAAGTGGGAGATTGTAGAACGCCTCTGGTTAAGTATTTGTAGGATCCTAAAAGTGTGAGTGACAGAAGAGTCGACGATGGGCTCCTAAGATGAAGTGGCTTCTTAGGCGAGCTTGCTTTTATTGGCCTACTATGATAGCCGATTGTTTTAGGTATTACAAGGGATGTGAAGAGTGTCAAAAGCATGGAGATGTTCAGTTGGTGCCTGCTGCGTTGCTGCATCCAATTATCAAGCCTTGGCCATTCAGAGGTTGGGGATTGGATTTCATTGGCAAGATACATCCTCCGTCGGCTAAAGGACATTGCTTTGTGATTGTGGCGACTGATTATTTTACTAAGTGGACTGAAGCAATTTCTCTCAAGAATATGACACATAAGGAGGTGATTGGGTTTATTACGGAGCATATTATACATAGGTTTGGCATTCCACAAACTTTAACTACGGTTCAAGGTACTTCATTTGTGGCTAAAGAGGTGCGTGACTTTGTCAAATCCTGTGGTATTAGATTGCTTAATTCATCTCCATACTATGCTCAAGCTAATGGTCAAGCCGAGTCTAGTAATAAAACTCTAGTTAAGCTCAATAAGAAGAAGATAGAAGATAATCCTAAAAGATGGCATGAAGTATTATCTGAAGCTTTATGGGCTCATCGCATCTCTAGACATGGGGCTACCAAAGTTACTCCTTTTGAGCTTGTGTATGGTCAAGAGGCTTTTACTTGTCGAGGTGAATCTAGGCGCCTATAGACTTGCAAAGAAAAATGATCTTAATGTTGATACTTATTATGCTTAAATGATGGATAATATTGATGAAGTGACTGACAAGCGTTTGGAAGCCATGGAAGCAATTGAGAAGGATAAAAGGCGAGTTGCTAGAGCTTATAATAAAAGGGTTCAAGCTAAGTCTTTTCAAGTAGGAGATTTGGTTTGGAAAACTATTTTCCCTATAGGATCTAAGAGCAACAAATTTGGTAAGTGGTCTCCAAGTTGGGAAGGTCCATACAAGATTGTGAGAGTTTGATCTGAAAATTCTTATATGGTGGAATCATTGCAAGGACAGCAGCTACCTAGGGCACTTAATGGAAGATATGTGAAGAAGTTTTATCCAAGCGTATGGCAGGATGCTTGAAGATTCATGGCCGGTTTATATGAAAATCGCCCTTAGCGTAAAAATGGCCGACAACAGCTTTGTCGTCCTTAGAATTATTTTTTAGCACGCGAGCTTTACTAAAAAACAAGGGGGCATGTGTTGACACCCAAAATTGGCAGAGGCCGACTCTGGCCAGGCAGGCCGGTTAGTCCAGGTCCCAGGGGTGGTCTAACCGGGTAGCCTGTGACCGGTCTGGCACGAAGGGGCCAGGCGGTCTAACCGCCTCTCGGGGGCGGTCTAACCGGGTTGTGCCAATTTTGGGTAGAATTAGGAGTTTGGCTTGATTCTGAGTTGTAAATTGCTGTTTTCAGGGCAAGACCTCCCACCCTATAAATATGAAGGGTCGTGGCCGATTGAGACCTATCATCCAATCGTCATTATCAAATGTTATCTTATTTTCTCCAAACCCTAGCTTTTCCAACCTCCTTTGCTCTCCTCCTTCGTCTCCACGGCGGTTGAGGGAATTCTGAGTGGCTTGCCGATCTCCGGACAACCCTAGGCGCACTGTTCCTGACGCGGTCCCTCCCGGAGCAGCGAATCTAGGTTTCTCGATGTTTCTCCTGTCCAAGGCGGTTAGACCGGCCTGTGCTGGAGGTTTCGGCGAGTGGATTTTTGACAACCGCGCGATCATGCGCATTCGTGTGTTCGACCGGAAAAAGCGTCAACACACTCAGCTTTCTCCGCGTGCTTGTTGATCCCAGAAAAAGGGGTCAACACATACTGCCGGCGCGAGTCAACGTGCGGCAGGGCTCCCCCAGGCCGTCACGGGCGCAGGCAGCAGCCCGCCGCCACATGCATGCGTGCCCCATGAGGGGGACAGGTCGAGCCGACTGGCCAACGCTCCTATGAGCGCACAACACACTGCGAGGGAGCATGGCGGGCCCGGCCGGCCACGGTGCGCGGGTGCGAAGGAGGGACGCACGGGAGCCGCCCGGGCCGGCGACGCGTGGCGGCCAATGACGTGTGGGGGCCGGCGACTAGGGCGTCGGGCGGCGCGTGCGGGGCGCGGGAAGCGGACCAGTCCAGGGACACGTGGCGCCCTTCTACTGGCCCGCAGATGTCGGTTGGTTGGTTCGCCCCTATTGGCTCTTGGTTCGCTCAGGTTTTCCCTTTTTAACAGCGTTTCAATGACCCAGCGACCAGTTCAGAGCCGGTTCAGGCACTTGGGATGCGGTTTTCTTCTTGTTCTCGATGCCACTCTAATGCCGTGCAGGGCACTGTTCACATGTGAACCGCCCCAGGGGAGGTCGGCTTGGCCCCTAGAATGAGGGGGAGGTCCTCCACTTCTCCAAGTTTCCTCCCCTATAAATAGAGACCTCTCTCCTCACTTCAAAACACACAAGAGAGCAGCTTTGAAGAAGCGAAGCGCTGCCATTAAGGAAATAGGGAGAGAGTGAGGTGAGAGTTTCTGGGAGGAGCTGGACTGTCGGCCCCTCATCTAGATCCTGCCTTGGCGGATGCAGCTCTTCTTCTAGTAGCGACATCCGAGTCTTGTTTGGTAACGCTGGTCTCCTCTAATTAATTAAGCATTATTTATTTCTTGTCTTTATCTTATCGCTTCTCATTTGTATCAAAGTAAGTTTATCTTGCTCTGAGTGATTGCTTTGCTTGAGCGCTGAGTGAAGTAGTGATCGATAGTGTAGGTGTGATGCCTAGACTTGAGGTTACATTGAAATACACCTAGCCCCACAGACTTCTTGTGGTAGCCGGCGGGTAGTGACAGGCCCCGTCCGACCTCTGTATTCCACCACGTGAGAGTGGCTAGTCCAGTAGGCATCATAAGAGTGGTGTACGTAACGACTCTCTTCTCATCCCTTTCCGTAGCCAGAGTTTGCATCCCCCGATCAAGACAAGGGCAAGTAGTATACTAATTGCTTGATTAGTTGAGAGACCCGAAGTTCCTGTATCAAGTACCCTCTCTACCCTCCTATCGTTCATCTCTCTTCTCTTCGTCGTCATCCCTTTATCCGCACTTTCCCCACACGAATCAGCTTAGGACTAGAGTACTTCTCGTTCCCCGAGGAAATCGATACATTGGAATACTCCCAGGTGAAAGCTACATCGTTATCCGTGCGCTTGCAGATTTATCTGTCATCGTATAATATACCAACAAGCTTTCTGATCCTGTTGTCGGGGCTATAAACCTAGCGCAACGCTATAGAGTGTCAACAAGCTTTCTGGCGCCGTTGCCGGGGATATGAACATGGTGCGATGCTAAAGGGTGTCAACAAGCTTTCTGGCACCGTTGCCGTGGAACGGTAGCTATTCTATTTTCAAACCTATTTCGTCTACATATCATCCACCTACAATAATGAATTCCTCTCCTACCCTTGCACAAATTTCGGCTCCAAAGGGTGAAAATTTGGAGCCCCCATCTTCATGATACCCTATCCATACTAGTGGCTATGAGCTACATCCTGGTATCATAGCCATGGCCAGAGAGCAATCCTTTGCTAGGACCGAAGAGTAGAACCCATACACTCATTTGAGAGAATTCAAGCAACTTTGCTCATGCATCACAATAGGGGTTATAGCACAAGAAACGTTGAAGTGGATACTCTTCCAATTTCCATTAACGGGGAGAGCGAAGCAATGGTACAACCTCAAGGTCTGAAGCATAGTAGGCAAATGGGAAGTTTTGAGGGAAAACTTTTATCGCACCTTCTTTTCGCTAACACAGATTAGTGATCTTTGGTGCGAAATGATCCTTTTTAAACAAAGGAGGTTGAGTCTTTAGGAACTTCCTGGGGCCGATTTGCCAATATCTTAACTTCAGGACCCGAACTAGGGATTCCAGAACCCACATGTCTCCAGCAGTTCAGATTGGGCCTCGACGCTGAATCTGCTAAGTTCCTAGACTCTTCATCAGGAGCTTCTTTCGCAGATTTGACCTTGAATGAGGGAAGGGTGATCTTATAAAAAATTCTAGTAAACACCCCTTACACCAGAATTTACGATGAATTTCCCGAAGAACCACCAGAAATGCAACCAGAAGAACCCTCTATAGAAATCCTTGAGCCAAAAGATGTGACACCTTCACACGCACCTACCTTCACCACAACACATATCTCGGACACAATCTTTGAGTTGATCCCAAAACCTTTCTCAGACTCGTGTGATTCCCCGTGTGAGTTCCCTTTCAATTTCTATGATGAGCTTTTCCATGACTTTGGGAATGCCACAAATCAACCCCTTGTGGAAATAAATTTGCCTCCCAAAGATCAAAGGGACCACCCACCAGATCTGGAGGAATCCCAATGGCAAGAACAATACATAGGAAATCTATCTGCCATCATGAGCCGAGAATTGCTTGAAGAGGTAAAATCATTTGTCGAAGTCATCCATTTGCCTACTAGACTTAGAACAATAAATTGTATGGTGATAGGCATGGAGGGTAGTTTTGGATACGATCCTGGTATGGGGATCAATATCATATCATCTTCCTTAGTAAAAACTCAGCTATCTGAGGAGCCCTTATCTTCATCTCAGAAATGACTTCATGTCACCCCTACACAATCTTTAGATTGTCTTGCGATTCTAAGAGTCGCTCCCGTCTGTATAGCCAATCCTACTCTATACCTAAATTTTCACGTTTTTGACCTCCCAGAGAACCTTTCACATAATATCATCATTGGGAGGCCTATCATGAAAATCTTGGAAAAGGTGCCAAGGGACCAAGAGCTAGATCTAAAGGTTGGTAAGGAGTACGTGCCCGTACAACTCCCATGAGCTATCAACACCCATGTAGAACACAAACCCGAAGCCGACCCCATAGGGCAAGTTATGTCTGCTTCTGTCCAAATCCATCCAGTTAGAAATCTTTTGACACAATCTTCCCCTAGGCCTATGGTCCCTCCTTTGCCTCCTGATTCACCAACCGAAACTTCTATCATGGATGCCATGGAAAAGAAGTGGTTGACTGGAGTGGAACACTTTTCCGAAGCACTTTGGATTTGTTCACCTTCTATGATCCTTCCTTATTCCATAAAAGGGATTACTGTAGAAGCTCATGTTAACACCGTCATAGAGGTTAATATTATGCCATGGCATTTAGCATACACTTTATTGGGCAACGTGACGCTAAGACCATCTGACAAGCTCCTCAAGAGTTGTCTCTCCGGACACATTCTTGAGTGTCAGGGGGTTGCATGTGATGTGCCACTCCTAGTAGACAAGATTAAGGTTAATCTAGACTTCCACATCTTTGATGTTCTCGATCTTGATCTCCTCCTAGGCTCCCATGCAGAAAAACTTCTCGATACATCTCGAGGAAGCCTAGATAAAAAGCTTAGGGAAGCCGTTTCGGCTACCACTTCCTTGTTATCAGAAAATTCTATGGTGACGCCGCTTGCCAAGAAAAACACGCTCGAGGAAATGATGCATGTATCAACATTCACCCCGTCCAAGCCTGTTCACCCTGAGCTTGTAGAATTTTCTACTTCTCAGGAGTATGACTTGGAAGACCCACTTCACCTTTGTGAAGACGAACGATCATCATCACCTTTGATCGAGTTTGAGCCTCTTCCCACTGGCCCATATTATGTTGATTCCGACCATGGTCGAGAATCAACATTGTTCATACATGATGCATCTCTTGAGATGGAGAATTCATGGGCCACGGAAATCTATAAGGCGCTGACTCTGGGGTCCAAAAGAAAGGATCTCATCGACAAGCGTGGTAGCTTTATTCTTGATTCACCTTAGGAACCATGCTTGCATCATATGTCTCTGGAGTAAGCCACGCTCAGTGCACAGAGCACACATCAGGGCTACAACCGCCTCATGGTTCTCCTTTGCAAAAAGTTTAGAAGGATGGTTATAGATGCGTATGTTCACCATAAGTATTGCAGATTTCGTGAGTGCATTACTGCAAGAACTTCCCTTGGTCAAGCTTATGACCGTAAACAAAGCACTACGAGGAGATAGCCTGGATTAGCTTAGATTTATTTCCCCTTCCAAATAAAAGCAAGAGCATGTTCCTAGGCTAAGAGTGTCCTTCGGGTACTTTTGGTTACTAACCTTTCAGGTGGAGACCAAGAAGAACGATGGATAGATGATACCTAAGAACATGTGAGCGACATCAACTACAACACTTTCGAAAGATTTTGGTGAAAGAACGTCTACACAAGGAAGCTTGATCTCCACACACTTGAGCTTTGTTGCTTAGCAATGCAAACATCAAGTGTGGGGGAGGTACGTGAGCATCTCGAGTAAAGTTCCTCTCATACCAAAATCTTATCCTCGCTTGGAACGAATCTTAGCTCGTGCATATTGCTTAGCTAGGTATGTCATGCGTTTGACCTAAACAAAGCCCTTCCGGGAGGTTGCCCGGTGATCACCATCAGTCAAAGAAAAAAAGAGAATAAATACAATAAAACTTCGCTTTGATTTGGCTAGTACAATTTGTACTAGCCAAATCCATGTATATCATCTTTGTCTAAGAGTGTGCAGGAGAAGACGCGACAAAAGATAGTGTGGGGGAGGTACCGAGAGTCAACTTCTCCAGACATTCAAAGGAACAACATGGTTTGAACAACTCTATCCTCCCAGTTCCATGATTCATGAGTTATAATTCCTTTCATGAGATAATCATTTAATTAAACTCAATGAATCCTGATGCTCCATTACTTACATGTTTCCAATTGATTGGCTTGCATGTTCTTTATTCCTATAGCATACATCTGTTGCTTGTGATCAAATATCATTTGGAAAGCATCTTCATCTAAATGGTTGATTGATGAGATATGGTACGATGTGATGAACCTTTCTCTCTCTAACAAAGTGCTTGGGATATTTTACTTGAAAAAAGCCTTACAAGCTCCTCAATGATGATTTTTCCCACCAAAGCCATATGTTGTTTGCTCTAGAAAACCTTATACATATGTTACTTGTTATTACATTGAGCTTTGTCAAATTGTTGTGACTTTTGCTAGAAGCTTTTCATGCTTTCATGATCAAGATCACGTACACTCCACCTCCATATGCTAAACTTCTACACTGAAAGTTAGCAACATCCATCCATCCAAAAAAATGTACTCCAGTCAGTTTATGAATCTCTCTCCCTAGTTTTTCGTTCAAAAGAGACATGGTCTATAAAAAAAGATATAAAGACACATGCTAAAGAGAAATTCTTCTCAACCATGATGAAAAAAAGAGAAGAAGAAGAAGAAGAGAAAAAATATAGCCATTTTCTCAAAATAAAGTTGAAAGGGAGAGAGATCATACAACAAGGAGTACATATTATCATATCATCCCCTTTCCACACACTTGCACATCTTGATCTGATTGTATGACGAGATTTCTTCTTGGATCTGTTTTTTTTACTTTGCAATATTATGTGATACAAGTATGCCTTATTTCTTCAACCTTACCTTGAGCTCCAAATATAACCATCATTAGAAGTAGGTTGAAGAAAGGCAAGTTTATTGCCTTGGTGAGAAATCATACAGACTGAGTGATCCAAGAGCATCATTTGAGGAGTCAAGAAAGGCTATGTTTTGAAACAAAAAATCAAAAACCCAAGCTAATTTACAGAAGGAGTTGAGGTGATTGAAATCCAGCTGTTCCATCCTTCAACCATCCAAGATGACATGGTATACACTCCAAAAGTAACAAGTTCAGGTATGTCTTGGAATATCTTACATGCTAGCATCATATCATTTTGGATTCATGTTTTCCACCATAGTTTTTAACTATACTCGAGGACGAGCAAAGGGCTAAGTGTCGTGAAATCACTATTTTCGATTGTCATCTTCAAATAAAAGTTACTCCATGAAAGTGTGCAGCATAGCTATAGGTTTATAATGTAACAAATTCCACAAGCTTTGGTGTATATTTGGTTGCAGGTGCAAATGAGCAATTATAAAATAAAATATAGCATTATCACAAACAACATCAAATGTCAATTTCGACTACACCATTGCAGACATGCTCGTCAAGATGATCAAAATGGATATATCATTTGTCTACTTTGGAGCTCGGGTGCAGAAGAAATTAAATACCCAATATACTATGGGATGTTGACGTCAACACGACGTCACCACCCCACCACACCACGCAGAACTGCACCAGGTGGACCCCACCGGCACAGACTCAACGACCAGGCCAGGCATACCCTTACCAGCATGAGTAACCATGTGGCAGGGCTAACCCAGGCCGTCACGGGCGCAGGCAGCAGCCAGTCGCCGCATGCATGCGTGCCCCATGCGGGGGACAGGGCAGGCCCACTAGCCAACGCTCCTATTCCCTCCCTCTCAAAATATTTGCACCTCATGGCTTCTGTGTTTCACGTTGAACCATTCATCTTATTCCAAAGAATTGTGAAATATTATTTATTTTGCTGTGACATATTTTACCACCATATATATTTTATGTATATCATAACTGTTCTTAGATTTTCATACATTTTTTAAATAAGGTGAATGGTCAAATGTAATATTTAGAAGTCTAAAGGTGTAAATGTTTTGGGACGGAGGGTGCATGAGCGCACGGCGCACCGTGAGGGGGCATGGCAAGCCCGCTGGCCACAGCGCCGTAGGTGCAGAAGCAGGGACCCGCGGGAGCTGCTTGGGCCAGCGACGCGTGGCGGCCAGCGACTGGGGCGTCTGGCGCTTGCCCGCGCGCGTGCGCATGTGGGGCGCGAGCAGCGGACCGGTCCAGGGACACGTGGTGCCCTCCTACAAGCCCACGAACTTCAGTTGGTTGGTCCGCCTCGGTTGGCTCCTGGTACGCTCGGGTTTTCCCTTTTTAACAGTGTTTCAGGTCCGGTTCAGGCACTTGGGATGCGGTTTTCTTCTGGTTCTTGATGCCCACCGCCTCCGGTGCCGTGCAAGGCACTGTTCACGCACGAACCACCCCTGGGGAGGTCGGTTTGGCCCCTGGAATGAGGGGGAGGTCCTCCACTTCTCCATGTTTCCTCCCCTATAAATAAAGACCCCTCGCGTCATTTCAAAACACATAAGAGAAGAGCTTTGAAGAAGCGAAGCGCTGCCATTATAGTTGTAAAATAGGGAGAGAGTGAGGTGAGAGTTTCCGGGAGGAGCCGGAGTGTCGGCCCCTCCTCTAGCTCGTACCTCGGCGGATGCAGCTCTACTTCTAGTAGCGACATCCGGGTCTTGTTCGGTAAGTCTAGTCTCCTCTAATTAATTAAGCATTATTTATTTCTTGTCTTTTTCTTATCGTTTCTCGTTTGTATCATAGTAAGTTTTTCTTGCTCTGAGTGATTTCTTTGCTTGAGCGCTGAGTGAAGTAGTGATCGGTAGTGTAGGCGCGGTGCCTAGAATTGAGGTTACCTTGAAATACACCTAGCGCCACGGACTGCTTGTGGTAGCCGGCGAGTAGTGACAGCCCCGTCCAGCCTCTGTATTCCACCACTTGAGAGTGGATAGTACTGTAGGCATCATAAGAGTGGTGTATGTAACGGCTCCCTTCTCATCCCTTTCCGTAGCCAGAGTGTGCATCCCCCGATCAAGACAAGTGCAAGTAGTATACTTAATTGCTTGATTAGTTGAGAGACCCGAATTTCTTGTGTCAAGTATCCTCTCTACCCTCCTATCGTTCATCTCTCTTCTCTTCGTCGTCACCCCTTTATCCGCACTTTCCCCCAGACGAATTAGCTTAGGACTAGAGTACTTCTCTTTCCCTGAGGAAATCGATACCTTGGAATACTCCTGGGTGAAAGCTACATCGATATCAGTGCGCTTGCTGATTTATCTGTAATCGTATAATATACCAACAAGCTTTCTAGCGTCGTTGCCGGGGATATAAACCTGGTGCGATGCTAAAGAGTGTCAACAAGCTCTCTGGCACCGTTGTTGGGGAAGCTATTCTAGTTTCGAACCTAGTTCGTCTACATATCATCCACCTACCATAATGAATTACTCTCCTACCCTTGCACAATTTTCGGCTCCGAAGGGCGAAAATTTGGAGACCCCATCTTCATGACACCCTATCCATACTAGTGGCTATGAGCTACATCCTGGTTTCATAGCCATGGCCAGAGAGCAATCCTTTGTTGAGACCAAAGAGGAGAACCCATACACCCATTTGAGAGAATTCAAGCAACTTTGCTCATGCGTCACAATAGGGGGTATGGCAGAAGAAACGTTGAAGTGGATACTCTTCCTATTTTCAATAACGGGGAGAGCGAAGCAATGGTACAACCTCAAGGTCTGAAGCATAAAAGGCAAATGGGAAGTTTTGAGGGAAAAATTTTGTTGCACCTTCTTTTCGCTAGCACAGATTAGTGATCTTTAGTGCGAAATCATCCTTTTTAAAGAAAGGAGGGTGAGTCTTTAGGAACTGCCTAGGCCCGATTTATAAATATCTTAACTTCAGGACCCGAACTAGGGATTCCAGAACCGACATGTCTCCAGCAGTTCAAATTGGGCCTCAATGCTGAATCCGCTAAGTTCCTAGGCTCTTCATCAGGAGCTTCTTTTGTAGATTTGACCTTGAATGATGGAAGGGTGATCTTATGAAAAATTCTAGCAAACACCCCTTGCACCGGAAGTACGATGAATTTCCCGAAGAACCACCAGAAATGCAACCGGGAGAACTCTCTATAGAAATCCTTGAGCCAAAAGATGCGACACCTTCACACGCACCTACCTTCACTATAGCACATATCTCGGACATAATCTTTGAGCTAATCCCAAAAACTTTCTCGGACTCGTGTGATTCCCAGTGTGAGTTCCCTTTCAATTTCTATGATGAGCTTTTCCATGACTTTGGGAATGCCACAAATCAACCCCTTGTGGGAAGACATTTGCCTCCCAAAGATCAAAGGGACCACCCACCAGATCTGGAGGAATCCCAATGGCAAGAACAATATATAGGAAATCTATCTGCCATCATGAGCCGAGAATGGCTTGAAGAGGCAGAATCATCTGTCGAAGTCATCTGTTTGCCTACTAGACTTAGAATAATAAATTGTATGGTTATAGGCATGGATGGTAGTTTTGGATACGATCCTGGTATGGGGATCAATATCATATCATCTTCCCTAGTACAAACTCAGCTATCCGAGGAGCCTTTATCTTCATCTCGTAAATGACTTCGTGTCACCCCTACACAATCTTTAGATTGTCGTGGGATTCTAAGAGTAGCTCCCGTCCATATAGCCAATCCTACTCTATACCTAGATTTTCATCATCAGGAGGCCTATCATGAAAATCTTGGAAAAAGTGCCAAGGGACCAAGAGCTAGATCTAAAGGTTGGTAAGGAGTACTTGCCCGTACAACTCTCACGAGCTATCAACACCCATGTAGAACACGAACCCGAAGCCGACCCCATAGGGCAAGTTATGTATGCTTCTGTCCAAATCCATCCAGCTAGAAATCTTTTGACAGAATCTTCCCCTAGGCCTATGGTCCCTCCTTTGCCTCCTGATCTGCCAACCGAAACTTTTATCATGGATGCCATGGAAAAGAAGTGGTCAACTGGAGTGGAGCACTTTTCCGAAGCACTTTGGATTTGTTCACCTTCTATGATCCTTCCTTATTCCATAAAAGGGATTACTGTAGAAGCTCATGTTAACACCGTCATGGAGGTTAATATTATGCCATGGCATTTAGCATACACTTTATTGGGCAACATGACGCTAAGACCATCTGACAAGCTCCTCAAGAGTTGTCTCTCCGGACACATTCTTGAGTGTCAGGGGGTTACATGTGATGTGCCACTCCTAGTAGACAAGATTAAGGTTAATCTAGACTTCCACATCTTTGATGTTCTCGATCTTGATCTCCTCCTAGGCACCCATACAGAAAAACTTCTCGATACATCTCGAGGAAGCCTAGATAAAAAGCTTGGGGAAGCCGTTTCGACTACCACTCCCTTATTCTCAGAAAATTATATGGTGACGCCACTTCCCAAGCAAAACACGCTCGAGGAAATCATGCATGTATCAACATTCATCCCGTCCAAGCCTGTTCACTCTGAGCTTGTAGAATTTTCTACTTCTTAGGAGTATGACTTGGAAGACCCACTTCACCTTTGTGAATGTTGATCGAGTTTGATCGAGTTTGAGCCTCTTCCCACTGGCCCATATCGTGTTGTAGGTGATCTTGATCATGAAATCATCATCACCTTTGATCGAGTTTGAGCCTCTTCCCACTGGCCCATATCATGTTGTTTCTGACCATGGTCAAGAATCAACATTGTTCATACATGATGCATCTCTTGAGATGGAGAATTCATGGGCCATGGAAATCTATAACGTGCTAACTCTGGGGTCCAAAGGAAAGGATCTCATCGACAAGCATGGTAGCTTTATTCTTGATTCACCTCAGGAACCATACTTGCATCATATGTCTCCGGAGTAAGCCACGCTAAGTGCATAGAGCACACATCAGGGCTACAACCGCCTCATGGTTCTCCTTTGCAAAACGTTTAGAAGGATGGTTGTAGATGCATATGTTCACCATAAGTATTGCAGATTTCGTGAGTGCATTATTGCAAGAAGTTCCCTTGGTCAAGCTTATGACCGTAAACAAAGCACTACTAGGAGATAGCCTGGATTAGCTTAGATTTATTTCCCCTTCCAAATAAAAGCAAGAGCATGTTCCTAGGATAAGAGTGTCCTTCGGGTACTTTTGGTTACTAACCTTTCAGGTGGAGACCAAGAAGAACGATGGATAGATGATACCTAAAAACATGTGAGCGACATCAACTGCGACACTTTGGAATGTTTTTGGTGAAAGAATGACTACAAAAGGAAGCTTGATCTCCACACACTTGAGCTTTGTTGCTTAGCAATGCAAACATGAAGTGTGGGGGAGGTACGTGAGCATCTAGAGTAAAGTTCCTCTCATACCAAAATCTTATCCTAGCTTGGAAAGAATGTTAGCTCGTGCATCTTGCTTGGCTAGGTATGTCCTGCTTTTGACCTAAACAAAGCCCTTCCGGGAGGTTGCCCGATGATCACCATCAGTTAAAGAAAAAAGAGAATAAATAAAATAAAAATTTGCTTTGATTTGTCTAGTACAATTTGTACTAGCCAAATCCATGTATCTCATCTTTGTCTAAGAGTGTGTAGGAGAAGACGCAACAAAAGATAGTGTGGGGGAGGTACCGAGAGTCAACTTCTCCCGACATTCAAAGGAACAACATGGTTTGAACAACTCTATCCTCCTAGTTCCATGATTCATGAGTTATAATTCCTTTCATGAGATAATCATTTAATTAAACTCAATGAATCCTGATGCTCTATTGCTTACATGTTTCCAATTGATTGGCTTGCATGTTCTTTATTCCTATAGCATACATTTGTTGTTTGTGATAAAATATCATTTGGAAAGCATGTTCATCTAAATGGTTGATTGATGAGATATGGTACGAGGTGATGAACCTTTCTCTCTCTAACAAAGTGCTTGGGATATTTTACTTGAAAAAAAGCCTTACAAGCTCCTCAATGATGATTTTTCCCACCAAAGCAATATGTTGTTTGCTCTAGAAAACCTTATACATATGTTGCTTGTTATTACATTGAGCTTTGTCAAATTGTTGTGACCCTTGCTAGAAGCTTTTCATGATTTCATGATCAAGATCACCTACACTCCACCACCATATGCTAAACTTCTACACTGGAAGTTAGCAACATCCATCCATCCAAAAAATGTACTCCAGTCAGTTTATGAATCTCTCTCCTTTTCCTTCAAAAGAGACATGGTCTATAAGAAAAGAGATAAAGACACATGCTAAAGAGAAACTCTTCTCAAGCATGATGAAAATAAGAGAAGAAGAAGAAGAAGAAGAAGAAGAAGAAGAAGAAGAAGAAGAAGAAGAAGAGAAAAATATAGCCATGTTATCAACAAGGAGTACATATTACCATATCACCCCCTTTCCACACACTTGCACATCTTGATCAGATTGTATGACGAGATATCTTCTTGGATTCGGTTTTTTTACTTTGCAATATTATGTGATACAAGTATGCCTTATTTCTTCAACCTTACCTTGAGCTCCACATATAACCATCATTAGATGTAGGTTGAAGAAAGGCAAGTTTAATGCCTTGGTGAGGAATCATACAGACTGAGTGATCCAAGAGCATCATTTGAGGAGTCAAGAAAGGCTAGGTTTTGAAAAAAATCAAAAACCCAAGCTACTTTACAGAAGGAGTTGAGGTGATTCAAATCCAATTCTTCCATCCTTCAACCATCCAAGATGACATGGTATACACTCCAAAAGTAACAAGTACAGGTATGTCTTCGAATATCTTACATGCTAGCATCATATCATTTTGGATTCATGTTTTCCACCATAGTCCTTACCCTTTACTCGAGGACGAGCAAAGGTCTAAGTGTCGTCACATCCATATTTTCGACCGTCAACTTCGGATAAAAGTTACTCCACGAAAGTGTGCACCATAGCTATAGGTTTATAATTTAACAAATTCCACAAGCTTGGGTGTATATTTGGTTGCAGGTGCAAATGAGCAATTATAAAATAAAATATGGCATTGTCACAAACAACATAAAATGTCAATTTGGACTACACCATTGCGACGTGCTCGTCGAGACGATCAAAATGGATATATCATTTGTGTAATATGGAGATCGTGTGCGGAAGATATTAAATACCCAATATACTATGGGATGTTGACGTCATCACGACGTCACCACCCCACCTCACCACGCAGAACTGCACCAGGTGGATCCCACCTGCACGGACTCAGCGGCCAGGCCAGGCATACTCCTACGGCCCCCCCAGGCCCCAGGCCGTCATGGGCGTAGGCAGCCGGTCGCCGCATGCATGTGTGGCCCATGCGGGGGACAGGGCAGGCCCACTGGCCAACGCTCCTATTCCCTCCGTTCCAAAATATTTGCACCTTTTGATTTCTGTGTTTGACGTTTAACCATTCGTCTTATTCAAAAGAATTGTGAAATATTTTTTTATTTTGCTATGACATGTTTTACCACCATATATATTTTATGTATATCATAACTGTTCTTACATTTTCACAAATTTTTAAATAAGACAAATGGTCAAATGTAATATGTAGAAGTCCAAAGGTGTAAATATTTTGGGATGGAGGGTGTATGAGCGCACGGCGCACCATGAGGGGGCATGGCAAGCCCGCTGGCCACAGCGCCGCAGGTGCAGGAGGAGGGACCCGCGGGGAGCAGCTTGGGCTAGCGACAAACGGCGACCAGCGACTAGGGCGTCGGGCGCTTGCCCGTGCTTGTGCTCTTGTGGGGTGCGACAAGCGGACCGGTCCAGGGACACGTGGTGCCCACCTACAGGCCCACAGACTTCGGTTGGTTGGTTTGCCTCGGTTGGCTCTTGGTTCGCTCGGGTTTTCCCTTTTTAACAGTGTTTCAGTGACCCAGCGACCAGTTCACAGTCGGTTCAAGCACTTGGGATGCGGTTTCCTTCCGGTTCTTGATGCCCACCGCCTCTAGTGTCGCGCAGGGCTCTGTTCACGCACGAACCACCCCTAGGGAGGTCAGTTTGGCCCCTGGAATGAGGGGGAGGTCCTCCACTTCTCCATGTTTCCTCCCCTATAAATAGATACCCCTCTCGTCACTTCAAAACACACAAGAGAAGAGCTTTGATGAAGTGAAGCACCGCCATTATAGTTATAAAATGGGGAGAGAGTGAGGTGAGAATTTCCGGGAGGAGCCGGAGTGTCAGCCCCTCCTCTAGTTCGCGCCTCGGCGAATGTAGCTCTTCTTCTAGTAGCGATATTCGGGTCTTGTTTGGTAGGTCTATTCTCCTCTAATTAATTAAGCATTATATATTTCTTGTCTTTGTCTTATCATTTTTCGTTTGTATCATAGTAAGTTTATCTTGCTCTGAGTGATTTCTTTGCTTGACCGCTGAGTGAAGTAGTGATCGATAATGTAGGCGCGGTGCCTAGACTTGAGGTTACCTTGAAATACACCTAGCCCCACGGACTGCTTGTGGTAGCCGGCGGGTAGTGACAGCCCCGTCCAACCTCTGTATTCCACCACGTGAGAGTGTCTAGTACTGTTGGCATCATAAGAGCGGTGTACGTAACGGCTCCCTTCTCTTCCCTTTCCGTAGCCGGAGTGTGCATCCCCCGATCAAGACAAGTGCAAGTAGTATACTAATTGCTTGATTAGTTGAGAGACCCGAAGTTCCTATATAAAGTATCCTCTCCACCCTCCTATCGTTCATCTCTCTTCTCTTCATCGTCATCCCTTTATCCGCACTTTCCCCCAGATGAATTAGCTTAGGACTAGAGTACTTCTCGTTCCTTGAGGAAATTGATACCTTTGAATACTCCTGGGTGAAAGCTACATCGGTATCTGTGCGCTTGCGGGTTTATCTGTGATCATATAATATAACAACAAGCTTTCTAGCACCGTTGCTGGGGATATAAACCTAGTGCGACGCTAGAGAGTGTCAACAGACATCGATATGTATGTTGTTGCGAGGTAAATGATAACCTTTATCACTTCTAATAAATGTTGATTCTGTGTTTGATGTTAGTGTGGTCAATCGCTAATTATATGAATGAAATCGGTGACTACAGACATGACGGGAAAAGCAGAAGAGGAAGCAAGGTCGTGGAAAGAAGCATATGAAGCTAGTAAGGTGGAGGCCAATGTCAAAGCAGTTAAGCTACAAACGATAACGCGATACTACGGCGAGGTAACCCATAACCTGTTTGAGACAAGAAAGAAAATGAGAAACGATGCTCTGTTGTCTCCTACAGAAAAGAGTGAAGCCAACAGGTACCTAAAAGCTGAAAGGGAGGCAAGGATGTGGAAGGAAGAATGTGCAAAGGCTAAGAGGGAGATTCAAGAGACTGTCGATGAGCTGTAGATGGCCAAGCTGCTCCAGGATTCTGCAACACTTGTGGTGAAGAAGGTGAGGGAATTGCTGAGACAGGCCTCATATAAGACGTCGCTCAACATGGACAACAATGAGGAATAATGTGAATCGTGGTGTTGTTGCTAGGTAGATGGTTTAGAGTTGCTAATCATGCTTGTATTTTGGTATTTACTACTTGTTGGTGGTGTGAACTTTGTGGTGATGAGTAGCCTTGAGACAACATCTTATGATGTTTGATACTTGTCCGCTCTGTTGATGTTTTGTGGGAAGGACCTTCCTGATTACCGAATGTTAACTGCTTGTTCCCTACAGTGATTGTGGTAGAAACTCATACATATGTGCGGAATAATTGACAAAGGACGATAATATAGATATTTGTACATTGAATTGCGTTACAGGTGGTACACAATCGAAGTTCCTCATTACGGATAACTAGGCAACAACCATGTTCCTCTCGACCAAATCCAGTCCCCACGAACCTGCTTAATGCAGATCACCGGAGTTCCTGGAACAATACTTATTCTCTAATGGTAGACCTAGTACTCATTATTTTCATCATGATGATAAGTTCTTAGGAAGTAAATGTGATTTGCCCTCAGGTTAGCCAAACTAGAAATGGCATGCTCTTCTGTAACAATGCACTTGCCAGGACCAAACTATTTGATCTTATTCCGGAACTTAGGAACTCTCTCCTAGGGAATAGGCTGCCAAATGTCCTCCACAAATGAATGCAAAGTTAATCCTACCACCTCAGCTTCTTTCTCCTCCATAACAACAAAGAACAATCGGTCTTCACCTTCGAGTAGAGAAGAGTTGCCCATGCCAATAACCCATGACAACCGATGTCCAACGAGATGGGGAGGTGTCGGAAGATCCTGCCCCAAGTAGATCCACATGTGTTCAGAAGAACTACACCAGAAATCTTCCGAAGTGTTGTCCAGTCAGATTGGCTACCCAAATACCACATGGAAACAGGCAATGACTCAAGTGCTGCAAAAGATTTCTCTGGCCAAAAGAATGTAGACTATGCACCAGTTGCAGTTTGAAGGCACAAGATACAAGCTTGGGGAGTAGTGATTTCGCTCCATTTCTAAAGTCGAGGAAGGCGAATGTGCTTCCGAGGAGACAACGGATTCAGCATGAGCGCGTTGCAGCAATCTCTGCAATCTAAGGCGCCTAGGCTTTCAGATCGGCCACAACCAATCAATCTAGTCCTTTTCCCAGCCAATGCAGGAAAGGAGACCTCAAAAAGTCGCATATAAGCGACGGATGCGAATGTCACTACTCCAGATTCACTAATAAATATAGATTTCAAAATCCAAGGGTCAAACTGGCGTGCCTCACTTGAACGAGCGCAGTTCCAAACCTTGCAGTCAGTTTTGAACATGATGAAATCTCTTGCATCAATGATCTTATTGGCAACATTCACAACAATGTCAGGAATAAGATTTGCCCAGGGACGAGGCATTATTGATAGGATAGCCAAAGAACAAGGTTATGGGAGAACAATGGAGAAGTTACAGCTCCATCAAAGACAAATGAGTGGAAAAGGTAGTCCATAAGGTCTGGTATACTGATGTCTTGCTAAAAGGACCTTCTGGACTACAATTATTTCTTCCGGTACGTTAACATTCCGCTGAACGGTCTTTCCCCCTTCCTCAGAACGTCCTCCCTCCATCCACAAAAGAATGTAATTCTTATTTCCCGATAAGTTTATATGAATATATAAGTGTAAATTTGGTCAAAATTGAATTAGTTTGAACTGAACGGATCCCACAACTACTCTAATCTTTTCGGGAGCAGTTTTTTCAATAATGGCTGAAGGGGTTCCTCTGGCCATAAATATCCCCCTTCCTCCTAGCACCCTTTTCTCCTCTCCCCACTCTTGCAACCAACAAAAAACCCCATTCTCGCACAACGTCCTCTTCCTCTCCCAACTCTTGCAACCAACAAAAAACCCCATCCTCACAAAGCGCTCCCTTCCTCTCCCAATTCTTGCAACCAACAAAAAACACCATCCTCGCACATCACTCCTTCCTCACCCCATGAAGCCATTGTCTCCTAGAGGTGGGCGCAAGCCACATCCTCCTCTTCTGATGAAAGGGAGGATCTCTAGTGGTCTGATGAAGAGGAGATAGAGCGGAGGCCCATTCGGGTGGTGGTTGACACATCCTCTGATGATTCGGAGTTTGTGGAACAAAATGAAATCCAAGATCATGTGCCTCTGAAACATCGCACCCCTCGCAACTCAGCAAGAAGTGCTAGGGGTGAGGGGCGCAGAAGCACCGCCACTCGCCGGAGAACTGTCGTCTCCAAGCGCTGTCATCCCCTCTCATCCTCATCGGTCAGCGGTAGCCGGTCTCTTCCATCCTCGTCGAGCAGAGGCCATCATCGACCGGCCGTCATCATCCGCCATGGAGCGGCGCCAGGGCCGTGCGCGACCGGCCACCATGGAGCGGCGACATCATCCTCTGGCGACGGCATTGGAGGGACGGCCTCATCCGTGGGCGGTGCCCTGGGAGGTTCGCCACCATCTTGCGCGAGCGGCGGCAATAGAGCGACATCCTCATCTGTGAGCAGTTGCAATAAGGTACCGGGTGCACCATCGACAAAGAAGAGGTGCCTTGATTAGTGGATTAGTGGTCACCGCTACTAGTAGAAGTAGGAGTAGAAGAAGCAGAATGAAGATTCGCCTTCTGTTCATCTGGTTTGATTGAATACTACTACTGTTTTTTGTTTGTAAGATGTTGGTTTTCTCATTGTGTAGCAGTGACAGTTTAATCCGGTCCGACTCAAAACTACAAACATGACTCTCATCAGTGTTCTTTTGGTATTTAAGAAATCAACGGAATGGACTTTCCGTATACAATGAATTTATACCGAGGGAGTACACACACAATACCATTTTTATTAGAAACAACACCATTCAAATACAAACGACACAAATGCATGCATACGCATTGATTACACATGATGATGGATCGATGCACCATAGTTCGAACTACAATGACATACTACTAGCATCTACAATCACGGCTCATACTACTACCATCACCACATACTACTAGCATCTACCATCACGGCTCATACTGCTACCATCACATGCTCATGGAAATCCAGTCGCAGCACGGAGTGCAGCAAAATGTGTCTCCTTGATCAGATACAAATCCAAAGTGCGATGCCTCGCCCTTGCATCTCAAGTCTAGGCAGGCGAAACGACGATGTTGTGCACATGTAACAGCATGTGAGCTTGGTGTAGCATTGCTAAAGTTACTATGGAAAACGTGAGATGCTCATAATATAGTGAGGCCTACGCGTGATAGGAATCTATCTAGGTCAGAATCTTCAGCAGCATGCATCGATTACATGTGTGGATGATGGGTATCACAGGATGAGCCCGACGTGTCTAGGTAGTATGTGTTTACTTCCAGACTTTCCTCTCTAGTGCACGAGAAAGTCCTACAGACAAATCACATCGCGTCAGCTGCATCTAATGGTCGTCTCACTACATCAGCTCATGTCGCATCAACAATGAGACAACTCTCTACCATTTATTTATATAATGGTTTAGGTGTCAATTTCATCTAGAGAACAAGATAGTGTGCTATAATCAGATGGACTGGATGGTTCTTGCGTTGCAACACGCAGGGTGCAGGGTGACTTGACAAGTCCTCCTCGATCAGGTACGCTGCATTAGTCATGACTATACACATCTATGAATGGTCTGGATTCACACTTGATTATTCCTGCAAGCATTGGAGACTGAGAAATGTGATGAACTTGTTGACGCGACAAGACCAAAACGGAAGAAGCTAGAATTGGAATAGCAATATATTTTTTTTGTTTTTTTTCATTTGTTTGTTTGTGTGTGTGTGTAATATTAACATGCATATAAGCACAGAAGGGCATCTCGAATGGGCGTTTGGGAACGACATGCTCTCAGAAGTTGATCAATGTGTCGATCATTGAGAATTGCAGTTAAGCACTGACATCGTGTGTTAACCGATGAACTTGTGTGCACATGAAGCACACACCCTCTGAACAGACGTGTCGATCATTATGAATCTCACTTAAGGACTATAACCAGAAAGTTTTTGACCCGAACATGGCCACATCCTCTCTGAAGGGACGCGTCCATTCTGAGTGGTAATTGATGTCCACGAATGGACGTTTCAGAACAACACATTCACTCTCAGCCCACTATAATAAGAGACACTTTAGGCGCGAGACGATCAATGTAGGACATTTGTGTTAATGACCTTAGACGCTAAAATGATTCCTTCCATGCAAGTTAACCAGTCTCAAGCCAAGAAACGAAAGCTGAAGGAACCACAAGCAACTTCAAGGAATCCTGTACGTTCATGGTGGGAGGTCGTCAATGGAAACTATGTTGCTATCCTACAGGTATGAATGATCATCAGTCGATGGATGTTCTAGACAGCATTACTGTCATCCTCGTTCCTTTGCACAAATCACAAATGGTATGTGTCTCATTGCTGCTATGAAGACACACGCTCACACATGGCGATACGGTCGCAATATGTTATTGTTTGTCAAACCTGTGACTACTTCCACGTAGGTGCGAGTGTTGTTGTGTGCGATGACTGAAGACCCAAGCGATGAAGACGATACGTTTCGAGTTCAAGCTACAAAAGAAGTTTGGTTCATGAATCAGGAACTACAAGCAAGAGGATTTGAATGTCTAGTGGAGCATCATGACATTGAGCGTGTGACATCCAGTGAAAATCGCATACTCATATCATGTGTTGTTTCAGTACTGGAGGACGACTGCATTGAAGTTCCTCCTCCATCAGTGCAAAGAAGCATATGCCAAACCATTGCAGCCCAAGCCCCTGTGGATGTTGTATTCCACATAATAGGTGCAGAATGCCGGGTGATACGAGTGATACGTGCTGATGTGACGAAAGTATCTTGTGTGATGGAGGCAATGCTCTACGGCCTAGGAGTGGAGTCTAGCTCTGAAACTGTTACAATTATTGACACACACCCTGATGGCTTCTCGGTTCTGGATCAAATATGCTAGTGAAAGATCACTCGTGGAGGAGGCTGATTTATGGGACACTCCTACCAATGCCTGTCCTTATTTACTCCTCATTCGCCGACATGTACCAAGTCGAAAGGTTGAAGCTACACTGTGCGTCAAAGATGTGGGACATGGCAAGCGAGGAAACTGTGACTTCATTTCTATGATGGGCAATTCAGGCTAACTGCACACAATTGTAGGACAAGTACATGTCTCTCTTAGAGCGAATCTTTCCTCACAGAATACTCACATATGATTGGGTGGTTGTATGCACTGATCATCTCGAATTTATGCACAATTTCCGTAGAAGATTACCTAAAGGGTTGTACCAGGGTCTCCTGTAGTTTTAATGTTTTATTTAAGTGTTTTTGGTCATGTAATAAATTGTTGAAATAGTATGTTATTTTCTTGCAGTGAGTACATTTGTAATGCTAAAATCGGATCATCCGTATAACGTGAATATGAAGTAGAGTATAGTCCTATGTGTGTTTGTCAATTCCATGATCTATGGTGGCACGAACAACCTAGTCAACAACTTGACTCTGTGTAAGGTCACTGACATTTGGTTCCGACACCCAAGAGGTCTTTCGTTTGGGTCACTGACGTTTGGGTCCATGATTCAAAGACTATCGTTTCCCACTCTGGACCACAAAGGTGGGACTTGAAATTTTGAATTCCCCGCTCATCCTTCTGGTCCTCCTCATTTATATATAAAACAAAGAGGGAAGCCAGGTCTCCCATTTCCCTCGTGGTAATTTTTCCAAATTCAGGGGATCTTCTCCTCGACTGCCTAAGAGATCTAGATCTGCGGCGGAAGCAGCAACGGCGACCTAGCTACCGATGACGGCTTCCTCTGCTACAAGCTGCGACCTTCCTCTTCTACGAGCGGCGGCCTTCCTCGGCAACATCCTTGAAGGTGCAAGATGGTTCGAACTCGTTGCTCCGTCGGCTCCCCCGAGGCTCACCCTAACAACCGTAGATCTGCAACAGTTGCGCAAAACATCATGCTAAAGGCACAAGCTCAGGAAGCTAAATCGAGACGGCATTCAGTAGCGGTACCTTCTTCCCATCCCATTCGTCAGGTCTGTGGTCTCCTCCCTGTATATTGATCAATACAATTAGATTGCTTCCTCATGCTCTTTGGCTTTCTATAATATTGTTTCATGTTACGGTGATTGCGGATCTACTGTGCCCCATCGCAAGAGTTTGTTAGAAGTCATTTTATTTGAGCTTTGTAGAAATTTGTAGATGAAATTGTTGGACTGCTTCCTCGTGCTCTTTGTCGCAGAATATTGTTGTTGCATGCTTCAGTGATTGTGGATCTTCTCCTCTCTATTGCAAGAGATTGTTCCAAGTGAACTTATTTGTGGTTTCTAGCAATTTGTAGATGAATTTGTTGGACTGCTTCCCCATGCTCGTTGCCTTTGAATATTGTTGTTGCAAGCTTCAGTAATTGTGGATCTTCTGTTCCCTATGGCAAGAGATTCTTCCAAGTCAACTTATTCTTCCGATTGCTAATGATCTCAGCCCTTATCTCCTATTCTTGAACTTGTTTCAGCGGGCCAAAGGGTCAACATCTGTAGTCGCTCCTGTTCAGAACTACTCCAAGGTAACAAACTCAACACCTTCTTTGTTTCCAATTACGAATGATCTCAACCTTTATCTCTTGTTCATGTACTTGTTTCAGCGAGCAGAAGGGTCAACATCTGAAGTCACTCCTGTTCAGACCTGCTCCAAGATAACAAACTTAACACCTCCTTTGTTTCCGATTGCGAATGATCTCAACCCTTACCTATTGTTCTTGTACTTGTTTCAGCGGGCCAAAGGGTCAACATCTGAAGTCACTCCTGTTCAGACCTGCTCCAAGGTAATAAACTGAACACCTTTGTTTCCTTAGTTCGAATCAATTACAAGGTCCTAATCTGACTTGGGATCTACTGTTGCTAGATGGAAGCTACCAAGTCAATGATGCTTCTTCCCAAACAAATTAAAACAGAGGCACCCGAGCACTCAAGAATGGGTACCAAATCCTTATGTAGTAGTGTTGATGAAGAGCGTGTTGACGCTCCATAACAGGATGGGGTATAACTTCGACAACAGTTTGTTGCTCACCAGAAAGAGTTATGTAGATTGAAGAAAAAGACTGAAGAATCAGAATCAACTCTGAAAATGTAGTCTGTTGAGATTAAGAGGTTGCAGAAGCTAACCGAAGACAGTGAGGACCTCCTTCATCTACTGCTTAGCAATAAAAGATGAAGAAGTTAAGATCATTAGTTCAAATCTCCACTTTCTCTTGTGATTATGCACTGGATTTAGCTTTGTTAATCAATGTTCGTTGTGATACTGTTACCCTATCTTGTAACAATTTGTGATATGTGATGAACAATATGGTCGTTCTTGATAGTAAAATAGTTTGTTATATTGTATAAAGAAATATGTGCTGATTAATATTTTGCCAACCAGATCAAAATTATTCAAAAGAAGGATCAAAATTGAAATGAAATCCATTAATACTGATGCATAATTAGTTAAATTTATATTGTCCTTCAGTGGGCTTAGCCCAATTTTATTTGGGCCAAAAGTCAACTTTTTTCAAATTAATGTGACACAGAAGGCTGCAATAATGTGTGCACCTGTTGGACTCGACCCAACAAAAACGGGCCCACCTAATGAAATTTCATCTAAAAAAGCTACAATTGGGCCCAACAAATCTTTTCAGCCTATAGGAAAAGTTTTGGGCTCAACCCTGCTACAAACGGGCCAAGTTCATTTTATGATGCATACGATTTGTCACAATTGGCATGCCACATCAGATTCTGTCTAGCATGGAAAAGCTACAGGACCGAACTTATGACGCATTGTATAGACGATTTTCCACACGTCATCAAACTCATGACAACGGGAAATAAGGTCTCTTCATTAATTGCGGTTTGTGACGCTCGATTAACGGTTTGAGTTTGAGTTTCCTATCCTTCGGTATTAAGAGTGCTTTCTCCTTCCTTTATTTTGTTTCAACTATTGGCCCCTCTTTGGGGAAGATTTTTATCCCAACACTGGTTAGAAGGCCCAAAGACAAAGGTGGGTTGGGTGCTATTAATATTAGTGTCCACAATGACGCTCTTTTGTTGAAGCAGTTGGACAAGTTCTATAACAAAGCTGACATTCAATGGGTTCTGCTTATTTGGCAAACGCCGGGTTCGAGTTTGAGTTTCCTATCCTTCGGTGTTCAGAGTGCTTTCTCCTTCCTTTATTTTGTTTCGTCTATAGGCCCCTCTTTGGGGAAGATTTTTATCCCAACACTGGTTAGAAGGCCCAAAGACAAAGGTGGGTTGGGTGTTATTAATATTAGTGTCCACAATGATGCTCTTTTGTTGAAGCAGCTGGACAAATTCTATAACAAAGCTGACATTCAATGGGTTCGGCTTATTTGGCGAATGTATTACAACTCTGTTGTTCCACTTCTGGCAAGAGAGAAAGGCTCATTTTGGTGGAAAGATATACTCAGGCTAAAGATTCAGTATCGAGGAATTGCTATTTGCCACCCAGGCAAAGGAGATTCTATTGGTTTCTTGGAAGACCTTGTCAATGGAAAGATTCATGCCGGTGTATACCCAAATCTTTTCCAAATTGTTGTTGATAGCAAAGCTCTCTGGAAGCAGCGTTCCTCCTCCACTATGCTGGATTGCTTTAAAATCCCAATGACCAGAAGTGATTACAATGAATTCTTGGATTTACAGAATGATTTTGATTCTATTTTTGATACCTCAGAGGATGAAAAAGACTTATGGACATTCATTTGGGGTCTGCAAAGATTTTCTTCACATGATTACTATCTTTTCCAGTTCCACAATGTTCACCCAGAAAGGTCAACTGTATGGATTTGGGAAACTAAGTGTGTTCCCAAGATTAAGTTCTTTGGCTGGTTACTTCTGGTGGATAGGTTAAGTACAAGAAATCTCTACTCCTAAAAAGAATGAAGTGGAGAAAAAAATTGGGTCTACGTCTTCCGCTCAGACGACCACAAGGGATGACCGCGACTGCCCCTTGGATGACCGCGCCTCTGACTCCCCTAGCGCTGCCCTCCGGTCCCACCATCCGCATTCCAATTTTTTCTCAATCCCTCGCCCTCACGCGTTGTGAAACAACCGGCGGATAAAAAAATGGCTGCTGCCAGCCGAAAGGACAGTCTCCTCCCTCCTCGCCGAAGCCCCAGGCCAGGCCCCCTCATCTGTCTGCCCAGCACAAGTCGAGCTTGCTTCTCCCGCCAACCCCCCGTGGGTTCTCGAGTGGTATCCGGGCGATTCATGCGGGCCAGAGATTGGGGGGATTGATTACGTGCGGACAATCTCGCTCGCGTGGGTTTTGGTTTATTTTCCTCTCGCATTCCTCGGTCGATTCGAATAACGCCATGTAGTTTCTGCGGGATGGGATGGGATGGGGTTGGATCGGATTAGCTTGATAACCGCTTCTTTGCATGCTGCTTTGTCGAAATTTTAGTGAGGGTTTCTTCTGGATTTTGGTGGGGGGTTTTGGTTTTAAACAGCAGGTCAGGTCTCTCCACCTATTCGGGCGATCGAGCTAATATTGTCCTCGCTCTATTTTCCTGCCTCACCAGGAATCATCCATCTCGATCTGATGTTTATTTTAGTAGGCTATATTTGTTGTTTGGTCAAGTGCCGCGTCTATTTCCGGGGTTCGGATGAACAGTACTCATGTGAAACGCAATGCTTGTTTGGTTGATTCGGAACGGTGTACGCAGCTATTGTTTTCACGGACTGGTGGCTGCTGCCACGAGTTCTCTCTTTAATGTTTGGCTGCTTTGCATGTTGTTAGCAGTGGAGTTCTGTCAAGTGTTTGGAGCCTTATTCATTATCAAGGCTACTGTCATCGATCATTACCAATTTGAAGCAGTTTTTTTGAAATAAACATTATGAGTAGCCTCTCATTTTTTTAGCCTGAACTTCCCATTCAATGCTGGCAGTTATGGGTAACTGTCAGCACAACAAAGAGATGCTGCCTAAGTTAATCGTTGGCATGGACTATGTAACACTCAAAAACTTATTTTTATTGCACACTTTTTCTTCCTACAACTGCATTTTCAGATTTTACATGTCATGGATGACTAACTTTGCTTCTGAATGATATCTGATTTCTTGTGGTGTCTTCTTTCTTACATATCTGGTGTATGGCTTAAAATTACAAGGGCCATATCTTGGTTTACAATGAATTCTGAAAAAGATTTTGATACTTCTTACAAATCAATCAATTAAAGTGAGATCATAGTATAGTGTCTTAGTTAATTTACAGATCTGCCAACTAAACTTCAAGTGTGATGATTGTCATTCTCGAAAATCTGAATACGCTATTTTGACTACGTAAATATGTGTTCTTAAATCTCAAAGTGCTGCAACATTTGTTGTTATAGGTTAGCCAAAAAATAATGTAGATAAAATTTAGAGCACAATTCAAGTTTAATATGAAAAAGTTTTTTTTGGACAGTGCCTTGTCAGCACTTCCTACTTGGTTTCATATATATATATATATATATATATATATATATATATATATATATATATATATATATATATATATATATATATATATATATATATAGCCAATTTCAGTTTGAATTGAGATGGATTCCACATGAGCAGGAGATAGTTCGACACCACTTGCAGATATCACAAACAATATAAATCAAGGTTTGATGAAGCACTTTTCACAACTCAGTATGTTTTGTTGGCAAAATCTGAATGTGTTTTGGTCGTGTTGCTAGGGGCCTTGGACTGTAATGAGCGAGGAGACAACGGTATGCATCAATGCCAAAGGAACAAAAGGATGAGCTCAACAGGAGACGAGAGAGGCGCCTGGAGAATAAACGGTGAGCCAATGAAAACACAACATGTAACTATAGAATGTCAAGATATGTGAATTGTATTCAGATTGAATCGTTTTTGTTCCAGGACTATTTAACATAGGTGCAAATCAAGGGAATCATAGTCATGCTGCATCCAATGGCGAACATACCATCCTTATGACCGATAAAGGTGACATCATTGCTATTGTTCATTTGAAGTTATGAATCACAAGTGTATGCATGTTTTAATTAAATGCAACATCTAATTTGACCAGGTGTTAGTGTAACAATTGATGCAGGTGAGGAACGGCTCCATAGGGGACATTTGACTCAAAACTATGACCTGCCAGGTTAGTCTAAACAATAATCATTCATCTTAGCGTGTCACACATGTAAGCAATAATCATTCATTTTCTGGATGAAACTACAAAATGGCGGGCTACGAGAATGGTATACAGATTTAACCGTCTTTGTTCTGTCTTTTATTTTCGGATGCATGAAGTCTGTATGCTGTTTTGGTGTGTCCTAAATAAATAAATAAATTATTTCTCCATGCATCATATTTTTTAAAAAAATGCATTAATATAGAGTGTGACCATATTAGTGTAATGTAATGATTTATTTTAACCAGGTGTTCGTGTATCAATCGATGAAGATGAAAATAGTGAATGGCTCCACAGAGGACAATCGACTCAAACCAATGATCGGCCAGGTTAGTCTGATACAATAGACATCCTATCTTGATTTTGGGTATGCATGTTTTAATTAAATGCATCATCTAATTTGACCAGGTGTTAGTGTAACAATTGATGAAGGTCAAGAACGGCTCCATAGGGGACATTTGACTCAAAACAATGACCTGCCAGGTTAGTCTAAACAATAATCATTCATCTTAGCGTGTCACACATGTAAACAATAATCATTCATTTTCTGGATGAAACTACATAATGGCGGGCTATGGGAATGGTTTACAGATTTGACTGTCTTTGTTCTGTCTTTTATTTTCGAATGCAAGAAGTCTGTATGCGGTTTTGGTGTGTCCTAAATAAATAAATAAATTATGTCTACAGGCATCATATTTTATTTGAAATTCACTGATATAGTGTGACCAGATCATAGTGTATTGTAATGATTTATTTTAGCCAGGTGTTAGTGTATCAATTGATGAAGATGAAAATAGTGAATGGCTCCACAGAGGACAATCGACTCAGACCAATGATCGGCCAGGTTAGTCAGATACAGTAGACATCCTATCTTGATCTTGGGTGTGCTAAAAACACTATGTTTGTTTTTTAATAGAAATGGGAGTCCTGAATGTTTTATCACCACTCACTTATTCAATGTTATATAGCTGAGCAGCTGTTTGTTTTGTAGTTGGTTGTGAGATATCGATTAGTGCAGAGACAAACGACGATTGCATACATGACATAGCCATTGAGAGTACTATTTCTGAAGGAGGCAATTCAATTCTTTAGAAACCGATCTGTCAATTTGGTTGTTTTCTGTTGTTCAAAACATGTTAATATTACTTCAGCAACCGAGGTCAATCTGGTTGTTTTCTTTTGTTGAAACCATGTCAATATTAATGTTACAAAATTCTATCACACCGTTTACCAAAGTATATATTTTTGGGGCTCAAATAAACCTGCAAAATTGTTTATAACAATTATTGTGTTAAAACAACCATTAGTTATCAATCAGTACTAACTAACATCCGACCACCAATTGTATTTAGAGCCTTAAACCAACTTTTGTTAACACCTATTATAAGCCAGTTAATGTTTGGTTTGCATACATGACATAGGCATTTAGAGTACTATTGCTGAAGGAGTAATTTATTTCGCTTCAGAAAGCGAGCTGTCAATTTGGTTTTTACCGTTGTTGAAAAAAGTTAATATCACTTCAGAAACTGAGTCGTCGGTCTGGTTGTTTTGTGTTGTTGAAAATATATTAATATTAATATTATGTTCTTCTATCACACCATTTACCGAAGTATTTTTCGGGGCTTGAATAATCTTGCAAAATTATTCCCAACAATTATTGACTTATTGTGTTAACATCTTTGGGAATTCATGCGACATCTTAAGCTCGTGCACAACATGAGGGCCTAGACCGATCCATGGTTCGCGGATTATATGTTGCTCATAGGTAATGGCACAGAGGAGGTAAATGAAGATGGTGATGTACGCCTTCCTGACGAAATATGTGTCCCGTACACTGGGGATTCCGAGAAAGATCTTGACACATTGATTGAGATCATCTTTCCAAATCTCAATGAAAACATGGCAAACAAGGATTACATCACCTATAGAGCCATTTTATCAACACATAATGATTGGGTAGATGATATTCATTTGAAGATGATCAACAAGTTCCATGGTGGGGAGGTGGTGTACCACAGTTTCGACGAAGCGGTTGATGATCCCCACAACTACTATCCTCATGAGTTCCTTAACACATTGACTCCCAATGGGATACCTCCACACATCCTAAAGCTAAAGATCGGCTGCCCGGTTATACTGCTTAGAAATTTAGACCCTGCAAATGGACTATGCAATGGAATAAGACTGTTGGTTAGAGCATGCCAAAGAAACTCAATAGATGCTGAAATTGTTTTGGGGCAGCATGCCAGGAAGAGGGTTTTCCTTCCTCAGAGACCCTTGTGCCCCTCTAATGATTAGATGTTCCCATTTCAATTCAAGAAAAAGTAGTTCCCAATTAGGCTTAGCTTCACCATGACAGTCAACAAGTCATAGGGTCAAACAATAGCAAACGTCGGAGTGTACTTGCCCGCACCAGTGTTCTCCCATGGACAGTTGTATGTTGCTATATCTAGAGCCACAACCAGAACGAACATCAAGATCCTCGCCCTCCCACCTAATGTTGTGGCAGAGGAGGAGGAAGCTAGAAGGCAGGAAAAGAAAGATGCAAAAAATAAAGCAAAGGGCAAGGGTAAACATAATGATCCGGTCAAAAAACAAAAAAGAGTACTACCGGTGAATGGCACGTATACAAAGAATATTGTATATAAGGAGGTGTTGACATTGTAGGTAAGGTAATATTCTATTTATTATTCATGTGTATCTTACATAATAATGAGTGTTTGGAAAATAAATGATGCCATTTATTGTTTCTCTCTTTATCTTTAGGCAAAATTAAATGATCCATGATACTTTCATGCCATGATGTTTCAACTCGACATGGTTTGTGACAATTTAATAATTCAGGCACACAAAAGTCCATTTTATGCTAGGGTATTTACTGTGATTTTTGTTGCAGAGCTACGATTAGTGAGAATGATGTTCAAAGTCAAATAATGTCATGTATTATTTAATTGTACATGAATAAATAAAGGTAAAATATGAAGAGTTTCTTGCATAAACGAAAAGTTTGTTCTTCGCATATTATTTGGCTCATGAGTTATTCATTCTATGCCGGTGGCTGGAGCTGAATGTATATTCACTACGGGAAACAGAGCCTTCGCCGAGAGTAAAACTCTTTGGTGAGAGCCAAACCTTGGGCTCTCGGCGAAGAGCTCTTCGCCGAGAGTAAAAAAAATAATTCTCGGTGAAGAAAAAACTCTCGGTGAAGAATTCTTCACCGAGAGCCAAAAAATTAACTCTCGGCGCCAAAAAAATAACTCTTTGCGATGAATTCTTCGCTGAGAGCATTTTCTCGACTCTCGGTGAATAATTTTTTTTAAAAATCATTTTTTCACTTCCCAAATTTTTCTATCCTCAACATCCACTTATACAAAGGATATGTTCAAATTTGACGAAAGTTTGCTATATTTAAAAATTTGGCTTCATTCTAGGTAATTTTTTCGAAGACATCCGATATGAACTGCAAGTGCTTGAAATCATAGAGTAAAGTTGTTGGAAAAATGATATTCATGTTCATGAGACATCTCTAAGACCATGTACACGAAATGAAACTAAATTTCAAACATTTTGTTCTCTGATCATGATGAAGATCGTGTCGTAGAAGGTTTTAAAATTATATAAAATTCAAATGAAGTTTGAAAATCTCGAATTTTGTCGAGCGCTCGTTATTTCATATGTCGATGTTGTGGTAAATAGTTGGGAACATTTTGAGCACTGTTGACGCAAAATTTGCACCCTACGTCAAACACACAGCAAGCCGAACAAGCTGGCTTCACACGCGAAAAGATTCCAAGACGTGCCAGTCAATTTTCCCTGAAAATTAAAAAAAAAGACAAAGTAGTTAAATTCCAAAGCTTGGAACTTGCCGGGAGATACCAGACAGTTCCATATTTACGGCTAGAAAAGCCATGTGAGATGACATATAGCTATAAGAAGCTATCTGCCAGCAAACTAGAAACCATTCGGGAGCTTCAAAGTATAAAACAGAACATAGCCGAACGGATGATGTAAGCATGACGAAAGATCGATCTTTATTTAAATAAAATCGCATGTGCACAAAGCCATGACCGATCCTCGAGGATAAATAACAATAATAAATAAAGTAAAGCATGATCATAAATATGTAATAAACAAGCATGCATAGGTCCAAAGCACTAGTCTACCGCATGTCTAGGTACTTTAAAACCTGTCAAGCATGATGTCAAACAAAGTTTATCCACCGCATGATATAACTTGTTTGAAAATCACATCACTAACCACAAATAGATCTATCCACCGCATGATACAATCTAAATATGGAAAGCTAAAAGCATACAATGTTTAAAACGTAACTTATAAACACGTTTCGGTCGTGAAAGCATAACCGAATACGGCTGAACAAATACGAATCGGGGTCCATGAAGAAGGAACAAACATTGCCAAAGATGGCAAACCTATCAGATTGAATTAAAGATCTAATCCACCAGATGATTAGCTTCAAGACAACCCCAAAACCTGCATCTACCGCATGATACCCGGTTCCGTCAAGATTTACTCAAGATTAACAAGATTGAACCCGCAACATGTAGCAACCTAGATTGGTTCGGTTTCGGCTATTTGACGAACACGTGATCCATGTGCCTTTTGAAGCAAGATATGAACGTGCGATGTAAAGATCACGAAACAAGATAAAGCCGATCCAAATCAATCTAAATTGGGCAAAAGAGTGTTAGATGAATTTAAACATAAAGTAAAAACTCAAAGCAACATAGGGTAACCTAATGAATCTATTGGATCTTGACAAAATCCAATAGAGTCGATAACTAGCTCCAAGCTAGATCTTAGCCCACGGCATGGCTCATGACTTAACAAGAAACCCTCTTGAACCAAGCTTAAATCTACCGCATGATACTAACCATGGTAACAAGACTACTTGCATCACGATCTAAATCCACCGCATGATACTAGACATGATACAAGGTTGCCGGTACTTACGGAGGTCGACGGATCGATGAACCCTCTCGAAGAACTCGACGACACGACAAAGGACTCAAGGGTTTGGCGTAAAGCCGGTTTGTTATGAGAATGTTTCAAATACCATTACATACATCCAGGGTCTATATTTATACCCTGTCATGGCATGACTCCGAATGGACTACGAGCACAATATTTGATACCTAATTTATCTCTAAGTGCGATTGCTTATTCATCCATTCATCCCTTCCGCTCGGGCCACGTCATCACGCAATCCCGCAAAATCAGCGCAAACAGTTTCCTTGCCGAACGGAAGCAAACTGCCGACCACGAGCCCCTTTGCCGAATCTTTCTGGAGAAACCTTCCTTCTCCCGGACGGATTTTTCACCAAGCTGGGCCCACAAATCAGACTCCTTCCTGTACCAAATTTTGGTGTTAACATATGCCCCTTCAATTTCGGGATAAAAGTGATTTTTTCCGAAATTTACTCCAGTCGCCAACGTCTTCAAATTGAATCTGTTTAACACCTATTCTCTCTCCTCGCAATCTATCGGAGCCTCCGTCTAGATCCAAACCCTAGGTCATCTTTTCCCCAAGCTCAAATCCTCAATGGCAGGTCAAAATCAAGCTGCTCAGGTAAATTCCATCCCCATAAGCTTCATTCGGCACTACCTTTTCGATTTTTACCTCAGATTTCTTCCCCGCCTTTTCTCAATAGGAGCTTTCCACCAAGCTTTTGATTCGCACTGAGGCCAATTCGTCGTCTTATTTCCTCGGTCCTGTAGGAATTCCCGATCCTCGTGAGTTTATTGTAGCCGAATCTCAAAGAATTCCTTTCACAGCGGCTCTATCTAAGCCTTCCCTGTGGCAAGACGCCTTCAAGAACTGGCCCTTGCCCCCAATTGCAGGGTGGAGAAATTGGTACAAAAGGGTGCTTGCGGATAACAGTGTTAAGACCCAAACTTGGGGCAGCCTCCGTATTGCTCAATTCTTGGAGCTTTCTTTGGCCGAGACCCCGAAGAACGAAGATCTTTTGACAGCAGCTTGTCATTTTTGGTCAAACGGCGTCAATGCTTTCCTCTTTGGTCACGACCCAATGTCCCCAACTCTGGCCGACGTATATATGATCACCGGCCTTGATGTTTCAGGATCCGTGTACCCCCGGGACTTCAAAGGCTCCACAAGACAAACGAGAGGTGAAACCGAAAGTGGATATAAATCATATATCCGGAATCACATGAAGGATGGCCCCCGGGTGAAGTCGAATACGAGCATTCCCGAACATGTGGTTGTGCGGATTTATTTTCCATGGTAAAGCCAATGAACCCACTCGAATCACATTGTGATGGCAACACATTTGGCTGGTGGTAAACGCATTCCTCTTGGAAAATACCTCATGGGTAGTGTGTATCATATGCTTCATCGGACTATCACCCAAATGCATACGCGGCGAAGATACTATGTGTCAACGGCCCTTGGTGGTTTGTACAGATGTGGCTGCAACTGCATATGCACCAGATTGTCGGCATTAACCTCAACAACCGGCTTTTCGCTTCATCCAGCTATAATGAAGGGGAAACTCAGATCACGAGAGGATGCCAAACCTATGGAGAGGCTGCTTCAACTATTTCCATTAATCAGAATGTCAGCCAGCTTTTCGAGCTCTTCTTCAAAGGCTTCCCTGACCCTCTTTGGCTTCCTTATCCGGATAATGACAATCTAACTCTCCCCCGTTAATTATCCTTTGAAACCGGACGCCGGGATGGAAGGTTTGTAGAAATCTTTAACATCTTTATCCATCATGTCCTTTGCCAGCTGAATTTTGTGGAGGGAGGTTAAATCACAGTACTTATGAATACTATCAGCCAAATATGATGGCCCGATAGCTTGGATGTGGCCAGATGCCCCCAAGATTATTTCTTCATGAATTCCTCAAACCCAGAGAGGAAATCAAGGAAAACATGCAAGCCAGAAGGGTTTTTGCGTATGAATGCAGCCCAATTCTTTACACCTGGCCTTTCACACCCACAACAATAGCTCATCCCACCTTCAACTCTTGGTGGCAAGAATTTCATGACCACATTTTCAGTGAGCCAGTGCACTCATTTTGTTTAGAGCTGATGCCTTATTTTCAGCCAACTTCAGAGGTAACATAATTGTCTTTCTCTTCAGATCAGACATTCCTTTTACTAACCATGATTTTGACCACTCCCTGCAGAATACAGTGCCTGCCCCTCGAGCCAGGACAATTATTTATAATGCAGTATATCCTATTTCTGCTCTGGGATTTAAATCCCCAACTTTGGCTCAACAGATGGCCAGATATGCCACAATGGACCCAATTCTCTTCAGTGCCACTGCTGACAAGAGAAAAGGCCTATCCCTGATCGCACCTCCAGCTGCCAAGAGGAAAAGAACCACCAAGAAAGTCCCTGTTGAGGTAAGATTTCGTCTTTCTCGATCACAAGATTACTCTTATTCTGACAAATTTCACCTTGTGCAATTTCAGACTAGAATCCAGTAGCCTTCAGCTTCAGAACCTGCCAATGCTTCATCTACTGGTATGACCTTTATCACCTTTTCCTCAAAGATCAAAACTAGCATTTACCCTTAATCTGGTATTCGCAGAAGAAACACTGGTGAATCATCCTGTGGATATCCCTGTTCCTCAACATGTAAGTTCACCAAGAGCTGAGCCATCTTCTGATCAAGTAGAGATCTCATCCTCATCAGGGACCCAGTCACCCCCTGTTCAAACAGAGGTGTCAGCTTCACCAGAGATGAACCCCTCAATCCAACCAGAGGCTTCAAGCCCTTTAAGGGTTCAATCCCCTATTAGCCAGGCAGAAACCCCAACCTCAACAGAGGTAAATCCACCTCGTCCTCTGCCCGAAGCTTCAAATCGCCGGAGATTGCACCGGCCCCTGTCAGCGAAGCCTCAGCTTTGCCAAGAGCTCCTCAGACTCCTCTTCCATCAGTGGCCCAAGAAATCCCCCCGGAACCCAAACAAAACCTTGCCCCAGCTCAGGAAATCAGGCATGAGGTAAGCACATGCACTCAACTCTGTTATCTTCTTTTTTCAATGAACCACTCCTAACTCGGCAATGTTACCCTTTCAGGATCAAACTCCATCATCATTAAGCCCATTAGTGGAGAATGATCCAGCTGCCGAAACAAGAGAAGGAGGAACTCAAGCCCTATCAGAGGAAATCCAAGCAAGGCTCAAGGAAATCTTTGCCTGGCTGCAAAAGGATGCTCGAAACCAAATCAGAGATGTTGATTATTTCGAAGGAATGCTTGAGCCCATCAGCCAAAAGCTCCCTGAGGATATCAAGACTTCGTTGGAACCCATCTCTGGTCTAGATATTCACTATGTGGCCATAAGGCGAGCCTTGAAAAGTGCATCTACCTGACCAACTGTTGAGCAAAAGAAAGCCAAAGCTGAACAAGCTGCGAATGGAGCACAATCCCAAACAGAGAGCCACAAAGGAATGTTGACCAATCTGCAAGCTGCTCGTGAATTGAAAATCGCCAGAAAAGCTGCATTGGAGGCAGAGCTGAAGAATTTGTCTACCGAAATAGAAGCTGATGACAAGAAAATAGCCGAACTTCCTGGACTAATAGAGAAAACCCAAGAGGAAGCATCATTGGCCATAACTGAAGTGAATTAGTGTGAGGCAGAACTCACCGTCCTGTCCAATGCCCAGAAAGATTACCAGGAATGGATGGAGAACATCCACCAAACAATATCAAATGCCTCCAGTGTAATCGCAAAATATTTAAACATTTAGCTGTACTAAGCAATGTGTAACCAAATTGACCGTTCTCGTAACATTTGCCTTTTATAAGTTCGCTTTCCTTTTCTTTGCATGACTTCGATTGCAACTCTGAACGATCCATTCGGTAACTAGTAGTCAAATAGTGCCATACCCGAACGGCACCTCAACTACAACTTAGCCGAGCCAGTCAACCAAATACGACTCAGCTTTGAATCCCAAACGACCCGACGACGAATTGGTCAAGGAAACCTCTCCACCTTACAAGTTTTTTGGGATACGCGCCACGATCTGAGGCCTCGATCTTTTTCACCAGGCCTATAAGTAAAACTGTAGGTGCCCCCAGCTCTTTACCAAGCCTTTAGCCTTCAAATCTTCGCCAACCTCAAGCTTTCTTTTCCTAATCACCAGCGCAGCCCCAAGAACCATGGCGGGCAGCAACAGGTGCCGCGCCGCCGACGAGGCGGAAGGGAGCCGCGCTAGTGCGCGTCGGAGGCAATGATCGCCATCTTTCCTTCATAACTTGTCTGAGATTTCCTTTTGTTTCTGATGATCCTCTCTGTTTCAGGCTTATTTAATGGAACCCGTCCTCTGCGCCGGCCAATCAACCCCTGCCGGATGACTCCTCGGAATCGGACCACTACTCCTCCGTGCCCTACGGGGAACTCGACGCCCTCCGCTTCAAGGCGGAGCTTGAGGTGGCCCAGCGCGAGCTGGAAGACGTCTCCAAGAAGGCTGGCATAGCCGAACTGGAGTGGGAGGACTAGCGCAAGCAGCTGCTGGCAACCATCGACGGTACAGCCCTGGAATTGCTCCCAAATACAATATGGCTTTTGATACTAATCACCATCGTCTTGCACTTTGCAGCCCGTGACGCCGAGCTCAACCAGCTGAAAATGCTGGTGGAGCAATTGGCTGACAAGGTGAACACCCGTGGAGACACACCGGCGGAGCGCCTTGCCGCGGTGGAAAACCGCGTGGACGAGGTGGCTACCCACGACATCCGCCTGGGCACCACTTTGGGCTTGGCCGCCATGGCGACGCACACCAGCATCGACTACTCCATCCGGCCGCGCGGCTTCCAGGGCGGCGCACCAGAAGACATCGACGAGATCGAGGTCATCTTGGAGCGCCTCGACGGCCACGACGACGCCATTGCCGAACTCACTCATCCCCAGTCTGTGCTAAACAGGCTCTTTGATTAGATTGTACTACGGATGTTTGATTTTCGGCAAAAAATAAAGAACTTTCAATTCCCATGCTTGTATTGTGATGATTCCTCCGTGTTTGCAACTGTGAGCCTTATTTTCCCTAAACGCATTCGGGAACTTGCTTGAGCCAAACACGCGAAAATGGATGGCCCTTGGCACAAAAACCGCAGAAAATCCTCAATTCGGTAATCCATAAGCACTGTACAATGAAAACCCTTCGCATTCGGGAGGAAAACCCTACCGCTTGGTATTCCAATAACGCACGCCAGCCAGTCATCACTCCCAATGCACTCTCTCAGTCAATAAAATAGCCTGCTGGGATGCCCTGCAAATCCACTCGCACACTCATCCATCACTTCTCATCTCCTCTCCTGCTCCAGAAGAGAAAACCCCAAGGCCATGGACAAAGGCAAGCAACCCAAGGAAGACAACGCCCCAAAGAAACGCACTATTCTAGAGTAAGTTTTCCTTCGACTTGCTTCTTGCTTTCGTATGTGATCTCATGCTTTACCCCCTCTTTGCTTTCTTTAGCCTTGATCTGCTTCCTGAGAAAATCATTGGGCCGAAGAAACGCCTGAATATATTTCCTCTGACTCCTCCCTCGAAGCAGAGGACGCCACGCCCGAGCAGAGGATCAACCGTCAATTACGCCGCCGCGTTCGGCATCTGGAGCATGACCTCCGGGACATCACCGCTCGTTGCCAGGCCGAACACGAGAGTCGCATGGCTTTGGAGGCACTGGTAGGAGGTAAACATTTCCATCTTCATTTTGACTCCATGCTTGCACCCGGATCTCTGTCTCTTAGAACTGTTCCTCTGTCCCAGATATCTCCGACAGGTACAGTAACCTGAAAGCGGCTTGGGACAACTTGATGGAGGCAGCAAGCCATGGTCATCCCCACAGCTTCCAAGTTGCCGTCAAGGTGGTCCTGGAACAACTGAAGAGGGAGGAGCTGAAGAAGCAAAGAAAAAAGTATTGAAGCATACTTTTACTTCTTATGCCAGGCCTTCTGCTTCCCACCCCTTCGTAATCCTGAGCAACTGGGTTGTTAGATATAAACCTACAAGAAGCATTTGCAATGTAGTTTCGTGCTAAGGGCAATACATCTAAGTATTGGCCATCTCCTCTGTTTAGGATTTTTTGTTCTAAAGGCGGCTTCGTTCTTGAACGCCGGCTGTTTCTGTATCAAATGCATGTAATCCCAATGCTTGTGATCAACGATCGATTTCAATACTAGGATAATATTTCTTCAAATATCTTCCATTTATTGCAGCAGAAAATTCCTCTCCTAGTAAAGTTTTCAACATGTAGGCATTACCGGGCACGCATCTGACCACCCGAAAAGATCCCTCCCAGATTGGGGACCATTTGCAGAATTCACTGTATTTGGTTCCAATCGGCAGTAAAGCTATCCAAACCAAATCCCCTTCTGCAAATTGCCTGACCTTCACTTTCTTGTTATAATATTTAGCAACTCGCAGCTTGTTCTTTTCGATATTTTCCAGGGCTCTAAGACAAATCATGTGCAAGTCCTCTAATTCATCCATCATTAAGCCACTGTAATCTTTGGAGCTTAAGTCCTTTTGTAAAACCACTCTCCTAGAATCTGATTGTATTTCCCAAGCTAAGACTGCATGGTGCCCATAAACCAATTCATAAGGAAACGTCTCTGTAGCTCCATGAGGGGCCATTCGGTAAGCCCATAAAGCTTCATTGAGTACCGAATGCCACCTTCTTGGCTTCTGGTCGATCTTCTTTTGTATAAGCTTGATCATGATCTTATTAGAAGCCTCTGCCTGACCATTAGTTGGGCATAATAGGGAGAAGAATTGAACTTGATCCCCATGCTTTCGGCAAACTCCCTAAACTCCAAGGACACAAACTGAGCTCCTTGATTAGTTGTGATTGTTTGAGGAATTCCAAACCGATAGATGATGTGCTCCTTGACAAACTCAACCATGTTCTCTGATGTTACCTTCTTCAGTGGAATTGCTTCAACCCATTTGGTGAAGTAATCTGTTGCTAAAAGCACAAACTTATGCCCCTTGCTAGATGGTGGGTTAATCTGGCCAATCAAGTCTATACCCCGGCCCCCTGAATGGCCATGGCTTGACAATGGGATTTAGTGCCGATGCAGAACCCTTTGAATATTTCCAAACTTCGACGATCCCGAAATCCCTTGTAATACTCAAAGCAATCCTCCAACATCGTCGGCCAAAAGCACCCAGCTTGCCTGATGACCCATTTCATACGGTAGGCCGATTGATGTGCTCCACATATCCCATCATGCACCTCACTCATCATCTTTTTTGCTTCTTCTGGACCCAGGCATCGCAGCAATACCCCATCCAATGATTTGTAGAATAAACCTCCATCCAGAAGAACAAATTTTATGGCTTTGTACCTGTCACACCCTGAAATTTCCCAATTTCAGGATGTGAATATAAAGAATAATTAAATAACGATTTTCTCATAATTTTTTAAAAAATTCCAACATTTATTTTCTTTACAAGAAATCTAGTATAGGAAAAGTCATTGTTTGATTTTTTGAATCAAATAAAAAGTTGTGAGTGTTGCATTCATGCCGATACATCTGGTGCTTCTTGAGTGCAAAAGGTTTCAAAAATGCGTTTAGGAGCTGTCCTAACTCTCCCGAGAATTTTCCGGATTTTTCTATAATTTATTCTCTTTTTTCCCTGAGCTAATTCTATGTATTAGAAGGCTCTAAATCTTTTTTCATGAGCTCCCAATATTTTATTTGGATTGCTCGTGTCCCAATCTATCTCTAGGAATTTTCCCAGAATTTTTAGGATTTTCTGAGTATTTTTAGTGCTTTAAATGAATTACTGGAGTTTCTTTGGAATTCTTTTGTACTGAAAATGTATTTCATAAAATAAAAAATCCTATCCTTCCCTAACGGGTCGAGCCCATGGGCCCGACCCTACCCACTCGTTGGCGCCGGCCGCACCCCGCCGTAGCCACTGGCCCGCCAAGGCCCATGGGGGCCCGGCCGGCCGCAGCCGCCGCGGGGAAGCCGGGGGCACCACGGCGGGCCGCCGCCGCCGACCTTGGCGTGCGCGCCAAGCCGTGGCCGTCCCCCCCGCCCTATTTAGCCTAGGGCCGAAGCCGCACGCGCCTACCCCCGCGCATCGCGCCGCTCTAGCGCGAGCACACCGCCTTGAGCCGTGCCGCCGCCGGCCATGGAGCCGAGCCGCCGCCGGCTGCCGTCTTCGATTCGCCGGCGTGGAGCACCGCTGGTGCAAGCGGACGTTTCCAGGAGGTCCGTGAGGTCGAGCTGCACCCCTCCGCTGTTTCCCATCGCCAATCGGCCACCGAAGCACTGCCACTGCCGCGAGGACCGGCCGCCTCTGTGCTTGCGCTGCCGACGCCATCCTCAATTTCCTTGTTCTCCCTCCTAGCCATTAATAATTCTCTCTATATTTCTAGTGTTGATGATAGTTGCCCAGATAAGTCTAATACGGGTGCTGCGTTGCCGAGCTAAGCTCGCTTGCAAAATCAGCTAGCTTGTCTCTTCGCAACTCATCAAGGTCGTCGACTTGGACTCCAAGTCCAACTCATCAGCCTCACCGTTGAGTTGTGCACTTCCAAGCCGGCCCAAAACAGGGCCATGTCGTGCTCTCCTTTTGTCCAGTTTCGCACGAGGCAATAACCTACCCTAGCTGCAGTGTGCCGCCTACCCGGCATATAAAACCATCACGACCGCGTCGGCAAGATCTTTATGCCCTAGCTCCATTGCAAGCCGCATCTAGGAGACCTCTTTTCTGCATCTAATTGCGGAGCCAGGCCCCTGCCCTAGCTCACGTCATGTGCGGCCACAAGCCGTCAAGCTTGCTGGACGAAGCTCTAAGCCGCCGTCGGCCTCTCCACCAGATTTTCGACGTTGACGTTGCAAAGGCCGTTGGCTGAGATGCCATCTATCTATTCCATCCCGACCTCTGCTTCAACTCGTGTTCAACCCAGCAAAGATCGTCGTCACCAAGAGTTTTGTAGGGTACTCACGGTGGCTGCCGAGGCGCCGACTCGATCTGCTGTCGAACACGTCCACGCCGTGGTCGAACAGCAGCTGGCATCCTCGTCCAGCTCGATCTTTGTCATCGTCGTTCGTCCGTCGTCATCGCTGGTCGAGGCCAACACGTACGTGAGGTCGCCGTCTCGTTCCTAGTTCAACTCTTTGTATTTGGATCTAAAGTTCTGACTCGCTTCTCTCGCTGTCGTCCACAGTTGTCGGCCGCCGGGAAGGACGTCACCACGAGGAGAACCAATGAGGTGATCCAGATAGAGGTTGTCGTCCGGCTCTGTGATGCCAAGGGAAGCACAAGCATGTCCTACGCTATTGCTGAACCATCCCGATGTCATCGTCAAGTTCTGTCTGATCTGCTCGTCGTCGTCGAGTTCAACCACTGCTCGACGCCAGCCGTTGTGGGTGAGCCCTTCATCACGCATAGTCCCATCTTCTGTTCCGTTCTTTCCGCTGACTTATGCATCTCCTTTCCTCTGTGCCGTTAGCAGCTGCTGCTGTCTGCGCGTTAAGCAGCTACCCCCTGCTGCCCTGCTAATTAAGCTGCACCCTCTTCCAAAAGCTAACCACAAGCCATGCAAGCCTCCTACACGTAAAGAATGCATGGTAAGCTAGTTCTTAAAGCTAGCTACATCTCAATTCTATGCGCTTGGATGAGTTACGTGTGTAGCTATGCACAATCAAAATTTCTTTGCCCGATTATTTTATTGTCTAAGTGGCTTGATGACATCATGCTTACATTAAGCTTAAGCAATAATGACTCTGTTTATCTCAAATTGCATTCATGCACCAGCAGCATGCAACCTGATTAGTTTTAGCTGCCTGTTCTTTTGCCGTGCAGCCATGCAATGCATGTCTGGTCACCATCATGTTTATTAGTTATCCTTTTATTCTAAAAATCCATATCTTATTTAGTACAATTCCAATCTCGGTAATTCTTTCACTAACGTGTCCGTCCTAACGTGTAGATTAGTTTTGTACCGTTATAATATGTTTGTGCCGTTCTCGTTAGTTTCACCATAACTTGTACGTTAGCATGTGTATCACCTATTACTTTTGTTTTAACCCCAAAGTTGCATGATTAATTTTGACTAATACTTATTCCATAGCTTTTCTAAATAAAAGTGATTAAGTTATATTCTGGTTTTCTTTAATTAATATTAACTTGTTTAATTCTTATTTATAGCTAGCTTTTGTTAAATAAAAGATGCTTAGTATTAAACATCGATTTTCATAATAAATTTAATATGCTTAATGGTATTATAATTATCTTTTCAATATTAATATGCTTAGTTGAACACGAAATATAAAGTTATTCGATTAGATTCTTTCACATGCTTTGTCTTTTAATATTAATTGTTAATTGGATATAACTTGTACTTAAATATCTGCTAATAAATATGAATAGGTTTACCGTGTTTTCTTAACTAAATATAACTCCGCTTTGTAATATTCTTGCCACATTATTTTATAATTAAAACATATGAAGCACGTAGTCTCTTGTTGTTGGAAATGATCTTTCGATAGCTTCGACCTTAGTTTCGTTTTCAGCGTTCCTTGCTTTTGCGTAACCATAGAATCGAGTCTATCCTTTAGTGCACTCTTTTAAAGTTTTCTTTTGATTGGTGCATTGTTCTTAGTTATACTCGGTTCTTTGTATGTTGTGCCCGATGTTTGCTTCGAGTAGAAGAAGGATCGTTGTTCGTTGCTTTGAAGATAAGGAGTTTCAAGAGAGCAAGTGTTGAAGAGCGAGAAGAGTAGCTTTTCGTTGGAGAAAGGCAAGTGTCCCTAACCACCTTCTTCCTATGCTATTTACAAGATTACTTTTGCATTAATCGGAACATGGAGAACCACCCGGAAAAACAAGTACTACCACAAGACATATGGCTCTGTCTTGGTCAATTAATTAGAAAACCTGGTGTTAGGTATGCTTTACCCGATAGGGGTTGGGGGTTGCCAGTAGTTGGTGTATAGCCCGGCCCTCAGACTGATCTGCTCTATGGTAGCTTCGCAGCTGAGAGAGGTTTGTGCATTGCGCTGTCAAGTAACCTAGCGAGCAGTCTGCACCAGGGGATCTTTGTAAAGGCCTCATAGCGTCCCTATGCAATCACACCTCGGTAGTGTGGTATGGTGTCTCGCAAACACCGCATGGTTGGGTCTAAAGTTCTTCGTGACTTTTACACCACTTGTGGGTAAAGATGTACAACCTCTACAGAGTGTAAAACTAATCGATTAGCCGTGCTCACGGTCAAGAGCGGCCTGGACCCTCACATGATTAATTAAACTTAAAGATGGACTTTAAATCGTCTCTGGTTAGTTCTTGTGGCCTTGCTGAGTACCAACCATAAGTGTACTCATCCTTGTTTACTTGCTGCTCAGAAGCAAAAGGTGTGAAGCTGTTGGAGATGGTGTTGATGCTAGGCGTACGCAGCCCCCAGTCGATTGCTTGTGGAGTTTGGCGCCTCCGTTTCCAGGATTTAGTTGTATAGCTCTGATAGATTTGTAAGTTTGTTTATGTTATTTTACGTGATACTGTTACTGTTATTCACTTATGTCTACTATATGCATGAAACTTGATCCTGGCATGCATATAGGTATGCACTTGGTTTGCTTTTCTAAAACCGGGTGTGACAGTACCTGAGTTTCCTAGAGACCTTTCGGGATGGATCCTCCAAATAATCAACGATCTCCTTTCTCCAATCATCCTCTACAAGATCCATTCCCAACGCACATACCTCCATGGAAAACGCTTCTTGACTTTCTCTATAGCCTGAAGCACTTTGAGCCAACCTGTTTGCCTCTTCATTGTGTTCTCTAGGAATATGCTGTAGAATTACCAACTGAAAACTCTTTAAAATCTCTCTGCATTCCTCGTAGTAATTCCTCAGGGCATCACTTTTACACTCGTATTGGCCGTTCAATTGCTTTATAACCAACTCTGAATCTCCATAAACCTCAACTGAAACAGCCCCGGCTTCTCTTAAATATTGAAGCCCCCGAAGCAATGCCTCGTACTCAGCTTGATTGTTTGTAACAGTGGGCTGGATAGGGATAGCAAACTCAAACATCTCACCCCTGGGTGAAATTAATAGAATCCCTACTCCCCCACCTTTACCACATGATGATCCATCAAAGAACAATGCCCAAGGAGTAATTTCAAGCAAATCAATCGATGGATCACGATGTTCAGTTATAAAATCGGCAATGATCTGACCTTTTATAGCCTTTGCCGATTCGAACTTCAACTCAAACTCAGATAAGGCTCAAATCCACTTGCCAATCCTGCCATTCAAAATTGGCATAGATAACATATGTTTTATTACATCAAACTTGGAGTATACAACGCATTCGGCATCCAATAAGTAGTGCCGAAATTTTGTACTCGAGTATTACACACATAGGCAAAGCTCCTCCGCAGCCGAATACCTGGTCTCAGGATCAAGTAATTTTCGGCTAAGGTACGCTACTACCAGCTCATTTCCTTCAAATTCTTGAATAAGGGTCGATCCAATGGTTTCGGTATCGGCCGCCACGTACAACTTGAAAGGCTTATTCAACTGTGGAGGGACCAGTACTGGTGGTTCCTTCATATATTGCTTGATCTCATCAAAAGCCTTTTGTTGTTCGTCACCCCATATGAACTTCTGATCCTTCTTAAGCTTCAATAAACAGATTTGAAATGAACCTTCTCACAAAATTGATCTTGCCAAGCAGTGATTGCAACTCCTTGAGATTGGTTGGAGGGACAACTTCATCAATAGCTTTCATGCTTTTTTTGCCAACTTCAATCCCCCCTTCGTGTACCAGGAATCCCAAGAATTCTCCAGCTGACCCCCCAAAAGCGCATTTGTTTGGATTCATCTTCAAACCATGCTTTCGGGTGCATTCCAACGTTCTCTTCACATCCTTCAAGTGTGTGTCATGATTCAAAGACTTGATCACGACGTCATCAATGTAAATTTCAACAATTTTGCCGATCAACTCGTGAAAGATGTAATTCATGGCTCGCTGATAAGTTGCACCGGCATTTTTCAACCCAAATGTCATGACTATCCATTCAAACGAGCCTATATGACCGGGACATCGAAGGTTTGTCTTTGATATATCCTCTATTGCCATGAAAATCTGGTTGCATCCTGCATTACCATCCATGAAACTGATAACTTTATGCCCAACAGCAGCATCAACCAATAAATCAGCAACAGGCATTGGGTACCCATCCATGGGAGTAGCTCTGTTCAAGTCCCTGAAATCTATGCAAACCCTCATCTTTCCATTCTTTTTGTAGACGGGGACAATATTAGAGATCCACTCCGCATATCTGCATGGCCGAATGAAGTTTGCATCAAGTAGTCTTTCAACTTCTTTGTTCACATCGGCCAATACTTCGTCTTTGTAGATTTTCCGGGGAGGTTGCTTGTATGGTTTGAAACCAGATTTGATTGGCAACCGATGCTCGACAATGGAACGATCCAAACCAGGCATCTCCGAATAATCCCAAGCGAAGCAATCCTTATATTCCTTTAGCAGCTTGATCAATTCCTCTCTGAAATCTGATTCCAAGTTTGCACTGATAAATGTCGGCCTCGGCTTGTCACCGTTTCCAATATCAACTTCCTCCAATTTGTCAGCCGACATGAATCCTCACCCCAACTTGCCATCAGTTCAATCGACGGGATTGTCCATTAAAAATTACTATAAGAGCCGACTGCTTGAATCGGTGCCGTTGATCACCGCCGGCGGTGCTCAACAGGACCTTCTCCCCAGTCTTTCATTGAGAAACAATCGATGCCTTGATATTCCCAGAAAGCTGGTTCCACGTTTGCGACACTCACTGAGTCATCTGCTTGGACCACCTCAATATCGTCATCCACCCATTGAATGAGCTGTTGATGCATGGTAGATGGGATGCAGCAATTGGCGTGAATCCAGTCTCGCCCAAGCAGTAGGCTATAGGCTCCTTTGCCTTCGATGACAAAGAAGGTCGTGAGCAATGTCTTGGACCCAATTATCAGGTCCACATGGACGCACCCCTTGGTATCTGAAGGATTCCCAGCGAAATCGTTCAGAATTATGCTCGTCGGCGTCAAATCTCCACGGCCCATGCCAAGCTTCCTGAAGGTAGTGTACGGCATCACGTTGACCGCAGCCCCACCAATCGACAAACATCTTAGTCAATGGCTTGCCATTGACGTATCCCTTCAAGTATAACGGCCTCATGTGTCGATTCTTGGCCGGTTTGTCAAAGGTGGCTTGCTTGGCTAGCACCAGTTGTGCCATCAATCCTCCAAGATGTTCATCATCATTGACATCCAGGGACGTTTCTTCCTGCACAACTTGATTAGCAGGAGCCATAAACTCATTCGGCAAAAAGTATACCATACACGCCGGAGCCGAACGACCCGATCCCTCAGGTTTGTCCTTTGGGCGCCACACTTGTTTCTTCTGGATCCCCGCGTGCCTTAATTCTCGGTTCCTCAAGCGCTGAACCCTTCTTTTTTGGCTCTTCCTCAAGCCAGGCGGGCACCACTGTCCTTCTTGCCAGATGTATTCGTGCTCATCTTCTTCTTGATCAGCCCATCTCTGATCAGTGCCTCTTTCTGGGGTGATCAATGACCTCAATTATTTTATGACGCCGATCGTCACTAGGATGTATACTTCCAATTCTCTCATGGACGGATCGGCGATTGGCAGTTTCCTGCCTATACTCAAAGTATCTGTCACTGCACTCAGGGCAGTTTCTCAATGTAGGAAGTTTCAAGCCTTCATTCCGGCGAGTGCACGAAGAATGCGCACCCCCAATGTGCACGCTCTTGTTCGCGCGTGTCTTGCTCCGCTTCTCTCTGCGCGCTTCTTCCTCGGACCTGCGTCTCTCCTCCTCGTGTCTCCGCTTCTGGTAGCGTTCTTTCTCTAGCTGATGCTGCCACTTGTTGAGGAGGATGCGCGTAGTGACCCTGGGTTTGGCCCTGGATGACTCCCCAACTTCAATATGGCTTCTGAGGAAACGAGGGGCTTCTCCGTGGACCTGTTCCAGTGTAAATTGTCACGCTGGATCCACTGCTCCATCCTGTCTCACTCTAGCTGACGTCAGGACCTTTGAAGGACCGATACGGCGAACCAGAGAGGGGGGAGTGAATGGGAGCTGATAAAAATTCTTCTCGAAGGAGATGGAAACTCCAACAAGATGAACACGGCTTCCAACACACGTCTCCGACTCACTACCAAGGTTGGTCAAGCCCACGTAGCCACTGGAGTGCCACTGGACCTAGGAACCAACACACCACCTTCTGACTCGAGAAACGCAGCGGAAAAATCAAACCTCGAGCCTACAGACCCACACCGGTCAGACCGGTGAGCACCACCGGCCGACCGGTCCCCGCCGGTGAAACCGAGCAACTTCCACTAAGTGGCTCTACACCGGTCGGACCGGTGTGAGACACACGGTCGGACCGATGGCGGCCGAAAGCCCCCAAGGCACCAAACAAGCCAACCGACCACCAAACGGACCCAAACTCGAAAAAGCAACAACACGGGACAACAACGAACACACCAAGACGTTCACCCGAGCAAAATCCCACGGGGGCTCGCACCGGTCGGACCGGTCAAGAGCACCGGTCGACCCGGTGTAGCTCGGGCGGCTCGGGATGAACGACACCCGCCGGTCAACTCCCCCAAATTGAAATCTCGATCTCCCGAATCACTCCACGAACTTGAACAAGACTTTGGGGATATAAGGAACACCTCATGAGGAGTCCATAGCCAAGTTTAATCCCACCAAATCTCGTCCAAAAAGGAGGAATCGAAGAAATCCCGCTGAAAGCACCTCCAACCCGAGAACACAAGAAACCCCAAAATCGAGCACTTTTACTCACGGATTTGGGAGGGGAATCACAGCCCAAAGAACCACGAAGGGTTCCCACAAATTTCCCCCATCAAATCCCCTAGAGAAAAGTCCCGAAAACAACCCAAAGAAATCACCAAGAGAGGGCTCCGAAAATCACCACCAAGAACAACCGGGGAAAACACATCCAAACCTTGAGGAACCACGCCGAATCATCTATACATGAAACAAAGGTTCGTACAAGGTCTAGCAAGCCGTCCGATCATCCATCCCTCTCAACAAGATCTCTTTGTGAAGCTCTCTTGCTAGTCCTAAGGAAAACCTAGGGAAAATAGGTGGAAAATAGGAAAACTAATGAGCTAGGGTTCTAAGAGTTGGCTGCCATCCTCTCACCTCTTGGGTTATATAGAGGCAACCGAATGTCTAAAATGCCCTTCTCTACTAATTAGGGATACAAGCCCCTCAAGGGCGGATTTGGAATTCTTGATGTCTTCACCATCGGACGGATGCCCGGCGACCGCACCCTCGCGTAGCCTCGACGCAAGCCATGCGATCCCGACGCGTGTCCTCCGCTTCAAAGATTCCGGACCGCGTCGTCGCACACCCGGTCCGACCGGTGCTCCTCACCGGTCGACCGGTCCCCACCGGTCGACCGGCGACCCACCGGTCGGACCGGTCCGCGGCTCGTCAGCGGCTACGTTGACGGTGAATTTCCGTCAACCTAGAGTACTTGTTATACATTGGTTTCGATTATGATTTGCAACTAACCCGCCACTAGGCATACTAATGATATAACAAGTTCACACTTGCATGTCGATTTTGGAGTTTGTTGTTTACACAGGAAATCTACGCTAATGAGGAGAATTTCGGGATAAGTTCACCAAGCACTTTGGAAGAAGATCATGAAACCCGACAAGAGTCAAGACACGCGATGAACATGACTCCAAATGACCCGAGGACCGAAGCGTCAACATGCAAGTCTTCAGGGACTCAACCGTAAAAACGGCGAAGCTTGCATAGCAAGGATTCAAGCCTAAACCGTGAAGGAAACGACGTCAAAGGCCCACATGCAAGTGCACACGAATAAGGGATCACGCGAGAAGCAACCGGGGAGAAAACCGGGGCCGAACCGGGCCGAAGTGGGCTGGGCGGCCGGCCCGGCCCGACCGGCCCGGCCCACTCCGGGGTCGGTTCGGTCCCCCCCTTTGCCCTAGGTGTTCGTCTATTTATTCCCTCCGCCGCCATCGACCGACACATCGGACAAATCATCCTACCGACGCCAATCACCTGAAAACCGCCGCCTCAAGATGAGGGAGAGAGTTAGATGAGCTCGTCGCAAGGATCAACGCCGGCGGAGAGAAGGAAGCAAGAGGAGGACTCCAAGCCGCTGGCCTAGGGGTGTTCCCAAGCTCCATCGCCGCCATCTTCATCGACGACGTTCTCCGGAGTCTCCATCACCCCTATGTGCTTCAATCCGTGTAAGATGATGGGGTAATGTCTCCGTTCATCCCTAGGATTAGATGGATACATGCTATGTAATTGCTACTTGATTCGTGGTTCCAATCTATTGTTTTCATGTTGATGATGCTTTGATGATTAAGGTAGGCCACCGTGTTTTTCGGGCGTATGATATCCACTACTCCCATAGATTCCATCAACATACCGTGTCCATCATAGGTCTAGTCACGAATACCTTCGCGTAGTGACGATGACGAGAGGAGGGAAAGGGCGAAACCGTGGTCACAACCCCCGAGAGATTGGTTTACCGCTTTCGTGTAGTAGATGCATACCATGTTATCCTAGATCCTAGGGAGGGAACGCTTATCTTTCTTGCTCACTCTCTTGTGTTCACCCTTTACCATATAGTTTAACCCTATATTTGTTTGATCAACTTAACTTAGATTAACTTAGGTTAGATTGTCTTTACTTTTAGATTAATACTCTCTTTCAAAGGTTTTCCATTCAACTAGATTAGTACTTGGTTAAGCGCTAGTAATCCCCTTGCTCCGCGGATTGACAAGAACCTTGGGAATCCCGTGGTGAAAAAGGTGTGGGGTCCGTACGCTTGCGGATCGTAGAGGGATACGTCTTTTATCCGTCAACAAGCCCCTTTTTCTGGCGCCGTTGCCGGGGAGCAAGCCAGTTTGCTACGTTTAATCTAGTATTAATTTTGTTGATTACTAACCCCTAACCCTTATTTTCTAAAAAAAAAGAAAAAAAAATCTTTTTTGTTTTTCTTTCTACTCTTCTTGTGCCTAGATGGATTTGTTCACCTCACCATTGGAAGACGAAGAGATGTCGCTAAGGGAGCTAGCAATGCCGTCAATGGAAGACATTGAGATGCAAAAATCAGATTTGGCGCTTGCTACAACCCACTATGAATTGAAGCCTAGAATCATCAAGTTAGTGGCGACAAAACCATTTAGAGGATTGGAGGATGACAACCCATATAGACACATTAAGGAATTCACGATGTTATGCAACACGGTGCAACAAAAAGGAGTTCCGGCCGCTTGGTTCAAGTGGAATCTTTTTCCATTCTCTCTCGAAGATGAAGCGCGAAGATGGTACACACTTGCGTCCGTTGAAGCAAAAGGAAATTGGGATGAGCTAGTGAAGAAGTTTCTTTTGAAGTTCTTTCCCATAAGCAAGGTCCAAGACTTAAGGAGGCAAGTGCTCAATTTCAAGCAAGGAGAGGATGAAGGAATTGATGAAGCATGGGACTGATTTAATGAACTGCTTGAGCAAGGCCCGAACTTGGGATTTTCCGGTGACTTGATGTTGCATACCTTTTATTTTTCACTAACCCCTAACTCGTCTCGTTTTGTAAGCATGTGTGCAGGCGGTAATATAATGGATAAAACAATTAGTGAAGCCGCACAAATCTTACAAAGGATAAGCAATGGACAAAGAACAATACGAGATTGGCAAAGATGTTGTCAAGAGGAGCAAAATGACAAAAGCAAGCCCAAGGTGCTTGCTGAAATTTCTGAAAAAGATGAACCGAAGGTCAAGGAAGATGAACCGACCATACAAGAAAGTGAAGATCCACTTCCCAAGGTAAGAGAAGTCATTTCGGATGTTAAAAATGTTGAAATTAACATGAATGTAGGCCGAAGTATGTGGAATGCTAGACCATTGGCGGAGTTCAAGCAATCCGGTTGGGTTCAAGTTGATTTCGCCCCACTAATTAGCTATCGAAGGAAGGAGGAACGCCAACACGTTGCCAAACTAGTTGAAGATATATTTGATCAAGAGATGAGTGGAGAGTCGATCCAAAAGATGTTTGAAGAAGAAAGAAAAGAAGGAGATGAAGGATGGATCGACCGGTTTGACAAATCAAAGATTTATGATGAAGGAAGAGAAGAGTACAACCGTGATGAGCCTAGTGACTCAAAGGATAAATGGGAGGAGATAGGACTCAAGCTAGATGATAGCTTGTGTGCTATTGAAGCCTACACACTAGCAAATCAAGACATGGAAGTACTCAAGGATGAAGGAAAGAGTGAATCAACAATGAGCGATCTTGACGACATGTGGTACATGGAAGATAAAGAAAGCATCATACAAGTCTTTGAAGATGAAGATCTGGTTGATAAAGAAGACTTCAAAGAAGATATGAATGCATACATAGTTGAAGGATTACATGTTCCACATGATGAGTTGAAGAAATTGCAAGATGGTGATGAAGAGGCAACTACACTTGTTGAGATCGATTCGCCTTCAACACCGCTTGATGAACCAAATATCACTCTTGTTGAAAAATCTCTAAGGCCAAGGTACGCGCTGAAATCTCAAGATATTATTGGTATTGATGATGATAAATTCAAATACTCATGTATAACCAATAGTATGAATGATAGTTTAATGCCTATGCCTTGTTCCAATAGTGATCATGTTGATAGGCTAGATTTTCTTGAGAATGAAGAAGAGGAAACATTTAAGTTTGATCCAATTAATCTCACACCTATACAACCTTTGCCTAATGATGAGCTAAGTGCTATGCATGAAACATATGCTTCTTTTATTTACACCTTGACTTGTTGCTACAATTCACATGTGGTGTTAATTATGGACGCGTATGTTTACAATAAGTTTTGTAAATCTCGATCATGCTTTGTGCTTGGTCAAGCTAATGACCTTAAAGAATCATATGTCGGGAAAGGCCCGATTTTCACTAACCATGTAGACAAGGCTTGAATAAAGAAAAAAAAAGAAGTCATGCCTAAAAGAGTTGCAAGATAAATCATCAACCTCTCCGAATTCCGCAATGGATGCTGCTGTCTTCATCAATTTGAGAGCTTGTTCAGAGGTGTACAAATGAAGAAAATGAGATATTCAGAAGCTCCATCAAGTTACCATTCCAACGCATCAAGAACCAACAAGTTTGAAGACCCGTGCAAGGAGTTATGGAGAAAACATTGAGCGTTGCGCGTTCTAAAATTTCAGGACAGATTTCATCGCCGAAGTAAAACCGACGTAACTCTCTTGTCCGGAGTCCGATTTGAGCAAATGAAGACTCGTTGGAAAGGAAATTTTGTGCACTGTGCAATGGAGTAGAGCTTGAGTATACTTTCTGTTCTGGACATTAAAAAAAAATAAATAATAGAGTGAAGGCAGCACCGAAGGATGATAAAGAAGGAGATAACGATGAAACAAAAGGATGCTTTGGGCAAGTCTTCTATAAGTGATCAAGCACAACATGGGAAGTAAATTAAAGCTGCATTGGTACCTTTTCTTCTTGCATGAAGGGCCATGGCTATGCAACGAAAAGAAGGTATGTGAGAAAGTCCAGCTCTATGACTTTAAATGAAGCGCTTTTCGGGAGGCAACCCGTTTCTTTATGTTTTTATTCCTTTCTTAGAGAGAATAAAGAATGACACCATCTTATGATGATCAACTTGTGGTTATTAATCTAAGTTTAGTTTTCTTTTTAGAACCACCATCATGTTCATGCTCATATTTATTTATTTGCATGCATTGCATTTTGTTATCAACATGATGTTTCTTTGCATGTACATGTTTTGCACATAGTTGGCTTGGTTGTTTTATATACTTAATGATGTATGCTTCATTTTCCATGTTAATACTTCATAAGGCCTTATGAGTATTTTTTTCTGTTGTGATCTTGTGTAAACGTGGTGTTTAAACATGATTGCGGACCATCATCATTAAGTTCGATAAACCTTGCTAGCTTTTCATATGTTTTCATGTTGCATTGGTTAGTTTATAAGCTCTGCAATGTGCTTAATTTTTCTTGTGCTATAAGAGTTATTGATTTAGGGATAGACATGGTGTTTTAACCCTTGATAAATAAACCTTTATGGCTATGGAGAAATTCGGCAACCTAGTTGTAAACATGGTGTTTAGAACTAGGTGAAAACATTGTCTTTGTTTATTTGCTTTCCTATCATGTGCATACACACCTTGCACCACGTACACTCATTAGGTTTTTATTCCTCATTAAACTAATTATGCCACAAGTTAAGAATCTTAGAGACATTGTTGGATTGTTGGCAATTCTATCTACTCCCAACCGTCACCTTGGGGGTAGAATGTGCGTTTAAAACGTCTTACAGGCAAGATAAAGACTCTCACTACAAGGAAATTGAAGGATGGCTAAGAAGTGCTTTGTCTTCTTCTTCCATGACTAGCAAAATGCTAAGCATGGGGGAGACCCCGAATCTTCAACACGGAAGTCCCTAACATCACCGGATCAATGCGCGAAAAGCTATCGATCTCATCAAAATTCTGCATGGTCTCTAAGGGAAAACACTGGGTATTTTTGGATATTTAGAAGCCCCATGAAGTTACGATTCCAACAAATCAAGAATCAAGACAATCGGAGGTTCCTACAAGCGGTTATGCCCGAATCACCGAGTGCAACACGTCCTGAAATCAGTTTTGGACAGCACGCAGTGCTGAAGTAAAACGGACATAGCTCCCTTGTTTGAACTCCGTTTTTGATGAATGACCACACGTTGGAAAGGTAATTTCATAAACTTTTCAATAGAGCCATATTTCGATATATTTTCTGTTCTGGACAGAGGGGGAAATCCATGAAAAAGAGACAGCAAGGAGATGATGAGAACAAGAAAGAGGAGATGGTGATGACAACATTGAAGAGAAGGGTGACCAATGACTCCATTAAGCATACAAGATCAAATTCAGAAGTTTAGGAGCATTAATAAATCAAGACAAAAGCAAAAGCCACATCGATACATGGAGATGTCGGAAGAAGGCAACGAAGAATTACAAAGGATGGTAACATCTCCATGGACCTTCTCTTTTCCAAACACAAATGCTTGTAAGTATGCCTTCAACATCAACTAGGTGCAACCTTTTGTTTTTCTCTTCAAACAATAACATGGCTACTAGGAGGACAACCTAGGTTTCTTTTTACTTTCAATAGATAAGCATGACCATGTGTTCACCTCGATGTTCTATATTGCCTATGCTTACGGAAAGATGATGAAAGTTGCCGCTTTGTTTTACCTACATGAAGTTATACATGTCTTGGCTAATTGCTCTATATAATATGATCTGAAATTAATTTAAATACCGGCTCTTTTATTTGTGGAGGTGAAATGACTATGCTCTAGACCCACATACATATCTTTGCTCTTTGATTTAAGTTTATGGATAGCCGGATAACTTGTTGTTTTTTATGAAAACTTAACTTTTATGCTATCTACATATTTGTGATGCTCTTGCAAAGTTCTACCTACCAAAGCCATATACATATATGTTTTATGATAACAAAACCCGTAGATTGCAAACATATGTTTTGATGAGTTGGATTAGGATTGATTTCTATGGTTCGAGACTAAGAAGCTGGTCATTCCTTTGTGTAACGTTTTCATGCTAGCCTTTTTGTCCATGCATTGTGGGTTTTCACATCGAAAATTTCACAAACTTCGGCGGCATCCACCCTAAACCAAAAACATCTTTTTGTGATCACCTCCTTGTCCACAACCCAATTTGAGTATGGAGTAAAATTCTCGATGGAGATTCAAATATTCCGCAAGATTATGGAATTTATACTTACTTTAGCAGTCATTTCCCCTCTCTTTTATGCTCGAGGACGAGCATCGTTCAAGCATGGGGGAGGAGTCATTCTCTGACACAAATGCTATGTAAGTATTATGTTGCAAAAAGTTTTGAGGAGCAAAAGAAAAAAAAAAAGAATAAAAATGAAAAATGAAAAAAATATGATAAGAAGAAAAGAAAAGTAAGAAAAATAGGAAGAATAAAGTGTAAAAAAAAGAAAGAGAGAAAAATGAGAAGGAAATAAAATAAAGAAAAAAAAATAAAGATGCTCCTCGGTTCTTTTTGCTTCATAAGTTCTCAAGTGCCTTAATGACAAATCCATACTCAAATCTTCCAACCATGTGCAATCCGATAACGAGGACTTCACTCATGCCTCGGGATCATCCATTTGCCACTTGCACATGTCCACTTATCTAAATGTGTGTGTTTCGTCGCTCTCTCTTTCCAACAATTATTTTCCATGGCCTTTTTGACGAGTCTCGGTAATTCCAATAGACCTCTCTCTTAATTTGACAATATTTCGAATGTATGTTTTGCTAGGATTGTTTTTAACCTTCCAAGCTCCACATAAGCCTTCCACTATCACATATGAGTAGAGTAGGTTGAAAATAATCTAGTATAGGCTTCGGTGACTTGATGAGATGAGTGTTCCATGGGCTCTTGCAAGAGATTTTCACTTATGTTGGATATGCATCTTTTTGAAAATCTTCCATGTGACAAGGTAATGGTTTGAAGTTCACTTAAGTTTGAGAGCATCGTGTTAAATGTGGCTTGTTCTTTATTGTTAGTCTATCTTCCATAATGAAAAAGAAGCCGGTCACAACTTGAACTTTAAAAATAAATTCTTAAGAGAGAGCAATTTGCCTCGTCATGAATGACTAAGTGCGGGGACAACATTGGAAGGCAACACCGATTTCCCTTTTAAGCAAGGATTACTTACTCGAGGACGAGCAAGGATTAAGCATGGGGGAGATGTTGACGGTGAATTTCCGTCAACCTAGAGTACTTGTTATACATTGGTTTCAATTATGATTTGCAACTAACCCGCCACTAGGCATACTAATGATATAACAAGTTCACACTTGCATGTCGATTTTGGAGTTTGTTGTTTACGCAGAAATCTACGCTAATGAGGAGACTTTCGGGATAAGTTCACCAAGCACTTTGGAAGAAGATCATGAAGCCCGACAAGAGTCAAGACACGCGATGAACATGACTCCAAATGACCCGAGGACCGAAGCGTCAACGTGCAAGTCTTCGGGGACTCAACCGGAAAACGGCGAAGCTTGCATAGCAAGGATTCAAGCCTAAACCGTGAAGGAAACGACGTCAAAGGCCCACATGCAAGTGCACACGAATAAGGGATCACGCAAGAAGCAACCGGGGAAAACCGGGGCCGAACCGGCCGAAGTGGGCTCGGGCCGGCCGGCCCGGTCCGACCGGCCCAGCCCACTCCGGGGTCGGTTCGGTCCCCCCTTTGCCCTAGGTGTTCGTCTATTTATTCCCTCCGCCGCCATCGACCGACACATCGGACAAATCATCCTACCGACGCCGGTCACCGAAAAACCGCCGCCTCAAGATGAGGGAGAGAGTTAGATGAGCTCGTCGCAAGGATCAACGCCGGCGGAGAGAAGGAAGCAAGAGGAGGACTCCAAGCCGCTGGCCTAGGGGTGTTCCCAAGCTCCATCGCCGCCATCTTCATCGACGACGTTCTCCGGAGTCTCCATCACCCCTATGTGCTTCAATCCGTGTAAGATGATGGGGTAATGTCTCCGTTCATCCCTAGGATTAGATGGATACATGCTATGTAATTGCTACTTGATTCGTGGTTCCAATCTATTGTTTTCATGTTGATGATGCTTTGATGATTAAGGTAGGCCACCGTGTTTTTCGGGCGTATGATATCCACTACTCCCATAGATTCCATCAACATACCGTGTCCATCATAGGTCTAGTCACGAATACCTTCGCGTAGTGACAAGACGAGAGGAGGGAAAGGGCGAAACCGTGGTCACAACCCCCGGTAGATTGGTTTACCGCTTTCGTGTAGTAGATGCATACCATGTTATCCTAGATCCTAGGGAGGGAACGCTTATCTTTCTTGCTCACTCTCTTGTGTTCACCCTTTACCATATAGTTTAACCCTATATTTGTTTGATCAACTTAACTTAGATTAACTTAGGTTAGATTGTCTTTACTTTTAGATTAATACTCTCTTTCAAAGGTTTTCCATTCAACTAGATTAGTACTTGGTTAAGCGCTAGTAATCCCCTTGCTCCGCGGATTGACAAGAACCTTGGGAATCCCGTGGTGAAAAAGGTGTGGGGTCCGTACGCTTGCGGATCGTAGAGGGATACGTCTTTTATCCGTCAACAAGCTCCGTCTTCGGTTCTCCGGTCTTGGCTTTGTGGATCAACCAAGGAACCCGGTGGTTTTCGGTGAACCACCGGAAACTCCCCGAACTCGGTGTAGCCTCCGCCAATCTCCACTCATGACTCGGCTCCCACGTAGTCCCGGCTCGACCTTGGTTTTGAGGCTCAACCAAGAAACCGTCCACGACTTCATCTTGCTGTTCATGCCACCATGCGGCCCGCACTTGACCCCGCTGGCCACCGGGTCCCTCGAATGAAGCCTACTTGTCTTCTCCACACCTGGAGGCCTCACCGGCAACGACCTTTCACGCTTGTTCTTCACCTGCACCAACACCAGTCAAGCCGCAACCTGCACCTGCAATACTTAGCCAAGAATCAGTCCACACAACGTTGTCAATCACTCATCACACAAGGAAGCGACCATCCACGGGTCCTCGAACCACACATGGACCTCAATCTCCCCCTTGATGAGTGCATTGACAACACCCACACGAAAGTAACAAGAGAGAAAAGAAAAAAGAAAAGAAACGGACCAAAAGAAACTCCAACAAGCGATCGAAAGCCAAACAAAGGCAAAGAGCAAGATCACTTAAAGAAGGCAAGTCTCAGACCCCTTAGGCAAGGGCAACGGCTCGACACATCCGAGACAAAACAAAGCTCAAGCAAAGAGCGCAAACCACCAAATCAAAGCTCGAACAACCACAAAGAGCTCCCCTTGCACACATGCAAGCTCCCCCTGAACCAATGGGCAGCTGTAACAACTCAGCCCTGACCGGTCAGACCGGTCCACACCACCGGTCAGACCGGTGTGCAACATGTGTACAGAACCAGCACTCACACTGGTCAGACCGGTGACCCTGACCGGTCAGACCGGTGCACAACAGAGCCCAGAAATGGCTCGAAACCACCTGAAAACCTTCTAAACACGTCCAAAGAAGCCATTTCAAGCTCAAACTTCTCCCCCTTGTTGGCAATGCATGAATCAAGCCAAAAATGCAAAACTTTCAACCTAGAGCTTCTCAAATAGACAAATTTCAACAAAGAATGCTACACATGTCCAAATGAGCAAGTTAGGTATTCTACGGCTTCGTATCGATCTCAACCTCATGATCACCAAGTTTCACAACCATTGGACGAAGCTAAAATGGATTTTGCCAATTTTGCGAAAACTCGCCTCTCATGAGCAAAGTCCTAAACATGATCAAAGCATATCAAAAAGGCAAAGCCACACAAACTTCATGCTAGGACAGCCATTCTAATCATAAGACCATCACAAACACCCACAAGCACCACATGTCATGTCAAAGCCACCGAGCCATGTGCCTACTTCTATGTATGAGACTTCTCATTGGTAGGCATCATGCAACGGTTTAGCACCCAAAGTGAAGTAAATTCAGCACATATGACATGGGAGCATATTTTCCAAGCATTTTTCATTTCATTTTCAGATTTGTAAATGGTACATGAAATGTCTTTGCGACAAAAAGGAACTTATGCTCCTCCACAAGATAAACCAAGAGGGCTAAACATTCATGATGGCAAATGAGCCTTTGGCCCCATATGATCAATAAACTAGCTATCCAACCACAAATTAAGCATAGAAAGGCCACAAAAACATGTCAAGAGCATGTAAAGGCATTTACACATGAGAGAGCATACATGTGACATTTTTCAAAAGCATAGCTATCAACCATGGATTATTCATCAAGATCATCAAGAGCTAAGCCAAACTAACCATAGCATACGAAACAAGCTCACAAAGACATGTATCTCATTCCATGGTGAACAATGTATATGAGAGAAGCTTTTCCTAACCAATGCATATGATACACAATGCATGCAATCTAAGATACAAGGATGCCTATACATCATGTTACATATGCCATGTCAAATGCAAGAAATGCACAAAGAAAAGCTATACATATGCTACCACCGGCTCCTCGAGGGGAGGCAAAACGGGCTCGACACCACCGGCAAAAGAGAGCTCCTACACACCCAACTCAAGGAATCAAACACACACCAAGTTCCCCCCCGCACACGAGTGAAAGTTGCTTGATCTAGGGGTTTGGTGAAAATATCGGCTAGTTGGTCATGTGTGGGTACATGGATCAAAGCTATCTTTCCTTTCTCTACGTTGTCTCTCGCAGAATGGTACCTCACTTCTATGTGCTTGGTTTTGGAATGGAGCACTGGGTTCTTTGCAACGCTTATGGCACTGGTGCTATCACATTGATGTGGGACATGGGTATACTCCTCACCAAAGTCACTCATGTTGTAGGTGATCCAAAGGAGCTGAGAGCAACAACTAGCAGCGGCAACATACTCGGCCTCGGTCGTGGATTGAGCAACACTCGACTGCTTGCGAGAAGACCAAGATACCAAAGAAGAACCCAAAAACTGGCAAGTCCCAGAAGTGGACTTCCTATCCAACCGACACCCGGCAAAATCCGCGTCTGAAAAACCATGAAGCGCCAAAGAAGAGGACGCGGAGTACCAAAGGCCGAAGTCGGGAGTGTGACGCAAGTACCCGAAAATTCTCTTCACCGCTTGCCGATGCGAAGTCCTCGGAGACGCTTGAAAACGAGCGCACGGACACACCGAGAACCGTATGTCCGGCCTCGTCGGCTGTCAAAGTAGAGTGACCCGATCATGCTCCGTACTCCTTCGGTCCACGTGTTCACCTTCCTCGTCCGCATCAAGAGCCGTAGTCGTACTCATCGGCGTCGTCATAGCCTTGGAGTCCTCCCTCTTGAACTTCCGCACAATGTCCTTGGTGTACTTAGTGAGGACCATGTGTGGTTCGAGGACCGGTGGATGGTCGCTTCCTTGTGTGATTAGTGATTGACAACGTTGTGTGGAATGATTCTTGGCTAAGTATTGCTGGTGCGGGTTGCGGCTTGACTCGTGTTGGTGCGGGTGAAGAACAAGCGCGAAAGGTCATTGCCGGTGAGGCCTCCCGTGTGTGGAGAAGACAAGTAGGCTTCGTTCGAGGGACCCGGTGGCCGCGGGGTCAAGTGCGGGCCGCATGGTGGCATGAACAAGAAAGATGAAGTCGTGGACGGTTTCTTGGTAGAGCCTCAAAACCAAGGTCGAGCCGGGACTATGTGGGAGCCGAGTCATGAGTGGAGATTGGCGGAGGCTACACCGAGTTCGCGGGGTTTGCGGTGGTTCACCGTAAAACTACCGGGTTACTCGGTTGAGCCACAAAACCGAGGCCGAAGACTCGACGAGGAGGTGCGACCACCCGGGCGGTTCAACCGCCCGGAGGGGCGGTCGGACCGCCCGGGGCCGGTCGGATTCCCCGGGCCGGTCCTAACCGCCCGTGGGGGCGGTCCGACCGCCCTGGCCGCCGGCGCCGAGAAGCTTCGAAGCGGAGGACACGCGTCGGGATCGCAAGGCTTGCGTCGAGGCTACGCGAGGGTGCGGTCGCCGGGCATCCGTCCGATGGTGAAGACATCAAGAATTCCAAATCCGCCCTTGAGGGGCATGTATCCCTAGTTATTAGTGAAGGGTAGTTTAGTCTTTTGGGTGCCTCCATATATCCTCATTAGATGGGTGGATGGCGAGCCAACTCTTGGAACCCTAGCTCATTTGTTTTTCCATTTTCGTTCTCCATTTTCTTTAGGATTTTAGAAGGATAGCTTGAGAGCTTCATGTGAGATCTAGAGAGAGGGATGGATGTTTGGGTGGCAAGCTAGACCTTGTATGAACCTTTCACGGCATGTATAGAAGGTTTGGCGTTGTTTATCATGGTGGTTTTCCCGTCTCCTTTGTGTTGACTTTCGGAGCTCTTTTTGGCGGTGTTTTGAGAAAGATTTCTTGGGGTTTTTGGTGGATGTCACGTATGAGGTTCTTGTGCCTCTTTGGTCGGTGACTTTGCCCTCAAATCCCCTTTGAATCGGACTCGATTTGGTGGTTTCTCGAGTTGGGCGAGTTCTTGACCTAGAGAAGCGATTTCTTCGATTCCTCTTGATTGTGAGTGTTTCGGGTCGATTCCTTTGAGGTAGAGGTTGCCCGAGGAGGTAACCCGGCTATTCCCGAAGTTTGGCTGCAATCCGTGGAGTGATTCGGGAGATCGGGCGTGAGGAAGTTGAGGTTTGACCCACGGGTTCGTTTTCGGGAAGGGGCGGTCTAACCGCCTACGGGGCGGTCTAACCGCCCGGGTGTTCCGGGTCAAAGTTTTGTTTCGCCGGATTTTCCTCCGTGAGTTTGTTCGCTTTGATCGGAGGAGTGTCCGGGTGAAATTTGGGGTCGTTCTCGTGCGGTTTGCTAGGTGTTCTTGGTCGGGGTTCGTTCTTTGGGTGCGGGGAGGTTAGACCGCCCGTGGTAGCCGGTCTAACCGCCCCTAGGCCCTTGGGTGAAGTTTTGGTTCTCGCCAAGATTTTCCGGTAGCTAGCATGGCCTTGACCGAGAGATCTCTCGTTGGTGAAACCGTGGTGAGTTTTGGTGCTCGGAAGAGGCGTTTCGGAGGATTTCTTGGTTGCCGTGTGGAGGCGGTCTAACCGCCCCTATACCCTGTCCAACCGCCCCCTCCGGTTAGCCGGCTTTCGAGTCGTTTCCGCCGTTGGTGCCGCGTGTGTGTTGTGGTTGCCTGGTAGAGTTTGTTCCTAGGACCCGCAGCACTCCGGTGGCTACGTGGTCTTGGCAAACGGGAGGTTGAAGTGCGGAGCGTGTGATTTCGGGGGTTCGACCGAGCTAGTTCATCTTGTCGGAGTTTCAATCTCCCTCGAGAAGAATTTTTATCGGCTCCCATTCACTCCCCCTCTCTGGTCGCCTAATCGGTCCTTCAAGTGGTATCGAGCCGGTTCGGGTCTTGGTTGACTCTAACCGCCTAAGATCCAAGGATGGCGTACCGGGAACGGGGGTTCGGGTCCTCCACACTTTGATGGCAAGAACTACCGGATGTGGAGCAAGCGGATGGGTGCGTTCCTCTGCGGAAAGGGTCAGCTTCTTTGGGATGTCACGGTGGACACAGGCTATGTCCAGCCGATGGATTTCCTTGCTCCAGGGTCGAGGGACAGATTCGACGCCAACAATAAGGCGGTTGACTACTTGTTTCGTGCTTTGTGTCAGCCTGAGTTCGATCGGGTGCACACCGAGCACTTGGCTTGTAGGATTTGGGCGGTGTTGAAGGAGTCTCATGTTGGGAACGCCCAGGTTCAGGCACGGATGTATGCGACCTACCGGAGAGAGTACGAGAACTTCACTCATCTCCCCGGTGAGTCCATCGATGCCTTGTTTCAGAGGTTCACGGTGGTTGTGAACAACATGAGGGCCAATGTGGACGTGCTCCCGTACGATGATCATGATAGAGCGGTCAAGCTCTTACACTCTTTGGATCGTACGATATGGGGCGGAAAGTTCGAGGCCATTGTCGAGTCGGAGAAGTATGATACTCTGATGGTGAACGAGCTGTTCTCGAAGCTCAAGTCGGCTGAGGTGGATAGGGGCATGACTGCCAAGCTCGAGGGACCGACTGATTCCCATAGTCTTGCCCTCGTTGGTGGTTCCAAAGGAAAGCCTAACTCTAACCCATCCACCAGGATGTTCTCCTTTTCCTCTTTGATGTCTATGCCGGATGAGGAATTTGATGACCTTGGAGAGGACGAGCCGGCGGCGTTGACGAGGCGGTTCGAAAGGCCGCACGAGAACCGCGTGAACATGAGGAGGAACACGAGGACGTGCTTCCAGTGCGGCAAGCCGGGACACTTCGTCGCCGACTGCCCGAGAAGGCCGAGAACAAGGACAGCTACAAGCACAAGCCGAGGAAGGATGACAAGTACCATTCGAGGCGCGACCACAAGAGCAAGCACAAGAACAAGTACAAGGACGAGCGACGATCGAGGAAGAAGGAGAGCCGAGGCAAGGCCCGAGCGATGGTTGGAGCGAGCGACGTCGACTCCGCTTCCGCGTACTCCACCTCGAGCTCGAGCAGCAGTGAAGATGAGGGAGATCGCCGCAAGAACAAGAAGTCGTCCAAGAACCTGAGCGGGGCCGAGCCGCTTCACGAGAGATGGCTTCGCACCATGGCGTTGAGCTCCGGCAACAAGAAGAGCACACGAGTGACTCGGACTCCGAGTCCGACGACGAGGTGCGTGATGAACTTCCCTTCTTGCGCCGGGAGAATGAGAGGCTTGGCTCTTTGCCTTGGATAACCGTGATGACATGCTTAGAGAGGCCAAGAAAATGAGGAAAGAGCTTAGGGCTTCACTCGAGGATGCTAGGACTAGAGTGGCCGAGCTAGAGACACGGGTGCTTGATAGCAAGCTTGAGATTGATTCGCTTAAGGCTAGCCCCCGTTGTTTCGGATGAGAATGATTGTCTTGATTGCTCCATATTCCTTGCCGATCTTGCTTTGTTTAAGGAGAAGCATGCCTCCAAGTGTGAGGAACTAGATGTGCTTAGGGTTGAAGTGGCCGAGCTTAAGTCTAGACCCGCTTTGCTAGGTGCTTGCACTTCCCCCCCCGTTTTGCATTCTAAGATTGATGAGATGCATGCTTCCCATGGTGTACCTAAGCCTCGTATGCCACTACCCGGGGGGTAAGGCCGTGGTGAGAAGTGTTCCGGCATGGGGAGATGCGAATTCCCGCAGTCGAGGAGCAGGTCTGGAGGGGGCGGTCAGACCGGCCGGCTAGGCGCGGTCGGGCGCCGCCCGGCCCGAGGGGGCGGTTAGACCGGCCTGGCTAGGCGGTTTAACCGCCCCCCCCAGAATTCTGGGCGGAGTGGTTTTCGAGGTGGTGAGTCGAGAGGTTTCGTGTCCGGAGGTGCGATTCTTGGTGGTTGGTCCGGAGAGACGACAAGTGGTCGGTTGCTAGGCATTCTCCCCTTCGAGTTCACTACGGGGATGGGAGGAGTCGTAGCTTTGAGAAGGAGAGGAGGGACGTTCCACGGGTTGTCTTCCGTGGCTTTGGTTCTCCTCCGGGCGGTGAGGGATGGTTTCCTCGGAGTGGTTACCGAGGTGGTGTTCGTGGTGGTGGTTATGGTAGGAAAGATGGCTTGATGTGTGCTAACCCCACTTTCGAGCAAATGGCTCGGCATCGGTTTTCCTCTTTTGGTACTAACCCCAGTGCTGAGTCGTTTGTTCGCTCACGTGCTTGTTTTTGAATTTCAGGTGGGAGACTTGAAGAACATTTTATTGATTGACTCCGGTTGTTCGAGGCATATGACCGGAGACAGGGGGTGGTTCTCAAGTCTCGTCCCGGTGGTGACGAAGAGGTACATCACCTTTGGGGACAATGGGCGTGGGCGTGTGCTTTCAGAAGGTGAGATAAAAGTGAGTGACAAGATCACTCTGAGGCGTGTTGCTCTTGTTCAATCACTGGGGTACAATTTGCTTTCTGTGTCCCAGTTGTTGGATGAGGGCTTTGAGGTGTTGTTTCGGCCAGGTGGTTCTCGGATTGTGGACTCTCGAGGGGACCTTGTTTGTATGGTCGTTCCCAAGGGTCAGGTGTTTCGTGCTGATTTTTCTCAGTCTTCGGGTGTGGAGCGTTGTTTCTTGGCTGGTTCTTCGAGTGAGTTGTGGAGGTGGCATAGGAAGTTGGGTCACTTGAGCTTTGACCTTTTGTCTCGCTTGAGTAAACTCAATTTGGTACGAGGATTGCCACGGTTGAGGCTTGAGAAAGAGTTGGTTCGTGCTTCGTGTAGGCATGCCAAGATGGTGGCCTCTTCTCACCCGCCTCTCACCGATGTGATGACCGAGCGTCCATGCGAGCCGCTCCATATGGACCTTGTTGGCCCGGCTCGTGTGCGATCCGGCGGGTGGGAAGTGGTATGTCCTTGTTGTGGTGGACGACTATTCTCGGTATGCGTGGGTGTTCTTTCTTGAGGACAAGGGGGAGACGTTTGGTTTTGTTCGAGATCTAGTCTTGAGGTTGAGGAACGAGAGGCACGGAGATGCCATACGAGCTATCCGTAGTGATAATGGCTCGGAATTCAGGAACTCTCGTTTTGAAACCTTTTGCCATGACTTGGGTCTTGAGCACCGCTTTCGAGTCCGTATACGCCTCTCCGAGAATGGTGTTGTGGAAAGGAAGAACAGGACCTTGTGCGAGATGGCTCGGACGATGCTTGATGAGCATAGGACTCCGAGGAGGTATTGGGCCGAGGCGGTGAATACCGCGTGCTATGTGTCGAACGGGATATACCTCGCAGTGCACAAGAAGAAGACATGCTATGAGTTGATGCATGGTCGCACACCCAAGGTGAGTCACTTCCATGTTTTTGGTTGCAAGTGTTTCATTCGAAGAAAGGCGGGAAGTTGGATAAGTTTGAGGCTAGGTCTCGTCGATGGCATTTTCTTTGGTTATGCATCTCATTCTAGAGCATATCGTGTGCTCAATCTTGAAACTAACCAAATCGTGGAGACTTGCGAGGCAACCTTCGACGAGACAGAGCCACGTAGTCGGCTTGTCTTTGAGTGTGCGGTGATGATGAGCTTGGCGAGGAGATTTTTCGGGAGGAGGAGCATGAACATGGTGATGATGAAGATGGCGGTGCGGTGCCCCCGCCCGAACATGTACCCACTACTTCGACTACGATGATGGATGGACCCTCTCGCTACACCTACGACGACAAATCAAGAACGAGGAGAAGGCCGATATTGAGGGGGAGGTAGCTTCGAGGCGAGAACCTCCCCCGGCGAGTTGAAGTGGATCACCCGGCTTCGAGGATCATCGGCGACATGAATGAACGCGCTACACGGTCGAGGGTTCGAAACAATTCCTATTTTGCTCATGCTTGCGTTTGTTGCTTCTTTCGAGCCCAAAGACATTGGACACGCACTATCCGATCACAATTGGGTTAACTCGATGCATGAGGAGTTGGAGAACTTTGAGAGGAATCAGGTGTGGGAGTTGGTTGACCCTCCCCAGGGTGTAAGCCGATTGGTACCAAGTGGGTGTGGAAAAACAAAGAGGGAGAGAAGGGTGAGGTTGTGAGGAACAAGTCGAGACTTGTTGCTCAGGGGTTCAGTCAGAAGGAGGGGATTGACTACGAGGAGACCTTTGCTCCCGTAGCCCGTTTGGAGGCGATTAGGATCCTTCTAGATTTTTCCGTGGCTAAAGGGTTCAAGTTGCACCAAATGGATGTGAAGAGTGCTTTTCTGAATGGTGTGTTGGAGGAAGAAGTGTATGTGAGACGACCTTCGGGGTTTGAGAGTGAGAAGTACCCCCACCGGTGTACAAGTTGAGGAAGGCGCCGTATGGGTTGAAGCGGCGCCTAGAGCTTGGTATGGTAGGTTGAGGGGGTTCTTGTTTGAGAGGGGTTTTGAGATGGGAAAGGTCGATCGACCTTGTTTTTGCCGAGGCGAGGGCAGAGATATCCCGATTGTGCGGTGTGTACGTGGATGATATTGTCTTTGGTGGCTCGTCTAACTCTCTTGTTGCAAGGTTTGCGAGATGATATGAGCGAGGAGTTTGAGATGAGCATGATGGGTGAGTTGCGGTTCTTCGTCGGGCTACAAATCAAGCAATCAAAGGAAGGAACATTTGTGCACCGGGCTAAGTACACCAAGGACATTGTGAGGAAGTTCAAGATGGAGGACTCCAAGGCTATGACGACGCCGATGAGTACGACTACGGCTCTTGATGCGGACGAGGAAGGTGAACACGTGGACCGGAAGGAGTACCGGAGCATGATTGGGTCACTCCTCTACTTGACGGCGACGAGGCCGGACATACGCTTCCCGGTGTGTCCGTGCGCTCGTTTTCAAGCGTCTCCAAGGACTTCGCATCGGCAAGCGGTGAAGAGAATTTTCCGGTACTTGCGTCACACTCCCGACTTCGGCCTCCGTGGTACTCCGCGTCCTCTTCTTTGGTGCTTCATGGCTTTTCGGATGCGGATTTTGCCGGGTGTCGGTTGGATAGGAAGTCCACTTCGGGACTTGCCGAGCTTTTGGGTTCTTCTTTGGTGTCTTGGTCTTCCCGCAAGTAGTCGAGTGTTGCTCAATCCACGACCGAAGCCGAGTATGTTGCCGCCGCTAGTTGTTTCTCTCGGCTCCTTTGGATCACCTACACCATGAGTGACTTTGGTGAGGAGTATACCCATGTCCCACTTCAATGTGATAGCACTAGTGCCATAAGTGTTGCAAAGAATCCGGTTGCTCCATTCCAAAACCAAAACACATAGAAGTGAGGTACCACTTTCTGAGAGACAACGTAGAGAAAGGGAAGATAGCTTTGATCCATGTACCCACACATGACCAACTAGCCGATATTTTCACCAAACCCCTAGATCAAGCAACTTTCACTCGTTTGCGGGGGGAACTTGGTGTGTGCTTGATTTCTTGAGTTGGGTGTGTGGGAGCTCCTTTGTAGCATATGTATAGCTTTCTTTTGTGCATTTCTTGCATTCGGCATTGCATATGTATCATGATGTATAGGCATCCTTGTATCTTAGATTGCATGTATTTTGTATCATATGCATTGGATAGGAAAAGCTTCTCCTATATACATTGTTTACCATGGGTTGCTATATATGTTCTTGTGAGCTTGTTTGGTATGCTACGGTTAGTTTGGCTTAGCTCTTGATGATCTTGATGAATGATCCATGGTTGATGGCTAATTTTTGAAAAATGTCACATATATGCTCTCTCATGTGTAAATGCCTTTACATGATCTTGACATGTTTTAGTGGCTTTGCTATGCTTACTTTGTGGTTGGATAGCTAGCTTATTGATCATATGGGGCCAAAGGCTCATTTGCCATCATGAATGTTTAGCCCTCTTGCTTAATATTGTGGAGGGGCATAAGTTCCTTTTTGTCGCAAAGACATTTCATGTACCAATCATAAATCTGAAAATGAAATGAAAAATACTTGGAAAATATGTTCCCATGTCATATGTGCTGAAATTAATTTGCTTTGGGTGCTAAACCGTTGCATGTTGCCTACCAATGAGAAGTCTCATACATAGAAGTAGGCACATGGCTCGGTGGCTTTGACATGACATGACGTGCTTTTGGGTGTTTATGATGGTCTTATGATTAGAATGGCTGTCCTAGCATAAAGTTTAAGTGGCTTTGCCATTTTGATATGTTTTGCTCATGTTTAGGTATTCGCTTATGAGAGAGTAACTTTTCGCAAAATTACTCAAATCCTTTTTAGCCTTGTCCAATGGTTGTGAAACTTGGTGATCACGTAGTTAAGGTCATTACGAACTCGTCGAGTATCTAACTTGCTCATTTGGACTTGTGTAGCTCCTTGTGATGAATTTTGTATATTCGAGAAGCTATATGTTGAAAGTTTTCGCATTTTTCCTTGATTCATGCATTGTCAACAAGGGGGAGAAGTTTGTGCATGTTTTGGGCACTCGGGAGTGTTTGGAATGTGTTCCAATTGTTTCGGGCAAATTTTGAGCGAGTTTGGTGCGGGGCCGGTCTCTTGGGGCGGTCCTAACCGCCCCCCGTGCGGTCGGATCGGCACGGGCGGTCTAACCGCCCGCACAGGCGGTCCTAACCGCCCGGGCGGTGTGAGCAAGTTTTTGCTCGTTGTCGCTTCCCGCGTTGCATTGCTGCATTTGTTCGGGGGTGAGGAACCAAGTTGAGAAGTACCTTGGTTCGTGTGTGATGAGTGATTGACCGAATGGTTTGAAGCTTTGTGTGTGTAGTGTTGAGTTGTGTTGTGTGTGTTTTATTTTGTGTATTTACCTTATTGTTTATGTGGTGTGTTGTCAATGCACTCGTGAGGAGTGGTTGACAACGTTGTGTGGACTGACTCTTGGCCTAGTATTGCAGGTGTTGGTTGCGGCTTGGTTTGCGTTGGTGCAGGTGAAGAACAGGCGCCAAAGGTCTTAGCCTTGCGGGGCCTCCGATGAGTGGAGAGACAAGTAGGCTTGGTTCGAGGGACCCGGTGGCCGACGGGATCAAGTGCGAGCCGCATGGTGCAAGAAGAGCAAGACGAAGTCGTGGACATGGAGCCGGTGCATCGGTGGTGGCCAAGTCAAGGAACGAGGCAAGACTGAGTAGACCGTCCGGGCACCGGAGGTGAAAGGCTTGGCGGGCTCGACGCTTGGCGTGGTGAGGCCGGCCGTGTACGCGGGGTTTGGTGGTTTGGCCACAAAACCATCGGAGGAGGGTTTCTCGGTTTGGGCCTCAAAACCGAGCCCGAGGGCCTGACGTGACGGAGACGGTATCCGGGTGCGTCGGGAAGCTTCGAGGCGGGCGACACGCGGCATGATCTAGGTGCTTGCGTCGGGAGGACGTGAAGGCCTGATGGATGCGCGGCCGTCCGATGGTGAACTTCATGTGTTGACCAAACCGCCCCCGTGAGGGCTTGTGTTGTACTCCTAGTGTAGGGGCACTTCGGTCGTTTCCGGAGGGCCTATATATAGGAGGAGGGGGCTGAATTTTCAGCCAACTCTTGGGCTAGAGGCCTTGTACTCTTTCTTTTTGGAGTGCTTTGGGAGAGAGGGAGAGAGGGGAGAGTGGCTCTTTGATTGGAGCTTTTTGCCATCTTAGATTTGGTTTCTAGGAGTGGCTTGTAATCGATTGGACAAGATATTCATAGTGATTTCATCCTCTAAATCTTGTGCCAATCTTTCTATTCCCGAATTTCTTTTATTGCTTTTTCGGAGCTCTTTTTGTGCTATTTTCGTGCTTGTTTTCGTGCCTTTGTTCCCGGTGTGATTCCGCGGATTTGAGTGGGTTTCTCCCCGGATTTCTTTGAGGGAAACATGGATGGATGTCTAGTGCATCTTTGTGATTGATCTTGTGCCCTCAAACGCCGGGAAACCACTTCGATTCAAGGATTTTCGTTCGGTGCTCTAGCTTTTGGTGGTGTTCAAAGGATCCGCGATTCCCGATGATTTAGGGAGTTAGGAGACAAAATTTTTGGGGTATAGCATCCTTGGTTGACGCTTTACATGTCCCCAAACTCTTGTCTCAACAACTACTATCGTTAGGGAGATCCGGTGATGAATTGGGAGTGTTGACTTTCGGGGTCGAGCAGTTTTCAGTTCTGTTCGTGCCTGGCGGACGGTCCGCGAGGGCCAGGCGGACGGTCCGCGTGTACAGTGTTCTTCGCGTGTTCTTCGTGTTCTTGCGCGCCTTTGTTTTCGATCCGGTTTGGCTTTTGGTTTTTGTTGCAGCCAGTTTGCGGACGGTCGGGCTTGAGTAGCGGACGGTCCACGGGTGGCGCGGACGGTCCGCCCGGCCTCGGCGGACGGTCCGTTTTTCTCGGGTCGCTTCGGTGTTCCCGTGTGCTTTAACGGACGGTCCGCGGTGTACGGCCGGACAGTCCGCGGGGTTGGCGCGGACGGTCCGCGAGAGCAAGCCGGACGGTCCGCGAGGCCTGCGCGGACGGTCCGCCCCTCCCCGGCCGGACGGTCCGCCGCAGCTCGCACGCTTTGCCTCTTGGTTCGATTCCTCCCTTCCTTTTTCTAGTGCTTCCGCGTGTGCTTCAAGGAATCGTTCCTAGGACTTGAGATTGATCCATAACCTCGTGGTCTTGGCGATTGGTGTGTGATTCGATCCATCGCTTGTGTGTGACCGGGATTTGAGTAGGGCATAGGCCGGGTTCTTTGGGAAGAATTTTTACCGGCTCCTATTCACTCCCCCCCCTCTCTAGTCGCCATCCGATCCTTCAATTGGTATCAGAGCCGGTTGTGGATTCTTTTGGCTCTAACAAGTCTTGAATCCATAGGGTGACTAGAGGAAAGAGGTGCTTTTGCTTGCGACCTTGGTTTGCACGTTTTGAGTCTGGCGATTTGGAGTTGTGCCCTTGGAAAACCATAACTTGAGGTACCTTCAGTAAAACGGGCATAACTTTTCGCTCGGTGCTCCGTTTTGGCTCAAATTTTTACAGCGGTTTCGTGACTCCATTTGTAGTTGATCCAAAATAATCTAAAGATCATTTTGGGGTCTTCAAAAATTCAGAAAAAAACCAACAAGATAATTGAAAAATCCTCATTTATGTCTCTTGCGGCTTTGTCTTGTTTCTTCTGGATTTTCTCTAGGCTTCATTTCACCTTATCTTGAGCTGAAATTTTTTGTGCCTCTATCTTTGGTGCTCCTTGTTCAGTGGTAAAATTTTGGAAAAAGATAAGATCCTTTGCTACCGAACTCGTCGGTAGTTGTTAGAGAATTGAGGTTTTTTTTTGAGTGCTTTCTTTGCATCGTTGCTTGTTCCTTGAGCTTGGTTTCGGCTAATCCTAACCAGTACTTTGTTTATGGCACCAAGTTCTTCTCCTTGTGGTTCTTTGAGCAGGAGGAGTATGGAGGTTGAGGCGGAAGCCGAAGTGGAGGAGATGATATCTCTCATCGAGGACTATCGAGATGGTGACATCAAGAAAGGCAAGCTCTACCACAAGCTAGGAGGCATGAACCAAGGTACACTTGCCAAAGCTATCTTGATCCTATGCAATAGGTTGGATGTTTGTGAGCGTGATTGTGGAGACTTGCATAGGAGAAACATAGATTTGTGCGATGCCTTGCGTAGGAAAAATGAGAAGATTAAATGCTCTCTTACTAGGTTGAAATGTGGTATGGCTCATTGGAGGTCTCGTGCTTTGAATTCTTGCACTTCTTGTAACACCATGCATGCTGAAAATGATGCTTTGATTGCTTCCATTGCATGCTTGAAATCTGAAATCAAGGTGTTAAATTTCAAAGCTTCTTTGCCTTGCAAATCTTGCGATGCCTTGTGTGCTGAAAATGAGAAATTAAAATATGAAGTTAGTTGGCGCAAAATGCATGTTGAAGCTTTTAGAAGAGCATGCGACAATCTTGATTTTGAGAATGATGAATTGAGATCATCTCTTGCTAACTTGCAATCTGAAATTGACTTGTTGAAATCCAATGCTTCTATGCCTTGCAAATCTTGTGGTGTTTTGAATGATGAGCTTGATATGGCTAGGAGTAAGATTGCTTTGTTAGAGACAAGTGCTTCTTTACCATGTGTTTCTTGTGAGTCTTTGCATGCTGAAATTAATGAATTAAAATTGACTCACACCACATGTGTAGATGATCTTGAGCATGCTAGGGCTGAAATTTGTGATATAAAATCCATGCCTTGTAGCAAGTGCTCTTTGTTGCTTTGGTTGAGGATGCTTGCCATACTTCTTGCAATGATGATAGTGCTTTGCGAGATGTAAATGATGTTGCTTGTTCATGTGATTTCGTTTGCACCTCATGCATTGATTTGGAAAGTGAAGTTTTGGCTTTGAAAAAGATGCGCGAGGATATGAGCGCTAAGTTGGTTGAGCATGATGAGATGAGTGCCAACCTTGAGAAAGAAAATGAACTCTTGCGTACCACATATGCTAAATGCATTGAAGAAGAAATCAATAATTTGAGAAATATGACATGTGGTACTTGTGAGCGCCTCAAGTCTCAAAATGAGGTTTTGCGCACAAGGTGCAAGAGTCTTTGTGCCAAGGGTTTGGATTCTCACTTCTCTTGTCACTCCGATGTTGATGCTTCTAAATTTGCTTCTTCTAAACCGGAGTCGACTTCTTCTCTTGAGTGTGAGTCTTTGGATGCTAGTAAGTGTGCTAGTGCTTTGGATAGCTCTCCCATAGCTACTCCTAAGCTTGTTGCTTCTTCCGGTGTTGCCCAAGGTGATTTGAATGGAAAGGGTGCCTCCCACATATTTGGAACTCATACTCCCAAGCCGAGGTTCCAATGCACCTTTTGCAAGAAGGATGGGCATACCGTTGAGTTTTGCTTTCGCCGTGTCAAGCACGAGCGACGTGTGCGTGCTAAAGCTTTTAAGAAGCCACGTAGCCTTGTCTCATGGCACGTGTGATTCTAATGTGGGCACCAAGTTGGATGTTGGGGTTGATGCTTCATGCTCTAAGTCCCAAGGGACTTCCCACTTACAAGAGAATGGTAATTCATCTACTCGGACCGTGCCTCTTGATAGGCCTTTGTACCATTGCTCTCACCGTGGGAAGGATGGGCATCAAGAGAGCTTTTGCTACCGCCGGGCAAGGAGAATACGGCGAGGAGGTGCCTCTAGGCCTTTGGTTGTTCATAGCCCTTCTCATGGCATGAACACTTGTGAGCCTAAGAAGGCGCGATTTGTGGATGGGTTTTATGACACTCTGTCTATTGAGTTAGGCCATGCTCGTGGACATGCTTCTAGTGTTTCTTGTGTTGGTCCGCGACATGCTTCCCGTGTTGCTTGTGTTGGTTCTTCTCCTACGACCCCGAAGGATCTTTGCCTTTTTGCTTGTGGTAGCACTCGACCTTCCTCGCGAGTGACTTCTTTGAGGCATGGTTCCAAGGGTGTTCGAAAGACTTTTCATTCCAACCGGCATTTGCATCATGCTAACCCACATGATAGGTTGTGTGCACCACTTACCCGTGTGACCAAATCTTGGATTCCCAAGTACGTGCTTGCTAACCCTTTGGGATCCAAGGCTCGGTCTTTCTCGTCTCCTTGTGTGTAGGTATGGAGACGCGGTTGGAGAACATGAGCTCAATGGAGACATGATGGTTCTCCACACCATTTTGGATGGCTCTTGAAAGCCTTTGTACACATGTATAGTGAGTTTTCTTTTCCCCTTGTCCTCCCTTGTATATACTTGTGTCTTGCTTGTGTGAAAACCATGGTAGGCTAGCCACCTTGTTCATGATAGCTTTGTGATCTTGAATATCTATATTGCTATCTTTGTATGATTTTATGGTGGATGTTATTTATGAACATCATGTCATGCTTTTTGGTTGATTGCTCGGATATGTCATGTTGTTCATTCATATCATGTTTGTCTAGCTCGATGGTACATTTCTCGTTAGCATGTTTGTCCCCCATGTATATCTTGTCATGCTAGCTTTGTAATATATGTTGGTGGATGATCCATGTGATCTTGTATCATGCCTTTGTTTAGTTCTTGTATATTGTTTGGCATGTTGTTCTTTGGTATCATTTTGGTTTAGTGTTGTACCTTGTTGACATACTTGCTTGCCCATGCTTATTCATATTTGTGGAATCATGTTACAATGCTCTATTTATGTTAATTGATATTATCAATGCTTTGTGTAGCATGTTGTGAGCTTTCCTTGGAGTTTTGGGCTTGTCTTGTCTTCGAGTTGTGTTGTTGTTCCTCTTTTCGGTTGGTTTTAGAGTTTTTCCTTGCTCTTCCTTTTCCTAGTTTTTGCTTTGTTAGCTGCCCTTGGTTGAGGGGGAGCTTGGCTTCTTTTGATAGGGAATTTGATTCCAAGAAGGGTTGTGGCTTTTTGGGCGCTCTTTGTGATCCTTAAATTGGTATTCCTTCTATGGTATTCAATTGGGATCTTTGCGGTTTTGCAATTGGTACTTTTTCTATGGTACTCAATTGGGACCTTTGGTGGCTCTTCTCTCGCTTGGAGCGATTCTTGGTTGATGTGTTCCCTTGTGAGCTTTATTGGTGTTAAGTCAAGTTCCTTGTCTCCCTATGCATTCTGCATTGCATTTGTATCATATATCATGATGTATAGACTTTGGTAGGTTTGACATTTGTGTCTCGCATTTTGTCATAGATCATGTTCCTTTTGATGTACATATCTACCTATGTTGCATTTGTATCATATTGCATTTTAGGATGATGAGCTTCTTCCATATGCCTCATTTGAGTTTCTTTGGCTACTTGTGAGATATTGGTCATGTGTGTGGAGAAATAGCTATGTGAGGCTATGCTCTTGGAATATTTGAGATATATGTGTTGTGAGATAGCCTTTTTGAATCAAATGCTAATCTTGACTAAATTTGATGAAATGTGCTCCACTCATGTGTAGTAGTATATCCATGTCACTTTTTGGTCTAAATATGCCTTTCATGCTTAGATTGTGCTTGGATGTCTCTTTCTTGCATTTGGGCCAAAGGCCGATATCATTGTGAATGTTTAGCCTATGTTGCATTCATGGAGGAGCATAAGCTTCTTTTTGCCGCAAAGGCACTTCATGTACCATGAAATGATGTAATCTTGAAAAGAAGTGTGTATGCTTGAAAAATGCTCTCTCCATCATGTTTATGCTTAAAATGTCTTATCTTTCACATATGGGTGCAAAACATGTTGCATGATGTTCACCAAAGGGAGAAGTCTCCCCGAAGTGGACACATGGCTCATGAGCTTTGACATGACATGCTTTGCTTTATGGGTGTTTGCCATGATCTTTTGCTGAGAATTTGATATCCTTGTATGATCTTTGAATGGTATGCATGTTTGTGGCTCAAGTGTGACATGGATAGGCTTTTACATTTGAAGTGAGCCATCTTTTGATATAATTACTCAAACCTGAAAATTTGCTTTGTCACATGCCTATATTTCCATATATTACTTGTGGCAATGCTTTGACTTTGTTATGATCCATATATGTGCTTTTTGTCTCATTTCTAGCCTTTGTCACTAAGTTTGGCCTATTTGAGAAGCTCATGTAGATGTTTATATGCTTTGTTTTGCATTTCGCATTTTCACCTTGCTTCATACATTGTCAACAAGGGGGAGAAGAGGTGAGCTTAATGAAAAATTCTCGAAAACTCGCATTTAAAATTTGGGAGTTTGCTCCACTTGTTCAGGGGGAGTTTGCATTTGTGTAGGGGGAGCTTTGGTGAGTCTCCTGTGTTTGCCTGAGTTGTGCTTTGGTGGTTGCTTTTTGCTCTATCACGTGTGTTTAGGGTGAGCTTTGTATGCTCTTTGTCCCTAGTGCATGTGTTTAGGGGGAGCTTGTGAGTTTTGTGCTCTTGTGCCGGTGGTGTTGAGCCCCTTTGCCTCTTCTTGAGGAGCCGGCGGTTGACGTATGTTTTCGATTATCACATGATCGGTGTTGAGCCCTTTGTGCCTCTTCTTGAGGGATCATGCATTCTTGTCTCGGTTGTGTCGAGCCGTTGCCCAAGTCTTTGGGGACCGAGACATTGAGTTGGCCTTTGTGGTTTCTCTCATGCCAAGTGACCTTGTTCTTTGCTCTTGTGTGGTTTTCTTTCACTTGGACGAGGTGTTCGGTCTTTGCCCTCTCAAACCATTTCTTTGTGCCCACTTTTTGTCAATCCGCTCCTCAAGGGGGAGAAATTTGGAAAATCAAGTTGATATGAACCTTGATTTGATGGTGATGAGCGGTTGACAAGTGTTTTGGTAAGAGGTTTATGGCACTTTGTGTTGAGCATTTTGGTTTGATGGCTTTTAGGGATTGCATGTTGGCGGTGTGTCTCTTCGATTGCGCTTAGTCTTGTGCTTGCTTTGGTTTCGAGAGGAATTTGTCGGAGCATGTTTTTATCCCTTCTCACTTCAAGTGGCCTTTTGTTTGCTTTTTATTGGCTTTGTGGCGCATGAATGAGTTCTTGTTTGCTTTTTGACCTTCTTTTGTCAATGCACTCATCAAGGGGGAGATTGAGGAACCAAGTTGAGAAGTACCTTGGTTCGTGTGTGATGAGTGATTGACCGGATGGTTTGAAGCTTTGTGTGTGTAGTGTTGAGTTGTGTTGTGTGTGTTTTATTTTGTGTATTTACCTTATTGTTTATGTGGTGTGTTGTCAATGCACTCGTGAGGAGTGGTTGACAACGTTGTGTGGACTGACTCTTGGCCTAGTATTGCAGGTGTTGGTTGCGGCTTGGTTTGCGTTGGTGCAGGTGAAGAACAGGCGCGAAAGGTCTTAGCCTTGCGGGGCCTCCGAGGAGTGGAGAGACAAGTAGGCTTGGTTCGAGGGACCCGGTGGCCGACGGGATCAAGTGCGAGCCGCATGGTGCAAGAAGAGCAAGACGAAGTCGTGGACATGGAGCCGGTGCATCGGTGGTGGCCAAGTCAAGGAATGAGGCAAGACTGAGTAGACCGTCCGGGCACCGGAGGTGAAAGGCTTGGCGGGCTCGACGCTTGGCGTGGTGAGGCCGGGCCGTGTACGCGGGGTTTGGTGGTTTGGCCACAAAACCATCGGAGGAGGGTTTCTCGGTTTGGGCCTCAAAACCGAGCCCGAGGGCCCGACGTGACGGAGACGGTATCCGGTGCGTCGGGAAGCTTCGAGGCGGGCGACACGCGGCATGATCTAGGTGCTTGCGTCGGGAGGACGTGAAGGCCCGATGGATGCGCGGCCGTCCGATGGTGAACTTCATGTGTTGACCAAACCGCCCCCGTGAGGGCTTGTGTTGTACTCCTAGTGTAGGGGCACTTCGGTCTTTTCGGAGGGCCTATATATAGGAGGAGGGGGCTGAATTTTCAGCCAACTCTTGGGCTAGAGGTCTGCCGTACTCTTTCTTTTTGGAGTGCTTTGGGAGAGAGGGAGAGAGGGGAGAGTGGCTCTTTGATTGGAGCTTTTTGCCATCTTAGATTTGGTTTCTAGGAGTGGCTTGTAATCGATTGGACAAGATATTCATAGTGATTTCATCCTCTAAATCTTGTGCCAATCTTTCTATTCCCGAATTTCTTTTATTGCTTTTTCGGAGCTCTTTTTGTGCTATTTTCGTGCTTGTTTTCGTGCCTTTGTTCCCGGTGTGATTCCGCGGATTTGAGTGGGTTTCTCCCCGGATTTCTTTGAGGGAAACATGGATGGATGTCTAGTGCATCTTTGTGATTGATCTTGTGCCCTCAAACGCCGGGAAACCACTTCGATTCAAGGATTTTCGTTCGGTGCTCTAGCTTTTGGTGGTGTTCAAAGGATCCGCGATTCCCGATGATTTAGGGAGTTAGGAGAAAAAAATTTTTGGGGTATAGCATCCTTGGTTGACGCTTTACATGTCCCCAAACTCTTGTCTCAACAACTACTATCGTTAGGGAGATCCGGTGATGAATTGGGAGTGTTGACTTTCGGGGTCGAGCGGTTTTCGGTTCCGTTCGTGCACGGCGGACGGTCCGCGAGGGCCGGGCGGACGGTCCGCGTGTACGGTGTTCTTCGCGTGTTCTTCGTGTTCTTGCGCGCCTTTGTTTTCGATCCGGTTTGGCTTTTGGTTTTTGTTGCGGCCGGTTTGCGGACGGTCCGGCTTGAGTAGCGGACGGTCCGCGGGTGGCGCGGACGGTCCGCCCGGCCTCGGCGGACGGTCCGTTTTTCTCGGGTCGCTTCGGTGTTCCGTGTGCTTTAACGGACGGTCCGCGGTGTACGGCCGGACGGTCCGCGGGGTTGGCGCGGACGGTCCGCGAGAGCAAGCCGGACGGTTCGCGAGGCTCGCGCGGACGGTCCGCCCCTCCCGGCCGGACGGTCCGCCGCAGCCGCGCGCTTTGCCTCTTGGTTCGATTCCTCCCTTCCTTTTTATAGTGCTTCCGCGTGTGCTTCAAGGAATCGTTCCTAGGACTAGAGATTGATCCATAACTTCGTGGTCTTGGCGATTGGTGTGTGATTCGATCCATCGCTTGTGTGTGACCGGGATTTGAGTAGGGCATAGGCCGGGTTCTTTGGGAAGAATTTTTACCGGCTCCTATTCACTCCCCCCCCTCTCTAGTCGCCATCCGATCCTTCAAGGGGGAGTGTGCTTTGGCTCGGGGGGAGCTTGCATATGTGCGGGGGAGCTATTTGTGGTGTTCGAGCTTTGCTTTGGTGGTTTGCGCTCTTTGCTTGAGCCGTGTTTTGTCTCGGATGTGTCGAGCCGTTGCCCTTGCCTAAGGGGTCCGAGACTTGTCTTCTTCAAGTGATCTTGCTCTTTGCCTCGTCTTTGGTTTTCGATCGCTTGTTGAGGTTTCTTTTTATTTGTTTCTTTTATTTTCCTTTTCTCTTGTGTTACCGCATGTGAGTGTGTTGTCAATGCACTCATCAAGGGGGAGATTGAGGACCATGTGTAATTCGAGGACCGGTGGCTGGTCGCTTCCTTGTGTGATGAGTGATTGACAACGTTGTGTGGACCGATTCTTGGCTAAGTATTGTAGGTGCGGGTTGCGGCTTGACTCGTGTTGGTGCGGGTGAAGAACAAGCGCGAAAGGTCGTTGCCGGTGAGGCCTTCGGGTGTGGAGAAGACAAGTAGGCTTCGTTCGAGGGACCCGGTGGCCGGCGGGGGTCAAGTGCGGGCCGCATGGTGGCATGAACAAGAAGATGAAGTCGTGGACGGTTTCTTGGTAGAGCCTCAAAACCAAGGTCGAGCCGGGACTACGTGGGAGCCGAGTCATGAGTGGAGATTGGCGGAGGCTACACCGAGTTCGCGGGGTTTGCGGTGGTTCACCGTAAAAACCACCGGGTTACTCGGTTGAGCCACAAAACCGAGGCCGAAGACTCGACGAGGAGGTGCGGCCACCCGGGCCGGTTCAACCGCCCGGGAGGGGCGGTCGGACCGCCCGGGGGCCGGTCGGATTCCCGAGGCCGGTCTAACCGCCCGTGGGGGCGGTCCGACCGCCCGGCCGCCGGCGCCGAGAAGCTTCGAAGCGGAGGACACGCGTCGGGATCGCAAGGCTTGCGTCGTGGCTACGCAGGTGCGGTTGCCGGCATCCATCCGATGGTGAAGACATCAAGAATTCCAAATCCGCCCTTGAGGGGCATGTATCCCTAGTTATTAGTGAAGGGTAGTTTAGTCTTTTGGGTGCCTCCATATATACTCATTAGATGGGTGGATGGCGACCAACTCTTGGAACCCTAGCTCATTTGTTTTTCCATTTTCGTTCTCCATTTTCTTTAGGATTTTAGAAGGCTAGCTTGAGAGCTTCATGTGATATCTAGAGAGAGGGATGGATGTTTGGGTGGCAAGCTAGACCTTGTACGAACCTTTCATGTCATGTATAGAAGGTTTGGCGTTGTTTATCATGGTGGTTTTCCCGTCTCCTTTGTGTTGACTTTCGGAGCTCTTTTTGGCGGTGTTTTGAGAACGATTTCTTGGGGTTTTTGGTGGATGTCACGTATGAGATTCTTGTGCCTCTTTGGCTGGTGACTTTGCCCTCAAATCCCCTTTGAATCGACTCGATTTGGTGGTTTCTCGAGTTGGGTGAGTTCTTGACCTAGAGAAGCGATTTCTTCGATTCCTCTTGATTGTGAGTGTTTCGGGTCGATTCCTTTGAGGTAGAGGTTGCCCGGAGGTAACCCGACTATTCTCGAAGTTTGGCTGCAATCCGTGGAGTGATTCGGGAGATCGGGCGCGAGGAAGTTGAGGTTTGACCCGCGGGTTTGTTTTTCGGAAGGGGCGGTCTAACCGCCTACAAGGGGGCGGTCTAACCGCCCGGGTGTTTCCGGTCAAAGTTTTTGTTTCGCCGGATTTTCCTCTCGTGAGTTTGTTCGCTTTGATCGGAGGAGTGTCCGGGTGAAATTTGGGGTCGTTCTCGTGCGGTTTGCTAGGTGTTCTTGGTCGGGGTTCGTTGCTTCGGGTACAGGAGGTTAGACCGCCCTGTAGCCGCCCCAACCGCCCCTAGGCCCTTGGGTGAAGTTTTGGTTCTCGCCAAGATTTTCTAGTAGCTAGCATGGCCTTGACCGAGAGATCTCTCGTTGGTGAAACCGTGGTGAGTTTTGGTGCTCGGAAGAGGCGTTTCGGAGGATTTCTTGGTTGCCGGGTGGAGGCGGTCTAACCGCCCCTATACCCGGTCTAACCTTCCCCTCCGGTTAGCCGGCTTTCGAGTCGTTTCCGCCGTCGGTCTGCGTGTGTGTTGTGGTTGCTTGGTAGAGTTTGTTCCTAGGACCGGTAGCACTCCGGTGGCTACGTGGTCTTGTCAAACGGGAGGTTGAAGTGCGGAGCGTGTGATTTCGGGGGTTCGACCGAGCTAGTTCATCTTGTCGGAGTTTCAATCTCCCTCGAGAAGAATTTTTATCGGCTCCCATTCACTCCCCCCTCTCCGGTCGCCTAATCGGTCCTTCACTTAGCCTCGGTGCACAAATGTTCCTTCCTTTGATTGCTTGATTTGTAGCCCGAGGAAGAACCGCAACTCACCCATCATGCTCATCTCAAACTCCCTCGCTCATATCATCTCGCAAACCTTGCAACAAGAGAGTTAGACGAGCCACCAAAGACAATATCATCCACGTACACCCGCACAATCGGGATATCTCTCGCCCTGCCTCATCAAAAACAAGGTCCGATCGACCTTCCCCGTCTCAAAACCTCTCTCAAACAAGAACCCCCTCAACCTCGCCATACCAAGCTCTAGGCGCTCGCTTCAATCCATACGGCGCCTTCCTCAACTTGTACACCCGGTGGGGGTACTTCTCACTCTCAAACCCCGGAGGCTGCCTCACATACACTTCTTCCTCCAACACACCATTCAGGAAAGCACTCTTCACATCCATTTGGTGCAACTTGAACCCTTTAGCCACGGAAAAGGCTAGAAGGTGTTGACGCAAAATGTGCACCTAGCGCCAAGCACACAGCAAGCCGAACAAGCTGGCTTCGCACGTGCAAAGAGTCACAAGACGTGCCAGTCAATTTTCCCTGAAAATTAACAAAAGACAAAGTAGTTAGACACCAAAGCTTGGAACTTGCCGGTGGTACCGGACAGGTTCCATATTTACGGCTACAAAGCCAAACGGGATGACACATAGCTATAGAAAGCTATCTGCCAATAAACTGAAACCATTCGGGGGCTTATGAAAGGAAAAGTAACATAGCCGAATGAGTGACGTAAGCATGACGACGATCGGTCTTTGTTTTAACAAAGATGCACGTGCGCAAGACCATGACCGATCCCCATGATAATCAACGTTAAATAAATAAATATAGTAAAGCATGAACATAAACATGTAATAAACAAGCATGCATAGGTCTAAAGCACTAGTCTACTGCATGTCCAGGTACTTTGAAACCCGTCGGGTACGATACCAAACAAATCTATCCACCACATGATACAACTTGCATAAGAATCGTACCACTTTCCACAAATAGATCTATCCACCGCATGATACAATCTAAATATGGAAGGCTAAAAGCATACATTATTTAAAGCATGAATTACGCACATGCTCTACTCGTGAAGAAACATAACCGAATACGGCCCGAACGTACCGATTCGGGGTCGATGAAGAAGGAACGAACATTACCAAGCGAAATAAATCTATCAGATTGATTTGAAATCTAATCCACTGGATGACTAGCTCCAAAACAACCCAAAAACCTGCATCTACCGCGTGATACCCAGTTCTTTCAAAATTTATACCAACGTTGGCAAGCTTGAACCCGCAACACGTAACAACCTAGATCGATTCGGTTTCGGCTATCGGAAAGCACGTGATCCGCGTATTAAAATAGCCCAAGGCACGAACTCGACTCGCATAAGGATCACAAAAGGGATAAAGCCGATCCAAACCCATCTAGATTGGGAAAAAAGGGTGTTACATGAATTTAAACATAAAGTAAAAACTCAAAGCAACACGGGGTAACTTAATGAATCTATTGGATCTTGCCAAAATCCAATAAAGCCGATAACTAGCTTCAAGCTAGATCTTAGCCTACCGCATGGCTCATGACCTAACAAGAAACTCTCTTGAACCAAGCTTGAATCTACCGCATGACACGAAGCATGGTAACAAGACTACTTGCATCAGATCTAAATCCACCGCATGATACTAGATATGATACAAGGTTGCCGGTACTCATAGAGGTCGACGGATCGATGAACCCTCTCAAAGAACTCGACGACATGACAAATGGACTCTAGGGTTTGGCGTAAGGCCGGTTTGTATTGAGAATGATTACGTATATATTACATACATTCGGGGCTCATATTTATACCCCGCCAGGTACAACCTCGAATGGATTTGATACCTAATTTATCTCTAAGCCTCGATCGCTTATCCATCCATGTGTCCTTCCCGCTTGAGCCACGTCACCGTTCAATCCCGCAAAATCGGCCTCAAGCTCGTTCCCTTGCCGAACGGAAGCAGATAGCCGACCGCAGATCTTTCTGCCGAAAGCATCTGAGGAAAACTTCCTTCCACCAGACGGACTCCTCATCGAGCTGGACCCAGAAGTCAGACTCCTTACCAAATTTTGGTGTTAACACATGCCCCTTCAATTGCGGGATAAAAGTGATTTTATTTCGGAATTGACTCCAGCCACTAACGTCTTCGAATCAAATCTGTTCAACACCTATTCTCTATCTTCACAATCCGCCGGAATCTTCGTCTAGATCGAAACCTAGATCCCCTTGTTCGAGCTCGAATCCCCAATGGCGGCTCAAAACCAAGCTGCTCAGGTAAATTCTCCTCCCGTAAGCTTCATTCGGCATTTAGGTTTTCAATTTTTACCTGAGATTTCTTTTCCGCTTTTTTTCAGGAGCCTTCCACCGAGCTTTTGATTCGCACCGAGGCCAATTCAAGATCCTACTACCTTGGTCCCGTGGGAAACTCTGATCCTCGAGATTTCATCGCAGCTGAATCTCAAAGGATCCCCTTCAAAGCGGCTCTGTCCACACCTCCTCAGTGGCAGGATGCTTTCAAGAACTGGCCCTTGCCCCCAATTGCAGGCTGGAAAAATTGGTACCGGAGGATTCTTGCAGACAAGAGTGCCAGGACCCAGAACTGGGATACCCTTCGGATTGCTCAGTGCCTGGAGTTATCTTTGGCCGAGACCCCAAAAAATGAAGACCTCTTGATAGCAGCTTGCCATTTTTGGTCAAATGGCGTCAACGCCTTCCTCTTTGGCCACGGCCCGATGTCTCCAACTCTGGCCGATGTGTATATGATCACCGGCCTTGACATCACAGGATCCGTTCAACCCTGGGATTTCAGAGGTTCCTCACGACAAACAGGGGTGAAACCAGGGAGCAGATACAAGAACTATATCCTGAACCACATGAAGGATGACCCCCTTGGTGAAATTGAATACAGGGCGTTTCTGAACATGTGGCTATGCAGGTTCATCTTCTGTGGTAAAGCCAATGAACCTACCCTGAATCACATTGCAATGGCTTCTCAACTGGTCAGTGGCAACCGCTTCCCCCTTGGGAAATTCCTCCTAGGCGTGTGTACCATATGCTTCATCAAACTGTCACCCGGATGTACACCGACGCAGGATAGCATGTGTCAACGGTCCCCGGTGGTTTGTTCAAATGTGTCCGCAGCTACGCATGCATCGGATTATTGGTGTTGATTTGAACACCCGCGCTTCCCTTCATCCAATCATCCCGAAGGGGAACCCCAAGCCGCCGGAGAGGATGCCGGACTTATGGAGAAGTCGCTTCAACTCGTTCTTATCCAGCGGGATATCGGCCCGACTTTTCGAGCTATTCTTCAAAGGTTTCCAAAATCCTCTCCGGCTCCCTTATCCGGACAATGACAATTTGACTTTCCCTTGTGAATTCTCTTTTGAAACCGGACGCCAAGATGGGAGATTCCCGGAGATCCTCAATATCATAATCCGCCCATGCATTCGCCCACCGAATTCGGTGGAGGAAGGCCGACCTATAGCACTTATGAATATTATCGGCCCAACATAATGGCTCGGCAACTTGGATGTGGCTAGATGCCCTCAAGACTCGTTTCTCGCATGAATTCCTCAAGCCCGGAGAGGAAATCAAAGAACTCATGCACGAGAGCGCAGTCTTTCATTATGTGTGCAGTCCCACTGTCTACACCTGGCCTTTTGTACCCACAACAATAGCTCACCCCACCTTCAACTCCTGGTGGCAAGAATCCCATGATCACATCTTCAGTGAGCCTGTACACTTGTTCTGTGCAGAGTTGATGCCTGGTTTTCAGCCAACTTCAGAGGTAATATGATTAACCCTTGAATCAGACATTTCCTCTCCCAATCATGATTCTGACCTTACTTTTTTTACCCACAGAACACAATGCCTACCCCTCGGGCCAGGGATATTGCTTATAATGCAGTGGGCCCAATCTCAGCATTGGGATTCAAGTCACCAACCCTGGCTCAGCTAATGGCTAGGTTTGCCACAACAGACCCAAGTCTGTCCAGCCTTGCTGCTGACAGGAGGCAAGGCTTGTCTCTGATTGCCCCTCCAAATGCCAAGAGGAGGAGAACTATCAAGAAAGTCCTTGTTGAGGTAAAAATCTTTTCCTTTCTTGATCACAAGATTACTCTGTTTCTGATAAACCATATCTTGTGCATTTTCAGACTAGAAATCAACAATCTTCAGTTTCAGGACCTGCCAATGCCCCATCCACTGGTATGACCTTCACTGTCCTCTTTCTTGAGGATGAACACTGGCATTTATTTTTAATTTGGCACTTGCAGAAGAAACAATGGAAGAACAAGTTGTGGACGTCCCAGTGTCTCAACAAACAAGTCCACCCGTGGGTTGAGCTACCTCGTCCAAGTGGAAATCTCATCTTCGTCGGGGACTCAATCTCCCCCTCGTTCAAACGAAGCAACAAACTCTCCAGAGATGAATTTCCCAATCCAACCGTAACCATCAAGTCCTCCAAAGGCCCAATCACCTACGGTCATGCGAGACATCAACCCCGGCGAGGTGAACCCATCTCCTCTTCGGCCGAAGCTCCCGAGTTGCCGAGCAATCGCATCGCGCCTTCTCCCACAAAAGCTTCGGCTACCGCCCGGAACACCTCCTATACCAGTGGTTGTCCCCGAACAAAGTCCCGCCCCACTCAAGAAATCGGACATGAGGTACTCATTTGCACTTAACTCTCGCTACCTTTTACTTTCAAGACTCCCGACTCGGCAATACCGCTTTCTTAGGATCGAGCCCCATCATCATCAAGTCCGTCAATGGGGGACAATCCGATTGCCGAGGCAAGGGAAGGAGTGCATCAAACTCGTCGAGGAAGTGCTAGAAAAGCTCAAGGAGATCTTTGCCTGGCCGGAAAGAGATGCACGAGATCGGTTCAAGGATCTCGATCACTTTGAAGAAATGCTCGAACCCATTAGCCAAGAATTCCCCGAGGACATCGGTGCCTCTCTTGCATATATCTCGGCACCGGAAATTCACTACGTGCCCATAAGGCAAGCTTTGAGGAAGGTGTCCTCCCGCCCACCGTTGAAAAGAAGAGGGCCGCGTCTTGAACAAGCCATGAAAGGGGCACAATCTCGGATCGAGAGCCATAAAGATACATTGGCCAATCCGCAAGCTTCACGTGATTTGAAAATTGCCGAAAAGCCGCTTTGGAGGCGGGACCGAGAAGCTCGTCGGTCGAGATAAAGGCCGATGACAAGATAATAACCGAGCTCCCTAGTTTGATAGAGAAGACCCAAGAGGAAGCAATATCGGCTATAGCCAAGGTGAATCTATGTGATGCGTAACTTACCACCTTGTCTAGTGCCCGTAAAGATTATCGGGAGCGGTTGGACAATTTTTGCCAAGCAACATCAAATGTCCGTAGTGTAATTGCGAAATACTTGAACTTTTAGATGTTTTAATTGATGTGTAACCGAATTGGTCGCTCTTGTTCTTGCAATTTTATTTCCTTTTTCTTCTGCGCAACCTTAAATGTAATGCTGAACGACCCATTCGGCAAAGAAATGCCAACACCCGAATGGCACTTTGACTCCTCTCGGCCGAGCCGATCCAACCGAATATGACTCAGCCTAGAACTCCAAGCGACCCATTGGCGGACCGGTCAAGGAAACCTTTCCACCTTCCGATTTTCTTGGGATATGCTCCACGACCCGCAGCCACGACTTGAGGCCACGATCTGTCTTGCCAGGCCTATAAATGAAACCGTAGGTGCCCCTAGCTCTCCACCAAGCCTTTAGCTCTCGAATCTTTGCCAATCTCAACTCCTCTTCTTTCCAAATAGTGCACATCCCAGAGCAGCATGGTGCGCCACATCAACCGACGCCGCGCCTCTGATGAGGCGGAGGGGAGTAGCGCCAATGCGCACCGGAGGCAATGATCGTCAATTCCTCTTCCTTGATTCATCTTTGATCTTCTTTTGTTTTGACGATCATCCTTTTTTCAGGTTGAATCAGTGGAATCCATCTCCTGCGCCGGCTGGTCAGCCCCTTCCGGATGACTCCTCGGAGTCTGACGGCCACTCCCCCGTGCCCTACGGGGAACTCGACGCTCTTCGCTTCAAGGCGGAACTGAAGACGGCCCGGCCGCGAGCCGGGAGGACGTCTCCAAAAAGGAGGGCATAGCCGAGTTGGAGTGGGAGGACCAGCGCAAGCAGCTGCTGGAGACCATCGACGGTACAGCTCTAAAATCAATTTTTTGATCCAATCCGGCCTTTGACGCTAATCTCCTTTTTTCTTGCACCTTGCAGCCCGCGATGCCGAGCTCAACCAGCTGAAGATGCTGGTGGACCAACTGGCCGACAAGGTGAACGCCCGCGGAGACACGCCGGCAGAGCGCCTTGCTACGGTGCAGCACCGCGTTGATGAAGTGGCCACCCATGGCGTCCACTTGGGCACCACCCCCGGGCCCGGGCCGCCATGGCGACACACACGGACGTCGACTACTCCACCGAGCCTCGCGGCTTCCGGGCGGCGCGCGCGAAGACATCGAGGAGATTGAGCTCATCTTGGAGCGCCTCGATAGCCACGGCGACGCCATCGCCGAAATCACTCATCCCCAATCCGTGACTAGATTGTATTAGGGATGTTTGAATATCGGCAATAAATAAAGAACTTTTGAATTCTGTGCTTGCACTGCGATGATTTTCTTCATGTTTGCATCAGTGAATCTTGTTTTTCCTTAAGCGTATCCGGGAACTGTCTTGAGCCAAATACGCGAGAACAGATGCCCCTTGGCGCAAAATCCATAGAAGATCCCTGAATCGGCAATCCATAAGCACTGTTCAAGCGAAAACCCTTCGCATTCGGGAAGAAAACCTTGCCGTTTGGTATTCCAACAGTGTACGCTGGCCGCTCATCACTCCCAATGCACCCCTTCGGTCAATAAAATAGCCTCGACGAGATGCCCCGCAAATCCACTCGCACACTCATCCATCACTTCTCATTTCGTCCCCTCGTCTCCGGAGAAAAAAACCCCAAGGCCATGGACGAAGGAAAGCGACCCCGGAGAGCGACCCTCCAAAGAAACGCACGATTCGAAGGTGAGTTTTCCCTTGATTTACTCCTTGTTCCCATGTGATCTTGCACTTTACCTCCTCTTCCTTTCCTCTTTCGGCCTTAATTTGCTTCCTAAAGAAATCATCGGGACCGAAGACGTGCCCGAGTACATCTCCTCCGATTCCTCCCTCGAAGAAGAGGACGCCACGCCCGAACGGAGAACCGGCTATCAACCGCGCCGCCGTGTTCGGCACCCGGAGCACGGCCTCGGGGACATCACCGCTCGTTGCCAAGCCGAACGCGAGCATCGCATGGCTCGGGAGGCACTAGTGGGGGTAAATGTTTCGACTTCTTCTTGACTTCGTGCCCACATTTGGATTTCTTGCCCCTAACATCCACTCCTCTCGTTCCGGATGTCTCCGACAGTACAACAACCCGAAAGCGGCTTGGAACAGCTTGGTGGAGGCCGCAAATCATGGTCATCCCCGTGCATTCCAAGTTGCCGTCACGGTGGTCCCGGAGCAACCGAAGAGGGAGCGGCCGAAGAAGCAAAGAAAAGATTGAATCATACTTCCGCTTCTTCCTCCGGGCCTTCGCTTCCCACCTCCTCGATGTCCCGATCACCGGGGTTGTTGGATGTAAACCCGCAAGAGGCGCTTGTAATGTAGTTTTGTGCTAAGGGCAATGCATCTAGGCACCGGCCACTTTCTTGTTTGGGGATTTTTTGTTCTAAAGGCGGCCTCGTTCTTCGCGCGGCCGTCGTGTCGATGCATGTAATCCCACCGCCGGTGATCATCGATCTATTTCAATACTAGGATAATATTTCTTCAAATATCTTCCATTTATTGCAGCGGAAAATTCTTCTCCTAGTAAAGTTTTCAATATGTATGCATTACCGGGGACGCATCTGACCACACGAAAAGGCCCTTCCCAGTTAGGGGACCATTTGCCGAATTCGCTATATTTAGTTCCAATTGGCAATAGCGCTTTCCAAACCAAATCCCCTTCTGCAAATTGCCTGACTTTTACTCTCTTGTTATAGTACTTGGCGACCCGCAGCTTGTTCTTCTCGATGTTTTCCAGGGCCCTAAGACGGGTCATGTGTAAATCCTCTAGCTCATCCATCATTAGGCCACTGTAATCCTCGGAGCTCAAATCTTTCTGTAACACAACTCTCCTTGAATCTGACTGCATCTCCCAAGGTAGAACTGCATGATGCCCATAAACCAGTTCATAAGGAGAGGTTTTTGTAGCTCCATGAGGGGCCATTCGGTAAGCCCACAGTGCCTCACTGAGTACCGAATGCCACCTTCTTGGCTTCTGGTCGATTTTCTTTTGTATCAGCTTTATCATGATCTTATTAGAAGCCTCCGCCTAACCATTAGCTTGGGCATAATAAGGAGAAGAGTTGAACAATTTGGTCCCCATGCTTTCGGCAAACTCTCTGAACTCCAGGGACACGAATTGGGCCCCTTGATCAGTTGTGATTGTCTGAGGGATTCCAAACCGATAGATGATGTGCTCCTTGACAAATTCAACCATGTTTTCTGACGTCACCTTCTTCAGTGGGATCGCCTCAACCCATTTAGTAAAATAGTCCGTAGCCAAAAGCACAAACTTGTGCCCCTTGCTAGATGGTGGATTAATTTGGCCAATCAAGTCTATACCCCAGCCCCTGAATGGCCATGGCTTGATAATGGGGTTTAATGCTGACGCGGGGACCCTTTGAATATTTCCAAACCTCTGACAATCTTGACATCCTTTATAATACTCAAAGCAATCCTCTAATATCGTCGGCCAAAAGCACCCAGCTTGTCTGATGACCCATTTCATGCGGTAGGCCGATTGGTGTGCTCCACATATCCCATCATGCACTTCACCCATCATGTTCTTGGCTTCTTCTGGACCCAGGCATCGTAACAATACCTCATCTAATGATTTATAGAACAAATTGTCATCCGGAAGAACGAATTTTATGGCCTTGTACCGAGCTTCCTAGAGACCTTTCGGGATGGATCCTTCAAATAGTCAACAATCTCTTTTCTCCAATCATCTTCCGCAAGATCCGTCCCCAGTGCACATGTATCCGCAAAGCAAACGCTTCTTGACTCTCTTTGTAACCAGAGGCGCTCTGAGCCAACCTGTTTGCTTCTTCATTGTGCTCCCTAGGAATATGTTGTAGAGTTACCAACGGAAAGCTCTTCAAGATCTCTCTCGCATTCCTCGTAGTAACTTCTCGGCGCTTCGCTTTTGCATTCGTATTGGCCGTTCAACCGCTTGATTACCAACTCGAGTCTCCATAAACCTCAACCGAAACGGCCCCGACTTCTCTCAAATATTGAAGCCCTCGAAGCAGTGCCTCGTACTCGGCCTGATTGTTTGTAACGAAAGGGGTCGTATAGGGATGGCAAATTCAAACATCTCACCCCTAGGTGAAATTAGTAGAATCCCTACTCCCCCACCTTTACCACATGATGATCCATCAAAAAATAAAGCCCAAGGAGTAATTTCAAGCAAATCAATTGACGGATTGCGATGTTCAGTTATAAAATCGGCAATGATCTATCCCTTAATAGCCTTTGCCGATTCGAACTTTAACTCAAACTCTGATAAAGCCAAGATCCATTTGCCAATCCTGCCATTCAAAATTGGCATAGATAACATATGTTTAAATACATCAAACTTGGAATACACGAGGCATTCGACATTCAACAAGTAGTGCCGAAACTTTGTACACGAGTAGTACACGCACGAGCACGGCTTCTCCGCAACTCGAATACCTGGTCTCAGGATCAAGTAGTTTTCGGCTAAGATATGCCACTACCCGCTCCTTTCCTTCGAATTCTTGAATAAGGGCCAATCCAATGGTTTGGGTATCGGCCGCCACGTACAACTTGAAAGGCTTATCCAGTCGAGGAGCGACCAACACTAGTGGCTCCTTCATGTATTGCTTGATCTCATCAAAAGCCTTTTGTTGTTCGTCGCCCCATGTGAACTTCTGATCTTTCTTTAGCTTCAACAAGGTGGAGAGAATGGCAAAACTTTCGTGACAAATTTGAAATGAATCTCCTCACGAAATTAATTTTGCCGAGCAAGTGATTGTAACTCCTTGAGATTAGTTGGAGGGACAACTTCATCAATGGCCTTCATGCTCTTCTTGCCAACTTCAATCCCCCCTTCGTGGACCAAAAATTCCAAGAACTCTCCACTTGATACCCCAAAAGCGCACTTGTTTGGATTCATCATTAAACCATGGTTTCGGGTGCACTCCAAGGTCCTTTTCACATCTTCCAAATGTGTGTCATGACTTAGGGACTTGATCACGACATCATCAATGTAAATTTCCACAATTTTGCCGATCAACTCGTGAAAAATGTAATTCATGGCTCGCTGATAAGTTGCACCGGCATTTTTCAACCCAAATGTCATGACTATCCATTCAAACAGGCCTATATGACCAGGACATCTGAAGGCCGTCTTTGATATATCCTCTATTGCCATGAAGATTTGGTTGTATCCCGCATTGCCATCCATGAAACTGATCACTTTGTGTCCAGCTGCGGCGTCAATCAACAAATCGGCAATAGGCATGGGGTAACCATCCATCGGAGTAGCTCTGTTCAGATCCCTGAAATCTATGCAGACCCTCATCTTTCCATTCTTCTTGTAAACAGGGACAATGTTAGAAATCCACTCTGCATATCTGCATGGCCGAACGAAGTTTGCATCAAGTAATCTTTCAACTTCTTTCTTCACATCAGCCAATACCTCATCCTTGTAGATTTTCCGGGGTGGTTGCTTGTATGGTTTGAAACCAGATTTGACTGGCAACCGATGCTCAACGATGGAACGATCCAGTCCAGGCATCTCCGAATAATCCCAGGCGAAGCAATATTTATATTCCTTGAGCAGCTTGATTAATTCCTCCCTGAAGTCTGGTTGCAAGTTCGCGGCGATGAACGTCGGCCTTGGCTTATCACCGCTTCCAATATCAACTTCTTCTAATTTATCAGCCGACATAAATCCTCGCCCCAACTTGCCATCGGTGCCATCGACCGGGTTCTCCATTAAAAATTACTATAAGAGCCGATCGCTTGAATCGGTGTTGATCACTCCCCGACAGGCTCAACAGGACCTTCTCCCCGCCTTTCCCCGAGAAACGATCAATGCCTTGATACTCCCGAAAGCCGGTTCCATGTTTGCAACGCTCACGGAGTCATCTCGCCCGGACCACCTCAATATCATCATCCACCCATTGGATGAGCCGTCGATGCATGGTGGATGGGACGCAACAATTGGCATGAATCCGGTCCCTTCCAAGCAATGAGGGTCGTAGGCTCCTTTGCCTTCGATAACAAAGAAGGTCATGAGCGGCGTCTTGGACCCGATCATCGGATCCACGTGAGCGCATCCCTTGGTGTCCGAAGGATTTCCGGCGAAATCGTTCGGTATTATGCTTGTAGGCGTCGGATCGCCGGGGCCCATGCCAAGTTTCCCGAAGGTGGTGTACGGCATTACATTGACCGCCGCCCCCACCGTCGACAAACATCCCGGTCAATGGCTTGCCATTGACATATCCCTTCAAGTACGGCGGCCTCATGTGTCGATTTACGGCCGGTTTGTCGAAGATGGCTTGCTTGGCTAACACCGAGTTGCGCCATCGGCCCCTCAACTTGCTCATCATCTAGGGGTGCCTCCTCCCGCACAACCCGGTTAGCAGGAGCCATGAATTCGTTCGGCAAAAAATATACCATGGATGTTGGAGCCGAACGCTTTGACCCTTCAGGTTGATCCTTTGGACGCTACACCTGCTTCGTCTGGATCCCAGCCTGCCTTAGTTCACGGTTCCTCAAGCGTTGAACCCGTCTCTTCTGACTTTTCCTTAGGCCAGGCGGGCACCATTGCCCCTTTTGCCAGATGTACTTGTCCTCCTCTTGATCAGCCCACCTGGGATGATCAATGATTTCAATTTTTTGGCATCGATCCTTGCTAGGATGTATCCTTCCAATTCTCTCATGGACGGATCGGCGATTGGCAGTCTCCCCGCTCGTACTCAAACTACACCGTCACTGCACTCAGGGCAGTTCCTTAGCGTGGGCCACTTCAAACCTTCGTTCCAACAGTGCCTGAAGAACGCACATCCCCAGTGCGCGCGCTCCCCCGCTCGCGCGTGTATTGCTCCGTGTCTCTTCTGCGTGCCTCCTCTTCGGCTCGCGTCTTTCCTCCTCGCATTTTTTTCTTCTCGGTAACGCTCCTTTTCTATCTGGCGCTGCCACTTATTGAGGAGTATACGCGTGGTTACCCTGGGTTTGGCCTTGGATGATTCCCCGATTTCGATGTGGCTCTTGAGAACGCGTGGGGCTTCACCATGCACCTCGCTCCAAAGTTACTTGACGCTCCGGTCCACCGCTCCATCGTGCTCGGCCCCGGGCCGAGGTCAAGACTTTGACCTTGCCCTTCTCCTCGACCGTCACCACGTTGACGGAGAAACCCACCATGTTCGAGGAAAGGGGTGGCCATCCGGCTTCATCTTGTTATCAAATTTGAGGTGCCCTTCCCGGATGGCTTTACGGATCCTCATCTTGAAGACCGGCGGTCGTTGATGGAGTGCGAGTTCTCGTCGTGGAAGCCACAGTAACGTTTCTCTTTTACTCCATCGGGCCGAAGCATGGAATGTCCTTCGGGCAATCTGATTCGTCCTTCCTTCACTAGGAGCTCAAACAGCTTATCAGCTTTCTTGATGTCGAAATCGTAAGTGCCTTTGGTCTGTTTGACCCAGCGCTGATTCATTGTCAATGGCTCCTTTCCCCACATAATTTCAGCCGCAGCCACGTCCTGCTCATCATCAGAATCTTCCAACAGGTCGGCCTTGTCCAGGAACTGGTTGTAGATGTCCGCGACGTCATGCTGTTTCCCGAACCTGGCGTCCTTCTTGAAACCATATGCTTGGTTGCTCATTAACGACAGCTTCTGGGATAGCTGAACCAGGTTTTCGAACTCCATGCCAAACGCCTTCTCACGCATGGCCGGCAGCATCCCGAGAACGGCCATGTCGGCCAACCGATCGTCCGGCGGGTTGAGTGAAAAGCACATGCCCTTAACTTCCCCGAACCTCCCGAGAAATTCCAAGGGCGTTTCACCGTGCCTCTCGCTTCGGGGTAGCAAGGTCAATCGCCTTCTTTTCATAGCTGCCGCCGAAATAGTGGGCGTGGAATTTGAAGGATCGGATGGCGACTAGAGAGGGGGGGAGTGAATAGGAGCCGGTAAAAATTCTTCCCAAAGAACCCGGCCTATGTCCTACTCAAAACCCGGTCACACACGAGCGATGGATCGAATCACGCACCAATCGCCAAGACCACGAGGTTATGGATCAACCTCTAGCCTTAGGAACGATTCCTCAAAGCACACGCGGAAGCACTAGAAAGGGAGGAAGGAATCGAACCAAGAAGCAAAGCACACGGGCTGCGGCGGACCGTCCGCGCGGGGGGGGCGGACCGTCCGCAAGAGCCGCGCGGACCGTCCGGCCGGGTATCGCGGACCGTCCGCACCCGGCCGCGGACCGTCCGGCCTTAGCCACGGACCGTCCGTTAATTTACACGAACGACCCAAAGACACCCGCGTGCCACGGACCGTCCGCGGGGAGCACGCGGACCGTCCGCCTAGCACCCGCGGACCGTCCGCCCGACACCGCGGACCGTCCGAAACTTCGTCCAACCAAAAACCAAAATCACAACGGATCGAAACAAAGGACGAGCAAGAACACGAAGAACACGGGATGAACCGGGACCCGCGCGGACCGTCCGCCAGAGGCCGCGGACCGTCCGCGAGGCTCGGACGAACGAGAAAAATGCCCGACCTCGAAAGTCAACTCCCCCAAATCATCATCGGATTTCCCAAACGGTTGAAGCTGTGGAGACAAGGGTTTGGGTACTTGAAAAGCGTCACACAAGGATGCTATAGCCCAAAAATCTTGCCTCCTAACTCCCTAAATCACCGGGAATCGCGAATCCTTTGAGCACCACCAAAACCTAGAGCACCGAACGAAAACTCACGAATCGAAGTAGTTTCCCGGCGTTTGAGGGCACAAGATCAAGCACAAAGATGCACAAGACATCTATCCATGTTTCCCTCAAAGAAATCCGGGAAGAAACTCACTCAAATCCGCGGAATCACACCGAGAACAAAGGCACGAAAATAGGCACAAAAAGGCACGAAAAACAACCCCGAATCTCCTATACAAACCAGGAAAGATTCACAAGGTCTAGCATGCCGCCCTAGCATCCATCTCTCTCAACAAATCTCTCATGAAGCTCTCATGCTAGCCTAGAGAAAATAGGAAGGAAAATAGCTATGAAAATGAGAAAGAGGAGGGAGCAAATGAAACCCTAAGTCGCGGAGGAAGAGCCATCAACACACACTCCAGGCTTATATATCGGGTCCCGCCGGAGTGGTAAATGACTCGACTACCCCTAACTACACTACGGCGATACAACCCACGTAGGGGCATTTTGGTAATGTATGTGGGTCTTGCCATCGGACGGCCACGCCTTTGCCGCACCCCCGCGTCCTCCCGACGCAAGCCATGCGATCCCGCCGCGTGTCCTCCGCTTCGAAGCTTCCCGACACGCCGGATCCCGTCTCCGTCGTGTTGGGCCCTCGGACTTGGTTTTGAGGCCCAAACCAAGAAACCGTCCGCCGATGGTTTTGTGGGCAAACCACCAAACCCCGCGTGCCCGGTCCGGCCTCCCGCCAAACCACTTGACTTGACCGCCACCGTGCACCGGCTCACTTGTCCATGACTTCGTCTTGCTTGTGTCGCCACCATGTGGCCCGCACCCGGTCCCGCCGTCCACCGGGTCCCTCGAACCGAGCCTACTTGTCTCTCCATCTCCCGGAGGCCCCTCAAGGCCGAAGACCTTTCGCGCCCGTTCTTCACCTCGCAACAACACGAACTAGGCCGCGGCCTACACCGCGCACTAAGCCAAGAGTCGGTCCAACACCCGTTGTCAATCACTCATCGCTAAGGAGCGGTCATCCATCGACCACCGGGACGCTCCCGGTCCACAATCTCCCCCTTGATGAGTGCATTGACAACACACAACGCGAAATGAAATTCGAGTGGAAGAGAAAGAAAGAAGAAAGAAAAACAAAGAAGCTCAACTCATGACCAAAACCGAAGAAAGGCGAAGAAAGGTCACAAGCCAAGCAAAGCACAAAATCCACACCGAAAACAGCAAGAAAGCTCCCCCTGAACAAATGCCTCCCCCTGAACATGTGGATGCAAACTCATGCAAACTCCCAAATTTCAGCTCACCTCTTCTGAATTTTCATTAAGCTCACCTTTTCTCCCCCTTGTTGACAATGTATGAATCAAGGTGAAAATGCAGAAATGCAAAGCAAAGCATATAAACAACTACATGAGCTTCTCAAATAGGCCAAATCTAGTGTCAAAGGCTAAAAATGAGACAAAGATCACACACATGAATCATAGCATAGTCAAAGCATTGCCACAAGTAATATATGAAAATACAAGCATGTGACAAAGCAAAATTTTCAGATTTAAGCAGTTTTACCAAAAGAAGACTCGCTTCACATGTAAAAGCCTATCCATGTCACACTTGAGCCACAAACATGCATATTACTCAAAGATCGTACAAGGATATCAAATTCTCAGCAAAAGATCATGGCAAACACCCATAAAGCAAAGCATGTCATGTCAAAGCTCATGAGCCATGTGTCCACTTCGGGGAGACTTCTCCACTGGTGAACATCATGCAACATGTTTTGCACCCATATGTGAAAGATAAGACATTTTAAGCATAGACATGATGGATGGAGCAATTTTCAGGCATTATGCACTTCTTTTCAAGATTAATTCATTTCATGGTACATGAAGTGCCTTTGCGGCAAAAAGAAGCTTATGCTCCCCCATGAATGCAACATAGGCTAAACATTCACAATGATATCCGGCCTTTGGCCCAAATGCAAGAACAAGGCATCCAAGCACAATCTAAGCATGAAAAGCACATTTAGACCAAACTGTGACATGGATACACAACTACACACGAGTGGAGCATATTTCATCAAAAATTAGTCAAGTTAAGCATTTATCTCAAAAGGGGCTATCTCACCACACATATATCTCAAATATTCCAAGAGCATAGCCTCACATCACCATTTCTCCACACATATAACCAATATCTCACAAATAGCCAAAGAGACTCAAATATGGCATATAAAAGAAGCCCATCATCCTAAAATGCAATATGACACAAATGCAACATGATATATGACAAGATGGCTATCCTACCATGGTTTGTACATCAAGCAAAGTATGTATATACATCAAAGTAAACATGGCATGATACATATGGTACAAAAAGTAAACCCCCCAAGAATCGGCTAGAAAGGGCAACAAACCCCAAGTTCCCCCCGCAAGCGCACAAATGTAGCTTGGTCGAGAGGCTTTGTAAAGATGTCGGCTAGCCGATCTTGGGTAGGGACATGGCTCAAAACAATGGTTCCTTTCTCCACATTGTCCCTCGGGAAATGATACCTCACTTCTATATGTTTGGTTACTGGAGTGAAGCACTGGGTTTTTGGCTACGCTTATGGCACTAGTGCTATCACAAAGAAGTGGGATCCGGGTGCACTCCTCACCAAAGTCGCTCAAAGTGTATGAAATCCACGGCGGTTGGGAACAACAACTCGCGGCAGCAACATACTCCGCCTCTGTGGTAGACTGAGCTACACTAGACTGCTTGCGGGAAGACCATGAGACCAACGAAGAACCAAGAAACTGACAAGTACCCGAAGTAGACTTCCTCTCGACTCGACAACCAGCAAAATCCGCATCGGAAAAACCATGAAGAGACGAGTCGAGGAGGAAGAGTACCATAGGCCAAGACCAGGGGCGGACGTAGGTACACGAAAATCCTCTTGACGGCTTGTCGATGGGATGTCCTCGGCGAAGCCCGAAAACGAGCGCACGGACACACGCCGAACCGTATGTCCGGCCTCGTCGCCGTCAAGTAGAGGAGGGAGCCGATCATGCTCCCGTACTCCCGCCGGTCCACCGGTTCTCCGTCCTCATCCGCATCCAAAGTTGCCGTACTCCCCATGGGAGTCGACATCGGCTTCACATCTTGCATCCGGAACTTCCTCGGCACTATCTTTCGTGTACTTGGTTTGGTGCACAAATGTACCGTCCTTCACTTGCTTGATTTGCGCCCGAGAAAATACCGCAACTCGCCCATCATGCTCATCTCGAACTCCCCGCTCATCTCATCCGCAAACTTGGCAACAAGGTTATGTGACGAGCCACCAAAGACAATATCATCCACGTAAATACGAACAATCGGCAAGTCATTTCCATGCTTGAGGAGGAACAAGGTTCTATCCACGGTACCCATCACAAACCCTCTCGCTCAAAAGAAAACCTCTCAATCTCCCATACCAAGCACGGGGCGCTCGTTTCAACCCATACGAGCCCTTTTCAACCCGTATACCCCGTGTGGGTACAACTCGCTCTCAAACCCGGTGTGTGGCCCTTCACATACACCTCCTCCTCTATGACCCCATTCGAAAAAGCACTCTTCACGTCCATCCGAAACAACTTGAACCCTTTAGCCACGGCAAAGGCTAGAAGGATCCGAATTGCCTCAAGACGGGCCACGAGAGCAAAGGTCTCCTCGTAGTCGATCCCCTCCTTCGACTAAATCCCCGAGCAACAAGTCCGGACTTGTTCCTCACAACCATCCCATTCTCTCCCTCTTTGTTCTTCCAAACCCACTTGGTTCCTATGGGATGGCAATTTGGAGGTGGTTCAACTAACTCCCACACCCGGTTCCTCTCAAAATTTTCCAACTCCTCATGCATAGAATTGACCCGGTTTGCATCGGATAAAGCATGTCCAATATCCTTGGGCTCAAAAGTAGCAACAAAAGCGGCATGAGCAAAATGAGAGGAATTCCTGGACCTCGACCGTGTAGTGCGTTCATTGATGTCTCCAATGATCTTCGAAAGGGGGTGCACTTCTTGAATCCGCCGGGGAGCCTCACGCCTCGAGACCACCTCCCCCTCAACTTCAGCTTCTCTCGCCTGGTCCTCTTGTTGCACCATCGTTGTCCATGAAGTAGACGGTCCATGCTCCAAAGTAGTCGTGGGGGAAGTAGTGGGTACATGCTCAGCTTCGGCGCATGGTTCTCCCCATCATCATCTCCAGCTTCATCTTTCTCCTCTTCAAAGAGGTCCTCGGCCATCTCTTCATCACCTGCACATTCAAAGCCAAGAGAAGTACATGGCATTGTCTCGTCGAAGGTCACCTCGCAAGTCTCCATGATTTTGTTAGTCTCAAGGTTAAGCACCCTATAGGCTCTAGAGTGGTTAGCATATCCAAAGAAAATACCATCACTAGACCTAGCCTCAAACTTGTCGAGTTTTCCCTTTTTCAAAATAAAGCACTTGCAGCCAAAAACTTGGAAATGACTCACTTTGGGTGCCCGACCATGCATAAGCTCATAACAGGTCTTCTTCTTGAAAGCTCTCAATAAAATTCGATTGGAAACATGACAAGCTGTATTGACCGCCTCAGCCCAAAACCTCCTAGGAGTCCTGTGCTCATCGAGCATCGTCCTAGCCATCTCACAAAGAGTCCGATTTTTCCTTTCCACGACTCCATTTTGAGGGGGCACATAAGGGGTCGAATACCGATGTTCAAGACCTAGATCACGACAAAAGGCATCAAAACGAGAGTTCTTAAACTCGCAGCCATTATCACTTGCGGATAGCTCGAATAGCATTCCCATGCCTCTCGTTTTTCAACCTCACGATCGGATCTCGAACAAAACCAAAAGTCTCACTCTTATCCTCCAAGAAGAACACCCGGGCATAGCGAGAGTAATCGTCCACCACAACAAGGACATACCACTTCCCACCCACCGAGCGAACTCGAGCCGGCCCAACAAGGTCCATATGCAACGGCTACGTCGAACGCTCGGTCATGACATCGGTCAGGGGTGGATGGGGAGTGGCTACCATCTTACCATGCCTACAAGGAGCACAAACCAAATCCTTTTCAAACTTCAACTTCGGCAATCCTCGGACAAGGTCAAGACCACTCAAGCGGGAAACCAAATCAAAGCTCAAGTGTCCCAACCGCCTATGCCATTTCCACAAATCGAAGACGGACCGGCCATCAAACGGCGAGCGGGACCCAAAGAACGAGAGAAATCAGCCCACGAAAATCGACCCTCGGGGATGATCATACGGACAAGATCACCTCGAGAATCAAGCAAACGAGACTCGCCGGACTTGAAACGCACCTCAAAACCCTCATCAAGCAACCGAGAAACCGAAAGCAAATTAAAACCCAAAGACTTCACAAGAGCCACTCTCTTCAACGTTACCTTGTCACTCACATGCACAACACCCTCTCGAAAGCACCCTACCTCGTCCATTGTCCCCAAATGTAATGTACATCTTTTCCTTCACCGGGGTGAGGGCCGGAGAACCACTTCTTATCTCCGGTCATGTGTCGAGAACACCGGAGTCGATCAACCAAATGTTCTCCAAGCCTCCTGCTGCGCAAGAGGGAAACAAGAACGAGAATGAGCTAGCGACTCGACACCGGGGTTAGCACGGAGAAAGTTAAACCGGTGTCGAGCCATCTCGCTCAAAAGAGGGGGTTAGCAAACATCACTCCCTTGCCACCAAACTTCCCATGTCCCATGGGAGGAGTACGAGCACCACGAGGGGGAAAACGTGGTCCGTAGTTCCTCCGGAACCCAAAGCTGCGATCATCTCCCCTAAACCCGTGCCGAGGACGAGTAGGAGGACGTCCGGCAAAACCACCACGAGCCCGACCAAACCTCTCACCAAGCACGCACACCATCATCTCTCCCGACAAACCTCTCACCACCACCACCTCTCCGTGGGAACCTCGCCAACACTCCTCACACTTCCCACACCCCGTGGAAGTGGCACTCTAGGCTCGGGAATACCGCGAGGCCGGCGATACTGTCCCGGTTTGCTTGCTCCCTAGCAAGCCTCTCATCCCTCTTCCTCTTGTAGCAAAACTCGCAAGATGCCTCTCCTTGCCACAATACTCACACCCGAAGGGGATGGGTTTTGGTTTTGGCTCCGGCTTCTCTCTAGGCTTCTCACCCTTCTCACCCACAAACTTCACCTAGGTTTCGGAAATCATTTGTCTTAGGTGGGAATTTGGGTGGATCTTGGGTTGTGTCAAGCTTGTTGCAAAGGTGGTTGGGCTTTGGTGTGAAAGAGTTCTTGGGTGCTTTTGGGATTGGGACTTGGATCTCTCCGATCACCTCAAACCCGGGGTTAGACTCAACACACTTCTCGTACACACTCTCCCCACTTGTTCTCTCCCACTTTCTCACCCAACTTCTCAAAACCCAAACCACGACCATCGGCTCTCTTGAACTCCTCAATCATGATTTTCAATTGAGGTTCCCGCCCGGACAACCAACCCAACACCTTCCTCAAATAATCATTTTCCTCATAAATGACATCCAAACGGGAAGTAAGTTCAAGATTACGCAAAGTGACTTCATCACGACTAGAACATGCATTTGCAACGGAGATTTCAAAGATGCTTCCAAAGAACTAATAGTAGAGCGAGCATCAACAAGCTTAGCATGCATAGTAGGACATGATTTGCAAGCACCAAGCAAGGTAGGTCTAGCCTTAAGCTCATCATGTTCAGTCCTAAGAGCATCTAGTTGAGCCAAAATAGAAGCATTCTTCTCATTAAGCGAGTTTGATCTCATTCAACCAAGCATCACATTCAACACATTCAACATCATCAGGAGAAGTAGGAGCAAGTTTCAAAGAGTCATTCTCAAGTTTCAATTCAAGCAATTTTGACTCTAACTCTCCTACTTTCTCACTAGCATTCTCAAGCCGAGCCCTAAGATCTTTCCTCATCTTTTTGGCATCTCTCGGCACACTATCACGGTTATCAAGCAAACCATTCAACCTAGCAATCTCGGCAAGCAAAGAGTCGGGATCACGGTTTACCTCATCCTCCGAGTCGGAGTCGCCGTCTTCCTTCACACTCTTCTTGCTTGCTCGAGCTATGGGCCATGACACAAAAGCCCTCGAGCGCCACACGGCTCGGCCGGCCGAGGTTCCGGCTTGCACTCTTCTTGCCATCGCGCCTCCCGGCGTCTTCATCTTCGCTGCTTGAGCTTGACTCCTCACTTGAGCTTGAGTCGACGTCGCTCGCACCGGCCACCATCGCTCTTGCCTTGTTCTTCTTGTAGGTGCTCTTGCTCGGTCGCCGCTTGTCCTTGTCCTTGCTCTTGGACTTGTTGAAGTGCTTGCCCTTGGAGGAGTACTTGTCTTCACGCCTCGGGTGCACCTTGTACTCGTTCACCTTGTACTTGTTCTCCTCTCGCATCCGGGCACTCGGCGATGAAGTGGCCACGCTTGCCACACTTGTAGCACGTCCCTGAGCTCCGCCTTGCGTTCCTCCGACTCTCGTGTAGTCGTTCAAATCTTCTTGAGAGCAAGGCCGGCCTCCTCCTCGCCCAGGCACATCAAACTCCTCATCCGGAATGGACATAAGAGAGGACAAAGAAAACTCGTCGACGGGAAGGGTTAGATTTGCCCTTTGATCCTCCCACCGAGCAAGACTATGGTCGGTCGAGCCCTCATGCTTGGATAGCATCTTCCTGTCAACCTCGGCCGACTTGAGCTTAGAAAAGAGGTCATCCAACTCAATAGTCAAATAATTCCCGGACTCCTTGATGGCCTCAACCTTAGCACCCCAAACATTTGGATCCAAGACATGCAAGAGCTTCAAAGCTCGATCATGCTCGGAGTACGGAAAATCCTCAACATTAGCCTTCATGTTGTTCACGATGGCGATGAACCTCCGAAACATCGCATCAATGTCCTCACCGGAAGTGGAGTGAAATTCTCATATTGCATCCGGTAAGAGACAAAGAGGCGAGCCTTCACATGGTTATCACCACCGTGAGCAACCAACAACTTATCCCAAATTTGCCAAGCAAGATCCAAATGGCGAACACGATCAAACTCTGGATCACACAAGCTCCGGCACAAGTGATCAACGGCTTTTGCATTAGCCTCATACTTGGCCTTGGCATCGACATCGGTCACCATAAGAGTATGGATGTTGACCGGAATAGCATATGTCTTGTCAAGCACAATAAACTCCAACAGCTTTCCTCGAAGAAAAATCCTCATACGAGCCGCCCACTTGTGGTAACCCTTGCCATCGAAGTGCGGCGGACCGCCCCGCTCAACGTACGCCATCTTAGGATTCGAGACTTGTCAAAGTCGCAAAGAATCCGGCACCAAGCTCTGATACCAATTGAAGGATCAGATGGCGACTAGAGAGGGGGGGGAGTGAATAGGAGCCGGTAAAAATTCTTCCCAAAGAACCCGGCCTATGTCCTACTCAAAACCCGGTCACACACGAGCGATGGATCGAATCACGCACCAATCGCCAAGACCACGAGGTTATGGATCAACCTCTAGCCTTAGGAACGATTCCTCAAAGCACACGCGGAAGCACTAGAAAGGGAGGAAGGAATCGAACCAAGAAGCAAAGCACACAGGCTCTGGCGGACCGTCCGCGCAGGGGGGCGGACCGTCCGCAAGAGCCGCGCGGACCGTCCGGCCGGGTATCGCGGACTGTCCGCACCCGGGCCGCGGACCGTCCGGCCTTAGCCACGGACCGTCCGTTAATTTACACAGAACGACCCAAAGACACCCGCGTGCCACGGACCGTCCGCGGGGAGCACGCGGACCGTCCGCCTAGCACCCGCGGACCGTCCGCCCGACACCGCGGACTGTCCGAAACTTCGTCCAACCAAAAACCAAAATCACAACGGATCGAAACAAAGGACGAGCAAGAACACGAAGAACACGGGATGAACTGGACCCGCGCGGACCGTCCGCCAGGAGGCCGCGGACCGTCCGCGAGGCTCGGACAGAACAGAAAAATGCCCGACCTCGAAAGTCAACTCCCCCAAATCATCATCGGATTTCCCAAACGGTTGAAGCCTGTGGAGACAAGGGTTTGGGTACTTGAAAAGCGTCACACAAGGATGCTATAGCCCAAAAATCTTGCCTCCTAACTCCCTAAATCACCGGGAATCGCGAATCCGTTGAGCACCACCAAAACCTAGAGCACCGAACGAAAACTCACGAATCGAAGTAGTTTCCCGGCGTTTGAGGGCACAAGATCAAGCACAAAGATGCACAAGACATCTATCCATGTTTCCCTCAAAGAAATCCGGGAAGAAACTCACTCAAATCCGCGGAATCACACCGAGAACAAAGGCACGAAAATAGGCACAAAAAGGCACGAAAAACAACCCCGAATCTTCTATACAAACCAGGAAAGATTCACAAGGTCTAGCATGCCGCCCTAGCATCCATCTCTCTCAACAAATCTCTCATGAAGCTCTCATGCTAGCCTAGAGAAAATAGGAAGGAAAATAGCTACGAAAATGAGAAAGAGGAGGGAGCAAATGAAACCCTAAGTCGCGGAGGAAGAGCCATCAACACACACTCCGGGCTTATATATCGGTCCCGCCGGAGTGGTAAATGACTCGACTACCCCTAACTACACTACCGGCGATACAACCCACGTAGGGGCATTTTGGTAATGTATGTGGGTCTTGCCATCGGACGGCCACGCCTTTGCCGCACCCCGCGTCCTCCCGACGCAAGCCATGCGATCCCGCCGCGTGTCCTCCGCTTCGAAGCTTCCCGACACGCCCGGATCCCGTCTCCGTCGTGTTGGGCCCTCGGACTTGGTTTTGAGGCCCAAACCAAGAAACCGTCCGCCGATGGTTTTGTGGGCAAACCACCAAACCCCGCGTGCCCGGTCCGGCCTCCCGCCAAACCACTTGACTTGACCGCCACCGTGCACCGGCTCACTTGTCCATGACTTCGTCTTGCTTGTGTCGCCACCATGTGGCCCGCACCTAGTCCCGCTGTCCACCGGGTCCCTCGAACCGAGCCTACTTGTCTCTCCATCTCCCGGAGGCCCCTCAAGGCTGAAGACCTTTCGCACCCGTTCTTCACCTGCAACAACACGAACTAGGCCGCAGCCTACACCTGCGCACTAAGCCAAGAGTCAGTCCAACACCCGTTGTCAATCACTCATCACTGAGGAGCGGTCATCCATCGACCACCGGGACGCTCTCCGGTCCACGAATTTCCGTTCCAGCTCCTTCCATGTGCTAACTGACTTAGGGGGCAAAGACGAAAACCACTGGAACGCCGGGCCCGTCAGTGACGCGGGGAAGTATCTGACCCTGAACGCTTCTTCAGCTGAGCACTCTCCAAGCTGCATCAGGTAACGAGCGATGTGCTCCACCGTGCTCGTGTCGTCCTGCCCGGAAAATTTTGTGAACTCCGTAGGAGGTTTTACCCTTGGCGGAAGGAGCACGTTGAAGTACCACTCTGGGAATGGCGGCGTGTAGGCAGGCCCCTGCATTTTCGGTTTGAGGCCGAACTGATTCTGCATCAACTCGGCCATCTTCTGCGCCAGGGCGTTGTCTTCCTGTGTGCTTGCAGCCGGTGCGTAACCCGGATGCGGGAAAGCGTCAATGGCTCCGTAGTTTCCCACCTCGTGGTAGCCTCCGCCGTATAGGTTCCTCTTTAGCCAGTTGCTTGCTGGAGCGATCCTGTGGCCGGGAGCAAGCGGGGCCCCAGGCGAGCCGAATGCCAACTCCCCGTACGTGGGCTGGTACGGGTTCGGGCCGTTGCACGGACCGACTCGTGCGCCTGCGCGGTGGCGGGCGGAACCGGTCGCCCTCTGCGCGGCATGCGGTGGGGGGCCGAACGGGCCGACCCCCGGCACCTTGCGGAGGAGGGCCGGAAAGCTTGACTCCCGGCGCTGCGAGGAGGAGGCCGGGCCGGGCCGGCTCTGCACGGCCGTTGAGAACTGGACTCACCCAACTCCACTGTGCCTCCTTGGAAGGGTGTCTTGCTGAATGCCTGCTCCATGCCTGGACCAAAGACAACCACCATCATTTGCTTGAACGCACCAAGGAAAGCTTTGTGGTGCCTGCTCAAGACGTGGTCCGCGGCATTTCGGAACGCTTGTAGGCATTCCTCCCTCTCCTGCTGGGTGGTGGCGTCGCTCTCCCCTGGCAACAACACCCTGGGCATCTCATTCTTCAAGTACGGAACGCCACTCCTGTTCTTCTTGAAGGACAGCATGCACTTCTGCTGGAATTGGTCCACGACATCCTGGAGCTGCTGCCGTTGTTCAGGAGAGAGGTCTTCAATGTTGACATCCATGATGTCCCCGATGTCCGGCATCTTGATCTTTCGGCTGTTGTCCCACCGAGCGTGCCAAAAAGTGTGTTGACGCAAAATGTGCACCTAGCGCCAAGCACACAGCAAGCCGAACAAGCTGGCTTCGCACGTGCAAAGAGTCACAAGACGTGCCAGTCAATTTTCCCTGAAAATTAACAAACGACAAAGTAGTTAGATACCAAAGCTTGGAACTTGCCGGGTGGTACCAAACAGTTCCATATTTACGGCTACAAAGCCAAACGGGATGACACATAGCTATAGAAAGCTATCTGCCAATAAACTGAAACCATTCGGGGGCTTATGAAAGGAAAAGTAACATAGCCGAATGAGTGACGTAAGCATGACGACGATCGGTCTTTGTTTTAACAAAGATGCACGTGCGCAAGACCATGACCGATCCCCTTGATAATCAACGTTAAATAAATAAATAGAGTAAAGCATGAATATAAACATGTAATAAACAAGCATGCATAGGTCTAAAGCACTAGTCTACCGCATGTCTAGGTACTTTGAAACCCGTTGGGTACGATACCAAACAAATCTATCCACCGCATGATACAACTTGCATAAGAATCGTACCACTTTCCACAAATAGATCTATCCACCGCATGATACAATCTAAATATGGAAGGCTAAAAGCATACATTATTTAAAGCATGAATTACGCACGTGCTCTACTCGTGAAGAAACATAACCGAATACGGCTGAACAGCCGATTCGGGGTCCATGAAGAAGGAACGAACATTACCAAGCGAAATAAATCTATCAGATTGATTTGAAATCTAATCCACCGGATGACTAGCTCCAAAACAACCCAAAAACCTGCATCTACCGCGTGATACTCAGTTCTTTCAAGATTTATACCAACGTTGGCAAGCTTGAACCCGTAACACGTAACAACCTAGATCGATTCGGTTTCGGCTATCGGAAAGCACGTGATCCGTGTAGTAAAATAGCCCAAGGCACGAACTCGACTCGCATAAGGATCACAAAAGGGATAAAGCTGATCCAAACCCATCTAGATTGGGCAAAAAGGGTGTTACATGAATTTAAACATAAAGTAAAAACTCAAAGCAACACGGGGTAACTTAATGAATCTATTTGATCTTGCCAAAATCCAATAGAGCCGATAACTAGCTTCAAGCTAGATCTTAGCCTACCGCATGGCTCATGACCTAACAAGAAACTCTCTTGAACCAAGCTTGAATCTACCGCATGACACGAAGCATGGTAACAAGACTACTTGCATCAGATCTAAATCCACCGCATGATACTAGATATGATACAAGGTTGCCGGTACTCACGGAGGTCGACGGATCGATGAACCCTCTCGAAGAACTCGACGACACGACAAATGGACTCTAGGGTTTGGCGTAAGGCCGGTTTGTATTGAGAATGATTACGTATATGTTACATACATTCAGGGCTCATATTTATACCCTGCCAGGTACAACCTTGAATGGATTTGATACCTAATTTATCGCTAAGACTGATCGCTTATCCATCCATTCGTCCTTCCTGCTTGAGCCACGTCACCATTCAATCCCGCAAAATCAGCTCAACTGTTCCCTTGCCGAACAGAAGCAGATAGCCGACCGCAGATCTTTCTGCCGAAAGCATCTGAGGAAACCTTCCTTCCACCAGACGGACTCCTCATCGAGCTGGACCCACAAGTCAGACTCCTTACCAAATTTTGGTGTTAACAGAAGGATCCTAATCACCTCCAAACGGGCTACGGGAGCAAAGGTCTCCTCGTAGTCGATCCCCTCCTTCTCACTGAACCCTTGAGCAACAAGTCTCGACTTGTTCCTCACAACCTCACCCTTCTCTCCCTCTTTGTTTTTCCACACCCACTTTGTACCAATCGGCTTACACCCTGGGGGAGGGTCAACCAACTCCCACACCTGAGTCCTCTCAAAATTCTCCAACTCCTCATGCATTGAATTAACCCAATTGTGATCAGATAGTGCGTGTCCAATGTCTTTGGGCTCAAAAGAAGTAACAAACGCAGCATGAGCAAAGTGGGAATTGTTTCGAACCCTCGACAGTGTAGTGCGTTCATTCATGTCGCCGATGATCCTCGAAGCTGGGTGATCCACTTGAACTCGCCGGGGAGGTTCTCGCCTCGAAGCTACCTCCCCCTCAACATCAGCTTCTCCTCGTTCTTGATTTGTCGTCGTAGGTGTAGCAGAGGGTCCATCCATCATCGTAGTCAAAGTAGTGGGTACATGTTCAGCCAGGGGCACCACACCGCCATCCTCATCATCACCATGTTCATGCTCCTCCTCCTAAAAGATCTCCTCGCCAAGCTCATCATCACCTGCACACTCAAAGACAAGCTGACTACGTGGCTCTGTCTCGTCGAAGGTTACCTCGCAAGTCTCCACGATTTGGTTAGTTTCAAGATTGAGCACACGATATGCTCTAGAATGAGATGCATAACCAAAGAAAATGCCATCGACAGATCTAGCCTCAAACTTATCCAACTTCCTTCCTTTCTTCGAATGAAACACTTGCAACCAAAGACATGGATGTGACTCACCTTGGGTGTGCGACATGCATCAACTCATAGCATGTCTTCTTCTTGTGCACTCGAGGTATATCCTCGTTCGACACATAGCACGCGGTATTCACCGCCTCCGCCCAATACCTCCTCGAGTCCTATGCTCATCAAGCATCGTCCGAGCCATCTCGCACAAGGTCCTGTTCTTCCTTTCCACAACACCATTCGGGGAGGCGTATACGGACTCAATAAGCGGTGCTCAAGACCCAAGTCATGGCAAAAGGTTTCAAAATGAGAGTTCCCGAATTCCGAGCCATTATCCTTGCGGATAGCTCGTATGGCATCTCCGTGCCTCTCGTTTCTCAACCTCAAGACTAGATCTCGAACAAAACCAAACGTCTCCCCCTTATCCTCCAAAAAGAACACCCACGCATACCGAGAATAGTCGTCCACCACAACAAGGACATACCACTTCCCACCCGCAGATCGCACACGAGCTGGGCCAACAAGGTCCATATGGAGCAGCTCGCATGGACGCTCAGTCATCACATCGGTGAGAGGCGGGTGAGAAGAGGCTACCATCTTGGCATGCCTACACGGCGCACAAACAAACTCTTTCTCAAGCCTCAACCGTGGCAATCCTCGGACCAAATTGAGTTTACTCAAGCGAGACAAAAGGTCAAAGCTCAAGTGACCCAACTTCCTATGCCACTTCCACAACTCACTAGAAAAACCAGCCAAGAAACAACGCTCCACACCCGGAGGCCGAGAAAAATCAGCACGAAACACCCGACCCTCGGGAACGACCATACAAACAAGGTCCCCTTGAGAGTCCACAATCCGAGAACCACCCTGGCCGAAACAACACCTCAAAGCCCTCATCCAACAAGCCGGGACACGAAAGCAAATTGTACCCCGGTGATTGAACAAGAGAAACACGCCTCGAGTGATCTTGTCACTCACTTTGATCTCACCTTACGAAAGCACACGCCCACGCCCATTGTCCCCAAAGGTGATGTACCTATTCGTCACCACGGACGAGACTTGAGAACCACCCCCTGTCTCCGGTCATATGCCTCGAGCAACCGGAGTCAATCAACCAAATGTTCTTCAAGTCTCCCACCCGAAATTCAAAAATGAGCACGTGAGCGAACAAACGACTCGGCAGACAGGGTTAGTACCAAAAGAATAAAACCGAAGGCCGAGCCATTTGCTCGAAAGTGGGGTTAGCACCAACCAAAGCATCTCTCCTACCAAAGCTACCTCCACGAACACCACCACGGTAACCACCCCGAGGGAACCACCCCTCTCTGCTCGGAGGAGGACCAAATCCACGAAAGAAAGCCCGTGGAACATCCTTCCTCTCCAACTCAAAGCTACGACTCCTCCGATCCCCGTATTGAGCACAAGGAGGAGAACGCCTAGCAACCGACCACCCGCACCCTTTCCGGCCCAACCACCGTAACCACGACCACCGAAACAACCCTCGCACCGTACGAGCTCGAAACCCAAACAGGTGTCTGTCCCCGTGGCCCGCACCGGTCGGACCGGTGCCCCACACCGATCCGACCGGTGTGACACAGGCCGATAGCACCACCTGCAGCCTTCCGCTCTCCCCAAGCCCGTCTTGTCCTCACACTCGCCTTGCCCCCGGGCATCTGCATACGAGGTTCAAGTACACCGTCGGAAGGGTGGTACTTGTCCTTGTTAGCCCACTCCTCCATTCTCTCATCTCGCTTCCTCTTGAAGCAAAACTCCTCTTTATGGCCATCTCTCCCACAATAGCCACAATGGAACCTCACAGGCTTAGGCTTAGGCTTGGGATGTGGCTGCTCACTTGGTTTCTCTCCACTCAAACCCTCCACCGGTTTGTCACCACTAGCCTTCTCACTCTCCTTCCCATAGAACACTTTCCCCGAAGTGCTCACAAACTTGATAGGCTTTTGTAGGTCATTTGTGGGTGTAGGAAACACGGGTGGAGCTGGGGTTGTGTCTAGTCGATTCCTAAGATGGTTAGGTTTTGGAGGGAAATCATTTTTGTGGTGGGTTTTTGGTGGCTCCGGGATATTCTCTCCACTTCCCTCACCAACCTTTTTTGCCCCAAGCCCCTCACCATCTTGCATCTTGAAGGCCTCGATCATCATCCTCAACTGAGGCTCATGACCGGACAACCAACCCATCAACTTTCTCAAGTCATCATTCTCATCCTGCAAACGACCAACATAATGTGCAAGCTCCAAATTTTTCAATGCATGCATTTCACATGTAGAGCAAGATGTAGGCATGGGTTCCTTCAGTTTAGCCTCGAGCGAACTAGTGTAAGCATGCATCTCATCAATCTTAGCATGCAAAACAGGGTAAGAAGTGCAAGCACCTAGCAAAGCAGGTCTAGACTTAAGCTCAACCACTTCAACCCTAAGCACATCTAGTTCCTCACACTTGGAGGCATGCTTCTCCTTAAACAAAGCAAGATCAGCAAGGAATATGGAGCAATCATCACAGTCATTCTCATCCGAAACAACGGGGCTAGCCTTAAGAGAATCAATCTCAAGCTTGCTATCAAGCGAGTGTGTCTCAAGCTCGGCCACTCTAGTCCTAGCATCCTCGAGTGAGGCCCTAAGCTCTTTCCTCATTTTCTTGGCCTCTATAAGCATGTCATCACGGTTATCAAGCAAAGAGCCAAGCCTCTCATTCTCCCCGGCGCAAGAAGGGAAGTTCATCACGCACCTCGTCGTCGGACTCAGAGTCCGAGTCGCTCTGTGTGCTCTTCTTGCTGCCGGAGCTTAGCGCCATGGTGCAGAAGCCATCTCTCGCGAAGCAGCTCAGCCCGCTCAGGTTCTTGGACGACTTCTTGTTCTTGCGACGATCTCCCTCGTCTTCACTGCTGCTCGAGCTCGAGGTGGAGTACGCGGAACTGGAGTCGACGTCGCTCGCTCCAACCATCGCTCGGGCCTTGCCTCGGCTCTCCTTCTTCCTTGATCGTCGCTCGTCCTTGTACTTGTTCTTGTGCTTGCTCTTGTGGTCGCGCCTCGAACGGTGCTTGCCGTCCATCCTCGGCTTGTGCTTGCGGTTGTCCTTGTTCTCGGCCTTCTCGGGCGGTCGGCGACGAAGTGTCCCGGTTTCCGCCTTTGGAAGCGAGGTCCTCGTGTTCCTCCTCATGTTCACGCGGTTCTCGTGCGGCCTCTCGAACCGCCTCATCAACGGCGGCGGCTCGTCCTCTCCAAGGTCATCAAACTCCTCATCGGGCATAGACATCAAAGAAGAAAAGGAGAACATCCTGGTGAACGGGTTAGAGTTAGCCTTTCCTTTGGAACCACCAACGAGGGCATGACTATGGGAATCGGTCGGTCCCTCGAGCTTGGCGATCATGCCCCTATCCACTTCAACCGACTTGAGCTTCGAGAACGGCTCGTTCACCGTCGAGTGTCATACTTCTCCGACTCGACAATGGCCTCGAACTTTCCGCCCCAAATCGTACGATCCAAAGAGTGTAAGAGCTTGGCTCGCTCTATCATGATCATCATACGGGAGAACGTCCACATTGGCCCTCATGTTGTTCACAACCACCGTGAACCTCGACACAAGGCTTCGATGGACTCACCAGGGGAGATGAGTGAAGTTCTCGTACTCTCTCCGGTAGGTCGCTTACATCCGTGTCCGAACACGGGCGTTCCCAACATGAGCCTCCTTCAACACCGCCCAAATCCTACAAGCCAAGTGCTCGGTGTGCACCCGATCGAACTCGGCCGACACAAAGCACGAAACAAGTAGTCGACCGTCTTATTGTTGGCGTCGAATGCGTCCCTCGATCCCCGGAGTGAGGAAGTCCATCGGCCGGACATATCCTGTGTCCACCGTGACATCCCAAAGGATCCGACCCTTTCCGCGGAGGAACGCACCCATCTGCTTGCTCCACATCGGTAGTTCTTGCCATCGAAGTGTGGAGGACCCGAACCCCGTTCTCGGTACACCATCCTTGGATCTTAGGCTGGTTAGAGTCAACAAAGACCCGAACCGGCTCGATACCACTTGAAGGACCGATACGGCGAACCAGAGAGGCGGGGGGAGTGAATGGGAGCCGATAAAAATTCTTCACGAAGGAGATGGAAACTCCAACAAGATGAACATGGCTCCCAACACACGTCTCCGACTCACTACCAAGGTTGGTCAAGCCCACGTAGCCACCGGAGTGCCACCGGACCTAGGAACAAACACACCACCTTCCGACTCGAGAAACGCGGCGGAAAAAATCAAACCTCGAGCCTACGGACACACACCGGTCGACCGGTGAGCACCACCGGTCGAGCCGGTCCCTGCTGGTGAAACTGAGCAACTTCCACTAAGTGGCTCTACACCGGTCGAACGGTGAGACACACCGGTCCGACCGATGGCGACTGAAAGCCCCCAAGGCACCAAATAGGCCAACCGACCACCAAACAGACCCAAACTCGAAAAAGTAGCAACACGGGACAACAACGAACACACCAAGACGTTCACCCGAGCAAAATCCCACGAGGGGCTCGCACCGGTCGGACCGGTGTAGCACCGGGCGACTCGGGACGAACGGACCCGCGCGGTCAACTCCCCCAAATCCAAATCTCGATCTCCCAAATCACTCCACGGACTTGAACAAGACTTTGGGGATATCAGGAACACCTCATGAGGAGTCCATAACCAAGTTTAATCCCACCAAATCTCGTCCAAAAAGGAGGAATCGAAGAAATCCCGCCGAAAGCACCTCCAACCCGAGAACACAAGAAACCCAAAATCGAGCACTTTTACTCATGGATTTGGGAGGGGAATCACAGCCCAAAGAACCACGAAGGGTTCCCACAAATTTCCCCCATCAAATCCCCTAGAGAAAAGTCCTGAAAACAACCCAAAGAAATCACCAAGAGAGGGCTCCGAAAATCACCACCAAGAACAACCGGGGAAAACACATCCAAACCTTGAGGAACCACACCTGAATCATCTATACATGAAAAAAAGGTTCGTACAAGGTCTAGCAAGCCGCCCGATCATCCATCCCTCTCAACAAGATCTCTCCGTGAAGCTATCTTGCTAGTCCTAAAGAAAACCTAAGGAAAATAGGTGGAAAATAGGAAAACTAATGAGCTAGGGTTCCAAGAGATGGCTGCCATCCTCTCACCTCTTGGGTTATATGGAGGCAACTGAATGTCTAAAATGCCCTTCTCTAACAACTAGAGATACAAGCCCCTTAAGGGCGGATTTGGAATTCTTGATGTCTTCACCATCAGACGGATGCCCGGCGACCGCACCCTGTGTAGCCTCGACGCAAGCCATGCGATCCCGACGCGTGTCCTCCGCTTCGAAGATTCCGGACTGCGTCGTCGCACACCGGTCAGACCGGTGCTCCTCACCGGTCAGACCGGTCCCCACCGGTCAGACCGGTCAGACCCACCGGTCAGACCGGTCTGGCGCTGCTGCAGCTCCGTCTTCGGTTCTCCGGTCTTGGCTTTGTGGATCAACCAAGGAACCCAGTGGTTTTCTGGTGAACCACCGGAAACCCCGCGAACTCGGTGTAGCCTCCGCCAATCTCCACTCATGACTCGGCTCCCACGTAGTCCCGGCTCGACCTTGGTTTTGAGGCTCAACCAAGAAACCGTCCACGACTTCATCTTGCTGTTCATGCCACCATGCGGCCCGCACTTGACCCCGCTGGACACCGGGTCCCTCGAACGAAGCCTACTTGTCTTCTCCACACCTGGAGGCCTCACCGGCAACGACCTTTCGCGCTTGTTCTTCACCTGCACCAACACCAGTCAAGCCGCAACCTCCACCTGCAATACTTAGCCAAGAATCAGTCCACACAACGTTGCAATCACTCATCACACAAGGAAGCGACCATCCACCGGTCCTCGAACCACATATGGTCCTCGACCTTAACCTTTCCCTTTTCCTCAGCAGTCACCATGTTAACAGAAAAGCTTATCATATTCTGGGGAAAAGGATGACCATCCAGTTTCATCTTGTTGTCAAACTTCAGGTGTCCCTCCTAGATAGCCTTTTGGATCCTCATCCTGAAGACCCCTGAGACATTGATGGAGTCGAATTCTGTCATGGAAGCCGCAATAACATTTTTCTTTGACCCCATCGGGCCGAAGCATAGAATGCCCCTCAGGCAACTTGATTCGGCCTTCTTTCACCAGGAAGTCAAAAAGTTTATCGGCTTTGGTGACATCGAAGTCGTATGTGCCCTTGGTCTGCTTGATCCAACACTGGTTCATGGTCAACGGCTCCTTGCCCCACATGATCTCAGTAGCAGCCACTTCCTGATCATCGTCAGAATCTTCCAACTGGTCGGCCTTTTCAAGGAACTGATTGTAGATATCAGCTATGTCGTGTTGCTTGTTGAACCTGGTGTCCTTCTTACACCCATAGGCCTGGTTGCTCATCAATGACAGCTTTTGAGACAACTGGCCCAGGTTATCAAACTTCATACCAAACAACTTTTCTCTTATGGCCGGCTGCATCCCTGCAACGGCCATGTCGGCCAACTGATCATCTGGCAGATTTAACGAGAAACACATGCCTTTGACCTCCCTGAATCTTCTGAGGAATTCCAAAGGCGTCTCATTGTGCCTCTGCTTCAAAGTGGTGAGATTGATGAGCTTCTTTTCTGTGCTACCATTGAAGTAATGGGCGTGGAACTTTCGCTCCAGCTCCCTCCATGTGCCAACTGATTGGGGAGGCAAAGAAGTAAACCACTGGAACACTGGGCCCGTCAGTGACATGGGAAAATACCTGACCCTGAACGCCTCCTCAACTGAGGCCTCTCCAAGCTGCATCAGATAACGAGCATATGCTCAACCGTGCTCGTATCACCCTGCCCAGAAAACTTTGTAAATTCCGTTGGAGGTTTCACCCTTGGCAGTAGGATCACTTTGTAGTACCACTCCGGGAAGGGAGGTGTGTAGGCTGGTCCTTGCATTTTATGCTTGAGGCCGAATTGATTTTGCATCATATCGGCCATCTTCTGAACCAGGATATCGTCCTCTTGCACTCCTGTAGCTGCACCGTACCCTGGATTCGGGAGAGCGTCAATAGCACCATAGTCCATAACTTCGTGGTAGCCTCCACCGTACAAGTTCTCTTGCAACCAATTGCTAGCTGGGGCAATCTTGTAGGTGGAAGTGAGCGGAACTCCAGACGAACCGAACGCCATCTCCCCATACGTAGGCTGATATGGGTTCGGCTGCTGAATCGGTTGACCTGTACTGCCTTGTGGAAGTGGCCGGACCCGGCCGTCCCCACGAAGCCCGCGAGAGGAGGTTGAACGGGGGCGACCTCCAGCGCTTTGCGGAGGGGGCTGGATGGGCTGGCTCCCAATGCTCTGCGGAGGAGGCTGGACTGGCTGGCTTCGCAATGGTGGCTGAGTTCCTAGTTGGGCAGAGCTGGACTCTCCAACCTCCATACAATATCCCTAAGGGGATACTCGACTGAATACTTCCTCCATGCCCGGGCCAAACACACCCACCATCATTTGCTTGAACACGCCCAGGAAAGTCCTGTGATGTTTACCCAGCACGTCTTCCGCAGCATCTCGAAACGCTTTCATGCACTCTTCTTTCTCTTGAAGAGTTGTGGCGTCAGTCTCTTCTGACAGTAGAACCCTGGGCATTTCGTTTTTGAGATACGGAACGCCACTTCTGTTCTTTTTGAATGACATCAAACATTTTTTTCGAAACCGATCTGTAGTATCTTTCGGTACCGTTGTAGCTTGCTACGGAGAGAGATCCTCGATGGAGACGTCCAGAATGTTACCGATTTCAGGCATCTTGATCGTCAACTGAAGTGTCCCACCGAGCGTGCCAAAAAGTGTGTTGACGCAAAATCTGCACCCTACGTCAAACACACAGCAAGCCGAACAAGCTATCTTCACACGCGAAAAGATTCCAAGACGTGCCAGTCAATTTTCCCTAAAAATTAAAAAAAGGCAAAGTAGTTAAATTCCAAAGCTTCGAACTTGCCGGGTGATACCAGACAGTTCCATATTTACGGCTAGAAAAGCCATGTGAGATGACATATAGCTATAAGAAGCTATCTGCCAGCAAACTAGAAACCATTCGGGAGCTTCAACGTATAAAACAGAACATAGCCGAACGGATGACGTAAGCATGGCGAAAGATCGATCTTTATTTAAATAAAATTGCACGTGCACAAAGCCATGACCGATCCTCGAGGATAAATAACAATAATAAATAAAGTAAAGCATGATCATAAATATGTAATAAACAAGCATGCATAGGTCCAAAGCACTAGTCTACCGCATGTCTAGGTACTTTAAAACCTGTCAAGCATGATGTCAAACAAAGTTTATCCACCGCATGATATAACTTGTTTGAAAATCACATCACTAACCACAAATAGATCTATCCACCGCATGATACAATCTAAATATGGAAAGCTAAAAGCATATGATGTTTAAAACGTAACTTATAAACACGTTTCACTCGTGAAAGCATAACCGAATACGGCTGAACAGCCGAATCGGGGTCCATGAAGAAGGAAAAAACATTGCCAAAGATGGCAAACCTATCAGATTGAATTAAAGATCTAATCCACCGGATGATTAGCTTCAAGACAACCCCAAAACCTGCATCTACCGCATGATACCCGGTTCCGTCAAGATTTACGCAAGATTAACAAGATTGAACCCGCAACATGTAACAACCTAGATTGGTTCGGTTTCGGCTGTTTGACGAACACGTGATCCACGTGCCTTTTGAACCAAGATATGAACGTGCGATGTAAAGATCACGAAACAAGATAAAGCCGATCTAAATTGGGCAAAAGAGTGTTACATGAATTTAAACATAAAGTAAAAACTCAAAGCAACATAGGATAACTTAATGAATCTATTGGATCTTGCCAAAATCCAATAGAGACGATAACTAGCTCCAAGCTAGATCTTAGCCCACGGCATGGCTCATGACCTAACAAGAAACCCTCTTGAACCAAGCTTAAATCTACTGCATGATACTAAGCATGGTAACAAGACTACTTGCATCACGATCTAAATCCACCGCATGATACTAGACATGATACAAGGTTGCCGGTACTTACGGAGGTCGACGGATCGATGAACCCTCTCGAAGAACTCGACGACATGACAAAGGACTCAAGGGTTTGGCGTAAAGCCGATTTGTTATGAGAATGTTTCGAATACCATTACATACATCCAGGGTCTATATTTATACCCTGTCATGGCATGACTCCGAATGGACTACGAGCTCAATATTTGATACCTAATTTATCTCTAAGTGCGATTGCTTATCCATCCATTCACCCCTTCCGCTCGGGCCACGTCATCACGCAATCCCGCAAAATCAGCGCAAACAGTTTCCTTGTCGAACGGAAGTGTCGTATGGACCTCTCTGGGCCCACTACCTCGGTGGGTACCAGGACCGACTACTCGGTGGGCCCTTGGGACTACCCGGCTTGCGCTACACGGCACCTGAAGGCGTGGAGCACAAGGGCTGCAGAGGAGAAGTACTCGGTTAGGAAGCTGTACATGTCTGCCGCACGTATGGAAGATTCCTAGACGTATTCGACTAGTACTCTCTCCCTACTCCGACTTGTAACCCCGCTCTCCCCGGACTATATAAGGCGGGGCGGGGACCGTTCTCTAGGAACACAACACATCTCATACAACCCACGGCGCACTACCGCACCATCCCGTAATCGTGCCCAATCAATCCCGAGCTACGCGGCATACGGGACGTAGGGTATTACGCACGTGTCTCTTCCTTCGAGTAACCGATCTCGGCGGGGCCACATTCATCTACTTCGGGTACTCCCCTTAGTAGGTTGCCGGTCTAAAACACCGACAGCTGGCGCGCCAGGTAGGGGCTCTCGCCCGAGATCACATGGCGAACTCGACGGCTCCTGTCTACTTCAAGCCGACCGTCGCCTTCAACTGCGGCGACACCTTCGTGTTCGGCGCCTGGGTCTGCACTGCTGACGGCGCGGGCTCCTTCCAGCGCCGCCTAACCATGCAGCCCAATCCGAAGACTGGCCTCGTGACGCTTCCTGACGTCGTCACAGGCGAACTCGCCGGCAAATTCGGCGAAATTTCGCTCTTCAACCATCACGCTGACTTCGAGCTCGAGTCCGCTTCCAACTCGAACTCGACGTCTCCATGGGCCATCGCATGCGAGTCGGCTACTCAACCATCGCAGGCGGTCCCCTCACCTCGTGAGCGCTCTGCGCGCGGCCCCCGCACCCTCAGCCGGGCCTGCACGGGGGCTCTCACTTCGCGCCGGGCCGGCAAGGAGCCCGTACCCGAGTACAACTCGGAATCCGACACCGCCCCCGGCCACGCTTCGGACTCCAGCCCTCTCTCCGAGTTCTACTCGAACCCGAATTATGGGTTCGACTTCGGGTCGGACCCTGAGGAGCCCAAGTTTGAAGACAACTCCACGAGCTTCCCTTGTCAGGGCCTGCCTCTAGGCTGGTTATAACGTCCACACCGACCGGCAGATTCGTCTACTAGCCAGACCGCAAGCCTGCTGACCTGATAAGTGGAGACTCACGCTACGTCGCCTACATCGACTCGCTACCGTTCCAGGAGGGAACACCACTCGCTCAGGCTGACTCAAACACACCAACTGAGGTGGCACCTTCTGAGTCCAGCTTTGGCACTCCCGATCGCCAAGTCTTCATGGCTGCCGGCGACACCCCAGGGTCTTCAGGAACGGCTCAAGACAAGTACCTAGAAGACATCTCCTCCGACGAGCTCTCTGCTGATGCTCCACCGAACGAGAACCCTGCAGACAGAGACGCTCGACGCGAGCGTAACCGGAAGTGCAGCGAACGTCGCCGGCGCCTCCGCGACAACTTCCCCGTCCGCAACCTTGCGGAAGCTCTCGAGGCGGTCGAGAGCATAGTACACACTACCCCTGAGCAATGCCTCATGTCGATCACAGCGATCGCACGTCAGGCTCAGGGCATACGCGCTGGAGAAGTCATCGCCAAACTAGCTGAAGATGCCTACTTCATGCGAGTCGACAACAGAGTCAACCAACCTCTCCCCTCCAGGCAACGCGACAACGAGGCTACAAGTCGCAGCGCTGGCAACGGTCCCAACCGTACTCGGGCTGAGCTCCCAGCCGAGCCAAACCGTCATCGCTCCACCGCTGGTGGACCCCCACAGCGTGACAACGGCAACTGCGAGGTCGTCCCCCACCGCGCTCCGGCCGGCGGCGGCGGCGGCCGACGGCCGAAGCTCCAACCACGGAGCCAACGGGGAGGGCGGCGGCGGCGGCGCTCGCGGCGGCCGAGGCAACGCGAACGGCCACGCTTCCGGCGCTTCACAGGGCGGGTACGATGCCCGCCGAAGATTGAGGAGCTGCAGCGGAAGAAGTCGACCACCGTAGGCGACGGCGACGGCTTCCCCGCCTTCTCACCTCGACTTCGCAACTTGCTCCTCCCCGACAAGTTCAAGCCCTTGGGGATCACCGATACGACGCGAAGCGAGGACCCCATTCGGTGGCTCGGGTGCTACGCCCTCTCCATTGAGAACGGCGGCGGCAACAATGACACCAAGTGCCTCTACTTCCCCTTCTCGCACGGACCAAGCTCCACTCACATGGCTCGAGTCGGCCGGACAAGCACTCGATCGACAAGTGGGACCAGGCGAAGGAGCGGTTCACCGGCAACTTCGCGGGCGCCATGGGCCGATCGGGTACTCGCATGGACACCGGCCATGATCAAGCGGGAACAAGGCGAGACCCTCCGCAAGTACATGCGCCACTTCTTCGACAAGCGCGCTACCGTCGTCGACGTCACCGACAAGGAGGTCATTGATCTCTTCCAATACGGTCTCTATCATCGCCGCACCTTCGAGGACTTCGGTCGTCGCCACCCCGAGTCCATCCCCGAGGACCATGTGTGGTTCGAGGACCGGTGGATGGTCGCTTCCTTGTGTGATGAGTGATTGACAACGTTGTGTGGACCGATTCTTGGCTAAGTATTGCGGGTGCGAGGTTGCGGCTTGACTCGTGTTGGTGCGGGTGAAGAACAAGCGCGAAAGGTCGTCGCCGGTGAGGCCTCCGGGTGTGGAGAAGACAAGTAGGCTTCGTTCGAGGGACCCGGTGACCGGCGGGGGTCAAGTGCGGACCGCATGGTGGCATGAACAGCAAGATGAAGTCGTGGACGGTTTCTTGGTTGAGCCTCAAAACCAAGGTCGAGCCGGGACTACGTGGGAGCCAAGTCATGAGTGGAGATTGGCGGAGGCTACACCGAGTTCGCGGGGTTTCCGGTGGTTCACCGTAAAAACCACCGGGTTCCTTGGTTGATCCACAAAGCCAAGACCGGAGAACCGAAGACGGAGGTGCGGCGGCACGGACCGGTCGACCGGTGGGTCCGGCCGGTCGACCGGGGGGGGACCGGTCGGCCGGTGAGGAGCACCGGTCGACCGGTGTGCGACGACGCGGTCCGGAATCTTCGAAGCGGAGGACACGCGTCGGGATCGCATCGCTTGCGTCGAGGCTACGCAGGGTGCGGTCGCCGGGCATCCGTCCGATGGTGAAGACATCAAGAATTCCGAATCCGCCCTTGAGGGGCATGTATCCCTAGTTAGTAGAGAGGGGCATTTTAGACATTCGGTTGTCGCCTATATAACCCAAGAGGTGAGAGGTTGGCAGCCAACTCTTGGAACCCTAGCTCATTAGTTTTCCTATTTTCCACCTATTTTCTCAAGGTTTTTCTTAGGACTAGCAAGAGAGCTTCACGGAGAGATCTTGTAGAGAGGGATGGATGATCGGGCGGCTTGCTAGACCTTGTACGAACCTCTATCTCATGTATAGATGATTCGGCGTGGTTCCTCAAGGTTTGGATGTGTTTTTCCCGGTTGTTCTTGGTGGTGATTTTCGGAGCCCTTTCTCGGTGATTTCTTTGGGTTGGTTTCGAGGCTTTTCTCTTGGGGATTTGATGGGGGAAATTTGTGGGAACCCTTCGTGGTTCTTTGGGCTGTGATTCCCCTCCCAAATCCGTGAGTAAAAGTGCTCGATTTTGGGGGTTTCTTGAGTTCTTGGGTTGAAGGTGCTTTCGGCGGGATTTCTTCGATTCCTCCTTTTTGGACGAGATTTGGTGGGATTAAACTTGGCTATGGACTCCTCATGAGGTGTTCCTGATATCCCCAAAGTCTTGTTCAAGTCCGTGGAGCGATTCGGGAGATCGAGATTTGGATTTGGGGGAGTTGACCGCGGGTCTTGTTCATCCCGAGCTGCCCGGCCACACCGGCTCGACCGGTGCTCTTGACCGGTCCGACCGGTGCAAGCCCTTGTGGGATTTTGCTCGGGTGAACGTCTTGGTGAGTTTGTTGTTGTCCCGTGGTGCTCGTTGTTTCGAGTTTGGGTCCGTTTGGTGGTCGGTTGGCTCCGTTTGGTGCCTTGGGGGCTTTCGGGCGCCATCGGTCGACCGGTGTGTCTCACCGTCCGACCGGTGAAGAGCCACTTAGTGAAAGTTGCTCGGTTTCACCGGCGGGGACCGGTCGACCGGTGGTGCTCACCGGTCCGACGGTGTGGGTCTGTAGACTCGGGGTTTGTTGTTCCGCTGCGTTCTCGAGTCGGAAGGCTGTGTGTGTTGGTTCCTAGGTCCAGTGGCACTCCAGTGGCTACGTGGGCTTGACCAACCTTGGTAGTGAGTCGGAGACGTGTGTTGGAAGCCGCGTTCGTCTTGTTGGAGTTTCGATCTCCTTCGAGAAGAATTTTTATCGGCTCCCATTCACTCCCCCCTCTCTGGTTCGCCGTATCGGTCCTTCAAGTGGTATCAAAGCCGGTTCGGGTCTTTATTGACTCTAACCAGTCTAAGATCCAAGGATGGCGTACCAGGAACGGGGTTCGGGTCCTCCACACTTCGATGGCAAGAACTACCAGATGTGGAGCAAGCGGATGGGTGCGTTTCTCCGCGGAAAGGGTCAGATCCTTTGGGATGTCACGGTGGACACAGGCTATGTCCAGCCGGTTGATTTCCTCGCTCCAGGATCGAGGGACGGCTTCGACGCCAACAATAAGGCGGTCGACTACTTGTTTCGTGCTTTGTGTCGGCCGAGTTCGATCGGGTGCACACCGAGCACTTGGCTTGTAGGATTTGGGCGGTGTTGAAGGAGGCTCATGTTGGGAACGCCCGGGTTCGAGGGCACGGTTGTATGCGACCTACGGAGAGAGTACGAGAACTTCACTCATCTCCCCGGTGAGTCCATCGATGCCTTGTTTCGAGGGTTCACGGTGGTGGTGAACAACATGAGGGCCAATGTGGACGTGCTCCCGTACGATGATCATGATAGAGCGGTCAAGCTCTTACACTCTTTGGATCGTACGATATGGGGCGGAAAGTTCGAGGCCATAGTCGAGTCGGAGCGATATGATACTCGACGGTGAACGAGTTTGTTCTCGAAGCTCAAGTCGGGCGAGGCCGGATAGGGGCATGATCGCCAAGCTCGAGGGACCGACCGATTCCCATAGTCTTGCCCTCGTTGGTGGTTCTAAAGGAAAGACTAACTCTAACCCATCCACCGGGATGTTCTCGTTTTCCTCTTTGATGTCTATGCCGGATGAGGAGTTTGATGACCTTGGAGAGGACGAGCCGGCGCCGTTGACGAGGCGGTTCGAGAGGCCGCACGAGAACCGCGTGAACATGAGGAGGAACACGAGGACTTGCTTCCGGTGCGGCAAGCGGGACACTTCGTCGCCGATTGCCGGAGAAGGCCGAGAACAAGGACGGCTACAAGCACAAGCCGAGGAAGAACGACGACAAGTACCGTTCGAGGCGCGACCACAAGAGCAAGCACAAGAACAAGTACAAGGACGAGCGACGATCGAGGAAGAAGGAGGGCCGAGGCAAGGCCCGAGCGATGGTTGGAGCGAGCGACGTCGACTCCGGGTCCGCGTACTCCACCTTGAGCTCGAGCGGCCCGGCCGACGACGAGGGAGATCGCCGCAAGAACAAGAGGTCGTCCAAGAACACGAGCGGGGTGAGGCGCCGCGAGAGACGGCCTCGCACCATGGCGTTGAGCTCCGGCAGCAAGAAGAGCACACGGAGCGACTCGGACTGCGAGTCCGACGACGAGGTGCGTGATGAGCTTCCCTTCTTGCGCCAGGAGAATGAGAGGCTTGGCTCTTTGCTTGATAATCGTGATGACATGCTTAGAGAGGCCAAGAAAATGAGGAAAGAGCTTAGGGCTTCACTCGAGGATGCTAGGACTAGAGTGGCTGAGCTAGAGACACAGGTGCTTGATAGCAAGCTTGAGATTGATTCGCTTAAGGCTAGCCCTGTTGTTTCGATGAGAATGATTGTGCTTTGATTGCTCCATATTCCTTGCCGATCTTGCTTTGTTTAAGGAGAAGCATGCCTCCAAGTGTGAGGAACTAGATGTGCTTAGGGTTGAAGTGGGCGAGCTTAAGTCTAGACCTGCTTTGCTAGGTGCTTGCACTTCTTGCCCCGTTTTGCATGCTAAAATTGATGAGATGTATGCCTACACTAGTTCGCTCGAGGCTAAATTGAAGGAACCCATGCCTACATCTTGCTCTACCCGTGAAATGCATGCATTGAAAAATTTGGAGCTTGCACATTATGTTGATCGTTTGCGGGATGAGAATGATGATTTGAGGAAGTTGATGGGTTGGTTGTCCCGGTCACGAGCCTCGGTTGAGGATGATGATCGAGGCCTTTAAGAGGCAAGATGGTGAGGGGCTTGGAGCAAACAAGGTTGGTGAGGGAAGTGGAGAGAATATCCCCGAGCCACCAAAAACCCACCACAAGAATGATTTCCCACCAAAACCTAACCATCTAAGGAACCGACTAGATACAACCCCGGCTCCACCTCGTGTTTCCTACACCCACAAATGACCTACAAAAGCCTATCAAGTTTGTGAGCACTTCGGGGAAAGTGTTCTTTGGGAAGGAGAGTGAGAAGGCTAGTGGTGAGAAACCGGTGGAGGGTTTGAGTGGAGAGAAAGCCGAGTGAACGACCACATCCCAAGCCAAAGCCTAAGCTTGTGAGGTTCCATTGTGGCTATTGTGGGAGAGATGGCCATAAGGAGGAGTTTTGCTTCAAGAGGAAGCGAGAGGAGAGAATGGAGAAGGAGTGGGCTAACAAGGACAAGTACCACCCTTCCGATGGTGTACTTGAGCCTCGTATGCAGATGCCCAGGGGCAAGGCGATTGTGAGGACAGTCCGGGCTTGGGGAGAAAAGAAGGCTGCAGGTGGTGCTGCTGCCCAGGCCACACCGGTCAGACCGGTGTGGGGCACCGTCGACCGGCCGGTGCGGGCACAGGACAGACATACGTTCGGGTTTCGAGCGCGTACAGGTGCGAGGGTTGTTTCTGGTGGTCGTGGTTCCGGTGGTTGGGCCGGGAAAGGGTGCGGGTGGTCGGTTGCTAGGCGTTCTCCACCTCGTGCTCAATACGGGGATTGGAGGAGTCGTGGCGGTGAGTTGGAGAGGGAAGGACGTGCCACGGGCTTTCTTGCGTGGTTTTGGTCCTCCTCCAGGCAGAGAGGGGTGGTTCCCTCAGGGTGGTTATCGTGGTGGTGTTCGAGGAGGTAGCTTTGGTAGGAGAGATGCTTTGGTTGGTGCTAACCCCACTTTCGAGCAAATGGCTCGGCAACTGGTTTTCCTCTTTTGGTACTAACCCCGGTCTTTGAGTCGTTTGTTCGCTCACGTGCCTATTTTTGATGTACGGGTGGGAGACTTGAAGAACATTTGGTTGATTGACTCCGGTTGTTCGAGGCATATGACCGGAGACGGGGGGTGGTTCTCAAGTCTCGTCCCGGTGGTGACGAAGAGGTACATCACCTTTGGGGACAATGGGCGTGGGCGTGTCTTGTCGGAAGGTGAGATAAAAGTGAGTGACAAGATCACTCGAGGCGTGTTGCTCTTGTTCAATCGCCGGGGTACAATTTGCTTTACGTGTCCCGGTTGTTGGATGAGGGCTTTGAGGTGTTGTTTCGGCCTGGTGGTTCTCGGATTGTGGACTCTCGAGGGGACCTTGTCCGTATGGTCGTTCCCGAGGGTCGGGTGTTTCGTGCTGATTTTTCTCGGTCTTCGGGTGTGGAGCGTTGTTTCTTGGCCGGTTCTTCGAGTGAGTTGTGGAAGTGGCATAGGAAGTTGGGTCACTTGAGCTTTGACCTTTTGTCACGCTTGAGTAAACTCAACTTGGTCCGAGGATTGCCACGGTTGAGGCTTGAGAAAGAGTTGGTTTGTGCTCCGTGTAGGCATGCCAAGATGGTGGCCTCTTCTCACCCGCCTCTCACCGATGTGATGACTGAGCGTCCATGCGAGCTGCTCCATATGGACCTTGTTGGCCCGGCTCGTGTGCGATCTCGGGTGGGAAGTGGTATGTCCTTGTTGTGGTGGACGACTATTCTCGGTATGCGTGGGTGTTCTTTCCGGAGGATAAGGGGGAGACGTTTGGTTTTGTTCGAGATCTAGTCTTGAGGTTGAGGAACGAGAGGCACGGAGATGCCATACGAGCTATCCGCCGGTGATAATGGCTCGGAATTCGGGAACTCTCGTTTTGAAACCTTTTGTCATGACTTGGGTCTTGAGCACCGCGTTTTCGAGTCCGTATACGCCTCCCCGAATGGTGTTGTGGAAAGAAAGAACGGGACCTTGTGCGAGATGGCTCGGACGATGCTTGATGAGCATAGGACTCCGAGGAGGTATTGGGCCGAGGGCGGTGAACACCGCATGCTATGTGTCGAACGGGATATACCTCGAGTGCACAAGAAGAAGACATGCTATGAGTTGATGCATGGCCGCACACCCAAGGTGAGTCACTTCCATGTCTTTGGTTGCAAGTGTTTCATTCTGAAGAAAGGCTGGAAGTTGGATAAGTTTGAGGCTAGGTCTGTCGATGGCATTTTCTTTGGTTATGCATCTCATTCTAGAGCATATCGTGTGCTTAATCTTGAAACTAACCAAATCGTGGAGACTTGCGAGGTAACCTTCGACGAGACGAGCCACGTAGTCGGCTTGTCTTTGAGTGTGCGGGTGATGATGAGCTTGGCGAGGAGATCTTTCGGGAGAAGGAGCATGAACATGGTGATGATGAGGATGGTGGTGCGGTGCCCCCGGCCGAACATGTACCCACTACTTCGACGACGATGATGAATGGACCCTCTCGCTACACCTACGACGACAAATCAAGAACAAGGAGAAGGCGATCGAGGGGGAGGTAGCTTCGAGGCGAGAACCTCCCCGGCGAGTTCAAGTGGATCACCCAGCTTCGAGGATCATCGGCGACATGAATGAACGCACTACGCGGTCGAGGGTTCGAAACAATTCCCATTTCGCTCATGCTGCATTTGTTGCTTCTTTCGAGCCCAAAGACATTGGACACGCACTATCGATCACAATTGGGTTAACTCGATGCATGAGGAGTTGGAGAACTTTGAGAGGAATCGGGTGTGGGAGTTGGTTGACCCTCCCCCCGGGGTGTAAGCCGATTGGTACCAAGTGGGTGTGGAAAAACAAAGAGGGAGAGAAGGGTGAGGTTGTGAGGAACAAGTCGAGACTTGTTGCCCGGGGGGTTCGGTCGGAAGGAGGGGATCGACTACGAGGAGACCTTTGCTCCCGTAGCCCGTTTGGAGGCGATTAGGATTCTTCTAGCCTTTTCTCGTGGCTAAAGCGTTCAAGTTGCACCAAATGGATGTGAAGAGTGCTTTCCCGAATGGAGTGTTGGAGGAAGAAGTGTATGTGAGGCGACCTCGGGGTTTGAGAGTGAGAAGTACCCCCACCGGGTGTACAAGTTGAGGAAGGCGTTGTATGGGTTGAAACGGCGCCTAGAGCTTGGTATGGCGGGTTGAGGGGGTTCTTGTTTGAGAGAGGTTTTGAGATGGGGAAGGTCGATCAGACCTTGTTTTTGCTGAGGCAGGGCAGAGATATCCTGATTGTGCAGGTGTACGTGGATGATATTGTCTTTGGTGGTTCGTCTAACTCTCTTGTTGCGAGGTTTGCGGATGATATGAGCGGGGAGTTTGAGATGAGTATGATGGGTGAGTTGCGAGTTCTTCCTTGGGCTACAAATCAAGCAATCAAAGGAAGGAACATTTGTGCACCGGGCTAAGTACACCAAGGACATCGTGAGGAAGTTCAAGATGGAGGACTCCAAGGCTATGACGACGCCGATGAGTACGACTACGGCTCTTGATGCGGACGAGGAAGGTGAACACGTGGACCGGAAGGAGTACGGAGCATGATCGGGTCACTCCTCTACTTGACGGCGACGAGGCCGGACATACAGTTCTCGGTGTGTCTGTGCGCTCGTTTTCAAGCGTCTCCGAGGACTTCGCATCGGCAAGCAGTGAAGCGAATTTTCAGGTACTTGCGTCACACTCCCGAATTCGGCCTTTGGTACTCCGCGTCCTCTTCTTTGGCGCTTCATGGCTTTTCAGACGCGGATTTTGCCGGGTGTCGGTTGGATAGGAAGTCCACTTCTGGGACTTGCCAGTTTTTGGGTTCTTCGTTGGTGTCTTGGTCTTCCCGTAAGCAGTCGAGTGTTGCTCAATCCACGACCGAGGCCGAGTATGTTGCCGCCGCTAGTTGTTGCTCTCGGCTCCTTTGGATCACCTACACCATGAGTGACTTTGGTGAGGAGTATACCCATGTCCCACTTCGGTGTGATAGCACCGGTGCCATAAGCGTTGCAAAGAACCCAGTGCTCCATTCCAAAACCAAGCACATAGAAGTGAGGTATCATTTTCTGAGAGACAACGTCGAGAAAGGAAAGATAGCTTTGATCCATGTACCCACACATGACCAACTAGCCGATATTTTCACCAAACCCCTAGATCAAGCAACTTTCACTCGTTTGCGGGGGGAACTTGGTGTGTGTTTGATTTCTTGAGTTGGGTGTGTGGGGGCTTTCTTTTGCGGTGGTGTCGAGCCCGTTTTGCCTCCCCCTCGAGGAGCCGGTTTTGTAGCATATGTATAGTTTTCCCTTGTGCATTTCTTGCATTTGGCATGGCATATGTAACATGATGTATAGGCATCCTTGCATCTTAGATTGCATGCTCTTTGTATCATATGCATTGGTTAGGAAAAGCTTCTCTCATATACATAGTTCACCATGGAATGAGATATATGTCTTTGTGAGCTCGTTTGGTATGCTACGGTTAGTTTTGGCTTAGCTCTTGATGATCTTGATGAATAATCCATGGTTGATAGCTATACTTTTGAAAAATGTTACATGTATGCTCTCTCATGTGTAAATGCCTTTACATGCTCTTGACATGTTTTTGTGGCCTTGCTATGCTTAATTTGTGGTTGGATAGCTAGTTTTTTGATCATATGGGGCCAAAGGCTCATTTGCCATCATGAATGTTTAGCCCTCTTGACTTATCTTGTGGAGGAGCATAAGTTCCTTTTTGTCGCAAAGACATTTCATGTACCATTTACAAATCTGAAAATGAAATGAAAAATGCTTGGAAATGTGCTCCCATGTCATATGCGCTGAATTTAATTTGCTTTGGGTGCTAAACCGTTGCATGATGCCTACCAATGAGAAGTCTCATACATAGAAGTAGGCACATGGCTCGGTGGCTTTGACATGACATGAGGTGCTTGTGGGTGTTTGTGATGGTCTTATGATTAGAATGGCTGTCCTAGCATGAAGTTTGTGTGGCTTTGCCATTTTGATATGCTTTGATCATGTTTAGGACTTTGCTCATGAGAGGCAAGTTTTTCGCAAAATTGCCAAAATCCATCTTAGCTTCGTCCAATGGTTGTGAAACTTGGTGATCATGTAGTTGAGATCGATACGAAGCCGTAGAGTACCTAACTTGCTCATTTGGACATATGTAGCATTCTTTGTTGAATTTTGTATATTTGAAAAGCTCTAGGTTGAAAGTTTTGCATTTTTGGCTTGATTCATGCATTGCCAACAAGGGGGAGAAGTTTGAGCTTGAAATGGCTTAGTGGATGCATTTAGAAGGTTTTCGAGTGGTTTCGAGCCATTTCGGGCTTCGTTGTACACCGGTCGACCGGTGAAGAGCACCGGTCCGACCGGTGTGAGTGCTGGTCCCGTACATATGTTAGGCACCGGTCGACCGGTGGTGATGACCGGTCCGACCGGTGTGAGCCGAAAGTCTTCGGCCTGTCTGTTTCATGCGCATGTGGTTTCGTGCATGCTTTCGTCCGGGGGGAGTTGCTTTGGTTCGGTGGGAGTTTGCTTGTGTTCAAGGGGAGCTCTTTGAGTTTTTTTCGAGCTTTGTTTCGATGGTTTGTGCTCTTTGCTTGAGCTTTGCTTTGTCTCGGATGTGTCGAGCCGTTGCCCTTGCCTAAGGGGTCCGAGACTTGTCTTCTTCAAGTGATCTTGCTCTTTGCCTTTGTTTGGCTTTCGATCGCTTGTTGGAGTTTCTTTTTGTTCGTTTCTTTTCTTTTTCTTTTCTCTCTTGTTACTTTCGTGTGGGTGTTGTCAATGCACTCATCAAGGGGGAGATTGAGGACCATGTGTGGTTCGAGGACCGGTGGATGGTCGCTTCCTTGTGTGATGAGTGATTGACAACGTTGTGTGGACCGATTCTTGGCTAAGTATTGCGGGTGCGCGGTTGCGGCTTGACTCGTGTTGGTGCAGGTGAAGAACAAGCGCGAAAGGTCGTCGCCGGTGAGGCCTCCAGGTGTGGAGAAGACAAGTAGGCTTCGTTCGAGGGACCCGGTGACCAGCGGGGTCAAGTGCGGACCGCATGGTGGCATGAACAGCAAGATGAAGTCGTGGACGGTTTCTTGGTTGAGCCTCAAAACCAAGGTCGAGCCGGGACTACGTGGGAGCCAAGTCATGAGTGGAGATTGGCGGAGGCTACACCGAGTTCGCGGGGTTTCCGGTGGTTCACCGAGAAAACCACCGGGTTCCTTGGTTGATCCACAAAGCCAAGACCGGAGAACCGAAGACGGAGGTGCGGCGGCACGGGCCGGTCGACCGGTGGGTCGACCGGTCGACCGGTGGGGACCGGCTCGGCCGGTGAGGAGCACCGGTCGACCGTGTGCGGCGACGCGGTCCGGAATCTTCGAAGCGGAGGACACGCGTCGGGATCGCATCGCTTGCGTCGAGGCTACGCGGGTGCGGTCGCCGGGCATCCGTCCGATGGTGAAGACATCAAGAATTCCGAATCCGCCCTTGAGGGGCATGTATCCCTAGTTAGTAGAGAGGGGCATTTTAGACATTCGGTTGTCGCCTATATAACCCAAGAGGTGAGAGGTTGGCAGCCAACTCTTGGAACCCTAGCTCATTAGCTTTCCTATTTTCCACCTATTTTCTCTAGGTTTTCCTTAGGACTAGCAAGAGAGCTTCACGGAGAGATCTTGTAGAGAGGGATGGATGATCGGGCGGCTTGCTAGACCTTGTACGAACCTCTATCTCATGTATAGATGATTCGGCGTGGTTCCTCAAGGTTTGGATGTGTTTTTCCCGGTTGTTCTTGGTGGTGATTTTCGGAGCCCTTTCTCGGTGATTTCTTTGGGTTGGTTTCGAGGCTTTTCTCTTGGGGATTTGATGGGGGAAATTTGTGGGAACCCTTCGTGGTTCTTTGGGCTGTGATTCCCCTCCCAAATCCGTGAGTAAAAGTGCTCGATTTTGGGGGTTTCTTGAGTTCTTGGGTTGAAGGTGCTTTCGGCGGGATTTCTTCGATTCCTCCTTTTTGGACGAGATTTGGTGGGATTAAACTTGGCTATGGACTCCTCATGAGGTGTTCCTGATATCCCCAAAGTCTTGTTCAAGTCCGTGGAGCGATTCGGGAGATCGAGATTTGGATTTGGGGGAGTTGACCCGCGGGTCTTTGTTCATCCCGAGCCGCCCGAGCCACACCGGTCGACCGGTGCTCTTGGCCGGTCCGACCGGTGCAAGCCCTTGTGGGATTTTGCTCGGGTGAACGTCTTGGTGAGTTCGTTGTTGTCCCGTGGTGCTTCGTTGTTTCGAGTTTGGGTCCGTTTGGTGGTCGGTTGGCCTGTTTGGTGCCTTGGGGGCTTTCGAGTCGCCATCGGTCCGACCGGTGTGTCTCACCGGTCGACCGGTGAAGAGCCACTTAGTGAAAGTTGCTCGGTTTCACCGGCGGGGACCGGTCCGACCGGTGGTGCTCACCGGTCCGACCGGTGTGGGTCCGTAGACTCGGGGTTTGTTGTTCCGCTGCGTTCTCGAGTCGGAAGGCTGTGTGTGTTGGTTCCTAGGTCCAGTGGCACTCCAGTGGCTACGTGGGCTTGACCAACCTTGGTAGTGAGTCGGAGACGTGTGTTGGAAGCCGCGTTCGTCTTGTTGGAGTTTCGATCTCCTTCGAGAAGAATTTTTATCGGCTCCCATTCACTCCCCCCCCCCTCTCCCGGTTCGCCGTATCGGTCCTTCAATCCCCCACCTCAAGGACATGATCACGTCCCGAGCGGATGAAGAAGACGAGGCCAACGCCAAGTACGACGCCATCCACGGCAAGAGCAAGCGAGAACCGGGCGGCGGCGGCGGCGGCAACGCGAACTAAGGCGGTCGCAACAACAACAACAACTACTACTACTCGGGTCCCAACCGCAAGCGCAAGCCGGACAACACTTGTCGCGGCTATCCGGCGCCTGCGAAGGAGAACTCGAGGAAGAACTCCGGCGGCTTCAAGGACTCCGTCGAAGGAAAGGTGCCCGTGGCATCCAAACGGCAACCACACCACCGAGCGGTGCTACCAACTCGAGCACGCACTCAAGGATACACGGAGCCACCGCACCCTCACGACAAAAAGGGCAAGAAGAAGGACGGCGACAACAACGACTTCCGGGAGCCCCGAAAAGACCGTCAATGTCCTCTTCGGCGGATCGCCCGCGGGCGGGAGCGAAGGCTACCCGCCGCGAAGTCATGTCCATTGAGCCGGCGGTACCGACCCCTCTCGGGTGGTCGGAGGTACCCATCACCTTCTCCCGCGCGGATAAATGGACTAGCTTCTCCGAACCGGGACGGTTCCCCCCTCGTCCCGAAGCCGGTGGTCGCGGGCTCCAAACTCAACAAGGTGCTTATCGACGGTGGAAGCGGGCTCAACGTCCTTTTCACCAAGACCTTGAAGAAAATGAAGCTCGACATCACCCACATGCTCACCAAGAGCATCGTCCCCGGCAACGCGGCTATTCCACCGGGCTCGGTGGTCCCGCCGATTACCTTCGAGGCATCTCGGGACAACTACCGTACCGAGTACATCAAGTTCGAGGTCGCGGACTTCGAGACTTCCTACCACGCCATCCTTGGCAGACCGGCCATCGCCAAGTTCATGGTGGTGCCCCACTACACCTACTTGGTTCTCAAAATGACAAGCCCGAGTGGGTGTACTCTCCCTTCAAGGGGACTTGAAGATCTCTCACGACTGCGACACAGAAGCCGTGGAGATCGCCTCTACGAACCAATTACCCAACGCGATGATGGAGGTCTACGCCGCGTTGAAAAAGCTTGCTACAAGTGAACTCGACATCCCAGAGAAGTCTGACAGCGCCAACAAGCCTCAGCCACCTGAGGAGGTACTCGTCAAGACGATCGACCTCGGAACAGGCGACCCCAGCAAGACCACCACCATCGGGGCTGGCCTCGACCCCAAATAGGAAGACGCGCTCATCAGCTTCCTTCGGGCTAACCGTGACATCTTCGCGTGGAAGCCAGCGGACATGCCAGGAGTGCCCAGGGAGCTGATTGAGCACTGCCTCAACGTCGATCCTAAGGCCACCCCCAAGCGACAACACCTCCGACGCTTTGCCGACGACAGACGGGACACCATCAAGAAGGAACTCGCCAAACTACTTGCGGCTGGCTTCATCAGAGAAGTCTTCCATCCTGAGTGGCTCGCCAACCCCGTCCTCGTCCGCAAGAAGAACTCGAACGAGTGGAGGATGTGCGTCGACTACACCGAGCTCAACAAGCACTTGCCCCAAGGACCCCTTCGGGTTGCCGCGGATCGATCAAGTCATCGACTCCACGGCGGGCTGCGACCTGCTCTGCTTCCTAGGCGCTACTCCGGTACCACCGGATCACGATCAAGGAAGAAGACCATGAGAAGACCGCGTTCATCACCCCGTTTGGCGCATACTGCTACACGACCATGTCCTTCGGGCGAGAAGAACGCCGGCGCCACCTATCAACGAGCTATCCGGGCTCGCTTCAAAAGGCAACTCAACAAGAACGTCGAAGCCTACGTGGATGACGTGGTCGTCAAGACCAGAAACTCCAGTACCCTCATCGACGACCTTGAAGAGACTTTCGCATCACTACGCGAGTACCACTGGAAGCTCAACCCGAACAAGTGCGTCTTCGGCGTACCTTCGGGCAAATTACTCGGCTTCATCATCGGCCCGGCGCGGCATCGAAGCCAACCCCGAGAAGATCTCCGCCATCACCGGCATGAAAGCTCCCACGAGCATCAAAGATGTCCGAAGCCGACGGGGGTGCATGGCGGCACCGAACGCATTTATCTCGAGGCTAGGAGAACGGGGGCTCCCCTTCTTCAAACTACTCAAGCATCAAGAGAAGTTCGTGTGGACTCCGAGAGGCGGATCAAGCCCTTGCCCGGCTCAAGGACTTCCTATCGAGGCCATCGATCCTCACGGCTCCTCACAAGGGCGAGCGGCCTCTTGCTCTACCTCGCCGCAACTACCCACGTGGTCGCATGCCGCCATCGTCGTCGAGCGGCGGGAAGACGGCCACGCCTACCCGGTCCGGCGCCCGGTCTACTTCGTCGGCGAGATTCTATCGAGTCCAAGGCCCGCTATCGGCCCGTGCAAAAGCTCCCGTACGCGGTACTCATCACCTCGCGGACGCTACGACACTACTTCTAGGAGTACTCGATCTCCGTCGTCACCGACTACCCGCTCGGCGACATCTCGTGGAACCAAGATGCTGCGGAAGAATCTCCAAGTGGGCGGTCGAGCTCGGCGCCCTCACTATTGATTTTAAGCCACGCACGGCCATCAAGTCGCGAGCACTAGTCGACTTCATGGCGAGTGGCGGGAGAATCGCTCCGCCTACTCCCACCGTGCGACCGAGCATTGGGTGATGTACTTCGACGGCTCACTCAACCTCGAGGACGCAGGTGCAGGGGTACTCCTGATCTCTCCAACGGGCGAACAACTCAAGTACGTCCTGCAGATCTTCTGGAAGGTCTCAAACAATGAAGCCGAGTACGAAGCTCTCCTACACGAGGCTCCGCCTCGCGGCTTCATTGGGCATCAAGTGGCTACTAGTCTACGGCGACTCCGCAGTGGTCATCAACCAAGTCAACAAGTCCTGGGACCGCAACAAGGAGAACATGGACGCCTACTCGCCCGGAAGTCCGCAAGCTCGAGAACAAGTTCTACGGTCTCGAGTTCCACCACATCGTCCGCGACAACAACGTTGCAGCGGACGTCCTCTCGAAGCTTGGATCCACCCGCGCTCGAAGTAACGGCGGGCGTCTTCGTTCACGAGCTTCACGCGCCATCCATCCGGAGCGGCGCCACCGACCACCTGTCCCGGCTCACCCACCAGCTGGGCAGGAGGTCATGATGATCGACGTGGACTGGAGGCAACCCTTCATCGACTACCTCAGCGAGCAAAAGGTTCCCTCAGACAAGAACTTGGCTGAGCAGCTCGTCCGCCGTGCCAAGTCCTACGTCCTCGTCGGAGACAAGCTTTACAAGCGGGGCGCATCTTCCGGAGTACTCATGAAGTGCGTCCCTCGTGAAGAAGGCAAGGACATCTTGGAGGAGATCCACAAGGGCGTCTGCGGTAACCACGCGTCCTCACGCACGCTGGTCAGCAAGGCCTTTCGGTGAGCTTTCTACTGGCCCACAGCTCTGGGCGATGCCGAAGAACTCGTCAGAAGGTGCCAAGGATGCCAGTACTTCGCCAAGCGACAACACGTCCCGCCTACAAGCTAGTCACCATACCGCCAACACCGGCCCTTTGCGTGCTTTGGGGGCTCGACATGATTGGGCCACGCCAACGGCACCGGGCGGTTTCAACGGGGTATTGGTGGCCATCGACAAGTTCACCAAGTGGATCGAGGTCAAGCCGGTCACATGCCCCAAGGCCGACGAGTACTCGACTTCTCGGATGAACTCGTACATCGCTACGGGCTACCCCACCGCATCATCACGGATCTAGGCTCCAACTTCAACAATCACCGGTTCGGGGAGTACCGCGAGAACAATGCGATCGATGTATGATACGTCTCGGTTGCCCATCCTCGGGCCAACGGACAAGTCGAGCGCACCAACGGGATGGTGCTCGACGCTCTCAAAAAGCGGCCGCACGACGGTGCTAACTCCAAAGGGGGCAAGTGGATCAAGGAACTACCCAACGCACTGCGGGGGCTACGGACTCGGCCATCCAAGCCAACGGGGCAATCCCCTTACTTCTCGGTCTACGGCTCCGAAGCAATCCTCCCTGCCCGACGTCATATGGAACTCGCCGGCGGTGGAGCACTACGACGAAGGCGTCTCGGAAGACGACGGACGAGTTGACATCGATAGCCTCGAAGAAGCTCGGCGCGCCGCCCTCGTCCAATCGGCAAGGTACCTAGAGGGTATCCGACGCTACCATGATCGCAACGTCAAGGAACGCTCCTTCGGCGTTGGAGATCTTGTCCTCCGCCGTATCCCGAACACGGAAGGACTACACAAGCTCGGCTCCCCACGGGAAGGTCCCTTCTCCGTTGCAAAGGTGACCGGGCGGGCTCCTACCGCCTCCCGGACACTTGAAGGTGAAGACATCAACAACTCGTGGAACGTCGACCGGCTCTGTCGATTCTACGCCTAGTCTACACGACTACTCCGGGGTTCAAGTCTACACGACTACATCAACACCCCCCCGCCCGTAAGCGGCCTCCCGGTCCCCGGCTCCGGTCTCCGGACTTCTCCTCTCCGGGATCCGGCCCGTGCGGCTACCTACGGATCTCGGGGCCGTGACGAGCGTCAAGGACTCTAGCGACGGTCTACTAAGAGACCATGTACTCCAAGATCCGGCCTACACGGCTACTTACGGATCTCTTTGTTGTAAGCGGCTACCCGCTCCCGAGCCTACTCGGTACCGTAAGCGGCCTCCGGTCTAGGCGACTACTCGTAACTACGGCCCGGCCATCCGAGTGTACTTCTTCGGTAATAAAGTTTGATCGTTCATCAACTTCTTTACGCCTACTCCCTTCAATGGGACCACTACGCCGAGTACGACTACTCGCATCCACTCCACGATGGGCTCCGCAATCCGAGATTGCGACTACGAGTACTCATTGCTTGGAAATTTTCTTTCATTAATACTTAAGCAATTCATTACAATTGTTTTTGTACAACTTTGGCAACTAGCTATCTATTACGGGGCTACCGGAGATTAAGCTTATTCGCTACTTGCTCCGCGATGGGAGCCATATGCTCCTGCAGGCTCCGAGTACTTGCTCATCGGTGCGGTTGGCGGCTACCCCGCCGGCGACTACTTCCACCGGGGCCTTCGGAAGTAGGACTTCATGAAGGCCAAGACCCCTTTGGGATCGACCTCGCCATATGCTTCACATAAGGCGCCGGCCCCGCTTGGGGCTTCCTTGAGGCGATCCACCGGTGGAGCAATCTTGGGGCCGCCGGGTGCGGCACCAAGAGCCTTGCGATCGGCGGCGCGGCGTCCTCAAGCTCCTTCGGTTGGGCCCGCGGCGCCCTCGCGGTCTTCATTCAACTTCGCAATGATTTGTAGTAGTTGACGGGATCGTGGTCGGATGCAATCCGGAGCTCCATGTGCTTCTCGCACTCGAAGGCAAGTTCTTTGTAGTCGAGCTCGAGTACACGGCGGGCTTCTTGCTCGGGTAGAAGAGATTCTTCATGCTCGTCTCCGAGGACTTCGGTGCTCCACCCGGCCCTCAAGCTGCGCAACACGACAACGGTACATCGGGTCAGATTACTTCTCGACCTCCAACAACTACCCGACAAGTCCAGCGGCGTACCTTTGTTCTTGTTGCGGAGGCTCTTATTCTTCCGCACCAAGTCGTCGCCCTTCGCCTGCAACTCTTGGACATCATTGTGATATTTGGCGAAGGCGGCGTCGAGCTTAGACTGCATGGCGGCCGCGTGCTTCCGCGACTTCAAAAGCTGCTCTTCCAGCGCCTCAGCCCGGAGCACCGTGTCACCAAAGCCCTGCAGCATGTTGGACTTCTCGCGGGACCTCTCCGCGACGTCCTGCACAGACAACACACGTCAACAAGTACTCAACGACAGAGGATTGACTACTCAGAAGCTACGGCTACTTACCTTCATCCACTCTCGGCACGGCGGATCGCCTCTAGGTGCTTGGCCACCGTTGCCGGGTCCACAAGATCGTCCGCGAGCAGCTCTATCCCGCCACGACTACTCGCGGTGGCCTCCGTCATCGGCGCAGATCGGATGGGCTCTGCGTCCTGGATCTCCGTGGAGCGGATAGCCACCTCCAGAGCGACCTCTGGCGACGTGGTGACCCCCTCTCCTCCGGCCGCCACGGCGGCTTCCTCGACGGCTTCCTCCATGGGCTCGGGGGCTCCTTCGGCGACCTCGGCACGCCCGGTGTCGACCTCGCATTGGCACCCCCGCGGGGATGTCACTCCTTCGGCCTCGGCTTTTGTCATAGAGAAGACAAGTGTATTAGCGATCACGACTACTCCTCGAGGAGCTCTACGACTTCGAAGAGTACTCACCTTCGACTACGGCGGCCTCCCAACAACGGCGCTTTGGTAGCCGGCGACTCGGGCACCGCCTCGGAAGCAGGAGCGGACTCCTCGACGGGCGGTGTGACTTCTTCCGCCACCACCGAAGAGGGTTCATCCCCCTCCTAGGACAGATCTGTCGATCTCCCGCAGAAGCACACATAATTGGTCGTCAGTCAACCTCAACTACTACAACAAGTACTACTCGGGAAGATGCGGTACTTACGGGCTTGACCGAACTATTGTCACGGCCGGGCACCGAGGATGCTAGCAATGTCTACCGGTCCACCCTCGGCGGGCGCCTCCTCCTGCGCCCCTGCGGCCGCCGCCTCCTCTCCGAGCAACGGCGGCCGGCGCGGTGCCCTCCCCGCGCTCCTGTAGTTACCACCTCTTCAACGGCGGCGGCTACGGGCTCCGTGCTCCCCCCGTGGAGCGAGGGGGCCGGCGCTCCAACCGCGCCAAGAGCTCCTCGACGGTGGGCCGGACTACGACTTCCGGCCGGCTCCCCCACTGTGTCCCATCCGCCTTCGTCGCCCTCCTCGACGGGCTCCGCTGGCGGCACCTCCTGCATACAAGGAAGACTACTCATCAGCAAGCGTACTCGTACGATGGGTACTCGACTACTCTAGTCAAAACATCTTACCTCCTGAGGCGTGGTCTCTGAGACCTTCAGCTTCTTTGTCACCCGCTTGCGGGCGGGGTTGCGCGGCTTCCGTGGCGGCGCAGCCAGGCTAGCCTCCAGGCTAGCCGGGGGTCTTGCACCAGAGGCACATGAGGTAAGCCTGGACGGCTAAACCTCGACCGCAACTGAAAGCGGTCCTGCAACGTCTCGTCGTCGTCGTCGTCGGTGGTGTCCTCCACGATGACGGTGTCATCGCCTTCGCCGACTTCTCGCCGCTCTTTGTCTTGGGCCTCCCCTTCCTTCGGGATCTCAATCCCATGAGGGGGCGGCTGCGGCTCGGAGACGAACTTTTTCAAGTCATCCTGCAAGACACAGGACATCAGCACGTCTACCCCAAGCAAGGACTACTCGACTAGGGGAGTACGACTACTCACCTCCTTTGGCGGGCGCGCAGCGGAGTACTCCTGGACAGGGCACGCCGAGTATGGCGGCATATCCTTGAAGATCCGCGTCAGCCTCTTGATGATGTTGTCGTCATCCATCTCGCCTCCGGGCATCCCCGACGTATCGTCGTCGCCGGTGTACTCGAAGCCCAAGGTCTCACGGGCCATCAGCAGCTGCACCCTCCGCTTCATGAAACTGAAGGCCACATGCTCGGCCCTCAGTCCAACTTCCCTGAGCACCTTGATGCGTGCCAGCAGCTCGGGGAGCTGGATCCCTTCCTGCATGGTGGGCTTTGTGTTCCACCACTCGCGGTGCCTGGGCTGCCTTCCGCTCGGCTTATGCGGGCGGGGGTGGTGGTTCGTGATGTAGAACCACCTCGTCTTCCAATCGGTGTTGGAGTCAATGAGCTTGTACGCCGTGCGCTCCGCGGCGTCTTCTCTCAACTGGATGTCGGCTCCTCTGACTACTCTTGGATTGGTGGCGCTTGGCTGCGGCTTCACCCGGAAAAACTTCCGGAAGAGGATCCAGTGCGGCTTGATCCCAAGGAAAGCCTCACAAAAATACACGAAGACTGCGGTATAGAAAATACCGTTAGGGTTCAGATTCAGGTACTCAACTCCATAGTACCCGAGGAGGCCCTTGAAGAAATCACTAGCCGGGAGCACGAGTCCGCGCTCCATGAACCGCGCAAACATTGGAATCTCGTCTTCGGCTTTCTCCATCGGATATGGATCTCCGGCGGCGGCCCTCCACATATCAACTTCTTTTTTCCGGATGAATCCGCTGTTCAGGAGGGCCAACAGATCCTCGGTCTTCACTTTTGATTTCTTCCACTCACGGCTTGGATCGGCCCGCGGTGGAGACATTGGCGGCGGCGCTCCCGGTGGCAGCCGCGGCGGCCTCTTCGCGGCCCCTCTTCTTCCCGGCAGCTTTCGCAGACTTCAACGGTGAAGCCTTCATTCTCCAAGTACAAGGCATCTTCACGCGCATCCACTCGGGGGCTACGCTAAAAGCTCTGGGTGGCGGTGCACTTGGATCTACTACGGCGGCAGCGCGCGCTGGAAGTGGATCTACCTCAGATGGAATCGAAATGACTACAGCACAGATGGGTGGAAAACCCTAAGGGTTTTGGTTTCTATTTATAAGTCAAACCGGTCCTCCAACGGCCAGAACGATAAGTCCGCGCGCGGGCCGACTCGGCGGGCCGCGCGTGACCCTTCGTATTCTACTAGTCGACGCGCCTCACCTCGGGGGCTCGGCTACTTCTACTCGATTACACCGGCGGCGGCAAGGCTCGGGAGCATCTCGGGACACATTCTTCAAAATGACCCTTCAATTCGAGAGGAAGTACTCGACTCAAGGCTCGGGGGCTCCGTTGTCACACCCAATTTTCCGAAGGAAACCAAGTGCAAACCTATATGCATGCCGGGATCAAGTTTCATGCATATAGTGACATAAAAGTGTATACGAAACGGTATCACGTAAGAAAAAGAAAGATTATCGAGAGATTTACGCCGAATCCCGAAAACGAAGGCACCAAACATCACGGGCAATCGACCGGGGGTTGCGTACGCCTAGCACCAACAACATCTTCATGTAGCTTCCTCCTTCGAGCAACAATGGTTATGGCAAGGGTGAGCACTTGTCGTACTCGGCAAGTGTGGGGAAAAGAATGAATGCAAAGGCTTTATAGTGGATCGGGCTATAAGCATTTAAGCAATTTTAGTTGGTCAAGTTTTATTAGCACCCGATTACTAATAAAGTATAAGTTTATACCAACCCACATTAAGCATAAGATAAGAGATACGCCATAAGCGCATGGCAAGCAAAACCGAGAGAGAACGATTTAAGTCCATCTTCGAGTTCAATTATCATGTGAGGGTCCGGCCGCTCTTGACCGTGAGCACGGCTAATCGATTAGTTTTACACTCTGCGAGAGGTTGTACATCTTTACCCACAAGTCGCGTAAAAACTCCGAAGAGTTTTGCACCCAACCACACCGTGCAAAAGTAGGCACAATACCACACTACCGAGGTGTGGCTGCATAGGGACTCTACGAGGCCTTTACAAAGAGTCCTCCCGTGCGTATTAGTCCATAGTAGTATGTCATAGAGGCTATCTTTCGTACCACACTTCTATTACGGACGGTCGGCCATAGAGTACTTCCGTTCCAAGACCACTCCGAATAAAAGTAGCCATAAAAGCATTCCTCCGTCCCCAACCTACTATGCGACTAATAACCACACAAAGACTTCCCTAATTACTCGGCCAAGACCGAGCCATATAGTCCTTGTGGTTGCACTGTTGTCCTGGGTGGTCGCTCCATGTTCCGATTAATCATATGGTCTTGTATTAAGCAATCAAAGATATAACATAAAGGTGTAACATGATTCATCATTAATGTTCATTAAAACCACCATAACCCAGGTATAGCAACTAAGCATAGCTACCCAACATAAAGATAAACCCGTTTGATCAACGCACAGGATAAATAACACTAGTCAAACCTTAAACATGGGTCCCATCATATTAATGCAAGCATATGCAATGAGTGATTAAATATAGTTCTTAGGACAAAAGATCAAGGACACACTTGCCTTTAACCAAAGTAATGTCGTTGCTCAGAATCTTCAACTTCAAGCTCTTCCAAACTTCTCGAACGGCGTTCACTCTAAGCGCATCAATCATCGGGCACAAACATACACAAAGCAAACAAACACATATACTAAGAACAAAGCACCAATCAAAAGAAAGCTTTAAAAGAACGTACTAAAGGATAGACTTGATTGGATGGATCACTAAAGAACACAAAGGGTGCTTGGAAAGGCTTGGTTAACTTTGAAGAGATGGTTGTGAAAGATTGAGCATGAAGCTGGAAAGATTACACTCGCATTGAGCCGAGAAAAGAACGTCTAACGAACGTTTTGCATATATGAGAGAACAAGGCTATGAGCTAGGTTCATTTTAATTAACAAAACAAATATAAAGGATATTTCAGAAATAAAATACCCTACGTTGGCATTAAGGCAATATTAAACTTTATTTATGAAACCGGTGTAAAGAACTAGCCAAGTTTTATTAATAAAGATTCATATATTGATTAAACCGATTAAACATTTAATTTAGAAAATCTAAACTATATGAACAATCTAAACGAAACTTTGTAATTCGAGTAGATCATATTATTATTAAAAACATTATGGTATTGGCATTAATCAAATTAAGATTTATTATAAAAGCCGATGTAAAAGCTTAATCAAATTTTAATTAGAAAAGATTAATTAACTATTAAACAAATTAACATTTGGTTTACGAAAACCGAGATAAAGATCTAATTAACTTTTATGTACAAAAACATGTGATAGAAACATTAATCAAATTAAATTTGATTACGAAAAACGGTGTATAGATCTATATAGCTTTTATTTATAAAATGCATGCATAACTAGTCATTAATCAAAATTATTATTAATTTTATTTTCAGAAACAAAACATGGTGAAAACACACCACTAACACGTGCTTTACATTATTATGGACCTAACGCAACTTGAACGGATTAAATCGGAGCTAAAACGAAAAAGATACGAGAAAAACAAGATTGTAAGGACCTGTTCGCGATTAACCGTAGATTTTAGGGGTTAGCAAAGAAAACTCCCGAGACACATCAAACAGTGCTCGCGAATGGATCTTATCTGGGGCTTAGATCTGTAAAAGAGCTTGGTGGGATTTAGTTGTGAAGATCTAATAGATGCGGGGTTTTGTGTGTAAAAGATGCAAGACACAAAGAGATAACGAGAGGATTACGGAAAGGACGGGGGCCTATGTGCCAAACCGCCACCTTATCTTCTTCCTCGAGCCGGACCGCACGGCGCACGGGGAAGGGGGCGGCGGCGGCCCCGGTGGCCGGCGGCGCCGGTGCTCCGGCGACGAGAAGCTCGGCGAGGCTAGGAACGGATAGAGTAGATCAAGGGGAACTCAATGGTGGTGCTCACGCGCGGAGGACGCCGGAATCGGCGGAATCTTCAAGTCAACGCGGTGGTTTTTTTTGTGCAAGCTCGCCGGCTCGGCTCAACGGCGGGGCGGCGCGAGGCGAGCAGCGGGGCGGCGGCGCGAGGCGAGCGGCGGGCGGGGCGCGACGCGCTAGGGGCGCGCGCGCGGGCTCGACCCCCGCCCTTTTATGGGCGCGGGCGCGGGGCATACCCGCCCGGCGGCGGCGGCCATGGGCGCCGGGCGGATGGGCCCCGCCGGGCCCGGGCGCGGGCGGGCGGGCGGACCGGGTCGGGCCTCGGGCTCGGCCCGTTAGGATAGGTTTTCTTTTTTTTCTGAATCTATTTCCAGTGCGAAAAATAATCCAGAAAAATTCTGTAAATTATTTTAAAGCACGAAAAATACTCAGAAAATCACAAAAATTCCAGGAAAATTCCTAGAGATAGATTAAGACACGAACAACCCAAATAAAGCATTTGGTGCTCATGAAAAAGATTTTAGAGCCTTCTAATAAATAGAAATAGCTCAAGGAAAATGAGAATAAATTCCAAAAAAATCCGGAAAATTCTCGGGAGAGTTTGGACAGCTCCTAAACGCATTTTTTTGAAACCTTTTGCACTCAAGAACCACTAGATGCATCGGCATGAATGCAACACACATAACTTTTATTTAATTTTAGAAAATCAATCAAAGGATTTTTCCTATACTATATTCCCCGTAAAGAAAATAAATGTTGGAAAAATTTTAAACTTATGAGAAAATCGTTATTTAATTATTCTTTCTATTCACATCCCGAAATTGGAAATTTCGGGTGTGACAAATCTACCCCCCTTAAAAGGAATCTCGTCCCGAGATTCGAAAAAGGCTAACAAGAGACAAGGGTTTATTTCGAACTCTTTTCATATCCTTCGACAAAATTCTTCCTTTCATATTACGAAAAAACTTTTCAAGCCTAAATTATACCAACATCCTTAAATATCGGGGTCTTGTCTTGCTTGTGTCGTTGTCGCCATTCCTTCTTAAAATGACGATCTAGAAACTTCTTCGGGCACCTGTTGATAAAGTGTCCACCAGCTTTGCAATAGAAACAAGCTTTGCTTTCCCTAATGTTTCGACGATTCTGTGGTGTCTCATAAATCACCGGTATGGTGACGCCATGAGGATATTCTAGATATGCATCTTCATTGTGATCTTCGGAAAACCTTGGGCTTGAGACATATGATGTAGGTGAGAATTGTTATTGGCTTCCCCTGGATATTCCCGTTTTCTCTTCTTACTCACGATCTCTTGTAGTTTGCTTTCTAGCCCAATGGCTTTATTGATTAAATCTTGTAGACTGAAATACTCATGTAAGATTAGTATACTTTGAAGATCTTCATTCAGCCCTTTGATGAAATGCTCTCATTTCTTCTTATCACTTTCAGCGATCTTGGGGCATACGAGAGATAATTGAACAAACTTATCCCCGTACTCGATACCGTCATCTGTCCCTGCTTTAAGTTAAGGAACTCCTTCCTCTTGAGCTTCATCGCACTCACAGGAGTATGGTGTAAGATAAAGTTGTCTTTGAATTCCTTCCACACAATACTCTCAGGTTGCTCATGTCCATTGATGTAAGAATTCCACCACTCTGAAGCTGCTCCTATAAGTTGCCAAGATGCATACAAAGCTTTCTCTCCATCATTGCATTGTACCATATCTAGCTTCTCTTCAATTGTCTTGATCCAGTCTTCAGCTTCTAAGGGGTATGTGGTACTGGAGAACATTGGCGGCTCAGTCTTCATGAACTCTGCATACTTATCATCTGAGGGAGGAAACGATAGTGCATCTGGGTTGTATCCATAGTCATCACCGTTCTCGTAGCTTTCTCCTTGGTTACCTCCTTCTTGGTTTTCCATCTGGTTGGTAGGTAAAGATATGATCAGAAGGGAACAAGAGTAGCGCAAAACGAGTGGGGGAGAACAAGGAGGTGGGAGGTACAAAACAAGAACCCAACTAAGCAACTGATGTTATTGCGGATGTAAGACCCACAATACACCAACACTCACTTCAAAGAAACGAATCAATCAAGTCCATAAAACCAAACATCATCATGCAAACACACAATTCCACCAACCAAGGCATAGCTAAAGGGGAACGACACTACACGTTGTTAAATAAGTCGGGGGTATCCTCCTAATAGATCAGATGCATCTCCCAGCAAGGATATCCATAAATAATGGATTTTTCCTAGATCAAGGAGGCCAAAATTATGAGTTCAACCCAACTGGAATCACCTCAATCGGAGGTTCGGAACTCGAGATATGAATTAGGCAAGATGGCTATGTCAGCAGTGTTGGCAGATTCTGAATGCTCCACTAATTCGTAGGTATCTCCTTGGATACAAAACGAATACTGCTGAATTTTGGCCAGAGCGAAGCTGATGAAATTCCTGAACTACTCCAATTGGATTTACCTCAATCGGAGGTCTATAGCCCAAGATATAGAATATTAAAGGTAACTAGGTCAGCAGGGTTTACAGATTCTGATAGCTCCAATGCTTCGAGCATAGCTTCTGAAAAATATACATGATAGGGCTGAATTTTTGATATAAATTCACTTATGAAATTTAGGAACTAACCCAACTGGTTTCATGTCGATCGGAGTTCTGTAGCTTGAGATAAGATTAAAACAGTGATGATGTGTCGGGGAGGTGCGCGAGCAGATAGAATGCTAAGGGTAACGGTTCTACCCATGAATCAAGGGGGTGTTTATTGCTTGAGGTAATGAATAGGCGAGCTCAAAGAGATGTTCAAGGAGAGTGAAGATAAATATATAAGAATTCATGGTATGGAGAAAAGAAGATGGTTAAGATGTGAGATCCTTCATCAAAGAGGTCAAGGATAAGGTAAGGAGGGACTTTAGATCAAAAGTGACCTTAGGAAACATCCATTGCTAACTAGGCTTACGTCCTACAGTCGATACAGCTCTGATACCACTCTGTCACACCCGGTTTTCCGAAGGAAACCAAGTGCATACCTATATGCATGCCAGGATCAAGTTTCATGCATATAGTGACATAAAAGTGTATACAGAAACAATATCACGTAAGAAAAAGGGAGATTATCAGAGATTTACGCGGAATCCTGGAAACGAAGGCTCCAAACATCACAGGCAATCGACTGGGGGTTGCGTACGCCTAGCACCAGCAACATCTTCATGTAGCTTCCTCCTTCGAGCAACAATGGTTATAGCAAGGGTGAGCACTTGTCGTACTCGGCAAGTGTGGGGAAAAGAATGAATGCAAAGGCTTTATAGTGGATGGGCTATAAGCATTTAAGCAATTTTAGTTGGTCAAGTTTTATTAGCACCTGATTACTAATAAAGTATAAGTTTATACCAACCCACATTAAGCATAAGATAAGAGATACGCCATAAGCACATGGCAAGCAAAACCAGAGAGAACGATTTAAGTCCATCTTCAAGTTCAATTATCATGTGAGGGTCCAGGCCGCTCTTGACCGTGAGCACGGCTAATCGATTAGTTTTACACTCTGCAGAGGTTGTACATCTTTACCCACAAGTCGCGTAAAAACTCCGAAGAGTTTTGCACCCAACCACGCTGTGCAAAAGTAGGCACAATACCACACTACCGAGGTGTGGCTGCATAGGGACGCTACGAGGCCTTTACAAAGAGTCCTCCCGTGCGTATTAGTCCATAGTAGTATGTCATAGAGGCTATCTTTTGTACCACACTTCTATTACGGACGGTCAGCCATAGAGTACTTCCGTTCCAAGACCACTCCGGAATAAAAGTAGCCATAAAAGCATTCCTCCGTCCCCAACCTACTATGCGACTAATAACCACACAAAGACTTCCCTAATTACTCGGTCAAGACCAGAGCCATATAGTCCTTGTGGTTGCACCGTTGTCCCGGGTGGTCGCTCCATGTTACGATTAATCATATGGTCTTGTATTAAGCAATCAAAGATATAACATAAAGGTGTAACATGATTCATCATTAATGTTCATTAAAACCACCATAACCCGGGTATAGCAACTAAGCATAGCTACCCAACATAAAGATAAACCCGTTTGATCAACGCACGGGATAAATAACACTAGTCAAACCTTAAACATGGGTCCCATCATATTAGTGCAAGCATATGCAATGAGTGATTAAATATAGTTCTTAGGACAAAAGATCAAGGACACACTTGCCTTTGACCAAAGTAATGTCGTTGCTCGAATCTTCAACTTCAAGCTCTTCCAAACTTCTCGAACGGCGTTCACTCTAAGCGCATCAATCATCGGGCACAAACATACACAAAGCAAACAAACACATATACTAAGAACAAAGCACCAATCAAAAGAAAGCTTTAAAAGAACGTACTAAAGGATAGACTTGATTAGATGGATCACTAAAGAACACAAAGTGTGCTTGGAAAGGCTTGGTTAACTTTGAAGAGATGGTTGTGAAAGATTGAGCATGAACTGGAAAGATTACACTCAGATTGAGCTGAGAAAAGAACGTCTAACGAACGTTTTGCATATATGAGAGAAGAAGGCTATGAGCTAGGTTCATTTTAATTAACAAAACAAATATAAAGGATATTTCAGAAATAAAATACCCTATGTTGACATTAATGCAATATTAAACTTTATTTATGAAACCGGTGTAAAGAACTAGCCAAGTTTTATTAATAAAGATTCATATATTGATTAAACCGATTAAACATTTAATTTAGAAAATCTAAACTATATGAACAATCTAAACGAAACTTTGTAATTTGAGTAGATCATATTACTATTAAAAACATTATGCTATTAGCATTAATCAAATTAATATTTATTGTAAAAGCCGATGCAAAAGCCTAATCAAATTTTAATTAGAAAAGATTAATTAACGATTAAACAAATTAACATTTGGTTTACGAAAACCGAGATAAAGATCTAATTAACTTTTATGTACTAAAACATGTGATAGAAACATTAATCAAATTAAATTTGATTACGAAAAACGGTGTATAGATCTATATAGCTTTTATTTATAAAATGCATGCATAACTAGTCATTAATCAAAATTATTATTAATTTTATTTTCAGAAACAAAACATGGTAAAAACACACCACTAACACGTGCTTTACATTATTATGGACCTAACGCAACTTGAACGGATTAAATCGGAGCTAAAACGAAAAAGATATGAGAAAACAAGATTGTAAGGACCCGGTCGCGATTAACCGTAGATTTCGGGGGTTAGCAAAGAAAACTCCCGAGACACACCAAACGGTGCTCGCGAATGGATCTAATGCGGGGGTTAGATGTGCAAAAGGGCTTGGGTGGGATTTAGTTGTGAAGATCTAATAGATGCGGGGTTTTGTGTGTAAAAGATGCAAGACACGAAGAGATAACGAGAGGATTACGGAAAGGACGGGGGCCTATGTGCCAAACCGCCACCTTATCTTCTTCCTCGGGCCGGACCGCACGGCGCACGGGGAAGGGGCGGCGGCGGCCCCGGTGGCCGGCGGCGCCGGTGCTCGGGCGACGAGAAGCTCGGCGAGGCTAGGAACGGATAGAGTAGATCAAGGGGAACTCAATGGTGGTGCTCACCGGCGCGAGAGGACGCCGGAATCGGCGGAATCTTCAAGTCAACGCGGCGGTTTTTTTTGTGCAAGCTCGCCGGCTCGGCTCGGCGGCGGGGCGGCGCGAGGCGAGCGGCGGGCGGCGGCGCGAGGCGAGCGGCGGGCGGGGGCGCGACGCGCTAGGGGCGCGCGCGCGGGCTCGACCCCGCCCTTTTATGGGCGCGGGCGCGGGGGCATACCCGCCGGCGGCGGCGGCCATGGGCGCCGGGCGGATGGGCCCCGCGGGGCCGGCGCGGGCGGGCGGGGCGGACCGGGTCGGGCCTCGGGCTCGGCCCGTTAGGATAGGTTTTCTTTTTTTTTTCGAATCTATTTCCGGTGCGAAAAATAATCCGGAAAAAATTCCGTAAATTATTTTAAAGCACGAAAAATACTCGAAAATCACAAAAATTTCGGGAAAATTCCTAGAGATAGATTAAGACACGAACAACCCAAATAAAGCATTTGGTGCTCATGAAAAAGATTTTAGAGACTTCTAATAAATAGAAATAGCTCAAGGAAAATGAGAATAAATTCCGGAAAAATCCGGAAAATTCTCGGGAGAGTTTGGACAGCTCCTAAACGCATTTTTTTGAAATCTTTTGCACTCAAGAACCACTAGATGCATCGGCATGAATGCAACACACATAACTTTTATTTAATTTTAGAAAATCAATCAAAGGATTTTTCCTATACTATATTCCCTATAAAGAAAATAAATGTTGGAAAAATTTTAAACTTAAAAGAAATTCGTTATTTAATTATTCTTTCTATTCACATCCCGAAATTGGAAATTTCGGGGTGTGACATCCGTGCCACGTGTCCTTCGGTTTTTTCTCTCCGGATTTTTCGGGATTTTCTTGCCTAGACTTCAGATGGACCCTCAGCCAGAGCCTGCGGCTCAACCTAAGGCTCGGGGGCTACTCCATATGGAGTGCGATTTTGCAATCGCACCTCCATATCAGCTCCGACTTCAAGACAAGACAGGCATTTCTTGAAGACCTTCGAAGGCAGCACTCGAGGACGCTTGGGACTACTCGAGAAGACTTCAAGATTGGTCAAACATCAGCTGGAGTACATTCCAGCCTCGGGATGCTTCGACTACTCTTGAGGACTTTCGACTTGTAGTGCGAAGGACCGATTAGGCGACCGAGAGGGGGGGGGAGTGAATGGGAGCCGATAAGAATTCTTCTCGAGGGAGATTGAAACTCCGACAAGATGAACTAGCACGGTCGAACCCCCGAAATCACACGCTCCGCACTTCAACCTCCCGTTTGCCAAAACCACGTAGCCACTGGAGTGCTACTGGTCCTAGGAACAAACTCTACCAGCAACCACAACACACACACAGCACCGATAGCGGAAACAACTCGAAAGCCGGCTAACCAGAGGGGGCGGTTAGACTGGGTATAGGGGGCGGTTAGACCGCCTCCACCTGGCAACCAAGAAATCCTCCGAAACGCCTCTTCCGAGCACCAAAACTCACCACGGTTTTACCAACAGAGATCTCTGGTCAAGGCCATGCTAGCTACCAGAAAATCTTGGCGAAAACCAAAACTTCACCCAAGGGCCTAGGGGCGGTTAGACCGGCTACCTGGGGCGGTCTAACCTCCTGTACCCAGCAACGAACCCCGACCAAGAACACCTAGCAAACTGCACGAGAATGACCCCAAATTTCACCCAGACACTCCTCTGATCAAGGCGAACAAACTCACAGAGGAAAATCCGGCGAAACAAAACTTTGACCCGGAAACACCCAGGGCGGTTAGACCGCCCCCTGTAGGCGGTTAGACCGCCCCTTCCAGAAAACGAACCCGCGGGTCAAACCTCAACTTCCTCGCGCCTGATCTCCCGAATCACTCCACGGATTGCAGCCAAACTTCGGGAATAGCTGGGTTACCTCCTGGGCAACCTCTACCTCAAAGGAATCGACCCGAAACGCTCACAATCAAGAGGAATCGAAGAAATCGCTTCTCTAGGTCAAGAACTCGCCCAACTCGAGAAACCACCAAATCGAGTCCGATTCAAAGGGGATTTGAGGGCAAAGTCACCAGCCAAAGAGCGCACAAGAACCTCATACATGACACCCACCAAAAACCCCAAGAAATCGTTCTCAAAACACCGCCAAAAAGAGATCCGAAAATCAACACAAAAGGAGATGGGAAAACCACCATGATGAACAACGCCAAACCTTCTATACGTACGCGAAAGGTTCGTACGAGCCTACACACCCAAACATCCATCCCTCTCTCTAGATCTCACATGAAGCTCTCAAGCTAGCCTTCTAAAATCCTAAGGAAAATGGAGAATGAAAAAGAAAAAACAAATGAGCTAGGGTTCCAAGAGTTGGTACGCCATCCACCCATCTAATGAGTATATATGGAGGCACCCAAAAGACTAAACTACCCTTCACTAATAACTAGGGATACATGCCCCTCAAGGGCGGATTCGGAATTCTTGATGTCTTCACCATCGGACGGATGCCGGCGACCGCACCTCGCGTAGCCTCGACGCAAGCCTTGCGATCCCGACGCGTGTCCTCCGCTTCGAAGCTTCTCGGCGCGGCGGCCGGGCGGTCGGACCGCCCCCACGGGCGGTTAGGCCGGCCGGGGGATCCGACCGGCCCCGGGCGGTCCGACCGCCCCTCCGGGCGGTTGAACCGCCCCGGTGGCCGCACCTCCTTGTCGAGTCTTCGGCCTCGGTTTTGTGGCACAACCGAGTAACCCGGTGGTTTTCTCGGTGAACCACCGCAAACCCCGCGAACTCGGTGTAGCCTCCGCCAATCTCCACTCATGACTCGGCTCCCACGTAGTCCCGGCTCAACCTTGGTTTTGAGGCTCTACCAAGAAACCGTCCACGACTTCATCTTGCTTGTTCATGCCACCATGCGGCCCGCACTTGACCCCACCGGCCACCGGTCCCTCGAACGAAGCCTACTTGTCTTCTCCACACTCGGAGGCCTCACCGCAACGACCTTTCGCGCTTGTTCTTCACCCGCACCAACACGAGTCAAGCCGCAACCTCGCACCCGCAATACTTAGCCAAGAATCGGTCCACACAACGTTGTCAATCACTCATCACACAAGGAAGCAACCATCCACCGGTCCTCGAACCACACATGGTCCTCAATCTCCCCCTTGATGAGTGCATTGACAACACACTCACATTAAGTAACACAAGAGAAAAGGAAAAGAAAAAGAAACAAACAAAAAGAAACCTCAACAAGCGATCGAAAGCCAAAGAAAGGCAAAGAGCAAGATCACTTGAAGGAGACAAGTCTCGGACCCCTTAGGCAAGGGCAACGACTCGACACATCCGAGACAAACAAGCTCAAGCAAAGAGCGCAAACCACCAAAGCAACGCCCGAACACCACAAAGAGCTCCCCCTGCACATATGCAAGCTCCCCCTGAGCCAAAGCACACTCCCCCTGAACAAATGCAGCAATGCAACGCGGGAATGCAACAAAGAGCAAAAACCTGCTCACTCTGCCCAGGGCGGTTAGACCGCCTGTACAGGGCGGTTAGACCGCCTGTGCCTGATCTGACCGCCTGGGGGGCGGTTAGACCGCCCCAAGAGACCGGCCCTGCACCAAACTGCTCAAAATTTGCCCGAACCAATTGGAACACCTTCCAAACACTCCCAGGTGCCCAAAACATGCACAAACTTCTCCCCCTTGTTGACAATGCATGAATCAAGGCAAAATGCGAAAACTTTCAACATATAGCTTCTCGAATATACAAAATTCATCACAAGGAGCTACACAAGTCCAAATGAGCAAGTTAGATATTCGACAGGTTCGTAATGACCTTAACTACGTGATCACCAAGTTTCACAATCATTGGACAAGGCTAAAAAGGATTTGAGTAATTTTGCGAAAAGATACTCTCTCACAAGCAAATACCTAAACATGAGAAAAACATATCAAAATGGCAAAGCCACTCAAACTTCATGCTAGGACAGCCATTCTAATCAAAAGACCATCATAAACACCCAAAAGCACCTCATGTCATGTCAAAGCCACCGAGCCATGTGCCTACTTCTATGTATGAGACTTCTCATTGGTAGGCATCATGCAACGGTTTAGCACCCAAAGCAAATTAATTTCAGCACATATGACATGAGAGCATATTTTCCAAGCATTTTTCATTTCATTTTCAGATTTATGATTGGTACATGAAATGTCTTTGCGACAAAAAGGAACTTATGCCCCTCCACAAGATTAAGCAAGAGGGCTAAACATTCATGATGGCAAATGAGCCTTTGGCCCCATATGATCAATAAACTAGCTATCCAACCACAAAGTAAGCATAGCAAAGCCACTAAAACATGTCAAGATCATATATAGGCATTTACACATGAGAGAGCATATATGTGACATTTTTCAAAACAAATAGCCATCAACCATGGATCATTCCACAAGATCATCAAGAGCTAAGCCAAACTAACCATAGCATACCAAACAAGCTCACAAGACATATATAGCAACCCATGGTAAACAATGTATATAGGCGAAGCTTTTCCTATCCAATGCATATGATACAAAATGCATGCAATCTAAGATACAAGGATGCCTATACATCATGATACATATGCCATGCCAAATGCAAGGAATGCACAAAGGAAAGCTATACATGTGCTACAAACCGGCTCCTCGAGGGGAGGCAAAACGGGCTCGACACCACTGGCAAAAGAGAGCTCCCACACACCCAACTCAAGAAATCAAACACACACCAAGTTCCCCCCGCAAACGAGTGAAAGTTGCTTGATCTAGGGGTTTGGTGAAAATATCGGCTAGTTGGTCATGTGTGGGTACATGGATCAACGCTATCTTTCCTTTCTCAACGTTGTCTCTCAGGAAATGATACCTCACTACTTTGTGCTTGGTTTTGGAATGATGCACTGGGTTCTTTGCAACGCTTATGGCACCGGTGCTATCACATTGAAGTGGGACATGATTATACTCCTCACCAAAGTCACTCATGGTGTAGGTGATCCAAAGGAGCCGAGAGCAACAACTAGCGGCGGCAACATACTCGGCCTTGGTCGTGGATTGAGCAACACTCGACCGCTTGCGGGAAGACCAAGACACCAAAGAAGAACCCAAAAAGCTCGGCAAGTCCCAAAAGTGGACTTCCTATCCAACCGACACCCGCAAAATCCGCGTCTGAAAAACCATGAAGCGCCAAAGAAGAGGACGCGGAGTACCAAAGGCCGAAGTCGGGAGTGTGACGCAAGTACCTGAAAATTCGCTTCACCGCTTGTCGATGCGAAGTCCTCGGAGACGCTTGAAAACGAGCGCACAGACACACCGAGAACTGGATGTCCGGCCTCGTCGCCGTCAAGTAGAGGAGTGACCCGATCATGCTCCGGTACTCCTTCTGGTCCACGTGTTCACCTTCCTCGTCCGCATCAAGAGCTGTAGTCGTACTCATCGGCGTCGTCATAGCCATGGAGTCCTCCATCTTGAACTTCCACACAATGTGTTTGGTGTACTTAGCCTCGGTGCACAAATGTTCCTTCCTTTGATTGCTTGATTTGTAGCCCGAGGAAGAACTGCAACTCACCCATCATGCTCATCTCAAACTCCCCGCTCATATCATCCGCAAACCTTGCAACAAGAGAGTTAGACGAGCCACCAAAGACAATATCATCCACGTACACCTGCACAATCAGGATATGTCCGCCCTGCCTCAGCAAAAACAAGGTCTGATCGACCTTCCCCATCTCAAAACCTCTCTCAAACAAGAACCCCCTCAACCTACCATACTAAGCTCTAGGCGCCCGCTTCAACCCATACGGCGCATTCCTCAACTTGTATACCCGGTGGGGGTACTTCTCACTCTCAAACCCCGGAGGCTCGCCTCACATACACTTCTTCCTCCAACACACCATTCGGAAAAGCACTCTTCACATCCATTTGATGCAACTTGAACCCTTCAGCCACGGAAAAGGCTAGAAGGATCCTAATCGCCTCCAAACGGGCTACGGGAGCAAAAGTCTCCTCGTAGTCGATCCCCTCCCTTCGACCGAACCCCGAGCAACAAGTCTCGACTTGTTCCTCACAACCTCACCCTTCTTTCCCTCTTTGTTTTTCCACACCCACTTTGTACCAATCGGCTTACACCCCGGGGGAGGGTCAACCAACTCCCACACCCGATTCCTCTCAAAGTTCTCCAACTCCTCATGCATCGAGTTAACCCAATTGTGATCGGATAGTGCGTGTCCAATGTCTTTGGGCTCAAAATAAGCAACAAACGCAGCATGAGCAAAATGGGAGTTGTTCCGAACCCTCGACCGTGTAGTGCGTTCATTCATGTCGCCGATGATCCTCGAAGCCTGGGTGATCCACTTGAACTCGCCGGGGAGGGTTCTCGCCTCGAAGCTACCTCCCCCTCAACATCAGCTTCTCCTCGTTCTTGATTTGTCGTCGTAGGTGTAGCAGAGGGTCCATCCATCATCGTAGTCAAAGTAGTGGGTACATGTTCAGCCGAGGGCACCGCACCGCCATCTTCATCATCACCATGTTCATGCTCCTCCTCCTGAAAAATCTCCTCGCCAAGCTCATCATCACCCGCACACTCAATGACAAGCCGACTACGTGGCTCGTCTCGTCGAAGGTTACCTCACAAGTCTCCACGATTTGGTTAGTTTCAAGATTGAGCACACGATATGCTCTAGAATGAGATGCATAACCAAAGAAAATGCCATCGACAGACCTAGCCTCAAACTTATCCAACTTCCCGCCTTTCTTCGAATGAAACACTTGCAACCAAAGACATGGAACCGACTCACCTTGGGTGTGCGACCATGCATCAACTCATAGCATGTCTTCTTCTTGTGCACTCGAGGTATATCCCTGTTCGACACAAGCACGCGGTATTCACCGCCTCGGCCCAATACCTCCTCGGAGTCCTATGCTCATCAAGCATCGTCCGAGCCATCTCGCACAAGGTCCCGTTCTTCCTTTCCACAACACCATTCGGGGGAGGCGTATACGGACTCGAAAACGCGGTGCTCAAGACCCAAGTCATGGCAAAAGGTTTCAAAACGAGAGTTCCCGAATTCCGAGCCATTATCACTTTGCGGATAGCTCGTATGGCATCTCCGTGCCTCTCGTTCCTCAACCTCAAGACTAGATCTCGAACAAAACCAAACGTCTCCCCCTTCTCCTCGAGAAAGAACACCCACGCATACCGAGAATAGTCGTCCACCACAACAAGGACATACCACTTCCCACCCGCGATCGCACACGAGCCGGGCCAACAAGGTCCATATGGAGCGAGCTCGCATGGACGCTCGGTCATCACATCGGTGAGAGGCGGGTGAGAAGAGGCCACCATCTTGGCATGCCTACACGAGAGCACAAACCAACTCTTTCTCAAGCCTCAACCGTGGCAATCCTCGGACCAAGTTGAGTTTAATCAAGCGTGACAAAAGGTCAAAGCTCAAGTGACCCAACTTCCTATGCCACTTCCACAACTCACTCGAAGAACCGACCAAGAAACAACGCTCCATACCCGAAGACCGAGAAAAATCAGCACGAAACACCCGACCCTCGGGAACGACCATACAAACAAGGTCCCCTCGAGAGTCCACAATCCGAGAACCACCAGGCCGAAACAAAGCACCTCAAAACCCTCATCCAACAAGCCGGGACACGAAAGCAAATTGTACCCCGGCGATTGAACAAGAGCAACACGCCTCAGAGTGATCTTGTCACTCACTTTTATCTCACCTTCTGAAAGCACACGCCCACGCCCATTGTCCCCAAAAGTGATGTACCTCTTCGTCACCACGGGACGAGACTTGAGAACCACCCCCCGTCTCCGGTCATATGCCTCGAGCAACCGGAGTCAATCAACCAAATGTTCTTCAAGTCTCCCACCTGAAATTCAAAAACAAGCACGTGAGCGAACAAACGACTCAACCGATCGGGGTTAGTACCAAAAGAGGAAAACCGAAGTCCGAGCCATTTGCTCGAAAGTGGGGTTAGCACACATCAAGCCGTCTTTCCTACCATAACCATCACCACGAACACCACCTCGGTAACCACTCCGAGGAAACTACCCCTCACTTTGCCTAGAGGAGGACCAAAACCACGAAAGACAACCCGTGGAACGTCCCTCCTCTCCTTCTCAAAGCTACGACTCCTCCCATCCCCGTAGTGAACTCGAGGGGGAGAATGCCTAGCAACCGACCACCCGCTCGTCTCTCCGGACCAACCACTAGCAACTCCACCTCCGGACACCGAAACCTCTCGACTCACCACCTCGAAAACCACTCCGCCCCGGAGGTCGGGGGGCGGTTAAACCGCCTAGCCGGCCGGTCTAACCGCCCCCCTCGGGTTGGGCCGGTCCGACCGCCTAGCCGGGCCGGTCGACCGCCCCTTCCGACTCCGCTCCTCGGCCGCGGGAATTCGCATCTCCCCATGCCGGAACACTTCTCACCACAGCCTTACCCCTGGGCAGTGGCATACGAGGCTTAGGTACACCATGGGAAGGGTTGTACCTATCCTTGTTCGCCCACTCCTTTGCCATCCTCTCTTCCCGCTTCCTCTTGAAGCAAAACTCATCCTTGTGACCCTCTTTCCCACAATGGCCACAATGGAACCTCACAAGCTTAGGTTTTGGCTTGGATTGGGGCTGCTCGCTTGGTTTCTCTCCACTCAACTCCTCCACCGATTTCTCCTCACTTGCCTTCTCACTCACTTTCCCAAAGAACACTTTCCCGGAAGTGCTCACAAACTTGATAGGCTTTCGGAGATCATTTGTGGGTGTAGGAAATATAGGTGGAGCCGGGGTTGTGTCTAGTCGGTTTCTAAGATGGTTGGGTTTTGGAGGGAAATCATTTTTGTGGTGGGTTTTTGGTGGCTCCGGATATTCTCTCCACTTCCTTCACCAACCTTGTTTGCCCCAAGTCCCTCACCATCTTGCCTCTTAAAGGCCTCAATCATCATCCTCAACTGAGGCTCATGGCCAGACAACCAACCCATCAACTTCCTCAGGTCATCATTCTCATCCTGCAAACGATCAACATAATGTGCAAGTTCCAAATTTTTCAATGCATGCATTTCACAGGTAGAGCATGATGTAGGCATGGGTTCCTTCAATTTAGCCTCAAGCGAACTAGTGTAAGCATGCATCTCATCAATCTTAGCATGCAAAACGGGGCAAGAAGTGCAAGCACCTAGCAAAGCGAGTCTAGACTTAAGCTCGGCCACTTCAACCCTAAGCACATCTAGTTCCTCACACTTGGAGGCATGCTTCTCCTTAAACAAAGCAAGATCAGCAAGGAATATGGAGCAATCAAGCACAATCATTCTCATCCGAAACAACGGGGCTAGCCTTAAGCGAATCAATCTCAAGCTTTCTATCAAGCACCCGTGTCTCTAGCTCGGCCCACTCTAGTCCTAGCATCCTCGAGTGAAGCCCTAAGCTCTTTCCTCATTTTCTTGGTCTCTCTAAGAATGTCATCACGGTTATCAAGCAAAGAGCCAAGCCTCTCATTCTCCCGGCGCAAGAAGGGAAGTTCATCACGCACCTCGTCGTCGGACTCGCAGTCCGAGTCGCTCCGTGTGCTCTTCTTGCCGCCGGAGCTCGGTGCCATGGTGCGTGAAGCCATCTCTCGCGAAGCGGCCTCGGCCCCGCTCGGGTTCTCGGACGACTTCTTGTTCTTGCGGCGATCGCCTTCGTCTTCACCGCCGCTCGAGCTCGAGGTGGAGTACGCGGAACCGGAGTCGACGTCGCTCCCTCCAACCATCGCTCGGGCCTTGCCTCGGCTCTCCTTCTAACCTTGATCGTCGCTCGTCCTTGTACTTGTTCTTGTGCTTGCTCTTGTGGTCGCGCCTCGAACGGTACTTGCCGTCCTTCCTCGGCTTGTGCTTGTAGCCGTCCTTGTTCTCGTCCTTCTCCGGGCGGTCGGCGACGAAGTGTCCCGCTTGCCGCGACCGGAAGCACGTCCTCGTGTTCCTCCTCATGTTCACGCGGTTCTCGTGCAGCCTCTCGAACCGCCTCGTCAACAGCGCCAGCTCGTCCTCTCCAAGGTCATCAAACTCCTCATCTGGCATAGACATCAAAGAGGAAAAGGAGAACATCCTGGTGGATGGGTTAGAGTTAGGCTTTCCTTTGGAACCACCAACGAGGGCAAGACTATGGGAATCAGTCGGTCCCTCGAGCTTGGCAGTCATGCCCCTATCCACCTCAGCCGACTTGAGCTTCGAGAACGACTCGTTCACTCGTCGAGTATCATACTTCTCCGACTCGACAATGGCCTCGAACTTTCCGCCCATATCGTACGATCCAAAGAGTGTAAGAGCTTGACCGCTCTATCATGATCATCATACGGGAGCACGTCCACATTGGCCCTCATGTTGTTCACAACCACCGTGAACCTCGAAATAAGGCATCGATGGACTCACCGGGGAGATGAGTGAAGTTCTCGTACTCTCTCCGTAGGTCGCATACATCCGTGCTCGAACACCGGGCGTTCCCAACATGAGCCTCCTTCAACACCGCCCAAATCCTACAAGCCAAGTGCTCGGTGTGCACCCGATCGAACTCGGTCGACACAAAGCACGAAACAAGTAGTCGACCGCCTTATTGTTGGCGTCGAATCCGTCCCTCGACCCCGGAGCAAGGAAATCCATCGGTGGACATAGCCCTGTGTCCACCGTGACATCCCAAAGAAGCTGACCCTTTCCGCGGAGGAACGCACCTATCCGCTTGCTCCACATCTGGTAGTTCTTGCCATCGAAGTGTGGAGGACCCGAAACCCGTTCTCGGTACGCCATCCTTGGATCTTAGACTGGTTAGAGTCAACAAAGACCCGAACCGGCTCTGATACCACTTGAAGGACCGATTAGGCGACCGAGAGAGGGGGGGGGTGAATGGGAGCCGATAAAAATTCTTCTCCGGATAGATTGAAACTCCGACGAGATGAACTAGCACGGTCGAACCCCCGAAATCACACACTCCGCACTTCAACCTCCCATTTGCCAAAACCACGTAGCCACCGGAGTGCTACCGGTCCTAGGAACAAACTCTACCGGCAACCACAACACACACGCAAGCACCGACGGCGGAAACAACTCGAAAGCCGGCTAACCGGAGGGGGGCGGTTAGCCCGGTATAGGGGCGGTTAGACCGCCTCCACCCGGCAACCAAGAAATCCTCCGAAACGCCTCTTCCGAGCACCAAAACTCACCACGGTTTTACCAACGAGAGATCTCTCGGTCAAGGCCATGCTAGCTACCGAAAAATCTTGGCGAAAACCAAAACTTCACCCAAGGGCCTAGGGGCGGTTAGACCGGCTACCGGGGCGGTCTAACCTCCCGTACCCGGCAACGAACCCCGACCAAGAACACCTAGCAAACTGCATGAGAACGACCCCAAATTTCACCCGTACACTCCTCTAATCAAGGCGAACAAACTCACGGAGGAAAATCCGGCGAAACAAAACTTTGACCCGAAACGCCCGGGCGGTTAGACCGCCCCCCCGTAGGCGGTTAGACCGCCCCTTCCGGAAAACGAACCCGCGGGTCAAACCTCGATTTCCTCGCGCCCGATCTCCCGAATCACTCCACGGATTGCGGCCAAACTTCGGGAATAGGCCGGGTTACCTCCCGGGCAACCTCTACCTCAAAGGAATCAACCCGAAACGCTCACAATCAAGAGGAATCGAAGAAATCGCTTCTCTAGGTCAAGAACTCGCGCAACTCGAGAAACCACAAAATCGAGTCCGATTCAAAGGGGATTTGAGGGCAAAGTCACCGACCAAAGAGGCACAAGAACCTCATACGTGACACCCACCAAAAACCCCAAGAAATCGTTCTCAAAACACCGCCAAAAAGAGATCCGAAAATCAACACAAAGGAGATGGGAAAACCACCATGATGAACAACGCCAAACCTTCTATACATGGCATGAAAGGTTCGTACAAGGTCTAGCTTGCCACCCAAACATCCATCCCTCTCTCTAGATCTCACATGAAGCTCTCAAGCTAGCCTTCTAAAATCCTAAGAAAAATGGAGAACGAAAAAGGAAAAACAAATGAGCTAGGGTTCCAAGAGTTGGTCGCCATCCACCCATCTAATGAGTATATATGGAGGCACCAAAAAGACTAAACTACCCTTCACTAATAACTAGGGATACATGCCCCTCAAGGGCGGATTTGGAATTCTTGATGTCTTCACCATCGGACGGATGCCGGCGACCGCACCTCGCGTAGCCTCGACGCAAGCCTTGCGACCCCGACGCGTGTCCTCCGCTTCGAAGCTTCTCGGCGCCGGCGGCCGTGGCGGTCGACCGCCCCCACAGGCGGTTAGGCCGGCCCGGGGGATCCGACCGACCCCGGGCGGTCCGACCGCCCCTCCCGGGTGGTTGAACCGGCCCGGGTGGCCGCACCTCCTCGTCGAGTCTTCGGCCCCGGTTTTGTGGCACAACCGAGTAACCCGGTCCGTTTTACGGTGAACCACCGCAAACCCCTCGAACTCGGTGTAGCCTCCGCCAATCTCCACTCATGACTCGGCTCCCACGTAGTCCCGGCTCGACCTTGGTTTTGAGGCTCTACCAAGAAACCGTCCATGACTTCATCTTGCTTGTTCATGCCACCATGCGGCCCGCACTTGACCCCACCGGCCACCGGGTCCCTCGAACGAAGCCTACTTGTCTTCTCCACACCCCGGAGGCCTCACCGCAACGACCTTTCGCGCTTGTTCTTCACCCGCACCAACACGAGTCAAGCCGCAACCCGCACCCGCAATACTTAGCCAAGAATGAGTCCACACAACGTTGTCAATCACTCATCACACAAGGAAGCGACCATCCACCGGTACTCGAACCACACATGGTCCTCAAGTACTCGGGGACGCTTGGGGACTACTCGTTGAGGCCGTCAAGACTACTTGAAGCTATCCTTCTCGACTACAAAGTACTCGGGGGCTTGTCGTATGGACCTCCCCGGGCCCACTACCTCGGTGGGTCGGGACCGACTACTCGGTGGGCCCCTGGGACTACCCGGCTTGCGCTACACGGCACCTGAAGGCGTGGAGCACAAGGGCTGCAGAGGAGAAGTACTCGGTTAGGAAGCTGTACATGTCCTACACTGTATGGAAGACTCCTAGACGTACTCGACTAGTACTCTCTCCCTACTCCGACTTGTAACCCTGCCTCCCGGACTATATAAGGCGGTGTCGTATGGACCTCCCTGGGCCCACTACCTCGGTGGGTACCAGGACCGACTATTCGGTGGGCCCCTGGGACTACCCGGCTTGCGCTACACGGCTCCTGAAGGCGTGGAGCACAAGGACTGCAGAGGAGAAGTACTCGGTTAGGAAGCTGTACATGTCCCGCACTGTATGGAGGACTCCTAGACGTACTCGACTAGTACTCTCTCCCTACTCCGACTTGTAACCCTGCCTCCCGGACTATATAAGGCGAGGCAGGGACCGATCTCTAGGATCATCTCATCACGGCGCACTATTGCTCCATCTTGTAATCGTGCCCAATCAATCCAGAGCTACGCAACATACAGGACGTAGGGAATTACGCACCTCGCGGCCCGAACCTGTCTAAATTGTGTGCCACGTGTCTCTTCCTTCGAGTTACCGATCTCGGCAGGGCCACATTCATCTACTTCGGGTGCTCCCCTTAGTAGGTTGCCGGTCTAACACACCGACAGGAAGCAAACTGCCGACCGCGAGCCCCTTTGCCGAATCTTTCGGTAGAAACCTTCCTTCTTCTGGACGGTTTTTTTCACCAAGCTGGGCCCACAAATCAGACTCCTTCCTGTACCAAATTTTGGTGTTAACAAGCACTTTTACACGTACGCTGTTTAGAAACTGGAACATCTCACGAAAAGTATCAGAGAATTTGAATTGTTATCATTAAGTTTGAAGTCTCAGAGAAAATGAAATTTGAATTTAACTACAAAACCTTTTCTATAGGGTAATATACAACATATGTTGCTCCAAACTGAAATTTGGTAAATATTTGAATTTATTTGGTATTTTAAACTACTTAAACACATTTGGATTAAATCTTCACCGAGAGCGAGGATGTTGGGCTCTCGGCGAAATTCACCATACCGGCCCACCTAGCATCACCGGCCCGCCAATCCGCCGGCCCAAAATCCCTTCTATATAAACACGCTCACCCCCCGGCCACCCTAACCCTAGCCCCTCCTCCCCTTGCGCCTCCAGCCACAACCGCCACCGCCCCTTCCTCTCCCTCCCCCTCCTCCCCAAATCTCTGCCGGGGACGCAACACCTCCCCCCTCCGCTCGTCCCTTCATCTCCCTCCCCCTCCTCCCAAATCTCCGTCAGCTCGCCGTGCTGTCCCCCACCTCCCCCCTCTGCTCGCCACTCACCTCGTGGAGAGGAGCGGCAGCGGGGCGAGGTGAGGTGGCGGCGGATCCGGCCTGGCCTCCTCGTCTGACGGCGCCGCTTCGTCTCCACCAGGTGGCTCCCTCTCTCATCCGTCGTCCAGGAGCTCGTCAAGATGCGCCGGGGGTGGAGTTGGAGGCCAGACGACGGCGGATATGAGCTCCACTCTGGCGTGACCTCCCCCGACTCTCTCTTTTTGTGTGTTGTTGTGCGGCGGCGGTAATGAAGGTGCCGGGCGGCGTGATGGTGCAGGTGGCGGGCGGCGCAGTGGTGGAGGTGGCGGGCGGCGCGGTGGTGGAGGTGGCAGGCCGTGTAGTGGTGAAGGTTGTGGGCGGCGCGGTGGTGGAGGTGGCGGGCCGCGCGGTGTTGGAGGTGGCATGCGGCGGCGGCGGCGGCGCGGCCGGCGAGGCGGTGGTGCACCGGCGGTGGGCCCGCACTGCCTGGGGATTATTTTTTTGTGTTAGGAAATAGCCTTCGCCGAGAGCTAAAAGTGCCTCTCGGCGCATATCCGCCGAGAGGGTCCACCCACGCTCTCGGCGAAGGGTCCTTCGCCGATACAGTACCGCCGAGAGGCCTTCATCGAGAGCAAACTCTCGGTGAAGGCTTCGGTGAGAGGAAAGGGTCCTTCACCGAGAGGAATCCCACTCTTGGTGAAGACCCCAACTCCTGTAGTGATTGTTTCTTTTTGAAATGAATAGGTAACTGGATGGCTCATTCTGCAATACATGACAAGCTGGAAAAGTCATAAAAAGTTGACATCTGTGCAGTGAGTAAATATACTTTATTAAATGCTACTTTTTCATGATCTTAAAATTATATATTACATGTCGTGTTTTGACTTTAAGCAAAAAATATTCAAATGTTTCAGGATAGTCTTTCTATGGGACATAATTTCTTCGTCGATCCTGTGGTGCATGAAGCAAATGCTTGGAGAAAGTGCCTGCCAAGCATTGTAAATAATAACTTCGGCGCATCACGGCGTAAATTTTGAATAGACGTAGTGTGTCATTTTGGGTGTATTTGACATAGTCACTTGGGCAAATTACCAGATTAACATATCAAACTGTGCGCTCAACTTCAACTCGTTCTTCGGATGTGATGCCTTCAATTGAAAAATTTTTATTGTATGTTTTGTGTGTTGCCTTATAGATAATTGGATGCCCGTAGCAACGCACTGGCACATACCTAGTATGCTAAGAAGAAGAAAGAAGATTCTACAAGAATTCTATCATTGTGTTACATGTCGGGACGGTGCGGAAGAAACATTGGAGCCCCTCTTCTTTCAGTGTTCTTTGGCGATCAGCAGATGGTTTGCCCTAGGTATCTCTTGGGATTAGAACTCTAACATTCACAAGAAGATTTGCATTTACCAAGGATGGTTTTGGGCAACCATTCTTAATGGAAATTTGTCTTGATTGGTGCCTGGTGCTTGTGGAAGGAAATAAGTTCTTACATTTTCAACAACAAGGCACCGACTCTAGCTAACTAGAAATCTTTTGTTAAAGACTCTATGGCCAACCACCATATTTGTATTCAGGAACGCTATCACAATTCTGTTAGGAGTTGGCTTGAAGCCTTGTAATCTCCCCCTCTACTCGTCTCATCCCTTCCCGTGTTTTCATTTCCTAGCTTTATTGTTTGTCTTCTACGTGTTCACTGGTTGGGTTCCCTATAAGTTCTCATCTGTAAACTTTCTCTCTTGATTATTTAATTAATTTGGTTGCGGGTGGGCTTTAGCCCACGATTTTCGCTCAGAACAAAAGGGGAGGATTTGGTTAGTGTCTCTTTCCTTTCTCCTTGTTGTACGTATGAGGTAGCACATGTCTCTTAGCGTTGGGGGAGGCCTAGTGTCAAATTCATATAGCAAATGTATAGTTTCAATTATTAGATCTAGTAAATAATTACCGTCTTTATTCCTGTGGACATGTGGACAAGTTATCTCTCTTATGATGTCTATTTTGTCTCAAAAGATAGATGTGTTGATTGTGCCTGTATGTCGAAATGGAAGCAATGAGAGATTGAGGTGACCTATCAATGAAGACAGACACAAAGGAGACGCGGATTCACAAACCCCCGTCTCCTTTATTCACAAGGGAGCCAAAATTTATAGTAGCTCAAATTCTATATATGCAAGATCGCCGCCTCTGTGCATTGGAGACCCCCGGTTTGGTTAATAATCCCCTACCGCAGCGCTCTCACTCCACGACAGTAATGAGTGCTATTAGACTTCAATTATTGAGCTTCCAGCCTAGTAACAGGCATCAAATGGTCATCAGTAACGGACACTAAAGCTGGTTACATACGGCAGTGATCAGTAACAGACTTAAAGAACCCGTTACCGACAGGGAATTGATCAGTAACAGATTTTACAAGCCCGTTACCGATGGGTTTAAGTTTTATAACGGACTCGCATTAACGTCCGTTACAAAGAATTTATGTAACGGTCCTTTAAGAAGCCTGATACCAGAATTCCATATTGGTAACGGGTGTTGTGGAGGCAATACCCAGGGTCAGCCTGCCACACTTATGGGTAACGGGCGCCAAACAACAATTGTTACAGATGTAGGTGCATGTAACGGGTGTTAAGGGCTCGTTACAAATGTTGTGCGACCTATTTAAGGTTTCCACGTAGTGAACAACAGTCAATCTCTATATAAAAATAGGGATTGAATATAATATTATATGTAGAAAATGTCTCATCAACAATAAAATACATATAAAATAATTTAATAAGGAAATAAATCTCAATGCATAATACATAATGAAATGTGTCTGTGTGTGTGAGACAAAAATGAACTAAAAGTTGAAGTACCGACACGGCGAACCAGAGAGGGGGGAGTGAATAGGAGCCGATAAAAATTCTTCTCGAAGGAGATGAAAACTCCAACAAGACGAACACAGCCTTCCAACACACATCTCCGACTCACTACCCAAGTTGGCCAAGCCCACGTAGCCACTGGAGTGACACTGGACCTAGGAACCAACACACAACCTTCCGAGCCAAAACACACCAACACGCACAGCGGAAACTTGCACGGCTTGCTGCCTGTGCTGCACCGGTCAGACCGATGGCACACGCGCGGTCGGACCGGTGACACCGGTCGAGCCGGTGGACGAGCCGATTAGGCGGTGGCTACAACAGTCGCACAACAAGCGTTCCAGAGAGCCTTAGTGACTTCTCTAGGCCCTGGAACAAAACCACCCTCAAAACACAACCTGCACAGAAAGAAAACCCTACACAAGACCTAGCAAAACAACTCCAAACAGACCAAGAACTGACCAGCAGCACCAAGACCCAAAGACACACGAGTCAAGCAATTCACCCGAGGCAAATCCCATAGGTAGCTTGCACCGGTTAGACCGGTCAAGAGCACCGGTCAGACTGGTGTAGCCTGGGCAGCTCGGGATGAACAGCACCAGCGGGTCAACTCCCCCAAATCCAAACTTCGATCTCCCGAATCGCTCCACAAACTTGAACAAGACGTTGGGGATAATAGGAACACCTCACGAGGAGTCCATAGCCATGATTTTGTCCACCAAAACTTGCCAAATCAAGAGGAATCGAAGAACTCCCGCCAAGACCTCCTCTAACCCTAGAACACTAAAAACCCCAAAATCGAGCCCCTTAACTCACGGATTTGGGAGGGGAATCACAGGCCAAAGAACCACGAAGGGTTCCAACAAATTTCCCCCAACAAATCCCCAAGAGCAAGGTCCCGAAAACACCCCAAGAAAACCACCAAGAGAGGGCTCCAAAAACCACCACCAAGAACAACAAGGAACAACACAACAAAGCCTTGAGGAACCACGCCGAATCATCTATACATACCAAGGAGGTTCATACCAGGTCTAGCTTGCCTCCCGATCATCCAACCCTCTCACAAGATCTCACCATGAAGCTCTCAAGCTAGTCCTATCGAAATCCTAAGAAAATAGGAAGGGAAAATAGGAAAGCAAATGAACTAGGGTTCCAAGATATGGCTGCCATCCTCTCACCTCATGGGTTATATGGAGGCTAACCTAAAGTCTAAAATGCCCTTACTTAACAACTAGGGATACAAGCCCCTCAAGGGCGGTTTTGGAAGTCTTCAATTTTCTCCATCGTACGGATGCCCGGTGATTGCAACCTCCTTAGCCTCGACACAAGCCTTGCGATCCCGACGCGTGTCCTCCGATTCGAAGATTCTGGACTGCGTCGTCGCACACCCGGTCGGACCGGTTTGGAGCCGCCGCAGCACCGTCTTCGGTTCTCCGAGTCTTGGCTTTGTGGATCAACCAAGGAACCTAGTGGTTTTACGGTGAACCACTAGAAACCCCGGAACTCGGTGTAGCCTCCGCCAATCGCCACTCATGACTCGGCTCCCACGTAGTCCCGGCTCGACCTTGGTTTTGAGGCTCAACCAAGAAACCGTCCATGACTCCATCTTCTTGTTCATGCCACCATGCGGCCCGCACTTGACCCCGCCGGCCACCGAGTCCCTCGAACGAAGCCTACTTGTCTTCTCCACACCCGGAGGCCTCATCGGCGACGACCTTTCGCGCTTGTTCCTCACCCGCACCAACACCGGTCAAGCCGCAACCTCGCACCCGCAATACTTAGCCAAGAATCAGTCCACACAACGTTGTCAATCACTCATCACACAAGGAAGCGACCATCCACCGGTCCTCGAACCACACATGGTCCTCAATCTCCCCCTTGATGAGTGCATTGACAACACCCACATATAATAATAAGAAAGAAAAGAAAAAGAAAAGAAACGAACAAAAAGAAACTCCAACAAGCGATTGAAAGCCAAATAAAGGCAAAGAGCAAGATCACTTGAAGAAGACAAGTCTCGGACCCCTTAGGTAAGGGCAACAACACATCCGAGACAAAACTACGCTCAAGCAAAGAGCGCAGACCACCTAACCAAAACTCGAAAAACCACAAAGAGCTCCCCCTGCACACATGCAAGCTCCCCCTAAACCAATGCAACTCCCCCTGGACGAATGCATGCAAACCACTTGAAGAAAACAGGGCAGCTGCATTAGCTCAGCTCTGACCGGTCAGACCGGTCACCACCACCGGTCAGACCGGTGCCCAACATATGAACAGGGTCAACACTCTGACCGGTCAGACCGATGACATTGACCGGTCAGACCGGTGCACACCAGAGCCCAGAAATGGCTCGAAACAACCTAAAAACCTTATAAATGCATCCAGCAAGCCATTTCAAGCTCAAACTTCTCCCCCTTGTTGGCAATGCATGAATCAAGCCAAAAATGCAAAACTTTCAATCTAAAGCTTCTCAAATAGACAAAATTCAACATAGGATGCTACACATGTCCAAATGAGCAAGTTAGATACTCTATAGCTTCGTATCGATCTCAACTACATGATCACCAAGTTTCACAACCATTGGACGAAGCTACGATGGATTTGGGCAATTTTGCGAAAAATTTGTCTCTGATGAGCAAAGTCCTATACATGATCAAATCATATCAAAATGGCAAAGCCACACAAACTTCATGCTAGGACAGCTATTCTAATCATAAGACCATCACAAACACCCACAAGCACCTCATGTCATGTCAAAGCCACTGAGCCATTTGCCTACTTCTATGTATGAGACTTCTCATTGGTAGGCATCATGCAACGGTTTAGCACCCCAAGCAAATTAAATATAACACATATGACATAGGAGCACATTTTCCAAGCATTTTACATTTCATTTTCAGATTCATATTTGGTACATGAATTGTCTTTGCGACAAAAAGGAACTTATGCCCCTCCACAAGATAAAGCAAGAGGGCTAAACATTCATGATGGCAAATGAGTCTTTGGCCCCAAGTGATCAATAAACTAGCTATCCAACCACAAATTAAGCATAACCAAGCCACTAAAACATGTCAAGATTATATAAAGGCATTTACACATGAGAGAGCATACATGTGACATTTTTCAAAAACATAGCCATCAACCATGGATATAAATCAAGATTATCAAGAGCTAAGCCAAACTAACCATAGCTTACCAAACAAGCTCACAAAGACATATATCTCATTCCATCGTGAACAATGTATATGAGAAGCTTTTCCTAACCAATGCATATGATACAAAATGCATGCAATCTAAGATACAAGGATGCATATACATCATGTTACATATGCCATGCCAAATGCAAGAAATGCATAAAGGAAAGCTATACATATGCTACAAAGGAGCTCCCACACACCAAACTCAAGAAATCAAACACACACCAAGCTCCCCCCGCAAATGAGAGAAAGATGCTTGATCTAGGGGTTTGGTGAAAATATCGGCTAGTTGGTCATGTGTGGGTACATGGATCAAAGCTATCTTCCCTTTCTCAACATTGTCTCTCAGAAAATGACACCTCACTTCTATGTGTTTGGTTTCGAGAAAATGACACCTCACTTCTAGTGCTATCACATTGAACTGGGACATGGGTATACTCCTCACCAAAGTCACTCATGGTGTATGAAATCCAAAGGAGCAGAGAGCAACAACTAGCAGTGGCAACGTACTCTGCCTCAGTAGTGGATTGAGCAACACTCGACTGTTTGCGGGAAGACCAAGACACCAAAGAAGATCCAAAAAACTGGCAAGTCCCAGAAGTGGACTTCCTATCCAACCGACACCCAGCAAAATCCGCATCAGAAAAACCATGAAGCGCCAAAGAAGAGGACGCGGAGTACCAAAGGCCGAAGTCGGGAATGTGACACAAGTACCTGCAAATTCGCTTCACTGCTTGCCGATGCGAAGTCCTCGGAGACGCTCTAAAACGAGCGCACAGACATACCGAGAACTGGATGTCCGGCCTTGTCGCCGTCAAGTAAAGGAGTGACCCGATCATGCTTCGGTACTCCTTCTGGTCCACATGTTCACCTTCCTCATCCGCATCAAGAGCTGTAGTCATACTCATCAGCGTCGTCATAGCCTTGGAATCCTACATCTTGAACTTCCGCACAATGTCCTTGGTGTACTTAGCTTGGTGCACAAATTTTCCTTCCTTTGATTGCTTGATTTGTAGCCTGAGGAAGAACTGCAACTCGCCCATCATGCTCATCTCAAATTCCCTGCTCATATCCTTTGCAAACCTTGCAACAAGAGAATTAGACGAGCCACCAAAGACAATATCATCCTCGTACACCTGCACAATCAGGATATCTGTGCCCTGCCTAAGAAGAAACAAGGTCTGATCAACCTTCCACATCTCAAAACCTCTCTCAAACAAGAAGCCCCTCATCCTACCATACCAAGCTCTAGGCGCCTGCTTCAACCTATAAAGCGCCTTCCTCAACTTGTACACCCGGTGGGGGTACTTCTCACTCTCAAACCCCGGTGGTTGCCTCACATACACTTCTTCCTCCAACACACCATTCAGGAAAGCACTCTTCACATCCATTTGGTGCAACTTGAACCCTTTAGCCACGGAAAAGGCTAGAAGGATCCTTATTGCCTCCAAATTGGCTACGGGAGCAAAAGTCTCCTCGTAGTCGATCTCTCCTTTCTGACTGAACCCCTGAGCAACAAGCCTTGACTTGTTTCTCACCACTTCACATTTCTCTCCCTCTTTGTTCTTCCACACCCACTTTGTACCAATCGGCTTACACCCTGGGGGAGGGTCAACCAATTCCCAAACCTGATTCCTCTCAAAGTTCTCCAACTCCTCATGCATCGAATTAACCCAATTATGATCAGATAGTGTGTGTCCAATGTCTTTGGGCTCAAAAGTAGCAACAAATGCAGCATGAGCCAAATGAGAATTATTTTGAACCCTCGACTGTGTAGTGCGTTCATTCAAGTCGCCGATGATCCTCGAAGCTGGGTGATCCACTTGTACCCTCCTGGGAGGTTCTCGCTTTGATGCTACCTCCCCCTCAACTGTAGCTTCTCCTCAATCTTGATTTGTCGTCGTAGGTGTAGGAAAGGGTCCGTCCACCACCGTAGTCGAAGTAGTAGGTACATGTTCAGCCGGGGGCACCACACCGCCATCTTCATCGTCTCCGTGGTCATGCTCCTCCTCCTGGAAGATCTCCTCGCCAAGTTCATCATCGCCTGCACACTCAAAGACAAGCTGACTACATGGTTGTGTCTCGTCGAAGGTTACCTCGCAAGTCTCCACGATTTGGTTAGTTTCAAGATTGAGCACACGGTATGCTCTAGAATGAGATGCATAACCAAACAAAATACCATCGACTGACCTAGTCTCAAACTTATCCAACTTCTTCCCTTTCTTCAGAATAAAGCACTTGCAACCAAAGACATGGAAGTGACTCACCTTGGGTGTGCAACCATGCATCAGCTCGTAGCAGGTTTTCTTCTTATGCACCTGAGGTAGATCCTGTTCGACACATAGCACGCGGTGTTCACCGCCTCAGCCCAGAACCTTCTCGGGGTCCTAAGCTCATCAAGCATCGTTCGATCCATCTCACATAAGGTCATGTTCTTCCTTTCCACAACACCATTCTGGGGAGGCGTATACGGACTAGAAAACTGGTGTTAAAGACCCAAGTCATGGCAAAAGGTTTCAAAATGAGAGTTTCTAAATTCTGAGCCATTGTCACTGCGGATTGCTCGTATGGCATATCTGTGCCTCTCGTTTCTCAACCTCAAGACAAGATCTCGAACAAAACCAAACGTCTCCCCCTTATCCTCGAGAAAGAACACCCACGCACACCGAGAGTAGTCGTCCACCACAACAAGGACGTACCACTTCCCACCCGCAGATCGCACACGAGCTGGGCCAACAAGGTTCATATGTTTTGACGGTGAAAATCCGTCAACCTAGCCATGAGTTTACCTTCGGTGTTGGCATGAGTTTTATACCTTATCCATTGGTACTAACCCCCGTGGTATAACAAGTTCACTTGTGCATGTCGGTTTTGGAGTTTAGTGTTTATGCAGGATTTTAGCGTTGAATGCATGACTTTTGGGATAAGTTCATCAAGCACATTATGACAAGACCTTGAAGCCCCGTACAAGTCATGCAATGAAGCAAACTTAACTCCAAAAAGTCAGGGACTTGATCCGAGAAGATGACAAACTCCGAGGACCTAACCAGAAAACTGTTGAATCTTGCAAGATAAGGAGTTATGCCCAATTCGTAGAGAAACTGACAACATGGACCTAAATGCAGAAGGGGGAAACATCCAGGAAGCAAGGGAACCGACGTAGAGGAAAGGAGGCCGCGGGCTGGGCCTGGATGGGCCCAGGCCGGCCGGCCCTGGCCGGTCGGCCCAGTCCAGGGCCCGTTCGTCCCCTCCTTTGCCCTAGCCGCCAATCGTGCTATTTATAGCCCCCTGACCGAGAGGCACGCATCATCCAATTCGTCATCGGCAGCCGAGGAGCAGAGAAGAGAGGGACACCATCCCGGAGAGGAGAGGGTCGAGCTAGTTGAATAGGGTTTCCCTAGCCGACGTGGGAACCTTACATGGAAGACCACGTCGGAGTTCCCGGAGCTAGAAGCAAGATCAAGGAAGGATCCCGGTGGTGATCTTGTGTATGTATCACTGTCATAGTTGAATTATCAAGTTGAATCTATTCTTAGCGATCAAGTGTTTCCTCGAAGATTTCGTTTTTCGATCGGTTTGCTTATTCTAGATCTATTTGCGTGATAGATCACATAGGGTGTTCTTGTAGCCGCGGTGGCTATAGGTACACGCGGGATCTTCCGAAAGAATCTCGACTTGTCTTTTGACTAGCCCTAGACTCCCCGCGTGAGTAGGGATACGTTGTGACAGAACGGGGGTTCCGAAAGGTGGATGATTTTGGATTTGGACGGGAAACCACGGTTTAAAGAGGCTTCTTATAATATTCGATTTGCTACTTCTTCTCTTGCTTGGAACTTCAACAAAAGGCTTAACTCGATCTCTCTAGATCGGTTTATGTACCCAATCTTACTTTGTTATCTCCGGTCTTTAGTAGATTAGATTAGTTTCGTGTCTTTTATCTAGATGCATTAGGGTTTTACCGAAGATTGAAGTTACTTGGCTTTACTAGATCAACTTTTGCGTCACACATTTGTTCCACGGATTTGATACCTTGGTTCACCACTCGAGGGAAGAAGGGTCCCTTGACTACGACGAGAGACTTGTCCGCTTGCAAGTCATAAACGAAATTTGATACAACTATTAACCGTCAACAAGCCCCTTTTTCTGGCGCCGTTGCCGGGGATCGAGTGATCAAGATTTGATTTTTTTATTGCCTTTTTGTGATTTTCAGTATTCTTTCAGTTTTTCCTTTTTGCATCTACTAAACTTTGATCATCCTCAAAATACATCTAATATAGTTTGTCTAACCCTAGTTTTCATAGATTTATTTTTACTTTCTAGTTTTTGCATACTTTGTTTATTGCTAACCCTAACCGGAGATGGTTGGCTACCTCTCCAAGAAACCCAAACTTTTTTTTTGTGGATGATCCAGGAAAACTTTACAGGCAAAGGAGATGTGCAACACAAGCTAAAGGGTTGGAAACCCTAGATTCAAAAGCCGAAGTTGAAGGACCGCAGGAATCTCCAAGGGAATCACCACCTCCAAGTCCAAAGGAAGATCAACCTAAACCAACATCGTTGATCTACCTATCATGAAACTTCAAGACGCCGGAAGGCCGTTCAAGATCAAGGTCTCAACTATACGCATGACGATTGCGGGAGCTTTGGAGCATTTCAATGAATACATACGAGCCGGATTCCATGAGTGGCAAATCGGTTTACTTAAGAGGAGGATGGAGAAGATAGAGATAGAGAAAGAAGCTCAACACCTAAAGGCTGCCAAGGCAAGATCCACATGTGAGGATTGAAGTGTTCATCGTGATGAAGATGCTAGAGACGCAAGTGGGACAACCTGTCGGGCGCCCGATGGGTAACAAAGAAGGATATCCGAGACAACTCCAAGGTCCCAAGACGGCGAAGGCTACTCAAACTCATTCGGGAGAGAAGGAGGATCACACCAAGGAGACCATGAAGATCACAACCGAAGGACCGGAGTTCGAGATGCTGAGCCGCTACATGAAAAAAGTTGTTGCATCCGTCAAGACCAAAAGACAAAGCCAGCCTGTGAAGACCAAAAAAAAATTGACTAAGCCAAAGAAAAAGCCTGTGCCTAAGATGGTGCAGAAGTGGGTACCTAAGATTGCAATGCCCGCAAAGAGCGTTGATCCGAAGTAATCAAGTGAAGAAGTCTAGCCATGGACTATAAACGAAGCGCTAGGCGGGAGGCAACCCGTTTCGTCGAGTCAAGAATAAGCTACCGGGAGGATAACCCGATTCCAGGTTTTTCGAGTCTTTTTAATAATAAGTTAGTTTTGAATTTTATTACGCAAAGACATTAGACTTAGAAGTGGTTGAACAATATTAGAGACATAAATCTTGGTTGAATATTTTGCTTTATCATAAACCCTTTGCATGAACCCTCCTATGTACTTGTTTGTTCTTTTCTTTTCGAGAAACCACAACCAAATAATTTCAGAACTTAACTCAACCTTTCACCCCTATTACGGTGTTGTGGTTGACTTATTTTTCACGCTAAAACCACACGAATAGAGCCACGACTTATACGTAGGAGTTAATTAAATTTCAGAACGTGGTAGAACTCGCGTGAACCTAGAAATCAAAATTTTTGGTTGGTTTAAAAATCCATATCCTCGGTTTCTCTAGGATTAGAATTTTTCTAAGCCTCATCTAATTTTGTTTTATTCAAAATCTCTCTCATTTATCCAAAATTAGAACCTAAACCTATGCCCCCATGATCAAGCCGGGAAAAGCTTGCTCTCAACCAATGAAGGCAAACTATACCGGTGAGACCGATATCAACGTTGTCGGAAAATATTTTCAACTCACATTTGTTTTTAGTGGTTTAAAAACTTCTATAAATTTATGCTTGAGCTCTTGCATGGCTCTCAAAAATATATTTAAATTTCGAAATTAGAGGAGTGCTTAACCTTAAACACACTTAAAGGGAGGCAATCTAGTTTGAATTGATCATGCATGCACCATTGGATACCCTTTCATCAACTTTCACCAAGTCCACATGCAAAGGACAAGCATGGTGGGCAGCAAGCATAAACTTTGCAGGAATTTCATGGTGGCATGTGAAGCAAGTGGAGCTAGGGAGCATGGACATGACTCCAAGCATGAAGCATCAAGTGGATGGACCAATGATGCAAGAAAAGGAGTGGACGAGAGCGTTTGGGCGGTGCAACTCGTGGAGCACGCGGGCAAGAAAGTTGCAGAGGAGAAATGATCGTGCTGGAAGAAAGCCAAGGCGGGGAGGAGCACCAGGCCACCCAGGCTGGTCTGCCCAGGCCGGCCGGCCTCCCCTACTTAAGGAGCCCCCGGATCCCGTTTTCTGCAGGCAAGTTTCCCTCTCCTTCCTCAGTTTGTTTGTTCAAGTTTGTGTGCCCAGAACCTCCGTAGACATAGCCAACCTTCCCAAGATGTATAGCTCAAAAAAATCCACAACCTTAATCCACTCAAAGTCCACATCCCGAAGTAAGATTTTAAGTGCCTAGTTACCGATTGCAACCCAGAGTTTTAGTGGAAAGACGAGTGCAGCAACCATGTGGAAGAAAACCACAAGTCTCTTCTCTAAGAAAAAGGGTTCATCGTCATCCAAGCCGTCGTCGACGACGTCTTCGAGGAGGCACTCGGTTTCCGAGTCTCCTCGGAGCATGGAGACGGATATGGCACCACCAAGGAGGAATGATGCTCTCCTCCTCGGTGACATGAGGGCAACAACGAGCACGTCCATGAGGTTTACCGAACTTCAAGGGCACACAGAGGAGCCGCCCGTGCCACCACGACGATCGACCCGTTCGATCGCGCCACCTCCATACACTCCGATATATTCCTCGTATGGCTTCATCATATTGTCGGAGGAGGAGGAGAAGAGGCTCTCTCGTCTTGAGAAGAGGCTTGTGCCCAACGTCGAGTTCGACGACCAAGCACTCTACTACTTGGGTTTCGGCACCGACATATACCACATGTTGGGGCACCTTGGATTGGTGCAATTCTCCAATGGAGTGTCGGCGGACACCCACAAGGAGTTCGCCTTGGAAATCTTTATGACCATTGGACCTATCCTTGATGATGGGGTGCAAAGCTTATCATTCCGTTTGGAGGGAGTCCAACAAGTGGTTCCCTACGAGCATGTTAGGGAGCTACTTGGATTCTATAAGGGAGCTCCGGAGAAAGTTGATGTGCCACCCGGCATGTTAGACGGATTCTGGAATTTGATCTCCGAAGAAGCCCACCAACAACGCAATTGTATCCGCAACCCCATTATCCGAGTATTCCACTCTTGGATGTGCAAGAAAGTATTGGGAAGGATGAGGGAGACGAAGGTGACCGACACGCAGTTGAATTGGCTCTACTTAGCTTTAATTGCCAAGCAGCCAATAGACCCCTCATACCTTATGATCAACCGTTGGTGTTGCGAGGCAACATCGGGAGCGGGACATATTGGTTCGGGGTTCTACCTCTCTATGTTGGCCTTCTCCCTACGGCCGGGGATCACAAGAAACCCTGAACATCTTTTGCGTGGTACCTCTCTCGGCATTGAGTATTTGCGACAAGGCAAATACATTAGTGGAGATGAGAGAGGAGGTTTTCGTTTGGCCACGGTAAACCTACCCCTTCCGGATGCAAGGCTTAGGCTTTTCATCGAAGGGAGGGAAGATTGGTTGGAAGAGGGACTCCTTGTTCCGGCAAGGAAAAATAAAAGAGGAAGAATCGTAGAGGAGGGATCCACCTCCGCTCAAGCGGGTAGTGCACAACCCAATGTTGCGCTACCTTTCGGCGGGGTTCCTCCTCCGCCAGTTATTACAGAGGGCCACAAGAGCAAGCATGGGGGGGCGGTGCACCGGTACCCCCACCAAATTATGTGGTGCCCAACGTAAACTTCGCGGAGCCCTACGCACAATATCCCCAACCACAACAAAGCGTGGCAATAATTGGAGGGTACATTGCGAGAAACACGCAAAATGTCGCAGCCATCTAATCCAACGTGGCTCAACTTGGTGAGGGCAATGCAAATATTGCCTATGAGCTTGGACACCTTCACCTAGCGGAGCTGGATCAATTCGTTGGAGGGGATGTCCAACCTTACTACGAGCAAGGGTACAACTATCGAGATTACCAATACCAACCACCGGCGGAGGACTAGGAAGATTAAGGAACTTTAGTTTTCTTTTCTTTTCCCTTTCTCTGTAATTTTGAGCTTTTGTTTGTGTGTGTTTGCGTAATATTTTCTGTTTTTATTTAAATTTCAGCACGTGTGTTTGTTTATTTTCAGTTTGTATTTCAGCTTGATTTCATCATTAATAAAGATACCACCTTGTTTATATCATTCAAAAAGTTACAAAAATTTGTGCCATGATGATATATGATTATAATTGCCGCTTTGTTTATCTTTGTAATTGATTTATGCATGTTAAAGCTAGTGCTCTCTTAAAATACGAATCTGAATTTATTTAAATGCTAGCTTAATCTTTAGCGGAGGTTATGATTAAAATAACGACCCATAGTGTTTTATGTGCTTTCAAGTTATAGATAGATTGAAGATGGTTTTTATGCTCAAAAATATCGCTAACCTTGTCATGAATATCACTTGTGTGTTGCTCAACCTATCCAGAGCCTAATATATATTTGAGTGCATAAACCTTAGTGTACAAGATTTATTTTTGAGTGAGTTATTGCAGGCCATGATTTCTCCGGCCCGAGACTAAGAAGTTTGGTCATTCTGTTTTTGCGTATCTATCTTTTTGCTAGCCTTTTATCCGTGCATTGTGTATCCCCGCATCGGAGATCTCACAAATCTCGCCGGATATCCACCCTTAAAACCAAATATCATCTTTTGTGATTACCTCCTTGACCCCACAACCTATCGTTGAGAATGGATCATCAATTCAAGGAAGATCGCAAGACGGTGCCAACATTGAAGAATTCAAGTATCTCTCCAAGGAAAATATTTCCGGTACCTACCTTATTTATCGCCTCTTTGCTCGAGGACGAGCAACATCTAAGCATGGGGGAGGAGGTAGGTACGATGCAATTTTTAGAGTTCAAAGGGGAGTAATTAAAAAAAGTTCAAAGGGGTGCAAATAAAAAAAAATCAAAACTCCGATGTGAAAGTCTCGTTACTGAATGTATGACAGAAAAAATGATGAGGAAAAGAAAGAAGGAGAAATATGAGAAAAATAAAAAAATATGAGTATGCGTAAAGTGAACTCCCCGGTTCTCTAAAGTGCATTAGGAAATGCAAGGCTTCAAGATTAAATGATCCATTCTCGTTTTCCAACCATGTGCAGTCCGATAACGAGGACTTCCTTTGTGCCTCGGGATCACCCTTTGCCATTTGCACATGTCCACTCATCTAAAGTGTGTGTATTTTTCTCTTTCCCCTCCTTGATATAACATCATTTTCCAATGACCTTTTTGACGAGTCTCGGTAAGACCATGAGAAGCTTGTCTTGTTTTGACAACACCTCATTTATAAAATCTTGGTAGGACTAAACTTTCCCAAAGCTCCATATAAAGCCTACCACACATATATGTGATGAGAGTGAGAGGAGTAGAATATATAGGCTTGAGAGACAAGCGAGTTGAGAGTTCATGAGCAATATACAAGATTATTTAAATTTGTGAACTTGGTTTAGCATTTCTTTATCTCATTCTTTATTTCAAAAATTCTGAGATCTATTTAAACTTTGTGAGCATGTTAATACTTGTGGGATAAGCTTAACTAAGAATCTACCCTTCGTAGAGACGAAGGCTAGTACATTATGGAACTTTAACGAATTAAAATTTTGAGAGCATTATGTTTTCTCATGTATGATCAAGTGCAAGGTTTGAACATTGTTTGGCAACGATGATATCCATCGAAGGCTTACTCGAGGACGAGCAAGGTTTAAGCATGGGGGAGATGTTGACGGTGAAAATCCGTCAACCTAGCCATGAGTTTACCTTCGGTGTTAGCATAAGTTTTATACCTTATCCATTGGTACTAACCCCCGTGGTATAACAAGTTCACTTGTGCATGTCGGTTTTGGAGTTTAGTGATTATGCAGGATTTTAGCGTTGAATGCAAGACTTTAGGGATAAGATCATCAAGCACCTTATGACAAGACCTTGAAGCCCCGTACAAGTCATGCAATGAAGCAAACTTAACTCCAAAAAGTTAGGGACTTGATCCGAGAAGATGACAAACTCCGAGGACCTAACTAGAAAAGTGCTGAATCTTGCAAGACAAGGAGTTATGCCCAATTTGGAGAGAAACTGACGACATGGACCTACATGTAGAAGGGGGAAACATCCAGAAAGCAAGGGAACCGACGTAGAGCAAAGGAGGCCGCGGTCGGGGCCTGGATGGGCCCAGGCTGGTCGGCCCAGCCCAGTCCAGGGCCCGTTCGTCCTCTCCGTTGCCCTAGCCGCCAATCGTGCTATTTATAGCCCCCTGACCGAGAGCCACGCATCATCCAATTCGTCATTGGCCACCGAGGAGCAGAGAAGAGAGGGACACCATCCCGGAGAGGAGAGGGTCGAGCTAGTTGACTAGGGTTTCCCTAGCCGATGTGGGAACCTTGCATGGAAGACCACGTCGGAGTTCCCGGAGCTAGAAGCAAGATCAAGGAAGGATCCCGGTGGTGATCTTGTGGATGTATCATTGTCATAGTTGAATTATCAAGTTCAATCTATTCTTAGCGATCAAGTGTTTCCTTGAAGATTTCGTTTTTCGATCGGTTTGCTTATTCTAGATCTATTCGCGCGATAGATCACATAGGGTGTTCTTGTAGCCGCGGTGGCTAGAGGTACACGCCGGATCTTCCGAAAGAATCTCGATTTGTCTTTTGACTCGCCCTAGACTCTCCGCATGAGTAGGGATACATTTTGACGAACGGGGTTCCGAAAGGCGGATGTTTTCGGATTTGGACGGGAAACCACGGTTTAAAGAGGCTTCTTATAAGATTCGATTTTCTACGCTTCTTCTCTTGCTTGGAACTTCAACAAAAGGCTTAACCCGATCTCTCTAGATCGGTTTATCTACCCAATCTTACTTTGTTATCTCCGGTCTTTAGTAGATTAGATTAGTTTCGTGTCTTTTATCTAGATGCATTAGGGTTTTACCGAAGATTGAAGTTACTTGGCTTTACTAGATCAACTTTTGCATCACACATTGGTTCCACGGATTCGATACCTTGGGTTCACCACTCGAGGGAAGAAGGGTCCCTTGACTACAACGGGAGACTTGCCTGCTTGCAAGTCATAAACGAAATTTGATTTAACTATTAACTGTCAACAATATGGAGCAGCTCGCATGGACGCTCAGTCATCACATCGGTGAGAGGCGGGTGAGGAAGAGGCTACCATCTTGGCATGCCTACACGGCGCACAAACCAAATCTTTCTCAAGCCTCAACCGTGGCAATCCTCGGACCAAATTGAGTTTACTCAAGCGAGACAAAAGGTCAAAGCTCAAGTGACCCAACTTCCTATGCCACTTCCACAACTCACTCGAAGAACCAGCCAAGAAACAACGCTCCACAACAGAAGACTGAGAAAAATTAGCACGAAACACCTGACCCTCGGGAACGACCATACAGACAAGGTCCCCTCGAGAGTCCAAAATCCGAGAACCACCAGGCCGAAACAACACCTCAAAACCCTCATCCAACAGCTGGGACATAGAAAGCAAATTGTATCCAAGCGATTGAACAAGAGCAACACGCCTGAGAGTGATCTTGTCACTCACTTTAATCTCGCCTTCTGAAAGCACACGCCCACGCCCATTGTCCCCAAAAGTGATGTACCTCTTTGTCACCACCGGGACGAGACTTGAGAACCACCCCTTGTCTCCGGTCATATGCCTCGAGCAACCGCAGTCAATCAACCAAATGTTCTTCAAGTCTCCCACTTGAAATTCAAAAACGAGCACGCGAGCGAACAAACGACTCAGCACTGGGGTTAGTACCAAAAGAGTAAAACTAGTGCCGAGCCATTTGCTCGAAAGTGGGTTAGCACAAACCAAACCATCTTTCCTAGCAAAGCTACCTCCACGAACACCACCACGGTAACCACCATGAGGGAACCAACCCTCTCTACCTGGAGGAGGACCAAAACCACGAAAGAAGGCCCGTGGACTGTCCCTCCTCTCCTTCTCAAAGCTACGACTCCTCCCATTCCCGTAGTGAGCTCGAGGGGGAGAATGCCTAGCAAACTGACCTCCTGCAAACTTTCCAGCCCAACCACCAGAACCACGACCTCCAATAACAAACCTTGCACCTGTACGAGCACGAAACCCGAACTGCTTCTGTCCGGCTCGCACCCGCTTGACCGGTGCCCCTCACCCGATCCGACCGGTGTAGCCCGACCCGGCGAAGCACCTCCAACAGCCTTTCGCTCTCCCCAAGCCGGAACTGTCCTCACACTCGCCTTGGCCCTGTGCATCTGCACACGAGGCTCAAGTACACCATCGGAAGCATGGTACTTGTCCTTGTTATCCCACTACTTCACCATTTTCTCCTCTCGCTTCCTCTTGAAGCAAAACTCATCCTTATGTCCATCACTCCCACAATAGCCACAATGAAACCTCACAAGCTTAGGCTTAGGCTTGGGTTCTGGCTACTCACTTGGTTTCTCACCACTCAACTTCTCCACCGGTTTCTCCTCACTAGCCTTCTCACTTTCTTTCCAAAAGAACACTTTCCCCGAAGCGCTCACAAACTTGATAGGCTTTTGGAAATCGTTTGTTTGTGGGGGGAACAAGGGTGGAGCTGGGGTTGTGTCTAGTCGGTTGCTAAGATGGTTAGGTTTAGGAGGGAAATCATTTTTGTGGTGGGTTTTTTGTGGCTCTGGGATATTCTCTCCACTTCCCTCACCAACCTTGTTTGCCCCTAGTCCCTCACCATCCTGCCTCTTGAATGTCTCGATCATTATCCACAACTGAGGCTCATGACCAGACAACCAACCCATCAACTTTCTCAGATCATCATTCTCATCCTGCAAACGATCAACATAATGTGCAAGTTCCAAATTCTTCAAAGCATGCATTTCACAGGTAGAGCAAGATGTAGGAATTGGTTCTTTCAGCTTAGCCTCAAAAGAAACAGTGTAAGCATGCATCTCATCAATTTTAGCATGCAGGACAGGGCAAGAAGTGCAAGTACCTAGCAAAGCAGATCTAGATTTAAGCTCAGCCACTTCAACCCTAAGCACATCTAGTTCCTCACACTTGGAGGCATGCTTTTCCTTAAACAAGGCAAGATCAGCAAGGAAAATAGAGCAATCAGCACAATCAACCTCATCAGAAACAACAGGGCTTGCCTTAAGGGAGTCAATTTCAAGTTTGCTATCAAGAACCCGTGTTTCTAGCTCAGCCACTCTAGTCCTAGCATCCTCGAGTGAAGCCCTAAGCTCTTTTCTCATTTTCTTGGCCTCTCTAAGCATGTCATCACGATTATCAAGCAACGAGCAAGCCTTTCATTCTCCTGGCGCAAGAAGGGAAGTTCATCACGCACCTCGTCACCGGAGTCAGAGTCAGAGTCACTCTGTGTGCCATTCTTGCTGCCGGAGCTCAGCGCCATGGTGCAGAAACCGTCTCTAGCGAAGAAGCTCAGGCCGCTCAGGTTCTTGGACGACTTGCTGCTCTTGCGACGATCACCTTCATCTTCACTGCTGCTTGAGCTCGAGGTGGAGTACGCAGAACTGGAGTCGACGTCGCTCGCTACCACCATCGCTCATGCCTTGCCTCGGCTCTCCTTCTTCCTCGATCGTCGCACGTCCTTGTGCTTGTTCTTGTGCTTGCTCTTGTGGTCACGCCTCGACCGGTACTTGCCATCCATCCTTGACTTGTGCTTTCAGCCGTCCTTGTTCTCGACATTCTCCGGGCAATCGGCAATGAAGTGTCCCGTCTTGCCGCACTGGAAGCATGTCCTCGTGTTCCTCCTCATGTTCACCCGGTTCTCGTGCAGCCTCACGAACCTCCTCGTCAGCAACGCTAGCTCGTCCTCTCCAAGCACGTCGAACTCCTCATCTGGCATAGACATCAAAGAGGACAAAGAGAACATCTTGGTGGATGGGTTAGTGTTAGCCTTTCCTTTCATCTTGTTGGAGCCTCCCTCTCCTTCGAGAAGTAAAGGCTAACACTAACCCATCCACCAGGATGTTCTCTTTGTCCTCTTTGATGTCTATGCCAGACGAGGAGTTCGACGTGCTTGGAGAGGACGAGCTGGCGCTCCTGACGAGGCGGTTCAAGAGGCTGCACGAGAACCGGGTGAACATGAGAAGGAACACGAGGACATGCTTCAAGTGCGGCAAGTCTGGACACTATTTCGCCGAGTGTCCAAAGGTGAACAACCACGACAAGCACAAGTCCAAGTACAAGAGGAATAAGTCCAAGAAGAATGATCATGGACATGAGAAGAAGACGCGGTCTCGAGAGAAGATGAAGAGATCGAGAGACATCGAGTCCGATTCCGAGGACACGTCTTCAAGCTCGAGTGATGAAGATGAAGAGAATGAAAAGAAGAAGAAGAACCTCGGCAAGTATCTCAATGACCTTTGTGTGACGGGCCTAAGCCTCAAGGACGACTTTTGCGGCATGGCTCGCAGTTCTAGCAGCAAGAGAAGCCAGAAGGACGCCTCGGACTTGGATTCTGAGGATGAGGTATGTGATGAGCTCTCTTCTTTGCGCAAGGAGAATGAGGAGTTGGTTGACTTGCTTGATAATCGTGATCACATGCTGAGAGAGGCTAAGAAGCTTAGGAAGGAGCTTAGATCTTTGCTCGATGATGCTATGACTAGAGTGGTTGAGCTAGAAACACAGGTTCTTGATAGCAAGCTTGAAATTGATTCTCTTAAGGCTAGCCCTGTTGTTTCTGATGTGATTGATTGTGCTGATTGCTCTATTTTCCTAGCTGACTTGACTGAACTTAGGGAAAAGTATGCCTCCAAGCGTGAGAAACTAGATGTGCTTAGGGTTGAGTTGGTTGAGCTACAATCTAGACCCACTTTGCTTGGTGCTTGTACTTCTTGCCCTAGTTTGCATGAGAAAATTGTTGAGCTTCGTTCTCGCATTGTTTCGCTTGAGGCAGATTTGAAAGTGCCTATTCCTACTTCTTGTTCTACCTGTGAGTTGCATGCTATGAAGAATCTGGAACTTGCACAATGTGTTAACCATTTACAGGATGAGAACAATAAGTTGTGTGAAGTGCTGAGTTGGTTGTCTAGTCATGAACCTCAGCTTGGTATGATGATTGCGAGTTGTAAGCGCTTTGATGGTTGGGCTTTGGGAATTGATAAGTCTGGTGAGAGCAGTGGTGAGAGAGAAGGGAAATTTGGGAATGTTTTAGTTCCACCACAATTCACACCTAAACATAAGGTTGCACCCAAGCCAAACCAGTCACTTAAACCGAGAGAAAAACCGAGCGAGAAGGTAAGTGAGAAACCTAGTGAGATGCCTTGTGAAGAACCTCATCCCAAGCCTAAGCCGAGACCAATCCGTTTCCATTGTGAGTTTTGTGGAAGGGATGGTCACAAGAAAGAGTTTTGCTATAAGAGAAGGAGAGAGGCGAGAGGCTAAGGAGTGGGCAAACAAGGACAGGTACCACCCTTCTCATGGTGTGCCTGAGCCTCGTGTGTCTCTGCCCAAGGGAAGGGGTTTTGTGTGTACGGTTCCAGCATGGAGAGATAGGAGAGCCTCAGGTGGAGACAAGGTTGCTGGCCGAGGACCACCGGTCAGACAGGTCAGAGTGACCGGTCAGACCGGTGCTAGGCAGAGTGCTGGAGAGTTTGGCTTCCATGGCCGTGATGCTAGAGGGTTCAGTCCTTTCAGTCGTGAAATAGGTGGTAAGCACCTTGAGTTTGGTGGTGTTGAGTTTGCTGGACGTTATCCACCTCGTGATCAATACGACTATGGGAGAGGTCGCAGTTTTGAGTCTCAGAGGGGCTATGGACCATTGTCTTTCTTTCGTGGTACTCGTACTCCTCCAATGAGATAGGAGTGGTCTTCCCATGGTGGTTCTTGTTTTGACAGGATGGATCATTGTATTGATAGGCATGGTAGGATGAATGTTGCTAACCCTACTTTCGAGGAAATGGCCCGACACTGGTTTGCCACTTTTGGAACTAACCCTAGTGTTGAGTCGTTTGCTCGCTCTCGCTCTTGGTTTTGAGTTGCAGGTGGGAGGCCCGGAGAACATTTGGTTGATATCGGGGGTGGTTTTCCGGCCTCATACCCCGATGGTGACATGGAGGTACATCACTTCAGGGATGGTGGACAAGAATGAGTGACTTCTGAAGAAATGATAAAGGTAAGTGAATTTGTGACCTTCAAGTGTGTGGCCTTGGTCAAGACACTTGGTTCTTTTTGCTCTTTGCCCTATCTCATGTGTGTAAGGTGAGGTTTGTATGCTCTTTGGCCTTAATGCATGAGTTTAGGGGGAGCTTGTGAGTTTTGCGCTCCTTTGCTCTATTGCTGGTGGTGTTGAGCCCTTTTTGCCTCCCCTCGAGGAGCCGGTGGTTTGTGAGCTTTGTGTGGGAGCTCCTTTGTAGCATATGTATAGCTTTCCTTTGTGCATTTTTTGCATTTGGCATGGCATATGTAACATGATGTATAGGCATCCTTGTATCTTAGATTGCATGCATTTTGTATCATATGCATTGGTTAGGAAAAGCTTCTCTCATATACATTGTTCACCATGGAATGAGATATATGTCTTTGTGAGCTTGTTTGGTAAGCTATGGTTAGTTTGGCTTAGCTCTTGATAATATTGGTTTATAACCATGGTTGATGGCTATGTCTTTTGAAAAAAATGTCACATGTATGCTCTCTCATGTGTAAATGCCTTTATATGATCTTGACATGTTTTAGTGGCTTGGCTATGCTCAATTTGTGGTTGGATAGCTAGTTTATTGATCATATGGGGCCAAAGGCTCATTTGCCATCACGAATGTTTGGCCCTCTTGCTTTATCTTGTGGAGGGGCATAAGTTCCTTTTTGTCACAAAGACATTTCATGTACCAAATATGAATCTGAAAAGGAAATGTAAAATGCTTGGAAAATGTGTTCCCATGTCATATGTGCTGATTTAATTTGCTTTGGGTGCTAAACCGTTGCATGATGCCTACCAATGAGAAGTCTCATACATAGAAGGCACATGGCTCGGTGGCTTTGACATGACATGAGGTGCTTATGGGTGTTTGTGATGGTCTTATGATTAGACTGGCTTTCCTAGCATGAAGTTTGTGTGGCTTTGCCATTTTGGTATGTTTTGATCATGTTTAGGACTTTGCTCATGAGAGGCAAATTTTTTGCAAAATTGCCCAAATCCATCTTAGCTTCGTCCAATGGTTGTGAAACTTGGTGATCTTGTAGTTGATGTCAATACGAAGCTATAGAGTATCTAACTTGTTATTTTGGACATGTGTAGTATCCTATGTTGAATTTGGTCTATTTGAGAAGCTCTAGGTTGAAAGTTTTGCATTTTTGGCTTGATTCATGCATTGCCAACAAGGGGGAGAAGTTTGAGCTTGAAATGGCTTGCTGGATGCATTTAGAAGGTTTTCAGGTGGTTTCGAGCCATTTTTGGGCTCTGGTGTGCACCGATCTGACCGGTCGAGGTCAGCGGTCTGACCGGTGGTGGTGACCGGTCTGACCGGTCAGAGTTGACCTGGTGTAGCTGCTTTGTTTTCTTCAAGTGGTTGCATGGATTGGTCCAGGGGGAGTTGCATTAGTTCAGGGGGAGCTTGCATGTGCGCAGGGGGAGCTTTTGTGATTTATCGATCCTTGCTTTGGTGGTCTGTGCTCTTTGCTTGAGCTTTGTCTTGTCTCAGATGTGTTCAGCCGTTGCCCTTGCCTAAGGGGTTGTTGACGGTGTATTTTGGTGCACCTAGCATGTTCATTACACTTTGGTTTGGATTTGATTATGGAACTAACCCGCCACTAGGCACACTAATCATATAACAAGTTCATCTTTGTGCATGCATTTGGAAGTGTTGTGTTTATGTAGGAAATCATGGACATAAAGGACGGATTCGCAACAAGTTCAAAGGAGCATTCATGGAGTCTTGTTCGTGTTCATGAGCTTGCTGAAATTACTTCCAATGGTGGCGAGGACCGAAGTGCTACGAGGAACACCCCGGGGATTGAAGCGTAAAAGATCAAACTTCATGCAAAGAGAGCCTCCATCTTGATCGCGAGGATAACGGCGTCAAAATCATCCAAGTGGAGGGGGCAAAGTAGATAAGTGCACGAGGACCCACGGAGAAAAAAGGGCGACCGAACCGGGCCGGCCCGGGCTGGACCGGCCGGCCCCGGGCGGGCCGGCCCGGCCCACTTCGGGCACCGGTTCGGTCCCGTCTTCCTTGCCCTCGAAGGATCTTCGACCCTAAAACCCCCGACGCGCCGCCAACACGGAGAGAGGAGTTATTCGCACCAGAAGGCCATCCACAAGCTAGAGAGAGAGGAGGAGGATCTCCGGCGGGAGATCAACCACCTCGAAGGAAGCACCCTCTCGTGGAGAAGAAGGAAGACACCGGCGGAAGGGGAAACCATGATCAACGGTGCCATGATCGGCACCTTGATGGGGTAATCTTCTCATTCGTCCATGGGTTGTAATCGATCGTGAGATGTAATCGCACTTTGTCGGTTTATCTATCTATCATCTTGTGTTGAATATACTTTAATGCTTAAGGCTTGCAACCATGCCGTAAAGGGAGTATAGGCCTCAATGCTTCCTTGGATCCATTCAATACGCCGTGGCCATCAAAGGTCTAGTCATGAATACCTTCGCGTAGTGACAGTACGAGAGGAGGGAAAGGGTGAAACCGTGGTCACATCCCCGATAGATTAGATTGGTTTTCATGTCTTTAAGCGATTGCATGCTCTAGTATCGTAGACCCGTGGGCGAGTGTCTTCTATCTTGATCGTTTATCATTCTCTCTAGTGTAGTTTAGTGTTTTCTAGTGTAATAGTAGTTAGGGTTTTAGTAGCTAGTGTGTCGTTGTTGATCGAACGCTTGTAATCCCCTTGCTCCGCGGATTGACAAGAACCTTGGGAATCCCGTGGTGAAAAAGGTGTGGGGTCCGTACGCTTGCGGATCGTAGAGGGATACGTCTTTTATCCGTCAACAAGCCCCTTTTTCCGGCGCCGTTGCTTGGGAGCAAGTTAGTTTACATCGTTTGATTTGCATCTAACTTAGTTTTATATTTTAGTTTATCTATTATTCGCTATATCTAACATATATTATCGAAAAACACTTGTTTCTTTTTTGTTTTTGTTTTTATCTTATTGTCTAGATGGAGTTCGTTAATCAACCCGTGGAAGAACCGGAGAAATCATTAAGGGATTACGCTAGCCCTCGATGTGAAGACATAAAAGTACAAGAGTCGGATTCGAAGCTCGAAGCGACCAAGTATGAAATTAAATCCAAGATCATCAAGATGGTGGCGGAAAACCCATTTGAAGGGATGGTTACGGAGAACCCATATAGACACATAAGGGATTTCACGACAATATGCAACACGGTGCGTCAAGAAGGAGTTCCCGATGAATGGTTCAAATGGAATCTCTTTCCCTACTCACTTGTCGGCAAAGCAAAGACATGGTATTCGGTTGCGTCCTTTGAAGTTGAAGGCAATTGGAACAAGTTGACAAAGAAGTTTTGCGAGAAGTTCTTTCCAATTAGCAAGGTTCAACATCTAAGGAGGCAAGTGATCACTTTCATGCAAGGAGAAGAGGAAGGGATAGACCAAGCCCGGGATAGGTTTAATGAATTAATCGAACAAGGACCAAAACTCGGCTTCACCGGTGACGTACTCTTGCATACATTTTTCTTTTCCCTAACCCCTAGTTGCATGCGACACGTCGAAATGTGTGCGGGTGGGGATCTCATGGAGAAAACACTCACGGAAGCCGCCCAACTTCTACAAAAAGTTAGTAAAGCGGCTGCCATGCGAAGAGATTGGGAAACAAGACTTGCGGAAGAGCCGGAATTCAATTCAAGGAAGAAAAAGCTTGCTGAATTTTCTAAAGAGGCAACCCCGGAAGTCACAAAAGAGGAGCCAATCATGGAAAAGCTTGAACAAGAACACATCGAGTCAAGAACTACACCAAACGTCGACTTCGCCGCACCAAATGAGACGAACAAGAGAAGCATGTCAAGCGCGAAGCCACTAAGGGAGTTCGAGCCAATGGATTGGGTTCCTATTGATTACGGAGAAGTATTCGACAAGAGAAGACCGTTCCCTAATCAAAAGGGAATGGCAAGAGCATTGGAAGTCGATTTCCCACCGGAGAAGAAAGCTGAAAATTCATACGACCTCGAAACCACTAGCGAGATTTTTGAAAAGCTCTTTGGAGATGACGTGGTGGATCCGGAACATATTGCCGAGGTGAAGAGGATCATGGGGATCAAGCCCGAAGCATCACCATATGCTCGCCTTGCTGAAATTTATTCGATCGGATCCGAAGAAGAAGAGAAGATGACGCCGCACTTGAGTTGCGAGATCAACGGAGTTCAATGCAAAGCTTTATGCGACATCGGAGCCCAAGTAAGTGTTCTATCTTCTAAAATTTACGATAAAGTTCAATACCACAACCTAGACTTAGCTCCAACATCAACGAAATTAATTATGGGAGATGGTAGAACTATCAAACCTCTAGGTATTGCTTGCAACATGAAAGTAAAAATTTCTAGAAACTATATACCAACCGATTTCTTTGTTATTGATGCTTACCATGGTAATTCTGATCATATAATCTTAGGTAGGCCTTTTCTTAAGTTGGTAGATGCCGTGTTAGATGCCGGAGAAGGCAAAGTAACAATGAACCTTAATGGAACAAAGTACACATATAACTTTCTTCGTGCTTCTAAACACCTTACTCCTTTTCCTCCCGAAGATGAAGAAGTAGAAGAGATAGATAGTCTTTGTTTTGTTGAAACCCTTAGAGACCCGCTGCAAAGAGCGATGGAAAATCAAAGTAAAACAAGATGAAGAACTAGAGGAAGCGACAAAAGGCTTAGAGCCGCATGATGGTAGCGTGGAGGAAGAGAAATTCGAAGACATAGGAGAAATCAAACCCGAGGAGCCACAAGTGCCCGAAGTAGACCTTAAACCTTTGCCCAAGGGATTAAAATATGAATTTTTGGGCCCGGACAAAACTTATCCGGTCATTGTGAGCGACGAGTTGAGCCCCGAAGAAAATGAAGCGTTGCTGATTTTATTAAAAAACATAGGAAGGTGATTGGATATTCAATTAATGATCTCAAAGGTATTAGCCCGACCTTTTGCACTCATCGTATACCAATGGAAGACCAATGTAAGCTTGTAGTGGACCATCAAAGGAGGCTAACCCATGCCATGCGAGAGGTAGTAAAGAAAGAGGTTATCAAGTTACTTGATGCCGGAATCATCTACCCGGTTCCGCATAGTGAATGGGTGAGCCCCGTACATTGTGTACCGAAGAAAGGAGGTTTGACCGTGGTGAAGAATGAGAAGAACGAGTTGATACCGCAAAGAACCGTGACCGGGTGGCGGATGTGTATCGATTACCGTAAGCTTAACAAAGCGACGAAGAAAGATCACTTCCCCCTACCGTTCATAGACGAGATGCTCGAGAGGTTAGAAAACCACGCTTATTTTTGCTTTCTCGATGGATACTCGAGGTTCATGCAAATTCCCATTCACCGGAAGATCAATATAAGACAACGTTTACGTGTCCTTACGAAACGTTTGCATATAGGAGGATGCCCTTCGGCCTATGCAACGCTCGGCCTCTTTTCAACGTTGCATGATGGCCGTGTTTTCGGAATTCATCGAAGAAATTGTTGAAGTGTTTATGGATGATTTTTCCGTTTACGGGAAGACGTTCATGGATTGCTTAGCAAACTTAGAAAAGGTCCTTACAAGGTGTGTGGAGGTAGATTTGGTTTTAAATTGGGAAAAATGCCACTTCATGGTTAAGCAAGGCATAGTGCTCGGACATGTTATATCCGAGAGAGGAATTGAAGTGGATAAGGCTAAGGTAGAGACGGTTGAGCAACTCCCACCTCCTACGGATGTTAAGTCCTTAAGGAGCTTTCTAGGCCATGCCGGATTCTATAGAAGATTTATAAAGGACTTCTCGAAGATCACTAAGCCTTTAACGCACCTTCTTCAAAAGGATGTAGCTTTCGACTTTGATGAGAAGTGTCTAGCGGCATTCCGGACCTTGAAAAATGCGTTGGTGAGTGCTCCCATCATCCAACCTCCGGATTGGAGCCAACCTTTCGAGATCATGTGGGACGCAAGTGACTACGCCGTAGGCGCGGTCTTGGGACAAAGAAAGGAAGGTCGAGTTCACGCCGTTTACTACGCTAGCAAAACTCTTAGTGGGGCACAATTAAATTACGCCACTACGGAAAAAGAGTTGCTAGTGGTGGTATTCGCTTTCGAAAAATTCAGATCTTACATCGTGAACTCGAAAGTCATTGTTTACACCGATCACGCAGCCATAAAGTATCTCTTAGCTAAGAAGGAAGCTAAACCACGTTTGATTCGTTGGATCCTTCTTCTCCAAGAGTTCGATGTTGAAATTCGTGATAAAAAGGGGGTGGAAAATGTTGTGGCCGATCATTTGTCTAAGATGAATCGTGGACAAGATGATAAAGAGCCCATAGAAGATAAGATGAGAGATGACCACCTCTATAGAGTGCTTGATAAAGATACTTGGATGATTGACATCATTCGAGCAATTCGAAAGATGCCCCTTGATCATCTAGACAAAAACACTCAAAGGAAGATAATCTCGGAAAGTAAGAAATATTTTTGGGATGCACCATACCTCTTCAAGCTTGGCAATGATGGAGTAATGAGAAGATGTGTGCCAAGAGAAGAGAGGCTCGAGATTCTAAGGAAGTGCCACTCGGCGGAGTACGGTGGGCACTATAGCCATTTTCGAACCGAAGCCAAAGTATGGTCGAGCGGATTCTATTGGCCGGAGATGCATGACGATACTAAAAGATATGTTGCATCATGCCCCGAATGCCAAAGAACCGGAAACATCTCTCAAAGAAATTCTATGCCTTTGAAATACAACTTGCAAATCGACATATTCGATGTATGGGGCATAGACTTCATGGGGCCTTTTAAAAACTCATTTGGATTCGAGTATATACTTGTTATGGTTGATTATGTATCCAAGTGGGTAGAGGCTATACCATGTCGTAAAGCTTCCACGGAGGAGTCCATCACTATGATCAAGAACGTGATTTTTCCCCGTTTCGGTACACCGAGAATCTTGATAAGTGATGGAGGAACTCATTTCACCGGGAAGAACTTCAAAAAGTGCTTGTCCAAGTTGGGAATTGAGCATAGGGTCTCCACGGCCTATCACCCACAAACCAACGGACAAGCGGAGACGTCAAATAGGCAATTAAAAAGCATACTTAACAAAACCATAGAGAAGGGAGGCAAGGATTGGTCAAAGAAATTAGACGGAGCTTTATGGGCTTATCGAACGGCGTTTAAAACACCGATAGGTATGACCCCGTATCAATTCGTCTATGGAAAAGCTTGCCACCTTCCGGTTGAGTTGGAACATAAAGCCTATTGGGCGATTAAAGAGATGAACCTTGATCTCGATGCCGCGGTGGTGAAACGGAGAATTCAAATAAGCGAGCTAGAGGAGTTGAGGTTGAAAGCATATGAAAACGCAAGCATATACAAGGAGAGAATCAAAAGGTGGTATGATAAAAGATTGAAGAAAAAAGAATTTAAAGAAGGAGATAAGGTCCTCCTCTACAATTCGAGGTTTAAAACCTTCGGAAAGGGGAAATTGCAAAGCAAGTGGGACGGACCTTATGTTGTGCATTCGGTGTTCTCCAACGGAGCGGTAACCATTATGGATATAAACGGCAATCAATTTGTGGTGAATGGACAGCGGCTTAAGGTTTACTACGAACCCGATGTCGTGCCCATTCATCATGTTGACGTCTTTACCATGGAGGAAGAGCCCGAACGTCCCGCCTAGGACGAAAAACAAGGCATCAACTTCTGTAAATAATTTTTCTTTTAGTTTTCTGGAGTTTTTCGCGAAGATTAACTGGGCCAACTTTTTCTCATGGGCTGAGGAAGAAAAAATAGGGCGGTGTGCAAAAAAACCGGACCGGCCCGGCCCCCGAGGCAGGGTGGGCCGGCCGGCCCAGGCGGACCGGCCCAGGGGTGGCCCGACGCCCGATGACCCCGAATTTCACCCGAATTGCTCCTTTTTGACTTCCTTGTTTGGTCGGAAAATTTTAAGGGAAGTGTAAAAAAGGAAAATAAGGTTCCCAGGGCTTTTCTCTCAGGACTATATATTTGGCCGAATTGGGAGCTCGAGAATCAAACCTTTCAAGCAATGTGTTGCACCCTTGTAGCAGCCATTGAGCCTCCAAAAAGCTTAGAGTTGAAGCTAGAAGCCAAGAAGCCATCGATGGAGGAGGCGATGCGATGCGAGCTCAAGCTACCCGTCAAGAGGACCGCACGTATCCGTTGCGGAGGACGTGTCCCGACCGGAGCTCTTGCATCTCGCAACCCCGTCGAAGGAGAGAAGGTCCCTACACCCGTTCGAAGGTCGGCACGCCTCCAAGGCATCAAGCGCAAGGATTACAAGGAGGTGTCGCCGGAGCCTAAGGATTATGGGGATAGCGACTACTCCGACGATCGTAGCCCGAGCTCGTGGGCGGCCGCCGGTAGAGACGACGATGATTGGGATGAGCAGCCCAATGAATGGACTCCCGAAGGCCCCAACAGCAACGGCAACGGAGGTGGCGAAGGCAACGACAATGGAGGTGGCGACGACGGTGGTGACAACGGTGGAGATTATGGCGACGACGACCCCTTCGGATTGCATCCGGTGTCTTGTCGAGTTTGCCGTCAATCCATCGCGGATCTCTACACGTCGGCCGACGAATGTTTCCAAGCCATGGAAGCGATGAAGCAGCGTATGGAGGACTTGGAGCGCGTAGTTGAAGATGATTACAAGTTCCTTAACCGTAACGTGCGCAAACTTTTCGGCATGGTTGGAAACATGAGAGGCAAGTGGTGCAAAACTTGCTTGAAGTACCACTAGATTTAGTTTTCCCCTTAGGATTTTTTGTAAGATACGACGAGGACGTCGTATGTTTTAAGTGTGGGGGAGAGCTAGCTCGCTAGCCTTAGCTTTTGAACTTCAAGTTTAGGTTCGGTTTAATCTTCGTGTGAAAGTCTTAGTGTTTTAATGAGTCTTTAGTTTTTAAGTCTGTTTTAAAATTTACGCAAGTGTCTTAAATTAGTGTTGAGTCAAGAAAATCAAATAAAAAGAGTCTTTATATATATCTTTGTGTTTTATGTATTGTTTATCTTTATTTACTTGTTTGTTTAATCTTCGATTCTTGATATATGAACACAAGTATGTGGTTTGAAAATCGTTTACCGTGGTGCTTAGTGGAATCGCTACTACTTAAAGTACCCATACCGCACTTCGATCTTGAGCTTCACATGCTAGTTGTGCTATGTTTGATGCTAAAAATTGGAGGATTTCAGTTCTGAAAATTATTTTAAAACCCTTGTAATAAAGGTTAGCAAAACCTCTTTTTCCAAGTTGAGGGTAAGAAAAAAATTCCTATCCAAAGCCAAGTTTATTTTTTTCGCTCCACCATAAGTGTGATTAGCACGATGAGTTAGGCTAGGACCCTTCTCTCTTGGTGAGTTTTAATTTCGAGCAATGATCATGTCCTTGTGCTTATCTTTTGTTGCTAGCCTCGTCATATATTCAGTCCATGACTTTCACAACGAAAGTCATGAATATCGCTGGATTCCATACCCAACCCTATACATCTCTTTTGTACATCGTATTCCTTGAACACAACCTATTTTCAAAGTTTCGTCTCGTCTCTAGCATGATTTATTTAAAATTTCAGATTGTATGCATGCGAGGAAAGAGAGAATTGAAAGCTTTGAAAAGTTGTCAAGAGAGAGAAAAATAAAGAGAAAAAGTATGTGTATGGAAAAGAAAGAAAGAAAGAAAGAAAAATCATATGAGAATGAAAGAAAAAAGAAAAAGAGAGAACGATGAGTTAGCAATGAAGATATGAGAGGGATGGATCAAGTGAAAGAAAAGAAAAATAATAAAGTGTAAGGAAGGATGTCACGTTGATTGTGAGACGAAACTTTTACTCTATTTCCAACCATGTGCAATCCGACAACGAGGACATCATTGGTGCCTTGAAGTCACAATTTTCTTTTGCCCTTGCACATGTCCACCATTCTAAATCTTCTCATCCTTGATATCCCTACATATGGTTAATTCTCATGATCATTGGCTTTGAAAGGTAGACAACCATTAGAGGAAGTTCTTAGTTTGACAATACTTGTGTTGATTGCGCTAGCCCTACCTATAGCTCCACTTTTACATGATATATGAGAGATTAATGGGAAGTGAGAGTTTTATAAAATTTGGTTAGGATAGCCACTTCATATGAGTGACTTGAGAGAGCTTGGAGAAAGGTTTTTGTCTAATACTTGTTGCGAGGAATTTTTTGAAAATCATAAAAACCCTCCGATGGAAGCAAAGAAGTAAGTATGGCTGAAATTGAAAGCTTCGAGTGAAGAGTTTGAGTTGTGGGGTAAATCTTGACGTGGTAAAAATTCTAAACGCCCATGTTTATGTTTGATTATCATTACTTTGTGTTTATGTATTAAAGATGAAGGGATTGACTAACTTGTGAAGAAGGATAAGTGGTACACGATTACACTTCTTGGACGAAGTTCTTTTACGAGTACTTGCTCGAGGACGAGCAAGAGCTAAGTGTGGGGGAGATGTTGACGGTGTATTTTGGTGCACCTAGCATGTTCATTACACTTTGGTTTGGATTTGATTATGGAACTAACCCGCCACTAGGCACACTAATCATATAACAAGTTCATCTTTGTGCATGCTTTTGGAAGTGTTGTGTTTATGTAGGAAATCATGGACATAAAGGACGAATTCGCAACAAGTTCAAAGGAGCATTCATGGAGTCTTGTTCGTGTTCATGAGCTTGCTGAAATTACTTCCAATGGTGGCGAGGACCGAAGTGCTACGAGGAACACCCCCGGGGATTGAAGCGTAAAAGATCAAACTTCATGCAAAGAGAGCCTCCATCTTGATCGCGAGGATAACGGCGTCAAAATCATCCAAGTGGAGGGGGCAAAGTAGATAAGTGCACGAGGACCCACGGAGAAAAAAGGGCGACCGAACCGGGCCGAAACGGGCTCGGGCCGGCCGGCCCGAGCGGGCGGCCCCGGCCCACTTCGGGCACCGGTTCGGTCCCGTCTTCCTTGCCCTCGAAGGATCTTCGACCCTAAAACCCCCGACGCGCCGCCAACACGGAGAGAGGAGTTATTCGCACCAGAAGGCCATCCACAAGCTAGAGAGAGAGGAGGAGGATCTCCGGCGGGAGATCAACCACCTCGAAGGAAGCACCCTCTCGTGGAGAAGAAGGAAGACACCGGCGAAGGGAAACCATGATCAACGGTGCCATGATCAGCACCTTGATGGGGTAATCTTCTCATTCGTCCATGGGTTGTAATCGATCGTGAGATGTAATCGCACTTTGTCGGTTTATCTATCTATCATCTTGTGTTGAATATACTTTAATGCTTAAGGCTTGCAACCATGTCGTAAAGGGAGTATAGGCCTCAATGCTTCCTTGGACCCATTCAATACGCCGTGGCCATCAAAGGTCTAGTCATGAATACCTTCGCGTAGTGACGAGACGAGAGGAGGGAAAGGGTGAAACCGTGGTCACATCCCCGATAGATTAGATTGGTTTTCATGTCTTTAAGCGATTGCATGCTCTAGTATCGTAGACCCGTGGGCGAGTGTCTTCTATCTTGATCGTTTATCATTCTCTCTAGTGTAGTTTAGTGTTTTCTAGTGTAATAGTAGTTAGGGTTTTAGTAGCTAGTGTGTCGGTGTTGATCGAACGCTTGTAATCCCCTTGCTCCGCGGATTGACAAGAACCTTGGGAATCCCGTGGTGAAAAAGGTGTGGGGTCCGTACGCTTGCGGATCGTAGAAAGATACGTCTTTTGTCCGTCAACGGGGTCCGAGACTTGTCTTCTTAAGGTGATCTTGCTCTTTGCCTTTGTTTGGCTTTCGATCGCTTGTTGGAGTTTCTTTTTGTTCATTTCTTTTCTTTTTCTTTTCTCTCTTGTTACTTAATGTGGGTGTTGTCAATGCACTCATTAATGGGGAGATTGAGAACCATGTGTGGTTCGAGGACCGGTGGATGGTCGCTTCCTTGTGTGATGAGTGAGTGACAACGTTGTGTGGACTGATTCTTGGCTAAGTATTGCAGGTGCGGGTTGCGGCTTGACTGGTGTTGGTGCAGGTGAAGAACAAGCGCGAAAGGTCGTCGCCGGTGAGGCCTCCAGGTGTGGAGAAGACAAGTAGGGTTCGTTCGAGGGACCCGGTGGCCAGCGGGGTCAAGTGCGGGCCGCATTGTGGCATGAACAACAAGATGAAGTCATGGACGGTTTCTTGGTTGAGCCTGAAAACCAAGGTCGAGCTGGGACTACGTGGGAACTGAGTCATGAGTGGCGATTGGCGAAGGCTACACTGAGTTCACGGGGTTTCCAGTGGTTCACCAGAAAACCACTGGGTTCCTTGGTTGATCCACAAAGCCAAGATCGGAGAACCGAAGACGGTGCTGCAGCAGTGCCAGACCGGTCTAACCGGTGGGTTTGACCGGTCAGACAGTGGGTACCGTTCTGACCGGTGAGGAGAACCGGTCTGACTGGTTTGCGACGACGCAGTCCGGAATCTTCGAAGCGGAGGACACACGTCGGGATCGCAAGGGTTGCGTCGAGTCTAAGCAGGTTCCGGTCGCCGGGAATCCGTCCAATGGAGAAGACTTGAAGACTTCTAAAACCGCCCTTGAGGGGCTTGTATCCCTAGTTGTTAGGAAAGGGTATTTCAGACTTTCGGTTGCCTCCATATAACCCATGAGGTGAGAGGATGGCAGCCATCTCTTGGAACCCTAGTTCATTTGCTTTACTATTTTCCCTTCCTATTTTTCTTAGGATTTCCATGGGACTAGCTTGCGAGCTTCATGGTGATATCTTGTTGAGAGGGTTGGATGATCGGGCGGCAAGCTAGACCTTGTATGAACCTTTGTGGCATGTATAGATGATTCAGCGTGGTTCCTCAAGGTTTGGATGTGTTGTTCCCGGTTGTTCTTGGTGGTGATTTTCGGAGCCCTCTCTTGGTGATTTTATTGGTTTGTTTTCGGGACCTTGCTCTTGAGGATTTGTTGGGAAAAATTTGTGGGAACCCTTCGTGGTTCTTTGGGCTGTGATTCCCGTCCCAAATCCGCGAGTTAAGGGGCTCGATTTTGGGGTTTTCGGTGTTCTAGGGTTAGAGGAGTTCTTGGCGGGATTTCTTCGATTCCTCTTGATTTGGCAAGTTTTGGTGGACAAAATCATGGCTATGGACTCCTCATGAGGTGTTCCTGTTATCCCCAAAGTCTTGTTCAAGTCCGTGGAGCGATTCGGGAGATCGAAGTTTGGATTTGGAGGTGTTGACCCGCGGGTGCTGTTCACCCCGAGCTACCCAGGCTACACCGGTCTGACCGGTGCTCTTGACCGGTCTGACCGGTGCAACTCTTGATGGATTTTTGCCCGAGTGAACGTCTTGGTGAGTTTGCTGTTGTCCCGTGTTGGGGCTGTTTCGAGTTTGGGTCTGTTTGGAGGTCGGTAGGCCTGTTTGGTGTCTAGGGGCTTTCTGGCTGTGACCGGACTGACCAGTGCGTTTCACTAGCCTGACCGGTGTGAAGCCTTTCTGTGGAAGTCATCAATTCTCACCAGCAGGGAACAGTCTGACCGGTGGTGCTCACCGGTCTGACCGGTGTTGGTCAATGGACTCGAGGTTGGTGTTCCGGTGCGTTCTCAGGTCTGTGAGGTTGGAAGTTGGTTCCTAGGTTCAGTAGCACTCCAGTGGCTATGTGGACTTGGCCAATTTGGGTAATGAGTCGGAGACGTGTTTTGGAAGTCGTGTTCATCTTGTTGGATCCTCCCTCTCCTTCGAGAAGAATTTTTATCGGCTCCCATTCATTCCCCCATCTCTGGTTCGCCGTATCAGTCCTTCACAAGACTTTGGGGATAATAGGAACACCTCACAAGGAGTCCATAGCCATGATTTTGTCCACCAAAACTTGCCAAATCAAGAGGAATCGAAGCACTCCTGCCAAGACCTCCTCTAACCTTAGAACACCGAAAACCCCAAAATCGAGCCCCTTAACTCACGGATTTGGGAGGGGAATCACAGGCCAAAGAACCACGAAGGGTTCCCACAAATTTCCCCCAACAAATCCCCAAGAGAAAGGTTTCGAAAACACCCCAAGAAAACCAACAAGAGAGGGCTCCGAAAATCACCACCAAGAACAACCGGGAACAACACAACAAAGCCTTGACGAATCACGCCGAATCATCTATACATACCTAGGGGGTTCATACAAGGTCTAGCATGCCGCCCGATTATCCAACCCTCTCACAAGATCTCAGCATGAAGCTCTAAAGCTAATCCTATCGAAATCATAAGAAAACAGGAAGAGAAAATTGGAAAGCAAATGAATTAGGATTCCAAGAGATGGCTGTCATCCTCTCACCTCATGGGTTATATGGAGGCCAGCCTAAAGTCTAAAATGCCCTTACTTAACAACTAGGGATACAAGCCCCTCAAGGGCGGTTTTGAAAGTCTTCAAGTTTTCTCCATCGGACGGATGCCCGGCGACCACAACCTGCTTAGCCTCGACGAAAGCCTTGCGATCCTAACGCGTGTCCTCCGCTTCGAAGATTTCGGACTGCGTCGTCGCACACCGGTCAGACCGGTGCTCCTCACCGGTCAGACCGGACAGACCCACCGGTCACACCGGTCTGGAGCTGCTGCAGCACCGTCTTCGGTTCTTCAGTCTTGGCTTTGTGGTTTTTTGGTGAACCACTGGAAACCCCGCGAACTCAGTGTAGCCTCCGCCAATCGCCACTCATGACTCGGCTCCCACGTAGTCCCGGCTCGACCTTGGTTTTCAGGCTCAACCAAGAAACCGTCCATGACTTCATCTTGCTGTTCATGCCACCATGCGGCCCGCACTTGACCCCGCTGGCCAGGGGGTCCCTCGAACGAAGCCTACTTGTCTTCTCCACACCTGGAGGCCTCACCGGCGACGACCTTTCGCGCTTGTTCCTCACCTGCACCAACACTAGTCAAGCCGCAACCTGCACCTGCAATACTTAGCCAAGAATCAGTCCACAAAACGTTGTCAATCACTCATCACACAAGAAAGCGACCATCCACCGGTCCTCGAACCACACATGGTCCTCAAAAGTCTGTCCACAAAATGTGGAACTCAACATTCATGTTTAAACGTTTGGCAATTGAAAAATTAAAACATGAGCACCAAGTAAGTACTAGAGGCATTATTGGACGATAAAAAAGAAGAGGAATCCAACCCGCTTACAGTAATCCAGGATGCCAAAGCAACCACAGCATTTTACAATCCAGGTTGTTACAATACAGTTTCTTTTAAAATAAAAAATTATATAATCCGCAAAAGCTTTCACGGCCGCAAGCTAGCCCTAAGAGGGCTGTCATGCGATATATATAGACCTCAATTTTGTTCCAACATGGGCCCATACAGAAATATTATCTAAATGGTCCATATGTTGTGCTTATTGGTCGTTGTTAGGCGGACGGCAAAAAATCAATCGATGGAAAGAACATGTTTGAGTTGGAAGCGAAGCCCGCCGCGTCGTGCCTCTCATCATCATGCCTTGGTGTCGTTGCTATCGTCGTCGTCGTCGTCAGCGCTGTCATCAGACGACGGTGCCGGCGCATCGGAATCCCCAGACGGCGCACCGGCGGCGGGAGATCCAGATGGGGACGGCGCACTGGAGGAGGCCCCAGATGGAGCGTCCGCGCCGGCCGCCGGCGAGTCAGCAGTAGACGGGCCGCTGGCACCGCTGGCTGCGCCACCGGCGGAAGGTCCCTCCGAGGCGGCGGGGGCTTCCGCGGACGAGGATCCGGATGTCGGCGGCGCTGCCGCCCCGTAAGACGACGGCGCGGCGGCGTCGGAGGGCGGGAGAGCGATGTCGGCGGACATGGATCCCGACGCCTCGGTGATGAGGTCGAGCGTGACGCGCAGCAGCTTCTCGAACTCGAAGCTGTTGTTGACGACGTCTTCCCTGTCGCTGGTCTTGGGCGCGTCCTTGCAGGCCTCCTCGCAGGCGGAGGTGCCGCTGCCGACCGTCGACGAGAGCCACGACTTGAGCTCGAGGAACTTGGCGTCAGTGGGCTCGCGGATGAGGCCGTTGAGGTGGGCCATGGCCTCCTCGATGTCATCGCCGCAGCTGTCTAAGCAGCCAAGCGCCGTGCTGTCGCTGCCGTTAACGTTGTTAAGCTTGCCGTGCAGGAACGTGGCCATCCACGAGCCCTTCTCGGCGGCGATGCCCACGAAGAGCTCCGCCAGCCGTCGAGGGGTCGCCTTCTGCGCCTCCGGCTTCGCCGAGAGGGCGTCGGCGCAGACCTTGGGGAACTGGGACTTGCTGCACGCGTCCTGCACGCTGTCGCCCACCGTCCGCGCGGCGGCGGCGCCGGAGCCGAGGACGAAGAGGAGGAGGAGGGGCGCGAGCAGGGAGCGAGCCATGGCCATGGCGCGTCGTCGATTGGTTGTTGTGTTTCGCTGTTGTGGTGGTGGTGGTGATCTGACGCGCTTATATACAGGCATACACAGCTAGTGTGCTTTCTGAATGAAAGGCAGCGAATGGCCTACCGCCATTGGAGGAGAGTCAGAGAGTGGAATCGAATGTGCCACCATCCGCGATGCATGCTGGGCCTTCCAAGCAAATGCGCCCTCATACTACAACATGTGTCCTCATTTTTCTGTGGCCTCAGCCTTATTATTATTCTGTCAAAGGTTTTTTACTGGAGTCTTACTCCCCATCAAGCGATTGATTTTTTGCTAAAGGAACTGCTAGCGCCCAGACGTCCGATCTGGGCGCTAGCATCGGACGGGTGCTGGGCCGCACGATTCGGATGAGGGGAGCCTATCAGCCGTCGATCGGGTTGCGAGGCACAGAGAATGTTGCGAAAAGTTTCCCATGTTGCGAAACGTCGTTCGTGCAACATTCAACGAAGGATATTGCGAGTGTGTTGCGAACGTGTTCCGAGCATGTTGCGAACGAGGTTACGTGCAACATCCAAACATCGGGCGTTTTTCTTCCACCTCCCCCATATGTTGCGACTATGTTGCCACCATGTTGCGACCCGTGTTGCGTGCAACATCCAAACATTAGAAGCCCTCTCCCCCCTCCTCCTCGACACAAACTCAACATCACATGTCTGCAACATCGAAACTCAACATCCGCAACATTAAAATTTAATATTTGCAACACCCAACAATATGTGTCTGCAACATCGAGACTCGACATCCACAACATCTACAAATAATATTTACAACACCGAAAAATTAGACCTAATTTTGAAACATTTGCATGAGACACTCACAACATGTAAATAATACGGGTGCAACATGTTCACAACGATTGCAACATGGACGACAACTGATTGCGCCATGCAGGTGACCGATTACAACATGCCAAGAATATTGTTGCAACACCGATATACAACAGTTGCAACATAAAAACAAACAACAGGCGGCCAGCAGCTCCCCGCCGCACATGCGCCCGCAACGATGGCAGGAGCTGCCACCGCGCCAACGGTGGCGGTCGGAGTTGAGTTCCGGCCGCGCGCGTGCGGCCGCGGCGGGGACCTCCCCCCACGCCGGCGCCGCACCACGCGACGGCCGCGCGGCGGCCGGGGTCCACATGCCCGCGGCCGCGGCGGACCTCCCCCCCCCCCCCCCCCCCGCGCGACAATGGTGGCGGCCGGCATCGTCGACGGCGAACGTGCGGGTCCCCGGTCGCCCCTCCACAACCTCATCCGCGCCTCTGCTTGCTCCCGGCCCCGCTCCGCCGCGCGCCCCGCGCGGGCCGCGCCGCCACGGGAGGTCGGGCGTCCTCGCCGTGGCCGGGCGTACTCCACCGGTCTACCCCGGTGGCTCCCTCCCACGACCTCCACCGCGCGCTCGGCTGCTCCACCGCAGGCTTTGTTGCTCCGCCGCGTGCGGCGCGAGCTTGGAGGACCGCGGCCGAGCGCCTCCGCGGGAGGTCGGGCGTCCCCCACCGCGGTCGGGCCCCATGCGCCGTCGCGAGCTCGGAGGACCGCGCCCAACGGCGCCGCACTTGTCCGCGCTCGAAGCTCCCTTGCACCCTGATCGTCGGCGGCGAGGCATGTCGTCGGCGTCGGTGGGAGCATGTCATCGGCGTTGCTGGGGAAATGAGTGGTGGAGGGCGTCCGCGTGAGGATAAGGTCACGAGTGGGCATCGCCTCTGATTTTTTTTACTGGTCGCGGCGCTCACCCGTCCGACGCGTCGGACGCCCGATGCCAAGCATTACCGTTTTGCTAATCGATATGTCACCTAGAAACCGCAACTGCTTAAAAAAAGAACCGAAAACAGCTGGGTGGGGCCCACAACTCCCTCATCCATCCCCCGTCGCCTCGCTTTCCCCTGGGTCCGTGTCTTTGTCTCTCATTTTCTTCTCTCCTCCATGAAGGACGGCGTGGATCCATAGCTCTAGCGAGATCCAACGGTGGCCTGCAGGGATGGAGCTATAGGGTGGTCCGTGTGGGCCAGGGAACACCCTGCAATTTTGGCTCACAGCTCGTTACCTCTTAGGGCACCCGCAGTGGTGCCGTTTGTCTGTCTACAAGAGTTCCACGTAGGAGCGAGGTGTAGGAGAGAGAACGAGTTGCTGCCAGACCTGGCGACACTCGCTAGCACACATCCCCAACCGAGTGGGGCCCATGATGGATTGTCCCCACCAGCCTCCACCGCATTGCGTCGCTTCCTTGGCTCGCTGCAGAAGGGGCATGGCCGCGGCCGCCGCCGGCGAGGCAGCTACGGGTTTCCTCCGGCCCAGGCGGAGCGAGCGTAGGCGGTAAGGTGGGGTCGCGGTCGTCGCCGATGTGAGGCACGCCGGTGGGCATAGGGGCGAACCACAGGTGCGTCGCGGGCACCGGCAGAGGGAAGCGGGATGCGACGGTCGGAGCAGTCGGAGGCGAGCTGGAGCACGGCGGCCGGTTAGGTGCGCAGTTGTCGGTTCTTGGCGTCGCGAATTTGTAGGGCCCATCAAGTGTAGCAGTAAATGTTATAGACCCTCTATTGGATGGATAGTCTACAAATACTGTCTATTGATGATGTGGACATGTTATAAAGAGCAAACTGTCTACTACCACTGCTGGTGCCCTAGAGTGACACATCATCTAGAGTGAATACGATTACGTAGGTCAGTCTCAGTGCAGATGTCATGAATACGATTACCTATAGCGACACATCATCTAAAAATATTTTAAAACAATAATGGAACACCTCACTCTTAATGCACAATTTCATCTATTGTTGTTTTCTAGGTTGCATGCAAAACACAAGTTGTCTAGGTAACTGTGGGGTGTCATCCTCATTAAACTCATTTTACCTCCACAACGGGAAACCGCGGCTTTGCCGTGCGCCACGAGCGCACGGGCGCACGGCAAAGGCCCAAAAACGCACGGCAAACTCTTTGTCGTGCGTTTTTCGTCGGGGCGCACGACAAAGGGCGCACGGTAGCATTTTGCACGGTAAAGCGTCTTTGTCGTGCGCCACGTATGACAACACACGGTAAACAATCTTTGCCGTGCGTTTTTTCACGACACATGGCAAACAAAAGCAACTGACAGCGCCAGAACCAAACGGCGTGTGACTCTCTTTGTCGTGCGCATGTGAGAAAAACGCACGACAAAGAGCCCTCTTTGCTGTGCGCCTAGGCAAGAAAACGCACGGCAAAGAGCCCTCTTTGCCGTGCGCCTGGGCCAGAAACGCACCGCAATAAATGGCACCTTTGCCGTGCGCCTCTATAAACGCACGGCAAAGGCACTATTTCTGTTGTTGGTTTTGGTCACTTTGCCATGCGTCTTCCGAAAAGACGCACGGCATAGTGACCATAGCAATTTTTTTTGTTTTTCACATTTAAAAATACCCAAAAATCACATGAATATCATATATATCATAATATTCATCACAGGCATCATATATATCATAATATACATCACAGGCATCATATATATCACAATAATCATCACAGACATCATATATATCACAATAAGACATCACATATAGATAAATTCACACGTTACTCATCGACAAGTCCACTAGTACATCCATGTTCATTGGAAAGTCCACAAGTTCATCGACAAGCATTATTGAAGTTCATCGACAAAGCTACACAAAGTCCAGGAACTCAAATGACATAAACGCGACTCATTGAGGAGGAGGGAAGAGCTGCTGTGGGGCCATCGGCGGTAACATGCCCGGGGACCCTTGTAGATTATTCGAAGCCGCCAATTGATTCTTTCAATAAAAAGAGTAAATTGCATGTGAGACCACAATCAAGTTTTCTATGTTATAATCTAAGTTCTAAGTGTCTACTTTCTCTAGGTTTCTAAGTGAGTCTAAGTCTCTAAGTTCTCTAAGTCTGTAATTATTGAAATGAAAGAACAGATGTCATTTAACTCACCACAGGAGTCTCAGGAGCTGCAGCTGGAGTAGGAAGGACGGGCACCGGGGGCATCGGGGGCATCACGGGCATCACAGGCATGGGGGCACCGGGGGCATCAGTGGCATCAGTTGACCGTTCTGGACAGCTAGCATGGAAGCTTGCATGTGCTCGGCCATCATCTGCTGCTGCAATGCCATCCACTGCTGCATCTGCACCTGGTGTGTGGCAAAAAGTTGTTGCTACTGGGTCATCATCAGCTGCTGCTGGGTCATCAACTGCTGCTGCTGGGTCATCTGCTGCTGCTGGTCGACCACACGTAGCTCAACCGCGTTTAAGGCCGTCTGCAATTGGTCATCCAAGTGTTACAATTGACAGGAAACATATGTAGAGATTCATTAAGGATGAGTAAAACGAGAATAACTCCGAAGTCGCTCCACGTGGGCCAGTGCCGCGGCCGGCCGTGGGAGTATGGGAGGGGCATTGCCCGTGTCCCTTGCTTTTAGCATCGCGAGAGTGGGAGTAGTGGTTGTGTCCAAAATGTTGTCACCCATGTAGTAATGGTCATGCTTCTTTCCATGACCCATCCTCATGACCGCCTCTCCATCAAACGACGCACGGATCGGATCCCACTCTGGCCCATGGATCTGTCGTCCCGTATCCATGTATGCATTGATGCGGGAGTGGATGGAGGGATTGCTATACGCCTCCGGTGGGTTGTCGGGGTTGTAGGTGGTCTCAGACGCAGTGGCCTTGCCCTTGTGGGACAAGATCCACTCCATCACCTCACTGCACTCACTATCTCCATGTGCCCGAGACTGAAAAACAACAAGTTCATTATAGGTCAAGCAGAATTGAGCTTAACAACAAAGAAATGGATATTTGTACCCATCTAGCCCTGCACTATGAGTTGGAAAGGTTTCCTTGGTGGTGTGATGGGCCTCCCATCAACAAACGCTTCTGTCGGCCAGCATCATGCTTCTCAATCCACTCCGGTGTGAACCACTTGTCCACTATGAGTTTCCAGCAGTCCAAATCGTTGCGGCACCACCACGCGGGCATCTACAAATAATCAAGTGAACCACATGTAAGAATCTCATATTAAGCATTATTCTCAAGGTGAAATACAATTGTACCTCCTCGTATTGCTCCCGGGTCAGCTTATAGGTTCTTGCTTCTGCTTTTGACATCTTCTTTGCAAGCTTCGAAGCAGAGTAGTTTATGACGCACTGAATTTGCGCCTCGTAATGCATGTCCAGCACAAGCTTCTTGCATACCGTCTCCTGCACCTTATTTGCATGCTCCTCAAATCCACCCACCAACCTATAGAAATCCTGCATATAAACCAGATGATATACAACCAATATTGCAAAAATGTCCAATGATTACGATGAATTGAGCAGCGTATGCGAGAAAGACTTACCCACAGCTCGGCCTTCACTCGCTCTACCTTACTGTCGAAGCATCTGTTGTCCCTATCGATAGTGTCGGTGGCTTTTTTTAGTGTGCCCACGTCCAGGCCGGATCGTACCTGGTAGCATCACCCTGACCCATCCGAACTATGCCTGGGAAGTGCAACCTGCACAAAAGGCCTAAGATGCCGTTGACCAGGCGGTTGTGACCAACCACCTCGACGACCTCCCAACTCCTGCAAAAAGTGAAAAAGATGAAATATTAGTCTCTATTCTGATTTCAAGTTCTCAAAGGACAAAATATTAACAACCTTTAAATATACTTACCGTTTGCCACTGAGTTTAATCAGTGGTCATCCCGGAACAGGTATCGGCCTATCCGGGAGTCGTGAGCGACCTTGTTGCCAAATGGTACCACTAGAGTCACCACCTGTCGTGTCATCCTCCTCCTCCCCCTCTTCGCCCCCACAACCCTCCTCAGGCGACGACGGCACATACTCCTCCTCATGGGGCTACTCCTCCTCCTGGTGCTCTTCTTCCTCCTCCTCCTCCTCCTCCTGGTGTTGCTCTTCCTCCTGTTGTCGTGCTTTCCTGGACCTTTTACCCCTCTTGGGGCCACCCTTCCCTCGACCCCTGCCTCTGGTGCCCACTGGCAACGGCGGAGGTACGTCTACGGATCTTCTGAAGATAGACGAGCACGTACGCTGAGGGATCCGCCCACCATCTTCGTTCTATCGCCTGAAAGTAAAATAATGAATCAGTCAGTAGGAGAAACACATAACTAAGAGAAGTAAGGCATAATTAAAAAACATGATATTTCAAAAGAGAAGTAAGACATAATTAAAAATAACATGATATTGCAAATATTAGTACAACAAGTGTGGAGCATACATTTATTAGTAATAAACATCTTCATGGAGATTATCAGGATCATAAGTCTCATCATCACTATCACGCATGTCCATGTCTAGGTATTCCTCCGATGGAGGAGCGTCTACATGAAGCCCGGCTGCAACTTTCTCAAGTAATTCTATGTCCCTCTCATCGTTAACCTCATCTCCATCGTCATCTTCTACTTCCATTGTTCCCAATGCTTCGGTTAAGTCTATCACAAAATCCCCTGGTAGCCCATCTTCTTGGAAGAACTCTCCCTCGTATGTATCTGGATTTATGTTGTAATCTTCATTGTTTGGGACAGGTAGTCTACTGTGTGGCGATACCTTGTACACAACATTCCAACCCTAAAGACGTTCGTCAGTTTTGCATGGGTATGAGAGATAATACACTTGTGTGGCTTGTTGAGCCACAATGTAGACATCGTCTCCTGCATAGACGGGTGACTGTTGAATTTCGACTAGTCCAATATCTCGGGTCTCTCGCTTTGCTTCTGGATCGAACCAATGGCATTTGAATACGACAGGTTTGAGACGTTTACAACCAGGGAACATCAGTTGATATATTTCTTCAATTATTCCATAATAGTCTTTTCCATCATTGCCTGTCGTACAAACTCTGGTGTTTGTGGTTCTGCGGTTTGGCCGATTCTGCTCATGGCTTTTTGTGTGAAAGCGGTACCCATTCACGTCATAGGTGCCATATGACTTGATCCTATCCTCACAACGAACGGAAACCTGTCTCAACTCAGGATCCATTGACATATCATTTTGGACCTGCAAGTAGAAGCAAGTCATATCGTAACATACCGAGAAATTTGACTTGTTTTTCCATGTATGAGTTTTCGCAAAAATTTAAAACTTTTTTTGTTTGAATATGTGTGCTACCAAATTTCGAATCAATTTGCTAGCCTCGCACCTTAAATCCCGTATAAAATAAAACCACATATATAAATTATTTTCAAATTACGGTATAATTGTGATTTGGATTTATTTTGAGGTTTTATTTGGTTTTTATTTGAGAGTGTTTGAATTTGAAAGTAACCAAATTCAACCTAAGGTTTAAACTTATTTCAAAACTAAATTCGAAAACCCTTTTAAACTCTAACTACTAAGCGAGCCCTATCTGCGCCACCGAAGTCGCACGAGACCCCTCAACCCAACTCCAAGCCATCAGGCTTCACCCTGGACTTCACCGCGTGGCCCAGTTCGGCACGCTTCCACGGAGCCGGCCCGGCCCCCGCCAACCTTCTCCCTCTCCTAACTCTCACCGCCACATGGGGCCCACGCGTCGGCCCGGGGAAGACTATTCCCCTTTCTTCCCCGTGACGCACGCGGGATGGCGACGGGGGTCGCGGCGCACCGCGCCCCTGGCCTTGCCCATGGCGCCGCCCCTTCGTTCGCGGCCGGCGTCCGCCGAGATGGGAGCCACGCGCCCCGTGTTGCATCTTAGCCGCCCACGCTCGCCCAAACCCTAGCCTCCACCTATAAAATCCATCCGCGACCACCCGTTCCGAGTCCGCCGCCGCCCGGGAATTTTTCCCCTTCCCGTGCACCATCGCTCAAGAGGAGTAGAAGAGAGGGGCGCCGTGGAGAGGAGGGCGGAGCCAAGCGCCACCGTGCCGAGCCGCGCGCGGTGTCGTGTCGCGTGGAGCGCCACCGCGCCGGCGGGGACGCCGGGAGCCGTCGCGGCGAAGTCGACGTCGAGGAGGGTCGCGCCGGGGAGGAAGCGCGTCGGCCGACCAAGGGCGCCACGACGATACCAAGGACCGAGGGAGCCATGGGGCTGCGGAGCGTCGACGGGGCTCACCACCGCCGACCTGCGTCCTCGACGACGCCGCCACCTCGCCGTCGTCCGTGAGGGGCCATGGACACCCACGCCACGCCGACGTCTTCGAACCATGACGCGCCGCCGCGAGCACCTTCATCTCTTCACCGATGCGTCCTTCACGGCCACACCTTCACCTACGCCTCGGCCGTAAGAACACCGCCGGTCCGATTCCTTCCCTTCTCCCTTGAGTTTCTTCGATGTGAGGGAGCGCGCCCCTGCGCCGCACACGCCGGCCGTCATGCCGTGCGTTCCGCGAGCTATCGGCCGTGGCACACTCCCGAGCCACGGCGAACCTCGCCGCTCTCTGTTTTGCTCTACACGTTGTGGCGGGACTTCGTGCGGAGCACTTGCTCCCGGAGCCAAGCGAGGGTGAACGGGACCGTCCGCTCAATGGTCCGGTGGATGCCCGCCATGTGTTCGACGCTTTGCACGGATAGAGCACGGCGGCTCGTCCTTCTTCCTTGAGTCATTGTGCACGGCCTTTTGTGTTGAGTCCCTCTACTGCGTGCATCGGCCCTCGCGCGAGGAAATCGAGTGCGCCGCGACACGTCGTCCTTCGATGCGCCGGCCATCGCGCCGCGATTCCGTGCGGGCGTTGCGGCGCGTCGCCATGCCGTTCCGCTGCGTGCCGCACTCCACCTGCTAAGAACCGCGTCGCACCGCCACTCTACCTCGTGTCGGCTTGCCGTATCGCCTTGCCCGCCTCGCACGGCCCTTGGTCGGCCAAGCGCCACCGCATCCGTGCCGGTGTGCCGTGCTCTTCGGGCTGTATCGCCGCACCCATGTTTACCATGGAGCTTTGGACCGGCCTTCGCGCCGAGGTACTCTCTCTCCGGGGGAACGCGTCGCCACCACCGCCGTAGCCAAGCCTCGCCGCCGGCCCACTCTTACCGCGCGGCGTTTCCTTCCTGGCATTTAGCCGAACACCTTGTGGGCACCCTTGTTTTCCTGAGGTGAGAGTGGAGCCACACGCTAGGCCACACGCGCACAGCCACACGAAGCCGCAAAGGATCCCAGATCCAGGGAATCAGACGAACCCCGGAGTAGTTCGGGGTGCATCCCTGGACTTACGTACGAAACCCAGTGTGGGCTTTGGCCCACGGAAGCCTGCTTAGCCCAACAAGTTAACCAGGCCGAACCAAGGAGTTAGAGGACTTCTTCTAGACTTACTGAACCTTGGGCCGAACTGGGCCAGCCCTTTGGGCCACAAACACTTTGGGCCCAACTTCGGCCCACTAAACCTGCTGACTGCTGACGTCCTGCTGATGTCAGCAATATTTTAATAAAATTATTTTCTGATTTATAAAAGGTTTTAATAAATGTTTTATATATCCCCTTTCCTTCAAAAATTCATAACTAATTATGCGGAGCTCCGAAAATTATGAAACCACTTGCGTTGGTTTCATAATTTCGAGGCCCTCGCCGCCATCTTGTCTTTCTCTGCTCTTTCCCTTAAACCGAGACCTTTATACCCCGCGTTCATGGTGTAGAATTCGTGGTCGCTGCTCGCCACCGTGCTAATGTGGGTGCGGGACGCCGGAGCCCCGCATCTAGCCATTGACATGTCGTGGACACGAATCCTACCCCATGTTTGCATCACTTACCTTTCCTACACCCTTGCCTCCCCTTTTTTGCGCTTCGCGCTTAACCCGCTCCGCTCTACGAAGCTATGTGTTGTGAAGCGTGTACCGTGCCATGTGCTTGAAGCCGGGATGTCGCCCGTGATGGATGGCCGTGTCGTGAGCGGTGGCCACGCTTCACGAACGGCAACCTCGAGCCGCAACCTAGCCGCCTTGCCATGGACGTTGCCGCATCATCGGTACATGCCTCGTAGCGCTCTTAAACACACTTTACCTCATCGCCACCCGATGTCGGTCACAAGATGATCCTTTCATCCCGTACGAGTCGTCGTTGCATATCTTGGCATGATAATGCCTTTTCTAGTTATCTTTGCTTCGCTCTGCTTTCATCACCCTTCGCGCTACCACTTTGATCATCCAAGAGCTAAAACCTAGCAAGTGCTTGATCTCAGCCTCTCCGCTTTCCTGCTTGCAGGCTTGATTACCTAAGATCTTAGCCGTAAGACCCGTAAGCTAACTTTGAACTAACTCTTGATCCTACCCTGTTTTCTAGGATATAAAAACTAGTTGCTTGAACTACTTTTGTTTTAAAATCAATTGCTCTATTTTTTTTTTATTAATTAAACTAGTCTTGCTTGTATTTACTGCGGAGTTTATTGGGATCTTCTAAATTGGTTCTTATCGATGTTTTTGCATTAGATGAATGCTCGTTATTTATTTCCGCGTTGCATCTCGTGTAGGCTTGTGTTCTTGTTGAAGACCCGAGCTGCGACGACTGAGGAGGCTCGACTACCCCGACTTTGCTCGAGAGCATGTGCAACCTCTACTACTCTACGACGACTACCGCGCAGGTGTCATGTCACTCCCAACCATGTAGAACCCATGCATGCTATTAGTTGCTAGTGCTATATTTATGTTACTTGATTTGATGGATTGCATAGCCATTTGATTATCCTTGCCTTGTTATTTGATATATCACGATTCCTTGCTTTACCTACCTCGGGGCTAGCTACGGACCCCTAGCTAGTCCCATTTACCAACTATCCATACTTTTGTTGCTTGATTATGGATGGTTCTGCGGGTTTAGGCGAGATGTGGGAGATCTCGGTGTGTTCTAGCGTGAGTTACGGGTGTGTTCTTCCTTGACGTGTTGCGGTGGGAGCGAGCCATTTGGTTACTTGTGAACGCCTACCTCGGGGAGATGCGATGCGGCCTCTCGCCCGAGCGGCGTGTCGGATGGGATGGAGATGGTGAGTGCTCGCTCTCGGGCCTTAAGGACCGATCGTCGATTGACCTTGCTTCGGTGGACTTTTACCGTACAAACCGCCCGCCTTGTATTGGGCGGGGGTGCGAGGTGAGACTCGTAGTGGATAGCATCCCTCCCGTAGGCGGATCGGTGTGATCGTGTCGGGAGACGGCTTTCCTCCTTAGAAGACTTCGCCCCGGCGAGGGCGGGGAAGGGTTCCCACGGCTTTGAGGGACCCCTCGGCGGCGGTATGAGCTCTACGGCGGGGGGCTGCGCCGGACTCGGAGACGCGGGGAGGGTACTATCCACTTACTTGGACTCCGGCCGTATGGTAGGGTTCGGGGCGGCGGCCACCGTTTCGGCACTATTCGGGGGCGGGTACGGTTGTACAACCTCCGCGAGTGTTTAAACCTATAGCTATAGTCCGTGTCCACTTTGGTTATGGACGAGTCCTGCGATCTCTCACCTGGCTAGACTCTTTTCTTGTGCTTCTTCTCTCCCCCGAGTGTGTGAGCCGGCCCGTGGCCGTTGAGATGTGGGGATAGGAGCGGGTGGGCCCCACATCGCGGATGAGAGTTGGGAGCGGGATCGTGGTTGTGATTCGGTGCTTTGGTGTGGACATCCTTGTTGAGGGGTGCGGACCCGGAGGTGTGGACCTTAGAGGTGTGGACCTCCCGGAGGGTGTGGACCTCGGCGCTATTCCGCATACCTTGATTGTTGCTACCGCGGCTGCTTTGCATGCATAACTTTCTACAGCCCAATATAGGTTTTATCCATGCATACTAGATTCAACCACCGCTTTTGCTCTTTGTTGGGAAGGCGACATGACCTACCCGCTTATCGGGTAGATGCGGCATTTCGGACTCGGTGACCGTCTACGACTACAACTTCGTGACGAAGGTGTGAAGACTAGAGCCGGTCCTATACTCGAGTTTGCTCGTGGAGTTGGAGACGCTTCGCTTATGTAGATCTGCTTTGCGTAAGTGTTTTACCTTTCTTGATTCGGTCTGTTGGACTTGTGCCGGCTTGTACCGAAGAGTTGTACTACGATGTTGTAATAATATTATGTAATACTTCTTTTATTCCCGTGTTGTATGGATTTGTACCACTTGAGACGGGGATTGCACGTGATAGCCTCTTCACGGGACTACCACGAAGGTGCGAGAGTCGGGTTTCCGTTCGCGGAAATTCGGGTCGGTTCACATATCGTTGTTACATTCACACCTACAAGGAATTTGTAATTTCAAAACAAAAGTATGAGGTCCTCTTGAATGACCGTACCTTCCGCTTGAACCAAGAAATGAAATCGTGGTCCTCAAGAAGTTTATCAACTTCCTGCGGTGTTGGTTCCCTTCTTCTCTGCCAGAATGGATAGGTAAATTCACTGTACGAATGAGGTTGTTAGGTACTATTCATTAAATACACCATACACTAGCAATAATGGATAAAAAGTATGTTGAGAACTTACTCGATGTATGGAAACACTTCCTCAAGGTTTTTCAGCACATACATCATGATAGTGCGCCACTCTTCATGTTACAAGTTCTTATGAGTCACAACACTTGCTCTTCCGAGTTGCCCTCTGAAGAGGCTGAGTTTCAATTCATTTTCGCCGGCATTGTAACAAGGGGTTGGATTATGCATGCTTGGAAGGGTGTCAACATAGTATTTAGTTGTGAAGTTTGTCACCTCCTCGGTACAATATGCCTCAGCAATGGAAGCTTCAATGTTTTTTGTTTCTACACAACGTTCGAATGACCTTTAGTACCATTTCAATTGAATAGCACCAACGGGCATGTACAGGCCCCCCCATTCGTGCCTCATACGGGAGGTGCAAAATCATGTGCTGCATTGGATTGAAAAAAACCAGGTGGATAGATCTTCTCCAACTTACAAAGCAACACCGGAGCCGCATCTTCCAATTTTTTTACAAGTGGACGAGATAACTCCTTAGCACAAAGGATGCGAAAGAAATAGCTTAACTCTGCTAGCACTTGCCACACATGGTCAGGTAGATAGCCTCGAACCATCACCGGAAGAAGCTGCTCAATCCATATGTGGTAGTCATGGCTCTTGAGCCCATTGATTCACATAGTAGTTCAGTTCACCCCCCTCCTAAGATTCGCTGCATACCCATCAGGGAACACTAAAGTTTGGAACCACTGTAGTACTTCCTTCCTTTGGGGCCTGGTCAAGAGGTATGGGGCTGAAGGCTTTTTCCATTTCTTGCCTGGCTTGGGAGGCTTCATGTTGTACTTTGGTCTATCGCATATACTAGCTTGATCAAGTCTAGCTAGCCTTAATGTTATCTTTTGATTATCAGCAATCTCCATGGTTGTACACCAGAGTGCCTCAGCGACGTTCTTTTCCGTGTGCATCATATCAATGTAATGTGGACGAAGAAGGGTGGTCATGTAGGGTAGTCTCCACAAGCCTGGCATCTGAGTCCAAGCATGCTCCTCACCTTACCCCTCGTAACCACCTGTTGCTTTTTCCTTGAGCGCGGTTAGCGAGCAAGAATATGTACTCCTGTCAACATCGGCGGTGGGGGGGGGGTCCTTCAACCATGACACCTTTTGTACGGTTCTTGGTGTCTCGTCCGCATGGATGGTCCATAGGGAGGAATTGTCGGTGTAGGTCGAAACAAGAATACTTGATACCCTTCGCCAACCGGATAAACTTTAAAGCAACCTTGCATACTGGGATGGGTACTTCCCATGGACACACCGGCCCGGCCGAATAGCCCATACGCCGGATGGTCATGCTGGGAGTACATGTACCACACGTGCATTGTGAAGTTTGTGTCTGTAGCTCGATCATATGTACGTACCCCTTCCTTCCAAGCAATTTCCAAATCATCAATCAAAGGCTGCATGTACACACTCATTTTATCACCAGGGTATCCAGGAATTATCAATGACACAAATATGTTCTGTCGCTTAAACATGGTGCCAGGGGGGAGGTTGAGGGGGATAACAAACATGAGCCAACAAGTGTATGGTGCAACCATCAGTCCATAAGGATTGAACCCATCTGTAGCCAACGCAACACATACATTTCGAGCTTCGCCGGCTTTGTCCTTATGTTGGTCGTCAAAATATTTCCAAGCATCAGCCTCGGCTGGATGTACCATGTTATCGAGACGATATCGTATGCCGTCTTTGTGCCATGTCATCTGTTTTGCGAATTCCTCGGTCATGTACAGTCGTTGGATCCTCTGTATGAATGGGAGGTACCGTAAGATTTGCACTTCGGGATGTCCGATTTGCTTCTTATGACCATCACCAGGGTTTACCTCCAGGTACCTAGAGGATTTACATTTGGGGCAGTACTTTGCATCCGCAAGTTCTTTCCGAAACAAGACGCAACCATTTGTACAAGCATCTATCATCTCGTATGGCATCTTCAGTGAACGAAGGATTTTCTGTGCCTCGTACATGTTATGTGGCAGAATGTGATCTATCGGAAGCATGAAGCCAAAAACTGTCATCATTTCATTAAAGCCATCTCGACTGCTTCCCAATTTACACTTTAGGGCCATTAAGCATCCTATGGCATCCAGTTGAGACATAGTAGTATGCTTGTGAAGTGGTTTCTGTGCAGAAGACAACATATTGTAATAAGCCTTCGCGGTTGGCTCTGGAGCTTCCTTCATAACATGATCAGGCCCTTCATCGAAGTTTGCTTGATGAAAGTCTTCTAACATGTCTCCGCACCCGGCTTCATCATCAAATTCCTCGATGCATTGCCTCAAGACCTCGTCTCTCGCACGATGTGCTTCACCATGGCAGATCCACCGGGTATAGTTTGCCACAAACCCATATGTGATAATGTGTTTACCCATGGTGAGCTGAGTTTGGTCTGACTTATTTTCACACTTACTACATGGACACGACGCTTTATAATGTCCTTTGTCAAAAGCCTTTTTTTACAGAAACCATCGACGTTGCGTCCGAATTCACTGGAGAAGTCACGCTTATTCCTCCAGTTTGTGTACATCCACTCACGGTTATCCATCCTTTAACTAGTGATATAAAGACATAACAAGGTGGTGCAAGAAACAAAACTCTTAGAAGATTTGTTAACATGGCATGCATGCTTCTACACGATATCTATCATGCTATTGTAGGTAAAGATAGGTCCTAAACCCACCTGAGGATGTGTAGACGGGATTAGTTCCCATGCTCTACTCCTAGCCGAGACAGAATTTCGGCAGCACCTCCCCGTTGTTCTCCAAGTACACGTCCTGGAAAGGAGATTGTGTACCCGGAGAACAACAGGAAGGTGAAGCCAAAACTACTGTCCCAAATCGGAGCAGACCATGGAAACTAAACCCATCTACACATCCTCAGGCTGTCCAAAAAACGTGGACAATTCGAAACAGATATGGTCATAGATATGCAAGCATATGCATATTTCCAACTGTATCTCTTTCGAACGGGAGACGCGTAACTAGGTTACGTGATATAGCCATCTAGGTACATGATATGGATACAGGGGCATTAGCACATGCTCACCTAGTAACTCAACACGAGACGGGGATGGGCGGCAAGATGGAGCCTGAAGAGGCCTCCTAGGCAACAGCAACGTGGCCTCCTCCTACTCCTTCGACGGTGGTTGCGGCAATGGGAGCTTTCCTGCAAAAACCCATCAAGACTTAGCGTTTATTCAAAATTTCGGCAGCACCTCCCCTGTACGGTGAGGTTTCCAAAACCTGCAAGAAAATCCACGACACGAAGGTTGGGCCACAAAAACAATTTCTTCCCACGACTCGATGGCCGGACACAAGAAGTAGTGATTTGCCTCCGATATTTTGCCATTTTTTGACTTTGTCCTTGAGCATATGCATTCTGTTTGAGTTGTTCGTGGAGCAGATGCAACATTAGCTACATATATACAGCCAGCAATGCTAGTGTGAATGGGCACATACTACAACTTAATCAACCTCGCTACATATATTCATAACAGCTAGCACTACAATATATTTTTAAATAGTACTACAGCTTTCCATCTACTCACTGTAAATATGGCTACATTACTAGGTAGAGAATCATCACTGCAAATGAAAAGGATCATAAGAGTTACATGACAAACATTGTTGTGTTAGTTCAATTTTCAACTGACAAATATCTCAATGCCACTAGGTAGAGAATCATCACTGCAAATGAATTAATCTGTGTGATTGAGAAATTCCACGAAATTAATTTGTATTGATGGAGATATGATGTGAACTCTCACAAATCTATACAAAGTTGGCATGCATATGCATATGTACACAAATCACGCGTCTCCTCTCTCACCCATGCAAAAGATGAAGAACCAAATGGCAGGGATTGTTACAGCACCAGGACGGCAGTAAATAACCAGCAAACTCATGGAAATCGGTTGCTCACCTAGGGTCTCGCCGCCGCCTTCTGGACTGTGAGACGGAGGGGAGCTGGGGACGGCTGGGGCGTGGGCGGCCAGGTGGCGGCCGGATCCGGCCGCCCGAGACCGCCGCCGCACTCGCCCGGCGTGGACGAGGCGGGGGCGCCCCGGCTCGACGCGCGGCGGTAGCGGTGGCCGGGCGCGCGGGAATGAGTGGGGGCGCGGGTGGGGGGCGGGCGCGGCGCGGCGGCGGCGCCGGAGGAGGGGGGGGCGGGCGCGGCGGCGCCGGAGGAGGGGGTGGGCGCGGTGGCGGATCGGGGGTTAGGGGCGCGGCGGCGGACCGGGCTGAGGAGGGGCTCGGGGCGTGGTTTTTTTAGGAATAGCGGTTTGGTGGGTTGGGCGGCTTGCAGTGAAACAGCGGTGGACGAACGTTTGCTGTGCGCCTAGGATGTCTAGCGCAAGGCAATCAAATATAATTGCCGTGCATTTTAAAGCACGGCGCACGACAAAGACCAAATTCACGATTTGTATTTTCAGCAGCGCGTAAAAATAAATACCAAACTCGAAAGTGAAAAAATAAAAATGGGCCCACAATCTTTGCCGTTCGCTTTGTACTACGACGCACGGCAATGATTATGTTTGCCGTGCATTTTTTACTAAAGCGCACGACAAAGACAAGTGAATTTCTATTTCTTGTGTACCCGTGAATGGATAATTCAAATTTTCGTGAATGCGTTATTCCACGTAGGATGAAGCTCTTCATTGTAGTAAAAAATATGAATGTCTTTCATTGTGTGTTTTTCTAATTTTTTTCTTTGAAGTTATTACTCAAATTCAATACATGTTTATTTAAATTATTTAGTTATACTTAATATATGAAAATTAGAAAATGGATAAGAAAAAATACCATGAACTAACATGAGACAATGTAAGTTGTATGTTCGCTAGAGAAAAGTTTTTAAGTCAAAAACCAAGTTCAAAATTTACTAAGACTACATACCAAGTGAGATGACTATGAACATTATGAAACTTCGAGTTAGATGCTTCGGTTTCTAAACACTATACGTGACGGATTGTTCCAAATCTCTCTGTACTATTTTTCACAACCTTCCCATGGTATATCACGAGCTCTCGACAAATATCATCACTTTCAAACTTCATTTGCAATTAATACAATAAAAACATTTCAAATACACATATTTTATCATTCCTCGCGAACAAATTGTTTAAAATTTCAAGTATTTCATGCGTAAGGTTCTAAAAAGGTATCAATTAAAGAAGTAACATATGTCCACAAACATTATTATTTTATGCACTTGCAGTTCAAATTTGATTTACACGAAAAAATCCTATCCATCAAAACAATTCATTAAAATTAGCAAAAATAAAGGTATGATTACATAATTGAAATATAGAGTGTAAAATAATATACTTGTGAACGAAAAATTGAAATAAGGTGAGAAAACTCAACTTTTAAAAATACATTGTCGTGCGCCAATGTAAAACGCACGGCAACGCTATAACTTTGTCGTGTGCCATACCAAAACGCACGGCAAACTTGTTGTCTTTGCCGTGCGTTTTTCCAAGGCCCACGACAAAGGTTGACGCCCGTCAGCTCAACTGGCCGACCAGCTCGGTTGGGACGTCCAAACGTTAGTGTAGACGAATTGCCGTGCGTCCCTAGGAAAACGCACGGCAAAGATTTGTGATTGTCGTGCGCCCCCAAAGACGCACGGCAAAGTATATGGGTACCGTGCGTTTTTGTTTGACGTGCGTCGTCCGGAAAACGCACGGCAAAGACGACGTTTGTCGTGCGCCCGACGAAAAGCGCACGCAAACATTTTGACGCACGACAATCTGCCGTTTTCCGGTAGTGCTTTTCATTAATACACTGCCACATCAATAAACATGCTCAAATGACAACTTATTTAATACATATGAAACTCCCACTGAGACTCAAAACCAGTGGCTGTGGCGCGTCTTGCGCGCCGGGCTTTAATGGCCCAAAGGGGAAAGTTGTTGGGCAAAATAAGAGTTTGCGTTGTTGGCTGGCCTGTGTTCAAGTTTTTTTCTGCGCATTTCCGAGGGCTTCCACCTTTTCTCCCCTTCGCTACCTTTTGTGCTTCGCCTTGCCTCGTGGTGGGTGCGGGTGGCTACGCCGCGCAGTGCGGCTTCGTGCGATGGGGTGTTTCGCGCTTGAGTCAGGTTAGGTCGATGTTTGCTAGTGTAGCTACAGATGACGTTCACTCCTCAAGACCTGGAGCGAGGTGAGGAAGACCTGAGGTGCGGATGGGCTACCAATGCGAAGTGCACTGGTAATTGCGTAATAGCCATCGTTAAGATCTGCTGGGTCTTGAGCTTTATCGCGATTCTGACAATATTCTCTAATCATCTCAAGACTGCAGAGGCGCTCACGGACCTCTGTTTTTTTTCTCGGTCGGAGTGCAGAGTTTTTTTTTACAACTGCAAACTTTATATGTATTAAGCAGTCAATCTTACAGAAAGGACCTCCAAAGAGGACCAAATTACATCAAGGTCCAAACACTGGATAAGCACAACAAAAAACACAGCGGCGGTGACAGCGACGAGCTCACCGGCGGGAGGCTGTAGGGGCGCCGAAGGCGCATACAGCAAGATGGAGGGACCGCACATCACGTCGGTTGTAGGCAGAACGACCGAGCCGAGGAGGATCGTTCCAAGCGACCGTACAATAGTTGGATTGCCGTCGCCGGATGTAGAAGAAGAAGGTCGCAGTCAATCCTTGGTGATGGCGGACTCGTCAAGGCAGCGTCGGATGATATTGTGGCGGAGAGAGATGTGGATCCGCAAAAACTTTGGCTGCCGGGTACTTGACGGACGAAGTGGAGCAGTGGAGGAGGTGGGCAGTGGTGAAGGGGGTGGATTCATGGAGAAGCAGATCCCGGTGGGAGCGAAAGGATAGAGCTGCAGAGGTGAAGACGAGGGGGAGGGGATCTGCAAGAGGGGTAGGTGGATTTATTTTATTTAACCATACCTGACCATGGAGGACGACGGCAGCGAGGTGACCGACGAAGATGGCGACCGCGACGGCCGCGACTCCAGTCCACCCCTGACCGTCGAGGTTCCCCCAACTGAAACATTACAGGCTTCGTCTTCACCCTGAGAGGGTGCTTGGATACCTTTTAGTCCCATGACTAAAACTAGTCAGGCTAAAAGTTGCTAGTCCAAATCCTAAAGAGACTAAGGGCATGTTTGGCACAGCTCCGGCTTTGGAAAACAGCTCCAGAGCTGCAGATACATGCAATTCCGCAGTGGAGCAGCTCCACCGTGGATCTGAGATCCAGTAAAGTGTTTGGTAGATCTCCATATTTACTACCATCCCTATGACATCTGGGACCCACATGTCAGACAAATAAAAAAAAGTCTTATTCCTCCTGATGCAATCGATGTTCCTCGCTCGGTGGCGGTGAGGGACGGGGATTGGGAGGCGAGCGCGGCCATGGCTGCCGACGGGCACACGAGCTCGACGCGGTCCTCCACGGCCCCGCTGACATTCGTCGTGGCCCCACGCGAGCCCGCCGCGGGAGCTCGCGGGAGCAGGCGAGCACCGCCGTGGCCACGCCTGAGCTCCGGCGCCCCCACCGCTGAGGATATAGAAAACCAAGGATTGATTCTTCACCTGAATTTTGCAATCTTTAATTGTTCAATCAAATCACAGTTCACAAGATGCAGCAGTTGCGGCCCGTATGACTGCCTGTTGACGAACACCTGCAGGGCGTGGCCCGGTGGAGTAGACGGTTAGCTGCGGCCACTTCCCTGACTTCAAGAACTACTCGGTCCAGTAGATGTTGACGCTGCACCAAGCTTTTAGAGATGAGCAAGCAGAAGAGAGAGACACCAGAAACTGCAATGGCAAATAATTGAAGAGGAGGAGGTTCAACAATGGCGGATCGGTGCTGTACCACAGGTAGTCGGACTTGTCCCACGTCATGCTGAGCTGCTCAACTAGGTCGTCCTTGGTGAAGGTGCAGTCGTCCAGGGAGTTGGTGGCCTTGCTGTAGGACCGCAACGAGAAGCCGTCGGCAGGGCTCATCGTCGCCGACACCGACGGCTCATTGACCGTCGCGAGGAAAATGCGGAACAGCCGTGCGCGGCTCGCTGCAGAGGGGCACACCGGTGAAGAGGAGCAACCGCGGAGGGCTCGCTGGTCGCGAGGAAGACAACGAGGATGCCTTCGCCCGCCGGAGAGGAGGAAGGGCCGCGCGGGGGCGGGTGCGGCCTCGCCGCCGGTTGCCACAGGGATGGGCGCGGCCTCGCCGGTGGCGGGCGGGCGCATGGCCTCACCGGCAGGGCACGACCGGAGCAGCAGGGGGAGCTTGAGGTCGGGCGCGGGGAGGGGTCTCCCGCGGCGTCAGGGAGGAGAGTAGCGAGGACAAAATAGAATGAATCGTTTTTTCTGTGTAACCAATGGCAGTGGTGGGTAATTTACCTCAACTCCACGAAATTTGGATTTGGTGGAGTACCTCCTGAGGCAATCCATGAAAATCATGGAGTTGGGGGCTGTTCCACCATTTTTTTGGAGCAGATCCACGGTGGAGCTGCTGGAGCTGGTTGTGTTTGGCTGACAATTTTTGGAGCGGAGTTGGTTTTTTGGATCTAAAGCTACGTGGAGCTCTGCCAAACACGCCCTAAAATGTAGTAAATGAGCATTAATTATCTCTCTCCCTCTCTCCCCTTTCTCCCTCTCCCACCAATAGATGAGACATGTTATAGATTTCTATGAGTTTAAATGAAGAGAGAGAGAGCTAAAGCAAAGTTTAGTAGGGGTTCCTCTTACTTAAAAGTTTTAGTCTCAGAGGGTGTTTGGATCCAAGTGACTAGAGGTGACTAGACTAATTTTAGTCACCTTGAGAGGCTAATTTCCCAAACACCCCTGACTAAAGGGTGACTAAAATTAGTCTATTCTCTAGTCACCCCTGACCCAGCTAAAAGGGACTACGACCCCCTCTTTCTCTCTCTCCTCATTATGTCGAGGCCACATCCAGGCTCCCCACCGCCCCCGTGCCCCTCCTCCCGCGACGGCCCCTTCCCATCCACCGGCAGAGGGTACGGCGGCTCCTCGTCGACACCCAGCAGCGGTGCATACGGTGGCAATCCCCCTCGCCATCCCACGGAGGAGGCGCCTACGGGAGCAGCTCCTCCGCCACTCCGTTGTACGGCGCCTTGACGAGCCAGTGGTGCGGGTGGCCGCCGCCACTGTGTCGGGGGGATGAGCGCCGGGAGGAGTGGCGGTCGGCATCGGGGACGGGCGCCGGGAGGAGGATCGGATGCGGGCCGCGCCTTGCTCCGTTCGCTCGATCTGCGCCGCCACCGGCCATGACGTCCCTTGCTCGTCGTCGATCCGCCGTGGAGGGAGGGTGCAGATGCGGACCGCGCCTCGTCGCGCCCTTGCTCCGCTAGCTCGATTTGCGCCACCGCTGGCCATGGTGTCCGCTACCGTCGTCGATCCTCCGTGGAGGGAGCAGGGCGGAGCGGCACCTGGAGGGGCGCCGACGGGGAGATGGCGGCCAGGGGCAAGAGAGGAGATGAGGAGAGAGCGGAAGGCAGGGGGAGGGGGAGAGAGAGAAAGGGGGGACTTTAATGCTGACTAATTTTAGTCATCTTCCAAACTGGGTGTGACTAAAATTTTTAGTCTACTAATTTTAGTCATGTGACTAAAATTGGATCCAAACACCCTCTGGATACTAAAAAGATTTAGTCTCAAGACTAGTTTTAGTCTCTCTTTAGTCAGGGGTGCTTGGAACTTTAGTCTCTCAAATGGACTAATTTTAGTCAGACTAAATTTAATCTCATGGATGCAAGCACCGCGTGAGGTTGTATGCACCGTGGGTGTTTGCTGGGCGGTCTCCTTGGGTCATCTGCATCTGCGCTCGCTTCTGGGTGCAGTGTTTGTTGGCATTGGTAAGCTCGTTTCTTTATCTTTGCCGCGGGGTCGTCTGAAATGCTGCACATCTGTTATTTTTTTTCAGTTCGCCATGGCTACGGTAGTTGGTTTCAGGGCCCATTCTGTTCTGAATGCTGCTGTTGTTGGCGTTGGTGGCACTGAACTGATGTTCATGAATGTCATGCAGTTGGGGCGTGCAGGACGCTGTTCCTCGCTGGAGGAAAGGTGCATCAGAAGGTTGGAGTGCGTACTGTTATGAATCATAATCAATGTGGCCAATTAATAGAGAGTTGAAGAGATGAGGAGTAGAGGATGGAGAGATGAGGGGTTAGAGATGAATTATGAGTATTTACTCCTCCCTCTATAAATAGAGGGGATTACCCCTTTGTACACGGTTACATCAGCAAAAATAAAAAGCTCTCCCTCTCCTCCCATCCTGATTGTGTTCTTGTTCTAGTGCTCATACAAATCTGTGTGTGTGTTCTAAGTGATCTAGAGACCTGATTTCTAACACGTTATCAGCACGAACTCTATCGGGCTAAGAAGGTAAAGAAGTCAGGAATCTGTTCTTCTACCTAAAGCACATACACACATATGTATCACCGCACAAATCCCTCCTGGTGTCGTTGGCGCCTCAGCAGCGCCCGGTGACATGTAGGCGGCTCTGCCGTCGTCACCGTCCTCCAACGGAGACGATCAGGGCAATGCAAGAAAGGCCCTGCCTCCGCTCGCCATTGAGAGGCCCTGAAGGTCGAACCTGTCGCTGTCCTGAAGACGGGCGCACAGATCGAGTCACCACCATCCTGAAGATGGGTCAACGGTCCTGAAGTGCCGAACCGCCGTCGTCGAGCACGCGTCGGCACCGACTAGCATGGGCGCAGCCCTGAAGTGCTGCTGCCCAAATGCCGCCTCGCCGCCGCGAGTGCAGCCCACAGACCGTCGGCCACCGGCGACCCCTCCGCCGCCGGAGTAGGCATGGCCGCACGGCCCTCGCCGCCACCGCTAGGCGCCGGACCCGCCGCCGTGCGCGCGCGGCCGCGGCCCCGCAAGCCATTCGCTTGGGCGCGGCCTCCTCGCTGCGCGAGCCACCGGCGACCGCCACTCGGGCGTGAGCGTGTGGGCGGGCCCCGCCCCGCCACCGCCGCGGCCTTGGAACGGGCGCGCGAGGGCCCCGCCCCGCCGGTCACCGGCTGCGACGGCCGGGCGCGGGAGCACGCGGGGGGCCCGCCCCGCCGGCCACCGCCGCCCGAGCCCGGGCGCGCCGCCCCGTAGGCCACGGCGGGTGCGCGCTACCCCGCCGCCGCGTAGGCGCGGCGCGCGCGGCCCACCGCCGGCGCACGCGAGAACGGGCACGCCGCCCCGCCGCGGGTGTGCGCGGGCGCGAGCGCGGCCCCGCCGCAAGGCGCCCCCTGCCGGCTATCACGGGCCGCTAGGGCCCGCCGCAGCCGCCCATGCGCGGGCGTGCTGTCACACCCGATTTTCCGAAGGAAACCAAGTGCATACCTATATGCATGCCAGGATCAAGTTTCATGCATATAGTGACATATAAGTGAATACACAAACAGTATCATGTATGAAAAAGGATGATTATCAGAGATTTACGCTTAATCCTGGAAACGAAGGATCCAAACATCACAGGCAGTCGACTGGGGGTTGCGTACGCGTAGCACCAGCAACATCTTCAGCAAACTCCATAGTAGCTTCCTCTTTCTGAGCAACATTGTTTATAGCAAGTGTGAGCACTTGTGGTACTCAACAAGTGTGGGGGAAAGAATGAATGCAAAGGCTTTATAGTGGACTGGGCTATAAGCATTTAAGAAATTTTAGTTGGTCAAACTTTATTAGCACCTGATTACTAATAAAGTATAAGTTTATACAAACCCACATTAAGCATAAAGGTAAGAAATACGCCATAAGCATATGGCCAGAATAACCAGAGAGCACGATTTAAGTCCATCTTCAAGTTCAGTTATCATATGAGGGTCCAGGCCGCTCTTGACCGTGAGCACGGCTAATCGATTAGTTTTACACTCTGCAGAGATTGTACATCTTTACCCACAAGTTGCGTAAAAGTTCTTGGAACTTTAAACCCAACCATGCGGTGCTAGCTAGGCACCATACCACACTACCGAGGTGTGATTCCATAGGGACGCTACGAGGCCTTTACAAAGAGTCCTCCAGTGCGTATTAGTCCATAGTAGTATGTCATAGAGGTTATCTTTCGTACCACACTTCTATTACGGATGGTCAGCCATAGAGTACTTCCGTTCCAACACCACTCCGAAATAGAAGAGCCATAAAAGCATTCCTTCGTCCCCTACCTACTATGCGAGTAATGACCACACAAAGACTTCCCTAATTACTCGGCCAAGACCAGAGCCATATAGTTCTTGTGGTTGCACTGTTGTCCTGGGTGGTCGCTGTCGGTGTTTTAGACCGGCAACCTACTAAGGGGAGTACCCGAAGTAGATGAATGTGGCCTCGTCGAGATCGGTAACTCGAAGGAAGAGACATGTGGCACACAATTTAGACAGGTTCGGGCCGCGAGGTGCGTAATACCCTACGTCTGTATGCTTTGCGTAGCTCCGGATTGATTGGGTACGATTACAAGGTGGTGCAATTGTACACCGTGAGATGAGATGATGAGAGAGGGGTCCCCGCCTCGCCTTATATAGCCGGGAGGCGGGGTTACAAGTTGGAGTAGGGAGAGAGTACTAGTCGAGTACGTTTAGGAGTCTTCCATACAGCGCGGGACATGTACAGCTTCCTAACCAAGTACTTCTCCTCCGTAGTTCTTGTGCTTCACGCCATCAGGTGCCGTGCAGTGCAAGCCGGGTGGTCCTAGGGGCCCACCGAGTAGTCGGTCGTGGTACCCACCGAGGTAGTGGGCCCAGGGAGGTCCATACGACAAGCCCCCGAGTAGTTTGTAGTTGAGAAGGATAGCTTCAAGTAGTCTTGACGGCCTTAATGAGTAGTCCTCAGGCGTCCCCGAGTACTACAAGTCAAAAGTCCTCAAGAGTAGTCGAAGCATCCCGAGGCTGGAATGTACTCCAGCTGATGTTTGAGCAATCTTGAAGTCTTCTCGAGTAGTCCCAAGCGTCCTCGAGTGCTGCTCTCGAAGATCTTCAAAAATGTCCGTGTTGTCTTGAAGCCGAAGCTGATATGGAGGTGCAATTGTAAAATCGCACTCCATATTGAGTAGCCCCCGAGCCTTAGGTTGAGTCGTAGGCTCTGGCTAAGGCTCCATCTGAAGTTTTGGCAAGAATATCCCGAAAAATCCGGAGAAAAAACCGAAGGACACGTGGCACGGAGCCCCCGAGCCTTGAGTCGAGTACTTCCTCTCGAATTGAAGGGTCATCTTGTAGAATGTGTCCTGAGATGCTCCTGAGTCTTGTCGCTTCCAAGGTAGTCGAGTAGAGGTAGCTGAGCCCCTGAGGTGAGGCGCGTTGACTAGTTGAAGTTGAAGAGTCACGCGCGGCCGCTGAGTCAGCCGGGCGCAAGACTTATCCATCCGGCCGTTAGAGGGCCGCGTTGACTTATAAATAGAAGCCAAATCCCTTAGGGTTTTTCACCCCACGCAGCTGCAGCCATTTCAAATAGATCTTGGCCGGAATCGGCGCCGGCGCACGCACGCCGCCCCCGCGATCCGAGTGCGCCGCCCCCTAGAGCCACCGGAGTAGCCCCCGAGCGAATGCGCGTGAAGACGCCGTGCACTAGGAGGATGAAGGCGTCGCCGTCCAAGACCACGAAGACCACCGGCGGGAAGAAGAGGGGCCGCGAAGAGGCCGCCGGATCTGCCGCAGGGGCAACGCCGCCGATGTCTCCACCGCGGCCAGATCCGAACCGCGAGTGGAAGAAGTCGAAGGCGAAGACCGAAGACTTGCTGGCCCTCCTCAACAGCAGATTCATCTGGGAGAAGGAGGTGGACATGTGGAGGGCCACCGCCGGGGATCCGTACCCAATGGAGAAGAGCGAAGACGAGATCCCGATGTTCGCGCGCTTCGCGGAACGTGGGCTCGCGCTCCCGGTGAGCGACTTCTTCAAGGGGCTCATGGGGTACTACGGCATCGAGTACCTCAACCCCAACGGTATTTTCCACACCATCGTCTTCGTCCACTTCTGTGAAGCATTTCTGGGGATCAAGCCCCATTGGATCCTGTTCCGGAAGTTCTTCCGGGTGAAGCCGCAACCAAGCGCTAGCGAGCCCGCGGGTAGTCGGAGGAGCGGGAATCCGGACGAGGGAGGACGCCGCCGAGCGCACCTCTCGTACAAGCTCATCGACTCCAACCAAGGCCGGAAGACGAAGTGGTTCTACATCACGAACCACCACCCGGGGTTGCCGAAGCCGAGCGGGAAGCAGCCCAAGCATCGCCCGTGGTGGAACACAGAGCCGACGATGCAGGAGGGGATCCAGCTCCCCGAGTTGTTGGTGCGGATCAAGGCGCTGAGGGAAGCCGGGCTGAGGGCCGAACACGTGGCCTTCAGCTTCATGAAGCGCAGGGTGCAGCCACTGATGGCTCGCGACACCCTTGGATTCGAGTACACTGGCAACGACGACACGTCGCGGATGCCTGGAGACGAAGTCGACGACGACGACATTGTTGACAGGCTGGCGCGGATCTTCAAGGACATGCCACCGTACACGGCGTGCCCCGTCTCGGAGTTCTCTGCCGCGTGCCCGCCAAAGGAGGTAAGTAGCCGTGCCCCCGTGTCGAGTACCCATTCCGTGTGAGTAGTCATTCTGATGGGTTGTGTCTTGCAGGACGACTTGAAGAAGTTCGTCTCCGAGCCGCCGCCGCCCCCTCAGGAAGTCGAGATCCCAGAGGAGGGGAAGACCAAGGCCAAGGAGCGGCGAGAGGTCGGCGAAGGAGACGACACTGTTGTCGTGGAGGACACGTCCGACGAGGACGACGACGAGGAGACGCTACAGGACCGCTTCCAACTGCGGTCGAGGTTCAGCCGTCCTGGCCTACCTCACGTCCCCCTCATGCAGGATCCACTGACTAGCCTAGAGGCTAGTATGGCCGCGCCACCGCGGAAGCCGCGCAATGCGTCCCACAAGCGCGTGTCGAAGAAGTTGAAGGACACCGAGACCACGACCCCAGAGGTGAGCCATCTTGAGTAGTGTAGTCGAGTACTCGTGGCTCTAGTTCGCTTGCTGACGATGAACTTTCCTTGCTTGCAGGAGGTGCCACCTACGGAGCCCATTGATCAGGGCGACGAAGGCGAGTGGGACACGATGGGGGAACCCGCTGGGTGTCGTAGCCCAGCCCCCACTGTCGAAGAGCTCCTAGCGCAGATGGAGCGCCAGCCCCCTGCTCGTCAAGAGAGCACGAGCCCGCGCGCGCCGCCGCGGAAGAAGTGATGGCCGCAGAGGCGCAAAAGAACGCTGCACCCGCTGTTATCGCTGCAGAGGAGGCAGCGGCCACAAAGGCGCAAGAAGAGGTGCCCGCCGAGGCTGGACTGGTGGACATCGGCAGCATCCTCGGTACCCCGACCGTGATGGTGGTCCGGTCAAGCTTGTAAGTGTTGTATCTTTCCGAGTAGTACTTGATGTAGTAGTCGAACTTGATTGACAACCAACTTGTGTACTCTGCAGAAAATCAATGGATCTGTCCTGGGAGGGGGATGAACCCTCTACAGCGGTGGCGGAAGAAGAAGCCGCGCCGCCCGCCGAGGAGTCCACTCCCGCCCCTAAGGCAGAGCCCGAAGCGCCGGCTGCCGAGGCTACGTTGCCCGAAGCCAGCGTGGTCGAAGGTGAGTACTCTACTGAGGCTGTCGTACCCGCCAACGAGTAGTCGTAGATGTCAGATGACACTGATGCAGTTGTCTTCTCGTGGACAGGCGCGGAGGCCGAAGGGAGAGAAATCCCCGCGGTGGTGCCAATGGAGAGGTTGACACCAGAAGTGTAGGAGGCTGCTGGGGGAGCCCCCGAGCTGATGGAGGTGGCCGTCGGAGAGGCCGCCACAGCGACTGGAGGAGAGGAGGCCACCGCGCAACCAGAACCCGCTCTGGAGGTGGTCGTCCGCTCCCCGGAGATCCAAGACGTGGAGCCCATCCGCTCCGCACCGATAACCGAAGCCGCCACAAGTAGTCGCGGTGGGGTAGAGCTGCTGGCGGATGACTTGGTCAATCCAGCAACGGTGGCTCGGCATCCGGAGGCGGTCCCGCCGGGCCGAGCAGTGGATGAAGGTGAGTAGTCGTAACTCTTGAGTAGTCAATCCTCTAGCGTTGAGTACTCATCGACATATGTTGCCTGTGCAGGACGTCGTGGAGAGGTCCCGCGAGAAGTCCAATATGCTTCAAGGCTTTGGCGACGCGGTGCTTCGGGCAGAGGCGCTGGAGGACCAACTCGTGAAGTCCCGGAAGCACGCGGCCGCCATGCAGTCCAAGCTTGACACCGCCTTCGCCAAGTACCACAACGACATCCAGGAGATGCAGGCGAAGAACGATGACTTAGTGCGGAAGAACAAGTTGCTCCGCAACAAGAACAAAGGTACACCACTTGTCTTGTTGAGTACTTGTTGGAGGTCGAGAGGTAGTCTAACCCGCCGTGCCTTGTTAAGTATTAATGAAGAGAAATTCCATCAATGAGTACTCGTAGTCGTGATCTCGCAGTGCGGAGTCCCATCGTGGAGTTGTCGCGAGTAGTCGTACTCGTCGGTAGTCCCGTTGGGGGAAGTAGACAAGAAAGAAGTTGATGAACGATCAATTTTTATTACGAAGAAGTACACACCGGATGGCCGGGGCCGTAGTTACGCAGTAGTCGCCGGGACCGGAGGCCGCTTACGGCTAAGTGGTGCTAGGGCGAGTAGCCGCTTACGACAAAGAGATCCGTAGGTAGCCGTATAGGCCGGATCTAGGAGTACATGATCTCTCGCAGACCGCCGCTAGAGTCCTTGTCGCTCGTTGCGGCCCGGGATCCATAGGTAGCCGCATGGGGCCGGATTCGGGAGAAGAGTAGTCCGAAGACTAGTGCCTCGGACCGGAGGCCGCTTACGGCCGAAGGAGTAGTCCGCGGACCGAAGCCCGGACCGTGAGGCCGCTTACGGCGGAGGGGTCTTGATGTAGTCGTGTAGACTTGAGCCCCCGGGGGTAGTCATGTAGACTTAGGCGTAGAACCGACAGAGCTGGTCGACGTTCCACGAGTTGTTGACATCTTCGCCTTGAAGTGTTTGGAGGCGGTAGGAGCCCGGCCCGGTCACCTTTGCTACGGTGAAGGGACGTTCCCAGGGGGAGCTGAGCTTTTGTAGTCCTTCCGTGTTCTGGATACGACGGAGGACGAGATCGCCAACGTTAAAGGAGCGTTTCTTGACGTTGCGGTCGTGGTAGCGTCGGATACCCTCCAGGTACCTTGCTGATTGGACGAGGGCAGAGCAGCGAGCTTCTTCGAGTCCATCGATGTCAACTCATCTGCTGTCTTCAGAGACGCCTTCGTCGTAGTGCTCCACTGCTGGTGAGTTCCATATGACATCAGCAAGGAGGATTGCTTCGGAGCCGTAGACCAGGAAGTAAGGGGATTGCCCCGTTGGCTTGGAAGGCTGAGTACGTAGCCCCCAAAGTGCATTGGGTAGTTCCTTGATCCACTTGCCTCCTTTAGAGTTAGCAGCGTCGTGTAGCCGCTTCTTGAGAGCGTCGAGCACCATCCCGTTGGCGCGCTCGACTTGTCCGTTGGCCCTAGGATGGGCGACTGAGACATATCGGACGTCGATCCCGCTGTTCTCGCAGTACTCCCCCGGGCGGTGGTTGTTGAAGTTGGAGCCCGTGTTTGTGATAATGCGGTGGGGTAGTCCGTAGCGATGCACGAGTTCATCCAGGAAGTCGAGTACTCTGTCAGCCTTGGGGCATGTGACCGGCTTGACCTCGATCCACTTGGTGAACTTGTCGATGGCCACCAATACTCTGTTGAAACCACCTAGCGCAGTGGGTAGTGGCCCAATCATGTCGAGCCCCCAGCAAGCGAAGGGCCAGGTCGGCGGTATGGTGACTAGCTTGTAGGCTGGGACGTGTTGCTTCGCTTGGCGAAGTATTGACATCCTTGGCACCTTCGATGAGTTCTTCGGCGTCGCTCGCAGCCGTGGGCCGGTCGAAAGCTCGCCGGACGGCCTTGCTGACCAGCGTACGAGAAGACGCGTGGTTGCCGCAGACGCCCTTGTGGATCTCCTCCAAGATGTCCTTGCCTTCTTGTCTAGGGACGCACTTCATGAGTACTCCAGAAGATGCATCCTGCTTGTAAAGCTTGTCTCCGACGAGGACGTAGGACTTGGCACGGCGGATGAGCTGCTCGGCCAAATTCTTGTCGGAGGGATCTTCTGCTCGCTGAGGTAGTCGATGAAGGGTTGCCTCCAGTCCTCGTCGATCATCATGACCTCCTGGCCAGCTGGCGGATGCGCTGGGACAGTGGTTGGTGGCACCAGCTCCGGGATGGATGGCGCGTGAAGCTCGTGGACAAAGACACCCGCTGGTACTTGAGCGCGAGTAGAACCGAGCTTCGACAGGACGTCCACTGCAACGTTGTTGTCGCGAACGATGTGGTGGAACTCGAGACCGTAGAACTTGTTCTCGAGCTTGCGGACTTCTAGGCTATAGGTGTCCATGTTCTCCTTGTTGCGGTCCCAAGGCTTGTTGACTTGGTTGATGACCACTCGCGGAGTCGCCGTAGACTAGTAGCCGCTTGATGCCCAGTGAAGCCGCGAGGCGGAGCCCGTGTAGGAGAGCTTCGTACTCGGCTTCGTTGTTTGAGACCTTCCGGGAGATCCGCAGGACGTACTTGAGTTGTTCGCCCGTTGGAGAGATCGGGGAGTACCCCCCGCACCGCGCCCTCGAGGTTGAGTGAGCCATCGAAGTACATCACCCAATGCTTTGGTCGCACGGTTGGAGTAGGTAGCTCGTTCTCCCGCCACTCCGCCATGAAGTCGACTAGCGCCTGCGACTTGGTGGCTGTGCGTGGCTTGAAGTCGATGGTGAGGCCGCCGAGCTCGACTGCCCATTTGGAGATTCTTCCAGTAGCATCTTGGTTCCGCAGGATGTCGCCGAGCGGGTAGTCGGTGACGACGGAGATCGAGTGCTCCTGGAAGTAGTGTCGTAGCTTCCGCGAGGTGATGAGTACTGCGTACAGAAGCTTCTACACAGGCTGATAGCATGCCTTGGACTCTGACAGGACCTCGCTGATGAAGTAGACTGGGCGCTGGAGTGGATAGGCGTGGCCGTCTTTCTGCCGCTCAACAACGATGGCAGTACTGACCACGTGAGTAGTCGTAGCGAGGTAGAGCAGTAGCTGCTCGCCTTTGCGAGGAGCCGTGAGGACTGGTGGCTTCGATAGGAAGTCCTTGAGCTGAGCAAGGGCTTGGTCCGCCTCTGGAGTCCACATGAACTTCTCTTGATGCTTGAGTAGTTTGAAGAAGGGGAGCCCCCGTTCTCCAAGCTTCGAGATGAATCCGTTCGGGGCCGCCATGCACCCGGTCGGCTTCCGGACGTCTTTGATGCACGTGGGAGCTTTCATGCTTGGTGATGGCGAGAGATCTTCTCGGGGTTGGCTTCGATGCCGCGTTGGGCGATGATGAAGCCGAGTAGTTTGCCCGAAGTTACGCCGAAGACGCACTTGTTCGGGTTGAGCTTCCAGCGGTACTTGCGCAGGGATGCGAAAGTCTCTTCAAGGTCGCCGATGAGGGTACTGGAGTCTCTGGTCTTGACGACCACGTCATCCACGTAGGCTTCGACATTCTTGTTGAGTTGCCTCTTGAAGTAGGCCTGGATGGCTCGTTGATAGGTGGCGCCGGCGTTCTTCAACCCGAAAGACATGGTCGTGTAGCAGTACACGCCAAACGGGGTGATGAATGTGGTCTTCTCCTGGTCTTCTTCCTTGATCGCAATCTGGTGGTACCCGGAGTAGCAGACGAGGAAGCGAGAGCAGTCGCAGCCCGCCGTGGAGTCGATGACTTAGTCAATCCACGGCAACCCGAAGGGGTCCTTGGGGCGGTGCTTGTTAAGGTCGGTGCGGTCGACGCACTTCCTCCACTCGTTCGAGTTCTTCTTGCGGACGAGGACGGGGTTGGCGAGCCACTCGGGATGGAAGACTTCTCTAATGAAGCCATCCGCGAGTAGTTTGGTGAGTTCTTTCTTGATGGCATCCCTCTCGTCGTCGGCGAAGCGTCGGAGGTGTTGTCGCTAGGGGGTGGCCTTAGGATCGACGTTGAGGCGAGTGCTTGATCAACTCCCCGGGCACTCCCGGCATGTCCGCCGGCTTCCACGTGAAGATGTCGCGGTTAGCCCGAGGAAGTTGATGAGCGCGTCGCTTGTCCCGAGGTCGATCGTCTTGACCAAGGCCTCCTCGGTGGCCGAGGCTTGTTGCCTTTGTCAGACTTCTCAGGGATGTCGAGTTCACTTGTTGCAAGCTTCTTCGACGCGGCGTAGACTTCCATCATCGCGTTGGGTACTTGATTTGTAGAAGGGATCTCTACGGCTTCGGTGTCGCAGTCGTGCGAAATCTTCAAGTCCCCTTGGAGAGAGAGTACACCTGCTGGGCTTTGCATCTTGAGTACCAAGTAGGTGTAGTGGGGCACCTCCATGAACTTGGCGATGGCCGGTCTGCCGAGGATGGCATGGTAGGATGTTTCGAAGTCCGCGACCTCGAACTTGATGTACTCGGTACGGTAGTTGTCCCGAGATTCCTCGAAGGTAACTGGTAGGACCACTGAGCCCAGTGGGATAGCCGCATTACAGGGGACGATGCCGTAGAAGGGAGTGTTGCTCTTGGTGAGCATGTGGGTGATGTCGAGCTTCATCTTCTTCAAGGTCTTGGTGAAAAGGATGTTGAGCCCGCTTCCACCGTCGATGAGCACCTTGTTGAGCTTGGAGCCCGCGACCACTGGCTTCAGGACGAGAGGGAACCGTCCTGGTTTGGAGAAGCTGGTCCATTGATCCGCGAGGGAGAAGGTAATGGGTACCTCCGACCACCTGAGAGGGGTCGGGACCGCTGGTTCAATGCTCATAACTTCTCGACGGGTAGCCTTTTGCTCCCGCCTGCTGGGTAGTCCTCCGAAGAGGACGTTGACGGTCTTGTCAGGTTCTTGGAAGTCGTTGTTGTCTCCGTCGTTCTTCTTCTTGCCTTTCTTGTCGTGAGGGTTGTCTGATGCTCAGTAGTGTTGTCCTCGGACTCGAGATCCTCTGGATCCGACCCGAAGTCGAACTCGTATGCGGAATCCGAGTAGAACCTGGAGAGGGGGTTGGAGTCCAAAGCGTGTCTGGGGGCGGTGTCGAAGTCCGAGTTGTACTCGGGTACGGGCTCCTTGCCGGCCCGGCGCGAAGAGGGAGCCCCCGTGCGGGCCCTACAGAGGTTGCGGGGGCCACGCGTGGAGCGCTCGCGGGATGGGGGGACCATATGCGATGGCTGAGCAGCCGGCTCGCATGCGATAGCCCATGGAGACGTCGAGTTCGAGTTGGAAGCGGACTCGAGCTCGAAGTCAGCGTGATGGTTGAAGAGCGAAATTTCGCCGAACTTGCCGGCGAGTTCGCCTGTGACAACTTCAGGAAGCGTCACGAAGCCGGTCTCCGGGTTGGGCGGCATGGTGAGGCGGCGTTGGAAGGATCCCGTGTCGTCAGCAGTGCAGACCCAAGTGCCGAAAACGAAGGTGTCACCGCGGTTGAAGGCGACGGTTGGCTTGAAGTAGACAGGAGCCGTCGAGTTCGCCATGTGATCTCGAGCGAGATCCCCCTACCGGCGCGCCGCGTGTCGGTGTTTTAGACCGGCAACCTACTAAGGGGAGTACCCGAAGTAGATGAATGTGGCCTCGCCGAGATTGGTAACTCGAAGGAAGAGACACGTGGCACACAATTTAGACAGGTTCGGGCCGCGAGGTGCGTAATACCCTATGTCCTGTATGTTGCGTAGCTCTGGATTGATTGGATACGATTACAAGGTGGTGCAATTGTACGCCGTGAGAGGAGATGATGAGAGAGGGGTCCCTGCCTCGCCTTATATAGCCCGGGAGGCAGGGTTACAAGTCGGAGTAGGGAGAGAGTACTAGTCGAGTACATCTAGGAGGCTTCCATACAGTGCGGGACATGTACAGCTTCCTAACCAAGTACTTCTCCCCCGTAGTCCTTGTGCTTCATGCCATCAGGTGCCGTGCAGCGCAAGCCGGGTACTCCCAGGGGCCCACCGAGTAGTCGGTCCTGGTGCCCACCGAGGTAGTGGGCTCAGGGAGGTCCATACGACAGTCGCTCCATGTTCCGATTAAACATATGGTCTTGTATTAAACATCCAAAGATATAACTTAAAGGTATATCATGATTCATCATTATTATTCATTAAAACGACCATAACCCAGGTATAGCAACTAAGCATAGCTACCCAACATAAATGTAAACCCAGGTTAACAAGGAGTGATCATAAAGACTAGGTAATCCTTAATAGGAACCTGTCAAAATTAATGCAAGCAATGCAATGAGTGATTAAATATAATTCTTAGGACAAAATATCAAGGACACACTTGCCTTTAACCAAAGTAGTTGCTCAGAATGTCTTCACCTCTTGCTCTTCAAAGCTTCTCGGACAACATTCAATCTACTCGCATCAATCATCGCGCACAAGAATACAAAACAAACAAACAGGCATATACTAAGAACAATACACCAATCAAAAGAAAACTTTAAAAGAGCGCACTAAGGAGTAGGCTCGATGATGTCAGCTAGCAACAGCTAGGTATTAGATAAAGATGATGAGTCCAAATAAATATTTGAAGATCTTGAACAACAAGATTGTAGATAGATTTAGATATGGGAAAATGAGAATATATGATAGAAATAGCTGGAACGAACCTGATTAACATCTAAACTTCTTTTAAACATTTTGCACTCAGAAAATACCGGGATGCAACAGCACACTAACACATAACCATTTATATTATTTAGAAAAAAACAAACAAACATTTTTTCCTATTCTATATTTCCTGTGAAGAAAATAAATGTTGGAAAATTTTTAAAATTATAGGAAAATTGTTATTTAATTATTCTTTCTATTCACATCCTAAAATTGGAAATTTCAGGGTGTGACAAATCTACCCCCTTAAACAGAATCTCGTCCCGAGATTCGAAAAAAAGAAGAAACAAGGAGAAGAGAGCTAAACAAGAATATTGCCATTGGGGTAGGTAGACAGTTATCCTCTTTGGTCGTCCGGGTGTAGGATCTTCAGTATTCATCTTTCTTGGTTGTTGTACTCTTCATTAGTGTGAGCTAGATGGGATAATAGCAAGCACAAGGTGGGAGAGAAGGTAGAGTGAGTTCTTCTTTTCTTCAACTTGTTCACTTCTAAATGGCAACGATGGCAGTAGCATTTCTTCTTCTGAAATCCTTCATTAGATCAGGTAGAGAAAAGGAGAGATAACAAGGATGTGGGAGGTACAAAAGAAGAACCTAGCTAAGCAACTGATGTTATTGCAGATATAAGACCCACAATACATCAACACTAACTACAAAGAACCAACACAAGCAATGTCATAAAACCAAGCAACATCAAGCAAAACACAGAACTCCACCACTCAACATACAAAAACGGTGCTAAACGTTGTTAATAGGGTCAAAGGGGATCCTCCTAAGCATGCACATAGCTTCTTTGATCGGCTGGGCTTGACTTCAGGTGATGAATTGATAGCTCCTTTGTTTGGGTGACTTGAGCAGGCATGCTTCGGGGTACGTGGCATGAATGAACTAAGAATTTTGAATAAGAAAGGAGACTTTGGAATCAAAAGTCAATGGAGAGAATCCAAAGTATTGCATTGTTTGAAAAGCAAGGAGAGATACGATAAGCAAGATGGATACACAAAAGATAAGTTAGAAGAATAAAGAGGTAAGAAAGAATAAACACGAGGTAAGGGAAAGAAGGGATGAGAGGGTAGTGAATTGCAAGAAACCGGTGAGGTCATTGAACGAAAAATGAGATCAAGATCAAGAGATCAAGGGGAGAGAAAATAAATAGACAAGGTTAGAGAGTTTAACATTTGCAAAACAATGAAGCGCAAATGAAAAAGAGTCAAGTCAAAAAGGTGAGTTAACATGGAAGATTGAGGAAAAACGATGGTCAAGGAGTGAGAATATTAATCACACTGCTCAAGGAAAAAGGTAGTGATGAATTTAGATCAAAGAAAACCTTAAAGATCGACCATTGCTATCTAAGCCTACATCCTACAGTCGATACAACTCTGATACCACTCTGTCACACTCGATTTTCCGAAGGAAACCAAGTGCATACCTATATGCATGCCAGGATCAAGTTTCATGCATATAGTGACATATAAGTTAATACACAAACAATATCCCGTATGAAAAAGGAAGATTATCAGAGATTTACGCTTAATCCTAGAAATGAAGGCTCCAAACATCATAGGCAGTCGACTGGGGGTTGCGTACGCCTAGCACCAGCAACATCTTTAGCAAACTACATAGTAGCTTCCTCTTTCTGAGCAACATTGTTAATAGCAAGTGTGAGCACTTGTCATACTCAGCAAGTGTGGGGGAAAGAATGAATACAAAGGCTTTATAGTGGACTGGGCTATAAGCATTTAAGCAATTTTAGTTGGTCAAATTTTATTAGCACCTGATTACTAATAAAGTATAAGTTTATACCAACCCACATTAAGCATAATGGTAAGAAATACGCCATAAGCATATGGACAGAATAACCAGAGAGCACGATTTAAGGCCATCTTCAAGTTCAGTTATCATGTGAGGGTCCAGGCCGCTCTTGACCGTGAGAACGGCTAATCGATTAGTTTTACACTCTGCAGAGGTTGTACATCTTTACCCACAAGTCACGTAGAAGTTCTAGGAACTTTTAACCCTAACCATGCGGTGCTAGCTAGGCACCATACCACACTACCGAGGTGTGATTGCATAGGGACGCTACGAGGCCTTTACAAAGAGTCCTCCCATGCGTATTAGTCCATAGTAGTATGTCATAGAGGCTATCTTTCGTACCACACTTCTATTACAGACGGTCAGCCATAGAGTACTTCCGTTCCAACACCACTCCGGAATAGAAGAGCCATAAAAGCATTCCTCCGTCCCCAACCTACTATTCGAGTAATGACCACACAAAGACTTCCCTAATTACTCGGCCAAGACTAGAGCCATATTGTTCTTGTGGTTGCACTGTTGTCCTGGGTGGTCGCTCCATGTTCCGATTAAACATATGGTCTTGTATGAAACATCCAAAGATATAACATAAAGGTATAGCATGATTCATCATTATTGTTCATTAAAACCACCATAACTCAAGTATAGCAACTAAGCATAGCTACCCAACATAAATGTAAACCCAGGTTAACAAGGAGTGATCATAAAAAATAGGTAATCCTTAATAGGAACCTGTCAAAATTAATGCAGGCAATGCAATTAGTGATTAAATATAATTCTTAGGACAAAAGATCAAGGATACACTTGCCTTTAACCAAAGTAGTTGCTCAGAATGTCTTCACCTCTTGCTCTTCAAAGCTTCTCGGACAACGTTCACTCTACTCGTATCAATCATCGGGCACAAGCATACAAAACAAACAAACAAGCATATACTAAGAACAATACACCAATCAAAAGAAAACTTTAAAAGAGCGCACTAAGGAGTAGGCTCGATTAGATGGATCACTAAAGCACACAAACCGTGCTTGGAGGAAGAAAAGCTTGGTTAACTTTAAGGAGATGGTTGTGAAAGATTGAGCAAGGACCGGAAAGATCACACTGAGATTGAGCTCGATTCTATCGGTTACGCAAGCGCAAGAAACGCTGAGTACAGAACTAAGCTCGAAACTATCGTGAGATCATTAACACACAAAAAGGGACTATGTGCTTGTTCATATTTTAATGAGAAATCATGTGGAAAGAATATTTCAAAGCAGGTTATGTTTAATTAAGAAAACACGGTAAACTTAACCATATTTTATTAGCAGATATTTAAGTACAAGTTATATTCAATTAACAATTATTTTAGAAAGACTAAGCATGTGCAAGAATCTAATCGAATAACTTTATACTACGTGTTCAACTAAGCATATTAATATTGAAAAGACATTTATAATATCATCAAGCAAATTAACTTTATTATGAAAACCGATGTTTAATACTAAGCATCTTTTATTTAACAAAACCTATGGAATAAGTATTAGTCAAAATTAATCATGCAACTTTGGGGTTAAAACAAAAGTAATAGGTGATACACATGCTAACGCACAAGTTATGGTGAAACGAACGAGAACGGCACAAACGTACAATAACGGTACAAAACTAGTTAGGAGGAACATGTCAGTGAAAGAATTGCTGAGATCAGAATTGGATAGAATAAGATATGGAATTCAATAACAATAAAAAAGATAACTGGTTGAATATGACATAAAGATGAGTCGGCATAAGCAATGACTATAATCAAGCAAGGAAATAAATGACATATAGATTGGTAGTTGAATTATAGATTATATTATATAGCTGAAAGATAAGACAAAAGATTTATGAAGTTGAATTATAGATTATATTATATAGCTGAAAGATAAGACAAAAGATTTATGAAGTTTCATTACACGGGAAAGAAGTGTGGCATAAGCATGATGTAAACATGACACCGCAGGACACCTACAGGTATGCATGCATGGCTCTGTTTTGCTTGCAGATTAGTGAGAGATGGACGGAAGGGTGCATGCAGTGATTCTCACCAGCGGCGTCGACGGTGAGCTCGGCAAGACAAAAGCACCAGCAAGCTCGTGGCTAAGATGTCATGTAGAAACGATGAAGGCGTTGAGGTGCTGGTAGCCGTGCTTCTCCTGGTGACTATGGCCATCGCTGAAGACATGTACATTCAAAGTAGTACACCTTGTAGTTTGTTGCCACCGAAAGAACAGACGGCGGCACTGCAAGGCAGCGGGCAGGCCGGGATACAGGTGAGAACAGCAAACCAGGAAGAAAGCTGAACGAGAAACATGATGGTATGCTCACGTGTGGCTAGGGCCAATGATGGCGATGGAGGAACGACGACGACGACGATCGAACTGGACGAGGAGGGCTGGAGACGGTGGCTGATCACAAGTGAGATCATCGTATGTCCCCGGTGAAACTCCTGGAGACGACGATCCACTATACCACAACCCCACATTAACGACGGATGTGCGTCGTTATAAGTGTGTAATTACTGTTGAACCATCCGTCGTTGTATCCGGGTGTCGGATCAACCGCCGTTATTTCACATGTAACATCTGCGCATCCGTCATTATAAAATTTACAGTTCCTGTTGAACCGCCCGTTGTTACATCTAAATTAATGAGTTGGGCCATCCGTTGTTATATGAAGTGGGCCATTTTCGCACCGCCGCCCCTCCATTGATCCCCACCTCAATCTCATGCGCTCCAGCACCAGCCGCCGCGCGCTCCCAAATCCGCCGCCGCGCGCGCGCCTTCGCTCCCTCCCCCAAAATCGCCGCGCGCCTTCGCCCTCTTCTGGCCCCCAAATCGCTGCAGCCACATGCTTTCGCCCCCTCCCCAGTCGCCGCAGCACCGGCATCCCCTCCCCCAAATCCGCCACAGCGCCGGCGTCCCCTTCCTCAAAATCATCGAGCGCCGGCGCGCCGCGTCCCTTCGCCCCCTCCCCAGTCGCCGCAGCCTCTCCCAAACGCCGTCGTGTGCCTCGCCCCCTCCAAAATGTTGTGCTAGTCCCACCACCATTGCTCCCCTAACCCTCTCAGTACGTCAGGCGGTGCTACTCCCACTGCCGGAATCTCAGCCCTTGTTGCCTGCCAAGTTCGGTGCCAGCCTCTTTTCCTACCGACTTTGCTGCTACCAGAGATTCGACGTGCAGGGTTGATTTCCTTCTATATCCGGGTGAGTAACCCTAGTGATTTATCCTGTTAGCCGTGAATACGTTTGTTGTTCCAATGCATCCTGCTCTTTGTAAGCATGTCTCATGTAGTCATGGTTTGGCTTCCTAGATTTATTGACGTGATTACTTTCTAGGGAAATCTCTGATGTGCTACTACATTTTTATATCTATCTCATCTTCTTGCAGTACTATAAAAACGAGTTGGCACTTGTGAGAAACTATTTCATCTGCTTGCAAACTGAAAGAAGAGTTGAGACTTGTGAGAAATATTATCTTCTTGTGTGACAGAAGGTACTACATGTGTTCCTTGTTTTCTTCCAAATAAAATTAAATGATGTTATTTCATTCTCCATCTCTATTGCCGAGTAGGATGCAACTAATGATATGCCTTATAGATATAATTATTCATCTTATATAGGTTACTTGATATTAATAATCAGAAATTTTATGTTATTTATATCTGAGCATAGGAAATAGTATAGGAAAATCTGAATGTGTTTGTATATATACTGAATTCACCTAATGCATATGCTCAGTGTAGCTAGTCAATCTGCCATTGTGAGGCTGTTGTACCTTTGCACGGAGCTCACTTATACACCTTGGAGCTATTTGGAGAATATTGGTAGCAACCGGCCTTGTGTATTGGTATGTACTTCTTCTCTCTTGTTCAGTAGATAATATATGCGATTGTGTGTATGTGTGGACATTGACATGTGAATTGCCAAAGTATGCAGCTTTTTGTTTGTTGTTTTTAAATAAGCTCATTGTTCACCATCAAGGCTGATGGATAAAACGTGGATGATTGTGATGCTAGGTACATAACAATTAATTTACATATTCTAAAAGTGCTATTTGTGTTAAAATGGAATTTAACCTAATACTTGCATGTAGGCACAACAAGGTATATTTGCAAGGGGTAAACAGTTTGTTAGCTTTTGCATTTAGGAATTCAGCGGTAGGCAGCAAGATATTATGTCCTTGTACAAAGTGTGTTAACTCGTTTTGGAAAGAAGCAAGTGAAATATGTGAGCACTTGATATGTGATGGGTTTCTAAAAGGATACAAAATATGGAACTTACATGGAGAAGCTAGCTCTTCTATCTATTATGGGAATTATGATAGTGGAGAGGCTATGGAGGAGTCTAATGAGGAAGATGACATATCTGATTTGCTTAGAGACTTAGCTGCTGGTTTAGATGATAGAGGAGATTTTGATGACAACACTTCTGAGCTAGAACCTTGTGCTGAGCTAGTTGCCATTCAAAAGTTAGTAGCAGAAAATAGCAAGGAGTTGCACCCTTATTGCAAGAAATATACACAGTTGTGTTTCCTAGTTAGATTACTCCACATCAAACTCCTTGGAGGATGGACGGATAGATCTTTTAACCTGCTACTAGATCTACTTAATGATGCAGTCCCTGAGGGTTCATGATTATCTAGAAACTTTTATGAAGCTAAGAAATTGGTGAAAACAATATAGGAATTGGATACACTAGTATTCATGCCTGTGACAATGATTGCATCCTCTATTACGGGGACAATGCAAAATTGGATTCCTGTCCAAAATGTAAAGTTTCACGATGGAAATCAATAAGGAGGAGTTTAGATGGAAAGCATGTATATAAGGTCCCTATGAAGGTCCTTCGTTATTTTCCAATAAAAAAAGGCTCCAAAGGTCATTTTTGACATCTAAAACAGCCAGTTTAACTAGGTGGCATGATAAAGGTCGAAAAAAGGATGGTCTGTTAAGGCATCCTGCTGATTCACCTCTATGGAAAGAATTTGACCAAATGCATCTAGAATTTGCTGAAGATAGTAGGAATATTCGTCTAGCATTCACCACAGATGGTTTTAATCCATTTAGGACAATGAATGTTAGCTACAGTGTTTGGCCTGGTATTTGTATTCCCTACAACTTTCCACCTTCAATGTGCATGAAGCAATCAAATTTCATCCTTTCTTTGTTGATTCCTGGTCGGTATGGTCCTGGTAGTGATATGGATGTCTTTTTGGAGCCACTAATTAATGATTTGTTAGATATGTTTAACAAAGGAGTTAGAACCTATGATGCTTTAGAGAGGGAATTTTTCTAGTTGCGGCCTGCTGTGTTGTGGACTATTACTGATTTCCCTGGTCTAGGCTATGCGTCTGGATCTGTCACAGCTGGTGGAGCTGCTTGTCCTGATTGCCACTCTGAAACATGTTCCTTTACACTTGGTAACGGTAGCAAGACTTGTTATATGGACCATCGTAGATTCTTGAATGAAAATCAACCATTTAGGTTTGATGTCGATAAATTTGGTGGTAAACCGAGTTTAGGCCAGCACCTATTCCACTTACCGGAGAGTAAAGATCTTAATACAGTTTTTGGTAAAGGACCATCTGGAAAGAAACAAAAAGCAAGAGACGCAAGGAAGGAGATCCATTAGTCATTTCAAAAGGATATCTATTTGGTTCAAACTTCCATACTGGAAAACTTTATTGTTGCGGCATAATTTTGACTTCATGCACATAGGGAAAAATGTGAGTGAAAGCTTCTTAAATACATTCCTGGGCACCGCTAGAAAATCCAAGGATAATCTGAATTCTAGATTGGACATTTGATCTCTAGGGATCAGGAGTGACCTTCATCCAGTTGAAGTTGATGACCAACTTTATTTACCACCTGCACCATACACAATGAGTCCTGATGGGAGGAAACTATTTTGTCAAATACTCAGAGGGGTAAAGTTTCCTGATGGCTATGCATCTGACATACGACATAAGTTACATGTTAATGAGAGAAAGATATTTGGGCTGAATAGCCATGAGAGCCACATTATTCTACAGCATTTGCTGCCACTTGCTGTGAGGAAAATATTGCCTGAAATGGTTTGTGCTGTTGTGATTCGTGTAAGCAACTTTTTCAAGAAACTTAGCTCGCCTGTCATTCGAATAAGTGATATGGAAAGTCTAGAGGCAGATATAGCTGAAACCTTGAGTCTTCTTGAGACTATATTCCTTCCATCTTTTTTTTTGATATTATGGTACACTTGATGGTTCACCTTCCTAGACAAGTAAGAATAGCTGGTCCTGTCCATTTTTGCAGCATGTGGCCCATAGAAAGGTAATTTTGTATACTCAACAACTCCTATATACTCACTATTTTCAAGACATTACAAAAGTGCCTATTATTTGTGTGCGTAGGTTTTTGATGAGAGTGAAGGATTCTATCCATACCAAAACTCACTCTGAGGGATCAATTATGGAGTGGTCTATGTTTACTGAGTGTCTTACTGTTTGCGCTCGCTATTTACATAATGAGACTCATTTGAGCCGTCAAGTAACATATGATGAAGACTGTAGTAGAACTCCTTTCTTCCGTAGCATTGGTCGAGGATTGGCTGGAAAGTCCATATAGTTAATTTAGACCACAAGACATGGTTATAAGCCCATAGATATGCTTTATTCAACTATGCCAATATAGAACCTTACCTGCAGTAAGTTACTAAATTCTCAGTTCCTCACATGATCACTTTCCATTGTTGTCTAAAATTATTAAATGACCTTTGCAGCAAGCATGCTCAGTATCTATCCTCCATTGGTTATCGAAATAAACGAGACATTGATCGCATTCAGCATGAGTCCTTTCATGAGTGGTTTAGGCTGCATGTAGAAGAAATGTGTGAGACATCACCCGAAGAGATAAGAATTTTAGCTAAGGCGCCAATGACGATTGCAAATAAGTTCAGTAGCAACACCATAAATGGATTCAATTTCCACACACAGTTATATGATCAAGGTAGATCTGTTCAGAATAGCGGTGTTGCTGTAGTTGCAGAGTCCACAAGCACTGATAGGGGCAATAATGACAATATTATTATCATAAACAAGACTTATTATGGTATTATAAAGGAAATTCTTGATCTGAATTATCACCACAAAGGAAATGTGGTACTTTTCAAGTGTGATTGGCTTGACAATCGTGTGCAGGATAAGTGGGTAAAAACTGATCAATTTGGGATCACAAGTGTCAACTTTAAGCATTTGTTCAATACAAGTGAAAAATTATCTGATGAGCCTTTCATTCTAGCATCACAGGCAGTGCAAGTATACTATGTTTCTGATCCAATTGACACCGAATGGGCTGCTGTTGTTCAGTCCAAACCAAGAGATGTGTGTGACTTTGATAATTTAGAGAATGAGCACATTGATAATGATAGCGGACTAACTGTACTACTGCCTGATCTAAATCGAAATGTGACAGTGGATATTATTAATGGAATTGTTCCTTCTGTTAGAACAGACATAGATGGTATAATTGTTGATCCCAAAAATTCTAAAAAAGGGCGTAAAAAGTAAGTATTTACTGGCTGCTATATATTTCTTATTGTTTCCTTTCGAAGACATAGATGGTATAATTTCTGCCTGCTATTATTTCTTGTTGTTTGCTTTCAATGGCATAAACAGTATAATTTCCTTTTTTTCAGAACAAAAAATGGCAAGCGCAAGAGGAAATGAAGTGGAGGAACCCATCGCTAATGTTTATGACCAACAGCGGCGTGAAAGGATTGCAAATAACAAAAGGATGTTGGATTCTCTTATTCCTAGTATGAGCAATGGGGCGCAGCACCGTCAAACTAAGAAAAGGACAAAGGTATTCTCAAAACATTTTCTGTAGAATAGTTTATGTACATTTTCTATAGAATAGTTTCTGTACATTTCTTCTACTAATTACACCATCAAGTATCATTGCTGCAGAAAAATTATACAGGTGATGCTCCAAATGGAGGACATAATCTTCGTGCAAGGTCACAAAGAAATGGTGCCGACCGTGCAAATGAGAAGATTGGTGAAAATCATGACTTTCAACCGATTGGAGATTTCTTATGTGACAATGATGGTAATAATCATGATTTTGGACTAAATTTCTCATGTTGTTGCTGTTTTGCTACTATCTTCCACCTATCTAAATCCATGTTTAGTACCGGTTAGTCGAAGTTTTTCTACTTTTAGGTACGAATTTCCCAACAGAAGTCTACAAAAGAAGAGGAAAGGAAGGGGTATCACTAAATTGAATGACATATTTGCAAGGGCACCTGGCATGCCTAAAATAAAAATTATGGTCAATGAATATGGTCAGCCTATTGGAGATGATGCTAGAAGGTTTTCTAGTGATATTGGCTGTCATGTGAGAAAGAAAATATCAGTTGGTTGTGCTGACTGGAGGCTTGTAGATGCTTTGAAAAGAAGTTTGAAGTGTGGACTCGATTTGAAGGTATATCATGGTTGGCACATTTCTTATCCCGTGTGCACATTTTCAAGATAACTAACTACTAATTGACTACATTTCCATGCTAGGAAATCTTTGACATCGATGATGCTACATTCAATTGGTTCATGAGTACCTTGCAGGAATAAAGTGGAAAGAATTCAAGGAAAAACAAAAGGCACATTATTTTGATGACAAATTTACAGATGAGCAACTGAGGGAAATTTATGAAAGAGTTAGTGATGATGATTGGATGTTTCTTGTAAACTATTGGAGCTTGCCTGAAACTGAAGTAAGTGGCATCTAATATGAATCTGATTAAAATCTTTGAACCTTTTTCTTCAATATTTGTGCAGAAATTAACATTGTCTCTTGTAGGCCCATGCGGAATCAGCCAAAGTCAGTCATTCAAAGATGCGAGTACTCCATTCATCTGGCAGCAAGAGTTTTGCACGATCAAGGCATGAAATGGTATACAAAACTATCTCTGTACAATACAGTCTTGCATTTTCAATACTAAAAGTTCATGTACTTTGTAGGCTCGTAAACTAGGGTGCCCTCCTCGAAGAGATGAACTCTTTATAAAAACATATGTAAGAAAGAATGGAATGCCATCAAGGAATGCAGGACAAATTATTGTAAGACTTCCTGTTGAAAACAATTGTAGTTTGCAATACTACCATTTGCTGTATAAGTTTTAAGCATGCATATTCGAATCGTGCAGAATAAACTTAAAAAAGTTGTTGAAGACCGTCCTGAGTTGAGGCAAAGAACAATTCAACAAGGTGATGCATTTGCCGTTGCTTGTGGAGAAAAGGAGCCAAGAGGACGCATCCGTGGTTTGGGTCTAGGACCAACTCCCCAGGATATTGGTATCCCAGCTATGAAGTCTTACACACCCACAAGACTTCAAATGCAAGCTCTAGCCTTGAAAAGGCTGAACGTGAGAATGAATCTCTACAACAACGTGTAGTAGAAATGGAGGAAAAGATGGCTGAGAATGGGGAACTCAACTCACATAATGGGTCCAATTTACGAGAGCATGTGGTATTTATTTCAACAACTCTTACTAGCTACTAGCTCCTAGTGCCATTGTATCTCAAATTCATCTATCAATTATTTGTAGATCCAAAGGCCTGAGAATGAAGCTCAGAACCATCATGATGGTTATATTGATGAAGATCAAGTTTCTGTTCACTCCGATGATGATAGGGATGAATACTTGGGGGACAGGCAAGTTGTAGCCCCGTCGGCAGCAATTAGCCCTGGCAGTGTTGCCCCAACAGTGCAGTCCCAGCAATGCAGCCCTATTATTGCAACATCACCAAGGAATGATGACACCTCTCGCTTTTCACATAATGGACTAGTAATCTTCTCATCCATCCTACGAAGTTTTTATTTATGACTTAACAGTGGTTCTAGTCTTTGATTTAATTCCCATAACTACAACATTTGCTTTAGGTTGGAAAGGATGTGATATTGTATGCCTTTATGAGGTCGACCCTGTGGCTAAGAGCACAATTATTTCAACCAATCCTAACAGTGTGTTAGGAGGTGAGGCTCTTGGAAACCAAGATCTTGTGAAGTTGTTGTGAATGTTGTGTTGAAAAGAGACACCATTCGCCTCGGCCTTATGGTGATGTGAAGACGATGGCCGATGCTCATAAGATGTCAATTGCGTGGCCATACAAGAGAGTAATATACTTGTCTTTCCTTTTTTTAATGTGTGATGAGAGACAAAAAATTCTAACTATTGCTATTTCGACGCTTGAAGGAGGCATCAAAGTCTAGTAGAGGCACTATAGGTATGTTATGTATTTCAGTTTAAGTAAACACCTACTCTGAACTAATAACTTGTGAAATAATTAGGAATATGCTCCACCCTAGGATATCTAGCACTTATGAAATAACAACTACTCTGCATGTGCACCATCCTAGGCTAGGTGAACATATTAGCACTGTAAGACTTAGCAAAATTTTGCTGGTATCCTAGTATTCTTAACATTAGGTTTATTTTTGCCTCAGGCCTCTGCATTGCTTTTTTAATTTGAATTCATCAATCTGTTTCCTTTCTTTGACTTGTGCCTGCTAGCTCATATCTTAACAATGTTATACTCCAAGTTTTTTTTAGAACCTTGTACAACTAAAGTGATGAATGCATACTTCTGATTTTATTGCAGGTGCTCCACGAAGCACCAGAGATTTCGGCCCCAAGTAGGGTGAGCTAGATAGTTGCTGTTGTTGCTGCACAAGTGTTTCCCATGGACATGGAAGCTTGATCATGTTGAGAGCAATCAGATCATATTAGTTATCTTGGATGTTATTTTGTCTTGAACGAGTCCTAGAGATGAATCCTTTTGTAAGACAAACATGTAACTTTATAGCACCTTGTTTTGAACTTTGTGGTTGGGACAAACTAACGACTACTCATGTGATGATCTATGCTAGTCAAACTTATGTTGGTTGTGGAACCAAAAATTATATCGATTGTCCATTGTTGGGAATATCTCAAATTGTGTGCCTTGTTGCTCGATGGTTTGAATGAAATTTGTATGATTGTATGTTCTCTTGATGGTTTGAATTGTATGAGTTCTTTAATGATTTCAGATAATATGATTATATTAATGGTGTTGTATTGGGTTGGTATAAATGGGCAACGGAATGTCTGTCGTTATAACATGCATCCGTGGTTATAACCTATGCAATGGATCATGCGTCGTTATAGCATGCATCCGTCGTTATAACCTATGTAGCGGAGCATCCGTCGTTATAACCTGTGCAGCAGAGCATCCGTCGTTATAGCATGCATCCATTGTTATATCTTTTTGCCGACGCCAGTTATAACGACGGATGGTGACCGTTGGTATAAGTTTATGGGGTTGTGGTATAGTGATAGTTGCCTGCGGCGACGGCATGAGCGGATGACATCATGATGAAATGAACGAGATAGAGAAACGGTGGGTTCTCACCGACGGTGGAGAGAGACGAACAGAGGTACGGTGGCCGGAATTTTGAGAGGGGCGGACCGGCAGCTTGGCCTCCTGCCAAGGTGGGCACCCTGCTGCTGGTCCTCCGGCCACGAGAAGAAACGGCACGTGATGAGCGGTCTGGCGTGGGCGTCCTCGATGGCTTGTTCCGGCGAGCGTCCCGGGTGATGAATCGGCCGGCGGTGGAGCTTGGGCAGCGGCCGGACTTCTCGGTGGCGGCAGCTTGCTTCATCCTCGCGGCACGCGGCGGGCGCTAGGGCTGCGGCTGCGTATTAGGGTAACAAGAAGCGAGAGGCTGGCGTGCGGCAACTTCACCTTTATAGGTCCCGCGTCATGTATGGTTGATGGCTTGGCTAGTGAATTGGATTGGAGTCCGATCCGTGTAGAATGAAAAAAGGAAAACCGAGCCGTGAAAATTAACTCGTTGCTTGCCTTCCGTTCCGTTCATCAGGTGCAGGAATAGATATATGGACTGAAACGAATTTGGATGGTTGTAGTACGAATTATTTTGATCAGAGTACATAATCATAAATAACAAAAGGATGTGTGTACGGTGTGAACAAGAGAGTAGTCCGCGAAGAAGGATTATCGAGTAGAGATTGAACATTGAAGTATACCAGTGAGCTATGCCGTAAAAATTACCAAAGACTAAACTCTGTAATAAATTACGGACATGACTCAGCATGCATGGGATTGTTCGTGGCAGATGATGGCGTTAAGAGCTTCATGACTGGCTTGCATAAGGCAAATCAACACATGACAAAAAAGGCAGCTGGACGACAGGATGATGTCGGCTAGCAACAGCTAGGTATTAGATTAAGATGATGAGTCCAAATAAATATTTGAAGATCTTGAACGACACACTACAAGAAACTATTTAATCTGTGACATAACCATTCTGTCGCGGATTAAATAAAATTCGTCGCAAATCAGCATCCGCGACGATTTACGTTTTCGTGGTGGAATGAGCGTCATTGATTAAATCTCTTGACGTTCCTTTAATAAATGTCGTAATCCGTGACGTATCTGGACCGTCACGGAGTAGCCCGAGGCCCATGCAGCCCAACCCATAGCTCACTATCCGTGACAAAATAAATCGTCACGGATTGCTGGTGACTGATGTGACATGGCTACTGACTTGGATGCTGACGTGTATGCCACCTGGCTGCTGACGTGGCGTGCCACCTGCCAGCTGACGTGGCGTGCCACATGGCTGCTGACTCGGATGCTATTAATGACATGGACAATGACATAATTTGACAGGTGGTTGCTGACGTAGCAGCTGACTTGGATGACAACGATGACGTGGGGAAGACATGGCGTGATGACGTGGAATTTTTAGGACCCCTCGACTGACGGGCCCTATTCTAGAAGTGGGCCACATTACAGCCCAGAATTTCAGCCCCTCAGAACCATTTCAGCCCACTAAAAATACCCATCACATTTAACCCACAAAATAAACACAAAAATCTGCTTCATATAGAATTCAGCCTAGATAAAACAGATGTATCATATAGGACAACACACAGATGTATCATATAGTACAACACACAGATGTATCATATAATCAAAACCGCTTAAATACAAATTCAACGGATTGCCAACACCAACAGGTATAAGCCAAAAATCTGCCATCTAAACAGGAGCCAGAAGTATAAGCCAAAAAAAATCTGCCATCTAGACAGCAGCCAGAAGAATAAGCCAGCACAGTATATAGACAGCAGCCATCTTGTTTTTCACCACCAGACAGATTGCCAACAACCATCCTCCAGCTGACTGAAGCAACAAAAACAAGGAGCAATGTCAATATGATTAAGAAGCTACAAAGCAGAGCTGGGTCTTTGATGTATGCATGTTCTCCCTGTATCCTGCTTTTCAACACATTGAGAGTAGTTTTCTTGAAAAGCAAGAAAATGAAAAATAAATAAAATGCTCAACAGATGCACGGTGTCGTTCGCTTGGTTTATTTTTCTGCAGTAGCCTCATGCATTCAGTATACCCAACATGCAAAGGATATACAGCTAACTAATCATTTCAATGAAGCACATGTCCCAAATCAACAAGCGACAGAATAGAACTGAGAATCACTACTATAGAAGCACCAACCAGGCAACCAGGTTGATTACAAGTAAATATAATTAAGGTAGAGATAGAATAGAACATGAACTATTCTAGGATATAAGCACTGCGGATTAAAGGCAAGGAATAATTCCCATCATGCAGCTCCAGGATTCGGTGCATGAAGCCATCCAGTATCAGATCATCCATTGGAGAACTAAGGGGATGAGGTAAGACCTGAAAGTGTGCTGTTCAACCATGGAGATGGCCTTGCAAAGTTGTGGGTGTCAAACCACCATGCCTAACACAGCTCCTTGTGCACCATCTTGTCTTCTCAAGAACCTGCAGTAATCACATAAAGAACCAAGAATAAGAAAAATGGGAAAAATTCAAATGCCCCTGAATCCATCCGTACAATATATAGAAGAAATCAATATTCCTCATTAAATGGTCAGAACATACATATCAAATGCAGCCCTCTATATTTCAATTCACAAATTAACTACGACTCATCAATGTAGGCATCTATACTTGTTACACCAAAATTTTAGAAATCAAATGGGCATATTGAAACAAAAAACATGAGCGTATCTAAGAGTCCATGTAGTATCCCTTTATAACTGTGAAATCATGACGATATATAAGCAATTATTATACTCGCATTTTTATGTGTCACCATAGCAAATCTGCTAGAACATAACAGTCAACCATTACAATTCAGATCAACAGCTAGGAATGCAAGCACTAGCATTATTCCAACTGTTCCCAGAATAAAATTAGTTATAGTACTCTACCTCACTATTAGTCTATCACTGAACTATCACTTGCTTACTGCAATTTAAGAACATGTGGAAGGAGACAGTCAATACCTTGCATTCAATTGGTGACCGTCCAGGTTACTAGTTCGTCAAGGAGGAGTTAGCTTCACCTCGAGCTGCACCTCTTTCCTTGTTGCCCACAAATTCACTGGACCCAAGAACATCTTCAGAAAAGCACCTGCAAACCCAACAGTAGTACAGAACGATATTATAGCTGAAAAAGACAAAACCCAAGAACAAGATCAAGCTCAAAATAGCTCAAATTATCATGTGTCTTGCTCGGGAGCAGCAATGCAACATCACCATTGGTGATGAGGCACGTCGCTCGATCCAAGTCCTCAACCTAACACAAGACAGCACACACATCAGGGCGAGCAAAGCATGCACATTGCATCGATCACTCAGTGCCAGAGGATGCACAACTAGTGCTGGAAATTCAAGTTAATCGATGGACAGAGCTCCGGCCATGTGCTTAAAGAACACAGGGAAAATAATGATATCAAAACTAATAAACCAAACAACTCTTCACCCTTGAATATGGTCAATTATATCAAAGGGCAATGAAGTAAGTTGTGGCACTCTAGATTCTGATCAAGTAACTAGTGGGTGAGCACTCTACTACAGTATGAATTCGTTTCGTCAATAGGTGGACTGTCACTCTACATAGATGATTAACATACTAGTCGCTGCAAAATACCTAATATACCATGTAAGAACAGGAGATCGAAACTAACACAATCCGACCTCCACTCCACAGCTCTCTTTATTTGTAGAAATGCCTGATACCATATAAAAATTATTATGCAGCCCAAATACATTCTAATTCGAATCTTAATTCCAAATGCAGGGTGCAGCACATCTTGTAGTCTGAACTATTAACTCATTGTAGGAAGTACACATGGATCACAAGCTAGGACGCAAAATTACTCAGACAAAGGATATGCCATATTCAGTAATTCACAACAGCCAGATGCATACAGTGGGATCTAGTTGACTACTGGCGAGTAATTTCACCAAGGAAGAAGGGGATATCACAAACCCTAGGGACGGCGAACGCCGGAGGGGAACAATGACACTGCTACCGGGGCCGGCGACGCGGCGTCGTTGCTCACGGGAGAGGGGGACGCCGCGGAGGCGGTCGCGGGAGCGGCGGACGATAGCGCGCGGACGAGGGCGGTGAGCGCCTCGGGGGTTGGCGCCGCGGTCGTAGAGTGCCATGAGCAGCGACAAGGTGTGGTGGTTGAGGCCGGTGTCGAGGATCCGGGAGATCCGGAACGCCGGCTCCGGGGACTCCTTAGCACCGCCTCGGCCGCCGCGCCGCCTCCGTTTCCATCTCCGTCGGCACCGTCGCTTCCGAGGGCTCCGCGCAGCCCCGGCCACCACGCCTCCGGATCCTCGCAAACCCCGGCCGCAGATCCATGCCGGGCACATAGACCTGTGTAGGCCGTGGTGGAGGGGAGCAGCGCAGGTCGCGTGGGCGTGGGTGGCGTTGGTGCCGCCTCGGCGGATCTGAGGAGGCGGTAGCGGTGCAGTGGCCGGCGGGATTGGGAGGGAGAGGAGAGGGGAATGGAAGATGGGGCTGTGGTTGGAAGGAAATTTAGAGGAGAGGGGAAGGGAGCGAGCAGTGCGGTGGCCGGCGGGATTGGGGGTGGCGTGGATCTGCAGAGGAGCAACGAGGAGGGAGAGGAAAGGGGAAGGGAGGAAGGGCGGCGGGTGGGAGAAGAGAGGCGAGGGGCAGGGAGTGGTAGGCAAGTAGGGTTTCAGGTGGTGATGATTATTTATACAAAGCACAGAGCATCTGAGTCGTTCAATTTGATCCAATGGCTAAAATTAATATGTCTTTTTGGGCCGTAGTTGTTAAATGGGCCGAAATCAGGATTTGTGGCCCAAATCAGGCCTGTTGCATGTACTTCACATATTAATATTTTTCGTTTTCTTTTTTCATTTGAAAGCACCTTTTGAAGTAAATTGCAAAATAATATATCTTGTATACTCAAATATATTTTTGAAAAGTACTATATTGCATCTTATTTGTTTTGTAGTAATCTTAATAGTTATAGAACGATTTACTAGTTTTTATAGTTTAAGTAAATTTATATATCTTTGTTGAAAATAATTCCAAATTGACTTATATGTACCTCTAATAAGATTAAAAAAATAAAAAAAATAATATTTAGGCTTCTATGGTCCATTCTAGGCCACAACCGAGAGATCGACGAAAAAATTAATTGATTTGTAGGGAAAACTTAAACTTCTACTAGTGACCTTGTTGTAAAATAATGATAACAATAGTTAATTTTGTTCAAAACATTCTACAAATTGACATGAAACCATATTTTAAGGGTATAATGCTCCTATAAAAAATTCATATGGTTTTGATAAAGTGAGATTGTAGATGTTCACAAATAGGACACAAGACTCACATAGTTTCCTACAATTGAAAACAAACTTTGAGATTTGAACAACTAATAACGTGACCAAACTTGTATGCACCTCAATTTTTGACACCATCTCATGTTGACCATAAAATTAAGTTATATTAGCAATTATTATGAAAAAAACATGTTTTTTATATTCTCTTTTTAGTTGGAAAAATTATGTTGCATGAAAAGCAACAAAAAAATAGTAATTAAGATACAAACAAATGGCACTGAGTAAAACATCTCGATTTTAGAAAAAATTAGGAAAAAGAATCAACCGATTTGGAGTTCGTATGAGGAAGAAAAACATTTTACAAGTTTTATCCGAAGATTAAAAACGAAAGCTGCAATTGCTATGAACCGAGATGAACAAGTGTGTTTTCTCTTTTTAATCTTTGACTAAAACTTGTAACTAGTTTTTATGCGTCATACTAACTCCAAATTCGATGATTCGTTTATCTAAAATTTTCTAAAATCATTCTCTACCAAGATCTACAACTTTAACAAATGAAAAATTGATTTCGACGACGTAGTTTATTAGGGGTAATTGAAACTTACATCTCGAATTTACACTATCATAATTCAAATAATATCATAAAATGCTCTAATGGATCTACGAATTGACGTGGTAACATAATTTGGGTCCATGAACTTGTGATCAAACTTTCAAATGATTCCGATAACGGTGGACCCACGTTGTTTAGAAATGGATATATGTCTCACATAGTTTCATAAAACATTACTTGAACATTGAAGTGTGTCATACCTTTCGAAATTTTCGAATTCATATGCACTTCAAACTTTACCATAACCTTGTGTTTATCGTAACATTAGTAAATATGAAGTTATGTTACCATTTCTTATTGAAAATATCTTTTGTTTATTCTCTTTCGGTACAAGAAAAGAAGTTGTATGAAAAACATAAATGTAATAGTAATTAATATGAAAACTAGTGATATTACGTGAAAGATTGTGATTTTACAAAAAATCGAAAAAAAGAATCAATGAATTTGGAGTTAGTATGACCGAGAAACACTAGTTTCAAATTCTAATTGTAGATTAAAAAGAAAAAACGATGGGGGAAAACGAGCTCACGGTGCGCCACGTGGTCCCTGCGAAGCAACTCGACCAATCCAATGGTGCCACGTGGTCCCAAAGCTCCGGCGGTCGATATATGAAATGTTTATTGCCATTTCAAATCACAAACATCACCTAGCATAGTGGTAAGGCACCTCAACCTTATCTTCGCAACCCGGGTTCGATTCCCACCCACATCCTATTTTTTGCATCCCGGGTTATATTCTGGAGGCCACTACGACTGGTCCAAGTGGCGTTGGCGGCCCATATTAGTGTGGTGCGCAAGCCGGGCCAATGTAGCTCGTGTGGCGTGTGGCGGCCCATGGACCCAGGCTTACGGGTACATAGGTTCAAATGCATTTAAATGTTAGACACAGTCACAAACAACGTTGTAGCCCAGTGGTAGAAGAGCACTTGGGTTCAGGCGTGAGGTTGGGGGTTCGATTCCCCTGGGTTGCATGTTTTTCTTTTTTACGAGAAATTCATGCCTTAGGTGAGGTGGCACTTGCGTGGTAGTGAGGTGGGCCCTAGATGCTTGCGTGGCAGTGAGGTGGCATCTGGGTGAGGTGGCGCCTGCGTGGCAGTGAGGTGTGCCCCGGGCGCTCACGTGGTGGTGACGTGGTGCCTGCGTGGCAGTGTGGTGGGCTCGGGGTGCTCGCGTGGTGGCGACGTGGCGCTCGGGTGAGGTGGCGCTCGCGTGGCGGTGTGGTGGGCCCAAAGCGCTCGCGTGGTGGTGACGTGGCGCCCGGGTGAGGTGGCGCTGCGTGGCGGTGTGGTGGGCCCGGGAGCTCGCGTGGTGGTGACGTGGCGCCCGGGTGAGGTGGCGCTCGCGTGGCGGTGTGGTGGGCCGGGGGCGCTCACGTGGTGGTGACGTGGCGCCCGGGTGAGGTGGCGCTCGCGTGGCGGTGTGGTGGGCCCGGGCGCTCACGTGGTGGTGACATGGCGCCCGGGTGAGGTGGCGCTCGCGTGGCGGTGTGGTGGGCCCGGGCGCTCACGTGGTGGTGACGTGGCGCCCGGGTGAGGTGGCGCTCGCGTGGTAGTGTGGTGGGCCCTTGTGAGGACCATGTGTGGTTCGAGGACCCAGTGGATGGTCGCTTCCTTGTGTGATGAGTGATTGACAACGTTGTGTGGACCGATCCTTGGCTAAGTATTCCGGGTGCGGGTTGCGGCTTGACCGGTGTTGGTGCGGGTGAAGAACAAGCGCGAAAGGTCGTCGCCGGTGAGGCCTCCGGGTGTGGAGAAGACAAGTAGGCTTCGTTCGAGGGACCGGTGGCCGGCGGGGGTCAAGTGCGGGCCGCATGGTGGCATGAACAAGAAGATGAAGTCATGGACGGTTTCTTGGTTGAGCCTCAAAACCAAGGTCGAGCCGGGACTACATGAGAGCCGAGTCATGAGTGGAGATTGGCGGAGGCTACACCTAGTTCGCGGGGTTTCCGGTGGTTCACCGTAAAACCACCGGGTTCCTTGGTTGATCCACAAAGCCAAGACCGGAGAACCGAAGACGGAGGTGCGGCGGCACCGGCACCGGCTCGACCGGTGGGGACCGGTCCGACCGGGAGGAGCACCGGTCCCGGCCCGGTGTGCGACGACGCGGTCCGGAATCTTCGAAGCGGAGGACACGCGTCGGGATCGCATGGCTTGCGTCGAGGCTACGCGAGGGTGCGGTTGCCGGGCATCCGTCCGATGGTGAAGACATCAAGAATTCCAAATCCGCCCTTGAGGGGCTTGTATCCCTAGTTAGTAGAGAAGGGCATTTTAGACATTCGGTTGCCTCCATATAACCCAAGAGGTGAGAGGATGGCAGCCAACTCTTGGAACCCTAGCTCATTAGTTTTCCTATTTTCCACCTATTTTCCTTAGGTTTTCTCTAGAACTAGCAAGAGAGCTTCACGGAGAGATCTTGTAGAGAGGGATGGATGATCGGGCGGCTTGCTAGACCTTGTACGAACCTTTGTTTCATGTATAGATGATTCGGCGTGGTTCCTCAAGGTTTGGATGTGTTTTCCCCGGTTGTTCTTGGTGGTGATTTTCGGAGCCCTCTCTCGGTGATCTCCTTGGGTTGTTTTCGGGGCTTTTCTCTTGGGGATTTGATGGGGGAAATTTGTGGGAACCCTTCGTGGTTCTTTGGGCCGTGATTCCCCTCCCAAATCCGTGAGTAAAAGTGCTCGATTTTGGGGTTTCTTGAGTTCTTGGTTTGGAAGTGCTTTCGGCGGGATTTCTTCGATTCCTCCTTTTTGGACGAGTTTTGGTGGGATTAAACTTGGCTATGGACTCCTCATGAGGTGTTCCCGATATCCCCAAAGTCTTGTTCAAGTCGGTGGAGCGATTCGGGAGATCGAGATTTGGATTTGGGGGGAGTTGACCCGCGGTCTTTGTTCATCCCGAGTCGCCCGTGCTACACCGGTCGGCCAGGTGCTCTTGACCGGTCCGACCGGTGCAAGCCCTTGTGGGATTTTGCTCGGGTGAACGTCTTGGTGTGTTCGTTGTTGTCCCGTGTTGCTTCGCTTGTTTCGAGTTTGGGTCCGTTTGGTGGTTGGTTGGCCCGTTTGGTGCCTTAGGGGCTTTCAGGTGCCATCGGTCCGACCGGTGTGTCTCACCGGTCCGGCCGGTGTAGAGCCACTTAGTGGAAGTTGCTCGGTTTCACTGCGGGGACCGGTCGACCGGTGGTGCTCACCGGTCCGACCGGTGTGGGTCCGTAGACTCGAGGTTTGGTTTTTCCGCTGCGTTTCTCGAGTCGGAAGGTTGTGTGTTGGTTCCTAGGTCCAGTGGCACTCCAGTGGCTACGTGGGCTTGGCCAACCTTGGTAGTGAGTCGGAGACGTGTGTTGGAAGCCGCGTTCGTCTTGTTGGAGTTTTCATCTCCTTCGAGAAGAATTTTTATCGGCTCCCATTCACTCCCCCCCTCTCTGGATCGCCGTATCGGTCCTTCAAGTGGTATCAGAGCCGGTTCGGGTCTTTGTTGACTCTAACCAGTCTAAGATCCAAGGATGGCGTACCAGGAACGGGGTTCGGGTCCTCCACACTTCGATGGCAAGAACTACCAGATGTGGAGCAAGCGGATGGGTGCGTTCCTCCGCGGAAAGGGTCAGTTGCTTTGGGATGTCACGGTGGACACAGGTTATGTCCAGCCGATGGATTTCCTTGCTCCAGGGTCGAGGGACAGATTCGACGCCAACAATAAGGCGGTCGACTACTTGTTTCGTGCTTTGTGTCGGCCGAGTTCGATCGGGTGCACACCGAGCACTTGGCTTGTAGGATTTGGGCGGTGTTGAAGGAGGCTCATGTTGGGAACGCCCGGAGTTCGAGCACGGATGTATGCGACCTACGGAGAGAGTACGAGAACTTCACTCATCTCCCCGGTGAGTCCATCGATGCCTTGTTTCGAGAGGTTCACGGTGGTGGTGAACAACATGAGGGCCAATGTGGACGTGCTCCCGTACGATGATCATGATAGAGCGGTCAAGCTCTTACACTCTTTGGATCGTACGATATGGGGCGGAAAGTTCGAGGCCATAGTCGAGTCGGAGAGGTATGATACTTTGACCGTGAATGAGCCGTTCTCGAAGCTCAAGTCGGCCGAGGTGGATAAGGGCATGACCGCCAAGCTCGAGGGACCGACCGATTCCCATAGTCTTGCCCTCGTTGGTGGTTCCAAAGGAAAGACTAACTCTAACCCATCCACCAGGATGTTCTCATTTTCTTCTTTGATGTCTATGCCGGATGAGGAGTTTGATGACCTTGGAGAGGACGAGCCGGCGGCGGTGACGAGGCGGTTCGAGAGGCCGCACGAGAACCGCGTGAACATGAGGAGGAACACGAGGACTTGCTTCCAGTGCGGCAAGCCGGGACACTTCGTCGCCGACCGCCCGAGAAGGCCGAGAACAAGGACGGCTACAAGCACAAGCCGAGGATGAACGATGGCAAGTACCGTTCGAGGCGCGACCACAAGAGCAAGCACAAGAACAAGTACAAGGACGAGCGACGATCGAGAAAGAAGGAGAGCCGAGGCAAGGCCCGAGCGATGGTTGGAGCGAGCGACGTCGACTCCAGTTCCGCGTACTCCACCTCGAGCTCGAGCGGCGGTGAAGACGAGGGAGATCGCCGCAAGAACAAGAAGTCGTCCAAGAACCCGAGCGGGCCGGAGGCGCCGCGAGAGATGGCTTCGCACCATGGCGGCCGAGCTCCGGCAGGCAAGAAGAGCACACGGAGCGACTCGGACTGCGAGTCCGACGACGAGGTGCGTGATGAACTTCCCTTCTTGCGCCGGGGAAAATGAGAGGCTTGGCTCTTTGCTTGATAACCGTGATGACATGCTTAGAGAGGCCAAGAAAATGAGGAAAGAGCTTAGGGCTTCACTCGAGGATGCTAGGACTAGAGTGGGCCGAGCTAGAGACACGGGTGCTTGATAGCAAGCTTGAGATTGATTCGCTTAAGGCTAGCCTCGTTGTTTCGATGAGAATGATTGTGTTGATTGCTCCATATTTCTTGCTGATCTTGCTTTGTTTAAGGAGAAGCATGCCTCCAAGTGTGAGGAACTAGATGTGCTTAGGGTTGAAGTGGGCGAGCTTAAGTCTAGACTCGCTTTGCTAGGTGCTTGCACTTCTTGCCCCGTTTTGCATGCTAAGATTGATGAGATGCATGCTTACACTAGTTCGCTCGAGGCTAAATTGAAGGAACCCATGCCTACATCTTGCTCTACCCGTGAAATGCATGCATTGAAAAATTTGGAGCTTGCACATTATGTTGATCGTTTGCAGGATGAGAATGATGATTTGAGGAAGTTGATGGGTTGGTTGTCCGGTCATGAGCCTCAATTGAGGATGATGATCGAGGCCTTTAAGAGGCAAGATGGTGAGGGGCTTGGGGCAAACAAGGTTGGTGAGGGAAGTGGAGAGAATATCCCGGAGCCACCAAAAACCCACCACAAAAATGATTTCTCCCCAAAACCTAACCATTTAAGGAACCCACTAGACATAACCCCAGCTCCACCCGTGTTTCCTACACCCACAAATGACCTACAAAAGCCTATCAAGTTTGTGAGCACTTCGGGGAAAGTGTTCTTTGGGAAGGAGAGTGAGAAGGCAAGTGGTGAGAAACCGGTGGAGGGTTTGAGTGGAGAGAAACCAAGTGAACGACTACATCCCAAGCCTAAGCTTAAGCTTGTGAGGTTCCATTGTGGCTATTGTGGGAGAGATGGCCATAAGGAGGAGTTTTGCTTCAAGAGGAAGCGAGAGGAGAGAATGGAGAAGGAGTGGGCTAACAAGGACAAGTACCACCCTTCCGATGGTGTACTTGAGCCTCGTATGCGGATACCCGGGGGCAAGGCGATTGTGAGGACGGTTCGGGCTTGGGGAGAGAAGAAGGTCCGCGAGGTGGTGTTGCTGCCCGGGTCACACCGGTCGGACGGTGTGGAGCATCGGTCGAGCCGGTGCGGGCACAGACGGAGACGTGTTCGGGTTTCGAGCTCGTACGGTGCGAGGGTTGTTTCGGTGGTCGTGGTTCCGGTGGTTGGGGTGGAAAGGGTGCGGGTGGTCGGTTGCTAGGCGTTCTCCTCCTCGTGCTCAATACGGGGATTGGAGGAGTCGTGGCGTTGAGTTGGAGAGGAAGGACGTTCCACGGGCTTTCTTGCGTGGTTTTGGTCCTCCTCCAGGCAGAGAGGGGTGGTTCCCTCAGGGTGGTTACCGTGGTGGTGTTCGTGGAGGTAGCTTTGGTAGGAGAGATGCTTTGGTTGGTGCTAACCCCACTTTCGAGCAAATGGCTCGGCACTTTGGTTTTCCTCCTTTGGTACTAACCCCGCGTCTTTGAGTCGTTTGTTCGCTCACGTGCCTATTTTTGAATTTCGGGTGGGAGACTTGAAGAACATTTGGTTGATTGACTCCGGTTGCTCGAGGCATATGACCGGAGACAGGGGGTGGTTCTCAAGTCTCGTCCCGTGGTGACGAAGAGGTACATCACCTTTGGGGACAATGGGCGTGGGCGTGTGCTTTCGAAGGCGAGATAAAAGTGAGTGAAAGGATCACTGCGAGGCGTGTTGCTCTTGTTCAATCGCCGGGGTACAATTTGCTTTCCGTGTCCCGGTTGTTGGATGAGGGTTTTGAGGTGTTGTTTCGGCTCGGTGGTTCTCGGATTGTGGACTCTCGAGGGGGCCTTGTACGTATGGTCGTTCCCGAGGGTCAGGTGTTTCGTGCTGATTTTTCTCAGTCTTCGGGTGTGGAGCGTTGTTTCTTGGCCGGTTCTTCGAGTGAGTTGTGGAAGTGGCATAGGAAGTTGGGTCACTTGAGCTTTGACCTTTTGTCTCGCTTGAGTAAACTCAATTTGGTCCGAGGATTGCCACGTTTGAGGCTTGAGAAGGAGTTGGTTTGTGCGCCATGTAGGCATGCCAAGATGGTAGCCTCTTCTCACCCGCCTCTCACCGATGTGATGACTGAGCGTCCATGCGAGTTGCTCCATATGGACCTTGTTGGCCCAGCTCGTGTGCGATCTGCGGGTGGGAAGTGGTATGTCCTAGTTGTGGTGGACGACTATTCTCGGTATGCGTGGGTGTTCTTTCTCGAGGATAAGGGGGAGACGTTTGGTTTTGTTCGAGATCTAGTCTTGAGGTTGAGGAACGAGAGGCACGGAGATGCCATACGAGCTATCCGCAGTGATAATGGCACGGAATTCAGGAACTCTCGTTTTGAAACCTTTTGCCATGACTTGGGTCTTGAGCACCAGTTTTCGAGTCCGTATACGCCTCCCCAGAATGGTGTTGTGGAAAAGAAGAACAGGACCTTGTGCGAGATGGCTCGGACGATGCTTGATGAGCATAGGACTCCGAGGAGGTATTGGGCTGAGGCGGTGAATACCGCGTGCTATGTGTCGAACAGGATATACCTCAGAGTGCACAAGAAGAAAACATGCTATGAGTGGATGCATGGTCGCACACCCAAGGTGAGTCACTTCCATGTCTTTGGTTGCAAGTGTTTCATTCGAAGAAAGGCGAGGAAGTTGGATAAGTTTGAGGCTAGGTCTCGTCGATGGCATTTTCTTTGGTTATGCATCTCATTCTAGATCATATCGTGTGCTCAATCTTGAAACTAACCAAATCGTGGAGACTTGCGAGGTAACCTTCGACGAGACGAGCCACGTAGTAAGCTTGTCTTTGAGTGTGCAGGTGATGATGAGCTTGGCGAGGAGATCTTTCAGGAGGAGGAGCATGAACATGGTGATGATGAAGATGGCGGTGTGGTGCCCCCGGCTGAACATGTACCCACTACTTCGACTACGATGATGGATGGACCCTCTGCTACACCTACGACGACAAATCAAGAACGAGGAGAAGATGATGTTGAGGGGGAGGTAGCTTCGAGGCGAGAACCTCCCCGGCGAGTTCAGGTGGATCACCCAGCTTCGAGGATCATCGGCGACATGAATGAACGCACTACACGGTCGAGGGTTCGAAACAATTCTCATTTTGCTCATGCTGCGTTTGTTGCTTCTTTTGAGCCCAAAGACATTGGACACGCACTATCTGATCACAATTGGGTTAATTCGATGCATGAGGAGTTGGAGAATTTTGAGAGGAATCGGTGTGGGAGTTGGTTGACCCTCCCCCGAGGGTGTAAGCCGATTGGTACAAAGTGGGTGTGGAAAAACAAAGAGGGAGAGAAGGGTGAGGTTGTGAGGAACAAGTCGAGACTTGTTGCTCAAGGGTTCAGTCAGAAGGAGGGGATCGACTACGAGGAGACCTTTGCTCCCGTAGCCCGTTTGGAGGCGATTAGGATCCTTCTAGCCTTTTCTCGTGGCTAAAGGGTTCAAGTTGCACCAAATGGATGTGAAGAGTGCTTTTCGAATGGAGTGTTGGAGGAAGAAGTGTATGTGAGACAACCTCCGGGGTTTGAGAGTGAGAAGTACCCCCACCGGTGTACAAGTTGAGGAAGGCGTTGTATGGGTTGAAGCGGGCGCCTAGAGCTTGGTATGGCGAGGTTGAGGGGGTTCTTGTTTGAGAGAGGTTTTGAGATGGGTAAGGTCGATCGACCTTGTTTTTGCTGAGGCGGGGCCGAGATATCCCGATTGTGCGGGTGTACGTGGATGATATTGTCTTTGGTGGCTCGTCTAACTCTCTTGTTGCGAGGTTTGCGGATGATATGAGCGAGGAGTTTGAGATGAGCATGATGGGTGAGTTGCGGTTCTTCCTTGGGCTACAAATCAAGCAATCAAAGGAAGGAACATTTGTGCACCAGGCTAAGTACACCAAGGACATTGTGAGGAAGTTCAAGATGGAGGACTCCAAGGCTATGACGACGCCGATGAGTACGACTACAGCTCTTGATGCGGACGAGGAAGGTGAACACGTGGATCAGAAGGAGTACCGGAGCATGATCGGGTCACTCCTCTACTTGACGGCGACGAGGCCGGACATACAATTCTCGGTGTGTCTGTGCGCTCGTTTTCAAGCGTCTCCGAGGACTTCGCATCGGCAAGCGGTGAAGCGAATTTTCAGGTACTTGCGTCACACTCCCGACTTCGGCCTTTGGTACTCCGCGTCCTCTTCTTTGGTGCTTCATGGCTTTTCAGACGCGGATTTTGCCGGGTGTCGGTTGGATAGGAAGTCCACTTCTGGGACTTGCCAGTTTTTGGGTTCTTCTTTGGTGTCTTGGTCTTCCCGCAAGCAATCGAGTGTTGCTCAATCCACGACCGAGGCCGAGTATGTTGCCGCTGCTAGTTGTTGCTCTCAGCTCCTTTGGATCACCTACACCATGAGTGACTTTGGTGAGGAGTATACCCATGTCCCACTTCAATGTGATAGCACCAGTGCCATAAGCGTTGCAAAGAATCCAGTGCTCCATTCCAAAACCAAGCACATAGAAGTGAGGTACCATTTTCTGAGAGACAATGTCGAGAAAGGAAAGATAGCTTTGATCCATGTACCCACACATGACCAACTAGCCGATATTTTCACCAAACCCCTAGATCAAGCCACTTTCACTCGTTTGCGGGGGGAACTTGGTGTGTGTTTGATTTCTTGAGTTGGGTGTGTGGGAGCTCTCTTTTGCCGGTGGTGTCGAGCCCGTTTTGCCTCCCCTCGAGGAGCCGGTTTGTAGCATATGTATAGCTTTCCTTTGTGCATTTCTTGCATTTGGCATGGCATATGTAACATGATGTATAGGCATCCTTGTATCTTAGATTGCATGCATTTTGTATCATATGCGTTGGTTAGGAAAAGCTTCTCTCATATACATTGTTCACCATGGAATGTGATATATGTCTTTGTGAGCTTGTTTGGTTTGCTACGGTTAGTTTGGCTTAGCTCTTGATGATCTTGATGAATAATCCATGGTTGATAGCTATGCTTTAAAAAAAAATGTCACATGTATGCTCTCTCATGTGTAAATGTCTATACATGCTCTTGACATGTTTTTGTGGCCTTGCTATGCTTAATTTGTGGTTGGATAGCTAGTTTATTGATCATATGGGGCCAAAGGCTCATTTGCCATCATGAATGTTTAGCCCTCTTGATTTATCTTGTGGAGGAGCATAAGTTCCTTTTTGTCGCAAAGACATTTCATGTACCATTTACAAATCTGAAAATGAAATGAAAAATGCTTGGAAATATGCTCCCATGTCATATGTGCTGAATTTAATTTGATTTGGGTGCTAAACCGTTGCATGATGCCTACCAATGAGAAGTCTCATACATAGAAGTAGGCACATGGCTCGGTGGCTTTGACATGACATGAGGTGCTTGTGGGTATTTGTGATGGTCTTATGGTTAGAATAGCTGTCCTAGCATGAAGTTTGTGTGGCTTTGCCATTTTGATATGCTTTGATCATGTTTAGGACTTTGCTCATGAGAGGCAAATTTTCCGCAAAATTGCCAAAATCCATCTTAGCCTCATCCAATGGTTGTGAAACTTGGTGATCATGTAGTTGAGATCGATACGAAGCCGTAGAGTATCTAACTTGCTCATTTGGACATGTGTAGCATTCTTTGTTGAATTTTGTCTATTTGAGAAGCTCTAGGTTGAAAGTTTTGCATTTTTGGCTTGATTCATGCATTGCCAACAAGGGGGAGAAGTTTGAGCTTGAAATGGCTTCTTGGACGCATTTAGAAGGTTTTCGGTGGTTTCGAGCCATTTCAGGGTTTCGTTGTACACCGGTCGACCGGTGAAGAGCACCGTCGACCGGTGTGAGTGCTTCGGTCCCGTACACATGTTAGGCACCGGTCGACCGGTGGTGACGACCGGTCCGACCGGTGTGAGCCGAAAGTGCCTTGCAGCCGTCCCCGTTTTCAAGTGGTTTGCATGCATTTGTCCGGGGGAGGTGCATTGGTTCGGGGGGAGCTTGCATGTGTGCGGGGGGAGCTCTTTGTGGTGTTCGAGCTTTGTTTTGGTGGTTTGCGCTCTTTGCTTGAGCTTTGCTTTCTCTCGGATGTGTCGAGCCGTTGCCCTTGCCTAAGGGGTCCGAGACTTGTTTCCTTCAAGTGATCTTGCTCTTTGCCTTTGTTTGGCTTTCGATCGCTTGTTGGAGTTTCTTTTTGTTTGTTTCTTTTCTTTTTCTTTTCTCTCTTGTTACTTTCGTGTGGGTGTTGTCAATGCACTCATCAAGGGGGAGATTGAGGACCATGTGTGGTTCGAGGACCGGTGGATGGTCGCTTCCTTGTGTGATGAGTGATTGACAACGTTGTGTGGACCGATCCTTGGCTAAGTATTGTAGGTGCGGGTTGCGGCTTGACCGGTGTTGGTGCGGGGTGAAGAACAAGCGCGAAAGGTCCTCGCCGGTGAGGCCTCCGGGTGTGGAGAAGACAAGTAGGCTTCGTTCGAGGGACCGGTGGCCGGCGGGGGTCAAGTGCGGGCCGCATGGTGGCATGAACAAGAAGATGAAGTCATGGACGGTTTCTTGGTTGAGCCTCAAAACCAAGGTCGAGCCGGGACTACATGGGAGCCGAGTCATGAGTGGAGATTGGCGGAGGCTACACCGAGTTCGCGGGGTTTCCGGTGGTTCACCGTGAAAACCACCGGGTTCCTTGGTTGATCCACAAAGCCAAGACCGAGAACCGAAGACGGAGGTGCGGCGAAGCCACGGCACCGGGCCGACCGGTGGGTCTAACCGTCCGATCGGCCGGTGGGGACCGGTCCGGCCGGTGAGGAGCACCGGTCGACCGGTGTGCGACGACGCGGTCCGGAATCTTCGAAGCGGAGGACACGCGTCGGGATCGCATGGCTTGCGTCGAGGCTACGCAGGTGCGGTTGCCGGCATCCGTCCGATGGTGAAGACATCAAGAATTCCAAATCCGCCCTTGAGGGGCTTGTATCCCTAGTTAGTAGAGAAGGGCATTTTAGACATTCGGTTGCCTCCATATAACCCAAGAGGTGAGAGGATGGCAGCCAACTCTTGGAACCCTAGCTCATTAGTTTTCCAATTTTCCACCTATTTTCCTTAGGTTTTCTCTAGGACTAGCAAGAGAGCTTCACGGAGAGATCTTGTAGAGAGGGATGGATGATCGGGCGGCTTGCTAGACCTTGTACGAACCTTTGTTTCATGTATAGATGATTCGGCGTGGTTCCTCAAGGTTTGGATGTGTTTTCCCCGGTTGTTCTTGGTGGTGATTTTCGGAGCCCTCTCTCGGTGATCTCCTTGGGTTGTTTTCGGGGCTTTTCTCTTGGGGATTTGATGGGGGAAATTTGTGGGAACCCTTCGTGGTTCTTTGGCCGTGATTCCCCTCCCAAATCCGTGAGTAAAAGTGCTCGATTTTGGGGTTTCTTGAGTTCTTGGGTTGGAAGTGCTTTCGGCGGGATTTCTTCGATTCCTCCTTTTTGGACGAGTTATGGTGGGATTAAACTTGGCTATGGACTCCTCATGAGGTGTTCCCGATATCCCCAAAGTCTTGTTCAAGTCGGTGGAGCGATTCGGGAGATCGAGATTTGGATTTGGGGGAGGTGACCCGCGGGTGCTTGTTCATCCCAAGCCGCCTGTGCTACACCGGCTCGACCGTGCTCTTGACCGGTCCGACCGGTGCAAGCCCTTGTGTGATTTTGCTCGGGTGAACGTCTTGGTGTGTTCGTTGTTGTCCCGTGTTGCTTCTTGTTTCGAGTTTGGGTCCGTTTGGTGGTTGGTTGGCCCTGTTTGGTGCCTTGGGGGCTTTCGGTGCCGCCATCGGTCCGACCGGTGTGTCTCACCCAGGTCGACCGGTGTAGAGCCACTTAGTGGAAGTTGCTCGGTTTCACCGCGGGGACCGGTCCCGACCGGTGGTGCTCACCGTCCGACCGGTGTGGGTCTGTAGACTCGAGGTTTGGTTTTTCCGCCGCGTTTCTCGGGTCGGAAGGTTGCGTGTTGGTTCCTAGGTCCGAGTGGCACTCCGGTGGCTACGTGGGCTTGACCAACCTTGGTAGTGAGTCGGAGACGTGTGTTGGAAGCCGCGTTCGTCTTGTTGGAGTTTTCATCTCCTTCGAGAAGAATTTTTATCGGCTCCCATTCACTCACCCCCCTCTCCGGTTCGCCGTATCGGTCCTTCACCTTGGCGCTCACGTGGTGGTGACGTGGCGCCATGGTGAGGTGGCGCTGCGTGGCGGTGAGGTGGGCCCGGGCGCTCACGTGGTGGTGACGTGGCGCCGGGGTGAGGTGGCACCTGCGTGGCAGTGTGGGTGGGTCCTAAGTGCCGGTGAGGTGGCGTTTTTTTACGGATCGCGACGAATCTGCTAAAACGTCACGGTGTTGTGGGCCGTATTGCGACGAATTTAACAAATCGTCGTGTGATTTGGGCTTCAATATCCATCCATGCACGTCCGTGACGAAAAAATATGAATACGTCGTAGAATCGCGACAAACTAAACAAATCGTCGCAGTGTTTGTGACGAAAAAAGGAATACGTCGTAGAATCGCGACGAATTTAACAAATCGTCGTAGTGTTTTGGGCTTCGATGCACATCCGTGACGAAAAAAGGAATACGTCGTAGAATCGCGACGAATTAAAGAAATCGTCGCAGTGTTTTGGGCTGCAATGCACATTCGTGACGTTTTCTGAAAACGTCGCGGAGAATGCGTCACAGATTAAATAGTTTCTTGTAGTGACAAGATTGTAGATAGATTTAGATATGGGAAAATGAGAATATATGTTAGAAATAGCTGGAACGAACCTGATTAACATCTAAACTTCTATTAAACATTTTGCACTCAGAAAATACTGGGATGCAACAGCATGAATACGACACTCACACATAACCATTTATATTATTTAGAAAAAAACAAACAAATATTTTTTCCTATTCTATATTTCCTGTGAAGAAAATAAATGTTGAAATTTTTTAAAATTATACGAAAATCGTTATTTAATTATTCTTTCTATTCACATCCTGAAATTGGAAATTTCAGGGTGTGACACGCGCCGCACCGCAGGCACCGCGCGGCGCGCGCCGCCGGCGCGGCGCGCGCGGGCACGCCGCCCCACCGCGGACGCGCGACCATTGCCGCGGCGCGCGCGCGCGGCGCGGCGCGCGCGCCCCGCCGCCGGCGCCCCCCGTCGGCCATCGCATGCCGCCGGGCCCCGCCGCGGCCGCCCGCCCATACGCGGGCGCGCAGCCCTGCCTGCTGTGAAGGGTAAGGATTAGGGGGGCTAGGGTTAGGGTTTGAAGCCCTCCTTTTATTTTTGGCCTAGGGTGAATCTAAGCCGCTCATCGTGATGAATGGCCACGAATGGCCAGGCTCTCGCGGGCCTAACAGGCAGGCCCAAGGGGGCAGCAAAATGGGCCCAGAAGGCCCATCCTGAGTTGGGATGCATAAAGCCTGTTGTTTTATGCAAATATAGTGGCCCGAAGCCCACTATAACACCCAAATGCGCGACCCGAAGTCCGCAAAAATGCTAGTGGCATGAAGCCCACTATATTATTTTAGTTATTGCATTTATTTATTTCCTGCAATTAATTTATTTATTTATCGCGTTATTTAAATTCTTGCATATTTACTTCATCACAATAATTTATTTAATATTGATGTAATCCTGAAGATTACACTTGGGAAAAAGTTGTAGGGTCATGAAGACTATACAAAGTTGTAATCCTGAAGATTACACACCGAAATTAACTCCACTGTACATTCATTGTGCAGGCATGTCGGACATCGCAAAGAGGGAGTTCGAGGTGCTTGCCGTGGACGGCAGCAACTACCATACTTGGGCTACCGACGTCGAGATGAAACTCGACGGCATGAGCCTCCATCATACCATTGTCCAGCCTGAAGCTGGCAAGGATGAGCGCACAAAGCCTGATAAAGCAAGAGCGTTGCATTTTTTACAACACCATCTCCACCCAGACCTGAAGTCTGAGTATATGACGGAGAGAGATCCGCTTGTTCTATGGCAGTCCCTGAAGGACCGCTTCAGCCAAATAGCCGACGATTGTGCTCCCTAGAGCACAACAAGGTTGGATCACCCTACGCTTCCAGACTACAAGTCCGTGCGCGTACAACTCTGCTTTGCACAGGATTGTGACCAAAATGCGTCTATGTGGCCAGAAGATCACTGACGCTGATATGATCGAGAAAACCCTATCCACCTTCCACCCCGGCAATATAGTACTGCAACAAAAATACAGGAACTCAAAGTACCAGAAGTACTCTGAGCTGAGTGAAGTAGTGTCGGTTGCCGAACAACAGAATGAGGTGCTCATGAGCAACCATTCTACTCGACCCACTAGTTCTATGGCTGTGCCTGAAGCACATGCTACTGTTGCTGAGAGGTCTCGCAACCGGAAATGGGGCCGGGGAAAGGGGAAATGGAAGGGGAAAAGAGGTGCCTTGTTCGAAGGCAAGGGGAAAATAAAGCCCAAGGGTAGATTCGAACCTAAGAAGGAAAGAGGTTATCATAGTGGGGAAGAGCAGGGCGAGTGCTATAGATGCGAAGCAAAGGGACATTGGTCCCGCAGATGCCGCACCCCGAAACACCTCGTTGAGCTTTACCAGCAGAGCAAGAATAAGGGGAAAGGTCAACATGAGTCCCACTTCATCACTGAGTCTGAAGCTCAGAAGCGTGATGACATAGTCGTCAACGCAAATGATGAAAACGTTCATATGGACGGAAGTGAGGAATACCTTCTCGATGACATGGATATTTTTGGGGGCCTGCAGTGATCTCCAAAGTACCATATCAATGCGATATAGAGTTTGGCCATGCTCCTGAAGAGCATTTGTAACAAGGTCCAAACTTATGTAATATATTTCCCAGGAATAATATAATGTTGTTTCATTTATGTTATGTGCCTTATGTTAAATACTTGTTTTTATTATTATGGTATTTAACAGAGTCTGTGGGAACCGAATGGCCGAAGCGGAGATCTGTCTTGTTGACAGTGGGACCACCAATACAATTCTAAGGGAAACTAGACATTTCCAAACATTAACAAAGAAAAATGGAAATATTATGACCATTGCCGGAAGCAATGCTCATATTGTGGGCACCGGAAGTGCCACACTGGTTCTCCCCATGGGTGCCCCAATCTTTGTGAAGGTTGCACTGTTGTATCCTGACTCAAAGCCCACGCTTTTGAGTTTCAAAGATATCCGTGCGCATGGTTTCCATGTTTAAGCCGAGATTGAGCATGTAACTGAATACCTGCTCATTACTAAATTCGACGGGTACCAAAAGAGAGTGGTGGAAAGACTCCCTTCATCGCCATCGGGTTAGTACTATACGTACGTTAAACCCACAGAAGCATATGTTGCGATGAAGACCATATTTCGAAATATAGAATTGTTTCGAATATGGCATGACCGTTTGGGTCATCTTGGGTTGAGTGTGATGAGAAGGATCATCAACAATTCTGCTGGCCATGATGTTAGAAGCTTCCCAAATCCTGAAGATTTTATTTGCTCCGAATGTGTAAAGGGAAAGCTAATCACTAGACCATCCCTCCTGAAGATTAAGGATGAGTCACCTGTGTTCCTGCAAAGGATACAAGGTGACATTTTTGGACCTATTTAGCCCCTGTCGGACCCGTTTAGATACTTCATGGTATTGATTGATGCGTCTACCACATGGAGCTATGTGGACCTGTTGTCCACGAGAAACCATGCCCTCTCCAAGCTCATTGCCCAAACAATCAGGTTAAAAGTAAGTTTCCCTGATAACCGCATCCAATCCATTCGGATGGATAATGCTGGTGAGTTCAGGTCGAAAGCCTTTGATGATTATTGTTTAGCCATGGGCATTAAGGTAGAACATTCAGTACCTCGTTTCCACACACAAAATGGTCTAGCTAAATCCTTGATCAAAAGGATCAAGTGGATTGCCCGGCCATTGTTAAAGAATTGCAGGCTGCCAACCAGTTGTTGGGGCCATGCAGTGTTGCACGCTGCAGTAGTGACTCAACTCAGGCCAACTGCATATCATGAATCCTGCCCCTTACAGCTGGTGTGTGGGAAAGAACCAAGTATTTCCCATCTGCGTATATTTGCGCCCGTGTGCGTGCCAATACCACCGCCCTCGGCCGTACATTAATGGGTCCCCACCGGAAGTTGGGGATCTATGTTGGCTATAAGACTCGTCCATAATCAAGTACTTAGAGCCTATGACTCGGGGTCTTCATACGGCTCGGTACGGCCGATTGTGTCTTCGATGAAGACCATTTCCCAAAGATTAGGGGGAGAGAGGCATCCCGAAGAATGCCGGGAAATTGAATGGAATGCAACTTGGATTCAATCCTTAAACCAACGCACCAGTGAATCCGAACTGGAAGTTCGGAGGATAATACATTTGCAAGGTCTTGCAAATGAGCTGCCAGATGCCTTCACTGATCACAAAAGAGTGACAAGGTCGCATATATCTGCAGTAAATGCGCCGGAGAGAGTTCAGGTACCCCAGAAGGCTACCAACTCTATTGTCTCCCCTAATCCTAGGAAGAGGGGGAGACCTCCGGGTGCTCAGGACAAGGTCCCACGGAGACATCCACAATGGAAAGGAACTGAGCCCCTTGCCTCACTTAAGGATTCAGTTGAAGAGTTCAACCTGATGTTGAAAATGCCCCTGAAGTGGCAACTCAACCTGAAGTTGAGGAAGTCCCTGAAGGACTCCATCCTGACGATGGAAACCCCAATGCGTCGCGCCAAGAATATCGCATGGGGAGATCGGAACGCCCCCACTCAATCGTTTTGGGAAATCATGATGAGTGGGTGGACGATCATGAGGAGATTGCCACCAATTATGCGGAATCAGGAGAGTCATATAATAGAAAGACCACTGTTGTCGACATATATTATGCCTCAAATATTGCTGACTCATTGGATCTGGATCCAGAACCAAAGTCAATGATTGAGTGCTGGAAGCGCTCAGATTGGGACAAATGGAAAGCAGCAAACGAGGCAGAATTGCACTCGCTTTGTAAGAGAGAGGTTTTTGGGCCTGCAGTCCCAACACCTCCTAATGTCATCCCTGTAGGATGCAAATGGGTCTTCCTCCGGAAGAGGAATGAAAATGGCCAGGTGGTAAGATACAAAGCGAGGCTGGTGGCACAAGGGTTCATGCAGAGACCCAGCATCGATTATGATGAGACATACTCTCCTGTTATGAGTGGCATAACGTTCCGATATCTTATCTCTATGGCAGCTAACTTGAATTTGAAAATGCAGTTGATGGATGTCGTGACCGTATACTTGTATGGGTGACTTGATTCGGAGATCCATATGAGAGTCCCTGAAGGACTCAAGATCCCTGGACCGAATCAAAACCGCAACATGTTCAGTGTCCTCCTGCAGCGGTCGTTGTATGGGTTAAAACAATCCGAAAGGATGTGGTTCAACTGGTTGAGTAGCTTTCTCATGCAGAGAGGTTACATCAACAATGATGACTGTCCTTGTGTCTTCATAAAGAAATCCAGTGATGGATTTTGCATCATCTCCGTCGGTATGACCAGGGACATTGAGGAAGCGATGGCTTACCTCAAGACGGAATTTGAGATGAAAGACTTGGCCAAAACCAAGTCTTGTTTGGGCCTGCAGCTTGAACACCTCCCTGAAGGAGTGTTTGTTCACCAGTCTACTTATACAAAGAGGGTACTTGAAAAGTTTAATATGAATGAGTGCAACCCTCTGAGAACCCCTATGATCGTCTGATCATTGGAAGTGGATAAGGATCCGTTCCGAACCAAGGTAGAGGATGAACAAGGTTTGGGACCTGAAGTTCCATTCCTTAGTGCCATTGGGGCACTAATGTACCTTGCAAATTGCACACGGCCAGATATTGCTTTTGCAGTAAATCTGTTGGCCAGGTACAGCACCGCACCCACCAGAAGACATTGGGTTGGCGTGAAAACCATCCTCAGGTATTTGAAAGGCACTCAGGACCTTCATTTGTGGTTTCCAAAAGGGGGGAATCTAACTATGGTGGGTTATGTGGATGCTGGCTATATGTCCGACCCCCATAATGCTAGATCACAGACTGGTTTTGTGTTTCTCTGTGGTGGTGTGGCCATCTCATGGCGGTCTGTGAAGCAAACTTTGGTTGCCACATCAACCAACCACTCAGAGATAATCGCCCTGTATGAAGCCACACGAGAGTGTGTTTGGCTTCGGCGAATGATTAACCACATCCAGGAGTCATGTGGTAAGGGCGTTGTCAACACCCCCACCATTATCTATGAAGATAATGTTGCTTGTGTTGCACAGATGCATATGGGCTATGTCATCTTGAGCAAAACAAAAAAATTGTCAGAACAAATGAGAACAACTATCGGAACAAAATCCTATTATAGTAAGAACACTTTTGTGTGTCATCTCGAACAAAAACAAATGTAGGGTCAGAACAAGTTATTATTATAGCCCGAACAAGATACTTATAGTCAGAGCAACTTATTATTATAGCGAGAACAAATTTACATCTCATATCGAACAATAAAAATATTAATGGAGGAAAAAATATTAAAAAGGAAAGAATATAAAAAAATAGAAATATAAACAAAAAATAAAGTAGAAAGTAAAAAATAAATAAATAAAATGACATGTAACTCTATGTAGTCATGAAGTGTTGTGTGGTGCAATGGTTGCTGACTATCTTGTTATCACACCTGGTTTTTTAGAAAAACAAACCAAGTGCATACATCTATGTATCCCATGATCAAGTTTCATACATATAGTAGACATAAATGAATAACAGTAACAGCATCACATAAAATAACATAAACAAACTTACAAATCTACCAGAGTTATACAGCTCAATCCCAGAAACGGAGGCGCCAAACTCCACAAGCAATCGACTAGGGCCGCATAGGCAAAGCATCATCATCTTCAACAGCTTCACTCATTTTTCTTCTAAGCAGCAGTAAGCAAGGATGAGTACACTATTGGTTGGAACTCAGCAAGGCCACAAGAAATAACCAGAAAGCGATTCAAGTCCATCTTTAAGTTTATTAATCATGTGAGGATCCAGGCCGCTCTTGACCGTGAGCACGACTAATTGATTAGTTTTACACTCTGTAGAGGTTGTACATCTTTACCCACAAGTCGCGTAAAAGTCCCAAATAACTTTAGACCCAACCATCTGATGCGGATCAGGCATCATACCACACTACCTAGGTGTTATCACATAGGGACGCTACGAGGGCTTTACAATGATTCCCTAGCACGGGCTGCTCACTAGGTTACCTGATCAATGCAGCGCATAAAGCTCCCTAGCAGGTATCATGTCTTAGCAAAGCCCAACTCCCCACCAGAACAGATCCATACACCATCTCCCATCAGCCCCCAACCCCTTTTAGGTAAAGCATACATACTAAAGTTTCTAATTAGTTGGCCAAGACAGAACCATATGTCTTGAGGTAGTACGGATGTCTTGGGTGATCGCTCCATGTTCCAATTAAGACACAATATTCTTATTTAAAGCATAGATAGAAGGTGGTTAGGGACACTTGCCTTTCTGCAATGAAAAGCTACTCTTACTGCTCTCTCTTCATCTCTTGCTTCCTGTGAACTCTTCATCTTCAAAGCAACGAACAATGATCCTTCTTCTACTCGAAGCAAACATCGGACACAACATACAAAGCAACAAGTATAACTAAGGACAATGCACCAATCAAAAGAAAGCTTTAAAAGAGCGCACTAAAGGATAGGCTCGATTCTATGGTTACACAACGACGAAAACGTTGAAAACAAAACTAATGTCAAAGTAATCGAAAGATTATTATCAAACAACAAGTGGCTTTGTGCTTCATATGTTTTAATTAGAAAATCATGTGTCAAGAATATTTCAAAGTAGGGTATGTTTAATTAAGAAAACACGATAAACTGAACTATATTTTATTAGCAGAAATTTAAGTACAAGTTATATCAAATTAACCATTACTTTAGAAAGACTAAGCATGTGCAAGCCATCTAAACCGAGGAACTTTACATGATGTGTTCAACTAAACATATTAATATTGAAAAGGCATTTAATATCATTAAGCACATTAACTTTATTATGAAAACCGATGTATAACACTAAGCATGTTTTAGTTATCAAAGCTGGTTACAAATAAGAATCAACCGATCACATCATGATTAAAGAAAACCGAAATAGAACCTAATCACTTTTATTTAACAAAGCAATGGAATAATAATTATCCAAGATTAACATGCAACTTTAGTGTTAAAACAAAGTAATAGGTGATACACATGCTAATGCACAAGTTATGGTGAAACGAACTATGACAACACAAACGAACTATTAAACGCACAAGAAAACTTTAAGGTAGGCTTCAGGAAAACTACTATATAAAGAGAACTAGGCTGAAAGCAAACACAACTAACCAAAGGAGACTGATCTGACAAGAGAAACAGATAACATGGTATACTCAAAAGAAAGGTAGCTACGAAAGATTAGGCACACGAACATAGCTGAGATAGGATAGATATAGGCTAGATGTTGAAGATTGAATCACAAAGAATTGAAAGAACGTAGCTGACTCACCGAGAGACAACTAGGAAAAGGATTTAATAGCTAGGAAACAAAGAAAACTGAGATATAGCTTACAAACAACGTCTAACGATTATTTGCATTTATGAGAGAACAAGATTATGAGTTAGGTTCATTTTAATTAACAAAGCAAATGTAAAGAATATTACGGAAATATCATGAGTTGAAGTTAAAGCAAATTAAATATTATTTGCAAAGATTGGGTATATAACCTAGTCAAGTTTTATTTATAAATGATTATATATAAATTACACCAATTACATATTAATTTAGATAAATAACTTAAGTGAGAAGATCTAAGCGCATAGCTTTATGGTTCGCTTAGAACTAACTAATTTACAATTAGAAACACATTTGTGTTGGTATTAATTAAGTTATCATTCATTTATAAAAGTCAGTGTAAAGCCTATTAAACTTTTATTCAGGAAAGTCAATTAAGATGAAATATTAAACAAGATTAAGATTGGATTTATCAAAAACCGGAGTGTAGCACTAATTAGCTTTTATTTACAAAGAATATAAAATAAATATTAATCAAATTAAAATTTATTGCAAAGTGGTGTAGAACACTATATAGCTTTTAATTAAAGAAAGCATGTATACTAGGCATTAAACAAAATTAATATCAAATTAATTTTCAGAAAACATGTATAATGAAAACACACCACTAAGGCGCACTTTATACCTAACGCAACTTGAACAGATTAAAACGGAGCCAAAACATGGATTCTATGCATACAACAAGATTGTAAGGATCTTTATGCGATTATCTATAGAATTGAAGGGCTAACAAAAAAGAATGGCAAGACACATTAAACAGTGCCCGCAAAAAGGTCAAAGGACAGGGTTAGATCTACAAAATGGCTTGGGTGGGATTTATGTGTGGAAGTGGGATTTTTGTAGGGGGTTTCCTGGAAAACATGCAAGGGAAGATAAAAGTCAAAGATTACATGTTTCTGCAGGGTTCTAAAAGCAAAACGGCTTTTCTTCTTCTACCTTCAGTTAGAGACGGACATGGATGTGCAGGAGCTTCTAGACATTCCAGTCGCCGGCAGAGGGGCGGCCTAGGGCTCGGCTGAGGTGCAGAACGTAGGGAGGAGAACCAGGAGATCGCAGGGAGATGCTCACCAGCGGCGGGGAAGGAGGCGACTGAATCTCTCCCAACGGCGGTGGACAGTGACCTGCGACTCGGGTTCCTGCCGCGAGACGCTGCGAGGGCGCCAGGCGACGGGGAGACGGGGCTTCGGATGCAGATCAACGTGACGTGGCTCCGGGAGACGGCGACTTGCAGTACTAGAAAAAGGAGTTGGCATTTGTGAGAAACTATTTCACCTGCTTGCAAACTGAAAGAAGAGTTGAGACTTGTGAGAAATATTATCTTCTTGTGTGACAGAAGGTACTACATGTGGTCCTTGTTTTCTTCCAAATAAAATTAAATGATGTTTTTCATTCTCCATCTCTATTGCCGAGTAGGATGCAAGTAATGATATGCCTTATAGATATAATTATTCATCTTATATAGGTTACTTTATATTAATAATCAGAAATTTTATGTTATTTATATCTGAGCATAGGAAGTAGTACAGGAAAATCTGAATGTGTTTGTATATATACTGAATTCACCTAATGCATATGCTCAGTGTAGCTAGTCAATCTGCCATTGTGAGGCTGTTGTACCTTTGCACGGAGCTCACGTGTACACCTTGGAGCTATTTGAAGAATATTGGTAGCAACCGACCTTGTGTATTGGTATGTACTTCTTATCTCTTGTTCAGTAGATAATATATGCGATTGTGTGTATGTGTGGACATTGACATGTGAATTGCCAAAGTATGCAGCTTTTTGTTTGTTGTTTTTAAAATAAGCTCATTGGTCACCATCAAGGCTGATGGATAAAACGTGGATGATTGTGATGCTAGGTACATAACAATTAATTTACATATTCTAAAAGTGTTATTTGTGTTAAAATGGAATTTAACCTAATACTTGCATGTAGGCACAACAAGGTATATTTGCAAGGGGTAAATGGTTTGTTAGCTTTTGTATTTTGGAATTCAGCGGTAGGCAGCAAGATATTATGTCCTTGTACAAAATGTGTTAACTCGTTTTGGAAAGAAGCAAGAGAAATACGTGAGCACTTGATATGTGATGGGTTTCTAAAAGGATACAAAATATGGAACTTACATGGAGAAGCTAGCTCTTCTATCAATTATGGGAATTATGATAGTGGAGAGGCTATGGAGGAGTCTAATGAGGAAGATGACATATCTGATTTGCTTAGAGACTTAGCTGCTGGTTTAGATGATAGAGGAGATTTTGATGACAACACTTCTGAGCTAGAACCTTGTGCTGAGCTAGTTGCCATTCAAAAGTTAGTAGCAGAAAATAGCAAGGAGTTGTACCCTAAGTGCAAGAAATATACACAGTTGCGTTTCCTAGTTAGATTACTCCACATCAAACTCCTTGGAGGATGGACAGATAGATCTTTTAACCTGCTACTAGATATACTTAATGATGCACTCCCTGAGGTTTCAAGATTATCTAGAAACTTTTATGACGCTAAGAAATTGGTGAAAACTATATAGGATTTGGATACACTAGTATTCATGCCTGTGACAATGATTGCATCCTCTATTACGGGGACAATGCAAAATTGGATTCCTGTCCAAAATGTAAAGTTTCACGATGGAAATCAATAAGGAGGAGTTTAGATGGAAAGCATGTATATAAGGTCCCTATGAAGGTCCTTCGTTATTTTCCAATCAAAAAAAGGCTCCAAAGGTTATTTTTGACATCTAAAACAACCGGTTAACTAGGTGGCATGATAAAGGTCGAAAAAAGGATGGTCTGTTAAGGCATCCTGCTGATTCACCTCTATGGAAAGAATTTGACCAAATGCATCCAGAATTTGCTGAAGATAGTCGGAATATTCGTCTAGCATTCACCACAGATGGTTTTATTCCATTTAGGACAATGAATGTTAGCTATAGTGTTTGGCCTGGTATTTGTATTCCCTACAACTTTCCACCTTCAATGTGCATGAAGCAATCAAATTTCATCCTTTCTTTGTTGATTCCTGGTCGGTATGGTCCTGGTAGTGATATGGATGTCTTTTTGGAGCCACTAATTAATGATTTGTTAGATATGTTTAACAAAGGAGTTAGAACCTATGATGCTTTAGAGAGGGAATTTTTCCAGCTTGCGCCCCGCCGTATTGTGGACTATTACTGATTTCCCTGGTCTAGGCTATGCGTCTGGATCTGTCACAGCTGGTGGAGCTGCTTGTCCTGATTGCCACTCTGAAACATGTTCCTTTACACTTGGTAACGGTAGCAAGACTTGTTATATGGACCATCGTAGATTCTTGAATGAAAATCAACCATTTAGGTTTGATGCTGATAAATTTGGTGGTAAAACTGAGTTTAGGACAGCATCTATTCCACTTACTGGAGAGCAAATTTTGGATCACACTAAAGATCTTAATACAGTTTTTGGTAAGGATCCATCTGGAAAGAAACAAAAAAAGCAAGAGACGCAAGGAAGGAGATCCATTAGTCATTTCAAAAGGATATCTATTTGGTTCAAACTTCCATACTGGAAAACTTTATTGTTGCGGCATAATTTTGACTTCATCCACATAGGGAAAAATGTGAGTGAAAGCTTCTTAAATACATTCCTGGGCACCGCTAGAAAATCCAAGGATAATCTGAATTCTAGATTGGACATTCGATCTCTATGGATTAGGAGTGACCTTCATCCAGTTGAAGTTGATGAACCAACTTTATTTACCACCTGCACCATACACAATGAGTCCTCATGAGAGGAAACTATTTTGTCAAATACTCAAAGGGGTAAAGTTTCCTGATGGCTATGCATCTGACATACGACATAATTTACATGTTAATGAGAGAAAGATATTTGGGCTAAAGAGCCATGAGAGCCACATTATTTTACAACATGTGCTGCCACTTGCTGTGAAGAAAATATTGCCTGAAATGGTTTGTGCTGTTGTGATTTGTGTAAGCAACTTTTTCATTGTGTCGTTGTGATTTGTGTAAGCAACTTTTTCAAGAAACTTAGCTGGCCTGTCATTCGAATAAGTGATATGGAAAGTCTAGAGGCAGATATAGCTGAAACCTTGAGCCTTCTTGAGACTATATTCCTTCCATCTTTTTTTTGATATTATGGTACACTTGATGGTGCACCTTCCTAGACAAGTAAGAATAGCTGGTCCTGTCCATTTTCGCAGTATGTGGCCCATAGAAAGGTAATTTTGTATACTCAACAACTCTTATATACTCACTATTTTCAAGACATTACAAAAGTGCCTATTATTTGTGTGTGTAGGTTTTTGATGAGAGTGAAGGATTCTGTCCATACCAAAACTCACTCTGAGGGATCAATTATGGAGTGGTCTATGTTTATTGAGTGTCTTACTGTTTGCGCTCGCTATTTACATAATGGGACTCATTTGAGCCATCAAGTTACATATGATGAAGACTGTAGTAGAACTCCTTTCTTCCGTAGCATTGGTCGAGGATTGGCTGGAAAGTCCATAGTTAATTTAGACCACAAGACATGGTTACAAGCCCATAGATATGCTTTATTCAACTATGCCAATATAGAACCTTACCTGCAAGTAAGTTACCAAATTCTCGCTCCTCATATGATCACTTTCCATTGTTGTCTAAAATTATTAAATGACCTTTGCAGAAAGCATGCTCAGTATCTATCCTCCATTGGTTATCGAAATAAACGAGGCATTGATCGCATTCAGCATGAGTCCTTTCATGAGTGGTTTAGGCTGCAGATAGAAGAAATGTGTGAGACATCACCCGAAGAGATAAGAATTTTAGCTAAGGCGCCAATGACGATTGCAAATAAGTACAGTAGCTACACCATAAATGGATTCAATTTCCACACACACAGTTATATGATCAAGGTAGATCTGTTCAGAATAGCGGTGTTGCTGTAGTTGCAGAGTCCACAAGCACTGATAGGGGCAATAATGACAATATTATTATCATAAAAAAGTCTTATTATGGTATTATAAAGGAAATTCTTGATCTGAACTATCATCACAAAGAAAATGTGGTACTTTTCAAGTGTGATTGGGTTGACAATCGTGTGCAGGATAAGTGGATAAAAACTGATCAATTTGGGATCACAAGTGTCAACTTTAAGCATTTGTTCAATACAGGTGAAAAATTATCTGATGAGCCTTTCATTCTAGCATCACAGGCAGTGCAAGTATACTATGTTTCTGATCCAATTGACACCGAATGGGTCGTCGTTGTTCACTCCAAACCAAGAGATGTGTATGACTTTGATAATTTAGAGAATGAGCACATTGATAATGATAGCGGACTAACTGTACTACTGCCTGATCTAAATCGAAATGTGACAGTGGGTATTATTAATGGAATTGTTCCTTCTGTTAGAACAGACACAGATGGTATAATTGTTGATCCCAAAAATTATAAAAAAGGGCGTAAAAGTAAGTATTTACTGGCTGCTATATATTTCTTATTGTTTCCTTTCGAAGACATAGACGGTATAATTTCTGCCTGCTATTATTTCTTGTTGTTTGCTTTCAATGGCATAAACAGTATAATTTCCTTTTTTCAGAACAAAAAATGACAAGCGCAAGAGGAAATGAAGTGGAGGAACCCATCGCTAATGTTTATGACCAACAGCGGCGTGAAAGGATTGCAAGTAACAAAAGGATGTTGGATTCTCTTATTCCTAGTATGAGCAATGGGGCGCAGCACCGTCAAACTAAGAAAAGGACAAAGGTATTCTCAAAACATTTTCTGTAGAATAGTTTATGTACATTTTCTGTAGAATAGTTTATGTACATTTCTTCTACTAATTACACCATCAAGTATCATTGCTTTGCAAAAAATTATACGAGGTGATGCTCCAAATGGAGGACATAATCTTCGTGCAAGGTCACAAAGAAATGGTGCCGACCGTGCAAATGAGAAGATTGGTGAAAATCATGACTTTCAACCGATTGGAGATTTCTTATGTGACAATGATGGTAATAATCATGATTTTGGACTAAATTTCTCATGTTGTTGCTGTTTTGCTACTATCTTCCACCCATCCGAATCCATGTTTAGTACTTGGTTAGCTGAAGTTTTTCTACTTTTAGGTACGAATTTCCCAACGAATCCTACAAAAGAAGAGGAAAGGAAGGGGTATCACTAAATTGAATGACATATTTGCAAGGGCACTGGCATGCCTAAAATGAAAATTATGGTCAATGAATATGGTCGACCTATTGGAGACGATGCTAGAAGGTTTTCTAGTGATATTGGCTGTCATGTGAGAAAGAAAATATTAGTTGGTTGTCTTGATCGGAGGCTTGTAGATGCCTGAAAAGAAGTTTGAAGTGTGGACCGATTTGAAGGTATATCATGGTTGGCACATTTCTTATCCCGTGTGCACATTTTCAAAGATAACTAACTACTAATTGACTACATTTCCATGCTAGGAAATCTTTGACATCGATGATGCTGCATTCAATTGGTTCATGAGTACCGGAGAATAAAGTGGAAGGAATTCAAGCCAAAACAAAAGGCGGATTATTTTGATGACAAATTTACGGATGAGCAACCGAGGGAAATTTATGAAAGAGTTAGTGATGATGATTGGATGTTTCTTGTAAACTATTGGAGCTTGCTCGAAACCGAAGTAAGTGGCATCTAATATGAATCGATTAAAATCTTTGAACCCTTTTCTTCAATATTTGTGCGTAAATTAACATTGTCTCTTGTAGGCCCATGCGGAATCGGCCAAAGTCAGTCATTCAAAGATGCGAGTACTCCATTCATCGAGCAAGAAGAGTTTTGCACGATCAAGGCAAGAAATGGTATACAAAACTATCTCTGTACAATACAGTCTTGCATTTTCAGTACTAAAAGTTCATGTACTTTGTAGGCTCGTAAACTAGGGCGCCCTCCTCGAAGAGATGAACTCTTTATAAAATCACATGTAAGAAAGAATGGAATGCCATCAAGGAATGCAGGACCAATTATTGTAAGCCTTCCTGTTGAAAACAATTGTAGTTTGCAATACTACCATTTGCTGTATAAGTTTTAAGCATGCATATTCGAATCGTGCAGAATAAAGTTAAAAAAGTTATTGAAGACCGTCCTGAGTTGAGGCAAAGAACAATTCAACAAGGTGATGCATTTGTCATTGCTTGTGGAGAAAAGGAGCCAAGAGGACGCATCCGTGGTTTGGGTCTAGGACCAACTCCCCAGGATATTGGTATCCCAGGTATGAAGTCTTACACACCCACAAGACTTCAAATGCAAGCTCTAGCCTTGAAAAGGCTGAACGTGAGAAGGAATCTTTACAAAGAACGTGTAGCGAAATGGAGGAAAAGATGGTCGAGAATGGGGAACTCAACTCACATAATGGGTCCAATTTACGAGAGCATGTGGTATTTATTTCAACAACTCTTACTAGCTACTAGCTCCTAGTGCCATTGTATCTCAAATTCATCTATCAATTATTTGTAGAGCCAAAGGTATGAGAATGAAGCTCAGGACCATCATGATGGTTATATTGAAGAAGATCAAGTTTCTGTTCACTCCGATGATGATAGGGATGAATACTTGGGGGATAGGCATGTTGTAGCCCCATCGGCAGCAATTAGCCCTGGCAGTGTTGCCCCAGCAGTGCAGTCCCAGCAATGCAGCCCTATTATTGCAACATCACCAAGGAATGATGACACCTCTCGCTTTTCACATAATGGACTAGTAATCTTCTCATCCATCCTACAAAGTTTTTATTTATGACTTAACAGTGGTTCTAGTCATTGATTTAATTCCCATAACTACATCATTTGCTTTAGGTTGGAAAGGATGTGATATTGTATGCCTTTATGAGGTCTGACCCTGTGGCTAAGGGCACAATTATTTCAACCAATCCTAACAGTGTGTTAGGAGGTGAGGCTCTTGGAAACCAGTACTGTGAAGTTGTTGTGAATGTTGTGCTGAAAAGAGACACCATTCTGCCTCGGCCTTATGGTGATGTGGAGACGATGGCTGATGCTCATAAGATGTCAATTGCATGGCCATACAAGAGAGTAATATACTTGTCTTTCCTTTTTTTAATATGTGATGAGAGACAAAAAATTCTAACTATTGCTATTTCTGACAGTTGAAGGAGGCATCAAAGTCTAGTATAGGCACTATAGGTATGTTATCTATTTCAGTTTAAGTAAACACCTACTATGAACTAATAACTTGTGAAATAATTAGGAATATGCTCCACCCTATGATATCTAGCACTTATGAAATAACAACTACTCTGCATGTGCACCATCCTAGGCTAGGTGAACATATTAGCACTGTAAGACTTAGCAAAATTTTGCTGGTATCCTAGTATTCTTAACTTTAGGTTTATTTTTGCTCAGGCCTCTGCATTGCTTTTTTTAATTTGAATTCATCAATCTGTTTCCTTTCTTTGACTTGTGCCTGCTAGCTCATGTCTTAACAATGTTATACTCCAAGTTTTTTAGAACCTTGTACAACTAAAGTGATGAATGCATACTTCGATTTTATTGCGGTGTGCTCCAAGAAGCACCGGAGATTTCGGCCCCAAGTAGGGTGAGCTAGATAGTTGCCGCCGTTGTCGCACAAGTGTTTCCCATGGACATGGAAGCTTGATCATGTTGAGAGCAATCGGATCATCTTAGTCATCTTGGATGTTATTTTGTCTTGAACAGATCCTAGAGATGAATCCTTTTGTAAGACAAACATGTGACTTTATAGCACCTCGTTTTGAACTTTGTGGTTGGGACAAACTAACGCCTACTCATGTGATGATCTATACTAGTCAAACTTATGTTGGTTGTGGAACCAAAAATTATATCGATTGTCTATTGTTGGGAACATCTCAAATTGTGTGCACTTTGTTGCCTGATTGTTTGAATGAAATTTGTATGACTGTATGTTCTCTTGATGGTTTGAATTGTATGAGTTCTTTAATGATTTCAGATAATATGATTATATTAATGGTGTTTTATTGGGTTGGTATAAATGGGCAACCGAATGTCTGTCGTTATAACATGTATCCGTGGTTATAACCTATGCAATGGATCATCCGTCGTTATAGCATGCATCCGTCGTTATAACCTGTGTAGCGGAGCATCCGTCATTATAACCTGTGCAGCAGAGCATCCGTCGTTATAGCATGCATCCATTGTTATATCTTTTTGCCGACGCCAGTTATAACGACGGATGGTGACCGTTGGTATAAGCTTATGGGGTTGTGGTATAGTGATCGTTGCCTGCGGCGACGGCATGAGCGGATGACATCACGATGAAATGAACGAGATAGAGAAACGGTGGGTTCTCACCGACGGTGGAGAGAGACGAACAGAGGTACGGTGGCCGGAATTTTGAGAGGGGCCGACCGGTAGCTTGGCCTCCTGCCTAGGCGGGCACCCTGCTGCTGGTCCTCCGGCCACGAGAAGAAACGGCACGTGATGAGCGGTCTGGCGTGGGCGTCCTCGACGGCTTGTTCCGGCGAGCGTCCCGGGCGATGAATCGACCGGCGGTGGAGCTTGGGCAGCGGCCGGACTTCTCGGTGGCGGCAGCTTGCTTCATCCTCGCGGCACGCGGCGGGCGCTAGGGCTGCGACTGCGTATTAGGGTAACAAGAAGCGAGAGCATGGCGTGCGGCAACTTCACCTTTATAGGTCCCGCATCATGTATGGTTGATGGCTTGGCTAGCGAATTGGATTGGAGTCCGATCCGTGTAGAAAGAAAAAAGCAAAACCAGGCCGTGAAAACTAACTGTTGCTTGCCTTCCGTTCCGTTCATCACGTGCAGGAATAGATATATGGACTGAAACGAATTTGGATGGTTGTAGTACGAATTATTTTGATCAGAGTACATAATCATAAATAACAAAAGGATGTGTGTACGGTGTGAACAGCTAGGTATTAGATTAAGATGATGAGTCCAAATAAATATTTGAAGATCTTGAACGACAAGATTGTAGATAGATTTAGATATGGGAAAATGAGAATATATGTTAGAAATAGCTGGAACGAACCTGAGTAACATCTAAACTTCTATTAAACATTTTGCACTCAGAAAATACCGGGATGCAACAGCATGAATACGACACTCACACATAACCATTTATATTATTTAGAAAAAAACAAACAAATATTTTTTTTCCTATTCTATATTTCCTGTGAAGAAAATAAATGTTGAATTTTTTTTAAAATTATACGAAAATCGTTATTTAATTATTCTTTATATTCACATCCTGAAATTGGAAATTTCGGGGGGGGTGTGACACGCGCCGCATCGCGAGCACCGCGGGGCGCGGCCGCCGGCGCGCGCGCGGCGCGGGCACGCCGCCCCACCGCGGACGCGCGACCATCGCCGCGGGCGCGCGCGGGCGCAGGCGCGGCCCCCGCCGCCGGGCGCCCCTCCCCCCCGGCCATCGCGGCCGCCGGGGCCCGCCGCGGCCGCCCATACGTGGGCGCGCGCCCCCGCCCGCCGTGAAGGGTAAGGATTAGGGGGGGGCTAGGGTTAGGGTTTGAAGCCCTCCTTTTATTTTTGGCCTGGGGTGAATCTAAGCCGCTCATCGTGATGAACGGCCACGAATGGCCAGGCTCCCGCGGGCCTAACAGGCCGGCCCAAGGGGGCAGCAAAATGGGCCCAGAAGGCCCATCCTGAGTTGGGGTGCATAAAGCCTGTTGTTTTATGCAAATATAGTGGCCCGATGCCCACTATGACACCCAAATGCGCGACCCGAAGTCCGCAAAAATGCTAGTGGCCTGAAGCCCACTATATTATTTTAGTTATTGCATTTATTTATTTCCTGCAATTTATTTATTTATTTATCGCGTTATTGAAATTCTTGCATATTTACTTCATCGCAATAATTTATTTAATATTGATGTAATCCTGAAGATTACACTTGGGAAAAAGTTGTATGGTCCTGAAGACTATACAAAGTTGTAATCCTGAAGATTACACACCGACATTAACTCCACTGTACATTCATTGTGCATCATGGAGTTCGAGGTGCTTGCCGTGGACGGTAGCAACTACCTTACTTGGGCTACCGACGTCGAGATGAAACTCGACGGCATGAGCCTCGATCATATCATTGTCCAGCCTGAAGCTGGCAAGGATGAGCGCACAAAGCCTGATAAAGCAAGAGTGTTGCATTTTCTACAACACCATCTCCACCTAGACCTGAAGTCTGAGTATATGACGGAGAGAGATCCGCTTGTTCTATGGCAGTCCCTGAAGGACCGCTTCAGCCAGCAGCTGACGATTGTGCTCCCTAGAGCACAACAAGCTTGGATCACCCTACACTTCTAGGACTACAAGTCTGTGGCAGCGTACAACTCTGCTTTGCACAGGATTGTGACCAAAATGCGTCTATGCGGACAAAAGATCACTGACACTGATATGATCGAGAAAACCCTATCCACCTTCCACCCCGACAATATAGTACTGCAACAACAATACAGGAACTCAAAGTACCAGAAGTACTCTGAGCTGAGTGAAGTAGTATCGTTTGCCGAACAACAGAATGAGGTGCTCATGAGCAACCATTCTACCCGACCCACTGGTTCTGTGGCTGTGCCTGAAGCACATGCTTCCGTTGCTGAGAGGTCTCGCAACCGGAAATGGGGCCGGGGAAAGGGGAAATGGAAGGGGAAAAGAGGTGCCTTGTTTAAAGGCAAGGGAAAAAGGAAGCCCAAGGGTAGACCTGAACCCGAGAAGGAAAGAGGTGATCATAGTGGGGAAGAGCAGGGCGAATGCTATAGATGCGGAGAGCAAGGGGACATTGGTCCCACAGATGCCGCACTCCCAAACACCTCGTTGACCTCTACCGACTGAGCAAGAATAAGGGGAAAGGTCAACATGAGTCCCAATTCATCACTGAGTCTGAAGCTCAGAAGCGTGATGACATAGTCGTCAACGCAAACGATGAAAACGTTCATATGGACGGAAGTGAGAAAACCTTCTCGATGACATGGATATTTTTGGGGACCTGTAGTGATCTCCAAAGTACCATGTCAATGCGATGTAGAGTTTGGCCATGCTCCTGAAGAGCATTTGTAACAAGGTCCAAACTTATGTAATATACTTCCCAGGAATAATATAATGTTGTTTCATTTATGTTATGTACCTTATGTTAAATACTTGTTTTTATTATTATGGTATTTAACAGAGTCTGTGGGAACCGAATGGCCGAAGCGGAGATCTGTTTTGTTGACAGTGGGACCACCAATACAATTCTAAGGGAAACTAGACATTTCCAAACATTAACAAAGAAAAATGGAAATATTATGACCATTGCCGGAAGCAATACTCATATTGTGGGCAGCGGAAGTGCCACACTGGTTCTCCCCATGGGTACCCAAATCTTTGTGAAGGATGCACTGTTGTATCCTGACTCAAAGCCCACGCTTTTGAGTTTCAAAGATATCCGTGCAAATGGTTTCCATGTTGAAACTAAGATTGAGCATGGTCTTGAATACCTGCTCATTACTAAATTCGACGGGTACCAAAAGAGAGTGGTGGAAAGACTCCCTTCATCGCCATCGGGTTTGTACTATACGTACGTTAAACCCACAGAAGAATATGTTGCGATGAAGACCATATTTCGAAACATAGAATTTTTTCGAATATGGCATGACCGTTTGGGTCATCTTGGGTTGAGTATGATGAGAAGGATCATCAACAATTTTGCTGGCCATGATCTTAGAAGCTTCCCAAATCCTGAAGATTTTATTTCACTAGTAGAAATGTTGACACCAATGACGATTACCTAGTGACGCTGGAATTTTTCGTCACAGTACTAGATCTTTCTATGACGAATTTTCTAGTATCGTCATTACTGAAATTGGACGCAGCCAAGGCTCGAAAAATAATGACGAATATAATGTTTGCGTCATAGAAAAAGAAAACAGTATCGTCATTAATGTGATGGCTCGTGTCCTGCACCTTCGTGACGAGTACCAGATTGTCACAGGTTGGATTTGGTCAAAATAATGGAACCACCGGACCCACATTAACGGTCCCACATGAGGTGGCAATACGGTCCCATCAGCTGATCCCACTAAATGATGTGGTGTTGTCAACAATTATTTTCCGTTTGTTTTTTTTTTGCAAAACAATGTGCGCGCGCATGGCTTCGAACCCATGACCAACCGTATGTAGAGTTGCAGCCTAACCACTAGGCTAGTAGATATTTGTTGTAATATTTTAGGATGTTATTTATTTATACGTAGATTAGCACGGTAATTTTTAAAAAAAACATGGCTAGTAGATATTTGTTGTAATGTGTTATAATGTTATTTATTTATACGTATTTTAGCACGGTAATTTTCAAAAAAAATATGGCTGGTAGATATTTGTTGTAATGTGTTACGATGTTATTTATTTATACGTATTTTAGCACGGTAATTTAAAAAAAAAAAGGACCGATTGCAAGCAGAGTTGCAGCCTTACCACCAGGTTAGTAGTTGTTTGTTGTCATGAGTTACGATGTTTTTTACTTATACGTAATTTATCGCGGTAATTTACATAATCGAATCAATCACGTACGGACGTACCTGGCAGCGCATTAGGCATCCCCACTTCCATCTGATCACGATACCTGGCGGCGGCGTTTTGGCGTGGTGGCGGCTGGTCGCCGCAGCAGTTTGTCGTCCTGGTGGGTGATCGTCGTGGGCACAGAGGTCGGCAACATGGGCCTGGCGCGCGCAGAGGACGTGGCGCCGTACGTGCGCCACCGGAGACGGCTGGGCGTGACGGCGCGACCACGTGGAGCGGGCAGTGCAGCGCCGGCGGAGCGTGGTGTCGTTGAATCTTGCGTGTAGAGGTACAAGTTCACTTCTCAATTATTTGGCACATCTCAATTAATATAGTTTCAAATATTTACTCTTGCATTTGGTTTTATGTATTTTTTGTTGATCGGTATCAATGCCGTGTAGGGATAGATTATAATGTTTACTTTTTTGTGAACACAGATGGATAGAAATTGGATTTTATTTGGGACACAGTTCACAACTGAATATACTAAAGGAGTTCAAGAGTTTATGGATTTTGTTAGTGAAAGATTCCCTCAAGGCGCCCACGTACCCTGTCTGTGCACGGTTTGTGGTAATCGAACTTGGCGGGCACAGCCATTGGTACATGACCATATTCACATCAATGGAATGTCAGCTACATACACTACATGGATTCATCATGGAGAGCCGGCAGATACTGCAGTGATTGAGAATTTGGAACAGGAGGTCCAAGAAAATCATCATGATGAAGGGATACACATCGATGTGGGTGATGATGATCACGATGAGGATTTCGGAGTACCAGAGATGATAGGAGATCTTTATGCAGCAGCAGAGGCAAATGGAGAACAGCCAAGGTTTGTAAAAGTCCTTGAAGACGCCATGAAGCCACTAAGCGATGGATCTCCCCATTCAAAATTTTCTTTTCTGGTGAGGATGTTGTATGTGAAGTCTCGTTATCAGATCGCCAACTCAGCATTTTCCACAATGATGAAGGTGATGTCCCAAGCATACCCTCAAAGTGAGTTACCCGATTCTTATGATGAGGCCAAGAGATATCTTCGTGAAATGGGCCTTAGATGGGACAACATCCATGTGTGCAAGAACAACTGTGTGTTGTTTCGAAAGGATAAAGCTAATCTGAATAATTGTCCAGTATGCAATGAGTCTAGATGGCAAGATGGTACTGGGATCAAACGAGTTCCACATAAGGTTTTGAGGCATTTTCCATTTGTACCGAGGTTGCAACGAATTTTTGCTGCAAAACAAACTTCTGAGGAAACACAATGGCACAAGAAAGTGAGGAAGCCAGTCGACAATGTAATGAGTCATCCAGCTGATGGGGAAGCATGGAAGGATTTTGAGAAGAAGTATCCAGAGTTTGCAGATGAACCGAGGAACTTGAGGCTTGCCTTAGCTACCGATGGATTCAATCCCTTTGGCAACATGAGTACCCAGTACAGTATGTGGCCTGTGCTTGTGACACCGTTGAATCTGCCACCTTGGGAATGTGTGAATCCAGCAAATTGTTTTATGTCTTTACTTATCCCAGGTCCAAAATGTCCAGGAAAGGATTTTGATTTGTTCCTTGAGCCCCTAATAGAAGAACTTTTGGATCTATGGAAGGGTGTGAGCACATTCGATGCATGTACTCATAAGAAGTTTGACCTTCGTGCTGCCGTGTTGTGGTGTATACATGATTTTCCTGCTCTGAGCACGTTATCTGGAAGAACACCAAAAGGGTATTATGCATGTACTCATTGTGACAAGGATCCGTTGTCTCAATCCATAAGGAATAAGCTTTGTTACATTGGACATCGTCGGTACCTTAAAAGGACACATGCTTGGCGGAGAAGCTTGGCTTTCAATGATAAGACTGAAACAGAGATGAGCCAGGCAAGTTCACCTTGAAGGAGGTCCTAGCGGAGCTAGAGAAAGTGAAACATATGAGGCCAGGGAAGCATCCTGCAAATATTACTGGAACCAAAAGGAAGCGCAATGCAGGTCCAATTATTTATAGCCGCAAAGTTGGTTTGTGGAGATTGCCTTATTGGAAAGATTTGCTACTTCCACATAATCTCGATGTGATGCACATAGAGAAGAACATATGTGCAAACCTTCTTTGGACACTTCTCAAAGTCGAGGGCAAGACCAAGGACACAACCAATGCACGGCTAGATTTGCACGATATGGGCATAAGGCCCGAATTGCACTTACAACAGAAAGGCAACTCATCACTCAGTGCTCCACCTGCTCCATATGTCTTAGGTAAGGATCAGCGAATCCAATTTTGCAAGTTCCTGAAAGGCATCAAGTTTCCTGATGGATTTGCCGCTAACCTAGCAACACACATAAGTGCCGATGGTTCAAAGGTGCAGGGAACGCTGAAAACACATACCTGCCATATACTCTTGCAAAGAATCCTACCAGCTGGCCTAAGAGGATTGGTGAGAAAGGATATATATGAAGCAATTGCAGAGCTGGGGACATTTTTCAGGGAACTATGCAGTAGAAATCTAAGGAAAGATGTAGTGGAAAAGCTAAAAAAGGACATCCCACTGATCCTATGCAAGCTTGAAAAAATATTTCCCCCTGCCTTCTTTGATGTCATGGTGCACTTGGCTGTCCATCTTCCTGATGAGGCACTTCTAAGAGGTCCTGTACAATATGGATGGATGTACCCAATAGAAAGGCGACTAGGCACTTTGAAGAATTTTGTGAGGAATAGAGCAAAGCCAGAAGGATCTATTGCTGAGGCATATGTGACAAGTGACACATTGACTTTTTGTTCAAGGTACATGCAGGATATTGAAACTAGATTTAACCAAGTAGATGATAGTGCTGGGGAGATGACATTGCCTGATGACATAGAAGTTTTTAAGCACGGTGTTACTCTTGTTGGAGCTACTAGGAGGCAGTACATTGATGATGATGTACTGAAAAAGTTGAATTGGTATGTGCTAAATAATTGTGAAGAAGTTGATGAATTTAAGGAGTAAGTATCGTTTACAAATTTCATATTCAGTATGTTTTTTATTTATAAATTTTCAAATAATTGATATGAACCCCCACTTTGCCCTGCAGGTTATACAGGAAAGAGCTAGTCCAACAAGGTGTTAAGGATGTTGATAGAAAGCTTGAGCAAGGTTTTCCAAAGTGGTTTAAGGTCCATGTGAGTGATAAGCACACATTGTTGGTCTATGTTAAATAAATGCATTATATACATAATTGGTGACTTGAGTACTTGTTTATTGCAACAGATTGAGGACAAACTCAATGACGATCCAGAATCCGTTAGTGATGGAGTGTGGGCACTGTCATGTGGCCCAGATCTGCAAGTTACAATTAGTGCTGCTTGCAAGGTTAACGGAGTGCGGTACAACACTATTAATCGTGAGAGGTACCTGCTGACATAGAACAGTGGTGTATGCACCGAAGGTTCACATAAAGGGAACACCATAGATTTTTATGGTGTCCTTAAGGAGGTAATTCAGTTGACATACAACTCTAATCTTCAATGCATTCGGACGGTGGTTCTATTTTGATGTGATTGGTACAACCAGGAAGGAAAAACGAGGGGCCTTCGAGATGATAAACACTTCAAATCAATCCATGTGGGCTCGTTTTGGTACAAGAATGATCCTTTTATCTTGGCAACTCAATCCAAAAAGGTATTCTACATTGAGGACACATTATTAGGGAAAGAATGGCGAGTTGTGCAGAAATTCGAACACAGGAATATATATGATGTGGCTGAAAAAGATGAGCCCAGTCAAGTTGTGCATCAGGATGATGAGTGTTCTGATACTGAGCTTGAAGTGGAAGAAGGTGATGATATTGAAGTTCCTCAGGTTATTCAAGGTGGAGAAGCCACTATAATTGAAGGCAATTTAGAAGAACTTCTACAAAGGAAGAAGCAAAATATTAGTGAAGGTGTTGATGAAGATAGTGGAACTGAGGATGAAGATGAGACGCTTGACCAGTACGCTAGTGATGGAGGCAATGAGAACAATGACATGTGCATTGACGATGAAGATGATGATGATTTGGAATAGTTGTTCAGGACTTGTATTTTTTTAAAACAAGAAAGTTGAGTTTAGTTCATTTGAGTATGGTCTCTGTAGTTCATTTGAGTAGATTTTATTTAGGTACAGTGGGTTCTATTTATATTTCCTCTTCATGCTAGATGAACTGACAATTGTGGTTACAGTTATTTGCTTTCATCTATTTTTCATGATACGTGAACTAGAACTAGTTACAATTATTTAAAATTGAATCAGCTATTTTCATTTAGTTATAGTGGATTTTGTTTCTATTTTTCATGATAGGTGAACTGGAACTGGTTACAACACATCCAGGATAGTAACCCAACCTGGTGCATGTGGCATGTTGATATATCAAAACATTTGCCACAAATTATTGGACCAAACTTGGAGCATATGCTTATCAACACAAATATATAAAACTGCAAAGCAGTATTCATCATATATAACTGCATAACAGAAGCAGTGGCCTTAAGTCTTTACAGCCATCATCATTACATACACTAGACTACTAGTTCACCATCATCATAACAGAAGTAGTGGACTAGATGCTTACATTACATCCAAAATACTACCAGGTCCATCCAAACTAACACTAGGTGCTACATAGCAGTCTTCATCATATATATTTATATATAGAGGTATTTGTACATATATTTATAGGTAGGCTTCGAGGTGCTTCTAACAGACTTCCTTCCTACTTCATCACTGTTTGTAGATCCTACTTCTTCTTCAATGCTGTCAGGTCCTTCTGCAGCTTCTTGTTGATTTTTGTTAGCTGGTCGATCTGCTTCTGCATGGCTCCAATTCTAGCTGCATTTGTGTTGACATCCTCCCTCATGGACAGCAGCTCCTCGTTCTTCTTGTTGCCTAAATTCTGAATGAACTCACAACAGATGCAAGTCTGTAGAGAAGTACACAAGTTAGTTAGTTATCATGTGCCTACACCAAAATGAGATGGTCAAAATAATCAAACAATTGCCTACATTATTTTATTTTTGCCTACCTTATATTATTTTATGAATTTTTCTTTCAACATATAATTAATCAAATAATTGCTATAATGTTACAACTTGCTCGGTAATTACTACAAGTGCACACAACATCCTAGCTTTTTTAAATGATTGCAAATGAACACAACATCGTACTATCTCTCTATTACCATGCCATTATATTTGTAAATGATTTAGACAAGTTGACACTATGCATCCCTCACAAACCATGAACATCTGTTAGACACCTGATGCTATGTGAGGCATGTTCATGTTTGTGAAGGAAGTTAGTCAGCTCATTGTCGAAGTATTTGAATTTTTTTTGCCATGATGTAACACCAAATTGAGATGTGCATGCAAATTTTTATGAATTTTTACCTAGGTTAGCTTATTTTAACATTTATCCTTTAAAGTATCCTATACTTACACATGACTTTGTGTGAGACATGTTCATGGTGGTGAAGGAAGGATGTGTACCATCACATCCTCACATGATTATATATGTATAAAAATATATAAAAACTGGTGTAAAACACATGAAAAAAAATTAAATGGCAGAAAGCACAAAAAAATAATGGGACAGAAAAAAATTGCCCCTACTGGGGTTGAACCCAGGACCTGTGAGTTGAAACTTCCCTGCCTTACCATCGCGCTAGCCAAATATGTTCAATAAGAAACTAGCGCTAAGATATTTGAACAAACAACCTCGCTAACCATCGCGCAGCAGGAAGACAAGGGCGCCAAAAATATTTCGGGGGCCGTCGAGTGGTCTTTTTTTCCGCCAAAAAAAATTTCGGCTGCGCAATATAACCCTTTTCCCCACCCGCAGCTCACCCCCTCACCTATCTTCTCATCTTCTACCCCATTCCTCCAACCCTACTCTCAGCCGCCGAGTGAAAACCACCATTGACGAGGTACACCTCGCCCACGACGATCTGCAAGGTAACCTCTCCCTAGATCTCATCCTCTCCTTCACCTCTCTCCACAATCCACCTCTCTCCCCAATCCACCTCTCTCTCTAGCCCCATCCTAACCCTAACCACTGCCAGATTTGGAACGTCGATGATCTCATCACACTGTACCATCTTGACCGGCGACTAGGCTCCACCACACTACCTCAGCTTGATCTTCGACGACCCCTACATGGTTGCAACAAGGGGTCAAGGTAGGAAGCAAGCAGCGCGAGAAGAACAAGGTGAGCGATCTGAACAATTCACTACTTTACTGTTAATTATTTACTTCTGCAATGTTCGATTGGAGTCTATTTCATTTGTTCCCTACTGCAATGTTCGATTGGAGTCTATTTCATTTGTCCATTTGTTACTCTGTTTTAGTAATGTAAACCAGATCACTACTTTATTGTAGTATGTGTCGTAGGTGCATAAAACATTAGGGACAATATATACTATCTATGGGAATGATTATTTGGTTTTCTCTCAACATCATGACAATGTGAGACTGAAATGAGAACCACACTTTTTAGTATTGAAATTAAAAAAAAAAATCAATTCGTACTCCACACTGATCAGGGGTTGCAAAGTAAATTGTAAATATCTTTATTCTTTGCAATTTATGATGATGCCAAATCTTATTAATTCGTGGTCAATCTTGAACTTACTGTAGTGGCATATGTAGCAGGCAACTCTGATCAAAATTATTATGGCTGTGACTTTTAATGAGATGATTGTCTAGTGATATTAAAAATGTTCTAGAAAAAACATTTGGTAGAACTACTTCTCTGCCTGATCAGTAAGAGGGGAAAAATGTTCAACATGCCCCTCGCTTCCTAAATTGGTGTACCCTTTCTAGATGTTAATATGTGAGTATTTTTTAATTATAAAGTACAAAGTTTTTACCAGGTACTATAATCTGATCTGATTTCTTTTTTTGACTATAAACTTTTTTTAATGTGTAATATTTAGACTATAAACTGATGTGCTTTCTATTGAACTAGAGAGGAAATCTCAGTTACAACTTTTTAATAAATCATATATTATCCAAATAGTAGTACCTCAGTTGGACACCTCTTATCTTATCAATATTTAGCAGACAACACAATCTCTTACCTCTTATTTCACTCCTTTGAAGTAGTTGTGCATCTTACCTCTTAGTTCAATCATGCCATTATCTAATACACACAATTTGCTTGTTCATGTAAGAACCTGACAAATGTGAATGTGAGAAGAGACGGGATGCCCAAGTGGCGGCGAATGAAAAGAAGTTAGAAGAACTTTGAGTGTGTGCTATAGCTTCTGATTTTAATAAATCAAATCCACAACCTGCACCAACAAAGGAGAAAAAATCAAGAACCAACAACAAACATAGTGAAGATTCGGATACATCGGAGTATCTTGTTGAACAAGATGTTCAAGGAGATAGTGATGATGATGACTCCGAATTTGAATCTGAATCTGAATCTATTCAGCAGCCAATGCCCCTGGCAATCAAGGTGGTTATTTCAATGTTTGTAATCTGTTCTTTACTATATTTTTTTGCCTATAGATGCATCTTCTAATTTGTTGCATACCTGCTGTTTTATATTTTTCTTATTGCTAATACATGCACGTCACTTGTATTGTTTTTACACAGTATCCTAGAGGTAGAGGGAAAGTGAGCACTCGAAAGATGGCGCCAGGAGGTAGGCAGCCCAAGAGAGTGAGGGCAATTAGAGGATCAGAGGTGGAAGCTTCAAGAGGTTCCCAAAGGTTAGCAAAAAGGCGACAAACTGAAGAGACAGAGGGGCTGAATGAAGAGGAACCTAGAACTGTGAACGAAGAAATACCCCAAAGCTCTTTTACTGCTCCAACTGAGGACAATGTAGCTGCTGGTCAAGACAGTACTAGTGATGATTGGCACAATTTAGCTGCTGATCAAGAAGACAACATCGCTGCTGATGTTGAAGACAACAATGCTCCTACTGAAGACAATGTAGATGGAGAAGAAGACATTGAGGGCAGGCTATATTTTCTTCGTCATTCTAAATGCTACATCTTATGTTGTTTTCCATGAAACTAAACAATTTAAATGAAAAATCTGTTTTGTAGGTGCTACACAGCGAGCTCCACGGAGGCCAAGGCCACCCACCACGGGAAAACTGCTGTCAAGAATGACAAAAGCTATGGGCAGGAGGATGCCCATAGATGTTGGTGAAGGCCAAAAAGGCCAAATGAACCTGTTCAGGCTGCCAAATTAACATCAGAGGCTGGTGTCATCGTTCGGGACAAGTATCCCATCCTACCTCATTGGAAAGATTACAAGAAAGATAAGCTACTTTACAAGAAATTTTCAGGCAATCTATCTGTAAGTGCATTAGTTTTTATTTGTTACTTTCTATACTTGCTGATCATATCAGTGACTGCAATACTGTTTTATATGAATAGGTGCGCTTGGCTATTAAGACCAACGACAAGCCGACTGAGGAAGCTGTCTTAGATGTGCTGCGCTCTATACAGCGACAAGAGTGACAACGGCTGAAAAAGAGATACTTCGATGGTGTACCAGCCAATGAGATTAGGACAACTTCACCTATTTCCACCATGGATGATGCACAGTGGAGGACACTCGTTGCACATTGGTCAGACCCAAAGAACATGGTATGGCTATCTGCTCATATAGTCTTCATTCACTTTCAGTTTTCCAAACATCTCATTCCAAGCCTATGATCTCATCTTAACATGTTCATTCCCATGTAGGAAACATGTTTAAAGAACAAGCGAAATCGTAGCAAAGTGAAGTATCATCAGGCTACAGGCTCCCGCAGCTATGTGGCACACTTACATGCACTTGTACGTAAAGAGTACCTATGCTATTACTGTAGTACATATATTCCTCTACCCAACAGTTTGTTTTGTATTGGTCTAAGAGAACTTTGTTGTTACTGATTGTCCACATGACAGAAGGAGAAGATGAACAGGGCAGAACCTAACACAGGCCTGGATGAAGAACTTGATGTGGTGGAGGCCTTCACAGCCTGCCATACCAGCTCCAAGCATGGACTCAGTGACCTGGCAAGAGAAGCAGTTGTAAGACTCTACATTTGTTTCAGTGTCTCATGTTTAGAGGAATTGCATGACATTAAATCCTGTTATGCTATTGTTTTATGTACTTTGCAAGTTTCAGAAGTTATTTAGTACCTATCCATCTTGTTCTATTATGCACTTGTTCAACTTTGTTCACATGAATTGCTTTTAATGAAGTCCAGTTTTACTAGATGTTAGATGTGTATTCCAGTTTTAAAATATGAAGATCTTCTCTGAAAAATATTGTGTTGTATATTGTGCTGGTCTTTTTTTCACAAATATATACTAGCATAAAGTTTTTGTTTCTCTTTTCTGTGCAATAAATGGTGGGTGAATGAATGTTTCAGTCTGATATGGAGGCGTTGAGGGCACAACCTGTTGATGAAGGGGAAGCACCAGTGTCAAGTGTGCAGGTGCTGACCAAGGTGCTACCCCAGAACAGCTCACAACATTTCCTGAAGAATGTTGGCATCAAACCAGTGGCCAGGAAGAAATCATCCTCTTCTGTTGAAAGGGAGCTTCGGGAGCAACTAGCAGCATCAGAAGCAAATTCGGCTGCTCAACAAGCTAAACTAGAAGACTTGAAGAAGAAGAGTGAAGAAGCCGCGGATCAGCTGGCCAGGACACAAAAGGAGATGGAAGAGTACAAGAAGGCAGTGGATGAGAACAATGAGCTCATGCGGCGCTTCTTTCAGTTTGGTGCTAGAGGATCTTCTTCAACAATGATTGTTGTTGGAAGCTGCTGTTCTTTGGGCTGCTCATTTTGGCCTTCTGGAAGCTGTTGATGGGAACTTTTTATTTTGTCTTGTGATGAAACTAAGTGTGCTGTGACGAAACTAAGTGACTGGAAGTAGAATAGCTACTGTTATTTTCATTTTGCGTACTGTAAAGAAACTAAGTGTCCTTTGTTCTTTAATTATGTTAGTACTTTTATGGTCACTGGAAAAATGTGATATATCAATGGAATGGTTTGGTCACTCCAGCATCACTTTCAATTTTATTTTAAATTATCATCTGTACCACTGTGACGAAACTTTGGAATACTGGTGACGATCTAAAATTTAAATCTGTGACAAAAAATAACCTAATAACAATAAGCCACTTGGCCCAATACAAACTATACACGTGGCAGTAACTAAATGGTCAACGTGGTCCCAAATAAGTGCCAACCTGTCTGACCATGTCAGCTGCCACGCCAGTAGCTGACATCAGCAGACACATCAGCATCCACGTGGTCGCTCCACATCATTTGCCAGCCTGGCAGACGCCGTCTGTTAGACCAGGCAAACGGCAGACAATGACAAAGAAACAGGCGTCATAGAAGTGAACCCACTTCTATGACAACTCCTCTATCGTCACAGAAGTGACGCACTTCAATGACGAAAAACCACATTTTGTCACCACTATTCATATATGACGCGTGTTTTTTGACGATGACTTTTTCGTCACAAGATCGTCACAGACCATTTTCAATGACGATTGGGTGATCTTCAGTGATGAATGTGGATTGTCATTGGTGTGCACATACCTACTAGTGTTTGCACCGAATGTGTAAAGGGAAAGCTAATCACTAGACCATCCCTCCTGAAGATTAAGGATGAGTCACCTGTGTTCCTGCAAAAGATACAAGGTGACATTTTTGGACCTATTCAGCCCCTGTCGGGCCCGTTTAGATACTTCATGGTATTGATTGATGCGTCTACCAGATGGAGCTATGTGGACCTGTTGTCCACGAGAAACCATGCTTTCTCCAAGCTCATCGCCCAAATAATCAGGCTACAAGTAAGTTCACTTATAACCGCATCCAATCCATTCGGATGGATAATGCTGGTGAGTTCAGGTCGAAAGCCTTTGATGATTATTGTTTAGCCATGGGCATTAAGGTAGAACATTCAGTACCCCATGTCCACACACAAAATGGTCTAGCTAAATCCTTGATCAAAAGGATCAAGTTATTTCCCGGCCATTGTTAAAGAATTGCAGGCTGCCAACCAGTTGTTGGGGCCATGTAGTGTTGCACGCTGCAGTACTGACTCAACTCAGGCCAACTGCATATCATGAATCCTGCCCCTTACAGCTGGTGCGTGGGAAAGAACCAAGTATTTCCCATCTGCGTATATTTGGCAGCGCTGTGTACGTGCCAATACCACTGCCTCAACGTACATTAATGGGTCCCCACCGGAAGTTGGGGATCTATGTTGGCTATGAGACTCCGTCCATAATCAAGTACTTAGAGCCTATGACTGGGGATCTTCATACGGCTTGGTACACTGATTGTGTCTTCGATGAAGACCATTTCCCAGCATTAGGGGGAGAGAGGCATCCTGAAGAATGCTGGGAAATTGAATGGAATGCAACTCAGACACAATCCTTAGACCCATGCACCAATGAATCCAAACTGGAAGTTCGGAGGATAATACATTTGCAAAGTCTTGCAAATGAGCTGCCAGTTGCCTTCATTGATCACAAAAGAGTGACAAGGTCGCATATATCTGCAGTAAATGCGCCGGAGAGAGTTCAGGTACCCCAGAAGGCTACCAACTCTATTGTCTCCCCTAATCCTAGGAAGAGGGGGAGACCTCCGGGTGCTCAGGACAAGGTCCCGCGTAGACATTCGCAGCGGAAAGGACCTGAGCCCCTTGCCTCACTTAAGGATCCAGTTGAAGAAGTTCAACCTGAAGTTGAAAATGCCCCTGAAGTGGCAACTCAACCTGAAGTTGAGGAAGTCCCTGAAGGACTCAATCCTGAAGACGGAAACCCAATGCGTCGCGTGAAGAGCATCGCATGGGCAGATCGGAACGCCCCCACTCAATCGTTATGGAAATCACGATGAGTGGGTGGACGATCATGAGGAGATTGCCACCAATTATGTGGATTCAGGAGAGTCATATTATAGAAAGACAAATGTTGTCCACATATATTTTGCCTCAAAAATTGTTGACTCATTGGATCCGGATCCAGAACCAAAGTCCATGATTGAGTGCCGGAAGCGCTCAGATTGGGACAAATGGAAAGCAACAATCGAGGCAGAATTGCACTCGCTTTGTAAGAGAGAGGTTTTTGGGCCTGCAGTCCCAACACCTCCTAATGTCATCCCTGTAGGATGCAAATGGTCTTCCTCCGGAAGAGGAATGAAAATGACCAGGTGGTAAGATACAAAGCGAGGCTGGTGGCACAAGGGTTCATGCAGAGACCCGGCATCGATTATGATGAGACATACTCTCCTGTTATGAGTGGCATAATGTTCCGATATCTTATCTCTATGGCAGCTAACTTGAATTTGAAAATGCAGTTGATGGATGTCGTGACCGCATACTTGTATGGGTCACTTGATTTGGAGATCCATATGAGAGTCCCTGAAGGACTCAAGATCCCTGGACCGAATCAAAACCGCAACATGTTCAGCGTCCTCCTGCAGCGGTTATTGTATGGGTTAAAACAATCCAAAAGGATATGGTTCAACCGGTTGAGTAGCTTTCTCCTGCAGAGAGGTTACATCAACAATGATGACTGTCCCTGTGTCTTCATAAAGAAATCCAGTGATGGATTTTGCATCATCTCCGTCTATGTCGATGATTTGAACATCATCGGTACGACCAGGGACATTAAGGAAGCGATGGCCTACCTCAAGACGGAATTTGAGATGAAAGACTTGGTTAAAACCAAGTTTTGTTTGGGCCTGCAGCTCGAACACCTCCTTGAAGGAGTGTTTGTTCACCAGTCTACTTATACAAAGAGGGTACTTGAAAAGTTTAATATGAATGAGTACCACCCTCTGAGAACCCCAATGATCATCTGATCATTGGAAGCCGATAAGGATCCATTCCGACCCAAGGTAGAGGATGAACAAGGTTTGGGACCTGAATTTCCATACCTTAGTGCCATTGGGGCACTAATGTACCTTGCAAATTGCACACGGCCAGATATTGCTTTTGCAGTAAATCTGTTGGCCAGGTACAGCGCAGCACCCACCAGAAGACATTGGGTTGGCGTGAAAACCATCCTTAGGTATTTGAAAGGCACTCAGGATCTTGGGTTGTGCTTTCCAAAAGGGGGGAATCTGACTATGGTGGGTTACGTGGATGCTGGCTATATGTCTAACCCCCATAATGTCAGATCGCAGACTGGTTTTGTGTTTCTCTGTGGTGGTGCGGCCATCTCATGGCGGTCTGTGAAGCAGACTTTGGTTGCCACATCAACCAATCACTCAGAGATAATCGCCCTGTATGAAGCCACACGAGAGTGTGTTTGGCTACGGCGAATGATTAACCACATCCAGGAGTCATGTGATAAGGGCGTTGTCGACACCCCCACCATTATCTATGAAGATAATATTGCTTGTGTTGCACAGATGCATATGGGCTATGTGAAGAGCAATCTCACGAAGCATATTGCTCCAAAATTCTTTTATCCCCACGAGCTCCAGAAGAGCGGGGAAATTAAGATCCTGCAAGAAAGATCGTGTGATAATCTTGCAGATTTATTCACAAAATCTCTACCGTCTTCCAGCTTCTATAAATGCATTTATGGAATTGGAATGAGGTGGCTTAGAGATTTGCAGGGTTCAGGGGGAGACTTACCCTAAAAGCCATAGCCCAAGTTTGTGATCCTGAAGATCACAAGTCGGTCCTGAAGACCTGACTCGAGCATCAACTGTTGTACTCTTTTTCCCTTGATGAGTTTTTTCCCACTGGGTTTTCTCATGCAAGGTTTTTAATGAGGCAACTGGTGCAACATAAGTAAGGCCTGTGATGTACTCTTTTCTCCTACCCTTTTTTCCCACTGGGTTTTTGGGGGAGTTTTTAACGAGACATACACATGTCATGGCCAAGGGGGAGTGTTATGAATCATAATCAATGTGGCCAATTAATAGAGAGTTGAAGAGATTAGGAGTAGAGGATGGAGAGATGAGGGGTTAGAGATGAATTATGAGTATTTACTGCTTCCTCTATAAATAGAGGGGATTACCCCTTTGTACACGGCTACATCAGTGGAAGCAAAAATAAAAAGCTCTCCCTCTCCTTCTCCTATCCTGATTGTGTTCTTGTTCTAGTGCTCATACAAATCTGTGTGTGTGTTCTAAGTGATCTAGAGACCTGATTTCTAACACATACATGCAAAAGAAAACAAAAGTGATTACATAAGCCACATGCAACGTTGATAGAAACTAAAAAAATCTATAAACAAGAAACCAAACATCAAAATTAAATTCCGATCACACTATTGGATTTCTAACAATAAAAACTTCGAAACAAGATCTCACTTGACTATATTTTGACAAACTGTTTTTATTCATAGTTTTTAATTTCGGTTATATGTTCTGTTGTTGCTAGAACAAAATGGATGAAGTGCTGAAACAAACAAGAACAACTGTCATAACAAGTTTATATGTCATCTCGAACAACAAATGTGGTGTCATAACAAACCAGAATAAGGGTCAGACACATGTTATTATTATAGCCAAAACAAGACATTACTATAATCAGAACAACTTATTATTATAACCAGAACAAGTTTGTATGTCATCCTGAGCAAAACAAAAAAATTGTCAGAACAAATGAGAACAACTATCGGAACAAAATCCTATTATAGTAAGAACACTTTTGTGTGTCATCTCGCACAAAAACAAATGTAGGGTCAGAACAACTTATTATTATAGCGAGAACAAATTTACATCTCATATAGAACAATAAAAATATTAATGGTGGAAAAAATATTAAAAGGGAAAGAATATAAAATATAGAAATATAAACAAAAAATAAAGTAGAAAGTAAAAAATAAAGAAATAAAATGTTATGTAACTCTATGTAGTCATGAAGTGTTGTGTGGTGCAATGGTTGCTAACTATCTTGTTGTCACACCTGGTTTTTTAGAAAAACAAACCAAGTGCATACATCTATGTATCCCATGATCAAGTTTCATACATATAGTAGACATAAATGAATAACAGTAACAGCATCACATAAAATAACATAAACAAACTTACAAATCTACCAGAGTTATACAGCTCAATCCCGGAAATGGAGGCGCCAAACTCCACAAGCAATCGACTGGGGTCGCATAGGCAAAGCATCATCATCTTCAACAGCTTCACTCATTTTTCTTCTAAGCAGCAGTAAGCAAGGATGAGTACACTTTTGGTTGGTACTTAGCAAGGCCACAAGAAATAACTAGAAAGCGATTCAAGTCCATCTTTAAGTTTATTAATCATGTGAGGATCCAGGTCGCTCTTGACCGTGAGCACGACTAATTGATTAGTTTTACACTCTGTAGAGGTTGTACATCTTTACCCACAAGTCGCGTAAAAGTCCCAAATAACTTTAGACCCAACCATCTGATGCAGATCATGCATCATACCACACTACCTAGGTGTTATCGCATAGGGACGCTACGAGGGCTTTACAATGATTCCCTAGCACGGGCTGCTCACTAGGTTACCTGATTAGTGCAGCGCATAAAGCTCCCTAGCAGGTATCATGTCTTAGCAAAGCCCAACTCCCCACCAGAACAGATCCATTCACCATCTCCCATAAGCCCCCAACCCCTTTCAGGTAAAGCATACACATACTAAAGTTTCTAATTAGTTGGCCAAGACAGAACCATATGTCTTGAGGTAGTACGGATGTCTTGGGTGGTCGCTCCATGTTCCAATTAAGACACAATATTCTTATTTAAAGCATAGATAGAAGGTGGTTAGGGACACTTGCCTTTCTGCAATGAAAAGCTACTCTTACTGCTCTCTCTTCATCTCTTGCTTCCTTGGAACTCTTCATCTTCAAAGCAACGAACAATGATCCTTCTTCTACTCGAAGCAAACATCGGACACAACATACAAAGCAACAAGTATAACTAAGTACAATGCACCAATCAAAAGGAAGCTTTAAAAGAGCGCACTAAAGGATAGGCTCGACTCTATGGTTACACAACGACGAAAACATTGAAAACAAAACTAATGTCGAAGTAATCGAAAGATTATTATCAAACAACAAGTGGCTATGTGCTTCATATGTTTTAATTAGAAAATCATGTGGCAAGAATATTTCAAAGCAGGGTATGTTTAATAAAGAAAACACGATAAACTTAACTATATTTTATTAGCAGAAATTTAAGTACAAGTTATATCAAATTAACCATTACTTTAGAAAGACTAAGCATGTGCAAGCCATCTAAACCGAGGAACTTTACATGATGTGTTCAACTAAACATATTAATATTAAAAAGGCATTTAATATCATTAAGCACATTAACTTTATTATGAAAACTGATGTATAACACTAAGCATGTTTTATTTATCAAAGCTAGTTACAAATAAGAATCAACCGATCACATCATGATTAAAGAAAAATGAAATAGAACCTAATCACTTTTATTTAACAAAGCAATGGAATAATAATTATCCAAGATTAACATGCAACTTTAGTGTTAAAACAAAGTAATAGGTGATACACATGCTAATGCACAAGTTATGGTGAAACGAACTATTAAACGCACAAGAAAACTTTAAGGCAGGCTTCAGGAAAACTACTATATAAAGAGAACTAGGCTGAAAGAAAACACAACTAACCAAAGGAAACTGATCTGACAAGAGAAACAGATAACAAGGTATACTCAAAAGAAAGGTAGCTACCAAAGATTAGGCACACGAACATAGCTGAGACAGGATAGATATAGGCTAGATGTTGAAGATTGAATCACAAAGAATTGAAAGAACGTAGCTGACTCACCGAGAGACAACTAGGAAAAGGATTTAATAGCTAGGAAACAAAGAAAACTGAGATATAGCTTACAAACAACGTCTAACAATTATTTGCATTTGTGAGAGAACAAGATTATGAGTTAGATTCATTTTAATTAACAAAACAAATGTAAAGAATATTACGGAAATATCATGAGTTGAAGGTAAAGCAAATTAAATATTATTTGCAAAGATCGGGTATATAACCTAGTAAAGTTTTATTTATAAATGATTATATATAAATTACACCAATTAAATATTAATTTAGATAAATAACTTAAGTGAGAAGATCTAAGCGCATAGCTTTATGGTTCGCTTAGAACTAACTAATTTACAATTAGAAACACATTTGTGTTGGTATTAATTAAGTTATCATTCATTTATAAAAATCAGTGTAAAGCCTATTAAACTTTTATTTAGGAAAGTCAATTAAGATGAAATATTAAACAAGATTAAGATTTGATTTATCAAAAACCGGAGTGTAGCGCTAATTAGCTTTTATTTACAAAGCATATAAAATAATCATTAATCAAATTAAAATTTATTGCAAAGTGGTGTAGAACACTATATAGCTTTTAATTAAAGAAAGCATGTATACTAGGCATTAAACAAAATTAATATCAAATTAATTTTCAGAAAACATGTATAATGAAAACACACCACTAAGGTGCACTTTATACCTAACGCAACTTGAACAGATTAAAACGGAGCCAAAACATGGATTCTATGCATACAACAAGATTGTAAGGATCTTTGTGCGATTAACTATAGAATTGAAGGGCTAACAAAAAAGATTGGCAAGACACATTAAACAGTGCCCGCAAAAAGGTCAAAGGACAGGGTTAGATCTACAAAATGGCTTGGGTGGGATTTATGTGTGGAAGTGGGATTTTTGTAGGGGGTTTCCTGGAAAACATGCAAGGCAAGATAAAAGTCAAAGATTACATGTTTCTGCAGGGTTCTAAAAGCAAAACGGCTTTTTCTTCTTCTACCTTCAGTTAGAGACGGACATGGATGTGCAGGAGCTTCTGGCCATTCCAGTCGTCGGCGGAGGGGGCGGCCTAGGGCTCGGCTGAGGTGCAGAACGTACGGAGGAGAACTAGGAGATCGCAGGGAGATGCTCACCAGCGGCGGGGAAGGAAGCGACTGAATCTCGCCCAACGGCGGTGGACGGCGACCTGCGACTCAGGCTCCTGCCGCGGGATGCTCCGAGGGCGCCAGGCGACGGGGAGACGGGGCTTCGGATGCAGATCAAGGTCACATGGCTCTGGGAGACGGCGACTTCCTTAGGCAGTCAGGCGGGCGTCCCTACCTCCAGACTTGGAGATGGTCGGCGGCCCTTGGCTCGGTCGTCGGGCGCACGAGGCGGCAGTGCAGAGGAAAAGAGGGTAACATAGATTGGATGGGGATGACCACGAAAATGTAGATTGAACGACAAAATGAAAAGGAAACGATGAGACGAACGCCATGGTGTGCCCACCTTTGGCCAGGGAGGAACAACAGCGACGAAAGGGTTCGCCGGAGTTGGAGAATCGTCACTGGCGTTGGGGAAGATGACGAAGCCGACATCAGAATTGAGCAATCCACAACACCAAGGAACTGAGCTCGACGAGATAAACTCTGTGGTGGTGTTCGTTTGCACCCCAAGTCCACGATTTCGTCGGAAAAGCTCACCGGAAAGTTCGCCGGAATTTATTAGATGCAAAAGTTCGGCGAGGGTTCATGGGAGCTAGGGTTATCGAAACTGAATGAAGTTGGCAGCGTTGGAAAGAGGACGCCAAGGAGATCATCGGGAGCTATTTATTGGTTGAGATGTAGTCTAATTTTATTTTCCATTTCTTTCTAATTTCGGGAATGAATTTTGGATCAGAAAATAATTTCAGAAAATCCTGAAATCGTAATTAAACCAAAAAAATACTTCGAAAGCTTAGAAAAATTCAGGAAAATTACTAGAGATGATTTTAAAGCCATCTAATAAATAGAATTAGCTCAAATAAAAAGAGAAATAATTCCAGAAAAAGCTGGAAAATTCCCAGAGGATTTTGGGCAGCACCTAAATGTATTTTTGAAGCCTTTTTGCATTCAACAAACACGAAGATGTATCGGCATGAATGCAACACTCAGATTGAACCAATTTATTTAATTAAGAAAATCAAATAATGACTTTTCCTATACTAGATATCCTGTAAATAAAATAAATGTTGAGAAAAAATTTAAAATTACGAGAAAGCTCTTGTGTAAGTGTTCTTTTTATTCACATCCTGAAATTGAGAAATTTCAGGGTGTGAAACTTATATAGTTGAAGGTATGAGGTTCAAAACTTGTGATTGGTAGATTTTTTATTTTAACTAAGGGAAAAGAAACAAAGAAAATAGTAAGAAAAAAAGAGCGAAGGAAAAGAAAATCAGAAAGAAAAAAGAACGGGCGGCCAACCAACCGAAGGAAAAAAATCAAGCGCACGCCGCGGCGGCCTTCAGCGACACGAAGAAAGTTTGTCGCTGAAGCGTCATATAATATCGGCGGGGCCCACCGGCTGAGAAAACCAAAGGGGCCGGTGCAATGGCTTTTCATTTTGATCTATTATGGTGGACTTTTAATCATTACCCTCAATTTGAAAAATAGATACATCTAGTAAAGAAATGGTCTTGATAAAAAAACAGGTTATTCCGCTACTGGTGAGGGTCTCTGAGCACTAAAAACTGATGCAATCCATAAGAATAGCGTGCATTCCTCCTAGCCTGCAAAAATTAAAAAAATAGATACAACAAAATATGTCAATCCAGTATGATGCCCATCAAAGACGTGCTAGAAAAGTAAATAGAGCACATATTATAGAACAAGTTTGAATAGAGCACATCTCTCTCTCTCTCTCTCTCTCTGTTTACAGCATTATGTTAGCATTATGCACTGCAAGTCTGTTACAAACACTTCAAAATTATGGGTCATGCTTCAACCACTGATTCACAAAATCATGCGGGAGGCACCAACAGTCTGGGTGGAAAGACATCAAGTGGTTTCTTCTTCATCTGCAAATGAAGTCTTCATCTGCAGGAGTTTCATATTTGATTTAACCGAATAAGTACTACATGAATAGAACAAAACACATAGACGTTGAAGATACAATAAAAAGGTAATGTACTTTGGTTTGATTTAACTGAATAAGTGAAGCATGAATAGAAGAAAACACATTGACTTTGGCGATGGAACTGCGGTAGGACTGGGAATGTTGGGATCAAAACCAAAGGGGCAGGTTTTGGAATGTAGGCTTGCTTTCCAAAGGAAGTCACTATGTCGTTTACTTGAAATGAAATATTCCTCAGGATGAGACTCTTTTGAGGGATACATGATTATCTGTGTAAAGCTATGTACCCTCATATATAAATTCTTCCATTCAGCAAAATGAGCTGATCTTGAAAATACCAATTGCTGGACATGTCCAATCAAAATCCTACACAAAATAAGAATGCAGATTTGAAGTTCAAAGTAAGCAAAGTGGTTGTATGAATATGAAATTGCTGCACTACTGACATACATGTTTGATTTTATATCACTGATATTACAGGTTTGATTCAGACCGAAGACAATTTTCCCTTAAAATTCGTATGTTCTCATTAACCAATTCTCAGAACCCGTTATTTAACTACCTGTTCCGACTTCCAATCAGGACATTTGCTTTAAACATCACATGAGCACAAATGCACAATACATCTATTAATTGGGAGAGTGTTGATCTGGATTACCTATGTTTTGCTCATACAAAAAAGAAATTACATTAAAATTTCAGACCTAGCAAATAGAAAATCAAAGCATGTGGAGAAAACATGATGTGCTTATTACAACCAGAGCATATGGTTAATATTATGATCATAATGCTTATTATCTTTCATGAATTTCTAAAGATAATATGATATAATTCCATATCCAAAAGTGGTTATCTTACCTAGGATATGCGCTCAGTGGTTTGACCACAGGCTGACATCGACTTTGGTGGAATATCAATGGCACGTTCTCTATACCATTGCAATGCCATATAGCTCATGAAGGCAAGGTTATATGAGGTTCATATATTAAAAATCATTAGAAAAGAAAATACTGGTATATGATGGTACACTCATTTAACATATGTTAGATAAAGACCGGGAGAACTTGCAAAAAGGTGAGCTGCAACAATTTATTTAGAGCAATCTAAATTTTAGCGAACCAAGATGTAAGGGGATCGAACGAACAACTGTACTGAAGATTGCAGAGCCAAAATAGACTGAACAAAGAGCTCCTAAACCAAATCCATGCAGTGCAAGGTGATTCATGTTCAAAGAATCTTGAGAAGAAAGCAGTCATGATTATAGACAGAGAAATAAGGTAATCATCAATCTATAGACTAACCAATAGCATCAAATAGAAATTGCATTGAACTTGATATTTAGATTTGCTAATAGGAACAGTTTACTGTTTTTCACTGCAACAGATAGAACATGTGTTTCACTTCATTAGATAAGAAGGTTGCAACATGGATGAAGAATCTCAGCATATCGATGTGCATCACACCCAGTTCGCCACATTCAGACGCTGAATACTCGAATGAAAAAGAAAAAGGAACACATTCGCTGGAAAACACTCACCACTAAGCAACACAAAACAACAGCTGATTTGAGTGTCTCGAACTGCTCCGCAATCTGAATTGCCAGCTCCCCTGGACCATAGCACAGTCGCATGGTCAGCAATCGAGCACAGTCCAAATCTGATAGTACTGCATTGCCCCTAAATGAAGGATTTAAGAAAACAAACAGACCTCGTTGGTAACAGGATCACTAGATGCATGCGAAGAAAGAATGCTGGACGTCATGGTTCTCAAGCAGCTCCTGCAGGATGGGCAGTGTAAAGGCACACGTCTTCCCTGACCCCATCTGCACCAGCGCAATCAGCTTCTTCCCTGAAAATAACCATACCGAATTAAGCCTATAATCGCATTTGGCACAGCAAAAAGGGATGTGGTGGATGGATGGCAATCGATGGCAAGAATCTTCGCTATAAATGATAAATGGATGAAGCAGTCTGATCTGAGATCCTGGTGTACATGAGTTGCTAAATTTGAAAAAGAACTCGGGGAACCAGATCTCTTGAAGTGCTAGAAGCAATGGATGCAGCAAGACCTGGGCAACATAGAATGGCAGGAAAATATGTGAATGAAAGGCAAACCACAGAATAAAGGGATCAACCAAAGTCGTGTTGGTCAGCACCTCTATCAACCAAGCGCTTCTGTCTCTTGTAAGTAATCCGTGAAAGGCGCCTTTTTTTAGAGCATTCAGGCGACATAAGGGGGAAAAATTGATCCCCTGTAGAACAGTAAGAGGGGCCAAAGGATGAACACAACGGAACAACAGGGTCCTCCATTAATCGCAGCACGAACTAAACTCGTATCAGGAACCTGCAAGAATCATGCCAAGAATGGCAGCAGGCACAATCAAACAACCAGAGAGGAGGTGAAAGAAAGGGGAGGTACCGAAAAGGCACGCACGCACCTCGCCATCAGGGAACCAAAGAGGCGTCTCCAAAACCCATGGAGATCAACACATCCCTTGCTTCGTCGATTCGTTCGCCTAGTACTACCTGATCATGAGCACGTCACGTTGCATACTCCTCGATCATTCCCGCATTGGAGATCAACACATCCCTTCCTTCGTCGATTCATTCGCCTAGTACTACATGATCATGAGCATGTGACGTTGCATACTCCTCGATCATGCCCACATTGGAGATCAACACATTCATGTAGCCCAACATGACGTTCCATTGTTTTATAATACAACGTACCGGATAATCAGCATCCCCATGCGCGATCGTATATTTTGTAAAGACGCAACAGGAAGTTCTTATGCTACATAATATAGTGAACCGGATAGTAAGCAACTATGGCAGGTTTAATATTCAGGAATGTGCACTTCAACTACATATAAATTACATATAAATCATAAGGTCCACATGATTTCAGTTTGGATCTACTTAAACATTTACTAATTTGATATCCTAGTCGTCGTCACTTTCATTTGCAGCATTTTCATCTTCATCGACGTATTGCCATAGAGTGTCGTCGTCCTCATCTTCAGAATTGAATCCATCCACATCAGACAGCTCCTACTGGTGAATTGCGTCAACTTCAGTGGCTGCAACCACAGTCTCCTCGCGAGTAATAGGCACTGGAACCTCTGAACCATCACAGAGACCATCATCAAGTATAACATCATGCAAGGTTTGGTCAATTTCATCATCTTGATATTCAAGTACCATGCCAGTGGGAGCTATGTCCTCCTCATTTTTATTATAGCTCCACAAATGCCTGTGCTCAAATTTTTGCACCACTCTCCATGGGTGTCGTAGTAGGGTGTCTGGCAAGGAAAAGACCTTCGTTGCTTGTTCATCAAGAATGTAGGGATCATCTTGGTACCAGTAATCTCCAGTATTGACGCTTCTGAAGTAACCATCATTTCTAATCTTCGGTTCCTTCTTGGTCCCTTCCAGATCATACCAATTAACCTGGAATAAAACAACAGTTCGATCTCTGTCAATCCCCGAGTTGTACCGCAACTCAATAATGTCTCTTAGCGAACCATAAAACTCAATTTATTTAATGTCTTTATGTGATCCTGTAGTCATGACTTTACTGTTCTATGTCTTCCTATTTGCCTCTCGGGCCTTGGTGTGGTACCGGACACCACCTACAATACATGTTGTACAAGTTTTTGCTCGCCGGTCTGGTTCAGCTGTAATGCATATAGGTTGTCGTCGTTCACTGGATTGTTTGTAATCTGTACAGAAGAGCCATAGTTTTTTTAATATAGTCTTATGTAAAGGTCCTCACAAGGTAATATAAGGTAGCTACCAAACAAAAAATGAATACTAACATGCGATCTAAACCAGTGCCGGAATTCTATAGCAATTCGACGATCAATATCCTCATCCGACACACCTTTTGCTTTTAATTCATTCTTGAACTCTTTGCAAAGCAGTACCATCTCAAAGTTAGAACGAAATAATTGTAGTTCTATCATTGCAATGGTGATTTACTTACTCAATATATGGCTTCACCTCTTCGCAATTGTTTAGCACATACCAAACCACCTTGTTGTACTTTGACCCAAGCCAACAAGTGGTCCCTGCTCCAAGTACTTGAACATTGTGATCGAAACAGGATGTTCCATCTACAGACAAATCAACATTATCTCTATTCCTTCCAACCTGATTAAATCGTGTGGCCACATCATCAGCCGCGAAGTACCTACACTACAAAAAATGTTGTAGTCTATGACGTGCCACTTTGGTCATAGATCATCGAAAATTCGTCATAAAACGGCATCTATGACGAAATTTGAAAAGGTCATGTATTGAGCGTCACGGATCCCTTCTCGTGACGTCCTTAAGTTTTCGTCATAGATTAACATGATCCATGACGATTTGAAGCCGTCATAGAACCTGTCTAAAGCCCACCGAACTCGGCCCAAAGCCCAAAATCTATGACGAAAATGAACGTCATGGATCGATTGCCACATCACTCATGGATGACTTGGATGATGAGTTGGGCGCCGACGTGGATGATGACATGGCAACGTGTCAACCACGTGACGGTGATGTGGCGAATGCCGACGTCGCATTTTCTCGAAAATGACGTCAACACATGACATTTGTTAACGAGCCAAATTCAAGATTGGGCACAAACCGGATAGCTATTTCAACCCATATAAATTTTAGGAAAGCCCATTTACATTTCATACACACCCCATTTACTTTTCATACACAGCTCCAATACATTTCATACACAAGACATATACATTCCAACCACAAACTCATATACATTTCAGCCCAACAAAGTTTTCCCAACGGATCAAAACAAAAATCTCAAAAAACACAAATCAATTCGGCCAAAAAATACTTCCATGAATCTTGTTTATGTTCAAGCATGACATCAAAATATCAAATCACGACATCACCAACATATCCGGTACATCTACATCACCATAAACAACATCACTACCCGAATACCGAGGCGAGTATACTCGGTATTTTAAAACTTCGTAGGCGTATACCTCATGCATGCAAGCCATGAGGTGAGTTAAATACCGAGCTTCAAATTTCTCACACTCGGTTATATAGCTGAAACAAAAGATAAGAAAACTTAATTGCTAAGCACCAAAGAATTCATACATCCGAGTTAAATACCGAATTTATATTATAAGCAAAGCACCAATCTCGGTAAGGCATTTCGACAAATAGTTCATGCACATAAGCTGCTACGGGGAAGCGGAACGCCTACACAAATATCCAATTGAATCACACATATTCTTAGTGTACACAAGATCTCATGTAACGAGGATTAACCATGGCATGGATTGGATTGACCATAAAAGAAACAATGGATTAAACCATACTTTATTTTGGCCTAATAAAATACAATGGAATTGAGTTATTAGAGCATGGAAGTAACATTTCACTCTTCAATCCACACAAGAAGCATGCCTAATTGAAAGATGTCCTACACGGTATGCATTCGATTGAGCACAAGAAGCATGCCTAATTGAAATATGCCCAATTTATTCGAGCATTTTACAAGTACATGGAAGGAGTGTTAGGGGTAGCGCATAAATGAAACGGTGAAGTACAACAACCAAGTCAGTTAGCTTCTTTTTTTACATAGGTCGTGACTAAGTTTACTCCAACAAAATGTACACAAGGTCCAGCAGCTAGATATGTCCATTTTTATTTTTATTCTTATTTGACATGACTCAAGCAGCTGATAGCCAGCGCAGATGAGTAAAGCTCGTGCTAGGAAAATAATCAACAGGGGACTGATAACAAAGACTCTCTGGCCGGCTTTCTAAACACAAAAACACATTACATCTGCCTATATGCATTTTATCAAACACATGGTGTGCAAATAAATGCAAACCAAAAAGGGCAGCAGACATCTAACCTTTACGTAATGACGCCCATTGCAAAACCTCGCTTCACCGAACCCACCTCGGCAAAGACAACAAAAGAATCACATATTAGGGCAAGTCATAGGAGATCCTATACATCGAAGAAAAAATGACAATAAAAAAAATAATCAGGGCAACATCCATGCACCAAAAACAGAATAATGTCATATCATCGATGCCCATAAGCTCGGTTAGTCTTACTCAACAAATGTAGAGGGTACATCTCGTTGTAAACTTTAATTTTGCAATAAGGCAACAACATGATGGTAAAACTTAAAACGGCATCCTGTTTCCTATGAGTCCGTGTGAATCCTATAACAAGGGCCTTATATATTATTAACCGTAGTCTAAAACATATTGCAGTACGAGAGACAACAAGCTAGCATAGGATGCATCATATGTTTCTGGCATTTAGTCAAACAAGATGTTGGCATCGTGTGATGGAGTCATTGCAACAGAGTACGAGACGTCAGATGGCATGCTAGAGTGAAGAGGAACCAGCACCTGGGAGTTGACAGTGTCATGATTCGACTTGCAGATGGAAAATGCGCACAAGCAGCTTGAATAAGAAAGACGGTAAAAATAGCACAGCAGCCAGGTATTGTGCACCACGAGAACCGATCGCTATTATTAGCGAAGGCTACGGATGGTGGATCGTGAACAGATCACTACCGACAAATGATCTATGTGCAGGATCTGAAGATCTTGCGTGATGTGCAGATCAGTAGATGGGAGAAAGGATGGATGAGCAATTTTTTAGCATACCCCTTGTTGGAAGGCGCGACGCCCATGACGACGGTCTGGGTGGTGGTGGTGGTGCCCTGCTCAGCCATGTCCGGGTACATCTTGCACCTGCAAAATCATGCAACTGGCACAGATCAGAAATCACCAGAAATTCCCCTTTCTCCAAGGAGCACAACTACATCGTTACATGGTAATAGGAATTCACACGCAGGAACATGAGAAAACCTCTCTGTTTTTTCTACTTCTAAAATATATATAAAAGGTGAGCCTGAATCTCCCTCCCAGCTCTCCACATATCCTCTACTCGAAGATCCATCCATCACGAGAGGTTCAACAAGAACCGAATCCATATGCATTCATACGCATCGGACAATCGAGAGATCTATCGGTCGGAGGAGCTTACCCTCCGCGGCGGAGCCGCACCGCCGGTTGCCACCGCGAGCACGACATCCCGACGAGATTGATTCGGAGGCGACGAAGAGCACACGAGGCGTTCGTTCGTTCCCTCTTGGCAATCAGTCAGCTTCAGCGTGGAACCTATGGCCATACCGCAGGATCCGGCGGAGGTCACCCCTACCCGGACGGGATCCGGCGGAGGTGACCCCAGATTGGCCCCCGAGCCGAGTGAGGCCCCGTGATGACGCCGCTCGGGTTGTTGGATGGGTTAGGGATTAGGGCGGATCTAGTGTCCGTAAAGGCCAAGGTGGTCACCGACGGGGGCTGCGGGCGTCGAGGACGAGGCGTTCGGGTGGGCGCGGCGAGCGGTAGGCGCGACGGCATGGATGGCGGCGGTGGGGATTGGAAGGGTAGGAGTGCACGCGGATCTCGTCCTCGTCGATCTACTGTGGCTAGAGGCGGATGCAGATGCGGATTCTGTTTGCCACCGTTTGGCTTTGACCGGAGCAGGAGGGAGGCGTCGGTGGGGAGGGGTGGCCACGGAGGAGAGGGAGGGTGGGCTGGCTAGCTGTGGCGCCATGGGGGCTTCGAGTGGATCTGGGGATGGTGAGGTAAGGATGCAGCGGCCGGGAGAAGAGGGAACGCGGGAGAAGTGGAGGCAGGTGATGGACTGATGGGTGAGTGAAAGAACTAGGGTTTCAGGTGCCTTTTATTTGTCTCGGGATCATTTGATCACCCACAAATGAGCGAGATGAGTTGGGCCATTTGAGTCAAAATGGGCCTCGGTTTCTTTCCTTCTCAACTTAATGTTTTTCTTTTTCTTTTTCATTTTATTACACTATTGTGAAGTAACGTATAAAAATAAATATCTTTCATAGACAAAATTATTTTTTACATCTGATAGACTTCATATCAGTTTTCTATTATAAATTTCAAAACACAATAAACTTGTTTTACCATTTTCTATATGTTAAATGAATTTCTACGTGTTTACCGAAAGTAATTCAAAATTGACCTATGTGTGCATCTAATAAGTTTAAAAATTTTCAAAAAAAATATATTTAGGCACCTATGGTCCATTCTAGGCCACATCTAGGAGATTGACGAAAATTCAATTGGCTTGTAGGGAAATTCAAACTTCTACTAGTCACCTTGTTATAAAATAATGATAATAATAAATAAAACTTACCAAAAATTATGTAAATTGGCATATGATCATTTTATCGATGTACAAGCTTGACAAAAAAGTTTCATATGATTTTGTGAAAATTGGACTATACAGTGTTCATAAACTAGATAGATCATCGCATTGTTTCATACAACTCAACTTAAACTTCAAAGTTTGTACACACTCAAATACTTTCTTACCCATGGGCACCTCAAATTTGGATGCAACCTTGTGTTGACCATAACATTAGAGAATATTAAGTTATATTAGCAATTATTATGAAAAAACATGTTTTTATATTCTCTTTTTAGTTGGAAAAGATATGTTGTATGAAAAGTAATCAAGAAATAGTAATTAAGATACAAACAAATGGCACTAAGTAAAACATCTCGATTTTAGAAAAAAATTAGGAAAAAGAATCAACCGATTTGGAGTTTGTATGAGAAAAAAAATAGTTTACAAGTTTTATCCGAAGATTAAAAAGAGAAATTGCACTTGCTATGAACGAGATGAACAAGTGTGTTTTCTCTTTTTAATCTTTGACTAAAACTTGTAACTAGTTTTTCTGCCTCATACTAACTCCAAATTGGATGATTCTTTTTTCTAAAATTTTCTAAAATCATTCTCTACCAAGATCTACAACTTTAACAAATGAAAAATGATTTCGACAGCAGTTTATTAGGAGTAATTCAAACTTACATCTCGAATTTACACTATCATAATTCAAATAATATCATAAAATGCTCTAATTGTTCTACGAATTGACGTGGTAACATAATTTGGGCCCATAAAATTGTGATCAAACTTGCAAATGATTTCGGTAACAGCGGAACCTACGTTGTTTTGAAATGGATACATGTCTCACATAGTTTCATGAAACATTAATTGAACATTGAAGTGTATGATACCTTTCGAAATTTTCGAATTCATATGCACTTCAAACTTTACCATAATCTTGTGTTTATCATAACATTAGTAAATATGAAGTTATGTTACCATTTATTATTGAAAAATATCTTTTATTTATTCTCTTTCGGTAGTAGAAAAGAAGTTGTATGAAAAAGATAAATGTATTAGCAATTAATATGAAAACGAACGATATTACGTGAAAGATTGTGATTTTACAAAAAATCAGAAAAAACATTGAATTTGGAGTTACTATTTTATTATGCAAAAAAGATAATTTTCTATTTTAAAATACATAATCAAGACACCCTTATGCATTAACTAAAAAAATAATTATCTTATATACCCCAAACATATTTTCACATATAAAAGGATACATTTAAGTTGTCTTTTAGAAATTTCAAGATTTTTCGTGCAAATTTGCTATTTTCTACCATTTAAATGAATTCCTGCAGGTTTCTTGGAAAAAAATAAGTCTGCTGGTGGCCCTCCATTTTTGCGGTGGGCCGCCAAGTAGGCTCGTGCGGGCTTGTATGGATGGTTTCCGGGTTTGTCAATGAGTTAGAGGGTCACCGAATGAGACTTTGACTTTGGTTCGCAAGCCCATGGTACTATGACTCAAGTTCAATTTTTGTAAAAGTCCGGTTTACGTCCCTAAACTTTGTAACTTTGCAATGCATATCCTTCAACCTTTAAAATCGTCCAGATTACATCCCGAGGTTGGTTATGCGTGGTTTAAAAACGGTTTTGTATTTTTTTCAATTCGGCTGAATATTTAGAAAATCATAGTGAATTATAATAAATCATAAAATGGAAATCCAATTTTTTTTGTCTTTATACAAGTATATATGGATATATAGTATTATATGCTTTAGAAAAAAAATTTAAATTTAGATTTTTAAATTACTAAATGTGATTATCTCTAATTCTTTTCACACATTATATGATTCTTTTAAAATTTATTGATCATGAGGAAATATTGAAATGGACTATGGGTCGGATTATGACGAAATTGACGCAACGTCATAGTATTTGGACTTCACATCGGGCTTCATATCCAACACCTGGTAATTTATGACGAAATCCGACCGTTGTCATGGATCCGGTGTAATGCGTGACGAAATCGTGACGAAATTGGCACAACGTCATAGTATTTGGACTTCATATCGGGCTTCATATCCGGCCAAAGATCGCGAATCTATGACGAAATCGATCGTTTGTCATGGATACGGTGTGATCTATGACGAAATCAAAAAATGTCATGAGAATTTCGTCATAGATCACAAGGTTTTTTGTAGTGCTAGAGCAAAATGTCAAGGCCTCATTAGCAACATATGCTTCTGCAATGGATCCTTCAGGCCTAGCTTGGTTTCTCACTAAACACTTCAATGTGCATAGCCTTCTTTCGACGGGATACTGTCATCTGGACCTCCCTAGGCCCACTACCTCGGTGGGTAACAGGACTGACTACTCGGTGGGCCCCTAGGACTACCCGGCTTGCGCTGCACGGCACCTGATGGCGTGAAGCACAAGAACTACAGAGGAGAAGTACTCGGTTAGGAAGCTGTACATGTCCCGCACTGTATAGAGGACTCCTAGACATACTCGACTAGTACTCTCTCCCTGAACTGACTTGTAACCCTGCCTCCCGGACTATATAAGGCGAGGCAGGGACCCCTCTCTCCTTCATCTCATCTCACGGCGTACGATTGCATCATCTTGTAATCGCACCTAATCATTCCAGAGCTACGCAACATAGAGGACGTAGGGTATTACGCACCTCGCGGCCCGAACCTGTCTAAATTGTGTGCCACATGTCTCTTCCTTCGAGTTACCGATCTCGGCGAGGCCACATTAATCTACTTCGGGTACTCCCCTTAGTAGGTTGCCGGTCTAAAACACCGACAGCTAGCGCGCCAGGTAGGGGCTCTCGCCCAGGATCACATGGCGAACTCGACGGCTCCCGTCTACATCAAGCCAACTGTCGCCTTCAACCACGGCGACACCTTCGTCTTCGGCGCCTAGGTCTGCACTACAGACGGCGCTGGATCTTTCCAACGCGGCCTCATCATGCCACCCAACCCGGAGACCGGCCTCGTGACCCTTCCCGAAGTAGTCACGGGCGAACTCGCCGGCAAGTTCGGCGAAATTTCGCTTTTTGACCAACGCGCCGACTTCGAGCTTGGATCCGCCTCCAACTCGAACTCGACGTCCCCGCGGGCTATCGTATGCGAGCCGGCTACTCAGCCATCGCATGTGGATTCCCCACCCCGCGAGCGCTTCACGCGTGGCCCCCGCAACATCAGCAGGGCCCGCACAGAGGCTCTCCCTACACACTGGGCCGGCAAGGAGCTCGTACCCGAGTACAACTCGGACTCCGACACCGCCCCCGGGCACGCCTCGGACTCCAATCCCCTCTTCGGCTTCTACTCAGACTCCGCGTACGAGTTCGACTTCGGATCGGACACTGAGGATCCCGAGTCCGAGGACAACTCTACTGAGCAACCCTTATCAGGACCGGCTTCTGGGTTGGTTATAATGTTCACACCCGCCGGGAGATTCGTCTATTGGCCAGATTGCAAGCCCACCGACCTAATAAGCGGGGACTGACGCTACGTCGCCTACCTCGACTCGCTTCCCTTCCAGGAGGGAACACCACTCGCTCGAGCGCGAGGGAACTCCAGTCTTGGCAACTTCGACCGCCAAGTCTTCATGGCTGCCGGCGACACGCCAGGACCCTCAGGGACGGCAGACGACCGATAACTTGAGGACATCTCCGTAGACGAGCTGTTTGCTGAAGCACCCGCGGATGAGACGGACGCCAACAGGGACGCTCGACGTGAGCGTAACAGAAAGCGGAACGAACGACGCCGGCATCTTCAAGACTCCCTCCTCATCCGCAACCTTGCGGAAGCACTCGACCAAGTCGAGAGCTGGGTACACACCACCCCAGAGCAATGCCTCATGTCTATCACCACGATAGCACGTCAGGCCCAGGGGATGCGTGTGGGGCAAGTCATCCCCAAGCTCGCGGAAGATGCTTACTTCATGTGAGTCGACAACAGGGTCGCTTAGCCGCCCCCGCCAGGAACCGCGACAACGAAGCCACAAGTCGCAGCGCGGACCTCGGCCGTAACCGTACTCGAGGCGAGCTGCCGGCCTAGCCCAACCATACTCGTGCAAACGCCGGCGGACCCTCTCAAGGCGGCAACGGTGCCGCGGCTGCCGGCGGCCGATCGTGAGATCATCCCCCATCGCGACCCTGGCGGCGGAGGCAGCGACGGCGGAAGCTCCAACCATGGGGTCAACATGAGGGCCGGTGGCGGAGGCTATCGCGGCGGCCGAGGCCACGCGAACAGCCACGCCTCCGGAGCCTCACAGGGCGGCTTCGACGCCCGCCAGAAGATTGAAGAACTGCGCCGGAAGAAGTCCGCCACCGTAGGCGACAACGACGGCTTCCCCGCCTTCCCTCCTCGGCTTCACAACTTACTTCTCCCCGACAAGTTCAAACCTCTGGGAATCACCAAGTACGACGCGAAGCAAGACCCCATCCAGTGGCTCAGATGCTACAACCTCTCCATCGAGAACGCTAACAGCAACAACGACACCAAGTGCCTATACTTCCCCTTCTGCCTGGACCAAGGCCCGCTCACATGGCTCGAGTCACTGGAAAAGCACTCGATCGACAAGTGGGACCAGTGAAGGGCCGCTTCACCGACAACTTCCCGGGCGCTATGGGCTGCTCGGGTACTCGCATGGACCTGGCCATGGTGAAGCAGGAACAAGGCGAGACCCTTCGCAACTACATGCGGTGCTTCTTCGACAAGCGCGCCACCATAGTCGACGTCACCGACAAGGAGGTCATTGACCTTTTCCAAGACGGTCTCTACCACCGTCGCACCTTCAAAGACTTTGGTCGACACCGCCCAGGTCCATCACCCATCTCAAGGATATGATCACCTCCTGGGCGAATGAAGAAGACAAAGCCAACACCAAGTACGATGCCATCCGTGGCAAGAGCAAACAGAACACGGGCGGCGGCAGCAGCAACAACGGGAACCAAGGCGGTCGCAACAACAACAACTACTCGGGTCCCAACCGCAAGCGCAAGCCAGACAACACTGTCGCGGCTATCCAGCGCCCTGCGAAGGAGAACTCGAAGAAGACCTCCGGCGGCTTCAAAGACTTGCTGAAAGAGAAGTGCCCGTGGCATCTGGACGGCAACCACACCACCGTTCAGTGCTACCAACTCAGGCGAGCACTCAAGGGCACTCCAGAGCCACCGCACCCTCATGACAAGAAAGGCAAGAAGAAGAACGACGAAGGCAATGGCGACTTCCAGGAACCCGACAAGACGGTGAACATCCTCTTCGGTGGACTACCCAGCAGACGGGAACAAAAGGCTAACCTTCGAGAAGTCATGAGCATTGAACCAGCGGTTCCGACCCCTCTCATGTGGTCGGAGGTACCCATTACCTTCTCTCGCGTGGATCAATGGACTAGCTTCTCCGAACCAGGGCGGTTCCCTCTCGTCCTGAAGCCGGTGGTCGCGGGCTCCAGGCTCAACAAGGTCCTCATCGACGGTGGAAGCGGGCTCAACATCCTTTTCACCAAGACCTTGAAGAAGATGAAGCTCGACATCACGCACATGCTCACCAAGAGCACCTCGCCCTTCTACGGCATCGTCCCCGGGAACGCGGCTATCCCACTGGGCTCAGTGGTCCTGCCAGTTACCTTCGGGGAATCTCGGGAAAACTATCATACCGAGTACATCAAGTTCGAAGTCGCGGACTTCAAGACCTCCTACCATGCCATCCTCGTGTTGACGGTTAATAGTAGTATCAAAGTTCATATGGATTTGCAAGCGGACAAATCCCCCGTCGTAGTCAAGGGACCCTTCTTCCCTCGAGTGGTGAACCCAAGGTATCGAATCCGTGGAACAATGTGCAACACAAGGATTAAATCTAGTAAAGCAAGGTAAGCTATCTTATGAAGACAAGTTGCATCTAATCTACTAACTCATAAAGGAAACACATCTAATCTAATCTACTAAAGAGGTAGCAAGAGAAAGCAAGAGATAACCGATCTAGAGAGTCTAGATCATGTTTATGTTGTAGCTCCAAACAAGACAGATGAAGATAGAAAAGCGAATCTCATTAAAAGCATCTTTAAATCGTGGCCTTCCATCCGACTCCAAAAACGCCCGCCATTCGGAACCCCTGTTCTGTCACAACGTATCCCTACTCATGCGTGTAGTCTAGGGCGAGTTGGATAAGAACAAGTTGAAAACACTTGGCCGGTCTGGTATGCACCTCTATCCACCGCGGCTACAAGAGCACCCTATGTAATCTATCTTAAGTATAGATCGTAGAAGAAGCAAAACCAAGAAGAAAACAAAATCATCGAGAAGGCACTTGATCGCTAGAAATCGGATTCACATAAAGACTTCACCATGAATGATTACATGAACAAGATCACCACCGGGGCCCTACCTCGATCTTGATCCTTGCTCCAGAGCTCCGACGTGGTCTTCCATGCAAGGTTCCCACGTCGGCTAGGGAGACCCTAAACAACTAGCATGACCCTCATCTCCGAGATGGTGTACCTCAAGCTTCTCGGCTCCTCGGCGGCGGATGACGAAATTGGATGATGCGTGGTTCTCGGTCAGGGGGCTATAAATAGCCAGAGATGCAACTAGGTCAAAGGGGAGGCCGACTGGGCCCTGGATCAGGCTGGGCCGACCGGCCTGGGCCGACTGGCCTGGGCCCATCCAGGCCCAGCCCGTGTCCTCCTTCGTCTGGTATTGCTTCCCGAGTCTTTCAGATCATCTCCCCTTTTGCATGTGGGCCCTTGACGTCGGTTTCTCTCTGAATTGGACTCAACTCCTTGTCTTGCAAGATTCAGCACTTTTCTGGTTCAGTCCTCGGAGTTTATCATCTTTTCGGGATTGGTCCTTGGGCTCTTAGAGTCATGTTCACTTCATTGCTTGACTTGTATCGGGCTTTAAGGTCTTGTCATGAGGTGCTTAATGAACTTATCCCGGAAGTCTTGCTTTCAACGTTAAAACCCTGCGTAAACACTTAACTCCAAAACCGACATGCACAAGTGAACTTGTTATACCACGGGGGTTAGTACCAATGGATAAGATACAAAAGTCATGCCAACACCGAAGGTAAACTCATGGCTAGGTTGACGGATTTTCATCGTCAACAGCTCCCCCATGCTTAAACCTTGCTCGTCCTCGAGTAAGCCTTTGATGGATATCATCGTTGCCCTTCATTGTTTAAACCTTGCACTTGATCATACATGAAAAAAACATAATGCACTCAAAAGTTTAATTCGTTAAAGTTCCATAATGTACTAGCCTTCATCCCTACGGAGGGTAGATATTTAATTAAGCTTATCCCACAAGTATTAACATGCTCCCAAAATTCAAATGGATCTCAGAAATTTTGAAATAAAGAACAAGATGAAAAAGGGCTAAACGAAGTTCACAAATTTAAACCACCTTGCATCTTGCTCATGAACTCTCATCTCATCTTTGTCTCTCAAGCCTATTTATTCTACTCCTTTCCCTCTCATAACACACATATATGTGGTAGCCTTTATATGGAGCTTTTTGGGAAAGTTTAGTCCTACCAAGATATTATAAATGAGATGTTGTCAAAACAAGACAAGCTTCTCATGGTCTTACCGAGACTTGTCAAAAAGGTCATTGGAAAATAATGTTAAATCAAGGAGGGGAAAGAGAAAAATACACATGCTTGAGATAGGTGGACATGTGCAAATGGCAAAGAGTGATCCCGAGGCACAAAGGAAGTCCTCGTTATCGGATTGCACATGGTTGGAAAATGAGAATGGATCTTTTAATCTTGAAGCCTTGAATTTCCTAATGCACTTTAGAGAACCAGAGAGTTCACTTTACGCATACTCATATTTTTTTCTTTCTCTCCTCTTTCTTTCTTTCTTTCATTCTTTTTCTCATTCATTCATTTTTTTGTCATACATTCGGTCACGAGACTTTCACATCGGAGTTTTGATTTTTTTTTATTTTGCTCTCTTTTGAATTTTTTTATTTACTCCCCTTTGAACTCTAAAATTGCACCGTACCTACCTCCTCCCCCATGCTTAGACGTTGCTCGTCCTCGAGCAAAGAGGCGATAAATAAGGTAGGTACCTGAAATACTTTTCCTTTGGAGAGATACTTGAAATCTTCAATCTTGGCACCATCAATCTTCCTTGAATTGATGATCCATACTCAACGATAGGTTGTGGTCAAGGAGGTAAACACAAAAGATGATATTTGGTTTTAAGGGTGGATATCCGGCGAGGTTTGTGAGATCTCCGATGTGGGGATACACAATGTACAGATAAAAAGGCTAGCAACAAGATAGATATGCAAAAACGGAATGACCAACTTCTTAGTCTCAGGCCAGAGAAATCATGGCCTGAAATAACTCACCCAAAAATAAATCTTGTATACTAAGTTTTTGCACTCAAATATTTATATGGCTCTGGATAGGTAGAGCAACACGCAAGTGGTATTTATGACAAGGTTAGCTTTACATTTAAGAACAAAAATAAATCATTTTTAATCCATCTAAAACTTGAGAGCACATAAAACACTATGGGTCTTTATTTTTATCATAACCTCCACTAAAGATTAAGCTAGCATTTAGATAATTTCAGATTTGTATTTTTAAGAGAGCACTAGGTTAAACATGCATAAATCAATTACAAAGATAAACAAAGCGGCAATTATAATCATATATCATCATGGGACAAACTTCGTAACTTTACCAAAGGTAAAAACTTAGTGGTGACTTTATTCATGATGAAAATAAACACTAACACACATGCTGAAAATAAACTAACACACATGCTGAAAATTAAAATAAAACTGAAAACACTACGCATACATAGGCGCATACAAGCTAAAAATTAAAGAAAAGGGGGTAAAGGAAAGATAGCTAAAGCTCCTCTCTCTAATCTCCCGCCGGTGGTTGATACTGATAGTCTTGGTTGTTGTACCCCTTACTCATAATAGGAATGCACTACTCCTCCTATGAATTGTCCGACGGTGCTAGGTGAAGGTGTCAAAGCTCATAAGCGATGTTTGCATTTCCTTCACCCATTTGGTTTGCATTGGTTTGGATGGCTGCAATTATTTGAATGTTTCTTGCAGCGTATCCTCCAATGGTGGCCACATTTTGTTGTGATCGAGGAAGATGTGCATATGGCTCCGCAAAGGCTACGTTGGGCACCGCAAAAATTGGTGGGGGTATGGCTGCACCACTCCCCCATGCTTGCATTGGTACACCACCGTAGTAACTTGGCGGCGCCGGAATTCCTCCAAATGGTGGCACATAATTTTGTTGTGCACCTCCTTCTTGGGCCGTGGAAAAATCTTCTCCTACAATCATTCTCTTTTATTTTTTTCTTCGCTGGCACAAGAAGTCCTTCCTCTAACCGATCTTCTTCCCCTCAAGAAACCTTCCATCCGAATAGGGGCAAATTTACTTTGGCCACATTGAAGCCTCCTCTCTCATCTTCATTTAAATTTTCCTTTCTTCATATACCTAGGGAGGTCCCAGGTAGGAGATGATTCGGGTTCCTTGTAATACCCAGTTTCAAAGAGATAGCCAACATAGAGAGTTAACACCCTGAACCAATATCTCCCGAACCCGATGTTGCTCACAACACCACCGGTTGATCATGAGGTAAGAGGGGTCTATTGGCCACTTGGCAAGCCGAGTAAAGCCAATTCAACTCCGTGTTGGTTATCTTTGTCTCTCTCATTCTCCCAAAAATCCACTTGCACAAAAGGGACACACTTGGATGATAGGGTTCCGGATAGTACTTCTTTGTTGATGGTCTCCTCCCGTGATCATACTCCAAAAACCTTCCCATGTGCCTTCATGCACATCCACTTGTTCCAGAGCTCCCTTTTGAAATTAGGAGACACTCGCCCATGGGTCTACGATACTAGAACATGTAATCGTTTTGAACATGAAAACCAATCTAATCTATCGGGGGTTGTGACCACGGTTTCGCCCTTTCCCTCCTCTCGTACTCTCACTACGCGAAGGTATTCATGACTAGACCTATGATGGTCACGGTGTAAGATGATAGATAGATAATCCAACAAAGTTCGATTACATCTCAAGATCGATTGCAACCCATGGATGAAAGGAGATTACACCATCAAGGCGCTAGAAATAGCATCGTTGATCAAGATTACCCTTCCGACGGTGTCTTCCTTCTTCTCCACTTGTGGGCTCCCTCCAAACGGAATGAGAGACTCAGCACTCCTTCATCAAGGGTATGCGCCATGGTCATGAGAATTTCCTAGGAGAATTCCTTGTGGGTGTTTGCCGACACTCCGTTAGAGAATTGCACTAGTGTCACGTATGAAAAACCAATATGTGGAGAGCTTGGTCGTCGAAGTCGACGTTCGCTACAAGCCTCTACTCAAGGAGAGCGAGCTTCTTCTCCTCCTCCTCCGTCGTGATGATATACTCATTGGAATACCACGGAGCACATGGAGGTGGAGCAGATGATCGTGTCAAGTGGTGAGGTTGGACAGGCGGCTCCTCCATATGTCCTTGAAGTTTGGTGAACCTCATAGACGAGTTTCGTGTGGCCCTCATGCCACCGAGGAGAAGAGTGTGGTTTCTCCTCGGCGGTGCCGTGTCCTCCACCATACTCCGAGGAAACTCGGAAACTGAGTGCCTCCTCGAAGAGGTTGATGGCTTAGACGACGATGATCCCTTCTTCTTTGGTGAAAAGGCTTGTAGTTTTCTTCCATGATTGCAGCACTCTCCCTCACAAATATATATCTGGGGTTTTCACCCGGTAACAAGGTACACAAATATTATGTTGGAGTCTGGACTTTGAGTGGATTAAGGATGTGATTTGTTGCACGAAACAACCGCGGTGGATGGCTAAGTCTAAGGTGGTTCCGGCCTACAAACTAGAGCACACGAACAAAGAGCTGGATGGGAGACTTACCTCTCTCCTCCTCTTGGCTCGGTTCTTCTCTAGCGCATTCATGTTGCTTCGTGACCGCATACACCTTCCAAACGTTCCCGTCCACTCCTTCGCTTGCATTATTGCTCCTTCCACTTGATGTTTTCGCTTGACTCACTTCCATACTCCCTTGCCTCACATGCGTCCATGATATTCCTACAAAAAAAGGCCTTGGCTGCCCCCCCCATGCTTGTCCTTTGCATGTGGACTTGGTGCATGCATGATTAATTCAAACTAGATTGCCACCCTTTAAGTGTGTTAAGCACCCCTCTAATTTCGAAATTTAAAAATATTTTTCAGAGCCATGCAAGAACTCAAGACTAAATTTAGAGAAGTTTTTAAACCATTAAAAACAAATGTAAGTCGAAAATATTTTCCGACTACGTTGATATCGGTCTCACCAGTATAGTTTGCCTTTATTGGTTGAGAGCGAACTTTTCCCCGGCTTGATCATGGGGGCATAGGTTTAGGTTCTAATTTTGATTAGATAAGAGAGATTTTGAGTGAAATAAAATTAAGTGAGACTTAGAAAAATTCTAATCTTTAGAGAAACCAAGGATATGGATTTTTAAATCAACCAAAAATCAAGATTCTAGGTTCACGCGAGTCCTACCACGTGCTGAAATTTAAATAACATCTAGATACAAGTCGTGGCTCTACTCGAGTGTTTTTAGCATGAAAAACAAGTCAACCACAACATCATAAAGAGGATGAAAGGTTGAGTTAGGTTCTGAATTTTTTTTTGGTTTTGGTTTCTCGAAAAAGAAGCAAACAACATAGGATGGTTCATGTAAAGGGTTTATGATCAAGCAAAATATTCAACCAAGAATTATGTCTCTAATATTGTTCAACCATTCTAAGTCTAATGTTTTGCGTAGTAAAATTCAAAACTGAATTATATTTAAAAAGACTTGAAAAACCTGGAATCGGGTTGTCCTCCCTGTAGCTTATTCTTGACTCGACGAAACGGGTTGCCTCCCGCCTAGCGCTTCGTTTATAGTCCATGTCTAGACTTCTTCACTTGATCACTTCGGATCAACGCTCTTTGTGGGTGTTGCAATCTTGGGTACCCACTTCCGCACCATCTTGGGCACGGGCTTATGCTTTGGCTTAGTCATATTTCTGGTCTTCACAGGCTGGCTTTGTCCTTTGGTCTTGACGGATGCAACAACTTCCTTCACTTTGAATCTAGGGTTTCCAACCCTTTAGCTTGTGTTGCACGTCTCCTTTGCCCCGTAAAGTTTTCCCGGATCATCCACAAAAAAAGTTTTGGGTTTCTTGGAGAGGTAGCCAACCATCTCCGGTTAGGGTTAGCAATAAAACAAAAATCTAACAAAAGATAAATTAGGGTTAATCAAAACTATATTAGATTGATTTTTTTCTTTTTGAGGATGATCAAAGTTAAGAGATGCAAAAGAAAATCAAAAGAAAAACTAAAAAATAAGCGATACTAGATTAGATCTTGATTGCTTGTTCCCCGGCAACGGCGCCAGAAAAAGGGGCTTGTTGACGGTTAATAGTAGTATCAAAGTTCATATGGATTTGCAAGGGGACAAATCCCCCGTCGTAGTCAAGGGACCCTTCTTCCCTCGAGTGGTGAACCCAAGGTATCGAATCTGTGGAACAATGTGCAACACAAGGATTCAATCTAGTAAAGCAATGTAAGCTATCTTATGAAGACAAGTTGCATCTAATCTACTAACTCATAAAGGAAACACATCTAATCTAATCTACTAAAGAGGTAGCAAGAGAAAGCAAGAGATAACCGATCTAGAGAGTCTAGATCATGCTTATGTTGTAGCTCCAAACAAGATAGATGAAGATAGAAATGCGAATCTCATTAAAAGCATCTTTAAATCGTGGCCTTCCATCCAACTCCGAAAACGCCCGCCTTTCGGAACCCCCGTTCTGTCACAACGTATCCCTACTCATGTGGGTAGTCTAAGGCAAGTTCGATAAGAACAAGTTGAAAACACTTGGCCGGTCCGGTATGCACCTCTAGCCACCGCGGCTACAAGAGCACCCTATGTAATCTATCTTAAGTATAGATCGTAGAAGAAGCAAAACAAAGAAGAAAACAAAATCATCGAGACGGCACTTGATCGCTAGAAATAGGATTCACATAAAGACTTCACCATGAATGATTACATGAACAAGATCACCACCGGGGCCCTACCTCGATCTTGATCCTTGCTCCGGAGCTCCGACGTGGTCTTCCATGCAAGGTTCCCACGTCGGCTAGGGAGACCCTAGACAACTAGCACGACCCTCATCTCCGAGGTGGTGTCCCTCAAGCTTCTCGGCTCCTCGGTGGCAGATGACGAAATTGGATGATGTGTGGCTCTCGGTCAGGGGGCTATAAATAGCCAGAGATACAACTAGGTCAAAGGGGAGGCCGACTGGGCCCTGGATTAGGGGCGAGCCGACCGGCCCGGGCCCTTCCAGTGCCTAGCCCGTGTCCTTCTTCGTCTTGTATTGCTTCCCGAGTCTTCTAGATCCTCTCCCCTTTTGCATGTGGGCCCTTGACGCCGGTTTCTCTCCGAATTGGACTCAACTCCTTGTCTTGCAAGATTCGAAGACTTTTCCGGTTCGGTCCTCGGAGTTTATCATCTTCTCGGGCTTGGTCCTTGAGCTCTTGGAGTCATGTTCACTTCATTGCTTGACTTGCATCGGGCTTCAAGGTCTTGTCATGAGGTGCTTAATGAACTTATACCGGAAGTCTTGCTTTCAACGTTAAAACCCTGCGTAAACACTTCACTCCAAAACCGACATGCACAAGTGAACTTGTTATACCACAGGGGTTAGTACCAATGGATAAGATACAAAAGTCATGCCAACACCGAAGGTAAACTCATGGCTAGGTTGACGGATTTTAACCGTCAACACCTCGGCAGACCGGCTATCACCAAGTTCATGGCGGTACCCCACTACACCTAATTGGTACTCAAGATGCCAAGTCCAGCAGGTGTACTCTCATTGCAAGGGGACTTGAAGATCTCGCACGACTGTGACACGGAAGCTGTGGAGATCACCTCCACAAATCAAGTACCCAATGTAATGATGGAGATCTACGCTGCGTCAAAGAAGCTTGCCCCAAGTGAACTCGACATCCCAGAGAAGTCGGACAAAGCTAACAAGCCTCAGCTAGCTGAGGAAGTTCTGGTCAAGACAATCAACCTCGGGACAGGCGACAATAGCAAGACCACCACTATCAGGGCGGGTCTCGACCCCAAATAGGAAGACGCGCTCATCAACTTCCTCCGGGCTAACCGCGACATCTTCGTGTGGAAGCCAGCGGACATGCCAGGGGTGCCTAGGGAGTTGATTGAGCATTCCCTCAACGTCGATCCTAAAGCTACCCCGAAGCAAAAACACCTCCGCCGCTTCGCTGACGACAGACGGGAAGCCATCAAGAAGGAACTCGCCAAGTCGCTCGCGGGCCGGCTTCATCAAAGTAGTCTTCCATCCCGAGTGGCTTGCCAACCCGGTCCTCGTCCGCAAGAAGAACTCGAACGAGTGGAGGATGTGCGTCGACTACACCGACCTCAACAAGCACCGCCCCAAGGACCCATTCGAGTTGCCGCGGATTGACCAAGTCATCGACTCCACAGCGGGATCGCGACTCGCTTCCGCTTCCTCGACCGCTACTCCGGTACCACCAGATCGCGATCAAGGAAGAAGATCAGGAGAAGACCGCGTTCATCACCCCGTTTGGCGCGTACTGCTACACGACCATGTCCTTCAAGTTGAAGAACGCCGGCGCCACATACCAACGAGCTATCCAGTCCTGCTTCAAGAGGCAACTCAACAATAACGTTGAAGCCTATGTGGATGATGTGGTCGTCAAGACCAGAAACTCCAGCACCCCCATCGACGATTTTGAAGAGACTTTCGCATCCCTGCGTGAGTACCGCTGGAAGCTCAACCCGAACAAGTGCGTCTTCGGCGTACCTTCGGGCAAACTACTCGGCTTCATCATCAGCCATCACGGCATCGAAGCCAATCCCGAGAAGATCTCCGCCATCACCAGCATGAAAGCTCCCACGTGCATCAAAGACGTCCAAAAGCTGATCGGGTGCATGACGGCCTTGAACAGATTTATCTCGAAGCTTGGAGAACGGGGGCTCCCCTTCTTCAAATTACTCAAGCACCAAGAGAAGTTCGTGTGGACTCTTGAGGCGGACCAAGCCCTCACCTAGCTCAAGGACTTCCTATCGAAGCCACCAATCCTCACAGCTCCTCGTAAAGGCGAGCAGCTACTGCTCTACCTCGCTGCGACTACTCACGTGGTCAGTACTGCCATCATCGTCGAGCGGCAGGAAGACGGCCACACCTATCCGGTCCGGCGCCCCGCCTACTTCGTCGGCCGAGGTCCCGTCGGAATCCAAAGCACGATATCGGCCGGTACGAAGCTACCGGGCACGGTGTGTACGCCGACATATCTTTGAAGATTCTGGCCAGCCTATCAACAATGTCGTCGTCGTCGACTTCATCTCCAGGCATCCGCGACATGTCGTCGTCACCGGTGTACTCGTACCCTAGGGTGTCATGGGCCATCAGTGGCTGCACCCTTCGCTTCATGAAGCTGAAGGCCACATGTTCGGCCCTTAGCCCGGCTTCTCTCAGCGCCTTGATCTTCGCCAGCAGCTCAGGCAACTGGAGATCTTCCTGCATCTTTGGCTCCGAGTTCCACCATGGCCGGTGCTTGGGCTGCTTCCCGCTTGGCTTCGGCAGCTTCGGGTGGTGGTTGGTCACGTAGAACCACTTTGCCTTCCAATCTTGGTTGGAATCAATCAGCTTACAGGAGAGGTACTGCTCCGCGGTGTCCTCCCTCATCTGGATCCCGGCTCCTCCCACTACTCGAGGGCTGCTGGCGCTGGGCTGAGGCTTCACCCGGAAGAACTTCCGGAACAGGATCCAATGGGGCTTGATCCCCAAGAAGGCCTCGCAGAAATGTACGAAGAATGAGGCATGGAAGATACCGTTGGGGTTGAGGTTGAGATACTCGATGTCGTAGTACCCCAGCAGCCACTTGAAGAAGTCGCTCGCCGGAAGAGACAAACCCCGCTCCGCAAGCCGGGTGAACATTGGGATCTCGTCCGGGTTCTTCTCCATGGGGTACGGATCCCCTGCAGCGGCTCTCTACATGTCCACCTCCTTCTCCCGCAAGAATCCGCTGTTGAGCAGCGCCAGCAAGTCTTCGGTCTTGGCCTTGGACTTCTTCCACTCTCGATTTGGATCTGGCCGCGGCAGAGACACCGGCGGCGATGTCCCCGCAGCAGATCCGGCGGCCTCTTCACGAGCCCTCTTCTTCCCACTAGCGGCCTTCGTGGTCTTCGACGGTGAGGGCTTCATTCTCCAAGTACAAGGCGTCTTCACTCGCATTCGCTCGGGGGCTATAGTAGTGGCTTCCGGTGGCAGTGCGCTCGGATCTACAATCGTCTCAACGGCGACTGTGTGCACTGGCGGTGTTTACTGGCTAGATCTGCTAGGAATGACTGCGAATGCGTGGGGTGAAAAACCCTAAGGGTTTTGGATTCTATTTATAAGTCAAAAGCGGCCCCTCCAACGGCCAGATGGATAAGTCTGCGCTCGGCTGACTCAGCGGCGGCGCATGACTCTTCAACTTCTACTAGTCGACGCGCCTCACCTTGGGGGCTCGGCTACTTATACTCGAGTTCCTGGGTAGCGACAAGACTCAAGAGAAACTCAGGACACATTCTACAAGATGACCCTTCAATTCGAGAGGAGTACTCGACTCAAGGCTCGTGGGCTCCGTGCCACGTGTCCTTCGGTTTTTTCTCCGGATTTTTCGGGATATTCTTGCCAAAACTTCAGATGGACCCTCAGCCAGAGTCTACAACTCAACCTAAGGCTCAAGGGCTACTCCATATGGGGTGCGATTTTGCAATCGCACTTCCATATCAGTTTCGGCTTCAAGACAACACGGGCATTGTTGAAGACCTTTAAGGGCAGCACTCGAGGACGCTTGGGACTACTCGAGAAGACTTCAGGATTGCTCAAATATCAGCTGGAGTACATTCCAGCCTCGGGATGCTTCGACTACTCTTGAGGACTTTTGACTTGTAGCACTCGGGGACGCTTGAGGACTACTCGTTAAGGCCGTCAAGACTACTCGAAGCTATCCATCTCAACTACAAAGTACCCGGGGGCATGTCGTATGGACTTCCCTGGGCCCACTACCTCGGTGGGTACCAGGACCGACTACTCGGTGGGCCCCTGGGACTACCCGGCTTGCGCTGCACGGCACCTGATGGCATGAAGCACAAGGACTACAGAGGAGAAGTACTCGGTTAGGAAGCTGTACATGTCCCGCACTGTATAGAGGACTCCTAGACATACTCGACTAGTACTCTCTCCCTGAACCGACTTGTAACCCTGCCTCCCGGACTATATAAGGCGAGGCAGGGACCCCTCTCTCCTTCATCTCATCTCACGGTGTAAGATTGCATCATCTTGTAATCGCACCCAATCAATCCAGAGCTACACAGGATACAGGACGTAGGGTATTACGCACCTCGCGGCCCGAACCTGTCTAAATTGTGTGCCACGTGTTTCTTCCTTCGATTTACCGATCTCGGCGAGGCCACATTCATCTACTTTGGGTACTCCCCTTAGTAGGTTGCCGGTCTAAAACACCGACAGATACATCCATCCATATTGTACTGGACCTCTCAGGATTGCTTCCTCAGGCAAATGGACATCCAAGTGGACCATAACATCAAACAAGGCAGGAGGGAAAATTTTCTCAAGCTTGCACAAAATTATTGTGATATTTGTTTCTAGTTTTTACAAGACATCCAATTTCAGAGTTTTGCAACATAGTTGCCGAAAGAAGTTTCCTAGTTCTGCAATAGCTGTATATGTCTCTTTGTCCACTAAACCGCGAAGACAAGCCGGCAAAACCATTTGGAGTAGGATATTACAATCATGGGTCTTCATTCTTTGTAGTTTGCATCCATCTGCAGCAATACACCTAGCTAAGTTTGAAGCATATCCATCTGGGAACTTCACTGAACTTAAAAAATCACAAAACAACTTCTATTTCATTTTTGAAAGTACATAAGGAGCTTCTGGCATTTTGCATGACTCACCATCCTCAGTTGCCACCATGTGTAGATTTGATCTTACGCCCATCTCTTCCAAATCAACCCTAGCATTGATGGTGTCCTTTGTCTTCCCAGCAATTTTAAGCAACGTTCCAATAAGGTTTTCACATATGTTTTGCTCAATGAGCATCACATCAAGGTTATGTGCCAACTTCAGAGATGAGCAGTACGGCAAGTCCCACAAACAAATCCTTCGGCTCCAGCATTGTCCGGATTCCCGCTTCCTTTTCTTTCCTTGAGGCAGAGGATGTTTTCCTGGTCTAACGTCTTTAACCTTCTCCAATTGCTGCTTCAACTCCTCATGGGTAAACTGCTCTGGCTTTCTCGGTTTTCTACAATACCATCACAATCTGCTCTATTTCTTCTCCATGGATGGTCAGTTGGAAGGAAACGACAATGCCCAGTGTAACATATCTTGTTCTTCAATCTCCTTGAGCAAGGATCCTTGTCGCAACGCGCACAGGCAAAATAGCCTTTAGTGACTCACCCAGACAACATGCTCAATACTGGATAATCATGTATGCACCAAAGAACCACAACACACAGTTTAAATCTTTTACGGTCAACAACATCGATTGCCCATACACCCTTCCAAAGTTGCTGCAGCTCTTCGACGAGAGGTTCCATGAAGATATAAAAATCCTTTGATGGAGAACTCGGCCCATGGATCAATAAGGCCATCATGAAGTTTGATTCTTCCATGCATACCCATGGTGGCATGTTATACGGCACAACAAATACTGGCCACATACTATATGAGTTGTTTATGTTGCCAAATGGATTGAAACCATCGGTTGCAAGACCAAGTCTAAGGATCCTAGCATCTTCTGCAAATTTTGGCCAACTTTTATTGAATTCTTTCCATTCTTCACCATCAGCTGGATGGCTAAGCTCATAGTTCATCGATTTTTGCTTCGACTGGTGCTATCGTGCATCCTTTGCTGTTTTTGATGAAAGAAACATCCTCTTCAGCCTGGAAATCAGCGGAAAATGCCTCAATACCTTTTGAGGAACGTGCTTGTTGGTGTTTGCATCCTTCCATCTTGAATCCGCTTCACAACATACTGGCACACATCAAATTCAACATACTTGGCACCTGACCCTTGCCCAAGTCAGCAATCAATTCAGACATCTCATCATCTCCAGGGCCTTCATCCTCCTTCATACCCGATATGTATTGGTTCTCCTTGACCGTTTCCTAATCACCACCATCCTGTGGAGCTGCATTATCCGCATGCCCCTCTGCATTTGGTAGAATTGTGTTATCTTGTACATTTTCATCATTGTCAACCATATTCTCCAAAGCTTCTCCTTGATGGATCCACCTAGTGCAAGTGGTTGCCATCCCACTCACAAGTAAGTGAACTCCAATTCGCTCTATAGTCCCTGTAGAGTTATTGAGGCATCGACGACACGAGCATAGTATTTCTTCGTCCTCAACGTATCTTTTCTGAAGAAATGCCAAGAAATCTTGGACCGCTTTCTGATGATCGGTGGTAAAACCAGTACAACTAGTTATCCAGCATCTATCCATCTAGAAAGTTTTTGGTGAATCCAACTCAAAATTACTGACCACAAAACGAATAAAAAAGGAGAACATTCTGCGAAATGAAATTTTCTGGATTGAACACAAAATTACTTACCAGATTTACACGCTGCTAAAGCAAGTATCACCCAGGTTGCGGCCGTAGGAGTGAGCAGCCATTGGAAGTCCAAATCACCATTGAATGACCCGTTTTGGTAGCCTACTCGCCTCTCCATTCTTCGTTTTCCCGTTTCGGGGCTGCTGGCTGTGGGAAAACTATTTTTTTGCTACAGCGCGGGCTTTCTCCCACCAACTTAACAGAACAATCGCTCTGTGCTGTCGTTGGGGTGGAAAGTGTTTCTCATTAATTTGACACAACCAAGAGGTGGTGCAGTGGTAGATAGTCTTGTCTCGTTCCTTTAGGTCTCGTTCCTATGGCAAATTGTTTTTGCAACATTTCGTGACCAACAGTAGGAACAAGCAGTTTTGCGATCGTTACTTATGAAGGTCCTTCCAGCTAAACATCAACAAAATGGACCAGCAAAACATCAGCAAAATTAATTCAAAATGGTGAGTATGCTCGACTCAATTTGAAACATATTAAACCAAATCGACACAATAAGATGGAATCTCATAGCACTCATCACCACAAAGTTCACACCACCAGCAAGTAGCAAACACAAAAATACAAACAAATTCATCACCACAAAGGACACACCACCTCTGAACCGTCTAGCTAGTAGTAACACCAAACATGTTTTATCGATTGTTTTCAGCTCAGTCAGAGTATATTTGTTGTTTCTTTCAACAGGGTATTCTCCGCTAACAATTGTTGATTCTCTTTCAGCTGGTCATGTAGCTGTAGTAATAGTTGTTTAACATGGCCCATCTCTTTTGTCAGCTCTTCCATCAGGGCATTGTTCTCCTATTGTAACAATGCCATTTGATTCAGATCATCTTTCTCCTGTTGCAACAATTGATTCATCACTTTTAGTTGTTCATTTTGCTGCAGTACTGATTCCACATATAGGTGCTTGTAATTTAGAGCCTCTTGCAGCCCTCTCTTCACCTTCTCCAGCTTAGCTTTAGTGGACTCAAGCACCTCCAGAAGCTAGAAAAATACAAGAACCTATCAATCTACCAAACTATGCAAACTGAAAACTAACTGAATCAACTTCTAACACCAATTGCAATTCAAATCTGAGTGTACGATGAAATCATCTCAACTATTCAGTGGATTCAAGCACCTCCAGAAACTAGAAAAATACAAGAACCTATCAATCCATCAAACGATGCAAACTGAAAACTAACTGAATCAACTTCTAGCACCAATTGCAATTCAAATCTGAGTGTACGATGAAATATGAATCTATTGTATATGGTCATCCATCCTCTAGATCCCCAAACTAGAAATCTCCATCCCTAGGTCAATAGAGGAAAATATAGTGGCTCAAACCAGAGGACTGACCTTGTCGTCCTGTTTCATGAACTCGTAGCCGGGAGGTGGCGCATAAACCACCCTCTCATCACCACCAGAATTCGCCATTACTACCACGAGCCGTTGCAGATGCGCACATAGCAAAAGTCGAGAGTCTTTGCGAAGGTAGTGAAGTGTTTCGCCTGCGAATTACTGATTTTTAAAGATTCGAAAAAAATATTACATGTGGGACCAACTAAATTTTATGACAACATGGAACACTTTATTTTTAAAATAATTTTTACATGTGGGACCACAGTTGGTTTATGACGCCACTGACATGGCGAAAATGCTTACATGTGGGACCCTGGAAAAATTTATGACGACTTGGAAGACTCTATTTTCGAAAAATGCTTACATGTGAGACCCTACTGAATTTTATGATGACTTGGAACACTCTATTTTTAAAATAATGCTTACATGTGGGACCGGTGTTGGTTTATGACGTTTTTTCAGAGCTTACGATGTCACAAAACAGCATGGAACTGTGAAAGCCCAGCTACAGTATCAACCGTAATGACGAAAGTTTTTTTAGTCACTAAATTTGCTCGGAAGTGAAATATTATGATGACATCAGCTAAGAATGTCATAAATCAATGACGCTAAAATGTGGTTGCATCACTAGTCAACAATTTTCTTGTAGTGTACAGGGGTGAGATATGATAGATAAGATAGTAGTGTGAACGCACAAACAGACTCTCTCTAAAGGTCCTAGGCTTAGGAGGCAACATATGAGTTAGTTCTAGGTTCTAAGGTACTAAGCATACAAAGTTAGTTAGACGAGTTAGACACACACTATCATCGCATGATCGCTGGCTCAAGCACCCAGGTACAAATAGGGAGCTAACCTCCCACGTCACTTACGCACGACTCCGGTTGTTAGACTTTAGACTCCTACAGCGTATCCGAACGTGGGGGATTCCAGAAGGGTCCAACAGCTGTCACCACTACGGCCTACCCCAAGAAAAACTGTGGGATACCCTCGTAAGCAACATAGCTACGCAACCCAAGCACCGCACTTACGTTGTTAGTAGGACCCTGACCGGCCTGGGCTATAGTGACCCAGGTCAGAGCCGCCAGATAAACTTCATACAACACAAACATGGGATCTAACTAGATCAAACTAGGCTAAGTACACAAACAGATTTGTGCTTTCCTACGTCTATTCAACAAGATCAAAGGGTCGTGTTTGTGATGAACACGAGCCTCTAACTTATGAAAAAACACCGAAAACATGTATAAGTCACTCATTAACTGGATCGAAAGGCCTTTATCATCAAGAGCATGAGCCTCTAAATGATGAACGAGCGAAGAACACATGACCAACTCACCCATGTATATAAACACAACTTTATATGAGATAGCTTAATAACTGAAATAGATCAAAGTCATACAATAAAATAAAGATACAAGAGGACTCATACCTAGATCCCAAAGTAGACTTGGAACCTGAAGTAGAACTACTCTAGCCTACCTCCTAGCCTTAGAAACCAAAAGTGAGAGAGAAGGAACCCCCTCCCCTTCTATTTATAGGCCAGAGCATCGACGGAAGGAGTGAAACACCCGGGGATGGACTCTAGGATCAATGGACAAGTACCACATGGAGGCCCTGGATCAGCCGACCCAAGGTCGGTTTGGCCGATCCTAGGGTCGGCCGACACCAGGTGGGACCCACTCAGGGTGTGCTTCCTCAAGGTGGCTGTCCTGTGGGCCCTTAAGTTGGTCCCCGGTGTACACGTGCTCTTGAGGCGGTTTAGGCACTTTGGTGGGCCCATGGATCCATGTGAAGTCCACGTGTCAGGCTCTGATTCGTCGAGGCTTGCCTCTCTTGGACTGGTGACATGGCATGCATGCATGGCACCTGAGGTGGCTTATCTTGCATGCATGTCACGTGATGTGGCAGCAACTCCTTAAGGTGATGTGGCATGAATCATAGAAGGTGAGTTTGCCACATCTTTTATGCTTATTTTCCCGCAATCACATAATCTCCAAGGACAAGTGGAACTACATTATTCTTAACTAAAATGCGTGTAAGAAATGTCTCTCGCTCCTTTATTCGTGAGTAAATTGACGGCTCAAGTAAGCACTCAACAGCCGTTAATAGTATGTTACAATGAATTCATGTAACGGGCATTTAAGAAGCCCGTTACCAGAAGTCCACATTGGTAACTGGTGTTGTGGAGGCAAACCCCGGGGTCGGCCTGCCACATTTATGGGTAATGGGCGCCAAACAACAACCGTTATAGATGTAGGTGCATGTAACGTTACAAATGTTGTGTGACCAATTTGAGGTTTTCATGTAGTGTTAGATGCCATCAATGCAATTCACTCTCTATGAATATAATCTGGGGAACTTGTTTTGTAATCTCAACTTGTACTAGTGTTTAGAACTTGTAGCTGGTTTAATATTTTTGCCCATTCCCAACTCTTCCTACTTTATTTTTTTGACCGGATGTTTTCAATCAGCCTATAAGTATGAAATTTCTCTAGATGTTGATAGTGAATTTCCGTCAACCTCGCCATGAGTTTACCATTAATGTTGGCATTGATTTATTATTCTAACCACTGGAACTAGGGCTGGACGAAAAACTCGAAGCTCGCAAACTCGCTCGAACTCGCTCGTTAGTAGCTCGGCTCGGCTCGACTTGTTAAAATTTTTAAACGAGCTGAGCTTAGGTTTTAGCTTGATCATATAACGAGCTAGCTTGAGCTGACTCACGAGCTAAAATGATCCAATCTTAATTAATAACCCAACAAAATACATTGTTGCCTCCTTGGCCAAAGACCACAACCCACAGCCTGCAAAGGAACCAGAAGTCCACAATGTTGATGGTGACATTGAGTTTGTGGAGTTTCCAACCTTTATGGTGGGAAGCGTAAGTGTGGATCAGATATTACTACGATCACTCTTTGTATAGTAAAATAATTTTTGCCACTTCATTAAAATAATTTACTATTTGTGTATAGGCTACAATTTTACCTCTTACAAGGAAAGGCCGAAAGGGAGACATGAAGTGAAGTGTTGCAGCATGGAGAGTGTTTTAATTTGCTCTTAGATGAACTAAAATAATGATTTTTAGCATGAATCGCATGGAGTTTTGCAATTGGGTGAACTTAATGTTGATGATTGATTTAATGCTTAGATTGAATATATTTTTATATGTGCTTTGTTTTTTATTTTTGTTGTTGGAACTTATATAGTATAGACTAAGTTACAGTATATTTCAAGTTGTGATGATTTGGTCATATTTTAAACGAGCTAGCTCATGAGCTAACGAGCAGGCTCGAGCTTTTAAACGAGACGAGCCGAGCTAGGCTTTCAGCTCGGTATCTTAACGAGCCATAACAAGCCAAGCCGTAATGACTCGAGCCATAACGAGCCGAGCCGGCTCAATATCCACCCCTAACTGGAACTAACCCCCGTATATAACAAGTTCACTCTTGCATGTCGATTTTGGAGTTTATTGTTCACGTAGGAAATCTACGCTAAAGAGGAGACTTTCGGGATAAGTTCATCAACCACTTTGGAAGAAGATCACGAAGCCCGATAAGAGTCAATACACGCGATGAACATGACTCCAAATGACCCGAGGACCGAAGCGTCAACGTGCAAATTTTTAGGGACTCAACCAGAAAATAGTGAAGCTTGGATAACAAAGATTCAAGCCTTAACCGTGAAGGAAACGACATCAAAGGCCCACATGCAAGTGCACACAAATAAGGAATCACGCGAGAAGCAACCGGGGAGGAAACCGGGGCCGAACTGGGCCTGGGCCGACCGGCCCAGCCCACTCCTGTCCCGGTTCGGCGCCCCCTTTGACCTAGCCGCCAATCGGACTATTTATAGCCCCCTCGCCAAGAGCTACGAAGAAATACATTCGTCATCCTCCGCCGAGGAGCAGAGAAGAGAAGGACACCATCCCGGAGAGGAGAGGATTCAAATGGTTGACTAGGGTACTGCTAGCTGGCGTGGGAACCTTGCATGGAAGACCACGTCGGAGTTCCAGGAGCTAGGATCAAGATCAAGGTAGGATCCCGGTGGTGATCTTGTCCATGTATTGCTTCTATGTTGAATTAGTAGATTGAATCTGATTCTTAGCATCAAGTGCTTTCGTTGTGATTTTGTCTTCGTTTGTGTGTTTTCCTCCTCGATCTATCCCGCAGGTAGATTGCATAGGATGTTCTTGTAGCCATGGTGGCTAGAGGTGCATTCTACCAAACGTTTTCATCTTGTTCTTCTTGAACTCGTCGAGTAGTACCAACCCGTAAGATTATCCCCCGTAGTGACAGTATGGTAAAGGAGAAAAATGAGCGTCCTCGGAGTCGGAACGGGAGCCATGCTTTCAATGAGATTCACCGTCACACCCGCGTTTAAAAGGCAAAACCGAATGCATTGATCACGTGTGCGCCAGGATCAAGTTACACACACGCTTAGACATTATGAATACCAAATTCAGTGCCACACGAATAAAGAGTTATTACAAACCATAGTCTTAAACGAATCTTAAACAAATGAGTTCTCGCGAGTGGACAAAATGCCTCCATAGGGTGCACCGACCGAAGACTATGCACACCTAGAACTCCCGGAAATCTTCTCGGAATGTCTTCAAAGTTCTCCCCAATCCGAGCGAAGAATTCCGGTATTGTAGATGCAAGAGAATAAACAAGCGTGAGCACATATCGTACTCAGCAAGAGAGAACAACATAACATGCAAGTCCATATGGTGGATGGCTAAGGTTCAAGCACTTTAGCATTTTAGTTGGTCAAGTTTTATTAGCAACCTGATTACTAAAAGTGTATGTTCATACCAACCCAATTAACAAGATATAAGCATCATAAATAAAGAATAAAACAACAATTTAAACATTAAAGTTCCATAATTTAATCATGTGAGTGTCCAGGCCGCTCTTGACCGTGAGCACGGCTAATCGATTAGTTTAACACTGCGCAGAGGTTGTACACTTTCACCACAAGCGGCGTAAAAGCTCCGAAGAACTTTGGACCCAACCATGCGGTGCTTGCAAGACACCATATCACACTTCCGAGGTGTGATTGCATAGGGACGCTACAAGGCCTTTACAAAGGTTCCCTAGCAAGTTATGACCCACAAGGTCCGGATCGCTTAGCAAGGTATAAAGTCCCCTAGCAGGTCGATACCCCACCATAAAAGAATAACTCACCCAACCCCCCGCTAGAGCGAGTCCATACCCCGCAAGATGTACGCCGATCCCTTGTCCTTATCGAGCAAGACCATCCCAAGCTAAAGTTCCTAATTATTCACCAATACCATTGCCCATTAGTTCTTGTGGTTGTACTGTTTTCCTGGGTGGTTCTCCATGTTCCGATTAACATATTAAAGTGGTCTTGTAAAGTAAAAGATCATAAACGGAACATAGAATAACAAAAGGTAACCAAGTTGATTTAATACCAATTCCCAGTTGAGCATGCTAAGAAATAACTACCACAAGATTAATTTAATTCCTGGTATCAAGGTAAAGGTAGTAAAAAGCTAGGCATGATCCTTAATAGGTTCCCATCAAATTAATGCAAGCGAAAAGTAAAAACGGTGAATTTAAATGCATGTTATGTAGGACAAGCGGGCATGCATCAAGGAATACTTGCCTTCAACAAAGCCTTGCTGCTCAAACTCTTGCACGACTTGATCTTCAAATCCCTCGAACGAATCGCTCTCTACGGTCCACAATCATCACATACAAGCATACAATAGGAATAAATAAGAAACAATCACGAAACGGATCAAACAGATCTAAACAAGAGTAAAACTAATCCGCGCTTCGAGACGAATGCGTGGACATAAAGAACGCTAAAATCGGAGCTAAAACGACTAAGTTATGGCTTAGGGAAGGTGTAGGGACCAATCTGTGAAGATCTGAAAAGGTTTTGGGCTAAAATAAAGAAAAAGGACTAAACTGTAAGAAAACTTCTAAGGTGGAAGGGTATTTTTGTGAATATCGGAAAACCCAGGGGCTTTTCTGCAAAACTGCCAGGGCTGGCGGGGTTGACCTGGCTTGACTCGAGTTGACTAGATCTGGGACCGTTGGATCCAGATCTGGCGGCTGCGGTGGCTCGCGGGCGGCGGGGACGGCGGGACGCGTCGGATTTAGATCCGACGGCTCGGATCGCGAGCAAGCGGCGAGCGGCGGGGAGGCGCGGGCCGGCGGCGGTGAGCGGCGGCGGACGGCGGCGGGCTCGCCGGCAAGGACCCCGATCTAGGGTGTTTGGCCACGGTTTGAGGCGCGGATGGCACCTACGCGACGCGCGCGAACCGGCGGATCGATCTAGGGCGACGGCTCGGGCGGAGATGCGGCGGCGCGGGGGTGCGAACTCCGGCGAGGCCGTGGGAGCGGGCGGGTGCACGGGGACGACGACGTGCGGCACGGGCGCGATGCTCACCTTCTTGCGCGGCTCCGGAGCGAATCCTTGGAGGCGGAAGGACGACGGCGGCGGGATTCGACGGCGGCGGCGGTGAGCTCGAGCTAGGGTTCCCGCAAGGCGGTGGGCAAAAGGCGGCGCAAAAAGCTTGGACGGCTCGGGTAGGGCATCCCTAGGGGTGGCGGCGGCTTATAAAGGCCGGGCGAACCGCCTTGGCGTGCGGGCCACGCGGAGGAGGCGTGCCCCGCTCGGACACGGGCGGCGGCGGAGGAGTCCGGGCGAAGATGGCTTGAGCTTGGGGATGACGAGCGGTTCCCACAAGTCGCCCTCGGCGGGCGCGGGCGAGCGGCGCGGCGCTTGGCGGGCCGGCCGGGGCCGAAAGGCCGCGCGGCCGGGGGCACGCGAGCGGAGAGAAGCGGGCCACGGCCGGGCCGGCCGCGGCCGGCGGCTACGCGGCCTGCCGCGCGGGCGGGGCCGCGCGGGCCGGAGTGGGGCGCCGCACGTGCCCGCTGCCGGGTTGGGCTAGAAGGTAGGGGTTTGGAAATAGGGTTTAGGTTTGGGATTTTAGGGGTTTAGGAATTAAGGTTTTGGGTTTGAAAAGGATTCAACAAATAGAATTCAAATTTGAATTTGAATTCCAGCAACCAAAATAAATGCTCCAGCATGTATGCAACAATTAACTCCTATATTTCATTGACTTTATTTTAGAAAAGGTTTCAAATGCCTAAAAATAATTAAAGCAACCTTATTATCCTTAAGCAAATAAATGGTTTCTAGCAAATTTTTATAAAGCCAAATTTTAATAAAATTAGGGTGTTACATTCGCTTTGCTACATTCTTCTTTACTTTGGAACTTCAACAAAAGACCCGATCCAATCTCTAGATTGGTTATCCCCTCTCTTTCTTTCGCTACCTCCGTTGTGCTGTAGGCTAGATGAGTTTTGATGACGATCTAATAGATTAGATGCAAAACACCTTTTCAAGATCAAAGATTTTCTACTTATTAGATTGGATCTTGCGTTACACATTGTTCCACAGATTTGATACCTTGGGTTCACACTTAAGAGAAGAAGGATCCCTTGGCTACGATGGTGGACTTGTACGCTTGCGAGTCCAAACGAAATTTGATACATAATTTAACTATCAACAAGCCCCTTTTTCTGGTGCTGTTGCCGGGGAAGAAGTAATCAAGATTCAATCTAGTATTGCATTTGTGAATATTTTCAGTTTTTTCTCTCGATTTTTCTTTTGCATCTCGTAATTTTGATCATCCTCAAAACAAAAAAATAATCTAGGGTTTTGCTAAACCCTAGTTTTATTTTAGATTTTGTATATATTTTGTTTATTGCTAACCAAATTAGAGATGGACCGCTACATTGTGGATGGTCTAGAAAAATTTTGCAGGCAAAGGTGATGTGCCTCATCTTTCCCATGTTGCCTCATCCTCTGCAAGATTACTCCACCGTACTTTGCACATCTTGATCGCACTATTCCTGGTGACCCTTGTCATAGTTTCCAATATCCGAATAGGGTGTTCAACAATAGTGAGATCCTCTTTAACATTTAGATCATCCAAGGGTAACGGCTCCTTGTCATGAGGACCAAAACCCTTCTTCAACTGAGAGATATGAAATACATCATGCACATCAGCTAACTGGACTGGCAACTCCAACCTCGTAAGCCACTTCTCCCACTCTCTCAAGGATCTTGAAAGGTCCAATAAACCGAGGTGACAACTTTCCTTTAACTGCGAATCGACGCAAACCTCGATAGGTGATACCTTTAGGTACACATAATCGCCTTCCCGAAAGATCACATCCCTTCGTTTGCCATCTGCATAACTTTTCTGTCTAGACTGAGCAATCCTCAAATTTTCTCTGATGATCTGAACTTGTTTCTCCGCTTCTCTAATGATATCTGCCCCAAATAACTGCCTTTCGCCTGTTTCACTCCAATATAACGGGGTTCTACACTTCCTTCCATACAGGGCCTCAAAGGGTGACATTTTGAGACTAGCTTGGTAGCTGTTGTTATAAGAGAACTCAGCATATGGCAAGCTCTTATCCCAGCTACCTCCATGCTTAAGCGCACATGCTCTCAGCACGTCTTCTAGGATCTGATTGGTTCTCTCTGTCTGTCCATCTGTCTGTGGATGATAAGCTGAGCTGAAATTTAGCTTAGTATCCAGAGACTCATGCAACTTCCCCTAGAAACGAGAAGTAAACTGAGTACCTCTGTCTGATACGATCATCTTTGGTACACCATGCAAACACACAATCCTGGACATGTATAGCTCTTCCAACTTAGCTCCTGTATACGTAGTCTTTACCGGAATGAAGTGAGCTACCTTGGTCAAACGATCCACAATAACCCAAATCGAATCATAACCATCTTGGGTTCGGGGTAAACCCACTATGAAGTCCATTCCGATCTCTTCCCACTTCCACTCGGGCACCTTCAATGGTTGAAGCAAACCCAGCGGGTCTCGATGTTCGGCCTTAACCCGGTGGCAAGTGTCACACAAAGCCACATGTGCGGCCACATCTCTCTTCATACCGTACCACCAATACCTGCGCCTGAGATCCCGGTACATCTTAGTACCGCTTGCTGGATGGACGAATAAGCTGAGTCGTGAGCTTCTCTCAAGATCGTCTCTCTGAGATCTCCTGTCTCTGGTACACACAACCGGTTCTTAAACCACACGGTTCCTTGCTCATCTTTTGTGAAATCTGGGGCTTCTCCTTGTTGCATACTCTCCTTAATTTTTTGTATTCCAGCATCCTCTAGCTGCCACTTACGTATCTCTTGCTCCAGAGTGGACTGTACTTCCAAAGTCACTCCTTCTGCATGTGCAACCACTTTCAAGTTGAGCCTTTCAAACTCTTTTACCAACTCATCGGGAAACCGAATGGTCATAGCCATGTTAGTGTGGCCTTTCCGACTCAAAGCATCGGCAACCGATTCGCTTTACCGGATGATAGTGAATCTCTAGATCATAGTCCTTGATCAACTCTAACCAACGACGCCTGTCTTAGATTGAGATCCTTTTGAGTGAAGATATACTTCAGACTCTTGTGATCGGTATAGATCCGACACTTAGTTCCCATAATGTAGTGTCTCCAAATTTTCAATGCATGAACCACTCGCTTGCTAACTCAAGATCATGCGTAGGATAGTTCAACTCATGCTTCCTCAACGACGAGATGCATAGGCTATAACATGACCTTCTTGCATCAACACACATCCTAGACCTTGTCGAGATGCATCACGATAAATGTCATAGCTCTTTCGTAGATCGAGCATTACTAGAACAGTGTTGTGGTTAACCGCTTCTTTAACTCTTCAAAGCGGGACCGACATGCACCTTGGTCCATTTGAACTCCCTGTCCTTCTCTAGCAATGTAGTGAGAGGCTTCACAATCTTGGAGAATCCTTCAATAAACCGACGATAGTAACCAGCAAGTCCAAGGAAACTCCGGATCTCAGACACTGTACGAGGGGCTTCCCACTTCAATACATCACTAACCTTGCTGGGATCTACCGCAATACCTCCGTTGGTGATGATATGACCTAGAAAAGACACTTCCTTGAGCCAGAACTCACACTTGCTGAACTTCGCATATAACTCATGCTCTCTCAGCTTCTGCAACACAAGCCTCAAATGCTCCTCATGGTCCTCCTCATTCTTGGAGTAGATCAAAATGTCATCAATGAATACCACAACGAACTTGTCCGGATACTCCATAAAAATCTTGTTCATCAAGTACATAAAGTACGCGGGTGCATTGGTTAACCCAAAAGACATAACCGTGTACTCATAAAAGTCCATACCCGGTAGTAAAAGTTGTCTTAGGAATATCTCGAAGGCCTAATCTTCAATCGATGATAACCGGATCGCGGATCGATCTTAGAAAACACTTTAGCTCCTCTCATCCGATCAAACAAATCTTCAATACGTGGCGAGAGGATACTTGTTCTTGATGGTAACATCATTAAGGGACTCGTAATCAACACACATCCTCTCGTGTGCCATCTTTCTTACCCACAAAGATAACGGGTGCTCCCCAAGGTGATGAACTAGCACGAATGAACCCTTTACCCAATAATTCTTTAATCCGAGCTTTAAGTTCTTGTAACGATCACTAGACATTCTATATGGGCGCTTAGAGATAGGAGCGATGCCGGTGTAAAAGATCAATAACGAACTCAACATCTCGGCCGGGGGGCATACACGGCAACTCCTCGAGAAACACATCATGATAATCGCACACTACTCGTATGTCTTCCAAGGCGCTCCATCAAGCTTATTCACGGCACCGGCATTTGATGGTGCGGGATCTGCTCGCAAACTCAAATCTTTCACTAGCCTGGACTTGTAAGGAGGATTGATCTCTTAGCACACCGTATCACCGCATCACACGCGGTCAACCATCCCATTCCCAATATCACATTGATCCCCTTCGAATCCAAGATTATAAGATTGGCATGGAAATCTCTGCCCACAATCTTGAGATGGACGTTATCACATTTATAGATGGCTTTCAATTCCCCCCGAGTGAGGTAACTAACATGTGGCGAGACATGGGACTAATAGGTAGATTATGTTGAGCTACGAACGGGATGTAATGAAAGAATGGGATGCTCCAAAATAAAACAAAGGCGAGGCGGAGTAGAGTTGACTAGAAACATACCGAGCACTACTGCGGGGTTCTCCCGAGCGACTTCGGCATCAACGTGCATCGCCTTGCCTCGTGCGTAGCTCTGTTGTCCTTTGTTAGGCGAAGGGTTTGGCTTCCGCTCCTTGTCTACCGCCGGTTCTGCACTGGGGTGTGTGGAGGGTTCCTCTTTGGGCAAGCATTGGCATAGTGACCAAGCTCTCCGGACTTGAAGCAAGTAGTGGTGGCAGGATTGGGCGGCGCCACGGACCTTACGGGTGTGCCAACTGGGGCTCTCTGCTGACTCTGCTGGGGAGCTGGGCGGGGAGTCTGAGGAACAGGACGCTGAAACTGCTGAGCAGACTGCTGGAACTGCTGAGCAGGACGCTGGGACTGCTGCTGCCCAAAGTTTCCACCCGGTCCCCCAAAGCGGAACGGGGTGTTCGGCGGTGGGTTGAAGCGCGGGCGAGACGCACTCCCAAACCGCCCGCAGCCGGCGGCCTTCCTCTTCTCGCTCTCCGAGCTCCTTGCGCTTGTGCTCCAAGCGGATGGCGGCATCAACTAGGCTGCCGAAAGTTAGGGAAAGGATAGGACATCGAGTGGTACTTGCCGGCCGAACCGGCTAACCCATACGAGAACGGCTCTCGCTTCTTCCTATCTTCGGCAACCTCCTCGGTGCATAGCGAGACAACTCGATGAACTTGTCTCTATACTCGGCCACCGACATTCCTCCCCGCTTCGGAGAAAGGAACTCCTTCTTCTTGATCTTCATGACTCCGGAGGGTATGTGGTGGCTCCCGAAGTTGGTGGTAAACTCCTCCCAAGTGATAGTGTTTGGGGCGGCATGAGCGGCGAGTACGCATCCCACCAAGCGGCCGCAGATCCTTGAAGTCGTCTCCGCATACGAGGACCTTCTCTCTGTCGTCACACTGACAGGTAGTGAGCATCTTCAGTATTGTCTTTAGCCAATCTTCAGCTTCAAGTGGATCAGCGGCGTGAGTAAACACGGGGAGGGTGATGACTCATGAACTCCCGGTGCTTGTTGCGAGGCGCGGGTGGCGGCACCGGTGGATTGTTGACCTGGGCTTGCAAGTTTGTCACGGTGGTGGTCAAGTTCCGGAGGAGCCGGGTCCGTGCCTCCGGGGAACCTGCCGCATAGCGGGATGCATTTGTACTTGGGCCGGGGTGCTCTTCCTGCTGGTTGATCAACACCTGATCCCGACCTGGTGTTCACCATCCGAGTGTTAGGGACATTATTTTAGATGATTGCACCAAGGGTTAAACTCGGGGAAGATAAGATAGCAATGATATTCGGATAAGATAGATTCCGTTGACTCCAAATAATCAGGTATAGCTCTCGGTGCGGGTAACCAAAAATTATGGATTTTGGACTGATAAAAGGTAATGAAATTACGAAACTACTCCAACTGGAATCACCTCAATCGGAGTTGTGTAGCTCTGGTTATAAAATAAACAAGTCAGGTAGGTCAGCAGTGTTTAACAGATTCGTGAGGCTGTAATGTTTCATAAACAAGTCGGGTAGGTCAGCAGTGTTTAACAGATTCGTGAGGCTGTAATGTTTCAATTATAACTCTCTGGTTATCCATCCAAATATTCTGATTTTTTCACGGAGAATTAGTCACGAAATTTTTAAACTTCTCCAATTGGTTTTACTGCAATCGGAGTTCTGTAGCCCGAGATAAAATTAAAACAATGCAGTTGACTCAGAAAGCTGCGCGAACAGATTTAGGGATCTCGAGTTTGCATTAAGGGAAAACTTAAAGGGACTAAAAGATTAGGATAGATAGCTGATTGAGACTGAAAGTTAACCCCCACAAACTTACTACTAAACCAATGTCGTTGTGGTCATCACTCCACAACACATTGCACTCAACCAAAAATTCAACTCATACATTAAGCACAAAATCAAACACTCAACCACACCTCTAAACTAAACACACTTTACCGATCGTCTACTAGCGATTACAAAGAAATCCTATCCTTAATCTTAAACCTAAGGACTATCTTCTGCCATGGCATCCGTGCGGGCGTCGGGGGAGTCGTAGTGTGGCCTCTTGGGTGACGGGGAGGTACATCCTTCCGTGGCTTCATGGGCTTCGGTTGCTCCCCGTTCGAAGTGCGGCTTCTAGGGCACGCCTCTCGCATCTCTAGAGTGAAACTCGCTGCCGTGCTTGCGTATAAAGTGTTGTTGGCATCATCCAATGCGGTGTTCACATCCGCAAGTAGACTCGGACATTGTTGAGCGTCCCTTCATAGGGCGGTGCTTTGGGGCGATGTAAGTCTTGGCTTCCCCACTTGCTCCGAAAGGTGTGTAACGGCGGTGGGTATCCTCCAACTTGTCACGCTCCTTGTGAGAGAGCACATAGAGCGCCCTCCGAGCCGACTCGCTATCCCGGCATCCATAGTAGTCCCGTGAGCCACATCATGATGCTTGGACATCTCCTTCACTCAACGGCATGGAATGTACTCCTCCAAGATGGCGACAACCTCCCAATGGGGCTCAAACCACGGATGAGTCCACGGCTCACAATGGTAGACGAGGGCCGTATCATAGCCCGGACGGAGTACCATCGCTCTCAGGTGGCCTGCCACGGGAATGCCTACTCCATCAGCTCTGTAGTGGTACACTTCCCAGATCGCTTCCTCAGCTTCCTCCTCTTGCTCTTGTTCTTCTTCCTCCATCTCTTGATCAAGGTGATCCTCATCTTCTCCTGTCGCTGGCTGTTCAGCTAGCTCATCCTCCTCTGGAATCATCTCCTCCGGATCTTCCTCATCATCAGGCACCATGATAAGGTTAGGGAAAACCACAGGTGCAGGCTCCATCTCAATCTCCTCATCTGTATCTCCATCATGCAAGTCATTGTCTTGTTCATGCGGAGCATACCGACGGATCGCTCCCGGCTCGAGAGGTCCTCAAACTATGAACCATACGTGGTGCGGTGCGGAATGAGAAAGATGGTAAGGCAAAAGGACGAGAGCTAAAGCAAGCACAAGGCAAAGAATGCGAGACAGCTCAAGAGTGAAGCAAAAAGGCAAGAGTAAGGTTAATAAGAATAAAGCAAGCATGTAAGAGAAAGCTTCTATGAGTATAAAATCCTTAGTTCGACCATTTCTATCTAGGCTAGAGTTCCTACGATCAACACGGCTACGGTACCACTCTTGTCACACCCGGTTTAAAAGGCAAAACCGAATGCATTGATCACGTGTGCGCCGGGATCAAGTTACACACACGCTTAGACATTATGAATACCAAATTCGGTGCCACACGAATAAAGAGTTATTACAAACCATAGTCTTAAACGAATCTTAAACAAACGAGTTCTCGCAGCGGACAAAATGCCTCCACGAGCGGTGACCGAAGACTACGCACACCTAGAACTCCCCGGAAATCTCCTGGAATATCTTCAAAGTTCTCCCGGTCGAGCAACAATTCCGGGTATTGTAGATGCAAGAGAATAAACAAGCGTGAGCACATATCGTACTCGGCAAGAGAGAACAACATAACATGCAAGGCCATATGGTGGATGGCTAAGGGTTTTCTGCCAGTTGGTTAAGACACATTAGAAAGTTCGGAGATTACCGGGGAAACCGGGGGCCTAGACGCAAAACGGGCATGGTTATCTTCTTCCTCCGGACACGAGGGAGGCCGGCCACCATGGTGGCCAAATCGCCGGCGGCTACGGCGAGCTAGGGCTCGAGCAAGGGCACAAGGGGTAGAGGAGGTCGAGAGAAATCAAGAGGGGAGCTCACCGGCGGCGGACGCGAAGAGAACCGGCGGATTCCGAGGGTCAACGCTCGGCCGGAGCTCGCGGTTTCGGTGCGGGGCGGCGCTCCGGCTTCGATGCGAGGCGGCGCGGCGGCGGCGCGGGGAGCGAGGGAGTAGGGCACGCGCACACGGGGGGGCTCGTGGGTCCCTTTTATGGGGGCGCGAGGCGGCCGCGGCGCGCGCCGCCCCGGGCGGCGGCGCCGCCGGTCGTGGCCGCCTCGGCCTGCGGCGAAGGCCGGGCCGGGCCCCGGCCGGGGCCGGCGGGCCCGGGCCGGCGGGCGGCGGCGCGGGCGGGCCGAGGCGACCCGGGTCGGGCCTCCGGGCTCAGCCCAGTTAGATAAGAAGTGTTTTTTTGAAATATTTTTCCTGTGCAAAGATAAATCCAGAATTATCTAGATAAATCTATAAAGCCACGAAAAATCACAAAAATTCCAGGAAAATTCCTAGAGATAGATTAGGTCATGAACAATCCAAATAAAGCATTTGGTTCTCATGAAAAAGTGTGTCACACCGGTTTAAAAGGAAAAACCGAATGCATTAATCACGTGTGCGCCGGGATCAAGTTACACACATGCTTAGACATTATGAATACCAAATTCGGTGCCACACGAATAAAAAGTTATTACAAACCATAGTCTTAAACGAATCTTAAACAAACGAGTTCTCGCGGTGGACAAAATGCCTCCACGGGTACCGATCGAAGACTACGCACACCTAGAACTCCCGGAAATCTCCTGGAATATCTTCAAAGTTCTCCCGAGTTTGAGCGACAATTCGGGTATTGTAGATGCAAGAGAATAAACAAGCGTGAGCACATATCGTACTCGGCAAGAGAGAACAACATAACATGCAAGGCCATATGGTGGATGGCTAAGGTTCAAGCACTTTAGCATTTTAGTTGGTCAAGTTTTATTAGCAACTTTGATTACTAAAGGTGTATGTTCATACCAACCCAATTAATAAGATATAAGCATCATAAATAAAGAATAAAACAACAATTTAAACATTAATTTCCATAATTTAATCATGTGAGTGTCCAGGCCGCTCTTGACCAGTGAGCACGGCTAATCGATTAGTTTAACACTCTGCGAGAGGTTGTACACTTTCACCACAAGCGGCGTAAAAGCTGCGAAGAACTTTGGACCCAACCATGCGGTGCTTGCAAGACACCATATCACACTTCCGAGGTGTGATTGCATAGGGACGCTACAAGGCCTTTACAAAGGTTCCCTAGCAAGTTATGACCCACAAGGTCGGATCGATTAGCAAGGTATAAAGTCCCCTAGCAGGTCGATACCCCACCATAAAAGAATAACTCACCCAACCCCCTGCTAGAGCGAGTCCATACCCCGCGATGCACCGCCGATCCCTTGTCCTTATCGGGTAAGACCATCCCAAGCTAAAGTTCCTAATTATTCGGCCAAGACCATTGCCCATTAGTTCTTGTGGTTGTCTTGTTTTCTGGGTGGTTCTCCATGTTCCGATTATCATGTTAAAGTGGTCTTGTAAAGTAAAAGATCATAAACGGAACATAGAATAACAAAAGGTAACCAAGTTGATTTAATACCAATACCCGATTGAGCATGCTAAGCAATAACTACCACAAGATTAATTTAATTCCCGGTATCAAGGTAAAGGTAGTAAAAAGCTAGGCATGATCCTTAATAGGTTCCCATCAAATTAATGCAAGCGGAAAAGTAAACATGGTGAATTTAAATGCATGTTATGTAGGACAAGCGGGCATGCATCAAGGAATACTTGCCTTCAACAAAGCCTAGCTGCTCAAACTCTTGCACGACTTGATCTTCAAATCCCTCGAACGAATCGCTCTCTACGGTCCACAATCATCACATACAAGCATACAATAGGAATAAATAAGAAACGAGTCACGAAACGGATCAAACGGATCTAAACAAGAGAGAAAACTAATGCGCTTCGAGACGAATGCGTGGACATAAAGAACGGTAAAATCGGAGCTAAAACGACTAAGTTATGGCTTAGGGAAGGTATAGGGACCAATGCGAAGATGCGAAAAGGTTTTGGGCTAAAATAAAGAAAAAGGACTAAACTGTAAGAAAACTTCTAAGGTGGAAGGGTATTTTTGTGAATATCGGAAAACCCAGGGGCTTTTCTGCAAAACTGCCAGGGCTGGCGGGGTTGACCTGGCTTGACTCGAGTTGACTAGATCTGGGACCGTTGGATCCAGATCTGGCGGCTGCGGTGGCTCGCGGGCGGCGGGGACGGCGGGACGCGTCGGTTTAGATCCGACGGCTCGGATCGCGAGCAAGCGGCGGGCGGCGGGGAGGCGCGGGCGGCGGCGGCGGCGGCGGCGGACGGCGGCGGGCTCGCCGGCAAGGACCCCGATCTAGGGTGTTTGGCCACGGTTTGAGGCGCGGATGGCACCTAAGCGACGCGGTTTAAAAGGCAAAACCAAACTTAAGAAAAAGGAAGATTATCGAGTTGACGCTTAATCCGGAAACGAAGGCACCAAACTTCACAAGCGATCGGCGGGGGTTGCGTACGCCTAGAACCGACAACATCTTCACAAGACTTCAGAGTAGCTTCCTCCTTCTGAGCAACATTGTTTATAGCAAGGGTGAGCACTTGTCGTACTCTGCAAGTGTGGGGAAAGTATGAATGCAAAGGCTTTATAGTGGACTGGCTCAAAGCATTTAGCATTTTAGTTGATCAAGTTTTATTAGCATCTGATTACTAATAAAAGTATAAGTTTATACCAACCCACATTAAGCATAAAGAGTTATAAAAGATACGCCATAAGAATATGGCAAGCATAACCATAACACATATCACAATTTAAGTCCATCTTCAAGTTCGGTTATCATGTGAGGGTCCGGGCCGCTCTTGACCGTGAGCACGACTAATCGATTAGTTTAACACTGCGCAGAGGTTGTACACTTTCACCACAAGCGGCGTAAAAGCTCCGAAGAACTTTGGACCCAACCATGCGATGCTTTGCGCGAGCACCATACCACACTACCGAGGTGTGGTTGCATAGGGACGCTACAAGGCCTTTACAAAGGTTCTCCAATAAGTAGTGACCCACAAGGTCCGGATCGATTAGCAAGGTATAAAGTCCCCTAGCGGGTCGATACCCCACCATAAAAAGAATAACTCACCCAACCCCCTCGCTAGAGCGAGTCCATACCCCGCGGTCACCGGCGATCCCTTGTCCTTATCAGGTAAGATCACTCCAAGCTAAAGTTCCTAATTATTCAGCCAAGACCATTTCCCATTAGTTCTTGTGGTTGTACTGTTTTCCTGGGTGGTTCTCCATGTTCCGATTAAACATATGCTCTTGTATTAAAAGTATCATGAAGGAACATAGAGCATAAAATTATAACCATGTTGATTATTACAAGCCCAATTGAGCAAACTAAGCAATAGCTACCATCAATATTAATTAAAACCAGGTTCAAGATAACAGTCAAATGAGGCTAGTCATCCTTAATAGGAACCCATCAAAGTTAATGCAAAGCAATGCAATAGTGATTAATAAAGTTGTTGGGACAAAAGATCAAGAACACACTTGCCTTTAACCAAAGTGTAGTTGCTCAGAACCTTCACCTTCACACTCTTCCAAGTTCTCGAACCACGTTCATTCTACTCGCATCAATCATCGAGCACAAAACATGCAAAGCAAATGCACGAGTACAACTAAGAACAATACATCAATCAAATCAAAGCTTTAAAAGAACGCACTAAAGGATAGGCTTGATTGGATGGATCACTAAAGAACACAAAGTGCTTGGAAGGGAAAGACTTGGTTAACTTTGAGGAGATGATTGCGAAGGTTGAGCAAAGACCGGAAGGATCACACCGAGATAGAGCTCGATTCTATTGGTTACACAAGCGCAAGAAACGCGAAACGGAACTAAGCTCGGAACTATCATGAGATTATTATCAAACAACAAGAGACTACGGCCGGGCATATTTTAATTAAGAAATCATGTGAAAGAATATTTCGAGAGAAATACTCTATGTTACCATTAAACAAGTTACATTTAATTAAGGAAATCACGATAGACCTAATCATATTTTATTTATAACATTTGAGTAGAAGTTATGTCAAATTAACAATTACTTTAGAAAGATAAAGCAAGTATAAGACATCTAGGCGAGTAACTTAATGTCACGTGTTCAACTAAACATATTTTAATTATTGAAAAGGCATTTATGATGTCATTAGGCATATTAACTTTATTATGAAAACCGATGTTTAACTCTAACATCTTTTATTTAGAAAAACTAGTTATGAATAGGAATTAACCAATTACATCGTGATTAAAGAAAACCGGATTAGAACCTAATCACTTTTTATTTATAAAAGCATTGGAATAAGAATTAGTCAAGATTAACATGCATCTTTAGTATTCAAACAAGTAACAGGTGAAACACATGCTAACGTACAAGGTTAAGGTGAAGCAAACGAGAACGGTAGCAACGAACTATCAAGCGCATAAGAAATCTTAGGCTAAGATATAGGAAGACTAGCCTACAAAGAGAACTTGGATGAACAATCGACACACTAACCAAGGGTGAACCGATCCGACGAGTGAAGCGAGATAACGGGGTAAACTTTAAAGAAAGATAGCTACGATAGATTAGGTACAAGAACACAGCTGATTCATAAAGAGACAACCTAGCTGGGATAGGATAGGAATGAACTAGGTATTGATGAACGAGATTCTAAGAGAAACATGAAATAAGAGTGATAAGATTACTTGATAGGCAACTGAGCAGTGCAAACTACTCACACGGACAAATCTACTAAGCTAAACGAAACTCTAAGGCTTGAGCGGATGCACATGATTTAGCTTGGGCTAACACTAGAAAGGTTTAGAGCTTCAGATAGACTTGATCAAAAGAGATACTAGGATAGAGCGGACACCGAACGTCTAACGAATTATTTGCATATGAGAGATCAAACCATGACCTGGATTTATTTTAATTAGCAAATGTGCAAAGGATATTTCATAAAGAAAATACCCTAAGTTGGTTTTAATGCAACATTACTTTTTATTTGTAAAAGACCGGAGTAAAGAACTAGTCAAGTTTATTTATAAAGATTCATATATGAATTAATTAATTAAATATTTAATTTAGAAAAACTAAACTATATGAACAATCTAATCGAAACTTTGTAATTCGAGTAGATCATATTATTATTAAAAACAGCATTTATATTGGTATTAATCACAATTAACATTTACTTATAAAGCCGGAGTAAAAGCCTAATCAAGTTTTAATTATAAAAGTGAATAAATCATTAAGCAAATTAATATTTGACTTTTGGAAAACCGAGTAAAAGATCTAATTAGATTTTATTTGAAAGAAACATATAAAGGAATCGTTAATCAAATTAAATTTGATTACGAAAAACGGGTATAGATCTATATTGCTTTTATTTATAAAAGGCGTGTATCACTAGGTATTAATCAAAATTAATATTAATTTCATTTTCAGAAAACAAAACATAGCGAAAACACTCCGCTAACACGTGCTTTACATCATTATGGTCCTGACGCAACTTGAATGGATCAAAACGGAGTTAAAACAAAGGAGTTATAGATAAAACAATATTGGAAGGACCTTTACACGATTAACTATAGATTTAAAGGGGTAGCGAGAAAAGGTTTGCAAGACACAACAAACAGTGCTCGGGAAAAGGATAAAACTCAGGGTTAGATCTACAAAGCGCTTGGGATGGATCTAGTTGAAAGCATCTAATAGATCTAAGGGTTTTCCTGCAGATTGGTTAAGACACATTAGAAAGTTCAGAGATTACCAGGGAAACCAGGGGCCTAGACGCAAAACGGGCATGGTTTTCTTCTTCCTCCAGACACAGAGGAGGCCGGCGGCCATGGTGGCCAAATCGCCGGCGGCTACGGCGAGCTAGGGATCGAGCAAGGGCGCAAGGGGTAGAGGAGGTCAAGAGAAATCAAGAGGGGAGCTCACCGGCGGCGGACGCGAAGAGAACCGGCGGATTCCGAGGGTCAACGCTTGCCGGAGCTCGCGGTTTCGGTGCGGGGCGGCGCACCGGCTTCGATGCGAGGCGCGCGCGGCGGCGGCGCGGGAGCGAGGGGGTAGGGCACGCGCACACGGGGGGCTCGTGGGTCCCTTTTATGGGGGCGCGGGGCGGCCGGCGCGCGCCGCCCCGGCGGCGGCGCGCCGGTCGTGGCCGCCTCGGCCTGCGGCGAAGGCCGGGCCGGGCCCCGCCGGGCCGGCGGGCGGGCGGCGCGGGCGGGCCGAGGCGAAGCGGGTCGGGCCTCGGGCTCGGCGCGGTTAGATAAGAAGTGTTTTTTTTGAAATATTTTTCCCGTGCAAAGATAAATCCGGAATTATCTAGATAAATCTATAAAGCCACGAAAAAATACCCGAAAAATCACAAAAATTCCGGGGAAAATTCCTAGAGATAGATTAGGTCATGAACAATCCAAATAAAGCATTTGGTGCTCATGAAAAAGTGTGTCACACCCGGTTTAAAAGGAAAAACCGAATGCATTGATCACGTGTGCGCCGGGATCAAGTTACACACATGCTTAGACATTATGAATACCAAATTCGGTGCCACACGAATAAAGAGTTATTTCAAGCCATAGTCTTAAACGAATCTTAAACAAACGAGTTCTCGCGGCGGACAAAATGCCTCCACAGGAACCGACCGAAGACTACGCACACCTAGAACTCCCGGAAATCTCCTGGAATATCTTCAAAGTTCTCCCGGTCCGAGCGACAATTCCGGTATTGTAGATGCAAGAGAATAAACAAGCGTGAGCACATATCGTACTCGGCAAGAGAGAACAACATAACATGCAAGGCCATATGGTGGATGGCTAAGGTTCAAGCACTTTAGCATTTTAGTTGGTCAAGTTTTATTAGCAACCCTGATTACTAAAGGTGTATGTTCATACCAACCCAATTAATAAGATATAAGCATCATAAATAAAGAATAAAACAACAATTTAAACATTAAAGTTCCATAATTTAATCATGTGAGTGTCCGGGCCGCTCTTGACCGTGAGCACGACTAATCGATTAGTTTAACACTGCGAGAGGTTGTACACTTTCACCACAAGCGGCGTAAAAGCTCGAAGAACTTTGGACCCAACCATGCGGTGCTTGCAAGACACCATATCACACTTCCGAGGTGTGATTGCATAGGGACGCTACAAGGCCTTTACAAAGGTTCCCTAGCAAGTTATGACCCACAAGGTCCGGATCAGTTAGCAAGGTATAAAGTCCCCTAGCAGGTCAATACCCCACCATAAAAGAATAACTCACCCAACCCCCCGCTAGAGCGAGTCCATACCCCGCAAGACCGCCGATCCCTTGTCCTTATCGTGCAAGACCATCCCAAGCTAAAGTTCCTAATTATTCAGCCAAGACCATTGCCCATTAGTTCTTGTGGTTGTACTGTTTTCTTGAGTGGTTCTCCATGTTCCGATTATCATGTTAAAGTGGTCTTGTAAAGTAAAAGATCATAAACGGAACATTGAATAACAAAAGGTAACCAAGTTGATTTAATACCAATACCCGAGTTGAGCATGCTAAGCAATAACTACCACAAGATTAATTTAATTCCCGGTATCAAGGTAAAGGTAGTAAAAAGCTAGGCATGATCCTTAATAGGTTCCCATCAAATTAATGCAAGCGGAAAAGTAAAAACGGTGAATTTAAATGCATGTTATGTAGGACAAGCGGGCATGCATCAAGGAATACTTGCCTTCAACAAAGCCTTGCCGCTCAAACTCTTGCACGACTTGATCTTCAAATCCCTCGAACGAATCGCTCTCTACGGTCCACAATCATCACATACAAGCATACAATAGGAATAAATAAGAAACGATCACCAAACGGATCAAACAGATCTAAACAGATGTGCAAAACTAATCCGCGCTTCGAGACGAACGCGTGGACATAAAGAACGCTAAAATCGGAGCTAAAACAACTAAGTTGTGGCTTAGGGAAGGTATAGGGACCAATCCGTGAAGATCCGAAAAGGTTTTGGGCTAAAATAAAGAAAAAGGACTAAACCGTAAGAAAACTTCTAAGGTGGAAGGGTATTTTTGTGAATATCGGAAAACCCGGGGGCTTTTACGCAAATCGCGCGTGGCCGACGGGGTTGACTCGGCTTGACTCGAGTTGACTAGATCTAAGACCGCCGGATCTAGATGCGGCGGCCGCGGTGGCTCGCGGGCGGCGGGGACGGCGGGATGCGTCGGATTTAGATCCGACGGCTCGGATCGCGAGCAAGCGGCGGGCGGCGGGGAGGCGCAGCGCGGCGGCGGCGAGCGGCGGTGGACGGCGGCGGGCTCGCCGACAAGGACCCCGATATAGGGTGTTTGGCCACGGTTTGAGGCGCGGATGGCACCTACGCGACGCGCGCGAACCGGCGGATCGATCTAGGGCGACGGCTCGGGCGGAGATGCGGCGGCGCGGGCGGTCGACGCGGCGGCGCGGGGCGCGAACCCCGGCGAGGGCGTCGGGCCGGGTGCACGGGGACGACGACGTGCGGCACGGGCGCGATGCTCACCTTCTTGCGCGGCTCGGAGCGAATCCTTGGCGGCGGAAGGACGACGGTGGTGGGATTCGACGGCGGCGGCGGCGAGCTCAAGCTAGGGTTCGGCGGGCCGGGCAAAAGGCGGCGCAAAAAGCTTGGACGGCTCGAGTAGGGCGTCCCTAGGGGTGGCGGCGGCTTATAAAGGCCGGGCGAACCGCCTTGGCGTGCGGGCCACGCGGAGGAGGCGTGCCCCGCTCGGACACGGGCGGCGGCGGAGGAGTCCGGGCGAAGACGGCTTGAGCTTGGGGATGACGAGCGGGTCCCACAAGTCGGCCTCGGCGGGCGCGGGCGAGCGGCGCGTCGCTTGGCGGGCCGGGCCGGGCCGAAAGGCCGCGCGAAGCCGGGCCGCGAGCGGAGAGAAGCGGGCCACGACCTGCTGCTGCGGCCGGCGGCTACGCGGGCTACCGCGCGGTTGGGCCACTACGCAGCCGGAGCGGGGCCGGCCGCACGGGCCTCGCTCGCCGGGTTGGGCTAGAAGGTAGGGGTTTGGAAATAGGGTTTAGGTTTGGGATTTAGGGGTTTTAGGAATTAAGGTTTGGGTTTGAAAAGGATTCAACAAATAGAATTCAAATTTGAATTTGAATTCCAGCAACCAAAATAAATGCTCCAGCATGTATGCAACAATTAACTCCTATATTTCATTGACTTTATTTTAGAAAAGGTTTCAAATGCCTAAAAATAATTAAAGCAACCTTATTATCCTTAAGCAAATAAATGGTTTCTAGCAAATTTTTATAAAGCCAAATTTTTAATAAAATTAGGGTGTTACATTCGCTTTGCTACATTCTTCTTTACTTTGGAACTTCAACAAAAGACCCGATCCAATCTCTAGATTGGTTCTCCCCTCTCTTTCTTTCGCTACCTCCGTTGTCTTGTAGGCTAGATGAGTTTTGATGATGATCTAGTAGATTAGATGCAAAACACCTTTTCAAGATCAAAGATTTTCTCGCTTATTAGATTGGATCTTGCGTTACACATTGTTCCACAGATTTGATACCTTGGGTTCACACTTAAGAGAAGAAGGATCCCTTGGCTACGATGGTGGACTTGTACGCTTGCGAGTCCAAACGAAATTTGATACATAATTTAACTATCAACAAGCCCCTTTTTTACGGTGCCGTTGCTTGGGAAGAAGTAATCAAGATTCAATCTAGTATTGCATTTGTGAATATTTTCAGTTTTTTCTCTCGATTTTTCTTTTGCATCTCGTAATTTTGATCATCCTCAAAACAAAAAAATAATCTAGGGTTTTGCTAAACCCTAGTTTTATTTTAGATTTTGTATATATTTTGTTTATTGCTAACCAAATTAGAGATGGACCGCTACATTGTGGATGGTCTAGAAAAATTTTGCAGGCAAAGGTGATGTGCAACACAAGATCTAAAAGCGGAGGCCGAAGAGTGTTGGAATCTCCAAGAGAAACTCCACTTCCAAGATCGAGAGGAGATCAACCTCATCGCCACTCATCCTAGGGAGATCGTTCCTCAAGATTGTCAGAGTAATCGACATCGACAAAGGGGAGATCAAGTTCGACATCGATGGCGTGAGGAGTGCATTCAAGTCAACCATGATTCGAGGTATGCAACACGATTCATGTTAAATACATTCTACCTTATCATCACATCGGAAGGGAGGAGTCAATGGAGAATGAAGCAAAGAAGACACAAAAGTTGTTGCATCTGTCAAGACCAAGAATCAATGCTCGCCTGTGTAGACCAAAAAGATGACTAAGCCGAAGAATAAACCTACACCGAAGCCATGGATGGTGTAGAAGTGGGGTCCCCAAGATTGCAACACCCACAAAGAGCGTTGACCGAAGTAAAGAAGAGAAGAAATCTAGCTATAGACTATAAACAAAGCGCTTTGCGGGAGGCAACCCGTTCGTCGAGTCAAGAATAAGCTACCTGGAGGACAACCCATTAAAGAGTCAAGCTACCGGGAGGGCAACCCGAAGAATTTTTTTTCATGTTTTTCAAGGTAAGTTGGTCTTAGAATTTTCTATGCATTACATATTGAAAATTTCTATGTGGTTGAATAATTTTTTAGACATTATAATTGATCGGTCATTTTATTTGAATTTTATATTGATCATAAACAGATGACTTGAGCCATCCCAAGTTTTGTTTGCATCTTTTTGAGAAACTAGTACCAAAAATTCAGCACCTACCCCAACCTTTCATCCTCTCCATGATGTTTAGGTTGGCTTGTTTCACATGTTAAAAAACACACGAGTAGAGCCTTGCTATGTTCTTTAGTGCTTTTAATCTTTGATGCATAGTAGGACTCGCATGAACCTAAGCAACTTGATTTTTTGTTTCATTCAACTTGACATCCATTAGTTTCTCTAGATTTAGAATTTTTCTAAGTCCCATTGACTTTATTTGTATTCAAAATATCTCTATAATGTTTGGCCAAAATTAGAACCAAAACCTATACGCCCATGGTCATGCCGGAGGAACTTGCTATCAATTAATGAAAGCAATCGATCCCGGTGCAACCTAAATAAATTTTATAATTGTTTTTGATGCCTAAAAGCTCCTCTAATGATATATTTGAACTCATCGCTAGCACTGAGTTAATTCTTAAAGTTTCAAAATTAGAGGAGTGATTAGCATCTAAATATGATTAATGGAGGTTTTTGAGCTTGATTAACGTATTGTGCCTCCCGATGCATCACATGTCCACCATTTGGCATCTTGGGCACATGAAAAGGATAAGCATGGGGGAAAGCAAGAGCCTTGTTTTGTAGGAAATTGGTGGATGTTGACGGTGTATTTTGGTACACCAAACATGTTCATTACACTTTGGTTTGGATTTGATTATGGAACTAACCCGCCACTAGGCACACTATTCATATAACAAGTTCATCTTTGTATGTGCATTTGGAAGTGTTATATTAATGTAGGAAAAATGGACATAAAGGACGGATTCACAAGTTGAAAGGAGCAATTAAGGAGCCTTGTTCATGTTTATGAGCTCGATGAAATCACTTCCAATGGTGGGAACGACCGAAGTGTTACAAAGGAACATCCTCGAGGATTGAAGCGTAAAAGATTGGATTTCATGCAAGGAGAACCTCCATCTTGGACGTGAGGATGACATCGTCAATATAGTGAAAATGGAGAGGCAAAGTGCATAAATACAAGAGGACCCATGGGAGCGAAGGGGTGACCGAACCGGGCCGAGATGGGCCTGGGCCGGGCTGCCCAAGCCGGCCGGCCTGGCCCACTTTGGGGGTCGGTTCGGCCCCCTTTTCTTGCACCCGAAGATCCTTCAACCCTAAGTTCGGGGAGGCGCCACCATTCGCAAGACAGAGAGCCATTCGCACCAAGAGGCCATCCACAAGTTAGAGAGAGAGGAGGGAGATCATTCGGGAGAAGGATCGCTCAACTCGAAGGAAGCACCCACAAGTGGAGAAGAAGGAAGACACCGTCGGAAGCGTCACCATGATCAACGGTGCCATGTCTAGCACCTTGATGGGGTAATCTTCTTATTTGTCAATAGGTTGTAATCGATCTTGAGATGTAATCACTACTTTGTTCGGATATCTATCTATCATCTAGTGTTGAAGAAGCTTTGATGTTTATGGTTAGCTACCATGCCATAAAGGGAGTAAGATCTCAATGCTCCCTTGGATCCATTCAATACACCGTGTTCATCATAGGTCTAGTCACAAATACCTCCGCGTAGTGATAGTACTGGGGGAGGGAAAGGGTGAAATCGTAGTCACAACCCCTGATAGTTTAGATTGGTTTTCATGTCTTAAGCGGTTGCAAGTATCGTAGACCCTTAAGCAAGTGTCTTTTACATATCTTGTTGGCTTAATCAATCTCCTCAGTGTAGCATAGTAGTTCTCTAGTTTAACCGTAGATTAGGGTTTGGGTAAGTTAGTAAGTAAAGGTAGATCAAACGCATGTAATCCCCTTGCTCCGCGGATTGATAAGAACCTAGGGAATCCCCATGGTGAAAAAGGTGTAGGTCCGTACGCTTGCGGATCGTAGGTGGGTGAGAGTTTTATCCGTCAACAAGTCCCTTTTTCTGGCGCCGTTGCCGGGGAGCAAGCTAGTTTACATCGTTTGGTTTTGCATCTAACTTTGTTTTATATTTAGTTTATCATTTATTTGCTAATTTCTAACCCATATTACCTTGAAAACCACTTTGTTTTGGTTTTGTTTTTGTTTTGTTGTCTAGAGGGCGTTCGTCAACCACCCCGTGGAAGAACCGGAGAAATCACTAAGGGATTATGCTAGTCCTCGATGTGAAGACATGAAAGTACAAGAGTCGGATTGGAAGCTCGAAGCAACCAAGTATGAAATCAAACCAAGTATGGAGGCGGCAACCCCATTTGAAGGGATGGCTACGGAGAACCCATATAGACATATAAGGCATTTCACGACGCTATGCAACACGGTGAGTCAAGAAGGAGTTCCCGATGAATGGTTCAAATGGAATCTCTTTCCCTACTCACTTGCCGGTGAAGCAAAAACGTGGTACTCATTTGCGTCCTTTGAAGTTGAAGGCAATTGGAACAAGTTGACAAAGAAGTTTTGCAAGAAGTTTTTTCCCATTAGCAAAGTTCAACATCTAAGGAGGCAAGTCATCACTTTCATGCAAGGAGAAGAGGAAGGGATAGACCTAGCATGGAATAAATTTAATGAGTTGATTGAACAAGGACCAAGACTCGTCTTCTCCGGTGATGTACTCTTGTATACATTTTTCTTTTCCATAACCCCTAGTTGCATGCAACACGTCCAAATGTGTGCAGGTGGGGATCTCATGGAGAAAACACTCACAGAAGCCGCTAAACTTTTACAAATGATTAGCAAAGCGGCGGCCATGCGAAGAGATTGGTAAACAAGACTTGCGGGAGAGTTGGAACACAATTCAAGGATGAAGACGTGTGATGAAATTTCCAAAGAGGCAACCCCGGAAGTCAAGAAAGAGGAGCCAATCCCGGAAATGCTTGAAGAAGTACATATCAAGTCAGGAGCTACCTCGAGCGTTGACTTCGCCGAATCAAATGAAGCAAACAAAAGAAGTATGTCAAGCGCGAAGCCATTAAGGGAGTTCAAACATATGGATTGGGTTCCAATCGACTATGGAGAAGTATTCGACAAAAGAAGACCGTTCCCTAACCAAAAGGGGATGGCAAGAGCGTTGGAAGCAGATTTCCCACCGGAAAAGCAAGCAGACTTCCCCTTACCATTCATTGACGAGATGCTTGAGAGATTAGCAAACCATGCTTATTTTTGCTTTCTCGATTGGTACTTGGGGTTCATGGAAATTCCCATTCACCCGGATAATCAACACAAACAACGTTTACATGCCCTTATGGAACGTTTGCATATAGAAGGCTGCCCTTCGGTTTATGCAACGCTCCAGCCTCGTTTCAACGTTGCATGATGGTCTCATTTTCGGAATTCATCGAAGAAATTGTCGAAGTGTTCATGGATGATTTTTCCATTTATAGGAAGACATTCGTGGATTGTTTGACAAACTTGGATAAGGTCCTCACAAGGTGTGCGGAGGTAGACTTAGTGCTAAATTGGGAAAAATGCCACTTCATGGTAAAGCAAGGCATAGTGCTCGGACATGTTATATCCGAGAGAGGAATCGAAGTGGACAAAGCTAAAGTGGAGACGTTTAAGCAACTCCCACCTCCAATGGATGTTAAGTCCTTTAGGAGCTTTCTAGGCCACGCCAGATTCTATAGAAGATTTATTAAGGACTTCTCAAAGTTCACTAAGCCTTTTAACACATCTCCTTAAAAAGGATGTGGCTTTTGACTTTGATGAGAAGTGCTTAGCGGCATTCCGTACCTTGAAAAGTGCTTTGGTGAGTGCTCCCATTATTCAACCTCCAGATTGGAGCCAACCTTTCGAGGTCATGTGTGATGGCAAGTGACTGCGCCGTAGGAGCGGTTTTGGGACAGAGAAAGGAAGGCCGAGTTCACGCCGTTTACTACGCTAGTAAAACTCTTAATGAGGCACAATTAAATTGTGCCACTACGGAGAAAGAATTGCTAGCGGTGGTATTTGCATTTGAAAAATTCAGATCTTACATCATGAACTCGAAGGTTATTGTTTACACTGATCACGCGGCCATCAATTATCTCTTGGCTAAGAAGGATGCTAAACCAAGATTGATTTGTTGGATCCTTCTTCTTCAAGAGTTCGATGTAGAAATTCGTGATAAAAAGGGGTTGGAAAATGTTGTGGCCGATCATTTGTCTAGGATGAACTGTGGACAAGATGATAAAGAGCCCACAGAAGACAAGATGAGAGATGACCACCTCTATCGAGTACTCGACAAAGATACTTGGATGATCGATATCATTCGAGCAATTCGGAAGATGCCTCTTGATCACTCAGATAAAAATACTGAAAGGAGGATAATCTCTGAAATTCGAAAATACTTTAGGATTCGCCTTACCTCTTCAAACTTGGCAATGATGGAGTCATGAGAAGATGTGTGCCAAGATAAGAAAGGTTAGAAATTTTGAGAAAGTGCCACTCGGCGGAGTACGGTGGACACTATAGCGACTTTCGGACCCAAGCAAAATTGTGGTCCAGCGGATTCTATTAGCTGGAGATGCATGAAGATATTAAAAGATATGTTGCGTCATGCCCTGAATGCCAAAGAACCGAGAATAATTCTCAAAGAAATTCCATGCCCTTAAAATATAATCTACAAACCGACTTATTCGATGTGTGGGGAATAGACTTCATGGGGCCCTTCAAAAACTCACATGGATTTGAGCATATCCTAGTCATGGTTGATTATGTATCCAAGTGAGTAGAGGCCATGCCATGTCGTAAAGCTTCCATGGAGGAGTCCATTGCAATAATCAAGAGCATGATTTTCCCTCGCTTCGGTACTCCGAGAGTCTTGATAAGCGATGGAGGAACTCACTTCACCGGGAAGAATTTCAAAAAGTGCTTGTCCAAGTTAGGAATTGAATATAGGATTTCTACCGCCTACCATCCACAAACCAATGGACAAGCGGAAACGTCGAATAGGCAATTAAAGAGCATTCTCAACAAAACCAAAGAGAAGGGAGGCAAGGATTGGTCAAAAAAATTAAACGAAGCTTTGTGGGCACATCGAACGGCGTTCAAGACACTGATAGGTATGACTCCTTATCAATTTGTCTATGGAAAAGCTTGTCACCTTCCGGTTGAGTTAGAGCATAAAGCCTATCGGGCAATTAAAGAGATGAACCTCGATCTAGATGCCACGGTGGTAAAGCAAAAAAATCCAAATAAGCGAGCTAGAGGATATGGGGTTGAAAGCATATGAAAATGCGAGCATATACAAATAGAGGATTAAAAGGTGGTATGACAAAAGATTGAAGAAAAAGGAATCCAAAGAAGGAGATAAGGTCCTCCTCTACAATTCGAGGTTTAAAACCTTCAGAAAAGGGAAATTGCAGAGCAAGGGGAACGGACCTTATATTGTTCATTCAGTGCTCTCCAATGGAGCGGTAACCATCATGGATGTGTAAGGTGATCAATTCATGGTGAATGGTCAACGGCTTACGGTTTATTACGAACCCGACGTTGTGCCTCTTCATTATATTTATTTCTTCACCATGGAAGAAGAGCCTGAACGTCAAGCATAGGACGTAAAACAAGGTGAGGATTTTGTAAATAGTTTTTCTTTTATTTTTCTGGAGTTTCTCGAGAAGTTTTACTGGGCCATGTTTTTCTCATGGGATTAATATGCAAAATAAAAGGGACACGTGAAAAATCGGACCGCAGCGGCCCGCGAACCAAGGAAGGCCGGCTGGCCCGGTCCGTCCGGCCCAGAGGGCCCAGGCGGCGGTTTGCCCCGGGTTTCTTTTGGGATGTGCGTTTTTGACTTCCTTCTTTGGTCAAAAAATTTTACGGGAAGTTTAAAAAAGGAAAAGGAGGTTTCTAGGCTGTTCCTTCTCAGACTATTTAATTGGCCGAGATGGGACCTTGGGAATCCATCCCAATTCGCATTCTTCTACACCCACGCAGCAGCCATGACGTCCCCGAAGAGCGTAGAGTTGAAGCTAGGCGTCAAAGAGCCATTGGCGGAGGAGGGGAAGCGATGCGAGCTCAAGATACCCATGGAAATCAAGAGGAGCTCCCGCATTCGTTGCGGAGGGCGTGTCCCGACCGGAGCAATTGCATTTCGCTACCCCCGTCAAGGACGAGAAGGTCTCTACTCCCATTCGAAGGTTGGAGCGCTTCCGAGGGATAAAGAGGAAGGATTACAAGGTGGTGTCGCCCGAGCCTAAAGAATATGGGGGGAGTGACTATTCCGATGATCGTAGCCTGAGCTCGTAGGCGGCCGCCGGAATGGAAGACAATGACTTGTGTTATTGGGAAGAGGTGCCCAAGGAGAAGACTCTCGAAGGCCCTAACGGAGGCGGCAAAAACGACAACGACAACGACAACGGCAGCGACGGCGATGACGGCGGAGACCATGGCGACAACGACCCTTTCGGGATGCATCTGATGTGTTCTACGGCTTGCCGTCACTCCATCTCGGAGCTCTACGCATCGGTCGACGAGTGTTTCCAGGCCATGGAGGCGATGGGGTAGCGCATGGAAGATTTGGAACGTGTGGTTGAAGACGACTATAAATTTCTGAATCGCAATGTGCAGAAGTTGTTCGGCATGGTGGAACATGAGGGGCAAGTGGTGCAATAGCTGCGAGAAGTACCATTAGATAAAGTTTTCCCCTTAGGTTTTTTTGTAAGATACAATGAGGACGTCGTATGATTTTAGCGTGGGAGAGAGCTAGCTAGCTAGCCTTTTGCTTTAAGATTAGTTATGGTTTGGTTTAGTTTTCGCGAGAGTCTTAGAGCCTTAACTTTTAGGAGTGCGTTTTTAAAATTTTCGAAAGTTTAAAGTGTCTTAAAGTTATTGTTCATGTCAAGAAAATCAAATAAAAAGAGTCATTTAAATTTTTGTCTCTTGCGATGCTTTTCTTACTTTACTTGTTTGTTTGTCTTTAATTTTTGATAAATAAGCATAAGTATTTGGTTTGAAACATTTAGCGTGGTGCTTAGTAGAGTTTCTACCTCTAAAAGTACCTACATCACGCTTTGATCTAGAGCTTCATATTTTGGTTGTGCTATGTTTGATGCTAAAATTTGGAGGTATTTAATTCTGAAAATTATTGAAAAACCTGTGTAATAATTGTTAGCGAATTCTCTTTTCCAAGTTGAGAGTTTAAGAAAACTCCTATACAAAGCCTAATTTAATTTTCGTTCCACCATAAGTGTGATTAGCATAATTAGTTGGGCTAGAATCCTTCTCTCTTGGAAGTTTTAATTTCGAGCAATGATCATGTCGTTGTGATTATCTTTTATTGCTAGCCTCGTCATGCATTCGGTAATATGACTTTCACATCGGAAGTCTCGTACATCGCCGAATTCCATACCCAAACCTTTATATCTCTTTTGTACATCGTATTCCTTGAACACAACCTATTCTCGAAGTTTCATCTCGTCTCTAGCATAGTTTTTATTTTAAAACTCAGGTTGTGTTTATGCAAGAAAGAGGTGAGTTGAGAGCTTTGAAAAGAGAGATAAAGATGTCAAAAAAAAAGAAAAGTAAAGAAGAAAACTATGTGTATGGAAAAGAAAGAAAGAAAGAAAAGAAAAGAAGAAAAAGAAAGAAAGAGGAATGGCAAAAAAGATATGAAGAGGGATGAATCAAGTGAAAGATAAATAAAGTGCAAGGAAGGATGTCACGTTGTTGAGAGACGAAACTTCCACTGTTTTTCCAACCATGTGCAATCCGACAACGAGGACGTCATCAGTGCCCCATAGTCTTATTTTCTTTTGCCATTGCACATGTCCACCATTCTATATCTTCTTATCCTTGATATCCCCATGTATGGTTTAATTCTCATGATCATTGGCTCTGAAAGGTAGACAACCATTAGAGGAAGTTCTTAGTTTGACAATACTTGTGTTGATTGTGCTTGCCATACCTATAGCTCCACTTTACATGTAATACGAGAGACTTATGGGAGGTGAGAGTTTTATGAAAATTGTTCAGGATAGCCACTTCATATGAGCGACATGTGAGAACTTGGACAAAGATTTTTGTCTAATACTTGTTTCAGGAATTTTACTTTTTGAAAAATCATGAAAACCCTCCAATGAAAGCAATGAAGTAAGCATGGCTGAAATTGAAGACCTCGAGTGAAGAGTTTGAGTTCTGGGGTAAATCTTGATTTGGTAAAAATTCTAAATGCCCATGTTTATATTTGATGATCATTGCTTTATGTTTATTGTATTAAAGATAAAAGATTGACTAACTTGTGAAGAAAGAAGATTTAACGGAGCACGATTTCAACACCTTGGACAAAGTTCTTTTGCGAGTACTTGCTCGAGGACGAGCAAGATCTAAGCGTGGGGAAGATGTTGATGGTGTATTTTGTTACACCTAACATGTTCAGTACACTTTGGTTTAGATTTGATTATGGAACTAACCTGCCACTAGGCACACTAATCATATAAAAGTTTATCTTTGTGTGTGCATTTGGAAGCGTTATGTTTATATAGGAAAACATGGACATAAAGGACGGATTCACAAAGTTCAAAGGAGAAATTAAGGAGCCTTGTTCATGTTTATGAGCTCGATGAAATCGCTTCCAATGGTGGCAAGGACCGAAGTGTTACAAAGGAACATCCCCGAGGATTGAAGCGTAAAAGACCGGATTTCATGCAAGGAGAACCTCCATCTTGGACGCGAGGATGACATCGTCAAAATAGAGCAAATGGAGGGGGCAAGGTGCATAAATACATGAGGACCCGCGGGAGCAAAGGGGTGACCGAACCGGGCCGAGATGGGCCTGGGCTGGGCGGCCCAAGCCGGCCGACCTGGCCCACTTTGGGGGTCGGTTCGGTCCCCTTTTCTTGCACATGAAGATCCTTCAACCCTAAGTTCGAGGAGGCGCCGCCATTCACAAGATAGAGAGCCATTCGCACCGAGAGGCCATCCGCAAGCTAGACAGAGAGAGGAGGGAGATCGTTCGGGAGAAGGATCGCTCAACTCGAAGGAAGCACCACAAGTGGAGAAGATGGAAGACACCATCGGAAACGTCGTCATGATCAACGGTGCCATGTCTAGCACCTTGATGCGGTAATCTTCTTATTTGTCCATGGGTTGTAATCGATCTTGAGATGTAATCGCTACTTTGTTCGGATATCAATCTATCACCTAGTGTTGAAGAATCTTTGATGTTTAAGGTTAGCTACCATGCCGTAAAGGGAGTAAGATCTAAATGCTCCCTTGGATCCATTCAATACGTCGTGTCCATCATAGGTCTAGTCATGAATACCTCCGTGTAGTGAAAGTACGGGGGAGAAAAGGGCGAAACCGTGGTCACAACCCCGATAGATTAGATTGGTTTTCACGTCTTAAGCGGTTGCATGTTCAAGTATCGTAGACCCTTGGGCAAGTGTCTTTTACATATCTCGTTGGTTTAATCAATCTCTCTAGTGTAGCGTAGTTGTTCTCTAGTTTAACCGTAGATTAGGGTTTGGGTAAGTTAGTAAGTAGAGGTAGATCAAACGCGTGTAATCCCCTTGCTCCGCGGGTTGATAAGAACCTAGGGAATCCCCGTGGTGAAAAAGGTGTAGGTCCATACGCTTGCGGATCGTAGGTGGATACGAGTTTTATCCGTCAACAGTGGAAGCACAAGAGGAAAGGGAACAAGATGTGAAGTAAAACAATGGAGGTGGGAGATTAATCACGCAAACAAAGGTGTGGTTGCGAACGGTTCGGACAATGGAATCTCGAGGATCACGTGGACACAAGGAAAGAAGGAAGCAAGAAGCATCTCGAGGATCACGTGGTAAGTAATTTATGCATTTGTTAAATTGTGTTCTTGAGTTCATAGCCCATAAGTTTCAGAAACAACCTAGAAAAAAATTGTTCCATGGTGTTGTAGGATCATTTCATGTAATAGCCGAATCTTTTATTTCATTCATGTTTATATTGCTTTGATGCCTAAGGCTAGCTACCATGCTTAATGGGAGTATAAGATCCGCTGCTCCCATAGATCCCATCAACATATCTTTTGTAGGTATAGCTGAAGTGGCCTCATGTTCACACCTCATTAGTTTAGCTTCACCTTGATAGGTGGTTGCATGTTCAAGAATCCACAAACCCTATGGGCTAATATCCATCCTATCTTGTGCACCTCACAAAAAAATAATAATCATAATAATAATAAACTCCACCCTCCATATACTTCCCTTGTGTGTTTTCCCACCAGCAAGAAACCCCCGGTGCACACATTGTGAGTTAGTGCAACAACAATGTGGAAGATGGCCACCAATTTCTTCACCAAGAAGACACGATCATCGAAGGCGCCATCATCGAGCTCCTCGAGGGGGCATTCGGCCTATTGAGTCTCCCCAAATCATGGAGGAAGATGTGGAACCACTGAGGAGCAACACGCTCCCCTCGGTGGCATGAGGAGTACACGAAGTTCATCCATGTGGTACACTGAACCGCGAGGACACACGGAAGAGCTACCAGTTCCACCATGACGCCCAACTCGTTCATCCTCTCCACCACCATACACTCCGAGGCGTCCCAATGGATTTATCATGAAGACGGAGGAGGAGGAGGAGGAGGAGGAGGAGGAGGAGGAGGAGGAGGAGAGGTGTGTTCATCTTGAGAAGAGGCTCGAGCCAAATGTTGATTTCGATGACAACACCCTCCAAGTATTGGATTCTACTCCGATATCAAATCTTGAGCAACTTTAGATGGGTGCGATTCTTCATAGAGTTGGTGTGAATACTCACAAGGAGATTGATTTGGAAGTCCTTATACATTAGCACCTGTAATCGATGGAGTGTCGTGCCTCTCATTTCACCTTGAAGATGAAGAGCAACTAGTTCCTTAGAAGGAAGCTCAGAGCAAATTGATGTCCAAGAAAAAAGAGAGGGGTTAGAAAGATTTTTGGGGAATGATTTCGAGAGAAGATTACAAGAAACCCAAAATTTCTCCTTGTTGGGATTTCTTTGGGATCGAGTACATGAAGCAAGGAAAGTGGAGATGAGAGGAGAAGGTACAAGTTGGCGAAAGTTAATATTCCTCTTCCCAACGAGAGGCTGAGATCATTTGAAGACAAAATTGGTTAGAGGAAGTATTTCTTGTACAGGCGAAATAAAAAATGATTAAAAAGGAAATAGTGTAAGAGAGATCATCCTCCGTAGCCCAAGATGAGGGGCTGCACATCAAGCTAATAAACAACCACATGGAGGGAGTCCAATGCCACCACCATATGAAGGAAGTATGTCAAATGCAAGCATGGGGGAGTGGGGAAGCCATGCCACCACGTCCTCCACCATACATGTTCCTCACAAATTTTTCACAGCGCTCCAGTGAGGACCAGGAGCGTCCCGGTGGTCGATGGATGACCGCTCCTCAGTGATGAGTGATTGACAATGGGTGTTGGACTGACTCTTGGCTCAGTGTGCAGGTGTAGGTTGCGGCCTAGTTCGTGTTGTTGCAGGTGAAGAATGGGCGCGAAAGGTCTTCAGCCTTGAGGGGCCTCCGGGAGATGGAGAGACAAGTAGGCTCGGTTCGAGGGACCGGTGGACGGCGGGACTAGGTGCGGGCCACATGGTGGCGAGACGAGAAAGATGAAGTCATGGACGATCGAGCCGGTGCACGGTGGCGGTCGAGTCAAGAGGCTTGGCGGGAGGCCGGGCCGAGCACGCGGGGTTTGGTGGTTTGCCCACAAAACCATCAGAGGACGGTTTCTTGATTTGGGCCTCAAAACTAAGTCCGAAGACCCAACACGACAGAGACGGGATCCGGGCGTGTCGGGAAGCTTCGAAGCGGAGGACACGCGACGGGATCGCATGGCTTGCGTCGGGAGGATGCGGGGTGCGGCGAAGGCGTGGCCGTCCGATGGCAAGACTCACATACATTACATAAATGCCCCCGCGTGGGTTGTATCGCCAGTAGTTGAGTTAGGGGTAGTCGAGTCATTTCCATCACTGGCGGGACCCGATATATAAGCCATGAGTGTGTGTGGATGGCTCTCTCTCTCTCTCCGCGACTTAGGGTTTCATTTCTCCCCTCCTCTTTCTCATTTTCGTGGACTATTTTCTTCTCCATTTTCTCTAGGCTAGCATGAGAGCTTCATGAGAGATTTGTTGAGAGGGATGGATGCTAGGGCGGCATGCTAGACCTTGTGAATCTTTCCTGGTTTGTATAGAAGTTTCGGCGTTGTGAATTTCGTGGTCATTTTCGTGCTTGTTTTTGGTGCCTTTGTTCTTGGTGTGGTTCCGCGGATTTGAGTGGGTTTCTCCCCGGATTTCTTTGAGGGAAACATGGATGGATGTCTAGTGCATCTTTGTGATTGATCTTGTGCCCTCAAACGCCGGAAACCACTTCGATTCAAGGATTTTCGTTCGGTGCTCTAGCTTTTGGTGGTGTTCAAAGGATCCGCGATTCCCGATGATTTAGGAAGTTAGGAGGAGAAATTTTTGGGTAATAGCATCCTTGGTTGACGCTTTTCATGTCCCCAAACTCTTGTCTCAACGGCTTCTACCGTTTGGGAGATCCGGTGATGGATTGGGAGTGTTGACTTTCGGGGTCAAGCGGTTTTCGGTCTTTGTTCGTGCACAGCGGATGGTCCGCGATGGCCCAGCGGACGGTCCGCGAGCATAGTGTTCTTCGCGTGTTCTTCGTGTTCTTGCTCGGCTTCGCTTTCCATCCGTTTTGGTTTCGAGCTTTGGTTGGAAGTGGTTTCGGAGCCCGTCCGCGGCGGGCGGACGGTCCGTGGGTGCACGGCGGACGGTCCGCGTGCTCCCCGCGAGACGGTCCATTATTTGGGGTCGTCTCTAGAGGTTCTATTTGCTTTTTCGGACGGTCCGCGACGCAGGCCGGATGGTCCGTGGTGTGGGTGCGGACGGTCCGCGCGGCGGCCCGGACGGTCCGCGTGGCCCATGCGGACGGTCCACCCCTCCTGGCCGGACGGTCCGCCAGAGCCTGAGTGTTTTGTTCTTTGGTTCGTTTCCTTACTCCTTCTTTCGTGCTTCCGCGTGTGCTTCAAGGAATCGTTCCTAGGACTTGAGGTTGATCCATAACCTCGTTGTCTTGGCGGTTAGCGTGTGATTCGATCCATCCCTTGTGTGTGACCGGGAATTGTCTAGGGTATAGGCCCGGTTCTTTGAGAAGAATTTTTACCGACTCCTATTCACTCCCCCTCTCTAGTCGCCATCCAATCCTTCAATTGGTATCGGAGCTTAGTGCCGGATTCTTTGTGACTTTGACAAGTCTTGAATCCTAAGATGGCGTACGTTGAGCGGGGTGGTCCGCCGCACTTCGATGGAAAGGGTTACCACAAGTGGGCGGCTCGTATGATGATCTTTCTTCGTGGCAAGTTGTTGGATTTCATTGTGCTTGACAAGACCTATGCTATTCCGGTCAACATTCATACTCTTATGGTGACCGATCTTTGGTGGTAAGGCCAAGTATGAGGCAAATGCAAAAGCCGTTGATCACTTGGTCTGAAGCTTGTGTGATCCTGAGTTTGAACGTGTTCGCCATTTGAATCTTGCTTGGCAAATTTGGGAGAAGTTGTTGGTTGCTCAAGGTGGTGATAACCATGTGAAGGCTCGCCTCTTTGTTTCTTACCGGATGCAATATGAGAACTTTACTCAACTTCCCGGTGAGGACATTGATGCAATGTTTCAGAGGTTCACCGCCATCGTGAACAAAATGAAGGCCAATGTTGAGGGTTTCCCTTACACTGAGCATGATCAAGCTATGAAGCTCTTGCATATTTTGGACCCAAACGTTTGGGGTGCTAAGGTTGAGGCCATCAAGGAGTCTGGGCAATATTTGACTATTGAGTTGGATGACCTCTTTTCTAAGCTCAAGTCGGCTGAGGTTGACAGGAAGTTGCAATCCAAGCATGAGGGCTCGACTGATCATAGTCTTGTTCTTGTAGGTGGATCCAAGGGCAAAGCTAACCCTTCCTGTCGACAGTTTTCCTTGTCTTCTCTTATGTCTATTCCAGATGAGGAGTTTGATGTGCTTTGGGCGAGGAGGAGCCGGCCTTGCTCTCAAGGAGGTTTGATCGACTACATGAGAGACGGAGGAATGCAAGGCGGAGCTCGGGGACATGCTACAAGTGTGGCAAGCGTGGACACTTCATCGCCGAGTGCCCAGAAGCGGAGGAGAACAAGTACAAGATGAGCGAGTACAAGGCGCACCCGAGGCGTGAAGACAAGTACTCCTCCAAGGGCAAGCACTTCAACAACTCCAAGGGCAAGGACAAGCAGCGACCGAGCAAGGGCGGCTACAAGAAGGACAAGGTAAGAGCCATGGTGGCCGGTGCAAGCGACGTCGATTCAAGCTCAAGCGACGCGCAGTCAAGCTCAAGCAGTGAAGATGAAGCCGCCGGGAGGCGCAAGGGCAAGAACAGTGCAAGCCGGAACCTCAGTGGATTGAGCTGTGTGGCGCTTGAAGGCTTTTGTGGCATGGCCCATAGCTCAAGTAGCAAGAAGAGCGAGAAGGAAGACAGCGACTCCGACTTGGAGGATGAGGTAAATCTTGACCCCGATTCTTTGCTTGCTGAGATCACTAGGTTGAATGGCTTGATTGACAACCGTGATAGTGTGCTAAGAGATGCCAAAAAGATGAGGAAAGAACTTAGGGCTCAACTTGAGAATGCTAGTGAGAAAGTAGGAGAATTAGAGTCTAAATTGCTTGAATTGAGACTTGAGAATGACTCTTTGAAACTTACTCCTACTATTTCTGATGATGTTGAATGCACTGAGTGTGATGCATGGTTGAATGAGATCAAGTTGCTTAATGAGAAGAATGCTTCTACTTTGGCTAAACTAGATGCTCTTAGGACTGAGTATGATGAGCTTAAGGCTAGACCCACTTTGCTTGGTGCTTGTAAATCATGTCCTACCATGCATGCTAAGCTTGTTGATGCTCGTTCTACCATTGGTACTTTGGAAGCTTCTTTGAAATCTCCTATTGTCAATGCATGCACTAGCTGTGATGAAGTTACTTTGTGCAATCTTGAACTTACTTCCCGTTTGGATATCATCTATGAGGAGAATGATTACTTGAGGAAGGTGTTGGGTTGGTTGTCTGGGCAGGAACCTCAAATGAAAATCATGATTGAGGAGTTCAAGAGAGCGGATGGTCGTGGTTTGGGTTTTGAGAAGTTGGGTGAGAAAGTGGGAGAAAACAGTGGGGAGAGTGTGTATGAGAAGTGTGTTGAGTCTAACCCCGAGTTTGAGGTGATCGGAGACATCCAAGTCCCACTTCCAAAAGCACCCAAGAACTCTTTCACACCAAAGCCCAACCACCTTTGCAACAAGCTTGACACAACCGAAGATCCACCCAAATTCGCACCTAAGACAAATGACTTCCATAAACCGGTGAAGTTTGTGAGTGAGAAGGGTGAGAATCCTAGAGAGAAGCCGGAGCCAAAACCAAAACCCATCCCCTTCAGGCGTGAGTATTGTGGCAAGGAGAGGCATCTAGCGAGTTTTGCTACAAGAGGAAGAGGGATGAGAGGCTTGCTAGGGAGCAAGAAAACCGGGACGGTATCGCCGGTCTCATGGTATTCCCGAGCCTAGAGTACCACTTCCACGGGGTGTGGGAAGTGTGAGGAGTGTTGGTAGAGTTGGAGCTCGGGGTGGTAGGTTCCCACGGAGAGGTGGTGGTGAGAGGTTTGATAGGAGAGATGATGGTGTGCGTCTTTGGTGAGAGGTTTGGTCGGGCTCGTGGTGGTTTTGCTGGACGTCCTCCTACTCGTCCTCAATACGGGTTTAGGGGAGATGATCGCAGCTTTGGGTTCCAGAGGAACTACGGACCACGTTTTCCCCCTCGTGGTGCTCGTACTCCTTCCATGGAACATGGGAAGTTTGGTGGCAAGGGAATGATGTTTGCTAACCCCTCTTTTGAGCAGATGGCTCGACACTGGTTCAACTTTCTGTGTGCTAACCCCAGTGTCGAGTCGTTAGCTCATTCTCGTTCTTGTTTCTGACTACAGGTAGGAGGCTTGGAGAACATTTGGTTGATCGACTCCGGATGTTCTCGACACATGACCGGAGATAAGAAGTGGTTCTCCAGCCTCACCCCAGTGAAGGAAAAGATGTACATCACATTTGGGGACAATGGACGAGGAAGGGTGATTTCGAGGGTGTGGTGCATGTGAGTGACAAGGTAACATTGAAGAGGGTTGCTCTTGTGAAGTCTTTGGGTTTCAATTTGCTTTCGGTTTCTCGGTTGCTTGATGAGGGTTTTGAGGTGCGTTTCAAGTCTGGTGAGTCTCGTTTGCTAGATTCTCGAGGTGATCTTGTTTGTATGATCATCCCCGAGGGTCAGATTTTCAGGGCTGATTTCTCTCGTTCTTTGGGTCCCGCTCGTTGTTTGGTGGCCGGTCCTTCTTCTGATTTGTTGAAATGGCATAGGCGGTTGGGACACTTGAGCTTTGATTTGGTTTCCTGCTTGAGTGGTCTTGACCTTGTCCGAGGATTGCCGAGGTTGCAGTTTGAGAAGGATTTAGTTTGTGCTCCGTGTAGGCATGGCAAGATGGTAGCCACTCCCCATCCACCCCTGACCGATGTCATGACCGAGCGTTCGACAGAGCTGTTGCATATGGACCTTGTTGGGCCAGCTCGAGTTCTCTCGGTGGGTGGGAAGTGGTATGTCCTTGTTGTGGTGGACGATTACTCTCGCTATGCCCGGGTGTTTTTCTTGGAAGACAAGAGTGAGACATTTGGTTTTGTTCGAGATCTGATTGTGAGGTTGAAAAACGAGAGGCATGGGAATGCTATTCGAGCTATCCGTCGTGATAATGGCTCAGAGTTCAAGAACTCTCGCTTTGATGCCTTCTGTCGTGATCTAGGTCTTGAACATCAGTATTCGACCCCTTATGTGCCCCCTCAAAATGGAGTTGTGGAAAGGAAAAATCAGACTCTTTGTGAGATGGCTAGGACGATGCTCGATGAGCACAGGACTCCTAGGAGGTATTGGGCTGAGGCGGTCAATACGGCTTGTCATGTTTCCAACAGGATTTTATTGTGAACTTTCAAGAGGAAGACCTGTTATGAGCTGATGCATGGTCGGGCAGCCAAGGTGAGTCATTTCCGAGTTTTTGGTTGCAAATGCTTTATTCTTAAGAAGGGAAAACTCGACAAGTTTGAGACTAGGTCTAGTGATGGGATTTTCTTTGGATGTGCTAATCATTCTAGAGCCTATAGGGTGCTTAACCTTGAGACTAACAAAATCATGGAGACTTGCGAGGTAACCTTCGACGAGACAATGCCATGTACCTCTCTTGGCTTTCAATGTGCATGTGATGAAGAGATGGCCGAGGACCTCCTTGAAGAGGAGAAGGATGAAGCTGGAGATGATGATGGAGAGAACCATGTGCCTGAAGCTGAAGGTGTACCCACTACTTCCCCTACGACCACTACGGAGGGTGGACCGTCTACTTCATGGACAACGACGGTGCGACAAGAGGACCAGGCGAGAGAAGCTGAAGTTGAGGGGGAGGTAGTCTCGAGGCGTGAGGCTCCCCGGCAGATTCAAGAAGTGCATCCCCTATCGAAGATCATTGGGGACATCGACGAACGTACTACACGGTCAAGGTCTAGGAATTCCTCTCATTTCGCTCATGCTGCATTTGTTGCCACCTTTGAGCCCAAGGACATTGGACACACTTTATCTGATGCAAACTGGGTCAATTCTATGCATGAGGAGTTGGAAAACTTTGAGAGGAACCAGGTGTGGGACTTAGTTGAACCACCTCCAAATTGCCATCCTATAGGAACCAAGTGGGTTTGGAAGAACAAAGAGGGAGAGAACGGGATGGTTGTGAGGAACAAGTCCAGACTTGTTGCTCAGGGTTATAGTCAGAAGGAGGGGATCGACTATGAGGAGGCGTTTGCTCTTGTGGCCCGTCTTGAGGCAATTCGGATCCTTCTAGCTTTTGCCGTGGCTAAAGGGTTCAAGTTGTTTCAAATGGATGTGAAGAGTGCTTTTCTGAATGGGGTCATAGAGGAGGAGGTGTATGTGAAGCAGTCACTGGGGTTTGAGAGTGAGAAATATCCACACATGGTGTACAGGTTGAAAAGGGCTCTGTATGGGTTGAAACAGGCGCCCCGGGCTTGGTATGGGAGATTGAGAGGTTTTCTAGTAAGCAGAGGGTTTGTGATGGGTACCGTGGATAGGACCTTGTTTCTCCTCAAGCATGGAAATGACTTATTGGTTGTGCAGATATACGTGGATGATATTATCTTTGGTGGCTCGTCACATAACCTTGTTGCCAAGTTTGCAGATGAGATGAGCAGGGAATTCGAGATGAGCATGATGGGCGAGTTGCAGTACTTTCTCGGGTTGCAGATCAAGCAAGTGAAGAACGGAACATTTGTATATCAGACCAAATACACGAAAGACATGCTGAGGAAGATCCAGATGCAAGATGTGAAGCCTATGTCGACACCCATGGGGAGTACGGCTACTTTGGATGCGGACGAGGACGGAGAACCAGTGGACCAGCGGGAGTACAGGAGCATGATCGGCTCCCTCCTCTACTTGACGGCGACGAGGCCGGACATACGGTTCGGTGTGTGTCCGTGCGCTCGTTTTCGAGGCTTCGCCGAGGACATCACATCGACGGCCGTCAAGAGGATCTTCGGTACCTACGATCCGCCCCTTTTGGTCTTGGCCTTTGGTATTCTTCCTCCTAGACTCTTTCTCTTCATGGTTTTTCCGATGCGGATTTTGCTTGGTTGTTGAGTCGAGAGGAAGTCTACTTCGGTTCTTGTCGGTTTCTTGGGTCCTCTTTGGTTTCGTGGTCTTCCCGCAAGTAGTCTAGTGTAGCTTAGTCTACCACCGAGGCAGAGTATGTTGCGGCTACGAGTTGTTGTTCCCGACTTGTTGTGGATTTCATACACTTTGAGAGACTTTGGTGAGGAGTGCACACGGATCCCACTTCTTTGTGATAGCACCGGTGCCATAAGCGTAGCGAAAAACCCGGTGCTTCACTCTAGAACCAAACACATAGAAGTGAGATACCATTTCTTGAGAGACAATGTGGAGAAAGGGACCATTGTGTTGAGTCATGTCCCTACCCAAGATCAACTTGCAGACATCTTTACAAAGCCTCTCGACCAAGCTACATTTGTGCGCTTGCGGGGGGAACTTGGGGTTTGTTGCCCTTTCTAGTTGATTCTTGGGGGATTTACTTTTGTACCATATGTATCATACCATGTTTACTTTGATGTATATACTTGCTTTGCTTGATGTATAAACCATGGTAGGATAGCCATCTTGTTATATATCATGTTGCATTTGTATCATATTGCATTTTAGGATGATGAGCTTCTTTTATATGCCTTATTTGAGTTTCTTTGGCTACTTGTGAGATATTGGTCATGTGTGTGGAGAAATGGCTATGTGAGGCTATGCTCTTGGAATATTTGAGATATATGTCTTTGTGAGATAGCCCTTTTTGAATCAAATGCTAATCTTGACTAAATTTGATGAAATGTGCTCCACTCATGTGTAGTAGTGTATCCATGTCACGTTTTGGTCTAAATGTGCTTTCTATGCTTAGATTGTGCTTGGATGTCTTTTTCTTGCTTTTGGGCCAAAGGCCGATATCATTGTGAATGTTTAGCCTATGTTGCATTCATGGGGGAGCATAAGCTTCTTTTTGCCGCAAAGGCACTTCATGTACCATGAAATGAATTAATCTTGAAAAGAAGTGTGTATGCTTGATAAATGCTCCATCCATCATGTTTATGCTTAAAATGTCTTATCTATCACACATGGGTGCAAAACATGTTGCATGATGTTCACCAGTGGAGAAGTCTCCCCGAAGTGGACACATGGCTCATGAGCTTTAACATGACATGCTTTGCTTTATGGGTGTTTGCAATGATCTTTTGCTGAGATTTTGATATCTTTGTATGATCTCTGGATGATATGCATGTTTTTGGCTAGAATATGACATGGATAGGCCTTTACATTTGAAGTGAGCCATCTTTTAATAAAACTGCTTAAATCTGAAATTTTGCTTTGTCACATGCCTATATTTTCATATATTACTTGTGACAATGCTTTGACTATGTTATGATCCATATATGTGCTCTTTGTCTCATTTCTAGCCTTTGACACTAGATTTGGCCTATTTGAGAAGCTCATGTAGATGTTTATATGCTTTGTTTTACATTCCTGCATTTTCACCTTGATTCATACATTGTCAGCAAGGGGAAGAAGAGGTGAGCTTAATGCAAATTCAGAAGAGGTGAGCTAAAATTTGGAAGTTTGCATCCTCATGTTCAGAGGGAGCTTGCATTTGCTCAGGGGGAGCTTTCTTGCTGTTTTTAGTGTAGAGTTTGTGCTTTGCTCAGCTTGTGACCTCTCTTTGCCTTTCTTTGGTTTTGGTCATGAGTTGCGCTTCGTTGTTTCTCTTTCTTCTTTCTTTCTTTCTTTCTCTGAATTTCATTTCGCGTTGTGTATTGTCAATGCACTCATCAAGGGGGAGATTGAGGACCAGGAGCATCCCGGTGGTCGATGGATGACCGCTCCTCAGTGATGAGTGATTGACAACGGGTGTTGGACCGACTCTTGGCTCGGTGCGCGGGTGTAGGCCGCGGCCTAGTTCGTGTTGTTGCGAGGGTGAAGAACGGGCGCGAAAGGTCTTCGGCCATGAGGGGCCTCCGGGAGATGGAGAGACAAGTAGGCTTGGTTCGAGGGACCCGGTGGACGGCGGGACTAGGTGCGGGCCACATGGTGGCGAGACGAGCAAGACGAAGTCATGGACGATCGAGCCGGTGCACGGTGGCGGTCGAGTCAAGAGGCTTGGCGGGAGGCCGGGCCGAGCACGCGGGGTTTGGTGGTTTGCCCACAAAACCATCGGAGGACGGTTTCTTGGTTTGGGCCTCAAAACCAAGTCCGAAGACCCAACACGACGAAGACGGGATCCGGGCGTGTCGGGAAGCTTCGAAGCAGAGGACACGCGGCGGGATCGCATGGCTTGCGTCGGGAGGACGCGGGGTGCGGCGAAGGCGTGGCTGTCCGATGGCAAGACCCACAAACATTACATAAATGCCCCTGCGTGGGTTGTATCGCCAGTAGTTGAGTTAGGGGTAGTCGAGTCATTTCCCACACCAGCGGGACCAGATATATAAGCCATGAGTGTGTGTGGATGGCTCTCTATCTCTCTCCGCGACTTAGGGTTTCATTTCTCCCCTCCTCTTTCTCATTTTCGTGGACTATTTCCTTCTCCATTTTCTCTAGGCTGGCATGAGAGCTTCATGAGAGATTTGTTGAGAGGGATGGATGCTAGGGCGGCATGCTAGACCTTGTGAATCTTTCCTGGTTGGTATAGAAGTTTCGGCATTGTGAATTTTGTGGTCTTTTTCGTGCTTGTTTTTGGTGCCTTTGTTCTTGGTGTGGTTCCGCGGATTTGAGTGGGTTTCTCCCCGGATTTCTTTGAGGCAAACATGGATGGATGTCTAGTGCATCTTTGTGATTGATCTTGTGCCCACAAACGCCGGGAAACCACTTCGATTCAAGGATTTTCATTCGGTGCTCTAGCTTTTGGTGGTGTTCAAAGGATCCGCGATTCCCGATGATTTAGGAAGTTAGGAGGCGAAATTTTTGGGGTATAGCATCCTTGGTTGACGCTTTTCATGTCCCCAAACTCTTGTCTCAACAGCTTCTACCGTTTGGGAGATCCGGTGATGGATTGGGAGTGTTGACTTTCGGGGTCGAGCAGTTTTCAGTTCTGTTCGTGCCTGGCGGACGGTCCGCGAGGGCCTGGCGGACGGTCCGCGAGCACAGTGTTCTTCGCGTGTTCTTCGTGTTCTTGCTCGGCTTCGCTTTCGATCCGTTTTGGTTTCGAGCTTTGGTTGGAAGTGGTTTCGGACAGTCTGCAGCAGCGGACGGATGGTCCGCGGGTACCTGGCGGACAGTCCGCGTGCTCCCCGCGGACGGTCCGTTATTCGGGGTCGTCTCTGGAGGTTCTGTTTGCTTTTTCGGACGGTCCGCGGCGCAGAGCTGGACGGTCTACGGCAGCGGGCGGACGGTCCGCATGGCCCGTGCGGACGGTCCACCCCTCCTGGCCGGACGGTCCGCCAGAGCCTGAGTGTTTTGTTCTTTGGTTCGTTTCCTTCCTCCTTCTTTCGTGCTTCCGCGTGTGCTTCAAGGAATCGTTCCAGAGACTTGAGGTTGATCCATAACCTTGTTGTCTTGGTGGTTGGCGTGTGATTCGATCCATCGCTTGTGTGTTACCGGGAATTGTCTAGGGTATACGCCGGGTTCTTTGAGAAGAATTTTTACCGGCTCCTATTCACTCCCCCCCTCTCTAGTCGCCATCCGATCCTTCATCCATCCAACAAATGCAAGAAGAAGGGACTGCAAACATTGCCTATCAAATTGGTCGCCTTCACCATTAGAGCAATTTAGAGGAGGACTGACACAATCACAATACAAGCAAGGATACAACGCACTGGATCATCAATATCAACCACCGGAAAATAAAGGGAGGAAGAAAAGAATATAATAATGCTTCCAAATTCGGTTTGATTTTCTCCTTTTCCTTTTCTTTATTTTAAGCTTTTGTGCAAGTTTATATATGTGTAGCATTTTCAGTTTTTATTTATTTTCAGCATGTGTGATAATAGTAGAGTTAGTTTAAGATCACCATGAATAAAGTTTCCCACCTTGATCAACCTTTGGTAAAAATATTAAGTTGATGCCATGATAATATATGCTGAAAAATTGCCAATTTGCTCAAACTTTTGTACTTGTTTTATGCATGATTAAGCTAATGTTCTCTTTAATATGAATCTAAAATTAATTAATTGGTAGCTTAATCTTTTGTGGAGGTTATGATAAAAATAAGACCCATAGTGTTATTTCCATGCTCTCAATTTTTGATGAGTTAAAGATGATTTGTTCTTAAAAATATATATGCTAACCTTGTCATTAATGCTACTTGAATTTTGCTCTACCTATCCAAAGCCATATATATAATTCTTGTATACCTTAGTATACAAAAATTATTTTTGGGCAACCTTGGATGTGTGCGATTCTTTATGGAGTTGGTGCGAATAGTCACAAAGAGCTTGATTCGGAAGTTCTTATGACATTAGCACCGGTCATTAATGAAGGAGGGTCATGCCTCTCATTTCGCCTTGAAGATGAAAAGCAACTAGTTCCTTATGGATATATTGGAGAACTACTCGGTTACAAGAAGGAAGCACCGAAGCAAGTTGATGTCCAAGAAAAAAATGTGTGTTAGAAGGATTTTTGGGGAATGATTTCGAGAGAAGATTCCCAAAATTTCTCCTTGTCGGAATTTCTTTGGGATTGAGTACATGAAGGAAGGAAATTAGAGATGAGAGGAGAAGGTGCAAGTTGATGTTTCTCTTTCCAACATGGGGCTGAAATTATTTGTTAAATGAAGACAAGATTGGTTAGAAGATGGATTTCTTGTACCAACGAAAAATATTAAAAAGGAAAATTGTGTAAGAGGGATCATCCTCCGTAGCCCAATATGAAGGAGGGGCTGCACATGAAGCTAATAAACAACCATGGAAGGATTCCAATGCCACCACCATATGAAGGAAGTATGTCAAATGCAAGCATGGGGGAGTGGGGCAGCCACACCACCACATCCTCCACCATACATGTTCCTCACAAAGTTTTCATAGCGCTCCATCTAATAAATGCAAGAAGGAACCGCAAACATAGCCTATAAAATTGGTCGCCTTCACCATTGGAGCAATTTAGAGGAGGACTGGCGCAATCACAATACAAGCAAGGATACAACGCATCGGACCATCAATATCAACCACCTAAAAATAAAGGAAGAAGGAGGAAGAGAAGAAAATAATAACGCTTTCAAAACCGGTTTGATTTTCTCCTTTTTCTTTTCTTTATTTTCAGCTTTTGTGCAAGTTTATATATGCATAGCATTTTCTATTTTCATTTATCTTCAGCATGTGTGATAATAGTAGAGTTAGTTTAAGATCACCATGAATAAAGTTTCCCACCTTGATCAACCTTTGGTCAAAATATTAAGTTGATGCCACGATAATATATGATGAAAAGTTGCCACTTTGCTCAACTTTTGTACTTGTTTTATGCAAACATGATTTGTTCTTAAAAATATATATGCTAACCTTGTCATTAATGCTACTTGAATTTTGCTCTACCTATCCAAAGCCATATATACATAAATATTGAGTGCATATACCTTAGTATACAAGAATTATTCTTGGGTGAGTTATTTCAGGCCTTGATTTCTCTGGCCCGAAACTATGAAGATGGCCATTCCGTTTTTGCGTATCTATCTTTTGTTAGACTTTCTATTCGTGCATTGTGTATCCCCACATCGGAGATTTCGCAAACCTCGTCGGATATCCACCCTTAAAACCAAAAATATCATCTTTTGTGTTTACCTCCTTGACCACAACCTATCATTGAGTATGGATCGTCAATTCAAGGAAGATCGCAATATGGTGCCAAGGTTGAAGATTTCAAGTATCTCTCCAAAGGAAAACTATTTCTAGTACCTACCTTATCTCTATCACCTCTTTGCCTGAGGATCAGCAAACGTCTAAGCATGGGGGAGGAGGTAGGTACAATGCAATTTAGAGTTCAAGGGGAGCAAATAAAAAAATGATGAAAGAAAAAAATAAAAAATGAGTATAAAGAAAAGAAAACGGTAAAGAAAAAATATGTATGAGAAAAGAAAATATATATATATGAGTTTATAAAAATAAAATAAAGTGAACTTCCCGGTTCTCTAAAGTGCATTAGGAATCTCAAAAGTTTCAAGATTTAAGGTCCAAACTCATTTTTCCAACCATATGCAATCCGATAACGAGGACTTCCTTTGTGCCTCGGGATCACTCTTTGCCATTTGCACATGTCCACCTATCTCAAAATGTGTGTATTTTCCTCTCCCCTTCCTTGATATAACATTATTTTCCAATGACTTTTTTTGACGAGTCTCGATAATACCATGAGAAGCTTGTTTGTTTTGACAACATCTCATTTATAATATCTTGGTAGGACTAAACTTTCCCAAAAATCTCCACATAAAGCCTTCCACTATATATTGAGAGGGGAAAAGAGTAGAATGAATAGGTTTTGAGAGACAAGATGAGATGAGAGTACATGAGCAAGATGCAAGGAAGTTTATTTTTGAACTTGGTTTAGCTCTATTTCTTCATCTCGCTCTTAATTTCAAAATTTCTAAGATTCATTTGAAATTTGGGAGCACGACGTAATTACTTGTGGTAAGTGCTTAAATTAATATCTACCCTCCATTAGGATGAAGGCTAGTACATTATGGAACTTTAATGATTAAATCCTTGAGAGTGTATGATCAAGTGCTTAAATTAATGTTTTCTCGTGTATGATCAAGTGCAGGGTATAAGCAATGAAAGGCAACGTTGATATTCATTAAATGCTTACTCGAGGACGAGCAAGGTTTAAGCATGGGGGAGATGTTGACGGTGAATTTCCATCAACCTAGCCATGAGTTTACCTTTAATGTTGGCATTGATTTATGATTCTAACCACTAGAACTAACCCCCCGTATATAACGAGTTCACTCTTGCATGTCGACTTTGGAGTTTATTGTTTACGCAGGAAATCTACGCTAAAGAGGAGACTTTCGGGATAAGTGCATCAAGCACTTTGGAAGAAGATCATGAATCCCGACAAGAGTCAATACACGCGATGAACATGACTCCAAATGACTCGAGGATCGAAGCGTCAACGTGCTAATCTCTAGGGACTCAACCAGAAAAAAGTGAAGCTTGGATAGCAAGGATTCAAGCCTTAACCATGAAGGAAATGACGTCAAAGGCCCACATGCAAGTGCACACAGATAAGGAATCACGCGAGAAGCAACCGGGGAGGAAACCAGGGCTGAAACGGGCCTGGGCTGACCAACCCAGCCCACTCCAGGCCCGGTTCAACACCCCCTTTGACCTAGCTGCCAATCGGACTATTTATAGCCCCCTAGCCAAGAGCCACAAAGAAATACATTCGTCATCCGCCGCCGAGGAGCAGAGAAGAAAAGGACACCGTCCCGGAGAGGAGAGGGTCGAGATGGTTGACTAGGGTTCCCCTAGCCGACATGGGAACCTTTCATGGAAGACCACGTCAGAGTTCCAGGAGCTAGGATCAAGATCAAGGTAGGATCCCGGTGGTGATCTTGTCCATGTATTACTTCTATGTTGAATTAGTAGATTGAATCCGATTCTTAGCATCAAGTTCTTTCGTTGTGATTTTGTCTTCGTTTGGGTGCTTTCCTCCTCGATCTATCCCGCGAGTAGATTGCATAGGATGTTCTTGTAGCCATGGTGGCTAGAGGTGCATACCCGATCTACCAAATGTTTTCATTTTGTTCTTTTTGAACTCGCCGAGTAGTACCAACCCGTAAGATTATACCATGTAGTGACAGTATGGTAAAGGAGAAAAATGGGCGTCCTCAGAGTCGGAACGGGAGCCATGCTTTCAATGAGATTCATTTTGCTACATTCTTCTTTACTTGGGAACTTCAACAAAAGACCCAATCCAATCTCTAGATTGGTTCTCCCATCTCTTTCTCTCACTATCACGGTGTGCGGTAGGCTATATGAGTTTTGATTATGATTTAGTAGATTAGATGCAAAACCTCTTTTCAAGATCAAAGCTTTTCCGCTTATTAGATTGGATCTTGCGTTACATATTGTTCCACGGATTCGATACCTTGGGTTCACACTTAAGGGAAGAAGGGTCCCTTGGCTACGACGGTGGACTTGTACACTTGCGAGTCCAAACAAGATTGCGAGTCCAAACTCGTTAACACCAAAATTTGGTAAGGAGTCCGACTTGTGGGTCCGGTTCGATAAAGAGTCCGTCCGGTGGAAGGAAGGATATTTTCGGAGATATTCGGCAAAGAGATCGCGGTCGGCTATTTGCTCGGTTCGGCAAAGGAACGGTAGAGGAGCGATTTTGCGGGATTGGACGGTGACGTGGCTCAATCAGGGGAGACGAATGGATGGATAGGCGATTGAGCTTAGAGATAAGTTAGGCAACGAATCCATTCGAAGTTGTACTCGACAGGGTATAAATATGACCCCTGAATGTATGTAACAAACACAATCATTCTTCAATACACACCGGCCTTACGCCAAACCCTAGAGTCCCTTGTCGTGTCGTCGAGTTCTCCGAGAGGGCTTTTCGATCCGTCGACCTCCGTGAGTACCGCAACCTTGTATCATGTCTAGTATCATGCGGTGGATTTAGATCTGATGCAAGTAGTCTTGTTACCATGCTTCGTGTCATGCGGTAGATTCAAGCTTGGTTCAAGAGGGTTTCTTGTTAGATCATGAGTTATGCGGTAGGCTAAGATCTAGCTTGAAGCTAGTTATCGGCTCTATTGGATTTTGGCAAGATCCGATAGATTCATTAAGTTACCCCGAGTTATCTTGAGTTTTACTTTATGTTTTAATTCATGTAACACACCTTTGCCCAATCTAGATGGGTTTGGATCGGCTCTACCTCTTTTATGATCCTTGTTCGAGTAGATTTCATGTTTTAACACGTGGATCTTGTGCTTTCCGATAGCCGAAACCGAATCGATCTAGGTTGTCACGTGTTGCGGGTTCAAGCTTGCTAATGTTCGTATAAATCTTGAAAGAGCCGGGTATCATGCGGTAGATGCGGGTTTTTGGGTTGTTTTGGAGCTAGTCATCCGGTGGATTAGATTCCCAAATCAATCCGATAGATTTATTCACTTGGTAATGTTTGTTCCTTCTTCATGGACCCCGAATCGGTACGTTTCACCCGTATTCGGTTATGTTTCTTAACGAGTAGAACACGTGCTTTATCTATGCTTTAAATGACGTATGCTTTTAGCTTTCCATATTTAGATTGTATCATGTGGTGGATAGATCTATTTGTGGAAAGTGGTACGGTTTTTCATACAAGTTGTATCATGCGGTGGATAGATTTGTTTGATATCGTACCCGACGGGTTTTAAAGTAGCTAGACATGCGGTAGACTAGTGCTTTGGATCTATGCATACTTGTTTAATACATGATCATGTCCGTGCTTTACTTTATTCACTTATTTAATGTTAATCTTCATGGGGATCGGTCATGACCTCACGTACGTGCATCCTTGTTCAAACAAAGACCGATCGCCGTCATGCTCACGTCATCCATTGTAACACCCTAATTCTACTAAAAGCTTGGCTTTATTAAAATTTGATAGCAACCATTTAATTGCTTAAGGAGTATAAGGTTGTTTTATTTAAATTTAGGCATTTAACACTTTTCTAAAATAACTTTAATGAAATATAGGATTTAAGTGTTGCATACATGCTTGGAGCATTATTTTGGTTGCCGGAATTCAAATTCAAATTTGAATTCTAAATGTTTGAAAACCCTTTTCCAAAAATCCCAAAACCTTATCTCCTTAACCCCTCCCCCTTTTCCCTTTCAGCCCAAGCTCCTAACCCTTTCTAACCCAGCCCAGCTAGCTAGCAGGCCGCAGCCGCCTTAACCCCCGCGCGCGCCCGGCCTTTCGGCCCGGGCGGCCCGGCCGCCGCGCCGTCCCGCGCCCCCGCCGCCTACTCGCGATCCGGGCCGTCGGATCCGGATCCGACGCGCCCGCGTCGCACCCGCCCGCGCCGTGCCGCCGACCTAGGGGCCCCACCCCGTCATCCCCCGCCCCGCCCTCGTCCCCGCCCGGACTCCGCCGCCGCCGCGCGCCCGAGTCCGGCCGGCCACGACGCCTTCCCGCGCGTAGCGCGCACGCCAAGGAGCCCCCGCCCGGACTATTTAAGGCGCCGCCGCCCCCCGGACCCCAACCCGAGCCACCCTAAGCCCTCGCACGCACCTCGCCGGAACCCTAGACCGAGCTCACCGCCGCCGCCGTCGATTCCTCGGTTCCGCCGCCGCTTCGTCGCCGTGAGATCGCTCCGGAGCCGCGCAAAGAGGTGAGCGAGCGCGCCCGTGCTACCCGCCGTCGTCCCCGTGCCCCTACCGCCCGCGCGACCTCGCCGGAGTCCGCGCCCCGCGCCGCCGCGTCGACCGCCCGCGCCGCCGCGTCTTCGCCCGAGCCGCCGCCCTAGATAGGTTCGCCGGCTCGTGCGCGTCGCGTAGATGCAATCCGAGCCTCAAACCGAGCCCCGGAGCCTTAGATCGAGTTCGCCGGCGAGCCCCGCCGCCGCCGCCGGCCGCCGCCGTCGGCCGTCACCCCTCCGCCGCGCGGCCGCACGCACGCGTCTCCGCGCCGTGAGATCAAGATCCAACGGATCTAGATCAAGCCGACCCGGTCAATACCGGTCAACCCGGCCTGTTCCCGTAATTTTGCAAGAAAACCCCCGAGCTTTTTGGTATTTACAAAAATACCCTTCCACCGTATAAGATTTCTTACGCTTAGTCCTTTTTCTTTATTTTAGCCCGAAACCTTTTCAAATCTTCGCATTAGTCCCTGGAACTTCCCGAGCCCATATCTTGGTCGTTTTAGCTCCGATTTTAGCGTTCTTTATGTCCACGCATTCGTCTCGAAGCGTAGATTAGTTTTATGCTACTGTTTAGATCTGTTTGATCTGTTTGGTGACTGTTTCTTATTTATTTCTATTATATGCTTGTATGTGATGATTGTGGATCGTAGAGAGCGATTCGTTCGAGGGATTTGAAGATCCGGTCGTGCAAGAGTTTGAGCAGCAAGGCTTTGTTGAAGGCAAGTATTCCTTGATGCATGCCCGCTTGTCCTACATAACATGCATTTAAATTCACTGTTTTTACTTTTCGCTTGCATTAATTGGATGGGAACCTATTAAGGATCATGCCTAGCTTTTGCCTACCTTTACCTTGATGCCGGGAATTAAATTAATCTTGTGGTAGTTATCGCTTAGCATGCTCAACTCGGGTATTGGTATTAATCTACTTGGTTACCTTTTTGTTATTTCATGTTCCGTTTATGATCTTTTGCTTTGCAAGACCACTTTAATTTGATAATCGGAACATGGAGAACCACCCAGGAAAACAAGACAACCACAGGAACTAATGGGCAATGGTCTTGGCCGATTAATTAGGAACTTTAGCATGGGATGGTCTTACCCGATAAGGACAAGGGATCGGCGGTACCGTGGGGTATGGACTCGCTCTAGCGGGGGCTCGGGTGAGTTATTCTTTTATGGTGGGGTATTGACCCGCTAGGGGACTTTATACCTTGCTAACTGATCCGGACCTTGTGGGTCATAACTTGCTAGGGAACCTTTGTAAAGGCCATGTAGCGTCCCTATGCAATCACACCTCGGAAGTGTGGTATGGTGTCTTGCAAACACCGCATGGTTGGGTCCAAAGTTCTTCGGAGCTTTTACACTGCTTGTGGGTAAAGATGTACAACCTCTCGCAGTGTTAAACTAATCGATTAGCCGTGCTCACGGTCAAGAGCGGCCTGGACACTCACATGATTAAATTATGGAACTTTAATGTTTAAATTGTGGTTATTCCTTTATTTATGATGCTTATATCTTATTAATTGGGTTGGTATGAACTTACACCTTTAGTAATCAAGGTTGCTAATAAAACTTGACCAACTAAAATGCTAAAGTGCTTGAACCTTAGCCATCCACCATATGGCCTTGCATGTTATGTTGTTTTCCCCTTGCCGAGTACGAAATGTGCTCACGCTTGTTTATTCTCTTGCATCTACAATACCCGGATTTGTTGCTCGGACCGGGAGAACTTTGAAGATAATCCGTAAGATTTCCGGGAGTTCTAGGTGTGCGTAGTCTTCGATCCACCGCCCGTGGAGGCATTTTGTCCGCGCGAGAACTCGTTTGTTTAAATTTCGATTAAGACTATGGTTTGTAATAACTCTTTATTCGTGTGGCACCGATTTTGGTATTCATAATGTCTAAGCGTGTGTGTAACTTGATCCCGGCGCACACGTGATCAATGCATTCGGTTTTGCCTTTAAAACCGGGTGTGACAGAGTGGTACCGTAGCCGTGTTGACCGTAGGAACGCTAGCCTAGATAGAAAATGGTCGAATTAAGGATTTTATACTCATAGAAGCTTTCTTACACATGCTTGCTTTATTCTTTACTAACCTTACTCTTGCCTTTTTGCTTCACTCTTAAGTCGTCCGCATTCTTTATCTTGTGCTTGCTTTAGCTCTCATCCTTTTTACCTTACCATCTTTCTCATTCCGCACTACACTACGGATGGTTCGTAGCTTGGAGACTTCTCGGCCGGAGCAGTCCACCGCATGCTCCACAGAACGAGTACCATGATTTGCATGATGGAGATACGGATGAGGAGATTGAGATGGAGCCCGCACCCGTGGTTTTCCCTAACCTTATCGTGGTGCCCGATGATGAGGAAGATCCGGAGGAGGTGATCCAAGAGGAGGATGAGCTAGCCGAACAACCCAACCTAGAGGAGCAAGCGCCGAAGAAGATGAAGATTCCTCGGATCAAGAGATGGAGGAACAAGAGCAAGAGGAGGAAGAGAGGGAAGCGATCCGGGAAGTGTACCATTACGTAGCCGATGGAGTAGGCATACCCATGGCGGACCACCCGAGGGCAATGGTACTTCGCCTAGGCTATGATAAGGCCCCTTTCTACCATTGTGAGCCGTGGACCCATCCGTGGTTCGAGCCCCATTGGGAGGTTGCCTCGCCATCCCGGAGGAGTACATTCCATGCCGTGGAGTGAAGGAGATGTCCAAGCATCATGATGTGGCTCACGGGACTACTATGGATGTTGGGATAGCGAGTCGGCTCGGAGGGCGCTCTATGTGCTCTCTCACAAGGAGCGTGACCGGTTGGAGGATACCCACCGCCGCTACACACCATTTAGGGCAAGTGGGGAAGGCAAGACTTATATCGCCCCGGCACCGGCCTATGAAGGGACGCTCAACAATGTCCGAGGTCTACTTGCAGCCGTGAACACCGCATTGGATGATGCCAACAACACGCTATATGCAAGACGGCGGCAAATCTTCACTCCGGAGACGCAGGCGTGCCTTGGAAGCCGCACTTTTGAACAGGGAGCACCCCGGAAGCCCATGAAGCCGCGAAGGATGTACCTCCCCATCACCCAAGAGGCCACACTACGACTCCCCCGACGCTCGCACGGATGCCATGGCAGAAGATAGTCCTTAGGTTAAAGATTAAGGATAGGATTTCTTTGTAATCGCTAGTAGACGATCGGTAAAGTGTGTTTAGCTTAGAGGTGTGGTTGAATGCTTGATTTTGTGCCTAATGTGTGAGTTGGATTTTTGGTTGAGTGCAATGTGTTGTGGAGTGATGACCACAACGACATTGGTTTAGTAGTAAGTTTGTGGGGTTATCTTTCAGTCTCAATCAGTTATCTATCTTAATCTTTTTGTCCTCTTAAGTTTTTCCTTAATACAAATTCGAGATCCCAAAAATCTGTTCGCACAGTTTTCTGAGTCAGCAGTACTGTTTTAATTTTATCTCGGGCTACAGAACTCCGATTGTAGTAAAACCAATTGGAAAAGTTCAAGAATTTCATTACTGATTTTCTGTGAAAAATTCAGAATATTTGGATGGAAAACCAGAGAGATATGACTAAAACATTACAGCCCCACGAATCTGTTAAACACTGCCGACCTACCTGACTTGTTTATTTTATAACCAGAGCTACACAACTCCGATTGAGGTGATTCCAGTTGGAGTAGTTTCATAATTTAATTACCTTTTATCAGTCCAAAATCCATAATTTTTGGTTACTTATACACAGAGCTATGCGTGATTGTTTGAAGTCAACAGAATCTGTCTTATCTGAATATCATTGCTATCTTATCTTCCTAAGTTTAAACCTTGGTGCAATCATCTAAAGTAATGTTCCTAACACTCGGATGGTGAACACCAGGTCAGGATCAGGTGTTAATCAACCAGCGGGAAGAGCACCCCAGCCCAAGACAAATGGATCCCGCTATGCAGCAGTTCTTGGAGGCACGGACCCGGCCTCCTCCGTAACTTGACCACCACCGTGACAAACTTGCAAGCTCGGTCAACAATCCGCCGGTGCCGCCACCCGCGCCTCGCAACAAGCACCGAGAGTTCATGAGTCATCACCCTCCCGTGTTTACTCACGCCGCCGATCCACCGGATGCTGAAGACGGCTCAAGACAATACTTAAGATGCTCACTACCCGTCGGTGTGACGACGAGAGAGAAGGTCCCGTATGCCTGCAGACGACTTCGTGGCTCTGCAGCCCGCTTTGTGGGATGCGTACTCGCCGCTCATGCCGCCCCCGGACACTATCACTTGGGAGGAGTTTACCACCAACTTCGAAGCCATCACATACCCTCTCGGAGTCATGAAGATCAAGAAGAAGGAGTTCCTTTCTCTCAAGCGTGGGAGGAATGTCGGTGGCCGAGTATAGAGACAAGTTCACCGAGCTATCTTGCTATGCGCCGAGGAGGTTGCTGAAGATAGGAAGAAGCAGGAGCCGTTCTTGGATGGATTGGTTGGTTCGCTGCGGTACCACCGATGTCATATCCTTTTCCTAACTTTCGGCAGCCTAGTTGATGCCGCTATCCGCTTGGAGCACAAGCGCAAGGAGCTCGGAGAGCGAGAAGAGGAAGGCCGCCGCTTCCGAGCGCTTGGGAGTGCGTCTCGCCCGCGCTTCAACCCACCGCCGAACACCCCGTTCCGCTATGGGGGACCGGGTGGAAACTTTGGGCGAGCAGCGGTCCCGGCGTCCCGTTCGGCGGTTCCGGCGCCTCCGCTCGGCGGTTTCGAGCGTCCCGTTCCTCGGACTCCCCGCCCCGCCTTCCCGGCGAGTCGGCGAGAGAGCCCCGCTTGGCACACCCGTAAGGACCGTGGCACCGCCCAATCCTCGCCACCACTACTTGCTTCAAGTGCGGAGAACATGGTCACTATGCCAATGCTTGCCCAAAGAGGAACCCTCCACACACCCCCACACGGAACCGAGCGACAGACAAGGAGCGGAAGCCAAACCCCGCGAGTCTAACAAGGGACAACAGAGCTATGCACGAAGCAAGGCAATGCACGTTGATGCCGAAGTCGCCCGGAGAACCCCGCAGTAGTGCTCGGTATGTTTCTAGTTAACTCTACTCCCGCCTCGGCTTTGTTTGATTCCCGAGCATCCCATTCTTTCATTACATCCCGGTCGTAGCTCAACATAATCTACCTATCGGTCCCATGTCTCGCCACATGTTAGTTACCTCACCCGGGGGGAATTGAAAGCTATCTATAAATGTGATAACGTCCATCTCAAGATCGTGGGCGAGAGATTTCCGTGCCAATCTTATAATCTTGGATTCAAAGGGGATCGATGTGATATTGGGAATGGGATGGTTGACCGCGTGTGATGCGGTGATTCGGTGTGCTAAGAGGTCAATCCTTCTTACAAGTCCAGTTTGGTGAAAGGTTTGAGTTTGCAGCAGATCCCGCACCATCAAATGCCGTTGCCGTGAATAAGCTTGACGGAGCAGCCTTGGAAGACATACGAGTAGTGTGCGATTATCCCGATGTGTTTCCCCGGGAGTTGCCGGTATGCCCCCCGACCGAGATGTTGAGTTCGTTATTGATCTTTTACCCGGTACTCGCTCCTATCTCTAAGCGCCCATATAGAATGTCTAGTGATCGCTTACAAGAACTTAAGGCTCGGATTAAAGAATTATTGGGTAAAGGGTTCATTCGTGCTAGTTCATCACCTTGGGGAGCACCCGTTATCTTTGTTGGTAAGAAAGATGGCACACGAGAGGATGTGTGTTGATTATAGGTCTCTTAATGATGTTACTATCAAGAACAAGTATCCTCTCGCCACGTATTGAAGATTTGTTTGATCGATGAGAGGAGCAACCGTGTTTTCTAAGATCGATCTGCGATCAGGTTATCATCAGCTGAAGATTAGGCCTTCAGATATTCCTAAGACAGCTTTTACTACCGGGTACAAACTTTATGAGTACACGCTATGTCTTTTGGGTTAACCAATGCACCCGCGTACTTTATGTACTTGATGAACAAGATCTTTATGGAGTATCTGGACAAGTTCGTTGTGGTATTCATTGATGACATTCTGATCTACTCCAAGAATGAGGAGGACCATGAGGAGCATTTGAGACTTGTGTTGCAGAAGCTAAGAGATCATGAGTTATATGCGAAGTTCAGCAAGTGTGAGTTCTGGCTCAAGGAAGTATCTTTCCTAGGTCATATCATCACCAACGGAGGTATTGTAGTGGATCCTAGCAAGGTTAGTGATGTATTGAAGTGGGAAGCCCCTCGTACAGTGTCTGAGATTCGGAGTTTCCTTGGACTTGCTGGTTACTATCGTTGGTTTATTGAAGGATTCTCTAAGATTGTGAAGCCCCTCACTACATTGCTAGAGAAGGACAGGGAATTCAAATGGACCGGCGCATGTCGCTCCGAGTTTTGAAGAGTTAAAGAAGCGGTTAACCACAGACTCGTTCTAGTAATGCCCGATCTACGAAAGAGTTTTGACATATATTGTGATGCATCTCGACAAGGACTAGGATGTGTGTTGATGCAAGAAGGTCATGTTATAGCCTATGCATCTCGTCGCTTGAGGAAGCATGAGTTGAACTATCCTACGCATGATCTTGAGTTAGCGAAGGTGGTTCATGCATTGAAGATTTGGAGACACTACATTATGGGAACTAAGTGCCGGATCTATACCGATCACAAGAGTTTGAAGTACATCTTTACTCGGAAAGGATCTTAATCTAAGACAGCGTCGTTGGTTAGAACTGATCAAGGACTATGATCTAGAGATTCACTACCATCCAGGTAAAGCGAATCTGGTTGCTTATGCTTTAAGTCGGAAGGGCCACACTAACATGGCAATGACCATTCAGTTTCCTGACGAGTTGGTAAAAGAGTTTGAAAGGCTCGACTTGAAAGTGGTTTCACATGCAGAAGGAGTGACTTTGGAAGTACAGTCTACTCTAGAGCAAGAGATACGCAAGAGGCAGCTAGAGGATGCTGGAATACAAAAGATTAAAGAGAGCATGCAACAAGGAGAAGCCCCAGATTTCACGGAAGATGAGCAAGGAACCGTGTGGTTTAAGAACCGGTTGTGTGTACCAGAGACAGGAGATCTTAGAGAGAAGATCTTGAGAGAAGCTCACGACTCAGCTTACTCTATCCATCCAGGCAGTACTAAGATGTACCAGGATCTCAGCAGAGGTATTGGTGGTACGGTATGAAGAGGGACGTGGCCGCCCATGTGGCTTTGTGCGACACTTGTCACCGGGTTAAGGCTGAACATCAGAGACCCGCTGGTTTGCTTCAACCTTTGAAGGTGCCCGAGTGGAAGTGGGAAGAAATCGGAATGGATTTCATAGTGGGTTTACCCCGACCCGAGATGGTTATGATTCGATTTGGGTTATCATGGATCGTTTGACTAAGGTAGCTCACTTCATTCCGGTAAAGACTACCTATACGGGAGCTAAGTTGGCGAGCTATACATGTCCAGGATCGTGTGTTTGCATGGTGTACCAAAGAAGATCGTGTCGGACGCAGGTACTCGGTTTACTTCTCGTTTCGGGGGAAGTTGCATGAATCTCTCCGGATACTAAGCTAAATTTCAGCTCGCCTTATCATCCACGGACGGATGGACGGACGAGAGAACCAATCGGATCCTAGAGGACATGCCGAGAGCATGTGCGCTTAAGCATGGTTGTAGTTGGGATAAGAGCTTGCCGTATGCCGAGTTCTCTTATAACAACGACTACCAAGCTAGTCTCAAAATGTCACCCTTTGAGGCTCTATATGGAAGGAAGTGTAGGACTCCGTTATTTTGGAGTGAGACAGGCGAAAGGCGCTTATTTGGGGCGGATATCATCGGAGAAGCGGAGAAACAAGTTCGCATTATCGAGAGAGAATTTGAGGATTGCTCGGTCTAGACGAAAAAGCTATGCGTATGGTAAACGAAGAGATGTGGTCTTTCGGGAAGGCGATTACGTGTATCTAAAGGTATCACCTATCGAGGTTTGCGTCGATTCGCAGTTAAAGGAAAGTTGTCACCTCGCTTTATTGGACCTTTCAAGATCATTGAGAGAGTGGGAGAAGTGGCTTACGGATTGGAGTTGCCGATCCGGCTCGGCCGATGTGCATGATGTATTCCATATCTCTCGGTTGAAGAAGGGTTTTGGTCCTCATGACAAGGAGCCGTTACCCTTGGATGATCTAAACGTTGAAGAGGATCTCACTATTGTTGAACACCCCGTTCGAATATTGGAAACCATGACAAGGGTCACCGGGAATAGTGTGATTAAGATGTGCAAAGTACGGTGGAGTAATCATGCGAGAGGATGAGGCAACATGGGAGAGAGAGGATGAGCCGAAAGCGAGTTTCCGCATCTTTTTCCCAATCTGTCCGAATCTCGAGGACGAGATTCTTCTTAAGGGGGGTAGGATTTGTAACACCCTAATTCTACTAAAAACTTGGCTTTATTAAAATTTGATAGCAACCATTTAATTGCTTAAGGAGTATAAGGTTGTTTTATTTAATTTTAGGCATTTAACACTTTTCTAAAATAACTTTAATGAAATATAGGATTTAAGTGTTGCATACATGCCTTGGAGCATTATTTTGGTTGCGGAATTCAAATTCAAATTTGAATTTTAAATATTTGAAAACCCTTTTCCAAAAATCCCAAAACCTTATCTCCTTAACCCCTCCCCCTTTTCCCCCTTTCGGCCCAAGCTCCTAACCCTTTCTAACCCGGCCCGGCCTAGCTAGCAAGGCCGCGCCCGCCTTAACCCGCGCGCGCGCCCGCCCTTTCGGCCCACCCCGGCCCGGCCAGCCGCACCGTCCCGCGCCCCGCCGTCCCGCGCCCCGCCGCCCGCTCGTGATCCGTGCCGTCGGATCCGGATCCGACGCGCCCCCGTCGCACCCGCCCGCGCCGTGCCGCCGACCTAGGGGCCCCACCCCGTCATCCCCCCGCCCCGGCCCCGTCCCCGCCCCCGACTCCGCCGCCGCCGCGCCGCCCGAGTCCGGCTCGGCCACGACGCCTTCCCGCGCGCGTAGCGCGCACGCCAAGGAGGCCACCGCCCGGACTATTTAAGGCGCCGCCGCCCCCCGGACCCCAACCCGAGCCACCCTAAGCCCTCGCACGCGCCTCGCCGAACCCTAGACCGAGCTCACCGCCGCCGCCGTCGATTCCTCGGTTCCGCCGCCGCTTCGTCGCCGTGAGATCGCTCCGGAGCCGCGCAAAGAGGTGAGCGCCGCGCCCGTGCTACCCGCCGTCGTCCCCGTGCCCCCTACCGCCCGCGCGACCTCGCCGGAGTCCGTGCCCCGCGCCGCCGCGTCGACCGCCCGCTCCGCCGCGTCTCTCGCCCGAGCCGCCGCCCTAGATAGGTTCGCCGGCTCGTGCGCGTCGCGTAGATGCAATCCGAGCCTCAAACCGAGCCCCCGGAGCCTTAGATCGAGTTCGCCGGCGAGCCCCGCCGCCGCCGCCGCCGGCCGCCGCCGTCGGCCGTCACCCTCCGCCGCGCGGCCCGCACGCACGCGTCTCGCGCCGTGAGATCAAGATCCAACGGATCTAGATCAAGCCGACCCGAGTCAATACCGGTCAACCCGGCCTGTTCCCGTAATTTTGCAAGAAAACCCCTGAGCTTTTTGGTTTTCACAGAAAGATCCTTCCACCGTATAAGGTTTCTTACAGTTTAGTCCTTTTTCTTTATTTTAGCCGAAACCTTTTCAAATCTTCGCAGATTAGTCCCTGGAACTTCCCGAGCCCATATCTTGGTCGTTTCAGCTCCGATTTTAGTGTTCTTTATGTCCACGCGTTCGTCTCGAAGCGTAGATTAGTTTTATGCTACTGTTTAGATCTGTTTGATCTGTTTGGTGACTGTTTCTTATTTATTTCTATTGTATGCTTGTATGTGATGATTGTGGATCGTAGAGAGCGATTCGTTCGAGGGATTTGAAGATCCGGTCGTGCAAGAGTTTGAGCAGCAAGGCTTTGTTGAAGGCAAGTATTCCTTGATGCATGCCCGCTTGTCCTACATAACATGCATTTAAATTCACCGTTTTTACTTTTCGCTTGCATTAATTGGATGGGAACCTATTAAGGATCATGCCTAGCTTTTGCCTACCTTTACCTTGATGCCGGGAATTAAATTAATCTTGTGGTAGTTATCGCTTAGCATGCTCAACTCGGGTATTGGTATTAATCTACTTGGTTACCTTTTTGTTATTTCATGTTCCGTTTATGATCTTTTGCTTTGCAAGACCACTTTAATTTGATAATCGGAACATGGAGAACCACCCAGGAAAACAGTACAACCACAAGAACTAATGGGCAATGGTCATGGCTGATTAATTAGGAACTTTAGCATGGGATGGTCTTACCTGATAAGGACAAGGGATCGGCGGTACTGTGGGGTATGGACTCGCTCTAGCAGGGGGTCGGGTGAGTTATTCTTTTATGGTGGGGTATTGACCTGCTAGGGGACTTTATACCTTGCTAACTGATCCGGACCTTGTGGGTCATAACTTGCTAGGGAACCTTTGTAAAGGCCATGTAGCGTCCCTATGCAATCACACCTCGGAAGTGTGGTATGGTGTCTTGCAAACACCGCATGGTTGGGTCCAAAGTTCTTCGGAGCTTTTACGCCGCTTGTGGGTAAAGATGTACAACCTCTCGCAGTGTTAAACTAATCGATTAGCCGTGCTCACGGTCAAGAGCGGCCTGGACACTCACATGATTAAATTATGGAACTTTAATGTTTAAATTGTGGTTATTCCTTTATTTATGATGCTTATATCTTATTAATTGGGTTGGTATGAACTTACACCTTTAGTAATCAAAGTTGCTAATAAAACTTGACCAACTAAAATGCTAAAGTGCTTGAACCTTAGCCATCCACCATATGGCCTTGCATGTTATGTTGTTTTCCCCTTGCCGAGTACGAAATGTGCTCACGCTTGTTTATTCTCTTGCATCTACAATACCCGGATTTGTCTGCTCGGATCGGGAGAACTTTGAAGATAATCCAGAAGATTTCCGGAGTTCTAGGTGTGCGTAGTCTTCGATCACCGCTCGTGGAGGCATTTTGTCCGCCGCGAGAACTCGTTTGTTTAAATTTCGATTAAGACTATGGTTTGTAATAACTCTTTATTCGTGTGGCACCGATTTTGGTATTCATAATGTCTAAGCGTGTGTGTAACTTGATCCTGGCGCACACGTGATCAATGCATTCGGTTTTGCCTTTAAAACTCGGGTGTGACATCCATTCGGCAATGTTACTTTTTCCCCTTTGCGGTTTCCCGAATGGTTGTAGTTCGTTGGCGGATAGCTTTCTATAGCTATGTGTCATCTCATTTGGCTTCTTAGCCGTAAATATGGAACCGTTCGGTACCACCCGGCAAGTTCCAAGTTTTGGTATCTAACTCGCTTTGTCTTTTGTTAATTTTCGGGAAAAATTGATCGGCACGTCTTTCGCTCTTTGCGCGTGTGAAGCCGACTTTGTTCGGCTTGTCGTGTGTTTGGCATTGAGTGCGCTTTTCGCGTCAACACACTTTTTGGCACGCTCGGTGGGACAACGTACCGAATAGATTCAAGATGCTCGAAATCGCGGACCTCATGGATGTCAACCTTGAAGATCTCTCTCCCGAGCAGGCGGCAACAACTCCAAGACATCGTGGACCGGTTTCGGCGAAGTGTCCGTCGTCGTTCAAGAAGAATAGAAGCGGCGTCCTGTATCTGAAGAACGAGATGCCCAGGGTATTGCTGCCAGGGGAGAGCGATACCACATCCCAGCAGGAAAAAGAGGAGTGCATGCGAGTATTCCAAGAATCAGCAGATTACATGCTTAGCAAGCACAACAAGGCTTTCCTCGGATCACTCCAGCAGATGATGGTGGCCGTCTTTGGCCCGGGCATGGAGCAAGCGTTCAGCAAGGCACCCATCCAGGGGGGCACCGTGGAGCTGGGTGAGTCAAGCTCTCAGCCGCCGTTGCGAAGCCGCCCAAGCCTCCTCCTCGCAGCTCGGAAGTCAAGCGTTCCAGCCTCCTCCACAGGGCACTGGGGGGCAGCCAGTTCAGCCCCCGTTACAAGCTTCAGGAAGTCGGCCCGCCCGCCGCCACCACGAGCAACAGCGAGTCATCCCGTGCAACGCGCCCGAATCCATACCAGCCTACGTATGGAGACCTAGCGTTCGGCTCGTCTGGGGCCCCACTTGATCCCGGTCGCAGGATTGCTCCGGCGACCAACTGGCTGCAGAGGAACTTGTACGGCGGAGGTTATCATGAGGTGGGAAACTACGGAGCGTTTGACGCCTTCCCGCACCCAGGATACGCGCCAGCTGCAGGCGCACAAGAGGATGACGCCCGGCGCGGAAGATGGCCGAATTGATGCAAAATCAGTTCGGCCTCAAGCCAAAAATGCAAGGACCCGCCTATAGGCCGCCGTTCCCAGAATGGTACTACAATGTGCTCTTGCCGCCAAGGGTGAAGCCGCCAACGGAGTTCACGAAATTTTCGGGGCAAGACGACACGAGCACGGTCGAACACATCGCTCGTTACCTCATGCGGCTCGGGGAGTGCTCGGCCCGAGGAGACATTCAGGGTCCGCTACTTCCCCGCATCACCGACAGTCCAGTGTTCCGGTGGTTCTCGTCCCCGCCTCCCGAATCCGCCTGCCGCATGGAAGGACTTAGAGCGGAAATTCCACGCTCATTATTTCGAGTGGCGGCTCGGAGAAGAAGTTGATCGACCTCGCCACCCCGAAGCAAAGGCACGGCGAAACGCCGCCGGAATTTCTTAGAAAATTCGGGGAAGTCAAAGGCATGTGCTTCTCGCCGAACTTGCCGGACGACCGCCTGGGCGATATGGCCGTCGCCGGGATGTTGCCGCCCGTGCGCGAGAAGTTGTTCGGGATGGAGTTTGAGAATCCGGGCCGCCTATCGCGGAAGCTATCACCGATGAGCAATCGGCATATGGCTTTAAGAAGGACGCCAAATTTGGCAAGCGAAAGCACGACGTCGCCGACGTCTACAACCGCTTCTTGGACAAGGCCGATCTCGTTCGAGGATTCCGATGATGAATTGGATGTAGCCGCAGCGAGAGATCATGTGGGGGAAGGAGCCTTTGACAATGAATCGCCGGGTCAAGCGGACCAAGGGGACTTATGATTTTGACATCACGAAGGCTGATAAACTGTTCGAGCTCCTGGTGAAAGAAGGCCGAATCAAGCTGCCCGAGGGGCATTCCATGCTTCGGCCCGATGGAGTTAAAGCAAAACGTTACTGTGGTTTTCATGACAGGGACTCACACTCCATCAATGATTGCAGGGTCTCAGGATGAAGATCCAGAAGGCCATCCAGGAGGGTCACCTCAAGTTCGATAACAAAATGAAGCTGGATGGCCACCCCTTTCCTCAGAACATGGTGGGCTTTTCTGTTAATGTGATAACGGCCGAGGAGAAGGGAAAAGTCAAGGTCTTGACCTCGCCCAGGTCTAGACAAGGTGGAGCAAAGGGACCCGCAGCGCCAAGTGACTCGGGAACAGTGCAAGGTGACGCCCCCGCATTCTTAAGAGTCACATCGAAATTGGGGAATCATCCGCAGCTAAGCCCGGGGTGACATCGCGCATCCTCCTCAACAAATGGCAGCGCCGAGATAGAGAAAGAGCGCTACCGAGAAGCGGCGCTACGAGGAGGAGCAACGCAGCCTAAGAAGAGGCGCGCGAAGGGACCGGGAGCAAGACACGCGCGAGCGGAGCGCGCACACCGGGGATGCGCCTTCTTCGAGCATTGCTGGAATGAGGGTTTAAAGCCGCCCACGTTGAAGAACCGTCCCGAATGCAAGGATGAGGTATGTTGAGTACGGGCAAGAAACTACCAATCGCCGATCCGTCCACGAGAGAATTGGAAGGATCCACCCTAACGGGGGATCGGCGCCAAAAAATTGAAGTCATCGATCATCCCGGGAAGCGCCAAGCCGATCTCGGGTGGGCCGATCAAGAAGAGGACGAGGATGACTACATCCGGCGAGAGGGGCGGTGGTGCCCGCCCGGCCTACGCAAGAGTCGAAGAGACGGGTCCGGCGCTTGAGGAACCGTGAACCGAAGCGGGTCGGGATCCGGACGAAGCGTGTGTGGCGCCCCAAAGACCAACCGAGGGATCGAAGCGTTCGGCTCCGGATGCATGGTATACTTTCTCGCCGAACGAGTTCATGGCTCCCCGCTAACCGGGTTATGCGGGGAGGAAGCTTCCTTCGTGATGAGCGGACCTAGGGGATGATGGCTCAACCGGTGGCCGGCAAAGCGAGGCCATCTTCGACAAGCCGGCCAAGAATCGTCATATGAGGCCGCTGTACTTGAGAGGGTACGTCAATGGCAAGCCATTGACCAAGATGTTTGTCAACGGTGGAGCGGCAGTTAACGTAATGCCGTACACCACCTTCAGGAAACTTGGCATGGGCCCGAGCGATTTGACGCCTACAAGCATCATCTTGAATGATTTCGCCGGGAACCCCTCAGACACCAAGGGATGCGCTCACGTGGACCCGATGATCGGGTCCAAGACGCCGCTTACCACCTTCTTTGTCATCGAAGGCAAAGGAGCCTACGCCCGCTTTGCTTGGGCGGACCGGATTCATGCTAACCGTTGCGTCCCATCCACCATGCATCAACAAGCTTATCCAATGGGTGGACGATGAAATCGAGGTCTTCCAAGCAAATGACTCCGTGAGCGTGGCAAACATGGAACCAGCCTTCGGGAATACCAAGGCATCGATTGTTTCTCAGGGAAAGACTGGGGAGAAGGTCCCGTTGAACTCCGTCGGCGGTGATCAACAATACCGATTCAAGCGATCGGCTCTTATAGCAATTTTTAATGGAGAACCCCGTAGATGGCACCGATGGCAAGTTAGGGCGAGGATTCATGTCGGCTGATAAATTGGAAGAAGTTGACATTGGAAGCGGTGATAAACCAAGGCCGACGTTCATCGGTGCAAATTTGCGCCGTACTTCGGGGGAATTTAATTGAGCTTCTCAAAGAATTATTCGGAGATGCCTGGATTGGATCGTTCCATCGTCGAGCATCGGTTGCCAATCAAGCCTGGTTTCAAACCACATAAGCAACCACCCCGGAAAATCTACAAGGATGAGGTATTGGCCGATGTGAAGAAGGAAGTTGAAAGATTACTTGATGCAAACTTCGTTCGGCCGTGCAGATACGCGGAGTGGATTTCTAACATCGTCCCTGTGTATAAGAAGAATGGAAAAATGAGGGTTTGCATAGATTTCAGGGACCTGAACAGAGCTACTCCGATGGATGGATACCCAATGCCTATTGCCGATTTGTTGATTGACGCCGCCGCTGGACAAAAGGTGATTAGTTTCATGGATGGCAATGCGGGATACAATCAGATCTTCATGGCAATAGGAGACATATCAAAGACGGCCTTTAGATGTCCCGGTCATATAGGCCTCGTTCGAGTGGATAGTCATGACATTTGGGTTGAAAAATGCCGGTGCAACCTATCAACGGGCCATGAATTACATTTTTCATGAGTTGATCAGCAAGATTGTGGAGATCTACATTGATGACATGGTGATCAAATCCCTAAGTCATGACACCCATTTGGAAGACATGAAGAAGACCTTGGAGTGCACTCGGAAACACGGTTTGAAGATGAATCCAAACAAGTGCGCTTTTGGGGTATCAGCTGGAGAATTCTTGGGGTTTTTGGTCCACGAAGGGGGAATTGAAGTTGGCAAGAAGAGCATGAAGGCCATCGATGAAGTAGTTCCTCCAACTAACCTCAAGGAGTTGCAATCGCTGCTCGGCAAAATCAACTTCGTGAGAAGATTCATTTCAAATTTATCACAGAAGGTGTTGCCATTCTCTCCATTACTGAAGCCGAAGGAAGATCAAAAGTCGAATCAAAGGGGAGGAATCGACGATCATTGCCTCCGGCGCGCGTTGGCGCCGCTCCCCTCTCGCCTCGTCGGAGGCGCGGCGGCGGTTGAGGCGGCGCACCATAATGGTTTGGGATGTGCACTGTTTGCAGAAGGGCTAAGATTGGCAAAGATTCGAGAGCTAGAAGTCCCGGTGGAGAGCTAGGGGCATCTATGGTTGCATTTATAGGCCTGGCAGGATGAATCGTGGCTTCGAGTCGTGGCTTTGGATCGTGGCGCATATCCCAAGAAAATCGGAAGGTGGAAAGGTTTCCTTGGCCAGCCCGCCGACGGGTCGCTTTGGAGTTCTAGGGCCGAGCCGCGTTCGCTTGATTGGTTCGGCTAAAAGAATCAAAGTGCCATTCGGGAGTTGGTGTTTCTTTGCCGAATGGGTCGTTCAAAGCATTATATTTGAAGGTACGCGAAGAAAGGAAACAAATTGCAAGAAAATATTACAAGAACGACCAATTCGGTTATACATCAATGGGGGCATTCAAATGTTCAGATGTTTCGCAATCACACCACGAGCATTGGATGTTGTTAGACGGAAATTGTCCAGCTGGCTCCCCGGCAATCTTTTTGAGTACCGGACAAGTCGGTGAGTTCGCATCGCATTGCTCTATCTTGGTGATAGTCGATTTTGCTTCCGCTTGGGTCTTTTCTATCAATCTAGGGAGCTCGGCTATTTGCTCTTTGTCGGCCTCTATCTCCGCCGACAAGCTTCTCGCCCGCTTCTAGAGCAGCTTTCCCGGAAATTTTCGGATCATAAGAAGCCCGGAGTTAGCCAATGTATCCTTGTGGCTCTCTCGCTTGGGATTGTGCCCCGTTCATGGCGTGTTCAGCATCGGCTTTCCTCTTTTCAATAGCCGGGCGGGAGCGCAATTTCCTCAAAGCATGCTTTATGGGTGCATAAAGGGTATCTAAGCCATAGACAGATGATAGAGAAGCTCTGATGTCTTCAGGAAGTTCTTGGCTGATGGATTCAAGCATCTCCTCGAAGTGATCAAGATCTTTGAACTGATCTTGTGCATCCCTTTCTAGCCAGGCAACAATTTCTCTAAGCTTTGATAACACTTCATCTGACAGAGGCTGGTATACTCTTTCCATCACCTCGGCAGCTGGATTGCTCTCTGATGGCAGGCTTGATGATGATGGAGCCTGATCCTGAGAAGCAGTATTGCCGAGTTAAGAGTGCTAAACGTGGAGGTAGCAGAGTTAAGTGCAGATGGATACCTCATGGCTGGTTTCTTGAGCAGGGGCAATCACAGGTGAAGGAGGTGCTCCAGGTAGAGCTGAAGCTTCCGAGCTGGGAGGTGTTGATGCAGCTGCTGGTAGCTCGTGGGCTTCTGGCTGATGAGGAGTCGGGTCTACCTCTGTTGGGATTGTTGTCTCTGCATGACCAACAGGTGATTGTGCCCTTGGAGGACTTGATGGCTCCGGCTGGATTGGGAGATTCATCTCTGGAGAATTTATTGCTTCTGCAGAAGGTGATGAAGATGAGATCTCCACTGGGATAGGTAATTCAACCCTGGGTGGACTTGCTTGTTGAACCACTGGGACGTCTACAAGCTGTTCTTCCATTGTCTCTTCTGCAAATGTCAAATTGAAAGGGTAAATGCCAGTGTTCATCCTTAAGAAAGGACAGTAGAGGTCATACCGAAAGGATGGGGCATTGGCGAGGCCGGTACCGAAGGCCGCCGGGCTCGGTCTGAAAATGCACAAAGATATGATTTATCAAGAACAGAGTAATCTTGTAATCAAGAAGGTAAAGGATTTCACCTCAACAAGCACTTTCTTGATAGTTCTTCTCCTCTTGGCATTTGGAGGAGCAATCAGATGTAGACCTTGCCTCCTGTCAGCAGCAAGGCTAGAAAGGCTGGGATCTGTTGTAGCATACCTGGCTATTAGTTGAGCCAGAGTTGTGGATTTGAATCCCAGTGCTGAGATTGGGCCTTCAGCATTGTAAGTGATATCCCTGGTTCGAGGGGCAGGCACCGTGTTCCGTGCACAAGAAGATGAAGGTCGAATCATGAATAAAGAGGACATGTCCGATCCAAAGGTTCATTGTATTACCTCCCGAAGTTGGCGGGAAATCGAGCATCAACTCGCACGAACACGTGGACAGAGCTCACCGAAGATGTGATCGTGGAATTCTTGCCACCAGGAGTTAAAGGTGGGGTGAGCTATGGTTGTGGGCATGAAAGGACAGTGTAGACAGTAGGGACTACACACATATTGGAAGACCCCGTCGCCGTGCATACTCTCTTTGATTTCCTCCCTAGGCTTAAGGAATTCATGCGAAATAGCCTTAGGGGCATCTGTCCACATCCAATTTGCCCCGGCCATTACATTGGGCCGATAATATTCATAAGTGCTAGTATTCAGCCTTCGTCCATTGAACTCACCAAAGGTATGCATGGGCGGATTATGATGTTGAGGATCTCTAAGAATCTCCCATCTTGACGGCGGCTCAAAGGAAAATTCAACAGGGAAAGTCAAGGTGTCATTGTCTAAATAAGGAAGCCGGAGAGGATTGGGGAAACCTTTGAAGAATAACTCGAAGAGCCGGCCGATGTCCCGCCGAACAAGAACGATTGAAGCCACTTCTCCATAATTCCGGCATCCTCTCGGTAGCTTGGGGCTCTCCTTCGGGATGATTGGATAAGGGGAAAAATCCGGAGTTCAAATCGACACCAATGATCCGATGCATGTGGAGCCGCAGCCCACATTTGAACAAACCACCAAGGGCCGTTGACACATGCTATCCTTTGGCCGGTATACATCCGGGTGACGATCCGGTGAAGCATATGGTATACGTTGGCCAAGAAGAATTTTCCTAGGGGGAGGCGGTTGTCACCGGCCAAATGAGACGCCATTGCGATGTGGTTCAGGGTATGCTCGTTGGCTTTACCACATAAGACAAATCTGCACAGCCACATATTCGTAAATGCTCGTATTCAACAAAGACCCGGGGGATTGTCTTTCATGTGTTTCAAGATGTAATTCTTGTATCCGTTCCCCGGCTTCACCCCCGTTTGCCGTGAGGAATTTTTGAAGTTCCAAGGCCGAACGGACCCCGTGATGTCAAGGCCGGTGATCATATATACATCGGCCAAGGTGGGAGACATTGGGCCGTGGCCAAAAAGGAAGGCGTTGACGCCATTTGACCATAAGTGGCAGTCGCTATCGGGAGGTCTTCGTTCTTGGGGGTCTCAGCCACGGATAACTCCAAGCACTGGGCGATACGGAGGGTATCCAGGTTGGTCAATCCACTCCTGTCTGCGAGAATCCTCCGATACCAAGTTTTCCAGCCTGCAATTGGAGGTAAAGGCCAGTTTTTGAAAGCGTCTTGCCACTAAGGCGGTGGAGATAGAGCCGCTTTGATGGGGATTCTCCGAGATTCGACCGCGATGAAATCTCGAGGGTCGCAGTTCCCCACGGGACCAAGATAATAGGACCTCGAATTGGCCTCGGTACGAATCAAAAGCTCGGTAGAGGGCTCCCGGAAGAAAAGCGGAAAAGGAAATCTCGGGTAAAATTGAAGACCTAAATGCCGAACGAGGCTTACGGGGGGATGAATTTACCCGAGCATCTTGGTTCCGAGCGCGCCATTGGAGGTTTGAGCTTGGAACGAGGGGATCTAGGGTTGGATCCGGATGAAGATGCCGGCGGATTGCGAAGAACAAAAGGTGTTGACATTTGATTTGAAGTATTCGTGGTCGGAGTCAATTGTGGAACAAAATTACTTTTATCCCACAATTGAAGGGGCATGTGTTAACACCAAAATTTGGTAAGGAGTCCGACTTGTGGGTCCGGTTCGATAAAGAGTCCGTCCGGTGGAAGGAAAGATATTTTCGCAGATATTCGGCAAAGAGATCTCGCGGGTCGGCTATTTGCTCCGGTACGGCAAAGGAACAAGAGAGCTGATTTTGCGGGATTGGACAATGACGTGGCTCAATCAGGGGAGACGAATGGATGGATAGGCGATCGAGCTTAGAGATAAGTTAGGCAACGAATCCATTCGAAGTTGTACTCGACAGGGTATAAATATGACCCCTGAATGTATGTAACAGACACAATCATTCTTCAATACACACCGGCCTTACGCCAAACCCTAGAGTCCCTTGTCGTGTCGTCGAGTTCTTCGAGAGGGCTTATCGATCCGTCGACCTCCGTGAGTACCGGCAACCTTGTATCATGTCTAGTATCATGCGGTGGATTTAGATCTGATGCAAGTAGTCTTGTTACCATGCTTCGTGTCATGCGGTAGATTCAAGCTTGGTTCAAGAGGGTTTCTTGTTAGATCATGAGTCATGCGGTAGGCTAAGATCTAGCTTGAAGCTAGTTATCGGCTCTATTGGATTTTGGCAAGATCCGATAGATTCATTAAGTTACCCCGTGTTATCTTGAGTTTTACTTTATGTTTTAATTCATGTAACACACCTTTGCCCAATCTAGATGGGTTTGGATTGGCTCTACCTCTTTTATGATCCTTGTTCGAGTAGGTTTCATGTTTTAACACGTGGATCTTGTGTTTTCCGATAGCCGAAACCGAATCGATCTAGGTTGTTACGTGTTGCGGGTTCAAGCTTGCTAACGTTTGCATAAATCTTGAAAGAGCCGGGTATCATGCGGTAGATGCAGGTTTTTGGGTTGTTTTGGAGCTAGTCATCCGGTGGATTAGATTCCCAAATCAATCTGATAGATTTATTCATGTGGTAATGTTTGTTCCTTCTTCATGGACCCCGAATCGGCTGTTCAGCCGTATTCGGTTATGTTTCTTCACGAGTAGAACACGTGCTTTATCTATGCTTTAAATGACGTATGCTTGTAGCTTTCCATATTTAGATTGTATCATGCGGTGGATAGATCTATTTGTGGAAAGTGGTACGGTTTTTCATGCAAGTTGTATCATGCGGTGGATAGATTTGTTTGATATCGTACCGCGGGTTTTAAAGTAGCTAGACATGCGGTAGACTAGTGCTTTGGATCTATGCATACTTGTTTAATACATGATCATGTCCGTGCTTTACTTTATTCACTTATTTAATGTTAATCTTCATGGGGATCGGTCATGACCTCGCGTACGTGTATCTTTGTTCAAACAAAGACCGATCGCCGTCATGCTCACGTCATCCATTCGGCAATGTTACTTTTTCCCCTTTGCGGTTTCCCGAATGGTTGTAGTTCGTTGCGTATAGCTTTCTATAGCTATGTGTCATCTCATTTGGCTTCTTAGCCGTAAATATGGAACCGTCTCGGTACCACCCGGCAAGTTCCAAGTTTTGGTATCTAACTCGCTTTGTCTTTTGTTAATTTTCGGGAAAAATTGATCGGCACGTCTTTCGCTCTTTGCGCGTGTGAAGCCGCCTTTGTTCGGCTTGTCGTGTGTTTGGCGTTGAGTGCACTTTTCGCGTCAACACAAACAAGAAGGGTCCCTTGGGTCAACACTAGCCCTCTTTTGCTTCGTCTTTTGCCCATTGGCTTCTTCCTCTTTGTAGTGAACATGGCTTCTTCTTCCATTTGTTCGAATTGATATTGGTGATTCATGCTAACACAAGCAATGAGACTAACCACATTGTCTAGGATGTCCTTGTAGACATATCTAGGTCCCATGGATGTAACCACAATCAAAGGAAGCAAAGAACCAAGTCAAAGATGCAAGAAAACAAAGAAAAGACACCATCGAATAAACTGACGGTGCCCTAGGAAGAATCGTCGGTGCACTTGGTACACCACACAGCAGGCCAAACAAAGTTGCCACTATCGGATGAACCAATGGTCCATTCTGTAGTTGCAACGGATGATTGGAAGGAGAAGAGCTACAGAAGATAGTAGCACCGGATGATCTGATAGTCTAGGTGGGGATACCGTCGGTCTATCTGATGCCTAGTTTGAATCAAGGCAAAGACGCACCAAGACAGACTCTTCAACACCAGATGAACCAACACTATAGTCAGAGGAAGCGTCAGTCTATCCGACGGTCTCGAAGAAACCAACAGAGACATTTTGGTGAGAAGTCTTTCAGCAGCAGATGAACCAACGCACTATCGGAGTATAGCGTTGGATCAATTATGTCATAGAACCTCGACGGCTAAGTGATGTGGACAGGGGCACCAGATGAACCGATGGCTCTGAAAAGATAGCATCGGTTCATCTAATGCTACTTTTTTTAGTAGCCATTAGCCAACGGCTTCTTGAGTGCCTTGGGCTATTTATACCCCCTCCACTCACCCATTTGAGGTTGCTGGATTGTGTGGAAGTACAAAGAAGTGCAAGGCACCTAAAAGATCATATGCAATCCATCCAAGTGCTAAATTGCTCATCCATATACTTGCACATGCTTTGTGTGTGTGCTTAGTGTGAGGCTTAGCTTAGAGATGAGTCATTGCAAGGTCAGCCAACCTTGTGAGGTGATTCCAGAGTGAATCAAGTTGTACAAGGTGCGCCGAAATCCTTGGGGCCTAACAGGCTCACCGGCAATCGTCTTCGACCGTCCGGCTTGGTGTGGAGTAGCAAGGACACTTTGTGCAGGGGACTTGGAGACCCCTTTCCTAAGTGGAGAAAATCCTTAGTGGAGGTGGCATCAAGGTGACCAAGGGAGCTTGGTGAGTGCCTAAGTGTCGAGCCTTTGTGGTGAGTCAAGTGGTGCTCTTGGGGGATACTTGGTGACCTGAAAGCAATACTCTTGTGTGAGTGCTTCAACAACGTGGACTAGGAGTGGCTTAGTGCCTACCGATACGACGAGATAAATCGCATGTCAAGAGGTTGCTTCCTCTCATCCGTCTTTAGTTTCCGCATTACTCTCTTGAAATCCTTTCTTGCCTTTACTTTGCTAGAGTAGTATCATGCTAGGATTGGCTATAGGTTGCAAAACTTGTTTTGGGATGAGGGTTTCACACTAGATCAACATTAGATTGCACATAGATAGATTTGGTCTAGTTTACTTTATGTACAAGTAGTGAAGCCATAGGTTAAATTCTTTGAGTTGCCTAATGCAACCCGTCCCCCTCTTAGGCTACCAACATCCGATTCCTTACAAGTGGTATTAGAGCTGGGACTCACTTCCTTCACAAGGAAACACCAATTCGATTGGCAATTGTGAAAACCATCCCATTGGAACGGTTAGGCTTCACCGCATAGTGAGTTGCTATATAAAGGTATGAAAGGGGTGGATACTTTAGGTTTGGCTCCACATTTCGATGGCATGGGCTATCCTCGGTGGAAGGTTCTCATGGAGACCTATCATCAAGCAAAGGACCTTGATGTTTCGAGAGTCACCGACGAGGGTGTGAAAAATGGTACTAATAAGGAAAAGCAATTTGATGTTATTGCTAATAGTATCATTTTGTCCTCGCTAGATGTAGGTGTTTTTAATAGAGTTTTTACTTGTGATAATGCTTATGAGCTATGGAAAACCATTAAGGAGCAAAATGAGGGATCAAAAGAAGTAGCTAGTGAACACTACGGTTGCTTTTTGAGGAATTCAATACCTTTAAGCAACTTGAAAATGAAAATGCAGATCTATGCACTCATGCCTAAATATTCTTGTTAATGAGATCAATGCTTTAGGTGTGAAGAACATCACGAACTTGAACATCAACCGCAAGATCCTTCAAAGTCTCTGGAAGCTCGATTATGACTTGGTGAAAGATATCATCTATGAGAAGAAGCTAAAAGAATTGAAGCCATCTCAAATCTTGAGCAAGATCATGGCACATGAGCTTCAAATCATGCCCAAGTCTAAGAAGGCACCCCAAGAAAAGCCCCAAGAACTATCTTCTCCAACCAGAAGCCATGCCCTCTCAAGCCAACAAGAGAAGGTGATGAGTAGGATGGCTACTCATGGAAGCTCAAGAGAAGATGATGGTGACGATGAAGACTCCTCAAGTGATGAAGAGACCAAGTCCATGGTCGCCATTTATGTGAAGAAGACCTTCAAGTATGTGAAAAAAATCAACATGTACGGCTACAACATCCACTTGAGAGAAGGGCTTCATCATCAACATATCAAGTTTACCAAGATCAAGCACAAGCCCAAAAAGAAGGTGGTCAAGGAGAGGAGGCCAGAGCAAGAAGCAATTGTCGCCATCCGTGAGTGGACAAGTGGTGGAGAATCAAGTTCTTGTAGCTCAAGTGATAAATCAAGAAAGAACTTCACCACCAGCTTCATGTAAGGTCCTTCATCATCACCACACATGTGCCTTATGGCCCAAGGTATGGAGAGCAATGTAAGTGATGATGAATCCGACACCACTTTTCTAGATGATCTTGTTGAGCTAGTCCATGAGCAAAAAGGAATGCTTAATAAACAAGCTAATGAAATTAAATAACTCAAAGCTGTCAATGATCTTAGTGCAACCCTTACTACAAATTATGAACATTTGTTGTGCAAATTCAAATTGCTTAGCAAGGAGCATGATGAGCTAAAATCTAAGCTTGAGAGCAATGAGACTAAAACAAGTGACTCCTTTGAGCTTTATAATCATCTATCCCTTGTGATATTCCTATCTCCAAGGTAGATGCTTCAATTTCTTGCATTGATTTAATTAATGAATCTTGCTTACCATCTTGCAATGAGAATGTTGTTGTAGAAACATGTGATTGTCTCATAGGCAAGAAGAATGATGAGCTCAAGTAAGAAGTAAAATGGCTCTGAGAGAAGTTGGTGAGCTTGATGGGAAAGGGCAAGAACAATGAGGAACAAGTGGACATCTCTCAAGACATGAAGAGCAACATCCAACCTTCCCAAGATAATTGTGATCCCATTGTGAATAAAGCATGAGAAGGGTGCAACCGTGACTTACTACAAGTGTCATGAAGAAGGGCAGGCACAAGTTTTACAATTGCCCTCAATTTGTCAAGAAGATGGACAAGGGCGAGAAGAAGAAGTTGAACCCCACCATCAAGAGCTCCCTCATCTACACCAAGCTCAACCGTAGGAACAAGACCAAGAGCAATACCTATGTCATCAAAAAGAAGGCTAATGACAAGGTGGTTGCACACAAGGTTGGGAAGATGAAGATGGAGTGAGGTTGGAGCCAACCCATTTGGGTGCCCAAGGAAGTCATCATCAACATGAAGGGGCCTCAAATGGTGTGTGATCCTAAGACCACTTGAAGGCCTTGAGAACGGGGACTTGGGAGGCTTGACACAAAAGTTGTGAAGATTCAAGTCTAGAAGCCAAGCTTGCAAGTTGGACATGTGTTTCCCAAGTTCCCCGGTTGAGGTAATGGAAACTAGAACCCATCTCATATATCATTTTAGTTCCATTGCCTTGTCTAGGTTTGCATTTGTTGCTATGCCTAGTTGTTTACATATTGTAGGTTTTTTGTGTCATGTGCTAACCCATGAGGAACCTACATGGTTGGATTAGTGTGTAGGAAAGCTACACTTGTTCTTTCATGATGCATGTTTTTATTTATATCTCTTTGCATTAAGAGCAAGCTATAGGGTTAGCTTCCCTTTTGTTGTCACAAACAACGTGCATACATTTGGTTGGTGATTAAAACACTAAATGCACACATTTAGGGGGAGCTCATCCTATGGTTTGGTTATGAGACTAACATTGTTTCAAGCATATTTTGTGTAGTCCCTTGGTGATGTGTTCCAGTGCGGTACTTCATTCTAAGAGAATGCTATTCCACTCTCAATGTGATCTAACATCTCTAAAATAGTGAACATAGAAATATGAGCTTCATGCTATTAAGTCATGTCCTTGCCTTGCTTATGTCTCTATATAAGTTCAATGGCAATGCAATCATACATTCCTAATCCTTGTGGTACCTTGAGTGTCTTCTTTGCTAGCTCCTTTCAAGTGGTGTCACTTCCTAGTGATATCATTTCCAAGCGGCTCATCTCAATGTGGTGCCAACAAGGTAGACAGGAACATCCCCCGGAGGTATACAATGATCAAAAGACCACAAGTGCTACAAGTGTTAATGTAACATGAACCCATTTGTCTTATCTTTTGTCCTTTAAGCTACCTCCTTGCATGATATGCTCTAAGCTTTCTTGTCTTACAAGTATTTGTAATTGTGCACTTGATTTTCACACTATCATATTGTGCACACACTTAGGGGGGAGCTTAGTTTGTATCATGCTAGTTTCATGCTTGTGATCTGAGGACCATGTGTGGTTCGAGGACCGGTGGATGGTCGCTTCCTTGTGTGATGAGTGATTGACAACGTCGTGTGGACTGATTCATGGCTAAGTATTGCAGGTGCAGGTTGCGGCTTGACTCGTGTTGGTGCGGGTGAAGAACAAGCGTGAAAGGTCGTCGCCGGTGAGGCCTCCAGGTTTGGAGAAGACAAGTAGGCTTCGTTCGAGGGACCGGTGGCCGGTGGGGTCAAGTCCGGGCCGCATGGTGGCATGAATAGCAAGATGAAGTCGTGGACGGTTTCTTGGTAGAGCCTCAAAACCAAGGGCGAGCCGGGACTTCGTGGGAGCCGAGTCATGAGTGGAGATTGGCGGAGGCTATACCGAGTTTGTGGGGTTTGCGGTGGTTCACCGAAAAACCACCGGGTTACTCGGTTGAGCCACAAAACCGAGGCCGAAGACTCGACGAGGAGGTGCGGCCACCCGGGCCGGTTCAACCGCCCGGGGGGCGGGCGGACCGCCCGGGGCCGGTCAGATATCTCGGGACGGTCTAACCGCCCAGGGGGCGGTCTGACCGCCCTGGCCGCCGGCGCCGAGATGCTTCGAAGCGGAGGACACGCGTCGGGATCGCAAGGCTTGCGTCGAGGCTAAGCAGGTTGCGGTCGCCGGGCATCCATCCGATGGTGAAGACATGAAGATTTCCAAATCCGCCCTCGAGGGGCATGTATCCATAGTTATTAGTGAAGGGTAGTTTAGTCTTTTGGGTGCCTCCATATATACTCATTGAATGGGTGGATGGCAGCCAACTCTTGGAACCCTAGCTCATTTTGTTTTTCCATTTCCGCTCTCCATTTTCCTTAGGTTTTTAGAGGACTAGCTTGAGAGCTTCATGTCAGATCTAGAGAGAGGGATGGATGTTTGGGTGGCAAGCTAGACCTTCTACGAACCTTTCATGGTGTGTATAGATGGTTCGTGTTGTTCATCATGGTGGTTTTCCCGTCTCTTTTGTGGTGATTTTCGAAGCTCTTTGTTGACGGTGTTTTGAGGACGATTTCTTGGGGTTTTTTGTGGGTGTCACGTATGAGGTTCTTGTGCCTCTTTGGCTGGTGACTTTGCCCCCAAATCTCCTTTGAATCGGACTCGATTTGGTGGTTTCTCGAGTTGGGCGAGTTCTTGACCTAGAGAAGCGATTTCTTCGATTCCTCTTGATTGTGAGCGTTTCGGATCGATTCCTTTAAGGTAGAGGTTGCCTAGGAGGTAACCCAGCTATTCCCGAAGTTTTGCTGCAATCCGTGGAGTGATTCGGGAGATCGGGCGTGAGGAAGTTGAGGTTTGACCCGCGGGTTCGTTTTCTGGAAGGGGCGGTCTAACCCCTGGGTGTTTCCAGGTCGAAGTTTTGTTTCGCCGGATTTTCCTCTGTGAGTTTGTTCGCCTTGACCAGAGGAGTGTCTGGGTGAATTTTGGGGTCGTTCTCGTGCTGTTTGCTAGGTGTTCTCGGTTGGAGTTCGTTGCCTCGGGTACGGGAGGTTAGACCGCCCCTTGTAGCCGGTCTAACCGCCCCTAGGCCCCTAGGTGGAGTTTTGGTTTTCGCCAAGATTTTCCGGTAGCTAGCATGGCTTTGACCGAGAGATCTTTGTTGGTGAAACCGTGGTGAGTTTTGGTGCTTGGTAGAGGCGTTTCGGAGGATTTCTTGGTTACCGAGTGGAGGTGGTCTAACCGCCCCCTATACCCGGTCTAACCGCCCCCCTCCGGTTAGCCGGCTTTCGAGTTGTTTCCGCCGTTGTTGTTGCGTGTGTGTTGAGGTTGCGATAGAGTTTGTTCCTAGGACCGGTAGCACTCCAGTGGCTACGTGGTTTTGGCAAACGGAAGGTAGAAGTGCGGAGCGTGTGATTTCGGGGGTTCGACCGAGCTAGTTCGTCTTGTCGGAGTTTCAATCTCCCTCGAGAAGAATTTTTATCGGCTCCCATTCACTCCCCCCCTCTCCGGTCGCCTAATCGGTCCTTCAAGTGGTATCGGAGCGTACCGGAACGCTAACCGCCTAAGATCCAAGGATGGCGTACCGAGAACGGGGTTCGGGTCCTCCACACTTCGATGGCAAGAACTACCGGATGTGGAGTAAGCGGATGGGTGTGTTCCTCCGCGGAAAGGGTCGGATCCTTTGGGATGTCACGGTGGGCACGTGCTCGTCCCGGCCGATGGACTTCCTCGCTCCAGGATCGAGGGGACGGATTCGACGCCAAGAATAAGGCGGTCGACTACTTGTTTTGTGCTTTGTGTCGGCCCTAAATTCGATCGGGTGCACACCGAGCACTTGGCTTGTAGGATTTAGGCGGTGTTGAAGGAGGCTCATGTTGGGAACGCCCGAGTTCGAGGCACGGATGTATGCGACCTACGGAGAGAGTACGAGAACTTCACTCATCTCCCGGTGAGTCCATCGATGCCTTGTTTCAGAGGTTCACGGTGGTTGTGAATAACATGAGGGCCAATGTGGACGTGCTCCCATATGATGATCATGATAGAGCGGTCAAGCTCTTACACTCTTTGGATCGTACGATTTGGGGCGGAAAGTTCGAGGCCATTGTGGAGTCGGAGAAGTATGACACTCTGATGGTGAACGAGCCGTTCTCGAAGCTCAAGTCGGGCCGAGGTGGATAGGGGCATGATCGCCAAGCTCGAGGGACCGACTGATTCCCATAGTCTTGCCCTCGTTGGTGGCTCCAAAAGAAAGGCTAACTCTAACCCATCCACCAGGATGTTCTCTTTCTCCTCTTTGATGTCTATGCCAGATGAGGAGTTCGACGACCTTGGAGAGGACGAGCTGGCGCTCCTGACGAGGCGGTTCGAGAGGCTGCACGAGAACCGCGTGAACATGAGGAGGAACACAAGAACATGCTTCCAGTGCGGCAAGCCGGGACACTTCGTCGCCGACTGCCCGGAGAAGGTCGAGAACAAGGACATCTACAAGCACAAGTCGAGGACAGATGGCAAGTACCGGTCGAGGCGCGACCACAAGAGCAAGCACAAGAACAAGTACAAGGACGAGCGACGATCGAGGAAGAAGGAGAGCCGAGGCAAGGCCCGAGCGATGGTGGGTGCGAGCGACGTCGACTCCAGTTCCGCATACTCCACCTCGAGCTCGAGCAGCAGTGAAGACGAAGGTGATTGTCGCAAGAACAAGAAGTCGTCCAAGAACCTGAGCGGGCTGAGCTGCTTCGCGAGAGACGGCTTGTGCACCATGGCGCTGAGCTCCGGCAGCAAGAAGAGCACACAGAGCGACTCGGACTCTGAGTCCGATGATGAGGTGCGTGATGAACTTCCCTTCTTGCGCCAGGAGAATGAGAGGCTTGGAACTTTGCTTGATAACCGTGATGACATGCTTAGAGAGGCGAAGGAAATGAGAAAAGAGCTTAGGGCTTCACTCGAGGATGCTAGGACTAGAGTGGCTGAGCTAGAGACATAGGTGCTTGATAGCAAGCTTGAGATTGATTCCCTTAAGGCTAGCCCTGTTGCTTCGGATGAGAATGATTGTGCTGATTGCTCCATATTTCTTGCTGATCTTGCTTTGTTTAAGGAGAAGCATGCCTCCAAGTGTGGGAAACTAGATGTGGTTAGGGTTGAAGTGGCTGAGCTTAAGTCTAGACCTGCTTTGCTAGGTGCTTGCACTTCTTGCCCTGTTTTGCATGCTAAGATTGATGAGATGCATGCATACACTAGTTCTCTTGAGGCTAAATTGAAGGAACCCATGCCTACATCATGCTCTACCTGTGAAATGCATGCTTTGAAGAATTTGGAACTTGCACATTATGTTGATCGTTTGCAGGATGAGAATGATGACTTGAGGAAGTTGATGGGTTGGTTGTCTGGTCATGAGCCTCAGTTGAGGATGATGATCGAGGCATTTAAGAGGCAGGATGGTGAGGGACTTGGGGCAAACAAGGTTGGTGAGGGAAGTGGAGAGAATATCCCAGAGCCACCAAAAACCCACCACAAAAATGATTTCCCTCCAAAAACCAACCATCTTAGGAACCGACTAGACACAACCCCAGCTCCACCCATATGTCCTACACCCACAAATGATCTCCGAAGGCCTATCAAGTTTGTGAGCACTTCCGGGAAAGTCTTCTCTGGGAAAGTGAGTGAGAAAGCTAGTGAGGAGAAATCGGTGGAGGAATTGAGTGGAGAGAAACCAAGTGAGCAGCCCCAATCTAAGCCTAAGCCGAAGCTTTTGAGGTTCCATTGTGGCTATTGTGGGAAAGAGGGCCACAAGGATGAGTTTTGCTTCAAGAGGAAGCGAGAAGAGAGGATGGCTAAGGAGTGGGCGAACAAGGATAGGTACAACCCTTCCCATGGTGTACCTAAGCCTCGTATGCCACTGCCCAGGGGTAAAGCTGTGGTGAGAAGTGTTCCGACATGGGGAGATGTGAGTTCCCGCAGCCGAGGAGCAGTCCTGGAGGGGGCGGTCAGACCGGCCTGGCTAGGCGGTCAGACCGGCCCTGCCCAGAGGGGGGCGGTTAGACCGGCCTGGCTAGGCGGTTTAACCCCCCCCCCCCACCCAAATTCTGGGCGGAGTGGTTTTCGAGGTGGTGAGTCGAGAGGTTTCGGGTCTAAAGGTGGAGTTGCCTTGGTGGTTGGTCTGGAGAGATAGCAGGTGGTCAGTTTGCTAGGCATTCTCCCCCTCGAGTTCACTACGGGGATGGGAGGAGTTTTAGCTTTGAGAAGGAGAGGAGGGACGGTCCACGGGTTGTCTTCCGTGGTTTTGGTCCTCCTCCAGGCAGTGAGGGGTGGTTTCCTCGGAGTGGTTACCGAGGTGGTGTTTGTGGTGGTAGTTATGATAGGAAAGATGGATTGATGTGTGCTAACCCCACTTTCGAGCAAATGGCTCAGCACTGGTTTTACTCTTTTGGTACTAACCCCAGTGTTGAGTCGTTTGTTCGCTCACGTGCTTAGTTTTGACTTTCAGGGGGAGACTTGAAGAACATTTGGTTGATTGACTCCGGTTGCTCGAGGCATATGACCGGAGATAGGGGGTGGTTCTCAAGTCTCGCCCCGGTGGTGACGAAGAGGTACATCACTTTTGGGGACAATGGACGTGGGCGTGTGCTTTCAGAAGGTGTGATAAAAGTGAGTGACAAGATCACTCTGAGGCGTGTTGCTCTTGTTCAATCGCTGGGGTACAATTTGCTTTCTGTGTCCCAGTTGTTGGATGAGGGCTTTGAGGTGTTGTTTCGGCCAGGTGGTTCTCGGATTTTGGACTCTCGAGGGGACCTTGTCTGTATGGTCGTTCCCGAGGGTCAGGTGTTTCGTGCTGATTTTTCTCAGTCTTCGGGTGTGGAGCGTTGTTTCTTGGCTGGTTCTTCGAGTGAATTGTGGAAGTGGCATAGGAAGTTGGGTCACTTGAGCTTTGACCTTTTGTCTCGCTTGAATAAACTCAATTTGGTCCGAGGATTGCCACGGTTGAGGCTTGAGAAAGAGTTGGTTTGTGCGCCGTGTAGGCATGCCAAGATGGTAGCCTCTTCTCACCCGCCTCTCATCGATGTGATGACTGAGCGTCCATGCGAGCTGCTCCGTATGGACCTTGTTGGCCCAGCTCGTGTGCGATCTCGCGGGTGGGAAGTGGTATGTCCTTGTTTTGGTGGACGACTATTCTCGGTATGCGTGGGTATTCTTTTCGGAGGATAAGGGGGAGACGTTTGGTTTTGTTCAAGATCTAGTCTTGAGGTTGAGGAACGAGAGGCACAAAGATGCCATACGAGCTATCCACGGTGATAATGGCTCGGAATTCGAAACTCTCGTTTTGAAACCTTTTGCCATGACTTGGGTCTTGAGCACCGCTTTTCGACTCCGTGTACGCCTCCCCGAGAATGGTGTTGTGGAAAGGAAGAACGGGACCTTGTGCGAGATGGCTCGGACGATGCTTGATGAGTATAGGACTCCGAGGAGGTATTGGGCCGAGGCGGTGAATACCGCGTGCTATGTGTCGAACTCGGATATACCTTAGAGTGCACAAGAAGAAGACATGCTATGAGTTGATGCATGGTCGCACACCCAAGGTGAGTCACTTCCATGTCTTTGGTTGCAAGTGTTTCATTCTGAAGAAAGGCAGGAAGTTGGATAAGTTTGAGGCTAGGTCTGTTGATGGCATTTTCTTTGGTTATGCATCTCATTCTAGAGCATATCGTGTGCTCAATCTTGAAACTAACCAAATCGTGGAGACTTGCGAGGTAACCTTCGACGAGACAGAGCCATGTAGTCAGCTTGTCTTTGAGTGTGCAGGTGATGATGAGCTTGGCGAGGAGATCTTTCAGGAGGAGGAGCATGAACATGGTGATGATGAAGATGGCGGTGTGGTGCCCCCGGCTGAACATGTACCCACTACATCGACTATAATGATGGACGGACCCTCTACTACACCTATGATGACAAATCAAGAATGAGGAGAAGGCGATGTTGAGGGGGAGGTAGCATCGAGGCGAGAACCTCCCCGGCGAGTACAGGTGGATCACCCAGCTTCGAGGATCATCGGTGACATGAATGAATGCACTACACGGTCGAGGGTTCGAAACAATTCCCATTTCGCTCATGCTGCGTTTGTTGCTACTTTTGAGCCCAAAGACATTAGACACGCACTATCGATCACAATTGGGTTAATTCGATGCATGAGGAGTTGGAGAACTTTAAGAGGAATCAAGTGTGGGAGTTGGTTGACCCTCCCCCCGGGGTGTAAGTCGATTGGTACAAAGTGGGTGTGGAAAAACAAAGAGGGAGAGAAGGGTGAAGTTGTGAGGAACAAGTCTAGGCTTGTTGCTCAGGGGTTCAGTCAGAAGGAGGGGATCGACTACGAGGAGACCTTTGCTCCCGTAGCCCGTTTGGAGGCGATTAGGATCCTTCTAGCCTTTTCCGTGGCTAAAGGGTTCAAGTTGCACCAAATGGATGTGAAGAGTGCTTTCCTGAATGGTGTGTTGGAGGAAGAAGTGTATGTGAGGCAACCTCCTGGGTTTGAGAGTGAGAAGTACCCCCACCGGGTGTACAAGTTGAGGAAGGCGTTGTATGGGTTGAAGCAGGCGCCTAGAGCTTGGTATGGTAGGTTGAGGGGGTTCTTGTTTGAGAGAGGTTTTGAGATGGGGAAGGTCGATCAGACCTTGTTTTTGCTGAGGCAGGGCAGAAATATCCTGATTGTGCAGGTGTACGTGGATGATATTGTCTTTGGTGGCTCGTCTAACTCTCTTGTTGCAAGGTTTGCAGATGATATGAGCAGGGAATTTGAGATGAGCATGATGGGTGAGTTGCGCTTCTTCCTCGGGCTACAAATCAAGCAATCAAAGGAAGGAACATTTGTGCACCGTGCTAAGTACACCAAGGACATTGTGCGAAAGTTCAAGATGGAGGACTCCAAGGCTATGACGACGTCGATGAGTACGACTTCGCTCTTGATGCGGATGAGGAAGGTGAACACGTGGACCGGAAGAAGTACCGAAGCATGATCGGGTCACTCCTCTACTTGACGGCGACGAGGCCGGACATACGATTCTCGGTGTGTCCGTGCGCTCGTTTTCAAGTGTCTCCGAGGACTTCGCTTCGGCAAGCGGTGAAGCGAATTTTCGGGTACTTGCGTCACACTCCCGACTTCGGCCCTTTGGTACTCCGCGTCCTCTTCTTTGGCGCTTCATGGTTTTTCGGACGCGGATTTTGCGGTGTCGGTTGGATAGGAAGTCCACTTCGGGACTTGCCGCTTTTGGGTTCTTCTTTGGTGTCTTGGTCTTCCCGCAAACAGTCGAGTGTTGCTCAATCCACTACCGAGGCCGAGTACGTTGCCGCTGCTAGTTGTTGTTCTCAGCTCCTTTGGATTTCATACACCATGAGTGACTTTGGTGAGGAGTATACCCATGTCCCACTTCAATGTGATAGCACAAGTGCCATAAGCGTTGCAAAGAACCCATTGCTCCATTACAAAACCAAGCACATAGAAGTGAGGTATCATTTCCTGAGAGACAACGTAGAGAAAGGAAAGATAGCTTTGATCCATGTACCCACACATGACCAACTAGCCGATATTTTCACCAAACCCCTAGATCAAGCAACTTTGACTCGTTTGCGGGGCGAACTTGGTGTGTGTTTGATTTCTTGAGTTGGGTGTGTGGGAGCTCCTTTGTAGCATATGTATAGTTTCCTTTGTGCATTTCTTGCATTTGGCATGGCATATGTAACATGATGTATAGGCATCCTTGTATCTTAGATTGCATGCATTTTGTATCATATGCATTGGATAGGAAAAGCTTCTCCTATATACATTGTTCACCATGGGATGCTATATATGTTTTTGTGAGCTTGTTTGGTATGCTATGGTTAGTTTGGCTTAGCTCTTGATGATCTTGTTGAATGGTCCATGGTTGATGGCTATTTTTTTGAAAATGTCACATATATGCTCTCTCATGAGTAAACGCCTTTATATGTGCTTGACATGTTTTAGTGGCTTTGCTATGCTTAATTTGTGGTTGGATAGCTAGTTTATTGATCATATGGGGCCAAAGGCTCATTTGCCATCATGAATGTTTAGCCCTCTTGCTTGATCTTATGGAGGGGCATAAGTTCCTTTTTGTCGCAAAGACATTTCATGTACCATTCACAAATCTGAAAATGAAATGAAAAATGCTTGGAAAATATGTTCCCATGTCATATGTGCTGAATTTAATTTGCTTTGGGTGCTAAACCGTTGCATGATGTCTACCAATGAGAAGTCTCATACATAGAAGTAGGCACATGGCCCGGTGGCTTTGACATGACATGAGGTGCTTGTGGGTGTTTGTGATGGTCTTATGATTAGAATGGCTGTCCTAGCATGAAGTTTGTGTGGCTTTGCCATTTTGACATGTTTTGCTCATGTTTAGGTTTTTGCTTGTGAGAAAGTAACTTTTCGCAAAATTACTCAAATCCTTTTTAGCCTTGTCCAATGGTTGTGAAACTTGGTGATCACGTAGTTAAGGTCATTACGAACTCCGTCGAGTATCTAACTTGCTCATTTGGACTTGTGTAGCTCCTTGTGATGAATTTTGTATATTCGAGAAGCTATATATTGAAAGTTTTCGCATTTTGCCTTGATTCATTCATTGTCAACAAGGGGGAGAAGTTTGTGCATGCTTTGGGCACCTGGGAGTGTGTGGAAGGTGTTCCAATTGGTTCGGGAAAATTTTGAGCGAGTTTGGTGCGGGCCGGTCACATGGGGCGGTCCAACCGCCCCCAGGCGGTCGGATAGGGTGCGGGCGGTCTAACCGCCCCGTATAGGCGGTCTAACCGCCCCGAGCGAGTGAGCGAGGTGTTTTGCTCCTTGTTGCATTCCCGCGTTGCATTGCTGCATTTGTTCAGGGGGAGTGTTCTTTGGCTCTGGGGGAGCTTGCATATGTGCATGGGGAGCTCTTTGTGGTGTTCGAGTTCGCTTTGGTGGTTTGCGCTCTTTGCTTGAGCTTTGCTTTGTCTCGGATGTGTCGAGCCGTTGCCCTTGCCTAAGGGGTCCGAGACTTGTCTTCTTCAAGTGATCTTGCTCTTTGCCTTTCTTTGGCTCTCGATCGCTTGTTGAGGTTTCTTTTTATTTGTTTCTTTTCTTTTCCTTTTCTCTTGTGTTACTTCATGTGAGAGTGTTGTCAATGCACTCATCAATGGGGAGATTGAGGACCATGTGTGGTTCGAAGATCGGTGGATGGTCGCTTCCTTGTGTGATGAGTGATTGACAACGTTGTGTGGACTGATTCTTGGCTAAGTATTGCAGGTGCAGGTTGCGGCTTGACTCGTGTTGGTGCAGGTGAAGAACAAGCGTGAAAGGTCGTCGCCGGTGAGGCTTCCAGGTGTGGAGAAGACAAGAAGGCTTTGTTCGAGGGACCCGGTGGCCAGTGGGGTCAAGTCCGGGCCGCATGGTGGCATGAACAGCAAGATGAAGTCGTGGACGGTTTCTTGGTAGAGCCTCAAAACCAAGGGCGAGCCGGGACTACGTGGGAGCTGAGTCATGAGTGGAGATTGGCGGAGGCTACACCGAGTTCGCGGGGTTTGCAGTGGTTCACCAGAAAACCACTGGGTTACTCGGTTGAGCCACAAAACCGAGGCTGAAGACTCGATGAGGAGGCACGGCCACCTAGGCCAGTTGAACCACCCAGGAGGGGCGGTCAGACCGCCTGGGGCCGGTCAGATCTCCCGGGCCGGTCTAACCGCCCAGGGGGGCGGTCTGACCGCCCTGGCCGCCGGCGCCGAGATGCTTCGAAGCGGAGGACACGCGTCGGGATCGCAAGGCTTGCGTCGAGGCTAAGCGAGGTTGCGGTCACCGGCATCCGTCCGATGGTGAAGACATGAAGACTTCCAAATCCGCCCTCGAGGGGCATGTATCCCTAGTTATTAGTGAAGGGTAGTTTAGTCTTTTGGGTGCCTCCACATATACTCATTGAATGGGTGGATGGCGACCAACTCTTGGAACCCTAGCTCATTTTGTTTTTCCATTTCCGTTCTCCATTTTCCTTGGGTTTTTAGAGGACTAGCTTGAGAGCTTCATGTGAGATCTAGATATAGGGATGGATGTTTGGGTGGCAAGCTAGACCTTGTACGAACCTTTCATGGTATGTATAGATGGTACAGCATTGTTCATCATGGTGGTTTTCCCGTCTCTTTTGTGGTGATTTTCGGAGCTCTTTGTTGGCTGTGTTTTGAGGATGATTTCTTGGGGTGTTTGGTGGGTGTCACGTATGAGGTTCTTGTGCCTCTTTGGCTGGTGACTTTGCCCCCAAATCTCCTTTGAATCGGACTCGATTTGGTGGTTTTTCGGGTTGGGCGAGTTCTTGACCTAGAGAAGCAATTTCTTCGATTCCTCTTGATTGTGAGCATTTCGGGTTGATTCCTTTAAGGTAAAGGTTGCCCAGAAGGTAACCCAGCTATTCCCGAAGTTTTGCTGCAATCCGTGGAGTGATTCGGGAGATCAGGCGCGAGGAAGTTGAGGTTTGACCCGCGGGTTCGTTTTCTGGAAGGGGTGGTCTAACCGCCCGCGAGGTGCGGTCTAACCGCCACGGGTGTTTCCGGTGTCGAAATTTTGTTTCGCCGGGATTTTCCTCTGTGAGTTTGTTCGCCTTGACCGGAGGAGTGTCCGGGTGAAATTTGGGGTCGTTCTCGTCTTGTTTGCTAGGTGTTCTCGGTTGGAGTTCGTTCTTGGGTACATGAGGTTAGACCGCCCCCGGTAGCCGGTCTAACCGCCCCTAGGCCCCCGGATGGAGTTTTGGTTTTCGCCAAGATTTTACGGTAGCTAGCATGGCTTTGACCAGAGATCTTTGTTAGTGAAACCGTGGTGAGTTTTGGTGCTCGGAAGAGGCGTTTCGGAGGATTTCTTGGTTACCGGTGGAGGCGGTCTAACCGCCCCCTATACCGGTCTAACCGCCCCCCTCGGTTTGCCGGCTTTCGAGTTGTTTCCGCTATTGTTGCTGCGCGTGTGTTGAGGTTGTCGATAGAGTTTGTTCCTAGGACCAGTAGCACTCCAGTGGCTACGTGGTTTTGGCAAACGGAAGGTAGAAGTGCGGAGTGTGTGATTTCGGGGGTTCGACCGAGCTAGTTCGTCTTGTCGGAGTTTCAATCTCCCTCGAGAAGAATTTTTATCGGCTCCCATTCACTGCCCCCTCTCTGGTTGCCTAATCGGTCCTCCATGATCCACCTTAGTTTTGCACATGTGGTATCTTCATTGATATCATACATATGGATCATGTTTCATGGGGCTTTCTCCCTTGAATTTAACATTTCTCTTTGAGCTATGTTTGCTAGGACTTGCTAGTTTCCTTGGAGACCTTGTGTTTTGGACCTTTTTAGAGATTTTATTCCAAAGGGGGAGAATGTGGGACCAAAGCAAGCTAGTGTTTTCAAAGCGGGAAGAGGCAAGCTATGTGTGAACATAGGAAGAAAAGAGCAAAAAGGGGGAAGTTTGATCTAGGGGGAGTTTGGATGATGGTAAGCATCCAAGCAAGTGTAAGTGGTTCTAATTTTGTCAATTTTTGCAAATTTATGCTTGCTTTCCTTGTGTTGTCATAAATCACTAAAAAGGGGGAGATTGTAGTGAACATTGCCTCTTTTGCCATTTGTTCGAATTAATTTTGGTGATTCATGCTAACACAAGCAATGAGACTACTCAAATTGTCTAGCATGTCCTTGTAGACATATCTAGGTCCCATGGATGCAACCACAATCAAAGGAATCAAAGAACCAAGTCAAAGACGCAAGAAAACAAAGAAAAGACACCATTAGATGAACCGACGGTACCATAGGAAGAAGCGTTGATGCACTTGGTGCACTGCGCAGCAGGCAAAACAAAGTTGCCACCGTCGGATGAAACGACAGTCCATTTTGTAGTTGTGTCAGATGATTGGAAGGAGAAGAGCTGCAGAAGATAAAAGCACTAGATGATCCGATGGTCTAAGTGGGGATACCGTCGGTGTCACACCCGATTTTCCATAGAAAACCGAATGCATCTCATATGTGTGCCGGTATCACAATTTCACACATATGATAGACTCATGAGTGTAATATCACAAGACATTTGCTCAAAACGTACGAGAAAAGGTTTATTAACTTTTATTACACTCACGGAGGTAGACACGAAGGTCTTTACACGAACAACGATAACTATGAAGACGTGACTCCATCTTCATCTTCCACGAGCATCCGACGGTTGATCGCATCCTCGAACTCCTCGTAGTTGGTGAAGTACTCCACTCCGGGGTTCTTCTCCGAACGGCGTAAGCAAGGATGAGTACACTTATGGTTGGTACTCGGCAAGGCCACGGAATAACCGGAAAGCAATATTAATCCATCTTTAAGTTCAATTAATCATGTGAGGGTCCGGGCCGCTCTTGACCGTGAGCACGGCCGATCGATCGCCTTTACACTCGCGAGGTTGCACACTTTTCCCACGGTTCGCGTAAAAGTTCCAAAGAACTTTGAACCCAACCACGCATGTGCTGATCGGGCACAATACCACACTTCCGAGGTGTGATTGCATAGGGGCGCTACGAAGCCTTTACAAAGATATGCAAAAGCATCAACAACCCACGACGATTCTGACTCGGGGCGGACCATAACCCTCCCTAGTGGTCGGCACCTTAGCAAAGGTCGCTACCCCAAAAGAACCGGGCTATACCCCCGCAACCCGCAGCCCCCCGTGTTCCTTTCGGATAGGGTCGTCAACACAATCACACATCTAATTAATTGGCTAAGCCGAGCCATATGGACCGTGATTGCACCGTTTTCCCCGGGTGGTTCTCCATGTTCCGATTAATTTATAGTAATCTTGATTAAAGAATAGGTAGAAGGGTGGTTAGGGTCACTTGCCTTTCTCCAACAATAAGCTACTTTCCTTATCCGCAAAGCTCGCACATGAACTTCCTCGAACGGCGTGTTGGCTACGATCATGCAAGAAAACATACAATAAATAAAACAATACATCAAACATTACCAAAAGACTAAAACAAGCTTTTAGAAATGACGGGCTCGGAGAGACGATCGCATGGATACCAAGAACGCGTAAAACGGAGCTAGGATGAAAAAGATATGGTGAAACAAGGTTCAGGGGCTAAATTGTGAATATCCGAAAGTTTTAGGGGTTTTTCTGCAAGATTTCAGGGACCTAAACATAAATATGTGTGAAACTAGAAGGTCTAACATGTAAAAGGTTAAGGATGGGCTGCTGAACATAGAAACTAAGGACTGCAGGGGCCTAAGCATAAAAGAAAGGACCTGATTGAAAGGCTTTTATATAGGTGGAAGGGTTTATTTGTGAATTCTGAAATCTCGGGGTCCTTTTTGCAAAACTGCCAAGGCAGCCGGCGGAGTGACTGGGGAGTGCCACGTGGCGGGCTGCTATTAGCCGTGCGACGCGGTGGTGACGCAAGCGTGACGTGGCGATGACGCAAGCGTGTGGACCGGCGCCCGTGGACCGGTCCATCGGTCCACGGTGGACCACCGAAGGGGTATGCCCCCTCTTTTAATTTGGGCCGTCCGCTCGGATCCTAAGGCCACGGTTGACTGTCGGCGGTTGGGCGGCGGCGCCGGCGGCGCGCGCGCGCCGGCGAGGTTCGCCGGTGATGCGGGAGGGTGTTCCCGTGCACCAAAACCATGGAAAGGGCATGAATAGGAAGAGGAGGGGAAGGGAAAGCTTACCCGGGGGCCGGAGGGGAGGGAACCGCGGCGGAGGAGGAGATCGGGCGGCGGTTCTTGCGGCGGCGCTCCGGCGGCGGTGGAGCTCCGGCTCGGCTGCCGCGCGTTCGAGTAGGAGGCGGGGAAGTGGTGCGGGAAGCGGCGGACTCGATCTCGCATTTTATAGGGCGGAGGGGGGAAGTGGAGAGGTCGCGGAGGCGGTGGAGTTGGAGCTCGCCGGTGCGCCATTAATGGCGGCGGCGGGCGGCTCGGTGGAGGGCGGTTACGGGGAGGGGAAAAGCCGGGAGGCGGTGGGTGAGTGGCGGCGGAGCCTTAATGGTTAAGAGGAGGAGGTGGAGGGGCGCGGGGAGCGGGGAGGCGGCGCGGGGACGGGGAGACCGGCGGCGGCGCGGGGGGGAAGAAGGGGGGGGGCGGTCCCGAGGAAGGAGGAGAACCCGACGGGTGGGCCCCACCCGTCGGCGAGAGGGAGAGAGAGGAGAGGGGAGGCGGCGGAGCGGGCCGCGTGGGCCGAAAGCCGAGGCGGGCCGCGGGGTTGGATTGGGTTGGGTTGATTTGTTTTTTTTTTCGTTTTCTTTTTTTTTTCTTCCTTTTCTTTTCAAATTCTTTTCAAACCAATTTCAAACCTTTTAAATTCAAATCTTTTTCATCTTTTCAAACTCCAATTTTAACACAAATTTCTCCACTATTTAAGGACTTTTCACAAGTGTGTGTTTTTTTAAGACTTTTTAAAATCACACCACAAACAAAACTCATGCATTTCAACATGATGCACAATCACTTGTTTGATTCTAATTATTAAATGTTGTTTAATTTGATTAGAGGCAAATTTATTTATTCAAATTTATTAAATCCTTAGAAAATAAAACTAAACCTTGTTTCTAGTAATATTTTATTGTGATGGAATTTTCGGGTGTTACAAATCCTACCCCCTTAAAAAGAATCTCGTCCCGAGATTCGGAGGGATCGGGAAACGGAGGAGATACAAGATGTTCTTGATAGATGATGGGTTACTATCACGAGCTTGTTCACTTCTCTTTCTTCTTCGGGCTTGTAGCAGCAAACTCAATCCTATCTCCTTGCGGGGTAGTTAAGAGCACCGACTTCTTGGCACACAAAATGATTCCATCATGCTTGCTTAACCAATCCATACCAAGGATCACATCTATTCCACTGGATGTTAGAATCACTAAGTCTGCTTCAAAATCTATCTCTCCGATCTTAAGATTGACCTGTGGGCATACATAGGTGGATTTCATTTCACCGTTTGGAGAACTAATTAGCAAATGTGTCTTCATGGAACTCTTGGGTACATCATGCTTTGTCACGAATCGTTCAGTAATAAATGAATGCGATGCCCCGGAATCAAATAAAACTGACGGGTACGAGTTGATAAGAAACGTACCAAGCACAACATCTTTGTCTCCCCGAGCTTCTTCGAGTTGTCACATGGTTCACCCTACCATGCATATTGTTCTGTTGACCTCTCGTTATCTCTCGGGGTGTCGGCATATTGCGGCGAGGGCAAATACTGGCGTAGTGTCCCAATTCTCCGCAGTTGAAGCATCCACTGGGGTGAGCGGAGTAGTGTTCCTTATTGGTGCACACGAGCGATTCGATGAGGATTTGGAGCTCGAGGTGTCATTGGGTTGGATTCTTCGGGTTCATCAAACGAACGATACTGCTGACTCTGTCCATGGCCTCTGCCTGGTGTGCTAGAACGAAACTGAGAGTCTTGCGATGAGTTGTAACGAGGGCGGGTGTTACTGCTAGATTGACCTTGAGGTTGAAACTTGCGCTTCTGTTCACGAAGTTCCTTGCGTTTATTCTCCAATCCTATAGCCTTACTGAGTAACATCTGAAAGTTAAGAAATGTGTGGCTCTGCAACTGATAGTTAAGTGGACCTATCAAACCATCGAGAAAGTGTTCTTGTCTCTTTGCATCCGTGTTGACTTCATCTGGTGCATAGCGGGACAAATGAGTAAACTGATCCAGATACTCACTAACTGTCATGTTGCCTTGCTTTAGAGCTAGAAATTCCTTCTTCTTCGACTTCTTCACACCGAGTCGGGATGTGATGTGTACGAAAACTCTCCCGGAACTCCTGCCGGGTAATGGTGTCGGCGGCGGCATGCGCGACGGTGTAAGCATCCCACCAATCAGAGGCTGCACCTTCCAGACGTCCCGAGGCATACAAAACCTTCTCACGATCATTACATTGGGTGATATTCAGCATCTTGTTGATGGTCTTGAGCCAATCATCGGCATCGAGGGGATCCACCGAATGAGATTAAGTGGGCGGGTTGTGGCTCATGAATTCTCTATGCTTGTTCACCGGTGGTGGAGGTGGTGGGGGTCCTTGTGGTGGTGGTCGGATTCTGCTTGTGCTGTAGATTACGGGCCGGTGGCGGTGAGGTTCGAATTAATTGCATCCGTTTCGTAAAGAACTGCCGCATCGTGGGATCCATTGCTAATTCTTGTGGTGAAGGAGGGAACTTGATTCAAGCGATTTATGACGAATGGAATATCTGTCCGACCTCCCGACCTGGTGTTTACCATTTGTTAGGAAAAGGTATTTTCGATAAGATATTGAATTGATAAAGATGAAGAGAAAAGGGGCTAAGATTCAAATTTTAACTTTAATTATTTTATTGATGTATTTGTGGCCATCACTCCACAAAAACATTTCAATCATGTCAAAGATCCAAATCATGCATGTTTACAATCAACAAGCATTAACATCGCACGTCCTCACAAGAACGGCTTTATCGAAACGAAACTGGTAGAAGGGTAGGCAACCTAAGAATCTATCCTATAAAACACGTGTGGTAGTTCAAGGTGGAAGATCAAGAATCAGACTTAGTGTAGAAGAAAACAAAAGATATGATTTTGATAAAGGATAAAATATTTTTTTTATGCGTAAATAAGATATTTTGAATGTTAGAAAGGTTTTCTAGATAAAGAGTCCTTAATATCGACCATTTCTATCGAGGTCGCGTCCTACGGTCGCATTGCTACGATACCACTCTGTCACACCCGATTTTCCATAGAAAACCGAATGCATCTCATATGTGTGCCGGTATCACAATTTCACACATATGATAGACTCATGAGTGTAATATCACAAGACATTTGCTCAAAACGTACGAAAAGGTTTATTAACTTTTGTTACACTCACGGAGGTAGACACGAAGGTCTTTACACGAACAACGATAACTATGAAGACGTAACTCCATCTTCATCTTCCACGGGCATCCGACCGGTTGATCGCATCCTCGGAACTCCTCGTAGTTGGTGAAGTACTCCACTCCGGGGTTCTTCTCTCGAACGGCGTAAGCAAGGATGAGTACACTTATGGTTGGTACTCGGCAAGGCCACGGAATAACCGGAAAGCAATATTAATCCATCTTTAAGTTCAATTAATCATGTGAGGGTCCGGGCCGCTCTTGACCGTGAGCACGGGCGATCGATCGGTTTACACTCTGCAGAGGTTGCACACTTTTCCCACGGTTCGCGTAAAAGTTCCAAAGAACTTTGAACCCAACCACGCATGTGCTTGATCGAGCACAATACCACACTTCCGAGGTGTGATTGCATAGGGATGCTACGAAGCCTTTACAAAGATATGCAAAAGCATCAACAACCCACGACGATTCTGACTCGGGCGGACCATAACCCTCCCTAGTGGTCGGCACCTTAGCAAAGGTCGCTACCCCAAAAGAACCGGGCTATACCCCCCGCAACCCGCAGCCCCCTGTGTTCCTTTCGGATAGGGTCGTCAACACAATCACACATCTAATTAATTGGCTAAGCCGAGCCATATGGACCGTGGTTGCCTTTGTTTTCCGGGTGGTTCTCCATGTTCCGATTAATTTATAGTAATCTTGATTAAAGAATAGGTAGAAGGGTGGTTAGGGTCACTTGCCTTTCACCAACGATAAGCTACTTTCCTTATACGCAAAGCTCGCACTTGAACTTCCTCGAACGGCGCGTTGGCTACGATCATGCAAGAAAACATACAATAAATAAAACAATACATCAAACATTACCAAAGGGCTAAAACAAGCTTTTAGAAATGGCGGGCTCGGAGAGACGATCGCATGGATACCAAGAACGCGTAAAACGGAGCTAGGATGAAAAAGATATGGCTGAAACAAGGTTCAGGGGCTAAATTGTGAATATCTGAAAGTTTTAGGGGTTTTTCTGCAAGATTTCAGGGACCTAAACATAAATATGTGTGAAACTAGAAGGTCTAACATGTAAAAGGTTAAGGATGGGGCTGCTGAACATAGAAACTAAGGACTTGCGGGGGCCTAAGCATAAAAGAAAGGACCCGATTGAAAGGTTTTTTATAGGTGGAAGGGTTTATTTGTGAATTACGAAATCTCGGGGTCCTTTTTGCAAAACTGCCAAGGCAGCCGGCGGAGTGACCGGGGAGTGCCACGTGGCGGGCCGCTATTGTCCGTGCTTGACGCGGTGGTGACGCAAGCGTGACGTGGCGATGACGCAAGCGTGTGGACCGACGCCCGTGGACCGGTCCATCGGTCCACGGTGGACCACCGAAGGGGTATGCCCCCTCTTTTTAATGCGGGCCGTCCGCTCGGATCCTAAGGCCACGGTTGACCGTCGGCGGTTGGGCGGCGGCGGACGGCCGGCCGCGGCGGCGCCGGCGGCGCGCGCCGGCGAGGTTCGCCGGTGGTGCGGGAGGGTGTTCCCGTGCACCAAAACCATGGAAAGGGCATGAATAGGAAGAGGAGGGGAAGGGAAAGCTTACCCGGGGGCCGGAGGGGAGGGAACCGCGGCGGAGGAGGAGATCGGGCGGCGGTTCTTGCGGCGGCGCTCCGGCGGCGGTGGAGCTCGGCTCGGCCGCCGCGCGTTCGAGTAGGAGGCGGGGAAGTGGTGCGGGGAAGCGGCGGACTCGAGCTCGCATTTTATAGGGCGGAGGGGGAAGTGGAGAGGGCGCGGAGGCGGTGGCGTGGGAGCTCGCCGGTGCGCCATTAATGGCGGCGGCGGGCGGCTCGGTGGAGGGCGGTTACGGGGAGGGGAAAGGCTGGGAGGCGGTGGGTGAGTGGCGGCGGAGCCTTAATGGTTAAGAGGAGGAGGTGGAGGGGCGCGGGGAGCGGGGAGGCGGCGCGGGGACGGGGAGACCGGCGGCGGCGCGGGGAAGAAGAAGGGGGGGCGGCGGTCCCGAGGAAGGAGGAGAACCCGACGGGTGGGCCCCACCGTCGGCGAGAGGGAGAGAGAGGAGAGGGGGAGGCGGCGGAGCGGGCCGCGTGGGCCGGGGGGGGGGGGGGGCCGCGGGGTTGGATTGGGTTGGGTTGATTTGTTTTTTTTTTCTTTTTCTTTTTTTTTCTTCCTTTTCTTTTCAAATTCTTTTCAAACCAATTTCAAACCTTTTAAATTCAAATCTTTTTCATCTTTTCAAACTCCAATTTTAACACAAATTTCTCCACTATTTAAGGACTTTTCACAAGTGTGTGTTTTTTTTAAGACTTTTTAAAATCACACCACAAACAAAACTCATGCATTTCAACATGATGCACAATCACTTGTTTGATTCTAATTATTAAATGTTGTTTAATTTGATTAGAGGCAAATTTATTTATTCAAATTTATTAAATCCTTAGAAAATAAAACTAAACCTTGTTTCTAGTAATATTTTATTGTGATGGAATTTTCGGGTGTTACGTCGGTCTATATGATGCCTAGTTTGAATCAAGACAGAGACGCGCCAAGACAGACTCTTCAACACTGGATGAACCGACGCCATGGTCAGAGGAAGTGTCGGTCTATATGACGGTCTCAAAGAAACCAATAGAGATGTTTCGGCGAGAAGTCCTTCAGCACCGGATGAACTGATGCACCGTCGGTGTATCGTGTCGGATCCATTATCCTAGAGAACCTCAATGGCTAAGTGACATGGACAGGGGCACCGGATGAACCTATGACCCTGAAAAGATAGCATCGATTCGTCCGACGCTACCTTTTTCAGTAGCCACTAGCCAACGGCTCCTTGAGTGCCTTAGGCTATTTATACCCCCTCCGCTCATCCATTTGAGGTTGCTGGATTGAGTGGAAGTACAGAGGAGTGCAAGACACCTAGAAGATCATATCCATTCCATCCAAGTGCTAAATTGCTCATCCATAGACTTGCACATGTTTTGTGTGTATGCTTATTGTGAGGCTTAGCTTAGAGCTGAGTGAGTGCAAAGTGTGCCAACCTTGTGAGGTGATTATAAAGTGAATCAAGTTGTACAAGGTGTGTCGGAAGCCTTAGGGCCTAAGTGGCTCATTGGCAATCGTCTTCGACCCTTTGGCTTGCTGTGGAGTGGCGAGGACACTTTGTGAGACCCCCTTCCTAAGTGGAGAAGCTCCTTAGTGGAGGTGGCATCAAGGTGACCGGGGGAGGTTGACGAGTGCCTAAGTGGCGAGCCTTTGTGGCGAGTCAAGTGGTGCTCTTGGGAGAGACTTGGTGACCGGGATGCAATACTCTTGTGTGAGTGCTTCAACAACATGGACTAGGGGTGGCGTAGTGCTTACCGATACCACGGGATAAAATCGCGTGTCAAGAGTTTGCTTCCTCTCATCCATCTTTACTATTTCGCATTACTCTCTTGCAATCCTTGCTTGCTTTTACTTTTCTAGAGCAGTATCATGTTAGGATTGTCTATAGGTTGCAATACTTGTTTTGGGATGAGGATTTCACACTAGATCAAACTTAGATTGCACATATAGATAGATTTGATCAGTTTACTTTGTGCAAAAGTAGTGAAGTCATAGGTTAAGGTCTTTAACTTGACTAATTCACCCCCTCCCCCTCTTAGGCTACGAGCATTCAATTCCTTACACTCTTCTTCTATGATCCAGGTGAGTTTCCTTCATTTTTCTTCTCCATCTTGGATCTCTTTTGATGTTTTCTTTTGTTTTCCTCCAATCTCCAAATCGTCAAGGTGTACGAGGATTTACTTAACTAACGTCAGCACCCGTGGTGCGAATCGGTAGACACAACCGTCGAGGCAAGAACAACGTCTCCATCTTGTTATCGGGAAGGTATATATCGATAACCTCCTTGTCAGAGACATCAACGACGGGAGCGCACTTGTCGAAGAATGGATGCATGTAGTCGCGGAGATTCCCTTGTATATGCCCTTAATTAATTTTGCCCAATTTTAGACGTACAACAAGTATTTAGAAGGTGCATAAAAATAGACATCTAGACTAATTCATTTTATCCTCTCATAATTTGGTCACAAAGAAAATTTCTAAAAAACGAGTCATTATGCTTTTGTAGGATATATAACTATATATACAATGTTTATCTGTTTCCGCGTACTCGGAAGTAGGAGCGAGCATATGGGAACGAATCACTCCCTTCTTATTACTAATTTAAAAATAATTTATGCACATGCTAAACAAGGTCTAGTAAAATCAAAACGACTTATACTTTGTAACGGAGGGAAATAGTGTATTTAGTGATCTCTTTTACCTAACAAGAAAGCAAGAAAATTAATCACACAACAAATGGTAGAGATGAGATCATCCCGTGCTTTCAGGAGTGGCACAGCAAGGAATCTTTGGATCGCTGCTGTTGTTCCTGGATCGTACGGCGCAGAGGTAGCCTTCGCTCGGAAGCTTCCGATGATATAGCTTCCACGATCAGAAGCGCTGTGATTCTCCGGGCCCACACCAGCTACTTCCAAGGAGGGAATGGGGAGCCGGCGGGCCCCACCTTAGCCGATGGAACACAGGTGGGCAAGCAGCGGACCCACCTCCCCTCCCTCCGCTCACGTCAGCATCCTCCCCCTTCCTCTCTCCGAGAAGTGTATAAAAGCTGTGCACCATCTCCTGCTCCCGGCACACACCCAATAATCAATCTCTAGCTAGTTTAGCTACTGTAGCGAGAAATAAACCATGTCGGGCGTGTGGGTGTTCGAGGACGGGATCGTGCGGCGCGCCGACAGCGACCCTCCGAGCGGCACCGGCGCCGGTGGGTCGCGGCCGAACAAAGTGCTGGTTCACGTGCCCAGCGGCGAGGTGGTGACCTCCTACGACGTGCTGGAGCGGCGGCTCCGGGAGCTCGGCTGGGAGCGCTACCTCTACGACCCCTGCCTGCTCCAGTTCCACAAGCGCTCCACCGTGCACCTCATCACCGTGCCCCGCGACTTTGCCCGCCTCAAGCTCGTCCACATGTACGACGTCGTCGTCAAGACCCGCAACGTCTTCGAGGTCCGCGACCCCGCCCCAGCCTGACCGGCCGTCGGCTGCCTTCGTCCTCGTCGATCGGACCGGCGCTGCACAGCCTGCTGGCCACCGGACTGACTGTCGCCGTCGTATCAGCGCCCACACATGTATTGAGGTATTGTATATTTGAATTGTGAGATCCAGTAAAGTAGAAGAATACGTGTGATATGGCGGCGCCCTGCTCCCGCGTGGCTACTAGCTCCATACTCAAATATACGACGTTTAGGACGAGAAATTTAGTTCAAAATGAACTGAATTCTGTCCTAAACCTCATCAATTTGAGGATGGAGGGAGTACTTTGCAAGGACTACTCCTACGTTGTTTGGCGCCAATTATACATATATAAAGAGCGCGTCGTGGTTTGCTTTTATATTGAGGGCGTGCTTCTTCCACAAAAGATTGTTGTACATGTATCAATCGATTTGTATGGTAATGGTGTATGGCTTGTGAAATAAAGCTGCAATTTTCTCATTATTCAGTTTTGTCAAATGTCCGATGATAGATCTCTGTCTTGATCAATTGTTTGTGAACAAGCTAAATCATGGCCTTGATTGTTTTTTCCAATATCATATGTCCTTTTTTCAATTAAATTTAGTGTGTGTGAATATTTTTAGTTTTTTATTTATGAAAATGGTTACTAAAATAGTGACAGGGGAGAGAAGAACTATATACAAAGTGAATATTTGAATAGACTATATGATAACATGTAAAACCTTAGAATTATATCATATACATTGAGAAGTCGACTGCGTGTGACAACTACCCCTCCTGTGCTGGATAGGTTTGCATCTAATAATAGAACAATTCACACATCCATACTTTGCTACCAACAACTTTGTATGACGGAGACATGAATATATAAGAATTCTGGCAAGAATGTTGGAATAAAATGGTATTAAAATTGTCGCAACACATTGGTGTACACTTAAATTGTGTTATTGCACGGTAAACAATAATTTATAATTCCTCTAAAATGACAGTTATCATCAGCATGTTCACAAATGAATGACTATCTGACAGCCACAGAAGTTTCAAAGTTGGTACGTACATATATAAATCCTGGTCATCAGTCGTAACTGTTTAGAAAATACTTTCTCCGGATATAAGGCACGGTCAAACTTGGTATAGTCACCAATACCAAAATTTGGCTTTTAATATATCATAAAAAATAATTCTTATAATAAAAAATTATAGTCATAAGAAAATATTTTTTAACACAAATTCAATGATATTATTTTTTCAAGCCAAAAGTTTTATTATACAAGGCTATGAGTAGGTCAAACATTATTATACCCCGCGCGTTGGTGAGGCAATTTTTTAACAAAATTTTAATATTAAATGTGAAAGTATAAACACAAAAAATATTGCATGAATTTTTTTAAATAGCATTATACATGAAAACATGTTAATTTTATTGATAGAGAATCATTCTTAAATGATTGATTCTACATATAATTCTATTGCGGGAATTTTGTGATGTGCTACTTAGAAAGACATGTTATTAGTCAGAGAAAATCATTTGAAGACATAAATAGATGATTTAGTAGATGGTGACATGGTCTACAGTGGGTTTATGGTGTGAATGGTTGCATGTTAAGAGAAATAGAGCTATATATGACCCTTAGTGGGGTGCTCCTAAATAGATATAGATAATCAGCACCATTGTGAAGATAGTATTTTCATTTGTATTCAATGAACATTGTGGATAACATCGGAAGAAGCTTGTATATCTTGGAATACAAATATCTTAGTGGAAGTTGTAATTTTTTCATTACTCCATTCATCCAGAAATAATAAGTGTATATTGATCAGGAAAAGTGAAAATTTATAAATGTTGATTAACAATTAGTTAAATTATAACCACATTTACTGTATAGCAGTTGCATCAATATGATTATATTCAAAGTAACTTTGATTAAGATGGTATTGAGTCATCCGAAAATTGACAATATAATACTATAAGAAAAAATAAAATCTAAATATATTGAAGTTTTTTGGTCTAGTTCAAATACACCTATCATTTATGACAGAGAGAATGTAATAAACAAAGAGGGTGATTTGCCAAAATGTCCGTAGCGAATTGAACCGACGATAGATGCCCTAAAGATTGTTCCACTTTTGTAAGAACCTTTGCTCCAAATAAGTACCTCTCCAAATCTGGGGTTTATTTGTGCATATATTAACCAAACACAGTACTTATTTGTGCTTATTTCTATAAGTGTTTTAATGTACATAAGTTTTTGGAGCGTGCTTTATGGTGCTTATTTCTGTGGTCCGTACCTCTCTTTCCGTCAATTACCCCTCTCTATTACTACATAAACTTATTGTAAGTTCATGGAACCAAACAGCTCTTTGTACTTATAATAGGGGGTGCTTGGATCCATGAGACTAAATTTAGTTGGACTAAAATTAGTCTATTTGAGAGGCTAAAGTTTCAAGCAACCCTGACTAAAGAGGGGCTAAAACTAGTCTTGAGACTAAAACTTTTTAGTAAGGGGAACCCTACTAAACTTTGTTTTATCTATCTCTCTCTTCATGTAACCTCATAGAAATCTTTAGCATGCCCCATCTATTTGCTGGAGAGGGAGAGAGATAATTAATGCTCATTTACTACATTTTTTGCGAATTACACAATATATCAGAGACACTCGCAACGCATGCACACTCATCCCGATGAATACATACAAGCAAACCCTACCCATATGAGCATCTTCGAAAACTATGTCGGTAAATCCTCAAGATTGGTCGACAAAGTCACCACAGGCGCCTCGCTGTCGACGGGAACGTCGCCTACCACTGAAAGCACAAACGCCGTTAAATCCTGAGAAATTCGCTCCCACGGGAGTCGAACCCAAGACCTGAGGTGCTACCGGGGCTCTTGTAATCACTAGGCTACATACTCTTTCGCCTCATTTACTACATTTTAGTCTATTTAGGATTTGGATCTAAGAGTAGGTGAAACTAGTAATTTTGAGCCTGACTAGTTTTAGTCATGGGACTAAAAGATATCCAAAGCACCCTCTAAGTATGTGTTTACAAGAAGCTAATGGTATGTATAACAAGTATCTCCTAACCAAACACAGCCTAATTAAGATGCACTATCCGTAGCTGCGTGTGAGGATGGCAATTCGAACTCTTCCTCTCCGACCAGTTGCATATCATTCGTTCATGCATGTACCTGCTGTCTCGGGGCCTGCAACATTACAAAGATCTAGCCATGTGATTGGGTGCAGGATATTGTCCACACCTGATAGTACCAAACGGTCTTACTTATTTCCTAGCCACAAGGCTATATTAATAATTCAAAATATTTCGAGGAAGTCATTGGCTCTCAGCACCTTGCATATTGTGCAAATCATAATATTTGATGTTGCTTAGTTCAGTTTTGAACTCTGAAACGTCAAATATAACGATACGGAAGTAGTTCAGTTTTGTACTTATAGTTGTTTAGAAAAATTCTTGAGCAGACCTTTTACTTCCACTAGCTATGTAGTCTGTTGAGCACGCCTACGTACTATGTCTCATCTAGGACCCTTGAACAAAAATACAGATATTCGAAGTAGGAATTCATCTTGATATTGGCAAACAAAATGGTGCATGCACCAACATCCATACCGTTGAATGCATGCATGATCGCACATATATAAACCACTAAATATAGCTAGGTAGGAATATAGCTGGTGATCTCCATAACATGACAACGCAACCAAGACATCTGAGAACAACGATTATTGTAACTATATATATACGGGAAGTAGATCATGTGCCCTCCAACAACGTACTCTAGCAAGCATACAAAGTGCATCAATCAATAGTACAAGTTCTCAACACAAAAGAAATAATAAATCCAGCACCAGTGAAACAGTCAATACATGGTTGTCTCGAAATTTCCTATCTTAGCTTAAAACATCAGCTTACTGGGATTTATTACCGTGGTTAACTCGAGAAAAATATGATCTGATGACTCACTTGAAGTTCATGATTTAAATTAACCAACTTGGCGGTTCGATATAGCAAACAACTTGGCAGTTCCTAACCAATGTGAGACTAAGGAAATTTCTTTCCTGACAATTTTCTACGGATAACCAGCAGTTCTAGTTTTTTTTATTTTCCTCTCAAGTGGCCAACAAACTAATATCCACATTTATTGTATGTAGCTCTCTAAATATATACTATAAACATATCTATAAATTAAGGTACGGACACACATATATATAGACTAATACTCCTTCTGTTTCAAAATATAGGTATTTAATTAGCATTTCAAGATACATAGTTTTTGTTATCTTTACGGACATAGTTTATCTAGAGGTCCATGGCAAAAGCTATGAACGTAGAAGAGCTAAAATGACTTACAATTTGAAATATGGTATGATCAATTAACAATTCAAATTTAAAATCGAAAATAGGGGGGCTACTATTGTAGGTAAATATGTTACTATTCACATAATGTTACTCATCATATGAAAGATACCACTTTAGAGTAACGTGTGCAATGTTCACATCAATGTGCCGATGGCCTGATGATCTGATGGATAAACATAGTATTGTAGCCATGCACTTTTGTTGTTCATGTCACTACTGGAAACCGAGCCTTCACTGAGAGCCACCATCCTCTCGGCGAAGCACTGTTTACTAATGGCGGTGAGTTCACTGAGAGTAAACTCTCGGCGAAGCGCTCTCGGCGGAATGCTGCCGGTGAAGGCCCCTTCGCCGAGAGCCGTGGGTCCCCTCTCGGTGCATGTGCGCCGAGAGCCTACAATAGCTCTCGGTGAAGGTATTTTTTGAAATAAAAAAAGCAGCAGGTGCCACCGCGCCCCCCACCGAACGCTGCCACCGCACGCCACCACCGCCGCGCCACCATCGTCGCACGCCACCACCGTTGCGCTACCACGCCACCACCGCCGCACGCCACCACAGCAGCACACCACACACAGAAGGGGAAGGCGCACGGGCCACCACGCCACCACCACCGCACGCCACCCCCACCACACACCACTACCGCCTAGATCTACCGCCGCCAGAGCCGGGGAAGGAGGTACGGGCCGCCGTACATAGAAACATACACACACATACATACACACAGAGAGAGGGGGGACCCGGAGCACTGGACCACCTAGATCCGCCACCGCCGGAGCCGGGTCGAAGCTGCGCCGCCGGGTCGTCGATGTCGTACCACCGAAGTCGTCGATACTGCGTCGCTGGGTCGTCGATGTCGCGCCGTCGGGTCGTCGAGGTGCCGGGGGGCCGAATCTGCCGCCACCGCCCTCGCCCCGCCGCTGCTCCTCGCCACGAGGTGAGGAGCAAGCGGAGGGGAAGGAGGGGGGTGGTGCGACTGCACCGGCGAGAGGGATGGGGGAGGCGGCGGCCGACGGATCTGGAGGAGGAAGAGCCGGAGAGGTGGGGGAGGCGGCACGGCGAGAGAGGAGGGGACGGCCAGGCGAGAGAGGGAGGGGGAGGCGGCGACGGAGAGTGGGAGGGGGGGATTAGGGTTGCGGGGTCTGGGAGGGTGCGAGGCTCATTATATAGGAAACATATATGGGCTATGTGGGCCGGCGGCGGTAATGGGCTGGTGGCCCAAGTTTTCTTCGCCGAGAGCCCAATAAATTGTTCTCGGCGAAGATTTTTTCTAAAATATTTCTAAATTAGTTAAAAATAGTAAATAAATGCAAAAAAACCTCAAAAACTTAACATAACACTAGATATGATGTGTATTACTTAAAAGTTGTTGTGGCCAAACTCAAATTTAAATTTCTTTAATGTACCAAACCTGGTGACATTAGTTCAAATTCTCTGAAACTTCTCGTGAGATGTTCCGGTTTCTACACAGTGTACGTGTCAAAGTGCTCAAAATGTTCTCAACTTTTTTCCACAACCTCAACATATGATATAATGAGCGCTCAACAAAATTCGTGATTTTTAATCTTCATTTGAATTTTATACAATTTTAAAACCTTTCTACGACACGATCTTCAGCATGATCAGAGAGCAAAATGTTTCAAATTTAGTTTTATTTCGTGTACATGGCCTTAGAGATGTCTCACGAACATGAATCTCATTTTTCCAACAACTTTACTCTTTGATTTCATGCACTTGCAGTTCCTATTGGAGTCTTCGAAAAAATTGCCTAGAATGAAGTAAAATTTTTAAAAATAGCAAACAGAAATAAAATTGCCTCAAATTTGAACATATCCTTTGTATAAGTGCATGTTGATGGTAGAAAAAGTTTGAAGGTGAAAAAGTGATTTTTTAAAATTTCTTCGCCGAGAGCCAAAAAAACTCTCGACGTAGAAATTCTTCACGGAGAGCCAGCCGGCTAGCTCTCGTTGAAGAATTCTTCGCCGAGAGTTTTTTCTTGGCTCTCGGCGAAGAATTTATTCACCGAGAGTTTTTCTCTTCGCCGAGAGTTTCTTTTTTTACTCTCGGTGAAGAGTTCTTCGCCGAGAGCCCAAGGGAAGGCTCTCGCCAAAGATTTTTGCTCTCGGCGAAGAACTCTCAGTTTCCTAATAATACAATTCTTTATGTACAATTTAATGTGTATGGCTCGTAGAATTTAACGTGTTGGTGAGCGTGCTTGGCACCTGCTAGCACAAAAAATCTTGAGCCGCTGCGGTAGCACCTGTCAGCAGTTAATTTGCTATGCTGGCAGGCGACTTGAGCCACTGCCAGCACAAACCCATTAGTATCGACCGCAATCGCGACCGGCACTAACGTGTTTGGACGAATGTCCGATTCTGTAGTAGTGAGAAGACCTGGAACTAGGAGGACCAAATATTCTAGTTTAATCTGTTTTAGTTAAAACTAACAGATTTAGTCAATCATGAAAGAGATTAGAATTTACTTATATACAATGGCTATTACAGGATTTAAGTTTTGTAGGTGGTGAATTAGGGATAGCAGTTTTAGACATTGATAAATAGAGAAATTGCTCTTGTTGCATTGCTTACTAGTGGCGCTACCTCGAATATATTCCTATGCCATATAGCCTATCACTTTTAGTTGTCACGATATTCATGTCCCTTTTGTTGGTCGGTTTGCTTACAACGTAGTGTCCAAGTGGCACCCCCTGTTGCTTGTTATTAGATTACCAGCTTTTACATGTTCTTCATAGCTTTTGGGAGAATAACAAAATTGTTAGGGCTTGTTGGGGGTATAGGAGTACTGAAGTACAATCAAGGGGACTGAGTTGATAATGAACAATTTTTTCATCTGATTCTTCACATTCCACTCTAATACTCTTCTAACTAAATAAGTGCTTAGAATCGATAGATACATATAAAGGAGATGCTGATAAATATATACATGTGTAATTTTTTTTCTAGATTATATTCACCCAACCTCCAAAAGTTGCGTGATTACCTCCATAATTTGATGAGATGAAGAGTAGTAGAGATAGATACCTCTTCCAGTTTTTTTGGTCTGTTTTTCTGTACTGTTGAAAAAACCGGCGAAACGAATAAAACCGTTACCGTCCAGCCGAAACCTTTCCCAGCTGGTGGCTGCGGCCGAACGCGGACGATGGAGACGACGATGGGATCGGAGCCGGCGGCCGCCAGCGGGAAGCATAGCGGCACTTGGACGTCGACCTCCGCACGCGCGGGCGATCCCGTCGTCACCGTCGCCGCGCACTCGCGTCGGCGTCGGACTCGACGTGCCCCCGCTCAGCCAATCGATGCCTAGAATGGAAAATCAACTTTTCCGACCGTCCCGCGCGCACGCGCCCACCCATCCGCGCGGCGGCCGGCCGCACGTGAAGGGCCCCGCGGCGGGACCACGGGAGGCGCCCCCCGCCACGCGCATGCACGCGCAGGCGTCGGCGCCTCCAGCCGGGACGGTGACCGCCTCCGGGCCTGGCGCGGGCAGGGGCAGTGGTGGACTGGTGGTGGCCGGCCGGCTGATCCTGTCCCCCCGTCGACGTCCACCGGACGGACCGAGGTAAAATGGACCCTTGCAAAGTAACCACTGCGTGCCTGGGGCCGCGAGAACTCGCATGTGCATGACATGGTAACTAAACTGTGTCAATGGATGCCTTGCCGTCGGTGTCGTGGGCAGGACCACGTATCGCCGTCAGCCGGATGACTACGGACCCTGTCCTCACAGTTGTCAGTCCTCGCAGTGAAGGAAGTAGTCTGGGAGAGAAAATCTGTTGTAATGGGCTCCACGAACATGCACAAACTTGATGTACCTTTTCTGCAAAGATGTGGTACCACCTACAGTGATGATAACGTTGACTTTGTTTTGGTTTAATTTCACACGTAAAAAAATTCACCAATAATTCCGATCCGCAAGTGCTTAATATCTCTAAAGAGCAACTGATACTGATATTTCCAAACTAAACTGAATCCGTAAAATAATCAAGATACCCCTTGGGTTCCTAAAACAATAAAGGCAAATAAAGGCCTCTGCAAAACACACCCCCCTACCGCCAGCACGACCCAGCCAGGCATCCAGGGGCGAAGGCAGTGGTGGGGCGGCCCTCCTACCGCCGGTGCCACCATGGCAGCCCCACCGAAGCCTCCCTAGGAAGAAGAGGTGGGAGAATAGTGAAAAGAGGGTCAGGAGACAAGAGATGGAAGATGCATGAGCAACCCCTCCTAAGCTGATTTTCTAGCTTCGCCACTGCAGGTATCTGTATACATCTGCAGGTATCTGTACACATCTGCTTGTGCTCCTCTACATCGAGCGGCATTGTGGTACCTTACAGGGCGGCGGCGACTTGTGCGTCGGGCAGCTTCGTTGCGGCCCGGAGGTGGCTACGACTTACGCTCGGTAGCGCTCATGCTGCGCTACAAGAAAAGCGCCGACTATTTATGATGTTTCTGACTGATGTTGTCATAAAATTTTACTCCTGAGCAAATTTACTGACAAAAAAATTGTCGTCATACAAAGGTTGCTAATGTAGCTAGCCATTCCATGTTACATGATGGTTTTGTGACGCTATAAGCTCCGCAAAAACATGCAACCATTATTTAAAAAAATAGAGTGTTACATGTCGTCATAAAATTTAAAAGGATCCCGCATGTAAACATTCTTTTGAAAATACACTACAAGAAATATACCGACTAGTGACGCAAAAAAAGGTTGTTTCTCGTCATAAACCGCAATTAATGACACAGGTTGTTACGAAAACCTTCTGTCATTAATCGAGCGCCATAAACCACGATTAATGACGAGACCATATTTCGGGACGTCATGAGTTTAATGACATGTATAAATTCGTAACACTAAGGTGTCATAAGCTACATACCACATCGGACCAAAATCTGATGTGGCACGACGTTTTGTGACAAATCGTTTCGTCATTAAGCGAATTCAACCCATATTTTGTTAGGTCAAGCCCCAAATTCCTTGTCGTCATATATTGAATTTGGCCTGCTTAATATTAAGTTGAGCCTAATTTTTCGGTCATCATAAATTGATTTTAGGCCTTATTAAGGTTGGAATGAGCCCAATAAATATGGTTGTCATAGTGTAGGATCTAGGATATCGACTAGAGGGGGGTGAATAGTCGGTTTAAAAACTAAAACCACAACACTAGAGAAATTTAATTAGAACCACAAGGAGAATTAAATCTCTACCTACTCTATTCCTAAGTTAGGGGTTTTGCGGCCTAGGGTGACAAGATGAACAACAATCTCTAGAAAAGGAAGGCTCAACGTAAAGTACTTAAAAGGAAATTAAGGAAAGAAATAACCGAGCACAAGAGACGAATTTTATCCTGTGGTATCGATGACTTGCCGGTCACCCCTAGTCCACGTTGAGGTGGATTCACTGTTCAACCGTTCCTCTATCAAGACACCACTTGATCTTGAGCCGGTTAGAACCAAAGAACCACTCCACACCTCGATTCCACTAGAGTTGCTCTTTACCGCTCCGGTGAGGTGAGCACAATACCTCTCACAACACGAAATCCGGAGCCACGCACAATCTTCTTGCGAGCTTCAACGGATTCTTTCACCACCAAGCCGTCTAGGAAGCGGCAACTTCCAAGAGTAACAAATCAACCACTTGCTTGATGATTCCCTAGTGCCACAAAGATCAAAATCTTGATGCAATGCACTAGAAACTCTCAATCTCACTAAGATACAACCACTAAGCCAAGTGAGTGAGAGAGAGGAGAGGGAGAGCTCAACAAGGGAGTATAGACCTTTCAAAGTGCCAAGAGAGGCTCTCCAACCCCGGGCTTGGAGTATAAATACTCCCCCTTCTCGTTACTAGCCATTAGGGACAAAACGCATGCCTCGCGGACTCTCCACGATGCCCTCGCAGACTGTCCGCGTTTGAATTCCAACGGTAAAAACGCGAATGCCGGGGACAGCCCTGAGGGTCCCCTAAGAAACCAGGGGAATCCTACTTAAAACCTGCAAAAAACAAAAACAAAATGCACCTGTTACCTAAACACGCACACAGGGCACGGCCCACGCTGCGGTGGCCCCCGCGGCCCACCGGAGTGGCCCAATCAAAGCCCCCCTCGAGCGGGTTCCGCCTCGCTCGAGGGCTAACACCTTCCTCGAGCGGGTTCCGCCTCGCTCGACGGTCCCCTCCTCCTTCGAGCGGGCTCCGCCTCGCTCGAGGCTCCCTCACAAGCGCACCTGCTCCCGCACGCGGGTACGGGCATTTAATGCTCTGACACGGCAGAGCCGCGCCATCACGCGCCTGGGAATCACGTCCCGGCGCTGTTTCGCCAAGTCCCTAGGGGAAACCCATCCCCGCCACTGCAGGGAACTGTGCGGCATGGCCAGTGTCAGCTCCGTGACGCTGTGCCACCCACTCCCGTACGGCTAACACGCTGCGCCCTCGAAGGGGGGCGGCTGCACCCTCGAACCCTTCCCTCGTGATTCTGCAGGGTCAAACCGTTGACGCGAAAAGTGCACTCAACGCCAATCACACAGCAAGCCGAACAAAGCTGGCTTCACACGCGCAGAGAGCAAAAGACGTGCCAGTCAATTTTTTCCTGAAAATTAACAAAAGATAAGGCAATTAGATATCAAAGCTTGGAACTTGCCGGGTGGTACCAGACATTTCCATATTTACGGCTAAAAAGCCAAATGAGATGACACATAGCTATAGAAAGCTATCTGCCAAAGAACTACGACCATTCGGGAGACCGCAAAAGGGGAAAAAGCAACACTGCCGAATGGATGACGTAAGCATGACAGCGATCGGTCTTTGTTTGAACAAGGATGCATGTGCACGAGACCATGACCGATCCCCATGAAGATTAGCATTAAATAAATAAATAAAGTAAAGCACGAACATGATCATGTATTAAACAAGCATGCATAGATCCAAAGCACTAGTCTACCGCATGTCTAGTTACTTTAAAACCCGTCGGGTACGATATCAAACAAATCTATCCACCGCATGATACAACTTGCATGAAAAACCGTACCACTTTCCATGAATAGATCTATCCACCGCATGATACAATCTAAATATGGAAAGCTAAAAGAATACATCATTTAAAACACAAATAACGCACGTGTTCTACTCGTGAAGAAACATAACCGAATACGGCCGAAACCGATTCGGGGTCCATGAAGAAGGAACAAACATTACCACGTGAATAAATCTATCGATTGATTTGGGAAACTAATCCACCGGATGACTAGCTCCAAAGCAACCCAAAAACCCGCATCTACCGCACGATACCCGGCTCTTTCAAGATTTATACAAACATTAGCAAGCTTGCACCCGCAACACGTAACAACCTAGATCGATTCGGTTTCGGCTATCGGAGAGCACAAGATCCACGTGTTAAAACATGAAATCTACTCGAACAAGGATCATAAAAGAGAAATAGCCGATCCAAACCCATCTAGATTGGGCAAAGATGTGCTACATGAATTAAAACATAAAGTAAAACTCAAGATAACACGGGGTAACTTAATGAATCTATTGAATCTTGCCAAAATCCAATAGAGCCGATAACTAGCTTCGAGCTAGATCTTAGCCTACCGCATGACTCATGATCTAACAAGAAACCTTCTTGAACCAGGCTTGAATCTACCGCATGACACGAAGCATGGTAACAAGACTACTTGCATCAGATCTAAATCCACCGCATGATACTAGACATGATACAAGGTTGCCGGTACTCACGGAGGTCGACGGATCGATAAGCCCTCTCGAAGAACTCGACGACACGACAAGGACTCTAGGGTTTGGCGTAAGGCCGCCGTGTATTGAGGAATGATTGTGTCCGTTACATACATTCGGGGGCCATATTTATACCCCGTTGAGTACAACTCGCGAATGGATTCGTTGCCTAACTTATCTCTAAGCTCGATCGCCTATCCATCCATTCGTCTCCCCGATTGAGCCACGTCATCGTCCAATCCCGCGAAATCGGCTCTCTCTGTTCCTTTGCCGAACCGGAGCGGATAGCCGACCGCGGATCTCTTTACCGAATATCTCGAAAAATATCCTTCCTTCCACCGGACGGACTCTTTATCGAGCCGGACCCACAAGTCAGACTCCTTACCAAATTTTGGTGTTAACACATGCCCCTTCAATTGTGGGATAAAAGTAATTTTGTTCCACAATTGACTCCAGCTACGAATACCTCGAATCAAATCTGTCAACACCTGTTCTTCGCAATCCGCCGGAATCTTCATCCAGATCCAACCCTAGATCCCCTCGTTCCGAGTAAAAAACTCCAATGGCGACTCGGAACCAAGATGCTCGGGTAAATTCATCCCCCCGTACGCCTCGTTCGGCATTTAGGTTTTCAATTTCACCCGAGATTTTCTTTTCCGCTCTTCTTCCGGGGAGCCCTCTACCGAGCTTTTGATTCTTACCGAGGCCAATTCGAGATCTTATTATCTTGGTCCCGTGGGGAACTCGACCCTCGAGATCTCATTGCCGCCGAATCTCGGAGAATCCCCCTTCAAAGCGACTTTGTCTCCACCGCCTCGGTGGCAAGACGCGTTCAAGAACGGCCTTTACCTCCAATTGCGGTGGAAAGCTTGGTATCGAAGGATTCTTGCGGATAAGAGTGGATTGACCAACCCGGATTCCCTTCGTATCGCCCAGTGCTTGGAGTTATCCATGGCTGAGACCCCCAAGAATGAAGACCTCCTGATAGCAGCCTGTCACTTTTGGTCAAATGGCGTCAACGCCTTCCTTTTTGGCCACGGTCCAATGTCTCCCACCTTGGCCGATGTATATATGATCACCGGCCTTGACATTACAGGATCTGTTCAGCCTTGGAACTTCAAAAATTCCTCACGGCAAACAGGGGTGAAGCCAGGGAACGGATACAAGAATTACATCTTGAAACACATGAAGGACAATCCCCTGGGTGCCGTTGAATACAGAGCATTCTTGAATATGTGGCTGTGCGATTCGTCTTCCGTGGAAAAGCCAACGAGCCCACCCCGAACCATATCGCAATGGCGTCTCATCCGGCGGTGGCAACCGCCTTCCCCTAGGAAAATTCTTTTTGGGCGGTGTATACCATATGCTTCACCGGTCGTCACCCGGATGTATACTAGCCAAAGGATAGCATGTGTCAATGGCCCTTGGTGGTTTGTTCAAATGTGGGCGCGGCTCCACATGCATCAGATCATTGGTGTCGATTTGAACTCCAGGTTCTTCCCCTTATCCAATCATCCTGAAGGAGAGCCCCAAACTACCAGAGGATGCCAGAATTACGGAGAAGCGGCTTCAACTGTTCTTGTTCGGCGGGACATCGGCCCGGCTCTTCGAGCTATTCTTCAAAGGTTTCCCCAATCCTCTCTGGCTTCCTTATCCGGGAAACGACACCTTGACCTTTCTCGTTGAATTTTCCTTTGAGCCCGGCCATCAAGATGGGAGATTCTTAGAGATTCTCAACATCATAATCCGCTCATGCATACCGCCGGCCGAGTTCAATGGAGGAAGGTCGAATGTCGGCACTTATGAATACTATCGGCCTAATGTAATGGCCGGAGCAAATTGGATGTGGACAGATGCCCCCAAGGCTATTTCTGCATGAATTTCTCAAGCCTAGGGAGGAAATCAAAGAAAGTATGCACAGCAGCAGGGTCTTCCAATATGTGTGTAGCCCCACTATCTATACCTGTCCTTTCATGCCCACAACCATAGCTCACCCCACCTTTAACTCCTGGTGGCAAGAATTCCACGATCACATCTTCAGTGAGCCTGTCCATGTGTTCTGTGCAGAGTTGGTGCCTGACTTCCTGCCAACCTCAGAGGTAATACAATGAACCTTTGGATCAGACATGTCCCCTTTATTCATGATTCTGACCTTCATCTTCTTGTCCACAGAACACAGTGCCTGCCCCTCGAGCCGGGGAAATTGCTTACAATGCGAAGGCCCAATTTCGACAGACGGGATTCAAATCCACAACTCGCATCAACTAATGGCCGGGTATGCTACAACGGATCCTAGCCTTTCTAGCCTTCTTCGCTGATAGGAGGCAAGGTCTGCATCTGATTGCCCCTCCAAGTGCTAAAAGGAGAAGAACTGTCAAGAAAGTGCTTGTTGAGGTAAAACCCTTTACCTTCTTGATTACCAGGTTACTCTGTTCTTGATGAATCATATCATTGTGCATTTTCAGACCAGAGCCCAGCAGCCTTCAGAACCAGTACCTGCCAATGCCCCATCCACTGGTATGACCTCTACTGTTCTTTCTTAAGGATGAACACTGGCATTTACCCTTTCAATTTGACATTTGCAGAAGAAGCCATGGAAGAACAGCTTGTAGATGTCCCAGTGGTTCAACAAGCAAGTCCATCCAGGGTTGAATTACCCATCCCAGTGGAGATCTCATCTTCATCACCTTCTGCAGAAGCAATAAATTCTCCAGAGATGAATCTCCCAATCCAGTAGGAACCATCAAGCCCCCCCAAGGGCACAATCACCTGTCGATCATGCGGAGACCACAATTCCGACGAGAGGTGGGCCCAACTTCTCATCAGCCAGAAGCCCACGATCTACCAGCAGCTGCATCAGCACCTCCCAGCTTGGAAGCTTCAGCTCTACCTGGAGCACCTCCTTCACCTGTGATTGCTCCTGCTCAAGAAACCAGCCATGAGGTATCCATCTGCACTTATCTCTGCTATCTCAACGTTTAGCACTCTTAACTCGGCAATGCTGCTTTTCAGGATCAGGCCCCATCATCATCAAGCTCGCCATCGAGAGCAATCCAGTTGCCGAGGTAATGGAAAGAGTACACCGGCCTACGCCGGATGAAGTATCATCAAAGCTTAAAGAAATTGCTTTGCTCGGCTAGAAAAGGATGCTCAAGATCAGTTCAAAGATCTTGATCACTTCGAAGAGATGTTCGAATCCGTCAGCCAAGAACTTCCTGAAGACATCAGAGCTTCTCTGTCATCTGTCTATGGCTTAGATACCCTTTATGCACCCATAAAGCATGCTTTGAGGAAATTACGCTCTCGCCCGGCCATTGAAAAGAGGAAAGCCGATGCTGAGCATGCCATGAACGGGGTGCAATCCCAAGCAGAGAGCCACAAGGATATGTTGACTAACCTGCAGGCCTCTTATGATCTGAAAATTGCCAGGAAAGCTGCTCTAGAAGCAGAACTGAGAAGCCTGTCAGCGGAGATAGAGGCTGACAAAGAGAAAATAGCCGAGCTCCCTGGATTGATCGAGAAGACCCAAGCGGAAGCAAAATCGGCTATCACCAAGATAGAGCAATGCGATGCGAACTCAACCGACTTGTCCGGTACCCAAAAAGATTGCCGGGAGGCTGCCGGACAATTCCCATCCGATAACATCCAATGCTCGTGGTGTGATTGCAAAACTTACGAACGTTTGAATGTCCTTATTGATGTATACCCGAATTGGTCGTTCTTGTAATATTTTCTTGCAATTTGTCTCCTTTCTTACGCGCGCCTTTAAATATAATCTTTGAACGACCCATTCGGTAGAGAAACGCCAACTCCCGAACGGCACTTTGATTCTCTTTAGCCGAACCAATCAACCGAACGCGGCTCGGCCCTAGAACTCCAAGCGACCGTCGGCGGGCCGGCCAAGGAAACCTTTCCACCTTCCGATTTTCTTGGGATATGCGCCACGATCCAAAGCCACGACTCGAAGCCACGATTCATCCCCGCCGGGCCTATAAATGTAACCATAGGTGCCCCTAGCTCTCCACCAGGCCTTCTAGCTCTCGAATCTTTGCCAATCTTAGCCCTTCTGCAAACAGTGCACATCCCAAACCACAATGGTGCGCCGCCTCAACCGCCGCCGCGCCTCCGACGAGGCCGAGGGGAGCAGCGCCAACGCGCGCCGGAGGCAATGATCGTTGATTCCTCCGCTTTGATTCTACTTTTGATCTTCTTCTTGCCTTGACGATCATTCCCTTTTTTCAGATTGATTCAGTGGAATCCGCCCCGTGCGCCGGCCAATCAACCTCTCCCAGATGACTCCTCGGAGTCTGATGGCCACTCCCCGGTGCCGTACGGGGAAGAAGACGCTCTCCGCTTCAAGGAGGAGCTGGAGGCGTCCCGGCGCGAGCTGGAGGACGTCTCCAAGAAAGCGGGCATAGCGGAGCCGGGTGGGAGGACCGGCGCGGCCGGCAGTCCGCCGGAAACCATTGATGGTACGGCTCGAGGTTAATTCTTGATCCAACCCGGCTTTCGGTGCTAATCTTTTTCTTCTTGCTTCTTGCAGCCGCGATGCGGAGCTCAACCACCGAAGGCGGCGGTGAAGCACTGGCCGAGAAGGTGAACGCCCTCGGCGATACGCCGGTGGAGCGCCTTGCCGCGGTGGAGCGCCTCGTTGATGAGGTGGCCGTCCACGGCGTCCGTCCGGGTACCACCTTGGGCACGGCCGCCATGGCGACGCACACGGACGTCGACTACTCCACCGGCCGCGCGGTTTCCGGGCGGCGCGCTAGAGGACATTGAGGAGATCGAGCTCATCCTCGGGAGCGCCTTGATGGCCATGGCGATGCCATTGCCGAAATTACTCAACCCCAATCCGTGTTGAACGGGCTCTTCGACTAGATTGTACTAGGGATGTGTAAATATCGGCAATAAATGAAGAACTTTTGAATTCTCGCGCCGTTCCGTGATGACTCCCTTTGCATTTTGCATCCGCGAATTTAGTTTTCTTTGAATGCATCCAGGAACTATCTTGAGTCGAACGCGCGAGGACAAGCGCCCCTTGGCGCAAAATCCACGAGAGGATCCCAATTCGGCAATCCATAAACACTGTTCAAGAAAAAACCCTTCGCACTTGGTAGAAAACCACCGCCGCTTAGTATTCCGGCGGTGTGTGTACCGCCGGTCATCACTCCCAATGCGCCTCTTCGGTCAATAAAATAGCCTGCGGGGATGCTCTGCAAATCCACTCGCACACTCATCCATCATTTCTCATCTCTTCCCCTGTCTCTAGAGGAGAAAACCCCAACGCCATGGACAAGGGTAAGCAACCCCAGGAGAGCGGCTCATCAAAGAAGCGTACGATTCGGAAGTGAGTTCTTTCTTGATCTGCTCCTCGTTCTCCCGCATGATCTTGCGCTTCATGTTTTCCTCTTGTCCTCTTTCAGCCTTGATTTGCTTCCCGAAGAAATCATCGGGACCGAAGATGTGCCTGAGTACATCTCCTCCGATTCCTCCCTCGAAGCAGAGGATGCCACGCCTGAACAGAGGACCAACCATCAGCTGCGCCGCCGCGTTCGGCATCTGGAGCACGGCCTCAGGGACATGTCCGCCCGTTGCCAAGCCGAGCGCGAGCGTCGCATGGCTCTGGAAGCACTAGTAGGGGGTAAACGTTTCTGACTCCTTCTTGACCTCGTGCTTGCACTTGGATTTCTTGCCCCTAATCTTGATTCCTCCGCTTCAGATGTCTCTGACAGGTACAACAACCTGAAGACGGCCTGGGATAGCTTGGTGGAGGCCGCCAACCATGGTCACCCCCGTGCGTTCCAAGTTGCCGTCACGGTGGTCCCGGGAGCAACCGAAGAGGGAGCGTACGAAGAATTAAAGAAAAGATTGCATCATACTTTCGCTTCTTCCTCCACGCCTTCTGCTTCCCTCCTTCTTGAGGATCCGACCACCAGGGTTGTTAGATGTAATCTTGCAAGAAGCAGTTGTAATGTAGTTTTTGTGCTAAGGGCAATGCATCCAGGCACTGGCCATTTTTCCTGTTCATGGATTTTTGTTCTGAAGGCGGCCTCATTCTTGAGCGCGGCTATCTTTGTGCCGGTACGTGTGTAATCATCGATCGATCTCAATGCTAGGATAATATTTCTTCAGATATCTTCCATTTATTGCAGCAGAAAATTCTTCTCCTAGCAAAGTTTTCAATATGTATGCATTACCAGGGACGCATCTGACCACACGAAAAGGTCCTTCCCAGTTAGGGGACCATTTGCCGAATTCACTGTATTTAGTTCCAATCGGCAATAGCGCTTTCCAAACTAGATCGCCTTCTGCGAACTGCCTTACTTTTACCTTCTTGTTATAGTACTTGGCAACCCGCAGTTTGTTTTTCTCGATGTTTTCCAGGGCCCTAAGACGGATCATATGTAAATCTTCTAGCTCATCCATCATTAGGCCACCTTGTAATCCCCGGAGCTCAAATGCATTTGTAGCACCACTCTCCTTGAGTCCGATTGCATCTCCCAAGGCAGAACCGCGTGATGCCCATAAACCAACTCGTAAGGAGAAGTCTTTGTAGCTCCATGGGGGGCCATCCGGTAAGCCCACAGTGCTTCACTGAGTACCGAATGCCACCTTCTTGGCTTCTGGTCGATCTTCTTCTGTATCAACTTGATCATGATCTTATTAGAAGCCTCTGCTTGACCATTAGCCTGGGCATAATAGGGAGAGGAATTAAACAATTTGATCCCCATGCTTTCGGCAAATTCTCTGAACTCCAGTGACACGAACTGTGCCCCTTGGTCAGTGGTAATTTCGACGTCACCTTCTTCGATGGGATCGCCTCAACCCATTTGGTGAAGTAATCTATAGCCAAAAGCACGAACTTATGCCCCTTGCTAGATGGTGGATTAATTTGGCCAATCAAGTCTATACCCCGGCCCCCGAATGGCCATGGCTTGATGATGGGATTCAACGCCGATGCGGGGACCCTTTGAATATTCCCGAACCTTTGGCAATCTTGACATCCCTTGTAACACTCAAAGCAGTCCTCTAATATCGTTAGCCAAAAGCATCCAGCTTGTCTAATAACCCACTTCATACGGTAGGCCGATTGGTGTGCTCCACATATCCCATCGTGCACTTCGCTCATCATGTTCTTGGCTTCTTCTGGACCCAGGCATCGTAGTAATACCCCATCTATCGATTTATAGAATAAATTATCATCCAGAAGAACGAACTTTATGGCCTTGTACCTTAGCTTCCTAGAGACTTTTCGGGATGGATCCTTCAAGTAATCAACGATTTCTTTCCTCCAATCATCTTCTGCAAGATCCGCTCCTAGTGCGCACACTTCTGCAGCAAACGCTTCTTGACTCTCTTTGTAACCAGAGGCGCTCTGAGCCAACCTGTTTGCTTCTTCGTTATGTTCTCTAGGAATGTGCTTGTAGAGTTACCAATGGGAAGCTCTTCAATATTTCCCCGCATTCCTCGTAGTAACTCCTTAGCGCTTCACTTCGCACTCGTATTGGCCGTTCAATTGCTTGATTACCAGCTATGAATCCCCATAGATCTTAACCGAAACGGCCCCGACTTCTCTCAAATATTGAAGCCCTCGAAGTAATGCTTCGTACTCGGCTGGTTATTTGTGACAGTGGGTTGTATAGGAATGGCGAATTCAAACATCTCACCTCTGGGTGAAATTAGTAGGATCCCTACTCCCCCACCTTTGCCACACGATGATCCATCAAAAAACAAAGCCCAAGGGGTAATCTCAAGCAGATCAATTGACGGATCACGATGTTCAGTTATAAAATCGGCAATAACCTGACCCTTGATGGCTTTTGCCGATTCGAACTTCAACTCGAACTCTGATAAAGCTAAAATCCTTTTGCCAATCCGACCATTCAAAATTGGCATAGATAACATGTGTTTTATCACATCAAACTTGGAATACACAGTGCATTTGGCATTCAACAGGTAGTGCTGAAACTTTGTACACGAGTAGTATACGCAAAGACACAGTTTCTCTACAGCCGAATACCTGGTTTCAGGATCAAGTAGTTTTCGGCTAAGATAAGCTACCACTCGTTCCTTCCCTTCAAATTCTTGGATAAGGGCCGATCCAATGGTTTGGGTATCGGCCGCCACGTACAACTTGAAAGGCTTGTTTAGGGCGAGGAGGAACCAACACCGGCGGCTCCTTCATGTACTTGCTTGATCTCGTCAAAAGCCTTTTGTTGTTCGTCGCCCCATGTGAACTTCGATCTTTCTTCGGCTTCGGCGATGGAGAGAATGGCAACACCTTCGTGATAAATTTGAAATGAATCTTCTTATGAAGTTGATCTTGCCGAGCGATGATTGCAATTCTTTGAGGTTGGTTGGAGGAACAACTTCATCAATAGCTTTCATGCTCTTCTTGCCAACTTCAATCCCCCCTTCCCGGGACCAAAAACCCCAAGAATTCTCCACTGATACCCCAAAAGCGCACTTGTTCGGATTCATCTTCAAACCGTGCTTCCGGTGCACTCTAAGGTCTTCTTCACGTCTTCCAAATGGGTGTCATGACTTAGGGATTTGATCACCACGTCATCAATGTAGATTTCCACAATCTTGCCGATCAACTCATGAAAAATGTAATTCATGGCCCGTTTATAGGTTGCACCGGCATTTTTCAAACCAAACGTCATGACTATCCACTCAAACAGGCCTATATGACCAGGACATCTAAAGGTCGTCTTTGAAATGTCTTCTATTGCCATGAAGATCTGATTGTATCCCGCGTTGCCATCCATGAAACTAATCACCTTGTGTCCAAAGCAACGGCGTCAATCAACAAATCGGCAATAGGCATCGGGTATCCATCCATCGGAGTAGCTCGTTCGGGTCCACGAAATCTATGCAAACCCTCATTTTCCATTCTTCTTGTACACAGGGACGATGTTAGAAATCCACTCCGCATATCTGCATGGTCGAACGAAGTTTGCATCAAGTAATCTTTCAATTTCCTTCTTCACATCGGCCAATACCTCATCCTTGTAGATTTTCCGAGGTGGTTGCTTATATGGTTTGAAGCCAGGCTTGATTGGCAACCGATGCTCGACGATGGAACGATCCAATCCGGGCATCTTCAAATAATCCCGAGGCGAAGCAATCCTTGTACTCTTTGAGCGACTCAATTAAATTCCCCCCGAAGTCCGGGCCGCAAATTTGCACCGATGAACGTCGGCCTTGGCTTATCACCGCTTCCAATATCAACTTCTTCCGGTTTATCGGCCCGACATGAATCCTCGCCCCAACTTGCCATCGGTGCCATCTACGGGGTTCTCCATTAAAAATTGCTATAAGAGCCGATCGCTTGAATCGGCCGTTGATCACCGCCGACAGGTTCAACGGGACCTTCTCCCCGCTCTTTCCCCGAGAAACAAACGATGCCTTGGTATTCCCGGAAGGCCGGTTCCATGTTGGCCACGCTCACGGAGTCATCCGCCCGGACGACCTCGATCTCATCGTCCACCCACCGGATAAGCCGTTGATGCATGGTGGATGGGACACAACGGTTAGCATGAATCCGGTCCCGCCCAAGCGACGGTCGTAGGCTCCTTTGCCTTCGATGACAAAGAAGGTGGTGAGCAGCGTCTTGGACCCGATCATCAAGTCCACGTGAGCGCATCCCTTGGTGTCTGAGGGGTTCCCGGCGAAGTCATTCAAGATGATACTTGTAGGCGTCAAATCGCTCGGGCCCATGCCAAGCTTCCTGAAGGTGGTGTACGGCATTACGTTGACTGCCGCTCCACCGTCGACGAACATCTTGGTCAATGGCTTGCCATTGACGTATCCCCTCAAGTACAGCGTCCTCATATGACGATTCTTGGCCGGCTTGTCGAAAATGGCCTGTTTGGCCAGTATCAGTTGTGCCATCATCCCCTCGGTCTGCTCATCGTCGAAGGAAGCTTCCTCCTGCATAACCTGGTTAGCAGGAGCCATGAACTCGTTCGGCAGAAAGTATACCATGCATGCTCGGAGCCGAACGCTTCGATCCCTCCGGTTGGTCCTTGGGGCGCCACACCCCCTTCGTCCGTATCCCGGCCCGCTTCGGCTCACGGTTCCTCAAGCGCCGGACCCGTCTCTTCGACTCTTGCGTAGGCCGGGAGGGCACCACGCCCCGTCACACCCGATTTCCGAAGAGGAACCAAGTGCATCTCATATGTGCGCCAGGATCAGTTCACACACATATGATAGACAAAAATGAGTGAAATACCATAAACAGGTTTACAAACGTATTTCAAAGTTTAACCTCTTATTACACTCACGCGGGGAGACTCGAAGGTCTCTAACAACGGAAAACGATAACTACTCGTCGAGTCCTCGTCTTCCGCTCCCACGAGCACTTGATCGGGGGTCCGCAAGCCTCACAACTCATCGAAGTCATCGTAGAACTCCCCTCCAAAGTTCTCCTCTGAACAGCGATAGGCAAGGCTGAGCACACTTATGGTTGGAGCTCAGCAAGTGGGGGAAAATGCAAGGCTAACAAGGATAGGCTAAGGTTTTGCAGCGGTTAGCATTTTAATGTTGGTCAAGTTTTACTTAAGGAACTCCTAGTTACTAGGTGTAAGTTCGTACCAACCCACTTAAGAGAACTTAAACGCCCAAAACAACCCAAGCTCAACGAGCTTCACCAACCACGATTTATCTCATCTTTAAGTTTATTAATCATGTGAGGGTCCAAGCCGCTCATGACCGTGAGCACGGCTGATCGATCGAGTTTTACACTCGCAGAGGTTTGCACACTTTACCCACGGCTCGCGTAAAAGCTCCGAAGAACTTTAAACCCAACCATGCGATGCGGCCAAGCACCATACCACACTTCCGAGGTGTGATTGCATAGGGACGCTACGAAGCCTTTACAAAGGCATGCAAAAGACTAACGACCCGCATAGTTACGGATCGGGGCGGACCATAACCCTCCCTAGTGGTCGGCACCTTAGCAAAGGCTACTACCCCAAAAGGGCCGGGCTATACCCCCGCAACCCGGATCCCCCTCTCGCTCCTTTCGGAAAAGGGCCACTAGTACGATCGCACACCTAATTATTCGGCTAAGGTCAGAGCCATGTAACACTGTGGTTGCGCATGTTTTCTTGGGTGGTTCTCCATGTTCCGATTAATTCAAGTGCTCTTGCGTTACCCAAAACATCATCTATAAGCCATGTATCATTTTTCCATAAAAGACCCATTTATCCAACCCATGTTAAGCAACTAGCGTTTTCTACCCAAAACTTTATTTAAAAGGGGCTAGGCCAAGGATCAGGGTAAAAGATTCTAGGTATGTCCTTAAAAAGGTTTCCCCGTCAATTTAATGCATTGGTAACATAAAGTATTAATTTGTAATGCAATTATATAGGACAAAAAGAGAACATGCGGGGGAGAAGACCACTTGCCTTCCTCAACTACGGTAAAAACTTCTTCTTCTTCAAACAAATACTCCCGATCGTCCCCGAGAGGTGGCTCGGATGAAACGAGCACGATATCTACGATGCACACATAAAGCATACAATAAATAAAACAGATCACCAAGCAATCCTAAAGACTAAAACATGCTACTAAAACGACGGGCTCGCCGAGACGATCGCAAGGACTACTAGAACGCTAAAATCGGAGCTATAACGGAGAAGTTACGCTAAAAACAAGGTTTAAGGACTAATCGCGATAAACTAAACTATTCGGGGGCCTAACAGCAAGAAAACGGGGACTAAAACATAAATAAAATTAAAAACAGAAGGTTTAAACTCTAAAAGGGCTTGTTAAGGACCTCTCGAGCAAGGTTTTAATTGAAACGGGGGCTAAAATATAAAATCCGGGATCGAAATGCAAGGGTCTTTAAAGGTGGGAGGACCGGCTGCGATTGTAAAGGAATTGGGGGTCTCTTTAGCAAAAAGGTCTCGGCTGACCGTTACTTAGAGTTTGACCCGCGGGGGCCCGGGAGATCCGAGCCGTGGATGGCCGATCCAAGGGCCATCCACGCACGCGTGCGCCGGGGGGGCGGCGCCCGCGCGCGGCGGCGGCGCGCGCGCGGCGCGCGCGGCGGCTAGGTCGCCGGCGACGTCCACACGGGGGTTCCCGGCCACGAAAACGCGCGCAAAGGACATCTAGACGAAGCCGAGAACACCGCGAACTCGATCGCATGCTTGCACGGGTAGAATAAGGCAACGGCCGAGGCGGGCATCCATGGGGGCGGACGGCCGGCGGCCGGCCAGCGGCGGCGGCGCTATGATCGAGCGCAAGCAAAAATTAGGGCGGGGATGGGATCCTTACAGCGGATAGGTGCTCTGGCGAACGGGAATTGAATGGAGGAGCGGCGACGGCGCAGATTAGCTCCGGCGACCGAACTCCACGGGCGGCGACGGCGAGCTGCGCCTGGGGTGCTTGAGGGCCTACGGGTTCAAAGTGTTGCGCCGGTTAGCTTGAACGTGCGAAGGGGAAAAGATTGAGGGAGGTCCAGGAGCTTTACCGGCGTCGGACGGGCTCGGGCGGCGGCGATGGCGCGGCGGCGCTCGGTGCACAGCGGTGGCGCAAGTGGCTAAAGCACGGGAGGGCGCTGGGACTCGGTGTGAAGCGAAGGGGGGTAGCGGGGGTGCCTTGGGGGTGCTTATATAGGGGGCGAGGGGCGCCGGGAGGCGGTTTACCGGCGGCCATGGCCATTGATGGCCACGGTTGAATGGGAGTTAAGGGGGGAGGGGGGTTAAAGAACGCTAACGGTCGAATTAAGAGAGGGGAATTGAAGGTGGGGCTTCACTGCGCTCAAATACGAGGTCTTGATGGCGGGGAATTGATGGATCCGGCCGGTAACGGCCGGCGGCGCGCGGGATCCGGCGTGGCTGACCCGGCCGGAGGAGGGAGACGGGCCTGACGGCCGGGTCCCACCCGTCAGCGGCTGGAACAAAAAGGGAAGGGGCGGGGGGTGTGCTGGGCCGGCGGGGTGAAGGTCTGGGCCGTTGGGCCGGTTGCTCGCGCGGGAGAGGAGAAAGGCCGACCGGCCTGGGTCTTGCGGGCTGGGCTAGAAAGAAAAGGGAGAGAGGGAGAGAGAGTGTTTGTTTTCTTTTTTTTTTTCAAATCTCTTTCAACTTCATTTTTCAAACATTCACACTCAAATCAAACAAAAAAATCCATGCATTCAAATCATGATGCACAAGCACTTATTTTCTCTAAATTATTTTAGTGATGTTTATTTATTTAAAAGCCAATTCGTTTAATGATTTATTTTATGTCCTTAGGGAAATTTTAAACCTAGCCATTTGTTGCTATAATATTTTAGTGATGGAATTTTTAGGGTGTTACAAATCCTACCCCCTTAAAGAGAATCTCGTCCCGAGATTCAGGAAGATTAGAGAACAGCTGAGGGAATTCTTCCTTAAGTTCGTCCTCTCTTTCCCAGGTAGCCTCATCCTCTGAGTGGTGACTCCATTGTACTTTGCACATCCTGATGACCTTACTACGAGTAGCCCTTTCGGAGGTATCCAAGATTTTAACCGGTGTTCCTTGTATGTTAGGTCATCCTTTACCTCAAGTTCTTCCAATGGTAGGTGTTCTACTCGGACCTCACTCGTACACTTTTTCAATTGAGAGACGTGGAACACATCATGAACTCCTGCCAAACGTTCCGGTAACTCCAACCGATAAGCTACTTCGCCACGTCTTTCCAAAACTTGAAAAGGTCCGATAAAGCGGGGCGATAACTTCCCTCTGATATTAAACCTTCGAAGGCCTCGGATAGGTGACACTCTCAGATATGCATAATCCCCGACTTCAAATATCACTTCTCTTCTCTTAGGGTCTCGCATAACTCTTTTGTCCGGATTGAGCAATCCCGAGATTTTCTCGAATTATCTCCACTTGTCTTTCTCGCCTCTTTTATTATTTCCGGACCAAAGAGCCGACTTTCCCCCCGTCCGGTTCCGGAACGGTGGCGTTCGCACTTCCTTCCATACGAGCTTCAAACGGTGCCATCTTAAGACTACTCGATAACTATTGTTGTATGCGAACTCTACGTATGGCAAGCTTTTATCCCAACTTCCACCATGTTTCAAGGCACATGCCCTTAACATATCCTCTAGGATTTGATTCGTTCTTTCTGTTTGACCATCTGTCTGTGGATGATATGCCGAGCTGAAATTTAACTTTGTATCCATACACTCATGTAATTTCTGCCAGAATCGGGACGTGAACTGAGTGCCTCGATCTGATACTATCTTCTTTGGTACCCCATGTAGACAGACTATCTTTGATATGTATAATTCTGCTAACTTTGTTCCTGAATATGTGGTCTTTACCGGTATGAAGTGTGCGACTTTGGTTAATCTGTCCACTATGACCCATATCGAATCATATCCATCTCGTGTACGTGGTAATCCTACTATGAAATCCATACTAATCTCTTCCCACTTCCATTCAGGTACTTGTAGTGGTTGTAGTAACCCCCGCTTTGGCCTTTGATGCTCGCTTTTACCCTTTGGCATATGTCGCATAGTGCTACATGAGTACCGCAACATCTTTCTTCATACCGTACCACCAATATTTCTGCTTTAGGTCTTGGTACATCTTGGTACTTCCTGGATGTATAGAGAGAGCTGAATCGTGTGCTTCTTTCAATATGGATTCACGGAGATGTTTGATTTCTGGTACGCAGATCCTGTTCTTAAACCAAATGGTTCCCTGTTCATCCTCTCTGAATTCTGGAACCTTGCCTTGTTCAATCAATTTCTTATACCCCTTAATCTTTTCATCATCAATTTGCCCTTTTTTAATCTCTTGTTCAAGAGTTGACTCCATTTCCAAGGTCATACTTTCGCTCGGTGCAGCTATCCCCAGATTGAGTCGTGCCATTTCCCAACACAGTTCTTGAGGCATTAATCGGGCCACTAACATGTTTGCTTGGCTCTTACGGCTCAAGGCATCTGCCACCACATTGGCCTTTCCTGGATGATACTGTATGTCCAAATCGTAATCCTTAATCAGCTCTAACCATCTTCGTTGTCTGAGATTGAGATCTCTCTGGGTGAAGATGTACTTCAGGCTTTTGTGGTCCGTGAATATCTGACACTTGTTCCCAATCATATAGTGTCTCCAGATCTTCAGTGCGTGTACTATAGCTGCTAACTCCAGATCATGCGTAGGGTAGTTTTGTTCATGCTTCCGTAGTTGCCTAGAAGCATATGCTACCACTTTTCCTTCCTGCATCAAAACACATCCTAGTCCTTGCCTCGACGCGTCACAATACACATCAAATCCTTTGTGTATATCCGGCATTATCAGTACTGGTGCAGTGGTCAGTTTCTTCTTCAGTTCTTCAAAGCTAGCTTGACACTTGTCCTCCCACTTAAACTCCTTTCCTTTCTCCAACAAAGAGGTGAGTGGTTTTACGATTCTCGAGAATCCCTCTATAAATCGTCGGTAGTACCCCCCAAACCGAGGAAACTCCTGATTTCTGATACATTTCTAGGTGGAGTCCAATTTAGCACATCCTGAACCTTACTTGGGTCTACAGCGATTCCTCCGTCCGTGATGATGTGCCCAAGAAACGAGACCTCTTTCGGCCAAAAATCACACTTGCCGAACTTGGCGTATAACCGATGCTCTCGAAGTTTCGCAATACCGATCTCAAGTGTCCCTCATGTTCTACTTCGTTACGGGAGAAGACTAAGATATCATCTATAAATACTACCACAAACCGATCAAGATACTCCATGAAAACCTTGTTCATCGGATACATGAAGTATCTTTGGAGCGTTGGTCAATCCAAAGGACATCACTGTAAACTCGTATAGACCATATCTTGATGTAAAAGCTGTTTTAGGAATGTCCTCCATACGGATCTTTAGGCGATGGTAGCCGGATCGCGAGATCTATCTTAGAGAAAACTTTCGCTCCTCTCATTTGATCGAACAGATCTTCTATCCGGGGTAAAGGATATTTATTTTTGATGGTGACCTCATTGAGAGATCGGTAGTCTACACACATCCTCCTAGATCCATCCTTTTTATCTACGAAGAGTGTGGGGGCTCCCCATGGTGACGAACTAGGACGGATAAATCCTTTACTTAACAACTCCTCTATTTGTTTCTTTAATTCAGCCAAATCTTTGACATCCATTCTATACGGTCTTTTGGATATAGGAGCGATTACCGGGTAAGAGTTCGATACTGAATTCAATGTCTCGGTCGGGTGGCATACCTGGCAGGTCATCGGGGAATACATCCGGATACTCATTCACCACCTTTATATCTTCCAACACTTTTCCTTTCATTGAATTCACTAACTCCTTCCCGGTAGGTGACGGTGTCGCGATAAATTCTATTCTGTCCCCTTGTGGGCTGGTCAAATGGACTGATTTCTCCCGGCACTGGATGACCCCATCATACTTTCTTAACCAATCCATCCCTAGGATTACATCTATGCCCCAGGATTTGAGGACTACCAGATTAGATGGAAAGTCTATCCCCATGATTTTAAGGTTTACTTGGGGGCACAGATGGTTGGCTTTCATATCACCGCCAGGTGAACTAACAAGCAAAGGTTTCTTCATCGGACTCACAGGCATATTATGCCTTGCTACGAACTGATCGGTAATGAATGAATGCGTAGCTCCCGAATCAAATAATACTGTAGCAGGTACGGAATCGATAGGGAACGTACCAAGTACAACCCCAGATGCGTCTTGTGCCTGCTCCACAGTCATGTTGTGCACCCTACTACGCACATAATTTTGCTGAGCTTTGTTGCACGGAGTGCTCGCACTTCCGGGGCGTCTTTGGAGTTGAGGGCTGCCCCACTTTCGAATGTTACTCCTCCGGGGAGTACGCATTCCACGCTTAGGGCAATTATTAGCATAATGCCCCAACTCGCCACATTTGAAGCATCCGTTGGGTTGCACTGGTGTGGTGTTTCTGGCCGGTGCACCCGAGGTAGGAGCGGGACGGTTCTGCTGGAAGTTTGGTGGGCGTGGGGTTTGCGGGTTGAACCGTTGAGGCTGCTGGAAAGAACGCTGCAGCTGCATATTCTGGGGGTGCTTACCACCCTGCCCTCCAGAGCGGAATGGTGTATTTTGATGGTAGCTGAAGCGGGGGCGAGTATGGCTGCTGGACTGACCCTGGGATTGAAACTTGCGTTTCTGCTCCCCAAGCTCTCTGCGCTTGTTCTCTAGGCCGATCGCCTTGTTTAACAGCGTGGCGAAATCCGGGAAGGTATGGCTCTGGAGCTGGTAATTCAGTGGTCCAATCAACCCATCAAGAAAACGCTCCTGCCTTTTTGGGTCTGTGTTGACCTCGTCGGGAGCATAGCGAGACAACTGTGTAAACTTGTCCAGGTATTCATTTACGGACATATTGCCCTGCTTCAGAGCAAGGAACTCTCTCTGCTTAAGCTTTAACACCCCGTCAGGGATGTGGTGAGCGCGAAAAGCATCTCGGAACTGCTGCCATGTGATGGTGTTGGGTGCAGGATGGGCGACTGTGTAGGCATCCCACCAATCTGATGCCTGCCCTTCCAAACGTCCGGAAGCATAAAGGACCATTTCTCGGTCATTGCATTGAGCCCTCTCCAACTTCTTGGTAATGGTTTTCAACCAATCATCAGCATCTAGCGGATTGGTTGAGTGAGAGTAGGTGGGAGGGTGGTGGCTCATAAACTCCTTGTGCTTATCCCTCGGAGCGGGTGGTGGTGGTGGGGGTGGTGCCTGCGGCTGATTCTGCTGAGCTTGTAGGTTTTGCACCGCGGCAGTGAGGTTCTGAATTAGCTGCATCTGGGCAGCGAAAAATTGCTGGGTAGCGGGATCCATTGCGGGATTGGGCGGGGGAGGTGGCACTGGGTTTTGTTGATTGGCTATGTGTGCCCGAACCACTGGCGGGACGTCCTGTCCTCCTCCTGACCTGGTGTTTACCATCTGATTGTTAGAGGAAGATATTTCAGATAAGATTATCGAACTGTTGTGTAAAGAAGTGAGTTTGAATTAAGGCAACGACAAGATTTTCCATTCTGTGACAGATTTGAGTGATTCTGATAAAATAGTTGTATCCCATGATATCCTCCTTCAAAAATTATGAACTTTTGCTAGGCCATGCAGAACCCACTTATGCAACTAACCCCACTGGTTTTACCCCGTTTGGAGATCCACATCTTGAGTTAAAATTCGGGTACCGTAGCTGTGTTAGTACACTTTTACAGATTCTGTTAGTCCCATTGTTCTGTTTATAACTCGCTGTGTATTAAACCTTTGATGCTGAATTTTGGACAGAGGTTGATCCACAAAATTTGTGAACCAACCCAACTGGTTTTAGGTCAATCGGAGTTCTGTAGCTTGAGTTATGATAAAAACATTGCTGCGCTGTCAAGGAACTGCGCGAACAGATTTTGCACGATCGATTTGGTTGGATAAGTAAGGTAGAAGACAACTTGGAATTGAACCCCAACTAACCATTAATCTTAACATGATTTTTTTCTGGTTGCATTTGTGGCCATCACTCCACAATACAACTCACTCAAGCAAAGATCCAAATCAAACATGGTTCACTCAACAACTTTATTACAAACGCGCGTCCTCGCGAGAACGTCTACCGGAAAAACAAAAAGAGAGGGTGGATATCCTAATTCCTATTCCACTGAAGACTAGTGGTAGCTGCTGGAGTGCCGTATCGAAGCCTTTTGCGGGGAGGAGAACGGGAAGGACAAGATGCTTCTGCTTCGTCGGTGGCCTTCGTCCTGCTAGCTGAGCCTCCAGCTGGGCTATCCTCGCCTGTGCATTCTGTAGCTCCTGATGTGTCCTATCCAATTCCGCTGTCGCTCCCTCCAGATCTGTGTTAAGAGCTGCTGTCACTCTGGCAAGGATGTCAACACGGCTATCTCGGAAGTTCCCCATGGGTATTACGGTGTCCTCTGTACCACTGACTCTGCTGGGGACGAATCTGAAGTCCGTGCCTTCTAAGCGATCGCGGAACGTGTTGCTGATGGACCACAGTGCTCTTCTGGCGGCATCATTGATAGCAGCTGCTTCTGAGGCAAAGTGTCTTTGTGCGGGGGGTGAATGGTACGGGTCCTCCATCTTCCCCGCCTGTGCAGTAGCAACCCCGACATGGACCTCTCGTGGTGTAATAATCCCTCATCCCCGGCTCCACGTAGTGTCGGGTGATGTACAATGGTCTCCTTGCATATTCTATCTCCTGTAACGCCTCCTCCAATAGGTCACGAACGGAGCGTCGGGCCGAGGTATGTGTGCTCATGATACTCGCCCGTGGTACTGTGCGCATCACCTTGCTTTGTTCTTCATTCTCATTGTTGTTGTTGCTCTCATCACCATTGTTATCTTCTCCATTCCCCACAAAGATCGTTGTCATCCTCTAACCCCTCTATGTCCACCTCTTCCTCTTCTTCTTCACTTTCATTATTTTCTTCGCTAGAACTTTCTTCTTCTTTGCTTGAATTATCCCCGGAGTCATCTGGATCATTACCCGCGGCATTCGATCGAGCTCTTCTCCTCCTGCCACATTCGGTTCTGGTTCAGCTTCTACCTCTGGTGGGAATATGATATCTCCATCTTCATTAACCTCCAGAAACAACCCGTCGTATAACTGTGGATGTTCCTCGGTCCCATCCTCTTCAAACACTATCTCCTCTGGGTCTTCTTCATCATTTTCTTCTGTTGTCTTGCCCTGGTATCCCTGCTCAACTGCTCCCGGCTGTAACTGTACCGGGTAATCTCCAACCTCCTGCTGTGCCTCCTCTGGGACTACTGGGTAGCGTGGAGCTAACTGTCCTGAAGGAAGGCGTCCACCAGTGCTCTTGCGGGCAGTAAGACGAGACCTGGCCATCTGATAAGAAAAGGCTGAACTCAGCATAGAGGAAATTAAAATGATGCAAATTTTCAACAAAAGAACAAGAACAAATTAGATTTTTATGCGCAAATATGGTGGTTTTGAAGGATGACGGAATGATCTAGAACATGAATCCTTAAATTTCATCCATTTCTAGCTAAGGCTGCGTTCCTACAGTCAAACTGCTCTGATACCACTCTGTCACACCTGATTTCCGAAGAGGAACCAAGTGCATCTCATATGTGCGCCAGGATCAGTTCACACACATATGATAGACAAAAATGAGTGAAATACCATAAACAGTTTACAAACGTATTTCAAAGTTTAACCTCTTATTACACTCACGCGGGGAGACTCGAAGGTCTCTAACAACGGAAAACGATAACTACTCGTCGAGTCCTCGTCTTCCGCTCCCACGAGCACTTGACCGGGGGGTCCGCAAGCCTCACAACTCATCGAAGTCATCGTAGAACTCCCCTCCAAAGTTCTCCTCCGAACGGCGATAGGCAAGGGCCGAGCACACTTATGGTTGGAGCTCAGCAAGTGGGGGAAAATGCAAGGCTAACAAGGATAGGCTAAGGTTTTGCAGCGGTTAGCATTTTAATGTTGGTCAAGTTTTACTTAAGGAACTCCTAGTTACTAGGTGTAAGTTCGTACCAACCCACTTAAGAGAACTTAAACGCCCAAAACAACCCAAGCTCAACGAGCTTCACCAACCACGATTTATCTCATCTTTAAGTTTATTAATCATGTGAGGGTCCAAGCCGCTCATGACCGTGAGCACGGGCCGATCGATCGGTTTTACACTCTGCAGAGGTTTGCACACTTTACCCACAGCTCGCGTAAAAGCTCCGAAGAACTTTAAACCCAACCATGCGATGCGGCCAAGCACCATACCACACTTCCGAGGTGTGATTGCATAGGGACGCTACGAAGCCTTTACAAAGGCATGCAAAAGACTAACGACCCGCATAGTTACAGATCAGGGCGGACCATAACCCTCCCTAGTGGTCAGCACCTTAGCAAAGGCTACTACCCCAAAAGGGCCGGGCTATACCCCTGCAACCCGGATCCCCCTCTGCTCCTTTCGGAAAAGGGCCACTAGTACGATCGCACACCTAATTATTCGGCTAAGGTCAGAGCCATGTAACACTGTGGTTGCGCATGTTTTCTTGGGTGGTTCTCCATGTTCCGATTAATTCAAGTGCTCTTGCGTTACCCAAAACATCATCTATAAGCCATGTATCATTTTTCCATAAAAGACCCATTTATCCAACCCATGTTAAGCAACTAGCGTTTTCTACCCAAAACTTTATTTAAAAGGGGCTAGGCCAAGGATCAGGGTAAAAGATTCTAGGTATGTCCTTAAAAAGGTTTCCCGTCAATTTAATGCATTGGTAACATAAAGTATTAATTTGTAATGCAATTATATAGGACAAAAAGAGAACATGCAGGGGGAGAAGACCACTTGCCTTCCTCAACTACAGTAAAAACTTCTTCTTCTTCAAACAGCTGCTCCTGATCGTCCCCGAGAGGTGGCTCAGATGAAACAGGCACGATATCTACGATGCACACATAAAGCATACAATAAATAAAACAGATCACCAAGCAATCCTAAAGACTAAAACATGCTACTAAAACGACGGGCTCGCTGAGACGATCGCAAGGACTACTAGAACGCTAAAATCGGAGCTATAACGGAGAAGTTACGCTAAAAACAAGGTTTAAGGACTAATCTGCGATAAACTAAACTATTCAGGGGCCTAACAGCAAGAAAACAGGGACTAAAACATAAATAAAATTAAAAACAGAAGGTTTAAACTCTAAAAGGGCTTGTTAAGGACCTCTGAGCAAGGTTTTAATTGAAACAGGGGCTAAAATATAAAATCCAGGACTGAAATGCAAGGGTCTTTAAAGGTGGGAGGACCGGCTTGCGATTGTAAAGGAATTGGGGGTCTCTTTAGCAAAAAGGTCTCGGTTGACCGTTACTTAGAGTTTGACCCGCGGGGGCCCAGGAGATCTGAGCCGTGGATGGCCGATCCAAGGGCCATCCACGCACGCGTGCGCCGGGGGGCGGCGCCGCGCGCCGCGGCGGCGCGCGGCGCGCGCGCGGCGCGCGGCGGCTAGGTCGCCGGCGACGTCCACACGGGGGTTCCCGGCCACGAAAACGCGCGCAAAGGACATCTAGACGAAGGCGAGAACACCGCGAACTCGATCGCATGCTTGCACGGGTAGAATAAGGCAACGGCCGAGGCGGGCATCCATGGGGGCGGACGGCGGCGGCCGGCCAAGTGGCGGCGGCGCTATGATCGAGCGCAAGCAAAAATTAGGGCGGGGATGGGATCCTTACAGCGGATAGGTGCTCTGGCGAACGGGAATTGAATGGAGGAGCGGCGACGGCGCAGATTAGCTCCGGCGACCGAACTCCACGGGCGGCGACGGCGAGCTGCGCCTGGGGTGCTTGAGGGCCTACGGGTTCAAAGTGTTGCGCCGGTTAGCTTGAACGTGCGAAGGGGAAAAGATTGAGGGAGGTCCAGGAGCTTTACCGGCGTCGGACGGGCTCGGGCGGCGGCGATGGCGCGGCGGCGCTCGGTGCACAGCGGTGGCGCAAGTGGCTAAAGCACGGGAGGGCGCTGGGACTCGGTGTGAAGCGAAGGGGGGGTAGCGGGGGTGCCTTGGGGGTGCTTATATAGGGCTGAGGGGCGCCGGGAGGGCGGTTTCTGCGGCGGCCATGGCCATTGATGGCCACGGTTGAATGGGAGTTAAGGGGGGAGGGGGTTAAAGAACGCTAACGGTCGAATTAAGAGAGGGGAATTGAAGGTGGGGCTTCACCGCGCTCAAATACGAGGTCTTGATGGCGGGGAATTGATGGATCCGGCCGGTAACGGCCGGCGGCGCGCGGGATCCGGCGTGGCCGACCCGGCCGGAGGAGGGAGACGGGCCGACGGCCGGGTCCCACCCGTCGGCGGGCCGGAACAAAAAGGGAAGGGGCGGGGGGTGTCTTGGGCCGGCGGGGTGAAGGTCTGGGCCGTTGGGCCGGTTGCTCGCGCGGGAGAGGAGAAAGGCCGACCGGCCTGGGTCTTGCGGGCTGGGCTAGAAAGAAAAGGGAGAGAGGGAGAGAGAGTGTTTGTTTTCTTTTTTTTTTTTCAAATCTCTTTCAACTTCATTTTTCAAACATTCACACTCAAATCAAACAAAAAAAATCCATGCATTCAAATCATGATGCACAAGCACTTATTTTCTCTAAATTATTTTAGTGATGTTTATTTATTTAAAAGCCAATTCGTTTAATGATTTATTTTATGTCCTTAGGGAAATTTTAAACCTAGCCATTTGTTGCTATAATATTTTAGTGATGGAATTTTTAGGGTGTTACATGCCCCTTACGCCGGATGTAGTCATCCTCGTCCTCTTCTTGGTCAGCCCACCTGAGATCGGCTTGGCGCTTCCTAGGATGATCGATGACTTCAATTTTTTGGCGCCGATCCCCATTAGGGTGGATCCTTCCAAGTCTCTCGTGGACGGATCGGCGATTGGCAGTTTCCTGCCTGTACTCAACATACCTGTCGCTGCATTCAGGACAGTTCTTCAATGTGGGCAGCTTTAAACCCTCATTCCAGCAATGCCTGAAGAAGGCGCATCCCTAGTGTGCGCGCTCCGCGCGCGCGCGCACGCTCCTGGTCCCTTCTGCGCGCCTCTTCTTCGGCTCTGCGCTGCTCCTCCTCGTGGCGCCGCTTCTGGTAGCGCTCTTTCTCTATTTGGCGCTGCCATTTGTTGAGGAGAATGCGCGATGTCACCCTGGGCTTAGCTGTGGATGATTCCCCAACCTCAATGTGACTCTTAAGAACGCGGGGGCGTCACCTTGCATCCGCTCCCGAGTCACTTGGCGCCACGGGTCCCTTTGCTCCACCTTGCTTGGACCCGGGCGAGGTCGGGACTTTGACCTTTCCCTTCTCCTCGGGCCGTTATCACATTGACGAGAAAAGCCCACCATGTTCGAGGAAAGGGGTGGCCATCCGGCTTCATTTTGTTATCGAACTTGAGGTGACCCTCCTGGATGGCCTTACGGATCCTCATCCCGAAGACCACCGCAATCATTGATGGAGTGTGAATCCCTGTCATGGAAGCCACAGTAACGTTTTGCTTTAACTCCATCGGGCCGAAGCATAGAATGCCCCTCAGGCAGCTTGATTCGGCCTTCTTTCACCAAGAGCTCAAACAATTTATCAGCCTTCGTGATATCAAAGTCATAAGTCCCCTTGGTCTGCTTGACCCAGCGCTGATTCATTGTCAAGGGCTCCTTACCCCACATGATCTCTGCTGCAGCTACATCCAATTCATCCTCAGAATCCTCGAACAGATCAGCTTTGTCCGGGGGCCGGTTGTAGATGTCGGCGACGTCGTCTTTGCTTGCCAAATTTGGGGTCCTTCTTGAGGCCATACGCCCGATTGCTCATCGAGAGATAGCTTCGCGATAGCTAGCCCGAGTTCTCAAATTCCATCCCGAATAACTTCTCGCGCACGGCCGGCGGCATCCCGGCGACGGCCATATCGACCAACCGATCGTACGGCAAGTTCGGCGAGAAGCACATGCCTTTGACTTCCCCTGAATCTTCTAAGAAGTTCCAACGGCGTTTCGCCGTGCCTTTGCTTAAGGGTGGCGAGATCAATCGGCTTCTTCTCAGAGCTGCCGCCGAAATAATGAGCGTGGAATTTCCGCTCTAAGTCCTTCCATCTGGCCACTGATTCAGGAGGCAGGGACGAGAACCACTGAAACGGCCCCGGGCTGTCGGTGAGGCGGGGAAGTAACGGACCCCGAACGTCTCCTCGGCTGAGCACTCTCCAAGGCCGCATGAGGTAACGAGCGATGTGCTCGACCGTGCTCGTCTCGTCTTGCCCCGAGAACTTTGTGAATTCTGTTGGCGGCTTCACCCTTGGCGGCAAGAGCACATTGTAGTACCATTCGGGAACGGCGGCCTATAGGCGGGTCCTTGCATCTTTGGCTTGAGGCCGAACTGATTTTGCATCAATTCGGCCATCTTGCGCGCCGGGCGTCATCCTCTTGCGCGCTGCACCGGCGCGTATCTCGGGTGCGGGAAGGCGTCGAACGCTCCATAGTTTCCCACTTCATGATAACCACCGCCGTACAAATTCTTCTCGCGGCCCGGTTGGTCGACGGAGCAATCCTCCGGCCGGGATCAAGTGGGGCCCCAGACGAGCCGAACGCTAGGTCTCCGTACGTAGGCTGGTACGGATCGGGCCGTTGCACGGGCCGACTGTCTTTGCTACGTGGTGGCGGCGGGCGGGCCGACTTCCCGAAGCTTGTAACGGGGGCCGAGCGGGCGCCCCCCGGCGCCTGTGGAGGAGGGCGGGAACGCTTGGCTTCCAGAGCTTTGAGGAGAAGGCTGCTGTGGCTGGCTTCGCAACGGCGGCTGCGAGCTTGATTCACCCAGCTCCACGGTGCCCCTCTGGACGGGTGCCTTTCCGAACGCTTGCTCCATGCCCGGGCCAAAGATGGCCACCATCATCTGCTGGAGCGACCCGAGGAAAGCCTTGTTGTGCTTGCTAAGCATGTAATCTGCTGACTCTTGGAATACGCGCGCGCATTCCTCCTTTTCCTGCTGAGATGTAGCATCGCTCTCCCCTGGCAGCAGCGCCCTGGGCATCTCGTTCTTCAGATACGGGACGCCGCTTCTATTCTTTTTGAACGACAGCAGACACTTCTGCTGAAACTGGTCCACGACGTCTTGGAGTTGCTTCGCGATGCTGCGGAGAAAGGTCTTCAAGGTTGACATCCATGAGGTCGAGATTTCGGGCATCTTGAATCTATTCGGCCGTGGTCCCACCGGGCGTGCCAAAAAGTGTGTTGACGCGAAAAGTGTACTCAACGCCAATCACACGGCAAGCCGAACAAAGGCGGCTTCACACACGCGAGAGAGCAAAAGACGTGCCAGTCAATTTTTCCTGAAAATTAACAAAAGATAAAGCAGTTAGATATCAAAGCTTGGAACTTGCCGGGTGGTACCAGACAGTTCCATATTTACGGCTAAAGAGCCAACTGGAATGACACATAGCTATAGAAAGCTATCTGCCAAAGAACTACGACCATTCGGGAGACCGCAAAAGGAGAAAAAACAACACTGCCGAATGGATGACGTAAGCATGACGGCGATCGGTCTTTGTTTGAACAAAGATGCATGTGCACGAGACCATGACCGATCCCCATGAAGATTGGCATTAAATAAATAAATAAAGTAAAGCACGAACATGATTATGTATTAAACAAGCATGCATAGATCCAAAGCACTAGTCTACCGCATGTCTAGTTACTTTAAAACTCGTCGGGTACGATACGAAACAAATCTATCCACCGCATGATACAACTTGCATGAAAAACCGTACCACTTTCCATAAATAGATCTATCCACCGCATGATACAATCTAAATATGGAAAGCTAAAAGCATACATCATTCAAGACATAAATAACGCACGTGTTCTACTCGTGAAGAAACATAACCGAATACGGCTGAACAGCCGATTCGGGGTCCATGAAGAAGGAACAAACATTACCACGTGAATAAATCTATCAGATTGATTTGGGAAACTAATCCACCGGATGACTAGCTCCAAAGCAACCCAAAAACCTGCATCTACCGCATGATACCCGGCTCTTTCAAGATTTATACAAACATTAGCAAGCTTGAACCCGCAACACGTAACAACCTAGATCGATTCGGTTTCGGCTATCGGAGAGCACAAGATCCACGTGTTAAAACATGAAATCTATTCGAACAAGGATCATAAAAGAGATAAAGCCGATCCAAACCCATCTAGATTGGGCAAAGATGTGCTACATGAATTAAAACATAAAGTAAAACTCAAGATAACACGGGGTAACTTAATGAATCTATTGAATCTTGCCAAAATCCAATAGAGCCGATAACTAGCTTCAAGCTAGATCTTAGCCTACCGCATGACTCATGATCTAACAAGAAACCTTCTTGAACCGAGGCTTGAATCTACCGCATGACACGAAGCATGGTAACAAGACTACTTGCATCGATCTAAATCCACCGCATGATACTAGACATGATACAAGGTTGCCGGTACTCACGAGAGGTCGACGGATCGATAAGCCCTCTCGAAGAACTCGACGACACGACAAGGACTCTAGGGTTTGGCGTAAGGCCGCCGTGTATTGAGGAATGATTGTGTCCGTTACATACATTCGGGGGCCATATTTTGAGTACAACTGCGAATGGATTCGTTGCCTAACTTATCTCTAAGCTCGATCGCCTATCCATCCATTCGTCTCCCCCGATTGAGCCACGTCATCGTCCAATCCCGCGAAATCGGCTCTCTTGTTCCTTTGCCGAACCGGAGCGGATAGCCGACCGCGAGATCTCTTTGCCGAATATCTCCGAAAAATATCCTTCCTTCCACCGGACGGACTCTTTATCGAGCCGGACCCACAAGTCGGACCCCTTACCAAATTTTGGTGTTAACACATGCCCCTTCAATTGTGGGATAAAAGTAATTTTGTTCCACAATTGTCTCCGGCCACGAATACCTCGAATCAAATCTGTCAACACCTTGTTCTTCGCAATCCGCCGGAATCTTCATCCGGATCCAACCCTAGATCCCCTCGTTCCGAGTAAAAAACTCCAATGGCGGCTCGAACCAAGATGCTCGGGTAAATTCATCCCCCCGTACACCTCGTTCGGCATTTAGGTTTTCAATTTCACCTGAGATTTTCTTTTCCGCTCTTCTTCCAGGAGCCCTCTACCGAGCTTTTGATTCGTACTGAGGCCAATTCGAGATCTTATTATCTTGGTCTTGTGGGGAACTCTGACCCTCGAGATCTCATTGCCGCTGAATCTCAGAGAATCCCTTTCAAAGCAGCTTTGTCTCCACCGCCTCAGTGGCAAGACGCGTTCAAGAACTGGCCTTTACCTCCAATTGCAGGCTGGAAAGCTTGGTATCGAAGGATTCTTGCAGATAAGAGTGGATTGACCAACCTGGATTCCCTTCGTATCGCCCAGTGCTTGGAGTTATCCATGGCTGAGACCCCCAAGAATGAAGACCTCCTGATAGCAGCCTGTCACTTTTGGTCAAATGGCGTCAACGCCTTCCTTTTTGGCCACGGTCCAATGTCTCCCACCTTGGCCGATGTATATATGATCACCGGCCTTGACATTACAGGATCTGTTCAGCCTTGGAACTTCAAAAATTCCTCACGGCAAACAGGGGTGAAGCCAGGGAACGGATACAAAAATTACATCTTGAAACACATGAAGGACAATCCCCTAGGTGCCGTTGAATACAGAGCATTCTTGAATATGTGGCTGTGCAGATTCGTCTTCTGTGGTAAAGCCAACGAGCCCACCCTGAACCATATCGCAATGGCGTCTCATCTGGCCGGTGGCAACCGCCTTCCCCTGGGAAAATTCTTATTGGGCAGTATATACCATATGCTTCACCAGACTGTCACCCAGATGTATACTAGCCAAAGGATAGCATGTGTCAATGGCCCTTGGTGGTTTGTTCAAATGTGGCTGCAGCTCCACATGCATCAGATCATTGGTGTCGATTTGAACTCCAGGTTCTTCCCCTTATCCAATCATCCTGAAGGAGAGCCCCAAACTACCAGAGGATGCCAGAATTACGGAGAAGCGGCTTCAACTGTTCTTGTTCAGCAGGACATCAGCCAGCTCTTCGAGCTATTCTTCAAAGGTTTCCCCAATCCTCTCTGGCTTCCTTATCTGGGCAACGACACCTTGACCTTTCCTGTTGAATTTTCCTTTGAGCCCGACCATCAAGATGGGAGATTCTTAGAGATTCTCAACATCATAATCCGCCCATGCATACTGCCGGCCGAGTTCAATGGAGGAAGGCTGAATGTCAGCACTTATGAATACTATCAGCCTAATGTAATGGCCAGGCAAATTGGATGTGGACAGATGCCCCCAAGGCTATTTACTCGCATGAATTTCTCAAGCCTATGGAGGAAATCAAAGAAAGTATGCACGAGCGAGCGGGGTCTTCCAATATGTGTGTAGCCCCACTATCTATACTCGTCCTTTCATGCCCACAACCATAGCTCACCCCACCTTTAACTCCTGGTGGCAAGAATTCCACGATCACATCTTCAGTGAGCCTGTCCATGTGTTCTGTGCAGAGTTGGTGCCTGACTTCCTGCCAACCTCAGAGGTAATACAATGAACCTTTGGATCAGACATGTCCCCTTTATTCATGATTCTGACCTTCATCTTCTTGTCCACAGAACACAGTGCCTGCCCCTCGAGCCAGGGAAATTGCTTACAATGCTGAAGGCCCAATTTCAGCACTGGGATTCAAATCCACAACTCTGCATCAACTAATGGCCGGGTACAACTGCGAATGGATTCGTTGCCTAACTTATCTCTAAGCTCGATCGCCTAACCATCCATTCGTCTCCCCTGATTGAGCCACGTCATCGTCCAATCCCGCGAAATCAGCTCTACTGTTCCTTTGCCGAACCGGAGCAGATAGCCGACCGCAGATCTCTTTGCCGAATATCTTTGAAAATATCCTTCCTTCCACCAGACGGACTCTTTATCGAACCGGACCCACAAGTTAGGCTCCTTACCAAATTTTGGTGTTAACACAAACCATGACGTCAGGCCGGCGGGACCGCCATCCCCGTCATTGTCGGTCCTGTGCGGCCGTCCCCACCCCTGCAGCACCATGCCGGGCACTGCTACAACAACTCCGGCGCTGTTGAACACACGGGGACGGGACGCCGCCGCACCTGCCACTGTACCCCGTACGGACCACCGTCAACGGCTTCCTCGAGCCCGTCTGGAGACGCCCCAGTCAACCACTACGCCTTAGCCTCGAAGCCGCCCCTGCTCAAGTACAGGACGCGCCACGACGACAAGACCTGGGCAAGGACCGCCAGGACGACCGCCAACTCCCCGGCATTGTACGCCATACCTCCACATGTAGCTAAACAGTGCGGCACGCCTGTAAATCACCCTCTCCTTGGTCTATAAAAGGAAGGTGACCGCCCTCGCCGCGGGGAGAGACAGAAGACATCACAGACAGGAGACAACACACACATGCTCCCCGTCCTTCCCACGATATTGGCACTCGCCTCAATCACTCCGCTTGGGACTTGGAGGCCACGCCACCTCTCCCGCCTTGCTTGTAGCCGCCCCACTACAGGCACCCCGGTGCAAAGCAATACAGTGCCTCGAGCACACCCCTGTTGGACGTACGGCTCCGGCCGGAACTAGGATAAACCAAGTGTCTTTAGTTGCTTAACACTGACCATCGAGGGACAGACCTCAGCGCTTACTACTAGTTAGTGTCGGGACTACTTTCCGCACCGACAGTTGGCGCCCACCGTGGGGCTCACGCGCGCTGAAGGTCAACCCGTCATCAGCTCCCTCAATGGTTATTCGCATCGAGTACCGCGGTTAGCGTTACTCCATGGGCAGCTCGGACCCCCTCCCCGCCGGACTCGAAATCCGGTTCGGGGGCCTGAACTTTCAGGCCACGGGGAACGGCTACCTGATACGCCTAACCAACTGTGAGGAACTCCGCGCGCGGCGCCAAGCTGGGTCCGCCCCGTTCGCCGGCTGCGCGCGTCGCCACGACACCAACACCCGCCGGCCACGGACGGCGCGGGTCCATCGGCGCCACGGCGCCACCGCCGCTCCGGCCGGCGCTCGCGTGAGGCGCGGTCGGAGCGCCGGCATGCTGCGCGCGTTGCCTCACAACGCGACGCGCCCACCGGTGTGACGGTTACCGCCCCGGAGGGGGAGCGCTCTGTCTCCGGACCACGCTTTCCCATCGGTCAGCACGGCGCCACGTCGGCCTACATCGCCAACACCAACGCCAACACCATGATCCGCAGGGTTCCCCCTGGCCGCCACGTTTTGGTCGCCAGGGACCCTAGCGCCTCTGCCGGTGACGAGTCATCCCTAGGCTTTGTCGACGCGCTGCCACCCGCCACCTCGCATGGATACGCGGAGCGGGACTTCTCCAGCGTGTCGGACCTAGTGATCTTCAGGCGGTTCCTCGACGCCACAGACTGCGGTTCGGTGCTCCGATGACTCCCGGCCCCCGGGAGCTACGACCCCGCGCGGGAGTGCTTTGCGTCATCATCGCCAATGACCCGGCAAACGCCGGCCGACGTAGCGAGGCACCGGCGACGGAGTGGTTCCTCCCGCCCTAGGGACCGGATCGCGTCCGGTCGCGGGGCCAAGCGCCCCTCCCCCCTCGCCGCCGAGGGGGGCCGACATCAACGCGCAGCTGGCCCAGGCGCACGAGCTCGAGGCCAAGCTGGCGGAAGAGTACCACACGATGCGGTTGCTTCGCGCCTCCATCGCGGGGGAAGCCTCAGCGCACGGCGAACGCGCGCGTGAGCTGGGTAGACAAGCCCGGCTTGTCGGGGACGCCCCTAGGGGTCCCCTTTAACAACCGGGGAATCCCCACTTAAAACCCGCAACAACACCAAACACACTTTGCCTAACCTTGCGGGATGCGGCCCAAGGACCTCGACGGCCCACCAAGGGGACCCCCTCGAAGATCCCCTCGAGCGAGGCTTCGCCTCGCTCGAGGGTGCACGCCTCCCTCGAGCGAGGCTCCGTCCCGTTCGAGGGGGTGCGCTTCCCTCAAGCGAGGCTCCGCCCCGCTCGAGGTCCCGCTCCCCCTCGAGCGAGGCTCCGCCTCGCTCGACGGTCCGCCCCGCCCTCGATCGGGGTCCGCCTCGCTCGAGGGCGCCCCCACTCGCGTGCGCCTGCCCCCGTACACGGGCATTTAACGCCCGACATCGGCGGGACGGCGCCATCATGCGCCCGGGGCTCGCGCCCTGGTGCCGCCGCACCAACTCCCCAGGAGGGAGCCCATCCCCACCACTGTAGGGGATGGACTGTGCAACGCGGCCGGTGTCAGTCCCGTGACGTCGTGCGCCTGCTCCAGTACGGCTAACGCGCCGAGCCCTCGAAGGGGGGCCGGCTTCACCCTCGGTTTGCTTTCTTGTGACCCTACAGGGTTAGGTGGAGGCGCTAGGCAGGAGGAACGCCATCCCCGCCACCGTTACGGCATGGCGGCCGCCCCCGCGCGTGCGGGTGCACGCCCGGCGCCTGTAGCAACAACTCCCGATGCGGCGAAGCGCATTGGAACAGGACGCCGTTTTACCTACCCCCGTACTCCGTGCGGGCAATGTCGGCCGGCTCCCTCGAGCCCGTCGAAAGACATCACCGCCATCTGCTGCCCCTCTACCCTCGAACCGCCCTTTGTTCGGGTACAAGGTAGGCCATGATGGACGGATCGCCTGCAAGGATCGTCCGGACGGCCGCCCACTCTACGGCGTAGCACGCCATGCCCCTTCACGTAGCTAGATAGCGCGGCGTGCATGTGATTCGCTCCCTCCTTGAACTATAAAAGGGGGACAAACCCCCCTACCGCGGGGGGGAGGAGAACAACGAAAGGAACACGGACACGACACAATTGGAGACGAAGCCGCACCACGCACTTGTTCTCCAATTCTCCCACAACATCTTCGGCCACCACACCGGGGACTTGGAGGCCGGGCTTCCTCTCCCGCCTTGCTTGTAGCGCCCCCACTACGAGCACCCCCGGTGCTAAGTAATACGGTGCATTGAGCACGCCACACTGCTGGACGTACGGCCCCCTCGGCCGGAACCAGGATAAAAACTCTGTGTCGCTTGTTACTTAGCATCGACCATTGAGGGATAGACCGCGGCGCTTACTACTGGTTAGTGTCGGGACCACATTCCGCACCGACAGTTGGCGCCCACCGTGGGGCAATCTGAGCGCCTAAGGTCAATCCGTCAACTCCCTCCATGGTGATCCGCACTGAGTACCGCGGTACACGCTCTTGCATGGGTAGCTCGGACCCCCTCCCCGCCGTGTTCGAAATCCGGTTCGGGGGCCCGAACTTTCGGGGCCACGGGGAATGGCTACCTCATGTGCCTCACCAACCGTGAGGAGCTCCGCGCGCGGCGCCGGGCCGGGCCCGCTCCGGTCCCCGGCCGCGCGCACCACCACGGCGCGGATGCCGCGGGCCGTCGGCGCCACGACGCCGCCGCCGCTGCGGGCTACGTTCGCGCCGGGTGCGGTCGGAGCGACGGTAGGCCGAGCGCGCCGCCTCTCAACACGGCACGCCCACCGCCACGACGACCGTCACCGCCCTCGCGGGACAGCGCGCGGTCTCCGGACCGCGCATCCCCATTGGGTTGCGTGGTGCCACGTCGGCCTACAACAACAACGTCAGCACCACGATGCGCAGGGTCCCGCCTGGCCGTCACGTCCTCGTCGCCAGGGATCCCGGCGCCTCAGTGGCTGACGAGTCATCTCTGGGCTCCCTCGATGCGTTGCCACCCGCCAACCGCCACGGCTATGCAGAATGGGACTTCTCCGGCGTGCGGACCCGGTCATGTTCGGGCGTTTTCTTGACGCTACGGACTGCGGTTCGGCTGCTCCCGACGACTCCGGCACGGGAGCTACGACCCCGCGCGGGAATGCTACGCCGTCATCACCAACGACCCGGCCAATGCTGCGGCGCGGTAGGCGCCGGAGACGGGGAGATCACGCACCGCCCCGGGGATCGTGTTGACGGTGAAAATCTGTCAACCTAGCCATGAGTTTACCTTCGGTGTTGGCATGAGTTTTATACCTTATCCATTGGTACTAACCCCCGTGGTATAACAAGTTCACGTGTGCATGTCGATTTTCGAGTTTAATGTTTATGCGGGGGTTTTAGTGTTGAATGCAAGACTTTCGGGATAAGTTCATCAAGCACCTCATGACAAGACCTTGAAGCCCCGTACAAGTCATGCAATGAAGCAAACTTAACTCCAAGAAGCGGGGGACTTGATCCGAGAAGACGATAGACTCCGGGGACACGACCGGAAAAGTGCTTTGAATCTTGCAAGACAAGGAGTTGAGTCCAATTCGGAGAGAAACCGACGACATGGACCTACATGCGAAGGGGGAAACATCCGGGAAGCAAGGGAACCGACGTGGAGCGAAGAAGCCCTCGGGGCCGGGCCTAAATGGGCCCGGGCCGGCCGGCCCGGTCCGGTCGTCCCGAGCCCATTTAGGGCCCAAACACCCTCTCCTTTGCCCTAGCCACCAATCGGGCTATTTATAGCCCCACGACCGAGAGCCACGCGAGAGAAGATTTCGTCTTCGGCCGCCGAGAAGCGAGAGAAGAGAGGGACACCATCTCGGAGAGGAGAGGGTCGAGCTAGTTGACTAGGGTTTCCCTAGCCGACGTGGGAACCTTGCACGGAAGACCACGTCGGAGTTCCGGAGCTAGAAGCAAGATCAAGGAAGGATCCCGGTGGTGATCTTGTGTATGTATCATTGTTATAGTTGAATTATGGAGTTGAATCTTTTCCCAGCGATCAAGTGTTTCCTCGAAGATTTCGTTTTTCGATCGGCTTTGCTTATTCCAATTCTATTCTCGAGATAGATTACATAGGGTGTTCTTGTAGCCGCGGTGGCTAGAGGTACACGCCGGATCTTCCGAAAGAATCTCGACTTGTCTTTTGACTCGCCCTAAGCTCCCCGCATGAATAGGGATACGTTGTGACGAACGGGGGGTCTCGAAAGGCGGATGTTTTCGGATTTGGACGGGAAACCACAATTTAAAGAGGCTTCTATTAAGATTCGATTTGCTACTTCTTCTCTTGCTTGGAACTTCAACAAAAGGCTTACCCCGATCCCTCTAGATCGGTTTGTCTACCCAATCTTACTTTGTTTTCTCCAGTCTTTAGTAGATTAGATTCGTTTCATGTCTTTTACTTAGATGCATTAGGTTTCTTTTATCGAAGATTGAAGTTACTTGGCTTTAATAGATTAAGTTTTGCGTCACACATTTGTTCCACGGATTCGATACCTTGGGTTCACCACTCGAGGGAAGAAGGGTCCCTTGACTACGACGGGAGACTTGTACGCTTGCGAGTCACAAACGAACTTTGATACAATTATTAACCGTCAACAAGCCCCTTTTTACGGCGCCGTTGCTTGGGGAACAAGTGATCAAGATTTGATTTTTTATTGCCTTTTTGTAATTTTCAGTTTTCTTTTTGTTTTTATTTTTGCATCTACTAAATTTTGATCATCCTCAAAATACATCTAATCTAGTTTGTCTAACCCTAGTTTTTATAGATTTGTTTTTACTTTCTAGTTTTTTGCATACTTTGTTTATTGCTAACCCTAACGGGAGATGGACGCCTACCTCTCCAACAAACCCAATAATTTTGTGGATGATCCGGAAAAACTTTACGAGGCTAAGGAGATGCGAAGCACATCAAGCTAAAAAGCTTGGATTTTGTAGATTCGGAGTCGGAAGACAAAGGATCGCGAGGAATCTCCGAAGAATTCACCACCTCAAAGTCCGCGGGAGAATCGACTTCCACCAATGGGTGACCAACCACGGAAGAACGCAAGATTGGGGAGCTATGCACCCCAGACATCATCGACCTACCAATCTTGAACCTCGAGGAGATCGGAAGACCGTTCGAGATCAAGACCTCAACAATCCGCATGGTGCAACATTCACCCTTCACCGGCAAAGAGGACCCGAACCTTCACCTCCAAGCATTAATTCAACTATGTCAGACTTTCAACATGGATGGGGTGACTCGAGATCAAATGAGGGCAAGGCTTTTTCCGTTTTCACTACTCAGGAAGGCTTTGCAATGGTTCCACTCTCAACCGGCGGAGACGGTGCAAAATTGGAACACGTTGATGAAGGCTTTCATGAAGGAATACTACTCACCGGGTAAAACTCAAAGCTTGCGTAATAAGATTGCCACCTTTGTTCAATATCCTACAGAAACTATCTCGGAGGCATTCGAGCGCTTCAACGAGTACACCCGGGCGGTTCCACATCACAAGTTCCCGAAAGAAGACCTCGTGCAAAAGTTCTATCAAGGACTCACCATGGCGTCAAGGACGATCATCGATGCATCGGCGGGAGGATCTATCATCGAGCTTACACCGACGGAAGCTTTCACGTTATTCAAGAAGGTCGCGGATAATGACACGTGGGCGTCGTCCGGGCGCCTACATCCGGTTCAACCCATGGGGAACGTCAAAGGAGTCTTGCAAGTGGAGAAGGAGGACATACTTGAAGGCAAGATCGACTCGCTCATGAGGAGGTTGGAGAAGATGGAGATGGAAAAGAAAGAGGCTCAAGACTTGAAGGCCGCCGAAGCAAGGTCCACATGCGAAGAATGTGGAGAGTATGGCCATGTCCGCAAAGATTGTCCGGAGGAAGCCAAAGTGCTCGACTACATGAGGAAGGGAGAATTGCCGAACTTCCGCTACGGGCAAGGTAGGCCTCAATTTAATGCAAGCTCATCTATTCCTAACGCGGTTCCGCTTCGTATACAATTGAAGGAGTTCATGGATGAGCAAGCTAAGATCAACAAGGACACCATCACCAAGTTCAAGACAATAGACAAGGTGTTGGAGAACATCGATAGCAAAGTGACGGAGGTCGGAAGTTCCAATCATCAAGTGCTCAACATGATGAAGATGCTCGAGACGCAAGTTGGACAACTTGCGGGGCGCCTCACTAATGATGAAGGGAAGCTTCGGGACAACCCAAATGTCCCGAATCGGCGAAGGCCATTCAAACACGTTCGGGGAAGGAGACCGAAGATCCGGAACGTTCCGCGGGAGCAAGGAAGCTTAAACCGTCCACCGAGGTGGAACGAGTTGCTAAAGAGAAGGTTACGGGGATCGTCACCGAGGAACCCGAATTCGAGATGCGGAGGAAGACACGAGGATACCGCAACTCAAGCCACGCTATTTCCGAGGTAAACTTGACAACCACTTCGAGAAGTTTGTGGAAGTTGTGCGTAGACTTAGCATCAACATGCCATTACTTGATGCCCTACAAGTACCTACATATTCTCGTTACTTTAAAGACATACTTGCAAATAAATATGAGATAGCAACACTCGGGGTAGATCATGTCAAGATGTCCGAGGAGTGTAGTGCAACTATTGCTAACGGGCTAGAGAAGCAAAAAGACCCGGGTGCCCTACAATTCCATGTTCAGTTGGTTCTTTCAACTTCGAGAAGGCGTTATGCGACCTTGGAGCTAGTGTGAGCGTCATGCCGAGGGATGTGTTCGAGAAGCTACGCCTACCGATGGAGCCTACGGGAATATGTTTGGAGTTGGGAGACAACTCCATTCGCTATCCCTTGGGCATTGCTTTGAAGATGTACCCGTGAAGATTGGACACCACTTCATCCCCGTCGACTTCGTTGTGCTCGAGATGGGAGAGAGGGAGAAGCCGCCGCTCATCCTAGGGAGGCCATTCCTCAAGACCGTGGGAGCTACTATTGATGTTGGCAAGGGGGAGATCATGTTCGATATCAACGGAGAAAGGAGTTCTTTCAAGTTCCGTCCAAGGATTGAGGCATGCAACATGATTGGAGTAAAGGGAGAACCAAAACAAACGGAGGCGCTGAAAAAGAAGAAGGAGCCGAAAAAAATGAACGTAAAGAAAATCAAAGAAGGTGTTGCATCCGTCAAGACAAAGGAAGAGAAGCCGCACAGTGAAGACCAAAAAAATGACTAAGCCAACTAAGCCGGAAGACAAGCCCGCGCCCAAGATGGTGCGGAAGTGGGTACCCAAGATTGCAACGCCCGCAAAGAGCGTTGATCCGGAGTAATCAAGTGAAGAAGTCTAGCTATAGACTATAAACGAAGCGCTAGGCGGGGAGGCAACCCGTTTCGTCGAGTCAAGAATAAGCTACGGGAGGACAACCCGATTCCGGGTTTTTTCGAGTATTTTTAATAATTTAGTTTTTGAGTTTTATTATGCAAAGACATTAGACTTAGAAGTGGTTGAGCAATATTAGAGACATAATTCTTGATTGAGTGTTTGCTTTATCATAAACCCTTTGCATGAACCCTCCTATGTGCTTATTTGTTCTTCTCTTTTCGAGAAACCTCAACCAAATAATTTCAGAACCTTAACTCAACCTTTCACCCTCATTATGGTGCTGAGGTTGACTTATTTTTCATGCTAAAACCACACGAGTAGAGCCACGATTTATATTTAAGTGTTAATAAAATTCAGCACGTGGTAGGACTCGCGTGAACCTAGAAATCAAAGCTTTTGGTTGGTTTTAAAAATCTTTATCCTTGGTTTCTCTAAGATTAGAATTTTTCTAAGCCTATTCTAATTTTGTTTTATTCAAAATCTTTCTTATTTAGCCAAAATTAGAATCTAAACCTATGCCCCCATGATCAAGCGGGAAAATGTTCGCTCTCAACCGATGAAGGCAAACTATACCGGTGAGACCGAAATCGACGTAGTCGAAAAATATTTTCGACTTACATTCGTTTTTAATGGTTTAAAAACTTCTCTAAAATTATGTTTGAGCTCTTTCATGGCTCTGAAAAATATTTTAAATTTCGAATTAGAGGAGTGCTTAACCTTAAACACACCTTAATGGAGGCAATCTAGTTTGAATTAATCATGCATGCACCATTGGATTCCCTTTTATCAACTTTCACCAATTCCACATGCAAAGGACAAGCATGGTGGGCAGCAAGCATCAACTTTGCAGGATTTCCATGGTGGCATGTGAAGCAAGTGGAGCTAGGGAGCATGGACATGACCCAAAGCATGGAGCATCAAGTGGGAGGACCAATAATGCAAGAAAAGGAGTGGACGAGAGCGTTTGGGCGGTGCAACTCGTGGAGCACGCGGGCGGGGAAAGTTGCGGAGGCGAAATGATCATCTTTGGAAGAAAGACGCGGCGGGGAGGAGCCGGGGAGGCCCCCGGGCCGGCCGGCCCGGGCCGGCCGGCCTCACCTACTTAAGGAGCCCCCCGGCTCCCGTTTTCTGCAGGCAAGCTTCCCTCTCCTTCCCTTGTTTGTGTGTTCAAGTTTGTGTGCTCAAAACCTCCGTAGACATAGCCAACCATCCCAAGCTTGATAGCTCAAGAAAAAAAATCCACATCCTTAATCCACTCAAAGTCCACATCCGAAGCAAAGAGTTTAAGTGCCTAGTTTACCGGTTGCAACCCGGAGTTTTAGTTGAAGAAAGAGTGCAGCAACCATGTGGAAGAAGACCACAAGTCTCTTCTCCAAGAAGAAGAGTTCGTCGTCATCCAAGCCGTCATCAACCACGTCTTCGAGGAGGCACTCGGTTTCCGAGTCTCCCTGGAGCATGGAGACAGATACGGCGCCACCGAGGAGGAACGATGCTCTCCTCCTTGGTGGTATGAGGGCTGCAAGAAGCACGTCCATGAGGTTTTCCGAACCTCGTGGGCACACGGGGAGCAGCCCGCGCCACCACGACGATCGACTCGTTCAACCGCGCCACCTCCTTACACCCCGACATACTCTTCGTACGGCTTCATCATCTTGTCGGCGGAGGAGGAGGAGAGGGCTCTCTAATCTTGAGAAGAGGCTTGTGCCCAACGTCGAGTTCGACGACCAAGCACTCTACACCTTGGGTTTTGGCACCGACATATACTATATGTTGGGGCACCTCGGATGGGTGCAGTTCTCCAACGGAGTATCGGTGGACACCCATTTGGGGTACGCCTTGGAAATTTTGATGACTATTGCACCCATCGTTGATGATGATGGGGTGCAAAGCTTGTCAATCCGTTTGGAGGGAGTCCAACAAGAGGTTCCCTACGAGCACGTTAGGGAGCTGCTTGGATTCCACAAGGGGGCTCGGAGAAAGTTGACGTGCCACCGGCATGTTAGCGGGATTTTGGAACATGATCTCCGGAGAAGCCCATCAACAACGCAATTGCATCCGCAACCCCATTATCCAGATATTTCACTCTTGGATGTGCAAGAGGGTATTGGGGAGGATGAAGGAAACAAAGGTAACCGACACGGAGTTGAATTGGCTATACTCGGCTTTAATTGCCAGGCAGCCAATAGACCCCTCTTACCTCATGATCAACCGTTGGTGTTGTGAAGCAACATCGGGGGCGGGTAATATTGGTTCGGGGTGTTACCTCTCCATGTTGGCCTTTTCCTTGCGGCCGGGGATCGCAAGAAACCCCGCCCACCTTTTGCGTGGTACCTCTCTCAGCATCGAGTATTTGCGGCAAGGCAAATACATTAGTGGAGATGAGAGAGGAGGTTATCGGTTGGCCATAGTGAACCTACCCCTTCCCAACGAGAGGCTTAGGCTTTTCAACAAAGGGAGAGAAGATTGGTTGGAAGAGGGACTACTTGTCCCTGCAAGGAAGAACAAAAGAGGAAGAATCGTAGAGGAGGGAACATCCTCCGCACAAGCGAGTGGAGAACAACCCAATGTGCAACCATTCGGCGGGATCCCTCCTCCGCCAAGTTATTACGGAGGGCCACAAGAGCAAGCATGGGGGGGTGGTGCACCGGTACCCCCACAAAATTATGTTGTGCCCAACGCTAACTTCGCGGAGTCCTACGCTCATCATCCCCAACCACAACAAAGCATGGCCATTATTGGAGGGTATGCTGCAAGAAACGCTCAAAACATCGCAGCCATCCAAACTAACGCAGCTCAACTTGGTGAAGGCAACGCAAATATTGCCTTTGAACTTGGACGCCTTCACCTTGTGGAGCCAAATCAATTCGTCGGAGGGAACGTCCAATCATATTACGAGCAAGGGTATTATTATCAAGATCATCAACATCAACCACCGGCGGAGGACTAGAAGATTTAGGAACTTTAGTTTTCTTTTCTTTTCTTTTTCTCTGTAATTTTCAGCTTTTGCTTATGTGTGTTTGCGTAGTATTTTCTGTTTTTATTTAAATTTCAGCAACCATGTTTGTTCATTTTCAGTTTGTATTTCAACTTGATGTCATCATTAATAAAGACACCACCTTGATTATATCATTGGAAAAGTTACAAAATTCGTGCCATGATGATATATGATTATAATTGCAGCTTTGTTCATCTTTGTAATTGATTTATGCATGTTTAAGCTAGTGCTCTCTTAAAAATACAAATCTGAATTTATTTAAATGCTAGTTTAATTTTCAGCGGAGGTTATTATTAAAATAAAGACCCATAGTGTTTTATGTGCTCTCAAGTTATGAATAGATTAAAGATGTCTTTTATGCTCAAAAATATTGCTAACCTTGTCACAAATATCACTTGTGTGTTGCTCAACATATCCAAAGCCTTATATATATTTGAGTGCATAAACCTTAGTGTACAAGATTTATTTTTGAGTGAGTTATTGCAGGCCATGATTTCTACGGCCCGAGACTAAGAAGTTGGTCATTCCATTTTTGCGTATCTATCTTTTTGCTAGCCTCTTATCCGTGCATTGTGTATCCCCGCATCGGAGATCTCACAAACTTCGCCGGATATCCACCCTTAAACCAAATATCATATTTTGTGATTACCTCCTTGACCACAACCTATTGTTGAGAATGGATCATCAATTCAAGGAAGATCGCAAGACGGTGCCAACGTTGAAGATTTCAAGTATCTCTCCAAGGAAAAATATCTCCGGTACCTACCTTATTTTTCGCCTCTTTGCTCGAGGACGAGCAACGTCTAAGCATGGGGGAGGAGGTAGGTACGGTGCAGTTTTAGAGTTAAAAGGGGAATATTTTAAAAAAATGATGATGAAAGAAAAAAATTCGGCGATATACGTGACTTCCAAGAAAGAAAAAATATATATATAATGAATGAATGAAAGAAAGAAAGAAAGAAAGAAAGAAAGAAAAGAATGAGAAATATGAGAAAGAAACAAAAAATATATGCGGAAAGTAAACTCCCCGGTTCTCTAAGAGTGCATTCAAGGCTTCAAGTTAAAAAGATCCATTCTCATTTTCCAACCATGTGCAATCCGATAACGAGGACTTCCTTTGTGCCTCGGGATCACTCTTGCCATTTGCACATGTCCACTCATCTAAAAGTGTGTGTATTTTTCTCTTTCCCCTCCTTGATTTAACATTATTTTCCAATGACCTTTTTGACGAGTCTCGGTAAGACCATGAGAATCTTGTCTTGTTTTGACAACACCTCATTTATAAAATCTTGTTAGGACTAAACTTTCCCAAAGCTCCATATAAAGCCTACCACATATATATGAGAGGGAAAGGAGTAGAATATATAGGCTTGAGAGGCAAGTGAGATGAGAGTTCATGAGCAATATACAAGATGATTTAAATTTGTGAACTTGGTTTAGCTTTTCTTTATCTCGTTCTTTATTTCAAAAATTCTGAGATCTATTTAAACTTTGTGAGCATATTAATACTTGTGGGGTAAGCTTAATAAGAATCTACCCTCCGTAGAGATGAAGGCTAGTACATTATGGAACTTTAATGAATTAAAATTTTGAGAGCATTATGTTTTCTCATGTGTGATCAAGTGCAAAGTTTAAACATTGTTTGGCAATGATGATATCCATCGAAGGCTTACTCGAGGACGAGCAAGGTTTAAGCATGGGGGAGATGTTGACGGTGAAAATCCGTCAACCTAGCCATGAGTTTACCTTCGGTATTGGCATGAGTTTTATACCTTATCCATTGGTACTAACCCCCGTGGTATAACAAGTTCACGTGTGCATGTCGGTTTTGGAGTTTAATGTTTATGCAGGGTTTTAGTGTTGAATGCAAGACTTTCGGGATAAGTTCATCAAGCACCTCATGACAAGACCTTGAAGCCCCGTACAAGTCATGCAATGAAGCATACTTAACTCCAAGAAGCGGGGACTTGATCCGAGAAGACGACGGACTCCGGGGACACGACCGGAAAAGTGCTTGAATCTTGCAAGACAAGGAGTTGAGTCCAATTCGGAGAGAAACCGACGACATGGACCTACATGCGAAAGGGGGAAACATCCGGGAAGCAAGGGAACCGACGTGGAGCGAAGGAGCCCTCGGGGCTGGGCCTAAATGGGCCCGGGCCGGCCGGCCCGGTCCGGTCGGCTCGAGGCCCATTTAGGGCCCAAACACCCTCTCCTTTGCCCTAGCCGCCAATCGGGCTATTTATAGCCCCACGACCGAGAGCCACGCGAGAGAAGATTTCGTCTTCGGCCGCCGAGAAGCGAGAGAAGAGAGGGACACCATCTCGGAGAGGAGAGGGTCGAGCTAGTTGACTAGGGTTTCCCTAGCCGACGTGGGAACCTTGCACGAAAGACCACGTCGGAGTTCCGGAGCTAGAAGCAAGATCAAGGAAGGATCCGGTGGTGATCTTGTGTATGTATCATTGTTATAGTTGAATTATCGAGTTGAATCTTTTCCTAGCGATCATGTGTTTCCTCGAAGATTTCGTTTTTCGATCGGCTTTGCTTATTCCAATTCTATTCTCGAGATAGATTACATAGGGTGTTCTTGTAGCCGCGGTGGCTAGAGGTACACACGGATCTTCCGAAAGAATCTCGACTTGTCTTTTGACTCGCCCTAAGCTCCCCGCATGAATAGGGATACGTTGTGACGAACGGGGGTCTCGAAAGGCGGATGTTTTCGGATTTGGACGGGAAACCACGATTTAAAGAAGCTTCTATTAAAATTCGATTTGCTACTTCTTCTATTGCTTGGAACTTCAACAAAAGGCTTACCCCGATCCCTCTAGATCGGTTTATCTACCCAATCTTACTTTGTTTTCTCCGGTCTTTAGTAGATTAGATTCGTTTCATGTCTTTTATTTAGATGCATTAGGTTTCTTTTATCGAAGATTGGAGTTACTTGGCTTTAATAGATTAAGTTTTGTGTCACACATTTGTTCCACGGATTTGATACCTTGGGTTCACCACTCGAAGGAAGAAGGGTCCCTTGACTACGACGGGAGACTTGTACGCTTGCGAGTCACAAACGAACTTTGATACAATTATTAACCGTCAACGGATCGCCACACGCCTAGCGGCGGGGCCAAGCGCTCTGCCGGGACCGACACCGACGCGCAAGCTGGCCCAAGCCCGCGAGCTCGAGGCCAAGGCGGCGGAGGCGTACCGGACGGTGCGGGCGCTCCGCGCCTCGATGGGCGGAGAAGCCTCCGCTCGCGGCGAACGCGTGCGGGGGCGGGCGGACGGGCCCGCGACCGCATCAACGCCGACAACCCTGACATGCTGCCGCGGGCAAGTCAGAAGCTCGTTGCCGCCGCAACGCTGCTATGGGCCATGCCGGCACCCTCGACTCCTGAGGCACGAGACCTGCACCGCGAGGTACAGACTCTCATTGAGCAAGCGGCCGTCCAGAAGGCCGAGAGCTCGGCGTCGCGCATCCGCCAACAAGGGGATGCGCGGGGTGGCGAGGGCCGCACAAGGGGGCGAACCCTCGGTCCACGCGGGAGGAGCGGCGGAGTGTCCCGCCAACTCGGGACGCGCACGGCCGGGGAACGGCTCCTTGACACGCGCGAGCTGCGGACGGTGACGCTCGCAACGTCATCAATGCCCGCCGCACGAGCAAGGCGGACGCGCGAGCGGCGGTGGGCTACCACCCTCGACGGGGCGGGCGCTACGGCGGCGGTGAGGACCGCTCCCCGACGCCGAACCCCCGGGGACCCGTGTGTTCCGCACGGCGGCCTTCCCCCCGGCGCTTCCGCCAACCCTCGACCATTGTCAAATACAACGGGGAGACGGATCCCCGCGTATGGCTCAACGACTACCACTTGGCTTGCCGGTGGGCGGGGCGACCGGCGACGAAGTCATCATCCGCAACTTGCCCCTCGCACCTCGGCGATGCGGCCGGACATGGCTCGAGCACCGCCCGCCAGCCAAATCCACAATTGGGACGATCTGGTCCACACGTTCGTGGGCAACTTCCAGGGCACGTACGTGCGCCCTGGGAATTCCTGGGACCTGCGCTCCTGCACGCAGAAGCCCGGCGAGTCGCTGCGGGACTTCATACGGCGCTTCTCCAAGCGCTGCACGGAGCTCCCCAGCGTGGCGCAGTCCGAGATCGTGCACGCCTTTCTCGAGGGCACCACGTGCGGGGACCTCGTGCGGGAGGCCGGGACGCAGCCCGCCCGCGGACTCCAACGAGGCCGTTCGACATCGCCACCGGCTTCGCCTCGGGAGAGGAGGCCGTGGGGGAGATCTTCGACGGCAAGAAGGGCAAGCGCCGGAGGACGCGCGCCGCGGAGGGCGGCAAGTCCGGGGAGCCCCACCGCAACAACAAGCGGGGCAAGAAGGGAAAGAAGCCGCGCCGCGGGCGCGTGAGCGGGGCGCGGCGGCGGTAATGCCGAGGCCCTCGGCGTGGACCCGGCTCGACGGGGCCCTCGGCCGGCCCCTCGAGGCCGGGGGTGTTCGACGACATCTTTGAAAAAGCCATGTCCTTATCACAAGACCCCGATAAACCACACCCTTGAGCGAGTGCGACATGCTCAAGAAGTTCTATGGCCGCACCGCCGCGAAGGAGGCGAGAGGCCAAGAAAGACGGAGGAGATGGCGACGCGGCGGCTTCCCCGCCGTGGAAAACGTGTTCCTCATCTTTGGGGGCCGACCGTCGACATGTCGACCCGCCGGCGCAAGAAGGAGCGGCACGAGGTCCTCGCCGCGGAGAAGGCGCCTCCCTCCTTCCTCAATTGGTCGGAAGACGCCATCACCTTCGGCGGGAGGACCACCCGAACCGCGTCCCCAACCCGGGCCGGTGCCGGCGGTGGTCGACCCCATCATCGGGAACGCGCGGTTCTCGAAGGTCTTGATGGACGGGGGCGGCGGCCTCAACATCCTCTACGCGCATACGCCGCGCTTGATGGGGATCGGGTTGGACCGAGGCCGCGGCCCAGCACGAAGCCGTTCCACGGCATCGCGCCCGGCAAGCAGGTCCATCCCCTCGGGCAGATCGACCTGCCGGTTTGGTTTGGCACCGCGAAGAATTTCCGCAAGGAGATCCTCACCTTCGAGGTAGTGGGGTTCAAGGGGGCCTACCACGCCATACTTGGGCGACCCTGTTACGCCAAATTCATGGCGGTCCCCAACTATACCTACCTGAAGATGAAGATGCCGGGACCAAACGGTGTCATCACCGTCGGCTCGTCCATCGAGCACGCATTCGACTGCGACGTCGAGTGCGTAGAGCACGCAGAGGCGCTAGCGCTGGACGAAGCACTGGTGACCACCTTGGAGAAGATGGTCAACGATGACCTAGGCTCCACCGCCAAGCACACCGGCACGTTCGAGGCCGCGGAGCAGACCAAGGAGGTCCCCCTCGATCCTTCTGCCCCCGAGGGCAAGGCGTTGAGGGTCAGCTCCACCCTCGACCCCAAATAGGAAGTGGTGCTCGTCGACTTCCTCCGCGCCAACGCCGACATCTTCGCGTGGAGCCCCTCGGATATGCCAGGCATCCCGAGGGAGGTCGCCGAGCACTCCCTTGACATCTGCCTCACGCCCGCGCCGTGCAACAACGGCTCCGCCGCTTCGACGAGGAGCGGCGACGGGCAATCGGAGCGGAGGCGCGGAAGCTTCTCGAGGCCGGGTTCATCAAGGAGGTGTTCCACCCGACGTGGCTAGCAAACCCGGTGCTTGTAAAGAAAAAGAATGGGAAATGGCGGATGTGTATAGACTACACCGGTCTTAATAAACCATGTCCTAAATTTCCTTTTCCTTTGCCGCGCATTGATCAAATCGTTGATTCAACGGCTGGGTGTGAATTGCTTTGCTTCCTTGATGCTTACTCCGGATACCATCAAATAAAAATGAAGGAGTCCGACCAGCTCGCGACTTCGTTCATCACGCCGTTCGGGATGTTCTGCTACGTCACGATGCCATTTGGCCTCCGAAACGCGGGTGCAACATACCAGCGCTGCATGCAGCACGTTTTCGGAGACCATATCGGGCGGACGGTCGAGGCGTATGTGGATGACATCGTCGTAAAGACCAGGAAGGCGGACGACCTGGTTGGCGACCTTGGCATCGCGTTCGGTTGCCTACGGGCCAATGGGGTCAAGTTAAACCCCGAAAAGTGTGTCTTTGGAGTGGCACGAGGCATGCTCTGGGATACATTGTCTCCCAACGGGGGATCGAGGCCAACCCCGAAAAGGTTGCGGCCCTCGAACGAATGGGTCCAATTCGGGACCTCGGAGGAGTGCAAAAGGTCTTTGGGGTACCTTGCCGCCTTGAGCCGCTTCATCTCGAGGCTCGGCGAGAAGGGGCTGCCCCTCTATCGCCTCCTTAAGAAACACGAACGCTTCTCCTGGACCGCCGAGGCCCGGGACGCGCTCGACAAGCTAAAGGCGTCCTTAGCGCACGTCCCTATTCTCACGCCGCCGCGGGACGGCGAGCCCTTCTGACTCTACGTCGCCGCAACCACCCGGGTGGTCGGCGCCGTGATCGTCGTGGAGCGCACGGAGGAAGGGCATCCCGTACATGTGCGGTGGCTCTTGTCTATTACATCGGCGAGGTCTGTCGGACACCAAGACGCGCTACCCCCAAGTCCGGAAGTTGCCGTACGCGATGAGTCCTTGCGCGGCGCAAGCTCCACCACTACTTCGAGGCCCACCCCGTCACGGTGGTCTCCTCTTTCCCGGGGGGAGATCATCCGCAACCCCGACGCCGCGAGCGGGATTGCCAAGTGGTCCGTGGAGCCGATGGGCGAGACGCTTGCCTACGCCCCGCGCAAGGCCATCAAGTCGCAAATCTTGGCGGATTTCGTCGGCCGAGTGGACGGATACGCGGCTACCACCCCCCGCGGATCCAAGCGAGTGCCTGGACTCGTTCTTCGACGGCTCGGTGATGAAAACGGGGGCGGGCGCGGGCCCCGCTCTTCGTGTCACCCCTTGGGGAGCACATGCGCTATGCGGTGCGCCTCCACTTCCCCGCGTCCAACAATATGGCTGAATACGAGGCCCTCCTCTGTGGCCTCAAAATCGCCATTGAGTTAGGCGTCAAGCGCCTCGACGTGCGGGGGGACTCGCAGCTTGTAATCGATCAAGTCATGAAGAACGCGAGCTGCCATGACGACAAGATGGAGGCCTACTGCAAAGCCGTGCGAGCCCTCGAGGACAAGTTCTACGGCATCGAGCTCAACCATGTGCCCCGCCGGTACAACGAGGAGGCGGATGAGCTGGCCAAGATTGCGTCCGGGCGAATCACCGTTCCCCCGAACGTTTTCGCGCGCGACGTCGCTCAACCCTCGGTCGTCTTCGAGCCCCACCCCTCGAGTCACGCTGAACCCTCGGGGGCTCCCTCGAACCCAACGGGTGCGGAACCCATGGACGAGGACCCCTCGAACGAGGCGTACGTGCTCTCCCTCCTCGAGGGGTATGGCGCTTACGGGGCTGACGTGATGGACATCGAGCCAGCTCCTGTCAAAACGGACTGGCGTGACAAATACATTGCCTGGATGGCTCGAGGGGAACTCCCCGCGGACCGGGCCGCGGCCAGGCGCATTGCCAGGATGGCCAAGTCTTTTGCCCTCGTTGACGGCGAGCTGTACAAGCGCGCCGCCTCTGGCATCCTGCAGCGGTGCGTGCCCATTCCTGAAGGGCGCGAACTCTCGCGGGACATCCACGGCGGGATGCGCGGCCACCATGCAGCGCCTCGTACCCTCGTCGGCAATGCGTTCCGCCAAGGCTTTTGCGGCCTACCGCGGTTGCGGACGCCGGGCCGAAGTCGTACGCACCTGCGAAGGGTGCCGGTTCTACGCCCCGCAAGTCCGGCCTACCCGCCCATGCCCTACGAGACCATCCCCCGTAACATGGCCATTTGCCGTGTGGGGGCGGACATCGTTGGGCCCCTGCGAAAGGCGCCGGGGGCTTCACCCATTTCTTTGGTCGCAATCGACAAGTTCTCCAAGTGGGTAGAGGTGCGCCCCATCACGAATGCGAGGGCGAGAACGGGCGGTAACATTCTTCACCGACATCGTCTACCGCTTTGGAGTGCCAAACTCCATCATCACGGACAATGGGTCCCAATTCACGGGCGGGAAGTTTTTGGAGTTTTGCGACAAATTCCACATCCGTGGGGATTGGGCGGGCCGTGGCACACCCACGGACCAACGGCCAAGTAGAGCGTGCCAACGGCATGATCCTACGGGGCCTTAAGCCCGAGAATTTTCGACCGGCTCAACAAATGCGGGCGAAAATGGCTCCAAGAGCTACCGGCGGTTGTGTGGAGCCTAAGGACCACCCCCGAGCGAGCCACCGGGTTCACCCCGTTTTTCCTAGTCCATGGCGCGGAGGCCATCCTCCCCACGGGCTTAGAATACGGATTGCCCGGGGTTCGAGGCTATGACGAGGATGCTAACCGGCGAGCCGTGAGGACTCGGCCGGATCGGCTCGGACGAGGCACGCCTCGTGGCCTTAATGCATTCCGCAAGGTATCAACGGTCCCTAAGACGCTACCAAGCACGCAAGATACGTCGACGGGACTTCGGTGAAGGGGATTTGATCCTAAGGCTACGCCAAGACAACCGAGGGCGCCACAGGCGTCGCCCCCATGGGAGGGACCCTACGTCGTGGTGAAGGTACTCAAGCCGGCACGTACAAGGCGGCCAACGAGGACGGTGAAGAGCTCACCAACGCTTGGAACATCCAACGCCTACGTCGCTTCTACCCCTAGCTAGGATTTCCAAGTACTTTTTATTGCAAAAACCATATGACCAACGCCCCGAGTTGGCAACAACTATGTAAATGCTTCAAGTCTAATAAAAAGGGCAACTCGACTTTCCCCCGAAACCCAAGTTACCCTCGGGGGCTATCGCGGGGGGGGGGGGGCACCCCCCCCCAAAATGGTCCCATTTTTCGCGCAAAAACGAAACAACTCACGCGCGCTAAGTTTGTTCTCTACTTCAACTACGAGCAACGATTCGAACAGGGCGCAGGCGGCCCAGCGGAAGGAGCGTGCGAGCCAGAGATAGCCTACGCCGCGTGGATATGGCCCTTCTCTCTCGCCTCCAACCCAGCAGGCCCCCACGAAAACCGAACTCCCCTAACTAGAATCTACTCAGGAAGAAGGAGAAACAAAAAGCGTACAAAACAAAAGACTTCATTACAGCAGATGTTTACGTTAAAAACAACTTGTTCATTTACAAATGCCACGAGGCCAGAATACTGATACACACATAAAAATGGGCCAAGTGCCCAGCTGTCTTCAGGCGGGGGAGGAGCGGCGGTGTCAACGGCGTCGGGAAGAGGAACTCTTCGAAGGCTTCGACAGCAAGCGACCGGCGGCGTCGGCGGCGAGCGCGTCCACACGCTCCATCGCCACCTCGTCCTCAACACCCTCGGGCACGACGTAGCCCTCTGCCAGCGCCTCGAAGTTGACCTCGTAGTGGGATCGTACCACTCCGAGGGCCTTCTCGGACGCCCGGACGCAGTGCTCGGCGCATCCGCTCGGTGACGTGGCCGCCAAGGGCGCGCAGGCGGCTGGCCAGCGAGCTGCCGGCCTGTGCTTCGCCCTCCTCCACGGCTTGGCAGGTCTCGAGAGCCGCACCACGCAGCTCCTGCAGCTCCTGCTCGGAGGAGTTATAGGAAGCCTGCAGCGCCTCGGCCCGCTCAGCTGCGTGCCCCAGAGCGGTGCGCAAGCCTGGAGTCATCAAGACAAGAGAGAAATCAGAAAAGGGAGTGCGAATTCCCAAACGAAAAACCGACCAAACAAAAGCCAAGCAGCAGCTCACCTTCGACTTGCTTCCTCTCCGCCTCGAAGTCGCGGCGCACGGCCTCGACCGCCAGCTCGAGGCGCTTGACGGTCTCACCTTGCTCTCGGAGGGCCGGCTCATTGTTTGCATTTGTGATGCGAGCACAATGAGCTCGCCCTCGGCCTTGGAGAACGCGGTGTTCCACTCCTCCCGGCGACATCGCACCGCCTCACGAGCGACGCGCTCTCGCTCCCGGCGCCAACCGGGCGTCGACGAGGGCGGCTTGCTCTCGCCGGAGCCGCCCCTCGGCCCCTTGGCGGGCGGTGTGCTCCTGCCGGCCGCTCCTCGGCGACGGCGAGCGCCGCAACCTTGGCGTCGAGGGCGGCCTTCAAATCATCGGCCTCCTTGGCCCACCTGCTCCGGCCCGCGCGCCCGCTCCTCGGCCGGCGGCGCTGCGCTTGCGCCCCCTCGAGCGACGAGCGGAGCCCCCGGTTCTCGCCGCGGACGTTGGCCACCTCCGCCTCCCAATTGGTTGCCAACGTCCGCATCTTCTCCAAGTCCGAGCTCGCCGCGCACGGCGCCTCATCACGATCGATGAGGGCTGTGCAGACCCGCTCGAGGCTCGAGCGGCGCGGCGGGTCCCCCTCGAGCTCTCGGGGAGTTCGTCGCGCCGGGCCATGGCCCGTACGCCGGCCCGGTGTCCCGGGTCCCGAGGGCGTCGGCAAGCGCGTCGAAAGCGCTGCACCGCTCCCGGAGCTGGTGGACCTCGGCGTTCACCCGGTCGAAGGCGTCGTACGTGTCGTGGGCGCGGCGCTCGAGCTCCTGGCACCCACAAATCAAAACCCGTAAGCGCTACGACACAGAGGCAGCACACAAAAATGAGAGAAAGAAGAGAACGAGCAACCACGCCCTACCTGGAAGACGCGCCATGCAGGGCCGCCATGGACCCGCAGCGCCTCGTTCAGCGCACGGTTGAGCATGGCGCCGTGGCTCCGGAGCTCTCCCCAGAGCTCCTGCTCCCCCCGGCGTCGGCAAACGCGGGGGGGATCGCCAGCGACCCCCTCCACCTGGGCGGAGTGGCCGGCGCGGGAGGACGAGGCCTCGGCGCCGTGTCCTCGGTCCCCCGCCACCATGTGACCCTCGTGCCGCCTCACGAGGGCACCCTCTCGGGGCTCGGGGGAGCGTGTGGGGAAGCTAGCCCACGATCCCACCCGGCGGCGGGGAGTCGTCATCCGGGACCTCCACCACCTCCGCCGGGAACCGCCGGCGGCGCGGGCGGCCCTTGCGCCGCCCTCCGCCGGCGCCTCCACTTGTGCCTCCACGGCCGCGGGCGCCCCCGACGCGGCGCCGCGGCCACCACCTCCGGCCGTGCCGCCGCGACCACGGGCGCCGCCGCGGGTTGCACCCGCTCCGCCTCCTCTCTTGCCGGCGCCACGGACCGCGCCTCCGTAGCAACGACCTCCGCGGGCTGCGCCTCCGCCACGGCCGCCGCCGCGGCCCGCGTCCCCACAATGGCCGGCGGCCGGCCGCTCCTCGGCGACCGCCGGCCGCGCCGCGGCGGGCCGATCTACCGGCCGAGGCCTCGAAGCCTCGGCCGGGCTTTGCGAGCTCTCGCCGCCGCCGCGCTTGCCCCTCGCCCGCGACGCCCTCGACGTGCGCCGCCGGGTGGGGACGGATGCGTCCGCCCTCAGCACCTTGGCCGGTGCAAGGGGAGGCACAGTTGGCACCACCCTGCGCAGGCACAAACAAAAAGTTAGAATGCCTGATCGTCACGAAACCAAACTAAGCGGAAAAGCGAGTTCCTTACCTCGAAGAGGAAAAGGCGCGTTTCCTTTTCCTCGTAGCCTCAGCGGATGAGGCCGGCGCGGCCGGCACGCCCACCGCCGCGCCTCCAGACGATGCCACCGCGCGCACGGGCCCCGCCTCGCGCGCGGGGCACGCTTGCCGCGCGTGCGGGCGCGCTTGCCGTGCACAACCCCGCGGCACACGCCGGCGCCTCCGCGGCGCGCGCCGCCCTTGTTGTCGATTGCACGGCGGTGGGCGCCGTCGCGCCCGCCCCGGCGATGCCGCCCTTGCCGTCGGCGCCGGCCTCCGGCGATGGGGGCGCGAGGCTCCCACCTATCGAGAGGGGCCCTCCCCCCTCAACCTCTTCCTCTTCATCCTCCTCCGAGGACGAGTATTCCTCGGTCCCCCGGGGAGGGAGAGCCCCCGTTCCTCGCGCCGCCGTACTCCGCATTCGGCCGGTCGCGGCGCTCTTGGTGCCGCCTCGCGCGCTCCCTCTTGCGCGCTGCCCGCTCCTGCTCCTGATGCTGCGCCGCCCGACCAAGCGCGCGGGAGTCCGGGGTGGGCGGAACGGACTTCGCGGCGGTAAAGCTCACCAGCTGCACACAGGAACGACAAGGACGCGTCAGGAGGCAGAGGCAACACCAAGAACTAAAACGGAATCAAGAATCGAACTCACCAGCGGGCCGGTGGGGAGAATCTCGATGTCCCACGGGGTCTGGTCCGGGTGCGCCAGCATCCGGTTGTCGACGGCGTTCCGCGCCCGGGTGAGCGCATACGGCGCCCAAGGGGGGTCGGGAGCATCCGCGACCTCGCCGGTGCGACGGGGTCCGCCTCCTCTCGTCATCCGAAAGATGCGGAGCGGCCTCTCCATCGGAGGCACGACCCACGGATGATGGAGGAAGGCGAGGACGCTCGCCGCGGTCGGCCCCCGCGCCGCCGGGCTCGCCGGGGCGGCCAAAACCGACTCCTCGCCGCCCTCGGTCTTGGGCCGTGGACACCCCGTAGCCCCAGGAGCTGGGCTTCTCCTTGAACACCCGACCGGTGTGTAGGGGGGGGGGGGAGGCCGGGCTCGGCGTTGCGCATGTAGAACCATCCCCGCTCCCGGCCGGTGTTATTCGTCGTCATGGTGCGGGGGGATGTAGACGTCCTTGAACTGCGCCCGCAGGGCGAGTGACATCCCGCCGGCGCGCACCGCGCGGCGGGTCCTTGGCTCTGTCGTGGGCTGCGTGAAGAGCTCCGCGCGGAAGAGGTGCACCCAGAGCTCCCAGTTGATTGGGATCCCCAGGTACCCCTCGCAGACGCCCACGAACGTGGCCGCCTGCGAGATCGCGTTGGGCGCGAAGTTGTGCAACTCCACGCCGTAGTAGTGGCACAGCGCTCGCATGAAGCGGCTCGCCCGCGCGTTGAAGCTTCGCCCGTGGAAGCGCACGAAGCTCACTACATAGCCTTCCGGCGGGTTGGGTGCGCGGTCCCCCGCCGGTGGCACTATCCACTCCGCCGGGCGGCCATCCTCATTGGTCGCCAGGCGGCGGCGGTGACCAGCTCGCCAAGGGCCAGCTGGGTCACCGTCGACCGCTCCCAGGCGTACGGCTCAAGAATCGTGAGAGGCTGAGGCGGCGCCATGGGGAAGGGCAAAGGATGCGGAGAACGAAGGACAGGAAGAGGAGGAAAGGCTCTAATGGCGGAGCCGCACGGTGGCAAAGGTAAAGTGGGGAAGAAAGCACGGAGGGCTAAAATGGCGGAGCGCTAAGGTAAAAAACCGCCGTTTCCCCTTCTCCTCGGATTTATAAGCCGCGGGCGAGCTCTCCGAGCGGATGTACCGCGCGCGTTAACGCGGGGAATCTTTTCTTCTCGGCGGCAAGCGGACCCCACCACGACCGCGGCGGCCACATCACCGCAAACGGGCCATCATCACGGTGAAGACCGGCGGGGCCGTGGCGGGCGGTCACGTCCGCCCGCCCACGCCGCCCACTACGCGCTCGCGCGGCCGCAACGCTTAAAAGGCGCGCCCGCGATGCGAAAACCACGGCCTCTCCGTGGAGCATTTAATGCCCCTGTCCCTTGTGAAACAAGAAGAACCCTCGAGCGGCACGGACTCCTGGCTCGGGATAAATTCAGCCCTCGAGCAGGTGCAAGCGTGAGAAGGTCGCCCCGAGGCCCGCCTGAAACAAAGTGGGCCTCGCGGGCACCCATGCCACGTAGCACCCTCGAGCGGCACGAGCCTCTGGCTCTAAGACAACGTCAACCCTCGAATAGGTACAAGCGTGAGAAGGTCGCCCCGAGGCCCGCCTGAAACAAAGTGGGCCTCGCGGGCACCCATGCCATGTAGCACCCACGAGCGGCGCGAGCCCCTGGCTCGAGACAATATCAACCTTCTAAAGGGGCACAAGCGTGAGAGGGTCGCCCTGAGGCCCGCCTGAAATAGAGCGGGCATCGCGAGCACCCATGCCACGTAGTGCTACTGACCAACGCCTCGAGGGCCGGCACGCCCAGACCCCTCGACGGCCGCAAACGCAAAGACGGGGCTGCCCGGCGCGCCGCCCCGCACGGCCCTACTGATCAGGGGTTCGAAGCCTGACCCTCGACGGGTTCGAACGGGCGCCCCGCATCGCGAGTCGGGGACGACGAGGGCACGCGCATTCGAGCCATTCCACGAGACCATCGGCTCGAGGGTGCCCCACATGTCGTGTTCGAGAGCCGGCGAGGGCGGCTAGCGGGGGGATCCCACCGAGGGAGAGCTTCCGCGCCCTCGGTCCCTATCGAACGGGACCGAGCCCCACCTAGCAAACCCACGCAAGTGCTTCAATGGACGTGTCTCCGACCACGCAGCCTACCCTTATCGAACGGGGCATGGGCGTCCACTCGAACCACCCGCTAGCGGCCTCGACGAGGAATCCGCAATTCGCGACCCGCTCGATGGGGGTTGCTGAAACCTCACCCTTCGTCCAGCGGAGGGACGGCGAGGGCGCGTTAAGAAACAAGTCGTAAAGCTCTACCCGATCGCCTCGAACGGGCCCGGAGCTCGGGGCTTGACGCACGGCTACACCTCCTTGAATTGCACCCGCCGGAGACAGTGCCAGCAGCGCGTGCGCCACCGAGGCCGGCTGAGATATCGCCGATGCCGGTTGAAACATGTGCCACGCCCTCGACCGCTTCTCACGGTTAACCCCCTGCCGAAGTGTTGACGGTTAATAGTTGTATCAAAGTTCGTTTGTGACTTGCAAGCGGAATAGTCTCCCGTCGTAGTCAAGGGACCCTTCTTCCCTCGAGTGGTGAACCCAAGGTATCGAATCCGTGGAACAATGTGCAACGCAAGGATTCAATCTAGTAAAGCAAGGTAAGCTATCGTATGAAGGTAAGTTGCATCTAATCTACTAACTCATAAAGAAAACGAATCTAATCTAATCTACTAAAGAGGTAGCAAGAGAAAGCAAGAGATAACCAATCTAGAGAATCTAGATCATACTTATGTTGTAGCTCCAAACAAGATAGATGAAGATAGCAAAACGAATCTCATTAAAAGCATCTTTAAATCGTGGCCTTCCCATCCGACTCCGAAAACATCCGCCTTTCGAGACCCCCGTTCTGTCACAACGTATCCCTATTCATGCGGGGAGCTTAGGGCGAGTTCGATAGAACAAGTTGAAATCACTTGGCCGGTCCGGTATGCACCTCTAGCCACCGCGGCTACAAGAGCACCCTATGTAATCTAGCTATAGACTAGATCGTAGAATAAGCAAAACCAAGAAGAAATCAAAATCATCGAGAAGGCACTTAATCGCTAGAAATCGGATTCACTTACAAACTTCACCATGAATGATTACATGAACAAGATCACCACCGGGGCCCTCCCTCGATCTTGATCCTCGCTCCGAGCTCCGACGTGGTCTTCCATGCAAGGTTCCCACGTCGTCCGGGGAAACCCTAGACAACTAGCACGACCCTCATCTTCAAGTTGGTGTCCCTCAAGCTTCTCTCGCTCCTCGGCGGCGGAATACGACTTCGGTTCTGCGTGGCTCTCGGTCGGGGGACTATAAATAGCCCGATTGGAGGCTAGGGCAAAGGAGGGCGGATTTGGGCCCTAAATGGGCTCGGGCCGACCGGACCCGGGCCGGCCGGCCCGGGCCCATTTAGGCCCGGCCCGCGGGCTCCTTTGCCCGAGGTCGGTTCCCTTGCTTCCCGGATGCTTCCCCCTTCGCATGTAGGTCCATGTCGTCGGTTTCTCTCCGAATTGGACTCAACTCCTTGTCTTGCAAGATTCGGCACTTTTCCGGTCGGGTCCCCGGAGTCCGTCGTCTTCTCGGATCAAGTCCCCGGCTTTTTGGAGTTAAGTTTGCTTCATTGCATGACTTGTTCAGGGCTTCAAGGTCTTGTCATGAGGTGCTTGATGAACTTACCCCGAAAGTCTTGCATTCAACACTATATCCCTGCATAAACATTAAACTCCAAAAACGACATGCACACGTGAACTTGTTATACCACGGGGGTTAGTACCAATGGATAAGGTATAAAACTCATGCCAACACCGAAGGTAAACTCATGGCTAGGTTGACGGATTTTCACCGTCAACATCTCCCCCATGCTTAAACCTTGCTCGTCCTCGAGTAAGCCTTCGATGGATATCATTATTGCCAAACAATGTTTAAACCTTGCACTTGATCATACATGAAAAAAAAACATAATGCTCTCAAAAGTTTAATTCGTTAAAGTTCCATAATGTACTAGCCTTCATCTCTACGGAGGGTAGATTCTTATTAAGCTTATCCCACAAGTATTAACATGCTCACAAAGTTTTAAATAGATCTCAGAATTTTTGAAATGAAGAACGAGATAAGAAAAGCTAAACCAAATTCACAAATTTAAATCATCTCGTGTATTGCTCATAAACTCTCATCTCACTTGTCTCTCAAGCCTATATATTCTACTCCTTTCCCTCTAATATATATGTGGTAGGCTTTATATGGAGCTTTGGGAAAGTTTAGTCCTAACAAGAATTTATAAATGAGGTGTTGTCAAAACAAGACAAGCTTCTCATGGTCTTACCGAGACTCGTCAAAAAGGTCATTGGAAAATAATGTTAAATCAAGGAGGGGAAAGAGAAAAATACACACACTTTAGATGAGTGGACATGTGCAAATGGCAAAGAGTGATCCCGAGGCACAAAAGAAGTCCTCGTTATCGGATTGCACATGGTTGGAAAATGAGAATGGATCTTTTTATCTTGAAGCCTTGAATGCACTCTTAGAGAACTAGGGAGTTCACTTACGCACAAATATATATTTTTTTTTCTTTCTCATATTTCTCATTCTTTTCTTTCCTTCATTCATTTATATTTTTGCTCGTCATATATTCAGCCCATGACTTCCACAACGAAGTTTTGATTTTTTTATACCTTGAAAGTCATGAATATCACCGGATTTTTTTTCTTTCATCATTATATATTTTTTAAAATACTAACCTTTTGAACTCTAAAACTGCACCGGACCTACCTCCTCCCCCATGCTTAGACGTTGCTCGTCCTCGAGCAAAGAGGCGAAAAATAAGGTAGGTACCGGAGTATTTTTCCTTGGAGAGATACTTGAAATCTTCAATGTAGGCACCGTCTTGCGATCTTCCTTGAATTGATGATCCATTCTCAACGATAGATTGTGGTCAAGGAGGTAATCACAAAAGATGATATTTGGTTTAAGGGTGGATATCCGGCGAGGTTTGTGAAATCTCCGATGTGGGGATACACAATGCACGGATAAAAGGCTAGCAAAAAGATAGATACGCAAAAACGGAATGACCAAATTCTTAGTCTCGGGCCGGAGAAATCATGGCCTGCAATAACTCACTCAAAAATAAATCTTGTACACTAAGGTTTATGCACTCAAATATATATAAGGCTCCGGATAGGTTGAGCAACACACAAGTGATATTTATGACAAGGTTAGCAATATTTTTGAGCATAAAAGACATCTTTAATCTATTCATAACTTGAGAGCACATAAAACACTATGGGTCTTTATTTTAATCACAACCTCCGCTGAAGATTAAGCTAGCATTTAGATAATTTCAGATCTGTATTTTTAAGAGAGCACTAGTTCAAACATGCATAAGTCAATTACAAAGATAAACAAAGCGGCAATTATAATCATATATCATCATGGCACAAACTTTGTAACTTTACCAAAGGTAAAAACTTGGTGGCGACATTATTCATGATGAAAATAAACACTAAGATACATGCTGAAAAATTAAACTAAAAACTGAAAATTAAAGCAAAGCTGAAAATACTACGCAAACATAGGCGCAAACAAGCTGAAAATTAAAGAAAAGGGGGGTAAAGGAAAGATAACTAAAGCTTCTCCTCTCTCTCTAATCTTCCGCCGGTGGTTGATATTGATAGTCTTGGTTGTTGTACCCTTACTCATAATGCACCACTCCTCATATGAATTGTCCGACGGTGCTAGGTGAAGGTGTCCAAGCATATAGGTGACGTTTGCATTTCCTTCACCCATTTAGTTTGCATTGGTTTGGATGGCTGCAATAATTTGCATGTTCCTTGCAGCTTATCCTCCAATGGTGGCCACATTTTGTTGTGGTTGAGGAAGGTGTGCATAGGGCTCCGCAAGGGCTACGTTGGGCACCGCAAAATGGTGGGGGTATGGCCGCACCACTCCCCCATGCTTGCATTGGTACACCACCGTAGTAATTTGGCGATGCCGGAATTTCTCCGAATGGTGGAACATAATTTTGTTGTGCACCTCCTTCTTGGGCCATAGAAGATCCTTCTCCTATAATTCTTTTCTTTTATTATTTTTTTTTCTTCGCCGGCACAAGAAGTCCTTCCCGTAACCGATCTTCTTCCCCTAAAGAAAAGTCTTAATCTTCAATCCGGAAGGGGCAAATTCACCTAGGCCACTTCGAAGCCTCCTCTCTCATCTTCACTCTTATATTTTCCTTTCTTCATATATTCCTAGGGAAGTCCCGGGTAGGAAATGATTCGGGTTCCTTGTAATACCCGGTTTTAAAGAGATAGTCAACATGGAGAGGTAACAACCCGATCTCCTGAATCCGATGTTGCTCACAACACCACCGGTTGATGATAGGTGAGTAGGGTTGATTGGCTGCGAGTAAATCCAATTCAACTCCGTGTTGGTTATCTATGTCTCTCTTGTTCTCCCAAAAATCCATTTGCACAAAAGTGACACACTTGGATGATGGGGTTCCGGATAGTATTTCTTCGTTGATGGTCTCTTCCCGTGATCATACTCCAAAAACCTTTCCATGTGCCTTCATGCACATACTTGTTCCGGAGCTCCCTTTTGAAAATAGGAGACACTCGCCCATGGGTCTACGATGCTAGAACATGCAATCATTTCGAATCATGAAAACCAATCTAATCTATCGGGGATTGTGTTGAATGGATCCAAGGAAGCATTGAGGCCTTACTCCCTTTACGGCATGGTTGCTAGCCTTAAGCATTAAAGTATTTTCAGCACAAGACGATAGATAGATAATTCAACAAAGTATGATCACATCTCAAGATCGATTGCAACCCATGGATAAAAGGAGATTACCCCATCAAGGTGCTAGAAATAGCATCATTGATCAAGGTTACCCTTCCGACGATGTCTTCCTTCTTCTCCACTTGTGGGCTCCCTCCAACGGAATGAGAGACTCGGCACTCCTTCATCAAGGGTATGCGCCATGGTCACGAAAATTTCCTAGGCGAATTCCTTGTGGGTGTTTGCCGACACTCCCGTTAGAGAATTGCACCGGTGTCCCGTGTGAAACCCAATATGTGGAGAGCTTGGTCGTCGATGTCGACGTTCGCTACAAGCCTCTACTTAAGGCGAGCGAGCTTCTTCTCCTCCTCCATCATGATGACATACCCCTCGGAATACCGCGGAGCGTATGGAGGTGGAGAGGATGATCTTGTCAAGTGGCGAGGTTGGACAGGCGGCTCCTCCATATGTTATTGAAGTTTGGTAAACCTAATAAACGAGTTTTGTGTGGCCCTCATGCCACCAAGGAGAAGAGCGTGGTTCCTCCTCGGTGGTGCCGTGTCCTCCTCCATACTCCAAGGAAACTCGGAAACCGAGTGCCTCCTCGAAGAGGTTGTCGATGATGGCTTAGACGACGATGATCCCTTCTTCTTCGGTGAAAAGACTTGTAGTTTTCTTCCTTGATTGCAGCACTCTCCCTCACAAATAAATATCCGGGGTTTTCACCCGGTAACAAGGTACACAAATATTATTTTGGAGTCCGGACTTTGAGTGGATTAAGGATGTGATTTGTTGCATGAAACAAACGCGGTGGATGGCTAAGTCTAAGGTGATTCCGGCCTACAAACTAGAGCACACGAACAAAGAGTTGGATGAAAGACTACCTCTCTCCTCCTCTTGGCTCGGTTCTTCTCTAGTGCATGTTGCTTCGTGATCGCGTACACCTTCCAAACGTTTCCGTCCACTCCTTCGCTTGCATTATTGCTCCTTCCACTTGATGTTTTCGCTTTGACTCACTTCCGTACTCCCTTGCCTCACATGCATCCATGATATTCCTACAAAATAAAGCCTTGGCTGCCCCCCCCATGCTCGTACTTTGCATGTGGTTTAAATATGTTGGAGGGGCATCTCGTGATGTATCATGGTGCATGCATGGTTAGGTTAACTAGATTGCCTCCCTTTAAGGCTAAGCACTCCTCTAATTTCGAAATTTAAAAATATTTTTCAGAGCCATGCAAGAGCTCGAACATAATTTTAGAGAAGTTTTTAAACCATTAAAAACAAATGAAGTCGAAAATATTTTTTTATTACGTCGATTTCGGTCTCACCGGTATAGTTTGCCTTCATTGGTTGAGAGCAAGCTTTTCCCGGCTTGATCATGGGGGCATAGGTTTAGGTCCTAATTTCGATTAGATGAGAGAGATTTTGAATGAAATAAAATTAAGTGAGGCTTAGAAAAATTCTAATCTTAGAGAAACCAAGGATATGGATTTTTAAACCAACCAAAAATCAAGTTTCAAGGTTCACGCGAGTCCTACCACATGCTGAAATTTAAATAACATAGATACAAGTCGTGGCTCTACTCGAGTGTTTTTAGCATGAAAAACAAGTCAACCACAGCACCATAATGAGGGTGAAGGGTTGAGTTTGGTTCTGAAATTTTTCTTTTTGGTTGCGGTTTCTCGAAAAAGAAGCAAACAAACACATAGGATGGTTCATGTAAAGGGTTTATGATCAAGCAAAATATTCAACCAAGAATTATGTCTCTAATATTGTTCAACCATTCTAAGTCTAAGGTTTTGCGTAGTAAAATTCAGAACTGAATTATATTTAAAAAGACTTGAAAAACCTGGAATCGGGTTGTCCTCCCGTAGCTTATTCTTGACTCGACGAAACGGGTTGCCTCCCGCTTAGCGCTTCGTTTATAGTCCATGGCTAGACTTCTTCACTTGATTACTCCGGATCAATGCTCTTTGCGGGCGTTGCAATCTTGGGTACCCACTTTGGCTTAGTCATTTTTTTTTGGTCTTCACGGTCGGCTTTGTCCTTTGGTCTTGACGGATGCAACAACTTCCTTGTGGCTCGGCATCTCGAACTCCGGTCCTTCGGTCATGATCTTCATGGTCTCTTCATCTCTCCCGAACTAGTTTGAGTAGCCTTCGCCGTCTTGGGACCTTGGAGTTGTCTCGGATATTCTTCTTTGTCACCAATCGGTTGTCCGGCAAGTTGTCCCACTTGCGTCTCTAACATCTTCATCACGATGAACACCCCGCATGTGGATCTTGTCTTGGCAGCCTTTAGGTGTTGAGCTTCTTTCTCCATCTCCATCTTCTCCATCCTCGTTGATCTTGAACGGCCTTCCGGCGTCTTGACTTGGAGGTGGTGATTCCCTTGGAGATTTTGATGGTCCTTCGAGCTTGTGTTGCACGTCACCTTTGCCTGTAAAGTTTTCCTGGATCATCCACAAAAAAGTTTGGGTTTCTTGGAGAGGTAGCCAACCATCTCCGGTTAGGGTTAGTGATAAAACAAAAATCTAAACATAAGAACTAGGGTTAATCAAAACTAGATTAGATTGAAATTTTTTTTTTCTTTTTGAGGATGATCAAACATAAGAGATGCAAAAGAAAATCAAAAGAAAAACTGAAAGATAAGCGATACTAGATCGGATCTTGATTGCTTGTTCCCCGGCAACGGCGCCAGAAAAAGGGGCTTGTTGACGGTTAATAGTTGTATCAAAGTTCGTTTGTGACTTGCAAGCGGACAAGTCTCCCGTCGTAGTCAAGGGACCCTTCTTCCCTCGAGTGGTGAACCCAAGGTATCGAATCCGTGGAACAATGTGCAACGCAAGGATTCAATCTAGTAAAGCAAGGTAAGCTATCTTATGAAGGTAAGTTGCATCTAATCTACTAACTCATAAAGAAAACGAATCTAATCTAATCTACTAAAGAGGTAGCAAGAGAAAGCAAGAGATAACCAATCTAGAGAATCTAGATCATGCTTATGTTGTAGCTCCAAACAAGATAGATGAAGATAGCAAAACGAATCTCATTAATAGCATCTTTAAATCGTGGCCTTCCCATCCGACTCCGAAAACATCCGCCTTTCGAGACCCCCGTTCGTCACAACGTATCCCTATTCATGCGGGGAGCTTAGGGCGAGTTCGATAGAACAAGTTGAAATCACTTGGCCGGTCCGGTATGCACCTCTAGCCACCGCGGCTACAAGAGCACCCTATGTAATCTAGCTATAGACTAGATCGTAGAAGAAGCAAAACCAAGAAGAAATCAAAATCATCGAGAAGGCACTTAATCGCTAGAAATCGGATTCACTTACAAACTTCACCATGAATGATTACATGAACAAGATCACCACCGGGGCCCTCCCTCGATCTTGATCCTCGCTCCGGAGCTCCGACGTGGTCTTCCATGCAAGGTTCCCACGTCGGCCAGTGAAACCCTAGACAACTAGCACGACCCTCATCTTCAAGTTGGTGTCCCTCAAGCTTCTCTGCTCCTCGGCGGCGGAATACGACTTCGGTTCGCGTGGCTCTCGGTCGGGGGACTATAAATAGCCCGATTGGCGGCTAGGGCAAAGGAGGGCGGATTTGGGCCCTAAATGGGCCTGGGCCGACCGGACCCGGGCCGGCCGGCCCGGGCCCATTTAGGCCCGGCCCCGCGGGCTCCTTTGCCCGAGGTCGGTTCCCTTGCTTCCCGGATGCTTCCCCCCTTCGCATGTAGGTCCATGTCATCGGTTTCTCTCCGAATTGGACTCAACTCCTTGTCTTGCAAGATTCGCGCACTTTTCCGGTCGAGTCCCCGGAGTCCGTCGTCTTCTCGGATCAAGTCCCCGGCTTTTTGGAGTTAAGTTTGCTTCATTGCATGACTTGTTCGGGGCTTCAAGGTCTTGTCATGAGGTGCTTGATGAACTTACCCCCGAAAGTCTTGCATTCAACACTATATCCCCGCATAAACATTAAACTCCAAAAACGACATGCACACGTGAACTTGTTATACCACGGGGGTTAGTACCAATGGATAAGGTATAAAACTCATGCCAACACCAAAGGTAAACTCATGTCTAGGTTGACGGATTTTCACCGTCAACAAGAAGCATCCATGCTCTCGCGGGGCTCGGGGGCTAGACCGCGGGTCCGCCGACGCGGCCCCACGGAAAGCGTTCGCGAGACAAGGAGGGAAGAACGTCCTATCGGTAGGTTCCGGCATGCGGGAGCCTCAATGGCAAACCCACGGATGCTCGGGGGCTGCTGTCGGGGACGACCCTAGGGGTCCCCTTTAACAACGGGGAATCCCCACTTAAAACCCGCAACAAAACCAAACACACTTTGCCTAACCTTGCGGGATGCGGCCCAAGGACCTCGACGGCCCACCAAGGGGACCCCCTCGAAGATCCCCTCGAGCGAGGCTTCGCCTCTCTCGAGGGTGCGCACCTCCCTCGAGCGAGGCTACGTCCCGTTCGAGGGGGTGCGCTTCCCTCAAGCGGGCTCCGCCCCGCTCGAGGGCCCGCTCCCCCCTTGAGCGAGGCTCCGCCTCGCTCGAGGGTCCGCCCCCGCCCTCGATCGGGGGTCCGCCTCGCTCGAGGGCGCCCCCGCTCGCGTGCGCCCGCCCCCGTACACGAGCATTTAACGCCCGACACCGGCGGGACGGCGCCATCATGCGCCGGGGCTCGCGCCCCGTGCCGCCGCACCAACTCCCCAGGGAGGGGAGCCCATCCCCACCACCGTAGGGGATGGACTGTGCAACGCGGCCGGTGTCAGTCCCGTGACGCCGTGCGCCTGCTCCAGTACGGCTAACGCGCCGAGCCCTCGAAGGGGGGCCGGCTTCACCCTCGATTTCCTTTCTTGTGACCCTACGGGGGTTAGGTGGAGGCGCTAGGCGGGAGGAACGCCATCCCCTGCCACCGTTACGGCATGGCAGCCGCCCCCGCGCATGTAGGCGCACGCCCGGCGCCGTAGCAACAACTCCCGATGCGGCGAAGCGCATTGGAACGAGACGGCTGTTTTACCTACCCCCGTACTCCGTACGGGCCAACATCGACAGCTCCCTCGAGCCCGTCGAAGACATCACCGCCATCTCGCCGCCCTCTACCCTCGAACCGCCCTTTGTTCGGGTACAAGATAGGCCATGATGGCCGGATCGTCGCAAGGATCGTCCGGACGGCCGCCCAATCTACGGCGTAGCACGCCATGCCCCTTCACGTAGCTAGATAGCGCGGCGTGCATGTGATTCGCTCCCTCCTTGAACTATAAAAGGGGGACGAACCCCCCTGCTGCGGGGGAGGAGAACAACGAAAGGAACACGGACACGGCACAATTGGAGACAGGCCGCACCACGCACTTGTTCTCCAATTCTCCCACAACATCTTCGGCCACCACACCGGGGACTTGGAGGCCGGGCTTCCTCTCCCGCCTTGCTTGTAGCAGCCCCACTACGAGGCACCCCCGGTGCTAAGTAATATAGTGCCTTGAGCACGCCACGCGCCGGGACGTACGGCCCCCTCGGCGGGAACCGGGATAAAAACTCTATGTCGCTTGTTACTTAGCATCGATCATTGAGGGATAGACCGACACCCGCGATCGCATCAACACCGACTTTAACGTCGACAACCCGGATACGCCCCCACGAGCGAGCCAAAAGCTCATCGCCGCCGCGACGCCGCTCGCGGGCCATGCCCGCCCCTTCGACACCCGAGGCGCGGAACCTGCACCGCAAGGCGCAGGCGCTCATCGAGCAAGCGGTGTCCAACGGCCGAAAGCTGCGCGTCCCGCATCCGTCGGCAAGGGAGCACGCGAACGACCGGGGCGCGCAAGGCCCCGAGCCCTCGGTACACGCGGGTGGCGCGGTCGAGCGCCCCGCCAACCCGAGGCGCACGCCGGCCAAGGACCGGCTCCTCGACACGCACGGGCAAGCGCAGGACGGCGACGCCCGCAACGTCATCAACGCACGACGGATGAGCAAAGCGGAGGTGCAGGCGGCAGTAGGATACCACCCTCGGCGGGGTGGACGCTACGATAGCGATGAGGATCGCTCGCCGACGCCGGAGCCCCCAGGAACCCGCGTGTTCAGCCGGGAGATCCGCATGGCGAACTACCCCCTGCGTTTCCGCCAGCCCACGACGATCGTCAAGTACAACGGGGAGACGGATCCCTGTGTGTGGCTCAACGACTACCGTTTGGCGTGTCAGCTGGGCGGAGCCACCAGCGACGAGGTCATCATCCGCAACCTCCCCCTACACCTCGCCGACTCGGCACGGACGTGGCTCGAGCACCTGCCGGCCAGTCAGATCCACAACTGGGACGACCTAGTCCGCACGTTCGTGGGGAATTTCCAGGGCACATACGTGCGCCCTGGGAACTCCTGGGACTCGACGCTCTTGCACCCGAAGCCGGCGAATCACTTCGGGACTTCATACGGCGCTTCTCCAAGCGCTGTACGGAGCTCCCAAGCGTGGTGCAGTCTGAGATTGTGCACGCCTTCCTCGAAGGCACCAAATGTTGGGACCTTGTGCGCGAGCTGGGGCGCAGTCCGCCGGTCGACTCGAACGAGCTGTTCGACATCGCCACCAGCTTTGCCTCGGGCGAAGAGGCAGTGGGGGCGATCTTCGACGGCAAGAAGGGCAAGCGCGTGGACGACACGCCCGCGGAGGGCAGCAAGTCCAAGGAGCTCCGCCAGAAGAACAAGTGGGGCAAGAAGGGAAAGAAGCCGCGCCGCGAGGCGCGCGAGCAGGGTCGCGACGACGACGACAGCGAAGCTCTTGCTGTTGACCCGGCTCGACGGGGCCCTCGACCGGCCCCTCGAGGTCCGGGGGTTTTCTTCGACATGCCTGAAGAAGCCATGTCCCTACCACAAGACACCGGTCAACCACACCCTCGAGCAGTGCGACATGCTCAAGCGGTTCTACGGCCGCGCCGCCGCGAAGGATGACGAGGCCAAGAAGGACGGGGGTGATGGCGACGCCAGTGGCTTCCCCGTCGTGGAGAACGTCTTCATCATCTTCGGGGGGGCGACCATCGACATGTCCAGCCGCAAGCGCAAGCGGGAGCGGCACGAGGTTCTCGCCGCGGAGAAGGCACCTCCTACCTTCCTCGATTGGTCGGAGGACGCCATCACCTTCAGCCGCGAGGATCACCCGAACCGCATCCCCAACCCGGGTCAGTACCCGCTGGTGGTCGACCCAGTTATCGGGAACGCGCGGTTCTCGAAGGTCCTGATGGACGGAGGCAGCAGCCTCAACATCCTCTACGCGCACTTGTTGACGGTGAAAATCCGTCAACCTAGCCATGAGTTTACCTTCGGTGTTGGCATGAATTTTATACCTTATCCTTTGGTACTAACCCCCGTGGTATAACAAGTTCACATGTGCATGTCGTTTTTGGAGTTTAATGTTTATGCGGGGATTTAGTGTTGAATGCAAGACTTTTGGGATAAGTTCATCAAGCACCTCATGACAAGACCTTGAAGTCTCGAACAAGTCATGCAATGAAGTGATATTAACTCCAAGAAGCGGGGACTCGATCCGAGAAGGCAACAAACTCCGGGGGACACGACCGAGAGAAAAGTCTTTGAAGCTTGCAAGACAAGGAGTTGAGTCCAATTCGGAGAGAAACCGACGACATGGACCTACATGCGAGAAGGGGGAAGCATCCGAGAAGCAAGGGAACCGACCTCGGGCAAAGGAGCCCGCGGGGCCCCGGGCCTAAATGGGCCCCGGGCGGCCGGCCCGGTCCGGTCGGCCCCGAGCCCATTTAGGGCCCAAACACGCCGCCCTTTGACCTAGTTGCCGATCGGGCTATTTATAGTCCCCCGACCGAGAGCCACGCGAACCGAAGTCGTATTCCGCCGCCGAGGAGCGAGAGAAGCTTGAGGGACACCAACTTGAAGATGAGGGTCGTGCTAGTTGTCTAGGGTTTCCCCGGCCGACGTGGGAACCTTGCATGGAAGACCACGTCGGAGCTCGGAGCGAGGATCAAGATCGAGGGAGGGCCCCGGTGGTGATCTTGTTCATGTAATCATTCATGGTGAAGTTTGTAAGTGAATCCGATTTCTAGCGATTAAGTGCTTTCTCGATGATTTTGTTTTCTTCTTGGTTTTGCTTCTTCTACGATCTAGTTTGCAGCTAGATTACATAGGGTGCTCTTGTAGCCGCGGTGGCTAGAGGTGCATACCGGACCGGCCAAGTGATTTCAACTTGTTCTTTCGAACTCGCCCTAAGCTCCCCGCATGAATAGGGATACGTTGTGACAGAACGGGGGTCTCGAAAGGCGGATGTTTTCGGAGTCGGATGGGAAGGCCACGATTTAAAGATGCTTTTAATGAGATTCGCTTTGCTATCTTCATCTATCTTGTTTGGAGCTACAACATAAGCATGATCTAGATTCTCTAGATTGGTTATCTCTTGCTTTCTCTTGCTACCTCTTTAGTAGATTAGATTAGATTAGATTCGTTTTCTTTATGAGTTAGTAGATTAGATGCAACTTACCTTCATAAGATAGCTTACCTTGCTTTACTAGATTGAATCCTTGCGTTGCACATTGTTCCACGGATTCGATACCTTGGGTTCACCACTCGAGGGAAGAAGGGTCCCTTGACTACGACGGGAGACTTGTACGCTTGCGAGTCACGAACGAACTTTGATACAATTATTAACCGTCAACAAGCCCCTTTTTCTGGCGCCGTTGCCGGGGAACAAGCAATCAAGATCCGATCTAGTATCGCTTATCTTTCAGTTTTTCTTTTGATTTTCTTTTGCATCTCTTATGTTTGATCATCCTCGAAAAGAAAAAAAAATCAATCTAATCTAGTTTTGATTAACCCTAATTTTTCTTCTTTTAGATTTTTGTTTTATTGCTAACCCTAACCGGAGATGGTTGGCTACCTCTCCAAGAAACCCAAACTTTTTTGTGGATGATCCGGGAAAACTTTACGAGCAAAGGTGACGCGCAACACAAGCTAAAGGGGTGGAAACCCTAGATTCAAAAGTTGAAGTCGAAGGACCGTCGAAATCTCCAAGGGAATCACCACCTCCAAGTCAAGACGCCGGAAGGCCGTTCAAGATCAACGAGGATGGAGAAGATGGAGATGGAGAAAGAAGCTCAACACCTAAAGGCCGCCAAGGCAAGATCCACATGCGGGGTGTTCATCGTGATGAAGATGTTAGAGACGCAAGTGGGACAACTTGCCGGACAACCGATTGGTGACAAAGAAGAATATCCGAGACAACTCCAAGGTCCCAAGACAGCGAAGGCTACTCAAACTCATTCGGGAGAGATGAAGGATCACACTAGAGACCATGAAGATCACGACCGAAGGACCGGAGTTCGAGATGCCGAGCCACAAGGAAGAAGTTGCATCCGTCAAGACCAAAGGACAAAGCCGGCTGTGAAGACCAAAAAAAAATTGACTAAGCCGAAGTGGGTACCCAAGATTGCAACGCCCGCAAAGAGCGTTGATCCGGAGTAATCAAGTGAAGAAGTCTAGCCATGGACTATAAACGAAGCGCTAGGCGGGGAGGCAACCCGTTTCGTCGAGTCAAGAATAAGCTACCGGGAGGACAACCCGATTCCGGGTTTTTCGAGTCCTTTTAATTCAGTTCTGAATTTTACTACGCAAAACCTTAGACTTAGAATGGTTGATCAATATTAGAGACATAATTCTTGGTTGAATATTTTGCTTGATCATAAACCCTTTACATGAACCATCCTATGTGATTGTTTGCTTCTTTTTCGAGAAACCACAACCAAAAAGAAAAATTTCAGAACCTAACTCAACCCTTCACCCTCATTATGGTGCTGTGGTTGACTTGTTTTTCATGCTAAAAACACTCGAGTAGAGCCACGACTTGTATCTAGATGTTATTTAAATTTCAGCACGTGGTAGGACTCGCGTGAACCTAGAAACTTGATTTTTGGTTGGTTTAAAAATCCATATCCTTGGTTTCTCTAAGATTAGAATTTTTCTAAGCCTCACTTAATTTTATTTCATTCAAAATCTCTCTCATCTAATCAAAATTAGGACCTAAACCTATGCCCCCATGATCAAGCCGGGAAATGTTTGCTCTCAACCAATGAAGGCAAACTATACCGGTGAGACCGAAATCGACGTAAAAATAAAATATTTTCGACTTGCATTTGTTTTTAATGGTTTAAAAACTTCTCTAAAATTATGTTCGAGCTCTTGCATGGCTCTGAAAAATATTTTTAAATTTCGAAACTAGAGGAGTGCTTAGCCTTAAAGGGGGGCAATCTAGTTAACCTAACCATGTATGCACCATGATACATCACGGGATGCCCCCCCAACATATTTAAACCACATGCAAAGTACAAGCATGGGGGGCAGCCAAGGCTTTGTTTTGTAGAAATATCATGGATGCATGTGAGGCAAGGGAGTATGGAAGTGAGTCAAAACATGAAGCATCAAGTGGAAGGACCAATAAAGGAGTGGACGAGAGCGTTTTGGCGGTGCAACTCATGGAGCACGCGGGCGGGGAAAGTTGCGGAGGTGAAATGATCGTGCTGGAAGAAAGACGAGGCGGGGAGGAGCACCGAGGCCGGCCTCACCTATATAAGGAGCCCCCCCGGCTCCCGTTTTCTGCGAGCGCTTCCCTCTCCTTCCTTTGTTTGTGTGTTCAAGTTTGTGTGCTCAAAACCTCCGTAGACATAGCCAACCTTCCCAAGCTTGATAGCTCAAGAAAAAATCCACATCCTTAATCCACTCAAAGTCCGGACTCCAAAATAATATTTGTGTACCTTGTTACCGGGTGAAAACCCCGGATATTTATTTGTGAGGGAGAGTGCTGCAATCATCGAAATAACTACAAGCCTTTTCACCAAAGAAGAAGGGATCATCGTCGTCTAAGCCATCATCGACAACCTCTTCGAGGAGGCGCTCGGTTTCCGAGTCTCCTTGGAGTATGGAGGAGGACACGGCACCACTAAGGAGGAACCACTCCTCTCCTTGGTGGCATGAGGGCCACACAAAACTTGTTTATTAGGTCTACCAAACTTCAATAACATATGGAGGAGCCGCCCGTCCAACCTCACCACTTGGCACGATCATCCGCTCCACCTCCATATGCTCCGCGGTATTCCGAGGGGTATGCCATCATGACGGAGGAGGAGAAGAAGCTCGCTCGCCTTAAGTAGAGGCTTGTAGCAAACGTCGACATCGACGACCAAGCTCTCCACATATTGGGTTTCACACGGGACACCGGTGCAATTTTCTAGCGGAGTGTCGGCAAACACCCACAAGGAATTCGCCTAGGAAACTTTCATGACCATGGCGCATAACCTTGATGAAGGAGTGCTGAGTCTCTCATTCCGTTGGAGGGAGCCCACAAGAGGAGAAGAAGGAAGACACCGTCGGAAGGGTAACCTTGATCAACGATGCTATTTCTAGCACCTTGATGGGGTAATCTCCTTTCATCCATGGGTTGCAATCGATCTTGAGATGTAATCACATTTTGTTGGATTATCTATCTATCATCTTGTGCTGAAAATACTTTAATGCTTAAGGCTAGCAACCATGCCATAAAGGGAGTAGAGCTCCAATGCTTCCTTGGATCCATTCAACACAATCCCCGATAGATTAGATTGGCTTTCATGTTCAAAACGATTGCATGTTCTAGTATCGTAGACCCATGGGCGAGTGTCTCCTATTTTCAAAAGGGAGCTCCGGAACAAGTATGTGCATAAAAGCACATGGGAAGGCTTTTGGAGTATGATCACGGGAAGAGACCATCAACGAAGAAATACTATCCGGAACCCCATCATCCAAGTGTGTCACTTTTGTGCAAGTGGATTTTTGGGGAGAATAAGAGAGACATAGATAACCAACACGGAGTTGAATTGGATTTACTCGCAGCCAATCAACCCTACTCACCTATGATCAACCGGTGGTGTTGTGAGCAACATCGGATTCGGGAGATCGGGTTGTTACCTCTCCATGTTGACTATCTCTTTAAAACCGGGTATTGCAAGGAACCCAAATCATCTCCTACCCGGGACTTCCCTAGGAATATATGAAGAAAGGAAAATATAAGAGTAAAGATGAGAGAGGAGGCTTACAAGTGGCCTAGGTGAATTTGCCCTTCCGGATTGAAGATTAAGACTTTTCTTGAGGGGAAGAAGATCGGTTAGAGGAAGGACTTCTTGTGCCGGCGAAGAAAAAATAAAGGAGAAGAATTATAGGAGAAGGATCTTCCACGACCCAAGAAGGGGGTGCACAACAAAATTATGTCCCACCATTCGGAGAAATTCCGGCATCGCCAAATTACTGCGGTGGTGTACCAATGCAAGCATGGGGGAGTGGTGCAGCCATACCCCCACCAATTTTGCGGTGCCCAACGTAGCCTTTGCGGAGCCATTTGCACACCTTCCTCAACCACAACAAATGTGGCCACCATTGGAGGATACGCTGCAAGGAACATGCAATTTATTGCAGCCATCCAAACCAATGCAAACCAAATGGGTGAAGGAAATGCAAACGTCGCTTATGTGCTTGGACACCTTCACCTAGCACCGTCAGACAATTCATAGGAGTAGTGGTGCATTCCTATTACAAGTAAGGGTACAACAACCAAGACTATCAACATCAACCATCGGCGGAAGATTAGAGAGAGGAGAAGCTTTAGTTATCTTTCCTTTACCCCCTTTTCTTTAATTTTCAGCTTGTTTGCGCCTATGTTTGCGTAGTATTTTCAGCTTTGCTTTAGTTTTCAGTTTTTAGTTTAATTTTTCAGCATGTATCTTAGTGTTTATTTTCATCATGAATAATGTCGCCACCAAGTTTTTACCTTTGGTAAAGTTACAAAGTTTGTGCCATGATGATATATGATTATAATTGCCGCTTTGTTTATCTTTGTAATTGATTTATGCATGTTTGAACTAGTGCTCTCTTAAAAATACAAATCTGAAATTATCTAAATGCTAGCTCAATCTTCAGCGGAGGTTATGATTAAAATAAAGACCCATAGTGTTTTATGTGCTCTCAAGTTATGAATAGATTAAAGATGTCTTTTATGCTCAAAAATATTGCTAACCTTGTCACAAATATCACTTGTGTGTTGCTCAACCTATCCCGAGCCTTATATATATTTGAGTGCATAAACCTTAGTGTACAAGATTTATTTTTGAGTGAGTTATTGCAGGCCATGATTTCTACGGCCCGAGACTAAGAAGCTGGTCATTCCGTTTTTGCGTATCTATCTTTTTGCTAGCCTTTTATCCGTGCATTGTGTACCCCCGCATCGGTGGTCTCACAAACTTCGCCGGATATCCACCCTTAAACCAAATATCATCTTTTTGTGATTACCTCCTTGACCACAACCTATCATTGAGAATGGATCATCAATTCAAGGAAGATCGCAAGACGGTGCCAACGTTGAAGATTTCAAGTATCTCTCCAAGGAAAATATCTCCGGTACCCACCTTATTTTTCGCCTCTTTGCTCGAGGACGAGCAACGTCTAAGCATGGGGGAGGAGGTAGGTACGGTGCTGCCTTAGAGTTCAAAAGGGAGTATTTTAAAAAAAAAATATATATAATGATGAAAGAAAAAAAATTCGGCGATGTACATGACTTCCAAGGTGAAGAAAGAAAAAAAAATATATATCTATAAGAAAGAAAGAAAGAAAAGAATGAGAAATATAAGAAAGAGAAGAAAAAGAAAAAATATATTTGTGCGTAAAATGAACTCCCCGGTTCTCTAAGAGTGCATTCAAGGCTTCAAGATAAAAAGATCCATTCTCATTTTCCAACCATGTGCAATCCGATAACGAGGACTTCTTTTGTGCCTCGGGATCACTCTCCGCCATTTGCACATGTCCACCTATCTAAAAGTGTGTGTATTTTTCTCTTTCCCCTCCTTGATTTAACATTATTTTCCAATGACCTTTTTGACGAGTCTCGGTAAGACCATGAGAAGCTTGTCTTGTTATGACAACACCTCACTTATAAATTCTTGTTAGGACTAAACTTTCCCAAAGCTCCATATAAAGCCTTCCACATATATATGAGAGGGAAAGGAGTAGAATATATAGGCTTGAGAGACAAGTGAGATGAGAGTTTATGAGCAATACATGAGATGATTTAAATTTGTGAATTTGGTTTAGCTTTTCTTTATCTCGTTCTTCATTTCAAAAAATTCCGAGATCCATTTAAAACTTTGTGAGCATGTTAATACTTGTGGGATAAGCTTAATAAGAATCCACCCTCCGTGGAGATGAAGGCTAGTACATTATGGAACTTTAATGAATTAAAATTTTGAGAGCATTATGTTTTCTCATGTATGATCAAATGCAAAGTTTAAACATTGTTTAGCAAGGATGATATCCATCGAAGGCTTACTCGAGGACGAGCAAGGTTTAAGCATGGGGGAGATGTTGACGGTGAAAATCCGTCAACCTAGCCATGAGTTTACCTTCGGTGTTGGCATGAATTTTATACCTTATCCTTTGGTACTAACCCCCGTGGTATAACAAGTTCACATGTGCATGTCGTTTTTGGAGTTTAATGTTTATGCGGGGATTTAGTGTTGAATGCAAGACTTTTGGGATAAGTTCATCAAGCACCTCATGACAAGACCTTGAAGTCCCGAACAAGTCATGCAATGAAGTGATATTAACTCCAAGAAGCCGGGGACTCGATCCGAGAAGGCAACAAACTCCGGGGACCCGACCGGAAAAGTGCCGAAGCTTGCAAGACAAGGAGTTGAGTCCAATTCGGAGAGAAACCGACGACATGGACCTACATGCGAAGGGGAAGCATCCGGAGAAGCAAGGGAACCGACCTCGGGCAAAGGAGCCCGCGGGGCCGGGCCTAAATGGGCCCGGGCCGGCCGGCCCAGCTCCGGTCGGCCCGAGCCCATTTAGGGCCCAAACACGCCGCCCTTTGACCTAGTTGCTTAATCGGGCTATTTATAGTCCCCCGACCGAGAGCCACGCGAACCGAAGTCGTATTCCGCCGCCGAGGAGCAGAGAAGCTTGAGGGACACCAACTTGAAGATGAGGGTCGTGCTAGTTGTCTAGGGTTTCCCTGGCCGACGTGGGAACCTTGCATGGAAGACCACGTCGGAGCTCCGGAGCGAGGATCAAGATCGAGGGAGGGCCCCGGTGGTGATCTTGTTCATGTAATCATTCATGGTGAAGTTTGTAAGTGAATCCGATTTCTAGCGATTAAGTGCTTTCTCGATGATTTTGTTTTCTTCTTGGTTTTGCTTCTTCTACGATCTAGTTTGCAGCTAGATTACATAGGGTGCTCTTGTAGCCGCGGTGGCTAGAGGTGCATACCGGACCGGCCAAGTGATTTCAACTTGTTCTTTCGAACTCGCCCTAAGCTCCCCGCATGAATAGGGATACGTTGTGACGAACGGGGGTCTCGAAAGGCGGATGTTTTCGGAGTCGGATGGGAAGGCCACGATTTAAAGATGCTTTTAATGAGATTCGCTTTGCTATCTTCATCTATCTTGTTTGGAGCTACAACATAAGCATGATCTAGATTCTCTAGATTGGTTATCTCTTGCTTTCTCTTGCTACCTCTTTAGTAGATTAGATTAGATTAGATTCGTTTTCTTTATGAGTTAGTAGATTAGATACAACTTACCTTCATAAGATAGCTTACCTTGCTTTACTAGATTGAATCCTTGCGTTGCACATTGTTCCACGGATTCGATACCTTGGGTTCACCACTCGAGGGAAGAAGGGTCCCTTGACTACGACGGGAGACTTGTACGCTTGCGAGTCACGAACGAACTTTGATACAATTATTAACCGTCAACACGCACGCACGCGCGCCCGCTGGGGATCGAGTTGGACCAGTTGCGGCCCAACATGACGCCGTTCCATGGCGTCGCGCTGGGCAAGCGCGTCCAGCCCCTTGGGCAGATCGACCTGCCCGTCTGGTTCGGCACGCCGGGCAACTACCGCAAGGAGACGCTCACCTTCGAGGTGGTGGGGTTCAGGGGCGCGTATCACGCCATACTCGAGCGGCCCTGCTACGCCAAGTTCATGGCAGTCCCTAACTACACCTACCTCAAGATGAAGATGCCGGGGCCCAACGACGTCATCACCGTGGGCTCATCCATCGAGCACGCCTTCGACTGCGACATCGAGTGCGTGGAACACGCCGAGGCCCTAGCGCTGGACGAAGCGCTGGTGGACCTCAGCTCCACCGCCAAGCATTCCGACAGCTTCGAGGCTGCCGAGCAGACTAAGGAGGTGCCCCTCGACCCTGCTGCCCCCGAGGGGAAGGTGTTGAGGGTCAGTTCTGCACTCAACCCGAAATAGGAAGTGGTGCTCGTCGACTTTCTCCGCGCCAACGCCGACATCTTCGCGTGGAGCCCCTCGGACATGCCAGGCATCCTGAGGGAGGTCATCGAGCACTCCCTTGACATCCTACCTCACTCCCGCACCGTGCAGCAACGGCTGCACCGCTTTGACGAGGAGCGGCGCCGGGCAATCGGAGTGGAGCTGCGGAAGCTCCTCGAGGCTGGGTTTATCAAGGAAGTGTTCCACCCTACTTGGCTAGCTAATCCTGTATTAGTGAAAAAGAAGAATGGGAAGTGGCGGATGTGTGTAGACTACACTAGTCTTAATAAAGCATGTCCTAAAGTTCCTTTTCCTTTGCCGCGTATCGATCAGATTGTTGATTCGACCGCTGGGTGCGAACTGCTATGCTTTCTGGATGCCTATTCCGGGTACCACCAAATAAAAATGAAGGAGTCCGACCAGCTCGCGACTTCATTCATCATGCCGTTCGGGATGTACTGCTACGTCACGATGCCGTTCGGCCTCCGAAACGTGGGTGCAACGTACCAGCAGTGTATGCAGCACGTCTTCGGAGACCACATCAGGCGAACCATTGGGGCGTACGTAGACGACATAGTCGTGAAAACCAGGAAGGCAGATGACCTGGTTAGCGACCTCAGCATCGCGTTCAGCTGCCTATGGGCCAACGAGGTGAAATTGAACCCCGAAAAATGTGTCTTTGGCGTGCCGCGGGGCATGCTTCTAGGATACATAGTCTCCCAGCGAGGCATCGAGGCCAACCCCGAAAAGGTTGCCACCCTCGAGCGTATGGGTCTGATTCGGGACCTCAAAAGGGTTCAAAGGGTGCTGGGGTGCCTCGCCGCCTTGAGCCGCTTCATCTCGCGGCTCAGCGAGAAAGGCTTACCCCTCTACCGGCTCCTCAAAAAGCATGAGCGTTTCTCTTGGACCGCCGAGGCCCAGGAGGCACTTGATAAGCTGAAGGCGTCCCTCACCCACACCCCGATCCTTACACCGCTGCAAGACGGCGAGCCTTTGTACCTCTACGTGGCTGCGACCACTCAGGTGGTCAGCGCCGTGATCGTGGTAGAGCACATGGAGGAGGGACACACCTTGCCGGTTCAGCGGCCGGTGTACTACATCAGCGAAGTCTTGTCCGACACCAAGACGCGCTACCCACAAGTCCGGCGAGGCTTCTCTATGCGAGAGTTCTCGCACGGCGCAAACTCCACCACTACTTCGAGGCCCATCCTGTCACGGTGGTTTCCTCCTTTCCATTAGGGGAAATCATCCGCAACCCGGATGCGGCGGGCAAGATTGCCAAGTGGTCGGTGGTGCTGATGGGTGAAACGCTCGCCTACGCCCCGCGCAAGGCCATCAAGTCCCAATTCATGGCGGATTTCGTCGCCGAGTGGACGGACACGCAATTGCCGCCGCCACATATCCAGGCGGAATGCTGGACTCTGTACTTCGACGGCTCAGTGATGAAGATAGGGGCGGGCGCGGGTTTGCTCTTCGTCTCACCCCTCGGGGAGCACATGCGGTATGCTGTGCGCCTTCATTTCCCCGCATCGAACAACATGGCTGAGTACGAGGCCCTGCTTTGCGACCTCAAGATCGACATCGAGATAGGTGTCAAATGCCGCGACGTGCGGGGGGATTCGCAGCTCGTGATTGACCAAGTCATGAAAAACGTGAGTTGCCACGACGACAAGATGGAGGCGTACTGTAAGGCCGTGCAGGCCCTCGAGGACAAGTTTTACGGCATCGAGCTCAACCACATGCCCCGACGGTACAACGAGGAGGCGGACGAACTCGCCAAGATCGCGTCGGGGCGGATCACCGTCCCACCGAACGTCTTCGCTCAGGACGTCGCCCAACCGTCCGTCACCCTCGAGCCGCACCCCTCGAATTGCACAGAACCCTCGGGGGCTCCCTCAAATCCAGCGGGCGCGGAGCCCATGGACGAGGACCCCTCGAACGAGGCGTTCGTGCTCTCCCTCCTCGAGGGGTACGGCGTCGACGAGGCCATGGACGTCGAGCCAGAACGTGGACTGGCGCGACAAATACATCGCTTGGATGGACCGAGGGGAACTCCCCTCGGACCGGTCTGAGGCCAGGAGCATCGCCAGGATGGCCAAATCCTTCGCCCTCGTCGACGGTGAGTTGTACAAGCGCGCCGCCTCCGGCATCCTGCAGCGATGCGTGCCCATCCCCGAGGGGCCCGAGCTCCTCCGGGACATACAAGCGGGCGTGTGCGGCCACCATGCCGCACCCCGCACCCTCGTGGGCAACGCGTTCCGCCAGGGCTTCTATTGGCCCACCGCGGTCGCCGACGCCAGCGAAGTAGTGTGCACCTGCGAAGGGTGCCAGTTTTACGCTCGCAAGACCAATCTCCCCGCGCACGTCCTGCAGACCATCCCCATCACGTGGCCTTTCGCCGTGTGGGGACTGGACAATGTCGGGCCTCTGCGGAAGGCGCCCGGGGGCTACACCCACCTGTTGGTCGCAATCGACAAATTCTCCAAGTGGGTGGAGGTGCGCCCCATTACAAATCTCAGGGCTGAGCAAGAGGTGACGTTCTTCACCGACATCGTTTATCGGTTTGGAGTGCCAAACTCCATCATCACCGACAATAGGTCCCAATTCATGGGCAGGAAATTCCTAGAGTTTTGCGATAAGTTCCACATCCGCGTGGACTGGGCAGCCGTGGCACACCCACAAACCAATGGCTAAGTAGAACGTGCCAACGGCATGATTCTACAAGGTCTCAAGCCCAGAATCTTCGACCAGCTGAACAAGTCTGGTCGCAAATGGCTCCAGGAGCTGCCGGCGGTCGTATGGAGCCTCAGAACCACCCCAAGCAGGGCCACCGGGTTCACCCCGTTTTTTCTGGTCCATGGCGCGGAGGCCGTCCTCCCCACGGTGCAAAGCTACGACGAAGACCCCAACCAGCGAGCCCGCGAGGACACACTGGACCAGTTGGACGAAGCACGCCTCGTGGCCCTAATGCACTCCGCAAGGTACCAGCAGTCCCTAAGGTGCTACCAAGCTCGAAAGGTGCGTCGGCGGGACTTCAGCGAAGGGGACTTGGTCCTAAGGCTACGCCAAGACAACTGAGGACGCCATAAGTTATCACCCCCATGAGAGGGACCCTACGTCGTGGTGAAGGTGCTCAGGCCCGGCACATACAAGCTAGCCAACGAGGACGGCGAGGAACTCACCAACACTTGGAACATCCAGCAGCTACGTCGCTTCTACCCTTAGCTAGGATTTCCAAATCTTTTGTTGTAAATTACATGCCCGACACCCCAGTGGGCAACACAATGTAAATAGCAGCAAGTCAATAAAGTTAAAGGGCAACTCGGCTTTCCCCTGAAAACCAAGTCACCCCCGGGGGCTACCGCGGGGGGGGGGGGGGGGGGGGGGGGGGCACCCCCCCCATAAAAATGGTCCCATTTTTCGCAAAAAATCAAACTCGCAAGTGCGCTAAGTATGTTTCAACCGAAGCCTCGAGCAAATCAAGGCAGGGCGTGGATGGTCATGCGGGAAGGACGCGCGAGTCAGAGATAGCCTACACCTCCGTGAGGATACGACCCTTCTCTCTTGCCTCCGACCCAGCGGATTGCCCACGAAATCGAACTCCCCCAACCTGAATTCGCTCGAGCAAAGGGAAAAAACAGAAAAGCGCGACAAATAAATGGCACCACTTAAATTTACAAGTGTTCAAACACTCCATATGTTTCACTTTACACGGCCACATGGCCAAGATACTAACATCTAAACAAAAATGGGCCTAGTGCCCAACGGTCTTCAGGCCTGAGGCTCGTCGGCGTCAGCAGCGTCCGGGAACAGGAACTCCGCGAAGGCCTCGATGAGCGCCTCGGCAGCATCTGCGGCAAGCGCGTCCGTCTGCTCCATCACAGCCTCGTCCTCGACGCCTTCCGGGACGACATAGCCTGACGCCACGGCCTCAAGGTTCACCTCGTAGTCGGACCGCACCATGCCAAGGGTCTTCTGGACGCCCAGCTGTAGCACGTAACGCATGCGCCTTGAGACATGCCCGCCAAGGGCGCGCAGACGGCTGGCCAGCGAGCTTCCAGCTTGCGCCTCGCCCTCTTCGACCGCCTGGCAGGCCTCGAGGGTCGCAGTGCGCAGCTCCACCAACTCCTGCTCGGAGGAGTTGTAGGCGGCCTGTATTGTCTCGGCCCGATTGGTTGCATGCCCCAGCACGGTGCGCAGGCCTAGACGACGCAAGCAGAAGGAATCAAAAGAGGAACAGTCCCCCGAAGGGAAGATCAACAAAACGAGAAACGAAGTGGCAACTCACCTTCAACCTGCTTCTTTTCCACCTCGAGAGCCCGACGCTCGGCCTCGACCGCCTGCTGCAAGCTGACGACCGTGGCGCTCTGCTCCTCAAGGAACCGCTGCTGGTCCGCATTCGAGATGCTGAGAGCTATCGCTCCCCGTCGAGCCTCGAAACCTCGGCATCCCGCTCCTCCAGCGACTTCTGCGCTCTCTTGAGAGCGGTGCGCTCCCGCTCAAGCGCCGACCGGGCATCAGCAAGAGCGGCTTGCTCCTGCTGGAGCTGACCTTCAGCCTCCTGGCGGGTTGCGCGCTCCTGCCGGAGCTGCTCCTCCGCTGCGGCAACCGCGGCGAGGGCGGCCTTCAGTTCTTCAGCCTCCTTGGCCCTCTGCTCGGCCTCCCGCGCCCTCTCCTCGGCCCGGCTTTGCTGGGACTGCGCCTCTAGGAGCCACGCGCGTACTTCCCGCGCTTAGGCCGGGTCCGGATGGAGGTCACCTCCGCCTCCCAGTCGGTCGCCACGGCGTGCGCCCTCTCCGCGTCCCCCCTCGCCTGCTGCAGCGCCTCATCCCGGTCGATGAGGGCCGTGCGAATCCGCTCGATGGCGGAGGGACGCGCCGTGGCCTGCTCCTCCAGCTCCAAGAGCTAGTCACGCAGGACCTCCGCCCAGTACGCCAACCAGCTGTCCGGGGTCCTTATGGCCTCGGCGAGCGCGTCGAGAGCGTCACGCTGCTCCCGGAGCTGGCGGAGCTCGGCGCTCATCTGGTCGAGGGCGCCGTACTTGTCGTGGGCGCGGTGCTCGAGCTTCTACCGCCAACGGACGGAAACCAATAAGCGTCGCGCCGCGAGAAACAAACACGAAAGCGACGAGATCAAAGAAAAAAGCAACAACATCTTACCTGGAAAACACGCCACGCCGGGCCGCCGTGAATCCGCAGCGCCTCGTTCAACACCCGGTTGAGTGAGGCACCGTGATCACGGAGCTCCTCCAACAGTTTCGCTCCTCCCGGGCATCGGCGAAGTGGGGGGGGGGGGGCTCGTCGATGCGCTCCTCGCCCGAGGCGGAGGGGGGGGCGCGAGAAGAAGAATCCTCGGCGCCATGCCTCCGCCCCCGGTCACCATGTGGCCATCCCACCGTTCGACGAGCGCCCCCGCCCGGGGCGCAAAGGGGGCGGCGCGGTGGCAAGCGAGTGCGCCCATTGGTCCCACCCGGCGGCGGGGCGTCGTCATCCGGGATCTCCACCGCCGTCACTTGGGAGCCGCCGGCGAGAGCGGGCTCCCCGCCGCACCGCCGCGATCGCCTCCGGCCACACCTCCGCGGTTGCGTGGGCTCCCCGACGCGGCACCGTGGCCGCCGCCTCCGGCCGCGCCTCGGCGGCCGCGGGTGCCGGACGGCTCTCCACGGCCAACGTCGCCGGCGGCGCCACTACGACCCGGCGCCGTCGGCCGTACCTCCGTCGCCGACCGCGCCTCCGCCGCGGCCGTCGCTCGGTGCGCTTCCATCACGGTCGGCGCCCGCCGTGCACCCCCCCGCTACCGCCGATTGCGGCTCGGTGGGCGATGTCACCGGCCGCGGCCTCGAGGCCTCGGCCGCGCCTTGTGAGCCCTCGCTCGTCGGCCGCCGCCGTGCTTGCGCCGCGCGCGCGCGCCCTCGACGAGCATCGCCCGGTTGGGATGGACGCGTCCGCCCTCAACACCTTGGCCGGGCGAGAGGGGGCACGGTTGGCGCCACCGTACGAACACGGAAACGAACCGTCGGACCCTAGCCCGGTGGACGCGCGACCCCTCGAAAGGTTACTCCTTACCTCAAGGAGGAAAAGGCCCGCTTCCTCTTCCTCGAGGCCCCCGCCGACGTCGTGGGCGCGGCGGCGGCGCGGCCGCCGCCGCGCCTCCAACCACCTCCCACCGCGCGCGCGGCCTCCACCACGAGCGCGGGCTCCGCCCGCGCGCACGGGCGCCTCCACCGCACGCACCGGCGCCTCCGTGGCGCACGCCGGCACCTCCGCGGCTCACGCCACCTCCGTCGTAGACCGTCCGGCGGCGACGCCTCCGCCCCCGGGCGATGGTTCCATTGCCACCGGAGCCGGCTCCGGCGACGGGGGTGCGGGCTCCCACATATCGGGGAGAACCCGCCCCCTATCTCCTTCCTCCTCTTCTTCCTCCTCCTCGTCCGACGACGAGTACTCCTCCGTCCCTGGCGAGGAGAGTCCTTGCTACTCGCCCAGCCAAAACTCCTCGCTCCTCTCGCTCCCGCGCTCCCGTCGCCGCCCCCGCGCTCCCCGCTCCCTTGTGGTTCGCCCGCTCCCGCTCTCGCCGTTGCGGCGCGCGCGCGAGCGCGCGGGACCGAGGCGTGGGTAGGTCGAACTTCGCGGCGCCTACGGTCCACCATCTGCGGAGGTCGACAAAGCTTTAAAACGCACCGGCGACCCCAAAAAACCGGTAAAACAAGAAGGAAAGTCGAGAAGTCCACTCACCAATTGGCCGACGGGAAGCATCTCGAGCGTCCACGAGGAGGTGCATCATCGCCACGCCCGGCCTAAGGTCGATGGCGCGCCGCGCCCCGGTAGCCGCGTACGACCGGCGGAAGGGGTCCCGGCAGCGGCCGCGATTCCGCCAACGCGATGGGGTCCGAGTCCTCGCTCATCTCGAAGATGCGGAGCCGCCTCTCCATCAAGGGGAAGATCCGCTAGTAATGGAGGTTGGCGAGGACGCATCCCGCGGTCGCCCCGCGGTCCGCCGGCCTCTTCGCCGCGGCCACGAGCGAGTCCCGGCCCGCGCCCGGTGCGAGGGCGGAGACACCCCATGGTACCGGGAAGCGGCCCTCTCCCCCGAGCACCTTGCCGGTGTAGGGGGGAAGACCGGGCTCGGCGTTGCGGAGGTAGAACCACCCTCGCTCCCAGTCCGATTTGTTGGAGGTCATCGTGCAGGGGATGTACTCCTCCTTGCGCGTGCTCCGCACCCCGAGCGCCAAGCCGCCGGCACGAGCCGAGCGGCGAGTCCTCGGCTCCGACGTGGCCAACGTATGGAGCTCCGCGCGGAAAAGGTGGACCCAGAGATCCCAGTTTACCGGGATCCCCAGGAAGCCTTCGCAGACGCCGACGAACGTGGCCGCCTGCGAGATTGCGTTCGGCGTGAAATTGTGCAGCTCCACACCGTAGTGGTAGCACAGGGCCCGCATGAAGCGGCTCGCCGGCGCCGTGAAGCCGCGCTCGTGGAAGCGGGTGAAGCTGACAACGTAACCGTACGGGGGGTTGGGAACTCGGTCCCTCTCCGATGGCACGATCCACTCCGCCGGCTGCCCATCAACGTTCGCCGCCGGCCGCCGCCGGACACCGGCGGAGTCGAGGTACAGAGCGCGTCGTCGCCGTCGAGCGCTCCCACGCCGGCGGATCAATGATGGTGATGGGCTGCTGGGGGTCCATACGATCGGGCGGGGGGACGAGGAACTGGAGGCAAGAACGACTCCAAGGGCAGAGGCGTGAAGGCAAAAAACGGCTCAGGGGCTAGAGCGCGGGAGGCAGGGACAGCAAATGCTAAGCGCAAAGGTAAAAAACCGCCCCTTCTCCGCCTATCAGATTTATAGGCCGCGAGGTGTGCTCTCCGGAGCGCACGCCCTGCGCGCGCTTAACGGGTGAAATGCTCGCTCACCGGCAAGCGGGGCCCACCACGATCGCAGCGGCCGCATAACCGCACGCGCGCCATCATCACGGCGCGGGAACCGGAGGGCCGCGGCGGCGGTCACGTCCGCCGCCCACTCCGCCCCCACTACGCGCGCGGCCGCGGCGCCTAAAGGCGCACCGCGGTGCGTGACTATAGCCGCGACCGGGGGGCATTAAATGGCCCCCGTCAATTACCAAGTAAGAGAGACCCTCCGGTGTCCCGAGCCCCCGGCTCAAATAATTGCGACCCTCGAGGGGTGCGAACGCCGACCAATGGCTTCGAAGCCCCGTTCGAAATGAACGGGCGCCATAGGTGCCCTCGACTTACGGAAACTGCGATCGGCGCCAGTTCGAGGGGTGGCACGACCAAGGACCCTCAAAACCTGCAGATGCGAAAGACGGGAGCACTCGCCTGCTACCGGCACGGCCCTACCGATCGGGGGTTTGAAACCCGACCCTCGACGGGTTCAAACATGTGCCCCGGATCACCGCAGTCGGGGACGACGAGGGCACGCGCATTCAAGCCTCTCCTCGAGCCCATAGGGCGCTAGCCGGTGGATCCCACCGAGAGAGAGCTTCCGCGCCCTCGGTCCCTAGCGAATGGGACCGAGCCCCACCTAGCAAACCCATGCGAGCGCTTTAATGGACGAGTCTCCCAACCACGAGCCTACCCTTATCGAATGGGGCATGGGCGTCCACTTGAACCACCCGCTAACAGCCTCGGTGAGGAATCCGCAATCCGCGACCCGATCGATGGGGGTTGCGGAAACCCCACCCTCCGTCCCGCGAAGGGACGGCGTGGGCGCGTTTGAAATAAGACGGAGAGTTCGCCCCCGATCGCCTCGAATGGGCCCGTGCTTGGGGGCTCGACGCATGGCTACACCTCCCGGGACGCACCGACGCAAATGGTGCCGGCCCGCGCGTGCGTCGCCGAGCCGGCCGAAACACCGCCGACGCCGGTTGAAACACGTACCACGCCCACTGGCGAAATTCCGCGAAAAACCCCCCGCAGAGCGCTCACGCCCCGCGCCGGGGCTGAGGGAGACCCGCGGGGCCGCCGACGCGGCCCCACGGAAGGCATTTGCAACCGGGGGGAAGGATGTCCTATCAGTAGGCTTCAGCATCTGCGGGAGCCTGGCCGGCACACCCACAGATGCTCGGGGGCTACCGGGGACAGCCCTGAGGGTCCCCTAAGAAACCAGGGGAATCCTGCTTAAAACCTGCAAAAAACAAAAGCAAAATGCACTCCGTTACCTAAACATGCACACAGGGCACGGCCCACGCCGCGGTGGCCCCCGCGGCCCACCGAGTGGCCCAATCAAAGGCCCCATCGAGCGGGTTTCGCCCTCGCCGCCCGAGGGCTAGCGCCTCCCTCAAGCCGGTTCCGCCTCGCTCGAGGGCCAACGCCTCCCTCGTGCGGGTTCCGCCCTCGCTCGAGGGCTAAAACCTCCCTCGAGCGGGTTCCGCCTCGCTCGAGGGTCCCCTCCTCCCTCGAGCGGGCTCCGCCTCGCTCGAGGCTCCCTACAAGCGCACCCGCTCCCGCACGCGGGTTACGGGCATTTAATGCTCGACATGGCGCAGCCGCGCCATCACGCGCCCGGGAATCACGCCCCGACGCCGTTTCGCCAACTCCCTAGGGGAAACCCATCCCCGCCACCGGCAGGAACCGTGCGGCATGGCCGGTGTCGGCTCCGTGACACTATGCCACCCACTTTCGTACGGCTAACACGCCACGCCCTCAAAGGGGGGCCGGTTGCACCCTCGAACCCTTTCCTCGTGATTCCGCGCAGGTCAAACCATGATGTCGGGCCGGCGGGAGCGCCATCCCCGTCACCGCTCGGTCCCGTGCGGCCGTCCTCGCCCCCGCCGGCAAAGACCACGTCGGGCACTCGCTACAACAACTCCGCGGTGCCCGTTGAAGACGTGGGGACGGGACGCCGCTACACCCGCCACCGTACCCCGTACGGACCACCGGTCAACGGCTTCCTCGAGCCCGTCCGGGAGACGCCCCGCCAACCACTACACCTTACCCTCGAAGCCGCCCCCGCTCAAGTATAGGACGCGCCACGACGACAAGACTTGGGCAAGGACCGCCAGGACGCCCGCCAACTCCCCGCACTATACGCCATACCTCCACACGTAGCTAAACAAAGGCGCACGCCCGTAAATCACCCTCTCCTTGGTCTATAAAAGGAAGGTGATCCCACTCGCCGCGGGGGAGAGACGAAGACATCACGGACATGAGACAACGGACACACGCTCCCCGTCCTTCCCACGATATTGACACTCGCCTCAATCACTCCGCTTGGGACTTGGAGGCCACGCCTCCTCTCCCCCTTGCTTGTAGCCGCCCCCACTACGCACACCCCGTGCAAAGCAATACGGTGCCTCGAGCACACCCCTCATCGGGACGTACGGCTCCGCGGGAACCAGGATAAACCAAGTGTCTTTAGTTGCTTAGCACCGACCATCGAGGGACGGACACTCGCCGCTTACTACTAGTTAGTGTCGGGACTACTTTCCGCACCGACACGAAGTCAATGGCTGGAGGGCCGACCGTTGGCCCGGGGGCGACCGTCCGCCGTGGCCACGCGGACCGTCCGCCGCGGGCCACGCGGACCGTCCGCGGGCGGGGACGCGGACCGTCCGCCCGGTCCCCGAGCAAGCACCCCGTTCTGTAAAGAATAACGGACCGTCCGCCGGGGTCCGCGGACAGTCCGCCCGGAAGCGTATTTTCTAGAAAACTTTTGCCAAAAACTCAAGTATTAAAATAAAATTCAACAACCCGCGGACCGTCCGCCCCAAGGGCCCGAACTGTCCGCCAGATACCTGAAAACTTGTTTTTCTTATGATTTTCAATGAAGCCCTTTTTACCAAGAGAAATCGCTACTCAACTAAATGCAATGCATGCAAATTTTTGATCCAAGTGGCTCTATGGAAAGTCAAGCCAATGAAATTGATCCCTCTTAATAGTACGGCTATCTATCCTATCAACCCGGTCATTTAACATCCTCTAATCACCTTATGATCGGCAAAAATAAAACCCTATCTTTTACCTTTGCCTTGAGCTTTTTCCAACACACATCATACAAGATCTTCTCATTTATACCACATGATCTCATCATTTCACCGGACTAACCTATTCTTATAGCTCAAATAAAAATGTTAGTCCATAATGATTGTCATTAATTACCAAAACACGAATTAGGGGCCTAGATGCCTTCAATCTCCCCCTTTTTGGTAATTGATGACAACCATTTAAAAGAGTGATATAAGAAAGGTATTGTGTTTTGGAATCACTCACTCTTCTCAAATAAATTCAATAAATAGATTGAGTGAATGTCTCCAAAACAAGAATATAGAGAGAACGCCCCCTACATATGTGCATATAATTTTCATTTGATTCTTACACATATGCATAAACATAATAAATTTTGACGGAGTTTCCCCACAAAATAGAGATCAAGGCAACAACCACACACACACACACACACAGATATATATATATATATATCCAAAATGATTAAGGAGGGGTTAGCTTCAAAAACTATTACGAGAACTAGAACAAGCCATAAGATAAACAAAACAAAATCATAATTATAGAACATCACAAGATAGCCACAAGTTCTAGTTCTCAAACACATCACACACCAAAACGTAAGTCTCACAAAATTATTATAAGACAATCAAAGTTCATGCAAAACCGAAATTAAACATGTAGATGCAATGCAAGAGAGTTCCAAATTCATGCAAGCAAAGTGAGCTCCCCCTAAAGATCACACTCTCCTCCAAATCTCTCTCTCCCTTTGGCATCAAATACCAAAAAGGGTCTAGTCACCCCGAGGCGGCGGCGGAGGAGGATAGAACGGCGGAGGGGGACAGAAACCGTGGTGGAGGAGCCGGAGCCGGATAGTAATGATAAAAATGATCTCTAAAGTCTCCAAAAGCAGGTGTTCGTGGGCATGGACATCGTGCCGAAGCCGAGTGTGCCGATCATGTAACCGCCGATCTCTCTCCGAGGTGGACATCCGAGAAAATCTGTCATTTAGGGCACTGAGGTCATTCTGAAGATCAGTCTGCATATCACCCAACCGCTGCATCATGGGGTCATGCATAGTATTATAGACATGATGTCCAAAGGTATCTAGACTAGTATCAATCTGCCGCTGAAAATTCTTCTCGCATAGTCCGAAAAGTATCACTCATTTGCTTTGTCCATATGCCTCAAAGTGAGATTGAAACCCGGATTGCATTTGCTTTGAAACCGAGAGTTAATAGACCGTTGAATATTAGCGAAATAGGAATCAAAATATCCAGCAGTGGCTCCCACCGGCCGCATGGGAGGAACTGGAGGAGGAGGAGGAGGCATAGCATAAGCACCCTCATCAACATTAACATAGCCCATGTTGCCAACATTTGCATTTTCATCATCACCACCATGAGCCTCAATATTTTCTCGCAATGTTGTGAGCCTCTCGCATCCCGTCCATAGTGTGTCAATGGCTTGTTCGAAAGGCTTTAGCATTGTAAAATGGACGATAAAGTTCATGCTTCACATCACATAAACCATTGAACCCCGTCTTGATCTTGATCAATGACATAATATAGGGAGCAAAATAAATACTATCTCGGACAAGACGCTTCTTGCAAATCATTTGATCAAGAATAAGCTTCACAACATTAAATCTAGTTCCATTCATAACATAATCAATCACATTCCAATAATGTTCCCGGACTTTATCCTTATTACCACTTTTAGGCATAAAAGTGTGTCTAATGATGTTGTTGATGGCAGCCGGATGGTGTCTAAGTCCCGTCGCTAGCCAGCTCATTATAGTTGCATTAGGGGTGCCAGGCTCATAGAATACAAACGTATCTTCAATAATATCCTCGTTATAAACATCAACACCCTCGCTAAAATACTCATAGTTAAGATGATTGGCGCACCGCAAATTCCGCAAACGTGGCCTCATACTCACTCTTACCGACTCCATCCACCTCATTTTCTTCCCCTATGAAATCCATTTCATAAGTTGCATAGAATTGTCCAACTATTGTATCATTCCAAACACATCTATGGTGAAGAAATGGTTTCAACCCCAAAGATTCAAGTTTTGTTGCCACAAAGAAGGACAAGTTTAGACTCAAGATAATCAAAATCAACCCTTTGATGAGAGAAAATTGTGCACTCCATCAAACTACTAAAAAATGCTTGCTCTTGCACAAGAGTGTGGAAGAATAAATTGTGGGTGTCACGGGGTTGATTATAAACATTTTCATTTCGAGCAATAGCAAACTCTCTTTGTGTCCACTGCCTTCTAGGAGCTGTGTAATTAACCACATCAATGATTTTAATATTATTACCTTCCCCTTGATTTATCTCATCTTCATCCACCATGAATGAGGCACTTGCCGCTTCATTGGCCGGATCAAAGTCGCTGTCATTTGGATTGTCGGGTTCCTCTTCTTCCTCAGAGGTATCATCTTTTCTCCGCCTCTTCGATGTCCCAACATCCTTGCCCTTCTTCTTTGATGTGCCCTTTTTGGTCACCTTTCTAGTGAGTGAAGCAATAGCCTTGCGAGCACCGTCAAAAACCATATATTTCAATGAGTATTAACAAGAGAAAGCAATTAGATGTGAGCATGAAACCCCATTCAAGAAGCCACCGGACATGGGAGCCGCCGCCGGGGCCGCGCGGACCGTCCGCGTAGAGGCGGCGGACGGTCCGCCCGGTCCGGACGGCGGACACCCATGAACAATGGGTCCAAATCTTTCCAACCTCATAACTTCGTCAAAATCCAATATTTCTTTACCAAAATTTTGTCACAACACCACATTGATATCCCAAACACATTCACCAAGCCAAAATCTTGAAATCATGGACGAATTTTAGATCACACATCCAAACCCTAACCACCTCTTTGCTCAAAATCCGAGAGATAGAATGAGAGTTACGAAAAATACCCGATGACATGGTGGAGAACCTCGCGGAGAATCCGGGATGTGCTCGGACGGTCCGGGAGTTCCCCAATAGAAATCCCTAAGAGGGAGGCCTTCACTTTGAGAGGGAGCATGAAAAAGGAGAAAGGGATGAACGGCTTCGGTGGAGGAAGGGACGGAGGGGCCGGATCGATTTCATCCCGCGGCTCGGGTCCCACCCGCGCGCGGCACGGGCGGACGGTCCGCGACACCCCCGCGGACGGTCCTCGAGGCGCGCGGACGGTCCGGACCCCGTGCACGGATGGTCCGTTATTACCTCCCGAACGACCGGTGAAGCACCTTCTTCCCACGAGCCACGCGGACGGCCCGCGCCGCCCGGCGGACGGTCCGCTAGGAGCGACGGACGGTCCGCCCTATTGCTTGCGGACGGTCCGACCTCCTCTTTTAATTTCAGCGTGAAATAACTTGAGATAAAGATTTGCAAGGATATTTTTTGGAATCATTGCTCAATAATAATGAAGGAAAATTATTGAATGATGCAATGTACCAAGTAATGTTAGAAAAATATGCAAAAGCAAGCTTCATAAAAAAATTAGAGAAAAAGACAAGAGATAAGCTAGAAATGAATAAGAGAGATAGGCAAAAGCATATGGATAAACACATGTGCTAGCTCTCAAGCCATATTTGAGATGTCAATAACATTTAGCTCATTTCTCAATTTGCAAAACCGAGACTCATCCAAAGGCTTGGTAAATATATCCGCCAATTGATCACCCGTGCTTACTCCATCAATCTTGATATCTCCTTTGCTCACATGATCTCTAATAAAATGGTACCGAATATCAATATGCTTGGTTCTAGAGTGTTGAACCGGATTGTTTGCAATCTTGATAGCACTTTTATTGTCACATAAGAGAGGAATTTCCTTGAATTTCACACCATAATCAAGAAGTGTTTGCTTCATCCATAGCAATTGAGCACAACAACTTCCCGCCGAGATATATTCCGCTTTGGCGGTAGAAAGAGCCACCGAATTTTGCTTCTTAGATGACCAAGAAACAAGTAACCGTCCAAGCAATTGACAACCTCCGAAGTGCTCTTCCTATCAACCTTGCAACCGGCGTAATCCGAGTCCGAAAAGCCTACTAACTCAAATTGAGCACCCTTTGGATACCAAAGACCAATGTTAGGAGAATGCTTCAAGTATCTCATAATCCGTTTTACGGCGGTCAAATGACACTCTTTAGGTGCGGCTTGAAATCTAGCACACATGCAAACACTAAACATGATATCGGGCCTAGATGCTGTAAGATAAAGCAAACTACCAATCATGGACCTATAAAGCTTAAGATCAACCGGTTTACCTCCCTCATCAAGATCAAGATGTCCATTAGTAGCCATAGGAGTTTTGATGGGTTTTACATCTTCCATGCCAAATTTCTTTAAAATGTCCCTCACATATTTAAATTGGCAAACAAAAGTGCCTTCCTTCAATTGTTTGATTTGAAGACCAAGAAAGAAACTCAATTCACCAATCATAGACATTTCAAATTCCCTAGACATTATTTCTCCAAATTCTTTGCAAAAATCTTCATTTGTTGACCCAAAGATGATATCATTAACATAAATTTGACAAATAAAGATGTCATTTCCAATTTTCTTGGTGAACAATGTAGTATCAACCTTTCCAATTTTGAAGCCCTTTGAAAGAAGAAAGTCCCGAAGCCTTTCATACCAAGCACGAGGGGCTTGTTTCAACCCATATAGTGCCTTAGAGAGCTTGTACACATGATTTGGCTTTGTGGGGTCTTCAAAACCGGGAGGTTGCTCAACATATAATAGTTCACTAATTTTCCCATTTAAGAAAGCACTTTTGACATCCATTTGATATAACTTGATATTTCGAGAACAAGCATAAGCAAGCAAGATTCTTATGGCCTCAAGTCTTGCTACGGGAGCAAAGGTTTCATCAAAATCGAATCCCTCTACTTGAGTATAACCTTGAGCAACTAATCTTGACTTGTTCTTTACAACAATACCATCTTCATTTTCTTTGTTTCGGAAGACCCATTTAGTAGCAATAACATTATGATTCTTAGGTCTTTCAACCAACTCCCAAACTTCATTTCTAGTGAAATTATTTAATTCTTCTTGCATGGAAATAACCCAATCTGGATCATTAAGTGCTTCATCTAAACGCTTAGGCTCATGGAAGGAAACAAAAGAATAATGTTGACGAAAAGAAGCAACACGAGATCGAGTTTGAACACCCTTACTAATGTCACCGATGATTTGATCATTAGGGTGATCTTTGGCGACTTGATGATGAATTCTTGGTTGAGCAATTGGTTCTTGAGTTGATGGAGAAGGTGTAGTCATATGGGCCATTTGATCATCTTCTTGGGGTGAGTCATTGTTACTTGAGTTACCATTTTGTTGATCATGATCATTTGTTGTGGAAGTAGATGGATGAACTTCAATAGATATCGATGGATCTTCATCATCGTCTTCTTCTCTAGGCATGATATCCCCAATGGCCATAGTCTTCATTGCTTTGCTTAATTCTTCACCTCTCACATCATCTAAATTCTCCTTTTCGTCATGAGAGCCCAATGTTTCATAAAATTGCACATCATATGCTTCCTCAACAAATCCTTTGGACTTGTTGTATACTCTATAGGCTTTAGAATTTGAAGAATATCTAAGAAGAAATCCCTCACCACACTTGCTTTGAAATTTGGACAACCGAGGTCCTTTCCTCAAGATATAGCTCTTGCAACCAAAAACCTAGAAATATGAAATATTTGGCTTCCTTTCATTTAGAAGTTCATATGGTGTTTTGTTGAAGAATCTATGACAATATAGCCTATTAGAGGCATGGCAAGCGGTATTGATAGATTTGGCCCAAAAAGAATCCGAAACTTTGTACTCATCTAGCATTGATCTTGCCATCTCAATCAAGTTCCTATTCTTCCTCTCAATTACACCATTTTGTTCCGGTGTATATGTAGTTGAAACTCATGCTTGATTCCTTTCTCATCACAAAACTCTTCAACATTTGTGTTTTTGAACTCACTACCATTGTCACTTCTAACTTTCTTCAATTAGCTCAAATTCATTTTCGGCTCTTCTCACAAAGGACTTGAAAATATCACACGTAATAGCCTTGTCATGAAGAAAGAATACCCATGTGAATCTTGAATAATCATCCACAATTACAAGACAATAGGTATTTCCACCAATGCTTCTATAGGTAGTAGGACCAAATAAATCCATATGTAGCAATTCCAATGGTCTTGAGGTTGACATAGTGCTCTTGTTAGGATGTGGATTAGCAACTTGTTTTCCGGCTTGACAAGCACTACACAATTTATCTTTCTCAAACTTTACATCTTTCAAGCCAAGAACTAAGTCATGTTTCACCAACCGATTAAGTTGTTTCATACCAACATGACCAAGCCTTCTATGCCATAACCAATCCATAGAGGCTTTTGAGAATAAACAAGTAGTCAAATTAGCCTTCTTAGACGAGAAATCCACTAGATATAAGCTCTCATGATGAAAGCCCTTAAAAATAGAATCTTTCCCATCAAGTGAGGTAACCTCAAAATAGTTGCTAGTGAATGTACATTTATAACCATTATTACAAAGTTGAGCAATAGATAGCAAATTGAAATTGAGAGAATCAACTAGTAAGACATTAGAGAGATTATAATCTTTAGAGATAGGTATTTCACCAATGCCTTTTACACCTCCCTTGCTATCATCTCCAAAAGTGATGTTATCAAAATCAGAAATGTCTTCATCAAGATGAGAGAATATTTTTCTTTCGCCGGTCATGTTGTTTGTACAACCACTATCAATTACCCAATGTCTTCCTCCGGCTTTATAGTTCACCTACAAAAGAAATTACTTTGTTTTAGGTACCCAAATTTTCTCGGTCCTTCAATGTTAGTGACCAAAATTTTAGGCACCCAAATAGATTTCTTTTTACTACTACCGAGAGAGCGACCGACATATTTAGTACAAACAACACCATTAAAATCTTTCTTGAGAATATATGAAGGATCCAAGGATACGGTCTTCTTGCTCTTGCATTGGTGATCCACATCAACCCTTGTCTTGCACTTATGGCACATCTTAATCTTTTCTTCTTCCTCAAAGGAAACATTTGAATTTACAAAGATACTTTCCTTAGGAATGAAAGCCTCTTTTCCTTTCTTGGGCAAGTAACCAAGTGCATCTTTATTTATAAGGTGAATTTTTGATTTGTCCAAATAGGATTAAACCGAACATGACTTCAAAAATACCGTGCAAGATCATTAGATAAGCACTCAATCTCCTTCTTCAAAGATTCATTTTCCAATAATAGAGAGTCATAAGACATATCCTCACTAATGCAAGATCTAGTGCTCGTGCTACAAGATGGTTAGATAAACAAAGAGGAGTATTCAATATATTGCATTCAACACCCATACTCATTTTTTCTTTGACTTCTTGTGCAAGGAGAGAGTTGTGAGCTTCCTTAAGCTTCTCATGCTCATCTTTAAGAGTTTCCCAAGAAATGTTAAGTGTTTCATGGGAAGTCTTTAGATTTTCATGAGTAGTCTTTAGCTCCTCAAAAGAATTTTGAAGTGAAATATTTTTCAACTCCAAATCCTTCAACTTGGATCTTTCCAAGCGCAATTTGTCATCGGACTTAATAATCATGGCAACAAGATCATCATAAGATAAAGCATTATCATCATTATCACTATCACAATCATCACCATCATCATCGATTATTACCTTTGATTCACCTTTTGCCATGAGACAATATGGTTTGGAGAAGAGAGAAGGCGCTTCCTTGATAGCAACCCCGACAAGACCTCTTGAAGGCTTATCATCATCTTCTTCGTCGGAGCTTGCATCGGAATCCCACTCAACAAAATATGCTTGACCATTCTTCTCCATCTTGTAATATTTCTTCCTCTTAGGTACACTCTTCTTGTCTTTCTTCTTGCCATACTTGTCTTCTTTCTTATTTGGACAATTAATTGAGATATGTCCAATTTCACCACAATTGAAACACTCTTTGCCTTCAAAAGTATTCTTCTTTGAAGATTGCCCCATCTTGCCAAACTTTTTCTTCTTCTTCATGATTCTTCTTAGTCCCTTTACAATAAGAGCCATTTCTTCATCGAGTCAATATCTTGGTTCTCATCATCATCTTCTTCTTGAGTAGCCTTGGCCTTGAGAGTAATATTTTTCTTCTCTTCATTCATTGATTGGCTTTGAACTTCCTTTTGTGATTGCTTGAATAAGTCATGAGTCATCTTACTCAAGTCACTCCTCACAAGCAAGGTCACAATTGTCTCATATTTTTCCGGAAGGCACCTAAGGAACTTGTGAGAGAAGTCTTTGTTTGATACATCAAAATCAAGATACTTGAGTTCATTCACTATATCATTCAACCGGTTGAACATGGTTGACACATCTTCATCCTTCTTCATGGTGAATTCATTGAACTTTCCCTTGTACACATAAAGCTTTGCTTCTTTAACAATAGATGTTCCCTCGTAAATTTCCATAAGCTTCTCCCATATATCATTTGCCTTCTCAAATCCCTTCACTCTATTGAATTCACTAAGAGCAAGAGCATTGTAAAGCACACTCAAGGCTCTATCATTACGTTTTTCATTTTTATCATCTTGATCCGACTTATTCTTAGGATCCAAAATAACATATCCTTCCATTACAATTCTCCATAATTCTCTTCCCAAGGCCTTAAAGTGAACCTCCATTCTTTTCTTCCAATAGTCATAATTGTTCCCATCAAAGACCGGTGGCTTCCCAACATGAAACTTATCTTCCTCAGCCATTTATCCTACTCCGAGATGGTTAAATCTCTCAAATAAGAAGTCCTTGGCTCGATACCACTTGTAGGATCTAGATTATCGACTAGAGGGGGTGAATAGTCTCGTTTAAAAACTAAAACCACAACACTAGAGAAATTTAATTAGAACCACAAGGAGAATTAAATCTCTACCTACTCTATTCCTAAGTTAGGGGTTTTGCGGCCTAGGGTGACAAGATGAACAACAATCTCTAGAAAAGGAAGGCTCAACGTAAAGTACTTAAAAGGAAATTAAGGAAAGAAATAACCGAGCACAAGAGACGAATTTTATCCCGTGGTATCGATGACTTGCGGGCACCCCTAATCCACGTTGAGGTGGATTCAATGTTCAACCGTTCCTCTATCAAGACACCACTTGATCTTGAGCCGTTTAGAACCAAAGAACCACTCCACACCTCGATTCCACTAGAGTTGCTCTTTACCGCTCCGGTGAGGTGAGCACAATACCTCTCACAACACGAAATCCGGAGCCACGCACAATCTTCTTGCGAGCTTCAACGGATTCTTTCACCACCAAGCCGTCTAGGAAGCGGCAACTTCCAAGAGTAACAAATCAACCACTTGCTTGATGATTCCCTAGTGCCACAAAGATCAAAATCTTGATGCAATGCACTAGAAACTCTCAATCTCACAAAGAATACAACCACTAAGCCAAGTGAGTGAGAGAGAGGAGAGGGAGAGCTCAACAAGGGAGTATAGACCTTTCAAAGTGCCAAGAGAGGCTCTCCAACCCCGGGCTTGGAGTATATATACTCCACCTTCCCGTTACTAGCCATTAGGGACAAAACGCGTGCCTCGTGGACTTTTTGCGATGCCCTCGCGGACCGTCCGCGTTTGAATTCCAACGGTAAAAACGCGAAGTCAACGGCCGGAGGGCCGACCGTTGGGCCGGGCGTCCGCCGTCCGCGGGGCCACGCGGACCGTCCGCCCGGGCCACGCGGACCGTCCGCGGGCGGCGCCGCGGACCATCCGCCGGTCCCCCGAGCAACTCCCCGTTCGTAAAGAATAACGGACCGTCTGCCCGGGGTCCGCGGACAGTCCGCCCGGAAGCGTATTTTCTCAAAAACTTTTGCCCAAAAACTTAGGTATTAAAATAAAATTCAACAACCCGCGGACCGTCCGCCCCAAGGGCCCGTACTGTCCCCCAGATACCTGAAAACTTGTTTTTATTATGATTTTCAATGAAACCCTTTTTACCAAGAGAAATCGCCACTCAACTAAATGCAATGCGTGCAAATTTTTGATCCAAGTGGCACTATGGAAAGTCAAGCCAATGAAATTGATCCCTCTTAATAGTACTGCTATCTATCCTATCAACCCGGTCATTTAACATTCTCTAATCACCTTATGACCGGCAAAAATAAAACCCTATCCTTTACCTTTGCCTTGAGCTTTTTCCAACACACATCATACAAGATCTTCTCATTTATACCGCATGATCTCATCATTTCACCGGACTAACCTATTATTATAGCTCAAATAAAAATGTTAGTCCATAATATTTGTCATTAATTACCAAAACACGAATTAGGGGCCTAGATGCCTTCACATAGATTGTATTAAAACTTGTTAAGGTTTGATGGAGCCCAATATTGTTGGTGTCATAGATTGTTTAAGGCCTTATTCTGGTTGGATGGAGCCTAATGATTGCTGTCATCATAGATACTTTTAGGCCTAATCATGGTTGGATCGACCCAATAATCGAGTTCATCATATAATGTTTTAGGCCCGATTTCAGTATGACTGAGCCCAATAGTGGCAGTGGTCATTAATTTGTTTTGGGTCCAGTACTAGTTGGATCGAGTCCAATATTTGATGACATCATAAATTGATTAAGGCCCAAATGATATTGGACCCAACCCACCATTCACTGACGTCATTTTTGATATGGCCCATTTATTAATAAATCGTTTTTGAATTCATAATAATGGGTCGAGGGGGCAAGCCCACATTATTTTTTTTCTGTTATTTTGGGTTGCATTGCAGGTAGCGCTTCATTAATTATAATTCAATCTCATATTACATGCTATTCAATTCAGCAATTGACATCGTAGATAATATTTCCATACCACTGATACAAATAAATGTTTCGGATCACACATGATGCATTAATATTAATGAACATAGAACAACCACAAGCAGATTGTCAGTAGGAGCTCAAAACCAATACACATGGTATCTCCCTGCTCACAAATAAAGCTGGTCTTGAAATAGACCGCACTTAGATAACAAAGCTCAATACTCATAAACTAGCACAACTAGCCGGGAGGACACAAGCAAAAGCCTAAGAAACATAGTGGCCTTACCCAAGGCACAAGCTTAGCAGTTGACGAAGGAGGGTCTCAGTAGTTTCTACTTGTTTCTTCAACCTCTCAATCTCATCTGTCTGCACTTTCATTGCTATAATTGAAGCTTGTGCCTTGATCTTCAAGTCTGTCAAAACTTGGTTCTGTTCAACAAAGATTTCACCAATGTCAGCAGCTTCATCTAGCCCTCCCAGTGAAACTTTAGATCTTGAGCATGTAGCGAAAGCTAGATGGTCTCAAGGCATGTAACTAATGAATGGCTTTGACTTCACATTGGAGGGACAGGAATTTGATATTTGAACCGCAAGGATTGTCCTCAATATTTGAACCTACAAATGAAAGGAGAAGTCAAACTTGAACCTTAAACGAACCAAGCAAATGAACTTAAGAATAATCCTAAGAATAAAGTAGCAGGATAATCATGCGTTCTGTTACATACCACAACATGTGATTGAATCTCAGCAATGCAGGAGTGGGATGCTAGGCCATGCACAATAAGTTACAAATTAGGAACTGGATCTAGAGCGGTCAAGTTAAGAGAAGGATCTGAAATCTAACGCAATAGACAAAGTAAATTACTTTCTAAGCATGATTCATCTATTATGTTGTGTTACAAATAGTAACTGCATCTAAAGAGGATAAGGTAATAGAAGAATCTCAAATCTAACACAACACAAAGCAATTTACTTTCAACGCATGGCTCATCGATTAACTTGTGTTACAAATCAATGACTGGATCTAGAGCGGCAAAGTTAAGAGAAGAATCTCAAAATTAACGCAATACACGAAGAAATTTACTTTCTAAGCCAACGAAAATACTACTAGGAGACTAGAAAGAAAAGGAAATGAGATTCTCACTTGTGAAACTCCAAGATTCAAGGGCCCATGGATTGAGGGGGCATCGGGAGCCGGTGCTTGTGTCGTATCCTCGCTCAACTACTCAGCTTGGATAGCACAACAGATGCAAGTAGAACACCGATATGTGCCACACACCATCTCGCTGAGATACCCCTCCCCCTTCACCGGTGACGGCGAGGTCGGACCGCCATCACAAATCTTGCTGAGCAGAGTGATGCTTTTTGAAAATGGAAGGTGGGACTTTAGTGGCGCAACGCGGTAGCAATGGAGTATAGTATTTGTTATTTCGGGGTGGCGAGGGGATACAGAATTTGAAAATCCTGCTTTCGACTTCTTGACCGCGGAATGAAAATTTGGTAAGTTGCACTTGCTTCGGGGGCACTAACAAGTGAGGTTGGCAAATGTGGCCCCATATTGTCAACGAGTTTGGGTGGGATTCCGATGGCGTACAATATAGGCGGGAGACAAATATATGGAAGAGGCCCACGTTTTAGTGAAGCTGGTGTGTTTCCAATTGCAGATCACAAAGCCTAACATCTGCTTCTCCCACTACAATGCCTACAGGTCTATTTTGTAAGTCATACGGATATAAAGATCTTCCTTCTGCGTTCTTATCCTGACCAAAGCACACTCGTGTACCCACCAAATATTTCACATGCCTACCGGGGAAAAAGCCTGTATATTTTGCCCTATACTTGTGACAAGATTTCTGAGCAATGCAGGCCTTCGTATTCTGAGCATCCCACGTATTTTCATGGCTATTATAATCCCATGAGTCATGCTCTGCCACGAGGTGCACGCTACCTTATGATCGGTCATGGTTCGATAAATAGGCATGCCCCCAAGGCCTTTTCTCATCGCCTCTTCATCCTCAATGCATTGTGCTAGCAGACCTCTATATTTGGTTCTACGTGCTGTGAAAAGAGGTGAGCTCTTAGCTTCCGTGTCATGTTTTTACAGTGCTTATCATGTTTACGTTGTTGGAGAGTGTGTAGGAGGTTGGGTTTTGATGTGAATGGAGGAACCACCAACTTCCATGATGTGACACCTCCGCAGCGGTCATGATACATGGATCCATATGATCTGTATGTCATGGACGAAGCGGATAAGGAAGAAACGGAGGAGATGAAGAAAGATGCTTTAGCTTGGCTACAGGAGCAGGGTTACACTTGTGTGCTTCACCATGGTCATTGTGTGTGCCCTTACTGCAATCTTGCTCACCGGCAGTGGGTTTTCGTGACGTCCTGCAACTTTCTTCTAGCATTGGTCGCTCGGGACGTACCATGAAGTCGAGGGGTAGGTATTGTGCATTGGAGAAATATCTTCGCACAGATCCTCGTTATGTTACATTTCGTCATGCATTAGGTATGGCGGAATAGACGTGTGCCATATCCATCTCCATGACCATGCCTGTTGTCTTCCTCGTTGCCAAGTCCGAAGGGCTTTTCGTTGTTGGGTGTGTGTTTGTGCGCGCCTATGCCAGTGCCACTGTGCGAGTGTAGGTCTATGGGTCTGTATCATGTATGTGCATATTTATGTTGATTAATCTGGGTAAGGTGACCATCATTTACGTTCTTTATATTCTTTGCAAAACAGTGAATTTGTTCAAATGGTAAATTGGTAAAATCGGTCACCATTTACGTGTGTATCTGTAATGCGGTGCGGTGGGATAAGAATAAAAGGACTCCAATGACTAGGGAAATCCATTGAAGCAATGAAGGTGATCATGGAAAAGGACTCCAATGTTCTTCATGGATAATAGGGGATACAGGGGATTTTTCTACCACTACAAGATTCACAAAGTAGGAAAATAGGGAATCGATCTTCCCAACCAAAAGAAAACATACCATTGATCTTTCCATCCACAAGACCACCTATATGAACATGAAAAAGAATAACCAAATCCGAGTAATCTATGAAGACCCCTCCGAGGAGTTCCCCGACGACTCTGGCGTCGAGGGAGCTTCAATGGCTTGGGGAGCCACGAGACTGGGATTGGAGGGACCGACATTTTAAGGACCAGCACCAACGTCCATCTTCTTCTTGGTCATCTTTGAGTCCACCTCCTCCTCCTTTGCACCCTTTTTCTTCTTTTCTGACGGAATGTCCTTGCACAAATCAAGCTTACGACCTTGTCATCCTTCGAAAGTTGCCTCACAAACGCCTCTGTCTGATGATTCCTCTTATTGGACTCCACTTGCTTCCTCTTCTTGGACGCCAATCACTTCTTTCTCAATGGCCGCCCACGTCTCCACCTCTTCCTCTTCCTCCTCTTCCACGTAGTCATACTCGTCGTCGCTGTCCTTGCTCTCCTACCTTTCCATGTCTTCTACATCAGATTCACTCAAGGATAGCTCAGATGGCTCGCATGCGCTTGGTTGGGAGGAGTCGGGCGGTGTCGCAATGTAGGAGGGGTTGAAATGGAAGGGGGAGGTGGGCAGTCGAATCGGAGAAGTAGCCATGTTGGTTGTGGTTTCCTGGAGGAAGAAATTTTGAGACAAGACAATGGAGGGAGTTGGAGGAGTCTGATATATTAATAGATCTCAATTTCAGGGAAAGTCGGAGTGTCTCTTTGGGAGTTGTATCATGCTAGTGCAAGGAGGCGCCTCGGTCTCTCGGGCACTCCACCCATTACACGCTAGCTTTTGGTGGTGACGGTGAGATGAGAATTTTGGTTTGATTGCTCCGGTGAGAACGTGAGTCCCACTGCTGCCCGACATGCCAGTGACGAAGGCCGCAGTCGTTACAGAGCGTGCTGGGCCCCATCAGCCCGACCATCCATTGCGGCGTTTCAGTCCTGCCGCAGTCGCCACATCTCAGCCCTACCGAAGCTTTAGCTGGTGTGGATGACAGGAGAGCGAGCTCCATAGGAGGCACATGATGATTGTCGCCGTACATTGAGGGAGATGCTCTAAAATGCACGTAGAAATTAGTTTGCTCAAAGAGGCGGAAAAGGTCGAAAGAACAAAGAAATCGATTGAATTAGGAGAGAGGACGATGGTACGTGCGCCGATAGGAGGCGATGATGATGGGGTCTTCTTGTGCCGAAAGGAGGAGATGCCAATAGGGTTTTCTTGCATTGAGAACGAGATGCAAAAGTGTTTTCTAGTATATATTAATAGATCTCATTTGCCAAGGGAAAGATGTAAGGTCGCATCGGGGATGGTGTCAGGCAAATGGCTTAGGCGCGTATTTTGCAATCCCGTTGAACTTGGAGCAAACATAATTCACTTGAACATGATGAGATTGAAAGTTGCCACAAGACATGTTATTCTGGTATACGAAACATTATCAGACCGGACTAAAGCATTTGCTATGAGATAGGCAATAGAAGAAGGGCACGAAAGGAGGTCATATGCTTAGGTTTACGAACCATGAGTAGACTGGAGAAATATTTTTAATTATTTGATGGCAAAAGATGCTTTTTTTAAAAAAAATTGGACAAGGTGAGCTGTGATATCATCCTTCTTAGGGAGAGCCAAAAACGTGCACAATTCGAACGTGAACCTGTGGCTTAGGTACTGCAAACTGAAGCTATGGGCAACAAATTGGCTTTTAGTAAAACCGTGTCTACTCTATCTAGTGTACACTACCCATCTATATAAGATTTGTTTTTCCAAGACTTAGTTAGTAGGAAAGAATCATGAAGACAAGCAAGCTGACTTAGAGTTTCAACCACGACTTCATTTTTCCTTGTTGACGAGACATGCTTGGTAACAACAAAATGAAATCATGCAATGAGATAGGCAATACAACCTAGGAAGGACCAGATGTTTGGGTTTAGGAAACATTAACATACCAGATATGAATTTCATTCCTTTCCTATCAAAAGTTGCTTGTTTTGAATTCGGTAAACCTGATTACAGATTTTGTAGTTTCTGAGACAGTGAAAATTGGATCACATTATTTGTTTTTAAATTGCCCAATATCGATTTCCACCTCTCCAAATTGCGTTGAACTATCCCAACTACCAGCCATGTTAAATAAATGGGGGAAGACCAGAAGTTGGTTGCCATCACGTCAATGCGTGTGCGAGTAAAGATTGCTACACAGGAACCAAGGAAGAGAGATAGAAACAGAGTAGATTCAGGGGATGGATCTAGAAACAAAAGTTTATCAAAATCACTCTCGCATCTCAAGGTTTTTGTTTGGATGCAGATATTCAATTATTTTGCTAAAGAATAGATCACATTTGGCGTGAATTCTATATTCCTCGTTACAAAAATGTGACTATTCTTTCCAGCTCATCTTGAAGCACAGGTCACTGATGATTTCCACGCGCCACTTGTCCTACATAACATGCATTTAAATTCACTGTATTTACTTTTCCTTCTTGCATTAACTTGACGGGAACCTATTAAGGATCATGCCTAGTCTTTCACTACCTTTACCTTGTAACCGGGTTTGTCAAAATAATCTTGAGGGTAGCTATGGCTTAGCATGCTCAACTGGGATGGTTTAAATCAACTTGGAAAATTATATATTCTATGTTCCGCTTTATGTTGTTTTACTTTACAAGACCACTTTATTATGTTAATCGGAACATGGAGAACCACCCAGGAAAACAGTACAACCACAAGAACTAATGGGCAATGGTCTTGGCTCAATTAGTAGGAACTTTTTACCTGATAAGGACAAGGGATCAGCGGTACTGTGGGGTATAGACTCGCTCTAGCAGGGGGTTGGGTGAGTTATTCTTTTTATGGTGGGGTATCGACCTGCTAGGGGACTTTATACCTTGCTACCTGATCCGAACCTTGTGGGTCATAACTTGCTAGGGAACATTTGTAAAGGCCATGTAGCATCCTTATGCAACCACACCTCGGTAGTGTGGTATGGTGCCTTGCAAACACCGCATGGTTGGTTCAAAGTTCTTCGGAGCTTTTACGCTGCTTGTGGTGAAAGTTTACGACCTCTGTAGAGTGTAAAACTAATCGATTAGCAGTGCTCACGGTCTAGAGCGGCCTAGACCCTCACATGATTAAATTATGGAATTGAAATGTTTAATTGCTGTTTTATTCATTATTTATGATGCTTATATCTTATTAATTGGGTTGGTATGAACTTACACTCTTAGTAATTACGTTGCTAATAAAACTTGACCCACTAAAATGCTAATTTGCTTGAACCTTAGTCATCCACCATATGGCCTTGCATGTTATGTTGTTCTCTCTTGCTGAGTACGTCATGTGCTCACGCTTGTTTCTTTCTTGTATCTACAACACTCGGAATGCTGCTCAGACTGGGAGAACTTTGAAGACATCCCCGGTGATTTCCAGGAGTTCTAGGTGTGCGTTGTCTTCAGTCAGCTGCCTGTGGAGGAATTTTGTCCGCTGCGAGAACTCGTTATTTAAGTTTCGTTTAAGACTATGGTTTGTAATAACTCTTTATTCGTGTGGCACTGTTTTTGGTATTCACGATGTCTAAGCGTGTGTGTAACTTGATCATGGCGCACACGTGATCTATGCATTTGGTTTTGCCTTTAAAACTGGGTGTGACAAAAGTGGTACCAGAGCCGTGTTGACTGTAGGAATGTTAGCCTAGATAGAAATGGTCGGAATTAAGGATTTTATAATCATAGAAGCTCTCTCCTACATGCTTGATTTACTTCTAATAAACCTATACTCTTGCTTTTGCCTCACTCTTGAGCTAATCTGGATTCTCTACCTTGTACTTGCTTTAGCTCTCACCCTTTTTGTCTTACCATCTATCTCATTCCACACTGCACTTACAGATGGTTCGCCGTTTCAAGACTTCTCACGCTGGGGTAGTCCACCGGATGGAACCTGCACCAGTAGCCGTCCCTTACCCCATCTTGGTGTCTGATGATGAGGAGGACCCAGAAGAGATGGACTCAGAAGAGGGTGAGCCAGTTGATCAGCCCAACCAAGAGGAGCAGGCGCCAAGAGAAGATCTGGAAGATCACCTTGATCTAGAGGTGGAGGAAGAAGAGCAAGAGCAAGGTGAAGCAGCTGAGGAAGTGATCTGGGAAGTGTACCACTACAGGGCTGATGGAGTGGGCATTCCCATGGCTAACCACCTGCGAGCTATGGTACTCTGCTTGGGCTATCACAAGGCCCCTATTTACCATTGTGAGCTGTGGACTCACCCGTGGTTCGAGCCCATTAGGAGGTTGCCGCCATCTTGGAGGAGTACGTTCCATGTCGTGGAGTGAGAGAGATTTCCAAGCATCATGACGTGGCCCACAAGACTACTATGGACACTGGCATAGCAGAGTCAGCTCGGAGGGCGCTTTATGTGCTCTCTCACAAGGAGCATGACAGGTTGGAGGATACCCACTGCCGGTACACACCCTTCAGAGCCAGTGGGGAAGTCAAGACCTACATCGCTTCAGCGCCAACATATGAAGGGACGCTGAACAATGTCCGGAGTCTACTTGCCGCTGTTAACACCGCTTTGGACGACACCAACAACACTCTGTCGTGGCACAACAGCAGATCTTCACTCTGGAGTTGCAGAAGCGTGCCTTGGAAGCTGCACTACAGAACAGGGAGCAACCAGTGGTTCATGATGCCACAGAAGGATGCACCTCCCCGTCACCCAAGAGGCCACACTATGACTCCCCCGACGCCCGCACAGATGCCATGTCAGAAGATAGTCCTTAAGCTTAAGTTAAGATTAGGATCATTTTGTAATCGCTAGTAGACGATCGGTTAAAGTGTGCTTAGTTTAGAAGTGTGGTTGAATGCTTGGTTTTGTGCTAAATGTTTGAGCTGGATTTTGTTTGAGTGCAATGTGTTGTGGAGTGATAACCACAACGACATTGGTTTAGTAGTAAGTGTGTGGGGGTCAACTTTCAGTCTCAATCATTTATCTATCTTAATCTTGGTGTTTCATTAAGTTTTTCCTTAATGCAAGTCCGAGAGCTCTAAATCTGTTCGCGCGGCTTTCTGAGTTAGCTGCACTGTTTTAATTTTATCTCGGGCTACAGAACTCCGATTGCAGTAAATCCAATTGGAGAAGTTTAGAAATTTCGTGACTGATTTTCTATGAAAAATTCAGCATTTTTGGGTGGATAGTCAGAGAGTTATGACTGTAACATTACAGCCTCACGAATCTGTTAAACACTGCTGATCTACCTGTGTTGACGTAAAATCAGCACCTCACGCCAAGCACACAGCAAGCCGGATTAGCTGGCTTCACACACGTGACCCCGGCGTTAGAATCCGGAAGCGTGCTAGTCAATTTTCCCTGAAACTTACAAAGGATGAAAACGGTTAGATAAAACCTGGAACTTGTCGGGTGGTACCAGACAGTTTCGTATTTACGGCTATAAAGCCAGTTAGACCGACATATAGCTACAAACAAGCTATCTATCAGCAATTCGAACATCATTCGGGAACTGATGAAGCATATAAACAAGGCACAGCTGAATGTATGACGTAAGCATGATGAAAAAATCAGTTTTTATTCAAATAACATTGCGTCACGTGACCATGACCGATCATCAAAGATAAATCATTATAAATAAAAGCGAAGCATAGTCATGAATTTGCAGTAAACATGCATGCATAGACCAAAAGCACTAGTCTACCGCATGTCTAGGTACTTTCAAACCCGTCGAGCATAACATCAAACAAGTTAATCCGCCGCCTGATACAACTTGTTTGAAATCACACCACCAACCAAGAATAGATCAATCCACCACATGATACAATCTAAACATGGAAGGCTAAAAGCATACATTATTTAAAGAAAGCTCATGAACATGTCTCACTCGTGATGGAATTGCCGAATACAGCTGTACAGCTGATTCGGGTTCCGCGGAGAAGGAATAAACTACGCTATATTAACAAGTTTGAACCTGCAACACGTGACAATCTAGATTGATTCGAATTTGGCTATTAGAGAACACGTGACCCGTTTGCCATGTCGAGCCAAAGATTTGAGCGTGCAACACGTGGATCACAAACAAGATAGAGCCGAATCTAGTCAATCTAAATTGGGCAATAAGAGTGTTACATGAATTAAACATAAGAGCAAAATTCAAAGCAACACATGGTAACTTGATGAATCTATTAGATCTTGCCAAATCTAATAGAGCCGATAAGTAGCTCCAAGCTAGATCTTAGCCTACCGCATGGCTCATGGTTCAACAAGAAAGCCTTCTTGAATCAAGCTTAAATCCACCGCATGATACTAAGCATGGTAACAAGACTACTTGCATCACGGTCTAAATCCACCGCATGATACTAGAGATGATACAAGGTTGCCGGTACTTACGGAGGTCGACGGATTCATGGCTCCTCTCGAAGAACTCGACGACTCGACTAGAAGGACTCGAAAGTTGGCACGGGGCCGGTTTGTTGTGAAATTGTTCGATTGATCTTATAAACACTAAGGGTTTATATTTATACCCTGGCTCTAACACGACTCCTAGTCGACCACGATTACAACGTTTATTGCCTAAAACTAACATCATGGCGTCATGTCCGTCACGTACCCGTCATCAATTCGCCCCTTCTTTATATTCAATCCACGTCATCACGCGTTTCCGAATGCTTTCCTCTTTCAACCGTTACTCCCGACCGCAGACGCCTCTACCGAATGCTTTGATGAAAACCTTCTGACGAATGGTGCTCTTCTACCAAACTCGGCCCACCGGTCATTCTCTTTCCTGTACCAATTTTTGGAGTTAACATATGCCCCTTCAATTACGGGATAAAAGATGATTTTATTCTGGAATTGACCATAAATGCTCAACGTCCTCAGGCCGAATCCGTTCAACACCCGTTCTTTCCCCCTTCAAACCGTCGGAGCCTTCGCCCAGATCCAAACCCTAGTTCATCAACTTTTTCAATCTTCAATCCCCAAATGGCGAACCAGGACCAAACTCTTCAGGTAAATCTTATCCTCCTCAAGCTCATTCGGTATTACCTTTCTTGAATCTCATCACAATTTTTTTTTCTTTTTCCCTCTCTTGTTCTTGATAGGCTCTAGCTGCCGAAATCTTGATTCCTGTCGAAGATCAATCAGCATCTTATTTTCTCGAGCCCGTAGGAATCTCCGATCCTTCTGAGTTCATTGCAGCCGAATCCCAGAGAATTCCCTTCAAGACATCACTGTCGAAACCCCATGAATGGCATGACGCTTTCAAGAACTGGCCCCTGCCCCCAATTGCAGGCTGGAGGAACTAGTACAAGAGGATGCTTGATGATGATAGCCCCAAGACAAACAATTGGGACAACCTTCGCATTGCTCCTTGTTTGGAATTGTTTCTTGCCGAAACGCCCAAAAATGAGAGCCTCTTAATTGCAGCTTCCCACTTTTGGTCTAACGGCGCAAATGCCTTCCTTTTCGACCATGGGCCAATGTCCCCCACTTTGGCCAATGTGTACATGATAACCGGCCTGAGAGTTACAGAAACTGTGTATCCACACAAGTACAGGGGCTCTTCCAAGCAAATTGGAGTGAAAACATGAGTTCGATACAAGAGATATATCCAAAACTATATGTCTGATGGCCCCCTGACCGATGTTGAATGTAGAGCTTTCTTGAACATGTGGTTATGCTAATTTATCTTTTATGGCAAAGCCAATGACCCAACCTTGAACCACATTGTGATGGCCGAGGACCTGGCTGCTGGTACCTCTATTCCCCTTGGGAAGTACCTTCTAGGAAGTGTCTACCATATGCTTCATCAGACCACCTATCTGATGCGCACTAGCCAAAGGATTCCCTGTGTTAATGGCCCTTGGTGGTTTGTTCAGATGTGGCTACAATTATATATGCACCAGATTGTTGCCATTGACCTCAACAATCGGCACTTCCCTTCAACCAACTACAAGGAAGGAGAAACCTAGAGTACCAAAGGCTGCCAAACCTATGGAGAAGCTGCTTCCACTGTGTCCATCAACAAAGGCATTGGCCAACATTTTGAGCTCTTCTTTAGAGGTTTTGCCGACCCTCTTTGGTTTCCATATCTGGACAATGACAACTTGACTCTTCCTTGTGAGTTTAGTTTTGAAACTAGATGCAATGATGTACATTCTATAGCAATCTTCAATGCCTTCATTCATCCATGTATCCTGCCAGCAGAATTTTGTAGAGGAAGGCTGGTTCAGAGTAATTTTGAGTACTACCAGCCAAGCATGATGGACAGGCAATTAGGATGTGGCCAAGTACCCCCAAGGCTATTCCTCCATGAATTCTTCAAGTCCAGAGAGGATATCAAGGAATCCATGCAAGCAAGAAGGATTTTTGAGTATAAGTGCAGCACAACCTTCTATGCACCCAAGCCTTTTGTGCCAATAACACTTGCTCATCCTTCTTTCATTCCTTGGTGGCAAGAATTTCATGATCATATCTTTAATGTGCCAGTACATCCTCTTTGTCTTGAACTAATGCCTGACTTTCAACCAACTTCAGAGGTAATATGTTCATCTCCCTTTCTTACATCTATTTTCAATCATATTCCTCTTTACTGATCATGATTCTGTCATTTTTTGCAGGACATAGTACCCGCCCCACTTGCCAGGACAATCCCCTATAATATCGAAGGCCCAATCTCTGCTTTGGGATGTCGATCTCATACTCTGGCTCAACTAATGTCTAGATATGCCACGCTAGATCCAATTCTCATCAGGCCAACCTCTGACAAAAGGAAAGATCCATCTCTGATTGTTTCTCCAGCTGTTAACAAGAAAAGAACAAGCAAAACTCTACTTATTTAGGTCAGAACATTCCCTTTATGAACATAATGCCATCTTTCATTCTAATCATCTTCATCTTTGCATGATTCCAGACCAGAGCTCAACAACCATTGGTCATCACAGATTCTGCCAATGCTTCACCCACTGGTAAAATTTCACCATCTTATTCTTTAATCATTTTTTCTTCATTGGCACTTATCCCCTACTTGTTAGTTGCAGAGGAAACTTTGGTGAGCCAAACTGTGGGGAGTTCTTCTCCTCAGCATGATTCAAATCCAGCCTCACCAAGGATCCAACCATCTTCTCCTCAACTAGAAGCCTCAGCCTCACCAAGGACTCATCCAGCTTCTCCTCAACCAGATATCCAAGAGTCTTTCCTCGAGCCTGAAAAACTTCTTTCCCCCACTCGGGAAGCCAGAAATGATGTAAGCATGAACACCCATCCTTCTATTTTCATTCAATAGATCACTACTAATTCGGCAAGAACCTATTTTCAGGAGGAAACTGTGTCATCACCAAGTTATTCCTTTGCTGTGGATGACTTGGTTGCCGAAAAAGGAGATGAAGCATCCTCTAGCCAGGCTTTATCAGAGGAAAATCAAGCAAAGCTGAAGGAAATCTTCTCCCTGCTGCAAAGGGATGTTCAAGACCAAGTCAGGGATGCTGATCTTCTAAGAGAAGCACTTGAACTTATCGATCAAGATCTTCCTACTGATATCAAGGCTTCCCTAGAACCTGTTTCCAAACTGGATAATCACTTTGTAGCAGCAAAACAGGCTTTGAAGAACCTATCCTCCCAACTAGCTCTGGAACAAAGGACAGCTGCAGCCAAGCAATCTGTGAAAGATTTACATGCCCAAATGCAGAACCATAAGGAATTGCTAACCAAATTGTAGCCTACACTCGAGCTGAAGAAAGCCAGAAAACCGCATTAGAGGCCAAGCTGAGAACCCTGACGACTGAGATCGAGGCTGATGAAAAGAGGATGGCTGAACATCCTGAATCAATGGAGAAAATACGAAATGAAGCTTCAGTAGCCATGAATGCAGGAAAGCAGCTCAAGACAAAGCTCTCTGCTTTGTCTAAAACTCAAGAAGCTGATCAAAGATTGCTGGAGAATATCAACTAGAAGATATCAGATGCCTCCAATGTAATCTCAAAGTACTTGGGTGTATATTTGTAACAAACAATTTGTATTCGAATGCCTCATCAGCTCTGTAGTTTCGCCCCCATTAGTCTTTATTTTTCTATATTTGTCTTGCCTTATTTTGACGAGCAGTTTCTGGATGATTCATTCGGCAATTCTGACCATAACGGTGTCAAATCCGAAAAACGGACCGATCGTAACACAGCCGAATCTTGACCAGTCAAACCGAATGTGACTCAGCATGAATCCCAAACGACTTGGCAACTGTTCGGTCGAAGGAGTCTCTCCCCTTCCTAAATTTCTTGGGATATGCACCACGATCTCCGGCCATGATCCCTTCGTCAGTTCCATAAATAAAGACCTCGGGTGTGTCCAGCCTTTCACCAAATCCTCTGCCTCCCAAGCTTCTGCCAACTCGAGCTATTCCTTTCCAAGCACTAGTACTCCCAAGAGCTCCGTGGCAAACAGCGGCAGCAGGCGTCCTGCCAACGACGAGGCCGAAGGGAGCCGCACCGACGCTCGTCGGAGGTGGTGATCGTTGATTTCTTCACAACCTTCCATTAGATCTTGTCTCATCCCTGACGATTCCTTTTGCGTTTTGAGGCTCATCCGATGGAACCCTACCCCTGCTCCAGCTACCACTCTGGCCATGGCGAGTGATTCCTCGGGGTCGTCTAGCCATTCCCACTCCTCCAGCTCGCGCTATACCGATCGCGACACCCGCAGATTCAAGGAGGGACGTGACGCAACCCGGCACGAATTGGAGATCATCTCCAAACAGGTCGGGATCGCCGAGTTCGAGTGGGAGAATCAACGCAAGCAGCTGCTTGAGGCCATCGACAGTGAGTCCTATAACCTGCTTAATCTCAACTTAATCTTGAACTAACTGCCATTGCTCTGTAATCCCGGAGATCGCGATGCCGAGCTCAATCGGCTGAAGGCGCTGGTTGAGAAGCTGGCGAACAAGGTGAATGCTCCCGGAGACACACCGGAAGCTTGCCTTGGCGCGGTGGAAGACCGCGTCGATGAGGTGGCCCTTTATGGCATCCGCCTGGGTACCACCTTGGGCCTGGCCGCCATGTCGACGCACACTGGTGTCGACTACTCCACACGGCCGCGCGGCTGCTACGGTGACGCGCTGGAGGACGTCGACGACATCGAAGCCACTATGGAGCGCCTCGATGGCCACGCTGTCGCCATTGCCGATTCCATGCACCCCCAGTCTGTTCTAAACAGGCTGTGATTAGTTTGTACTAGGGGTTATGGAATTTCGGCAATAAAAATGAAAATTTATCTTTTGTATTCGTCTTGTGATGACTCCTTTAATTTGTGCATACGAATCTTCACTGTTTTGAACGCATCCGGGAACCTTTCCTCTAGCCGAATACACACAAATTCTTGCCCCTTGGCGTAGAATCCGCAGAAAATCCTCATTCGGGAACCATGAACACTGTTTCGATGAAAAACCCCCGTCGTTTTGTATTCTCATCAATACACGCCAGCTAGTCATCACTCCAGATGCACCTCCACTGCTAATAAAATAGCCTCTCCGGTGCTCTGCAAATCCACTTGCACCCAATTCCATCTTTTCACTCGTTCTCATCCTCTCCCTTGAGAAAAAACCCCCAAAGCCATGCGGACAAGGGGAAAACACCATACGAGGAGAACAGCCTTCCATCAAAGAAGCGAACCATCCGAGAGTAATTTCTTCTTCTTATCTCTTCTCTTGATCTTGATTGTAATCTCGTGATTCATCTTTCCTTGATTTCATCTTTGACCTGTTGCCGGAGAACATTTTCGGCACTGAAGAAGTTCCCGAGCACATCCTTTCTGACTCCTCGGCTGAAGAAGAGGATGCCACGCATGAGCAAAAGGTCAACCACCAACTGCGCCATCGCATTCGGTATTTAGAGCATGATTTGCGGGACATCACTACCCGCTGTTGTGCCGAACGTGAACGCCACATGAACTTGGAGGCGTTGGTAGGTGGTAAGATCTTCAACCTCATTTGAATCTCATGTTCAAGTTCAAATCCCGTGATAATCCGTTCTTCTCCTTCATATGTGTCCGACAGGTACAACAACCTGAAGGCCGCTTGGGACAGCTTGATGGAAGCTGTGGAACACGGCAGCCCCCAAAGTTTCCGCATCACCGTCACGGTGGTCTTGGAGCGACTGAAGAGGGATGAGCTCATGAGGAAAAGCGTGGAGCCAAAGAAATGAAGATACTTTCGCTTCTTTCTTTTGTAATCTCAGGCAGCTGTGTTGTTAATAGAAGAATCTACAAGAACGTTTGTAATGCAAAATATTTTCGTACTAAGGGCAATACACTTTAGTTTTGGCCATTTCCCCTTTGTCAAGATTTTTGTTCTAAAGGCGGCTTCTTTCCGAATGTCGGCTATTTCTATATTTCTGATGCTTGTAACAGCAATCAACCATCAACTTCAATACTAGGATAATATTTCTTCAAATATCTAGCAGTAGTGAATTCTTCTCCTAGTAAAGTTTTCAAGATGTACGCATTTCCAGGCGTGCACCTAACCACCCGAAAAGGACCTTCCCAATTCGGGGACCATTTGCCGAATGCAATGTACTTAGTCCCAATCGGCAATAATACTTTCCAAACCAAATCTCCCTCTACAAATTGCTTGACCTTTACCTTCTTGTTGTAATACTTAGCAACCCGCATTTTGTTTTTCTCAATACTCTCCAAGGCCCTAAGACGAATCATATGCAAGTCTTATAATTCGTCTATCATTAAGTCGTTGTAATCTTTGGAATTTTAATCCTTTTGCAATACTACTCTCCTTGACTCTGATTGCATTTCCCATGGCAAGACAGCATGATGCCCGTAAACCAACTCATAAGGAGATGTCTGTGTAGCTCCATGAGGGGCCATTCGATAAGCCCACAAGGCTTCATCGAGTACCGAATGCCACCATTTTGGCTTCTGATCAATCTTCTTCTGCATAATCTTGATCATGATCTTGTTAGAAGCCTCTGCCTGACCATTAGCTTGAGCATAATAAGGAGAAGAATTTAATAATTTGATCCCCATACTTTCAGCAAAATCTCTAAACTGTGAAGATGTAAACTGAGTTCCTTGATCGGTTATAATTGTCTGAGGAATTCCAAATCGGTAAATGATATGCTCCTTGACAAACTCAACCATGTTTTCCGATGTCACTTTCTTCAATGGAATTGCCTCAACCCATTTAATGACATAATCTGTTGCTAAAAGCACAAACTTATTCCCCTTGCTAGATGGAGGATTTATTTGGCCAATCAAGTCTATTCCCCATCCTCTGAATGGCCATGGCTTGACAATAGGATTTAAAGCTGATGCTGGAACTCTCTGAATATTTCCAAACTTTTGACAATCTTGACACCCTTTGTAGTATTCAAAGCAATCTTCCAGCATTGTCGGCCAATAACATCCAGTCTTCCTAATGACCCACTTCATTCGGTAAGCCGACTGATGTGCTCCACACAGCCCATCATGCACTTCACTCATCATCCTCTTTGCTTACCCAGGCATTGTAGCAACACCCCATCCAATGATTTGTAATACAAACGTCCATCAAGAAGAACAAACTTTATAGCTTTATACCTGAGCTTCCTAGAGACCTTTCGGGATGGATTATCCAAATAATCAGCAATTTCTTTTCTCCAATCATCTTCTGCTAGATCACTCCCAAAAGAATATATATCGATGGCAAACACATTTTGATTCTCTCTATAACCCGAAGCACTTTGAGCTAACCTGATTCCCTCTCCATTGTTTTCCCTAGGAATATGTTGCAGAATCACTAAGTGAAAACTTTTCAGGATTTCCTTGCACTCCTCGTAGTAATTCCTCAGGATATCATTTCTACATTCATATTGGCCATTCAATTGTTTTACAACTAGCTCTGAATCTCCAAAAATCTCAACTGAAATAGCCTTTGCCTCTCTCAAGTATTGAAGCCCTTTGAGCAATGCTTCATACTCAGCTTGGTTATTTGTGACAGTAGGTTGAATAGGAATAGCATACTCAAACATTTCTCCCCTGGGTGAAATTAATTAAATTCCTTCTCCACCACCTTTGCCACATGAAGAACCATCAAAAAATAAATCCCAAGGAGTAATCTCAAGTAAATTAATCGATGAATCACGATGGTCGGTAATGAAATCAGCAATAATCTGTCCTTTAACAACTTTTGCCGACTCAAATCTTAACTCAAACTCAGGCAAGGCTAAAATCCACTTGCCAATCCTTCCATTCAAAATTGGCATAGACAACATGTGTTTAATTACATCAAATTTTGAATATACAATGCATTCGGCATTCAACAAATAGTGCCGGAACTTTGTACATGAGTAATAAACACATAAGCAAAGCTTCTCTGCAGCCGAATATCTTGTTTCGGGATCAAGCAATTTTCTGCTATGGTATGCAACTACTCTCTCCTTTCCCTCAAATTCTTGTATGAGGACCGATCCAATGGTTTGGGCATTGCCCGCCACGTACAACTTAAAAGGCTTGTTCAATTGTGGAGGTACCAACACTGGTGGTTCCTTCATGTATTCCTTGATTTCATTGAAAGCGTTCTGTTGTTTGTCACCCCATACAAACTTCTCTTCCTTTTTGATTCTTAACAGTGGAGAAAAGGGCAACACCTTTTGTGACAAGTTTGAAATGAATCTTCTCACAAAATTGATTTTGCCAAGCAATGACTGCAATTCCTTAAGATTGGTTGGAGGAGCAATTTTATCAATATCTTTCATGCTCTTCTTGCCAACTTCTATTCCTCCTTCATGCACCAAAAATCCCAGGAACTCTCCAGCCGAAACTCCAAAAGAACACTTATTCGGGTTCATCTTAAGCCCATGTTTTCTAGTGCATTCTAGAGTTTTCCTCACATCATCCAAATGTGATTCATGATCCAATGACTTGATCACGACATCATCAATATATATCTCCACAAATTTGCCGATCAACTAATGAAAAATATAATTCATGGCTCCTTGATAAGTTGCACTAGCATTTTTCAACCCAAATGTCATGACAATCCACTCAAATAGCCCTATATGTCCAGGACATCTGAAGGCTGTCTTTGTTACATCTTCCACTGCCATAAAAATCTGATTGTACCCTGCATTGTCATCCATGAAGCTAATAACTTTATGTCCAGCAGCAGCATCAACCAACAAGTCAGCAACAGGCATTGGATATCCATCCATGGGTGTCGCCCTATTTAGATCTCTAAAGTTTATGAAAACCCTCATCTTTCTATTTTTCTTGTAAACGGGAAAAATATTAGAGATCCATTTCGCATATCTACATGGACGAATGAAATTTGCTTCTATTAATCTCTCAACTTCTTTCTTAATGTCGGCCAATACTTCATCCTTATAGATCTTTCGGGGAGGTTGCTTGTAAGTTCTGAAGGATCAGATGGCGACTAGAGAGGGGGGAGTGAATAGGAGCCAGTAAAAATTCTTCTTAAAGAACCCGGCCTATACCCTAGTCAAAACCCGGTCACACACAAGCGATGGAACGAATCACACACCAATCGCCAAAACAACAAGGTTATGGATCAACCTCAAGTCCTAGGAACGATTCCTTGAAGCACACGCGGAAGCACGAAAGAAGGAGGGAGGAATCGAACCAAAGAGCAAAGCGGCCCGGGCTCCGCCGGACCGTCCCGGCCGGGCGCGGCGGACCGTCCGCGATGGCCGCGCGGACCGTCCGGCAGGGTACCGCGGACTGTCCGCACCCTTGCCGCGAGACGGTCCGGCCTGAGCCGCGGACCGTCCGTTAAAGCGAACAGAACCACCAGAACCGACCCGAGAAAAATGGACCATCCGCGAAGACCGGGCGGACCGTCCGCGTGGGTCCCGGACCGTCCGCTACTGAAGCTCGGACCGTCCACGAACCAGCTGCAACGAAAACCTAAAACCAAACCGGATCGAAGGCAAAGACGCGCAAGAACACAATGCACACACGACGAACACGCAACCCACGGACCGTCCGCCACTTCCCCGCGGACCGTCCGCGCCGCACGGACAGAGCAGAAAATTGCTCGACTTCGAAGATCAACTCCCCCAAATCATCATCGAATTTTTCAAACGGTTGAAGCTATGGAGACGGGGGTTTGGGGACTTGAAAAGCGTCACACAAGGATGCTATAGCCCAAAAATCTTGCCTCCTAACTCCCTAAATCACCGGGAATCGCGAATCCTTTGAGCACCACCAAAAGCTAGAGCACCGAACGAGAATCTTCGAATCGAAGTGGTTTCCCGGCGTTTGAGGGCACAAGATAAATCACAAAGATGCACAAGATATCTATCCATGTTTCCTTCAAAGAAATCCGGGGAGAAACCCACTCAAATCCGCGGAATCACGCCAAGAACAAAGGCATGAAAACAAGCACAAAAAGACCACGAAAAACACAACTCTGAATCTTCTATACAAACCAGGAAAGATTCACCAGGTCTAGCATGCCTCCCTAGCATCCATCCCTCTCAACAAATCTCTCATGAAGCTCTGATGCTAGCCTAGAGAAAATGGAGAAGAAAAATAGCTACGAAAATGAGAAATGGGAGGGGAGAAATGAAACCCTAAGTCACCGAGAGAGATAGCCATTCACACACACTCATGGCTTATATATCTGGTCCCGCCGGTGTGGTAAATGACTCGACTACCCCTAACTTAACTACTGGCGATACAACCCACGTAGGGGCGTTTAGGTAATGTTTGTGGGTCTTGCCATCGGACGGCCATGCCTTTGCCGCACCCCGTGTCCTCCCGACGCAAGCCATGCGATCCCGCCGCGTGTCCTCCGCTTCAAAGCTTCCCGACACGCCCGGATCCCGAATCCGTCGTGTTGGGCCCTCGGACTTGGTTTTGAGGCCCAAACCAAGAAACCGTCCTCCGATGGTTTTGTGGGAAAACCACCAAACCCCGCGTGCTCGGTCCGGCCTCCCGCCAAACACTTGACTTGACCGCCACCGTGCACCGGCTCAACTGTCCATGACTTCGTCTTGCTTGTATCGCCACCACGTGGCCCGCACCTAGTCCCGCTGTCCACCGGGTCCCTCGAACCAAGCCTACTTGTCTCTCCATCTCCCGGAGGCCACTTAAGGCTGAAGAACTTTCGCGCCCATTCTTCACCTGCAACAACATGAACTAGGCCGCAGCCGACACCTGCGCACTAAGCCAAGAGTCAGTCCAACACCCGTTGTCAATCACTCATCACCGAGGAGCGGTCATCCATCGACCACCGGGACGCTCCTGGTCCTCAGTCTCCCCCTTAATGAGTGCATTGACAACACACAACGCGAAATGAAATTCAGAGAAAGAAAGAAAAGAAGAAGAAAGAGAAACAAAGAAGCTCAACTCATGACCAAAACCAAAGAAAGGCAAAGAAAGGTCACAAGCCAAACAAAGCACAAACTCCACACCGAAATCAGCAAGAAAGCTCCCCCTGAACAAATGCAAGCTCCCCCTGAACATGTGGATGCACACTTCCAAATTTCAGCTCACCTCTTCTGAATTTTCATTAAGCTCACCTTTTCTCCCCCTTGTTGACAATGTATGAATCAAGGTAAAAATGCGAAATGCAAAACAAAGCATATAAACATCTACATGAGCTTCTCAAATAGGCCAAGTCTAGTGTCAAAGGCTAAAAATGGGACAAAGATCACACACATGAATCATAGCATAGTCAAAGCATTGCCACAAGTAATATATGAAAATACAAGCAAGTGACAAAGCAAAATTTTCAGATTTAAGCAGTTTTACCAAAAGAAGGCTCGCTTCACATGTAAAAGCCTATCCATGTCACACTTGAGCCACAAACATGCATACCGTTCAGAGATCATACAAGGATATCAAAATCTCAGCAAAAGATCATTGTAAACACCCATAAAGCAAAGCATGTCATGTCAAAGCTCATGAGCCATGTGTCCACTTCGGGGAGACTTCTCCACTGGTGAACATCATGCAACATGTTTTGCACCCATATGTGAAAGATAAGACATTTTAAGTATAGACATGATGGATGGAGCATTTTTCAAGCATACACACTTCTTTTCAAGATTAATTCATTTCATGGTACATGAAGTGCCTTTGCGGCAAAAAGAAGCTTATGCTCCCCATGAATGCAACATAGGCTAAACATTCACAATGATATTCGGCCTTTGGCCCAAATGCAAGAAAAAGGCATCCAAGCACAATCTAAGCATAGAAAGCACACTTAGATCAAAACGTGACATGGAAACACTACTACACATGAGTGGAGCACATTTCACCAAAAATTAGTCAAGATTAGCATTTATTTCAAAAAGGGCTATCTCACCACAGATATATCTCAAATATTCTGAGAGCATAGCCTCACATCACCATTTCTCCACACATATGACCAATATCTCACAAATAGTCAAAGAGACTCAAATAAGACATATGAAAGAAGCTCATCATCCTAAAATGCAATATGATACAAATGCAACATGATATATGACAAGATGGCTATCCTACCATGGTTTGTACATCAACCAAAGCATGTATATACAACAAAGTAAACGTGGTATGTTACATATGGTACAAAAAGGAAAACCCCCAAGAATCAACTAGAAAGGGCAACAAACCCCAAGTTCCCCCGCAAGCGCACAAATGTAGCTTGGTCGAGAGGCTTTGTAAAGATGTCGGCTAGCTGATCTTGGGTAGGGACATGACTCAACACAATGGTTCCTTTTTCCACATTGTCCCTCAAGAAATGATACCTCACTTCTATGTGTTTGGTTCTGGAGTGAAGCACTGGGTTTTTAGCTACGCTTATGGCACTGGTGCTATCACAAAGAAGTGGGATATGGGTGCACTCCTCACCAAAGTCTCTCAAAGTGTATGAAATCCACAACAGCTGGGAACAACAACTCGCGGCTGCAACATACTCGCCTCGGTGGTAGACCGAGATACACTAGACTCGCTTGCGGGAAGACCATGAAACCAACGAAGACCCAAGAAACCGACATGTACCGTGAAGTAGACTTCCTCTCGACTCGACAACCAAGAAAATCCGCATCCAAAGGCCAAGACCGTGGGGCGGACTATAGGTACCGAAGGTCCTCTTGACGGCCCGTCGATGTGATGACCTCGGCGAAGCTCGAAAACGAGCGCACGGACACACGCCGAACGCGTATGTCCGGCCTCGTCGCCGTCAAGTAGAGGAGGGAGCCGATCATGCTCCCGTACTCCCGCTGGTCCACCGGTTCTCCGTCCTCGTCCGCATCCAAAGTGGCCGTACTCCCCATGGGAGTCGACATCGGCTTCACATCTTACATCCGGAACTTCCTCGCATGTCTTTCGTGTACTTGGTCCGGTTCACAAAAGTTCCGTCCTTCACTTGCTTCATCTGCAGCCCGAGAAAGTATTGCAACTCGCCCATCATGCTCATCTCGAACTCCCTGCTCATCTCATCTGCAAACTTGGCAACAAGGTTATGTGACGAGCCACCAAAGACAATATCATCCACGTATATCTGAACAATCAAAAAGTCATTTCCATGCTTGAGGAGAAACGTGGTCCTATCCACGGTACCCATCACAAACCCTCTCGCTCAACGTAAAACCTCTCAATCTCCCATACCAAGCACGGGCGCCCGTTTCAACCCATACGAGCCATTTTCAACCCGTACACCCCGTGTGGGTACAACTCACTCTCAAACCCGTGTGGTTGCTTCACATACACCTCCTCCTCTATGACCCCATTCAAAAAGGCACTCTTCACATCCATCTGAAACAACTTGAACCCTTTAGCCATGGCAAAGGCTAGAAGGATCCAAATAGCCTCAAGACGGGCCATAGGAGCAAAGGTCTCCTCATAGTCGATCCCCTCCTTCGACTAAACCCCCGAGCAACAAGTCCGGACTTGTTCCTCACAACCATCCCATTCTCTCCCTCTTTGTTCTTCCAAACCCACTTGGTTCCTATGCGATGGCAATTTGGAGGTGGTTCAACTAACTCCCACACCCGATTCCTCTCAAAGTTTTCCAACTCCTCATGCATAGAATTGACCCGGTTTGCATCGGATAAAGCATGTCCAATGTCCTTGTGCTCAAAGGTGGCAACAAAAGCAAGATGAGCAAAATGAGAGGAATTCCTGGACCTTGACCGTGTAGTACGTTCGTCAATGTCCCCAATGATCTTCGACAGGGGATGCACTTCTTGAATCCGACGGGGAGCCTCACGCCTCGAGACTACCTCCCCCTCAACTTCAGCTTCTCTCGCCTGGTCCTCTTGTCGCACCGTCGTTGTCCATGAAGTAGACGGTCCATGCTCCGTAGTGGTCGTAGGGGAAGTAGTGGGAACACACTCAGCTATAGGCGCATGGTTCTCCCCATCATCATCTCCAGCTTCATCCTTCTCCTCTTCAAAGAGGTCCTCGGCCATCTCCTCATCACCTGCACATTCAAAGCCAAGAGAGGTACATGGCATTGTCTCGTCGAAGGTTACCTTGCAAGTCTCCATGATTTTGTTAGTCTCAAGGTTAAGCACCCTATAGGCTCTAGAGTGGTTAGCATATCCAAAGAAAATACCATCACTAGACCTAGCCTCAAACTTGTCGAGTTTTCCCTTCTTAAGAATAAAGCACTTGTAGCCAAAAACTCGGAAATGACTCACCTTGGGTGCCCGACCATGCATCAGCTCATAACAGGTCTTCTTCTTGAAAGCTCGCAATAAAATCCTGTTGGAAACATGACAAGCCGTATTGATCGCCTCAGCCCAATACCTCCTAGGAGTCCTGTGCTCATCGAGCATCGTCCTAGCCATCTCACAAAGAGTCCGATTTTTCCTTTCCACAACTCCATTTTGAGGGGGCACATAAGGGGTCGAATACTGATGTTCAAGACCTAGATCACGACAAAAGGCATCAAAACGAGAGTTCTTGAACTCTGAGCCATTATCACTGTGGATAGCTCGAATAGCATTCCCATGCCTCTCGTTTTTCAACCTCACGATCAGATCTCGAACAAAACCAAATGTCTCACTCTTGTCTTTCAAGAAAACACCCAGGCATAGCGAGAGTAATCGTCCACCACAACAAGGACATACCACTTCCCACCCACCGAGCGAACTCGAGCTGGCCCAACAAGGTCCATATGCAACAGCTCTGTCGGATGCTCGGTCATGACATCGGTCAGGGGTGGATGGGGAGTGGCTACCATCTAGCCATGCCTACACGGAGCACAAACCAAATCCTTCTCAAGCTTCAACCTCAGCAATCCTTGGACAAGATCAAGACCACTCAAGCGGGAAACCAAATCAAAGCTCAAGTGTCCCAACCGCCTTTGCCATTTCCACAAATCGAAGAAGGTCCAGCCCATCAAACAAATGAAAGCAGGACCCAAAGAACGAGAGAAATCAGCCCCGAAAATCCAACCCTCGGAGATGATCATACGGACAAGATCACCTCGAGAATCCAAAGAAACGAGACTCGCCATACTTGAAACGCACCTCAAAACCCTCATCAAGCAACTGAGAAACCGAAAGCAAATTGAAACCCAAAGACTTCACAAGATCAACTCTCTTCAACGTTACCTTGTCACTCACATGCACAACACCCTCAGAAATTACCCTTCCTCGTCCATCGTCCCCAAATGTGATGTACATCTTTTCCTTCACTGGGGTGAGGCTGGAGAACCACTTCTTGTCTCCGGTCATGTGTCGGGAACATCCGGAGTCAATCAACCCAATGTTCTCCAAGCCTCCCCGCCCGTAGTCGAAACAAGAACGAGAGTGAGCTAGCGACTCGACACTGGGGTTAGCACAAAGAAAGTTGAACCGGTGTCGAGCCATCTCGCTCAAAAGAGGGGTTAGCAAACATCATTCCCTTGCCACCAAACTTCCCATGTCCCATGGAAGGAGTACGAGCACCACGAGGGGGAAAACGTGGTTCGTAGTTCCTCCCGGAACCCAAAGCCGTGATCATCTCCCCTAAACCCGTATTGAGAACGAGTAGGGGGACGTCCAAAGAAAACCACCACGAGCCCTACCAAACCTCTCACCAAAGACGCACACCATCATCTCTCCTAACAAACCTCTCACCACCACCTCTCTCGTGGGAACCTACCACCCCGAGCCCCAACTCTACCAACACTATTCACACTTCCCACACCCCGTGGAAGTGGCACTCTAGGCTCAGGAATACCATGAGACTGGCGATACCTGTCCCGGTTTGCTTGCTCCCTAGCAAGCCTCTCATCCCTCTTCCTCTTATAGCAAAACTCTGCTAGGTGTCTCTCCTTGCCACAATACTCACACCTGAAGGGGATGGGTTTTGGTTTTGCCCCTGGCTTCTCTTTAGGCTTCTCACCCTTCTCACTCACAAACTTCACCGGTTTCGGAAGTCATTTGTATTAGGTGGGAATTTGGGTGGATCTTGGGTTGTGTCAAGCTTGTTGCAAAGGTGGTTGGGCTTTGGTGTGCAAGTGTTCTTGGGTGCCTTCGGAAGTGGGACTTGGGTGTCTCCAATCACCTCAAACTCGGGGTTAGACTCAACACACTTCTCATACATACTCTCCCCACTTGTTCTCTCCCACTTTCTCACCCAACTTCTCAAACCCCAAACCACGACCATCAGCTCTCTTGAACTCCTCAATCATGATTTTCAATTGAGGTTCCTGCCCAGACAACCAACCCAACACCTTCCTCCAATAGTCATTCTCCTCATAGATGACATCCAAACGGGAAGTAAGTTCAAGATTGCGCAAAGTAACTTCATCACAACTAGAGCATGCATTTGCAACAGGAGATTTCAAAGATGCTTCCAAAGAACTAATGGTAGAACGAGCATCAACAAGCTTAGCATGCATAGTTGCACATGATTTACAAGCACCAAGCAAAGTGGGTCTAGCCTTAAGCTCATCATACTCGATCCTAAGAGCATCTAGTTTAGCCAAAGTGGAAGCATTCTTCTCATTAAGCAACTTGATCTCATTCAACCATGCATCACACTCAAGACACTCAACATCATTAGGAGTAGTAGGAGCAAGTTTCAAAGAGTCATTCTCAACTTTCAATTCAAGCAATTTGGACTCTAACTCTCCTACTTTCTCACTAGCATTCTCAAGTTGAGCCCTAAGATCTTTCCTCATCTTCTTAGCATCTCTCAACACACTATCACGGTTGTCAATCAAGCCATTCAACCTAGTGATCTCAGCAAGCAAAGAGTCAGGGTCACGATTTACCTCATCCTCTGAGTAGGAGTCGCTGTATTCCTTGTCGCTCTTCTTGCTGTTCGAGCTATGGGCCATGCCACAAAAGCCTTCAAGTGCCACACAGCTCAACCCCACTGAGGTTCCGGCTTGCACTCTTCTTGCCTTTGCGCCTCCCGGCATCTTCATCTTCACTGCTTGAGCTTGACTGCGCTTCGCTTGAGCTTGAGTCGACGTCTCTTGCACCGGCCACCACAGCTCTTGCCTTGTCCTTCTTGTAGCCGCCCTTGCTCGGTCGCCGCTTCTCCTTGTCCTTGCTCTTGGACTTGCTGAAGTGCTTGACCTTGGAGGAGTACTTGTCTTCACGCCTCGGGTGCGCCTTGTACTCGCTCGTCTTGTACTTGTTCTCCTCCACTTCCAGGCACTCGGCGATGAATTGGCCACGCTTGCCACACTTGTAGCACGTCCCTGAGCTCCGCCTTGCATTCCTCCGACTCTCGTGTAGTCGATCAAACCTTCTTGAGAGTAAGGCTAGCTCCTCCCGGCCCAAAGACATCAAACTCCTCATCTAGAATAGACATAAGAGAAGACAAGGAAAACTCGTCGACGGGAAGGGTTAGATTTGCTCTTTGATCCGCCCACAAGAGCAAGACTATGGTCGGTCCGAGCCCTCATCCTTGGATTGCAACTTCCCGTCAACCTCAGCCGACTTGAGCTTAGGAAAGAGGTCATCTAACTCAATAGTCAAATATTGCCCAAACTCCTTGATGGCCTCAACCTTAGCACCCCAAACATTTGGATCCAAGACATGCAAGAGCTTCAAAGCCTGATCATGCTCGGTGTAAGGAAAATCCTCAACATTAGCCTTCATGTTGTTCACGATGGCGGTGAACCTCTGAAACATCGCATCAATGTCCTCACCGGGAAGTTGAGTGAAGTTCTCATATTGCATCCGATAAGAGACAAAGAGGCGAGCCTATGGTTATCACCACCGTGAGCAACCAACAACTTCTCCCAAATTTGCCAAGCAAGATTCAAATGGCGAACACGCTCAAACTTAGGATCACACAAGCTCCGGACCAAGTGATCAACGGCTTTTGCATTTGCCTCATACTTGGCCTTAGCATCGGCGTCGGTCACCATAAGAGTATGGATGTTGACCGAATAGCATAGGTCTTGTCAAGCACAATGAAATCCAACAACTTGCCACGAAGAAAGATCATCATACGAGCCGCCCACTTGTGGTAACCCTTGCTATCGAAGTGCGGCGGACCGCCCCGCTCAACGTACGCCATCTTAGGATTCGAGACTTGCAAAAGTCACAAATAATCCGGCACCAAGCTCTGATACCAATTGAAGGATCAGATGGCGACTATAGAGGGGGGGAGTGAATAGGAGCCGGTAAAAATTCTTCTCAAAGAACCCGGCCTATACCCTAGTCAAAACCCGGTCACACACAAGCGATGGAACGAATCGCACACCAATCGCCAAAACAACGAGGTTATGGCTCAACCCAAGTCCTAGGAATGATTCCTTGAAGCACACGCGGAAGCACGAAAGAAGGAGGGAGGAATCGAACCAAAGAGCAAAGCGGCCGGTGCTCGGCGGACCGTCCGGCGGGTACCGTGGACCGTCCGCACCCTTGCTCGCGAACCGTCCGTGCCCGAGCCGCGGACCGTCCGCTAAAGCGAACGTAACCACCGTAACCAACCCGAGAAAAACGGACCGTCCGCGAAGACCGGGCGGACCGTCCGCGTGGGTCCCGGACCGTCCGCTACTGAAGCTCGGACCGTCCGCGAACCAGCTGCAACGAAAACCTAAAACCAAACCAGATCGAAGGCAAAGACGCGCAAGAACACGACGAACACGCGACGAACACGCAACCCGCGGACCGTCCGCCACCTCCCCGCGGACCGTCCGCGCCGCACAGACAGAGCAGAAAATTGCTCGACCTCCAAGGTCAACTCCCCCAAATCATCATCGGATTTCCCAAACGGTTGAAGCTATGGAGACGGGGGTTTGCGGACTTGAAAAGTGTCACACAAGGATGCTATAGCCCAAAAATCTTGCCTCCTAACTCCCTAAATCACCGGGAATCGCGAATCCTTTGAGCACCACCAAAAGCTAGAGCACCAAACGAGAATCTTCAAATCGAAGTGGTTTCCCGGCGTTTGAGGGCACAAGATCAATCACAAAGATGCACAAGACATCTATCCATGTTTCCCTCAAAGAAATCCGGGGAGAAACCTACTCAAATCTGCGAAATCACGCCAAGAACAAAGGCATGAAAACAAGCACAAAAAGACCACGAAAAACACAACTCCGAATCTTCTATACAAACCAGGAAAGGTTCACCAGGTCTAGCATGCCGCCCTAGCATCCATCCCTCTCAACAAATCTCTCATGAAGCTCTCATGCTAGCCTAGAGAAAATGGAGAAGAAAAATAGTTACGAAAATGAGAAATGGGAGGGGAGAAATGAAACCCTAAGTCATCGAGAGAGGGAGCCATTCACACACACTCATGGCTTATATATCAGGTCCCGCCGGAGTGGTAAATGATTCGACTACCCCTAACTTAACTATTGGCGATACAACCCACGTAGGGGCGTTTAGGTAATGTTTGTGGGTCTTGCCATCGGACGGCCACGCCTTTGCCGCACCCCGCGTCCTCCCGACGCAAGCCATGCGATCCCGCCGCGTGTCCTCCGCTTCGAAGCTTCCCGACATGCCCGGATCCCGAATCCGTTGTGTGGGGCCCTCGGACTTGGTTTTGAGGCCCAAACCAAGAAACCGTCCTCCGATAGTTTTGTGGGCAAACCACCAAACCCCGCGTGCTCGGTCCGGCCTCTCGCCAAACACTTGACTTGACCGCCACCATGCACCGGCTCAACTGTCCATGACTTCGTCTTGCTTGTATCGCCACCATGTGGCCCGCACCTAGTCCCGCTGTCCACCGGGTCCCTCGAACCAAGCCTACTTGTCTCTCCATCTCCCGGAGGCCACTCCAGGCCGAAGAACTTTCGCGCCCGTTCTTCCCCTCGCAACAACATGAACTAGGCCGCAGCCTACACCTGCGCACTAAGCCAAGAGTCAGTCCAACACCCGTTGTCAATCACTCATCACTGAGGAGCGGTCATCCATCGACCACCGGGACGCTCCTGGTCCTCAAGTTCTAAAACCAGGCTTGATTGGCAACCGATGCTCAACAATGGAACGATCCAAACCAGGCATCTCCGAATAATCCCAAGCGAAGCAATCTTTATATTCTCTTAGCAACTTAATCAACTCTCCTCTGAAACCTGAATTCAAGTTAGCACTGATAAATGTCGGCCTTGGCTTGTCACCATCTCCAATGTATATTTCTTCCAATTTATCTGCCGACATAAATCCATGCCCTAACTTCCCATCAGTTCCATCAATTGGATTCTCCATTAAAAATTGCTATAAGAGCCGACTGCTTGAATCGGCTGTTGATCACTACTGACTGGTTCAACATGACCTTCACCCCAGTCCATGCCTGAGAAGCAATCTATGCCTTGATACTCCCAGAAGGTTGGTTCCACATTAGCCACGCTTACCGAATCATCTGCTTGGACAACTTCCACGTCATCATCTACCCATTAAACAAGCTATTGATGCATAGTAGATGGAATGCAGCAATTCGCATGGATCTAATCCCTTCCAAGCAGCAAGCTATATGCCCCTTTGCCTTCAATGACAAAGTAGGTCGTAAGCAGAGTCTTAGATCCAATCATCAAGTCCACATGCACATAGCCCTTGGTGTCTGAAGGATTTCTAGCAAAATCATTCAGAACTATGCTTGTTGGCGTCAAATCTCCAGGGCCCATGCCAAAATTTTTGAATGCAGTGTACGGCATCACATTGACAGTGGCTCCACCATCAACAAACATCTTGGTCAATGGCTTCCCATTGACATACCCTCTTAGGTACAGCGGACTCATGTGCCGATTCTTGGCTGGCTTATCAAAAGTAGCTTGCTTGGCCAACACTAACTGTTCCATCAGTCCAAATTGCTCGGCCTCATCCATGTCTGGCAATACTTCCTCCTACACAATTTGATTAGCTGGAGCCATGAATTCATTCGGCAGGAAGCATACCATGCATGCAGGAGCCGAATGACCAAATTCATCAGGTTTGTCTTTTGGGCACCATACTTGTTTCCTCTTGATCCCTTCCTGCTTCAATTCCCTTTGGCGTTGTACTCTTCTCTTTTGGCTTTTCCTCAAGCCAGGCGGGCGCCATTGTCCCTTTTGCCAGAAATACCCTTGATCTTCTTCTTCTTCATGATCAACCCACCTGTGATCAGCATATCTTTTCCTCGGTTGATCATCAATCTTATTTATTTTTAAATGCCAACCATCACTAGGATGCACCCTTCCAATTCTTTCATGGACGGATCGGCGATTGGCAATGTCTTGCCTGTATTTGGTATACTTGTCGCTGCATTCGGGGCAGTTATTCTGCATGGGAAGCTTCAAACCCTCGTTCCAACAGTGCCTGAAGAAGGCACATCCCCAATGTGCACGCTCTTGCTCTTGCATATATTCTTCTTGTTCCTTCCTGCACATCTCTTCTTCATATCTCAACTTCTCCTCTTCATACTTCTGGTAGCGCCCTTTTTCTTGTTGACGCTGCCATTTATTGAGGAGAATACGCAAAGTCACTCTGGTTTAGAGGATTCACTCACTTCAATTTGACTTTTCAGAAAGCGAGCTCTCCCTTATGGATCTGTTCAAAAGTTACATGCCGAGCGGGATCAACAGAGCCATCCTGCTTTGCCTTTGCCGAAGTCAAAACTTTCACTTTTCCTTTCTCTTCAACAGCATTCACCATGCCGACTGAGAACCCAATCATGTTCTGAGGAAAAGGATTTCCATCCAATTTCATCTTATTGTCAAACTTCAGATGACCTTCTTGGATAGCTTTTTGAATTCTCACTCTAAAGACCCTACACTCATGGATGGAATGAGAATTTCTGTCATGAAATCCACAGTACCTCTTTTCTTTCACTCCATCAGGCCGAAGCATAGAATGCCCTTCTGGCAACTTGACTCGGCCTTCTTTCACAAGGAATTCAAAGAGCTTATCTGCCTTGGTCACATCAAAATCATAGGTGCCTTTAGCTTGCTTGATCCACCTCTGATTTACTGTCAATGGCTCCTTACCCCACACGATTTCTGCTGCAGCTATTTCCTCTTCATCATCATATTCATCACCTTGATCTGCCCTTTCGAGGAATTGATTGTAGATGTCAGCTATATCATCGTGTTTGACAAATCTAGAGTCTTTCTTGAAACCATATGCTTGATTGCTCATCAACAACAGTCGGTGTGACAGCTGGCCAAGGTCATCGAATTCCATGCCGAATAGCTTCTCCCGAATAGCTGGCAACATCCCTGCCACAACCATGCCAACAAATTGATCATCTGGTATGTTCAAAGAAAAGCACATGCTTTTTGTCTCTCTGAATCTCCTGAGGAACTCCATTGGTGTTTCATTGTTCCTCTGTCTCAAGGTAGTCAGATCAATTAGCTTTTTCTCATTACTACCAATTAAATAATGAGCATGAAACTTTTGCTCCAAATCCTTCCAAGAGCAGATTGAGTGAGCAGGTAGAGAAGTGAACCACGTAAACGCTAGACCTGTCAATGATAGAGGGAAATATCTAATTCTGAAGGCCTCATCAACAGAAGCTTCCCCAAGCTACATTAGGTACCGGGCTATATGTTCCACAGTACTGGTATCATCTTGCCTTGAAAACTTGGTGAACTCCGTTGGGACTTTCACCCTGTTCGGTAATGCCACCCTGTGTTACCATTCCGGGAAGGGAGGTGTATATACGTGTCCTTGGTTATTAGGCTTTAGACCGAATTGATTTTGAAGCACATCGGTCATTCTCTGCACCAGGAGATCCACATTGGTATTTTGATTCCCTGGCCCTCCAGCATGCATCCCTGTAGTAGCACCATACCTAGGTTTCTAAAGAGCGTCAATAGCACTATAATCCATGAATTCTGAATACTCGTTCCCGTACATGTTCCTTTGCAACCTGTTACTTGTTGGGGCTATCCTGTAAGTAGAAACAGGTTGAACTCCAGGAGTGCCGAATGCCATCTCACCATACGTGCGTGGGTTAGGTATTGCTTGATGAGGGTTCTACTGGATCGGTTGACTACCCACATGTTGCGTTGGTTGAACACTTACACTCTATGGAGGCTGAAGGATCGGATGGCGACTAGAGAGGGGGGGAGTGAATAGGAGGCGGTAAAAATTCTTCTCAAAGAACCCGGCCAATACCCTAGACAAATCCCGGTCACACACGTGCGATGGATCGAATCACACACCAATCGCCAAGACAACGAGGTTATGGATCAACCTCAAGTCTTAGGAACGATTACTTGAAGCACATGTGGAAGCACGAAAGAAGGAGGGAGGAATCGAACCAAGGAACAAAGCAGTCCGGCTCTGGCGGACCGTCCGACCAGGAGGGCGGAGCGTCCGCACGGCCCCGCGGATCGTCGGCTCGCGGCCGTGGACCGTCCGCACCCTTACCGCGGACCGTCCGGCCCCGGAGCCGCGGACCGTCCGTTAAAGCAAACAGAACCTCCGCAGCGAACCCCGAAAAACGGACCGTCGGCGGGGAGCACGCGGACCGTCCGCCCGGGCACCCGCGGGACCGTCCGCACCTCTCCGCGCGGACCGTCCGAAACTTCGTCCAACCAAAACTCAAAACCAAAACGGATCGAAAGCGAAGCCGAGCAAGAACACGAAGAACACACGACGAACACTGCTCTCGCGGACCGTCCGCCACCTCCTCGCGGACTGTCCGTGCCTCACGGACAGAGGCAAAAACTGCTCGACCCCGAAGGTCAACTCCCCCAACTCATCACCAGATCTCCCAAACGGTAGAAGCTGTTGAGACAAAAGTTTGGGGACATGATATGCGTCAACCAAGGATGCTATACCCCAAAAAGTTTTCCTCCTAACCTTCTAAATCGCCGGGAATCGCGGATCCTTTGAACACCACCAAAAGCTAGAGCTCCAACCAAAAATCCTTGAATCGAAGTGGTTTCCCAGCGTTTGAGGGAACAAGATCAACCACAAAGATGCACAAGACATGCATCCATGTTTCCCTCAAAGAAATCCGGGGAGAAACCCACTCAAATCCGCGGAACCACACCGAGAACAAAGGCACCAAAAACAAGCACGGAAAGACCACGAAATTCACAACGCTGAATCTTCTATACAAACTAGGAAAGATTCACAAGGTCTAGCATGCCGCCCTAGCATCCATCCCTCTCAACAAGTCTCTCATGAAGCTCTCATGCTAGCCTAGACAAGAAATAGAGGAGAAAATGTCTCGGGAAAATGAGAAAGAGGAGGGGGAAAATGAAACCCTAAGTCAAGGAGAGAGGGAGCCATCCACACACACTCATGGCTTATATATCGGGTCCCGCCGGTGTGGGAAATGAGTCGACTACCCCTATCTCAACTACTGGCGATACAACCCACGCAGGGGCATTTATGTCATGTTTGTTGGTCTTGCCATCGGACGGCCACGCCTTCGCCGCACCCCGCGTCCTCCCGACGCAAGCCATGCGATCCCGCCGCGTGTCCTCTGCTTCGAAGCTTCCCGACACGCCCGGATCCCGTCTCCATCATGTTGGGCCTTTGGACTTGGTTTTGAGGTCCAAACCAAGAAACCGTCCTCCGATGGTTTTGTGGGCAAACCACCAAACCCCGCGTGCTCGGCCCGGCCTCCCGCCAAGCCTCTTGACTCGACCGCCACCGTGCACCGGCTCGATCGTCCATGACTTCATCTTGCTCATCTCACCACCATGTGGCCCGCACCTAGTCCCGCCGTCCACCGGGTCCCTCGAACCGAGCCTACTTGTCTCTCCATCTCCCGGAGGCCCCTCAAGGCTGAAGACCTTTCACGCCCGTTCTTCACCTGCAAGAACATGAACTAGGCCGCGACCTACACCCCCGCACCGAGCCAAGAGTCGGTCCAACACCCGTTGTCAATCACTCATCACCGAGGAGTGGTTATCCATCGACCACCGAGATGCTCCTGGTCCTCAATCTCCCCCTTGATGAGTGCATTGACAACACACAACGCGAAATGAAATTCAGAGAAAGAAAGTAAGAAGAAAGAAAAACAAAGAAGCTCAACTCATGACCAAAACCAAGGAAAGGCAAAGAAAGGTCACAAGCCGAGCAAAGCACAAAGTCCACACTGAAAACAGCAAGAAAGCCCCCCTGAACAAATGCAAGCTCCCCCTGAACATGTGGATGCAAACTTCAAAATTTTAAATGCAGTTTTTCTGAATTTGCATTAGGCTAAGCTCACCTCTTCTGAAACTTCATTAAGCTCACCTCTTCCCCCCCTTGTTGACAATGTATAAATCAAGGTGAAAATGCAGGAATGTAAGACAAAGCATATAAACATCTACATGAGCTTCTCAAATAGGCCAAATCTAGTTTCAAAGGCTAGAAATGAGACAAAGAGCACAAATATGGATCATAGCATAGTCAAAGCGTTGCCACTTAATATATGGAAATATAGGCATGTGACAAAGCAAATTTTCAGATTTGAGCAGTTTATCAAAAGGTGGCTCATTTCATATGTAAAGTCCTATCCATGTCATATTCTAGCCAAAAACATGCATATCATCCATAGATCATACAAGGATATCAAATTCTTAACAAAAGATCATTGCAAACACCCATAAAGCAAAGCATGTCATGTTAAAGATCATGAGCCATGTGTCCACTTCGGGGAGACTTCTCCACTGGTGAACATCATGCAACATGTTTTGCACCCATGTGTGAAAGATAAGACATTTGAAGCATAAACATGATGGATGGAGCATTTTTCAAGCATACACACTTCTTTTCAAGATTGATTCATTTCATGGTACATGAAGTGCCTTTGCGGCAAAAAGAAGCTTATGCTCCTCCATGAATGCAACATAGGCTAAACATTCACAATGATATCGGCTTTTCGCCCAAATGCAAGAAAGAGACATCCAAGCACAATCTAAGCATGAAAGACACATTTAGACCAAAAAAAATGACATGGATACACTACTACACATGAGTGGAGCACATTTCATCAAACTTAGTCAAGATTAGCATTTGATTCAAAAAGGGCTATCTCACAACACATATATCTCAAATATGCTAAGAGCATAGCCTCACATAGCCATTTCTCCACACACATGACCAACATCTCACAAATAGCCAAAGAAACTCAAATAAGGCATATGAAAGAAGCTCATCATCCTAAAATGCAATATGATACAAATGCAACATGATATATAACAAGATGGCTATCCTACCATGGTTTATACATCAAGCAAAGCATGAATATACATCAAAGTAAACATGGTATGATACATATGGTACAAAAGTAAATCTCCCAAGAATCAACTAGAAAGGGCAACAAACCCCAAGTTCCCCCCGCAAGCGCACAAATGTAGCTTGGTCGAGAGGCTTTGTAAAGATGTCTGCAAGCTGATCTAGGGTAGGGACATGACTCAACACAATGGTCCCTTTCTCCACATTGTCTCTCAAGAAATGGTACCTCACTTCTATGTGTTTGGTTCTGGAATGAAGCACTGGGTTTTTCGCTACGCTTATGGCATTGGTGCTATCACAAAGAAGTGGGATCTAGGTGCACTCCTCAACAAAGTCTCTCAAAGTGTATGAAATCCACAACAGCTGGGAACAACAACTCGCGACTGCAACATACTCTGCCTCGGTGGTGGACTGAGCTACACTAGACTGCTTGCGGGAAGACCACGAAACCAACGAAGACCCAAGTTACTGGCAAGAACCAGAAGTAGACTTCCTCTCGACTCGGCAACCAGCAAAATCCGCACCAGAAAAACCATGAAGTGAAAGAGTCGAGGAGGCCGAATACCAAAGGCCAAGACCAGGGGCAGACTGTAGGTACCTGAAGATCCTCTTGACGGCCTGTCGATGTGATGTCCTCGGCGAGGCCTGAAAACGAGCGCACAAACACACACTGAACTGTATGTCTGGCCTCGTTGCCGTCAGGTAGAGGAGGGAGCTGATCATGCTCCAGTACTCTCGCTGGTCCACTGGTTCTCCGTCCTCGTCCGCATCCAAAGTAGTCGTACTCCCCATGGGTATCGACAAAGGCTTCACATCTTGCATCTGGAACTTCCTCAGCATGTCTTTCGTGTACTTGGTCTGATGTACAAATGTTCCGTCCTTCACTTGCTTGATTTGCAACCGGAGAAAGTACTGCAACTCGCCCATCATGCTCATCTCGAATTCCCTGCTCATCTCATCTTGACCGAGTACTACGTTCGTCGATGTCCCCAATGATCTTCGATAGGGGATGCACTTCTTGAATCCGCCGGGGAGCCTCTCACCTCGAGACTACCTCCCCCTCAACTTCAGCTTCTCTCGCCTGGTCCTCTTGTCGCACCGTCGTTGTCCATGAAGTAGACAGTCCACCTTCCCTAGTGATCGTAGGGGAAGTAGTGGGTACACACTCAGCTTCAGGCGCATGGTTCTCTCCATCATCATCTCCAGCTTCATCCTTCTCCTCTTCAAAGAGGTCCTCGGCCATCTCTTCATCACCTGCACATTCAAAGCCAAGAGAGGTACATGGCATTGTCTCATCAAAGGTTACCTCGCAAGTCTCCATGATTTTGTTAGTCTCAAGGTTAAGCACCCTATAGGCTCTAGAATGATTAGCATATCCAAAGAAAATCCCATCACTAGACCTAGCCTCAAACTTGTCGAGTTTTCCCTTCTTAAGAATAAAGCTTTGCAACCAAAAACTCGGAAATGACTCACCTTGGGTGCCCGACCATGTATAAGCTCATAATAGGTCTTCTTCTTGAAATCTCGCAATAAAATCATGTTGGAGACATGACAGGCCGTATTGACCGCCTCAGCCCAATACCTCCTAGGAGTCCTGTGCTCATCGAGTATCATCCTAGCCATCTCACAAAGAGTCCAATTTTTCCTTTCCACAACTACATTTTGAGGGGGCACAAAAGGGGTCGAATACTGATGCTCAAGACCTAGATCACGACAGAAGGCATCAAAACGAGAGTTCTTGAACTCTGAGCCATTATCCTTTGCGGATAGCTCGAATAGCATTCCCATGCCTCTCGTTCTTCAACCTCACGACCGGATCTCGAACAAAACCAAATGTCTCACTTTTGTCCTCCAAGAAAAACACCCAGGCATAGCGAGAGTAATCGTCCACCACAACAAGGACATACCACTTCCCACCCACCGAGCGAACTCGAGCTGGCCCAACAAGGTCCATATGCAACAGCTCTGTCGGACGCTCGGTCATGACATCGGTCAGGGGTGGATGGGGAGTGGCTACCATCTTGCCATGCCTACACGGAGCACAAACCAAATCCTTCTCAAACTTCAACCTAGGCAATCCTCGGACAAGGTCAAGACCACTCAAGCGGGAAACCAAATCAAAGCTCAAGTGTCCCAACCGCCTATGCCATTTCCACAAATCAGAAGAAGGACCGGCATCAAACAATGAGCGAGGACTCAAAGAACGAGAGAAATCAGCCCTAGAAATCGACCCTCGGGGATGATCATACAAACAAGATCACCTCGAGAATCCAAGAAACGAGACTCACCGGACTTGAAACGCACCTCAAAGCCCTCATCAAGCACCGAGAAACCGAAAGCAAATTGAAACCCAAAGACTTCACAAGAGCAACCCTCTTCAACGTTAAGAGAAATCATCCTTCCTCGTCCATTGTCCCCAAATGTAATGTACATCTTCTCCTTCACTGGGGTGAGGCTGGAGAACCACTTCTCGTCTCCGGTCATGTGTCGGGAACATCCGGAGTCAATCAACCAAATGTTCTCCAAGCCTCCTGCCTGTAGTCAGAAACAAGAACGAGAATGAGCTAACGACTCGACACTGGGGTTAGCACAAAGAAAGTTAAACCAGTGTCAAGCCATCTGCTCAAAAGAGGGGTTAGCAAACATCATTCCTTTACCACCAAATTTCCCATGTCCCATGGAAGGAGTACGAGCACCACGAGGGGGAAAACGTGGTTTGTAGTTCCTCTGGAACCCAAAGCTGTGATCATCTCCCCTGAACCCGTATTGAGGACGAGTAGGTGGACATCCAGCAAAACCACCACGAGCCCGAGCAAACCTCTCACCAGCACGCACACCATCATCTCTCCTATCAAACCTCTCACCACCACCTCTCTGTGGGAACCTACCACCCTGAGCTCCAACTCTACCAACATTCCTCACACTTCCCACACCCCGTGGAAGTTGCACTCTAGGCTCAAGAATACCATGAGACTGGTGATACCTGTCCTAGTTTGCTTGCTCCCTAGCAAGCCTATCATCCCTCTTCCTCTTGTAGCAAAACTCTGCTAGATGCCTCTCCTTGCCACAGTACTCACACCTGAAGGGGATGGGTTTTGGTTTTGACTCTGGCTTCTCTCTAGGCTTCTCACCCTTCTCACTCACAAACTTCATGGGTTTCTGGAAGTCATTTCTTTTGGGTGGGAATTTGGGTGGATCTTGGGTTGTGTCAAGCTTGTTGCAGAGGTGGTTGGGCTTTCGAGTGAAAGAGTTCTTGGGTGCTTTTGGAAGTGGAACTTGAATGTCTCCGATCACCTCAAACTCGGGGTTAGACTCAACACACTTCTCATACACACTCTCCCAACTGTTTTCTCCCACTTTCTCACCAAACTTCTCAAAACCCAAACCACGGACATCCACTCTGTTGAACTCCTCAATCATGATTTTCAATTGAGGTTCCTACCCAGACAACCAACCCAACACCTTCCTCAAATAATCATTCTCTTCATAGATGACATCCAAACGGGAAGTAAGTTCAAGATTGCACAAAGTAACTTCATCACAGCTAGTGCATGCATTGACAACAGGAGATTTCAAAGAAGCTTCCAAAGTGCTAATGGTAGAACGAGCATCAACAAGCTTAGCATGCATAGTAGGACATGATTTACAAGCACCAAGCAAAGTGGGTCTAGCCTTAAGCTCATAATACTCAGTCCTAAGAGCATCTAGTTTAGCCAAAGTGGAAGCATTCTTCTCATTAAGCAATTTGATCTCATTCAACCATACATTACATTCAGAACATTCAACATCATCAGAAATGGTAGGAGTAAGTTTCAAGGAGTCATTCTCAAGTTTTAATTCAAGCAATTTAGACTCTAACTCTCCTACTTTCTCACAAGCATTCTCAAGTTGAGCCCTAAGATCTCTCCTCATCTTCTTAGCATATCTCAACACACTATCGCGGTTGTCAATCAAGCCATTCAACCTAGTGATCTCAGCAAGCAAAGAGTCGGGGTCACGATTTACCTCATTCTCTGAGTTGGAGTCGGGGCCTTCTGTCTCTCTCTTCTTGTTGCTTGAGCTATGGGCCATGCCACAAAAGTCTCCAAGTGCAACACTGCTCAACCCACTGAGGTTCCGGCTTGCATTCTTCTTGCCCTTGCGCCTCCCAGCGTCTTCATCCTCACTGCTTGAGCTTGAATGCACGTCGCTTAAGCTTGTGTCGACGTCGCTTGCACCGGCCACCATGGCTCTTGCCTTGTCCTTCTTGTGGCCGCCCTTGCTCGATCGCCGCTTGTCCTTGTCCTTGCTCTTGGACTTGCTGTAATGCTTTCCCTTGGAGGAGTACTTGTATTCACGCCTCTGGTGCGCCTTGTACTCGCTCATCTTGTACTTGTTCTCCTCCGCTTCCGGGCATTCGACGATGAAGTGTCCACGCTTGCCACACTTGTAGCACGATCTTCGCCTTTCATTCCTCCGGTTCTCATGTAGTCGATCAAACCTCCTTGAGAGCAAGGCCACTTCCTCCTCGCCCAGCACATTGAACACTTCATCTGTAATAGACATGAGAGAAGACAAGGAAAATTGTCGACAGGAAGGGTTAGTGTTAGCTTTGCCCTTTGATCCACCCACAAGAGCAAGACTATGATCAGTCGAGCCCTCATGCTTGGATTGCAACTTCTTGTCAACCTCAGCCGACTTGAGCTTAGAACAGAGATCATCCAACTCAATAGTCAAGTATTGCCCGGACTCCTTGATGGCCTCAACCTTAGCACCCCAAACATTTGGGTCCAAGATATGTAAAAGCTTCAAAGCTTGATCATGCTCGGTGTAAGGGAAATCCTCAACATTGGCCTTCATGTTGTTCACAATGCCGGTGAACCTCTGAAACATCGCATCAATGTCCTCACTGGGAAGTTGAGTAATGTTCTCATATTGCATCCAGTAAGAAACAAAGAGATGAGCCTTCACATGGTTATCACCACCGTGAGCAACCAACAACTTCTCCCAAATTTTCTAGGCAAGATTCAAATGGCGAACACGCTCAAACTCAGGATCACACAAACTTTGGACCAAGTGATCAACGGCTTTTGCATTTGCCTCATACTTGGCCTTAGCACCGGCATCGGTCACCATAAGAGTGTGGATCTCCGCCGGAATAGCATAGGTCTTGTCAAGCACAATGAAATCCAACAGCTTGCCATGAAGAAAGATCATCATACGAGCCGCCCACTTGTGGTAACCCTTCCCATCGAAGTGTGGTGGACCGCCCCGCTCAATATATGCCATCTTAGGATTCAAGACTTGTCAAAGTCACCACGAATCCGGCACCAAGCTCTGATACCAATTGAAGGATCGGATGGCGACTAAAGAGGGAGGGAGTGAATAGGAGGCGGTAAAAATTCTTCTCAAAGAACCCGGCCTATACCCTAGACAAATCCCGGTCACACACGAGCGATGGATCGAATCACACACCAATCGCCAAGACAACGAGGTTATGGATCAACCTCAAGTCTTAGGAACGATTCCTTGAAGCAGAAGCGGAAGCACGAAAGAAGGAGGGAGGAATCGAACCAAGGAACAAAGCAGCTCGGCTCTGGCAGACTGTCTAGCCAGGAGGGGCGGACTGTCCGCACGGGCCACGCGGATTGTCCGGCCTGCTGCCGCGGACTGTCCGCACCCGTACCGCGGACCGTCCGGCCCTGAGCCGCGGACTGTCCATTAAAGCAAACAAAACCTCCAGTAGCGAACCCCGAAAAATGGACCGTCCGCCAGGCACCCGCGGACTGTCCGCACCTCTGTTGCGGACCGTCCGAAACTTCGTCCAACCAAAACTCAAAACCAAAACGGATCGAAAGCGAAGATGAGCAAGAACATGAAGAACACACGACGAACACTGCTCTTGCGGACCGTCCGCCACCTCCTCGCGGACTGTCCGTGCCTCACGGACAGAGGCAAAAACTGCTCGACCCCGAAGGTCAACTCCCCCAACTCATCATCGGATCTCCCAAACAGTAGAAGCTGTTGAGACAAAAGTTTGGGGACATGATATGCGTCAACCAAGGATGATATACCCCAAAAATTTTACCTCCTAACCTTCTAAATCGCCGGGAATCGCGGATCCTTTGAACACCACCAAAAGCTAGAGCCCCAACCGTAAATCCTTGAATCGAAGTGGTTTCCCGGTGTTTGAGGGAACAAGATCAATCACAAAGATGCACAAGACATCCATCCATGTTTCCCTCAAAGAAATCCGGGGAGAAACCCACTCAAATCCGCGGAACCACACCGAGAACATAGGCACCAAAAACAAGCACAGAAAAGACCACAAAATTCACAACGCCGAATCTTCTATACAAACCAGGAAAGATTCACAAGGTCTAGCATGCTGCCCTAGCATCCATCCCTCCAACAAATCTCTCATGAAGCTCTCATGCTAACCTAGACAAGAAATAGAGGAGAAAATGTCTCGGGAAAATGAAAAAGAGGAGGGGGGAAAATGAAACCCTAAGTCACGGAGAGAGGGAGCCATCCAGACACACTCATGGCTTATATATCGGGTCCCGCTAGTGTGGGAAATGACTCGACTACCCCTAACTCAACTACTGGTGATACAACCCACGCAGGGGCATTTATGTAATGTTTGTGGGTCTTGCCATCGGATGGCCACGCCTTCGCTGCACCCCGTGTCCTCCCGACGCAAGCCATGCGATCCCTCCACGTGTCCTCCACTTCGAACCTTCCGACACGCCCGGATCCTGTCTCCGTCGTGTTGGGCCTTCGGACTTGGTTTTGAGGTCCAAACCAAGAAACCGTCCTCTGATGGTTTTGTGGGAAAACCACCAAACCCCGCGTGCTCTACCCGGCCTCCCGCCAAGCCTCTTGACTCGACCGCCACCATGCACCGGCTAGGGTTCACCTTACCATTGGTAACCGGCCCGGCTCGGTAAGTAAAAAGCTCGGTTACCGCTCTCTAACCGAACCTAGTAAACCATAGCAAACCGCTCTTTTCGGTTTACCGATCTGTTTTGCCGGTTTACCGGACCGGTTTTGCCGGTCTCGAAAACCGCTACGGCAGCGGTTTTTTGAACCCTGGCACCGGCTCGATCGTCCATGACTTCGTCTTGCTCATCTCGCCACCATGTGGCCCGCACCTAGTCCCGCCGTCCACCGGGTCCCTCGAACCGAGCCTACCTGTCTCTCCATCTCCAGGAGGCCCCTCAAGGCCGAAGACCTTTCGCACCTGGTCTTCACCTGCAACAACACGAACTAGGCCGCAGCCTACACCTGCGCACTGAGCCAAGAGTCAGTCCAACACCCGTTGTCAATCACTCATCGCTGAGGAGCGGTCATCCATCGACCACCGGGACGCTCCTGGTCCTCAGAGGCGGCTGAGCACTTGCATCTTGACGAGATGGTCGGCTAGTAACAGCAGCACTTGATTCATCTTGCTCAAATTGTTTGTCCATGGTTGGACCAAAGACACCAACCATCATCTGTCGGAAGCTGTTCAAAAATGCAGTGTTGTGTCTAGCCATTATTTCTTCCATAGTTTGCTGTATCATAGCAAAAGTCCCTTGTTTCTCTGCAGCATAAGTGGTATCAGACTCCCCTGGCATCAGAACTCTTGGCATATCTGTTATGTGGAATGGCACAGCACTCCTATTCTTGGAGAAAGACATCAGACACTTCTGCTGGAATTGGTCCATAGCTTCTTTCAGTTGTAATTGCTGTTCTGAAGACAGTTCATTGAAGGTGACATCCAGGACAACTTGGATATCAGGCATCTTGATCAACTTGAGTGTCCCACCGGGCATGCCAAAAAGTGTGTTGACGTAAAATTAGCACCTCACGCCAAGCACACAGCAAGCCGGATTAGCTGTCTTCACAAACGTGACCCGGGCCTTAGAATCCGGAAGCGTGCCAGTCAATTTTCCCTGAAACTGACAACGGATGAAAACGGTTAGATAAAACCCGGAACTTGCCAGGTGGTACCAGACAGTTCCGTATTTACGGCTATAAAGCTAGTTAGAATGACATATAGCTACAAACAAGCTATCTGTCAGCAATTCGAACATCATTCAGGAACTGATGAAGCATATGAACAAGGCACAGCCGAATGTATGACGTAAGCATGATGAAAAGATCGGTCTTTATTCAAACAACATCGCGTCACATGACCATGACCGATCATCAAAGATAAATGATAATAAATAAAAGCGAAGCATAATAATGAATTTGCAGTAAACAGTCATGCATAGACCAAAGGCACTAGTCTACCGTATGTCTAGGTACTTTCAAACCCATCGAGCATAACATCAAACAAGTTAATCCACCACATGATACAACTTGTTTGAAATCACACCACCAACCAAGAATAGATCAATCCACCGCATGATTCAATCTAAACATGGAAGGCAAAAAGCATACATTATTTAAAGCAAGCTCATGAACATGTCTCACTCGTGATGGAATTGCCGAATACAGCTGTACAGCCGATTCGGGTTCTGCGGAGAAGGAACAAACTACGCTATATTAACAAGCTTGAACCCGCACTACTAGAAATTTACCCTTAGAGCACCACTTTTTTTGCAACCACACACATTTGGTTGCAATATTTTGTTTTATAGCCACGAACATTTTAATTGGTTATGATATATGGGTCTTATGGCCACCAAATATGTGGGTTGCATCTGCTGCAACATTCATTGCAACAGGTTGGTGTTAATGCCACGGTGAAAAAAGTGTTGCGATAGGTCTGTGTTTGTTGTCACGAATATTTGTTTCGTTGCGAGTAGTCATGTCTGTGGCCACGATGCAACAACGTTGTCTAAAAGTTCAACATTTGTTGTGATAGCTCATGTGCCTGTTGCATCCAAAAAATTATTCGTTGCGATAGATGTGTGTTTGTTGCCACGAATATTTAGTTGGTTGCGAGTAGGCATGCCTGTGGCCACGATGAAATAACGTTGTCTAAAATGTAACCTTTGTTGCAATAGCTCATGTGGTTGTTGCATCCAAAAACAATTCGTCGCGATAGATGTGTGTTTGTTGCCACGAATATTTAGTTGGTTGCGAATAGGCATGCCTGTGGCCACGATGAAATAACATTGTCTAAAACTTAACCTTTGTTGCGATAGCTTATGTGCATGTTACATCAAGATAATAATTCATTGTGATATATGTGTGTTTGTTGCATCAAAAAACAATTTGTTGCAGTAATCCGTGGTTATAGCCATGATTAAAAAGTGTTGCCTTAATCTGGATCCTCGTTGCGATAGATTAGAATATATTGCATCAATTATCTTCTATTGCTATCAGTTAACTATGTCATTTCATTATACTATTTTTGGTTGCGCTAGAAGAACTGAAGACCTAATTAAGCCCACCAGCACATGAGAAGAAAAAAGAAAAAGAATAAACCTAGCCCATGACGCATAAGAAAAAAACAAAAAAGAAAAACCTGTTTTTGTTGTAGTTCATTTTTGTGCTAAACTATTTTATGTATAAACCCACAAAGTTTTCTTTTTTGGGGCCAGCCAACACAAACTTAGGTCATGCTACACGCCAACCACCCTGGATGCCAGCGGGAATTAGGCCATCTTGAGCGACGTTCATAAGCCAAGATTTAGTGTTGCTAGGTCATTTTCTTTTCTTCTTGGGCTGTTTATTTGATTGTTTCATTGTTTCAACATCTATTGCTTTAGACTATTTCTTTCACTATTTCATCATTCAAATATTATTTGACTATCTAAATATCCACCGACAAACTTCAGCAGCTAAAATCTGTCACTTTTTTCCTTTTCTTACTGACTTATCTCATGATTTAGTGAAATGAGTATCTGCCTGATCACCAATGGGATAGATGTCGTACATTCGGTACGCTAACTGTAATGCCACAACAAAAAGATTGTGCACCTATTCATCACTATGAAAATTTTGCAACTAATATTTTTTGTCAACCACTACAACAGCTACAAGAGAGAGGTAGCTTGGTTCCTCTCTTTAATAGCCTCCTGGACAACTTTCAGGAATGACGACATCAACTTCATATATTGTTGAGATGATGCTTGTGTCAAATAATGAGCAGGAGAAACTAAATAATGAGCAAGAGAAACTAAATGTTATAGGACGAGAGGAGGTACGTAAGTTAAAATCTTAAGACTACTAATCGGAACAAAAGAGCTATAACCTTCGTGGTGGCCATATAGGGACTCTACTTCAGCCCCACAACCAATTTTTGTGGGAAACGGGCGCCCGACTTGATCTCTGTAGAGTTACCATTCGGGTTGTTTGTTGATGACAATGGCGATTGGGACAAGCCAATACACCTAAAGCGACTTTACCTTCATCAAGCGAGCCAATGCAATGGCATATTGGTCTCCCCCTCAAGAAACTGATTCAGATCATAAAATGAAAATTCGAGAGAAAGGAATGAAAATTATTAGCAAGGGTGGCAATCCGTTTTGAACGATTATCGGTATAGAAACGGCTAAACGGTATTATCGGGTAGCAACTAATCATCGGCATTAAGCTCTCTTGTAACTCTTTCAAATATACGAAATGAAAACGCAGAGCCAACAAATTTACCCAAAAAATGCCATGCCAACATATATCAGAGCATCCAATTACGGCCTTTTGGTATATTTTTACACAAAGTATATTTTTACACAACATTGTAATCCATTTACCATCTAAATATTGTACAACACTTTGCTGTTTTCGGCCACTAATAATTCAGAGCAAAGCTTCATACATGCTCTAAAATAAAAGCCAGGTCTGTCATAATAGCCACAATCTGTCAAAGCATCACACATGGTGTGAAGGTACTAGCACAAAATTTTGACTGGGGTATTGGACAGTCTAAGAAAATATTACAATGGCAAATAGGGCTATTATGTCTACTGATCTTTCTGTATGAAGAAATCTAATATACTAGTTAGCTAGAACTGCAATCAAAATCCATCAAAGAAAAGCAAGAAATAAGATCCTTCCCAGGATTGCAGAAGATCAATGGTGGCCTCGTCCTCCACTTCTCTCGGCTCCTACGGCGGTCTACGGCTTCCCGTGTTCACAAGTGCAAAGAAAAACATGAGCTTCAATCTACATAGTGAATAGACAATATAAAACTATCAAGTAAACCAATTACCAATCAATCATATTACAGAACCTGAGTTTGATTAAAATACATTCGATTAACTGTAGTTTATGAATAGATTTGATTAGCTGCAAATATAAAGATCAGCCTACAGATATTCTATCATTTGTTGCGATACGTTGCAAAAAAGAATATCTATTCCTAGCTATCTAGTACGTGCAAATAAGATCAAGGGCTCAGGGCACCTAGCTATCTCTATTCACCAACTCTTGAAACTCCCACCCAAACTGAACAACTGAAGGTTACACTTCTCAGAATAGTGTGTTCCTTCAACAGAATGCGCTAGCAAAAATCATCTAGCGATAGCTTTCAACCTTTGGAGTACCTACTGTATCTAAGATTAAAAAGATCACTACTTATTTTCAGATCACTACTTATTATTGTTCAGTGTTGTGAAATCTGAATCTGAATCAGAGTAAACATAATCAATATTCCCTACATATTTTCTAGTACTTAGGCCATAGGAAATAAATTGCTTCTAAATATTACAGACCAAACAGTACTATTACAGTGGCAACTGACTCTAATGCATATAGAAATAGAGAAACAGGAACATGACGAAGGAATAGAAATCGAGGGAGGGGGCACTAATACATACTGACACTAACGTATACAGAAACAGAAATAGAGGGAGGGGGCCTTCACCTTTGTGAGATCTCAGTGCAAACTGAGCCCTACACACACCATGGCCATCCCCCACGTCTTCTGTAGTGAGACGCGGGCAGGATGTTGCTCGTCATGGATCTGTTGCCGCTGGTCATGGATCCATAGTATCCGTCCGTGGATCCATAGTAGCCTGCTGGGCTAGCGGCAAGCAACGCGTGGAGGTGTCCGCGTTTTGGGCGCCCTATGCACCACCACATCGGAAGAGAGGAAGGGCGTGAGGGCGGTAACAGCGGCGTGACGCCACGGCGATCTCGTGGCCGGTGACCTGCACCTGCTTGCTTGTGCTAGCGACCAGAGATACAAGGTGAAAGAAATGTAAAATCGTATTAGCAATTCAAGGGGAAATCGAAGTCATAAATGGCGAAATCTCTAGGTACATCAGCAAATCCTTGCATGTGAATCTGAAATGAGCCATCCCACATCAATCGACAGGAATCACACAAAAAATATGAAGAGACAGGCAAGGGCGAGTTCACCAAGCGGAGCCACCCCCGCTGCTCGTTTCCTCAAACGCACGCGCGACGTTGAGCCGCCTGCCGAGGGCGCCTCCACTCCGGCCATCCGGTGTCGCTGGGAGCCAGCAAGTCGGGAGAGCAGGAGAGGTCAAGGGAAGAGAGGGGGCTGTGAGATGGATTTGGGCGGCGGTGTCTCGGCGTATTGGAGGATTGGGGTATTTGGTGGCGCATTGCCTGCGAGACCCCAGAGCTGCATTATATATGGCGCTCGAATATTACTGAAATATCTTCATCGTTTCCTTTGCGAGATGAAGTGGTGTCCAGGCGGAAGGGGTATAAAATGGTAAATTTTCTGCCAAAAATTGGAGGTGGGAGGGTCGCGCGCCTTATTCAGAATGCCCGCCAAAACCGTGGAGGGAAAGGTGCATGCAACGAAAATTTCAGGGTGTCTTTTTTTTTCTTTGACATGGTTCTAATTTCAATAATAATTGTATATCCATGCAATTCAAAGTTGTGTCCTTGTAAACATTTGGTTCTTGTCATTTGAAAATTATATTTCAAAATATTATATGTGGAGTTGAGCATATCATATTGAAGTATTGATTATAATTAGCGACAATTGTACACACCTGGGTTTCACAAAAGTACATGCTTCACAAGAGTATATGGAGACTTTCATTGAACCATGTCTATACACCTGGGTTCGTAGTGATTGTGAGGTCTCAAATACAAATCGAGCCTTACAATAAAACTTTCAAAACCTTTGGAACCGACTACTTTTATAGTCCAAATGAATTTTTGTGCACTTTTAGAAAATAGCTATAAGAAGACATGTTCTATTGGAGCTTACATCCTAAGAATCGATGGAAATTTGACACATTCTCCACATCACTCATCTTTTTTATGTCGTACGATGCTCAAATTTTTTTCTCAAACTTGTAAATGCTAAGTTCAAGGAAGGTTTTGTAACACACTAAATGATTTCAGCTGAAAAAGTCATGAATATCAAAGTTTCATAACTCATCAAGATCTATAATTTTTATTTAGGTCATTTTGAATTTGATAAAGTTATAATATACATTGTCCATTAATCTTAGAATCACTTACCGCCTAGCTGACATCAAAGTTATAGTATATCAGGGCAGCAATGTTTATGTGTTTTGTTAGTATTTACGAGTAAGTTTTCCTCACACATCGCCGATGATAAGATTTGGTAGGGCGGTCGTCGAAGCATGAGTACTAGAGCTCCGACCCCTTGCTAGCGCCCGATGTGTTACTGCCCTTAGGCTTGTTCTGCTCCTGCCCTCTTTTTTTCTACATGTTGACTAGTCTTTCTCCTTCATGCTGACACCAAATGATGAGCTTCTTTTTTCTATTTTTTTCTAAAATCATGATCTACTAAGTGACAACATTTGTTTGGACTCAATCATTATATTCATTTTTTTGTAACATATCTTCTATTTTGTGTAGTTTAAATAGAATTATACCTCCTTATCAAAACATTTTGCAAAACATCTTTTTGTTGTTTAATGTTCCAATAAATTCCAATTGATTTTGAAAAGAGCTACAGTACACTATTCACAAAACGGTACATCTCTCACAATATGAAACTATAGAATGTATATATCCATCCGTGAATAATGTGTAGTCCCACTTTGTCAAAATGGTTTGAAATTTTTATGGCAAGCTAATACACCCATATTAGGCCCCCACACTAATACTTAGGATTTTTAGACCAATTTATATATTATTGTTTTTCTTTCTTTAAAGTCACCAAAATAGTAATTCTAGTAATGTCGAGTAATACACTTAACTTCCCATTAATTTATAGAATGTTAGACAATGTTTGATAGGACGTATAGTTCAAGTTGGAGTTTTTTATCTAAAAGTGTGTAAAAATTCATTTAAACTATAGAAAGTAGTAAATCTATTATAAAAGTTTGAAACTTTTATGTGTGTGTGTATGTATTCTATTTCATTTTTAAAATATTTTAGGTACATGAATATAATGAATTTGGAATGTTTACTTGATAACCACTTCTAATCGGTCAAAAATAAAAAGGCTAAATAATACTAAGTTACCGGACTGAGCCTGGGCCGCACATTCGTGGCAGGCCTGGTGAACCTGCCAGCCTGCTAAGGTTCGGCTAGATCTAGACCGTTCAATCGTACTGATCAACGGCCCTGGTTACAGCGCATCACGGGTTAAAAATCCTTCCTACCATCCTCTCGAACCCTAATTTCATTTCTCCTCTCTTCCTTCCCCAGATCCATGAGGCCGCCGCCGGCACTTGCTCCTTTGGCCCCTTCCTACTTTGACCCAGCCGTTGTGCCGCTCAACCCCACCGTGACCTGCACCATCCATGGAGTGTCCGTGCCACACCTCCCGTGCCTCCTAGTGGGCGAAGTCGTGGCTAGGCAACCGGCGCGGGGCAGAGTTTCAGCTACATGGGGTAGTGACCGGTGAGGCGACGACACACGACGGAGGTGGCTGGGGAGCTGCCGGACGGTGTATGCGCGTGAGCGGACTGGCCTCGTCGGCTTGCTCAGGACGGCTGCCTTGGATGGGTGCCGCAGACGCCCACGATGTGGGTGTCAGCTGTTCCCTGGGCGATGAGATCCACGGTGTAGAAGCTCAAATCCGTCGCCAGTCACCCTCTAGCATGGGCAGAGCGAGCACCACGATTTTCCTGTAAGCACCTACTTTCCACCCCATTCGTTGGATTAAAAAAAGTTGTATTTTGGTCAAAACATGTTATCAAACGAACGCAGTAGTATACTACTACATGATTGTATAAATGTTCTCGAATCCACTGGATTAGGATACTTTCTGGTCCGTTTAATGATAACATGATAACACCCGTTCTATTTTTTTCTGTCACAGCGATTTGCTTCCTACTTCTTTTTCCTGTCATAGGGATTTGCTTCATGAGATTCACGTACGTGATGCAGACCGGTGCTTGGACTTATAGGGAATCCAGGACTCCTGCTACATCCAGTACTTATTTTTGGTCTAAACGGCTTGCATGTATTTCATTTGTAACTGCAAACTCATAAGGTTTTCCTAATATATGCTGTGGTCTGAAGCTTGCTCCGCTTAGCATTTTTGGTGTAAGGAATTCTATTTAATAAACTTTGCTATTCCAATTTCTTAACTCTTTGACTTTTAAAGTGGATATACATATTTTAATAGTACGTGTGTTGTTTAGCTTTCTGATTCTAAACATGTCAGAAATGGACTTCCACTTATGAATTGTGGGTTCTGGATTATATTTGCTTTGTTTTTAGGGTATGGTGTAGGAGGTGAAATACGTCTCTAATTGTGGTGACAGTTTGTAGGAAAGCAAATGATCAAGCATTCGGTCTTAGTGTACCTGGTAGCATACGTCAGAATGTTTGTTGTTGCAATGGTAATATAACTTTACACAGGTGGCACATAATCACTTATAGATAAATTTCAATTCTGTCAAATAGTCGGTGTTTCTGTTTCATGTGTTTATCCTAGGATGCAGATTAAATTTTCATCTGTTTGATTGACATTTATTGTTCATTGTTATTGCTCTCCTTTCAGATCTGGCATGACAACATGCCTTGTGGTAAGATTGTTGAAAGAAAAGGTCATCAAGGGTGGATGAATCATGATGGCTCGTACTTCATTTTTCCTGGTGGTTGGACTATGTCCCCTGATGGAGCTGAAAAGATGCCTTTTGGTAAGATTATTGAAAAGCTTAGCCAGTGTGTTCCACTGAAAACCGGTGTTGTTAGGATAGGTCTTCATATGGGATGTGGGGTAATATGTTAATCTAAACTTGTGAAGGCTCTCCTGGTTTTACTTTTAAGGAAATTTGGGAGTAATGATATTTTCCACTCTGAAGGTTGCCAGCTTCGGTGGATTTTTGCTTAAGGATGATATTATCTCTCTTCCATTTGCACCAAGAGATTCGCATAAGTCTCAAATACAATTTGCCTTGGAGAGAGGAATTCCAACATTTCTTTTGATGTTGGGCACACGTCGACTTCCTTTTTTTTATTTTGTCCATTGTTCCCGGTGTTTGATACCTTTTACATTCCATAAGTTGCGTAGACATGTAAACACATTGTTCTACTAGCCTCTTGTTTACACTGGCGGATGGATCTTACTTGATTGAAGCTGACAGTCTACTTAGACCTGGGGGGCTATCTCATCATATCCGGGGGCCTTGTGAGATGGAAGAATAAAGAGAAGGAATGGGATGAACTTCAAGCAATGGCAGGAGCTTTGTGTTACAAATTGATCACTGTAGATGGTAATACTGTGCTGTTTTTCATAGTTTAATGTGCTTGGAATTGTTTTCCAAGCTAATGGAGCAACTAGCAAACTCATTTTGAGATCCATTTTAGTATATGCTAAAAAATGTTGTAAACTTAGTTCAATATGGTGTTTTTATTTTGTGAGTTGTGGTCAGATTCTTTTAAGTTGAATTCTGGTCATTGTGTGTTACTTTGGTTTGAGACAAAATTTTAATTAATGAATATATCAATTATTATAATTTAGAAACTGCTATTCAAATCTCTCGTTGCGATAGAATAATAGGCAACCATTGATTTTCGTTGCAATATGCATAATTGCGACGAACTTTATGTGTTGCAATATCGTATCATCTATTGCCACCAATACATGTTTGTTGCATATACCCTCTATTACTACCAACACAAATTCATTGCAATTTCTACATATTACATTGAAGAGTAGGTCGTTGCAATATCATATCATCTATTGCCACCAAAAAATGATTGTTGCCTATGCCGTCTATTACCACCAACACAAATTCGTTGCAACTTCTACATATTACATCGAAGAGTAGGTAGTTGTAATATGCTATCATCTATTGCCCCCAAACAATGTTTGTTGCTTGAGCCCTCTATTACCACCAACACAAATTCGTTGCAACTTCCACATATTACATCGAAGAGTAGTCGTTGCAATATTCGTTCTTGCAACCAAGTATTGGTTGCATTAGGCCCATTTGTTCGTCGCAATATTTATTCTTGCAACCAAATAGTGGTTGCATTAGGCCCTTTTGTTCGTCACAATATTTGTTCTTGCAACCAAATAGTGGTTGCATTAGGCCCTTTTGTTCGTTGCAATATTTGTTCTTGCAACCAAATAGTTGTTGCAGTAGCCTTTGCGGTTCGTCGCAATATTAGTTCTTGCAACTAAATAGTGGTTGTAGTAGCCTTTGCGGTTCGTTGCAATATTTGTTCTGGCAACCAACTAGTGGTTGCATTAGCCTTCGTGGTTGGTTGCAATTGCGCAAGATCTATTGCAACGCCACATCTAAGTGGTTGCCTGAGGCTATTGCGCCGTTCCAATTGCAACCAATTAGCAACCACCACACTTCAATGCAATATCATCCTGTTGCAACCAAAATAGCCATATTGCAACCAAATATAGGTGTTGGGCAAGGGTAAATTTCTAGTAGTGCTGCAACACGTGTCAATCTAGATTGATTCGAATTCGACTATTAGAGAACACGTGAACCGTTCGCCACGTCGAGCCAAAGATTTGAGCGTGCAACACGTGGATCACAAACAAGATAGAGCCGAATCTAGTCAATCTAAATTGGGCAATAAGAGTGTTACATGAATTAAACATAAGAGCAAAATTCAAAGCAACACATGGTAACTTGATGAATCTATTAGATCTTGACAAATCTAATAGAGCCGATAGCTAGCTCTAAGCTAGATCTTAGCCTACTGCATGGCTCATGGTCCAACAAGAAAGCCTTCTTGAACCAAGCTTAAATCCACCGCATGATACTAAGCATGGTAACAAGACTACTTGCATCACGGTCTAAATCCACCGCATGATACTAGACATGATGCAAGGTTGCCGGTACTTACGGAGGTCAATGGATCGATGGCTCCTCTCAAAGAACTCGACGACTCGACTAGAAGGACTCGAAAGTTGGCACAAGGCCGGTTTGTTGTGAAATTGTTCGATCGATCTTACAAACACTAAGGGTTTATATTTATACCCTGGCTCTAACACGACTCCTAGTCGACCACGATTACAATGTTTATTGCCTAAAACTAACATCATGGCGTCATGTCCGTCACGTACCCGTCATCAATTCGCCCCCTTCTTTATATTCAATCCACGTCATCACGCGTTTCTGAATGCTTTCCTCTTTCAACCGTGGAACAGCTCTTCTGCCGAATGATGACGTACTCCCGACCGCAGACGCCTCTACCGAATACTTTGAGGAAAACCTTCTGACGAATGGTGCTCTTCTACCAAACTCGGCCCACAGGCCAGTCTCTTTCCTGTAATAATTTTTGCTTTTAACAACCTGACTTGTTTATTTTATAACCAGAGTTACAGAACTCCGATTGAGGTGATTCCAGTTGGAGTAGCTCCGTAATTTCATTACCTTTTATCAGTCCAAAGCCCATAATTTTTGGGTACCCACATTGAGAGTTATGCTTGATTGTTTAGGGTCAACAGAATCTGTCTTAGTTGAACATCCTTGCTACCTTATTTTTTGGGTTTAACTCTTGGCGCAATCATCTAAAGTAATGTCCCTAACACTCAGATGGTGAACACCAGGTCAGGATCAGGAGTTGATCAACCGGCAGTGAATCGTCTAGGAAGAGCACCCCGGCAATCACAGATAGATCCCGCCATGCAGCAATTCCTGGAGGCTCAGACTCAGCTTCTCCAGAACCTAACCAACACCGTGACAAACCTGCAACCCCAGGTCAACAATCCACCGGTGCAGCAGCCGGTGCCTCGCAACAAGCACCGGGAGTTTATGAGTCACCATCACCCCGTGTTCACTCATGCCGCTGATCCGCTTGAAGCTGAGGATTGGCTGAAGACAGTGCTGAAGATGCTCACTACCTGTCAGTGTGATGACAGAGAGAAGGTCCTGTATGCTGCAGGACGACTTCAGGGGTCCGCATCCGCTTGGTGGGATGCATACACCACTACTCATGCCACCCCAGGCACTATCACCTAGGACGAGTTCACCACCAACTTCAGGAGCCATCACATACCTTCTGGAGTTATGAAGATCAAGAAGAAGGAGTTCCTTTCTCTCAAGCAGGGAGGGATGTCAGTGGCTGAGTACAAAGACAAGTTCATTGAGTTGTCTCGCTATGCCACTAAGGAGTTTGCAAAAGACAGGAAGAAGCATGAGCTGTTCTTGGATGGGTTAGCCGGTTTGCTGCAGTACCAGCTGATGTCTTATCATTTTCCCAACTTTTAGCAGTTAGTTGATGCTGCCATCTGCTTGGAGTACATGTGCAAGGAGCTCGAGGAGCAGAAGAGGAAGGCTGCTAGCTCTGGACAGTTCGGGAGTGCTTCAACCCACTGCAGAACACCCCGTTCCGCTTTGGAGGTCTAGGTGGAAACTTCGGGCAGCAGCAGTCCCAGCGTCATGCTCAACAGTTCTAGCAGTCTGCTCAGCAGTTTCAGCGTCCTGTCCCTCAGACTCCATGCCCAGCTGTCCAGCAGAGTCAGCAGAGAGCTCCAGTCAGCACCCCGGGGAGGTCTGTGGCACCTCCTAATCACGCAACCACTACATGCTTCCAGTGCGGAGAGCTTGGTCACTATGCCAACGCTTGCCCAAAGAGGAACCCTCCACACACAACAGTGCAGAACCCGCAGATGCAGCAGATGAGGAATGGGAGTCAGACCCCGCAGACCAACAAGGGACAACAAAACTATGCACGAGGCAAGGCGATTCACGTTGATACTGAAGTCGCCCAGGAGAACCCCAGAGTGGTGCTCGGTATGTTTCTAGTCAACTCCACTCCTACCTCAATTTTATTTGATTCTGGAGCATCCCATTCTTTCCTTATATCTCAGTTCGTAGCTCAAGATAATATGCCCATCGGTCCCATGCCTCGCCACATGCTAGTTAGCTCACTAGGGGGGAATTGAAAGCTATATATAAATGTGACAACGTCAGTCTCAAGATTTTGGGCAGAGATTTCCGGGCCAATCTCATAATCTTGGATTCGAAGGGGATTGATGTGATAATGAGAATGGGATGGTTGACCGCGTGTGATGCGGTGATACAATGTGCTAAGAGATCAGTCCTTCTTACTAGTCCAGCTGGTGAAAGGTTTGAGTTTGTGGCAGATCCTGTGCCAACAACAGCCAGTGCCGTGAATGAGCTCAATGGAACGACCTTAGAAAACATAAGAGTGGTGTGCGACTACCCTGATGTGTTTCCTGAGGAGTTACCAGGCATGCCCCCTGTCCGAGATGTTGAGTTCGTTATTGATCTTTTGCCTGATACTGCTCATATCTCTAAGCGCCCATATAGAATGTATAGTGATCGGTTACAAGAACTTAAAGCACAAATTAAAGAGTTAATGGGTAAAGGGTTCATTCGAGCTAGTTCATCACCTTGGGAGCACCGGTTATCTTTGTGGGTAAGAAGGATGGCACACAGAGGATGTGTGTTGATTACAGGTCTCTCAATGATGTTACCATCAAGAACAAGTATCCTCTACCTCGTATTGAGGACTTGTTTGACCAGATGAAGGTCAGACCATCCGATATTCCTAAGACAGCGTTTACCACCAGGTACGGACTTTACGAGTACACGGTTATGTCCTTTGGGTTGACCAATGCACCTGCCTACTTCATTGTCACACCCGATTTTCCGTAGAAAACCGAATGCATCTCATATGTGTGCCGGGATCACAATTTTCACACATATGATAGACTCGTGAGTGTAATATCACAAGACACCTGCTCAAAAAGGTACGAGAAAAGGTTTATTAACTTTTATTACACTCACGATGGTAGACACGAAGGTCTTTACACGAACATCGATAACTATGAAGACGCGACTCCATCTTCATCTTCCACGGGCTTCGACCGGGTTGATCGCATCCTCGAACTCCTCGTAGTCGGTGAAGTACTCCACTCCAGGGTTCTTCTCTGAACAGCGTAAGCAAGGATGAGTACACTTATGGTTGGTACTCAGCAAGGCCACAGAAATAACCGGAATGCAATATTAATCCATCTTTAAGTTCAATTAATCATGTGAGGGTCCAGGCCGCTCTTGACCGTGAGCACGGCTGATCGATCAGTTTTACACTCTGCAGAGGTTGCACACTTTTCCCACAGTTCGCGTAAAAGTTCCGAGAGAACTTTGAACCCAACCACGCATGTGCTGATCAGGCACAATACCACACTTCCGAGGTGTGATTGGATAGGGACGCTACGAAGCCTTTACAAAGATATGCAAAAGACTAACGACCCGCATAGTTACAGATCAGGGCGGACCATAACCCTCCCTAGTGGTCAGCACCTTAGCAAAGGCTGCTACCCAAAAGGACCGGGCTATACCCCTGCAACCCGGATCCCCCTCTGCTCCTTTCGGAAAAGGGCCATCAGATCAATCGCACACCTAATTAATTGGCTAAGCCAGAGCCATATGGACTGTGGTTGCACTGTTTTCCGGGTGGTTCTCCATGTTCCGATTAACTTATAGTGTTCTTGATTAAAGCATAGGTAGAAGGGTGGTTAGGGTCACTTGCCTTTCTCCAACGATAAGCTACTTTCCTTATACGAAAAGCTCGCACTTGAACTTCCTCGAACGGCGTGTTGGCTACGATCATGCAAGAAAACATACAATAAATAAAACAATACATCAAACATTACCAAAAGGCTAAAACAAGCTTTTAGAAATGACGGGCTCGGAGAGACGATCGCGTGGACATCAAGAACGCGTAAAACGGAGCTAGGATGGAAAAGTTATGGCTGAAACAAGGTTCAGGGACTAAATTGTAAAAGAACTGGAAGTTTAGGGGGTTTTCTGGAAGATTTCAGGGACCTAAACATAAATATGGATATAAACTAGAGGTCTTTGGTGCAAAAGAGGGGCTTTGGACTGTGGGTGAGCATTTTTTGAAAGGCCAAGGGTCTGATTATAAAAACCAGGGACTAACTTGCAAGGCTTTTATATGGTGGAAGGATATATTTGTAATATTAAAAACTGCAGGGTCTTTTTTGCAAAAGTGCCTGGGCGGCCGGCGGGTGGGCTGTGCTGGCGACGCGTGGCGGCTTGTGGTTGGCTGGCTGACGCAAGCGATGACGTAAGCATGGCGTCAGCGGTGACGCGGGGGGCGTGGACCGGCGCCGTGGACCGGTCCCACCGGTCCACGGTGGACCACTGAAGGGGTGTGCCCCCTCTTTTAATCTGGGCCGTAGATTAGATCGGACGGCCACGGTCGGCTGCGGGCAAAGGGGCGGCGGCGGCGGCTGTACGGGCGGCGGTCTCGCCGGCCGGCTCGCCGGCGACGGCCAACTAGGGCTCCCGGGCACCATTCGCGGCGGGGAAAAATACCGGGACGAAGAGGAAGAGGCGGGGATCTTTACCACGGGCTTGAAGGGGGGTGGGAGCGGCGCGGAGGAGGAGATCGACGCCAGGCGGCGGAGCTCCGGCGACCTTCACGGGGGTGGCGGTGCTGCGCGCGGGGAAAAGGAGGGGGAGTGGTGCGGGTGGTGCGGGGGGATGGTGCTTGTCCCTTTTATAGCTCGGAAAGGGGAGGTAGAAAGGCGCGGAGGCGGTGGATTGGGAGCTCGCCGGCCGGCCATTAATGGCGGCGGCGGCTCGGCTCGGTGCGGCGGTTTCCGAAGGGGAAGGGGGAGGGGGCGGCGCACGTGGGTGGCGGCGTGAATGCGGCGGCGCACTAAAGGGGAGGAGACGGACGGGCGCGGGGACGGGGAAGGCGGCGCGGGGATGGGGACACCGGCGGCGGCGCGGGCAAGAAGGGGGGGCGCGGGGGCCGGAGGTAGGGGAAGCCCCCGACGTGTGGGCCCCACACGTCGGCGGGTGAGAGAGGGAGAGGGAGGGAGGCGGCGGAGTGGGCCGGCCGGGCCTAAAGCGGAGTTGGGCCGCGGGTTAGGTTGGGTTGGGTTTCTCTTTTTTTTTCTTTTTCTTTTTTTTTCTTTTCCTTTTCTTTTCAAATCCTTTTCAACCAATTTCAAATTCAAATATTTTCAAATCAAATTTTAACACAAATTTATTCAAATATTTTAAGGCTTTTAGAAAACTTTTTCAAGCATTTTTAAATTCAAACTTTCATTTTTTTTTTTCAATCTTTTACACCAATTTTACAAACTTTTTCACAATTATTTTTAAGGACTTTTCACAAAAATTTTTAAGACTTTTCACAAGCATTTTTTTAAGACTTTTAAAATCACACCACAAACAAAACTCATGCATTTCAACATGATGCACAATTACTTGTTTGATTCTAATTATTAAGTGTTGTTTAATTTAATTAAAGGCAAATTTATTTATTCAAATTTATTAAATCCTTAGAAAATAAAACTAAACCATGTTGCTAACAATATTTTATTGTGATGGAATTTTCGGGTGTTACAAATCCTACCCCCTTAAAAAGAATCTCGTCCCGAGATTCGGAGGGATCGGGAAACAAGAGCGGATACAAGATGTCTTGAAAGATGACGGTTTACTATCACAGAGCTTGTTCACTTCTCCTTCTTCTTCGGGCTTGCAGCGGCAAACTCAATCCTATCTCCTTGCGGGGTAGTTAAGAGCACCGACTTCTTGGCACACAAAATGATTCCATCATGCTTGCTTAACCAATCCATACCAAGGATCACATCTATTCCACTGGATGTTAGGATCACTAAGTCTGCTTCAAAATCTATCTCTCCGATCTTAAGATTGACCTGTGGGCATACATAGGTGGATTTCATTTCACCGTTTGGAGAACTAATTAGCAAATGTGTCTTCATGGAACTCTTGGGTACATCATGTTTCGTCACGAATCGTTCAGTAATAAATGAATGTGATGCCCCGGAATCAAATAAAGCTGTTGCGGTACGAGTTGATAAGAAACGTACCAAGCACAACATCTTTGTCTCCTTGAGCTTCTTCAGCTGTCACATGGTTCACCCTACCATGCATATTGTTCTGTTGTCCTCTGTTATCTCTCTGGGGTGTCTGCATATTGCGCTGAGGGCAAATACTGGCATAGTGTCCCAATTCTCCGCAGTTGAAGCATCCACTGGGGTGAACTGGAGTAGTGTTCCTTACTGGTGCACCTGAGCGATTCTGATGAGGATTTGGAGCCTGAGGTGTCATTGGGTTGGATTCTTCGGGTTCATCAAACGAACGATACTGCTGACTCTGTCCATGGCCTCTGCCTGGTGTGCTAGAACGAAACTGAGAGTCTTGTGATGAGTTGTAACGAGGGCGTGTGTTACTGCTAGATTGACCTTGAGGTTGAAACTTGCGCTTCTGTTCACGGAGTTCCTTGCGTTTATTCTCCAAGCCTATAGCCTTATTGAGCAACATCTGAAAGTTAAGAAATGTGTGGCTCTGCAACTGATAGTTAAGTGGACCTATCAATCCATCGAGAAAGCGTTCTTGTCTCTTTGCATCCGTGTTGACTTCATCTGGTGCATAGCGGGACAAATGAGTAAACTGATCCAGATACTCACTAACTTGTCATGTTGCCTTGCTTTAGAGCTAGAAATTCCTTCTTCTTCGACTTCTTCACACCGAATGGGATGTGATGTGTACGAAAACTCTCCCGGAACTCTTGCCAAGTAATGGTGTCGGCGGCAGATGTGCGACGGTGTAAGCATCCCACCAATCGGAGGCCGCACCGGACGTCCCGAGGCATACAAAACCTTCTCACGATCATTGCATTGGGTGATATTCGGCATCTTGTTGATGGTCTTGAGCCAATCATCGGCATCGAGGGGATCTGACGGAATGAGAGTAAGTGGGCGGGTTGTGGCTCATGAACTCTCTATGCTTGTTCACCGGTGGTGGAGGTGGTGGAGGTCCTTGTGGTGGTGGGCGGTTCTCGCTGTGCTTGTAGATTACGGACAAGGTGGCGGTGAGGTTCGAATTAATTGCATCGCGTTCCGTAAAGAACTGCTGCATCGCGGGATCCATCGCTAATTCTTGTGGTGGAGGAGGGAACTTGATTCAGCTGATTGATGACGAACGGAATATCTCGTCCAGCTTTTCCGACTCGATGTTTACCATTTGATTGTTAGAGAGAAGTTTTCCGATAGGAGGTTGAATTGATAAAGGTGCATCAGAGAAAAGGGGCTAAGATTCAAATTTTTAACTTTAATTATTTTATTGATGAATTTGTGGCCATCACTCCACAAAAACATTTCAATCATGTCAAAGATCCAAATCATGCATGTTTACAATCAACAAGCATTAACATCGCACGTCCTCACAAGAACGGCTCTATCGAAACGAAACTGGTAGAAGGGGTAGGCAACTTAAGAATGTATCCTATAAAACACGTGTGGTAGTTCAAGGTAGCGAGAACAAGAATCATACTCGGTGTAGAAGAAAACAAAAGATTTGATTTTGTTTAGAGAATAAAGAATAAAATATTTTTTTTAAGCGTAAATAAGATATTTTGAATGTTAGAAGGGCTTTCTAGATAAAGAGTCCTTAATATCGACCATTTCTATCTGAGGCTGCGTCCTACAGTCAGCAATGCTCTGATACCACTCTGTCACACCCGATTTTCCGTAGAAAACCGAATGCATCTCATATGTGTGCCAGGATCACAATTTTCACACATATGATAGACTCATGAGTGTAATATCACAAGACACTGCTCAAAAAGGTACAGAAAAGGTTTATTAACTTTTATTACACTCACGATGGTAGACACGAAGGTCTTTACACGAACATCGATAACTATGAAGACGCGACTCCATCCTCATCTTCCACGGGCTTCGACCGGTTGATCGCATCCTCGGAACTCCTCGTAGTCGGTGAAGTACTCCACTCCCGGGTTCTTCTCTCGAACGAGCGTAAGCAAGGATGAGTACACTTATGGTTGGTACTCGGCAAGGCCACGAAATAACCGGAATGCAATATTAATCCATCTTTAAGTTCAATTAATCATGTGAGGGTCCGGGCCGCTCTTGACCGTGAGCACGGCCGATCGATCGGTTTACACTCTGCGAGGTTGCACACTTTTCCCACAGTTCGCGTAAAAGTTCCAGAGAACTTTGAACCCAACCACGCATGTGCTGATCAGGCACAATACCACACTTCCGAGGTGTGATTGCATAGGGACGCTACGAAGCCTTTACAAAGATATGCAAAAGACTAACGACCCGCATAGTTACAGATCAGGGCGGACCATAACCCTCCCTAGTGGTCAGCACCTTAGCAAAGGCTGCTACCCAAAAGGACCGGGCTATACCCACCGCAACCCGGATCCCCCTCTCGCTCCTTTCGGAAAAGGGCCATCGGATCAATCGCACACCTAATTAATTGGCTAAGCCGAGCCATATGGACCGTGGTTGCACTTGTTTTCTGTGTGGTTCTCCATGTTCCGATTAACTTATAGTGTTCTTGATTAAAGCATAGGTAGAAGGGTGGTTAGGGTCACTTGCCTTTCTCCAACGATAAGCTACTTTCCTTATCTGAAAAGCTCGCACTTGAACTTCCTCGAACGGCGTGTTGGCTACGATCATGCAAGAAAACATACAATAAATAAAACAATACATCAAACATTACCAAAAGGCTAAAACAAGCTTTTAGAAATGACGGGCTCGGAGAGACGATCGCGTGGACATCAAGAACGCGTAAAACGGAGTTAGGATGGAAAAGTTATGGTCGAAACAAGATTCGGGGACTAAATTGTAAAAGAACCGGAAGTTTAGGGGGTTTTACGGAAGATTTCGGGGACCTAAACATAAATATGGATATAAACTAGAGGTCTTTGGTGCAAAAGAGGGGCTTTGGACCGTGGGTGAGCATTTTTTTGAAAGGCCAAGGGTCCGATTATAAAAACCGGGACTAACTTGCAAGGCTTTTATATGGTGGAAGGATATATTTGTAATATTAAAAACTGCAGGGGTCTTTTTTTGCAAAAGTGCCCTGGGCGGCCGGCGGGTGGGGGTCTGTGCCGGCGACGCGTGGCGGCTTGTGGTTGGCTGGCTGACGCAAGCGATGACGTAAGCATGACGTCAGCGGTGACGCAGGGCTGTGGACCGGCGCCCGTGGACCCGGTCCACCGGTCCACGGTGGACCACTGAAGGGGTGTGCCCCCTCTTTTAATGCGGGCCGTAGATTAGATCGGACGGCCACGGTCGGCTGCGGGCAAAGGGGCGGCGGCGGCGGCTGTACGGCGGCGGTCTCGCCGGCCGGCTCGCCGGCCGACGGCCAACTAGGGCTCCCGGGCACCATTCGCGGCGGGGAAAAGTACCAGGACGAAGAGGAGGAGGCGGGGATCTTTACCACGGGCTTGAAGGGGTGGGAGCGGCGCCGGAGGAGGAGATCGACGCCAGGCGGCGGAGCTCCGGCGACCTTCACGGGGGTGGCGGTCTTTGCGCGCGGGGGGAAAAGGAGGGGGAGTGGTGCGGGTGGTGCGGGGGATGGTGCTGTCCCTTTTATAGCTCGGAAAGGGGAGGTAGAAAGGCGCGGAGGCGGTGGATTGGGAGCTCGCCGGCCGGCCATTAATGGCGGCGGCGGCTCGGCTCGGTGCGGCGGTTTCCGAAGGGGAAGGGGAGGGGGCGGCGCACGTGGGTGGCGGCGTGAATGCGGCGGCGCACTAAAGGGGAGGAGACGGACGGGCGCGGGGACGGGGAAGGCGGCGCGGGGATGGGGACACCCGGCGGCGCGCGCGCGGCAAGAAGGGGGGCGGGGGCCGCCGGAGGTAGGGGAAGCCCCCGACGTGTGGGCCCCACACGTCGGCGGGTGAGAGAGGGAGAGGGAGGGAGGCGGCGGAGTGGGCCGGGCCGGGCCTAAAGCGGAGTTGGGCCGCGGGTTAGGTTGGGTTGGGTTTCTTTTTTTTTCTTTTTCTTTTTTTTCTTTTCCTTTTCTTTTCAAATCCTTTTCAACCAATTTCAAATTCAAATATTTTCAAATCAAATTTTAACACAAATTTATTCAAATATTTTAAGTCTTTTAGAAAACTTTTTCAAACATTTTTAATTTCAAACTTTCAACCATTTTTTTTAATTCAAACTTTTACACCAATTTTACAAACTTTTTCACAATTATTTTTAAGGACTTTTCACAAAAAATTTTAAGACTTTTCACAAGCATTTTTTTAAGACTTTTAAAACCACACCACAATCAAAACTCATGCATTTCAACATGATGCACAAACACTTGTTTGATTCTAATTATTAAGTGTTGTTTAATTTAATTAAAGGCAAATTTATTTATTAAAATTTATTAAATCCTTAGAAAATAAAACTAAACCATGTTGCTAACAATATTTTATTGTGATGGAATTTTCGGGTGTTACATTCATGTACCTGATGAACAAGATCTTTATGGAGTATCTGGACAAGTTTGTTGTGGTGTTCATTGATGACATCTTGATCTACTCCAAGAATGAGGAAGAGCATGAGGAGCGTTTGAGGCTTGTGTTGCAGAAGTTGAGAGAGCATGAGTTATACGCAAAGTTCAGCAAGTGCGAGTTCTGGCTCAAGGAAGTGGCTTTCTGGGTCATATCATCACCAACAGAGGTATTGCAGTAGATCCGAGCAAGGTCAGTGATGTGTTGAAGTGGGAACCCCCTCGTACTGTGTCTGAGATCAGGAAATTCCTTGGACTCGCTAGTTACTATCGTCGGTTCATTGAGGGATTATCCAAAATAGTGAAGCTTCTCACCACACTGCTAGAAAGGGATAGAGAGTTCAAGTGGACCAGTGCATGTCAGTCCAGTTTCGAGGAGTTGAAGAAGCGGTTCAACACAACACCTGTTCTAGTGATGCCAGATCTGCAGAAGAGCTTTGACATCTATTGTGATGCATCTCGATAGGGTCTGGGTTGTGTACTGATGTAGGAAGGTCACGTTATAGCCTATGCATCTCGTCAGTTGAGGAAGCATGAGTTGAACTATCCAACGCATGATCTTGAGCTAGTAGCAGTGGTTCACGCATTGAAGATTTGGAGGCACTACGTTATGGGAACTAAGTACCATATCTACACCGATCACAAGAGTCTAAAGTACATTTTTCACTCAGAAGGATCTCAATCTGAGACGACGCCGTTGGTTAGAGTTGATCAAGGACTATGATCTGGAAATTCACTATCACCCTGGTAAAGCGAATTTGGTCGCTGATGCCTTGAGTCGGAAGGGTCATGCAAACATGGCTATGGTTTTCCAGATTCCTGATGAGTTGGTGAAAGAGTTTGAAAGGCTCAACCTGGAGGCCGGTTGTTGCACATGCAGAGGGAGTGGCTTTGGAAGTGCGGTCTACTCTGGAGCAGGAGATACGCAAGTGGCAGTTAGAGGATGTTGGGATTCAGAAAATCAAGGAGAGAATGAAACAGGGAGAAGCCCCAGATTTCACAGAGGATGAACAAGGAACGATGTGGTTTAAAGGTCGGTTATGTGTGCCAGAAACAGGAGATCTCAAAGAGACTATCTTGAGAGAAGCTCACAATTCTGCCTACTTGATCCATCCAGGCAGTACTAAAATGTACCAGGATCTAAAGCAGAGGTATTGGTGGTACGGTATGAAGAGGGATGCAGCCGCAGATGTGGCTTTGTGTGATACTTGCCATCGGGTTAAGGTGGAACATCAGAGACCCGCTGGTTTGCTTCAACCGTTGAAGGTGCCTAAGTGGAAGTGGGAAGAGATTGGAATGGATTTTATTGCGGGTTTACCTCGAACCCGAGACGGTGAAAACCACGTATACGGGAGCTAAGTTGGCACAACTGTACATGTCCAGAATCGTGTGTTTGCATGGTGTAGCAAAGAAGATAGTGTCAGAGGAGGTACCCAGTTCACCTCTTGTTTCTGGGGGAAGTTGCACGAGTTTATGGATACCAAGTTGAACTTCAGCTCATCTTATCATCCACAGACAGATGGACAGACAGAGAGGACCAATCAGATCTTAGAGGACATGCTGAGAGCATGTGCACTTAAGCATGGTGGTAGTTCGGATAAGAGCTTGACGTATGCTGAGTTCTCGTATAACAACAACTACCAGGCTAGTCTCAAGATGGCACCCTTTGAGGCTTTGTATGGAACAAAGTGTAGAACTCTGTTGTATTGGAGTGAGACAGGCGAAAGGCAGTTGTTTGGTGCAGACATCATCATAGAGGCAGAGAAGCAGGTTGAGATCATCAGAGAATACTTGAGGATTGCTCAGTCCAGACAGAAAAGTTATGCTGACGGTAAAAGGAGGGACGTGGTCTTTCAGGAGGGTGATTATGTGTACTTAAAGGTGTCACCTATCAGAGGGTTGCGACGATTCAAGGTTAAAGAGAAGTTGTCACCTTGTTTATCGTATCTTTTAAGATCCTTGAGAGAGTGGGAGAAGTGTCTTACAGGTTGGAGTTGCTAGTCCAGTTAGCTGATGTACATGATGTGTTCCATATCTCTCAGTTGAAGAAGGGTTTTGGTCCTCACGACAAGGAGCCGTTACCCTTGGATGATCTAAACGTTAAAGAGGATCTCACCATTGTTGCACTCCAAATCCGGATATTGGAAACTATGACAAGGGTTACCAGGAATAGTGTGATCAAGACGTGCAAAGTACAGTGGAGTAATCATGCTGAGGACGAGGCAACATGGGAAAGAGAGGATGAGCTGAAAGCAGAGTTTCCAGATCTTTTTCCCAATCTATCTGAATCTCGAGAATGAGATTCTTCTTAAGGGGGTAGGATTTGTAACACCCTAATTTTTGCTAAATTTGGTTTTATTAAAATTGGCTAGGCCCGTTTCAGCCCGTCATCTATTTCCAAGCCCAACGAGCGAGCAGGCCGCGGCTCGCTCCCGGCCCCGCGAAGCAACCTCGCCGTCGCTTAGCCGGCCGCCCACCGCCGCCGCGGCCCGGCGCATGGCCTGTTGGCCCATTTCCGCAGCCAGCCCGGCTTCGCCCTTGCCGCTGTGACTGACTGCTGGGGCCCAGCTGTCATCACCGACCTGGAGTATCCCGGCCGGACTCGACCTAGAGTCCGACCCGCTGCCGCCTCGCGCGCCACCTGGATTGCCTTGGCCCGCACGACTAGGCGGTTCCCCCTGGGCTATTTAAAGTCGCGCCGCACCCCCAGACCTCCCCACCCGTGCCCTAGCCGCCCCAAGCTCTGTGCGCTGCCGCCGCCCGGAACCCTAGCCACCGCCACCGTTGGTCCCTCACCGTCGTCGCTTCCTCGTCGTCGTGAAGTCGTCCAGGAGCCGCGTAAGGAGGTAAGGAGCAGCCCTGCGCCGTTTGTCATCGTCCCCGTGCTCCGTAGCACCTGGGAGCCGTCGCCGGAGTTCTCCGCTGCCGTGCTGAGTCGCGCCGCCATGATGTGTGCCTGCTCCGCCACGTGTCCGCCGCAACCGCTGCCCTAGGTAGCTTCGCAGTCCTGCACGCTACGCATAGATGCACCCCGTGCCACAAACCGAGCCTGGAAACCCTAGATCGGGTTCCTCCGGCAAGCCCCCGCCGCGCGCGCCGCCGCCGCCGCCCGCCGCCGGCCAGCCGCTTGTTTGCGTCCTCGGCCGCCGGATCAAGATCCGACGCCTCTGATTCAAATCCGCCACCATCACTTAACCGCACCCGCCAGCCACCGTTAGATCTAGATCCGACGGATCTAATCAACCCGATCTCGAGTCAACCCGGTCAAACCCAGCCGGCCCGGGCGATTTTGCAGAAAAACCCCTAATCTTTCTATAATTCACAAAAATACCCTCCCGCAGAGACAAAACCCTTACGGTTTAGTCCTTTTTCTTTATTTTAGCCCAGATTCTTTTCAAATATTTGCAGATTAGTCCTTGCACCTTCTATAGGGCGTAACTTGGTCGTTTTAGCTCCGTTTTTAGTGTTCTTTATGTCCACGTGATCGTCTTGAAGCGTAGATTAGTTTTATGCCACTGTTTTGTTCTGTTTGTATTGTTTGGTGACTATTCCTTATTTATTCTTGTTGTATGCTTGTATGTGGTGATTGTGGATCATAGAGAGCGAAGTGTTCGAAGGATTTGAAGATCACGACGCGCCGGAGTTTGAGCAGCCGAGTTTTGTTGAAGGCAAGTCTTCCTTGATGCATGCCCACTTGTCCTACATAACATGCATTTAAATTCACTGTATTTACTTTTCCTGCGTGCATTAACATGACGGGAACCTATTAAGGATCATGCCTAGTCTTTCACTACCTTTACCTTGTAACCGGGTTTATCAAATTAATCTTGAGGGTAGCTATGGCTTAGCATGCTCAACTGGGATGGTTTTAATCAACTTGGAAACATATATTCTATGTTCCGCTTTATGTTGTTTTACTTTACAAGACCACTTTATTATGTTAATCGGAACATGGAGAACCACCTAGGAAAACAGTACAACCACAAGAACTAATGGGCAATGGTCTTGGCTGAATAACTAGGAACTTTAGCTTGGGATGGTCTTACCTGATAAGGACAAGGGATCGGTGGTACTGTGGGGTATAGACTCGCTCTAGCAGGGGGTTGGGTGAGTTATTCTTTCTATGGTGGGGTATCGACCCGCTAGGGGACTTTATACCTTGCTAACTGATCCGAACCTTGTGGGTCATAACTTGCTAGGGAACCTTTGTAAAGGCCATGTAGCATCCCGTTGACGGATAAAAGACGTATCCCTCTACGATCCGCAAGCGTACGGACCCCACACCTTTTTCACCACGGGATTCCCAAGGTTCTTGTCAATCCGCGGAGCAAGGGGATTACAAGCGTTTGATCAACAACGACACACTAGCTACTAAAACCCTAACTACTATTATACTAGAAAAACAACTAAACTCACTAGAGAGAATGATAAACGATCAAGAGAGAAGACACTCGCCCACGGGTCTACGATACTAGAACATGCAATCGCTTAAAGACATGAAAAACCAATCTAATCTATCGGGGTTGTGACCACGGTTTCGCCCTTTCCCTCCTCTCGTACCGTCACTACGCGAAGGTATTCATGACTAGACCTTTGATGGCCACGGCGTATTGAATGGATCCAAGGAAGCATTGGAGCTCGTACTCCCTCTACGGCATGGTAGCTAACCTTTAAGCATTAAAGTATATTCAACACAAGATGATAGACAGATAATCCGACAAAGTGCGATTACATCTCACGATCGATTACAACCCATGGACGAATGAGAAGATTACCCCATCAAGGTGCTGATCATGGCACCGTTGATCATGGTTTCCCTTCCGCCGGTGTCTTCCTCCTTCTCCACGAGAGGGTGCTTCCTTCGAGGTGGTTAATCTCCAGCCGGAGATCCTCCTCCTCTCTCTCTAGCTTGTAGATGGCCTTCTGGTGCGAATAAACTCCTCTCTCGTCCGTTGGCGGCGCGTCGGGGGTTTTAGGGTCGAAGATCTTTCGAGGGCAAGGAAAACGGGACCGAACCGGTGCCCGAAGTGGGCCGGGCCGATCCGGCCGGGGCCGGCCGGCCCGGAGCCCGCTTCGGCCCGGTTCGGTCGCCCTTTTTGCTCCGTGGGTCCTCGTGCACTTATCTACTTCGCCCCCTCCACTTGGATGATTTTGACGCCGTTATCCTCGCGATCAAGATGGAGACTCTCTTTGCATGAAGTTTGATCTTTTACGCTTCAATCCCCGGGGTGTTCCTCGTAGCACTTCGGTCCTCGCCACCATTGGAAGTAATTTCAGCGAGTTCATGAACACGAACAAGACTCCATGAATGCTCCTTTGAACTTATTGCAAATCCGTCCTTTATGTCCATGATTTCCTACATAAACACAACACTTCCAAATGCATGCACAAAGATGAACTTGTTATATGATTAGTGTGCCTAGTGGCGGGTTAGTTCAATAATCAAATCCAAACCAAAGTGTAATGAACATGCTAGGTGCACCAAAATACACCGTCAACATCTCCCCCACACTTAGCTCTTGCTCGTCCTCGAGCAAGTACTCGTAAAAGAACTTCGTCCAAGGCGTGTAATCGTGTACCACTTATCCTTCTTCACAAGTTAGTCAATCCCTTCATCATTAATACATAAACACAAAGTAATGATAATCAATCATAAACATGGGCGTTTAGAATTTTTACCACGTCAAGATTTACCCCACAACTCAAACTCTTCACTCGAAGCTTTCAATTTCAGCCATACTTACTTCTTTGCTTCCATCGGAGGGTTTTTATGATTTTCAAAACAAAAATTCCTGCAACAAGTATTAGACAAAAACCTTTCTCCAAGCTCTCTCAAGTCACTCATATGAAGTGTCTATCCTAACCAAATTTTATAAAACTCTCACCTCCCATTAATCTCTCATATATCATGTAAAAGTGGAGCTATAGGTAGGGCTAGCGCAATCAACACAAGTATCGTCAAACTAAGAACTTCCTCTAATGGTTGTCTACCTTTCAGAGCCAATGATCATGAGAATTAACCATATGTAGGGATATCAAGGACGAGAAGATTTAGAATGGTGGACATGTGCAAGGGCAAAAGAAAATTGTGACTGCAAGGCACCGATGATGTCCTCGTTGTCGGATTGCACATGATTGGAAATAGAGTAAAAGTTTCGTCTCACAATCAACGTGACATCCTTCCTTACACTTTATTATTTTTCTTTTCTTTCACTTGATCTATCCCTCTCATATCTTCATTGCTAACTCATCTTTTTTTTTTCTTTTCTTCTTTCATTCACATATGGTTTTTCTTTCTTTCTTTCTTTCTTTCTTTTCCATACACATACTTTTTCTCTTTATTTTTCTCTCTCTTGACGACTTTTCAAAGCTTTCAATTCTCCCTTTTCTCGCATGCATACAATCTGAATTTTTTTAAATAAATCATGCTAGAGACGAGACGAAACTTTGAAAATAGGTTGTGTTCAAGGAATACGATGTTCAAAAGAGGTGTATAGGTTTGGGTATGGAATTCGGCGATGTACATGACTTCCGTTGTGAAAGACATGTTACCGAATGAATGACGAGGCTAGCAACAAAAGATAAGCACAAGGACATGATCATTGCTCGAAATTAAAACTCACCAAGAGAGAAGGGTCCTAGCCTAACTCATCGTGCTAATCACGCTTATAGTGGAGCGAAAAAACAAACTTGGCTTTGGATAGGAATTTTTTATACTCTCAACTTGGAAAAAGAGATTTTGCTAACCTTTATTACAAGGGTTTTAATATAATTTTCAGAACTGAAATCCTCCAATTTTTAGCATCGAACATAGCACAACTAGCATGTGAAGCTCAAGATCGAAGTGCGGTATGGGTACTTTAAGTAGTAGCGATTCCACTAAGCACCACGGTAAACGATTTTCAAACCACATACTTGTATTCATATATCAAGAATCGAAGATTAAACAAACAAGTAAATAAAGATAAACAATACATAAAACACAAAGATATGTATAAAGACTCTTTTTATTTGGTTTTCTTGACTCAACACTAATTTAAGACACTTGCAAAAATTTAAAAACTGACTCGAAAACTAAAAACTCATTAAAACGCTAAGACTCTCACACGAAGATTAAACCGAGCCTAAATTTGAAGTTCAAAAGCTAAGGCTAGCGAGCTAGCTCTCCCCCACACTTAAAACATACGACGTCCTCGTCGTATCTTACAAAAACCAAAGGGGAAAACTAGATCTAATGGCATTTCGAGCAAGCCTTGCACCACTTGCCTCTCATGTTTCCAACCATGCCGAAAAGTTTGCGCACGTTACGGTTAAGGAACTTGTAGTTATCTTCAACTACGCGCTCCAAGTCCTCCATACGCTGCTTCATTGCTTCCATGGTTTGAAGACATTCGTCGGCCGACGCGTAGAGAGCCGCGATGGATTGACGGCAAAATCGACAACACACCGGATGCAATCCGAAGGGGTCGTCGTCGCCATAATCTCCACCGTTGTCACTACCGTCGTCGCCACCTCCATTGTTGTCGCCTTCGCCACCGCCGTTGCCATCGCCGTTGGGGCCCTCGGGAGTCCCTTCGTAGGGCTGCTCGCCCCAATCATCATCATCTCTACCGGCAGCCGCCCACGAGCTCGGGCTACGATCGTCGGAGTAGTCGCTATCCCCATATTCCTTAGGCTCCGGCGACACCTCCTTGTAATCCTTACGCTTGATGCCTTGGAGACGTGCCGACCTTCGAACGGGTGTAGGGACCTTCTCTCCTTTGACGGGGTTGCGAGATGCAAGAGCTCCGGTCGGGACACGTCCTCCGCAACGGATACGTGCGGTCCTCTTGACAGGTAGCTTGACCTCGCATCGCATCGCCTCCTCCATCGATGGCTTCTTGGCTTCTACCTTCAATTCTAAGCTTTTTGGAGGCTCAATGGCTGCTACAAGGGTGCAACACATTGCTTGAAAGGATTGATTCTCGAGCTCCCAATTCGGCCAAATATATAGTCCTGAGAGAAAAGCCCTGGGAACCTTATTTTCCTTTTTTACACTTCCCTTAAAATTTTCCGACCAAACAAGGAAGTCGAAAAGGAGCAATTCGGGCGAAATTCGGGGACATTGGGCGTCGGGCCCCCCTTGGGCCGATCCGATCGGGCCGGCCGGCCCACCGCCTCGGGGGCGGGCCGGTCCGGTTTTTTGCACACCGCCCTATTTTTTTCGTCCTCGGCCCATGGGAAAAAGTTGGCCCAGTTAATCTTCGCGAAAAACTCCAGAAAGCTAAAAGAAAAATTATTTACAGAAGTTGGTGCCTTGTTTTTCGTCCTAGGCAGGACGTTCGGGCTCTTCCTCCATGGTAAAGACGTCAACATGATGAATGGGCACGACATCGGGTTCGTAGTAAACCTTAAGCCGCTGTCCATTCACCACAAATTGATCGCCGTTTATATCCATAATGGTTACCGCTCCGTTGGAGAACACCGAATGCACAACATAAGGTCCGTCCCACTTGCTTTGTAATTTCCCCTTTCCGAAGGTTTTAAACCTCGAATTGTAGAGGAGGACCTTATCTCCTTCTTTAAATTCTTTTTTCTTCAATCTTTTATCATACCACCTTTTGATTCTCTCTTTGTATATGCTTGCGTTTTCATAAGCTTTCAACCTCAACTCCTCTAGCTCGCTTATTTGAATTCTCCGTTTCACCACCGCGGCATCGAGATCAAGGTTCATCTCTTTAATCGCCCAATAGGCTTTATGTTCTAACTCAACCGGAAGGTGGCAGGCTTTTCCATAGACGAATTGATAGGGGGTCATACCTATCGGTGTTTTAAACGCCGTTCGATAAGCCCATAAAGCTCCGTCTAATTTCTTTGACCAATCCTTGCCTCCCTTCTCTATGGTCTTGTTAAGTATGCTTTTTAATTGCCTATTTGACGTCTCCGCTTGTCCGTTGGTTTGTGGGTGATAGGCCGTGGAGACCCTATGCTCAATTCCCAACTTGGACAAGCACTTTTTGAAGTTCTTCCCGGTGAAATGAGTTCCTCCATCACTTATCAAGATTCTCGGTGTACCGAAACGGGGAAAAATCACGTTCTTGATCATAGTGATGGACTCCTCCGTGGAAGCTTTACGACATGGTATAGCCTCTACCCACTTGGATACGTAATCGACCATAACAAGTATATACTCGAATCCAAATGAGTTTTTAAAAGGCCCCATGAAGTCTATGCCCCATACATCGAATATGTCGACTTGTAAGTTGTATTTCAAAGGCATAGAATTTCTTTGAGAGATGTTTCCGGTTCTTTGGCATTCGGGGCATGACGCAACATATCTTTTAGTATCTTCATGCATCTCCGGCCAATAGAATCCGCTCGACCATACTTTGGCTTCGGTTCGAAAATGGCTATAGTGCCCACCGTACTCCGCCGAGTGGCACTTCCTTAGAATCTCAAGCCTCTCTTCTCTTGGCACGCATCTTCTCATCACTCCATCATTGCCAAGCTTGAAGAGGTATGGTGCATCCCAAAAATATTTCTTACTTTCAGAAATTATCTTCCTTTGAGTGTTTTTGTCTAAATGATCGAGGGGCATCTTTCGAATCGCTCGAATGATGTCGATCATCCAAGTATCTTTATCAAGCACTCTATAGAGGTGGTCATCTCTCATCTTGTCTTCTATGGGCTCTTTATCATCTTGCCCACGATTCATCCTAGACAAATGATCGGCCACAACATTCTCCACCCCCTTTTATCACGAATTTCAACATCGAACTCTTGGAGAAGAAGGATCCAACGAATCAAACGAGGTTTAGCTTCCTTCTTAGCCAAGAGATACTTTATAGCTGCGTGATCGGTGTAAACAATGACTTTCGAGTTCACGATGTAGGATCTGAATTTTTCGAAAGCGAATACCACCGCTAGCAACTCTTTTTCCGTAGTAGCGTAATTTAATTGTGCCCCACTAAGAGTTTTGCTAGCGTAGTAAACGGCGTGAACTCGGCCTTCCTTTCTTTGTCCCAAGACCGCGCCTACGGCGTAGTCACTTGCGTCACACATGATCTCGAAAGGTTGGCTCCAATCCGGAGGTTGGATGATGGGAGCACTCACCAACGCATTTTTCAAGGTCCGGAATGCCGCTAGGCACTTCTCATCAAAGTCGAAAGCCACATCCTTTTGAAGAAGGTGTGTCAAAGGCTTAGTGATCTTCGAGAAGTCCTTTATAAATCTTCTATAGAATCCGGCATGGCCTAGAAAGCTCCTTAAGGACTTAACATCCGTAGGAGGTGGGAGTTGCTCAACCGTCTCTACCTTAGCCTTGTCCACTTCAATTCCTCTCTCGGATATAACATGTCCGAGCACTATGCCTTGCTTAACCATGAAGTGGCACTTTTCCCAATTTAAAACCAAATCTACCTCCGCACACCTTGTAAGGACCTTTTCTAAGTTTGCTAAGCAATCCATGAACGTCTTCCCGTAAACGGAAAAATCATCCATAAACACTTCAACAATTTCTTCGATGAATTCCGAAAACACGGCCATCATGCAACGTTGAAAAGAGGCCGGAGCGTTGCATAGGCCGAAGGGCATCCTCCTATATGCAAACGTTCCGTAAGGACACGTAAATGTTGTCTTATGTTGATCTTCCGGTGAATGGGAATTTGCATGAACCCCGAGTATCCATCGAGAAAGCAAAAATAAGCGTGGTTTGCTAACCTCTCGAGCATCTCGTCTATGAACGGTAGGGGGAAGTGATCTTTCTTCGTCGCTTTGTTAAGCTTACGGTAATCAATACACATCCGCCACCCGGTCACGGTTCTTTGCGGTATCAATTCGTTCTTCTCATTCTTCACCACGGTCAAACCTCCTTTCTTCGGTACACAATGTACCGGGCTCACCCATTCGCTATGTGGAACCGGGTAGATGATTCCGGCATCAAGTAACTTGATAACCTCTTTCTTTACTACCTCTCGCATGGCATGGGTTAGCCTCCTTTGATGGTCCACTACAGGCTTACATTGGTCTTCCATTGGTATACGATGAGTGCAAAAGGTCGGGCTAATACCTTTGAGATCATTAATTGAATATCCAATCACCTTCCTATGTTCTTTTAATAAAATCAGCAACGCTTCATTTTCTTCGGGGCTCAACTCGTCGCTCACAATGACTGGATAGGTTTTGTCTGGCCCCAAAAATTCATATTTTAATCCCTTGGGCAAAGGTTTAAGGTCTACTTCGGGCACTTGTGGCTCCTCGGGTTTGATTTCTCCTATGTCTTCGAACTTCTCTTCCTCCACGCTACCATCATGCGGCTCTAAGCCTTTTGTTGCTTCCTCTAGTTCTTCATCTTGTTGATTACTAATTTGATTTTCCATCGCTCTTTGCAGCGGGTCTCTAAGGGTTTCAACAAAACAAAGACTATCTATCTCTTCTATTTCTTCATCTTCGGGAGGAAAAGGAGTAAGGTGTTTAGAAGCACGAAGAAAGTTATATGTGTACTTTGTTCCATTAAGGTTCATTGTTACTTTGCCTTCTCCGGCATCTAACACGGCATCAACCAACTTAAGAAAAGGCCTACCTAAGATTATATGATCGGAATTACCATGGTAAGCATCAATAACAAAGAAATCGGTTGGTATATAGTTTCTAGAGATTTTTACTTTCATGTTGCAAGCAATACCTAGAGGTTTGATAGTTCTACCATCTCCCATAATTAATTTCGTTGATGTTGGAGCTAAGTCTAGGTTGTGGTATTGAACTTTATCGTAAATTTTAGAAGATAGGACACTTACTTGGGCTCCGATGTCGCATAAAGCTTTGCATTGAACTCCGTTGATCTCGCAACTCAAGTGCGGCGTCATCTTCTCTTCTTCTTCGGATCCGATCGAATAAATTTCAGCAAGGCGAGCGTATGGTGATGCTTCGGGCTTGATCCCCATGATCCTCTTCACCTCGGCAATATGTTCCGGATCCACCACATCATCTCCAAAGAGCTTTTCAAAAATCTCACCGGTGGTTTCGAGGTCGTATGAATTTTCAGCCTTCCTCTCCGGTGGGAAATCGACTTCCAATGCTCTTGCCATTCCCTTTTGATTAGGGAACGGTCTTCTCTTGTCGAATACTTCTCCGTAATCAATAGGAACCCAATCCATTGGCTCGAACTCCCTTAGTGGCTTCGCGCTTGACATGCTTCTCTTGTTCGTCTCATTTGGTGCGGCGAAGTCGACGTTTGGTATAGTTCTTGACTTGATGTGTTCTTGTTCAAGCTTCTCCATGATTGGCTCCTCTTTTGTGACTTCCGGGTTGCCTCTTTAGAAAAATCAGCAAGCTTTTTCTTCCTTGAATTAAATTCCGGCTCTTCCGCAAGTCTTGTTTCCCAATCTCTTCGCATGGCAGCCGCTTTGCTAACTTTTTGTAGAAGTTGGGCGGCTTCCGTGAGTGTTTTCTCCATGAGATCCCCACCCGCACACATTTCGACGTGTCGCATGCAACTAGGGGTTAGGGAAAAGAAAAATGTATGCAAGAGTACGTCACCGGTGAAGCCGAGTTTTGGTCCTTGTTCGATTAATTCATTAAACCTTTCCCGTGCTTGGTCTATCCCTTCCTCTTCTCCTTGCATAAAATTGATCACTTGCCTCCTTAGATGTTGAACCTTGCTCATTGGAAAGAACTTCTCGCAAAACTTCTTTGTCAACTTGTTCCAATTGCCTTCAACTTCAAAGGACGCAACCGAATACCATGTCTTTGCTTTGCCGGCAAGTGAGTAGGGAAAGAGATTCCATTTGAACCATTCATCGGGAACTCCTTCTTGACGCACCGTGTTGCATATTGTCGTGAAATCCCTTATGTGTCTATATGGGTTCTCCTCAACCATCCCTTCAAATGGGTTTTCCGCCACCATCTTCATGATCTTGGATTTAATTTCATACTTGGTCGCTTCGAGCTTCGAATCCGACTCTTGTACCTTTATGTCTTCACATCGAGGGCTAGCGTAATCCCTTAATGATTTCTCCGGTTCTTCCACGGGTTGATTAACGAACTCCATCTAGACAATAAGATAAAAACAAAAACAAAAAAAGAAACAAGTGTTTTTCGATAATATATGTTAGATATAGCAAATAAAAGATAAACTAAAATATAAAACTAAGTTAGATGCAAATCAAACGATGTAAACTAACTTGCTCCCCGGCAACGGCGCCAGAAAAAGGGGCTTGTTGACGGATAAAAGACGTATCCCTCTACGATCCGCAAGCGTACGGACCCCACACCTTTTTCACCACGGGATTCCCAAGGTTCTTGTCAATCCGCGGAGCAAGGGGATTACAAGCGTTTGATCAACAACGACACACTAGCTACTAAAACCCTAACTACTATTATACTAGAAAAACAACTAAACTCACTAGAGAGAATGATAAACGATCAAGAGAGAAGACACTCGCCCACGGGTCTACGATACTAGAACATGCAATCGCTTAAAGACATGAAAAACCAATCTAATCTATCGGGGTTGTGACCACGGTTTCGCCCTTTCCCTCCTCTCGTACCGTCACTACGCGAAGGTATTCATGACTAGACCTTTGATGGCCACGGCGTATTGAATGGATCCAAGGAAGCATTGGAGCTCGTACTCCCTCTACGGCATGGTAGCTAACCTTTAAGCATTAAAGTATATTCAACACAAGATGATAGACGGATAATCCGACAAAGTGCGATTACATCTCACGATCGATTACAACCCATGGACGAATGAGAAGATTACCCCATCAAGGTGCTGATCATGGCACCGTTGATCATGGTTTCCCCTTCCGCCGGTGTCTTCCTCCTTCTCCACGAGAGGGTGCTTCCTTCGAGGTGGTTAATCTCCAGCCCCGGAGATCCTCCTCCTCTCTCTCTAGCTTGTAGATGGCCTTCTCGGTGCGAATAAACTCCTCTCTCGTCCGTTGGCGGCGCGTCGGGGGTTTTAGGGTCGAAGATCCTTCGAGGGCAAGGAAAACGGGACCGAACCGGTGCCCGAAGTGGGCCGGGCCGATCCGACGGGCCGGCCGGCCCCGAGCCCGGGCCCGGCCGGTTCGGTCGCCCTTTTTGCTCCGTGGGTCCTCGTGCACTTATCTACTTCGCCCCCTCCACTTGGATGATTTTGACGCCGTTATCCTCGCGATCAAGATGGAGACTCTCTTTGCATGAAGTTTGATCTTTTACGCTTCAATCCCCGGGGTGTTCCTCGTAGCACTTCGGTCCTCGCCACCATTGGAAGTAATTTCAGCGAGCTCATGAACACGAACAAGACTCCATGAATGCTCCTTTGAACTTATTGCAAATCCGTCCTTTATGTCCATGATTTCCTACATAAACACAACACTTCCAAATGCATGCACAAAGATGAACTTGTTATATGATTAGTGTGCCTAGTGGCGGGTTAGTTCAATAATCAAATCCAAACCAAAGTGTAATGAACATGCTAGGTGCACCAAAATACACCGTCAACACATCCCTACGCAACCACACCTCGGTAGTGTGGTATGGTGCCTTGCAAACACCACATGGTTGGGTTCAAAGTTCTTCGGAGCTTTTATGCTGCTTGTGGTGAAAGTGTACAGCCTCTGCAGAGTGTAAAACTAATCGATTAGCCGTGCTCACGGTCAAGAGCGGCCTCGACCCTCACATGATTAAATTATGGAATTGAAATGTTTAATTGCTGTTTTATTCATTATTTATGATGCTTATATCTTATTAATTGGGTTGGTATGAACTTACACTCTTAGTAATTACGTTGCTAATAAAACTTGACCCACTAAAATGCTAATCTGCTTGAACCTTAGCCATCCACCATATGGCCTTGCATGTTATGTTGTTCTCTCTTGCTGAGTACGTCATGTGCTCACGCTTGTTTACTTTCTTGTATCTACAACACTCGTAATGCTGCTCAGACTAGGAGAACTTTGAAGACATCTCCAGTGATTTCCAGGAGTTCTAGGTGTGTGTTGTCTTCAGTCAGCTGCCTGTGGAGGCATTTTGTCCACTGCAAGAACTCATTATTTAAGTTTCGTTTAAGACTATGGTTTGTAATAACTCTTTATTCGTGTGGCACTGTTTTTGGTATTCACGATGTCTAAGCGTGTGTGTAACTTGATCCTAGCGCACATGTGATCTATGCATTCGGTTTTGCCTTTAAAACTGGGTGTGACACAGCGCTCCTCCTCCTGCTGCTGGAGAGGCTGCGGTTTCGTCTGTTGCTTATCCTCATGTTGCATCTGCTACTTAGGCATAGTTTTCTTGGGACCCTCCTACTGTTGTCGACGCTCCCGCCGCCGGGAGAGGCCGCCGCTAGGAGGTGTTTGCTCGGGCTCCTCCTTCGGTTGTTGTCGACGCTCCCGCCGCGTAGTTTTGCCGATCCGCGTCGCTATTGTTGAGCCTTCTCTTGCCGACACTGAGCTGCAGCACCTCCATCTGATGTTGTACCCCTGCTACCTGTTGATGCTTCAGGGTTGGGATGTCCCATCATGGGTGGTATAATGATCATGTCGTTTAGCCATTGGATCCTTTGAACGAGAGCCTCAGCTAGGGTTGCTACGTCACCCCCATCAATTGGTACAGGCAGAGGTTATTGACTCGCATTGGACCACAACATACCCATCCTGCACCAGTACTAAATGGCAAGCCTTTTGAAATGGAAAGACTTTTGCTAGTGCGAGCTCCACGGTGCCATCCAAAAGGCTGCACGTGGTTGGCTATGTCAGCTTATCTATTGTGTCCAGCATAGGTGATCGACAATCACTGTGCACTTCATTCGCTTCGTCACCATTGACACTCCAATGATCTTGCTCTCTGCCATCTTCCTCACTGTCATGCGCATGTTCTTCCTCGCGGTGATGCCCATCTTCTTCCTCAATGCCATCCATATCTTCTTCCTCGCTGCTACTCACAGGCGCTGGTAATTGGGAAGGAAGAAGTGCACTTTTCGGTATGTTGATGCCTGATAGTCTTAGATCATGGACAATTGATTTAAATGTTTTGTCCATCACATCATGAGCATCAGACCTCTTGTTCCTCTTCTTCCTGTACATTCCAGCGAATTCTTCACCAAACCCTTTACCCTAGCCAAGTGACCCGACCTCGATGCTCTGGAGTCTCAAGTGCTGCGGTGAGGATATCATCCTCCCTAACCCTAGAGAAAGAACCATCGCTACCCTGAGCTGCAAGTGTTTTCACCCTATCTGCTACCGCCACCACCGCAGGGTTACTGAATGTTATGCCCCCGCATCCTTCACTAGTATTCTTCTTCTTCTACCCTACCCTTGCCCGCAGATAAGGTCTCGAACATCCAGGAAATTGGTCCCAAGGGTTCTATCTTCCTTCTGCAGCTAGCTTTGCATCCTCCTCCTTCCACTCTTTCCTTTTACCACAATAACCTTTTCTTCCTGTCTTGTGTGGCTTATTATGCAATGCTCTCTTTTGTTTAATCTCCTAGCTCAATTGCTCAAATGAAGGAGAATTGGTTTCATGCACAAACATGTCCTAGTCTTGTTGTTGCAAAAAGGCATGCTTCACAAAGGGAGTCTCCACTTCACTCACATATTTTTCTTAAATGTGCCTTGAACCGCCGTTGCAAGGTTCCAATCTGTGATATAGCTGCCTTAACTGCCTTCTTGCAAACAGATTCTTCCAGATTGGCTGGGTAATCTAGCTTTTCCTCTAAAACTGTGAACAGATGGTCCTTCTCAATTGGTGAGAGATCATCAACTGCCTTGTTGATTGACACCCTGTCCCGAGCATTGAGACCACAAACCAATACAAATCTATCCCTCGCAGCATCTGGGGTAGGCCAAAATTGGCATCATGTCCAGTTGTAGTCAACTTGTCTTTTGGCCATTTGGTTTGTGTCCTTGACCAGCGAGATCGAGTACAGCTCGTAGGAGTCTGTGCTGACCCTGTGAAGAAGGTTCACCGACGATGGGCTGTGATGATGCACTGGAGGTAGAGGAGTTTGTTGTTGTGGGAGACTACATATATGATATGTCAGGTTTGTTAGTAGAGCAACATAAGCAAGACTAAAAATCTAAACAAAATTCTTATTAGATAAATTTGTTTTCTCTTACAGGTGAAATAGCTGATACAATCGTAAATAAAATCAGCATAGACATACACAGTTCAATTTTACTTAATTAGCATACATGGATAGGTGCTAACCATTTTGACAGGGATACAACAATATGCTTATATATCAAAGCAGAGTATAAATTCCTTCAACTGCTTCCTTGTCAACATGAGCAGCGATGGATTGTGTGTTCCTTGTGTACATGCAACAAGAGGATAAAGCAATGGTCATGACATTATACATGACAGTAGTGAAACAACACTCACAACACATCATGACACCAACAATAACAATATATATGATAGTAGTGAGACAATTAACACTCACAACAAAGCATAAAGCAGTCTAGTTATCACTACATTATAAACCACTGTGATGCAATTCCCACTGACATTATGTGGCCATCAGAATTAAAGTATGCTAATAGGTCCAAAGCATAATTGTCAACCTAGTACATTCAAAGCATAGCAGAATTAAAGTATGCTAACATATGTATGCTTTTCATGAATTTACAGTGCAAAAATTATAGCACAAGGAACATGATAATGAATTTCAACATTTCATATAACTTCCTCTATAAGCAACAATTTATTCAAAACAGACTTGGAGCAACAAAATCCATGCATCAAATCCACAGTCAATCAATATGAACTATTAAGGCATGTCTCCCTATCTACCTTGACATGAATATATAGCACATTGGGTGGACTACATTATAAACCACTGCAATGCAATTCCCAATGACATTATGTGGCCATCAGAATTAAAATATGCTAACAGGTCCAAAGCATAAGTATCGATCTGAGCATAGCAGAATTAAAGTATATGCTAAAAGGTCCAAAGCATAACTATCAATCTGGTACATTCAAAGCATACCAGAATTAAAGTATGCTAACAGGTCCAAAGCATAACTATCGAACTAGTACATTCAAAGCATAGCAGAATTAAAGTATGCTAACATCCTCGATGCTTTTCATGAATTTACAGTGCAAAAATTGTAGCACCAGGAACATGAAAATGAATTTCAACAGTTCATATAACTACATCTGTTAGCAATAATTTATTCAAACAGACTTGGGGCAACAACATCCATCCATCAAATCCACAGTCAATCCAATAAAGATGAACTATGAAGGCATGAACTCCCTAATTAATCCACATTGACATGAATATATAGCAGATTTTGGTGTCCGATGAGAAAGAGAGGGTGTTGGGGGTTCAAGCAGGACTAACCTATGTCCCGAATGAAGTAGTTGTTCTCATGATGGTCGGAGGGGCCGGATCCACGTTGGCTCATGGCCTGAGGCGGCCGGCTCATCGTCGTGGCCGGGAACGACGTCGACGGATCTGCGTCAACCATCTTTAGGTTGGCCGAACATACGTCCGCACGCCAGTAACCGCGTCCTCGTCACCGTCGTCACATGGGGAGTGGTGGATCTAGAGAAGAGCAGGGCTGCGGCAGGGAGAGAGCGGCGAAGGCAAGCGGGGCGAGTGGCGGCGGCGGTGGGGACAATGCGCGTGTTGTGGATCTGTCTAGCGAGGAGCCGAATATGAACAGCGCACGTAACTGTGTTTAATGAAACTACTGGCGTGCCCTTGACGGCTTTGTGCAGCAATTGGAAATTCATAGACACTATAGTAAATATAGTTGGGAAATTTTGAGCAGCCCGTGCACAGTTTGCCTGCTAACACTGACGAATGGGCCAGTGTCATGGGCGACGATGGTTAGTGAACCTGCATCGCCTTTGTTGGGAGTTGGGTCCGACGTGCGAGCGGGCAGCAGTTATCTTTTTATTTTGGCTGCTGACGCTGACGCGTGGGCCAGCCACTATTTTCTTTCGAATGAAACATGCTTCCCTAAAATATTAGAGACCATAAAACAACACCTGAAAATCATAAAAATACGAACAAATCGTATTTGGACATTTAGTATTTGAATAAAATATCAACAATCACACTTGTGTGCCCAAGATTCTTAGAATCCATTTTTACATCCCATGTTAATGATGTAATAATTCTACTAACATCTAGTGTGCTCTAAAAAATCTAAAATTGACTTGCCAACATAATTTGGGTACCTAGACTTGTCTTCAAAATTTCAAATGGCTTCGATGAAGGAATTATGTACTTGTGTACAAATATCTACATCTCTCACATAGTTTCCTAGAATGTTCCTTGAACATTGAAGTTTTCCACACTTTGCAACAAGTTCGAACTGATATGCATTTTAAAACTTAACAAAACCTTGTGTTCACCTTAACCTTACGAAATGTAAAGTTCCATCACTAATGGTTGTGTAAAACAAATATTATTTGTATGTTGTACTTACAAAGAACAAAATAAGGCATATAAACATCACTCAACAAATGGAATGTACACTAAGCAATGAAATTAATGAATAGATGGTGATTTTAGACAAAATTAGAAAAAATATCAAATTTAGACTAATAACGACAAAGAAATACTTGTTACAACATTTGATTGCAGATTAAAACGAGAAATGGGAACTGTTCTTCATTTGAATAGAACTAGGCTCCACAGTCATTTGAATAGAACAAAGGAGGAAGAAGAGGGCACCGCCGCCCGCTACCGCTTCCCTCGTGCCTGCTTTGGCGGTTTTGACACCCAAGAGGGCATCCTGGACTCGTCGGCGGCAATTGAGACCACCGCAACCTTCGATTTGACTCACAAACGTGACAAATCAAATATTATCTATCAAAAACTGATTAAAAACCGGCATCCTGATAAAATCAAATCCAAGTTTAGTAATATCTAATAATTTACATTCAAGATAGATAATGTTCATTGATGCTTGCGCCTACATCCCGATGTTCATCCTGCTGAAGGCGTACTCCACGGTGGGGCGGAAGCTACGCATCCAGAGGTCGAATTCATGATGAATGCGACACTCGACACTGCAGTAGATGTAGGGATTCTGGACGGGCAGCAACGGAATGTCATCGTTGTTGCTGTCATCAAGCCAGTACCACCACGCAATGTTGTCGAGATCTTGCTTGACGAGGTAGCATACCGCCGCAGGTTGGGGTTCTTCCACTGGCCGTCAGGGGGCGATGGTCCGCCGCTGATTTCTTGGAGCAGTGCCATGGCTTCAGGGTCTGCCGGGTTGCAACGGTACTTCAGCATCGCTAAGAAGTACTTGGCACTGGAGTCTTCAGCAGCGGCATCTCCGATGAGCTTCAGAGCCTTATCGGGGTTCCGCCGCCTCATCAACCTCTCCATCCCCTCAAAGCACAATGCCTCTGGATGATTGGCGTCGTGGAAGCGCCGCTCAAAGCACGACCTGATGTAGCGATTCCTGCACGCATCACGAAGATCACGCAGTGACATGTGCAGTAGTAGCTCATCGGAGTTGCAGATGCACCGGAAGGAGCTACAGATTTTATTGCGAAGGTTCAGAAAATGGAAAACGGGCACATCCTTGATGGGGTGGATGATGATCTTGGTGAGAAGTTCATCTGGTAGTAGTAGCATTAAGCACATCGCGGGCATCATCAAGGAGAAGGGGAGGAAATAGCACAGCGATGGGGTTTGGAATTTGAATGGCGACGAGGGTTGAAGTTGGTGACGACGAGGAATAAAGTTGGCAAGGAGGATTGAAGTTGAAGAGGGATGAAGTGGCGATGAGGATTGAAGTTGAAGGAGGCGACAAGGGTTGAAGGTTGAAGATGGCCTCGACCATGTCATAATAAAACAATAATTGGAAATTGAAAAGGCGCCTCAGTTTGGCTGCTGCCGTTGACAAGTGGGCCCGACATCATTGCCCCACCTCTTCTCCTTCCCACGTAATTGAAAGGAGACGGAGCCCGATGCGCAATCGAGTGGCACGTACTAGCAGTAATGGAGTAGTGGGTGGGGGCAGAGGCGCCTGACGGTTCCGCGTCTTGTCAATATAACTCCCTCGCCCAGTCACCCTCCCCTGCTCTCCCTTGCTTCTTCCATAAGCTTATCATCTTTTTCTTCACTTCTTCTTCCTCCTCGCGATTCACCACTACAAATCTTCAGTCACCGAGAGAAGGAGAAGATGGCGTCGAGGAGCCCACCGCCGTCGAAGTGGGGACGAAGGGAGGACGATGACGATGAAAGCCGCCATCGGAGGAAGTTGGAGAAGGGGAAGGAGCCGGCGGCCATGGACGCCGACGAGGAACCGCTCTTCGATGACACTAAGTTCGCCATCAAGCTGCTCAGGAGCGCCTTCAGAAAGCTTGAAGATGTTGGTGAGGCCTTCGACATCAAGGTGCATCATGATGTGTACAAGGACCCGAGCGTGAAGGGTCTCGCCTTCAGGATCCACGGGTTGGCTGAGAAGCTCGAGAACCTCCCCGTGGTTAAGCAGGCTGCCCGCCGCCACTTCTTCTTCGACTACGGCGGCTCCGACAGCGACGACGGCAACCACAATGACGACGGCAGCCACGACGGTGACGACGGCAACCACGGCGGAGACGACGGTGGGACTCCGACTAATTGATAGATTCCTCTACCAATTAGTAACAATAATGTGTGTGTGCTTATGTGTCATCGTCAGGTTCTTGGACATGAACTGCTTAGTTTGTGTGTCGATCATGAACTGCTTAGTTAATTAATTTGGTTGTTAGATTTTGTATATCATGAACTCGATCTAATATACGCGAGTAGATCCAACCGCGTTGTGATGAACTGTGTTCTGTTGTGATGAACTGGAGATCTGTTGTAATGAATTAGATCTTAGAGACAATGGATAGTCATTGCCGACGCAGGTTAGCCTGCTGACGCTGACACTGATGCGTGGGCCAGTGTCATCGGTGATGATGGTTAGTGAACCCATATCGCATTTGTTGGCAGTTGGGTCCGGGCGGGCAGGCAACAGTTATCTTTTTTATATTGGCTGCTGACGCTGACGCGTGGGCCCGTCGCTATATTCTGGAATGAAACTTGCTTCCCAAAATTATTAGAGCCCATAAAACAGCACCTAAAAATCACAAAAATATGAACAATTCGTATTTGGAAAATTAGTATTTGAATAAAATATCAATAGTCACACTTGTGTGCCCAAAATTCATATATTTCATTTTTACACCCCATGGTAATTATAAAATAATTCTAATAACATCAAATTTGCTCTAAAAAATCTACAAATTGACTTGGCAACATAATTTGGGTACCTAAACTTGTCTTCGAAATTTCAAATGGTATCGATGAAGGAATAATATACTTGTGTACAAATGTCTACATCTCTCACATAGTTTCATAGAATGTTTGCTTAAACATTGAAGTTTTCCACACTTTGCAACATCTTCGAACTCATATGCATTTGAAAACTTAACAAAACCTTGTGTTCACCTTAAGCTTACGAAATGCAAAGTTTCATCACTAATGGTTGTGTAAAACAAATATTATTTTTATGTTGTACTTAGAAAGAACAAAATAAGACATATAAACATCACTCAACAAACGGAATATACACTAAACAATGAAATTAATGAATAGATGATGATTTTAGAAAAAAAAGAAAAAAAGTATCAAATTTGGACTAATAACGACAAAGAAATACTTGTTACAACATTTGATTGCAGATTAAAAGGAGAAATGAGAATCGTTCTTCCTTTGAATAGAACTCGGCCCCATACTCATTAGCGACGCGGGGCTGATAACCTGCGTCGGATTTGCTGCTCTCCCAAAATTTTACACAGATAAGTTGAGCATCATACAAAGGCTAATCTACTACTGATTTCCTATTCCAATACTCTGTGCGAACTTCACCATTTCGCAGCGCAGCCTACAGTCTTCGCTGCAAAATAGAGAAATTTGAAGCCATCATTTTTCCACGCCGCAGCCACCGCCGTTGCATGTGCACGACTAATCGTTGCGCACCTGTGCCGGAGGCGGCAGCAGTTCACCACAAATGCGTCAAGTCAAGTAGTGGAGCGCACGCGCGGCCTTCTCGCGCAAAGGCAAACACCCCTCATTGCTCAGCCATCTCGACGTCGTACTGCCACCGCCCGCGACCCGTCTCATGTACCCCTTTGATTCCGGAGGGGAAGCAAGCCTCCGGATTCCCAAGACCGCTCAGCGTAGCAAAGAATGCTTTGTAAGCGGTGGGGTTACACACCCAAGAAATCTCATCTCGTATTGCCTCTATCAACAAATGCCGACCGACGTCGCCGTGGCTGCACACATAGCGCATGGTCGAGCAAGTACCGTGTAGGCTGCGGAGGTCAGCCAAGGGCCGCTTTGAGGTCGCACCGATTCATGCCACAATCTCAATGTGGAAATCTTGAGGGAGGCCCAGCAGCGATGATGGCTGGTGCCATGTGCTTATTCCGGCATGCTATCCATGTCCGGTCGGGAATGGTGATGATGAGCAGTAGGCAGTTGCTGTTTTTCGCGGGTAGAGATGAAGGGGCAGGGGATCTAATTGTTTTGGAATGAGAAGATACAAGAGATTTGTTTCCAAACACGGTTTAAGTATGCAATGGAGACGACATTTCGTTACTCCGCGTATCATTTAATTCTACACTGGAATCACTACATCTACAACGGTGCCCTCAGCCATTTACTAGCAACAGTTTCACCATTGACCTTCATGGGAACCTCTTCCCATTTCCTATGCTCTTGATCTTATTCCTTCCTCTCCTTTTTTTGGAGATGATGACTACATTGGTCATGTTTGGATGGAGGTGTTAGTGTTAGTTTTTATCAAACTAACACCAAAACTAACACTTTAGAGCCAAACACATGTGTTAGTTTTTATGTTAGTTGGAACTAACACCCCCCAAAAAACTAACACCTCCAAGAGGTGGTAATTGGTGTTAGTTTGGTGGACCCCACCCTTTTTCTCTCCCCCTCTCCTTTTTCAAATTTTGGAAAATTTAATTCGAATGCAAACTAACACCTCCATCCAAACATCCAAGATGTTAGTTTTTTATGTGTTAATTTGGAGGTGTTAAAAACTACCACTAACCTTTTTGGGAACCTTCCCGGGCGTTCCTGTGCTCTTGATCTTATCCCTTCCTTGTTTTTTCTATAAAAAGGCACCGATGCCTATCGGTCCTCCTCACTTCAAGTTGCTTCCTTCTTCTCTAGATCTAGATCTTGCTATATGGTTCCTTCTTCCGATACAATAAAGCGAGTCACTTGCTTCCTTCTTCTCTAGATCTAGATCTAGCTATGGCACAAAGAATAGATCTTATAGGGTGCAAGCTTTTGCTTTTATCTCTTCTTCCACCTCCTTGATCTCTCAATTGCTAGAAGAATTCTTGTGATATGGGTGATTGTGTTGCTCATCCCTCTAACACAGTGTTGACGGTGAAATTCCGTCAACCTAGCCATGAGTTTACCTTCGGTGTTGGCATGACTTTTATATCTTATCCATTGGTACTAACCCCTTCGTATAACAAGTTCGTTCGTGCATGTCGGTTTCGGAGTTTAGTGTTTATGCAGGGTTTTAGTGTTGAAAGCAAGACTTCCGGGATAAGTTCATCAAGCACCTTGTGACCAGACCTTGAAGCCCAGTACAAGTCATGTAATGAAGTGAACATGACTCCAAGAAGCCTAGGGACCAAACCCGAGAAGATGAAAAACTCTGAGGACCTAGTCAGAAAAGTGCCGAATCTTGCAGGACAAGGAGCTTCATCCAATTCGGAGATAAACTGACGACATGGGCATCCAAGTTGAAGCGGGAAGGATCTAGAAGACTCGGGAAACAACACTAGGCGAAGGAAGCGACTAGCTGGGCCGAAATGGGCCTAGGCCGGCCGGCCCAGCCCATTCCGGGGCCCAGTCAGCCCCCCTTTGACCTAGCCGCCATTCGGGCTATTTATGGCCCTGAGGCCAAGAGCCACGCATCAGTTCATTCGTCATTAGCCATTGAGAAGTAGAGAAGGGAGGGACACCATCTATGAGAGGAGAGGGTCGAGCTAGTTGACTAGGGTCTCCCTAGCTGACGTGGGAACCTTGCAAGGAAGACCATGTCGGAGTTCCCGGAGCTAGAAGCAAGATCGAGGTAGGATCCCGGTGGTGATCTTGATTCATGTATCATGTACTATGTTGAATTATCAAGTTGCATCCAATTTCTAGCAATCAAGTGTTTCTCCTACGTCTTGGATTTCGATCGGTTTTTATTATCTTAAGATCTATTCTCGAGATAGATCACCAAGGATGTTCTTGTAGCCGTGGTGGCTAGAGGTGCATGCCTGATCTTTCGAAAGATTTCAACTTGTCCTTTGACTCGCCCTAGACTAACTCGCATGAATAGGGGTGCGTTGTGACAAAATACTGGCTCCAAAAGGGGGGCATTTTCGGAGTCGGACGGGAAACCGTGGTTTAAAGAGGCTTTTATGAGATTGAACTTGTTACTTCTTCTTTGCTCGGAACTTCAGCAAAGGCTTGATCCAATCTCTCTAGATTGGTTTATCTACCCCCCTCTATCTCTTGCTACCTCTGGTCTTTAATAGATTAGATTCATTTTCGAGATGTTCTTTACGATTAGATGCATAGGTTTCACCTCTTGAAGATCAAAGTTTCTCGGCTTTACTAGATCAACTCTTGCATCACACTTTTGTTCCACGGGTTCGATACCTTGGGTTCACCACTCGAGGAAAGAAGGGTCCCTTGACTACGATGGGAGACTGGTCCTCTTGCAAGTCTACTTGAAGTTTAATACGATTATACACCATCAACAAGCCCCTTTTTCTGGCGCCGTTGCCGGGGAACAAGTGATCAAGATTCTATATTTTAATGCTTTTTGTGTAATTTGCAGTTTTCTTTTGTTTTTTCTTTTTGCATCTACTAACTTTTGATCATCCTCAAAATCAATCTAATCTAGTTTGTCTAACCCAATTTTCTTAGATTTGTTTTTATTTTTCATTTTTGTATATTTTGTTTATCGCTAACCCTAATAGGAAATGGACGACTACCTCTCCAACAAACCTGATAATTTTGTGGATGATCCAGAAAATTTTACAGGCTAAAGAGACACGAAGCACAACAAGCTAAGAAGCTGGATTTTGTAGATTCAAAGTCGGAAGACGAAGGATCGTTGGAATCTCCGAAAAATTCACCACCTCAAAGTCCTCGGGAGAATCGACTTCCACCGATGGGAGATAACCGCAATAATGCAAGGTAGGGGAGCTATGCACCCCGGACATCATCGACCTACCAATCTTGAACCTCACGGAGATCGGAAGGCCGTTCGAGATCAATACCTCAACAATCTGCATGGTGCAACATTGACCCTTCACTGGTAAAGAAGATCCGAACCTTCACCTCCAAGAGTTCATTCAACTATGTCAAACGTTCAACATGGATGGCTTGACTCAAGATCAAATGAGGGCAAGGCTCTTCCCGTTCTCGCTACTCGGGAAAGCTTTGCAATGGTTCTACTCTCAACCGGTGGAGATGGTGCAAGATTGGAATGCATAGATGAGAGCCTTCATGAAGGAATACTACTCACCAGGTAAAACTCAAAGCTTGCGTAATAAGATTGCAACTTTTGCTCAATATCCTACAGAGACTATCTCAGAGGCATTCAAGCGCTTCAATGAGTACTCTTGGGTGGTTCCACATCACAAGTTCCTGAAAGAGGACCTCCAGAGAAAGTTGACGCGCCGGAAGGCATGTTGGATGGATTTTGGAATTTAATCTCCGGGGAGGTCCACCAACAAAGGAATTCCATCCGGAACCCCATCATCCAAGTATTTCACTCATGGATGTGTAAAACGATGTTGGGGAGGATGAGGGCGATGAAGGTGACCGACACGGAGTTGAATTGACTTTACTCGGCTTTAATTGCCAGTTAGCCAATTGACCCCTCCTACCTCATGATCAACCGATGGAGTTGTGAAGCAACATCGGGATCAGGAGATATTTGTTCGGCTTGCTACCTCTCCATGTTTGCCATCTCATTAAGACCGAGAATTCCAAGAAATCCCGAACATCTTCTACCCGGGACCTCTCTTAGATATGAATACATGAAGCAAGGAAAGTATATTAGTGGAGATGAGAGAGGAGGCTTTAAAGTGGCCAAAGTGAACTTACCCCTTCCGGATCCAAGACTAAGACTCTTCATTCAAGGGAAGGAAGATTGGTTGGAGGAAGGACTCCTTGTGCCGGCAAGGAAGAATAAAAGAGGAAGAATTATAGAAGAAGGATCCTCCTCGGCACAAGAGGAAGGTGCACAACAAAACCATGTGCCACTATACGGAAGATTTCCTACACTGCCAAGTTATTACGGAGGGTCACCAATGCAAGCATGGGGTAGTGGTGCAGCCATGCCCCCACAAAATTATGTGGTACCCAACATAACCTTTGAGGAGCCCTATGCACACTACCCCCAACCACAACAAAGTGTGGCCATAATTGGAGGATATGCTGTAAGAAACATGCAAAACGTTGCAGCCATCCAATCCAACACGGCTCAATTAGGTGAGGGCAATGCAAATATTGCCTATGAGCTTGGGCGCCTTCACCTAGTTCCTCCGGATCAATTCGTTGGAGGGGATGTCCAAACCTACTATGAGCAAGGGTACAACTACCAAGATTATTAACACCATCCACCGATGGAAGATTAGAAGAAGGAGGAGCTTTAGTTTTCTTTTCTTTTCCCTTTTCCTTAATTTTCAGCTTGTGTTTGCTTATGTATGCATAGTGTTTCTAGTTTTTATTTAAATTTCAGAATGTGTGTTAATTTGTTTTCATCACGAATAAAGTCACCACCTTGTTTTTACCTTTGGTAAAGTTGCAAAAATTTATGCCATGATGATATATGATTATAATTGCCGCTTTGTTTATCTTTGTATTTGATTTATGCGTGATTAAGCTAGTGCTCTCTTGAAATACAAATATGAAATTATCTAAATTCTAGCTTAATCTTTAGTGGAGGTTATGATGAAATAAAGACCCATAGTGTTTTATATGCTCTCGAGTTTAGATGGATTAAAGATGGTTTTTATTCCTAAAAGTAATCCTAACCTTGTCATGAATATCACTTGCGTATTGCTCTACCTATACAGAGCCTTATAAATATTTGAGTGTATAAACCTTAGTGTACAAATTTTTTTGGGTGAGTTATTTCAGACCATGATTTCTCTGGTCCGAGACTAAGAAGCTGGGCATTCCGTTTTTGCGTATCTATCTTATTGCTAGCCTTTTATTCGTGCACTGTGTATCCCCACATCGGAGATCTCACAAACCTTGCCGGATATCCACCCTCAGAACCAAATATCATCTTTTATGATTACCTCCTTGACCACAACCTATCGTTGAGTATGGATCATCAATTCAAGGAAGATGGCAAGACGGTGCCATTATTGAAGATTTCAAGTATCTCTCCAAAGGAAAAGTATTTCCGGTACCTACCTTATCTCTATCGCCTCCTTGCTCGAGGACGAGCAACGTCTAAGCATGGGAGAGGAGGTAGGTACAATGCAATTTTAGAGTTCAAAGGGGAGAAAATAAAAAAATGAGAAAGAGAAAGAAAGAAAAAGAAAAAATATGTATGACAAAAAGAAAAGAAAAAAATGTGAGTATGAGAAAAATAAAATAAAATAAAGTGAGCTCCCCGGTTCTCTAAAGTGCATTAGGAATTTCAAGATTTCAAGATTAAAAGTTCCATACTCAGTTTCCAACCATGTGCAATCCGATAACGAGGACTTCTTTTGTGCATCGAGATCACTCTTTGCCATTTGGACATGTCCACCTATCTCAAGAGTGTGTATTTTTCTGTCCCCCTCCTTGATATAACATCGTTTTCCTATAACCTTTTTGACGAGTCTCGGTAAGACCATGAGAAGCTTGTCTTGTTTTGACAACATATCATTTATAATATCTTGGTAGGACCAAACTTTCCCAAAAGGCTCCATATAAAGCCCACTACATATATATGTTATGAGAGGGAAAGGAGTAGAATAAATAGGCTTGAGAGACAAGGTGAGATGAGAGTTCATGAGCAAGATGCAAGATGATTTTGTGAACATTGGTTTAGCTCTTTTTCATCTCATTCTCTGTTTCAAAATTTTTTGAGATCTATTTAAACTTTGGGAGCATGTTAAGCTTGACTGATAATGTACCCTTTTTAGGGATGAAGGCTAGTACATTACAAAACCTTAACGAACTAAATTTTGAGAGCATTATGTTTTAGGATCAAGTGCAAGGTTTAAACAATGAAGGGCAACGATGATATCCATCGAAGTCTTACTCGAGGATGAGCAAGGTTTAAGCATGGGGGAGATGTTGACTGTGAAATTCTGTCAACCTAGCCATGAGTTTACCTTCGGTGTTGGCATGACTTTTGTATCTTATACATTGGTACTAACCCCCTTGGTATAACAAGTTCATTCGTGCATGTCGGTTTTGGAGTTTAGTGTTTATGCAGGGTTTTAGTGTTGAAAGCAAGACTTCCGTGATAAGTTCATCAAGCACCTTGTGACAAGACCTTGAAGCCCAGTACAAGTCATGCAATGAAGTGAACATGACTCCAAGAAGCCCAGGGACCAAACTCGAGAAGATGGAAAAACTCCGAGGACCTAGTCAGAAAAGTGTCGAATCTTGCGGGACAAGGAGCTTCATCCAATTCGAAGAGAAACTGACGACAAGGGCCCACATGTAGAAGGGGAAGGATCTAGAAGACTCGGGAACTGACACAGGGCCAAGGAGGCGACTGGCTGGGCCGAAATGGGCCCAGGCCGGCCCGCCCAGCCCATTCTGTGGCCAAGTCAGCCCCCCTTTGACCTAGCCGCCATTCGGGCTATTTATAGCCCCGAGGCCAAGAGCCATGCATCAATTCATTCGTCATCGATTGCCGAGGAGCAGAGAAGGGAGGGACACTACCTTGGAGAGGAGACGGTCGAGCTAGTTGACTAGGGTCTCCCTAGCTGATGTGCGAACCTTGCAAGGAAGACCACGTCGGAGTTCCCAGAGCTAGAAGCAAGATCGAGGTAGGATCCCGATGGTGATCTTGATTCATGTATCATGTACTATGTTGAATTATCAAGTTGCAATCCGATTTCTAGCGATCAAGTGTTTCTCCCACGTCTTTGATTTCGATCGGTTTTTCATATCTTAAGATCTATTATCGAGATAGATCACCGAGGATGTTCTTGTAGATGTGGTGCCTAGAGGTGCATGCCTGATCTTACGAATGATTTCAACTTGTCCTTGGACTCGCCCTAGACTAACCCGCACGAATAGGGGTGCGTTGTGAAAGAACGGTGGCTCCAAAAGGTAGGCGTTTTCAGAGTCAGACGGGAAACCGTGGTTTAAAGAGGCTTTTATGAGATTGAACTTGTTACTTCTTCTTTGCTCAGAACTTTAACAAAGGCTTGATCCAATCTCTCTAGATTGGTTTATCTATCCCCCTCTATCTCTTGCTTCCTCCGGTCTTTAATAGATTAGATTCGTTTTCGAGTTGTTCTTTAAGATTAGATGCATAAGTTTCACCGCTTGAAGTTCGAAGTTTCTCGGCTTTACTAGATCAACTCTTGCACCACACATTTGTTCCATGGATTCGATACCTTGGGTTCACCACTCAAGGGAAGAAGGGTCCCTTGACTATGACGGGAGACTTGTCCGCTTGCAAGTGTACTTAAAGTTTAATACGATTATACATCATCAACACACAGCTGCCAGAAGAATTCTTGTGACACTTCTTTCCCGCAGTCGTGTCCGGGGAATGTAGCCCAGAACCTCCTAGCATCAGGATGAACAATTTCATCTTGTATCCAATGATCATTGTTTTCAGATGAACAATTTTTCATCCTGTGTCCAATGATCATTATTTTTCTTATGCTTTCTCCCTCCACTCGCGGAATGCTCTTGCAAACCAAAAGTGCAGGTTAAGCTAGGAAGCTTTGTGGTCTCATTACAAGCCAGGAATCAATTCTCTAAGCCATCAACAGAAATGGAGCTTGTTCAATGACCATGTGCAGCAAGATTGACGACCTGCGAGCAAGATCGATGTGTGTGTGTGATTTTGCATATCTCGTAATGAAGATATGGCCGCATTGTAACCTTGTTCTGATGTATCAATGATGACTGTAATCTCTCTGTGTGTGTGTGATTTTGCATCTCAAGAGACATGCTTCTGTGATTATCTCTGTGCAGTACAATTTTTTGTATGATTTTCCTACTCACTTGCAAAGCTTGAAGAACAAGCCGACAGGGGCTGGCCAAGAGCAACTCCAATAGTTTGGCAAAAATACTTGTTTCTCACAGGATTCCTGATGTAAGTTAGATCTGTATTTGGCAAGTGAAATTATGCCAGATTGTTGGAGATGAACTCTTTTGTTACTTGGCATATTTTTTTAGAAGTTGGCAAACTCTTTTGATTTCTTTGGCAGAATATATTACAAGCATATCTTGCCCATAACAAAGGCAGCACTGGTTCGTTTGTCCTCGTCTCTTGCCCGTTACAAAGGCGACGCGGGTTCGTTAATCCTCATCTCTTGCCCGTTACTGAACTGAAGCAGAATATAAACAGAATATATAATATCTTTGGCAGAATATATTACAAGCAAGATTCAAATTCCACCACATCCCATATATTACAAAAAGGATTGAAATTCCACCAATACATCGCATCCTTTATATTACAAAACAGATTCCATTTCCACCAATAGACACATCCTCAGGCATTACAAAAAGGATTCAACAGAAATCAAGCTTGTTTTTTCTTCTTTGATTTCTGTATATGGATTTTTTCACTATGGTCGCTTCGCAAGTACGGAGTTTTGTTAGTTCCCAAGAGTTGGGACTTGTATGAAGTGTCAAAGGATGGAATTTCGTCAAACTGGTTGTATTCCTCCTCCTCAACAACATTTTCAATCTCCACAATCCTTTTTTTCCAAGCATAACCATATACCAGTTCTTCTTTGCAAGGTCAGGTACATAGAACACTTGCTCAACATCGTTGGCGAAGACAAACGGTTCGTTTTTGTAACCATAGACCCGAAGATCAACACTAACATAACCATATTTGTCCTTGCTCACAGCTCTCTTCCCATTGGTGACCCATCTACATTGAAACAAGGCTACCTTCAATCCTACATAATCAAGCTCCCATATCTCCTCTATTTGACCATAATATATGTCTGTCTCCGTGTCATCATCATCGTCATGACTGTCGTCAACGATGGCCCGTACACGCACACCACTATTTTTATAGACGCTCTTTTTATCCTGGGTCATGGTGTAGAACATGTATCCATTGATATCCATTCCTTCGTATCTTGTAATAGTGAACAATGGCCCCTCTGCTAGATTCCTTATCTCGTCGGTAATTACAACATTATTGCTACATGTCTCGACATAATCTCGGAGCCACCTACTGAAACCTTGCACGTGCATTTTTGCAATCCAAGCCCTACCACGGTTAGGGTTGTCTTCATGTAGTTGTCGTTTGTGCTTATTGGCAAACGATGTAATTAGGTGCAACTGTTGTATCAAGGTGAAATGAGCCTTTTGGAAGGCATCTGCTTCCAGAGTGACTGACCTTTTCCCCATGGTCCCAACACCTGAAAGCCTACCTTCATGTCATGAGCAAGGAACACCAATGGGGTTTTGTGGGTACATATAACCCATGGCCCACTCCATGCTTCAGTGGTCTCGTAGCCACGAACAATGGCTCCCTCCAGGAATAACCGGTTGTGTACCAATGATTTCAGGAATCCATAGAACCTCTCATATGGAAACATCTGATGAAGGTAAGATGAGCCAAGGAGCCAGGTTTCCCTCGCGAGGCGTGCTGTTAGATGCAGCATTAAATCAAAGAATGATGGCGGTGAGGACCATGTGTGGTTCGAGCGTCGCTTCCTTGTGTGATGAGTGATTGACAACGTTGTGTGGACTGATTCTTGGCTAAGTATTGCAGGTGCAGATTGCGGCTTGACTGGTGTTGGTGCAGGTGAAGAATAAGCGCGAAAGGTCGTCACCGGTGAGGCCTCCAGGTGTGGAGAAGACAACTAGGCTTCGTTCGAGGGACCCGTGGCCGCGGGGGTCAAGTGCGGGCCGCATGGTGGCATGAACAAGAAGATGAAGTCATGGACGGTTTCGGGTTGAGCCTCAAAACCAAGGTCAAGCCGGACTACGTGGGAGCCGAGTCATGAGTGGAGATTGGCGGAGGCTACACCGAGTTCGCGGGGTTTCCGTGGTTCACCGAGAAACCACCGGGTTCCTTGGTTGATCCATAAAGACAAGACCGAAGAACCGAAGACGGTGCTTTGCAAGAAGCGACCGGTCTGACCGGTGGGTACCGGTCTGACTGGTGAGGAGCACCAGTCTGACCGGTGTGCGACGACGCAGTCCGGAATCTTCGAAGCGGAGGACATGCGTTGGGATCGCAAGGCTTGCATTGAGGCTAAGCAGGTTGCGGTCGCCGGGCATCCGTCCGATGGAGAAAGCTTGAAGACTTCCAAAACTGCCCTTGAGGGGCTTGTATACCTAGTTGTTATGAAAGGGTATTTTAGACTTTCGGTTGCCTCCATATAACCCATGAGGTGAGAGGATGGCAGCCAAGCTCTTGGAACCCTAGTTCATTTGCTTTCCTATTTTCTCTTCCTAATTTATTAGGATTTTCATAGGACTAGCTTGAGAGCTTTATGGTCAGATCTTGTTGAGAGGGTTGGATGATCGGGCGGCAAGCTAGACCTTGGGTCAGTTTTCCATAGGCCTCTCTTGTTGATTCTCTTGGGGTGTTTTCAGGACATTGCTCTTGGGGATTTGATGGGGGAATTTTGTGGTAACCCTCGTGGTTTTTTGGGCTGTGATTCCCCTCCCAAATCTGTGAGTAAAGGCGCTCGATTTTGGGGTTTTCCGAGTTCTAGGGTTAGAGGTGTTCTTGGCGGGATTTCTTTGATTCCTCCTTTTTGGACATGTTTTGGTGGGATTAAACTTGGCTATGGACTCCTCATGAGGTGTTCTATTATCCCCAAAGTCGTGTTCAAGTCCGTGGAGCGATTCGGGAGATCGAAGTTTGGATTTGGGGGAGTTGACCCGCGGGTGCTGTTCATCCCGAGCTGCCCAGGTTACACCGGTCTGACCGGTGCTCTTGACCGGTCTGACCGGTGCAAGCCTTGGTGGGTTTTTGCTCGGGTGAACGTCTGGGTGTGTTTGCTATTGTCCTGTGTTGGGGCTATTTCGAGTTTGGGTCAGTTTTGAGTTCGGTTTACCTGTTTGGTAATTTGGGGCTTTCTGGCTATGACCGGTCTGACCGGTGCATTGCACCGGCCTGACCGGTATGGAGCCACTTAGTGGAAGTCGCCAAGTTTCACCAGCAGGGACCAGTCTGACTGGTGGTGCTCACCGGTCTAACCGGTGTTGGTCAGTGGACTCGAGGTTTGGTGTTCTGCTGCGTCCTTGGGTCGGAAGGTTGTGTGTTGGTTCCTAGGTCCAGTGGCACTCCAGTGTCTACGTGGGCTTGGCCAACTTGGGTAGTGAGTCGAAGACGTGTGTTGGAAGTCGTGTTCATCTTATTGGAGTTTCCATCTCCTTCAAGAAGAATTTTATCGGCTCCCATTCACTCCCCCCTCTCTGGTTCGCCGTATCGGTCCTTCAAGTGGTATCAGAGCCGGTTCGGGTCTTTATTGACTCTAACCATTCTAAGATCCAAGGATGGCATACCAGGAATGGGGTTCGGGCCCTCCACACTTCGATGGCAAGAACTACCAGATGTGGAGTAAGCGGATGGCTGCATTTCTCCGCGGAAAGAGTCACTTTGGGATGTCACGGTGGACACAGGCTATGTCCAGCCGATGAACTTTCTTGCTGAAGGATTGAGGGGCATGTTCGAAACCAAAAATAAGGCGGTCGACTACTTGTTTCGTGCTTTGTGTCAGCTTGAGTTCGATCGGGTGCACACCGAGCACTTGGCTTGTAGAATCTGGTTGGTGGTGAAGGAGGCTCATGTTGGGAATGCCCAGGTTCAGGCTCGGATGTATGCGACCTACCAGAGAGAGTACGAGAACTTCACTCATCTCCCCGGTGAGTCCATCGATGCCTTGTTTCAGAGGTTCACGGTGGTTGTGAACAACATGAGGGCCAATGTGGACGTGCTCCCGTACGATGATCATGATAGACCGGTCAAGCTCTTACACTACAAGAAACTATTTAATCTGTGACGTAACCATTCTGTCGCGGATTAAATAAAATTCGTCGCAAATCAGCATCCGCGGCGATTTACATTTTCGTGGTGGAATGAGCGTCATTGATTAAATCTCTCAACGTTCCGTTAATAAACGTCGCGATCCGTGACGTATCTGAATCATCACGGAGCAGCCCGAGGCCCATGCAGCCCAACCCATGGCTCACTATTCGTGACAAAATAAAATCGTCACGGATTGCTACACACATGGCAGCTGTGGCATCCTACGTGGATGATGACGTGGCATCCTACGTGGGCGATGACATGGCATCCTACATGGACGATGACGTGGCATCCGACGTGGACGATGACGTGGCATCCTACGTGGACGATGACGTGGCATCCTATGTGGACGATGACATGGCATCCTACGTGGACGATGACGTGGCATCCTACGTGGACGATGACATGGCAAAAATTTTAAGCCCAGCAGATACAAATTCTGGCCCACCACAACCCATTTCAGAATTATATTCTAGCATAAAATTAGAAAAATATAGCCCATCTTCAGCCCATTTTTCAGAGGGTACATTTTTCCAATACATTTACCAAAATTCAATGAAATCTCTGGGCAAAAAAACCCAGCAAACACAATCAGATATTAAGGCAGATAACACATGCTTTCAGATGTCTACCATTCCTAAATCACTACACCTTCCTCTTTGTTATTCTGCCACTCTTTTCTCTGATTCCTTGCGAGTTCGTACAAATCCTGAAATAAAGGAAACCGGAATCCAATGAGAAAAGACAATCAAATATAGGATAACTCAACTTTGAATTTTCAGGCAAGGTATATATATATATATATATATATATATATATATATATATATATATATATATAAAGGGAAACCAAACTAAAACTGGAGTTCTAGATAAAGCGTGCATTGTACAATGAAAGTATCACTATAAGCATACAATTGGCATCATAAATCAACAAAATAGGAATGACGCAAAAAGAATCTTGTTGTGCTAATTTAGCCTATAGTAGAGCATATGCAGCCACTGAATTGTTCAGTGTAAACAAGAGGCCATGCATTTTAAGTCTAGCAACATGCAAGCAAGGTCTCTAACCCAGATAAGAAGTTCAAATTAGGAAGACATTAAACCATCAGAGTAATATTCCAGAAAATAAGATAGGAGCCAATCTTTAGATGGGCGATTCTGAAAAAAATGGTTTTGATTAAATATTTAACAACAATGGCAAGCTACCTTTATTTCATCGACAAGATCCTTTGGAGCAACCTTCTTGAAAAAGAATTCATCAATCTGTTTAAGGGTCTTTTGTCGATCCTATGGGCAGGATAAATAGATGTAAGATTACATCACTGATGAAAAGGGTCTTCTATGCTAAAGAATGAAGCTCCTGGTAATAATCCTGAAGCCATTTACAGGAAGAGAGGAATAAATTATGCACCTCGGCATACAAGAGCTTGGTTGCCACTAGCTGAACAATAGCAGCCGAACCCAAAAACTGTAGCAAAGTTTCAATCTGCAGGACGGATCATACATAATGTGTTAGAAAACAAAAGGTACGCCTGAAGAAAGAAATGATGAAAGTGTTACTACCTCTGTGTAGGCAAGTACTCCCAAGCCAGTAGCTGCAGCAAGACCAATTGTCAGGGGTAAGCCATCTGATCCATCCTGTACATTTAATTGGCAGATTCAGTAGTCACCAGCCACAGAAATAAAAAAGACAAAAACCAATGCATTGAAACCTTATAATTCATACAACGCAGATTTCAAACAAAGTACCAAAAGAAAAAGGCTAAGATGATAACTCACCCCAAATAGCTTGCCCAAGTCCAAACTGAATCCCTTTGTAGGCTCCTTCCAGGGAAGATTACTGCTCTACAGTGAGACACTAGCAAATGGTGACACTTTGTTGTGTGAATAAAGAAGTTATTCAGCAGAAAACATGAGCCACTTAAATTACTTGGTAACACTATGGATTTCCTTTATACTGTTTGGCCGACACATATAGCCAATACAGAGTGCACAGGTAGCAGGTACAAAGTGACCAGCGGAGGGTACTGCCATACTGAACAGAACACAAAGCATCCGATACTTGACACTTTATCTATGAATAAAAAGAAATAAAAATTATGACTAGCACAAGGCAAAGGACATCAAAATATATGACTAGTGCTTGTCCATGTTGATAGCTTTGTAAAATTCGGAATTGAGATATAACATCCTAATGTGGTGAAATCATACCCCCTGAAGTAATAACATGAGTAACTGAGGATTGCTCTCCTAAACTCCAATTGTCTTAGCACTGCCAGCTTAGCATTAATTGTGCTCTATCGCAATGTCTTTTGACACATATGAAACTGATGATCTGATTTTAATCCCCAGCAGGGGTAGTCATCCCCTGATACCATGTTCCATAGTACAAAGAGCGCAATTCACTTACTTATCCATGTGTGTCCGCTCCATTGTACATGAATCGCATCTAAGATTAACCGAGGGAAAGCTAGCAGATCTACAGTGTAAGGCTTCAGCTTCGATAAGACAAGGGAGAGATTTTGGGGGTACTCACAGCACGATCCAGACGGCGCCGACGAGGGGGACGACTCCCCAGAGCAGGCCGCAGATGAGCCCCACCACCTGGCAGATCCAGTGCACGACGTCCAGCAGTTGGCCCGTACCAATGGCGGCATCCCAAGCTTGATCTCCATGAAGTATAGCCTGTGTATGCGGCAGCCGGACGGGCCAGCAAAGCAATCGCCGCCCCCAACAACAACCGAATCAAGCACCAAACCACCGCGGAATCCCCGAGGAAACAAAACAAACTAGAGCTGCTAGCGTGCGAGAGGCGGGGGGGGAGGGGAGGGGGCAGCAGCTTAGTGCTGGTACGTACGTACTCGGCGTCGGTGGGGAGGCTGAGGCCGGCGAGCGGGAGGTCGGCGGCTGCGAGGAGGCGGCCATGGTGGCACCCATCGTGGGAGCGGAGGGCAGCGATGCCGCCTCCGCCTCCTCCGTCAGCGGGGAACCTGCGGCGCACCTGGAAGACCCCGGGGGCCGCGGAGCAGGCCGGCGCCAGCAGCAGCAGCAGCGGAGCGAGCGCGGCGAGGCGGAGGAGGAGGAGGGCGGCGTGCGGAGGTGGCGGGGCCATCGGTTATTGGTCGGCAAGGTGAGCGAGGCAGAGAGGAGGCAAATGGGCAAAAATGGGCATCCAGCAGTTGGCCGCGGCCGTGCTTGGGCGGGGGAGGAGGAGGGTCGGAGGAGGTGTCGTTGAGGTTGATGCGGGTGCCAGACATGGTGGTAGGGTTAGGATTTGCCCCTGGGTTGGGTGGGGATCGATCGATTTGGTTGGACATGGAGGTGGAGACGGGGCGGGGAGGAGGCTGGAGGCGGTGGCGTCGACTAGTTTCCTTCGCTCGCCTTGGGCGGCTGTCGCTGCTGTTGTTGGCAAAGCAGGCGGATCTAAGGAGGGAGAGGGAGAGGCGAGAAGGAGAGGGAGCGGGCGGCGGGAGGAGGCTAAGGGGAGGAGGAGGCAGTGGAATAGGGTTTGGGGATCCTTTTATATGAAGCAAACGCAATTTTAGCCATCCATTCGTAGATGGACGGTCTAAAATGATTGGACGTTTTGAGGCTTAAACGGAACATTACGTTACATTTCTCCCCTGCTTAATTTTTTCTTTTTCTTTTTTCATTTATTTGAAATAAGAAAATAATTACAATTTGAACTATGTGTACCTCCAATAGGATTGGAAAAATTTCACAAAAATCATAATTAGACTTCTATGGTCCATTCTAGGCCACATTTAGGAGATTGACGAAAACTTCAATTGACTTGTAGGAAAAACTCGAGCTTCTACTAGTCACCTTGTTGTAAAATAATGATAACGATACTTAAATTTGTTCAAAACATTCTACAAATTGACATGAAACCATATTTTAAGTGTATAATGCTCCTATAAAAAATTCATATGGTTTTAATAAAGTGAGATTATAAATGTTCACAAATAGGACACAAGACTCACATAGTTTCCTACAATTGAAAACAAACTTTGAGATTTGATTAACTAATAATGTGACCAAACTTGTATGCACCTCAATTTTTGACACCATCTCATGTTGACCATAACATTAGAGAATATTAAGTTATATTAGCAATTATTATGAAAAAACAAGTTTTTATATTCTCTTTTTAGTTGGAAAAATTATGTTGTATGAAAAGCAACCGAGAAATAGTAATTAAGATACAAACAAATGGCACTGAGTAAAACATCTCAATTTTAGAAAAAATTAGAAAAAAGAATTAACCGATTTGGAGTTCGTATGAGGAAGAAAAACAGTTTACAAGTTTTATCCGAAGATTAAAAAACAAAAATTGCAATTGCTATGAACTGAGATGAACAAGTGTGTTTTCTCTTTTTAATTTTGACTAACACTTGTAACTAGTTTTTCTGCCTCATACTGACTCCAAATTTGATGATTCTTTTTTCTAAAATTTTCTACAATCATTATCTACCAAGATCTACAACTTTAACAAATGAAAAAATGAGGTGGCGCCTGCGTGGCAGTGAGGTGGGCCCCGGGAGCTCACGTGGTGGTGACGTGGCGCCTAGGTGAGGTGGCGCCTGCGTGGCAGTGAGGTGGGCCCCTGGCGCTCGCGTGGTGGTGAGGTGGCGCTGCGTGGCGGTGAGGTGGGCCCCCTGGCGCTCGCGTGGTGGTGAGGTGGCGCCTGGGTGAGGTGGCGCTTGCGTGGCAGTGAGGTGGGCCCAGGCGCTCACGTGGTGGTGACGTGGCGCCTGGGTGAGATGGCGCCTGCGTGGCAGTGAGTTGGGCCCTTGGTGCTTGCGTGGTGGTGAACTGGCGCCTGGGTGAGGTGGCACCTGCGTGGCAGTGTGGTGGGCCCTTGGCGCTCACGTGGTGATGACGTGGCACCTGGGTGAGGTCGCACCTGCGTGGCAGTGAGGTGGGCCCGGGCGCTCACGTGGTGGTGACGTGGCGCCTGCGTGGCAGTGAGGTGGGCCCTTGGCGCTCACGTGGTGGTGAGGTGGCGCCTGGGTGAGGTGGCGCCTACGTGGTAGTGTGGTGGGCCCCGGGCGCTCCCGTGGTGGTGACGTGGCGCCTGGGTGAGGTGGCACCTGTGTGGCAGTGAGGTGGGCCCCTGGCGCTCGCGTGGTGGTGACGTGGCGGCCGGGTGAGGTGGCGCTCGCGTGGCGGTGTGGTGGGCCCGTGGCGCTCACGTGGTGGTGACGTGGCGCTTGGGTGAGGTGGCGCTCGCGTGGCGGTGAGGTGGGCCCCGGCGCTCACGTGGTGGTGATGTGGTGCCTCGGTGAGGTGGCGCTCGCGTGGCGCTGAGGTGGGCCCCGGCGCTCGCGTGGTGGTGACGTGGCGCCTGGGTGAGGTGGCGCCTGCGTGGCAGTGTGGTGGGCCCTGGGCGCTCACATGGTGGTGACGTGACGTGGTGGTGAATACGTCGTAGAATCGTGACAAACTAAACAAATCGTCGCAGTGTTTGTGACGAAAAAAAGGAATACGTCGTAGAATCGCGATGAATTTAACAATTCGTCGCAGTGTTTTGGGCTTCAATGCACATCCGTGACGAAAAAAGGAATACGTCGTAGAATCGTGACGAATTAAAGAAATCGTCGCAGTGTTTTGGGCTGCAATGCACATTCATGACGTTTTCTAAAAACGTCGCAGAGAATGCGTCACAGATTAAATAGTTTCTTGTAGTGTTACACTCTTTGGATCGTACGATTTGGGGTGGAAAGTTCGAGGCCATTGTCGAGTTGGAGAAGTATGACACTCTGACGGTGAACAAGCTGTTCTCGAAGCTCAAGTCGGCTGAGTTGGATAGGGGCATGACAGCCAGCTCGAGGGTTCGACTGACTCCCATAGTCTTGCCCTCGTTGGTGGTTCGAAAGGAAAAGCTAACACTAACCCATCCACCAGGATGTTCTCTTTGTCCTCTTTGATGTCTATGCCAGATGAGGATTTCGACGAGCTTGGAGAGGACGTGCTGGCGCTCCTGACGAGGCAGTTCAAGAGGCTGCACGAGAACTGAGTGAACATGAGGAGGAACACGAGGACATGCTTCAAGTGTGGCAAGTCTGGACACTATTTCGCCGAGTGTCCAAAGGTGAACAACCACGACAAGCACAAGTTCAAGGACAAGAAGAAGAAGTCTAGGAAGAAGGATCATGGACATGAGAAGAAGACGCGGTCTCGAGAGAAGATGAAGAGATCGAGCGACATCGAATCCGATTCCGAGGACACGTCTTCAAGCTCTAGTGGTGAAGACGAAGAGGATAACAAGAAGAGGAAGAAGAAGAAGAAGAACCTTGGCAAGTATCTCAACGGCCTTTGTGTGACGGGCCTAAGCCTCAAGGACGACTTCTGCAGCATGGCTCGCAGTTCGAGCAGCAAGAGAAGCCAGAAGGATGCCTCGGACATGGATTATGAGGATGAGGTATGTGATGAGCTCTCTTCTTTGCGCAAGGAGAATGAGGAGTTGGTTGACTGGCTTGATAATCGCGATCACATGCTTAGAGAGGCTAAGAAGCTTAGGAAGGAGCTTAGATCTTTGCTCGAGGATGCTAGGACTAGAGTGGCTGAGCTAGAAACGCAGGTTCTTGATAGCAAGCTTGAAATTGATTCTCTTAAGGCTAGCCCTGTTGTCTCTTATGAGAATGATTGTCTTGATTGCTCTGCTTTCCTAGGCGACTTGGTGATCTTAGGGAGAAGTATGCCTCCAAGTGTGAGGAACTAGATGTGCTTAGGGTTGAGTTGGCTGAGCTACAATCTTGACCCACTTTGCTTGGTGCTTGCACTTCTTGCCCTGGTTTGCATGAGAAAATTGTTGAGCTTCGTTCTCGCATTGTTTCGCTTGAGGCTGATTTGAAAGTGCCTATTCCTACTTCTTGTTCTACCTGTGAGTTGCATGCTATGAAGAATTTGGATCTGGCAAAATGTGTTGGTCGCTTGCAAGATGAGAATGATAATTTGCGTGAAGTGCTGAGTTGGTTGTCGAGTCAAGAACCTCAGCTTGGTATGATGATTGCTAGTTGTAAGCGCTTTGATGGTTTAACTTTGGGATTGGATAAGGTTGGTGAGGGCAGTGGTGAGAGAGAAGGGAAATTTAGGAATGGTTCAGTTCCACCACAACCCACACCCAAGGACAAGTTTGCATCCAAGCCAAACCAACCAAGAGAAAAACCGAGTGAGAAGTCAGGTGAAAAGCCTAGAGAGAAACCAAGTGAGAAGCCTTGTGAAGAGCCTCATCCCAAGCCTAAGCCCAGATCAATCTGTTTCCATTGTGAGTTTTGTGGAAAGAATGGTCACAAGAGAGCGTTTTGCTTCAAGAGGAAGCGTGAGGAGAGAATGGCGAAGGAGTGGGCTAACAAGGACAAGTACCACCCTTCCGATAGTGTCCTTGAGCCTCGTGTGCAGTTGCCCAAGGCTAAGGCGAGTGTGAGGACAGTTTGAACTTGGGGAGAGCGGAAGGCTGTTGGAGGTGTTGCTGCCCAGGCTACACCGGTCAGACCGGTGAGAGGCACCGGTCAGACCGGTGCAGGCCTGCACATGCAGCAGTTTGGGTTTCGTGCTCGTACAGATGCTAAGTTTGCAGGAGGTCAGTTTGCTAGGCATTCTCCTCCTCGTGCTCAATACGGGGATGGGAGGATCTGTAGCTTTGAGAAGGAGAGGAGGGACAGTCCACAAGCTTTATTTTGTTGTTTTGGTCCTCCTCCAGGTAGAGAGGGTTGGTTCCCTCATGGTGGTTACCGTAGTGGTGTTCGTGGAGGTAGTTTTGGTAGGAAAGATGGTTTGGTTTGTGCTAACCCCACTTTCGAGCAAATGGCTAGGTACTGGTTTTACACTCTTGGAGCTAACCTCAATGTTGAGTCGTTTGCTCGCTCTCGCTCTTGGTTTTGAGTTGCAGGCGGATGGCCCGGAGAACATTTGGTTGATATCGGGGGTGGTTCTTCGGCCTCATATCTCGGTGGTGACATGGAGGTACATCACTTTGGGGATGGCGGACAAGGATGAGTGACTTCTGAAGAAATGATAAAGGTAAGTGAATTTATTACCTTCAAGTGTGTGGCTTTGGTCAAGCCACTTGGTTCCTTTTGCTCTTTGCCCTATAGGTAAGTGAATTTATTACCTTCAAGTGTGTGGCTTTGGTCAAGCCACTTGGTTCCTTTTGCTCTTTGCCCTATCTCATGTGTGTAAGGTGAGATTTGTATGCTCTTTGGCCTTAATGCATGCGTTTAGGGGGAGCTTGTGAGTTTTGTGCTCCTTTGTTATTTTGCCGGTGGTGTCGAGCCCTTTTTGCCTCCCCTCCAGGAGCCGATCGCTTGTGAGCTTTGTGTGTGGGAGCTCCTTTGTAGCATATGTATAGCTTTCCTTTGTGCATTTCTTGCATTTTGGCATGGCATATGTAACATGATGTATAGGCATCCTTGTATCTTAGATTGCATGCATTTTGTATCATATGCATTGATAGGAAAAGCTTCTCCTGTATACATTGTTCACCATGGAATGCTATTTATGTCTTTGTGAGCTTGTTTGGTATGCTATGGTTAGTTTGGCTTAGCTCTTGATGATCTTGATGAATAATTTATTGTTGATAGCTATGTTTTTGAAAAATGTCACATGTATGCTCTCTCATGTGTAAATGCCTTTATATGATCTTGACATGTTTTAGTGGCTTGGTTATGCTTAATTTGTTGTTGGATAGCTAGTTTATTGATCATACGGGGCCGAAGGCTCATTTGCCATCATGAATGTTTAGCCCTCTTGCTTTTTCTTGTGGAGGGGCCTAAGTTCCTTTTTGCCGCAAAGACATTTCATGTACCAAATATGAATCTGAAAATGAAATGTAAAATGCTTGGAAAATGTGCTCCCATGTCATATGTGCTGAATTTAATTTGCTTTGGGTGCTAAGCCGTTGTGTGATGCCTACCAATGAGAAGTCTCATACATAGAAGTAGGTACATGGCTCGGTGGCTTTGACATGACATGAGGTGCTTGTGGGTGTTTGTGATGGTCTTATGATTAGAATGGCTGTCCTAACATGAAGTTCGTGTGGCCTTTGCTATTTTGATTTGTTTTGATCATGTGTAGGACTTTGCTCATGATAGGCAAATTTTTTGCAAAATTGCCCAAATCCATCTTAGCTTCGTCCAATGGTTGGGAAACTTGATGATCTTGTAGTTGAGATCGATACGAAGCCGTAGAGTATCTAACTTGCTCATTTGGACATGTGTAGCATCCTATGTTGAATTTTGTATATTTGAGAAGCTCTAGGTTGAAAGTTTTGCATTTTTGGCTTGATTCATGCATTGCCAACAAGGGGGAGAAGTTTGAGCTTGAAATGGCTTCTTTGGATGCATTTAGAAGGTTTTCGGGTGGTTTCGAGCCATTTACGGGCTCCGGGTGTGCACCGGTCGACCGGTCGAGGTCACCAGTTTGACCGGTCAGAGTGCTGGTCTTGTGCACATGTTGGACACCGGTCTGACCGGTGGTGGTGACCGGTCTGACCGGTGTGAGCTGAAGATTGTTGCAGCTGCCCTGTTTTCAAGTTGTTTGCATGCATTCGTCCGGGGGGAGCTTGCATGTGTGCGGGGGGGAGCTCTTTGTGGTTGTTCGAGCTTTGGTTTGGTGGTTTGCGCTCTTTGCTTGAGCTTTGTTTTGTCTCGGATGTGTCGAGACGTTGCCCTTGCCTAAGGGGTCCGAGACTTGTCTTCTTCAAGTGATCTTGCTCTTTGCCTTTGTTTGGCTTTCGATCGCTTGTTGGAGTTTTTTTTGTCTGTTTCTTTTCTTTTTCTTTTCTCTCTTGTTACTTTGTGTGGGTGTTGTCAATGCACCATCAAGGGGGAGATTGAGGACCATGTGTGGTTCGAGGACCGGTGGATGGTCGATTCCTTGTGTGATGAGTGATTGACAACGTTGTGTGGACTGATTCTTGGCTAAGTATTGGAGGTGCAGATTGCGGCTTGACTGGTGTTGGTTCAGGTGAAGAACAAGCGCTAAAGGTAGTCGCCGGTGAGGCCTCCATGTGTGGAGAAGACAAGTAGCCTTCGTTCGAGGCACCCGGTGGCCAGCGGGGTCAAGTGCGGGCCGCATGGTGGCATGAACGACAAGATGAAGTCATGGACGGTTTCTTGGTTGAGCCTCAAAACCAAGGTCGAGCCGGGACTATGTGGGAGCCGAGTCATGAGTGGAGATTGGAGGAGGCTACATCGAGTTCGCGAGGTTTCCGGTGGTCCACCGAAATCACCGGGTTCCATGGTTGATCCGGAAAGCCAAGACCGAAGAACCGAAGACGGTCTTTGCGGCGGTGCCGGACCGGTCGACCGGTGAGTACGATAGTCGGCGGGTGGGTACCGGACTGACCAGTGAGGAGCACCGGTATGACCGGTGTGTGACGACGCAGTTCGGAATCTTCAAAACGGAGGACACGCATCGGTATCGAAAGGCTTGCGTCGAGGCTAAGCAGGTTGCGGTCGTCGGGCATCCGTCCGATGGAGAAAGCTTGAAGACTTCCAAAACCGCCCATGAGGGGCTTGTATCCCTAGTTGTTAGGAAAGGTTATTTTAGACTTTCGGTTGCCTCCATATAACCCATGAGGTGAGAGGATGGCAGCCAAGCTCTTGGAACCCTAGATCATTTGCTTTCCTATTTTCTCTTCCTAATTTCTTAGGATTTCCATAGGACTAGCTTGAGAGCTTCATGTTGAGATCTTGTTGAGAGGGTTGGATGATCGGGCGGCAAGCTAGACCTTGTATTAACCTTTGTGGCATGTATAGATGATTCGGCGTGGTTCCTCATGGTTTGGATGTGTTGTTCCCGGTTGTTCTTGGTGGTGATTTTCGAAGCCCTCTCTTGTTGATTCTCTTGGGGTGTTTTCGGGACCTTGCTCTTGGGGATTTGATGGGGGAAATTTATGGGAACCGTTCGTGGTTCTTTGGGCTGTGATTCCCCTCGCAAATCCGAGAGTAAAGGGGCTTGATTTTGGGGTTTCCCGAGTTCTAGGGTTAGAGGTGTTCTTGGTGGGATTTCTTTGATTCCTCCTTTTTGGACAAGTTTTGGTGGGATTAAACTTGGCTATGGACTCCTCATGAGGTGTTCTTATTATCCCAAAATTCTTGTTCAAGTCCGTGGAGCGATTCGGGAGATCAAAGTTTGGATTTGGGGGAGTTGACCCGCGGGTGCTGTTCATCCCAAGCTGCCCAGGCTACACCGGTCTGACCAGTGCTCTTGACCGGTCTGACTAGTGCAACCCTTGGTGTGTATTTGCTCGGGTGAACGTCTGGGTGAGTTTGCTGTTGTCCTGTGTTGGGGCTGTTTCGAGTTTGGGTCAGTTTGGAGTTCGATTGACCTGTTTGGTGATTTGGGGCCTTCTGGCTGTGACCGGTCTGACCGGTGCGTTGCACCGTCCTAACCGGTGTGGAGCCACTTAGTGGAAGTCGCCAAGTTTCACCCGACGAGGGGCCGGTCCCCGGCCAGTGGTTCTCACCGGTGTGACCGGTGTTGGTCAGTGGACTCGAGGTTTGGTGTTCCGCTGCGTTCTCGAGTCGGAAGGTTGTGTGTTGGTTGCTAGGTTCAATGGCACTCTAGTGGCTACGTGGGCTTGGCCAACTTGGGTAGTGAGTCGGAGACGTGTGTTGGAAGTCGTGTTCATGTTGTTGGAGTTTCCATCTCCTTCGAGAAGAATTTTTATCGGCTCCCATTCATTCCCCCCCTCTCTGGTTCGTCGTATCGGTCCTTCAGGTGGGAAGGTAGCTTCAAGCAGGCATAGGGTCTCGAAATGCCTCCTCTCCAAGTCCAATAGTTTTTCCTCATCAATCACCTTCTGTTCTAATTCATTGAAGAATAGACACAAGTTCGTGACCGTGTCGTAAACCAGTTCTGTCTTGATACCTCTAAGTGCAACAGGAAGAAGAGCTGTCATCAACACATGGCAATCATGAGATTTCATCAAGTTGAAATTCATTTTCATGTCCTTCACTGACACTTGCCTGTTGAAGTTTGATGAGTAGCCAGAAGGTAGTTTCAAATCATGCAAAAACTAACAAAATTCTTTTGCCTCTGCCTTTGACAAGGTGGTTGCAGCAACGGGAAGGTTCGTCCTCGTCTTTGTTTCCTTTGCAAAGAGCTCCGGCCTAATGCCCAGCTCTTTTAGATCCTCCCTTGCATTTTTATGATCTTTTCCTTTAGACTTCTGTTGTAGCAAAGTTCCACAAGTAGCTTCACACACATATTTCTTGACATGCATGTTGTCAAACGAATGACGCACATCCAACATCGGCCAATACTCTAGCTCCCACATAATTGATTTCTTGTTCCACATTCCTTCTTCTTCTTCACCATCTCGTTCTTTCTTTTGCCAAGGGTTTTTTCAATCTGTTTGGGTAACTCCTCGATAGTTTTGATGTCCTTGACTTTCAAGTGGACCAGATCTCCAGTCACATGCAACGACGCCTCTCGATTCTTCTTTTTCCCATTAAACTGACAATCCATGGCCCAGTATGGATCTTTCTTGCCAAGGAAACGACGGTGCCCCAAAATACGTATTTCTTTGAATGTCTTAGCCATATTGCGCAAGTATCTTCCAAGCAGTGTGGGCAAGCTGCACCTTTCCTTTTACTATGGCCAGAGAGGCTGCGATGATGTTGACGGTTAATAATTGTATCAAAGTTCGTTTGTGACTCGCAAGCGTACAAGTCTCCCGTCGTAGTCAAGGGACCCTTCTTCCCTCGAGTGGTGAACCCAAGGTATCGAATCCGTGGAACAAATGTGTGACGCAAAACTCAATCTAATAAAGCCAAGTAACTTCAATCTTCAATAAAAGAAACCCTAATGCATCTAAGTAAAAGACACAAAACGAATCTAATCTACTAAGGACCGGAGAAAACAAAGTAAGATTGGGTAGATAAACCGATCTAGAGGGATCGGGGTAAGCCTTTTGTTGAAGTTCCAAGCAAGAGAAGAAGTAGCAAATCGAAACTTAATAGAAGCCTCTTTAAATCGTGGTTTCCCGTCCAAATCCGAAAACATCCGCCTTTCGAGACCCCCGTTCTGTCACAACGTATCCCTATTCATGCGGGGAGTTTAGGGCGAGTCAAAAGACAAGTCGAAATTCTTTCGAAAGATCCGGCGTGTACCTCTAGCCACCGCGGCTACAAGAACACCCTATGTAATCTATCTCGAGAATAGAATTGGAATAAGCAAAGCCGATCGAAAAACGAAATCTTCGAGGAAACACTTGATCGCTAGGAAAAGATTCAACTTGATAATTCAACTATAACAATGATACATACACAAGATCACCACGGGATCCTTCCTTGATCTTGCTTCTAGCTCCGGAACTCCGACGTGGTCTTCCGTGCAAGGTTCCCACGTCGGCTAGGGGAACCCTAGTCAACTAGCTCGACCCTCTCCTCTCCGAGATGGTGTCCCTCTCTTCTCTGCTCCTCGGCGGCCGATCACGAATTCTTCTCTGCGAGGCTCTCGGTCAGGGGGCTATAAATAGCCCGATTGGCGGCTAGGGCAAAGGAGGGGGCATTTGGGCCCTGGATGGGCCTGGGCCGACCGGACTGGGCCGGCCGGCCTGGGCCCATCTAGGCCCAGCCCGAGGGCTCCTTCGCTCCACGTCGGTTCCCTTGCTTCCTGGATGTTTCCCCCTTCTGCATGTAGGTCCATGTCGTCGGTTTCTCTCCGAATTGGACTCAACTCCTTGTCTTGCAAGATTCAGCACTTTTACGGTCGGGTCCTCGGAGTCCGTCGTCTTCTCGGATCAAGTCCCCGGCTTTTTGGAGTTAAGTTTGCTTCATTGCATGACTTGTACGGGGCTTCAAGGTCTTGTCATGAGGTGCTTGATGAACTTATCCCGAAAGTCTTGCATTCAACACTAAAACCCCGCATAAACATTAAACTCCAAAACCGACATGCACACGTGAACTTGTTATACCACGGGGGTTAGTACCAATGGATAAGGTATAAAACTCATGCCAACACCGAAGGTAAACTCATGGCTAGGTTGACGGATTTTCACCGTCAACATCTCCCCCATGCTTAAACCTTGCTCGTCCTCGAGTAAGCCTTCGATGGATATCATCATTGCCAAACAATGTTTAAACTTTGCACTTGATCACACATGTGAAAACATGATGCTCTCAAAATTTTAATTCATTAAAGTTCCATAATGTACTAGCCTTCATCTCTACGGAGGGTAGATTCTTATTAAGCTTACCCCACAAGTATTAATATGCTCACAAAGTTTAAATAGATCTCGAATTTTTGAAATAAAGAACGAGATAAAGAAAAGCTAAACCAAGTTCACAAATTTAAATCATCTTGTATATTGCTCATGAACTCTCATCTCACTTGCCTCTCAAGCCTATATATTCTACTCCTTTCCCTCTCATATATATGTGGTAGGCTTTATATGGAGCTTTGGGAAAGTTTAGTCCTAACAAGATTTTATAAATGAGGTGTTGTCAAAACAAGACAAGCTTCTCATGGTCTTACCGAGACTCGTCAAAAAGGTCATTGGAAAATAATGTTAAATCAAGGAGGGGAAAGAGAAAAATACACACACTTTTAGATGAGTGGACATGTGCAAATGGCAAAGAGTGATCCCGAGGCACAAAGGAAGTCCTCGTTATCGGATTGCACATGGTTGGAAAATGAGAATGGATCTTTTTAACTTGAAGCCTTGAATGCACTCTTAGAGAACCGGGGAGTTTACTTTCCGCATATATTTTTTGTTTCTTTCTCATATTTCTCATTCTTTTCTTTCTTTCTTTCTTTCTTTCATTCATTATATATATATATTTTTTTCTTTACCTTGAAAGTCATGATTATCGCCGGATTTTTTTCTTTCATCATCATCATTTTTTTAAATATTCCCCTTTTAACTCTAAAACTGCACCGTACCTACCTCCTCCCCCATGCTTAGACGTTGCTCGTCCTCGAGCAAAGAGGCGAAAAATAAGGTAGGTACCGGAGTATTTTTCCTTGGAGAGATACTTGAAATCTTCAATGTTGGCACTTTGTCTTGTGATCTTCCTTGAATTGATGATCCATTCTCAACAATAGGTTGTGGTCAAGGAGGTAATCACAAAAGATGATATTTGGTTTAAGGGTGGATATCCGGCGAAGTTTGTGAGATCACCGATGCGGGGATACACAATGCACGGATAAAAGGCTAGCAAAAAGATAGATACGCAAAAATGGAATGACCAGCTTCTTAGTCTCGGGCCAGAGAAATCATGGCCTGCAATTAACTCACTCAAAAATAAATCTTGTACATTAAGGTTTATGCACTCAAATATATATAAGGCTTTGGATAGATTGAGCAACACACAAGCGATATTTGTGACAAGGTTAGCGGTAATTTTGAGCATAAAAGACATCTTTAATCTATTCATAACTTGAGAGCACATAAAACACTATGGGTCTTTATTTTAATCATAACCTCCGCTGAAAATTAAGCTAGCATTTAAATAAATTCAGATTTGTATTTTTAAGAGAGCACTAGCTTAAACATGCATAAATCAATTACAAAGATGAACAAGGCTGCAATTATAATCATATATCATCATGGCACGAATTTTGTAACTTTTCCAATGATATAATCAAGGTGGTGTCTTTATTAATGATGACATTAAGTTGAAGTACAAACTGAAAATAAACAAACATGCTTGCTGAAATTTAAATAAAAACAGAAAATACTACGCAAACACACATAAGCAAAAGCTGAAAATTACAGAGAAAAAGAAAAGAAAAGAAAACTAAAGTTCCTAAATCTTCTAGTCCTCCGCCGGTGGTTGATGTTGATGATCTTGATAATAATACCCTTGCTCATAATATGATTGGACATTTCCTCCGACGAATTGATTTGGCTCCACAAGGTGAAGGCGTCCAAGTTCAAAGGCAATATTTGCGTTGCCTTCACCAAGTTGAGCTGCGTTAGCTTGGATAGCTGCGATGTTTTGAGCATTTCTTGCAGCATACCCTCCAATTATGGCCATGCTTTGTTGTGGTTGGGGATGATGAGCGTAGGACTCCGCGAAGTTAGCGTTGGGCACAACATAATTTGGTGGGGGTACCGGTGCACCACCCCCCCCCCCCCCATGCTTGCTCTTGTGGCCCTCCGTAATAACTTGGCGGAGGAGGGACCCCGCCGAATGGTTGCACATTGGGTTGTGCTCCACTCGCTTGTGCGGAGGATGTTCCCTCCTCTACGATTCTTCCTCTTTTGTTTTTCCTTGCAGGGACAAGGAGTCCTTCTTCCAACCAATCTTCTCTCCCTTCGTTGAAAAGCCTAAGCCTCTCGTTGGGAAGGGGTAGGTTCACTATGGCCAACCGATAACCTCCTCTCTCATCTCCACTAATGTATTTGCCTTGCCGCAAATACTCAATGCCGAGAGAGGTACCACGAAAAAGGTGGTCTGGGTTTCTTGCGATCCCCGGCCGCAAGGAAAAGGCCAACATGGAGAGGTAACACCCCGAACCAATATTACCCGCCCCCGATGTTGCTTCACAACACCAACGGTTGATCATAAGGTAAGAAGGGTCTATTGGCTGCCTGGCAATTAAAGCCGAGTATAGCCAATTCAACTCCGTGTCGGTCACCTTTGTCTCCTTCATCCTCCCCAATACCCTCTTGCACATCCAAGAGTGAAATATCCGGATAATGGGGTTGCGGATGCAATTGCGTTGTTGATGGGCTTCTCCGGAGATCATATTCCAAAATCCCGCTAACATGCCGGGTGGCACGTCAACTTTCTCCGGAGCTCCCTTGTGGAATCCAAGTAGCTCCCTAAAGTGCTCGTAGGGAACCACTTGTTGGACTCCCTCCAAACGGAATGACAAGCTTTGCACCCCATCATCATCATCAACGATGGGTGCAATAGTCATCAAAATTTCCAAGGCGAACCCCAAATGGGTGTCCACCGATACTCCGTTGGAGAACTGCACCCATCCAAGGTGCCCCAACATATAGTATATGTCGGTGCCAAAACCCAAGGTGTAGAGTGCTTGGTCGTCGAACTCGACGTTGGGCACAAGCCTCTTCTCAAGATTAGAGAGCCTCTCCTCCTCCTCCGCCGACAAGATGATGAAGCCGTACGAAGAGTATGTCGGGGTGTAAGATGGTGGCGCGGTTGAGCGGGTCGATCGTCGTGGTGGCGCGGGCTGCTCCTCCGTGTGCCCACGAGGTTCGGTAAACCTCATGGAAGTGCTTCTTGCAGCCCTCATACCACCAAGGAGGAGAGCATCGTTCCTCCTCGGTGGTGCCGTATCCGTCTCCATGCTCCGGGAGACTCGGAAACCGAGTGCCTCCTCGAAGACGTGGTTGATGACGGCTTGGATGACGACGAACTCTTCTTCTTGGAGAAGAGACTTGTGGTCTTCTTCCACATGGTTGCTTTGCACTCTTTTCTTCAACTAAAACTCCGGGTTGCAACCGGTAACTAGGCACTTAAACTCTTTGCTTCGGATGTGGACTTTGAGTGGATTAAGGATGTGGATTTTTTTCTTGAGCTTATCAAGCTTGGGAAGGTTGGCTATGTCTATGGAGGTTTTGAGCACACAAACTTGAACACACAAACAAGGGAAGGAGAGGGAAGCTTGCTGCGAGAAAACGGGAGCCGGGGGGCTCCTTATGTAGGTGAGGCCGGCCGGCTCTGGGCCGGCCGGCCCGGGGTCCTCCGGCTCCTCCCTGCCTCGTCTTTCTTCCGGCACGATCATTTCGCCTCTGCAACTTTCCTGCTCGCGTGCTCCACGAGTTGCACCGCCCAAACGCTCTCGTCCACTCCTTTTCTTGCATTATTGGTCCTTCCACTTGATGCTACATGCTTTGGGTCATGTCCATGCTCCCTAGCTCCACTTGCTTCACATGCCACCATGAAATTCCTGCAAAGTTGATGCTTGCTGCCCACCATGCTTGTCCTTTGCATGTGGAATTGGTGAAAGTTGATAAAAGGGAATCCAATGGTGCATGCATGATTAATTCAAACTAGATTGCCTCCATTTAGGTGTGTTTAAGGTTAAGCACTCCTCTAATTCGAAATTTAAAATATTTTTCAGAGCCATGCAAGAGCTTAAACATAATTCTAGAGAAGTTTTTAAACCATTAAAAACAAATGTAAGTCGAAAATATTTTTCGACTACGTCGATTTCGGTCTCACCGGTATAGTTTGCCTTCATTGGTTGAGAGCAGACATTTTCCCGGCTTGATCATGGGGGCATAGGTTTAGGTTCTAATTTTGGCTAAATAAGAAAGATTTTGAATAAAACAAAATTAGAATAGGCTTAGAAAAATTCTAATCCTAGAGAAACCAAGGATAAAGATTTTTAAAACCAACCAAAAGTTTTGATTTCTAGGTTCACGCGAGTCCTACCACGTGCTGAATTTTATTAACACTTAAACATAAATCGTGGCTCTACTCGTGTGGTTTTAGCATGAAAAATAAGTCAACCTCAGCACCATAATGAGGGTGAAAGGTTGAGTTAGGTTCTGAAATTATTTGGTTGAGGTTCCTCGAAAAGAAAAGAACAAACAAGCACATAGGAGGGTTCATGCAAAGGGTTTATGATAAAGCAAACATTCAATCAAGAATTATGTCTCTAATATTGTTCAACCACTTCTAAGTCTAATGTCTTTGCGTAATAAAACTCAAAAACTAAATTATTAAAAATACTCGAAAAACCTGGAATCGGGTTGTCCTCCCGTAGCTTATTCTTGACTCGACGAAACGGGTTGCCTCCCGCCTAGCGCTTCGCTTATAGTCTATAGCTAGACTTCTTCACTTGATTACTCCGGATCAACGCTCTTTGCGGGCGTTGCAATCTTGGGTACCCACTTCCGCACCATCTTGGGCGTGGGCTTGTCTTCCGGCTTAGTTGGCTTAGTCATTTTTTTGGTCATCACGGGCGGCTTCTCTTCCTTTGTCTTGACGGATGCAACACCTTCTTTGATTTTCTTTACGTTCATTTTTTTCGGCTCCTTCTTCTTTTTCAGCCCCTCCGTTTGTTTTGGTTCTCCCTTCACTCCAATCATGTTGCATGCCTCAATCCTTGGACGGAACTTGAAGGAACTCCTTTCTCCGTTGATATCGAACATGATCTCCCCCTTGCCAACATCAATAGTAGCTCCCACGGTCTTGAGGAAAGGCCTCCCTAGGATGAGCGGCGGCTTCTCCCTCTCTCCCATCTCGAGCACAACGAAGTCGACGGGGATGAAGTGGTGTCCGGTCTTCACGGGTACATCTTCGGCAATGCCCAAGGGATAGCGAATGGAGTTGTCACCCAACTCCAAACATATTCCCGTAGGCTCCATTGGTAGGCGTAGCTTCTCGAACACATCCCTCGGCATGACGCTCACACTAGCTCCAAGGTCGCATAACGCCTTCTCGAAGTTGAAAGAACCAGCCGAACATGGAATTGTGGGGCACCCGGGGTCTTTCTGCTTCTCTAGCCCATTAGCAATAGCGGCACTACACTCCTCGGACATCTTGACATGATCTACCCCGAGTGTTGCTATCTCATATTTATTTGCAAGTATATCTTTAAAGTAACGAGAATATGTAGGTACTTGTAGGGCGTCTAGTAATGGCATGTTGATGCTAAGTCTACGCACAACTTCCACAAACTTCTCAAAGTGGTTGTCAAGTTTACCTCGGAAGTAGCGTGGCTTGAGTTGCGGTATCCTCGTGTCTTCCTCCGGCATCTCGAATTCGGGTTCCTCGGTGATGATCCCCGTAACCTTCTCTTTAGCAACTCCTTCCACCTCGGTGGACGGTTTAAGCTTCCTTGCTCCCGCGGAACGTTCCGGATCTTCGGTCTCCTTCCCCGAACGTGATTGAATGGCCTTCGCCGATTCGGGACATTTGGGTTGTCCCGGAAGCTTCCCTTCATCATTAGTGAGGCGCCCCGCAAGTTGTCCAACTTGCGTCTCGAGCATCTTCATCATGTTGAGCACTTGATGATTGGAACATCCGACCTCCGTCACCTTGCTATCGATGTTCTCCAACACCTTGTCTATGGTCTTGAACTTGGTGACGGTGTCCTTGTTGATCTTAGCTTGCTCATCCATGAATTCCTTCAATTGTATACGAAGCGGAACCGCGTTAGGAATAGATGAGCTTGCATTAAATTGAGGCCTACCTTGCCCGTAGCGGAAGTTCGGCAATTCTCCCTTCCTCATGTAGTCGAGCACTTTGGCTTCCTCCGGACAATCTTTGCGGACATGGCCATACTCTCCACATTCTTCACATGTGGACCTCGCTTCGGCGGCCTTCAAGTCTTGAGCCTCTTTCTTTTCCATCTCCATCTTCTCCAACCTCCTCATGAGCGAGTCGATCTTGCCTTCAAGTATGTTCTCCTTCTCCACTTGCAAGACTCCTTTGACGTTCCCCGTGGGTTGAACCGGATGTAGGCGCCGGACGACGCCCACGTGTCATTATCCGCGACCTTCTTGAATAGCGTGAAAGCTTCCGTCGGTGTAAGCTCGATGATAGATCCTCCCGCCGATGCATCGATGATCGTCCTTGACGCCATGGTGAGTCCTTGATAGAACTTTTGCGGGAGGTCTTCTTTCGGGAACTTGTGATGTGGAACCGCCCGAGTGTACTCGTTGAAGCGCTCGAATGCCTCTGAGATAGTTTCCGTAGGATATTGAACAAAGGTGGCAATCTTATTACGCAAACTTTGAGTTTTACCCGGTGAGTAGTATTCCTTCATGAAAGCCTTCATCAACGTGTTCCAATTTCGCACCGTCTCCGCCGGTTGAGAGTGGAACCATTGCAATGCCTTCCCGAGTAGTGAGAACGGAAAAAGCCTTGCCCTCATTTGGTCATGAGTCACCCCATCCATGTTGAAAGTCTGACATAGTTGAACGAATGCTTGGAGGTGAAGGTTCGGATCCTCTTTACCGGTGAAGGGTGAATGTTGCACCATGCGGATTGTTGAGGTCTTGATCTCGAACGGTCTTCCGATCTCCTCAAGGTTCAAGATTGGTAGGTCGATGATGTCTGGGGTGCATAGCTCCCCAATCTTGCGTTCTTGCGGTGGTTGGTCACCCATTGGTGGAAGTCGATTCTCCCAAGGACTTTGAGGTGGTGAATTCTTCGGAGATTCCTGCGATCCTTTGTCTTCCGACTCCGAATCTACAAAATCCAGCTTTTTAGCTTGATGTGCTTCGCGTCTCCTTAGCCTGTAAAGTTTTTCTGGATCATCCACAAAATTATTGGGTTTGTTGGAGAGGTAGCCGTCCATCTCCTGTTAGGGTTAGCAATAAACAAAGTATGCAAAAACTAGAAAGTAAAAACAAATCTATAAAAACTAGGGTTAGACAAACTAGATTAGATGTATTTTGAGGATGATCAAAATTTAGTAGATGCAAAAGAAAAACAAAAAGAAAACTGAAAATTACGAAAAGGCAATAAAAAAATCAAATCTTGATCACTTGTTCCCCGGCAACGGCGCCAGAAAAAGGGGCTTGTTGACGGTTAATAATTGTATCAAAGTTCGTTTGTGACTCGCAAGCGTACAAGTCTCCTGTCGTAGTCAAGGGACCCTTCTTCCCTCGAGTGGTGAACCCAAGGTATCGAATCCGTGGAACAAATGTGTGACGCAAAACTCAATCTAATAAAGCCAAGTAACTTCAATCTTCGATAAAAGAAACCCTAATGCATCTAAGTAAAAGAAAAAAATGAATCTAATCTACTAAGGACCGGAGAAAACAAAGTAAGATTGGGTAGATAAACCGATCTAGAGGGATCGGGGTAAGCCTTTTGTTGAAGTTCCAAGCAAGAGAAGAAGTAGCAAATCGAATCTTAATAGAAGCCTCTTTAAATCGTGGTTTCCCGTCCAAATCCGAAAACATCCGCCTTTCGAGACCCCCGTTCTGTCACAACGTATCCCTATTCATGCGGGGAGTTTAGGGCGAGTCAAAAGACAAGTCGAAATTCTTTCGGAAGATCCGGCGTGTACCTCTAGCCACCGCGGCTACAAGAACACCCTATGTAATCTATCTCGAGAATAGAATTGGAATAAGCAAAGCCGATCGAAAAACGAAATCTTCGAGGAAACACTTGATCGCTAGGAAAAGATTCAACTTGATAATTCAACTATAACAATGATACATACACAAGATCACCACCGGGATCCTTCCTTGATCTTGCTTCTAGCTCCGGAACTCCGACGTGGTCTTCCGTGCAAGGTTCTCACGTCGGCTAGGGGAACCCTAGTCAACTAGCTCGACCCTCTCCTCTCCGAGATGGTGTCCCTCTCTTCTCTCGCTCCTCGGCGGGCGATCACGAATTCTTCTCTGCGCGAGGCTCTCGGTCGGGGGGCTATAAATAGCCCGATTGGCGGCTAGGGCAAAGCGAGGGGGCATTTGGGCCCCGGATGGGCTCGGGCCGACCGGATCGGCCGGGCGGCACCGGGCCCATCTAGGCCCGGCCCCGAGGGCTCCTTCGCTCCACGTCGGTTCCCTTGCTTCCCGGATGTTTCCCCCTTCTCGCATGGAGGTCCATGTTGTCGGTTTCTCTCCAAATTGGACTCAACTCCTTGTCTTGCAAGATTCGAAAGCACTTTTTCGGTCGTGTCCTCGGAGTCTCGTCGTCTTCTCGGATCAAGTCCCTGGCTTTTTGGAGTTAAGTTTGCTTCATTGCATGACTTGTACGGGGCTTCAAGGTCTTGTCATGAGGTGCTTGATGAACTTATCCCGAAAGTCTTGCATTCAACACTAAAACCCTGCATGAACATTAAACTCCAAAACCGACATGCACACGTGAACTTGTTATACCACGGGGGTTAGTACCAATGGATAAGGTATAAAACTCATGCCAACACCGAAGGTAAACTCATGGCTAGGTTGACGGATTTTCACCGTCAACAGATGAGCCGGGTTGTCATTTGTGGTGGTGAACAACATGGCGTGCATTGTGAACTCCTCACACTTGTACTCATCCCAAACCTCCGGCACACTAGGCTTCCACAATATCTTCAAGTCATCAACTAGTGGCCTCAAGTAGACATCAATACGGTCACAATGTTGCTTTGGCCCGGAGACCAATATTGTCAGCATCATATATTTCTGTTTCTTGCATAGCCAGGGTGGAAGGTTGTACAACGACAGCACAACAGGCCAAGTGCTATGTGTTGAGCTCTGGTTACCGAATGGGTTCGTGCCATCTGTGCTCATAGAAAACCATATGCTCCTTGTGTCGTTAAACCATGGAAAGTGGGTATTAATGTTACCCCATTGCGCTGCATCTGCAGGGTGACTAAACTTGCCATCTTTCTTATAATTAAGCTCCTTTCGGCCTTCTTCATGCCAATGCAAGAGTTGGGCCTCCTTTCGTGTTGTGAACCATCTTCTCAGCCAAGGAATGATGCAAAAATACAATGCCATCCTCACAGGAGCCCCTCTGTTAGCCTTCTTCTTGCCTTTGATCTCACCGGGCTCGTTCTTGTCATCAACATTATTATCATCTCCACCATCCTTTTTCCTCTTGTACCGATCATAGCCACATTTGGGGCACTTGTCAAGGTCTGCATAATCTCCACGGAACAATAAACAACAGTTCTTGCATGCATTGATTTTTTTAACCTCTATTCCCAGAGGACAGATTATCTTCTTCGCCTCACAGACAGACTCTGCTATTTGGTTTCCTTCAGGTAGCATGTCTCGAAGAACATCTAATAGATGTTTGAAACTTTTGTTGCTCCAACCATGATCTGCCTTAAGCTGCGGAAGTTTTAGGTCACCAGAAAGGCAAGAGGACTTCTGGCAATCAGGATAGAGGGTTTCTTTGAATCTTCAATGAACTGCTTTAGCCTCGCTAATTCAGAAGGTGTGTACACTCGTTGAAACTCAACATCCCACAACATTTGATCAACATTGTGCACACGTTGCAACACCTCACCATCATCGAAGCCCCTAACTTCTTGATCAGTGATATCCTTAGGCCTCAACATATTTCGTGGGAATAATGGTTCATTTCCCTCAAAAAGTCCACTATCATCAACGTCTTCATCATGGTCGGTAGCATGGTGTCGCACTTCACCTTCATTTAGGCAGCCTGCTTCGAGTTCATTAAGGCCTTCCTCACCATGTTTACTCCAACACGTGTAATTTTTTGTGAAACCACATGTGACCAAATGATGAAAAATGATTTCCTGTTGTGCGAATTTCTTTTGGTTCAGATAATCAATACAGGGGCAAAGCATTGCCTGAACACCACGTTTTCTCAAATCCGCCTCTGCTTGATTTAGAAAACCATTGACCCTGCTTAAGAAATTCTCCCAATCTTCTTGGGGCTGTCTGTACATCCAAGCCCGAGCAGCAGACACCATCTGCATTCCATACACCAAATGAGCATAATTTATCACACACAAAAACCGATAACACACAAGAGCATTAGGACAGCTGAAGAATTTCAATAAGAGGGGCCAATTAATTTCCACCTCGACGAGGACTTTCTACGAGGCGAGCATGGCCGAGGAGGATATCGGAGGAGGCGTCGCGACTGCGGCGACAGCGCGGATGATGGCGCGGTCGATGTCTGCGCTAGCCCCTTTCGCCGTCGCGCACGCGGCCGGCCGACATGCTACAGCGCCTTTCTGAGGAGAGAAATTAAGCGCGATCCTTAGAGCGCACGCAGCTGGCGGCAGCGAACGGGATAGGCTGGTGGGGACATCAGAGCACACTGATCGAGCGAGTGACCTTCTGAGGAGAGAGAGCGAGTGTTGTTGTCGGAACAGGAGTGATCTTCTGCGAAGAGAGAGCAAGTTGTGTCGGAAGGAGAAGACACAGACGAGATAACAATGTGTGTCTCCGATGTGAGAAAAAAGGTGACCCTAGGTGGCAATAAAAGGAGACGCATCCTACAAGCATGCGTCTCCAGTACGAAATTATCGGCAACTGACTTTATAGCTCGTTACCAATACGGCAGTGATTAGTAACGAACTTAAGCATCCTGTTACTGATAGGGCATTGATCGGTAACAGACTTTACAAGTCCGTTACCGATAGGTTTGACATTTGTAACGGGCTCTTTTAACATCTGTTACAAAGAATTTATGTAACGGGCATTTAAGAAGCCCGTTACTGTGACAACCCGCCCAGGAAAGTACCGTACTATCGCCTAAGACCGATCCACTTTGGTCATTAAGCAATAATAAAGTACCATCCTGTCGTAAGTCGCCGGGTTAACGCCCGGTAAATCACTTGAGAGCGAGAAGGATCGAATATATGCATTAAAACTCACTCGAAGGCGAGTCCAGAGATACAACAACATTCAAATTCAAATACGTACCCCGAAGGGTTTAATTATTACAAACCATAGTTTTTGTCATGACGAAACAGTTCAGAGTTTTCGAAAAGCAGCGGAAATTAACTAGCGGCAGCAAGTCACCACGGGAGGCCATCCATGATGCTTCAGTAGTCGTCCTCCACCCACTCCAGCTCCCAGCCGAGCGGGATCTCACCGGGCCACACATCACCGAAGGCATTACCGGATCAACACATTACGCAAGGCCGAGTATACTAATACTCGGCAAGTCTTACCCGTCGGTGATATCTACTTCACCAATTCTAGACCATGAAAGGCTTTTTGGCTACTTTGGGTTGCTTTTGCTAAAAAGTAACAAAGAGTAGGTCCTTACTTTCAAGATTTTAGCACAAGTTCTAGTGGTTTAATCTTTACTACATTAGCTTGACTAGTACAAACAAAGTTGTACAATACAATTAATCAAACATCATCTTCATCAACTTTCATCATTAGGGATCACATGACTAGTGGAGTAAGTAGTCTCGGATAACGGTGAGAGGCCGACAATCGATTGATTTAAAAACCTTGCAAGGTAGACCCAAACACACGGTAGGCTGCCCCCGCAAGGACAACTTTCCCAGTCGTCCCCATAAATCCTCGGGTCGGGATCGAATCTTACGGTCTTTGGTGCGGGCTATCCGGCATGTCCCACCCGGTACACCCGAGTCACCATACACCACCGGTGGCGAGCCGTGAGAGCGAATCCCAAGGTAGTAATAGTAGGATCCCTCGCCGCCTCATTAAGGTACTAGGCTTACCGGTCCCATACCCGATATGTGCTTAGTACGTTCAAAGACTTAACCCACATAACCACTGGACCGGAGCCCAGATCCCATGCTCTTACCACGTGAGCAATCCATTTAAGGATACATTGTGATTCCTATCTAGGAACCTATTCTCGCGAGTGAGGTCATCACTCGACTTGTAACGGTCCTATAGCTTAGCAGCTATCGACCTATCATACTAGTAGGGACAAAAGGTACCTAGGGATCATGCATCTAGGGTTTCATTCAACTCTTGAACGTAAATGCACAATCATCCATAGATAATTTGAATAAGAATTTGAAAAGCGGGTTAGATGCACGAGCTTGCCTTCGTCGGCTAGGTTAGCTTGGGCACCCTCGGTGTCGAGTACTCCCACGTCTTTGCAGCGATGCTTCCGCTCCTCCTTCCTCGGTTTCCGGGACAAGGGAGTAATCTCCGTCCGGAAGATCTACACGGAATGCAATGCACTTTAGGTGATGTGATAGTTTGTTGTCTTATCCAACTCTGGTTGGTCATATTCACCTTAACAAGCATCTATCGAATGTTTCTCTTTTAGGAGGGTTAGGGAATGTACATGGGTTACTCTCTTATTCCACATTTGATTAAAGGTTCTTATTAAGTTTATCATTTCATGTGAAAGCTTCATTTCATTTTATTTTTACCAACAAGGGTGGAATTAATATTTTTATTTGTGAATTAACTCCTTATTAGTGTTGATAATTAAATTTCTTTTATTTATATTAAATAATGCTTTCAAAAAGGAAAAAGATTTAATTAAGGATTTTCTTTATTAATTTCCCTTTAATACCAAAAGGGCATTTAAGCCTTTTATTAATCAATTAAATTACCAAAAATTACATGAGTGTTTCTTAAGCCTACTAGCACCTATCCTGGTCCATTGGACCCACATGTAAGTGTTGGATGCTAGGAAAATAAATATTATGGAAAAATAACAAAGGCTAGCTAGTGATTCATCTTAAATGCAAATAAAAATAATTAAGCATCAAAATGGTCCAAACTTTCTTGTGCATGTTCTCTGATCCTAAACAAGCCTAAAAAGCTAGCATGTTCACATGGAACCTCTACTGAACTTGGTTTATTAATTTACAAAGGAAAACATGCATAATTCAAGAATAATTATTTCTGTTAATCCAAAATTCATGATTAATTCACAGGATGTGTATTTTGTTATTACAAGATAGTGTGCGCAAGTTGGGCTCAAGAACGTAAAAATTTTTAACAAGAAAAATCATTTATGCAGATCTGCCAGAGATAGAAAAACATTTTTCGAAAAAGATTTACATCATAACTTTGTGCAATTTTTGGCATAGGAGCTAGTCATGACCTAACACACAGCATATCCAAAAATTAGCTACAGAAGAGTTATGGTTTTTGAGATATTGCAGATCTAGTGTTTTCACATTTGTATTTTTTATGCAAAAACTATAATGCATTAGCTCAGGCCAGAATAACAAAAGTTGTAGAATAAGTCACCACGAATCCAACAAAATTGGTTTCACATTTTTCTGATTTTTCTGTGATTTGCTACGCAATTTACAAGGTTCAGCAAATCTGCTTTAACTATTTGAGTTACCTTTTGCGAATCAGACCCTGGAAAGATTTCCAGATTCGCAATGTCACCCCTGGGCGCGGCCAGCGGCGGTCCGGTGGCAATTCCGGCCGGGGATCGCCGGATTCCGGCCGGGGGAGAGTGGGGGAGTGGCCTAGGGATCACTAGGGGCCGGTTTGTGGGGTTGGACGGGGTGGAGGAGCTGCCGGTGGGGGCGCCCCGCGGCACGGCCGGACGGTGTCCGCCGGGAGCTTGCCTCCGGCGTGTTTACGGTCAGAGCAGGAAGGGGGCGGCGCGGCGTGGCTTCGGTAGGGCAGGGGGAGCAAGGCTCAGGGGCGCTAGGACTGTGAAAGCACTCGTGGACGCGGGACAGCGGCGGCGGTTGCCATGGTGACGCCGACGGCGAGCGCACGGGAGGAACGGCCGTGGCCGCTTTATACCTCGAGCGAGCAGGCAAGGGGAGGGGGTCACGCCTCGCGATGAGATGTCCCTGGGCCAGTTAATGCTGCCCGTACGGCGGCCGAGCCTCGGCCGGCGCGCCTGGCAGGCGCAGCCGTCGGACCGCGGGTTCTGCGGTGCACGGCCGGCCGTCGAACCCGAAGGCTCCACGCGAGGAGGGAACGGATTCCGAGGGCCTCGGTGCGCGCAACGCCCGGGGAAGGAGCGGCCCACCTCGGGGAACGGGCGCCGGCGAGCCCGGACGCCGAGGTAGGGGGCGGCGCGGCGGCGGGCGCACGCGCGCGGCGCGGCGCGGCGTCGCCGGCCCGAAATCGCCCGCCGTGCCGCTGTTTAGACACAAAAATCTCCCAAATCTTGAATAGAAGTGCACAAAGCAATGAATACGAAAGTTGTAGATCTAACTACCCTCTACAACTTTCGAAAGGCCATATAGTGTTTTTCTCAACGGATTTTGCAGAACGTCGTGCCAACATTGAATGTCGGCTGTTTCCGGAAAACGGGGAAAATCTGTCTTGCAAGGGGTTTTTCACAATTTTCCTCTCCAAATTTGAAATGCCAATCTACATGAAAGTTGTGTCTCTCAACAAGATGGACAACTTTCATAAAGGTAGATTTTGAAGTGTTTAGGTGAATTTTGGGGAACGCGGCAAAAGTTCGGACGACATTCGGCGACGTCAACGTTTAAGCCGGTTTTGACCGTGTCTTTGACCAAGGGTCGACTACGGGTGTGTGCAAACTTGGTCAAGGGGTTCATTAGAGTTCATTGGTGAGGTTTTCGGGGTGATGACCCAGGTTGACCTAGGGTTGACCGGTGTTTGACCGGTTTGACTCGGCTGATCCGGTCATTAGTGTTAATGACGGTAATTAAAAACCTGGGGCGTCACAGTCTACCCCCCTTAAACAGAATCTCGTCCCGAGATTCGAAAGTAAAAGACAAAGTAGGGAGGGTTCCCGAATAGAGAGGTTACTTATGAAATTCGGTTGGCTTTGCTTCACTTGAAAGCTTGACTTCTTGTTGCGGTTGCCCTTAGCAGATCCGGGGTTCTGCTTCGCTGCCGGGGGCTTCGGCGTCCGGGGGTTCGGGCACTCATTGGCAAAATGCCGGGCTGTCTACAATTGTAGCATATGCGGGGCGGAAGTTCCTTAAGCTTGGGCACATGCCTGTGGATTCTTTTGGTACCGGAGATTTCCGAAGGCTTGTCTGGAGTGGGGTCATTCTCCACTGCCCAGATGGCGAAGATTGCGAAGACCCATGAGTACGCTTCTTGACAAAGCGGAACTGCTTGCTCGATTCACTGCCGGAAGTGAAATCAGCTTGTCGCTTCTTATCTTCCTGTGCCTTCTTCATAGCATCCTCCTGGGAGATAGCTTTGTTTACTAACTCGTGGTAACTATGGGGTTCCAACAGTATTAGCCTTTCGTACAAGTCACCATTGAGACCATCATGGAAACGTTCCATTTTCTTGGCATCAGTGTCCACGTGATGTCCTCCGTACTGGCAGAGACTATTGAACTTCTGTGCATACTGGTACACGGTGTCAGCTCCTTGCTTCAGAGCCAACAACTCTCTCATTTTTCTCGTCCATAAGTCCTTTAGGAATATGGTGGTCCTTGAAAGCTTGCTTGAATTCAAGCCAAGTGACTTCATGTCCAGCGGGTTGCATAGACTTGAAATGTTCCCACCACATCGGTGCTTCGCCCGAAGTTGTAAGGTTGCAAAGGTTGCCTTGCGCTCCTCGGAGCAAGGAAGGGTAAAAGCAGAAAACTTGGCCTCTATGGCCCTGACCCATGCGTCAGCTTCAAGCGGTTCTTCTGCCTTAGTGAACGTTGGAGGCTTCATCCCAATAAACTGGGTGTAGGTAGTGACCGCATGTGGTCCCTCCTGATTGGCCCCGTGCGGAGGCCTCTGTTCCAACAGCTGCACACGCTGGTCTGTCTGTTGTTGCATCTGCAGGAGCTGGCGCAATAAGTCGGTTTGTGTGGTCAGAAGTGCCTCTGTCGGTGTCAGGGATGGTGGCGGGGGTGGGTCGTTACTACTTGAGGCACAAAAACCATTGGGAGTGTTGCGCGTCGGTTCGACCATCTGAAAAAAATTGAGTTTTCATTAAACACACATTCATAAGCTTGTTCATAATATTGACAAGTAGAATATGTACGACGAAAGCTCATTTATGGTAAGTTTTAAGGAACCGAACAACACAACGGCCATAAGCATCAAATTTGGGAATCGATGCTCTTGCACCGAAAATCCTCATTCAAGGTCCGTAGACGTCCTTCAAGTTGGTATTCCACACGGGATCAAGAATGAACACACAATGGATGACTTCTCCACATTGACTATTCGAGAACCTTGACTGCTCAAGAGAGTTTCTATGTCTAAGGCTTCAACATGTTTAAGGGCAAAAGGGGTTGAAGGGAAAATTCAAGTCGATGAAGATAACAAGTTGGTAGGTGAAATCACCATTGAAGATTGAGTTTTATGATCAAGACATTCCCTCTGACATAGTAGAATAGCATAAGTTCCTTTCTCCGGTTGAGCATTACTGGGTATTCATGTGCACAAAGGCACAGCTGTATGTTAGAGCTCGAAGCGAGCACACATACATAATGACATGTGGTTCTGGCAGTTGTGAACAAAAATTCATAACCAAAAATCCAGAAACCTCAAATCTTTCCCAAGTTTTCCCGGTTCAAAATAAATTCTTTAACACCTAATTAAATTTCAAGGTTGAGCATCGAACAAGGAACAAGGTGGACGGTACTGAACCTAGATGTGCCTAGGAAAGTGTGAACCAAACCAAACGGAACTAGGATTGAGACTTGCTAGTACAAGATAACTAGTTAAGGGGCAATTGTTTTTAACAATTTGGTTTAATTAAACCTAGCACAAGGTAAACAACTTTTTCAAAATTTCGGCAGCATGACGGCTAGGTAGGAGAGGTACTCTATTTTATAAAAAGCACACACTAGCATAAACATCCTTAGAGAGCATATGGAAATTTACTTTTCGGGTCCATTTAGTTGTTTCGATTTTTAACATGCATGACTATTCGACCTCACATGGCAATCAAGCCAAAAATTGAGGTTAGTGCCGGTGGCAAGGCTTTTAATCGTCTCTCCCTATAATATCTAGTCGAGAGCTATACGGTACTAGCTTAACAACTAACGAAGCGCTGTTATGTACCTGCAGAAAACGAACCTTTCGTGCCAGCACGCCACGAAAGCGTCCACATTCATTACCGTTCACTATAGAAACGGTATCCATGCGTTAAGCCACTGCATGGACAGCGTCCTATTTAAGACTCTGACGCGACGTGAGTGCCCATTGGAATAGGCCTCACTTATCCCTCACGGACTTTCCCGTGGTACCATCACATATGGCAAAACGTGACGAGACTCAAACGCGACGTGACACCCATTGGAATAGGTCCCACTAGTCCCTCACAGGACTTTCCTGTGGTACCACCACGTATGGCAAAACGTGATGAACTAGTATGGTTGTGAAAGAAAGTAAGTCTGGCATAAAGTAATGTGCTGGGAGTTAGCAAAATAAACCATAAGTTAATTAAGCCACCTGAAAGAACCCAAAATTCCCTCTAGGGCCTCTCGGTCTAGTTTATCCTTAGCGGACCAACGTATTTTGGAAAATCAGAAAATCTTGGCATATTTTATTCAAAAATCAGTGATTAAGGTTTATTAATTAATCTCTGGTGCATATAAGCTCTGATGCCAATCGCGACAACCCGCCCGGGAAAGTACCGTACTATCGCCTAAGACCGATCCACTTTGGTCATTAAGCAATAATAAAGTACCATCCTGTCGTAAGTCGTAGGGTTAACGCCCGTAAATCACTTGAGAGCACAAGGATCGAATATATGCATTAAAACCGACTCGAAGGCGAGTCCGGAGATACAACAACATTCAAATTCAAATACGTACCCCGAAGGGTTTAATTATTACAAACCATAGTTTTTGTCATGACGAAACGAGTTCGGAGTTTTCGAAAAGCGGCGGAAATTAACTAGCGGCGACAAGTCACCACGGGAGGCCATCCATGATGCTTCGATAGTCGTCCTCCACCCACTCCGGCTCCCGGCCGGCGGGATCTCACCGGGCCACACATCACCGAAGGCATTACCCGGATCAACACATTACGGCAAGGCCGAGTATACTAATACTCGGCAAGTCTTACCCGTCGGTGATATCTACTTCACCAATTCTAGACCATGAAAGGCTTTTTTGGCTCTTTGGGTTGCTTTAGCTAAAAAGTAACAAAGAGTAGGTCCTTACTTTCAAGATTTTAGCACAAGTTCTAGTGGTTTAATCTTTACTACATTAGCCAGCTAGTACAAACAAAGTTGTACAATACAATTAATCAAACATCATCTTCATCAACTTTCATCATTAGGGATCACATGACTAGTGGAGTAAGTAGTCTCGGATAACGGTGAGAGGCCGACAATCGATTGATTTAAAAACCTTGCAAGGTAGACCCAAACACACGGTAGGCTGCCCCCGCAAGGACAACTTTCCCAGGCCGTCCCCATAAATCCTCGGGTCGGGATCGAATCTTACAGTCTTTGGTGCAGGCTATCTGGCATGTCCCACCCAGTACACCCAGAGTCACCATACACCACCGGTGGCGAGCCGTGAGAGCGAATCCCAAGAGTAGTAATAGTAGGATCCCTCGCCGCCTCATTAAGGTACTAGGCTTACCGGTCCCATACCCGACATGTGCTTAGTACGTTCAAAGACTTAACCCACATAACCACTGGACCGGAGCCCAGATCCCATGCTCTTACCACGTGAGCAATCCATTTAAGGATACATTGTGATTCCTATCTAGGAACCTATTCTCGCGAGTGAGGTCATCACTCGACTTGTAACGGTCCTATAGCTTAGCAGCTATCGACCTATCATACTAGTAGGGACAAAAGGTACCTAGGGATCATGCATCTAGGGTTTCATTCAACTCCTGAACGTAAATGCACAATCATCCATAGATAATTTGAATAAGAATTTGAAAACTGGCTTAGATGCACCGGAGCTTGCCTTCGTCAGCTAGGTTAGCTTGGGCACCCTCGGTGTCGAGTACTCCCACGTACTGCAGCGATGCTTCCGCTCCTCCTTCCTCGGTTTCCGGGACAAGGGAGTAATCTTCGTCCGGAAGATCTACACGAAATGCAATGCACTTTAGGTGATGTGATAGTTTGTTGTCTTATCCAACTCTGGGTTGGTCATATTCACCTTAACAAGCATCTATCGAATGTTTCTCTTTTAGGAAGGTTAGGGAATGTACGTGGGTTACTCTCTTATTCCACATTTGATTAAAGGTTCTTATTAAGTTTATCATTTCATGTGAAAGCTTCATTTCATTTTATTTTTACCAACAAGGGTGGAATTAATATTTTTATTTGTGAATTAACTCCATATTAGTGTTGATAATTAAATTTCTTTTATTTATATTAAATAATGCTTTCAAAAAGGAAAAATATTTAATTAAGGATTTTCTTTATTAATTTCCCTTTAATACTAAAAGGGCATTTAAGCCTTTTATTAATCAATTAAATTACCAAAAAATACATGAGTGTTTCTTAAGCCTACTAGCACCTATCCTGGTCCATTGGACCCACATGTAAGTGTTGGATGCTAGGAAAATAAATATTATGGAAAAATAACAAAGGCTAGCTAGTGATTCATCTTAAATGCAAATAAAAATAATTAAGCATCCAAATGGTCCAAACTTTCTTGTGCAAGTTCTCTGATCCTAAACAAGCCTAAAAAGCTAGCATGTTCACATGGAACCTTTACTGAACTTGGTTTATTAATTTACAAAGGAAAACATGCATAATTCAAGAATAATTGTTTCTGTTAATCCACAATTCATTATTAATTCACAGGATGTGTATTTTGGTATTACAAGACAGTGTGCACAAGTTGGGCTCAAGAACATAAATATTTGTAACAAGAAAAATCATTTATGCAGATCTGCTAGAGATAGAAAAACGTTTTTAGAAAATGATTTACATCATAACTTTGTGCAATTTTTGGCATAGGAGCTAGTCATGACCTAACACACAACATATCCAAAAATTAGCTACAGAGGAGTTATGGTTTTTGAGATATTGCAGATCTAGGGTTTTCACATTTGTATTTTTCATGCAAAAACTATATTGAATTAGCTCAGGCCAGAATAACAAAAGTTGTAGAATAAATCACCACAAATCCAACAAAAGTGGTTTCACATTTTTCTGATTTTTCTGTGATTTTCTACGCAATTTACAATGTTCAGAAAATCTGCTTTAACTATTTGAGTTACCTTTTGCGAATCGGACACGGAAAGATTTCCCGGATTCGCAATGTCACCCCCGGGCGCGGCCAGCGGCGGTCCGGCGGCAATTCCGGCCGGGGATCGCCGGATTCCGGCCGGGGGGAGGGTGGGGGGAGTGGCCTGGGGATCACGGGGGGCCGGGTTGTGGGGTTGGACGGGGTGGAGGAGGCGCCGGGGGGGGCGCCCGCGGCACGGCCGGGACGGTGTCCGCCGGAGCTTGCCTCCGCGTGTTTCCGGGTCGGAAGCAGAAGGGGGGCGGCGCGGCGTGGCTTCGGTAGGGCAGGGGGGAGCAAGGCTCGGGGCGCTAGGACCGTGAAAGCACTCGTGGACGCGGAACGGCCGCGGCGGTTGCCATGGTGACGCCGACGGCGAGCGCACGGGAGGAACGGCCGTGGCCGCTTTATACCTCGAGCAAGCGGGCAAGGGGGTCACGCCTCGCGATGAGATGTCCCCGGGCTAGTTAATGCGCTCGTACGGCGGCCGAGCCTCGGCGGCGCGCCTCGGCGCGCGGCCCGTCGGACCGCGGGTTCTCGCGGTGCACGGCCGGCCGTCGAACCCGAAGGCTCCACGCGAGGAGGGAACGGATTCCGAGGGCCTCGGTGCGCGCAACGCCCGGGGAAGGAGCGGCCCACCTCGGGAACGGGCGCCCGGCGAGCCCGACGCCGAGGTAGGGGCGCGCGCGGCGCGGCGCACGCGCGCGGCGCGCGCGGCGCGGCACGGCGTCGCCGGCCCGAAATCAGTTCGTCGTGCCGCTGTTTAGACACAAAAATCTCCCTAATCTTGAATAGAAGTGCACAAAGCAATGAATACGAAAGTTGTAGATCTAACTACCATCTACAACTTTCAAAAAGGCCATATAGTGTTTTTCTCAACGGATTTTGCACGAACGTCGTGCCAACATTGAATGTCGGCACATTCGGAAAACGGGAAAATCTGTCTTTCAAGGGGGTTTTCACAATTTTCCTCTCCAAATTTGAAATGCCAATCTACATGAAAGTTGTGTCCCTCAACAAGATGGACAACTTTCATAAAGGTAGATTTTGAAGTGTTTAGGTGAATTTTGGGGAACGCGGCAAAAGTTCCGGACGACATTCGCTGACGTCAACGGTTAAGCCGGTTTTGACCGTGTCTTTGACCAAGGGTCGACTACGGGTGTGTGCAAACTTGGTCAAGGGGTTCATTAGAGTTCATTGGTGAGGTTTTCGGGGTGATGACCCAGGTTGACCTAGGGTTGACCGGTGTTTGACCGGTTTGACTCGGCTGATCCGGTCATTAGCGTTAATGACGGTAATTAAAAACCTGGGGCGTCACAGTTACCAGAAGTCCACAATGGTCACAGGTGTTGTGGAGGCCAACCCCGGGGTCGTCCTGGCGCGCTTATAGGTAACGGGCGGCAAACCACAATCGTTACAGATGTGGGTGGATGTAACGGGCGTTAAGGGCCAGTTACAAATGTTGTGTGACCTATTTGAGGTTTTCACGTAGTGAGTTGCAGTTTTCCCCAATTAGGATGTCCATCCCAGAGAGGAAACATGCCTTTATGTTTCTTGTGCGGGTCAGGCAATCAAGGAGGGCATCATAGCCCTTACGTTCGTTCCACTGCAGCTCGACGGCAAATCGCTCTAGCCCAACACGCCGACCAACAGCCACGTTCATGCACATGTGACGCATCTCCCGGTAGGTCACCATTAGGCTACAGAGGTCATCCATGGCCCGCTTCGAGGTTGCAACGAGGTGGCCGGCGATGTCAATGTTCATCTTGGTGGGAAGCCCCACTAGCGATAACGAAAACCGCCTCGATGACATGATTACTGATCTACAGGCGTCCTGAAAATAGTTTGATCAAACATCAGAGTTCCAGGTCAAATGCACATTCAAATTGATACAGAGACTTGGAAGAGAGCATTGTATTCTCACTGATCTTCCATTCAAGAGGAGGAGATGCAATTGCAAAAAGGTTCGTTGTACCCCAGGCAGAAGAAGTCGATGAATGCTCCATTTACAACAAATCCACCATTCCTTTCTACACATTTACAGTAAATTCACTGCTCCTTTACCACCCAAAACAAATGTTGATGCTACTCTGTTGATTTCGAGATAATGATAATAATTGATTGTTACTGTTGGTGAACCTAATTGTTGACGACTACTAAGTACCAGTTTTAGGCTGTCAATTCCTGCATAACATAAATGGAAAGTGGTCATCAACACTAGAATAGGGGTTTATACTGACAATTTCCACAAGTGTTGGTATTTCAATCATTTATTACAGGACACGTCAAAATGCATATGGAATGATACAATTGAGAGCAAATAAACCAGTGGCATAAATATGGCATCATCATACACAACCTCAAATGCCAAACTCGTCTGCACCATTGCAACGGGCCTGTCAAAATGATCAAAATGGATATATCATTTGCCTACTTTGAAGTTTGGATGAAAGAGATAAGCACAATATATCATATGGGCCCAGTGGGACCCACACCAGGCCACGTGGCGACGTGCTAGCACACAGGAGTCCACGTGGCCATGGCACATCATCGATCCACAGAAGCACACTCTCAAGCAATCAGGAGCAAGCACGCGGATCCTAGGGCCCACAACCACAAGATAACTGGCTAGAAACACCGCCAGTCACTTGGGACCCACCTGCCAGTCACTTGGATGAAAGATGGCACGAACGGGGCCACCTGGGATCGGCAGACCCCCAGGTCGGCCGACCCCACTCTAAGGCCTCTCGCGCTATCCTTCCATGTGTCGGCTTGTCGTGATGAACCAAAGGCGGTGCCAGGTGCCTGCCCTAATATTCCATTGAAATCCTGCAGCTCCTCCTCATGAAATATTCACCAACTTGGCCCCTACTCCTCGGCACCTGTCGGGCATACTCCCCGGGTACCCATACAAGGAAGGATGATGACGGACTCCTACTAGAATTCTCCTGTAATCCTACTATGACTTGTACCGTGTAATCCTACTAGGACTCACTAGGAATCCGCCCTGGTACGTTGTGTGGCTCGTCTCGCTGATCGTCGCGCGGCTCGTCGTCGACTACTTCGCCTCCGCCGCGCGTCCGGGTGCCACGGCACGTCGCGCGGCTCGTCACGCGGCTCGTCGCGCCCCGCCCCTACGTCGACTACTCCGCCTCACGCGGGCTCGTCGTCGATTACTTCGCCTCCGCCACGCGTCCGGATGCCTCGGCATGTCGCGCGACTCATCACACAACTCGTCGCGCGCGCGTCGTTGACTACTTCGACAACGCGCGCGTCCGGGTGCCTTGGCACGTCGCGCGGCTGCTCGTCACGCGGCTCGTCGCGCTGCTCATCGTCGACTACTCCACCTCGCGCAGGCTCGTCGTCGACTACTTCGCCTCCGCCGCGTGCGTCCGGGTGCCTTGGCACATCGCGCGGCTCGTCACTCGGCTCGTCGCGGCCCCGCTCGTTGTCGACTACTCCGCCTCGCGCAGGCTCGTCGTCGACTACTTCGCCTCCGGCGCACGTCCGGGTACCTCGGCACGTCGCGCGGCTCGTCACACAGCTCGTCGCGCCACCCGTCATCAACTACTTCGCTTCCGCCGCGCGTCCGGATGCCTCGGCACATCGCGCGGCTCGTCACGCAGTTCGTCGTGCCGCTCGTCGTCGACTACTCCACCTCGCGCAGACTCATCGTTGACTACTTTGCCTTCACCGCGCGTCCGGGTGCCTCGGCACGTCGCGCGGCTCGTCACGTAGCTCGTCGCGCCGCCCGTCGTCGACTACTTCGACAACATCGCGCGTCGGGGTACCTTGGCTCGTCGCGCGGCTCATCACGAGGCTCGTCGCGCTGCTCGTCATCGACTACTCCGCCTCACGCAGGCACGTTGTTGACTACTTCGCCTCCGCCGAGCGTCCGGGTGCCTCGGCACGTCGCGCGGCTCGTCGTCGACTACTTCGCCTCCGCCTCGGGTTCAGGAGCCTCGGTACGTTGCGTGGCTCGTCTCGCTGATCGTTGCGTGGCTCGTCGTCGACTACTTCGCCTCCGTCGCGCGTCCCGGGTGCCTCGGCACGTCGCGCGGCTCGTCACGCGGCTCGTCGCGCCGCTCGTCGTCGACTACTCCGCCTCGTGAAGGCTCCTCGTCGACTACTTCGCCTCCGCCGCGCGTCCGGGTGCCTCGGGATGTCGCGCGGCTCGTCGTCGACTACTTCGCCTCGCTCGCCGTCGTCGACTACTTCCTGCATTCCACCCATTCGCGCGAGCCGCTGGTCACGCCGCTCGTCGTCGACTACTCGCACTCGCGCGGCTCGTCGTCGACAACTTCGCCTCGCGCGGGGTGCCTCGGCATCGACTGCCTCATCACGCGGCTCGTCGCGCGCTCGTCGTCGAGCTACTCGCCTCGCCCCCCCCCCCCCCCCGTGCCACCCGTCGTCAACTACTTCGCCCCCGCGCGTGCGCGTCGGATGCCTCGGCACATCGCGCGGCTCGTCACGCGGCTCGTCGTGCCGCTCGTCCACGCGGCTCGTCGTGCCTCTCGTCGTCGACTACTCCGCCTCGCGCGGCCTTGTCGTCGACTACTTCGCCTCCGCCGCGCATCCGGGTGCCTCGGCATGTCGCGCGGCTCATCACGCAGCCCTCGCTCGCGCCGCCGTCGTCGACTACTCCCTCACCCAACTCCGCGCGTCCGGGTACCTCGGCACGTCGCGCGGCTCGTCCCGCGGGCTCGTCGCGGCCGCATCGACGACTCCGCCCGCGCGCTATGTCGTCGACTACTCCACCTCACACGAGGCTTGTCGTCGACTACTTCGCCTCCTCCGCGGTCCGCGTCCGCGGCACGTGCGCGGCCGTCACGCGGCTCATCGCGCCGCTCGTCGTCGACTACTCCGCCTCGCGCGGCGCTCGTCGTCGACTACTTTGCTCCTCGCGCGTCGGGTGCCTCGGCACGTCGCGCTGCTCGTCACGCGGATCGTCGCGCCGCTCGTCGCCGACTGGTCCGCGTCGCCAGCTCGTCGTCGACTACTGCCTCGCGCCGGCTCGTCGTCGCGACTCATCGCGCCGTCGTCGACTACTCCGCCTCGCGCGAGGGCTCGTCGTCGACTACTTCGCCTCCCGCCGTCCCCCCCCCCCCCGCGTCCGGATGCCTCGGCACATCGCACGGCTCGTCACGCAGCTCGTCGTGCCGCTCGTCGTCGATTACTCCGCCTCGCGCAGGCTCGTCGTCGACTACTTCGCCTCCGCCGAGCGTCCGGGTGCCTCGGCATGTCGCGCGACTCATCACGCAACTCGTCGCGCCACCCTTCGTCGACTACTTCGACAACGCCGCGCGTCAGGTACCTCGGCACGTCGCGCAGCTCGTCACGCGGCTCGTCGCGGCCGCCCGTCGCGTCGTCGACTTCTCCACCTCGCGCGAGCGGCTCCGTCGTCGACTACTTCGCCTCGGCCTCGCGTCGGGCCCCCCCCCCCGTGCCTCGGCACGTCGCGCGGCTCGTCACGCGGCTCGTCGCGCGCGCTCGTCGTCGACTACTCGACCTCGCGCGGGAGCTCGTCGTCGACTACTTCGCCTCCCGCCGCGCGTCCAGGGTGCCTCGGCACGTCGCGCGGCTCGTCACGCGGCTCGTCGCGCGCGCTCGTCGTCGACTACTTCACCTCGCGCGTCTCGGGGTGCCTCGGCACATTGCGCGGCTCGTCCCGCGGACTCGCTGCTCCTCGTCGCCGGCTCGTCGTCGACTACTCCACGTCGTCGCGGCTCGTCGTCGACTACTCCGCCTCCTCGCGAGTCTCGTCCTCGGCTACTCCACCGTCCGCGAGCTCGTCGTCAACTACTTCGCCTCCGCGCGCGTCCGGGTGCCTCGGCACATCGCGCGGCTCGTCACGCGACTCGTCGTGCCGCTCGTCGTCGACTACTCCGCCTCGCGCAGGCTCGTCGTCGACTACTTCGCCTCCGCCGCGCGTCGGGGTGCCTCGGCATGTCGCGCGGCTCGTCACGCAGCTCGTCGCGCCGCCGTCGTCGACTACTCCGCCTCACGCCGCGCGGCTGCGCGCCGCCCTCGGCGTCGCGCGGCTCGTCACGCGGCTCGTCGCGCCGCTCGTCGTCGACTACTCCGCACGTCGCGCGGGCTCATCGTCGACTCCTCCCGCGCGCGTCCCGGGTGCCTCGGCCGTCGGCGGCTACGTCGCGCCCACTTGTCGTCAACTACTTCGCCTCCGCCGTGCGTCCGGATGCCTCGGCACATCGCACGGCTCGTCACGCAGCTCGTCGTGCCGCTCGTCGTCGACTACTCCGCCTCGCGCAGGCTCGTCATCGACTACTTCGCCTCCGCCTCGCGTACAGGTGCCTCGGTACGTTGTGTGGCTCGTCTCGCGGATCGTCACGCGGCTCGTCGTTGACTACTTCGCCTCCGCCGCGCGTCCGGGTGCCTCGGCATGTCGCGCGCCTCATCACGCAACTCGTCGCGCCGCCCTTCGTCGACTACTTCGACAACGCCGCGCGTCCGGGTACCTCGGCCGTCGCGCGGCTCGTCACGCGGCTCGTCGCCGCTCGTCGTCGACTGCTCCACCTCGCGCGAGCTCGTCGTCGACTACTTCGCCTCCACCCGCGTGCGGGTGCCTCGGCACGTCGCGCGGCCCTCATCACGCGGCTCGTCGTGCCGCTCGTCGTCGACTACTCCGCCTCGCGCGAGGCTCGTCGTCGACTACTTCGCCTCGGGGCGCGCGTCCGGGTGCCTCGGCACGTCGCGCGGCTCGTCACGCGGATCGTCGCGCCGCTCGTCGTCGACTACTCCGCGTCGCTTAGGCTCGTCGTCGACTACTCTGCCGCGCGCGCTCGGCTCGTCGCGCGGTCGACTACTACGCGTCGCGCAGGCTCGTCGTCGACTACTCCGCCTCGCGCAGGCTCGTCGTCGACGACTCCGCCTTGCGTAGGCACGTCGTCGACTACTTCGCCTCCGCCGCGTGTCCGGGTGCCTCGGCACGTCGCGCAGCTCGTCACGCGGCTCGTCGCGCCGCTCGTCGTCGACTACTCCCACCTCGCGCGGGCTCGTCGTCGACTACTTTGCCTCCCCCGCGCGTCCCGGGTGCCTCGGCACGTCGCGCGGCTCGTCACGCGGCTCGTCGCGCCGCTCGTCGTCGACTACTCCGCGTCGCTTGGGCCCCTCGTCGTCGACTCGTCACCCGCCTCGCGCGGCGCTTGTCGTCGACTACTCCGCGTCGCGCAGGCTCGTCGTCGACTACTTCGCCTCGCGCGAGGCTCCTCGGGATGTCGTCGGCACGTCACCGACTCGTCACGTGGCTCGCCTTGCGTGCGCGTCGTCCTCGACTACTTCGCCCCCTCCGCCGCGCCGCCCTCGTCCCGGGTGCCTCGGCACGTCGCGCGGCTCGTCACGCGGCTCGTCGCGCGCTCGTCGTCGACTACTCCGCCTCGCGCGCGAGCTCGTCGTCGACTACTTCGCCTCGCCGCACGTCGGGTACCTCGGCACGTCGCGCGGCTCGTCACACGGCTCGTCGCGCCCCCCGTCATCAACTACTTCGCCTCGCGCGCGCGTCGGGGTGCCTCGGCACATCGCGCGGCTCGTCACGCGGTTCGTCGTGCCGCTCGTCGTCGACTACTCCACCTCGCGCGGGCTCGTCGTCGACTACTTTGCCTCCGCCAGCGCGTCGGGTGCCTCGGCACGTCGCGCGGCTCGTCACGCGGCTCGTCGCGCCGCTCGTCGTCGACTACTCCGCCTCGCGCCCCGGGGCTCGTCGTCGACTACTTCGCCTCCGCCGCGCGTCGCGGTGCCTCGGCACGTCGCGCGGCTCGTCACGCGGCTCGTCGCGCCGCTCGTCGTCGACTACTCCCCCTCGCGCGGCTCGTCGTCGACTACTTCGCCGCTCCACCTCGCGTCCGGGTGCCTCGGCACGTGTGCGCGGCTCGTCACGCGGCTCGTCGCGCGCTCGTCGTCGACTACTTCGCCTCCGCCGCGCGTCCGGTGCCTCGGCACGTCGCGCGGCTCGTCACGCGGCTCGTCGCGCCGCTCGTCGTCGACTACTCCGCCTCGCGCGAGGCTCGTCGTCGACTACTCCCCGCCTCGCTGGGCTCGTCGTCGACTACTCTCGCCGCGCGTCCGGGTGCCTCGGCACGTCGCGCCACTCGTCGTCGTCGCGCCACCGTCATCAACTACTTCGCCTCCGCCGCGCGTCGGGTGCCTCGGCACGTCGCGCGGCTCGTCACGCGGCTCGTCGCGCCGCTCGTCGTCGACTACTCCGCCTCGCGCGTCGGCTCGTCGTCGACTACTCACCTCGCCTCGTCGCGGCGTCCGACTGCTCGCCTCGGCATGTCTCGCTGCTCGCCTCGCGCGACTCCTCGGGTGCCCTCGGCTCGTCTCGCGCGCCGCCTCGTGAAGGCTCGTCGTCGACTACTTCGCCTCCGCCGCGCGTCGGGGTGCCTCGGCACGTCGCGCGGCTCGTCACGCGGCTCGTCGCGCGCTCGTCGTCGACTACTTCCCTCGCGCGCGCGTCGGTGCGTCGACTGCGTCGCGCTCCGTCCGCCCCGTCGCGCGGGCTCGTCGTCGACTACTCCACGCCTCGCGCCGCCGGTGCGGGTGCTCTCGGCCCTCGCGCGGCTCGTCGTCGACGACTCCTCGCCCCCCCTGCGCGGGCTCGTCGTCGACTACTTCGCCTCCGCCGCGTCGTCGCGCGCCTCGGCATCGCGCCACCTGTCGTCAACTACTTCGCCTCGCGCCGCGTCGTCGTGCCTCGGCACATCGCGCGGCTCGTCACGCGGCTCGTCGTGCCGCTCGTCGTCGACTACTCGCCTCGCGCGGAGCTCGTCCGTGCCGCGTCCACTTCGCCACTCCTCACGCGTCCCGCGTGCCTCGGCATGTCGCGCGACTCATCACCAACTCGTCCGCCGCCGCGTCGACTACTCGGCACGTCGCGCGTGCGTCGTCGACTGCGGCTCGTCACGGCGGCTCGTCGTCGACTACTCCACCTCGCGCGAGGGCTCGTCGTCGACTACTTCGCCTCCACCACGCGTGCGGGGTGCCTCGGCACGTCGCGCGGCTCGTCACGCGGATCGTCGCGCCGCTCGTCGTCGACTACTCCGCCTCGCGCAGGCTCGTCGTCGACTACTTTGCCTCCGCCGCGCGTCCGGGTGCCTCGGCACGTCGCGCGGCTCGTGACGCGGATCGTCGCGCCGCTCGTCGTCGACTACTCCGCGTCGCTTAGGCTCGTCGTCGACTACTCTGCCTCGCGCAGGCTTGTCATCGACTACTACGCGTCGTGCAGGCTCGTCGTCGACTACTCCGCCTCGCGCAGGCTCGTCGTCGACGACTCCGCCTTGCGTAGGCACGTCGTCGACTACTTCGCCTCCACCACGCGTCTGGGTGCCTTGGCACGTCGCGCGGCTCGTCACGCGGCTCGTCGCGCCGCTCGTCGTCGACTACTCCACCTCGCGCAGGCTCGTCGTCGACTACTTTGCCTCCGCCGCGCGTCGGGGTGCCTCGGCACGTCGCGCGGCTCGTCACGCAGCTCGTCGCGCCGCTCGTCGTCGACTACTTCGCGTCGCTTAGGCTGCGTCGTCGCTACTCTCGCCCCCCCCTCGTCGCGCGGCTTGTCGTCGACTACTCCTCGTCGCGTCCCGCTCGTCGTCGACTGCTCATCCGCGGCTCGCGCGGGCTCGTCGTCGACTACTCCGCCTCCCGCGTCGTGCGCACGTTGTCGACTACTTCGCTTCCGCCACGCGTCTGGGTGCCTCGGCACGTCGCGCGGCTCGTCACGTCGGCTCGTCGCGCGCGCTCGTCGTCGACTCCTCCGCCCTCGCGCGAGCTCGTCGTCGACTACTTCGCCTCGCCGCGCGTCCGGTGCGTCTCGGCGCGTCGCGCGGCTCATCACGCGGCTCGTCGCGGGCGCGTCGTCGGCTACTTCGCCTCCGCCGCGCGTCCCGGGTGCCTCGGCACATCGCGCGGCTCGTCACGCGGCTTCGTCGTGCGCTCGTCGTCGACTACTCCACCTCGCGCGGACTCATCGTTGACTACTTTGCCTTCACCGCGCGTCCCGGGTGCCTCGGCACGTCGCGCGGCTCGTCACGCGGCTCGTCGCGCCGCCGTCGTCGACTACTCCGCCTCACCCGGGCTCATCGTCGACTACTTCGCCTCCGTCGCGTCGTGCCTCGGCACGTCGCGCGGCTCATCACGCGGCTCGTCCGCGCGCTCGTCGTCGACTACTCCCCTCACGCGAGGGCTCGTCGTCGACTACTTCGCCTCCGCGAGGCGTCGACCGCGTCGGGTGCCTCGGCACCGTCGCGCGGCTCGTCGTCGACTACTTCGCCTCCGCTCGTCGCGTCGGCTGCCTCGGTACGTTGTGCGTCGCTCGTCTCGCGGCTCGTCGCGCGGCTCGTCGTCGACTACTTCGCCTCGCGCGCGTCCGGGTGCCTCGGCACGTCGCGTCGTCGGCACGTCCCGCGGCTCGTCGCGCCGCTCGTCGTCGACTACTCCGCGTCCGCGCGCACGTCGGCCTCGCGCCGTCGCGCTCGTCGTCGACTACTCCCGCCTCGCGCGCGTCGTCGTCGACTACTTCGCCTCGCCGCGCGTCGGTCCTCGGCACGTCGCGCCAGCTCGTCGTCGACTACTTCGCCTCCGCGGGCGTCGTGCCTCGGCACATCGCGCGGCTCGTCACGCGACTCGTCGCGCGCGCTCGTCGTCGACTGCTCCGCCTCGCGCGGGCTCGTCGTCGACTACTTCGCCTCCGTCGCGCGTCCCCCCGGGTGCCTCGGCACGTCGCGCGGCTCATCACGCGGCTCGTCGCGCCGCTCGTCGTCGACTACTCCGCCTCGCCAGCGCTCGTCGCCGGTACTCCGCCTCACGTCGCGCGGGGCCTCGTCGTCGCGGCTCGTCACGCGGCTCGTCGCCGCTCGTCGTCGACTACTCCACCTCGCGCGGGCTCGTCGTCGACTGCTTCGCCTCCGCCACGCGTCCGGGTGCCTCGGCACGTCGCGCGGCTCGTCACGCCTCGGCTCGTCGCGCCGCTCGTCGTCGACTACTCCCGCCTCGCGCGAGGCTCGTCGTCGACTACTTCGCCTCCGCCGCGCGTCGGGGTGCCTCGGCACGTCGCGCGGCCTCGTCACGCGGCTCGTCGCGCCGCTCGTCGTCGACTACTCCGCCTCGCGCAGGCTCGTCGTCGACTACTCCGCCTCGCGCAGGCTCGTCGTCGACTACTTCGCCTCCGCCGGCGTCCGGGTGCCTCGGCACGTCGGCCACGTCGTCGACTACTTCGCCTCCGCCGCGCGTCCGGGTGCCTCGGCACATCGCGCGGCTCGTCACGCGACTCGTCGCGCGCTCGTCGTCGACTACTCCGCCTCGCGCCGCTCGTCGTCGACTACTTCGCCTCCGCCGCACGTCCGGGTAACTCGGCACGTGGCGCGGCTCATCACAAGGCTCGTCGCGCTGCCCGTCGTCAACAACTTCGCCTCCGCCGTGCGTCCGGGTGCCTCGGCACATCTCGCAGCTTGTCACGCAGTTCATTGTGCCGCTCGTCGTCGACTACTCCACCTCGCGCAGACTCATCGTTGACTACTTTGCCTTCACCGCGCGTCCGGGTGCCTCGGCACATCGCGCGGCTCGTCACGTAGCTCGTCGCGCCGCCCGTCGTCGACTACTTCGACAACACCGCGCGTCCGGGTACCTCGGCACGTCGCGCGGCTCATCACGCGGCTCGTCGCGCTGCTAGTCATCGACTACTCCGCCTCACGCAGGCACGTTGTCGACTACTTCGCCTCTGCCGAGCGTCCGGGTGCCTCGGCACGTTGCGCAGGCACGTCGTCGACTACTTCGCCTCCGCCTCGCGTACAGGTGCCTCGGTACGTTGTGCGGCTCGTCTCGCGGATCGTCGCGCGGCTCGTCGTTGACTACTTCGCCTCCGCCGCGCGTCCGGGTGCCTCGGCACGTCGCGTGGCTCGTCACGCAGCTCGTCGCGCCGCTCGTCGTCGACTACTCCACGTCGCGCAGGCTCGTCGTCGACTACTCCGCCTCGCGTAGGCTCGTCGTCGACTACTCCGCGTCATGCAGTCTCGTCGTCGACTACTCCACCTCGCGCAGGCTCGTCGTCGACTACTTCGCCACTGCCACGTGTCCGAGTGCCTCGGCATGTCGCGCAACTCATCACGCAGCTCGTCACGCCGCTCGTCGTCGACTACTCCGCCTCACGCAGGCTCTTCGTCGACTACTTCGCCTCCGCCGCGCGTCCGGGTGCCTCGGCACGTCGCGCGACTCGTCACACGGCTCGTTGCGCCGCTCGTCGTCGACTACTCCGCCTCGTGAAGGCTCGTCGTCGACTACTTTGCCTCCGCCGCGCGTCTGGGCGCCTCGGCATGTCGCGCCGCTCGTCATGCGGCACATCATGCCGCTCGTCGTTGACTACTCCGCGTCGCGCAGGCTCGTCGTCGACTACTCCGGCTCGCGCAGGCTCGTCGTCGACTACTCCACGTCGTGCAAGGTCGTCGTCGACTCCCCACTGGCCGAACGATGCGGTGCCTGGCTGCTTTGTTCCTTGGTTCGATTCCTCCCTCCTTCTTTCGTGCTTAGCGTGTGCTTCAAGGAATCGTTCCTAAGACTTGAGGTTGATCCAGCCTCGTTGTCTTGGTGATTGGTGTGTGATTCGATCCATCACTCGTGTGTGACCATGGTAGGATAGCCATCTTGTTATATATCATGTTGCATTTGTATCATATTGCATTTTTAGGATGATGAGCTTCTTTCATATGCCTCATTTGAGTTTCTTTCACTAGTAGGGATGTTGACAACAATGACCACATAACTTGGTCACGGAAAACTCTCAATTCGTCAACGCATTTTGTATTTTATGACCAATTTGTGACCAAAATTGTTTGGTCACCTATCGAACATCACATTTTGAATCACAGTGACCAAACCACTATTTTGGTCACACGAGATGGGATTCCATTCGGTGACCAATATGTTTTGGTCACGGATGTATTCCCATCTATGACGATATTGTTTGGTCAACGATGACGAGCGATTATGGTCATAATTGTACATACGGCTAGCGTTCGTTAGCCGTCTTGGCCCGTCGATCTAACGGCGTACGTAACGTTGTAGTGACCAATGGATTTGGTCATAGATGAGCGAACATTTTCATCGGGAATGACCATTTGCGGGCTTGTGGTCTGTCCACGTGGCGATGACGTGGTGCTTACGTCGTTATTGACATCGGCTAGTGACGTGGATAGATTTGCGTGGCTTTTTCCATTGGTCCACGTGTCATCTTGTGATTGGTTATCGGATCATCAGAAAAATTACAGATTTAGGCCTGAGAAATTCGAAGCATTTTGGTCTTAGTGACAGCCAGCTGTAGTCGAGAAAAGTGACATTCAGTATGGCCAGCATACATGATAATTTTTTAATAACATGCAGATGGTATTTGATAACCAAAAGCTGAATAATTAAACATTCCGGAGAATTCAAGCCCGACATATCTGTTCACACAAGCTGACACCATCTAAAAGTTTGATATGACAAGTACTAAAAACTAGATAACGGCAACGCAACAACTAGAACATAGGAACTAAAGTTTTGTTCGTAGGCAAAATACGCCGGACAACCTAGCGACGCAGGTTATTGCATATCCAAATTCACCGGCGGCTACGGCGGCCCTCACTTTGAAGTAGAAGGGGTGGATTGGATGACCATCGCGTACGACCAGGCGATTGGTGTCTTCCGGGGCCTTGGCATTTTTCTGCGTCGGCCCGGCTTGTACTCCTCCAACTCCCGACTTGTCGTTGCCTGCCTTGCCTCCGCTTCTTCATATCGTTGCCAGAGAATGTTGATTTCACCTTGCACGGCAGCCTAGCTTGGTTGCCTAGTTCTTCCCGAGTCTCTCTTTCATTTGTTGATGATGATTTGGAGGACCCAACTTGTTTGATGCCAAGACTCTTGAGGAATAGCTGTGAACTTGTCTGGGACAGTGACTTGGACACAACATTGATGCTGGACACTGGGGTCTAACCTTCTTCAACAGGTTGTGCCCTCAAATTTTCCATAGCAGCCTGAATGTGCAATAAGTAGTAGGTTAGGGAATAACAATTATGTTTAATCATAACAATAGACAGAATAAATTATGTTGTGGATTGTGAACAGTTTAGACAAGACCATACTGAATTATGAACATTTAAGCTGGAAGAGACGAATATAAAAGCTGCGGTACAAGACATAGTACTTATATAATGTAAAACACAGGACATCATAGAATTGGTGAGAACTTACAACTGCTTCTCTTGCTGCTTCACTAAAACCCTTTTTGGAGCTGGTATGACAGGTCACAAAGGCCTCCACAGCATCAAGTTCTTCATTGTGTTCATGGCTGGGCTCTGCATCAAGTTTTTAATCAAACACACCAAAGTTGTATCAGATCAAATGAACAAGTTATTGAGTGCAAATGAATAGGTACTGGTATAGTAAATAGTTCACTTACAAAATGATGCAAGTGTGCCATACTGCATTGCAAAGGCAGCCAGCACGATGATGCCTTCACTCTCGATTGCGATTCTGCTTGTTGTTTTCACATGTTTCCTGCATGAGATCAGTGGCTCAAAATAAGAAAATTTGTGAACTGATTTTGAAAGAAGAATATTTGACAACATATGTTTTTAATTCTTTTCTTTTCGAGAAACCCCTCAACCAAATAATTTCAGAACCTTAACTCAACCTTTCACCCTCATTATGGTGCCGAGGTTGACTTATTTTTCATGCTAAAACCACACGAGTAGAGCCACGATTTGTGTTTAAGTGTTAATAAAATTCAGCACGTGTGTTGACGGATAAAAGACGTATCCCTCTACGATCCGCAAGCGTACGGACCCCACACCTTTTTCACCACGGGATTCCCAAGGTTCTTGTCAATCCGCGGAGCAAGGGGGATTACAAGCGTTCGATCAACAACGACACACTAGCTACTAAAACTCTAACAACTATTATACTAGAAAAACAACTAAACTCACTAGAGAGAATAATAAACGATCAAGAGAGAAGACACTCGCCCACGGGTCTACGATACTAGAGCATGCAATCGCTTAAAGACATGAAAAACCAATCTAATCTATCGGGGTTATGACCACGGTTTCGCCCTTTCCCTCCTCTCGTATCGTCACTACGCGAAGGTATTCATGACTAGACCTTTGATGGCCACGGCGTATTGAATGGATCCAAGGAAGCATTGGAGCTCGTACTCCCTCTACGGCATGGTAGCTAACCTTAAAGCATTAAAGTATATTCAACACAAGATGATAGATAGAAAATCCGACAAAGTGCGATTACATCTCACGATCGATTACAACCCATGGACGAATGAGAAGATTACCCCATCAAGGTGTCGATCATGGCACCGTTGATCATGGTTTCCCTTCCGCCGTGTCTTCCTCCTCCACGAGAGGGTGCTTCCTTCGAGGTGGTTGATCTCCGGCCCCGGAGATCCTCCTCCTCTCTCTCTAGCTTGTAGATGGCCTTCTCGGGTGCGAATAAACTCCTCTCTCGTCCGTTGGCGGCGCGTCGGGGGTTTTAGGGTCGAAGATCCTTCGAGGGCAAGGAAGACGGGACCGAACCGGTGCCCGAAGTGGGCCGGGCCGATCCGAGCGGGCCGGCCGGCCCAGTGCCAGTTTCGGCCCGGTTCGGTCGCCCTTTTTGCTCCGTGGGTCCTCGTGCACTTATCTACTTCGCCCCCTCCACTTGGATGATTTTGACGCTGTTATCCTCGCGATCAAGATGAAGGCTCTCTTTGCATGAAGTTTGATCTTTTACGCTTCAATCCCCGGGGGTGTTCCTCGTAACACTTCGGTCCTCACCACCATTGGAAGTAATTTCAGCGAACTCATGAACACGAACAAGACTCCATGAATGCTCCTTTGAACTTATTGCGAATCCGTCCTTTATGTCCATGATTTCCTACATAAACACAACACTTCCAAATGCATGCACAAAGATGAACTTGTTATATGATTAGTGTGCCTAGTGGCGGGTTAGTTCAATAATCAAATCCAAACCAAAGTGTAATGAACATGCTAGGTGCACCAAAATACACCGTCAACATCTCCCCCACACTTAGCTCTTGCTCGTCCTCGAGCAAGTACTCGTAAAAGAACTTCGTACAAGGCGTGTAATCGTGTACCACTTATCCTTCTTCACAAGTTAGTCAATCCCTTCATCATTAATACATAAACACAAAGTAATGATAATCAAACATAAACATGGGCGTTTAGAACTTTTACCACGTCAAGATTTACCCCACAACTCAAACTCTTCACTCGAAGCCTTCAATTTCAGCCATACTTACTTCTTTGCTTCCATCGGAGGGTTTTTATGGTTTTCAAAACAAAAATTCCTGCAACAAGTGTTAGACAAAAACCTTTCTCCAAGCTCTCTCAAGTCACTCATATGAAGTGTCTATCCTAACCAAATTTTATAAAACTCTCACCTCCCATTAATCTCTCATATATCATGTAAAAGTGGAGCTAAAAAAACAAACTTGGCTTTGGATAGGAATTTTTTTATACTCTCAACTTGGAAAAAGAGATTTTGCTAACCTTTATTACACGGGTTTTAATATAATTTTCAGAACTGAAATCCTCCAATTTTTAGCATCGAACATAGCACAACTAGCATGTGAAGCTCAAGATCGAAGTGCGGTATGGGTACTTTAAGTAGTAGCGATTCCACTAAGCACCACGGTAAACGATTTTCAAACCATATACTTGTATTCATATATCAAGAATCGAAGATTAGACAAACAAGTAAATAAAGATAAACAATACAAAAAAAACACAAAGATATATTTAAGACTCTTTTTATTTGGTTTTCTTGACTCAACACTAATTTAAGACACTTGCAAAAAATTTAAAAGCTCGACTCGAAAACTAAAGACTCATTAAAACACTAAGACTCTCACACGAAGATTAAACCGAACCTAATCTTGAAGTTCAAAAGCTAAGGCTAGCGAGCTAGCTCTCCCCCACACTTAAAACATACGACGTCCTCGTCGTATCTTACAAAAACCAAAGGGGAAAACTAGATCTAATGGTACTTCGAGCAAGCTTTGCACCACTTGCCTCTCATGTTTCCAACCATGCCAAAAAGCTTGCGCACGTTACGGTTAAGGAACTTGTAGTCATCTTCAACTACGCGCTCCAAGTCCTCCATACGCCGCTTCATCGCTTCCATGGTTTGAAGACACTCGTCGGCCGACGCGTAGAGAGCTGCGATGGATTGACGGCAAAATCGACAACACACCGGATGCAATCCGAAGGGGTCGTCGTCGCCATAATCTCTACCGTTGTCACCACCGTCGTCGCCACCTCCATTGTTGTCGCCTTCGCCACCGCCATTGCCGTTGCCGTTGGGGCCCTCGGGAGTCCTTTCATAGGGCCGTTCGCCCCAATCGTCATCGTCTCTACCAGCGGACCGCCCACGAGCTCGGGCTACGATCGTCGGAGTAGTCGCTATCCCCATAATCCTTAGGCTCCGGCGACACCTCCTTGTAATCTTTGCGCTTGATGCCTTGGAGGCGTGCCGACCTTCGAACGGGTGTAGGGACCTTCTCTCCTTTGACGGGGTTGCGAGATGCAAGAGCTCCGGTCGGGACACGTCCTCCGCAACGGATACGTGCGGTCCTCTTGACAGGTAGCTTGACCTCGCATCGCATCGCCTCCTCCATCGATGGCTTCTTGGCTTCTACCTTCAATTCTAAGCTTTTTGGAGGCTCAATGGCTGCTACAAGGGTGCAACACATTGCTTGAAAGGATTGATTCTCGAGCTCCCAATTCGGCCAAATATATAGTCCTGAGAGAAAAGCCCTGGGAACCTTATTTTCCTTTTTTACACTTCCCTTAAAATTTTCTGACCAAACAAGGAAGTCGAAAAGGAGCAATTCGGGCGAAATTCGGGGACATCGGGCGTCGGGCCCCGCCTGGGCCGATCCTACCGGGGCCGGCCGGCCCACCCTGCCTCGGGGGCCGGGCCGGTCCGGTTTTTTGCACACCGCCCTATTTTTTTCGTCCTCAGCCCGTGGGAAAAAGTTGGCCCAGCTAATCTTCGCGAAAAACTCCAGAAAGCTAAAAGAAAAATTATTTACAGAAGTTGGTGCCTTGTTTTTCGTCCTAGGCGGGACGTTCGGGTTCTTCCTCCATGGTAAAGACGTCAACATGATGAATGGGCACGACATCGGGTTCGTAGTAAACCTTAAGCCGCTGTCCATTCACCACAAATTGATCGCCGTTTATATCCATAATGGTTACTGCTCCGTTGGAGAACACCGAATGCACAACATAAGGTCCGTCCCACTTGCTTTGCAATTTCCCCTTTCCGAAGGTTTTAAACCTCGAATTGTAGAGGAGGACCTTATCTCCTTCTTTAAATTCTTTTTTCTTCAATCTTTTATCATACCACCTTTTGATTCTCTCCTTGTATATGCTTGCGTTCTCATAAGCTTTCCACCTCAACTCCTCTAGCTCGCTTATTTGAATTCTCCGTTTCACCACCGCGGCATCGAGATCAAGGTTCATCTCTTTAATCGCCCAATAGGCTTTATGTTCTAACTCAACCGGAAGGTGGCAAGCTTTTCCATAGACGAATTGATAAGGGGTCATACCTATCGGTGTTTTAAACGCCGTTCGATAAGCCCATAAAGCGCCGTCTAATTTCTTTGACCAATCCTTGCCTCCCTTCTCTATGGTCTTGTTAAGTATGCTTTTTAATTGCCTATTTGACGTCTCCGCTTGTCCGTTGGTTTGTGGGTGATAGGCCGTGGAGACCCTATGCTCAATTCCCAACTTGGACAAGCACTTTTTGAAGTTCTTCCGGTGAAATGAGTTCCTCCATCACTTATCAAGATTCTCGGTGTACCGAAACGGGGAAAAATCACGTTCTTGATCATAGTGATGGACTCCTCCGTGGAAGCTTTACGACATGGTATAGCCTCTACCCACTTGGATACGTAATCGACCATAACAAGTATATACTCGAATCCAAATGAGTTTTTAAAAGGCCCCATGAAGTCTATGCCCCATACATCGAATATGTCGACTTGCAAGTTGTATTTCAAAGGCATAGAATTTCTTTGAGAGATGTTTCCGGTTCTTTGGCATTCGGGGCATGACGCAACATATCTTTTAGTATCTTCATGCATCTCCGGCCAATAGAATCCGCTCGACCATACTTTGGCTTCGGTTCGAAAATGGCTATAGTGCCCACCGTACTCCGCCGAGTGGCACTTCCTTAGAATCTCAAGCCTCTCTTCTTTTGGCACGCATCTTCTCATCACTCCATCATTGCCAAGCTTGAAGAGGTATGGTGCATCCCAAAAATATTTCTTACTTTCAGAAATTATCTTCCTTTGAGTGTTTTTGTCTAGATGATCGAGGGGCATCTTTCGAATCGCTCGAATGATGTCGATCATCCAAGTATCTTTATCGAGCACTCTATAGAGGTGGTCGTCTCTCATCTTATCTTCTATGGGCTCTTTATCATCTTGCCCACGATTCATCCTAGACAAGTGATCGGCCACAACATTTTCCACCCCCTTTTTATCACGAATTTCAACATCGAACTCTTGGAGAAGAAGGATCCAACGAATCAAACGAGGTTTAGCTTCCTTCTTAGCCAAGAGATACTTTATAGCTGCGTGATCGGTGTAAACAATGACTTTCGAGTTCACGATGTAGGATCTGAATTTTTCGAAAGCGAATACCACCGCTAGCAATTCTTTTTCCGTAGTAGCGTAATTTAATTGTGCCCCACTAAGAGTTTTGCTAGCGTAGTAAACGGCGTGAACTCGGCCTTCCTTTCTTTGTCCCAAGACCGCGCCTACGGCGTAGTCACTTGCGTCACACATGATCTCGAAAGGTTGGCTCCAATCCGGAGGTTGGATGATGGGAGCACTCACCAACGCATTTTTCAAGGTCCGGAATGCCGCTAGACACTTCTCATCAAAGTCGAAAGCCACATCTTTTTGAAGAAGGTGCGTTAAAGGCTTGGTGATCTTTGAGAAGTCCTTTATAAATCTTCTATAGAATCCGGCATGGCCTAGAAAGCTCCTTAAGGACTTAATATCCGTAGGAGGTGGGAGTTGCTCAACCGTCTCTACCTTTGCCTTGTCCACTTCAATTCCTCTCTCGGATATAACATGTCCGAGCACTATGCCTTGCTTAACCATGAAGTGGCACTTTTCCCAATTTAAAACCAAATCTACCTCCGCACACCTTGTAAGGACCTTTTCTAAGTTTGCTAAGCAATCCACGAACGTCTTCCCGTAAACGGAAAAATCATCCATAAACACTTCAACAATTTCTTCGATGAATTCCGAGAACACGGCCATCATGCAACGTTGAAAAGAGGCCGGAGCGTTGCATAGGCCGAAGGGCATCCTCCTATATGCAAACGTTCCGTAAGGACACGTAAATGTTGTCTTATGTTGATCTTCGGGTGAATGGGAATTTGCATGAACCCCGAGTATCCATCGAGAAAGCAAAAATAAGCGTGGTTTGCTAACCTCTCGAGCATCTCGTCTATGAACGGTAAGGGGAAGTGATCTTTCTTCGTCGCTTTGTTAAGCTTACGGTAATCGATACACATCCGCCACCCGGTCACGGTTCTTTGCGGTATCAATTCGTTCTTCTCATTCTTCACCACGGTCAAACCTCCTTTCTTCGGTACACAATGTACCGGGCTCACCCATTCGCTATGTGGAACCGGATAGATGATTCGGCATCAAGTAACTTGATAACCTCTTTCTTTACTACCTCTCGCATGGCATGGGTTAGCCTCCTTTGGTGGTCCACTACAGGCTTACATTGGTCTTCCATTGGTATACGATGAGTGCAAAAGGCTGGGCTAATACCTTTGAGATCGTTAATTGAATATCCAATCACCTTCCTATGTTTTTTTAATAAAATCAGCAAAGCTTCATTTTCTTCGGGACTCAACTCGTCGCTCACAATGACTGGATAAGTTTTGTCCGGGCCCAAAAATTCATATTTTAATCCCTTGGGCAAAGGTTTAAGGTCTACTTCGGGCACTTGTGGCTCCTCGGGTTTGATTTCTCCTATGTCTTCGAACTTCTCTTCCTCCACGCTACCATCATGCGGCTCTAAGCCTTTTGTTGATTCCTCTAGTTCTTCATCTCGTTGATTACTAATTTGATTTTCCATCGCTCTTTGCAGCGGGTCTCTAAGGGTTTCAACAAAACAAAGACTATCTATCTCTTCTATTTCTTCATCTTCGGGAGGAAAAGGAGTAAGGTGTTTAGAAGCACGAAGAAAGTTATATGTGTACTTTGTTCCATTATGGTTCATTGTTACTTTGCCTTCTCCGCATCTAACACGGCATCAACCAACTTAAGAAAAGGCCTACCTAAGATTATATGATCAGAATTACCATGGTAAGCATCAATAACAAAGAAATCGGTTGGTATGTAGTTTCTAGAGATTTTTACTTTCATGTTGCAAGCAATACCTAGAGGTTTGATAGTTCTACCATCTCCCATAATTAATTTCGTTGATGTTGGAGCTAAGTCTAGGTTGTGGTATTGAACTTTATCGTAAATTTTAGAAGATAGAACACTTACTTGGGCTCCGATGTCGCATAAAGCTTTGCATTGAACTCCGTTGATCTCGCAACTCAAGTGCGGCGTCATCTTCTCTTCTTCTTCGGATCCAATCGAATAAATTTCAGCAAGGCGAGCGTATGGTGATGCTTCGGGCTTGATCCCCATGATCCTCTTCACCTCGGCAATATGTTCGGATCCACCACGTCATCTCCAAAGAGCTTTTCAAAAATCTCACCGGTGGTTTCGAGGTCGTATGCATTTTCAGCTTTCCTCTCCGGTGGGAAATCGACTTCCAATGCTCTTGCTATTCCCTTTTGATTAGGGAACGGTCTTCTCTTGTCGAATACTTCTCCGTAATCAATAGGAACCCAATCCATTGGCTCGAACTCCCTTAGTGGCTTCGCGCTTGACATGCTTCTCTTGTTCGTCTCATTTGGTGCGGCGAAGTCGACGTTTGGTGTAGTTCTTGACTTGATGTGTTCTTGTTCAAGCTTCTCCATGATTGGCTCCTCTTTTGTGACTTCCGGGGTTGCCTCTTTAGAAAATTCAGCAAGCTTTTTCTTCCTTGAATTGAATTCCGGCTCTTCCGCAAGTCTTGTTTCCCAATCTCTTCGCATGGCAGCCGCTTTACTAACTTTTTGTAGAAGTTGGGCGGCTTCCGTGAGTGTTTTCTCCATGAGATCCCCACCGCACACATTTCGACGTGTCGCATGCAACTAGGGGTTAGGGAAAAGAAAAATGTATGCAAGAGTACGTCACCGGTGAAGCCGAGTTTTGGTCCTTGTTCGATTAATTCATTAAACCTTTCCCGGGCTTGGTCTATCCCTTCCTCTTCTCCTTGCATAAAATTGATCACTTGCCTCCTTAGATGTTGAACCTTGCTCATTGGAAAGAACTTCTCGCAAAACTTCTTTGTCAACTTGTTCCAATTGCCTTCAACTTCAAAGGACGCAACCGAATACCATGTCTTTGCTTTGCGGCAAGTGAGTAGGGAAAGAGATTCCATTTGAACCATTCATCGGGAACTCCTTCTTGACGCACCGTGTTGCATATTGTCGTGAAATCCCTTATGTGTCTATATGGGTTCTCCTCAACCATCCCTTCAAATGGGTTTTCCGCCACCATCTTCATGATCTTGGATTTAATTTCATACTTGGTCGCTTCGAGCTTCGAATCCGACTCTTGTACCTTTATGTCTTCACATCGAGGGCTAGCGTAATCCCTTAATGATTTCTCCGGTTCTTCCACGGGTTGATTAACGAACTCCATCTAGACAATAAGATAAAAACAAAAACAAAAAAGAAACAAGTGTTTTTCTAATAATATATGTTAGATAAAGCAAATAAAAGATAAACTAAAATATAAAACTAAGTTAGATGCAAATCAAACGATGTAAACTAACTTGCTCCCCGGCAACGGCGCCAGAAAAAGGGGCTTGTTGACGGATAAAAGACGTATCCCTCTACGATCCGCAAGCGTACGGACCCCACACCTTTTTCACCACGGGATTCCCAAGGTTCTTGTCAATCCGCGGAGCAAGGGGATTACAAGCGTTCGATCAACAACGACACACTAGCTACTAAAACTCTAACAACTATTATACTAGAAAAACAACTAAACTCACTAGAGAGAATAATAAACGATCAAGAGAGAAGACACTCGCCCACGGGTCTACGATACTAGAGCATGCAATCGCTTAAAGACATGAAAAACCAATCTAATCTATCGGGGTTATGACCACGGTTTCGCCCTTTCCCTCCTCTCGTACTGTCACTACGCGAAGGTATTCATGACTAGACCTTTGATGGCCACGGCGTATTGAATGGATCCAAGGAAGCATTGGAGCTCGTACTCCCTCTACGGCATGGTAGCTAACCTTAAAGCATTAAAGTATATTCAACACAAGATGATAGATAGAAAATCCGACAAAGTGCGATTACATCTCACGATCGATTACAACCCATGGACGAATGAGAAGATTACCCCATCAAGGTGCGATCATGGCACCGTTGATCATGGTTTCCCTTCCGCCGGTGTCTTCCTCCTTCTCCACGAGAGGGTGCTTCCTTCGAGGTGGTTGATCTCCGGCCGGAGATCCTCCTCCTCTCTCTCTAGCTTGTAGATGGCCTTCGGTGCGAATAAACTCCTCTCTGTCCGTTGGCGGCGCGTCGGGGGTTTTAGGGTCGAAGATCCTTCGAGGGCAAGGAAGACGGGACCGAACCGGTGCCCGAAGTGGGCTGGGCCGATCCGACCGGGCCGGCCGGCCCGGTGCCCGGTTTCGGCCGGTTCGGTCGCCCTTTTTGCTCCGTGGGTCCTCGTGCACTTATCTACTTCGCCCCCTCCACTTGGATGATTTTGACGCCGTTATCCTCGCGATCAAGATGAAGGCTCTCTTTGCATGAAGTTTGATCTTTTACGCTTCAATCCCGGGGGTGTTCCTCGTAACACTTCGGTCCTCACCACCATTGGAAGTAATTTCAGCGAACTCATGAACACGAACAAGACTCCATGAATGCTCCTTTGAACTTATTGCGAATCCGTCCTTTATGTCCATGATTTCCTACATAAACACAACACTTCCAAATGCATGCACAAAGATGAACTTGTTATATGATTAGTGTGCCTAGTGGCGGGTTAGTTCAATAATCAAATCCAAACCAAAGTGTAATGAACATGCTAGGTGCACCAAAATACACCGTCAACAACGTGGTAGGACTCGCGTGAACCTAGAAATCAAAGCTTTTGGTTGGTCTTGAAAATCCTTATCCTTGGTTTCTCTAGGATTAGAATTTTTCTAAGCCCATTCTAATTTTGCTTTATTCAAAATCTTTCTTATTTAGCCAAAATTAGAACCTAAACCTATGCCCCCATGATCAAGCCGGAAAACGTTCGCTCTCAACCGATGAAAGCAAACTTTACCGGTAAGACCAAAATCGACGTAGTCGAAAAATATTTTCGACTTACATTTGTTTTTAATGGTTTAAAAACTTCTCTAAAATTATGCTCAAGCTCTTGCATGGCTCTGAAAAATATTTTAAAATTCGAATTAGAGGAGTGCTTAACCTTAAACACACCTAAATGGAGGCAATCAAGTTTGAATTAATCATGCATGCACCATTGGATTCCCTTTTATCAACTTTCACCAATTCCACATGCAAAGGACAAGCATGGTGGGCAGCAAGCATCAACTTTGCAGGATTTTCATGGTGGCATGTGAAGCAAGTGGAGCTAGGGAGCATGGACATGACCCAAAGCATGGAGCATCAAGTGGGAGGACCAATGATTCAAGAAAAGGAGTGGACGAGAGCGTTTGGGCGGTGCAACTCGTGGAGCACGCGGGCGGGGAAAGTTGCGAGAGGCGAAATGATCGTGCCGGGAGAAAGACGCGCCGAGGAGGAGCCGGAGCACCCCCGGGCCGGCCGGCCTAGGCCGGCCGGCCGCCCCTATAAATGGCGTCCCCCGGCGCCCGTCTTCTGCAGCAAGCTTCCCTCTCCTTCCCTTGTTTGTGTGTTCAAGTTTGTGTGCTCGGAACCTCCGTAGACTTAGCCAACCACCCAAGCTTGAGAGCTCAAGAAAAAATCCACCTCCCTAATCCACTCAAAGTCCACATCCGAAGCAAATAGTTTAAGTGCCTAGTTTACCGGTGCAACCCGGATTTTTAGTTGAAGAGAGAGTGCAGCAAACATGTGGAAGAAGACCACAAGTCTCTTCTCTAAGAAGAAGAGTTCGTCGTCGTCCAAACCGTCATCAACCACGTCTTCAAGGAGGCACTCGGTTTCCGAGTCTCCCCGGAGCATGGAGACGGACACGGCACCACCGAGGAGGAACGACGCTCTCCTCCTTGGTGGTATGAGGGCTGCTAGAAGCACTTCCATGAGGTTCACCGAACCTCGTGGGCACACGGAGGAGCAACCCGCGCCACCACGACGATCGACTCGCTCAACCGCACCACCTCCTTACACCCCGACGCAATCTTCATACGGCTTCATCATCTTGTCGGCGGAGGAGGAGGATAGGCTCGCCAATCTTGAGAAGAGGCTTGTGCCAAACGTCGAGCTCGACGACCAAGCACTCCACACCTTGGGTTTTCGCACCGACATAAACTACATGTTGGGGCACCTCGGGTGGGTTCAGTTCTCCAACGGAATCTCGGTGGACACCCACTTGGGTTACACCTTGGAAATTTTAATGACTATTGCACCCATCGTTGATGATGATGGGGTGCAAAGCTTGTCATTCCGTTTGGAGGGAATCCAACAAGTGGTTCCCTACGAGCACGTAAGGGAGCTGCTTGGATTCCACAAGGGCGCTCCGGAGAAAGTTGACGTGCCTCCCGGCATGTTGGCAGAATTTTGGGGCATGATCTCCGGAGATGCCCATCAACAACGCAAAAGCATCCGCAACCCCATTATCCGGATATTTCACTCTTGGATGTGCAAGAGGGTATTGGGGAGGATGAGGGAAACAAAGGTGACCGACACGGAGTTAAATTGGCTACTCGCCTTTAATTGCCGAGCAGCCAATTGACCCCTCTTACCTCATGATCAACCGTTGGTGTTGTGAAGCAACATCGGGGGCTAGTGATATTGGTTCGGGGTGTTACCTCTCCATGTTGGCCTTTTCCTTGCGACCGGGGATCGCAAGAAACCCCGCTCACCTTTTGCGCGGTACCTCTCTCGGTTTTGAGTACTTGCGGCAAGGCAAGTACATTAGTGGAGATGAGAGAAGAGGTTACCGATTGGCCATTGTGAACCTCCCTCTTCCGGATGAGAGGCTTAGGCTTTTCACCGAAGGAAGGGAAGATTGGTTGGAAGAGGGACTACTTGTCCCTGCAAGGAAGAACAAAAGAGGAAGGATCGTAGAAGAGGGAACATCCTCCGCACAAGCGGGTGGAGCACAACCCAATGTGCAACCATCCGGCAGGGTTCCTCCTCCGCCAAGTTATTACGGAGGGTCTCAACAACAAGCATGGGGGGGTGGTGCACCGGTACCCCCACAAAATTATGTTGTGCCCAACGCCAACTTCGCTGAGTCCTACGCTCATCATCCCCAACCACAACAAAGCATGGCTATTATTGGAGGGTATGCTGCAAGAAATGCTCAAAATATCGCAGCCATCCAATCCAACGCAGCTCAACTCGGTGAAGGCAACACAAATATTGCCTTTGAACTTGGACGCCTTCACCTTGTGGAGCCAAATCAATTCGACGGAGGAAGTGTTCATTCATATTATGAGCAAGGGTATTATTATCAAGACTACCAACATCAACCACCGGCGGAGGACTAGAAGATTTAGGAACTTTAGTTTTCTTTTCTTTTCTATTTCTCTGTAATTTTCAGCTTTTGCTTATGTGTGTTTGCGTAGTATTTTTCTGTTTTTATTTAATTTTCAGCAAGCATGTATGTTTATTTTCAGTGTGTATTTCAACTTGATATCACCATTAATAAAGTCACCACCTTGATTATATCATTGGAAAAGTTACAAAATTCGTGCCATGTTGATATATGATTAAAATTGCAGCTTTGTTCATCTTTGTAGTTGATTTATGCATGTTTAAGCTAGTGCTCTCTTAAAAATACAGATCTGAATTTATTTAAATGCTAGCTTAATTTTCAGCGGAGGTTATGATTAAAATAAAGACCCATAGTGTTTTATGTGCTCTCAAGTTATGAATGGATTGAAGATGTCTTTTATGCTCAAAAATATTGCTAACCTTGTCACAAATATCACTTGTGTGTTGCTCAACCTATCCAAAGCCTTATATATATTTGAGTGCATAAACCTTAGTGTACAAGATTTATTTTTGAGTGAGTTATTGCAGGCCATGATTTCTCTGGCCCGAGACTAAGAAGCTGGTCATTCCATTTTTGCGTATCTATCTTTTTGCTAGCCATTTATTCGTGCATTGTGTATCCCCGCATCGGTGATCTCACAAACTTCGCCGGATATCCACCCTTAAACCAAATATCATCTTTTTGTGACTACCTCCTTGACCACAACCTATCATTGAGGACGGATCATCAATTCAAGGAAGATCGCAAGACGATGCCAACGTTGAAGATTTCAAGTATCTCTCCAAGGAAAATTATCTCCGGTACCTACCTTATTTTTCGCCTCTTTGCTCGAGGACGAGCAACGTCTAAGCATGGGGGAGGAGGTAGGTACGGTGCAGGTGCGGTTTTAGAGTTCAAAAGGGAGTATTTTAAAAAAAATATATAATGATGAAAGAAAAAAAAAATCCGGTGATATTCATGACTTTCAAGGTATAAAAAAAATCAAAACTTCGTTGTGAAAGTCATGGACTGAATATATGACGAGGCAAGAAAAAATGAATGAATGAAAGAAAGAAAAGAATGAGAAAAAAAAAAAATATATTTGTGCGTAAAGTGAACTCCCGGTTCTCTAAGAGTGCATTCAAGGCTTCAAGATAAAAAGATCCATTCTCAATTTTCCAACCATGTGCAATCCGATAACGAGGACTTTCTTTGTGCCTCGGGATCACTCTTTGCCATTTGCACATGTCCACTCATCTAAAGTGTGTGTATTTTTCTCTTTCCCCTCCTTGATTTAACATTATTTTCCAATGACCTTTTTGACGAGTCTCGGTAAGACCATGAGAAGCTTGTCTTGTTTTGACAACACCTCATTTATAAATTCTTGTTAGGACTAAACTTTCCCAAAAGCTCCATATAAAGCCTACCACATATATATGAGAGGGAAAGGAGTAGAATATATAGGCTTGAGAGACAAGTGAGATGAGAGTTTATGAGCAATACATGAGATGATTTAAATTTGTGAATTTGGTTTAGTTTTTTTTCTTATCTCGTTCTTCATTTCAAAAAAATTCTGAGATCCATTTAAAACTTTGTGAGCATGTTAATACTTGTGGGATAAGCTTAATAAGAATCCACCCTCCGTGGAGATGAAGGCTAGTACATTATGGAACTTTAATGAATTAAATTTTGAGAGCATTATGTTTTCTCATGTATGATCAAATGCAAAGTTTAAACATTGTTTAGCAATGATGATATTCATCGAAGGCTTACTCGAGGACGAGCAAGGTTTAAGCATGGGGGAGATGTTGACGGTGAAAATCCGTCAACCTAGCCATGAGTTTACCTTCGGTGTTGGCATGAGTTTTATACTTTATCCATTGGTACTAACCCCCGTGGTATAACAAGTTCACGTGTGCATGTCGTTTTTGGAGTTTAATGTTTATGCGGGGATTTAGTATTGAATGCAAGACTTTCGGGGTAAGTTCATCAAGCACCTCATGACAAGACTTTGAAGCCCCGAACAAGTCATGCAATGAAGTAAAATTAACTCCAAGAAGCCGGGGACTTGATCCGAGAAGACGACATACTCCGGGGACCCGACCGGAAAAGTGCTTCGAATCTTCCAAGACAAGGAGTTGAGTCCAATTCGGAGAGAAACCGACGACATGGACCCGTATGCGAAGGGGGAAGCATCCGGGAAGCAAGGGAACCGACCTCGGGCAAAGGAGCCCGCGGGCCGGGCCTAAATGGGCCCGGGCCGGCCGCCGGGTCCGGTCGGCCCCGAGCCCATTTAGGGCCCAAACGCGTCGTCCTTTGCCCTAGCCGCCAATCGGGCTATTTATAGTCCCCCGACCGAGAGCCACGCGAGAGAAGATTTCGTCTTCGGCCACCGAGAAGCGAGAGAAGAGAGGGACACCATCTAGGAGAGGAGAGGGTCGAGCTAGTTGACTAGGGTTTCCCTAGCCGACGTGGGAACCTTGCACGGAAGACCACGTCGGAGTTCCCGGAGCTAGAAGCAAGATCAAGGAAGGATCCCGGTGGTGATCTTGTGTATGTATCATTGTTATAGTTGAATTATCAAGTTGAATCTTTTCTCGCCGATCAAGTGTTTCCTCGAAGATTTCGTTTTTCGACCGGCTTTGCTTATTCCAATTCTATTCTCGAGATAGATTACATAGGGTGTTCTTGTAGCCGCGGTGGCTAGAGGTACACGCCGGATCCTCCGAAAGAATCTCGACTTGTCTTTTGACTCGCCCTAAGCTCCCCGCATGAATAGGGATACGTTGTGACAGAACGGGGTCTCGAAAGGCGGATGTTTTCGGATTTGGACGGGAAACCACGATTTAAAGAGGCTTTTATTAAGATTCGATTTGCTACTTCTTCTCTTGCTTGGAACTTCAACGAAAGGCTTACCCCGATCCCTCTAGATCGGTTTATCTACCTAATCTTACTTTGTTTTCTCCGGTTTTTAGTAGATTAGATCTGTTTTGTGTCTTTTACTTAGATGCATTAGGTCTTTTATCGATTATTGAAGATTACTTGGCTTTAATAGATTAAGTCTTGCGTCACACATTTGTTCCACGGATTCGATACCTTGGGTTCACCACTCGAGGGAAGAAGGGTCCCTTGACTACGACGGGAGACTTGTATGCTTGCGAGTCACGAACGAACTTTGATACAATTATTAACCGTCAACAAGACCCAAATAGGTAAAAGGCATGTTGGCAATTTGACAACCAAAAGCCGTAGCTAGGTCTTGTATCTTAGTTTCGGACACATTCGGGGGGACCATAGAAGACATGTGGAAATTGACTCTCAAACCCGTGGAATCAGCAAAAGTTTGTAGGAGGCCCTTAAGATGAAGTAGTTGTGCTCTATCAGGGGTAGGATCAAGATAGTATCATCTGCATATTGCACAACTGGGAAGTCATTGGTGACATGAGGGATTGGCAAAGACAAGTGATTGTTTCGTAGTGCATCATTGATAACATACTGAAGTAACTCAGCAGCCAGAACAAATAACAGGGGGGAGAGAGGATCACCCTGTCTAACTCCCCTTTTGCATTTAAATTTCCTTCCAGGAGTACCATTCAGCAGAATTGAAGAAGTGCCAGAAGAGAGAATAGCTCTAATCCATGACAACCATTTTGCAGGAAAGCCTAAAGCCTCCATCATACTAAGTATGGCATTGTGTTCAACAGTATCAAAAGCTTTTGCAAAATCAAGCTTTAGGATGACAATCTCCCTCTTGCTTTGTTAACACCGATGAATATATTCAAAGCACCAAGCAATGCGAGTCTTGAATGGATCTTGATTTTATGAAACCATATTGATTAGCATGGAGCAAATTTAAGATTACGAACTCGTAGCCTCTCTGCAAGAATCTTAGTGAGCAATTTGATACTACCGTTAAGGAGGGAGATAGGCCGAAAGTCATTAACAATTTCGGGTTATTCTTCTTTGGCACAAGGGTAATGAAGGATTCATTCAAGCAATCTAGATTAATATTGCGATCAAAGAAATCTTGGCGAGAGAATGTAAAAGTCCTTTTTGATGATCCCCCAACACTTCTTTAGAAATAAACCATTAAAACCATCTGGCCTTGGAGCTTTGTCTATGGGAACCATTTTGATGATATTATCAATCTCCTGTGGCGGGAAAGGTGCCACTAGGCTGGCCCGGATCTTGAGTAATGGAAACTAGTTGTGACAAATCAAAGAGCATATTTGGCTGTAAAGAAATTCCCATTCTATTCTTGTATTCCTGTAGAAGAAGAGCAACTTTCCCTTCATGATCATGAACTTGATTTCCAGTGTCATCTCTTAGGTAGGTGATGGAATTTTTCCTATGGGAGACTATAGCCATGGCATGAAAGAACTTAGTACATTCATCCCCAAACCGTATTCTGTTGACAGTGAATCTCTTCCTCCAGTATAAGTTTTTATATCTCAAAAGCATTTGCAATTGTCTTTTAATAGTCAATCTCAAATTCCATTCTGTCAGCAGAAGCTGTCTGCATTCCTCAAGAGAGTCTAAGAAAAAAATTACCTTGTTACAGTTCTTGATCAATGAGGAAAGCTGGGACAAACTTTTACTCCAGTTCTTCAATTTAAACCTTGTATTCTTTAATTTTCCTGCCAAAACACTAGCTAAAGAATTAGAATTCCTCACCGGTGCATTCCAAGCAGACACCACAGCTTCTAAAAACCCTGGATGCTCTGGCCAAAAGTTCTCAAAGCGAAAGATGTTTGCCTTGGGGATGTCAGTACCAATAGAAATCTTACAAGGAATGTGATCTGAAGTAATTTTGGCCAAAGGAAGCACAAGTGTATTCGGATATTTAACTGTCCAATTCGCTGATGTGAATAACCAATCCAATTGTTCTAGAAGCGGGTCCTATTGCATATTGGACCAGGTAAAGGCTCTTCCTTTTAAAGGCAGCTCCAGCAAACCCAGGTGTCCCAAAAGGTCGTTAAAATTAAAGTATCTGATAGATTTCCTCCAGGCTTGTTTCTATCCTCCAGGGATCTGTAAAAATTAAAGTCGCCAAGAAATAACCAATTCTCATCATCATCAATAACATGAGAGCGCATCCAGTGAACAAAAGCAGATCTCTCAGGGTCATGGCACGGTCCATAAACCGTGGTGAGTTTCCACATCGCTGAATTGAATTGGGAGGTGAAGGAAATTGTAAGACCAAAAGGCTGCTTATCTAAAGTCATCCCGAGAAAATGAGCACTATTCCATATCACAAGGATTCCACCGGAAGAACCCGGGGAGGGAACAAAATCAAACTTATCATAGCGTCTCGGGGCAAATTTCCTTATAATATGAATATCAACACTTTGCAGTTTTGTTTCTTGTAAACAGATAATAGAGGAACCGCTCTCTTCGATTTTATTTCTAACAGCATCATGCTTGTCAGTGGCATTAAGACCCCGTATGTTCCAACACAAAATATTCCAATTTCTATTATTCATTTGTAACCGAGGTATTAAAAGAAGGGATTAAAACTACCAGAGCATAATCCAAACACGGCCATGAAAATATATGTAAAGGATGCCAGTAGAAAACCCATAACCAGACAACAGAGGCACACCAGAAAAATGGCAGAGGTCCAACAGATAAGCACAGTAAAGTCTGAAAGGTCCACAAGCACCACAGAGTAAAGACATAGTAGCTAAAACTACTTAAGTCCACCAAAAGGAAGATAGTCCAGGCTAAACAGAGAACCCAGAAAGAAACAAAATAACACTTGGACAATAGGAAATTAAGGCGCAGCATCCTGTCCATCATTTGTCTTCCTTGTCATAAGTTCATCAGCTGTGAGCTCACTAGGAGACACATTGCAAAAAAGCCCCCAATGTTGAAGAGTCTCAATTGGGATGGGGGCAGGGACTATTTCAGAAGGCCTAGGGGGATTGTCCAAAAGGTGAAGTGCAGCACTGTCCAGGACCTTCCTCTTCTTCCTGGGAGTCTTGTCAGGCAGCTGAGAATGCTTAAACCCTTCAAAGATATTGAGCCTACTGCTTCTCCTACACCCTTGTGTTACAAGAGGCTTCCTGCTGTTTCTTTTAGAAACTGTCTTGGGCAGAGACAAATCCCTCCTAGTTCCTTGAGAAACGGCTAAGGCCCCATCCTGAAGGGCTGCATCCAGTAAAGGTTCAAGAGAATGTTCAGCAGGGACTTCCACCTCCACATCTGTGCTACTGCTGCTTGGGTGTGCTTGGTTGTCACTGTGCCAAAAAGCCCAAAGATGCAGAAGAATAGAGTGCAAACTAGGGGGCTTCACTGGAACAATTGCAAGTGAATCATCCCTAGTATGCTGGACCGTAGTAGAACCAGAGATGAGTGTTTGTATGAGTGAAGTATTGACGATTCTTCGGGAAATGCAAGACGCGGGGGGAATACTGGGAATCAGCAGCTTCTGAAAAGCTGTCATCTCAACTGACTACAAAGTAGGGTGGAGCATGCTCTGCACCTCAGAGTCAACTGGAGAAGATGCATCAAATGAAGTGGAGGAAGAGGAACCTGCCTTGAACTTCCCAGTTAGGACATCTTCTACATTCAGCACAATGTCAGGACCATGAGCCCTCAGGTACTCAGCTGTAGAGCCTGATTGATCAAAAGTGACTGAATCTTGCTGTTGAACAGGTTCTTCCATAACCTGATCAACTTCCTCCTGCCACTCATTCTCCTGCTGCTGCTCAACATCAGGCCAAGCATCCCAGCCAGCCAACTCATGATGAGGGACAGGTTGGGCCTGCAGTTCTTGTTGGACTTCAGCCATCTGTTGGTCATTTAAACCAAAATCTGCATGGACATGGTGACCAGCTCCATTGAGATCATGCTGCCACCCCTGTGCCCCAACAATATTACCAGGCTGAACATCCCCATTAACTGGGTGTGGGTTACCATCCACTGGCACCGGGTCCTCATCTTGAGGAAAACCATCTGGAAAGTTGCCATTCAGAATAAAGACAGGCACCGTCCAGGATCTCCCTGCACCGCCAAGCATGGTGCCTTGAGAAACCACCAGGCTACGAGGGACACGATCAGGGGACAGAATTAAGCAGCGTGCAATCACTCTTGACTTGTTAGGTCCCTCAAACCATCTAACCAATCTACCAAAGGTGGCAACAGCTGCCTGGATGAAGTCTTGAGTCTGATAATCTAGCGGAAAAGCCAAAAACGTGATCCATGATTCTCTGATATAGTTTCAGGTTCTAAAGTTGCGTGGAGCCTCATCATGTTTATGCACCGACATGACCCACTGACCAAAATTAATTGGGGAAGCATCCAGCAGTTCTTCACGCTGAACAGGATTGGCAAACCGAAAAAGCCCCAAACCCAGCGGAGATGGGAACGATGAAACCACATCAACGTGAAAGTTGTGCTCCAAGAACTCACTGACTTGCTGAAGGATACCAGGCACTTGACCTTGCTGCGGTTCCGGCTCCAAGGAGATAATGGCGTACTGTTCATGTCGACGAGGTGGCTCACCCCCCAAGGCGACGCGAGCTCGGGCAGGGCGATGCCATCCATGCTCCACATGAAGCCCGGCTGGGAGAAAGAGCATTGGGTTGCACGGGAAGTTGGCCATGTCGTCGGGCTCGGGAGGGGGCGGAGGAGGTGGTGGCGGCGGTGGGGGGGGGAAGCGAGAAGGCGGCGACGAGGAGGAGCGATCAGCACTGTAGCTTGGGGAAGATTGGAAACTTTCGGGATTGCTATTTCCTCGGGAGTCGTGGGAGGCAGGGGAAGAAACAGAGCGTGACCTTTCATCTTCCACGGGCTGTGCCGGGCACTTTCCTTTGGGGGCCCAAAAGATTTTAGGCTTAGCCCGTGTAAAACACCAACGCTGTTTATGCCCATACCCAAAACAGGCCCGACATCTCCACGGGTTTTGACAGAAAACAGCCCGATGGCCCACTGCAAGACATTTGCCACACGATTCAGATTTGGCCTTTGAATTTGAAATTTGATCAGGGATATCAGCGCCCGAAGAACACGCCCTGGATGCCGGATCTGATTGAAAGAGATCGGCCGAAATTCTTCCGAAAACAGTCGAAAAACTAACTGTAGTGGGAACCACAAGTGAACCAACCACAAACGATTTCACAGGATCAGGGCGATGCAATGGAGGATCATGAGAAACGTCAGGAGCAAAGTGAACTCGACGACAACGAGACCGAGAAGAAAGCTTCTTTTGCCTCTTAGATTGCACATATTGCCATTCTTTCAATTGTTCTTGCTCCCACAAAAATTTTTCTCTCTCCCAATGAGGAGCCCCATTACTCCACAGAAAGAAATAAACATCAAACCAGTCACCAATGAATCGTTTGAGATTGTAGATCATAAAGCCCACTGCCTTGCAGGACACCGAGAAACGAAAATGGCGATCACTTTGGAATTGAACATGAAAACCAGCAGCCGACCCACCAAGGCATGATTGAAGCATCCAAGCAACTGAATCCTCCGTCAAACGGACCGTAAAGCGACGGAAAACAGCCAAAAGAAAGACAGAACCATTCGGAGAGGAGGAAGGGTGATGCACGGACTTGCAATGACGTACCAGCACTTGATCTTGGAAAAGCTTCCCATGGTTGAAATCCAACTTGCCAACCAGATCCGAAGGCACCTCCATGAGAGAAAGATCCGAGAAGGGAGACCAATCACCAATCACCAGCGGTAGATCGCTAGAGAGATGATCGCCGGGAGCCTACGAGGGTGGAGGGAGGAGTCGCCATCCCATGTGTTTGCTCTACCTTGCCCAAGACATGGAAGTACTCGATGATGAAGAAAAGAGTGAATCAACGAAAAGCGATCTTGACGACATGTGGTACACGGGAGATAAAGAAAGAAATGTACAAGACTTTGAAGATGAAGATTTGGTGATAATGAAAACTTTAAAGAAGAAATGAATGCGTACATAATTGATGGATTACACATTCCACGTTATGAGATGGAGGGGATGCAAAAAGGTAACAAAAAGACACCTTCACTCGTTGAGATTGGTCGCCTTCAGCACCACTAGATGAACAAAATATTACTCTTGTCAAGGAAGATCCGAGGCAAAGGTACACGCTGAAATCTCAAGATATTATTGGTATTAATAATGATATGTTAAAATACTCATGTTTGACCCAATAGTATGAATAATAGTTTAAATTCTATGCCTTGTTCCAATAATGATCATGTTGATAGGCTAGATTTTCTAGAGAATGAAAAAGAGGAAACATTTATGTTTGAACCAATTAATCTCACACCTAAAGAACCTTTGCCTAATGGTGATCTAAGTGCTATGCATGAAACATATGCTTCTTTTGTTTACATCTTGACTTGTTGCTACAATTCGTATGTGGAGTTAATTATGGACGATATGTTTACAATAAGTTTTGTAAATCTCGATCATGCTTTGCGCTTGGTCAAGCTAATGACCTTAAAGAATCACATGTCGAGAGAAGGCCTGATTTTCACTAACCATGTAGACAAGGCTCGAATAATGGAAAGAGAAGTCATGCCTAAAGAGTTGCAAAATAAATCATCAACCTCTCCAAATCCCGCGATGGATGCTGCTGTCTTCTTCAATTTTAGAGCTTGTTCAGAGGTGTACAAATGAAGAAAATGAGATATTCAGAAGCTCCATGAAGTTTCCATTCCAACGCATCAAGAACAAACGAGTTTGAAGACCGTGCAAGGAGTTATGGGGAAAACATTCAGCGTTGGGCATTCTGAAATTTCAGGACAGATTTCATCGTCGAAGTAAAACGGATATAACTCTCTTGCGCCGAGTCCAATTTGGGCAAATAAAGACTCGTTGGAAAGGAACTTTTGTGCACTATGCAATGGAGTAGAGCTTGGGTATACTTTCTGTTCCAGACATTAAGTTAAAATTCATGGAGTGAAGGCAACACTGAAGGGTTATAAAGAAGGAGATAGCGATGAAGCAAAATGATGCCTTGGGCAAGTCTTCTATAAGTAATCAAGCACGACATGGGAAGTAAATTAAAGCTGCATTGGTACCTTTTCTTCTTGCATGAAGGTCTATGGCTATGTGACAAAAAGAAGGTATGTGAGAAAGTCGAGCTTTATGACTTTTAATGAAGCGCTTTTCGGGAGGCAACCCATTTCTTTATGCTTGTATTCCTTTCTTAGAGAGAATAAAGAATGGTCCCATCTTATGATGATCAACTTGTGGTTATTAATCTAAGTTTATTTTTCTTCTTAGAACCACCATCATGTTCATGCGCATATTTATTTATTTGCATGCATTGCATTTTGTTATCAACGTGATGTTTCTTTGCGTATACATGTTTTGCACATAGTTGGCTTGGTTGTTTTATAAACTTAATGATGTATGCTTAAGTTTCCATGTTAATGCTTCATAAGTCCTTATGAGTATTTTCCTTTTGTGATCTTGTGTAAATGTGGTGTTTAAACATGATTGTGGACCATCATCATTAAGTTCGATAAACCTTGCTAGCTTTTCATATGTTTTCATGTTGCATTCGTTAGTTTATAAGCTTTGCAATGCACTTAATTTTTCTTGTGATATAAGAGTTATCAATCTAGGGATATACATGGTGTTTTAACTCTAGATTTATCAACCTTTATGGCTATGGAGAAATTCAGCAACCTAGTTGTAAACATGGTGTTTAGAACTAGGTGAAAACATTGTCTTTGTTTATATGCTTTCCTGTCATGTGCATACACACCTTGAACCCTGTACACTCATTAGGTTTTTATTTCTAATTGGACTAATTATGCCACAAGTTAAGAATCTTAGAGGTATTGTTGGTTTGTTGGCAATTCTATCTACTCCCAACCGCCACCTTGGGGGTAGAATGTGTGCTTAAAATGTTTTGCAGGCAAGATAAAGACTCTCACTACAAGGAAATTGAACGATGACTAAGATAAAAATGTTTTGTTTTCTTCTTCCATTCCTAGAAAAATGCTAAGCATGGGGGAGACCCTGAATCTTCAATAAGGAAGTGTAACATTAAGCTCTAGAAGATAGAATGTTCAAGATCATTAACATCACCGGATCAATGCGCAAGAAGCCACTGATCTCATCAAAATTCTGCGTGGTCTCGAAGGGAAAACACTGAATATTTTTGGATATTTAGAAGCACCATGAAGTTACGATTCCAACAAATCAAGAATCAAGACAATTGGAGGTTCCTAAAAGCGGTTATGCCCGAATCACCAAGTGCAACACATCCTGAAATCAGTTTTGGACAGCACGCAGTGCTGAAGTAAAATGGACATAGCTCCCTTGTTTGAACTCCGTTTTCGATGAATGACTATACATTGGAAAGGTAATTTCATGAACTTTTCAATAGAGCTATATTTCGATATATGTTCTGTTCTGGACAGAGGGGAAATATATGAAAAAGAGACAGCAAGGAGATGATGAGAACAAGAAAGAGGAGATGGTGATGACAACATTGAAGAGAAGGGCGACCAATGACTCCATTAAGCATACAAGATCAAATTGAAAAGTTTAGGAGAATTGATAAATCAAGACAAAAGTAAAAGCCACATCGATACATGGAGATGTCGGAAGAAGGCAACAAGGAACTACAAAGGATGGTAACATCTTCAAGGACCTTCTCTTTTCCGAACATAAATGCTTGTAAGTATGCCTTCAACCTTAGGTGCAACATTTTGTTTTTCTCATCCAACAATAACATGGCTACTAGAAGGACAACCTAGGTTTCTTTTTATTTTCAATAGATAGACATGACCATGTGTTCACCTCGATGTTTTATATTGCCCATGCTTACGGAAAGATGATGAAAGTTGCCGCTTTGTTTTACCTACATGAAGTTATACATGTCTTGGCTAATTGCTCTTTATAACATGATCTGGAATTAATTTAAATACCGGCTTTTTTATTTGTGAAGGAGAAATGACTATGCTCTAGACCCACATACATATCTTTGTTCTTTGATTTAAGTTTATGGATAGCCGGATAACTTGTTGTTTTTATGAAAACTTAACTTTTTTGCTAACTACATATTTGTGATGCTCTTGCAAAGTTCTACCTACCTACCAAATCCATATACATATATGTTCTGTGATAACAAAACCCATAGATTGCAAACATATGTTTTGACGGGTTGAATTAGGATTGATTTATATGGTTTGAGACTAAGAAGTTGGTCATTCCTTTGTGTAACTTTTCATGCTAGCGTTTTTGTCCATGCATTGTGGGTTTTCACATCGAAAATTTCACAAACTTCACTGCGCATCCACCCTAAACCAAAAACATCTTTTTGTGATCACCTCCTTGTCCACAACCCAAATTGAGTATGGAGTAAAATTCTCGATGGAGATTCAAATATTCTGCAAGATTATGGAATTTATACTTACTTTAGCAGTCATTTCCCCTCTCTTTTATGCTTGAGGACGAGCATTGTTCAAGCATGGGGGAGGAGTCATTACATCATCTCTGACAAATGCTATGTAAGTATTATGTTGCAAAAAGTTCTGAGGAGCAAAAGCAAAAAATGAAAAACGAAAAAAAAATTATGATGTGAAGAATAGAAAAGTAAAGAAAAAGAAGAAAGAAAGAGAGAAAAATGAGAAGGAAATAAAATAAAAGTAAAAAAATTAATAAAGATGCTCCTCGGTTCTTTTGCTTCATAAGTTCTCATGTGCCTTGATGATACATCCATACTCAAATTTTCCAACCATGTGCAATCCGATAAGAAGGACTTCACTCGTGCCCCGGGATCATCGATTTGCCACTTTCACATGTCCACCTATCTAAATGTGTGTGTGTCATCTCTCTCTTTCCAACTGTTATTTTCATGGCCTTTTTGACGATTCACGGTAATTCCAATAGATCTCTCTCTTAATTTGACAATATTTCGGATGTTTGTTTTTCTAGGATTGTTTTTAACATTCCAAGCTCCAGATAAGCCTTCCACTCTCACATATGAGTAGAATAGGTTGAAAATAATATAGTATAGGCTTGAGTGACTTGATGAGATGAGTGTTTCCATGAGCTTTTGCAAGAGATTTTCACTTATGTTGGATATGCATCTTTTTGAAATTTTTCCATGTAACAAGGTAATGGTTTGAATTTCAGGTGAGAGACTTGAGGAACGTTTGGTTGATTGACTCCGGTTGCTCGATGCATATGTTGACGGTGAATTTCCGTTAACCTAGCCATGAGTTTACCATTAATGTTGGCATTGATTTATTATTCTAACCACTGGAACTAACCCTTCGTATATAACAAGTTCACTCTTGCATGTCGATTTTGGAGTTTATTGTTTACACTGGAAATCTACGCTAAAGAGGAGACTTTCGGGATAAGTTCATCAATCACTTTGGGAGAAGATCATGAAGCCCGAAAAGAGTCAAGACACGTGATGAACATGATTCCAAATGATCCGAGGACCGAAGCGTCAACATGCAAATCTTTAGGGACTCGACCAGGAAACGACGAAGCTAGGATAGCAAGATTCAAGCCTTAACCGTGAAGGAGATGATGTCAAAGGCCCACATGCAAGTGCACACAAATAAGGAATCGCGCGAGAAGCAACCGGGGAAGAAACCAGGGTCGAACTGGGCCGAAATGGGCTTGGCCCGACCGGCCCAGCCCATTCCGAGCCCAGTTCGGTGCCCCCTTTGACCTAGCCGCCTCTCGGGCTATTTATAGCCCCCTGGCCGAGAGCCACAGAGAAATACATTCATCATCCGCCACCGAGGAGCACAGAAGGGAGGAACACCGTTCCGGAGAGGAGAGGGTCGAGATGGTTGACTAGGGTTCCCCTAGCCGACGTGGGAACCTTGCATGGAAGACCACGTCGGAGTTCCCGGAGCTAGAATCAAGGTCGAGGTAGGATCCCGGTGGTGATCTTGTCCATGTATTCTACTCTCATATTGAATTTGCAAGTTTAAATTCGATTTCTAGCGATCAAGTGCTTTCACTACGACTTTGTCTTCGCTTGGGTTTTCTTCTTCTCTAATCTATTCCGGATAGATTACATGGGATGCTCTTGTAGCCATGGTGGCTAGAGGTGCATACTTGACCTACCGAGCGTTTTCATCTTGTCCTTTGGACTCGCCCTACGATATCCCGCACAAATAGGGGTGCGTTGTGACAGAACGGTGGCTCCAAAAGGTGGGCATCTTCGGAGTTGGAACAGAAGCCACGATTTAAAGAGGCTAGTTATGAGATTCGATTTGCTTTGTTCATCTATGGTTGGAACTTCAACAAGTGCTTGATCCAATCTCTCTAGATTAGTTTTACCTATCCCTCTCTATTTCTTGCTACCTCCGGTGTTTCTAGATTAGATTGGTTTTCTTGGTGTTTCCATAGATTAGATGCAAAACCCCTTTTCAAGATCAAAGCGTTTTCCGCTTATTAGATTAGATCTTGCGTTACACATTGTTCCATGGATTCGATACCTTGGGTTCACCACTCGAGGGAAGAAGGGTCCCTTGACTACGACGGAGGACTTATCCTCTTGCAAGTCCAAACGAACTTTGATACAACAATTAACCGTCAACAAGCCCCTTTTTCGGGCGCTGTTTCCGGGGAACAAGTAATCAGATTCAATCTAGTTTGCGTTTGTGAATATTTTTAGTTTTTCTTTTCATTTTTCTTTTGCATCTCTTAATTTTGATCATCCTCGAAACAAAAAAGATCAATCTAGGGTTTTGCTAAACCCTAGTTTTCTTTTTACCTTTTGTATATTTTGTTTATTGCTAATCCTAACCGGAGATGGACGGCTACATCTCCAAAAAAACATATATGTTGTGGATGGTCTAGGAAAATTTTTGCAGGCAAAGGTGACGTGCAACACAAGATCTAAAAGTGGAGGCCGAACACCGTCGGAATCTCCAAAAGAACTCCACCTCCAAGATCGAGAGGAGATCAACCTCATTGCCACTCATCCTAGGAAGATCGTTCCTCAAGATTGTCAGAGCAATTGACATCGGCAAAGGGGAGATCAAGTTCGACATCGATGGCGTGAGGACTGCATTCAAGTCAACCATGGTTCGAGGTATGCAACATGATTCATGTTAAATACATTGTACCTCATCATCACATCGGAAGGGAGGAGTCAAGGGAGAATGAAGCAAAGAAGACACAAAAGTTGTTGCATCCGTCAAGACCAAGAATCAACACCCACCTGTGAAAAAAAAATGACTAAGCCGAAGAGTAAATCTACACCGAAGCCAAGGATGGTGTAGAAGTGGGGCCCCCAAGATTGCAACGCCCACAAAGCGTGTTGATCTGAATTAAAGAAGAGAAGAAATCTAGCTATAGACTATAAACGAAACACTTGCGGGAGGTAACCCGTTCGACGAGTCAAGAATATGCTACCGGGAAGACAACCCGTTGAAGAGTCAAGCTACAGGGAGGGCAACCCGAAGAAGTTTTCATGTTTTCAAGTAAGTTGGTCTTAGAATTTGCTATGCATTACATATTATAAATCTCTATGTGGTTGAATAATTTTTAAAGACATTATAATTGCTTAGTCATTTTATTTGAATTTTATATTGATCATAAACCGATGACTTGAGCCATCCCAAGTTTTGTTTGCATCTTTTAGAGAAAGTAGTACCAAAAATTCAGCACCTACCCCAACCTTTCATCCTCTCCATGGTATTACGGTTGGCTTGTTTTACGTGATAAAAACACGAGAGTAGAGCCTTGCTTTGTTCTTTATGTTTTAATCTTTGATGCATGGTAGGACTCGCGTAAACCTCAGCAACTTTATTTTTGGTTTCATTCAACTTGAAATCCACTAGTTTCTCTAGATTTAGAATTTTTCTAAGCCCCATTAACTTTATTTTCATTCAAAATCTCTCTCTCATGTTTGGCCAAAATAGAACCTAAACCTATGCCCCCACAGTCGAGTCGGAGGAACTTGCTATCAATTAATGAAAGCAATCGATCCTGGTGCAACCAAAATAAGTTTTATAATTGTTTTTGATGCCTAAAAAGCTCCTCTAATGATATAGTTGTACTCATCGCTAGCGCTGAGTTAAGTTTTAATGTTTCAAAATTAGAGGAGTGATTAGCATCTAAACATGATTAAGGGAGGATTTTGAGCTTGATTAACGTATTGTGCCTCGCGATGCATCACGTGTCCACCATTTGGCATCTCGGGCACATGAAAAGGACAAGCATGGGGGAAAGCAAGGGCCTTGTATTGTAGGAAATTGGTGGAAGCACATGAGGCAAGGGAACAAGATGTGAAGTAAAACGATGGAGGTGGAAGATTAAGCACGTAAGCAAAGGTGTGGTTGTGAACGGTTCGGGCAATGGAATCTCGTGGATCGCAAGGAAAGAAGGGAGCAAGAAGCATCTCGGAGAAAGATCAAGCCCCCGGTGCTCCCCTTTGCTAGGTAAGTAATTTATGAATTTATTAATTTGTGTTCTTGAGTTCATAGCCCATAAGTTTCATAAACAACCTAGAAAAATTTGAGTTCCATGGTGTTGTAGGATCTTGTCATGTTAACGTCGAACCTTTTCATTCATGTTGATAATGCTTTGATGCCTAAGGCTAGCTACCATGCCTAATGGGAGTATGTGTCACACCCAGTTTTAAAGGCAAAACTGAATGCATAGTTCACGTGTGCGCCAGGATCAAGTTACACACATGCTTAGACATTGTGAATACATAAATCAGTGCCACACGAATAAAGAGTTATTAAAAACCATAGTCTCAAACGAAACTTAAATAACGAGTTCTCGCAGCGGACAAAATGCCTCCACATGCAGCTGACTGAAGACTACGCACACCTAGAACTCCTGGAAATCTCTGGGGATATCATCAAAGTTCTCCCAGTCTAAGCAGCATTCCGAGTGTTGTAGATACAAGAAAGTAAACAAGCGTGAGCACATGACGTACTCAGCAATAAAGAACAACATAACATGCAAGGCCATATGGTGGATGGCTAAGGTTTAAGCAGTTTTGCATTTTAGTGAGTCAAGTTTTATTAGCAGTTTAGCATTACTAAAGAGTGTAAGTTCATACCAACCCAATTAATAAGGTATAAGCATCATAAATAAAGAATAAAACAGTAATTAAACATTTAAATTCAATAATTAGTCATGTGAGGGTTCAGGCCGCTCTTGACCGTGAGCACGGCTAATTCATTAGATTAACACTCTGCAAAGGTTGTACACTTTCACCACAAGCAGCGTAAAAGCTCCGAAGAACTTTGAACCCAACCATGCGGTGTTTGCAAGGCACCATACCACACTACCGAGGTGTGGTTGCATAGGGACGCTACATGGCCTTTACAAAGGTTCCCTAGCAAGTTATGACCCACAAGGTCCGGATCAGTTAGCAAGGTATAAAGTCCCCTAGCAGGTCGATACCCCACCATAAAAAGAATAACTCACCCAACCCCCTGCTAGAGAGAGTCTATACCCCACAGTATCGCCGATCCCTTGTCCTTATCATGTAAGATCACAGCAAGCTAAAGTTCCTAATTATTCAGCCAAGACCATTGCCCATTAGTTCTTGTGGTTGTACTGTTTTCCTGGGTGGTTCTCCATGTTCCGATTAACATATCAAAGTGGTCTTGTAAAGTAAACTACCATAAACGGAACATAGAATATAAAGTATCCAAGTTTGATTAATACCATCCCAGTTAAGCATGCTAAGCCATAGCTACCCTCAAGATTAATTTAATATACCCGGTGACAAGGTAAATGTAGTAAAAGACTAGGCATGATCCTTAATAGGTTCCCATCACGTTAATGCAAGCAAGAATAGTAAAAACAATGAATTTAAATGCATGTTATGTAGGACAAGTGGGCATGCATCGAGGAAGACTTGCCTTCAACAAAACTTGGCTGCTCAAACTCCGGCACGTTGAGGACCAGGAGCGTCTCGGTGGTCGGTGGATGACCGCTCCTCAGTGATGAGTGATTGACAATGGGTGTTGGACTGACTCTTGGCTCAGTGCGCAGGTGTAGGCTGTGGCCTAGTTCGTGTTGTTGCAGGTGAAGAACGGGCGCGAAAGGTCTTCAGCCTTGAGGGGCCTCCGGGAGATGGAGAGACAAGTAGGCTCGGTTCGAGGGACCCGGTGGACGGCGGGACTAGGTGCGGGCCACATGTTGGCGAGACGAGCAAGACGAAGTCATGGACGAACGAGCCGGTGCACGGTGGCGGTCGAGTCAAGAGGCTTGGCGGGAGGCCGGACCGAGCACGCGGGGTTTGGTGGTTTGCCCACAAAACCATCGGAGGACGGTTTCTTGGCTTGGGCCTCAAAACCAAATCCGAAGGCCTAACATGACGGAGACGGGATCCGGGCGTGTCGGGAAGCTTCGAAGCGGAGGACACGCGGCGGGATCGCATGGCTTGCGTCGGGAGGACGTGGGGTGCTGCGAAGGCGTGGCCGTCCGATGGCAAGACCCACAAACATTACATAAATGCCCCTGCGTGGGTTGTATCGCCAGTAGTTGAGTTAGGGGTAGTCGAGTCATTTCCCACACCGGCGGGACCCGATATATAAGCCATGAGTGTGTGTGGATTGGGGCTCTCTCCGCAACTTAGGGTTTCATTTCCCCCTCCCATTTTCTCATTTTTCGTAGCTATTTTCTTCTCCATTTTCTCTAGGCTAGCATGAGAGCTTCATGTGAGATTTGTTGAGAGGGATGGATGCTAGGGCGGCATGCTAGACCTTGTGAATATTTCCTGGTTTGCATAGAAGATTCGGAGTTGTGTTTTTCGTGGTCTTTTTGTGCTTGTTTTCGTGCCTTTGTTCTCGGTTTGATTCTGCGGATTTGAGTTGGTTTCTCCCCGGATTTCTTTGAGCGAAACATGGATGGATGCCTTATGCACCTTTGTGATTGATCTTGTGCCTTCAAACGCCGGGAGACCACTTCGATTCAAAGATTTTCGGTCGGAGCCCTAGCTTTTGGTGGTGTTCAAAGGATTCACGATTCCCGGTGATTTAGGGAGTTAGGAGGCAAAATTTTTGGGCTATAGAATCCTTGTGTGACGCTTTTCAAGTCCCCAAACCCTTGTCTCCACAGCTTCCACCATTTGGGAAATCCGATGATGATTTGGGGGAGTTGACCTTCGAGGTCATGCTGTTTTCAGTTCCGTCCGTGAGGCGCGGACAGTCCGCGAGGGACCGGCGGACGGTCCGCGAGGAGCGAGTTCTTCCCGTGTTCTTCGTGTTCTTGCTCGGCTTCGCTTTCGATCCATCGTGGCTTTGAGTTTTCGTTGGGCAAGGTTTCGGATAGTCCGCAGCAGCGGGCGGACGGTCCGTGTACTCCCCGCGGACGATCCGTTATTCGGGGTCGTCTCTGGAGGTCCTGTTAGCTTTTTCGGACGGTCCGCGGCACAGGGCCGGACAGTCCGCGGTGTGTGTGCGGACAGTCCGCGGCAGCAGGCTGGGCGGTCCGCGTGGCCCGTGCGGACGGTCTGCCAGAGCCTGAGTGCTTTGTTCCTTGGTTCGATTCATTCCTTCCTTCTTTCGTGCTTCCGCGTGTGCTTCAAGGAATCGTTCCTAAGACTAGAGGTTGATCCATAATCTCGTTGTCTTGGCGATTGGTGTGTGATTCGATCCATTTCTTGTGTGTGACCGGGATTTGACTAGGGTATAGGCCGAGTTCTTTGAGAAGAATTTTTACCGGCTCCTATTCACTCCCCCCCTCTCTAGTCGCCATCTGATCCTTCACACGTCTTGATCTTCAAATCCTTCCAACGCTTCGCTTCTACGATCCACAATCATCACATACAAGCACACAACAAGAATAAATAAGAAACAATCACCAAACAGTACAAAACAATGGCATGAAACTAATCTACGCTTTGAGACGATCGCGTGGACATAAAGAATGATAAAATCGGAGGTAAAACGACCAAGTTACGCCCTAAGGAAGGTACAGGGACTAATCTGTAAAGTTTTAAAAAGAATCTGGGCTAAAACAAAGAAAAAGGACTAAACCGTAATGATTTAGCCTCTGCGGAAGGGTATTTTTGTAAATTCCCGGAAGCTTAGGGGGTTTTCTGCAAAAGCGCTGGGGTCGGTTGGGTTGATCGGTATTGACCCCGAACGTCTCGATCTAGATCCGTTGGATCTAGATCTGACGGCTGCTGGTGAACGCGAGTTAAGCGGCGGCGGCGGATGGATCTAGATCGTTAGATCTAAATCCGGCGGCGGTGAACGCGTGAAAGCTCCCCGACTGGCGGCGTACGGCGGCGAGCGGCGGCGCGCGTCACGGACTCGAGCTAGGGGGCTCGGCATCGTGCGCAAACAACACCAGGACGTAGCACGAGCGACGGGGAATTCAACTAGGGTGGTGCGGATGGCTACAATGCGACGGAGACAGTGCACGGCGCAGCGGCGCGGCTTGGTGCGACGTTGAATCTTCGGCGATGGCTTCTGGGTGACTAGATGCGCGGGGACGACCACAAGCGACGCCGGGATGCTCCTTACCTCCTTGCACGGCTCCTGGACAGCTTCACGAGGACGAGGGAGCAGCGACGGTGGGGGAACAACGGCGGCGGCGAGTTAGTGTTTCGGGCGGCGGCACAAGACGGCGAGGTGGCGGCTCGGGCTCGGGTGGGGAAGTCCGGGGGGTGGCGCGGCTTTAAATAGCCCGGGGAACCGCCTAGGCGTGCGGGCCAAGGCAACCCGTGCGTGCACGCGGCGGCGGCGGGTCGGACTCGAGGTCGAGTCCGGCGGGGCACGCCGTGTCGGGGATGACGGGTGCCCCGGCGGTCGGTGACCGACGAGCGAGAGGAGGAGCGGAGCGGCGGGCCGACGACAACCGTGGGCCGGCCCGGGGCTGCTGCGCGGGAAGAAAAAGAAAAACGGCCCGAAGGCGCGGTGGGTTGCTACTGTGCTGTGCGGGCTCCTGGGCTAGATAGGGTAGAGCAAAGGTGGGTTAGGAAAAAGATTTGAACATTTTGAAAAGGCTCAAACAAATAGAATTCAAACTTTGAATTTGAATTCCAACAATCAAAAGCAATGCTCCAACATGTATGCAACAATTAATTCCTATAATTCATTAATTTTATTTTTGACAAATTTTAAATGCCTAAAAGAAAATTAAAGCAACCTTATATTCCTTAAGCAATTAAAGGGGTTTCTAGCCAATTTTAATAAAGACCAGATTTAGCAAAATTAGGGTGTTACAAATCCTACCCCCTTAAGAAGAATCTCGTCCTCGAGATTCGGACAGATTGGGAAAAAGAACTGGAAACTCTGCTTTCAGCTCATCCTCTCTATCCTATGTTGCCTCATCCTGTGCATGATTACTCCACTATACTTTGCACATCATGATCACTCTATTCCTGGTGACCCGTGTCATAGTTTCCAATATCCGGATAGGGTGTTCAACAACAGTGAGATCTTCTATAATGTTTAGATCATCCAAGGGTAACGGCTCCTTGTCATGAGGGCCAAAACCCTTCTTCAACTGGGGGATATGGAACACATCATGCACATCAACTAACTGGACTGGCAACTCCAACCTGTAAGCCACTTCTCCCAATCTCTCAAGGATCTTAAAAGGTCCGATAAACCGAGGTGACAACTCCCCTTTGACTTTGAATCGACGCAACCCTCTGATAGGTGACACCTTTAAGTACACATAGTCACCCTCCCAAAAGACCACGTCCCTCCTTTTACCATCTGCATAGCTTTTCTGTCTAGACTGAGCAATCCTCAAGTTTTCTCTGATAATCTGAACCTGTTTCTCTGCCTCTCTGATGATGTCTGCCCCAAACAACTGCCTTTCTCCTGTCTCACTCCAATACAATGGAGTTCTACACTTCCTTCCATACAAAGCCTCAAAGGGTGCCATCTTGAGACTGGCCTGATAGCTGTTGTTATAAGAAAACTCAGCGTACGGCAAGCTCTTATCCCAACTACCACCATGCTTAAGTGCACATGCTCTCAGCATGTCCTCTAGGATCTGATTGGTCCTCTCCGTCTGTCCATCCGTTTGTGGATGATAAGCTGAGCTGAAATTCAACTTGGTATCCATAGACTCATGCAATTTCCCCCAGAAACGAGAAGTGAACTGGGTACCTCTGTCCGACACTATCTTCTTTGGTACACCATGCCAACACACGATTCTGGACATGTACAGCTTTGCCAACTTAGCTCCTGTATAAGTAGTTTTCACCGGATTGAAGTGAGCTACCTTGGTCAAACGATCCACAATGACCCAAATCGAATCATAACCATCTCGGGTCCAGGGTAAACCCACAATGAAATCCATTCCGATCTCTTCCAACTTCCACTCAGGCACCTTCAACGGTTGAAGCAAACCAGCGGGCCTTTGATGTTCAGCCTTAACCCGATGGCAAGTGTCGCACAAAGCCACATGTGCGGCCACATCCCTCTTCATACCGTACCACCAATACCTCTGCTTGTGATCCTGATACATCTTAGTACTGCCTGGATGGATAGAGTAGGCAGAATCGTGAGCTTCTCTCAAGATGGTCTCTCTGAGGTCTCATGTTTCTGGCACACATAACCGACCTTTAAACCACACAGTTCCTTGTTCATCCTCTGTGAAATCTGGGGCTTCTCCCTGCTTCATACTCTCTTTGATTTTCCGAATTCCAACATCATCTAATTGCCCTTTGCGTATCTCCTGCTCCAGAGTGGACAGCACTTCCAAAGTCACTCCCTCTGCATGTGCAACCACCTCCAAGTTGAGCCTTTTTAACTCTTTCACCAACTGATCAGGAAACTGGAAAACCATAGCCATGTTAGCATGACCCTTCCGAGTCAAGGCACCAGCGACCAAATTCGCTTTACCAGGGTGATAGTGAATCTCCAGATCATAGTCTTTAATCAACTCTAACCAACAGCGTTGTCTCAGATTGAGATCCTTCATAGTGAAGATGTACTTCAAGCTCTTGTGATCGGTGCATATATGGCACTTAGTTCCCATAACGTAGTGCCTCCAAATCTTCAAGGCATGAACCATTGCTGCTAGCTCAAGATCATGCGTAGGATAGTTCAACTCATGCTTCCTTAACTGATGAGATGCATAGGCTATAACGTGACCTTCTTGCAACAGTACACAACCCAGACCCTGTCGAGATGCATCACAATAGATGTCAAAGCTCTTCTGCAGATCTGGCATCACTAGAACAGGTGCTGTGGTCAATCACTTCTTCAACTCTTCGAAACTGGACTGACATGCACCGGTCCACTTGAACTCCCAGTCCTTCTCTAGCAGTGTGGTGAGAGGCTTCACAATCTTGGAGAATCCCTCAATGAATCGATGGTAGTAACCAGCGAGTCCTAGAAAACTCCTGATCTCAGACACCGTACGAGGGGGTTCCCACTTCAACACATCACTGACCTTGCTCGGATCTACCGCAATACCTCCGTTGGTGATGATATGACCCAGAAAAGCCACTTCCTTTAGCCAGAACTCACACTTGCTAAACTTTGCGTATAACTCATGCTCTCTCAGCTTCTGCAACACAAGCCTCAAGTGCTCCTCATGCTCTTCCTCATTCTTGGAGTAGATCAAGATGTCATCAATGAACACCACAACAAACTTGTCCAAATACTCCATAAAGATCTTGTTCATCGGGTACATAAAGTAGGAAGGTGCATTGGTCAACCCAAATGACATGACCGTGTACTCATAAAGTCCGTACCTGGTGGTAAACGCTGTCTCAGGAATATACGAAGGCCTGATCTTCATCTGATGATAACCGGATCGTAGATCAATCTTAGAAAATACCTTGGCTCCTCTCATTTGATCAAACAAGTCCTCAATACGAGGCAGACGGAACCTGTTCTTGATGGTAACATCATTGAGAGACCTGTAATCAACACACATCCTCTGTGTGCCATCCTTCTTACCCACAAAGATAACTGGTGCTCCCCAATGTGATGAACTAGCATGAATGAACCCTTTACCCATTAACTCTTTAATCTGTGCGTTAAGTTCTTGTAACTGATCACTAGACATTCTATATGGGCGCTTAGAGATAGGAGCAGTACCAGGCAAAAGATCTATAACGAACTCAACATCTCGGCCAGGGGGCATACCTGGCAACTCCTCAGGGAACACATCAGGCTAGTCGCACACCACTCTTATGTCTTCCAAGGTCGTTCCATCAAGCTTATTCACGGCACTGGCTGTTGATGGTGCGGGATCTGCTGCAAACTCAAACCTTTCACCAGCTGGACTAGTAAGAAGGACTGATCTCTTAGCACACTGTGTCACCGCATCAGATGCAGTCAACCATCCCATTCCTAGTATCACATCAATCCCCTTCGAATCCAAGATTACAAGATTGGCACAGAAATCTCTGCCCAAAATCTTGAGATTGACGTTGTCACATTTATATATAGCTTTCAATTCCCCCTGGTGAGCTAACTAGCATGTGGCGAGGCATGGGACTGATGGGCATATTATGTTGAGCTACGAACTGAGATGTAGTGAAAGAATGGGATGCTCCGGAATCAAATAAACACTACAAGAAATCTGTCATTTTATGACAAAATGAATATGTCACATAAAGTATGAAATTGGTCATAAAAAGTATGTTATGACGAAAAACCTGGCATCACAAGGTCGTCACAAAAAAACCGTCACATAATGTACCGTGTGACGGTTTTATGGAATGTCGTCACAAAATGTGCCTATGTTTTGTGATGCAATCGTTCTAGGGTCACAGATTGATACCATTTGTGACGGCTAATTTTGTCATATGTTAGTTGCTCAACGCGTCACGTTAACTACGAACAGTCACAAATGGTGGGCCGAAGAACAAGTTTAGATGGTTGTTTGTGACGCCACAGAATCGTCATGTATAGTTTTTTAGATTAAGTGACACTTATATTTAGTCACATTTTGTAATGTTTCATATGGTTCTTAAGCATAATTGGAGACAAATGTTTGGCGTCACAAATTTGTCATTCATTCATGACGATCGTGGCAACATATTTAGTGACAACACACTGGTATTTCATCACAGCACACAAAAGCATAATACACAGATATCATCCAAGCCATCATCCAAAGAATTGACATTACAATTCACAGATCATTCAGAATTCACAGATTGACATCACAAGTGATAACACAATTTACTAAAGCCCTGCACAATTCACTGAAGCCCTGCAACCAGATGTTCCAACCACAAGTGACAACACAATTCACAGAATCCACATAACTATGCATATAGATGTTCCAACCACAAGCCCTGCAACATACTTGTTCAACCACATATAGTTCCAGGTTCCAGGTCCAACACATAGTTCCAGGTTCCAGCAAACATACAAATATAATATGGTGCATGGTTCTGACAAAGTTCCTAGCACAGACTACTTTGAAGCATTGTAGCAAAAGCTTAGGCAAAGGCCTCATCCTCAAAAACTGCATTCATACCTCAATCTTTTTGAAGCTGTGCTTGTAGCTGTGCCTGCAACTCTTCTTACTTCCTGGCATCTTCCTCTCTCTCAGCTTGGAGGGTTGCCTCAAACTCAGCTTTCATGCGTGCTTCTGCTGCTGTCGATGAGGACTGACCAGTCTTTGTCAATCAAGGCACACCAATGTTAGGAAGAAATGTGGATGTGCGGCTGATTTGGCTAAGACTGTCACCAACAATCTTGGAGGAAGATTTTTTTGCTTCTCCTTCTTCTGGCTCTCTATCCTTCTCTGCCACCATTAGTTCCTACATAGAATGCACTTAGTAACAAGGCCGTAGAATAGTGCTGAAATAGGAACAAACTTGAGTACAGTAGATGTATCCAATCAATTTGGAACTTACATATAGTTCATTGGCAAGAGGAGCGCGACCATTTTTTGGACTAGTCATACATTCTCCAAAGAACTCTATAGGATCTGGATCACTGTTGTTGTACTTAGGCCTCTGCAGCATGTAAAAGCCTTGGATTACTTTAAGAAGCACACATCTCAGTTTGCATTGCATAGTAACAAAAGGATCCATTAGAACACCGGGCAATGTGTGTGCATATAGAACATAATATAGAACAAAATAATCACATGCAGTACAGGAGGCATAATTTTTAGTATTACCAGGCTGTATCGATGGGCTATGTAGGACCTAGAACCAGTTTTTTGGTGAAGCTGCACCTTTGATCGGTTTTGTTTGTTCTTCTCAGATTTCTCCTACACCAAACATGCAAAATAAACTTTTAATTCATATGCATAGTTTGATTGCATATTAACAAAATTTGTGATGTAGCTTGGACCTTGTTCTTTGGGCCACACCGGTACTTCACGAGCTCGATCCACTCCTCTTGCTTCATTTTAGGTGGAGGTTCTTTGGCCAACAGCTGTTCCATTGTTAGGTTCTCGTCGAATTACTTCCTCTTTAGGCGAGTTCCTGGAACCATCGCTCCTACCTGCCAAGAGAAACATGCATCTTATCAATAAGGAACAAGTGCAAAGTACAATAAATAATTACAATGAAGTTCATGATTGAAAAGACTGACACAATAATTGTTAGTTGCCCTAGTAATGCATCTTACCTTTGTATTATCCAGATTAATTAGTTCATCATCACAGTCATCATGACTATCATCATCAGTGTCAGATTGGCTATCAATGTCAGAGGATGGGTCATAATCATGATCACCATCTTTTTTGTCTACTGTCTTCCGTTTGCACTTTTTTTTTGGACAAAACATCTCTAACTTCCTGAGCTAATATTGGAATACCCAGAGACTTAAAATGTTCCTGGATATTCCTTACCCTTTCATCCCTGTCCACCTCATACTGGGATTTTGTTAGTTGAATATCCCTGTCCAGAGACTTAAAACAAAGCTTGCAAGTTTTATTAGTTGAATATCGTGAACTGGCATCCAGAGCATCCACAGAAGCACATACATGGATTACAATCGACACAACTACATAATAGGATTGACATCAGCAGAAACTCCACACACTAGAACGTGTTCACAACAAGCTTTGTAAGATCAGTAGTCTCCAAATCAAATCAAGACACAAGGATCTAAGAAACATCTGACTAGCAAAGATTTGTCTGGCATCCAAGAACAAGTACAAATGTCTTGCTCATTTCATCGAACATCTAGATGGCGAACATCTAGACAGCGTGCACCCACCATGAACCAAGAAGAAGGCATAGGGAGGACCAAGAAGAAGGTAGAGGGAGGAAGCATAATACATTTGGAGGAGGAGGTAGTAGACTCCAGATGGCGCTGAGGTGTGGACGTGGATGTCCTCCCTTCGGCGTTGAGGTGGAGCAAATGTTCAGGATGTCGATGGGGCTGGAGCGGTGCCATGGAAGAAAGAGGATGCCACGGGTTAGGGAGGAGGGAGTGAGCTGTCGGCGGTGGCGTGGTGGGCGTGAGCGGTGGCGGGGCGGCGAGAGGGTTTGCACAGGGTGGCGGCGGTGGGGCGGCGAAAGGGTTTGCGCGGTGGTGGGCGTGAGGATTGGGGATTTTTCTTCTTAGTCCGTCTAGGCAAGAGGATACAGCGAGGGGTGCTTCGGACCGCTTGAGCGGGAGGTGGGGTGGGTCACATGTGTCGGCGAGCGGGACAGCGCGGGAAGAGGCAGGCGCGGTAGCGAAAATTTTGGCCTGACTGGTGGCCCCGGGTTGTCGGTTGCCGATCCTGGACTGGGCCAAAGCTCATGTTAGATGCAGCGGGTCCACTTGTCAGTGACTGTTTGAGTTCTATTTGATTTTAGATGGATTTTTAGGCCTAGTAAACGATTGAAAATGGAAACAACGTTTAAAACAAAAATGTACATCTCCTTCAAATGTACATTATCTGTTCTGGATATTTTTCATTTGACCTTTCTTGGCAATTTTAAATATGAATTTCAAAATTTAAGGTATTTGGACTTGAAATTGGTGTACTAAATACTTTCAAAATAAAAAGTGATGAACACAAAGTTTGCACATCTCATGAAATTACACACTTTTTGTTTTGGTTGTTATTTCATTTGACATAGTGGTGGTAAGTTTGTTCTTGAAAATTACATATCTCACTTATACTTCGTGGAACTATAAGAGAGATTGTAGTTATTGTGAACTACTTTACTTTCACTTTGTCAAATGGCCAAATGGCTAAAATAAAAAGTGTTGTTCTTCATAAGTTGAACAACTCTCATGTTCATGACTTTTGTACTTGAAGTCATTTGGAGCTTGAAATTATAGTTTGAAGTTGTATATTTTTTAAAAAATCAACTTCTTAATCATTAAAACTTTGTAGCATGAAAATATGACTGAACCAAGGCAGCAATTGGACAGATTACAATTTTAGAAAAAATCAGGAAAAGAAAGCATTACATTTGGAGATAGTATGTAGGAGAAAAACTTGTTACAAGATTTTGCCATGGATTAAAAAAGCAATTTTGTTCAGCTAAATAGCATGTGTTATTGATAGACTGGATGGACATTTGGGTTCAAAAAGCATCTGGGTCCACATGTCATATATAGAAGGGGTACTTCACATATCAAGGCGTGGCTTCTATTTTCATTAAAAAAACAAACTGCCCGCTGTGCTCGCTCGGCCACTGGCACTGGGACTGGCCATCCCCGCCGCCCCAAGCTTTGCCTCGCCGGTAACCAGCACCTGCAAGCTCGCTCGCTCCGCCCGGCTGGATTCGAAGCTACGGCACAGCCGCTGAGCCGTCGGTTGGGGGAGAGGGGAAGCTGCCTCCGTCTAGCCCGCTCGAAACCACCACCGCTCGCTCACCGCCCTCCGTGCCGCCGCGCAGCGCCCTTCACCCTCCGCGCCGCCGCACTTCGCCCTCCACTCGCGACCTTGTTCAGATGCCGATGGGGAACGAGTCAATGGAACTGGATAAGGCTCGGGGCCACCTGCAGGGGTATACAAACATTGGCGTAGGTCAATTATTTAAGTATCTAAACATGACAACGATAATTAGTCATAATAAGGTAGTTACAAGCGTCACAAAAAATAAACTGGCAGGCGTCTCCTGGCGTTGTACAATATGTGACGAAATTTCCTACCTTTATGTGACCACAAAACCAAGTCGTCATAAAATAAAGTAGCTCTCGTCAAATTATGACGACACAAAAATTTTCGTCATAGTATGTTACATTATATGACCAAATTTGACCTCGTCACAATGAATTTTGTCATAAAATGACAGATTTCTTGTAGTGAAAACTAAGGCAGGAGTGCAGTTGACTAGAAACATACCGAGCACTACTCTGGGGTTCTCCTGGGCGACTTCAGCATCAACGTGCATCGTCTTGCCTCGTGCATAGCTCTGTTGTCCCTTGTTAGTCTGCGGGGTCTGATTCCCATTCCTCATCTGCTGCATCTGTTGGTTTTGCACTGGGTGTGTGGAGGGATCCTCTTCGGGCATGCATTGGCATAGTGACCAAGCTCTCCACACTTGAAGTAAGTAGTGGTTGCGGGATTAGGAGGTGCCATGGACCTCACCGGTGTGCCAACTGGAGCTCTCTGCTGATTCTGCTGGGAAGCTGGGCGTGGAGTCTGAGGGACAGGGCGCTGAAACTGCTGAGCAGACTACTGGAACTACTGAGCAGGATGCTGGGACTGCTACCCGAAGTTTCCACCCGGTCCTCCAAAGAGGAACGAGGTGTTCAGCGGTGGGTTGAAGCGCGGGCGAGACGCACTCCCGGATTGTCCAAAGCTGGCAGCCTTCCTCTTCTGCTCCCCGAGCTCCTTGCGCTTGTGCTCCAAGAGGATGGCAGCATCAACTAACTACTGAAAGTTGGGAAAAGGATAAGACGTCGGCGAGTGCTGCAGCGAACCGGCTAACCCATCCGGGAACGGCTCTCGCTTCTTCCCTGTCTTCTGCAACCTCCTTAGTGGCATAACGAGACAACTCAACGAACTTGTCTCTGTACTCAGCCATGGACATCCCCCTACTTAAGACAGAGGAACTCCTTCTTCTTGATCTTCATAAGTCCAGAAGGTATGTGGTGGCTCCTGAAGTTGGTGGTGAACTCGTCCCAGGTGATAGTGTCTGGGGTGACATGAGCAGCGGTATACGCATCCCACCAAGCAGATGCAGACCCCTGAAGTTGTCCTGCAGCATACAGGACCTTCTCTCTGTCATCACACTGACAGGTAGTGAGCATCTTCACCACTGTCTTTAGCCAATCCTCAGCTTCAAGAGCATCAACGGCATGAGTGAACACGGGGGGATGGTGACTCATGAACTCCCGGTGCTTGTTGCAAGGTGCCAGCTATTTTACCTGTGGATTGTTGACCTGAGCTTGCAGGTTTTTCACGGTCTTGGTGTTGACGGTGAAAATCCGTCAACCTAGCCATGAGTTTACCTTCGGTGTTGGCATGAGTTTTATACCTTATCCATTAGTACTAACCCCCGTGGTATAACAAGTTCACGTGTGCATGTCGGTTTTGGAGTTTAATGTTTATGCAGGGTTTTAGTGTTGAATGCAAGACTTTCGGGATAAGTTCATCAAGCACCTCATGACAAGACCTTGAAGTCCGAACAAGTCATGCAATGAAGCAAAATTAACTCCAAGAAGCCGGGGACTTGATCCGAGAAGACGACGGACTCCGGGGACTCGACCGGAAAAGTGCTTTGAATCTTGCAAGACAAGGAGTTGAGTCCAATTCGGAGAGAAACCGACGACATGGACCTACATGCGAAGGGGGAAGCATCCGAGAAGCAAGGGAACCGACCTCGGGCAAAGGAGCCCGCGGGCCGGGCCTAAATGGGCCCGGGCCGGCCGGCCCGGCCCCGGTCGGCCCGGTGCCCATTTAGGGCCCAAATTCGCCGTCCTTTGACCTAATTGCTTCTCAGGCTATAAATAGCCCCCTGACCGAGAGCCACGCAAAAGGGAAGTCGTATTCCGCCGCCGAGGAGCAGAGAAGCTTGAGGGACACCAACTTGAAGATGAGGGTCGTGCTAGTTGTCTAGGGTTTCCCTGGCCGACGTGGGAACCTTGCATGGAAGACCACGTCGGAGCTCGGAGCAAGGATCAAGATCGAGGGAGGGCCCCGGTGGTGATCTTGTTCATGTAATCATTCATGGTGAAGTTTGTAAGTGAATCCGATTTCTAGCGATTAAGTGCCTTCTCGATGATTTTGATTTCTTCATGGTTTTGCTTCTTCTACGATCTAGTCTATAGCTAGATTACATAGGGTGCTCTTGTAGCCGCGGTGGCTAGAGGTGCATACCGGACCGGCCAAGTGATTTCAACTTGTTCTATCGAACTCGCCCTAAGCTCCCCGCATGAATAGGGATACGTTGTGACGAACGGGGGTCTCGAAAGGCGGATGTTTTCGGAGTCGGATGGGAAGGCCACGATTTAAAGATGCTTTTAATGAGATTCGCTTTTCTATCTTCATCTATCTTGTTTGGAGCTACAACATAAGCATGATCTAGACTCTCTAGATTGGTTATCTCTTGCTTTCTCTTGCTACCTCTTTAGTAGATTAGATTAGATTCGTTTTCTTTATAAGTTAGTAGATTAGATGCAACTTGTCTTCATTAGATAGCTTTATCTTGCTTTACTAGATTGAATCCTTGCGTTGCACATTGTTCCACGGATTCGATACCTTGGGTTCACCACTCGAGGGAAGAAGGGTCCCTTGACTACGACGGGAGACTTGTCCGCTTGCAAGTCTAAACGAACTTTGATACAACTATTAACCGTCAACAAGCCCCTTTTTTCCGGCGCCGTTGCCGGGGAACAAGCAATCAAGATTTGATCTAGTATCGCTTATCTTTCAGTTTTTCTTTTGATTTTCTTTTGCATCTCTTATGTTTGATCATCCTCAAAAAGAAAAAAAAATCAATCTAACCTTGCTTTGATTAACCCTAATTTTTCTTTTGTTAGATTTTTGTTTTATTGCTAACCCTAACCGGAGATGGTTGGCTACCTCTCCAAGAAACCCAAAACTTTTTTGTGGATGATCCGGGAAAACTTTACGGGGCAAAGGTGACGTGCAACACAAGCTCGAAGGACCATCAAAATCTCCAAGGGAATCACCACCTCCAAGTCAAGACGCCGGAAGGCCGTTCAAATCAAGAGGAGGATGGAGAAGATGGAGATGGAGAAAGAAGCTCAACACCTAAAGGCCACCAAAGCAAGATCCACATGCAAGGAGCGTGAAGTGTTCATCGTGATGAAGATGCTAGACGCAAGTGGGACAACTTGTCGGGCGCCCGATGGTGACAAAGAAGAATATCCGAGACAACTCCAAGGTCCCAAGACGGCGAAGGCTACTCAAACTCATTCGGAAGAGATGGAGGATCACACTAGGAGACCATGAAGATCACGACCGAAGGACCGGAGTTCGAGATGCCGAGCCACTACATGAAGGAAGTTGTTGCATCCGTCAAGACCAAAGGACAAAGCCGACTCGTGAAGACCAAAAAAAATGACTAAGCCAAAGTGGGTACCCAAGATTGCAACGCCCGCAAAGAGCGTTGATCCGGAGTAATCAAGTGAAGAAGTCTAGCCGTGGACTATAAACGAAGCGCTAGGCGGGAGGCAACCCGTTTCGTCGAGTCAAGAATAAGCTACCCGGAGGACAACCCGATTCCGGGTTTTTCGAGTCTTTTTAATTCAGTTTTGAATTTTACTACGCAAAACCTTAGACTTAGAATGGTTGAACAATATTAGAGACATAATTCTTGGTTGAATATTTTGCTTGATCATAAACCCTTTACATGAACCATCCTATGTGATTGTTTGCTTCTTTTTCGAGAAACCACAACCAAAACCAAAAAAATTTCAGAACCTAACTCAACCCTTCACCCTCATTATGGTGTTGTGGTTGACTTGTTTTTCATGCTAAAAACACTCGAGTAGAGCCACGACTTATATCTAGATGTTGTTTAAATTTCAGCATGTGGTAGGACTCGCGTGAACCTAGAAACTTGATTTTTGGTTGGTTTAAAAATCCATATCCTTGGTTTCTCTAAGATTAGAATTTTTCTAAGCCTCACTTAATTTTATTTCATTCAAAATCTCTCTCATCTAATCAAAATTAGGACATAAACCTATGCCCCCATGATCAAGCCGGGAAAAGCTTGCTCTCAACCAATGAAGGCAAACTATACCGGTGAGACCGAAATCGACGTAATAAAAAATATTTTCGACTTGCATTTGTTTTTAATGGTTTAAAAACTTCTCTAAAATTATGTTCGAGCTCTTGCATGGCTCTGAAAAATATTTTTAAATTTCTAATTTAGAGGAGTGCTTAGCCTTAAACACACTTAAAGGGAGGCAATCTAGTTAACCTAACCATGCATGCACCATGATACATCACGGGATGCCCCTCCAACATATTTAAACCACATGCAAAGTACAAGCATGGGGGGGCAGCCAAGGCTTTGTTTTGTAGGAATATCATGGATGCATGTGAGGCAAGGGAGTATGGAAGTGAGTCAAAGCGAAAACATCAAGTGGAAGGAGCAATAGTGCAAGCGAAGGAGTGGACGGGAACGTTTGGAAGGTGTACGCGATCACGAAGCAACATGAATGCACTAGAGAAGAACCGAGCCAAGAGGAGGAGAGAGGTAAGTCTTTCATCCAACTCTTTGTTCGTGTGCTCTAGTTTGTAGGCCGGAATCACCTTAGACTTAGCCATCCACCGCGTTTGTTTCGTGCAACAAATCACATCCTTAATCCACTCAAAGTCCGGACTCCAAAATAATATTTGTGTACCTTGTTACCGGGTGGAAACCCCGGATATTTATTTGTGAGGGAGAGTGCTGCAATCAAGGAAGAAAACTACAAGTCTTTTCACCGAAGAAGAAGGGATCATCGTTGTCCAAGCCATCATCGACAACCTCTTCGAGGAGGCACTCGGTTTCCGAGTTTCCTCGGAGTATGGAGGAGGACACAACACCGCCAAGGAGGAACCACACTCTTCTCCTCGGTGGCATGAGGGCTACACGAAACTCGTTTATGAGGTTCACCAAACTTCAAAGATATATGGAGCGGCCGCCCGTCCAACCTCGCCACTCGACACGATCATCCGCTCCACCTCCATACGCTCCGCGGTATTCCGAGGGGTATGTCATCATGACGGAGGAGGAGAAGAAGCTCGCTCACCTTAAGTAGAGGCTTGTAGCGAACGTCGACATCGACGACCAAGCTCTCCACATATTGGGTTTCACACGGGACACCGGTGCAATTCTCTAACGGAGTGTCGGCAAACACCCACAAGGAATTCGCCTAGGAAATTTTCGTGACCATGGCGCATACCCTTGATGAAGGAGTGCTGAGTCTCTCATTCCGTTGGAGGGAGCTCACAAGTGGAGAAGAAGGAAGACATCGTCGGAAGGGTAACCTTGATCAATGATGCTATTTCTAGCACCTTGATGGGGTAATCTCCTTTCATCCATGGGTTGCAATCGATCTTGAGATGTAATCACACTTTGTTGGATTATCTATCTATCATCTTGTGTTGAAAATACTTTAATGCTTAAGGCTAGCAACCATGCCGTAAAGGGAGTAAGGGCTCCAATGCTTCCTTGGATCCATTCAACACAATCCCCGATAGATTAGATTGGTTTTCATGATTCGAAATGATTGCATGTTCTAGTATCGTAGACCCATGGGCGTGTGTCTCCTATTTTGAAAAGGGAGCTCCGAAACAAGTGGATGTGCATGAAGGCACATGGGAAGGTTTTTGGAGTATGATCACGGGAAGAGACCATCAACGAAGAAATACTATCCGGAACCCCATTATCCAAGTATGTCACTTTTGTGCAAATGGATTTTTGGGAGAACAAGAGAGACATAGATAACCAACACGGAGTTGAATTGGATTTACTCGCAGCCAATCAACCCTACTCACCTATGATCAACCGGTGGTGTTGTGAGCAACATCGGATTCAGGAGATCGGGTTGTTACCTCTCCATGTTGACTATCTCTTTAAAACCGGGTATTAAAAGGAAACCAAATCATCTCCTACCGGAACTTCCCTAGGAATATATGAAGAAAGGAAAATATAAGAGTGAAGATGAGAGAGGAGGCTTCCGAGTGGCCTAGGTGAATTTGCCCCTTCCGGATTGAAGATTAAGACTTTTCTTGAGGGGAAGAAGATCGGTTAGAGGAAGGACTTCTTGTCTTGGCGAAGAAAAAAAAATAATAAAAGAAAAGAATTATAGGAGAAGGATCTTCTACGGCCCAAGAAGGAGGTGCACAACAAAATTATGTTCCACCATTCGGAGAAATTCCGGCATCGCCAAATTACTACGGTGGTGTACCAATGCAAGCATGGGGGAGTGGTGCAGCCATGCCCCCACCATTTTTTGCGGTGCCCAACGTAGCCTTTGCGGAGCCATATGCACACCTTCCTCAACCACAACAAAATGTGGCCGCCATTGGAGGATACGCTGCAAGGATCATGCAAATTATTGCAGCCATCCAAACCAATGCAAACCAAATGGGTGAAGGAAATGCAAACGTCGCTTATGTGCTTGGACACCTTCACCTAGCACCATCGGACAATTCATAGGAGGAGTGGTGCATTCCTATTGCAAGTAAGGGTACAACAACCAATACTATCAATATCAACCATCGGCGGAAGATTAGAGAGAGGAGGAGCTTTAGCTATCTTTCCTTTACCCCCTTTTCTTTAATTTTCAGCTTGTTTGCACCTATGTTTGCGTAGTATTTTCAGCTTTGCTTTAATTTTCAGTTTTTAGTTTAATTTTCAGCGTGTATCTTAGTGTTTATTTTCATCATGAATAATGACACCACCAAGTTTTTACCTTTGGTAATGTTACAAAGTTTGTGCCAGGATGATATATGATTATAATTGCCGCTTTGTTTATCTTTGTAATTGACTTATGCATGTTTGAACTAGTGCTCTCTTAAAAATACAAATCTGAAATTATTTAAATGCTAGCTTAATCTTCAGCGGAGGTTATGACTAAAATAAAGACCCATAGTGTTTTATGTGCTCTCAAGTTATGAATAGATTAAAGATGTCTTTTATGCTCAAAAATATTGCTAACCTTGTCATAAATATCACTTGTGTGTTGCTCAACCTATCCGAGCCTTATATATATTTGAGTGCATAAACCTTAGTGTACAAGATTTATTTTTGAGTGAGTTATTGCAGGCCGTGATTTCTGCGGCCCGAGACTAAGAAGCTGGTCATTCCGTTTTTGTGTATCTATCTTTTTGCTAGCCTTTTATCCGTGCATTGTGTATCCCCGCATCGGTGATCTCACAAACTTCGCCGGATATCCACCCTTAAACCAAATATCATCTTTTGTGATTACCTCCTTGACCACAACCTATCGTTGAGAATGGATCATCAATTCAAGGAAGATCGCAAGACGGTGCTAACGTTGAAGATTTCAAGTATCTCTCCAAGGAAAATTATTTTCGGTACCTACCATATTTTTTCGCCTCTTTGCTCGAGGACGAGCATCGTCTAAGCATGGGAGAGGAGGTAGGTACGGTGCAGTTTTAGAGTTCAAAAGGGAGTATTTTAAAAATATATATATATATATAATGATGAAAGAAAAAATTCGGCGATGTACGTGACTTCCAAGGTGAAGAAAGAAAAAAAACATATATATATATATATATATAAGAAAGAAAGAAAGAAAGAAAGAAAAGAATGAGAAATATGAGAAAGAGAAAAAAATATATATGAGCGTAAAGTGAACTCCCCGGTTCTCTAAGAGTGCATTCAAGGCTTCAAGTTAAAAAGATCCATTCTCATTTTCCAACCATGTGCAATCCGATAACGAGGACTTCTTTTGTGCCTTGGGATCACTTTTTGCCATTTGCACATGTCCACTCATCTAAAAGTGTGTGTATTTTTCTCTTTCCCCTCCTTGACTTAACATTATTTTCCAATGACCTTTTTGACGAGTCTCGGTAAGACCATGAGAAGCTTGTCTTGTTTTGACAACACCTCATTTATAAAATCTTGTTAGGACTAAACTTTCCCAAAGCTCCATATAAAGCCTACCACACATATATGTTATGAGAGGGAAAGGAGTAGAATATATAGGCTTGAGAGACAAGTGAGATGAGAGTTTATGAGCAATATACAAGATGATTTAAATTTGTGAACTTGGTTTAGCTTTTCTTTATCTCGTTCTTTATTTCAAAAATTCGAGGTCTATTATACTTTGTGAGCATGTTAATACTTGTGGGATAATCTTAATAAGAATCTACCCTCCGTAGAGGTGAAGGCTAGTACATTATGGAACTTTAACGAATTAAACTTTTGAGAGCATTATGTTTTTTTTCATGTATGATCAAGTGCAAGGTTTAAACATTGATGGGCAACGATGATATCCATCGAAGGCTTACTCGAGGACGAGCAAGGTTTAAGCATGGGGGAGATGTTGACGGTGAAAATCCATCAACATAGCCACGAGTTTACCTTCGGTGTTGGCATGAGTTTTATACCTTATCCATTAGTACTAACCCCCGTGGTATAACAAGTTCACGTGTGCATGTCGGTTTTGGAGTTTAATGTTTATGCAGGGTTTTAGTGTTGAATGCAAGACTTTCGGGATAAGTTCATCAAGCACCTCATGACAAGACCTTGAAGTCCTGAACAAGTCATGCAATGAAGCAAAATTAACTCCAAGAAGCCGGGGACTTGATCCGAGAAGACGACAGACTCCAGGGACCTGACCATAAAAGTGCTGAATCTTGCAAGACAAGGAGTTGAGTCCAATTCGGAGAGAAACCGACGACATGGACCTACATGCGGAAGGGGGAAGCATCCGGGAAGCAAGGGAACCGACCTCGGGCAAAGGAGCCCGCGGGGGCCGGGCCTAAATGGGCCCGGGCCGGCCGGCCCGGTCCGGTCGGCCCGGGCCCATTTAGGGCCCAAATTCGTCGTCCTTTGACCTAATTGCTTCTCGGGCTATAAATAGCCCCCCGACCGAGAGCCACGCGAACGGAAGTCGTATTCCGCCGCCGAGGAGCGAGAGAAGCTTGAGGGACACCAACTTGAAGATGAGGGTCGTGCTAGTTGTCTAGGGTTCCCCCCGGCCGACGTGGGAACCTTGCATGGAAGACCACGTCGGAGCTCGGAGCGAGGATCAAGATCGAGGGAGGGCCCCGGTGGTGATCTTGTTCATGTAATCATTCATGGTGAAGTTTGTAAGTGAATCCGATTTCTAGCGATTAAGTGCCTTCTCGATGATTTTGATTTCTTCTTGGTTTTGCTTCTTCTACGATCTAGTCTATAGCTAGATTACATAGGGTGCTCTTGTAGCCGCGGTGGCTAGAGGTGCATACCGGACCGGCCAAGTGATTTCAACTTGTTCTATCGAACTCGCCCTAAGCTCCCCGCATGAATAGGGATACGTTGTGACGAGAACGGGGGTCTCGAAAGGCGGATGTTTTCGGAGTCGGATGGGAAGGCCACGATTTAAAGATGCTTTTAATGAGATTCGCTTTTCTATCTTCATCTATCTTGTTTGGAGCTACAACATAAGCATGATCTAGACTCTCTAGATTGGTTATCTCTTGCTTTCTCTTGCTACCTCTTTAGTAGATTAGATTAGATTCGTTTTCTTTATGAGTTAGTAGATTAGATGCAACTTGTCTTCATTAGATAGCTTTATCTTGCTTTACTAGATTGAATCCTTGCGTTGCACATTGTTCCACGGATTCGATACCTTGGGTTCACCACTCGAGGGAAGAAGGGTCCCTTGACTACGACGGGAGACTTGTCCGCTTGCAAGTCATAAACGAACTTTGATACAACTATTAACCGTCAACGGTTGGTCAGGTTCTGGAGAAGCTGGGTCTGTGCCTCCAGGAATTGCTGCATGGCGGGATCCATCTGTGCTTGCCGGAGTGCTCTTCTGAGACGATTCACTGCTGGTTGATCGACTCTTGATCCTGACCTGGTTTTCACCATCTGAGTGTTTGGGACATTACTTTAGATGATTGCACCAAGAGTTAAGCTCAGAAAGATAAGGTAGCAAAGAGGTTCAACTAAGACAGATTCTGTTGATCTTATACAATCAGGGATAACTCTCAACGTGTGTAACCAAAAATTATGAGCTTTGGCCTGGTAATAGGTAATGAAATTATGGAACTACTCCAACTGGAATTACCTCAATCAGAGTTCTGTAACCCATGTTATAAAATAAACAAGTCAGGTAGGTCAGCAGTGTTTAACAGATGCATGAGACTGTATTTTTTCGGTCACAACTCTCTGACTATACACCCAAATGTGCTGAATCTTTCATACAAAATCAGTCACGAAATTGCTGAACTTCTCCAATTGGATTTACTGCAATCGGAGTTATGTAGCCCGAGATAAAATTAAAACAGTGCAGCTGACTTAGAAAGCTGCACCAACAGATTTAGAGCTCTCGGATTTGCATTAAGGAAAAACTTAAAGGGACAAAAGGATTAAGATAGATAATTGATTGAGACAGAGAGTTGACCCCCACAAACTTACTACTAAACCAATGTCATCGTGGTTATCACTCCACAACACATTGCACTCAAACAAAATCCAGCTCAAAAATGTAGCACAAAACCAAGCATTCAACCACACTTCTAAACTAAGCACACTTTAACCGACCGTCTACTAGAGATTACAAAAAGATCATAATCTTAAGTTACGCCTAAGGACTATCTTCTAACATGGCATCCGTGCGGGTGTCGGGGGAGTCGTAGTGTGGCCTCTTGGGTGACAGGGAGGTGCATCCTCCCGTGGCACCATGAACCACTGGCTGCTCTCTGTTCTGCAGTGCAGCTTCCAAGCCACGCTTCTGCAACTCCAGAGTGAAGATCTGCTGCTGTGCCTCGTACAGAGTGTTGTTGGTGTTGTCCAAAGCGGTGTTAACAGCGACAAGTAGACTCCGGACATTGTTCAGCATCCCTTCATAGGCTGTCGCCGGGGCGATGTAGGTCTTGGCTTCCCCACTAACTCTGAAGGGTGTGTACCGGCAGTGGGTATCCTCCAACCTGTCACGCTCCTTGTGAGAGAGCACATAAAGTGCCCTCCAAGCTGACTCTGCTATGTCAGCATCCATAGTAGTCCAGTGAGCCACATCATGATGCTTGGAAATCTCTCTCACTCCACGACATGGAACGTACTCCTCCAAGATGGCGGCAACCTCCCAATGGGGCTCGAACCACGGGTGAGTCCACAGCTCACAATGGTAAACAGGGGCCTTGTCATAGCCCAAGCGGTGTACCATAGCTCGCAGGTGGTCAGCCATGGGAATGCCCACTCCATCAGCCCTGTAGTGGTACACATCCCAGATCACTTCCTCAGCTGCTTCATCTTGCTCTTGCTCTTGCTCTTCTTCCTCCACCCCTAGATCAAGGTGATCTTCTAGTTCTTCTCTTGGCGCCTGCTCCTCTTGATGGGGCTGATCAGCTGGCTAATCCTCTTCTGGGATCATCTCGTCTGGGTCCTCCACATCATCATACACCATGACGAGGTCAGGGATGGCTACTGGTGCAGGCTCCATCACGATCTCTTCATCCGTGTCTCCTTCATGGAAGTCGTGGTACTGTTCCTGAAGAGCGTACAGGTGGGCAGCACCAACGTGAGAAGTCTTCAAATGGTGAACCATCTGTAGTGCAGTGCAGAATGAGATAGATGGTAAGACAAAAAGGATGAGAGCTAAAGCAAGCACAAGGTAGAGAATCTAGATTAGCTCAAGAGTGAGGCAAAAGCAAGAGTAAGATTAATAAAAGTAAAGCAAGCATGTAAAAGAAAGCTTCTATGATTATAAAATCCTTAGTTTCGACCATTTATATATAGGCTAACGTTCCTACAGTCAACACGGCTCTGGTACCACTTTGTCACACCCTGTTTTAAAGGCATAACTGAATGCATAGATCACGTGTGCGCCAGGATCAAGTTACACACACACTTAGACATTGTGAATACCAAAATTAGTGCCACACGAATAAAGAGTTATTACAAACCATAGTCTTAAACGAAACTTAAATAATGAGTTCTTGCAGCAGACAAAATGCCTCCACAGGCAGCTGACTGAAGACTATGCACAGCTAGAACTCCTGGAAATCTCCGGGGATATCTTCAAAGTTCTCCCAGTCTGAGCAGCATTCCGAGTGTTGTAGATACAAGAAAGTAGACAAGCGTGAGCACATGACGTACTCAGCAATAAAGAACAACATAACATGCAAGGCCATATGATGATGGCTAAGGTTTAAGCAGTTCAGCATTTTAGTGAGTCAGGTTTTATTAGCAGTTTAGCATTACTAAAGAGTGTAAGTTCATACCAACCCAATTAATAAGGTATAAGCATCATAAATAAAGAATAAAACCGTAATTAAACATTTAAATTCCATAAATTAATCATGTGAGGGTCCAAGCCGCTCTCGACCGTGAGCACGGCTAATCGATTTGTTTTACACTCTGCAGAGGTTGTACACTTTCACCACAAGCAGCCTAAAAGCTCAGAAGACTTTGAACCCAACCATGCGGTGTTTGCAAGGCACCATACCACACTACCGAGGTGTGGTTGCATAGGGACACTACATGGCCTTTACAAAGGTTCCCTAGCAAGTTATGACCCACAAGGTCCAGATCAGTTAGCAAGGTATAAAGTCCCCTAGCAGGTCGATACCCCACCATAAAAAGAATAACTCACCCAACCCCCTGCTAGAGAGAGTCTATACCCCACAGTACCGCCGATCCCTTGTCCTTATCAGGTAAGATCACCCCAAGCTAAAGTTCCTAATTATTCAGCAAAGACCATTGCCCATTAGTTCTTGTGGTTGTACTGTTTTCCTGGGTGGTTCCCCATGTTCCGATTAATATATCAAAGTGGTCTTGTAAAGTAAAGTAACATAAACGAAACATAGAATATAAAGTGTCCAAGTTTGATTAATACCATCCCAGTTAAGCATGCTAAGCCATGGCTACCCTCAAGATTAATTTAATATACCCTGTGACAAGGTAAAGGTAGAAAAAGACTAGGCATGATCCTTAATAGGTTCCCGTCACGTTAATGCAAGCAAGAATAGTAAAAATAGTGAATTTAAATGCATGTTATGTAGGACAAGTGGGCATGCATCAAGGAAGACTTGGCTTCAACAAAACTCGGCTGCTCAAACTCCGGCGCGTCTTGATCTTCAAATCCTTCGAACGCTTCGCTCTTTACGATCCACAATCATCACATACAAGCACACAACAAGAATAAATAAGAAACAGTCACCAAACAGTACATACAGTACAAAACAATGGCATAAAACTAATCTACGCTTTGAGACGATCTCGTGGACATAAAAAATGCTAAAATCGGAGGTAAAGAGACCAAGTTACACCCTAAGGAATGTGCAAGGACGAATCTGTAAAGTTTTAAAAAGAATCTGGGCTAAAACAAAGAAAAAGGACTAAACCGTAAGGATTTAGTATCTGCGGAAGGGTATTTTTGTAAATTCCCGAAAGCTTAGGGAGTTTTCTGCAAAAGCGTTAGGGTCGGCTGGGTTGACCGGTATTGACCCCGAACGGCTCGATCTAGATCCGTTGGATCTAAATCCGACGGCTGCTGGTGAACGCGAGTTAAGCGGCAGCGGCGGATCGATCTAGATCGTTAGATCTAAATCCGGCCGGCGACGTCCGGCGGCGCGCGTCACGGACTCAAGCTAGGAGGCTCGGCATCGTGCGCAAACAACACCAGGACGTAGCGCGAGCGACGGGGAATTCAACTAGGGCGGTGCGGCCGGCTACAATGCGGCGGAGACAGTGCACGGCGCAGCGGCGCGGCTTGGTGCGACGGTGAATCTTCGGCGACGGCTTCTGGGCAACTAGATGCGCGGGGACGACCACAAGCGACGTCGGGATGCTCCTTACCTCCTTGCGCGGGTCCTGGACAGCTTCACGAGGACGTGGGAGCAGCGACGGCGGGGGAACAACGGCGGCGACGAGTTAGGGTTTCGGGCGGCGGCACAAGACGGCGAGGTGGCGTCTCGGGCTGGGGTGGGGAAGTTCGGGGGGCGGCGCGGCTTTAAATAGCCCGGGGAACCACCTAGGCGTGCGGGCCAAGGCAACCCGTGCGTGCGCGTGGCGGCGGAGGGTCGGACTCGAGGTCAAGTCCGGCCGGGGCACGCCGAGTCGGGGATGACACTGGGCCCCGGCGGTCGGCCGACCGACGGCACGGGGAGGAGCGGAGCGGCGGGCCGGCGGCAACCGTGGGCCGGACTGGGCCGCTGCGCGTTGGGCTGCTGCGCGGGAAGAAAAAGAAAAACAGCCCGAAGGCGCGGTGGGCTGCTGCTGTGTTGTGCAAGCTGCTGGGCCAGATAGGGGTAGAGCAAGGGTTGGTTAGGAAAAAGATTTGAACATTTTGAAAAGGCTCAAACAAATTTTAATTCAAACTTTGAATTTGAATTCCAACAATCAAAAGTAATGCTCCAGCATGTATGAAACAATTAATTCCTATAATTCATTAATTTTATTTTGGAAAAAATATAATGGCTGCAAGAAAAATAAAGAAACCTTGTATTCCTTAAGCAATTAAAGGGGTTTCTAGCCAATTTTAATAAAGACCAAATTTAGCAACATTAGGGTGTTACAGTATGGGGTCCGCTGCTCCCGTAGATCCCATCAATATATCTTTTGTAGGTTTAGTTAAAGTGGCCTTATGTACACACCTCAATAAATTAGTTTAGCTTCACCTTGATAGGCGATTGCATGTTCAAGAATCCACAAACCCTATGGGCCAATATCCAACCTATCTTGTGCACCTCACTCACCACCCTCCGACAAAATTAATAATAAAGAAAATTCACCATAATAAACTCCGCCCTCCATATACTTCCCTTGTTTGTTTTTCCCACTCACAAGCAACCCTCGGTGCACTCGTTGTGAGTTAGTGCAACAACAATATGGAAGATGGCCACCAATTTCTTCACCAAGAATACACGTTCATCGAAGGTGCCATCATCGAGCTCTTCGAGGAGGCACTTGATCTCCGAGTCTCCCCGGATCATGAAGGAAGATGTGGCATGAGTACACAAAGTTCATCCATGCGGTACACCGAACCGCGAGGACACACAGAAGAGCTACCTGTTCCACCATGATGCTCAACTCGTTCATCCTCTCCACCACCATACACTCCGAGGCATCCCAATGGATTTATCATGAAGACGGAGGAGGAGGAGGAGGAGGAGGAGGAGAGGTGTGTTCGTCTTGAGAAGAGGCTCGAGCCAAATGTTGATTTCGATGACAACACCCTCCAAGTGTTGGATTCTACTCGGATATCAAATCTTGAGCAACCTTGGATGGGTGCGATTCTTCATAGAGTTGGTGTGAATACTCACAAAGAGCTTGATTTGGAAGTCCTTATACATTAGCACTGATAATCGATGAAGGAGTGTCGTGCCTCTCATTTCACCTTGAAGATGAAAAGCAACTAGTTCCTTAGAAGGAAGATCGGAGCAAATTGATGCCCAAGAAAAAAAAGAGAGGGGTTAGAAAGATTTTTGGGGAATGATTTCGAGAGAAGATTACAAGAAACCCAAAATTTCTTCCTGACGGGATTTCTTTGGGATCGAGTACATGAAGCAAGGAAAGTGGAGATGAGAGGAGAAGGTACAAGTTGGTGAAAGTTAATATTCCTCTTCCCAATGAGAGGTCGGGATCATTTGAAGACAAAATTGGTTAGAGGAAGTATTTCTTGTACCGGCGAAACAAAAAAAGATTAAAAAGGAGATTGTGTAAGAGAGATGAGGGGCTGCACATCAAGCTAATAAACAACCACATGAAGGGATTCCAATGCCACCACCATATGAAGGAAGTATGTCAAATGCAAGCATGGGGGAGTGGGGAGCCATGCCACCACGTCCTCCACCATACATGTGCCTCACAAAGTTTTTATGGCGCTCCATCCAACAAATGCAAGAAGAAGGGACCGCAAACATTGCCTATCAAATTGGTCGCCTTCACCATTAGAGCAATTTAGAGGAGGACCGACACAATCACAATACAAGCAAGGATACAACGCGCCGGATCATCAATATCAACCACCAGAAAATAAAGGAAGGAGGAAGAAAAGAAAATAACAATGCTTCCAAATTCGATGTGATTTTCTCCTTTTCCTTTTCTTTATTTTCAGCTTTTGTGCAAGTTTATATATGTGTAGCATTTTCTGTTTTTATTTATTTTCAGCATGTGTTATAATAGTAGAGTTAGTTTAAGATCACCATGAATAAGGTTTCCCACCTTGATCAACCTTTGGTAAAAACATTAAGTTGATGCCATGATAATATATGATGAAAAATTGCCAATTTGCACAAACTTTTGTACTTGTTTTATGCATGATTAAGCTAATTTTCTCTTTAATATGAATCTGAAATTAATTAAATGCTAGCTTAATCTTTTGTGGAGGATATGATAAAAATAAGACTCATAGTGTTATTTCCATGCTCTCAATTTTGGTTGAGTTAAAGATGATTTGTTCTTAAAAATATATATGCTAACCTTGTCATTAATGCTACTTGCATTTTGCTCTACCTATCCAAAGCCATATATGTAATTCTTGTAAACTAAGGTTTATATATATAGAGAGAGAGAGTGCATAAACCTTAGTTTACAAGAACATAAACCTTAGTTTACAAGAATTACATATATGGCTTTGGATATATATATATCAGAAATAGGCAGCTACAACCGGTGGTAGCTACCTTAGCGCAGGCAGCCGTTCGATCCCCAGCGAGCAAATCTAGGCCATGATGCATGGCAGACGGAGGTAGTGACGTCGTTAACTCACATGCTGCATTGCTGCTGTAGCACTAGATCAGGCTTTTGCGTCTGCAGCTCTGCATGTCAGGCCTGCGTGTGATGGAGGCTAGAAAAGCCCGCTTTATTTTTTTTAAGTCTGAACCAATGCAAGGAGTTTGTGGTACTGGTGCCAATGCAAGGGACGCAGCACGCTAAGGCTTCGTTCGGTTACCTAGGAAAGGTTCCTAGCTAGGAATGATTTCAGGCCAGGAATGAGTGGATCCAGCTGTTTCACTCATTCCCTGTGTAGAATTAAATCCAGCAGGAATGTTTGCAGACAATCAGCTATGATGCGTTCGGCAGCAAAGGAATGGATCCTTGTCACTTCAGTTTAAATATTCAACCATACACACTGTAACTATAAAAAACAATGTGCAACTCTCACTGTTCAGATAAAAAAATGTTGAATTAAAGGTACACATTGTTCAAATCTTCAGCCACTTGATTGATCACAAAGAAGCATCATCAGACATTAATATAAATACTTGTAGATGTCCAGCTGAAACAGCCTGCATTCATAAAAAACAGATGCTCAATTGAACTTAATTGCACAAAGTAAAGTATTGAACTGAAGCTAACTGTTTTTTTTGCTCAATTGATGTAGCTCAGTGCGCATGCCGCACACATATCCCTTGTGTAACCAAAGGGCGTGCCTTCATCAGGCACGAACTGAAGCTAACTGAACACTACAAGATGCTCAATTCTTTGCGCCATGCATCAAAAAAACGTCCAGCACAATATTGATCAATGCACCATTCTTTGCAGATCACCATGAGGCTACTTGATCAATGCACAAAGCATATATTAATAATAGTATGCAACACTGAATGCACAATGCAGTGATTATGGCTATGCAAAAAAAAAGTAACCCAAACTTCAGCACTGCAATGTTCACAATTGCAATTCTGAAAGAAAGGAATAAAGAAATAAAAATAAATAGTGATGGGTGTTGTTCAGAACCATGCACATACAAAGCTCCAGATTGCCAAATATTTTGATAAATCAACCTAATCAATGAACTGAATAGGAAATAGATAGTGATGTCCTATCATTCAAGTAAAGAAAATGTAGATTGCTAAATATTTTGATAAATCAACATACTCAATGATGTTTATCTCTCACTCTCTCTCTCTCTCTCTCTCTCTCTCACTCTCTCTCTCGGAAGGAAATACAACAAAAGCTTACATGACTGACTTTTCAGGTTAACCAATCCATGCCAGGATCCAGTGGATCCGGTGGATCCACTCATTCCTGTGGTCAAGTTGGATTCTATGCTGATTCTGACAGTACTATGCAAGCTTTGCAGTCAACTATGAACCAAATAGAACTGCATTGAGCAAGTATAAATTACTGAGTTCCAAATATATGTGACATGTCTAGATGACAATAGTTGACATAGATAGGTAGGTAGCATGGCTGCAGGCCTGCAGACCATAGCAGGTTACTGCTGAGCTACAAGCACCGCCTGCAGCATGACTGATGTGTCATTTAAGTGCCAAATCACGAAGAAAAGCACTACCCAAATCATCAAATCATTGGTAGGGAATGCACATCAACTTAGTTCCTGAAAGGCACACAGATATGAAAGTGCCAGATCTAGATGATTTCAGCAAAGTGAATGATATGCCAATAAAGCTCTAGAATCAATGTTGAAAGGCACACAAACATGGATCCAAAAAGTTGAGACAGAGTTAATACCTGCTAGGTCATCTCATTCCTCAGCCAAATCAATGCGCACTCTTGATCTGCTTCACAAGTGCATATGAAAGCTTCTCTATTTTCTTTGCTCTTTGTGAAGACTGCGATTGCTTTAGCTTTTTCCTCTTTGGTCACTGGCATTGTGTTGATAACAGATATGCACTTTTTGATGGAGTAGTCGTCACCTTTACCAACCTCCTTCTCTCTTGCCTCCTCTTCTCTTCTCAAGCGTGCTTCATCATTTTCTGCTTGCTTGGTCTTCAATTCTAGAAATTGTCCCATCATACTTTCAATTCTTGCGCTCTTCTTTGGCCTTGGTTCTTCCTTTTGTGGTTTCCTCCTTGATGCAGCAGATCTTCGTTGTCCACCGCTTTCAACAAAAGTGCAGTGTCACCTATCGCAGCAAGTGGTGGTTCCTCTTCTTCTCTTCCCTCATTTTCCTCGACTGTGCATCATTATCTACATCTTCCTCAACATGTGCATCATCCTCTGCATCATGTATTTCATGTAGAGGTTCCTCCTCACATCGAGGCTCAAGAGAAGTGAAGTTATAATTTCCTTCAGCCAGATGTCCTACACAAATGCACAATATACTGTCAAACATCAGCCAAAGAAAGGGAGCTGCAGCAAATCAACAAACAAAAATGAGATGCTCGCCATTGAACTTACCATCATATAACTCTCCCAAATCATCGAAAAGTGGAAAGGTAGCCTTGTTATTTCGAAACTTCTTGATTTCTGGATAGGACTACAGATTTAAACAAAATGCTGATTAAATATGAGGTTGTGTCTATGATTTATCCACAGAATTACTTGAAGAAATCAACTTACTATAATAAGATTGTCCCACAATGTTGCTGATCCTTCAACCATATTCCTCTCCTCGTTCCATTTTGAGCCGCTCTGCATTCTTGCTGCTTTAAGCATCTTATAGTCTCTTTTAAGTTGCCCTTCTTTCTCTTGAATCTGCGCTTTTGTGAACGAGACAGATCTGTTCCTCATATGAAACTCCTTCACCATCTTGTTCCATCCTTCGAATTCCAAGACCCGTTGTGACCTCTCGTACCCACATTATTTATACTCATGCAGAATTTCTACCAATGACTTCTCCAATATTGAATTCCAATCTGCTCTTCGTTTCACTACATAAACAATAGACAAGCATCAAGCAATAGAATTTCCATAGCAGTGTCACCTATCGCGACAAGTGCCGGTTCTCTCGTAACAAACCAAAGACCGAAGAAAGCATGAACAAACATACCTTTTGGATAACCTGCACTCCTTGATCCACTGAATTTAGGAGAAGGTTTTTTCTTAGGAGCACTTGACAAGAACCTGCACCCCTTTTCCACCACATTCTTTGGGGAGCCTTTTCCAACCATTGCTTTGTAAAGGAAAACAAATACATTAGCTTATTTATGGTACATGCTACTTATTACTAACTAACTTATTACTAACTTATTACATGTTGCTAATTTACATGCTACTGGTACTGAGCCCACATTTCTTGGGCTATGGAATCTCTTAAAGCGTTGCCTTCTGCAGTGCCCGGGTCATTATTTTGTTCACCGCTTGGTAAAGCAATAAACTGTGTTGGGTTGATATTATCCGGCTGATGATCTAACCACTCTTCATCTCCATTAAGCGCCCGAATCAGACTGTGAAAGATTGCTGCAGCCACATGTATTTTTACTTGATTTTCCAATGTATGAAAAGTGGCAACTTTGAGAATAGGGAATCGCTTCTTAACCACCCCCAAAGTCCTTTCCACATGATTCCTTAACTTTGCGTGGCGGTGATTAAAGAGCTCCTTTGGATTTCGTGGCTTTGCATGCCCAACTCCAAACTCTTTCAAGTGGTATCTAACCCCTCTGTATGGAGCAAGGAAAGATTCAGTGTTTGGATACCCCCCATCAACCAAATAGAATTTTCCGGGAGGTACTTTAAATCCTTTACTCATGGCGGATCTTAACACTCTTGAATCAGTGGCTGATCCTTCCCATCCACTAGATATAAAGGTGACATTGAGGTCGAAGTCGCAAGCCAGCATCACATTTATGGTTAGTGTACCTTTCCTATTTCTAAAAGGAGAATGCTTATCAGGAGATAGGGAAATAGGAACATGAGTTCCGTCAATAGCACCTAGACAATTTTTGAAGAATGGATAGTATGCAGGATTATCTTGGATTTTCGGATGCACTTGATCGAGATCTGGTGGCCGGAGGAAACGTTGAGAAAGTGTGGGAATGACATTTTTGAAAAAATGGTTGATGTGATGGTGGAATGTATCATTGCCGTGCCCAAAGAACACAGCTAGAACCTCATAAGAGGCATTGATGCTTAACATGTATAGGAAGATATCCAAACCTTCTCCTCCACCGTTATCCGTGTATCAACAACAAGCCTATTGCTTCTAAGATAATTTGCTATCTCTTTGAATATATGAGGTTCCATCCTAAATACCACTCGACAGTTCTTCACGTGCCCCTCAAGGAGTCTTCTGACCTTAATCTCTCCCGTTTCTGGTGATGTATGACGCTTCTTCTTTACTCCCCCCTCTCTTCTTTCCATTAGAGATAAACAAGGAATAGAAATAGCATCATATCTTCATCATCTTCCTCCCTCCTCTTCCTAATATGGTCTTGCAATGAGATACTCATTGCAAAACTAAAACATATGAATTTATAGTCAAACAAACAATAAATTTATAGTCAAATACTATCTGATTCTGAGTATTATCAAATCATTCATGGGCAACTTGTTGGTCCATATTTAGGATTATCAAATCAGGATTAACCATCATGTGTTTATCCTCTCTTGTTTTGCTTAGTTTCCAGATGCTCTCTGGTGAAATTCAGAACTGAAGTGGGGTGTAAAGGAGTAAACTAGTGCAAAGTGCAACCAAATAAAGGTGACAGACTTGCAATGCCTTATCAAGATGGAACAATTCTGGAAAACAAGTAAAGACAAACAAGAGATTCACATGTGATAGACATATTTAATTACCTTTTGGACTTGATACAGGTTCCCAAGAAGGGGGTGGTTCACCTTCCCCAACTCTAAGCGGTGCAGGAGGGATCTACAAGGCAAGGTAATAAATGATGAGCTAGGCAGCAACTCCAGCTAACAATACTATATTCTGCATGGAATGGCATAGCAAGTTCAGCAAGCAGAGATAGTGATAGAGGAATAACATGTATATATATGTATAACCTCCTGGTGCTCGTTCAGCTAGCAGTAGCAGTACATGGATCACTCGCTGCAAGCAGAAGCATAAGTGCAGATGATAAAAGGCCGGGGCGGGCGCGCACGCAGACACAGCATATCGATCAAACCAACAGCGACAAATAAAGGGGGAGGAGCCTTTAAATCTGGGAAAGCAAGAGGGATGGCCAGGCCACGGCCACAGCCGCAGCCGCAGCCACATTTGTGTGTGTTTCCGGGTCAGGATGCGCAATCCCAATGGCGACTGCATCATTGCCCACACACACGAAAAAGATGCACGTAAAAGACGCCCTACACTTGCACTGCATCCAGTACGACCCAAGCTAAGCTATGCTAAGCTAGCTAGGTTTCTGTACCCAATCTGAAATTCAACTTTTACATCTTTACATTCAATACTAAAATGGATCCTCTGCCCGACGCTGGATATATAAATGATATAATTTTGTCCCCGCAGATCACAATAACAATGCATGTTGTGTAGATCTAAGACAAGAAAAAATATGCACAGCCAGAACTTATTTATACAGATGGATAAATTCAACCAAGCACTCAAATTCCCAACAATTGTTAACCAAGAACAATGCAATTAAGTTGGATCATTATACTAAGTACTAACGTACGGCTAATCATTATTAGCTATGCATATATTACATTATATATATATACATATATATATATATATATATATATATATATATATATATACATATATCTATATATACACATATATATATATATGTCACTGATCACGAGCTACTACTTGCTACTGATAGGTCTGTACTGCCAATAATATATAGTACTGGCAAATAAACTGGATGTAAACTCTACTTTGTAATGCATAATGTAATTTTATATGGTATGCAGCGCAAAAATAATAATCAATTACATTTCAGTACATATATATATCTACTTTCATACACACACATATAACTTTTTGGTACAGCCAAAACTAATAATTAATGGTAAAAATAAGAAAACAGATAGTATATCTGTGACTGTCAGGGAAGTAATACTTAACAATTAAGTTAGCAGCAAGCAAGAGAGCTATATGCAGCTGGCTTGGAGCTAGCAATATCATTAAGTGCATGGGTGGAAATGTTCTTCCCCCATCATCCTGCTGCCCATCATCATTAACACAAGAACAGCAAGCAGCAAGAAATGAAATTCGGGCGAGGCCCTTGATGGAAATAAAAAGAAATGATGGAAACTGTGTGCAAGAGACTTTGTTACAAATTTACAACATTGATGTCCTTACAAACAACGCTTGAAAGAACGGCAAGCTGAAGTGAAACACATGTAAAACACGTTGCACTGATAGTTTTGGTGATCTAATTCTGCTGGAAGCTTATATGTTCTAGCGGTTCAACTGACACAAGGATTGTAGAATATACGGGCAGAGATTGACCAATACTAGTACTACTATGCAGCAGCATATATATCTGTCTCTGTCCTGCCCAATCCTCAGGAGGATCTCCCACTGAGCTCATCTAGCTTTTGCTGATGACCCAGCTCAGCTCATCGGCTACCTGATCCCCTACCAATGCAAGAATGCCTAGTACACAGCAAATATATATATCCTTATCATTAAATTGAAAAACAATACAGTAGCTAGCGATGGTAGATTTTAATTTGCACTTTTTGACTGATTCAAATAGTTGGATCTCACACTAAAACAGTAACTAATAATAAGGTAGATTGTCTGAAAAGTTGAAGCCAATTAAATCCATGTACAAGAATATTCAGCCGCCTCCGATGCAATCAAGATATACAGATGAGATGGATTCAGATGAGAGGAGGAGGAGGAGGAGCGAGCGAGGAGGAGGTGGGAAAGAAATTGGTTACTGCTCAGCCTCCGTCGTTCTTCATGCAGATGCATACTCCTCCAGATCTCAAGGACTAACTCCCACTCGGATCCACTGTCGTAGTAAATCAAGAACCCGAGGGAGCCAGACTATATGGACACAAGACACAAGAACCCTAACCCATGGGGATTGGAGATGAAAGAACCCTAGAACTTACCGGGGAGAAGGCAGCAGAGGAGGTGGAGGCTGGAAGGGGGGTGTTCGCCGTCGAGGATGCGTCGCGCCGCCACTCCGTGACCTCGCGCCGCCACGCCACCACTTCGCGTCGCCGCTGCGTTGCCAGCTCCGCGTCGCGATCTCCTTCGGCGAGAAAGGGTACGGGGGCGTGGAGGTCGAATGGGATGCCGTCGTCGTCGCCGTCGAGGTAGTGGTCGTGTCGCGCCGCCGCGCCGTCGCCTCCCTCGCCGCCGCCGCCGCCTCTGCCTCCTCGCGCTAGGGTTGGCGACTCGGCAGACGCCACGAGCCACGGAACGGATGAGTTCCATGAGTCCGAAGGTGTGGTCTACATTCCAGGCGTTCGCGGCGGGGAATGGGTCATTCCTGGGCCGTTTCCTTCCTGGGCCAGTTCTAAATGAACAACAATTTTTCGCGGGCTGGTTGCAATTCGGCTGGAAAAAAAAATCCGAGTGGAACAGGCCGTTTCGGGCCTCATTCCGAGGAAACCGAACGAGGCCTAAGCTGGAAGCACACCGTATACTGCTAACTATTGCTGTAACCGCAAAGTTCAGCTTTTCATTTTTTTAAAAAAAATAACGTTCAACTTTCCATTGTCATGCGCGCCCGCAAACCCGCAACGGACGCCGCAGCGCGACCGGGCGAGTCGGAGATGAAGGGACAACATGCTGCTCTCTGCTGCTCGCACACACGCTGGCCCACTTGCCAACCGAGCACACATAAATTTTGTACACCAACCAATAAACATCAATATTATACTAAAAACTGCCCGGTTACAAAGGCTACATAGTTTTTTTGCTAAATTTTATCACTGCACAATGGAATATTTAAATGCTACACACTATCTATGAAATTGTGCAATGAAACTCCGCATTGAGAGTGACAATGTCATTTTGCTGTAAAACTGATGTGACAGTTGGTAACAATACTCATGACCGGTTAGCCGAAAAGCTCGGTTTCGTAGGTACGGTTAGGGGGCGGTTACTGGTCAGTTTTAGTAACCGAGCCGGCTCGGTTAGGCCGGTTACCGCGGTAGGCGGCGCCAGGGTTCACAAAACCGGTTTACCGCGGTTTTGTGAACCCTGGCGCCGCCTACCACGTACTTCTACGTCTTTAGCGTGTAACAAAGTGGTTCCTAAGTTTTTGCGGTGCCTATTTTTCCACACGTGAATCAGTTAAAGAAGACTAACATCAATAGCTATTCGTAACATGAACTTCATCATTCATATAATTAGGAAATCATTTAAGATGATTGTCTGTGTGACAAGCTACTAGCGACGTGAAGGAAAAAAACAACTCGATGGAGATCACTAGAGGCAACTGAACACTATCACACGCCAGAATTCTGAAGCGTTTTTGCATGCGCATGCATTGCAGCACGGGCATTCGCAAGAGCCGGAAACAGTGTAGGACTGTAGGAGTGTACTTGAGCAAACCAGGCCCAGGCTGTGGTCCTACGTGTTGTTCAACATCTCAATTTCAAAATCGATGTAACGTCCGTCAACTGCAAGCTGAAGCACGTGCACCCTTGCTGGACAGGTGGCAATGTGTGGGAGTAATGGGTAGCTACCGCAGCAAGGTAGGCAGCTACCACCAGTTGTAGCAAATCCACACTAATATATATATATCGTGTGGTTCAGATTGAAGTTTCCATAGTTTGCACGGAGGGGTTGGTTTCCACCTGATACGTTCCCATACATATATATGTATGTATATATATAGTGCATAAACCCTAGTATACAAGAATTATTTTTGGGTGAGTTATTTCAGGCCTTGATTTCTCTGGCCTGAGACTAAGAAGTTGGTCATTTCGTTTTTGCGTATGTATCTTTTTGCTAGCCTTTCTATCCGTGCATTATGTATCCCCACATCAGAGATTTCACAAACCTCGTCGGATATGCACCCTTAAAACCAAAAATATCATCTTTTGTGTTTACCTCCTTGACCACAACCTATCGTATGAGTACGGATCGTCAATTCAAGGAAGATCGCAAGATGGTGCCAAGGTTGAAGATTTCAAGTATCTCCAAAGGAAAAATATTTCTAGTACCTACCTTATCTCTATCACCTCTTTGCCTGAGGACGAGCAACGTCTAAGCATGGGGGAGGAGGTAAGTACAATGCAATTTAGATTTAAAGGGGAGCAAATAAAAAAATGATGAAATAAGAAAAAATAAAAAATGAGTATAAAGAAAAAGAAAAAAAGAGATAAAGAAAAAATATGTATGAGAAAAGAAAAATATATATGAGTTTATAATAATAAAATAAAGAGAACTCCCCCATTATCTAAAGTGCATTAAGAATTTGAAAAGTTTCAAGATTTAAAATCCAAACTCATCTTTCCAACCATGTGCAATCGGATAACGAGGACTTCCTTTGTGCTTTAGGATCACTCTTTGCCATTTGCACATGTCCACCTATCTCAAAGTGTGTGTATTTTTCTCTCCTCCTCCTTGATATAACATTATTTTCCAATGACCTTTTTGACGAGTCTCGGTAAGACCATGAGAAGCTTGTCTTGTTTTGACAACATCTCATTTATAATATCTTGGTAGGACTAAACTTTTCCCATATAGCTCCACATAAAGCCTTCCATATATATATATATATATATATATATATATATATATATATATATATATATATATATATTGAGAGGGGAAAGGAGTAGAATGAATAGGCTTTGAGAGACAAGATAAGATGAGAGTACATGAGCAAGATGCAAGGAAGTTTATTTTTGAACTTGGTTTAGCTCTTTTTCGTCATCTCGCTCTTAATTTCAAAATTTCTAAGATGCATTTGAAATTTGGGAGCATGAGGTAATTACTTGTGGGAGTGCTTAAATTAATATGAAACCTCCATAAGGATGAAGGCTAGTACATTATGGAACTTGGATAGCATGATTCAAGCCTTAACCGTGAAGGAAACGACGTCAAAGGCCCACATGCAGGTGCACACAAATAAGGAATCGCGCGAGAATCAACCAGGGAAGAAACCGGGGTCGAACCGGGCCGAAACGAGCCTGGGCCGACCGACCCAGCCCATTCCGGGCCTAGTTCAGTGCCCCCTTTCACCTAGTCGCCTCTCGGGCTATTTATAGCCCCCTGGCCGAAAGCCACAGAGAAATACATTCGTCATCCATCGTCGAGGAGCAGAGAAGGGAGGGACACTATTCCGGAGAGGAGAGGGTCGAGATGGTTGACTAGGGCTCCCCTTGCCGACATGGGAACCATGCATGGAAAACCACGTTGGAGTTCCCGGATTTAGGATCAATGTCAAGGTCGGATCCCGGTGGTGATCTTGTCCATGTATTATATTCTCATATTGAATTTGCAAGTTTGAATCCGATTTCTAGTGATCAAGTGCTTTCACTACGACTTTGTCTTTGCTTGGGTTTTCTTCTTCTCCAATCTATTCCGGTTAGATTGCATAGGATGTTCTTGTAGCCATGGTGGCTAGAGGTGCATACCTGACCTACTGAGCGTTTTCATCTTGTCCTTTGGACTTGCCCTAGGCTAACCCGCACGAATAGGGGTGCATTGTGACAGGTAGCTCCAAAAGGCGGGTGTCTTCGAAGTTGGAAAGGAAGCCACAATTTAAAGAGGCTAGTTAGGAGATTCGATTTGCTTTGTTCATCTATGCTTGGAACTTCAACAAGTGCTCGATCCAATCTCTCTAGATTGGTTTTACCTATCCCTCTTTATCTCTTGCTACCTCCGTTGTTTCTAGATTAGATTTGGTTTTCTTGGTGTTTCCATAGATTAGATGCAAAACCCCGTTTATAGATCAAAGTGTTTTCCGCTTATTAGATTGGATCTTGTGTTACACATTGTTCCACGGATTCGATACCTTGGGTTCACCACTCGAGGAAAGAAGGGTCCCTTGACTACGACGGAGGACTTGTCCGCTTGCAAGTCCAAACGAACTTTGATACAACTATTTACCGTCAACAGCATATGACCGGGGACAAGGGGTGGTTCTCAAGTCTCGTCCCGATGGTGTGTAGGACATACATCACTTTTGGTGACAATGGGCGAGGGCGTGTACTTTTAGAAGGTGGGATCAAGGTAAGTGACAAGGTCACTCTCAGGCGTGTTGCCCTTGTCCAATCGCTGGGGTTCAATTTGCTTTCTGTGTCCTAGTTGTGGGATGAGGGTTTTGTGATGTTGTTTCGGCCTAGTGGTTCTCGGATTTTGGATTCTCGAGGGGACCTTGTTTGCATGGTCGTTCCGAGGGTCAAGTGTTCCGAGCTGGATTTTCTCAGTCTTCTGGAGTGGAGCGTTGTTTCTTGGCTGGTTCTTCGAGTGAGTTGTGGAAGTGGCATAGGAAGTTGGGTCACTTGAGCTTTAACCTTTTGTCTCGCTTGAGTAAACTCAATTTGGTCTGAGGATTGCCACGGTTGATGTTTGAGAAAGAGTTGGTTTGTGCGCCGTGTAGGCATGCCAAGATGGTAGCCTCTTCTCACCCGCCTCTCATGGATGTGATGACTGAGCGTACATGTGAGCTGCTCCATATGGACCTTGTTGGCCTAGCTCGTGTGCGATCTGCGGGTGGGAAGTGGCACGTCCTTGTTGTGGTGGACGACTTCTCTCCGTATGCATGGGTGTTCTTTCTTGAAGAGAAAGGGGAGACGTTTGGTTTTGTTCGATATCTTGTCTTGAGGTTGAGGAACGAGAGGCACGGAGATGCCATACGAGCGATCCGCAATGACAATGGCTTGAAATTCAAAAACTCTCATTTCAAAGCCTTTTTCCATGATTTGGGTCTTGAACACCAGTTTTCGAGTCAGTATACGCATCCCCAGAATGGTGTTGTGGAAAGGAAAAACAAAACCTTGTGTGGGATGGCTCTGATGATGCTTGATGAGCATAGGACTCCGAGAAGGTTCTGGGCTGAGGCGGTCAATACACATGCTATGTTTCGAATAGGATCTACCTCAGAGTCTACAAGAAGAAAACCTACTACGAGTTGATGCACGGTCGCACATCCAAGGTGAATCACTTCCATGTCTTTAGTTGCAAGTGCTTTATCCTTACGAAAGGGAAGAAGTTGGACAAGTTTGAGGCTAGGTCGGTCGATGGTATTTTTTTTGGTTATGCATCTCATTCTAAAGCATATCGTGTGCTCAACCTTGAAACTAACCAAATCTTGGAGATTTGCGAGGTAACCTTCGACGAGACACAACCACGTAGTGTACTTGTTTTTGAGGGTGCAGGTGACGATGAACTTGGCGAGGAGATCTTTCAGGTGGAGAAGCATGAACATGAAGATGATGAAGATGGAGGTGTGGTGCCCGCGGCTGTGCATGTGTTGACGGTCCATACAACAATTATTTGATTGTCATTATCTCACGAATGAGAGGAGGATATAAAAAATTTCAAGCACATTTTAAGTACTAATGAGGTTCCACGAGCCTTTTGTTGGTATTTTTACTTGTAGGTACACAAATTTGGGGATAACAATGAACAAATGAACCTTAGAGGGCTGCACCAAATCAAAGGTGCAGGGCCGGCTGCACCTGGCCAGGTCCGGCCGCACCACAGCCGGCTGCAGCTGGCCACAGCTGGCCGGAGCTGGACAGAGCCAGCCCCAGTTAGGACACAGCCGGCCGTAGCTGGCAAGAGGCGGCCGCAGCTGGCCAGAGCCAGCCACAGCTAGGCAGGCCTAGGCCCGCCGCACCAACAGCGCGCTCGCACCTCTAGGTGCGCCCGCACCTATCATGTGCCACCTCTTAGGTCCACGACATCAACAATCCCACGAGCAATTCTCGGATGGATAAGAAATGTTGATTCTATGTTGGTTTGATCAAAAGGCTATGGTTGGAAGCACTTGGATCGATGGACCCACACTTAACCGTCGCAACCTCCATCAAGGAGTGATCTTGGACGTCCCTCAACACCGTCGGTGCATCACACGGTAATTGGGTAGGGCCGGCCGCACCTATCAACTTGTGTGCCGGGCGAAACCGACCCAAGGAGCCGACCTAAAACCGCATCAGGATCAATGATCAGGGTCGTCCAAGTCCATAGGCGGTGGATCATAGGGCTGACCGCACCTGGAGATACGACCGCACCTCTTTGCTCCGCACTGCAACTCCCTCTCGCCTACAAGTACCCCCTCCTGCAGCCACTGACCTACTGGAGCTATAAATTGAGCCAGGCACCTCGTAGAAGGTTCAAGTGATTAGAAGCAAGTGGCAGAGCCCTCCAAAAGTTTGTATTTAGGGAGTAGGGAGAGAGATATGAGTGTTGGAGTAGAAGCCAGAGTCGGTCTTCTTCCTGTACCTCAGCGGGTGCAGTACACCTTCGGTCGTCCACACCCGAGATACTTTGTAAGTTCGGATTCGTGAGTAACTAAGTCTCAAGTCATTTCATTGTTCGCTCTTAGTTTCCTCGATTGTGGTTTACGTAGTTTCTACTTATCGTGATTGCTTTGCTCTAACATCGAGTAAAGTAGTGCTTGGTTAGTGTAGACGCGGCGTCTAGACTCTCCGGTACCTTGGAATGCTTCCCGGTTCAACGGAATAGTTGTGGTACCCTATGGAGGTGACAGCTTCGGACGGGCTCTGTAGTCCACCACGTTAGTTCCGGCAGGTAGGAGTTACGACATCAGAGCACCCTTCTCTTTTGTGGCTCTTTTCCCTCTGGCCCCGACGAACGAAAAGTTTTGCCTTGATTCTATCCGTGATCCTCACAAGTCCCAAACTTCTTTATCTATCCCCTCTCTACCCGAAATCTACCCTTGCCTTTCTATCCTTCGTCACCATATCCCCCGGACGAATTAGTTCAGGTTCTCTACATTTCTCGTTCCCTGAGGAAATCGATACCTTGGAATACTCCCGGGTGAATGCTACTATGGTATTCGTGCACTTGTGGACTTATCTGTGATCATATAGCATACCAACAGGCTTTCTAGCACCGTTACAAGTTTAGTAACAACGTAAGGAACGACAACAAGTTTTCTGGCGCTGTTGCCGGGAAGGTAAACCTGCTGCGACGCTAGTAAGCGTCAACAAGCTTTCTGGCGCCGTTGCCGGGGAACGGTAGCTGTTTTGGTTCTGAACCTAGTTCATCCATTTACCACCCCATCTATCCCATGGATTCAAATCCAAAGGGTGATCATTTGGAGCCTCCACCTTCATCACATTCCATCACAACATCTAGCTATGAGCTACAACCCCGCTTCATAGCTATGGTCCGAGAGCAAAGCTTCTCCGAAGATAAGGATGAAAGTCCTTATTCCCATCTGCGCAAGTTCGAACAACTTTGTTTGTGTCTTGTGATTGCAAGAATGAGCCAAGATACCTTGAAATGGAAATTCTTTCCGTTTTCATTAACAGAGAGAGAAAAACAATGGTATTCGCTCAATGTGAGAAGTATGGAGGGGGTCTGAGAATGTTTACGAAAGGCTTTTTGCCTAACATTCTTCCCGACTCCCCAAGTAGTGAAACTGAAACGAGAAGTCATCTATTTTGAGCAACAAAAGACCGAATCTCTAGGAGCCACATGGGCAAAATTTATGAAAACCATAGATTCTAGTTCAGATCTTGGTATCGCAGAGCTGGCTCTTTTGCAACATTTTCACGATGGTCTTGGACCAGAGTCAGGAGTTTTCTTAGACTCTTCTTCCGGAAGATTTTTCGCTCATCTCACCTTGTCTGAGTGTAAGGACATTCTAGGAAAAGTCCTAGAAAACACTCCCTACACGGGGGTTTTTGACGAGTTCCCAGACGAAGAAGAAGAACCATGCCAAACACTCTCTCGAAACCAAACCCCATTGAGGGGGAACCCATTTTCCCAACCATCCAGTTCGTAGAGGATTGCACTCCTCTAACAAAAACATGGTTCACCAATGAACCATTCCATCCTTATCGATAGTTCGATCACCCCTCGTGTGACTTCATCTATGAATATTATGATGAGTTGTTTGATAAACATCGGACGGACAAATCCTTCCCGAGAAGGGAAAGAGACTCAACACATGAGGGAGAAGAAGTACTCATACCCAACCTAGAAGAGGTCTATGTTGCCTTAAACGGTCATGTAGGCCGTTTACACGGCATTTAAATGCTACTCAGCGGTCAACTGTGTTGGTCGTGTAGGCCATTTAATCCCGTGTAATCCGTTTTTGTTCATTTACTCAACTGTATAGTCCGACTATTCACTAAACAAAGGGAGACCGACCGTGTACCGTGTAGTGTGTCGGGCAACATTGAGGTAGAAAGACGGAGACAAAGGTTGGAATATGTCTCCACAATCAGTAGTTGGGGGTGGTTGAGGGAAACAGAAGCTATATCCCGAGCTAAAGCTACTCTCGTGCCAGGTAGGAAACCTCTCTTATCAGGATGTTTTCTACGACCCTAGGGTCAGTATCAATATCATTCCAAAATCCTTAGTATTAGAGGCCTTTCCCGACGAACCCCTCTCTTTCTCTCAGAAGTGTCTCCAATGTATTTCGTCTCAAACCATAGAGACGGAGGGAATTCTTAGAGTCTTCCAAACAAAGATCGGAGAGTATGGGATCTTCCTAGATTATCATATCTTTGACATCCCAAAAGGAGATCCACCCTTCATTCTCATCGGAAGACCCATTGAAGGGGTACTGAGTAGTGTGCTCGACCATGAAAAGCAACCATATCATCTCGAGGTTCGAGATACACATCTCCAATGTCCTAGACCTGAGGTTAAGAAGTAACATGCATGGTCTATAGACATTCTTGACGCGTCGACACTGGATTCTCAAAATAGACTCGAGCATGAAGGTTTTACACTAGAGAGATAACAAATCCCATGCTCACATCAAAAGCTTCCAGAGTTATCAAGCCTCATTACCAATGACCTTTACGAAACCTACAACCTCCTCATTTTCCTACGCATGCTATCTTTGAAAGGAAGGTTGTAGATGTTGTTGTCTACCATAAACATTGCAAATTTCGTGGTTATTTTTTGTACTAACCATGCAGATAGAGCTATGATGGTTTCATCATCTCGATTGGCTGCAAGATGAAGGTCTCAAGTGGTCGAGCTTATGACAAAAAAACAAATCACTCTCTGGAGATAGCCCGACAATCATTTAGATTTCCTTTTCAAATAAAAGCAAGAACTTGTCTTTAGGATTAGTCATCCTTCGGGTATTTTTGGTCGCTAACTGTTTCAGGTGGAGATTGAAATGACCAATGGATAGGCAATGCCTAAAAATACAAGAGCTACACCAACTGCAATGTCCAGGTAATTTTTGGTGAGGGAACATCCTGAAGGAAGCTCGAACGCCTCACACTTGAGTTGTGTTGCATAGCAATGCAAACTCCAAGTGTGGGGGAGATATGTGAGTATCCCCGAGTAAGTTTCTCTCATACTAAATTTTATTTTGGTTTGAAGATAGTGTTGGTTCTTGCATCTTGATCACTTAAAAAAACAAAACACAAAAATATTTGAATTGGAATAAAGGTTTCCTAGCTCTTTAGCTAGTAGAGCCTCCCTTTTTGTTTCCATCTTTTTCTTTAAATAATAACACCAGGTACAAGAATAAGTGTGGGGACATCTTCCAAGCTCGTCAAAACACACAATTGAGATCTCCCGCCATGGTGTCGCACAACACCGACTACACTACTTGACGAGAGATGAGGTAAGTGCATTAGAGCAAGTTCGGTCTCCCCTATGGTTTGGCCGAATCACCATTTGTCTACCTCATTCCCCATTTTCTCCAAGATCGATGGTATGTGCACCCCTACTTCTCTGCCTTTGGAAATGATGAATGGTTGCTATGTTAAAACTTTGCAAGAACCTAGTGCATATCTTTGTGCTCTATGCTTTTTTGAATTTGTTGTTATATTTTGAGACAAGAGCCTGAAATAAAACTTTGTGGGAAGCAAATGCTTATGACCAAATCTAGGTTGTTGACTAGTATGACATGGAGCAACAATGTTGATATGCTCTATCTCAAAGTATGGTGAAATCTCAGATGATTTCTTTTTCAAAATAAAAATAGGCAAGTTCCTCGATGTTCATATTACCTACCAAAGCCACATGTCGATGTCAATGCATAAACCTTCTACATATGCTTGCTTGTGACCCATTGAGTTTTGCCAAATTGGTGTGACCCTTGGTAGAATCTTTTCATTCTTCCGTGATCGAGATCACGTGCACCCACATATACATGCTAACTCCTACACTGGGAGTTACGCAAAACATGCCATCCATCCACCAAAAAAATAAATACTCAAAGTTGAAAGTGATTTCTCTTCTTGTATTCTTGCAAAAAGAGAGGGGTCATTGAAAAATGTATATGCTCAATAAGCAAAGAAAAAAATGTGGACCAATCAAAGAGCATAAGAAAGCGTAAAGCATGACCCCCTCCAAAATAAAGGCAAGAGGAGAATCTCAAAGCAAGGAGTGTTTAGAAAAACACAAAAATATTCCACACACTTGCACATCTCGATCAAGTTGCCTGACTGGTTTCTTCGTGGATCCGGTCTTTGGCTCAACAATATCATGTGGCACAAGTGAGTCTCTCTTATCCTACCTAAAGCTCCACATACAAGCCATAGAAGTAGGAAGTTGAGGCTCTCTTAAAGCCTTTGGTGAGGTAACAAATAGCGCTTGAGCGATCGAGGGAACCATCCGAGGAAGCTTGTCTTTCTTTGCAAAATTTTCAAAAAAAAACTCCGAGATTGGATCTAGAAAAGAAGAGTGAGAGAGGAAAAGTCAAAACCCATTCTGCTTTTCAACCTCCAAAGGCAAGGTGGAAAGCTACAAGCCCCACGGGTAAATGTAACACCACGTGTTTTTGCTCAATGTTAAGTATTGCTAATGACTTTCTTAATCTATCCCCTAACCACCCCTGGTCAACTCCAAGTCAAAACCCTAGCTTAAAACCCTAACCTTCCTTTGACCCTCAATGCCATCCTAGAATTTTTGGCACGTTCTCCGAAATTTCACTAAACACTTCAAAATCTCCCAATGGGAAAGTTGTGCAATTTGTCAAGGCACATAACTTTCCTGTTGAGTGGCACTGCTAGTTTGCAAGGGAAAGTGGTGAAAAAAGCAAGTTAATGTGCTGGTTCACTGTTCATGGGCGCTGAGTTTTCTGCCTAGTTTCTCTGCATTTTGTGCTCGATCTGTTGATCAAACCACCCTAGAGCTTTTGTAGGATTGGTAGAAAATTCAATTTGTAAGGGGCAGCACGCATCGGTTTGGCGCCAGATCGCACGCTCACACGCGATGTCGCACCCTCCCATGCGCCACGTCGTCCCCGCCGTACCCCGATTGCGCGTGCACACCGAGGCGCCGGAAAACCGCGCGGTCCGAGGCCAGCGCCGTCGCCACTGTGGACCTAAAGCTCATGACATGCACGAGTAGCCTAGGAGGTGCCACGCGGCATTCCCACACTCGCCGGCGGGCGAACCGCCTTTCACCATTGGCTGCCGGTTCCGCCACACGTTGCCAACGCCTCCGCGCCCATGCTGGTGCTCCTGTGGGTCACGAAGGTCGTGCGAAACCGCCTCGACGCGTCGCCGTGCCTATAAAACCCCTCCCCCTTCTTTCCTCACGAATGCCCAAGCCCCCGCTGCAGTCCGCCGCCACCCGCCATTAGTGCCGTCGGTGAACTTGCTGCTCCGCTCACGCCCGTGGCCAACCGACGACCCCAACCTCCTCCCTCGCCCCCACCTAAGCTCCCACATGCGCGTGATGGCTTAGCCTCGCCTGCATTGCGCCGGAAACCGAGCTGCGGCGGCCATGCCGTCACTGCCCCGCCACCGGCCATCACCGGAGGTCGCTCTGACCCCACCTGCGCCACCAATCGAGAGCCCTGTGCCATTTGTTGCTCAAGTCCGACCGACTATCGCCCCCCCCCCCCCCCCCCGCGCGGTGGAAGGGTAGTCTTGTAGGATTGAAGTCTTTCTAGGATCCGAGTGCAAAACCCAAGGGCTTTTGAGTGAAGTTTTAAATCTTTACAGGGGCTGCTAGGCTAATAAATTCTTAAGTTTTCCCCTCTGTCCAGTATCTTGTAAAATCCATATAAAATTGTAGAAAAATACAAAAAATGCAAAATTGATTTTGCTATTCTCTGTGTATACACTATTGAGCTATAGTTTTTACATGAAAAAACAAATCCCTTTTACCTAGATTGTTGTACTGCGAAAACCACACATTTCATGAGCTAAGTTTTGGATATGTTGTGAGTACTAGCATGTTTAGGTCCTGTGCAAAAATTTGCACAAAGTTACTAAAGGAATCTTTATTTACGATTTATCTTGTGTTTATGCCTTTTCTGCCTTAATGAATTTTCTAGTAAAAAGTAAATAGATTTTTTGAGCTATACTTCTGGTAATCATATTTTTGTGCCTAGTTGCACCCTTACTGAATTAATCATGATTTCTGGACTGCTAGAAATATTTATCACTGATTTATGCTTATTTTTAATCATAAATGTGTAGATCAAGATCTATAATGGCTATAGATGTGTTTGTTGGTTTCCTAGGCTTGTTCTAGACTAGAGAAGGTGTAGGAGAAAGTTTGGCTCTAGAAGTGCTATATTTATTTTTGTGTACATTTATCCTATTTTTGCTAGCTAGAAATGCTATGCTTTGTCCATTTATGTTCATAAGCTTTTTCTTGTGTGCTTGCTGTTCAAATAAGATGTTCCTGGTCAGGGAGACCAGTGGGTACTGTTGGGCTGTTATAAAGCTTGTTGGTTGATTAAAAGTGGAGAAACCATGTTAGGTTTGTTAATAAAATGAATAGAAAAGTCACTCTTTGAATGCTTGAACCATATGGATAGATTAGGAGAATGATTTGAGGAGTGAAAACATAATTACTTGCTGTTTGTGCATTTAAGTTATTTATTCTTTTAGATTTGTACACAATCACCATAAAGAGAAGATTAATTAAGACTTTTTAATAATCTTTAATAGGAAAAGTGTTAATTATTGTTGCCAAGGCGAATATGGTCAACCATATGCTCCTTGTGGACTGTTTGTAACTGTTTTGGTAAAATTAAATTAATTACACCTTAATTAATGCATGTGCATCCTCCGTGTATAAGTTCCTGACGGTAGTTACACGCTCATGCTGGCTGACGAGGATGAGGGAGCACGAGGAGACGTGCACTACGTGACCATAGAGCAAGACCCGAACCAAAGTCCGGTAGTTTGTGTGTCTGCTTGTGCTGACGAAGGCAAGCCCCGGTTTATTCATTAACCTATGTGTTTCTTTAAACTTCTCAATTATCATTGTTATTTTATGTGCATTTACGTTCAGGAGTTGAATTTAAACCCTAGTTGCATGATCCATAAGTACCTATGATCTTTTACTAGCATGCTAGGTCGCTAGTTGCTATGCTCTAAGGATCCGGTACAAGTCGAGTGATGTTCGTCACTTGCGAGAATATGGTCTCCTTTATGGAATCACCTTATTGATTAAATGGATTGCTCATGTGGAAAGAGCATGTGATTTGGGCTCCGGTCCAATAGCTTCGTTGATTAAGTGTTTGAAAGTGCTAAGCACTTGTTGGAAATGGGTACGATAAGCCTAGTACCTAAATGAGACGGTGCGGGAACTTTGCGCTACTAAACTTAGGGTCGTGGCCCCGGGCTCGCCACCCGAGTACTTGCATGAGGCTTGGTGACCTTGGTAACGTAGCTTAGTAAACCTTGTACTTGAGACTGTAGCATCTGATCCCAATTCGAGGAATGACGGTAACCGCCTGGTTGGTGAACTCTTAGTGAGGGCACCTCCCGTGTGTTTAGGTCCACCTTGCAAGGTTTAAATCAATCGATTGTCAGCTTCTCACCGTTATCTAAGACTACTTAATCTACTGGCCATGATATCCCTTTATGATGGAACTTTGTGAAGATTATTGTTTGATTAATTGTTTGGACAACTATGATTGCAATAGTTGCTTATCTAGTAATGATTACCATATACTAGAACTTGAGCTAAAATGTGAAAGTAAGAATTCACTACTTAGTAGCTTTTTGGCAAACAAACCCACTAGCCAAAAGCCCTACATGATTAGAGGTAAAGTCTTCCTTTTAGACAGGTATGCCTTGCTGAGTATTAGTAAACTCAGCCTTGCTATTTAAATGTTTTCCCAGGTAATGCATGCGATGTGTGGTCTAGAGAACTTCCACCCGGCTGGGAGCTGGAATGGGTGGATGATGACGAGTGATTGCATCATGGCTAGGCCTCCTATGATGTTGATCGTATCATTTTGTTATCTTCCGCTGTTTTTTTATAAAAACTCTGAACCATTTACTTTCATGTCAAGAACTATGGTTTGTAATAATGGACACTACGGGGCATTTGATGTTAATTTGTAAGGCACTTTGGACTCTCCTTCGTGGGAGTTTTAATGCATACATTCGATCCTCTCTGTGTTTTTAAGTGATTTACCGGGCGTAAACCCGGCAACACTCAACAGGATGAATCTTTATTATCGCTTAATGACCAAATGGAATGGTTTAGGCGTTATTACGGAATTATCTCGGATGGGGTTCTCACAGTTGGTATCAGAGCATCCTTATGCACCGGAGTGATTAGATTTATCCTAATCACATGATTTACAATAAAACTTGCCAAGATTGATTGAATTTTGAAAATCCGTTGGATCGTTAAGGAATGATCTAGATCGAGCGGCCCTAGAGGGAATTTTGGGTTCTTTAAGGTGGCATAAGAATCTATAGTTTATTTTGCTAACTTTCAGCACTTCACTTTATGTCAAACTTACTTTCTTGCACAACCAAACTAGATGAGCCACGTGTTTTATACGTGTGCTATTCCGCATCACGGGAATTGCGAGGGTTGATGGAGTGATCTATTCAGCGGATCCCATCTTCTCGTCTGGTTGCTCACGTGTTTTATACGTGTGCTTTCCGTAAGAAGTCATACGAAGGATGACATGCTCTATTCAAGATGAACATGTCATGGGTTGTGAGATCGCCATGTTTATCATACGTGTGCATTCCGCATGTCGAATATGTGAGGCAAGGATAGACTCCATTCAAACGGAGGGTGTCCGAGGTTGGACGCTGCCCATGCAGCGGCTTGACGCATGGATACCGTTTCTATAGTGAACGGTAATGTATGTGGACGCTTCCGTGACGTGCTGGCATGGATGGTTCGTTTTCTGCAGGTACACTAACAACATTTCGTAAGTCGATAAGTGCGAATCGAGTAGCTTCGACTAGTTATATTAAGGAGAGCCGATTATAAGCTTGCCACCGGCACTAACTACGTCTTTTGGATCCATGTGTGCGAGGTTGTTTAAGGCGTGTGCATCATGCTTAAAATCTTGTTGAATCCAAAATTTGTTGTTGCATGTTTGAGTAATGCTTCCTAGGGTGTTTGCTTGATCTTAGATAAGGTTTCTCTCTCCTTCGATCTTAGGACATTTCTGGCAGATTTTGTTGCTGTAAGGAATCTGACTAGACATCCTTTAGGAATGTTGTTTCTTATCAAATTTAGCTTTTACTGTGAATTTCTCATGATTTTAGGAATTTTCTACCAGAAGTTATGCTCAGTTTAGTAGGTCTCTTTCCTGCTGTTTTTTCTGCGTAACCTTCCTCTGAAAATAGAATTTTTAGAGCATGTTCCAATCCAATCTAGATCTACTTTTGAATACCAAAAGTGTGCATAATTATGTTAATGAGACTGTAGAAATTTGGGAATTTTTGGGGCCCTGGTTTTTAAGTTATGAATTTTAGTTCATACCTGCCAGATTTTAGTCCCTATCTTTTTGTACAGATGGCACAGCCACCGGTCTACGAGATCGACGTGAACGGTACCATTCGTACCGATGCCCTTCACTGGGAGGGTTTTGCACACATTTTGTGGGAGACTCTCAGTGAGGTTGGCTACACTACGCCGCCGCTGTACGAGGTTGTCTCCTTTTGGGAGCAGGGTGTTCCTTACGCCCGCACGACCGCGACTGTGCTACCTCACCCCGAGCACCCGGAGTGGGCAGACTTGAGCATGATGTTTTTCGCTCACCGCGGTGTCGAGTTAGTCGAGTCCACGGCCATGCGGATCCTCCACACCTTCTACGAGTAGCACCCAGACGAGGTGATGCTCACTATGCTGGGGTTGTTCCCGGCCATGGACCCCCTTGACCCGGCTTGGCATGAGCATCTGTCGCTCACCGACGTGTTGCTCACAACTGACCACCCAGAGGTCGTTGTGCGCCAGCTTCTGAGGTTGTTGGAGGCGGTCTACAACATGCAGGTGTTTTGTCTCTCCACTCGGGGCATGCTTTCAGTTGTGTTGATGGATGCCACGACGATGAGGGATATCCTCACCCTTGACCTCTAGTTTGAGCAACAGACCGTTGTTCACCTCCAGTAGGAGATTGTTGCGCTTCAGGACGAGCATATCTAGTGGCACCAAGAGCGTGCCGAGTTCACAGAGCAGCTGCACGCCAGAGACCACTCCCTCGAAATGACACAGGTGCAGCTAGCTCACACTGAGGCCCAGTGTTTTGCCTTGGTGCAGAACGTGGCGGAGATGCAGAACCAGGTGGCTGACTTGGAGATAGAGGTGGAGGTGTGGCAGGCGTTGGCACACCAGGGGTAGCAGCCACCGATCGCTCCACTGGCTGCACCTGCCGCTCCGGACAAGCTACAGGGAGCTTCGGGCTTGAGAGAGGACAGTGTTGACGGTCCACCACCCGCTTCTCCGGACACTAGTGCTGACTCCGCTGCGGGCTATTAGCAGTCTAGTTGTCGTCTTTAAAAGAAAAACTATGTACTCTTAGTTTAGCCTTTTCAGGTAGCTTTTGTGGAAGGATCGAGGCTGCTCCGAGAGTACGTGTGTTGAGCTTCGGATGGTCGTACATAGTGTGTAGGTGATCAAAGACTCCGCATTATGTGATGCTTGGATGAACACCTTTATGTTGTCGTTCTGAATGAATGAATTAGGGTTGTTGTGATCAAAATCTCACCTTGGGTTGCATACCAAAGTTGTGTGGTATGTTGTGGAGATCATGCTCACCAAAATTCACCACATTTGCATAAGTGTACCGAGAGTTATGGGGAAACTTGTGCATTTCGGACTCTAGTAAAAACAGCTAGGCAGAACCTCAGTTACGGAATTTTTCGGGCATGATAATGTTGGAATTGGACCTCGAGTTGAATACCAATGTTGGAGCTTACTAAAATTTGCACTTGCTGACCAAAAACGAGAAATTTTTCTAAAGGGGCAGAAAGTTATAAATTTTTCATTAAGTCAGCTACGCTGTCCGGTTTTCACCGAATTGATGTTATGAGTTTTCGTCTTGCATATTCTTTTTGTGAATGATGTAAGCAAGCTTCTGAATATGTGGCTAATGAAAACCTCATGAATTTCAGATGGTGGGACCAACCCGTGCATCCCCCAATGGTTTTGGTGCAAGTGAGAGTGACGCTCCGCCACCTCCTCCCAACATGACCATCCAGGAGCAATTCATGGTCACCCAAATTGAGGTGATGCGTGAGCTCTTGCAAACGCAATAGCAACTTGCTCAGCAGCTGTAGAACAATCCCCGTGGGGAGAATCTTGATGGCCAGCCTCAAGTCACAAAGTATGAGCATTTCTATTCCATGAAGCCCCCGACTTTTGAGGAGGCCAAAGAGCCACTGGCTGCAGATGCGTGGATCAGGGCCATTGAGGCCAAGTTCCCCGTGTTCACCTTGCCCTACTCCGAAGAGCGCAAGGCCATTCGCTGCCCTCCAGCTCCGTGGTGCAGCGCTGATTTGGTGGGAGAATTTCAAGACCATGATCCCAGCGGGACATCAAATCACATGGGCTGAATTCAAGAGGGCCTTCAAGGAACATCACATTCCTAAAGGTCTCATGGACAGAAAGATGAAGGAGTTGCTTGCACTAAAGAAAGGTTCTAACACGGTGTGTGAGTATGCTAAGAAGTTCAATGCTTTGTGTCAGTATGGTGGGCATCATGTTGACAGCGATGCCAAGAAGATAGAGCATTTCCATGATTGGCTACACAGGGACCTCTATGAGAGGCTTAATCATCATGAGACTAACAGTTACCAGGACCTTGTGAACAAGGCCAATTCTCAGGAAGATTCCATGACAAAGGCTCATAAGGATAGAAAGAGGCAGGTTAGATTCACTACTACGGGTGGGTCGGGCAAGAAGCTCCCCTTTGTCAAGAAAGGTACTCAGGGTCCTCCCCAGTCATCATGAATTGGACACTGGAGGGTGACCCCGTCTCAGAACAAGCCAACTGGGAATTTCCAGTACCGTAAGGCACAGCTGTAGCCCTACAAGCCTAGTGCACCTCAGCTAACAACAACAATGCTGTCAAAGACCGTCGCTGCTATAATTGTGGGCAACCGGGACACTACATCAGTGAGTGCCCCAAACCCAAGCAAAACAAGCAAGGTGAAGGCTCAGGGTCCCATCAAGGCAATCAAGGCAAGAAACCCGTGATGCAAGTCAAGTAGGGAAAACTGAACTACACCTCAATGGTGAACATGCCTGAAGGAGCATTAGTGCTGACGGGTATATTTTCTATCCAAGGCTTTTCAGTTAAAGTCATATTTGATTCTGGTGCTACACATAGTTTCATAAATGAGATAATTTTGAGCAAGCTTGGTTTGAAGAGTTATCATATGAACCGACCTTTACTGATAACCACGCTTGGTGGGCGAGTTACCACTGGAACCCTAGTCATGAGAGTGCCACTTGAGCTAGGTAGCAAAGTTGTCTCCACAAATCTTATGGCTTTAGGTCTAGAGGGTATCAATGTGATTTTAGGTATGGATTGGTTGACCCAACATCAAGTCATTTTGGACATTGCTACAAGAATGATAGAAATACATTCCCCTACCAGTGGTCACACCACCTTGTATTTGCCTAAAGCAGAGGGCATAAATCCTTGTTCCTATGCTGCAGTGACCATCGAGCTAGAAAATATCCAAGTGGTGTGTGAGTATCCAGATGTTTTTCCCAATGACTTGCCTGGCATGCCACCAGACAGGGACATCGAATTTGTTATAGAACTTCAATAGCACCGCACCTATCTTTAAAAGACCTTACCGTATGCCGCCCAAAGAGCTAGCCAAGTTGAAAATCAGTTGCAAGAGTTGCTTGATAAGGGGTATATCCTCCTAAGTTCTTCTCCTTGGGGGAGTCCCACTCTTTTTGTGAAGAAGAAATATAGTAGTTTGCGGATGTGTGTTGACTATCGTCCACTCAATGCGGTGACAATCAAGAATAAATATCCTTTGCCACGCATTGATGTCCTCTTTGATCAATTGGCTGGTGCCAAAGTCTTTTCCAAGATCGATCTTCAATCGGGCTATCATCTAATTAAGATTCGACCAAGTGACATTCTGAAGACGGACTTCTCTACCAGATATGGTCTTTATGAATTTCTGGTGATGTCTTTCGGTCTCACAAATGCACCTACCTATTTCATGTACCTTATGAACTCAGTCTTCATGAATGAATTGGACAAGTTCGTAGTGGTATTCATTGATGATATCCTTATTTACTCCAAGAACGAAGCCGAGCATGCGGAACATCTTCGTATTGTTTAGCAGTGCTTGAGGGATCACAAACTCTATGCCAAATTCTCCAAATGTGAATTCTGGTTGGATAGTGTGAAATTCTTGGGTTACACTATTTCCAATGATGGTATCTCCGTGGATCCTAGCAAAGTGTAGGAGGTCATGGACTGGAAGCCACCCAAGTCGGTGCATCAAATCCGCAATGTTCTGGGTCTAGCTGGCTATTACCGTCGATTTATTTCAAACTTTTCCAGAATAGCTAAATCCATGACTGAACTGTTGAAGAAGGGTGTCAAGTTTGTATGGAGTGAAGAGTGTGATAAAGCCTTCCATACGTTGAGGGAACACTTATCCTCAGCCCCTCTGTTAACCCAGCCAAATATGTCAAAACCGTTTGAGGTGTTTTGTGATGCTTCGGGCACTGGCCTTGGTTGCGTACGCATCATTGCCTATGCCTCATGGGCACTTCAACCTCATGAGAAGAATTATCCTACTCATGATCTCGAGCTAGCAGCGGTTGTTCATGCCTTAAAAATTTGGCAGCATTGTTTGATGGGAAATTGCTGCAATATCTTCACCGATCACAAGAGTCTCAAATATATATTTACTCAATCAGATCTGAATATGAGGCAAAGACGATGGTTGGAATTGATAAAAGATTATGATTTGGAAGTCCATTATCATCACGAGAAAGCCAACGTGGTTGCGGATGCGCTTAGTCGCAAACATTGCAACTACGTGACGCTAGAGCCGTGTAATGAGGCTTTATGTGAAGAAATGAGGAAGCTTAACTTAGAGTTAGTCAAGCACAGAAATCTTTATGCCATCTCGATCGAATCCCCTCTCCATGAAAGAATTTCTATGGCTCAAATTTTTGATGAAGAGGTTCAAAAGATCATACAGAAGTTATCTGAGGGAGATCACAAATTTAATTGTTTCAAGAGGGATGACAAGGGAGTTGTATGGTTTGGACAAAGGTTAGTCATTCCCTAGGATCCGGACTTAAAGAAAGAAATTTTAGATGAAACTCATCCCGACCTTAGGGAAAATTTTTGGTGGTCAAACATGAAGGGTGAAATAGCCGAGTACGTGTCTGGCTCTGATGCATGTCGAAGGATCAAGGCTAGTCACCTAAAGACCACAGGTCAAATGCAACCGTTGTCCATTCTTGCATGGAAGTGGCATGACATAAGCATGGATTTTTATCGTCGGGTTACCTCTCACACCCTGGAAGCATGATTCCATTTGGGTAATAGTGGACTAGCTTACCAAGACCGCTTATTTAATTCCTGTCCACACTACCTATTCAGTCGAGCGCTACGAGGAAATCTATATTGACCTCATAGTACGCTGGCACAACATTCCAAAGACTATCTTGTCAGACCGAGGCACTCAGTTTGTTGCTCGCTTTTGGGCACAAGTTCATAAATCCTTGGGTACCAAGTTAATCCATAGCTCCAGCTATCACCCACAGACCGATGGTCAGATGGAGAGAGTAAATCAAATAGTGGAAGACATGTTGAGAGCTTGCGTCATTCACTTTGACAAGACTTGGGACAAATGCTTAGCCTTAGCAGATTTTGCTTATAACAATAGTTATCAAGCTTGCTTAAAGATGGCTCCTTTCGAAGCCTTGTATGGACGAAGGTGTCGTACCCCGTTAAATTGGTCACAAGCGGGTGAGCGAACCTTGTTTGGTCCTAAGCTAGAGCAAGAAGCCAAAGAGAAGGTAAGCGTGATTAGAGAAAATTTGAGAGCAGCTCAAATTAGGCAAAAGAGTTACCATGACAATGCTAAAGCTCCTCGAGAATTTGAAGTTGGTAATTATGTATACCTAAAGGTATCTCCAACCAAAGGTGTGCAACGCTTTGGAGTAAAAGGGAAATTAGCTCCACGCTATATTGGCCCTTACGAAGTCACCGAGAAGTTCGGTATGGTTGCCTACCGTATTCGACTCCCAGACCGACTGTCGGCAGCGCATGACGTGTTTCACATCTCACAATTGAAGAAGTGCGAACAAATACCAGAAGCACAAATAATTGAGGAGACCAATGCGGAAATAGAACCCGATCTATCACTAGCAGAGTATCCAGTGAGAATATTGGATCAAAAAAAGGCAAACTAGGAGACAAAGGGTGAAGATGTACAAGGTACAATGGAGTCATCATACCGAAGAAGAAGCTACGTGGGAGACCGAGCACTTCCTAAACACCAAGTGTCCAGACTTTCTTCCAAGTCAAACTCTTAAGTGAACTTTCCCGCTTATCTTTTAAAATTCGAATCTCAGGACGAGATTCCGGTTAAGGGGGTAGGCTGCAACACCCCATGTTTTTGCTTAGTGTTAACTAGTGCTAATGACTTTATTAATCTATCCCCTAACCAACCTTTGTCAACTCCAAGTCAAAACCTTAGCTTAAAACCATACCCTTCCTTTGACCCTCAATGCCATCCTAGAATTTTTGGCACGTTCTCCAAAATTTCACTAAACACTTCAAAATCTCCCAATGGAAAAGTTGTGCAGTTTGTTGAGGCACACAACTTTCCTGTTGAGTGGCATTGCTGATTTGCAAGGGAAAGTGGTGAAAAATGCAAGTTCATGTGCTGGTTCACTCTTCCTGGGCACCGAGTTTTCTGCCTAGTTTCTCTACAATTTGTGCTCGATCTGTTGATCAAACCACCCTAGAGCTTTTGTAGGATTGGTGGAGGGTAAGTTGTTGAGCAACTTTCGTATTCAAATTTTGTGTACTATTGTTTGGATTTTTGGAGAAAATTCAATTTGAAAGGGGCCTCTTGCATCGGTTTGGCGCCTGTTGACGGTGTATTTTGGTACACCAAACATGTTCATTACACTTTGGTTTGGATTTGTTTATGGAACTAACCCGCCACTAGGCACACTAATCATATAACAAGTTCATCTATGTGCAAGCATTTAGAAGTGTTGTGTTTATGTAGGAAAAATATGGACATAAAGGACGGATTCGCAACAAGTTCAAAGGAGCATTTACGGAGTCTTGTTCATGTTCATGAGCTTGATGAAATCACTTCCAATGGTGGCAAGGACCGAAGTGCTACATAGGAACACCCCCGGGGATTGAAGCGTAAAAGACCGAACTTCATGCACGGAGAACCTCCATCTTGGACGCGAGGATGACATTGTAAAAATCATGCAAGTGGAAGGGGCAAAGTGCATAATCACCTGAGGACCCAAGCGAGGGAAGGGGCGACCGGACCGGCCGAATTCGCCCCCCTTTCTTTGCACCCGTAGGATCTTCAACCCTAAAACCCTAGAGGTGCCGCCATACGCAAGAGGGAGAGCCATGTGCATCAGGAGGCCATCCACAAGCTAGAGAGAGAGAGGAGGGAGATCTCCGGAGGGGGATCAACCACCTCGAAAGAAGCACCCACAAGTGGAGAAGAAGGAAGACACCGTCAGAAGGGTGACCATGATCAACGGTGCTATGTCTAGCATCTTGATGCGGTAATCTCCTTATTCGTCTTTGGGTTGTAATCGATCTTGCAATGTAATCATACTTTGTTGGATTATCTATCTATCATCTTGTGTTGAACATACTTTATTGCTTAAGGTTAGCTACCATGTCGTAAAGGGAGTAGAGCTCCAATGCTTCCTTGGATCCATTCAATACGCCGTGTCCATCATAGGTCTAGTCATGAATACCTTCGCGTAGTGACAGTATGAGAGGAGGGAAAGGGCGAAACCGTGGTCACAACCCCCGATAGATTAGATTGGTTTTCTTGTTTAAAGCGATTTCATGATCGTAGACCCATGGGCGAGTGTCTCCTATCTTGATTGCTTAGTCATTCTCTCTAGTGTAGTTTAGTCATAGTTAGGGTTTGAGTAACTAGTGAGTAGAGGTAGATCAAACGCTTGTAACCCCCTTGCTCCGCGGATTTACTAGAACCTTGGGAATCCCGTGGTGAAAAAGGTGTGGGTCCGTACGCTTGCGGATCATAGAGGGATACGTCTTTTATCCGTCAACAAGCCCCTTTTTCTGGCGCCGTTGCCGAGGAGCAAGCTAGTTTACATCGTTTGGTTTGCATTTAACTTAGTTTTATATTTAGTTTATGTTTTATTTGCTATACCTAACAAATATTATCTAGAAAACGACTTGTTTTGTTTTTGTTTTTTGTTTTAATCTTGTTGTCTAGATGGCGTTCATCAATCAACCCGTGGAAGAACCGGAGAAATAACTAAGGGATTACACTAGCCCTCGATGTGAAGACATAAAATTACAAGAGTCGGATTCGAAGCTCAAAGCGACCAAGTATGAAATCAAATCCAAGATCATCGAGATGGTGGAGGCAAACCCGTTTGAAGGGATGGTTTCGGAGAACCCATATAGACACATAAGGCATTTCATGACGCTATGCAACACGGTGTGTCCAGAAGTAGTTCCCGACGAATGGTTCAAATGGAATCTCTTTCCCTACTCACTTGCCGGTCAGTACTCGTTTGCGGCCTTTGAAGTTGAAGGCAATTGGAACAAGTTGACAAAGAAGTTTGGCGAGAAGTTCTTTCCAATCAGCAAGGTTCAACATCTAAGGAGGCAAGTGATCACTTTCACGCTAAGAGAAGAGGAATGGATAGACCAAGCTTGGAATATGTTTAATGAGTTGATCGAACAAGGACCAAGACTCGGCTTTTCCGGTGACGTACTCTTGCATACATTTTTCTTTTCCCTAACCCCTAGTTGCATGCAACACGTCCAAATGTGTGCGGGTGGGGATCTCATGGAGAAAACACTCACGGAAGCTGCCCAACTTCTACAAAAAATTAGTAAAGCGGCTGCCATGCGAAGAGATTGGGAAACAAGACTTGCGGAAGAACCGGAATATAATTCAAGGATGAAGAAGTGTGCTGAATTTTTTAAAGAGGCAACCCCAGAAGTCACAAAAGAGGAGCCGATCCCGAAAAAGCTTCAAGAAGAACACATCAAGTCAAGAACTACCCTGAGCGTTGACTTCGCCACATCAAAGGAAACAAACAAGAGAAGCATGTCAAGCACGAAGCCACTAAGGGAGTTCAAACCAATGGATTGGGTTCCAATCGATTACGGAGAAGTATTCAATAAGAGAAGACCGTTCCCTAATCAAAAGGGGATGGCAAGAGCATTGGAAGTGGATTTCCCACCAGAAAGGAAGGCGGAAGATTCATACGACCTTGAAACCACCGGTGAGATCTTTCAAAAACTCTTTGAGATGATGAAGTGGATCTAGAACACATAGTCGAGGTGAAAAGAATTATGGGGATCAAGCCCGAAGCATCGCCGTATGCTCGCCTCACTCAAGTTTACGCGATAGGATCTGAAGAAGAAGAGAAGATGGCACCACACTTGAGTTGCGAGATCAACGGAGTTGAATGAAACTCTTTATGCAACATCGGAGCCCAAGTAAGTGTCATATCTTCTAAAATTTATAATAAAGTTCAAGACCACAACCTAGACTTAGATCCAACATCAACAAAATTAATTATGGGAGGTGGTAGAACTATTAGACCTCTAGGTATTGCTTGCCACATGAATGTAAAAATCTCTAGAAAATGTATACCAACTTATTTCTTTATTATTGATGCTTACCATAGTAATCATGATCACATAATCCTAGGTAGGCCCTTTCTTAAGTTGGTTGATGCCATGTTGGATGCCGGAAAAGGCAAAGTAACAATAAACCTTAATGGAGAAAAGTACACATATAACTTTCATTACTCGGATTTTCCCCCTAAAGCAACGCACAAAATGTGTTGCAATATGCCATATTTGGTTGCAATAGACACAATTGCAACCAAATTGTTCCGTGGACCGTGGGCTGCGAAAAGCCTCGTTGCATTAGGTTATTACGACGTTGTCCATCTAGTGGTTGCCAAAGTGTTTTTGTTGCAACGTAACGCTACGTTGCAATTAGGTTTTTTTACAACGCTTGTTCTGGTTGCAAAGTGTACTATTGCGACGCATCTGGGGTGTTGCCAAAGGTGCAATTACAACGTTTCTGTTTCGTTGCAAATTATAGTATTGCTACACACTGAATTTGGTTGCTATAGTTTGAACCTCCTCTATTACCACGAAAGTAATTTGGTTGCAATATGTAGTATTGTCTGATGCCATGAAATTGTATAGTTGCTGTAGGTGGTCTCCTCTATTGCCACAAAAGTTGATTTCGATGCGATAGGTAGTATTGTCTGATGCCACGATATTTGTTACGTTGCTATAGGTGGTATCCTCTATTGCCACGTAGTTTGATTGGTAGTAATATGTGGTCCTGTAAAGCCCACTAAACCCAGCCCAAAGCCCAAAATCTATGACGAAGTTGACCGTCATGGATTAACTTGCCACGTCACCTGTAGAGATGAGATGGCTGCTGACATGGCAGATGATGTGGCAATTGATGACATGGCAGCCAAGTGTCGGATGACGTGGCACCACATGTCAGATGACATGGCAGCCATATGGCAGATGATGTGGTTATGATATCACACCGTGTCATTTGTTAGCAGGCCAAATTCAAATGGGCCTAGACCAAACATTTCTCAACCCAAATTATTCAGCAATATATACACCCCATATATAATTCAGCCCAACTGGCCCAAATTTTAAACCAAGTCATTTAGCAAAAATACACAGCTCATATAATATTCACCACAACAGGCCCATGTTTCAACAGATTTATCAAAACGGCGGGGAAAAGACCATAAATCACAAGCAATTCCAGTCAAAAACACCATAACATGACATCAAAACAACGGAACAAATATGTTCTTGTAGCATCACTAGCGATCCAAAGACATGTCAATTGCTTGATGCTCCAATCACTTGTAATGGCTTGCTTCTTGATGCATCTAATCCTCAACCCGAAAGAGCACATTTCCAAACACTTGTAAGTGGGCAATATTTTACATAGAAATTACTAAAATGCTATGTGTGTAGGACTGCACGTACATATGTTATATCATACAAACATAAAGTGGGCAAATATATAGATTTACATATAACACTAAAGAGTGAGAACCATTTCTTTGTTTTGTAACACTTAAATCTCAAATCCAATGTAAGCTTTGACATTGGTGTGCATGTATATGGATGCATTGAATTGCCTTAACCGATTCACCTATAGTACGGCTAGGAAAGAATTGAATGGAACAAATCACTTGTAGCTATTATCGTAACCCAAATTTCCATAAAAGTAATGAGTCAAGAAACATGCAGTTCCAACCACCATAACGAGCTTGCTCGGTTCGGAATTCAAAAACAAGCAATCGTGCATATAGTTCGTTCGGGATATCTCAAGCAACGGGTGTCGAAGTCCGTGTAAAAAAGTATTGAGCTAATAGGTGGCTACATGTGCATGTGTTATCAAGCTAACGAGGTAACATAACTTAGTCTAAATAAATAACATTGATAGGAATCACTTACTTAGGAGTTGGGCCAAGGATAGCTAGTGAAGAAAGCGAGTAGCCCCGCAAAAACTATGTGCCGGCAAGGTCGAAGTGACTCTGCTCCTCCCGCCAACAAGCGTAAAATCCGGTGAGACGTACGAAGCAACAAGCACTAGTATGCTAATTTGATAGTAGAAATCAAATTTCGTCAACAAATCAAATAGTTCGGCAACAGTTTTAGAAGTAAAAGCGAGGCCACTTGACGTGCAAAGACTAGCTCACTATTTATTCACATCAAAATTAAAAAGATAGTCGCTTAGTTACCGAAACTTATGAATAAACTTAAGTTCTATAAAATGAAGTCGCATTGGAGGCATTTCATCCATGGTGTTAGTGTATCGGTGTAAAATGTGCCAATAATGAAGCAAAGTCATGTGTGTCGGTGTAAATTAGAAATCAAACAGAGGTTATGCTACTTATAAATTGTAGTCAACCATTGAGATACAAATATAGCTAGTAGTTAGAAATCTAGAATAAAATCATGTTCCATGCCAGGAAGTAATTACAAGTAAATCTGTCATCATGTACTTATTTCTAAGACAAGCAAGTAGTAAATAAAATGTTATGCTACGAGATTTCCGACCGAAAGCATGCGAGGAGAAAATAATTGCAAGTTAGAGAAGCGAGAGATGCATAATTACGGTAGTATAATCTCCGGAAATAGTAACCACACCGGTGCGAGAGAAAGGAAAGGAACAAACATGAACAACTAAACTGCTAGCAATGATTACTCGGCTAAATATTCTCTGTTGATGTTCACTGCTGCAGATTCGACCTGCTCACCTAAATCAAGCTGCACAAATAAACTACAAACGCTGGTGCTAGACATGGAAATATGCAACAAGAAAATAATTGCTGAAACTATGTAGTTTAAGATGGCACCAACATGTATAATTCAATGTCTCGGATATATGGCTTTTCAGATATTAATTCAAGAAAGACTTCCTCTTTGTCACATGCTTTGTTCAATACTTGTCATTAACTATATTCATTACAAGCAAAGCACCACGGATGCAAACTACTGGCGATCTTCTACGAGCAATACAAAATATGTATGTGCCATCAACAGCTTGAGAAATATAGAATGCAAGCTACGAATCATTTCAGTGGAAGTGGAATCATTTTAGCAAGAGCTACACAATGGTAGGCAACACCCGGATTCCGCCTGCTCCTCGCGCTAGCCATGAAGCTCAGCTCCTGTACCGACAGCACATCAATACCCAAACTTTGATCCTGAATTACTAGCTCAACAAAAGATTAATCGAAGACAAACTCCAGTCACAGATGCATCTCAACATGTTCTAATAGATCTAGGAGTGTAATAAAAAAAGCTCATCCAGCTGGATCCGGGGATTTGGGAGAGCTGCGTCATATGACCAGACCTAGAAGACGACAGAGTTGGGGCAAACCATGGAGGAGGACTGGATGTTGGACGCGGAGTGGGCGGCGGAGGCGGAGGCGGCGACGAGCTAGCGGTGGAGCTCGTAGGGGGTGGCGGCGGAGGCCTCGATCTCGCCGGAGTGCTGCTTGGCCTCGATCTGTGCACGCCTCGACCGAGGCCTCCGCCGTGCGCCGCCTCGGTCGGGCCTCCACGGCGCCCTCCCTCGTCCCCGCCCCACCGCCGCCGCCGTCCCGCCCGAGGCCGTAGCGGCCCGGATGGCCATGCGCCGGTGAGGGGGTGGGAGCGAGGATGAGAATGCGCCGGCTCGGCCGCTCGGGACCGGCAAGGAGAGGAAGAAGGCGGCGCGGGCGTCTTGTTGGATGTGGGGAGGGCGAGCGGGCCGAGACTTGTGCGAGAGCGAGAGCGGATGCTAGGGTTTGGCCTAATGCAGTTGCTTATATACTATGCGAATGCGATCGTAGTCATTGGATCGACGATGGACGGCGAAATACGTTGGGCCATTTGGGCTGAATGGGCCTTTTTCGTTTTTATGGCTCTTTGAGCCTTTTTTGCAAATTTTACAGTTATTTTTCTTTTGATGATATAAATGTACTAAGTTCTAAGATATAAAAATGATTTGAAATGAAAAAGTTGTCAGTATAATAGGTGTGCAACTTATCTAGATCTACAACTATTGTGGGTTCTCATTGCCACTTGTTGTGCAAAAAGTAGATTTTTCTATTTTTTTTAAATCACTAATGAGTACACCTTTGTGAAGGAAGTTGCAAAATTGTTATCTTATATGCTCTCATTTTATTTTTCACATGTAATAGACAACATATAAGTTCTCACCTAAGATTTTCAAGAATTGTTAGGTATATTTTCTATTTTCTATCATTTAAATGAATTTCTGCATGTTTATCGAAAGTAATTCCAAATTGACCTATATGTATCTCTAATAAGATTCGAAAAATAAAAAAAATATATAATTAGACTTATATGGTCTATTCTATCACACATCTAAGAGATTGACAAAAAATTCAATTGTCATATAGGGAAAATTCAAACTTCTACTAGCCACCTTTTCATAAAATAATGATAATAATACCAAAATAACTCAAAAAATTATTTAAACTTATATGTTCCATTCTAGCCCCCATATAAGATATTGACATAGTTTCATAAGATTTTGTGAAAATTGGAGTATACATTGTTCATAAACTAGATAGTTCATCACATTATTTCATACGACTCAACATAAACTTTGAAGTCTGTATGGTCGCAAAAAAAAACTTTGAAGTTTGTATACCCTAAACTATTTTCTTGCTCATGAATCAACAAGCTCTTCTAGTGTTGTAGGGGCATGCGAGCCTCACCCTCGGACTAGGATGAGAAGGGAGGGATGACGACGCGGCGAATCCTACCGGCCCGAACTAACGTGGTGGACTACAGAGCCCGTCCGGAGCTGTCACCTCCTTAGGGTACCACAACTAATCCGTTTCGCGGGACACCAATCTAAGACTAAGGCAAGTTTTGAGCACTTGCGCTCACAACGAACCGAAGAACCTTCCCTAAGGCCTTTAGAGAAAGGTCTCTCTCCCCCGTGAAACACTAGAGATCAAGCGAAGAACGACCACAACACTATAGGGTTCAAGAGAACTAAGCTAACCAGGACAAAATAAGTAGTAGTTGAATTGTATTTTTTAAAGTCCAAGTGCACGGACAGGTTTTGGGCCTAGAAAAAAATTGGGCTGCTCATAAATAGAAGAAAGAGAGGAAAAGAATCAACACAATTTGACCTCGGGTCAACTCTCCTAAATTTATTTTACTACATAAACCTCGGGTCAATATGAAAGTTGTAGGGTTTTAAATTCTAAGAAACTTTTGTTTTGACCAAATTTGAGTTTCGACATAAAAAACATAAAAATCTTAGTCAAACATGTTTGCCGCATGGTCAAGTCTCTTCTCTCTCCCTCACAAGTAGGCCGCAAGTATGAGTGGGCCGCGATCGCTAGCGCGAGCTGGGCTAGAGGAGGTGCTTTGCGGCCCAATGCGCGGCAAGCAGGCCTAGCGGAGGCCCAGCGAGCGAGCAATCCCAACGAGCATTTTAGAATTGATAAAAACAAACCAAATTCTTATCAAGACAATAGTTGTGAGGTAGCCTAGTGGTAAGGCATTGTGCATTGAAGGATGAGGTCTTAGGTTCGAATCACACTTAGCCCTTTTTTGTTTTTTAGAATTTTTTCAATTCATCATTTTCTCCATTCATAAATATGGAATCATTTTATGGATGTTTAAACTTTACATAAAATTTTCAAATGATTTCGGTAAAGGCGGAACCTACATTGTTTACAAATGGATACATCTCTCTTATAGTTTTCTAAAACCCAAAGTCAAACTTTGAGATTTGAATACCTCATAATTATTTTGGACTCGTATACATCTAAATTTTGGACACGACCTTATGTTGACCATAACATTAGCAAATATGAAGTTGCATTGCCATTTTTCTTAAAAAAACATGGTTTTATAATTTTAAATACCTAATTAAGACACCTTTATGAAGTAACTTGAAAATTAATTAACTTATATACCCCAAATGCATTTTTCACATGTATCAGACAATATTTAAGTTTTGCTCTAGGTGTTTCAAGATTTTCTGAATAGATTTGTTGTTTTCTATCATTTAGTTGAATTTCTAGATGTTTACTGAAAGTAATTCCAATTTGACTTATATGTATATATAATAAGATTCAAACAAATTCAAAAAAATATATATAAGTGTTTATGGTCCATTCTAGGCCACATTTTGGAGATTGACAAAAAATTCAATTGACTTGTAGAGAAACTCGAACTTATACTAGTCACCTTGTTATAAAATAATGATAATAATACCTAAAACTTCTCTGAAAATTCTAAAAATTAACATGGAATCATTTTATGGATGTCTAAACTATATATAAAATTTTCAAATGATTTCGATAAAGGAGAAACCTACATTATTTACAAATGGATACATCTCTCTTATAGTTTTCTAAAACCCAAAGTCAAACTTTGAGATTTGAATACCTCATAATTATTTTTGACTCGTATACATCTAAATTTTGGACACGACCTTATGTTGACCATAACATTAGCAAATATGAAGTTGCATTGCCATTTTTCTTAAAAAAACTTGGTTTTATATTTTTAAATACCTAACTAAGACACCTTTATGAAGTAACTTGAAAATTAATTACCTTATATACCCCAAATGCATTTTTCACATGTATCAGACAATATTTAAGTTTTTCTCTAGGTGTTTCAAGATTTTCTGAATAGATTTGTTGTTTTCTATCATTTAGTTGAATTTCTAGATGTTTACTGAAAGTAATTCCAAATTGACTTATATGTATATATAATAAGATTCAAACAAATTCAAAAAAAATATATAAGTGTTTATGGTCCATTCTAGGCCACATCTTGGAGATTGACAAAAAATTCAATTGACTTGTAGAGAAACTCGAACTTATACTAGTCACCTTGTTATAAAATAATGATAATAATACCTAAAACTTCTCTGAAAATTCTAAAAATTAACATGGAATCATTTTATGGATGTCTAAACTATACATAAAATTTTCAAATGATTTCGATAAAGGAGAAACCTACATTATTTACAAATGGATACATCTCTCTTATAGTTTTCTAAAATCTGATAAGGTACAAGATAAGGTATATAAATAAGATCGTATAATGAAAATCTGTACTAAAAATGTCATTAATAAAAAATATGACAATTTTTAGAAAATTTTAGAAAAAAAATCATCAAATTTGGATTAAGTATGATGGAGAAAAACTAGATACAAAATTTAATTACGGATCAAAAGAAGAAATGCGAAACCATGACTCTAATAGAACCGGGCCAATCTCGCGCGCCATCCGGTGACCGCTTGCGTACATGATAAAAGGTACGTGTCGGGCCTCTAACCACAAACACACTTGTATCCGAGTGGCGAGCATCCTCTTTCTAAACCCGGCGGCGTGGGTTCGAGTCCTTCGATCACGCTTTTTGCTTCTTTTTGGGATATTTGTCGACCGGCGCTTGCGGCCCGGAAGCGAGCGAGCCCCAGCGTGCGGCAGGCCAGGAGCAGCTTGCGGCCCAGTACTCTTGTGGTTAGATTTAGATTAAAAAAGATCCAAATGCAAGAGGAAGCAATAGTTGTGAAGTAGTCTAGTGGTAAGGTGTTGTTGATTGAAGACATAGTCTTCGGTTCAAGCGATGACCCAATTTTTTACTGTTTAAAGATTTTTTTCAATTTATTAATTTTCTCCATTAAAAAATATGACTATTTTTTATTTGTTGGGTCATGTGGGAAATGAAATGTTTTTAATTTATGTTTTGCCAATCCGGCGAGTGTCGAGGCAAGCGCATCCAAATCCGATCTTCATCCTGTTGCCATTAATTAATCGCATTGTTCATGTTTCAATCGACCTAAATCATGTAGCAATATTCATGCATATGCAGCGAATGATCGATTGAATATATATACGAGATCATCAAGACAACAGTACGTACCGGCCGTGGCCGTAGCGCCACACAGATCTCCGCAACAAGAACCACGTGGAGATCGCCGTGGAGATCGATCCCCTAGAGGCCCTTGTGGAGAACCACGTGGAGTGCAATCAAAGAATACCTTGTTGCAATAATTTTTATACAGTTGCAACGACCATGAAAAAATAATGCAACGACTAAATTTCGTGGCAATACATACACGATATTGCATCTTTAGGCTACAAACGAAGCAATAGCCCTCCATGTATTGCAATAAAAAAGACATATCTGCAACCAAAATTTTTAAGTTGCAATATAGTTGTTCCGTATTTGCAACCAAAATTCTATGTTGCGACATACTTGTTCAAACGCAACCATCCCTAGTATGGTGGCTATAGCGACTTTCTGTTGCAACGTAAGGAATGCTAATGCAACACAAAATTGGGGTGGCATTATTTCCAACCAAATGCAACGGAAATCCTAAAAAAGGGTGCATTAGCGTCAACATGTTGCAACCGAACAAATAAATAATGCAACTCAAATTTTGTGTGGCAATAGACACACAAATTGCAACCAAATCACCGTTTCGGTGCAATAGTACCCCCCTATTGCAACCGAAATAGTGGTGTTGCCTAAGGGATTTGTTGCAATAGGGGGAAAACCTTGTAGTGTTTCTTTGTGTTTCTAAACACCTTACACCCTTTCCTCCCGAAGACGAAGTAGAGGAAGTAGATAGTCTTTGTTTTGTTGAAACAAACCCTTAGAGACCCGCTGCAAAGAGCAATGGAAAATCAAATTAGTGAGAAACAAGACGAAGAATTAGAAGAAGCAACAAAAGGCTTAGAACCATAAGATGGGAGCGTGGAGGAAGAAAAATTCGATGACATTGGAGAGATTAAACTAGATGAGCCACGAGTGCCCGAGGTAGACCTTAAACCTTTGCCCAAAGGATTAAAGTATGAATTTTTGGGCCCAGGCAAAACTTATCCAGTCATTGTCAGCGACGAGTTGAGTCCCGGAGAAAATGAGAAGTTGCTGATTTTATTGAAAAAAACATAGGAAGGTGATTGGATATTTGATTAATGATCTCAAAGGTATTAGCCTAGCCTTTTGCACTCATCATATACCAATGGAAGACCAATGTAAGCCCGTAGTGGACCACCAAAGGAGGCTGACTCATGCCATGCGAGAGGTAGTAAAGAAAGAGGTCATCAAGGTACTTGATGCCGGAATCATCTACCTGATTCCGCATAGCGAATGGGTGAGCCCCGAACATTGTGTACCAAAGAAAGGAGGTTTAACTATGGTGAAGAATGAGAAGAATGAATTGATACCGCAAAGAACTGTGACCGGGTGGCGGATGTGTATCGATTATCGTAAGCTTAACAAGGCAACGAAGAAAGATCACTTTCCCCTACCGTTCATCGACGAGATGCTCGAGAGATTAGCAAACCACGCTTATTTTTGCTTTTTCGATGGGTACTCGGGGTTCATGCAAATTCCCATTCACCTAGATGATCAACACAAAACAACATTTACATGCCCTTATGGAATGTTTGCATACAGAAGGATGCCCTTCGGTCTATGCAACGCTCCGGCCTCTTTTCAACGTTGCATGATGGTCGTATTCTCGGAATTCATCGAAAAAATTGTCAAGGTGTTCATGGATGATTTTTCTATTTATGGGAAGACGTTCATGGATTGCTTGGCAAACTTGGATAAGGTCCTCACGAGGTGCGCAGAGGTAGACTTGGTGTTAAATTGGGAAAAGTGCCACTTCATGGTTAAGCAAGGCATAGTGCTCGGACATGTTATATCCGAGAGAGGCATTGAAGTGGACAAGGCTAAGGTAGAGACAGTTGAGCAACTCCCACCTCCAACGGATGTTAAGTCCTCGAGGAGCTTTCTAGGTCATGCCGGATTTTATAGAAGATTTATTGAGGACTTCTCAAAGAGCACTAAGCCTTTAACACATCTCCTTCAAAAGGATGTGGCTTTCGACTTTGATGAGAAGTGCCTAGCGGCATTCCGGGCCTTGAAAAGTGCATTGGTGAGTGCTCCCATTATTCAACCTCCGAATTGGAGACAACCTTTCGAGATCATGTGTGATGCAAGTGACTACGCCGTAGGCGCGGTTTTGGGTCAAGGAAAGGAAGGCCGAGTTCACGCCGTTTACTATGCTAGCAAAACTCTTAATGGGGCACAATTAAACTATGCCACTACGGAAAAGGAGTTGCTAGCGGTGGTGTTCTCTTTCAAAAAATTCAGATCTTACATCGTGAACTCGAAGGTCATTGTTTGCACCGATCACACAACCATCAAGTATCTCTTGGCTAAGAAGGAAGCTAAACCACGTTTGATTCGTTGGATCCTTCTTCTCCAAGAATTTGATGTTGAAATTCGTGATAAGAAGGGGGTGGAGAATGTTGTGGTCGATCATTTGTCTAGGATGAATCGTGGACAAGATGATAAAGAGCCCATAGAAGATAAGATGAGAGATGACCACCCCTATCGAGTGCTCGATAAAGACAGTTGGATGATTGATATCATTCGAGGGATTCGGAAGATGCCTCTTGATCATCTAGATAAAAACTCTCAAAAGAAGATAATCCTCAAAAGTAAGAAGTACTTTTGGGATGCACCATACCTCTTCAAACTTGGCAATGATGGAGTCATGAGAAGATGTGTGCCAAGAGAAGAGAGGCTAGAAATATTGAGAAAGTGCCACTCGGCAGTACGGTGGACACTATAGCCATTTTATGACCCAAGCAAAAGTGTGGTCGAGTGGATTCTATTGGCCGGAGATGCATGAAGATACTAAAAGATATGTTGCATCATGCCCTGAATGCCAAAGAACCGGAAACATCTCTCAAAGAAATTCTGTGCCTTTTAAATACAATCTACAAGTCGATTTATTCGATGTGTGGGGTATAGACTTCATGGGGCCTTTCAAAAACTCATACGGATATGAGTACATTCTAGTCATGGTTTATTATGTATCCAAATGGGTAGAGGCCATGCCATGTCGTAAAGCATCCACAGAGGAGTCCATTACTATGATCAAGAAAGTGATTTTTCCTCATTTCGGTACACCGACAATCTTGATAAGCGATGGAGGAACTCACTTCACCGGGAAGAATTTCAAAAAGTGCTTGTCTAAGTTGGGAATTGAACATAGGGTCTCTACAACCTATCATCCACAAACCAGCGGACAAGCGGAAACATCGAATAGGCAATTGAAAAGTATTCTCAACAAAACCATAGAGAAGGGAGGCAAAGATTGGTCAAAGAAATTAGACAGAGCTTTGTTGGCTTATCGAACGGCGTTCAAGACACTGATAGGTATGACCCCTTATCAATTCGTCTATGGAAAAGCTTTCCACCTTCCGGTTGAGTTGGAACATAAAGCCTATTGGGCGATTAAAGAGATGAACCTTGATCTCGATGCCGCGGTGGTGAAACGAAGAATTCAAATAAGCGAGCAAGAGGAGATGAGGTTGAAAGCATACGAAAATGCAAGCATATACAAAGAGAGAATCAAAAAGTGGTATGATAAAAGGTTGAAAAAGAAAAAGTTTAAAGAAGGAGATAAGATCCTCCTCTACAATTCGAGGTTTAAAACCTTCGGAAAAGGGAAATTGCAAAGCAAGTGGGACAAACCTTATGTTGTGCATTCGGTGCTCTCCAACGGAGGGGTAACCATTATGGATGTGAAAGGCGATCAATGTATGGTGAATGGTCAACGGCTTAAGGTTTACTATGAACTCGACGTTGTGCCCCTTCACCATGTTGATGTCTTTACCATGGAAGAAGAGCCCGAACGTCCGGCCTAGGACGAAAAACAAGGCATGGATTTTTGTAAATAGTTTTTTTTTCATTTTCTGGAGTTTCTCGTGAAGATTTACTGGGCCAACTTTTTCCCATGAGCCGAGAAAGCGAAAAAAGGGCGGTACACGGGAAACCGGACCAGACCGGCCTCCGAAACAGGGTGGGCCGACCGGCCCATGTGGGTCCTGACGGCGGTTCGCCCTGGTTTTTGCCCGAATTGCTCCTTTTCGACTTCCTTCTTCGGTCAGAAAATTTTAAGGGAAGTTTGAATAACGAAATTGAGGTTCCTATGGTTTTCCTCTTTAGACTATTTATTTGGCCGAATTGGGAGCTTGGGAATTCATCCCAGCGAGCAATATTTTGCACCAACGCAGCAACCATGGTGTCCCCGAGGAGCTTAGAGTTGAAGCAAGGCGCCAATGAGCCATCGATGGAGGAGGCGAAGCGATGCGAGCTCAAGCTACCCGTCGAGATCAAGAGGACCGCCCGCATCCGTTGCGGAGGGTGTGCCCCGACCGGAGCTATCGCATCTCGCAACCCCGTCAAGGAGAACGTCCTTACTCCTGTTCGAAGGTCGGCGCGCATCCATGGCATGAAGCGGAAGGACTACAAGGAGGTGTCACCCGAGCCTAAGGATTATGGCGATAGAGACTACTCCGACGATCGTAGCTCCAGCTCGTGGGTGGTCGCCGGAAGAGACAATAACGATCTTTACATTTGGGAAGAGGTGCCCAAGGAGAAGACTCCCGAAGGCCCCCAATGGCGGCGGCAACGACAATGGTGGCGGCGACGATGGCGGACACCTAGGCGATGACGACCCTTTCGGGATGCATCCGATGTGTTGTGCGGCTTGCCGTCACTCCATCTTGGAGCTCTACGCAACGGTCGATGAATGTTTCCAGGACCTGGAGGCGATGAGGCAGCATATGGAGTATCTGGAGCGGGTGGTCGAAGATGACTACAAGTTTCTAAACCGCAATGTGTGCAAACTTTTTGGCATGGTCGGGAACATGAGAGGTAAGTGGTGCAATAGTTGCGGAAGGTAACACTAGGTTTAGTTTTTCCCCTTAGGATTTTTGTAAGATACGACGAGGACGTCGTATGATTTAAGCGTAGGGGAGAGCTAGCTAGCTTTTGAGCTTCAAGTTTAGTTTGGTTTGGTTTAGTTTTCGAAAGAGTTTTAGAGTTTAAGAGTCTTTAGTTTTTGAGAGTGTTTTTCAATTTTTGCAAGTTTGAAGTTTCTTAATTTAGTGTTGAGTCAAAGAAAATCAAATAAAAAGAGTCTTTTAAATTTTATGTCTTGTGTGATGCTTATCATTATTCACTTGTTTGTTTATCTTTAATTCTTGATATATGAACATAAGTGTGTGGTTTGAAAAACGTTTACCGTGGTGCTTAGTGGAATTGCTACTTCTTAAAGTACCCATACCACACTTCGATCGTGAGCTTCACATGTTGGTTGTGCTATGTTCAATGCTAAAAGTTGGAGGATTTCAGTTCTGAAAATTATCTAAAATCCCTTGTAATAAAGGTTAGCAAAACCTCTTTTTCCAAGTTAAGAGTAAGAAAAAAAATCCTATACAAAGCCAATTTATTTTTTTTGCTCCACCATAAGTGTGATTAGCACGATGAGTTGGGCTAGGATCCTTCTCTCTTGGGAGTTTTAATTTCAAGCAATGATCATGTTCTTGTGCTTATCTTTTGTTGCTAGCCTCATCATGCATTCAGTAACGTGACTTTCACATCAGAAGTCCCGGACATCGCCGAATTCCATACCCAACCCTATACATCTCTTTTGTACATCACATACCTTGAACACAACCTACTTTCAAAGTTTCGTCCCGTCTCTATTATGGTTTATTTAAAATTTCAGATTGTATGCATGCAAGAAAGAGAGGAGTTGAGAGTTTTGAAAAGTTGTCAAGACAGGGAGAAATAAAGAGAAAAGTATGAGTATGGAAAAGAAAGAAAGAAAGAAGAAAAAAAAATATAATAGAAAAGTAAAGAAAGAGGAAAAAATATGAGAATGAGAGAATGAAAAAAGAGAAGAAAAAGATAAAAGAGGAGTGGCAATAAATATATGAGAGGGATGAATCAAGTAAAAGAAAAGAAAAATAAAGTGCAAGGATCACGTTGTTGAGAGATGGAACTTTCACTCTTTTTCCAACCATGTGCAATCCGACAACGAGGACATCATCGGTGCCTCATAGTCATAATTTTCTTTTGCCCTTGCACATGTCCACCATTCTAAATCTTCTCATCCTTGATATCCCTACATATGGTTTATTCTCATGATCATTGGCATTGAATGGTAAACAACCATTAGAGCAATTTCTTAGTTCGACAATATTTGTGTTGATTACACTAGCCCTACCTATAGCTCCACTTTACATATCATATGAGAGACTTATGGGAGGTGAGAGTTTTATAAAATTTGTTTAGGATAGCCACTTTTATATGAGTGACTTGAGAGAGCTTGGAGAAAGGTTTTTGTCTAATACTTGTTGCAGGAATTTTGTTTTTGAAAATCACAAAAACCCTCCGATGGAAGCAAAGAAGTAAGCATGGCTGAGATTGAAGGCTTCGAGTAAAGAGTTTGAGTTGTGGGGTAAATCTTGATGTGGTAAAGATTCTAAATGCACATGTTTATGTTTGATGATAATTACTTTATGTTTATGTATTAAAGATGAAGGATTGACTAATTTGTGAAGAAAGATTTAGCGGAACATGAAGACAACGCATTGGACGAAGTTCTTTTACAAGTACTTGCTCGAGGACGTGCAAGAGCTAAGCATGGGGGAGATGTTGATGGTGTATTTTGGTACACCAAACATGTTCATTACACTTTGGTTTGGATTTGTTTATGGAACTAACACGCCACTAGGCACACTAATCATATAACAAGTTCATCTATGTGCATGCATTTGGAAGTGTTGTGTTTATGTAGGAAAACATAGACATAAAGGACGGATTCGCAACAAGTTCAAAAGAGCATTTACGGAGTCTTGTTCGTGTTCATGAGCTTGATCAAATCACTTCCAATGGTGGCAAGGACCGAAGTGCTACGTAGGAACACCCCTGGGGATTGAAGCGTAAAAGACCTAACTTCATGCACGGAGAACCTCCATCTTGGATGCGAGGATGACATCGTCAAAATCATGCAAGTGGAAGGGGCAAAGTGCATAATCACCTGAGGACCCACGGGAGCAAAGGAGCGACTGAACCGGGCCGAATTGGGCCTGGGCCGATCGGCCCAGGCCGGCCGGCCTAGCCTAGTTCCGACGTCGGTTCGGCCCCCCTTTCCTTGCACCCGAAGGATCTTCAACCCTAAAACGCTGGAGGCGCCGCCATACGCAGGAGGGAGAGCCATTCGCAAGAGGAGGCCATCCACAAGCTAGAGAGAGAGGAGGGAGATCTCCGGAGGGGGATCAATCACCTCGAAGGAAGCTCCCACAAGTCGAGAAGAAGGAAGACACTGTCGGAAGGGTGACCATGATTAACTGTGCTATGTCTAGCACCTTGATGGGGTAATCTCCTTATTCGTCCATGGGTTGTAATCTATCTTGAGATGTAATCATACTTTGTTGGATTATCTATCTATCATCTTGTGATGAACATACTTTATTGCTTAAGGTTAGCTACTGTTGACGGTTAATAATTATATCAAAGTTCGTTTGTGACTTGCAAGCGTAAAAGTCTCCCGTCGTATTCAAGGGACCCTTCTTCCCTCGAGTGGTGAACCCAAGGTATCGAATCCGTGGAACAAATGTGTGACGCAAAACTTAATCTAATAAAGCGAAGTAACTTCAATCTTCGATAAAAGAAACCCTAATGCATCTAAGTAAAAGACATGAAACTAATCTAATCTACTAAAGACCGGAGAAAACAAAGTAAGATTGGGTAGATAAACCGATCTAGAGGGATCGGGGTAAGCCTTTTGTTGAAGTTCCAAGCAAGAGAAGAAGTAGCAAATCGAATCTTATAAGAAGCGTCTTTAAATCGTGGTTTCCCGTCCAAATCCGAAAACATCCGCCTTTCGGAACCCCCGTTCTGTCACAACGTATCCCTACTCATGCGGGGAGCTTAGGGCGAGTCAAAAGACAAGTCGAGATTGTTTCGGAAGATCCGGTGTGTACCTCTAGCCACCGCGGCTACAAGAACACCCTATGTAATCTATCTCGAGAATAGAACTTGAATAGAATTTGAATAAGCAAAGCCGATCGAAAAACGAAATCTTCGAGGAAACACTTGATCGCTAGGAAAAGATTCAACTTGATAATTCAACTATAATAATGATACATACACAAGATCACCACCGGGATCCTTCCTTGATCTTGCTTCTAGCTCCGGGAACTCCGACGTGGTCTTCCGTGCAAGGTTCCCACGTCGGCTAGGGGAACCCTAGTCAACTAGCTCGACCCTCTCCTCTCCGAGATGGTGTCCCTCTCTTCTCTGCTCCTCGGCGGCCAATGACGAATTGGATGATGCGTGGCTCTCGGTTAGGGGGCTATAAATAGCCCGATTGGCGGCTAGGGCAAAGGAGGGGGCAAATGGGCCCTGGAATGGGCTAGGCCGACTGGACTGGGCCGGCCGGCCTGGGCCCATCCAGGCCCAGCCCGAGACCTCCTTTGCTCTACATCGGTTCCCTTGCTTCCTGGATGTTTCCCCCTTCTGCATGTAGGTCCATGTCGTCGGTTTCTCTCCGAATTGGACACAACTCCTTGTCTTGCAAGATTCAGCACTTTTCTGGTCAGGTCCTCGGAGTCTGTCGTCTTCTCGGATCAAGTCCCTGGCTTCTTGGAGTTAAGTTTGCTTCATTGCGTGACTTGTACGGGGCTTCAAGGTCTTGTCATGAGGTGCTTGATGAACTTATCCCGAAAGTCTTGCATTCAACACTAAAACCATGCATAAACATTAAACTCCAAAACCGACATGCACACGTGAACTTGTTATACCACGGGGGTTAGTACCAATGGATAAGGTATAAAACTCATGCCAACACCAAAGGTAAACTCATGGCTAGGTTGACGGATTTTCACCGTCAACATCTCCCCCATGCTTAAACCTTGCTCATCCTCGAGTAAGCCTTCGATGGATATCATCATTGCCAAACAATGTTTAAACCTTGCACTTGATCATACATGAGAAAACATAATGCTCTCAAAATTTTAATTCATTAAAGTTCCATAATGTACTAGCCTTCATCTCTATGGAGGGTAGATTCTTATTAAGCTTATCCCACAAGTATTAACATGCTCACAAAGTTTAAATAGATCTCAGAATTTTTGAAATAAAGAACGAGATAAAGAAAAGCTAAACCAAGTTCACAAATTTAAATCATCTTGCATATTGCTCATGAACTCTCATCTTGCTTGTCTCTCAAGCCTATATATTCTACTCCTTTCCCTCTCATAACATATATGTGTGGTAGTCTTTATATGGAGCTTTGGGAAATTTTAGTCCTAACAAGATTTTATAAATGAGGTGTTGTCAAAACAAGACAAGCTTCTCATGGTCTTACCGAGACTCGTCAAAAAGGTCATTGGAAAATAATGTTAAATCAAGGAGGGGAAAGAGAAAAATACACACACTTTAGATAAGTGGACATGTGCAAATGGCAAAGAGTGATCCCGAGGCACAAAGGAAGTCCTCGTTATCGGATTGCACATGGTTGGAAAATGAGAATGGATCTTTTTAACTTGAAGCCTTGAATGCACTCTTAGGGAACCGGGGAGTTCACTTTACGCATATATTTTTTCTCTTTCTCATATTTCTCTTTCTTTTCTTTCTTTCTTTCTTTCTTTCTTTCATTCATTATATATATATTTTTTCTTCTTGTGAGACCTTCACCTTGGAAGTCACGTACATCGCCAAATTTTTTTTCTTTCATCATCATTTTTTTTAAAATACTCCCCTTTGAACTCTAAAACTGCACCGTACCTACCTCCTCCCCCATGCTTAGACGTTGCTCGTCCTCGAGCAAAGAGGCGAAAAATAAGGTAGGTACCGGAAATATTTTTTTCTTGGAGAGATACTTGAAATCTTCAATGCCGGCACCGTCTTGCGATCTTCCTTGAATTGATGATCCATTCTCAACGATAGGTTGTGGTCAAGGAGGTAATCACAAAAGATGATATTTGGTTTAAGGGTGGATACCCGGCGAAGTTTGTGAGATCTCCAATGCGGGGATACACAATGCACGGATAAAAGGCTAGCAAAAAGGTAGATACGCCAAAATGGAATGACCAACTTCTTAGTCTCGGGCCAGAGAAATCATGGCCTGCAATAACTCACTCAAAAATAAATTTTGTACACTAAGGTTTATGCACTCAAATATATATAAGGCTTTGGATAGGTTGAGCAACACACAAGTGATATTTATGGCAAGGTTAGCGATATTTTTGAGCATAAAAGACATCTTTAATCTATTCATAACTTGAGAGCACATAAAACACTATGGGTCTTTATTTTAATCATAACCTCCGCTGAAGATTAAGCTAGCATTTAAATAAATTCAGATTTGTATTTTTAAGAGAGCACTAGCTTTAACATGCATAAATCAATTACAAAGATGAACCAAGCTGCAATTATAATCATATATCATCATGGCACAAATTTTTGTAACTTTTCCAATGATATAATCAAGGTGGTGTCTTTATTAATGATGATATCAAGTTGAAATACAAACTGAAAATAAACAAACACACTTGCTGAAATTTAAATAAAAACAGAAAATACTACGCAAACACACATAAGCAAAAGCTGAAAATTACAGAGAAAAAGAAAAGAAAAGAAAACTAATGTTCCTAAATCTTCTAGTCCTCCGCCGGTGGTTGATGTTGATGATCTTGATAGTAATACCCTTGCTCATAATATGATTGGACATTCCCTCCGACGAATTGATTTGGCTCCACAAGGTGAAGGCATCCGAGCTCAAAGGCAATATTTGCGTTGCCTTCACGAAGTTGAGCTGCGTTAGCTTGGATGGCTGCGATGTTTTGGGCGCTTCTTGCAGCATACCCTCTAATTATGGCCATGCTTTGTTGTGGTTGGGGATGATGTGCGTAGGGCTCCGCGAAGTTAGCGTTGGGCACAACATAATTTGGTGGGGGTACCGGTGCACCACCCCCCATGCTTGCTCTTGTGGCCCTCCGTAATAACTTGGCAGAGGAGGGATCCCGCCGAATGGTTGCACATTGGGTTGTGCTCCACTCTCTTGTGCGGAGGATGTTCCCTCCTCTACGATTCTTCCTCTTCTGTTCTTCCTTGCAGGGACAAGGAGTCCCTCTTCCAACCAATCTTCCCTCCCTTCGGTGAAAAGCCTAAGCCTCTCATTGGGAAGGGGTAGGTTTACTATGGCCAACCGATAACCTCCTCTCTCATTTCCACTAATGCATTTGCCTAGCCGCAAATACTCAATACCGAGAGAGGTACCACGCAAAAGATGGTCGGGGTTTCTTGCGATCCCCGGCTGTAAGGAGAAGGCCAACATGGAGAGGTAGCACCCCGAACCAATATTACCCGCCCCCGATGTTGCTTCACAACACCAACGGTTGATCCTGAGGTAAGAGGGGTCTATTGGCTGCCTGGCAATTAAAGCCGAGTATAGCCAATTCAACTCCGTGTCGGTCACCTTCGTCTCCTTCATCCTCCCCAATACCCTCTTGCACATCCAAGAGTGAAATATCTGGATAATGGGGTTGCAGATACAATTGCATTGTTGATGGGCTTCTCCGGAGATCATATTCCAAAATCCCGCTAACATGTCGGGTGGCACGTCAACTTTCTCCGGAGCTCCCTTGTGGAATCCAAGCAGCTCCCTAACGTGCTCGTAGGGAACCACTTGTTGGATTCCCTCCAAACGGAATGACAAGCTTTGCACCCCATCATCAAGGATAGGTGCAATAGTCATTAAAAATCCAAGGCGAACCCCAAGTGGGTGTCCACCGATACTTCGTTGGAGAACCGCACCCATCCAAGGTGCCCCAACATATAGTATATGTCGGTGCCAAAACCCAAGGTGTAGAGTGCTTGGTCGTCGAACTCGACGTTGGGCACAAGCCTCTTCTCAAGATTAGAGAGCCTCTCCTCCTCCGACGATGACAAGATGATGAAGCCGTACGAAGAGTATGTCGGAGTGTAAGGAGGTGGCGCGGTTGAACGGGTCGATCGTCGTGGTGGCGCGAGCTGCTCCTCCGTGTGCCCACGAGGTTCGGTAAACCTCATGGAAGTGCTTCTTGCAGCCCTCATACCACCAAGGAGGAGAGCATCGTTCCTCCTCGGTGGTGCCGTATCCGTCTCCATGCTTCGGGGAGACTCGGAAACCGAGTGCCTCCTCGAAGACGTGGTTGATGACGGCTTGGACGACGACGAACTCTTCTTCTTGGAGAAGAGACTTGTGGTCTTCTTCCACATGGTTGTTGCACTCTTTTCTACAACTAAAACTCCGGGTTGCAACCGGTAACTAGGCACTAAAACACTTTACTTCGGATGTGGACTTTGAGTGGATTAAGGATGTGGATTTTTTCTTGAGCTATCAAGCTTGGGAACGTTGGCTATGTCTACGGAGGTTTTGAGCACACAAACATGAACACACAAACAAAGGAAGGAGAGGGAAGCTTGCCTGCAGAAAACGGGAGCCGGGAGCCTCCTTATGTAGGGGAGGCCGGCCGGCCTGGGCTGGCCGGCCTGGGGGCCTCGGTGCTCCTCCCCGCCTCATCTTGCTTCCAGCACGATCATTTCGCCTCTGCAACTTTCCTGCCCGCGTGCTCCACGAGTTGCACCGCCCAAACACTCTCGTCCACTCCTTTTCTTGCATTATTGGTCCTTCCACTTGATGCTTCATGCTTTGGGTCATGTCCATGCTCCCTAGCTCCACTTGCTTCACATGCCACCATGAAATTCCTGGAAAGTTGATGATTGCTGCCCACCATGCTTGTCCTTTGCATGTGGAATTAGTGAAAGTTGATGAAAGGGAATCCAATGGTGCATGCATGATTAATTCAAACTAGATTGCCTCCATTAAGGTATGTTTAAGGCTAAGCACTCCTCTAATTCGAAATTTAAAATATTTTTCAGAGCCATGCAAGAGCTCAAACATAATTTTAGAGAATTTTTTAAACCATTAAAAACAAATGTAAGTCGAAAATATTTTTCGACTACGTCGATTTTGGTCTCACCGGTATAGTTTGCCTTCATCGGTTGAGAGCAAACTTTTCCCGGCTTGATCATGGGGGCATAGGTTTAGGTTCTAATTTTGGCTAAATAAGAAAGATTTTGAATAAAAAAAATTATAATAGGCTTAGAAAAATTCTAATCCTAGAGAAACCAAGGATAAAGATTTTTAAAACCAACCAAAAGTTTTGATTTCTAGGTTCACGCGAGTTCTACCACGTGCTGAATTTTATTAACACCTAAATATAAATCGTGGCTCTACTCGTGTGGTTTTAGCATGAAACATAAGTCAACCTCAGTACCATAATGAGGGTGAAAGGTTGAGTTAGGTTCTGAAATTATTTGGTTGAGGTTTCTCGAAAAGAAAAGAACAAACAAGCACATAGGAGGGTTCATGCGAAGGGTTTATGATAAAGCAAACATTCAATCAAGAATTATGTCTCTAATATTGTTCAACTACTTCTAAGTCTAATGTCTTTGCTTAATAAAACTCAAAAACTAAATTATTAAAAAGACTCGAAAAACCTGGAATCGGGTTGTCCTCCCGTAGCTTATTCTTGACTCGACGAAACGGGTTGCCTCCCCGCCTAGCGCTTCGTTTATAGTCTATAGCTAGACTTCTTCACTTGATTACTTCGGATCAACGCTCTTTGCGGGCATTGCAATCTTGGGTACCCACTTCCGCACCATCTTGGGCGCGGGCTTGTCTTCCGGCTTAGTCATTTTTTTGGTCTTCACAGGCGGCTTCTCTTCCTTTGTCTTCACGGATGCAACACCTTCTTTGATTTTCTTTACGTTCATTTTTTTCGGCTCCTTCTTCTTTTTCAGCCCCTCCGTTTGTTTTGGTCTCCTTCACTCCAATCATGTTGCATGCTTCGATTCTTGGACGGAACTTGAAGGAACTACTTTCTCCGTTGATATCGAACATAATCTCCCCCTTGCCAACATCAATAGTAGCTCCCACGGTCTTGAGGAAAGGCCTCCCTAGGATGAGCGGCGGCTTCTCCCTCTCTCCCATCTCGAGCACAACGAAGTCGACGGGGATGAAGTGGTGTCCAATCTTCACGGGTACATCTTCAGCAATGCCCAAGGGATAGCGAATGGAGTTGTCTCCCAACTCCAAACATATTCCCGTAGGCTCCATTGGTAGGCGTAGCTTCTCGAACACATCCCTCGGCATGACGCTCACACTAGCTCCAAGGTCGCATAACGCCTTCTCGAAGTTGAAAGAACCAACCGAACATGGAATTGTGGAGCACCCGGGGTCCTTTTGCTTCTCTAGCCCATTAGCAATAGCGGCACTACACTCCTCGGACATCTTGACATGATCTACCCCGAGTGTTTCTATCTCATATTTATTTGCAAGTATGTCTTTAAAGTAACGAGAATATGTAGGTACTTGTAGGGCATCTAGTAATGGCATGTTGATGCTAAGTCTACGCACAACTTCCACAAACTTCTCAAAGTGGTTGTCAAGTTTACCTCGGAAGAAGCGTGGCTTGAGTTGCGGTATCCTCGTGTCTTCCTCCGGCATCTCAAATTCGGGATCCTCACCGACGATCCCCGTAACCTTCTCTTTAGCAACTCCTTCCACCTCGGTGGATGGTCTAAGCTTCCTTGCTCCCGCGGAACGTTTCGGATCCTCGGTCTCCTTCCCCGAACGTGTTTGAATGGCCTTCGCCGATTCGGGACTTTTGGGTTGTCTCGGAAGCTTCCCTTCATCATTAGTGAGGCGCCGCGCAAGTTGTCCAACTTGCGTCTCGAGCATCTTCATCATGTCGAGCACTTGATGATTGGAACTTCCGACCTCCGTCACTTTGCTATCGATGTTCTCCAACACCTTGTCTATGGTCTTGAACTTGGTGACGGTATCCTTGTTGATCTTAGCTTGCTCATCCATGAACTCCTTCAATTGTATACGAAGTGGAACCGTGTTAGGAATAGATGAGCTTGCATTGAATTGAGGCCTACCTTGCCTGTAGCGGAAGTTCGGCAATTCTCCCTTCCTCATGTAGTCGAGCTCTTTGGCTTCCTCCGGACAATCTTTGCGGACATGGTCATACTCTCCACATTCTTCGCATATGGACCTTGCTTCGGCGGCCTTCAAGTCTTGAGCCTCTTTCTTTTCCATCTCCATCTTCTCCAACCTCCTCATGAGCGAGTCGATCTTGCCTTCAAGTATGTTCTCCTTCTCCACTTGCAAGACTCCTTTGACGTTCCCCGTGGGTTGAACCGGATGTAGGCGCCTGGATGACGCCCATGTGTCATTATCCGCGACCTTCTTGAATAACATGAAAGCTTCCGTCGGTGTAAGTTCGATGATGGATCTTCCCACCGATGCAGCGATGATCGTCCTTGACGCCATGGTGAGTCCTTGATAGAACTTTTGCACGAGGTCTTCCTTCGGGAACTTGTGATGTGGAACCGCCCGGTGTACTCGTTGAAGCGCTCGAATTCCTCCGAGATAGTTTCCGTAGGATATTGAACAAAGGTGGCAATCATATTACGCAAGCTTTGAGTTTTACCCGGTGAGTAGTATTTCTTCATGAAAGCCTTCATCAACGTGTTCCAATTTTGCACCGTCTCCGCCGGTTGAGAGTGAAACCATTGCAAAGCCTTCCCGAGAAGTGAAAACAGAAAAAGCTATGCCCTCATTTGGTCTTGAGTCACCCCATCCAGGTTGAAAGTCTGACATAGTTGAATGAATGCTTGGAGGTGAAGGTTCGGATCCTCTTTACCGGTGAAGGGTGAATGTTGCACCTTGCGGATTGTTGAGGTCTTGATCTCGAACGGTCTTCCGATCTCCTCGAGGTTCAAGATTGGTAGGTCGATGATGTCTAGGGTGCATAGCTCCCCAATCTTGCGTTTTTGCGGTGGTTGGTCACCCATCGGTGGAAGTCAATTCTCCCAAGGACTTTGAGATGGTCAATTCTTCAGAGATTCCTGCGATCCTTTGTCTTCCGACTTTGAATCTACAAAATCTAGCTTTTTAGCTTGATGTGCTTCGCATCTCCTTAACTCCGTAAAGTTTATCCGGATCATCCACAAAATTATCGGGTTTGTTGGAGAGGTAGCCGTCCATCTCTGTTAGGGTTAGCAATAAACAAAGTATGCAAAAACTAGAAAGTAAAAACAAATATATAAAAACTAGGGTTAGACAAACTAGATTAGATGTATTTTGAGGATGATCAAAGTTTAGTAGATGCAAAAATAAAAACAAAGAGAAAACTGAAAATTACAAAAAGGCAATAAAAAATCAAATCTTGATCAGTTGTTCCCCGGCAACGGAGCGAGAAAAAGGGGCTTGTTGACGGATAATAATTATATCAAAGTTCGTTTGTGACTTGCAAGCGTACAAGTCTCCCGTCGTAGTCAAGGGACCCTTCTTCCCTCGAGTGGTGAACCCAAGGTATCAAATCCGTGGAACAAATGTGTGACGCAAAACTTAATCTAATAAAGCGAAGTAACTTCAATCTTCGATAAAAGAAACCCTAATGCATGTAAGTAAAAGACACGAAACTAATCTAATCTACTAAAGACCGGAGAAAACAAAGTAAGATTGGGTAGATAAACCGATCTAGAGGGATCGGGGTAAGCCTTTTGTTGAAGTTCCAAGCAAGAGAAGAAGTAGCAAATCGAATCTTATATGTCTATCATAGGTCTAGTCATGAATACCTTTGCGTTGTCTTGGATCCATTCAATACGCCGTGTCCATCATAGGTCTAGTCATGAATACCTTTGCGTTGTGACAGTACGAGAGGAGGGAAAGGGCGAAACCGTGGTCACAGCGCCAGAGTCGTCAACAGCGCCAGAGCGCTCGCTCACGCGCGACGTCGGACTCTCTCGAGCGCCACGTCGTCCCCGCCGTACCCCGATCGCACGCGCACACCGAGGCGCCGGAAAACCCCGCGGTCCGAGGCTAGCACCATCGCCACTGTGGACATAAGTCTCATGACGCGTGCGAGTAGCCTAGGCCAGGGCCACGCGGCTTCCCCACACTCACTGGCGGGCGAACCGCCTTTCACAATTGGCCGCCGGTTCTGCCGCACATCGCCACCGCCTCCCCGCCCATGCCGGTGCTCCTGTAGGTCACGAAGGTCAGGTGAAACCGCCTCGACGCGTCGCCGAGCCTATAAAACCCTCCCCCTTCTTTCCTCGCGTGTGCACGAGCCCCCGCTGCAGTCCGCTGCCGCCGGTGAACTTCTTGATCCGCTCGCGCCGTGGCCAACCGACGACCCCAAGCTCCACCCTAGCCCCCACCTGAGCTCCCACGCGTGCGTGATGGCTTAGCCTCGCCTGAATTGCACCAGAAACCGAGCCGCGACGGTCGTGCCGTCACTGCCCCGCCGCCGGGAATCGCCGGAGGTCGCTCAGACCCCACCTGCGGCACCAATCGAGCTCAGGTGGGCACCCCGGGAGCCCTGTGCCATTTGTTGCTCAAATCCGGCCGGCTATCGCTGCCGGCGAGCCCCCCCTCCCCCGCGGCGGAAGGGTAGCCTTGTGAGGATTGAAGTCTCTTTGGGACCCGAGTGCAAAAGCCAAGGGCTTTCTTGTGATGTTTTAAACCTTTCCAGGGGCTGCTCGGCTAATAAATTCTTAAGTTTTCCCCCCTCAGTCCAGTATCTTGTAAAATCCGTATAAAATCATAGAAAAATCAAAAAATTGCAAATCCAATTTTGCTGTGCTCTTTGTGACTAGATCTACAACTTTTGAGAAGCTTGTATATACTTTTGATCTATAGTTTTTACATGCAAAATAGAAATCCCTTTTACCTAGATCTGCTGTACTGCAAAAACCACACAGGTTCACGAGCTGAGTTTTGGATATGTTGTGGGTAATAGCATGTTTAGGTCCTGTACAAAAATTTGCACAAAGTTATTGAAGGAATCTTTATTTATGATTTATCTTGTTTTTATGCCTTTTCTGCCTTAATGAATTTTGTAGTAACAAGTAAATAGATTTGAGGAACCAAGTTGAGAAGTACCTTGGTCCGTGTGTGATGAGTGATTGACCGGATGGTTTGAAGCTTTGTGTGTGTAGTGTTGAGTTGTGTTGTGTGTGTTTTATTTTGTGTATTTACCTTCTTGTTTATGTGGTGTGTTGTCAATGCACTCGTGAGGAGTGGTTGACAACATTGTCTGGACTGACTCTTGGCCCAGTATTGCAGGTGTTGGTTGCGGCTTGGTTTGCGTTGGTGCAGGTTAAGAACAGGCACGAAAGGTCTTAGCCTTGCGGGGCCTCCGAGGAGTGGAGAGACAAGTAGGCTTGGTTGGAGGGACCCGGTGGCCAACGGAATCAAGAGCGAGCCGCATGGTGCAAGAAGAGCAAGACGAAGTCGTGGACATGGAGCCGGTGCATCGGTGGTGGCCAAGTCAAGGAACGAGGAAAGACTGAGTAGACCGTCCGGGAGCCGGAGGTGAAAGGCTTGGCGGGCTTGACGCTTGGCGTGGTGAGGTCGGGCCGTGTACGCGGGGTTTGGTGGTTTGGCCACAAAACCATCGGAGGAGGGTTTCTCGGTTTGGGCCTCAAAACCGAGCCCGAGGGCCGGCGTGACGGAGACGGTATCCGGGTGCGTCGGGAAGCTTCGAGGCGGGCGACACGCGGCATGATCTAGGTGCTTGCGTCGGGAGGACGTGAAGGCCTGATGGATGTGCGGCCGTCCGATGGTGAACTTCATGTGTTGACCAAAATGCCCCTGTGAGGGCTTGTGTTGTACTCCTAGTGTAGGGGCACTTCGGTCTTTTTCGGAGGGCCTATATATAGGAGGAGGGGGCTGAATTTTCAGCCAACTCTTGGGCTAGTAGGCTGCGGTACTCTTTCATTTTGGAGTGCTTTGGGAGAGTGGGAGAGAGGAGTGAGTGGCTCTTTGATTGGAGCTTTTTGCCATCTTAGATTTGGACTCTAGGAGTGGCTTGTAATCGATTGGACAAGATATTCATAGTGATTTCATCCTCTAAATCTTGTGCCAATCTTTCTATTCCCGAGTTTCTTTTATTGCTTTTTCAGAGCTCTTTTTGTGCTATTTTCGTTCTTGGCTCGATTCGTCGATTCTAGGTCGTTTGGCTCCGGATTTCTTTGAGGGGATCATGGATGGATGCCTTGCGCACCTTTGGAGATGATCTTGACCCCTGAAACACCGGGAATCGGGCTCGATTTGGTAAGGATTGGATGAACTCGGGTTTGTGCTTTAAGTGCACGAGATTTGCGATTCCAGTTGATTGGATTGGGTTAGGGTTCCAAGATTTTGGGCATAGCTTCACGTAGTGACGCTTCTTATCTACCCAAATTTTGGGGTCAATCCGTTCAACGGTTTAGGAGATCCATCGATTGGAAGTTGGAGTTGTTTCCGCGGAGCTCGCGCTTTTGTTTCTGGGTGAGGGGCGGACAGTCCGCGAGCTCGTGGCGGACTATCCGCGGCCTGGGTTGTTTTTCGCGAGTTCATCGAGTTCTTCATGAGTTCGTCGTTCGATCGATTGGATTTTGATTTCCGTTTTGCACGTGGTTTGCGGACGGTCCGCGAGAGACCCTCGGACAGTCCGCGAGAAGATTTTCCGTGCGGACAGTCCGCGACTCAATCACGGACAGTCCAATTTTTAGGGTGCAGCTCTGTTGGTTCGGAGTGCTTTTTCGGACATTCCGCGTGTGGTGACCGGACGGTCCGCGACCCCTTCGCGGACGGTCCGCCGGTCCCACACGGACAGTCCGCCCAGGCTTTTGCAGTTCAGAGCTTGTGCTTCGTTTCTTGTTTGTTTGCTTCAGATTCTTGTTCCTAGGCTTCTTGGTGGTTCCTTTGAGTTTGTTTGAGCCCTGTCTGGGATCTTGTTTGTGCATGTGGGTTTGTGGAGTTGCGATTGGGGTATAGGCCGAATTCAACCAAAGGGAAGAATTTTTATCGGCTCCCATTCACTCCCCCCCTCTGGTCGCCCGAATCGGTCCTTCAATTGGTATTAGAGCAGGTTGTGGATTCTTGTGGCTCTAACAAGTCTTGAATCGATAGGGTGACTAGAGGAAAGAGGTGCTTTTGCTTGCGACCTTGGTTTGCGCGTTTTTAGTCCGGTGATTTGGAGTTGTGCCCTTGGAAAACCATAACTTGATATACCTTCAGTAAAACGGGCATAACTTTTCGCTCGGTGCTCCGTTTTGGCTCAAATTTTTACAGCGGTTTCGTGACTCCATTTGTAGGTGATCCAAAATAATCTAAAGATCATTTTGGGGTCTTCAAAAATTCAGAAAAAAATCAAGAAGATAATTGAAAAATCCTCATTTATGTCTCTTGCGGCTTTGTCTTGTTTCTTCTGGATTTTCTCTAGGCTTCATTTCACTTTATTTTGAGCTGAAATTTTTTGTGCATCTATCTTTGGTGCTCCTTATTCAGTGGTAAAATTTTGGGAAAAAGATAAGATCCTTTGCTATTGAACTCGTGAGTACTTGTTAGAGAATTGAGGCATTTTGAGTGCTTTCTTTGCATCGTTGCTTGTTCCTCGAGTTTGCTTTCGGCTAATCCTAACTGGTACTTTGATTATGGCACCAAGTTCTTCTCCTTGTGGTTCTTTGAGCAGGAGTATGGAGGTTGAGGCGGAAGCCGAAGTGGAGGAGATGATATCTCTCATCGAGGACTATCAAGATGGTGACATTAAGAAAGGCGAGCGCTACCACAAGGTAGGAGGCATGAACCAAGGTACACTTGCCAAAGCTATCTTGATCCTATGCAATAGGTTGGATGATTTTGAGCGTGATTGTGGAGACTTGCATAGGAGAAACATAGATTTGTGTGATGCCTTGCGTAGGAAGAATGAGACGATGAAATCCTCTCTTACTAGGTTGAAATGTGGTATGGCTCAGTGGAGGTCTCGTGCTTTGAATTCTTGCACTTCTTGTAACACCATGCATGCTAAAAATGATGCTCTGATTGCTTCCATTGCATGCTTGAAATCTGAAATTAAGGTGTCAAATTTCAAAGCTTCTTTGCCTTGCCAATCTTGCGATGCCTTGTGTGCTGAAAATGAGAAATTAAAAGATGAGGTTAATTGGCGCAAAATGCATGTTGAAGCTTTTAGAAGAGCATGCGACAATCTTGATTTTGAGAATGATGAATTGAGATCATCTCTTGCTAACTTGCAATCTGAAATTGACTTGTTGAAATCCAATGCTTCTATGCCTTGCAACTCTTGTGTTGTTTTGAATGATGAGCTTGATATGGCTGGGAGTAAGATTGCTTTGTTAGAGACAAGTGCTTCTTTACCATGTGTTTCTTGTGAGTCTTTGCATGCTGAAATTAATGAATTAAAATTGACTCACACCACATGTGTAGATGATCTTGAGCATGCTAGGGCTGAAATTTGTGATATAAAATCCATGCCTTGTAGCAAGTGCTCTTTGTTTCTTGTAGAGGATGCTTGCCATACTTCTTGTGATGATGATGATGATGCTTTGATGGGTGTAAATGATGATACTTGTTCATGTGGTCTCATTTGCACTTCATGCATTGATTTCGAAAGTGAAGTTTTGGCTTTAAAGAAAATGCGCGAGGATATGAGCTCTAAGTTGGTTGAGCATGATGAGATGAGTGCCAACCTTGAGAAAGAAAATGAACTCTTGCGTACCACATATGCTAATACATTGAAGAAGAAATCAATAATTTGAGAAATATGACATGTGGTACTTGTGAGCGCCTCAAGTCTCAAAATGAGGTTTTGCGCACAAGGTGCAAGAGTCTTTGTGCCAAGGGTTTGTATTCATGCTTCTCTTGTCACTCCGATGTTGATGCTTCTAAATTTGCTTCTTCTAAACCGGAGTCGACTTCTTCTCTTGAGTGTGAGTCTTTGGATGGTGGTAAGTGTGCTAGTGCTTTGGATAGCTCTCTCATAGCTACTCCTAAGCATGTTGCTTCTTCCGGTGTTGCCCAAGGTGATTTGAATGGAAAGGGTGCCTCCCACATATTTGGAACTCATATTCCCAAGCCGAGGTTCCAATGCACCTTTTGCAAGAAGGATGGGCATACCGTTGAGTTTTGCTTTCGCCGTGTCAAGCACGAGCGACGTGTGTGTGCCAAAGCTTTTAAAAAGCCACGTAGCCTTTCTCATGGCACGTGTGATTCTAATGTGGGCACCAAGTTGGATGTTGGGGTTGATGCTCCATGCTCTAAGTCCCAAGGGACTTCCCACTTACAAGAGAATGGTGATTCATCCACTCGGATCGTGCCTCTCGATAGGCCTTTGTACCATTGCTCTCACTGTGGGAAGGATGGGCATCAAGAGAGTTTTTGCTACCACCGGGCAAGGAAAATACGGCGAGGAGGTGCCTTTAGGCCTTTGGTTGTTCATAGTCCTTCTCATGGAATGAACACTTGTGAGCCTAAGAAGGCACGATTTGTGGACGGGTTTGATGACACTCTTTCTAGTGAGTTAGGCCATGCTCGTGGACATGCTTCTAGTGTTTCTTGTGTTGCTCCGCGACATGCTTCCCGTGGTGCTTGTGTTGGTTCTTCTCCTACGACCCCGAAGGATCTTTGCCTTTTTGCTTGTGGTAGCACTCGACTTTCTTCGCGAGTGACTTCTTTGAGGCATGGTTCCAAGGGTGTTCGAAAGACCATTCATTCCAACCGGCATTTGCATCATGCTAACCCACATGATAGGTTGTGTGCACCACTTACCCGTGTGACCAAATCTTGGATTCCCAAGTACGTGCTTGCTAACCCTTTGGGATCCAAGGCTCGGTCTTTCTCGTCTCCTTGTGTGTAGGTATGGAGGCGCGGTTGGAGAACATGAGTTGGATGGGCTTGATCTGCGGCCGTGAGGAGATCAAGACAAGATGGTTCTCCACACCGTTTTGGATGGCTCTTGAAAGCCTTTGTACACATGTATAGTGAGTTTTCTTTTCCCCTTGTCCTCTCTTGTATATACTTGTGTCTTGCTTGTGTGAAAACCATGGTAGGCTAGCCACCTTGTTCATGATAGCTTTGTGATCTTGAATATCTATCTTGCTATCTTTGTATGATTTTATGGTGGATGATATTTATGAACATCATGTCATGCTTTATGGTTGATTGCTCAGATATGTCATGTTGTTCATCCATATCATTTTTGTATATCTCGATGGTGCCTTTCTTGTTAGCATGTTTGTCCCCCATGTATATCTTGTCATGCTAGCTTTGTAATATATGTTGGTGGATGACCTATTGAACTTGTATCATGTCTTTGTTTAGTTCTTGTATATTGTTTGGCACGTTGTTCTTTGGTATCATTTTGGTTTAGTGTTGTACCTTGTTGACATACTTGCTTGCCCATTCTTATTCATATTTGTGGAATCATGTTATAATGTTCTATTTATGTTAATTGATATTGTCAATGCATTGTGTAGCATGTTGTGAGTTTGCTTGGAGTTTTGGGCTTGTCTTGTCTTCGAGTTGTGTTGTTGTTCCTCTTTTCGGTTGGTTTTAGAGTTTTCCTTGCTCTTTCTTTTCCTAGCTTTTGCTTTGTTAGTTGCCCTTGGTTGAGGGGGAGCTTGGCTTCTTTTGATGGGGAATTTAATTCCAAGAAGGGTTGTGGCTTTTTGGGCAGTCTTTGCGATCCTTCAATTAATATTCCTTCTATGGTATTCAATTGGGATCTTTGCGGTTTTGCAATTGGTACTTTTCTATGGTACTCAATTGGGACCTTTGGTGGCTCTTCTCTCGCTTGGAGCGATTCTTGGTTGGTGTGTTCCCTCGTGAGCTTTATTGGTGTTAAGTCAAGTTCCTTGTCTCCCTATGCATTTTGCATTGCATTTGTATCATATATCATGTTTGTTTTGATGTACATATCTACCCTATGTTGCATTTGTATCATATTGCATTTTAGGATGATGAGCTTCTTCCATATGCCTCATTTGAGTTTCTTTGGCTACTTGTGAGATATCGGTCATGTGTGTGGAGAAATGGCTATGTGAGGCTATGCTCTTGGAATATTTGAGATATGTGTTGTGAGATAGCCTTTTTGAATCAAATGTTAATCTTGACTAAATTTGATGAAATGTGCTCCACTCATGTATAGTAGTATATCCATGTCACTTTTTGGTCTAAATGTGCCTTTCATGCTTAGACTGTGCTTGGATGTCTCTTTCTTGCATTGGGTCCAAAGGCCGATATCATTGTGAATGTTTAGCCTATGTTGCATTCATGGAGGAGCATAAGCTTCTTTTTGCCGCAAAGGCACTTCATGTACCATGAAATGAATTAATCTTGAAAAGAAGTGTGTATGCTTGAAAAATGCTCCATCCATCATGTTTATGCTTAAAATGTCTTATCTTTCACACATGGGTGCCAAACATGTTGCATGATGTTCACCAGTGGAGAAGTCTCCCCGAAGTGGACACATGGCTCATGAGGTTTAACATGACATGCTTTGCTTTATGGGTATTTGCAATGATCTTTTGTTAAGAATTTGATCTCCTTGTTTGATATCTGGATGATATGCACGTTTTTGGCTAGAATATGACATGGATAGGTCTTTAAATTTGAAGTGAGCCATCTTTTGATAAAATTGCTCAAATCTGAAAATTTGCTTTGTCACATGCTTATATTTCCATATATTACTTGTGGCAATGCTTTGACTATGCTATGACCCATATGTGTGCTCTTTGTCTCACTTCTAGCCTTTGACACTAGATTTGGCCTATTTGAGAAGCTCATGTAGATGTTTATATCCTTTGTCTTACATTAACGCATTTTCACCTTAATTCATACATTGTCAACAAGGGGGAGAAGAGGTGAGCTTAATGAAAATTCAGAAAACTGCATCTACAATTTGGAAGTTTGCATCCACATGTTCAGGGGGAGCTTGCATTTGTGTAGGGGGAGCTTTGGTGAGTTTCCTTTGTTTGCCTGAGTTGTGTTTCGGTGGTTGCTTTTTGCTCTATCACGTGTTTTTAGGGTGAGCTTTGTATGCTCTTTGTCCCTAGTGCATGTGTTTAGGGGGAGCTTGTGAGCTTGGTGTGCTCTTTTCTCTATCTCATGAGTTTAGGGTGAGCTTTGTATGCTCTTTGGCCCTAGTTCATGTGTTTAGGGGGGAGCTTGTGAGTTTTGTGCTCCTGTGCCGGTGGTGTTGACCCCCGTTGCCTCTTGTTGAGGAGCCGGCGGTTGACTTGTGTTTTCGATTGTCACATGATTGGTGTTGAGCCCTTTGTGCCTCTTCTCGAGGGATCGTGTGATTTCGCTTGTCCATGATCGGTGTTGAGCCCTTTGTGCCTCTTCTTGAGGGATCATGCATTCTTGTCTCGGTTGTGTCGAGCCGTTGCCCATGTCTTTGGGACCGAGACATTGAGTTGCCCTTTGTGGTTTCTCTCATGCCAAGTGACATTGTTCTTTGCTCTTGTGTGGTTTTCTTTCACTTGGATGAGTTGTTCGGCCTTTGCCCTCTCAAACCATTTCTTTGTGCTCACTTGTTGTCAATCCGCTCCTCAAGGAGGAGAAATTTGGAAAATCAAGTTGATATGAACCTTGATTTGATGGTGATGAGCGGTTGACAAGTGTTTTGGTAAGAGTTTTATGGCACTTTGGGTTGAGCATTTTGGTTTGGTGGCTTTTAGGGATTGCATGTTGGTAGTGTGTCTCTTCGATTGCGCTTAGCCTTTGTGCTTGCTTTGGTTTCGAGAGGAATTTGTCGGAGCATGCTTTTATCCCTTCTCACTTCAAGTGGCCTTTTGTTTGCTTTTTATTGGCTTTGTGGCGCTTGAATGAGTTCTTGTTTGCTTTTTGACCTTCTTTTGTCAATGCACTCATCAAGGGGGAGATTGAGGAACCAAGTTGAGAAGTACCTTGGTCCGTATGTGATGAGTGATTGACCGGATGGTTTGAAGCTTTGTGTGTGTAGTGTTGAGTTGTGTTGTGTGTGTTTTATTTTGTGTATTTACCTTATTGTTTATGTGGTGTGTTGTCAATGCACTCGTGAGGAGTGGTTGACAACGTTGTGTGGACCGACTCTTGGCCTAGTATTGCGGGTGTTGGTTGTGGCTTGGTTTGCGTTGGTGCGGGTGAAGAACGGGCGCGAAAGGTCTTAGCCTTGCGGGGCCTCCGAGGAGTGGAGAGACAATTAGGATTGGTTCGAGGGACCGGTGGCCGACGGGATCAAGTGCGAGCCGCATGGTGCAAGAAGAGCAAGACGAAGTCGTGGACATGGAGCCGGTGCATCGGTGGTGGCCAAGTCAAGGAACGAGGCAAGACTGAGTAGACCGTCTGGGAGCCGGAGGTGAAAGGCTTGGCGGGCTCGACGCTTGGCGTGGTGAGGCCGGGCCGTGTACGCGGGGTTTGGTGGTTTGGCCACAAAACCATCGGAGGAGGGTTTCTCGGTTTGGGCCTCAAAACCGAGCCTGAGGGCCTGGCGTAACGGAGACGGTATCCGGGTGCGTCGGGAAGCTTCGAGGCGGGTGACACGCGGCATGATCTAGGTGCTTGCGTCGGGAGGACGTGAAAGCCTGATGGATGCGCGGCCGTCCGATGGTGAACTTCATGTGTTGACCAAAATGCCCCTATGAGGGCTTGTGTTGTACTCCTAGTGTAGGGGCACTTCGGTCTTTTCCGGAGGGCCTATATATAGGAGGAGGGTCTGAATTTTCAGCCAACTCTTGGGCTAGTAGGCTGTGGTACTATTTCATTTTGGAGTGCTTTGGGAGAGAGGGAGAGAGGAGTGAGTGGCTCTTTGATTGGAGCTTTTTGCCATCTTAGTTTTGGATTCTAGGAGTGGCTTGTAATCGATTGGACAAGATATTCATAGTGATTTCATCCTCTAAATCTTGTGCCAATCTTTCTATTCCCGAGTATCTTTTATTGCTTTTTCGGAGCTCTTTTTGTGCTATTTTCGTGCCTGGCTCGATTCGTCGTTTCTAGGTCGTTTGGCTCCGGATTTCTTTGAGGGGATCATGGATGGATGCCTTGCGCACCTTTGGAATCGAGCTCGATTTGGTAAGGATTGGATGAACTCGGTTTGTGCTTTGAGTGCACGAGATTTGCGATTCCGGTTGATTGGCTTGGGTTAGGGTTCCAAGATTTTGGGCATAGCTTCACGTAGTGACGCTTCTTATCTACCCAAATTTCGGGGTCAATCTGTCCAACGGTTTAGGAGATCCATCGATTGGAAGTTGGAGTTGTTTTCGCGGAGCTCGCGCTTTTGTTTCTGAGTGAGGGGCGGACGGTCCGCGAGCTCGTGGCGGACTGTCCGCGGCTTGGGTTGTTCTTCGCGAGTTCATCGAGTTCTTCACGAGTTCGTCGTTCGATCGATTGGATTTTGATTTCCGTTTTGATGTGGTTTACGGACGGTCTGCGAGAGACCCTCGGACAGTCCGCGAGAAGATTTTCCGTGCGGACAGTCCGCGGCTCAATCACGGACAGTCCGATTATTCAAGGTGCGGCTCTGTTGGTTCGGAGTGCTTTTTCGGACATTCCGCGTGTGGTGACCGGACGGTCCGCGACCCCTTCGCGGACGGTCCGCCGGTCCCACACGGACGGTCCGCCTGTGCTTTTGCGGTTCGAGCTTGTGCTTCGTTTCTTGTTTGTTTGCTTCAGATTCTTGTTCCTAGGCTTCTTGGTGGTTCCTTTGAGTTTGTTTGAGCCCTGTCTGGGATCTTGTTTGTGCATGTGGGTTCGTGGAGTTGCGATTGGGGTATAGACCGAATTCAACCAAAGGGAAGAATTTTTATCGGCTCCCATTCACTCCCCTCCTCTCTGGTCGCCCGAATCGGTCCTTCAAGATTTTTGAGCTATACTTCTGGGAATAGTTTTTTTATGCCTAGTTGCACCTTTACTGAATTAATCATGATTTTTGGACTGCTAGAAATATTTATCCATGATTTATGCTTATTTTTAATCATAAATGTGTAGATCAAGATCTATAATGGCTATAGATGTGTTTGTTGGTTTCCTAGGCTTGTTTTAGACCATAGAAGGTGTAGGAGAAAGTTTGGCTCCAGAAGTGCTATATTTACTTTTATGTACATTTATCCTATTTTTGCTAGCTAGAAATGCTATGCTTTGTGTCCATTTATGTTCATAAGGTTTTTCTTGTGTGCTTGCTATTCAGGGAAACCAGTGGGTACTGTTGGGCTGTTATAAATCTTGTTGGTTGATTAAAAGTGGAGAAACCATGTTAGGTTTGTTAATAAAATGAATAGAAAAATCACTCTTTGAATGCTTGAACCCTATGGATAGATTTGGAGAATGATTTGAGGAGTAAAAACACAATTCCTTGCTGTTTGTGCATTGAAGTTAATTTTTCTTTTAGATGTGTACACAATCACCATAAAGAGAAGATTAATTAAGCCTTTTTAATAATCTTTAAAAGGAAAAGTATTAATTATTTTTTTCAAGGTGAATATGATCAACTATATGCTCCTTGTGGACTGTTTGCTACTATTTTGGTTAAATTAAATTAATTACACCTTAATTAATGCATGTGCATCCTCCGTGTAGAAATTCCTGACGGTAGTTACACGCTCGTGCCGTTTGATGAGGACGAGAGAGCAGGAGGAGACGTGCACTACGTGACCATAGAGCAAGACTAGGACCAAAGTCCGGAAGTTTGTGTGTCTGCTTGTGCTGATGAAGGCAAGCCCCGGTTTATTCATTAACCTATGTGTTTCTTTAAACTTCTCAATTATCATTGTTATTTAATGTGCATTTACGTTCAGGAGTTGAATTCAAACCCTAGTTGCATGATCCATAAGTACCTATGATCTTTTACTAGCATGCTAGGTCACTAGTTGCTATGCTCTAAGCATCCGATACAAGTCGAGTGATGTTCGTCACTCACGAGAATAAGATCTCCTTTATGGAATCACCTTATTGATTAAATGGGTTGATCATGTGGTAAGAGCATGAGATTTGGGCTCCGGTCTAATGGCTTCGTTGATTGAGTGTTTGAAAGTACTAAGCACTTGTCGGAAATGGGTACGATAAGCCTAGTACCTAAATGAGACAGTTCGGGAACTTTGCGCTACTAAACTTAGGGTTGCAGCCCCGAGCTCGCCACCCGAGTACTTGCGTGAGGCTGGGTGACCTTGGTGGCGTAGCCCAGTAAACCTTGTACTTGAGACTGTAGCATCTGATCCCAATCCAAGGAATGACGGGAACCGCCTGGTTGGTGAACTCTTAGTGAGGGCACCTCCCGTGTGTTTAGGTCCACCTTGCAAGGTTTAAATCAATCGATTGTCGGCCTATCACCATTATCTGAGACTACTTAATCTACTGGCCATGATATCCCTTTATGATGGAACTTTGTGAAGATTGTTATTTGATTAATTGTTTGGACAACTATGATTGCAATAGTTTCTTATCTAGTAATGATTACCATACTAGAACTTGAGCTAAAATGTGAAAGTAAGGATTCACTACTTAGTAGCTTTTTGGCAAACAAACCCACTAGCCAAAAGCCTTACATGATTAGAGGTAAAGTCTTTCTTTTAGATGGGTAAGCCTTGCTGAGTATCAGTATACTCAGCCTTGCTATTTAAATGTTGTCCCAGGTAATGCATGTGATGTGTGGCCCGGAGAACTTCCACCTGGCTGGGAGCTGGAATGGGTGGGTGATGACGAGTGATTGCATCATGGACAGGCCTCCTATGATATTGATCGTACCATTTAGTTATCTTCCGCTGTTTTTTTATAAAAACTCCGAACCATTTATTTTCATGTCAAGAACTATGGTTTGTAATAATGGACCCTACGAGGAATTTGATGTTAATTTGTAAGGCACTCTGGACCCTCCGTCATTGGAGTTTTAATGCATACGTTCGATCCTCTCTATGTTTTCATGTGATTTATCGGGCATAAACCCGGCAACACTCAACAGGATGATTCTTTATTATCGCTTAATAACTAAATGGAGTTGTTTAGGTGATAGTACAAAATTATCTCGAATGGGGTTGTCACAGTAAAGTAAGGCTAAGCTTCTCCCGTACTAACCTTTTCAAAATAGCAAGAAGAGCATGGAGTTTGTGCGCACGTACTTGCTGAGTGATAAGATCATGCAACTCCTGATCCGCCGAGGCCGAGTTTAGACTTTACTCGAGGACGAGCAAAGGACCAAGTGTGGGGGCGTTTGTTGACGGTCCCTACAACAATTATTTGACCGTCATTATCTCAAGAATGAGAGGAGGATATAACAAATTTCATGCACATTTTAAGTTCTAATTCAGTTCCACGAGCTTTTTGTTGGTATTTTTACTTGTATGTATACAAATTTGGGGATAACAATGAACAAATGAACCTTAGAGGGCTGCACCAAATTGATGGTGCAGGGCCGGCTGCACCTGGCCAGGTCCGGCTGCACCACAGCCAGGCTCGGCCGCACCACAACCGGCCGCAGCTGGACAGAGCCGGCCGCACCAACAGGTGCGCCCGCACCTATCATGTGCCACATCTTGGGTCCACGGCACCAACAATCCCATGAACAAGTCTTGGATGGATGAAAACGTTGATTCTATGTTGGTTTGATCAAAAGGCTGTGGTTGGAAGCACTTCGATCTCGATGGACCCACACTTAACCGTCGCAACCGCCATCAAGGAGTGATCCTGGACGTCCCTCAACACCGTCGGTGCATCACACGGTAATTGGGTTGGGCCGGTCGCACCTATTGGGCCGGCCGCACCTATCAACTTGCGTGCCGGGCGAAACCGGCCCAAGGAGCCGACCTATAACCGCCTTAGGAGCAATGATCACGGTCGTCCAAGTCTGTGCGGTGGATCATAGGGCCGGCTGCACCTCCTTGCTCGGCACTGCAGCTCTCTCTCGCCTACAAGTACCCCCTCCTGCAGCCACCGACCTACTGGAGCTATAAATTGAGCCACGCACCTTGTAGAAGGTTCCAGGTCATTAGAAGCAAGTGGTGGAGCCCTATAGAAGTTAGTATTCAGAGAGTAGGGAGAGAGAGTTGAGTGTTGGAGTAGAAGCCGGAGTCGGTCTTCTTCTTGTACCTCGGCGGGTGCGGTACACCTTCGGTCGTCCACACCTGGGATACTTTGTAAGTTCGGATTCGTGAGTAACTAAGTCTCAAGTCATTTCATTGTTCGCTCTTAGGTTCCTCGATTGTGGTTTAAGTAGTTTCTACTTATCGTGATTGCTTTGCTTTGACGTCGAGTAAAGTAGTGCTTTGTTAGTGTAGACGCGGTGTCTTGACTCTCCGATACCTTGGAATGCTTCCCGGTTCAACGGAATAGCACTACGTGAAAACCTCAAATAGGTCACGCAACATTTGTAATGGGCCCTTAACACCCGTTACATGCACCCACATCTGTAATGGTTGTTACTTGGCACCCGTTACAGATAAGCGCGGCAGGTCGACACCAGGGTTGGCCTCCGCATCACCCATTACAAATGTGGACTTCTGTTAATGGTCTTCTTAAATGCCCATTACATGAATTCTTTGTAACGAACGTTAAATAGAGTCCGTTACACAAGTTAAACCTATCGGTAACGAACTAGTAAAGTCCGTTACTGGTCACTCTGTATTGGTAATGTGCTACAAAGTCCATTACCGATGAGCATTTTGACGCCCGTTACTAGTTTGAGAGCCCAATAATTAAAGTCTGAGAGCACTCAACTGTCGTGAAGTGGGAGCGCGGCGTCAGTGAACAAATGAGACGGAGGTTTGTTAATCACGTCTCCTTTGAGGTTGTCCTCATTGACAGGTCAACTCGATCCATCTCTCATTGCTTCCATTTCGACATATAGGCATAGTCAACACACATATCTTCTGAGACAAAACAGACATCATAAGTGAGATAACTTGTCCACAAAGATGAAGATAACTTGTCCATAGGAATAAAGATAAATATTACAAAACATTAACTTGTCCATATATCAGGCTAGGACTTAACTAGTCCATCACATTATTTACTATAGTCGTGCTACCTGACCATACACATCAACAAAGGCATGCCCCTTGAACATCCACAAAAGTATGGCTACTCACCCTGCACATCAACAAGCTTGAACTAGATCATGCCCCATCAGGATTATTGGCTCTTTTTGCAGCCTCTTCGTAAGCAACCAAGGATTCTTGAAGCCCTTCTAGCGCACCTTCAATGGGCTCGAGATTTTGTTCAGTAGTATAATTGTACCTCCTTATGTGCTTAGCCTTTTTGATGAGGATGTTCACTTCTTTTGTGATTTTTTCAAACTCAGGTTTCACATAATCCCAGACATTAAGGTTAAGAAGTAACTCAAGCTCTGCTCGCGACTCAAAGAGTTTTGCCTGAAACAGGGTTAAACATGGTATAAGAACAACATAGTTAATTCAGAACTAATTTGCCTCAGACCTTGGAGCAGGGTGTGACAAGTAAAAGCAGAACTAAGTTCAAAACTGATTTACCTCAGAACATGGTATAATTAAGATCATGACAAGCAAGGAAGACATCATCATATGCACTAATTAACTTTATGAAGCTCAAGCTCAAGCTACCTTAAGCTCCATCTAAAGAACAAGTAAAAAGGTAGTGAGATTCAGAGATACTTGCCTCGTCGTCGTCGTAGTCGTTACGAGTCAGAGATGAGGTCCTCTATACCTTTGCCGCTTCCTCGACACCTCTTCGTAGTTGCCAGACACTTGTGCTCACAAACGTGAGGCATTCCCCTCGCCCAACTCGTTGCCCCCTCACCGGCACGCTCCTCCTTGCCGCTGCTTGGCCCCTCATCGGAATCTGAGAGGATCTAGTCGAGGATCCTCGTCTCCGGCATTGGGTTCACTGCACCACTGCTTCACCCCTGTCTGGCGCTCATCGTCGTGTCCCTCTTTGCTGCCATCTCGCCGGCACGCGCGCGGATCCAGTTGCGGCATCGCTTCGCGTTCCGGTTCTCATTAATCCTGGGTGCGTGAGGTTGTCCGCTACTTGGCCCCTCGCCGCCGCTCATCGTCGTCTCTGTTTCCACGCCTCGTTTGCACTTTTTTCAAGGAAAGTGCTGCGCTTATCCATTCAGAAAGAAGAAACAGGCAATATTTGAGATGGAGGGGGTAGTAGTCAATGCCGACGTGGGTTAGCAAACTCGGGTCGCTTTGTTGGCTGGTGCGCGGGCGTGCAATGGTTACCTTCTTTAACGCTTTTTTGGAATGACACTTAATTGCTTCCCTAAAAAATTAGGGCCCATAAGGCAGCACCTAAAAACTGGGTAATTCCTCGCGTGTTGCTGCTACATATGAGAAATTTTTTGATAAATTATGAACTAGTTTGCTACCACAACCAGTTTATGCAATAACCCTTAGTTGGTGGAAGATGATGTGGGTAGTTTGTATGAAGAAAGAATTGGTGTAATGAAGAGAAAAACAGATAGAGTTAATAACCCTTAGTTTTTTCGAAAGTAGTATAACCCTTAGTTTGATGGGAGATGATATGGGTAGCTTGCATGAAGAGAGAAATGAAGTTAATGATAGTTAGTGGGTACCAATTATATAAGTTATATAGATTAATAAAAATATGAACAATTCATAGTTTTTCAAGAATCGAACAACTCAAAGGAGTAGTTGGGCATTTGGTATTTTGAATAAAATATGAACAATCACACATCTCCTTGTGACCACATGATTTTTGTGGCCAAGAGCACTCCTGAGCGGACACGGGTTCCGAGGCGTGTGACCGACTGCCTGACGGTTCGCCGTCTTGTCAATATAAATCCTGGCCGGCCAAGAACTTCGTCAACCGCGGCACCGAGAAAACCCCAGCACCACCGTCTCTAGTGACCAAGAAGTGAATCCAAGAGCTTCTCCTTCCTCAAGCAAGCGCATGGCGTCAAGCGAGCCGTCAAGGAAGCGAGGGAGGGAGGAGGTGCCGCCGCCCCCGCCCGAGGAGGTTGAGGACCATGTGTGGTTCGAGGACCGGTGGATGGTCGCTTCCTGGTGTGATGAGTGATTGACAACATTGCATGGACTGATTCTTGGCTAAGTTGTCGGGGACAGCCCTAGGGGTCCCCTTTAACAACTGGGAAATCCCCACTTAAAACCCGCAACAAAGCCAAACACACTTTGCCTAACCATGCAGGATACGGCCCATGCCGCGGGGACCTCAACGGCCCACCAAGGCGGCCCTCTTGAAGATCCTCTCGAGCAGGCTTCGCCTCGCTCGAGGATGCGCGCCTCCCTCGGGCGGGCTCCGTCCCGTTCGAGGGGGTGCGCTTCCCTCGAGCAGAGCTCCGCCTCGCTCGAGGGCCCGCTCCCCCTCGAGCGAGGCTCCGCCTCGCTCGAGGGTCCGCCCCGCCCTCGACCGGGGCCCGCCCCCGCTCGAGGGCGCCCCGCACACGTGCGCGCCGCCCCCGTACGCGGGCTTTTAACGCCCTGACACCGGCGGCACAGCGCCATCATGCGCCCGGGGCACGCGCCCCGGTGCTGCCACACCAACTCCACAGGAGGGAGCCCATCCCCATCACTGTGGGGGGGACTGTGCGGCAGGACAGGTGCCAGTCCCGTGACGCCGTGCACCTGCTCCAGTACGGCTAACGCGCCGAGCCCTCGAAGGGGGGCCGACAGCACCCTCGATTTCCTTTCTTGCAACCTTGCAGGGTTAGGTGGAGGCGCTAGGCCGGTGGGATGCCATCCCCGCCACTGTTAACAGTATGGCTGCCGCCCCCGCGCGTACGGGTGCACGCCAGGCGCTGTGGCAACGGCTACAGCACTGTGGAGCGTGCGGGAACGGAACGCCACCCTACTTGTCACTGTGCTCCGTACGGACCGACGTCAGCAGCTCCCTCAAGCCTATCAGAAGACATCACAGCCATTTGCCACACTTCTACCCTCGAAGCCGCCACTATTCGGGTACAAGATAGGCCATGATGGCCGGATCGCTGCAAGGATCGTCCGGACGGCCGCCCACTCTACAGCATAGCACGCCACGCCCCTTCACGTAGCTAAATAGCGCGGCGCGCATGTGATTCGCTCCCTCCTTGATCTATAAAAGGAGGGCGAACCCCCCCTACCGCGGGGGGAGACAGACACTACACAACAGGAGATAGGCTGCGTCACGCACTTGCTCTCCAGTTCTCCCACAACATCTTCAGCCACTACACCAGGGACTTGGAAGCCACGCTTTCTCTCCCGCCTTGCTTGTAGCAGCCCCACTACAGGCACCCCCGGTGCTGAGCAATATAGTGCCTTGAGCACGCCACTGCTGGACGTACGGCCCACCGGCCGGAACTAGGATAAACTCTGTGTCTTTTGTTGCTTAACATCGACCATTGAGGGATAGACCTCGGCGCTTATTACTGGTTAGTGTCGGGACCACATTCCGCATTGACAGTTGGCGCCCACCGTGGGGCAATCTGAGCGCCTAAGGTCAATCCGTCAACTCCCTCCATGGTGATCCGCACTGAGTACCGTGGCACACGCTACTGCATGGGCAGCTCGGACCCCCTCCCCGCCGGGTTCGAAATCCGGGTTTGGGGCCTGAACTTTCAGGCCACGGGGAACGGCTACCTCATGCGCCTCACCAACCATGAGGAGCTCCGCGCGCGGCGCCAGGCCGGGTCCGCCCCGGTCCCCGCTGCACGCATCGTCACGGCGCGGACGCCCGCCGGCCACGGACGCCGCGGGTCCGTCGGCGCCACGACGCCGCCACCGCTCCGGCCGGCGTTCACGCCAAGCGCGGTCCGAGCGATGGCAAGCCAAGCGCGCCGCCTCTCAGCATGGCGCGCCAGCCGCCACGACGACCACCATCCCAGTGGGACAGCGCACGGTCTCCGGACCGCGCATCCCCATTGGGCTGCGTGGTGCCACGTCGGCCTACAACGCCAACGTCAACACCACGATGCGCAGGGTCCCCCCTGGTCGTCACGTCTTCGTCGCCACGGATCCCGGCGCATCAGCGGGTGACGAGTCGTCCCTGGGTTCCCTTGACACGTTGCCGCCCGCCAACCTTCACGGGTATGCGAAGTGGGACTTCTCCGGCGTGCCGGGACCCGGTCATGTTCGGGCGTTTCCTGGACGCTACGGACCACCGGGTTTGGTCGCTCCGATGACTCCAGCACCGGGAGTTACAATCCCGCGCGGGAGTGCCGCGCGTCGTCGTCGCCAACGACCCCGCGAACGCCACCGGCGCGGTGGGCGCCGGCGACGGGGAGGTCACGCCTGCCCCGGGGATCGCACCACGCCTGGCCGCGGGGCCAAGCACTCCTGCTGGGGCTGACGCCGACGCACAGCTGGCCCAGGCCCGCGAGCTCGAGGCTAAGCTGGCAGTGGAGTACCACACGGTGTGGCTGCTCTGCGCCTCGATGGCTGGAGAAGCCTCCACTCGCGGCGAACGCGTGCGGGAGCTGGGCAGGCAGGCCCGCGATTGCATCAACGCCGACAACCCTGACGTGCCACCGCGAGCAAGTCAGAAGCTCGTCGTCGCCGCAACGCCGCGCGGCTATGCCGCACCCTCGACCCCCGAGGCACGGAACACGCGGCGCGAGGTGCGAGCTCTCATCGAGCAAGCGGCCGTCCGGCGGGCCGAAAGCTTAGCCTCACGTATCCGCCGGCGGGGGGGATGCGCGAGGAGACGGGGCCGCTCGGGGGGGCGAACCCTCGGTCGACGCGGGCGAAACCGCGGGGCGTCCCGCCAACTCGGGACGCGCGCCGGCCAAGGAACGACTCCTCGACACGCGCAGGACGCTAGATGGCGACACCCACAACGTCATCAACGCCAGGCGCACGAGCAAGGCGGACACGCGAGCAGCGGTGGGCTACCACCCTCGACGGGGCGGACGCTACGACAGCGGCGAGGACCGCTCCCCGACGCCGGAGCCCCCGAGGGACCCGTGTGTTCGAGCCGGGGAGATACGCGCGGCGGCCTACCCCCAGCGCTTCCGCCAACCCTCGACCATCGTCAAGTACAACGGGGAGACTGATCCCCGCGTGTGGCTCAATGACTACCGCTTGGCGTGCCAGCTGGGCGGGGCCACCAGCGACGAGGTCATCATACGCAACTTGCCCCTGCACCTCGGCGATGCGGCCAGGACGTGGCTCGAGCACTTGCCCGCCAGCCAAATCCACAATTGGGATGATCTGGTTCGCACGTTCGTGGGCAACTTGCAGGGCACGTACGTGCGCCCTGGAAATTTCTGGGACCTGCGCTCCTGCACCTAGAAGCCCAGCGAGTCGCTGCGGGACTTCATACGGCGCTTCTCCAAGCGCTGCACCGAGCTCCCCAGCGTGGCGCAATCCGAAATCGTGCATGCCTTCCTCGAGGGCACCACGTGCCGGGACCTCGTGCGAGAGCTGGGGCGCAGCCCGCCCGCGGACTCCAACGAGCTGTTCGACATTGCCACCAGCTTCGCTTCAGGGGAGGAGGCTGTGGGGGTGATCTTTGACGGCAAGAAGGGCAGGCGCTCGGACGATGCGCCCGTGGAGGGCAGCAAGTCCAGAGAGCCCCACCGCAAGGACAAATGGGGCAAGAAAGGAAAGAAGCCGCGCCGCGAGGCGCGCGAGCAGGGGCGCAACGGCGATGAGGCCGAGGCCCTTGCTGTCGACCCGGCTCGACGGGGCCCTCGACCGGCCCCTCGAGGCCCGGGGGTGTTTGATGACATGCCGAAGAAGCCATGTCCTTATCACAAGACCCTAGTAAACCACACCCTTGAGCAGTGCGACATGCTCAAGAAGTTATATGGCCGCGCCGCCACGAAGGAGGCGGAGGCCAAGAAGGACAGGGGAGACGGTGACGCCGGCGGCTTCCCCGCCGTGGAGAACGTGTTCCTCATCTTCGGGGGACCCACCGTCGACATGTCGACCCGCCAGCGCAAGCGGGAGCGGCACGAGGTCCTCGCCGCGGAGAAGGCGCCTCCCTCCTTCCTTAATTGGTCGGAGGACGCAATCACCTTCAGCCGGGAGGACCATCCGAACCGCATCCCCAACCCGGCCGCACCCGCCGGGTGGTCGACCCAATCATCGGGAACGCGCGGTTCTCGAAGGTCTTGATGGACGGAGGCAGCAGCCTCAACGTCCTCTACGCGCATACGCTGCGCTTGATGGGGATCGGGTTGGACCAGCTGCGGCCCAGCACGAAGCCGTTCCACGGCATCGCGCCCGGCAAGCAGGTCCAGCCCCTCGGGCAGATCGACCTGCCGGTTTGGTTCGGCACCGCGAAGAATTTCCGCAAGGAAATGCTCACCTTCGAGGTGGTGGGATTCAAGGGCGCCTACCACGCTATACTTGGGCGGCCCTGCTACGCCAAATTCATGGCGGTCCCCAACTACACCTACTTGAAGATGAAGATGCCAGGACCGAACGGCGTCATCACCGTGGGCTCGTCCATCGAGCACGCATTCGACTGCGACGTCGAGTGCGTAGAGCACGCAGAAGCGCTGGCGCTGGATGAAGCGCTGGTGACCACTTTGGAGAAGATGGTCAACGAGGACCTCGACTCCGCCTCCAAGCACACCGGCACCTTCGAGGCCGCGGAGCAGACCAAGGAGGTACCCCTCGACCCCGCGGCCCCCGAGGGCAAGGCGTTGAGGGTCAGCTCCACCCTCGATCCTAAATAAGAGGTGGTGCTCGTCAACTTCCTCCGCGCCAACGCTGACATCTTCGCGTGGAGCCCCTCAGATATGCCAGGCATCCCGAGGGAGGTCGCCGAGCACTCCCTTGACATCCTCGCCTCACGCCCGCGCCGTGCGGCAATGGGCGCGCCGCTTCGACGAGGAGCGGCGGCGGGCGATCGGAGCGGAGCTGCGGAAGCTTCTCGAGGCTGGGTTCATCAGGGAGGTGTTCCACCCAACGTGGCTAGCAAACCCCGTACTTGTAAAGAAAAAGAATGGGAAGTGGCGGATGTGTATAGACTATACTAGTCTTAATAAAGCATGTCCTAAAGTTCCTTTTCCTTTGCCACGTATTGATCAAATCGTTGATTCAACGGCTGGGTGTGAATTACTTTGCTTCCTTGATGCCTACTCCGGGTATCATCAAATAAAGATGAAGGAGTCCGACCAGCTCGCGACTTCGTTCATCACGCCGTTTGGGATGTTCTGCTACGTCACGATGCCATTTGGCCTCCGAAACGCAGGTGCAACGTATCAACGCTGCATGCAACACGTTTTCGGAGATCACATCGGGCGGACGGTCGAGGCGTATGTGGATGACATCGTCGTAAAAACCAGGAAGGCGGACGACCTGGTTGGCGACTTGGTGTTGACGGTTAATAATTGTATCACGGTTCGTTCGTGACTCGCAAGCGTACAAGTCTCCCGTCGTAGTCAAGGGACCCTTCTTCCCTCGAGTGGTGAACCCAAGGTATCGAATCCGTGGAACAAATGTGTGACGCAAGAGTTGATCTAGTAAAGCCAAGTAACTTCAATCTTTGGTAAAAGAGAAACCCTAATGCATCTAGATAAGAACACAAAACAAAGATAAATCTAATCTACTAAAGACCGGAGAAAACAAAGTAAGATTGGGTAGATAAACCGATCTAAAGGGATCGGGGGTAAGCTTTTTGTTGAAGTTCCAAGCAAGAGAAGAAGTAGCAAATCGAAACTTAATAGAAGCCTCTTTAAATCGTGGTTTTCCCGTCCAAATCCGAAAACATCCGCCATTCCGGGACCCCGTTCGTCACAATGTATCCCTATTCATGCGGGGAGCTTAGGGGCGAGTCAAAAGACAAGTCGAGATTCTTTCGGAAGATCCGGCGTGTACCTCTAGCCACCGCGGCTACAAGAACACCCTATGTAATCTATCGTACGAATAGAATTGGAATAAGCAAAGCCGATCGAAAAACGAAATCTTCGAGGAAACACTTGATCGCTAAGAAAAGATTCAACTTGATAATTAAACTATGACAATGATACATACACAAGATCACCACCGGGATCCTTCCTTGATCTTGCTTCTAGCTCCGGGAACTCCGACGTGGTCTTCCATGCAAGGTTCCCACGTCGGCTAGGGAAACCCTAGTCAACTAGCTCGACCCTCTCCTCTCCGACATGGTGTCCCTCTCTTCTCTCGCTCCTCGGCGGCCGAAGACGAAATCTTCTCCTCGTGGCTCTCGGTCACGGGGCTATAAATAGCCCGATTGGTGGCTAGGGCAAAGGAGAGGGTGTTTGGGCCCTAAATGGGCCGGGGCCGACCGGCCCGGGCCGGCCGGCCCGGGCCCATTTAGGCCCGGCCCCGAGGGCTCCTTTGCCCCACGTCGGTTCCCTTGCTTCCCGGATGTTTCCCCCTTCGCATGAAGGTCCATGTCGTCGGTTTCTCTCCGAATTGGACTCACTCCTTGTCTTGCAAGATTTAGCACTTTTCTGGTCAGGTCCCTGGAGTCTGTTGTCTTCTCGGATCAAGTCCCCGGCTTCTTGGAGTTAAGTTTGCTTCATTGCATGACTTGTACGGGGCTTCAAGGTCTTGTCATGAGGTGCTTGATGAACTTATCCCGAAAGTCTTGCATTCAACACTAAAACCCCGCATAAACATTAAACTCCAAAACCGACATGCACACGTGAACTTGTTATACCACGGGGGTTAGTACCAAAGGATAAGGTATAAAACTCATGCCAACACCGAAGGTAAACTCATGGCTAGGTTGACGGATTTTCACCGTCGCATCTCCCCCATGCTTAAACCTTGCTCGTCCTCGAGTAAGCCTTCGATGGATATCATCATTGCTAAACAATGTTTAAACTTTGCACTTGATTACACATGAGAAAACATAATGCTCTCAAAATTTTAATTCATTAAAGTTCCATAATGTACTAGCCTTCATCTCTACGGAGGGTAGATTCTTATTAAGCTTATCCCACAAGTATTAACATGCTCACAAAGTTTTAAATAGATCTCAGAATTTTTGAAATAAAGAATGAGATAAAGAAAAGCTAAACCAAATTCACAAATTTAAATCATCTCGTGTATTGCTCATAAACTCTCATCTCACTTGTCTCTCAAGCCTATATATTCTACTCCTCTCCCTCTCATATATATGTGGTAGGCTTTATATGGAGCTTTGGGAAAGTTTAGTCCTAACAAGATTTTATAAATGAGGTGTTGTCAAAACAAGACAAGCTTCTCATGGTCTTACCGAGACTCGTCAAAAAGGTCATTGGAAAATAATGTTAAATTAAGGAGGGGAAGAGAAAAATACACACACTTTAGATAAGTGGACATGTGCAAATGGCAAAGAGTGATCCCGAGGCACAAAAGAAGTCCTCGTTATCGGATTGCACATGGTTGGAAAATGAGAATGGATCTTTTTAACTTGAAGCCTTGAATGCACTCTTAGAGAACCGGGGAGTTCACTTTACGCACATATATATTTTTTCTCTTTCTCATATTTCTCATTCTTTTCTTTCTTTCTTTCTTTCTTTCTTATATATAAATATGTTTTTTTTTTCTTTCTTCACCTTGGAAGTCACGTGCATCGCCGAATTTTTTCTTTCATCATTATATATATATATATATATTTAAAATACTCCCTTTTGAACTCTAAAACTGCACCGTACCTACCTCCTCCCCCATGCTTAGACGTTGCTCGTCCTCGAGCAAAGAGGCGAAAAATAAGGTAGGTACCGGAGATATTTTTCCTTGGAGAGATACTTGAAATCTTCAACGTTGGCACCGTCTTGCGATCTTCCTTGAATTAATGATCCATTCTCAACGATAGGTTGTGGTCAAGGAGGTAATCACAAAAGATGATATTTGGTTTAAGGGTGGATATCCGGCGAAGTTTGTGAGATCACCGATGCGGGGATACACAATGCACGGATAAAAGGCTAGCAAAAAGATAGATACGCAAAAATGGAATGACCAGCTTCTTAGTCTCGGGCCAGAGAAATCATGGCCTGCAATAACTCACTCAAAAATAAATCTTGTACACTAAGGTTTATGCACTCAAATATATATAAGGCTTTGGATAGGTTGAGCAACACACAAGTGATATCCGTGACAAGGTTAGCAATATTTTTGAGCATAAAAGACATCTTTAATCTATTCATAACTTGAGAGCACATAAAACACTATGGGTCTTTATTTTAATCATAACCTCCGCTGAAAATTAAGCTAGTATTTAAATAAATTCAGATCTGTATTTTTAAGAGAGCACTAGCTTAAACATGCATAAATCAATTACAAAGATGAACAAAGCTGCAATTTTAATCATATATCATCATGTCACGAATTTTGTAACTTTTCCAATGATATAATCAAGGTGGTGTCTTTATTAATGGTGACATCAAGTTGAAATACAAACTGAAAATAAACAAACATGCTTGCTGAAATTTAAATAAAAACAGAAAATACTACGCAAACACACATAAGCAAAAGCTGAAAATTACAGAGAAAAAGAAAAGAAAAGAAAACTAAAGTTCCTAAATCTTCTAGTCCTCCGCCGGTGGTTGATGTTGATAGTCTTGATAATAATACCCTTGCTCATAATATGATTGGACGTTCCCTCCGACGAATTGATTTGGCTCCACAAGGTGAAGGCGTCCAAGTTCAAAGGCAATATTTGCGTTGCCTTCACCAAGTTGAGCTGTGTTATCTTGGATGGCTGCGATGTTTTGAGCATTTCTTGCAGCATACCCTCCAATTATGGCCATGCTTTGTTGTGGTTGGGGATGATGAGCGTAGGACTCCGCAAAGTTAGCGTTGGGCACAACATAATTTGGTGGGGGTACCGGTGCACCACCCCCCCATGCTTGCTCTTGTGGCCCTCCGTAATAACTTGGCGGAGGAGGGACCCCGCCGAATGGTTGCACATTGGGTTGTGCTCCACTCGCTTGTGCGGAGGATGTTCCCTCCTCTACGATTCTTCCTCTTTTGTTCTTCCTTGCAGGGACAAGTAGTCCCTCTTCCAACCAATCTTCTCTCCCTTCATTGAAAAGCCTAAGCCTCTCGTTGGGAAGAGGTAGGTTCACAATGGCCAACCGATAACCTCCTCTCTCATCTCCACTAATGTACTTGCCTTGCAAATACTCAATGCCGAGAGAGGTACCACGCAAAAGGTGAGCGGGGTTTCTTGCGATTCCCGACCGCAAGGAAAAGGCCAACATGGAGAGGTAACACCCCGAACCAATATTACCCGCCCCCGATGTTGCTTCACAACACCAACGGTTGATCATGAGGTAAGAGGGGTCTATTAGCTGCCTGGCAATTAAAGCCGAGTATAGCCAATTCAACTCCGTGTCGGTCACCTTTGTTTCCTTCATCCTCCCCAATACCCTCTTGCACATCCAAGAGTGAAATATCCGGATAATGGGGTTGTGGATGCAATTGCGTTGTTGATGGGCTTCTCCGGAGATCATGTTCCAAAATCCCGCTAACATGCCGGGTGGCACGTCAACTTTCTCCGGAGCTCCCTTGTGGAATCCAAGCAGCTCCCTAATGTGCTCGTAGGGAACCTATTGTCGGACTCCCTCCAAACGGAATGACAAGCTTTGCACCCCATCATCATCAACGATGGGTGCAATAGTCATTAAAATTTCCAAGGCGAACCCCAAATGGGTGTCCACCGATACTCCATTGGAGAACTGCACCCATCCGAGGTGCCCCAACATATAGTATATGTCGGTGCCAAAACCCAAGGTGTAGAGTGCTTGGTCGTCGAACTCAACGTTGGGCACAAGCCTCTTCTCAAGATTAGAGAGCCTCTCCTCCTCCTCCGCCGACAAGATGATGAAGCCGTACGAAGAGTATGTCGGGGTGTAAGGAGGTGGCGTGGTTGAGCGAGTCGATCGTCGTGGTGGCGCGGGCTGCTCCTCCGTGTGCCCACGAGGTTCGGTAAACCTCATGGAAGTGCTTCTTGCAGCCCTCATACCACCAAGGAGGAGAGCATCGTTCCTTCTCGGTGGTGCCGTATCCGTCTCCATGCTCGGGGAGACTCGGAAACCGAGTGCCTCCTCGAAGACGTGGTTGATGACGGCTTGGACGACGACGAACTCTTCTTCTTGGAGAAGAGACTTGTGGTCTTCTTCCACATGGTTGCTGCACTCTTTTCTTCAACTAAAATTCCGGGTTGCAACCGGTAACTAGGCACTTAAACTCTTTGCTTCGGATGTGGACTTTGAGTGGATTAAGGATGTGGATTTTTTTTCTTGAGCTCTCAAGCTTGGGAAGGTTGGCTATGTCTACGGAGGTTTTGAGCACACAAACTTGAACACACAAACAAAGGAAGGAGAGGGAAGCTTGCTCGCGTAAAACGGGAGCGGGGGGGGGGGCTCCTTATGTAGGTGAGGCCGGCCTCGGTGGTCCTCCCCGCCTCGTCTTTCTTCCAGCACGATCATTTCACCTCTCGCAACTTTCCCCGCCCGCGTGCTCCACGAGTTGCACCGCCCAAACGCTCTCGTCCACTCCTTGGTCCTTCCACTTGATGCTTCATGTTTTGGGTCGTGTCCATGCTCCATAGCTCCACTTGCTTCACATGCCACCATGAGATTCCTGCAAAGTTGATGCTTGCTGCCCACCATGCTTGTCCTTTGCATGTGGAATTGGTGAAAGTTGATAAAAGGGAATCCAATGGCGCATGCATGATTACTAGATTGCCTCCATTTAGGTGTGTTTAAGGTTAAACACTCCTCTAATTCGAAATTTAAAATATTTTTCAGAGCCATGCAAGAGCTCGAACATAATTTTAGAGAAGTTTTTAAACCATTAGAAACAAATGCAAGTCGAAAATATTTTCTTATTACGTCGATTTCGGTCTCACCGTTATAGTTTGCCTTCATTGGTTGAGAGCGGACATTTTCCCGGCTTGATCATGGGGGCATAGGTTTAGGTTCTAATTTTGGCTAAATAAGAAAGATTTTGAATAAAACAAAATTAGAATAGGCTTAGAAAAATTCTAATCCTAGAGAACCCAAGGATATAGATTTTTAAAACCAACCAAAAGTTTTGATTTCTAGGTTTCACGCGAGTCCTACCACGTGCTGAATTTTATTAACACTTAAACATAAATCGTGGCTCTACTCGTGTGGTTTTAGCACGAAAAATAAGTCAACCTCAGCACCATAATGAGGGTGAAAGGTTGAGTTAGGTTCTGAAATTATTTGGTTGAGGTTTCTCGAAAAGAAAAGAACAAACAAGCACTTAGGAGGGTTCATGCAAAGGGTTTATGATAAAACAAACATTCAATCAAGAATTATGTCTCTAATATTGTTCAACCACTTCTAAGTCTAATGTCTTTGCGTAATAAAACTTAAAAACTAAATTATTAAAAAGACTCGAAAAACCTGGAATCGGGTTGTCCTCCCGTAGCTTATTCTTGACTTGACGAAACGGGTTGCCTCCCGCCTAGCGCTTCGTTTATAGTCCATGGCTAGACTTCTTCACTTGATTACTTCGGATCAACGCTCTTTGTGGGCGTTGCAATCTTGGGTACCCGCTTTGGCTTAGTCAATTTTTTTGGTCTTCACGAAGGCCGGCTTTGTCCTTGGTCTTGACGGATGCAACAACTTCCTTGTGGCTCGGCATCTCGAACTCCGGTCCTTCGGTCGTGATCTTCATGGTCTCTAGTGTGATCCTTCATCTCTCCCGAACGAGCTTGAGTAGCCTTCGCCGTCTTGGGACCTTGGAGTTGTCTCGGATATTCTTCTTCGTTACCCATCGGGCGCCCGGCAAGTTGTCCCACTTGCGTCTAGCATCTTCATCACGATGAACACTTCACGTATAGAGCTTCCGACCTCCGTCACCTTGCCATCTAAATTCTTCCATAGCCTCGAACTTAGTGACGGCGTCCTTGGACATGGTCGTACTCCACACACTCCTTGCATGAGGATCTTGCTTCGGCGGCCTTTAGGTGTTGAGCTTCTTTCTCCATCTCCATCTTCTCCATCATCCTCTTAAGTAAACCGATATGCCACTCAAGGAATCCGACTCGTATGCATTCAGCTCTCGCAATCGTCATGCGGATAGTTGAGACTTTGATCTTGAACGGCCTCCCGGCGTCTTGAAGGTTTATGATAGGTAGATCAACAATGTACGGGGTGCGCAGCGCTCCGTGGTTGAGGTTGATCTTTCTTTGGACTTGGAGGTGGTGATTCCCTTGGAGATTTCGACGGTCCTTCGACTTCAACTTTTGAATCTAGGGTTTCCACCCCTTTAGCTTGTGTTGCATGTCACCTTTGCTCGTAAAGTTTTCCTGGATCATCCACAAAAAGGTTTGGGTTTCTTGGAGAGGTAGCCAACCATCTCCGGTTAGGGTTAGCAATAAACAAAGTATGCAAAAACTAGAAAGGAAAAATAAATCTATGAAAACTAGGGTTAGACAAACTAGATTAGATGTATTTTGAGGATGATCAAAGTTTAGTAGATGCAAAAAGAAAAACACAAAGAAAACTGAAAATTACAAAAAGGCAATAAAAAACCAAATCTTGATCACTTGTTCCCCGGCAACGGCGCCGAGAAAAAAGGGGCTTGTTGACGGTTAATAATTGTATCAAAGTTCGTTCATGACTCGCAAGCGTACAAGTCTCCCGTCGTAGTCAAGGGACCCTTCTTCCCTCGAGTGGTGAACCCAAGGTATCGAATCCGTGGAACAAATGTGTGACGCAAGAGTTGATCTAGTAAAGCCAAGTAACTTCAATCTTTGGTAAAAGAGAAACCCTAATGCATCTAGATAAGAACACAAAACAAAGATAAATCTAATCTACTAAAGACCGGAGAAAACAAAGTAAGATTGGGTAGATAAACCGATCTAAAGGGATCGGGGTAAGCTTTTTGTTGAAGTTCCAAGCAAGAGAAGAAGTAGCAAATCGAAACTTAATAGAAGCCTCTTTAAATCGTGGTTTCCCGTCCAAATCCGAAAACATTCGCCTTTCGAGAGCCCCGTTCGTCACAACGTATCCCTATTCATGCGGGGAGCTTAGGGCGAGTCAAAAGACAAGTCGAGATTCTTTCGGAAGATCCGGCGTGTACCTCTAGCCACCGCGGCTACAAGAACACCCTATGTAATCTATCGTACGAATAGAATTGGAATAAGCAAAGCCGATCGAAAAACGAAATCTTCGAGGAAACACTTGATCGCTAAGAAAAGATTCAACTTGATAATTCAACTATGACAATGATACATACACAAGATCACCACCGGGATCCTTCCTTGATCTTGCTTCTAGCTCGGGAACTCCGACGTGGTCTTCCATGCAAGGTTCCCACGTCGGCTAAGGAAACCCTAGTCAACTAGCTCGACCCTCTCCTCTCCGACATGGTGTCCCTCTCTTCTCTGCTCCTCGGCGGCCGAAGACGAAATCTTCTCCTCGTGGCTCTCGGTCAGGGGGCTATAAATAGCCCGATTGGCGGCTAGGGCAAAGGAGAGGGTGTTTGGGCCCTAAATGGGCACGGGCCGACCGGACCGGGGCCGGCCGGCCGGGCCCATTGAGGCCCAGCCCGAGGGCTCCTTTGCCCCACGTCGGTTCCCTTGCTTCCTGGATGTTTCCCCCTTCGCATGAAGGTCCATGTCGTCGGTTTCTCTCCGAATTGGACTCAACTCCTTGTCTTGCAAGATTCGGACTTTTCCGGTCGGATCCCCGGAGTCCGTTGTCTTCTCGGATCAAGTCCCCGGCTTCTTGGAGTTAAGTTTGCTTCATTGCATGACTTGTACGGGGCTTCAAGGTCTTGTCATGAGGTGCTTGATGAACTTATCCCGAAAGTCTTGCATTCAACACTAAAACCCCGCATAAACATTAAACTCCAAAACCGACATGCACACGTGAACTTGTTATACCACGGGGGTTAGTACCAAAGGATAAGGTATAAAACTCATGCCAACACCGAAGGTAAACTCATGGCTAGGTTGACGGATTTTCACCGTCAACACTTGGGCATCGCGTTCGGCTGCCTATGGGCCAATGGGGTCAAGTTAAACCCCGAAAAGTGTGTCTTTGGAGTGCCGCGAGGCATGCTCCTGGGATACATCGTCTCCCAACGGGGCATCGAGGCCAATCCTGAAAAGGTCGCGGCCCTCGAACGAATGGGCCCGATCCGGGACCTCAAAGGGGTGCAAAAGGTGCTGGGGTGCCTTGCCGCCTTGAGCCGCTTCATCTCGCGGCTCGGCGAGAAGGGCCTGCCCCTCTATCGCCTCCTCAAGAAGCACGAGCGCTTGTCCTGGACCACCGAGGCCCAGGATGCACTCGACAAGCTGAAGGCGTCCTTAACGCATGCCCCGATCCTCACGGCCGCCGCGGCAATGGCGAACCCCCTGCGGCTCTATGTGGCCGCGACCACCCGGGTGGTCGGCGCCGTGATCGTGGTGGAGCGCGCGGAGGAAGGGCACGCCTGCCGGTACAGCGGCCGGTCTACTACATCAGCGAGGTCCTATCCGACACCAAGACGCGCTACCCTCAGGTCCAGAAGCTGCTGTACGCGGTAGTCCTTGCGCGGCGCAAGCTCCGCCATTACTTCGAGGCCCACCCCGTCACGGTGGTCTCCTCCTTCCCGCTAGGGGAAAACATCCGTAATCCTGACGCAGCGGGCAGGATCGCTAAGTGGTACGTAGAGATGATGGGCGAAACGCTCGCCTACGCCCCGCGCTAGGCCATCAAGTCCCAGATCCTGGCGGATTTCGTCGCTGAGTTGACGGATACGCAGCTGCCGCCGCCACAGATCCAAGCAGAGTGCTGGACTCTGTATTTCGATGGCTCGGTGATGAAAACGGGGGCGGGCGCGGGCCTGCTCTTCGTGTCACCCCTCGGAGAGCACATGCGGTACGCGGTGCGCCTCCACTTCCCCGCATCTAACAATATGGCTGAGTACGAGGCCCTCCTTTGCGGCCTCAAAATAGCCATTGAGTTAGGCGTCAAGCGCCTCGACGTGCGGGGGGACTCACAGCTCGTAATCGATCAAGTCATGAAGAACGCGAGCTGCCATGACGACAAGATGGAGGCCTACTGCAAGGCTGTGCGAGCCCTTGAAGACAAGTTTTACGGCGTCGAGCTCAACCACGTGCCCGCCGGTACAACGAGGAGGCAGATGAGCTGGCCAAGATCGCGTCCGGGCGGATCACCGTCCCCCCGAACGTTTTCGCGCGCGACGTCGCTCAGCCCTCGGTCATCTTCAAGCCTCACCCCTCGAGCCACGCAGAACCCTCGGGGGCTCCCTCGAATCCAGCTGGTGCGGAACCCATGGATGAGGACCCCTCGAACGAGGCGTACGTGCTCTCCCTCCTCGAGGGGTACGGCTCCTACGAGGCTGACGCGATGGACATCGAGCCAGCACCTGTCAAGGCTGACTTGCGCGACAAATACATCGCTTGGATGGCTCGAGGAGAGCTCCCCTCGGACCGGGCCACGGCCAGGTGCATCGCCAGGATGGCTAAGTCCTTTGCCCTCGTCGACGGCGAGCTGTACAAGCGTGCCGCCTCCGGCATCTTGCAGCGGTGCGTGCCCATCCCTGAGGTGCGCGAGCTCCCGCAGGACATCCACGCAGGGATTTGCGGCCATCACGCCGCGCCTCGCACCCTCGTCGGCAATGCCTTCCGCCAAGGCTTTTACTGGCCTACCGCGGTCGCGGACGCCAGCGAAATCGTACGCACCTGCAAAGGGTGCCAATTTTACGCCCGCAAGTCCAACCTTTCCGCTCACGCCCTGCAGACCATGCCCATAACATGGCCGTTCGCCGTGTGGGGACTGGACATCGTCGGGCCCCTGCGGAAGGCGCCCGGGGGCTTCACCCACTTGTTGGTCGCGATCGACAAGTTCTCCAAGTGGGTGGAGGTGCGCCCCATTACGAATCTCAGGGCGGAGCAAGCGGTGACGTTCTTCATCGACATCGTCTACCGCTTCGGAGTGCCAAACTCCATCATCACCGACAATGGGTCCCAGTTCACGGGCGGAGAAATTCTTGGAGTTACGCAACCGGTTCCACATCCGCGTGGATTGGGCAGCTGTGGCACACCCACAGACCAACGGCCAAGTAGAGCGTGCCAACGGCATGATCCTACAAGGCCTTAAGCCCAGGATTTTCGACCAGCTAAACAAATCTGGCCGGAAATGGCTCCAAGAGTTACCAGCGGTTGTATGGAGCCTAAGGACCACCCCGAGCAGAGCCACTGGGTTCACCCTATTTTTCCTAGTCCATGGCTTAGAGGCCGTCCTCCCCACGGACTTAGAATACGGGTCGCCCAGGGTTCGAGGCTACGACGAGGATGCCAACCAGCGAACCCGCGAGGACTCGCTGGATCAGCTGGACGAGGCACGCCTCGTGGCCTTAATGCATTCCGCAAGGTATCAACAGTCCCTAAGGCGCTACCAAACACGTAAGATACGCCGACGGGACTTCAGCGAGGGGGATTTGGTCCTAAGGCTACGCCAAGACAACCGAGGGCGCCACAAGCTATCGCCCCCATGGGAGGGACCCTACGTCGTGGTGAAGGTACTCAAGCCCGGCACGTACAAGCTGGCCAACGAGGACGGTGAAGAGCTCACCAACGCTTGGAACATCCAACAGCTACGTCGCTTCTACCCCTAGCTAGGATTTCCAAGTATTTTTGTTGTAAAAATCATACGACCAACGCCCCAGTTGGTGACAATCATGTAAACACCATAAGTCTAATAAAAAGGGCAACTCGGCTTTCCCCTGAAACCCAAGTTACCCTCGAGGGCTACTACGGGGGGCATCCCCCCCCCCAAAATGGTCCCATTTTCGTGCAAAAACGAAATAACTCACGCGCGCTATGTTTGTTCTCTACTCCGGCCTCGAGCAACGATTCGAACAGGGCGCTGGCAGCCTAGCGGAAGGAGCGCGCGAGCCAGAGATAGCCTACGCCGCGAGGATACGGCCCTTCTCTCTCGCCTCCAACCCGGCGGGCCCCCGCGAAAATCGAACTCCCCTAACTAGAATCTACTCAGGAAGAAGGAGAAACAAAAAGCGCAGTAAACAAAAGACTTCATTTCGTATCAACAAATGTTTACGATTAAAACAACTTGTTTACTTACAAAAGCCGCGTGGCCAGAATACTGACGCACAAACAAAACGGGCCTAGCGCCCAGCTGTCTTCAGGCAGGAGGAGCGGCGGCGTCAACAGCGTCCGGGAAGAGGAACTCCTCGAAGGCTTCAGCGAGCGACCCGGCGGCATCAGCGGCGAGCACGTCCACGCGCTCCATCGCCACCTCGTCCTCAACACCCTCGGGAACGACGTAGCCCTCCGCCAGTGCTTTGAAGTTGACCTCGTAGTGGGACCGTACCACTCCGAGGGCCTTCTCGGACGCCAAGACGCAACGCCGGCGCATCCGTTCGGTGACGTGGCCGCCAAGGGCGCGCAGCGGCCGGCCGCCGAGCTTCCGCCCTCGCGCTTCGCCCTCCTCCACAACTCGGCGGGTCTCGAGGGCCGCATCGCGCGCCTCCCGCAACTCCCTCGCTCGAGAGGAGTTGTAGGAGGTCAGCGGCCGCCTCGGCCCGCTCAACCGCGTGTCCCAGCGCGGCGCGCAAGCCTGGAGTCACCAAGACAAGAAAGAAATCAGAAAAAGGAGTGCAAATTCCCAAACAGAAAACCAACCAAACAGGAGTCAAGCAGCGGCTCACCTTCAACTTGCTTCCTCTCCACCTCGAGGTCGCAGCGCTTAGCCTCGACCGCCAGCTCGAGGCCCTTGACGCTCTCACCTTGCTCCTGGAGGGCCAGCTCCTGGTTTGCGTTAGTAATGCTGAGCACAATCAGCTCGCCCTCGACCTTGGAGAACGCGGTGTTCCGCTCCTCCAGCGACTTCTGCGCCGCCTCGCGAGCGATGCGCTCCAGCTCCAGCGCCGACCGGGCGTCGGCGAGGGCGGCTTGCTCTCGCCGGAGCCGCCCCTCGGCCCCTTGGCGGGCGGTGCGCTCCGCGGAGCCGCTCCTCGGCCGACGGCGAGCGCCGCGACCTTGGCGTCGAGCGCGGCCTTCAAGTCGTCGGCCTCCTTGGCTCTGGCTCCGGCCGCGCGCGCCCGCTCCTCGGCCCGGCGGCGCCGCGCCGCGCCCCCTCGAGCGACGAGCGGAGCCCCGGTTCTCGCCGCGAAGGCCGGCCCACCTCCGCCTCCCGGTTAGTCGCCGCCGTCCGCATCTTCTCCGGGTCCGAGCGCGCCCGCCACGGCGCCTCATCACGATCGATGAGAGCCGTGCGGACCCGCTCGAGGCTAGAGCGACGCGCCGGTCTTGCCTCGGTGCTCTCGGGGAGTTCATCGCGCAAGACCATGGCCCGCACGCCAACCGGCCGTCCGAGTCCCGAGGGGCATCGCCGAGCACGTCGAAAGCGCCGCATCGCTCCCGGAGCTGGTGGAGCTCGGCGTTCACCTGATGGAAGGCGTCATACTTGTCGTGGGCGCGGTGCTAGAGCTCCTGGCACCCACAAATCAAAACCTGTAAACACCATGCCGCAAAGAAAGACGCGCAGAAACAAGGAAAAGGGGGAACAAGCAACGGCACCCCACCTGGAAGACACGCCACGCGGGGCCGCCGTAGACCCTCAGCGCCTCGTTCAACGCACAGTCAAGCGTGGCGCCGTGGCTGCGGAGCTCCCCCCACAGCTCCCGCTCTCCCCGGGCGTCGGCAAACGCGGGCGGATCGCCGGCGGCCCCCTCTATCCGGGCGGAGTGGCCGGCGCGGAGGACGAGGCCTCGGCACCGTGTCCTCGGCCCCCCCGCCACCATGTGGCCCTCGCGCCGCCCTCACGAGGGCCCCCTCCCGGGACCCCGGGGAGAGCGTGGAGCTCGCCCACCGGTCCCACCCGGCGGTGGGGAGTCGTCATCCGGGACCTCCACCACCTCCGCCGGGAACCGCCGGCGAGGGGCGCCGGCCCCTAGCGCCGCCTCCGCCGGCGCCACCACTTGCACCTCCGTAGCCGCGGCTCCGCGGCGCGGCGCGGCGGCCACCGCCTCCGCCGTGCCTCCGCGACCAAGGGCGCCACCGCGGGATGCACCCGCGCCTCCTCCACGCCTAGCGCCGCGGATCGCGCCTCCGTCGCGGCGCCTCCGCGGCCGCGCCTCCGCCACGGCCGGCGATAGCCGCCCTCCTCGGCGACCGCCGGCCGCGCCATGGCGGGCTGATCCGCCGGCCGAGGCCTCGGGGCCCCTCGGCCGGGCTTTGCGAACTCTCGCCCGCCGCCACCGCCGTGCTCGCCCCCCGCCCGCGACGCCCTCGACGAGCGCCGCCGGGGTAGGAACGGACGTGTCCGCCCTCGCACCTTAGCCGGTGCGAGGGGAGGCATGGTTGGCACCACCCCGCACAAGCACGAGCGAAAAATCAAAACGCCCGGCCGCCGAAAAAACCCGGACCCCGCGAGAAGAACGAGCCCCTTACCTCGAAGAGGAAAAGGCGCGCTTCCTTTTCCTCGAGGCCTCGGCGGATGAGGCCGACGCGGCCGGCGCGCCCACCGCCGCGCCTCCCCGACGTCGCCATCGTGCGCGCGGGCCCCGCCCCGCGCGCGGCGCGCTTGCCGCGTGCGCCTGCGTGGCGCGCGCGCGGCACCTCCGCGGCCCGCGCCGCCCTCGTTGTTGTCGATTGCCGGCGGCGGGCGCCGCTGCGCCCGCCCCAGGCGATGCCGCCCTTGCCGCCGGAGCCGGCTCCGGCGACGGGGGCGCGGGGCTCCCACCTCTCAGAGGGGCCCTCCCCCTCAGCCTCTTCCTCTTCGTCCTCCTCCGAGGACGAGTACTCCTCGGTCCCTCGCGGAGGAAAGCCCAGCTCCTCGCGCCGCCGGTACTCCGTGCTCCGTCGCTCGCGGCGCTCGCGATGCCGCCTCGCGCGCTCCCTCTTGCGCGCCGCCCTCTCTCGCTCCCGTTCTTCGCGCCGCCCAACCGAGCGCGCGGGAGTCGGGGGTGGGCGGAACGGACTTCGCGGCGGTGAAGTTCACCAGCTGCATGCGAGAACGCCAAAGGCGCGTCAGGGGCCAGAAGCAACGCCAAGAACAAAAATAGGGCCGGGAATCACACTCACCAGCGGGCCGGTGGGGAGCATCTCGAGGTCCCACGGGGATCGGTCCGGGCGTTGCAGCATCCGGGTGTCGACGGCGTTCCGCGCCCGTGTGAGCGCATACGGCCGCCCGAGGGGGGTCGGGAGCATCCGCGACCTCGCCAGCGCGACGGGGTCCGCCTCCTCTGTCATCTCGTAGATGCAGAGCGGCCTCTCCATTAGAGGCACGACCCACCGGTGGTGGAGGAAGGCGAGGACGCCCGTCGCGGTCAGCCTTTGCGCCGCCAGGCTCCTCAGGGCGGCCAGGACCGAGTCCTGCCGCCTCCGATGCTGGGGCGTGGACACCCCGTAGCCCCAGGAGTCGGGCTTCTCCTTGTGAGGACCATGTGTGGTTCGAGGACCGGTGGATGGTCGCTTCCTTGTGTGATGAGTGATTGACAATGTTGTGTGGACTGATTCTTGGCTAAGTATTGCAGGTGCAGGTTGAGGTTTGACTCGTGTTGGTGCAGGTGAAGAACAAGCACGAAAGGTCGTCGCCGGTGAGGCCTCCAGATGTGGAGAAGACAAGTAGGCTTTGTTCGAGGGACTCGGTGGCCAGCGGGGTCAAGTGCGGGCCGCATGGTGGCATGAACAGCAAGATGAAGTCGTGGACGGTTTCTTGGTTGAGCCTCAAAACCAAGGTCGAGCCGGGACTTCATGGGAGCCAAGTCATGAGTGGTGATTGGCGGAGGCTACATCAAGTTCGCGGGGTTTGCGGTGGTTCACCGAGAAAATCACCGGTTACTCGGGCGAGCCACAAAGCCGAGGCCGAAGACCGGACGTGGTCTGTTCGGCCAAAACCGGCCCGACCGGTTTGGAGAACCCGGGGTCGACCGGTTTGGGGTCGCAGGCGCGGAAGCTTCGAGGCGGAGGACACGCGTCGGGATCGCAAGGCTTGCGTTGAGGCTACGCGAGGTGCGGTCGCTGGGCATCCGTCCGATGGTGAAGACATCAAGAATTCCAAATCCACCCTTGAGGGGCTTGTATCCCTAGTTAGTAGAGAGGGGCATTTTAGACATTCGGTTGCCTCCATATAACCCAAGAGGTGAGAGGATGGCAGCCAACTCTTGGAACCCTAGCTCATTAGTTTTCCTATTTTCCACCTATTTTCCTTAGGTTTTCTCTAGGACTAGCAAGAGAGCTTCACAGAGAGATCTTGTAGAGAGGGATGGATGATCGGGCGGCTTGCTAGACCTTGTACGAACCTTTGTTTCATGTATAGATGATTCGGCGTGGTTCCTCAAGGTTTGGATGTGTTTTCCCCGGTTGTTCTTGGTGGTGATTTTCGGAGCCCTCTCTTCGTGATTTCTTTGGGGTGTTTTCGGGGCTTTTCTCTTGGGGATTTGATGGGGAAATTTGTGGGAACCCTTCGTGGTTCTTTGGGCTGTGATTCCCCTCCCAAATCCGTGAGAAAAGGTGCTCGATTTTGGGGTTTCTTGAGTTCTTGGGTTGGAAGTGCTTTAGGCGGGATTTCTTCGATTCCTCCTTTTTGGACGAGATTTGGTGGGATTAAACTTGGCTATGGACTCCTCATGAGGTGTTCCTGATATCCCCAAAGTCTTGTTCAAGTCCGTGGAGTGATTCGGGAGATTGAGATTTGGTTTTGGGGGAGTTGACCCGCGGGCTGTGTTCTTCCCGATCGTCCGAGCTAAAACCGGCTCCGACCGGTTTCCCAAACCGGTCGACCGGTTTCGCCCCCGTGGGCTGTCGAGAAAGATCTTTGAACAAGGAAGTGTTTGCTTCTCCATGGCTTCGTTTGTTCAGATGTGGAAAGGCTTTTGAAGTGTGTGGGGGGTTTTTGGGGAGTTTCTGGACAGAATCGGTCTGACCGGTTTGCCTAACCGGTCTGACCGGTTTCCCCTTGCCTGCGTGAGGCTAAGTCCAACGAAGTGGTCCAACCGGTTTCGAAACCGGCCGACTCGCCTTTGTGCGCCGGCCAGCCTTGTCGTGTGTGTTTCCGCTGTGTGTGTGTTGAGGCTGTTGTTTGGGTCTTGTTCCTAGGTTCAGTAGCACTGCAGTGGCTACGTGAACTTCGCAAGAGAAGCTTGCGGAGGTGCACGAGTGAATTTGGGTTCATAGGCCGAATTCTTGAATAGAATTTTTATCGGCTCCCATTCACTCCCCCCCTCTCTGGTTCGCCGTTTTGGTCCTTCACCTTGAACACCCGACTGGTGTAGGGGGGGAGGCCGGGCTCGGCGTTGCGCAGGTAGAACCATCCCCGCTCCCAGCCGGCGTTGTTCGTCGTCATGGTGTAGGGGATGTAGTCGTCCTTGAACTGCCCCCGCATGGCGAGTGACATCCCGCCGGCTCGCACCGCGCGGCGGGTCCTCTGCTCCGTCGTGGACTGCGTGAAGAGCTCCGTGCGGAAGAGGTGTATCCAGAGCTCCCAGTTGACTGGGATCCCTAGATATCCCTCGAAGACGCCCACAAACGTGGCCGCCTGTGAAATCGCGTTCGACGCGAAGTTATGCAACTCCACGCCATAGTAGTAGCACAGCGCTCGCATGAAGCGGCTCGCCGGCGCGGCGAAGCCGCGCTCGTGGAAGCGGACCAAGCTCACCACGTAGCCTTCCGGCGGGTTGGGCGCGCGGTCCCCCGCCGGTGGCACTATCCACTCCGCCGGGCGGCTCTCCTCGTTTGCCGCCAACCGGCGGCGGCGGTGACCGGCTCGCCAAGGGCCGGGCCGGGTCACCGTCGACCGCTCCCGGACGTACGGGTCAAGGATCGTGAGGGGCGGAGGCTGCGCCATGAGAATAGGACAAAGGAATGTGAGAGCGGAGTACGGGGAAGAAGAAGAAGAGCTCTAATGGCGAAGCCGCACGGTGGCGAGAGCTCAAGAGGGAAGAACGGCGAGAGCGCTAAGGTAAAAAACCACCGTTTCCCCTTCCCTCGCATTTATAAGCCGCGGGCGTGCTCTCCGGGCGACGCCCGCGCGCATTAACCGGCTGCGGGGAATCTTCTCTTCTCGCTGACGAGCGGGCCCCACCACGACCGCAGCGGCCACATCACCGCGAACGGGCCATCATCACGGTGAGGACTAGCAGGGACCGTGGCAGGCGCTCACATCCGCCTGCCCACGCCGCCCACTACGCGCGCACGCGTGGCTGTAACGCCTAAAAAAGCGCGCCCGTGACGCAAAACCGCAGCCTCTACTATGGAGCATTCAATGGCCCGGTTCCTTACGAAGTAAGGAGAACCCTCGAGCGGCACGGACTCCTGGCTCGGGAAAACTTCACCCCTCGAAAGGGTACAGGCGTGAGAAGGTCGCCTCGGGGCCCGTTTGATACAAATAAGCCCCGCGAGCACCCATACCACGTAGGACCCTCGAGCGGCACGAGCCCTTGGCTCGAGATAATTTCAGCCCTCTAAAGGGCACAGGCGTGAGAAGGTCGCCTCGAGGCCCGTTTTGAAACAAAACAGGCATCGCGAGCACCCATGCCACGTTGTATTACTGATAAGTGCCGCGGGGGCCGGCTCGCCCGGGCCCCTCGAAGGAGCGCAGATGCCAGGCCGGGAGCGCTTAGGCGCCGCCCCGCACCACCTACCGATCGGCACCTCGAGGGCTGGCTCTCGCCCGAGCGCCACCCCACACGGCCCTACCGATCGGGGGTTCGAAGCCCGACCCTCGACGGGTTCGAACGAGGGCACCCAGATCGCCGGAGTCAGGGACGATGAGGGCACGCGCATTCGAGCCGTTCCTCGAGCCCGCCAGCTCGAGGGTGCCCCACATGTTGTATTCGAGAGCCAGCGAGGGCAGCTAGCCGGGGGATCCCACCGAGGGAGAGCTTCCGCGCCCTCGGTCCCTATCGAACGGGACCGAGCCCCACCTAGAAAACCCACGCAAGCGCTTCAATGGGCGTGTCTCTAGACCGCGCAGCCTACCCTTATCGAACGGGGCATGGGCGTCCACTCGAACCACCCACTAGCAGCTCAACGAGGAATCCGCAATTCGCGACCCGCTCGATGGGGGTTGCGGAAACCTCACCCTCCGTCCCGCGGAGGGACGGCGTGGGCGCGTTAAGAAACAAGTCGTGAAGCTCTACCCGATCGCCTCGAACGGGCCCGGTGCTCGGGGCTTGACGCACGACTACACCTCCTTGGATTGCACCCGCCGGGGACAGTGCCAGCAGCGCGTGCGTCACCGAAGCCGGCTGAGATACCGCCGACACCGGTTGGAAACATGTACCACGCCCTCCCGACCCGGCTCTCGCAGTTAACCCCTACAGGAGCATCCACGCTCCTGCACGGCTCGGGGGGCTGGACCGCGGGTCCCGCCGACGCGGCCCCACGGAAGGCGTTCGCAAGACAAGAAGGCAAGAACGTCATATCAGTAGGTTCCAGCATCTGCGGGAGCCTCAATGGCAAACCCACAGATGCTCGGGGGCTACTGTCGGGGACAGCCCCTAGGGGTCCCCTTTAACACCCGGGGAAATCCCCACTTAAAACCCGCAACAAAGCCAAACACACTTTGCCTAACCATGCGAGATACGGCCCATGCCGCGGGGACCTCAACGGCCCACCAAGGCGGCCCTCTTGAAGATCCCCTCGAGCGTGCTTCGCCTCGCTCGAGGATGCGCGCCTCCCTCGGGTGGGCTCCGTCCCGTTCAAGGGGGTGCGCTTCCCTCGAGCAGAGCTCCGCCTCGCCGAGGGCCCGCTCCCCTCGAGCGGGGCTCCGCCTCGCTCGAGGGTCCGCCCGCCCTCGACCGGGGCCCGCCCCGCTCGAGGGAGCCCCGCACGCGTGCGCTGCCCCCCGTACGCGGGCATTTAATGCCCTGACACCGGCGGGACAGTGCCATCATGCGCCTGGGGCACGCGCCCCGGTGCTGCCGCACCAACTCCCCAGGAGGGAGCCCATCCCCATCACTGTGGGGGGGAACTGTGCGGCAGGACCGGTGCCAGTCCCGTGACGCCGTGCACCTGCTCCAGTACGGCTAACGCGCCGAGCCCTCGAAGGGGGGCCGGCAGCACCCTCGATTTGCTTTCTTGTGACCTTGCAGGGTTAGGTGGAGGCGCTAGGCCGGTGGGATGCCATCCCCGCCACTGTCAACAGTATGGCTGCCGCCCCCGCGCGTACGGGCGCACGCCAGGCGCTGTGGCAACGGCTACAGCACTGTGGAGCGTGCGGGAACGGAACGCCACCCTACTTGTCACTGTGCTTCGTACAGACCGACGTCAGCAGCTCCCTCAAGCCTATCAGAAGACATCACAGCCATCCGCCACCCCTCTACCCTCGAAGCCGCCACTGTTCGGGTACAAGATAGGCCATGATGGCCAGATCGCTGCAAGGATCGTCCGGACGGCCGCCCACTCTACAGCATAGCACGCCACGCCCCTTCACGTAGTTAAATAGTGCTGCGCGCATGTGATTCGCTCCCTCCTTGATCTATAAAAGGAGGGCGAACCCCCCCTGCAACAGGAGATAGGCAACAGGAGATAGGCACAACACAACACAACAGGAGATAGGCTGCGCCACGCACTTGCTCTCCAATTCTCCCACAACATCTTCAGCCACTACACCAGGGACTTGGAAGCCACGCTTTCTCTCCCGCCTTGCTTGTAGCAGCCTCACTACAAGCACCCCCGTGCCGAGCAATATAGTGCCTTGAGCACGCCCGCGCTCTGGACGTACGGCCCACCGGCCGGAACCAGGATAAACTCTGTGTCTCTTGTTGCTTAGCATCGACCATTGAGGGATAGACCTCGGTGCTTATTACTGGTTAGTGTCGGGACCACATTCCGCACCGACATAAGTATTGCAGGTGCAGGTCGCGGCTTGATTGGTGTTGGTGCAGGTGAAGAGCAAGCGCGAAAGGTCGTTGCCGGTGAGGCCTCCAGGTGTGAAAAAGACAAGTAGGCTTCGTTCGAGGGACCCGGTGGCCAGCGGAGTCAAGTGCGGACCGCATGGTGGCATGAACAGCAAGATGAAGTCATGGACAGTTTCTTGGTTGAGCCACAAAACCAAGGTCGAGCCGGGACTACGTGGGAGCCGAGTCATGAGTGGCGATTGGCGGAGGCTAGACCGAGTTCGCGGTGTCGGTGTTTTAGACCGGCAACCTACTAAGGGGAGTACCCGAAGTAGATGAATGTGACTCGCCGAGATCGGTAACTCGAAGGAAGAGACACGTGGCACACAATTTAGACAGGTTCGGGCCGCGAGGTGCGTAATACCCTACGTCCCGTATGCTTTGCGTAGCTACGGATTGATTGGGCACGATTACAAGATGGTGCAATAGTGCGCCGTGGGTTGTATGAGAGGAGATTGGATGCTAGGTATCGGTCCCCGCCTCGCCTTATATAGTCCGGGAGGCAAGGGCTTACAAGTCGGAGTAGGGAGAGAGTACTAGTCGAGTATGTCTAGGAGTCCTCTATACGGTGCGGAACATGTACGCCTCCCTAACCGAGTACTACTCCTGTGTAGTCCTTGTGCTCCACACCTTCAGGTGCCGTGTAGCGCAAGCCGGTAGTCCCAGGGGCCCACCGAGTAGTCGGTCCCGGTACCCACCGAGGTAGTGGGCCCAGGGTGGTCCATACGACAAGCCCCCGAGTACTTTGTAGTCGAGAAGGATAGCTTCAAGTAGTCTTGACGGCCTTAACGAGTAGTCCTCAAGCGTCCCCGAGTGCTACAAGTCAAAAGTCCTCAAGAGTAGTCGAAGCATCCCGAGGCTGGAATGTACTCCAGCTGATGTTTGAGCAATCTTGAAGTCTTCTCGAGTAGTCCCAAGCGTCCTCGAAAACTGCCTTCGAAGGTCTTCAACAAATGCCTGTCTTGTCTTGTCTTGAAGCCGGAGCTGATATGGAGGTGCAATTTGCAAAATCGCACTCCATATGGAGTAGCCCCCGAGCCTTAGGTTGAGCCGTAGGCTCTGGCGGAGGGTCCATCTCGAAGTCTTGGCAAGAAAATCCGAGAAATCCGGAGAGAAAAAACCGAAGGACACGTGGCACGGAGCCCCCGAGCCTTGAGTCGAGTACTTCCTCTCGAATTGAAGGGTCATCTTGAAGAATGTGTCCCGAGATGCTCTTGAGACTAGCCGCTTCCCCAGGTAGTCGAGTGGAAGTAGCCGAGCCCCCGAGGTGAGGCGCGTCGACTAGTAGAATACGAAGGGTTACGCACGCCCGCCGAGTCAACCGCGCGTGGACTTTTTTCCGGCCCGTTGCGGAACCGGTTTGGCTTATAAATAGAAACCAAAACCCTTATGGTTTTTCACCCATTCGAGCTGCAGCCATTTCGTTCCATCTCGAAGCAAATCCACTCCCAGCGCTTCTGCCGCCATAGTAGATTCAAGTGCACCGCCACCCAAAGCTTTTAGGGTAGCCCCCGAGCGGATGTGCGTGAAGACGCCCTGCACCTGGAGGATGAAGCCATAACCATCCAAGACATCGAAGGCCGCCGGGAAGAAGAGAGGCCGCGAAGAGGCCGCCGCGGCTGCCACCGGAGCAGCGCCGCCCATGTCTCCACCGCGGGCTGATCCAAGCCGCGAGTGGAAGAAGTCCAAAGTGAAGACGGAGGATCTGCTGACCCTCCTGAACAGTGGGTTCATCAGGGAGAAGGAGGTCGACATGTGGAGATCCGCTGCTGGAGATCCATATCCGATGGAGAAGGCCGAACATGAGATCCCAATGTTCGCGCGGTTCATGGAGCGCGGGCTTGCGCTCCCGGCCAGCGATTTCTTCAAGGGGTTGCTCGGGTACTACGGGATCGAGTACCTGAACCTGAACCCCAACGGCGTCTTCCACACCGCGGTCTTCGTGCACTTCTGCGAAGCCTTCCTCGGGATCAAGCCACATTGGGTGCTTTTCCGGAAGTTCTTCCGCGTCAAGCCGCAGCCAAGTGCCACCAACCCCAGGGTAGTCGGAGGCGCCGGCATCCAGTTGAGGGAGGACGCCGCGGAGCAATATCTGGCGTACAAGCTTGTCGACTCCAACACTGATTGGAAGACCAGGTGGTTCTACATCACGAACCACCACCCTGGCCTGCCGAAGCCGAGCGGACGGCAGCCCAGGCACCGTGAATGGTGGAACACGGAGCCCACCATGCAAGAAGGGATCCAGCTTCCCGAGCTGCTGGCACGCATCAAGGTGCTCAGGGAGGCGGGACTGAGGGCCGAGCACGTGGCCTTCAGTTTCATGAAGCGGAGGGTGCAGCCGTTGATGGCTCGGGACACCCTAGGCTTCGAGTACACTGGCGACGATGACACGTCGCGGATGCCGGGAGGCGAACTGGACGACAGCGACATCATCGAGAGGTTGTCGCGGATCTTCAAAGATATGTCGCCGTACACGGCGTGCCCTGTCCAAGAGTACTCCGCCGCGCGCCCGCCCAAGGAGGTGAGTAGTCGTACTCCCTTAGTCGAGTAGTCATTGCTTGGAGTAGTCGTGCCGATGTCTTCGTGCCTTGCGGGGAGGACTTGAAGAAGTTCATCTCCGAGCCGCAGCCACCTCCGAGCGGAATCGAGATCCCGAGGGAGGAGAAGGCGAAGGAGCGGCGAGAAGTCGGTGAAGGCGACGACACCGTCGTCGTGGAGGATACCACCGACGACGACGACGATGGCGACAACGAGACGTTGCAGGACCGCTTCCAGTTGCGATCGAGGTTTAGCCGCCTGGGCTTGCCTCATGTTCCTCTGGTACAAGACCCCCCGACTAGCCTGGAGGCTAGCCTGGCTGCGCCGCCACGGAAGCCGTGCAACCCCGCCAGGAAGCGGGTGTCGAAGAAGCTTAAGGTCTCAGAGACCACGCCTCAGGAGGTAAGTTGTCTTGAACAGAGTAGTCGAGTACCCGTTGTACGAGTACGTTTGCTGACGAGTAGTCTTCCTTTTATGCAGGAGGTGCCGCAAACGGAGCCCGTCGAAGGGGGCGACGAAGGCGCGTGGGACACAGTGGGGGAGCGAGCTGGAAGTCGTAGTCCAGCCCCCACTGTTGAGGAGATCTTGGCGCAGCTGGAGCGCCAGCCCCCTGCTCCACAAGGGAGCACGAGACCCGTGGCCGGCGCCGTTGAAGAGGTGGTGGCCTCAGGGGCGCAGGAGAGCACTGCGCCGGCCGCCGTTGCTGTGGAGGAAACGGTAGCCGCGGGAGCGTCGGAGGAGGCGCCCGCCGAGGGTGGACTGGTCGATATCGCCAGCATCCTCGGTGCTCCGACCGTGACAATAGTCTGGTCGAACTTGTAAGTACTCCACCTTCCTGAGTAGTACTTGTTGTAGTAGTCGAGGTTGACTGACGACCAAGTATGTGTGCTTGCGCGGGAAATCCATGGATCCGTCACGGGGAGGGGGGATGATCCCTCTTCGGCGGTGGCGGGGAGAAGTCGCGCCGCCCGCCGAGGAGTCCGCTCCCACTACCCGTGCGGTGTCCGAGCCACCGCCGCCGAGGCGTTGTTGCCGGAGGCCGCCGTTGTCGAAGGTGAGTGCTCTTCTTGAAGCTAGCGGGGGCTTCTCGACGAGTAGTCGCCGATGCACTTGTCTTCTCGTTGACGGGCGGCGAAGCCGAAGGTGGTGACATCCCCGCGGGGGTGCCGTGCGCAGGTTGACACCGAGAGGCCCCGGGAGGTCGCGGAAGGAGCCCCCGAGCCCATGGAGGAGGTCGTCGAGAAGTCCGTCGGGGGAGAGGCGGTTACCACGTCGCCAGAGGTTGCTCTGGAGGTGGCTATCCGCTCCCCGAGATCCAGGACGCAGAGCCCATCCGCTCTGCGCCGATGACGGAGGCCACCGCGAGTAGTCGCGGCGGGATAGAGCTGCTCGCGGACAATCTTGTCGAGCCAGCGACGGTGGCCAAGCATCTCGAGGTGATCCGTCAGGCCGAGCAGTGGATGAAGATAAGTAGCCGTAGCCTTTGAGTAACCAATCCTCTATCATTGAGTACTCTTGTGACTTGAGTTGTCTTGTGCAGGACGTTGCGGAGCGGTCCCGCGACAAGTCGAACCTGTTGCAGGGCTATGGCGACGCGGTGCTCCGAGCCGAGGTGCTAGAAGAGCAACTTGTGAAGTCGCGGAAGCACGCGGGTGCCATGCAGTCGAAGCTCGATGCTGCCTTCGCCAAGTACCACAACGACGTCCAAGAGTTGCAGGCGAAAGGCGACGACTTGGTGCGGAAGAATAAGGGCCTCCGCAACAAGAACAAAGGTACGCCGCTGAACTAGTCGGGTACTTGTTGGGGGTCGAGAAGTCCTTGACCCGCTGTGCTGTTATCGTGTTGCTGAGCTTGAGGGCCAGGTGGAGCAGCTGAAGTCTTCGGAGACGAGCATGAAGAACCTCTTCTACCAGGAGCAAGAAGCCCGCCAGGTACTCGAGCTCGACTACAAAGAACTCGCCTTCGAGTGCGAGAAGCATATGGAGCTCCGGATTGCTTCTGACCGAGATCTCGTCAACCGCTACAAATCCTTGCGGAAGTTGAATGAAGACCGCGAGGCATTGCGGGCCCGGTTGAAGGAGTTGGAAGAAGCCGCGTCCGCCGATCGCACGACTCCTGGTGCCGCATCCGGCGGCCCCAAGATTGCTCCTCCGGTGGATCGCCTCAAGGAAGCTCCAAGTCGGCTTGCCGCCTACGTGAAGCACATGGCGAGGTCGATCCCAAGACGGGTCTTGGCCTTCATGAAGTCGTACTTCCCGAAGGCCCCAAAGGAAGGTAGTCACCGGCGGGGTAGCCGCCAACTACGATGATGAGCAAGATGCGGAGCCGCCGGGACCGAAGGCTCCCATCGTGGAGCGAGGGTAGCTAAGAAGCTTAACCTCCGGTAGCCCTGTAGTAGATAGCTGGTAGCCATGGTTGTACAGGAAAACAATTGTAATGAATTGCTTAAGTATCAATGAAAGAAATTTTCCAGCAATGAGTACTCGTGGTCGCGATCTCAGATTGCGGAGCCCCCATCGTGGAGTGGACGCGAGTAGTAGTACTCGGCAGTAGTGGTCCCGTTGTAGGGAGTAGGCAGTAAAGAAGTTGATGAACGATCAAACTTTATTATTGAAGAAGTACACCTGGATGGCCAGGGCCGTAGTTACAGAGTAGTTGCTTGGACCCGAGGGTGCGCATTTGGTACCGAGTAGCGCCGGGACGGGTAGCCGCTACGCGGTTGATCCGTAGGTAGCCGTGTAGGCCGGATCGTAGATCCGTAGGTAGCCGTGCGGGGTGGATCTTGGAGTGTGGTCTCTTGGTAGACCGCCGCTAGAGTCCTTGACGCTCGTCGCAGCCCCCGTGGTCCGTAGGTAGCCGCACGGGCTGGAGCCTGGAGAGGAGAAGTCCGGAGACTGGAGCCAGGACCCGGGGGGTCGCTTACGGCTAGGGGGTGTTGATGTAGTCGTGTAGACTTGAACCCCAGAGTAGTCGTGTAGACTAGGCGTAGAATCGAGAGAGCTGGTCGACGTTCCACGAGTTGTTGATGTCTTCGCCTTCAAGTGTTTGGAGGCGGTAGGAGCCCGGCCCGGTCACCTTTGCTACGGTGAAGGGACCTTCCCAGGGGAAGCTGAGCTTGTGAAGTCCTTCCGTGTTCTGGATACGGCGGAGAACGAGATCTCCAACGTTGAAGGAGCGTTCCTTGACGTTGCGATCATGGTAGCGTCGGATACCCTCCAGGTACCATGCTGATTGGACGAGGGCAGCGCAGCGAGCTTCTTCGAGGCTGTCGATATCAACTCGTCTGCTGTCTTCTGAGACGCCTTCGTCGTAGTGCTCCACTGCTGGCGAGTTCCATATGACGTCGGCACGGAGGATTGCTTTGGAGCCGTTGACCAGGAAGTAGGGGGATTGCCCCGTTGGCTTGGATGGTTGAGTCCGTAGCCCCCAGAGTGCGTTGGGTAGTTCCTTGATCCACTTTCCCCCTTTGGAGTTAGCAGCGTCATGCAGCCGCTTCTTGAGAGCGTCGAGCACCATCCCGTTGGCGCACTCGACTTGTCCGTTGGCCCGTGGATGGGCAACTGAGACGTATCGGACGTCGATCCCGCTGTTCTCGCAATACTCCTAGAACTGGTGGTTGTTGAAGTTGGATCCCAGGTCTGTGATGATGCGGTGGGGTAGCCCGTAGCGGTGTACGAGTTCATCCGAGAAGTCGAGTACTCGTCAACTTTGGGGCATGTGACCGGCTTGACCTCGATCCACTTGGTGAACTTGTCGATAGCCGCCGGTACCGTTGAATCCTCCCGGGCGCGGTTAGCGAGAGGCCCAATCATGTCGAGCCCCCGGCAAGTAAAGGGCCGGGTTGGCGGTATAGTGACTAGCTTGTAGGCCGGGACATGTTGCTGCTTGGCGAACATCGGCATCCTTGGCACTTTCGACGAGTTCTTCGTCGTCACCCGAAGCCGTGGGCCGCAGAAAGCTTGCCTGAAAGCCTTGCTGACCAGCGTCCGTGAGGATGCGTGGTTGCCGCAGACGCCCTTGTGTATCTCCTGCAAGATGTCCTTGCCTTCTTCACGAGGGACGCGCTTCATGAGTACTCCTGAAGACGCGCCCCGTTTGTAAAGCTTGTCTCCGATGAGGACGTAAGACTTGGCGCGGCAGACGAGTTGCTCGGCCGCGTTCTTGTCGAAGGGGACCTTCTGCTCGTTGAGGTCGTCGATGAAGGGTTGCCTCAAGTCCACGTCGATCATCATGACCTCCTGCCCAGCTGGTGGATGGGCTGGGACAGTGGTCGGTGGCGCCGGCTCCCCGCTGGCACTTGAGCGTGGGTGGATCCAAGCTTCGAGAGGACGTCCGCTGCAACGTTGTTGTCGCGGACGATGTGATGGAACTCAAGACCAGAGAACTTGTTCTTGAGCTTCCGGACTTCTAGACAGTAGGCATCCATGTTCTCCTTGTTGCGGTCCCAGGACTTGTTGACTTGGTTGATGACCACTGCGGAGTCGCCGTAGACTAGTAGCCGCTTGATTCCCAGTTAAGCCGCGAGGCGGAGCCCGTGTAGGAGGGCTTCGTACTCGGCTTCGTTGTTTGAGACCTTCCAGAAGATCTGCAGGACGTACTTGAGTTGTTCGCCCGTTGGAGAGATCGGGAGTACCCCCGCACCGCGCCCTCGAGGTTGAGTGAGCCATCGAAGTACATCACCCAATGCTCGGTCGCACGGTGGGAGTAGGTAGCCGGTTCTCTCGCCACTCGCCATGAAGTCGACTAGTGCCCGCGACTTGATGGCCGTGCGTGGCTTGAAGTCGATAGTGAGGCCGCCGAGCTCGACGGCCCCACTTGGAGATTCTTCCAGGTAGCATCTTGGTTCCGCGGGATGTCGCCAAGCGGGTAGTCGGTGACGACGGAGACCGAGTACTCCCGGGAAGTAGTGTCGTAGCTTCCGCGAGGTGATGAGTAGAGCGTACGAGAGCTTCGCACGGCCGATAGCGGGCCTTGGACTCGATAGAACCTCGCTGACGAAGTAGACTGGGCGCTGGACCGGGTAGGCGTGGCCGTCTTCCTGCCGCTCGACAACGATGGCAGTACTGACCACATGAGTAGTCGCAGCGAGGTAGAGCAATAGCTGCTCTCCCTTGTGAGGAGCCATGAGGATCGGTGGCTTTGATAGGAAATCCTTGAGCTGGGCAAGGGCTTGATCTGCCTCTGGAGTCCACACAAACTTCTTTTGATGCTTGAGTAGTTTGAAGAAGGGGAGGCCCCACTCTCCTAGCCTCGAGATAAATACTGCTCGGCCGCCGCCATGCACCCCCGTCGCTTCGGATGTCTTTGATGCTCGTGGGAGCTTTGATGCCGGTGATGGCGGAGATCTTCTCGGGGTTGGCTTCGATGCCGCGCTGGCTGATGATGAAGCCAAGTAGTTTGCCCGAAGGGACGCCGAAGACGCACTTGTTCGGGTTGAGCTTCCAGCGGTACTCGCGTAGTGATGCGAAGGTCTCTTCAAGGTCGTCGATGAGGGTACTGGAGTCCCTGGTTTTGACAACCACGTCATCCACGTAGGCCTCGACGTCCTTGTTGAGTTGCCACTTGAAGCAGGCCTGGATAGCTCGTTGGTAGGTGGCACCGGAATTCTTCAACCCGAAGGACATGGTCGTGTAGCAGTACGCACCAAACGGGGTGATGAACGCGGTCTTCTCCTGGTCTTCCTCCTTGATTGCGATCTGGTGGTACCCGGAGTAGCAGTCGAGGAAGCAGAGCAGGTCGCAGCCCGCCGTGGAGTCGATGACTTGATCAATCCGCGGCAACCCGAAGGGGTCCTTGGGGCAATGCTTGTTGAGGTCGGTGTAATCGACGCACATCCTCCACTCGTTCGAGTTCTTCTTGCGGACGAGGACGGGGTTGGTGAGCCACTCAGGATGGAAGACTTCTCCGATGAAGCCGACCGCGAGTAGCTTGGCGAGTTCCTTCTTGATGGCGTCCCGCCTGTCGTCGGCAAAGCGTCGGAGGTGTTGTCGCTTGGGGGTGGCCTTAGGATCGATGTTGGGGCAGTGCTCAATCAGCTCCCTGGGCACTCCTAGCATGTCCGCTGGCTTCCACGCGAAGATGTCGCGGTTCGCCCGAAGAAAGCTGATGAGCGCGTCTTCCTATTTGGGTCGAGGCCAGCCCCGATGGTGGTGGTCTTGCTGGGGTCGCCTGTTCCGAGGTCGACCGTCTTGACGAGTACCTCCTCAGGTGGCTGAGGCTTGTTGGTGCTGTCAGACTTCTCTGGGATGTCGAGTTCACTTGTAGAAAGCTTCTTCGACGCGGCGTAGACCTCCATCATCGCGTTGGGTACTTGGTTTGTAGAGGCGATCTCCACGGCTTCTGTGTCGCAATCGTGGGAGATCTTCAAGTCCCCTTGTAGGGAGAGTACACCGACTGGGCTTGGCATTTTGAGTACCAGGAAGGTGTAGTGGGGCACCGCCATGAACTTGGCGATGGCCGGTCTGCCAAGGATGGCGTGGTAAGAGGTCTCGAAGTCCGCGACCTCGGACTTGATGTACTCGGTACGGTAGTTGTCTCAAGACGCCCAGAAGGTAACTGGCAGGACCACTGAGCCCAGTGGAATAGCCTCGTTGCCGGGGACGATGTCGTAGAAGGGTGTGATGCTCTTGGTGAGCATATGGGTGATGTCGAGCTTCATTTTCTTCAAGGTTTTGGTGAAAAGGATGTTAAGCCCGCTTCCACCGTCGATGAGCACCTTGTTGAGCTTGGAGCCCGCCACCACTGGCTTCAGGACGAGGGGAAACCGTCCTGGTTCAGAGAAGCTGGTCCATTGGTCCGCGCGGGAGAAGGTGATGGGTACCTCCGACTACCTGAGAGGGGTCGGGACCGCTGGTTCAATGGACATCACTTCACGACGGGTAGGCTTCTGCTCCCGCCCGCCGGGCAATCCGCCGAAGAGGACGTTGACGGTCTTGTCCGGCTCCCCGGAAGTCGTTGTTGTCGCCGTCCTTCTTCTTGCCCTTTTGATCGTGAGGGTGCGGTGGCTACGGCGTATCCTTGAGTGCATGCCGAGTTGGTAGCACCGCTCGGTAGTGTGGTTGCCATTTGGATGCCACGGGCACTTCTCTTTCAGCAGGTCTTTGAAGCCGCCGGAGTTCTTCTTCGAGTTCCCCTTCGCAGGGCGCTAGATAGCCGCGACAGTGTTGTCTGGCTTGCGCTTGCGGTTGGGACCCGAGTAGTTGATGTTGTTGTTGTTGCGGCCGCCTTGGTTTGCGTTGGTGCCACTGCCGCCGCCCTGGTTCTTCTTGGTATTGCCACGGATGGCGTCGTACTTGGCATTGGCCTTGTCCTCTTCATCCGCCCAGGACGTGATCATGTCCTTGAGGTGGCGAATGGACCTGGGGCGACGGCGACTGAAGTTTTCAAAGGTGTGACGGTGATAGAGACCGTCTTGGAAGAGGTCGATGATCTCCTTGTCGGTGACATCGAAGACGGTAGCGCGCTTGTCGAAAAAACGGCGCATGTACTTGCGGAGAGTCTCGCCTTGTTCCGGCTTGATCATGGCAAGGTCCATGCGAGTACCCGATCGACCCATGGCGCCCGCGAAGTTGCTTGTGAACTGCTCCTTCAGCTGGTCCCACTTGTCGATCGAGTGCATATCCAGCGACTCGAGCCGTGGTGCTTGGTCCGGCGAGAAAGGGAAGTAGAGGCACTTGGTGTCGTTGCCTCCCGGCGTTCTCGATGGAGAGGGCGTAGCATCGAGCCACTGGATGGGATCTCGCTTCGCGTCGTACTTGGTGATCCCCAAAGGCTTGAACTTGTCGGGGGAGGAGCAAGTTGCGAAGTCGAGGTGAGAAGGCGGGGAAGCCGTCGCCTTCGCCGGCGGTGGTCGACTTCTTCCGCCGCGGCCTCCTCAATCTTCTCGGCGAGCGTCATACCCGCCGTGTGAGGCGCCGGATGCGTGGCTATTCGCGTGGCCTCGGCCGCCGCGGGGCCGCCGCGGCCTCCGGCCCTCCCGTGGGCCCCATGGTTGGAGCCGCCGCCGTCGGCCGCCGCCGCCGTCGAGATCGTTGCCGCCGCCACCGGCCGGAGCGCCGTCGAGATGGTTGGAGCTCGCGTAGCTGCGGGATTGATTGGGCACGATTACAAGATGGTGCAATAGTGCGCCGTGAGTTGTATGAGAGGAGATTGGATGCTAGGGATCGGTCCCCGCCTTGCCTTATATAGTCCGGGAGCCGGGGTTACAAGTCGGAGTAGGGGAGAGAGTACTAGTAGAGTACGTCTAGGAGTCCTCTATACGGTGCGGAACATGTACAGCTCCCTAACCGAGAAGTACTACCCTGTGTAGTCCTTGTTCTCCACGCCTTCAGGTGCCGTGTAGCGCAAGCCGGGTAGTCCTAGGGGCCCACCGAGTAGTCGGTCCTGGTACCCACCGAGGTAGTGGGCCCAGGGAGGTCCATACCACACGCGGGGCTTCCGGTAGTTCACCAGAAAACCACTAGGTTCCTTGATTGATTCACAAAGCCAAGACCGAAGAACCGAAGACGAAGATGCAGTAGCTCCAGACTGGTCTGACCAGTGGGTATCGGTCTGACCGGTGAGGAGCACCAGTTTGACCGGTGTGCGATGACGCAGTCTGGAGACTTCGAAGCGGAGGACACGCGTCGGGATCGCAAGGCTTGCGTCGAGGCTAAGCAGGTTGCGGTCGCCGGGCATCCGTCCGATGGAGCGATGACAAAGATTTCCGATTCACACTCGAGGGGCATCTATTCGTGATTAGCTAGTAAGGGTATTTTAGACTTTTGGTTGCCTCCATATAACACAAGTGGTGAATCCTAGTTCATTTGCTTTGTTATTTTCCCTACCTAGTTTTTCTTAGGATTTCCATAGGACTAGCTTGAGAGCATCATGGTGAGATCTTGTGAGAGGGTTGGATGATCGGGCGGCAAGCTAGACCTTGTATGAACCTCTTTGGTATGTATAGATGATTCGACGTGGTTCCTAAAGGCTTGGATGTGTTGTTCCCATTCGTTCTTTGTGGTGATTTTCGGAGCCCTCTCTTGGTGGATTTCTTGGAGTGTTTTCGGGACCTTTCGCTTGGGGATTTGGTGCGGGATGTATGTGTGAACCCTTCGTTGTTCTTTTCCCTTTGATTCCCCTCCCAAATCCGTGAGTAAAGGAGCTTGATTTTGGGGTTTTCGGTGTTCTAGGGTTAGAGAAGCTTTTGGCGGGATTTCTTCGATTCCTCTTGATTTGGCGAGTTTTAGTGGACATTAACTTGGCTATGGACTCCCCATGAGGTGTTCCTATTATCCCAAAAGTCTTGCGCAAATCCGTGGAGCGATTCGGGAGATCGGGAGTTGGATTTGGGGGAGTTGACCCACGGGTGTTGTTCATCCCGACGAGCTCAGGTCACACCAGTCTAACTGGTACCTCTCATCGGTCTGACCGGTGCAACCCTTGTTGGGTTTTTACTCGGGTGAATGTTTGGGTGAGTTCGCTGTTGTCCTGTGTTGTTGCTGTTTCGAGTTCGGGTCCTTTTGGAGCTCGGTAGGCCTGTTTGGCATTTTGGGGCTTTCTGGCTTGGACCAGTCTGACCGATGTGCTACACCGGCCTGACCGGTGTAAGGGCTGTTCTGTGGAAGTCGCTAGGTTTCACCAGCAGGGACCGGTCTGACCGGTGGTGCTCACCGGCCTGACCGGTGTAGGTTAGTAAGGCTCGAGGTTTGTGTTCCGCTGCGTTCTTGGGTCGGTGAGGTTCGTTGTTGGGTCCTAGGTCCAGTAGCACTCCAGTGACTACGTGGACTTGGCCAACATGGGTAGTGAGTCGAAGATGTGTGTTGGAAGCCGTGTTCATCTTGTTGGAGCCTCCATCTCCTTCGAGAAGAATTTTTATCGGCTCCCATTCACTCCCCCCTTTCTGGTTCGCCATATTGGTCCTTCATAGGTGAAGCGGCTGAAGCCACCCCGGTGCAAGGTGCCGCCGCCCATGCGTGCTCCAAAAGTAAATTTTGTGGATGCATGTTTTTCAGTGAAGATGCTCTACCAGGCTTGGCAGAGTCTTGGAAAGATGGCCGTTCATCTCGGGGTCCAACGACCCACTGATCCGCTGCAGACAACCGTGATGGATTACACCTTCAAGGTCAATGTCTTGGTTGGGAAGTGGAGAGAGAGAAGTGGTCCCCCCGACGACGATGACAATGGCGGCCTCGATGTCTCCAGCTCCGGCTCCGACTCTAACTCCGACTCCGACGGTGGGGCTCCTCCGGCGGTGACTACCTATTCTTAATTAATTTGTTCCTCTGTTAATGTGTTCTTCCAGTGTGCTTGTTGAACTAGTGATGAATTGCAATGTGTATGCCAGAAGTTTGATACTCTGTTTGTGTCATTATGTGGCAGTAGTTCACAATGAATTGCAATGCGTATACATGCAAGAGTTATGCCAGAAGTTTGTTACTCTATTTGTCTTAATAATCTGCATTTCCTTTGCCTCGTGCTGCAATGAAATGTCAGCACAGATGAATTGATGAATTTTGTGATGTGTGACACGTTAAGATTAGTGACCCAATTGTCATTCCGTTCATTCTTCATTCATACATCTAAGTTTGTCATATGTGACAAAATTTTCATTGTTCATCCACAAAGATGAAGCAAAAGTACCACTTTTAACATCAGAATTACTTCTTTGCAGCATACATCACTAGTAAACATCCAAATACTACACAAGGAATAGCCACAATAATCAAATTCATCTTCCAGATCACATTGTCCAGCTTCTCCTCTAGTGCTTTCTTCCTCTGCTTGTCCTCCATTGCTTGCCTCTGCTCGCTGCTCCCAATTTGACATTCCATTGAATCAACTACTTCATCGATCGTGTCTGCCCAGTTTGACGATCGAAAAACAATAACACTAGCATCCTTCAGCATCTGGAGATACTCCTTATGGAAATGATAAAATCCACAATTCTTGGCATACTGCAGAATCAAAAGCACATAAGAACCCTAACTCAGATTTGGGAGACACAGCAGACTACTCACCGAGTTCCTTGCACACTTGAAATAAAGACGACCATGGTTTTCACCTTCCTTCTGCGTCCGCCCCTCCACCACCCGAGCCATTGTTGACGGTGAAAATCCGTCAACCTACCCATGAGTTTACCTTCGGTGTTGGCATGAGTTTTATACCTTATCCTTTGGTACTAACCCCCGTGGTATGACAAGTTCACATGTGCATGTCGGTTTTGGAGTTTAATGTTTATGCAGGGTTTTAGTGTTGAATGCAAGGCTTTCGGGATAAGTTCATCAAGCACCTCATGACAAGACCTTGAAGCCCCGTACAAGTCATGCAATGAAGCAAACTTAACTCCAAGAAGCCGGGGACTTGATCCGAGAAGACGACAGACTCCAGGGACCTGACCAGAAAAGTGCTGAATCTTGCAAGACAAGGAGTTGAGTCCAATTCGGAGAGAAACCGACGACATGGACCTTCATGCGAAGGGGGAAACATCCGAGAAGCAAGGGAACCGACGTGGGGCAAAGGAGCCCACGGGGCGGGGCCTAAATGGGCCCGGGCCGGCCGGCCCGGTCCGGTCGGCCCAGCCCATTTTGGGCCCAAACGTGCTCTCCTTTGCCCTAGCCGCCAATCGGGCTATTTATAGTCCCCCGACCGAGAGCCACGGGGGAGAAGAATTCGTCTTCGGCCGCCGAGAAGCGAGAGAAGAGAGGGACACCATGTCGGAGAGGAGAGGGTCGAGCTAGTTGACTAGGGCTTCCCTAGACGACGTGGGAACCTTGCATGGAAGACCACGTCGGAATTCCCGGAGCTAGAAGCAAGATCAAGGAAGGATCCCGGTGGTGATCTTGTGTATGTATCATTGTCATAGTTGAATTATCAAGTTGAATCTTTTCTTAGCGATCAAGTGTTTCCTCGAAGATTTCGTTTTTCGATCGGCTTTGCTTATTCCAATTCTATTCGTACGATAGATTACATAGGGTGTTCTTGTAGCCGCGGTGGCTAGAGGTACACGCCGGATCTTCCGAAAGAATCTTGACTTGTCTTTTGACTCGCCCTAAGCTCCCCGCATGAATAGGGATACGTTGTGACAGAACGGGGGTCTCGAAAGGCGGATGTTTTCGGATTTGGACGGGAAACCACGATTTAAAGAGGCTTCTATTAAGATTCGAATTGCTACTTCTTCTCTTGCTTGGAACTTCAACGAAAGGCTTACCCCGATCCTTCTAGATCGGTTTATCTACCTAATCTTACTTTGTTTTCTCCGGTCTTTAGTAGATTAGATTTATCTTTGTTTTGTGTTCTTATCTAGATGCATTAGGGTTTCTCTTTTACCAAAGATTGAAGTTACTTGGCTTTACTAGATCAACTCTTGCGTCACACATTTGTTCCACGGATTCGATACCTTGGGTTCACCACTCGAGGGAAGAAGGGTCCCTTGACTACGACGGGAGACTTGTACGCTTGCGAGTCACGAACGAAATATGATACAATTATTAACCGTCAACAAGCCCCTTTTTCTGGCGCCGTTGCCGGGGAACAAGTGATCAAGATTTGGTTTTTTATTGCCTTTTCGTAATTTTCAGTTTTCTTTTTGTTTTTCTTTTTGCATCTACTAAACTTTGATCATCCTCAAATTACATCTAATCTAGTTTGTCTAACCCTAGTTTTCATAGATTTATTTTTTCCTTTCTAGTTTTTGCATACTTTGCTTATTGCTAACCCTAACCGGAGATGGTTGGCTACCTCTCCAAGAAACCCAAGCTTTTTTGTGGATGATCCGGGGAAAACTTTACGGGGCAAAGGTGACATGCAACACAAGCTAAAGGGGTGGAAACCCTAGATTCAAAAGTTGAAGTTGAAGGACCGTCGAAATCTCCAAGGGAATCACCACCTCCAAGTCCAAAGGAAGATCAACCTCAACCACCGGAGGCGCGCGCACCCCGGACATCGTTGATCTACCTATCATAAACCTTCAAGACGCCGGGAGGCCGTTCAAGATCAAAGTCTCAACTATCCGCATGACGATTGCGAGAGCTGAATGCATACGAGTCGGATACCTTGAGTGGCATATCGGTTTACTTAAGAGGAGGATGGAGAAGATGGAGATGGAGAAAGAAGCTCAACACCTAAAGGCCGCCGAAGCAAGATCCTCATGCAAGGAGCGTGTGGAGTACGACCATGTCCAAGGATGCCGTCACTAAGTTCGAGGCTATGGAGAAAATATTGAAGAATTTAGATGGCAAGGTGACGGAGGTCGGAAGCTCTATACGTGAAGTGTTCATCGTGATGAAGATGCTAGACGCAAGTGGGGCAACTTGCGGGCGCCCGATGGGTAACAAAGAAGAATATCCGAGACAACTCCAAAGTCCCAAGACGGCGAAGGCTACTCAAGCTCATTCGGGAGAGATGAAGGATCACACTAGAGACCATGAAGATCACGACCGAAGGACCGGAGTTCGAGATGCCGAGCCACAAGGAAGTTGTTGCATCCGTCAAGACCAAAGGACAAAGCCAGCCTGTGAAGACCAAAAAAAATTGACTAAGCCAAAGCGGGTACCCAAGATTGCAACGCCCACAAAGAGCGTTGATCCGAAGTAATCAAGTGAAGAAGTCTAGCCATGGACTATAAACGAAGCGCTAGGCGGGAGGCAACCCGTTTCGTCAAGTCAAGAATAAGCTACCGGGAGGACAACCCGATTCCAGGTTTTTCGAGTCTTTTTAATAATTTAGTTTTTGAGTTTTATTACGCAAAGACATTAGACTTAGAAGTGGTTGAACAATATTAGAGACATAATTCTTGATTGAATGTTTGCTTTATCATAAACCCCGTGCATGAACCCTCCTATGTGCTTGTTTGATTCTTTTCTTTTCGAGAAACCCTCAACCAAATAATTTCAGAACCTAACTCAACCTTTCACCTTCATTATGGTGCTGAGGTTGACTTTTTTTCATGCTAAAACCACACGAGTAGAGCCACGATTTATGTCTATGTGTTAATAAAAAAAATTCAGCACGTGGTAGAACTCGCGTGAACCTAGAAATCCAAACTTTTGGTTGGTTTTAAAAATCTATATCCTTGGTTTCTCTAGGATTAGAATTTTTCTAAGCCTATTCTAATTTTGTTTTATTCAAAATCTTTCTTATCTAGCCAAAATTAGAACCTAAACCTATGCCCCCATGATCAAGCCGGGAAATGTTTGCTCTCAACCGATGAAGGCAAACTATACCGGTGAGACCGAAATCGACGTAATAAAAAAATATTTTCGACTTGCATTTTTTTTAATGGTTTAAAAAACTTCTCTAAAATTATGTTCGAGCTCTTGCATGGCTCTGAAAAATATTTTAAATTTCGAATTAGAGGAGTGCTTAACCTTAAACACACCTTAATGGAGGCAATCTAGTAATCATGCATGCACCATTGGATTCCCTTTCATCAACTTTCACCAATTTCACATGCGAAGGACAAGCATGGTGGGCAGCAAGCATCAACTTTGTAGGAATTTCATGGTGGCATGTGAAGCAAGTGGAGCTAGGGAACATGGACATGACCCAAAACATGAAGCATCAAGTGGAAGGACCAATAAAGGAGTGGACGAGAGCGTTTGGGCGGTGCAACTCGTGGACCACGCGGGCGGGGAAAGTTGCAGAGCTGAAATGATCGTGGTGGAAGAAAGACGAGGCGGGGAGGAGCACCGAGGCCGGCCTCCCCTACATAAGGAGCCCCCCGGCTCCCGTTTTTCGCAGCAAGCTTCCCTCTCCTTTCTTTGTTTGTGTGTTCAAGTTTGTGTGCTCAAAACCTCCGTAGACATAGCCAACCTTCCCAAGCTTGATAGCTCAAGAAAAAAAAATCCACATCCTTAATCCACTCAAAGTCCACATCCGAAGCAAAGAGTTTAAGTGCCTAGTTACCGGTTGCAACCCGGAATTTTAGTTGAAGAAAAGAGTGCAGCAACCATGTGGAAGAAGACCACAAGTCTCTTCTCCAAGAAGAAGAGTTCGTCGTCGTCCAAGCCGTCATCAACCACGTCTTCGAGGAGGCACTTGGTTTCCGAGTCTCCCGGAGCATGGAGACGGATACGGCACCACCGAGAAGGAACGATGCTCTCCTCCTTGGTGGTATGAGGGCTGCAAGAAGCACTTCCATGAGGTTTACCGAACCTCGTGGGCACACGGGAGCAGCCCGCGCCACCACGACGATCGGCTCGCTCAACCGCGCCACCTCCTTACACCCCGACATACTCTTCGTACGACTTCATCATCTTGTCGGCGGAGGAGGAGGAGAGGCTCTCTAATCTTGAGAAGAGGCTTGTGCCCAACGTCGAGTTCGACGACCAAGCACTCTACACCTTGGGTTTTGGCACCGACATATACTATATGTTGGGGCACCTCGGATGGGTGCAGTTCTCCAACGGAGTATCGGTGGACACCCATTTGGGGTTCGCCTTGGAAATTTTAATGACTATTGCACCCATCGTTGATGATGATGGGGTGCAAAGCTTGTCATTCCATTTGGAGGGAGTCCAACAAGAGGTTCCCTACGAGCACGTTAGGAAGCTGCTTGGATTCCACAAGGGAGCTCCGGAGAAAGTTGACGTGCCACCCAGCATGTTAGCGGGATTTTGGAACATGATCTCCGGAGAAGCCCATCAACAACGCAATTGCATCCACAACCCCATTATCCGGATATTTCACTCTTGGATGTGCATTGGGGAGGATGAAGGAAACAAAGGTGACCGACACGGAGTTGAATTGGCTATACTCGGCTTTAATTGCCGGGAAGATAATAGACCCCTCTTACCTCATGATCAACCGTTGGTGTTGTGAAGCAACATCGGGGGCGGGTAATATTGGTTCGGGGTGTTACCTCTCCATGTTGGCCTTTTCCTTGCGGCCGGGAATCGCAAGAAACCCCGCTCACCTTTTGCGTGGTACCTCTCTCGGCATTGAGTATTTGCAAGGCAAGTACATTAGTGGAGATGAGAGTGGAGGTTATCGGTTGGCCATTGTGAACCTACCTCTTCCCAACGAGAGGCTTAGGCTTTTCAATGAAGGGAGAGAAGATTGGTTGGAAGAGGGACTACTTGTCCCCGCAAGGAAGAACAAAAGAGGAAGAATCGTAGAGGAAGGAACATCCTCCGCACAAGCGAGTGGAGCACAACCCAATGTGCAACCATTCGGCGGGGTCCCTCCTCCGCCAAGTTATTACGGAGGGCCACAAGAGCAAGCATGGGGGGGTGGTGCACCGGTACCCCCACCAAATTATGTTGTGCCCAACGCTAACTTTGCGGAGTCCTACGCTCATCATCCCCAACCACAACAAAGCATGGCCATAATTGGAGGGTATGCTGCAAGAAATGCTCAAAACATCGCAGCCATCCAAGCTAACGCAGCTCAACTTGGTGAAGGCAACGCAAATATTGCCTTTGAACTTGGACGCCTTCACCTTGTGGAGCCAAATCAATTCATCGGAGGGAATGTCCAATCATATTATGAGCAAGGGTATTATTATCAAGATTATCAACATCAACCACCGGCGGAGGACTAGAAGATTTAGGAACTTTAGTTTTCTTTTCTTTTCTTTTTCTCTGTAATTTTCAGCTTTTGCTTATGTGTGTTTGCGTAGTATTTTCTGTTTTTATTTAAATTTCAGCAAGCATGTTTGTTTATTTTCAGTTTGTATTGCAACTTGATGTCACCATTAATAAAGACACCACCTTGATTATATCATTGGAAAAGTTACAAAATTCGTGACATGATGATATATGATTAAAATTGCAGCTTTGTTCATCTTTGTAATTGATTTATGGATGTTTAAGCTAGTGCTCTCTTAAAAATACAGATCTGAATTTATTTAAGTACTAGCTTAATTTTCAGCGGAGGTTATGATTAAAATAAAGACCCATAGTGTTTTTTGTGCTCTCAAGTTATGAATAGATTAAAGATGTCTTTTATGCTCAAAAATATTGCTAACCTTGTCACAAATATCACTTGTGTGTTGCTCAACCTATCCAAAGCCTTATATATATTTGAGTGCATAAACCTTAGTGTACAAGATTTATTTTTGAGTGAGTTATTGCAGGCCATGATTTCTCTGGCCCGAGACTAAGAAGCTGGTCATTCCGTTTTTGCGTATCTATCTTTTGCTAGCCTTTTATCCGTGCATTGTGTATCCCCGCATCGGTGATCTCACAAACTTCGCCGGATATCCACCCTTAAACCAAATATCATCTTTTGTGATTACCTCCTTGACCACAACCTATCGTTGAGAATGGATCATCAATTCAAGGAAGATCGCAAGACGGTGCCAACGTTGAAGATTTCAAGTATCTCTCCAAGGAAAAATATCTCCGGTACCTACCTTATTTTTCGCCTCTTTGCTCGAGGACGAGCAACGTCTAAGCATGGGGGAGTAGGTAGGTACGGTGCGTGCAGTTTTAGAGTTCAAAGGGGAATATTTTAAAAAAAATGATGATGAAAGAAAAAAAATCCAGCGATACTCATGACTTTCAAGGTAAAAAAAATAATAAATAATTATATATATGAAAGAAAGAAAGAAAAGAATGAGAAATATGAGAAAGAAAAAAAAAATGTGCGTAAAGTAAACTCCCCGGCTCTCTAAAAGTGCATTCAAGGCTTCAAGTTAAAAAGATCCATTCTCATTTTCCAACCATGTGCAATCCGATAACGAGGACTTCCTTTGTGCCTTGGGATCACTCTTTGCCATTTGCACATGTCCACTTATCTAAAAGTGTGTGTATTTTTCTCTTTCCCCTCCTTGATTTAACATTATTTTCCAATGACCTTTTTGACGAGTCTCGGTAAGACCATGAGAAGCTTGTCTTGTTTTGACAACACCTCATTTATAAAATCTTGTTAGGACTAAACTTTCCCAAAGCTCCACATAAAGCCTACCACATATATATGAGAGGGAGAGGAGTAGAATATATGGGCTTGAGAGACAAGTGAGATGAGAGTTTATGAGCAATACACGAGATGATTTAAATTTGTGAATTTGGTTTAGCTTTTCTTTATCTCGTTCTTTATTTCGAAAATTCGAGATCTATTTAAAACTTTGTGAGCATGTTAATACTTGTGGGATAAGCTTAATAAGAATCTACCCTCCGTAGAGATGAAGGCTAGTACATTATGGAACTTTAATGAATTAAAATTTTGAGAGCATTATGTTTTCTCATGTGTAATCAAGTGCAAAGTTTAAACATTGTTTAGCAATGATGATATCCATCGAAGGCTTACTCGAGGACGAGCAAGGTTTAAGCATGGGGGAGATGTTGACGGTGAAAATCCGTCAACCTAGCCATGAGTTTACCTTCGGTGTTGGCATGAGTTTTATACCTTATCCTTTGGTACTAACCCCCGTGGTATGACAAGTTCACGTGTGCATGTCGGTTTTGGAGTTTAATGTTTATGCGGGGTTTTAGTGTTGAATGCAAGGCTTTCGGGATAAGTTCATCAAGCACCTCATGACAAGACCTTGAAGCCCCGTACAAGTCATGCAATGAAGCAAACTTAACTCCAAGAAGCCGGGGACTTGATCCGAGAAGACGACGGACTCCGGGGACCGACCGGAAAAGTGCGTCGAATCTTGCAAGACAAGGAGTTGAGTCCAATTCGGAGAGAAACCGACGACATGGACCTTCATGCGAAGGGGGAAACATCCGGGAAGCAAGGGAACCGACGTGGGGCAAAGGAGCCCACGGGCCGGGCCTAAATGGGCCCGGGCCGGCCGGCCCGTCCGGTCGGCCCGGGCCCATTTTGGGCCCAAACGTGCTCTCCTTTGCCCTAGCCGCCAATCGGGCTATTTATAGTCCCCCGACCGAGAGCCACGGGGAGAAGAATTCGTCTTCGGCCGCCGAGAAGCGAGAGAAGAGAGGGACACCATGTCGGAGAGGAGAGGGTCGAGCTAGTTGACTAGGGCTTCCCTAGACGACGTGGGAACCTTGCATGGAAGACCACGTCGGAATTCCCGGAGCTAGAAGCAAGATCAAGGAAGGATCCGGTGGTGATCTTGTGTATGTATCATTGTCATAGTTGAATTATCAAGTTGAATCTTTTCTTAGCGATCAAGTGTTTCCTCGAAGATTTCGTTTTTCGATCGGCTTTGCTTATTCCAATTCTATTCGTACGATAGATTACATAGGGTGTTCTTGTAGCCGCGGTGGCTAGAGGTACACGCCGGATCTTCCGAAAGAATCTCGACTTGTCTTTTGACTCGCCCTAAGCTCCCCGCATGAATAGGGATACGTTGTGACGAACGGGGGTCTCGAAAGGCGGATGTTTTCGGATTTGGACGGGAAACCACGATTTAAAGAGGCTTCTATTAAGATTCGATTTGCTACTTCTTCTCTTGCTTGGAACTTCAACGGAAGGCTTACCCCGATCCCTCTAGATTGGTTTATCTACCTAATCTTACTTTGTTTTCTCCGGTCTTTAGTAGATTAGATTTATCTTTGTTTTGTGTTCTTATCTAGATGCATTAGGGTTTCTCTTTTACCAAAGATTGAAGTTATTTGGCTTTACTAGATCAACTCTTGCGTCACACATTTGTTCCACGGATTCGATACCTTGGGTTCACCACTCGAGGGAAGAAGGGTCCCTTGACTACGACGGGAGACTTGTACGCTTGCGAGTCACGAACGAACTTTGATACAATTATTAACCGTCAACGGCCATATCACAGTCCGGGCAAGGGACCAGTGGAGAGCCGCTTACCTCACTGACTAGATCCAAGCTGATGGAGTGATTACGGCTGCTCTGGCAACCTTGGACCCTGCTCCTCGCACGTGCACCTCCAGACGAATCGGCGTAGTGCGACATGTGTGCGACGGCGGGGAAGGATGGGCGGGCAACGGCGGTGGAGCTCAGATCGGGGAAAAAGAAGGGGCAGGGGTCGGGGGTGTCGAGGCGGATGCATGTTCATTCGGTAAGGGGCATTTCCGACAATGGAGCACTTGTTGGCGATGATGGTTAGTGTACCACCGTCGCCGGGGCAAATATCGGCCAATGGCATAATGGAGCACTTGTTGGTGACGATGGTTAATCTACCCGGATCTCCTTTGTCAGTCGGGCAGGCTACGGTTATCTTTATTTATATAGGCTTCTCACGCTGATGCGTGGGCCCGGCACTATTTTTCTGAATTGAAACTTGCTTCCCTCAAATATTATACCCCATAAACAACACCAAAAAATTCGTAAAAATACGAATAATTAATAGTTGGTAATTTAGTATTTGAATAAAATATCAACAGCCACACTTGTCTAACCAAATTTCTTAAAATTATAATTTTTATTTCTTGTTTACGATATAATAATTATAATAACGTCTTAGTTTGTTCTAAAACTTCTACAAATTGACTTGGCAACATAATTTAAGTCCTTAAGCTTGTCTACAAAAATTCAAATGGTTTTGAAAACAAAAGATTATACTTGTGTACAAATGTCTACATCTCTCACAAAGTTTCTTAGAATGTTACTTCAACATTGATGTTTTCCACACTTTAAAACATGTTCGAACTCATATGCATTTGAAATTTTAACATAACCTTATGTTCACCATAAGATTACAAAATGCAAAGTTTAATTAGTAATGGTTGTGTAAAACAAATATTATTTATATGTTGTAATTATAAGGAACAATATAAGGTGTATAAACAACATCCAAGAAATGGAATTACATACAAAAAATGTCATAAATGAATAGAAGTTGATTTTTAGAAAACTTTAGAAACAAATATCATCAAATTTGGATTAAGGTTGATGGAGAAAAGCGTGATACAAAATTTGATTGCAGATTAAAAGGGGAAAAGCAAACTATTTTTCATTCGAACAGACTTGGCCCCGCCCTTCATTGGCGACAAGTGTTTGTTAATCATCGTATCATTTGCGCATCCGAACGTTTTGAATAAACGCTACGCCTGCCTTCCGCCTTCTATCCCCTTCTCTGGCTTCTGCCTTCCTCGTCTCCGTCACATCCTCGTCTCCGTCGCCGGTATGGCCCGCGACTCTAGGGGTAGGTTCTGCAAGGAGGAGGCCCCGCGGCCACGACCCCGTCCGTCTTCCTCAGTGCTGTCCACCGCCCTCGCTAAGAGAGTGAGGTTTCGCGGTGACGAAGAGGAGCCGTCCCAGCGCGCCGCCCCAGTGCGTCTTACTCGGCGCTCCATGGAAGAGGTCGATTCTTCGTCAGCCCGAGGGAGGAAGCCGTACACGCGCACAAGGGCCAAGTTGGCAGACTCCAGCGACGCCCGCCATGGAGAGGCAGGGTTTTTCTCTTCAACACGAGGGAAGAAGCAGTCCATGCGCATAGAGGTGGGCACGGACTCCTCCAGTGACAACCCGGGCAGGAGAGTGGTGCTGGTAGACCTCATCTCCTCCAGCGACGACTCTGGCAACAACTCCGGCGACGACTCCGGCAACAACTCCGACGACGATTCAGAAGACCATGAAGCAAGTTTTGAAACCATCACGCAGGAGATTTGTCCTTAGACCTTCACATCTTCACTGATCAATTGTTCTAATGCATCAATTTCCATTTGTTGTAGTAAGTTGTTGCACATGACATTGACAGGATTTGGACTAAAATCAACAAGCTCAAGGAATCAGCTGAAGAGAAGTAGGCAAGTTTTGAAACCAGTTAGAGCTAAAACAGCTTTCTTGTAAATTACAACTATTATGAAGCTTGCATCAATATAATTTTTTCCTTTGTTTTAGGACCGTGTTGTTACTCGTGATGACATTGACTACATCTGGAAAGGAATCAACAAGCAGGATGAGCACTTAACGCCGCACAAAAGAGGCAGGAGATTGAACTTCTAAAAATAATGCTGAGATGGCACAAAGAGTTGCAAAACTAGAGAAAAGGCTAACTGAACTTGAGGCAGCAGCACAAAAGAAGACATCTAGCTAGCTAACTAGTTCCCTTGCAGCAACAATCTAGTTTGGTGATGCGCCCAGCTGATGCAGTCTTATTTTGGTGATGTGCCCTACTGATACATGTCAGATGTGAATATGTTTGTTATGACTTATGAGTTAGTTTGCTTGGTGATGTGACCTACATTACTCGTTTTTAGGCCCACACAAGCCCACTCGTGCTAGGTAAGTTGGGAAGGACGCCTCCCTCATGCAATCTCCTCCCAGTCTCCCCTCGCGCCACCACCGCCACTTTCTCCCCCTCGCCTTCGTCCCCCTCTCCTCCCCCCACACCACGACCCACTCTACACCCCTTCGCTGAGAGGCGCGCCACACCACGCTTAGCGCGACGCGCACCACACCTCTGACAGCGAGATCTAGAGGAGGGACCCAGGTGCGGCGGCGGCGGTGATGATGACGTCAACTAGAGGAGGGATCTAGCGACGACGACGACAACGACTAGGAGGAGGAGGGATCTAGCCACGAGGTCGACGCAAGGACGAGGACGTGGCGGCGAGCAGGCAGCGACAAGGAGTAGAGATCCCACTGGTCTGGCAGTGCGAAGGTCAGTGGCAAATCTAGGATTTGAGTTTATGGTATGCCGCTCTAAAAATGTCTTATGTAATTCGGTAAATGCATTCTACCAACTCGATAATAATTGTAAAATTAACAACAATTCAGTAATAAGGTAATTTGGTATATTTGCTCAAGTTTATGGAATTAGGCCAAGCGCGCTTTTGCAGCACACATGCGTTCAGGTAATCAAGTATACAACATATGCGTGCGAATGGTTTTCTTTTTATATAAATGCGTATAATATACTTGTACTTGTGGGAATTGCAGGGTATGCCATGGCTCCTTTGTATAAGTACATGTGGACATACTTAGCTGTCGATCGTATACATACTTAGCATTTCCCTTTAGATTGACTCTTACATTTGGTTTTGCTCTTGTTCCTATGCACATCTGCACATTCTCTCCAAGTTGAATAAGTACCTCATCAGCAATCGAGGCAGCCTGCATCTTGCTCTTTAAAATGGTATGGTCGCTTTGCCTGCACTAATTTTTTGGTTACTGAATTTTCCATTTATGTTAATGGTTTACCAAGAACCAATGATATTACAGTGGGCTAAAGTAGTTACTGTAATTCCCTTGACTATTAATTCACAGGATAATTCTGATGAGGACTATAGACCTGGGCCACAAGATGAAGAGGAGGGTTATGGCACGGTTAGTGCACAACAGGACCAGATGGGTGGGGCTCAGCATCGAGGCAGAGCGCCAAGGACATCCACAAAGTGGCCAAGTGACATAATGATAGTCACTGAGGTCGACATAGTGGGGATGCCAGTACCATTGACTCAAAAGCGTAGGTTCAGGGCGCTTGTGGGGCTCGTTGCTAGCCAAAAGATACCTTTGAACATGCTAGAAATCAAAGAACTAAGCAATGATGAAAAGTGGGACTTGTTTGATAAGCATGTGCAGAAACACTTGAAGTTCCAGGAAGATGCGAAACCACAGGCATTCAAGCTTTTCTGGAACACGGCAGCCCAGGCATGGAGACAATTCAGATTTCAGCTTAGGTGAGATTTTATCTGAAAAGGACTTGAGCCATTTACAAGGCACCCGTTTATTGTCCCGGAACAGTGGAAGGAGTTCATGAAATAGGCAGAAACCGAGCAAGCCTCATCTGCTAGTGTCAAGTTCAAAGAACTCCGAAGCCGGAACACAAGCGAGCACAACATGGGTCCAGCTGGTTATACTGAGAAACTAGAACAATGGGAGGAAGAGGACAGACAATTAGCTGCGGCTGGTATCCCCAACGCATATGACGCCTACCCTGATGATCGTTCCTGGAATTGGCTACGAGCACTGAGTAAGCTAGAGATTAAAGACTGTGTTGCCGTGATAGTGTTCAACAACAAAGAGGCAGAAAAATTGGCTGCGGACATCAAGGAGAAGATTGCATGTGCAGAATTTTCAGGAATGGCAGGGCAGAGGGAGTATGATGTGCTAAGTTAGTGCTTGGGCCGCCCTGAACAACACGGTCATGTGCATGGTGTCTCCAACAACTAGGGCTGGAAGTATGCATGGCCTCAACACGTCGAGATGTATAGGAAGAGGAAGAGGACAAAGACTAAAACATCAGTGGATACGGAAAAAATAAAGGAACAAATCAAGCAAGAACTGGTGGCTGAGATGCGGATGCAGAACATGCAGATGCAGAGGTGGTGTTGTCACCAATGTTCAATCGCGCAAGCTCTTCACCCGCCACACTGATGAGTTGCATTGCGTCCGCAGATGTAGGTTTGATCGATGGCACTGCAGAGTTGACGAGGGAGGTGCGCTGTGACGATCGTACACACGAAGACCTCATAGGCATGTTGACTGAACCTACACATTGTGGCCTATGGATCACATGGAGGGGGCTTCAATGTGAGGCTGCACTTGGTCTTGTCCATCCAGCGGAGACTACGCTACAAACGGTCCCGATTCATGAAGACTGTGTTGTGGTTGAAGTGATCACTGTATATACTATCCTTGCAGATGAACTTTTGGAATACTCTCCTAATGACGAGGTGATGAAACTCGGACAAGCTCAAGGACAGAGTTTACAATGGAGTAGGTGTCGGATTGACATCAAAGGAGCACCAACATGTATATCTCGTTCACAGGCTATTGTACAAATTCCTTGTAGTTCGCACAGTACGGTCAGGTTCCTTCCTCAGATGGTTCCCCTCGTCCTCCTCCTCCTCCTCCTTTTCCTCCTCAATCCCGACACGTTCCATCCCATCATCCGGAAGGTACACAAAATATTCCATCCCCACCTACTCCTAGTCCTGAAAAAACAGAAAAACTTGCATCCCCACATCCGCAAGAGACACCAAATATTCCATCCGCACCGCCACGCCCACCACCTCCTCCTCCTTCTCCTCCTCGTGAAACAACAAAACCTACACCCCCAAATGGAAGTGCTCAAAACAATCATGGTAAAGAAGGTACATCTGGGCCTAATACCTCTGTAATAGGTCCTGGTGAGACACCACTAGGCAAGAAAGCCCTTGAGAAACCTTTAGTCATTTCAAATCAGTAAGGAAAGAAACTTTTCGAAAATAATATCTCTACACCACGTACAACAAGCGAGAAATCCCTTGAGAAACCTTCAGCCATTTCAAAGCTCCAAGAAGAGAAACTTGCCAAAAATAAAAGCTCTACACCACCTACAGCAGGCAAGCAAGCCCTCAAGAAACCATCTTCATCCATCTCAAAGCAGCAGGAAAAGGAAATTGTTGTAAATTAAACATCTAAGAGGCCTACTAGAAAGCGATATAAAAGAAACACCAAGGAGAATGGTTGGTATATGACTAACCCAAAGCAATCTGAGAGTGACATCGAGAAGAATCCTTGGGCTATGGCTAACCCAAATTACAAATTCAGACAGAGCCTTCTCAGTGCTGGTGATCTCAAAAAGGCTGCTCCTTTTACCAGAAAGCTCCACACATTCTACATGCAACGTGGTAAGTCAGATGATGATTCTGAAATTATGGTCGCACTTCGGCCTGGGACCAATGCATGGCTGAAGAGAGATGAATCGTCAAACGAACACCAGCAGCTACCAGTGCATCTCAGTGATTTGTACGATCTCTTCAACTTGGATTCTTTGGATTTGACACTTCTCTGTTGCTTCATCCTGTAAGTTGCTTGAAAATTTAATCAGCTTCTCACTAATCTCATCCTCTATCGAACTGTGCTTTTTGCCTCACATCATTTTTATTACCATGTATTTTGCCTCCTTACAATTTGTTTTTTCTTACTAATAAGAATATGACTATAGAAGTTGAGAACAAGGGCCCTGCAGTTGGCTACCTTGATCCTGAATGCCTTTACTCGACAACGTTGAACAACACGGATAACACTCTTACTTTCTCTGTGTCCTATATGCTCAATGCCTTCAACCTATATGCTACAAAGGATTTAATGGTTACCGCTTATCTTAGTACAAATCACTGGATTGCAGTGGCGATCGTTCCGAAGCAGTAAAAGGTCTACTATCTTGATTCATTGAAGAAAATTAATATTAATACCGGCCCTTTCGAGCTAATCATTAATGAGTAAGTTATTTCCTTATTAATCTGCGGACGTTCCTCAACAAACTGTACATTGTATATTAATTAATGGTGTCCTAACCATTGTTTATTGTTTCGTTGTAGGGCTTGGGATTGTTACTGCAACAAAAGTTCTCATGCCGTGGCGCCTTGACACACATCAAAGATGTTAAGGTACATAACACTTATTTCCTTCCAGGGGAAGCTAGTACTAAAGCTTGAGTTTATTTCTTCTCGATTACCACTATTTTTCTTTGTACATTTATTGCAGTGCCACCAACAACCTACTGGATCCAGACTCTGCGGCTTCTATTATGCCTGTCACATGCTTCGATTAAAAGAAAACGGCCCACATTTGGAGGTATTTTATTGGGATCTTCATTTGTAAAACCTGCAACTGAGCATAGTTCTTGCTTATTAGCACTACACATGTTTGGGAACCACCTATATATGTGTGCCGACTGGTGACATTGTTATATCCAGAGCTTAGGGCTAGAGGAGCATCCTCTCGACAAATCATTGCTGGCAGATGTTCGTGAAAGAATTGCCAAATTCCTCATGGAACAGGTGATCACAGTCGGTGGAAAATTTTATGTTGATGACGCTGTGTGGTCTGAGATTATGTATGGTGACTAGGAACTTTTTGCATTCCTCCTTGTCCATGGATTTTTTTCATTCCTCATTGTCCATGAATTTTTGTGATATTGTTGCATTCCTCCTTGGGAGATAATTTCCTCCTGGTCTGAGATGATGATACTGAATTTTGTCATATGATGCATGTGAATTGTGGATTTCTGTGAATTTGGATGCTGGATCTAATTTTTGTGAATTTAGTCATATCCTGACTGATTCCAGGATGCAGCCCCTGATGGCTTCCAAATCCTGGCTGGATCCAGGATGCAGTGGGCAAGCAGGCAGCAGGTTACTGTAGGGGTGTCTTACATATCTGTAATGAGTGTTAATTAAAGATCGTTACAAACACTGAGCACTGAGTAACTGGCTTCAATTGAAACACCCATTACAAACTTGCCAACAATGTAACGGGCACCGTAAAAGCCCGTTACCAATACTGACCGGTGGGCCCCACAACGTGGCCCGTTCGTTGAGACATCGGAGACGCAGGTTCACCACACGCGTCTCTGATATTGATTTCACAGTAATGGTCTTTGTTTTGGTGCCTGTTACCAAAGTTCCCTGTGGGTCCAGGGAAACAGTCATTTTCACGTGATCGGTGGCTAGTTGTGGTGAAGGTTGTTGTTTTATGCCCGTTACGAATATGTGTTATCAGTAACGGGCATTTGCCCGTTACCTTTCTTGGCTTATTTGTAACAGTTGATCGGTAACGGGCGCATTGCCCGTTACGAAAGGCGATCTACGCCCGTTACCAAAGCCAGTTTTTCACGTAGTGTAGTTGTGGTACCCTAGGGAGGTGATAGCTCCGTACGGGCTCTGGAGTCCACCACGTTAGTTCCGGCGGGTAGGAGTTACAACATCATAGCCCCCTTCTCTTCTGTAGCTCTTTTCCCTCTAGCCATGATGAGCGACAAGTTTTGCCTTGATTCTATCCGTGATCCTCACGAGTCCCAACTTCATTAGCTATCCCCTGTCTACCCGAAATCTACCCTTGCCTTTCTATCCTTCGTCACCATAACCCCCAAATGAATTAGTTCAGGTTCTCTACACTTGCGGATACCTTGGAATACTCCCTGGTGAAAGCTACAACGGTATCCGTGCACTTGCGGATTTATTTGTGATTGTATAGTATACCAATAGGCTTTCTAGCATCGTTGCAAGTTTAGTAACGACGTAAGAAATGCCAACAAACTTTCTGGTGTCATTGTGGGGGATATAAACCTGGTGCGATGCTAGTAAGCATCAACAACATGTACGTACTACTTCGAGGACGATCGAGGACAGGCCTCTCTCCCACACCTACAATGACAAACCCAGTACGAGACGAAGTTGTTGCTGAGGGGGAGGTAGCATCAAGGTGAGAACCTCCCCGGTGAGTACAAGTGGATCACCCAGCTTCAAGGATCATCGGTGACATGAATGGACGTACTACACGGTCGAGGGTTCGAAGCAATTCTCATTGTCCTCATGCTGCTTTTGTTGCCACCTTTGGGCCCAAAGATGTTGGACACACATTATGTGATCGTAATTGGGTTAATTAGATGCATGAGGAGTTGGAGAATTTTGAGAGGAACCAAGTTTGAGTGTTGGTTGCCCCTCCCCCAGGATGTAAGCTGATTGGTACAAAATGGGTGGGAAGAACAAAGAGGGAGAGAGAGGTGAAGTGGTGAGCAACAAGTCAAGACTTGTTGCTCAAAGCTTCAATCAGAAAGAGGGTATTGACTACGAGGAGACCTTTGCTCCCGTAGCTCATTTGGAGGCGATTAGGATTCTTCTAGCCTTTGTCGTGGCTAAAGGGTTCAAGTTGCACCAAATGGATGTGAAGAGTGCCTTCTTGAATGGTGTGTTAGAGGAAGAAGTGTATGTGAGGCAGCCACCGGGGTTTAGTGAGAAGTACCCTCACCAAGTGTACTAGTTGAGGAAGGTGTTGTATGGGTTGAAGCAGGTGCCTAGAGCTTGGTATGGTAGGTTGAGGGGGTTCCTGTTTGAGAGAGGGTTTGAGATGGGAAAGGTCGATCAGACCTTGTTTCTCCTTAGGCAGGGCAGATATATCCTAATTGTGCAAGTGTACATGGATGATATTGTCTTTAGTGGCTCGTCTAACTCGCTTGTTGCAAGGTTTGCAGATGATATGAGCAGTGAATTTAAGATGAGCAGGATGGGTGAGTTGCAGTTCTTCCTCGGTCTACAAATCAAGCAATCAAAGGAAGGAACACTTGTGCACTAAGCTAAGTACACCAAGGACATTGTGAGGAAGTTCAAGATGGAGGACTCCAAGGCCATGGCAACACCTATGAGTACGACTACAGCTCTTGATGCAGACGAGGAAGGTGAACACGTGGACCAGAAGAAGTATCAGAAGTATGATCAGGTAACTCCTCTACTTGACGGCGACGAGGCCGGACATCCAGTTTTCAGTATGTCTGTGCTAGGGATGGCAACGGGGACCCGATCCCCGATTCCCCGCAGGGAATTCCTCTATTAGGGGACGGGGATGGGATGAATTTTATCCCCACGGGGATGAAAACGGGGAAAAATTGCCCCCCGTCGGGGCTGGCGGGGGCGGGGACGATCCACAGGTCTCCGTCCCTGTTCCCCGCGACTCCCCCCCCCCCCGTTAGAGAACTACAACGTTCTTGCGTTCCAGTTTGGCCTTATAAGAAATCGGCCCAGCAAAGCCCAGTATATCCCACGCAGAGTATATAAGTTGCGAAACCCTAATCTTATCCACTCATCTCTGTCTCCCCCAGTCCCCCAACCGTGCAGCGCCTCTCGCTCTCCTCTTCGTGCCGCCGCCGCCGCTGCTGCGAGCCACGAGCCCAACTTCCGCTGTCACATCTCGGCTGTGTGCTCTTCTCCCACATCCGCAGACCACAGCGCCGTGCTCACGCGTTGCTCTCCCTTACACCCAAGGCGTTCATCACAGGCAAGGCGCTCCGGCTCAAGATTCTAGAGGACAAGGGCACATCATGAGCAAGAAGCCAAGAACATATAGGAGCCAAAAGAGAGTTCAGTGCACAAGATGCATGTGGTCAAGAAGCTAGGCGCAATGGGTTACTTCTCCTTCATGACCTCCTGGTCTTGTTTTGATTCTTACATTCTCTCTCTGTTTATCTCATGAAATGAGAACCAGTGATGTGTTTGGCAACAACCTTTGCTTATTCTATTTTGTTCCGTGGTGTAGCACGCAAGAGTATTTTTTGTAATCTTCAATGCAAGTGTGTCGTGCTCTTAATATTTGGCTGCCCGTGTGCAAGATGTGTTCAACCTTGCAGCCTTTTTGTTCAATGGAGTTGATGAACTTGTGTATTGTGATGCGCAGCTTATGAATGGCTGGTGATTTACGGGGATGGGGACTCCGACGGGGATTTTTCCCCACACGAGGACGGGGACGGGAAAATTTTCTCCCCGCCAGCTTTCGCGGGGACGGGGACAGGTAAAATTTCTCCCCGTGGGGACGGGGATGAGGAGGCAATACTCGACGGGGAATTCCCTGTTGCCATCCCTAGCCTGTGCACTCGTTTTCAAGCGTCGCCAAGGACATCGCATCTGCAAGCGGTCAAGCGCATATTCAGGTACTTGAGTCACACTCTCGACTTCGGCCTTTGGTACTTCGCGTCTTCTTCTTTAGCTCTTCATGGTTTTTCAGACGCGGATTTGCCAGGTGTCGGTAGGATGGGAAGTCCACTTCTTGGGATCTTCTTTGGTGTCTTGGTCTTCCTGCAAACTGTCGAGTGTTGCTCAATACACTACCGAGGCAGAGTATGTTGTTGTAGCTAGTTGTTGCTCTCAGCTCCTTTGGATCACATACAACATGAATGACTTTGGTGAGGAGTATACCCATGTTCCACTTCAATGTGACAGCACCAGCGCCATAAGTGTAGCAAAGAACCAAGTTCTTCATTCCAAAACAAGCACATAGAAGTGAGGTATCATTTTCTGAGAGACAACGTAGAGAAAGGGAAGATAGCTTTCATCCATGTACCCATACATGAGCAACTAGCTGATCAAGCAACTTTCAGTCATTTGTAGGGAGAGCTTGATGTGTGTTTGATTTCATGAGTTGGTGTGTTGGAGCTCCTTTGTAGCATATGTATAGCTTTCCTTTGTGAATTTCTTGCATTTGGCATGGTATATGTAACATGATGTATAGGCATCTTTGTATCTTTGGTTGCATGCATTTTGTATCATATGCATTGTTTAGGAAAAGCTTCTCCTATATATATTATTCACCATGGAATGATATGAATGTCTTTGTGAGCTTGTTTGGTATACTATGGTTATTTGGCTTAGCTCTTGATAATATTGGTTTATATCCACGGTTGATGGCTATGTTTTTGAAAAATGTCACATATATGCTCTCTTGTGAGTAAATGCCTTTATATGATCTTGACATGTTTTACTGGCTTGGCTATGCTTAATTTGTGGGTGGATAGCTTATTTTGATCATATGGGGCCAAAGGCTCATTTGCCATCATGAATGTTGAGCCCCCATGCTTGACCTTGTGGAGGGGCATAAGTTCCGTTTTGTCACAAAGAAATTTCTGTACCAATTATGAATCTGAAAATGAAATGTAAATTGCTTGCAAAATGTGCTTCCATGTCATATGTGCTTAATTTAAATTGCTTTGGGTGCTAAACTGTTGCATGTTGTCTACTAATAGAAGTCTCATATGTAGAAGTAGACACATGGCTCGTTGGCTTTGACATGACATGAGGTGCTTGTGGGTGTTTGTGATGGTCTTATGATTAGAATGGTTGTCCTAGCATGAAGTTTGTGTGGCTTTGTCATTTTGACATGTTTTGCTCATGTTTAGGACTTTGCTCATGAGAGGGTAAATTTTCGCAAAATTACTTAATTCCATCTTAGCTTCATCCAATGGTTGTGAAACTTGGTGCTCATGTAGTTGATGTCATTACGAAGCTATAGAGTATCTAACTTGCTCATTTGGACATGTGTAGCATCTTGTGATGAATTTTGTATATTTGAGAAGCTCTATGTTGAAACTTTTCGCATTTTTCCTTGATTCATGCATTGTCAACAAGGGGGAGAAGATTGTGCTTGATTTGGGCACTTGGGAGCATCTGGAAGGTGTTCAAAGTGGTTTGAGCAGGTTTTGAAAAGTTTGGTGTTGGGCCGGTCTCTTGGAGCGGTCTAACCGCCCCCTAGGCGGTCAGATCCCAGAGGGGCGGTCTAACCGCACTGGGCAGGCAGTCTAACCGCATTGGGCAGAGTGAGTAGGTTTTAGCTATTTGTTGCATTCCCATGTACTCCCTCTTCTCCTTGTTGGTCTTTCTAAGCACATCATCACGGTTGTCAAGCAAGTCATTCAACCTAGCATTCTCCGCTATCGAGAAGGATGGATCATTGTTTACCTCTTCCTTGGAGTCGGAGCCAGAGTCATCCTTGTTGCTCTTCTTGCTTGCGGAGCCATGTGCCATGCTGCAAAAGCCTTGGGCGGCGAAGCACAGGCTAATGATGTTCTTGCTCGACCGCTTGCCCTTGAGCCGGTTGTCATCTTCATCACTTGAGCTCAATGAAGAGTAGCAGGATCTTGAGTCGATGTCACTTGCACTAGAAACCATCGCCTGCTCCTTCTTCTTGTGAGCACCACTCTTCCTTAGCCTCCGCTCGGACTTGTTCTTGCCCTTGTAGTTGTCCCACGAGTGGTTCTTGTGGTCGGTCCTCGAACGGTGTTTGTGCTCGGGCTTGACCTCCATGGCTTCGGGGCACCCGGCGATGAAGTGCTCGTGCTTCCCGCACTGGTAGCACATGCCCGAGCTCCTCCGAGTGTTCTTTCGGTTCATGTACATGCGCTCGAACCGCCTTCTCAGCAACGTGAGGTCCTCCTCGCCCAGCACATTAAACTCCTCATCTGGTATGGATACAAGGCAAGACAAAGAAAAATGTCTTGAAGACATGTTAGCATTAGTCCTTGATCCAGACACGAGAGCCAGACTATGCGGGTCAGTCGGGTTCTCGATCTTTGCACACACCCCATGGTCCACCTCGGACGACTTGAGCTTGGAGAACAGATCGTCCACCGTGAGGGTCTCATACTTCTCCGACTCATGAATGGCCTCGACCTTCTCACTCCACACAGTACGATCTAGTGAATGCAAGAGCTTGATAGCCCTGTCATGGTCATCGTACGGGAGCACAGCCACATTAGCTCTCATGTTGTTCACGATCACCGTGAACCGCTGAAACATGGCATCAGTCGACTCACCGGGGAGATGTGTCAAATTTTCTTACTCGCTCCGGCAGGTCGAAAAGAGCCGAGCCTGAACCTGAGCATTCTCAGCATGAGCATTCTTCAACTCCTCCCTGATCCTGCATGCCAAGTTCTCTATCTGAACCCGATCGAATTAAGATTGACACAGACCACGATACATGTAGTCGATCCCCTTGTTGTTGGTATCGAACATGTCCCTTGATCCTGGAGCAAGGAAGTTCAAAAGATGAACATAAGCTATGTTCACCGTGACATCCCATAGGATCTGACCTTTGTCGCGGAGGAAAGCAGACATTCACCTTTGCCACATCTGGTAGTTAGTACCATCAAAGTGTGGAGGACTCGAACCCCGTTCCTGGTATGCCATCTTTGGATCTTAGATTGGTTAGAATCATGAAGATCCGTAACCGGCTCTGATACCAATTGAAGGACCGATTAGGCGACCATAGAGGGGGGAGTGAATGGGAGCCAATAAAAATACTTCCTGAAGGGTACCCACACGAGTTTGCCAATGTTGCATAGTCATAACGAACCTACCAACCCTAGGAACAAACCCCAACTCAAAGCAACACGGAAGCGCAACTAAAGAAGCAAAGGACTTATGCGACCTGCACAGCTTGGGGCGGACCATCCGTGTGGAGGCGGCGGACTATTCGCAGGGGCCAGGCGGACCGTCTGCAAGTCAACCCTGGGCTGTGTAGGTCGGAATCGACCTGGTAGGCGATGAGGCCTCAGCGAAGCGCTGTAAGTGGGACCAACAAGGTCATCAACGGGCAGTAGAGCCACTAAGCATGGGAGCCACTGTAGGTCGTAGCGACCTAGAAGGCATGTAGGCGACCGGTGAGGACTATGTGTGGTTCGAGGACCGGTGGATGGTTGCTTCCTTGTGTGATGAGTGATTAACAACATTGTGTGGACTAATTCTTGGCTAAGTATTGCAGGTGCAGGTTGCGGCTTGACTAGCATTGGTGCAGGTGAAGAACGAGCGGCAAAGGTCATTGCCCGTGAGGCCTCCAGGTGTGGAGAAGACGAGTAGGCTTCGTTCGAGGGACCCGGTGGCCAGAGGAGTCAAGTGCGGGCCGCATGGTGGCAAGAACAACAAGATGAAGTCATGGACGGTTTCTTGGTTGAGCCTCAAAACCATGGTCGAGCCGGGACTATGTGGGAGCCGAGTCATGAGTTTCGATTGCTAGAGGCTACACCGAGTTCGCGGGGTTTCCAGTGGTTCATCAGACAACCACTGGGTTCCTTGATTGATCTACAAAGCCAAGACCGAAGAACCGAAGACAGAGGTGCAGCAGCATTGGACCGGTCTGACCGGTGAGCGACGACGCAGTCTGAAGACTTCGAAGCGGAGGACACGCGTCGGGATCGCAAGGCTTGCATCGAGGCTAAGAAAGTTTGCGGTCGCTGGGCATCCGTCTGATGGAGCGGTGATAAAGATTTCCAAACTCGCCCTCGAGGGGCATGTATCCCTAATTAGCTAGTAAGGGCATTTTAGAATTCGGTTGCCTCCATATAGTTCAACAGGTGAGAGGATGGCAGCCAACTCTTGGAACCCTAGCTTATTTGGTTTTCCTATTTTCCCTTCGTATTTCCCCTAGGATTTCTATAGGACTAGCTTGAGAGCTTCATGGTGAGATATTGTGAGAGGGAAGGATGATCGGGTGGGAAGCTAGACCTTGTATGAACCTCTTTGTGGTCTATAAATGATTCGACGTGGTTCCTCAAGGCTTGGATGTGTTGCTCCTGTTCGTTCTTTTTAGTGATTTTTGGAGCCTTTTCTTGGCGATTTTCTTAGAGTGATTTCGAGGCCTTTCTCTTTGGGATTTGGTGGGGGATGTATGCATGAACCCTTCGTTGTTCTATTCCCCTTGATTCCCCTCCCAAATCCATGAGCAAAGGGGCTCGATTTTGGGGTTTTCGGTGTTCTAGGGTTAGAGGTGTTCTTGGCGGGATTTCTTCAATTCCTCTCGATTTAGCAAGTTTTGGTGGAAAAAATCTTAGCTATAGAGTATGAGGAAGATGTGTAGTTCGAGGACCGGTGGATGGTCGCTTCCTTGTGTGATGAGTGTTTGACAACGTTGTGTGGACTGATTCTTGGCTAAGTATTGCAGGTGCAGGTTGCGGCTTGACTGGTGTTGGTGCAGGTGAAGAACAAGCGCGAAAGGTCATCGCCGGTGAGGCCTCCGGTGTGGAGAAGACAAGTAGGCTTCATTCGAGGGACCCGGTGGCCGGCGGGGTCAAGTGCGGGCGGCATGGTGGCATGAACAAGCAAGATGAAGTCATGGACGGTTTCTTAGATGAGCCTCAAAACCAAGGTCGAGTCGGGACTACGGGGGAGCCGAGTCATGAGTGGTGATTGGTGGAGGCTACACCGAGTTCGCGGGGTTTCGAGTGGTTCACCAGAAAACCACTGGGTTCCTTGGTTGATCCACAAAGCCAAGATCGAAGAACCGAAGACGGTCTTTGCGGCGGTGCCGCACCGGTGGGTACCGGTCTGACCGGTGTGCGACGACGCAGTCCAAAATCTTCGAAGCGGAGGACACTCGTCGGGATCGCATGGCTTGCGTCGAGACTAAGCAGGGTGCGGTCGGCGGGCGTCCGTCCAATGAAGAAAATTTGAAGAATTCCAAAACCGCCCTTGAGGGGGCTTGTATCCCTAGTTATTAACTAAGGGTATTTTAGACTTTTAGTTGCCTCCATATAACCTATGAGGTGAGAGGATGGCAGCCATCTCTTGGAACCCTAGTTCATTTGCTTTACTATATTCCCTTCCTTTTTTCTTATGATTTCCATAGGACTAGCTTGAGAGTTTCATGGTGAGATTTTACGAGAGGGTTGGATGATCGGACGGCAAGCTAGACCTTGTATGAACCTTCTTGGTATGTATAGATGATTCGGCGTGGTTCCTCGAGGCTTTGTTGTGTCTTGTTCCGGTTGTTTTTGGTGGTGATTTTCGAGCCCTCTCTTGGTGGTTTTCTCGGTGTGTTTTCGGGACCTTGCTCTTGGAGATTTGGTGGGGGAAATTCGTGTGAACCCTTCGGGGTTCTTTTGCCTTTGATTCCCCTCCCAAATCCGTGAGTTAAAGGGCTCGATTTTGGGGTTTTCGGTGTTCTAGGGTTAGAGGAGTTCTTGGCGGGATTTCCTCAAGGCTTGGATGTGTTGCTCCTGTTCGTTCTTTTTAGTGATTTTTGGAGCCTTTTCTTGGCGATTTTCTTAGAGTGATTTCGAGGCCTTTCTCTTTGGAATTTGGTGGGGGATGTATGCATGAACCCTTCGTTGTTCTATTCCCCTTGATTCCCCTCCCAAATCCATGAGCAAAGGGGCTCGATTTTGGGGTTTTCGGTGTTCTAGGGTTAGAGGTGTTCTTGGCGGGATTTCTTCAATTCCTCTCGATTTAGCAAGTTTTGGTGGAAAAAATCTTAGCTATAGAGTATGAGGAAGATGTGTAGTTCGAGGACCGGTGGATGGTCGCTTCCTTGTGTGATGAGTGTTTGACAACGTTGTGTGGACTGATTCTTGGCTAAGTATTGCAGGTGCAGGTTGCGGCTTGACTGGTGTTGGTGCAGGTGAAGAACAAGCGCGAAAGGTCATCGCCGGTGAGGCCTCCTGGTGTGGAGAAGACAAGTAGGCTTCATTCGAGGGACCCGGTGGCCAACGGGGTCAAGTGCGGGCGGCATGGTGGCATGAACAGCAAGATGAAGTCATGGACGGTTTCTTAGATGAGCCTCAAAACCAAGGTCGAGTCGGGACTACGGGGGAGCCGAGTCATGAGTGGCGATTGGTGGAGGCTACACCGAGTTCGCGGGGTTTCGAGTGGTTCACCAGAAAACCACTGGGTTCCTTGGTTGATCCACAAAGCCAAGATCGAAGAACCGAAGACGGTGCTGCAGTAGTGCCAGACCGGTGGGTACCGGTCTGACCGGTGTGCGACGACGCAGTCCAAAATCTTCGAAGCGGAGGACACTCGTCGGGATCGCATGGCTTGCGTCGAGACTAAGCAGGGTGCGGTCGGCGGGCGTCCGTCCAATGAAGAAAATTTGAAGAATTCCAAAACCACCCTTGAGGGGCTTGTATCCCTAGTTATTAAGTAAGGGTATTTTAGACTTTTAGTTGCCTCCATATAACCCATGAGGTGAGAGGATGGCAGCCATCTCTTGAAACCCTAGTTCATTTGCTTTCCTATTTTCCCTTCCTATTTTCTTACGATTTCCATAGGACTAGCTTGAGAGCTTCATGGTGAGATTTTCGAGAGGGTTGGATGATCGGACGGCAAGCTAGACCTTGTATGAACCTTCTTGGTATGTATAGATGATTCGGCGTGGTTCCTCGAGGCTTTGTTGTCTTGTTCCCGGTTGTTTTTGGTGGTGATTTTCGAGCCCTCTCTTGGTGGTTTTCTCGGTGTGTTTTTGGGACCTTGCGCTTGGAGATTTGGTGGGGGAAATTCGTGTGAACCCTTCGGGGTTCTTTTGCCTTTGATTCCCCTCCCAAATCCGTGAGTTAAAGGGCTCGATTTTGGGGTTTTCGGTGTTCTAGGGTTAGAGGAGTTCTTGGCGGGATTTCTTCGATTTCTCTTGATTTGGCAAGTTTTGGTGGACAAAATCATGGCTATGGACTCCTCGTGAGATTTTCCTATAATCCCCAAAGTCTTGTTCAAGTCCGTGGAGCGAGTCGGGAGATCGAAGTTTGGATTTGGAGGAGTTGACCCGCGGGTGCTTGTTCATCCCGCGCTCAAGGCCGCGCCGCCGCCACCGGGTCGGCCGCCTCGTCCATCTCGAAGATGCGGAGCCTCCTCGCCATGAGGGGGGATGATTCGCCGTGGTGAAGGTTCGGGAGAACCGAGGCCGCGCTCGGCCCGCATCCGCTATGCTCTTCAACGCGCACGGGGGCCGACTCCGGCCCGGTCCTAGTGCGAAGACGGGGACGAGTCGTGCCACCAAGAGTCGGCCTTCTCCCTCGGAACTTTGCCGGTGTAGGGGGGAGGCCGGGCTCATCATTGCGAAGGTAGAACCACCCCCGCTCCCATTCCGTGTTGTTGGAAGTCATCGTGTAGGGAATGTAGAATTCCCTGCGTGACTCCCGCAACGAGATGGTCATCCCGCCGACGCGCACCGTGCAGCGCACCCGTGGCTCCGGCGTGGAGAGCGTGTGCAGCTCCGCGCGGAAAAGGTGGACCCAGAGATCCCAGCTCGCTGGGATCCCCAGGAATCCCTCGCACACGCCGACGGTGGTGGCCGCCTGCGAGATCGCATTCGGCGCAAAATTGTGCGGCTCCACGTCGTAGCGGTAGCACATACCGCGCATGAAGCGGCTCGCCGGCATAGCAAAGCCATGCTCGTGATGGCGGACGAAGCTGACGACGTAGCCGAACAGCGGATTGGGCTCCCGGTCCGCCGCCGGCGGGACGATCCACGCCGGGGGTTGCCCGCTCACATTCGGCACCGGTGGCCGCCGTTCTCAAGCTCGTGCGGCGCAAACTCCGTCACCATCGATCGGGGCCACGGCGGCGGGGTCCAAAGACCGGATCGACCGCCGGGGGCGCCATTGCGTATGAGAGACGAGGCGAACGCTAGGAGAGACGAAGGGGTGCGTGATGCTGCGAAGTGAAGGCGAGAAAGGCGGAAGCAATGGGAGCTAAGTGTTGAGGTAATGAACCGACCTCCTCCTCCTCTCGGATTTATAGACCCATGGGAGCCACGCTCCTCGAATCGCGCGCTCCACGTGTGTTAACCGCAAGTGACGGCATCCTTCACCGACGAGCGGGGCCCACCACGACCGGAGCGGTCGGGGAGCGCGCACGCGCGCAATTATTACGGCGCGACAACCGAAGAGCCGCGGCGAGCCGTCACGTCCGCCGCCCACGTCTCCCACTACACGCGCGGCCACGGCGCCGGAAAAGGGGCGCGCCGCGCGCCGCATAACTGTGGCCGCGACTGTGGGCATTAAATGGCCCGGTCCCTTACCAAGTAAGGATGACCCTCAAGCGGCCCGAGCACGATGCTCGAAAAACCCGACCCTCGAAGGGTGCGATTACCGACCAGTGGTCTCGAAGCCCGCTCAGTGAGAGCGGGCGCCACAGATGCCCTCGATTCACGAGGATTAGTGATCAGCGACTCGTGGGTCGGTCCGCCCGCGAGCCCTTGAGTCTTGCAGATGCAAAAAGTCGGGGGCACCCAGCTGCCACCCTACAGTGGCCCTACTGATCAGGGGTTCGAAGCCTGACCCTCAGAGGGTTCGAACAGGCGCCCCAGATTGAAAGAGTCAGGGATGATGAGGGCGCGTGCATTCGAGCCTATCCTCGAGCCCACCGGCTGGAGGGCGCCCCACATGTCGTATTCAAGAGCCAGCGAGGGCAGCTAGTCGGGGGGATCCCATCGAGGGAGAGCTTCCGCGCCCTCGGTCCCTAGCAAACGGGACCGAGCCCCACCTAGTAAACCCGCGCGAGCACTTTCAAGGACAAGTCTCCGGACCATGAGCCAACCCTTATCGAATGGGGCATGGGCGTCCACTTGAATCATCCGATAATAGCTCATTGAGGAATCCGCAATCCGCGACCCGAATCGATGGGGGTTGCAGAAACCTCACGCTCTGTCCCGCGAAGGGACAACGAGGGAGCATTCAAAACAAGTCGGAGAGCTCGCCCCGATCGCCTCAAATGGGTCCAGGCTCGGGGGCTCGATGCACGGCTGCACCTCCTAGGGAGCACAAAACGCAGGCAATGCCAGTTATGTGCGCGTGGCACCGCTGAGGCCGGCTGGAACATTGCCGATGCCGGTTGAAACGAACGCCCCGCACACTGGTGGGTCTCGCGAAAAAACCCCTGCAGGAGCACTCACGCTTCGGCAAGGCTTTGGGGGATAGACCCGCTGGTCCGCTGGCGCGGCCCCACGGACTAGCATCAGCAACCAGGGGGGAAGAATGTCCCATCAGCAAGCGTCAGCATCTACGGGATCCTAACGGATACACCCACAGATGCTCGGGGGCTACTGTCGAGGACAGCCATAAGGGTCCCCTAAATAACTGGGGAAAAACCCACGTCACCTCGTAAAAAAACGCAAAACGCGAACTAATTCACAAGCCTACAAACGCACGCAATAAAAGATCACACTCCTGGTGGCCCCCGCGACCCGCCAGAGTGGTACGGCTAAACGCCCCCTCGGGCGAGGTCCGTCTCGCTCGAGGGCTGAACGCCCCTTCGGGCAAGGTCCGCCTCGCTTGAGGGCCTCCTTGCGCACGTCACTCCCCCTCTTGCTCACACATCCGAGCATTTAATGCTCTGACACCGCAGGACTGCGCCACGACCCTGACACACCTGGGAATCACGCCCCGACGCTGTTCCACCCACTCGCAGGGAAAGACCATCCCCGCCACTATACAACACTGTGCGGAGTGGCCAGTGTTAGCTCCGTGGCAATGTGCCGCCTACTTTCGTACGGCTAACACGGCGAGCCCTCGAAGGGGGGACGGCGGAACCCTCGAATGGGGGCAAACGCTTTTTCTATCACTACACAAGACCGCACCGTGACGTCAGGCCGGCGGGAACGGTCTTCCCCATCGCTGTCAGCCCTGTGTGGCCATCCCCGCCACTGCAGCACCACGCAGGGTACTGCGACGACATCCCCAACGCTGTTGAAGCGCACAGGGACAGGACGTCACCACGCCCGCCATTGTACCTCGTATGGATCCCAGTCGACGCCGCCCTTGAGCCGGCTCGCGGACGGCGGCCGGGCAACCAACCTCTGCACCACAACCCTCGAAGCCGCCCCTGTACGGGCACAGGACTCTCCACGACGCCCCAACAGGAGCGAGATTCGCCAAGACGGTCGCCAACCCCGTGGCACTGCTCGCCATGCCTTCACACGTAGGAGAACAGTGCGGCACACCTGTAAACTGCTCTCTCCTTGGCCTATAAAAGGAGGGGTAGTACCCCAGCTATGGGGGACGACGGATAGCAATCACACGCATGCATTCTGCCTTCACCACGATATTGGCACTTGCCTCAATCAGCACCTCTGGGACCTAGAGGCCCGGCCTCCTCTCCCACCACGCTTGTAGCACCCCTCTACCAGCACGATGGTGCAAAACAATATAGTGCCCCGAGCACACCGCTGCTGGACGTACAGCCCCCGGCCGGAACCAGGATAAAAATCAGTGTCACTAGTTGCTTAGCACCGACCATCGAGAGGCAGGTTTCAGTGCTTATTACTAGTTAGTGTCGGGACTACATTCCGCACCGACATGAATATAAATCTGTTTTAAGTTGTATTTTGTTTAGTATAACTCGGAATATAAAGATAAATGCCTAGATGCTTTTACATGCTTCTTTTAAATTAAATGTTTAATTTGCATAATTCAAACTTGAATATTTATAAATAAAATTAGACTAAGTTTACATTGTATTTTAAGTACAAATACAACTTGCTTAATTATAAATAGGGTATTTCTTTGAAACAACCTATGCACATGATTTTATTTAATTAAAATATACTAAGCACATAAGCTCTTGTTGTGATCATCCAAAGATCCCGATAGTTCCTAGTGCTTTTGTGTTCACATTCCTAGAGCTAACCCTTGTCTTCTCTTTAAGCTTTTCATGCTTGGTGTATTGTTTTGTTTATTGTATGTTTTCTTGTGTGCTCGTAGACATCGTGCCAGTGTCAGTTGAGCAGCCAGTTGAAGTGGATCAAGAGCAAGTGTTTGAAGAAGAACACCAGTGTTTAAGCAAGGAAGGCAAGTGAACTTCTCCCCCCGCATATTCTATTTTGTCCCACACAACTTGCATGATAACTAAGTTTACTTTTAAATGTTGTATTGCATAAATTTGATGGGAAATCACCTTTTTAAGGACATGACTAGAATATTATCCCCTTTACCTTGGACAACCCTTTTAAATAAATGTTTTGGGTAGAAATGCTTAGTTACTATACCTTGGCATGGTTTAAATGAATCCTTTGCAACATGATGAATGTTGATCATGATAACTTTGGTGATATATATGTGTGTGCTTATGGTTAATAACAAGATCATATGGTTTAATCAGAACATGGAGAACCACCCAAAAAAACAGTGCAACCACAATCCATATGGCTCTGGCTTAGCCAATTAATTAGGTGTGTGGAATTATCTGGCAGCCTTATCTAAAAGGAGCGCAAGGGGCCGGAGTTGAAGGGGTATAGCCTGGTTCTTTTGGGGTAGTAGCCTTTGCTAAGGTGCTGACCACTAGGGAGGGTTATGATCCGCTCTGCTGCTGTAACAGTCGCGGGTTGTTGGTCTTCTACATATCTTTGTAAAGGCTTCGTAGCGTCCCTATGCAGCCACACCTCGGTAGTGTGGTATTGTGAGGACCATGTGTGGTTCGAGGACCGGTGAATGGTCGCTGTTGACGGTTAATTGTTGTATCAAAGTTCGTTTATGACTTGCAAGCGGACAAGTCTCCCGTCGTAGTCAAGGGACCCTTCTTCCCTCGAGTGGTGAACCCAAGGTATCGAATCCGTGGAACAATGTGCAACGCAAGGATTCAATCTAGTAAAGCAAGGTAAGCTATCTTATGATGAACTAAGTTGCATCTAATCTACTAACTCATAAAGAAAACACGTCTAATCTAATCTACTAAAGAGGTAGCAAGAGAAAGCAAGAGATAACCAATCTAGAGAATCTAGATCATGCTTATGTTGTAGCTCCAAACAAGATAGATGATGATAGAAAAGCGAATCTCATTAAAAGCATCTTTAAATCGTGGCCTTCCATCCGACTCCGAAAACAGCCGCCTTTCGGAACCCCCGTTCTGTCACAACGTATCCCTATTCATGCGGGTAGTCTAGGGCGAGTTCGATAGAACAAGTTGAAATCACTTGGCCGGTCCGGCATGCACCTCTAGCCACCGCGGCTACAAGAGCACCCCATGTAATCTAGCTGCAAACTAGATCATAGAAGAAGCAAAACCAAGAAGAAAACAAAATCATCGAGAAGGCACTTAATCGCTAGAAATCGGATTCACTTACAAACTTCACCATGAATGATTACATGAACAAGATCACCACCGGGGCCCTCCCTTGATCTTGATCCTCGCTCCGAGCTCGACGTGGTCTTCCATGCAAGGTTCCCACGTCGGCTAGGGAAACCCTAGACAACTAGCACGACCCTCATCTCCGAGATGGTGTCCCTCAAGCTTCTCTCGCTCCTCGGCGGCGGATTACGACTTCGGTTCGCGTGGCTCTCGGTCGGGGGGCTATTTATAGCCCGAGAAGCAATTAGGTCAAAGGGGAGGCCGATTGGGCCCCGAATTGGGCCGGGCCGACCGGCCCGGCCGGCCGGCCCGGGCCCAGTCGGCCCATCTCGTGGCCTGCTTCGCCGGTGTTGCTTCCCACGTCTTCTAGATGTTCTCCCCTTTTGCATGTGGGCCCTTGACATCGGTTTCTCTCCGAATTGGACTCAATTCCTTGTCTTGCAAGATTCAACACTTTTCTGGTTCAGTCCTCGGAGTTTATCATCTTCTCGGGCTTGGTCCTTGGGCTCTTGGAGTCATGTTCACTTCATTGCTTGACTTGTATCGGGCTTCAAGGTCTTGTCATGAGGTGCTTAATGAACTTATCCCGGAAGTCTTGCTTTCAACGTTAAAACCCTGCGTAAACACTTAACTCCAAAACCGACATGCACAAGTGAACTTGTTATACCACGGGGGTTAGTACCAATGAATAAGATACAAAAGTCATGCCAACACCGAAGGTAAACTCATGGCTAGGTTGACGGATTTTCACCGTCGACATCTCCCCCATGCTTAAACCTTGCTCGTCCTCGAGTAAGCCTTCGATGGATATCATCGTTGCCCATCAATGTTTAAACCTTGCACTTGATCATACATAAAAAAACACAATGCTCTCAAAAGTTTAATTCGTTAAAGTTCCATAATGTACTAGCCTTCATCCCTACGGAGGGTAGATATTTAATTAAGCTTATCCCACAAGTATTAACATGCTCACAAAGTTTAAATAGATCTCGGAATTTTTGAAATAAAGAACGAGATAAAGAAAAGAGCTAAACCAAGTTCACAAATTTAAATCACCTTGCATGTTGCTCATGAACTCTCATCTCACTTGTCTCTCAAGCCTATATATTCTTCTCCTTTCCCTCTCATCACATATATGTGTGGTAGGCTTTATATGGAGCTTTGGGAAAGTTTAGTCCTAACAAGATTTTATAAATGAGGTGTTGTCAAAACAAGACAAGCTTCTCATGGTCTTACCGAGACTCGTCAAAAAGGTCATTGGAAAATAATGTTAAGTCAAGGAGGGGAAAGAGAAAAATACACACACTTTTAGATGAGTGGACATGTGCAAATGGCAAAGAGTGATCCCGAGGCACAAAGGAAGTCCTCGTTATCGGATTGCACATGGTTGGAAAATGAGAATGGATCTTTTAAACTTGAAGCCTTGATTGCACTCTTAGAGTACTGGGGATTTCACTTTACGCATACTCATATATTTTTTTCTTTCTCATATTTCTCATTCTTTTGTTTCTTTCTTTCTTTCTTTCTTTCTTTCTTTCATTATATATTTTTTCTTTGAAAGTCACGATCATCGCCGGATTTTTTTTCTTTCATCATTTTTTTAAAAATATTCCCCTTTTAACTCTAAAACTGCACCGTACCTACCTCCTCCCCCATGCTTAGACGTTGCTCGTCCTCGAGCAAAGAGGCGAAAAATAAGGTAGGTACCGGGGTATTTTTCCTTGGAGAGATACTTGAAATCTTCAATGTCGTCACCGTCTTGCGATCTTCCTTGAATTGATGATCCAATCTCAACAATAGGTTGTGGTCAAGGAGGTAATCACAAAAGATGATATTTGGTTTAAGGGTGGATATCCGGCGAGGTTTGTGAAATCTCCGATGTGGGGATACACAATGCACGGATAAAAGGCTAGCAAAAAGATAGATACGCAAAAACGGAATGACCAAAGCTTCTTAGTCTCGGGCCGGAGAAATCATGGCCTGCAATAACTCACTCAAAAATAAATCTTGTACACTAAAGTTTATGCACTCAAATATATATAAGGCTCGGATAGGTTGAGCAACACACAAGTGATATTTATGACAAGGTTAGCAATATTTTTGAGCATAAAAGACATCTTTAATCTATTCATAACTTGAGAGCACATAAAACACTATGGGTCTTTATTTTAATCATAACCTCCGCTAAAGATTAAGCTAGCATTTAGATAATTTCAGATTTGTATTTTTAAGAGAGCACTAGTTCAAACATGCATAAATCAATTACAAAGATAAACAAAGCGGCAATTATAATCATATATCATCATGGCACAAAGTTTGTAACTTTACCAAAGGTAAAAACTTGGTGGCGACATTATTCATGATGAAAATAAACACTAAGATACACGCTGAAAAATTAAACTAACACTAAAAATTAAAGCAAAGCTGAAAATACTACGCAAACATAGGCGCATACAAGCTGAAAATTAAAGAAAAGGGGGTAAAGGAAAGATGACTAAAGCTCCTCCTCTCTCTAATCTTCCGCCGGTAGTTGATATTGATAGTCTTGGTTGTTGTACCCTTACTTTTAATAGGAATGCACCACTCCTCCTATGAATTGTCCGACGGTGCTAGGTGAAGGTGTCCAAGCACATAAGCGACGTTTGCATTTTCTTCACCCATTTGGTTTGCATTGGTTTGGATGGCTGCAATAATTTGCATGTTCCTTGCAGCGTATCCTCCAATGGTGGCCACATTTTGTTGTGGTTGAGGAAGGTGTGCATATGGCTCCACAAAGGCTACGTTGGGCACCGCAAAATTGGTGGGGGTATGGCTGCACCCCCATGCTTGCATTGGTACACCACCGTAGTAACTTGGCGGCGCCGGGGTTCCTCCCAATGGTGGGACATAACTTTGTTGTGCACCTCCTTCTTGGGTCGTGGAAAAACCTTCTCCTAATCCTTCTCTTTTATTTTTTTTCTCTTCGCCGGCACAAGAAGTCCTTCCTCTAGACAATCTTCTTCCCCTCAAGAAAAAGTTTTAATCTTCAATCCGGAAGGGGCAAATTCACCTAGGCCACTTGGAAGCCTCCTCTCTCATCTTCACTTATATATTTTCCTTTCTTCATATATTCCTAGGGAAGTCCGGGTAGGAGATGATTCGGGTTCCTTGTAATACCCGGTTTTAAAGAGATAGCCAATATGGAGAGACAACACCCCGAACCAATATCTTCCGAACTCGATGTTGCTTAACAACACCACCGGTTGATCATAGGTGAGTGGGGTCTATTGGCCACTTGGCAATCAAAGCCGAGTAAAGCCAATTCAACTCCGTGTTGGTTATCTTTGTCTCTCTTGTTCTCCCAAAAATTCACTTGCACAAAAGTGACACACTTGGATAATGGGTTCCGGATAGTATTTCTTCGTTGATGGTCTGTTCCCGTGATCATACTCCAAAAACCTTCCAATGTGCCTTCATGCACATCCACTTGTTCCGTAGCTCCCTTTTGAAAATAGGGGACACTCGCCCATGGGTCTATGATACTAGAACATGTAATCGTTTCGAACATGAAAGCCAATCTAATCTATCGGGGATTGTGTTGAATGGATCCAAGGAAGGATAGATCCCTTACTCCCTTTACGGCATGGTAGCTAACCTTAAGCATTAAAGTATTTCCAACAAAAGACGATAGATAGATAATCCAACAAAGTATGATTACATCTCAAGATCGATTGCAACCCATGGATGAAAGGAGATTACCCCATCAAGGTGCTAGAAATAGCATCATTGATCAAGGTTACCCTTCGACGGTGTCTTCCTTCTTCTCCTCTTGTGGGCTCCCTCCAACGGAATGAGAGACTCAAGCACTCCTTCATCAAGGGTATGCGCCATGGTCATGAAAATTTCCTAGGCGAATTCCTTGTGGGTGTTTGCCGACACTCCGCTAGAGAATTGCACCGGTGTCCCGTGTGAAACCCAATATGTGGAGAGCTTGGTCGTCGATGTCGACGTTCGCTACAAGCCTCTACTTAAGGCGAGCGAGCTTCTTCTCCTCCTCCTCCGTCATGATGACATACCCCTCGGAATACCGCGGAGCGTATGGAGGTGGAGCGGATGATCGTGTCAAGTGGCGAGGTTGGACGAGCAGCTCCTCCATATGTTATTGAAGTTTGGTAAACCTAATAAACGAGTTTCTTGTGGCCCTCATGCCACCAAGGAGAAGAGTGTGGTTCCTCCTCGGCGGTGCCGTGTCCTCCGTACTCCAAGGAAACTCGGAAACCGAGTGCCTCCTCGAAGAGGTTGTCGATGATGGCTTAGACGACGATGATCCCTTCTTCTTCGGTGAAAAGAATTGTAGTTTTCTTCCTTGATTGCAGCACCCTCCCTCACAAATATATATCCGGGGTTTTCACCCGGTAACAAGGTACACAAATGTTATTTTGGAGTCTGGACTTTGAGTGGATTAAGGATGTGATTTGTTGCACGAAACAAACGCGGTGGATGGCTAAGTCTAAGGTGATTCCGGCCTACAAACTAGAGCACACGAACAAAGAGTTGGATGAAAGACTTACCTCTCTCCTCCTCTTGGCTCGGTTCTTCTCTAGTGCATTCATGTTGCTTCGTGATCACGTACACCTTCCAAACGTTCCCGTCCACTCCTTCGCTTGCATTATTGCTCCTTCCACTTGATGTTTTCGCTTTGACTCACTTCCATACTCCCTTGCCTCACATGCATCCATGATATTCCTACAAAACAAAGCCTTGGCTGCCCCCCCATGCTTGTACTTTGCATGTGGTTTAAATATGTTGGAGGGGCATCCCGTGATGTATCATGGTGCATGCATGGTTAGGTTAACTAGATTGCCTCCCTTTAAGTGTGTTTAAGGCTAAGCACTCCTCTAATTTCGAAATTTAAAAATATTTTTCAGAGCCATGCAAGAGCTCAAGCATAAATTTAGAGAAGTTTTTAAACCATTAAAAACAAATGTAAGTCGAAAATATTTTTTGACTACGTCGATTTCGGTCTCACCGGTATAGTTTGCCTTCATTAGTTGAGAGCAAGCTTTTCCCGGCTTGATCATGGGGGCATAGGTTTAGGTCCTAATTTTGATTAGATGAGAGAGATTTTGAATGAAATAAAATTAAGTGAGGCTTAGAAAATTCTAATCTTAGAGAAACCAAGGATATGGATTTTTAAACCAACCAAAAATCAAGTTTCTAGGTTCACGCGAGTCCTACCACATGCTGAAATTTAAATAACATCTAGATACAAGTTGAAGGATCAGATGGCGACTAGAGAGGGGGGGAGTGAATAGGAGCCGGTAAAAATTCTTCCAAAAGAATCCGGCCTATACCCTAGACAAACCCCGATCACACACTAGCGATGGATCGAATCACGCACCAATCGCCAAGACCACGAGGTTATGGTTCAACCTCTAGCCTTAGGAACGATTCCTAGAAGCACACGCGGAAGCACTAGAAAGGGAAGGGAGGAATCGAATCAAGAAGCAAAGCGCACAGGCTCTGGCGGACCGTCCGCGCAGGAGGGGCGGACCGTCCGCGCAGGCCTCGCGGACCGTCCGACCCGAGGCCGCGGACCGTCCGCAACCGCACCTCGGATCGTCCGGCCCAACACCGCGGACCGTCCGTTAAAGCACACGGAACCTCCGCAGGCGACCCGAGAAAAACGGACCGTCCGCCAAGGCCGGGCGGACCGTTCGCGCCACCCACGGCACCGTCCACTACTCGAGCACGGACCGTCCGCAAACCGGCCGCAACCAAAACCAAAAACCAAACCGGATCGAAAGCAAAGACGCGCAAGAACACGACGAACACGCGACGAACCGGCCACCCGCGGACCGTCCGCGACCCCCCCGCGGACCGCCCGCGCCGCGCGGACGAACGAAACAAACGGCCCGACCCCGAAAGTCAACTCCCCCAAATCATCATCTCGATTTCCCAAACGGTTGAAGCTATGGAGACAAGGGTTTGGGGACTTGAAAAGCGTCACACAAGGATGCTATAGCCCAAAAATCTTGCCTCCTAACTCCCTAAATCACCGGGAATCGCGAATCCTTTGAGCACCACCGAAAGCTAGAGCACTGAACAAAAACTCACGAATCGAAGTGGTTTCCCGGTGTTTGAGGGCACAAGATCAAGCACAAAGATGCACAAGACATCTATCCATGTTTCCCTCAAAGAAATCCGGGGAGAAACCCACTCAAATCCGCTGAATAACACCGGGGACAAAGGCACGAAAACAAGCATGAAAAGCCAGGAAAAACAACCCCGAATCTTCTATACAAACCAGGAAAGATTCACAAGGTCTAGCATGCCGCCCTAGCATCCATCCCTCTCAACAAATCTCTCATGAAGCTCTCATGCTAGCCTAGAGAAAATGGAAGGAAAAATAGCTACGAAAATGAGAAAGAGGAGGGGGGAAATGAAACCCTAAGTCGTCGAGCGAGGGAGCCATCCACACACACTCATGGCTTATATATCAGGTCCCGCCGGAGTGGTAAATGACTCGACTACCCCTAACTAAACTACTGGCGATACAACCCACGTAGGGGCATTTAGGTAATGTTTGTGGGTCTTGCCATCGGACGGTCACGCCTTTGCCGCACCCCGCGTCCTCCCGACGCAAGCCATGCGATCCCGCCGCGTGTCCTCCGCCTCGAAGCTTCCCGACACGCCCGGATCCCGTCTCCGTCGTGTTGGGCCCTCGGACTTGGTTTTGAGGCCCAAACCAAGAAACCGCCCGCCGATGGTTTTGTGGGCAAACCACCAAACCCCGCGTGCCCGGTCCGCCTCCCGCCAAACCACTTGACTCGACCGCCACCATGCACCGGCTCGTCCGTCCACGACTTCGTCTTGCTCGTGTCGCCACCATGTGGCCCGCACCCGGCCCCGCCGTCCACCGGGTCCCTCGAACCGAGCCTACTTGTCTCTCCATCTCCCGGAGGCCCCTCAAGGCCGAAGACCTTTCGCGCCCGTTCTTCACCCGCAACAACACGAACTAGGCCGCAGCCTACACCTCGCGCACTAAGCCAAGAGTCGGTCCAACACCCGTTGTCAATCACTCATCACCGAGGAGCGGTCATCCATCGACCACCGGGACGCTCCCGGTCCTCAATCTCCCCCCTTGATGAGTGCATTGACAACACACAACGCGAAATGAAATTCAGAGAAAAAGAGAAAAGAAGAAAAAAGAAAAACAAAGAAGCTCAACTCATGACCAAAACCAAAGAAAGGCGAAGAAAGGTCACAAGTCAAGCAAAGCACAAACTCCACACCGAAAACAGCAAGAAAGCTCCCCCTGAACAAATGCAAGCTCCCCCTGAACATGTGAATGCAAACTTCCAAATTTCAGCTCACCTCTTCTGAATTTTCATTAAACTCACCTCTTCTCCCCCTTGTTGACAATGTATGAATCAAGGTGAAAATGCGGAAATGCAAGACAAAACATATAAACATCTACATGAGCTTCTCAAATAGGCCAAATCTAGTGTCAAAGGCTAAAAATGAGACAAAGATCACACATATGAATCATAGCATAGTCAAAGCATCGCCACAAGTAATATATGAAAATACAAGCATGTGACAAAGCAAAATTTTCAGATTTAAGCATTTTTACCAAAAGAAGGCTCGCTTCACATGTAAAAGCCTATCCATGTCACACTTGAGCCACAAACATGCATACCATTCATAGATCATACAAGGATATCAAATTCTCAAGCAAAAGATCATGGCAAACACCCATAAAGCAAAGCATGTCATGTCAAAGCTCATGAGCCATGTGTCCACTTCGGGGAGACTTCTCCACTGGTGAACATCATGCAACATGTTTTGCACCCATATGTGAAAGATAAGACATTTTAAACATAGACATGATGGATGGAGCATTTTTCAAGCATACACACTTCTTTTCAAGATTAATTCATTTCATGGTACATGAAGTGCCTTTGCGGCAAAAAGAAGCTTATGCTCCCCCATGAATGCAACATAGGCTAAACATTCACCATGATATACGGCCTTTGGACCAAATGCAAGAACAAGGCATCCAAGCACAATCTAAGCATGAAAAGCACATTTAGACCAAACCGTGACATGGATACACAACTACACACGAGTAGAGCACATTTCATCAAAAGTTAGTCAAGATTAGCATTTATTTCAAAAAGGGCTATCTCACCACACATATATCTCAAATATTCCAAGAGCATAGCCTCACATCACCATTTCTCCACACATATGACCAAAATCTCACAAATAGCCAGAGAGACTAAAATATGGCATATGAAAGAAGCTCATCATCCTAAAATGCAATATGATACAAATGCAACATGATATATGACAAAGATGGCTATCCTACCATGGTTTATACATCAAGCAAAGCATGTATATACATCAAAGTAAACATGGTATGATACATATGATACAAAAAGAAAGGAAATCCCCCAAGAATCAACTAGAAAGGGCAACAAACCCCAAGTTCCCCCCGCAAGCGCACAAATGTAGCTTGGTCGAGAGGCTTTGTGAAAATGTCGGCTAGCTGATCTTGGGTAGGGACATGGCTCAACACAATGATTCCTTTCTCCACATTGTCCCTCAAGAAATGATACCTCACTTCTATATGTTTGGTTCTGGAGTGAAGCACTGGGTTTTTGGCTACGCTTATGGCACTGGTGCTATCACAAAGAAGTGGGATCTGGGTGCACTCCTCACCAAAGTCTCTAAAAGTGTATGAAATCCACAACGGCTAGGAGCAACAACTCGCGACGGCAACATACTCTGCCTCCGTGGTAGAGTGAGCTACACTAGACTACTTGCGGGAAGACCATGAGACCAACAAAGACCCAAGAAACCGGCAAGTACCGAAGTAGACTTCCTCTCGACTCGACAACCAAAGCAAAATCCGCATCGGAAAAACCATGAAGAGAAAGAGTCGAGGAGGAAGAATACCAAAGGCCAAGACCAAAGGGGCGGATCGTAGGTACCGAAAATCCTCTTGACGGCCCGTCGATGAGATGTCCTCGGTGAAGCCCGATGTTGACGGTGTATTTTGGTGCACCTAGCATGTTCATTACACTTTGGTTTGGATTTGATTATGGAACTAACCCGCCACTAGGCACACTAATCATATAACAAGTTCATCTTTGTGCATGCATTTGGAAGTGTTGTGTTTATGTAGGAAAACATGGACATAAAGGACGGATTCGCAACAAGTTCAAAGGAGCATTCATGGAGTCTTGTTCATGTTCAAGAGCTTGCTGAAATCACTTCCAATGGTGGCGAGGACCGAAGTGCTATGAGGAACACCCCGGGGATTGAAGCGTAAAAGATCAAACTTCATGCAAAGAGAGCCTCCATCTTGGACGCGACGATAACAAAGCATCAAAATCATGCAAGTGGAGGGGGCAAAGTACATAAGTGCGCGAGGACCCACGGAGCAAAAGGGGCGACCGAACCGGGCCGAGTGGGCACGGGGCCGGCCGGCCCGAGCCGGCCGGCCCGGCCCGGGCTCCCGGCACCGGTTCGGTCCCGTTTTCCTTGCCCTCGAAGGATCTTCAACCCTAAAAACCCCGAGGCACCGCCAACACCGAGGAGAGGAGTCATTCGCACCGAAGGCCATCCACAAGCTAGAGAGAGAGGAGGAGGATCTCCGGCGGGAGATCAACCACTTCGAAGGAAGCACCCTCTCGTGGAGAAGGAAGACACCGGCGGAAGGGGAAACCATGATCAACGGTGCCATGATCGGCACCTTGATGGGGTAATCTTCTCATTCATCCATGGGTTGTAATCGATATTGAGATGTAATCGCACTTTGTCGGATTATCTATCTATCTTCTTGTGTTAAATATACTTTAATGCTTAAGGTTTGCAACCATGCCGTAAAGGGAGTAAGGCCTTAATGCTTCCTTGGATCCATTCAATACACCGTGTCCATCAAAGGTCTAGTCATGGATACCTTCGCGTAGTGACAGTACGAGAAGAGGGAAAGGGCGAAACCGTGGTCACAACCCCGATAGATTAGATTGGTTTTCATGTCTTTAAGCGATTGCATGCTCTAGTATCGTAGACCCGTGGGTGAGTGTCTTCTATCTTGATCGTTTATCATTCTCTCTAGTGTAGTTTAGTGTTTTCTAGTATAATAGTAGTTAGGGTTTTAGTAGCTAGTGTGTCGTTGTTGATCGAATGCTTGTAATCCCCTTGCTCCGCGGATTGACAAGAACCTTGGGAATCCCGTGGTGAAAAAGGTGTGGGGTCCGTACGCTTGCGGATCGTAGAGGGATACGTCTTTTATCCGTCAACACCTAAAAACGAGCGCACAGACACACGCTGAACTGTATGTCTGGCCTCGTCGCCGTCAAGTAGAGGAGGGAGCCGATCATGCTCCTGTACTTCCGCTGGTCCACTGGTTCTCCGTCCTCATCCGCATCCAAAGTGGCCGTACTCCCCATGGGAGTCGACATCGGCTTCACATCTTGCATCTGGAACTTCCTCAGCATGTCTTTTGTGTACTTGGTGTGGTGCACGAACGTTCCATCCTTCACTTGCTTGATCTGCAGCCCGAGAAAGTACTGCAACTCGCCCATCATGCTCATCTCGAACTCCCTGCTCATCTCATCCGCAAACTTGGCAACAAGGTTATGTGATGAGCCACCAAAGACAATATCATCCACGTATATCTGAACAATCAACAAGTCATTCCCATGCTTGAGGAGAAACAAGGTCCTATCCACGGTACCCATCACAAACCCTCTCGCTCAACGAGAAAACCTCTCAATCTCCCATACCAAGCCCGGGGCGCCTGTTTCAACCCATACAGAGCCCTTTTCAACCTGTACACCCTGTGTGGATACTTCTCACTCTCGAACCCCGGTGGCTGCTTCACATACACCTCCTGCTCTATGACCCCATTCAGAAAAGCACTCTTCACATCCATTTGTAACAACTTGAACCCTTTAGCCACGGCAAAGGCTAGAAGGATTCGAATTGCCTCAAGACGGGCCACAGGAGTAAAGGTCTCCTCATAGTCGATCCCCTCCTTTGAACTATATCCCTGAGCAACAAGTCTGGACTTGTTCCTCACAACCATCCCATTCTCACCCTCTTTGTTCTTCCAAACCCATTTGGTTCCTATAGGATGGCAATTTGGAGGTGGTTCAACTAACTCCCACACTTTGTTCCTCTCAAAGTTTTCCAACTCCTCATGCATAGAATTTACCCGGTTTGCATCGGATAAAGCGTGTCCAATGTCCTTGGGCTCAAAGGTGGCAACAAAATGCAAAGCATGAGCGAAATGAGAGGAATTTCTGGACCTTGACCGCGTAGTACGTTCGTCGATGTCCCCAATGATCTTCGATAGGGGGATGCACTTCTTGAATCCGCCGGGGAGCCTCACGCCTCGAGACTACCTCCCCCTCAACTTTAGCTTCTCTCGCCTGGTCCTCTTGTCGCACCGTCGTTGTCCATGATGTAGACGGTCCACCCTCCGTAGTGGTCGTAGGGGAAGTAGTGGGTACACATTCAGCTTCAGGCGCATGGTTCTCTCCATCATCATCTCTAGCTTCATCCTTCTCCTCTTCAAAGAGGTCCTCGGCCATCTCTTCATCACCTGCACATTCAAAGCCAAGAGAGGTACATGGCATTGTCTCGTCGAAGGTTACCTCGCAAGTCTCCATGATTTTGTTAGTCTCAAGGTTAGCACCCTATAGGCTCTAGAATAGTTAGCATATCCAAAGAAAATCCCATCACTAGACCTAGCCTCAAACTTAGTTTTCCCTTCTTAAGAATAAAACACTTGCAGCCAAAGACTCGAAAATGACTCACCTTGGGTGCCAGACCATGCATAAGCTCATAACAGGTCTTCCTCTTGAAAGCTCGCAATAAAATCCTATTAGAGACATGACAAGCTGTATTGACCGCCTCAGCCCAATACCTCCTAGGAGTCCTGTGCTCATCGAGCATCGTCCTAGCCATCTCACAAAGAGTCCGATTTTTCCATTCCACAACTCCATTTTGAGGGGGCACATAAGGGGTCGAATACTGATGTTCAAGACCTAGATCACGACAAAAGGCATCAAAACGAGAGTTCTTGAACTCAGAGCCATTATCACTGCGGATAGCTCGAATAGCATTCCCATGCCTCTCGTTTTTCAACCTCACGATCAGATCTCGAACAAAACCAAAAGTCTCACTCTTATCCTCCAAGAAGAACACCCAGGCATAGCGAGAGTAATCGTCCACCACAACAAGGACATACCACTTCCCACCCACCGAGCGAACTCGAGCTGGCCCAACAAGGTCCATATGCAACAGCTCTGTCGGACGCTCGGTCATGACATCGGTCAGGGGTGGATGGGGAGTGGCGACCATCTTACCATGCCTACAAGGAGCACAAACCAAATCCTTCTCAAGCTTCAACCTCGGCAATCCTCAGACAAGATCAAGACCACTCAAGCGGGAAACCAAATCAAAGCTCAAGTGTCCCAACCGCCTATGCCATTTCCACAAATCGAAGAAGGACCGGCCATCAAACAAGGCGAGCAGGACCCAAAGAACGAGAGAAATCACCACGAAAATCGACCCTCGGGGATGATCATACAAACAAGATCACCTCGAGAATCAAGCAAACGAGACTCGCCGGACTTGAAACGCACCTCAAAACCTTCATCAAGCAACCGAGAAACCTAAAGCAAATTGAAACCCAAATACTTCACAAGAGCCTCTCTCTTCAACGTTACCTTGTCACTCACATGCACAACACCCTCCGACAAAGACCCTTCCTCGTCCATTGTCCCCAAATGTGATGTACATCTTTTCCTTCACTGGGGTGAGGCTGGAGAACCACTTCTTATCTCCGGTCATGTGTCGAGAACACCCGGAGTCGATCAACCAAATGTTCTCCAAGCCTCCTACATGTAGTCAGAAACAAGAACGAGAGTGAGCTAGCGACTCGACACTGGGGTTAGCACAAAGAAAGTTAAACTAGTGTCGAGCCATCTGCTCAAAAGAGGGGTTAGCAAACATCATTCCCTTGCCACCAAACTTCCCATGTCCCATGGGAGGAGTACGAGCACCACGAGGGGGAAAACGTGGTCCATAGTTCGTCCGGAACCCAAAGCCGCGATCATCTCCCCCGAACCCGTACGAGAGGACGAGTAGGAGGACGTCCAGCAAAACCACCACGAGCCCGACCAAACCTCTCACCAAAGACGCACACCATCATCTCTCCTCTCAAACCTCTCACCACCACCTCTCGTGGGAACCCGCCAACACTCCTCACACTTCCCACACCCCGTGGAAGTGGCACTCTAGGCTCGGGAATACCGCGAGACCGGCGATACCTAACCTGGTTTGCTTGCTCCCTAGCAAGCCTCTCATCCCTCTTCCTCTTGTAGCAAAACTCGTAAGATGCCTCTCCTTGCCACAGTATTCACACCTGAAGGGGATGGGTTTTGGTTTTGGCTCTGGCTTCTCTCTAGGCTTCTCACCCTTCTCACCCACAAACTTCACCGGTTTCTGGAAGTCATTTGTCTTAGGTGGGAATTTGGGTGGATCTTGGGTTGTGTCGAGCTTGTTGCAAAGGTGGTTAGGCTTTGGTGTGAAAGAGTTCTTGGGTGCTTTTGGAAGTGGGACTTGGATCTCTCCGATCACCTCAAACTCGGGGTTAGACTCAACACACTTCTCATACACACTCTCCCCACTATTCTCTCCCACTTTCTCACCCAACTTCTCAAAACCCAAACCACGACCATCAGCTCTCTTGAACTCCTCAATCATGATTTTCAATTGAAGTTCCTGCCCAGACAACCAACCCAACACCTTCCTCAAATAGTCATTCTCCTCATAGATGACATCCAAACGGGAAGTAAGTTCAAGATTGCGCAAAGTGACTTCATCACAGCTAGTGCATGCATTGACAGCAGGAGATTTCAAAGATGCTTCCAAAGAACTAATGGTAGAGCGAGCATCAACAAGCTTAGCATGCATAGTAGGACATGACTTGCAAGCACCAAGCAAAATAGGTCTAGCCTTAAGCTCATAATACTCAGTCCTAAGAGCATCTAGTTTAGCCAAGGTGGAAGCATTCTTCTCATTAAGCAGTTTAATCTCATTCAACCATGCATCACACTCAACACATTCAACATCATCAGGAGTAGTAGGAGCAAGTTTCAAAGAGTCATTCTCAAGTTTCAATTCAAGCAATTTTGACTCTAGTTCTCCTACTTTCTCGCTAGCATTCTCAAGTTGTGCCCTAAGATCTTTCCTCATCTTTTTGGCATCTCTAAGCACACTATCACGGTTGTCAAGCAAGCCATTCAACCTAGCAATCTCGGCAAGCAAAGAGTCGGTGGTCACGGTTTACCTCATCCTCCGAGTCGGAGTCGCTCGTCTTTCTTCTCACTCTTCTTGCTCGCTTGAGCTATGGGCCATGCCACAAAAGCCCTCAAGCGCCACACGGCTCACCCCGCCGAGGTTCGCTTGCACTCTTCTTGCCATTGCGCCTCCCGGCGTCTTCATCTTCGCCGCTTGAGCTTGATCGCTCCTCGCTTGAGCTTGAGTCAACATCGCTCGCACCGGCCACCATCGCTCTTGCCGTATTCTTCTTGTAGCCGCTCTTGCTCGGTCGCCGCTTGTCCTTGTCCTTGCTCTTGGACTTGTTGAAGTGCTTGCCCTTGGAGGAGTACTTGTCTTCACGCCTCGGGTGCGCCTTGTACTCGTTCACCTTGTACTTGTTCTCCTCCGCTTCCGGCACTCGGCGATGAAGTGGCCACGCTTGCCACACTTGTAGCACGTCCCCGAGCTCCGCCTTGCATTCCTCCGACTCTCGTGTAGTCGTTCAAACCTTCTTGAGAGCAAGGCCGCCTCCTCCTCGCCCGAAGACATCAAACTCCTCATCCGGAATGGACATGAGAGAAGACAAGGAAAAGCGTCGACAGGAAGGGTTAGATTTGCCCTTTGATCCACCCACAAGAGCAAGACTATGGTCGGTCGAGCCCTCATGCTTGGATTGCAACTTCCGTCAACCTCACTCGACTTGAGCTTAGAAAAGAGGTCATCCAACTCAATAGTCAAGTAATGCCCGGACTCCTTGATGGCCTCAACCTTAGCACCCCAAACATTTGGGTCCAAGACATGCAAGAGCTTCAAAGCCCGATCATGCTCGGTGTACGGAAAATCCTCAACATTAGCCTTCATGTTGTTCACGATGGCGGTGAACCTGCGAAACATCGCATCAATGTCCTCACCGGGAAGTGGAGTGAAATTCTCATATTGCATCCGGTAAGAGACAAAGAGGCGAGCCTTCACATGGTTATCACCACCGTGAGCAACCAACAACTTTTCCCAAATTTGCCAAGCAAGATTCAAATGGCGAACACGCTCAAACTCCGGATCACACAAGCTCCGACCAAGTGATCAACGCCTTTTGCATTAGCCTCATACTTGGCCTTAGCACCGGCATCGGTCACCATAAGAGTATGGATGTTGACCGAATAGCATAGGTCTTGTCAAGCACAATGAAATCCAACGACTTCCCACGAAGAAAGATCATCATACGAGCCGCCCACTTGTGGTAACCCTTGCCATCGAAGTGCGGCGGACCGCCCCGCTCAACGTACGCCATCTTAGGATTCGAGACTTGTCAAAGTCGCAAAGAATCCAGCACCAAGCTCTGATACCAATTGAAGGATCAGATGGCGACTAGAGAGGGGGGAGTGAATAGGAGCCGGAAAAAATTCTTCCAAAAGAATCCGACCTATACCCTAGACAAACCCCGATCACACACTAGCGATGGATCGAATCACGCACCAATCGCCAAGACCACGAGGTTATGGATCAACCTCTAGCCTTAGGAACGATTCCTAGAAGCACACGCGGAAGCACTAGAAAGGGAAGGGAGGAATCGAATCAAGAAGCAAAGCGCACAGGGCTCGGCGGACCGTCCGCGCGGGCCTCGCGGACCGTCCGACTCCGAGGCCGCGGACCGTCCACAACCGCACCGCGGATCGTCCGGCCCAACACCGCGGACCGTCCGTTAAAGCACACAGAACCTCCAGAGGCGACCCGAGAAAACGGACCGTCCGCTAAGGCCGGGCGGACCGTCCGCGCCACCCACGGACCGTCCACTACTCGAGCGCGGACCGTCCGCAAACCGGGCCGCAACCAAAACCAAAAACCAAACCGGATCGAAAGCAAAGACGCGCAAGAACACGACGAACACACGACGAACCGGCCACCCGCGGACCGTCCGCGACCCCCCCGCGGACCGCCCGCGCGCCGCGCGGACGAACGAGAACACGGCCCGACCCCCGAAAGTCAACTCCCCCAAATCATCATCGGATTTCCCAAACGGTTGAAGCTATGGAGACAAGGGTTTGGGTACTTGAAAAGCGTCACACAAGGATGCTATAGCCCAAAAATCTTGCCTCCTAACTCCCTAAATCACCGGGAATCGCGAATCCTTTGAGCACCACCAAAAACTAGAGCACCGAACGAAAACTCACGAATTGAAGTGGTTTCCGCGTTTGAGGGCACAAGATCAAGCACAAAGATGCACAAGACATCTATCCATGTTTCCCTCAAAGAAATCCGGGGAGAAACCCACTCAAATCCGCGGAATCACACCGGGAACAAAGGCACGAAAACAAGCATGAAAAGCCACGAAAAACAACCCCGAATCTTCTATACAAACCAAGAAAGATTCACAAGGTCTAGCATGCCGCCCTAGCATCCATCCCTCTCAACAAATCTCTCATGAAGCTCTCATGCTAGCCTAGAGAAAATGGAAGGAAAAATAGCTACGACAATGAGAAAGAGGAGGGAGGAAATGAAGCCCTAAGTCGTCGAGCGAGGGAGCCATCCACACACACTCATGGCTTATATATCGAGTCCGACCGGAGTGGTAAATGACTCGACTACCCCTAACTAAACTACTGGCGATACAACCCACGTAGGGGCATTTAGGTAATGTTTGTGGGTCTTGCCATCGGACGGTCACGCCTTTGCCGCACCCCGCGTCCTCCCGACGCAAGCCATGCGATCCCGCCGCGTGTCCTCCGCCTCGAAGCTTCCCGACACGCCCGGATCCCGTCTCCGTCGTGTTGGGCCCTCGGACTTGGTTTTGAGGCCCAAACCAAGAAACCGCCCGCCGAAGGTTTTGTGGGCAAACCACCAAACCCCGCGTGCCCGGTCCGGCCTCCCGCCAAACCACTTGACTCGACCGCCACCGTGCACCGGCTCGTCCGTCCATGACTATGTCTTGCTCGTGTCGCCACCATGTGGCCCGCACCCGGCCCCGCTGTCCACCAGGTCCCTCGAACCGAGCCTACTTGTCTCTCCATCTCCCGGAGGCCCCTCAAGGCTGAAGACCTTTCGCGCCAATTTTTCACCTGCAACAACACGAACTAGGCCACAGCCTACACCTGCGCACTAAGCCAAGAGTCAGTCCAACACCCGTTGTCAATCACTCATCACTGAGGAGCGGTCATCCATCGACCACTGGGATGCTCCTAGTCCTCACAAGTCGTGGCTCTACTCGTGTGTTTTTTAGCATGAAAAACAAGTCAACCACAACACCATAATGAGGGTGAAGGGTTGAGTTAGGTTCTGAAATTTTTTTTTGGTTGTGGTTTCTCGAAAAGAAGCAAACAAACACATAGGATGGTTCATGTAAAGGGTTTATGATCAAGCAAAATATTCAACCAATAATTATGTCTCTAATATTGTTCAACCATTCTAAGTCTAATGTTTTGCGTAGTAAAATTCAAAACTGAATTAAAAGGACTCGAAAAACCCGGAATCGGGTTGTCCTCCCGTAGCTTATTCTTGACTCGACGAAACGGGTTGCCTCCCGCCTAGCGCTTCGTTTATAGTCCATGGCTAAACTTCTTCACTTGATTACTCGATCAACGCTCTTTGCGAGCGTTGCAATCTTGGGTACCCACTTCCGCACCATCTTGGGCACGGGCTTCTTCTTCGGCTTAGTCAATTTTTTTTTTTGGTCTTCACAGCCGGCATTGTTCTTTGGTTTTGACGGATGCAACAACTTCCTTCATGTAGTGGCTCAGCATCTCGAACCCCGGTCTTCGGTTGTGATCTTCATGGTGATCCTTCATCTCTCCCGAGTGAGCTTGAGTAGCCTTCACCGTCTTGGGACCTTGGAGTTGTCTCGGATATTCTTCTTTGTTACCCATCGGGCGCCCGGCAAGTTGTCCCACTTGCGTCTAGCATCTTCATCACGATGAACACTTCACGTATAGAGCTTCCGACCTCCGTCACCTTGCCATCTAAATTCTTCAATATTTTCTCCATAGCCTCGAACTTAGTGACGGCGTCCTTGTTGATCTTAGCTTGCTCGTCCATCAAGTCCTTGAATTGTGCACAAAGAGGAACCAAATCTTGAATGGACGAACTTGCATTAAATCGGGGTTACCTTGGACATGGTCGTACTCCACACACTCCTTGCATGTGGAACTTGCTTCGGCGGCCTTTAGGTGTTGAGCTTCTTTCTCCATCTCCATCTTCTCCATCCTCCTCTTAAGTAAACTGATATGCCACTCAAGGAATCCGGCTCGTATGCATTCAGCTCTCGCAATCGTCATGCGGATAGTTGAGACCTTGATCTTGAACGGCCTCCCGGCGTCTTGAAGGTTTATGATAGGTAGATCAACGATGTCCGGGGTGCGTAGCGCTTCGGTGGTTGAGGTTGATCTCCCTTTGGACTTGGAGGTGGTGATTCCCTTGGAGATTTCGACGGTCCTTCGACTTCAACTTTTGAATTTCCAACCCTTTAGCTTGTGTTGCACGTCACCTTTGCCTGTAAAGTTTTCCTGGATCATCCACAAAAAAGTTTGGGTTTCTTGGAGAGGTAGCCAACCATCTCCGGTTAGGGTTAGTAATAAAACAAAAATCTAAACATAAAATCTAGGGTTAATCAAAACTAGATTAGATTGATTTTTTTTTCTTTTTGAGGATGATCAAACATAAGAGATGCAAAAGAAAATCAAAAGAAAAACTCGAAAGATAAGCGATACTAGATCGGATCTTGATTGCTTGTTCCCGGCAACGGCGCCGTTAAAAAGGGGCTTGTTGACGGTTAATAGTTGTATCAAAGTTCGTTTATGACTTGCAAGCGGACAAGTCTCCCGTCGTAGTCAAGGGACCCTTCTTCCCTCGAGTGGTGAACCCAAGGTATCGAATCCGTGGAACAATGTGCAACGCAAGGATTCAATCTAGTAAAGCAAGGTAAGCTATCTTATGATGAACTAAGTTGCATCTAATCTACTAACTCATAAAGAAAACACATCTAATCTAATCTACTAAAAAGGTAGAAAGAGATAACCGATCTAGAGAGTTTAGATCATGCTTATGTTGTAGCTCCAAACAAGATAGATGAAGATAGAAAAGCGAATCTCATTAAAAGCATCTTTAAATCGTGGCCTTCCATCCGACTCCGAAAACGCCCGCCTTTCGAACCCCCGTTCGTCACAACGTATCCCTATTCATGCGGGTAGTCTAGGGCGAGTTCGATAGAACAAGTTGAAATCACTTGGCCGGTCCGGCATGCACCTCTAGCCACCGCGGCTACAAGAGCACCCTATGTAATCTAGCCGCAAACTAGATCGTAGAAGAAGCAAAACCAAGAAGAAAAAAAATCATCGAGAAGGCACTTAATCGCTAGAAATCGGATTCACTTACAAACTTCACCATGAATGATTACATGAACAAGATCACCACCGGGCCCTCCCTCGATCTTGATCCTCGCTCCGAGCTCCGACGTGGTCTTCCATGCAAGGTTCCCACGTCGGCTAGGGAAACCCTAGACAACTAGCACGACCCTCATCTCCGAGATGGTGTCCCTCAAGCTTCTCTCGCTCCTCGGCGGCGGATTACGACTTCGGTTCCGCGTGGCTCTCGGTCGGGGGGCTATTTATAGCCTCGAAGCAATTAGGTCAAAGGGGAGGCCGATTGGGCCCCGAATTGGCCGGGCCGACCGGCCCGGCCGGCCGGCTCGGGCCCACCCGGCCCATCTCGTGGCCTGCTTCGCCCGGTGTTGCTTCCCGCGTCTTCTAGATGTTCTCCCCTTTTGCATGTGGTCCCTTGACGTCGGTTTCTCTCCGAATTGGACTCAATTCCTTGTCTTGCAAGATTCAAAGACTTTTCTCGGTTCGGTCCTCGGAGTTTATCATCTTCTCGAGCTTGGTCCTTGGGCTCTTGGAGTCATGTTCACTTCATTGCTTGACTTGTATCGGGCTTCAAGGTCTTGTCATGAGGTGCTTAATGAACTTATCCCGGAAGTCTTGCTTTCAACGTTAAAACCCTGCGTAAACACTTAACTCCAAAACCGACATGCACAAGTGAACTTGTTATACCACGGGGGTTAGTACCAATGAATAAGATACAAAAGTCATGCCAACACCGAAGGTAAACTAATGGCTAGGTTGACGGATTTTCACGGTCAACAGTCGCTTCCTTGTGTGATGAGTGATTGACAACATTGTGTGGACTGATTCTTGGCTAAGTATTGCAGGTGCAGGTTGCGGCTTGACAGGTGTTGGTGCAGGTGAAGAACATGCGTGAAAGGTCATGGCCAGTGAGGCCTCCAAGTGTGGAGAAGACAAGTAGGCTTTGTTCGAGGGACCCGGTGGCCAGCGGGGTCAAGTGCGGGCCGCATGGTAGCATGAACAAAAAGATGAAGTCATGGACGGTTTCTTGGTTGAGCCTCAAAACCAAGGTCGAGCCGGGACTACGTGGGAGCCGAGTCATGAGTGGCGATTGGCGGAGGCTACACAGAGTTCGCAGGGTTTCCAGTGGTTCACTAGAAAACCACTGGCTTCCTTGGTTGATCCACAAAGCCAACACTGGAGAACCGAAGATGGAGATGCGGCAGCTCCAGACCGGTCTGGCCGGTCAGGAGCATCGGTCTGACCGGTGTGCGATGACGCAGTCCGGAGACTTCGAAGCGGAGGACATGCGTCGGGATCGCAAGGCTTGCGTCGAGGCTAAGCAGGTTGTGGTCGCCGGGCATGTATCCCTAAATAGCTAGCAAGGGTATTTTAGACTTTCGGTTGTGTAACATCCTGGAATTTTTCCCGGAGTGTTAGCAACGCGAAAATGTGGATTTCAAAATTTCGATTTGAGATTGGGTGCATAATTAAGATGTAAGGCTGTCTTCTTCGATCCTTCCCTAATTTCCTAGATTTAATTTGAGCAAAAACATAAAATTTAGGAATTATAATTTGCTAGTGTAAGAACCTTGGATTTTATGGGATTTATTTTGCATCTTAATTGTGTGGGATTCCAATTTGAATTCTAATTTAAATTCGAATCATAGTTTAAATGGGAGCTAGGGTTTAAGAAAATAGGAAAGGGACCTTTGCACTTTGGGCCATAACCACAACAGTAGAAGTCTGCCAGACCCCCTCCATCTTGCACCGCAGCCCTGCACGAACACCGCAGCCCGCCTAGCCTTGCGGCCCAACACAGCCAGCCGACCCAGCTATCACCCACCTTTCTTCTTCTCTCGCTGCCATGCGGGACCCGCCGGTCAGGCCTTATCCCTTTCCTCTCTGGCTTCTTCCCCGTGACGCACACCGTGGGGGCGCGGGACAGGAGGCGACGCAAGCGCCTCGGCCCCCATGGCCACCGCCCCCCGCAAAGGTCGGCCGTCGGATGGCCTCCACGCGTGCCCCGTGCCGCATCCGCACCGCCCACCCACCGGGCCCCCGAACCCTAGGGCGCCGCCCTATAAAGCGTGCCGCGCTGGTCTCCCTGTACCGCGCCGCTGCTTGGGGATTCCCCCCCCCCAAATCTACCGCCACTGCACCAGAAATTAGCGAGGGAGGAGTGGAAGAAGAAGGAGGAAGTGGGGGCGATCAGGACCGCCGCCCCGGCGCCGAGCCCTTGGCAGCCGGCGGGGGTGAGGCGCATCCCGCAGGCGCCATGTCCATCCCTGAGCCACTGTTCGTGAAGAAAAAGAAAGGAGAAGCAGGGGGAGAAGAAGAGAAGGAGGAGAGGGAGCTGCACTGCTGCGCCGCCGGCCGGTGCAGCTGAAGGTCGTCGCCGCGACGCCACCAACCCGCCGCCGCCTCTAAAGCAGGTGAGCCCGTCCCCCTCACCTGATGGAAGTTGTGGTGGTCTTCGAACCACTTGTGCACCGCCAATGTCTAGCCTTAACCTTGTGTCTGCGGCCTTGTTTCCATCACCGTTCGCGGGAGCTGTTGTCGTCGTGAAGCCGGAGCTGGAACCACCAAGAACGACGCCGCCCCTGCCTGCTTCCTCTTCACCGTGATGTTCGCCTACCTCAGCCCGGCCCGATTCTCGCATCCCCCCGCTCGCGTCCGCGCGCCGCCGCGCCGACACCGCCTCCTCGCCGTCGTGTCCAGGAACGTGAGGTGAGTTTCCCCCATCACCGTGTTGTGGACCCGGCCTTCGAGCCGAGGCTGGACCGAGCCTTGTGAGCTCGCTGTATGTTGCCCACTGCCCGCACGCGCCACCGCGCAGACCCGCCGTCGCTTGAGAGCCGGCCATCGAGCCCGACATCGCCACCGGCTTCGCCTCGGGAGAGGAGGCTGTGGGGGCGATCTTTGACGGCGAAAGGGCAAGCGGCTCGGACGACACGCTCGCGGAGAGAGCAAGTCGGGGAGCCCCACCGGAAGGACAAGCGGGGCAAAGAAAGGGAGAAGGCGGCCGCCGGCGCGCGGCGGCGCGGCGGCGATGATGCGAGGCCCTTCTTTGACCGGCTCGACGAGGCCCTCGGCCGGCCCCTCGAGGTACGGGGGTGTTCGATGACATGTTTGAAAAAGCCATGTCCATACCACAAGACCCCGATGAACCACACCCTTGGGTATGCGATATGCTCAAGAAGTTCTATGGATGCGCCACGCGGGGACGCGGAGCGGGGACGGAGGAGATGGCGACGCGGCGGCTTCCGCGGGGTGGAGGGCGTGTTCCTCATCTTCGGGGGACGCACGGGCGGGCCTGTCAACCCGCCGGCGCGAGGGCGGGGAGCGGCACGGGTCCTCGCCGCGAGAGAGGCACCTCCCTCCTTCCTCGGCCCCGGGTCGGAGACACCATCACCTTCGGCCACAGAAGACCCGCCGAACCGCATCCCCAACCGGGCCATTACCCACGGTGGTCGACCGGGTCATTGGGAACACGCGGTTCTCGAAATGCGATGGACGGGGGCAACGACCTCAACATCCTCTACGCGCATACGGCGACGCGTGCATTTGAGGATCGGGTTGGACGGTGCGGCCAGCACGACGCGCGGGTTTCATGGCGTCGCGCCGTGGCGGGTCCGGCCCCTCGAGACGATCGACTGCCAGTTTGGTTCGGCACTGCGAAGAATTTCCGCAAGGAAACGCTCACCTTCGAGGTGGTGGGGTTCAAGGGTGCCTATCACGCCATACTTGGGCGGCCACCCATCGCCAAGTTCATGGCGGTCCCCAACTACACCTACCTCAAGATGAAGATGACGGGGACCGAACGACATCATCACCGTGGAGCTCGTCCATCGAGCACGCATTCGGCTAACGACGTCGAGTGCGTAGAGCACGCGCGGCGGGACGAGCGGCGATCACCACCTTGGAAAAGATGGTCAACGGGACAACGGCTCACGCGAGCGCAGGGCAACTTCGAGACGCCGGAGCGAACCAGGGGTGCCCCTCGACCTGCTACCCCGAGGGGCAAGGCGTTGAGGGTCGGTTCCACCCTCGATCCAAAATAGGAAGTGGTGCTCGTCGACTTCCTCAGCGCCAACGCCGACATCTTCGCGTGGGCCCCTCGGATATGCCAGGCATCCCCAGGAGGTCGCCGACACTCCCTTGACATCTTGCCTCATGCCGTCTTTGTGCGGCAACGGCTCGCGTTTCGGCCGAGGAGCGAGCGGCGGGCTATCGGAGCGGAGCGCGGAAGCTTCTCGAGGGCGGGTTCATCAAGGAAGTGTTCCACCCTACATGGCTAGCAAACCCTGTACTTGTAAAGAAAAAGAACGAGAAATGACGGATGTGTATAGGCTTACACTAGTCTTAATAAAGCATGTCCTAAAGTTCCTTTTCCTTTGCCACGCATTGATCAAATTGTTGATTCAATGGTGGGTGTGAAGCTGCTTTGGTTCCTTGATGCCTACTCGGGTATCACCAAATAAAGATGAAGGAGTCGACCAGCTCGCGACTTCGTTCATCCTGTCGTTTGGGATCGTGCATTGCGTCTGTCTTAGTTCGGCCTCGAACGTGGGTGCAACGTATCAACGCTGCATGCAACACGTTTTCGGAGATCAGGGAATGGTAGTTCTCCTTGTTTCCTTGACGGCTCGTCCAAGATTTTCTCAGGGTATTCTCGTATACCTAGGTTTTTTTGCAAGTCAAGCAACTCCATGGGCACTTGCTTTGCCTCCACCGCCTTCTCACTCTTCTTCACCGTGACACGTGAAACACCGGGTGAACCCCCGCCATTGTCTCAGCAAGGCAAGCCGGTAGGCCAAACTCCCAATCCTTCGGTGATAGGGTACGGTCCCACGTACCTCAGGTGCAAGCTTTCCCTTCACCAAGAACCTCTTGGTTCGGAGCGGTGAGACTTTCAAGTACACCCTGGCCGCCAACCGCAAAGGTCAACTCTCTCCTTCTCTTGTCGGCATAGCTCTTCCGACGACTTTGAGCGATTTTCGTGTTCTCTCGAACCTTTCTCAACCTTCTCCTCTCGCTTCCTCAATGATTGCCGGCCCAAACAGGTTCGCTCTCCGACCTCTCGACCAAGTTAGCGGGGTTCTCGCACTTTCGACCGTAAAGTGCCTCAAAGGGTGCCATCCGAGACTTGCTTGAAAGCCGTTGTTGTACGAGAACTCGCAAACGGCAGTCGCTCTCCCAATCAGCACCATAGGTGAGTGCACAAGCTCGTAGCATGTCCTCCAGACCCGGTTGACTCTCTCCGTCCGCCCGTCGGTCCGTGGGTGAAAAGTCATGGCCGTAGCCGAGAGTGGTGCCCATAAGCTTGTGGAAGCTCCGCCAAAACTTGGAGACAAACCGTGGCCCTCGATCGTACACGATACTTCGGGGTGCCCCGTGTAGCTCGAGTATGTGTTCTACGAATGCCCCGCCAACTTCTCGCTTGCATACCCGGTATTCACCGGCACAAAGTGAGCCACTTTAGTCAGCCTGTCCACTATGACCCAAACTGAGTCGTTTCCTTTTGGTGTTCTAGGGAGTCCCACCACAAAGTCCATGGAGATGTCCTCCCACTTCCACACTGGGATATCCAACGGCTTCAACAAACCAGCAGGTTTCTGATGTTCAATCTTTACTCCGCGCTGTGTGTCGCAACAGCCACGTAGTGTGCTATGTCCTTCTTCATATCCTTCCACCAGCACTCGACCTTCGCATCTCTCGTACATCTTGGTGTCGCCGGTGAATCGAGTACCTCGAGTCGTGAGCTTCTCTCATGATCCGCTCTCTGAGTGCCTTGTCTTGGGGTACACGGATCCGTTCTCTCAACCACACAAAGGTCCTCGTTCATCGACCCGATAGTCCTCTCGCTTTGTCCTCGCTTCATTAGTTCTCGCAAGACTTTGATTTCTCGCACACTCTTTCGGGTCGTACGGATTCGCTCCTCCGTGTCATAGGTCACTTGCATCACGTTGACTTGTCCTTGATCCACAATCTCGATTCTCGCCTTCTCTAGCTCTTCATGCAAAGCAAAGTTGCTCTTCCTTTATCATGAGGTTGTTGCGCATGTTTTCCGGCTCAAGGCATCCGCCACGACGTTAGCTTTGCCTCGGGTGGTAGTTGATCTCGACGTCGTAGTCCTTGATCAGCTCTAACCACCGTCTCTCGCCTCATGTTCAGATTTGGCCTGTGTAAAGAAGTACTTCGGGGCTCTTGTGGTCGGAAAACAGTCTCACACTTGTTCCCTATCGGGTAGTGTCTCCGCATTTTGAGCGCATGCACAACACCCGCCACCTCCAAGTCGTGTGTCGGGTAGTTCTCCTCGTGTTTCTTCACCTGCCCGGAAGCATAAGCCACAACTTTCCCTTCCCGCATCAAAGCACACAACCAAGTCCTTGCTTTGAAGCGTCACAAGTAGACCACAAAGTCTTTCTTGATGTCCGGCAAGGTAAGCACCGGGGCCGTGGTGAGTCTCTTTTTCAGCCTCTTGAAAGCTCTTCTCACACGCTTCTAACCACTCGAACTTTGTGTTGTTCTTGAGCAATCTCGTCATTGGCTTTGCGATCTTGGAAAAGTTCTCAATGAACCTCCGTAGTAACCCGCCAACCCAAGGAAGCTTCGACATCCGTCACGTTTAACGGTTGCTCCCACTTGGTCACCGACTCAACCTTGGACTCGATCCACGCTATCCCCTCTCCGCCGACAACACGTGTCCCAAGAACGCGACCTTCTCCATCCGTAACTCGCACTTGCCGAACTTGGCGTACGCTCGCTGCCTCGGCCTCTCTAGCACAACTCTCGTGTGCTCCTCGTGCTCCTCGGGTCTCGCAGTAGATCAAAATATCATCGATAAACACCACTACAAACCTGTCCAACTCTTCCATGAAGACCTTGTTCATCAAGTTCATGAAGTAGGCCGGGCGTTGGTCAGCCCGAAAGAAACCACCACGAACTCGTACAAGCCGTAGCGTGTGGTGAAGGCCGTCTTGGGTATGTCCCCGCTCCCGGATTTTCATCCGGTGGTAGCCTCGACCCTCAAGTCGATCTTGGAGAAGAACCTTGCCCTTTTGAGTCTATCCAAAGAAATCCTCGATTCTCGGGCAGTGGGTACTTGTTCTTGATTGTCATCGAGTTGAGCGTGCGGTAGTCAATGCACATCCTCTTGGTACCGTCTTTCTTCTCCACGAAGAGCACCGGTGAACCCCACTTGGTGAGGCACTCGGCCGAACAAACCCTTGCTCGAGCAACTTCTTGAGCCGTTTCTTCAACTCGTCCACTCGTCCGACGACATCCCGTACGGACTCTTTGCAACGGGCCCCGCCCCCGGCACGCCCTCAATCACGAACTCCACGTCTCGGTCGGGGGGTAACTCCGCCCCCCTCCTCCGGAACACGTCCGAAACTCACGGACCACCGGGATCTCTTCAATTTCTTTCCCACTCATGTTGCACATCATCGTAGCAACCTTCGGACCTCGCGGCTCGATCCGTACCGTTGTCCCGCCGGGGTGTTCAAGCCGTATCACTCGGGGTTGCAAGAAACTATCCCGTTGTGCTTTGCCAACCAATCCATCCCTAAGATCACGTCTATCCCGAGAGACTCCAAAACTCGCCAAGTCCGCCGTGAACGGTAGCCCCTCAAACACCATCCTCACCCCCCGCACTCTAACGTACTCCCTTTCGCCCTAGCGGAGAGCTAGTCGTGATAGGCCTTGGTCGAGGCTTAGTTGGTAAAGACCTTTCTTTAGCAAACTTGGTAGAAATATACGAAAACCGAGCTCCGCATCAAACAAAACAAGAGTCAAAACCGAGTCAACAAGGAACTCACCAAGTGTGACGTCGGGTGCAGCCGCCGCATCCTCGCCGGTGAGGTGGTTCGTACGCCTCGAGTAGCCGGCGGCCGAGCGTACCTCTCGCCGTGTACGAGGTGGCCGTCCTCCCGAGGCCGGTGGCTTGGCCGGGGTCCGGAACCGAGTGCCGCGGCTCCGACTCCCCGGGTGGTACCGGCGGGGGCACTCAAACGACTTATGCCCAACCCCGACGGCGCTGAAGCATGTCACCTTGGATCCGCTCCGCCGCCCGCGGTGGTGGCCTCGGCTTCCACCGTTCGACCCCCACTCCCACCGGGTGGGCCCCCGCTCCGGGGCCGAGACCGAGAGGCGTGGTGCCTCCCGCCGGGTCCGGTGGCCCCGTGCGTAGCCCTCGTCCTCTCGCCTCTCGGGGTGGACCCGAGCGTCCTCGCCTCGGTCCGTGCGCTTGGACTTGCTCCCTCGTACCTCCATGTACTCCAACCTTGACCTCTCCACTATCGTTGCCTTGTCGATTATGGAGCGAAGTGCTCGGCGGGGCCGTGCGCGGACAAGTGGTGTGCCATCCCCTTGTGCGCCCCTTCCCCGAACCAAGACACCTTCTTCTTTCTCGTGTCGGTGTCGTCCGGCGCGTACCTCATCACGCTCCCCGGTAACGGTTGGCGTACTCCTGCACTGACATGTTTCCCATCTTGAGGTGCCTGAACTCGTCAGCCTTTCTGTCCATCACTGCGTCTGGGATGTGGTGGCTCCGGAAGGCCTCCACGAACTCGTCCCACCCGATGTGCAACGGGTCCCGGTGCGAGTCACAGTAGCTGTCCCACCACGCACTGGCTGTGCCAACCAGCTGGTGCGCGGCCACGGTCACACACTCCTCCTCTGTAAGCTCAGTCAGCTCCAGCTTCTTCTCGATCTCACGTAGCCGCTGTCCGCGTCCATCGGCCAGGCCGAGTGGTCAAAGGTAGGCGGGCGCAGCCTTGTTGAAGTTTTCAACCCTTCTTCCGGAAGCCCTCTCGGGAGCGTTGCGGTTCGGCCCCCGTGGTTGTTGTGGTTGTTGTTCGGGCCAGCATCCGGGTGATCGTCCGCATCGACCGAGCCCGCACCGCCATCACGTCGGCCAAGTTCGGGGGGAGGTGGCGGTGGTGGCACCTCGAGTCCCCCGAGCCCGGCCTCGCTCCTCCCCTCCGGGCCGGGGTACCCGCTCGTGCTCGAGCTCCCCGCTCCCGAGCTCCCTCGTCGTTGCGCGCGGCTCCTCGACCGCCGACTCGGCCTCCTCGGCCTCCGCGGAGCCCGCCTCGTGGCGCGAGACCTCCACGACGTCCGCGGCCTCTCGCTCCCCGCCGGGTTAGGGGCATCCTCCCCTCCGTCGTCCCCGCCGACCTCCTCGAAATGAGCCGGGGAGTCGCCGGACCTCCTTGCTCCCGACATCCGTTCCAAAGAGCAAGAGTTAGTAGCGGTAGGGAGAATGTATTTAATCGAGTTATAAACTATAATGGAGTAATCCTCGCTAACAATCACAAAATTTCGTACGTACATTAAGAAGCATGAAAACCGAAAGAAACCATGAAGATCCATGTCACTCAATCAATGCCACCATACAAAAGAGGTGCACCTCGAGGTTTACTCCTACAACCTTCGAGGGTACACGACAACACATCTCGCTAACGCATGGTACATCATGGGGTAGCTACTACGTGCATGTCACATGAACGGTAGCATTACATCTAACTCATTACATCTACTCGAATCGCTACAAGATCTCTACTCCCTTCACCGAATACTCGGGGGTGTCTCGGAGCCGGTGTCCCGTGGAACCGAGTAGAACGGCGGGGAGTGGACTCTCGGGTAACCCAGCACCTCGATCGCCGGTCCCCCCGTAGTAGTCACGAGTGTCCCGTAGAGCACGATCCATCTCCGCCGTGTCCTCGCGAACCACTCGGGCACGGCCGCACTCGTGGTAGGAGTGTCGGGGGAAGCTCGAAAGTCTCCATCCTCGCCTCCGGGGCCTCTTCTTGGGTGGCGCCCGTGCGGAAAGCGCCTCCGGCTCGCGGCCCTCTCGGGTCGGAACGCTCCCGGTGCCGCGCGGGTCCTCGTCTCGCTTGGTCCCTCTCCTCGTAGACCGCTCCTCCCGAGTAACACATGTGGTGGTAGTTGTGTCGGCTCGCCTCCCGTAGGTCCCACACCTTGACCCGGTAGTCGATCGCCGCGGCTCCGATCGACTCCACTCGGTCTCGAGCCTCCGCCACCCTCACTCGATCCTCTCGCGCGGCCTCCACCGAAGCCCGTGAGCCTCCCGCTCCGCCCTCAACCGTGCCTCCAAAGTAGCGATCCTCCAGAGTCTCTCTCGCATCGGCCGCGGCCGCCGCCGTCCCGACCGTACTAGCTCTCCATTCCTCTCGTGCGCCGCCTCCCGCCTCGTCCAAGAAGTCCTCTCTCGTCCTCCTCCAAGTCCCGAACCCGCCGCGCGAGGCCGCGTCACACCTCCACCGAAGGTACGCACCTCTCCCCGTCCGCCCGGAACGCAGCCTCGGTCCCGGGCCGGGATGCACCGCCCGTCCGCGAGCATCGCCTCGGTCCTCCCCGTCCACCGGAGTCACCTCCTCGGTACCGTGCTCGGTCACTCGAGTCCCGCCGACCGTGGTCGAAGATCTCTCGCCGAAGTACTCGAACGGTGTGTCCTTCACCTCTCCCCCGAGCGGAGTCACAAACCTTCTTGAGAGCCCCGCGTGCGCCGGTCCGGTGCGCCTCCGTGACCGAGCTCTCGAAGCGCACACCACTACCTCCTCAAGCTCGGCACCCGTGGGTCCGCCGGCACCGTGACGGTCGGTAAGTGGGAGTCGCTCCAAGTGCCCCATGGCCCTCCCCTTGTAGCTGACACCGTCGGTCTCCACTCCTGCTGCCTCCAGGCACTCCCTCAGCAGGTGGCAGAAGCCTCCGTAGCTCTTGCCGTCCGACTCCAAGGTAACCCACGTCGTCTCCGCCATCTGCACAACGTTGTTAGAGCGTAGTTAGTAAGGCAGTTAGTGAAAGTTAATCAAGGTAATGCATATATATAAGTATAGTTATATACATACGGAAGCCAAGGAGTTTATATAAAGTTTCAAGGTTCAGAAACGGCTTCCTATGCTATCGACCATTCCTGGGGCTCGTCCTACAGTCAAGCATGGCTCTGGTACCAACTGAAACGACCCGGATTTCCGCGATCGGAATCCCGAATCTTAGCACCTCGGTGGTAGTCCCAGGAGGCTACCACGTGCAATCCCTGTCTCAGCGATTCCAAAATCCATACAGAAAAGTAAAGACAAAGCGATGGAGTACAACATTTATTTTATTACATTAATCAGAGTACATCTCTTCGGCACATGCCGGGTACAAGTCCATCGGGGACCGAATCAAACAGAAATAAAACGTCTAGCAGCGGCTCCATGATAGCGCGGGAAACTCCATATCCGCAGTGCGCTCAAGTGTAGGAAGAGCTCGGCCCACCGCACCGTCGTTGTCGAAGTCGTAGTCCGGCTCGGGGTCGAGTCACCGTGGTCTACCCGATAAGCGGGTAGGTCATGTCGCCTTCCCAACAAAGAGGCAAAAGCGGTGTATATTCTACTATGCATGAGGTAACCCTAATCTGGCCGTAGAAAGCTTTAGCAAAGCAAAGAAGGCAACATTCAAGGTAAGCGGAATATAGCAAGGAGGTCCACACCTCGGGGAAGCTTTCGCTTCCGAGGTCCACACCTCGGGGGTCCACACCCCCGCTCAAGGAACACCACACCAAAGCACCGGATCTCAACCACGATCCGTAACCCAACTCTCATCCGCGATGTGGGGCCCACCGCTCCTATCCCCACATCTCAACGGCCGTAGCCGGCTCACACACTCGGGGGAGAGAAGAAGCACAAGAGAAGTGTATCTAGTCGTGTGAGAGATCGAAAGACTGTCCATAACCAGTGGACACGGACTATAGCTATAGGTTTAACACTGCGCAGAGGTTGTACAACCGTACCCGCCCGAATAGGTCCGGAACCGCCGTCACCGTGTCCGACCCTACCATACGGCCGAAGCCCAAGTAAGTGGATAGTACCCTTCGCATCTCCGAGCCTCGGCCCAGCCCTCCGCGCAGCTCATACTACCCGCGAGAGGTCCCTCGAAGCCGTGGAACCCTTCCCCGGCCTCGCCAGGGCAAAGTCTACTAAGGAGGGACAAGACCACTCCCCGACACGATCACACCGATCCTCCAGCGGGAGGGGTGCTATCCACTACAAGTCTCACCCCCGCACCCCCGCCCAATACAAGGCGGGCGTCCGTACGTAAGTAGTCATTCGAAACAAGGTCAACCGACGATCGGTCCTTAAGGGGCCGAGAGCGAGCACTCGCATCTCCATCCCACACGACACGACCCTCGGGTAAGAGGCCGGATCGCATCTTCCCTCGGCGCCGTTCACAAGTAACCGGCGGCTCGCTCCCGCCAAAACACAAGCAAGGGGAGGTACTCAACCCGAACACACGCTAGAATCACACCGAGATACCCACATCTCACTCAAACCCGCAGCACCATCCATAATCGACAACAAAAGTATGGATAGTTGAAGTAAGGGACTAGCTAGGGGTCCGTAGCTAGTCCCGCAGTAGTAGAACAAGGAACAGGATATGATAAACATCAAGGCATGGCTAGTAAACGGGTTATGCAATTCATCGAACAATGCATTAAAGTAAAGCACTAGCGCCTAAAAATCAACATAGGATCTATATGGTTGGGAGTGACATGACACCTTCGTGCCGTTGAAGGGCCGCCGTCCGGCAAAGGTACTCGGGGTCCTCCACGTCCTCCCGGTCGAAGCTCGGGTCTCGCGGCACGAGATTCGACGCGAAAATATAAATACGGTGCACATCTAAGCAATAACTCCAAATAAAATCCAACTTAGAAAATCCAAAAGAGCCCGAACTACCTAGAATCAGCAAGGTTTTGCAAATACGGATTTATAGAAATTAGTTTTGTATTTTACCGAGCACCCTAGAATTTCTTACTAATTTTTAAAGGTCTAAAACATTTTCTCGGGAAATTAAAACGGAAAAGAAAAGGGGTTTTTCTCGCCCCAAGGGCCGAAAATGGGCCGGAAGGCTAACCTCGGGCCGAAATCGCCCCCTTGGGCCTTGGTCCAACGGCCCAGTGCGGGGGAAGTCCGGAAACCCCCCCGGTTTTTCCGGGCCGGGGTCTAACACTACACGTTGGGCCTCCCTATTAACGTGCCGGGCCCCTAGCGGCCCGACGGCCGGATGGCTCTAGCGATCCGGGGCCTTGCGCCGACGGCCCGGGGCGCCTTTCCCCTTTCCGCGCCCAAGGGAAACAGGGTCCGTTGACGGTGTATTTTGGTGCACCTAGCATGTTCATTACACTTTGGTTTGGATTTGATTATTGAACTAACCCGCCACTAGGCACACTAATCATATAACAAGTTCATCTTTGTGCATGCATTTGGAAGTGTTGTGTTTATGTAGGAAATCATGGACATAAAGGACGGATTTGCAATAAGTTCAAAGGAGCATTCATGGAGTCTTGTTCGTGTTCATGAGCTCGCTGAAATTACTTCCAATGGTGGCGAGGACCGAAGTGCTACGAGGAACACCCCCGGGGATTGAAGCGTAAAAGATCAAACTTCATGCAAAGAGAGTCTCCATCTTGATCGCGAGGATAACGGCGTCAAAATCATCCAAGTGGAGGGGGCGAAGTAGATAAGTGCACGAGGACCCACGGAGCAAAAAGGGCGACCGAACCGGGCCGAAATCGGGCTCCGGGCCGGCCGGCCCGCCGGATCGGCCCGGCCCACTTCGGGCACCGCGTTCGGTCCCGTTTTCCTTGCCCTCGAAGGATCTTCGACCCTAAAACCCCCGACGCGCCGCCAACGGACGAGGAGGAGTTTATTCGCACCGAAGGCCATCTACAAGCTAGAGAGAGAGGAGGAGGATCTCCGGGCCGGAGATTAACCACCTCGAAGGAAGCACCCTCTCGTGGAGAAGGAGGAAGACACCGGCGGAAGGGAAACCATGATCAACGGTGCCATGATCGCACCTTGATGGGGTAATCTTCTCATTCGTCCATGGGTTGTAATCGATCGTGAGATGTAATCGCACTTTGTCGGATTATCTCCGTCTATCATCTTGTGTTGAATATACTTTAATGCTTAAAGGTTAGCTACCGTGCCGTAGAGGGAGTACGAGCTCCAATGCTTCCTTGGATCCATTCAATATGCCGTGGCCATCAAAGGTCTAGTCATGATTACCTTCGCGTAGTGACAAGTACGAGAGGAGGGAAAGGGGCGAAACCGTGGTCACAACCCCGATAGATTAGATTGGTTTTCATGTCTTTAAGCGATTGCATGCTCTAGTATCGTAGACCCGTGGGCGAGTGTCTTCTTCCTTGATCGTTTATCATTCTCTCTAGTGAGTTTAGTTGTTTTTCTAGTATAATAGTAGTTAGGGTTTTAGTAGCTAGTGTGTCGTTGTTGATCGAACGCTTGTAATCCCCTTGCTCCGCGGATTGACAAGAACCTTGGGAATCCCGTGGTGAAGAAGGTGTGGGGTCCGTACGCTTGCGGATCGTAGAGGGATACGTCTTTTATCCGTCAACAAGCCCCTTTTTCTGGCGCCGTTGCCGGGGAGCAAGTTAGTTTACATCGTTTGATTTGCATCTAACTTAGTTTTATATTTTAGTTTATCTTTTATTCGCTATATCTAACATTTATTATCAGAAAAACACTTGTTTCTTTTTTGTTTTTGTTTTTATCTTATTGTCTAGATGGAGTTCGTTAATCAACCCGTGGAAGAACCGGAGAAATCATTAAGGGATTACGCTAGCCCTCGATGTGAAGACATAAAGGTACAAGAGTCGGATTCGAAGCTCGAAGCGACCAAGTATGAAATTAAATCCAAGATCATGAAGATGGTGGCGGAAAACCCATTTGAAGGGATGGTTGAGGAGAACCCATATAGACACATAAGGGATTTCACGACAATATGCAACACGGTGCGTCAAGAAGGAGTTCCCGATGAATGGTTCAAATGGAATCTCTTTCCCTACTCACTTGCCGGCAAAGCAAAGACATGGTATTCGGTTGCGTCCTTTGAAGTTGAAGGCAATTGGAACAAGTTGACAAAGAAGTTTTGCGAGAAGTTCTTTCCAATGAGCAAGGTTCAACATCTAAGGAGGCAAGTGATCAATTTTATGCAAGGAGAAGAGGAAGGGATAGACCAAGCCGGGAAAGGTTTAATGAATTAATCGAACAAGGACCAAAACTCGGCTTCACCTGTGACGTACTCTTGCATACATTTTTCTTTTCCCTAACCCCTAGTTGCATGCGACACGTCGAAATGTGTGCAGGTGGGGATCTCATGGAGAAAACACTCACGGAAGCCGCCCAACTTCTACAAAAAGTTAGCAAAGCGGCTGCCATGCGAAGAGATTGGGAAACAAGACTTGCGGAAGAGCCGGAATTTAATTCAAGGAAGAAAAAGCTTGCTGATTTTTCTAAAGAGGCAACCCCGGAAGTCACAAAAGAGGAGCCAATCATGGAGAAGCTTAAACAAGAACACATCAAGTCAAGAACTACACCAAACGTCGACTTCGCCGCACCAAATGAGACGAATAAGAGAAGCATGTCAAGCGCGAAGCCACTAAGGGAGTTCGAGCCAATGGATTGGGTTCCTATTGATTACGGAGAAGTATTCGACAAGAGAAGACCGTTCCCTAATCAAAAGGGGATGGCAAGAGCATTGGAAGTGGATTTCCCACCGGAGAGGAAAGCTGAAAATTCATACGACCTCGAAACCACCGGTGAGATTTTTGAAAAGCTCTTTGGAGATGACGTGGTGGATCCGGAACATATTGCCGAGGTGAAGAGGATCATGGGGATCAAGCCCGAAGCATCACCATACGCTCGCCTTGCTGAAATTTATTCGATCGGATCCGAAGAAGAAGAGAAGATGACGCCGCACTTGAGTTGCGAGATCAACGGAGTTCAATGCAAAGCTTTATGCGACATCGGAGCCCAAGTAAGTGTCCTATCTTCTAAAATTTACGATAAAGTTCAATACCACAACCTAGACTTAGCTCCAACATCAACGAAATTAATTATGGGAGATGGTAGAACTATCAAACCTCTAGGTATTGCTTGCAACATGAAAGTAAAAATCTCTAGAAACTATATACCAACCGATTTCTTTGTTATTGATGCTTACCATGGTAATTCTGATCATATAATCTTAGGTAGGCCTTTTCTTAAGTTGGTTGATGCCGTGTTAGATGCCGGAGAAGGCAAAGTAACAATGAACCTTAATGGAACAAAGTACACATATAACTTTCTTCGTGCTTCTAAACACCTTACTCCTTTTCCTCCCGAAGATGAAGAAATAGAAGAGATAGATAGTCTTTGTTTTGTTGAAACCCTTAGAGACCCGCTGCAAAGAGCGATGGAAAATCAAATTAGTAATCAACAAGATGAAGAACTAGAGGAAGCAACAAAAGGCTTAGAGCCGCATGATGGTAGCGTGGAGGAAGAAAAGTTCGAAGACATAGGAGAAATCAAACCCGAGGAGCCACAAGTGCCCGAAGTAGACCTTAAACCTTTGCCCAAGGGATTAAAATATGAATTTTTGGGGCCGACAAAACTTATCCAATCATTGTGAGCGACGAGTTGAGTCCCGAAGAAAATGAAGCGTTGCTGATTTTATTAAAAAAACATAGGAAGGTGATTGGATATTCAATTAACGATCTCAAAGGTATTAGCCCAGCCTTTTGCACTCATCGTATACCAATGGAAGACCAATGTAAGCCTGTAGTGGACCCTCAAAGGAGGCTAACCCATGCCATGCGAGAGGTAGTAAAGAAAGAGGTTATCAAGTTACTTGATGCCGGAATCATCTACCCGGTTCCGCATAGCGAATGGGTGAGCCCGGTACATTGTGTGCCGAAGAAAGGAGGTTTAACCGTGGTGAAGAATGAGAAGAATGAATTAATACCGCAAAGAACCGTGACCGGGTGGCGGATGTGTATCGATTACCGTAAGCTTAACAAAGCGACGAAGAAAGATCACTTCCCCTTACCGTTCATAGACGAGATGCTCGAGAGGTTAGCAAACCACGCTTATTTTTGCTTTCTCGATGGATACTCGGGGTTCATGCAAATTCCCATTCACCCGAAGATCAACATAAGACAACATTTACGTGTCCTTACGGAACGTTTGCATATAGGAGGATGCCCTTCGGCCTATGCAACGCTCCGGCCTCTTTTCAACGTTGCATGATGGCCGTGTTTTCGGAATTCATCGAAGAAATTGTTGAAGTGTTTATGGATGATTTTTCCGTTTACGGGAAGACGTTCATGGATTGCTTAGCAAACTTAGAAAAGGTCCTTACAAGGTGTGCGGAGGTAGATTTGGTTTTAAATTGGGAAAAGTGCCACTTCATGGTTAAGCAAGGCATAGTGCTCGGACATGTTATATCCGAGAGAGGAATTGAAGTGGACAAGGCTAAGGTAGAGACGGTTGAGCAACTCCCACCTCCTACGGATATTAAGTCCTTAAGGAGCTTTCTAGGCCATGCCGGATTCTATAGAAGATTTATAAAGGACTTCTCAAAGATCACCAAGCCTTTAACACACCTTCTTCAAAAGGATGTGGCTTTCGACTTTGATGAGAAGTGTCTAGCGGCATTCCGGACCTTGAAAATGCGTTGGTGAGTGCTCCCATCATCCAACCTCCGGATTGGAGCCAACCTTTCGAGATCATGTGTGACGCAAGTGACTACGCCGTAGGCGCGGTCTTGGGACAAAGAAAGGAAGGCCGAGTTCACGCCGTTTACTACGCTAGCAAAACTCTTAGTGGGGCACAATTAAATTACGCTACTACGGAAAAATAATTGCTAGCGGTGGTATTCGCTTTCGAAAAATTCAGATCCTACATCGTGAACTCGAAAGTCATTGTTTACACCGATCACGCAGCTATAAAGTATCTCTTGGCTAAGAAGGAAGCTAAACCTCGTTTGATTCGTTGGATCCTTCTTCTCCAAGAGTTCGATGTTGAAATTCGTGATAAAAAGGGGGTGGAGAATGTTGTGGCCGATCATTTGTCTAGGATGAATCGTGGGCAAGATGATAAAGAGCCCATAGAAGACAAGATGAGAGATGACCACCTCTATAGAGTGCTTGATAAAGATACTTGGATGATCGACATCATTCGAGCGATTCGAAAGATGCCCCTCGATCATCTAGACAAAAACACTCAAAGGAAGATAATTTCGAAAGTAAGAAATATTTTTGGGATGCACCATACCTCTTCAAGCTTGGCAATGATGGTGTGATGAGAAGATGTGTGCCAAGGGAAGAGAGGCTTGAGATTCTAAGGAAGTGCCACTCGGCGGAGTACGGTGGGCACTATAGCCATTTTCGAACCGAAGCCAAAGTATGGTCGAGCGGATTCTATTGGCCGGAGATGCATGAAGATACTAAAAGATATGTTGCGTCATGCCCCGAATGCCAAAGAACCGGAAACATCTCTCAAAGAAATTCTATGCCTTTGAAATACAACTTGCAAGTCGACATATTCGATGTATGGGGCATAGACTTCATGGGGCCTTTTAAAAACTCATTTGGATTCGAGTATATACTTGTTATGGTCGATTACGTATCCAAGTGGGTAGAGGCTATACCATGTCGTAAAGCTTCCACGGAGGAGTCCATCACTATGATCAAGAACGTGATTTTTCCCCGTTTCGGTACACCGAGAATCTTGATAAGTGATGGAGGAACTCATTTCACCGGGAAGAACTTCAAAAAGTGCTTGTCCAAGTTGGGAATTGAGCATAGGGTCTCCACGGCCTATCACCCACAAACCAACGGACAAGCGGAGACGTCAAATAGGCAATTAAAAAGCATACTTAACAAGACCATAGAGAAGGGAGGCAAGGATTGGTCAAAGAAATTAGACGGAGCTTTATGGGCTTATCGAACGGCGTTTAAAACACCGATAGGTATGACCCCCTATCAATTCGTCTATGGAAAAGCCTTGCCACCTTCCGGTTGAGTTAGAACATAAAGCCTATTGGGCGATTAAAGAGATGAACCTTGATCTCGATGCCGCGGTGGTGAAACGGAGAATTCAAATAAGCGAGCTAGAGGAGTTGAGGTTGAAAGCTTATGAAAACGCAAGCATATACAAAGAGAGAATCAAAAGGTGGTATGATAAAAGATTGAAGAAAAAAGAATTTAAAGAAGGAGATAAGGTCCTCCTCTACAATTCGAGGTTTAAAACCTTCGGAAAGGGGAAATTACAAAGCAAGTGGGACGGACCTTATGTTGTGCATTCGGTGTTCTCCAACGGAGCGGTAACCATTATGGATATAAACGGCGATCAATTTGTGGTGAATGGACAGCGGCTTAAGGTTTACTACGAACCCGATGTCGTGCCCATTCATCATGTTGACGTCTTTACCATGGAGGAAGAGCCCGAACGTCCCGCCTAGGACGAAAAACAAGGCACCAACTTCGTAAATAATTTTTCTTTTAGCTTTCCGGGAGTTTTTCGCGAAGATTAACCGGGCCAACTTTTTCCCATGGGCCGAGGACGAAAAAAATAGGGCGGTGTGCAAAAAACCGGACCGGCCCGGCCCCCGAGGGGTGGGCCGGCCGGCCCAGTAGGATCGGCCCGGGCGGGGCCCGACGCCCGATGTCCCCGAATTTCGCCCGAATTGCTCCTTTTTGACTTCCTTGTTTGGTCGGAAAATTTTAAGGGAAGTGTAAAAAAGGAAAATAAGGTTCCCGGGGCTTTTCTCTCGGGACTATATATTTGGCCGAATTGGGAGCTCGAGAATCAATCCTTTCAAGCAATGTGTTGCACCCTTGTAGCGACCATTGAGCCTCCAAGAAGCTTAGAGTTGAAGGTAGAAGCCAAGAAGCCATCGATGGAGGAGGCGATGCGATGCGAGGTCAAGCTACCCGTCAAGAGGACCGCACGTATCCGTTGCGGAGGACGTGTCCCGACCGGAACTCTTGCATCTCGCAACCCCGTCAAAGGAGAGAAGGTCCCTACACCCGTTCGAAGGTCGGCACGTCTCCAAGGCATCAAGCGTAAGGATTACAAGGAGGTGTCGCCGGAGCCTAAGGAATATGGGGATAGCGACTACTCCGACGATCGTAGCCCGAGCTCGTGGGCGGCCGCCGGTAGAGATGATGATGATTGGGGGCGAGCATCCTTACGAAGGGACTCCCGAGGGCCCCAACGGCGATGGCAACGGCGGTGGCGAAGGCGACAACAATGGAGGTGGCGACGACGGTGGTGACAACGGTGGAGATTATGGCGACGACGACCCCTTCGGATTGCATCCGGTGTGTTGTCGATTTTGCCGTCAATCCATCGCAGCTCTCTACGCGTCGGCCGACGAATGTCTTCAAACCATGGAAGCAATGAAGCGGCGTATGGAGGACTTGGAGCGCGTAGTTGAAGATAACTACAAGTTCCTTAACCGTAACGTGCGCAAACTTTTCGGCATGGTTGGAAACATGAGAGGCAAGTGGTGCAAGGCTTGCTCGAAATGCCATTAGATCTAGTTTTCCCCTTTGGTTTTTGTAAGATACGACGAGGACGTCGTATGTTTTAAGTGTGGGGGAGAGCTAGCTTGCTAGCCTTAGCTTTTGAACTTCAAATTTAGGTTCGGTTTAATCTTCGTGTGAGAGTCTTAGCGTTTTAATGAGTTTTTAGTTTTCGAGTCGGTTTTTAAATTTTTGCAAGTGTCTTAAATTAGTGTTGAGTCAAGAAAACCAAATAAAAAGAGTCTTTATACATATCTTTGTGTTTTATGTATTGTTTATCTTTATTTACTTGTTTGTTTAATCTTCGATTCTTGATATATGAATACAAGTATGTGGTTTGAAAATCGTTTACCGTGGTGCTTAGTGGAATCGCTACTACTTAAAGTACCCATACCGCACTTCGATCTTGAGCTTCACATGCTAGTTGTGCTATGTTCGATGCTAAAAATTGGAGGATTTCAGTTCTGAAAATTATATTAAAACCCTTGTAATAAAGGTTAGCAAAATCTCTTTTTCCAAGTTGAGAGTATAAAAAATTCCTATCCAAAGCCAAGTTTGTTTTTTCGCTCCACTATAAGCGTGATTAGCACGATGAGTTAGGCTAGGACCCTTCTCTCTTGGTGAGTTTTAATTTCGAGCAATGATCATGTCCTTGTGCTTATCTTTTGTTGCTAGCCTCGTCATTCATTCGGTAACATGTCTTTCACAACGGAAGTCATGTACATCGCCGAATTCCATACCCAAACCTATACACCTCTTTTGAACATCGTATTCCTTGAACACAACCTATTTTCAAAGTTTCGTCTCGTCTCTAGCATGATTTATTTAAAAAAATTCAGATTGTATGCATGCGAGAAAAGGGAGAATTGAAAGCTTTGAAAAGTTGTCAAGAGAGAGAAAAATAAAGAGAAAAAGTATGTGTATGGAAAAGAAAGAAAGAAAGAAAAAAAAAAACCATATGTGAATGAAAGAAGAAAAGAAAAAAAAAGATGAGTTAGCAATGAAGATATGAGAGGGATAGATCAAGTGAAAGAAAAGAAAAAATAATAAAGTGTAAGGAAGGATGTCACGTTGATTGTGAGACGAAACTTTTACTCTATTTCCAACCATGTGCAATCCGACAACGAGGACATCATTGGTGCCTTGCAGTCACAATTTTCTTTTGCCCTTGCACATGTCCACCATTCTAAATCTTCTCATCCTTGATATCCCTACATATGGTTAATTCTCATGATCATTGGCTTTGAAAGGTAGACAACCATTAGAGGAAGTTCTTAGTTTGACAATACTTGTGTTGATTGCGCTAGCCCTACCTATAGCTCCACTTTTACATGATATATGAGAGATTAATGGGAGGTGAGAGTTTTATAAAATTTGGTTAGGATAGACACTTCATATGAGTGACTTGAGAGAGCTTGGAGAAAGGTTTTTGTCTAACACTTGTTGCAGGAATTTTTGTTTTGAAAACCATAAAAACCCTCCGATGGAAGCAAAGAAGTAAGTATGGCTGAAATTGAAGGCTTCGAGTGAAGAGTTTGAGTTGTGGGGTAAATCTTGACGTGGTAAAAATTCTAAACGCCCATGTTTATGTTTGATTATCATTACTTTGTGTTTATGTATTAAAGATGAAGGGATTGACTAACTTGTGAAGAAGGATAAGTGATACACGATTACACTCCTTGGACGAAGTTCTTTTACGAGTACTTGCTCGAGGACGAGCAAGAGCTAAGTGTGGGGGAGATGTTGACGGTGTATTTTGGTGCACCTAGCATGTTCATTACACTTTGGTTTGGATTTGATTATTGAACTAACCCGCCACTAGGCACACTAATCATATAACAAGTTCATCTTTGTGCATGCATTTGGAAGTGTTGTGTTTATGTAGGAAATCATGGACATAAAGGACGGATTTGCAATAAGTTCAAAGGAGCATTCATGGAGTCTTGTTCGTGTTCATGAGCTCGCTGAAATTACTTCCAATGGTGGCGAGGACCGAAGTGCTACGAGGAACACCCCCGGGGATTGAAGCGTAAAAGATCAAACTTCATGCAAAGAGAGTCTCCATCTTGATCGCGAGGATAACGGCGTCAAAATCATCCAAGTGGAGGGGGCGAAGTAGATAAGTGCACGAGGACCCACGGAGCAAAAAGGGCGACCGAACCGGGCCGAACCGGGCCGGGCCGGCCGGCCCGTCGGATCGGCCCAGCCCCACTTCGGGCACCGGTTCGGTCCCGTTTTCCTTGCCCTCGAAGGATCTTCGACCCTAAAACCCCCGACGCGCCGCCAACGGACGGGGAGGAGTTTATTCGCACCGAAGGCCATCTACAAGCTAGAGAGAGAGGAGGAGGATCTCCGGCCGGAGATTAACCACCTCGAAGGAAGCACCCTCTCGTGGAGAAGGAGGAAGACACGGCGGAAGGGAAACCATGATCAACGGTGCCATGATCAAGCACCTTGATGGGGTAATCTTCTCATTCGTCCATGGGTTGTAATCGATCGTGAGATGTAATCGCACTTTGTCGGATTATCCGTCTATCATCTTGTGTTGAATATACTTTAATGCTTAAAGGTTAGCTACCGTGCCGTAGAGGGAGTACGAGCTCCAATGCTTCCTTGGATCCATTCAATATGCCGTGGCCATCAAAGGTCTAGTCATGATTACCTTCGCGTAGTGACAGTACGAGAGGAGGGAAAGGGCGAAACCGTGGTCACAACCCCGATAGATTAGATTGGTTTTCATGTCTTTAAGCGATTGCATGCTCTAGTATCGTAGACCCGTGGGCGAGTGTCTTCTTCCTTGATCGTTTATCATTCTCTCTAGTGAGTTTAGTTGTTTTTCTAGTATAATAGTAGTTAGGGTTTTAGTAGCTAGTGTGTCGTTGTTGATCGAACGCTTGTAATCCCCTTGCTCCGCGGATTGACAAGAACCTTGGGAATCCCGTGGTGAAGAAGGTGTGGGGTCCGTACGCTTGCGGATCGTAGAGGGATACGTCTTTTATCCGTCACCGGGGTCCCGTCCCTCTCTTCCCTCGGCGGTCGCCGTGCCCGGCGGCGCCCTCGCCGCGCGCGCATCGGCGGCGGCGCGTCGGGTTGAAACCCGGACTCGGCGCCGGGGTGCGCCTCGGCCTCCCCACTCTCTTCCGCGCTCACGCACGCCGCGCGGCTCAAAGGCCGGCTGCCGCCCACTCGCCACGCGCGCGCGCGCGCGACGTCGCCGCCGCGCGCGCGCGTCTCCCCGCGCGGCGAAACCCGGGCACGCCGGGGTGCGGCCGGTAGGGTTTCGGTGCACGCTCACCGCAAGACCCGCTCCCACACACGGAACTAGGCGTGGAACGCCCACACACGGAGCCCACCGGCGGTGGGGCCACGGCCATGGCGCGCGGGGTGCGGCCGGCCGGCGCCCGCGCCCACCTCCTCTTCTCGCAACGAACGACCCACGGCTCGAAGGCCGGGTCACAACAACGCGTCCCAAGCACCCCCGCGACAGACGCCGGAAAACACGCGGGGGGAGGGGGAAACACGGCTCACCGGCCGGTGGCGCGACGCGCGTTCGGCGCGGCGCACGACGGCGCAGCGCACAACGACGCGGCACGGGGGTGTTCCCCAGCCCTACCTGCAGAAGCAACAAGACCCCAAAACGGCGACTGCTCTGGGACGTCACGGCTTGGGGTAGCCATGACCCCAGGCTGCCGCTTGCACAGCGCGACGCGGCGCGACGTCATCACCCATGGGGGGGGCGGCGCGCGACGCGCCGGGCAAGGCGGCACGACGGCACGCGCATAGACGAACAACCGCCGCAACCGGCGCAAGAAGAGCAGAGGGAAAACCACGGTGCTCACCGTGGGTCGGCGATGTAGGCGTAGCGATCGTGGCTTGGGTGGCGGCGCGACGTCGGTGTCCACGGCGTGCTCCCGTCCCGGCTCCCTCTCAACCACGAACGGCGCCTCCCCCTCGTCCCGCCTCCCCACGAACACGTCCCGCCTCCGCAGCCGACGCGCCGGCGGCGCGCGCGCGTCGCACTCCCCCCTCGGCTCCTCTTCCCCTCTCCCCGCCACCTTCTTTCCCCCCCTCCGATGGCCGCACCGAGTTGGGGGCAAAAAACCCCAATGCGGGTTGGTTGCGAGGCCAACCGCTCCCCTCGCTCACCCTTTTGAATCCGCAGCGATGCGAGGCCCGTGCGAAATCCCGGCGGTGCCCTCCCCCGGCTTGGCATCCGGGCGGCGGCGGTCCTCTCTCCTCTCTCACGTTGCCACCGGGAAAAGGCACGGGGGTAAAAGGGGTTTCCCCCTCCCCGACCCGGCTCGGCTCGCGCGCTCGCCCGGCCCCCTCGGCGTGCGCGCGCCGGCCGGCGGCTCGGCCGTGCCCCGCGCCGCGCGAGCGGGTGCGGCGGGGCCGGGCGGCGGCGCGAGCACGGGTGGGCCGGCTCGCGGGTAGGTGAAAAGGGATAGGGGTACGGGCGACAAGCGTGGCCCACCGGTCGGCGGGTGCAAGAGGAGGTGAAGGAGGGTTGCGGTGCGGGTTAGCCGGGCCGGAAGGCTTCGCGGGCCGGGCCGGCCGCTTCACGAAGGTAAGGGAATGTCGGCCCAAAAACCGTGTTGAACCTTGGCTATTAAATCAAATAAGTTTGGCTTAGAATTTGAAAGTTATAGTTTGAATTTGATCCCCTTTCAAATTCAAACTCACTCAAGTGAACTCCAATTAAACCAAAGAAAACCAACTCACAAGTTATACCATATTTTAAATATAAATTTTATAAATAGGATGAATTAGTGGAGAATTCGGTGAGTGGCTAGCAATTTGGCTAAAAATTTGATAGCACCCAAATGCAAGCAAAAAGTTTTAAATTTTCGCAAAATTCACACACCTAGATTCCCTGGGTTGTTACAACCCCTAGGGCGTCCCCGACACTTTTAATGATAAGCTAGATCGTTGACGTGCTCGCGACCTCTGAGGCCTGAGCCACCCTCGAGGAAGCTTATATGTGTATCTATCATGTTTGCTGAGTGTTTGGCTCTTAATGGGGTTTATTGTGTTTTAATGCATCTTCCCATTGAGTGATAGGGTATATAATTAGTGATATTTTCATGCTTGTGCCTGACTCATTAGTTGGTGAGTGACGTTGTCTAGAATTTTGCTTCCCTGGTCATGTTTCCCAAAAGGATATCGATCCGAAGGTCGGGTCGCCTGCTGACACGCTTTGAAGAAGCTGCCAATGAAGAGGAAGTTCCACAAGGTCGCGGCCGTGCCGCCGCCACCGCCACCCGACGACCCTGAAGCTGATGACGAAGAGGAGGAAGCTGAGCCCGAACCGGAGCAATACCAGCCTGAGTCGGAGCAGCTGTCACCGCCACCACCCAACATGTTGGACGTGATGGCCCTGCAGACTCAGCCGATGCAGAGGATGGCGGAAGCCATGGAGTACCGAGGCAATTGTGGGAACCACAATGCCCCGCCGGGGGAGGAGCTCGCGAAGAAATCTAGGGTTTCATCCGCCTGAAGGCCCCCACCGTCGGCTACTCGGACAAGCCGCTCGATGCCGACGACTGGCTGAGGAAAATCGAGACCAAGCTCGACCTCACTATCTACACCGGCAAGGAGTGTGTCGCCATCGCCGCGCACCAGCTGGTTGGTTCAGCCAAGTCTTGGTGGGACAAATACGCCGCTAGCCACCCGAACCCAGTTTTCATCACTTGGCTGGAGTTCTGCAAGGTGTTCTGCAAGCGGTACCTGCCCAGCGAGCTGATGGTCCAAACGACTCAAGAGTTCTGCACCATGACACAGGGTGCGATGAGAGTGAAGGAGTACGAGCGCCACTTCATGAAAATGATGCGCTACGCTCCCGAGGACACCAACCCTGAACAGAAGAAGCAGTTCTGGCTCCTAAGAGGCCTTCACCGCGGCCTTCGCCAAGGACTAAAGGCAAGTGAGCACGAGTCTCTACGACACCTCATGAACTGCACCATCGCACTCAAGGACGAGAGAAGGGGTCGTGAAGACCACATAAAGGACATGAAGAGGGTAGGGGATCAGGACCACATCGACTGATCATTCCAGAAGTCGAGAGATGGGTCAAGCAACATGAAGAGAGGGAATTTCCGCTCAGGGATTAACCAGTATGGAAGCAACTTCGGAGGAGGCAACAACTACTACTCGAGAGAAAGGAGATTCAACTACCAGTAGCAGAATGGAGGATACAACCGTCCATAGCTGAGCACTCTGAGACCTAGCCCCGGGGAGTTCACCCCGACTTGCTTCGCCTGTGGCAAGCTTGGGCAAGATCTTCTAGTGCCCCGACAAGAAGACCGCAGCTATACCCGCAAAAGCACTGGCTCCAGGAGGAGGACATCCTAAGTCTACTCCTCAGCAGTCTGCAAGCCGTGGAATGCTTACCCACCTGAAAGGAGGAAAAGCTACCAACATTTCTGCCACCGCGACCGGAGAGTTTTAAGTTGGGTTGCATCGGCTCTAACTCTTTTTGATGCTGGAGAAACTCGTTTCTTTTGTTTTCTCATCTCTTCAAAAACCGGGAGTCACCTCTTAATCTCGGTGAGGAGATTCTTGTGAGGGGGGAGTTCTGTAACATCCTAGAATTTTTCCCGGAGTGTTAGCAATGCGAAAATGTGGATTTCAAAATTTTGATTTGAGATTGGGTGCAGAATTAAGATGTAAGGCTGTCTTCTTCGATCCTTCCCTAATTTCCTAGATTTAATTTGAGCAAAAACATAAAATTTAGGAATTATAATTTGCTAGTGTGAGAAACTTGGATTTTATGGGATTTATTTTGCATCTTAATTGTGTGGGATTCCAATTTGAATTCTAATTCAAATTCGAATCATAGTTTAAATGGGAGCTAGGGTTTAAGAAAATAGGAAAGGGACCTTTGCACTTTGGGCCATAACCACAACAGTAGAAGTCTGCCAGACCCCCTCCATCTTGCACCGCAGCCCTGCACGAACACCGCAGCCCGCCTAGCCTTGCGGCCCAACACAGCCAGCCGGCCCAGCTATCACCCACCTTTCTTCTTCTCTCGCTGCCATGCGGGACCCGCCGGTCAGGCCTTATCCCTTTCCTCTCTGGTTTCTTCCCCGTGATGCACACCGTGGGGGCGCGGGGCAGGAGGCGACGCAAGCGCCTCGGCCCCATGGCCACCGCCCCCCCTGCAGCGCTGGCCGCCGGAAGGCCTCCACGCGTGCCCTGTGCCGCATCTGCACAGCCCGCTCTAGTGCCCCCGGAACCCTAGGGCGCCGCCCTATAAAGCGTGCCGCGCCGGTCTCCCTGTACCGCGCCGCTGCTTGGGGATTTCCCCCCCCCCAAATCCACCGCCACTGCACCAGAAATCAGCGAGGGATGAATGGAAGAAGAAGGAGGAAGTGGGGGCGATCAGGACCGCCGCCCCGGCGCCGAGCCCTTGGCAGCCGGCGGGGGTGAGGCGCATCCCGCAGGCGCCATGTCCATCCCTGAGCCGCTGTTCGTGAAGAAAAAGAAAGGAGAAGCAGGGGGAGAAGAAGAGAAGGAGGAGAGGGAGCTGCACTGCTGCGCCGCCGGCCGGTGCAGCTGAAGGCCGTCGCCGCGAAGCCACCAACCCGCCGCCGCCTCTAAAGCGGGTGAGCCCGTCCCCTTGAGGACCATGTGTGGTTCGAGGACCGGTGGATGGTCGCTTCCTTGTGTGATGAGTGATTGACAACGTTGTGTGGACCGATTCTTGGCTAAGTATTGCGGGTGCGAGGTTGCGGCTTGACTCGTGTTGGTGCGGGTGAAGAACAAGCGCGAAAGGTCGTCGCCGGTGAGGCCTCCGGGTGTGGAGAAGACAAGTAGGTCGTGTTCGAGGGACCGGTGGCCGGCGGGGGTCAAGTGCGGGCCGCATGGTGGCATGAACAAGCAAGATGAAGTCGTGGACGGTTTCTTGGTTGAGCCTCAAAACCAAGGTCGAGCCGGGACTACGTGGGAGCCAAGTCATGAGTGGAGATTGGCGGAGGCTACACCGAGTTCGCGGGGTTTCCGGTGGTTCACCAGAAAACCACTGGGTTCCTTGGTTGATCCACAAAGCCAAGACCGGAGAACCGAAGACGGAGGTGCAGCAGCACCAGACCGGTCTGACCGGTGGGTCTGACCGGTCTGACCGGTGTGCGACGACGCAGTCCGGAATCTTCGAAGCGGAGGACACGCGTCGGGATCGCATGGCTTGCGTCGAGGCTACGCAGGGTGCGGTTGCCGGGCATCCGTCCGATGGTGAAGACATCAAGAATTCCAAATCCGCCCTTGAGGGGCTTGTATCCCTAGTTAGTAGAGAGGGGAATTTTAGACATTCGGTTGCCGCCTATATAACCCAAGAGGTGAGAGGATGGCAGCCAACTCTTGGAACCCTAGCTCATTAGTTTTCCTATTTTCCACCTATTTTCCTTAGGTTTTCTCTAGGACTAGCAAGAGAGCTTCACGGAGAGATCTTGTAGAGAGGGATGGATGATCGGGCGGCTTGCTAGACCTTGTACGAACCTTTGTTTCATGTATAGATGATTCGGCGTGGTTCCTCAAGGTTTGGATGTGTTTTCCCCGGTTGTTCTTGGTGGTGATTTTCGGAGCCCTCTCTCGGTGATTTCCTTGGGTTGTTTTCGGGGCTTTTCTCTTGGGGATTTGATGGGGGAAATTTGTGGGAACCCTTCGTGGTTCTTTGGGCTGTGATTCCCCTCCCAAATCCGTGAGTAAAAGTGCTCGATTTTGGGGTTTCTTGAGTTCTTGGGTTGGAAGTGCTTCCGGCGGGATTTCTTCGATTCCTCCTTTTTGGACGAGTTTTGGTGGGATTAAACTTGGCTATGAACTCCTCATGAGGTGTTCATGATATCCCCAAAGTCTTGTTCAAGTCCGTGGAGCGATTCGGGAGATCGAGATTTGGATTTGGGGGAGTTGACCCGCGGGTGCTGTTCATCCCGAGCTGCCCAGGCTACACCGGTCTGACCGGTGCTCTTGACCGGTCTGACCGGTGCAAGCCCTTGTGGGATTTTGCTCGGGTGAACGTCTTGGTGAGTTCGCTGTTGTCCCGTGTTGCTGTTGGTTCGAGTTTGGGTCCGTTTGGTGGTCGGTTGGCCTGTTTGGTGCCTTGGGAGCTTTCGGTCGCCATCGGTCCGACCGGTGCGTCTCACCGGTCCGACCGGTGTAGAGCCACTTAGTGGAAGTTGCTCGGTTTCACTGCAGGGACCGGTCGACCGGTGGTGCTCACGGTCCGACCGGTGTGGGTCCGTAGACTCGAGGTTTGGTTTTTCCGCTGCGTTTCTCGGGTCGGAAGGTTGCGTGTTGGTTCCTAGGTCCAGTGGCACTCCAGTGGCTACGTGGGCTTGACCAACCTTGGTAGTGAGTCGGAGACGTGTGTTGGAAGCCGCGTTCGTCTTGTTGGAGTTTTCATCTCCTTCGAGAAGAATTTTTTATCGGCTCCCATTCACTCCCCCCCCCCTCTCCGGTTCGCCGTATCGGTCCTTCAAGTGGTATCAGAGCCGGTTCGGGTCTTTGTTGACTCTAACCAGTCTAAGATCCAAGGATGGCGTACCAGGAACGGGGTTAGGGTCCTCCACACTTCGATGGCACGAACTACCAGATGTGGAGCAAGCGGATGGGTGCGTTTCTCCGCGGAAAGGGTCAGATCCTTTGGGATGTCACGGTGGACACAAGCTATGTCCGGCCGGTTGATTTCCTCGCTCCAGGATCGAGGGGACGGCTTCGACGCCAACAATAAGGCGGTCGACTACTTGTTTCGTGCTTTGTGTCAGCCTGAGTTCGATCGGGTGCACACCGAGCACTTGGCTTGTAGGATTTGGGCGGTGTTGAAGGAGGCTCATGTTGGGAACGCCCGGTGTTCGGGCACGGATGTATGCGACTTACCGGAGAGAGTACGAGAACTTCACTCATCTCCCGGTGAGTCCATTGATGCCTTGTTTCGAGAGGTTCACGGTGGTGGTGAACAACATGAGGGCTAATGTGGACGTGCTCCCGTACGATGATCATGATAGAGCGGTCAAGCTCTTACACTCTTTGGATCGTACGATATGGGGCGGAAAGTTCGAGGCCATTGTGGAGTCAGAGAAGTATGACACTGTGACGGTGAACGAGCTGTTCTCGAAGCTCAAGTCGGCCGAGGTGGATAGGGGCATGACGAGCCAAGATCGAGGGCCCGACTGATTCCCATAGTCTTGCCCTCGTTGGTGGTTCCAAAGGAAAGGCTAACTCTAACCCATCCACCAGGATGTTCTCTTTTTCCTCTTTGATGTCTATGCCAGATGAGGAGTTTGATGACCTTGGAGAGGACGAGCTGGCGCTGTTGACGAGGCGGTTCGAGAGGCTGCACGAGAACCACGTGAACATGAGGAGGAACACGAGGACTTGCTTCCAGTGCGGCAAGCCGGGACACTTCGTCGCCGACTGCCGGAGAAGGTCGAGAACAAGGACAGCTACAAGCACAAGCCGAGGATGAACGATGGCAAGTACCGTTCGAGGCGTGACCACAAGAGCAAGCACAAGAACAAGTACAAGGACGAGCGGCGGTCGAGGAAGAAGGAGGGCCGAGGCAAGGCCCGAGCGATGGTTGGAGCGAGCGACGTCGACTCCAGTTCCGCGTACTCCACCTCGAGCTCGAGCAGCAGCGAAGACGAGGGAGATCGCCGCAAGAGCAAGAAGTCGTCCAAGAACCCGAGCGGGGCCGAGGCCGCTTCGCGAGAGATGGCTTCGCACCATGGCGCCGAGCTCCGGCAGCAAGAAGAGCACACGGAGCGACTCGGACTCTGAGTCCGACGACGAGGTGCGTGATGAACTTCCCTTCTTGCGCCGGGGAGAATGAGAGGCTTGGCTCTTTGCTTGATAACCGTGATGACATGCTTAGAGAGGCCAAGAAAATGAGGAAAGAGCTTAGGGCTTCACTCGAGGATGCTAGGACTAGAGTGGCTGAGCTAGAGACACAGGTGCTTGATAGCAAGCTTGAGATTGATTCGCTTAAGGCTAGCCCTGTTGTTTCTGATGAGAATGATTGTGTTGATTGCTCCATATTCCTTGCTGATCTTGCTTTGTTTAAGGAGAAGCATGCCTCCAAGTGTGAGGAACTAGATGTGCTTAGGGTTGAGGTGGCCGAGCTTAAGTCTAGACTCGCTTTGCTAGGTGCTTGCACTTCATGCCCCGTTTTGCATGCTAAGATTGATGAGATGCATGCTTACACTAGTTCGCTCGAGGCTAAATTGAAGGAACCCATGCCTACATCTTGCTCTACCCGTGAAATGCATGCATTGAAAAATTTGGAGCTTGCACATTATGTTGACCGTTTGCGGGATGAGAATGATGATTTGAGGAAGTTGATGGGGTGGTTGTCCGGTCACGAGCCTCAGTTGAGGATGATGATCGAGGCCTTTAAGAGGCAAGATGGTGAGGGGCTTGGAGCAAACAAGGTTGGTGAGGGAAGTGGAGAGAATATCCGGAGCCACCAAAAACCCACCACAAGAATGAGTTCCCACCAAAACCTAACCATCTAAGGAATCGGCTAGACACAACCCCAGCTCCACCCGTGTTTCCTACACCCACAAATGACCTACAAAAGCCTATCAAGTTTGTGAGCACTTCCGGGAAAGTGTTCTTTGGGAAGGAGAGTGAGAAGGCAAGTGGTGAGAAACCGGTGGAGGGTTTGAGTGGAGAGAAACCGAGTGAGCGACCACATCCCAAGCCAAAGCCTAAGCTTGTGAGGTTCCATTGTGGCTATTGTGGGAGAGATGGCCATAAGGAGGAGTTTTGCTTCAAGAGGAAGCGAGAGGAGAGAATGAGGAAGGAGTGGGCAAACAAGGACAAGTACCACCCTTCCGATGGTGTACTTGAGCCTCGTATGCGGATGCCCGGGGGCAAGGCGATTGTGAGGACGAGTTCGGGCTTGGGGAGAGAAGAAGGTTTGCGAGTGGTGTTGTTGTCCGTCTGGGTCACACCGGTCGGACGGTGTGGGGCACCGGTCGGACCGGTGCGGGCCGGGACGGACGGATGTTCGGGTTTCGAGCTCGTACGGGTGCGAGGGTTGTTTCGGTGGTCGTGGTTACGGTGGTTGGGCTGGAAAGAGTGCAGGTGGTCAGTTTGCTAGGCGTTCTCCTCCTCGTGCTCAATACGGGGATTGGAGGAGTCGTGGCGTTGAGTTGGAGAGGAAGGACGTTCCACGGGCTTTCTTGCGTGGTTTTGGTCCTCCTCCAGGCAGAGAGGGGTGGTTCCCTCAGGGTGGTTACCGTGGTGGTGTTCGTGGAGGTAGTTTTGGTAGGAGAGATGCTTTGGTTGGTGCTAACCCCACTTTCGAGCAAATGGCTCGGCACCGGTTTTCCTCTTTTGGTACTAACCCTTGTCTTGAGTCGTTTGTTCGCTCACGTGCCTATTTTTGAGTTTCGGGTGGGAGACTTGAAGAACATTTGGTTGATTGACTCCGGTTGCTCGAGGCATATGATCGGAGACGAGGGGGTGGTTCTCAAGTCTCGTCCGGTGGTGACGAAGAGGTACATCACTTTTGGGGACAATGGGCGTGGGCGTGTGCTTTCAGAAGGTGAGATAAAAGTGAGTGACAAGATCACTCTGAGGCGTGTTGCTCTTGTTCAATCGCTGGGGTACAATTTGCTTTCTGTGTCTCAGTTGTTGGATGAGGGTTTTGAGGTGTTGTTTTGGCCTGGTGGTTCTCGGATTGTGGACTCTCGAGGGGACCTTGTTTGTATGGTCGTTCCCGAGGGTCAGGTGTTTCGTGCTGATTTTTCTCAGTCTTCGGGTGTTGAGCGTTGTTTCTTGGCTGGTTCTTCGAGTGAGTTGTGGAAGTGGCATAGGAAGTTGGGTCACTTGAGCTTTGACCTTTTGTCTCGCTTGAGTAAACTCAATTTGGTCCGAGGATTGCCACGGTTGAAGCTTGAGAAAGAGTTGGTTTGTGTTCCGTGTAGGCATGCCAAGATGGTGGCCTCTTCTCACCCGCCTCTCACCGATGTGATGAGCGAGCGTCCATGCGAGCTGCTCCATATGGACCTTGTTGGCCCGGCTCGTGTGCGATCTCGCGGGTGGGAAGTGGTATGTCCTTGTTGTGGTGGATGACTATTCTCGGTATGCGTGGGTGTTCTTTCCGGAGGATAAGGGGGAGACGTTTGGTTTTGTTCGAGATCTAGTCTTGAGGTTGAGGAACGAGAGGCACGGAGATGCCATACGAGCTATCCGCAGGTGATAATGGCTCGGAATTCGGGAACTCTCGTTTTGAAACCTTTTGTCATGACTTGGGTCTTGAGCACCGTTTTCGAGTCCATATACGCCTCCCCGAATGATGTTGTGGAAAGGAAGAACGGGACCTTGTGCGAGATGGCTCGGACGATGCTTGATGAGCATAGGACTCCGAGGAGGTATTGGGCCGAGGCGGTGAATACCGCATGCTATGTGTCGAACGGGATATACCTCGAGTGCACAAGAAGAAGACATGCTATGAGTTGATGCATGGTCGCACACCCAAGGTGAGTCACTTCCATGTCTTTGGTTGCAAGTGTTTCATTCGAAGAAAGGCGGGAAGTTGGATAAGTTTGAGGCTAGGTCCGTCGATGGCATTTTCTTTGGTTATGCATCTCATTCTAGAGCATATCGTGTGCTCAATCTTGAAACTAACCAAATCGTGGAGACTTGCGAGGTAACCTTCGACGAGACAGAGCCACGTAGTCGGCTTGTCTTTGAGTGTGCGGTGATGATGAGCTTGGCGAGGAGATCTTTCGAGAGGAGGAGCATGAACATGGAGATGATGAGGATGGCGGTGCGGTGCCCCCACCGAACATGTACCCACTACTTCGACTACGATGATGGATGGACCCTCTCGCTACACCTACGACGACAAATCAAGAACAAGGAGAAGCCGATGTTGAGGGGGAGGTAGCTTCGAGGCGAGAACCTCCCCGGCGAGTTCAAGTGGATCACCCGGCTTCGAGGATCATCGGCGACATGGATGAACGCACTACACGGTCGAGGGTTCGGAACAATTCCCATTTTGCTCATGCTGCGTTTGTTGCTTCTTTCGAGCCCAAAGACATTGGACACGCACTATCCGATCACAATTGGGTTAACTCGATGAATGAGGAGTTGGAGAATTTTGAGAGGAATCGGGTGTGGGAGTTGGTTGACCCTCCCCCGGGGTGTAAGCCGATTGGTACAAAGTGGGTGTGGAAAAACAAAGAGGGAGAGAAGGGTGAGGTTGTGAGGAACAAGTCGAGACTTGTTGCTCGGGGGTTCGATCGAAGGAGGGGATTGACTACGAGGAGACCTTTGCTCCCGTAGCCCGTTTGGAGGCGATTAGGATCCTTCTAGCCTTTTCTCGTGGCTAAAGGGTTCAAGTTGCACCAAATGGATGTGAAGAGTGCTTTTCCGAATGGTGTGCTTTGGAGGAAGAAGTGTATGTGAGGCGGCCTCCGGGGTTTGAGAGTGAGAGGTACCCCCCACCGGGTGTACAAGTTGAGGAAGGCGGCCGTATGGGTTGAAGCGGGCGCCTAGAGCTTGGTATGGCGAGGTTGAGGGGGTTCTTGTTTGAGAGAGGTTTTGAGATTGGGAAGGTCGATCGGACCTTGTTTTTGCCGAGGCAGGGCGAGAGATATCCCGATTGTGCGGGTGTACGTGGATGATATTGTCTTTGGTGGCTCGTCTAACTCTCTTGTTGCGAGGTTTGCGGATGATATGAGCGGGGAGTTTGAGATGAGCATGATGGGTGAGTTGCGGTTCTTCCTCGGGCTACAAATCAAGCAATCAAAGGAAGGTACATTTGTGCACCTGGCTAAGTACACCAAGGACATTGTGAGAAAGTTCAAGATGGAGGACTCCAAGGCTATGACGACGCCGATGAGTACGACTACGGCTCTTGATGCGGACGAGGAAGGTGAACACGTGGACCAGAAGGAGTACCGAAGCATGATCGGGTCACTCCTCTACTTGACGGCGACGAGGCCGGACATACAGTTCTCAGTGTGTCTGTGCGCTCGTTTTCAAGCGTCTCCGAGGACTTCGCATCGGCAAGCAGTGAAAAGAATTTTCAGGTACTTGCGTCACACTCCCGACTTCGGCCTTTGGTACTCCGCGTCCTCTTCTTTGGCGCTTCATGGCTTTTCAGACGCGGATTTTGCCGGGTGTCGGTTGGATAGGAAGTCCACTTCTGGGACTTGCCAGTTTTTGGGCTCTTCGTTGGTGTCTTGGTCTTCTCGTAAGCAGTCGAGTGTTGCTCAATCCACGACCGAAGCCGAGTATGTTGCCGTCGCTAGTTGTTGCTCTCGGCTCCTTTGGATCACCTACACCATGAGTGACTTTGGTGAGGAGTATACCCATGTCCCACTTCAATGTGATAGCACCGGTGCCATAAGTGTTGCAAAGAACCCGGTGCTTCATTCCAAAACCAAACACATAGAAGTGAGGTATCATTTCCCGAGAGACAACGTAGAGAATGGGAAGATAGCCTTGATCCATGTACCCACACATGACCAACTAGCCGATATTTTCACCAAACCCCTAGATCAAGCAACTTTCACTCGTTTGCGGGGGGAACTTGGTGTGTGTTTGATTTCTTGAGTTGGGTGTGTGGGGGCTTTCTTTTGCCGGTGGTGTCGAGCCCGTTTTGCCTCCCCTCGAGGAGCCGGTTTGTAGCATATGTATAGCTTTCCTTTGTGCATTTCTTGCATTTGGCATGGCATATGTAACATGATGTATAGGCATCCTTGTATCTTAGATTGCATGCATTTTGTATCATATGCATTGGTTAGGAAAAGCTTCTCTCATATACATTGTTCACCATGGAATGAGATATATGTCTTTGTGAGCTTGTTTGGTATGATATGGTTAGTTTGGCTTAGCTCTTGATGATCTTGATGAATAATCCATGGTTGATAGCTATGCTTTTGAAAAATGTCACATGTATGCTCTCTCATGTGTAAATGCCTTTACATGCTCTTGACATGTTTTTGTGGCCTTGCTATGCTTAATTTGTGGTTGGATAGCTAGTTTATTGATCATATGGGGCCAAAGGCTCATTTGCCATCATGAATGTTTAGCCCTCTTGATTTATCTTGTGGAGGAGCATAAGTTCCTTTTTGTCGCAAAGACATTTCATGTACCATTTACAAATCTGAAAATGAAATGAAAAATGCTTGGAAAATATGCTCCCATGTCATACGTGCTGAATTTAATTTGCTTTGGGTGCTAAACCGTTGCATGATGCCTACCAATGAGAAGTCTCATAAATAGAAGTAGGCACATGGCTCGGTGGCTTTGACATGACATGAGGTGCTTGTGGGTGTTTGTGATGGTCTTATGGTTAGAATGGCTGTCCTAGCATGAAGTTTGTGTGGCGTTGCCATTTTGATATGCTTTGATCATGTTTAGGACTTTGCTCATGAGAGGCGAGTTTTTCGCAAAATTGCCAAAATCCATCTTAGCTTCGTCCAATGGTTGTGAAACTTGGTGATCATGTAGTTGAGATCGATACGAAGCCGTAGAGTATCTAACTTGCTCATTTGGACATGTGTAGCATTCTTTGTTGAATTTTGTCTATTTGAGAAGCTCTAGGTTGAAAGTTTTGCATTTTTGGCTTGATTCATGCATTGCCAACAAGGGGGAGAAGTTTGAGCTTGAAATGGCTTAATGGATGCATTTAGAAGGTTTTCGAGTGGTTTCGAGCCATTTCTCGGGTTTCGTTGTACACCGGTCCGACCGGTGAAGAGCACCGGTCCGACCGGTGTGAGTGCTGGTCCCGTACATATGTTGGGCACCGGTCGACCGGTGGTGATGACCGGTCCGACCGGTGTGAGCCGAAAGTCTTTGCGGCTGTCCCGTTTCATGTGGTTTCTTGCATGCATTCGTCCGGGGGGAGTTGCATTGGTTCGGGGGGAGCTTGCATGTGTGCGGGGGGAGCTCTTTGTGAGTTTTCGAGCTTTGTTTCGGTGGTTTGTGCTCTTTGCTTGAGCTTTGCTTTGTCTCGGATGTGTCGAGCCGTTGCCCTTGCCTAAGGGGTCCGAGACGTGTCTTCTCCAAGTGATCTTGCTCTTTGCCTTTGTTTGGTTTTCGATCGCTTGTTGGAGTTTCTTTTTGTTCGTTTCTTTTCTTTTTCTTTTCTCTCTTGTTACTTTCGTGTGGGTGTTGTCAATGCACTCATCAAGGGGGAGATTGAGGACCATGTGTGGTTCGAGGACCGGTGGATGGTCTCTTCCTTGTGTGATGAGTGATTGACAACGTTGTGTGGACCGATTTTTGGCTAAGTATTGCAGGTGCGGGTTGCGGCTTGACTCGTGTTGTTGCGGGTGAAGAACAAGCACGAAAGGTCGTTGCCGGTGAGGCCTCCGGGTGTGGAGAAGACAAGTAGGCTTCGTTCGAGGGACCGGTGGCCGGCGGGGTCAAGTGCGGGCCGCATGGTGGCATGAACAAGCAAGATGAAGTCGTGGACGGTTTCTTGGTTGAACCTCAAAACCAAGGTCGAGCCGGGACTACGTGGGAGCCAAGTCATGAGTGGAGATTGGCGGAGGCTACACCGAGTTCGCGGGGTTTCCGGTGGTTCACCAGAAAACCACTGGGTTCCTTGGTTGATCCACAAAGCCAAGACCGGAGAACCGAAGACGGAGGCGCGGCGGCACCGGACCGGTCCGACCGGTGGGTCCGACCGGTCCGACCGGTGTGCGACGACGCGGTCCGGAATCTTCGAAGCGGAGGACACGCGTCGGGATCGCATGGCTTGCGTCGAGGCTACGCGAGGTGCGGTTGCGGGCATCCGTCCGATGGTGAAGACATCAAGAATTCCAAATCCGCCCTTGAGGGGCTTGTATCCCTAGTTAGTAGAGAGGGGCATTTTAGACATTCGGTTGCCGCCTATATAACCCAAGAGGTGAGAGGATGGCAGCCAACTCTTGGAACCCTAGCTCATTAGTTTTCCTATTTTCCACCTATTTTCCTTAGGTTTTCTCTAGGACTAGCAAGAGAGCTTCACGGAGAGATCTTGTAGAGAGGGATGGATGATCGGGCGGCTTGCTAGACCTTGTACAAACCTTTGTTTCATGTATAGATGATTCGGCGTGGTTCCTCAAGGTTTGGATGTGTTTTCCCCGGTTGTTCTTGGTGGTGATTTTCGGAGCCCTCTCTCGGTGATTTCCTTGGGTTGTTTTCGGGGCTTTTCTCTTGGGGATTTGATGGGGGAAATTTGTGGGAACCCTTCGTGGTTCTTTGGGCTGTGATTCCCCTCCCAAATCCGTGAGTAAAAGTGCTCGATTTTGGGGTTTCTTGAGTTCTTGGGTTGGAAGTGCTTCCGGCGGGATTTCTTCGATTCCTCCTTTTTGGACGAGTTTTGGTGGGATTAAACTTGGCTATGAACTCCTCATGAGGTGTTCATGATATCCCCAAAGTCTTGTTCAAGTCCGTGGAGCGATTCGGGAGATCGAGATTTGGATTTGGGGGAGTTGACCCGCGGGTCTTGTTCATCCCGAGTCGCCGGAGCTACACGGTCGACCGGTGCTCTTGACCGGTCCGACCGGTGCAAGCCCTTGTGGGATTTTGCTCGGGTGAACGTCTTGGTGAGTTCGCTGTTGTCCCGTGTTGCCGCTCGTTTCGAGTTTGGGTCCGTTTGGTGGTCGGTTGGCCCGTTTGGTGCCTTGGGAGCTTTCAGTCGCCATCGGTCCGACCGGTGTGTCTCACCGGTCCGACCGGTGTAGAGCCACTTAGTGGAAGTTGCTCGGTTTCACTGCGGGGACCGGTCCGACCGGTGGTGCTCACCGTCCGACCGGTGTGGGTCCGTAGACTCGAGGTTTGGTTTTTCCGCTGCGTTTCTCGGGTCGGAAGGTTGCGTGTTGGTTCCTAGGTCCGGTGGCACTCCGGTGGCTACGTGGGCTTGACCAACCTTGGTAGTGAGTCGGAGACGTGTGTTGGAAGCCGCGTTCGTCTTGTTGGAGTTTTCATCTCCTTCGAGAAGAATTTTTTATCGGCTCCCATTCACTCCCCCCCCCCTCTCGGTTCGCCGTATCGGTCCTTCACCCCCTCGCCCGATGGAAGTTGTGGTGGTCTTCGAACCACTTGTGCACCGCCAATGTCTAGCCTTGACCTTGTGCTCGCGGCCTTGTTTCCATCGCTGTTCGCGGGAGCCGTCGGATGGCCTCCACGCGTGCCCCGTGCCGCAAGCGCACCGCCCGCTCCGGAACCGGAACCCAGGGCGCCGAACGACGCCGCTCCCCCGTACCGCGCCGCTCGCTGCGGATCCCCCCCCCATCCCCGTGATGTTCGCCTAACTCGGCGAGGGAGGAGTGGAAGAAGAAGGAGGAAGTGGGGGCGATCGCACCGCCGCCCGGCGCCGAGCCCTTGGCGCCGGCGGGGGTCGAGGCACCATCCGCGGCGCCATGTCCATCGCCGAGCCAGTTCGTGTCAAGAAAAAGAAAGGAGAAGGAGGGGGAGAAGAAGTGAGGAGGGGAGGCCCATCACCGTGTTGTGGACCCGGCCTTCGAGCCGACGCCACCAACCCGCCGGACCGAGCCTCTGTGAGCCCGTCCCCCTCGCCCGATGGATGTTGTGGTGGTCTTCGAACCACTTGTGCACCGCACAATGCGCCTTGACCTTGTGACGCGGCCTTGTTTCCATCGCTTCGAGAGCCGACCATCAAGCCGTCGTCGCTTTGCGGTGTGCCGCCGCCGTCGTCGCCGCGCGCGCTCCATTGCCTTGCAATCGTGTCGTACCTTTGTTCCGACGAGCGCACGCTGAGTTCCGGCTCGCCGTCGGCACCCACACACTGAGCACGCCACCATCGAGCGAAGGCCCTGCCTTTCTTTGGCCTGGAGTCGTGTGAGCACAAACCCTTGTCGTGCACATGTTGTCGGCGTTGTGCCATCGCCACGGCTGTGCCGCCGACCTTTTACCCGCACACACCAACACCGGATCGAGGCCCTATTCTTCCTGTCCGAACCTGTGCACGCGCACTCACGCACACGTGAGGTCGTTCGCCGGCGTATGTCCCCCAACCAGCGCCGTCGGGCCGTTCCTCGCCGTTTTCCCTTTCTCTGTTCCCTTGCCTAGTGCACGCCATCAATTTTGTGTCGCTGCCATGGCCGAGCCGTCGGCGTTCAGCATGCACACGAACACACACAACCGAGGGGCCGAGCCCCCTACTTCACCTATCTATGACCGTGCTCGATGTTCTGCCATGCCGTCGCCGCGAACCCCAACGCACCGGCGCACGTGTGTCCGTCGAGCCATCGACTCCAAGTTCGAACCTTTTTGGCCGCCTTGACCCTGAACACTGCCTCGCCTAAATCTGCTCACATCTTGTCTCTGTGTCATCGTCGTGCACGCGCTGTCGGTTTTGTGTCGCCCCGTGGCCAGGCCGCCGACGTTTGCACAAGTGCGAACGCATGCACCCGAGGGGTCGAGCCCCTCTGCTCTCCTTGTCCAACCCATATACGCACGCCCGCCAAGGTGAGACTCTGCCTCCCTAGCCGAACGAGTGCACACGCCCACACGCACGCGTGCGAGAGAGCGACCACGCCAGCGTGGACACCCTAGTCCTTGCCGTCGTGTCGCTCCACTTCACCGCGCTACACCTAGTCTCACGACTGCACAACGCGCGTGTCGCCCGTACCACGCCCTTGTGCTTGTCGGGCGAGCCGTTGATGCTCTGTTTGCATGCTGGCACTTTCACCTCTCGTTCCGCCGCCTCACCGGCGCTTTGTCCACCGCCGGGGATCTCTGTTTCCCGTCCAACCCGTGACCTCGTCGCCGAGGGTTGAGCCGGCCAAGACCGCTCTTTTCTCTACCCTATCGGTGCCCTAGCATCTCTTTTCACGCTTCGTGCCTTACTTTGTCCAACCGTGTGCACACACACGCCCGTGTGAGGGACGTCGATGCTGCGAGAGGAACCGCGCTGCCGAGCCGTCTTCGTCGCCCGAGGCTTCGCCCTTGACGCGAATGCGTCGCCATCCTTCTTGCTCTCGCCGTCGTGGCCGAGCCACCGGCACTCACCCACACCAACCCAACCATCGCCTTGCACACCTCGAGCGAAACCAAAGCACCCAGATCGTGACCACCTCGTCGCTCTGTTTCACCTCACCGCCAAGGACGTCCTTCCGACCGCCTGGGCGCGCGAGCGTCAGGCCAAGTCAGTGCACGTGCTCGTCCACACGCACGCACGCAGGCGAACACCCCGGCGTGCCAACGCGGAGCTCGCCGCCGTGGCCAAGCCACCTTCTTGCCCACGCGCTCAAGAGAGGACATGGATGCCGCCTTTGGACGGCCAATGCTCACTCACGCATGCGAGGACCAAGGCCTCGCCTTTCTATGGCCAGCCCTCGTGTGAACTCAAACCCTCGCTGCCGACCCTCTCATCGTCACCAGGCAAGCCCCGTTCTTGACCGTGATCTTCTGTTCGTGAGACGGCGTCCCCGCCGCGTAGTACGTTGTCTCTGTCAACCTTCGCCGCGCCGGGCTGCTCTCCTTCGCCGCTGGCGTTATGCTCACGTACACCCGCACCCGCGGGAGCCAAGCCCTGCTCTCCCAGTCCGAACGGTGCACGCGCATGTTCACGCGCACGCACGCCCTCTCGAGCGAGCTGCCATGCCGCCGCGAACACCTCAATCGTGACGCCGTGGAGCTCGAGCCGCATCGAGCCGTTTACCATCTCGCCGCTGTGCTCGTCCGGGAGCTTCATCTCACGGGCGCACGCTCGTGCATGCGCTCGGCCAAGCTATCGTCTTTGCTCTCCTTGCTCGAGTCCGGTGAACCCGTTCGCGCGTGAGAGCCGAACCTGACCGTCGCTCAGCCTGTCGTGACCGGAACCCCGTCGTAAAGAGCATCCTTTCTGCTGAGGCGCGCGAGCGCCGGACCAACCTGTGTACGCGTTCGCTCTCAGGCACGCGAGCGCATACAACCTCATCGACGCCGACCACCCTAGCCTCGTCGCCGAAACCTTCTGCTTTGCACTGCGTGCCAAGCTGCTCTCTGTCACCGTAGTGCCGAGTTTCTGACCAAGGCAACCCTTTTCTTTGCTTAGGTGGATCCCTAGGTGTACCAGAGCTGCGTCGAGTCGCATGAGCTCGAGTCACCGACCAACCTTGCCGCCGACGAGCCCCTATCCGCCCGTCACTCCTCTGGGACTTACCATCGAGCACCTGGCGCCCACGCCAGAGCCCCGTAGGAAATAGATGCACACACGTGCCCACACGCCTTCGATACCGTAGTGGATCCTGACGGATCTAGTGCGGTCGACCAACCACAAAAGCACCACACCTCTGTCGCTCTGCTGCGAGCCGCAACAGATCCGACCGGGATCGTTTGTGGCAGCCACATCTTCAGCCATGTGGGCAGCCACTTGTGCATGGGTCAGCTTATAGCTACCTACGTGGCAGCCATGTGATCTCGAAGAGCTAGCTTGCAGCCAGCCTGTAGATAGATTAGAGCCCTTTTGAGCCTGCCAGTAGTTAGCTTATAGTTAAGTGTATTGTGTGTGCGTATTTTAATTTCGAAATCTATTTTATTTTTGGAAAATCCTAGAAAACCCATTTCAACTCCGGAAATTGCGAAACCTTTTCCAAAGCTCTTCTAAAATTATAAGCTTCGTGTTAGGCTAGTGTTCGCTCTCTTTTGTCTCTTAATTGTTGTTCATTTGAAGTTAATTGCAATAGGACCCGCCTTTATTTTAATTACGCGTTAATAGGAGCAGCTGGAGCCAGGGAGCTGAGCTCGGAGATCGACTACAACGACGACTACGTCACCGACGACTACTCGCACGCAGGTGTTCACGCCCGACTGATTCTAAAATACCTATTAGGCATGCTATGTAGTATGCTAGCGCTTTACTTTAAATGAATGATGATGAACCTTGCACTGCCTTCTTTAATTATCCTGTCCTTGATTGTCCTACTACTATATATGTTTATATAAGCGTGTATATGCGCTGAGCTTCGCGATGCATGTGTTTGGGATGGGAATAGTGGTTCTTGGCGTGAGTGGGGTAAAACCGGCAGGAGAAGGCGTTTTGGGTACTTTGGCGGGGGTGAGCTCGAAACAACCGATCTGGGATCGGGGATAGGGATGCACTCCTCAGTGTATCCCTACTTTGACGGTTTTTGGAGCCTAGGTGTTGGGGTTTTACTTACGGATGGAGGACATGAGCTCGCCCCGTCTGAAAGCGAGTGGATCAACCTTGTCGATAGGACTTTCGTACACACCACCTCGCCGAGAGTAGGGATAGGGCCGAGTTGAGCTCGGCAAGTGTGGAACCATACCTGCTTAGGATGGATAGCGGGGTATCAGTGGGGGAGCGGTGGAGGTGAGACCACCCTCTCAGAGCGACTCCCGTGTGGCCACACGGGGGCATTTCACAGTTCCGGTGCGATTCCTTCTGAGGGGTGATTCATTTTGAAGGCCGGATGCAGGATGGGACCGTAACTACCGAGAGTTCGCATGGTAGGATGGGCTCGGTTGGCTGATCACCGTCGGGTACCATCCCGAGTTGGGTGCAGGTGTACACGCTCTGCAGAGTTTTGATCTATACTTATAGCCGCGTCCTCGGTCATGGACAAACCTTGAAGACATGTTTGTTCCTCATGTTTTGGGATTTCTACCTCCCCCTGTAGTTGAGAGTGTGGTGAGCCGTGGTTGCAGTCGGCTAGAGGAGAGTGGCTCCCTCTACCTCGTCGATCCGATTGCAATTATTGAGGTGCGAGGAGAGGAAGTTCTCGCATCGACCCTAGATGGAGATAGGTTGTGGAGACGGGGCCCTGGGGTACCAGGTGGTTCCGAGCGGTATCTGAGAGATTGGTTTGGGACCTATATGGAGATGATTTCTGTTTATGCTTTGCTGCTGCCGCATAGAAAACCTGAGCTTCTACCTTGTCTCTTTTCTTACCCTTTAGAAGATAGGCCACTTAAAGCTGCATACAGTCGGTGACGTGAACCTATCCCACTCCTTGGGGATAGACTTTGAGTGTGCAGGGTACGAGTTCGACAGTAGCACTGACGGATGGTACGACTGTGGGATGCGTCGCTTCGCTCAAGGATGCCTGTGGGTGTGAAGATCAGAAGATGGAGACCCTTCTGAGATGCTAGCTACCACCGCGTAGAATTTTACTCTGATTCAGCCTTGAGGCTTGTAATGTTGTACTCCATTATGGACATGTAATAAATTATGTACTAATATTTGTGTGAAGCGATGTACGGTTGTGATTTGCCTTCTGTGATGAGATCTGTGCGCGATAGCCACTGATCCCGGGACTATCGCAAAGGTACAGGGACTCGGGTTTTCCTCACCGAAAATCCGGGGTCGTTACAGGTTGCCTCCTATAAAACCCATGAGGTGAGAGGATGGCAGCCATCTCTTGGAACCCTAGTTCATTTGCTTTCCTATTTTCCCTTCCTATTTTCCTAGGATTTCGATAGGACTAGCTTGAGAGCTTCATGGTGAGATCTTGTGAGAGGGAAGGATGATCGGGCGGCAAGCTAGACCTTGTATGAACCTCTTTGGTATGTATAGATGATTCGGTGTGGTTCCTCAAGGCTTTGTTGTATTGTTCCCGGTTGTTCTTGTTGGTGATTTTCGGAGCCCTCTCTTGGTGGTTTTCTTGGGGTGTTTTCGGGGCCTTGCTCTTGGGGATTTGATGGGGGAAATTTGTGGGAACCCATCTTGGTACTTTGGCCTGTGAATCCCCTCCCAAATCCGTGAGTTAAAGGCTCGATTTTGGGGTTTTCAGTGTTGTAGGGTTAGAGGTGTTCTTGGCGGATTTCTTCGATTCCTCTTGATTTTACAAGTTTTGGTGGGATTAAACTTGGCTATGGACTCCTCATGAGGTGTTCCTACTATCCCCAAAGTCTTGTTCAAGTCCGTGGAGCGATTCAAGAGATTGAGGTTTGGATTTGGAGGAGTTGACCCGCGGGTGCTGTTCATCCCGAGCTGCCCAGGCTACACCGGTCTGACCGGTGCTCTTGACCGGTCTGACCGGTGCGAGTCACTTGTGGGATTTGCCTCGGGTGAACTTCTTGACTCGTGTGTCTTTGGGTCTTGGTGCTGCTGGTTAGTTCTTGGTCTGTTCGGTGTTATTTTGTTAGGTTTTGTGTAGGGTTTTCTTTCCGTGCAGGTTGTGTTTTGAGGGTGTTTTTGTTCCAGGGCCTAGAGAAGTCACTGAGGCTCTCTGGAATGCTAATTGTGCGGCTGCTGTAGCCACCGGCCTAGTCGGTGTTGTCCACTGGTCTGACCGGTGCCACCGGTCTGACCGGCAGCAAGCCATGCAAGTTTCCGCTGTGCGTGTTGATGTGTTTTGGCTCGGAAGGTTGTTTGTTGGTTCCTAGGTCCAGTAGCACTTTAGTGGCTATGTGGGCTTGGCCAACTTGGTTAGTGAGTTGGAGACGTGTGTTGGAAGCTGTGTTCTTCTTGTAGGAGTCTCCATCTCCTTTGAGAAGAATTTTTATCGGCTCCCATTCACTCCCCCTCTTTGGTTCGCCGTATCGGTCCTTCAAGTGGTATCAAAGCCGGTTACGGGTTTTTATTTACTCTAACCAGTCTTAGATCCAAGGATGGCGTATCAGGAACGGGGATCGGGTCCTCCACACTTCGATGGCAAGAACTACCAGATGTGGAGTAAGAGGATGGCGGCGTTCTTCAGTGGAAAGGGTCAGATCCTTTGGGATGTCACGGTGGACACAGGCTATGTCCAGCCGATGAACTTCCTTGCTCCAGGATTGAGGGACTTGTTCGACGCCAACAACAAGGCGGTCGACTACTTGTTTCGTGCTTTGTGTCAGCCTGAATTCGATCAGGTGCACACTGGGCACTTGGCTTGTAGAATCTGGTCGGTGTTGAAGGAAGCTCATGTTGGGAATGCCCAGGTTCAGGCTCGGATGTATGCGACTTACCGGAGAGAGTACGAGAACTTCACTCATCTCCCCGGCGATTCCATAGATGCCTTGTTTCAGAGGTTCACGGTGGTTGTGAACAACATGAGGGCCAATGTGGACGTTCTCCCATACGATGATCATGATAGAGCCGTCAAGCTCTTACACTCTTTGGATCGTACGGTTTGGGGTGGAAAGTTCGAAGCCATTGTGGAGTCAGAGAAGTATGACACTCTAACCATGAACGAGCTGTTCTCGAAGCTCAAGTCGGCTGAGGTGGATAGGGGCATGACAGCCAAGATCGAGGGCCCGACTGACTCTCATAGCCTCACCCTCATCGGTGGTTCGAAAAGAAAGGCTAACACTAACCCATCCACCAGGATGTTCTCTTTGTCCTCTTTGATGTCTATGCCAGATGAGGAGTTCGACATGCTTGGAGAGGACGAGCTGGCGCTCCTGACGAGGCGGTTCGAGAGGCTGCACGACACATGCTTCAAGTGCGGCAAGGCTGGACACTATTTCACCGAGTGTCCGAAGGTGAACAGCCACGACAAGCACAAGTTCAAGGACAAGAGGAAGAAGTCCAATAAAAAGCATCATGAACATGGGAAGAAGACACGGGCTCGAGAGAAGATGAAGAGATCGAGCGACATCGAGTCCGACTCTGAGGACACGTCTTCAAGATCGAGTGATGACGACGAAGAGGATGACAAGAAGAAGAAGTAGAAGAAGAAGAAGAAGAAAAAAAACCTCGGCAAGTATCTCAACGGCCTTTGTGTGACGGGCCTAAGCCTCAAGGACGACTTCTGCGGCATGGCTCGCAGCTCCAGCAGCAAGAGAAGCCAGAAGGACGCCTCGGTCTTTGATTCCCAGGATGAGGTATGTGAAGATCTCTCTTCTTTGCGCAAGGAGAATGAGGAGTTGGTTGACTTGCTTGATAATCGCAATTACATGCTTAGAGAGGCTAAGAGGCTTAGGAAGGAGCTTAGAGCTTTGCTTGAAGATGCTAGGACTAGAGTGGCTGAACTAGAAACAAAGGTTTTTGATGGCAAGCTTGAAATTGAATCTCTTAAGGCTAGCCCTGTGGTTTATGATGAGGTTGATTGTGCTGATTTCTCTGTTTTCCTAGCTGATTTGACTGCTCTTAGGGAAAAGTATGCCTCCAAGTGTGAGGAACTACATGTGCTTAGGGTTGAGTTGGCTGAGCTACAATCTAGACCCACTTTGCTTGGTGCATGTACTTCTTGCCCTGGTTTGCATGAAAAAATTGTTGAGCTTCGTTCTCGCATTGTTTTTCTTGAGGCTAATTTGAAAGTGCCTATTCCTACTTCTTGTTCTACTTGTGAGTTGCATGCTATGAAGAATCTGGAACTTGCACAATGTGTTGACCATTTCCAGTATGAGAACAATAAGTTGCGTGAAGTGCTGAGTTGGTTGTCATGTCAGGAACCTCAGCTTGGTATGATGATTGCGATTTGTAAGCGCTTCAGGATTCGATAAGTCTGGTGAGAATAGTGGTGAGAGAGAAGAAAAATTTGGGAATGTTTCAGTTCCACCACAATCCACACACAAAGATAAGTTTGCACCCAAGCCAAACCATTCGCTTAAAACAAGAGAGAAATCGAGTGAGAAAACTATTGAGAAGTCTTGTGAAGAGCCTCATCCCAAGTCTAAGCCTAGACCAATTCTGTGCCATTGTGATTTTTGTGGAAATGATGGTCACAAGAGAGAGTTTTGCTTCAAGAGGAAGCGAGAGGAGAGAATGGCGAAGGAGTGGGCTAACAAGGACAAGTACTACCCTTCCAAAGGTGTACTTCAGCCTCGTGTGCAGTTGCCCAGGGCCAAGGCGGGTGTGAAGATAGTTCCAACTTGGGGAGAGCGAAAGGCTATTGGAGGTGCTTCGCTGTGTTGACGGATAAAACTCGTATCCACCTACGATCCGCAAGCGTACGGACCTACACCTTTTTCACCACGAGATTCCCAAGGTTCTTGTCAATCCGCGGAGCAAGGGGATTACTAGCGCTTAACCAAGTACTAATCTAGTTGAATGGAAAACCTTTGAAAGAGAGTATTAATCTAAAGGTAGAGGTAATCTAACCTAAGTTAATCTAAGTTGAGTTGATCAAACAAATCTAGGGTTAAACTATATGGTAAAGGGGTGAACACAAGAGAGTGATTAAGAAAGATAAGCGTTCCCTCCCTAGGATCTAGGATAACATGGTATGCATCTACTACACGAAAGCGGTAAACCAATCTACGGGGGGTTGTGACCACGGTTTCGCCCTTTCCCTCCTCTCGTACGGTCACTACGCGAAGGTATTCGTAACCTATGATGGACATGGTATGTTGATGGATTCTATGGGAGTAGCGGATATCATACGCCCGAAAAACATGGTAGCTAACCTTAATCATCAAAGCATCATCAACATGAAAATAATAGATTGAAACCACGAATCAAGTAGCGATCACATAGCATGTATCCATCTAATCCTAGGGATGAACGGAGATATTACCCCATCATCTTACACGGATTGAAGCACATAGGGGTGATGGAGACTCGGAGAACGTCGTCGATGAAGATGGCGGCGATGGAGCTTGGGAACACCCCTAGGCCGGCGGCTTGGAGTCCTCCTCTTGCTTCCTTCTCTCCGCCGGCGTTGATCCTTGCGACGAGCTCATCTAACTCTCTCCCTCATCTTGCGGCGGCGGTTTTCTCGGTCATTGGCGTCGGTAGGATGATTTGTTCGATGGGTCGGTCGACGGCGGCGGAGGGAATAAATAGACGAACACCTAGGGCAAAAGGGGGGACCGAACCGACCCCGAGTGGGCTGGGCCGGTCGGACCGGGCCGGCCGGCCCGAGCCCACTTCGGCCCGGTTCGGCCCCGGTTTTCTCCCCGGTTGCTTCTCGCGTGATCCCTTATTCGTGTGCACTTGCATGTGGGCCTTTGACGTCGTTTCCTTCACGGTTTAGGCTTGAATCCTTGCTATGCAAGCTTCGCTGTTTTCTGGTTGAGTCCCTGAAGACTTGCACGTTGACGCTTCGGTCCTTGGGTCATTTGGAGTCATGTTCATCGCGTGTCTTGACTCTTGTCGGGCTTCATGATATTCTTCCAAAGTGCTTGGTGAACTTATCCCGAAAGTCTCCTCTTTAGCGTAGATTTCCTGCGTAAACAACAAACTCCAAAATCGACATGCAAGTGTGAACTTGTTATATCATTAGTATGCCTAGTGGTGGGTCGGTTGCAAATCATAATCGAAACCAATGTATAACAAGTACTCTAGGTTGACGGAAATTCACCGTCAACATCTCCCCCATGCTTAAACCTTGCTCGTCCTCGAGTAAGTGGTCCTCGCTTAAAAGGGAAATCAGCGTTGCCTTCCAATGTTATCCCCGCACTTAGTCATTCATGACGAGACAAATTGCTCTCTCTTCAATTTATTTTTAAAGTTCAAGTTGTGACCGGCTTCTTTTTCATTATGTAAGATAGACTAACAATAAAGAACAAGCCACATTTAATAAACATGATGCTCTCAAACTTAAGTGAACTTCAAACCATTACCTTGTCACATGGAAGATTTTCAAAAAGATGCATATCCAACATAAGTGAAAATCTCTTTCAAGAGCTCATGGAATACTCATCTCATCAAGTCACTCAAGCCTATACTAGATTATTTTCAACCTACTCTACTCATATGTGATAGTGGAAGGCTTTTGTGGAGCTCGGAAGGTTAAAAACAATCCTAGCAAAACATACATCCGAAATATTGTCAAATTAAGAGAGAGGTCTATTGGAATTACCCGGACTCGTCAAAAAGGCCATGGAAAATAAATGTTGGAAAGAGAGAGGAATGAAACACACACATTTAGATAAGTGGACATGTGCAAGTGGCAAATGGATGATCCCGAGGCACGAGTGAAGTCCTCGTTATCGGATTGCACATGGTTGGAAGATTTGAGTATGGATTTGTCATCAAGGCACTTGAGAACTTATGAAGCAAAAAGAACCGAGGAGCATCTTTATTTTTTTTCTTTATTTTATTTCCTTCTCATTTTCACTCTTTCTTTTTTCACTTTATTCTTCCTATTTTTCTTACTTTTCTTTTCTTCTTATCATATTTTTTTCATTTTTCATTTTTATTCCTTTTTTTTTTCTTTTGCTCCTCAAAACTTTTTGCAACATAATACTTACATAGCATTTGTGTCAGAGAATGACTCCTCCCCCATGCTTGAACGATGCTCGTCCTCGAGCATAAAAGAGAGGGGAAATGACCGCTAAAGTAAGTATAAATTCCATAGTACGGCGGAATATTTGAATCTCCATCGAGAATTTTACTCCATACTCAAATTGGGTTGTGGACAAGGAGGTGATCACAAAAAGATGTTTTTGGTTTAGGGTGGATGCCCAGCGAAGTTTGTGAAATTTTCGATGTGAAAACCCACAATGCTTGGACAAAAAGGCTAGCATGAAAACGTTACACGAAGGAATGACCAGCTTCTTAGTCTCGAACCATAGAAATCAATCCTAATCCAACTCATCAAAACATATGTTTGCAATCTACGGGTTTTGTTATCATAAATCATATATGTATATGGCTTTGGTAGGTAGAACTTTGCAAGAGCATCACAAATATGTTGATAGCATAAAAGTTAAGTTTTCATAAAAACAACAAGTTATCCGGCTATCCATAAACTTAAATCAAAGAACAAAGATATGTATGTGTGTCTAGAGCATAGTCATTTCACCTCCACAAATAAAAGAGCCGGTATTTAAATTAATTTTAGATCATATTATAGAGAGCAATTAGCCAAGACATGTATAACTTCATGTAGGTAAAACAAAGCGGCAACTTTCATCATCTTTCCGTAAGCATAGGCAATATAGAACATCGAGGTGAACACATGGTCATGCTTATCTATTGAAAGTAAAAAGAAACCTAGGTTGTCCTCCTAGTAGCCATGTTATTGTTTGAAGAGAAAAACAAAGGTTGCACCTAGTTGATGTTGAAGGCATACTTACAAGCATTTGTGTTTGGAAAAGAGAAGGTCCATGGAGATGTTACCATCCTTTGTAATTCTTCGTTGCCTTCTTCCGACATCTCCATGTATCGATGTGGCTTTTGCTTTTGTCTTGATTTATTAATGCTCCTAAACTTCTGAATTTGATCTTGCATGCTTAATGGAGTCATTGGTCACCCTTCTCTTCAATGTTGTCATCACCATCTCCTCTTTCTTGTTCTCATCATCTCATTGCTGTCTCTTTTTCATGGATTTCCCCCTCTGTCCAGAACAGAACATATATCGAAATATAGCTCTATTGAAAAGTTTATGAAATTACCTTTCCAACGTGTGGTCATTCATCGAAAACGGGGTTCAAACAAGGGAGCTATGTCCGTTTTACTTCAGCGCTGCGTGCTGTCCAAAACTGATTTCAGGACGTGTTGCACTCGGTGATTTGGGCATAACCGCTTGTAGGAACCTCCGATTGTCTTGATTCTTGATTTGTTGGAATCGTAACTTCATGGGGCTTCTAAATATCCAAAAATATCCAGTGTTTTCCCTTCGAGACCATGCAGAATTATGATGAGATTGGTGGCTTCTTGCGCATTGATCCGGAGATGTTAACGATCTTTATCATTCTATCTTCTACGGTGTCATGTTGCACTTCCGTGTTGAAGATTCAGGGTCTCCCCCATGCTTAGCATTTTGCTAGTCATGGAAGAAGAAGACAAAGCACTTCTTATCCATCCCTCAATTTCCTTGTAGTGAGAGTCTTTATCTTGCCTGTAAGACGTTTTAAACGCACATTCTACCCCCAAGGTGACGGTTGGGAGTAGATAGAATTGCCAACAATTCAACAATGTCTCCTAAGATTATTAACTTTTGGCATAATTAGTTTAATGAGGAATAAAAACCTAATGAGTGTACGTGGTGCAAGGTGTGTATGCACATGATAGGAAAGCATATAAACAAAGACAATGTTTTCACCTAGTTCTAAACACCATGTTTACAACTAGGTTGCTGAATTTCTCCATAGCCATAAAGGTTTATATATCTAGGGTTAAAACACCATGTCTATCCCTAAATCAATAACTCTTATAGCACAAGAAAAATTAAGCGCATTGCAGAGCTTATAAACTAACCAATGCAACATGAAAACATATGAAAAGCTAGCAAGGTTTATCGAACTTAATGATGATGGTCCGCAATCATGTTTAAACACCACGTTTACACAAGATCACAAAAGAAAAATACTCATAAGGCCTTATGAAGCATTAACATGGAAACTGAAGCATACATCATTAAGTATATAAAACAACCAAGCCAACTATGTGCAAAACATGTATACACAAAGAAACATCACGAGGATAACAAAATGCAATGCATGCAAATAAATAAGATCATGAACATGATGGTGGTTCTAAAAAGGAAAACTGAACTTAGATTAATAACCACAAGTTGATCATCATAAAATAGTGTCATTCTTTTATTTTCTCTAAGAAAGTAGTAAAAATATAAAGAAACGGGTTGCCTCCCGAAAAGCGCTTCATTTAAAGTCATAGAGCTCGACTTTCTCACATACCTTCTTTTCGTTGCATAGCCATGGCCCTTCATGCAAGAAGAAAAGGTACCAATGCAGCTTTAATTTACTTCCCATGTTGTGCTTGATCACTTATAGAAGACTTGCCCAAAGCATCCTTTTGTTTCATCATTATCTCCTTCTTTATCATCCTTCGGTGCTGCCTTCACTCTATGAATTTTTTTTAATGTCCAGAACAGATAGTATACTCAAGCTCTACTCCATTGCATAGTGCACAAAATTTCCTTTCCAACGAGTCTTTATTTGCTCAAATCGGACTCCGGACAAGAGAGTTACGTCCGTTTTACTTTGGCAATGAAATCTGTCCAGAAATTTCAGAACGCGCAACGCTCAATGTTTCCTCCATAACTCCTTGCACGGGTCTTCAAAGTTTTTGGTTCTTGATGCGTTGGAATTGTAGTTTGATGGAGCTTCTGAATATCTCACTTTCTTCATTTGTACACCTCTGAACAAGCTCTCAAATTGATGAAGACAGCAGCATCCATCGCGGGATTCGGAGAGGTTGATGATTTATCTTGCAACTCTTTTAGGCATGACTTCTTTTTTCATTATTCAAGCCTTGTCTACGTGGTTAGTGACAATCGGGCCTTTCCCGATATATGATTCTTTAAGGTCAATTAGCTTGACCAAGCGCAAAGCATGATCGAGATTTACAAAACTTATTGTAAACATACGCGTCCATAATTAACACCACATGTGAATTGTAGCAACAAGTCAAGGTGTAAATAAAAGAAGCATATGTTTCATGCATAGCACTTAGCTCATCATTAGGAAAAGGTTTTTTAGGTGTGACATTAATTGGATCAAAAATAAATGTTTCCTCTTCTTCATTCTCAAGAATATCTAGCCTATCAACATGATCACTATTGGAACAAGGCATAGACATTAAACTATCATTCATACTATTGGTTGAGCATAAGTATTTGAATTTATCAACATCAATACCAATAATATCTTGAGATTTCAGCGCGTACCTTGGCCTTAGAGATTTTTCAACAAGAGTGATATTTGGTTCATCAAGCGGTGTTGAAGGCGAATCGATCTCAACAAGTGTAGTTGCCTCTTCATCACCATCTTGCAATTTCTTCAACTCATCATGTGGAACATGTAATCCTTCAACTATGTACGCATTCATCTCTTCTTTGAAGTCTTCTTTATCAACCATATCTTCATCTTCAAAGACTTGTATGTTGCTTTCTTTATCTTCCATGTACCACATGTCGTCAAGATCGCTCATTGTTGATTCACTCTTTCCTTCATCCTTGAGTCCTTCCATGTCTTGATTTGCTAGTGTGTAGGCTTCAATAGCACACAAGCTATCATCTAGCTTGAGTCCTATCTCCTCCCATTTATCCTTTGAGTCACTAGGCTCATCACGGTTGTACTCTTCTCTTCCTTCATCGTAAATCTTTGAGTTGTCAAACCGGTCGATCCATCCTTCATCTCCTTCTTCTCTTTCTTCTTCAAACATCTTTTGGATCGACTCTCCACTCATCTCTTGATCAAATATATCTTCAATTAGTTTGGCAACGTGTCGGCGTTCCTCCTTCCTTCGGTAGTTAATTAGTGGGGCGAAATCAACTTGAACCCAACCGGATTGCTTGAACTCCGCCAATGGTCTAGCATTCCACATACTTCGGCCTACATTCATGTTAATTTCAACATTTTTAACATCCGAAATGACTTCACTTGCCTTGGGAAGTGGATCTTCACTTTCTTGTATGGTCGGTTCATCTTCCTTGACCTTCGGTTCATCTTTTTCAGAAATTTCAGCAAGCACCTTGGGCTTGCTTTTGTCGTTTTGCTCCTCTTGACAACATCTTTGCCAATCTCGTATTGTTCTTTGTCCATTGCTTATCCTTTGTAAGATTTGTGCGGCTTCACTAATTGTTTTATCCAATATATCACCGCTTTGCACACATGCTTACAAAACGAGACGAGTTAGGGGTTAGTGAAAAATAAAAGGTATGCAACATCAAGTCACCGGAAAATCCCAAGTTCGAGGCCTCGCTCAAGTAGTTCATTAAATCGGTCCCATGCTTCATCAATTCCTTCATCCTCTCCTTGCTTGAAAGTGAGCACTTGCCTCCTTAAGTCTTGGACCTTGCTTATGGGAAAGAACTTCAAAAGAAACTTCTTCACTAGCTCATCCCAATTTCCTTTTGCTTCAACGGACGCAAGTGTGTACCATCTTCGCGCTTCATCTTCGAGAGAGAATGGAAAAAGATTCCACTTGAACCAAGCGGCCGGAACTCCTTTTTGTTGGACCGTGTTGCATAACATTGTGAATTCCTTAATGTGTCTATATGGGTTGTCATCCTCCAATCCTTTAAATGGTTTTGTCGCCACTAACTCGATGATTCCAGGCTTCACTTCATAGTGGGTTGTAGCAAACGTCAAATCTGATTTTTGCATCTCAATGTCTTCCATTGACGGCATTGCTAGCTCCCTTAGCGACATCTCTTCGTCTTCCAATGGTGAGGTGAACAAATCCATCTAGGCACAAGAAAAGTAGAAAGAAAAACAAAAAAGATTTTTTTTTCTTTTTTTAGAAAATAAGGGTTAGGTGTTAGTAATCAACAAAATTAATACTAGATTAAACGTAGCAAACTAGCTTGCTCCCCGGCAACGGCGCCAGAAAAAGGGGCTTGTTGACGGATAAAACTCGTATCCACCTACGATCCGCAAGCGTACGGACCTACACCTTTTTCACCACGGGATTCCCAAGGTTCTTGTCAATCCGCGGAGCAAGGGGATTACTAGCGCTTAACCAAGTACTAATCTAGTTGAATGGAAAACCTTTGAAAGAGAGTATTAATCTAAAGGTAGAGGCAATCTAACCTAAGTTAATCTAAGTTAAGTTGATCAAACAAATCTAGGGTTAAACTAGATGGTAAAGGGGTGAACACAAGAGAGTGATTAAGAAAGATAAGCGTTCCCTCCCTAGGATCTAGGATAACATGGTATGCATCTACTACACGAAAGCGGTAAACCAATCTACCGGGGGTTGTGACCACGGTTTCGCCCTTTCCCTCCTCTCGTACGCGTCACTACGCGAAGGTATTCGTGACTAGACCTATGATGGACATGGTATGTTGATGGATTCTATGGGAGTAGCGGATATCATACGCCCGAAAAACATGGTAGCTAACCTTAATCATCAAAGCATCATCAACATGAAAACAATAGATTGAAACCACGAATCAAGTAGCGATCACATAGCATGTATCCATCTAATCCTAGGGATGAACGGAGATATTACCCCATCATCTTACATGGATTGAAGCACATAGGGGTGATGGAGACTTCGGAGAACGTCGTCGATGAAGATGACGACGATGGAGCTTGGGAACACCCCTAGGCCAGCGGCTTGGAGTCCTCCTCTTGCTTCCTTCTCTCCGCCGGCGTTGATCCTTGCGACGAGCTCATCTAACTCTCTCCCTCATCTTGCGGCGGCGGTTTTCTGGTGATTGGCGTCGGTAGGATGATTTGTTCGATGGGTCGGTCGACGGCGGCGGAGGGAATAAATAGACGAACACCTAGGGCAAAAGGGGGGACCGAACCGACCCCGGAGTGGGCTGGGCCGGTCGGGACCGGCCGGCCGGCCAAGGCCCACTTCGGCCCGGTTCGGCCCGGTTTTCTCCCGGTTGCTTCTCGCGTGATCCCTTATTCGTGTGCACTTGCATGTGGGCCTTTGACGTCGTTTCCTTCATGGTTTAGGCTTGAATCCTTGCTATGCAAGCTTCGCTGTTTTTACGGTTGAGTCCCCGAAGACTTGCACGTTGATGCTTCGGTCCTTGGGTCATTTGGAGTCATGTTCATCGCGTGTCTTGACTCTTGTCGGGCTTCATGATCTTCTTCCAAAGTGCTTGGTGAACTTATCCCAAAAGTCTCCTCTTTAGCGTAGATTTCTGCGTAAACAACAAACTCCAAAATCGACATGCAAGTGTGAACTTGTTATATCATTAGTATGCCTAGTGGCGGGTTAGTTGCAAATCATAATCGAAACCAATGTATAACAAGTACTCTAGGTTGACGAAAATTCACCGTCAACATCTTTGGCGGGGCTACACCGGTCAGACCACTGAGAGGCACCGGTCAGACCGGTGCAGACCTGGACAGACAGCAGTTTGGGTTTCGTGCTCGTACAGGTGCGAGATTTGGCTCTGGAGGTCGTGGTTCTGGTGGTTGGTCTGGAGAGTTTGTAGGTGGTCAGTTTGCTGGATGTTCTCCTCCTCGTGCTCAATACGGTGATCGGAGGAGTCGTAGCTTGGAGTTGGAGAGGAGGGATGGTCCACTGTCTTCTTTTCGTGGTTTTGGTCCTCCTCTAGTTAGTGAGGGATGGTTTCCTTGTAATGGTTACCATGGTGGTGTTGAGTTTGCTGGACGTTCTCCACCTCGTAATCAATACGAGTTTGGGAGAGATCACAGTTTTGAGTCTCATAAGGGCTACGGACCATGCTTTCCCTTTCGTGGTAGTCGTACCCCTCTAATGGGACAGGAGTGGTCTTCCCATGGTGGTTCTAGGTTTGACAGGATGGATAGTTGTATTGATAGGCATGGTAGGATGAATGTTGCTAACCCTACTTTCGAGGAAATGGCCCGACACTGGTTTGCCACTTTTTGAACTAACCCCAGTGTTGAGTCATTTGCTCGCTCTTGCTCTTGGTTTTGAGTTGCAGATGGATGGCTCAGAGAACATTTGGTTGATATCGGGGGTGGTTCTCCGGCCTCATACCCCGGTGGTGACATGGAGGTACATCACTTTCGGGGATGGTGGACAAGGACGAGTGAATTGTGAAGAAATGATCAAGGTAAGTAAATTTGTGACCTTCAAGTGTGTGGCCTTGGTCAAGCCACTTGGTTCATTTTGCTCTTTGCCCTATCGCATGTGTATAAGGTGAGCTTTGTATGCTTTTTGGCCTTGATGCATGAGTTTAGGGGGGGCTTGTGAGTTTTATGCTCCTTTGCTCTTTTACTGGTGGTGTCGAGCCCTTTTTGCCTCCCCTCGAGGAGCCGGTGGTTTGTGAGTTTTGTGTGGGAGCTCCTTTATAGCATATGTATAGTCTCTTTTGTGCATTTCTTGCATTTGGCATGGCATATGTAACATGATGTATAGGCATCCTTGTATCTTAGATTGCATGCATTTTGTTTTATATGCATTGGATAGTAAAAGCTTTTCTCATATACATTGTTCACCATGATGTGCTTTATATGATCTTGTGAGCTAGTTTGGTATGCTATGGTTAGTTTGGCTTAGCTCTTGATGATCTTGATTTATATCCATGGTTGATGGCTATGTTTTTGAAAAATGTTACATATATACTCCCTCATGTGTAAATGCCTTTATATGATCTTGACATGTTTTGGTGGCTTGGTTATACTTAATTTGTGGTTGGATAGCTAGTTTATTGATCATATGGGGCCAAAGGCTCATTTGCCATCATGAATGTTTAGCCATCTTGTTTTATCTTGTGGAGGGACATAAGTTCCTTTTTGTCGCAAAGACATTTCATGTACCAAATATGAATCTGAAAATGAAATGTAAAATGCTTGGAAAATGTGCTCCCATGTCATATGAGCTTAATTTAATTTATTTTGGGTGCTAAACCGTTGCATGATGCCTACCAATGAGAAGTCTCATATATAGAAGTAGGCACATGGCTCGGTGGCTTTGACATGACATGAGGTGCTTGTGGGTGTTTGTGATGGTCTTATGATTAGAATGGTTGTCCTAGCATGAAGTTTGTGTGGCTTTGCTATTTTGATATGTTTTGATCATGTTCAGGACTTTGCTCATGAGAGGCAAATTTTTCGCAAAATTGTCCATTTCCATCTTAGCTTTGTCCAAAGCTTGTGAAACTTGATAATCATGTAGTTGAGATCGATACGAAGCTATAGAGTATCTAACTTGCTCATTTCGACATGTGTAGCATCCTATGTTGAATTTAGTCTATTTGAGAAGCTCTAGGTTGAAAGTTTTGCATTTTTGGCTTGATTCAACATTTCCAACAAGGGGGAGAAGTTTGAGCTTGAAATGGCTTGCTGGATGCATTTAAAAGGTTTTCAGGTGGTTTCGAGCCATTTCTGGGCTCTGGTGTGCACGGGTCTGACAGGTTGAGGTCATCGGTCTGACCGGTCAGAGTGTTGGTCCTGTGCACATGTTGAGCATCGGTCTGACCGGTGGTGGTGACCGGTCTAACCGGTGAGAGCTGGTTGTTGCAGCTGCCTCGTTTCAAGTGGTGTTTTGCATGCATTCGTCCAGGGGGGAGTTGCATTGGTTCAGGGGGACCTTGCATGTGTGCAGGGGGAGCTCTTTGTGGTGTTTGAGCTTAGGTTTGGTGGTTTGCGCTCTTTTCTTGAGCATAGTTTTGTCTCGGATGTGTCGAGCCGTTGCCCTTGCCTAAGGGGTCCAAGACTTGTCTTCTTCAAGTGATCTTGCTCTTTGCCTTTGTTTGGCTTTCGATCACTTTTTGGAGTTTCTTTTTATTTGTTTCTTTTCTTTTTCTTTTCTCTCGTGTTACTTTATGTGGGTGTTGTCAATGCACTCATCAAGGGGGAGATTGAGGACCATGTGTGGTTCGAGGACCGGTGGATGGTCGCTTCCTTGTGTGATGTGTGATTGACAACGTTGTGTGGACTAATTCTTGGCTAAGTATTGCAGGTGCAGGTTGCGGCTTGACTGGTGTTGGTGCAGGTGAAGAACAAGCGCGAAAGGTCGTCGCCAGTGAGGCCTCCAGGTGTGGAGAAGACAAGTAGGCTTTGTTTGAGGGACCCGGTGGCCAGCGGGGTCAAGTGCGGGCCGCATGGTAGCATGAACAGCAATATGAAGTCATGGACGGTTTCTTGTTCGAGCCTCAAAACCAAGGTCGAGCCAGGACTACGTGGGAGCCGAGTCATGAGTGGCGATTAGCGGAGGCTACACCGAGTTTGCGGGGTTTCCATTGGTTCACCAGAAAACCACTGGGTTCCTTGGTTGATCCACAAAGCCAAGACTGGAGAACTGAAGACGGAGATGCAGCAGCTCCAGACCGGTCTGACTGGTGGGTCTGACCGGTCTGACAGGTGAGGAGCACCGGTCTGACCGGTGTGCGATGATGCAGTCCGGAGACTTCGAAGCGGAGGACACGCGTCGGGATCGCAAGGCTTGCGTCGAGGCTAAGAAGGTTGCGGTCGCCGGGCATCCATCCGATGGAGCGATGACAAAGATTTCCAATTTCGCCCTCGTGGGGCATGTATCCCTAATTAGCTAGCAAGGGTCTTTTAGACTATCGGTTGCCTCCTATATAAACCATGTGGTGAGAGGCTGGCAACCATCTCTTGGAACCCTAGTTCATTTGCTTTCCTATTTCCCTTCCTATTTTCCAAGGATTTTGATAGGACTAGCTTGAGAGCTTCATGGTGAGATCTTGTGAGAGGGAAGGATGATCAGGCGGAAAGCTAGACCTTGTATGAACCTCTTTGGTATGTATAGATGATTCAGCATGGTTCCTCGAGGCGTTGTTGTATTGTTCCCGGTTGTTCTTATTGGTGATTTTCGGAGCCCTCTCTTGGTGGTTTTCTTGGGGTGTTTTTAAGTCATTGCTCTTGGGGATTTGATGGGGAAAATTTGTGTGAACCCTTCGTGGTTCTTTGGCCTGTGATTCCCCTCCCAAATCCGTGAGTTAAAGGGCTCGATTTTGGGGTTTTCGGTGTTCTAGGGTTAGAGGTGTTCTTGGCGGGATTTTTTCGATTCCTCTTGATTTGACAAGTTTTGGTGGGATTAAACTTGGCTATGGACTCCTCATGAGGTGTTCCTACTATCCTCAAAGTCTTGTTCAAGTCCGTGGAGCGATTCGGGAGATCGAGGTTTGGATTTGGAGGAGTTGACCCGCGGGTATTGTTCATCCCGAGCTGCCCAGGCTACACCGGTCTGACCGGTGCGAGTCACTTGTGGGATTTGCCTCGGGTGAACTTCTTAACTCGTGTGTCTTTGGGTCTTGGTGCTGCTGGTCAGTTCTTGGTCTGTTTGGTGTTGTTTTGTTAGGTTTTGTGTAGGGTTTTCCTTCAGTGCAGGTTGTGTTTTGGGGATGTTTTTGTTTCAGGGCCTAGAGAAGTCACTGAGGCTCTCTGGAACGCTTGTTGTGCGGCTGTTGTAGCCACCGGCCTAACCGGCGCTGTCCACCGGTCTGATCGGTGCCACTGGTCTGACCGGCGCAGGCCATCGGTCTGACCGGTGCAGCACAGGCAGCAAGCCGCAGAAGTTTCCATTGTGCGTGTTGGTGTGTTTTGGCTCGGAAGATTGTTTGTTGGTTCCTAGGTCCAGTAGCACTTCAGTGGCTGCGTGGGCTTGGACAACTTGGGTAGTGAGTCGGAGACGTGTGTTGGAAGTTGTGTTCGTCTTGTAGGAGTCTCCATCTCCTTCGAGAAGAATTTTTATCGACTCCCATTCACTCCCCCCTCTCTGGTTCACCGTATCGGTCCATATTGTGCCTGATTAGCACATGCTTGGTTGGGTTCAAAGTTCTTCGGAACTTTTACGCGAGCTGTGGTGAAAGTGTACAACCTCTGCAGAGTGTAAAACTGATCGATCAGCCGTGCTCACGGTCAAGAGCGGCCTGGACCCTCACATGATTAATAAACTTGAAGATGAAATTAAATTGTGGTTTCTTGTGGGTTTTTGAGAGGAGATGCTCTCCTAAATGCTTAAGTGGGTTGGTATAAACTTAAATATAGTTAATAGGTGCTTGCTAATAAAACTTGACAATTATTAAAATGCTAACCGCAGTAAACTCTTAGCCTATCCTTGATAGCCCTTGCATTTCCCCCATTTGCTGAGCTCCAACCATAAGTGTGCTCACCCCTTGCTTACCGCTGTTCAGAGGAGAACATCGGTGAGGAGGAGTACTGGAGCGACTTCGAGGAATTCTAAGGCATGCGGATCCCCCAGTCATTATGCCTGTGGAAGCCGAAGAAGAAGCTATTCATTTTTAGTTATCGTTTTGTGTTTGGACCTTCCAATCCACCTGTCTGAGTGTAATAAAGAATATTGTATCAATTAAACTCTTGTACGTTTTTATTACTGCAATGGTATTACACTCTATTATCTATCATGTGTGTGTAATTTGATCCTGGCACACATATGAGATGCATTTGGTTTTCCTTGTAAAATCGGGTGTGACATGAGAAGGTGGTTGAGCTAGAGTCTTTGCTTGTTGATGCTGGGGCTCAAATAGATTCCCTTAAGTCTGCTCCTGTTGTGACCAATGAACTTGAATGCACTGATTGTTCCACTTTTCTCGGTGAATTGACTGTGCTTAAGGATAAGTATGCCTCCAAGGTTGAGGAACTAGATGTGCTTAGGGTTGAACTAGATGAGATGAAATATAGGCCCTCCTTGCTTGGTGCTTGTACATCTTGTCCTGTTTTGCATGAGAAACTAGATGCTTCGCTTGTGTATTCTCGATTTTGAGAGGCTCAGCTGAAACCTCCTATTCCTACAATTTGCTCCACCTGTGAAATAAATGTTGTGAAGAATATGGAGCTTGCACATTATGTTGATCATTTGCAGGATGAGAATGATGAGTTGAGAAAGTTGATTAGTAGATTGTCTAGTCATGAGCCTCAGTTGAGGATAATGATCGAGACATACAAGCGCCAGGATGGGGAAGCGCTTAGGGCAAATAATGTAGGTGAGGGGAGTGGTGAGAGTGATATCACAGAGCCACCAAAAACCCACTACAAAAATGCTTTTGTTCCAAAGCCGAGTCATCCTACGAACCGACTAGACACAACCCCAGCTCCACCCGTGTTTCCTTCACAAACCAACAACTTCCAGGAACCCATCAAGTTCAAGAGTGTCTTGGGGAATGAGTTCTTTGGGAAGAAGGGAGAGAAACCTAGTGAGGATAAACCTAGTGAGGAAAAGCCAGAGCCCAAAGAGAACCCAAAACCAAAACCAAAGTCAAAACCGAAACCCTTCCATTGTGAGCATTATGGGAGGGATGGGCACCTTGCTGAGTTTTGCTTCAGGAGGAAGCGTGAGGAGAGGTTGGCTAGAGAGTTGGCCAACAAGGACAGGTACCGCCCTTCTCGTGGTGTGATTGAGCCGAGGTTGGTTCTAAGAGGCGAGGGTATGGTGCTTACCATTTACCCTCGAGAGAGGTGTGAGTTTGTGCCTCGAGGTGAGCCACCACATAGAGAAGGTAGTAGGCGTGTTGGGCTTGGGCGTGGTGAGTTTGCTGGACGTTCCTTTGCTCGTGGCCAATAAGAGTATGGGAGGAACGATCGCAGTTTTAGGTCCCAGAGGAGCTACGGGCTGCAGTCTCCCCTTAGTGGTATGCGTAGTCCTCCAAGGGGACGTGTGGGTGTTCCACCTAGGAGAGATAGGATGGATTTTTCTAACCCCACATTTGAGCAAATGGCAAGGCACTGGTTTGATTCGTTTTGTACTAACCCCAGTGTTGAGACCTTTTCTCACTCTCGCTCTCGTTTTTGATTTTGCAGGTGGGAGGCATGGAGGGCTTTTGGTTGATCGACTCCGGTTGCTCTCGACACATGACCGGAGATCGACGGTGGTTCTCCAGCCTCACCCCGGTGATGACCAAAGAGTACATCACTTTTGGGGATAATGGGAAAAGTAGAGTGCTTTCAGTGGGCACGGTGAAGGTGAGTGAGTTTGTGACTCTTAGGCGTGTTTCTCTTGTCAAATCTTTGGGGTACAATCTTCTCTTTTTCTCCCAACTTCTTGATGAGGTTTTTGAAGTCCATTTCAAAATGGGTTGTTCTCGTGTTTTGGATTCTTGAGGCGATCTTTTGTGTACGATCGTTCCCGAGGGTCAAATTTTTAGAGCCGATTTTTCTCAGTGTGTTGGTTCTTCTCGTTGTTTGGTTGCTGGTGTTTCGGCGGAGCTTTGGAAATGGCATAGGAGACTAGGCCACTTGAGTTTTGACTTGTTGTCACGCTTGAGTGCGCTAGGATTAGTCCGAGGATTGCCAAAGTTGAAATATCAAAAGGATTTGGTATGTGCTCCGTGTAGGCATGGCAAGATGGTCGTCGCCTCTCATCCGCCTCGACATCCGTTATGACAGAGAGGCCATGCGAGTTGTTCCATATGGACTTAGTTGGTTCGGCTCGTGTGTGCTCGGCGGGTGGGAAATGGTATGTCCTTGTGATTGTGGACAACTATTCTCGCTCTCGCTTGGGTCTTCTTTTTGGCCGAAAAGGGGGGAGACATTTGGTTTTGTGAGAGATCTAATCTTGAGGTTGAAGAATGAGAGACATGGAGATGTTGTTTGAGCTATTCGTAGCGACAATGGCAGTGAATTTAAAAACTCATTTTGAAACATTTTGTTGTGATTTGGGTCTCGAACATCGGTTTTCTTCTCCCTATGTGACTTGTCGAATGGTGTGGTTGAGAGGAAAAATCGTTCCCTTTGTGAGATGGCTCGGACGATGCTTGATGAGCATAGGACTGCGAGGAGATATTTGGCCGAGGTAGTGAATACCGCTTGCCATGTTGGGAACCAGATTTTTTCGACGGCCTTCTTGAACAAGACGTGCTATGAGCTTATGCACGGGTGAGCACCTAGACTAAGCCATTTCAGGGCTTTTGGTTGTCAGTGCTTCATTCTCAAGAAGGGTAGGCTTGATAAGTTTGAGTCGAGGTCTTCCGACGGGATTTTCTTGGGTTATTCTAGTCATTCTAGAGCATTTCATGTGCTCAACCTTGATACTAACCTAGTCATGCAGACTTGCGAGGTGACCTTCGACGAGACACAACCATGCAATTCGTCTGTCTTTGAGTGTGCAGGTGATGATGAAGTTGACAAGAAGATCTTTGAGGACGAGGAGCAGGATGCTGGAGAGAATGGTGGTGATGATGGTGAAGCTCCAGCCACGCGTGTACCCTCTACTTCTACTACGATGACTACGGTGCAGGATGGTCCATCCCCTACATTGCCTACGATTCAGCAAGATCAAGTGGAAGCAGTTGCTGAAGGGGAGGTTGCCTCAAGGTGAGAGGCATCGAGGCATGTTCAAGTTGATCATCCACCCTCAGTAATCATCGGCGACATCAATGAGCGTACGACACGCTCAAGGTCCATAAATGCTTCTCACTTTGCTCATTCAGCTTTAGTTGCTACCTTTGAGCCGAAAGACATTGGACACGCTCTATCTGATCCTAATTTGGTGAATGCCATGCATGAGGAGTTAAAGAATTTTGAGAGAAACCAAGTGTGGGAGTTAGTGGAGCCACCACCAAATTAGGGGACGTGTGGGTGTTCCACCTAGGAGAGATAGGATGGATTTCTCTAACCCCACATTTGAGCAAATGGCGAGGCACTGGTTTGATTCGTTTTGTACTAACCCCAGTGCTGAGTCCTTTGCTCACTCTCGCTCTCGTTTTTGATTTTGCAGGTGGGAGGCATGGAGGGCTTTTGGTTGATCGACTCCGGTTGCTCTCGACACATGACCGGAGATCGACGGTGGTTCTCCAGCCTCACCCCGGTGATGACCAAAGAGTACATCACTTTTGGGGATAATGGGAAAGGTAGAGTGCTTTCAGTGGGCACGGTGAAGGTGAGTGAGTTTGTGACTCTTAGGCGTGTTTCTCTTGTCAAATCTTTGGGGTACAATCTTCTCTTTTTCTCCCAACTTCTTGATGAGGTTTTTGAAGTCCATTTCAAAATGGGTTGTTCTCGTGTTTTGGATTCTTGAGGCGATCTTTTGTGTACGATCGTTCCCGAGGGTCAAATTTTTAGAGCCGATTTTTCTCAGTGTGTTGGTTCTTCTCGTTGTTTGGTTGCTGGTGTTTCGGCGGAGCTTTGGAAATGGCATAGGAGACTAGGCCACTTGAGTTTTGACTTGTTGTCACGCTTGAGTGCGCTAGGATTAGTCCGAGGATTGCCAAAGTTGAAATATCAAAAGGATTTGGTATGTGCTCCGTGTAGGCATGGCAAGATGGTCGCCGCCTCTCATCCGCCTCTGACATCCGTTATGACAGAGAGGCCATGCGAGTTGTTCCATATGGACTTAGTTGGTTCAGCTCATGTGTGCTCGGCGGGTGGGAAATGGTATGTCCTTGTGATTGTGGACAACTATTCTCGCTCTGCTTGGGTCTTCTTTTTGGCTGAAAAGGGGGAGACATTTGGTTTTGTGAGAGATCTAATCTTGAGGTTGAAGAATGAGAGACATGGAGATGTTGTTTGAGCTATTCGTAGCGACAATGGCAGTGAATTTAAAAACTCATTTTGAAACATTTTGTTGTGATTTGGGTCTCGAACATCAGTTTTCTTCTCCCTATGTGACTTGTCAGAATGGTGTGGTTGAGAGGAAAAATCGTTCCCTTTGTGAGATGGCTCGGACGATGCTTGATGAGCATAGGACTCTGAGGACATATTTGGCTAAGGTAGTGAATACCGCTTGCCATGTTGGGAACCGGATTTTTCTGACGGCCTTCTTGAACAAGACGTGCTATGAGCTTATGCACGGGTGAGCACCTAGACTAAGCCATTTCAGGGCTTTTGGTTGTCAGTGCTTCATTCTCAAGAAGGGTAGGCTTGATAAGTTTGAGTCGAGGTCTTCCGACGGGATTTTCTTGGGTTATTCTAGTCATTCTAGAGCATTTCATGTGCTCAACCTTGATACTAACCTAGTCATGCAGACTTGCGAGGTGACCTTCGACGAGACACAACCATGCAATTCGTCTGTCTTTGAGTGTGCAGGTGATGATGAAGTTGACAAGAAGATCTTTGAGGACGAGGAGGAGGATGTCTTGGAGAGAATGGTGGTGATGATGGTGAAGCTCCAGCCACGCGTGTACCCTCTACTTCTACTACGATGACTACGGTGCAGGATGGTCCATCCCCTACATTGCCTACGATTCAGCAAGATCAAGTGGAAGCAGTTGCTGAAGGGGAGGTTGCCTCAAGGTGATAGGCATCGAGGCATGTTCAAGTTGATCATCCACCCTCAGTAATCATCGGCGACATCAATGTGCGTACGACACGCTCAAGGTCCATAAATGCTTCTCACTTTGCTCATTCAGCTTTAGTTGCTACCTTTGAGCCGAAAGACATTGGACACGCTCTATCTGATCCTAATTTGGTGAATGCCATGCATGAGGAGTTAAAGAATTTTGAGAGAAACCAAGTGTGGGAGTTAGTGGAGCCACCACCAAATTGCAAACCTATTGGGACAAAATGGGTGTGGAAAAACAAAGAGGGAGAAAATGGTGAGGTGGTGAGGAACAAGTCGAGGTTGGTTGCTCAGGGCTATAGTAAGAAGGAGGGGATAGACTATGAGGAGACATTTGCTCCTATAGCCCGTTTGGAGGCAATTAGGATCCTTCTAGCTTTTTTTGTGGATAAAGGGTTCAAATTGTACCAAATGGATGTGAAGAGTTCCATCTTGAATGGATTTTTAGAGGAAGAAGTTTATGTGAAGCAACCACCGGGCTTTGAAAGTATTGAATTTCCACATAAGATGTATAGGTTGAGAAAGGCGTTGTATGGGCTGAAACCAACTCCCCGTGCTTGGTATGGCCGTTTGAGGGAGTTCTTGTTTAGCAAAGGGTTTGAGATGGGCAAGGTTGATAAGACTCTTTTTCTCCTCAGGGAGGGTGATGATATCCTAATTGTTCAGGTATACGTGGATGATATTGTCTTTGGCGGCTCGTCTCACTCTTTAGTTGCGAGGTTTGCAAAGGATATGAGCAAAGAATTCGAGATGTCTATGATGGGAGAATTGCAGTTCTTTCTCGGGCTTCAGATCAAGCAGACGAAGGAGGGAACATTTGTACATCAAGCCAAGTACACGAAGGACATCCTCAAGAAGTTCAAGATGGACGACTCGAAGCCCCTGTCAAGACCGATGAGTACGACTATAGCACTTGATGCGGACGGGGACGGAGAGCCCGTGTCCAGAAGGAGCACCGGAGCATGATCGGCTCCCTCTTGTACTTGACGGCGGCGAGGCTGGACATCTAGTTTTCTGTGTGTCTGTTCGCTCGTTTTCAGGCGACACCGAGGACTTTACATCGGCAGGCCGTCAAGCGGATCTTCAGGTATCTTCGATACACTCCTGAGCTCGGTCTTTGGTACTCAACGTTCTCTTCCCTTTCGTTTCTTGGTTTTTCGGATGTCGACTTTGCGGGGTGTTGAGTCGATAGGAAGTCGACTTCGGGGACTTGTCAGTTTTTGGGTTCCTCACTTTTTTTTGGTCTTCTCGCAAAGAGTCTAGTGTAGCTCAGTCTACCACAGAAGCCGAGTATGTTGCTGCCGCTAGTTGTTGCTCCCAGCTGCTTTGGATCACATACACGCTGAGTGATTTTGGTGACGAGTGTTCCCATGTGCCTCTCATGTGTGATAGCACGAGTGCCATTGGTATTGCCAAAAAACCTCGTGCTCCACTCTAGAACCAAACATATAGAAGTGAGGTACCACTTTCTGAGAGACAATGTTGAGATGGGAAACATAGACCTCATCCATGAACTACAGAAAAGCAGCTTGCCGATATCCTAACTAAGCCTTTGGACCAAGCTACATTTGCTCGTTTGCTAGGAGAGCTTGGAGTTGTTTTTCCTTTTTGAGCTTCGGTTGGGAGGGTTGATGTACATATGCATGTTGTAACATATGCCGTAGAGATGTGCTTCTCTCATTTGTAACATATGCTGTAAAGATGTGCTTCTCTCATTTGTAAGCTATATCATATCATGTTTGCATCTTTGTATCATAGACTACATTTGTAACATATGTGGTAGAGATGTGCTTCTCTCATATGCATTGCTCACCATGATATGCTAGAGATGAGGTTATGACCTTGCTTGTGATGCTCATGAGATATATAGCTATGCTCTTGGTAGCTTCGTGATGTATATGCTTTTGGATAGCTTCCTTTTGTAAAAATGCTATTTGATCCTCTCTTGTGAGTAGAATGCCTCTCATGTTCACATTGGGTGCTTATGGCTATACCTTGCTTAATTTGTGCTTGGAACCATGTTCTTTTCATTTGGGATCAAAGATCCATTTATCATCATGAATGTTTAGCCTACATACTACCTTGCGGAAAAGCCTAAGCTTCTTTTTGCCGCAAAGGCACTTCATGTACCATGTTTAATTTTTAAATCATGAAAATGGTATGTGAGATACCTATGCTTGAAAAATTTGCTTCCATGTCATAAATGCTTTAAATTTCATATCTTGGGTGCTAAAACGTTGCATGATGTTCACCAATGAGAAGTCTCATATCTAGAAGTCGACACATGGCTCGGTGGCTTTGACATGACATGAGATAGCTTGTAGGTGTTTCTGATGACCTTGTGATGAGAATGTATGACATTGCATGAAGTTTGTGAGTTATATGTTGTATGTGCTCCTTTTGATCATGTTTGCGTCATATGCTCATGAGAGGGCAATTTTTGTGAAAAATACTTCATTTTTTATGATGGCTATATTCCTTGCTTATATGTCCTTTTCTATCTTGTTGGCGATGCTTGTGCTCAAATTGTGGCTATCTTGATTGTCTATGTCTCAATTTTAGCATTTTGTAGTGTTCTTTGTATATTTGAGAAGCACATTCTTGCATTTGTAGACTTGATTCATGCATTACCAATAAGGGGAGGAAATTATCCAATTCATGTTTCCAGGGGGAGTTTTGCATCAAGGGAAGAAAAAATTGGGAGAAATGCATTTGTTCAGGGGGAGCTTGCATTCATACTAATGCATTTGTTCAGGGGGAGCTTGCATTCATACTTTTGGGACCTCTTTTTCGCTTGAATTTTAGTTGTGCTCTTTTGCAGATGGTGTCGAGCCCTTTTGCCTCACCTTGAGGAGTCGGCAATTTTGGAGCATTTTATCTCGGTTGTGTCGAGTCGTTGCCCTTGTCTTAGGGGACCAAGATTTTTCTCACTCAAATGATCTTTTCTTGGCCTTTGTTTGGCTTTTGATCACTTGCTTGAGTTTTTATTTCGTTTCTTTTCATTTTCTCTTCTCTGAATTGGTTACTTATGTGTGTTGTCAATGCACTCATCAAAGGGGAGATTGAGGACCGGAGCGTCCGAGGATCGGTGGATGGTCGCTTCTGGTTGTGATGAGTGATTGACAACATGGACTGACTCTTGGCTAAGTATTGCAGGTGTAGGTTGCGTCTTGATTTGCGTTGGTCCAGGTGAAGAGTGGGCGCGAAAGGTCTATGCCTTGCGTAGCCTTCGAGGAGTGGAGAGGCAAGTAGGCCTGACTCGAGGGACCCGGTGGACAGCAGGGTCAAGTGCGGGCCGCATGGTGGCAAGAAAAGCAAGACAAAGTCGTCGATCGGAGCCGGTGCAGGGTAGCGGCTCACAACTAGAGTCTGCACGTGGGGTTTGCGGCGGTTCACTAGAAAACCGTTAGGTTACTTGGTTGAGCCACAAAACCAAGACCGGAGGCTCGGCGGGCGGAGACAGGATCCGGGTGCGCTGAGAAGCTTCGATGCCGGCAGACACGTGGCGGGATCGTAGGAACTGCGTCGGGAGCACGTGGTCTGCGGCGACGGCGTGGCTGTGCAATGAAGAGGAGTGCTACATGACCTATTTGCCCCTGAGGGGTTGTATCACAACTTAAGTGCTAGGGGTAGTGTGGTCTTTTGCCTGGCCCGGAGGGGACTCATATATATTAGCTCTAGGGTTTCCAGGCAAACCATCCATCCAGACTACTTCTCATTTCCTTGCTCTCTAGGGTTAGATTTTTCCTCCATTTGTAAAGAATCTAACCTTCGAGTGAATGGAAGCTTTCATGGTTGCGTCGATTCCCGGTTTGTAGCTCGTTGGATTTCGTGTCTTTTTCGAGCTATTTTCGTCGGTTTTTCGTGCGCGGCTTGTTCCTTCGATTCTGAGGTGTTTGGGCTTGGAATTGTTGGTGGGAATCATGGATAGTTGCTTCGTGCATCTTTGTGCTTGATCTTGATCCCTCAAACACCGAGTTCGTCCTCCGATTGAAGGATTTTAGTTGGAACCTATGTTTTTGGTTGAGTTTGGTGGTGATTCGATTCCCGGCGATTTAGTTCGTTTGAGGACCCAAGTTTTGGGGCATAGCATCCCCTAGAGACGCTTCACATCTTCCCGAAATCTTTCCTTAAGAGCTTCAGCCGTTTGGGAGATCCATGGACGGATAGGTGCTTTGGTGTTTTCGGTTTTAGGCTCGGGCTGCTGTTCCTGTGCCTGGCAGACAATCCGCGGGTAGCAGGCGGACTGTCCATATGGTGAAGTTCGTCCAGGTGTTCTTTGTGTTAGTCACGCGTTCTTGAGCGTTTTCGTTTAGATCCGGTTGGCCAGCTGCTTTTGGCCGGGAGGTGTTTGGCGGACCGTCCGCCTGGACGTTGCAGACCGTCCGCGCGGCACCAGTTGCTCGTGGACCGTCCGAGGACCAGGTACGGACCGTCCGCGTGTCAAGGTGTGCGTCTGGTCGTTCTGTTGCGATTACCGGACCGTCCGCCTGTGAGTAGCGGACCGTCCGCCCGGTGTCCGCGGACTGTCCGCCCCAGGCTCGCGGACCGTCCGCCTGGCACTGCGCAGGATTGCTAAGTCCTTTGCTCCTTGAGTCTTGCTTCCGCTTTGGGATTGTTTGAGGTTTGTTCCTAGGGTTGGTAGGTCCGCTGTGACTACGCGACCTTGGCAAAGTCGTGTGGGAATCCTTGGTTGTGAATTTGGGGTATAGGCCGAGTTCTCTCCTTGGAGAAAAATTTTTATCAGCTCCCATTCACTCCCCGCCCCCTCTCTGGTCGCCTAATCGGTCCTTCAGTGGATCACCCAGCTTCGAGGATCATCGGCGACATGAATGAACGTACTACACAGTCGAGGGTTCGAAACAATTCTCATTTTGCTCATGCTACTTTTGTTGCCACCTTTGAGCCCAAAGACATTGGACATGCGCTATCTTATCATAATTAGGTTAATTCGATGCATGAGGAGTTGGAGAACTTTGAGAGGAATCAAGTTTGGGAATTAATTGACCTTTCCCCAGTGTGTAAACCGATTGGGACAAAATGGGTGTGGAAGAACAAAGAGGGAGAGAAAGGTGAAGTGGTGAGAAACAAGTCAACGCTTGTTGCTCAGGGGTACAGTCAGAAAGAGGGGATCGACAATGAGGAGACTGTTGACGGTGTATTTTGGTGCACCTAGCATGTTCATTACACTTTGGTTTGGACTTGATTATGGAACTAACCCTCCACTAGGCACACTAATAATATAACAAGTTCATCTTTGTGCATGCATTTGGAAGTGTTGTGTTTATGTAGGAAAACATGGTCATAAAGGACGGATTTGCAACAAGTTCAAAGGAGCATTTACGGAGTCTTGTTCGTGTTCATGAGCTTGCTGAAATCACTTCCAAAGGTGGCAAGGACCAAAGTGCTACGAGGAACACCCCCGGCGATTGAAGCGTAAAAGATCGAACTTCATGCAAAGAGAACCTCCATCTTGAATACGAGGATAACATCATCAAAATCATGCAAGTGGAGGGGGCAAAGTACATAAGTGCATGAGGACCCACAGAGCAAAAGGGGCGACCGAACCGGCCGAACCGGGCCCGAGCCGGTCGGCCCGAGCCGGCCGGTCGGCCCGGCCGGCCGGCCCGGCCCTCGTTCGGCACCGGTTCGGTCCCGTTTTCCTTGCCCTCGAAGGATCTTCAACCCTAAAAGCCCCGAGGCGCTGCCAACACCGAGGAGAGGAGTCATTCGCACCAGAAGGCCATCCACAAGCTAGAGAGAGAGGAGGAGGATCTCCGGCGGGAGATCGACCACCTCGAAGGAAGCACCCTCTTGTGGAGAAGAAGGAAGACACCAGCGGAAGGGAAACCATGATAAACGGTGCCATGATTAGCACCTTGATGGGGTAATCTTCTCATTCGTCCATGGGTTGTAATCGATCTTGAGATGTAATCGCACTTTGTCGGATTATCTATCTATCATCTTGTGTTGAATATACTTTCATGCTTAAGGTTAGCTACCATGCCGTAAAGGGAGTATAGGTCTCAATGCTTCCTTGGATCCATTCAATACGCCGTGCCCATCATAGGTCTAGTCATGAATACCTTCGCGTAGTGACAGTACGAGAGGAGGGAACGGGCGAAACCGTGGTCACAACCCCGATAGATTAGATTGGTTTTCATGTCTTTAAGCGATTGCATGCTCTAGTATCGTAGACCCGTGGGCGAGTGTCTTTTATCTTGATATCTTAATTATTCTCTCTAGTGTAGTTTAGTTGTTTTCTAGCATAATAATAGTTAGGGTTTTAGTAGCTAGTGTGTCGTTGTAGATTAAACGCTTGTAATCCCCTTGCTCCACGGATTGACAAGAACCTTGGGAATCTCGTGGTGAAAAAGGTGTGGGGTCCGTAAGCTTGCGGATCGTAGAGGGATACGTATTTTATCCGTCAACAAGCCCCTTTTCTGGCGCCGTTGCCGGGGAGCAAGCTAGTTTACATCGTTTGATTTGCATCTAACTTAGTTTTATATTTAGTTTATCTTTTATTTGCTTTATCTAACATATATTATCTAGAAAAACACTTGTTTCGTTTTTGTTTTTGTTTTTATCTTATTGTCTAGATGGCGTTCGTTAATCAACCCGTGGAAGAACCGGAGAAATCACTAAGGGGTTACGCTAGCCCTCGATGTGAAGACATAAAAGTACAAGAGTCGGATTCGAAGCTCGAAGCGACCAAGTATGAGATTAAATCCAAGATCATCAAGATGGTGGCGGCGAACCCATTTGAAGGGATGGTTACGGAGAACCCATATAGACACATAAGGGATTTCACTACAATATGCAACATGGTGCGTCAAGAAGGAGTTCCCGATGAATGGTTCAAATGGAATCTCTCTCCCTACTCACTTGCCGACAATGCAAAGACATGGTATTCGGTTGCGTCCTTTGAAGTTGAAGGCAATTGGAACAAGTTGACAAAGAAGTTTTGCGAGAAGTTCTTTCCAATTAGCAAGGTTCAACATCTAAGGAGGCAAGTGATCACTTTCATGCAAGGAGAAGAGGAAGGGATGGACCAAGCCTAGGATAGGTTTAATGGATTGATCGAACAAGGACCAAAACTCGGCTTCACTGGTGACGTACCCTTGCATACATTTTTCTTTTCCCTAACCCCTAGTTGCATGCAACACGTCGAAATGTGTGCAGGTGGGGATCTCATGGAGAAAACACTCACGGAAGCCGCCCAACTTCTACAAAAAGTTAGTAAAGCGGCTGCCATGCGAAGAGATTGGGAAACAAGACTTGCGGAAGAGCCGGAATATAATTCAAGGAAGAAGAAGTGTGCTGATTTTTCTAAAGAGGCAACCCCGGAAGTCACAAAAGAGGAGCCAATCATGGAAAATCTTGAACAAGAACACATCAAGTCAAGAACTACACCAAGCGTTGACTTTGCCACACCAAATGAGACGAACAAGAGAAGCATGTCAAGCGCGAGGCCACTAAGGGAGTTCAAACCAATGCATTGGGTTTCTATTGATTACGGAGAAGTATTCGACAAGAGAAGACCGTTCCCTAACCAAAAGGGAATGGCAAGAGCATTGGAAGTGGATTTCCCACCGGAGAAGAAAGCGGAAAATTCATACGACCTTGAAACAACCGGTGAGATTTTTCAAAAGCTCTTTGGAGATGATATAGTGGATCCGGAACATATTGCCGAGGTGAAGAGAATCATGGGGATCAAGCCCGAAGCATCACCATACGCTCGCCTCGCTGAAATTTACTCGATAGGATCCGAAGAAGAAGAGAAGATGACACCACAAGTGAGTTGCGAGATCAACGGAGTTCAATGCAAGGCTTTATGCGACATCGGAGCCCAAGTAAGTGTTCTATCTTCTAAAATTTACGATAAAGTTCAAGACCACAACCTAGACTTAGCTCCAACATCAACGAAATTAATTATGGGAGATGGTAGAACTATCAAACCTCTAGGTATTGCTTGCAACATGAAAGTAAAAATCTCTAGAAACTACATACCAACCGATTTCTTTGTTATTGATGCTTACCATAGTAATCACGATCACATAATCTTAGGTAGGCCTTTTCTTAAGTTGGTTGATGCCGTGTTAGATGCCGGAGAAGGCAAAATAACAATGAACCTTAATGGAACAAAGTACACATATAACTTTCTTCGGGCTTCTAAACACCTTACACCTTTTCCTCCCGAAGATGAAGAAGTAGAAGAGATAGATAGTCTTTGTTTTGTTGAAACCCTTAGAGACCTGCTGCAAAGAGCGATGGAAAATCAAATTAGTAATCAACAAGATGAAGAACTAGAGGAAGCAACAAAAGGCTTAGAGCCGCATGATGGTAGTGTGGAGGAAGAGAAATTCGAAGACATAGGAGAAATCAAACCCGAGGAGCCACAAGTGCCCGAGGTAGACCTTAAACCTTTGCCCAAGGGATTAAAATATGAATTTTTGGGCCCGGACAAAACTTATCCGGTCATTGTGAGCGACGAGTTGAGTCCCGAAGAAAATGAAGCGTTGCTGATTTTATTAAAAAAACATAGGAAGGTGATTGGATATTCGATTAATGATCTCAAAGGTATTAGCCCAGCCTTTTGCACTCATCGTATACCAATGGAAGACCAATGTAAGCCCGTAGTGGACCACCAAAGGAGGCTAACTCATGCCATGTGAGAGGTAGTACATAAAGAGGTTATCAAGTTACTTGATGCCGGAATCATCTACCCGGTTCCGCATAGCGAGTGGGTGAGCCCGGTACATTGTGTACCAAAGAAAGGAGGTTTGACCGTGGTGAGAATGAGAAAAACGAATTGATACCGCAAAGAACCGTGACCGGGTGGCGGATGTGTATCGATTATCGTAAGCTTAACAAAGCGACAAAGAAAGATCACTTCCCCCTGTCGTTCATCGATGAGATGTTTGAGAGGTTAGCAAACCACGCTTATTTTTGCTTTCTCGATGGATATTCGGGGTTCATGCAAATTCCCATTCACCCGGAAGATCAACATAAGACAACGATTACGTGCCCTTACGGAACGTTTGCATATAGGAGGATGCCCTTCGGCCTATGCAACGCTCCGGCCTCTTTTCAACGTTACATGATGGCCGTGTTTTCGGAATTCATCGAAGAAATTGTTGAAGTGTTTATGGATGATTTTTCCGTTTACGGGAAGACGTTCTTAGAGTGCTTAGCAAACTTAGAAAAGGCCCTTACGAGGTGTGCGGAGGTAGATTTGGTGTTGAATTGGGAAAAGTGCCACTTCATGGTTAGACAAGGCATAGTGCTCGGACATGTTATATCCGAGAGAGGAATTGAAGTGGACAAGGCTAAGGTAGAGATTGCTGAGCAACTCCCACCTCCTATGGATGTTAAGTCCTTAAGGAGCTTTCTAGGCCATGCCGGATTCTATAGAAGATTTATCAAGGACTTCTCGAAGATCACTAAGCCTTTAACACATCTCCTTCAAAAGGATGTGGCTTTCGACTTTGATGAGAAGTGTCTAGCGGCATTGCGGACCTTGAAAAATGCATTGGTGAGTGCTCCCATCATCCAACCTCCGGATTGGAGCCAACCTTCTAAGATCATGTGTGACGCAAGTGACTACGCCGTAGGCGCGGTCTTGGGTCAAAGAAAGGAAGGCCGAGTTCACGCCGTTTACTACGCTAGCAAAACTCTTAGTGGGGCACAATTAAATTATGCCACTACGGAAAAAGAGTTGCTAGCGGTGGTATTCGCTTTCCAAAAATTCAGATCTCACATCGTGAACTCGAAGGGCATCGTTTACACCGATCACGCAGCCATCAAGTATCTCTTGGCTAAGAAGGAAGCTAAACCATGTTTGATTCGTTGGATCCTTCTTCTCCAAGAGTTTGATGTTGAAATTCGTGATAAAAAAGGGGTGGAAAATGTTGTGGCCGATCATTTGTCTAGGATGAATCGTGGACAAGATGATAAAGAGCCCATAGAAGATAAGATGAGAGATGACCACCTCTATCGAGTGCTTGATAAGGATACATGGATGATCGATATCATTCGGGCAATTCGAAAGATGCCTCTCGATCATCTAGATAAAAACACTCAAAAGAAGTTAATCTCCGAAAGTAGGAAATATTTTTGGGATGCACCATACCTCTTCAAACTTGGCAATGATGGAGTAATGAGAATATGTGTGGCAAGAGAAGAGAGGGTTGAGATTCTAAGGAAGTGCCACTCGGCGGAGTACGGTGGGCACTATAGTCATTTTCGAACCCAAGCAAAGGTATGGTCGAGCGGATTCTATTGGCCGGAGATGCATGAAGATACTAAAAGATATGTTGCATCATGCCCCGAATGCCAAAGAACCGGAAACATATCTCAAAGAAATTCTATGCCTTTGAAATACAACTTACAAATCGACATATTCGATGTATGGGGTATAGACTTCATGGGGCCCTTTAAAAACTATCCTTGTTATAGTTCATTATGTATCCCAGTGGGTAGAGGCTATACTGTCGTAATGCTTCCACGGAGGAGTCCATTACTATGATCAAGAACGTGATTTTTCCCCGTTTCGGTACACCGAGAATCTTGATAAGTGATGGAGGAACTCACTTCACAGGGAAGAATTTCAAAAAGTGCTTGTCCAAGTTGGGAATTGAGCATAGGGTCTCTACGGCCTATCACCCACAAACCAACGGACAAGCGGAGATGTCAAATAGGCAATTAAAAAGCATACTCAACAAGACCATAGAGAAGGGAGCCAAAGATTGGTCAAAGAAATTAGACGGAGCTTTATGGGCTTATCGAACGGCGTTTAAGACACCGATAGGTATGACCCCTTATCAATTCTTCTATGGAAAAACTTGCCACCTTCCGGTTGAGTTGGAATATAAAGCCTATTGGGCAATTAAAGAGATGAACCTTGATCTCGATGCCGCGGTGGTGAAACGAAGAATCCAAATAAGCGAGCTAGAGGAGTTGAGGTTGAAAGCATATGAAAACGCAAGCATATACAAGGAGAGAATCAAAAGGTGGTACGATAAAAGATTGAAGAAAGAAGAATTTAAAGAAGGAGATAAGGTCCTCCTCTATAATTCGAGGGTTAAAACCTTCGGAAAGGGGAAATTGCAAAGCAAGTGGGACGGACCTTATGTTGTGCATTTGGTGTTCTCCAACGGAGCGGTAACCATTATGGATATAAACGGCGATCAATTTGTGGTGAATGGCCAGCGGCTTAAGGTTTACTACGAACCCGACGTCGTGCCCCTTCACCATGTTGACGTCTTCACCATGGAGGAAGAGTCCGAACGTCCCGCCTAGGACGAAAAACAAGGCATCAACTTTTGTAAATAGTTTTTCTTTTAGTTTTCTGGAGTTTTTCGCGATGATTTACTGGGCCAACTTTTTCCCATGGGCTAAGGAAGAAAAAATAGGGCGGTGTGCAAAAACCGGCCCGGCCCGGCCCCCGAGGGGGGTGGGCCGACCGGCCCGCAGGGTTTCGGCGGCCGATGATGCTTCGAATTTCGCCCGAATTGCTCCTTTTTGACTTCCTTGTTTGGTCAGAAAATTTTAAGGGAAGTGTAAAAAAAGAAAATAAGGTTCCCAGGGCTTTTCTCTCAGGACTATTTATTTGGCCGAATTGGGAGCTCGAGGACCAAACCTTTCAAGCAATATTTTGCACCCTTGTAGCAGCCATTATGCCTTCAAGAAGCTTAGAGTTGAAGCTAGAAGCCAAGAAGCCATCGATGGAGGAGGCGATGCGATGCGAGCTCAAGCTACCCGTCAAGAGGACCGCACGCATCCGTTGCGGAGGGCGTGTCCCGACTGGAGCTCTTGCATCTCGCAACCCCGTCGAAGGAGAGAAGGTCCCTACACCCGTTCGAAGGTCGGCACGCATCCAAGGCATCAAGCGCAAAGACTACAAGGAGGCGTCGCCAGAGCCTAAGGATTATGGGGGTAGCGACTACTCCGACGATCGTAGCCCGAGCTCGTGGGCGGCCGCCGGAAGAGATGATGACGATTGGGATGAACAGCCCAAGGAAAGGACTCCCGAAGGCCCCAACGGCGACGGAAACGATGGCAACGAAGGCGACGACAATGGTGGTGACGACGACGGTGGTGACGATGGTGGAGATAATGGCGACGATGACCCCTTCAGATTGCATCCGATGTGTTGTCGAGCTTGCCGTCAATCCATCGCGGATCTATACACGTCGGCCGATGAATGTCTCCAAGCCATGGAAGCGATGAAGCAGCGTATGGAGGACTTGGAGCGCGTAGTCAAAGATGACTACAAGTTCCTAAACCGTAACGTGCGCAAACTTTTCGGCATGGTAGGAAACATGAGAGGCAAGTGGTGCAATACTTGCTTGAAGTACCACTAGATCTAGTATTCCCCTTAGGAATTTGTAAGATACGACGAGGACGTCGTATGTTTTAAGCGTGGGGGAGAGCTAGCTCGCTAGCCTTAGCTTTCGAACTTCAAGTTTAGGTTTGGTTTAATCTTCGTGTGAGAGTCTTAGAGTTTTAATGAGTCTTTAGTTTTTGATGTGTTTTAAAATTTTTGCAAGTGTCTTAAATTAGTGTTGAGTCAAAGAAAACCAAATAAAAAGAGTCTTTATATATATCTTTGTGTTTTATGTATTGCTTATCTTTATTTACTTGTTTGTTTAATCTTCGATTCTTGATATATGAACATAAGTATGTGGTTTGAAAAACGTTTACCGTGGTGCTAAGTGGAATTGCTACTACTTAAAGTACCCATACCGCACTTTGATCTTGAGCTTCACATGTTAGTTGTGCTATGTTCAATGCTAAAAGTTGGAGGATTTCAGTTCTGAAAATTATCTTAAAACCCTTGTAATAAAGGTTAGCAAAACCTCTTTTTCCAAGTTGAGAGTAAGAAAAAAATTCCTATCCAAAGCCAAGTTTATTTTTCGCTCCACCATAAGTGTGATTAGCATGATGAGTTAGGCTAGGACCTTTCTCTCTTGGTAAGTTTTAATTTCGAGCAATGATCATGTTCTTGTGCTTATCTTTTGTTGCTAGCCTCGTCATATATTCGGTTACGTGACTTTCACAACGGACGTCACGTACATCGCCGAATTCCATACCTAACCCTATACATCTCTTTTGTACATCGTATTCCTTGAACACAACCTATTTTCAAAGTTTCATCTCGTCTCTAGCATGATTTATTTAAAATTTCAGATTGTATGCATGCGAGGAAAGAGAGAATTGAAAGCTTTGAAAAGTTGTCAAGAGAGAGAAAAATAAAGAGAAAAAGTATGTGTATGGAAAAGAAAGAAAGAAAGAAAAAAAATTATATGTGAATGAAAGAAGAAAAAGAAAAAGATGAGGTAGCAATAAAGATATGAGAGGGATGGATCAAGTGAAAGAAAAGAAAAAATAAAGTGTAAGGAAGGATGTCACGTTGATTGTGAGACGAAACTTTTACTCTATTTCCAACCATGTGCAATCCGACAACGAGGACATCATTGGTGCCTTGTAGTCACAATTTTCTTTTGCCCTTGCACATGTCCACCATTCTAAATCTTCTCATCCTTGATATCCCTACATATGGTTAATTCTCATGATCATTGGTTTTGAAAGGTAGACAACCATTAGAGGAAATTCTTAGTTTGACAACATTTGTGTTGATTGCGCTAGCCTACCTATAGCTCCACTTTACATGATATATGAGAGATTAATGGGAGGTGAGAGTTCTATAAAATATGGTTAGGATAGCTACTTCATATGAGTGACTTGAGAAAGCTTGGAGAAAGGTTTTTGTCTAATACTTGTTGCAGGAATTTTTGTTTTGAAAATCATAAAAACCCTCCGATGGAAGCAAAGAAGTAAGTATGGCTGAAATTGAAGACTTCGAGTGAAGAGTTTGAGTTGTGGGGTAAAACTTGACGTGGTAAAAATTCTAAACGCCCATGTTTATGTTTGATTATCATTGCTTTGTGTTTATGTATTAAAGATGAAGGGATTGACTAACTTGTGAAAAGGATAAGTGGTATATGATTACAGCACCTTGGACGAAGTTCTTTTACGAGTACTTGCTCGAGGACGAGCAAGAGCTAAGCGTGGGGGAGATGTTGACAGTGTATTTTGGTGCACCTAGCATGTTCATTACACTTTGGTTTGGACTTGATTATGGAACTAACCCGCCACTAGGCACACTAATCATATAACAAGTTCATCTTTGTGCATGCATTTGGAAGTGTTGTGTTTATGTAGGAAAACATGGTCATAAAGGACGGATTTGCAACAAGTTCAAAGGAGCATTTACGGAGTCTTGTTCGTGTTCATGAGCTTGCTGAAATCACTTCCAAAGGTGGCAAGGACCAAAGTGCTACGAGGAACACCCCCGGCGATTGAAGCGTAAAAGATCGAACTTCATGCAAAGAGAACCTCCATCTTGAATACGAGGATAACATCATCAAAATCATGCAAGTGGAGGGGGCAAAGTACATAAGTGCATGAGGACCCACAGAGCAAAAGGGGCGACCGAACCGGCCGGGCCCGGGCCGGCCGGCCGGTCGGCCCCGGGCCGGCCGGTCGGCCCGAGGCCGGCCGGCCCAGCCCTGTTCGGCACCGGTTCGGTCCCGTTTTCCTTGCCCTCGAAGGATCTTCAACCCTAAAAGCCCCGAGGCGCTGCCAACACCGAGGAGAGGAGTCATTCGCACCAGAAGGCCATCCACAAGCTAGAGAGAGAGGAGGAGGATCTCCGGCGGGAGATCGACCACCTCGAAGGAAGCACCCTCTTGTGGAGAAGAAGGAAGACACCAGCGGAAGGGAAACCATGATAAACGGTGCCATGATTAGCACCTTGATGGGGTAATCTTCTCATTCGTCCATGGGTTGTAATCGATCTTGAGATGTAATCGCACTTTGTCGGATTATCTATCTATCATCTTGTGTTGAATATACTTTCATGCTTAAGGTTAGCTACCATGCCGTAAAGGGAGTATAGGTCTCAATGCTTCCTTGGATCCATTCAATACGCCGTGTCCATCATAGGTCTAGTCATGAATACCTTCGTGTAGTGACAGTACGAGAGGAGGGAAAGGGCGAAACCGTGGTCACAACCCCGATAGATTAGATTGGTTTTCATGTCTTTAAGCGATTGCATGCTCTAGTATCGTAGACCCGTGGGCGAGTGTCTTTTATATTGATATCTTAATCATTCTCTCTAGTGTAGTTTAGTTGTTTTCTAGCATAATAATAGTTAGGGTTTTAGTAGCTAGTGTGACGTTGTAGATTAAACGCTTGTAATCCCCTTGCTCCGCGGATTGACAAGAACCTTGGGAATCCTGTGGTGAAAAAGGTGTGGGGTCCGTACGCTTGCGGATCGTAGAGGGATACATATTTTATCCGTCAACAGAGACCTTCACTCCCGTACCTCGTTTGGAAGCGATCAGGATCCTTCTAGCCTTTTCCATGGCCAAAGGGTTCAAGTTATACCAGATGGATGTGAAGAGTGCCTTCTTCAATGGTGTGTTGGAGGAAGAAGTGTTCGTGAGGCAACCACCGGGGTTTGAGAGTGAGAAGTACCCTCACCGAGTGTACAAATTGAGGAAGGCGTTGTATGGGTTGAAGCATGCGCCTAGAGCTTGGTATGGTCGGTTGAGGGGGTTCCTGTTTGAGACAGGGTTTGAGATGGGGAAGGTCGATCAGACCTTGTTTCTTCTCAGGCAGGGCAAAGATATCCTGATTGTGCAGGTATACGTGGATGATATTGTCTTTGGTGGCTCATGTAAATCTCTTGTTGCAAGGTTTGCGGAGGACATGAGAAGGGAATTTGAGATGAGCATGATGGGTGAGTTGCAGTTCTTCCTCGGGCTACAAATCAAGCAATCAAAAGAAGGGACCTTTGTGCACCAAGCTAAGTACGCAAGGGACATTATGAGGAAGTTCAAGATGGAGGACTCCAAGACCATGGCAACGCCTATGAGTACAACTACAACTCTTGATGTGGATGAGGAAGATAAACACGTGGACCAGAAGGAGTACCGAAGCATGATCGGGTCACTCCTCTACTTGATGGTGACGAGGCTGGACATCCAGTTCTCGGTATGTCTATGCGCTCGTTTTCGAGCGTCTCCAAGGACTTCGCATCGGCAGGCAGTCAAGCGCATATTCAGGTACTTGCGTCACACTCCCGACTTTGGCCTTTGGTACTCCGCGTCTTATTCTTAGGTGCTTCATGGTTTTTCAGACGCGGATTTTGCCGGGCGTCAGTTGGATAGGAAGTCCACTTCAGGGACTTTCCAGTTCTTGGGATCTTCTTTGGTGTCTTGGTCTTCACGCAAACAGTCGAGTGTTGCTCAATCCACTGCCGAGGCAGAGTACGTTGCCGCAGCTAGTTGTTACTCATAGATCCTTTGGATCACATACACCATGAGTGACTTTGGTGAGGAGTATACCCATGTTCCACTTCAATGTGAGAGCACTAGTGCCATAAGTGTAGCAAAGAACCCAGTTCTTCATTTCAAAACCAAGCACATAGAAGTGAGGTATCATTTTATGAGAGACAACGTAGAGAAAGGGAAGATAGCTTTGATCCATGAACCCACACATGACCAACTAGCCGATATTTTCACTAAACCCCTAGATCAAACAACTTTCACTCATTTGCGTGGGGGAGCTTCGTGTTTGTTTGATTTGTTGAGTTGGGTGTGTGGGAGCTCCTTTGAAGCATATGTATAGCTTTCCTTTTTGCATTTCTTGCATTTGGCATGGCATATGTAACATGATGTATAGGCATCATTGTATCTTAGATTGCATGCATTTTGTATCATATGCATTGTTTAGGAAAAGCTTCTACTATATACTTTGTTCACCATGGAATGATATGTATGTCTTTGTGAGCTTGTTTGGTATGGTTAGTTTGGCTTAGCTCTTGATAATCTTGGTTTATATCCATGGTTGATGGCTATGTCTTTGAAACATGTTACATGTATGCTCTCTTGTGAGTAAATGCCTTTATATGATCTTGACATGTTTTAGTGGCTTGGCTATGCTTAATTTGTGGTTGGATAGCTTATTCTGATCATATGGGGCCAAAGGCTCATTTACCGTCATGAATGTTTAGCCCTCATGCTTTATCTTGTGGAGGGGCATAAGTTCCTTTTTGTCACAAAGACATTTCATGTACCAAATATGAATCTGAAAATAAAATGTAAATTGCTTGGAAAATGTGCTCCCATGTCATATGTGCTAAATTTAATTTGCTTTGGGTGCTAAATCATTGCATGATCTCGACCAATGAGAAGTCTCATGTATAGAAGTAGGCACATGGCTCGATGGCTTTAACATGACATGAGGTGCTTGTGGGTGTTTGTGATGGTCTTATGATTAGAATGGTTGTCCTAGCATGAAGTTTGTGTGGCTTTACCATTTTGATATGTTTTGCTCATGTTTAGGACATTGCTCATGAGAGGGTAAATTTTCGCAAAATTGCTCAATGCCACCTTAGCTTGGTCCAATGGTTGTGAAACTTGGTGATCATGTAGTTGATGTCTTTACGAAGCTATAAAGTATCTAACTTGCTCATTTGGACATGTGTAGCATCCTATGTTGAATTTTGTCTATTTTGAGAAGCTCTAGGTTGCATTTTTTGCATTTTTGGCTTGATTCATGCATTGTCAACAAGGGTAAGAAGTTTGAGCATGTTTTGGGCTACTGAATGCATTTGGAAGGTTTCAGGTTGTTTCGAGCCATTTCTGGGTTGTGTGTCACCGGTCTAACTGATGAGGACACTGATGAGGACATCACCAGTACATCTACACCAGCAGCACCTTCACTCCAGGCACCACCTTCAGGGCCAATTACTCGGGCTCGTGCAAGAGAGTTGAACTACGTCATGGTGCTAAAGAATGAAGGATATGTGGCTGGATTCGGACTGCGCACGAACGACAACTTGTGAAGGTCACCACGGCTTCATCTGGAATCCGTTTTGGGCGATCAAGTACTTGATGGAAAGCTTATCAAGTCTACTTTCAGATGGGTCCGAAATCACTGTCATATCTTCACCGAGGCGGCTGCAATCGTCATTTTGAGTCGGATTGTTTTTCTGTCTAAGGTGCTGCATCACCTTATTTTGGCCCAACGGGCCGTGTATCGTGTCGGGCCTTAAGCCCATGTTGTGGCCGACCCACAACCCTAGGAGGACGTCCTCCTAGCTCATATATTCAGTAGCCACCGCCACATTAGGATTTCAGTTTGATTTATTTGTTAGCCTTAGCTACAACCGAACAGCCGCCATCGTGCCGCCGTCGTGTAATTCAGACTCCACCTTCGAGTGATATTAAGATTGCTCGCCTCAAATTCTTGTTCGTTCTTCGATTGCGTACGGGAATTGATCTTCGTGATCAGGCTGATCTTGCACCGGCAAGGTTGGTAACCATCGGGAGTTGGTTCAGCGATTGCATTGGCGCTTCGAGTCTCACTCGTCGTAGTCGGATCGTGAGGGTCAACAACCACCAAATCGGATTTATCTCCACTCACCGAAAGATCGGGCACTCCCCCTCTATCAAGTGGTATCAGAGCCAAGTTGATCGGTGAGTTTTATCGAGTGTTTTTCATTTCCTACAGTCCACAAAAACCAAAACAAAAATTATTTCAGGTTAGATCCTTGTCCCAGCAACCACCTTTTAGCCTTGCACATTCTTTCAATAAGTGTCTTTGTTGAATTTGTGTGCTTACTCGTTCAATTGTTGCTGGTTACTTGTGTTTCATCTTTGTTTCATCTAACCCTAGCCGTCATGCCCACCGTTATGCCGCCGCCTCTCGGTTCCCCTTCCCTGTCCCGTGGTGCGGTAGGTCAAAAAAAAGAAGGAAAGCAATCCAAAAAAGGAACAAAAAAAGAGAGAGAATCCGAAAGAAAAGAGAGACCGCCGCACAGTCCAAGTGGGAAACGAGAACCAATTCGTCTCGGTGAAAGAGTTTTGCGCCGTCACAATTCGCCACCGATTCGTCCTTGTTGAAGGAGTTTTCCGTGGAGTCCGGTTCCGTTTTTGCCACGGCATACCGTACCTCTCCGCTATTCTCCACGGTAAAACTACCACGCCACAACACACCATATTCAGAGCTTGGCCTTACTTTTGAGAGAGAGAGAGAGTATCCTTTAATTACCGGAATACCCCTGTACTTTCGAAAAAAGTGCATGTGGTGAGTTGCTATTTGAGATCCTCTGTGTTCATATTATCAGTTTTTGGGGCACCTTGAAAAAAAATTTAAAAAAAAATCGAAAAAAATAAAAGAAAAAGAAAAGAGGTGCGCCCCTCCATCTTTTTCACTTCCTTTTCGGTTTCACTTGTTACCAGCAGCGTTTGATCGTGTTTAGCACTATTATTCAGCTTTGCATTATTGTTTGATTGTGCTAATCCTTCAAATTGAGTGCAGCCTTCCCAGAACTCCACATATTTCTACGACGAGCGATTTTGTTTCTCCGGGCAATCACTCCTCCAATCTTTCGTGAGTTCCACCGTTGGTTGCGGTGTCGCCCCTGTGTGCCGGTAAGAACGGATAAGAATTTGATAACGAAGACTAGTTTGAGCGTCTTGTGAGCCGTTCCACACCCGGTTTTGTTGTCGTTTTGTTTTTGTGTTTGCGCTAACCATGTCGGCGACACCGACAAGAAAGAGTTGCGGGACATGCGTACCGAGATTGAAGGCCTTGTCACCGACATCCGGACCATGCACGAACGAATGGACTCCGCGGTTACTACGGCCAACGAGCGGTTCGACCGGCTCGACCTCGCGCGAGACGGCCCACCAAGACGACGCTCGACGCCATCGTGTCACGACTCGATGCATTGAACACGGTGGTAACCGATTTGGTGGCCCAAGAATGTGTGGGTGACGATGAGCAGGAGGATGCCGACCGCCGCGGCAAAGCCCGCCGTGTACCACGCCGCCCCGCCGGTAACGACTCCTTCTCTAAAATGAAATTTAAAATTCCACCCTTTAATGGCAAATACGGTCCTGTTGCGCATATCTTGATTGGGAGTTAGAAGTTGAACAAAAATTTTCATGTCATGATATTGCTGCTACCTCTCAAGTTAAGGCTGCCATTAGTGAGTTTACCGATTTCGCTTTAATCCGGTGGTGTGAGTATAAGAATAAAAATCCTATCGTTGTTCCGACCACTTGGGAGCAATTAAAAAGCGCTATGCGACATCGCTTTGTGCCTTCATATTATGCTCGTGATTTGCTTAACAAAATGCAGCGATTTCAGCAAGGTTCTCGGTACCGTTGAGGACTACTACCAGGAGTTGCAAAAAGGTATGATTTGTTGTGGTATATTGGAGGAACCCGACGCTGCAATGGCACGCTTTCGTGGTGGTTTGAACCGCGAAATTCGGGACATCCTTGATTATAAAGAATATGTTGACATGACCCAATTATTTGAGTTTGCTTGCAAAGCCGAGCGTGAAGTGCGGGGACGCCGCTCGAGGACATATTCTAACACTTTTGCGGGTAGAAATTCGTCGTCCGGTTCAGCACTCTGCTCTTCCCCGCGCCATCCACACCTACACCACGTGAGAAGCCGGCTACGAGGCAGAGCCACCCCGGCCACGGGCACCACTCCATCCATAGGCGCAAGCATCCACCACGGGTCGTACACGGGATATCACGTGTTTTCATTGCAGCGGACGTGGCCATGTGGCTCGGGACGTCCGAACAAACGCACATTACTCATTCGTGACAATGGTGAGTACTCTTCGCCTAGTGATTCGGAAGAACTTGAACATACTTTGCTTGCCACCGACAATGCGGCTAAGACGGACATACATGTCAATCCGGGGACGCCGATAGGTACGAGAGTCTTGTTGTGTAGCGTGTTCTTAGTACACGGTGTCGCCCCCAGCCGAGAAGAATCAGCGACACACTCTATTCCATACGAAGGGTGTTGTGCGAGAGCGGTCGATTCGCATCATCATCGACAATGGGCTGCAACAATTTGGCGAGTACTATGCTGGTCGAGAAGTTGTCATTACCCACTCGTAAGCATGCAAACCCATATCACATTCAATGGCTTAATGATGGTGGCAAAATTAGAGTATCACGCTCGGTGTGTGTTCCTTTTTCTATAGGTGCTTACTCTGATTATGTTGATTGTGATGTTGTTCCTATGGAAGCATGTTCTTTGTTACTTGGTAGACCTTGGCAATATGATACTGATAGCTTGCATCATGGTCGTTCGAATCATTATTCTCTCATGTTTAAGGGTCAAAAAATAATTATACATCCTATGACGCCTGAACAAATTGTTAAAGATGATCTTGCTAGAGTCGTTAAAATGGCTAAACAACGGGAACCATCACCCTCCACTTCGATAAATCTGAAATTAAGTTGAATGCTCCCCTGTTTTACTTGCTACACATGCTGATTTTGATGATATTCGAGATGCTCCTTTGCCATGCTATGCACTTGTATGCTCTAGTGTGCTTGCTTCCCTTGATGATGCACCATCCGTGGATATTCCGCCGCGGTTGCTAACCTTTTGCGGGAGTATGCCGATGTCTTTCCCAAAGACTTGCCACCGGGTCTCCCACCGCTTCGTGGCATTGAGCACCAGATCGACCTCATTCCCGGTGCCCAGCTTCCAAACCGCACCCCGTATCGTACAAACCCGGATGAGACAAAAGAGATTCAGCGCCAGGTGCAGGCGTTACTTGATAAGGGTTACATTCGTGAGTCTCTTAGTCCTTGCTCGGTTCCTGTATTACTTGTTCCTAAGAAAGATGGTTCATGGCGTATGTGTGTAGATTGTCGTGCTATTAATAACATAACAATTCGTTATCACCACCCTATACCACGCCTTGATGATATGCTAGATGAGCTTAGTGGTGCCATTCTGTTTACTAAGATCGATTTGTGTAGTGGTTACCATCAGATTAGAATGAAATTGGGAGATGAATGGGAAACGGCTTTTAAAACTAAATTTGGCTTATATGAATGGTTGGTTATGCCGTTTGGTTTGACTAATGCTCCCAGCACTTTTATGCGCTTGACGAATGAAGTTCTGAGGCCCTTCATAGGATTGTTTGTCGTTGTCTATTTTGACGAATCTTGATTTACAGCAAGTCTATGGCAGAGCATTTAGAACATTTGCGTGCTGTTTTTGACGCGTTGAGGGCTGCCCATTTATTTGCTAACATTGAAAAATGCATCTTCTGCACACAACGTGTCTCGTTTCTTGGTTATGTTGTTACTCCACAGGGTATTGAGGTGGACAGCAGCAAGATTGATGCTATTCGGGAGTGGCCTACACCGACAACGGTTACCCAGATTTGGAGTTTTCTTGGTCTTGCAGGTTTCTACCGCCGTTTTGTCCGTGATTTTAGCACCATTGCAGCACCTCTACATGAGATTACAAAGAAAGATGTTCCTTTTGCTTGGAGTGATGCACAGGAGGTAGCGTTCACCACATTGAAAGATAAGTTAACCCACGCTCCTATCTTGCAGTTGCTCGATTTTACTAAAGTGTTTGAGCTTGAATGCGATGCTAGTGGTATTGGGCTAGGTGCTGTTTTGTTACAAGAAGGTAAACCAGTTGCTTACTTTAGCGAGAAATTAAGTGGTGCTAGCTTGAAATACTCAACTTATGATAAGGAACTTTATGCTTTAGTGCAAACTTTGCAAACATGGCAGCACTATCTTTGGCATCGCGAGTTTATAATTCATTCGGATCATGAGGCTTTGAAACATATTCGTACCCAAACAAATCTGAACTGTCGTCATGCTAAATGGGTCGAATTTATTGAGTCCTTTCCTTACATCATAAAACACAAGAACGGGAAGGATAATGTTATCGCTGATGCTTTGTCTCGTCGTTATACTATCTTGTCAAAGTTAGATTTTAAAATTTTTGGCTTGCAAACTATGAAAGATTTATATGTGGACGACGCTGATTTTAAAGATGTTTTCGCTCATTGTGTTAATGGGAAACCTTGGGGCAAATTTCACTGCGGGACGGGTTCTCGTTTCGCGCTAACAAGTTGTGTGTTCCGGCTAGTTCGGTTCGTCCGTTGTTGTTGCGGGAAGCACATGGAGGCGGTCTCATGGGGCACTTTGGTGTTTACAAGACGCACGAGGTGCTGGCTGCCCACTTCTTTTGGCCCCGGATGCGCAAAGATGTTGAGCGCGTTGTTGCACGTTGCACTACTTGTCAGAAAGCTAAGTCACGTTTGAGCAACCATGGTTTGTATATGCCTTTGCCTGTCCCTACCTCTCCTTGGCTTGATATTTCGATGGATTTTGTTTTAGGATTGCCTCGAACTAAGAAGGGGAGGGATAGAATTTTTGTGGTTGTTGATCGTTTCTCCAAAATGGCTCATTTCATACCTTGTCATAAGACTGATGATGCTAGTCGTGTTGCTGCTTTGTTCTTTAGAGAGATTATTCGTTTGCATGGTATTCCAAATACAATAGTCTCTGATCATGATGCTAAGTTTCTCAGTCATTTTTGGAGATCACTTTGGAATAAATTGGGAACTAAATTGTTGTTTAGTACAACTTGTCACCCTCAGACTGATGGGCAAACTGAGGTGGTTAATAGGACTTTGTCAACCATGCTTAGGGCTCTTCTAGATAAAAATTTGAAACGTTGGGAAGATTGTTTGCCTCATGTTGAGTTTGCTTATAATCATGCAACACATTCTTCTACAAAGATGGGTCCTTTTCAGATTGTGTATGGTTACATTCGCGGGGCGCCTATTGATTTATTTTCGCTTGATGCCGAGGACGTCCCGCACATAGATGTTGTTGCACATGTTGAACAAATGATTAATCGCATGAACAAACTCACCAAAACATTGCTGCTTGCTAATGCTAAGTATCAAGTTGCTGGTAGTAAAGGTAGAAAACTTGTTACTTTTGAGCCTGGTGATATGGTTTGGTTGCATTTACGAAAGGATCGTTTTCCTGCTTTGTGCCGTTCTAAATTAATGCCTCATGCTGCTGGTCCTTTTAAAGTCCTAACCAAGATTAATGAAAATGCTTATGTTCTTGACCTGCCTGCGGAGTTTGGTGTTTCCACTAGTTTTAATGTTGCAGATTTGAAACCATACGCGGGTGAAGATGACGAGTTGCCGCCGAGGACGACTTCAGTTCAAGAAGGGGAGGATGATGAGGAAACTGATGAGGACATCACTAGTACATCTACACCAGCAGCACCTTCACTCCAGGCACCACCTTCAGGGCCAATTACTCGGGCTCGTGCAAGAGAGTTGAACTACGTCATGGTTCTAAAGAATGAAGGATATGTGGCTGGATTCGGACTGCGCACGAACGTCAACTTGTGAAGGTCACCACGGCTTCATCCGGACTCCATTTTGGGCGATCAAGTACTTGATGGAAAGCTTATCAAGTCTACTTTCAGATGGGTCCGGAATCACTGTCATATCATCACCGAGGCAGCCGCAATAGTCGTTTTGAGTCGGACTGTTTTTCTGTCTAAGGTGCTGCGTCACCTTATTTTGGCCCAACGGGCCGTGTATCGTGTCGGGCCTTAAGCCCATGTTGTGGCCGACCCCTGGTCGCCCACAACCCTAGGAGGACGTCCTCCTAGCTCATATATTCAGTAGCCGCCGCCACATTAGGGTTTGAGTTTGATTTATTTGTTAGCCTTAGCTACAACCGAACAGCCGCCGTCATGCCGCCGTCGTGTAATTCAGACTCCACCTTCGAGTGATATTAAGATTGCTCGCCTCAAATTCTTGTTCATTCTTCGATTGCGTACAGGAATTGATCTTCGTGATCAGGCTGATCTTGCACCGGCAAGATTGGTAACCATCGGGAGTTGGTTCAGCGATTGCATTGGTCCTTCGAGTCTCGCTCGTCGTAGTCGGATCGTGAGGGTCAACAACCACCAAATCGGATTTATCTCCACTCACCGAAAGATCGGGCACTCCCCCTCTATCACTATCCGGTCGTGCTCACCGATCTGACCGGTCAGAGTGCTGGCCCTGTTCACATGTTGAGCACCGATCTGACCGGTGGTGTTGACTGGTCTGACCGTCAGAGCTGAGCTGATGCAGCTACTCTGTTTTTGTCAAGTGGTTTGCATGCATTCGTCCAGTGGGAGTTGCATTGGTTCAGGGGGGGCTTGCATGTGTGCAGAGAGAGCTCTTTGTGATTTTTGAGCTTTGGTTTGGTGGTTTGTGATCTTTGCTTGAGTATAAATTTTTTCGGATGTGTCGAGCCTTTTCCCTTGCCTAAGGGGTACGAGACTTGTCTTCTTCAAGTGATCTTTTTCTTTGCCTTTCTTTGGCTTTCGATCGCTTGTTAGAGTTTCTTTTTATTCATTTCTTTTCTTTTTCTTTTCTCTCAGGTTATTATATGTGTGTGTTGTCAATGCACTCATCAAGGGGGAGATTGAGGACCATGTGTGGTTCGAGAACCGGTGGATGGTCGCTTCCTTGTGTGATGAGTGATTGACAAAGTTGTGTGGACTGATTCTTGGCTAAGTATTGCAGGTGCAGGTTGCGGCTTGACTAGTGTTAGTGCAGGTGAAGAACAAGCGCGAAAGGTAGTTGTCGGTGAGGCCTCCAGGTGTGGAGAAGACAAGTAGGCTTCGTTCGAGGGACCCGGTGGCCAGTGGAGTCAAGTGCGGGCCGCATGGTGGCAAGAACGACAAGATGCAGTCATGGATGGTTTCTTGGTTGAGCCTCAAAACCAAGGTCGAGCCGGGACTATGTGGGAGCCGAGTCATGACTGGTGATTGGCGGAGGCTACACCGAGTTCGCAGGGTTTCCGGTGGTTCACCAGAAAACCACTGGGTTCCTTGGTTGATCCACAAAGCCAAGACCGAAGAACCGAAGACGGAGGTGCAGTAGCATCGGACCGGTCTGACCGGTGGGTTTGACCGGTATAACCGGTGGGTACTGGTCTGACTGGTGAGGAACACCAGTCTGACCAGTGTGCGACGACGCAGTATGGAGACTTCGAGGCAGAGGACACGCGTCGAGATCGCAAGGCTTGCATCGAGGCTAAGCAAGTTTGCGGTCGATGGGCATCCGTCCGATGGAGTGATGACAAAGACTTCCAAATTCACCCTCGAGGGGCATGTATCCCTAGTTAGATAGTAAGGGTATTTTAGACTTTCGGTTGCCTCCATATAACCCAAGTGGTGAGAGGATGGCAGCTATCTCTTGGAACCCTAGCTCATTTTGTTTTGCTATTTTCTTCTTCCTTTTCCCTTGGAATTTCTAGGATTAGCTTGAGAGCTTCATGGTGAGATCTTGTGAGAGGGTAGGATGATTGGGCGGAAGCTAGACCTTGTATGAACCTTCATGATATGTATAGATGATTCGGCGTGGTTCCTCAAGGCTTATTTGAGCTCTTCCCGGTTTTCCCTTTTTGGTGATTTTCGGAGCCTTTTCTTGGAGATTTTCTTGGAGTGATTTCAAGGCCTTTCTCTTTGGGATTTGGTGGGGGATGTATGCATGAACCCCTCGTTCTTTTCCCTTTGATTCCCCTCCCAAATCCGTGAGCAAAGGGGCTTAGTTTTGGGGTTTTCTTGGCTCTAGGGTTAGAGGCGTTCTTGGTGGAATTCCTCGATTCCTCTTGATTTAGCAAGTTTTGGTGGACCAAATCAAAGCTATGGGATTCCCATGAGGTACTCCTAGTATCCCAAAAGTCTTGTACGAATCCGTGGAGCGAATCGGGAGATCGGTGGTTTTGAGGAAAAAGGTCTCTCTCTAGGGTTCATAGCCTAAATCATTTTTCTGGTGGTGATGGCTTGATCTTCTTGGGAAGATCCTTTGGGAAACGCTTCTTTGTGGTGTTTAGAAGCCTTGGTTCAAATCTCGTGATTTTTGGAGGTCGTTTGATCGAGTTTTGCCTTTTTCCCTCTCCCTCTCGAAGGCTGACATTTTACTCCGAGAAAAAGTCCTGAATCTCCAGACTTTTATTCCATATACTCTGGACTTTTACTCTGGAAACCCCGGAGACTACGGGAAAAAGTGCGGAGATTCCGGACCTTCCATTGGGGTTTGCCTAGGCTTGTTCGATTGTGCTTCCGCTTTGCTTCTAAGCTTTCTCTAACTTGTTCCTAGGGTCAGTAGGTCCGTTGTGACTACATGATATTGGCAAGTTTGTGTAGAGGTCCTTGGAAGTGACTTTGGGTCATAAGTCATGTTCTTGGAGAAGAATTTTTATCGGCTCCCATTCACTCCCCCTCTCTGGTCGCCCAATTCGGTCCTTCACACTGCCATTGTCTCTACGAATAGCTCAAATAGCATCTCCATTCCTCTCATGCTTCAACTTCAAGATCAGATCCCGAACAAAACCAAACGTCTCCCCCTTGTCAGCTAAGAAGAAGACCCAAGCAGAGCGAGAATAGTTGTCCACAATCACAAGGACATACCATTTCCCACCCGCCGAGCACACACAAGCTGAACCAACCAAGTCCGTATGGAACAACTCGCATGGCCTCTCTGTCATAACGGATGTCAGAGGCGGGTGAGAGGTGGCGACCATCTTGCCATGCCTGCATGGAGCACATACCAAATCCTTTTGGTATTTAAACTTTGGCAATCCTCGGACCAATCCTAGCCGACTCAAGCATGACAACAAGTCAAAACTCAAGTGACCTAGTCTCCTATGCCATTACCAAAGCTCCGCTGAAACACCAGCAACCAAGCAACAAGAAGAGCCAACACACTGAGAAAAATCGGCTCTGAAAATCTGACCCTCGGGGACAATCGTGCACACGAGATCACCTCGAGAGTCCAAGACATGAGAACAGCCCACTTTGAAACGGACTTCAGAACCCTCATCAAGAAGCTGAGAAACAGAAAGAAGATTGTAACCCAAAGACTTGACAAGAGAAACACACCGAAGAGTCACCGACTCACTCACCTTCACCGTGCCCACTGAAAGCACTCTACCTTTGTCATTGTCCCCAAAAGTGATGTACTCTTTGGTCATCTCACTAGGGTGAGGCTGGAGAACCACCTTCGATCTCCGGTCATGTGTCGAGAGCAACGGGAGTCGATCAACCAAAAACCCTCCATGCCTCCCACCTGCAAAATCAAAAGCAAGAGAGAGAATGAGCAAACGACTCAACACTAGGGTTAGTACAAAACGAATCAAACCAGTGTTGTGCCATTTCCCCAAATGTTGGGTTAGCAAAATCCATCCTATCTCTCCTTGGTGGAACACCAACATGTCCCCTTGGAGGACTACGCGTACCATAAAGGGGAGACCGTGGCCCGTAGCTCCTCTGGGACCTAAAGTTGCAATCATTCCCCCCATACTCATGTTGGCCACGAGCGAAGGAATGTCCAGCAAACTCAGCACTCCCAAACCCAACACGCCTACCACCTTCTCTATGTGGTGGCTCACCTCGAGGCACAAACTCACGCCTCTCTCGAGGGTAAATGGTACGCACCATACCCTCGCCTCTTGACACCAACCTAGGCTCAGGCACACCACGAGAAGGGTGATACCTGTCCTTGTTGGCTAACTCTATAGCCAACCTCTCCTCACGCTTCCTCCTGAAGCAAAACTCAGCAAGGTGCCCATCTCTCCCACAATGCTCACAATGGAAGGGTTTCGGTTTTGGCTTTGGTTTTGGGCTCTGGCTTCTCCTCACTCGGTTTCTCTCCTTTCTTCCCAAAGAACTCATTCCCAAGTCACTCTTGAACTTGATGGGTTTCTGGAAGTTGTCGGTTTGTGGAGGAAACATAGGTGGAGCTGGGGTTGTGTCTAGTCGGTTCCTAAGCGGATTTGGCTTAGGAGCATAGGCATTCTTGTGGTAGGTTTTTGGTGGTTCTGGGATGTCTCCGATATTTCCCTCATTCTCACCACTTCCCTCACCCACCTTGTTTGACCCAAGTGCCTGCCCATCATAGCGCTTGTATGCCTCAATCATCAACCTCAATTGAGGCTCATGACCAGACAACCAACCCATCATCTTTCTCAACTCATCATTCTCATCCTGCAAGCGATCAACATAGTGTGCAAGCTCCATATTCTTCACAGCATTTATTTCACAAGTAGAAAATGATGTAGGAATAGGAGGTTTCAGCTGATCTTCTATAGATCTAGCATAAACAAGCGAAACATCTAGTTTCTCATTCAACACATGACAAGAAGTGCAAGCCCAAGCAAGGAGGGACTAGATTTCATCTCATCTAGCTCAACCCTAAGCACATCTATTTCCTCGACCTTGGAGGCATATTTCTCCTTAAGCATAGTCAATTCACCATGAAAAGTGGAACAATCAGTGCATTCAGGTTCATTGATCACAACAAGAGAAGACTTAAGAGAATCTATTTGAGCCCTAGCATCATCAAGCAAAGATTCTAGCTCAACCACCTTCTTCTTAGCCTCTCCAAGTAAAGACCTATACTCCATCTTCTCCTTGTTGGTCTTAATAAGCACATCATCACGATTGTCAAGCAAGTCATTCAACCTAGCATTTTTCGCTATCAAGGCGGATGGATCATTGTTTACCTCTTCCTCGGAGTCGGAGCCCGAGTCATCCTTGTTGCTCTTATTGCTTGCGGAGCTATGTGCCATGCCGCAAAAGCCTTGGGCGGCGAAGCGCAGGCCGTTGATGTTCTTGCTCGACTGCTTTCCCTTGTGTCGGTTCTCATCTTCATCACTTGAGCTCAATGAAGAGTAGCACGAGCTTGAGTCGATGTCGCTTGCACCGGCAACCATCACCCGCTCCTTCTTCTTGTGACCACCACTCTACCTCGGCCTCCGCTCGGACTTGTTCTTGCCCTTGTAGTCGTCCCTCGAGCGGTGCTTGTGTGAAGGACCGATACGGCAAACCAGAGAGGGGGGGAGTGAATGGGAGCCGATAAAAATTCTTCTCGAAGGAGATAGAAACTCCAACAAGATGAACAAGGCTTCCAACACACGTCTCCGACTCACTACCCAACTTGGTCAAGCCCACGTAGCCACTGGAGTGCCACTGGACCTAGGAACCAACACACAACCTTCCGACTCAAGAACGCAGCGGAACACCAAACCTCGAGTCTACAGACCCACACCGGTCAGACCGGTGAGCACAACCGGTCAGACCGGTCCCTGCTGGTGAAACTGAGCAACTTTCACTAAGTGGCTCTACACTGGTCAGGCCGGTGAGACACACCGGTCGGACCGATCACGACACGAAAGCCCCCAAGGAACCAAACGAGGCCAACCGACCACCAAACCGACCCAAACTCGAAACGGCGGCACCACGGGACAACGGCGAACACACCAAGACGTTCACCCGAGCAAAATCCCACCGAGGGTTGCACCGGTCAGACCGGTCAAGAGCACCGGTCGGACCGGTGTAGCTCGGGCGACTCGGGATGAACAAGACCCGCGGGTCAACTCCCCCAAATCCAAACCTCGATCTCCCGAATCGCTCCACGGACTTGAACAAGACTTTGGGGATATTAGGAACACCTCATGAGGAGTCCATAGCCAAGTTTAATCCCACCAAAACTCGTCCAAAAAGGAAGAATCAAGGAAATCTCGCCAAGAGCACTTCCAACCCAAGAACTCGAGAAACCCCAAAATCGAGCACCTTTACTCACGGATTTGGGAGGGGAATCACAGCCCAAAGAACCACGAAGGGTTACCACAAATTTCCCCCATCAAATCCCCAAGAGAAAGGTCCCGAAAACAACCCAAAGAAATCAATAAGAGAGGGCTCCGAAAATCACAACCAAGAATAACCGGGGAAAACACATCCAAACCTTGAGGAACCACGCCGAATCATCTATACATGAAACAAAGGTTCATACAAGGTCTAGCAAGCCGCCCGATCATCCATCTCTCACAACAAGATTTCTCCATGAAGCTCTCTTGCTAGTCCTATGGAAAACCTAAGGAAAATAGGAAGGAAAAGGGAAAAACAAATGAGTTAGGGTTCCAAGAGTTGGCTGCCATCCTCTCACCTCTTGGGTTATATGGAGGCAACCGAAAGTCTAAAATACCCTTCTCTAACAACTAGGGATACAAGCCCCTCAAGGGCGGATTTGGAAGTCTTCATGTCTTCACCATCAGACGGATGCCCGGCGACCGCACCCTGCGTAGCCTCGACGCAAGCCATGCGATCCCGACGCGTGTCCTCCGCTTCGAAGTCTCGGACTGCGTCGTCGCACACCGGTCGGACGGTGCTCCTCACCGGTCAGACCGGTCGGACCCACCGGTCGGGGACCGTGCGGCGCTGCTTGCGGCTCCGTCTTCGGTTCTTCGGTCTTGGCTTTGTGGATCAACCAAGGAACCCAGTGGTTTTCTGGTGAACCACCGGAAACCCCGCGAACTCGGTGTAGCCTTCGCCAATCTCCACTCATGACTCGGCTCCCACGTAGTCCGGCTCGACCTTGGTTTTGAGGCTCAACCAAGAAACCGTCCATGACTTCATCTTGCTGTTCATGCCACCATGCGGCCCGCACTTGACTCCGCTGGCCACCGGGTCCCTCGAACGAAGCCTACTTGTCTTCTCCACACCTGGAGGCCTCATCGGCGACGACCTTTCGCGCTTGTTCTTCACCTGCACCAACACCAGTCGAGCCGCAACCTGCACCTGCAATACTTAGCCAAGAATCAGTCCACACAACGTTGTCAATCACTCATCACACAAGGAAGCGACCATCCACCAGTCCTCGAACCACACATGGTCCTCAATCTCCCCCTTGATGAGTGCATTGACAACACCCACACGAAAGTAACAAGAGAGAAAAGAAAAGAAAAAGAAACGAACAAAAAAGAAACTCCAACAAGCGATCGAAAGCCAAACAAAGGCAAAGAACAAGATCACTTGAAGAAGAGAAGTCTCGGACCCCTTAGGCAAGGGCAACGGCTCGACACATCCGAGACAAAACAAAGCTCAAGCAAAGAGCGCAAACCACCGAAAAAAGGCTCGAAAAACCACAAAGAGCTCCCCCTGGACACATGCAAGCTCCCCCTGAACCAATGCACCTCCCCCTGGACAAATGCATGCAAACCGGTCGAAAACGGGGCGGTGCCGCAGCAACTTCAGCTCACACCGGTCAGACCGGTCATCACCACCGGTCAGACCGGTGCCTAACAAGTGCACAGGATCAGCACTCACACCGGTCAGACCGGTGCTCCTCACCGGTCAGACCGGTGTACAACAGAGCCCAAAAATGGCTCGAAACCACCTGAAAACCTTCTAAATGCGTCCAGTAAGCCATTTCAAGCTCAAACTTCCCCCCTTGTTGGCAATGCATGAATCAAGCCAAAAATGCAAAACTTTCAACCTAGAGCTTCTCAAATAGACAAAATTCAACAAAGAATGCTACACATGTCCAAATGAGCAAGTTAGATACTCTACGGCTTCGTATCGATCTCAACTACATGATCACCAAGATTCACAACCATTGGACGAAGCTAAGATGGATTTGGGCAATTTTGCGAAAAACTTTCATCTCATGAGCAAAGTCCTCAACATGATCAAAGCATATCAAAATGGCAAAGCCACACAAACTTCATGCTAGGACAGCCATTCTAATCATGTGACCATCACAAACACCCACAAGCACCTCATGTCATGTCAAAGCCACCGAGCCATGTGCCTACTTCTATGTATGAGACTTCCCATTGGTAGGCATCATGCAACGGTTTAGAACCCAAGGCAAATTAAATTCAGCACAAATGACATGGGAGCATATTTTCCAAGCATTTTTCATTTCATTTTCAGATTTGTAAATGGTACATGAAATGTCTTTGCGACAAAAAGGAACTTATGCTCCTCCACAAGATAAATCAAGAGAGCTAAACATTCATGATGGCAAATGATCCTTTGGCCCCATATGATCAATAAACAAGCCATCCAACCACAAATTAAGCATAGCCAAGCCACTAAAACATGTCAAGAGCATATAAAGGCATTTACACATGAGAGAGCATACATGTGGCATTTTCAAAAACATAGCTATCAACCATGGATTATTCATCAAGATCATCAAGAGCTAAGCCAAACTAACCATAGCATACCAAACAAGCTCACAAAGACATATATTTCATTCCATGGTGAACAATGTATATGAGAGAAGCTTTTCCTAACCAATGCATATGATATAAAATGCATGCAATCTAAGATACAAGGATGCCTATACATCATGTTACATATGCCATGCCAAAATGCAAGAAATGCACAAAGAAAAGCTATACATATGCTACAAAGGAGCTCCCACACACCCAACTCAAGAAATCAAACACACACCAAGTTCCCCCCGCAAACGAGTGAAAGTTGCTTGATCTAGGGGTTTGGTGAAAATATCGGCTAGTTGGTCATGTGTGGGTACATGGATCAAAGCTATCTTCCCTTTCTCTACGTTGTCTCTCAGAAAATGGTACCTCACTTCTATGTGCTTGGTTTTGGAATGGAGCACTGGGTTCTTTGCAACGCTTATGGCACTGGAGCTATCACATTGAAGTGGGACATGGGTATACTCCTCACCAAAGTCACTCATGGTGTATGAGAGCAACAACTAGCAGCGACAACATACTCGGCCTCGGTAGTGGATTGAGCAACACTCGATTGTTTGCGGGAAGACCAAGACACCAAAGAAGAACCCAAAAACTGGCAAGTCCCAGAAGTGGACTTCCTATCCAACCGACACCCGGCAAAATCCGCGTCTGAAAAAACATGAAGCACCAAAGAAGAGGACGCGGAGTACCAAAGGCCGAAGTCGGGAGTGTGACGCAAGTACCTGAAAATTCGCTTCACCGCTTGGCGATGTGAAGTCCTCGGAGACGCTTGAAAACGAGCGCATAGACACACCGAGAACTGTATGTCCGGCCTCGTCGCTGTCAAGTAGAGGAGTGACCCGATCATGCTCCGGTACTCCTTCTGGTCCACGTGTTCACCTTCCTCGTCCGCATCAAGAGCTGTAGTCGTACTCATCGGCGTCGTCATAGCCTTGGAATCCTCCATCTTGAACTTCGCACAATGTCCTTGGTGTACTTAGCTACGGTGCACAAATGTTCCTTCCTTTGATTGTTTGATTTGTAGCCCGAGGAAGAAGCGCAACTCGCCCATCATGCTCATCTCAATTCCCTGCTCATATCATCTGCAAACCTTGCAACAAGAGAGTTAGACGAGCCACCAAAGACAATATCATCCACGTACACCTACACAATCAGGATATCTCTGCCCTGCCTCAGTAAAAACAAGGTCTGATTGACCTTCCCCATCTCAAAACCTCTCTCAAACAAGAACCCCCTCAACCTGCCATACCAAGCTCTAGGCGCCTGTTTCAGCCCGTACAGCGCCTTCCTCAACTTGTACACCCGGTGGGGGTACTTCTCACTCTCAAACCCCGGAGGCTGCCTCACATACACTTCTTCCTCCAACACTCCATTCAGAAAAGCACTCTACACATCCATTTGGTGCAACTTGAACCCTTTAGCCACGAAAAAGGCTAGAAGGATCCTAATCGCCTCCAAGCGGGCTACGGGAGCAAAGGTCTCCTCGTAGTCGATCCCCTCCTTCTGACTGAACCCCTGAGCAACAAGTCTCGACTTCTTCCTCACAACCTCACCCTTCTCTCCCTCTTTGTTCTTCCACACCCACTTTGTACCAATCGGCTTACACCCTGGAGGAGGGTCAACCAACTCCCACACCTGATTCCTCTCAAAGTTCTCCAACTCCTCATGCATCGAATTAACCCAATTGTGATCAGATAGTGTGTGTCCAATGTCTTTGGGCTCAAAAGTAGCAACAAATGCAGCATGAGCGAAACGAGAGTTGTTTCGAACCCTCGACCGTGTAGTGCGTTCATTTATGTCGCCGATGATCCTCGAAGCTGGGTGATCCACTTGAACTCGCCGAGGAGGTTCTCGCCTCGATGCTACCTCCCCCTCAACATCAGCTTCTCCTCGTTCTTGATTTGTCGTCGTAGGTGTAGTAGAAGGTCCGTCCATCACCGAAGTCGAAGTAGTGGGTACATGTTCAGCTGGGGGCACCACACCGCCATCTTCATCATCACCATGTTCATGCTCCTCCTCCAGAAAGATCTCCTCGCCAAGCTCATCATCACCTGCACACTCAAAGACAAGCTGACTACGTGGCTCTGTCTCATCGAAGGTTACCTCGCAAGTCTCCACGATTTGGTTAGTTTCAAGATTGAGCACACGATATGCTCTAGAATGAGATGCATAACCAAAGAAAATGCCATCGACAGACCTAGCCTCAAACTTATCCAACTTCTTGCCTTTCTTCAGAATGAAACACTTGCAACCAAAGACATGGAAGTGACTCACCTTGGGTGTGCGACCATGCATCAACTCATAGCATGTCTTCTTCTTGTGCACTCTGAGGTATATCCTGTTCGACACATAGCACGCGGTATTCAACGCCTCAGCCCAATACCTCCTCGGAGTCCTATGCTCATCAAGCATCGTCCGAGCCATCTCGCACAAGGTCCTGTTCTTCCTTTCCACAACACCATTCGGGGAGGTGTACACGGACTCGAAAACCGGTGCTCAAGACCCAAGTCATGGCAAAAGGTTTCAAAACGAGAGTTCCTGAATTCCGAGCCATTATCACTGCGGATAGCTCGTATGGCATCTCCGTGCCTCTCGTTCCTCAACCTCAAGACTAGATCTCGAACAAAACCAAACGTCTCCCCCTTATCCCCGAGAAAGAACACCCACACATACCGAGAATAGTCGTCCACCACAACAAGGACATACCACTTCCCACCCCGCAGATCGCACACGAGTTGGGCCAACAAGGTCCATATGGAGCAGCTCGCATGGACGCTCAGTCATCACATCGGTGAGAGGCGGGTGAGAAGAGGCTACCATCTTGGCATGCCTACACGGCGCACAAACCAACTCTTTCTCAAGCCTCAACCGTGGCAATCCTCGGACCAAATTGAGTTTACTCAAGCGAGACAAAAGGTCAAAGCTCAAGTGACCCAACTTCCTATGCCACTTCCACAACTCACTCGAAGAGCCAGCCAAGAAACAACGCTCCACACCCGAAGACTAAGAAAAATAAGCACGAAACACCTGACCCTCGGGAACGACCATACAGACAAGGTCCCCTCGAGAGTCCAAAATCCGAGAACCACCTGGCCGAAACAACACCTCAAAGCCATCATCCAACAACTGGGACACAGAAAGCAAATTGTACCCCAGCGATTGAACAAGAGCAACACGCCTCAAAGTGATCTTGTCACTCACTTTGATCTCACCTTCCGAAAGCACACGCCCACGACCATTGTCCCCAAAGGTGATGTACCTCTTTGTCACCACCGGGACGAGACTTGAGAACCACCCCCTGTCTCCGGTCATATGCCTCGAGCAACCGGAGTCAATCAACCAAATGTTCTTCAAGTCTCCCACTTGAAATTCAAAAACGAGCACGTGAGCGAACAAACGACTCAGCACTGGGGTTAGTACCAAAAGAGTAAAACCAGTGTCGAGCCATTTGCTCGAAAGTGGGGTTAGCACCAACCAAGGCATCTCTCCTACCAAAGCTACCTCCATGAACACCACCACGGTAACCACCTTGAGGGAACCACCCCTCTCTGCCTGGAGGAGGACCAAAACCACGAAAGAGAACCCGTGGACCGTCCCTCCTCTCCTTCTCAAAGCTACGACTCCTCACATCCCCATAGTGAACTCGAGGGGGAGAACGCCTAGCAACCCGACCACACCGCAAACTCTCCGGCCCAACCACCGAACCACGACCTCCGAAACAACCCTCGCACCGTACGAGCACGAAACCCAAAACGCCGCCTATCCGGGCTCGCACCGTCGACCGAGGTGCCCCCCCCCACACCGGCGACCGGTGTGACACGGGACAGAAGCACCTCCAACGGCCTTCCGCTCTCCCCAAGCCCGAACCGTCCTCACACTCGCCTTGCCCCCGGGCATCCGCATACGAGGCTCAAGTACACCATCGGAATGGTGGTACTTGTCCTTGTTAGCCCACTCCTTTTCCATTCTCTCCTTATGGCCATCTCTCCCACAATAGCCACAATGGAACCTCACAAGCTTAGGCTTAGGCTTGGGATGTGGCTGCTCACTTGGTTTCTCTACACTCAAATCCTCCACCGGTTTCCCCTCACTAGCCTTCTCACTTTCTTTCCCAAAGAACACTTTCCCCGAAGTGCTCACAAACTTGATAGGCTTTTGTAGATCATTTGTGGGTGTAGGAAACACGGGTGGAGCTGGGGTTGTGTCTAGTCGGTTCCTAAGATGGTTAGGTTTTGGGGGGAAATCATTTTTGTGGTGGGTTTTTGGTGGCTCCGGGATATTCTCTCCACTTCCCTCATCAACCTTGTTTGCCCCAAGTCCCTCACCATCCTGCCTCTTAAATGCCTCGATCATCATCCTCAACTGAGGCTCATGACCAGACAACCAACCCATCAACTTCCTCAAGTCATCATTCTCATCCTGCAAACGATCAACATAATGTGCAAGTTCCAAATTTTTCAAAGCATGCATTTCACAGGTAGAGAATGATGTAGGCATGGGTTCCTTCAATTTAGCCTCAAGAGAACTAGTGTATGCATGCATCTCATCAATCTTAGCATGCAAAACAGGGCAAGAAGTGCAAGCACCTAGCAAAGCAGGTCTAGACTTAAGCTCAGCCACTTCAACCCTAAGCACATCTAGTTCCTCACACTTGGAGGCATGCTTCTCCTTAAACAAAGGAAGATCAGCAAGAAATATGGAGCAATCAGCACAATCAACCTCATCTGAAACAACAAGGCTAGCCTTAAGGGAATCAATCTCAAGCTTGCTATCAAGCACCTGTGTCTCTAGCTCAGCCACTCTAGTCCTAGCATCCTCGAGTGAAGCCCTAAGCTCTTTTCTCATTTTCTTGGCCTCTCTAAGCATGTCATCACGGTTATCAAGCAAAGAGCCAAGCCTCTCATTCTCCTAGCGCAAGAAGGGAAGTTCAACACACACCTCGTCGTCGGACTCGCAGTCCGAGTCGCTCCGTGTGCTCTTCTTGCTTGCCGGAGCTCGAGCGCCATGGTGCGAAGCCATCTCTCGCGAAGCGGCTCGGCCGCTCAGGTTCTTGGACGACTTCTTGTTCTTGCGACGATCACCTTCGTCTTCACTGCTGCTCGAGCTCGAGGTGGAGTACGCGGAACTGGAGTCAATGTCGCTTGCTCCAACCATCGCTCGGGCCTTGCCTCGGCTCTCCTTCTTCCTCGATCGTCGCTCGTCCTTGTACTTGTTCTTGTGCTTGCTCTTGTGGTCGCGCCTCGACCGGTACTTGCCATCCGTCCTCGACTTGTGCTTGTAGCTGTCCTTGTTCTCGACCTTCTCCGGGCAGTCGGCGACGAAGTGTCCCGGCTTGCCGCACTGGAAGCACGTCCTCGTGTTCCTCCTCATGTTCACCCGGTTCTCGTGCAGCCTCTCGAACCTCCTCGTCAACAGCGCCAGCTCGTCCTCTCCAAGGTCATCAAACTCCTCATCTGGCATAGACATCAAAGAGGAAAAAGAGAACATCCTGGTGGATGGGTTAGAGTTAGCCTTTCCTTTGGAACCACCAACGAGGGCAAGACTATGGGAATCAGTCGGTCCCTCGAGCTTGGCAGTCATGCCCCTATCCACCTCAGCCGACTTGAGCTTCGAGAACACTCGTTCACCGTCAGAGTGTCATACTTCTCCGACTCCACAATGGCCTCGAACTTTTCGCCCCAAATCGTACGATCCAAAGAGTGTAAGAGCTTGACCGCTCTATCATGATCATCGTACGGGAGCACGTCCACATTGGCCCACATGTTGTTCACAACCACCGTGAACCTGCGAAACAAGGCATCGATGGACTCACCGGGGAGATGAGTGAAGTTCTCGTACTCTCTCTCGGTAGGTCGCATACATCCGTGCCTGAACCTGGGCGTTCCCAACATGAGCCTCCTTCAACACCGCCCAAATCCTACAAGCCAAGTGCTCGGTGTGCACCCGATCGAACTCAGGCTGACACAAAGCACGAAACAAGTAGTCGACCGCCTTATTGTTGGCGTCGAATCTGTCCCTCGATCCTGGAGCGAGGAAGTCCATCGGCTGGACATAGCTTGTGTCCACCGTGACATCCCAAAGAGTCTGACCCTTTCCGCGGAGAAAAGCACCCATCCGCTTGCTCCACATCTGGTAGTTCTTGCCCTCGAAGTGTGGAGGCCCCGAACCCCGTTCCTAGTATGCCATCCTTGGATCTTAGACTTGTTAGAGTCAACAAAGACCCGAACCGGCTCTGATACCACTTGAAGGACCGATACGGCGAACCAGATAGGGGGGAGTGAATGGGAGCCGATAAAAATTCTTCTCGAAGGAGATAAAAACTCCAACAAGATGATCAAGGCTTCCAACACACGTCTCCGACTCACTACCCAAGTTGGTCAAGCCCACGTAGCCACTGGAGTGCCACTGGACCTAGGAACCAACACACAACCTTCCGACTCGAGAACGCAGCGGAACACCAAACCTCGAGTCTACAGACCCACACCGGTCAGACCGGTGAGCACAACCGGTCAGACCGGTCCCTTCTGGTGAAACTGAGCAACTTTCACTAAGTGGCTCTACACCGGTCGGCCGGTGAGACACACCGGTCGGACCGATCACGGCTCGAAAGCCCCCAAGGCACCAAACAGGCCAACCGACCACCAAACCGTCCCAAACTCGAAACAGCGGCACCACGGGACAACGGCGAACACACCAAGACGTTCACGGAGAAAAATCCCACCGAGGGTTACACCGGTCGACCGGTCAAGAGCACCGGTCGACCGGTGTAGCTCGGGCGACTCGGGATGAACAACACCCGCGGGTCAACTCCCCCAAATCCAAACCTCGATCTCCCGAATCGCTCCACGGACTTGAACAAGACTTTGGGGATATTAGGAACACCTCATGAGGAGTCCATAGCCAAGTTTAATCCCACCAAAACTCGTCCAAAAAGGAGGAATCAAGGAAATCCTACCAAGAGCACTTCCAACCCAAGAACTCGAGAAACCCCAAAATCGAGCACCTTTACTCACGGATTTGGGAGGGGAATCACAGCCCAAAGAACCACGAAGGGTTACCACAAATTTCCCCCATCAAATCCCCAAGAGAAAGGTCCCGAAAACAACCCAAAGAAATCACTAAGAGAGGGCTCTGAAAATCAGCACCAAGAACAACCGGGGAAAACACATCCAAACCTTGAGGAACCACGCCGAATCATCTATACATGAAACAAAGGTTCATACAAGGTCTAGCAAGCCACCCAATCATCCATCCCTCTCAACAAGATTTCTCCATGAAGCTCTCTTGCTAATCCAATGAAAAACCTAAGGAAAATAGGAAGGAAAAAGGAAAAAACAAATGAGCTAGGGTTCCAAGAGTTGGCTGCCATCCTCTCACCTCTTGGGTTATATGGAGGCAACCGAAAGTCTAAAATACCCTTCTCTAACAACTAGGGATACAAGCCCCTCAAGGGTGGATTTGGAAGTCTTCATGTCTTCACCATCGGACGGATGCCCGGCGACCGCACCCTGCATAGCCTCGACGCAAGCCATGCGATCCCGACGCGTGTCCTCTGCTTTGAAGTCTCCGGACTGCGTCGTCGCACACCGGTCAGACCGGTCCCCACTGTCGACCGGTCGGACCCACCGGTCGGACCGTGCAGCGGCTGCTGCGGCTCCGTCTTCGGTTCTTCGGTCTTGGCTTTGTGGATCAACCAAGGAACCCGGTGGTTTTACGGTGAACCACCGGAAACCCCGCGAACTCGGTGTAGCCTCCGCCAATCTCCACTCATGACTCGGCTCCCACGTAGTCCCGGCTCGACCTTGGTTTTGAGGCTCAACCAAGAAACCGTCCATGACTTCATCTTCTTTGTTCATGCCACCATGCGGCCCGCACTTGACCCCGCCGGCCACCGGGTCCCTCGAACGAAGCCTACTTGTCTTCTCCACACCTGGAGGCCTCACCGGCGACGACCTTTCGCGCTTGTTCTTCACCTGCACCAACACCAGTCAAGCCGCAACCTGCACCTGCAATACTTAGCCAAGAATCAGTCCACACAACGTTGTCAATCACTCATCACACAAGGAAGCGACCATCCATTGGTCCTCAAACCACACATGGTCCTCATTGTGGTCGGTCCTCGGACGGTGCTTGTGCTTGGACTTAACCTCCATGGCTTCCGGGCACTCGGCGATGAAGTGCTCGTGCTTTCCGCACTGGTAGCACATGCCCAAGCTCCTCCAAGCGTTCTTCCGGTTTGTGTACATGCACTCAAACCGCCTGCTCAGCAACGCGAGGTCCTCCTCGCCTAGCACATCGAACTCCTCATCTGGCATGGACACAAGGCAAGAAAAAATGTCTCGACAACATGTTAGCATTAGTCCTTGACCAGATACGACAACTAGACTATGGGGATCAATCAGGTTCTCGATCTTTGCACACACCCCACGGTCCACCTCGGACGACTTGAGCTTGGAAAATAGCTCATCCACCGTGAGGGTCTCATACGTCTCCGACTCAAGAATGGCCTCGACCTTCTCACTCCACACGGTACGATCCAAGGAATGCAAGAGCTTGATCGCCCTGTCATGGTCATCGTACGGGAGCATAGCCACATTAGTCCTCATGTTATTCACGATCATCGTGAAACTAGTGGAACATGGCATCAATCGACTCACCGGGGAGATGCGTGAAATTCTCGTACTCTCTCCGGTAGGTTGCAAAGAGCCGAGATTGAACTTGAGTGTTCCCAACATGAGCATTCTTCAGCTGCTCCCAAATCTTGCACGCCAAGTCCTCTGTCTGAACCCGATCGAATTTGGGTTGACATAGAGCACGGTATAGGTAGTCGACCGCCTTGTTGTTGGCATTGAACATGTCCCTCGATCTTGGAGCAAGTAAGTTCACAGGACGAACATAAGTTGTGTTCACCGTGACATCCCACAGGATCTGACCCTTGCCGTGGAGGAAAGCAGTCATCTGCCTTTGCCACATCTGATAGTTAGTACCATCAAAGTGTGGAGGACCCGAACCCCGTTCCTGGTACGCCATCTTTGGATCTTAGACTGGTTAGAATCACGAAGATCTGTAACCGTCTCTGGTACCAATTGAAGGACCGATTAGGCGACCAGAGAGGGGGGAGTGAATGGGAGCCAATAAAAATTCTTCTCAAAGGATGAACTCAGCCTATGCCCAAAATTCACAACCAAGGATTCCCACATGAGTTTGCCAAGGTCACGTAGTCACAATGGACCTACCAACCCTAGGAACGAACCCAACCTCAAAGCAACACAGAAGCGCAACTCAAGAAGCAAAGGACTTACGCGATCTACGAAGCCTGGGGCGGACCGACCGCATGGACCAAGCGGATTGTCCGTAGGGGCGGACCGTCTGCAAGTTCACTACGGACCGTCCGAAATAGCCTCCCGAACCTCTAGTACTGCACCTTGAAAAATGGACCGTTTGTCCTCTACCCACGGACCGTCCGCGTTGTATGGACTGTCCGGCCTCACCTCGTGGACTGTCCGCCAAACCTTGTCAACCAAAAGCACACGACCAAACAAATCAAATGAAAGGCAAACAAGAACACACGAAAAACTCGACGAACTACTGGCTGAAAGCCTCCCCGCGGACTGTCCGTGTGGTGCGCAAAAAGCAGCTCGAGCCTGACCTCTTGAAGGTCAACACCTCATTCCCTTTGCCCGATCTCCCGAATCAACCAAGGGATTGCTACCAAATCATAGGTGAAGGTGAAGCGCCTCTAAGAGATGCTTTACCTACGAAGTTGTAGCCTCAAACCCACTGAATCGAGAGGAATCAAGATTCTACCGAGCTCAAGAACAAAGCTAGGTTTCCAACCGAAATCCTTCAATCGGAGGTCGAATTCGGAGTTTGAGGGGTCATGATCAAGCACAAAGATGCACGAGGCAACTATCCATGATCCCCACCAATAAATCCGAGCTCAAACACCCCAGAATCGACGGAACAAGGCGTGCATGAAAATCCAACGAAAATAGCTCAAAAAAGACACGAAAATCACATAATCTACAAGATGGAAATCAATGCAACCATGAAAGCTTCCATACATTCGGAGGTCAGATTTTTTACAAACGGATGAAAAATCTAAACCTATGGAGCAAGGAAATGAGAAGCAATCCGGAAGGATGGTGTGCCTGGAAACCCTAGAGTTAATATATATGAATCCCTCTGGGCTAGGCAAAAGACGATGCTACCTCTAGCACTTAAGGTGTGATACAAACCCCTAAGGGGCAAATGGGTCATGTAGCACTCATCTTCATCGCACAACCACTCAATCGCCACAGACCGCGTCCTCCCGACGCAAGCCCTGCGATCCCGCCACGTGTCCGCCAGCATCAAAGCTTCTCGGCGCGTCCGGATCCCGTCTCCGCCCGCTTCTGGTCTTGGTTTTGTGGCTCAACCCAAGTAACCCGACGGTTTTGTGGTGAACCGCCGCAAATCTCGCGTGCAGCTCCGGTCATGAGCCCCTACCCTGCACCGGCTCCTGTCCATGACTTCGTCTTGCTTTTCTTGCCACCTGCAGCCCGCACTTGACCCCGCTGGCCACCGGGTCCGTCAAGCCGAGCCTACATGTCTCTCCATTCCTCGGAGGCCCCGCAAGGCGTAGACCTTTCGTGCCCACTCTTCACCTGCACCAACGCAAATCAAGCCGCAATCTGCACCTGCAATACTCGGCCAAGAGTCAGTCCATACCACATTGTCAATCACTCATCACAGCTAGGAGCGACCATCCACCGGTCCTCGGACGCTCCGGTCCTCAATGTATACTTAAGTGAAGCCATTGACACTCACCATTCAGCACTAAGGAAACCCTTGCTGCAGGTTGAATTTGCTGGTGGTGCGTTACGGTGTGGCGAAGTTACGGTGTGGCGAATACATCACATTGCCGCATTGCGCAAGATGGGTGATTCTAGCCAAAAGGTAACTAGAGGAACTAGCATTCACTTAGGAGCAATGTTGCGAGTCACTCGTGTATATATTTTCACAAATTCCAGGATCAAGCATGGCAAAGCCAAGTATCATGACAAGGCTGTAAAAGCACATATAAGCTCCATGTAATGTTTTTTGCTGGTGGCTTGATGGCTAATCGGGACGTTCCATTGCAGGGCAACGCGGGGTCACAGCAGGTCATGATCTAAACTTCTAATTGCTGTGAGGTCACCGGTTGCTCCATTTCTCCTAGTACATTGCTGCACAACTGATGAATGTGAATAGACAGATGAACTACTGCGTCGGAGCTGGGGAGCTATTTTAGATTTTTTTTTTTAAGTAGGATCAATGGCAGCATTCACATCACATGTACGATGTAGAATACCAATTCCTGTGTCAGATGTATAATTGTATACGGTGATAACTGGGCTGTATATTATCGCAAACTTTTAGTCTTGTCGTGTGATAGATATCATGCGCATGTTTTTCATAATTGCATATGCGTCTGGGCTATGACCGTGCTACCATCAGGACAACAGAAATCACATCTCAAAATCATAATGATCAGAAATAGGAATCCTTTTACAGAAACAATATGCCAAAACAACGGAAGAATTACTGTCGTAAAAATCACAAACTGATAACTCACATTTACGCCAAAACGTTGAATATATTTGTTGATTCACTACAGTGATTCACATGAAGCAATCAACTGTAATAAACCTTGCCTACTCATGGTATGTCCGAAACTCAAAAATGCAGATTCCAAATCATTGCAGCGAAAAATGAACACAAGATAAACTTCAAAAACTGCAAATGCAAAGTTTATATGACAAAGAACACCCTTAACTCGGATCAATTGATCAACAACACATGATTATCTCTTCTACATGGAAGAAGACAACTACATCAAATGAATGGTTCTGCTGGGCTGTTTGTTATATAGAGATAATGATCTTGCTAGTATTTCCATCCTTTAGAAAAGCCTTCTGGGCTGTAGGGCTCCAAGAATCCGATGAACTGCAAATGTGGTAATCAAGCAGTTAGTACGTGGTTCAAATATGTTTTACAAATTTTACAAGCTAAAGCTTTGCAATGCATGATAGCTGTTGGTTAAACAAATCTTATTAGGAACAAGTATACTCATTAGCTGTCCGTTAGCTCATTAGCTGACTAGCTGTCCATCAGTATTTTACCAAGACTGAAGGAAAACAGCTCAACAGAAAATCTGCTGAGGTCGTTACGATCATGTGAGGACACTACATTATTAGTCAACCCTTGTTAATTTAATAAGGTGTGGTCTCTTGATTGGATCCCTTTTGAAATATATTAGATCCCTTCTGGAATATTCCAAAACCAGATAAAAAGTGAACGACCAACCAATCTTCTCAATAAACATTTGTTCATCAAAAAATTCACTTCGGGACTTCAATCATTGTGAAACTTTTGGGTATTATTTTGGATTTCTTCGTGGTGTCATAATTTTGAGACACCATTTGTCATGCTTATTTGAAGTGCAAAAGTCATAACCTGAAAGTTTAACTGACTTTATTACATATGAACCAAAAGGTATTTATTTAAAGTCTGCAACCAGCAAAATAGAAAAAGTACATTTGTATACACACTATAATCTAAGGATTTGTGGAAATGAAAGGACATCGTAAATTATTGGGTGCCTCGACACTCCATCTACGAATAATGATATCAACAACGAATTCGCATTATTGAAACCCCATGGTTTTTCATTCCAGAAGATGGTACTGTGATGGTTTCATATAGGAATAAGACAACCCATCTTAGGGGCAAGAGAAATTTTAATTGCCGGAAGTTTTGTAAGTTACAAGAATAAGGTGTTTGGATGGGACAATATTGAAATAAAAATGGTAGAGTAAGAGTTGAACTTACATTTGGTTGATGTAGTCTCATACAAGATGATATCAGTGCAGATCTTGGGGGAGGTAATCCATCTGGAACTGTTCCAGCTGTTTGGGCCATACCAAGGAGTCGACCCAATCCATCATAACCCAATCCCTGAAGAAACATAGGAAGTGAAGGAGAGTAGACATGTCTTTAAATATTGGAAAATTGCAAGTACCATCCATGTTACGATTATTCAAGATGATGACAACAAAAAGGTTCCTATTGTGGACAAACTTCAATCAACAATCTTTTTTAAATCACATACAAAGAGAAAAGCGAGCTGGCTTAAGTTGAGGGCATTCATCACGATTGTCATTGTTAAATCATCAGTTTTATCATAAGAAAGTACATCAATAATTATTCTCAGATTTTTGTTTTTCATTTTTTGTTCCTTTTTCCTTCTACCTTTTTTGTTATTTGTGGCACTTTTCAGTTCGTTGTTGTACTTATATGGTACACCATGTCTTTTCTCCTTTGGGAAAAAAGTACATTCATAATGACATGAATAAGGTGGGCAGCTGTTTTGTTGATAACACTATGAATAAAAGTTCTGGCAACATGACATCTGGAAGAAATTTTCGACAAAATTCTAAAGAGTGGCACTCACAGCAAGAATATCAGTCATAGTTATGTAGGGCTGAGCTGATGGCTTCGAAACTGATATTGCCAAAACTCCATAAGTGTTTTCCCTTTCTTCTGTATAGAATTTCCTATATACTTTGACACCTGCATAAAGAGAGTTAATCCTACTCTTAAGGAATCTTTTAGATGTTTGAATATCATTTTCCTAGAAAAAAAAAGAGTGAATACTCCTATCGCAACTAATTATCATCAGCTTGCTGTGTTGTTCTTCCATTGTTTAATAAATGAGTACATCAACACTGTACTTTGTTTCAGATCTCGAGGAACAAAAGCACTGTACCAATGGGAAAGTCAAGGCATCAGAAGTGCAGATTGAGCTATTCACCATAACAAGCAAGGATATCATTTCCACAAAGTATTGGCTATGACTACATGAGAGTTGACAAAGTTTCAGAAGATGCGCTTGGATTATTATTTGATAAATGAGACACTGTACTTTGTTTTGGATCTCTAGGAACAAACACACTGTACAAATGGGAAAGTCAAGGCATGAGAAGTGCAGATTAAGCTATTCCCATAATATGCACAGGTTTCAGAAGATTAGCTATGAAAGATTAAAGATGCAGACAACATGAGTTAACCAAGTTTCAGAAGAGAATGTATGAACCACTTAAATAATATAAAACTAACAACCTTCTTCTATTGATGAAATACCAGGAAGGACATTTGAGATTGTCTCTGCTTGCAGCATCTCAGAGAATGAACTGTATTTCCTAATGGCCTGAAAAGAAAATAAGCTGAGACTGGAAAATAAAAAGGAATAAAACAGAGGTCTGTATTATTTAAGAAATTAATTGCACATAAGTAAATATATTAAGAACACTAAGTTACATGAAAAATAACACCACCTCAACGTTAAGCATGAGGCATTTATTTAATAGCAGCAATGAACCTTGTGTGATCCTGAGACAAAGAGATGTACATGAATAGCTGTGCACATTCGAATACCGCATAATGGTTAACCATAAAAAATATACAGAATCCACATTAAGCATCCGTAAGTTTAGCGGAGCTTCTTATATTGTAAGGAATATATAAACCTCAAAGTAGTAGGTTTTGTTGGATATTTGTTTGAGCTTTACAAACTCAGTAAACAATAATTGAGTTCGGAAACTATCAAAACATGCAGTTTAACTGCTATGTTTTGGTCTGCAGAATGCTATATTCACAGACCAGAACAACCTGAATTTACATTACCCAAAACCATAAAGTATAAGGAACTATAAAATTAAACTTAGATTTCTTTCTGTTTCATATTCCTATTATTTATATACTTCTGGTTCCTCAACTTGATTGTGAGATTTTTTTGACTAACCAGTAGCCACTATGACTCTATTGTTGTAAACTTGTTACACCATATATCAACCTCGAACATCCATAACCAACTATTAAAACCAAATTTGAATACCTATTGTAGTTACCAGTCGCTAATCTCGCTTCAACTGTCTTGGCTTCAGCTGCAGCAATACATGCATCAAGTTAGAAAAGGTGATCCTAAAGGAGGTCAAAGGAAAGTGTTAATAAAAATACACGCTTCACACAAATAAATGAATTTGATGTTTGGAAGTAAAAGAACAAATCCAAGCCCCATTTGACAAGTAGATAAGGATTTAGAGTTACCTCCGAGTTGAGTGAAGTATGGTTCCTGAACATGCAGCTCAAAATCGACGGCATTGTACATCTGATGCATAGAAAGTGACAAATAATCAGTCAAAAACAAAACGAAAATCGGATCCATTCCAGGGTCCCAGCCAACAAGAAGGCATCTATATTGCAGGAAAATAGGGATCATCAGTTACTGCACTGCAGAGGAGACTCGTCCAGATCATTACTACACTTGCATTGCAGTATTATGTTTTAACTGTACTGGTATGTTGACACTGCCCTCAAGGAGATATTATGAACAATTAACAATATTCAGTCCCTTTCCTGTAGTGAAACCAAAATCATGCACACTGGAAGGAGCAGGTTACCCTGCTTATCCTGTCTGGTCATAAACAACTGATGCTACAGCTACTGAGCCAAAAGTTAGTCTTAAACATTGCAGCAAATGCATGGCTCTCTCATAAATTGGAGGTCACCATCCATTGTTCGCGTGATTCTTGACATGCTAACAAATTTTTCCTAAGATTTTAGCCTTTCATATCGCAAATAGCACACTGCATAAAAAAATGACTATAAAGTCACGGCCATCTCCCTTTCCGATTCTTTTCTTGAAAAATTCATGGCTCAGCACAAAAAAAAAAACAGCCAAAAGGAGACAGGAGGGAAAACGCTTTTACGAGCTTCAGCTGGGCGCCTTTCTCCAGCAGGACCTTCTCCCACTCCTCCACCGGCCCCTCCTCCGCAACCGGGATCCCGACCGCGGTGGGCGGCCCCGGGAGCCGCCCCTCCTCGAGGCACTGCACAGTTGCGGTCGCCAGCTTCCCGCACAGGTCGCCGCCGTCGTCGAGGAGGCGGGCGCAGTAGGAGGGCGAGAGGGGGAAGCCGGCCAGCTCGTCGCCCGGGGTGGCGGCGGCGTTGGAGGAGAGGACGAAGCGGAGGAGGTCGCCGATGACCGACGAAAGGGGCACGCTGCCGAACCCCGGGGACTCCGGGCGCGGCGCCGCCGGTGAGGTGGCGGGGTGGGAGGTCGCCATTCCTGGAGTCGTCTGATAGCGTCGATGACAAGTTTTTTTCCGACTGACGACCAGTTTTTCCTAGCGTGAGAGAGGGTGGGGGAGTGATCGATTTTAGCTGCTTGTCCAATACACTGGAACAATCAGACGCTCAATACGCACCCTATCGAAAGTAATATCCACCATTAACAAAAATTGTATGCATATAGTGCCAGTAGCAAACTGAATTGCTTATCCATAGCTGGTGCCTCTCAAATAATAATCAAGATCATCTGAGCATCTCATGATCTCAAGAATAAGATGAAATTATTCAGGGAAGAATCCTTGGATTTTGGAAATAAGATGAAATTATTCAGGGAAGAATCCTTGGATTTTGGAATCAACGCAACTTATATATCTCATATTTAAGAGGATCACAATCACAAATATATTACATCTCATAATTTGTCATGCAGGGTCATGTCTTATATGATCAACCATGGCACACCGCAGAGCATAAGAATTCGATTGGCACGTTAAAACATCATTCAAAGTCAAGATCCGTCCAAAACTACAGATACAAGATAAATAGGCATCATACATGCAATAAGTAATAGTACAACAAAGCGATCAATCCCACACACTTCAGGCTCCCAATTTTCAGCGAAGGGCCGTTCTCTGCGCAACATGCGTGCAAGCGGACGTGATGGAGGCCTCCCATGCGAGCAAACATGCATGGTGCACTGTTTTACTAATTGATATTTTTTAACACATCTCTACATATTCAGGTGGATGTATGGTATGAATACTTTTATGTGCATAATTTAACTAAAACAACAACAAAATGTATGCAACAGACCGAGTTCTAAGAAACATATGCACATTGCTATTTTGTAATAGCTTTACAGGCAAGCTAGGTAGTTGTTATGTTTTGGTTAGGTAGGATCATACTTATGTTAATCTCATCCAGAAATTCTTAAGATACTTCTTCAAAATTCAGACCAAAAGGTTATGTAGCCTCATGCTACCTGGCACATGCCAAACAGTTTCACAGCTGCCAGAAGGATATTTCCTTCTTGGTTATTAGTCAGAGCAAAGGTTGAAACAAAACTCACCCTGAATTCCTGTAGACCGAAGCCAAAACCTTCACTGCAGCCACAACAAAGAAGAGGGTACTGTGTTAGCCAACATAAGTTTTTTTACAACCAATGAAGCTACATATTGGCAAACCCACAGGTAATCATAGTTTTTTTCCCAAACATGCACACCAATATGGCAAATGTTTTTTTCTACATAGAAAGGTGCAGTGTGCTGTTCCTGGTCCCCTGTCCCCATCTCTAACCATTGCCACACATCAGGTAGAATGAACTGGGAAGAGAGCAAGCTTCATTTTTTTTTCCAATTTGCAAAGCAATGTGCGCTCTACCGTTTGAACAATCAAATACAAGTATAACATTTAAACAATTAATAACATATTTCACAGTGGTATTAATAAACATACATATCATTCAAACATGACTCGTAGAGCCACCTTTCTTAATTCTCCATAAATCAATATCTTAAGCAAAATAAAAAAAGGGATCTGAGGGTGAAGCCTCACCATCCATGCTTGCTCGCCCTTCTCCTCGACAGCGCATCCTTGAGCACTCTCTCCATCTGCGCAGACAATCATGGGCTGAAGTGAGCAAACATATTGAACAAATATGTGGAAGTCAAAACTGCAATATGACCTCGGAGCAAGAGTAAATGAATATACATGGGTTTCTGCTTTTAACCTCAAGCAAATGTAACTATGGTTAAGGCTACTACCAGAGCACCTATTCGTGCTGCTACACCAACGGTGAGGGCCATGGCAATGGTGTATTGACCATTTTCAATTTTATGAACTCCCAGTAGCACATATATAAATGCATGTCCGTATCTCATATGGGGAATTTCTATTAATGACAATACAAATGTAGGTTTAATCTAATATGATGAAGTGAGATCCGGACTTATCGTAGCACATATTTTAACAGTTACATGCAATGCAAAGGATACATGAGAAAAAGACGTACAATGAGCTGTTGTGAACGCTCACCTGCTCATTCTGGCCATAGGCCATCCTGTATTCCATTTGTTGGCAAACCACATTGAATGCACTTGAACAATCCCTTAGGAATCCGAGTCTCTTCATGTAGTCCAAGAACAACATGTCCATTTACTATTGTGGTTTGTTAGTTTTAACATGATCCAACATTCATGTTTGCTGTTTGAAATATAATTCCTAATAATTTCTTGTGGGAATGTTTTGCACATACATATTAACTTGACGGCATTATTTATATTAAAAAAACTCGACCGGGGCGGTTAAGATTGCCACAGCAGCTTTCAAATAAGAAGAAAGCGCCATCTCACCCGGCAAGAAAAACACCCGAACCCCGCCCCCACCCATACACGGTGCCTTTCCGTCTCCCAAGTGAGAATTGGGTCGCCCCCCCCCCCCCCCCACTACTTTGGCATGAGGATGAGCGAGGGTTTTTTTACCCAGATTTTCTGAAATTCGCCCCACCGGGGGTTCGAACCTGGGACCTCAGGTGCCGCCGGAACGTGCCTAACCACTGGTCTAAACACCCTTTGGCATTATTTGTATTACACAGTACAAACAGTTAAAAAAGGTGAAATCCGGTAGCTATGTCCTTCTATTTGCACTCGAATACATTATACACTGAAATGGTCCTCAAGGAAAGATTACATGTGGTATTTGTGTTTGTCTGGTCTCCAAGACGATGAGGGCCGGATGAAAGAGAAACGGGGTTAAAGACAGAGGGTGCAGGGGACTCACGTGGGTGGACAAGCAAACCTGGTGTGTTGGCCGGCGCTTGCCCCTGTGCTTGAGCTCGAGGATGTGCTACTGTTCGAGCTCGATCGGGACCACGCGCCGCCTCACCACCAGCCAGGACCAACTCACCGCGACGTGCCCCCGTCTTCTTATCTGCTTGCTACTCTAGGCCACAGTGGCACATGCTGCGCCAGATCTAGGCTATCGTGCCCTCCCCCAGCGGGTAAGAAAGAAAAAACACCATGAGGCATATGTCCAATAATTAAGGAATTTATTATCCTTAACCCCCCCTCCCCCATCATACTGCAAAAAAAAGGCGGGCACAATAGAAGGTAATAAATTGTAGCTGATTAAGTTCTTAGTAATTAATTGTAGCTGTCTAATAGTATGATTTTTATAAGAGTCTAAATGAAGTCTAAAAATCTAAATCAAATTATTTTTTTATGAGGTACTAAGTATGTCAATTGATGTCCTTTTAATTCTTTGCTTGAGGTGCCGGTCAACACCTGACAAAAGGGCCAATTTAGGAATAAAGACATCGAGAAAATCAACCCAAGTTTAAAGATCTTCTGTCACACCGACGAAAAAGCCAAGTTTGAAGACATGATCAGGGGATGTTCACCATTGATGTTAATTCATGGACATGATCAGTAGTGGATATTGTCACCATGCATATAATGGTTTTTAAGTTTTCAGTACATAATTAATTTATGAACTACGATTCTGGAACATCATTTTAAGGACTTCTAAATTGGGTGTGACTAACTATTTTCCAGGTCAAATATCGATTGCACAATTATCATGATTTTAGTTGTTGTTTTGGACCGGATCTGCCACAGGCCACACAAAGCTTTGATGTGTTCTACATAGTTCACACCTTCCAATTTCCAGACCATACAAACTTGATGTTGGAAGTGATGAACACTGAAATTTAAGACGGGGCGAGGCAGTAAGTTTAGAAAGGTAGGGATTCCAGCAGCTAATTGCAGCTGTAAACTAACCTAGGCACAACCGGCATATCCGACTCGGGGAGGAGCACCGTGGTGGGGGAGGCATGGGAGGGCCGCGCGAGATCTGGTGCCCCGCCGCTCACCGGAGTTCTCCATGGCCGTCGTCGGCTGGAGAGGAGGAGGCGGTGGAGGGAGTCATTGTCGCGAGCGCGGATCCGGCTCGGGGAGGAGCACCACAGTGGGGGAAGGTGTTTGAGAGTTGCACCGGATCCAGTGCCCAGCTGTCCGCCGGAATCCTCCATGGGCACCATTCGGCTCCACCTCGCATCTTGTCGCCGTATCTCTGCGCTCCTCGGTCCTCCGCGCCGCTCCATGGCCGGCCGCCGCGAGCTGTGGAGGGACGCAGTCCGACTGATGCGCACAAGCAGGAGAGCAGGTGGCCACAGGGTGGCGGTGGGGACATCGGGGAGGAGGAGGCGAGAGGGGCGGCGGGGGGGGGGAGGGAACTATGTGGGGTTCGGGGGCAAGCGGGGGGGTGAGGGTATTAGTTGGGGGTAAGGTGGTGGGAGGGGGTGTTCCCAAAACTTTCGAAAGCAGTCCAAAAGGAAAATCTAAACATATAGAAGTAGTAGTTCGGAAGGATGGGTTGCCTGGAAACCCTAGAGTTAATATATATGAGTCCCTCCAGGCCTGGCAAAAGACCACGCTACCCCTAGCACTTAAGTTGTGATACAAACCCCTCAGGGGCAAATGGGTCATGTAGCACTCGTCTTCATCGCACGGCCACGCCGTCGCCGCAGACCGTGTCCTCTCGATGCAAGCCCTACGATCCCGCCACGTGTCCGACGGCATCAAAGCTTCTCGGTGCGCCCGGATCCCGTCTCCGCCCCCCGAGCCTCCGGTCTTGGTTTTGTAGCTCAACCCAAGTAACCCGACGGTTTTGTGGTGAACCACAACAAACCCCGCGTGCAACTCCGATCATGAACCGCTACCCTGCACCGGCTCCTGTCCACGACTTCGTCTTGCTTTTCTTGCCACCATGCGGCCCGCACTTGACCCCGCTGGCCACCGGGTCCCTCAATCCGAGCCTACTTGTCTCTCCAATCCTCGGAGGCCCCGCAAGGCATAGACCTTTCGCGCCCAATCTTCACCGTTACCAACGCAAATCAAGCTGCAACCTGCACCTGCAATACTCGACCAAGAGTCAGTCCACACCACATTGTTAATCACTCATCACAGCCAGGAGCGACCATCCACTAGTCCTTGGACGCTCCGGTTCTCACCCTCGAGCCGATCCTATATGTCTCTCCACTCCTTGGAGGCCCCGCAAGGCATAGACCTTCCGCGCCCGCTCTTCACCTGCACCAACACGAGTCAAACCGCAACCTGCACCTGCAATACTTAGCCAAGAGTTAGTCCACACCACGTTGTCAATCACTCAACACACCAGGGAGCGACCATGCACCGGTCAGTACATTAATCAGTGGACAGTTGTTCTTCCTGTCACCTATATGATTCCATGATAAGTGAGACCAGTTTCGTACTTGCATGTTCGTCGCTTCGTACTTGTACGGAGTGATATAGTGTTGTTACGGGTCGACAGACGTAGTTGTGCTATAGTAGTGATTGGTGGTGTAGACGTGGTGTCTAGACTGCGGGTTATCCTTCATTTGCCCTGTATCCCATGGATTGATAGGGGTAGGCCGCGGTAGTGACAGCCGTTGGACCCTTTGTACTCCCCCACCTTCTGATACGGCGTAGAGCTTTCGACCAGAACAGACATGTTATAGTCAGGAGGGAACTGGCCCCCTAAGTGAGTATTTACGAGGAGTTTGCCCCTCATTTAGAATCAATACCCATAGGAAGCACCTAATCATCCCCCTACCATAGCAGGGGTTTGGTGTCCTTAGACCATTCTGCTATGATAGAAGCTAGTGCACATCATTCCTTGGATTTGATACCCTTTGGAATACTCCTTAGGTGAAGTGCTACAACGGTGTATCCATTCACTTGCGGATTCATTCGCACCCGTCAGTACACCCGGGTGTTCCTTACATGCTCACGCTAGACGCACCACTAGTGGTGAGGTTAAGAAATACCAACAAGCATTTATGGCATCATTGCTGGGATATAAACCTGGCGACGACGCTAGAAAGTGTCAATACTAATAAAAATTACGTTCTTGGAAATGTGAACAAGTCGAACTAAATAGTCAGTACAATGTGGTGGATACTAACTGCCGTGCACTTCTTGGTCGATTTTGCCAATATGTCATATTACAATGCTTAGAAGCATAACGCACAATATTCAGAATACATGATCGACACAATATTCACAATACCAAAGTGACACTTGCAGAATATGTGATGAACAAATCTAATTAGCCTTTCCACCGAGCATCAATACCGCCATTCCCGCGAAAACAACAAATAAAGCAAGCAGCACATCCACAAGTTTGATATTGTGCCTATACTTTCCAATTGACTTCAGCTCAACGGCAGGCTTCTGATGTTTTTGTCGTGCTATTTTGAGCTCATTTCTAATCTATCTAAGCTCACAGTTAGCTTTTCCTAATTGTCCCATCCACTGTTTTGCATCCTCTTTAGCTTTCGCTTTCTTCTTCATGAGCTTCACCATAACAGCATACGACCTTTCATCCCATTCTGGATCAACCCAGCAGAAGTAATCGCATTGCTCTTTTTCTTCTTTCAAATTAAACGCCCCATTAACGATCACCGTTGACCACAGGAACCACATAAGGAGGTAGCCAACTAGCCATTACATTTGGGAAGCCAGCAAACCGGCGGTCAGGGTTAAGAAAGGTCCAAGCATACTTCACCACAGTTGTCAACCCGTGTTTGCACTTGTCTTTAGGATGCCAATGGCTACTAGTACTGGAAAATATGTCTCCAAGCAGTATCTACTAATTGAAGAAGATGCTGGAGTACACGGATGCTTCAAAAAAATTTATTACAACTTGAAATCAATGCTTAGTTTTGCACTTTCTAAACTAAAGCCTATCAATCAACTTGTAACAATAATCGTGCTTCAATCTTATAAAAAACAATCGTGCTTCAACCAAAATCCCCAATTCCAAATATCACTTCCCTCTGACGAAAGGGAAAGCACAGGCACAAAATAGGGTACTGACCTGGCCGTGGTCAATTCCTGCATAAAATCACAAAAGTTAAGTACCACTTTTAGGCCGTCAATTCTTGCATAAAATAAATGAAATTGAGCATCAACACTAGATTAGGGGTTTATACTGACAAATTCCACAAGTGGCGATGTAGAGTTGAATGCAAGCAACTAGCTAGCACAAGAAATAGAGCAAAAGCACACCTCATCCATCCACCTCATTAATCCAAGCCTCTCCACCTCAGCCAATGATGGGCTACCATGCAAAGTGCCACAGATTGGTGAAGTCATTAATCCAAGGAAGAAAGACCCAACGAATCATAGTACACCACGCGTACATCACATGGATTATATGGCCCACAAACATGCCCAAACCACCTCCAAACCTGTGGACACCTAGAACTGCCTTGAGGACCCACCTGACAGCCACCACAAGAAAGCACAAGGGGAGTGGGGCCCACAGGGGGTCGGCCAACCCGTGGGGTCGGCCGAACCGACCTTGCGGTTGCCAATCCCCTCCTTCCACGTTGTTGACGGTGAATTTCCGTCAACCTAGACATAAGTTTACCTTCATTGTTGGCATTGATTTGATATCCAAACTAATGATCCTAACCCTCATGACATATCAAGTTCGCATTCACATGTGGTTTTTGGAGTTTATTGTTTACGTAGGGTTTTAGCGCTAGAAGGGAGACTTCCCCAGAAAGTTCATCAAGCACTTTGTGAGAGGATCATGAAACCCGGCACAAGTCAAGACACGAGGTGAACATCACTCCAAATGATCTAAGGACTAAAGCGTGAAGCCATGAAACTCTGAGGACCTAAATAGAAAGGGCTAAAGCTTGCGCGACAAGGAGCCCTATCCAAACTGTAGTGAAACTAACATCAAGGACCCACATGCAGGAGGGGGGAGTTCCAGAAGACACGAGAAGCGACAGGGAGGAAGTCGGGGCTGAACCGGGCTAGAATGAGCCCAGGCCGGCCGGCCTAGCCCATTCTGGGTCCCATTCGACGCCCCTTTTGACCTAACTGATCCTCGAGCTATTTATAGCCCCCCTGCCAAGAGCCGCAAATGAATTCATTCATCATCAACCGCTGAGGAGCAGAGAAGCTAGAGGGGCACCATCTCATAGAGGAGGGTGTGCTAGTTGCTAGGGTTTCCCTAGCCGGTGTGGGAACCTTGAATGGAAGATGACGTCGGAACTCCGGAGCAAGAATCAAGATCGAGGTAGGATCCCAATGGTGATCTTGTTCATGTAATCATTCATGGCGAAGTTTTATTGTGAATCCGTTTCTAGTGATCAAGTGCCTTCTCTATGATTTTGTTCTCCCTTGGTGTTGCTTCTTCCTCAATCTATACTTAAGATAGATTGCTAAGGGTGCTCTTGTAGCCGCGGTGGCTAGAGGTGCATACCGGATCGACCAAGTGTTTTCAACTTGTTCTTCTCGAACTCGCCCTAGGCTAACCCGCATGAATAGGGGCGCGTCGTGACAGGACGAAGGTTCCAAAAGGCGGGTGTCTTCAGAATTGGAACAGAGGCCACATTTTAAAGATGCTTTTTATGAGATTCACTTTTCTATCTTCATCTATCTTGTTTCGAGCTACAACATAAGCATGATCTAGACTCTCTAGATCGGTTATCTCTATGTTTCCTCCTGCTACCTCTTGTGTTTAGTAGATTAGGTTAGATTAGATGTGTTTTCTTGATGATTTCTTAGATTAGACGCAACTTGATTCTTTGAAAGAAAGAGTTTCCTTGCCTTAGTAGATTGAATCCTTGCGTTGCACATTGTTCCACGGATTCAATACCTTGGGTTCTCACACTCAAGAGAAGAAGCGTCCCTTGACTGTGACGGAGTATTTGTCTGCTTGCAAATCCAAAAGAACTTTGATACAAACAATAACCATCAACACACGTGGTGTCTCCTGGTTGGCTCTGGAGTCCATTCCGGGGGTGCTTGGGGTGTTCTCACGCCGGTGCTCAGGCCTATAAATTGAAGTGGAGGGGTTAGAATAGGATACACTCCTCATTTTTGCATTTGGGCTCCTATCTCTCTAGGAGAGGAGTGCCTTTGCATAGGATTTGTGCTGGCTTGCCAGTTCTTATAGATTAGAAGGAAGACGAGGGGGTGACTTGGGGACGTGCCATGGTGTTGTCGCACCTTTCCCTAAGAATGAACCTCTACGAATGCCTTTGCTCTTCATTTAGACTAAGGTTGCATTTGGTCGGACTCCGACTCCAGCTGTGGCAGCTCCGACTATGGCTGTGCTGGTGGAGCGGATTGTCGTATGGACCTCCCTGGGCCCACTACCTCGGTGGGTACCAGGACCGACTACTCGGTGGGCCCCTGGGACTACCCGGCTTGCGCTACACGGCACCTGAAGGCGTGGAGCACAAGGACTGTAGAGGAGAAGTACTCGGTTAGGAAGCTGTACATGTCCCGCACTGTATGGAAGACTCCTAAACGTACTCGACTAGTACTCTCTCCCTACTCCGACTTGTAACCCTGCCTCCCGGACTATATAAGGCGAGGCAGGGACCGATCTCTAGGATCATCTCATCTCATACAACCCACGGCGCACTATTGCACCATCTTGTAATCGTGCCCAATCAATCCAGAGCTACACAGCATACAGGATGTAGGGTATTACGCACCTCGCGGCCCGAACCTGTCTAAATTGTGTGCCACGTGTCTCTTCCTTCGAGTTACCGATCTCGGCGAGGCCACATTCATCTACTTCGAGTACTCCCCTTAGTAGGTTGCCGGTCTAAAACACCGACAGCTGGCGCGCCAGGTAGGGGCTCTCGCCCGAGATCACATGGCGAACTCGACGGCTCCCGTTTACTTCAAGCCGACCGTCGCCTTCAACCGCGGCGACACCTTCGTGTTCGACGCCTGGGTCTGCACTGCAGACGGCGCGGGCTCTTTCCAGCGCCGCCTCACCATGCCGCCCAACCCGAAGACTGGCCTCGTGACGCTTCCAGAAGTCGTCACAGGCGAACTCGCCGGCAAATTCGGCGAAATTTCGCTCTTCAACCACCACGCTGACTTCGAGCTCGAGTCCGCTTCCAACTCGAACTCGACGTCTCCATGGGCCATCGCATGCGAGCCGGGCCGCTCGGCCATCGCGAGCGGTCCCCTCACCTCGCGAGCGCTCCGCGCGTGGCCCCCGCATCCTCGCCCGGGACCCGCACGGGGGCTCCCACTTCGTGCGGGGCCGGCAAGGAGCCCGTACCCGAGTGCAACTCGGACTCCGACACCGCCCCCGATCGCGCTTCGGACTCCAGCCCTCTCTCCGAGTTCTACTCGAACCCGTATTACGAGTTCGACTTCGGGTCGGACCTTGAGGAGCCCGAGTCCGAGGACAACTCCACTAAGCTTCCCTTGTCAGGGCCAGCCTCTTGGCTGGTTATAACATCCACACCGGCCGGGAGATATGTCTACTGGCCAGACCGCAAGCCTACCGACCTGATAAAGGGAGACTCCCACTACGTCGCTTACATCGACTCACTACTGTTCCAGGAGGGAACACCCCTAGCCCGGGCTGACTCAAGCACACCAACTGAGGTGGCGCCCTCTGAGTCCAGCCTTGGCACCCCCGATCACCAAGAACTCCGGCAGTTTCAAAGACCTGCTGAAGGAGAAGTGCCCGTGGCATCCAAACGGCAACCACACCACTGAGCAGTGCTACCAACTCAGGCATGCGCTCGAGGATACGCCAGAGCCACCGCACCCTCACGACCAAAAGGGCAAGAAGAAGGACGGCGACAACAACGACTTCCAGGAGCCTGACAAGACCGTCAACGTCCTCTTCGGTGGATTGCCCAGCAGGCGGGAGCAGAAGGCTACCCGTCGTGAAGTCATGTCCATTGAGCCAGCGGTCCCGACCCCTCTCAGGTGGTCGGAGGTACCCATCACCTTCTCCCGCACGGATCAATGGACCAGCTTCTCTGAACCAGGACGATTCCCCCTCGTCCTGAAGCCAGTGGTCGCGGGCTCCAAACTCAATAAGGTGCTCATCGACGGTGGAAGCGGGCTCAACGTCCTTTTCACCAAGACCTTGAAGAAAATGAAGCTCGACATCACTCACATGCTCACCAAGAGCAACACGCCCTTCTACGGTATCGTCCCCAAAGAATGCGGCTATTCCACCGGGCTCGGTGGTCCCGCCGTTACCTTCGGGGCATCTCGGGACAATTACCGTACCGAGTACATCAAGTTCGAGGTCGCGGACTTCGAGACTTCCTACCACGCCATCCTCGGCAGACCGGCCATCGCCAAGTTCATGGCGGTGCCCCACTACACCTACTTGGTACTCAAAATGCCAAGCCCAGCTGGTGTACTCTCCCTTCAAGGGGACTTGAAGATCTCTCACGACTGCGACACAGAAGCCGTGGAGATCGCCTCTACGAACCAAGTACCAAACGCGATGATGGAGGTCTACGCCGCGTCGAAGAAGCTTGCTACAAGTGAACTCGACATCCCAGAGAAGTCTGATAGTGCCAACAAGCCTCAGCCACCTGAGGAGGTACTCGTCAAGACAATCGACCTCGGAACAGGCGATCCCAGCAAGACCACCACCATCGGGGCCGGCCTCGACCCCAAATAGGAAGACGCGCTCATCAGCTTCCATCGGGCTAACCGCGACATCTTCGCGTGGAAGCCGACGGACATGCCGGGAGTGCCCGGGGAGCCGATTGAGCACGCGCCTCAACGTCGATCCTAAGGCCACCCCCCAAGCGACAACACCTCCAACGCTTTGCCGACGACGGACGGGACGCCATCAAGAAGGAACTCGCCAAACTACTCGCGGCCGGCTTCATCGGAGAAGTCTTCCATCCCGAGTGGCTCGCCAACCCCGTCCTCGTCCGCAAGAAGAACTCGAACGAGTGGAGGATGTGCGTCGACTACACCGACCTCAACAAGCACGCGCCCCAAGGACCCCTTCGGGTTGCCGCGGATTGATCAAGTCATCGACTCCACGGCGGGCCGCGACTCGCTCTGTTTCCTCGACCGCTACTCCGGTACAACCGGATCGCGATCAAGGAAGAAGACCAGGAGAAGACCACGTTCATCACCCCGTTTGGCGCGTCTTGCTACACGACCATGTCCTTCGGCCGAAGAACACCGGCGCCACCTACCAACGAGCTATCCGGGCCCGCTTCAAGAGGCAACTCAACAAGAACGCCGAAGCCTACATGGATGACGTGGTCGTCAAGACCGAAACTCCAGTACCCTCATCGACGACCTTGAAGAGACTTTCGCATCACTGCGCGAGTACCGCTGGAAGCTCAACCCGAACAAGTGCGTCTTCGGCGTACCTTCGGGCAAACTACTCGGCTTCATCATTAGCCAGCGCGGCATCGAAGCCAACCCCGAGAAGATCTCCGCCATCACCAGCATGAAAGCCCCCACGAGCATCAAAGATGTCCAGAAGCTGACAGGGTGCATGGCGGCACTGAACAGATTTATCTCGAGGCTAGGAGAACGGGGCCTCCCCTTCTTCAAACTACTCAAGCATCAAGAGAGGTTCGTGTGGACTCCAGAGGCGGATCAAGCCCTTGCCCAGCTCAAGGACTTCCTATCGAAGCCACCGATCCTCACGGCTCCTCACAAGGGCGAGCAGATTCTTGCTCTACCTCGCCGCGACTACCCACGTGGTCGATCGCCATCGTTGTCGAGCGGCGGGGAAGACGGCCACGCCTACCCGGTCCGGCGCCGCCGAGTCTACTTCGTCGGCCGAGGTTCTATCGTAGTCCAAGGCCCGCTATCGGCCGTGCGAAGCTCCTGTACGCAGTACTCATCACCTCGCGGAAGCTGCGACACTACTTCCAGCAGTACTCGATCTCCGTTGTCACCGACTACCCGCTCGGCGACATCTTGCGGAACCAAGACGCTACTGGAAGAATCTCCAAGTGGGCGGTCGAGCTCGGCGCCCTCACTATCGACTTCAAGCCACGCACAGCCATCAAGTCGCAGGCACTAGTCGACTTCATGGCAGAGTGGTGGGAGAACCAGCTACCTACTCCCACCGTGCGACCAGAGCATTGGGTGATGTACTTCGACGGCTCACTCAACCTCGAGGGTGCAGGTGCAGGGGTACTCCTGATCTCTCCAACGGGCGAACAACTCAAGTACGTCCTGCAGATCTTCTGGAAGGTCTCAAACAACGAAGCCGAGTACGAAGCTCTCCTACACGGGCTCCGCCTCGCGGCTTCACTGGGCATCAAGCGGCTACTAGTCTACGGTGACTCCGCAGTGGTCATCAACCAAGTCAACAAGTCCTGGGACCGCAACAAGGAGAACATGGATGCCTACTGCCTAGAAGTCCGCAAGCTCGAGAACAAGTTCTACGGTCTCGAGTTCCACCACATCGTCCGCGACAACAACGTTGCAGCGGACGTCCTCTCGAAGCTCGGATCCACCCGCGCCCAAGTACCAGCGGGTGTCTTCGTTCACGAGCTTCACGCACCATCCATCCCGGAGCCGGCGCCACCGACCACCGCCCCCCGGCTCACCCACCACCGGGCGGAGGTCATGATGATCGACGTGGACTGGAGGCAACCCTTCATCGACTACCTCAGCGAGCAGAAGGTCCCCTCCGACAAGAACTCGGCTGAGCAGCTCGTCCGCCGCGCCAAGTCCTACGTCCTCGTTGGTGCCAAGCTTTACAAGCAGGGCGCATCTTCTGGAGTACTCATGAAGTGCGTCCCTCGTGAAGAAGGCAAGGACATCTTGGAGGAGATCCACAAGGGTGTCTGTGGCAACCACGCGTCCTCACGCACATTGGTCAGCAAGGCCTTCCGGCGAGCTTTCTACTGGCCCACAGCCCTGGGCGATGCCGAAGAACTCGTCAGAAGGTGCCAAGGATGCCAGTACTTCGCCAAGCAGCAACACGTCCCAGCCAACAAGCTAGTCACCATACCGCCAACCTGGCCCTTTGCCCGCCGGGGGCTCGACATGATTGGGCCACCGCCAACCGCGCCGGGAGGTTTCAACGGGGGTATTGGTGGCTATCGACAAGTTCACCAAGTGGATCGAGGTCAAGCCGGTCACATGCCCCAAGGCCGACGAGTACTCGACTTCCCGGATGAACTCGTACATCGCTACGGACTACCCCACCGCATCATCACGGACACGGGCTCCAACTTCAACAATCACCGGTTGCGGGGAGTACCGCGAAAACGGTGGGATCGACGTACGATACGTCTCGCTTGCCCATCCCCGGCCAACGGACAAGTCGAGCGCGCCAACGGGATGGTGCTCGACGCTCTCAAAAAGCGGCCGCACGACGCCGCTAACTCCAAAGGGGGCAAGTGGATCAAGGAACTACCCAACGCACCGTGGGGGCTACGGACTCGGCCATCCAAGCCAACGGGGCAATCCTCTTACTTCCGGTCTACGGCTCCGAAGCAATCCTCCCCGCCGACGTCATATGGAACTCGCTAGCGGTGGAGCACTACGACGAAGGCGTCTCGAGAGGACGACGGACGAGTTGATATCGATAGCCTCGAAGAAGCTCACCGCACCGCCCTCGTCCAATCAGCAAGGTACCTAGAGGGTATCCGACGCTACCACGATCGCAACGTCAAGGAACGCTCCCATTGGAGATCTTGTCCTTCGCCGTATCCGAACACGGAAGGACTACACAAGCTCGGCCTCCCCACGGGAAGGTCCCTTGGCAAAGGTGACCGGGTCGGGCTCCTACCGCCTCCAAACACTTGAAGGCGAAGACATCAACAACTCGTGGAACGTCGACCAGCTCTGTCGATTCTACGCCTAGTCTACACGACTACTCCGGGGATCAAGTCTACACGACTACATCAACACCCCCCTGCCGTAAGCGGCCCCCGGGTCCTGGCTCCAGTCTCCGGACTTCTCCTCTCCAGGCTCCAGCCCGTGCGGCTACCTACGGACCCTAGGCTGCGACGAGCGTCAAGGACTCTAGCAGCGGTCTACTGAGAGACCACACACCAAGATCCAGCCTACACGGCTACCTACGGATCTACGATCTAGCCTACACGGCTACCTACGGATCTACTGCTGTAAGCGGCCTCCGGGTCCACGCGACTACTCTGTAACTACGGCCCTGGCCATCCAGGTGTACTTCTTCAGTAATAAAGTTTGATCGTTCATCAACTTCTTTACTGTCTACCCCCTTCAACGGGACCACTACTGCCGAGTACGACTACTCGCATCTACTCCACGATGGGCGCTCCGCACTTTGAGATCGCGACTACGAGTACTCATTGCTGAAAATTTTCTTTCATTAATACTTAACCAATTCATTATAATTGTTTTTGTACAACTTTGGCTACTAGCTACCTATTACAGGGCTATTGGAGATTAAGCTTCTCTGCTACTTGCTCCGCGATGGGAGCCATCTGCTCCAGCAGCTCCGCATACTGCTCGTCAGTGCAGTTGGCGGCTACCCCGCCGGCGACTACTTCCACTGGGGCCTTCGGGAAGTATGACTTCATGAAGGCCAAGATCTGCTTCGGGATTGACCTCGCCATGTGCTTCACACAAGCCGCCAGCCGGCTTGGGGCTTCCTTCAGGCGATCCACCAGTAGAGCAATCTTGGGGCCGCCCGGGTGCGGCACCAAAAGCCTTGCGATCGGCAGCACGACTTCCTCAAGCTCCTTCAGTTGGGCCCACAGTGCCTCGCAGTCTTCATTCAACTTCTGCAAGGATTTATAGCAGTTGACGAGATCGCGGTCAGATGCAATCCGGAGCTCCATGCGCTTCTCGCACTCGAAGGCAAGTTCTTTGTAGTCGAGCTCGAGTACCTGGCGGGCATCTTGCTCCCGGTAGAAGAGGTTCTTCATGCTCGTCTCCGAGGACTTCAGCTGCTCCACCTGGCCCTCAAGCTTTGCAACACAGCAACAGTACATCGGGTCAGACTACTTCTCGACCTCCAACAACTACCCGACAAGCCCAGCGGCGTACCTTTGTTCTTGTTGCGGAGGCCCTTATTCTTCCGCACCAAGTCGTCGCCCTTCGCCTGCAACTCTTGGATATCATTGTGATACTTGGCGAAGGCGGCGTCGAGCTTCGACTGCATGGCAGCCGCGTGCTTCCGCGACTTCACAAGCTGCTCTTCCAGCACCTCAGCCCGGAGCACCGCGTCACCATAGCCTTGCAGCATGTTGGACTTGTCGCGGGACCTCTCTCCAACGTCCTGCATAGATAACTCAAGTCACACGAGTACTCATCGACAGAGGATTGACTACTCAGAAGCTACGGCTACTTACCGTCATCCACTGCTCGGCCTGGCGGATCGCCTCTAGGTGCTCGGCCACCATCGCTGGCTCGACAAGATCGTCGCGAGTAGCTCTATCCCTCCGCGACTACTCGCGGTGGCCTCCGTCATTGGCGCAGAGCGGATGGGCTCTGCGTCCTGGATCTCCGGGGAGCGGATAGCCACCTCCAGAGCGATCTCTGGCGACGTGGTGACCCCCTCTCCCCCGGCCGCCACGGCGGCTTCCTCAACGACTTCGTCCATGGGCTCGGGGGCTCCTCCGGCAGCCTCCGGCACGCCTGGTGTCGACTTCTGCATCGGCACCCCCGCAGGGATGTCACTCCTTTCGGCTTCGGCACCTGTCAAAGAAAATACAAGTGCATTAGCGACTACGACTACTCCTCGAGGAGCTCCACAGCTTCAGAAGAGTACTCACCTTCGACTACGCTGGCCTCCGGCAACGGCGCTTCGGTAGCCGGCGGCTCGGCGCCTTGCACGGGAAGCGGGAGCGGACTCCTCGGCGGGCGGCGCGACTTCTTCCGCCACTGCTGAAGAGGGTTCATCCTCCTCCCAGGACAGATCCGTCGATTTCCTGCAAAAGCACACACTATTGGTCATCAGTCAACCTCGACTACTACAACAAGTACTACTCGGGAGGATGCAGTACTTACAAGTTCGACCGGACTATTGTCACGGCCGGGGCACCGAGGATGCTGGCAATGTCGACCAGTCCACCCTCGGTGGGCGTCTCCTCCTGCGCCCCTGCGGCTACCGCCCCCTCTGCAGCAATGGCGGCCGGCGCGGTGCCCTCCTGCGCTCCTGAAGCCACCACCTCTTCAACGGTGGCGGCTACGGGTTCCGTGCTCCCTTGTGGAGCAGGGGGCTGGCGCTCCAATTGCGCCAAGAGCTCCTCGACACTGGGGGCTGGACTACGACTTCCGGCCGGCTCTCCCACTGTGTCCCATCCGCCTTCGTCGCCCTCCTCGACGGGCTCCGCTGGCGGCACCTCCTGTGTACAAGGAAGACTACTCATCAGCAAGGGTACTCGTACGGTGGGTACTCGACTACTTTAGTCAAGACATCTTACCTCCTGAGGCGTGGTCTCTGAGACCTTGAGCTTCTTTGTCACCCGCTTGCGAGCGGGGTTGCGCGGCTTCCGTGGCGGCGCAGCCAGGCTAGCTTCCAGGCTAGTCGGGGGTCTTGCACCAGAGGCACATGAGGCAAGCCTGGACGGCTAAACCTCGACCGTAACTGAAAGCGGTCCTGCAACGTCTCGTCGTCGTCGTCGTCGGTGGTGTCCTCCACGATGACGGTGTCATCGCCTTCGCCGACTTCTCGCCGCTCTTTTGCCTTCCCTTCCTTCGGGATCTCGATCCCGCTCAGGGGCGGCTGCGGCTCGGAGATGAACTTCTTCAAGTCATCCTGCAAGACACAAGAACATCAGCATGTCTACTCCAAGTAAGGACTACTCGACTAGGGGAGTACGACTACTCACCTCTTTTGGCGGGCGCGCGGCGGAGTACTCCTGGACAGGGCACGCCGTGTACGGCGGCATATCCTTGAAGATCCGCGACAACCTCTCGATGATGTCGCTGTCGTCCAACTCGCCTCCGGGCATCCGCGACGTGTCGTTGTCGCCGGTGTACTCGAAGCCCAAGGTGTCGCGGGCCATCAGTGGCTGCACCCTCCGCTTCATGAAACTGAAGGCCACATGCTCGGCCCTCAGTCCAGCTTCCCTCAGCACTTTGATGCGTGCCAGCAGTTCGGGGAGTTGGATCCCTTCCTGCATGGTGGGCTCCGTGTTCCACCAGTCGCGGTGCCTTGGCTGCCTCCCGCTCGGCTTCGGCAGGCCGGGGTGGTGGTTCGTGATGTAGAACCACCTCGTCTTCCAGTCAGTGTTGGAGTCAACGAGCTTGTACGCCAGGTACTGCTCCGCGGCGTCTTCTCTCAACTGGATGCTGGCTCCTCCGACTACTCTTGGGTTGGTGGTGCTTGGCTGCGGCTTGACCCGGAAGAACTTCCAGGAAGAGTATCCAGTGCGGCTTGATCCCAAGGAAAGCCTCACAAAAGTGCATGAAGACCGCGGTGTGGAAGATACCGTTGGGGTTCAGATTCAGGTACTCGACTCCATAGTACCCGAGGAGACCCTTGAAGAAATCGCTAGCCGGGAGCGCGAGTCCGCGCTCCACGAACCGCGCAAACATTGGAATCTCGTCTTCGGCTTTCTCCATTGGATATGGATCTCCAGCAGCGGCCCTCCACATGTCGACCTCCTTCTCCCGGATGAACCCACCGTTCGAGAGAGCCACCGCATCTTCCGTCTTCACCTTGGATTTTTTCCACTCGCAGCTTGGATCAGCCCGCGGTGGAGACATTGGCGGCGCTACTCCAGTGGCGGCCGCGGCGGCCTCTTCGCGGCCCCTCTTCTTCCCGGTGGCCTTGGATGACTTGGACGGTAACGGCTTCATTCTCCAAGTACAGGGCGTCTTCACGCGCATCCGCTCGGGGGCTACCCTAAAAGCTTTGGGTGGCGGCGCACTCGGATCTACTACGGCGGCAGCGTGCGCTGGGAGTGGATCTACTTCAGATGGAATCAAAATGACTGCAGCTCGGATGGGTGAAAAACCCTAAGGGTTTTGGCTTCTATTTATAAGTCAAACCGGCTCTGCAACGGCCGGCGGGATAAGTCCACGCGCGGCTGACTCAGCGGCTAAGCGTGACGCTTCGTATTCTACTAGTCGACGCGCCTCATCTCGGGGGCTCGGCTACTTCTACTCGACTACCTGGGAAGCGGCTAGTCTCAAGAGCATCTCAGGACACATTCTTCAAGATGACCCTTCAATTCGAGAGGAAGTACTCGACTCAAGGCTCGGGGGCTCCGTGCCGTGTGTCCTTCGGTTTTTTCTCTTCGGATTTTTCGGGATTTTCTTGCCAAGACTTCAGATGGACCCTCAGCCAGAGCCTGCGGGTCAACCTAAGGCTCGGGGGCTACTCCATATGGAGTGCGATTTTGCAATCGCACCTCCATAACGGCTCCAGCTTCAAGACAAGATGGGCATTTTTTGAAGACCTTCGAAGGCAGTGCTCGAGGACGCTTGGGACTACTCGAGAAGACTTCAAGATGGCTCAAACATCAGCTGGAGTACATTCCAGCCTCGGGATGTTTCGACTATTCTTGAGGACTTTTGACTTGTAGTACTCAGGGACGCTTGAGGACTACTCGTTAAGGCCGTCAAGACTACTTGAAGCTATCCTTCTCGACTACAAAGTACTCGGGGGCTTGTCGTATGGACCTCCCTGGGCCCACTACCTTGGTGGGTACTAGGACCGACTACTCGGTGGGCCCCTGGGACTACCCGGCTTGCGCTACACGGCACCTGAAGGCGTGGAGCACAAGGACGGGCAGAGGAGAAGTACTTGGTTAGGAAGCTGTACATGTCCCGCACTGTATGGAAGACTCCTAGACGTACTCGACTAGTACTCTCTCCCTACTCCGACTTGTAACCCTGCCTCCCGGACTATATAAGGCGAGGCAGGGACCGATCTCTAGGATCATCTCATCTCATACAACCCACGGCGCACTATTGCACCATCTTGTAATCGTGCCCAATCAATCCAGAGCTACGCAGCATACAGGACGTAGGGTATTACGCACCTCGCGGCCCGAACCTGTCTAAATTGTGTGCCACGTGTCTCTTCCTTCGAGTTACCGATCTCGGCGAGGCCACATTCATCTACTTCGGGTACTCCCCTTAGTAGGTTGCCGGTCTAAAACACCGACACGGATTCTGTGGTGTTGAATCCATTTTGGAAAAACATTTGGCAAAACAGCTTCTAGCTGTGTAAGATAGATAAGATGGTGAAAAGTCCATAATGCCCTTCCCTTTTCTTTTTCCTTTTTTAATTTCTATTTCCTTTTCTATTTTCTTTTTTCTTCTCTATTATTTTTCCTTTTCCCTCTCCCTTCTTATTCTTTGTTTTTTCTCTCCTCTCTCCTTATCCTTATTTCCTCCGGCTCGCGTCCTCATTTGCGCTGTCCACCTTGCCTCCTCCGCCTCCGCTCCCCCTTCTCCACCGCGTTGTCGTCCGCCTGCATCGCGCCACGCCGCCGGATCGAGCTCCTCCGCACCGGATCGAGCCTCGTGCCATGTATCAACCCTCACCGCCCTGGATCAAGCGCGGAGATCCCCAGCCGGCCATGGAGGCATCCTCCACTTCTGTGCCCAGTCGCGGGTCCTCTTGCCGGCACCAATGTGCGACTGAGTCACGTGTGGCTCCGTCGAGGGGCTCCGCCGCCGAGTGATGATGACGAGGCGGGCGGGCGCAAGCAAGGCGAGAGGCAGTACCGGCCCAGCGACGATGACAACAGCCTCCACTTTTTTTCCTTGGCTCCATCACTAGCACCTGCGTCCGTCTCTATCGTCGGCGGCCTCCTCTATGGCGCTGCCCATGTCAGGTACGCCGTCGTTCAAGGCTTTCTGCGCCCAAACGCCGTTCACCTTCCTGCGCCCCTGCAACCGCCGGGTGCAGGCCTGGAAAAAGGAGGGGAGGAGCCGTGCGAGCTGCAGGGAGCCGGTTTTTTAGCTCCCCTCCGACCTTCCCACTCTAGAGTCGGGGTTCCCGAGGCTCTCCTCCCGCAGAGCCGTTTTTGGAGTCCGTTTGGTAGGCTTCATAGAAAACGTCTCCAGGAGCCGCATGAGAAGCCATATCAAACTCACCCTAAAGTGAGTATTTCAACATTTTATATTTAGACTAAAGTGGCGTCCTACATTATTGAATAGTTCTTGTGTTCTTCACCTGTTCTTGATTTAGAGGCTTGTGTTCTTCATGAACTCCACCTTTTGATCTTCTAGTGCAGCTCATAAGTTTCTAATTATGTTTGTATGCTTGTTAGTCTAACAAGAATAAAGTGGGTACTCCGTATGTTCTAACTAGATAAAAGTCTTTTCGTGATCCTTTGCATGAGATGGCCAATACCTGAGTGAGTTCTAGTCTCTTCCTCATGGGTTTGTGTTGACGGTGTACAATCGTATGAAACTTCAAGTAGACTTGCAAGCGGACAAGTCTCCCGTCATAGTCAAGGGACCCTTCTTCCCTCGAGTGGTGAACCCAAGGTATCGAATCCGTGGAACAAATGTGTGATGCCAGAGTTGATCTATTAAAGAAAACAAACTTCAATCTTCAAGAGGTGAAACCTATGCATCTAATCTTAAAGAACATCAAAACGAATCTAATCTACTAAAGACCAGAGGTAGCAAGAGATAGATGGGGATATATAAACCAATCTAGAGAGATTGGATCAAGCCTTTGTTGAAGTTCCGAGCAAGAGAAGAAGTAACAAGTTCAATATCATTAAAAGCCTCTTTAAACCACGGTTTCCCGTCCGACTCTGAAAACGCCCGCCTTTTGGAGCCACCGTTCTGTAACAACGAACCCCTATTCGTGCGGGTTAGTCTAGGGCAAGTCCAAGGAAAAGTTGAAATCTTTCGGAAGGTCAGGCATGCACCTCTAGCCACTACAACTACAAGAACATCCTATGTGATCTATCTCGAGAATAGATCTAAGATAAGAAAAGCCGATCGAAATCAAAAACGTAGGAGAAACACTTGATCGCTAGAAATCAGATTGCAACTTGATAATTCAACATTACATACGATACATGAATCAAGATGACCACCAGGATCCTACCTCGATCTTGCTTCTAGCTCCGGGAACTCCGACGTGGTCTTACTTGCAAGGTTCCCACGTCGGCTAGGGAGACCCTAGTCAACTAGCTCGACCCTCTCCTCTCCGAGATGGTGTCCCTCTCTTCTCAACTCCTCGACGGCCGATGACGAATGAATTGATTCGTAGCTCTTGGCCTCAGGGCTATAAATAGCCCGAATGGCAGCTATGTCAAAGGGGGGGGTGACTGGGCCCCGGAATGGGCTGGGCCGATTGGCCTGGGCCGATCGGCCTAGGCCCATTTCGACCAAGTCAGTCGCCTCCTTCGCTTGGTGTCGGTTCCCGAGTTTTCTAGATCCTTCCCCTTTCTGCATGTGGGCCCTTGTCGCCAGTTTCTCTCCGAGTTCGACGAAGCTCCTTGTCTCGCAAGATTCGACACTTTTCTGGCTAGATCCTCGGAGTTTGTCATCTTCTCGGGTTGGGTCCCTGGGCATCTCGGAGTTAAGTTTGCTTCATTGCATGACTTCTACAGGGCTTCAAGGTCTTGTCACAAGGTGCTTGATGAAGTTATCCCGGAAGTCTTGCTTTCAACACTAAAACCCTGCATAAACACTAAACTCCAAAACCGACATGCACGAATGAACTTGTTATACCAAGGGGGTTAGTACCAATGGATAAGATAAAAATGTTATGCCAACACCGAAGGTAAACTCATGGCTAGGTTGACGGAATTTGACTGTCAACATCTCCCCCATGCTTAAACCTTGCTCATCCTCGAGTAAGCCTTCGATGGATATCATCGTTGCCCTTCACTGTTTAAACCTTGCACTTGATCATACATGAGAAAACATAATGCTCTCAAAAATTTAATTTGTTAAGGTTTCATAATGTACTAGCCTTCATCCCTACGAAGGGTAGATTATCAATTAAGCTTATCCCATAAGTATGAACATGCTTCCCAAAGTTTGAATAGATGTCGGGGTTCTCTACCGCCGTCAGTAAATTTATATCGATCGCGTGTCGGGCTCGGATGGTTAGCGCAGGAGACAATGAGGTTTATACTGGTTCGGGCCTCCGAGGAGAAATACCCTCCGTCCCGTGTGTTGCAACCGTGTTCCTGCACCAAGTGTGCTCGTAGTAGGAGTTACAAGCTAGCTGGGAGAGGGAGTTCGTACCCAAGTCCCGGTGGTGGCGTTTGATCGTATGAAGGTCTACTTGCGGAACGACCCCGAGCATGCGCTCCCGTCGTACACCGGGTGCTCCATCGCGAAGTCGCAGAGGAACTGGGCCGATGACCCACGGCGTCTTCGGAATGCTGGGATCACCTTGGCAAAGGTGGTCGGGCAGTACCACGCCCAAGGAGTGGTGCCGCTCCGTAGGCGGCTGCTCCGACTCTGCGACATGACTGCCGACAGGACCCCATGGGTGGGGACGGTGACCACGCTGGAGCTTCCGTCGCCACTCGAGGTTCAGCGCCGCGTGGCGCAGGCGATCGGGAGAGCGACCTACTCGTGGCCGCCTTCGCGAATGCTCCCGATGCTCCCCAACGCGGGGGCAGAGAAATTTGTAAGTTGTCCGTCTTCTCAGCCAGTTTCATTCGCCCTTTGTCATGGGACGATCTTCTCGGATTTGACCTTGATGCGTTCTTGTTGCGGCAGTTGAAATGCGCCCATCTCGTCTCGGCCAAGACGCCTCTCCCGGAAGAGGCGATCTTCAACCAGAACCAGGCTGCAGCGGAGAAGAGGCGTGCTGCGCGTAAGGCGCAGCATAAGAAACGCCAGATCGCTAAGCGCGATCGCAACAACGACAACGGCAAGAGGCGGAAGGTGGGGGAGCAGGGCATCTCCTCCGACGATGATCCGTCGCCCGAGCCGTCGTGGAGCGGCGATGTCGCCAGCGCCGCGGTCAACTGGAGCAACATGTCGGGTCGTCCTCGTCTTCGCCGCTCCGAGGTGCTGAAGTGTCGTCGTTATGCCGGCCGCGGGAGGTGGGGTGCAACAAGATTGTGGGCTCGAGCTCACGCCCGACGGCTCCCCCTGCCCATATGGGCTAGCGGTCGACCCTCTCCCTTACGGTGCCCAGCGGGACAGGCGCTCCCGAGCTGCAGAGACTTGCGCCTCGTCAGACCGATCCTCTGAGAAGGTTGAAGGAATGATCAGTGTCCGTCCGCCAGCTCTATGACGGCTCAGACCGCCCCGACTCCGACTCCCTGGAGAGGCACCGGTCGCGGGGGAGGTCGTCGGATTCGGTGTCGACGCCGAGCACGCCGCCGACGGCAGAACCGAGTGCTGCCCCGCGGTGCCTACAGTCGTTGCTTATCCAGGGTGGTGGGGCCCCAGATGTTCATGTGCCCCTTGTCGCAGGCGGGGGCCATGGGCCAAACCCGACCTTTGCAGAGGCCAGAGGAACAACCCCCAAGCGGACGGGGGAGAACATTGCCGCCGTAGAGGCGGTCGACCGAAGCAGAGAAGCACCCGAGACGACGAGCTCAAGACGTGCCGTTCCCGAGCAGGGCTCGAAGTGCGCCGCCCTTGAGCAGGGCATGTCGGACCGCCCAGTGAAGAAAGCCCGAGTGCGCTCCAAGATGTAAGTCTCCGACTTCAGCTCTTGCCTATCATGACTCTTCGGACTTGTTTGTTAATGCTGGCATTTGTCTTCTCGTAGTGATGCTGATACTAGCGTGCATAGCCTAGGGCCCCTGAAGCGAATGGTGCTGAGGGCGCAGGTGATATCTCCCGAGCCTCAGCCCTAGCCCTCGAGCACTAGGCTGGTGCCATCGCAGGGCGAAGAGGCGCTGTTGGTGGTCGCAGAGACGAGGGTGCCAACCATGCCACCTCCACCAGCCCCCGCCACCACCGTCGAGGAGGGTGAGGCGGCCACGGCGGCGACCGTCACTCAGGCGGCCCTGGAAGCACCATCCGAGGCTGCCCAAGCGTCGAGGGAGTGGTGGTGGTCTTGGATGAAGACTCGGTGCCTCCACCACCGTCGGAGAGTCACGATGCCACGGTGGCCACGACGTTGGAGCCAGCCCAGGTGCCAGCGACGGTGAGCCTTCTCCCCACTGTGGAGGTGCCGGTGCCCTCTCCGGCAGTTTAAGTTCATGGTCCTCCCTCGACCGCGGAGGTGGCGGAGTCCTTGTCGATCCGAGTTTCTCTTACAGTCGAGGAGATGATGGATCTAGAGACGTGTCGGTACATCGACTTCCCCAGTGTCTGGGTAATCGACCTCGAAGTGCCCCAACTCCCGGAGAAGGAGTACGAGGTGGTGGCGGAGTGGAGGTCCAATGAGCCGACGATCATGGAGACGATCGCGTCGGTCTTGAAGGCACCGCAGGAGTACGAGCGCGCTGGTGGCGTTGCCTCAGCCGCTGCAACAGACGCAGAGGATGTGGCCCTCGCTGCGCCCGCGGCTCGCATGGAGCCGACAAAAGATGCATCCGCACCGCCGCATGTCGATGAAGGTCGGGAGGCGTCGCCTGCCCAGTTGGTGGAAACTGCCGAAACTCCAACCCCTGTCCCGGATCCTGGCATGGCGGAGCCCGTTATCAGGAAAGAGGGAACATCGCCGCCCCATCCAGTTGCCGCTGAAGTCGAGGGTGTCGAGGCTTGCGCGCCTGACGAGTCGGCTGCCATTGCGCAAGAGTCAGCCATCCCCGTGATGGTGGCCAGGGACACTACCCCGGAGATCTAGGTGGCCGAGGAGACAGAGGCGTCCCTTTCACAAGGTGCAGCGGGCGGCGAGACCTGGACGCTTGATCTCGCGTGCACTTCGTGGGCGGCTACCTCCGGGCTTGACACCGACTCCTAGGACGATGAGGAGGCCGCGGCGCGCCACACCTTGGAGTGTGGGATGACCTGGGCGCGTCAGGCCTTTGACGAGCTCATCCTCCCCTCGACCTCGGTGAGTTTTCTTGTCTAGGATTCTTTTTTGATTCCGTGATCTTCTCGGGCTATCCCAGTTATTCCGGTCCTGTTGGCTATAGACCCTCGAGTCTTTAGGTAGAAAACGCGCCCGCGAGGTGCGCCAACTCCGTGTGGAGCAGACCCAGCTGGAGATGCAGCTTGTCGTGGCCCGGGTAGCGGCAGTCGGTGCTGTGGCGAGCGAGACATCCGCGCGGGTGTCCCTTGAGGCCGCCCGCCAGCACGCGAGAGATCGAGCAATCTCCACCGAGACTGTCGCCACCGCGGCTGCCACTGAGCGGGACTCGCTGGCGTCAAGGCTTGCGCTTGCCGAGGCTGAGATCGAGAAGCTTCGAGCGGCCGCAGCGTCCGCGGAGGAGGCGGCTGAGAGAGCCAAGACCGCTGCGGCCACGACGGAGACCACTGCCCAAGAAGCCTCCCAGACCGCCACTCGTGAGAAGGTGGCCCTCGAGGCAAAAGAGTTGGAGCTGGAGAGTGGCTTGAGGATGGCCACGACAGATTTGGCGACGAAGAGCTGCCAGTTTTCCCAGGCCACGAACCAGCTCTAGGTGGTAACTGAGGAAGCGTCGCGGCTTCAGAATTCCAACGACAAGTTGACACAGGATATCGAGGGTAAGTCAGACGATCCCCGGTTCTTGTTTAGTTCAGTGCTTGCTTCTTGTCAGGAATTGACTTGATGAACTTGGTTGCAGGGTCGCGCGTGATCCGCGCGGGGATGGTGGTGCAGCTGGCGACGGTCAAGCAAGAGCGAAATGCCGCCATCCTCAAGGTTATCGAGAAGGACGATGTCCTCAAGTGCTTGTCGGAGCAGCTCCAGAGTACGTGTTGAACTTCGATGTCGTCTTCCTGTCTTTTTTCTTTCCCCTTGAGCCCTCCGTGACTCCTTGTTGTCGTATGTTCTTCAGAGGTTTAGGCCGAGTTGGAGCAGTCCTGGGCATCTCAGGAGCAGGACGCGTCCGCCCTGAACGAGGCCCGCAAGGCCCAATGCAAGTCGAAAACCATTGCCGAGAAGGCCATCGGGGACATCGCCAAGCTTGGCCGGGCAATGCGTTCGGCAATGGCCGCGCTCGGTGTATCACTTGGTCCGTGGACGCCCAGACGCTGATCGAGGAGGTTGGCCGCCTTCCCAGTGTAGTACGAGAACTTGAGTTGTCGACGGCTCGTCGTGCAGTGCACTGGGTCCTCACCATGATCGAGTCACACTACCAAGGGCTGGACCGCATGGCGCTAAGTGGTGGCTAGGCCCTGTCAGATGGTGAGATCTAGACAGCCCACGGGGGTGTTAATCCTTGTGGTTTATTTGTTCAGCTGGGAGGAGTCTAAGGCTAAGAACTCGAAGGTCGCACAGGAGTACGCAGAACACAGAGAACACAACGAGTCTATACTGGTTCGGGCCACCGGAGAGTAATAACCTACATCCAGATGTTGGTGTAGATTGCTTGAGGATTGCGTATGTGTACAAGGGGTCGCCTCGCCCGCATTATATTGGCCAGTGGATGAGGTCAGTTCCAAACTCCTGGTCGGTTACGACCAGGAGACCTAAGTCTACATTACACATCTTGCCATATCCCGTCGATCTGCTTTGGTCGTAATCCACCGAGGCATTGTCTTGTACATCAAGTCTTGATGTCGTGCCGAATGAGGTCGTCTGGGGAATCTTCTGCAAGGTCTTCAAGAGGTCGTGTGGGCTACCAACCAGGTCGGTTGGGCCTACTGACAGGTCGGCGGGTCTTCTAGTAGGCCGGACCCACTTGTCGGGGACAGCCGTGAGCCTGGTCGGTGGGGACCCAGGGGTACCCATGTCTCACAAGCCCCCGAGCGAGGTGTAGGCGCGGCAACCTTAGAAAGGTCATGATGAAGTCATAGAGCTATCAACAGGTCGAATAACATGCATGTCGGTCCAAAAGAAAAAAGAACAAATCGACTTGGCAGCCGACTTGTTTGTAGTCTTGCCGAATGAAGAGAGGTCGAGTGACGACCTATAGGAAGCAGGCTTCCAATAGATCGAAACGACGATGAAAAAATTCAAAGGGCATCGAAGATGCACTCATGAGTAGTATCTGAGCATCGTGGCGGGCAGGATGGCTGGTATGATGATCCAATAGAGAAGAAGAAAAAGTAGGTTGAGTAGCGACGTGATGGGAAACAGGTTTCCCGACAGGTCAATACGACGAAGAAAACAAGAGGGCATCGAAGACGAACTCATAGAGTAGTCCCCGAGCATTGAAGCAGGCAGCATGGCTGGTTTGATGCTCCAAAAAGAGAAGAAAAACTAAGTCATGGTCTTGATCGAACTGAAGGACTGATACGGCGAACCAGAGAGGGGGGGAGTGAATGGGAGCCGATAAAAATTCTTCTCGAAGGAGATGGAAACTCCTACAAGATGAACACGGCTTCCAACACACGTCTCCGACTCACTACCCAAGTTGGCCAAGCCCACGTAGCCACTGGAGTGCCACTGGACCTAGGAACCAACACACACACCCTTCCGATCCGAGAACGCGGCGGAACACCAAACCTCGAGTCTTCGGACAAACACCGGCCGACCGGTGAGCACCACCGGTCGACCGGTCCCCGCCGGTGAACCGGGCAACTTTCACTAAGTGGCTCCACACCGGTCGACCGGTGAGACACACCGGTTAGACCGGTCCACGGCCGAAAGCCCCCAAGGCACCAAACAGGTCAACCGACCTCCAAACAGACCCAAACTCGAAACAGCAGCAACATGGGACAACAGCGAACACACCCAGACGTTCACCCGAGCAAAATCCCACCGAGGGTTGCACCGGCCGACCGGTCAAGAGCACCGGTCAGACCGGTGTAGCCTGGGCAGCTCGGGATGAACAGCACCCGCGGGTCAACTCCCCAAATCCAAACCTCGATCTCCCGAATCACTCCACGAACTTGAACAAGACTTTGGGGATATTAGGAACACCTCATGAGGAGTCCATAGCCAAGTTTAATCCCACCAAAACTCGTCGAAAAAGGAGGAATCAAGGAAATCCCGCAAAGAGCACTTCCAACCCAAGAACTCAAGAAACCCCAAAATCGAGCACCTTTACTCACGGATTTGGGAGGGGAATCACAGCCCAAAGAACCACGAAGGGTTCCCACAAATTTCCCCCCATCAAATCCCCAAGAGAAAGGTCCCGAAAACAACCCAAAGAAATCACCAAGAGAGGCTGCGAAAATCACCACCAAGAACAACCGGGGAAAACACATCCAAACCTTGAGGAACCACGCCGAATCATCTATACATGAAACAAAGGTTCATACAAGGTCTAGCAAGCCGCCCGATCATCCATCCCTCTCAACAAGATCTCTCCATGAAGCTTTCTTGCTAGTCCTATAGAAATCCTAAGGAAAATAGGAAGGAAAATAGGAAAACAAATGAGCTAGGGTTCCAAGAGTTTTCTGCCATCCTCTCACCTCTTGGGTTATATGGAGGCAACCGAATGTCTAAAATGCCCTTTCCTAATAAATAGGGATAGAAGCCCCTCAAGGGTGGATTTGGAAGTCTTCATGTCATCACCATCGGACGGATGTCCGGCGACCGCACCCTGCGTAGCCTCGACGCAGGCCATGCGATCCCGACGCGTGTCCTCCGCTTCGAAGTCTCCGGACTGCGTCGTCGCACACCGGTCAGACCGGTGCTCCTCACCGGTCAGACCGGTACCCACCCGGTCGACCGGTCCGGAGCCGCCGCAAAGATCGTCTTCGGTTCTCTGGTCTTGGCTTTGTGGATCAACCAAGGAACCCAGTGGTTTTCTGGTGAACCACCGGAAACCCCGCGAACTCGGTGTAGCCTCCGCCAATCTCCACTCATGACTCGGCTCCCACGTCGTCCCGGCTCGACCTTGGTTTTGAGGCTCTACCAAGAAACCGTCCACGAGTTCATCTTGCTGTTCATGCCACCATGCGGCCTACACTTGACCCCGGTGGCCACCGGGTCCCTCGAACGAAGCCTACTTGTCTTCTGCACACCTGGAGGCCTCACCGGCGACGACCTTTCGTGCTTGTTCGTCACCTGCACCAACACAAGTAACCTGCACCTGCTATACTTAGCCTAGAATCAGTCCACACAACATTGTCAATCACTCATCACACAAGGAAGCGACCATCCACCGGTCCTCGAACCACACATGGTCCTCACGAACGAAGTGTAGAGACACCTAGATCTCCTAGCATAGCTGCAAGGAGTCTGGTAGGGCCGACCTCAGGGAGGCCTTGTAGGCGTGCCGACCTCAAAGAGACCTCAAATCATCAATGGCCAGTATCCGGGGATACCCAGCAGAATCTTGAAAGGCGCGTCGAATGAAGAAGTCGTCGATGATGTCGTAGCTGAAGTTATCAACGATGAAGCTTGGCAAAGTGATGTTAATCTCGAACGTATGGAGTGTACAGACATCCAAATATCCTGCATGGCTGCAAGGAGTCTGGCAGAGCCACTCGAGTCATGCCGACCTCAAAAAGGTCTCAAGTCAAGAAATGCCCAAGCACCCAGAAGTACTTGGCAGGGCCATTAGGCGCACACCCCACGGAGAGGCCTTCATTCTGACGTAAAATCCCAGGTGTCCAGAGCAGGCTGGCAGGGCTACAAGAGCACACCGACCTTAGAAGGTCACGCATTCAGGGCGCCCAACTAGGTTGGCAGAGCTGTAGACGTACCGAGGTATTGCAAGACCTAGGTTTTTAAGACACGCCGACCTCAAGGAGGTCGTTTTGGTGTCCAGACGACCAACATAACTGCCAGCCATCCAGCGGGGCCAGGATACTAAGGTATTGGCGACCTTAGCCGTAGGCACACCGACCACGGGGGCCCGACAAAAAATTGTAGATCTCCGTGATGCTTCTAATCTCCATGGTACTTTTAGATCTCCAGGCGCCCAGAAAGATTAGACAGAGCAGCAAGGCACGCCTACCTCAGAAGGTCTTCAATCGAACCTACGACTATTCTACTCAGGAAACATAAATATAGGCTGATTGGAATAGGTCTGTTTACATACAGAGCCATAGCGGGTGCACCAGGACGCAGAGCCTAGCGGGTGCAGATGAGGATTATCAGGTCGTAGAGGAAGGTCGTGAAGTCGTCGTTGAAAGGGGAGCTAGGTGCGGAGCTATCTGACACAGGGCTAGGTCTTGTCGTGTAGCGTAGACTGCAGAGTCACGGGTCAACAGTGGTCGGAGATTCTCTTGCCACCCAGAAAATGACAAACTGCCCACTGATCGAGGGGGTTACTGTAGCCATGTGACCTCTGGGGCGGGGGCTCAGGCATCATTGACGCACAAACGACGAAGACGTTGGGAGTCAGAAGGAGTAATGTCATCGCCTTTAATCATGCATAGGCTACAAGTCCCAATATCACGTGGTGACGGTGTCATCACTTTGCTAGTCTGCCGGGGCGCGCTTCAACTATAAATAGCACGCTTGGGACCGTGGGAAGAAGGTCTAAGCGTTGTTGAGCTATGAAGCCGCAAAGGTAATATTCGCGCCATGCCATGGGCATGTGTTCGTCCACCGACTTTGTTCTTGTATATGCTTGGAGCTAGGAGAATTCTCGTGAAGTGTAGGCAACATCTCCATCCTCTGAGCCTAGCCTCTGCGTGGTACCAGGCAGAGTTTGGAGGTGCTGCTATTCGAGCTGGAGCTATAGCAGGACGTCTCTAGTGAGCACCAGAAGCTCACTAGGGCTTGGTTGTCAACTTCGAAGAGCAAGCTCGTGTCTCTATTCCAATAGTTGGAGCCGAGCATGCCTTAGATTACGTGCCATCCTGCAGTTGTCTCCCGCAAGGCCACCATCAAGGTCCTGGTGCTAGGAGAAGTATCGCAATGTACTCTACTCTGGCAAAGTAGGTCGTGGTGACTGCTCTGGGTAGCCCAGGCCTTGTAGTATGTTTATTTTGTGTGTCAGGTTCTGGATCCAGTGAGGTTGCAAGCGATTTGTGTACCTTCAGATTCTGGATCCAATAAGGTCATAGGCGGCTATGTACACTGGGGTAATCCATGTAGTGTTCGCTCTCTTCTGTCATATACTTGGTCGATTTGGCGAAATGATTTGCCAAAGACCTATATTAATGTGACATGGGGGCTTGCAAAATGATTTGCCATAAGGACGACCTAATGTTGTCTTTTTCGACTAACGACCTAAACTTAGATTTAGGTCATAGCTGTGACTTGCTTAGCGAAAATTCCGCCTTGATTTTCTCGCGAACTTCTCGGGATAGAGCCGTTGTGGCGCATTGTACGGTAGAAGGAACCGCAACGTATAGATTCGCTGGACCCCCCTATAAATAGGATGGCCCGGGGCTGGGTTGACCCCATTCCCCTTCGTCTTCCTCTGTCGCTTTCTCTTCCACTCCCGTTGTTTTCTCTCTCCCGTGCGCACTGCAGCGATCTTGCGACCATCGCGCTTCCTCGCCCATCCATCCATCCGCCGTCTCCGACCAAGCTCGTGCTAGTGCCGCTGCTCCGCGCCATCATCCTCCTACGTATGCGCGTAAAAACCTTGTGCCCCATTAGATCCAACATCAACCCTAGCTGTGAAATGGTGGTGGAGGGAGCTTCCATCCCGGACCCGCAGTCGGCGTGGGTCCAGTCGACGATGACCGAGGCCAAGATCCAGGCGCTGGTGGACCATGGTTTGCTCCGGACGAAGGTGGAGGTGGAGTGGAGGGCTGCCGCCAGGGAACAGTTCCCAAGCGAGGACGTCAAGGAGCAGGTCATCTTCGCCTCCTTCTTCGGGCGCGGCTTCAACCTCCCAGTGGGGGACTTCTTCCGCGGTCTGCTGTACTACTACGGTTTGGAGCTGGTACACCTTGTTCCCAACTCCATTACCGTAGTGTTGACATTCATTCACTTATGTGAGTCATATCTAGGGATATCGCCTCACCTTTTGTTATGGGTGTACTTTTTCTATGTGAAAAGCACTGGCAAAAGATCGGGACCAATGGGGGCTGTAATGTTTAATTTGAGGTCGGGCCTCAAGGCGGAGTGGATAGACGCCGACCTCCCCGACAACACTGCCGGGTGGAGAACGGAGTGGTTTTACATTGCAGATCAAATTCCTCGTCTTCCATGTCGGACTGGCCATAAGCCAGTGAAGATAAATGAGTGGGATTTAGGTCTGTCATCCCGAGATCTCAAGGAGCTCGAGCCGGTGCTGGGGCTCGTCGGCGAGATAAAGAAGCAGGGAGTGATAGGAGCCGTGGTGGCTAGGTCGTTCTGCCGACGGATGATCCAACTGATCAAGGATCGGGTCCACCCGGCGTATGAGTACGTGGGGCAGTCAGTCCCCACTTGCGAGGTCAACCGCAAGGTCTCCAAGGAGGAGATGGCGTCTAGAGTTTCCCAGATGTATGCTGGGAGAGTAAAGGTGAAGAAGTGCCCTAAGGCATACTCGTTGAATAGGCTGACTGATCCGGTAAGATCTTGAGATCTACCATTAGATCGTTTTGCTATGCTTGTTAGCTTCGTAGGTCGTATAACATCCTTGTCATCGATTTGCAGGAGCACAAGCTTCAAATGTGGTGCCCAGCACCTCTCCCTGAGAAAGAGAGCGGCACCAGAGAAAGCTTAGGTCGGACAAATACAAGCCTCCAGCAGGTCGTCTGCTGGAGTTTTACGAATCAGATTCGTCGGTGGAGGCCGACGAGGATACCAGCGATGAGGCCGAGGGTGGCAACGCCGGAGCGGTCCCGGATGCTGGTGGCGCTGCGAAGGCATAACGCAGGACCACTAGGTTGACAGTGGGGAAGCAGTCATCTTCTGCTGCTGCTGTTGTTTCTGCAGTCAACGCCGCAGAAAAGAAGAAGAAGAGGAAGAGGAGGGCGGCCTCCCCTCCGGCGGTGGTCACTCCATCGATTCCGACACCTCGCTCGCGGGAGGTTGAGTCGGAAGAGGAGGACGAGGAGTCAGAGAAGGAGAAAGATGAGGCGGTCGAGGAGTTGCCAGTCCTTGAGGAGCGACTGGCGAGGTGGTCGGAGAGTCCTGCTGCCATGAGGCTTCGGGAATTGGTGCAGAAGACGTCGGAGGATGCCCTCCGATGTGGATTGGAGGTGCAGCATTCTGCTGCAGCGGCGTAGGCAAGGATGCCTGCGACGATTAAGCCTCGAGTATTTTGGCCGAAAGCTCGGCCCCCAGCTGCGGCGAGGTAAAGTCTTGCTAGTTGTGCCTTTTAGGTAGTCTCTTGTAAGTTATTACCCTTACGAGATGTTTTGCCATGCAGGCCGGTGACGAGGCCACGAGGAGGGCAAGGCACCCCATCTTCCCCTTCCCGCATGAGGTCGCCTGAGGCATAGGTCGTGGGGGAGGCGCTTGCTGGCGACGCGCGCACTGCTACTCCGCCACGAGGAGCAGCTGAGGGCAGGGTGGCCTCACCACCCGTGGCCGACGCAAGGGTGGGCACTCCCCCGCGCACTGCTGATGCTGGAGGAGCTTCCGCTGGGGACGTCGGGGCGACAGCCTCCCCAACGATCATCGACGCCGACCCCATCAGTGCAGCCCCTGGTGGAGGAGAGGACTTAGTCAGGGACTAGGCCCAAATTGACCTAGCGCCAGGAGGTGCAGAAACATCTAGCGCGTAGGTACCTCCATCTTCATCCTCGAGCCCAAGGTTGCCACGACGCACAATTAATTGGAATCGCACCCCTTGGCAGGAGGACTGGTTTGAAGACAACGAGGACATGTAGGCCTTGCGGACTAGCATCGTCACCAACAATAACGCAATGACGGTATGTTGCCCATGACATGTTTCTTGTTTGCTTGATCGTACGTGATTGAAGTGTTGCTGATGACCTTGTTGTGTTGTGGCAGTCGTTAGCAGAGAGGGCCAAAGGCCGGGCCGACCTGCTGAAGAATGCGACAGAGAAGGAGCAGCAGATCGTCGACCTTGAGCGAGAGCTCAAGGAGGTCCGTGAGGCGGCGGCTGCCGAAAAGAAGAGGCTCGAGGACGAGCTCGCCAAGGAGAAGCGCAAGGCCGTGGAGGCCACCGCGCAATTTAACACCATGGCTACTGGTAGGTCGAATCTTTGTGTTAATGATCCCTTTGAAGAGAAGGTCACTTACTGTGTACTAATTGTTGTATCCTGCAGACTTCCGTAACCGTGAGGAGGAGCTGAAGAACGCTCTGGCGACCTCCCGGAGCAAGGTTCGGGACCAGGAGATAAGAGTCCGGGAGAGCGAGGCTGGAGACCTGGCACTCAAACAGGCGATGAGAGAAGCTACTGACAGTGAGTATGCCATTTCTCAAAAGCTGGCTTATGAGACAAGAGCTCATCGGGGCCTTGAAGCCGAGTTCGAAGTTGTTTTGAAGTCATTGGAGAATGACCACATCACCATTACAGGGTATGAGGTGGAGTTGAATGACCTCAAGGGTGCTGCCAAGTATGCAATGTCTTGCATAGCTGTTCTAGAAGAGGGGGAGCAGCAACGGTCCATTGTTGATCGCCTGGTAGATACTCCTAACAGGCTGCTAACTTTGTTGAGGGCGACTGGCTTGGCGACTGCAACCGATGCATTGGTGAGAGTTAAATCTCACTATCCTGACGTTGACATGGCCAAGATCAAGGGAGGTGCTGACACCACAAGGACCTCCAAGCCTTGGAGCTTGAGGTTGAAGAGGCCGCCAATGAAGTGATGGAGAACATCAACTTTGAAGGTGATGGTGGCAACAATGGCGACCAGTAGTCTTGAGTTAGGAGCTGTACCTCCCCCTTGCCTTGTAACTTGTAAATAATACTTGAAGGGTATGTTGAAGAAAATTTAACGAAGTGCTTGCCTTTTGCCTGCGCGAGCTTGGTTGATTTTGTAGAAGTCGATGTCTTATGTTCTTGACTCGATAACCACTACTCACGGAGAGGTTGGCTTACTGACCTCCACAGCTCAGCGTGGAGGCTTACGCAAGGTCGACGCGCGAGGGGGGGGCATAGAGCTCGGGTCTAGTGACCTTTCCGACCAAGCAGGCTCGCGACGGCAAGAGGCTTTACACTCGTTAAAAACGGTGTCCTTAGGTCATATGACCCTTAGGTTGGCTTTGAGCCAAGCCCCTGGGCATGTCGAGGGGAAGGAATAGGAAGGACACGGAACCCCCAGGTTTTGCAACCCATATGTTGGCTTTAGCCAAGCCCCCGAGCATGTCGAGGGGGGAGGGGGAAGCATGAGGAAGGAGGAGGTAGTGCTCGACTCATAGCAGATGACTGCTTAAAATATTTATTTATTAAATCTGAAAAAGGGTACAAGAAAAGGAAATACATATCTTAAATTTAAAACTATTCTACGGATAGAAATGACATAGATGCTCCATGTTCAGGGGTTGGTACTCCTTGCCCGTCGCCCCACAGGAGTCGATATGTTGACGAGCTGATAACTTCGGTGACGATGAAGGGTCCCTCCTAAGCGGAAAAGAGTTTGTGCGTGCCGTCGGTCTTTTGGATGCGTTTGAGGATGAGGTCACCAACGTTAAAGGAAGTTTCCTTAACGTTGCGATCATGGTAATGACGTAGCTGTTGATCGTGGCGAGCTTGTCTCATGACGGCAGCGAATCTTTGTTCTTTGAGGCTGTCGAGGTCGATGCGTCGTGTTTGCTCGGCCTCTCCTTCCTCGTAGAACTGAATCTATGGAGCTCCGAAAGCGACGTCGGTAGGAAGTACAACTTCTGATCCGTAGACCAGAAAGAAGGGCGAAAAGCATGTAGCAGAGCTAACTTGAGTTCTGAGACCCCAAATCACGTGCGGTAGCTCGGCTAACCACCAGGTGGCATAGTTGGATGCGTCGTCGTAGATACAGTTTTTGAGTGCTTGGAGCACCATGCCGTTGGCTCTCTCGACCTGGCCGTTGCACCGTGGGTGGGCGACCGAGGAGTAGTAGACGTCGGAGGTTATCCTGGCAAAAGTCCCAGAAGACCGAGCCAGGCTGCACCTAAGTCGGTGATGATCCTATTGGGCACACCGAAGCAATGTTTTATGTCTCCGGTGAATTTAACTGCTTCTTCCGACGTTACTTTCGCAACAGGTCGGACTTCAATCCACTTGGTGAATTTCTCTACAGCAACAAGGATATGTTTGTAGCCGCCCGGGGTGTTACGAAATGGTCCTACAACATCGAGACCCAACATAGCGAAGGGCCATGACGGAGGGATAGTGCGCAGGACCTGGGCTGGCAGGTGCTGCTGCTTGGCCAAGAATTGGCATCCCTTGCACCTCTTTACGAGGTCTATAGCATCGGTTACGGCCATGGGCCAATAGAATCCAGATCGGTACGCTTTGCCGACCAAGTTGGTGGATGTCGTGTGGCAGCCACACTCGCCGCTGTGAATCTCAGCTAAGAGTTGTAGACCTTCTGATCGTAGGATGCACTTCATCAAGATGCCAGTGGAGGAAACTTTCCTGTATAGGTCGGAACCAATCACGACATAGTTAGCACTTCGTCGCGTGATGCGTTCTCGCTCTGCTTTGTCGTCGGGGACAAGTGTAACAACCCAGGAATCTAGGTGTGTGAATTTTGCGAAAAATTTAAAACTTTTTGCTTGCTTTCGGGTGCTACAAATTTTTAGCCAAAATGCTAGCCTCTCACCCAATTCTCCACTAATTTATCCTATTTATAAAAAAATTATATTTAAAATATGGTATAACAAGTGAGTTGGATTTTCCTTGGTTTATTTGGAGCTCTTTTGTGTGTAGTTTGAATTTGATTGGGATTCAAATTCAAACCCCTAGTTAAACCTTAATTCAAACCTTTTTAGCTTTTAAAACCAAAATGTAGCTAAGAGCGGTGGGCCGATTTCCCTTCGGTAGCTTCGCGGTCGGCCCCAACCCGTGGGCGCTATCGGCCCATTTGCACCGCGCGGCCCAAACCGTCCCCCCCTCAACCCCCGCCACGTGGGCCCCGCTCGTCGGACCCCCATTCATCCCCAACCTTTTCCCCTTATCTTCTTGACCCGCCGCGCCACGGTCGAGCCGGCGGCCGCGCCGCGGTCCAACCGCGCCGGCCCGCGCGGGGGTGGCGCGCGCGGCCGGGCCGACCGGCCGGCACGCACGCCAAGACCGGCGCGTGCCCGCGGACCCGGGCGCGTGACCGCGGGAAAGGTGAAAGACCCCGCTGCCCTTTTTCCCCAAGCACCCGAGGCGGGCGGCGCGTTGCCGCGGGCGCCATCCGGCCGGGACGGCGGCGAACCGGGGGCAACGTGGGGCTTTCCCCCTCGGGATTCGCGGCGCGAGTTCAAAAGGAGGGCGAGGGGAGCGGTTGGCCTCGCAACCACCCGCATTGGGGTTTTTGCCCCAACTCGGCAGCAGCCATCGGAGGGGGGGGAGAAGGAGGCGAGGAGAGGGGAAGAGGAGCCGGGGGGGAAGTGCGACGCGCGCCGCCGCGGCGCGTCGGCTGCGGAGACGGGGACGTGTTCGTGAGGCGCCGTTCGAGTTCAAGGGAGAGGCGCCGTTCGTGAGGGAGCCGGACCGGAGCACGCCGTGGACACCGACGTCGCGTCACCACCCGCGCCACGACTGCTACGCCTTCACCGTCGACCCACGGTGAGCACCGTGGTCACCTTTCTCTTCTCCTTGCGCCGGTCGCCTTAGCCGTACTGCCTGTGTGCGTGCCTTCGAGCCGCTTCTGTTCGTGCGCGCGCGCCGCCGCCTCCCCATGGGTGACGCCGCGTCGCGCCGCGTTGCGGCGTGCGGCGGCGGCTCGGGGTCATGGCTACCCCAAGCCGTGATGTCCCGGAGCCGTCGCCGTTTTCGTGGTGATTTTTGGCGCATTTGCGGGTGGGGCCGGCGGATCAACCCGTGTCGCGCCGCGTCGTTGTGCGCTGCGCCGTCGTGCGCCGCGCCGAGCGCGTGACGCGCCGCCGGCCGGATGACAAGCGTGTCCTTTGCGCCGTATCTCGAGGTGCGTGATCCGGCCTTCGAGCCGTGGGTAGTTCCGATGCAAGAGGAGGTGAGCGCGGGCGCGGCCGGCCGCACCCCGGCGCGCCATGGTCGTGGCCCCACCGCCGGTGGCACTCCGTGTGTGGGCGTTCCACGCCTAGTTCCGTGTGTGGGAGCGGGTCGTGCGGTGAGCGTGCACCGGGAACCCTACCGGCCGCACCCCGGCGCGCCCGGGGTTTCGCCGCGCGGGGAGACGCGCGCGCGGCGGCGACGCCGCGCCGCGCGCCGTGGCGAGTAGGCGCTAGCCGGCCTTCGAGCCGCGCGGGCGTGCGTGAGCACCGGAGGGAGAGGTGAGGCCGAGGCGCACCCCGGCGCCGAGTCCGGGTTTCCAACCCGACGCGCCGCCGCCGATGCGCGCGCGGGCGAGGGCGCCGCCGAGCACCGGCGACCGCCGAGGAAGAGGGGGACGGGACCCTGTGTTCCTGGGCTGCGGAAAGAGGAAAGGCCGCTGGGCTGTTGGGCCATCCGCGATAGCCGGGCCGGGCCGAGCCGTCGAGCCGTCGGGCCGCACTAGGAGACCAGCTTTTAATTAAAAGAAGCCCACCTAGTAGAGTTAGACCGCAGCCAGAAAACCGGGGGGGTTCTCTAGACTTCTTCCGCACGGGCCCTTGGACCGAGCCCAAGGGGTCAAGTTTTCCCCGGATAAGCGCCACCCCTTTTTCGGCCCATGGAACGGGGAAAATCCCTTTTCTTTTCGTTTTAATCTCCGAGAAAATGTTTTGGACCTTTAAAAATTAGTAAGAAATTCTAGGGTGCTCGAAAAAATACAAAACTAATTTCTATAAATCCGTATTCGCAAAACCTTGCCGATTGTAGGTAGTTCGGGCTCTTTTGGATTTTCTCGAGTTGGATTTTATTTGGAGTTATTGCTTAGATGTGCCCCGTATTTACATTTTCGCGTCGAATCTCGTGCCGCGGACCCGAGCTTCGACCGGGGAGGACGCCGAGGACCCCCGAGTACACCGCACCGGACGACGGCGCTTCAACGGCACGAGAAGGTGTCATGTCACTCCCAACCATATAGATCCCATGTTGATATTTAGGGTTGCTAGTGCTTTACTTTAATGCATTGTTCTGATGAATTGCATAACCTGCTTACTAGCCTTGCCTTGATGTTTACTATACCCTGTTCCTTGATCTACTACCTGCGGGACTAGCTACAGACCCCTAGCTAGTCCCATACTTCAACTATCCATACTTTTGTTGCTTGATTATGGATGGTGCTCTGGGTTTGAGCTGAGATGTGGGTATCTCGGTGTGGTTCCAGCGTGTGTCCTGGGTTGTGTACCTCTTTCTTGTGTTTTGGCGGGAGCGAGCCGCTGGTTACTTGTGAACGGCTGCCGAGGGAAGATGCGATCTGGCCTCTTACCCGAGGGTCGTGTCGTGTGGGATGGAGATGTTGAGTGCTCGCTCTCGGCCCCCTTAAGGACCGATCGTCAGTTGACCTTGTTTCGAATGACTACTTTCGTACAGACCGCCCGCCTTGTATTGGGCGGGGGTGCGGGGTGAGACTTGTAGTGGATAGCACCCCTCCTGCTGGAGGATCGGTGTGATCGTGTCGGGAGTGGTCTGTCCCTCCTTAGTAGACTTTGCCCTGGCGAGGCCGGGGAAGGGTTCCACAGCTTCGAGGGACCTCTCGCGGGTAGTATGAGCTCTGCCGCGGAGGCTGGGCCAAGCTCGGAGATGCGAGAAGGGTACTATCCACTTACTTGGGCTTCGGCCGTATGGTAGGGTCGGACACGGTGACGGCCGGTTCCGGACCTATTCGGGCGGGTACGGTTGTACAACCTGCGAGTGTTAAACCTATAGCTATAGTCCGTGTCCACCGGTTATGGACAGTCTTTCGATCTCTCACCTGACTAGATACACTTCTCTTGTGCTTCTTCTCTCCCCCGAGTGTGTGAGCCCGGCTTCGGCCGTTGAGATGTGGGGATAGGAGCCGGTGGGCCCCACATCGCAGATGAGAGTTGGGTTCTGGATCGTGGTTGAGATCCGGTGCTTTGGTGCGGCGATCCTTGATCGGGGTGTGGACCCCCGAGGTGTGGACCTCGGAAGCGGTAGCTTCCCCCGAGGTGTGGACCTCCTTGCTATTCTCGCTTACCTTGAATGTTGCCTTCTTTGCTTTGCTTAAGCTTTCTACGACCGCATTAGGGTTACCTCATGCATAGTAGAATATACACCGCTTTTGCCTCTTTGTTGGGAAGCTGACATGACCTACCCGCTTATCGGGTAGACCCTGGTGACTCTGACGCAGAGCCAGACTACGACTTCGACAACGACGGCTGGGTGGACTGAGCTCTTCCTACACTTGAGCTGCCTGCGGATATGGAGTTTCCCGCGCTTACATGGAGCCGCTGCTAGACGATTTATTTCGTTTGATTCGCTCTGTTGGACTTGTACCGGCATGTGCCGAAGAGATGTACTACGATTAATGTAATAAAATAAATGTTGTACTCCATTTCTTTGTTTTACCTTTTCGTATGGATTTTGGAATCGGCGAGACGGGGATTGCACGTGGTAGCCTCCCGGGGACTACCACGGAGGTGCTAAGATTCGGGGTTCCGTTCGCGGAAATCCGGGTCGTTTCGGTTGGTACCGAGCCATGCTTGACTATAGGACGAGCCCCGGAGAATGGTCGATAGCATAGGAAGCCGTTTCGAACCTTGAAACTTTATATAAACTCCTTGGCTTCCGTATGTATATAACTATACTTATATATATGCATTACCTTGATTAACTTTTACTAAGCGCCTTACTAACTACGCTCTAACAACGTTGTGCGGATGGCGGAGACGACGTGGGTTACCTTGGAGTCGGACGGCAAGAGCTACGGAGGCTTCGCCACCCGCCGAGGGGAGTGCTCGGAGGGCAACAGGAGTGGAGACCGACGGTGTCGGCTACGGGGGGAGGGCCATGGGGCACTTGGAGCGGACTCCCACGTACCGACCGTCACGGTACCGAGCGGACCCACGGGTGCCGAGTTTGAGGAGGTAGTGGTGTGCGTTTCCGAGAGCTCGGTCACGGAGGCGCACCCGGACCGGTGCACGCGGGGCTCTCAAGAAGGTTTGTGACCTCGCTCGAGAGAGGCCGAAGGACACACCGTTCGGGGTACTTCCGGCGAGAGATCTTCGACCACGGTCGGCGGGACTCGAGTGACCGAGCACGGTACCGGGAGGTGACTCCGGTGGACGGGGAGGACCGAGCGATGCTCGCGGCCGGGCGGTGCATCCCGGCCCAGGACCGAGCACGCGTTGCGGGCGGACGGAGAGACACTGTACCTTCGGTGGAGGTGTGACGTTGCCTGCGGCAGGTTCGGGACTTGGAGGAGGACAGAGAGGATCTACTGGACGAGCTGGAGGCGGCGCACGAGAGGAATGGAGAGCTAGTACGGGCTCGGGACGGCAGCGGCGGCGCGGCCGACCGAGAGAGACTCCTGGAGGATCGCTACGTTGGAGGCACGGTTGAGGGCAGAGCGGGAGGCTCACCGGGCTTCGGTGGAGGCCGCGCGAGAGGATCGAGTGAGGTTGGCGGAGGCTCGAGACCAGGTGGAGTCGATCGGAGCCGCGGCGGTCGACTACCAGGTCAAGGTGTGGGACCTACAGAGGCGAGCCGACACAACTACCACCACATGTGTTACTCCGGGGAGGAGTGGTCTACGAGGAGAGGGACCGAGCAGACAGGACCCGCGCGGCCTGGGAGCGTTCTGACCAGCAGAGGCTGGCAGAGCTGGAGGCGCTCTCCGCACAGCTACCACCCAAGAAGAGGCCCAGACTGAGGATGGAGACTTTCGAGCTTCCCCCGACGCTCCTACCACGAGTGCGGCCGTACCCGAGTGGTTCGCAGGACACAGCGGAGATGGATCGTGCTCTACAGGACACTTGTGACTACTACGGGGGACCGGCGATCAGGGTGCCGGGTTACCCAGGAGTCCACTCCCCGCCGTTCTACTCAGTTCCACAGGACACCGGCTCTGAGACACCTCCGAGTATTCAGTGATGGGAGTAGAGATCTTGTAGCAGATTCAGAGTAGTTGTAATGAGATAGATGTAATGCTACCGTTCATGTGACATGCCTGTAGTAGCTACCCCATGATGTACCATGCGTTAGCAGGATGTGTTGCCGTGTACCCTCGAAGGTCGTAGGAGTAAACCTCGAGGTGCACCTCTTTTGTATGGTGGCATTGAATGAGTGACTTGGATCTTCATGGTTTCTTTCGGTTTCCATGCTTCTTAATGTCCGTCTAAAAATTTTGTGATTGTTAGCAGGATTACTCCATTATAGTTTATAACTCGATTAAATACATTCTCCCTACCGCTACTAACTCTTGCAACCGGAACGGATGTCGGGAGCAAGGAGGTCCGGGCGACTCTAGCCCGTTTCGAGGAGGTCGCCGGGGACGACGGAGGGGAGGATGCCCCTAACCCGAGCGGGGAGCGAGAGGCCGTGGACGTCGTGGAGGTCTCGCGCCACGAGGCGGACTCCGCGGGGGCCGAGGAGGCCGAGTCGGCGGTCGAGGAGCCGCGCGCGACGACGCGGGAGCTCGGGGAGCGAGAGCTCGAGCACGAGCGGTACCCCCGGCCGAGGGAGGAGCGAGGCCGGGCTCGGGGACACGAGGTACCACCACCGCCACCTCCCCCGAACTTGGCCGAAGTGATGGCGGTGCAAACTCGGCCGATGCGGACGATCACCCGGATGCTAGCCCGAACAACAACCACAACAACCACGGGGGCCGAACCGCAACGCTCCCGGAGGGCTTCCGGAAGAAGGTTGAAAACTTCAACAAGGCCGCGCGCCCGCCTACCTTTGACCACTCGGCCGGACCCGATGGATGCGGATAAGCGGTTGCGTGAGATCGAGAAGAAGCCGGAGCCGACCGAGCTTACCGAGGAGGAGTGTGTGAGCGTGGCGGCGCACCGCCCGATCGGCACGGCCGGTGCGTGGTGGGACGGCTACCGTGACTCGCACGGGACCCGTTGCACATCGGGTGGGACGAGTTCGTGGAGGCCTTCGGGAGTCACCACATCCCGTACGCGGTGATGGATAGGAAGGCCGACGAGTTCGGGGCACCTCAAGATGGGGAACATGTCGGACAGAGTACGCCAACCGTTACCGGGAGCCGATGAGGTACGCGCCCGACGACACCGACACGTAAAAGAAGAAGGTGTACCGGTTCGGGGAAGGGGCGCACAAGGGGATGGCACACCACTTGTCCGCGCACGACCGCCCGACACTTCGCTCCATAATCGACAAGGCTCGATAGTGGAGAGGTCCAGGCCGGGAGTACATGGAGGTACGAGGGAGCAAGTCCAAGCGCACCGACCGGGCGAGACGCTCGGGTCCACCCCGAGAGGCGAGAGGACATGCTACGCACGGGGCCACCGGACTCGGCGGAGGCACCACGCCTCTCGGTCTCGGCCACGGAGCGGGGACCCACCCGGGTGGGAGTGGAGGTCGAACAGCCCGGAAGCCGAGGCCACCACCGCGGGCGGCGGACGGATCCAAGGTGACGTGCTTCAAGCGCCGTCGGGTGGGGCATAAGTCTTTTGAGTGTCCCCGGCAGGTACCACCGGGGAGTCGAGCCGCGGCACTCGGTTCCGGACCCCGGCCAAGCCACCGGCACCGGGAGGACAGCCACCTCGTACACGGCGGAGAGGTCCGCTCGGCCGCCGGCTACTCGGGGCCGGCGGGAACCACCTCACCGGCGAGGATGCGGCGAGCTCGCACCCGACGTCACACTTGGTGAGTTCCTTGTTGACTCGGTTTTGGCTCTGTTTTGTTTGATACCGGAGCTCGGTTTTCGTATATTTCTACCAAGTTTGCTAAAGAAAGGTCTTTACCAACTAAGCCTCGACCAAGGCCTATCTTGACTAGCTCTCCGCTAGGAGAGAAGAGGAGTACGTTAGAGTGCGGGGGGAGTGAGGATGGTGTTCGAGGGGCTACCGTTCACGGCAGACTTGACCGTTTTGGAGTCTACCGGGATAGACGTGATCTTAGGAATGGATTGGTTGGCAAAGCACAACGGGATAGTTTCTTGCAACCCCGAGTGATACGGCTTGAACACCCCGGCGGGACAACAATACGGATCGAGCCGCGAGTCCGAAGGTTGCTACGATGATGTGCAACATGAGTGGAAAGGAAATTGAAGAGATCCCGGTGGTCCGTGAGTTTCGGACGTGTTCCCGAGAGGAGCTTACGGAGTTACCCCCGGACCGAGACGTGGAGTTCGTGATTGAGCTGATGCCAGGGGCGGGGCCCGTTGCAAAGAGTCCGTACAGGATGTCGTCCGACGAGCTGGACGAGTTGAAGAAACAGCTCAAGAAGTTGCTCGAGCAAGGGTTTGTTCGGCCGAGTGCCTCACCGTGGGGTTCACCAGTGCTCTTCGTGGAGAAGAAAGATGGTACCAAGAGGATGTGCATTGACTACCGCACGCTCAACTCGATGACAATCAAGAACAAGTACCCACCGCCCGGAATCGAGGATTTCTTTGGATAGACTCAAAAAGGCAAGGTTCTTCTCCAAGATCGACTTGAGGTCGGGCTACCACCGGATGAAGATCCGGGAGCGGGACATACCCAAGACGGCCTTCACCACACGCTACGGCTTGTACGAGTTCGTGGTGGTTTCTTTTGGGCGACCAACGCCCCTCGCTTACTTCATGAACTTGATGAACAAGGTCTTCATGGAAGAGTTGGACGGAGTTTGTAGTGGTGTTTATCGATGATATCTTGATCTACTCGAAACCACCGAGGAGCACGAGGAGCACACGAGAGTTGTGCTAGAAAGGCCGAGGGCGAGCAACCGTACGCCAAGTTCGGCAAGTGCGAGTTCGGATGGAGAAGGTCGCGTTCTTGGGACACGTGTTGTCGGCGAGAGGGGATAGCCGTGGATCCGTCCAAGGTTGAGTCGGTGACCAAGTGGGAGCAACCGTTAAACGTGACAGATGTCAGGAGTTTCCTTGGGTTGGGGAAGGTTACTACCGGAGGTTCATTGAGAACTTTTCCAAGATCGCAAAGCCAATGACAGAATTGCTCAAGAACAACACAAAGTTCGAGTGGTCAGAAGCGTGTGAGAAGAGCTTTCAAGAGCTGAAAAAGAGACTCACCACAGCCCCAGTGCTTACCTTGCCAGATATCAAGAAAGACTTTGCGGTCTCCGTGACGCTTCAAAGCAAGGACTTGGTTGTGTGCCGATGCGGGGAAGGGAAAGTTGTGGCTTATGCTTCCGGACAATTTGAAGAAACATGAGGAAAACTACCCGACACACGACTTGGAGTTGGCGGTACTGTTGCGCATGCGCTCAAAATCGGAGACACTACCCGATAGGGAACAAGTGTGAGCTGTTTTCCGACCACAAGAGCCCGAAGTACTTCTTTACACAGACCGAGCCGAACATGAGGCGGAGACGGTGGTTAGAGCCGATCAAGGACTACGACGTCGAGATCAACTACCACCGGGCAAAGCTAACGTCGTGGCGGTATGCACCGAGCCGGAAAACATACCGCAACAACCTCATGATAAAGGAAGGACAACCGCTTTGCATGAAGAGCTAGAGAAGGCGAGAATGGAGATTGTGGATCAGGGCCAAGTCAACGTGATGCAAGTGACCTATGACCTGGAGGGGCGAATCCGTACAGCCCAGAAAGAGTGTGCAGAAATCAAAGTGCTGCGAGAGCTAATGAAGCAGGGCAAAGCGAGAGGATTATCGGGTTGATGAACAAAGCACCGTGTGGTTGAAAGAACGGATCCGTGTACCACAAGACAAGACTCTCCGAGATCGCATCATGAGAGAAGCTCACGACTCGAGGTACTCGATTCACCCGGCAAAGCACCAAGATGTACAGAGATCCGAAGGTCGGTGCGGGTGGAAGGATATGAAGAAGGACATAGCACACTACGTGGCTCGTTGCGACACTCGTAGCGAGTAAAGATTGAACATCGAAACCCGCTTGGTTTGTTGAAGCCGTTGGATATCCCCCAAGGTGGAAGTGGGAGGACATCTCCATGGACTTTGTGGTGGGACTCCCTAGAACACCAAAAGGAAACGACTCGGTTTGGGTCATAGTGGACGAGCTGACTAAAGTGGCTCACTTTGTGCCGGTGAAGACCGGGGTATGCAACCGAGAAGTTGGCGGAGGGTTGTTCGTAGAGCACATACTCGAGCTACACGGGGCACCCGAAGTATCGTGTCCGATCGAGGGCCACGGTTGTCTCCAAGTTTTGGCGAGTTTCCACAAGCTTATGGGCACCACTCTCGGCCTACGGCACAGCTTTTCACCCACGGACCGACGGGCGGACGGAGAGAGTCAACCGAGTCCTGGAGGACATGTTACGAGCTTGTGCACTCACCTATGGTACCGATTGGGAGAGCGGTTGCCGTTCGCGAGTTCTCGTACAACAACAGCTTTCAAGCAAGTCTCAGGATGGCACCCTTTGAGGCACTTTACGGTCGGAAGTGCAGGACTCCGCTAGCTTGGTCAGAGGTTGGAGAGCGAGCTCTGTTCGGACCAGCAATCATTGAGGAAGCAGAGGAGAAGGTTGAGAAAGTTCGTGAGAACCTGAAAATCGCTCAAAGTCGTCAGAAGAGCTATGCCGACAAGAGGAGGAGAGAGTTGACCTTCGCAGTTGGCGACCGAGTGTACCTGAAAGTCTCACCGCTCCGAGGAACCAAGAGGTTCTTGGTGAAGGGAAAACTTGCACCGAGGTACGTGGGACCGTACCTTATCACCCGTAGGGTTGGGAGTTTGGCCTACCAGCTTGCACTACCCGAGACTATGGCAGGAGTTCACCCAGTGTTTCACGTGTCACGGTGAAGAGGAGTGAGAAGGCAAAGTGGAGGCAAAGCAAGTGCCCATGGAGTTGCTTGACTTGCAAGACAACCTAGAGTATACGGAATATCCCGAGAAAATCTTGGACGGAGTAGCTGTCAAGGAAACAAGGAGAACCACCATTCCCTTCTGTAAAGTGTTGTGGAGCAACCATACCGAGCGAGAGGCAACATGGGAGAAGGAAGCCGATCTCAGGAAGGAGTACCCTCACTTGTTCGCGGAGGAGGTCGAGGACTAAATCTCGAGGACGAGATTCTCGGTGGTGGGGGAGAATGTAACAACCCAGGAATCTAGGTGTGTGAATTTTGCGAAAAATTTAAAACTTTTTGCTTGCTTTCGGGTGCTATCAAATTTTTAACCAAATTGCTAGCCTCTCACCAAATTCTCCACTAATTTATCCTATTTATAAAAAAATTATATTTAAAATATGGTATAACAAGTGAGTTGGATTTTCCTTGGTTTATTTGGAGTTCATTTGTGTGTAGTTTGAATTTGATTGGGATTCAAATTCAAACCCCTAGTTAAACCTTAATTCAAACCTTTTTAGCTTTTAAAACCAAAATGTAGCTAAGAGCAGTGGGCCGATTTCCCTTCGGTAGCTTCGCGGTCGGCCCAACCCGTGGTCGCTATCGGCCCATTTGCACCGCGCGGCCCAAACCGTCCCCCCCTCAACCCCCGCCACGTGGGCCCCGCTCGTCGACCCCCCATTCATCCCCAACCTTTTCCCCTTATCTTCTTGACCCGCCGCGCCACGGTCGAGCGGGCGGCCGCGCCGCCGGTCCAACCGCGCCGGCCCGCGCGGGGGTGGCGCGCGCGGCCGGAGCCGACCGGCCGGCACGCACGCCAAGACCGGCGCGTGCCCGCGGACCCCGGGCGCGTGACCGCGGGAAAGGTGAAAGACCCCGCCGCCCTTTTTCCCCAAGCACCCGAGGCGGGCGGCGCGTTGCGCGCGGCGCCATCCGGCCCGGGACGGCGGCGAACCGGGGGCAACGTGGGGCTTTCCCCCTCGGGATTCCGCGGCGCGAGTTCAAAAGGAGGGCGAGGGAGCGAGCTTGGCCTCGCAACCACCCGCATTGGGGTTTTTGCCCCAACTCGGAGCGGCCATCGGGGGGGGGGAGAAGGAGGCGAGGAGAGGGGAAGAGGAGCCGGGGGGGGGAAGTGCGACGCGCGCCGCGCCGCCGGCGCGTCGGCCGCGGAGACGGGACGTGTTCGTGAGGCGCCGTTCGAGTTCAAGGGAGAGGCGCCGTTCGTGAGGGAGCCGGACCGGAGCTCGCCGTGGACACCGACGTCGAGTCACCACCCGCGCCACGAGTGCTACGCCTTCACCGTCGACCCACGGTGAGCACCGTGGTCACCTTTCTCTCCTCCTTGCGCCGGCCGCCTTAGCCGTGCCGCCTGTGTGCGTGCCTTCGAGCCGCCTGCGTTCGTGCGCGCGCGCCGCCGCCTCCCCATGGGTGACGCCACGTCGCGCCGCGTTGCGCCGTGCGGCGGCGGCTCGGGGTCATGGCTACCCCAAGCCGTGATGTCCCGGAGCCGTCGCCGTTTCGTGGTGATTTTTGGCGCATTTGCGGGTGGGCCGGCGGATCAACCCGTGTCGCGCCGCGTCGTTGTGCGCCGCGCCGTCGTGCGCCGCGCCGAGCGCGTGACGCGCCGCCGGCCGGATGACAAGCGTGTCCTTTGCGCCCGTATCTCGAATTGCCGTGATCCGGCCTTCGAGCCGTGGGTAGTTCCGATGCAAGAGGAGGTGAGCGCGGGCGCCGGCCGGCCGCACCCCGCCGCGCCATGGCCGTGGCCCCGCCGCCGCGTGGCACTCCGTGTGTGGGCGTTCCACGCCTAGTTCCGTGTGTGGGAGCGGGTCGTGCGGGTGAGCGTGCACCGGGAACCCTACCGCCGCACCCCCCGGCGCGCCCGGGGGTTTCGCCGCGCGCGGGGAGACGCGCGCGCCGAGCGACGACGCCGCGCCGCGCGCCGTGGCGAGTAGACCGCTAGCCGGCCTTCGAGCCGCGCGGGCGTGCGTGAGCACCGGAGGGGAGAGGTGAGGCCGAGGCGCACCCCGGCGCCGAGTCCGGGTTTCCAACCCCGACGCGCGCGCCGCCGATGCGCGCGCCGGCGAGGGCGCCGCCAGGCACGGCGACCGCTGAGGAAGAGGGGGACGGGACCCTGTGTTCCTGGGCTGCGGAAAGAGGAAAGGCCGCTGGGCTGTTGGGCCATCCGCGATAGCTGGGCCAGCTGAGCCGTCAGGCCCGTCGGGCCGCACTAGGAGACCAGCTTTTAATTAAAAGAAGCCCACCTAGTAGAGTTAGACCGCAGCCAGAAAACCAGGGGGGGTTCTCTAGACTTCTTCCGCCTGGGCCCGTTGGACCGAGCCCAAGGGGGCCGTTTTCGCCCCGTATAACCCGCCACCCCTTTTTCGGCCCATGGAACGAGAAAATCCCTTTTCTTTTCTGTTTTAATCTCCGAGAAAATGTTTTGGACCTTTAAAAATTAGTAAGAAATTCTAGGGTGCTCGGAAAAATACAAAACTAATTTCTATAAATCCGTATTCGCAAAACCTTGCCGATTGTAGGTAGTTCGGGCTCTTTTGGATTTTTCGAGTTGGATTTTATTTGGAGTTATTGCTTAGATGTGCCCCGTATTTACATTTTCGCGTCGAATCTCGTGCCGCAGACCCGAGCTTCGACCAGGAGGACGAGGAGGACCCCGAGTACACTGCACCGGACAACGACTGCTTCAACGGCACAGAAGGTGTCATGTCACTCCCAACCATATAGATCCCATGTTGATATTTAGCTGCTAGTGCTTTACTTTAATGCATTGTTCTGATGAATTGCATAACCTGCTTACTAGCCTTGCCTTGATGTTTACTATACCCTGTTCCTTGATCTACTACCTGCGGGACTAGCTACAGACCCCTAGCTAGTCCCATACTTCAACTATCCATACTTTTGTTGCTTGATTATGGATGGTGCTCTGGGTTTGAGCTGAGATGTGGGTATCTCGGTGTGGTTCCAGCGTGTGTCCTGGGTTGTGTACCCCTTGCTGTGTTTTGGCGGGAGCGAGCCGCTGGTTACTTGTGAACGCCGGCCGAGGGAAGATGCGATCTGGCCTCTTACCCGAGGGTCGTGTCGTGTGGGATGGAGATGTTGAGTGCTCGCTCTCGGCCCCCTTAAGGACCGATCGTCAGTTGACCTTGTTTCGAATGACTACTTTCGTACGTACCGCCCGCCTTGTATTGGGCGGGGGGTGCGGGGTGAGACTTGTAGTGGATAGCACCCCTCCCGCGGGAGGATCGGTGTGATCGTGTCGGGAGTGGTCTTTCCCTCCTTAGTAGACTTTGCCCCTGGCGAGGCCGGGGAAGGGTTCCACGGCTTCGAGGGACCTCTCGCGGGTAGTATGAGCTCGCCGCGGAGGCCGGGCCGGCTCGGAGATGCGTAAGGGTACTATCCACTTACTTGGGCTTCGGCCGTATGGTAGGGTCGGACACGGTGACGGCCGGTTCCGGACCTATTCGGGCGGGTACGGTTGTACAACCTCTCGCGAGTGTTAAACCTATAGCTATAGTCCGTGTCCACTGGTTATGGACGAGTCTTTCGATCTCTCACCCGACTAGATACACTTCTCTTGTCCTTCTTCTCTCCCCCGAGTGTGTGAGCCCGGCTTCGGCCGTTGAGATGTGGGGATAGGAGCCGGTGGGCCCCACATCGCGGATGAGAGTTGGGTTCCGGATCGTGGTTGAGATCCGTGCTTTGGTGCGGCGATCCTTGATCGGGGTGTGGACCCTCGAGGTGTGGACCTCGGAAGCGGTAGCTTCCCCCGAGGTGTGGACCTCCTTGCTATTCTCGCTTACCTTGAATGTTGCACCGTCGCTTTGCTTAAGCTTTCTACGGCCCGCATTAGGGTTACCTCATGCATAGTAGAATATACACCGCTTTTGCCTCTTTGTTGGGAAGCTGACATGACCTACCCGCTTATCGGGTAGACCCCGGTGACTCGACGCGAGCCAGACTACGACTTCGACAACGACGGCTGGGTGGACTGAGCTCTTCCTACACTTGAGCTGCCTGCGGATATGGAGTTTCCCGCGCTTACATGGAGCCGCCGCTAGACGATTTATTTTCGTTTGATTCGGTCCGTTGGACTTGTACCGCATGTGCCGAAGAGATGTACTACGATTAATGTAATAAAATAAATGTTGTACTCCATTTCTTTGTTTTACCTTTTACGTATGGATTTTGGAATCGTCGAGACGGGGATTGCACGTGGTAGCCTCCCGGGACTACCACGGAGGTGCTAAGATTCGGGGTTCCGTTCGCGGAAATCCGGGTCGTTTCAACAAGTTGGTCGAGTATGAAGTCTATGAAGGGCTTGCGCCAATCGTCCTCTTTTTCAGACACGAGCACGTCACGGGGAGGTGCTGAGTTTTGGTTGTTTGGAGGTGGTTTTGGATTATCAGGATCCAGGAGCTTGATTGAAGGCTTGCTTAGGTCTTGGACGAAGACGCTTGCTGGAACTAGAGCTCGATGAGAGCCTAGTTTGAAGAGTACATCGGCGGCGACGTTGTTGCTCCGTGGGACATGTGGAACTCGATCTCCTCGAAGTGGCATTCGAGTTTACGAATTTCAGCGCAGTAAGCATCCATCTTGTCCTTGATGCAGTCCCACTCCTTGTTCACCTGCTCGATGACGACCTTGGAATTCGCCAAAAGCTAGTAGTCGCTTGATGCCAAGGGATACTGCTATGCGGAGCCCGGGGATCAGGGCTTCATACTCTGCTCCATTGTTGGAGGCCTTGTAGTGGATTTGCAGGACGTACTTGAGCCGTTCTCCCTGAGGAGAGATGAGCAATACGCCTGCACCTGCCCCTTCGAGGTTGAGGGCGCCGTCGAAGTACATTATCCATTGTTCAGGCCGCTCCTTGGGAGGAGGCATCTGGATCTCTGTCCATTCAGACACGAAGTCGGCGAGGATCTATGACTTGATTGCTTGTCTGGGGCAAAACTCGATTTCGAACTCTCCAAGCTCGACTGACCATTTGACAATGCAGATGTTGGCGTCGCGGTTACGGATGATCTCTCCTAGGGGAACGAAGACAGAACCACGATCTTGTCAACTTGGAAGTAATGTCGAAGCTTTCTCGACGTGATCAGGAGCGCATAGAGAAACTTCTAGGGTTGTTTGTAACTGTCTTAGTGTCGGCCAGGACCTCGCTCACATAGTACACAGGTCGTTGAACAGGATAGGCCTACCCTTCTTCTTCTCGCTCGGCGACGAGAACCGTGCTGACCACATTAGTGGTGGCAGAGATGTAAAGTAGGAGTGTTTCCTTCGGGATTGGAGGTGTCATGACTGGTGGTGTCTTTAAGGACTCTTTGAGAGCCTCGAACGCTTTTTGGGCTACGTCGTCCCATACGAACTTGTCGGCCTTCTTCAATAGCTTGAAGAAGGGTAAACCTTTTTCTCCGAGCTTGCTGATGAAATGACCTAGAGCCGCCATCATGCCGGTGAGCTTCATGACGTCTTTCTTGTTGGATGGCTTGGCCATCTTGCTTATGGTGTCGACCTTCGCTGGGTTGTCTTCAATGCCTCAGTGCCCGACCATGAAGCCCAGGAGCAGTTCGGAGGGCACACCGAAGACACACTTTGTTGGGTTGAACTTCCACTGGAACTCTCGCGGATTGGCAAAGGTTTCGGTGAGGTTGGCGATGAGCTTGTCTTCCACTGTGGTCTTGATGACCACATCGTCTACATAAGCCTCGACGTTCTTCCCGATTTGGGACTTCAAACACTTCTGGATCACCTTCTGGTATGTTTCTCCAGCGTTCTCAGGCCAAAGGTCATGACCTTGTAGTAATATATGCCGTGAGGCATTATGAACGCTGTTTTATCTTTGTCATTGGGATGCAGGGCTATCTGGTGATACCCTGAGTAGCAGTCGAGGAAACAAAGTAGGACGCTACCAGCCTACCAGCCATGGAGTCCACAACCTGGTCAATACGAGAAAGAGGAAACAGATCCTTCGGGCAGTGCTTGTTAAGGTCGGTGTAATCGATACACATCCTTAATCCACCAGTTTTCTTTGGTACAAGAATCGGGTTTGCGAGCCAAACCGGGTGTTCACATTCTCCAATAAAACCTGCAACTAGGAGCTTACAGACTTCTACTTCTATAGCTTGTTTTCTATCTTTTGTAAATCACCAGAGCTTTTTCTTGATAGGTCGTGCGGTCTTGTTGACTTCAAGTTTGTGCTCAGCCATCTTCCTGGGGACACCGGGCATGTCAGATGGACTCCATGAGAAGATGTCAGCGTTGTCCCTGAGGAAGCTGGTGAGTGCGAGTTCCTATTTGGGGTCGAGGTCGGCCCGATGACGACTTCCTTGGATGCATCAGGCCCGAGGCAAACCTTCTTGATAGCTGGACTCGGGTCCAAAGCTGTGGTTGTACGCTTCTGCTCTGGTACCTACAGAGTAGTCTGGTCGATCTTGGCTGTCTGGGCGACCATGACTGTTGCTGCGGCTTTGATCGCTGAATCCTTGGAGAGGTCGACAGTGGCACTTTCACAATTGTAGGAGACCATGATGTCCCCGAGGACGGAAAGGATCCCGTTTGGTGTTGGCATCTTCATGATGAGGTAGGTGTGATGTGGTATAGCCATGAATTTGGCGAGCATGGGTCGACCGAATATGGCGTGGTATGAAGAGAGGAAGTCTGCGACCTCGGACGTCAGGTACTCTGTACGGAAGTTCTCCTCTGTGCCGAAGGTGACCAGAAGGCATACACGACCTATGGGGTACGCGGCCTTTCCGGGCACAACCCCGTAGAAGTGTTCGTCACAAGCAGTCATCTTGCTGAAGTCAAACTCCATCTTGCGTAGCGTCTCTGTGAAGATGATGTTTAGGCTGCTGCCTCCGTCGATGAGGGTCTTAGGCAACCAGGACCCATTGACTATGGGGTTAACGACCAGCGGATAGGTTCCGGGGTCAGGGATGTGGACCCATTGATCCTTCATGGAGAAAGTGATTGGGAATTCAGACCACCGTAGAGGTCGGGGGCTTTCGGTGTTGACATGTCCGATCTCTCTGGCGTTTGATTGAGTCTGTCAGTTGCTTTTGATCGCTTGGAGACCTCCAACGAGGAAGTTGATCTCGCGGTTGGCCTTCTGGAATGCACCATTGGGGTTGCCCCCTTTGGGCGGTGGTGGTGGAGTCCGCTCCTTCTGGTTGTTGTCGCGGGGGACTGTGGTCGTCCTGGCGACGTCGATCGACACGTTGGTCATCTCGTCGATCGTTGTGATGATCATCATGGCGATCATCACGACGATCACTTCTGTGGTCATCACACCTGTCGTTGCGGTCATCGCGATGGTAGTCGTCACGTTTGTCATCACGGCGGTAGTCGCGACAATAATCACATTGATCCCTATCGTCATTGCGAGGATAGGGCCTGCGGTCACGATAATCTCGTCGATCAGGTCGATGATTACGATTGTTGAAGCGTTGGCCACTGTTGCGATCGTCATTTCTGTTGTTTCTGGTCTTCTTGGAGGTAGATGGGACTCCGAGGGCACGCTTCAACTGCTCGCACTCCCTCATGGTGTGCTTGGCGTCGCGGTGGAACTGGCACTGGTCGTCCATGACCATATTGAAGTCACATTCGAGGAAGGTGGAAGGTCTTGGTGGATCTGTCACATAGGCTTCACCAGATCGCTTGCGTGACCTGGTGCCTCTATCATCATGGTCTTCTCCATTGAAGTCGTGCATTACCGCGTCTTGCGGTCGACTAGTTTGTCGACGTAGGTTATGAGGTCACCAATGGTTTTTGTGTCAGCTTCGAGGATCTTCTCATACAACTTGATGTTGGTGATTCCCTTTTTGTAGTAGGCGATGACGCCATCGTCTTTGACACCTGCAAGGGTGCTGCGGTTCTCGAAGTAGCAGTTGGTGTACTCACGGAGCGTTTCGTCACTTTTCATCCGCACTCTGGCGACGTGGTGAGTATTTCCAGGACGATTGTAGGTCGCTTGGTAGTTGGTCGTAAAGAGACGAGACAGAGTTGCCCAGGAGGTGATGCACTATGCCGGGAGATTGTCGAGCCACAGGAGTGGTGCCTTGCCCATCACAAGGGGGAAGTATCCCACCATGTGGTCTTCATTACCTCTAGAGGCCCGCGCCGCTATGCTGTACATTTTGAGCCATATACTCGGGTTGGAGCGACCATCATACTCTCAATAGATGGCTTGAAGTCTTTCGGGTATCTGATCGTCCAGAGACGTCACGAGAAAGCTGGGAAATTATTGACTGCTCCCGGGCTTGCTGATGGAGCATGATCAACAGGGATGATGTAGAGGTCGTCGGGAGGACCATTGTCTTGATCGTACTGGGCACGTCGTAGGAGTTCCTAGTCATGCATGATCTAGAGATCTGTAGCTTGAATAGGGTTGTTGGCGTCGAGGGCGTCAGGAACCCCGTGCTCGCGGTCGTAGTTAGCACGTCGAGCTATCTCGACTTCATCTCTTATGCGGTGGCGCTGACTTCCTTCCGCAAAATTGGCGTGGACCGGAGGAGGCTGAGCTCCTGCATTGTGTCTTGGATTTGGGGCGGCGTTCCCATGGATGTTGGCAGCATTGGCTGCATTGTCGGCGGCATTGCAGCATTGGCCGGGGCGTTTGCTGGAGCATTAGCCACAGGGTTGGCTGGAGCGTTGGCTGCAGCATTGGCAGAGGTATTGGCCGGCTGCACTACTTCATTTTCGCCTCGACCTTCTTCAGCCACCGGGTCGAGGGGACCCCGGCTACGACGTCATTGGCGAGGACGCTCCGATCTGCTTCTGGAGTCGGAACTTGCTGCAGATCTGCTGTATCGAGGACCTCTTTCTTCGATCTGAGCAGCGGCGACGCGGACGTTGGCTTGGAGACGCCGGACCATTGGAGAATCTTCGAGGTGATTTAGAGCGGCAAGAGCGGCTCCCAAGTTGGTTTGCGGCGAATTGTCAACTTCGAGTCCCCATCACGCTCGAAGTCCCTAAGGAGGTCTCGCACACGCAGTCTGTTGGCACGAGGTAGATTATCTTGGTGTCACTGTTGTGGGGCAGCTGGTGCTGCATGTGCTTGTTGCCCGACGTTGGCGTTGACTTGACCGGCGTTAGCCGGTGGTTGTCCTGCACGTGGGGCAGGAACAGCGAGCTCTTGTTGTCGCCGGATGGCTCTGGCAGCATTGGCGTTTTCATGCTCTTGTTGTTGCTCGCCTGTTTCTCCATATTGCGGTGGCACATCCGCAGAGACGACCAAGATCTGGCGATCTAGGGTCGCGAACTCTTCTCTCAGATAGTTCGGGGAGATCATTGTATGGGCGACCTGGAACGCAAGGTGGTCCGGAGACGACTCTTGGTTTATCCGACGACGGTGAGCCATGGTGAGAGGTCGACGAAGCTTCTTGAGGACACAGCACTGGCGTGCGGTGTGCTTGGACTTCTCGTGAATAGGGGAGGATTCGTCGAGGTGATTCCTGTAGCTTCCACGATCTTGGGTCCAGATTCAATTTGGATCTTGCGCTTCATGAAGCGTGATGCTACGTGAGTAGCGTTGCGCAAGCCAAGAGGCATGCTGGAGGTCGACGAGGTCGCGCGAGGGCATTTGACGCGCTCACAGACTTTGATCGTGTCAGAGAGCATGCCCTTGACACGATGAATCCCAGCGATTAGGTCACTGGGAGTGGGTGGGTGGGTTTCCGATGACAGATCTGTTTCGATCTGTTGGTCGGTGGTGACCCGGTTGCCTTCGATGACGAGGCAAGCGGCTGGAGCGGTGGATGTCGCCGGCATCGAGCCAAAGCAGATGTCGACGGGGTTGGCGAGGATGTCTGCCATGCTCTCCGGGAAGATGACACTGTTGGTCGAAGGCATCGAGTTGCACGAAGAACCTTGACTCGGCCCCTACCTGGTGCGCCAACTGTCAGATGGTGAGATCTGGACAGCCCACGGGGGTGTTAATCCATGTGGTTTATTTGTTCGGCTAGGAGGAGTATAAGGCTAAGAACTCGAAGGTCGCACACGAGTACGCAGACACAGAGAACACGGCGTGTTTATACTAGTTCGGGCCTCCGGAGAGTAATACCCTATGTCTAGTTGTTGGTGTAGATTACTTGAGGATTGTGTATGTGTACAAGGGGTCGCCTCGCCGCCTTATATTGGCTAGTGGATGAGGTCGGTTCCCAGACTCCTGGTCGGTTACGACCAGGAGACCTAAGTCTACATTACACATCTTGCCATATCCCATCGATCTGCTTTGATCGTAATCCACCGATGTCTTGTCTTGTACATCAAGTCTTGAGGTCGTGCCGAATGAGGTCGTCTGGGGAATCTTTTGGAAGGTCTTCGGGAGGTCGTGTGGGATACCAACCAGGTCGGTTGGGCCCATTGACAGGTCGGCAGGTCTTCTAGTAGGCCGGACCCACTTGTCGGGGACGACTGTGAGCCTGTCGGTGGGGACCCAGGGGTACCCATGTCTCGCAGGCCCCTGGCATCTCCGACGATCAATGCGACGAACTGGAGGTGGACTGCGCCTCCTTCGCCCGCGAGATGGCCAATGTTGCATTAAAGGATCTGGACTGCTGCCACAAGACGAGTTAGAGGCTCCAGGAGTTCCCGGGCCCTCGAGTTAAACATGCTGTAAACTATTTGCAATAATTTGAACACGTTGCCAGGTTATTGCGTAGCTAGGATTTTCATCCGACGTTATCTCTCGATCGCTTCCGAGCGCTCAAGGACGACTGCAGCAACGCGCAGTCGGAATTAGAGAAACGAAACAGTCAAGCCGTGCTTCGGAGCCGCAGGAGCGTAAGAGTCGTAAGGCTTGGCCCCTTCGAACTGCTAAGCTCAACCATTCGTTCGAAGCCCCCGGGTCCTCAAGAGGTTTAGGAGATAAATTTAGCTGAGATTTGGGTCGCGTAAACACTTATTTTGGACCGGAGTCCGTACGGTCACTCGAATGTTCTCGGAAATGGATCAGATGAAGCCGGAGAAAAGAGAATTACTCGCAAGCCTTCGTGTTGTATCCGCGGGGGCGTTAGCACTAGGAGCTTTGAACAAATAGGCGACTCGCCATCTCACACAAATTGTCATCTTCGCTTTTCTTTGAGTTCGAGTTTTCGTCAAAAAACTTCTTGCTCGTGCGATTTGTCTCGACAAAGTTGTCGGAATTTTTGAAAAATTTCGAAAAACGTTGAGGGCATGAGGGCATCGTGCCCTTGGTAGCCCCCGAGAAGGGAGCATCTTTGACTTGGTGCAAAGACGCTGCCTTCTCATACATAAGTATTGCCATAGAAAAAAGCACACAACCGAATATAAACTTGAACTCGAAGATAGGTGCACAGAGGCAAAAAACATGCATTTATTGACGTACGAGTTCTGAACATTTACTTAAGGGTAAAACGGGCGCAGGTGTTCGATGTTCCATGCGTTGGTGACGACCCTCCCGTCCTCGTACTCAATCTGGTATATCCCTGGTCAAAGACGCAGCTCATCCCTGATTCCGGGGGTCTTCTCCTTCGCCGGCCCCAATTGCAATCGCCACATCGACCACGTCTCCAATGCCGACCATGAAGCGCTCGCATGCGGGATCGTAGCCTTTGGTGCTGGAGGTGTCGGAGTAGCCGAACCAGTAGTCCGCGGCATCGAGGAAATTCTGGATCATCACCAGATCTGGCACATCAGAGAAATCACATTCTGCATACCCATGCAAGGTCGCGGGGGGGGCATCTTGCTATCGGAGCAATGGTACAACTCATCTTCAGTGGCGATGAGGTTTCTGGTCGCCAGGAGGTGGTAGCCAGGGAGGTCGTCGTACGCCGCACTGTCGGGTCAGCGGACGAGGCGTAGGCAGTTGCGGTGTTACAGGTCCCGTGGGGGAACCACGGCTCAGGAGCCACACGCTCCACTGCGGGCGTCGGCGTCGTTTCCGTCGAGGGGTGCGTCGTGTCGTGCCGCGGCGCGCGCGGCCCGACGTCGTTCCGTTCGCACCCGACATAAGCGCCGGCCGAACGACATCGGCATTGAGGTGCGGAAGGGCCCGCGGCGCCCGGCGGCGCGGATGCCGGGACGCTAACAATGGGTGTGGCGGGAACTGGTCCCGGTCCAGTCGATCAACACGGATGGAGCTCGGCGCGGTTGGTGATGCGCATGAAGTAGCCGTTCCCCATGGCTTAGAAGTTCACACTCCCAAACCGGATTTCGAATCCAGCCGGGAGGGGGTCCAAACTGCCCATGGAGTACCTCTGGCCCCTGTACTTGGTGTGGATCACCATCATGACGGTTGTTGGGAAACAGATCTTGAGCGCGACGCCCCCTACCTGGCGCGCCAACTGACAGGGTTCTCTACCGCCGGCAGGAAATTTCTATCAATCGCATGTCGGGCTCGGATGGTTAGTATAGGAGACAACGGGGTTTATAATGGTTCGGGCCTCCGAGGAGAAATACCCTACGTCTAGTGTGTTGCAACCGTGTTCCTGCACACAGTGTGCTCATAGTAGGGGTAACAAGCTAGTCAGGAGAGGGAGTCGTTCCCAAGTCCCAGGTCATGGCGTTGATCGTATGAAGGTCTAACCCTTGTGACCATTGCCCTCCTCTCCCTTTTATTGTCTCAAGGGGAGGGGCACAAGGGGAAATATAAAATAGTTACAGTGCTTGGCAGCTGGCACGTCCCGTCGTACGTCGCTGCCCGTCGGGGAGTATTGAAGCCAGATCGCGATGCATTCTCGGGGAAGCCGTCGCGTTGCCGGGTTGGACTGTTCCCTCCGGGATGCCTGGCCTTCTCCCCGAGTAGTTTGGACTTGTCTTAGTCTGCCCGAGTGCTTGCCTAGCTTGCCACGTCCGAGCCTAGGTCTAAGCTCATGCGCGTCGTAGAGGGTGCTTGAGTGCCTCGGGTTGAGTCTTGCGTGTGGCTGAGTAGGAGATGATGGCGATGTGATGGCTGTGCGGCATGTCAAACCTGCATTAGGGCTCCAGCCGGGGCGGGTCGCTTGCATGACCGCCAGTTGTTGTTTCCGCGTGATGTGGAGATTCGTTCCTCCCCCCGCATCGGTAGCGTCACCCGAGTAGTGTGCCCGGGCCCACGTACTAGTTGGAGCCTGGACTTGTCGTGCGAGGCGGAGACTTGTCCTGCGAGGTGGGGACTTGTCATGCGAGGCGGAGACTTGTCGTGCGAGGCCTCCCCTAGCGGGAAACTAGTCGGAGATGCAGCCGTCCGGCCAAGGACTGGTTGTCTTGCCAGCGAGGGTCTTGACGAAGATCTGCATGCCTTCCCTGAGACGCAACACCAGGTGAAGGGTGGACTCCTTCTAGATGTTGTAGTCAGCAAGGGTATGACCATCCTCGAGCTGCTTGCCGACAAACGGTTGACTTCACCTTGAGGGTTGTGGTTTGCTTTTGTTTAAGGAGGATAATCTTGTCGTCAAAGGGGCCCTAATCCGGGCCCTCGTTAATAGATCTTAGAAATTTTGAAATAAAGAATGAGATGAAAAAGAGCTAAACCAAGTTCACAAATTTAAATCATCTTGCATCTTGCTCATGGACTCTCATCTCATCTTGTCTCTCAAGCCTATTATTTCTACTCCTTTCCCTCTCATAACATATATATATGTGGTAGGATTTATATGGAGCTTTTTGGGAAAGTTTAGTCCTACCAAGATATTATAAATGAGGTGTTGTCAAAACAAGACAAGCTTCTCATGGTCTTACCGAGACTCGTCAAAAAGGTCATTGGAAAATAATGGTATATCAAGGAGGGGGAGAGAAAAATACACACAATTGAGATAGGTGGACATGTGCAAATGGCAAAGAGTGATCCCAAGGCACAAAAGAAGTCCTCATTATCAGATTGCACATGGTTGGAAAATGAGTTTGGATCTTTTAATCTTGAAGCCTTGAAATTCCTAATGCACTTTAGAGAAGTGGGGAGTTTATTTTATTTTTACTCATACTCACATTTTTTTCTTTACTTTTTCTCATACATATACTTTTTTCCTTTATTTTTCTTTCTATCTCTTTCTCATTTTTTTCTTCTCATTTTTTTCTTTCTCAACAAAAATTTTTATTTGCTCCCCTTTGAACTCTAAAATTGCATTATACCTACCTCCTCCCCCATGCTTAGACGTTGCTCGTCCTCGGGCAAAGAGGTGATAGAGATAAGGTAGGTACCGGAAATATTTTTCCTTTGGAGAGATACTTGAAATCTTCAATGTTAGCACCATCTTGCAATCTTCCTTGAATTGATGATCCATACTCAACGATAGGTTGTGGTCAAGGAGGTAATCACAAAAGATGATATTTGGTTTTAAGGGTGGATATCCGGCGAGGTTTGTGAGATCTCCTATGTGGGGATACACAATGCACGGATAAAAGGCTAGCAATAAGATAGATACGCAAAAATGGAATGACCAGCTTCTTAGTCTCGGGCCAGAGAAATCATGGCCTGCAATAACTCACCCAAAAATAAATCTTGTACACTAAGGTTTATGCACTCAAATATTTATAAGGCTATGGATAGGTAGAGCAACACACAAGTGATATTTATGATAAGGTTAGCATTACTTTTAGGAATAAAAATCATCTTTAATCCATCTAAAACTTGAGAGCATATAAAACACTATGGGTCTTTATTTTTGTCATAACCTCCGCTAAAGATTAAGCTAGTATTTAGGTAAATTTAGATTTGTATTTTAAAAGAGCATTAGCTTAATCATGCATAAAACAAATACAAAGATAGACAAAGCGGCAATTATAATCATGCATCATCATGGCATAAATTTTATAACTTTACCAAAGGTAAAAACAAGGTGGTAACTTTATTCATGATGAAAACAAACCAACACACATGCTAGAATTTAAATAAAAACTGAAAACACTACGGATACATAAGCAAACACAAGCTGAAAATTAAAGAAAAAGGGAAAAGAAAAAAAACTAAAGTTCCTCCTTCTTCAAATCTTCCGCTGGTGGTTGGTGTTGATAATCTTGGAAGTTGTACCCTTGCTCATAATAGGATTGGACATACCCTCCAATGAATTGATCCAGAGGTACTAGGTGAAGGCGCCCAAGCTCATAGGCAGTATTTGCATTACCCTCACCTAATTGAGCCGCGTAGGATTGGATGGCAGCAACGTTTTGCATGTTTCTTGCAGCATATCCCCCAATTATGGCCACACTTTGTTGTGGTTGGGGGTATTGTGCATAGGGCTCTGCAAATGTCACATTGGGCACCACATAATTTTGTGGGGGCATGGCTGCACCACTCCCCCATGCTTGCATTGGTGGCCCTCCGTAATAACTTGGCGGTGTAGGAATTCCTCCGTAAGGTGGCACATAGTTTTGTTGTGCACCATCCTCTTGTGCCGAGGAGGATCCTTCTTCGAAAATTCTTCCTCTTTTATTCTTCCTAGCCGGCACAAGGAGTCCTTCCTCCAACCAATCTTCCTTCCCTTGAATGAAGAGTCTAAGTCTTGGATCCGGAAGGGATAAGGTCACTTTGGCCACTTTAAAGCCTCCTCTCTCATCCCCACTTATGTTTTTTCCTTGCTTCATGTATTCATATCCGAGAGATGTCACGGGTAGAATATGTTCGGGATTTCTTGGAATTCCCGGCCTTAAGGAGATGGCCAACATGGAGAGGTAGCACCCCGAACCAATATCTCTTGATCCCGATGTTGCCTCACAACACCATCGGTTGATCATAAGGTATGTGTCACATCCGATTTTACGAGGAAAACCAAATGCATCTCATATGTGCGCCAGGATCAATTTACACACACATGATAGACAAAAGGGTGTAATACCATTGCAGTAATAAAACGTACAAGAGTTAAACTGATACAATATTCTTTATTACACTCATACGGGTGGACTCGAAGGTCCAAACACAAAGACGAGTGGCTCCATCTTCAGCTTCCACAGGCATGATGACTGGGGCATCCGCATGCCTTAGAACTCCTCGTAGTCGCTCCAGTATTCCTCCTTACCCCTGATGTTCTTCTCTGAACAGCGGTAAGCAAGGGGTGAGCACACTTATGGTTGGAGCTCAGCAAGTGGGGGAAATATGCAAGGCTAACAAGGATAGGCTATGGTTCACATCGGTAGGCATTTTATAAGTTGGTCAAGTTTTACTTAACAGCACCTAGTTACTAAGTGTAAGTTCATACCAACCCACTTAACTTTAAAGACATCTTAACCCAAACCATAAGACCAATGATTTACATCCATCTTTATGTTTGATTATCATGTGAGGGTCCAAGCCGCTCTTGACCGTGAGCACAAACTCGATCGATCGCCTTTACACTATGCGAGAGATTGTACACTTTACCCACGCTCGTGTTCCCCATTTTGCCGGGTTAGCTAGACCCTTAAACACTTCCAAGGTGAGTGGCTAGGGGTCCACTACGAAGCCTTTACAAAGGAAAGAAGAGAAACCAACGCCCCGCGACAAGATTCTGACTCGGGCGGACCATAACCCTCCCTAATGGTCAGCACCTTAGCAAAGGCTGCTACTCCAAAAGAATCAGGCTATACCCCTGCAACCCCGAGCCCCCTGTGCCCCTCTCGGTAAAAGGCTATCAGCTAACCCACTCTCCTAATTACTTGGCTAAGCCAGATCCATGTGGACCGTGGTTGTACTGTTGTCTTGGGTGGTTCTCCATGTTCCATTTAAACCTTAGGTGATCTTATCTTAACATTAACATATCCAACAAAGAACTGAGTTGCATTACCATAGCCAACATAAAACCTTCCCAAAAGTTTAAGCAAGCTAAGCAATTATCTACCCAAGCATTTGATAAACATGGTTGATCAAGGTAACGGGATAAAACATCTAGTCAGGTCCTTAAAAAGGTGTTTGCCCATCATATTAATGCATTGCAACAGAAATAGTAAATATTGTTTAAGCATGCAGTGTTATAGGTTCAAAAGAGAAAATGCAGAGGGGGAAAGCCACTTGCCTTCCTCTACAAGTTGGGTATACTCTTCTTCAAAAGTAGGCTCTTCCTGATCACCTCCGATGGGGAGCTCAGACGAAACAGGCACGATATCTACGCAACAAACATATACAACAAACAATAAATAAACAGTACACCAAACAGTAGAAAAAGTTAAAAACTCGCTGTCTAAATGATTATACTCGCTGAGACGATCGTTTCGGTATATAGAACGCTAAAATCGGAGTTAAAACAAGAAAGTTACGTTTAAAACTAGTTCCAGCGACCTATCTGCAATAAAACTAAATTTTACAGAGCTTTTATAAACAAAACCAGGGGCTAAAACATAATTTCATAAAAAACAGGAGGGCTAAAGTGCTAAAACACAAGAAAAAGGCTTCTAGTGATATTAACCAGGGTAGACAGGGGCTAGCTTGTAAATTTCTGGACCTGGTTGCAAGATTCTTATAAGGTGGAACGACCGGCTTGCAATTCCACAAAAACTCAGAGGCTCTTTAAAGAAATCGCCGCAGCCAAACCGTGGATCTCAGATCCAATGGCCGTGGACGCGTGCACGCGCGGTGAACCGCGCCGTGAACCCGGTGCACGGGCCCACGGTGGACCGCATCGAAGGGGTACGCCCCGAATAGATCACAGCCGCCCGTGCTAGATCCTACGGTCTTGATCGTGCGCGAGCGAGATGCGGCGGCGGGCATGCCGGAAAGGCCGGTTGCGTGCGCGCGCGCGGCGGCGGCTCGCCGGCGTAACCTCTAGATGGCGCTCCCGGCCACCAAAACCACCACGGTTGGTGCAATGCGTAGCGGAGCTACTTGCGCACGCGACAGGGGAGTCAAGGGGGACGCCCGTGCCTCGTCGACGGCCGGCGCCGGAAGGGGGCGGCACGGCTGCTCCGGCGAGGTCGCGTGTGCGATGGTGAGGCCTTAGAGAAAAAGAAATGGGCGGGAAAGGTTTCTCACCATGTGTAGAGGAGCTTGACGAGCTTGAAGGCGAAGGAGATGAGCCGGCGTAGCAAACCGACGACGACGGCGGATCGGGCGGCGCTCCGGCGACCCTCAAATTGGCTCGGGGAAGGCTCGGGGTCGTCAACCTGCTGCAAGACAAGCTCGGTGAGCCCCTGGTGAACCAATAGAGAAAGAAAAAGGGGCAGAGGGTGTTGTCCTTCACCGGCGGCGGCGATGACACAGCGGCGGCGGACGAACAGAGGCGGCGGCAATGGTGAAAGGGATGCTCAAGCGCGTGTGCTTGCAATGTGAGAGCAAAGGGGCAAGCAGGAGCTCGAGCTCGACCTTAAATAGCACCCGAGAGAGAGGGAAGGGAGGGGAGGCGGAAGGGGCAAGCGACGGCCGAGGCTTGCCATTGAAGGCCGCGGGCATCTCGGGCAGGAGTGGGGGAAAGGGGAAACGGCTGGATTTGAATGCGAGGAAATGTCGCCTTAATTGGCCGGCTCGAGTGAGTAGGAAGGGGAAGGGAAGCGGCCGGGCACGGCGGGGATCGCGGCGGCGCCGGACCGGGCGAGGCAGAGGAGGGGGGGAAGAAAGGAAGATGAAGCAAGCAGCTGACCGGTGGGGCCGAGTCGTCAGCGAAAGAAAGAAAAAAAGAAAAAGAGATGGAGGCCGTGGGCTGCCGCGGGGGAAGGGTTAATGGGCTGCTGGGCCACCGGGCCGAAAGGTAAGCGAGGTGAGTTTCTTTTTTTCTTTTTCTTTTTCAAACCCTTTTTAAAACAACTTTTAAATTCAAATTCAAATCAAACCTTTTCAAACTTTTCACAGAATTTTTATAATCTTTTTAGAAGTCACACAAGCAACTAAAAACCATGCAAAGCCAATTAATGATGCACAATCACTTGTTGTCTCTAGATTTATTAAATTAAGTTTAATATTTTAGAGCTGAAATTAAATAGCAAATTTAAATTTAAATCCTTAAGTCTATGTGAACAGTTGCTAGGTGATTTTTAGTGATGGAATTTTAGTGTGTCACAAATCTTACCACCTTAAAGAGAATCTCGTCCCGAGATTCAGAAGATTTAGAGAACAGGTGAGGAAAGTCTACCTTAAGTTCATCCTTTCTTTCCCAAGTTGCTTCTTCCTCAGTATGGTGACTGCACTGTACTTTACACATCCTGATGATTTTGCTTCTAGTAACCCTTTCCGATGTATCCAAGATCTTAACAGGATATTCTTTATAAGTCAAATCATTTCCCATATCCTCCAATCGTACCGGTTCTATCTTAACTTACTTGTACATTTCTTCAATTGCGATACATGGAACACATCATGAACTCCTAACAACTGTGCATGCAACTCCAACTGGTAAGCTACTCCTCCTTTTCGTTCAACTATCTTGAAAGGACCTACAAATCGAGGTGATAACTTCCCTCTGACATTAAACCTCCGTAGACCACAAATAGGTGACACTCTAAGGTATGCATAATCACCGACTTCCAAAACCACCTCTCTTCTCCGAGGATCAGCATAACTCTTCTGACGTGACTGTGCCGCTTTGAGATTTTCTCTAATGATCTCAACTTGCTTTTCTGCTTCCCGTATGCTGTCTGGTCCAAAGAGTTGACTCTCACCAGTCTGATTCCAAAATAACGGTGTTCTACACTTCCTTCCATACAAAGCCTCAAAAGGTGCCATCTTGATGCTAGACTGATAACTGTTGTTATAAGCAAACTCTGCATATGGCAAACTCTTATCCCAACTGCCACTATTCTTCAACGCACAAGCTCTCAACATATCCTCAAGAATCTGATTTGTTCTCTCTGTCTGCCCATCTGACTGAGGATGGTATGTTGAACTGAAATTTATCTTTGTATCCATCGACTCATGCAACTTCTGCCAAAACCGTGAAGTGAACTGTGTGCCTCGATCTGACACTATCTTCCTTGGTACCCCATGCAAACACACTATCCTTGAATTATACAATTCGGCCAGCTTAACTCCTGTATAAGTCATCTTCACTAGAATAAAGTGTGATACCTTGGTTAACCTATCCACAATAACCCATATAGAATCATACCCATCACGAGTACGAGGTAAACCCACCATGAAATCCATACCAATCTCTTCCCATTTCCACTCAGGTACTTTTAGAGGTTGAAGCAATCCTGCTGGTCTTTGATACTCAGCTTTCACTCTTTGACATACATCACACAAAGCTACATGAGCTGTCACATCCTTTTTCATTCCATACCACCAATACCTCTATTTCAAGTCCTGATACATCTTAGTACTTCCAGGATGAATGGAGTAAGCTGAATCATGTGCTTCCTTTAAGATAGTTTCTCGTAACTCCTTAATCTCAGGTACACAGATTTTGTTCTTGAACCACACGGTTCCTTTCTCATCCTCCCTGAAATCCGGAACTTTGCCCAACTTTATCAGCTTCTTGTACTCTGCAATCTTCTCATCAGTCAACTACCCTTTCCTAATATCCTGCTCAAGTGTCGACTCAATTTCCAATGTCAAAGTATCACTCGAAGCGACTATTCCCAAGTTGAGTTGTGCCATCTCCCAACATAACTCCTGAGGTAACAAGTGTCCTATCAGCATGTTGGTCTGACTCTTTCGACTCAAAGTGTCTGCTACCACATTTGCCTTTCCAGGATGATATTGAATGTCCAAATCACAATCTTTGATGAACTCCAACCACCTTCTTTGTCTAAGATTCAAATCCTTCTGAGTGAAGATGTATTTCAGACTCTTGTGGTAGGTAAAAATCTGACACTTATTTCCAATCATGTAATGCCTCCAAATCTTCAATGCATGAACAACTGCTGCTAATTCCAGATCATGAGTAGGATAGTTCTGCTCGTGCTTTCTCAACTGTCTTGAAGCATATGCTACTACCTTTCCTTCCTGCATCAACACACAACCCAATCCTTGCTGAGAAGCATCGCAGTACACATCGAACCCTTTGTGTATATCTGGCATGATCAACACAGGAGTTGTGGTCAATCTCTTCTTTAACTCTTCGGAACTAACCTGACACTTCTCATCCCACTTAAACTCTTTACCTTTCTCAAGCAGAGTGGTAAGTGGCTTCACAATTTTAGAAAACCCCTCGATGAATCTTTGATAGTATCCTGCAAGTCCAAGGAAGCTTATGATCTCCGGTACATTCTTAGGCGGACTCCAGTTCAATACATCCCGAACCTTGCATGGATCCACTACAATCCCTCCATCTGTGATAATGTGCCCAAGAAAAGAGTCCTCCTTCAACTAGAAAGCACACTTGCTGAACTTGGCATACAGCTGATGCTCATGGAGCTTCTGCAACACAAGCCTCAAATGTTCTTCATGTTCTCCCTCACTCCGAGAAAATACCAAAATGTCATCAATGAATACCACAACAAACTTATCGAGATACTCCATGAATACCTTGTTCATTAAATACATGAAGTATGCTGGAGCGTTGGTCAAACTGAAAGACATCACAGTGAACTTATATAACCCATATCTAGGTGTGAATGCTATCTTTGGTATATCCTCCACTCAAATTTTCAACTGATGATAACCTGATCTAAGATCTATCTTGGAGAATACCTTAGATCCTCTCATTTGATCAAACAAATCCTCAATCTGAGGTAAAGGGTATTTGTTCTTGATAGTAACCTCATTAAGGGATCAATAGTCGATACACAACCTCCTAGATCCATCCTTTTTATCAACGAGGAGTGTGGGGGCTCCCCATGGTGATGAACTATGATGGATAAACCCTTTACTAAGTAGTTCTTCAATTTGTTTATTTAATTCAGCTAAATCTTTAACATCCATTCTATAAGGTCTTTTAGATATAGGAGCAGTACCAGGTATAAGTTCAATACTAAATTCAATGTCACGGTCAGGTGGCATACCTGGCAAATCCTCTGGAAACACATCAGGGAAATCACTCACTACCCTTATATCTTCCAAGGCCTTGCCTTCTACTGAATTCACAATTCCATTGTTAGATGAGGGTGTACCCACATACTTTATTCTCTCTCCCTGTGGACTGGTTAACAACACTGACTTCTTCTGACACTGAATAACCCCATCATGATTTTGTAACCAATCCATCCCGAGAATGACATCTATTCCCCATGATTTTAAGACTACCAGATTAGCAAGAAAGTCTACTCCCATGATATTAATCTTTACTTGTGGGCATATATAACCAGTTTTCATTTCTCCACCCGGGGAGCTAACTATCAGTGGATTCTTCATTGAGCTCATAGATAAATTATGTTTTGTCACAAATTGATCAGTTATGAATGAATGTGATGCTCCTAAATCAAATAATACTGTAGCGGGTACAGAGTTGACAAGAAACGTACCCAATACCATACCGGAGTCATTCTGGGCTTGCTCCACTGATACATGATTAACCCGACCACGCACATGGTTCTGCTGGCCTCTCTTGCTAGGAGTCTGTGGAGTACGAGGCTGTGAAGATGGCTGCCCAGACCTGTTACCACTGTCTCTCTGAGGAGCCTGCATCACTCTCTTGGGACAATTGTTAGCATAGTGCCCCAGCTCTCCACACTTGAAGCATCCACTGGGCTGAACAGGATTAGTGTTTCTGATAGGCGCTCCAGAGCCATTGTTGGGACGACTCAGCTAAAGAGTAGGAGCTCTGGGTGTCTGTGGGTTGAAGCACTGTGGCTGAAATGAACGTTGCAGCTACATATTATGTGGGTACCTCCCACCATGACCACCAGGACAGTACTGAGTCAGTCTCTGCTGAGAACTTAAACGAGGATGAGTGTTGCTGCTGGACTATCCATGTGACTGAAACTTGCATTTCTGTTCACCCATTTCCTTTCTCCTTCTCTCCAGCCCAATCGCCTTCTTCACCAGTGTCTGGAAGTCTGGAAAAATGTGGCTCTGCAGTTGATAATTAAAAGGCCCAATCAAGCCATCCAGAAACCTTTCCTGTCTTTTAGGATCAGTGTTCTCCTCATCCGGTGCATATCGAGACAGATGAGTGAACTTGTCCAAGTACTCGGTCACAGACATGCTGCCCTGCCTCAGTGACAAGAATTCCCTCTGCTTAAGCTTGATTACCCCTGAAGGGATGTGATAGGTACGGAAATTGTCGCCGAACTCCTGCTAGGTTATATTCTGCCTGTTGGGATGTGCAGTTGAATATGCATCCCACCAATCTGCAGCTTGTCCCACAAGTCTACCAGCAACGTATAAGACCAGTTCCCTATCAGTACACTGCACAATCTCCAGCTTCTTGGTAATTGTCTTCAACCAGTCATCTGCATCCAGTGGATCAGACGAGTGAGAGAAGGTAGGAGGATGGTGGCTCATGAATTCCTTGTGCCTGTCCCTGGGGCGGTGGAGGAGCTGGCTGTGGTGGCTGGTTCTGCTGAGCTTGCATCTATTGCACAGTGTTGGTGAGGTTTTGGATCAACTGCATCTGCGCTTCAAAGAACTGCTGCATAGCCGGATCCATTGCTTGATTAACCGGTGGGGGTGGTGCAGGATTCTGCTGATTAGCAATATGAGCACGGATCACAGGCAGTACCTCTTGACCTCCTCCGGACCTGGTGTTTACCATCTGAACGTTAGAAAAATTATAATTCAGAAAGATGTACTTGAATCAATGCATAAGGAGATAACTCAAATTGAATAAGCAACATGTTCTCCAACTAGGAAAGATTCTGTTGACCTCAAAGAATTATGTGTAACTTTCTGTATAGTTATCCAAAAGTCATGAATTTTTACCATGTTGTGAAGGATAAAATTATGAAACCATCCCAACTGAAATCACCTCAATTGGATATCTACAACTCGAGATAAAATTCAAACAGTGCAGCTGTACCAGCAGAAATTTACAGACTCTAATGTGTTCATTACTTTGTGCATGCTCCCAGAATATATACTATATAACATTGAATTTTTGACATAAAATCATCCTCAAAATTTGTGAACTAACCCAACTGGTTTCATGTCATTTAGAGTTCTGTAGCTTGAGATATAAACAAAATATCACTGATATGTCAAATGACTGCGAGAACAGATTTGATTCATTTCAATATTGCATGAGAGATTAATCAAAGACAACCGGATTGGAAACCCAAACTAACTTTAATTAACTTAACAATTTTGATTGTATAGTGGCCATCACTCCACCATACAACTTGCACTCAAACAAAGATCCAACTCAAACATGTTTGCAAGCATCATTCATTTATTACAAGCATTACGTCCTCGCAGGAACGATCTAACGAAACTATAAATGGTAAAGGTAGGCATCCTAAGATCCTAGACAAGGCTAGTTGTTGCTTCAGCAGTGCCGTAGCGGAGTCTCTTGCGCGGAGGAGAAGCTATAGACTGATATGGCACTACTTCTTGAGGGAGTCGCTGACCAGCCAGTTGTGCTTCTAAATGTGCAATTCTTGCTTGTGCAGCCTGCAACTCCTCATGGTACCTATCCATTTCAGCCGTTGCACCCTCCAGGTCGGTGTTCAACATAGCAGTCACTCGAGCCAAGACATCAATGCGATCATCCCCTCCAGCTAGCACTATAGTCTCCTCTGCGCCACTTGCACAACGGGGAACATGACGATACTCAGAATCATGCAGACGCTCCCGTTTTGCGTTGCAGAGTGACCAACGTGCCCTTCTTGCCGCATCATTAACCGCAACATCATCTGAGGAGAAGTGAGTTGTGCTATGATGTGACGAGCGATACCTCTAGCCATCAGTGTCATTCAAGGGCATCCGAATGTAGACCCTGCTGGTGTAATAGTCTCTCATGCCTGGTTCACTGAAATGCTTTGTGACATAAAGGGGCCTCATGGTGTACCCCAAGTGTTGCAGAACTTCTCGCAGAAGGATACAGAACTGCCTATTCTCATCCTCAGTGGAGTGCTTGTGATACACCGCTCCATGACAGCGTGGATTCTCATCCTCTTCCTCCTCCGGGTTTTCATCTGCATTGTTGTCATCATCATCATTCCCGCTGTCATCTCCGGAATCATCCGGATCACCACCCTTAGCATCGAGTGTAGGAGCAACAGGCGCAGGAGGTGCCTCATCATCTGCCATAGGTGCTGGTGGGATCACGACATCCCCATCAGCATCAGCCTCCAACACAGTGCCATCGTACAACTGCGGCTGCTCCAATGGCTCTTCCTCCATCTCTACCTCTTCTGGATCTTCCTCTTCGGGTTCTGGCTGCACTTCCTTCGGATCTTCCTCAATTTCAGCCTCTGGCTGAATGTCCTCGAGTTCCTCCTCAACATCCTCGAAACGGTGACGAGGAGCCAGCTGTCCAGTGGTAACACATCCACCAGTGCTCTTGCGAGCAGTCAGGTAGGTTCTGTCCATCCGTCAAAGTAAAACTGAACTCAGAGTACAGAATAAATCAAAATGACAGAGTTTAAATGATAAACAAGATTAAATTAGATTTTTAAAGCATAAATAGGATGATTTGAAGCATGACATGGTTTTCTAGAACGTGAATCCTTAATTTCGTCCATTTCTAACTAAGGTTGCGACCTATAGTCATCACGGCTCTGGTACCACTTTGTCACATCCGATTTTACGAGGAAAACTGAATGCATCTCATATGTGCACCAGGATCAATTTACACACACATGATAGACAAAAGAGTGTAATACCATTGCAGTAATAAAATGTACAAGAGTTAAACTGATACAATATTCTTTATTACACTCAGACGGGTGGACTTGAAGGTCCAAACACAAAACGATAACTAAAGACGAGTGGCTCCTTCTTCAGCTTCCACAGGCATGATGACTGGGGGATCCGCATGCCTTAGAACTCCTCGTAGTCGCTCCAGTATTCCTCCTCACCCCCGATGTTCTCCTCTGAATAGCGGTAAGCAAGGGGTGAGCACACTTATGGTTGGAGCTCAGCAAGTGGGGGAAACATGCAAGGCTAACAAGGATAGGCTATGGTTCACAGCGGTAAGCATTTTATAAGTTGGTCAAGTTTTACTTAACAGCACCTAATTACTAAGTGTAAGTTCATACCAACCCACTTAACTTTAAAAGACATCTTAACCCAAACCATAAGACCCACAATTTACATCCATCTTTATGTTTGATTATCATGTGAGGGTCCAAGCCTCTCTTGACTGTGAGCACGGCTAATCGATCAGTTTTACACTCTGCAGAGTTTGTACACTTTACCCACAGTTCGTGTTCCCCATTTAGCCCGGATTAGCTAGACCCTTAAACACTTCCAAGGTGAGTGGCTAGGGGTCCACTACGAAGCCTTTACAAAGGAAAGAAGAGAAACCAACAGCCCGCAACAGTTACAGCTCAGGGCAGACCATAACCCTCCCTAATGGTCAGCACCTTAGCAAAGGCTGCTACCCTAGAAGAATCGGGCTATACCCCTGCAACCCCGAGCCCCCTGTTCCCCTCTCGGTAAAAGGCTATCAGCTAACCCACTCTCCTAATTACTTGGCTAAGCCAGAGCCATGTGGACTATGGTTGTACTATTGTCTTGGGTGGTTCTCCATGTTCCATTTAAACCTTTGGTGATCTTATCTTAACATTGACATATCCAACACAGAACTGAGTTGCATTACCATAGCCAACATAAAACCATCCCAAAAGTTTAAGCAAGCTAAGCAATTATCTACCCAAGCATTTGATAAACATGGTTGATCAAGGTAACGAGATAAAACATCTAGTCAGGTCCTTAAAAAGGTGTTTGCCCATCATATTAATGCATTGCAACTGAAATAGTAAATATTGTTTAAGCATGCAGTGTTATAGGTTTAAAAGAGAAAATGCAGAGGGGGAAAGCGACTTGCCTTCCTCTACAAGCTGGGTATACTCTTCTTCAAAAGAAGGCTCTTCCTGATCACCTCCGATGGGGAGCTCAGACGAAACAGGCATGATATCTACGCAACAAACATATACAACAAACAATAAATAAGCTGTACACCAAACAGTAAAAAAAAAGTTAAAAACTCGCTGTCTAAATGATTCTACTCGCTGAGACGATCATTTCGGCATATAGAACGCTAAAATCGGAGTTAAAAAAAGAAAGTTACGTTTAAAACAAGTTCCAGGGACCTATCTGCAATAAAACTAAATTTTACAGAGCTTTTATAAACAAAACCAGGGACTAAAACATAATTTCATATAAAAATAGGAGGGCTAAAGTGCTAAAACACAAGAAAAAACTTCTAGTGATATTAACCAGGGTAGACAGGGGCTAGCTTGTAAATTTCTGGACCTGGTTGCAAGATTCTTATAAGGTGGAAGGACCGGCTTGCAATTCCACAAAAACTCAGAAGCTCTTTCAAGAAATCGCCGCAGCCGAACCGTGGATCTCAGATCCAACAGCCGTGGATGCGTGCACGTGCGGTGAACCGCGCCGTGAACCCGGTGCACGGGTCCACGGTGGACCGCACCGAAGGGGTACGCCCCGAATAGATCCTACGGTCCTGATCGTGCGCGAGCGAGATGCGGCGGCGGGCACGCCGGAAAGGACGGTTGCGCGGCGGTTGTGACAACCCCACCCGAGATAATTCCATACTATCGCCTAAACCACTCCATTTGGTCATTAAGCGATAATAAAGAAGCATTTCGTTGAGTGTTGCCGGGTTTACACCCGGTAAATGACTTGGAGACATAGAGAGGATCGAACGAATGCATTAAAACTCCCACGAAGGAGAGTCTAGAGTGCCTTACAAATTAGACTATCACATCCCCGTAGGGGTCATTATTACAAACATAGTTCTTCGACATGAAAGTAATTGGTTCAGAGTTTATTGAAAACAGCTGAGGATAACTAAACGATACGACCACATCATAGGAGGCCTGTCCATGATGTCATCACTCTTCGTCACCCACCCATTCCAGCTCCCAGCCGGGTGGAAGTTCTCTGGGCCACACACCAGATGCATTACCTGGAACAACATTTATAAAGCAAGGCTGAGTATACTAATACTCAGCAAGACTTACCCGTCTAGAAGAAAAGACTTTACCTCTAGTCATGCAAGGCTTTTGGCTAGTGGATTTGTTTGCCAAAAAGCTACTAAGTAGTGAATCCTTACTTTCACATTTCGGGAAATTCCTTGCAGGTAATTTCCCACTCACTCAAATCCATTTCGGGAAATGCTCGCTTGCGGTTCTGGCTTTTCCCTTCTTCCTTGGTAAGGTCCATTGGTAGCTTCGAGGGTGGTAGTAGAGAATCAGAGGTGTTGAGTGGACTCTTCTTCATATGATCTGCCAACACATTGCATAAGTGGGCCTGCTCAACCACGGACGTAAATAACGCCTGGGACAGACCATTAGTTAAACTAGTTTGAGATATCTCTTGATAACGATCCTGGAGGATATTGTCCACGATATGACTTAACACTGAATTTTGCTCTTCCAACATCTCGATTGCACCAGCAATGGTGTCTATAGCGCCCTGAGTAGGTACACGGGGTGAGAAGGACTCAAAGGGTTTAGGTTTCACTGGATCTTTTTCGGTGGAGTTCATGATCTGAGCGACCAAATTTGGTCCATCTGGATTAGCACCAAGGGGAGGTTGCTGCTGCAGCATCTGGACGAGCTGCTGCTGCGTCTGAAGGATTTGGCACAACATTCCCTTTTGAGCAGCCATGAATGCCTCTACCATCGTTCTGGGTGGTGGTGGTACGTCGCTACCACTACTCGACACACCAAAACCATCTGGGGAGCTGCATGTCGGTCTCATTATCTGGAAGAATTGAGCTTTCATTAAATACACATCCATAAGCTTGTTCTCACGAGCAGAACATGTATGGCGAAAAACTCAATTGGAACAAAAGTTCGACTTGGGCAAGAAATAGTCTAGAATTAAGAATTTCATGCGCTCAGCTCAAGACTACAAGGATTCATGACTCAAGTGTGCAAACAAATGCAGGGGTTTGGAGCAATTTGATATCCAACTTGGAATCAAAAGCTAAAGTCATCACGTGTGGAAGAATTTGGTACGGGGGTCTTATTCTGGCGACGGGGAACAAAAATTCCCACTCAAACACCAGAGTCCCAAAAATTTTTGCCAAATTTTACCAGTGACTCGGTACACTTTTGGTATTCAAAGGTAGAACTAGATTGGATTGGAATATACTCGAAAAATTTCATTTGCAGAGGGATGCTACTCTGAAAAACAGCAGAACAGGCGCTCACTAAACTGAGCATAACTCTCTGCAGAAATTTCCTAAAATCCTGAAAAATTCACAGTGGATGCTCAACTTGATAAGGAACAACTTTTCTAAAGGATATCTAGTCAGATTCTTTACAGATTTGGCCACAAAAATTGAGAAATGACAGAGACAGAATCTGCCAGAATTTTTCTAAATTCAAAAGAGAGGAAAACCTTACTTAAGATCAAGCAATTCACCCTAGCAAAATTATTCAAGCACTTAAGGGTAATTTTTAGGTTCATCAAGATTTTAATTATGCATGCACATGCCTTAAATGACTTTACACAACTAGATCAAAAAGACGTAGTTAGTGCCGGTGGCAAGCTTATAATCGGCTCTCCTTATAATAACTAGTTGGAGCTACTCGATTCGCACTTAAAGACTTACGAACGTTGTTAGTGTACCTGCAGAAAATGAACCTTTCGTGCCAGCACATCACGAAAGTGTCCACATACATTACCGTTCACTTATAGAAACGGTATCCATGCGTCAAGCCGCTGCATGGACAGCGTCCAACCTCAGAAACCCTCCGTTTGAATGGAGTGTATCCTTGCCTCGCATGATCGACATGCGGAATGCACACGTATGAAACACGTGGCGACACCACAACTCATATCTAGACGCGAAGATGGGATCCATGGAAGGGATCACTCCATCAACCCTCGCAATTCCCGTGATGCTTGAACAAAGCGCACGTATGAAACACATGGCTCATCTAGTTTGGTTGTGCAATAAAGTAAGTCTGACATAAAGTAGAGTGCTGGAAGTTAGCAAAATAAACCATAGATTCTTATGCCACCTTAAAGAACCCAAAAATTCCTTCTAGGGCCTCTCGATCTAGATCATTCCTTAACGATCCAACGGATTTTCAAAATCCAATCAATCTTGACAAGTTTTATTGTAAACCACGTGATTAATATTAATCTAATCACTCCGGTGCATTCGGTCGCTCTGATACTAGCTGTGACAACCCCACCCGAGATAATTCCGTACTATCACCTAAACCACTCCATTTGGTCATTAAGCGATAATAAAGAAGCATCTCGTTGAGTGTTGCCGGGTTTACACCCGGTAAATCACTTGGAGACAGAGAGGATCGAACGAATGCATTAAAACTCCCACGAAGGAGAGTCCAGAGTGCCTTACAAATTATACTATCACATCCCCGTAGGGGTCATTATTACAAACGTAGTTCTTCGACATGAAAGTAATTGCTTCAGAGTTTATTGAAAACAGCGGAAGATAACTAAACGATATGACCACATCATATGAGGCCTGTCCATGATGTCATCACTCTTCGTCACCCACCCATTCCAGCTCCCAGCCGGGTGGAAGTTCTCCGGGCCACACACCAGATGCATTACCTGGAACAACATTTATAAAGCAAGGCTGAGTATACTAATACTCAGCAAGACTTACCCGTCTAGAAGAAAAGACTTTACCGCTAGTCATGCAAGGCTTTTGGCTAGTGGATTTGTTTGCCAAAAAGCTACTAAGTAGTGAATCCTTACTTTCACATTATAGCTCAAGTTCTAGTAGAAGTAACCATTAATAAATCTGCAACTATTGCAACCAAAGTTGTACAAACAATTAATCAAAGTAATAATCTTCACAAAGTTCCATCATGAAGGGATATCATGGCCAGTCGGGTAAGTAGTCTCAGATAACGATGAGAGGCCGACAATCGATTGATTCAAAACCTTGCAAGGTGGACCTAAACACACGGGAGGTGCCCTCACTAAGAGTTCACCAACCAGGCGGTTCCCGTCATTCCTCGGTTTGGGGATAATAGCTCACAGTCTTAAGTACATGGTTTATCTGGGCTACGCCACTAAGGTCACCCAGCCTCACGCATGCACTCGGGGAGCAAACCTAGGACCGCAACCCTAAGAGTAGTGATAGTAAAACTCCGTACCGCCTCATTTAGGTACTAGGCTTACCGTGCCCATTTCCGACAAGTGTTTAGTACTTTCAAACACTTAACCAACGAAGCCATTGGACCGGAGCCCAAATCCCATGCTCTTACCACATGAGCAATCCATTTAACATATGGTGATTCCATAAAGGAGATCCTATTCTCGCGAGTGACGAACATCACTCGACTTGTACCGGATCCTTAAGCATAGCAACTAGCGACCTAACATGCTAGTAAAAGATCATAGGTACCTGGGGATCATGCAACTAGGGTTTCATTTCAACTCCTGAACGTAAATGCACATAAGATAACAAGATGTAAATTCAAAAGTTTAAAGAAACACATGGGTTAATGAATAAACCGGGGCTTGGCTTTTTTGGAACAAGTAGTTAGACACACTTCCGGACTTTGGCCCGAGTCTTGCTCTATGGCGATGTAGTGCACGTCTCCTCCAGCTCCCTCGTTGACGTCCGCTAGCACGAGCGTGTAGCTACCGTCGGGAACTTCTACACGGAGGATGCAATGCAAGACTTAAGTGACCATTCGATTATTACTTTCCAAACATCTTATGACAACATGGGGTGCATGATTGAACACATTCACCTAGATAATAATACATTCAGCATACTCTTCCTATAAGGAACAATATGCAATGCTTGTTTATCTAGAATTTTATTAGTGACTGTGTACATATATATATATATTATGGGTTAATGTAATTCACACAACAAAACAGTAGCAACAGCTACAAGTTGGATAGGGTTGGTCATATTCACCTGAAGAAATGCATTTAAACATTTCTCCCTTTTAAAGATAATTAAAAGCCTGTTTAGCCTTTTCTTTAATGTGATTGCATGCACATCTATTAAGGAATATCTCATTTAAATACAAACAGCAAGGAATTTACTTTTGCACCACCATTTTACTTTTCTAACTCATTTATTTCACTTATGCACAAAAGGAGGCATTTTTCCTATTTTCCTTTTACTAAATTAATCTAGTTAGCAACCTTTTAACAACTAAACACATACAAACTTATCCAACAGTGCCCACTGGCCCCAAGGACCAGGAACACTCCCTTGGATAGCAAGGAATTGATTTTGCACAGTTGAATTTAATGTACAAAATTTAAAGGCATTACTAGTTAGCACATAAGGGAATAATGCATATTAAAATAAATACAACATAATTGAATCCCAACTTTCTTCTACACATGCTTTGGTCCAAAACAAGCCCAAAGAACCAAGAAACACACCTATAGCCTTTATGAAACATGCTACACATATTTATGATTAAAAACAAGCATAAATAAGGAAATAATATTTCTAACAGAGATAAAATCATGGTAAATTCACTAAAGATGCTTTTTATCATAAAATGACCATAGCCAGAAGTTGGGCTCAAAAATAATTATTTGTGAAGCTACAAAAATCATCTAGGCAGATTTGTAAATTTCACAAAATGATTTTTATAAAAAGATTTTTTCAGTAACTTTGTGCAATTTGTGGTGTGGTGACCAGTCATGACATGGTGTACAACATATCCAAGATATAACTCAAGAACTTGTGTAGATTTTGCAGAAACATAGATCTAGGGATTTTACATTTCTATTTTTCAAGCAAAAATTGTAGCTCAAAAGTATATACATCTTTGGAGAAAGTTGTAGTTCTGGTTGTACTGAGCACAGAAAAATTGGGTTTGCTATTTTTGGATTTTTCTACGATTTTATAAGCATTTTGCAAGTTTCAGCTGAAAAGCACAAAAGAGTAAGAATCAATTTGCACCCAGACCCTCGAAAAGGTTGAAAGGCTCACAAATCTGCCCTCGGTTTGCACAGAACACCCTGGAAGTTTCGGGGGCTCTGCAATGTGGTTCTCGGGCTATGGGGGCGGCGCGGCTTGGAGGAATTCCGGCGACCTCTCCGGCGACCTCGACCGGGGAGTGCTTGGGAAGGCTCTAGAGGTGTGTGGGGGGGGGCTTGTGTGCGGTTTTGGGGCGGAGCGGGCCCGCCGGCGAGCGGCATGGCGGAGACCGGGCGGCGGTGGCCGCGGGCGATGTTGCTCCGGCGAGCCTGCGGTTCGTCCCAAGCAATGTGTGGGCGGGGGAGCTCCAGTAGGTCCTAGTGAGGCTGCCTAGAGGTGCGGTTGGCTGGGAAATAGAGTGGACGCGGGAGCTCAGCGTCAACGGCCATGGCGGCGCGGCGGTTCTGGGCGTCAGTGCGCTACGCGCGGCCGGCGAGCTCTTGCGGCTTTATAGGCACTCGTGCCTTGGAGAAGGAGTCACGACCGTCCACGGTATGGGGCGCAGCACGGCAAGGTACGACGACGACGTGGGGCGGCATCTACGGCGGCGCGGCTATAGTGCGCGCGACGCGTGGGTCCAGGGGACGGGCTGTGGATGGCGGTGCGGTGCCAGGGGCAGGGTCCATGGCGCGCGGGCCGAGGCCGGCCTCGGCATCCGGGCCCGCGCAGGGGCCGCGCCACGGACGACGCGCGAACGCCGGCGCGGGCGCCGCTCTGGAGTGCCAGGGTCAAAACCCATTCAACCTGCCTGCTTTGAACTGAACTTTTCTCCAAAAATTTGAACTGCAGTGCACAAAAGTTTGAATAGGAAAGTTGCAGATCTAGCATCCCTCTACAACTTCTACAAAGGGCGTATGGCCTTTTTCTCAACCATTTGTGCAAAATTTTCATGCCAAGTTGGCTGTTTCCTGGGCGCCAGTGAACAGTGTCGAGGAGCGTTGACCAAGCTTTTTCACGCATTTCCACTCCAAATCTCAAATGCCACTCAACATCAAAGTTGTGTTCTATGAAAAACTACACAACTTTCGTATTATGAGAATTTGAAGTGTTTAGGCGAAATTTGGAGAACGCGGCAAAAGTTCCGGCTGACACTGGTGGGTCAAAAGGGGTTCAAGGGGTTTGACAAGGGTTTTGACCAAGGGTTGACTATAGTTGACCAATAAGGGTCATTAGGGGTCATTGGTGATGTTTTCGAGGTGACGGCCCAGGTTGACCATCGTTTTGACCAAAGTCAACTCTGTTGACCGGATCCTTAGGGTTAATTAACCCGGCCGAAAACCTGGGGCGTCACAGCGGTGCACGGCGGCGGCTCGCCGGCGTAACCTCTGGATGGCGCTCCCGGCCACCGAAACGACCACGGGTTGGTGCAATGTTTAGCGGGGCTACTTGCGCACGTGACAGGGGAGTCAAGGGGGACGCCCGTGCCTCGTCGACGGCCGGCGCCGGAAGGGGGCGGCACGGCTGCTCCAGCGAGGTCGCGCGTGCGACGGTGAGGCCATAGGGAAAAAGAAATGGGCGGGAAAGGTTTCTCACCACGCGTAGAGGAGCTGGGCGTGCTTGAGGGCGAAGGAGATGAGGCGGCGTAGCAAACCGACGACGGCGGCGGATCGGGCGGCGCTCCGGCGACCCTCGAATTGGCTCAGGGAAGGCTCGGGTTCGTCAACCTGCTGCAATACAAGCTCGGTGAGCCCCTGGCGAACCAATAGAGAAAGGAAAAGGGGCGGAGGGTGTTGTCCGTCACCGGCGGCGGCGATGACACGGCGGTAGCGAACGAACAGAGGAGGCGGCAATGGTGAAAGGGATGCTCAAGCGCGTGTGCTTGCAATGTGAGAGCAAAGGGGCAAGCAGGAGCTTGGGATCGACCTTGAATAGCAACCGAGAGAGAGGAAAGGGAGGGGAGGCGGAAGGGGCAAGCGGCGGCCGGCGCTTGCCATTAAAGGCCGCGTGCATCTCGGGCAGGAGTGGGGGAAAAGGCAAACGGCCGGATTTGAATGCGAGGAAATGCCGCCTTAATTGGCCGGCTCGAGCGAGTAGGAAGGGGAAGGGAAGCGGCAGGGCGCGGCGGGGATCGCGGCGGCGCCGGACCGGGCGAGGCAGAGGAGGGGGGAGAAGAAAGGAAGGTGAGGGGAGCCACTGACCGGTGGCCGGGTCGTCAGCGAAAGAAAGAAAAAAGAAAAAGAGATGGTGGCCGTGGGCTGCCGCGGGGGAAGTGTTAATGGGCTGCTGGGCCACCGGGCCGAAAGGTAAGCGAGGTGAGTTTCTTTTTTTCTTTTTCTTTTTCAATCCCTTTTTAAAACAACCTTTTAAATTCAAATTCAAATCAAACCTTTTCAAACTTTTCACAAAATTTTTATAATCTTTTTAGAAGTCACACAAGCAACTAAAAACCATGCAAAGCCAATTAATGATGCACAATCACTTGTTGTCTCTAGATTTATTAAATTAATTTTAATATTTTAGAGCTCAAATTAAATAGCAAATTTCAATTTAAATCCTTAAGGCTATGTGAATAGTTGCTAAGTGATTTTTAGTGATGGGATTTTAGGGTGTCACAGTATGAGGGGTCTATTGGCTGCCTGGCAATTAAGGCCGAGTAAAGCCAATTCAACTCTGTGTCGGTCACCTTCGTCTCCCTTGTCCTCCCTAAAATCCTTTTACACATCCATGAGTGAAACACTTGGATGATGGGGTTTCGGATGGAATTCCTTTGTTGGTGGGCTTCCCCGGAGATTAAATTCCAAAATCCATCCAACATGCCTTCTGACACGTCAATTTTCTCCGGAGCTCCCTTATTATTTTGAAAGGGAACCACTTGCTGAATTCCCTCCAATCGGAATGATAAACTCGACACCCCCTCATCAAGGATAGGTGCCATGGTCATCAAAAATTTCCAAGGCAAACTACTTGTGGGTGTTTGCCGACACCCCGTTAGAGAATTGCACCCATCCTAGGTGCCCCAACATATAATATATGTCTTTGCCAAAACCCAACGAGTTGAGAGCTTGATCATTGAAATCGACGTTTGCCACAAGCCTCTTCTCAAGGCGAGAGAGTTTCTTCTCCTCCTCCTACGACATGATGATGAAGCCATATGTGGAGTACCGCGGAGTGTATGAAGGTGGAGCGGATGAACGGGTCGATTGATGAGGTGGGACGGGCGGCTCCTCCGTACGCCCTTGAGGTTCGGTAATCCTCATGGACGAGCACCTTGCTGCCCTCATGCCACCGAGGAGGAGAGTATCGTTCCTTCTCAGCGGTGCCATGTCCTCCTCCATGCTCCAAGGAGACTCCGAAACCGAGTGCCTCCTTGAAGACGTCGTCGAACATGGCTTGGATGATGACGACCCCTTCTTCTTGGTGAAGAGACTTGTGGTTTTCTTCCACATGATTACAGCACTCTTCTCTCTAACATAATTCCAGGTTTTAACTAGTAACAAAGCACTTAAAGGATTACTTCGGAGTATGGACTTTGAGTGGATTAATGGTGTGAATTGTTTGAGCAAAGAAGCTTGGGAAGGTTGTCTAAGTCTATGGTGGTTCTGGATTAAAAACTTGAGCACACAAATAGGGGAAGGAGAGAGTTGCTTGCCTGCCGAAGATGAGCACCCGGGGGTGCTATTTGTAGGGGAGGCCGGCCGGCCTGGGCCGACCGGCCTGGGTGGCTATGTGCCTCCCCTGGCGCGTCTTTCCTCCAAGTGATGATCTCCTCTTTGTGACTTTTGTGCCCGCGTGCTCCACTAGTTTCACCGCCAAAACTCTCGCATCCACTCCTTTGTTTGCATTATTGGTCCTTCCACTTGATGCCTTTGCTTTGAGTCATGTCCATGCTCCCTTGCTTCACATGCCACCATGAATTTCCTGCAAAGAAAAGCTTTCTGCCCACCCATGCTTGTCCTTTGCATGTGGTCTTGATGAAAGTTGTTGGAAGGGCACCCAATGATGCATCATGGTGCATGCATGATTTACTTAACTAGATTGCGTCCCTCAAAGCATGTCTTAAGCCTAAGCACTCCTCTAATTTCGAAAATTAAAAATAATTTCAGAGCTATGGGAGAGCTCAAGGATAAATTTAGAGAAGTTTTCAAACCATTAAAAACAAATGTAATTCGAAAATATTTTCTGACTACATTTATATCGGTCTCACCGGTATTGTTTGCCTTCATTAGTTGAGAGCAAACTTTTCCCGGCTTGATGGGCATAAGTTTAGGTTCTAATTTTGGCTTAATGAGAGAGATTTTGAATGAAATAAAATTAAATGAGGCTTAGAAAAAAATCTAATCTTAGAGAAACCAAGGATGTAGATTTTTAAACCAACCAAAAGTTAAGTTTCTAGGTTCACGCAAGTCCTACCACGTGCTGAAAATTAAATAACATCTAGGTACAAGTCATGGCCCTACTCGTGTGTTTTTTAGCATGAAAAACAGGTCAACCACAACATCATAAAGAGGATGAATGGTCGAGTTAGGTTCTGAATTTATTTGGTTGTGGTTTCTCGAAAAGAAGCAAACAACCACATAGGATGGTTCAAGTAAAGGGTTTCTGATCAAGCAAAATATTCAACCAAGAATTATGTCTCTAATATTGTTCAACCATTCTAAGTCTAATGTCTTGCGCAGTAAATTTCAAAACTGAATTATTTGAAAAGACTCGAAAAACCTGGAATCGGGTTGTCCTCCCGGTTGCTTATTCTTGACTCGACGAAACGGGTTGCCTCCCGCCTAGCGCTTCGTTTATAGTCCATGGCTAGACTTCCTCACTTGATTACTTCGGATCAACGCTCTTTGTGGGCGTTGCAATCTTGGGTACCCACTACCGCACCATCTTGGGCGCAGGCTTATTCTCCGGCTTAGTCATATTTTTGATCTTCACAGGCGGCTTTTGTTCCTTTGTCTTGACAGATGCAATAACTTCCTTGATTTTCTTCACGTACTTCTTCTTCGGCTCTTCCTTCTTCCTTGGTTTTTCCTTAACAATGCGACTATGAGGTGGAACATATTTAACTTCAATCATATTGCATACCTCGAGGCGTGGTCGAAACTTGAAAGAACGTTTCTCACCATTAATGTCGAAGTTGATCTCCCCCTTGCCAACATCAATAGTAGCTCCCATGGTCTTGAGGAAAGGCCTCCCAAGGATGAGTGATGGCTTCTCCCTCTCTCCCATCTCGAGTACCACGAAGTCAACAGGGATGAAGTGATGTCCAACCTTCACGGGCACATCTTCAGTGATGCCCAAGGGATAGCGAATGGAGTTATCACCCAACTCCAAGCACATACCCGTAGGCTCCAATGGTAGGCGTAGCTTCTCGAACACATCCCTTGTCACGATGCTCACACTAGCTCCAAGGTCGCATAATGCCTTCTCGAACTTGAACGAACCAACGGAACATGAAATTGTCGGGCATCTGGGGTCTTTTTGCTTCTCTAGTCCATTTGCAATAGCGGCACTACATTGCTCGGACATCTTGACATGATCTACCCCGAGTGTTGCTATCTCATATTTACTTGCACGGATATCTTTGAAGTAACGAGAATATGTAGGAACTTGAAGGGCATCCGATAACGGCATGTTGATGCTAAGTCTACGCACAACCTCCACAAACATCTCAAAGTGATTATCAAGTTTACCTCGGAAGTAGCGTGGCTTGAGTTGCGGTATCTTAGTGTCTTCTCCCAGCATCTCAAACATGGGCTCTTCGGTGACGATCCCCGGAACTTCCTCCTTAGCAAATTCCTCCGCCTCGGCGGATGGTTTAGGCTTCCTTGCCCCTGCGGAATGTTCCGGATCTTCGGTCTCCTTCCCCGAACTTGTTTGAATAGCCTTCGCCATTTTGAGACCTTTAGGTTGTCCCGGAAGCTTCCCTTCATTAGCGGTTAGGCGCCTGACAAGTTGTCCCACTTGCGTCTCTAGCATCTTCATCATGTTGAGCACTTGATGGTTGGAGCTTCCGACCTCCATCACTTTGCAATCGATGTTCTCCAACACCTTGTCTATGGCTTTGAACTTGGTGACGATGTCCTTGTTGATCTTAGCTTGCTCGTCCATGAAGTCCTTCAATTGTATATGAAGCGGAACCGAATTCAGAATGGATGAACTTGCATTAAATTGAGGTCTACCTTGCCCGTAGCGGAAGTTCGGCAAATCTCCCTTCCTCATGTAGTCGAGCACCTTGGCTTCCTCCGGACAATCCTTGTGGACATGGCCATATTCTCCGCACTCTTCACATGTGGATCTTGCTTCGACAGCCTTTAAGTCTTGAGCCTCTTTCTTTTCTATCTCCATCTTCTCCAACCTCCGCATGAGTGAATCGATCTTTCCTTCAAGTACGTTTTCCTTCTCCACTTGCAAGACTCCTTTGACGTTCCCCGTGGGTTGAACCGGAAGTAAGCGTCCGGATGCGCCGATGTGTCATTGTCCGCGACCTTCTTGAATAGAGTGAAAGCTTCGGTCGGCGTAAGCTCGATGATAGATCCTCCCGCTGATGCATCAATGATCGTCCTTAATGCCATGGTGAGTCCTTGGTAGCACTTTTGCACGAGGTCCTCCTTCTGGAACTTGTGATGTGGAACCGCCCGAGTGTACTCATTGAAGCGCTCGAATGCCTCCGAGGTAGTTTTCGTAGGATATTGAGCAAAAGTAGCAATCTTATTACACAAGCTTTGAGTTTTACCCGGCGAGGCCCTCATCAACGCATTCCAATTTTGCACCATCTCCGCCGGTTGAGAGTGGAACCATTGCAAGGCTTTCCCGAGTAGCGAGAACGGGAAGAGCCTCGCCCTCATTTGATCTTGAGTCACCCCGGCCATGTTGAATGTCTGACATAGTTGATTGAACACTTGGAGTTGAAGGTTCGAATCCTCTTTACCGGTGAAGGGTGAATGCTGCACCATGCGGATTGTTGAGGTCTTGATCTCGAACGGCCTTCCGATCTCCGCGAGGTTCAAGATTGGTAGGTTGACGATGTCCGGGGTGCATAGCTCCCCGATCTTGCGTTCTTGCGGTTGATCTCCCATAGGTGGAAGTCAATTCTCTCGAGGACTTTGAGGTGGTGAGTTCTTCAAAGATTCAAACGATCCTTCGTCTTCCGACTTTGAATCTACAAAATCCAGCTTTTTAGCTTGTTGTGCTTCGCGTCTCCTTAGCCTTAAAGTTTTTCTGGATCATCCACAAAATTATCAGGTTTGTTGGAGAGGTAGCCATCCATCTCCTGTTAGGGTTAGCGATAAACAAAATATATAAAAAATGAAAAAGTAAAAACAAATCTAAGAAAACTAGGGTTAGAGAAACTAGATTAGATTGATTTTGAGGATGATCAAAAATTAGTAGATGCAAAAAGAAAAACTAAAAGAAAACTGAAAATTACACAAAAAGCCTTAAAAGATCGAATCTTGATCACTTGTTCCCCGGCAACGGCGCCAGAAAAAGGGGCTTGTTGATGGTGTATAATCGTATTAAACTTCAAGTACACTTTCAAGCAGACAAGTCTCCCGTCGTAGTCAAGGCACCCTTCTTCCCTCGAGTGGTGAACCCGAGGTGTCGAATCTGTGGAAAAAATGTGTGATGCAAGTTTTGATCTATTAAAACAAAGAAACTTCAATCTTCGAGAGGTGAAACCTATGCATCTAATCTTAAAGAACATCAAAACAAATCTAATCTACTAAAGAGGTAGCAAGAGATAGAGGGGGATAGATAAACCAATCTAGAGAGATTGGATCAAGCCTTTGTTGAAGTTCCGAGCAAGAGAGGAAGTAACAAGTTCAATCTCATTAAAAGCCTCTTTAAACCATGGTTTCCCGTCCGACTCCGAAAACACCCGCCTTTTGGAGCCACCGTTTTGTCACAACACACCCCTATTCGTGCGGGTTAGTTTAGGGCAAGTCCAAGGACAAGTTGAAATCTTTCAGAAGGTTAGGCATGCACCTCTAGCCACCACGGCTACAAGAACATCCTATGTGATCTATCTCAAGAATAGATCTAGATAAGAGAAGCCGATCGAAATCAAAGACGTAGGAGAAACACTTGATCGCTAGAAATCGGATTGCAACTTGATAATTCAACATTACATATGATACATGAATCAAGATCACCACCGGGATCCTACCTCGATCTTGCTTCTAGCTCTGGGAACTCCGATGTGGTTTTTCTTGCAAGGTTCCCACGTCGGCTAGGGAGACCCTAGCCAACTACCTCGACCCTCTCCTCTCCGAGATGGTGTCCCTCTCTTCTATGCTCCTCGGCGGCCGATGACAAATGAATTGATCCGTGGCTCTTGGCCTCGGAGCTATAAATAGCTCGAATGGCGGCTAGGTCAAAGGGGGGTGACTGGGCCCCGGAATGGGCTGGGCCGGCCGACCTAGGCCGACCGGCCTAGGCCCATTTCGGCCCAGTTAGCCGCCTCCTTTGCTTGGTGTCAGTTCCCGAGTCTTCTAGATCCTTCCCCTTTCTGCATGTGGACCCTTGTCGTCAGTTTCTCTCCGAGTTGGACGAAGATCCTTGTCTCGCAAGATTCGGCACTTTTCTGGCTAGGTCCTCGGAGTTTGTCATCTTCTCGGGTTGGGTCCCTGGGCTTCTTGGAGTTAAGTTTGCTTCATTGCATGACTTGTACCGGGCTTCAAAGTCTTGTCACAAGGTGCTTGATGAACTTATCCTGAAGTCTTGTTTTCAACACTAAAACCCTGTATAAACACTAAACTCCAAAACTGACATGCACAAATGAACTTGTTATACTAAGGGGGTTAGTACCAATGGATAAGATATAAAAGTTATGCCAACATTGAAGGTAAACTCATGGCTAGGTTGATGGAATTCCACCGTCAACAATTTGTCGCTTCATATTTATACGAAGTGCAATAGTATTGCTAGGGGTGCACAGACGTAGTCGTTCTATAGTAGTGATCGTTGGTGTAGACGTGGTGTCTAGACTGCGGGTTATGCTTTGCTTGCCCTATATCTCATGGTTTGTCTTCAGATAGGCCGCAATGGTGACAGTCATTGGACCCTTTGTACTCCTCCACGTTCGGATACAGCGTAGAGCTTTCGCCTGGAACCAACTGTTATAGCCAGGAGGGAACCGATGCCCGAATCTAGAGTTCCTAACTGAGAGACCGTTCTCGACTCTGTATGCAATCAGCCGGATCATTTCCATCTTCTTCTTATCCTATAGAGTGGTGTTTCTGGATCATATCTAGGATAGGAGGTAGCTCTCTCTGTTCCTTAGATTCGATACCCTTTGGAATACTCCTTAGGTGAAGTGCTACAACGGTGTATCCATGCGCTTGCGGATTCGTTTGCACCCATCAGTATACTCGGGTGATTCTTTCATGCTCACGCTATCCTAGTGCTGTAGTGGTGACGTTAAGAGGTACCAACAAGCATTTCTAGCGCCATTTCCGAGGAACAGTTGTTGTATCTATCTTTGAACCTAGTGGTCCTCGTATCTATCCTTTTCATTTTCTTTATTTCTACCTTTACCCCCGCTACCCATTGAGATGACTTCCGGTCAAAGCCTGTCTACCACTAGGTGTGAGTTCGTTTTAGAGCAACCATCAACTTCTTCATCTAGTTGCAAATTCTAGCTGGAGGTTTGTTTGAACATCAATCCGCCATGGAAAGAAGAGAGATCCTTGAATTCTTCTTAGAAGCATCTTCTTCCCATACTAGTCACAACGAACCCACCAAGAATTAGAGTCGATCCACGAGAGTCTCTTAATAAACGAATTTGAGCTTTCTCCCTGCACATCCTATGATTCTTCTAGAGAGCCTTCTACCGAACCGTGAACACCGAAGGAAGAAGAGATTCAACCTTCGGAGTTCTCTCACATATTTGAGGATGATTCTCCTGGAGACATTATAAATGCCTCGAATCACTATAGGCATGAGAATCATACGACATTGATAGACCTTTATGAGCTCCTCGATGATGTCTGGAATCATGGGACTATAGTGGATTGGTCGCCTCAGGAATTAAATCCTACTACCGAAGCAATTCGGGTTAGCTCGATTTCCATGACTATCCATTGTTCCATGAGGGGAAACTCCATAGATGTTGTTCATGACCCTACTGCTGGAGCTTGCATCACACCGAAGATCCTTCTGGACACTCTGGTGGGTGATATGCCCCTTACCCCGACTGATAGATATATCCGAAGTTGAAGGACCGATTAGGCGACTAGACAGGGGGAGTGAATGGGAGCCGATAAAAATTCTTCTCCAAAGAGATAAACTCGACTATGTCCTGAAAACACAAACAAGGGTTCCCACACGAACTTGCCAAGGTCACGTAGTCACAACAGACCTACCAACACTAGGAACAAGTCCCCAACCAATCCAAAGCAGAAGCACAACACAAGAGGCGAAGGACTTAAGCAATCTACGAAGCCCTAGGCTGACGGTCCTCATTGTTCGGGTGGAAAGTCCTCGAAGGCCAGGCAGACGGTCTACATGTGCAGGGCGGACGGTCTGCAAAAGCAACCCCAACCTCCAGTAGCTACCGAGGAAATTCAGACAATCTGGGTGAGCACTACGATGTTCTGTGCTTCACGGACAGTCCGGCTACTCCGAGCCGACGGTTCGACCAACACTCTCCAACCAAAATCTAAGCACTCAACATATCAAATGAAAGCCACTCAAGAACTTGTGAAGAACACGACGAACACCTAGATGGTTGCCTCCTCGCGGATGGTCACCACAGGGGTCACGAACGGTCCGCCGGGGCCGCAGACAGCAGCCCGAGCTCGACCTTGCAAAGGTCAACTCCTACTTCCCTTCACCCTATCTCCAGAAGCAACCAAGGGATTGCTACCAAATCATAGGAGAAGATGAAGTGTCTCTATGAGATGTTATTCTTATGAATTTGTAGCCTCAAACCCATTAATTCGAGAGGAATCGAGATTCTACCAAGCTCACACGAAAAGCTAGGGTTCCAACCGAAAACCCCGAATCAGAGGCCAAATCTAGCGTTTGAAGGATCTAGATCAAGCACAAAGATGACATCTATCCATGATTCCCACAAACAAAACCAAACACAAACGCCTCAGAATTGAAGGAACAAGCCGTGCACAAATCCCACGAAAAGACTCCAAAAAGACACGAAAATAACTCGAGCCAAAAGAAAGAAATCGACGCAACCATGAATGCTTCCATACAACCATAGGTCAGATTCTCTACAAAATCATGAAGAAAATCTAGCCTAAAGAGCAGGGAAAATGAGAAGCAATCTAGATGGATAAGTTGCCATGGAACCCTAGAGCTATATATATGAAGTCTTTCTAGCTTGGGCAAATGACCAAGCTACCCCTAGAACATAAAGGAAGATACACACCCCTCAGGGGCTAGATGGACAAGTAGAACTCCTCTTCATCGGGCGGCCACACCTTCACCGCAATCGGCGTCCTCCACTGACATCGAAGCTTTTCGGCGTGCCCGAATCCCTTCTCTGCCCGTCGATCCTCTAGTCTTTGTTTTGTGGCTCAACCAAGTAACCCGACGGTTTTGTAATGAACCGCCGCAAACCCCACCTGCAGACTCTGGTGGTGAGTAGCTACCCTGCATCGGCTCCTGTCCACGACTTCGTCTTGCTTTTCTTGCCACCATGTGGCTCGCACTTGAACCTGTTCGGCCACCGGGTCAATCAAGCCGAGCCTACTCGTCTCTCCACTCCTCAAAGGCCCCGCAAGGCTAAGACCTTTCGCTCCTGGTCTTCACCTGCACCAACGCAAATCAAGCCACAACCTGCACCTGGAATACTTGGCCAAGTGTCAGTCCACACCACATTGTCAATCACTCATCACACCAGGGTGCGACCATCCAGCGGTCCTCGGATGATTCGGTCATCAATCTCCCCCTTGATGAGTGCATCTACAACACACATAGTAACCAATTCAAAGAAAAGAGAAAAAGAAAAAATGAACCAAAAACTCAAACAAGTGATCAAAAGCCAAACAAAAGCCAAGACACGATCACATGAGAGAGAAAAATCCCGGTCCCCTCCAAAATTGTCGACTCCTCAAGGTGAGGCAAAAGGGCTCGACACCATCGGCAAAGGAGCACAAATCAAATCATGTGACAAAGAGCTCCCAAAGCATGAATTTAAGCTCCCCTTGAACAAATGCATTTCTCCCATATTTCTCCCCCTTAATGGAAACACTTCCCCTAAATGAATTGGATACTTTCCTCCCCTTGTTGGTAATCCATGAATCAAGTCTACAAATGCAAGTGTGTACTTCTCAAATACACAAAGAGCACTAAAACATGGTAAAAAGGAGACATAGACAAGCAAGATAGCCACATATTCAGTACAAGCATTGCTAACAAGATAGATAGGAACATATAAGCATGTGACATAGCCATGATCAAAATGATGCATTTTCTAACAAAATTTTCCTCTCATGAGCATAGGACCTCAACATGGCCAAAATGAGCACAAACAACACATAGCCCACAAACTTCATGTAAGGTCACAATTTCTCATCACAAGGTCATCACAAACACCTACAAGATGTCTCATGTCATATCAAAGCCACTGAGCCATGTGTCTACTTCTAAACATGAGACTTCTCAATGGTAGACATCATGCAATGGTTTAGCATCCAAGATAAGGAATTTAAAGCACATGTGACATGGAAGCATATTTTTCAAGAATACGCATCTCATATACCAATTTCAAGATTTAAAAATAAGAATGGTACATGAAGTGCCTTTCACTACAAGAAACTATTTAATCTGTGACACAATCATTCTGTCGCGGTTCGTTGAAAATTCGTCTCAAATCAGTGTCTACGATGATTTAAATTTTCGTGGTGGAATGGTCATTAATTAAATCACTCGACGTTTCTTAATAAATGTCGCAATCTGTGACGTATCTGGATCGTCATGGAGTAGCCTAAGGCCCATACAAGCCAACCCTAGCCCACTATTTGTGACAAAATAAATCGTCACGACTGTTGCTGACTTAGCATCCAACGTGGACGATGACATGGCATCCTACGTGGCGATGACGTGGCATCCAACGTGGACCATGATGTGGCATCTGACGTGGACAATGACATGGCATCCTACGTGGCGATGATGTGGCATCCAACGTGGACGATGACGTGGCATCCTACATGGACTATGACGTGGCCACAATTTTAGCACAACACATAAAAAGTTTGACCCACCACAACCCACTTTAGATTCTATGCCAGCCCACAAAGCCCATTTCAGAAAATTAGCAAAATTAGCCTCTCTTCAGCCATTTATCAGAGGACACAATTTTTCAACCCATTTACCAAAATTCAATGAACAGAACTTATACATCATCACATCTCTACAAAACGAAAGTGCAACCAAACCCAGGTATCTCATAGGGCCACATCATCTGTTTCTCACCAGCCGTTGGATTTCGATCCATCTATCTAGAAGCGAGCTCATCGTCTGAGTTTCTAGAGCCTCTGAGCGCCATGGCCGGCAACCTCCCACCACAACCACCGGAGGCCTGCGGCCATCATGCCCCGCATCTGCGGTCCCACGCGGGCGGATAGGACTACACCGCCTTGCGGCTAGCGCGGCGATAGTTGATAGAGAGGGCCTATCCAACCGTCCTCGGCTTGTGGGAGACGAGGGACCTATTCTTTGTCGGTGATCGGTGTGGCGAGGCGAGGTCAGGTCCTCTGACGGAAGCAGTGTGGCGGTGTAGGAGAGGCATAGCAACATCATGGAGCCTGCTAGCTCCCACTCCCACACGAAGGAATCAAGGCGGTCTGGTGCTAAATCCTAAGAAAGAAATCCAAGTTCGTGATGGATGGCATTGTTTAGATGTTAAAAAAATTTGCCTTTCTAATGTACTATAGCAAAAGGTAAATTTCGGCTTTTTGTGGTAAATATCGTCCTACCATGACCTAACTATACTCAAAAGATTCGTGTCGCAAAGGCCATCACAATCGTGTAATTAGTTTAAGATTTCATCTACATTTAGTATTCCGAACATATGTCTTTTGGCGTATTTAATGTGGTGGAGAGAGAGTGGAAAGGAGGATTCCTAGCCAAGTAACATGACCCAAGTTGGCGGGTAAGAAATCTTCCAATTGGTGACAGACGTTGTCGCCGGCGGGGCAGTGGCGGAAACAGCGTCGGACTAGAGTCCGCCTGTATCTTGTCATCGACGAGGCGCTTGCTCATTTAGTGCCAGAGTTTGAGCGCAGGAAGCGTACCGTGGATCTCAGGGATCTCGTCGAATCTGAACTCAAATCCTAGGCCATCGCACCACATGCCAGTTGTTGAAGACGTTGGAGCAAAACATGACTTTGTTAAAGCACCAGGTGCCAAAACAATTTTATTCTGTTTGTTGTCAGCACTTTTGATTTGGAGCCTCTTAATCCATCAGATCATACAACACAGGAGATGCACACAATGTCATCGATGATTTGCTTATGAGAGCTGATGTCGAATCCCTTGCAGTTTGCTGTGCAACAAGTTTGCCGGAGATGACATATATACCAACAAGTGCAAAGGAAGCTTCATTAACTGCTACTTGAAAATCCAGCTCGAGTGCCACCAAGATTCAGGCAACTGAAGCTGCAAGGCGATCCGCTGCCTTTCTCAAGAGTCAAGACCATGGTCAAGAAGGTGGTTCATAATTCCCTGCTAATTCGTTTGTTTAAGGTATATTCCTGCTTCTGCATCTCGTCTGTTTTGCTTGTCAGACATACGAATAATTTCAAAGAAAACAGAGAAAGAAAAATGTGAATTGTCTTTGCCTCTCATCTAACAAGTTTCCCTCTTATGGTCAAAATACAGACTCGGAAGGAGAAGTGATCAGTGTGGCTCCCAACTACCTTGCGTAATACTAGCTCACTTTCCTTGAAATGTGTTTACTTTAAACCAGTGAAAAAAAGAAATAGGCAGCAAAGAAACAAATTGTATGGCATATGTAAGATATTGGAGTGATCCTCCTGCTTAATGATAATAACACATACATTGATTATAGTGAATCCATGATGTATCAGAGGGTAACTATAACTATAAATACACTAAAGTTTGTCAAGACTTGTAATCGCACATCCTTTTCATGAATATGATATGTCTCATGTTTGCCATGGATAAATAAATTGTTCACAGGCTACATTGGCTCAATCAAGCTGGGCGCAGCAAAGCTGCGCCGTAGTTTCTAGTAAGATACAATCTCAGCTAAAAAAGACCGAGTAAACACAATCAGGAATTGAAGTACATAACACATGCTTTCAGATGTCTGTCATTCTGAAAACACTACACCTTGCTATTTGTTTTGTTTTTGAGAAAAAACTGTGTGGCAAAGCCCCCAGCAACTAAAAATAAATTAACAGAGACAAAAAGTTACAGCAAAACTTACAACACCCCTAACCAGAGGTTTGGACAGCAGGCGAACTAAAAGTACAGAGAAGAACAAACAGACACAGAGATAGCCCAAACACAGCTAAATGGCCTCCAACCAAGAAACAATGGATTGATGTAGCATACTTTTAATTCTAATCATGTGTTGAAGAACCTCATCCTTGAAAGACACCTTCCATCAAGAGATACAAGGAGACTTGCTGCTGAAGATCAGTCGGTTTCTTTCATTCCAGATGCACCAGGCACCAATCATAAAGATTTCCATAAAGAAAGGATGGGGGAAGGCCTGCTTAGCGAGATAGATCTTCTGATGAGGATTATGGAATTCATCCCAGGAAATTCCTAATGCAAACCATTTACATGCAGCAGTCTGGCAGTCAAAGGAAAGATGTTCAGTTGTTTCCTCAATTCCATCCTGACACATCACGCAATTATACCCCTCTTCCATATGCTTCTTTCTCCTCTTCAGAACATTTCTTGTATTAAGCCTATCATTAAGAAGGAGCCAGGTGAAGAACTTAACTGTAGGAATGCACTTTGATTTCCATATCCATATAACAACTCTGATGGGCTGCAAATTCTTGAACTGGTACTGGTAGTACTTGCTTGAAGTGTAATTTTGTTGACCCCAGATGAAATGCCAGGAGTCTTTTCCACAAAGATCAGTAGCAGGCAATGAATCAAAGAACTGCTGCAAAAGCAGGAGTTCATTGTATGCAGCTCTCGCATTGGGATATGAAAACAGTTGACCAGATCATCCTCATGCCTAAGCTTACAAATGGAGGCCATAGGTCCTTTGCATAAGCAGCAAGGTTTGGGAAGATTTCAGTCTGCAAGGATCCATTGATAATATCTTCCCAAAAGGAAACTGTATCTCCCATGGATGGGGAGCAGACAGCCACACCCCTATAGAGGACATGCAGCCTAAAGATATCCTTACACGTTGCTATTTTTTTTCTCGAAAGACGCAGGAGAGCTGCACTTCATTATATTAAGAAGAAAAAGGGGGAGATCCTTGAAGGTACAAAACACAACACGGCACCCCACACACACTCACAAAAAAAATAAAAAGACCCACACACACCCACTCAACCCTAGATGCAACTTAATGCAAACTCGCCTGTGACAGAACTGAACTACGACCAAGGCAGACTCCCTCCAAGCTTACTGCACTGAGATAGGGGCTGTCAGGAAGGAAATTCCCCGAGCCCCCGCCACCGACCATAACTTTCTTTCTTCACTAGACATAGTAAGAGCACGCGCAATATCTAGAGCAACCTTGTCAAAAACGCATTTATTCCTCTGATTCCAAATAATCCAGGCCCCAAGAGTTATAAGATAATCGATTCCTTGTAATGGCCGACCACTTCTGTCACAACCAACCTTCTCCCACCAATCATAGAAGGAAGTGTCTGTAAGCTGAGGAGATAGGGATTGAAGGCCCACTTGAGAGAGGAAACGGAACCAGAATTCCCTTGCAAACGTGCATCCAACAAGGAGATGGTTGATCATCTCAGGTGCTTGGTCGCACATAGGACAATGCTCAGGGTGGGAAAGACCACGGCGCGCCAGACGATCTGCTGTCCAACATCGGTTATGTGCAACAAGCCACATGAAGAAGCGACACTTGGCCGGGGCCCAGGTCTTCCAAATTTTCTCCCAAGGCCTGATGGTTATGGTCCCTAAGAAGAAACTCTCATAAGCTGTCTTGGCAGAATATTGACCATTGGTTGAGAAGCGCCAGATGTGTCTGTCTTCAACTTCAGGCTACAACTGAAAATCAGAAAGAAAGTCCCAGAGCCGTAAGTAATCTGAGAGCACGCCAACAGTCAGACCACCCAGAATATCTGAGTCCCAAGAACGGTTGAAGAGAGCCTCCTGTACAGTTCTTTTTTTGCATCTCCTAGCAGGAACAATGGCCAAGAAGCGAGGCGCCAGGTCCGCAATGCTTTGACCATGGAGCCAGCGATCTGTCCAGAAAAGAGTATTAGCCCCATCCCCAACCTCCGAATAAACTGCAATTGAAAAGAAGGCTCTGATCTGCTCAGGTACAATGATGTTAAAATCTGCCCATGGGTGATTTGGCTCCGTTTTTTGCAACCAGAGCCACCGCATTTTTAAGGACCATCCTAGCGTTTTGAGATTTGAAATTCCTAGTCCTCCCAACTCCTTAGGCCGACATACTTTGAGCCAAGTAATTATGTAGTGACCTCCATGAACATCCCTGCGGCCTCTCCAAAGAAACCCACGTCGAATTTTTCAATTGCTTTGATAGCCCAAATAGAAATTTTGCTGCCATGAATTGATAAATGAGCATTCCTGTAAGCACAAACTAAACTTGAACAGTTCTTCTGGCCTTAGTCATGGGGTTTGCTTTCCAGTCATGGAGTTGATCTGCAATGCGGTCAATATAAGGCTGCACTTGTGCCTTGGTTAGCCGCTTTAAAGAAAGAGGCAACCCAAGATATTTGCAAGGTAAATCCAAGACAGCACAAGGCAACAAGGTCTGCACAGTTGAGATATCCGCTTCCTCACATCTAATTGGCAAAACATTGATTTTTTGCAGGTTAGTCTTGAGCCCGGTTGCTTCTCCAAATAAATTGAGAATATCCGTAGTAACCTCATTGTCCTCAGGAGCTGGGCGAAGGAATAATACCACATCATCCGCATACATGGAAATGCGGTGCTTGAAAGCCCTCCTTGCGAAGGGCGTCAACAATCCTTCATTGGCAGCCTTAGAAATCATATGCCCCAGCACATCCATCACCAAAATGAATAGTATTGGAGAGAGGGGGTCACCTTGGCGCAATCCACGGCGATGTGAAATGCGATCACCAGGGACCCCATTCGTGAGGACTTGAGTGGTTGAGGTGAAGAGCATCCCACATATTATGTCTCGCCAGACTTGTCCAAAACCCAAGTGCTGAAGAATCTCAAGAAGGAAGGGCCATGAAACTGAGTCAAAGGCCTTAGAAATATCAAGCTTCAGCAAAATGTGAGGTTCTTTCTATTGGTGAAGGTATCTTGCAGTTTGTTGCACTAACATGAAGTTATCCTGTATGAAGCGACCTTTGATGAAGGCGCTTTGAACAGGAGAAACTATTTTTTGCATTTTGGGCGCAAGACGATTGGCCATTAATTTTGTGACTAGTTTTGCAAAACTGTGAACCAAACTTATAGGCCTGAAGTCTTTGTGCTGGTCAGCATCCTCCTTTTTGGGCAGCAAAGTGATATACGCACAGTTGAGAATCCCAAGATTAACCACCTTTCTACTCCAGATTGCAGAAATTGCAGCCATGATATCATTTTTAATAATGGGCCAGCAAGTTTTATAAAAACGACTTGTGTATCCATCTGGGCCGGGCGCCTTATCAGAAGGCATCTGTTTTATTGTGTTCCACACCTCTTCTTCAGTGAAAGGAAGATCCAAATCAGATAGGTCGTGCTCAGCAATTCCTAATTCACCCAGATTTATAGTATGTTGGCTGGTACAGATTTTATCTTCAAGGACCAGCTTCCCAATAAAATTCTTCCTCTTCCTGTGTCGGGCATGGTGATGAAACAGCTTGGTGTTAGCATCACAATCATTGAGCCAATTAATCCATGACCTGAGACGCGCCATTGTGTACACTTCAGGGAAGCAAGAGCCAAGCTGTTTACAGTACACAATACGACATGTACGATCGGTTGAAAAAAGACTCGTATGTAATAGAAAAGGACCTTTATGTAAGGATCCGATGGTTGAGATTAATTCTATACGACTGGTTTTTGTAGCTGTCGTACGGTAGTATTCAAAGATCGTATGGGTAGTATAAGGGTATTATTGAAAATGTAAAATGTTATTGTTGTAATATAGGAAATGAAATATATGAAATGTTTTAGATAGTATAAGGGGGCATCTGGGAATTTTTTTCTAAATAATATATATCTATCAAATTACTATTTTACCCATAGAGAAAAACCGATAATACGACCGTACGACCGTTGGGTCGTATTGTGTACCGTAAAAAACCTCTATTCTTAAACCAAAGCTCCTCCTGAGAGAGCTGGCGACTGTCCTGAGCAATTTCAAATTGATGAATAATTTCTCTGGCTAGAGCAAGCTGCATTGAAATTTGACCAACAGTTTTGCTGCTCCAGCATTGCAGGCTTTTTGTGACGGTTCTGAATTTGTTATCAAGAGTAATGAAGGGGCACGCCCCAGCAAGAACAGACATCCACGCAGAAGCAACGACTTCTAGAAAACCATCTATTTTGGGCCAAAAGGATTCAAAATGGAGCCGGCGTCGACTTTGTCTGCTATCATGAAGACCAAGCAGCAAAGGACAATGGTCAGAATCATCCGAAGCTGAACTTTGTAGCAGGCAGTTGGGGAAGTTATCTTACCAGTCAATTGAGCAGAACACTCTCCAATTTCACAAGCGTAGGAATCTCCTGCTGATTTGACCAAGTATATTTGCGACCAAGCAAAGGTAACTCTTTGAGAGCTAAATCATTGATCAGTTTCCGAAAACGCCCCATCATTGCCCTATTAAGATTCTGATTGTTCTTGTCCTCGTCTTTGTAGATAAGATTAAAGTCCCCAGCCACCATCCAAGGACCTGGGCAGGCCGCCCGAATGTCGCGAAGCTCATCCAGAAATTGAATTTTAGCATCGCTTCCTTGGGGACCATAAACACAAGTCAACCACCACGGTTGCCCATTTGACTCAGAAATACAAATAGCTATACTGTTACTGTCCGTCTGGGGAACAGCCACAACTCGTGTGTCGTCTCCAGGCTACAAGGATCGCTCCACTAGCCCCAGAAGCTGGGACAACAGTGAACTCTGAGAAATCTGAGCCAAGGGCTGCAAGCAGGACTCTATCTGTTATTGACGACATTTTTTGTTTCCTGAATACACACAATATTTGCCCGAGAAGCATGCACAATAGTGCGAACCGAGTCCTGTCTAGAAGTAGAACTGAGCCCCCTCACATTCCAAATTAGAATTTTTTTAGGGTCCATATGAAGACACTGTAAAGCGACCAGAGCAAAAAGAAAGGATGAGGCAAGTAATGCCTCATCATCTCCCTGTCCCAAGCCATCAGACAATGACCAATTGAACAAGGCTGTCATAGCCTGAATGTGCGAAGAAGATGGATGATGACCAAATAATCTAGCATATTCATCTTGAGCTTGCTGACTAATACCTTCATTTTCGCGGATTATGACCAGTGTCCTTATGACTTTTTTCCTTGCTCTTATCTCAAGGTCCCCCAACTGGAATTCCACAGCGGCTCCACCGAGTCGGCGGCTGCGACGGGGCGTCTCACCGGCTAGCTGGGATTTGCGCCTTCGTTTGTGGGTAACACGAACAGGGAGCAAGCTGTCAACTCGGCGTGTGATCCTATCAATGAAGGTTGCCCGAGCCAGGAGAAGGCTTGGGGCACCGTTCCCTCGGGCGGGCCGGAAGAGTGCAGCAAGCCCACAAACTGTTCAAATGATGATCGAGACGTAAATCCATCCAATTCAAAAAGGTTGGCCTCGTAAGTGTCGTCGTTCCTCGAAAAATCTGCATGCACTTTATCACCGACGGCTGGGTCGTTGCGATGATCACGCTGCTCAATATTGCCAGCGCCTTCAAAAAATAAATGGTTAACATTGATGTCGTCCTTTCGGATTCCTGGCCTCCCATCCTCAGTAACAACCACTTGGGAACTCGAACCCTCCATTAAGGATGCCGCATGTGACGCGACGGGCGTTGGCCGCCCAACGTACACCTCCAGGGAAGAAGGAACATCACCGCCACTGACCATTACGTCCCCTTCAGCCGTCCGGCTACCAGATTGTGGTGGCACGGATGCCACGAATCGACGCCACTGCCTAGCTGAGGGACCTCCATCGTTGCCACCCTCAGGGGAAGGCGAAGGTGGTGGTCTTGGAGCTGAGTCACCGGAGGAAGGACCTGCGAAGGTCTTGAAGCTGATAGGATAGGCAAGGAACCTCTTCACTGGAGGGTCTTCCACAACAGCATTCGGCGGCTCGGCAACCCACAACTCCTTTGACGAAGGAATAGAACCAGAATTCAAAGACCATACCGAGCACCGGGGTGAAGATAGATCGTTTAATTCTAACGTGGTCCCATGCACGTGATCAATCCAAGCATGAGGGTTTAGGAGATGCTCCACCGTAGAGGTTTCCCAAACATGAGCAGGAATTCCACTGACCTCGACATCCAGCTGACAAGGCAAAGCCTTCCCTATCGCTCCGGCCAACCGGCTCGATTTTTTGCAAAGTAAACTGAAGCTCGGCGAGCGCAGCGGCTATTGAAGATCAACCAGGCGATTCACCGAGCTCATGTCAGGGAGCATGAGTAGATAGCTTGAAGATGAGGCACAGCGGAGGACTAGCTAGGGAGCTTGCTTCCATGTTTAGGTAGGATGACAAAACCTCAGCCACAACATGAATAGGGGCCAGCGGCATGGAGCTGATAACCGACACAATCACAGCATGCATGAGGTCCTCCTACGCACGAGAAATGCGATTACTCTAGTTGATGATGCAGGGTAGGCCGGTAGGTAGCCAATTCTTCCGAGGCAGGTGCGGCATGGGCCTCCCCACCAGCTTCGTCGTCCATCAGGGTGACTTCAGGTGGCTCAACAGAAATCGACTGCCCAGCATCCCTGTGGTGTCGAAAACGAGGCCACCGCCTCGGACGCCGGCCGGAGCCCCGGTCAGCATCATGCGCCGCAGATGGTTCAGTTGCTGCAACCACACGACCAAATGTAGGTCCCATCGAACCCATCAGCTCCAAGCTTGCCGGAGAGGACCGTTGTGAAGGAGCGATGTTGTCCACGTCAGGCCTCCAACTCGCTGGAGAAGACCGTTGCGAGTGGGCAGAGCGGCCCGACGCCATGGACGAAGAAGTTGGCCTCCAAACCAGTCGCCGCTGAGGTAGCTGATTAACCACAGGACAAGCGTAAGAACGGTGGCCTAGCACACGGCAATGGAAACACCTCAGACGCTGCTTGCACTGTATAGCCAAGTGGGCAGTGGAGAAGTAGTTGAAGCACCTGCCGTCGAGATCCGCAGGCACACGACGACGACGACGGGTTGCATGTTGGCAACACAGGTGGTCACTACTGGTCTGGCATTTGCGCCAACCATCAGAATCAGGTTGGGAAGCCCAGCGCTGCTTGATAAACCTTTGGCGCCCCACGGCAGCACAGGCCACAAAACCACGACGGAACTCTCCGCCCTAGTCTAGGGACGAGACTTTAGCATGTACCCAACCGGGATCGAGGGGGCGCAACACAGCAGGACGAGACGTCAACGGGGCGGCGGCCGAGGCTGAAGCCTGCGAGGCCACCAGCCCACCAACACCGTTGGAGTTTGCGTGGTCACCGCATCCGGTCCACGAACGCCTAGGGAGGCAGTCCTCCATGGAGGCGGCCGCGACAGAAGTTGACGGCACCACCTCCGGAGGGGCATCAACCCCGTCGCCCCATGCCCTGCTGAGTAGGACATCCACGTAGGGCTGCCTAGCACCACTAGCATGGCCGGCGATGGTAGAAGGAAACATGCCGCCGCAAGAAAGGCTGGAGGCAGGCGAAGAGTCGCTCCATCGCTGGGCCTTGGAGCGGCCAACAGTGGCACACGGGGACCCAAATGGGGAGGGGCAAGGTACGGTGGAAGGGGCTCCCGGCGCAGGGGAGGGAGAGAGGGTTGCGGTGGCCTCCGGCCCCGGGATGGGCGCCGGCGTGGGGCTGGTGGAGGGTGGGGCGCCCAGAGAGGAGAGGGGAGACGAGGAGTCCATCTGGTTCCTGCAATTTCTTTTATTCTTGTTATTTGTTATTCTGCCACTCTTTTCTCTGATTCCTTGTGAGTTTATAAATCCTTAAATAAAAAAGGGCATGTTATGCTTGAACTGTAACTACATTTTAACAGAAATAACAAAAGTTAACTAAACAGTATGTTCTAACATATAGGCCTAGCCTGGCATCTAACATTGGGTGGATCACAAATTCACATTTGTACATTTGTTAAATTCAAATTAGTAGAGACTTTGCACTAGGGGGAACAATCACAAGCGAATAAGCCAATTAGAAAGACAATCAAATACAGGATGACACAATTTTGAATTTTCTGACAAGGTATATATAAAGGGAAACCAAACTAAAATCGGAGTTCCAGATAAAGTGCGCATTGTACAATGAAAGTATCACTATAAGCATACAATTGGCACTGCTGTTTGCATAAATCAGCAGTATGGGAATGGCGCAAAAAGAAGCTTGTTGTGCTAATTTAGCCTATAGACTATAGTAGAGCATATGAGAGCAATATCTCAGACAACACATGAAATCTACACTTGGAAACATGCTCTATCGACAAATCACATCCATTGATCAATGATCATATGCATGAGCATCAGAAGTTCAGAACAACATAACTTTGTTGATGGCGTACTCAAGCTGCTGCTCGAGGTCGTGGATGTCGTCGAGGGTGAGGGAGGAGAGATCGTCTCCGTTGTACCTCCTGATGCCTGTCTCTAGCTTGTCCACCTCGGTCTGCATCTGCATCATCTCCACAAATATTTGCTGCAGAAACTCACAGATTGGTCATACAGTGTGTATATAGAATTCATTAGTTAAATTACTAGTGTAGTACTCAATTTGTTTGGTGTTCATGGTACCTGATCCTGGTTCATCTCCTCAAAGTGGGTGTTGGTAGTGTGCTGGTACTGCTCAATCAGCTCATTCAGGCTGAATTGAATTTAACTTGTCAAACGCAGTCGTAACAAACATGTATATATGTAAGCTAAGTAGTTTAATTGTCTGAATGTGATTTACAAACCCAGTTATCATGGCTAAGCACATATGTGGCTAATGAAGAATCTCAGTAACAAAATTACTCGAGGAGCTGGAATTTATAATGTTTGGAATTGGTTAATTTAACTTCTAGCATCAAGATGGATCCGGAATATCAGGGTTTCCCCAGATTATGAAAGATCTTGAATTCATATATAGGCAACTTAAAATACAAGCTAAACCAGGAAATTAGAGTACACATTCTAGTCTGGTGTGTCAGTGCTTATATGATTATTAACTTGTTTAATAAACCACTTCACTATTCTATCATGACAGCTGATGAGGAAACAAAAGGTTTGCCAATATATTATCGAAGATTGATACTTGAGAACATATAACCATGCTTGTAGGTTTCTCGCATAATAGATAGCTTTTAGTACACCATGTAAGATCAATCAATAATTCCCAAATTCTCAGTTAAAAGAAGCATAACTTCCTAATTCTTATAGTGAAAACAAGTGTGCAAGTAGTTAAAAGAAGCATAACTTCCTAATTCTTATAGTGAAAACTTACAATTCTTTTGTATTTGCAACAAAGCTATGATATGCAAAGCTACTGTACATGACCAACAACTAGGCTACAAGTTACTATCATACCAAGTCAAACACAGGAACTAGGTTACCTAGTAAAGCACAGGTTGTTACCACAATTGTACAGAACCAACAAGATTATGATTCAAGTGCACACATGGCATTGCCTCCAAGATCATGCAAATTGCACCTAGAACAAACAAAAGGCAACAAACCAGTGCAGAAAGGTCGATGCATTCAAAATATCAAAGAGAATTCTAATCATGGCAAATTCACTGCAATTTAGTAACCTTTGTTCTTGGCCTGCAGTAAAAAACAAAGAGAGACAATTTGTATAAGCAATCTTCAATTGTAGAACCACTTTCATTAATCAACGACCTCATCATAGCAGAAGAAACATAAGTACTATGCTATCGAGGCTGTGTATCAGAATTAAATTCAGTTGGTGAGACCTGCGGATATGCAGCTAGATTTACTAGCACAAAAAATTCAGTACGAACTCTAAGAATCAATGGCCCTTGAACAAGAAGCTAGGCACGATGTGAAAATCCTATTGGATGAATTTATGGTGTTTCCTTAGTGTCGCTGTACCATCATATAGATGGCACAATTTCAGTTTCCAACTTGAGGTATTGCCTAGTTTGTACCTGAGACTATGTATTTCACCGCTAATGTTCAAGCATTGCTGGATTTTTTTTCAATGTTCTAACTTTGATGTGGCTAAATTGCATCAGTTAACATTCAATTTGACATGGAGTGACAATATTAACCATCAAGCCATTTGGGCAAATATAAAGAGATGGTATGCTCTATAACCATTGAGCATGACAATAAGAGGAAGTCAAAAATATGCGAAGCGCTATGCTCCACTTGCACGTGCTACTAGTTGTGTAATTCAAGAATAATCAATGCAAGCAGGGGCACATTCACTAGAAAAATAAGAACGTTACACAAGTGAGACCCCAAGTGCCATCCATTGGTTAGATTCATCCGCTCATTAACATTTTACGCAACCATATGCAAAGACTGATCAAGGTACTGGATCCCAACAGGAACACCAAATCAGACGGAAACAGAACATAACACATGACCCCGAATGAATCAGATCTCACGTAGATCGAGATACGACAAGAGAGGAAAGGGCTGAGAGGTTCGGCGAGCTCACCGTTGCCTCCGATGAGAAATAGGTATTGGATCGCAACAGGAATGCCAAATCACACGGAAACAGAACATAACATTGAGAGACATGGGTACCCATGGATCCCCACCGACCAGGGTCCCAGAGGTCCCTGTCAAGTGGACCTGACCTGCCGGAAGCACCTTCGACTTGCAAGTGGACCCGGAGACCTTATCCGTAACCTCGACGACCTTAGAAGACAACAGAAGGCCTTATCCAGATCCTGGAGGATCCGCAGGACTTGGAGCGCAAGGCGAGCTACCAGATCATGGCTTGCCGCCGCCAGTAAGTCTGTGGATCGCGGGATACTCCCTATAAACAAGATAGATAGCCTTCATATTTTGTAACAGACCCCGATGAGGGTCCACCAACCTCGAATGGAAGCCCTAGCTCGTTGACCACAATAAGGCGTCCTAGAGCTCCATTCGAGAGGACTTCCCTGCCACGCATAATTCCACCCCATAATGGACGTAGGGTTTCACTCTCTGGAGGCCCGAACCAGTCTAAACCCTTGTGTTCATCACCATTCCTACCGTGTTCCAAGTTCCACACACGAACTACTACCTACGCTCTTAGTTTCTGATCCCCTCCATTAACCTATAACTGCTTGGGTAGCCTCCTTGCGGATCTGTCTAGGTCTCACCCCCCTAACAGTTGGCGTGCCAGGTAGGGGTGATCGGGAACTCACTATACAGCATGGTGGCCCGATCCGGTGTTGTCTTCTCGACAAGCATGGCGGGGCCATCCTCGTCAACCCCGTGGAGATCTATTTTGGCTCCTTCACGGTGACCTCATCTACTCCGGCAGCCACGACCTCTCCAGTGGCCGCGGTATAGATCGCGACGACACCTGTCGTCGCCCCTGTTTCCGATCTAGCAATAGAGACCCATCCGCCCAAACCCTACAACATCGTCCAAGGAATGGAGCGCATCATCAGCATGATGGAGGACACCTAGATCTGCGAGCGAGCCCAACGCTCGGCACATATGGCGCCGCACCATGGGACCTTCCCCTTCGGTTTGCGACCTCCCGCCAACGTCTATGCTCACCAGGTGACCAAGCTTTCCCAAATCCAATTTGGGTGGTAGACTACTGGCGATCTAAAGTCTGAGCCTCACACCCATCGCGATCAACTCGATGTACCTTGGACCTTCCACAAGGGCGCAAGACACACCTTCTGTGGCTGCCGCCTGCGGAAGAAGATCGACCAAGAGTGGCTCCCCCATACCATGCGAACTCCCGCGTCTCCGGATGACGGCGAGTTTCAGAAGGTCCGGGTCCACGTCTCCCCCAATGACTCGGGCTCCATCTTTCGCGGGGTGTTGTTGGTCTCTGAGAATGAACCACCGCATCACGGTGCGACAAATTCCGAGGAGACGTGGCGGATCCAGGGGAACGCCAACTGCGCCCAACGATGTGCAGAAGAGAAACATCACGCAATCCCTCCCTGTGCTCAAGATCTTCGCCTCGAGTTCGAGGAGGCAGGGCTACCGACGTTCGATAGCTCCAGGCCAACCTGGGTGCAGCCATGGTGCACCTTCAGCAAGCCGACCTCACACCTGAAGCCGAAGCGGTCATGGCCTACCTTCGGGTCACCACGGCCCTGGTAAAGTGTCTAGGTATCACCCCTAACAAACACATGACCCCAAACAAATCAGATCTTGTGAAGATCGAGATACAACAAGAGAGGAAAGGGATGAGAGGTTCGGCAAGCTCACCGTTGTCTCCAATGAGAAGCAGCTTAATTAGGTAGTCGTAGTCGGCTTGAGCCCTCACCGGCGGCGTTGGCTTCGCGCTGTACCTCCCATCACCTAGCATCACGCAATCAGATCAGATCAGAAACGCGCACAACCAACCAATCGAGCTGGACATGGAGAGCAGAATGGCAGATTGGGGAACACACATTTGGGGAAAAAGGTTGTCGGCATCTGCCTCCTTGTTGCTAGACACCTCATCGCAGTATCCTCTAGTGAGATCGTCGACGGCACTGCATTGGGCACCATGAGGACCTCAGCTCCCTTGTCGGTCTTGATGACGAGCACGTCATCAACGCTCACCCAGGCCCAACCCCTGTGGAGCTCGGATCCGTTGCGGAGCCCGCCTCTTCTCTCCTCACGCTGATGCCACCTTGCCTGATCTGGGGCGCCGCGAGGTCTGAGGAGCGTGGGCCGCGGGGGTGTGGGTGGCGGCAGTGGGGATTAGGAGGAGAGGGAGGTAGTGGATCTGCACGGAGGCGACGAGAGGGGAGGAGGCTGGGTTTGGGTCGGTCACCACATCCACCATGGCCGTGAGGCGAGGCGAGGCAGAGAGGAGAGCTAGGGTCGCGAGGCGAGGCGAGGTAGGGAGGAGAGCTAGGGTTGATGGGTGCGTGGTGGGGAGGTGGGGAAGATATCCTTCGAGGCAACAAGAGCGCGGCGGCCGACGGGTGGTGCAGGTCAAGGCCGGCGGGGAGGAGGGCGGAGTGAGGCAGGAGAGAAGTGGTGCAGGAGACGGGAGAGGTTAGGGTTTGGCTGGCTGCCCCCTTTTATTCATCTCAATGTCAATATGAACCGTTGAATCGAAGATCGACAACCGTAAAGAGTTGGGCTATCTGGGGCGATATGGGCTTCTCTGTTTATGGTTTTTCTTTTCCTTTTTCTTTTTATTACATCGTTGTGAAGTAACACTTAAAAATTATTTTATATACACAAATATTTTTTATGTGTAATAGTATTCATATAAGTTGTGGCTTAGGAGTTTCAAGAATTTTCAAATATATTTGCTATTTTCTATCATTTAAATGAATTTCTGCATGTTTACCAAAAATAATTCCAAATTGACCTATATGTACCTCTAATAAGATCCAAAAAATTCAAAAATAACTATATTTATGTGTTTATGGTCCATTCTAGGCCACATCTAGGAGATTGACAAAAATTTCCATTAACTTACAAGGAAAACTCGAACTTCTACTAGTCACCTCGCTATACAATAATGATAATAATACCAAAAACTTCTCCAAAAATTATGTAAATTGACATAGAATCATTTTATGGATGTACAAGCTTGACAAAAAAATTTCATAAGATTTTGTGAAAATTGGAGTATACATTGTTCATAAAGTAAATAGTTCATCACATTATTTCATATAACTCAACTTAAATTCAAAGGTTGTACACACCCAAGTACTTTTTTACCACATGGACACCTCAAATTTTGATGCAATCTTACCCTTACTCTCCTATTACTATTTGGAGATTTAGATTTCCAATTGTCATGTGAAAAAGTCATTTTTCTATTTATTAAATACCTAATTAAGACACCTTTGTAAAGTAATCTACAAAAATATTGTCTTACATACTCACAAAAATTTTCACATGAAACATACAACATATAAGTTGTCACTGATGTGTTTCAAGAGTTTTCAAGCAGATTTGCTATTTTCTATCATTTAAATGAATTTCTACATATTTACCGAAAGTAATTCCAAATTTACCTATATGTACCTCTAATAATATTAAAAAAATTCAAAAAATTGTATTTAGGTGCCTATGGTCCATTCTAGCCCACATTTGGGATATTGACAAAAAATTCTATTGACTTATAGGGAAAGTTCAAACTTATACTAGTCACTTATTACAAAATAATGATAATAATACTAGAAACTTCTCCGAAAATTCTAAAATTGACATAGAATCATTTTATGGATGTTTAAACTTGACATAAAATTTTCAAATGATCTCGGTAACAGCAGAACCTACATTGTTTACAAATGGATATATGCCTCACTTAGTTTCATGCAATGTTACTTGAACATTAAGTGTATCATACTTTTCAAAATTTTCGATTTCATATGCACTTCAAACTTGATCATAACCTTGTGTTTCACTTATTATTACAAAATATGAAGTTACATTAGTAATGATTGTGCAAAGCAATTGGTTATTCTATTTGGTATTTAGGAGGAACTAGATAAAAGCATATAAATGGGATCTGCAAAATAAAATTTGTATCAAACAACATCATAAAGAAAAGATCATGAACTTAGAAAAATTCAGGAACAAAAAACGTCAAATTCGGAGTAAGTATGACGGAGAAATACTAGTTACAAAATTTAATTCCAAATTAAAAAGATAATACCAACTATCCATGTGCTCTTAATCTCCAAAGTAACCAAGCGATTCATGTGCTGACACCTAGTGCTCCTTATCACTATTGATAAGTATACTGTTTGGAACAAATGTTAAGAAGCATAGAAGTGGTGCATTGGTAGGAGTCATCGGCCTTTTTTGATTGGCCCTGAGTTCGATTCTTGGCCCTCCCTCATTTGGCACAACTTTTGCTTTTTTCCTTTTTTTAAAAAATAAAAAACGGGGTGACAAAACCGGGATTTTGAAGTTTCAACCCTTGATCACCAATATCAGATGGGTGTCTTCATCATTGAGCTACTTCAAGTAATTTAACACCCTTTGATGTTGTTATTTACTTATAGCAAGATAGCCATCAACATAGCTAGGTGGGCGACGCGGTGACGGACAGGGAACAACAACCCTCGCGTGTGGCGTGTTGATGCGAGCCTGGCCTGTTAATCATGAACATGTGGTTAGTCTTCTATGCCAAAGAATTAAAATGTTAGTCTAATGCAAGAACCGTGAAGTAGCCTAGTGGTAAGACACAATCCTTTGAGGGATGAAGTTGTGGATTCGAACCACTCTCCTCCCTTTGTGTGTTGTATTTTTTTTGAATTGATGACATGGTGGCAAGGTGGCAGGCGCAGTGAGGTGGCTGGTGCGGTCGGGTGAGGTGGTGGATGGCGCGGTCGGTCCTCCCTTTGTGTGTTGTATTTTGTTGAATTGATGACATGGCGGTGAGGTGGCAGGCATGGTGAGGTGGCTGGTGCGGCTAGGTGAGGTGGTGACTGGCGCCGTCAGGTGATGTGACAGTGATGTGGCGTCCAAGAAAAACACATTGATGTAAAAAGTTGCTCAATGGTTCGTGGTACAAGATGACTCTAAGGTCTTGAGTTCAATTCTCCAATCTCCCATTTATTTGTTTTTTAGCTTTTTTCAAATTTTATCAAATTTCTTCATTCATATCATGATTATTTTTTATTTGTTGATGCGACAAATATACTCAAACGTCGCAACGTTTGTGGGCCGGATTGTCACGAATTTAACAAATCTTTACAGTGTTCTGGATTTCAATATCCATCAGTGCACATCTGTGACAAAAAGGTATACACCATAGTTTTCTTGGCTTGAATATCCATCAGTGCACATCCATGACGAAAAACAGTAATACGTTGCAGACATAGTGCTCTTCGTGATGTTCTTTGAAAACATCACATAATTTCCGTCACGGATTAAATAGTTTCTTGTAGTGTTGGCGGCAAAAAGAAGCTTAGGCTTCTCCACAAGGTAACATGTAGGCTAAACATTCATAATGACAAATGGGTTTTTGACCCCAAATGAAAAGAGCATGAAACCCAAGCACAAATTAAGCACGATATAGCCATTTGAGCACAAAATGAGCATGGAATGCATTCAACTCACAAGAGAGGATCATGCATAGCATTTTCACAAAAATAAGCCATTCACACGCATATACATCTCAAAGCTACAAAGAGCATAGCTATACATCATGAGAGCTCACTAGCAAGATCATAAGCTCACATCCAGCATATCATAGTGATCAATGTATATAGGAGAAGCACATCTATAAAGCATATGGTACAAATGCAGTCTATGATACAAAAATGCGAACCATGATATGATACAAAAATGAAAATGCAACATGCATAAGTACATCAAACTCCCCAACCCAAGCTAAAAAAGGATAAAACACCCCAAGCTCTCCCCGCAAACGAGCAAATGTAGCTTAGTCCAAAGGCTTTGTCAGGACATCAACGAGCCATTTCTAGGTTGGACATGAATTGAGTCTATGTTTCCCTTCTCAACATTGTCTCTCAAAAAGTGGTACCTCACTTCTATATGCTTGGTTCTGGAGTGTAGTATGGGATTTTTGGCAACACTAATGGCACTCTGTGCTATCACACATGAGAGGAACATGGGTACACTCCTCACCAAAGTCACTCAGCGTGTATGTGATCGAAAGTAGCTGGGAGCAACAACTAGCGGCAGCTACATACTCGGCTTCTGTAGTAGACTGAGCTACACTTGATTGTTTATGAGAAGACCAAGAAACCAAAGAGGAACCCAAAAACTGACATGTCCCCAAAGTCGACTTCCTTTCGACTCGACATCCCGCAAAGTCGGCATCTGAAAAACCAAGAAGCAAAGGGGAAGAGGACGCCGAATACCAAAGACTAAGCTCAGGAGTGCATCAAAGATACCTCAAAATCCACTTGACAGCCTGTCGATGTGAAGTCCTCAGCGACACCTAAAAACGAGCGCACAGACACACAGAAAACTGATTGTCTGGCTGCGTCGCTATCAAGTACTAGAAGGTGCCGATCATGCTCTGATACTCCATCTGGTCCACAGGCTCTCCATCCTCGTCCGCATCCAACTCTGTAGTCATACTCATCGATGTCGACAGGGGCTTCGATTCGTCCATCTTGAACATGTTGAGGATGTCCTTCGTGTATTTGGCTTGATGCACAAATGTTCCCTCCTTAGCCTGCTTGATCTGAAGCCCAAGAAAGAACTGCAATTCTCCCATCATAGACATCTCGAATTCTTTGCTCATGTCTTCTGCAAACCATGCAACCAAAGAGTGAAACGAGCCGCCAAAGACAATATCATCCACATACACTTGAATAATTATGATATCATCACCCTGCCTGAGGACAAATAGAGCCTTATCTACTTTGCCCATCTCAAACCCCTTGCTGAACAAGAATCTCCTCAACCTTCCATACCATGCTCGGGGAGCTTGTTTCAGCCCATACAAGGCCTTCCTCAGCTTATACACTCGATGGGGAAACTCAACACTCGCAAAGCTTGGTGGTTGCTTGACATAAACCTCTTCCTCCAAAAACCCATTTAAGAAGGCACTCTTCACGTCCATTTGATACAATTTCAATCCTTAGCCAAAGAAAAATGCTAGAAGGATCCTAATCACCTCCAAACAGGCTACAGGAGCAAATTTCTCCTCATAGTCTATCCCCTCCTTCTGGCTATAACCCTGAGCAACCAACCTCGATTTCTTTCTCACCACCTCACCATTCTCACCCACTTTGTTTTTCCACACCCATTTGCAATGTGGTTTGCAATGTGGTGGTGGCTCTACCAACTCCCAAACTTGGTTTCTCTCAAAGTTCTCTAACTCTTCATGCATAGAATTCACCCAATTAAGATCAGAGAGTGTGTGTCCAATGTCTTTCCACTCGAAGGTAGCAACAAAAGCCGAATGAGCAAAGTGACAAACATTCCTGAACCTTGACTGTGTCGTACATTCATTGATGTCGCAATGTTTATTGAGGGATGATGATCAACTTGAACGCGCCTCGATGCCTCTCGCCTAGAGACGACGTCCCCCTCAACAGTAGTTTCCACTTGATCTTGTTGGATCGTAGTCGGTGTAGGAGATGGACTATCCTGCACTGTAGTCATCATAGTGCAAGTAGAGGGTACTTGTGTAGCTGGAGCTTCACCATCATTACCATCATCTTCTCCAGCATCATCCTCCTCACCCTCATAGATCCTCTTGCCAACTTCGTCGTCACCTACAACACACTCGAAAACAGATGAATTGCATGGCTATGTGTCATCAAAGGTAACCTCACAAGTTTCCATGACTAGGTTAGTATCAAGATTGAGCACACGATACGCTCGAGAATGATTAGCATAACCAAAAAATGCCATCAAAGGACCTCGACTCAAACTTATCAAGCCTACCCTTCTCGAGGATAAAACACCGACAAGCAAAAGCCCTGAAATGGCTCACTCTAGGTGCTTGCCCATGCATGAGCTCATAGCGTCATGTTCAAGAAAGCCCAAAGAAAAATCTGATTCCCCACATGACAAGAAGTATTCACCGCCTCATCCCAATATCTCCTCGGAGTCCTATGCTCGTCGAGCATTGTCCGAGCCATCTCACAAAGGGAATGATTTTTCCTCTCTACCACACCATCCTGACAAGCAACATAGAGAGAGGAAAACTGATGTTCGAGACCCAAATCACGACAAAAGGTTTTGAATCGAGAGTTTTCAAATTCAGTGCCATTATCGCCACGATAGCTCGAACAACATCTCCATTCCTCTCATTCTTCAACCTCAAGATTAGATCTTGGACAAAACCAAATATCTCTCCCTTGTCATCCAAAAAGAAGACCCAAGCATAACGAGAATAGTCATCCACTATCACCAGGATGTACCATTTCCCACCCGCCAAGCTAACAGGAGCTGGACCAACAAAGTCCATATGGAATAACTCGCATGGCCTCTCTGTCATAACCGAAGTCAGAGGTGGATGGGAGGTGGCAACCATCTTGCCATGCCTACACGGAGCACATGGTATTTCAACTTAGGCAATCCTCGGACCAAAGAAAGTCCACTCAAGCTTGACAACAAGTCAAAACTCAAGTGACCTAGCCTCATATGCTATTTCCAAAGCTCCACCGAAACACCAGCAACCAAACAACGAGAAGAGCCAACACACTGAGAAAAATCGGCTCTGAAAATTTGACCCTTGGGGATGATCGTGCACACAAGATCACCTCGAGAATCCAAAACATGAGAAGCGTCTGTCTTGAAACGGACCTCAAAACTATCATCAAGAAGCTTGGACACCAAAAGAAGATTGAACCCCAAAGACTTGACAAGAGCAACACGCCTAAGAGTCACGCTCTCACTTACCTTCACCGTTCCCACTAAAAGCACTCTACCTTTCCCATTATCCCAAAAGTGATGTACTCCTTGGACACCACCGGGGTGAGGATGGAGAACCACCTTCGATCTCCGGTCATGTGTCGAGAGCAAACAAAGTTGATCAACCAAAAGCCCTCCATGCCTCCCACCTGCAAAATAAAAAATGAGAGCGAGAGTGAGCAAACGACTCAGCACTGGGAGTTAGTGTAAAATGAATCAAACTAGTGTTGTGCCATTTGCTCAAAAGTGGGATTAGAAAAATCCATCCTATCACTCCTAGGTGGAACACCCACACATCTCCTTGGAGGACTACGAGTACCACGAGGTGGAGATCGTGGCCCATAGCTCCTTTAAGACCTAAAGCTGTGATCGTTCCCCCCATACTCGCATTGGCCACTAGTGAAGGAATGTCCAGGGAACTCACCACGCCCAAACCCAACATGCCTACCATTGTCTCTCTGAGGAGGCACACATGCTGAAAATTAAATAAAGTAGAAGGCTATTTACAACTTACCTTGTTTTCGTCGCTTAGTCTTGATGGTTCGGGTCACCATCCAAGGTGTAGACGTCAATGTATTTAATAGGAACAACGTCAGGCTCCAGATTAGCTTGAGTCGTTGTCCATTCACAACATATTGATCTCCTTTGGCGTCCATGATCGTTACCGCTCCCGATGGTGACACTGAATGTACGATGTACGGTCCATCCCATTTTGCTTTCTAGTTTTCCTTTGCCGAAGACCTTGTATCGAGAATTGTATTGTAGGACCTTGTCTCCTTCCTTGAATTCCTTCTCATGCAGTCTTTTGTCATACCATCTCTTCATCCTTTCCTTATAGATGCTAGCGTTGTGATATGCCTTCAACCTTAGCTCTTCAAGTTCACTTATTTGAATCCTCCGCTTTATTCATGCTGCATCAATATCAACATTCATCTCCTTTATTGCCCAATAAGCCTTGTGCTCTAGTTCTACAAGTAAATGACATGTTTTTCCATAAACAAATTGATAATTGGTCATACCTATTGGTGTTTTATGTGTGGTCTGGTATGCCCACAATGCTCCGTCTAGCTTCTTTGATCAATCTTTTCCTCCTTTAGTCACCATCTTCATGAGGATTCCTTTGAGTTGCTTGTTTGATGTTTCCGCTTGGCCATTTGTTGGTGGATGATAGGCCGTAGACACCCTATGCTCGATTCCCAACTTTGCCAGACATCTTTTAAAATCCTTGCCAATAAAGTGTGATCCACCATCACTTATTAAAATTCTAGGAACAAGGGAATATCACCATCTTGATCATTTGAATAGCCTCTTCCGTAGATGCTTTCCGACATGGAATTGCTTCAACCCATTTTGATACATAATCAACTACGACCAAGATGTGTTCATATCCATTCGAGTTCACGAATGGTCCCATAAAGTTGATGCCCCAAACATCAAATAGATCAACTTGCAAATTATAATTCAGCGGCATTGCATTCCTTTGTGATATATTTCCACTCCTTTGGCACTCTGGGCAAGTTGCAACAAACCTTTTAGCATCCTCGTGCATCTCGGGCCAATAGAATCCACTTGCCCATACCTTTGCTTGTGTTCTAAAATACCCATAGTGTCCTCCATATTCCGACGAGTGGCATTTTCTTAGAATTTCTTCTCTTTCTTCCCGCGGCACACATCTTCTGAGCACTCCATCATCTCCACATCTATATAGGTATGGTGCATCCCAATAACATTTTCTACTCTCGACAATTGCCCTTTTTTAGCATTTTTGTCCAAGTGGTCTAATGGCATCTTCCGTAGGAATCTTATGATATCATGCATCCATCCTCCTTTATCAAGTATTCGATATAGATGGTCATCTCTCATTCTATCTTCAATTAGCTCCATTCCATCATCTCCATGATGCATCCTTGATAGGTGGTCGTCTATGACATTGCCCGACCCTTTTTTGTCTATAATTTCCATATCAAACTCTTGTAATAATAGAATCCATCTAATCAAACGTGGCTTGGCATCTTTCTTGGACAAAAGGTACTTAATTGCAGCGTGGTCGGTGTACACGATCACTTTCGAGTTCACAATATAAGATCTGAATTTTTCAAATGCGAACACTACAGCATGCAATTCCTTCTCCGTAGTTGCATAATTCACTTGAGCATCATTTAAAGTTTTACTTGCATAATAAATTGCGTGTACCTTCCCTTCCTTCATTTGTCCAACAACGGCTCCAATGGCATAATCACTTGCGTCCCACATTATCTCAAATGGTAGATTCCAATCGAGAGGTTGCATAATTGGTGCACTTATGAGAGATTGCTTCGACGTCTGGAAAGCACGCAAGCATTCTTCATCAAAATCGTATTCCACATCTTTTTGGAGAAGTCATGCCAATGGCTTGGTGATCTTTGAGAAATCCTTTATAAATCTTCTATAAAATCTGGCATGCCCGAGAAAGCTTCTTAACGATTTGATATTTGTCGGAGGCGACAACTTTTCTACTGTTTCAATCTTAGCTTTGTCCACCTCTATTCCTCTCATGGAGATTACATGTCCCAAGACTATCCCTTGTTTCACCATAAAGTGACACTTCTCCCAATTAAGCACTAGGTCAATTTCTCCAAACCTTTCAAGAACTTTTCCAAATTTTTCAAGCAACTTTCAAAACATGTACCATGCACCAAGAAGTCATCCATGAATACCTCCATAATTTCTTCAATAAAATCCAAGAATATAGCTGTCATGCATCTTTGAAAAGTGGCTGGTGCATCACATAAACCAAATGTCATTCTTCTATATGCGATAGTTCCATACGGACATGTGAAGGTTGTCTTTTGTTGATCATCCGGATGAATGGGAACTTGCATGAACCCCGAGTATCCATCAAGGAAACAAAAGTAAGAATGCTTAGCTAACCTTTCAAGCATCTCGTCGATAAAGGGTAATGGAAAGTGATCCTTCCTTGTTGCCTTGTTCAACTTCCTATAGTCGATGCACATTATCCATCAAGTCACGATCCGTTGTGGTATCAACTCATCCTTCTCATTCTTTACAACCGTGATTCCCCCTTTCGTTGGTACACAATGCACCGGGCTCACCCATTCACTATGTGGCACGGGGTATATTATTCTGGCATCCAACAATTTGATCACCTCCTTCTTCACCACCTCGCGCATGGCATGACTCAATATTTTTTAACGCTCAACAACGGGCTTGCATTGTTCTTCAAGTGGTATGCGGTGGGTGCAAAAGGCTGGACTAATACCCTTCAAGTCACTTATCGTGAACATGATCACCTTTTTGTGTTGAGGACCATGTGTGGTTCGAGGATCGGTGGATGATCGCTTCCTGGTGTGATGAGTGATTGACAATGTTGTGTGGACTGATTCTTGGCTAAGTATTGCAGGTGCAGGTTGCGGCTTGACTGGTGTTGATGCAGGTGAAGAGCAATTGTGAAAGGTCATTGCCGGTGAGGCCTCCAGGTGTGGAGAAGACAAGTAGGCTTCATTCGAGGGACCCGGTGGCTAGCGGAGTCAAGTGTAGGCCGCATGGTGGCAAGAACAGCAAGATGAAGTCATGGAAAGTTTCTTGCTTGAGCCACAAAACCAAGGTCGAGCCGGGACTACATGGGAGCCGAGTCATGAGTGGCGATTGGCGGAGGCTACACCGAGTTCGCGGGGTTTCCAATGGTTCACAAGAAAACCACAGGGTTCCTTGGTTGATCCACAAAGCCAAGACCGAAGAATCGAAGACGGAGGTGCAGCAACATATAACCCAAGTGGTGAAAGGATGGCTGCCAACTCTTGGAACCCTAGCTCATTTGGTTTTCCTATTTTCCCTTCCTATTTTCCTTAGGATTTCTATAGGACTAGCTTGAGAGCTTCATGGTGAGATCTTGTGAGAGGGAAGGATAATCGGGCGGCAAGCTAGACCTTGTATGGACCTCTTTGTGATGTATAAATAATTCAGCGTGGTTCCTCAAGGCTTGGATGTTTTGTTCCCGTTCGTTCTTTTTGGTGATTTTCAGAGCCTTTTCTTGGTGATTTTCATGGAGCGATTTCGAGGGTTTTCTCTTTGGGATTTGCTAGGGGATGTATGCATGAACCCTTCATGGTTCTTTTCCCTTTGACTCCCCTCCCAAATTCATGAGCAAAGGGGCTAGATTTTGGGGTCTTCGGTGTTCTAGGGCTAGAGGAGTTCTTGTCGGCATTTCTTCAATTCCTATTGATTCAACGAGTTTTGGTGGACCATAACTTGGCTATGGAGTGCCCATGAGGTGTTCCTACTATCCCCAAAGTCTTTCTCGACTCCGTGGAGCGAATCGGGAGATCGGGAGTTGGATTTGGAGGAGTTGACTCGCGGGTTCTGTTCATTCCGAGCTACCCAGGTTGCCCCGGTGTGACCGGTGCTCTTGACCGGTCTGACCGGTGTGAGCCCTTTGTGGGATTTTCCTTGGGTGAGTTGCTGAATCCATGTGTTTTTGGGTTGTGTGGTTGCTGGTCAGTTCTTGGTAGTTTTGGTGGTGTTTTGGTTGGCTTTGTGTAGGGTTCTTCTTTCGTGCAGGTTGAGTTTTGGGGGTGTTTTTGTTCCAGGGCCTAGAGAAGTCACTGAGGCTCTCTAGAACATTTGTTGTGCGGCTGCTGTAGCCACCAGCCTGACCGACTCTGTCCACCGGTCTGACCGGCGCAGGCCATCGGTCTGACTGGTGTAGCACAAGCAGCAAGTCGTGCAAGTTTCTACTGTGCGTGTGGGTGTGTTGTGGCTCAAAAGGTTGTTCGTTGGTTCCTAGGATCAGTAGCACTCCAGTGGCTACGTGGTCTTGACCAACTTGGGTAGCTGAGTCGGAGACATGTGTTGGAAGCCGTATTCATCTTGTTGGAGTCTTTATCTCCTTTAAGAAGAATTTTTATCGTCTCCCATTCACTCCCCCTCTCTGGTTCGCCGTATCGGTCCTTCAAGTGGTATCAAAGCTGGTTACAGGTCTTGATTGACTCTAACTAGTCTAAGATCCAAGGATGGCGTACCAAGAAGGGGTTTTGGTCTTCCACACTTCGATGGCAAAAACTACCAGATGTGGAGTAAGCGGATGGCGGCGTTCCTCCGCGGAAAGGGTCAGATCCTTTGGGATGTCATGGTGGACACAGGCTATGTCCAATCGATGAACTTTCTTGCTCCAGGATCGAGGGACATGTTCGACACCAACAACTAGGCGGTCGACTACTTGTTTCATGCTTTGTGTCAGCCTGAATTCGATCAGGTGCACACCGAGCACTTGGCTTGTAGAATCTGGTCGGTGTTGAAGGAATCTCATGTTGGGAATGCCAAGGTTCAGGCTCGGCTATATGCGACCTACCAGAGAGAGTACGAGAACTTCACTCATCTCCCCAGTGAGTCTATCGACGCCTTGTTTCAGAGGTTCACGGTTGTGGTGAACAACATGAGGGCCAATGTGGACGTGCTCCCGTACGATGATCATGATAGACCTGTCAAGCTCTTACACTCTTTGGATCGTACAGTTTAGGGTGGAAAGTTCAAGGCCATTGTGGAGTCGGAGAAGTATGACACTCTGACCATGAACGAGCTGTTTTCGAAGCTCAAGGCGGCTAAGGTGGATCGGGGCATGACAGCCATGATTGAGGGCCCGACTGACTCTCATAGTCCCGGCCTCATCGGTGGTTTGAATGGAAAGACTAACACTAACCCATCCACCAGGATGTTCTCCTTGTCCTCTTTGATGTCTATGCCAGATGAGGAGTTCGACGTGCTTGGAGAGGACGAGCTGGCGTTGCTGATGAGGCGGTTCGAGAGGCTGCACGAGAACCAGGTGAACATGAGGAGGAACACGAGGACATGCTTCCAGTGTGGCAAGCCGGGACACTTCGTCGTTGATTGCCCGGAGAAGGTCGAGAAAAAGGACAGCTACAAGCACAAGTCGAAGACGGATGGTAAGTACCAATCGAGGCGTGACCACAAGAGCAAGCACAAGGACGAGCGACGATCAAGGAAGAAGGAGAGCCGAGGCAAGGCCCGAGCAATGGTTGGAGTGAGCGACGTTGACTCCAGTTCCGCGTACTCCACCTCGAGCTCGAGCAGGAGTGAAGGTGAAGGTGATCATCGCTGTTAACACCAACAATTGGTACAGGAAGGGGACTGACTTGTGGGCCGAGTTTGGTAACAAAATGCCATTCAGGAAGAAAAATCTCCTCAGATGATTCGATAAAGATGCTTGCGGTCGGCAATACGCCATCATTCGACAGAAGGACTATTTGCGCTTTTAAAAGGAAGTTTTAGGGAATGCGTAATGACGTGGACCGGATATAAGGAAGGGACGAATTGATGACGGGTACGAGATGGACATTGGTGCCGGAGCATTAATTTAGGTATTAAATGTTGTACTTGTAGTCGACTAGGAGTCGTGTTAGGGCAAGGGTATAAATATAAACCCTTGATGTCTGTAATAGGGATCGAACATCTACACAACAAAACTGGCCCCGTGCCAACCTTCGAGTCCTTTAGTCGAGTCGTCGAGTTCTTCGAGAGGAGCCATCGATTCGTCGACCTCCGTAAGTACCGGCAACCTTGTATCATGTCAAGTATCATGCGGTGCATTTAGACCGTGATGCAAGTAGTCTTGTTACCTTGCTTAGTATCATGCGGTGGATTTAAGCTTGGTTCAAGAGGGTTTCCTGTTAGATCATGAGCCATGCGGTAGGCTAAGATCTAGCTCGAAGCTAGTTATCGGCTCCATTAGATTTGGCAAAATCTAATAGATTCATTAAGTTACCACGTGTTGCTCTGGATTTTGCTTTATGTTTAAATTCATGTAACACTCTTTTGCCCAATCAAGATCGATTAGTTTCGGGTTTACCCCTTTGAGATCCATGTGATGTGCTTTCAAGTCTTTGTTTATTATAAAGGATCAAGTGCTCTCAATAGCCAAATTTAGATCAATCTAGATTGTCACGTGTTGCGGGTTCAAGCTTTTGACTTTTCAAATGTTTGTTCCTTCTTCACGGAACCCGGATCGGCTGCACAGCTGTATTCGGCAATTCTTCCACATGTGAAATGTGTTCATAAGTTTGTTTTAAATAATGTATGCTTTTAGCCTTCCATATTTAGATCGTATCATGCGGTGGATTAATCTATTTGTGGCTGGTGGCTTGGCTTCAAACAAGTCGTATCATGCGGTGGATTAACTTGTTTGGTATCATGCTCGACGGGTTTGAGAGTACCAAGACATGCCGTAGACTAGTGCTTTTGGCCTATGCATGCTTGTTTACTTCATATTTATAATCATGCTTTCACCTTATTCATTTTTATTGTCATTTACCCTCGAAAATCGGTCATGACCATGTGCGAGCAACGCTATCTAAACAAAGACCGATCTTTTGTCATGCTTACGTCAGGCATTCGGCTATATCCTGATTTCATGTTTTAAAGTTCCCGAATGATATTGAAATTGTTGACAGATAGCTTGTTGTAGCTATATGTTATTTTAATTGGCTTTCTAGCCGTAAATACGGAACTGTCTGGTACCACCCGACAAGTTCCAGGTTTAATCTAACTACTTTTCATCCTTTGTCAGTTTTCAGGAAAATTGACTGGCACGCTTCGGATCCGGCACATGTGTTAAGCCAGCTTCGTTCGACTTGCTGTGTGCTTGGCGCGAGGTGCTGATTTTGCGTCAACACACTTTTTGGCATGCTCGGTGGGACAAATCTAGCTGATTCAAGATGCCTGATATTCATGATGTCATGGATGTCACCATGGATGACCTGTCTCCGGAACAACGGATACAGTTGAAGGATGCCATTGACCAGTTTCAACAAAAGTGTTTAATGTCATTTGGCAAGAACAGAAGCGGTGTACCGTATCTCAAATCTAACATGCCAAGGGTTCTACTACCAGAGGAACCTGACACCACGTCTGCTGAGGAGAAACAGGAGGCTATGAATGCTTTTCGGCAAACTATGGAAAGCATAATGGTCAAACATCATACTGCTTTCTTGACTATGTTCAAGCAGATGATGGTTGGAGTCTTTGGCCCAGGCATGGAAAGGACGCTTGGTCGAATATCACCTCAAGCATCTACTGTAGAGGTTGGAGAAACTAGTGCTGCTGTCAATAGTCAACCAGCTCGAGATGCCAATGCTCAGCCGCCTCTGCAAAGTACAGGAGGTCAACCAATCCAGCCGCATCTACAAAGTACTGGGGGTCGTTCAGTCCAGCAGCAGAACCCTTGTCAGGCAATGCCCAACAGGCCTACTTATGGAGATTTGGCATTCAGTTCTTCTGGAGTTCCACCTAACTCTACTTATAGGATAGCCCCAGCAAACAATAGGCCACAAAAGAATATGTGGTGAGGGGTTTTCAGAATTCATGGACTACGGCGCCATTGATGCTTTCCCAAACCCTGGATATGGTGTGGCCACAGGAATGCCTACTGGACCTGTTGGAAGGCCAGAGGATCAAGATGCTAATGTTGACCTTATGGTGCAGAAAATGGCCGATGTTTTGCAAAATCAATTCGGCCTGAAACCTAAGATGCAGGGGCAAGTTTATACACCTCCTTTCTCAGAATGGTACCACAGGGTGGCTTTGCCACACAGGGTGAAACCTCCTGCAGATTTCACAAAGTTCTCGAGGCAAGATGATACTAGCACTGTGGAGCATATAGCTCGATATTTGATGCAGCTTGGGGAAGCTTCAGCTGATGAAGCATTCAGGATCAGATACTTTCTCTTGTCACTGACAGGCCAGGCCTTTACATGGTTTGCTTCTTTGCCTGCTCAATCAATTTGTTCCTAGAAGGATTTGGAACAGAAGTTCCATGCTCATTACTTCATTGGCAGTAATGAGAAAAAGCTAATTGATTTAACCACCCTGAGATAGAGGCACAATGAAACACCCATGGAGTTTCTCAGAAGGTTTAGAGAGACTAAAAGCATGTGCTTCTCTTTAAATCTTCCAGATGATCAATTGGCTGACATGGCTGTTGCAGGTATGTTGCCAGCTATTCAGCAAAAGCTATTCGGCATGGAGTTTGACAATCTTGGCCAACTGTCACACAGGTTGTCATTAATGAGCAATCAAGCTAAGAAAGACTCGAGGTTTGCCAAACACGATGATATAGCTGACATCTACAACCAATTCCTCGAAAGAGCTGATCAAGGAGAAGAAGTTGATGATGATGAGGAGATAGCCACAGCTGAGATGGTGTGGGGCAAAGAGCTGTTAACTGTGAACCAGAGATGGATCAAGCAAGCCAAGGGCACATATGATTTTGATGTGACCAAGGCTGATAAGCTCTTTGAGTTCCCTGTAAAGGAAGGTCGAATCAAGTTGCCAGAAAGGCATTCTATGCTTCGGCCCGATGGAGTTAAAGAAAAAAGATACTGTGGATTTCACGACAGGAATTCTCACTCCATCAATGATTGCAGGGTTTTCAGGATGAGGATCTAGAAGGCTATCCAGGATGGTCACTTGAAATTTGATAATAAAATGAAGTTGGATGGCAACCCTTTTCCTCAAAACATGGTTGGGTTTTCGGTCAACATGGTGACCGCTGAGGAAAAAGGAAAAGTAAAGGTTTTAACTTCAGCAAGGGCGAAGCATGATGGGTCAGTTTACCCTTCTCAACAGATAACAGTGGAACAAGTCCACAAAGAAGCGCCTCGCATCTTGAAAAGGCAAATCGAGGTAGGGGAATCTTCCAAATCCAAGCCCAGGGTGACCTCACGTATCCTCCTTAACAAGTGGCGGCGTCGGCAAGAGAAAGAACGATACCAGAAACAGAAGTACGAGGAGGAGAAGCGAAGGTTTGAAGAGGAAGCGCACATGAGAAAGATAGAAGAACATGCACGAGAGCAGGAGCGTGCACATTGGGGATGTGCGTTCTTCAGGCATTGCTGGAATGAGGGTTTGAAGCTCCCCACGTTGATCCATCCATGAAAGACTTGGAAGGATACATCCTAGTGATGGTCGGCGCGTAAAAATAAATGAAGTTGATGATCACCCAAGAAAAAGATATCCTGATCAAAAGTGGGTTGATCATGAAGAGCAGGAGCGTGAATATGTCTGGCAGGAAGGACAATGGTGCCCACTTGGCTTGAGGAGAAGCCAAAAGAGAAGACTGCAGCGCTTGAGAAATCAGGAGTTGAAACAAACAGGGATCAAGAGGAAGAAGGTGTGACATCCAAAGGATAGGTCTGATGGATCTGGTCGTTCGGCTCCAACATGCATGGTATGCTTCTTACCGAATGAGTTCATGGCTCCAGCTAATCAGGTTGTGCAGGAAGAAGCATCGCCAGACATAAATGAGGATGAGCAACTTGGGTTGATGGCACAGCTGGTGTTGGCCAAGCAAGCAACCTTTGACAAGCCGGCCAAAAATCGACATATGAGGCCGCTGTAGTTGAGAGGATACGTCAATGGCAAGCAGTTGACCAAGATGTTTGTTGATGGTGGAGCTGCGGTCAATGTGATGCCATACACCACGTTCAGGAAGCTTGGCATGGGCCCTGGGGATTTGACGCCAACAAGTATAATTCTGGATGATTTTGCTGGGAATCCTTCAGACACCAAGGGCTGCGTACATGTGGACTTGATGATCGGGTCTAAGACTTTGCTCACAACCTTCTTTGTCATTGAGGGCAAAGGGGCTTATAGCTTGCTGCTTGGACGGGACTGGATTCATGCGAATTGCTGTATCCCATCTACCATGCACCAACAGCTTGTTCAATGGGTAGATGATGATATAGAGGTGGTCCAAGCTGATGATTCAGTGAGCGTGGCTAACGTCGAACCAGCCTTCTAGGAGTATCAAGGTATAGATTGCTTCTCAGGAAAGGACTGGGGTGAAGGCCCTGTTGAACTAGTCAGCAGTGATCAACAGCCGATTCAAGCAGTCGGCTCTTATAGCAATTTTTGATGGATAATCCAATTGATGGAACTAATGGAAAGTTAGGTCGTGGATTCATGTCAGATGACAAATTGGAAGAAATTGATATTGGAGATGGTGATAAACCAAGGCCGACATTTATCAGTGCTAAATTAGATTATTCCAGTTTCAGATAAGGATTGATCAAGATACTAAAAGAATATAAAGATTGCTTCGCTTGGGATTATTCGGAGATGCCTGGTTTGGATCGTTCCATTGTTGAGCATCGGTTGCCAATCAAGCTTGGTTTTAAACCTTACAAGCAACCTCCCTGAAAAATCTACAAGGATGAAGTATTGGCCGACGTGAAAAAAGAAGTCGAGAGATTGATCGAAGCAAATTTCATTTGGCCATGCAGATATGCGGAGTGGATCTCTAACATTGTCCCTGTTTACAAGAAAAACGGGAAGATGAGATTTTGCATAGACTTTAGAGATTTAAACAGAGCTACTCCCATGGATGGATATCCAATGCCTATTGCTGATTTGTTGGTTGATGCCGCTGCTGGACATAAAGTTATTAGTTTCATGGATGACAATGCAGGGTACAATGAAATTTTTATGGCAATAGAAGATATATCGAAGACAGCCTTCAGATGTCCTGAACATATAGGCCTTTTTGAGTGGATTGTTATGACATTTGGTTTGAAAAATGCCGGTGCAACTTATCAAAGAGCCATGAATTGTATTTTTCATGAGTTGATCGGCAAAATTGTTGAGATATACATTGATGATGTCATGATCAAATCTTTGAATCATGAATTACACTTGGATGATGTGAGGAAGACTCTAAAGTGCACCTGAAAGCATGGGCTAAAGATGAACCCGAACAAGTGTGCCTTTGGGGTTTCAGCTGGAGAATTCTTGGGGTTTTTGGTGCATGAAGGAGGAATAGAAGTTGGCAAGAAAAGCATGAAAGCTATTGATGAAGTTGTTCCTCCAACCAATCTCAAGGAGTTGCAATCACTGCTTGGCAAGATCAAGTTTGTGAGAAGATTCATTTCAAATTTGTCACAAAAGGTGTTGCCTTTCTCTCCACTGTTGAGGATCAAGAAAGAGCAGAAGTTTGTATGGGGTGACGAACAACAAAAGGCTTTCGACGAGATCAAGCAGTACATGAAGGAACCACCAGTGTTGGTGCCTCCGCAGTTGAACAAGCCTTTCAAGTTGTACGTGGCGGCCGATACCCAAACTATTGGATCGGCCCTTATACAAGAATTTGAGGGAAAGGAACGGATAGTTGCGTACCTAGACGAAAATTGCTTGATTCTAAGACAAGTTATTCGGCTGCGGAGAAGCTTTGCCAGTGTGTTTATTACTCATGTACAAAGTTTCAGCACTATTTATTGAATGTCGAATGCGTTGTATATTCAAAGTTTGATGTAATTAAACACATGTTATCTATGCCAATGTTGAATGTAAGGATTGGCAAGTGGATTTTGGCTTTATCTGAGTTTGAATTGAAATTTGAATCGGCAAAAGCTGTTAAAGGTCAGATTATTGCTGATTTCATTACTGAACATCATGATCCATCAATTGATTTGCATGAAATCACTCCTTGGGCTTTATTCTTTGATGGATCCTCGTGTGGCAAAGGTGGTGGAGTAGGAATTTTATTAATTTCACCCAGAGGTGAGATGTTTGAGTTTGCTATCCCTATTCAGCCTACTGTCACAAATAATCAAGCTGAATATGAAGCATTGCTTAGAAGGCTTCAATATTTGAAAGAAGCAAAGGCTATTTCAGTTGCAATTTATGGGGATTCGAGTTAGTTATAAAACAATTGAATGGCCAATATGAATGTAGAAATGATATCCGAGGAATTACTACGAGGTGTGCAAAGAAATCTTGAAAAGTTTTCGGTTAGTGATTCTACAACATATTCCTAAGGAACACAATGAAGAGGCAAACGGGTTGGCTCAAAGTGCTTCGTGTTACCGAGAAAACCAAGAAGTGTTTGCCGGCGATGTGTGTGCTTTCGGGAGTGATCTAGCAAAAGATGATTGGAGAAAAGAGATTGTTGATTATTTAGAGAATCCGTCCCAAAAGGTTTCTAGGAAGCTCAAGTATAAAGCTATAAATTTTGTTCTTCTTGATGGGCGTTTATTTTATAAATCATTAGATGGGGTGTTGCTAGAATGCCTGGGTCAAGAAGAAGCAAAGAAAATGATGAGTGAAATGCATGATGGGCTTTGTGGAGCACATCAATCGGCTTACCGAATGAAATGGGTTATTAGACACATTGGATGTTATTGGCCGACGATGCTGGAGGATTGCTTTGAGTATTACAAAGGTTGTCAAGATTGTCAGAAGTTTGGGAATATCCAAAGAGTTCCAGCATCAGCTTTCAATGCTATTACCAAGCCATGGCCATTCAGAGGATGGGGTATAGATTTTATTGGCCAGATAAATCCTCCATCGAGCAAGGGGCATAAGTTTGTGCTTTTGGCAACAGATTATTTCACTAAGTGGGTTGAGGCAATTCCATTGAAGAAAGTAACATCAGAAAACATGGTTGAGTTTGTTAAAGAACACATCATTTACAGATTTGGAATTTGTCAAACAATTACAACTGATCAGGGAGCTCAATTTGTATCCTCAGAGTTCAGAGAATTTGCTGAAAGCATGGGAATCAAATTGTTGAATTCTTCTCCTTATTATGCCCAAGCTAATGGTCAAGCAGAGGCTTCTAACACGATCATGATCAAGATTATACAAAAGAAGATTGATTAGAAGCCAAAGAGGTGGCATTCGGTACTCAATGAGGCCTTGTGGGCTTACCGAATGGCTCCTCATGGAGCTACAAAAACATCTCCTTATGAGTTGATTTATGGGCATTATGCTGTTTTGCCATGGGAAATGCAATTAGACTCGAGGAGAGTGGTTTTGCAAAAGGATATAAGTTCCAAAGATTATAGTGGCTTAATGATGGACGAGTTAGAGGATTTGCATATGATTCGTCTTAGGGCCCTGGAAAATATTGAAAAGAACAAGATGCGAGTTGCTAAATATTACAACAAGAAAGTAAAAGTCAAGCAATTTGCAGAAGGAGATTTGGTTTAGAAAGCATTACTGCCGATCGGGACTAAGTACAGTGCATTTGGCAAATGGTCCCCGAATTGGGAAGGTCCTTTTCGGGTAGTTAGATGTACACTTGGAAATGCTTATATCTTGAAAACTTTACTAGGAGAGGAGTTTACTGCTGCTATAAATGGAAGATATTTGAAGAAATATTATCCTAGTATTGAAGTTAATCGTTGATTACAAGCACCAGGATTACAAGCATCCGAAACACAGAAACAGCCGACGTTCAGGAAAGAAGCCGCCTTTAGAACAAAAGATCCTAACAGAGGAGATGGCCAATACTGAAGTGTATTGCCCTTAGCACAAAAATATTATACATTACAAGTGTTTCTTGCAGGCTTTTATTTGACAACCCAGCAACTTAAGATTACAAGAGGGTGGGAAGCAGAAGGCCTGGAGGAAGAAGCGAAACTTCCATCAGGCTGTCCCAGGAAGCCTTCAAGTTGTTGTATCTGTCAGAAACATCTGAAGAAAGGAACATTTGTTGAATGTGAGATCTGAGCTTAAACATGGGAATCAGATGAAGATGAAGATCTTACCCCCTACCAGCGCCTCCAAGCTCATGCGGCGTTCGTGTTCGGCACTGCAGCGGGTGGTGATGTCTCGCAGGTTGTATTCTAGATGCCGAATGCGGCGGCGAGTTGGTGGTTCGTCCTTTGTTCCGGTGTGGCGTCTTCTCCCTCAGTGAAGGAATCAGAGAGGATGTACTCGGGAACCTCTTCAGTTCCAAAGATCTCCTCAGCGAGCAAGTCAAGGCTGAAAACGAAGAGGGGTGAATTTTGAGGTTGCAACCATGACCAAAGAGGAAGGCATTGACACCATTTGACCAGAAATGACAGGCTGCAATCAAAATATTCTCATTCTTGGGAGTTTCGGCCAAAGATAACTCCAAACACTGGGCAATGCGAAGGCTGTCCCAATTGCCGGTTTTTGCACTGTCATCATCAAGTACCATCTTATACCAGTTTCTCCAACCTGCAATTGGGGGCAGGGGCCAGTGCTTGAAGGTGTCTTGCCACTCATGGGGTCTCGATAAAGCTCCTTTGTAGGGGATTCTCTGAGATTCGGCTTCAATGAACTCAAGAGGGTCAGAGGTTCCCACAGGACCGAGGAAGAAGGATGGTGATTTGTCCTCAATGCGAATCAAAATCTCGGTGGCTAGAGCCTATCAAGAAAAGGCAGAAGAAAAAAATCTAAGATGGGAATCGAAAAAGTAATACCGAATGGACCTTAAGGGGATGAGATTTACCTGGAGAGCTTGATTTTGGTCCACCATTTGAAAGTTTGAGCTTGGGGGATTGATGACATAGGGTTTGGATCTGAGCGGAGACTCCAACGGATTGCAGGAGGAAAGAATGGGTGTTGAACGGATTTAGCTCGGAGGCGTTGAGCATTTATGGTCAATTCCGGAATAAAATCACTTTTATCCCATAATTGAAGGGGCATATGTTAACACGAAAAATTGGTACAGGAAGGGGACTGACTTGTGGGTCGAGTTTGGTAACAAAATGCCATTCGGCAGGAAAAATCTCCTCAGAGGATTCGGTAAAGATGCTTGCGGTCGGCAATACGCCATCATTTGGCAGAAGGACTGTTTGCTCTTTTAAAAGGAAATTTTCGGGAATGCGTAATGACGTGGACCGGATATAAGGAAGGGACGAATTAATGACGGGTACGAGATGGACATTGGCGCCGGAGCATTAATTTAGGTATTAAATGTTGTACTCGTAGTCGACTAGGAGTCATGTTAGGGCAAGGGTATAAATATAAACCCTTGATGTCTGTAATAGGCATCAAACATCTACACAACAAAACCGGCCCCGTGCCAACCTTCGAGTCCTTTAGTCGAGTCGTCGAGTTCTTCGAGAGGAGCCATCGATCCGTCGACTCTGTAAGTACCGGCAACCTTGTATCATGCCTAGTATCATGCGGTGGATTTAGACCGTGATGCAAGTAGTCTGGTTACCTTGCTTAGTATCATGCGGTGGATTTAAGCTTGGTTCAAGAGGGTTTCCTGTTAGATCATGAGCCATGCGGTAGGCTAAGATCTAGCTCGAAGCTAGTTATCAGATCTATTAGATTTGGCAAGATCTAATAGATTCATTAATTTACCACGTGTCGCTCTGGATTTTGCTTTATGTTTAAATTCATGTAACACTCTTTTGCCTGATTTAGATCGATTAGTTTCGGCTTTACCCCTTTGAGATCCATGTGATGTGCTTTCAAGTCTTTGTTTATTATAAAGGATCAAGTGCTCTCAATAGCCGAATTTAGATCAATTTAGATTGTCACGTGTTGCGGGTTCAAGCTTTTGACTTTTCAAATGTTTGTTCCTTCTTCACGGAACCCAGATCGGCTGCACAGCTGTATTCGACAATTCTTCCACAAGTGAAACGTGTTCATAAGTTTGTTTTAAATAATGTATGCTTTTAGCCTTCCATATTTAGATCGTATCATGCGGTGGATTAATCTATTTGTGGTTGGTGGCTTGGTTTCAAACAAGTTGTATCATGCGGTGGATTAACTTGTTTGGTATCATGCTCGACGGGTTTGAAAGTACCTAGACATGCGGTAGACTAGTGCTTTTCGCCTATGCATGCTTGTTTACTTCATATTTATAATCATGCTTTTACCTTATTCATTTTTATTGTCATTTATCCTCAAAAATCGGTCATGACCATGTGCGAGCAACACTATCTAAACAAAGACCGATCTTTTGCCTTGGTTACGTCATGCATTCGGCTATAATCTGATTTCATGTTTTAAAGTTCCCGAATGATATTTAAATTGTTAACAGATAGCTTGTTGTAGCTATATGTCATTTTATTTGGCTTTCTAGCCGTAAATACGGAACTGTCTGGTACCACCCGGCAAGTTCCAGGTTTTATCTAACTACTTTTCATCCTTTGTCAGTTTTCAGGAAAATTGACTAGCACGCTTCGGATCTGGCACGTGTGTTAAGCCTGCTTCGTTCGGCTTGCTGTGTGCTTGGCGCGAGGTGCTGATTTTGCGTCAACAGTCGCAAGGGCAGGAAGTCGTCCGAGAACCTGAGCGGGCTGAGCTGCTTCTCTAGAGATGGCTTCTGCACCATGGCGCTGAGCTCCGGCAGCAGGAAGAGCACACAGAGCGACTCAGACTCTAACTCTGACAACGAGGTGCGTGATGAACTTCCCTTCTTGCGTCAGGAAAATGAACGACTTGGCTTGTTGCTTGATAATCATGATGACATGCTTAGAGAGGCCAAGAAGATGAGGAAAGAGCTTAGGGCCTCGCTCGAGGATGCTAGGACAAGAGTGGCTGAGCTAGAAACACAGAATTTGGATACTAAGCTTGAAATTGATTCTCTGAAAGCTTCACCTGTTGTTTCTGATGAAGTTGAATGTGCTGATTGTCCTATCTTTCTAGCTGATCTTGCCTTGTTTAAGGAAAAGCATGCCTCCAAGTGTGAGGAACTAGATGTGCTTAGGGTTGAAGTGGCTGAGCTTAAGTCTAGACCTGCTTTGCTAGGTGCTTGAACTTCTTGCCCTGTTTTGCATGAAAAAATTGATGAGTTGCATGCTCACACTGTTTCTCTTGAGGCTAAGCTGAAAGAACTAATTCCTACATCTTGCTCTACCTGTGAATTGCATGCTTTGAAGAATCTGGAACTTGCACATTATGTTGATCGTTTGCAGGATGAGAATGATGTGTTGAGAAAGTTGATGGGTTGGTTGTATGGTCATGAGCCTCAGTTGAGGATAATGATCGAGACATACAAGAGGCAGGATGGCGAGGGACTTGGGGCAAACAAGGTTGGTGAGGGAAGTGGAGAGAATATCCCAGAGCCACAAAAAACCAACCACAAATGCTTTCCCTCCTAAACCGAACCATCTTAGGAACCGACTAGACACAACCCCAACTCCACCCGTGTTTCGTCCACAAACAAATGATTTCCAAAATCCTATCAAGTTTGTGAGCACTTTGGGGAAAGTGTTCTTTGGGAAAGAGAGTGAGAAGGCAAGTGAGGAGAAACCGGTTGAGAAACCTAGCGAGGAGAAACCAGTTGAGAAGCCTAGTGGAGAGGAACCAAGTGAGCAGCCCCATTCCAAGCCTAAATCTAAGCCCATAAGGTTTCATTGTGGCTATAAGGGGAGAGATGGCCATAAGGATGAGTTTTTCTTCAAGAGGAAGCGAGAGGAGAGAATGGCGAAGGAGTGGGCTAACAAGGACAAGTACCACCCTTCCAATGGTGTACTTGAGCCTCGTGTGCAGATGCCCAGGGCCAAGGCGAGTGTGAGGACAGTTCCGGCTTGGGGAGAGCGAAAGGCTGCTGGAGCTGTTGCTGGCCGAGCTACACCAGTCAGATCGGTGCGCCACACTGGTCAGACCAGTGCAGGTTTGTACAGGCAGAACTTTGGGTTTCGTGCTCGTACAGATGCTAGGTTTGGTTCTGGAGGTCGTGGTTCTAGTGGTTGGTCTAGAGAGTCTGTAGGTGGTCAGTTTGCTAGGCGTTCTCCCCCTCGTGCTCAATACGGGAATGGGAGGAGTCATAGCTTTGAGTTGGAGAGGAGGGACAGTCCATGGTTTTCCTTTCGTGGTTTTGGTCCTCCTCCAGTTAGAGAGGGTTGGTTCCCTCATAGTGGTTACCATGGTGGTGTTCGTGGAGGTAGCTTTGGTAGGAAAGATGTTTTGGATTGTGCTAACCCCACTTTTGAGCAAATGGCTCGGCACTGGTTTTACTCTTTTGGTACTAACCCCTTGCTGAGTCATTTGTTCGCTCATGTGCTCGTTTTTGAATTTCAGGTGGGAGACTTGAAGAACATTTGGTTGATTGACTCTGGTTGCTCGAGGCATATGACCGGAGACAAGGGGTGGTTCTCAAGTCTCGTCCCGGTGGTGACAAGGAGGTACATCACTTTTGGGGACAATGGGCGTGGGCGTGTGCTTTCAGAAGGTGAGATTAAGGTGGGTGAAGAGATCACTCTTAGGCGTGTTGCTCTTGTTCAATCACTGGGGTACAATCTGCTCTCTGTGTCCCAGCTGTTGGATGAGGGTTTTGAGGTGTTGTTTCGGCCAGGTGGGTCTCGGATTTTGGACTCTCGAGGGGACCTTGTCTGTATGGTCTTTCTCGAGGGTCAGGTGTTTCATGCTGATTTTTGTCAATCTTCGGGTGTGGAGCGTTGTTTCTTGGCTGGTTCATCGAGTGAGTTGTGGAAGTGGCATAGGAAGTTGGGTCACTTGAGCTTTGACCTTTTGTCTCGCTTGAGTAAACTCAATTTGGTCCGAGGATTGCCACGGTTGAGGTTTGAGAAAGAGTTGGTTTGTGCGCCGTGTAGGCATGCCAACATGGTAGCCTCTTCTCACCCGCCTCTCACCGATGTGATGACTGAGCGGCCATGCGAGCTGCTTCATATGGACCTTGTTGGCCTAGCTCGTGTGCGATCTGTGGGTGGGAAGTGGTATGTCCTTGTTGTGGTGGACGACTACTCTCGGTATGCGTGGGTGTTCTCTCTTTAGGAGAAAGGGGAGACGTTTGGTTTTGTTCAAGATCTTGTCTTGAGGTTGAGGAACGAGAGGCATGGAGATGCCATACGAGCAATCGACAGTGACAATGGCTCGGAATTCAGAAACTCTCGTTTTGAATTTGAAACCTTTTGCCTTGACATGGGTCTTGAACACCAGTTTTCGAGTCCGTATACGCCTCCCCAGAATTGATGAGGTCATCTCAACAAGCTTTGCACAATCACAAGTAAACCAAGGACATGACATAAAAGATGTCACTCTAGAACAAGAACAATTGAAATTGGACCAATTACACGTAGCCGAGCCAAAAAGCTACAACAACAGGTGACTTCACTCCTTGCTGAATTTAAGATGCACGCAAATGAGAATTGTTTACTACCTAAAAGTTGTACTTTTATTGTGTTAAGGTTTACACATAAAGATATGGATGACACTCAAGAGGAGAAAGGTTACGTCCAGTCAAGGATGGGTTACACGAAGACCAGCAAGATTGTTGTGCCAACCAAGACAAGTTACATGCACAAGACCTTGGGATACACTGCAGAAGCTTCATCTTCACGTACAAGTCTGTACGAATCTGCCACTATTCATGGTGCATGATATACATGGTTTGAAGCTTCAACAAGTCAAGATTCCAACGCAACAAACCTCATGTCTTTTGGACTTTCCAATAAAGAGTTATGACCAATTTAGTGGAGACTGCGCAGAAGCCAAACAGCCACACGAGGCTCTTCGGGAGTTCAGTTCGTGGTGACCTTTGAGATGGCATAACTCCAGAAACTCCAAGTCCATTTCACACCCAACTAGGAGGGATGTTCCTAGTATAAATAACCCATGTATCTTAGTGATTAAACAAGACTTTGATAATGAAATTGAATCCCTTTTGTTCAGCTGTGTGCTAACAAACTAACAAATTCAAAAAGAGATCTCTACCCCTTTGCTCTTGTGATTTCCTTGAGGGATTACAGAAGCGGCCGCTTCATCGGCTCCCAATTGGTGCTCTTGGTCCATTGATTCCAGGTTGTCTTGGTTGGTTCTTTGAGAGTGTGGTTGGGCGAATCCTCGATTCAGGTTGCCAGTTAAAGACGGTGGTTGGCTTCGAGTTTTATTTGTTAGGTTGCACTAGTTATCGCTGCTTGCAGCAAGTTATCTTGGTTGTCCTACAACTAGTTATCGAGATCAATATCCTACGTCGTGAAGATCGGGACCGAGTCTCATCAAGAATGGTGTTGTGGAAAGGAAAAACAGAACCCTGTGTGAGATGGCTCGAACGATGCTTGATGAGTGTAGGACTCCGAGAATGTTCTGGACTGAGGCGGTGAATACCGTGTGCTATGTTTCAAACAGGATCTACCTCATAGTGCATAATAAGAAAACCTGCTATGAGTTGATGCACAGTCGCACACCCAAGGTGAGTCACTTCCATGTCTTTGGGTGCAAGTGCTTTATCCTTAAGAAAGGGAAGAAGTTGGACAAGTTTAAGGCTAGGTCGGTCGATGGTATTTTCTTTGGTTATGTATCTCACTCTAGAGCATATCGTGTGCTCAATCTTGAAACTAACCAAATCGTGGAGACTTGCGAGGTAACCTTCGATGAGACACAGCCACGTAGTCAGCTTGTTTTTGAGTGTGCAGGTGATGATGAACTTGGCAAGGAGATCTTTCAGGAGGAGGAGCATGAACATGGAGATGATGAAGATGGTGGTGTGATGTCCTCGGCTGAGCATGTACCTATTACTTCGACTATGGTGATGGACGGCCCCTCTCCCACACCTACGACAATAAACCAAGATCAAGAAGAAGCTACTGTTGAGGGGGAGGTAGCATCAAGGCGAGAACCTCCCCGGCGAGTACAAGTGGATCACCCAGCTTAAAGGATCATCGGCGACATGAATGAACGTACTACACGGTCGAGGGTTCGGAATAATTCTCATTTTGCTCATGCTGCTTTTGTTGCCACCTTTGAGCCCAAAGACATTGGACACGCACTATCTGATCATAATTGGGTTAATTCAATGCATGAGGAGTTGGAGAATTTTGAGAGGAACAAAGTTTGGGAGTTGGTTGACCCTCCCCCAGGGTGTAAGCCGATTGGGACAAAATGGGTGTGGAAGAAAAAGAGGGAGAGAAAGGTGAAGTGGTGAGAAACAAGTCAAGGCTTATTGCTCAAGGATTCAATCAAAAAGAGGGGATCGACTACAAGGAGACATTTTCTCCCGTAGCTCGTTTGGAAGTGATTAGGATCCTTTTAGCCTTTTTCGTGGCTAAAGGGTTCAAGCTGCATGAAATGGATGTGAAGAGTGCCTTCTTGAATGGTGTGTTGGAGGAAGAAGTGCATGTGAGGCAGCCACCGGGGTTTGAGAGTGAGAAGTACCCCCACCGGTTGTTCAAGTTGAGGAAGGCGCTGTATGGGTTGAAACAGGTGCCTAGAGCTTGGTATGGTAGGTTGAGGGGGTTCCTGTTTGAGCGAGGGTTTGAGATGGGGAAGGTCGATCAGACCTTGTTTTTACTCAGGCAGGGCAGAGATATCCTGATTGCGTAGGTGTACGTGGATGATATTGTCTTTGGTGGCTCGTCTAACTCTCTTGTTGCAAGGTTTGCAGTTGATATGAGCAGGGAATTTGAGATGAGCATGATGGGTGAGTAGCAGTTCTTCCTCGGGCTACAAATCAAGCAATCAAAAGAAGGAACATTTGTGCACCAAGCTAAGTACACAAAGGACATTGCGAGGAAATTCAAGACGGAGGATTCCAAGGCCATGGTGACGCCTATGAGTACGACTACAGCTCTTGATGCGGATGAGGAAGGTGAACACGTGGACCAGAAGGAGTACCAAAGCATGATCGGGTCACTCCTCTACTTGACGGCGACTAGGCCGGACCTCCAATTCTCGGTACGTCTATGCGCTCGTTTTCAAGCGTCTCCAAGGACTTCACATCGGAAAGAAGTCAAGCGCATATTCAGGTACTTGCGTCACACTCCCGACTTCGGCCTCGCATCGGCAAGCGTCTTCTTCTTTGGCTCTTCATGGTTTTTCAGACGCGGATTTTGCCGGGTGTCGGTTGGATAGGTAGTCCACTTCTAGGACTTGCCAGTTTTTGGGATCTTCTTTGGTGTATTGGTCTTCCCGCAAACAGTCGAGTGTTGCTCAATCCACTACCGAGGGAGAGTATGTCGCCTCAACTAGTTGTTGCTCCCAGCTCCTTTGGATCACATACACCATGAGTGACTTTGGTGAGGAGTATACCCATGTCCCACTTCAATGTGACAACATGAGTGCCATAAGTGTTGCAAAGAACCCAGTGCTCCATTCCAAAACCAAGCACATAGAAGTGAGGTATCATTTTCTGAGAGATAATGTATAAAAAGGGAAGATAGCCTTGATCCATGTACCCACACATGACCAACTAGCCTATATTTTCACCAAACGCCTAGATCAAGCAACTTTCACTTGTTTGCGGGGGGAGCTTGGTGTTTGTTTGATTTCTTGTGTTGGGTGTGTGGGAGCTCCTTTGTAGCATATGTATAGCTTTCCTTTGTGCATTTCTTGCATTTGGCATGACATCTGTAACATCATGTATAGGCAACCTTGCATCTTAGATTGCATGCATTTTGTATCATATGCATTTTGTAGGAAAAGCTTCTCTCATACACATTGTTCACCATGATGTGCTATATATGATGTTGTGAGCTAGTTTGGTATGCTATAGTTAGTTTGGCTTAGCTCTTGATGATCTTGATTTATATCCATGGTTGATGGCTATGTTTTTGAAAAATGTCGCATGTATGCTCTCTTATGAGTAAATGACTTTATATGATCTTGACATGTTTTAGTGGTTTGGCTATGCTCAATTTGTGGTTGGATAGCGTATTTTGATCTTATGGGGACAAAGGCTCATTTGCCATCATGAATGTTTAGCCTTGTTGCTTTATCTTGTGGAGGGGCATAAGTTTCTTTTTGTCGCAAAGACATCTCATGTACCAAATATGAATCTGAAAATGAAATGAAAAATGCTTGGATAATGTGCTCCCATGTCATATGTGCTAAATTTAATTTGCTATGGGTGCTAAACCGTTGCATGATGCCTACCAATGAGAAGTCTCGTATATAGAAGTAGGCACATGGCTCGGTGGCTTTGACATGACATGAGGTGCTTGTGGGTGTTTGTGATGGTCTTATGATTAGAATGGTTTGCTTTGCCATTTTGACATGTTTTGCTCATGTTTAGGACTTTGCTCATGAGAGGGTAAATTTTCGCAAAATTGCTCAATTCCATCTTAGCTTCGTCCAATGGTTGTGAAACTTGGTGATCTTGTAGTTGATGTCATTACAAAGCTATAGAGTACCTAACTTGCTCATTTGGACATGTATAGCATTCTATGTTGAATTTTGTCTATTTGAGAAGCTCTCGATTGCATTTTTTTGCATTTTGGGCTTGATCCATGCATTGTCAACAAGGGGGAGAAGTTTGAGCTTGTTGTAGGCTACTGAACGCATTTAGAATGTTTTCAGGTGGTTTCGAGCCTTTTCTTGGCTCTGTTGCACACCGGTCTGACCAGTCGAGGTCACCGGTCTGACCGGTCAGAGTGCTGGTCCTGTACACGTGTTGGGCACCGGTCTGACCGGTCAGTGTTGAGCTGATGCAGCTGCTCTGTTTTCTTCAAGTGGTTTGCATGCATTCGTCCAGGGGGAGCTGCATTGTTTCAGGGGAGCTTGCATGTGTGCAGGGGGAGCTCTTTGTGGTTTTCGAGCTTTGGTTTGGTGGTTTGTGCTCTTTGCTTCAGCATAGTTTTGTCTCGGATGTGTCGAGCCGTTGCCCTTGCCTAAGGGGTCCGAGACTTGTCTTCTTCAAGTGATCTTGCTCTTTGCCTTTCTTTGGCTTTTGATCACTTGTTGGAGTTTCTTCTTATTCGTTTTCTTTTCTGTCGGGTTACTATATGTGTGGGTTGTCAATGCACTCATCAAGGGGGAGATTGAGGACCATGTGTGGTTCGAGGATCGGTGGATGGTCGCTTCCTGGTGTGATGAGTGATTGACAACGTTGTGTGGACTGATTCTTGGCTAAGTATTGCAGTGCAGGTTGCGGCTTGAATGGTGTTGATGCAGGTGAAGAGCAAGTGCGAAAGGTGATTGCTGGTGAGACCTCCAGGTGTGGAGAAGACAAGTAGGCTTCATTCGAGGGACCCGGTGGCTAGCGGAGTCAAGTGCGGGCCGCATGGTGGCAAGAATAGCAAGATGAAGTCATGGACGGTTTCTTGGTTGAGCCACAAAACCAAGGTCGAGCCGGGACTACGTGGGAGCCGAGTCATGAGTGGCGGTTGGCGGAGGCTACACCAAGTTCGCGGGGTTTCCAGTGGTTCACCAAAAAACCACTGGGTTCCTTGGTTGATCCACAAAGCTAAGACCAAAGAACAGAAGACGGAGGTGTCACAGCATCAGACCGGTCTGACTGGTGGGTCTGACCGGTCTGACCGGTGAGGAGCACCGGTCTGACCGTTGTGCGACGATGCAGTCCGGAGACTTCGAAGCGGAGGACAGGCGTCAGGATCTCAAGGCTTGCGTCGAGGCTAAGCAAGTTTGCGGTCGCCGGGCATTCATCTGATGGAGCGATGATCAAGATTTCCGAATTCGCCCTCAAGGGGTATGTATCCATAATTAGCTAGTAAGGGCATTTTAGACTTTCAGTTGCCTCCATATAACCCAAGAGATGAGAGGATGGCAGCCAACTCTTGGCAACCTAGCTCATTTGGTTTTCCTATTTTCCCTTCTTATTTTACTTAGGATTTCTATAGGACTAGCTTGAGAGCTTTATGGTGAGATCTTGTGAGAGGGAAGGATGATCGGGCGGCAAGCTAGACCTTGTATGGACCTCTTTGTGATGTATAGTTTATTCGGTGTGGTTCCTCAAGGCTTGGATGTTTTGTTCCCGTTCGTTCTTTTTGGTGATTATCGGAACCTTTTCTTGGCAATTTTCTTGGAGCGATTTCAAGGCTTTTCTCTTTTCTCTTTGGGATTTGGTGGGGGATGTATGCATGAACCCTTCGTGGTTCTTTTCCCTTTGATCCCCCTCCCAAATCCGTGAGCAAAGGGGCTCGATTTTAGGGTCTTCGGTGTTCTAAGGCTAGAGGAGTTCATGGCGGGATTTCTTCGATTCCTCTTGATTTAACGTGTTTTGGTGGACCATAACTTGGCTATGGAGTGCCCATGAGGTGTTCCTACTACTCCCAAAGTCTTGCTCGAATCTGTGGAGCGAATCGGGAGATCGAGGGTTGGATTTGGAGGAGTTGACTTGCGGGTTCTGTTCATCCCGAGCTGCCCAGGTTACACCGGTCTGACCGGTGCTCTTGACCGGTCTGACTGGTGTGAGCCCTTTGTGGGATTTACCTCGGGTGAGTTGCTAAATCCGTGTGTTTTTGGGTTGTGTTGGTGCTGGTCAGTTCTTGGCAGTTTTGGTGGTGTTTTGGTTGGCTTTGTGTAGGGTTCTTCTTCCGTGCAGGTTGAGTTTTGAGGGTGTTTTTGTTCCAGGGCCTAGACAAGTCACTGAGGCTCTCTAGAACATTTGTTGTGCGATTGCTGTAGCCACCGGCCCGACCAGCTCTGTCCACCGGTCTGACAGGTGTCACCGATCTGACCGGCGCAGGCCATCGGTTTGGCCGGTGTAGCACAGGCAGTAAGCCGTGCAAGTGTCCGCTGTGCGTGTGGGCGTGTTGTGGCTCAGAAGGATGTTTCTTGGTTCCTAGGATCAGTAGCACTCTAGTGGCTACGTGGTCTTGACCGACTTGGGTAGTTGAGTCGGAGACGTGTGTTGGAAGCCGTATTCATCTTGTTGGAGTCTTTATCTCCTTCGAGAAGAATTTTTATCAGCTCCCGTTCACTCCCCACCTCTCTGGTTCGCCGTATCGGCCCTTCATGTGTTTCCTCAATAAATTCAGCAACTTATCCATCTCCTCCAGACTTAATTCATCACTCACGATGACCGGGTACGTCTTATCGGCTCTTAAAAATTCATAATTTAATCCCTTGGGAAGTGGCTTGAACTCAATGTCGGGCATTTCGGGTTCTTGTTGTTGCAAATCTCCAATATCTTCATAATTCTCTTCGTCCAAACTTTCATCTTGTGCCTTCAACCACTAGATTGCTTCCTCTAGTTCTTTGTCTTGATCATCATACATGGCATCATTCTCTGTTGCTCTTTGGAGAGGGTCTTTGAAAGTATCAACAAAACGAAGATCCTCTACTTCTTCGTTATCAAGAGGTAGAGGTAAAGCAATACGAGAAGTGGATAGGAAATCAGATGTGAATTTAGTTCCATCTAGATCAATAGTGACTCTACCCTTTCGGGCATCAAGAACGGCATTGACCAACTTAGGAAAAGGCCTACCAAGAATTATATCATCATGTTCATTATGGCAAGCATGGATTACGAAAAAGTCGGTTGGCATAATTTTACCTCAGATAGCAACATCTAAATCTCTAAGCACACCCAAAGGTCTTGTTGTTCTACCATCTCCCATGATTAATTTTATTTGTGTTTAAGCAAGATTTAAATTTTTACTAAAAATCTCATAGTAAATCTTGGAAGTCATGACACTAACATGAGCTCCTATGTCACATAAGGCTTTACAAATTTTCTTTCCATTAATGTTGCAACTTATGTGAGGTGTCGGAAGAGAGGTACCTTCGACATGGTTGGCTCCTATTGCATACACCTCGGCTAGGTGTCCATATGGAGAGGCCTCCGGCTTCACTCCCATAGTCCTCTTTACTTCGGCAATGTGATCCGGATCTACCTCTTCTTCCTCATTGAAAAGCCTTTGGACAATCTCTCTGGCTGATTCTTTGTCCAATTCATACCCTGAGTGCCCCTCCTTTGGAAAGTTGAATTCTATAGCTCTCGCCGACTCTTTTTGGTTTGGGTATGGTCTCCTCTTGTTGAATATTTCTTCGAAGTTAATTGGGATCCAATCCATTTGTTCGAACTCCTTTAACGGCTTTGCATTCGCCAAACTTCTTCCTTGTAACTCTTCGAGCTTGCGAAATTTGATGCTTTGGGTTGGTCCTCCTTCATTGTGGGTTGCCCATTCAATCTTTTCTTGCCTTGCTTCTTCTTTCTTCACTTTCGAGGCTTCTTTTCTTGAAATTCCAGAAAGTACCTTCACACAAGTTTCTTGCTCAACGCTTCTCGAAATATGTTCTTCCCAATCTCTTTGCATGGCCACCCCTCACTTATTCTTTGTAGTAATTGGGTGGCCTTCGTGAGTGTTTTCTCCATGATATTTCCGCCTGCACACATTTGAACATAGCTAGAAGCAAGATCAAGATAGGATCTCGGTGGTGATCTTTATTCATGTATCATGTATTTTGTTGAATTATCAAGTTGCAATCAAATTTCTAGCGATCGACTGTTTCTCCAACGACTTTGATTTCAATCGGCTTTTCGTATCTTAAGATACCGACTAGAGGGGGGTGAATAGGCGGTTTAAAATCTAAAAGCACAACACTAGAGAAATTTAATTAGAACCACAAGGAGAATTAAATGTCTACCTATTCTATTCCTATGTTGGGGGTTTGCAGCCTAGGGTGACAAGATATAACTCAATCTCCAGAAATTAATACTCAAAGTAAAGTACTCGAAAGGAAATTGAGCAAAGAAATAACCAAGCACAAGAGATGAATTTTATCCCGTGGTGTCGATGACTTGCCGGTCACCCCTAATCCTTGTTGAGGTGGATTCAATGTTCAACCGCTCCTCTATCAAGACACCGCTTGATCTTGAGCCGGTTAGAACCAAACAACCACTCCACACCTCGATTCCACTAGAGTTGCTCTTTACCGCTCCGGTGAGGTGAGCACAATACCTCTCACAACACGAAATCCGGAGCCACGCACAATCTTCTTGCGAGCTTCAACGGATTCTTCCACCACCAAGCCGTCTAGGAAGCGGCAACTTCCAAGAGTAACAAATCAACCACTTGCTTGATGATTCCCTAGTGTCACAAAGATCAAAACCTTGATGAAATGCACTAGAAGCTCTCAATCTCACAAAGAATGCAACCACTAAGCCAAGTGAGTGAGAGAGAGGAGAGGGAGAGCTCTACAAGGGAGTATATATATTTCAAAGTACCAAGAGAGGCTCTCCAACCCCGGGCTTGGAGTATATATACTCCCCCTTCCCGTTACTAGCCGTTATGGGCAAAATGCGTACCTCGCGGACAGTCCGTGATGCCCTCACGGACTGTCTGCATTTGAATTCCAACGATAAAAACGTGAAGTCAACGGCTTACAGGACTGGCCGTTGGGCCGGGCAGACCGTCCGCCAGACCCCGCGGACCGTCCGCTCGGGCCCCGTGGACTGTCCGCGGGCAGGCCGCGAACCGTCCACCCGGTCCACCGAGCTACACCATGTTCTGTTCGGTTTTGAAGAGAATAACGGACCATCCGCAAGAGGCCCAGGGACTGTCGCCTGGAAGCGCATTTTCTCCAAAACGTTTGCCAAAAATCTCAGATATTAAATAAATATCAAAAACCCGCGGACTGTCCGCCCCAGGGGCCCGGACTGTCTGCCCAACACCTGAAAACTGATTTTTCTTAAGATTTTCAATAAAACCCTTTTACCAAGAGAAATTGATCCCTCTTGATAGTACGACTATCTATCCTATCAACCCAGTCATTTGACATCCTCTAATCACCTTATGGCCGGCAAAAATAAAACCCTATCTTTTACCTTTGCCTTGAGCTCTTTCCAACACAAGCCATATAAGACTTTCTCGATCATACCGCATGATCTCATCATTTCACCAGACTAACCTATTCTTATAACTCAAATTAAAATGTTAGTCCATAATGATTATCATTAATTACCAAAACACGAATTAGGGCCCTGGATGCCTTCACTGCCGCCTTAGTGATCCACCGACCTCCCACTGCTATAAAAAGGACCCTCCACTCGCTGGAATAGAAGACACACCGCAGGAGCTTCACTATTGTCCACTCTTGTATCTTAGAGTAGGAAGTAGTGTAGTTGGGAGCTAGAGTCGAGTCGAGCTAGTCTCGGGGTTTCGGAGAAGTCTTTTTCAGAGTTCGGGTACTACTCCTGTATCTTTCCTTTATTAAAACTTAAGTGCATTTCGAGTTATCTTTCTATCTTACATTCCAGTCAATTACATTTATCTTTTACTTAGCTACTAGAAGATTTATTCTAGGTTTGGACTAAAGTGAGTTTTTCCTTGGTTAGCTTAGTTCTCTTGAACCCTATAGTGTTGTGGTTGTTCTTCGCTTGATCTCCACTGTTTCATGGGAGAGAGAGACCTTCCTCTAAAAGCAGTAGGAAACGTTCTTTGGTTCATTGTGAGCACAGTGTTGAGAGCTTACCTTAGTCTTAGATTGGTGTCACGCACAACAGAATAGTGGTGGTACCCTCAGCAGGTGACAGCTCCGAACAGGCTTTGTAGTCCACCACGTTAGTTCGGGCCGGTAGGATTCAACGTGTCATCGACCTCCCTTCTCATCCCAGTCTGAGGGTGCGGCTTTGTGTGCCCCTGCAACACTAGAAGAGCTTGTTGATTCTATCTTACCTTGGCTTTGCTTTACCTTAGTTCTTTTTCCAGAGTTGACTAGAATGGATAGATTGCCTTAGGGTCCTTTCTCATATCGTTGTCCTCCCAACTCACTAAAACCTCTCTAGTTGTTTTATCAAGATCTCCTCGCATGTCCATTTACCCCCGTATATCTTTATCATCACCCCAGCTGTAAGACCCTTTTACCGAACCTTGATCCTTTCTACCATTCACTTGATTATCTATGCCATAGTGCTTCCCTTGGAAAATATAAATACGATAACCCGAATACCACCGGGTGAAGTGCTACAACGGTAATCAGTGCGCTTGCGGACCTTTCTGTGATCGTGTGTTTTACCACCAGATGTTCCTAGCTCCATTACTAGGTGCAAACTTAGTAGTGAGGCTAAGGAGCGTCAACAAGCATTTCTAGCGCTGTTGTCGGGGAAGCAATAGGCACTAGATATCTTTTCGGTAGAGTTATCTCAATTCGGTGAACTGTCTTTTAGTGTGTTTATCCCTACTCCGTTCCTAGTGTCCCGTCTTCAACAGTTCTGTCCCGTCTTCACATCTATCAAGAGTCGATTTAGAAGCATATTCCGACCCCGTGTCACTACCCTTCAAAAAGTTTTTCTCTATTTATCACGATGAACCTAGTCAATCCCGTAGACAAAGCCATTTTTCTCATGGCCAGAGAAGCCAACCTCGAGTTCTCTATTGATCAATCCCACACTCCGACTAAGATGGAAATCCAAATCGGAAATGGAAATCTTAACACAAGGTTCTTCTCCAATGAATTTATTTCTCCAAAATTTCTTTCCATCGCCTAGAAAAATCCTTTCTCAGAATTCGAAGGAGAAAATCCATACAGTCACTTGAGGAGCTTTGAGCAATTGTGCTCTACTCGTTCATACTCCAATCTTTCTCTCGACGAATTCAGAGTTAGACTCTTCCAATTCTTACTAGCGGGAAAAGAAAAAGCTTGGTACTTCCAGCAAGAGAAGGAAGTCGCCACGGATTGGAGAATTTTATGCGACAAGTTCTGTGCTAAGTACTTCCCCTTATCTCGTCTCATGAACCTTGGAAATCATGTTATCAATTTCCGACAGACGAGGACTGAATCCCTTAGTCAATCATGGACTAGATTCCATAATCTCATACACACTTGTCCCACTCATGGACTGCCAGATATAGTGTAGATTCAACATTTTCACCATGGCCTATCTCGAGACAACATTTTCCGCTTGCTTGCACACACAAAGGGGTCACTTTTTCATGAAAATCCAACTGAGGGGCTAGAAATTTTAGAGAGGATCGTATCTATGCCCATCAGAAGAGAATCCTAGAGCAAAGAAATCAAGGACCATTTCCAATCTTGGATATATCAGATTTTTGCTCATCTATCGTTTTTTCTTCCGAACTCTAGTGAATTACCTCTCTAACCGAGAGAATCACTCAAAGAAGAAATGATCAACGACAAGTCCAGCTCGAGGACTATAAATTCGACGCTCTCACCGTGAGATAAACCAGCATTTATCCCTTCCTAAGTTCATGCATCAGGCATGTTTAAATTTCAAAATCCATTTAGCCAATACATGACTTAGAATTTTGCCCAGTGCGGCTGGCCCACTAGGCACGGCCGCACCAACCCTATTGCCTGGGGAAATATAGGGAACAACCACTAGCTGCATGGTGGTGGTTACTTTGTGAAAAATAAGTCCAATCAGCAGTATTCTCTTCCCCAACATCAATACCTTTGCCAGCAACCTTTGGATAGCAGAGTGCTCAAATTCTCGAGTGTCTCAAGTGACTAGATAGTGCAGCAGCTACCTGCCAGCATTTCTAGTGGAACTTGGGCCGGCGGGCCCTGTAGGTGCGCCCGCGCCTGTGATTTCCATCGTGCTGTCATTTCCAAGTTGTTGCATGCTACCACTAGCCTCCTATTCACGCACTGAGGTCTCCTCTCAATGTTTGGTGGCACAGTCGGATGGACAGGTGCGGCCACACCTGCCTCCCTCCACATGCCTATAAATTGAGGCCTCTTGTGCACTCTCCCAGACGACCACAACCAAATTCCGAAGTTTGCAACCTTTGTTTCCTTGCTTAGTCTGTTTACGCTTACTGGAAAGGAGTGTTGAAATGAGTCCCTCGAAGTGCAAGTCACTCAAGTTTTGTGGAGGTCTCATCACCCCACAAGGAGCGCTAACTCTAGGACTGCTAATCCTGGAACGACTAACCTTTCGTAACCATCATCCTTCGGGTATCCGTTGCATTAACATTTTGCAGGATGTCTTGGTTCCGTAAGGCCGCAAAGGTAGTGAAGGGAAAACACATCAGGTTCCCCGACTTAGACTCGAGCCGCAGTAGCCATTCCAATTCTTCAAATTAGAAAGAGCACTCGGTACCTCCGGGTTTCGATCCTCAAGAAAATGTGTCTGCGGGTTCTGCCCAGGACATGTCCACAAGCTCGGTGCATTATGATTGGTCAGGTTCAGAGGAAAGGACTAGTTTCCTTACCTCCGAAACTAAAATCATCCTGCGAACCGACCAAGAACGGAGGTTGTTCCAGCAGCTGAAAGGCCGAGAGTTCGCGCATACAAAGGTATATGACAACGCCCTCCTTAATGAAACCGGCCTGATAGGAGAATTTGGGGCGGGTTTCGGTGCCATAGGCTGGGGGAACTTTTGGCATGCGTGGGAAGAGGGCTCAAAATTCCTCACCTTAGAATTCCTCTCAACTCTAAGTGCTGATAGCAGTGGTGTTAAGCTCCGGCTCTTCAACGAAGAGCACAGCTTAACTTGGGAACAGCTCAGCATAGCGCTAGGCTTCGACTCAAATTGTCTGCTAGAGTGGTGTAAGCACAAAGGTATCAAAGCGTTTTTGAGAGAGTCGTTCTGGAAGAAGATCTCGGGGAGAGGGTTGAATCCCACTCCCCGAATTAACTTGATCCATAACCCCACTCTCCATTTTCTTCACCGGCTCATCTCAGGCATGATTGCCCCAAGATTTGAGTTTAGGACGGTCAGGGTGGAGGAGCTGCAATGCCTATTTGCCATCATTCATAAGATCAAGCTTGCTCCTGTCATTTCGATAGTCGAGCACTGGCGCACCATGGCCACAAGGACTGGCAATATTGAGATCACCTCTTTGTTGACTCGAATTGCCACTTACATCGGAGCGCTAGTAGGAGCCTAGGTCATGTACTTGGAAACACCCCGCAGGACTTTCGATGAGGAACATTTTGTACAAGCCCACCTGCTGAAGCGTGTCGAGGGAGAGCTGATCATGCTTTACCCCCATTCCTCCACAACCATCGTCCTCCAATGCCCAAAGCTTGGTCTTTATAAATTCAAAAAGTTTACTTTGAACCTAGCATCCGAGGACGATGCAGAGATGATTAGACCCTCACGGCAGAGCATCTCTGGGCCCGGACCAGCCACCCGATCGCGCACTCGCAGAAATGACAGGAACCTCATCCCAGAAAGCACCCCACAACAAGCACCGACATCCAACAGAGTAGGACCCTCTAGTAGCCATCAGCAGCAGCCACAATCTAGCAGAAGCCAGGCCCCCGGTGCCTCTATCTGCTCCAACTCAACACACTCTCAGTCAACCCGTTTTGGGAGCCAACCAACCTACGACACGAACTATCCTCAGAGATACCCCGGGTACCATGAGGAGCAGTATGGCATCATCGATAAGGGCCTTTTCAACATTGATAATCACCTCTGTAGTCTTGATGCACGTGCCGAGAGGATAGAGCAAGGCCTCCAGGACACTACCAGGCGATAGTAAGAAACCGACAGCCAGTTGTACACCCTAACCACCAACACGCAAGAAGGCTTTCAAGCAGTGAACAGTCTCTTCGCGGTCATGGAACCCGTATCAACAACCACCCAGCTATTAGTCCTGTTCTTGGAATCAGCTTGGGGGGGAGAGATCCCTATCTAGGCAAGACCCAACCAGTTTTCTTTCCTTTTGTCTTAGTTTTTCTCATTTCCTTTCTTTTAGTTGTTTTTCGTTCCCTTTGTTTCGATTTTTTATTTCTATCTAGAGAGAGAGAGAGAGAGAAAAGTTTCAAGGGAGTAGCAAAGGTAAGAATCTGCAAGAGTCTAGTAAAAGCCTCATTAGTTTTGTTGGAAAAAGTCTCCCGTGGTACAGCCAAACCATGAGGTACGGCTGCACCTCCCCTCGACGAATTTCTTATGCAGAACAATTGCAGGTAGAGAAGTGAACACTTGGAGTGAAGGTAGTAGGACCGGCCGAACCAACCGGTATGGCCATACCTATGAAAGTACACAAGATTGACCAAGCAACCATAGCATCAAAGCCTCCAACTATCCCACCTAGCATCGCAAGGTAAGACAAGTCATCCAGGAGATCAAAAGTCAGCTTGGGGGAGAACCCCGGTCCCATCAAACAAGGTACGCCCATCCAGTCCAATCCCAACTTCACTCAAAATAAACAAAAGCATTACTTTCATCATGTGCGTGAAATCATGCCTATACACCCTCCTTTGAAATAATGAAAAAAGTTACCATGTTAAAAATTTGCAAGAACCTAGTGTACAGTTTTGTATTCTACGAGCTTTTGAATTTGTTGGTATATTTTGAGACATGAGCCTGAAATAAAACCTGTTGGGAAGCGAATGCTTATGACCAAACCTAGGTCGCTGACTAGTATGATTTGGTGCGACAATGTTAATCACTACGTGAAAAACTGGCTTTGGTAACGGGCATAGATCGCCTTTGGTAACGGGCAATGCACCCGTTACCGATCAAGTGTTACAAATAAGCCAAGAAAGGTAACGGGCAGATGCCCGTTACTGATAAGACATGTTTGCAACGAGCATTAAACAATGACCGTTACCACAACTAGCCACCGGTCACGTGAAATGGCTGATTTTCTGGGCCCACTGGGAACTTTCGTAACGGGCACCAAAGCAAAGCCCGTTACAGAAGTTCAATATCAGAGACGCTTGATGTGAACCTGCTTCTCCACTATCTTGACGAACTGAGATGCATCTATTTCACGCGCGTCTCAGTACATATAGGATTCGTAATGGGCATCAAACAACGACCGTTACCACAACTAGTCACCGGTCACGTGAAATGGCTGTTTCTCTGGACCCACATGGAACTTTGGTAACGGGCATGAAACAGAGCCCGTTACTGTGAAATTAACTTCAGAGACGCGTTCGGTGAACCTGTGTCTCCAATGTCTCGACGAAATGAGACGCATCTATTTCCACGTGTGTCTGCTTTCTCTCTACTAAAGGAGACGCTTGCTTTCAACCTACGTCTTATATATCTCGATAAACGGGCCAGGTCGTGGGGCCCACCGGTCAGGACTGGTAACGGGCTTTTACACAGCCTGTTACATTGTGGGCATTTCCGTAACGGGATTTCCGAATGAAGCCCGTTACTCACTGATCAGTGTTTGTAACGAGCTTTAATTAATGCCCATTATAGATATGGCGGCCACAACCACAGTAACCTGCCCGGTTGCCGGCAGGATCCTGGAACCAGCCAGGATTTGGCAGCCACCACAGCAAGGAGACATCATAAACACATTCTCACATCACAAATATAGGCAAAGCAAGATCACATTTATAGACAAGCTAGGATCACATCAAGTTTCAAGTTACTCTCATCAGGGCTTGTTTGGATGGAGTCATGAGAAAACTGCCTGAAGCCCTGAACCAGACAGTATCTGACCCCAACCAAGCAAGCCAAGTAGGTTTCTCAGGCAACAACACCTGACTAAAGAAGACTGAATGAGTTTCAAGTTTCTGGTCACAATAAACTCACGGTGCACCACTATACAAGTTGCCCTTTCGGTCGATGGCCTCCTTAGGAATGTACTCGCACGGCATCTCCTGGATACACTTTACATCTTCTATGGAAACATCTACAGGAGATTTGAAATCATGCAAAATACAATCATTTATGTGAATACAAGTAGAAATCATTTTCTAAAATCAGATGGATAATATGAGAAGAGACAAGGTTGAGCATTATTATCTACTTATAGCATCGAGTAGTCTTAACATATGGAATGCCACATGGAATCCACACAAAGAGGACCCCCATGGCTACTGAGCACACTGCATCGAGGTACCAAAATGACAAGTTAATGCAGTACCAAATAGGTAAGAAGGGACCATAAAAAATCTCGGTCTTACAGTGAGATTTGTTTTGTGCTTGAGTGTGGCTTTTGGCTTTTTTATTTCCTTTCATCACTTTGTACTGTGCATCACCAAAGGCCCTGCATGATCAGCAATACCAATTAGAAACACTAAAAGATTGATTTTTTGTGAACAAAAAATATTGTACCAAAGGCCCTGCATGGTCAGCAATACCAATTAAAAACACTAAGAGATTGAATTTCTGTGAACAAAACCTATAAGAAACTGACCAGTTCAAAACATTTTGGAGGTCTGGGAACTTTAGCGGGGGATGTTATTTAGCAGAATCTAGATACCAAACCTCTGTGAGCTTCATACATACATACACAGTTCATATTTTACTTAATTAGCATACAAAGATAGGTGCTAACCATTTTGACTGGGACACAACAATATGCTTATATATCAAAGCAGAGAATAAATTCCTTCAACTGCTTCCTTGTCCAACTTGAGCAGCGATGGATTGTGTGTTCCATATGTACATGCAACAAGAGGATAAAGCAATGGTCATGACATTATATATGGCAGTAGTGAAACAACACTCACAACACATCATGACACCAACAATAACAATATATATGACAGTAGTGAAACAATTAACACTCACAAAAAAGCATAAGACAGTCTAGTTATCACTACCTTATAAACCACTGCGATGCGATTCCCATTGACATTATGTGGCCATCAGAATTAAAGTATGCAAACAGGTCCAAAGCATAAATGTCGATCTGGTACATTCAGAGCATAGCAGAATTAAAGTATGCTAACATCCTTTATGCTTTTCATGAATTTACAATGCAAAAATTATAGCACTAGGAACATGAAAATGAATTTCAACATTTCATATAACTTCATCTGTTAGCAACAATTTATTCAAAACAGACTTGGAGCAACTGAAGGACCGATACGGCGAACCAGAGAGGGGGGGAGTGAATGGGAGCCGATAAAAATTCTTCTCGAAGGAGATGGAGACTCCAACAAGACGAACGCGGCTTCCAACACACGTCTCCGACTCACTACCCAAATCGGCCAAGTCCACGTAGCCACTGGAGTGCTACTGAACCTAGGAACCAACTTCCAACCTCACAGACCCGGGAATGCAGCGGAACACCAACCTCGAGTCCACTAACCAACACCGGTCAGGCCGGTGAAACACACCAGGCAGACTGGTCTTAGCCAGAAAGCCCCCCAAATCACCAAACGGGTCTACCGACCTCCAAACTGACCCAAACTCGAAACAGCTGCAACACATGACAACAACGAACACACCCAGATGTTCACCCGAGCGAAAACCCAATATGGATTGCACCGGTCAGACCGGTGAGAGGCACTGGTCAGGCCGGTGTGACCTGGGCTTCTCGGGATGAACAGCACCAGCGGGGTCAACACTTTCAAATCCAAGCCTTGATCTCCAGAATCGCTCCACAGGCTTGAACAAGACTTTGGGGACAATAGGAACACCTCATGAGGAGTCCATAGCCAAGTTTAATCCCACCAAAACTTGTCCAAACAAGAGAAATCGAAGAAATCCCGCCAAGACCTCCTCTCACCCTAGAACACCGAAAACCCCAAAATCGAGCCCCTTAACTCACGGATTTGGGAGGGGAATCACAACCCAAAGAACCACGAAGGGTTCCCACAAATTTCCCCCATCAAATTCCCAAGAGCAAGGTCCCAAAAACAACCAAGAGAGGGCTCCGAAAATTACCACCAAGAACAATCGGGAACAACACAACAAGGCCGTAACAACCCGGGAATCTAGGTGTGTGAATTTTGCGAAAATTTAAAACTTTTTGTATGCAATGGAGTGCTATCAATTTTTGAGCCAAAATTGCTAGCCTCTCACTAAATTCTCCACTAAATTATCCTATTTATAAAACCTATGTCTAAAATATGGTATAATTTGTGAGTTGGTTTTTCATTGGTTTACTTGGAGTTCGGTTGAGTGAAGTTTGAATTTGAAAGGGGATCAAATTCAAACTCCTTTTCAAATCCTAGATCAAACATATTTATTTTTATTAGGCAAAGAGCGAGACAAGAGCTTGGGCCGTCATCTCCTTTCCCTTGCGATACGCCGGCCCGCCCCGCGTAGCCTTTCGGCCCACCGCCCCCGCACCGCGGCCTCTCTCTCTCTCTTTAGTCGCCGACCGGCGGACCCCACGCGACGCCTCTCCCTTTTCACCTACCCCGGCCGAGCCAACCGGCCCGGCCCCGACGCGCGCCGCCGCCGGTCCCGTCGCACCCGCTCGCGCGCGCGCGCGGGCGCGGCCGAGTCGCCGGCCGCGCGCGCACGCCGAGGCCGGGCACCCGCGCGCGAACCAAGCCGCCGTCGAGGGGGAAAACCCATTTTACCTCCGAGCCTTGTCCCGCGTGGCGGAGAGGGCGAGAGAGGGGGCGAGCGCCGCCGCCTCGGGCGCCGGGCGGGCCAAGCCGGGGAGGGCAACACCGGGAAATCGCCTTCCCGTGCGGAGCCGCGGGTTCAAAATCAAGGGGAGGGCAAGCACCGGGGAGCCACCGCCACCAACCCGCATTGGGGTTTTTGCCCCTTCCCGCAGCCGCCATCGGAAGGGGGAAGAGAAGAAGGGGGAAGTGGGGGAGAGGAGGCGAGGCGGGGGACCAACGCCGCCGCCGGCGCGTCGCCGCCGCGGAAGGACGAGTTCGTGTGGAGCCGACGAGAGGGGAGGCGCCGTTCGTGGTCGAGGAGGAGCCGGACCGAGCAGAGGAACGAGCGCCGCCGTGGACACCGACGCCGCGCCGCCACCCACGCCGGCCTGCGACGTCTACACCGCCGACCCGCAAGTGAGCACCATGGCCTTCCCTCTCTTCTCCTTGCGCCGGTCGTGTTATCCGCTCCGCCCGTCGGTGTGCCATCGAGCCGCCGGTGCCGGGCGCGCCGCGCCGCCGTCTCCCCAAGGACGACGCCGCGTCGTGCCCCGCCGGTGAAGTCCGGGGGCGTGGCTACCCCAAGCCGTGCGCACGGGGGTGAGCCGGTCGGGCGGGAGCTTGGGTTGCCCCTGCCGGGGGAAATAGGGAGCACGTTCCCGCGTCGCGCCGCGCCGTCAAGCCCGGTGCCGAGCGCGCGTCGCGTCTCCGGATTCTTGTTTTGGCCGCGGTGCCGTTCGGTGTTGGTCGGGGGATCACGGTGGTGGAGCCGGCGCACCCCGCCGTCGAGAGCCGGCCGTGTCCAACCGCCGTGTCAAGAGCTTGCTAGGGAGCCGGTCCGGCCGGGGTGCGGGGGGATCCCGCCGACGCCGCGCCATCTCCGGGCGAGCCGCCTCGGCTGACCGTGTCTTGTGCCGTGAGCCGGCCTTCGAGCCGAGGACCCGTGTTGCGGGGGCCGGTGAGCGCGAGAGCCGGCCGGCCGCACCCACGCGCGCCATGGCCACGGCCTCGCCACCGGCGGGGGACGACACGCATGCGCGCGCGTGCCGCGTCGCGCGCGTGGCGTCTTCCCGTGGCATTTCGTCGACCACCTCGGTGACCTCTTCTGGCCTTTTTCAGCCCTTTAAAACCAGGAGGCTGACGTCATGCTGACGTCAGCAGCTCTTTTTCTGAAAATTCCTTTTCTCTTCTGTTTAAAAATTCCAGAAAATGTTTTTAACCTTTAAAAATTCATAATAAATTCTAGGAAGCTCAGAAAAATACAAAACTAATTTCTATAAATCCGTATTTGCGAAACCTTGCCGATTGTAGGTAGTTTGGGTTCATTTGGATATTCTAAAATTGATTCTTATTTGGAGTTATTGCTTAGTTGTGCACCGTTATCTTATTTTCGCGTCGAATCTCGTGCCACGGACCCGAGCTTCGACCGGAGGACGTGGAGGACCCCGAGTACATCGCTCCGGACACGATCGCTTCAACGGCATAGAAGGTGTCATGTCACTCCCAACCATATAGATCCCATGTTGATATTTAGTCGCTAGTGCTTTACTTTAATGCATTGATCCGTTGGATTGCATAACCCGTTTAATAGCCATGCCTTGATGTTTAATATATCCCGTTCCTTGTTCTACTACCCGCGGGACTAGCTACGTACCCCTAGCTAGTCCCTTACCTCAACTATCCATACTTTTGTTGCTTGATTATGGATGGTGCTCCGGGTTTGACCGAGATGTGGGTATCTCGGTGTGATTCTAGCGTGCGTTCGGGGTTGCGTACCCCCTTGCCGTGTTTTGGCGGGAGCGAGCCGCTTGGTTACTTGTGAACGGCCGCCGAGGGAAGATGCGATCTCGGCCTCTTACCCGAGGGTCGTGTCTTGTGGGATGGAGATGTTGAGTGCTCGCTCTCGGCCCCTTAAGGACCGATCCTCGGCCGACCTTGCTTCGAATGACTATTTTCGTACGTACCGCCCGCCTTGTATTGGGCGGGGGTGCGGGGTGAGACCGGTAGTGGATAGCACCCCTCCCGCAGGAGGATCGGTGTGATCGTGCTCGGGAGTGGTCTTTCCCTCCTTAGTAGACTTTGCCCGGCGAGGCCGGGGAAGGGTTCCACGGCCTTCGAGGGACCTCTCGCGGGTAGTATGAGCTCGCCGCGAGGCCGGGCCGGGCCCTCGGAGATGCAGGAGGGTACTATCCACTTACTTGGGCTTCGGCCCGTATGGTAGGGTCGGACACCGGTGACGGCCGGTTCGGACCTATTCGGGCGGGTACGCTTGTACAACCTCTCGCAGTGTTAAACCTATAGCTATAGTCCGTGTCCACCGGTTATGGACGCTCTTTCGATCTCTCACCCGACTAGCTACACTTCTCTTGTGCTTCTTCTCTCCCCCTAGTGTGTGAGCCCGGCTTCGGCCGTTGAGATGTGGGGATAGGAGCCGGTGGGCCCCACATCGCGTATGAGAGTTGGGTTCTGGATCGTGGTTGAGATCCGGTGTTTTGGTGTGGTATTCCTTGAGCGGGGTGTGGACCCCTGAGGTGTGGACCTCGGAAGCGGAAGCTTCCCCGAGGTGTGGACCTCCTCGCTACCTCGCTTACCTTGTACGTTGCATTGTCGCTTTGCTTAAGCCTTCTACGGCCCGCATTAGGGGTATCTCATGCATAGTAGGATATACACCGCTTTTGCCTCTTTGTTGGGAAGCCGACATGACCTACCCGCTTATCGGGTAGACCCCGGTGACTTCGACGCGGAGCCGGACTACGACTTCGACAACGACGGCCGGGGAGGACTAGAGCTCTTCCTACACTTGAGCCGCCTCGCGGAGATGGAGTTTCCCGCGCTTTCATGGAGCCGCCGCTAGACGATTTATTTATGTTTGATTCGGGCCCCGATGGACTTGTACCCGCATGTGCCGAAGAGATGTACTCTGATTAATGTAATAAAATAAATGTTGTACTCTATTTCTTTGTTTTTACCTTTCTGTATGGATTTTGGAATCGCTGAGACAGGGATTGCACGTGGTAGCCCTCCTGGGACTACCACCGAGGTGCTAAGATTCGGGGATCCGTTCGCGGAAATCCGGGTCGTTTCGGTTGGTACCGAGCCATGCTTGATCGTAGGACGAGCCCCGGAATGGTCGATAGCATAGAAAGCCGTTTCAGAACCTTGAAACTTTATATAAACTCCTTGGCTTCCGTATGTATATAACTATACTTATATATATGCATTACCTTGATTAACTTTTACTAACTGCCTTACTAACTACGCTCTAACAACGTTGTGCAGATGGCGGAGACGACGTGGGTTCCCTTGGAGTCGGACGGCAAGAGCTACGGAGGCTTCTGCCGCTTGCTGAGAGAGTGCCTGGAGGCAGCTGGAGTGGGGACCGACGGAGTCAGCTACAAGGGGAGGGCCATGGGGTACTTGGAGCAGACCCCCACCTTCCTGGCCGTCACGGTGCCGGCAGACCCACGGGTGCCAGAGTTCAAGGAGATTGAGATGCACTGTTTCGAGAGTTCGGTCACGGAGGCACACCAGACAGGCGCACGCAGAGCTCTCAAGAAGGTTTGTGCCCAGCTCAAGGAGAGGCTCAAGGACACTCCGTTCAGTGTGCTTCCGACAGAGATCTACGACCCGGGCCGCTGGGACTCGGGCGACCAGGCGCGGTACCCGGAGGTGAGCTGCAGGGGAGGAGGACCGAGAGGATGCTCGGCGCCGGGCGGTGCATCCCGGCTCGGGACCGTGCGCCGCACCGGGTGGACGGAGAGACCGCGTACCTTCGGTGGAGGTGTGACGATGCCATGCGGCGAGTTCGGGACTTGGAGCCGGAGAGAGAGGATATACCGGACGAGTTGGAGGCGTCGCACGAGAGGAATGGAGAGCCGGGTACTGGCTTGGACTAGCGAGCGGCCGCAGCCACGACCGAGAGGGACTCCGAGGATTGCTACGTTGGAGGCACGGTTGAGGGCAGAGCGGGAGTCACACCGGGCTTCGGTGGAGGCCGCGCGTGAGGATCGGGTGAGGCTGGCAGAGGCTCGGGACCAGGTGGAGTCGATCGGAGCCGCGCGGTGACTCGACCACGAGGTCAAGGTGTGGGATCTACAGGAGGCGAGCCGACACAACTACCACCACATGTGTTACCTGGGAGGACTGGTCTACGAGGAGAGAGACCGAGCAGACAGGACCCGCGCGGCCTGGGAGCGTTCCGACCAGCAGAGGCTGGCAGAGCTGGAGGCGCTCTCCGCACAGCTACCACCCAAGAAGAGGCCCAGACTGAGGACAGAGACTTTCGAGCTTCCCCCGACGCTCCTACCACGAGTGCGGCCGTACCCGAGTGGTTCGCAGGACACAGCGGAGATGGATCGTGCTCTCCAGGACACTCGTGACTACTACGGGGGACCGGCGATCAGGGTGCCGGGTTACCCAGGAGTCCACTCACCGCCGTTCTACTCAGTACCACAGGACACCGGTTCCGAGGCACCTCAGAGTATTTAGTGATGGGAGTAGAGATCTTGTAGCAGGTTCAGAGTAGATGTAATAAGTTAGATGTAATGCTACCGCTCATGTTGACATGCCTGTAGTAGCTACCCCATGATGTACCATGCGTTAGCAGGATGTGTTGCCGTGTACCCTCGAAGGTCGTTGGAGTAAACCTCGAGGTGCACCCCCTTTTGTATGGTGGCATTGATTGAGTGACATGGATCTTCATGGATTTTCTCGGAGTTCATGCTTCTTTATGTTTGTATGAAATTCTTTGATTGTTAGCAGGATTACTCCTTTATAGTTAATAACCTTATTAAATACATTCTCCCTACCACTACTAACTATTGCAACTGGAACAGATGTCGGGAGCAAGGAGGTCCGGGCGACTCCTGGCCCGTTTCGAGGAGGTCGCTGGGGACGACGGAGGGGAGGATGCCCCTAACCCAGCAGGAGCGAGAGGCCGCGGACGTCGTGGAGGTCACGCGCCACGAGGCGGGCTCCGCGGAGGCCGAGGAGGCCGAGTTGGCGGTCGAGGAGCCGCGCGCGACGACGAGGGAGCTCAGGAGCAGGAGCTCGAGCACGAGCAGGTACCCCAGCCCGAGGGAGGAGCAGGCCAGGCTCAGGGACACGAGGTGCCACCACCGCCACCTCCCCCGAACTTGGCCGACGTGATGGCAGTGCAGACTCAGCTGATGCAGACGATCACCCAGATGCTAGCTCAGAACAACAACAACAACAACCACAGGGGTCAGAACCGCAACGCTCCAGAGGGTTTCCAGAAGAAGGTTGAGAACTTCAACAAGCTGCGCCCGCCTACCTTCGACCACTCAGCTGACCCGATGGACGCGGACAACTGGCTACGTGAGATTGAGAAGAAGCTGGAGCTGACTGAGCTTACAGAGGAGGAGTGTGTGACCGTGGCCGCGCACCAGCTGGTTGGCACAGCCAGTGCGTGGTGGGACAGCTACTGTGACTCGCACCGGGACCCGTTGCACATCGGGTGGGACGAGTTCGTGGAGGCCTTCAGGAGCCACCACATCCCAGACGCAGTGATGGACAGAAAGGCTGACGAGTTCAGGCACCTCAAGATGGGAAACATGTCAGTGCAGGAGTACGCCAACCGCTACCAGGAGCTGATGAGGTACGCGCCAGACGACACCGACACAGAAAAGAAGAAGGTCTACTGGTTCAGGAAGGGGCTGCACAAGGGGATGGCACACCACTTGTCCGCGCACGACTGCCCGACACTTCGCTCCATTATCGACAAGGCACTGATCGTGGAGAGGTCAAGGCTTGAGTACATGGAGGTTCGTGGGAGCAAGTCCAAGCGCACAGACCAGGCAGGACGCTCAGGTCCACCCCAGAGGCAGAGGACAGGCTACGCACAGGGCCACCAGACACAGCAGAGGCACCACGTCACTCAGTCTCAGCCGCAGAGCAGAGCCCACCCAGGTGGGAGTGGAGGTCAGAACAGCTGGAAACCGAGGCCACCACCGCAGGCAGCAGACAGATCAAAGGTGACTTGCTTCAACTGCCGTCAGGTTGGGCATAAGTCGTTTGAGTGTCCCCAGCAGGTACCACCAGGGAGTCGCAGCCGCAGGTTCTCGGTTCCGGACCCCCAGCCAAGCCACCAGCACCAGGAGGACAGCCACCCCGTACACAGCAGAGGACTGCTCAGCCGCCAGCTACTCGAGGCCGTCTGAACCACCTCACCGCCGAGGATGCAGCACTCGCACCCGACGTCACACTTGGTGAGTTCCTTGTTGACTCGGTTTTGGCTCTTCGTTTTGTTTGATACTGGAGCTCAGTTTTCGTATATTTCTACCAAGTTTGCTAAAGAAAGGTCTTTACCAACTAAGCCTCGACCAAGGCCTATCTTGACTAGCTCTCCGCTAGGAGAGAAGAGGAGTACGTTAGAGTGCAGGGGAGTGAGGATGGTGATTGAGGGTCTACCGTTCACGGCGGACTTGGAGTTTTGGAGTCTACCGGGATAGACGTGATCTTAGGGATGGATTGGTTGGCAAAGCACAACGGGATAGTCTCATGCAACCCCGCAGTGATACGGCTTGAACACCCCGGCGGAACCACGGTGCGGATCGAGCCACGAGTCCGAAGGTTGCTATAATGATGTGCAACATGAGTGGGAAAGAGATTGAAGAAATCCCGGTGGTCCGTGAATTTCCGGACGTGTTCCCCGCAGGAGCTTACGGAGTTACCCCGGACCGGGACGTGGAGTTCGTGATTGAGCTGATGCCAGGGGCGGGGCCCGTTGCAAAGAGTCCGTACAGGATGTCGTCCGACGAGCTGGACGAGTTGAAGAAACAGCTCAAGAAGTTGCTCGAGCAAGGGTTTGTTCGGCCGAGTGCCTCACCGTGGGGTTCACCAGTGCTCTTCGTGGAGAAGAAAGACGGTACAAAGAGGATGTGCATTGACTACCGCACGCTCAACTCGATGACAATCAAGAACAAGTACCCACTACCCAGAATCGAGGATTTGCTGGATAGACTCAAAAAGGCAAGGTTCTTCTCCAAGATCGACTTGAGGTCGGGCTACCACCGAGATGAAGATCCGGGAGCGGGGATATCCCCAAGACGACCTTCACCACACGTTACGGTTTGTACGAGTTCGTGGTGGTTTCCTTCGGGCCGACCAACGCCCTCGCTTACTTCATGAACTTGATGAACAAGGTCTTCATGGAAGAGTTGGACGGGTTTGTAGTGGTGTTTATCGATGATATCTTGATCTACTCGAGACCACCGAGGGAGCACGAGGAGCACCCGAGAGTTGTGCTAGAGAGGCCGAGGGCGGCGAAACCGTACGCCAAGTTCAGCAAGTGCGAGTTCTATATGGAGAAGGTCGCGTTCTTGGGACACGTGTTGTCGGCGAGAGGGGATAGCCGTGGATCCGTCCAAGGTTGAGTCAGTGACCAAGTGGGAGCAGCCATTAAACGTGACAGATGTCAGGAGCTTCCTTGGGTTGGTGGTTACTACCGGAGGTTCATTGAGAACTTTTCCAAGATCGCAAAGCCAATGACAGAGTTGCTCAAGAACAACACAAAGTTCGAGTGGTCAGAAGCGTGTGAGAAAAGCTTCCAAGAGCTGAAAAAGAGACTCACCATAGCCCCAGTGCTTACCTTGCCAGATATCAAGAAAGACTTTGTGGTCTACTGTGACGCTTCAAGGCGGGGACTCGGTTGTGTGCCGATGCGGGGAAGGGAAAGTTGTGGCTTATGCTTCCGGACACTGAAGAAACACGAGGAAAACTACCCGACACACGACTTGGAGCCGGTACCGTTGTGCATGCGCTCAAGATCCGGAGACACTACCCGATAGGGAACAAGTGCGAACCGTTTTCCGACCACAAGAGCCCGAAGTACTTCTTTACACAAACCGAGCTGAACATGAGCCGAGACGGTGGTTAGAGCCGATCAAGGATTACGACGTCAAGATCAACAACCACCCGGGGCAAAGCTAACGTCGTGGCGGATGCACCGAGCCGGAAAACATACCGCAACAACCTTATGGTGAAAGAAGAGCAACCCGCATTGCATGAAGAGCTAGAGAAGCTGAGAATCGAAATTGTAGACCAAGGCCAAGTCAACGTGATGCAAGTGACCTACGACCTGGAGGAGCGAATCCGTACAGCCCAGAAGGAGTGTGCAGAAATCAAAGTGCTGCGAGAACTAATGAAGCAGGGCAAAGCAGAGGACTACCGGGTTGATGAACAGGGCACTGTGTGGTTGAAAGAACGAATCTGTGTACCACAAGACAAGGCAATCCGGGAGCAGATCATGAGAGAAGCTCACGACTCGAGGTACTCGATTCACCCGGGCAGCACCAAGATGTACAGAGATCTGAAGATCAGGTACTGGTGGAAGGACATGAAGAAGGACATAGCGCACTACGTGGCCTGTTGCGACACTTGTAGCAGAGTGAAGATCGAACACCAGAAACCTGCTGGTTTGTTGAAGCCGTTGGCTATTCCAGTTTGGAAGTGGGAGGACATTTCCATGGACTTTGTGGTGGGACTTCCTAGAACACCAAAAGGAAACGACTCAGTTTGGGTCATAGTGGACAGGCTGACCAAAGTGGCTCACTTTGTGCCGGTGAAGACCCGGTATGCAACCGAGAAGTTGGCAGAACTGTACGTAGAGCACATACTCAGGCTGCACGGGGCACCCAGAAGTATTGTATCTGATCGAGGACCACAGTTTGTCTCCAAGTTTTGGCAGAGCTTCCACAAGCTTATGGGCACCACACTCAGCTACAGCACAGCTTTTCACCCACAGACAGATGGTCAGACAGAGAGAGTTAACCAGGTCCTGGAGGACATGCTACGAGCTTGTGCACTCACCTATGGTACCGATTGGGAGAGCAGTTTGCCGTTTGCAGAGTTCTCGTACAACAACAGCTTTCAAGCAAGTCTCCGGATGGCACCCTTTGAGGCACTTTACGGTCGAAAGTGCAGGACCCCGCTAGCTTGGTCAGAGGTTGGAGAGCGAGCACTGTTTGGGCCAGCAATCATTGAGGAAGCAAAGGAGAAAGTTGAGAAAGTTTGAGAGAACCTGAAAATCGCTCAAAGCCGTCAGAAGAGCTATGCCGACAAGAGAAGGAGAGAGTTGACCTTTGCAGTTGGCGACAGAGTGTACTTGAAAGTCTCACCGCTTCGAGGAACTAAGAGGTTCTTGGTGAAGGGAAAGCTGGCACCGAGGTACGTGGGACCGTACCCTATCACCCGTAGGATTGGAAGTTTGGCCTACCAGCTTGCACTGCCCGAGATAATGGCAGGAGTTCACCCAGTGTTTCACGTGTCACAGCTGAAGAAGAGCGAGAAGGCAGTGGAGGCAAAGCAAGTGCCCATGGAGTTGCTCGACTTGCAAGACAACCTAGAGTATACAGAGTACCCTGAGAAAATCTTGGACAGAGCTGTCAAGGAAACGAGGAGAACTACCATCCCTTTCTGTAGAGTGTTGTGGAGCAACCATACAGAGCGAGAGGCAACTTGGGAGAAGGAAGCCGATCTCGGGGAAAGAGTACCCACACTTGTTCACGGAGGAGGTCGAGGACTAAATCTCGAGGACGAGATTCTCGGTGGTGGGGGAGAATGTAACAACCCAGGAATCTAGGTGTGTGAATTTTGCGAAAATTTAAAACTTTTTGTATGCAATGGAGTGCTATCAATTTTTGAGCCAAAATTGCTAGCCTCTCACTAAATTCTCCACTAAATTATCCTATTTATAAAACCTATGTCTAAAATATGGTATAATTTGTGAGTTGGTTTTTCATTGGTTTACTTGGAGTTCGGTTGAGTGAAGTTTGAATTTGAAAGGGGATCAAATTCAAACTCCTTTTCAAATCCTAGATCAAACATATTTATTTTTATTAGGCAAAAAGAGCAGACAAGAGCTTGGGCCGTCATCTCCTTTCCCTTGCGATACGGCCGGCCCGGCCCCGCGTAGCCTTTCGGCCCACCGGCCCGCACCGCAGCCTCTCTCTCTCTCTCTTTAGTCGCCGACCGGCGGACCCCACGCGACGGCTCTCCCTTTTCACCTACCCCGGCCGAGCCAACCGGCCCGGCCCCGACGCGCGCCGCCGCCGGTCCCGCCGCACCCGCTCGCGCGGCGCGGGCGCGGCCGAGTCGCCCGGCCGGCGCGCACGCCGAGGCCGGGCACCCGCGCGCGAACCAAGCCAGCGCCGTCGAGGGGGAAAACCCATTTTACCCCTGAGCCTTGTCCCAGTGGCGGCGAGGGCGAGAGAGAGGGGGCGAGCGCCGCCGCCTCGGGCGCCAGGCGGTCCAAGCCGGGGAGGGCAACACCGGGAAATCGCCTTCCCGTGCGGAGCCGCGGGTTCAAAATCAAGGGGAGGGCAAGCACCAGGGAGCCACCGCCACCAACCCGCATTGGGGTTTTTGCCCCTTCCCGGAGCCGCCATCGGAAGGGGGAAGAGAAGAAGGGGGGGAGTGGGGGGAGAGGAGGCGAGGCGGGGGACCAACGCTCGCCGCCGCCGGCGCGTCGCCGCCGCGGAAGGACGAGTTCGTGTGGAGCCGGACGAGAGGGGGAGGCGCCGTTCGTGGTCGAGGAGGAGCCGGACCGGAGCGCGGAGGAACGAGCGCCGCCGTGGACACCGACGCCGCACCGCCACCCACGCCGGGCTCGCGACGTCTACACCGCGACCCGCGGTGAGCACCATGGCCTTCCCCTCTCTTCTTGCGCCGGTCGTGTTATCTCGCTCCGCCCGTGGGTGTGCCATAGAGCCGCCGGTGCACGGGCGCGCGCGCGCCGCCGTCTCCCCAAGGACGACGCCGCGTCGTGCCCCGCCGGTGAAGTCCGAGGGCGTGGCTACCCCAAGCCGTGCGCACCGGGTGAGCCGGTCGGGCGGGAGCTTGGGCCGCCCCGCCGGGGAAATAGGGAGCACGTTCCCGCGTCGCGCCGCGCCGTCGAGCCCGGTGCCGAGCGCGCGTCGCGTCTCTCGGATTCTTGTTTTGGCCGCGGCGCCGTTCGGTGTTGGTCGGGGGGGATCACGGTGGCGGAGCCGGCGCACCCCGCCGTCGAGAGCCGGGCCGTGTCCAACCGCCGTGTCAAGAACTTGCTAGGGGAGCCGGTCCGGCGGGGTGCGGGGGATCCCGCCGACGCCGCGCCATCTCTCGGGCGAGCCGCCGCGGTTTGACCGTGTCTTGTGCCGTGAGCCGGCCTTCGAGCCGAGGACCCGTGTTGCGGGGGCCGGTGAGCGCGAGAGCCGGCCGCCGCACCCACGCGCGCCATGGCCACGGCCTCGCCACCGGCGGGGGACGACACGCGGGCGCGCCGCGCCGCGTCGCGCGCGTGGCGTCTTCCCAGGGCATTTCGTCGACCACCTGGTGGGCGACGGGCAGTGCTGGGTTAAGAGGGAGTAGCGGGCCGCCGGCCAGAACTGGGCTCTAAGCCCAGCTAGCTGCTAGCAGGCCGCCGGCCCAACGCGGGTTAGGGAGCCGGAGGGTGTAATCCGGACTTCGCCGCCTACTCTTGTGGGCCGAGTTGCGCGAGCCGTTTGGGCCGAAACTAACCCGCGGGCGAAATGCATCCTTTCGGGCCACCCACGGCCCAAGACACCTCTTCCGGCCCTTTTTCAGCCCTTTAAAACCAGGAGGCTGACGTCATGCTGACGTCAGCAGCTCTTTTTCTGAAAATTCCTTTTCTCTTCTGTTTAAAAATTCCAGAAAATGTTTTTAACCTTTAAAAATTCATAATAAATTCTAGGAAGCTCAGAAAAATACAAAACTAATTTCTATAAATCCGTATTTGCGAAACCTTGCTGATTGTAGGTAGTTTGGGTTCATTTGGATCTTCTAAATTGATTCTTATTTGGAGTTATTGCTTAGATGTGCACCGTTATCTTATTTTCGCGTCGAATCTCGTGCCGCAGACCCGAGCTTCGACCAGGAGGACGTGGAGGACCCCGAGTACACTGCTCCGGACAGCGACTGCTTCAACGGCATAGAAGGTGTCATGTCACTCCCAACCATATAGATCCCATGTTGATATTTAGCTGCTAGTGCTTTACTTTAATGCATTGATCTGTTGAATTGCATAACCCGTTTAATAGCCATGCCTTGATGTTTAATATATCCTGTTCCTTGTTCTACTACCTGCGGGACTAGCTACAGACCCCTAGCTAGTCCCTTACCTCAACTATCCATACTTTTGTTGCTTGATTATGGATGGTGCTCTGGGTTTGGTCTGAGATGTGGGTATCTCGGTGTGATTCTAGCGTGCGTTACGGGGTTGCGTACCCCCTTGCCGTGTTTTGGCGGGAGCGAGCCGCTTGGTTACTTGTGAACGGCCGCCGAGGGAAGATGCGATCCGGCCTCTTACCCGAGGGTCGTGTCGTGTGGGATGGAGATGTTGAGTGCTCGCTCTCGGCCCCTTAAGGACCGATCGTCGGCCGACCTTGCTTCGAATGACTATTTTCGTACGGTACCGTCCGCCTTGTATTGGGCGGGGGGTGCGGGGTGAGACCGGTAGTGGATAGCACCCCTCCTGCTGGAGGATCGGTGTGATCGTGTCGGGAGTGGTCTTTCCCTCCTTAGTAGACTTTGCCCTGGCGAGGCCAGGGAAGGGTTCCACAGCTTCGAGGGACCTCTCGCGGGTAGTATGAGCTCTGCCGCGGAGGCTGGGCCAGGCTCGGAGATGCAGGAGGGTACTATCCACTTACTTGGGCTTCAGCCGTATGGTAGGGTCGGACACCGGTGACGGCCGGTTCCGGACCTATTCGGGCGGGTACAGTTGTACAACCTTTGCAGAGTGTTAAACCTATAGCTATAGTCCGTGTCCACTGGTTATGGACAGTCTTTCGATCTCTCACCTGACTAGCTACACTTCTCTTGTGCTTCTTCTCTCCCCCGAGTGTGTGAGCCCGGCTTCGGCCGTTGAGATGTGGGGATAGGAGCCGGTGGGCCCCACATCGCAGATGAGAGTTGGGTTCTGGATCATGTTTGAGATCCGGTGTTTTGGCGTGGTATTCCTTGTGCGGGGTGTGGACCCCTGAGGTGTGGACCTCGGAAGCGGAAGCTTCCCCGAGGTGTGGACCTCCTCGCTACTCGCTTACCTTGTACGTTGCATTGTTGCTTTGCTTAAGCCTTCTACGGCCCGCATTAGGGGTATCTCATGCATAGTAGGATATACACCGCTTTTGCCTCTTTGTTGGGAAGCTGACATGACCTACCCGCTTATCGGGTAGACCCACGGTGACTCGACGCGAGTCGGACTACGACTTCGACAACGACGGCTGGGTGGACTGAGCTCTTCCTACACTTGAGCTGCCTGCGGAGATGGAGTTTCCCGCGCTTTCATGGAGCCGCTGCTAGACGATTTATTTATGTTTGATTCAGTCCTGTTGGACTTGTACCCGGCATGTGCCGAAGAGATGTACTCTGATTAATGTAATAAAATAAATGTTGTACTCTATTTCTTTGTTTTTACCTTTCTGTATGGATTTTGGAATCGCTGAGACAGGGATTGCACGTGGTAGCCCTCCTGGGACTACCACCGAGGTGCTAAGATTCGGGGATCCGTTCGCGGAAATCCGGGTCGTTTCAAAGGCCTTGAGGAACCACGCCGAATCATCTATACATGCCACAAAGGTTCATACAAGGTCTAGCTTGCCGCCCGATCATCCAACCCTCTCACAAGATCTCACCATGAAGCTCTCAAGCTAGTCCTATAGAAATCCAAAGAAAATAGGAAAGCAAATGAACTACCGTTCCAAGAGATTAGCTGCCATCCTCTCACCTCATGGGTTATATGGAGGCAATCAAAAGTCTAAAATACTCTTTCCTAACAACTAGGGATACAAGCCCCTCAAGGGCGGTTTTGGAAGTCTTCAAGTTTTCTCCATCGGACGGATGCCCAGCGTCCGCAACCTGCTAAGCCTCGACGCAAGCCTTGCGATCCCGACGCGTGTCCTCCGCTTCGAAGATTCCGGATTGCGTCGTCACACACCGGTCTGACCGGTGAGACCGGTCAGACCGGTACCCATCGGTCAGACCAGTCAGACCCACCGGTCAGACCGGTCTGGCGCTGCTGCAGCACCGTCTTCGGTTCTCCGGTCTTGGCTTTGTGGATCAACCAAGGATCCCAGTGGTTTTCAGGTCAACCACTGGAAACCCCACGAACTCAGTGTTGCCTCCGCCAATCGCCAGTCATGACTCGGCTCCCACGTAGTCCCGGCTCGACCTTGGTTTTCAGGCTCAACCAAGAAACCGTCCATGACTTTATCTTGCCGTTCATGCCACCATGCGGCCCACACTTGACCCTGCTGGTCACCAGGTCCCTCGAACGAAGCCTACTTGTCTTCTCCACACCTGGAGGCCTCACCGGCGACGACCTTCCGCGCTTGTTCTTCGCCTGCACCAACACCAGTTAAGCCGCAACCTGCACCTGCAATACTTAGCCAAGAATCAGTCCACACAACGTTGTCAATCACTAATCACACAAGGAAGCGACCATCCACCGGTCCTCGAACCACACATGGTCCTCAATCTCCCCCTTGATGAGTGCATTGACAACACCCACATAAAGTAACACGAGAGAAAACAAAAAGAAAAGAAACAAACAAAAAGAAACTGCAACAAGCGATCGAAAGCCAAACAAAGGCAAAGAGCAAGATCACTTGAAGAAGACAAGTCTCGGACCCCTTAGGCAAGGGCAACGGCTTGACACATCCGAGACAAAACAAAACTCAAACATAGAGCGCAAACCACCAAACCAAAACACGAAAAACCACAAAGAGCTCCCCCTGCACACATGCAAGCTCCCCTGAACCAATGCAACTCCCCCTGGACAAATGCATGCAGAACACCACTTGAAAACAGAGCAGCTGCATCAGCTCAGCTCTGACCGGTCAGACCGGTCACCACCACCGGTCAGACCGGTGCCCAACATATGAACAGGGTCAGCACTTTGACCAGTCAGACCGGTGCACTTGACCGGTCAGACCGGTGCACACCAGAGCCCAGAAATGGCTCGAAACCACCTGAAAACCTTCTAAATGCATCCAGCAAGCCATTTCAAGCTCAAACTTCTCCCCCTTGTTGACAATGCATGAATCAAGCCAAAAATGCAAATCTTGCAACCTAGAGCTTCTCAAATAGACAAAATTCAACACAGGATGCTACACACGTCCAAATGAGCAAGTTAGATACTCTATAGCTTCGTATTGATCTCAACTACATGATCAACAAGTTTCACAACCATTGGACGAAGCTAAGACGGATTTGGGTAATTTTGCGAAAATTTCGCCTCTCATGAGCAAAGTCCTAAACATCATCAAAACATGTCAAAAAAGCAGAGCCACACAAACTTCATGCTAGGACAGCCATTATAACCATAAGACCATCACAAACACCCACAAGCATCTCATGTCATGTCAAAGCCACCGAGCCATGTGCCTACTTCTATGTATGAGACTTCTCATTGGTAGGCATCATGCAACGGTTTAGCACCCAAAACAAATTAAATTTAGCAGATATGACATGGGAGCACATTTTCCAAGCATTTTACATTTCATTTTCAGATACATATTTGGTACATGAAATGGCTTTGCGACAAAAAGGAACTTAGGCCCCTCCACAAGATTAAGCAAGAGGGCTAAACATTCATGATGGCAAATGAGCCTTTGGCCCCATATGATCAATAAACTAGCTATCCAACCACAAATTAAGCATAACTAAGCTACTAAAACATGTCAAGATCATATAAAGGCATTTACACATGAGAGAGCATAAATGTGACATTTTTCAAAAACATAGCCATCAACCATGGATTATAAACCAAGATTATCAAGAGCTAATCCAAACTAACCATAGCATACCAAACAAGCTCACAAAGAAATATATCTCATTCCATGGTGAACAATGTATATGAGAGAAGCTTTTCTTAACCAATGCATGTGATACAGAATGCATGCAATCTAAGATACAAGGATGCCTATACATCATGTTACATATGCCATGCCAAATGCAAGAAATGCACAAAGGAAAGCTATACATATGCTACAAAGGAGCTCCCACACACCCAACTCAAGAAATCAAACACACACCAAGCTCCCCTCGCAAACGAGTGAAAGTTGCTTGATCTAGGGGTTTAGTGAAAATATCGGCTAGTTGGTCATGTGTGGGTACATGGATCAAAGCTATCTTCCCTTTCTCTACGCTGTCTCTCAGAAAATGATACCTCACTTCTATGTGCTTGGTTTTGGAATGGAGCACTGGGTTCTTTGCAATGCTTATGCCACTGGTGCTATCACAATGAAGTGGGACATGGGTATACTCCTCACCAAAGTCACTCATGGTATATGAAATCCAATGGAGCTGAGAGCAACAACTAGCACCGGCAACGTACTCTGCCTCGGTAGTGGATTGAGCAACACTCGATTATTTGCGGGAAGACCAAGACACCAAAGAAGATCCCAAAAACTGGCAAGTCCCAGAAGTGGACTTCCTATCCAATCGACACCCGGCAAAATCCGCATCTGAAAAACCATGAAGCGCCAAAGAAGAGGACGTGGAGTACAAAAGGCCGAAGTCGGGAGTGTGACGCAAGTACCTAAAAATTCGCTTCACCGCTTGCTGATGCGAAGTCCTCAGAGACGCTTGAAAACGAGCGCACAGACATACCGAGAACTGGATGTCCGGCCTCGTCGCCGTCAAGTAGAGGAGTGACCCGATCATTCTTCGGTACTCCTTCTGGTCCACATGTTCACCTTGCTCGTCCGCATCAAGAGATGTAGTCGTACTCATCGGTGTCATCATAGCTTTGGACTCCTCCATCTTGAAGTTCCGCACAATGTCCTTGGTGTACTTAGCTTGGTGCACAAATGTTCCTTCCTTTGATTGCTTGATTCGTAGCCCGAGGACGAACTGCAACTCACCCATCATGCTCATCTCAAATTCCCTGCTCATATCCTCTGCAAACTTTGCAACAAGAGAGTTAGACGAGCCACCAAAGACAATATCATCCACGTACACCTGCACAATCAGGATATCTCTGCCCTGCCTAAGTAGAAACAAGGTCTGATCAACCTTCCCCGTCTCAAAACCTCTCTCAAACAAGAACCCCTCAACCTACCATACCAAGCTCTAGGCGCCTGCTTCAACCCATAAAGCGCTTTCCTCAACTTGTACACCCGGTGGGGGTACTTCTCACTCTCAAACCCCGGGGGTTGCCTCACATACACTTCTTCCTCCAACACACCATTTAGGAAAGCACTCTTCACATCCATTTTGTGCAACTTGAACCCTATAGCCACGGAAAAAGCTAGAAGGATCCTTATTGCCTCCAAACGGGCTACGGGAGCAAAAGTCTCCTCGTAGTCGATCCCCTCCTTCTGACTGAACCCCTGAGCAACAAGCCATGACTTGTTCCTCACCACTTCACCTTTCTCTCCCTCTTTGTTCTTCCACACCCACTTTGTACCAATCGGCTTACACCCTGGGGGAGGGTCAACCAATTCCCAAACCTCATTCCTCTCTAAGTTCTCCAACTCCTCATGCATCGAACTAACCCAATTATGATCATATAGTGAGTGTCCAATGTCTTTGGGCTCAAAGGTAGCAACAAATGCAGCATGAGCGAAATGAGAATTGTTCCGAACCCTCGACCGTGTAGTGCGTTCATTCATGTCGCCGATGATCCTTGAAGCTGGGTGATCCACTTGTACTCGCCGGGGAGGTTCTCGCCTTGATGCTACCTCCCCCTCAACTATAGCTTCTCCTTGATCATGATTCGTCATCATAGGTGTAGGAGAGGGGCCGTCCACCACCGTAGTCGAGGTCGTATGTACATGTTCAGCCAGGGGCACCACACCGCCATCTTCATCGTCCCCATGTTCTTGCTCCTCCTCCTGAAAGATCTCCTCGCCAAGTTCATCATCACCTGCACACTCAAAGACAAGCTGACTACGTGGCTGTGTCTCGTCGAAGGTTAGCTTGCAAGTCTCCACGATTTGGTTAGTTTCAAGATTGAGCACACGAAATGCTCTAGAATGAGATGCATAACCAAAGAAAATACAATCGACCGACCTAGCCTCAAACTTATCCAACTTCTTCCCTTTCTTCATAATAAAGCACTTGCAACCAAAGACATGGAAGTGCCTCACCTTGGGTGTGCGACCGTGCATCAACTCGCAACAGGTTTTCTACTTATGCACTCTGAGGTAGATCCTGTTCGACACATAGCATGCGGTATTCACCGCCTCAGCCCAGAACCTTCTCGGAGTTCTATGCTCATCAAGCATCGTCCGAGCCATCTCACACAAGGTCCAGTTTTTCCTTTCCACAACACCATTCTGGGAGGCGTATACGGACTCGAAAACTGGTGTTCAAGACTCAAGTCATGGCAAAAGGTTTCAAAACGAGAGTTTCTGAATTCGGAGACATTGTCAGTGCGGATCGCTCGTATGGCATCTCCGTGCTTCTCGTTCCTCAACCTCAAGACAAGATCCCGAAGAAAACCAAACGTGTCCCCCTTATCCTCGAGAAAGAACACCCACGCATACCGAGAATAGTCGTCCACCACAACAAGGACATACAACTTCCCACTCGCAGATCGTATACGAGCTGGGCCAACAAGGTCCATATGGAGCAGCTCGCATGGACGCTCAGTCATCACATCGGTGAGATGCGGGTGAGAAGAGGCTACCATCTTGACATGCCTACACGGCGCACAAACCAACTCTTTATCAAGCCTCAAACGTGGCAATTCTCGGACCAACTTGAGTTTACTCAAGCGAGACAAAAGGTCAAAGCTCAAGTGACCCAACTTCCTATGCCACTTCCACAACTCACTCAAAGAACCAGCCAAGAAACAATGCTCAACACCAAAAGACTGAGAAAAATCAGCTCGAAACACCTGACCCTCGGGAACGACCATACAGACAAGGTCCCCTCGAGAATCCAAAATCTGAGAACCAGCAGGCCGAAACAACACCTCAAAACCCTCATCCAACTGCTGGGACATAGAAAGCAAATTGTATCCAAGCGATTGAACAAGAGCAACACGCCTGAGAGTGATCTGGTCACTCACCTTAATCTCACCTTCTGAAAGCACACGCCCACGCCTATTGTCCCCAAAAGTGATGTACCTCTTCGTCACCACTGGGACGAGACTTGAGAACCACCCCTTGTCTCCGGTCATATGCCTCGAGCAACCATAGTCAATCAACCAAATGTTCTTCAAGTCTCCTACCTGAAATTCGAAAACGAGCACGTGAGCGAACAAACGACTCAGCACTGGGGTTAGTACCAAAAGAGTAAAACCAGTGCCAAGCCATTTGCTCGAAAGTGGGGTTAGCACAAACCAAACCATCTTTCCTACCAAAACTACCTCCACGAACACCACCACTGTAACCACCATGAGGGAACCAACCCTCTCCAACTAGAGGAGGACCAAAACCACGAAAGGAAGACCGTGGACCATCCTTCCTCTCCATCTCAAAGCTACGACTCCTCCCATCCCCGTAGTGAACTCGAGGGGGAGAATGCCTAGCAACCTGACCTCCTGCAAACTCTCCAGTCCAACCACCAGAACCACGACCTCCAAAAACAAACCTCGCACCTATACGAGCACGAAACCCGAACTGCTGCCTGTCCAGGCCTGCACCGGTCTGACCGATGCCCCTCACCGGTCTGACCGGTGTAGCCCGTCCAGCAGCACCACCGACAGCCTTCCGCTCTCCCCAAGCCCAAACTGTCCTCACACTCGCCTTGGCCCTAGGCATCTGCACACGAGGCTCAAGTACACCATCGGACGGGTGGTACTTGTCCTTGTTAGCCCACTCCTTCGCCATTCTCACCTCTCACTTCCTCTTGGAGCAAAACACATCTTTGTGGCCATCTCTCCCATAATAGCCACAATGAAACCTCACAAGCTTAGGCTTAGGCTTGGATTGGGGCTGCTCACTTGGTTTCTCTCCACTCGACCGTCGTATGGACCTCCCCGGGCCCACTACCTCGGTGGGTACCGGGACCGACTACTCGGTGGGCCCCCGGGACTACCCGGCTTGCGCTACACGGCACTCGAAGGCGTGGAGCACAAGGACAAAGACACGGGAGTAGTACTCGGTTAGGACTCGTACATGTTCCGCATCGTGTAGAGGTCTCCTAGACGTACTCGACTAGTACTCCTTCCCTACTCCGACTTGTAACCCCGCCTCCCGGACTATATAAGGCGAGGCGGGGACCGATCTCGGGATCATCTCATCCAATCTCAACTCACGGCGCACTATTGCACCACCCCGTAATCGTGCCCTATCAATCCGAGCTACGCGGCATACGGGACGTAGGGTATTACGCACCTCGCGGCCCGAACCTCGTCTAAATTGTGTGCCACGTGCCTCTTCCTTCGAGTTACCGATCTCGGCGAGTCACATTCATCTACTTCGGGTACTCCCCGTAGTAGGTTGCCGGTCCAAAACACCGACAGCTGGCGCGCCAGGTAGGGGCTCTCGCTCGAGATCACATGGCGAACTCGACGGTTTCCGTTCACATCAAGCCAACCGTCGCCTTCAACCGCGGCGACACCTTCGTCTTCGGCGCCTGGGTCTGCACTGCTGATGGCGCGGGCTCCTTCCAGCGCCGCTTGATCATGCAACCCGACTCGAGGACGGACGCCTTGCGGACGCTTCCCGAAGTTGTCACGGGGCGAGCTCGCCGGCAAGTTCGGCGAAATTTCGCTCTCCAACCTCCACGCTGACTTCGAGCTCGAGCCCAACTCGAACCCGACGTCGCCATGGGCCATCGCATGCGAGCCGGCTCCGCGGCCATCGCAGGCGGTCCCCTCTCCACCCCGGCGCTCCGCGCGCGGCCCTCGCGTTCCCAGCCGGGCCCGCACGGAGGCCTCTACACCACGCCGGGCCGGCAAGGAGCCCGTAACCGAGTACAACTCGGACTCCGACGCCGTCTCCAACCACGTCTCGGACTCCAGCCCTCTCTCCGAGTTCTACTCGAACCCGGACTACGAGTTCGACTTCGGGTCGGACCCTGAGGAGCCCGAGTCCGAAGACGACTCCTCTGAGCTTCCCTTGTCAGGGCCAGCCTCTGGGCTGGTTATAAGATCGACGCCGGCCGGCGGATACGTCTCATCGGCCAAACCTCAAGCCCGCTGAGCTGACAACGGAGGACTCACGCTACGTCGCCTACATCGACTCGCTACCGTTCCGAGGAAGGAACACCACTAGCCCAAGCCGACTCAAGCACACCAACCGAGGTGGCACCTTCGAGCCAAGCTTGGGTACCCCGCATCGTCAAGTCTTCATGGCCGCCGGCGACACCCCGGGAACCTGCGGCACCGGCCGCGGACAAATACTTGGAGGACATCTCCGCGGACGAGCCGTCCGTCGATGCCCCGCGCGACGAGACCGACGCCAACGGGGACGCCGGCGCGAACGTAACAGAAAGCGCAACGAACGACGCCGGCGGCTCGGAGACAACCTCCCCATCCGCAACCTTGCGGAAGCTCTCGGCGGGCCGAGAGCAGAGTTCACACCACTCCCGAGCAATGCCTCATGTCGATCACAACGATCGCACGTCGTGCTCGGGGCATACGGGCCGGAGAAGTCATCGCCAAGCTCGGCCGAAGAAGTCTACTTCATGCGGGTCGACAAGAGAGTCGGCCCAACCTCTCCCGGCCAAGCCTCGCGACAACGAGGCTACTAGTCGCGATGTTGACCCCGGTCCTAACCGTACTCGGGGCGACATCCCGCCTGAACCAAACCGTCGACGCTCCACCGCCGGCGGACCCTCACGACAAGACAACGTCAACCGAGAAGTCGTCCCCCACCGTGCTCCGGCCGGTGGTGGCGGCAACGACCCCGACGGCGGCGGCGGCCGACGGCGGCGGCTCCAACCACGGAGCCAACAAGAAAGGCCGGGGGCGGCGGCGGCCCGCGGCGGCCGCGGCCACGCGCACGGCCACGCCTCGGCGCCTCCCACGGCGGGTACGATGCTCGCCGGAGAATCGACGAGTTGCGGCGAAGAAGTCGACGATCGCCGCCGAAGGCGACGGCTTCCCCGCCTTCTCACCCCGGCTCGCAACCTTGCTCCTCCCCGACAAGTTCAAGCCTTTGGGGATCACCAAATACGACGCGAAGCGAGATCCCATCCGGTGGCTCCGATGCTACGCTCTCTCCATCGAGAACGGCGGCGGCAACGGCGACACCAAGTGCCTCTACTTCCCCTTCGCTCGGATCAAGCCCCACTCACGTGGCTCGAGTCGGCCGGACAAGCACTCAATCGACAAGTGGGACCACCGAAGGAGCAATTCACAAGCAACTTCGCGGGCGCCATGGGCCGTTCGGGTACTCGCATGGACCTTGCCATGATCAAGCAGGAACAAGGCGAGACCCTCCGCAAGTACATGCGCCGCTTTTTCGACAAGCGCGCTACCGTCGTGGACGTCACCGACAAGGAGGTCATCGACCTCTTCCAGGACGGACTCTACCATCACCGCACCTTCGAGGACTTCGGCCGACGCCGCCCCAGGTCCATTCCCCACCTCAAGGACATGATCACGTCCTGGGCGGATGAAGAGGACAAGGCCAACGCCAAGTACGACGCCATCCGCGGCAAGTCCAAGCAAAACCAAGGTGGCGGCAGCAGCAGCAACCCAAACCAAGGCGGCCGCAACAACAACAACAACAACTTCTCGGGTCCCAACCGCAAGCGCAAGCCAGACAACACCGTCGCGGCTATCCAGCGCCCTCCGAAAGGGAACTCGAAGAAGAACTCCGGCGGGTTCAAAGACCCGCCGAAGGAGAATTGCCCGTGGCATCCAAACGGCAACCACACTACCGAGCAGTGCTACCAGCTCAGGCATGCACTCAAGGATACGCCGGAGCCACCGCACCCTCACGATCAGAAGAACAAGAAGAAGGACGGCGACGACTTCCAAGAACCCGAGAAGACCGTCAACGTCCTCTTCGGCGGACTACCCTGCAGGCGGGAGCAGAAGGCTACTCGCCGCGAAGTGATGTCCATCGAGCCGGCGGTTATGACCCCTCTCAAGTGGTCGATACACCCATCACCTTCTCCCCGCGCGGACCAATGGACCGGCTTCTCCGAACCGGGACGCTTCCCCCTCGTCCCGAAACCAACGATGGCGGGCTCTAAGCTCAACAAGGTGCTCATCGACGGCGGAAGCGGGCTCAATGTCCTCTTCACCAAGACTGCGAAGAAGATGAACCTTGACGTCACCCCCATGCTCGACAAGAGCAGCATGCCCTTCTACGGCATCGTCCCGAGCAACGCGGCTATCCCACTAGGCTCGGTGGTACGCCGTTACCTTTGGGGCGTCTCGCGACAACTACCGCACCGAGTACATCAAGTTCGAGGTCGCGGATATTGAGACTTCCTACCATGCCATCCTCGGCGGACCGGCCATCGCCAAGTTCATGGCGGTGCCCCACTACACGTACTTGGTACTCAAAATGCCAAGTCCAAGTCGGCGTACTCTCCCTCCAAGGGGACTTGAAGATCTCTCACGACCGCGATACGAGAGGCCGTGGTGATCGCTTCGACAAATCAAGTACCCACTCCAATGATGGAGGTCTACGCCGCGTCGAAGAAGCTTGCCACAAGCGAACTCGACATTCCGGAGAAGTCCGACGGCGCCAACAAGCCTCGGCCACCCGAGGAGGTGCTCACCAAGTCGGTCGACCTCGGAACGGGCGACCCCACCAAGACTACCACCATCGGGGCCGGCCTCGACCCCAAATAGGAAGACGCGCTCATCGGCTTCCTTCGGGCTAACCGCGACATCTTCGCGTGGAAGCCGACGGACATGCCGGGGAGTGCCCGGTGGAGCCGATCGAGCACCGCCTCAACGTCGACCCAAAGGCCACCCCCAAGCGACAACACCTCCGACGCTTCGCCGACGACGGACGGGACGCCATCAAGAAGGAACTCGCCAAGCTACTCGGCGCGGCTTCATCGGAGAAGTCTTCCATCCCGAGTGGCTCGCCAACCCCGTCCTCGTCCGCAAGAAGAACTCGAACGAGTGGAGGATGTGCGTCGACTACACCGACCTCAACAAGCACCGCCCCAAGGACCCCTTCGGGTTGCCACGGATTGATCAAGTCATCGACTCCACGGCGGGCCGCGACCTGCTCTGCTTCCTCGATCGCTACTCCGGTACCACCGGATCGCAATCAAGGAGGAAGACCGAGGAGAAGACCGCGTTCATCACCCCGTTTGGCGCGTCTCGCTACACGACCATGTCTTTCGGGTTGAAGAACGCCGGCGCTACCTACCAACGGGCCATCCGGGCACGCTTCAAGCGGCAACTCAACAAGAACGTCGAGGCCTACGTGGATGACGTGGTTGTCAAAACCAGGGACTCCAGTACCCTCATCGACGACCTTGAAGAGACCTTCGCATCGCTACGCGAGTACCGCTGGAAGCTTAACCCGAACAAGTGCGTCTTCGGCGTCCCTTCGGGCAAACTACTCGGCTTCATCATCAGCCAGCGCGGCATCGAAGCCAACCCCGAGAAGATCTCCGCCATCACCAGCATGAAAGCTCCCACGAGCATCAAGGACGTCCAGAAGCTGACGGGGTGCATGGCGGCATTGAACAGATTCATCTCGAAGCTAGGAGAACGGGGTCTCCCCTTCTTCAAACTACTCAAGCACCACGAGAAGTTCGTGTGGACTGCAGAGGCGGACCAAGCCCTTGCCCAGCTCAAGGACTTCCTGTCGAAGCCGCCAGTCCTCACGGCTCCCTACAAGGGCGAGCGCCCATCGCTCTACCTCGCCGCGACTACTCACGTGGTCGCATCGCCATCGTTGTCGAGCGGCGGCAGAAGACGGCCACGCCTACCCGGTCCGGGGCGCCCGGCCTACTTCGTCGGCCGAGGTTCTATCGAGTCCAAGGCTCGCTACCGGCCGTGCGGAAGCTTCGTACGCTCTACTCATCACCTCGCGGAAGCTACGACACTACTTCCGGGAGTACTCGGTCTCCGTCGTCACCGACTACCCGCTCGGCGACATCCCGAGGAACCCGGACGCCACCGAAGGATCTCCAAATGGGCCGTCGAGCTCGGCGCCCTCACCATCGACTTCAAGCCACGCACGACCATCAAGTCGCAAGCTCTAGTCGACTTCATGGCGAGTGGCGGGAGAACCGGCTACCTACTCGCGCCGTGCGACCGGAGCATTGGGTGATGTACTTCGACGGCTCACTCAACCTCGAGGGCGCGAGGCGCGGGGGTACTCCCCGATCTCTCCAACGGGCGAACAACTCAAGTACGTCCTGCGGATCTTCCGGAAGGTCTCAAACAACGAAGCCGAGTACGAAGCCCTCCTACACGGGCTCCGCCTCGCGGCTTCACTTGGCATCAAGCGGCTACTAGTCTACGGCGACTCCGCAAGGTGGTCATCAACCAAGTCAACAAGTCCCGGGACCGCAACAAGGAGAACATGGACGCCATGCGCCTAGAAGTCCGCAAGCTCGAGAACAAATTCTATGGTCTCGAGTTCCACCACATCGTTCGCGACAACAACGTTGCGGCGGACGTCCTTTCGAAGCTCGGATCCACCCGCGCCCAAGTACCCGCGGGCGTCTTCGTCCATGAGCTTCACGCGCCATCCATCCCGGAGCCGGCGCCGCCGACCACCGTCCCGGCCTAACCAACCAGCGCGGGCAGAGGTCATGATGATCGACGTGGACTGGAGGCAACCCTTCATCGACTACCTCAGCGAGCAGAAGGTCCCCTCCGACAAGAACGCAGCCGAACAACTCGTCCGCCGCGCCAAGTCTTACGTCCTCGTCGGCGACAAGCTTTACAAGCGAGGCGCATCTTCCGGAGTGCTCATGAAATGCGTCCCTCGCGAAGAAGGCAAGGACATCTTGGAGGAGATCCACAAGGGTGTCTGCGGCAACCACGCGTCCTCCCGCACGCTGGTCAGCAAGGCCTTCCGGCGAGCCTTCTACTGGCCCACAGCCCTGGGCGATGCCGAAGAACTCGTCAGAAGGTGCCAAGGATGTCAGTTCTTCGCCAAGCAGCAACACGTCCCTGCCTACAAGCCGGTCACCATACCACCAACCCGGCCCTTTGCCTCCGCCGGGGGCTCGACATGATTGGGCCACCGCCAACCGCGCCGGGGAGGATTCAACCGGCAGTGCGGTGGCTATAGACAAGTTCACCAAGTGGATCGAGGTCAAGCCGGTCACATGCCCCAAGGCCGACAGAGTACTCGACTTCCCGGATGAACTCGTGCACCGCTACGGGCTACCCCACCGCATCATCACGGACACCGGGGTCCAACTTCAACAACCACCGGTTCCGGGAGTACCGCGAGAACGGCGGAATCGACGTCGGATACGTCTCCGTCGCCCATCCACGGGCCAACGGACAAGTCGAGCGCGCCAACGGGATGGTGCTCGACGCCCTCAAGAAGCGGCTACACGACGCCGCTAACTCAAAAGGGGGCAAGTGGATCAAGGAACTACCCAACGCACTGCGGGGGCTGCGGACTCAACCATCCAAGCCAACGGGGGCAATCCCCCTACTTCCCGGTCTACGGCTCCGAAGCCATCCTCCCCGCCGATGTCATATGGAACTCGCCGGCGGTGGAGCACTACGACGAAGGCGTCTCGAAGACACGCAGACGAGTTGATATCGACGGCCTCGAAGAAGCTCGCCGTGCCGCCCTAGTCCAATCGCAAGGTACCCGGAGGGTATCCGACGCTACCACGATCGCAACGTCAAGGAACGCTCCTTCAACGTTGGAGATCTTGTCCTCCGCCGTATCCCGAACACGGAAGGACTTCACAAGCTCGGCTCCCCCACGGGAAGGCCCCTTCACCGTGGCTAAGGTGACCGGCCGAGCTCCTACCGCCTCCAAACACTTGAAGGCGAAGAAGTCAACAACTCGTGGAACGTCGACCAGCTCTCGTCGATTCTACGCCTAGTCTACTCGACTACTCGGGGTTCAAGTCTACACGACCGCATCAACACCCCCTTGCCGCAAGCGACCCTCCGGTCCCGGCTTCAAGTCTCCGGACTACTCTCCTCCGAGTCCGGCCCCGTGCGGCTACCTACGGACCCTAGGCCGCAACGAGCGTCAAGGACTCTAGCGGCGGTCTACCAAGAAGACCACACTCCAAGATCCGCCCGCGCGGCTACTTACCGATCCGCGATCCGGCCCCGCACGGCTACCTACGGATCACTCACCGTAAGCGGTTACCCGCTCCAGTACTACTCAGCTGTAAGCGGCCTCCGGGTCCAGGCGACTACTTGTAACTACGGCCCTGGCCACCCAGGTGTACTTCTTCGTAATAAAGTTTGATTGTTCATCAACTTCTTTACTGCCTACTCCCTGCGACGGGACTACTAAGCCGAGTACCACTACTCGCACCTACTCCACGATGGGCACTCCGCACTGCGAGATCGCGGTCACGAGTACTCATTGATGGAACATCTCATTTCATTGATATATGAAAAAGTTCATTACAATCGTTTCCTATACAACTACGGCTACTAGCTATCTATGCGGGGCTACCGGAGATTCAACTTATCGGCTACTTGATCCGCGATGGGAGCCATCTCGCTCCAAAGCAACTGCGCGTCGCTCGTCCGGCGGTTGGCGGCTACTCCGCCGCAACTACCTCCACCGGGGCCTTCGGGAAGTACGACTTCATGAAGGCCGGCACCGCTTCGGGATCGACTCCGGCCATGTGCTTCACGTAGGCGGCCGGCCGGCTTGGCGCCTCACGAAGTCGATCCGCCAACGGAGCGATCTTGGGGCCGCCGGGTGCGGCACCGGGGAGCCTCGCGATCGGGAGGGCGGCCTCTTCCGGGTCCTTCGGTTGGGCTCGGAGCGCCTCGCGCTCTTCGTTCAACTTCTCGCAAAGATTTGTAGCGATTGACGAGATCCCGATCGGATGCAATTCTCAACTCCATGTGCTTCTCGCACTCGAAGGCCAGCCTCCTTGTAGTCGAGTTCAAGTACCGGCGGGCTTCTTGCTCCCGGTAGAAGAGATTCTTCATGCCGATCGCCGAGCCCTTCGGCCGCTCCACCGGCCTTCGAGTTTCGCAACACCGACCACAACAACGGGTCGAGCTTGATGACTCCCAACAAGTACCCGACAAGTCAAGAGACATACCTTTATTCTTGTTGCGGAGGCCTTTGTTCTTCCGCACCGAGCTCGTCGCTCTTCGCCTGCAAGTCCATCACATCGTTGTGATACTTGGCGAAGGCGGCGTCAAGCTTCGACCGCATGGCGGCCGCGTGTTTCCTCGACTTCATGAGCTGCTCCTCCAAGGCTTCGGCTCGCAAAGACCGTGTCGCCATAGCCTTGCGGCCATTGGACTTCTCGCGGGATCGCTCCGCGACGTCCTGCGAAGACAATTTCAAGTCAAGAAGAGTACTCAACGAAAGGATTGACTACTCGGGAAGCAACGGCTACGTACCTTCATCCTCCGTTCGGCTCGCCGCATCGCCTCCGGATGCCGCGCCAACACCGCCGGCTCGACGAGGTCGTCGGCAAGCGCCTCAATCCCGCCACGGCTACCGGCGTGGCCTCCGTCATTGGCGCCGAGCGGATATGCTCCGCGTCTTGGATCTCGGGAGACCGGATCGCCACCTCCAGGGCAACCCCTGGCGACGTGGCAGCCGCCTCCTCCTCGGCGGACTTCCCGACGGTTCCCCCCACGGGCTCGGGGGCTCCTACCGCAGCCTCTGGGGCCTCTGGTGTCAACTCTTGCACGGGCACCCCTGCAGGGATGTCACCCCCTTCGGCGCCGTCACCAAGGAACACGCGCATCGGCATTCTCGACTACTCTTTTTGGGCTCTACAGCTTCGGGAAGAGTACTCACCTTCGACTATGACCGCCTCGCGCGCCGCCGCTTCGGCGGTGGGGGCTCGGACGTGGCTTGGGCTTCGGAGCGGGTTCCTCGACGGGCGGCGCGGCCTTTTCGCCTCGGCCGCCGTGGGCTCCTCTCCGTCCCGGCTCAAATCCGTGGATTTTTTCGCACAAGTGTCCACAAAGGGTTGTCGGATGAAAACGACTACTACAATGAGTACTACTCATGAAGGCGTGGTACTTACAAGTTCGACCGGACGATAGTCACGGCCGGCGCACCGAGTATGCTGGCGATGTCAACCAGTCCACCCTCGGCGGGCGTTTCTTCTTGCGCCTCCTCGACTACCGCCTCCTCTACGGTGGCGGCGGCCGGCGCAGACGTCTTCTGCGCTCCCGCGGCTTCCACTTCCTCGGCGGCGGCGGTCGCGGGTACTCGCTCCCTTCTCGGGGCGGGGGGGCCGGCGCTCCACCGCGCCGCGAAGTTCTTCGACAGTGGGAGCTGGACTTCGGCTTCCAGCCGGTTCCCCCACTGTGGGCCACACGCCCTCATCGCCCTCCTCCACGGGCTCCGCTGGCGGCCTCTCCTGCACACAGGGATAACTACTCGTCAGCACCGTACTCGATCACTGGGTACCCGACTACTCTGCTCAAGACGACTTACCTCTGGAGGCGTGGTCTCTGAGACCTTCATCTTCTTGGCTACCCGCTTCTTGGCGGGGTTGCGCGGCTTCCTCGGCGGCGCGGCAAGGCTAGCCTCCAGGCTAGCCGGAGGGTCTTGGATGAGAGGTACATGAGGCAAGCCTGGACGGCTAAACCTCGACCGCACGCGGAAGCGGTCCCGGCAGCCGTCTCCTCGTCTTCTTCGTCATCGGAGGTATCCTCCACGACGACGGGATCGTCGTCGTCTCCGACTACTCGGCGTTCCTTCACCTTCTCCACCGTCGGGATCTCAATTCCGCTCGGTGGTGGCTGCGGCTCGGAGACAAATCGCTTCACATCATCCTCGCGCAATAGCGGCAAGGCATCAAAGCAACTCGCTACAAGTGCCTACTACTCGACGAGGCGGGTACGACTACTTACCTCGTTGGGCGGGCGCGCGGCGGAGAACTCCTCGACAGGCACGCCGTGTACTCCGCATGTCCTTGAAGATCCTCGACAACCTCTCGACGATGTCGTTGTCTTCAATTTCGCCCCCCGCATCCGCGACGTGTCGTCGTCGCCGGTGTACTCGAAGCCCATCGTATCCCGCGCCGGCGGCGGGCCGGATCCGGCGCTTCATGAAACCGAAGGCCACATGCTCGGCCCTCGGTCCCGCATCCCGCGGGGTCTTGATCCGTGCCGGCAACTCCGGGAGCCGGATCCCCTCTTGCATGGTGGGTTCCGTGTTCCACCACTCTTGGTGCTTGGGCCGCCGTCCGCTCGGCTTCGGCGGCTCGGGATGGTGGTTCGTGGTATAGAACCACCTCGTCTTCCAATCCGTGTTGGAGTCCACGAGCTTGTACGTCGGTGTGCTCGGCGGCATCTTCCCTCAACTGGATCCCGGCCCCCCCGACTACTCTGGGGTTGGAGGCGCTGGGCTGCGGCTTCACGCGGAAAAATTTCCGGAAGAGAATCCAATGCGGCTTGATTCCCAAAAATGCTTCGCAGAAATGGACGAAGACAGAAGTGTGGAAGATTCCGTTGGGGTTCAAGTTGAGGTACTCGATGCCATAGTACCTGAGAAGCCCTTTGAAGAAATCGCTCGCTGGGAGCGCCACCGCGCTCCACGAAGCGCGAGAACATCGGGATCTCGTCTTGTGCCTTCTCCATTGGATAGGGATCTCCCGGCGGCGGATCTCCACATATCGATCTCCTTCTCCCTGATGAACCCGCTGTTCAACAGGGGGTCGCAAGTCTTCGGTCTTCACCTTCGATTTCTTCCACTCGCGGCTTGGGTCAGCGCGCGGTGGAGATGTGGGCGGCGCCGCTCCGGTGCCGGCCGCGGCAGCCTCTCGCATGGCTCCTCTTCTTCCCGCCGGCCTTCGACGTCTTCGACGGGGACGGCTTCATCCTCCAAGAACAGGGAGTCTTCACTCGCATCCGCTCGGGGGCTACCCTACGGCTTTCGGGTGGCGATGCGTTTGGATCTACTACGGCGGCGGCGCTCACCGGAGTGGATCTACTTCAAGATTCAAGTGGCGAATGATTGCGACTCACTTTGGTTAAAAACCCTAAGGGTTTCGGCTTGAATTTATAAGCCAAAACGCCTCCGCAACGGGCGGCCGGATAAGTCCACGCGCGGCCGACTCGGCGGGCCGCGTGTGACTCTTCGTATTCCACTAGTCGACGCGCCTCACCTCGGGGGCTCGGCTACTTCTACTCGACTACCTGGGACGCGGCTAGCCTCAAGAGCATCTCAGGACACATTCTCCAAGAAGACCCTTCAATTCGAGAGGAAGTACTCGACTCAAGGCTCGGGGGCTCCGTGCCACGTGTCCTTCGGTTTTTTCTCTCCGGATTTTTCGGGATTCTCTCGCCAAGACTTCGGGTAGATCCTCAGCCAGAGCCCGCGGCTCGAGGCTCGGGGGCTACTCCACGTGGATTGCGGTTCTGCAAATCGCATCTTCTTGACGGCTCCGGCTTCAAGACAAGGCAGGCATTTTTGAAGACCTTCGAAGGCAGATTTCAAGGACGCTTGGGACTACTCGAGAAGACTTCAAGATTGCTCAAACATCAGCTGGAGTACATTCCAGCCTCGGGATGCTTCGACTACTCTTGAGGACTTTTGACTTGTAGTACTCAGGGACGCTTGAGGACTACTTGTTAAGGCCGTCAAGACTACTTGAAGCTATCCTTCTCGACTACAAAGTACTCGGGGGCTTGTCGTATGGACCTCCCTGGGCCCACTACCTCGGTGGGTACCAGGACCGACTACTCGGTGGGCCCCTGGGACTACCCGGCTTGCGCTACACGGCACCTGAAGGCGTGGAGCACAAGGACAAAGACACGGAGTAGTACTCGGTTAGGACTCGTACATGTTCCGCACCGTGTAGAGGTCTCCTAGACGTACTCGACTAGTACTCCTTCCCTACTCCGACTTGTAACCCCGCCTCCCGACTATATAAGGCGAGGGCGGGGACCGATCTCGGGATCATCTCATCCAATCTCAACTCACGGCGCACTATTGCACCACCCCCGTAATCGTGCCCTATCAATCCGGAGCTACGCGGCATACGGGACGTAGGGTATTACGCACCTCGCGGCCCGAACTCGTCTAAATTGTGTGCCACGTGCCTCTTCCTTCGAGTTACCGATCTCGGCGAGTCACATTCATCTACTTCGGGTACTCCCCGTAGTAGGTTGCCGGTCCAAAACACCGACATCGACTTCTCCACGGGTTTCCCCTCACTAGCCTTCTCACTCTCTTTCTCAAACAACACTTTCCCCGAAGTGCTCACAAACTTGATAGGCTTTTGGAAATCATTTGTCTGTGGGGGAAACACAGGTGGAGCTGGGGTTGTGTCTAGTCGGTTTTTGAGATGGTTAGGTTTGGGAGGGAAATCATTTTTGTGGTGGGTTTTTAGTGGCTATGTGATATTCTCTCCACTTCCCTCACCAACCTTGTTTGCCCCAAGTCCCTCACCATCCTGCCTCTTGAATGACTCGATCATTATCCTCAATTGAGGCTCATGACCAGACAACCAACCCATCAACTTTCTCAGCTCATCATTCTCATCCTGCAAGCGATCAACATAATGTGAAAGTTCCAAATTCTTCAAAGCATGCATTTCACAGGTAGAGCAAGATGTAGGAATTGGTTCTTTCAGCTTAGCCTCAAGGGAAGCAGTGTAAACATGCATCTCATCAATTTTAGCATGCAAGACAGGGCAAGAAGTGCAAGCACCTAGCAAAGCAGATATAGATTTAAGCTCAGCCACTTCAACCCTAAGCACATCTAGTTCCTCACACTTGGAGGCATGCTTTTCCTTAAATAAAGCAATATCAGCAAGGAAAATAGAGCAATCAGCACAATCAACCTCATCATAAACAACAAGACTAGTATTAAGGGAATCAATTTCAAGCTTGCTATCAAGAACCTGTGTTTCTAGCTCTGCCACTCTAGTCCTAGCTGAGGACCATGTGTTGGTGCAGGTGAAGAACAAGCGCGAAAGGTCGTCGCCGGCGAGGCCTCCAGGTGTGGAGAAGACAAGTAGGCTTTGTTCGAGGGACCCGGTGGCCAGCGGGGTCAAGTGCAGGCCGCATGGTGGCACGAACAACAAGATAAAGTCATGGACGGTTTCTTGGTTGAGCCTCAAAACCAAGGTCGAGCCGGGACTACGTGGGAGCCGAGTCATGAGTGGTGATTGGCGGAGGCTACACCGAGTTCGCGGGGTTTCCGGTGGTTCACCAGAAAACCAGTGGGTTCCTTGGTTGATCCACAAAGCCAAGACCGGAGAACCGAAGATGGTGCCGCAAAGCACTACCGCACCGGCTCGACCGGTGGGTCCGCCGGTGGGTACCAGTCTGACCGGTGTGCGACGACATAGTCTGGAATCTTCGAAGCGGAGGACACGCGTCGGGATCGCAAAGCTTCCGTCGAGGCTAAGCAGGTTGCGGTCGCCGGGCATCCGTCCGATGGAGAAAGCTTGAAGACTTCCAAAACCGCCCTTGAGGGGCTTGTATCCCTAGTTGTTAGGAAAGGGTATTTTAGACTTTCGGCTTGCCTCTAACCCATGAGGTGAGAGGATGGCAACCATCTCTTGGAACCCTAGTTCATTTGCTTTCCTATTTTCCCTTCTATTTTCTTAGGATTTCCATAGTACTAGCTTGAGAGCTTCATGGTGAGATCTTGTTGAGAGGGTTGGATGATCGGGCGGCAAGCTAGACCTTGTATGAACCTTTGTGGCATGTATAGATGATTCGGCGTGGTTCCTCGAGGTTTGGATGTGTTGTTCCCGGTTGTTCTTGGTGGTGATTTTCGGAGCTCTCTCTTGGTGATTTTCTTGGTGTGTTTCGGGACCTTGCTCTTGGGGATTTGATGGGGGAAATTTGTGGAACCCTTCGTGGTTCTTTGGGCTGTGATTCCCCTCCCAAATCCGTCAGTTAAGGGGCTCGATGTTGGTGGTTTTCGAGTTCTTCGTGGTCTTGAGACAACTGCAACACATGACAACAGCGAACACATGACAACAGCGAACGCACCCAGACGCTCACCCGAGCAAAAACCCAACAACTGTTGCACTGGTCAGACCGGTGAGAGGCACCGGTCAGACCGGTGTGACCTGGGCTTCTCGGGATGAACAGCACCCGCGGGTCAACACCTCCAAATCCAAGCCTCGATCTCCCGAATCGCTCCACAGGATTGAACAAGACTTTAGGGACAATAGGAACACCTTATGTGGAGTCCATAGCCGAGTTGAATCCCACCAAAACTTGTCCAAACAAGAGGAATTGAAGAAATCCCGCCAAGTCCTCTAACCCTAGAACACCGAAAACCCCAAAATCAAGCCTCTTAACTCACGTATTTGGGAGGGGAATCATAGCCCAAAGAACCACAAAGGGTTCCCACAAATTTCCCCCATCAAGTCCCCAAGAGCAAGGTCCTGAAAACACCCCAAGAAAAACCACCAAGAGAGGGCTCCGAAAATCACCACCAAGAACAACCGGGAACAACACAACAAGGCCTTGAGGAACCACACCGAATCATCTATACGTACCACAAAGGTTCATACAAGGTCTAGCTTGCCGCCCGATCATCCAACCCTCTCACAAGATCTCACCATGAAGCTCTCAAGCTAGTCCTAAAGCAAATGAACTACCGCTCCAAGAGATTAGCTGCCATCCTCTCACCTCATGGGTTATATGGAGGCAACCGAAAATCCAAAATACCCTTTTCTAACAACTCGGGATACAAGCCCCTCAAGGGCGGTTTTGGAAGTCTTCAAGTTTTCTACATCGGATGGATGCCCAGCGACCGCAACCTGCTTAGCCTCGACGCAAGACTTGCGATCCCAACGCGTGTCCTCCGCTTCGAAGATTCCGGACTGCGTCATCGCACACCGGTCTGACCGGTGCTACTCACCGGTCAGACCGGTACCCAGCGATCAGACCGGTCAGACCCACCAATCGACCGGGCCCGGCGGCGGCGCCTGCAGCACCGTCTTCGGTTCTCCTGTCTTGGCTTTGTGGATCAACCAAAGAACCCAGTGGTTTTCTGGTGAACCACTGGAAACCCCGCGAACTCGGTGTAGCCTCCGCCAATCGCAACTCATGACTCGGCTCCCACGTAGTCCCGGCTCGACCTTGGTTTTCAAGCTCAACCAAGAAATCATCCATGACTTCATCTTGCCGTTCATGCCACCATGCGGCCCGCACTTGACCCCGCTGGTCACCGGGTCCCTCGAACGAAGCCTACTTGTCTTCTCCACACTTGGAGGCCTCACCGGCGACGACCTTTCACGCTTGTTCTGCACCTGCACCAACACCAGTCAAGCCGCAACCTACACCTGCAATACTTAGCCAAGAATCAGTCCACACAACGTTGTCAATCACTCATCACACAAGGAAGCGACCATCCACCGGTCCTCGAACCACACATGGTCCTCAGCAATAAATCCATCCATCAAATCCACAGTCAATCAATTGAAGATGAACTATTAAGGCATGTCTCCCTAATCCACCTTGACATGAATATATAGCAGATTGGGTGGGCTACATTATGAACCACTGCGATGCAATTCCCAATGACATTATGTGCCCATCAGAATGAAAATATGCTAACAGGTACAAAGCATAACTGTCGATCTGAACATAGCATAATTGTCGATCCTACGTGGGCGATGACGTGGCATCCTACATGGATGATGACGTGGCATCCTACATGGACGATGACGTGGCATCCTACGTGGACGATGACATGGCATCCTACGTGGACGATGACGTGGCATCCTACGTGGACGATGACGTGGCACCGTATGTGGACGATGACGTGGCACCGTACGTGGACGATGACATGGCAAAAATTTTAAACCCAGTAGATACAAATTGTGGCCCACCACAGCCCATTTCAGAATTATATTCCAGCATAAAATTAGAAAAATTATCCCATCTTCAGCCCATGTTTCAGAGGGTACATTTTTCCAACACATTTAACAAAATTCAATGAATAGACAAATCAGATACAATCAGATACAATCTCTGGGCAAAAAAACAGCAAACACAATCAGATATTGAGGCAGATAACACATGCTTTCAGATGTCTACCATTCCTAAAACACTACACCTTCCTCTTTGTTATTCTGCCACTCTTTTCTCCGATTCCTTGCGAGGTATAAATCCTGAAATAAATGAAACCGGAATCCAATTAGAAAAGACAATCAGATAACAAGGAATCGGATCTCCTCGAATGTTACCTATATATAACAACTTGTTTGGATATCTTCCACAATGCAAATAACTCAAGCTTGCTTGTGCTGATCAATCTGCTCGAATGTTACCTAGGAGCTGCAGAAGGAGGAAATAGTTCAGAACAACACATATATATAAAAGATAGTTAATGATTCAGCAGAGTGGTCACTCACCCAATATAAGCGTACAACAGCAGGTTCAATCCATGTAAATTAATAAAAATTGCTAGTTTACTGGGCTTCTTAACACAATGGATCAGAAATTACAACCTTGTTAGGTAGGAGTTGCAAGCTATGGTGGTAGTAGCAGGTGATGGCAGTGAATTTGCAGGGGAAGCAACCAGGACACTGATAAAACAGAAAAGGTGTTATCTGAACAATTACCATTACCATTTTGCATTGCATCTGAACTTTCTGAATAAGAGTAGTTTATTACAGCAGGAAAATGAACAAAGATGAGTTTTCTGGAGAACCAATACTACCTGCACGTTGCAGCTCTGACCAATTTCACATTCCTGGATGTCGAGTTGAGATGCATCACCCCAAAACGTTGAGGGACTGCATAGATGGAAGCTAGTAATTGGTTCATAATAGAAATAATTGGCAAATAATGTGTAGTTTAGTCCCAGTTTTCGCAACCATATTTCTAAAAAAAAGGCATTGGAAAATCATTGGGTAGCATTGCTAAGCAAGGCATGAAACTGTTAAGTGTTCCTTATTGTGCCTAATTTAATTATATTCGTGAGGATGAAAGCAGTGGAGATGCCGGAAAGAAACTTAGTCTGAGACAAAAATAAAGTCTTTTGCAACAATCATGTTGGAAACAGAGTATGAGAACAACAAATTAAGTTAAACAAAGAGCCAAGGAGAGATCTGCATGTAAAATGACATACTCGGGCAGATGCATGAAATACTAAACGCAAAATCATTTGAAATGAGATCTCAACCACACGACAAAGTACAATGGAATCAAATATATTAACTAATATCTGCTCCAGTAATATAGATGATACATCCAGAAGGCCTAGTCTACAATCTTAAGGCGAAATGACTCAAACAAGAGAGTGAGCAAGGTAACAGTTATATCTCTGTATAGCTAAAAGCTGTAGCCTTTTCAAAATGTTGTGCAGAATCCATGCAAGCATATTTACTCATTCATATTAGCAGCTACTCTATTAATGTTAAGTCAAAAAATCTTTTGCATTACACATAAAAATCTTTTACAACATCTAGGATAGTCAAAAAATAAAGAGAATGCAAAAATTGTTTTTAACTATACGAGTTAAACAAGGTAAGAACTGATTTCCAGTTAATATAATTGAACACACTGCCAGTATACTCTGATTTACATATCCCTGATTGAAGTATACTCTGATTGAACCATGATAGATTGTATTTGCAAAGGGTCACTTAATTTGACCCTGAGGTCGAGTTCGCCATGCATCACAAGAACATGGACACAAGACATAACAGATCAATTAATTAATTTGAAGCAACATGCTTACTGAAATGAAGTATACGCTGCTACATAACCTACTCCGTTTATCATATTCAAATTTAAGGGTATATGAGGATTACGAATTGGTCAGTATGACTTTCAGTAGAAACTAGCAACATAAAAATAAATATAAAAGTAGGAATCAATTTCCACAAACAGAACTCCTACGAGTAAAAGGATCAATTCTATACAAGTGTATACAGTCATGAGCAAATTCACAATTATTAAATACCTCCAACTAGAAGAATACTGTAGCCAAGATTTCTTTCTGATCAATCAGCAGAATCCAGCTGATTCTTGTCACCATCAAACAAATCTAAACAATGAGATTTCTGGACCTACATTTCATTGAACATATAATATATGTGCATTGCATCTCTAAACAATTACATATTGGTGGATCAAGAGCATGGCTAATATTGTACTGAGATGCATCAAAGCTCAAAGCACAGATTGAGAGAGGTTAGTAACGGGTTAATTAGAAACGGCCAAAGGGGTAAGGAAGTACATGCTAATGTCAAAATAAAATTGTAATTCTTGAGTTTTATATGTCAAACTGGCAGTACGATGCAAACTGCTTGATACTGTACAAAATGAGGGGTATGTTCGTGTCCATATGAGATTATCCTAAAATGTGCACTCTTCCTACAAAAACTTAATTAAAAAATGATCCCTAGAAGATGATCGCAGAACATATATCATGCAAGAGGTAAATACAAAATAATCCGGAGCTGAAATTAGACTGACGGCAATGGGACACCAAGACGAACTAGTAGACAGGAATCTGCATAAGGGCCTAAAAGTTGGAAGTTGCAGGTTGTACAAGCTGTGTTCAGGTTGGAAGTTGCAGAAGTTGGGAGGCTTGACAAAACTTTGTTGAGCATCTGCTCATAGTCTTTAGCTCGTTGGTCAGGGTCGGGTGTCTGCACCAGGATCGATCATGTATCCCTGCAAAGGCACCAGTAATTCACAAAAGGATGAAATATCGTGGAATCAGAGGAATTCGCGTCCAAATAATAAGAGATTTGAAGGATAGTAACGATAAAATTATGGAGGAGCGAGATCCAAGCATCCTTAAATCAGCATCCCAGAAATCAGCAAGACAACAACGATATTACACTTAATCTAGTCCCAGGCTATGTATCATGTCAATACTTGCACAAGATAAAATCAGTTTCGAGCAATTATTTATAAAAAGGGCACTGACAGATGATGTAACAAGTCAATACAATGATTTCTCTAGAACCAATTCATCTTAGTTTTGGTCATAAAAAATCGATTGTGCGAGAGCTTGTAACCAACTAGAATGTTCATGGAGGGCATGATACAGTAGAGTGAATGCCTAACGCAGTAGCCTAAAATCTGAAGAATAACCCATTGCTTAAAGGAATGAAATGTTGGGTTGGATTCAATAGATAATTGTGAAGTACATACTCCTAGAAAGGAAAGGTGTGTATGAGACATATGAATGCACATCAAAATCAATATGTTCTCAGCCTCCATCAGTTTATTCTAATTAGTATTTCTAATTCGGAATTAGAGGATGTACTCTGTATTTAGCAATCTAGAATACACATGGATGGAGATGGCTCATATCATCTGAATCCATCAGAGGGCCCATCATGATCAGAACAATCACACGATCTGAAAAAGGTTCGAGGATGGAGCTAAAAAGCTCCAGATCACACATATGAATTCAGACATATGAAAGAAGCCGAGCTTCTTGCTACAAGCTACTGCTGTCAAACTGCTACACTAATGTACCAGAGCCAAGAAAATAGAAAACAAAAGCTTTACCAAACTAGTAGATAACAGATCTTGGAGGATAAACGAAGTGCACATACAGTTTCTCTGTAATCATTTTATCTCACATGCCAAACTTGTGCTCATCTCAATGCAAAAAAGCAAAGGCAGAATAGCGGAAGGGGAGAAGTTAGCTATCTGTAGCACCTGCAGTAGTGAGGTTGTGTGCAGCCGCCGGCCAGAGACGATGGGAGCAGTCAGAAGGGTAGGAGAGCGTGTCGTCGCGGGGAGGCGACGCAAGGGAGAGCAGCAACCCCGCGCGGGCGAAGGCATCCTGGATCTGCGCCATGGCCGCCACGCGGCCGCCGGTGATGTCGGGCTTCGGGCTCCGCAGAGGACAGGAGGAGGGGAGGTGGGTCCCCGGTTGGGTGCACCGCCCTGCCTTCTTGACTCGTGCCGTCGTCCTCGTCCAGATCCGCCGCCGCCGATTCGCGGCCTCTGGAGAGGGAGGCGTTGCAGCAGGAGCTCCCCCCCACCGCCCGCGTCTCCACGCGGCCATGCTGGAACTCCGACTCGGCTCCTTTGGCCGCCAGGAGACCTCCCCGCCCCTACGCACGGAGGCCATCCCTTCCTGCTTGGCCAGGAGAGGGAGGGCGACAGCGGGGTGGAGAGCAGGGTGAGAGAGGGTTATAGGGGAGGGGAGGGGGCGATGCTAGGGTTCAGGCGACGGGGGAGGGCAGCGAGGCTAGGGTTGCATCTGCTCTACATCTTCTCCATGCGCGGTGGATCTGAGGAGGGAGAGGCGAGGAGAAGGAGAGGGAGCGCGCGGTGGGAGGAGGCTGAGGGGAGGAGGAGGCAGTGGAATAGGGTTTGGGGATCCTTTTATACAAAGCAAACACAATTTTAGCCGTCCGTTCTCAGATGGACGGTCTAAAATGATTGGGTTGTTTTGGGCTTAAACGGGCCTGTTACATTTCTCCCCTGCTTAATTTTTTCTTTTTCTTTTTTCATTTATTTGAAATAAGAAAATAATTACAATTTGAACTTACCTCCAATAGGATTGGAAAAATTTCACAAAAATCATAATTAGGCTTCTATGGTCCATTCTAGGCCACATTTAGGATATCGACGAAGACTTCAATTGACTTGTAGGAAAAACTCGAACTTCTACTAGTCACCTTGTTGTAAAATAATGATAATGATACTTAAATTTGTTCAAAACATTCTACAAATTGACATGAAACCATATTTTAAGCGTATAATGCTCCTATAAAAAATTCATATGGTTTTAATAAAGTGAGATTATAGATGTTCACAAATAGGACACAAGACTCACATAGTTTTCTACAATTGAAAACAAACTTTGAGATTTGAACAACTAATAATGTGACCAAACTTGTATGCATCTCAATTTTTGACACCATCTCATGTTGACCATAACATTAGAGAATATTAAGTTATGTTAGCAATTATTATGAAAAAACATGTTTTTTATATTCTCTTTTTAGTTGGAAAAGTTATGTTGTATGAAAAGCAACCAAGAAGTAGTAATTAAGATACAAACAAATGGCATTGAGTAAAACATCTCGATTTTAGAAAAAAATAGGAAAAAGAATCAACTGATTTGGAGATCGTATGAGGAAGAAAAACAGTTTATAAGTTTTATCCGAAGATTAAAAAACAGAAATTGCAATTGCTATGAACTGAGATGAACAAGTGTGTTTTCTCTTTTTAATCTTTGACTAAAACTTGTAACTAGTTTTTCTGCCTCATACTAACTCCAAATTCGATGATTCTTTTTTCTAAAATTTTCTAAAATCATTCTCTACCATGATCTACAACTTTAACAAATGAAAAATGAGGTGGCGCCTGCGTGGCAGTGAGGTGGGCCCCGGGCGCTCACGTGGTGGTGACGTGGCGCCTAGATGAGGTTGCGCCTGCGTGGCAGTGAGGTGAGCCCCTGGCGCTCGCGTGGTGGTGACGTGGCGCCTAGGTGAGGTGGCGCCTGCGTGGCAGTGTGGTGGGCCCGTGGCGCTCACGTGGTGGTGACGTGGCGCACGGGTGAGGTGGCGCCGCGTGGCGGTGAGGTGGGCCCCCGGCGCTCGCGTGGCGGCGACGTGGCGCCGGGTGAGGTGGCGCCCGCGTGGCGCGTGTGGTGGGCCCACGGGTGGTCACGTGGTGGTGACGTGGCGCCCGGGTGAGGTGGCGCTCGCGTGGCGTGAGGTGGGCCCCGGCGATCACGTGGTGGTGACGTGGCGCCTAGGTGAGGTGGCGCGTGCGTGGCACTAAGGTGGGCCCCTGGCGCTCGCGTGGTGGTGACGTGGCACCTGGGTGAGGTGGCGCCTGCGTGGCAGTGTGGTGGGCCCTGGGTGGTCACGTGGTGGTGACGTGGCGCCTGGGTGAGGTGGCGCCTGTGTGGCAGTGAGGTGGGCCCTGGGCGCTCACGTGGTGGTGACGTGGCGCCTAGGTGAGGTGGCTCCTGCGTGGCAGTGAGGTGGGCCCCTGGCACTCGCGTGGTGGTGACGTGGCGCCTGGGTGAGGTGGCGCTCGCGTGGCGGTGAGGTGGGCCTCCGGGCGCTCACGTGGTGGTGACGTGGCGCATAGGTGAGGTGGCACCGCGTGGCGTGAGGTGGGCCCCCGGGCGCTCGCGTGGTGGTGACGTGGCGCCATGGGTGAGGTGGCACCTGCGTGGCAGTGTGGTGGGCCCGTGGTGCTAACGTGGTGGTGAGGTGGCGCCTGGGTGAGGTGGCGGCTGCGTGGCAGTGAGGGGTGGGCCCCTGGCGCTCGCGTGGTGGTGACGTGGCGCTTGGGTGAGGTGGTTCCTGCGTGGCAGTGTGGTGGGCCCTAGGCGCTCCCGTGGTGGTGACGTGGCGCCACGGGTGAGTTGGCGCCGGCGTGGCAGTGAGGTGGGCCCCGGGCGCTCAAGTGGTGGTGACGTGGCACCTAGGTGAGGTGGCGCCTGCGTGGCAGTGAGGTGGGCCCCTGGCGCTCGCGTGGTGGTGACGTGGCGCCTGGGTGAGGTGGCGCCTGCGTGGCAGTGTGGGTGGGTCCTAGGTGCTGGTGAGGTGGCTGTTTTTTTAGGGATCGCGACGAATCTGCTAAAACGTCACGGTGTTGTGGGCCGTATTGCGACGAATTTAACAAATCGTCGTGATGGTTTGGACTTCAATATCCATCGATGCACGTCTGTGACGAAAAATATGAATACGTTGTTGAATCGCGACAAACTAAACAAATCGTCGCAGTGTTTGTGACGAAAAAAGGAATACGACGTAGAATCGCGACGAATTTAACAAATCGTCGCAGTGTTTTAGGCTTCAATGCACATCCGTGACGAAAAAAAGGAATACGTCGTAGAATCGCGACGAATTAAAGAAATCGTCGCAGTGTTTTGGGCTGCAATGCACATTCGTGACGTTTTCTCAAAACGTCGCGGAGAATGCGTCACAGATTAAATAGTTTCTTGTAGTGATAGCAGAATTAAAGTGTGCTGACATCCATTACTATTTTCATGAATTTACAATGCAAAAATTATAGCACCAGTAACATGAAAATGAATTTAAACATGTAATATAACCTCATGTGTTAGCAGGAATTTATTCAAAACAGACTTGGAGCAACAAAATTGTAACACCCCAGAATAGGAACAACATCCTGGAGCTTTACCACACCACAACAAGCTATTATAGGCACACACATAAGAAAAAAAACAGCAACAAAGAGATAAATTAATAGAGCACGCGGAAGCAAAATAAATCATCTAGGTAACCATCTCAAAACAGGTCCGAAGAGATTATAAGTAAAGCAAGGACTTCCCAACTAAACATTTTTATTACAACACATGTGACCAAAATATATATTTAAAGAACATGTATGCACACGTGCTGCTACTCCCATCCACCATCGCACTCCAAACTCAAAGACCTGCGGGGAGGAAAAAGCGTATGAGCTTTATGGAAACCTCAGCAAGCAAACTGCTTCAACCATGCCATTTAAATCACAATAAAATAAGCAGCAATTTAAGAGTCACTATAATCAAAGATGCACCACATAACTTCAAGTAATAAGTTAAAATAAATGCTCCACAATAATGCTTCATGATGAATTGCAAATGGTGCAATGCAATGCATGTCTTCACTTCTACCCACACATCCCGAAGGAAGGATATGAGGGCTGCAACCACATTGCTATATCTCAACATGCGTTGTTGTACCGGTACTTACCGCACCAATCCGGCTATGGTTTTCTTCATATGCATAAAAACATGAGAATGCAAGTGCAAGATTGCAATGCATGAACTTCATATACATCATAATTCTTAACTTCAATTTAGAGGTAAAGCCACACGTGGATCAAAATACTCCGATATAAAGATAAATTCAGATTGATCTTGCTGGTGTGAGGTACTGAAATTAAATGGAGGCAATTCAAACAACAAAGTTAAAGCATGTAGACCATCGTTACGTTTACTTGCCTTTAACGAAGATCAAGAACGTGAGCTAAGCACGATCCGAAGGCGCACAAACATATCTCAGCACCAACACATACACACAAGCATATAGAATTTAAATCACAGCGCTCCTACGTCCGAACCCGGCATTCTCACAAAAAGGCACACAAGTCTAGACATGACAGCAGCGATAAGTCTTCACTTTTTTGTATCTTTTAATTCTGATGACTAAAAATTCCAATCTTCTGCCAAAAGAAAGAAAACTTCAGTAGTCACAACTTTCTAGTGATCCATCAAGAGGGGAAAAATCATGAACAAAGACTTATCTTGAGATGAATCTCATACTGAAAATCTGGCAATCTCTGCAGAACGGTCCTAGCAAAAAGGGCATATCTTGAGCTCCAAAATTCATATGAATATGTACTTAACCAATATGGAAAGGATATGAAATTATCTAAAACTTCATTAGTCATCCCAAGATCCAGTTCTGTCGTTTGGGTTGCCTAAAATTTATGTGAATAGATGCTGCAAAGATTTGTGACTCTGAAAAACTGACAGAATGAAACTTCAGTATCTCTTATATCTTAAATCCGATTGTAGTGTTCTTTACGGCTATGGAAACCCCTAAAAATTTCCTACAACTCATATATAGGTTTGTTATTTTTTTGAGACCATTAAAAGGGTGTAAAACAGCAATTACTGGAAACTGCGCAGATTGAGTTTGTGCTGAAAACAACGACAAGGGTACCACATTACCCTAGCCCTTAACGGTAAAGATTGTGCTAGAACGTCCAAAAACTTAGGGGAAGAATGAAATACAGTGAGTCATGCCTCATCTAGGGTTTCCCTTCGAAACGGTGAGGGCAAAGATGACGGCGGCGATTCCGACGACAACTCCCATTCGTTTTCCACTCCCTAGCGACGAATGTCACAGAGGCTCTCTCGATTTCATCTCAACTGCATCACACATGGTGGCACCACCATTAACAGCGAGGAAAGGCAATCAATTGAGGGAAAACGGAGAGAGGCAAGGAGGGCCGACCAATTTTTGAAGAGAAACCACGTCGACGAACGGCGGCAAACCCTAATCTCCCTCTCTTCTCTTGTTTTCCCGTGGAAGAAGGGGGTGGCGGCTGTTGGGCTCTATAGGGGATGTGCGATTAGGAAAAGAAAAGGTCACAGTGGAAAGAGGAAAAACCGTGATGAGCCTGGGCGGTTACTGTAGCAGGTCGCGGCTACTGTAGTTGCGCGATTACTGTAGCAGTCATGGGTTAATTTTTGACCACGCATAACTTCTTGATCCGAATCCCGAATTATGCATGTGAGTAGTCAAACGGAAAGGATTCGGCGAGCTCTACGCAACCATGACCTCCATTCGTCCATCTGAGCGACGTACCAAAAAGTCATGTTTTTGGCCGTCCACTTTATGTATTCTATCATACAAAACGTATTTTCCTTTTACGCATTATGGGTGTTACATTCTCCCATCCTTAAAAGAATTCGTCCCCGAATTCACCATCGCTAAGAAAAGAACGAGAAAAGACGGTAATCTTGGGAAATTTCATTGTGATGGGGATAGATCATTGCAATTGTTGGTCTTCAACGAGGAAAGAGCCATATGTATATAAAATATTGCTTACCAGTCTCAAAGAGCTCCGGATATTCCCCGCGCATAGAGTCCTCCAATTCCCATGTTGCTTCCCGCTCCGACTGATCAGTCCATAGGATTTTCACATACTTGATAATCCTATTCCGCATGACACGCTGAGAGAAATCCAATATACGCACTGGATGGCATTTTATAGTCAAATCCTTCTCAATAATCACCGGCTCGACCTCCATCCTCTGCTTCCGGATCTTTCAAATACTTCCTCAACATAGAGACATGAAACACGGGGTGCACACCACTCATCGACTGCGGTAGCCGCAAACGATAAGCCAAGGAACCAACTCGAGCAAAGTGATCAAATAAGGTCCAATATACCTAGGGTTGAGCTTCCCTCTAGTGCCAAACCAAACAATGCCTTTTGTCGGCGACACCTTAAGAAGAACCTCGTCACCAACTGCAAACTCCAGATCCCTCCGTCTGACATCTGCGTAGCTCTTCTGTCGGCTCTGAGCAGCCAACAAGTTCTGACGGATCTCACGTACCTTATCATGAGTTTGTTGCACCCAATCTGGGCCGACCAAGGATCCCCCACCAACAACATCCCAACAGAGTGGGGAAATACATCTGCGGCCATACAATGCTTCAAATGGAGCCATCTTGATACTAGCCTGATAGCTGTTATTATAAGCAAACTGCGCGGTGGCAAGTGATCCTCCCAACTGCCCTTCCAAGAGAGCACACAAGAACGCAACAAGTCCTCTAAGGTCTGAATGGTACGCTCTGACTGACCGTCTGTCTGAGGGTGAAAAGCAGTGCTAAGGTCCAAATTAGTACCCAAAGCGCTATGCAAACTCGTCCAAAAATTCGATACAAATTTTGAATCACGATCGAAACAATGGACTTAGGCACACCATGCAACCTCACCACTTCCTTGATATATAAAGGAACCAAATGCGAAGCAGAATTAGTAGTCTTCATGGGGAGAAAATGGGCAACCTTTGTGAGTCTATCTATCACAACCCAAATTACATCCTTGCCTCTTGGGGAACGAGGTAATCCAACCACAAAATCCATGGTAATGTTCTCAAATTTCCATGTAGGGATTTCCAATGGTTTTAATAACCCTGCAGCCTTTGATGCTCGGCCATTACTTTCGACAATTACCACAAGAAGCCACATACTTGGCAATATCAACCTTCATCCGCTTCCACCAGAAACTCTGCTTCAAATCTTGATACATCTTAGTTTCACCCGGATGCACTGTATATGGAGTCCGATGAGCTTCCCTCAAAATCTCCATCTTAACTGTAGCTTTTTGTGGCACACGAGAGGCGACCTCTAAAATAAATAGTACCATCCTCCTCCATGCTGAAATCACGAGTTCTCCCCGCCTCAATACGCTTGCGAACAGCCAAGAGCAAGCGATCCTGTAATTGCGCCACACGCACCTGCACCCGCAATGGTGATCGAATAAGCAACTCAGTTTCCTCACGGGCAACACTAGCATAGCAGAGAGAAATACCCATATGGTCCAATTCATTAGTCAGTTGCATACAAGTCTTAGGAACACCGGTCCTACTAAGTGCATCTGCAACGACATTTGCCTTACCGGGATGGTACTGTATATTTAGATCATAATCCTTAATCAATTCAAGCCACCTCCTATGTCTCATGTTTAATTCCTTCTGAGTGAAAATATACTTAAGACTCTGATGATCTGTAAAGATGTCACATGACTCACCATAGAGATATTGGCTCCAAATTTTCAATGCAAAAACCACAGCTGCTAACTCTAAGTCATGTGTAGGATAATTCTCTTCATGCTTCCTCAAATGCCTAGATGCATAGGCAATAACTCTACCTTCCTGCATGAGAACACAACCAAGACCAATACGAGAGGCATCTGTATATACTGTATAACGCTTGCCACTCTCGGGAAATACCAGAATAGGAGCACTCACCAACCTCTCCTTTAGAGTACGAAAGCTCGCCTCAATCCTCGGTCAAACAATTGGGACACCCTTCATCATCAGCTTCGTCATTGGCTTTGCAATGAAAGAAAAATTCTGAACAAACCGACGATAGTATCCAGCAAGACCAAGAAAACTCCGAACCTCTGTAACAGTAGTCGGTCTCTGCCACTTCACCACCGAAGCAACATTCTTTGGATCAACAGTAATACCATCCTGGTTAATAACATGACCAAGGAAAGCAACCTCAGAAAGCCAAAATGCACACTTCTTCAACTTTGCATAATACTTATACTCCCTCAGCTTATCCAAGCACCAATCCGAGATGCACCTCATTTCGCTCCACGTTTTTGAATAAACTAGGATATCATCAATGAACACGACCACAAAAATGTCCAAGTATGGGTGCAACATCCTGTTCATGGCTTCCATGAAAACAGCGGGAGCATTGGTTAGACCAAAAGACATAACCACATACTCATAATGTCCATACCTCATGCTAAAAGTCGTCTTCTCAATGTCCTCCTCCTTAATCCTCAATTGGTGATAACCCGACCGCAAGTCGATCTTGGAGAACACCTTAGCACCCTTTAAGCGATCAAATAATGCGTCAATACGAGGCAAAGGATACTTGTTCTTGATTGTCACTTGATTAAGCCCTCGATAATCAACACATAACCTCTTAGTGCCATCTTTCTTCTCCACAAAAATCACGGGTGCGGCCCAAGGGGAGGCACTTGGCCTAATAAATCCCTTTGCTAAGAGCTCATCAATCTGCCTCTTTAATTCAACTTGCCGAACAGTGCCATCTTATACGGCGACACTCGAAAATTGCTCGAGTTCCGGGGACCAACTTAATCTCAAAGATAGACTCCCTTTAAGGAGGCAAGCCAAGAAGATCGGCGGGAAACACATCTAGATAGTGGAAAACAAGCCGGAATATCCTCAACACGTAAGATAGCCTTAGGAACCTCGACCATGGACCACAAAAGACCTGACTTCCTCATCCAGTGACCAGGAAACAAGTAGCATAGCAGTGCAAGGGAAAAAACACTACCCTAGAATACAACCTCACGTCCTGAAGGTGCCTGTAGTGAGATTGTCTTCCGAAGCAAGAGATAACGACTCGATAGAGAGAAAGCCGGTCCATCCCAAGAATAACAACAAATATATCTAGTGGAATAATTACTAGATTGGCCACAAAATCTTCATCGCTAGGGAGATACGACAACCTGGACTAACAAACGTACTAGAAACGGGACCCTTAGCGGAACTAATCAGAATCGCCCGACCAATTTGCTTTGAACGAAATACCGTACGACCCACAAAACCCTCGGAAACAAAGGAGAAGCTAGCTCCGAGAATCAAACGGAACATATGCATCAAATGAATCAATGGAGATAGTACCGTCACCACATCACTATGGTCTCGACCGTCGGTTGAGGGCATAGAGTATGCCCCATGAACACCACTAGAAGGAGAAGGCCTCGAATCCCCGGACCGTGTAGGTGCCCATGTTGGAGCCGATGGAGTAGGAGTAGGAGCATGAGTCACCCAATATGCACCACCGGGAATAGGGGTGTGCGAAGAACCAAGCATCGGTGTCGGCGAAGGCCCGAGGCACGAGCCGCCGCGAAGAGGATGCGAGCAAGTCTCGTTGTGCAACGAGTCTTTGGTAGAAACCGCTTTGTGCTAGAGTAGTGTCTTTGCGGCCAAAAGAACCTCCGGCCATCATGTGTGCGAGCCACGGCCGACCGGACGAGGAAGAAGTCACCGGCTCCCGGATCGACTTGTCGTTAGGATTCTTCCTACACACATCCTCCTTATGATCATGACCACACCGAGAGCACCGAGCCGGTCCAACGGCAGTTCGCACGGTGGTGAGCATCGCCGCAACGGAAACAGACCAATCCTAGTCCTGGCTTGACAATAGCTCGATACCGAATAGAACCATCTCTAGAACCACCTCCAGAACCACTTCCAGAACCTTGAGACTGAGAACAACTACCGTTGTACGGATGGTGACGATGATGCTTATCCTTCTTCTGAATTGGACCACTAGAATGGCCCTTCTGCTCCTTCTGCACATGTGCATGATCTCCACCTCTAAGCTCCTCAGTAAAGTCATCCTGCACCACAACTCCCAAAGCTCTCTCAACGAGTTGAGCGGATATCCTCCACAACAAAAGAACCCAAAACATGACGAATGGAAGCCTTTAGACCTTGTCTAAGAATGCGTGCCTTCTCATAGTCATCACGGGCCACATGAGGTACAAAGCGCACAATTTTGTTAAACTCAACCTCATATTCTCGCAACAGTCCTCTTGCCTTGATGGCACCTCTCAAGCCGTGTCTTCATCTTATCCATGAAAGCAATAGGATAGAACCTCCTCTCAAAGGCGGCCGACAAAGTCCATCCATGTGATAGGTCCACGTGCAGCAGGATAAAATGACTGAACACCCCTCCACCATACCAGAGCCTCACCCTTCAGCAACTGATGAGCATAACGAACCCAATCTGAAGCAGGAACCTGAAAGGACTCTAGCTTGTCAACCAATGAAGATAGCAAATCTGCTGCCTCAATAGGAGCACCTGTACCATCAAACTCCTCTAGTGCCATACGACACCAATCTCTCAAGTCCAACGGACGCTCGGGGAGGCACTACTGGCACTCCATCAAGATTAGCACCAGGGGCATTACCAGGAGCACCACCAGGAGCACTAGGAGCACCACCAGGATTAGCACCACCCACAGGTGCCTGACGTAAAGCATTCATCTCTGCCTGCATTGTTTGCATCTCTGCTAAGATTGCAGCCAGATCTGGATTGGCAGGAGGATCCTCAGGAGCAGGTTCACCCCTACCACGACCACGACCACCGCGACCACGGCCGCAACCACGAGGAGGCATCTACAGCCCACACAACAATGTCAGTACAACAACACAACCACATGGGAAAACAAAAGATAGAACAACATATAACCAAATAACTCCCAACCTACGTGTGCAAGTGTGTCAAGTTTTAAATTGAGTCAAGTTTTAACAAAAAAAACCTATAACCTTACGCTCTGATTACCAACTGTAACACCCCAGAATAGGAACAACATCCTGGAGCGTTACCACACCACAACAAGCTATTATAGGCACACACATATGAAAAAAAACAGCAACAAAGAGATAAATTAATAGAGCACGCGGAAGCAAAATAAATCATCTAGGTAACCATCTCAAAATAGGTCCGAAGAGATTATAAGATAAGAAAGGAATTCCCAACTAAACATTTTTATTACAACACATGTGACCAAAAATATATATTTAAAGAACATGTATGCACACGTGCTGCTACTCCCATCCACCATCGCACTCCAAACTCAAAGACCTGCGGGGAGGAAAAAGCGTATGAGCTTTATGGAAACCTCAGCAAGCAAACTGCTTCAACCATGCCATTTAAATAACAATAAAATAAGCAGCAATTTAAGAGTCACTATAATCAAAGATGCACCACATAACTTCAAGTAATAAGTTAAAATAAATGCTCCACAATAATGCTTCATGATGAATTGCAAATGGTGCAATGCAATGCATGTCTTCACTTCTACCCAAACATCCCGAAGGAAGGATATGAGGGCTGCAACCACATTGCTATATCTCAACATGCATTGTTGTACCGGTACTTACCGCACCAACTCGGCTACGGTTTTCTTCATATGCATAAAATCATGAGAATGCAAGTGCAAGATTGCAATGCATGAACTTCATATACATCATAATTCTTAACTTCAATTCAGAGGTAAAGCCACACGTGGATCAAAATACTCCGATATAAAGATAAATTCAGATTGATCTTGCTGGTGTGAGGTACTGAAATTAAATGGAGGCAATTCAAACAACAAAGTTAAAGCATGTAGACCATCGTTACGTTTACTTGCCTTTAACGAAGATCAAGAACGTGAGCTAAGCACGATCCGAAGGCGCACAAACATATCTCAGCACCAACACATACACACAAGCATATAGAATTTAAATCACAGCGCTCCTACGTCCGAACCCGGCATTCTCACAAAAAGGCACACAAGTCTAGACATGACAGCAGCGATAAGTCTTCACTTTTTTGTATCTTTTAATTCTGATGACTAAAAATTCCAATCTTCTGCCAAAAGAAAGAAAACTTCAGTAGTCACAACTTTCTAGTGATCCATGAAGAGGGGAAAAATCATGAACAAAGACTAATCTTGAGATGAATCTCATACTGAAAATCTGGCAATCTCTGCAGAACGCTCCTAGCAAAAAGGGCATATCTTGAGCTCAAAAATTCATATGAATATGTACTTAACCAATATGGAAAGGATATGAAATTATCTAAAACTTCATTAGTCATCCCAAGATCCAGTTCTGTCGTTTGGGTTGCCTAAAATTTATGTGAATAGATGCTGCAAAGATTTGTGACTCTGAAAAACTGACAGAATGAAACTTCGGTATCTCTTATATCTTAAATCCGATTGTAGTGTTCTTTACGGCTATGGAAACCCCTAAAAATTTCCTACAACTCATATATAGGTATGTCATTTTTTTGAGACCATTAAAAGGGTGTAAAACAACAATTACTAGAAACTGCGCAGATTGAGTTTGTGCTGAAAACAACGACGAGGGTACCACTTTACCCTAGCCCTTAATGGTAAAGATTGTGCTAGAACGTCCAAAAACTCAGGGGAAGAATGAAATACAGTGAGTCATGCCTCACCTAGGGTTTCCCTTCGAAACGGTGAGGGCAAAGATGACGGCGGCGATTCCGACGACAACTCCCATTCGTTTTCCACTCCCTAGCGACGAATGTCACAGAGGCTCTCTCGATTTCATCTCAACTGCATCACACATGGTGGCACCACCATTAACAGCGAGGAAAGGCAATCAATTGAGGGAAAACGGAGAGAGGCAAGGAAGGCCGACCAATTTTTGAAGAGAAACCACCTCGACGAACGGCGGCAAACCCTAATCTCCCTCTCTTCTCTTGTTTTCCCGTGGAAGAAGGGGGTGGCGGCTGTTGGGCTGTGTAGGGGATGTGTGATTAGGAAAAGAAAAGGTCACGGTGGAAAGAGGAAAAACCGTGATGAGCCCGGGCGGTTACTTGCGTAGCAGGTCGCGGCTACCGTAGTTGCGCGATTCTTGTAGCGGTCATGGGTTAATTTTTGACCACGCATAACTTCTTGATCCGAATCCCGAATTATGCATGTGAGTAGTCAAACGGAAAGGATTCGGCGAGCTCTACGCAACCATGACCTCCATTCGTCCATCCGAGCGACGTACCAAAAAGTCATGTTTTTGGCCGTCCACTTTATGTATTCTATCATACAAAACGTATTGTCCTTTTACGCATTATGGGTGTTACATTCTCCCATCCTTAAAAGAATTCGTCCCCGAATTCACCATCGCTAAGAAAAGAACGAGAAAAGACGGTAATCTTGGGAAATTTCATTGTGATGGGGATAGATCATTGCAATTGTTGGTCTTCAACGAGGAAAGAGCCATATCTATATAAAATATTGCTTACCGATCTCAAAGAGCTCCGGATATTCCCCGCGCATAGAGTCCTCCAATTCCCATGTTGCTTCCCGCTCCGATCGATTAGTCCATAGGATTTTCACATACTTGATAATCCTATTCCGCATGACACTGTCGAGAGAAATCCAATATACGCACCGGATGGCATTTTATAGTCAAATCCTTCTCAATAATCACCGGCTCGGCCTCCATCCTCCTGCTCCGGATCTTTCAAATACTTCCTCAACATAGAGACATGAAACACGGGGTGCACACCACTCATCGACTGCGGTAGCCGCAAACGATAAGCCAAGGAACCAACTCGAGCGGTGATCAAATAAGGTCCAATATACCTAGGGTTGAGCTTCCCTCTAGTGCCAAACCAAACAATGCCTTTTGTCGGCGACACCTTAAGAAGAACCTCGTCACCAACTGCAAACTCCAGATCCCTCCGTCGACATCCGCGTAGCTCTTCGTCGGCTCCGAGCGACCAACAAGTTCGACGGATTTCACGTACCTTATCATGAGTTTGTTGCACCCAATGCGGGCCAACCAAGGATCCCCCACCAACAACATCCCAACAGAGTGGGGAAATACATCTGCGGCCATACAATGCTTCAAATGGAGCCATCTTGATACTAGCCTGATAGCTGTTATTATAAGCAAACTCTGCCAGTGGCAAGTGATCCTCCCAACTGCCTTTCCAAGAGAGCACACAAGAACGCAACAAGTCCTCTAAGGTCTGAATGGTACGCTCTGACTGACCGTCTGTTTGAGGGTGAAAAGCAGTGCTAAGGTCCAAATTAGTACCCAAAGCGCTATGCAAACTCGTTCAAAAATTCGATACAAATTTTGAATCACGATCAGAAACAATGGACTTAGGCACACCATGCAACCTCACCACTTCCTTGATATATAAAGGAACCAAATCGAAGCGAGAATTAGTAGTCTTCATGGGGGAGAAAATGGGCAACCTTTGTGAGTCTATCTATCACAACCCAAATTACATCCTTGCCTCTTGGGGAACGAGGTAATCCAACCACAAAATCCATGGTAATGTTCTCAAATTTCCATGTAGGGATTTCCAATGGTTTTAATAACCACGCAGCCTTTGATGCTCGGCCATTACTTTACGACAATTACCACAAGAAGCCACATACTTGGCAATATCAACCTTCATCCGCTTCCACCGTAAACTCGCTTCAAATCTTGATACATCTTAGTTTCACCCGGATGCACTGTATATGGAGTCCGATGAGCTTCCCTCAAAATCTCCATCTTAACTGTAGCTTTTTGTGGCACATAGAGGCGACCTCTAAAATAAATAGTACCATCCTCCTCCATGCTGAAATCACGAGTTCTCCCCGCCTCAATACGCTTGCGAACAGCCAAGAGCAAGCGATCCTGTAATTGCGCCACACGCACCTGCACCCGCAATGGTGATCGAATAAGCAACTCAGTTTCCTCACGGGCAACACTAGCATAGCAGAGAGAAATACCCATATGGTCCAATTCATTAGTCAGTTGCATACAAGTCTTAGGAACACCGGTCCTACTAAGTGCATCTGCAACGACATTTGCCTTACCGGGATGGTACTGTATATTTAGATCATAATCCTTAATCAATTCAAGCCACCTCCTATGTCTCATGTTTAATTCCTTCTGAGTGAAAATATACTTAAGACTCTGATGATCTGTAAAGATGTCACATGACTCACCATAGAGATATTGGCTCCAAATTTTCAATGCAAAAACCACAGCTGCTAACTCTAAGTCATGTGTAGGATAATTCTCTTCATGCTTCCTCAAATGCCTAGATGCATAGGCAATAACTCTACCTTCCCCGCATGAGAACACAACCAAGACCAATACGAGAGGCATCTCGTATATACTATATAACGCTTGCCACTCTCGGGCAATACCGAATAGGAGCACTCACCAACCTCTCCTTTAGAGTACGAAAGCTCGCCTCACAATCCTCGGTCAAACAATTGGGACACCCTTCATCATCGGCTTCGTCATTGGCTTTGCAATGAAAGAAAAATTACGAACAAACCGACGATAGTATCCAAGCAAGACCAAGAAAACTCCGAACCTTTGTAACGATGAGTCGGCTCTCGCCACTTCACCACCGAAGCAACATTCTTTGGATCAACAGTAATACCATCCTGGTTAATAACATGACCAAGGAAAGCAACCTCACAAAGCCAAAATGCACACTTCTTCAACTTTGCATAATACTTATACTCCCTCAGCTTATCCAGCACCAATCTGAGATGCACCTCATGCCGCTCCACAGTTTTTGAATAAACTAGGATATCATCAATGAACACGACCACAAAAATGTCCAAGTATGGGTGCAACATCCTGTTCATGGCTTCCATGAAAACAGCAGGAGCATTGGTTAGACCAAAAGACATAACCACATACTCATAATGTCCATACCTCGTGCTAAAAGCCGTCTTCTCAATGTCCTCCTCCTTAATCCTCAATTGGTGATAACCCGACTGCAAGTCAATCTTGGAGAACACCTTAGCACCCTTTAACTGATCAAATAATGCGTCAATACGAGGCAAAGGATACTTGTTCTTGATTGTCACTTGATTAAGCCCTCGATAATCAACACATAACCTCTTAGTGCCATCTTTCTTCTCCACAAAAATCACAGGTGCAGCCCAAGGGGAGACACTTGGCCTAATAAATCCCTTTGCTAAGAGCTCATCAATCTGCCTCTTTAATTCAACTTGCTGAACAGGTGCCATCTTATACGGCGACCTGAAAATTGCCTGAGTTCCAGGGACCAACTTAATCTCAAAGATAGACTCCCTTTAAGGAGGCAAGCCAGGAAGATCAGTGGGAAACACATCTGGATAGTGGAAAACAACTGGAATATCCTCAACACGTAAGATAGCCTTAGGAACCTCGACCATGGACCACAAAAGACCTGACTTCCTCATCCAGTGACCAGGAAACAAGTAGCATAGCAGTGCAAGGGAAAACTTAGGAGCACTACCCTAGAATACAACCTCACGTCCTGAAGGTGCCTGTAGTGAGATTGTCTTCCAGAAGCAAGAGATAACAGCCTGATAGAGAGAAAGCCGGTCCATCCCGAGAATAACATCAAATATATCTAGTGGAATAATTACTAGATTGGCCACAAAATCTTCATCCGCTAGGGAGATACGACAACTGGACTAACAAACGTACTAGAAACGGGACCCTTAGCGAACCAATCAGAATCGCCTGACCAATTTGCTGAACAGAAATACCAGTACGACCCACAAAACCCTCGGAAACAAACGAGAAGCTAGCTCCAGAATCAAACAGAACATATGCATCAAATGAATGAATGGAGATAGTACCTGTCACCACATCACTATGGTCTCGACCGTCAGTTGAGGGCATAGAGTATGCCCCATGAACACCACTAGAAGGAGAAGGCCTCTGAATCCCAGACTGTGTAGGTGCCCATGTTGGAGCTGATGGAGTAGGAGTAGGAGCATGAGTCACCCAATATGCACCACCAGGAATAGGGGTGTGCGAAGAACCAAGCATCGGTGTCGCTGAAGGCCCAGGCAAGAGCTGCTGCGAAGAGGATGCAGGCAAGTACTGTTGTGCAACGGTCTTTGGTAACCGCCGTGCTAGAGTAGTGTGCTGCTGCCCAAAAGAACCTCCGGCCATCATGTGTGCGAGCCACGCCGACCGGACGAGGAAGAAGTCACCGGCTCCCAGATCAGCTTGCTGTTAGGATTCTTCCTACACAAATCCTCCTTATGATCATGACCACACCGAGAGCACCGACCAGTCCAACGGCAGTTCGCACGGTGGTGAGCATCGCCGCAACGGAAACAGACCAATCCTAGTCCTGGCTTGACAATAGCTCGATACCGAATAGAACCATCTCTAGAACCACCTCCAGAACCACTTCCAGAACCTTGAGACTGAGAACAACTACCGTTGTACGGATGGTGACGATGATGCTTATCCTTCTTCTGAATTGGACCACTAGAATGGCCCTTCTCGCTCCTTCTGCACATGTGCATGATCTCCACCTCTAAGCTCCTCAGTAAAGTCATCCTGCACCACAACTCCCAAAGCTCTCTCAACGAGTTGAGCGGATATCCTCCACAACAAAAGAACCCAAAACATGACGAATGGAAGCCTTTAGACCTTGTCTAAGAATCCGTGCCTTCTCATAGTCATCACGGGCCACATGAGGTACAAAGCGCACAATTTTGTTAAACTCAACCTCATATTCTCGCAACGGTCCTCTTGCCTTGATGGCACCTCTCAAGTCGTGTCTTCATCTTATCCATGAAAGCAATAGGATAGAACCTCCTCTCAAGGCGGCCGACAAAGTCCATCCATGTGATAGGTCCACGTGCGGCGAGGATAAAATGACTGAACACCCCTCCACCATACCAGAGCCTCACCCTTCAAAGAAGCGATGAGCATAACGAACCCAATCTGAAGCAGGAACCTGAAAGGACTCTAGCTTGTCAACCAATGAAGATAGCAAATCTGCTGCCTCAATAGGAGCACCTGTACCATCAAACTCCTCTAGTGCCATACGACACCAATCTCTCAAGTCCAACAGACGCTCAGGAGGCACTACTGGCACTCCATCAAGATTAGCACCAGGGGCATTACCAGGAGCACCACCAGGAGCACTAGGAGCACCACCAGGATTAGCACCACCCACAGGTGCCTGACGTAAAGCATTCATCTCTGCCTGCATTGTTTGCATCTCTGCTAAGATTGCGGCCCGGATCCGGATTGGCGGGGAGGATCCTCGGGGAGCGAGGTTCACCCCTACCACGACCACGACCACCGCGACCACGGCCGCAACCACGAGGAGGCATCTACAGCCCACACAACAATGTCAGTACAACAACACAACCACATGGGAAAACAAAAGATAGAACAACATATAACCAAATAACTCCCAACCTACGTGTGCAAGTGTGTCAAGTTTTAAATTGAGTCAAGTTTTAACAAAAAAAACCTATAACCTTACGCTCTGATTACCAACTGTAACACCCCAGAATAGGAACAACATCCTGGAGCGTTACCACACCACAACAAGCTATTATAGGCACACACATATGAAAAAAAAAACAGCAACAAAGAGATAAATTAATAGAGCACGCGGAAGCAAAATAAATCATCTAGGTAACCATCTCAAAATAGGTCCGAAGAGATTATAAGATAAGAAAGGAATTCCCAACTAAACATTTTTATTACAACACATGTGACCAAAAATATATATTTAAAGAACATGTATGCACACGTGCTTGCTACTCCCATCCACCATCGCACTCCAAACTCAAAGACCTGCGGGGGAGGAAAAAGCGTATGAGCTTTATGGAAACCTCGGCAAGCAAAGCTGCTTCAACCATGCCATTTAAATAACAATAAAATAAGCAGCAATTTAAGAGTCACTATAATCAAAGATGCACCACATAACTTCAAGTAATAAGTTAAAATAAATGCTCCACAATAATGCTTCATGATGAATTGCAAATGGTGCAATGCAATGCATGTCTTCACTTCTACCCAAACATCCCGAAGGAAGGATATGAGGGCTGCAACCACATTGCTATATCTCAACATGCATTGTTGTACCGGTACTTACCGCACCAACTCGGCTACGGTTTTCTTCATATGCATAAAATCATGAGAATGCAAGTGCAAGATTGCAATGCATGAACTTCATATACATCATAATTCTTAACTTCAATTCAGAGGTAAAGCCACACGTGGATCAAAATACTCCGATATAAAGATAAATTCAGATTGATCTTGCTGGTGTGAGGTACTGAAATTAAATGGAGGCAATTCAAACAACAAAGTTAAAGCATGTAGACCATCGCTACGTTTACTTGCCTTTACCGAAGATCAAGAACGTGAGCTAAGCACGATCCGAAGGCGCAACACCTGTCCACAAACATATCTCAACACCAACACATACACACAAGCATATAGAATTTAAATCACAGCGCTCCTACGTCCGAACCCGACATTCTCACAAAAAGACACACAAGTCTAGACATGACAGCAGCGATAAGTCTTCACTTTTTTGTATCTTTTAATTCTGATGACTAAAAATTCCAATCTTCTGCCAAAAGAAAGAAAACTTCAGTAGTCACAACTTTCTAGTGATCCATGAAGAGGGGAAAAATCATGAACAAAGACTAATCTTGAGATGAATCTCATACTGAAAATCTGGCAATCTCTGCAGAACGCTCCTAGCAAAAAGGGCATATCTTGAGCTCAAAAATTCATATGAATATGTACTTAACCAATATGGAAAGGATATGAAATTATCTAAAACTTCATTAGTCATCCCAAGATCCAGTTCTGTCGTTTGGGTTGCCTAAAATTTATGTGAATAGATGCTGCAAAGATTTGTGACTCTGAAAAACTGACAGAATGAAACTTCGGTATCTCTTATATCTTAAATCCGATTGTAGTGTTCTTTACGGCTATGGAAACCCCCTAAAAATTTCCTACAACTCATATATAGGTATGTCATTTTTTTGAGACCATTAAAAGGGTGTAAAACAACAATTACTAGAAACTGCGCAGATTGAGTTTGTGCTGAAAACAACGACGAGGGTACCACTTTACCCTAGCCCTTAATGGTAAAGATTGTGCTAGAACGTCCAAAAACTCAGGGGAAGAATGAAATACAGTGAGTCATGCCTCACCTAGGGTTTCCCTTCGAAACGGTGAGGGCAAAGATGACGGCGGCGATTCCGACGACAACTCCCAGTCGTTTTCCTCTCCCTAGCGACGAATGTCATAGAGGCTCTCTCGATTTCATCTCAACTGCATCACACATGGCGGCACCACCATGAACAGCGAGGAATGGCAATCAATTGAGGGAAAACGGAGAGAGGCAAGGAGGGCCGACCAATTTTTGAAGAGAAACCACGTCGACGAACGGCGGCAAACCCTAATCTCCCTCTCTTCTCTTGTTTTCCCGTGGAAGAAGGGGGTGGCGGCTGTTGGGCTGTGTAGGGGATGTGTGATTAGGAAAAGAAAAGGTCACGGTGGAAAGAGGAAAAACCGTGATGAGCCTGGGCGGTTACTGTAGCAGGTCGCGGCTACTGTAGCTGCGCGATTACTGTAGCAGTCATGGGTTAATTTTTGACCACGCATAACTTCTTGATCTGAATCCCGAATTATGCATGTGAGTAGTCAAACGGAAAGGATTCGGCGAGCTCTACGCAACCATGACCTCCATTCGTCTATCTGAGTGATGTACCAAAAAGTCATGTTTTTGGCCGTCCACTTTATGTATCCTATCATACAAAACGTATTTTCCTTTTATGCATTATGGGTGTTACAAACATTCATCCCTCAAATCCACAGGCAATCAATTGAAGATGAACAATCAAGACATGTCTCCCTAATCCACCTTGACATGAGTATATAGCATATTGGGAGGACTACATTATAAACCACTGCGATGCAATTCCCAATGACATTATGTGCCATTCAGAATTAAAATATGCTAACAGGTCCAAAGCATAACTTTCGATCTGAACATAGCAGAATTAAAGTATATGCTAATAGGTCCAAAGCATAACTGTCGATCAGGTACATTCAGAGCATAGCATAATTAAAGTGTGCAAACCTTCTTTATGCTTTTCATGAATTTACAGTGCGAAAAAAATAGCACCAGGAACATGAAAATTAATTTCAACATTTCATATAACTTCATTGTTAGCAACAATTTATTCAAAACAGACTTGGATCAACAAAATCCATCCATCAAATCCACAGTCAATCAATTGAAGATGAACTATTAAGGCATGTCTCCCTAATCCACCTTGACATAAATATATAGCAGATTGGGTGGACTACATGATAAACCACAGTGATGCAATACCCAATGACATTATGTGGCCATCAGAATTAAAATATGCTAACAGGTCCAAAGCATAACTGTTGATCTGAGCATAGCAGTATTAAAGTACATGCTAACATGTCCAAAGCATAATTGTCGATCTGGTACATTCAAAGCATAGCAGAATTAAAGTGTGCTAACATCCATTATTATTTTCATGAATTTACAATGCAAAAATTATAGCACCAGGAACATGAAAATGAATTTAAGCATTTCATATGACCTCATGTGTTAGCAGCAATTTATTCAAAACAGACTTGGAGCAACAAAATTCATCCCTCAAATCCACAGTCAATCAATTGAAGATGAACAATCAAGGCATGTCTCCCTATTCCACCTTGACATGAGTATATAGCATATTGGGAGGACTACATTATAAACCATTGCGATGCAATTCCCAATGACATTATGTGCCCATCAGAATTAAAATATGCTAACATGTCCAGAGCATAACTTTCGATCTGAACATAGCAGAATTAAAGTATATGCTAACAGGTCCAAAGGATAACTGTCGATCAGGTACATTCATTGCATAGCATAATTAAAGTATGCTAACCTCCTTTATGCTTTTCATGAATTTACAGTGCAAAAATTATAGCACTAGGAACATGAAAATGAATTTCAACATTTCATATAACTTCATGTGTTAGCAACAATTTATTCAAAACAGACTCAGAGCAACAAAATCTATCCATCAAATCCACAGTTAATCAATTGAAGATGAACAATCCAGGCATGTCTCCCTAATCCACCTTGACATGAGTATATAGCAGATTGTGTGAACTACATTATAAACCACTGCAACGCAATTCCCAATGACATTATGTGCCCATCAGAATTAAAATATGCTAACAGGTCCAAAGCATAACTGTCGATCTGAGCATAGCAATATTAAAGTATATGTTAACAGGTCCAAAGCATAATTGTGGATCCGGTACATTCGAACATAGCGAGAATTAAAGTATGTTAACATCCTTTATGCTTTTCATGAATTTACGATTGCAAAAATTATAGCACCGGGAACATGAAAATGAATTTCAACATTTCATATAACTTCATCTATTAGCAACAATTTATTCAAAACAGACTTGGAGCAACAAAATCCATCCATCAAATCCAGAGTCAATCAATTGAAGATGAACTATAAAGGCATGTCTCCTTAATCCATCTTGACATGAATATATAGCAGATTGGGTGGACTACATTATAAACCACTATGATGCAATTCCCAATGACATTATGTGTCCATCGGAATTAAAATATGCTAACAGGTCCAAAGCATAAGCGTCGATCCGAGCATAGCAGAAATTAAAGTATATGCTAACGAGTCCGAAGCATAAGCGTCGATCTGGTACATTCAGAACATAGCAGAATTAAAGTATGCTAACATCCTTAATGCTTTTCATGAATTTACAGTGCAAAAATTATAGCACTAGGAACATGAAAATGAATTTCAACATTTCAAATAACTTCATCTGTTAGCAACAATTTATTCAAAACAGACTTGGAGCAACAAAATCCATCCATCAAATCCACAATCAAACAATTGAAGATGAACTGTTAAGGCATGTCTCCCTAATCCAGCTTGACATGAATATATAGCAGATTGGGTGGACTACATTATAAACCACTACGATGCAATTCCCAATGACATTATGTGCCCATCTGAGTTAAAATATGCTAACAGGTCCAAAGCATAACTGTCGATCTGAGCATAGCAATATTAAAGTATATGCTAATAGGTCCAAAGCATAACTGTCGATCTGGTACATTCAGAACATAGCTGAATTAAACTATGCAAACATCCTTTATGCTTTTCATGAATTTATAGTGCAAAAATTATAGCACCAAGAACATGAAAATGAATTTCAACATTTCATATAACTTCATCTATTTGCAACAATTTATTCAAAACAGACTTGGTCCAACAAAATCCATCCCTTATATCCACAGTCAATCAATTAAAGAGGAACTATTAAGGCATGTCTCCCTAATCCATCTTGACATGAGTATACAGCAGATTGGGTGGACTACATGATAAACCAAAGTGATGCAATACCCAATGACATTATGTGGCCATCAGAATTAAAATATGCTAACAGGTCCAAAACATAACTGTCGATCTGAACATAGCAGAATTAAAGTATATGCTGACAGGTCCAAAGCATAAATGTCGATCTGGTACATTCAGAGCATAGCATAATTAAATTATGCTAACAACCTTTATGCTTTTCATGAATTTACAGTGCAAAAATTATAGCACGAGGAACATGAAAATGAATTTCAACATTTCATATAACTTCATCTGTTAGCAACAATTTATTCAAAACAGACTTGGAGCAACAAAATCCATCCATCAAATCCACAGTCAATCAATGGAAGATGAACTATTAAGGCATGTCTCCCTAGTCTAGCTTGACATGAATATACAACAGATTGGGTGGACTACATTATAAACCACTGCTATGCAATTCCCAATGACATTATGTGCCAATCAGAATTAAAATATGCTAACAGGTCCAAAGAATAAATGTCGATCTGAGCATAGCAGAATTAAAGTATATGTTAACAGGTCCAAAGCATAACTGTTGATCTGGTACATTCAGAACATAGCAGAATTAAAGTATGCTAACATCCTTTATGCTTTTCATGAATTTACAGTGCAAAAATTATAGCAACAGGAACATGAAAATGAATTTCAACATTTCATATAACTTCATCTATTAGCAACAATTTATTCAACAGACTTGGTGCAACAAAATCCATCCCTCAAATCCCCAGTCAATCAATTGAAGATGAGCTATTAAGGCATGTCTCCCTAATCCACCTTGACATGAGTATATAGCAGATTGGGTGGACTACATTATAAACCAATATGATGCAATTCCCAATGACGTTATGTGCCCATCAGAATTAAAATATGCTAACACATCCAAAACATAAATGTCGATCTGAACATAGCAGAATTAAAGTATATCCTAACAGGTCCAAAGCACAACTGTCGATCTGGTACATTTAGAGCATAGCAGAATTGAAGTATGCTAACATCCTTTATGCTTTTCATGAATTTACAGTGCAAAAACTATAGCACCAGGAACATGGAAATGAATTTCAACATTTCATATAACATCATCTGTTAGCAACAATTTATTCAAAACAAACTTGGAGCAACAAAATCCATCCATCAAATCTAGAGTCGATCAATTGAAGATGAACTATAAAGGCATGTCTCCCTAATCCAGCTTGACATGAATATACAGCAGATTTGGTGGACTACATTATAAACCACTGCGATGCAATTACCACTGACATTATGTGGCCATCAGAATTAAAGTATGCTAACAAATCCAAAGCCTAATTGTCGATCTGGTACATTCAGGGCATAGTAGAATTAATGTATGCTAACATTCTTTATGCTTTTCATGAATTTACAATGCAAAAATTATAGCACCAGGAACATGAAAATGAATTTCAACATTTCATATAACTTCATCTGTTAGCAACAATTTATTCAATACAAACATGGAGCAACGAAATCGATCCATCATATCCACAGTCAATCAATTGAAGATGAACTATTAAGGCATGTCTCCCTAATCCAGCTTGACATGAATATATGTTAGATTGGGTGGACTACATTATAAACCACTATGATGCAATTCCCAATGACATTATGTGCCCATCAAAATTGAAATATGCTAACAGGTCCAAAGCATAATTGTCGATCTGAGCATAGCAGAATTAAAGTATATGCTAACAGGTCCAAAGCATAACTGTCGATCTGGTACATTCAGAACATAGCAAAATTAAAGTATGCTAACATCCTTAATGCTTTTCACGAATTTACAGTGCAAAAATTATAGCACCAGGAACATGAAAATGAATTTCAACATTTCATATAACTTCATTTGTTAGCAACAATTTTTTCAAAACATAGTTGGAGCAACAAAATCCAACCATCAAGTCCACAGTCCATCAATTGAAGATGAACTATTAAGGCTTGTCTCCCTAATCGAGCTTGACATGAATATATAGTAGATTGGTGGACTACATTATAAACCACAACAATGCAATTCCCAATGACATTATGTGCCCATCAGGGTTAAAATATGCTAACAGGTCCAAAGCATAACTGTCGATCTGAGCATAGCAATATTAAAGTATATGTTAACAGGTCCAAAGCATAATTGTGGATCTGGTACATTCAGAGCATAGTAGAATTAAAGTATGCTAACATCCTTTATGCTTTTCATGAATTTACAGTGCAAAAATTATAGCACCACGAATATGAAAATGAATTTCAACATTTTATATAACTTCATCTGTTAGCAACAATTTATTCAGAACAGACTTGGAGCAACAAAATCCATCCATCAAATCCATAGTCAATCAATTGAAGATGAACTATTAAGTCATGTCTCCCTAATCCACCTTGACATAAATATATTGTAGATTGGGTGGACAACATTATAAACCACTACGATGCAATTCCCAATGACATTATGTGCACATCATAATTAAAATATGCTAACAGGTCCAAAGCAGAATTTTCAATCTGAGCATAGCAGAATTAAAGTGTATGCTAACTGGTCCAAAGCATAACTGTCGATCTGGTACATTAAGAGCATAGCAGAATTAAAGTATGCTAACATCCTTTATGCTTTTCATGAATTCACAGTGAAAAAATTATAGCACTAGGAACGTGAAAATGAATTTCAACATTTCATATAACTTCATCTGTTAGAAAACATTTATTCAAAATAGACTTGGAGCAACGAAATCCATCCATCAAATCCACAGTCAATCAATTGAAGATGAACTATTAAGGCATGTCTCCCTAATCCACCTTGACATGGATATATAGCATATTGGGAGGACAACATTCTAAACCACTGCGATGCAACTCCCAATGACATTATGTGCCCATCAGAATTAAAATATGCAAATAGGTCCAAAGCAGAATTGTCAATCTGAGCATAACAGAATGAAAGTTTATGCTAATAGGTCCAAAGCATAACTATCGATGAAAAATGAAAATGAATGTCAACATTTCATATAACTTCATCTGTGAGCAACAATTTATTCAAAACAGACTTGGAGCAACAAAATACATCCATCAAATCCACAGTCAATCAATTGAAGATGAACTATTAAGGCATGTCTGTCGGTGTTTTAGACCGGCAACCTACTAAGGGGAGTACCCGAAGTAGATGAATGTGGCCTCACCGAGATCGGTAACTTGAAGGAAGAGACACAATTTAGACAGGTTCGGGCCGCGAGGTGCGTAATACCCTACCTCCTGTATGCTGTGTAGCTCTGGATTGATTGGGTGCGATTACAAGATGATGCAATCTGGTGTGTATGAGCGAGATGATATAGAGGGGCTCCTTGCCTCGCCTTATATAGTCCGGGAGGCAGGGTTACTAGTCGGTTCAGGGAGAGAGTACTAGTTGAGTACGTCTAAGAGTCCTCTATACAGTGCGGGACTTGTACAGCTTCCTATCCGAGTACTCCTCCTCCGTAGTCCTTGTGCTTCACGCCATCAGGTGCCGTGCAGCGCAAGTCGAGTAGTCCCAGGGGCTCACCGAGTAGTCGGTCCTGGTACCCATTGAGGAAATGGGCCTAGGGAGGTCCATACGACAGGCCCCCGAGTACTTTGTAGTCGAGAAGGATAGCTTCGAGTAGTCTTGACGACCATAACGAGTAGTCCTCAAGCGTCCCTGAGCGCTACAAGTCAAAAGTCCTCAAGAGTAGTCGAAGCATCCCGAGGCTGGAATGTACTCCAGCTGATGTTTGAGCAATCCTGAAGTCTTCTCGAGTAGTCCCAAGCGTCCTCGAGTGCTGCCCTTGAAGGTCTTCAACAATGCCCGTGTTGTCTTGAAGCCGAAACTGATATGGAAGTGCGATTGCAAAATCGCACTCCATATGGAGTAGCCCCCGAGCCTTAAGTTGAGTTGTTGACTCTGGCTGAGGGTCTATCTGAAGTTTTGGCAAGAATATCCCGTAAAATCTGGAGAAAAAACCTAAGGACACGTGGCACGGAGCCCCCGAGCCTTTAGTCGAGTACTTCCTCTCAAATTGAAGGGTCATCTTGTAAAATGTGTCCTGAGTTGGTCTTGAGTCTTGTCGCTACCCAGGAAGTTGAATAGAAGTAGCCGAGCCCCCGAGGTGAGGCGCGCCAACTAGTAGAAGTTGAAGAGTCAAGCACCGCAGCTGAGTCAGCCGTGCGCAGACTTATCCATCCGGCCGTTGGAGGGGCCGCTGTTGACTTATAAATAGAAGCCAAAACCCTTAGGGGTTTTCACCCCACGCATTCACAACCATTCCTAGCAGATCTAGCCAGGAATCACTGCCATTGCGCACCACCGCTGTTGAGAAGATTGTAGATCCAAGCGCACCGCCGTAGGAAGCCAAAGCCGTAGCCCTTGAGCGAATGCGCGTGAAGACACCGTGCACTTGGAGAATGAAGCCCTTGCCATCGAAGACCTCGAAGACCGCCGGTAGGAAGAAGAGGGCTCGTGAGGAGGCCGCTAGATCTGCTGCGGGGACATCGCCACCGGTGTCTCCGCCACGACCAAATCCAAATCAAGAATTGAAGAAGTCCAAGGCCAAGACCGAAGATCTACTGGTGCTTCTCAACAGTGGATTCTTGCGTGAGAGGGACGTTGACATGTGGAGAGCCGCTGCAGGGGATCCGTACCACATGGAGAAAAGCCCGGACGAGATCCCGATGTTCACCCGGTTCGCGGAGCGGGGTCTGTCTCTTCCGGCCAGCGACTTCTTCAAGGGGCTGCTGGGGTACTACGACATCGAGTACCTCAACCTCAACCCCAACGGTATCTTGCACGCCTCAGTTTTCGTACAATTCTGCGAAGCATTCTTGGGGATCAAGCCCCATTGGGTCCTGTTCTGAAAGTTCTTCCGGGTGAAGCCCCAACCCAGCACCAACAAACCACGAGTAGTGGGTGTTGGGGAATTCGAGAAAACCCGTCACCCTCGAAACGTTAAGTTTAACAAAGTTCTCAAAGCATGTTTTTCGGGAGCGGGGATTTGCGATTCTCGGAAGCACGGAACCCGAGAAGTCACGAATTCGCGAATGTGTGGAATTCGGGGTTCTCGATTCGGTGAAGAAGCGGAGCCACGAACATGCGGGGAGCACGGAATCTCAGCGTTGATGGTCCGAACTTCGGGAGACCGCCGATTCGGGAATCCGATGAAGACTCGTTCGGGACTCGGACTTGTGGACACTCATGAACCCGTCGAGAAGCAAGAGCCACTTCGGGAATCTATTGAAGACCTGGTTCGGGGGATTTTGGGCGAAGATATTCACGAATCACGGGAGAAGCAAAGTCAAAGTTGTAGTCCCAAAAAGTCCGGGTTTAGAGTGTGAACTGGTGGCAGACTTGTAAATATGTTGGGTGGAAAAAGACATTTTTATGTGTGTTCACATTAGGAATATTCTCCGAGCCCGAGGATATTATCGGCATGTAAAAGTCCCTTCGTCTCCCTATAAAAGGGGGCGCTAGGGCACGTGTAAATGGATTCAGACTTTTTTGGAACTTGTGCTACTTGTAGAAAGGATCACACTCTCTTTGCGCTCTAACTGAGCACTTGAACGTGTTAAGAACTTTCACTCGTGTTAGGGTAGTATTCTGAATTTTTCGGGTACCCCCCAACATTGGCGCCCACCGTGTTCCAGCCGAAAAGAAACTCACGATGCCACCTCAGAAGAAGTCAAAGAAGACTGCTCCAGTGCAGGCAAACCAGGAAGATCGCCATCTTACCCAGGGGAATGAAAACTCGTTTGTTCCTGAATCCTCGAACGTAACGGACCCGGCAGCGAAGAGAGAAGCTCGAAGCCCTCATGAAAGCAAGAGCGAGAAAAAACGGCTCACATCCAAGAACAACCCGGTGAACAAGCAAGAGCACGAGAATGTTGATGTTGATGATGATTCCATAGACAGAGAGCTAGCCATGGTCCACCAAAAGATACAACAAATTGCAGAAAGACAAAGAAAAGTTCGCGGCTCGGTTGCGGGCGAAGAGGAAAATCTCTCGAAAAACTAGAGCATCCGAACAAAGCAAAAGAGCAAATACAAGCAATACGAGAGAGAAATTGACGAAATGAAAGAACAAGAGAACAGCCTCCCCGTGGCAAGAAACACGCGACAGAACCCTCGCCCGCAAGAGAATCCCCCGAAAGAAAACTTCTTCGCGGGAAACGGAGTCTCACACTTCGTGGATTCGAATCACCGTCGTCAATAGGGCTGCAAACAAGACCTTGGCCGCCGAAGTTCAAGCTAGTCTCTCTTCCCAAGTACAACGGCTTCGGAAACTCCCAGTGCAATTTCTCATGAGATACGAGTCGGTGTGAATTCGGCGGAGAGGAGATGATGTTGCACTCGCCAAATCCTTCATCATAGCTTGCGAAGGACCGATCGAATTGGTACTCATTGCTGCCTCCACACTCGATCTACGGTGGGTAGATCTCAAAACAAAGTTCATGCAAGCGTTTCGGATGTTCCATGACACAACGGTACCGAAGCCTCGATTTGTACAAGCGCAAGCGAAGGACGGGGAACCACTGCGAAACTTCGTGAGAAGGTTCATGCAACGAGAGGTCTCGGATCCCCGACGCCGATGACAAGACAACGATCAAGGCACGCGATCAAGGGTCTCACCCCGGGGCCAACGAGCCTCCCACCTCACAAGAAAGAAGCTCGAGAGCCGGTTGAAGAACTAGTTCGGGAATTGGAGGATTACATTACGTCCGATGATGACCACCGCAAGAGAGTAGCCGAACGAAACGAGGCAAGACGGGCGGCAGAGATATGACCCGGCGGGCACCACCCCAAGCATCCACGAAATGTAAACGGTGTTGCAAATCCTCGGCAACAAGAAGAAAGGAGCCAAGTGCCGGGGGGAGGATTCGGTCATAGAGGAAGGGGGGAGAGGAAGAGGAACCCCAAGCCTCCCGAACCACAACCCAAGAGATCCACACTTCTACCGCCGGTATCATGGAAGAGGCCACGGCACCGAAGGGTGCCCGGAGACAAAGAAGAACATGGCACGAATCCAACAAGAAAAGGCACGCGATGAGCATCGCATCCTCGATGCCAACCCGATTTCGGCCGAACACGGCGGCCGCGATTCGCGAGTCCGCGATCAAGCTGCGTGCCGGTTCGGCAATTTCCACAATCGCAATCAGCATGGCAGCCTTCACAACAATTCTTCCCTCAGTCGCAAGCGATACAGTCGATCCAGCAGCCACAGCCCATTCGGGAAATCTTGCCACCGCCTCCAGAAAGCTCATCAAGGCCTCAGTCAAGTTCGGGACCTCAGAACTCCAAAGCATTGCCATCGTTCGGGACTATCATGCCAATCACAGGTGGATCTGCTATGGAATTTGAAACAAAGAAGCAGCGAAACAACTACTTCAGATCTGTGAATACCATCATCAATGATGGCCCAGCTGCCCGCCCGGAGTGGGCGAAGGTGCCAATTACCTTTACAGAAGAAGATTTCGAGGCCGAAATCCGCGATCCACAATGATGCCATGGTGATCGAAGTCAACATTGCTGGATGGGTCATAGGAAAAATCTTGGTGGACAACGGGAGTTCGGCGGACATCCCGTTCCCGAAAACATTCGAGAAAATGAATCCGAGCCGGCACATGTTGGACCCACCGAATACCCGTTGCGGGGGTTCGGAGGGAAGCCCATCAAGCCGGTTGGAAAAATATCACTCCCGAGTTTCTTTCGGAGATCTTGAGAATGCCGAACGGAGAACCTCACCTTTGATGTAGTTGACATATATCACCCGTATCTTGCAATCTTCGGCGAGAGGTTTCATGAACAAGTTCGATCTTTGTCATAAGGCAACGGTTCCTATGCATGAAGATGCTGCGCCCAAAGGGGTTATCACGGTATTCGGCAATCGGCGGGAGGCCGGGGAACATAGAAAAGGGCCACACGCCCGGTCAAACGAATGTGTATCGGTGAAAGCGGTACCGAAGAGAGGAAGGAAACCTACGAAGAGCCGAAGCGGGACAAAGAGAAAAATAACATAGCTGCAGAAGATGAAACAAAGAGAGTGTATCTGGATGACATGCCCGACAGAGCAGTCATAATAGGGGCGAACCTTAGCGCCGAAGAGGATGATGAACTCATACGCTTCCTGAACAGAAACAAGGACGTTTTCGCATGGTCAGCCAAAGATTTACAAGGCGTTGACAGAGACATAATCGAACATGTCCTCGAAACAGATGACAGGATACCACCCAAGAAGCAAAAACTTCGGAAAATGTCTGACGAAAAGGTCAAGGCAGTGGAAGCAGAAGTTCAGAGGTTACAGGATGCCCAAGTAATCAGAGAGGTCAAGTACCCAGTCTGGTTAGCTAACACTGTGCCAGTCAAAAAGAAAAATGGCAAATGGAGAATGTGTGTGGATTTCACCGATCTGAACAAGGCATGCAAGAAGGACGATTTTCCCTTGGAAAGGGTAGACAAAATCGTGGATGATGCAGCCAACAGTGAGATGCTTTCGCTCCCTGGACCTGTTCTCTAGGTATCATCGGATCGAGTTCGCAAAGAGGACGAATAGAAGACAAGCTTCATCACTCCTTTTGGAACATTTTGTTTCGTAAGAATGCCGGAGGGGTCGAAGAATGCGGGATGCACGTTTTCAAGGATGATAGCAATAGTCTTGCACCACAGATTCGGAGAAACATCTTGACATATGTGGATGCCATAGTTGTCAAAAGTATTCGAGAGAAAAGACCACATCAGTGATTTGGCAGAAACATTCGCGAACTTGAGGACAGCAAACTTGAAGCTAAACCCAGAAAAATGTGTGTTCGGAATTCACAAGGGAAAAGTTCTTGGGTGCCTAGTTTCAACGAAAGGCATTGAAGCAAACCACGACAAGATAAAGGCTCGATGGAAATGCAAGAGCCAATCTCGGTGAAAGACGTTAAGAAGTTGACGGGGAGAGTGGCCGCCCTCACCGCATTCATCCCCAGAGCTGCAGAAAGAAGCTTGCCATTCTTCCAAGTTCTCAGAAGTGCTAAGAAATTCCGGTGGTCCGAACCTCAGAAGCGGGGCCTTTCACGAAGCGAAGGACTACTTGTCCAACATGACCAAGCTCTGTCCTCCCGAGCCAAAATCGCCGCTTCGCCGTATGTATCCGCATCAAATTCGGCGAAGAAGCGCGATCTTGGTACGGGGAAAAGGAAGAAGAAGGAAAACTCGGGCAAATCCCCGTATACTTTGCCTCCGAAGCATTGTCCGGTTCCAAGGTTTTTTATTTCGAGGCGGAGAAGATCGCGTATGCGGTCATCATGGCAACAAGAAAGCTAAGACACTACTTCGAGGGCCACGAGAATAAGAGTTATCACCAACCAACCGTTAAGTGACCGTTCGCAAACGAGGGAGGCATCCACCCGAATCATCAAGTGGGGCGGCGACCTCTCCGAGTATGTGGTGGATTTCGAAAGAAGAAGTGCAATAAAATCGCAAGTTACGGCAGATTTTGTCGTGGACTAGACCTCACCTATGCGGAATCATGAGGAAAATACGCCGAACCTTGGATAGTGCGGTGTGATGGAGCATGGTGTTACAAGGGGGTCGGAATTTCGGTTGTTGTAACATCCCCAACGGGCGTGGTCATAAGATATGCGGCGCGGCTCGTATTCGAGAACAATGAATACTCCACGAACAACACAACGGAGTACGAAGCTCTACTGGCGGCATTGAGAAAAATGAAAGCCTTGGGGCAGCAGACCTTCATAATCGAACGGATTCGAAAGTAATCCGGGAACACATCGAGAAGGAAAGCGAGGCCGGGAATCCGAGTTCTCATGAAATATCTTGAAAAAGTCGGAGAAATGGAAAAACACTTCAAAGGGTATTCGTCCAAAGACATCCCAAGGGATGATAACAATGAGGCGGATAAGCGGCGAAGGCGACGAACGGAAATCAAGAGTTACCACGGGACGTGTTCTTTGAAATCATCGAGAGAAGCCTCCATTAAAGATTCAAGAACTCAAATCGTGAATATGGTGGAAATTTCGGACCGGAGAGCGAGAAATAATGACCTACCCGAGGGGACATTACGAACCACAAGACGAATTGGAGGAGAAAAGGTTGAAGCAAAGGGCTCGGGGTTATACGGTGGTAAATGGAGAATTGTACAAATCGGGAGTAAGCGAGCCTTGGCGCGCCGCATCACCTCCGAAAAAGGTCGCGAACTCCTGAAAGAAATTCACAGTGGATTTTGTGGGGCACACATAGGCACCGGGGCTTTGGGCGGCAATGCAATAAAACAGGGATTCTATTGGCCAACCATAAACATCGACGCTAAGATGTTGGTTCGGCAATGTGAAGCATGCCAGAAGACGGGAAATCGGCGAATCCGCCTTCAATGCCGTTCATTTAATTCCTCCAACCTAGCCTCGCAACGATGGGGCATGGACCTAGTTGGCCCGTTGCCAACCGCTCGGGGTAATTGCCGATTCGCGGGCGTAGCGATCGACTATTTCACGAAGTGGGTAGAAGCAAAACCACTCGCGAACATCACGGCGGCAACGGTTCGAAATTCTTTTGGCGAACATAGTCGCAGGTTCGGGGTTCCCGCAGAAGCCGACGGTTGACAATGGTAAACGGTTTGTTGCTACACCTTCAAAGAGTACTTGCGAACCCTAGGCACACAAGTGAAATTTTCATCGGTATATCATCCACAGTCCAATGGAGCGAGTTGAAAGAGCCAATGGCTTTCGATTTTTTCGGGAATCAAGAAATGCTTATTTGATCGAGAAAAAGGGAAAGTGGGTGGATGAACTTCCGAAGGTGATGCGGTCTCACAACACCACGGTTTCAAGGGCAACGGGTTTCACACCTTTTCGCCTACTCTTCGGGATCGAGGCTATGACACCGAGAGGAGATCAAAAATGAAAGCATGAGAGTCTGAAAGGAAAAGAGATAGAGGAAATTGATAAGAAGGTGGAGAAAGACATGATAGAGCCGACAATCCTTGAAGCAACGAGAAAACATTGAGAAGTACCCGAGAGAGAGACAAGGGCATGGAGAGACAAAAAGGTGGTCCGGAAGGACATCAAAACTAGTGATCTTGTCTTAAAAAGAAAGAAAAATTGGGAGAACCCAGGAAAGTTTCATGAGTCATGGGAAGGGCCTTACATAGCTAGGGAAACGGATATGCCGGGGGGCTTTTCGCCCGATGGAGCAAAGGCGGCGAAGAGTTGCCGTATTCATGGAATGCCGACGACTTAAAGAGGTATTATCCATGAAGACCCTAGTTGTACATAAGTGTAGTAGGTAGCGAGTTTCTCAATTTTCGTAAGTTTACACGTAGGAAAATAAAAGCCCGAATCACGTGTCTATAAGTTATTTCGGAGAAAAATTAGTTTTATGTCTTAATCGTAGTTCTAGAATAAGAAGGACCGTACTCTTTTCCTTGCAAAGGGGGCTCTAAATCAAGAGGCAAGGTTTCTAACGAGGCGGATCCTATGTAAATAATCTTTACGATATATATATAAAAAGAGTCTTCCCCCAAATTGCACGTTTCGTATTTTGTGTCTCGAAATTCCATCGTGAAAAAGAAAAGAAAGAATTCGTGAGAAAGGCTCCGTGATAGCCGAAATTCCATCGTGAAAAAGAAAAGAAAGAATTCGTGAGAAAGGCTCCGTGATAGCCGAAGTTCCATCGTGAAAAAAGAAAAAATTTGTCGAAAGGGCTTCCTGATAGCCGAAATTCCATCGTGAAAAAAGAAAAAAGTTCGTGAGAAAGGGCTTCCTGATAGACAAAATTCCATCGTGAAAAAAGAAAAGAATTCGTGAGAAAGGGCTTCCCGATAGCCCAAATCCCGTCGCTAAAAAAGAGAAAGTTTGTGAGAAAGGCTATGTGAGAAAGGCCTGAGACAACAACAAGTTGTGGCCTAGAAAAATCCCATCCATCGAGGGATTCCCACCGAAAAGGCCTGAGACAACAACAAGTTGTGGCCTAGAAAAATCCCGTCCATCGAGGGATTCCCACCGAAAACGCCTAAGACAACAACAAGTTGTGGCCTAGAAAAATCCCATCCATCGAGGGATTCCCACCGAAAAGGCCTGAGACAACAACAAGTTGTGGCCTAGAAAAATCCCATCCACGAAAGGATTCCCACCAAAAAGTTCGCATGATAACTTCGAGAAAACGAATGTCCAAGGGTTCGCTTATGTATTCTCACTCGGTTGATTCCCCGAAAATTCTTTCGAGGTATCACCATTATAAGAAGAGAGCAAGGGGTTCCATCGGACGTTCGCAGTAAAAATCTCGGTTGAAGCAAGCGAAGGTTGCAATTTCAACCGAGGCAAGTCCGCCAATCGGAGCAAGTCCACAAAATTCGAAAAACAAATTTTGTCGACTTGCACAACAACGGTCGAAATTTTCAACAAATTAAAAATGATTCCCCCTAAAAACGCGCTAAAGAAGTTCGTGAATAGTAAGATTCGTGAACCTGCAATATACTTTTTATGCGAAACGGCAAGGTGGGGGAGGGTGACGTTTTTTCAAAGAAAAAACATATTCATTGCCTTATTCGCATAAAACCTCCGAGCAGTTCTTCAATAATTACAACACTTGGCACAAAATTCAAAACGAGAGCTCAACAACGTGTCCCGGTTTACAAGCATTCTCTTCAGCCGTATCGCTGGCGTAAGCGAAGTCAGATACATCGGCTAAGGGGCTAAGGGGCTCCATTTTAGGAACCCTCACGGTCGGAGGAGTAGATGGCGCAGGGCGAACCTTCTTACGAAATAAGAAAAACGAGGAGAGATCAAAACAACCTATAGAAAACTTAAGCGAGGCCTCAAGCCAAAAATCGGAAAAGTCTTGTTCAGGATGTGCTCGCTTGAATAGACGCCATGCTTCACCACTAACGAACATATTATCTCGACGAATCCGAAGTGGTAGCACGTCCTGCGCAGGCCCAGCTTGCAGGACCTGCGCAGGTTAAAATTTACAAGACATTTGTTCAGAAAAGTTTGATAAATCTACACAAGTGTACAGCCAGTCTCGAATTCACCCAAAAAAGTCTAGACATGTCGCTCAGTTCGTGATATCCACCTTCGGCGAATCCTCTTCGCATTCGGGGATTTGTTCTCCAGCGTCGCCACCATCACCGCCGGCGCCGCTCGCCACCGCTCGCCGCCGCCTGAGCCATCTTCGCCGGACCCACTCGAACTCGCGCCGGAAGTTGATCCTTCGGGAGACGCAGCGGCACCTTCTTGGTCCTCCTTTTCCCTCAGCTGAGAAGGGAAGAAAAGAGCGAGAAAGGCTTAAGAAACCGGAACGCCCGCGACGAACACAAGTCACGAAATCGAGTAAAAGAAACTACCTCGGCAAGCTTTGCCCGTGCAATGGTCTTAACAACTTCCGCTCCGCCGGCCATCCAGAACTCCTTCGCGAATTTCACTTTAATAGCCAAAACGTCGGGGTTTGATCGAAGTATCGCGTCGCTTGTAACGCTCGGGAACTGAGAAAGGTTCGCGCGAAACTTCGCCAAGTCCACACAGTTGTAATCATGAAGGATCTTCAGGATACTCTCCACTGAGAAAGCAACGGCGAAATCGCTGGCACCAGAAATCACTTCGGTAAGAGCCTTGAATTCGTCCTCCAACCAATCCATGAAATCGGGGATGTTAATGTCATCCGGGAGAGGGGCTGGGCGAACACCGTACTCATTCAGGGATTTCTGGTACTCAGCATAGAGCAATTTCAGCCTTCCCAGAATTTCCGAAGTGTGTTTCTTAGAAGCTTCACTTTGTTCCGCCAGTGCCTTCTCAAGATCCACGATTTTCCGATCCTTCGTGCTCAGTGACTTGGCAAGGCTGGCGTTGTTAATGCGAAGATCCTCGGCAATCTTTGCAGCCCGCTCTTGTTGTTGCCGAAGTTTTTCGATCACACTCAGGTCATCTTCGTGAGATTTCCGAACTTTCTCCAGTTCTTTCTTGGACTCCTCGAGCGCAGCTTCTGCGACTTTTTTCTCGTCGTGACTCCGTTTCAAAGCCTCAGCCAGCTCAGCCACCTTCTTCTCGAGTTCCAAGTTCGTGGATTGCGCGAGGTTCGGCAATGTGAAGCATGCCAAAAGACGGGAAATCAGCGAGAACCGCCTTCAATGCTAGTTCATTTAATTCCTCCAACCCGGCCTCTCGCAACGATGGGGCATGGACCTAGTTGGCCCGTTGCCAACGACTTAGGGTAATTGCCGATTCGCGGCCGTAGCGATCAACTATTTCACGAAGTGGGTAGAAGCAAAACCACTCGCGAACATCACAGGCGGCAACGGTTCGAAATTCTTTTGGCGGAACATAGTCTCCGCAGTGTTCGGGGTTCCCGAGAAGGCGACGGTTGACAATGGTAAACGGTTTGACCGCTACACCTTCAAAGAGTACTTGCGAACCCTAGGCACACAAGCGAAATTTTCATCAGTATATCATCCACAGTCCAATGGAGCAGTTGAAAGAGCCAATGGACTGATTTTTTCGGGAATCAAGAAATGCTTGTTTGTTCAGAAAAAGGGAAAGTGGGTGGATGAACTTCCGAAGGTGATCGGTCTCACAACACCACGGTTTCAAGGGCAACGGGTTTCACACCTTTTCGCCTACTCTTCGGGGATCGAGGCTATGACACCGGAGGAGATAAAAAATGAAAGCATGAGAGTCCCGAAAGGAAAAGAGATAGAGGAAATTGATAAGAAGGTGGAGAAAGACATGATAGAGCCGACAATCCTTGAAGCGACGAGAAAACATTGAGAAGTACCGAGAGAGAGACAAGGGCATGGAGAGACAAAAAGGTGGTCCGGAAGGACATCAAACCGGTGATCTTGTCTTAAAAAGAAAGAAAAATTGGGAGAACCCGGGAAAGTTTCATGAGTCATGGGAAGGGCCTTACATAGCTAGGGAAACAGATATGCCGGGGGCTTTTCGCCCGATGGAGCAAGGCGGCGAAGAGTTGCCGTATTCATGGAATGTCGACGACTTAAAGAGGTATTATCCATGAAGACCCTAGTTGTACATAAGTGTAATAGGTAGCGGCTTTCTCAATTTTCGTAAGTTTACACTTTAGGAAAATAAAAGCCCGAATCACGTTTCTATAAGTGATTTCGGAGAAAAATTAGTTTTATGTCCGAATCGTAGTTCTAGAATAAGAAGGACCGTACTCTTTTCCTTGCAAAGGGGGCTCTAAATCAAGAGGCAAGGTTTTTAACGAAGCGGATCCTATGTAAATACTCTTTCGATATATATATGAAAAGAGTCTTCCCCCAAATTGCACGTATCGTATTTTGTGTCTCGAAATTCCATCGTGAAAAAGAAAAGAAAGAATTCGTGAGAAAGGCTCCGTGATAGCCGAAATTCCATCGTGAAAAAGAAAAGAAAGAATTCGTGAGAAAGGCTCCGTGATAGCCGAAGTTCCATCGTGAAAAAAGAAAAATTTCGTGAGAAAGGGCTTCCCGATAGCCGAAATTCCATCGTGAAAAAAAGAAAAAAAATTCGTTAGAAAGGGCTTTCCCGATAGCCGAAATTCCATCGTGAAAAAAGAAAAAAGTTCGTGAGAAAGGGCCTCCCGATAGCCCAAATCCCGTCGCTAAAAAATAGAAAGTTTGTGAGAAAGGCTATGTGAGAAAGGCTCGAGACAACAACAAGTTGTGGCCTAGAAAAATCCCATCCACGAAGGGATTCCCACCAGAAAGTTCGCATGATAATTTCGAGAAAACGAATGTCTAAGGGTTCGCTTGTGTATTCTCACTCAGTTCAGATTCCTGAAAATTCTTTCAGGTATCACCATTATAAGAAGAGAGCAAGGGACTCCATCGGGCGTTCGCAGAAAAATCCTGGTTGAAGCAACTGAAGGTTGCAATTTCAACCGAGGCAAGTCTGCCGATCGGAGCAAGTCCACAAAATTCGAAAAACAAATTTTGTCGACTTGCACAACAACGGTCGAAATTTTCAACAAATTAAAAAAGACTCCTCCTAAAAACGCGCTAAAGAAGTTCGTGAATAGTAAGATTCGTGAACCTGCAATATACTTTTTATGCGAAACGGCAAGGTGGGGGGGTGACGTTTTTTCAAAGAAAAAGCACATTCATTGCCTTATTCGCATAAAACCTCTCGAGCAGTTCATCAATAATTACAATACTTGGCACAAAATTCAAAATGAGAGCTCAACAACGTGTCCCGGTTTACAAGCATTCTCTTCGGTCGTATCGGCCGGCGTAAGCAAAGTCGGATGCATCGGCTAAGGGGCTAAGGGGCTCCATTTTAGGAACCCTCACGGTCGGAGGAGTAGATGGCGCGGGGCGAACCTCCTTACGAAATAAGAAAAACGAGGAGAGATCAAAACAACCTATAGAAAACTTAAGCGAGGCCTCAAGCCAAAAATCGGAAAAGTCTTGTTCGAGATGCGCTCGCTTGAATAGGCGCCATGCTTCACCACTAACGAACATATTATCTCGACGAATCCGAAGTGGTAGCACGTCCCGCGCAGCCCGGCTTGCGGGACTGCGCGAGTTAAAATTTACAAAACATTTGTTCGAAAAGTTCGATAAATCTACACAAGTGTACAGCCAGTCTCGAATTCACCCAAAAAAGTCTAGACATGTCGCTCAGTTCGTGATATCCACCTTCGGCGAATCCTCTTCGCATTCGGGGATTTGTTCTCCAGCGTCGCCACCATCACTGCTGCTGCTGCTACTGCTGCTGCCGCCTGAGCCATCTTCGCCGGACCCACTCGAACTCGCGCCGGAAGTTGATCCTTCGGGAGACGCAGCGGCACCTTCTTGGTCCTCCTTTTCCCTCAGCTGAGAAGGGAAGAAAAGAGCGAGAAAGGCTTAAGAAACCGGAACGCCCGCGACGAACACAAGTCACGAAATCGAGCAAAAGAAACTACCTCGGCAAGCTTTGCCCGTGCAATGGTCTTAACAACTTCCGCCCCGCCAGCCATCCAGAACTCCTTCGCGAATTTCACTTTGATAGCCAAAACATCGGGGTTTGATCGAAGTATCGCATCGCTTGTAACGCTCGGGAACTGAGAAAGGTTCGCGCGAAACTTCGCCAAGTCCACACAGTTGTAATCATGAAGGATCTTCAGGATACTCTCCACTGAGAAAGCAACGGCGAAATCGGCGGCACCGTAAATCACTTCGGTAAGAGCCTTGAATTCGTCCTCCAACCAATCCATGAAATCGGGGATGTTAATGTCATCCGGGAGAGGGGCCGGGCGAACACCGTACTCATTCGGGGATTTACGGTACTCAAGCATAGAGCAACTTTAGACTTCCCGAATTTCCGAAGTGTGTTTCCTGGAAGCTTCGCTTTCTTCCGCCAGTGCCTTCTCAAGATCCACGATCTTCCGATCCTTCGTGCTCAGTGACTTGGCAAGGCTGGCGTTGTTGATGCAAAGATCTTCGGCAATCTTTGCAGCCCGCTCTTGTTGTTGCCGAAGTTTTTCGATCACACTCAGGTCGTCTTTATGAGATTTCCGAACTTTCTCCAGTTCTTTCTTGGACTCCTCGAGCGCGGCTTCTGCGACTTTTTTCTCGTCGTGACTCCTTTTCAAAGCATTAGCCAGCTCAGCCACCTTCTTCTCAAGTTCCAGGTTCGTGGATTGCGCGAGGTTCGGCAATGTGAAGCATGCCAAAAGACGGGAAATCAGCGAGGACCGCCTTCAATGCTAGTTCATTTAATTCCTCCAACTCCGGCCTCTCGCAACGATGGGGCATGGACCTAGTTGGCCCGTTGCCAACAACGGCTTAGGGTAATTGCCGATTCGCGGGCCGTAGCGATCAACTATTTCACGAAGTGGGTAGAAGCAAAACCACTTGCGAACATCACGGCGGCAACGGTTCGAAATTCTTTTGGCGGAGCATAGTCTGCAGGTTCGGGGTTCCCAGAGAACTGACGGTTGACAATGGTAAACAGTTTGACTGCTACACCTTCAAAGAGTACTGCAGAACCCTAGGCACACAAGCGAAATTTTCATCAGTATATCATCCACAGTCCAATGGAGCAGTTGAAAGAGCCAATGGCCTGATTTTTTTGGGAATCAAGAAATGCTTGTTTGATCAGAAAAAGGGAAAGTGGGTGGATGAACTTCCGAAGGTGATCTGGTCTCACAACACCACAGTTTCAAGGGCAACAGGTTTCACACCTTTTCGCCTACTCTTCGGGACTGAGGCTATGACACCAGAGGAGATCAAAAATGAAAGCATGAGAGTCTTGAAAGGAAAAGAGATAGAGGAAATTGATAAGAAGGTGGAGAAAGACATGATAGAGCTGACAATCCTTGAAGCAGCAGAAAACATTGAGAAGTACCAGAGAGAGACAAGGGCATGGAGAGACAAAAAGGTGGTCCGGAAGGACATCAAAACTGGTGATCTTGTCTTGAAAAGAAAGAAAAATTGGGAGAACCCGGGAAAGTTTCATGAGTCATGGGAAGGGCCTTACATAGCTAGGGAAACGAGATATGCCGGGGGCTTTTCGCCCGATGGAGCAAACTGGCGAAGAGTTGCCGTATTCATGGAATGCCGATAGCTTAAAGAGGTATTATCCATGAAGACCCTAGTTGTACATAAGTGTAGTAGGTAGCAATTTTTCAGTTTTCGTAAGTTTACACTGTAGGAAAATAAAAGCCCGAATCACGTGTCTATAAGTGATTTCGGAAAAAAATTAGTTTTATGTCTTAATCGTAGTTCTAGAATAAGAAGGACCGTACTCTTTTCCTTGCAAAGGGGGCTCTAAATCAAGAGGCAAGGTTTTTAACGAGGCGGATCCTATGTAAATACTCTTTCTGATATATATATGAAAAGAGTCTTCCCCCAAATTGCACGTTTCGTATTTTGTGTCTCGAAGTTCCATCGTGAAAAAAGAAAGAATTCGTGAAAAAGGCTCCGTGATAGCCGAAATTCCATCGTGAAAAAAAGAAAGAATTCGTGAGAAAGGCTCCGTGATAGCCGAAGTTCCATCGTGAAAAAAGAAAAAATTCGTGAGAAAGGGCTTCCTGATAGCCGAAGTTCCATCGTGAAAAAAGAAAAAAGTTCGTGAGAAAGGGCTTCCTGATAGCCGAAATTCCATCGTGAAAAAAGAAAGAAAAAAGTTCATGAAAAAGGGCTTCCTGATAGCCCAAACCCCGTCGCTAAAAAAGAGAAAGTTTGTGAGAAAGGCTATGTGAGAAAGGCCTGAGACAACAACAAGTTGTGGCCTAGAAAAATCCCATCCATCGAGGGATTCCCACGCGAAAGTTCGCATGATAACTTCGAGAAAACGAATGTCCAAGGGTTCGCTTATGTATTCTCACTCGGTTCGTAATCCTAAAAATTCTTTCGGGTATCACCATTATAAGAAGAGAGCAAGGGGCTCCACGGACGTTCGCGAGAAAAATCCGGTTGAAGCAACCGAAGGTTGCAATTTCAACCGAGGCAAGTCTGCCAATCGGAGCAAGTCCACAAAATTCGAAAAACAAATTTTGTCGACTTGCACAACAACGGTCGAAATTTTCAACAAATTAAAATAGACTCCCCCTAAAAACGCGCTAAGGAAGTTCGTGAATAGTAAGATTCGTGAACTTGCAATATACTTTTTATGCGAAACGGCAAGGTGGGGGGGGGTGACGTTTTTTCAAAGAAAAAGCACATTCATTGCCTTATTCGCATAAAACCTCGAACAGTTCATCAATAATTACAATACTTGGCACAAAATTTAAAATGAGAGCTCAACAACGTGTCCCAGTTTACAAGCATTCTCTTCAGCCGTATCGCTGGCGTAAGCGAAGTCAGATGCATCGGCTAAGGGGCTAAGGGGCTCCATTTTAGGAACCCTCACGGTCGGAGGAGTAGATGGCGCGGGGCGAACCTTCTTACGAAACAAGAAAAACGAGGAGAGATCAAAACAACCTATAGAAAACTTAAGTGAGGCCTCAAGCCAAAAATCGGAAAAGTCTTGTTCAGGATGCGCTCGCTTGAATAGGCGCCATGCTTCACCACTAACGAACATATTATCTCGACGAATCCGAAGTGGTAGCACGTCCTGCGCAGGCCCAGCTTGCAGGACCTGCGCAGGTTAAAATTTACAAAACATTTGTTCAGAAAAGTTTGATAAATCTACACAAGTGTACAGCCAGTCTCGAATTCACCCAAAAAACTCTAGACATGTCGCTCAGTTCGTGATATCCACCTTCGGCGAATCCTCTTCGCGTTCGGGGATTTGTTCTCCAGCGTCGCCACCATCACCGCCGCTGCGCGCTACTCGCTGCCGCCGCCCGAGCCATCTTCGTCGGACCCACTCGAACTCGCGCCGGAAGTTGATCCTTCGGGAGACGCAGCGGCACCTTCTTGGTCCTCCTTTTCCCTCAGCTGAGAAGGGAAGAAAAGAGCGAGAAAGGCTTAAGCAACCGGAATGCCCGCGACGAACACAAGTCACGAAATCGAGCAAAAGAAACTACCTCGGCAAGCTTTGCCCGTGCAATGGTCTTAACAACTTCCGCCCCGCCAGCCATCCAGAACTCCTTCGCGAATTTTACCTTGATAGCCAAAACATCGGGGTTTGATCGAAGTATCGCGTCGCTTGTAACGCTCGGGAACTGAGAAAGGTTCGCGCGAAACTTCGCCAAGTCCACACAGTTGTAGTCATGAAGGATCTTCAGGATACTCTCCACTGAGAAAGCAACGGCGAAATCGCCGGCACCGAAATCACTACGGTAAGAGCCTTGAACTCGTCCTCCAACCAATCCATGAAATCGGGGATGTTAATGTCATCGGGAGAGGGGCGGGCGAACACCGTACTCATTCGGGGATTTCGGTACTCGGCATAGAGCAACTTTAGACTTCCCGAATTTCCGAAGTGTGTTTCTTTGAAGCTTCACTTTGTTCCGCTAGTGCTTTCTCAAGATCCACGATCTTCCGATCCTTCGTGCTTAGTGACTTGGCAAGACCGGCGTTGTTGATGCGAAGATCCTCGGCAATTTTTGCAGCCCGCTCTTGTTGTTGCCGAAGTTTTTCGATCACACTCAGGTCATCTTCGTGAGATTTCCGAACTTTCTCCAGTTCTTTCTTGGACTCCTCGAGCGCGGCTTCTGCGACTTTTTTCTCGTCGTGACTCCTTTTCAAAGCCTCAGCCAGCTCAGCCACCTTCTTCTCGAGTTCCAGGTTCGTGGATTGCGCGAGGCCAAAGTTACGCTCTAGTTCCTTGGACTTCGAGAAAGTTCGTCATTAATCTTCTCCCGCTTAGAAAGCCGCTCTATGGCAACCTTCCCAAGCATAGAGTACTTGAGAGTATAGTCTTCGTGGAAGCGTGCAAGCTTCGAAGGAGAGTAGGAATGCAACGAGATTCTTGAATTCTGAAAAATTCGGGAATAAAACTCGGGTGAAGAGTCAACAATCGCGAATGACACAAAGAGGCGGTGAGAATCAACAAACCTTGCTTGCTAAAATGCCGCATGGTGACTGTTTATTCGAGCCCGAAGAGGCCTTCCCCCGAGATGAAGGAGTAGTTTCGGAGATAGAAAGGGGCCTTTTTTGGAGCCTTGAGCGGCTTCTTCGGAGTCGTTCCGACGCCTCTTCTCCCGTTTCATCAACAATTGTGGACGATTTCCATAGAGTTAAAAACTTGGACGTCTTGCCCCCGACGCCAATTGTCTCGAAACCAACACGCAACGGTTTGCCGTGATGAGACGTACCAAAGCTTTTGTTTCCTTGGACTTCGAGAGAAAGTTCGTCATTAATCTTCTCCCGCTTAGAAAGCCGCTCTATGGCAACCTTCCCAAGCATAGAGTACTTGAGAGTATAGTCTTCGTGGAAGCGTGCAAGTTTCGAAGGAGAGTAGGAATGCAACAGATTCTTTAATTCTGAAAAATTTAGGAATAAAACTCGTGTGAAGATTCAACAATCGCGAATGACACAAAGAGGCAAGGTGAGAATCAACAAACCTTGCTTGCTAAAATGCCGCATGGTGACTCGTTTAGTCGAGCCCGAAGAGGCCTTCCCCCGAGATGAAGGAGTAGTTTCGGAGATAGAAAGGGGCCTTTTTTCGGAGCCTTGAGCGGCTTCTTCGAGTCGTTCCGACGCCTCTTCTCCCCGTTTCATCAACAATTGTGGACGATTTCCATAGAGTTAAAAACTTGGACGTCTTGCCCCCGACGCCAATTGTCTCGAAACCAACACGCAACAGTTTGCCGCGATGAGACGTACCAAAGCTTTTGTTAAAGGCAGCCAAGGAAGGAGAAGGAGCTTGGTCTTCGGGGACGACTTCCCGAACTTCGACCAAAGGAACAGTTTCGGCAGAATGGCCCTCCCTTTGAATGGTGCGCTCAAGGTTTCGGGCGAATTCGGAGGAAACCTGGTCAGCAGCAGCGACCTCAGCAGCAGGGGTCTTGGCAGCAGCAGGGGTTTCAGTGCGAACAATAACTTCGGGGCGAATAATGGGCTTCTCGCCAGCAGCTAGGAGACGGCTCCCCTTCGGACTTCAGGAGCAACATCTGAAAAGGAGTCAATGTCCACGAATTCATTTTCGGAACCAGAGGGACAACCGTCTCGAAAGTTAAATAATGGCCGAGAGGAAAACACCTTTAAGGCTATCTCGTCTCGTGAGGGTGTCGTCGTCAAAGGCGGATGGGACTCGCCGAACTCCGGTGGAGGAAACTTTCTTCACAGCTTTCTTCAATTTTTTGCGGCTCATCTGGGCAAGCCCCGGCGCCTTGGAGTTCAGCTTCCGAGGATTGAGGTTTGGAGGTCTTTCGCTTCGGCTTCGATGACTCAAGAGATCCGGTCCTTGAAGGCTTCACTCCCTAAGAGGTTCCCTCGGTGGCGGCGACGAGCCGCGCTTTGACGATCCGATTCGGGGAGCGTTGATGGGGGCGGGCCGAGGGTACCGGCCACAACAACGGCGGGAATTTTCAGTTTGGGGCCAGGACCTCGAGAGTCAAAAAATTTGTCACCGCTGATCTCTGAAAAGACGCGATTAATCTTCTTCTTGTGTTTCACCAGAGCCTTGTACGCCTTGTACTCGTTCATGGTATATTCGCCTACCATGACGTTGACCCTCTTCTCCACTTCGTCCATGAAGTCCTTGGTGCTCCGGCCCTCGCGAAGTTTGACCCCGAACTTCGGGAAAGGCACATTCCGACCGCCCGCTTGACGTTGTAGTACACGAGTTCGGAAGGGGACCACCGTTCGAGATAGGCCGGATTCGCGCGGCGACAAATTCTTCAATAATGTCGCGGCCGCCAAGTATCGTGCTGGCCAGATGAAATGCACTTTCGCAACTTCTGATTCCCAAGGCCCGCCGGGTTGTATCTCCCGACATTCACTGCAGCAAGGGGTGTGATCGGGCTCGACATCTTCGGCTCATCAACCTTCAAGTAAAACCAATAAGACCTCCAATCGTCTGTGAGGTTGGACTTGCAGCAAGGAGCAATTTGGATTCGAGTGATCCCCTGTCGGGTGTTCGGTGTCGTGTGTTGAAGGTGCAGGACACATGCCGACTATGGTAGAACCGCCCGTCGTCACCCTTGATAACTTCGGGGGTGATCACCGACTCATAAAACCGAGTGAAACCGTCGACGATAGGATTGCGGACCGAAGGTTTTCAAGATCCGTATATACTTCGACACTTCAAGGAAGGATGTCGGGGTGAGCCGGTGGATCTTCACCGAAAAAGCGTCAAGAATCGCCGGCGAGACGGGATCACAAGGAAACCTTAGCCCACAAACGAAGAAGTCCCGAAACACTACATTCTCTCCCTCTTTGGGAGTGGGAATCGGTTCGTCGAGAGGGGCGCGCCCGCCGCCGGGGGGGAAGAACTCGGCCCTCTCGTATTTGCGAATCATGTTGCTTGTGACCTTAGATTCCCCGAATGCGAGCGAAGGCGGCAATGGGCCGAAGTCCTCAACATGACAAGATCGTCAACATCGGCGTCTACTTCCCCAACTTCTTCGCCACCATCAAACCCAACTTCCCCATCTTCGCGACTTCGGGAGCCGCCGGGCGAACCGGGGTCTTCACCGGTGTAGGGATTTCGGCGGGCCGGGGTCGAGTGGGAGACCGGCAGCGATGAGCTCTTCGGTAGTCATGGGCCTAGTTGTACTTTTAACGCGAGCCACCTAACCAAAAATTACAAACATTCAAGCAGGTGAGAATAATGTTCGAAAATAAAATTCGCGAGGTCGCAATGTCAATACACCTAAATTTAACGAACTAACGAATCAACGAAGCATAGATAAAAGAATACCTTAGAGGAGCACAAACAAGGCCGGGAGTTCGTAAGCTTTCAAGCAGAAAACCAGAATCCGCGAAGAGAGAGAGATGCGCGAATCGTGAAAAGCTCCAGAGCGGTAAAAATTTTTTTAACAGCAGCAGCCCGCTATTTATAGGGCCGGGGAGGGGTAGTTCCGCGAAGTGCGTCTCGATTTAACCGCCTTTGGCTCCCCGGGTGACGCGTGTCCCCTCCGACGTTCCGAGGGTGACATTTTTTACTAAATTTCCGAAAGGTTCGTGGAATCGGATCGTCGGAGTCAACCCGCTTCCCCGAGGGGCTAGTGTTGGGGAATTCAGGAAAACCCGTCACCCTCGAAACGTTAAGTTTAACAAAGTTCTCAAAGCATGTTTTTCAGGAGCAGGGGATTTGCGATTCTCGGAAGCCTGGAACCTGAGAAGTTACGAATTCGCGAATGTGCGGGATTCGGGAATCTTGATTCGGTGAAGAGGCGGAGCCACGAACATGCAGGAGCCCGGAATCTCGACTGTTGATGGTCCGAACTTCGAGAAACTGCCGATTCGGGAATCTGATGAAGACTCTGTTCGGGACTCAGACGCGTGGACACTCATGAACCTGTCGAGAAGCAAGAGCCACTTCGGGGATCTGTTGAAGACCTGGTTCGGGGATCTTGGGCGAAGACATTCACGAATCACGGGAGAAGCAAAGTCAAAGTTGTAGTCCCAAAAAGTCCGGGTTTAGAGTGTGAACTAGTGGCGGATCAAGTAAATATGTTGGGTGGAAAAAGACATTCTTATGTGTGTTCACATTAGGAATATTCTCCGAGCCCGAGGATATTATCGGCATGTAAAAGTCCCTTCGTCTCCCTATAAAAGGGGGCGCAAGGGCACGTGTAAATGGATTCAGACTTTTTTGGAACTTGTGCAACTTGCAGAAGGGATCACAGTCTCTTTGCGCTCTAACTGTGCACTTGAACGTGTTAAGAACTTTCACTCGTGTTAGGGCAGTATTCCGAATTTTTTGGGTACCCCCACAACGGGGGGGAGCCAGGATCCAGATGAGGGAGGACGCCGCGGAGCAGTACCTCTCCTACAAGCTGATCGATTCCAACCAGGATTGGAAAGCGAAGTGGTTCTATGTGACCAACCAGCACCCGGAGCTGCCGAAGCCAAGCGGGAAGTAGCCCAAACACCGGCCGTGGTGGAACTCGGAGCCAACGATGCAGGAGGGTATCCAGCTACTCGAGCTGCTGGAGAAGATTAAGGCTTTGAGAGAAGCCGGGCTGAGGGCCGAGCATGTGGCCTTCAGCTTCATGAAGCGGAGGGTGCAGCCACTGATGGCTCGCAACACCCTAGGATACCAGTACACCGGCGATGATGACAAGTCGCGGATGCTCGGTGATGAATTCGACGACGATGACGACATCGTGGATAGGCTGGGCAGGATCTTCAAAGATATGCCGGCGTAAACGCCGTGCCCTGTGCCCGAGTTCTCCATCGCGCGCCCACCAAATGAGGTCAGTAGTCGTACCCATTGTAGAGTACTCATTATGAAAGAGTAGTCGTGCTGACGTATTGTGCTTCTTGCAGGATGACTTGGTGAAGTTTGTCACCGAGCCGGCGTCGCCTCCTCAACTTGTCGAGGTCCCAGAGGAAGGGAAGGCCAAGGCCAAGGAGCGGCGCGAGGTTGGTGATGGAGACAGTACATTTGTCGTTGAAGACACGTCCGAGGAAGACGACGATGAAGAAAAGCTGTAGGAGCGCTTCCAGCAGCGGTCAAGATTCAGCCGTCGTGGATTGCCTCATATTCCTCTCGTAAAGGATCAGCCGACTAGCCTGGAGGCTAGTTTGCCCGCGCCGCCAAGGAAGCCGCGCAACATGGCCCGCAAGCGCGTGGCCAAGAAGTTGAAGGTCACCGAGACCACGTCCCAGGAGGTAAGCCTTCTGGAATAGGGTAGTCGAGTACTTATGTCTCGATGTTGTGTATTGACGATGAAGTTCCCTTGCTTGCAGGAGATGCCGCCTTCCCCGTTGAGTAGGGTGACGAAGGCGATTGGGACACGGTGGGGGAGCCTGCTGGGGGTAGTCGTAGCCTAGCCCCCACCGTGGATGAACTCTTGGCGCATATGACACGCCAGCCCCCTGTTGCTGAGGGGAGCACGGACCGGCCGCCGCCGCCACCGAAGAGGCGGCGGCACCGAGGTGCGGGGAGGAGGCGCCTGCCGAGGCAGGACTGGTCGACATTGCCAGTATCCTCGGTGCCCCAACCGTGACGGTGGTCCGGTCGAACTTGTAAGTGTTGATCTTTCCCGAGTAGTACATTGGATGTGGTAGTCGTACTGGGTTGACAACCAGCTTGTGTACTCTACAGGAAATCGACGGACTTGACCTGGGAGGAGGATGAACCCACCACAGCGGTGGCAGAAGAGGAAACCGCACCGCCCGCTAAGGAGTCCACTCCCGCCTCTCAGGCAGCATCCGAGGTGCCGGCCATGGAGGCTACCTTGCCTGAAGCGAGCGTCGTAGAGGGTGAGTACTTTGCTCTAGTGCAAGTCACCCCGATGAGTAGTCGTAGCCGCCAGGTATGACTGATCCAGTTGTCCTTTTGTTGACAGGTGCTGAAGCCGAGGGAAGCGATATCCCGTCGGTGGTGCCAGTTGAAGGTGTGACACCGGAGACTCAGGAGGCTGCCGGAAGAGCCCCCGAGCCGATGGAGGTGGCCGTCCGAGAAGCCGCCGCGACAGCTGGAGGAGAGGGCGGTGACATGCAGCCAGAACCGGCTCTGGAGGTAGTCGTTCGCTCGCCGGAGATCCAGGACGCGGAGCCAATCTGCTCAGTGCCAATGTTCGGAGCCACGACGAGTAGTCGTGGTGGGATCGAGTTGTTGGCGGATGATCTTCTCGACCCGGCGATGGTAGCTCGGCACCTGGAGGCGGTGCGCCAGGCCGAGCAATGGATGAAGGTGAGTAGTCGACACCCTTGAGTAGTCAATCCTTTAGTGTTGAGTACCCATTTGACATGTGTTGTCTGTTGCAGGACGTCGTGGAGAGGTCCCGGCAGAAGTCTGAGATGCTTAAAGGGTACGGCGACGCGGTACTCCGGGCGGAAGCCTTAGAGGAGCAACTCGTGAAGTCCCGGAAGCACGCCGCCGCGATGCAGTCGAAGCTGGATAGCACCTTCACCCAGTGTCACAATGACATCCAAGATATGTAGGCGAAGAGCGACGAGCTGGTGCGGAAGAACAAGTCCCTCCGCAACAAGAACAAAGGTACACCATTGTAGTGCTGAGTACCCGTTGATAGTACCTTTAAGGAGTCTGACCCGCTGTGCCTTGTTTAACTGCAGAGCTTGAGACCTGCGTCGACCAGCTGAAGGCTTCGGAGACCGACATGAAGAACCTCTTCTACTGGGAGCAAGAGGCCCGCAAGGTAGTAGAGTACGATTAGAAGGAGCTTGCTTAGGAGTGCGACAAGCACATGGAGCTCCGTATTGTAGAAGTTGAACGAGGATCGCGAGAAGCCGCGGGCCCACTCGAAGGAACTCGAGGAGGCCGCGCTCCCCATCGCGAGGCTACTGGTGCCTCACCCCGGGGGGCGAAGATAGCTCCTTTGGTGGACCGGCTGAGGGAAGCCCCCAGCCGCCTGGCGACCTACGTCAAGCACTTGGTGAAGTCGATCCCCAACTAGGTTCTGGCCTTCATGAAGTTGTACTTCCCAAAGGCCCTAGTTGACGTTGTCGTCGGTGGACTAGCCGCCAACTGTACCGACGAGCAGTACACGGAGCTGCTGGAGCAAATGGCGCCCATTGCTGAACAAGTCGCCGAGAAGTTGAATCTCTAGTAGTCCTGTCAAGTTAGCTTGTAGCAGTAGTTGTACATAAACAGTTGTAATGAACTTGATTAAGTATAAATGAAGAAAAACTTCCATGAATGAGTACTCGTTATCGCCATTTGTGAGTGCGGAGTCCCATCATGGAGTCGCTGCGAGTAGTCATACTCGCCAGTAGTCCCGTTGAGGGAAGGAGACAGAAAAGTAGTTAATAGATAACCAAACTTTATTACTGAAGAAGTACAACTAGATGGCCAGGGCCGTTGTTACAGAGTAGTCGCCAGGACCCGGAGGCCGCTTACGGCTAAGTAGTGCTAGGGCATACTAGCCGCTTACAGCAGTAGATCCGTTAGTAGCCGCGTGGGCTGGATCTATGAGTACTTGGTCTCTCTGTAGACCGCTGCTGGAGTCCTTTGTCGCTCGTCGCAGCCCAAGATCCGTTAGTAGCCGTTAACGCTGGATCTTGGAGTAGAGTAGTCTGGAGACTGGTGCCTGGACCCGGAGGCCGCTTACAGCGAAGGGGTCTTAGTCTAGTCGTATAAACTTGAGCCCCCAGGGTAGTCGTGTAGACTAGGCGTAGAATCGACAGAGTTGGTCGATGTTCCACGAGTTGTTGACGTCTTCACCTTCAAGCGTCTGGAGGCGGTAGGAGCCCGGTCCGGTCACCTTTGCAACTGTGAAGGGACCTTCCCAGGGCGAGCTCAGCTTGTATAGTCCTTCCGTGTTTTGGATGCGGCGGAGGACAATATCGCCAACGTTGAAGGAGCGTTCCTTGACATTGCGATCGTGGTAGTGTCGGATACCTTCTAGGTAAATTGCTGATTGGACGAGGGCAGCACAGCGAGCTTCTTTGAGTCCATCGATGTCAACTCTTCTACTGACTTCAGGGATGCCTTTGTCGTATTGCTCCACTGCTGGTGAATCCCACATGACATCAGCAGGGAGGATTGCTTCGGAGCCGTAGACCAGGAAGTATGGAGATTGACATGTTGGCTTGGAGGGTTGAGTATGTAGCCCCCAGAGTGCATTGGGTAGTTCCTTGATCCACTTGCTTCCTTTGGTGTTGGCGGCGTCGTGTAGAAGATGGGCGTCGAGCACCATCCCATTGGCGCGCTCGACTTGTCCATTGGCCCGAGGATGGGCAACTGAGACATATCGGACGTCGATCCCGCTGTTCTTGCAGTACTCCTAGAACGGGTGATTGTTGAAGTTGGAGACCAGGTCTGTGATGATGCAATGGGGTAGTCCGTAGCGATGTACGAGTTCATCCAGGAAGTCGAGTACTCTGTCAGCCTTGGGGCATGTAACCGGCTTGACCTCGATCCACTCAGTGAACTTGTCGATAGCCACCAGTACTCTGTTGAATCCTCCTGGCGCAGTTGGTAGTGGCCCAATCATGTCGAGCCCCTAGCAAGCGAAAGGCCGGGTTGGCGGTATGGTGACTAGCTTGTAGGCCGGGACGTGTTGCTGCTTGGCGAAGTATTGGCACCATTGGCACCTTCTGACGAGTTCTTCAGCGTCGCCCAGAGCTGTGGGCCAATAGAAAGCCCGTTGGAAGGCCTTGCTGACCAGCGTGCGTGAGGACGCGTGGTTGCCGCAGACGCCTTTGTGGATCTCCTCCAAGATGTCCTTGCCTTCTTGTCGGGGAACCACTTCATGAGTACTCCGGAAGATGCACCCCTCCTGTAGAGCTTGTCTCCGACAAGGACATAGGACTTGGCCCGGCGGATGAGTTGTTCGGCCAAGTTCTTGTCCGAGGGAACCTTCTGCTCGCTGAAGTAGTCGATGAAGGGTTGCCTCCAGTCCACGTCGATCATCATGACCTCCTGGCCAGCCAGGGGATGCGTTGGGTCAGTGGTCGGTGGCGCCGGCTCCGGGATGGATGGCGTGTGAAGCTCGTGGATGAAGACACCCGCTGGTACTTGAGCGCGAGTAGAACCAAGCTTCGATAGGACGTCCGCCGCAACGTTGTTGTCGCGGACGACATGGTAGAACTCAAGACCATAGAACTTGTTCTCGAGCTTGCGGACTTCTAGGCAGTAGGCGTCCATGTTCTCCTTGTTGCGCTCCCAGGACTTGTTGACTTGGTTGATGACCACTGCGGAGTCGCCGTAGACTAGAAGCCGCTTGATGCCTAGTGAAGCCGCGAGGCAGAGCCCGTGTAGCAGAGCTTCGTACTCGGCTTCGTTGTTTGAGACCTTCCAGAAGATCTGCAGGACGTACTTAAGTTGTTCGCCCGTTGGAGAGATCAAGAGTACTCCTGTGACACCCTAAAATTACATCACTAAAAATTACCTAGCAACTGTTAATTAGCCTTAAGGATTTAAAATTTAAATTTGCCATTTAAAATTGAGCTCTAAAATATTAAACATAATTTAATTAATATAGAGACAACAAGTGATTGTGCATCATCAGTTGGATTTGCATGGTTTTTGGTTGCTTGTGTGGCTTCTAAAAAGTTTATAAAATTTTTGAGAAAAAGTTTGAAAGAGTTTGGAAAGAAAAGTTTGTTTTCAAAGAGTTTGAAAAAGAAAAGAAAAAAAAGAGAAAGCTTACCTTCTCACCTTTCGGCCCATCCAGGCCTGCCGGCCCACCAAACCCTCCCGTAGCAGCCCACCGAACCGCCCTTCTTTTCTTTTTTTCCCGCGGACGCCGACACCTGGGCCCCGCCTGCCAGCCTCTCCCCCTCCCCTTCCTTTCTTCTTCCCCGCCTCGCTGCCCAGCCGACCCAGCGCCGCCGCGTGAATCCCGCCGCGCCCCACCACTTCCCTTCCTTCCCTCCACACCAAGCCGGCCAATTAAGGCAATTAACCTCCCCCGCGATCAATTGGAGCCGTTACCCTTCCTTAAGCAGCCGAGCCGTGATGGCCGCGGCCATCAATGGAAAGCGCCGCCGCTCGGAGTCCGCCCGCCTCCCCTCGCCTTCCTCCCTCTGGCCCTATTTAAACTCGCGTTCAAGCTCCTGCCCTCCCCTTTGCCTTCACAATGCACCAACGCACACACTTGAGCACCAATTCCACCGGAGTGCCGCCTCGGGTTCCCGCTGCCGCCGCCGTTAATTCGTCGCCGCCGGTGAAGGATTGGTTCCTCCGCCCTTTCTTCTTGATTTTTGGGATCGCCAGGGGCTTATCAAGCACGTGCTGCTGCAGGTTCACATCCTTGACGCCTCCCGGAGCTCCTACACCGTCCGCCGGAGCGCCGCCGGGATCGCTGTCGACGCGGGCCCGCTCCTTCGCTTCTCCTTCCGCTCCCGCTGTCGCTTCTGGTTCTGCACGTCATGGTGAGCAATAACCCCCGCCTATTTTCCCTTCCTTTTGTGGGCAATAGCGCGCTCATGAGCTCGCCGGAGCGGCCGCTCTGCCCCCTTCCGCGCCGGCCGCCGTGGACGCCGCGCTTCGTCTCTGACCCCCTAGGCATGCGCACGAACTTCACCACTACGTGTAGAACCTATCCGCGCTCGAAAAGATGGCCGGGAACGCCGCCCGGGGGCAACGCCGGCGAGCTCCCGCCGCGCGCCGCCGCACTCCGGCGTGCTCGCCGCCGCATCCCACACGCACGCGTCAGGGGCCCTTGGATCTTGCATGGACGGCACGGATCGCGTACCCCTTCGTTTTGAATGGGTGGTCCACCGTGGACCCGTGAGCCGAGCTCACAGCGCGGTCCACGGCACACGCGCGCATCGGCAGCCGTTGGATCCAAGAACCACGGTGCCGCTTTGGCGTTTTCTTTTAAGAGCCCTTGAGTTTTCACGGTTTTGTATGCCGGTCCTCCCACCTAGTAAAATTCTTGCAGTTAGGTCCTGAAACATGAAACTGGCCCCTGTCTGCCCTGTATAATTCCACCAGAGGCCCTTTTCTTGCGTTTTAGCACCTTAACCCTTTAGTTTTTATATGAAATTATGTTTTAGCCCCTGGTTTTATTTATAAAAGGCTCTGTAAATTTAGTTTTACTGCAGATAGGTCCCTGTATCTTGTTTTAATTATATCTTTCTCGTTTTAACTCCGAATTTAGCGTTTTATATGCCGAAATGATCGTCTCGACGAGTAGAATCATTCAAACAGCAAGTTTACCAGTTTTGTTACTGTTTGGTGTACTGTTTATTTATTTTTTGTTGTTCATGTTTGACTCGTAGATATCGTGCCTGTTTGGTCTGAGCCCCCCATCGGAGGTGATCAGGAAGAGCCTGTTTTCGAAGAAGACTTTACCCAGCTTGTAGAGGAAGGCAAGTGGCTTTCCCCTGTATTATCTTTTTGAACCTATGTCACTGCATGTTAAAACAAAGTTTACTATTCCTGTTGTTATGCATAAACTTGATGGGCAAACACCTAGTTAAGGACTTGACTAGATATTTTACCTCATTACCTTGATCAACCCTGTTTAACAAATGTTTGGGTAGATAAATGCTTAGTTTGCTTTACATGGGTATGGTTATGTTTTGTTTACAGTATATAATTCAGTTCTATTTATGTAATGCGTTCATGTTTAAGACAAGATAACTTGAAATATAAACGGAACATAGAGAACCACCCAAGACAACAGTACAACCACAATCCACATGGCTCTGGCTTAGCCAAGTAATTAGGAGAGTGGGTTAGCTGATAGCCTTTTACCAAGAGGGGCACAGGGGGCTCGGGGTTGCAGGGGTATAGCCCGGTTCTTTTGGGGTAGCAGCCTTGGCTAAGGTGCTGACCACTAGAGAGGGTTATGGTCCGCCCTGAGTTGTAACTGTTGCGGGCTGTTGGTTTCTCTTCTTTCCTTTGTAAAGGCTTCGTAGTGGACCCCTAGCCACTCACCTTGGAAGTGTTTAAGGGTCTAGCTAACCCGGGCAACATGGGGAACACGAACTATGGGTAAAGTGTACAACCTCTGCAGAGTGAAAACTGATCGATCAGCCGTGCTCACGGTCAATAGTGGCTTGGACCCTCATATGATTAATAAACTTGAAGATAAATGTAAATCGTGGGCTTGTGGGTTTGGTTTGAGGTTTCTTTTAATGATAAGTGGGTTGGTATACACTTACACCTAGTAATTAGGTGCTGGCTAATAAAACTTGACCAACTTGTAAAATGCTTACCGTTGTGAACCATAGCTTATCCTTGATAGCCTTGCATTGTTTCCCCCACTTGCTGAGCACCAACCATAAGTGTACTCACCCTTGCTTACCGCTGTTCAGAGGAGAACATCGGAGGCGAGGACGAGTACTGGAGTGACTACGAGGAGTTCTAGGGCATGCAGATCCCCCAGTCATCATGCTTGTGGAAGTCAAAGATGGAGCTGCTCGTCGTTTAATTATCGTTTGTGTTTAGACCTTCGAGTACACCCCTCTGAGTGTAATAATGAATATTGTATCGGTTTAACTCTCGTACGTTTTGCTACTGCAATGGTATTACACTCGTTTTGTCTATCATGTGTGTGTAAACTGATCCTGGCGCACACGTGAGATGCATTCGGTTTTTCTTTGTAAAATCGGGTGTGACAACTCCTGCACCTGCACCCTCGAGGTTGAGTGAGCCGTCGAAGTACATCACCCAGTGCTCTGGGCACTCGGTTGGAGTAGGTAGCTAATTCTGCCGCCACTCCGCCATGAAGTCGACTAGTGCCTGCGACTTGATGGCTTTGCGCGCTTGAAGTCGATGTTGAGGGCGCCGAGTTCAACTGCCCACTTCGAGATTCTTCTAGTAGCATCTTCGTTCCGCAAGATGTCGCCGAGCGGGTAGTCGGTGACGACGGAGATCGAGTACTCCTGGAAGTAGTGTCGTAGCTTCCGCGAGGTGATGAGCACTGCGTACAGAAGCTTTTGTACTGGCTGGTAGCGTGCCTTGGATTCTGATAGGACCTCGCTGACGAAGTAGACTAGGCGCTGGACTGGATAGGCGTGGCCGTCTTCCTGGCGCTCAATGACGATGGCAGTACTAACCACGTGAGTAGTCGCAGCGAGGTAGAGCAGTAGTTTCTCACCTTTACGAGGAGTTGTGAGGACTGGTGGCTTCGATAGGAAGTCCTTGAGCTGGACAAGGGCTTCGTCCGCCTCTGGAGTCCACAAGAACTTCTCTTGGTGCTTGAGTAATTTGAAGAAGGGGAGCCCCCGTTCTCCAAGATTTGAGATAAATCTGTTCAGTGCCGCCATGCACCCGGTCAACTTCTGGATGTCTTTGATGCACGTGGGAGCTTTCATGCTGGTGACGGCGGAGATCTTCTCGGGATTGGCTTCGATGCCACGGTGGCTGATGATGAAACCAAGTAGTTTGCCCGATGGTACGCCAAAGACGCACTTGTTCGGGTTGAGCTTCTAGCGGTACTCGCGCAAGGATGCGAAAGTCTCTTCAAGATCGTCGATGAGTGTGCTGGAGTTTCTGGTCTTGACAACCACGTCATCCACGTAGGCTTCCACGTTCTTGTTGAGTTGCCTCTTAAAGCAGGCCTGGATAGCTCGTTGGTATGTAGCACCGGCGTTCTTCAACCCGAAGGACATGGTCGTGTAGCAGTACGCGCCAAACAGGGTGACGAACGTGGTCTTCTCCTGGTCTTCTTCCTTGATTGCGATCTGGTGGTACCGGAGTAGCGCGGTTGAGGAAGCAGAGCGAGTCGCAGCCTCGCCGTGGAGTCGATGACTTGGTCGATCCGCGGCAACCCGAAGGGGTCCTTTGGGCGGTGCTTGTTGAGGTCGGTGTAGTCAACGCACATCCTCCACTCGTTTGAGTTTTTCTTGCGGACGAGGACGGGGTTGGCGAGCCACTCAGGATGGAAGACTTCTTTGATGAAGCCAGCCACGATTAGTTTGGCGAGTTCCTTCTTGATGGCGTCCCGTCTGTCGTCAGCGAAGCGGCGGAAGTGTTGTCGCTTCGGGGTGGCTTTAGGATCGACGTTGAGTGAGTGCTCAATCAACTCCCTGGGCACCCCTGGCATGTCCGCTGGTTTCAATGCGAAGATGTCGCGGTTAGCCCGGAGGAAGTTGATGAGCGCGTCTTCCTATTTGGGGTCAAGGCCTGCCCCGATGGTGGTGGTCTTGCTTCGTCGTCGTTCGTCCCGAGGTCAATTGTCTTGACCAGAACATCCTCAGCTGGCTGAGGCTTGTTAACTTTGTCCGACTTCTCTAGAATGTCGAGTTCGCTTGGGGCAAGCTTCTTTGACGCAGCGTAGATCTCCATCATTGCATTGGGTACTTGGTTTGTGCAGGCGACCTCCACAGCTTCCGTGTCGCAGTCGTGCGATATCTTCAAGTCCTCTTGCAGCGAGAGTACACCTGCTGGACTTGGCATCTTAAGTACCAAGTAGGTGTATTGGGGTACCGCCATGAACTTGGCGATAGCCGGTCTGCCGAGGATGGCATGGTAGGACGTCTCGAAGTCCGCGACTTCTAACTTGATGTTCTCGGTACGGTAGTTGTCCCGAGATTCCCCGAAGGTAACTAGTCGGACCACTGAGCCCAGTGGGATAGCCGCATTGCCGGGGACAATGCTGTAGAAGGGCGAGGTGCTCTTGGTGAGCATGTGGGTGATGTCGAGCTTCATCTTCTTCAAGGTCTTGGTGAAAAGGACGTTAAGACCGCTTCCACCGTCGATGAGGACCTTGTTGAGCTTGGAGCCCGCGACCACCGGCTTCAGATGAGTGGGAACCGCCCTGGTTCGGAGAAGCTAGTCCATTGATCCGCGCGGGAGAAGGTAATGGGTACCTCTAACCACCTGAGAGGGACCGGGACCGCTGGTTCAATGCTCACGACTTCTCGACGGGTAGCCTTTTGGACCCGTCTACTGGGTAGTCCGCCGAAGAGGGCGTTGACCGTCTTGTCGGGTTACTGGAAGTCGTCGTTTCCTTCGTCGTTCTTCTTCTTGCCTTTCTTGTCATGAGGGTGCGGTGGCTCTGGAGTGTCCTTGAGTGCTCGCCTGAGTTGGTAGCACTGCTCGGTGGTGTGGTTGTCGTCCAGATGCCACGGGCACTTCTCCTTCAGCATGTCTTTGAAAGCCGCTGGAGGTCTTCTTCGAGTTCTCCTTCGCAGGGGGCTGGATAGCCGCGATGGTGTTGTCTGGCTTGCGCTTGCGGTTGGGACCCGAGTAGTTGTTGTTGTTGCGACCGCCTTGGTTCCCGTTGTTGCTGCTGCCGCCGCCCGTGTTCTGTTTGCCCTTGCCACGGATGGCATCGTATTTGGCGTTGGCTTTGTCTTCTTCATCAGCCCAAGACGTGATCATGTCTTTGAGGTGGGTGATGGAGCTGGGGCAGCGTCGACCAAAGTCTTCGAAGGTGCGACGGTGGTAAAGACTGTCTTGGAAGAGGTCGATGACCTCCTTGTCGGTGACGTCGACTACGGTAGCGTGCTTGCTGAAGAAGCGCCACATGTACTTGCGAAGGGTCTCGCCTTGTTCCTGCTTTACCATGGCCAGGTCCGTGCGAGTAATCGAGCGGCCCATAGCGCCCACGAAGTTGCTGGTAAACTGCTCCTTCAGCTAGTCCCACTTGTCGATCGAGTACTTCTCAAGTGACTCGAGCCATGTAAGCGGTGCCTGGTCTAGGCAGAAGGGGAAGTAGAGGCACTTGGTGTCGTTGTTGCCACCAGCGTTCTCGATGAGAGGGCGTAGCATCTGAGCCATTGGATGGGGTCTTGCTTCGCGTCGTACTTGGTGATTCCCAGAGGTTTGAATTTTTCCGGGAGGAGTAGGTTGCGAAGCCGAGGAGAGAAGGCGGGGAAGCAGTCGTTGTCGCCTACGATGGCGGACTTCTTCCGCCGCAGTTCTTCAATCTTTTGGTGGGCATCGAAGCCGCCATGTGATGCTCTGGAGACGTAGTTGTTTGCGTGGCCTCGGCCGCAGCGGTCGCCTCCGCCACCAACCCTCCTGTTAGCCCCATGGTTGGAGCTCCCGCCGTCGCTGCCTCCGCCGCCAGGATCGCGATGAGGGACGATCTCACGATCGCCGCCGGCAGCTGCAGCGCTGTTGCCACCTTGGGAGGGTCCGCCGGCCGTTGCATGAGTACGGTTGGGATTGGTCGGCAGCTTCGCTCGAGTACGGTTACGACCGAGGTCTGCGCTGCGACTTGTGGCTTCGTTGTTCCTGGCGGGGGGTGGCTGAGCGACCCTGTTGTCGACTCGCATGAAGTAAGCGTCTTCTGCAAGCTTGGCGATGACTACTCATAAGCGGGTACCAGGACCTCGGTGGGTACCAGGACCGACTACTCGGTGGGCCCACTACCTCGGTGGGTACGAAGACCGACTACTCTATGGGCCCCTGGGACTACCCGACTTGCGCTGCACGGCACCTGCTGGCGTGAAGCACAAGGACTACGGAGGAGAAATACTCGAATAGGAAGCTGTACATGTCCCGCACTGTATAGAGGACTCCTAGACGTACTCGACTAGTACTCCTTCCCTGAACCGACTTGTAACCCTGCCTCCCGGACTATATAAGGCGAGGCAGGGACCCCTCTCTCTCACGGCTTAAGATTGCATCATCTTGTAATTGCACCCAATCAATCTAGAGCCACGCAACATACAGGACGTAGGGTATTACGCACCTCGCGGCCCGAACCTGTCTAAATTGTGTGCCACGTGTCTCTTCCTTCGAGTTACCGATCTCGGCGAGGCCACATTCATCTACTTCGGGTACTCCCCATAGTAGGTTGTCGGTCTAAAACACTGACAGCTGGCGCACCAGGTAGGGGCTCTCGCCCGTGATCACATGGCGAACTCGACAGCTTCCGTCTACATCAAGCCAACCGTCGCCTTCAACCGCGACGACACCTTCGTTTTCGGCGCCTGGGTCTACACTGCTGACGGCGCCGGATCCTTCCAGCGCCGCCTCACCATGTCGCCCAACCCGGAGACCGGCCTCGTGACACTTCTCGAAGTAGTCACGGGCGAACTCGCCGGCAAATTCGGCGAAATTTCGCTTTTCGACCAACACGCCGACTTCAAGCTTGGATCCGCCTCCAACTCGAGCTCGACGTCCCTGTGGGCCATCATATGCGAGCCGGCTACTCAACCATCGCATGTGGACAGCCCACCCCGTGAGCGCCTCGGACGTGGCCCCCACGACGTCAGCAGGGCCCACGCGAAGGCTCCCACTACACGCCGGGCCGGCAAGGAGCCCGTACCCGAGTACAACTCGGACTCCGACACCGCCCCCGGCTACGCCTCAGACTCCAACCCCCTCTTCGGCTTCTACTCAGACTCCGCGTATGAGTTCGACTTCGGGTCGGACCCTGAGGAGCTCGAGTCCGAGGACAGCGCCGGAGTTGGTTATAACAACTTCCAGGAGGGAACACCACTTGCTCGAGCTGAGGAGTACACCCCAACAGAGGTGGCGAGTTTTGACTCCAGTCTTGGCAACCCCGACCGCCAAGTCTTCATGGCTGCCCGCGACACGCCAAGACCCTCAGGAACAGCAAGCGACCGATACCTCGAAGACATCTCCGCAGACCAGCTGACTACCGACGTGCCCGCGGATGGAACCAACGCCAACAGGGACGCTCGACGTGAGTGTAACTGAAAGCGCAACGAACGGCGCCGGCGTCTTCGAGACAACCTCCCCATCCGCAACCTCGCAGAGGCTCTCGACCAAGTCGAGAGTAGGGTACACACTACCCCAGCGCAATGCCTCATGACGATCACAGCGATTGCACGCCATGCTAAGGGGATGCGTGCAGGAGAAGTCATTACCAAGCTTGCAGAAGACGATTACTTCATGCGAGTCGACAACAGGGTAACTCAGCCTCCCCCATCAGGAACCGCGACAACGAAGCCACAAGTCGCAGCGCCGACCTCGACCGTAACCGTACTCGGGCCGAGCTGCTGGCCAATCCCAACCGTACTCGTGCAAATGCCGGCGAACCCTCTCAAGGTGGCAACAGCGCTGCAGCTGCTGGCGGCGATTGTGAGATCGTCCTTCATCGCAACCCTGGCAGCGGAGGCAGCGACGGCGGAAGCTCCAACCATGGGGCTAACAGGAGGGCTGGTGGCGGAGGCGACCGCGGCGGCCGAGGCTACGCGAACAACCACGTCTCTAGAGCCTCACAGGGTGGCTTCGATGCCCGCCAGAAGATTGAAGAACTGCGGCGGAAGAAGTCCGCCACCGTAGGTGACAACGACGGCTTCCCTGCCTTCCCACCTCGGCTTCGCAACCTGCTCCTCTCGAAAAAATTCAAACCTCTGGGAATCACCAAGTATGGCGCGAAGCAAGACCCCATCCAGTGGCTCAGATGCTACGCCCTCTCCATCGAGAACGCTGGTGGCAACAATGACACCAAGTGCCTCTACTTCCCCTTCTGCCTGGACCAAGCCCCGCTCACATGGCTCGAGTCACTCGAAAAGTACTCGATCGACAAGTGGGACCAGCTGAAGGAGCAGTTCACCAGCAACTTCGTGGGCGCTATGGGCCGCTCGGGTACTCGCATGGACCTAGCCATGGTAAAGCAAGAACAAGGCGAGACCCTTCGCAAGTACATGCGGTGCTTCTTCGACAAGCGCGCTACCGTAGTCGACGTCACGGACAAGGAGGTCATCGACCTCTTCCAAGACGGTCATTACCACCGTCGCACCTTCGAAGACTTCGGTCGACGCCGCCCCAGCTCCATCACCCACCTCAAGGACATGATCACGTCCTAGGCTGATGAAGAAGACAAAGCCAATGCCAAATACGATGCCATCCGTGGCAATGTCAAACAGAACACGGGCGGCGGCAGCAGCAACAACGGGAACCAAGGCGGTCGCAACAACAACAACTACTCGGGTCCCAACCGCAAGTGCAAGACAGACAACAGTGTCACGGCTATCCAGCGCCCTGCGAAGGAGAACTCGAAGAAAACCTCCGGCGGCTTCAAAGACTTGCTAAAGGAGAAGTGCCCGTGGCATATGGATGGCAACCACACTATCAAGCAGTGCTACCAACTCAGGCGAGCACTCAAGGACTCTCCAGAGCCACGGCACCCTCATGACAAGAAAGGCAAGAAGAAGAACGACAAAGGCAACGACGACTTCCAGGAATCCTACAAGACGGTCAACGTCCTCTTCGGCGGACTACCCAGTAGACGGGTCCAAAAGGCTACACGTCGAGAAGTCATGAGCATTGAACCAGCGGTCCCGACCCCTCTCAGGTGGTCAGAGGTACCCATTACCTTCTCCCGCGCAGATCAATGGACTAGCTTCTCCGAACTAGGGCGGTTCTCACTCGTCCTGAAGCTGGTGGTCGCGGGCTCCAATCTCAACAAGATCCTCATCAACGGTGGAAGCGGGCTTAACGTCCTTTTCATTAAGACCTTGAAGAAGATGAAGCTCGACATCACCCACATGCTCACCAAGAGCACCTCACCCTTCTACGGCATTGTCCCCGGCAACGCGGCTATCCCACTGGGCTCAGTGGTCCGACTAGTTACCTTCGGGGAATCTCGGGACAACTACTGTACCGAGAACATCAAGTTAGAAGTCGTGGACTTCGAGACGTCCTACCATGCCATCCTCGGCAGACCGGCTATCGCCAAGTTCATGGCGGTACCCCACTACACCTACTTGGTACTCAAGATGCCAAGTCCAGCAGGTGTACTCTCGCTGCAAGGGTGTTGACGGATAAAAGACGTATCCCTCTACGATCCGCAAGCGTACGGACCCCACACCTTTTTCACCACGGGATTCCAAGGTTCTTGTCAATCCGCGGAGCAAGGGGATTACAAGCGTTCGATCAACAACGACACACTAGCTACTAAAACCCTAACTACTATTATACTAGAAAACACTAAACTACACTAGAGAGAATGATAAACGATCAAGGTAGAAGACACTCGCCCACGGGTCTACGATACTAGAGCATGCATTCGCTTAAAGACATGAAAAACCAATCTAATATATCGGGTTTGTGACCACGGTTTCTCCCTTTCCCTCCTCTCGTACTGTCACTACGCGAAGGTATTCATGACTAGACCTTTGATGGACACGGCGTATTGAATGGATCCAAGGAAGCATTGTGGCCTATACTCCCTTTACGGCATGGTTGCAAACCTTAAGCATTAAAGTATATTCAACACAAGATGATAGCTAGATAATCCGACAAAGTACGATTACATCTCAAGATCGATTACAACCCATGGACGAATGAGAAGATTACCCCATCAAGGTGCTGATCATGGCACCGTTGATCATGGTTTCCCCTCCGCTGGTGTCTTCCTTCTATTCCACGAGAGGGTGCTTCCTTCGAGGTGGTTGATCTCCCACCGGAGATCCTCCTTCTCTCTCTCTAGCTTGTGGATGGCCTTCTGGTGCGAATGACTCCTCCCCCGGTGTTGGCGGCGCCTCGGGGGTTTTAGGGTTGAAGATCCTTGGAGGGCAAGGAAAACGGGACCGAACCGGTGCCGGAAGTGGGCTGGGCCGGCCGGCCCCGGTGCCCACCCGGCCCAGTTCGGTCGCCCCTTTTGCTCCGTGGGTCCTCGTGCACTTATGTACTTTGCCCCTCCACTTGCATGATTTTGATACTGTTATGCTCGCGTCCAAGATGGAGGCTCTCCTTGCATGAAGTTTGATCTTTTACACTTCAATCCTCGGGGGTGTTCCTCGTAGCACTTCGGTCCTCGCCACCATTAGAAGTGATTTCAGCAAGCTCATGAACACGAACAAGACTCCATGAATGCTTCTTTGAACTTGTTGCGAATCCGTCCTTTATGTCCATGTTTTCCTACATAAACACAACACTTCCAAATGCATGCACAAAGATGAACTTGTTATATGATTAGTGTGCCTAGTGGCGGGTTAGTTCCATAATCAAATCCAAACCAAAGTGTAATGAACATGCTAGGTGCACCAAAATACACCGTCAACATCTGCCCCACACTTAGCTCTTGCTCGTCCTCGAGCAAGTACTCGTAAAAGAATTTCGACCAAGGTGTGTAATCGTGTATCATTAATCCTCCTTCACAAGTTAGTCAATCCTTTCATCTTTAATACATAAACACAAAGTAATGATAATCAAACATAAACATGGGCGTTTAGAACTTTTACCACATCAAGTTTTACCCCACAACTCAAACTCTTCACTCGAAGTCTTCAATTTCAGCCATGCTTACTCCTTTGCTTCTATCGGAGAGTTTTTATGATTTTCAAAACAAAAATTCCTGCGACAAGTATTAGACAAAAACCTTTCTCCAAGCTCTTTCGAGTCACTCATATGAAGTGGCTATCCTAACCAAATTTTATAAAACTCTCACCTCCCATTAATCTCTCATATATCATGTAAAGTGGAGCTATAGGTAGGGCTAGCGCAATCAACACAAGTATTGTCAAACTAAGAACTTCCTCTAATGGTTGTCTACCTTTCAAAGCCAATGATCATGAGAATTAACCATATGTAGGGATACCAAGGATGAGAAGATTTAGAATGGTGGACATGTGCAAGGGCAAAAGAAAATTGTGACTACAAGGCACCAATGATGTCCTCGTTGTCGGATTGCACATGGTTGGAAATAGAGTAAAAGTTTCGTCTCACAATCAACGTGACATCCTTCCTTACACTTTATTTTTTTTCTTTTCTTTCACTTGATCCATCCCTCTCATATCTTCATTGCTACCTCATCTTTTCCTCTTTTTCTTTTTCTTCTTTCATTCACATATGATTTTTCTTCTTTCTTTCTTTCTTTTCCATACACATACTTTTTCTGTTTATTTTTCTCTCTCTTGACAACTTTTCAAAGCTTTCAATTCTCTCTTTCCTCGCATGCATACAATCTGAAATTTTAAATAAATCATGCTAGAGACGAGACGAAACTTTGAAAATAGGTTGTGTTCAAGGAATACGATGTACAAAAGAGATGTATAGGGTTGGGTATGAAATCCAGCGATAATCATGACTTTCGTTGTGAAAGTCATGTACTGAATATATGACGAGGCTAGCAACAAAAGATAAGCACAAGGACATGATCATTGCTTGAAATCAAAACTCACCAAGAGAGAAGGATCCTAGCCTAACTCATCGTGCTAATCACACTTATGGTGGAGCGAAAAAAATAAACTTGGCTTTGGATAGGAATTTTTTTTTTACTCTCAACTTGGAAAAAGAGGTTTTGCTAACCTTTATTACAAGGGTTTTAAAATAATTTTCAGAACTGAAATCCTCCAATTTTTAGCATCGAACATAGCACAACTAACATGTGAAGCTCAAGATCGAAGTGCGGTATGGGTACTTTAAGTAGTAGCGATTCCACTAAGCACCACGGTAAACGATTTTCAAACCACATACTTGTGTTCATATATCAAGAATCGAAGATTAAACAAACAAGTAAATAAAGATAAACAATACATAAAACACAAAGATATATATAAAGACTCTTTTTATTTGATTTTCTTGACTCAACACTAATTTAAGACACTTGCAAAAATTTTAAAACAGACTCAAAAACTAAAGACTCATTAAAACACTAAGACTCTCACACGAAGATTAAACCGAACCTAAACTTGAAGTTCAAAAGCTAAGGCTAGCGATCTAGCTCTCCCCCACACTTAAAACATACGACGTCCTCGTCGTATCTTACAAAAATCCTAAGGGGAAAACTAGATCTAGTGGTACTTCAAGCAAGTTTTGCACCACTTGCCTCTCATGTTTCCAACCATGCCGAAAAGTTTGCGCACGTTGCGGTTAAGGAACTTGTAGTCATCTTCAACTACGCGCTCCAAGTCCTCCATATGCCGCTTCATCGCTTCCATGGCTTGGAGACATTCGTCGGCCGACGTGTAGAGATCTGTGATGGATTGACGGCAAACTCGACAACACACCGGATGCAATCCGAAGGGGTTGTCGTCGCCATAATCTCCACCATTGTCACCACCGTCGTCGCCACCTCCATTGTCGTTGCCTTCGCCACCGACGTTGCCGTCGCCGTTGGGGCCTTCAGGAGTCCTTTCCTTGGGCTGCTCATCCCAATCATCATCATCTCTACCGGCGGCCGCCCACGAGCTCGGGCTATGATCGTCGGAGTAGTCGCTATCCCCATAATCCTTAGGCTCTGGCGACACCTCCTTGTAATCTTTGCGCTTGATGCCTTGGAGGCGTGCCGACCTTCGGACGGGTGTAGTGACCTTCTCTCCTTCGACGGGGTTGCGAGATGCAAGAGCTCCGGTCCGGACACGTCCTCCACAACGGATGCGTGCGGTCCTCTTGACGGGTAGCTTGAGCTCACATCGCATCGCCTCCTACATCGATGGCTTCCTGGCTTCTAGCTTCAACTCTAAACTTCTTGGAGGCACAATGGCTGCTACAAGGGTGCAACACATTGCTTGAAAGGTTTGATTCTCGAGCTCCCAATTCGGCCAAATAAATAGTCCTGAGAGAAAAGCCCTGGGAACCTTATTTTCCTTTTTTACACTTCCCTTAAAATTTTCCGACCAAACAAGGAAGTCAAAAAGGAGCAATTCGGGCGAAATTCGGCGTCATCGGGCGTCGGGCCCCCCGGGCCGGTCCGCCGGGCCGGCCGGCCCACCCCGCCTCGGGGGCCGGGCCGGTCCGGTTTTTGCACACCGCCCTATTTTTTCTTCCTTAGCCCATGGGAAAAAGTTGGCCCGGTAAATCTTCGCGAAAAACTCCAGTAAAACTAAAAGAAAAAGATGCCTTGTTTTTCGTCCTAGGCGGGACGTTCGGGCTCTTCCTCCATGGTGAAGACGTCAACATGGTGAAGGGGGACGACATCGGGTTCATAGTAAACCTTAAGCCGCTGTCCATTCACCACAAATTGATCGCCGTTTATATCCATAATGGTCACCGCTCCGTTGGAGAACACCGAATGCACAACATAAGGTGCATCCCACTTGCTTTGCAATTTCTCCTTTCCGAAGGTTTTAAACCTCGAATTGTAGAGGAGGACCTTATCTCCTTCTTTAAATTCTTTTTTCTTCAATCTTTTATCGTACCACCTTTTGATTCTCTCCTTGTATATGTTTGCGTTTTCATATGCTTTCAACCTCAACTCCTCTAGCTCTCTTATTTGAATTCTTCGTTTCACCACCGCGGCATCGAGATCAAGGTTCATCTCTTTTATCGCCCAATAGGCTTTATGTTCCAACTCAACCGGAAGGTGGCAAGCTTTTCCATAAATGAATTGATAAGGGGTCATACCTATCGGTGTTTTAAACACCGTTCGATAAGCCCATAAAGCTCCGTCTAATTTCTTTGACCAATCCTTGCCTCCCTTCTCTATGGTCTTGTTAAGTATGCTCTTTAATTCCCTATTTGACGTCTCCGCTTGTCCGTTGGTTTGTGGGTGATAGGCCGTGGAAACCCTATGCTCAATTCCCAACTTGGACAAGCACCTTTTGAAGTTCTTCTCGGTGAAATGAGTTCCTCCATCACTTATCAAGATTCTCGGTGTACGGAAACGGGGAAAAATCACGTTCTTGATCATAGCGGTGGACTCCTCCGTGGAAGCTTTACGACATGGTATTGCCTCCACCCACTTGGATACATAATCAACCATAACAAGGATATACTTGAATCCAAATGAGTTTTTAAAAGGCCCCAAGAAGTCTATGCCCCATACATCGAATATGTCGATTTGCAAGTTGTATTTCAAAGGCATAGAATTTCTTTGAGAGATGTTTCCGGTTCTTTGGCATTCGGGGCATGACGCAACATATCTTTTAGTATCTTCATGCATCTCCACCAATAGAATCCGCTCGACCATACTTTTGCTTCGGTTCGAAAATGGCTATAGTGTCCACCGTACTCGCCGAGTGGCACTTCCTTAGAATCTCAACCCTCTCTTCTCTTGGCACACATCTTTTCATTACTCCATCATTGCCAAGCTTGAAGAGGTATGGTGCATCCCAAAAATATTTCTTACTTTCGGAGATTATCTTCCTTTGAGTGTTTTTATCTAGATGATCGAGGGGCATCTTTCGAATTGCTCGAATGATGTCGATCATCCAAGTATCTTTATCAAGCACTCTATAGAGGTGGTCATCTCTCATCTTATCTTCTATGGGCTCTTTATCATCTTGTCCACGATTCATCCTAGACAAATGATCGGCCACAACATTCTCCACCCCCTTTTTATCACGAATTTCCACATCAAACTCTTGGAGAAGAAGGATCCAACGAATCAAACATGGTTTAGCTTCCTTCTTAGCCAAGAGATACTTGATGGCTGCGTGATCGGTGTAAACAATGACTTTCGAGTTCACGATGTAAGATCTGAATTTTTTGAAAGCGAATACCACCGCTAGCAACTCTTTTTCCGTAGTGGCGTAATTTAATTGTGCCCCACTAAGAGTTTTGCTAGCGTAGTAAACGGCGTGAACTCGGCCTTCCTTTCTTTGTCCCAAGACCGTGCCTACGGCGTAGTCACTTATGTCACACATGATCTCGAAAGGTTGGCTCCAATCCGGAGGTTGGATGATGTGAGCACTCACCAACACATTTTTCAAGGTCCGAATGCCGCTAGACACTTCTCATCAAAGTCGAAAGCCACATCCTGTTGAAGAAGGTGCGTTAAAGGCTTAGTGATCTTCGAGAAGTCCTTTATAAATCTTCTATAGAATCCGGCATGGCCTAGAAAGCTCCTTAAGGACTTGACATCCGTAGGAGGTGGGAGTTGCTCAACCGTCTCTACCTTAGCCTTGTCCACTTTGATTCCTCTCTCGGATATAACATGTCCGAGCACTATGCCTTGCTTAACCATGAAGTGGCACTTTTCCCAATTTAAAACCAAATCTACCTCCGCACACCTTGTAAGGACCTTTTCTAAGTTTGCTAAGCAATCCATGAACGTCTTCCCGTAAACGGAAAAATCATCCATAAACACTTCAACAATTTCTTCGATGAATTCCGAAAACACGGCCATCATGCAACGTTGAAAAGAGGCCGGAGCGTTGCATAGGCCGAAGGGCATCCTCCTATATGCAAACGTTCCGTAAGGGCACGTAAACGTTGTCTTATGTTGATCTTCCGGGTGAAAGGGAATTTGCATGAACCCCGAGTATCCATCGAGAAAGCAAAAATAAGCATGGTTTGCTAACCTCTCGAGCATCTCGTCTATGAACGGCAGGGGGAAGTGATCTTTCTTCGTCGCTTTGTTAAGCTTACGATAATCGATACACATCCGCCACCCGGTCACGGTTCTTTGCGGTATCAACTCGTTCTTCTCATTCTTCACCACGGTCAAACCTCCCTTCTTCGGTACACAATGTATCGGGCTCACCCATTCGCTATGCGGAACCGGGTAGATGATTCCGGCATCAAGTAACTTTATAACCTCTTTCTTTACTACCTCTCGCATGGCATGGGTTAGCCTCCTTTGGTGGTCCACTACAGGCTTACATTGGTCTTCCATTGGTATACGATGAGTGCAAAAGGTCGGGCTAATACCCTTGAGATCATTAATTGAATATCCAATCACCTTCCTATGTTTTTTTAATAAAATCAGCAACGCTTCATTTTCTTCGGGACTCAACTCGTCGCTCACAATGACCGGATAAGTTTTGTCCTGGGGCCCAAAAATTCATATTTTAATCCCTTGGGCAAAGGTTTAAGGTCTACCTCGGGCACTTGTGGCTCCTCGGGTTTGATTTCTCCTATGTCTTCGAATTTCTCTTCCTCCACACTACCATCATGCGGCTCTAAGCCTTTTGTTGCTTCCTCTAGTTCTTCATCTTGTTGATTACTAATTTGATTTTCCATCGCTCTTTGCAGTGGGTCTCTAAGGGTTTCAACAAAACAAAGACTATCTATCTCTTCTACTTCTTCATCTTCGGGAGGAAAAGGTGTAAGGTGTTTAGAAGCACGAAGAAAGTTATATGTGTACTTTGTTCCATTAAGGTTCATTGTTACTTTGCCTTCTCCGGCATCTAACACGGCATCAACCAACTTAAGAAAAGGCCTACCTAAGATTATATGATCGGGATTACTATGGTAAGCATCAATAACAAAGAAATCGGTTGGTATATAGTTTCTAGAGATTTTTACTTTCATGTTGCAAGCAATACCTAGAGGTGTGATAGTTCTACCATCTCCCATAATTAATTTCGTTGATGTTGGAGCTAAGTCTAGGTTGTGGTATTGAACTTTATCGTAAATTTTAGAAGATAGAACACTTACTTGGGCTCCGATATCGCATAAAGCTTTGCATTGAACTCCGTTGATCTCGCAACTCAAGTGTGGCGTCATCTTCTCTTCTTCTTCGGATCCTATCGAGTAAATTTCAGCGAGGCGAGCGTATGGTGATGCTTCGGGCTTGATCCCCATGATTCTCTTCACCTCGGCAATATGTTCCGGATCCACCACGTCTTCTCCAAAGAGCTTTTCAAAAATCTCTCCGGTGGTTTCGAGGTCGTATGAATTTTCAGCTTTCTTCTCCGGTGGGAAATCCACTTCCAATGCTCTTGCCATTCCCTTTTGATTAGGGAACGGTCTTCTCTTGTCGAATACTTCTCCGTAATCAATAGGAACCCAATCCATTGGCTCGAACTCCCTTAGTGGCTTCGCGCTTGATATGCTTCTCTTGTTCGTCTCATTTGGTGTGGTGAAGTCGACGCTTGGTGTAGTTCTTGACTTGATGTGTTCTTGTTCAAGCTTTTCCATGATTGGCACCTCTTTTGCGACTTCCGGGGTTGCCTTTTTAGAAAAATCAGCAAGCTTCTTCTTCCTTGAATTGAATTCCGGATCTTCCGCAAGTCTTGTTTCCCAATCTCTTCGCATGGCAGCCTCTTTACTAACTTTTTGTAGAAGTTGGGCGGCTTCCGTGAGTGTTTTCTCCATGAGATCCCCACCTGCACACATTTCGACGTGTCGCATGCAACTAGGGGTTAGGGAAAAGAAAAATGTATGCAAGAGTACGTCACCGGTGAAGCCGAGTTTTGGTCCTTGTTTGATTAATTCATTAAACCTATCCCGGAGCTTGGTCTATCCCTTCCTCTTCTACTTGCATGAAAGTGATCACTTGCCTCCTTAGATGTTGAACCTTGCTAATTGGAAAGAACTTCTCACAAAACTTCTTTGTCAACTTGTTCCAATTGCCTTCAACTTCAAAGGACGCAACCGAATACCATGTCTTTGCTTTGCCGACAAGTGAGTAGGGAAAGAGATTCCATTTGAACCATTCATCGGGAACTCCTTCTTGACGCACCGTGTTGCATATTGTCGTGAAATCCCTCATGTGTCTATATGGGTTCTCCGTAACCATCCCTTCAAATGGGTTTTCCACCACCATCTTGATGATCTTGGATTTAATTTCATACTTGGTCGCTTCGAGCTTCGAATCCGACTCTTGTACTTTTATGTCTTCACATCGAGGGCTAGCGTAATCCCATAATGATTTCTCTGGTTCTTCCACGGGTTGATTAACGAACTCCATCTAGACAATAAGATAAAAACAAAAACAAAAAACGAAACAAGTGTTTTTCTAGATAATATATGTTAGATATAGCAAATAAAAGATAAACTAGAATATAAAACTAAGTTAGATGCAAATCAAACGATGTAAACTAACTTGCTCCCGGCAACGGCGCCGAGAAAAAGGGGCTTGTTGACGGATAAAAGACGTATCCCTCTACGATCCGCAAGCGTACGGACCCCACACCTTTTTCACCACGGGATTCCCAAGGTTCTTGTCAATCCGCGGAGCAAGGGGATTACAAGCGTTCGATCAACAACGACACACTAGCTACTAAAACCCTAACTACTATTATACTAGAAAACACTAAACTACACCAGAGAGAATGATAAACGATCAAGATAGAAGACACTCGCCCACGGGTCTACGATACTAGAGCATGCAATCGCTTAAAGACATGAAAACCAATCTAATCTATCGGGGTTGTGACCACGGTTTCGCCCTTTCCCTCCTCTCGTATCGTCACTACGCGAAGGTATTCATGACTAGACCTTTGATGGACACGGCGTATTGAATGGATTCAAGGAAGCATTGAGGCCTATACTCCCTTTACGGCATGGTTGCAAACCTTAAGCATTAAAGTATATTCAACACAAGATGATAGATAGATAATCCGACAAAGTACTATTACATCTCAAGATCGATTACAACCCATGGACGAATGAGAAGATTACCCCATCAAGGTGCGATCATGGCACCGTTGATCATGGTTTCCCCTCCGCCGGTGTCTTCCTTCTTCTCCACGAGAGGGTGCTTCCTTCGAGGTGGTTGATCTCCCGCCGGAGATCCTCCTCCTCTCTCTCTATCTTGTGGATGGCCTTCGTCTGCGAATGACTCCTCCCCCGGTGTTGGCGGCGCCTCGGGGGTTTTAGGGTTGAAGATCCTTCGAGGGCTAGGAAAACGGGACCGAACCGGTGCCGGAAGTGGGCTGGGCCGGCCGGCCTGGGCCGGCCGGCTCAGGCCCAATTCGGCCCACTTCGGTCGCCCCTTTTGCTCCGTGGGTCCTCATGCACTTATGTACTTTGCCCCCTCCACTTGCATGATTTTGATGCTGTTATGCTCGCGTCCAAGATGGAGGCTCTCCTTGCATGAAGTTTGATCTTTTACGCTTCAATCCTCGGGGGTGTTCCTCGTAGCACTTCGGTCCTCGCCACCATTAGAAGTGATTTCAGCAAGCTCATGAACACGAACAAGACTCCATGAATGCTCCTTTGAACTTGTTGCGAATCCGTCCTTTATGTCCATGTTTTCCTACATAAACACAACACTTCCAAATGCATGCACAAAGATGAACTTGTTATATGATTAGTGTGCCTAGTGGCGGGTTAGTTCCATAATCAAATCCAAACCAAAGTGTAATGAACATGCTAGGTGCACCAAAATACACCGTCAACAAAGGGGACATGAAGATATCGCACGACTGCGAGACGGAAGCTGTGGAGATCGCCTCCACAAATCAAGTACCCAATGCAATGATGAAGATCTACGCTGCGTCAAAGAAGCTTGCCCCAAGTGAACTCGACATCCCAGAGAAGTCGGAAAAAGTTAACAAGCCTCAGCCAGCAGAGGAGATTTTGGTCAAGACAATCGACCTTGGGACAGGCGACTGCAGCAAGACCTCCACCATCGGGGCAGGCCTCGACCCCAAATAGGAAGACGCGCTCATCAACTTCCTCCGGGCTAACCGCAACATCTTCTCATGGAAACCAGCGGACATGCCAGGGGTGCCCAGGGAGTTGATTGAGCATTCACTCAACGTCGATCCTAAAGCCACCCCGAAGGGACAACACCTCTGCCGCTTCGCCGACGACAGACGGGACACCATCAAGAAGGAACTCGCCAAACTACTCGCGGCTGGCTTCATCAGAGAAGTCTTCCATCCTGAGTGGCTCACCAATCCCATCCTCGTCCACAAGAAGAACTCGAACGAGTGGAGGATGTGCGTCGACTACACCGACCTCAACAAGCACTGCCCCAAGGACCCCTTCGGGTTGCCACGGATTGACCATGTGATCGACTTCACGGCGGGCTGCGACCTGCTCTACTTCCTCGGCTGCTACTCTGGGTACCAGCAAATCGCTATCAAGGAAGAAGACCAGGAGAAGACCGTGTTCATCACCCCGTTTGGCGCGTACTGTTACACAACCATGTCCTTCGGGTTGAAGAACACCGGCGCTACATACCGACGAGCTATCCAGGACTGCTTCAAGAGGCAACTCAACAAGAACGTCAAAGCCTACGTGGATGACGTGGTCGTCAAGACCAGAAACTCCAGCACACTCATCGACGACCTTGAAGAGACTTTTGCATACCTGCGCGAGTACCGCTTGAAGCTCAACCCGAACAAGTGCGTCTTCGGCGTACCATCGGCAAACTACTCAGCTTCATCATCAGCCATCGCTTCATCGAAGCCAATCCCGAGAAGATCTCCGCCATCACCAGCATGAAAGCTCCCACGTGCATCAAAGACGTCCAGAAGCTGACCGGGTGCATGGCGGCACTGAACAGATTCATCTCGAAGCTTGGAGAACGGGGGCTCCCCTTCTTCAAACTACTCAAACACCAGGAGGAGTTTGTGTGGACCCCAGAGGCGGACCAAGCCCTTGCCCAGCTCAAGGACTTCCTATCGAAGCCACCAGTCCTCACAGCTCCTCATAAAGGCGAGCAACTACTGCTCTACCTCGTTGCGACTACTCACGTGGTCAGTACTGCCATCGTCGTCGAGCGGCAGTAAGACGGCCACGCCTACCCAGTCCAGCGACCAGTCTACTTCGTCAGCGAGGTCTTGTCAGAATCCAAGGCACGCTACCAACCAGTACAGAAGCTCCTGTACGTAGTGCTCATCACCTCACGGAAGCTACGACACTATACTTCCAGGAGTACTCGATCTCCGTCGTCACCGACTACCCGCTCGGCGACATCCTGCGGAACCAAGATGCTACTGGAAAAATCTCCAAGTGGGCAGTCGAACTCGGCATCCTCAACATCGACTTCAAGCCATGCACAGCCATCAAGTCGCAAGCACTAGTCGACTTCATGGTGGAGTGGCGGGAGAATCAGCTACCTACTCCAACCGAGCGCCCAGAGCACTGGGTGATGTACTTCGACGGGTCACTCAACCTCGAGGGCGCAGATGCAGGAGTACTCTTGATCTCTCTAATGGGCGAATAACTGAAGTACGTCCTGCAGATCTTTTGGAAGGTCTCAAACAACGAAGCCGAGTACGAAGCTCTGCTACACGGGCTCCGCCTCCCGGCTTCACTTGGCATCAAGTGGCTACTAGTCTACGGCGACTCCGCAGTGGTCATCAACCAAGTCAATAAGTCCTGGGACCGCAACAAGGAGAATATGGACGCCTACTGCATAGAAGTCCGCAAGCTCGAGAACAAGTTCTATGGTCTCGAGTTCCACCACGTCCTCCGCGACAACAATGTTGCAGCGGACGTCCTGTCGAAGCTTGGTTCTACTCGCACTCAAGTACCAGCGGGGGTCTTCGTCCACGAGCTTGACACGCCATCCATCCCGGAGCCGGCGCCACCGACCACTGACCCAGCGCATCCCCCGGCTGGCCAGAAGGTCATGATGATCGACGTGGACTAGAGGCAGCCCTTCATTGACTACCTCCGCGAGCAGAAGGTTCCCTCGGACAAGAACTTGGCCGAGCAACTCATCCACCGTGCCAAGTCCTACGTCCTCGTCGGAGACAAGCTCTACAGGCGGGGCGCATCTTCCGGAGTACTCATGAAGTGCGTTCCTCGACAAGAAGGCAAGGACATTTTGGAGGAGATCCTCAAAGGCGTCTGCGGCAACCACGCGTCCTCTCGCACGGCCGGTCGGCAAGGCCTTCCGACGAGCCTTTACCTGGCCCACGGCTGCGGGTGACGCCGAAGAACTCGTCAGAAGGTGCCAAGGGTGCCAATACTTCGCCAAGCAGCAACACGTCCCGGCCTACAAGCTAGTCACCATACCGCCAACCTGGCCTTATGCCTGCTGGGGGCTCGACATGATTGGGCCACTACCAACTGTGCCAGGCGGATTCAACAGAGTACTGGTGGCTATCGACAAGTTCACCAAGTGGATCGAGGTCAAGCCGGTTACATGCCCCAAGGCTGACAGAGTACTCGACTTCCTAGATGAACTCGTACATCGCTACGGACTACCCGATCGCATCATCACAGACCTGGAATCCAACTTTGACAATCACCAGTTCTGGGAGTACTGCGAGAACAGCAGGATCGACGTCCGATATGTCTCAGTTGCCCATCCTCGGGCCAATGGACAAGTTGAGCGCGCCAATGGGATGGTGCTCGACGCCCTCAAGAAGCGGCTACACGACGCCGCCAACACCAAAGGAGGCAAGCGGATCAAGGAACTACCCAATGCACTCTGGGGGCTGCGTACTCAACCCTCCAAGCCAACAGGACAATCTCCATACTTCCTGGTCTACGGCTCCGAAGCAATCCTCCCTGCTGATGTCATGTGGGATTCACCAGCAGTGGAGCAATACGACGAAGGCGTCTCTGAAGACAGCAGACGAGTTGACATCGACGGACTCGAAGAAGCTCGCTGTGCTACCCTCGTCCAATCAGCAAGGTACCTAGAAGGTATCCGACGCTACCACGATCGCAACGTCAAGGAGCGCTCCTTCAACGTTGGCGATCTTGTCCTCCACCGCATCTAGACTACACAAGCTCAGCTCGCTCTGGGAAGGTCCCTTCACAGTTGCAAAGTTGACCGGACCGGGCTCCTACCGCCTCCAGACGCTTGAAGGTGAAGACGTCAACAACTCGTGGAACATCGACCAACTCTGTCGATTCTACTCCTAGTCTACACGACTACCCTGGGGGCTCAAGTCTATACTACTACACCAAGACCCCTTCGCTGTAAGCGGCCTCCCGGTCCAGGCACCAGTATCCGGACTACTCTACTCCAAGATCCAGCGCTAACGGCTACTAATGGATCTTGGGCTGCGACGAGCGACAAAGGACTCCAGCAGCGGTCTACGGAGAGACCAAGTACTCATAGATCCAGCCCACGCGGCTACTAACAGATCTACTGCTGTAAGCGGCTAGTATGCCCTAGCACTACTTAGCCGTATGCGGCCTCCGGGTCCTGGCGACTACTTTGTAACAACGGCCCTGGCCATCTAGGTGTACTTTTTCAGTAATAAAGTTTGGTTATCTATCAACTACTTTTCTGTCTCCTTCCCTCAACGGGACTACTGGCGAGTATGACTACTCGCAGCGACTCCATGATGGGACTCCGCACCCACAAATGGCAATAACGAGTACTCATTCATGTAAGTTTTTCTTCATTCATACTTAAACAAGTTCATTACAACTGTTTATGTACAATTACTGCTACAAGCTAACTTGACAGGACTACTGGAGATTCAACTTCTCGGCAACTTGTTCAGCAATGGGCGCTATTTGCTCCAGCAGCTCCGTGTACTTCTCGTCGGTACAGTTGACGGCTAGTCCGCCGGCGACTACGTCAACTGGGGCCTTTGGGGAAATATGACTTCATGAAGGCTAGAACCTGGTTGGGGATCGACTTCGCCATGTGCTTGACGTAGGTCGCCAGGCGGCTGGGGGCTTCCCTCAGCCGGTTCACCAAAGGAGCTATCTTCGGCCCCCGGGGTGAGGCACCAGTTGCCTCGTGATGGGAAGCGCGGCCTCCTCGAGTTCCTTCAGCTGGGCCCGTAGCTTCTCGCAGTCCTTGTTCAACTTCTGCACAGATTTGTAGTAGTTGACGAAGTCACGACCTGACGCAATACGGAGCTCCATGTGCTTGTCGCACTCGTAAGCAAGCTCCTTATAATCGTACTCCAGTACCTTGCGGGCCTCTTGCTCCCGGTAGAAGAGGTTCTTCATGTCGGTCTGTGAAGCCTTCAGCTGGTCGACGCGGGTCTCAAGCTTTGCAGTTGAACAAGGCACAACGGGTCAGACTCCTTAAAGGTACTATCAACAGGTACTAAGCACTACAATGGTGTACCTTTGTTCTTGTGGCGGAGGGACTTGTTCTTCCGCACCAGCTCGTCTCTCTTTGCCTGCATATCTTAGATGTCATTGTGATACTGGGCGAAGGCGCTATCCAGCTTCGTCTACATCACGACGACGTGCTTCCGGGACTTCACGAGTTGCTCCTCTAAGGCTTCCGCCCCGAGTACCGCGTCGCCGTACCCTTGAAGCATCTCAGACTTCTGCCGGGACCTCTCCGCAACGTCCTGCAACAGACAACACATGTCAAATGGGTACTCAACACTAAAGGATTGACTACTCAAGGGTGTTGACTACTCACCTTCATCCACTGCTCGGCCTAGCGCACCGCCTCCAGGTGCCGAGCTACCGTCGCTGGGTTGACAAGATCATCCGCCAACAACTCGATCCCACCACGATTACTCGTCGTGGCTCCGGACATTAGCGCTGAGCGGATTGGCTCTGCGTCCTGGATCTCCGGTGAGCGAACGACTACATTGAGAGCCGGTTCTGTCTGCGCGTCTCCACCCTCTCCTCCAGCTGTCGCGGCGGCTTCTCCGACGGCCACCTCCATCGGCTCGGGGCTCTTCCCACGGCCTCCCCGAGTCTCCGGTGTCACACCTTCAACTGGCACCGCCGACGGGATATCACTTCCCTCGGCTTCAGCACCTGTCAACAAAAGGACAACTGGATCAGTCATACCTGGCGGCTACGACTACTCATCGGGGTTACATGCACCAGAGCAAAGTACTCACCCTCTACGACGCTGGCTTCAGGCAAGGTAGCCTCCACGGCTGGCGCCTCAAATGCTGCCTGAGAGGCGGGAGTGGACTCCTCAGCGGGCGGTGCAGTTTCCTGTTCTGCCACCACTGTGGCGGGTTCATCCTCCTCCCAGGTCAAGTCGGTCGATTTCCTGCAGAGTACACAAGCTGGTTGTCAAGCCAGTACGACTACCACATCCAATGTACTACTCGGGAAGGATCAACACTTACAAGTTCGACCGGACCACCGTCACGGTTGGGGCGCCGAGGATACTGGCAATGTCGACCAGTCCTGCCTCGGCAGACGCCTCCTCCCCGCACCTCGATGGCCGCCGCCTCTTCGGCGGCGAAGCGGCCGGTTCTGTGCTCCCCTTAGCAACAGCGGGCTGGCGTGTCATCTGCGCCAAGAGTTCCTCCACGGTGGGGGTTGGGCTACGACTACCACCAGCTGGCTCCCCCACCGTGTCCCAATCGCCTTCGTCACCCTGCTCAACAGGGTCGAAAGGCGGCATCTCCTGCAAGCAAGGGAACTTCGTCGTCAATACACAACATCGAGACATAAGTACTTGACTACGCGCTTGCAGGCCATGTTACGCGGTCTCGGTGACCTTCAACTTCTTGGCCACACGCTTGCAGGCCATGTTACGCGGCTTCCTTGGCGGCGCGGGCAAACTAGCCTCCAGGCTTGTCGGCTGATCCTGAATGAGAGGAATATGAGGCAATCCAGGGCGGCTGAATCTTGACCGCAGCTGGAAGCGCTCCTGCAGCGCTTCTTCATCGTCATCCTCCTCGGACGTGTCTTCAACGACAACTGTATCATCTCCTTCACCAACCTCGCGCCGCTCCTTGGCCATGGCCTTACCTTCCTCTGGGACCTCGACAAGTTGAGGATGCAACGCCGACTCGGAGACAAACATCACCAAGTCATTCTGCAAGAAGCACAATACGTTAGCATGACTACTCTTCCGTAATGAGTACTCTACAATGGGTACGGCTACTGACCTCATTTGGTGGGTGCACGGCGGAGTACTCGGGCACAGGGCACGGCGTGTACACCGACATATCTTTGCAGATGCCGCCCAGCCTATCCACGATGTCGTCGTTGTCGATTTCATCACCGGGCATCCGCGACGTGTCGTCGTCGCCAGTGTACTGGTATCCTAGGGTGTCGCGAGCCATAAGCGGCTGCACCCTCCGCTTCATGAAGCTGAAGGCCACATGCTCGACCCTCAGCTCGGCTTCTCTCAAAGCCTTAATCTTCGCCAGCAGCTCGTGTAGCTAGATACCTTCCTGCATCGTTGGCTCCGAGTTCCACCACGGCCGGTGTTTGGGCTGCTTCCCGCTTGGCTTCGGCAGCTCCGGGTGGTGGTTGGTCACGTAGAACCACTTCGCTTTCCAATCCTGGTTCGAATTGATCAGCTTGTAGGAGAGGTACTGCTCCACGATGTCCTCCCTCATCTGGATCCCGGCTCCCCCCACTACTCATGGATTGTTGGCGCTGGGCTGGGGCTTCACCCGGAAGAACTTTTGGAACAGGACCCAATGGGGCTTGATCCCTAAGAATGCTTCGCAGAAGTGTACGAAAACTGAGGCGTGGAAGATACCGTTGGGGTTGAGGTTGAGGTACTCGACGCCGTAGTACCCCAGCAGCCCCTTGAAGAAGTCGCTGGCCGGAAGAGACAGACCCCGCTCCGCGAACCGGATGAACATCGGGATCTCGTCCGGGCTTTTCTCCATGGGGTACGGATCCCCTGCAGCGGCTCTCCACATGTCAATCTCCCTCTCACGCAAGAATCCGCTGTTGAGAAGTGCCAGTAGATCTTCGGTCTTGGCCTTGGACTTCTTCCATTCTTGATTTGGATTTGGTCGTGGAGGAGACACCGGCGGCGATGTCCCCGCAGTAGATCCGGCGGCCTCCTCACGAGCCCTCTTCTTCCCGTCGGCGGCCTTCAAGGTCTTCGATGGCGAGGGCTTCATTCTCTAAGTGCACGGTGTCTCATGTGCATTCGCTCGGGGGCTACGACGGTGGCTTCCTACGGCGGTGCGCTCGGATCTACAATCTTCTCAACGGCGGTGGTGCGCACTGGCGGTGATTCCTGTCTAGATCTGCTAGGAATGGCTGCGAATGCGTGGGGTGAAAAACCCTAAGGGTTTTGGCTTCTATTTATAAGTCAACAGCGGCCCCTCCAACGGCCGGATGGATAAGTCTGCGCACGGCTGACTCAGCGGCGGTGCCTGACTCTCCAACTTCTACTAGTCGACGCGCCTCATCTCGGGGGCTCGGCTACTTCTATTCAACTTCCTGGGTAGCGACAAGACACAAGAGCAACTCAGGACACATTTTACAAGATCACCCTTCAATTTGAGAGGAAGTACTTGACTAAAGGCTCGGGGGCTCCGTGCCACGTGTCCTTTGGTTTTTTCTCCGGATTTTATGGGATATTCTTGCCAAAACTTCAGATAGACCCTCAGCCAGAGTCTACAACTCAACCTAAGGCTCTGGGGCTACTCCATATGGAGTGCGATTTTGCAATCGCACTTCCTTATCAGTTTCGGCTTCAAGACAACACGAGCATTGTTGAAGACCTTCAAGGGCAGCACTCGAGGATGCTTGGGACTACTCGAGAAGACTTCAGGATTGCTCAAACATCAGCTGGAGTACATTCCAGCCTCGGGATGCTTCGACTACTCTTGAGGACTTTTGACTTGTAGCGCTCAGGGACGCTTGAGGACTACTTGTTATGGTCGTCAAGACTACTCGAAGCTATCCTTCTCGACTACAAAGTACTCGGGGGCTTGTCGTATGGACCTCCTTGGGCCCACTACCTTAGTGGGTACCAGGACCGACTACTCAGTGGGCCCCTGGGACTACCCGACTTGCGCTGCACGGCACCTGCTGGCATGAAGCACAAGGACTACGGAGGAGAAGTACTCGGATAGGAAGCTGTACATGTCCCGCACTGTATAGAGGACTCCTAGATGTACTTGACTAGTACTATTTCCCTGAACCGACTTGTAACCCTGCCTCCCGGACTATATAAGGCGAGGCAGGGACCCCTCTCTCTCTCACGGCTTAAGATTGCATCATCTTGTAATTGCACCCAATCAATCCAGAGCCACGCAGCATACAGGACGTAGGGTATTACGCACCTCGCGGCCCGAACCTGTCTAAATTGTGTGCCACGTGTCTCTTCCTTCGAGTTACCGATCTCGGTGAGGCCACATTCATCTACTTCGGGTACTCCCTTTAGTAGGTTGCCGGTCTAAAACACAGCGATGCAATTCCGAATGACATTATGTGCCCATCAGAATTAAAATATGCTAACAAGTTCAAAGCATAACTGTCGATCTGAACATAGCAGAATTAAAGTATATGCTAACATGTCCAAAGCATAACTGTCGATCTAGTACATTCAGAGCATAGCAGAATTAAAGTATGCTAACAACCTTTATGCTTTTCATGAATTTACAGTGCAAAAATTATAGCACCAGGAATATGAAAATAAATTTCAACATTTCACATAACTTCATCTGTTAGCAACAATTTATTCAAAACAGACCTGGAGCAACAAAATCCATTCATCAAATCCACAGTCAATCAATTGAAGATGAACTATTAAGGCATGTCTCCCTAATCCAGTTTGACATGAATATATAGCAGATTGGGTGGACTATATTATAAACCACTGCGATGCAATTCCCAATGACATTATGTGCCCATCAGAATTAAAATATGCTAACAGGTCCAAAGCATAATTGTTGACCAGGTACATTCAGAGCATAGCGTAATTAAAGTATGCTAACCTCCTTTATGCTTTTCATGAATTTACTGTGCGAAAAATATAGCACCAGGAACATGAAAATAAATTTCAACATTTCATATAACTTTGTCTATTAGCAACAATTTATTCAAAACAGACTTGGATCAACAAAATCCATCCATCAAATCCACAGTCAATCAATTGAAGATGAACTATTAAGGCATGTCTCCACAATCCACCTTGACATGAGTATATAGCAGATTGAGTGGACTACATTATAAACCACTGCGATGCAATTCCCAATGACATTATGTGCCCATCAGAATTAAAATATGCTAAAAGGTCCAAAGCATAACTATCAATCTGAACATAGCAGAATTAAGATATGCTAAAAGGTCCAAAGTATATGTGTCGATCTGGTAGATTCAGAGCATAGCAGAATTAAATTATGGTAACATCCTTTATGCTTTTCATGCATTAACAGTGCAACGATTATAGCACCAGGAACATGAAAATGAATTTCAACATTTCATATAACTTCATCTGTTAGCAACAATTTATTCAATACAGAATCGGAGCAACAAAATTGATCCTTCAAATCCACAGTCAATCAATTGAAGATGAACTATTAAGGCATGTCTCCCTAATCCACCTTAAAATGAGTATATAGCAGATTGGGTGGACTACATTACAAACCACTGCAATGCAATTCCCAATGACATTATGTGGCCATCAGAATTAAAATATGCTAACTGGTCCAAAGCATAACTGTCGATCTGAACATAGCAGAATTAAAGTATATGCTAACAGGTCCAAAGCATAACTGTCGATTGTGTACATTCAGAGCATAGCAAAATTAAAGTATGCTAACATCCTTTATGCTTTTCATGAATTTACAGTGCAACAATTAAAGCACCAAGAATATGAAAATGAATTTCAACATTTCATATAACTTCATCTGTTAGCAACAATTTATTCAAAACAAACTTGGAGGAACAAAAGCCATCCATCCAATCCACAGTCAATCAATTGAAGATGAACTATTAAGGCATGTCTCCCTAATCCACGTTGACATGAGTATATAGCAGATTGGGTGGAGAACATTATAAACCACTGTGATGAAATTACCACTGACATTATGTGGCCATCATAATTAAAGTATGCTAACAGGTCCAAAGCATAATTGTCGATCTGGTACATTAAGGGCATAGTAGAATTAAAGTATGGTAACATCCTTTATGCTTTTCATGAAATTACAGTGCAAAAATTATAGCACTAGGAACATGAAAATGAATTTCAACATTACATATAACTTCATCAGTTAGCAACAATTTATTCAAAACAGACTTGGAGCTACAAAATTCATCCCTCAAATCCACAGTCAATCAATTGAAGATGAATAATCAAGGCATGTCTCCCTAATCCAACTTGACATGAGTATATAGCAGATTGGGTGGACTACATTATAAACCACTGCAATGCAATTCCCAATGACATTATGTGGCTATCAGAATTAAAATATGCTAACTGGTCCAAATCATAACTTTCGATATGAACATAGCAGAATTAAAGTATATGCTAACAGGTCCAAAGCATAATTGTTGACCAGGTACATTCAGAGCATAGCGTAATTAAAGTATGCTAACCTCCTTTATGCTTTTCACGAATTTACTGTGCGAAAAATATAGCACCAGGAACATGAAAATAAATTTCAACATTTCATATAACTTCATCTGTTAGCAACAATTTATTCAAAACAGACTTGGATCAACAAAATCCATCCATCAAATTCCACAGTCAATCAATTGAAGATGAACTATTAAAGCATATCTCCCTAATCCACCTTGACATATATATATAGCAGATTGGGTGGACTACATTATAAACCAATGCGATGCAATTCCCAATGACAATATGTGCCCATCAGAATTAAAATATGCTAACAGGTTCAAAGCATAACTGTCGATCTGAACATAGCAGAATTAAAGTATATGCTAACATGTCCAAAGCACAATTGCCAATCTGGTACATTCAGAGCATAGCAGAATTAAATTATGCTAACATCCTTTATGCTTTTCATGAATTTACAGTGCTAAAATTATAGCCCTAGGAACATGAAAATGAATTTCAACATTTCATATAACTTCGTCTGTTAGTGTCGGGGACAGCCCTGGGGGTCCCCTTAAACAACTGGGAAACCCCACTTAAAACCTGCAAAAAACCAAGGGTAAGCGCATCTTGCTTAAGCGTGCACACGGAGCACGGCCCATGCCGCGGTGGCCCCGGCGGCCCACCGAGGCGGCCCACTCAAAGAACCCCTCGAGCAGGCTCCGCCTTGCTCGAGGGCGCACACCTCCCTCGAGCGGGCTCCGCCCCGTTCGAGGGCGTACACTTACCTCGAGAGGGCTCCGCCTCGCTCGAGGGTCCACGCCGCCCCCGAGCAGCTCCGCCTCGCTCGAGGGCGCTCCGCACGCACACGCCCGTTCCCGTACGCGGGCACGGGCATTTAATGCTCGACAACGGCGGGGCGGCGCCATCATGCGCACGGGACTCATGCCCCGGCCCCGTTGCACCAACTCCCTAGGAGGGAACCCATCCCCGCCACTGTGGGGGACTGTGCGACGTGGCCGGTGCTAGCCCCGTGACGCCGCGCCGCCTACTCCTAGCACGGCCAACGCGCCGGCCCTCGAAGGGGGGGCCGGCCACACCCTCGAAATGCTTTCCCATGACTTTGCGGGGGCCGGGTCGTGATGTTAGGCCGGCGGGGTGCTATCCCCCGCCACCGTAACGCCGGGCGGCCGCCCCGCGCGAACAACCCCACGCATGAAGCATGCGGGAACGGGACGCCGCCATGCCTGCCACTGTATCCTGTACGGATCGACGTCAGCAACCCCCTCGAGCCCGCCTGGGGACATCACGGCCATCCACTGCACTCCTACCCTCGAAGCTACCACTGTTCGGGTACAAGATACGCCATGATGGCCAGATCGCGGCAAGGACCGTCAAGGCGGCCGCCTACTCTACGGCGCGGCGCACCATACTGCCCCATGTAGCTGAATAGTGCGGCATGTATGTAATTCGCCCCTCTCCTTGGCTTATAAAAGGAAGGCGAACTCCCCCGCCGCAGGGGACAAGGAACAACAGACAACATACGACACACCACGCACTCGCTTTCCAATTCTCCCACAACACCTTCAGCCATTTCACTAGGGACTTGGAGGCCACGCTTCCTCTCCCGCCTTGCTTGTAGCAGCCCCCACTACAGTGCACCCCTTGCCGAGCAATATAGTGCCCCGAGCACACCCCGCCGGACGTACGGCCTCTCGGACTCGAACGAGGATAAAACTCTATCTCTCGATTGCTTGGCATCGACCATTGAGGGATAGACCTTGGCGCTTATTACTAGTTAGTGTCGGGACCACATTCCGCACCGACAGTTGGCGCCCACCGTGGGGCAATCGAGCGCCTAAGGTCAATCCACCGTAAACTCCCTCCATGGTGATCCGCACCGAGTACCGCGGTACGCGCTACTCCATGGGTAGCTCGGACCCCCTACCCACCGGGTTTGAAATCCGGTTCGGGAGCCTGAATTTTCAGGCCACGGGGAACGGCTACCTGATGCGCCTCACCAACCGTGAGGAGCTCCGTGCGCGGCGCCAAGCCGGGTCCGCCCCGGTCGCCGCTGCGCTTGTCACCACGATGAAAACACCCGCCGGCACCGGATGGCGCGGGCCGTCGCCGCCGTCACGGCATCGCCGCCGCTGCGGCCGCCGTTCACGCCGGGCTCGGTCGGAGCGGCGGCAAGCCGAACGCACCTCCTCCCAACACGGCGCGCCCGTCGCGCACGACGACCGCCACCCCGTCGGGGGAGCGCGCGGTCTCCGGGCCGCGCTTCCCCATCGGTCTGCGCGGCACTACAACGGCCTACAACACCAACGTCAACACCACAATGCGCAGGGTTTCCCCTGGCCGTCACGTCTTCGTCGCCAGGGACCTAGCGCCTCCGCCGGCGACTAGTCGTCCCTAGGCTCCCTCGACGCGTTGCCACCCGCCAACCTACATGGGTACACGGTGTGGGACTTTTCCGGCGTGCCGGACCCAGTGATGTTCAGGCATTTTCTTGACGCCATGGACTACTGGTTTGGTTGCTCCGACGACTCCAGCACCGGGAGCTACGACCCAGCGCGGGAATGCTGCGTCGTCATCGCCAACGACCCAGCAAACGCCACCGGCCCAGCGGGCGCCGGCGACGGGAAGTTACGCCCGCCCCAGGGATCGCTCCGCGCCTGGCGGCGGGACTGAGCACCCCTGCTGGGGCCGACATTGACGCACAGTTAGCCCAAGCCCACGAACTCGAAGCCAAGCTGGCGAAGGAGTATCGAACGGTGCGGCTGCTCCGCACCTCCATGGCCGGGGAGGCCTCCGCGCGCGGCGAACGCGCGCGGGAGCCGGGCATACTGTGCCCGCAACCGCATCAATGCCGAGAGCTCGGCGTCCCGCATCCGCCAACGACGGGGGACGCACCAGGCGATGGGGGTGCGCAGGGGGCCGAGCCCTTAGTGCACGCGAGCGGAGCGGAAGAGCGACCCGCCAACCCGGACGCACACCGGCTAAAGAACGGCTCCTTGACACGCGCAGGGCGCGAGACGGCGACGCCCGCAACGTCATCAATGCTCGGCGGACGAGCAAGGCGGATGCGCGAGCGGCGGCGGGCTACCACCCTCGCACGAGGTGGACGCTACGACAGCGATGAAGACCGCTCTCCGACGCCGGAACCCCCGGGGACCCGTGTGTTCAGCCGGGAGATCCGCGCGACGGCCTTCCCCCAGCGCTTCCGCCAGCCCACGACCATTGTCAAGTATAACGGGGAAACGGATCCCCGCATGTGACTCAACGATTACCGCCTAGCATGCCAGCTGGGCGGGGCCACCAGTGACGAGGTCATCATCCGCAACCTCCCCCTGCACCTCGGCGATTCAGCCCGGACGTGGCTCGAGCATATGCCGGCCAGTCAGATCCATAACTGGGATGATTTGGTCCGCACATTCGTGGGCAACTTCCAGGGCACGTACGTGCGCCCTGGGAATTCCTGGGACCTGTGCTCCTGCACCCAGAAGCCCGGCCAGTCGCTCCGGGACTTCATACGACGCCTCTCCAAGCGCTGCACGGAGCTCCCAAGCGTGGCGCAATCTGAGATTGTGCACGCCTTCCTCGAGGGCACCACGTGCCAGGATCTCGTGCGAGAGTTGAGGCGCAGCCCGCCTGCGGACTCAAACGAGCTGTTCGACATCACCACCAGCTTGGCCTCAGGTGAAGAGGCCGTGGGGGCGATCTTCGATGGCAAGAAGGGCAAGTGCTCGGACGACGCGCCCGCGGAGGGCAGCAAGTCCAGGGAGCCCCACCGGAAGGACAAGCGGGGCAAGAAAGGGAAGAAGCCGTGCCGCGAGGCGCGCGAGCAGGGAGCGACGGCGATGACGCCGAGGCCCTTGCTATTGACCCGGCTCGACGGGGCCCTCGACCGGCCCCTCGAGGTCGGGGGTGTTCGATGACATCTTTCGAAAAAGCCATGTCCATACCACAAGACCCCGGTGAACCACACCCTCGAGCAATGGGATATGCTCAAGAAGTTCTACGGCCGTGCCGCCGCAAAGGACGCGGAGGCCAAGAAGGACGGAGGATATGGTGACGCCGGCGGCTTCCCCGCCGTAGAGAACGTGTTCCTCATCTTCGGGGGACCGACCATCGACATGTCGAGCCGCCAGCGCAAGCAGGAGTGGCACGAGGTCCTCGCACAGAGAAGGCGCCTCCCTCCTTCCTCGACTGGTCGGAGGATGCCATCACCTTCAGCCGTGAAGACCACCCGAACCGCATCCCTAACCAGGGCCAGTAGCCACTGGTGGTCGACCCGATCATTGGGAACGCGCGGTTCTCAAAGGTCCTGATGGACAGAGGCAGCAGCCTCAATATCCTCTACGCGCACACGCTGGGACTGCTGGGGATCGGGTTGGACCAGCTGCGGCCCAGCACGACGCCGTTCCATGGCGTCGCGCCGGGCAAGCGCGTCCAGCCCCTCGGGCAGATCGACCTGCCGGTTTGGTTCGGCACTCCGAGCAATTTCCGCAAGGAAATGCTCACCTTCGAGGTGGTGGGGTTCCGGGGCGCCTATCACGCCATACTTGGGCGGCCCTGCTACGCCAAGTTCATGGCTGTCCCCAACTACACCTACCTCAAAATGAAGATGCCGGGACCAAACGGTGTCATCACCGTGGGCTCGTCCATCGAGCACGCGTTCGATTGCGATGTCGAATGCGTGGAGCACGCGGAAGCACTGGCGCTGGACGAAGCGCTGGTGACCACCTTGGAGAAAATGGTCAAAGAAGACCTCGACTCCACCGCCAAGCACGCTGGAAATTTCGAAGCCGCGCAGCAGACCAAGGAGGTGCCCCCGAGGGCAAGGCGTTGAGGGTCAGCACCACCCTCGAGCCGAAATAGGAAGTGGTGCTCGTCGACTTCCTCCGCGCCAACGCCGACATCTTCGCGTGGAGCCCCTCGGATATGCCAGGCGTCCCGAGGGAGGTCGCCGAGCACTCCCTTGACATCCTGCCTCATTCCCGCGCCGTGCAGCAACGGCTCCGCCGCTTCGACGAGGAGCGGCGGCGGGCGATCGGAGCGGAGCTGCGGAAGCTTCTCGAGGCCGGGTTCATCAAGGAAGTGTTCCACCCTACGTGGCTAGCCAATCCTGTACTAGTAAAGAAAAAGAACGGGAAATGGCGGATGTGTATAGACTACACTAGTCTTAATAAAGCATGTCCTAAAGTTCCTTTTCCTTTGCCATGTATCGATCAAATTGTTGATTCAACAGCCGGGTGTGAGCTACTTTGCTTCCTTGATGCCTACTCCGGGTACCATCAAATCAAGATGAAGGAGTCCGACCAGATCGCGACTTCATTCATCACGCTGTTCGGGATGTTTTGCTATGTCACGATGCCGTTCGGCCTCCGGAATGCGGGTGCAACGTACCAACGCTGCATGCAGCACGTTTTCGGAGACCACATTGGGCGAACGGTCAAGGCGTACGTAGACGACATCGTCGTAAAAACTAGGAAGGCGGACGACCTGGTTGGCGACCTCAACATCGTGTTCGGCCGCCTACGGCTGTGACACCCTAATTTTATTAAAAAAAAAATTTTTTTGGCTTTATAAAAATTTGCTAGCAACCATTTATTTGCCTAAGGAATATAAGGTTGTTTATTTATTTTTAGGCATTTAAAACTTTTCTAAATTAAATTTAATGAAAGATAGGATTTATTTGTTGCATACATGCTGGAGCATTATTTTTGGTTGCCTGGGATTCAAATTCAAATTTGAATTCCATTTGATTGGTGCCTTTTTCCTAAATCCCTAAAATCCCAAACCTTATCTTTTTTTTTCCTTCATCCATTCTCATTTCTAGCCCAACCGGCTAAGGGGCCCACCTTTGCGGTAGCAGCCGCGCCGCCGCGCCGCGGCCCAACACCGCGCAGCCGCCACCGCGCCCGCCGCCACCGCTCCGCGGCCCATCCGGCCTTCCGCCCGACGCCCCCCCCCCGCCGCGCGCCCCCGGCGGCCGCCGGCCCGCCCGTCCCCGGCCGCCGGCCCGGCACACCCGCAGCCCGCCTCCCTCCCGCCCGACACCGACAGGGGTGGGGACCCCCGTCATCCCCCACCCGTGGTCGTCTCCGACCCGACTCGCCCCCCGCCGCCGCCGCGCCGCCCGTGTCCGATCCGCGCACGCGTCCCTCCGCGTGGCCCGCACGCCAAGGCCGGGCCCCCGGCTATTTATAGCCGCCCGCCGCCCCCGGACCTCCCACCCAAGCCGCCGTCCCGCGCCGCGCGAAGCCCTAGCCGCGCCGCCGGAAACCCTAGGTCGCGCCGCCGTCTTCGGTCTTCGCCGCCGCCGCCACCTCGTCGTCAGGGAGCTCGCCTAGAGCCGCGCCCGGAGGTGAGCTAAGCACCCACGTCGCTCGTCGCCGTCCCCGTGCACCGTGCCGCCCGCGGTTGCTCGCCGGAGCTCCGCCGCTACCCGAGCCGCGCCGCCGCGTCGTGTGCCGCCTCCGTCGCGTTCGGCCGCCGCGCGCCGCCTAGATGAGTTTGCGGTCTCGCGCGCCGCATCTAGGTGTCTTCCCCGCACCGAACCGAGCCCCCGGAGCCCTAGATCGAGTTCGCCGGCGAGCCCCCGCCGCCGCCGCCGCCGGCCGCCGCCGTCGGCCGTCGCCCGCCATCTCGCGGCAGCCCGCTCGCACGCGTCCCGCACCGTCGGATCAAGATCCGACGTATCGGGTCGCCCCGCCGCCCCTCTTAACCCGCGCGCGACCACGGCCTTTGGATCTAGATCCAATGGATCTAGATCAAGCCGCCGAGTCAATACCGGTCAACCCGGTGTGTTCCCGTGATTTTTGCAAGAAAACCCCTGAGCTTTTGGGTATTTACAAAAATATCCTTCCACCGCATAAGATTCCTTACGGTTTAGTCCTTTTTCTTTATTTTAGCCCGAAACCTTTTCAAATCTTCGCAGTTTAGTCCCTGGAACTTCCCGAGCCCATATCTTGGTCGTTTTAGCTCCGATTTTAGCGTTCTTTATGTCCACGCGTTCGTCTCGAAGCGTAGATTAGTTTCATGCTACTGTTTAGATCTGTTTGATCTGTTTGGTGACTGTTTCTTATTTATTTCTATTGTATGCTTGTATGTGATGATTATGGAACGTAGAGAGCGATTCGTTCGAGGGATTTGAAGATCCGGTCGTGCAAGAGTTTGAGCAGCAAGGCTTTGTTGAAGGCAAGTATTCCTTGATGCATGCCCGCTTGTCCTACATAACATGCATTTAAATTCACTGTTTCTTTTGCTTTTCGCTTGCATTAATTTGATGGGAACCTATTAAGGATCATGCCTAGCTTTTGACTACCTTTACCTTGATGCCGGGAATTAAATTAATCTTGTGGTAGTTATTGCTTAGCATGCTCAATCGGGGTTTGGTACTAATCTACTTGGTTACCTTTTGTTATTTCATGTTCCGTTTATGATCTTTTACTTTGCAAGACCACTTTAATGTGTAATCGGAACATGGAGAACCACCCAGAAAACAAAGACAACCACAAGAACTAATGGGCAATGGTCTTGGTCGATTAATTAGGAACTTTAGCATGGGATGGTCTTACCGATAAGGACAAGGGATCGGCGGTACCGTGGGGTATGGACTCGCTCTAGCGGGGAGTTGGGTGAGTTATTCTTTTATGGTGGGGTATTGACCTCGCTAGGGGACTTTATACCTTGCTAATCGATCCGGACCTTGTGGGTCATAACTTGCTAGGGAACCTTTGTAAAGGCCATGTAGCGTCCCTATGCAATCACACCTCGGAAGTGTGGTATGGTGTCTTGCAAACACCGCATGGTTGGGTCCAAAGTTCTTCGGAGCTTTTACGTCGCTTGTGGGTAAAGATGTACAACCTCTCGCAGAGTGTTAAACTAATCGATTAGCCGTGCTCACGGTCAAGAGCGGCCTGGACACTCACATGATTAAGATATGGAACTTTAATGCTTAAATTGTGGTTTATTTCTGTGTTAATGATGCTTATATCTTATTAATTGGGTTGGTATGAACTTACACTCTTAGTAATCAGGTTGCTAATAAAATTTGACCAACTAAAATGCTAAAGTGCTTGAACCCTAGCTATCCACCATATGGCCTTGCATGTTATGTTGTTTTCCCTTGCTGAGTACGAAATGTGCTCACGCTTGTTTATTCTCTTGCATCTACAATATCCGGATTTGCTGCTCAGACTGGGAGAACTTTGAAGATAATCCAGAAGATTTCCAGGAGTTCTAGGTGTGCGTAGTCTTCGATCGGTACCGCCCGTGGAGGCATTTTGTCCGCTGCGAGAACTCGTTTGTTTAAGTTTCGATTAAGACTATGGTTTGTAATAACTCTTTATTCGTGTGGCACTGTTTTTGGTATTCATAATGTCTAAGCGTGTGTGTAACTTGATCCTGGCGCACACGTGATCAATGCATTCGGTTTTGCCTTTAAAACCGGGTGTGACAGAGTGGTACCAGAGCTGTGTTGACTGTAGGAACGCTAGCCTAGATAGAAAATGGTCGAAATTAAGGATTGTATACTCATAGAAGCTTTCTTACACATGCTTGCTTTATTCTTTACTAACCTTACTCTTGCCTTTTTGCTTCACTCTTGAGCTGTCTGCATCCTTTATCTTGTGCTTGCTTTAGCTCTCATCCTTTTACCTTACCATCTTTCTCATTCTGCACTACACTACAGATGGTTCGTAGCTTGGAGACTTCTCGGGGCCGGAGCGGTCCACCGGTATGCTCCACGAGAACGAGTACCATGATTTGCATGATGGAGATACGGATGAGGAGATTGAGATGGAGCTCGCACCGTGGTTTTCCCTAACCTTATCATGGTGCCTGATGATGAGGAAGATCCGGAGGAGGTGATCCAAGAGGAGGATGAGCTAGCTGAACAACCCAACCTAGAGGAGCAAGCACCGAAGGAGATGAAGATTCCTCAGATCAAGAGATGGAGGAACAAGAGCAAGAAGAGGAAGAGAGGGAAGCGATCTGGGAAGTGTACCATTACGTAGCCGATGGAGTAGGCATACCCATGGCGGACCACCCGAGGGCAATGGTACTTCGCCTAGGCTATGATAAGGCCCCCGTCTACCATTGTGAGCCGTGGACCCACCCGTGGTTCGAGCCCCATTGGGAGGTTGCCGCCATCTTGGAGGAGTACATTCCATGCCGTGGAGTGAAGGAGATGTCCAAGCATCATGATGTGGCTCACGGGACTACTATGGATGCCGGGATAGCGAGAGTCGGCTCGGAGGGCGCTCTATGTGCTCTCTCACAAGGAGCGTGACAAAGTTGGAGGATACCCACCGCCGCTACACACCATTCGGGGCAAGTGGGGAAGCCAAGACTTACATCGCCCCAAAGACCAGCCTATGAAGGGACGCTCAACAATGTCCGAGGCCTACTTGCAGCTGTGAACACCGCATTGGATGATGCCAACAACACACTATACGCAGCACAGCAGCAAATCTTCACTCCGGGAGACGCAGAGGCGTGCCTTGGAAGCCGCGCTTTTGAACGAGGAGCGCCGGAAGCCCATGAAGCCGCGAAGGATGTACCTCCCCATCACCCAAGAGGCCACACTACGACTCCCCTGACGCTCGCACAGATGCCATGGCTGAAGAAAGTCCTTAGGTTTAAGATTAAGGATAGGATTTCTTTGTAATCACTAGTAGACGATCGGTAAAGTGTGTTTAGCTTAGAGGTGTGGTTGAATGCTTGATTTTGTGCTTAATGTGTGAGTTGGATTTTTGGTTGAGTGCAATGTGTTGTGGAGTGATGACCACAACGACATTGGTTTAGTAGTAAGTTTGTGGGGTTATCTTTCAGTCTCAATCAGTTATCTATCTTAATCTTTTTGTCCTCTTAAGTTTCCCTTAATACAAATTCGAGATCCCAAAAAAACCTGTTCGCACAGTTTTCTGAGTCAGCAGTACTGTTTTAATTTTATCTCGGGCTACAAAACTCCGATTGCAGTAAAACCAATTGGAAAAGTTCAAGAATTTCATTACTGATTTTCTGTGAAAAATTCAGAATATTTGGATGGAAAACCAGAGAGATATGACTAAAACATTACAGTCCCACGAATCTGTTAAACACTGCCGACCTACCTGACTTGTTTATTTTATAACCAGAGCTACACAACTCCGATTGAGGTGATTCCAGTTGGAGTAGTTTCATAATTTCATTACCCTTTATCAGTCCAAAATCCATAATTTTTGGCTACTTATACAGAGAGCTATGCCTGATTGTTTGGAGTCAACAGAATCTGTCTTATCTGAAATATCATTGCTATCTTATCTTCCTAAGTTTAAACCTTGGTGCAATCATCTAAAATAATGTTCCTAACACTCAGATGGTGAACACCATGTCAGGATCAGGTGTTAATCAACCCGCAGGAAGAGCACCCCAGCCAGTACAAATGGATCCCGCTATGCAGCAGTTCTTGGAGGCACGGACCCGGCTCCTCCAAAACTTGACCACCACCGTGACAAACTTGCAAGCTCGGGTCAACAATCCGCCGGTGCCGCCACCGCGCCTCGCAATAAGCACCGAGAGTTCATGAGTCATCACCCTCCCGTGTTTACTCACGCCGCTGATCCACCGGAAGCTGAAGATTGGCTCAAGACAATACCGAAGATGCTCACTACCCGTCGTGTGACGACAGAGAAAAGGTCCCGTATGCCGGGACGACTTCAAGGCTCTGCAGCCGCTTGGTGGGATGCGTACTCGCCGCTCATGCCGCCCCCGGACACTATCACTTGGGAGGAGTTTACCACCAACTTCAGGAGCCATCACATACCCTCTGGAGTCATGAAGATCAAGAAGAAGGAGTTCCTTTCGCTGAAGCAGGGAGGAATGTCAGTGGCTGAGTATAGAGACAAGTTCACTGAGCTATCTCGCTACGCAGCTGAGGAGGTTGCTGAAGATAGGAAGAAGCAGGAGCTGTTCTTGGATGGATTGGTGGGTTCGCTGCAGTACCAGCTGATGTCATATCCTTTTCCTAACTTTCAGCAGCTAGTTGATGCCGCTATCCGCTTAGAGCACAAGCGCAAGGAGCTCGGAGAGCAGAAGAGGAAGGCCGCCAGCTCTGGGCAGTTTGGGAGTGCGTCTCGCCCGCGCTTTAACCCTCCGCCTAACACCCCGTTCCGCTATGGGGGACCGGGTGCAAACTTTGGGCAGCAGCAGTCCCGGCGTCTGTTCGGCGGTTCCGGCGGTCCGCTCGGCGGTTTCAGCGTCCTGTTCCTCAGACTCCCCGCCCGCCTTCCCGGCGGAGTCGGCGAGAGAGCCCCAGTTGGCACACCTGTAAGGACCGTGGCACCACCCAATCCTGCCACCACTACTTGCTTCAAGTGCGGAGAACTTGGTCACTATGCCAATGCTTGCCCAAAGAGGAACCCTCCACACACCCCTACACAGAACCAGCAACAGACAAGGAGCGGAAGCCAAACCCCGCAGTCAAACAAGGGACAACAGAGCTATGCACGAGGCAAGGCAATGCACGTTGATGCTGAAGTCGCCCAGGAGAACCCCAGAGTAGTGCTCGGTATGTTTCTAGTCAACTCTACTCCTGCCTCAGTTTTGTTTGATTCTGGAGCATCCCATTCTTTCATTACATCCCGTTCGTAGCTCAATATAATCTACCTATCGGTCCCATGTCTCGCCACATGTTAGTTACCTCACACTGGGGGGGAATTGAAAGCTATCTATAAATGCGATAACGTTCATCTCAAGATCGTGGGCAGAGATTTCCGTGCCAATCTTATAATCTTGGATTCAAAGGGGATCGATGTGATATTGGGAATGGGATGGTTGACCGCGTGTGATGCGGTGATTCAGTGTGCTAAGAGGTCAATTCTTCTTACAAGTCCAAAGTGGTGAAAGGTTTGAGTTTGCGGCGGATCCCGCGCCATCAAGTGCCGGTGCCGTGAATAAGCTTGACGGAGCAGCCTTGGAAGACATACGAGTAGTGTGCGATTATCCCGATGTGTTTCCGAGGAGTTGCCGGTGTATGCCCCCCCGACCGAGATGTTGAGTTCGTTATTGATCTTTTACCGGTATCGCTCCTATCTCTAAGCGCCCATATAGAATGTCTAGTGATCGTTACAAGAACTTAAAGCTCAGATTAAAGAATTATTGGGTAAAGGGTTCATTCGTGCTAGTTCATCACCTTGGGGAGCACCCGTTATCTTTGTTGGTAAGAAAGACGGCACACAGAGAATGTGTGTTGATTACAGGTCTCTTAACGATGTTACTATCAAGAACAAGTATCCTCTGCCACGTATTGAAGATTTGTTTGATCAGATGAGAGGAGCAACCGTGTTTTCTAAGATCGATCCGCGATCGAGTTATCATCAGTTGAAGATTAGGCCTTCAGATATTCCTAAGACAGCTTTTACTACCAGGTACGGACTTTATGAGTACACAGTTATGTCTTTTGGGTTAACCAATGCACCCGCGTACTTTATGTACTTGATGAACAAGATCTTTATGGAGTATTTGGACAAGTTCGTTGTGGTATTCATTGATGACATTCTGATCTACTCCAAGAATGAGGAGGACCATGAGGAGCATTTGAGACTTGTGTTGCAGAAGCTGAGAGAGCATGAGCTATATGCGAAGTTCAGCAAGTGTGAGTTCTGGCTCAAGGAAGTGTCTTTTCTAGGTCATATCATCACCAACGGAGGTATTGCTGTGGATCCTAGCAAGGTTAGCGATGTATTGAAGTGGGAAGCCCCTCGTACAGTGTCCGAGATTCGGAGTTTCCTTGGACTTGCTGGTTACTATCGTCGGTTTATTGAAGGATTCTCTAAGATTGTGAAGCCCCTCACTACATTGCTAGAGAAGGACAGGGAATTCAAATGGACCAGTGCATGTCAGTCCAGTTTCGAGGAGTTAAAGAAGCGGTTAACCACAGCACCTGTTTTAGTAATGCCCGATCTACGAAAGAGTTTTGACATATATTGTGATGCATCCCGACAAGGACTAGGATGTGTGTTGATGCAAGAAGGTCATGTTATAGCCTATGCATCTCGTCAGTTGAGGAAGCATGAGTTGAACTACCCTACGCATGATCTTGAGTTAGCAGCAGTGGTTCATGCATTGAAGATTTGGAGACACTACATTATGGGAACTAAGTGCCAGATCTATACTGATCACAAGAGTTTGAAGTACATCTTTACTCAGAAGGATCTTAATCTAAGACAGCGTCGTTGGTTAGAGTTGATCAAGGACTATGATCTAGAGATTCATTACCATCCAGGTAAAGCGAATCTGGTTGCTGATGCCTTAAGTCGGAAGGGCCACACTAACATGGCAATGACCATTCAGTTTCCTGACGAGTTGGTAGAAGAGCTTGAAAGGCTTAACTTGAAAGTGGTTGCACATGCGGAAGGAGTGACTTTGGAAATACAGCCTACTCTAGAGCAAGAGATACGCAAGTGGCAACTAGAGGATGCTGGAATACAAAAGATTAAAGAGAGCATGCAACAAGGAGAAGCCCCAGATTTCACCGAAGATGAGCAAGGAACCGTGTGGTTTAAGAACCGGTTGTGTGTCCCAGAGACAGGAGATCTTAGAGGGAAGATCTTGAGAGAAGCTCACGACTCAGCTTACTCTATCCATCCAGGCAGTACCAAGATGTACCAGGATCTCAAGCAGAGGTATTGGTGGTACGGTATGAAGAGAGACGTGGCCGCCCATGTGGCTTTGTGCGACACTTGTCACCGGGTTAAGGCTGAACACCAAAGACCCGCTGGTTTGCTTCAACCTTTGGAGGTGCTCGAGTGGAAGTGGGAAGAGATCGGAATGGATTTCATAGTGGGTTTACCCGGACCCGAGATGGTTATGATTCGATTTGGGTCATCGTGGATCGTTTGACTAAGGTAGCTCACTTCATTCGGTAAAGACTACCTATACGAGGAGCTAAGTTGGCGAGCTATACATGTCCGGGATCGTGTGTTTGCATGGTGTACCAAAGAAGATCGTGTCGGACAGAGGTACTCGGTTTACTTCTCGTTTACGGGGGGAAGTTGCATGAATCTCTCGGATACTAAGCTAAATTTCAGCTCGCCGTATCATCCACAGACGGATGGACAGACAGAGAGAACCAATCAGATCCTAGAGGACATGCTGAGAGCATGTGCGCTTAAGCATGGTTGTAGTTGGGATAAGAGCTTGCCGTATGCTGAGTTCTCTTATAACAACAGCTACCAAGCTAGTCTCCAAATGTCACCCTTTGAGGCTTTATATGGAAGGAAGTGTAGGACTCCGTTATTTTGGAGTGAGACAGGCGAAAGGCGTTATTCGGGGCGAGATATCATCGGAGAAGCGGAGAAACAAGTTCAGATTATCAGAGAGAATTTGAGGATTGCTCAGTCTAGACAGAAAAGCTATGCAGATGGCAAACGAAGAGATGTGGTCTTCCAGGAAGGTGATTACGTGTATCTAAAGGTATCACCTATCAGAGGTTTGCGTCGATTCAGAGTTAAAGGAAAGTTGTCACCTCGCTTTATTGGACCTTTCAAGATCATTGAGAGAGTGGGAGAAGTGGCCTACAGATTAGAATTGCCAGTCCAGCTAGCTGATGTGCATGATGTGTTCCATATCTCTCAGTTGAAGAAGGGTTTTGGCCCTCATGACAAAGAGCCGTTACCCTTGGACGATCTAAACGTTGAAGAGGATCTCACTATTGTTGAACACCCCGTTCGAATATTGGAAACCATGACAAGGGTCACCAGGAATAGTGTGATTAAGATGTGCAAAGTACAGTGGAGTAATCATACAGAGGATGAGGCAACATGGGAAAGAGAGAATGAGCTCGAAAGCGAGTTTCCAGATCTTTTTCCCAATCTGTCCGAATCTCGAGGACGAGATTCTTCTTAAGGGGGGTAGGATTTGTGACACCCTAATTTTATTAAAAAAAATTTTGGCTTTATAAAAATTTGCTAGCAACCATTTATTTGCCTAAGGAATATAAGGTTGTTTATTTATTTTTAGGCATTTAAAACTTTTCTAAATTAAATTTAATGAAAGATAGGATTTATTTGTTGCATACATGCTGGAGCATTATTTTTGGTTGCCTGGGATTCAAATTCAAATTTGAATTCCATTTGATTGGTGCCTTTTTCCTAAATCCCCAAAATCCCAAACCTTATCTTTTTTTTTTCCTTCATCCATTCTCGTTTCTAGCCCAACCGGCGGTGGCCAGCCTGCGCAAGAGCGGCCGCTCGCGCCGCGGCCCAACACCGCGCGCCCGCCGGCCCGCGCCCGCCGGCCACCGCTCCGCGGCCCATCCGGCCTTCGGCCCGGCGCCCCCCCCCCCCGCCGCGCGGCCCGGCCGGCCGCCGGCCCCGGCCCGTCCGGCCGCCGCCCCAAAGACACCGCAGCGCCGCCTCCCTCCCGGCCCGACACCGACGGTGGGGACCCCTCGTCATCCCCCACCCGTGGTCGTCTCCGACCCGGACTCGCCCCCGCCGCCGCCGCGCCGCCCGTGTCCGATCCGCGCACGCGTCCTCCGCGCGTGGCCCGCACGCCGGGGCCGGGCCCCGGGCTTTTATAGCCGCCCGCCGCCCCCGGACCTCCCACCCAAGCCGCCGTCCCGCGCCGCCAGAAGCCCTAGCCGCGCCGCCGGAAACCCTAGGTCGCGCCGCCGTTTTCGGTCTTCGCCGCCGCCGCCACCTCGTCGTCAAGGAGCTCGCCTAGAGCTGCGCCTGGAGGTGAGCTAAGCACCCACGTCGCTCGTCGCCGTCCCCGTGCACCGTGCCGCCCCGCGGTTGCTCGCCGGAGCTCCGCCGCTACCCGAGCCGCGCCGCCGCGTCGTGTGCCGCCCTCCGTCGCGTTCGGCCGCCGCCGCCGCCTAGATGAGTTTGCGGTCTCGCGCGCCGCATCTAGGTGTCTTCCCCGCACCGAACCGAGCCCCCGGAGCCCTAGATCGAGTTCGCCGGCGAGCCCCGCCGCCGCGTCGCCGCCGTCGGTCGTCGCCCGCCGTCTCGCAGCCGCTCGCACGCGTCCTGCACCGTCGGATCAAGATCTGACGTATCGGGGCAGCCCGCCGCCCCCTCTTAACCCGCGCGCGACCACAGCCTTTGGATCTAGATCCAATGGATCTAGATCAAGCCGGCCGAGTCAATACCGGTCAACCCGGTGTGTTCCCGTGATTTTTGCAAGAAAACCCCTGAGCTTTTGGGTATTTACAAAAATATCCTTCCACCGCATAAGATTCCTTACAGTTTAGTCCTTTTTCTTTATTTTAGCCCGAAACCTTTTCAAATCTTCGCAGTTTAGTCCCTGGAACTTCCCGAGCCCATATCTTGGTCGTTTTAGCTCCGATTTTAGCGTTCTTTATGTCCACGCGTTCGTCTCGAAGCGTAGATTAGTTTCATGCTACTGTTTAGATCTGTTTGATCTGTTTGGTGACTGTTTCTTATTTATTTCTATTGTATGCTTGTATGTGATGATTATGGAACGTAGAGAGCGATTCGTTCGAGGGATTTGAAGATCCGGTCGTGCAAGAGTTTGAGCAGCAAGGCTTTGTTGAAGGCAAGTATTCCTTGATGCATGCCCGCTTGTCCTACATAACATGCATTTAAATTCACTGTTTCTTTTGCTTTTCGCTTGCATTAATTTGATGGGAACCTATTAAGGATCATGCCTAGCTTTTGACTACCTTTACCTTGATGCCGGGAATTAAATTAATCTTGTGGTAGTTATTGCTTAGCATGCTCAATCGGGGTTTGGTACTAATCTACTTGGTTACCTTTTGTTATTTCATGTTCCGTTTATGATCTTTTACTTTGCAAGACCACTTTAATGTGTAATCGGAACATGGAGAACCACCCGGGGAAAACGAGACAACCACAAGAACTAATGGGCAATGGTCTTGGCTGATTAATTAGGAACTTTAGCATGGGATGGTCTTACCGATAAGGACAAGGGATCGGCGGTCCGTGGGGTATGGACTCGCTCTAGCGAGGGAGTTGGGTGAGTTATTCTTTTATGGTGGGGTATTGACTGCTAGGGGACTTTATACCTTGCTAATCGATCCGGACCTTGTGGGTCATAACTTGCTAGGGAACCTTTGTAAAGGCCATGTAGCGTCCCTATGCAATCACACCTCGGAAGTGTGGTATGGTGTCTTGCAAACACCGCATGGTTGGGTCCAAAGTTCTTCGGAGCTTTTACGGCGCTTGTGGGTAAAGATGTACAACCTCTGCGAGTGTTAAACTAATCGATTAGCCGTGCTCACGGTCAAGAGCGGCCTGGACACTCACATGATTAAGATATGGAACTTTAATGCTTAAATTGTGGTTTATTTCTGTGTTAATGATGCTTATATCTTATTAATTGGGTTGGTATGAACTTACACTCTTAGTAATCAGGTTGCTAATAAAATTTGACCAACTAAAATGCTAAAGTGCTTGAACCCTAGCTATCCACCATATGGCCTTGCATGTTATGTTGTTTTCCCTTGCTGAGTACGAAATGTGCTCACGCTTGTTTATTCTCTTGCATCTACAATATCCGGATTTTTGCTCGGATCGGGAGAACTTTGAAGATAATCCGGAAGATTTCCGGGGAGTTCTAGGTGTGCGTAGTCTTCGGTCGGTACTGTGGAGGCATTTTGTCCGTCGCGAGAACTCGTTTGTTTAAGTTTCGATTAAGACTATGGTTTGTAATAACTCTTTATTCGTGTGGCACCGATTTTGGTATTCATAATGTCTAAGCGTGTGTGTAACTTGATCCGGCGCACACGTGATCAATGCATTCGGTTTTGCCTTTAAAACCGGGTGTGACACGGGCCAACGGGGTGAAATTGAACCCTAAAAAATGTGTCTTTGTTGTGCCGCGGGTCATGCTCCTAGGATACATAGTCTCCCAGCGAGGCATCGATGCCAACCCTGAGAAGGTTGCAGCCCTCGAGCGAATGGGTCCAATTTGGGACCTCAAAGGGGTACAAAAGGTGCTGGGGTGCCTTGCCGCCTTGAGCCGCTTCATCTCACGGCTCGGCGAAAAAAGCTTGCCCCTCTATCGCCGCATCAAGAAGCACGAGCGCTTTTCCTGGACCGCCGAGGCCCAGGATGCGCTCGACAAGCTGAAGGCGTCCTTAACCCACGCCTCGATCCTCACACCACCGCAGGAAGGCGAACCTCTACAACTCTACGTGGCCGCGACCACCCAGGTGGTCAGCGCCGTAATCGTGGTGGAGCGCACGGAGGAAGGGCATGCCCTGCCGGTCCAGCGGCCGGTGTACTACATCAGCGATGTCTTGTCCGACACCAACACACGCTACCCTCAAGTCTAGACCCACCCTGTACGCGATGGTCCTTGCGCGGCGCAAGCTTCGCCATTACTTCGAGGCCCACCCTGTCACGGTGGTCTCCTCCTTCCCGCTTGGGGAGATCATCCGCAATCCGGACGCGGCGGGCAGGATCGCCAAGTGGTCGGTAGAGCTGATGGGCGAGACACTCGCCTACGCCTCGCGCGAGGCCATCAAGTCCCAGATCCTGGCGGATTTCGTCGACGAGTGGACGGACACGCAGCTGCCTCCACCGCAAATCCAGGCAGAGTGCTGGACTCTGTATTTCGACGGCTCGGTAATGAATACCGGGGCGGGCGCGGGCCTGCTTTTCGTGTCACCCCTTGGGGAGCACATGCGGTATGCAGTACGTCTCCACTTCCCCGCGTCAAACAACATGGCTGAATACGAAGCCCTTCTCTGCGGCCTCAAGATCGCCATCGAGATAGGCATCAAGCGCCTCAACGTGCGGGGGGGGTCGCAGCTCCTGATTGACCAAGTCATGAAAAATGCGAGCTGCCACGATGACAAGATGGAAGCATACTGCAAGGCCGTGCGAGCCCTCGAGGACAAGTTCTACGGCATCGAGCTCAATCACATGCCCTGCCGGTACAACGAGGAGGCGGATGAGCTGGCCAAGATCGCGTCCAGGCGGATCACCGTCCCCCCGAACGTTTTTGCCCGAGATATCGCCTAGCCATCCGTCACCCTCGAGCCGCACCCCTCGAACCACGCGGAACCCTCAGGGGCTCCCTCGAATCCGGCAGGCGCGGAGCCCATGGATGAGGACCCCTCGAACGAGGCGTATGTGCTCTCCCTCCTCGAGGGGTACGGCGCCGACGAGGCCGATGTGATGGATGTCGAGCTAGCCCCCATCAGGGCAGATTGGCGCGACAAGTATATCGCCTGGATGGCTCGAGGGGAGCTCCCCTCGGACCGGTCCGAGGCCAGGCGCATCGCCAGGATGGCCAAGTCTTTTGCCCTCGTCGACAACGAGCTGTACAAGCGCGCCGCTTCCGGCATCCTGCAACGATGCGTGCCCATCCCCGAGGGGCGCGAGCTCCTCCGGGACATTCACGCGGGCGTCTGCGGCCACCACGCCGCGCCTCGCACCCTTGTAGGCAACGCATTCCGCCAGGGCTTCTACTGGCCCACCGCGGTCGCGGATGCCAGCGAGATCGTACGCACCTGCGAAGGTTGCCAATTCTACGCCCGCAAATCCAACCTTCCTGCTCACGTCCTGCAGACCATCCCCATCACATGGCCTTTTGCCGTGTGGGGGCTGGACATCGTCGGGCCCTTGCGAAAGGCGCCCGGGGGCTTCACCCACTTGCTGGTTGCGATCGACAAATTTTCCAAGTGGGTGGAAGTACGCCCCATTACGAATCTCAGGGTGGATCAGGCAGTGACGTTCTTCACTGACATCGTCCATCGTTTTGGAGTGCCAAACGCCATCATCACCAACAACGGGTTCCAGTTCACGGGTAGGAAATTACTGGAGTTCTGCGACAAGTTCCACATCCGTGTGGATCGGGCAGCTGTGGCGCACCCACGGACTAACGGCCAAGTAGAACGTGCCAATGGCATGATCCTACAAGGCCTTAAGCCCAGAAATTTCGACCAACTGAATAAGTCTGGTCGGAAATGGCTCCAGGAATTACCTGCGGTCGTGTGGAGCCTAAGGACCACCCCAAGCAGAGCCACTGGGTTCACCCCGTTTTTTCTAGTCCATGGCGCGGAGGCCGTCCTCCCCACGGACTTAGAGTATGGGTCACCCAGGGTACGAGGCTATGACGATGACGCCAACCAGCGAGCCCGCGAGGACTCACTCTGGACCCGGTGGACGAAGCGCGCCTCGTGGCCTTGATGCACTCCGCAAGATACCGGCGGTCCCTGCGGCGCTACCGGGCACGGAAGATACGCCGGCGGGACTTCGGCCGAGGGGGGATTTGGTCCTAAGGCTACGCCAAGACAACCGAGGACGCCACAAGCTATCACCTCCGTGGGAGGGACCCTATGTCGTGGTGAAGGTGCTCAAGCCCGGCACGTACAAGCTAGCCAACGAGGACGGCGAAGAACTCACCAACGCTTGGAACATCCAACAGCTACGTCGCTTCTATCCCTAGCTAGGATTTCCACGTCTTTTGTTGTAAATCACGTGCCCAACACCCCAGTTGGCGACAACCATGTAAACATCACCAGTTCAATAAAAAGGGCAACTCGGCTTTCCCCGAAACCCAAGTTACCCTCGGGGGCTACTACGGGGGCATCCCCCCCCCCCCCCCAAAAAAATGGTCCCGGTTTTTTCGCAAAAAAAAACCCACGCGCGCTAAGCATGTTTCCACTTCGGCCTCGAGCAAAATTCGAACAGGGCGCAGGCAGCCTAGCGGAAAGGACGCGCGAGCCAGAGATAGCCTACGCCTCCGCGAGGATACGGCCCTTCTCTCTTGCCTCCGACCCAGCAGGCTGCTCGCGAAAACCGAACTTCCCTAACTAGAATTTACTCAGGAAGAAGGAGAAACAAAAAAGCGCAATAAAGTAAAGGACACCATTTCACTTTCACAAGTGTTTGAAACAAAACGATTTGTCCATTTACATGGCCACATGGCCTGTACACTAACACAAAAACAAAAAAGGGCTCGGCACCCGGCAATCTTCAGGCTGGCGGAGCATCGGCGTCGGCGGCATCCGGGAACAGAAACTCCTCGAAGGCCTCGGCGAGCGCCCCTGCGGCGTCAGCAGCTAACGCGTCCACACGCTCCATCGCCACCTCGTCCTCGACGCCCTTGGGGACGATGTAACCCTCTACCACGGCCTCGAAGTTGATCTCGTAATGAGATCGCACCACCCCGAGGGCCTTCTGGACGCCGAGGTGCAGCGCCCGGCGCATGCGCCTGGTGACGTGCCCACCGAGGGCGCGCGGGCGGGCGGCCGGCCGAACTCCCGGCCGCGCCTCGCCCTCCTCCACGACCTGGCAGGTCTCGAGGGCCGTAGAGCGCAGCCCCAACAGCTCCTGCTCAGAGGAGTTGTAGGAGGCCTGCAGCGCCTCGGCATGCTCGGTCGCGTGCCCCAGCGCGGTGCGCAGGCCTGAAAGTTGCAAGCAAGAGGGGGATCAGAAAAGGGGGCGAACCCTCTAAGGGAAAATCAGCAAAACAAAAGACAAAACAATGACCTACCTTCGACTTGTTTCCTCTCCACCTCGAGCGCGCAGCGCTCGGCCTCGACCGCCTGCTGAAGGCCGCTGACGGTCTCGCTCTGCTCCTGGAGGGCCAGCTCCTGGCTCGCGCTCGTGATGCTGAGCACCACCAGTTCGCCCTCGAGCTTCGAGAACTCGCGTTCCGCCCCTCCGGCGACACGCGCCGCCTCGCGAGTGACGCGCTCTGCTCGCCGAGCGCCGGCCGGCGTCGGCAAGAGGCGCCTCGCTCTCGCCGGCGCCGCCCCTCGGCCCCGGCGGGCGGTACGTTCTGTAGGAGCCGGTCCTCCGCGATGGCGAGCGCCGCAACCTTGGAATCGAGGGTGGCCTTCGGTTCGTCGGCCTCCTTGGCCTTCCGCTCGGCCATGTGCGCCCTCTCCTCGGCCCGGCTCGCCGGGCTCGCGTCCCCCGGAGCAACGAATGGAGCTCCGGGTTGTCGTTGCGGATAGCGACCACCTCCACCTCCCGGTTGGCCACCGAGGGGTGCGCATCCTCTCCGAGTCCGCCCGCGCCGCCGCGCCGCCTCATCCGGTCGATGAGGGCCGTACGGACCCGCTCGAGGGTGGAGGGGCGCACGCGCGGCCCGCCCTCGCTCTCTTGGAGGCTGGTCGCGAAGGGCCTCCGCCCCGCACGGACGGCCCACTGTCCGGGGTCCTCAAGGCGTCGGCAAGCACGTCGAAGGCGACACACCGCTCCCAGAGCCGGCAGAGCTGGGCGCTCATCTGATCGAAGGCGCCGTACTTGTCGCGGGTGCGGTGCTCGAGCTCCTGCCGCCAACAAATTGAAACCAGTAAGCAACGCGCTGCAAGGATCGAGCGTGAAGACGAAAAAATCAAAGAAAATAGACGACAGCGCCTCACCTGGAAGACACGCCACGCGGGGCCGCCATGAATCCGTAGCGCCTCGTTCGACGCTCGGTTGAGCGCGGCGCTGTGGTCGCGGAGCTCTCCCCACAGCTCCTGCTCCTCCTGGGCGTCGGCAAAGGCGGGCGGATCGCCAACGCACCCCTCTCCCGGGCGGAGCGGCCGACGCGGGAAGAAGAGGCCTCGGTGCGGGTGCCCTCGGCCTCCTGCCACCATGTGGCCGTCCCGCCGCCTCACAAGAGCCCCCCTCACGGGGACTCGGAGGACGGCGTAGGGAAGCTCACCCACCGATCCCACCGGGCGGCGGGGGAGTCCTCGGCGGACACCGCCGGCGGGCGCCCGCTGCGGCCGGCGCCGCCGGCCGCGCCTCTACCACAACCGGCGCCCGCCGCTCCTCGACGGCCGCGGGCCGCGCGCGGCGCGGGCGGAACCACCGACCGCGGCCTCGAGGGCCTCGGCCCGTACCTTGCGAGCCCTCGCCGGCCGGCCGCCGCCGCCGCGCTCGCCCCCGCCGCGGCGCCCTCGACGAACGCCGCCAGGTGCGGATGGACGCGTCCGCCCTCAACACCTTGGCCGGTGCGAGGGGAGGCACGGTTGGCACCACCCTGCGCAAGAATGAGCGAATCGTCAGGTCCCTACCTATCAGACACGCAACCTCTCGAAAGGACAAGTCTCTCACCTCGAGGAGGAAAAGGCACACTTCCTCTTCCTCGAGTTCCCGGCCGACGACGCCGGCGCGGCCGGCGCGGTCGCCGCTACGCCTCCGACCATCTCCACCGCGCGCGCGGGCCCCACTCCGCGCGCGGGCGCGTCCGTCGCGCGCACCTCCGGGCGCGCGCCGGCGCCTCCGTGGCCCGCACCACCCCCTGTTGTCGATTGCACGGCGGCGGGCGCCTCCGCACCCGCCCCGGCGATGCCGCTCCCCGCCGCCGGAGCCGGCTCGGCGGACAGGGGCGCAGGCTCCCACCTATCCGGGAGAACCTGCCCCCCAACCTCTTTCTCTTCCTCCTCCTCATCCGAGGACGAGTACTCCTCGGTCCCCGGTGAGGAGAGCCCCTGCTGCTCACGCAGCCGGTACTCCTCGCTCCCTCGCTCGCGACGCTCGCGATGTCGCCTTGCGCGCTCCTTCTTGCGTGCCGCCCGCTCCCGCTCTCGCTGCTGCGCCGCGCGACCAAGCGCGCGAGAGCGGGGAGTGGTCGGGTCGGATTTCGCAGCGCTCACCTGCACCAGCTGCGAGCGAAGCATCGAAATGCATCAACAACCCGAGGTTTCAGCAAAATCGAAATGAAATCAAGAATTCCACTCACCAGCTCGCCGGTGGGGAGCTTCTCAATGTCCCACAGCGACCGGTCGCTGCGCACGGACTTGGAGTCGACGGCGCTCCGCGCCCACGTAGCTGCGTACTCCCGCAGGAGGGGGGCCTGCAGCATCCGCGACCTTGCCAGCGCGATGGGGTCCGCCGTTTCGGTCATCTCGAAGATGCGGAGCGGCCTCTCCATCAGGGGGACGACCCGCCGGTGGTGGAGGAAGGCAAGGACGGCCCCTGCGGTCGGCCCCGGTCCGCCGGATTCTTCGGCGCGTCCGAGAGTGAGTCCAACCGATTCGGTGCTTCGGGGCGGGGACACCCCGTGGCGCCGGGGAGTCGGGCTCGTCCCGGAGCACCAAACCGGTGTAGGGGAGACCAGAGCTCGTCGTTGCGAAGGTAGAACCACCCCCGCTCCCAGCCTGCGTTGTTGGTCGTCATGGTGCAGGGGATGTACTCGTCCTTGCGCTGACCCCGCAAGGCGAGCGACATGCCGCCGGCGCGCACCGCGCGGCGGGTCCTCTGCTTTGTCGTCGGCTGCGTAAACAACTCCGCGCGAAAGAGGTGAATCCAGAGATCCCAGTTCACCGGGATCCCTAGATAGCCCTCGCAGACGCCAACAAACGTGGCCGCCTGTGAGATCGCCTTCGGCGCGAAGTTGTGAAGCTCCACGCCGTAGTGGTGGCAGAGCACGCGCATAAACGGCTCGCCGGCGCCGTGAAACCTCGCTCATGGAAGCGGGTGAAGCTAACCACGTACCCACTCGGAGGGTTGGGCGCGTGGTTCCTTGCCGGCGGCACGATCCACTCCGCCGGCCGTCCGTCCACGTTCGCCGCCAGCTGGCCGGCGGACACCCGGCCGGTTCGGCGCCGGCCCGCGTTACCGTCGAGCGCTCCCACACGTACGGGTCGACGATGACGAGAGGCGGTTGGGGCGCCATGAGGGAAGACAAGGGGGCGAGGGACGAAGGACGGGAAGAAGGAGAAGAGCTCCAAAGGAAGAAGGCTGCTTGGGCAAGAACAACTCGGGGGCTGCGGCGCAAGGAGCAATAATGGCGAATGCTAAGGTAAAAAACCGCCGTTTTCCCCGCTCGTCAGATTTATAGGCTGCGGGCGTGCTCTCCGGAGCGTGCACCCCGCGCGCATTAACTGCAGGGGGAATATTCTTTCGATGACGGGCGGGCCCCACCACGACCGTTGCGGCCATGCAACTGCTCACGGCCCATCATCACGGCGTAGAAACGGGAGGGCCGTGGCAGGCGGTCACATCCGCCTGCCCGCACCGCCCACTACGCGCGCGGTTACAACACCTAAAAAGACGCGCCCGCGGTGTGAAACTACAACCGCGACTGCGAAGCATTAAATGGCCCGGTCCCTTACCAAGTAAAGAAGACCCTCGAGTGGCGCGAGCCTCTGGTTCAGAAAAATTCGACCCTCGAAGTTAGCAAGCATCGGCCGGACACCTCAGGGCCTGTTTGAAGTAAAACAGGCACCATAGGTACCTTCGACGCACTATTTTACTAATCAGCGTCTCGAGGGCTGACACGGTCAGGGACCCTCGAGGACTCGCAAATGCAGAGACGGGGGCGCCTAGCCGCCACCCCGCACTATTTTACTGATCAGCGTCTCGAGGGATGACACGGTCAGGGACCCTCGAGGACTCGCAGATGCAAAGACGGGGGCGCCTAGCCGCCACCCCGCGCTATTTTACTGATCAGCGTCTCGAGTGCTGACACGGTCAGGGACCCTCGAGAACTCGCAGATGCAAAGACGGGGGCGCCTAGCCGCCACCCCGCGCTATTTTACTGATCAGCGTCTCGAGGGCTGACACGGTCAGGGACCCTCGAGAACTCGAAGATGCAAAGACGGGAGCACCTAGCCGCCGCCCCGCACGGCCTGCTGATCAGAGGTTCGAAGCCTGACCCTCGACGGGTTCGAACAGGAGCCCCAGATCACCAGAGTCAGGGACGATGAGGGCACGCGCACTCGAACCGTTCCTCGAGCCCGCCGGTTCGAGGGTGCCCCACATGTCGTGTTCGGGAGCTAGCGAGGGCAGCTAGCCAGGAGGATCCCACCGAGGGAGAGCTCGCGCCCTCGGTCCCTAGCGAATGGGACCGAGCCCCACCTAGCAAACCCGCGCAAGCGCTTTAATGGACGCGTCCCCGGACCGCGCAGCCTACCCTTATCGAACGGGGCATGGGCGTACACCCAAACCACCCACTAACGGCTCGACGAGGAGTCCACAATCCGCGACCCGATCGATGGGGGTTGCGGAAACCTCACCCTCCGTCCCGCGGAGGGACGGCCAGGGCGCGTTAAAAACAAGTCGTAGAGCTACTACCCGATCGCCTCGAACGGGCCCAGGCTCGGGGGCTCGACGCACGGCTACACCTCCTGGATTGCACCGGCCGCGGATGGTACCAGCTGCACGTGCGTCACCAAAGCCGGCTGAAACATCGCCGACGCCGGTTGAAATACGTACCACGCCCTCTGACCAAATCTCGCGGTAAAACTCCTGCAGGAGCACCCACGCTCCTACAGGGCTTCGGGGGCTACACCCGCGGGTCTGCTGACGCGGCCCCACGGAAAGCATTCGCAATCCAGGAGGGAATGACGTCCTATCCGTAGGCTCCAGCATCTGCGGGAGCCTGGTCGGTGAATCCGCAGATGCTCGCGGGCTACTGTCGGGGAAAGCCCTGGGGGTCCCCTTAAACAACTAGGGAAACCCCACTTAAAACCTGCAAAAAACCAAGGGTAAGTGCATCTTGCTTAAGCGTGCACACGGAGCACGGCCCACGCCGCGGTGGCCCCGGCGGCCCACCGAGGCGGCCCACTCAAAGAACCCCTCGAGCAGGCTCCGCCTCGCTCGAGGGCGCACATCTCCCTCGAGCGGGCTCCGCCCCGTTCGAGGGCGTACGCTTACCTCGAGCGGGCTCCGCCTCGCTCGAGGGTCCACGCCGCCCCCGAGCAAGCTCCACCTAGTTCGAGGGCGCTCCGCACGCGCACGCCCGTTCATGTACGCGAGTACGGGCATTTAATGCTCTGACAACGGCGGGGCGGCGCCATCATGCGCCTGGGACTCACGCCCCGGTCCTGTTGCACCAACTCCCTAGGAGGGAACCCATCCCCGCCACTGTGGGGGACTGTGCGACGTGGCCGGTGCTAGCCCCGTGACGCCGCGCCGCCTACTCCCGTACGGCTAACGCGCCGAGCCCTCGAAGGGGGGCCGGCCACACCCTCGAAATGCTTTCCCGTGACTTTGCAGGGCCAGGTCGTGATGTTAGGCCGGCGGGGCGCCATCCCTGCCACTGTTAACGGCAGGCGGCCGCCCCCGCGCGTACAACCCCACGCCGGGCACTGTGGTAACAGCTCCGGCGCTGTGAAGCATGCGGGAACGGGACGCCGCCATGCCTGCCACTGTATCCCGTACGGATCGACGTCAGCAACCCCCTCGAGCCCGCCTGGGGACATCACGGCCATCCACTGCACTCCTACCCTCGAAGCTACCACTGTTCGGGTACAAGATACGCCATGATGGCCAGATCGCGGCAAGGACTGTCAAGGCGGCCGCCTACTCTACGGCGCGGCGCACCATACTTCCCCATGTAGCTGAATAGTGCGGCATGCATGTAATTCTCCCCTCTCCTTGGCCTACAAAGGGAAGGCGAACTCCCCTGCCGCAGGGGACAAGGAACAACAGACAAATTACGACACACCACACACTCGCTTTCCAATTCTCCCACAACATCTTCAGCCATTTCACTAGGGACTTGGAGGCCACGCTTCCTCTCCCGCCTTGCTTGTAGCAGCCCCAAAACACGCACCCCGGTGCTGAGCAATATAGTGCCCCGAGCACACCACTGCTGGACGTACGGCCTCTCAGCCGGAACTAGAATAAAACTCTGTCTTTGATTGCTTGGCATCGACCATTGAGGGACAGAGCTTGGTGCCTATTACTGGTTAGTGTCGGGACCACATTCCGCACCGACAGTTAGCAACAATTTATTCAAAACAGACTTGGATCAACAAAATCCATCCATCAAATCCACAGTCAATCAATTGAAGATGAACTATTAAGGCATGTCTCCATAATCCACCTTGACATAAATATATAGCAGATTGGGTGGACTACATGATAAACCACTGTGATGCAATTCCCAATGACATTATGTGGCCATCGAAATTAAAATATGCTAACAGGTCCAAAGCATAACTGTCGATCTGAGCATAGCAAAATTAAAGTATATGCTAACATGTCCAAAGCATAATTGCCGATCTGGTATATTCAAAGCATAGCAGAATTAAAGTGTGCTGACATCCATTATGCTTTTCATGAATTTACATTGCAAAAATTATAGCACCAGGAACTTGAAAATGAATTGAAACATTTCATATAACCTCATGTGCTAGCAACAATTTATTCAAAACGGACTTCGAGCAACAAAATTCATTCCTCAAATCCACAATCAATCAATTGAAGGTGAACAATCAAGTCATGTTTCCCTAATCCACCTTGACACGAGTATATAGCATATTGGGGGGACTACATTATAAACCATTGCGATGCAATTACCAATGATATTATGTGCCCATCGAATTAAAATAAGCTAACATGTCCAAAGCACAACTTTCGATCTGAACATAGCAGAATTAAAGTATATGCTAACAGGTCGAAAGCATAACTGTCGATCAGGTACATTCAGAGCATAGCATAATTAAAGTATGCTAACCTCCTTTATGCTTTTCATGAATTTACAGTGCAAAAATTATAGCACCAGTAACATGAAAATGAATTTCAACATTTCATATAACTTCATGTGTTAGCAACAATTTATTCAAAACAGACTCAGATCAACAAAATCTATCCATCAGATCCACAGTCAATCAATTCAAGATGAACAAATAAGGCATGTCTCCCTAATCGACCTTGACATGAGTATATAGCATATTGGGTGGACTACATTATAAACCACTGCGATGCAATTCCCAATGACATTATGTGTCCATCAGAATTAAAATATGCTAACAGGTCCAAAGCATAACTGTTGATATGAACATAGCAGAATTAAAGTATATTCAAAGCATAGCAAAATTAAAGTATGCTAACATCCGTTATGCTTTTCATGAATTTACAGTGCAAAAATTATAGGACTAAGAACTTGAAAATGTATTTCAACATTTCATATAACTTCATATGTTAGCAACAATTTATTCAAGACAGACTTGGAGCAACAAAATCCATCCATCAAATCCACAGTCAATCAATTGAAGATGAACAATTAAGGCATGTCTCCCTAATCCACCTTGACATAGATATATAGCAGATTGGGTGGACTACATTGTAAACCACTACGATGCAATTCCCAATGACATTATGTGCCCATCAGAATTAAAATATGCTAACAGGTCCAAAGCAGATATGTCAATCTAAGGATAGCAGAATTAAAGTATATGCTAACTGGTCCAAAGAATAAATGTCGATCTGGTACATTCAGAGCATAGCAGAATTAAAGTATGCTAACATCCTTTATTCTTTTCATGAATTAACAGTGCAAAAATTATAGCACCAGGAACATGAAAATGAATTTCAACATTTCGTATAACATCATCTGTTAGCAAAAATTTATTCAAAACATACTTGGAGCAACAAAATCCATCCATCAAATTCCACACTCAATCAATTGAAGATGAACTATTAAAGCATATCTCCCTAATCCACCTTGACATAAATATATAGCAGATTGGGTCCACTACATTATAAACCAATGCAATGCAATTCACAATGACAATATGTGCCCATCAGAATTAAAATATGCTAACATGTTCTAAGCATAACTGTCGATCTAAACATAGCAGAATTAAATTATATGCTAACAGGTCCAAAGCATAACTGTCGATCTGGTACATTCAGAGCATAGCAGAATTAAAGTATGCTAACATCCTTTATGCTTTTCATGAATTTATAGTACAAAAAATATAGCACTAGGAACACGAAAATGAATTTCAACATTTCATATAACTTCTTCTGTGGGCAACAATTTATTCAAAACAGACTTGGAGCAACAAAATCCATCCATCAAATCCATAGTCAATCAATTGAAGATGAAGTATTAAGGCATGTCTTCCTAATCCACCTTGACATGAGTATGTAGCAGATTGGGTGGACTACACTATAAACCACTGCGATGCAATTGCCAATGACATTATGTGCCCATCAGAATTAAAATATGCTAACTGGTCCAAAGTATAACTGTCGATCTGAGCATAGCAGAATTAAAGTATATGCTAATAGGTCCAAAGCATAACTGTCGATCTGGTACATTCAGAGCATAGCAGGATTAAAGTATGCTAACATCCTTTATACTTTTCATGAATTTACAGTGCAAAAATTATAGCGCCAGGAACATGAAAATGAATTTCAACATTATATATAACTTCATTTGTTAGCAACAATTTATTGAAAACAGACTAGGAGTAATAAAATCCATCCATAAAATCCTCAGACAATCAATTGAAGATGAACTATTAAGGCATGTCTCCCTAAGCCACCTTGACATGAATATATAGCAGATTGGGTGGACTACATGATAAACCACTGCGATGCAATTCCCAATTACATTATGTGGCCATCAGAATTAAAATATGCTAACAGGTCCAAAGCATAACTGTCGATCTAAACATAGCATAATTAAAGTATATGCTAACAGGTCCAAGGCATAATTGTCGATCTGGTACATTCCGAGCAAAGCAGAATTAAAGTATGCTAACATCCTTTATGGCTTTTCATGAATTTACAGTACAAAATTTATTGCACCAGGAACATGAAAATGAATTTCAACATTTCATATAACTTCTTCTGTTAGCAACAATTTATTCAAAACAGACTTGGAGCAACAAAATCCATCCCTCAAATCGACAGTCAATCAATTGAAGATTAACTATTAAGGCATGTCTCCCTAATCCACCTTGACATGAGTATATAGCAGATTGGGTGGACTACATTATAAACCACAGCGATTCAATTCCCAATGACATTATGTGCCCATCAGAATTGAAATATGCTAACAGGTCCAAAGCAGATATGTCAATCTGAGGATAGCAGAATTAAAGTATATGCTAACTGGTCCAAAGCATAAATGTTGATCTGGTACATTCGTAGCACGATGGTAATTAAAGTATGCTAACATCCTTTATACTTTTCATGGATTTACAGTGCAAAACTTATAGCACTAGGAACATGAATATGAATTTCAACATTTCGGATCACTTGATCTATTAGCAACAATTTATTCGAAACGGACTTGGAGCAACAAAATCCATCCCTCAAATCCACAAGTGAATCGATTGAAGATGAACTATTAAGGCATGTCTCCCTAATCCACCTTGACATGAGTATATAGCAGATTGGGTGGACTACATTATAAACCACCGTGATGCAATTCCCAATGACATTATGTGGCCATCGAAATTAAAATATGCTAACGAGTCCAAAGCATAATCGTCGATCCGAGCATAGCAAAATTAAAGTATATGCTAACATGTCCAAAGCATAATTGCCGATCTGGTATATTCAAAGCATAGCAGAATTAAAGTGTGCTGACATCCATTATGCTTTTCATGAATTTACATTGCAAAAATTATAGCACCAGGAACTTGAAAATGAATTGAAACATTTCATATAACCTCATGTGCTAGCAACAATTTATTCAAAACAGACTTGGAGCAACAAAATTCATTCCTCAAATCCACAGTCAATCAATTGAAGGTGAACAATCAAGGCATGTTTCCCTAATCCACCTTGACACGAGTATATAGCATATTGGGGGGACTACATTATAAACCACTGCGATGCAATTACCAATGACATTATGTGCCCATCAGAATTAAAATAAGCTAACAGGTCCAAAGCACAACTTTCGATCTGAACATAGCAGAATTAAAGTATATGCTAACAGGTCGAAAGCATAACTGTCGATCAGGTACATTCAGAGCATAGCATAATTAAAGTATGCTAACCTCCTTTATGCTTTTCATGAATTTACAGTGCAAAAATTATAGCACCAGTAACATGAAAATGAATTTCAACATTTCATATAACTTCATGTGTTAGCAACAATTTATTCAAAACGGACTCGATCAACAAAATCTATCCATCAGATCCACAGTCAATCAATTCAAGATGAACAAATAAGGCATGTCTCCCTAATCGACCTTGACATGAGTATATAGCATATTGGGTGGACTACATTATAAACCACTGCGATGCAATTCCCAATGACATTATGTGTCCATCAGAATTAGAATATGCTAACAGTCCAAAGCATAACTCGTCGATCTAAACATAGCATAATTAAAGTATATGCTAACAGGTCCAAGGCATAATTGTCGATCTGGTACATTCCGAGCAAAGCAGAATTAAAGTATGCTAACATCCTTTATGGCTTTTCATGAATTTACAGTACAAAATTTATTGCACCAGGAACATGAAAATGAATTTCAACATTTCATATAACTTCTTCTGTTAGCAACAATTTATTCAATACAGACATGGAGCAACAAAATTCATCCATCAAATCCACAGTCAATCAATTGAAGATGAACTATTAAGGCATGTCTCCCTAATCCACCTTGACATGAGTATATAGCAGATTGGGTGGACTACATTATAAACCACTGCAACGCAATTCCCAATGACAGTATGTGCCCATCGAATTAAGATATGCTAACAGGTCTAAAGCAGATATGTCAATCTGAGGATAGCAGAATTAAAGTATATGCTAACTGGTCCAAAGCATAAATGTCGATCTGGTACATTCAGAGCACAGCAGAATTAAAGTATGCTAACATCCTTTATACTTTTCATGGATTTACAGTGCAAAACTTATAGCACTAGGAACATGAATATGAATTTCAACATTTCAGATCACTTGATCTATTAGCAACAATTTATTCGAAACAGACTTGGAGCAACAAAATCCATCCCTCAAATCCACAGTGAATCGATTGTAGATGAACTATTAAGGCATGTCTCCCTAATCCACCTTGACATGAGTATATAGCAGATTGGGTGGACTACATTATAAACCACTGCGACGCAATTCCCAATGACATTATGTGCCCATCAGAATTTAAATATGCTAATAGGTCCAAAGAACAACTGTCGATCAAAAAGCATAGCAGAATTAAAGTATATGCTAACAGGTCCAAAGCATAACTGTCGATCTGGTACATTCAGAGCATAACAGAATTAAAGTATGCTAACAATCTTTATACTTTTCATGGATTTATAGTGCAAAAATTATAGCACCAGGAACATGAATACGAATTTCAACATTTCATATAACTTGATCTGTTAGCAACAATTTATTCGAAACAGACTTGGAGCAACCAAATCCACCCCTCAATGCCACAGTCAATCAATTGAAGATGAACTATTAAGGCATGACTCCCTAATCCACCGTGACATGAGTATATAGCAGATTGGGTGGACTCCATTATAAACCACTGCGATGCAATTCCCAATGACATTATGTGCCCATCAGAATTAAAACATGCTAACAGGTCCAAAGCATAACCGTTGATGCGGTACATTCGAGCATAGTAGAATTAAAACATGCTAATATCCTTTATGATTTTCATGAATTAACAGGGCAAAAATTATAGGATCAGGAACATGAAAATGAATTTCAATATTTCATATAACTTCATCTATTAGCAACAATTTATTCAAAATAGACTTGGAGCAACAAAATCCATCCATCAAATCCACAGTCAATCAATTGAAAATGAACTATTAAGGCATGTCTCCCTGATCCACGTTGACATGAGTATATAGCACATTGGGTGGAGAACATTATAAACCACTGTGATGCAATTCCCACTGACATTATGTGGCCATCATAATTAAGGTATGCTAAAAGGTCCAAAGTATATGTGTTCATCTGGTACATTCAGAGCATAGCAGAATTAAAGTATGCTAACATCCTTTATGCTTTTCATGAATTTACAGTGCAAACAATTATAGCACCTGGAACATGACAATGAATTTCAACATTTCATATAACTTCATCTGTTAGCAACAATTTATTCAAAACAGTTTTGGAGCAACAAAATTCATCCCTCAAATCCACAGTTAATCAATTGATGCTGAACTATTAAGGCATGTCTCCCTAATCCACCTTGACATGAATATATAGGAGATTGGGTGGACTACATTATAAACCACTCTGATGCAATTCCCAATGGCATTTTGTGCCCGTCAGAATTAAAATATGCTAACAGGTCCAAAGCATAACTGTCGATCTGAACATAGCAGAATTAAAGTATATGCTAACAGGTCCAAAGCATAACTATCGATCTGGTACATTCAGAGCATAGCAGAATTAAAGTATGCTAACAGGTCAAAAGTATAATTGTCTATCTAGTACATTCATAGCATAGTAGAATTAAAGTATGCTAACATCCTTTATGCTTTTCATGAATTTACAGTACAAAATTTATAACACCAGGAATATGAAAATGAATTTCAACATTTCATATAACCTCTTCTGTTAGTAACAATTTATTCAATACATACATGGGGCAATAAAATCCATCCATCAAATCCACAGTCAATCAATTGAAGATGAACTATTAAGGCAGATTGGGAGGACTACAGTATTGCAACAACCTAGGAACTTAGGTGTGTAAATTTTGCGAAAATTTATAACTTTTTGAATGAAATTGAGTGCTATCAATTTTCAAGCCAAATTGCTAGCCCTCTTCTGAATACTCCACCAGATTAACCCATTTATAAAAACATATGTTGAAACTACGGTAAAAATATGTGAGTTGGACTTTTCTGGTTTATTTGGATTTTATTGTATGTGGTTTGAATTTGGAAATAATTCAAATTCAAACTTAATCTATAGCTTTTAATCCAAAACCTATTCCCAAAGCTTTAAACCCCTTCCTGGGCCGGCCTCCCCTAAAGCCTGCTGCGGGACCATTTAGCTCGCCGGCCCAACAACCAAACCAGCCCACTGGTTCACCCTTGATTCTTTCACTGCCGGGCAGGGCCCACACGTCAGCCACTGTTTCCCCTTCCCTTCTTCCCCTTTCTCCTTCGCTTTTACCCGGCGGCCAGTCAACCGAGCCGCATCGCGCATGGGGCGCGCGATGGGACGGCCGCGCCGGCCGGGCGGCCCGCACGGCGAGGGGATCGGAGCGTGCTCACGCACGAGTCTAATCCGGCCGGACGGTGAGGACCATGTGTGGTTCGAGGACCGGTGGATGGTCGCTTCCTTGTGTGATGAGTGATTGACAACGTTGTGTGGACCGATTCTTGGCTAAGTATTGCGAGGTGCGGCCGCGGCTTGACTCGTGTTGGTGCGGGTGAAGAACAAGCGCGAAAGGTCGTCGCCGGTGAGGCCTCCGGGTGTGGAGAAGACAAGTAGGCTTCGTTCGAGGGACCCGGTGGCCGGCGGGGGTCAAGTGCGGGCCGCATGGTGGCATGAACAACAAGATGAAGTCGTGGACGGTTTCTTGGTTGAGCCTCAAAACCAAGGTCGAGCCGGGACTACGTGGGAGCCAAGTCATGAGTGGAGATTGGCGGAGGCTACACCGAGTTCGCGGGGTTTCCGTGGTTCACCGTAAAACCATTGGGTTCCTTGGTTGATCCACAAAGCCAAGACCGGAGAACCGAAGACGGAGGTGTAGCAAGACGCACGGACCGGTCGACCGGTGGGTCTGACCGGTCTGACCGGTGGGGACCGGTCTGACCGGTGAGGAGCACCGGTCTGACCGGTGTGCGACGACGCGATCCCGAATCTTCGAAGCGGAGGACACGCGTCGGGATCGCATAGCTTGCGTCGAGGCTACGCGAGGGTGCGGTCGCCGGGCATCCGTCCGATGGTGAAGACATCAAGAATTCCAAATCCGCCCTTGAGGGGCTTGTATCCCTAGTTAGTAGAGAGGGGCATTTTAGACTTTCGGTTGCCGCCTATATAACCCAAGAGGTGAGAGGATGGCAGCCAACTCTTGGAACCCTAGCTCATTAGTTTTCCTATTTTTCCACCTATTTTCCTTAGGTTTTCTCTAGGACTAGCAAGAGAGCTTCACGGAGAGATCTTGTAGAGAGGGATGGATGATCGGGCGGCTTGCTAGACCTTGTACGAACCTTTGTTTCATGTATAGATGATTCGGCGTGGTTCCTCAAGGTTTGGATGTGTTTTCCCCGGTTGTTCTTGGTGGTGATTTTCGGAGCCCTTTCTCGGTGATTTCTTTGGGTTGTTTTCGAGGCTTTTCTCTTGGGGATTTGATGGGGGAAATTTGTGGGAACCCTTCGTGGTTCTTTGGGCTGTGATTCCCCTCCCAAATCCGTGAGTAAAAGTGCTCGATTTTGGGGGTTTCTTGAGTTCTTGGGTTGGAAGTGCTTTCGGCGGGATTTCTTCGATTCCTCCTTTTTGGACGAGATTTGGTGGGATTAAACTTGGCTATGGACTCCTCATGAGGTGCTCCTGATATCCCCAAAGTTTTGTTCAAGTCCGTGGAGCGATTCGGGAGATCGAGATTTGGATTTGGGGGAGTTGACCCGCGGTGTCTTGTTCATCCCGAGCCGCCCCGTGCCACACCGGCTCGACCGGTGCTCTTGACCGGTCCGACCGGTGCAAGCCCTTGTGGGTTTTTGCTCGGGTGAACGTCTTGGTGTGTTCGTTGTTGTCCCGTGTTGCCGTCGTTTCGAGTTTGGGTCCGTTTGGTGGTCGGTTGGCTGTTTGGTGCCTTGGGGGCTTTCGGCCGCCATCGGTCCGACCGGTGTGTCTCACCGGTCCGACCGGTGTAGAGCCACTTAGTGAAAGTTGCTCGGTTTCACCAGCGAGGGACCGGTCGACCGGTGGTGCTCACCGGTCCGACCGGTGTGGGTCTCGTAGACTCGAGGCTTGGTTTTTCCGCCGCGTTTCTCGGGTCGGAAGGTTGCGTGTTGGTTCCTAGGTCCGGTGGCACTCCGGTGGCTACGTGGGCTTGACCAACCTTGGTAGTGAGTCGGAGACGTGTGTTGGAAGCCGCGTTCGTCTTGTTGGAGTTTTCATCTCCTTCGAGAAGAATTTTTATCGGCTCCCATTCACCCCCCCCCCTCTCGGTTCGCCGTATCGGTCCTTCAAGTGGTATCGAGCCGGTTCGGGTCTTTGTTGACTCTAACCGGTCTAAGATCCAAGGATGGCGTACCGGGAGAACGGGGTTCGGGTCCTCCACACTTCGATGGCAAGAACTACCGGATGTGGAGCAAGCGGATGGGTGCGTTTCTCCGCGTAAAGGGTCGATCCTTTGGGATGTCACGGTGGACACAAGCTATGTCCGCGGTTGATTTCCTCGCTCCGGGATCGAGGGGACGGCTTCGACGCCAACAATAAGGCGGTCGACTACTTGTTTCGTGCTTTGTGTCAGCCTGAATTCGATCGGGTGCACACCGAGCACTTGGCTTGTAGGATTTGGGCGGTGCTGAAGGAGGCTCATGTTGGGAAGACCCAGGTTCAGGCACGGATGTATGCGACTTACCGGAGAGAGTACGAGAACTTCACTCATCTCCCCGGTGAGTCCATCGATGCCTTGTTTCAGAGGTTCACGGTGGTGGTGAACAACATGAGGGCCAATGTGGACGTGCTCCCGTACGATGATCATGATAGAGCGGTCAAGCTCTTACACTCTTTGGATCGTACGATATGGGGCGGAAAGTTCGAGGCCATTGTGGAGTCGGAGAAGTATGACACTCTGACGGTGAACGAGCCGTTCTCGAAGCTCAAGTCGGGCCGAGGTGGATAGGGGCATGATCGCCAAGCTCGAGGGACCGACCGATTCCCATAGTCTTGCCCTCGTTGGTGGTTCCAAAGGAAAGACTAACTCTAACCCATCCACCGAGATGTTCTCGTTTTCCTCTTTGATGTCTATGCCGGATGAGGAGTTTGATGACCTTGGAGAGGACGAGTCGGCGCCGTTGACGAGGCGGTTCGAGAGGTTGCACGAGAACCGCGTGAACATGAGGAGGAACACGAGGACTTGCTTCCAGTGCGGCAAGCCGGGACACTTCGTCGCCGACTGCCCGGAGAAGGCCGAGAACAAGGACAGCTACAAGCACAAGCCGAGGAAGAACGACGACAAGTACCGTTCGAGGTGCGACCACAAGAGCAAGCACAAGAACAAGTACAAGGACGAGCGACGATCGAGGAAGAAGGAGGGCCGAGGCAAGGCCCGAGCGATGGTGGGAGCGAGCGACGTCGACTCCGGTTCCGCGTACTCCACCTCGAGCTCGAGCGGCGGCGACGACGAGGGAGATCGCCGCAAGAACAAGAGGTCGTCCAAGAACCCGAGCGGGCTGAGGCGCCGCGAGAGACGGCTTCGCACCATGGCGTTGAGCTCCGGCAGCAAGAAGAGCACACGGAAGCGACTCGGACTGCGAGTCCGACGACGAGGTGCGTGATGAGCTTCCCTTCTTGCGCCAGGAGAATGAGAGGCTTGGCTCTTTGCTTGATAACCGTGATGACATGCTTAGAGAGGCCAAGAAAATGAGGAAAGAGCTTAGGGCTTCACTCGAGGATGCTAGGACTAGAGTGGTGAGCTAGAGACACGGGTGCTTGATAGCAAGCTTGAGATTGATTCGCTTAAGGCTAGCCCCGTTGTTTCGATGAGAATGATTGTGCTGATTGCTCTATTTTCCTTGCTGATCTTGCTTTGTTCAAGGAGAAGCATGCCTCCAAGTGTGAGGAACTAGATGTGCTTAGGGTTGAAGTGGGCCGAGCTTAAGTCTAGACCTGCTTTGCTAGGTGCTTGCACTTCTTGCCCTGTTTTGCATGCTAAGATTGATGAGATGCATGCTTACACTAGTTCGCTCGAGGCTAAATTGAAGGAACCCATGCCTACATCTTGCTCTACCCGTGAAATGCATGCATTGAAAAATTTGGAGCTTGCACATTATGTTGATCGTTTGCGGGATGAGAATGATGATTTGAGGAAGTTGATGGGTTGGTTGTCCGGTCACGAGCCTCAGTTGAGGATGATGATTGAGGCCTTTAAGAGGCAAGATGGTGAGGGACTTGGGGCAAACAAGGTTGGTGAGGGAAGTGGAGAGAATATCCCGGAGCGCCAAAAACCCACCACAAGAATGATTTCCCACCAAAACCTAACCATCTAAGGAACCGACTAGACACAACCCCAGCCTCCACCCGTGTTTCCTACACCCACAAATGACCTACAAAAGCCTATCAAGTTTGTGAGCACTTCGGGGAAAGTGTTCTTTGGGAAGGAGAGTGAGAAGGCTAGTGGTGAGAAACCGGTGGAGGGTTTGAGTGGAGAGAAACCAAGTGAGCAGCCACATCCCAAGCCAAAGCCTAAGCTTGTGAGGTTCCATTGTGGCTATTGTGGGAGAGATGGCCATAAGGAGGAGTTTTGCTTCAAGAGGAAGCGTGAGAAGAGAATGGAGAAGGAGTGGGCTAACAAGGACAAGTACCATCCTTCCAATGGTGTACTTGAGCCTCGTATGCGGATGCCCGGGGGCAAGGCGATTGTGTGGACGGTTCGGGCTTGGGGAGAGAAGAAGGCTGCAGGGGTGGCCGTGCTTGTCCGGGTCACACCGGTCGGACCGGTGTGGGGCACCGGTCGGACCGGTGCGGGCACGGACGGACGGATGTTCGGGTTTCGAGCTCGTGCGGGTGCGAGGGTTGTTTCGGTGGTCGTGGTTCGGTGGTTGGGGTGGAAAGGGTGCGGGTGGTCGGTTGCTAGACGTTCTCCTCCTCGTGCTCAATACGGGGATTGGAGGAGTCGTGGAGTTGAGTTGGAGAGGAAGGACGTTCCACGGGCTTTCTTGCGTGGTTTTGGTCCTCCTCCGGGCGAGAGAGGGGTGGTTCCCTCGGGGGTGGTTACCGTGGTGGTGTTCGTGGAGGTAGTTTTGGTAGGAGAGATGCTTTGGTTGGTGCTAACCCCACTTTCGAGCAAATGGCTCGGCCTTTGGTTTTCCTCTTTTGGTACTAACCCCGGTCTTTGAGTCGTTTGTTCGCTCACGTGCCTATTTTTGAGTTTCGGGTGGGAGACTTGAAGAACATTTGGTTGATTGACTCCGGTTGCTCGAGGCATATGACCGGAGACGAGGGGGTGGTTCTCAAGTCTTGTCCCGGTGGTGACGAAGAGGTACATCACTTTTGGGGACAATGGGCGTGGGCGTGTGCTTTCGAAGGTGAGATAAAAGTGAGTGACAAGATCACTGCGAGGCGTGTTGCTCTTGTTCAATCGGCGGGGTACAATTTGCTTTCGTGTCTCAGTTGTTGGATGAGGGTTTTGAGGTGTTGTTTCGGCCTGGTGGTTCTCGGATTGTGGACTCTCGAGGGGACCTTGTTTGTATGGTCGTTCCCGAGGGTCAGGTGTTTCGTGCTGATTTTTCTCAGTCTTCGGATGTTGAGCGTTGTTTCTTGGCTGGTTCTTCGAGTGAGTTGTGGAAGTGGCATAGGAAGTTGGGTCACTTGAGCTTTGACCTTTTGTCTCGCTTGAGTAAACTCAATTTGGTCCGAGGATTGCCACGGTTGAAGCTTGAGAAAGAGTTGGTTTGTGCTCCGTGTAGGCATGCCAAGATGGTGGCCTCTTCTCACCCGCCTCTCACCGATGTGATGAGCGAGCGTCCATGCGAGCGCTCCATATGGACCTTGTTGGCCCGGCTCGTGTGCGATCCGCGGGTGGGAAGTGGTATGTCCTTGTTGTGGTGGATGACTATTCTCGGTATGCGTGGGTGTTCTTTTACGGAGGATAAGGGGGAGACGTTTGGTTTTGTTCGAGATCTAGTCTTGAGGTTGAGGAACGAGAGGCACGGAGATGCCATACGAGCTATCCGCAGGTGATAATGGCTCGGAATTCGGGGAACTCTCGTTTTGAAACCTTTTGTCATGACTTGGGTCTTGAGCACCGGTTTTCGAGTCCGTATACGCCTCCCCGGAATGGTGTTGTGGAAAGGAAGAACGAGGACCTTGTGCGAGATGGCTCGGACGATGCTTGATGAGCATAGGACTCCGAGGAGGTATTGGGCCGAGGCGGTGAATACCGCATGCTATGTGTCGAACGGGATATACCTCGAGTGCACAAGAAGAAGACATGCTATGAGTTGATGCATGGTCGCACACCCAAGGTGAGTCACTTCCATGTCTTTGGTTGCAAGTGTTTCATTCGAAGAAAGGCGGGGAAGTTGGATAAGTTTGAGGCTAGGTCCGTCGATGGCATTTTCTTTGGTTATGCATCTCATTCTAGAGCATATCGTGTGCTCAATCTTGAAACTAACCAAATCGTGGAGACTTGCGAGGTAACCTTCGACGAGACGGAGCCACGTAGTCGGCTTGTCTTTGAGTGTGCGGGTGATGATGAGCTTGGCGAGGAGATCTTTCGGGGAGGAGGAGCATGAACATGGAGATGATGAGGATGGCGGTGCGGTGCCCCCGCCGAACATGTACCCACTACTTCGACTACGATGTTGGATGGACCCTCTCGCTACACCTACGACGACAAATCAAGAACGAGGAGAAGCCGATGTTGAGGGGGAGGTAGCTTCGAGGCGAGAACCTCCCCGGCGAGTTCAAGTGGATCACCCCGGCTTCGAGGATCATCGGCAACATGGATGAACGCACTACACGGTCGAGGGTTCGGAACAATTCCCATTTTGCTCATGCTGCGTTTGTTGCTTCTTTCGAGCCCAAAGACATTGGACACGCACTATCGATCACAATTGGGTTAACTCGATGCATGAGGAGTTGGAGAATTTTGAGAGGAATCAGGTGTGGGAGTTGGTTGACCCTCCCCCAGGGTGTAAGCCGATTGGTACAAAGTGGGTGTGGAAAAACAAAGAGGGAGAGAAGGGTGAGGTTGTGAGGAACAAGTCGAGACTTGTTGCTCAGGGGTTCAGTCAGAAGGAGGGGATCGACTACGAGGAGACCTTTGCTCCCGTAGCCCGTTTGGAGGCGATTAGGATCCTTCTAGCCTTCTCTGTGGCTAAAGGGTTCAAGTTGCACCAAATGGATGTGAAGAGTGCTTTTCTGAATGGGGTGTTGGAGGAAGAAGTGTATGTGAGACAGCCTCCAGGGTTTGAGAGTGAGAGGTACCCCCACCGGGTGTACAAGTTGAGGAAGGCGCTCGTATGGGTTGGAAGCGGGCGCCTAGAGCTTGGTATGGCGGGGTTGAGGGGGTTCTTGTTTGAGAGAGGTTTTGAGATAGGGAAGGTCGATCGGACCTTGTTTTTTTTGAGGCGGGGCGGAGATATCCGATTGTGCGAGTGTATGTGGATGATATTGTCTTTGGTGGCTCGTCTAACTCTCTTGTTGCGAGGTTTGCGGATGATATGAGCGGGGAGTTTGAGATGAGCATGATGGGTGAGTTGCGAGTTCTTCCTCGGGCTACAAATCAAGCAATCAAAGGAAGGAACATTTGTGCACCGGGCTAAGTACACCAAGGACATTGTGAGGAAGTTCAAGATGGAGGACTCTAAGGCTATGACGATGCCGATGAGTACGACTACGGCTCTTGATGCGGATGAGGAAGGTGAACACGTGGACCGAGAAGGAGTACCGGAGCATGATCGGGTCACTCCTCTACTTGACGGCGACGAGGCCGGACATACGGTTCTCGGTGTGTCCGTGCGCTCGTTTTCAAGCGTCTCCGAGGACTTCGCATCGGCAAGCGGTGAAGCGAATTTTCGGGTACTTGCGTCACACTCCCGACTTCGGCCTTTGGTACTCCGCGTCCTCTTCTTTGGCGCTTCATGGCTTTTCGGACGCGGATTTTGCCGGGTGTCGGTTGGATAGGAAGTCCACTTACGGGACTTGCCGTTTTTGGGTTCTTCGTTGGTGTCTTGGTCTTCTCGTAAGCAATCGAGTGTTGCTCAATCCACGACCGAAGCCGAGTATGTTGCCGCTGCTAGTTGTTGCTCTCAGCTCCTTTGGATCACCTACACCATGAGTGACTTTGGTGAGGAGTATACCCATGTCCCACTTCAATGTGATAGCACCGGTGCCATAAGCGTTGCAAAGAACCCAGTGCTCCATTCCAAAACCAAGCACATAGAAGTGAGGTATCATTTTACGAGAGACAATGTCGAGAAAGGAAAGATAGCTTTGATCCATGTACCCACACATGACCAACTAGCCGATATTTTCACCAAACCCCTAGATCAAGCAACTTTCACTCGTCCGCGGGGGAACTTGGTGTGTGTTTAATTTCTTGAGTTGGGTGTGTGGGGGGCTTTCTTTTGCCGGTGGTGTCGAGCCCGTTTTGCCTCTCCTCGAGGAGCCGGTTTGTAGCTTATGTATAGCTTTCCTTTGTGCATTTCTTGCATTTTGGCATGGCATATGTAACATGATGTATAGGCATCCTTGTATCTTAGATTGCATGCATTTTGTATCATATGCATTGGTTAGGACAGCTTCTCTCATATACATTGTTCACCATGGAATGAGATATATGTTTTTGTGAGCTTGTTTGGTATGATATGGTTAGTTTGGCTTAGCTCTTGATGATCTTGATGAATAATCCATGATTGATAGCTATGCTTTTGAAAAATGTCACATGTATGCTCTCTCATGTGTAAATGCCTTTACATGCTCTTGACATGTTTTTGTGGCTTTGCTATGCTTAATTTGTGGTGGGATAGCTAGCTTATTGGTCATATGGGGCCAAAGGCTCTTTTGCCATCATGAATGTTTAGCCCTCTAGATTTATCTTGTGGAGGAGCATAAGTTCCTTTTTGTCGCAAAGACATTTCATGTACCATTTACAAATCTGAAAATGAAATGAAAAATGCTTGGAAATGTGCTCCCATGTCATATGTGCTGAATTTAATTTGCTTTGGGTGCTAAACCGTTGCATGATGCCTACCAATGAGAAGTCTCATACATAGAAGTAGGCACATGGCTCGGTGGCTTTGACATGACATGAGGTGCTTGTGGGTGTTTGTGATGGTCTTATGATTAGAATGGTTGTCCTATCACGATGTTTGTGTGGCTTTGCCATTTTGATATGCTTTGATCATGTTTAGGACTTTGCTCATGAGAGGCAAGTTTTTCACAAAATTGCCAAAATCCATCTTAGCTTCGTCCAATGGTTGTGAAACTTGGTGATCATGTAGTTGAGATCGATACGAAGCCGTAGAGTACCTAACTTGCTCATTTGGACATGTGTAGCTTTCTTTGTTGCATCTTGTATATTTGAGAAGCTCTAGGTTGAAAGTTTTGCATTTTTGGCTTGATTCATGCATTGCCAACAAGGGGGAGAAGTTTGAGCTTGAAATGGCTTGTTGGACGCGTTTAGAAGGTTTTCGAGTGGTTTCGAGCCATTTTCGGGCTTCGTTGTACACCGGTCGACCGGTGATGAGCACCGGTCTGACCGGTGTGAGTGCTGGTCCTGTACACATGTTAGGCACCGGTCGACCGGTGGTGATGACCGGTCCGACCGGTGTGAGCCGAAAGTGCTTGCGGTTGTCTGTTTCATGTGGTTTCTTGCATGCATTCGTCCGGGGGGAGTTGCATTGGTTCGGGGGGAGTTTGCATGTGTGCGGGGGGAGCCCTTCGAGAGTTTTCGAGCTTTGTTTCGGTGGTTTGTGCTCTTTGCTTGAGCTTTGCTTTGTCTCGGATGTGTCGAGCCGTTGCCCTTGCCTAAGGGGTCCGAGACTTGTCTTCTTCAAGTGATCTTGCTCTTTGCCTTTGTTTGGCTTTCGATCGCTTGTTGGAGTTTCTTTTTTGTTCGTTTCTTTTCTTTTTCTTTTCTCTCTTGTTATTTTCGTGTGGGTGTTGTCAATGCACTCATCAAGGGGGAGATTGAGGACCATGTGTGGTTCGAGGACCGGTGGATGGTCGCTTCCTTGTGTGATGAGTGATTGACAACGTTGTGTGGACTGATTCTTGGCTAAGTATTGCGAGGTGCGGGCCGCGGCTTGACTCGTGTTGGTGCGGGTGAAGAACAAGCGCGAAAGGTCGTCGCCGGTGAGGCCTCCGGGTGTGGAGAAGACAAGTAGGCTTCGTTCGAGGGACCCGGTGGCCGGCGGGGGTCAAGTGCGGGCCGCATGGTGGCATGAACAGGAAGATGAAGTCGTGGACGGTTTCTTGGTTGAGCCTCAAAACCAAGGTCGAGCCGGGACTACGTGGGAGCCAAGTCATGAGTGGAGATTGGCGGAGGCTACACCGAGTTCGCGGGGTTTCCGGTGGTTCACCAGAAAACCACTGGGTTCCTTGGTTGATCCACAAAGCCAAGACCGGAGAACCGAAGACGGAGGTGTAGCAGCACCAGACCGGTCTGACCGGTGGGTCTGACCGGTCTGACCGGTGGGGACCGGTCTGACCGGTGAGGAGCACCGGTCTGACCGGTGTGCGACGACGCAGTCCGGAATCTTCGAAGCGGAGGACACGCGTCGGGATCGCATAGCTTGCGTCGAGGCTACGCAGGGTGCGGTCGCCGGGCATCCGTCCGATGGTGAAGACATCAAGAATTCCAAATCCGCCCTTGAGGGGCTTGTATCCCTAGTTAGTAGAGAGGGGCATTTTAGACTTTCGGTTGCCGCCTATATAACCCAAGAGGTGAGAGGATGGCAGCCAACTCTTGGAACCCTAGCTCATTAGTTTTCCTATTTTTCCACCTATTTTCCTTAGGTTTTCTCTAGGACTAGGAAGAGAGCTTCACGGAGAGATCTTGTAGAGAGGGATGGATGATCGGGCGGCTTGCTAGACCTTGTACGAACCTTTGTTTCATGTATAGATGATTCGGCGTGGTTCCTCAAGGTTTGGATGTGTTTGCCCCGGTTGTTCTTGGTGGTGATTTTCGGAGCCCTTTCTCGGTGATTTCTTTGGGTTGTTTTCGAGGCTTTTCTCTTGGGGATTTGATGGGGGAAATTTGTGGGAACCCTTCGTGGTTCTTTGGGCTGTGATTCCCCTCCCAAATCCGTGAGTAAAAGTGCTCGATTTTGGGGGTTTCTTGAGTTCTTGGGTTGGAAGTGCTTTCGGCGGGATTTCTTCGATTCCTCCTTTTTGGACGAGATTTGGTGGGATTAAACTTGGCTATGGACTCCTCATGAGGTGCTCCTGATATCCCCAAAGTCTTGTTCAAGTCCGTGGAGCGATTCGGGAAATCGAGATTTGGATTTGGGGGGAGTTGACCCGCGGGTGCTTTGTTCATCCCGAGTCGCCCGGTGCCACACCGGTCGACCGGTGCTCTTGACCGGTCCGACCGGTGCAAGCCCTTGTGGGTTTTTGCTCGGGTGAACGTCTTGGTGTGTTCGTTGTTGTCCCGTGTTGCCGCTCGTTTCGAGTTTGGGTCCGTTTGGTGGTCGGTTGGCTTCGTTTGGTGCCTTGGGGGCTTTCGGCCGCCATCGGTCCGACCGGTGTGTCTCACCGGTCGACCGGTGTAGAGCCACTTAGTGAAAGTTGCTCGGTTTCACCGGCGGGGACCGGTCGACCGGTGGTGCTCACCGGTCCGACCGGTGTGGGTCCGTAGACTAGAGGCTTGGTTTTTCCGTTGCGTTTCTCGGGTCGGAAGGTTGCGTGTTGGTTCCTAGGTCCGGTGGCACTCCGGTGGCTACGTGGGCTTGACCAACCTTGGTAGTGAGTCGGAGACGTGTGTTGGAAGCCGCGTTCGTGTTGTTGGAGTTTTCATCTCCTTCGAGAAGAATTTTTATCGGCTCCCATTCACTCCCCCCCCTCTGCGGTTCGCCGTATCGGTCCTTCGGACGGGGAATTACCACTCTTACCCCGCGCCACACACGCCCCTGCATCTTAGCCTGCGCAAAGGAGGGAGCGGCGCTGCCTCGGCCGCCCGGGCGGTCCAAGCCGGGGCAATTTGGGGATTTCGCCTCGCCATTGCGGTGCCAGGGTTCAAAAGCGAGGGGGGAGGCAGAGAGCCAGACGTCCAAGCTACCAACCCCATTGGGGTTTCCCCTTTCCACTTCTCCTAAGAGAGCGCCGTGAGAGGGAGGAAGAAGGAGGCGCCACCGCTGCGCCGGGCCGAGGAGGGACGCGGCCACACCGGAACATCGATGACGCGCAAAGGGAGGAGCGCGCCGCCGCCGCGCCACGCCGGGAGAGGAAGGAGCCGGGAACGAGGAGCGAGGGGAGCGAGGAGCCGGGAGCACGGACCGGAGCCGCGGAAGACGATCGCCGGTGTGAACACCTACTCCACCGGGAACGCCTACACCGCCCGAACATCATCTCCACGCCACCGACGACCCCAAGCCAACCACGACTACACCGCCGCCCCCACCGTGAGCACCGCCCGGTCAATCTATTCTCTCCTCCCCCTTGGTCTCTTTCCTGTGATGAATCGGCGACGTCGAGACGCGTCGCCCGTTTGTTCATGCCTGGATGCTGGCCATCGCGCCGCAGGACTGCCGTACCGTGACGGAGGGAGCTCCTGAGTCGTTCGTGCTCTTGGGCGCCACCGTCGCCGTGCGATGAAAATTTTTGGGACCGGCCGTCGTGCCGAGATTTCTTGTGCAGGGATGGATGTGTGCGTCGCCGCTTCGCTTCGAGCCGCGCCTCTGTTTACCAGAGTGCTGCGCCGAGCGGGCATGGCGAGGCCGCACGTGCGCAAGCACGGCTGTGGCCACGCACCGGCACGCTCTGGACTAGGTCGCGGGGATAGCCTGGAGTGCTTGAGGGCGCCCGCGGCGGCTCGTAGCTCCTGGACCTTCCATGTCCTTGTGCTCACCGTCGTCGTGCGCCTCCCCTGCGAACCGGTTGGCATGTTCCGTTTGGGTGCGGGTGTCGTTGACGCCGCCGCCGCGATGCCGCGGGCCGCGCCTCAGGTTACCAGAGAGCTGCTCTGCGTGGGCGTCCGGGGAAAACGCGCGCCGGAGTGCTGGTAAGCCACGCACTCCCGGCGTGGAGCCGCGGCCGAGCCGGGGGCCGCCCGCACCCTCGCGCCGCCGCGCCGGTGCGCGGGCGCCCATGCTTAGCGCGTCGGCCTTGGCCTCGATGGGGCGTTCTGGGCGCCGTGGGCGACCCGCAGGCCGAAGGCTTGCCGCCTGGTGAACCCCAACCACCGCCGGCGAGGGCCAGTGAGCGATGTAGCATGGCGCCGCCGCAAGGGGTGCCGAGGTTATTCGTCGAACACCTGGTATGCGTGCGAACAGGTAGCGTTGGATAAAAGGGAGAAGTGGGCCGCCGGCCAGATCTAGGCCCTAAGCCCAGCTAATTCCAAGCAGGTCGTCGGCCGAGCGCAGAATGGAGAGTTGGGGGGTGTTTTCCGAACTTCTGACGTTTTAACTGATGGGCTGTGATGCCTGGTCCATCTGGGCCGTGACCCACCAACGTTCTGGACCAGGTCCACTGGGCCACCCACGGCCCAGTGACGCTTCTGGCCCATCTCGGCCTGACCACCGCGGGTCGTTGACGTCATGCTGACGTCAGCGGCATCTTTTCTAAAAATTCCTTTTCTTTTTCTTGGTTAATTTCTAGAAATGTTTAAAAAATGGTTTTAACCTTTAAAAATTCATAACTATTTATAGGAAGCTCAGAAAATTATAAAACTAATTTCTATAAATCCGTAATTTCGAAACCTTGCTGTTTGTAGGTAGTTTGAGCTCTTTTGGATCTTCTAAAAATTGGTTCTTATTTGGAGTTATTGCTTAGATGTGCACTGTATTCTTATTTTCACATCGAATCTCGTGCCGCAGAACCGAGCTTCGACCAGGAGGACGCGGAGGACCCCGAGTACACTGCTCCGGACAGCGACTGCTTCAACGGCAACGAAGGTGTCATGTCACTCCCAACCATGTAGAACCCATGTTGTTAAGTAGCTGCTAGTGCTTTACTTTATATGCATTGCTCTGATGAATTGCATAACCAGTTTAATAGCCATGCCTTGATGCTTTGTTATACCCTGATTCCTTGTTTTACTTCCTGCGGGACTAGCTACAGACCCCTAGCTAGTCCCTTACCTCAACTATCCATACTTTTGTTGCTTGATTATGGATGGTACTCTGGGCTTGGACTGAGATGTGGATATCTCGGTGTGTTTCTAGCGTGCGTTCTGGGTGTGTATCTCCTTGCTGTGTTATGGCGGGAGCGAGCCGCTTGGTTACTTGTGAACATCTGCCGAGGGAAGACGCGATCTGGCCTCTAACCCGAGGGACGTGTCGTGTGGGATGGAGATGGTGAGTGCTCGCTCTCGGCCCGTTAAGGACCGATCGTCAGTTGACCTTGCTTCGGATGACTATTTCCGTACAAACCTCCCGCCTTGTATTGGGCGGGGGTGCGGGGTGAGACTTGTAGTGGATAGCACCCCTCCTATAGGTGGATCTGTGTGATCGTGTCGGGAGTGGTCTTTCCCTCCTTAGAAGACTTTGCCCCGGCGAGGCCGGGGAAGGGTTCCACAGCTTCGAGGGACCTCTCGCGAGTAGTATGAGCTCTGCCGCAAAGGCTGGGCCAGGCTCGGAGACGCAGGAGGGTACTATCCACTTACTTGGCCTTCAGCCGCATGGTAGGGTCGGGTACCGGTGACGGCCGGTTCCGGTCCTATTCGGGCGGGTACAGTTGTACAACCTCTGCAGAGTGTTAAAACCTATAGCTATAGTCCGTGTCCACTGGTTATGGACAGTCTCTCGATCTCTCACCTGACAAGCTACTCTTCTCTTGTGCTTCTTCTCTCCCCCGAGTGTGTGAGCCCGGCTTCGGCCGTTGAGATGTGGGGATAGGAGCAGGTGGGCCCCACATCGCAGATGAGAGTTGGGATCTGGATCGTGGTTGAGATCCGGAGTTTTGGTGTGGTTTACCTTGAGCGGGGTGTGGACCCCAGAGGTATGGTCCTCGGAAGCGGGAGCTTCCCCGAGGTGTGGACCTCTCAGCTGAATTCTGCTTACCTTGTACGTTGCTATGCTGCCTTGGTTAAGCCTTCTACAGCCAGAATAGGGATAAGTCATGCTTAGTAGAATATACACCGCTTTTGCCTCTTTGTTGGGAAGCTGACATGACCTACCCGCTTATCGGGTAGACCCTGGTGCCTCTGACACAGAGCCGGACTACAACTTCGACAACGACGGATGGGTGGACTAGAGCTCTTCCTACACTCGAGCTGCCTGCGGATATGGAGTTTCCTGCGCTTTTGTGGAGTCGCTGCTAGACGTTTTATTTATGTTTGATCCAGTCCCGATGGACTTGTACCCGGCATGTGCCGAAGAGATGTACTCTGATTAATGTAATAAAATAAATGATGTACTCTACTATTCTGTTTTATCTTTTTGTATGGATTTTGGCATCGCTGAGATAGGGTTTGCACGTGGTAGCCCTCCTGGGACTACCACCGAGGTGCTAAGAGTCGGGTTTCCGATCGCGGAAATCCGGGTCGTTTCAAGTATAAACCACTGCGACGCAATTCCCAATGACATTATGTGCCCATCAGAATTTAAATATGCTAACAGGTACAAAGCACAACTGTCGATCTGAGCATAGCAGAATTAAAGTATATGCTAACAGGTCCAAAGCATAACTGTCGATCTGGTACATTCAGAGCATAGCAGAATTAAAGTATGCTAACATCCTTTATACTTTTCATGGATTTACAGTGCAAAAATTATAGCACCAGGAACATGAATACGATTTTCCACATTTCAAATAACTTGATATGTTAGCAACAATTTATTCGAAACAGACTTGGAGCAACAAAATCCATCCCTCAAATCCACAGTCAATCAATTGAAGATGAACTATTAAGGCATGTCTCCCTAATCCACCTTGACATGAGTATATAGCAAATTGGGTGGACTACATTATAAACCACTGCGATGCAATTCCCAATGACATTATGTGCCCGTCAGAATTAGAACATGCTAAAAGGTCCAATGTATAATTGTCGATCTGGTACATTTAGAGCATAGCAGAATTAAAGTATGGTAACATCCTTTATGCTTTTCATGAATTTACAGTGCAAAAATTATAGCACCAGGAACATGAATAAGAATTTCAACATTTCATATAACTTCATCTGTTAGTAACAATTTATTCAAAACAGACTTGGAGCAACAATATCCATCCATCAAATCCACAGTCAATCAATTGAAGATGAATTATTAAGGCATGTCTCCATAATCCACCTTGATATGAATATATAGTGGATTGGGTGGACCAAATTATAAACAACTGCGATGCAATTCCCAATGACATTATGTGCCCATCAGAATTAAAATATGCTAACAGGTCCAAAGCATAACTGTCGGTCTGAGCATAGCAGAATTAAAGTATATGCTAACAGGTCCAAAGCATAACTGTCGATTTGGTACATTCAGAGCGTAGCAGATTTAAAGTATGCTAACAGGTCCAAAGTATAATTGTCGATCTAGTACATTCAGAGCATAGCAGAATTAAAGTATGCTAACATCCTTTATGCTTTTCATGAACTTACAGTGGAAAAATTATAGCACCAGGAACATGAATATGAATTTCAACATTTCATATAACTTGATCTGTTAGTACTTAAAACAGACTTGGAGAAAAAAATCCATCCCTCAAATCTACAGTCAATCAATTGAAGATGAACTATTAAGGCATGTCTCGCTAATCCACTTTGACATGAGTATATAGCAGATTGGGTGGACTACATTATAAACCACTGCGATGTAATTCCCAATCACATTATGTGCCCATCAGAATTAAAATATTATAACAGGTCCAAAGCATAACTATCGATCTGGACATAGCAGAATTAAGGTATGCTAAAAGGTCCAAAGTATATGTGTTGATCTGGTACATTCAGAGCATAGCAGAATTAAAGTACGGTTACATCCTTTATGCTTTTCATGAATTTACAGTGCAACAATCATAGCACCAGGAACATGAAAATGAATTTCAACATTTTATATAACTTCATCTGTTAGCAACAATTTATTCAAAACAGTTTTGGAGCAACAAAATTCATCCCTCAAATCCACAGTTAATCAATTGAAGCTGAACTATTAAGGCACGTCTCCCTAATCCACCTTGACATGAATATATAGCAGATTGGGTGGACTACATTATAAACCATTGCGATGCAATTCGCAATGACATTATGTGTCCATCGAACTAAAATATGCTAACGAGTCCAAAGCATAATTGCCGATCCGAGCATAGCAGAATTAAAGTATATGCTAACGGGTCCAAAGCATAACCGTCGATCCGGTACATTCGAGCATAGCAAAATTAAAGTATGCTAAAAGGTCCAAATTATAATTGTCGATCTAGTAAACTCATAGCATAGCAGAATTAAAGTATGCTAACATCCTTTGTGCTTTTCATGAATTTACGGTACAAAATTTATAGCACCGGGAACATGAAAATGAATTTCAACATTTCATATAACTTCTTCGTTAGCAACAATTTATTCAATACGGACATGGAGCAACAAAATCCATCCATCAAATCCACGAGTCAATCAATTGAAGATGAACTATTAAGGCATGTCCCCCTAATCCACCTTGACATGAGTATATAGCAGATTGGGTGGACTACATTATAAACCATGGCGACGGTATTCCCAATGACATTATCTCGCCCAACACAATTTAAATATGCTAATAGGTCCAAAACACAACCGTCGATCCGAGCATAGCGAGAATAAAAGCATATGCTAACGAGGTCCAAAGCATAGGCGTCGATCCGGTACATTCGGGGCATAGCAAAATTAAAGTATGCTAACATCCTTTATACTTTTCATGAATTTACGGTGCAAAAATTATAGCACCGGGAACATGAATAAGAATTTCAACATTTCATATAACTTCATCGTTAGTAACAATTTATTCAAAACAGACTTAGAGCAACAATATCCATCCATCAAATCCACAGTCAATCAATTGAATATGAATTATTAAGGCATGTCTCCATAATCCACCATGATATGAATATATAGTGGATTGGGTGGACCAAATTATAAACAAGCTGCGATGCAATTCCCAAGGACATTATGTGCCCATCAGAATTAAAATATGCTAACAGGTCCAAAGCATAACTGTCGGTCTGAGCATAGCAGAATTAAAGTATATGCTAACAGGTCCAAAGCATAACTGTCGATTTGGTACATTCAGAGCGTAGCAGATTTAAAGTATGCTAACAGGTCCAAAGTATAATTGTCGATCTAGTACATTCAGAGCATAGCAGAATTAAAGTATGCTAACATCCTTTATGCTTTTCATGAACTTACGGTGGAAAAATTATAGCACCGGGAACATGAATATGAATTTCAACATTTCATATAACTTGATCTGTTAGTACTTAAAACAGACTTGGAGAAAAAGATCCATCCCTCAAATCTACAGTCAATCAATTGAAGATAAACTATTAAGGCATGTCTCGCTAATCCACCTTGACATGAGTATATAGCAGATTGGGTGGACTACATTATAAACCACTGCGATGTAATTCCCAATGACATTATGTGCCCATCAGAATTAAAATATTATAACAGGTCCAAAGCATAACTATCGATCCGGACATAACGAGAATTAACGGATGCTAAAAGGTCCAAAGTATATGTGTTGATCCGGTACATTCGAGCATAACGAGAATTAAAGTACGGTAACATCCTTTATGCTTTTCATGAAATTACGGTGCAACAATTATAGCACCAAGAACATGAAAATGAATTTCAACATTTCATATAACTTCTTCTGTTAGCAACAATTTATTCAAAACAGTTTTGGAGCAACAAAATCCATCCCTCAAATCCACAGTTAATCAATTGAAGCTGATCTATTAAGGCACGTCTCTCTAATCCACCTTGACATGACTATATAGCAGATTGGGTGGACTACATTATAAACCATTGCGATGCAATTCCCAATGACATTATGTGTCCATCAGAATTAAAATATGCTAACAGGTCCAAAGCATAATTGCCGATCTGAGCATAGCAGAATTAAAGTATATGCTAACAGGTCCAAAGCATAACTGTCGATCCGGTACATTCAGAGCATAGCAAAATTAAAGTATGCTAAAAGGTCCAAATTATAATTGTCGATCTAGTAAATTCATAGCATAGCAGAATTAAAGTATGGTAACATCCTTTATGCTTTTCATGAATTTACAGTGCAGAAATTATAGCACCAGGAACATGAAAATGAATTTCAACATTTCATATAACTTCATCTGTTAGCAACAATTTATTCAATACAAACATGGAGCAACAAAATCCATCCATCAAATCCACAGTCAATCAATTGAAGATGAACTATTAAGGCATGTCCCCCTAATCCACCTTGACATGAGTATATAGCAGATTGGGTGGACTACATTATAAACCACGACGACGGTATTCCCAATGACATTATCTGCCCATCACAATTTAAATATGCTAATAGGTCCAAAACACAACTGTCGATCTGAGCATAGCAGAATTAAAGCATATGCTAACAGGTCCAAAGCATAGCTGTCGATCTGGTACATTCAGAGCATAGCAAAATTAAAGTATGCTAACATCCTTTATACTTTTCATGGATTTACAGTGCAAAAAATATAGCACCAGGAACATGAATAAGAATTTCAACATTTCATATAACTTCATCCGTTAGTAACAATTTATTCAAAACAGACTTGGAGCAACAATATCCATCCATCAAATCCACGATCAATCAATTGAAGATGAATTATTAAGGCATGTCTCCATAATCCACCATGATATGAATATATAGTGGATTGGGTGGACCAAATTATAAACAATCGCGATGCAATTCCCAAGGACATTATGTGCCCATCGAATTAAAATATGCTAACGAGGTCCAAAGCATAATTGCCGATCCGAGCATAGCGGAAATTAAAGTATATGCTAACGAGTCCAAAGCATAACCGTCGATCCGGTACATTCGGAGCATAGCAAAATTAAAGTATTCTAAAAGGTCCAAATTATAATTGTCGATCTAGTAAACTCATAGCATAGCGGAATTAAAGTATGCTAACATCCTTTGTGCTTTTCATGAATTTACAGTACAAAATTTATAGCACCAGGAACATGAAAATTAATTTCAACATTTCATATAACTTCTTCTGTTAGCAACAATTTATTCAATACAGACATGGAGCAACAAAATCCATCCATCAAATCCAGAGTCAATCAACTGAAGATGAACTATTAAGGCATGTCCCCCTAATCCACCTTGACATGAGTATATAGCAGATTGGGTGGACTACATTATAAACCATGGCGACGGTATTCCCAATGACATTATCCGCCCATCACAATTTAAATATGCTAATAGGTCCAAAACACAACCGTCGATCCGAGCATAGCGAGAATAAAAGCATATGCTAACAGGTCCAAAGCATAGCTGTCGATCTGGTACATTCAGAGCATAGCAAAATTAAAGTATGCTAACATCCTTTATACTTTTCATGGATTTACAGTGCAAAAAATATAGCACCAGGAACATGAATACGAATTTCAACATTTCAGATAACTTGATCTGTTAGCAACAATATATTCAAAACAGACTTGGAGCAACAAAATCCATCCCTCAAATCCACAGTCAATCAATTGAAGATGAACTATTAAGGCATGTCTCCCTAATCCACCTTGACATGAGTATATAGCAAATTGGGTGGACTACATTATAAACCACTGCGATGCAATTCCCAATGACATTATGTGCCCGTCAGAATTAAAACATGCTAACAGGTCCAAAGCATAACTGTTGATCTGGTACATTCAGAGCATAGCGAGAATTAAAGTATGGTAACATCCTTTATGCTTTTCATGATTTTATAGTGCAAAAATTATAGCATCAGGAACATGAAAATGAATTTCAACATTTCATATAACTTCATCTGTTAGTAACAATTTATTCAAAACAGACTTGGAGCAACAATACCCATCCATCAAATCCACAGTCAATCAATTGAAGATGAATTATTAAGGCATGTCTCCATAATCCACCTTGATATGAATATATAGTGGATTGGGTGGACCAAATTGTAAACAACTGCGATGCAATTCCCAATGACATTATGTGCCCATCAGAATTAAAATATGCTAACAGGTCCAAAGCATAACTGTCGGTCTGAGCATAGCAGAATTAAAGTATATGCTAACAGGTCCAAAGCATAACTGTCGATCTGGTACATTCAGAGCATAGCAGAATTAAAGTATGCTAACAAGTCCAAAGTATAATTGTCGATCTAGTACATTCAGAGCATAGCAGAATTAAAGTATGCTAACATCCTTTATGCTTTTCATGAATTTACATTGGAAAAATTATAGCACCAGGAACATGAATATGAATTTCAATATTTCATATAACTTGATCGTTAGTACTTAAAACAGACTTGGAGAAAAAAATCCATCCCTCAAATCTACGATCAATCGGTTGAAGATAAACTATTAAGGCATGTCTCGCTAATCCACCTTGACATGAGTATATAGCAGATTGGGTGGACTACATTATAAACCACTGCGATGTAATTCCCAATGACATTATGTGCCCATCAGAATTAAAATATTATAACAGGTCCAAAGCATAACTATCGATCTGGACATAGCAGAATTAAGGTATGCTAAAAGGTCCAAAGTATATGTGTTGATCTGGTACATTCAGAGCATAGCAGAATTAAAGTACGGTTACATCCTTTATGCTTTTCATGAATTTACAGTGCAACAATTATAGCACCAGGAACATGAAAGTGAATTTCAACATTTTATATAACTTCATCTGTTAGCAACAATTTATTCAAAACAGTTTTGGAGCAACAAAATTCATCCCTCAAATCCACAGTTAATCAATTGAAGCTGAACTATTAAGGCACGTCTCCCTAATCCACCTTGACATGAATATATAGCAGATTGGGTGAACTACATTATAAACCATTGCGATGCAATTCGCAATGACATTATGTGTCCATCAGAATTAAAATATGCTAACAGGTCCAAAGCATAATTGCCGATCTGAGCATAGCAGAATTAAAGTATATGCTAACGAGTCCAAAGCATAACTCGTCGATCCGGTACATTCGAGCATAGCAAAATTAAAGTATGCTAAAAGGTCCAAATTATAATTGTCGATCTAGTAAACTCATAGCATACGAATTAAAGTATGCTAACATCCTTTATGCTTTTCATGAATTTACGGTACAAAATTTATAGCACCGGGAACATGAAAATGAATTTCAACATTTCATATAACTTCTTCGTTAGCAACAATTTATTCAATACGGACATGGAGCAACAAAATCCATCCATCAAATCCACGGTCAATCAATTGAAGATGAACTATTAAGGCATGTCCCCCTAATCCACCTTGACATGAGTATATAGCAGATTGGGTGGACTACATTATAAACCACGACGACGGTATTCCCAATGACATTATCTGCCCATCACAATTTAAATATGCTAATAGGTCCAAAACACAACCGTCGATCCGAGCATACCGGAATAAAAGCATATGCTAACGAGTCCGGAGCATAGTTGTCGATCTAGTACATTCGGGGCATAGCAAAATTAAAGTATGCTAACAACCTTTATACTTTTCATGGATTTACGGTGCAAAAATTATAGCACCGGGAACATGAATACGAATTTCTACATTTCGGATAACTTGATCGTTAGCAACAATTTATTCGAAACGGACTTGGAGCAACAAAGTCCATCCCTCAAATCCACGATCAATCAATTGAAGATGAACTATTAAGGCATGTCTCCCTAATCCACCTTGACATGAGTATATAGCAAATTGGGTGGACTACATTATAAACCACTCGCGATGCAATTCCCAATGACATTATGTGCCCGTCGAATTAAAACATGCTAAAAGGTCCAATGTATAATTGTCGATCCGGTACATTTAGAGCATAGCGAGAATTAAAGTATGGTAACATCCTTTATGCTTTTCATGAATTTATAGTGCAAAAATTATAGCACCGGGAACATGAATAAGAATTTCAACATTTCATATAACTTCATCCGTTAGTAACAATTTATTCAAAACAGACTTGGAGCAACAATATCCATTCATAAAATCCACAGTCAATCAATTGAAGATGAATTATTAAGGCATGTCTCCATAATCCACCTTGATATGAATATATAGTGGATTGGGTGGACCAAATTGTAAACAACTGCGATGCAATTCCCAATGACATTATGTGCCCATCAGAATTAAAATATGCTAACAGGTCCAAAGCATAACTGTCGGTCTGAGCATAGCAGAATTAAAGTATATGCTAACAGGTCCAAAGCACAATTGTCGATCTGGTACATTCAGAGCATAGCAGAATTAAAGTATGCTAACAGGTCCAAAGTATAATTGTCGATCTAGTACATTCAGAGCATAGCAGAATTAAAGTATGCTAACATCCTTTATGCTTTTCATGAATTTACATTGGAAAAATTATAGCACCAGGAACATGAATATGAATTTCAACATTTCATATAACTTAATCGTTAGTACTTAAAACGAGACTTGGAGAAAAAAATCCATCCCTCAAATCTACGGTCAATCAATTGAAGATGAACTATTAAGGCATGTCTCGCTAATCAACCTTAACATGAGTATATAGCAGATTGGGTTGACTACAATATAAACCACTACGATGTAATTCCCAATGACATTATGTGCCCATCGAATTAAAATATTCTAACAGGTCCAAAGCATAACTATCGATCTGGACATAGCAGAATTAAGGTATGCTAAAAGGTCCAAAGTATATGTGTTGATGCGGTACATTCGAGCATAGCAGAATTAAAGTATGGTAACATCCTTTATGCTTTTCATGAATTTACAGTGCAACAATTATAGCACCAGGAACATGAAAGTGAATTTCAACATTTTATATAACTTCATCTGTTAGCAACAATTTATTCAAAACAGTTTTGGAGCAACAAAATTCATCCCTCAAATCCACAGTTAATCAATTGAAGCTGAACTATTAAGGCACGTCTCCCTAATCCACCTTGACATGAATATATAGCAGATTGGGTGGACTACATTATAAACCATTGCGATGCAATTCCCAATGACATTATGTGTCCATCAGAATTAAATATGCTAACAGGTCCAAAGCATAATTGCCGATCTGAGCATAGCAGAATTAAAGTATATGCTAATAGGTCCAAAGCATAACTGTCGATCCGGTACATTCAGAGCATAGCAAAATTAAAGTATGCTAAAAGGTCCAAATTATAATCGTCGATCTAGTAAATTCATAGCATAGCAGAATTAAAGTATGCTAACATCTTTTATGCTTTTCATGAATTTACAGTACAAAATTTATAGCACCAGGAACATGAAAATGAATTTCAACATTTCATATAACTTCTTCTGTTAGCAACAATTTATTCAATACAAACATGGAGCAACAAAATCCATACATCAAATCCACAGTCAATCAATTGAAGATGAACTATTAAGGCATGTCCCCCTAATCCACCTTGACATGAGTATATAGCAGATTGGGTGGACTACATTATAAATCACGACGACGCTATTCCCAATGACATTATGTGCCCATCAGAATTTAAATATGCTAATAGGTCCAAAACACAACTGTCGATCTGAGCATAGCAGAATTAAAGCATATGCTAACAGGTCCAAAGCATAGCTGTCGATCTGGTACATTCAGAGCATAGCAAAATTAAAGTATGCTAACATCCTTTATACTTTTCATGGATTTACAGTGCAAAAAATATAGCACCAGGAACATGAATACGAATTTCAACATTTCAGATAACTTGATCTGTTAGCAACAATATATTCAAAACAGACTTGGAGCAACAAAATCCATCCCTCAAATCCACATCAATCAATTGAAGATGAACTATTAAGGCATGTCTCCCTAATCCACCTTGACATGAGTATATAGCAAATTGGGTGGACTACATTATAAACCATCGCGATGCAATTCCCAATGACATTATGTGCCCGTCAGAATTAAAACATGCTAACAGGTCCAAAGCATAACTGTTGATCTGGTACATTCAGAGCATAGTAGAATTAAAGTATGCTAACATGCTTTGTACTTTTCATGATTTTACAGTGCAAAAATTATAGCATCAGGAACATGAAAATGAATTTCAACATTTCATATAACTTCATCTGTTAGTAACAATTTATTCAAAACAGACTTGGAGCAACAATATCCATCCATCAAATCCACAGTCAATCAATTGAAGATGAACTATGAAGGCATGTCTCCATAATCCACCTTGATATGAATATATAGCGGATTGGGTGGACCAAATTATAAACAACTGCGATGCAATTCCCAATGACATTATGTGCCCATCAGAATTAAAATATGCTAACAAGTCCAAAGCATAATTTTCAGTCTGAGCATAGCAGAATTAAAGTATATGCTAACAGGTCCAAACCATAACTGTCGATCTGGTACATTCAGAGCATAGCAGAATTAAAGTATGCTAACAGGTCCAAAGTATAATTGTCGATCTAGTACATTCAGAGCATAGCAGAATTAAAGTATGCTAACATCCTTTATGCTTTTCATGAATTTACAGTGGAAAAATTATAGCACCAGGAACATGAATATGAATTTCAACATTTCATATAACTTGATCTGTTAGTACTTAAAACAGACTTGGAGAAAAAAATCCATCCCTCAAATCTACAGTCAATCAATTGAAGATGAACTATTAAGGCATGTCTCGCTAATCCACCTTGACATGAGTATATAGCAGATTGGGTGGACTACATTATAAACCACTGCGATGTAATTCCCAATGACATTATGTGCCCATCAGAATTAAAATATGCTAACAAGTCCAAAGCATAACTATCGATCCGGACATAACGAGAATTAAGGGATGCTAAAAGGTCCAAAGTATATGTGTTGATCCGGTACATTCGAGCATAACGAGAATTAAAGTATGGCAACATCCTTTATGCTTTTCATGAATTTACAGTGCAACAATTATAGCACCAGGGACATGAAAGTGAATTTCAACATTTCATATAACTTCATCTGTTAGCAACAATTTATTCAAAACAGTTTTGGAGCAACAAAATCCATCCCTAAAATCCACAGTTAATCAATTGAAGCTGAACTATTAAGGCACGTCTCCCTAATCCACCTTGACATGAATATATAGCATATTGGTTGGACTACATTATAAACCATTGCGATGCAATTCCCGATGACATTATGTGTCCATCAGAATTAAAATATTATAACAGGTCCAAAGCATAATTGCCGATCCGAGCATAGCAGAATTAAAGTATATGCTAACGAGGTCCAAAGCATAAGCGTCGATCCGGTACATTCGGAGCATAGCAAAATTAAAGTATGCTAAAAGGTCCAAATTATAATTGTCGATCTAGTAAACTCATAGCATAGCAGAATTAAAGTATGCTAACATCCTTTGTGCTTTTCATGAATTTACAAGTACAAAATTTATAGCACCAGGAACATGAAAATGAATTTCAACATTTCATATAACTTCTTCTGTTAGCAACAATTTAATCAATACAGACATTGAGCAACAAAATCCATCCATCAAATCCACAGTCAATCAATTGAAGATGAACTATTAAGGCATGTCTCCCTAATCCACCTTGACATGAGTATATAGCAGATTGGGTGGACTACATTATAAACCATGGCGACGGTATTCCCAATGACATTATCTGCCCAACACAATTTAAATATGCTAATAGGTCCAAAACACAATCGTCGATCCGAGCATAGCGAGAATAAAAGCATATGCTAACGAGTCCAAAGCATAGCCGTCGATCCGGTACATTCGGGGCATAGCAAAATTAAAGTATGCTAACATCCTTTATACTTTTCATGAATTTACGGTGCAAAAATTATAGCACCAGGAACATGAATAAGAATTTCAACATTTCATATAACTTCATCCGTTAGTAACAATTTATTCAAAACAGACTTAGAGCAACAATATCCATCCATCAAATCCACGATCAATCAATTGAATATGAATTATTAAGGCATGTCTCCATAATCCACCATGATATGAATATATAGTGGATTGGGTGGACCAAATTATAAACAAGCTCGCGATGCAATTCCCAAGGACATTATGTGCCCATCGGAATTAAAATATGCTAACGAGTCCAAAGCATAAGCGTCGGTCCGAGCATAGCAGAATTAAAGTATATGCTAACGAGGTCCAAAGCATAAGCTGTTGATTTGGTACATTCGAGTATAGCAGATTTAAAGTATGCTAACGGGTCCAAAGTATAATTGTCGATCTAGTACATTCGAGCATAGCGAATTAAAGTATGCTAACATCCTTTATGCTTTTCATGAATTTACATTGGAAAAATTATAGCACCAGGAACATGATTATGAATTTCAACATTTCATATAACTTGATCTGTTAGTACTTAAAACAGACTTGGAGAAAAAGATCCATCCCTCAAATCTACAGTCAATCAATTGAAGATAAACTATTAAGGCATGTCTCGCTAATCCACCTTGACATGAGTATATAGCAGATTGGGTGGACTACATTATAAACCACTGCGATGTAATTCCCAATGACATTATGTGCCCATCGAATTAAAATATTCTAACGAGTCCAAAGCATAACTATCGATCCGGACATAACGGAATTAACGGATGCTAAAAGGTCCAAAGTATATGTGTTGATCGGTACATTCGGAGCATAACGAATTAAAGTACGGTAACATCCTTTATGCTTTTCATGAAATTACGAGTGCAACAATTATAGCACCAGGGACATGAAAGTGAATTTCAACATTTCATATAACTTCATCTGTTAGCAACAATTTATTCAAAACAGTTTTGGAGCAACAAAATCCATCCCTAAAATCCACAGTTAATCAATTGAAGCTGAACTATTAAGGCACGTCTCCCTAATCCACCTTGACATGAATATATAGCATATTGGTTGGACTACATTATAAACCATTGCGATGCAATTCCCGATGACATTATGTGTCCATCGAACTAAAATATGCTAACGAGTCCAAAGCATAATTGCCGATCCGAGCATAGCGAGAATTAAAGTATATGCTAACGAGTCCAAAGCATAAGCGTCGATCCGGTACATTCGAGCATAGCAAAATTAAAGTATGCTAAAAGGTCCAAATTATAATTGTCGATCTAGTAAACTCAGAGCATAGCAGAATTAAAGTATGCTAACATCCTTTATGCTTTTCATGATTTTACAGTGCTAAAATTATAGCCCTAGGAACATGAAAATGAATTTCAACATTTCATATAACTTCTTCTGTTAGCAACAATTTAATCAATACAGACATTGAGCAACAAAATCCATCCATCAAATCCACAGTCAATCAATTGAAGATGAACTATTAAGGCATGTCTCCCTAATCCACCTTGACATGAGTATATAGCAGATTGGGTGGACTACATTATAAACCATGGCGACGGTATTCCCAATGACATTATCCGCCCATCACAATTTAAATATGCTAATAGGTCCAAAACACAAGCGTCGATCCGAGCATAGCAGAATAAAAGCATATGCTAACGAGTCCAAAGCATAGTTGTCGATCCGGTACATTCGGGGCATAGCAAAATTAAAGTATGCTAACATCCTTTATACTTTTCATGAATTTACGAGGCAAAAATTATAGCACCAGGAACATGAATAAGAATTTCAACATTTCATATAACTTCATCGTTAGTAACAATTTATTCAAAACGGACTTGGAGCAACAATATCCATCCATCAAATCCACAATCAATCAATTGAAGATGAATTATTAAGGCATGTCTCCATAATCCACCATGATATGAATATATAGTGGATTGGGTGGACCAAATTATAAACAATCGCGATGCAATTCCCAAGGACATTATGTGCCCATCGAATTAAAATATGCTAACGAGTCCAAAGCATAATTGCCGATCCGAGCATAGCGAGAATTAAAGTATATGCTAACGAGTCCAAAGCATAAGCGTCGATCCGGTACATTCGAGCATAGCAAAATTAAAGTATTCTAAAAGGTCCAAATTATAATTGTCGATCTAGTAAACTCATAGCATAGCAGAATTAAAGTATGCTAACATCCTTTGTGCTTTTCATGAATTTACGGTACAAAATTTATAGCACCGGGAACATGAAAATGAATTTCAACATTTCATATAACTTCTTCGTTAGCAACAATTTATTCAATACGGACATGGAGCAACAAAATCCATCCATCAAATCCACGGTCAATCAATTGAAGATGAATTATTAAGGCATGTCCCCCTAATCCACCTTGACATGAGTATATAGCAGATTGGGTGGACTACATTATAAACCATGGCGACGGTATTCCCAATGACATTATCCGCCCATCACAATTTAAATATGCTAATAGGTCCAAAACACAAGCGTCGATCCGAGCATAGCGAGAATAAAAGCATATGCTAACGAGTCCAAAGCATAGTCGTCGATCCGGTACATTCGGGGCATAGCAAAATTAAAGTATGCTAACATCCTTTATACTTTTCATGTATTTACAGTGCAAAAAATATAGCACCAGGAACATGAATACGAATTTCAACATTTCAGATAACTTGATCTGTTAGCAACAATATATTCAAAACAGACTTGGAGCAACAAAATCCATCCCTCAAATCCACAGTCAATCAATTGAAGATGAACTATTAAGGCATGTCTCCCTAATCCACCTTGACATGAGTATATAGCAAATTGGGTCGACTACATTATAAACCACTGCGATGCAATTCCCAATGACATTATGTGCCCGTCAGAATTAAAACATGCTAATAGGTCCAAAGTATAATTGTTGATCTTGTACATTTAGAGCATAGTAGAATTAAAGTATGGTAACATCCTTTATGCTTTTCATGAATTTACAGTGCAAAAATTATAGCACCAGGAACATGAATAAGAATTTCAACATTTCATATAACTTCATCTGTTAGTAACAATTTATTCAAAACAGACTTGGAGCAACAATATCCATCCATCAAATCCACAGTCAATCAATTGAAGATGAATTATTAAGGCATGTCTCCATAATCCACCTTGATATGAATATATAGTGGATTGGGTGGACCAAATTGTAAACAAGCTGCGATGCAATTCCCAATGACATTATGTGCCCATCAAAATTAAAATATGCTAACGAGGTCCAAAGCATAAGCGTCGGTTCGAGCATAGTAGAATTAAAGTATATGCTAACAGGTCCAAAGCACAATTGTCGATCTGGTACATTCAGAGCATAGCAGAATTAAAGTATGCTAACAGGTCCAAAGTATAATTGTCGATCTAGTACATTCAGAGCATAGCAGAATTAAAGTATGCTAACATCCTTTATGCTTTTCATGAATTTACATTGGAAAAATTATAGCACCAGGAACATGATTATGAATTTCAACATTTCATATAACTTGATCTGTTAGTACTTAAAACAGACTTGGAGAAAAAGATCCATCCCTCAAATCTACGATCAATCGGTTGATGATGAACTATTAAGGCATGTCTCGCTAATCAACCTTAACATGAGTATATAGCGATTGGGTGGGCTACATTATAAACCACTGCGATGTAATTCCCAATGACATTATGTGCCCATCGAATTAAAATATTCTAACGAGTCCAAAGCATAACTATCGATCCGGACATAGCGGAATTAAGGTATGCTAAAAGGTCCAAAGTATATGTGTTGATCTGGTACATTCAGAGCATAGCAGAATTAAAGTACGGTTACATCCTTTATGCTTTTCATGAATTTACAGTGCAACAATTATAGCACCAGGAACATGAAAGTGAATTTCAACATTTTATATAACTTCATCTGTTAGCAACAATTTATTCAAAACAGTTTTGGAGCAACAAAATTCATCCCTCAAATCCACAGTTAATCAATTGAAGGCTGAACTATTACGGCACGTCTCCCTAATACACCTTGACATGAATATATAGCAGATTGGGTGGACTACTTTATAAACCATTGCGATGCAATTCGCAATGACATTATGTGTCCATCGAAATTAAAATATGCTAACGAGTCCAAAGCATAATTGCCGATCCGAGCATAGCGAATTAAAGTATATGCTAACGAGTCCAAAGCATAGCGTCGATCCGGTACATTCGAGCATAGTAGAACTAAAGTATGCTAACATGTCCAAAGTATAATTGTCGATCTAGTAAATTCATAGCATAGCATAATTAAAGTATGCTAACATCATTTATGCTTTTCATGAATTTACAGTACAAAATTTATAGCACCAGGAACATGAAAATTAATTTCAACATTTCATATAACTTCTTCTGTTAGCAACAATTTATTCAATACAGACATGGAGCAACAAAATCCATCCATCAAATCCAGAGTCAATCAACTGAAGATGAACTATTAAGGCATGTCTCCCTAATCCACCTTGACATGAGTATATAGCAGATTGGGTGGACTACATTATAAACCACGACGACGGTATTCCCAATGACATTAGCTGCCCATCACAATTTAAATATGCTAATAGGTCCAAAACACAACTGTCGATCCGAGCATACCGAGAATAAAAGCATATGCTAACGAGTCCAGAGCATAGTTGTCGATCTAGTACATTCGGGGCATAGCAAAATTAAAGTGTGCTAACAACCTTTATACTTTTCATGGATTTACGATTGCAAAAATTATAGCACCGGGAACATGAATACGAATTTCTACATTTTCGATAACTTGATCCGTTAGCAACAATTTATTCGAAACGAGACTTGGAGCAACAAAGTCCATCCCTCAAATCCACAGTCAATCAATTGAAGATGAACTATTAAGGCATGTCTCCCTAATCCACCTTGACATGAGTATATAGCAAATTGGGTGGACTACATTATAAACCACTTTGCGATGCAATTCCCAATGACATTATGTGCCCGTCGAATTAAAACATGCTAAAAGGTCCAATGTATAATTGTCGATCTGGTACATTTAGAGCATAGCAGAATTAAAGTATGGTAACATCCTTTATGCTTTTCATGAATTTACAGTGCAAAAATTATAGCACCAGGAACATGAATAAGAATTTCAACATTTCATATAACTTCATCTCGTTAGTAACAATTTATTCAAAACGAGACTTGGAGCAACAATATCCATTCATAAAATCCACAATCAATCAATTGAAGATGAATTATTAAGGCATGTCTCCATAATCCACCTTGATATGAATATATAGTGGATTGGGTGGACCAAATTGTAAACAAGCGCGATGCAATTCCCAATGACATTATGTGCCCATCGAATTAAAATATGCTAACGAGTCCAAAGCATAAGCGTCGGTCGAGCATAGCGAGAATTAAAGTATATGCTAATAGGTCCAAAGCATAGCGTCGATCCGGTACATTCGAGCATAGCGAATTAAAGTATGCTAACAGGTCCAAAGTATAATTGTCGATCTAGTACATTCAGAGCATAGCAGAATTAAAGTATGCTAACATCCTTTATGCTTTTCATGAATTTACATTGGAAAAATTATAGCACCAGGAACATGAATATGAATTTCAACATTTCATATAACTTGATCTGTTAGTACTTAAAACAGACTTGGAGAAAAAGATCCATCCCTCAAATCTACAGTCAATCAATTGAAGATAAACTATTAAGGCATGTCTCGCTAATCAACCTTAACATGAGTATATAGCAGATTGGGTTGACTACAATATAAACCACTACGATGTAATTCCCAATGACATTATGTGCCCATCGAAATTAAAATATTCCAACGAGTCCAAAGCATAACTATCGATCTGGACATAGCAGAATTAAGGTATGCTAAAAGGTCCAAAGTATATGTGTTGATCTGGTACATTCAGAGCATAGCAGAATTAAAGTACGGTTACATCCTTTATGCTTTTCATGAATTTACAGTGCAACAATTATAGCACCAGGAACATGAAAGTGAATTTCAACATTTTATATAACTTCATCTGTTAGCAACAATTTATTCAAAACAGTTTTGGAGCAACAAATTCATCCCTCAAATCCACAGTTAATCAATTGAAGTGAACTATTAAGGCACGTCTCCCTAATCCACCTTGACATGAATATATAGCAGATTGGTTGGACTACATTATAAACCATTGCGATGCAATTCCCGATGACATTATGTGTCCATCAGAATTAAAATATGCTAACAGGTCCAAAGCATAATTGCCGATCTGAGCATAGCAGAATTAAAGTATATGCTAACAGGTCCAAATCATAACTGTCGATCCGGTACATTCAGAGCATAGCAAAATTAAAATATGCTAAAAGGTCCAAATTATAATTGTCGATCTAGTAAATTCATAGCATAGTAGAATTAAAGTATGCTAACATCCTTTATGCTTTTCATGAATTTACAGTACAAAATTTATAGCACCAAGAACATGAAAATGAATTTCAACATTTCATATAACTTCTTCTGTTAGCAACAATTTATTCAATACAAACATGGAGCAACAAAATCCATACATCAAATCCACAGTCAATCAATTGAAGATGAACTATTAAGGCATGTCCCCCTAATCCACCTTGACATGAGTATATAGCAGATTGGGTGGACTACATTATAAATCACGACGACGCTATTCCCAATGACATTATGTGCCCATCAGAATTTAAATATGCTAATAGGTCCAAAACACAACTGTCGATCTGAGCATAGCAGAATTAAAGCATATGCTAACAGGTCCAAAGCATAGTTGTCGATCTGGTACATTCAGAGCATAGCAAAATTAAAGTATGCTAACATCCTTTATACTTTTCATGGATTTACAGTGCAAAAATTATAGCACCAGGAACATGAATACGAATTTCAACATTTCAGATAACTTGATCTGTTAGCAACAATTTATTCAAAACAGACTTGGAGCAACAAAATCCATCCCTCAAATCCACAATCAATCAATTGAAGATGAACTATTAAGGCATGTCTCCCTAATCCACCTTGACATGAGTATATAGCAAATTGGGTGGACTACATTATAAACCACTGCGATGCAATTCCCAATGACATTATGTGCCCGTCAGAATTAAAACATGCTAACAGGTCCAAAGCATAACTGTTGATCCGGTACATTCGGAGCATAGTAGAATTAAAGTATGATAACATGCTTTGTACTTTTCATGATTTTACAGTGCAAAAATTATAGCATCGGGAACATGAAAATGAATTTCAACATTTCATATAACTTCATCTGTTAGTAACAATTTATTCAAAACAGACTTGGAGCAACAATATCCATCCATCAAATCCACAGTCCATCAATTGAAGATGAACTATGAAGGCATGTCTCCATAATCCACCTTGATATGAATATATAGCGGATTGGGTGGACCAAATTATAAACAAGCGCGATGCAATTCCCAATGACATTATGTGCCCATCGAATTAAAACATGCTAACAGGTCCAAAGCATAATTGTCGGTCTGAGCATAGCAGAATTAAAGTATATGCTAACAGGTCCAAAGCATAACTGTCGATCTGGTACATTCAGAGCATAGCAGAATTAAAGTATGCTAACAAGTCCAAAGTATAATTGTCGATCTAGTACATTCAGAGCATAGCAGAATTAAAGTATGCTAACATCCTTTATGCTTTTCATGAATTTACAGTGGAAAAATTATAGCACCAGGAACATGAATATGAATTTCAACATTTCATATAACTTGATTTGTTAGTACTTAAAACAGACTTGGAGAAAAAAATCCATCCCTCAAATCTACAGTCAATCAATTGAAGATGAACTATTAAGGCATGTCTCGCTAATCCACCTTGACATGAGTATATAGCAGATTGGGTGGACTACATTATAAACCACTGCGATGTAATTCCCAATGACATTATGTGCCCATCAGAATTAAAATATGCTAACAAGTCGAAAGCATAACTATCGATCCGGACATAGCGGAATTAAGGTATGCTAAAAGGTCCAAAGTATATGTGTTGATCGGTACATTCGAGCATAGCGAGAATTAAAGTATGGTAACATCCTTTATGCTTTTCATGAATTTACGGTGCAACAATTATAGCACCAGGAACATGAAAGTGAATTTCAACATTTCATATAATTCATCCGTTAGCAACAATTTATTCAATACAAACATGGAGCAACAAAATCCATCCATCAAATCCACAATCAATCAATTGAAGATGAACTATTAAGGCGAGCCCCCTAATCCACCTTGACATGAGTATATAGCAGATTGGGTGGACTACATTATAAACCACGACGACACTATTCCCAATGACATTATGTGCCCATCGGAATTTAAATATGCTAATAGGTCCAAAACACAATCGTCGATCCGAGCATAGCGAGAATTAAAGCATATGCAAACGGGTCCAAAGCATAGTTGTCGATCCGGTACGTTCGGAGCATAGCAAAATTAAAGTATGCTAACTTCCTTTATACTTTTCATGGATTTACGGTTCAAAAATTATAGCACCGGGGAACATGAATACGAATTTCAACATTTCGGATAACTTGATCTGTTAGCAACAATATATTCAAAACAGACTTGGAGCAACAAAATCCATCCCTCAAATCCACAGTCAATCAATTGAAGATGAACTATTAAGGCATGTCTCCCTAATCCACCTTGACATGAGTATATAGCAAATTGGGTCGACTACATTATAAACCACTGCGATGCAATTCCCAATGACATTATGTGCCCGTCAGAATTAAAACATGCTAACAGGTCCAAAGCATAACTGTTGATCTGGTACATTCAGAGCATAGTAGAATTAAAGTATGCTAACATGCTTTATACTTTTCATGATTTTATAGTGCAAAAATTATAGCATCAGGAACATGAAAATGAATTTCAACATTTCATATAACTTCATCTGTTAGTAACAATTTATTCAAAACAGACTTGGAGCAACAATACCCATCCATCAAATCCACAGTCAATCAATTGAAGATGAATTATTAAGGCATGTCTCCATAATCCACCTTGATATGAATATATAGCGGATTGGGTGGACCAAATTATAAACAACTGCGATGCAATTACCAATGACATTATGTGCCCATCAGAATTAAAATATGCTAACAAGTCCAAAGCATAATTGTCGGTATGAGCATTGCGAGAATTAAAGTATATGCTAACGGGTCCAAAGCATAGCTTGTCGATCTGGTACATTCAGAGCATAGCAGAATTAAAGTATGCTAACAGGTCCAAAGTATAATTGTCGATCTAGTACATTCAGAGCATAGCAGAATTAAAGTATGCTAACATCCTTTATGCTTTTCATGAATTTACAGTGGAAAAATTATAGCACCAGGAACATGAATATGAATTTCAACATTTCATATAACTTGATTTGTTAGTACTTAAAACAGACTTGGAGAAAAAAATCCATCCCTCAAATCTACGATCAATCAATTGAAGATGAACTATTAAGGCATGTCTCGCTAATCCACCTTGACATGAGTATATAGCGATTGAGTGGACTACATTATAAACCACTGCGATGTAATTCCCAATGACATTATGTGCCCATCAGAATTAAAATATTCTAACAGGTCCAAAGCATAACTATCGATCTGGACAAGCAGAATTAAGGTATGCTAAAAGGTCCAAAGTATATGTGTTGATCTGGTACATTCAGAGCATAGCAGAATTAAAGTATGGCAACATCCTTTATGCTTTTCATGAATTTACAGTGCAACAATTATAGCACCAGGGACATGAAAGTGAATTTCAACATTTCATATAACTTCATCTGTTAGCAACAATTTATTCAAAACAGTTTTGGAGCAACAAAATCCATCCCTAAAATCCACAGTTAATCAATTGAAGCTGAACTATTAAGGCACGTCTCCCTAATCCACCTTAACATGAATATATAGCGAGATTGGGTGGACTACATTATAAACCATTGCGATGCAACTCCCAATGACATTATGTGTCCATCGAATTAAAATATGCTAACGGGTCCAAAGCATAATTGTCGATGCGAGCATAGCGAATTAAAGTATATGCTAACGGGTCCAAAGCATAACCGTCGATCCGGTACATTCGAGCATAGCAAAATTAAAGTATGCTAAAAGGTCCAAATTATAATTGTCGATCTAGTAAATTCATAGCATAGCGAGAATTAAAGTATGCTAACATCCTTTATGCTTTTCATAAATTTACGGTACAAAATTTATAGCACCAGGAACATGAAAATTAATTTCAACATTTCATATAACTTCTTCTGTTAGCAACAATTTATTCAATACAGACATGGAGCAACAAAATCCATCCATCAAATCCAGAGTCAATCAACTGAAGATGAACTATTAAGGCATGTCTCCCTAATCCACCTTGACATGAGTATATAGCAGATTGGGTGGACTACATTATAAACCACGGCGACGCAATTCCCAATGACATTATGTGCCCGTCAGAATTAAAACATGCTAATAGGTCCAAAACAGAATCGTCGATCCGAGCATAGCGAGAATTAAAGTATATGCTAACGGGTCCAAAGCATAGTTGTCGATCTAGTACATTCGAGCATAGCAAAATTAAAGTATGCTAACATCCTTTATACTTTTCATGGATTTACGATTGCAAAAATTATAGCACCGGGAACATGAATACGAATTTCAACATTTCGGATAACTTGATCTCGTTAGCAACAAAATCCATCCCTCAAATCCACGAGTCAATCAATTGAAGATGAACTATTAAGGCAAGTCTCCCTAATCCACCTTGACATGAGTACATAGCAGATTGGGTGGACTACGATATAAACCATCGCGATGCAATTCCCAATGACATTATGTGCCCCTCGGAATTAAAACATGCTAACGGGTGCAAAGCATAGCTGTTGATACGGTACATTCATAGGATAGTAGAATTAAAGTATGCCAACATCCTTTATGCTTTTCATGATTTTACGGTACAAAAATTATAGTATCGGGAACATGAAAATGAATTTCAACATTTCATATAACTTCATCTATTAGAAACAATTTATTCAAAACAGACTTGGAGCAACAAAATCCATCCATCAAATCCACAGTCAATCAATTGAAGATGAACTACTAAGGCATGTCTCACTAATCCACCTTGACATGAATATATAGCGAGGTTGGGTGGACTACATTATGAAACCTTTGCGATGCAATTCCCAATGACATTATGTTCCCATCGGAATTAAAATATGCTAACGAGTCCAAAGCATAACTATCGATCCGAGCATAGCGAAATTAAAGTATATGCTAACAGGTCCAAAGCAAAGCTGTCAATACGGTACATTCGAGCATAGCGAGAATTAAAGTATGCTAACGGGTCCAAAGTATAATTGTCGATCTAGTACATTCGGAACGTAGCGGAATTAAAGTATGCTAACATCCTTTATGCTTTTCATGAATTTATAGTGCAAAAATTACAGCACCGGGAACATGAATATGAATTTCAACATTTCATATAACTTGATCCGTTAGCAACAATATATTCAAAACGGACTTGGAGCAACAAAATCCATCCTCAAATCCACGAGTCAATCAATTGAAGATGAACTATTAAGGCATGTCTTCCTAATCCACCTTGACATGAGTATGTAGTAGATTGGGTGGACTACATTATAAAATAGTGCGATACAATTCTCAATGACATTATGTGCCCATCGAATTTAAATTATACTAACGAGGTCCAAAGCATAACTATTGATCTGGACATAGCGAGAATTAAGGTATGCTAAAAGGTCCAAAGTATATGTGTCGATACGGTACATTCGAGCATATCGAGAATTAAAGTATGGTAACATCCTTTATGCTTTTCATGAATTTACAGTGCAGAAATTATAGCACCAGGAACATGAAAATGAATTTCAACATTTCATATAACTTCATCTGTTAGCAACAATTTATTCAAAACAGTTTTGGAGCAACAAAATCCATCCCTCAAATCCACAGTTCAATCAATTGAAGCGGAACTATTAAGGCATGTCTCCCTAATCCACCTTGACATGAATATATAGCAGATTGGGTGGACTACATTATAAACCACTGCGATGCAATTCCCAATGACATTATGTGCCCATCAGAATTAAAATATGCTAAGAGGTCCAAAGCATAACTGTCAATCTGAGCATAACAGAATTAAAGTATATGCTAACAGGTCCAAACCATAACTGTCGATCTGGTACATTCAGAGCATAGTAGAACTAAAGTATGCTAACATGTCCAAAGTATAATTGTCGATCTAGTAAATTCATAGCATAGCATAATTAAAGTATGCTAACATCATTTATGCTTTTCATGAATTTACAGTACAAAATTTATAGCACCAGGAACATGAAAATGAATTTCAACATTTCATATAACTTCTTTTGTTACCAACAATTTATTCAATATAGACATGGAGCAACAAAATCCATCCATCAAATCCACGATCAATCAATTGAAGATGAACTATTAAAGCATGTCTCCCTAATCCACCTTGACATGAGTATATAGCAGATTGGGTGGACTACATTATAAACCACGGTGACGCTATTCCCAATGACATTATGTGCCCATTAGAATTTAAATATGCTAATAGGTCCAAAACACAAGCGTCGATCCGAGCATAGCGAGAAATAAAGTATATTCTAACGAGTCCAAAGCATAGGCGTCGATGCGGTACATTCGAGCATAGCAAAATTAAAGTATGCTAACATCCTTTTTACTTTTCATGGATTTACGAGTGCAAAATTATAGCACTAGGAACATGTATACGAATTTCAACATTTCATATAACTTCTTCTGTTAGCAACAATTTATTCAAAACAGACTTGGAGCAACAAAATCCATCCCTCAAATCGACAGTCAATCAATTGAAGATTAACTATTAAGGCATGTCTCCCTAATCCACCTTGACATGAGTATATAGCAGATTGGGTGGACTACATTATAAACCACAGCGATTCAATTCCCAATGACATTATGTGCCCATCAGAATTGAAATATGCTAACAGGTTCAAAGCATAGCGTCGATCCGAACATAGCGAGAATTAAAGTATATGCTAACATGTCCAAAGCATAGCTGTCAAATCCGGTACTTTCATAGAATAGCGAATTAAATTATGCTAACATTCTTTATGCTTTTCATGAATTTACGAGTGCAAAAATTATAGCACCACGAATATGAAAATGAATTTCAACATTTCATATAACTTCATATGTTAGCAAAAATTTATTCAAAACAGACTTGGAGCAAAATAATCCATCCATCAAATCCACAAAGTCAATCAATTGAAGATGAACTATTAAAGCATATCTCCCTAATCTACCTTGACATAAATATATAGCAGATTAGGTGGACTACATTATAAATCAGCGTGATGGAATTCCCAATGACATTATGTGCCCATCGGAATTAAAATATGCTAACGAGGTTCAAAGCATAACTATCGATTTGAACATAACGAATTAAAGTATATGCTAACATGTCCAAAGCATAACCGCCGATCCGGTACATTCGAGCATAGAAGAATTAAAGTATGCTAACATCATTTATGTTTTTCATGAATTTACACCGCAAAAATTATAGCGCCGGGAACATGAAAATGAATTTCAGCAATACATATAACTTCATTTGTTAGAAACAATTTATTCAAAATAGACTTGGAGCAACAAAATCCATCCCTCAAATCCACGAGTCAAGCAATTGAAGCTGAACTATTAAGGCATGTCTCCCTAATCCACCTTGACATGAATATATAGCAAGATTGGGTGGACTACATTATAAACCATTGCGATGCAATTCCCAATGACATTATGTGGTCATCGAATTAAAATATGCTAACGGGTCCAAAACATAACCGTCGATCTAAGCACGGGAGAAATTAAAGTATATGCTAACGGATCCAAGGCATAAGCGTCGATCGGTACATTCAAAGCATACCGAGAATTAAAGTATGCTAATAGGTCCAAAGTATAATTGTCGATCCGGTACATTTAGAGCATAGCGAGAATTAAAGTATGGTAATATCCTTTATGCTTTTCATGAATTTACAGTGCAAAAATTATAGCACCAGGAACATGAAAATGAATTTCAACATTTCATATAACCTCATCTATTAGCAAAAATTTTTTCAAAACAGACATGGTGCAGCAAAATCGTCCATCCATCAAATCCACAGTCAATCAATTGAAGATGAAGTATTAAGGCATGTCTCCCTAATCCTCCTTGACATGAGTATATAGCAGATTGGGTGGACTACATTATAAACCACTGCGATGCAATTCCCAATGACATTATGTGCCCATTGGAATTAAAATATGCTAACAGGTCCAAAGCATAATTGTCGAACTGAGCATAGCAGAATTAAAGTATATGCTAACGGGTCCAAAGCATAACAGTCGATCTGTTACATTCAGAGCATAGCAAAAATAAAGTATGCTAACATCATTTATGCTTTTCATGAATTACAGTGCAAAAATTATAGCGCCAGGAACATGAAAATGAATTTCAACATTACATATCACTTCATTTGTTAGCAACAATTTATTGAAAACAGACTTGGAGCAACAAAACCCATCCATCAAATCCACAGTCAATCAATAGAAACTGAACTATTAAGGCATGTCTCCCTAATCCACCTTGACATGAATATATAACAGATTCGGTGGACTACATTATAAACCACTGCGATGCAATTCCCAATGACATTATGTGGTCATCAGAATTAAAATATGCTAACAGGTCCAAAGCATAACTGTCGATCCGAGCACAGCAGAATTAAAGTATATGCTAACAGGTCCAAAGCATAACTGTCGATCTGGTACATTCAGAGCATGCCAGAATTAAAGTATGCTAATAGGTCCAAAGTATAATTGTCGATTTGGTACATTTAGAGCATACCAGAATTAAAGTATGGTAACATCCTTTATGCTTTTCATGAATTTACAGTGCAAAAATTATAGCACCAGGAACATGAATATGAATTTCAACATTTCATATAACTTGATCTGTTAGCAACAATTTATTCAAAACAGACTTGGAGCAACAAAGTCGATCCATCAAATCCACAGTCAATCAATTGAAGATGAACTATTAAGGCATGTCTCCCTAATCCACCTTGACATGAGTAGATAGCAGATTGGGTGGACTACATTATAAACCACTGCGGTGCAATTCCCAATGACATTATGTGCCCGTCAGAATTACGATATGCTAACAGGTCCGAAACATAACTATCGATCTGGACATAGCAGAATTAAGGTATGCTAAAAGGTCCAAAGTATATGTATCGATTTGGTACATTCAGAGCATAGCAGAATTAAAGCATGGTAATATCCTTTATGCTTTTCATGAATTTTACAGTGCAAAAATTATAGCACCAGGAACATGAAAATGAATTTCAACATTTCATATAACTGCATCTGTTAGCAACAATTTTTTCAAAACAGACATGGAGCAACAAAATCGTCCATCCATCTAATCCGCATTCAATCATTTGAAGATGTAGTATTAAGTCATGTCTCCCTAATCCACCTTGACATGAGTATATAGCAGATTGGGTGGACTACATTATAAACCACTGCGATGCAATTCACAATGACATTATGTGCCCATTGGAATTAAAATATGCTAACAGGTCCAAAGCATAATTGTCGAACTGAGCATAGCAGAATTAAAGTATATGCTAACAGGTCCAAAGCATAACAGTCGATCTGTTACATTCAGAGCATAGCAAAAATAAAGTATGCTAACATCATTTATGCTTTTCATGAATTTACAGTGCAAAAATTATAGCGCCAGGAACATGAAAATGAATTTCAACATTACATATAACTTCATTTGTTAGCAACAATTTATTGAAAACAGACTTGGAGCAACAAAATCCATCCATCAAATCCACAGTCAGTCAATTGAAGCTGAACTATTAAGGCATGTCTCCCTAATCCACCTTGACATGAATATATAGCAGATTGGGTGGACTACATTATAAACCACTGCGATGCAATTCCCAATGACATTAGGTGGTCATCAGAATTAAAATATGCTAATAGGTCCAAAGCATAACTGTCGATCTGAGCACAGCAGAATTAAAGTATATGCTAACAGGTCCAAAGCATAACTGTCGATCTGTTACATTCAGAGCATAGCAGAATTAAAGTATGCTAACAGGTCCAAAGTATAATTGTCGATCTGGTACATTTAGAGCATAGCAGAATTAATGTATGGTAACATCCTTTATGCTTTTAATGAATTTACAGTGCAAAAATTATAGCACCAAGAACATGAATAAGAATTTCAACATTTCATATAACTTGATCTGTTAGCAACAATTTATTCAAAACAGACTTGGAGCAACAAAGTCGATCCATCAAATCCACAGTCAATCAATTGAAGATGAACTATTAAGGCATGTCTCCCTAATCCACCTTGACATGAGTATATAGCAGATCGGGTGGACTACATTATAAACCACTTTGATGCAATTCCCAATGACATTATGTGCCCGTCAGAATTACAATATGCTAACAGGTCCGAAACATAACTATCGATCTGGACATAGCAGAATTATGGTATGCCAAAAGGTCCAAAGTATATGTATCGATCTGGTACATTCAGAGCATAGCAGAATTAAAGTATGGTAATATCCTTTATGCTTTTCATGAATTTACAGTGCAAAAATTATAGCACCAGGAACATGAAAATGAATTTCAACATTTCATATAACTTCATCTATTAGCAACAATTTTTTCAAATCAGACATGGAGCAACAAAATCGTCCATTCATCAAATCCACAGTCAATCAATTGAAGATCAAGTATTAAGGCATGTCTTCCTAATCCACCTTGACAAGAGTATATAGCAGATTGGGTGGACTACATTATAAACCACTGCGATGCAATTCCCAATGACATTATGTGCCTATTGGAATTAAAATATGCTAACAGGTCCAAAGCATAATTGTCGAACTGAGCATAGCCGAATTAAAGTATATGCTAACAGGTCAAAAGCATAACAGTCGATCTGTTACATTCAGAGCATAGCAGAAATAAAGTATGCTAACATCATTTATGCTTTTCATGAATTTACAGTGCAAAAATTATAGCACCAGGAACATAAAAATGAATTTCAACATCACATATAACTTCATTTGTTAGCAACAATTTATTGAAAACGGACATGGAGCAACAAAATCCATCCATCAAATCCACACTCAATCAATTGAAGCTGAACTATTAAGCCATGTCTCCCTAATCCACCTTGACATGAATATATAGCAGATTGGGTGGACTACATTATAAACCACGGCGACGCAATTCCCAATGACATTATGTGCCCGTCAGAATTAAAACATGCTAACAGGTCCAAAGCATAACTGTTGATCTGGTACATTCAGAGCAAAGTAGAATTAAAGTATGCTAACATCCTTTATGCTTTTCATGAATTTACAGTGCAAAATTTATAGCATCAGAAAGATGAAAAATGAATTTCAACATTTCATATAACTTCATATGTTAGCAACAATTTATTCAAAACAGACCTGGAGCAACAAAATCCATCAATCAAATCCACAGTCAATCAATTGAAGATGAAGTATTAAGCCATGTCTCCCTAATCCACCTTGACATAAATATATAGCAGATTGGGTGGACTACATTATAAACCACTGCGATCCAATTCCCAACAACATTATCTGCCCTTCAAAATTAAAATATGCTAACAGGTTCAAAGTATAACTGTCGATCTGAACATAGCAGAATTAAAGTATATGCTAACATGTCCAAAGCATAACTGTCGATCTGGTACATTCAGAGCATAGCAGAATTAAATAATGCTAACATCCTTTATGCTTTTCATGAATTTACAGTGCAAAAATTATAGCACCAGAAATATGAAAATGAATTTCAACATTTCATATAACTTCATCTGTTAGCAACAATTTATTCAAAACAGGCTTGGAGCAACAAAATCCATCCATCAAATCCACAGTCAATCAATTGAAGATGAACTATTAAGGCATATCTCCTAATCCACCTTGACATAAATATATAGCAGATTGGGTGGAGTACATTATAAACCACTGTGATGCAATTCCCAGTGACATTATGTGCCCCTCAGAATTAAAACAGGCTAACAGTTCCAAAGCATAATTGTTGATCTGGTACATTTGGAGCATAGTAGAATTAAAGTATGCTAACATCCTTTATGCTTTTCATGAATTTACAGTGCAGAAATTATAGCATCAGGAACATGAAAATGAATTTCAAAATTCCATATAACTTCATCTGTTAGCAACAATTTATTCAAAACAGGCTTGGACCAACAAAATCCATCCATCAAATCCACAGTCAATCAATTGAAGATGAACTATTAAGGCATGTCTCCCTAATCCACCTCGACATAAATATATAGCAGATTGGGTGGACTACATTATAAACAATTGCGATGCAATTCCCATGACATTATGTGCCCATCAGAATTAAAATATGCTAACAGGTTCAAAGTATAATTGTCGATCTGAACATAGCAGAATTAAAGTATATGCTAACATGTCCAAAGCATAACTGTCGATCTGGTACATTCTGAGCATAGCAAAATTAAATTATGCTAACATCCTTTATGCTTTTCATGAATTTTCAGTGCAAAAATAATTGCACTAGGAATATGAAAATGAATTTCAACATTTCATATAACTTCATCGTTAACAACAATTTATTCAAAACGAGACTTGGAGCAACAAAATCCATCCATCAAATCCACGGTCAATCAATTGAAGATGACCTATTAAGGCATGTCTCCCTAATCCACCTTGACATGTATATATAGCGAGATTAGGTGGACTACATTATAAACCACTACGAAGCAATTCCCAATGACATTATGTGCCCATCAAAATTAAAATATGCTAACGAGTCCATAGCACAATTGTCGATCCGAACATAGTAGAATTAAAGTATATGCTAAGAGGTACAAAGCATAATTGTCGATCCGGTACATTCGGAGCATAGCGAATGAAAGTATACTAACGAGTCCAAAGTATAATTGTCGATCTAGTACATTCGAGCATAGCGAGAATTAAAGTATGCTAACATCCTTTATGCTCTTCATGAATTTACGGTGCAGAAATTATAGCATCAGGAACATGAAAATGAATTTCAAAATTCCATATAACTTCATCTGTTAGCAACAATTTATTCAAAACAGGCTTGGACCAACAAAATCCATCCATCAAATCCACAGTCAATCAATTGAAGATGAACTATTAAGGCATGTCTCCCTAATCCACCTCGACATAAATATATAGCAGATTGGGTGGACTACATTATAAACAATTGCGATGCAATTCCCATGACATTATGTGCCCATCAGAATTAAAATATGCTAACAGGTTCAAAGTATAATTGTCGATCTGAACATAGCAGAATTAAAGTATATGCTAACATGTCCAAAGCATAACTGTCGATCTGGTACATTCTGAGCATAGCAAAATTAAATTATGCTAACATCCTTTATGCTTTTCATGAATTTTCAGTGCAAAAATAATTGCACTAGGAATATGAAAATGAATTTCAACATTACATATAACTTCATTTGTTAGCAACAATTTATTGAAAACAGACTAGGAGCAACAAAATCCATCCATCAAATCCACAGTCAATCAATTGAAGATGAACTATTAAGGCATGTCTCCCTTATCCACATTGACATGTATATATAGCAGATTGGGTGGACTATATTATAAACCACTACGAAGCAATTCCCAATGACATTATGTCCCCATCGGAATTAAAATATGCTAACAGGTCCATAGCACAATTGTCGATGCGAACATAGTAGAATTAAAGTATATGCTAACGGGTAGAAAGCATAATTGTCGATCCGGTACATTCGGAGCATAGCGAGAATGAAAGTATGCTAACATCCTTTGTGCTTTTCATGAATTTACAGTGCAAAAATTATAGCACCAGGAACATGAAAATGAATTTCTACATTTCATATAAGTTCATCTCTTATCAACAACTTATTCAAAACGAGACTTGGAGCAACAAAATCCATCTATCAAATCCACATTCAATAAATTGAAGATGAACTATTAAGGCATGTCTCCCTAATCCACCTTGACATGAATATATAGGAGATTGGGTGGACTACATTATAAACCATTGTGATGCAATTCCCAATGACATTATGTGCCCATCGGAATTAAAATATGCTAAGAGGTCCAAAGCATAAGCGTCGATACGAGCATAACATAATTAAAGTATATGCTAACGAGTCCAAAGCATAGCATCGATCGACTGTTACATTCCGAGCATAGCATAATTAAAGTATGCTAACATCATTTATGCTTTTCATGAATTTACGAGTGCAAAAATTATAGTGCCGGGAACATGAAAATGAATTTCAACATTACATATAACTTCATTTGTTAGCAACAATTTATTGAAAACAGACTAGGAGCAACAAAATCCATCCATCAAATCCACAGTCAATCAATTGAAGATGAACTATTAAGGCATGTCTCCCTAATCCACCTTGACATGAATATATAGCAGATGGGTGGACTACATGATAAACCACTGCGATGCAATTCCCAATGACATTATGTGGCCATCAGAATCAAAATATGCTAACAGGTCCAAAGCATAACTGTCGATCTGAGCATAGCAGAATTAAAGTATATGCTAACAGGTCCAAAGCATAACTGTTGATCTGGTACATTCAAAGCATACCATAATTAAAGTATGCTAACAGGTCCAAAGCATAAGTGTCGATCTGGTACATTTAGAGCATAGCAGAATTAAAGTATGCCAACATCCTTTATGTTTTTCATGAATTTACAGTGCAAAAATTATAGCACCAGGAACGTGAAAAAGAATTTCAACTTTTCATATAACTTCATCTGTTAGCAACAATTTATTCAAAACAGACTTGGAGCAACAAAATTCATCCATCAAATCCACAGTCAATCAATTGAAGACGAACTATTAAGGCATGTCTCCCTAATCCACTTTGACATGAATATAAAGCAGATTGGGTGGACTACATTATAAACCACTGCGCAGCAATTCCCAACGACATTATGTGCCCATCGGAATTAAAATATGCTAACAGGTCCAAAGCATAACTGTCGATCGGAACATAGCAGAATTAAAGTATATCCTAAAAAGTGCAAAGCATAACTGTCGATCTGGTACATTCAAAGCATAGAAGAATTAAAGTAGGGTAACATCCTTTATGCTTTTCATGAATTTACAGTGCAAAAATTATTCCACCAGGAACGTGAAAACGAATTTCAACATTTCATATAACTTTATCTGTTGGCAACAATTTATTCAAAACAGCCTTGGAGCTACAAAATCCATCCATCAAATCCACATTCAATCAATTGAAGATGAACTATTGAGGCATGTCTCCCTAATCCACCTTGACATGAATATATAGCAGATTGGGTGGACTACATTATAAACCACTGCGATGCAATTCCCAATGACATTATTTGTCCATCAGAATTAAAATATGCTAACAGGTCCAAAGCATAATTGTCGATCTGAGCATAGCAGAATTAAAGCATATGCTAACGGGTCCAAAGCATAACTCGTCGATCCGGTACATTCGGAGCATAGCGAGAATTAAGGTATTCTAACGAGTCCAAAGCATAAGTGTCGATCCGGTACATTCGAGCATAGCGAGAATTAAAGTATGCCATCATCCTTTATGTTTTTCATGAATTTACAGTGCAAAAATTATAGCACCAGGAACGTGAAAATGAATTTCAACTTTTCATATAACTTCATCTGTTAGCAACAATTTATTCAAAACAGACTTGGAGCAACAAAATTCATCCATCAAATCCACAGTCAATCAATTGAAGATGAACTATTAAGGCATGTCTCCCTAATCCACTTTGACATGAATATAAAGCAGATTGGGTGGACTACATTATAAACCACTGTGATGCAATTCCCAATGATATTATGTGGCCATCTGAATTAAAGTATGCTAACAGGTCCAAAGCATAACTCTCGATCTGAGCATAGCAGAATTAAAGTATATGCTAACAGGTCAAAGCATAACTATCAATCTGGTACATTCAGAGCATAGCAGAATTAAAGTATGCTAACATCCTCAATGCTTTTCATGAATTTACAGTGCAAAAATTATAGCTCCAGGAATATGAAAATGAATTTCAACAGTTCATATAACTACATCTGTTAGCAACAATTTATTCACACAGACTTGGGGCAACAAAATCCATCAATCAAAACCATAGTCAATCAATTAAAGATGAACTATTTAGGCATGTCTCCCTAATTAATCCACATTGACATGAATATATAGCAGATCGATTTTGGTGGCCGATGAGAGAGAGGGCGTTGGAGGTTCAAGTTGGACTAACTTCTCTCACGAATGAAGTAGTTGTTCTCGTGATGGTTGGAGGGGCCGGATCCACGGCGGCTCGTGGCCTGGGGAGGCCGGCCGACTCGTCGTCGTGGCCCGGGGGGATGACATCGACAGATCCGCGTCAACCGTCTTTAGATTGGTCAGACGTACGTCCGCACGCTAGTAACCGCTTCCTTGTCACTGTCGTCATCCAGGGAGCGTGGGACTGGAGAAGAGTAGAGCTGCGTCGGGGAGAGAGCAGCGAAGGCAAGCGGGGCGACTGGCGTCGGTGGTGGGGAGAATGCGGGTGTTGTGGATCTGTCTAGCAGGGGGCCGAATATGAACGGTGCGCATAATAGTGTTTAATGAAACTACTGGTGTGCCCTTGACGGCTCTGTGCAGCAATTGGAATTTCATGGGCACTATAGTAAATATAGGTGGGAAATTTTGAGCAGCCCACGCACGGTTCACCTGCTAACGCTGACGAGTGGGCCAGTGTCATGGGCGACGATGGTTAGTGAACCTGGATCGCCTTTGTTGGGAGTTGGGTCAGCGGTTATCCTTTTAATATTGGCTGCTGACGCTGACGTGTGGGCCTGTCACAATTTTTTTTTGGAATGAAACTTGCTTCCTGATTTATTAGAGCCCATAAAACAGCACCTAAAAAATTATAAAAATACGAACAATTCGTATTTGGACATGTAGTACTTGAATAAAATATCAACAGTCACACTTGTATGCCCAAGATTCTTCGAATCTGTTTTTACATCCCATGTTAATGATTGTTGACATAAAATCAGCACTTCACGTTAAGCACACAGCAAGCTGAACAAAGCTGGCTTAACACATGTGTTGAATCCGAAGCGTGCCAGTCAGTTTTCCTGAAACCGACAAAGGATGAAAATCAGTTAGATAAAACCTGGAACTTGCTAGGTGGTACCAGATAGTTCCGTATTTACGGCTAGAAAGCCAAATAAAAAGACATATAGCTACAACAAGCTATCTGTCAGCAGTTTGAATATCATTCGGGAGCTCTAAAACATGAGAACAAGATATAGCCGAATGCATGACATAAGCATGATGAAAGATCCGTCTTTATCTAAGCAAATTTGCAGCATGTGTCCATGACCAATTATCAAAGATAAATTACAATACATAAATAACGGTGAAACCATGATTATAAATTTGCAGTAAACATGCATGCATAGGCCAAAAGCACTAGTCTACCGCATGTCTAGGTACTTTCAAACCCGTCAAGCATGACACCAAACAAGTTAATCCACCACATGATATGACTTTTTTGAAACCATACCACCAACCAAGAAAAGATCGATCCACCGCATGATACAATCTAAACATGGAAGGCTAAAAGCATACATTATTTAAAACAAAATTTTAAACACGTTTCGCTCTTGGCAGAATTGTCGAATACAGCTGTACAGCCGATTCAGGTTCCGTGTAGAAGGAACTAACTATGCTAGATCAACACGCTTGAACCCGCAACACGTGGCAATCTAGATTGATTCGAGTTTGGCTATTTAAAAGCATGTGATCCATGCACCATATCGAGTTGAAGACTTGAACATACATTATGGATCATAAAACAAGATAAAGCTGAGTCTAATCAATCTAAATTGGGCAAAGGAGTGTTACATGAATTAAACATGAAAAGCAAAATCCAAAGCAACACGGGGTAACTTAATGAATCTATTAGATCTTACCAAATATAATAGAGCCAATAACTAGCTCCAAGCTAGATCTTAGCCTACCGCATGGCTCATGATCTAATAAGAAACCCTCCTGAACCAAGCTTAAATCCACCGCATGATACTAAGCATGGGAACAAGACTACTTGCATCACGTGCTAAATCCACCGCATGATACTAGACATGATACAAGGTTGCCGGTACTTACGGAGGTCGACGGATCGATGGCTCCTCTCGAAGAACTCGACGACTCGACTAAAGGACTTGAAAGATGGCACGGGGCCGGTTTGTTGTGAAATTGTTCAATCCCTATTACAAACACCAAGGATTTATATTTATACCCTTGTCCCAATACGACTCCTGGTCGACTACGAGTACAACATTCATTGCCTAAATTAATGTCCCGGCGCCAATGTCCATCTCGCACCCGTCATCAATTCGTCCCTTCCTTATATCCAGGCCACGTCATCATGCGTTCCCGAATGCTTCCTTTTTCAAGCGCAAATACCCCTTCTGCCGAATGATGGCGCACCACCGACTGCAAGTATCTTTGCCGAGTCCTTGAGGAGAATTTTCTGCTGAATGGTGCTTCTTTACCAAACTCGGCCCACAAGTCAATCCCTTTCTTGTAGCAATTTTTGGTGTTAACATATGCCCCTTCAATTACAGGATAAAAAGTGATTTTTATTCCGGAATTGACTATAAATGCTCAACGTATCTGAGCTAAATCTGTTCAACACCCGTTCTTTCCTCTTGCAAACCATTGGAGTCTTCGCTCAGATCCAAACCCTAGTTCTTCAGGTAAATCTCATCTCCCTAAGGCTCATTCGGTATTACTTTTTTCGAATTCCACCTTAGATTTTCTTTTGCCTTTTCTTGTTCTTGATAGGCTCTAGCCGCCGAGATTTTGATCCCCATTGAGGACCAATCACCATCCTATTTTCTCGGGCCCGTGGGAACCTCCGACCCTCTCGAGTTTATTGAAGCTGAATCTCAGAGAATCCCTTTCAAAGCAGCTTTGTCGAAACCCCATGAATGGCAAGATGCCTTCAAAGACTGGCCCCTGCCCCCAATTGTAGGTTGGAGGAACTGGTATAAGAGGATGCTTGATGATGGCAGTGCTAAAACAAGCAATTGATGGGATAGCCTTTGCATTGCCCATTGTTTGGAATTATCTTTGGCTGAAACACCCAAAAATGAGGATCTTCTGATTGCGGTCTGTCATTTTTGGTCGAATGGTGTCAATGCTTTTCTTTTTGGTCATGGACCAATGTCTCCCACTCTGGCCGATGTATATATGATAACCAGCCTTGATATCACAGGATCTGTGTACCCTTACAAGTACAAAGGCTCCTCGAGGCAAAAAGGAGTAAAAACAGGAGTTGGATATAAGAGGTATATCCAAAAACATATGTCTGATGGCCCTTTGTCTAAAGTTGAGTACAGGGCCTTTCTGAGGTTATGCAGATTCATCTTCTACGGCAAAGCCAATGAGCCAACCTTGAAACACATTGTAATGGCTGAGGACTTGGCTGTTGGTAACCTTATTCCTCTTGGAAAATACCTCCTAGGAAGCGTATACCACATGCTCCATCAAACCACACACTTGATGCACACCAGCCAGAAGATCTCCTGTGTTAACGGCCCCTGGTGGTTTGTTCAAATGTGGCTGCAGCTATACATGCACCGGATCATTGGCATTGACCTTAACAACCGGCACTTTCCTTCAGCCAAATACAAGGAAGGAGAAACCCAGATCACCAAAGGTTGCCACACTTATGGAGAAGTTGCCTCAACCATATCCATCGACCAAAACATCAGCCAACTTTTTGAGCTCTTCTTCAAAGGCTTTGCCAATCCCCTTTGGCTTCCATATTTGAACAATGACAACTTGACTCTCCCTTGCAAATTCAGCTTTGAAACTGGATGCAATGATGTAAAATCCATAGCAATTTTCAACACCTTCATTCATCCATGCATCCTGCCAGCAGAATTCAGTGGAGGAAGGCAAAATCAGAGCACCTTTGAATACTACAAACCAAATATGATGGCCAGACAGTTAGGATGCGGCCAAGTGCCCCCAAGGCTATTTCTTCATGAATTCCTCAAGCTCAGAGAGGATATTAAGGAACTCCTACAAGCAAAAAGGGTCTTTGAATATCGGTGTAGTTCAACTGTTTATGTACCTAGGCCCTTTGTGCCAACAACAATAGCTCATCCTTCTTTTACTTCCTGGTGGAAAGAATTCCATGATCACACCTTCAATGAGCCAGTACACTCCTTTTGTCTTGAGCTAATGCCTGATTTTCAGCCAATTTCAGAGGTAATATACCGATTTCCCCCTTTCTCAATCATGCCCTTCTTTACTGACCATGATCCTCTGCCATTTTCTGTAGAATACAGTACCTGCCCCTCGTGCTAGGAAAATCTCCTACAACATTGCAGGCCCAATCTCTGCCCTGGGGTTTAATTCCACCACTTTGGCTCAACTGATGTCCAGATATGCCACATTAGACCCAACTCTCATTAGTTCAGCCTCTGATAAAAGGAAAGCTCCATCCCTGGTTGCTCCTCCAGCTGCCAAGAAGAAAAGAACATCTAAAAGAGTTCTTATTGAGGTTAACATCTTTTCCTTTCTAAGCATAAAATCAATCTTCATCCTAATAATTTTATTTTGTGTAATTTCAGACCAGAGCTCAGTAACCATCAATCACTACACAATCTGAAATGCCCTATCTACTTGTAAGATCTTCACCATATCTTTTCCTTTTTTAAACCATTTCTTCATTGGCATTTACCCTCTACTTATCATTTGCAGAGGAAACATTGGTGAACAAAACTGTGGGGAGTTCTTCTTCTCAACATGTTTCTAATCCAGCTTCACCAAGGATCCAACCATCCTCTCCTCAAGCAGAAGCTCCAGCTTCACCAAGAATTTAACCATCCTCTTCTCAAGTAGAAGTTCCAGCTTCACCAGGGATGGATCCATCTTCACCTCAGCCAGAAGCTTCAAACCTACCAAGGACTTCACCAGCTTCTCCTCAGTTAGCAGCTTCAGCTTTACCAGGGACCCCTCAAGCTTCTTCTCGACTGATCATCCAAGGACCCCTCCTTGAGTCTGAAAAACTCCCTCCTCCAACTCAGGAGGACAGAAATGAGGTAAGCATGAACATTTATCTCTTTTATTTCCATCCAATAAACCATCCTTAATTCGGCAGGCCTTTCTTTTCAGGATCAGGCTGCATCACCACCAAGTTCTTCTTTTACTATGGATGACCTAACTGCCGATAAAGGAGATGAGGCATCGTGAGGCCAAGCTTTATCAGAGGAAAACCAAGCAAAGCTAAAAAAATCCTCTCTTTGCTGCAAAGGGATATCCAGGATCAAGTCAGGGATGTTGATCTTCTACAAGAAGTGCTTGAATCCATCAACCACGAGCTTCCTGATGATATCAAAGCCTCCTTGGAGCCTATCTCACAATTGGATAATCACTTTGCAGCAGTGAGGCGAGCTTTGAAGAATCAATCCTCCTGACCAGCCCTGGAACAAAAAAGAGCCAAAGCCAAGCAATTCATGAAAGATTCACAGGCTCAGATCCAAAACAACAAGGAATTGCTAGCTGAACTGCAGCCTGCACTTGAATTGAAGATTGCCAGAAAAGCTTCTCTAGAAGCCGAACTGAAGAGCTTAACAGCTGAAATCGAGGCTGACAAGAAAAAGATAGCCTAACTTCCTGGATTAACAGAAAAAATCCAAAACGAAGCTACAGCAGCCTCGATAGAATCAAATCAGCTCAATACAAAGCTCTCCGCTCTGTCTAACACCCAGGAAGCTGATCAGAAATTGCTGGAGAACATCAGCAAGATGATATCAGATGCTTCCAGTGTAATCTCAAAATACTTGGGTATATGATTGTACCAAACATTTTGTAACCGAATGGTTCATCGTCCTTGTAACTTTGCTCACCATAAACTTACTTTCCAGTATTTGTCTTGCCTTACTTTAGCGAGCAACTTTTAGACGATTTATTCGGCAACTTCGGCCAAACAGTTTTAGACCCGAATAGCGACCCGACCGCAACTCAGCCGAATTTCAACAAGTCAAACCGAAAATGACTCAGCTTGAATCCCAAACGACCCGACGACGATTCGGTTAAGGAAGTCTTTCCACCTCCCAAATTTCTCAAGATATGCACCAAGATCTCCGGCCACGATCTCTTTGCCAGGTGCCCCTAGCCTTTCACCAAGTCTTCTGCTTTCAAGCCTTTGCCAATCTAAACTTCTCTTCTCTAGCACTAGCACTCCCAAAAGCCCAATGGCAGGCAGCAGCAACAGGCGCCGGGCCAGCGACGAAGCCGAAGGGAGCCGCGCTGGTGCTCACCGGAGGTGGCGATCGTCAATTTTTTCACAACTTTTTCTAGATTTCCTTTTGTTTTTGACGACCCTCTTCTTGTTTCCAGTCTCATCCAGTGGAACCCAGCTCTTGCGCCGGCCACGACTCCGGCCATGGTGGGCGACTCCTCAGGTTCGTTCGGCTATTCCCACTCGCCCAGCTCGCGCTACAGCGATTGCGACGCCCGCAGGTTCAAGGCGGAGCATGATGAAACCCGGCGCGAGTTGGGAGACATCTCCAAGAAGGCCGGAATCGCCGAGCTCGAATGGGAGCACCAGCGCAAGCAGCTGCTGGAGACCATCGACAGTGAATCTTTGTGATTTGTTTCAATTCAACTCAACTTTGAATTAACCGCCATTGCTCCGTAATTGCTGCAGACCGCGACGCCGAGCTTAACTGGATGAAGACGCTGGTAAAGAAGCTGGCGGACAAGGTGAACGCCCACGGAGACACACCGGAAGCTCGCCTTGGTGCGGTGGAAGACCGCGTTGACGAGGTGGCCCTCCATGGCGTCCGTCTGGGCACCACCCTAGGCCTGGCTACCATGGCGATGCACACCAGCGTCGACTACTCCACGCGGCCGCGCGGCTTCCATGGTGGCGCGCCAGAGGACATCGATGACATCGAGGTCATCCTGGAGCGCCTTGAAGGCCACGGCGACGCCATTGCCGACTCCATTCATCCCTAGTCTGTGCCGAACAGGCTTTTTGATTAGTTTGTACTAGGGATGTTGGATTTTTGGCAATAAATAATGAAATTTTATCTCTTGCATTTGTGTTGTGATGATTTCCTTTGATTTGTGCACGCGAACCTTTACTGCTTTGAACACATTCGGGAATCTTTATGGTAGCAGAATACGCACAAACTCTTGTCCCTTGGCGTAGAATCCGCAGAAAATCCTCATTCGGGAGCCATGAACACTGTTCAATGAAAAACCTTTCGCATTCGGGGAGAACACCCTGCCGTTTGGTATTCCCATTAATGTATGGCAGCCAGTCATCGCTCCCAATGCGCTCTCACAGCTAATAAAATAGCCCCCTTGGTACTCTGCAAATCCACTCGTATACACTTCCATCACCTCACGTCTTCTCTTCCTGCTTCTCCAGAGGAAAAAACCCACAAGGCCATGGAGGACAAAGGGAAAGCCAATCGAGGAGAGCAGCACCCCACCAAAGAAGCGGACCATTCGAAAGTAAGCTTTCCTTCTCCATCCTTTCTCTTGCTCTCAACTGCAATCTCATGATTCATCTTCTTTTGCTTTCAGCCTTGACTTTCTCCCAGAGGAGATCTTTGGAACTGAAGAGGTTCCTGAGTACATCTCCTCTGATTCCTCTGCTGAAGAAGAAGACGCCACGCCGGAACAGAAAACCAACCACCAACTGCGCCGTCACATTCGGCATCTAGAACACAACCTGCAGGACATCACTGCATGCTGCAGTGCTGAACGCGAACACCGCATGAGCTTGGAAGCGTTGGTAGGGGGTAAGATCTTAATCCTCATTTGATTCTCATGTTTAAGTTTCAGATCTCACTTTCAACAAGACCATGTTCCCTTTCTTCAGATGTTTCTGACAGTATAACAACTTGAAGGCTTATTGGCACAGCCTGATGGAAGCAAGTCATGACAATCCCTGAAGCTTCTACATTGCCGTCATGATGGTCCTGGAACAGCTGAAGAGGGAAGAGTTGAAGAGGAAAAACGCAGAATCAAAGAAATGAAGCATACTTTTGCTTCTTCATCCAGGCCTTCTGCTTCCCACAGGCTCCCTTTTGTAATCTTAGATAGCTGGGTTGGCAAACAAAGAACCTACAAGAAACGTTTGTAATGTAGAACATTTTTTGTGCTAAGGGCAATACACTTCAGTATTGGCCATCTCCTTTGTTAGGACTTTTTGAAGGCGGCTTCTTTCCCGAACGCCGGCTGTTTCTATATTTCTGATGCTTGTAATCAACGATCAACTTCAATACTAGGATAATATTTCTTCAAGTATCTCCCATTTATAGCAGCAGTAAACTCTTCTCCTAGTAAAGTTTTCAAGATATACGCATTTCCAGGCGTACATCTAACTACCCGAAAAGGATCTTCCCAATTCGGGGACCATTTGCCGAACGTACTATACTTAGTCCCAATCGGCAGTAATGCTTTCCAAACTAAATCCCCTTCTACAAATTGCTTGACTTTTACTTTCTTGTTGTAATATTGAGCAACTCGCATCTTGTTCTTCTCAATATTTTCCAAGGCCCTAAGACGAATCATATGCAAATCCTCTAACTCATCCATCACTAAGTCACTGTAATCTTTGGAACATAAGTCCTTTTGCAAAACCACTCTCCTTGAATCTAATTGCATTTCCCATGGCAAAACAGCATGATGCCCATAAACCAACTCATAAGGAGATGTTTTTGTAGCTCCATGAGGGGCCATTCGGTAAGCCCACAAGGCTTCATTGAGTACCGAATGCCACCTTCTTGGCTTCTGATCAATCTTCTTTTGTATAATCTTGATCATGATCTTGTTAGAAGCCTCTGCCTGATCATTAGCTTGGGCATAATAAGGAGAGGAATTCAACAATTTGATCCCCATGCTTTCACCAAATTCCCTGAACTCTGAAGATGTAAATTGAGTTCCTTGATCAGTCGTAATTGTTTGAGGAATTCCAAATCTGCAGACAATGTGCACTTTGACAAACTCAACAATGTTTTCTGATGTTAATTTCTTCAATGGAATTGCCTCAACCCATTTAGTGAAATAATCTGTTGCCAAAAGAATAAAGTTATGCCCCTTGCTAGATGGAGGATTTATTTGGCCAATCAAATCTATACCCCATCCTCTGAATGGCCATGGCTTGATAATAGGATTCAAAGCTGATGCTGGAACTCTTTGGATATTCCCAAACCTATGACAATCCTGACACCCTTTGTAATACTCAAAGCAATCTTCCAGCATCGTTGGCAAATAACATCCAGTGTGCCTGATAACCCATTTCATTCTGTAAGCCGATTGATGTGCTCCACACAGCCCATCGTGCACTTCACTCATCATTTTCTTTGCTTCTTCTTGACCCAGGCATTATAGCAACACCCCATATAATGATTTGTAAAACAAACGTCCATCAAGAAGAACAAACTTTATAGCTTTATACCTGAGCTTCCTAGAGACCTTTCGAGATGGATTTTCCAGATAATCAACAATTTCTTCTCTCCAATCATCTTCTGCTAGATCACTCCCGAAAGCACACACATCGTTGGCAAACACTTCTTGATTTTCTTTATAACCTAAAGCACTTTGAGCCAACCTGTTTGCTTCTTCATTGTGTTCCGTAGGAATATGTTGCAGAATCACTCACTAAAAACTTTTCAAAATTTCCTTGCATTCCTCGTAGTAATTCCTCAGGATGTCATTTCTACATTCATATTGGACATTCAATTGTTATATAACTAGCTCTGAATCTCCATAAATTTCAACCGAAATAGCCTTTGCCTCTTTCAAATACTGAAGCCCTCTAAGCAATGCCTCATATTCGGCTTGATTATTTGTGACAGTAGGCTGAATAGGGATAGCAAACTCAAACATCTTACCTCAGGGTGAAATCAATAAAATCCCTACTCCACCACCTTTGCCACATGAGGATCCATCAAAGAACAAAGCCCAAGGAGTGATTTCAAGCAAATCAATTGATGGATCACGATGTTCAGTAATGAAATCAGCAATAATCTGACCTTTAACAACTTTTGCCGATTCGAATTTCAACTCAAAATCAGACAAAGCTAAAATCCATTTGCCAATCCTTCCATTCAAAATTGGCATAGACAACATGTGTTTAATTACATCAAATTTTGAATATACAACGCATTCAGCATTCAACAAATAGTGCCGAAACTTTGTACATGAGTAATAAACACACAGGCAAAGCTTCTCTGCAGCCGAATATCTTGTTTCGGGATCAAGCAATTTTCGGCTAAGGTACACAACTGCTCGTTCATTTCCCTCAAATTCTGGTATAAGGGTCGATCCAATGGTTTGGGTATTGGCCGCCACGTACAACTTGAAAGGCTTGTTCAATTGTGGAGGTACCAACACTGGTAGTTCCTTCATGTACTTCTTGATCTCATCGAAAGCCTTTTGTTATTCGTCACCCCATACAAACTTCTGATCCTTCTTGATCCTCAACAACAGAGAAAAGGCAACACCTTTTGTGATAAATTTGAAATAAACCTTCTCACAAAATTGATCTTGCCCAACAATGATTGTAATTCTTTGAGATTGGTTAGAGGAACAACTTCATCAATAGCTTTCATGCTTTTCTTGCCAACCTCTATTCCTCCTTCATGCACCAAAAATCCCAACAACTCTCCAACTGAAACTCCAAAGGCACATTTATTCGAGTTCATCTTAAGCCCATGCTTTCGGGTGCAGTCTAGAGTTTTCCTCACATCATTTAAGTGTGATTCATGATCCAACGACTTGATCACAACATCATCAATGTATATCTCAACAATTTTGCTGTTCAAGTCATGAAAAATATAATTCATGGCTCTTTGATAAGTTGCACCGGCATTTTTCAACCCAAATGTCATAACAATCCACTCAAAAAGGCATATATGTCCAGGACATCTGAAGGCTGTCTTTGATACATCTTCTATTGCCATAAAAATTTGATTGTACCCCGCATTGGCATCCATGAAACTAATAACTTTATGTCCAGCAGCGGCATCAATCAACAAGTCAGCAACAGGCATTGGATATCCTTTCATGGGTGTAGCTTTGTTCAGATCTCTAAAGTCTATGCAAACCCTCATCTTCCCGTTTTTCTTATAAACAGGGACAATATTAGAGATCCATTCTGCATATCTGCATGGCCGAATGAAATTTTCTTCGATCAATCTCTCAATTTCCTTTTTTTACATCGGCCAATACTTCATCCTTGTAGATCATTCGGGGAGGTTGCTTGTAATTCTTAAACCCAGTCTTGATTGGCAACTGATGCTCAACAATGGAACGATCCAAACCAGGCATCTCCGAATAATCCCAATTGAAGCAATCTTTGTATTCTTTCAGTAGCTTGATCAATTCTTTTCTAAAACTTGAATCCAAGTTAGCACTGATAAATGTCGGCCTTGGCTTATCACCATCTCCAATATCAATTTCTTCCAATTTACCAGCCGACATGAATCCACGTCCTAACTTTCCATCAGTTCCATCAATTAGATTATCCATTAAAAGTTGCTATAAGAGCCGACTGCTTGAATCGGTTGTTGATCACTGCTGACTGGTTCAATAGGACCTTCACCGCAGTCCTTGCCTGAGAAGCAATCTATACCTTGATACTCCCAGAAGGATGGTTCCACGTTAGCCACGCTTACTGAATCATCTGCTTGGACCACTTCTATATCATCATCCACCCATTGAACAAGCTGTTGATGCATGGTAGATGGGATGCAACAATTTTCATGGATTCAGTCCCGTCCAAGCAGCAAGCTATATGCCCTTTACCCTCAATGACAAAGAAGGTCGTGAGCAAGGTCTTAGACCTGATCATCAGATCCACATGTACACAGCCCTTGGTGTCTGATGGATTCCCAGCAAAATCATTCGGAACTATACTTGTTGGCGTCAAATCCCCAGGGCCCATGCCAAGCTTCCTGAACGTAGTATACGGCATCACATTGATCGCAGCTCCACCATCAACGAACATCTTGGTCAATGGCTTCCCATTGACATATCCCCTCAAGTACAGCGGTCTCATGTGCTGATTCTTGGAATGCTTGTCAAAGGTTACTTGCATGGCCAACACTAGTTGTGCCATCAGCCCAAGTTGCTCAGCCTCATCAATGTCTGGCGACGCCTCTTCCTGCACAACCTGATTAGCTGGAACCATGAATTCATTCGGCAAGAAGCATACCATGCACGCTGGAGCCGAGCAATCAAATCCATCAAGCTTATCATTGGGACGCCACACATGTTTCCTCTTGATCCCTGCCTGCTTCAACTCCTGATTCCTCAAGCGTCGAACTCTTCTCTTTTGGCTCCTCCTCAAGCAAGGTGGGCACCACTGTCCTTTCTGCTAGACATATTCACACTCTTCTTCTTCATGATCAACCCACCTATAATCAGCATATCTTTTTCTTGGGTGATCATCAACTTCATTTAGTTTTATGCGCTGACCGTCACTAGGGTGTATCATTCCAATTCTTTCATGGACGGATCGGCGATTGACAGTATCCTGCCTATACTCAGTATATTTGTCACTGCATTCAGAACAATTGTTCAACATAGGGAGCCTCAAACCTTCATTCCAGTAGTGCCTGAAGAACGCACATCCCCAATGCGCACGCTCTTGCTTTCGTGCATGCTCTTCTCCTTCTTTCCTGTGCACTTTTCCTTTAAATCTTTGCTTCTCCTCCTCGTATTTTTGTTTCTGGTAGCTTTCTTTCTCTTGCTGACGCTGCCACTTGTTAAGGAGAATACGCGAAGTCACCCTGGGTTTGGATTTGGAGGATTCCCCTACTTCAGTCTGACTTTTCAGGATGCGAGGCACTTCCTTGTAGATTTATTCCACTGTTACTTGTTGAGTAGGGTCAACTAATCCATCCTGCTTTGCCCTTGCTGAAGTCAAAACCTTCACTTTTCCTTTTTCCTCAGCAGTCACCATGTTGACTGAAAACCCAATCACATTTCGAGGAAAAGGATTGCCACCCAACTTCATCTTGTTGTCAAACATCAAATGACCTTCTTGGATAGCCTTTTGAATTCTCATCCCGAAAACCCTACACTCATTGATGGAGTAAGAATTACTGTCGTGAAACCTGCAGTATCTCTTTTCTTTGACTCCATCAGCCGAAGCATAAAATGCCCCTCTGGCAACTTGATTCGGCCTTCCTTCACAAGGAACTCAAAGAGCTTATCAGCCTTGGTCACATCAAAATCATAGGTTCCCTTGGCTTGCTTGACCCATCTCTGGTTCACTGTTAACGGATCTTTGCCCCACACTATTTTAGCTGCAGCTATTTCCTCTTCATCATCAAATTCTTCTCCTTGATCAGCTCTTTCAAGGAATTGGTTGTAGATGTCAGCTATATCTCTGTGTTTGGCAAACCTAGAGTCTTTCTTGAAGCCATAAGCTTGGTTGCTCATCAATGACAATCTGTGAGACAATTGGCCAATATTATCGAACTCCATGCCAAACAGCTTTTCCCGAATAGCTGGTAACATCCCCGCTACAGCCATATCAGCCAATTGATCATCTAGCAGATTCAAAGAGAAACACATGCTTTTAGTCTCTCTGAACCTCCTGAGGAACTCCTTGGGTGTATCATTATGCCTCTGTCTCAGGGTGGTTAGATCAATTAGCTTTTTCTCATTACTGCCAATGAAGTAATAAGCATGAAACTTTTGTTCCAAATCATTCCAGGAACAGATCGATTGAGCAGGCAAAGAAGTGAACCATGTAAAGGCCGGACCTGTCAATGATAGGGGAAAATATCTGATTCTAAATGCTTCATCAGCCGAAGCTTCCCCAAGCTGCATCAAATATCGGGCTATATGCTCCACAGTGCTAGTATCATCCTGCCCAGAAAACTTCGTGAAATCTGCAGGAGCTTTCACCCTGTGCGGCAAAGCCACCCTGTTATACCATTCTGGGAAGGGAGGTGTATACACATGCCCTTGATTCTTGGGTTTCAGGCCGAATTGATTTTGCAACACATCGGCCATTTTCTATACCATAAGATCAACATTAGCATCTTGATCCCCTAGCCTTCCAGTAGGCCCAGTAGGCATTCATGTGGCCGTACCATATCCAGGATTCGGGAAAGCATCAATGGTCGTACTATTATTTGCTGGGGCTATTCTATAAGTAGAGCCGGGTGGAACTCCAGAAGAATCGAATGCCAAATTTCCATAAGTAGGCCTGTTGGGCATTGCCTGATAAGGGTTCTATTGCTGGATTGGCTGTCCTCCTGTACTTTGCAGAGGCGGCTGGATTGGTTGACCTCCCGTACTTTGCAGAGGCGGCTGGATTGGTTGACCTCCCGTAATTTGCAGAGGCGGTTGAGCACTTGCATCTCGAGCTGGTTGGCTATTGACAGCAGCACTTGATTCTCCTATCTCCACAGTAGGCCTTTGGGGTGATACTCGACCAAGCACTTTTTCCATGCCTGGGCCAAAGACACTAACCATCATTTGTCGGAACATATTTAAGACAACATTATTGTGTTTGGCCATTATGTTTTCCATAGTCTGCAGGACCGCATTCATAACCTCCTGTTTCTCTTCAGCAGATGTGGTGTCAGGTTCTCCTGGTAGTAGAACTCTTGGCATGTCAAACATAAGATATGGCGTACCACTTCTGTTTTTAGAGAATGACATGAGATACTTCTGTTGAAATTGATCAACAGCATCCTTTAATTGCAATTGCTGCTCTGGAGACAGCTCCTCTATGGTGACATCCATGACATCATGAATATCAGGCATCTTGATCAGCTAGATAGTCCCACTGGGTGTGCCAAAATGTGTGTTGACGTAAAATCAGCACTTCACGTCAAGCACACAGCAAGCCGAACAAAGCTGGCTTAACACACATGCCGAATCCGAAGCATGCCAGTCAGTTTTCCTGAAACTGACAAAGGATGAAAAGCAGTTAGATAAAACTTGGAACTTGCCGGGTGGTACCAGACAGTTCCGTATTTACGTCTAGAAAGCCAAGTAAAAGACATATAGCTACAACAAGCTATCTGTCAGCAGTTTGAATATCATTCAGGAGCTCTAAAACATGAGAACAAGATATAGCCGAATGCATGACGTAAGCATGATGAAAGATTGGTCTTTATTAAGCACATTTGCAGCATGGGTCCATGACCAATTATCAAATATAAATTACAATAAAATAAATAAAGGCGAAAGCATGATTATAAATTTGCAGTAAACATGCATGCATAGGCCAAAAGCATTAGTCTACCGCATGTCTACGTACTTTCAAACCCGTCGAGCATGACACCAAACAAGTTAATCCACCGTATGATACAACTTGCTTGAAACCATACCACCAACCAAGAAAAGATCAATCCACCGCATGATACAATCTAAACATGGAAGGCTAAAAGCATACATTATTTAAAACAAAATTATAAACATGTTTCGCTCTTGGCAGAATTGTCGAATACATATGTACAGCCGATTCGGGTTCTGTGTAGAAGGAACAAACTATGCAAGATCAACACGCTTGAACCCGCAACACGTGGCAATCTAGATTGATTCGAGTTCGGCTATTTAAAAGAACGTGATCCATGCACCATATCGAGTTGAAGACTTGAACATACATTATATGGATCGTAAAACAAGATAAAGCCGAGTCTAATCAATCTAAATTGGGCAAAGGAGTGTTACATGAATTAAACATGAAAAGCAAAATCCAAACCAACACGGGGTAACTTAATGAATCTATTAGATCTTGCCAAATCTAATAGAGGCGATAACTAGCTCCAAGCTAGATCTTAGCCTACCGCATGACTCATGATCTAACAAGAAACCCTCTTGAACCAAGCTTAAATCCACCGCATGATAATAAGCATGGTAACAAGACTACTTGCATCACGTGCTAAATCCACCGCATGATACTAGTCATGATACAAGGTTGCCAGTACTTACGGAGGTCGACGGATCGATGGCTCCTCTCGAAGAACTCGACGACTCGACTAAAGGACTCGAAAGATGGCACGGGGCCGGTTTGTTGTGAAATTGTTCGATCCCTATTACAAACACCCAGGGTTTATATTTATACCCTTGTCCCAATATGACTCCTGGTCGACTACGAGTACAACATTCAATGCCTAAATTAATGTCCCGGCGCCAATGTCCATCTCGCACCCGTTATCAATCCGTCCCTTCCTTATATCCAGGCCACGTCATCACGCGTTCCCCAATGCTTCCTTTTTCAAGCGCAAACAGCCCTTCTGTCGAATGATGGCGCACCACCGACCGCAAGTATCTTTGCCGAGTCCTTTGAGGAGAATTTTCTGCCGAATGGTGCTTCTTTACCAAACTCGGCCCACAAGTCAGTCCCTTTCCTGTACCAATTTTTGGTGTTAACATATGCCCTTTCAATTACGGGATAAAAGGTGATTTTATTTTGGAATTGACTATAAATGCTCAACATCTCCGAGCTAAATCTGTTCAACACCCGTTCTTTCCTCTTGCAAACCATTGGAGTCTTCGCCCAGATCCAAACCCTAGTTCATCAATCCTCCGAGCTCAAATCTTCAAATGGCGGACCAAGACCAAGTTCTTCAGGTAAATCTCATCTCCCTAAGGCTCATTCGGTATTACTTTTTTCGAATTCCACCTTAGATTTTCTTTTGCCTTTTCTTGTTCTTGATAGGCTCTAGCCGCCGAGATTTTGATCCCCATCGAGGACCAATCACCATCCTATTTTCTCGGGCCCGTGGGAATCTCCGACCCTCTCGAGTTTATTGAAGTCGAATCTCAGAGAATCCCTTTCAAAGTAGCTTTGTCGAAACCCCATGAATGGCAAGATGCCATCAAAGACTGGCCCCTGTCCCCAATTGCAGGTTGGAGGAACTGGTATAAGAGGATGTTTGATTATGACAGTGCTAAAACAAGAAATTGGGACAGCCTTCGCATTGCCCATTATTTGGAATTATCTTTGGCTGAAACACCCAAAAATGAGGATCTTCTGATTGCGGCCTATCATTTTTGGTCGAATGGTGTCAATGCTTTTCTTTTTGGTCATGGACCAATGTCTCCCACTTTGTCCGATGTATATATGATAACCAGCCTTGATATCACAGGATCCATGTACCCTTACAAATACAAAGGCTCCTCCAGACAAAAAGGAGTAAAAACAGGAGTTGGATATAAGAGGTATATCCAAAAACATATGTCTGATGGCCCTTTGTCTGAAGTTGAGTATAGGGCCTTTCTTAACATGTGGTTATGCAGATTCATCTTCTGCGGCAAAGCCAATGAGCCAACCCTGAACCACATTGTAATGGTTGAGGACTTGGCTATTGGTAACCTTATTCCTCTTGGAAAATACCTCCTAGGAAGTGTATACCACATGCTCCATCAAACCACCCACTTGATGCACACCAGCCAGAAGATCTCCTGTGTTAACGGCCCCTGGTGGTTTGTTCAAATGTGGCTGCAGCTATACATGCACCGGATCAATAGCATTGACCTTAACAACCGGCACTTTCCTTCAGCCAACTACAAGGAAGGGGAAACCCAGATCAGCAAAGGTTGCCACACTTATGGAGAAGCGGCCTCAACCATATCCATCGACCAAAACATCAGCCAACTTTTCGAGCTCTTATTCAAAGGCTTTGCCAATCCCCTTTGGCTTCCATATTTAAACAATGACAACTTGACTCCCCCTTGCGAATTCAGCTTTGAAACTGGATGCAATGATGTAAAATCCATAGCAATTTTCAACACCTTCATTCATCCATGCATCCTGCCAGCAGAATTCAGCGGAGGAAGGCAAAATCAGAGCACCTTTGAATACTACCAACCATAGTTTTTTTATCGGAAATAAAAATTTATCGGAGGTCATAGATAATAAGGATAAACAAGATATATCGGAAATATCGGACCAAATTCAAAAAATTTAAATTTTTCAAAAAAATCATAGAATTTGACTTTAAACTATTCCTAAGATATTAAACACCACTTGTTCACAAATAAAAACAATAATAAAACATTATTAGTGCATTAGATAGGTTCCACGCTGAGTGTCGCTAAGTCCCACACATTACAGTCATTCTACAGCATAAGAATAAAATCCACTACACTCAGATAGTACATATTACAGTCCATTAGATCATATTACAGTCCATTAGATAGGTAAGTAATCTCAAATATATTTTTACAAAAGATACTAGTGCACTAAAAGCTAACAGCACATCCACTAACTGTGCCATGCACCATCCAGATCTTTCCCTTTGATTTTGAGCCCACACCTTCAAAAATATTGACATAGACAATTTTGAAACACTTATAGTGAAATGAAATCACGATGATGTTGTGAGGAAGTATATGGAAGGGCCATCTAACCTTTTATAGGTTGTAGATGCTCTTGAGATTCGGCTTCCTTTTCCTAGTTGATCTTGGTCGCAGAGGGGTTGATTCCTCATGATTAACACCTACAATGTCAAATATAAATAACTAAAGAGCATAACTCTAGGATACATAATTAAATTCCACATCTATGTATTTTTATGTTGCATGCAAGTTTATTTGTCACCTGAACCACCTGGTACATCTGCACCGGCTGTAGTACCACCGCTTCCATCACCAACGTCCTTATCATCTGTTCCCAAAAAAGATAGACCAAATTTTGAAATAGTGATAACTGCAGTTTATTGACAACAAATTCAAATTGTTGAGACTGATTTAAACTCACAATCTTCATCGTTCGAACTGCTGTCCCCTGATTCCGCATAAACTGGGCTGCCATGCTCTTCTGGAGAATCAGTATCATAGTCATCTGCAATACATTCATCATCTTCATCCAATTGTATCTTCCTTTTCTTTTTCTTGCCCAATTGCATCTTCCGCTTAAATGCAGCTACCTCTTAAGCATCCATTTGTAAAGTTTCAATGACAAAGTTGCTAGGTGTGGACCAACCATCATCACTATCATCATATTCATCAAGAATTGGTGCTGACTCACTCATTGAATTGTCCAGCCACTCCATGATTGGGTTGCCTTCATCATAAAGAGCAAGATCCATCATCATGGTACATGGATCATGATCTTTTTGTTTAAATTTTTCAAAGTCAGCTTCGTATTGTTTGATACACAGCTTCAGATTATAATGCACATACACCAATTTCTGCAGCTTGTCATAGCCTAAACAATTTCTTAATTTTGTATGCACCAAAGCAAACGTGCTCCAGTTTCTTTCACACCCACTTGATGATACACATTGTGAGACAATGCGTCTTGAAATCCTTTGTAATTCTGGAAACTGTCGACCATAAGAACCCCACCATTCAGCTGCAATTAATTAAAAGAACAACTTGCATCAAGTTACAAAGAATGATCAATATCAAGCAATTTATTTCAGAGATATTAGTTGCACACAAGAGTATCACAGATCAGTACTTGCACTGGTTCTGCCATTTAGTGCTGACCACCGAGCTTCTGGACTTCCAAATAACCCTTTCTTATCAATGAAGCGAGAAAATTGATCAATCGCAGCTGCTGCTTCAGAAGTTGACTTTGCAAGCTTCTTTATTGCCATGGTTACAGCAAACATGGAACTTGGCTTTTTTGCAAGGTTTGACCTGTACAATTCTTCAGGATCAAGTGCAGCAGCTACAAAGGTAAAGAAATCACTATAGAAAGATAAAAACTTAAAGCAAGCATTACAAATTTAGAATGGATGTAAACAATGGTTGAACAAAATTTCAGACGAGTCCATGGTCTTACCTGCATGAATAAGTGTTCCATTGAGAAGATATCGAGTCCTTTTACTGATAACTTCAGCTGCCTTCTGATAAAGATCTTTACCATGTTTTATTTTTTTCAGTTTACCAGATATCTCATTATATGCCTGTAGCATCTTAGGAAGGAAGCCAGATATAGTACCATTCTTTTCTTGATCAGCATAACGCAGCACACAGAAAAGTGGTCCAACAACTTTTAAGACCAATTCCATATCTTCCCACCACACTCTATTTGTCAAGCAATCATATGCAAATTCATGATCTGGATCATTTCTCCATTCACTGTTTCTCCACTCAGGAGAGACCATCCATGCCTTGAACTCATCCTGTCTATCGAAGAAACTTTGCAAGCACAAGAACACCGTGCCAAATCTAGTGGCATTCCATCAGACCAGCTCTCCACCAATCTTTTGTCTCATCGTAGCATGAAGTCTGTTATGGTTATAGAAGAAATTACATATGCGCTTTGCACTCTTCACTACTTGGTCAACCTCATGCAATCGCCCTATGTCCTTCAGCATCAAATTTATAGTATGCGCACCACATGGCTGCCATGTAATGTGTTGATGCTTAGCAACGAGCATTTTGCATGCTCTCTTGTAATTGGAACCATTATCTGTCACAATCTGAACAACATACTTGGAACCAATCTCTTCCTCAACAACCTTACTAAGACAACCATAAATGAAATTTGCATTTTTTATTTGACCAGTTGCATTCACGGTCTTGTCAAAGAACATGCGACCATTGCAAAAGATCATAAAGTTTATAATACACATCATTCGGCCGAAATACAGTACCTGCCCCTCGTGTAGGACAATCTCCTACAACATTGCAGGCTCAATCTCTGCCTTGGGGTTTAATTCCACCACTTTGGCTCAACTGATGTCCAGATATGCCACATCAGACCCAACTCTCATCAGTTCAGCCTCTGATAAAAGGAAAGCTCCATCCCTGGTTGCTCCTCCAGCTGCCAAGAAGAAAAGAACATCTAAAAGAGTTCTTATTGAGGCTAACATCTTTTCCTTTCTAAGCATAAAATCATTCTTCATCCTAATAATTTTATCTTGTGTAATTTCAGACAAGAGCTCAGCAACCATCAATCACTACAGAATCTGCCAATGCCCCATCTACTGGTAAGATCTTCACCATATCTTTTCCTTTTTTAAACCATTTCTTTATTGGCATTTACCCTCTACTTGTCATTTGCAGAGGAAACATTGGTGAACCAAACTGTGGGGATTTCTTCTCCTCAACATGTTTCAAATCCAGCTTCACCAAGGATCCAACCATCCTCTCCTCAAGCAGAAGCTCCAGCTTCACCAAGAATTCAACCATCCTCTTCTCAAGTAGAAGTTCCAGCTTCACCAGGGATGGATCCATCTTCTCCTCAGTCAGAAGCTTCAAACCTACCAAGGACTCCACCAGCTTCTCCTCAGTTAGCAGCTTCATCTTTACCATGGACCCCTCAAGCTTCTCCTCGACTGATCATCCAAGGACCCCTCCTCGAGTCTGAAAAACTCCCTCCTCCAACTCAGGGATAGAAATGAGGTAAACATGAACATTTATCTCTTTTATTTCCATTCAATAAATCATCCTTAATTCGGCAGGCCTTTCTTTTCAGGATCAGGCAACATCACTACCATGTTCTTGTTTTACCGTGGATGACCTAACTGCCGACAAAGGAGATGAGGCATCTTCAGGCCAAGCTTTATCAGAGGAAAACCAAGCAAAGCTAAAAGAAATCCTCTCTTTGCTGCAAAGGGATATCCAGGATCAAGTCAGGGATGTTGATCTTCTAGAAAGAAGTGCTTGAATCCATCAACCAAGAGCTTCCTGATGATATCAAAGCCTCCTTGGAGCCTATCTCACAATTGGAAATCACTTTGCAGTAGTGAGGCAAGCTTTGAAGAATCAATCCTCCCAACCAGCCCTATAACAAAAAAGAGCCAAAGCCAAGAAATTCGTGAAAGATTCACAGGCTCAGATCCAAAACAACAAGGAATTGTTGGCTGAACTGCAGCCTGCACTTGAGTTGAAGATTGCCAGAAAAGCTGCACTAGAAGCCGAACTGAAGAACTTCACAGCTGAAATCGAGGCTGACAAGGAAAAGATAGCCGAACTTCCTGGATTAACAGAAAAAATCCAAAAGGAAGCTATAGCAGCCTTGATCCAATCAAATCAGCTCAAAACAAAGCTCTCCGCTCTGTCTAACACCCAGGAAGCTGATCAGAAATTGCTGGAGAGCATCAGCGAGATGATATCAGATGCTTCCAGTGTAATCTCAATATACTTGGGTATATGACTGTACCAAACATTTTGTAACCGAATGGTTCATCGTCCTTGTAATTTTGCTCACCATAAACTTACTTTCCAGTATTTGTCTTGCCTTACTTTAGTGAGCAACTTTTAGACGATTTATTCGGCAACTTCGGCCAAACAGTTTTAGACCCGAATAGCGACCCGACCGCAACCGGTCAAACCGAATATGACTCAGCTTGAATCCCAAACGACCCGGCGACGATTCGGTTAAGGAAGTCTTTCCACCTCCCAAATTTCTCGGGATATGCACCACGATCTCCGGCCACGATCTCTTTGCCAATCCCATAAATAAGAACCTCGGGTGCCCCTAGCCTTTCACCAAGTCTTCTGCTTTCAAGCGTTTGTGTGACAACCCCACCCGAGATAATTCCGTACTATCGCCTAAACCACTCCATTTGGTCATTAAGCGATAATAAAGAAGCATCCCGTTGAGTGTTGCCGGGTTTACACCCGGTAAATCACTTGGAAACACAGAGAGGATCGAATGTATGCATTAAAACTCCCAAGAAGGAGAGTCCAGAGTGACTTACAAATTAACCATCACCTCCCCGTAGGGGTCATTATTACAAACAGAGTTCTTTGACATGAAAGTAAATGGTTCAGAGTTTATTGAAAACAGCGGAAGATAACTAAACGATATGATCACATCATAGGAGGCCTGTCCATGATGCAATCACTCTTCGTCATCCACTGATTCCAGCTCCCAGCCGGGTGGAAGTTCTCCGGGCCACACATCAGATGCATTACCTGGAACTACATTTATAAAGCAAGGCTAAGTATACTAATACTCAGCAAGACTTACCCGTCTAAAAGAAGGCTTTACCTCTAATCATGCAAGGCTTTTGGCTAGTGGGTTTGTTTGCCAAAAAGCTGCTAAGTATGGATCTTTACTTTCCATATTTTAGCTCATGTTCTAGTTGAAGTAATCGTTATTAGATAAGCAACTATTACAACCAAAGTTGTACAAACAATTAATCAAAGTAATAATCTTCACAAAGTTCCATCATAAAGGGATATCATGGCCAGTCGGGTAAGTAGTCTCAGATGACGGTGAGAGGCCGACAATCGATTGATTCATAACCTTGCAAGGTGGACCTAAACACACGGGAGGTGCCCTCACTAAGAGTTCACCAACCACGCGGTTCCCGTCATTCTTTGGGTTGGGGATAATAGCTCACAGTCTTAAGTACAAGGTTTATCTGGGCTACGCCACTAAGGTCACCCATCCTCACGCATGCACTCGGGTGGCGAGCCCGGGGCCGCAACCCTAAGAGTAGTGATAGTAAAACCCCGTACCGCCTCATTTAGGTACTAAGCTTACCGTACCCATTTTCGGCAAGTGTTTAGTACTTTCAAACACTTAGCCCATGAAGCCATTGGACCGGAGCACAAATCCCATGATCTTACCACATGAGCAATTCATTAATTCATATGGTGATTCCATAAAGGAGATCCTATTCTTGCGAGTGACGAACATCACTCAACTTGTACCGGATTCTTAAGCATAGCAACTAGCGACCTAACAACTAGTAAAAGATCATAGGTACTTATGGATCATGCAACTAGGGTTTCATTTCAACTCCTAAACGTAAATGCACATACAATAACATGAAGTAAATTCAGAAGTTTTAAAGGAACACATAGGTCAATGAATAAACCGGGGCTTGCCTTCGTTAGTACAAGCAGACACACACACTTCCGGACTTTGGTCCGGGTCTTGCTCCACGGTCACGTAGTGCACGTCTCCTCCTGCTCCCTCGTCCTTGTCAGCCGGCACAAGCGTATAGCTACCATCGGGGACTTCTAGACGGGGAATGCAATGCAGTGATTAGGAGTGTAATTATTTTATATTAATTCAAAAACAGTAGCAAACAGCTGCAAGGAGTATATGGTTGGCCATATTCACCTTAACAAAAGTATTTAAACATTTTCCTTTTAAAAGAATAGCCAAAAGTCCATTTAGCCTACTCTTTAAGGTGATTGTATGCACATCTATTAAATAAATATTTTATTTACAAACAAACAGCAAGGGAATTAATTTCCTAGCACCAATTTACTTTTCCTAACACTTCTCCTTAAATCATGCACTAGAGAGAGTGATTTTCCCTATTTTCCCTTTTCTAGATTAATCTAGTTTGAGCTCTTTTGCATAGATAAAACATAACAAAGTGATCCAAAGAAGCACTCATTGGTCCTACTGACCAAGAGGCATACCCCCGGACAGACAAGCAAAAGGTTTTGCACCACCGAATTTCATACACCAATTTATAGCATTCTAGTTAGCATAAAAGGACATAAATGCATATCAAAATAAATATGACAGAGATGAGTCCCAACTTTCACCTACACATACTCTGGGCCAAAACAAGCTTAAAGAACTAACAAATACACATATAGCCCTTATGAAACATGCTACACATATTTATGATAAAAAACAAGCATAAATGAAGAAATACTATTTCTAACAGAGATAAAATCATGGTAAATTCACCAAAGATGCTTTTTTAACACAACAAGACTATAGCCAGAAGTTGGGCTCAAAAATAATTATATAACCAGCTACAAAAATCATCTAGGCAGATTTACCAATATCACAAAATAATTTATACAGGAAGATCCCTTCAGTAACTTTGTGCAAATTGTGGCACAGAACCTAGACATACTAGTTACCACAACATATCCAAAATCCAGCTCAAGAGCTTGTGTGGATTTTGCAGAAACACAAATCTAAGCATTTTACATTTCTATTTTTCAAGCAAACACTATAACTCAAAAGTATATACCCATCTGGAGAAAGTTGTAGTTCTTGTTACGCTGAGCACAGCAAAATTGGGTTTGACATTTTTGGATTTTTCTACGATTTTTAATCGATTTTACAAGGTGCTAGACTAATTCACAAAACAGGGAACAATCTTTTTGCACTGCGAACCCTAGAACTTTTAAAATCTTCACACAAAAGCCCTCGGTTTCTCCCCCTCGGGCCCGACGGAGGTGGCAAGCTCGCCGGTGGCGAGGTGGAGAGCGGCCAGGCAAACAAGCGACGGGGATCTTCGATTAGACTCACTCGCGATCGATTGGTGGCGGTGGACCGGCCGGAGGAGTCTCCGGTGAGCGGCGGCGGCGCGCCCGCGGGAACTCGGACGGCGGTGAGGGAAGGGGCTGGGCTCAACCACGTGCTGCACGGGGAGCTTCCATGTCACCCAGGGAAAGCGCTAGACAGGTCACCGGGTTTGGAGAAGCGACGGAGGGGCGAGCTCGACGGCGGCGGTCCGGTGGCGGCCGCGGGAACTCGAGTTCCGGCGAATGCGTGGCTCGGCTTGATCAATAAGTGGCTCGGGGAGGTGTTGTGGTGCACAAGGCAGATCTTAGGTGCTTGGGTGCGTGAGGATGGCGATCGGAAGAGGGTTCATGAAGGACCGATTAGGCGACCAGAGGGGGGGGGGAGTGAATGGGAGCCGATAAAAATTCTTCTCAAAAAACTTGGCCTATGCCCCCAAATCACTTCCGAAGAATCTCGCACACACTTGCCAAGATCACATAGTCACAACGGACCTACTGACCCTAGGAACAAGTTAGATCAAGCCTAAGAACAAAGCGGAAGCAAGCGCCAAACGAACCGAGAGAAAAAGCTAGCGCGAGGCAAACTGCAGCAGAAAATGTCGGTACTACCGGCCCCAGGTCGGTACTACCGATATGGGCTTACTGGCACCTAAAAACCAGGTTATCGGTACTACCGGCACTGGGTCGGTACTTCCGACTATCGGTACTACCGACCTTGTGTCGATACTACTGATAAGGACTCTCTGGCAGCTGAAAATCTGGTCATCGGTACTACCTGCACTGTGTCGGTAGTACCGCCCCCCTAAAAATCAGCCCGCGAAACAGCCCCAATGTTTCGATCGACGGATCTCCCAAACCACTTGGAGTCTTGAGACAAAATTTGGAGGAGATGTTAAGCACCCCTAGGTGAGATTATGGCCCAAAAATTTCGTCTCCAAACCCACCAGAACACTGGTAATCGCGGATCACATGAGCTCAAGTTCTACTCACGAGTTCATCCAAAGAAACACGAATCTAGGACGATTTGAGGAGTTTGGGGGCAAGAGATCACTAGGAAAAGAGGCACAAGTCACTCATGGATGAATCCCTCAAACAAATCCGAGCCAAAACCGTCTACAAAACGAGAATCAAGACGAGCACGAAAATAGCACAAAAATGACTCCAAAAATCATCACGGGAACCACAACGCCGAATCTTCTATACAAACCAGGAAAGATTCACAAGGTCTAGCATGCCGCCCTAGCACCCATCCCTCTCAACAAATCTCTCATGAAGCTCTAATGCTAGCCCAGAGAAAATGGAGAAGAAAATAGTCTCGGAAAAAGAGAAAGAGGAAGGGGGAAATGAAACCCTAAGTCGCGGAGGGGAGAACCATCCACACACACTCATGGCTTATATATCGGATCCCGCCGGTGTGGGAAATGACTCGACTACCCGTAACTCAAGTACTGGCGATACAACCCATGCAGGGGCATTTATGTAATGTTTGTGGGTCTTTCCATCGGACGGCCACGCCTTCGCCGCACCCCGCGTCCTCCTAACGCAAGCCATGCGATCCCGCCTCGTGTCCTCCGCTTCGAAGCTTCCCGACACGCCCGGATCCCGTCTCCGTCGTGTTGGGCCTTCAGACTTGGTTTTGAGGCCCAAACCAAGAAACCGTCCTCAGATGGTTTTGTGGGCAAACCACCAAACCCCGCATGCTCGGCCCAGCCTCCCGCCAAGCCTCTTGACTCGACCGCCACCGTGCACCGGCTCGATCGTCCATGACTTCATCTTGCTCGTCTCACCACCATGTGGCCCGCACATAGTCCCGCCGTCCATCGGGTCGCCCCTCAAGGCTGAAGACCTTTCGCGCCCGTTCTTCACCTGCAACAACACGAACTAGGCCGCAGCCTACACCTGCGCACTGAGCCAAGAGTCAGTCCAACACCCGTTGTCAATCACTCATCACTGAGGAGCGGTCATCCATCGACCACCGGGATGCTCCTGGTCCTCAATCTCCCCCTTGATGAGTGCATTGACAACACACAACGCGAAATGAAATTCAGAGAAAGAAAGAAAGAAGAAAGAAAAACAAAGAAGCGCAACTCATGACCAAAAGCAAAGAAAGGCAAAGAAAGATCACAAGTCGAGCAAAGCACAAACTCCACACTGAAAACTGCAAGAAAGCTCCCCCTGAACAAATGCAAGCTCCCCCTGAACATGTGGATGCAAACTTCCAAATTTTAGACGCATTTTTCTGAATTTTCCCTCTTCTCCCCTTTGTTGGCAATGTATGAATCAAGGTGAAAATGCAGGAAAGTAAGACAAAGCATATAAACATCTACATGAGCTTCTCAAATAGGCCAAATCTAGTGTCAAAGGCTAGATATGAGACAAAGAGCACATATATGGATCATAAGATAGTCAAAGCATTGCCACAAGTAATATATGAAAATATAGGCATGTGACAAAGCAAATTTTCAGATTTGAGCGGTTTTATCAAAAGATGGCTCACTTCAAATGTAAAGGCCTATCCATGTCATATTCTAGTCAAAAACATGCATGTCATCCAGAGATCACACAAGGATATCCAATTCTCAACAAAAGACCATTGCAAATGTTGACGGATAAAAGACGTATCCCTCTACGATCCGCAAGCGTATGAACCCCACACCTTTTTCACCACGGGATTCCCAAGGTTCTTGTCAATCCGCGGAGCAAGGGGATTACAAGCGTTCGATCTACAACGACACACTAGCTACTAAAACCCTAACTATTATTATGCTAGAAAACAACTAAACTACACTAGAGAGAATGATTAAGATATCAAGATAAAAGACACTCGCCCACGGGTCTACGATACTAGAGCTTGCAATCGCTTAAAGACATGAAAACCAATCTAATCTATTGGGGTTGTGAAGGACCGATTAGGCGACCAGAGTGGGGGAGTGAACGGGAGCCGATAAAAATTCTTCTCGAGGGAGATTGAAACTACGACAAGACGAACTAGCTCGGTCGAACCCCCGAAATCACACGCTCCGCACTTCTACCTTCCGTTTGCCAAAACCACGTACCCACTGGAGTGCTACTGGTCCTAGGAACAAACTCTACCAGCAACCTCAACACACACGCAGCAACAACAGCGGAAGCAACTCGAAAGCCGGCTAACCGAGGGGGGCGGTTAGACCGGGTATAGGGGGCGGTTAGACCGCCTCCACCCGGTAACCAAGAAATCCTCCAAAACGCCTCTTCCGAGCACCAAAACTCACCACGGTTTTACCAACAAAGATCTCTCGGTCAAGGCCATGCTAGCTACCGAGAAAATCTTGGCGAAAACCAAAACTCCACCCGGGGGCCTAGGAGCGGTTAGACCGCCTACTAGGGGCGGTCTAACCTCCGTACCCAAAGAACGAACTCCAACCAAAAACACCTAGCAAACAAGACAAGAACGACCCCAAATTTCACCCGGACACTCCTCCGGTCAAAGCGAACAAACTCACGAGAGGAAAATCCGGCGAAACAAAACTTCGACCCGGAAACACCCGGGGTGGTTAAACCGCCCCCCTGGGCGGTTAGACCACCCCTTCCGTAAAACGAACCCGCGGGTCAAACCTCAACTTCCTCGCGCCCGATCTCCCAAATCACTCCACGGATTGCAGCAAAACTTCGGGAATAGCCGGGTTACGTTATGGGCAACCTCTACCTTAAAGGAATCGACCGTAAACGCTCACAATCAAGAGGAATCGAAGAAATCGCTTCTCTAGGTCAAGAACTCACCCAACTCGACAAACCACCAAATCGAGTCCGATTCAAAGGAGATTTGGGGGCAAAGTCACCGTGCAAAGAGGCACAAGAACCTCCTACGTGACACCCACCAAAAACCCCAAGAAATCGTCCTCAAACACCGCCAACAAAGAGCTCCGAAAATCACCACAAAAGAGACGGGAAAACCACCATGATGAACAACGCCGAACCATCTATACATACCATGAAAGGTTAGTACAAGGTCTAGCTTGCCACCCAAACATCCATCCCTCTCTCTAGATCTCACATGAAGCTCTCAAGCTAGTCCTCTAAAAACCTAAGGAAAATGGAGAACCAAAATGGAAAAACAAATGAGTAGGCGTTCCAAGAGTTGGTCGCCATCCACCCATTCAATGAGTATATATGGAGGCACCCAAAAGACTAAACTACCCTTCACTAATAACTAGGGATACATGCCCCTCGAGGGCGGATTTGGAAGTCTTCATGTCTTCACCATCGGACGGATGCCGGCGACCGCAACCTCGCTTAGCCTCGACACAAGCCTTGCGATCCCGATGCGTGTCCTCCGCTTCGAAGCATCTCGGCGCCGGCGGCCGGGGCGGTCGACCGCCCCCCTGGGCGGTTAGACCGGCCCGGGAGATCTGACCGGCCCAAGGCGGTCTGACCGCCCCTCCTGGGCAGTTGAACCGGCCTGGGTGGCCGCACCACTTCGTCGAGTCTTCGGCCTCGGTTTTGTGGCTCAACCGAGTAACCCAGTGGTTTTCTGGTGAACCACTGCAAACCCCGCGAACTCGGTGTAGCCTCCGCCAATCTCCACTCATGACTCGGCTCCCACGTAGTCCCGGCTCGCCCTTGGTTTTGAGGCTCTACCAAGAAACCGTCCACGACTTCATCTTGCTGTTCATGCCACCATGCGGCCCGCACTTGATCCTACCGGCCCCCGGTCCGTCGAACGAAGCCTAGTTGTCTTCTCCACACCGGAGGCCTCACCGGCGACGACCTTTCGCGCTTGTTCTTCACCCGCACCAACACGAGTCAAGCCGCAACCCGCACCCGCAATACTTAGCCAAGAATCGGTCCACACAACGTTGTTAATCACTCATCACACAAGGAAGCGACCATCCACCGGTCCTCGAAGCACACATGGTCCTCAATCTCCCCCTTGATGAGTGCATTGACAACACACTCACATGAAGTAACACAAGAGAAAAGAAAACGAAAAGAAACAAATAAAAAGAAACTCCAACAAGCGATCGAAAGCGAAACAAAGGCAAAGAGCAAGATCACTTGAAGAAGACAGTCTCGGACCCCTTAGGCAAGGGCAACGGCTCGACACATCCGAGACAAAGCAAAGCTCAAACAAAGAGCACATACCACCAAAGCAAAGCTCGAACACCACAAAGAGCTCCCCCCCGCACATATGCATGCTCCCCCGAGCCAAAGCACACTCCCCCTAAACAAATGCAAAGAATGCAAAATGGGAAAGCAACAAAGAGCAAAAACCCGCTCACTTCGCCGCAGGGCGGTTAGACCGCTCGTACGGGCGGTTAGACCGCCTACACCCTATCCGACCGCCCGGGGGCGGTTAGACCGCCCCATGTGACCGGCCCCGCACCAAACTCGCTCAAAAATTTCCCGAACCAATTGGAACACCTTCCACACACTCCAGGTGCCCAAAGCATGCACAAACTTCTCCCCCCTTGTTGACAATGCATGAATCAAGCAAAATGCGAAAACTTTCAACATATAGCTTCTCGAATATACAAAATTCATCACAAGGAGCTACACAAGTCCAAATGAGAAAGTTAGATACTCTACGGGTTCGTAATGACCTTAACTACGTGATCACCAAGTTTCACAACCATTGGACAAGGCTAAAAAGGATTTGAGTAATTTTGCGAAAAGTTACTCTCTCACAAGCGTAAACCTAAACATGAGCAAAACATGTCAAAATGGCAAAGCCACACAAAGTTCATGCTAGGACAGCCATTCTAATCACAAGAGCATCACAAACACCCACAAGCACCTCATGTCATGTCAAAGCCACCGAGCCATGTGCCTACTTCTATGTGTGAGACTTCTCATTGGTAGGCATCATGCAACGGTTTAGCACCCAAAGCAAATTAAATTCAGCACATAGGACATGGGAACATATTTTCCAAGCATTTTTCATTTCATTTTCAGATTTATAGATGGTACATGAAATGTCTTTGCGATCGTTGACGGTGAAAATCCGTCAACCTAGCCATGAGTTTACCTTCGGTGTTGGCATGAGTTTTATACCTTATCCATTGGTACTAACCCCCGTGGTATAACAAGTTCACGTGTGCATGTCGTTTTTGGAGTTTAATGTTTATGCAGGGATATAGTGTTGAATGCAAGACTTTCGGGGTAAGTTCATCAAGCACCTCATGACAAGACCTTGAAGCCCTGAACAAGTCATGCAATGAAGCAAACTTAACTCCAAAAAGCCGGGGACTTGATCCGAGAAGACGACGGACTCCGGGGACCCGACCGTAAAAGTGCCGAATCTTGCAAGACAAGGAGTTGAGTCCAATTCGGAGAGAAACCGACGACATGGACCTACATGCGGAAGGGGGAAGCATCTAGGAAGCAAGGGAACCGACCTCGGGCAAAGGAGCCCGCGGGGGCCGGGCCTAAATGGGCCCGAGCCGGCCGGCCCGGTCCGGTCGGCCCAGACCATTTAGGGCCCAAATCCGCCCTCCTTTGCCCTAGCCGCCAATCGGGCTATTTATAGTCCCCCGACCGAGAGCCACGCAGAACCGAAGTCGTATTCCGCCGCCGAGGAGCGAGAGAAGCTTGAGGGACACCAACTTGAAGATGAGGGTCGTGCTAGTTGTCTAGGGTTTCCCCGGCCGACGTGGGAACCTTGCATGGAAGGCCACGTCGGAGCTCGGAGCGAGGATCAAGATCGAGGGAGGGCCCCGGTGGTGATCTTGTTCATGTAATCATTCATGGTGAAGTTTGTAAGTGAATCCGATTTCTAGCGATTAAGTGCCTTCTCGATGATTTTGATTTCTTCTTGGTTTTGCTTCTTCTACGATCTAGTCTATAGCTAGATTACATAGGGTGCTCTTGTAGCCGCGGTGGCTAGAGGTGCATACCGGACCGGCCAAGTGATTTCAACTTGTTCTATCGAACTCGCCCTAAGCTCCCCGCATGAATAGGGATACGTTGTGACGAACGGGGTCTCGAAAGGCGGATGTTTTCGGAGTCGGATGGGAAGGCCACGATTTAAAGATGCTTTTAATGAGATTCGTTTTGCTATCTTCATCTATCTTGTTTGGAGCTACAACATAAGCATGATCTAGATTCTCTAGATTGGTTATCTCTTGCTTTCTCTTGCTACCTCTTTAGTAGATTAGATTAGATTCGTTTTCTTTATGAGTTAGTAGATTAGATGCAACTTACCTTCATAAGATAGCTTACCTTGCTTTACTAGATTGAATCCTTGCGTTGCACATTGTTCCACGGATTCGATACCTTGGGTTCACCACTCGAGGGAAGAAGGGTCCCTTGACTACGACGGGAGACTTGTCCGCTTGCAAGTCACAAACGAACTTTGATACAACTATTAACCGTCAACAAGCCCCTTTTTCTGGCGCCGTTGCCGGGGAACAAGCAATCAAGATCTGATCTAGTATCGCTTATCTTTCAGTTTTTCTTTTGATTTTCTTTTGCATCTCTTATGTTTGATCATCCTCAAAAAAAAAAGAGTCAATCTAATCTAGTTTTGATTAACCCTAATTTTTTTCTTTTCTGTTTAGATTTTTGTTTTATTACTAACCCTAACCGGAGATGGTTGGCTACCTCTCCAAGAAACCCAAAACTTTTTTGTGGATGATCCAGGAAAACTTTACAGGCAAAGGTGACGTGCAACACAAGCTCGAAGGACCATCAAAATCTCCAAGGGAATCACCACCTCCAAGTCAAGACGCCGGAAGGCCGTTCAAGATAAACGAGGATGGAGAAGATGGAGATGGAGAAAGAAGCTCAACACCTAAAGGCCGCCAAGGCAAGATCCACATGCGGGGTGTTCATCGTGATGAAGATGTTAGAGACGCAAGTGGGACGACTTGCTTGGGACAACCGATTGGTGACAAAGAAGAATATCCGAGACAACTCCAAGGTCCCAAGACGGCGAAGGCTACTCAAACTCATTCGGGAGAGATGAAGAGACCATGAAGATCATGACCGAAGGACCGGAGTTCGAGATGCCGAGCCACAAGGAAGTTGTTGCATCCGTCAAGACCAAAGGACAAAGCCGACTCGTGAAGACCAAAAAAAATGACTAAGCCAAAGTGGGTACCCAAGATTGCAACGCCCGCAAAGAGCGTTGATCCGGAGTAATCAAGTGAAGAAGTCTAGCCATGGACTATAAACGAAGCGCTAAGCGGGAGGCAACCCGTTTCGTCGAGTCAAGAATAAGCTACCGGGAGGACAACCCGATTCCAGGTTTTTCAAGTCTTTTTAAATATAATTCAGTTCTGAATTTTACTACGCAAAACCTTAGACTTAGAATGGTTGAACAATATTAGAGACATAATTCTTGGTTGAATATTTTGCTTGATCATAAACCCTTTACATGAACCATCCTATGTGTTTGTTTGCTTCTTTTTCGAGAAACCGCAACCAAAAAGAAAAATTTCAGAACCAAACTCAACCCTTCACCCTCATTATGGTGCTGTGGTTGACTTGTTTTTCATGCTAAAAACACTCGAGTAGAGCCACGACTTGTATCTATGTTATTTAAATTTCAGCATGTGGTAGGACTCGCGTGAACCTTGAAACTTGATTTTTGGTTGGTTTAAAAATCCATATCCTTGGTTTCTCTAAGATTAGAATTTTTCTAAGCCTCACTTAATTTTATTTCATTCAAAATCTCTCTCATCTAATCGAAATTAGGACCTAAACCTATGACCCCATGATCAAGCCGGGAAAAGCTTGCTCTCAACCAATGAAGGCAAACTATACCGGTGAGACCGAAATCGACGTAATAAAAAAATATTTTCGACTTGCATTTGTTTTTAATGGTTTAAAAACTTCTCTAAAATTATGTTCGAGCTCTTGCATGGCTCTGAAAAATATTTTTAAATTTCGAAATTAGAGGAGTGCTTAGCCTTAAAGGGAGGCAATCTAGTTAACCTAACCATGCATGCACCATGATACATCACGAGATGCCCCTCCAACATATTTAAACCACATGCAAAGTACGAGCATGGGGGGGCAGCCAAGGCTTTATTTTGTAGGAATATCATGGATGCATGTGAGGCAAGGGAGTACGGAAGTGAGTCAAAGCGAAAACATCAAGTGGAAGGAGCAATAATGCAAGCGAAGGAGTGGACGGAAACGTTTGGAAGGTGTACGCGATCACGAAGCAACATGCACTAGAGAAGAACGGAGCCAAGAGGAGGAGAGAGGTAGTCTTTCATCCAACTCTTTGTTCGTGTGCTCTAGTTTGTAGGCCGGAATCACCTTAGACTTAGCCATCCACCACGTTTGTTTCATGCAACAAATCACATCCTTAATCCACTCAAAGTCCGGACTCCAAAATAATATTTGTGTACCTTGTTACCGGGTGAAAACCCCGGATATTTATTTGTGAGGGAGAGTGCTACAATCAAGGAAGAAAACTACAAGTCTTTTCACCGAAGAAGAAGGGATCATCGTCGTCTAAGCCATCATCGACAACCTCTTCGAGGAGGCACTCGGTTTCCGAGTTTCCTTGGAGTATGGAGGAGGACACGGCACCGCCGAGGAGGAACCACACTCTTCTCCTTGGTGGCATGAGGGCCACACAAAACTCGTTTATTAGGTTTACCAAACTTCAATAACATATAGAGGAGCCGCCCGTCCAACCTCGCCACTTGACACGATCATCCGCTCCACCTCCATACGCTCCGCGGTATTCCGAGGGGTATGTCATCATGACGGAGGAGGAGAAGAAGCTCGCTCGCCTTAAGTAGAGGCTTGTAGCGAACGTCGACATCGACGACCAAGCTCTCCACATATTGGGTTTCACACGGGACACCGGTGCAATTCTCTAACGGAGTGTCGGCAAACACCCACAAGGAATTCGCCTAGGAAATTTTCATGACCATGGCGCATACCCTTGATGAAGGAGTGCCGAGTCTCTCATTCCGTTGGAGGGAGCCCACAAGTGTAGAAGAAGGAAGACATCGTCGGAAGGGTAACCTTGATCAATGATGCTATTTCTAGCACCTTGATGGGGTAATCTCCTTTCATCCATGGGTTGCAATCGATCTTGAGATGTGATCATACTTTGTTGAATTATCTATCTATCATCTTGTGCTGAAAATACTTTAATGCTTAAGGCTAGCAACCATGCCGTAAAGGGAGTAAGGCCTCAATGCTTCCTTGGATCCATTCAACACAATCCCCGATAGATTAGATTGGTTTTCATGATTCGAAATGATTGCATGTTCTAGTATCGTAGACCCATGGGCGAGTGTCTCCTATTTTCAAAAGGGAGCTCCGGAACAAGTATGTGCATGAAGGCACATGGGAAGGTTTTTGGAGTATGATCACGGGAAGAGACCATCAACAAAGAAATACTATCCGGAACCCCATCATCCAAGTGTGTCACTTTTGTGCAAATGGATTTTTGGGAGAACAAGAGAGACATAGATAACCAACACGGAGTTGAATTGGATTTACTCGCGGACAATCAACCCTACTCACCTATGATCAACCGGTGGTGTTGTGAGCAACATCGGATTCAGGAGATCGGGTTGTTACCTCTCCATGTTGACTATCTCTTTAAAACCGGGTATTACAAGGAACCCGAATCATTTCCTACCCGGGACTTCCCTAGGAATATATGAAGAAAGGAAAATATAAGAGTGAAGATGAGAGAGGAGGCTTCGAAGTGGCCTAGGTGAATTTGCCCCTTCCGGATTGAAGATTAAGACTTTTCTTTAGGGGAAGAAGATCGGTTAGAGGAAGGACTTCTTGTGCCGGCGAAGAAAAATAATAAAAGAAAAGAATTATAGGAGAAGGATCTTCTATGGCCCAAGAAGGAGGTGCACAACAAAATTATGTTCCACCATTCAGAGAAATTCCGGCATCGCCAAATTACTACGGTGGTGTACCAATGCAAGCATGGGGGAGTGGTGCAGCCATACCCCCACCATTTTTGCGGTGCCCAACGTAGCCCTTGCGGAGCCCTATGCACACCTTCCTCAACCACAACAAAATGTGGCCACCATTGGAGGATACGCTGCAAGGAACATGCAAATTATTGCAGCCATCCAAACCAATGCAAACTAAATGGGTGAAGGAAATGCAAACGTCACCTATATGCTTGGACACCTTCACCTAGCACCGTCGGACAATTCATATGAGGAGTGGTGCATTATGAGTAAGGGTACAACAACCAAGACTATCAATATCAACCACCGGCGGAAGATTAGAGAGAGGAGAAGCTTTAGTTATCTTTCCTTTACCCCCTTTTCTTTAACTTTCAGCTTGTTTGCGCCTATGTTTGCGTAGTATTTTCAGCTTTGCTTTAATTTTCAGTTTTTAGTTTAATTTTTCAGCATGTATCTTAGTGTTTATTTTCATCATGAATAATGTCGCCACCAAGTTTTTACCTTTGGTAAAGTTACAAAGTTTGTGCCATGATGATATGTGATTATAATTGCCGCTTTGTTTATCTTTGTAATTGACTTATGCATGTTTGAACTAGTGCTCTCTTAAAAATACAGATCTGAAATTATCTAAATGCTAGCTTAATCTTCAGTGGAGGTTATGATTAAAATAAAGACCCATAGTGTTTTATGTGCTCTCAAGTTATGAATAGATTAAAGATGTCTTTTATGCTCAAAAATATTGCTAACCTTGTCATAAATATCACTTGTGTGTTGCTCAACCTATCCGAGCCTTATATATATTTGAGTGCATAAACCTTAGTGTACAAGATTTATTTTTGAGTGAGTTATTGCAGGCCATGATTTCTCTGGCCCGAGACTAAGAAGCTGGTCATTCCGTTTTTGCGTATCTATCTTTTTGCTAGCCTTTTATCCGTGCATTGTGTATCCCCACATCGGAGATTTCACAAACCTCGCCGGATATCCACCCTTAAACCAAATATCATCTTTTGTGATTACCTCCTTGACCACAACCTATCGTTGAGAATGGATCATCAATTCAAGGAAGATCGCAAGACGGTGCCTACATTGAAGATTTCAAGTATCTCTCCAAGGAAAAATACTCCGGTACCTACCTTATTTTTCGCCTCTTTGCTCGAGGACGAGCAACGTCTAAGCATGGGGGAGGAGGTAGGTACGGTGCAGTTTTAGAGTTCAAAAGGGAGTATTTTAAAAAAATATATAATGATGAAAGAAAAAAAATCCAGTGATATTCATGACTTTCAAGGTATAAAAAATCAAAACTTCGTTGTGAAAGTCATGGACTGAATATATGACAAGAAAAAAATATAAATGAATGAAAGAAAGAAGAGAATGAGAAATATGAGAAAGAGAAAAAAAATATATTTGTGCGTAAAGTGAACTCCCCGGTTCTCTAAGAGTGCATTCAAGGCTTCAAGATAAAAAGATCCATTCTCATTTTCCAACCATGTGCAATCCGATAACGAGGACTTCTTTTGTGCCTCGGGATCACTCTTTGCCATTTGCACATGTCCACTCATCTAAAGTGTGTGTATTTTTCTCTTTCCCCTCCTTGATTTAACATTATTTTCCAATGACCTTTTTGACGAGTCTCGGTAAGACCATGAGAAGCTTGTCTTGTTTTGACAACACCTCATTTATAAATTCTTGTTAGGACTAAACTTTCCCAAAGCTCCATATAAAGCCTACCACATATATATGAGAGGGAAAGGAGTAGAATATATAGGCTTGAGAGACAAGTGAGATGAGAGTTTATGAGCAATACACGAGATGATTTAAATTTGTGAATTTGGTTTAGCTTTTCTTATCTCGTTCTTCATTTCAAAAATTCTCGAGATCTATTTAAAACTTTGTGAGCATGTTAATACTTGTGGGATAAGCTTAATAAGAATCTACCCTCCGTAGAGATGAAGGCTAGTACATTATGGAACTTTAATGAATTAAAATTTTGAGAGCATTATGTTTTTTTCATGTATGATCAAGTGCAAGGTTTAAACATTGTTTGGCAATAATGATATCCATCGAAGGCTTACTCGAGGACGAGCAAGGTTAAGCATGGGGGAGATGTTGACGGTGAAAATCCGTCAACCTAGCCATGAGTTTACCTTCGGTGTTGGCATGAGTTTTATACCTTATCCATTGGTACTAACCCCCGTGGTATAACAAGTTCACGTGTGCATGTCGTTTTTGGAGTTTAATGTTTATGCAGGGATATAGTGTTGAATGCAAGACTTTCGGGGTAAGTTCATCAAGCACCTCATGACAAGACCTTGAAGCCCTGAACAAGTCATGCAATGAAGCAAACTTAACTCCAAAAAGCCGGGGACTTGATCCGAGAAGACGACGAGACTCCGGGGACCGACCGGAAAAGTGCCGAATCTTGCAAGACAAGGAGTTGAGTCCAATTCGGAGAAAAACCGACGACATGGACCTACATGCGAAGGGGGAAGCATCTAGGAAGCAAGGGAACCAACCTCGGGCAAAGGAGCCCGCGGGCCGGGCCTAAATGGGCCCGGCCGGCCGGCCCGGTCCGGTCGGCCCGAGCCCATTTAGGGCCCAAATCCGCCCTCCTTTGCCCTAGCCGCCAATCGGGCTATTTATAGTCCCCCGACCGAGAGCCACGCGGAACCGAAGTCGTATTCCGCCGCCGAGGAGCGAGAGAAGCTTGAGGGACACCAACTTGAAGATGAGGGTCGTGCTAGTTGTCTAGGGTTTCCCCGGCCGACGTGGGAACCTTGCATGGAAGGCCACGTCGGAGCTCGGAGCGAGGATCAAGATCGAGGGAGGGCCCCGGTGGTGATCTTGTTCATGTAATCATTCATGGTGAAGTTTGTAAGTGAATCCGATTTCTAGCGATTAAGTGCCTTCTCGATGATTTTGATTTCTTCTTGGTTTTGCTTCTTCTACGATCTAGTCTATAGCTAGATTACATAGGGTGCTCTTGTAGCCGCGGTGGCTAGAGGTGCATACCGGACCGGCCAAGTGATTTCAACTTGTTCTATCGAACTCGCCCTAAGCTCCCCGCATGAATAGGGATACGTTGTGACAGAACGGGGTCTCGAAAGGCGGATGTTTTCGGAGTCGGATGGGAAGGCCACGATTTAAAGATGCTTTTAATGAGATTCGTTTTGCTATCTTCATCTATCTTGTTTGGAGCTACAACATAAGCATGATCTAGATTCTCTAGATTGGTTATCTCTTGCTTTCTCTTGCTACCTCTTTAGTAGATTAGATTAGATTCGTTTTCTTTATGAGTTAGTAGATTAGATGCAACTTACCTTCATAAGATAGCTTACCTTGCTTTACTAGATTGAATCCTTGCGTTGCACATTGTTCCACGGATTCGATACCTTGGGTTCACCACTCGAGGGAAGAAGGGTCCCTTGACTACGACGGGAGACTTGTCCGCTTGCAAGTCACAAACGAACTTTGATACAACTATTAACCGTCAACAGCGACAAAAAGGAACTTATGCCCCTCCACAAGATAAAGCAAGAGGGCTAAACATTCATGATGGCAAATGAGCCTTTGGCCCCATATGATCAATAAACTAGCTATCCAACCACAAATTAAGCATAGCAAAGCCACTAAAACATGTCAAGATCATATAAAGGCGTTTACTCATGAGAGAGCATATATGTGACATTTTTCAAAAATATAGCCATCAACCATGGATCATTCAACAAGATCATCAAGAGCTAAGCCAAACTAACCATAGCATACCAAACAAGCTCACAAAAACATATAGCATCCCATGGTGAACAATGTTTATAGGAGAAGCTTTTCCTATCCAATGCATATGATACAAAATGCATGCAATCTAAGATACAAGGATGCCTATACATCATGTTACATATGCCATGCCAAATGCAAGAAATGCACAAAGGAAACTATACATATGCTACAAAGGAGCTCCCACACACCCAACTCAAGAAATCAAACACACACCAAGTTTGCCCCGCAAACGATTGAAAGTTGCTTGATCTAGAGGTTTGGTGAAAATATCGGCTAGTTGGTCATGTGTGGGTACATGGATCAAAGCTATCTTTCCTTTCTCTACGTTGTCTCTCGTAAAATGATACCTCACTTCTAGGTGCTTGGTTTTGGAATGGAGCACCGGGTTCTTTGCAACGCTTATGGCACCGGTGCTATCACATTGAAGTGGTACATGGGTATACTCCTCACCAAAGTCACTCATGGTGTATGAAATCCAAAGGAGCCGAGAGCTACAACTAGCAGCGGCAACATACTCGGCCTCGGTAGTGGATTGAGCAACACTCGACCGTTTACGGGAAGACCAAGACACCAAAGAAGAACCCAAAACTCGGCAAGTCCCGAAGTGGACTTCCTATCCAACCGATACCCGGCAAAATCCGCGTCCGAAAAACCATGAAGCGCCAAAGAGGAGGACACGGAGTACCAAAGGCCGAAGTTGGGAGTGTGACGCAAGTACCCGAAAATTCGCTTCACCGCTTGCCGATGCGAAGTCCTCGGAGACGCTTGAAAACGAGCGCACGGACACACCAAGAATCGTATGTCCGGCCTCGTCGCCGTCAAGTAGAGGAGTGACCCGATCATGCTTCGGTACTCTTCCGGTCCACGTGTTCACCTTCCTCATCCGCATCAAGAGCCGTAGTCCTCCATCTTGAACTTCCGCACAATGTCCTTGGTGTAATTAGCTCCGGTGCACAAATGTTCCTTTGATTGCTTGATTTGTAGCCCGAGGAAGAACTCGCAACTCACCCATCATGCTCATCTCAAATTCCCTACTCATATCATCCGCAAACCTTGCAACAAGAGAGTTAGACGAGCCACCAAAGACGATATCATCCACGTACACCCGCACAATCGGGATATCTCTCGCCTTGCCTCAAAGAAAAACAATGTCTGATCGACCTTCCCCATCTCAAAACCTCTCTCAAACAAGAACCCCCTCAACCTACCATACCAAGCTCTAGGCGCCTGCTTCAACCCATACAGCGCCTTCCTCAACTTGTACACCCGGTGGGGGTACTTCTCACTCTCAAACCCAGGAGGTTGCCTCACATACACTTCTTCCTCCAACACACCATTCAGGAAAGCACTCTTCACATCCATTTGGTGCAACTTGAACCCTTTAGCCACGGAAAAGGCTAGAAGGATCCTAATCGCCTCCAAACGGGCTACGGGAGCAAAGGTCTCCTCGTAGTCGATCCCCTCCTTCTGACTGAACCCCTGAGCAACAAGCCTCGACTTGTTCCTCACAACTTCACCTTTCTCTCCCTCTTTGTTTTTCCACACCCACTTTGTACCAATCGGCTTATGCCCTGGAGGAGGGTCAACCAACTCCCACACCTGATTCCTCTCAAAGTTCTCCAACTCCTCATGCATCATTAACCCAATTGTGATCAGATAGTGCGTGTCCAATGTCTTTGGGCTCAAAAGTAGCAACAAATGCAGCATGAGCGAAATGGGAATTGTTTCAAACCCTCGGCCGTGTAAGTGCGTTCATTCATGTCGCCGATGATCCTCGAAGCTGGGTGATCCACTTGTACTCGCCAGGGAGGTTCTCGCCTCGAAGCTACCGCTCCCTCAACATCAGCTTCTCCTCATTCTTGATTTGTCGTTGTAGGTGTAGTAGATGGTCCATCCATCATCGTAGTCGAAGTAGTGGGTACATGTTCAGCCGGGGACACCACACCGCCATCTTCATCATCACCATGTTCATGCTCCTCCTGAAAGATCTCCTCACCAAGCTCATCATCACCTGCACACTCAAAGACAAGCTGACTACGTGGCTCTGTCTCATCGAAGGTTACCTCGCAAGTCTCCACGATTTAGTTAGTTTCAAGATTGAGCACACGATATGCTCGGAATGAGATGCATAACCAAAGAAAATGCCATCGACGGACCTAGCTTCAAACTTATCCAACTTCCCCGCCTTTCTTCGAATGAAACACTTGCAACCAAAGACATGGAAGTGACTCACCTTGGGTGTGCGACCATGCATCAACTCATAGAATGTCTTCTTCTTGTGCACTCGAGGTATATCCCGTTCGACACATAGCACGCGGTATTCACCGCCTCGCCCCAATACCTCCTCGGAGTCCTATGCTCATCAATCATCGTCCGAGCCATCTCGCACAAGGCCCCGTTCTTCCTTTCCACAACACCATTCTGGGGAGGCGTATACGGACTCGAAAACTGGTGCTCAAGACCCAAGTCATGGCAAAAGGTTTCAAAACGAGAGTTTCTGAATTCCGAGCCATTATCACTACGGATAGCTCGTATGGCATCTCCGTGCCTCTCGTTCCTCAACCTCAAGACTAGATCTCGAACAAAACCAAACGTCTCCCCCTTATCCTCAAGAAAGAACACCCACGCATACCGAGAATAGTCGTCCACCACAACAAGGACATACCACTTCCCACCCGCAGATCGCACACGAGCTGGGCCAACAAGGTCCATATGGAGCAGCTCGCATGGACGCTCAGTCATCACATCGGTGAGAGGCGGGTGAGAAGAGGCTACCATCTTGGCATGCCTACACGGCGCACAAACCAACTCTTTCTCAAGCCTCAACCGTGGCAATCCTCGGACCAAATTGAGTTTACTCAAGCGAGACAAAAGGTCAAAACTCAAGTGACCCAACTTCCTATGCCACTTCCACAACTCACTTGAAGAACCAGCCAAAAAACAATGCTCTACACCAGAAGACTGAGAAAAATCAGCACGAAACACTTAACCCTCGGGAACGACCATACGGACAAGGTCCCCTCGAGAGTCCAAGATCCGAGAACCACCGGCCGAAACAACACCTCAAAGCCCTCATCCAACAACCGGGACACGAAAGCGATTGTACCCCGGCCGATTGAACAAGAGCAACCCGCCTCAGAGTGATCTTGTCACTCACTTTTATCTCACCTTCTGAAAGCACACGCCCACGCCCATTGTCCCCAAAAGTGATGTACCTCTTCGTCACCACCGGGACGAGACTTGAGAACCACCCCCTGTTTCCAGTCATATGCCTCGAGCAACCGGAGTCAATCAACCAAATGTTCTTCAAGTCTCCCACCTGAAAGTCAAAACTGAGCACGTGAGCGAACAAATGTCTCAGCACTGGGGTTAGTACCAAAAGAGTAAAACCAGTGCCGAGCCATTTGCTCGAAAGTGGGGTTAGCACACATCAATCCATCTTTCCTATCATAACTACCACCACGAACACCACCTCGATAACCACTCCGAGGAAACCACCCTCACTGCCTGGAGGAGGTCCAAAACCACGGAAGACAACCCGTGGACCGTCCCTCCTTACCTTCTCAAAGCTACGACTCCTCCCATCCCCGTAGTGAACTCGAGGGGGAGAATGCCTAGCAACCGACCACCCGCCGTCTCTCCGGACCAACCACCAAAGCAACTCCACCTCCGGACACCGAAACCTCTCGACTCACCACCTCTAAAACCACTCCGCCCGAGTCCGGGGGGGGCGGTTAAACCACCTAGCCGGGCCGGTCTAACCGCCCCCTCTTGGCCGGGGCCGCCCGACCTAGCCGAGCCGGTCCGACCGCCCCCTCCAGAAGCTCGCTCCTCGGCTGCGGGAACTCGCATCTCCCCATGCCGGAACACTTCTCACCACAGCTTTACCCCTGGGCAGTGGCATACGAGGCTTAGGTACACCATGGGAAGGGTTGTACCTATCCTTGTTCGCCCACTCTTTGGACATCCTCTCTTCTCGCTTCCTCTTGAAGCAAAACTCATCCTTGTGGCCCTCTTTCCCACAATAGCCACAATGGAACCTCACAAGCTTTGGCTTAGGCTTGGATTGGGGCTGCTCACTTGGTTTCTCTCCACTCAATTCCTCCACCGATTTCTCCTCACTAGCTTTCTCACTCACTTTCTCAAAGAACACTTTCCCGGAAGTGCTCACTAACTTGATAGGCCTTCGGAGATCATTTGTGGGTGTAGGAAATATGGGTGGAGCTGGGGTTGTGTCTAGTCGGTTCCTGAGATGGTTGGGTTTTGGAGGGAAATCATTTTTGTGCTGGGTTTTTGGTGGCTCTAGGATATTCTCTCCACTTCCCTCACCAACCTTGTTTGCCCCAAGTCCCTCACCATTCTGCCTCTTAAATGCCTCGACCATCATCCTCAACTGAGGCTCATGACCAGACAACCAACCCATCAACTTCCTCAAGTCATCATTCTCATCCCGCAAACGATCAACATAATGTGCATGTTCCAAATTCTTCAAAGCATGCATTTCACAGGTAGAGCATGATGTAGGCATGGGTTCCTTCAATTTAGCCTCAAGAGAACTAGTGTATGCATGCATCTCATCAATCTTAGCATGCAAAACAGGGCAAGAAGTGCAAGCACCTAGCAAAGTAGGTCTAGACTTAAGCTCAGCCACTTCAACCCTATGCACATCTAGTTCCTCACACTTGGAGGCATGCTTCTCCTTAAACAAAGCAAGATCAACAAGAAATATGGAGCAATCAGCACAATCATTCTCATCCGAAACAATAGGGCTAGCCTTAAGGGAATCAATTTCAAGCTTGCTATCAAGCACCTGTGTCTCTAGGTCAGCCACTCTAGTCCTAGCATCCTCAAGTGAAGCCCTAAGCTATTTTCTCATTTTCTTGGCCTCTCTAAGCATGTCATCACGGTTATCAAGCAAAGGGCCAAGCCTCTCATTTTCCTGGCGCAAGAAGGGAAGTTCATCACGCACCTCGTCATCGGACTCAGAGTCCTAGTCGCTCTGTGTGCTCTTCTTACTGTCGGAGCTCAGCGCCATGGTGCAGAAGCCGTCTCTCACGAAGCAGCTCAGCCCGCTCAGGTTCTTGGACGACTTCTTGTTCTTGCGACGATCACCTTCATCCTCACTGCTGGTCGAGCTCGAGGTGGAGTACGCGGAACTGGAGTCGACGTCGCTCGCTCCAACCATGGCTCGGGCCTTGCCTCGGCTCTCCTTCTTCCTCGATCGTCGCTCATCCTTGTACTTGTTCTTGTGCTTGCTCTTGTGGTCGCGCCTCGACCGGTACTTGCCTTCGTTCCTCGGCTTGTGCTTGTAGCCGTCCTTGCTCTCGATCTTCTCCGGGCAGTCGGCGACGAAGTGTCCCGGCTTGCCGCATTGGAAGCACGTCCTCATGTTCCTCCTCATGTTCACCCGGTTCTCGTGCAGCCTCTCGAACCTCCTCGTCAATAGCGCCAGCTCGTCCTCTCCAAGGTCATCAAACTCCTCATCTGGCATAGACATCAAAGAGGAAAAAGAGAACATCCTGGTGGATGGGTTAGTGTTAGCCTTTCCCTTCGAACCACCAATGAGGGCAAGACTATGGGAATCAGTCGGACCCTCGAGCTTGGCAGTCATGCCCCTATCCACCTCAGCCGACTTGAGCTTCGAGAACAGCTCGTTCACGGTCAGAGTGTCATACTTCTCCGACTCCACAATGGCCTCGAACTTTCCGCCCCATACTGTACGATCGAAAGAGTGTAAGAGGTTGACCGCTCTATCGTGATCATCGTACGGGAGCACGTCCACATTGGCCCTCATGTTGTTCACAACCACCGTGAACCTCTGAAACAAGGCATCGATGGACTCACCGGGGAGATGAGTGAAGTTCTCGTACTCTATCCGGTAGGTCGCATACATCCGTGCCTGAACCTGGGCATTCCCAACATGAGCCTCCTTCAGCACCGTCCAAATTCTACAAGCCAAGTGCTCGGTGTGCACCCGATCGAACTCGGGGCTGACACAAAGCACGAAACAAGTAGTCGACCGCCTTATTGTTGGCGTCGAATCTGTCCCTCGATCCTGGAGCGAGGAAGTCCATCGGCTGGACATAGCCTGTGTCCACCGTGACATCCCAAAGGATCTGACCCTTTCCGCGGAGGAACGCACCCATCCGCTTACTCCACATTTGGTAGTTCTTGCCATCGAAGTGTGGAGGACCCGAACCCCGTTCCTAGTACGCCATCCTTGGATCTTAGACTGGTTAGAGTCAATAAAGACCCAAACCTGGCTCTGATACCACTTGAAGGACCGATTAGGCGACCAGAGAGGGGGGGGGGAGTGAATGGGAGCCGATAAAAATTCTTCTCGAGGGAAATTGAAACTCCGACAAGACGAACTAGCTCGGTCGAACCCTCGAAATCACACGCTCCGCACTTCTACCTTCCGTTTGCCAAAACCACGTACCCACTGGAGTGCTACTGGTCCTAGGAACAAACTCTACCAGCAACCTCAACACACACGCAGCAACAACAGCGGAAGCAACTCGAAAGTCGGCTAACCAGAGGGGGCGGTTAGACCGGGTATAGGGGGCGGTTAGACCGCCTCCACCTGGTAACCAAGAAATCCTCCGAAACGCCTCTTCCAAGCACCAAAACTCACCACGGTTTCACCAACAAAGATCTCTGGTCAAGGCCATGCTAGCTACCAGAAAATCTTGGCGAAAACCAAAACTCCACCCAGGAGCCTAGGAGCGGTTAGACCGGCTACTAGGGGCGGTCTAACCTCCTGTACCCAGCAACGAACTCCAACCAAGAACACCTAGCAAACAGCATGAGAACGACCCCAAATTTCACCCAGACACTCCTCTGGTCAAAGAGAACAAACTCACAGAGGAAAATCCGGCAAAACAAAACTTCGACCTGGAAACACCCAGGGCGGTTAAACCACCCCCGCAGCGGTTAGACCGCCCCTTCCGTAAAAACGAACCCGCGGGTCAAACCTCAACTTCCTCGCGCTCGATCTCCCGAATCACTCCATGGATTGCATCACAACTTCGGGAATAGCTGGGTTACCTTATGGGCAACCTCTACCTTAAAGGAATCGACCCGAAACGCTCACAATCAAGAGGAATAGAAGAAATCGCTTCTCTAGGTCAAGAACTCGCCCAACTCGAGAAACCACCAAATTGAGTCCGATTCAAAGGAGATTTGGGGGCAAAGTCACCAAGCAAAGAGGCACAAGAACCTCATACGTGACACCCACCAAAAACCCCAAGAAATCGTCCTCAAAACACCACCAACAAAGAGCTCCGAAAATCACGACAAAAGAGATGGGAAAACCACCATGATGAACAACGCCGAACCAACTATACATACCATGAAATGTTCGTACAAGGTCTAGCTTGCCACCCAAACATCCATCCCTCTCTCTAGATCTCACATAAAGCTCTCAAGCTAGTCCTCTAAAAACCTAAGGAAAATGGAGAACCAAAATGGAAAAACAAATGAGCTGGGGTTCCAAGAGTTGGCTTCCATCCACCCATTCAATGAGTATATATGGAGGCACCCAAAAGACCAAACTACCCTTCACTAATAACTAGGGATACATGCCCCTCGAGGGCGGATTTGGAAGTCTTCATGTCTTCACCATCGGATGGATGCCCGGCGACCGCAACCTGCTTAGCCTCGACGCAAGCCTTGCGATCCCGACGCGTGTCCTCCGCTTCGAAGCATCTCGGCGCCGGCGGCCGGGCGGTCGGACCGCCCCCCGGGCGGTTAGGACCGGCCGGGAGATCCGACCGGCCCAAGGCGGTCCGACCGCCCCTCCGGGCGGTTGAACCGGCCCGGGTGGCCGCACCGCTTCGTCGAGTCTTCGGCCTCGGTTTTGTGGCTCAACCGAGTAACCCAGTGGTTTTTTGGTGAACCACTGCAAACCTCGCGAACTCGGTGTAGCCTCCGCCAATCTCCACTCATGACTCGGCTCCCACGTAGTCCCGGCTCGCCCTTGGTTTTGAGGCTCTACCAAGAAACCGTCCACGACTTCATCTTGTCGTTCATGCCACCATGCGGCCCGCACTTGACCCCACCGGCCACCGGGTCCCTCGAACGAAGCCTACTTGTCTTCTCCACACCGGAGGCCTCACCGCAACGACCTTTCGCGCTTGTTTTTCACCTGCACCAACACGAGTCAAGTCGCAACCTGCACCTGCAATACTTAGCCAAGAATCAGTCCACACAACATTGTCAATCACTCATCACACAAGGAAGCGACCATCCACCGGTCCTCGAACCACACATGGTCCTCAGGTTCTGACCACGGTTTCGCCCTTTCCCTCCTCTCGTACTGTAACTACGCGAAGGTATTCATGACTAGACCTTTGATGGACATGGCGTATTGAATGGATCCAAGGAAGCATTGGAGCTCTTCTCCCTTTACGGCATGGTAGCTAACCTTAAGCATTAAAGTATATTCAACACAAGATGATAGATAGATAATCCGACAAAGTGCGATTACATCTCAAGATCGATTACAACCCATGGATGAATGAGAAGATTACACCATCAAGGTGCTGATCATGGCACCGTTGATCATGGTTTCCCTTCCGACGGTGTCTTCTTCTCCACGAGAGGGTGCTTCCTTCGAGGTGGTTGATCTCCCTCCGGAGATCCTCCTCCTCTCTCTAGCTTGTGGATGGCCTTCTGATGCGAATGACTCTCCTCTCTGTCGAATGGCGGCGCCCAGGCTTTTAGGGTTCAAGATCCTTCGGGTGCAAGGAAAACGGGACCGAACCGGCCACCGGAGTGGGCTGGGCCGGCCGGCCGGGCCGACCGGCCTGGGCCCACCTCGGCCGGTTCGATCGCCCCTTTCGCTCCGTGGGTCCTTATGCATTTATGTACTTTGCCCCCTCCACTTGCATGATTTTGATGATGTTATCCTCGCGTCCAAGATGGAGGTTCTCTTTGCATGAAGTTCGGTCTTTTATGCTTCAATCCTCGGGGGTGTTCCTTTGTAACACTTCGGTCCTTGCCACCATTGGAAGTGATTTCATCAAGCCATGAACACGAACAAAACTCCGTAAATGCTCCTTTGAACTTGTTGCGAATCCTTCCTTTATGTCCATGTTTTCCTACATAATCACAACACTTCCAAATGCATACCCATAGATGAACTTGTTATATGATTAGTGTGCCTAGTGGCGGGTTAGTTCCATAATCAAATCCAAACCAAAGTGTAATGAACATGCTAGGTGTACCAAAATACACTGTCAACATCTCCCCCACGCTTAGCTCTTTCTCGTACTCGAGCAAGTACTCGTAAAAGAACTTCGTCCAAAGCGTTGTAATCATGAATTGCTAATCCTTCTTCACAAGTTAGTCAATCCCTTCATTTTTAATACATAAACACAAAGTAATGATAATCAAACATAAACATGGGCGTTTAGAATTTTTACCACATCAAGTTTTACCCCACAACTCAAACTCTTCACTCGAAGCTTTCAATCTCAACCATGCTTACTTCTTTGCTTCCATCGGAGGGTTTTTATGATTTTCAAAACAAAAATTTCTGCAACAAGTATTAGACAAAAACCTTTCTCCAAGCTCTCTCAAGTCACTCATATGAAGTGGCTATCCTAACCAAATTTTATAAAACTCTCACCTCCCATTAATCTCTCATATATCATGTAAAGTGGAGCTATAGGCAGGGCTAGCGCAATCAACACAAGTATTGTTAAACTAAGAACTTCCTCTAATGGTTGTCTACCTTTCAAAGCCAATGATCATGAGAATTAACCATATGCAGGGATATCAAGGATGAGAAGATTTAGAATGGTTGACATGTGCAAGGGCAAAAGAAAATTGTGACTACGAGGCACCGATGACGTCCTCGTTGTCCGATTGCACATGGTTGGAAAAAGAATGAAAGTTTCGTCTCTCAACAACGTGACATCCTTCCTTACACTTTATTTTTCTCCTTTCTTTCACTTGATTCATCCCTCTCATATGTTTATTGCTAAATCATCTTTCTCTATTCTTTTTTTTCTTTCATTCACATATAATTTTTTTCATCTTTCTTTCTTTCTTTCTTTTCCATACTCATACTTTTTCTCTTTATTTTTCTCTCTCTTGACAACTTTTCAAAGCTTTCAATTATCTCTTTTCTCGCATGCATACAATCTGAAATTTTAAATAAATCATGCTAGAGACGAGATGAAACTTTGAAAATAGGTTATGTTCAAGGAATACGATGTACAAAAGAGATCTATAGGGTTGGGTATGGAATTCGGTGATGTACGTGACTTCTGTTGTGAAGGTCACGTTACCGAATATATGACGAGGCTAGAAACAAAAGATAAGCACAAGAACATGATCATTTCTCGAAATTAAAACTCACCAAGAGAGAATGGTCCTAGCCTAACTCATCGTGCTAATCACACTTATGGTGGAGCGAAAAAATAAACTTGGCTTTGGATAGGAATTTTTTCTTACTCTCAACTTGGAAAAAGAGGTTTTGCTAACCTTTATTACAAGGGTTTTAAGATAATTTTCAGAACTGAAATCCTCCAACTTTTAGCATTGAACATAGCACAACTAACATGTGAAGCTCAAGATCAAAGTGTGGTATGGATACTTTAAGTAGTAGCAATTCCACTAAGCACCACGGTAAACATTTTTCAAACCACACACTTGTGTTCATATATCAAGAATCGAAGATTAAACAAACAAGTGAATAAAGATAAGTAATACATAAAACACAAAGATATATATAAAGACTCTTTTTATTTGATTTTCTTTGACTCAACATTAATTTAAGGCACTTGCAAAAATTTTAAAACACACTCAAAAACTAAAGACTCATTAAAACACTAAGGCTCATTAAAACGCTAAGACTCTCACACGAAGATTAAACCGAACCTAAACTTGAAGTTCAAAAGCTAAGGCTAGCGAGCTAGCTCTCCCCCACGCTTAAAACATACGACGTCCTCGTCGTACCTTACAAAAATCCTAAGGGGAAAACTAGACCTAGTGGTACTTCAAGCAAGTATTGCACCACTTGCCTCTCATGTTTCCAACCATGCCAAAAAGTTTGCACACGTTACGGTTAAGGAACTTGTAGTTGTCACCAACCACGTGCTCTAAATCCTCCATATTATGCTTCATCGCTTCCATGGCTTGGAGGCATTCATCGACCGACGTGTAGAGATCCCCGATGGATTGACGGCAAGTTCGACAACACATCGGATGCAATCCAAAGGGGTCTTCATCGTCATTGTCTCCACCGTCGTCGCCACCTCCATTGTCGTTGCCGCTCTCGTTGCCATCGTTGCCGTCGCCGTTGGGGCCTTCGGGAGTCCTCTCCTTGGGCTGCTCGTCCCAAATGTAGAGGTCGTTATCTTCGATGGCCGCCCACGAGCTCGGGCTACGATCGTCTCCTTCGACGGGGTTGCGAGATGCAAGCGCTCCAATCGGGACACGCCCTTCGCAGCGGATGCGGACGGTCCTCTTGACAGGTAGCTTGAGCTCGCATCGCATCGCCTCCTCCATCGATGGCTCCTTGGCTTCTAGTTTCAACTCTAAGCTCTTTGGGGGCACAATGGCTACTGCAAGGGTGCAAAATATTGCTTGGAGGGGATGATTCCCGTGCTCCCAATTCGGCCAAATAAATAGTCCGAAGAGAAAAACCCTGAGAACCTCATTTTCCTATTTTAAACTTCCCTTAAAAGTTTCTGACCAAAGAAGGAAGTCGAAAAGGAGGAATTCGGGCAAAAATCGGAGACGACTGCCGCCGGGACCCACCTGGGCCGGTCGGCCTGGGCCGGCCGGCCCACCCTGTCTCGGGGGCCGAGTCGGTCCAGTTTTTCGTGTATCGCCCTTATTTCGCTTCCTTAGCCCATGGGAAAAAGTTGGCCCAGTAAATCTTCGTGAGAAACTCCAAAAAACTAAAAGAAAAACTATTTACAGAAATTCATGCCTTGTTTTCCGTCCTAGGCGGGACGTTCGGGCTCTTCTTCCATGGTGAAGACGTCAACATGGTGAAGGGGTACGACGTCGGGTTCGTAGTAAACCTTAAGCCGCTGACCATTCACCACAAATTGATCACCGTTTATATCCATAATGGTTACCACTCCGTTGGAGAACACCGAATGTACAACATAAGGTCCGTCCCACTTGCTTTGCAATTTCCCCTTTCCGAAGGTTTTAAACCTCGAATTGTAGAGGAGGACCTTATCTCCTTCTTTAAACTCTTTCTTTTGCAATCTTTTATCATACCACCTTTTGATTCTCTCTTTGTATATGCTTGCATTTTCATATGCTTTTAACCTCAACTCCTCTAGCTCGCTTATTTGGATCCTTCGTTTCACCACCACGGCATCGAGATCAAGGTTAATCTCTTTAATCGCCCAATAGGCTTTATGTTCCAACTCAACCGGAAGGTGGCAAGCTTTTCCATAGACGAATTGATAAGGGGTCATACCTATCGGTGTTTTAAGCGCCGTTCGATAAGCCCATAAAGCTCCATCTAATTTCTTTGACCAATCTTTGCCTCCCTTCTCTATGGTCTTGTTGAGTATGCTTTTTAATTGCCTATTTGACGTCTCCGCTTGTCCGTTGGTTTGTGGGTGATAGGCCGTAGAGACCCTATGCTCAATTCCCAACTTGGACAAGCACCTTTTGAAATTCTTCCCGGTGAAGTGAGTTCCTCTATCACTTATCAAGATTCTCGGTGTACCGAAACGAAGGAAAATCACGTTTTTGATCATAGTAATGGACTCCTCCGTGGAAGCTTTACGACATGGTATTGCCGCTACCCACTTGGATACATAATCAACCATGACTAGGATATACTCAAATCCAAATGAGTTTTTAAAAGGCCCCATGAAGTCTATACCCCATACATCAAATATGTTGATTTGTAGGTTGTATTTCAAAGGCATAGAATTTCTTTGAGATATGTTTCCGGTTCTTTGGCATTCGGGGCATGACGCAACATATCTTTTAGTATCTTCATGCATCTCCGGCCAAAAGAATCCGCTCGACCATACTTTTGCTTGGGTTCGAAAGTGGCTATAGTGTCCACCGTACTCCGCCGAGTGGCACTTCCTTAGAATCTCAACCCTTTCTTCTCTTGGCACACATCTTCTCATTACTCCATCATTGCCAAGTTTGAAGAGGTATGGTGCATCCCAAAAATATTTCCTACTTTCAGAGATTATCTTCCTTTAAGATTTTTCATCTAGATGATCGAGAGGCATCTTTCGAATTGCTCGAGTGATATCGATCATCCAAGTATCCTTGTCAAGCACTCAATAGAGGTGGTCATCTCTCATCTTATCTTCTATGGGCTCTTTATCATCTTGTCCACGATTCATCCTTGACAAGTGATAGGCCACAACATTTTCCACCTCTTTTTTATCACAAATTTCAACATCAAACTCTTGGAGAAGAAGGATCCAACGAATCAAACGTGGTTTAGCTTCCTTCTTAGCCAACAGATACTTGATAGCTGCGTGAACGGTGTAAACAATGACCTTCAAGTTCACGATGTAAGATCTGAATTTTTCGAAAGCAAATACCACCGCTAGCAACACTTTTTTCGTAGTGGCATAATTTAATTGTGCCTCACTAAGAGTTTTGCTAGCATAGTAAACGGCGTGAACTCGGCCTTCCTTTCTTTGACCCAAAACCGCGCCTACGGCATAGTCACTCGCGTCACACATGATCTCGAAAAGTTGGCTCCAATCCGGAGGTTGGATGATGGGAGCACTCACCAACGCACTTTTCAAGGTTCGGAATGCCGCTAGGCACTTCTCATCAAAGTCGAAAGCCACATCCTTTTGAAGAAGATGCGTTAAAGTCTTAGTGATCTTCGAGAAGTCCTTGATAAATCTTCTATAGAATCCGGCATGGCCTAGAAAGCTCCTTAAGGACTTAACATCCGTAGGAGGTGGGAGTTGCTCAACCGTCTCTACCTTAGCCTTGTCCACTTCAATTCCTCTCTCGGATATAACATGTCCGAGCACTATGCTTTGCTTAACCATCAAGTGGCACTTTCCCCAATTTAACACCAAGTCTACCTCCGCACACCTCGTGAGGACCTTTTCCAAGTTTGCCAGGCAATCCATGAACGTCTTCCCATAAACGGAAAAATCATCCATGAACACCTCGACAATCTCCTCGATGAATTCCGAAAATATGGCCATCATGCAACGTTGAAAAGAGGCCGGAGCGTTGCATAGACCGAAGGGCATCCTTCTATATGCAAACATTCCGTAAGGGCAAGTAAACGTTGTCTTGTGTTGATTGTCCGGGTGAATGGGAATTTGCATGAACCCCGAGTACCCATCGAGAAAGCAAAAATAAGCGTGGTTTGCTAATCTCTCGAGCATATCGTCGATGAGCGGTTGGGGGAAGTGATCTTTCTTCGTCGCTTTGTTAAGCTTACGATAATCAATACACATCCGCCACCCGGTCACGGTTCATTGCGGTATCAACTCGTTCTTCTCATTCTTCACCACGGTCAAACCTCCTTTCTTTTGTACACAATGTACCGGGCTCACCCATTCGCTATGCGGAACCGGGTAGATGATTTCGGCATCAAGTAACTTGATGACCTCTTTCTTTACTACCTCTCACATGGCATGGGTTAGCCTCTTTTGGTGGTCCACTACGGGCTTACGTTGGTCTTCCATTGGTATACGATGAGTGCAAAACGCTGGGCTAATACCTTTGAGATCATTAATCGAATATCCAATTACCTTCCTATGTTTTTTCAATAAAATCAGCAACACCTCATTTTCTTCGGGACTCAACTCGTCCCTCACGATGACTGGATAAGTCTTGTCTGGGTCCAGAAATTCATACTTTAATCCTTTGGGCAAAGGTTTAAGGTCTACTTCAGGCGCTTGTGGCTCATCGGGTTTGATTCCTCCTATGTCTTCGAATTTCTCTTCCTCCACACTACCATCATCCGGCTCTAAGCCTTTTGTTGCTTCCTCTAGTTCTTCATCTTGTTGATCACTGATTTGATTTTCCATCTCTCTTTGCAGCGGGTCTCTAAGGGTTTCAACAAAACAAAGACTATCTATCTCTTCTACTTCTTCATCTTCGGGAGGAAAGGGTGTGAGGTGTTTAGAAGCACGAAGAAAATTATATGTGTACTTTGTTCCATTAAGGTTCATTGTTACTTTGCCTTCTCCGGCATGTAACACGGCATCAACCAACTTAAGAAAAGGCCTACCTAAAATTATGTGATCATGATTACTATGGTAAGCATCAATAACAAAGAAATCGGTTGGTATATAGTTTCTAGAGATTTTTACTTTCATGTTGCAAGCAATACCTAGAGGTTTGATAGTTCTACCATCTCCCATAATTAATTTCGTTGATGTTGGAGCTAAGTCTAGGTTGTGGTCTTGAACTTTATCGTAAATTTTAGAAGATAGGACACTTACTTGGGCTCCGATGTCGCATAAAGCTTTGCATTGAACTCCGTTGATCTCGCAACTCAAGTGTAGTGTCATCTTCTTTTTTTCTTCGGATCCTATCGCGTAAATTTCGGCGAGGCGAGCGTATGGTGATGCTTCGGGCTTGATCCCCATGATTCTCTTCACCTCGGCTATGTGTTCTGGATCCACTATGTCATCTCCAAAGAGCTTTTGAAAAATCTCACCGGTGGTTTCAAGGTCGTATGAATTTTCCGCTTTCTTCTCCGGTGGGAAATCCACTTCCAATGCTCTCGCCATTCCCTTTTGATTAGGGAACGGTCTTCTCTTGTCGAATACTTCTCCGTAATCAATAGGAACCCAATCCATTGGTTCGAACTCCCTTAGTGGCTTCGCGCTTGACATGCTTCTCTTGTTCGTCTCATTTGGTGCGGCGAAGTCGACGCTTGGTGTAGTTCTTGACTTGATGTGTTCTTGTTCAAGCTTTTCCATGATTGGCTCCTATTTTGTGACTTCCGGGGTTGCCTCTTTAGAAAAATCAGCACACTTCGTCTTCCTCGAATTATATTTCGGCTCTTCCACAAGTCTTGTTTCCCAATCTCTTCGCATGGCAGCCGCTTTACTAATTTTTTGTAGAAGTTGGGCGGCTTCCGTGAGTGTTTTCTCTATGAGATCCCCACCTGCACACATTTCGACGTGTTGCATGCAACTAGGGGTTAGGGAAAAGAAAAATGTATGCAAGAGTACGTCACCGGTGAAGCCGAGTTTGGGTCCTTGTTCGATTAACCCATTAAACCTATCCCAGGCTTGGTCTATCCCTTCCTCTTCTCCTTGCATGAAAGTGATCACTTGCCTCCTTAGATGTTGAACCTTGCTAATTGGAAAGAACTTCTCGCAAAACTTTTTTGTCAACTTGTTCCAATTGCCTTCAACTTCAAAGGACGCAAACGAGTACCATGTCTTTGCATTGCCGGCAAGTGAGTAGGGAAAGAGATTCCATTTGAACCATTCATCGGGCACTCCTTGACGCACCGTGTTTCATATCGTCGTGAAATCCCTTATGTGTCTATATGAGTTCTCCGTAACCATCCCTTCAAACGAGTTTGCCGCCACCATCGCGATGATCTTGGATTTAATCTCATACTTGGTCGCTTCGAGCTTCGAATCCGACTCTTGTACTTTTATGTCTTCACATCGAGGGCTAGCGTAATCCCTTAGTGATTTCTCCGGTTCTTCCACGGGTTGATTAACGAACGCCATCTAGACAATAAGATAAAAACAAAAACAAAAACGAAACAAGTGTTTTTCTAGATAATATATGTTAGATAAAGCAAATAAAAGATAAACTAAAATATAAAACTAAGTTAGATGCAAATCAAACAATGTAAACTAACTTGCTCCCCGGCAACGGCGCCAGAAAAAGGGGGCTTGTTGACGGATAAAAGATGTATCCCTCTACGATCCGCAAGCATACGGACCCCACACCTTTTTCACCACGGGATTCCCAAGGTTCTTGTCAATCCACGGAGCAAGGGGATTACAAGCGTTCGATCTACAACGACACACTAGCTACTAAAACCCTAACTATTATTATGCTAGAAAACAACTAAACTACACTAGAGAGAATGATTAAGATATCAAGATAAAAGACACTCGCCCACGGGTCTACGATAATAGAGCATGCAATCGCTTAAAGACATGAAAACCAATCTAATCTATCGGGGTTGTGACCACGGTTTCGCCCTTTCCCTCCTCTCGCATCGTCACTACGCGAAGGTATTCATGACTAGACCTTTGATGGACACGGCGTATTGAATGGATCCAAGGAAGCATTGGAGCTCTACTCCCTTTACGGCATGGTAGCTAACCTTAAGCATTAAAGTATATTCAACACAAGATGATAGATATATAATCCGACAAAGTGCGATTACATCACAAGATCGATTACAACCCAAGGACGAATGAGAAGATTACCCCATCAAGGTGCCGATTATGGCACCGTTGATCATGGTTTCCCTTCCGACGGTGTCTTCCTTCTTCTCCACGAGAGGGTGCTTCCTTCGAGGTGGTTGATCTCCCTCCGGAGATCCTCCTCCTCTCTCTCTAGCTTGTGGATGGCCTTCGATGCGAATGACTCTCCTCTCTCGTCGAATGGCGGCTCCCAGGCTTTTAGGGTTCAAGATCCTTCGGGTGCAAGGAAAACGGGACCGAACCGGCCACCGAAGTGGGCTGGGCCGGCCGGCCTAGGCTGACCGGCCTGGGCCCACCTCAGCCCGGTTCGGTCGCCCCTTTCGCTCCGTGGGTCCTTATGCATTTATGTACTTTGCCCCCTCCACTTGCATGATTTTGATGATGTTATCCTCGCATCCAAGATGGAGGTTCTCTTTGCATGAAGTTTGGTCTTTTACGCTTCAATCCTCGGGGGTGTTCCTTTGTAACACTTCGGTCCTTGCCACCATTGGAAGTGATTTCATCAAGCTCATGAACACGAACAAGATTCCGTAAATGCTCCTTTGAACTTGTTGCGAATCCGTCCTTTATGTCCATGTTTTCCTACATAATCACAACACTTCCAAATGCATGCATATAGATGAACTTGTTATATGATAAGTGTGCCTAGTGGCGGGTTAGTTCCATAATCAAATCCAAACCAAAGTGTAATGAACATGCTAGGTGTACCAAAATACACCGTCAACAACAAACACCCATAAAGCAAAGCATGTCATGTTAAAGCTCATGAGCCATGTGTCCACTTCGGGGAGACTTCTCCACTGGTGAACATCATGCAACATGTTTTGCACCCATGTGTGAAAGATAAGACATTTTAAGCATAAACATGATGGATGGAGCCTTTTTCCAGCATACACACTTCTTTTCAAGATTAATTCATTTCATGGTACATAAAGTGCCTTTTTGGCAAAAAGAAGCTTATGCTCCCCCATGAATGCAACATAGTCTAAACATTCACAATGATATCGGACTTTGGCCCAAATGCAAGAAAAAGACATCCAAGCACAATCTAAGCATAGAATGCACATTTAGACCAAAACGTGACATGGATACACTACTACACATGAGTGGAGCACATTTCATCAAATTTAGTCAAGATTAGCATTTGAGTCAAAAAGGGCTATCTCACAACACATATATCTCAAATATTCCAAGAGCATAGCCTCACATAGCCATTTATCCACACATATGACCAATATCTCACAAGTAGCCAAAGAAACTCAAATAAGGCATATGAAAGAAGCTCATCATCCTAAAATGCCATATGATACAAATGCAACATTATATATAACAAGATGGCTATCCTACCATGGTTTATACATCAAGCAAAGCATGTATATACATCAAAGGAAACATGGTATGATACATATGGTACAAAAAGAAATCCCCCAAGAATCAACTAGAATGGGCAAGTTCCCCCGCAAGTGCACAAATGTAGCTTGGTCAAGAGGCTTTGTAAAGATGTACGCAAGCCGATCTTGGGTAGGGACATGACTCAACACAATGGTCCCTTTCTCCACATTGTCTCTCAAGAAATGGTATCTCACTTCTTGAAGGATCGAAACGGCGAACCGAGAGGGGGGGAGTGAATGGGAGCCGATAAAAATTCTTCTCCGGGAACTCGACTTAAGACCCAAAGTCACTTCCAAAGACCTCTACACAAACTTGCCAAGATCACGTAGTCACAACGGACCTACTGACCCTAGGAACAAGTTAGAGCAAGCTTAGAAACAAAGCGGAAGCACAATCGAACAAGCCTAGGCAAACTTCACTGGAAAGTCCGGAATCTCCGCACTTTTTCCCGGAGTCTCCGGGGTTTCCGGAGAAAAGGTCCGGAGAAAAAGTCCGGATACTCCGCACTTTTTCCCGGAGTCTCCGGGGTTTCCGGAGAAAAAGTCCGGAGAAAAAGTCCGGATACTCCGGGTTTTTTCCCGGAGAAAAGCCCGGAGTAAAATTTCAGCCTTCGAGAGGGAGAAGGGAAAAAGGCAAAACTCGATCAAACGACCTCCAAAAATCACGAAATTTGAACCATAGCCTCTCAACACCACAAAGAAGCTTTTCCCAAAGAATCTTCCCAAGAAGATCAAGCCATCACCTCCAGAAAAATGATTTAGGCTAGGAACCCTAGAGAGAGACCTTTTTCCTCAAAAACACCGAACTCCCGATTCGCTCCACGGATTCGTACAAGACTTTGGGGATATTAGGAACACCTCATGAGGGGTCCATAGCCAAGTTTAATCCCACCAAAACTCGTCCAAACAGGAGGAATCAAGGAAATCCCGCCAAGAGCACTTCCAACTCAAGAACTCAAGAAACCCCAAAATCGAGCACCTTTACTCACGGATTTGGGAGGGGAATCACAGCCCAAAGAACCACGAAGGGTTCCCACAAATTTCCCCCATCAAATCCCCAAGAGAAAGGTCCCGAAAACAACCCAAAGAAATCACCAAGAGAGGGCTCCGAAAATCACCACCAAGAACAACCGGGGAAAACACATCCAAACCTTGAGGAACCACGCCGAATCATCTATACATGAAACAAAGGTTCATACAAGGTCTAGCAAGCCGCCCGATCATCCATCCCTCTCAACAAGATCTCTCCATGAAGCTCTCTTGCTAGTCCTATCGAAAACCTAAGGAAAATAGGAAGGAAAATGGGAAAACAAATGAGCTAGGGTTCCAAGGGTTGGCTGCCATCCTCTCACCTCTTGGGTTATATAGGCGGCAACCGAATGTCTAAAATGCCCTTCTCTACTAACTAGGGATACAAGCCCCTCAAGGGCGGATTTGGAATTCTTGATGTCTTCACCATCGGACGGATGCCCGGCAACCGCACCCTGCGTAGCCTCGACGCAAGCCATGTGATCCCGACGCGTGTCCTCCGCTTCGAAGTCTCGGACCGCGTCGTCGCACACCGGTCGGACCGGTGCCCCTCACCGGTCGAGACCGGTCCCCCACCGGTCGGACCGGTCGGACCCACGGTCGGGGACCGGTCCGGTGCCGCCGCACCTCCGTCTTCGGTTCTCCGGTCTTGGCTTTGTGGATCAACCAAGGAACCCGGTGGTTTTACGGTGAACCACCGGAAACCCCGCGAACTCGGTGTAGCCTCCGCCAATCTCCACTCATGACTCGGCTCCCACGTAGTCCCGGCTCGACCTTGGTTTTGAGGCTCAACCAAGAAACCGTCCACGACTTCATCTTCTTGTTCATGCCACCATGCGGCCCGCACTTGACCCCGCCGGCCACCGGGTCCCTCGAACAAAGCCTACTTGTCTTCTCCACACCGGAGGCCTCACCGGCGACGACCTTTCGCGCTTGTTCTTCACCCGCACCAACACGAGTCAAGCCGCAACCTCGCACCCGCAATACTTAGCCAAGAATCGGTCCACACAACGTTGTCAATCACTCATCACACAAGGAAGCGACCATCCACCGGTCCTCGAACCACACATGGTCCTCAATCTCCCCCTTGATGAGTGCATTGACAACACCCACATGAAAGTAACAAGAGAGAAAAGAAAAAGAAAAGAAACGAACAAAAAGAAACTCCAACAAGCGATCGAAAGCCGAACAAAGGCACAGAGCAAGATCACTTGAAGAAGACAAGTCTCGGACCCCTTAGGCAAGGGCAACGGCTCGACACATCCGAGACAAAGCAAAGCTCAAGCAAAGAGCGCAAACCACCGAAACAAAGCTCGAACAACCACAAAGAGCTCCCCCTGCACACATGCAAGCTCCCCCTGAACCAATGCAACTCCCCCTGGACGAATGCATGCAAGAAACCACATGAAAACAGACACCGCAAAGCACTTTCGGCTCACACCGGTCGACCGGTCATCACCACCGGTCGGACCGGTGCCCAACATATGTACGGGACCGGCACTCACACCGGTCGGACCGGTGCTCTTCACCGGTTAGACCGGTATGCAACAGAGCCCAGAAATGGCTCGAAACCACCTGAAAACCTTCTAAATGCATACAACAAGCCATTTCAAGCTCAAACTTCTCCCCCTTGTTGACAATGCATGAATCAAGAAACAAATGCCAAAAATTTAACCTAGAGCTTCTCAAATAGACAAAATTCAACAAAGAATGCTACACATGTCCAAATGAGCAAGTTAGGTACTCTACGGCTTCGTATCGATCTCAACTACGTGATCACCAAGTTTCACAACCATTGGACGAAGCTAAAAAGGATTTTGGCAATTTTGCGAAAAAGTTGCCTCTCATGAGCAAAGGCCTAAACATGATCAAAGCATATCAAAATGGCAAAGCCACACAAACTTCATGCTTGGACAGCTATTCTAACCATAAGACCATCACAAACACCCACAAGCACCTCATGTCATGTCAAAGCCACCGAGCCATGTGCCTACTTCTATTTATGAGACTTCTCATTGGTAGGCATCATGCAACGGTTTAGCACCCAAAGCGAATTAAATTCAAGCACATATGACATGGGAGCATATTTTCCAAGCATTTTTCATTTCATTTTCAGATTTGTAAATGGTACATGAAATGTCTTTGCGACAAAAAGGAACTTATGCTCCTCCACAAGATAAATCTAGAGGGCTAAACATTCATGATGGCAAAAGAGCCTTTGGCCCCATATGATCAATAAACTAGCTATCCAACCACAAATTAAGCATAGCAAAGCCACAAAAACATGTCAAGAGCATGTAAAGGCATTTACACATGAGAGAGCATACATGTGACATTTTTCAAAAGCATAGCTATCAACCATGGTTTATTCATCAAGATCATCAAGAGCTAAGCCAAACTAACCATATCATACCAAACAAGCTCACAAAGACATATATCTCATTCCATGGTGAACAATGTATATGAGAGAAGCTTTTCCTAACCAATGCATATGATACAAAATGCATGCAATCTAAGATACAAGGATGCCTATACATCATGTTACATATGCCATGCCAAATGCAAGAAATGCACAAAGGAAAGCTATACATATGCTACAAACCGGCTCCTCGAGGGGAGGCACAACGGGCTCGACACCACCGGCAAAAGAAAGCTCCCACACACCCAACTCAAGAAATCAAACACACACCAAGTTCCCCCCGCAAACGAGTGAAAGTTGCTTGATCTAAGGGTTTGGTGAAAATATCGGCTAGTTGGTCATGTGTGGGTACATGGATCAAAGCTATCTTTCCTTTCTCAACATTGTCTCTCAGAAAATGATACCTCACTTCTATGTGCTTGGTTTTGGAATGGAGCACTGGGTTCTTTGCAACGCTTATGGCACTAGTGCTATCACATTGAAGTGGGACATGGGTATACTCCTCACCAAAATCACTCATGGTGTAGGTGATCCAAAGGAGCTGAGAGCAACAACTAGCAGCGGCAACATACTCGGCCTCGGTCGTGGATTGAGCAACACTCGACTGCTTGCGGGAAGACCAAGACACCAAAGAAGAACCCAAAAAGCGGCAAGTCCCGAAGTGGACTTCCTATCCAACCGACACCCGGCAAAATCCGCGTCTGAAAAGCCATGAAGCGCCAAAGAGGAGGACGCGGAGTACCAAAGGCCGAAGTCGGGAGTGTGACGCAAGTACCGAAAATTCGCTTCACCGCTTGCCGATGCGAAGTCCTCGGAGACGCTTGAAAACGAGCGCACAGACACACTGAGAACCGTATGTCCGGCCTCGTCGCCGTCAAGTAGAGGAGTGACCCGATCATGCTCCGGTACTCCTTCCGGTCCACGTGTTCACCTTCCTCGTCCGCATCAAGAGCCGTAGTCGTACTCATCGGCGTCGTCATAGCCTTGGAGTCCTCCATCTTGAACTTCCTCACAATGTCCTTGGTGTACTTAGCCCGGTGCACAAATGTTCCTTCCTTTGATTGCTTGATTTGTAGCCCGAGGAAGAAGCGCAACTCACCCATCATGCTCATCTCAAACTCCCTGCTCATATCATCTCGCAAACCTCGCAACAAGAGAGTTAGACGAGCCACCAAAGACAATATCATCCACGTACACCTGCACAATCAGGATATCTCTGCCCTGCCTCAGCAAAAACAAGGTCTGATCGACCTTCCCCATCTCAAAACCTCTCTCAAACAAGAACCCCCTCAACCTGCCATACCAAGCTCTAGGCGCTGCTTCAACCCATACAGCGCCTTCCTCAACTTGTACACCCGGTGGGGGTACCTCTCACTCTCAAACCCCGGAGGCTGTCTCACATACACTTCTTCCTCCAACACTCCATTCAGAAAAGCACTCTTCACATCCATTTGGTGCAACTTGAACCCTTTAGCCACAGAAAAGGCTAGAAGGATCCTAATCGCCTCCAAATGGGCTACGGGAGCAAAGGTCTCCTCGTAGTCGATCCCCTCTTTCGATCGAACCCCCGAGCAACAAGTCTCGACTTGTTCCTCACAACCTCACCCTTCTCTCCCTCTTTGTTTTTCCACACCCACTTTGTACCAATCGGCTTACACCCTGGGGGAGGGTCAACCAACTCCCACACCTGATTCCTCTCAAAATTCTCCAACTCCTCATGCATCGAGTTAACCCAATTGTGATCAGATAGTGCGTGTCCAATGTCTTTGGGCTCGAAAGAAGCAACAAATGCAGCATGAGCAAAATGGGAATTGTTTCGAACCCTCGACCGTGTAGTGCGTTCATTCATGTCGCCGATGATCCTCGAAGCCGTGTGATCCACCCGAACTCGCCGGGGAGGTTCTCGCCTCGAAGCTACCTCCCCCTCGGCATCGGCTTCTCCTCGTTCTTGATTTGTCGTCGTAGGTGTAGCGAGAGGGTCCATCCATCATCGTAGTCGAAGTAGTGGGTACATGTTCGGCCGGGGGCACCGCACCACCATCCTCATCATCACCATGTTCATGCTCCTCCTCCCGAAAGATCTCCTCGCCAAGCTCATCATCACCCGCACACTCAAAGACAAGCCGACTACGTGGCTCTGTCTCGTCGAAGGTTACCTCGCAAGTCTCCACGATTTGGTTAGTTTCAAGATTGAGCACACGATATGCTCTAGAATGAGATGCATAACCAAAGAAAATGCCATCGACGGACCTAGCCTCAAACTTATCCAACTTCCGCCTTTCTTCGAATGAAACACTTGCAACCAAAGACATGGAAGTGACTCACCTTGGGTGTGCGACCATGCATCAACTCATAGCATGTCTTCTTCTTGTGCACTCTCGAGGTATATTCCGTTCGACACATAGCACGCGGTGTTCACCGCCTCGGCCCAATACCTCCTCGGAGTCCTATGCTCATCAAGCATCGTCCGAGCCATCTCGCACAAGGTCCTGTTCTTCCTTTCCACAACACCATTCGGGGAGGCGTATACGGACTCGAAAAGCGGTGTTCAAGACCCAAGTCATGACAAAAGGTTACAAAACGAGAGTTCCTGAATTCCGAGCCATTATCACTGCGGATAGCTCGTATGGCATCTCCGTGCCTCTCGTTCCTCAACCTCAAGACTAGATCTCGAACAAAACCAAACATCTCCCCCTTCTCCTCGAGAAAGACACCCACGCATACCGAGAATAGTCGTCCACCACAACAAGGACATACCACTTCCCACCCGCGAGATCGCACACGAGCCGGGCCAACAAGGTCCATATGGAGCGGCTCGCATGGACGCTCAGTCATCACATCGGTGAGAGGCGGGTGAGAAGAGGCCACCATCTTGGCATGCCTACACGGCGCACAAACCAACTCTTTCTCAAGCCTCAACCGTGGCAATCCTCGGACCAAATTGAGTTTACTCAAGCGAGACAAAAGGTCAAAGCTCAAGTGACCCAACTTCCTATGCCACCTCCACAACTCACTCGAAGAACCGGCCAAGAAACAACGCTCCACACCCGAAGACCGAGAAAAATCAGCACGAAACACCGACCCTCGGGAACGACCATACGGACAAGGTCCCCTCGAGAGTCCACAATCCGAGAACCACCGAAGCCGAAACAACACCTCAAAACCCTCATCCAACAAGCTGGGACACAGAAAGCAAATTGTACCCCAGCGATTGAACAAGAGCAACACGCCTCAGAGTGATCTTTTCACTCACTTTTATCTCACCTTCTGAAAGCACACGCCCACGCCCATTGTCCCCAAAAGTGATGTACCTCTTCGTCACCACCGGGACGAGACTTGAGAACCACCCCCTGTCTCCGGTCACATGCCTCGAGCAACCGGAGTCAATCAACCAAATATTCTTCAAGTCTCCCAACTGAAAATCAAAAATAGGCACGTGAGCGAACAAACGACTCAAAGATCGGGGTTAGTACCAAAGGAGGAAAACCGAGTGCCGAGCCATTTGCTCGAAAGTGGGGTTAGCACCAACCAAAGCATCTCTCCTACCAAAGCTACCTCCACGAACACCACCACGGTAACCACCCCGAGGGAACCACCCCACTCGCCCGGAGGAGGACCAAAACCACGCAAGAAAGCTCGTGGAACGTCCTTCCTCTCCAACTCAACACCTCGACTCCTCCAATCCCCGTATTGAGCACGAGGTGGAGAACGCCTAGCAAGCCGACCACCCGCACCCTTTCCGGCCCAACCACCGAACCACGACCACCGAAACAACCCTCGCACACCGTACGAGCACGAAACCCGAACATCCGTCCGCCGAGTGCCTACACCGGTCGGCGGGGTGCTCCACACCGGTCCGACCGGTGTGGTCCGGCGCAAGCAGCACCACCTGCGAGACTTCTTCTCTCCCCAAGCCCGAACCGTCCGCACAATCGCCTTGCCCCCGGGCATCCGCATACGAGGCTCAAGTACACCATCGGAAGGGTGGTACTTGTCCTTGTTAGCCCACTCCTTCTCCATTCTCTCCTCTCGCTTCCTCTTGAAGCAAAACTCCTCCTTATGGCCATCTCTCCCACAATAGCCACAATGGAACCTCACAAGCTTAGGCTTTGGCTTGGAATGTGGCTGCTCACTTGGTTTCTCTCCACTCAAACCCTCCACCGGTTTCTCACCACTAGCCTTCTCACTTTCCTTCCCAAAGAACACTTTCCCCGAAGTGCTCACAAACTTGATAGGCTTTTGTAGATCATTTGTGGGTGTAGGAAACACGGGTGGAGCTGGGGTTGTGTCTAGTCGGTTCCTTAGATGGTTAGGTTTTGGTGGGAAATCATTTTTGTGGTGGGTTTTTGGTGGCTCCGGGATATTCTCTCCACTTCCCTCACCAACCTTGTTTGCCCCAAGCCCCTCACCATCTTGCCTCTTAAAGGCCTCGATCATCATCCTCAACTGAGGCTCGTGACCGGACAACCAACCCATCAACTTCCTCAAATCATCATTCTCATCCTGCAAACGATCAACATAATGTGCAAGCTCCAAATTTTTCAAAGCATGCATTTCACAGGTAGAGCAAGATGTAGGCATGGGTTCCTTCAATTTAGCCTCGAGCGAACTAGTGTAAGCATGCATCTCATCAATCTTAGCATGCAAAACGGGGCAAGAAGTGCAAGCACCTAGCAAAGCGAGTCTAGACTTAAGCTCGCCCACTTCAACCCTAAGCACATCTAGTTCCTCACACTTGGAGGCATGCTTCTCCTTAAACAAAGCAAGATCGGCAAGGAATATGGAGCAATCAGCACAATCATTCTCATCGGAGACCACAGGGGCTAGCCTTAAGCGAATCAATCTCAAGCTTGCTATCAAGCACCCGTGTCTCTAGCTCACCCACTCTAGTCCTAGCATCCTCGAGTGAAGCCCTAAGCTCTTTCCTCATTTTCTTGGCCTCTCTAAGCATGTCATCACGATTATCAAGCAAGGAGCCAAGCCTTTCATTCTCCCGGCGCAAGAAGGGAAGCTCATCACGCACCTCGTCGTCGGACTCGCAGTCCGAGTCGCTCCGTGTGCTCTTCTTGCTGCCGGAGCTCAACGCCATGGTGCGAAGCCGTCTCTCGCGAGGCGGCTCGGCCCGCTCGGGTTCTTGGACGACCTCTTGTTCTTGCGGCGATCTTCCTCGTCGTCGCCGTCGCTCGAGCTCGAGGTGGAGTACGCGGAACCGGAGTCGACGTCGCTCGCTCCAACCATCGCTCGGGCCTTGCCTCGGCCCTCCTTCTTCCTCGATCGTCGCTCGTCCTTGTACTTGTTCTTGTGCTTGCTCTTGTGGTCGCGCCTCGAACGGTACTTGTCGTCGTTCTTCCTCGGCTTGTGCTTGTAGCCGTCCTTGTTCTCGGCCTTCTCGGGCGGTCGGCGACGAAGTGTCCCGGCTTGCCGCATCGGAAGCAAGTCCTCGTGTTCCTCCTCATGTTCACGCGGTTCTCGTGCGGCCTCTCGAACCGCCTCGTCGGCGGCCGCCGGCTCGTCCTCTCCAAGATCATCAAACTCCTCATCCGGCATAGACATCAAAGAGGAAAACGAGAACATCCTGGTGGATGGGTTAGAGTTAGTCTTTCCTTTGGAACCACCAACGAGGGCAAGACTATGGGAATCGGTCGGTCCCTCGAGCTTGGCGGTCATGCCCCTATCCACCTCGGCCCGACTTGAGCTTTGAGAACGGCTCGTTCACCGTCGAGTATCATACCGCTCCGACTCGACTATGGCCTCGAACTTTCCGCCCCATATCGTACGATCCAAAGAGTGTAAGAGCTTGACCGCTCTATCATGATCATCGTACGGGAGCACGTCCACATTGGCCCTCATGTTGTTCACCACCACCGTGAACCTGCGAAACAAGGCATCGATGGACTCACCGGGGAGATGAGTGAAGTTCTCGTACTCTCCCCGTAGGTCGCATACAACCGTGCTCGAACACGGGCGTTCCCAACATGAGCCTCCTTCAACACCGCCCAAATCCTACAAGCCAAGTGCTCGGTGTGCACCCGATCGAACTCGGTCGACACAAAGCACGAAACAAGTAGTCGACCGCCTTATTGTTGGCGTCGAATCCGTCCCTCGACCCCGGAGCTAGGAAATCCATCGGCCGGACATAGCCTCGTGTCCACCGTGACATCCCAAAGCAACCGACCCTTTCCGCGGAGGAACGCACCCATCCGCTTGCTCCACATCCGGTAGTTCTTGCCATCGAAGTGTGGAGGACCCGAACCCCGTTCCGGTACGCCATCCTTGGATCTTAGACCGGTTAGAGTCAACAAAGACCCGAACCGGCTCTGATACCACTTGAAGGATCGAAACGGCGAACCAGAGGGGGGGGAGTGAATGGGAGCCGATAAAAATTCTTCTCCAGGAACTCGACTTAAGACCCAAAGTCACTTCCAAAGACCTCTACACAAACTTGCCAAGATCACGTAGTCACAACGGACCTACTGACCCTAGGAACAAGTTAGAGCAAGCTTAGAAACAAAGCGGAAGCACAATCGAACAAGCCTAGGCAAACTTCACTGGAAAGTCCGGAATCTCCGCACTTTTTCCCGGAGTCTCCGGGGTTTCCGGAGAAAAGGTCCGGAGAAAAAGTCCGGATACTCCGCACTTTTTCCCGGAGTCTCCGGGGTTTCCGGAGAAAAAGTCCGGAGAAAAAGTCCGGATACTCCGGGTTTTTTCCCGGAGAAAAGCCCGGAGTAAAATTTCAGCCTTCGAGAGGGAGAAGGGAAAAAGGCAAAACTCGATCAAACGACCTCCAAAAATCACGAAATTTGAACCATAGCCTCTCAACACCACAAAGAAGCTTTTCCCAAAGAATCTTCCCAAGAAGATCAAGCCATCACCTCCAGAAAAATGATTTAGGCTAGGAACCCTAGAGAGAGACCTTTTTCCTCAAAAACACCGAACTCCCGATTCGCTCCACGGATTCGTACAAGACTTTGGGGATATTAGGAACACCTCATGAGGGGTCCATAGCCAAGTTTAATCCCACCAAAACTCGTCCAAACAGGAGGAATCAAGGAAATCCCGCCAAGAGCACTTCCAACTCAAGAACTCAAGAAACCCCAAAATCGAGCACCTTTACTCACGGATTTGGGAGGGGAATCACAGCCCAAAGAACCACGAAGGGTTCCCACAAATTTCCCCCATCAAATCCCCAAGAGAAAGGTCCCGAAAACAACCCAAAGAAATCACCAAGAGAGGGCTCCGAAAATCACCACCAAGAACAACGGGGAAAACACATCCAAACCTTGAGGAACCACGCCGAATCATCTATACATGAAACAAAGGTTCATACAAGGTCTAGCAAGCCGCCCGATCATCCATCCCTCTCAACAAGATCTCTCCATGAAGCTCTCTTGCTAGTCCTATCGAAAACCTAAGGAAAATAGGAAGGAAAATGGGAAAACAAATGAGCTAGGGTTCCAAGGGTTGGCTGCCATCCTCTCACCTCTTGGGTTATATAGGCGGCAACCGAATGTCTAAAATGCCCTTCTCTACTAACTAGGGATACAAGCCCCTCAAGGGCGGATTTGGAATTCTTGATGTCTTCACCATCGGACGGATGCCCGGCGACCGCACCCGCTTAGCCTCGACGCAAGCCATGCGATCCCGACGCGTGTCCTCCGCTTCGAAGTCTCGGACCGCGTCGTCGCACACCGGTCGGACCGGTGCCCCCCTCACCGGTCGACCGGTCCCCACCGGTCGAGCCGGTCCCCACCGGTCGGACCGGTCGGACCCACCGGTCGGGACCGGTCCGGTGCTTCTGCCGCACCTCCGTCTTCGGTTCTCCGGTCTTGGCTTTGTGGATCAACCAAGGAACCCGGTGGTTTTACGGTGAACCACCGGAAACCCCGCGAACTCGGTGTAGCCTCCGCCAATCTCCACTCATGACTCGGCTCCCACGTAGTCCCGGCTCGACCTTGGTTTTGAGGCTCAACCAAGAAACCGTCCACGACTTCATCTTGCTTCGTTCATGCCACCATGCGGCCCGCACTTGACCCCCGCCGGCCACCGGGTCCCTCGAACAAAGCCTACTTGTCTTCTCCACACACCGGAGGCCTCACCGGCGACGACCTTTCGCGCTTGTTCTTCACCCGCACCAACACGAGTCAAGCCGCAACCCGCACCTCGCAATACTTAGCCAAGAATCGGTCCACACAACGTTGTCAATCACTCATCACACAAGGAAGCGACCATCCACCGGTCCTCGAACCACACATGGTCCTCACTTCTATGTGTTTGGTTCCGTAGTGAAGCACTAGGTTTTTCGCTATGCTTATGGCACCGGTGCTATCACAAAGAAGTGGGATGCGGGTGCACTCCTCACCAAAGTCTCTCAAAGTGTATGAGATCCACAACGGTACTCGGGAACAACAACTCGCGGTTGCAACATACTCTGCCTCGGTGGTAGACTGAGCTACACTAGACTGCTTGCGGGAAGACCACGAAACCAACAAGGACCCAAGAAACTGACAAGAACCAGAATTAGACTTCCTCTCGACTCGACAACCAGCAAAATCCGCATCAGAAAAACCATGAAGTGAAAGAGTCGAGGAGGAAGAATACCAAAGGCCAAGACTAGTGGCAGATCCTCTTGACGGCCTGTCGATGTGATGTCCTCGGCGAAGGCTGAAAACGAGCGCACAGACACACACTGAACTGTATGTTTGGCCTCGTCGCCGTCAAGTAGAGGAGGGAGCCAATCATGCTTCGGTACTCCCGCTGGTCCACTAGTTCTCCGTCCTCGTCCGCATCCAAAGTAGCCGTACTCCCCATGGGTGTCGACATAGGCTTCACATCTTGCATCTTGAACTTCCTCAGCATGTCTTTTGTGTACTTGGTCTGATGTACAAATGTTCCGTCCTTCACGTGCTTGATCTGCAACCCGAGAAAGTACTGCAACTCGCCCATCATGCTCATCTCGAATTCCCTGCTCATCTCATCTGCAAACTTGGCAAGAAGTTTATGTGACGAGCCACCATAGACAATATCATCCATGTATATCTGCACAACCAACAAGTCATTCCCATGCTTGAGGAGAAACAAGGTCCTATCCACGGTACCCATCACAAACCCTCTCGCTCAACGTAAACCTCTCAATCTCCCATACCAAGCCCGGGGCGCCTGTTTCAACCCATACAGAGCCCTTTTCAACCTGTACACCCTGTGTGGATACTTCTCACTCTCGAACCCCGGTGGCTGCTTCACATACACCTCCTCCTCTATGACCCCATTCAGAAAAGCACTCTTCACATCCATTTGTAACAACTTGAACCCTTTAGCCATGGCAAAGGCTAGGAGGATTCGAATTGCCTCAAGACGGGCCACAGGAGTAAAGGTCTCCTCATAGTCAATCCCCTCCTTTGAACTATATCCCTGAGCAACAAGTCTGGACTTGTTCCTCACAACCATCCCATTCTCACCCTCTTTGTTCTTCCAAACCCATTTGGTTCCTATAGGATGGCAATTTGGAGGTGGTTCAACTAACTCCCACACTTGGTTCCTCTCAAAGTTTTCCAACTCCTCATACATAGAATTGACCCAGTTTGCATCAGATAAAGCGTGTCCAATGTCCTTGGGCTCAAAGGTGGCAACAAAATGCAGCATGAGCGAAATGAGAGGAATTTCTGGACCTTGACCGCGTAGTACGTTCGTCGATGTCCCCAATGATCTTCGATAGGGGGATGCACTTCTTGAATCCGCCGGGGAGCCTCACGCCTCGAGACTACCTCCCCCTCAACTTCAGCTTCTCTCGCCTGGTCCTCTTGTCGCACCGTTGTTGTCCATGATGTAGACGGTCCACCCTCCGTAGTGGTCGTAGGGGAAGTAGTGGGTACACATTCAGCTTCAGGCGCATGGTTCTCTCCATCATCATCTCTAGCTTCATCCTTCTCCTCTTCAAAGAGGTCCTCGGCCATCTCTTCATCACCTGCACATTCAAAGCCAAGAGAGGTACATGGCATTGTCTCGTCGAAGGTTACCTCGCAAGTCTCCATGATTTTGTTAGTCTCAAGGTTAAGCACCCTATTGGCTCTAGAATGGTTAGCATATCCAAAGAAAATCCCATCACTAGACCTAGCCTCAAACTTGTCGAGTTTTCCCTTATTAAGAATAAAACACTTGCAGCCAAAGACTCGAAAATGACTCACCTTGGGTGCCAGACCATGCATAAGCTCATAACAGGTCTTCCTCTTGAAAGCTCGCAATACAATCCTGTTAGAGACATGACAAGCCGTATTGACCGCCTCAGCCCAATACCTCCTAGGAGTCCTGTGCTCATCGAGCATCGTCCTAGCCATCTCACAAAGAGTCCGATTTTTCCATTCCACGACTCTATTTTGAGGGGGCACATAAGGGGTCGAATACTGATGTTCAAGACCTAGATCGCAACAGAAGGCATCAAAACGAGAGTTCTTGAACTCTGAGCCATTATCACTACGGATAGCTCGAATGGCATTCCCATGCCTCTCGTTTTTCAACCTCACGATCAGATCTCGAACAAAACCAAATGTCTCACTCTTGTCCTCCGAGAAAAACACCCAGGCATAGCGAGAGTAATCGTCCACCACAACAAGGACATACCACCCACCCACCGAGCGAACTCGAGCTGGCCCAACAAGGTCCATATGCAACAGCTCTGTTGGACGCTCGGTCATGACATCAGCCAGGGGTGGATGGGGAGTGGCTACCATCTTGCCATGCCAACACGGAGCACAAACCAAATCCTTCTCAAACTTCAACCTCGGCAATCCTCGGACAAGATCAAGACCACACAAGCGGGAAACCAAATCAAAGCTCAAGTGACCCAACCGCCTATGCCATTTCCACAAATCAGAAGAAGGATCGGCCATCAAACAGCGAGCAGTACCCAAAGAACGAGAGAAATCAGCCCGGAAAATCTGTCCCTCGGGGATGATCATACAAACAAGATCACCTAAAGAATCCAGCAAACGAGACTCACCAGACTTGAAACGCACCTCAAAGCCCTTATCAAGCAACTGAGAAACCGAAAGCAAATTGAAACCCAAAGACTTCACAAGAGCAACTCTCTTCAACGTTACCTTGTCACTTACATGCACTACACCCTCAAAGATCACCATTCGTCATCCATTGTCCCCAAATGTGATGTACATCTTTTCCTTCACTGGGGTGAGGCTGGAGAACCACTTCTTGTCTCCGGTCATGTGTCGGGAACATCCGGAGTCGATCAACCAAATGTTCTCCAAGGCTCCTGCCTGTAGTCAGAAACAAGAACGAGAATGAGCTAACGACTCGACACTGGGGTTAGCACAAAGAAAGTTGAACCAGTGTCGAGCCATCTACTCAAAAGAGGGGTTAGCAAACATCATTCCCTTGCCACCAAACTTCCCATGTCCCATGGAAGGAGTACGAGTACCACGAGGGGGAAAACGTCGTCCGTAGTTCCTCTGGAACCCAAAGCTGCGATCATCTCCCCTAAACCCGTATTGAGGACGAGTAGGAGGACGTCCAGCAAAACCACCACGAGCCCGACCAAACCTCTCACCAGCACGCACAGCATCAACTTTCCTATCAAACCTCTCACCACCACCTCTCTGTGGGAACCTACCACCCTGAGCTCCAACTCTACCAACACTCCTCACACTTCCCACACCCCGTGGAAGTGGCACTCTAGGCTCAAGAATACCATGAGATTGGCGATACCTGTCCTGGTTTGCTTGCTCCCTAGCAAGCCTCTCATCCCTCTTCCTCTTGTAGAAAAACTCTGCTAGATGTCTCTCTTTGCCACAATACTCACACCTGAAGGGGATGAATTTTGGTTTTGGCTCTAGCTTCTCTCTAGGTTTCTCACCCTTCTCACTCACAAACTTCACGGGTTCTTGGAAGTCATTTGTTTTGGGTGGGAATTTGGGTGGATCTTGAGTTGTGTCAAGCTTGTTGCAAAGGTGGTTGGGCTTTGGTGTGAAAGAGTTCTTGAGTGCTTTTGGAATTAGGACTTGGATGTCTCTGATCACCTCAAACTCGAGGTTAGACTCAACACACGTCTCATACACACTCTCCCCACTGTTCTTTCCCACTTTCTCACCCAATTTCTCAAAACCCAAACCATGACCATCCGCTCTCTTGACCTCCTCAATCATGATTTTCAATTGAGGTTCCTGCCCAGACAACCAACCCAACACCTTCCTCAAATAATCATTCTCCTCATAAATGACATCCAAACGGGAAGTAAGTTCGAGATTGCGCAAAGTAACTTCATCACAGCTAGTGCATGTATTGGCAACAGGAGATTTTAAAGAAGCTTCCAAAGTGCTAATGGTAGAACGAGCATCAACAAGCTTAGCATGCATAGTAGGACATGATTTACATGCACCAAGCAAAGTCGGTCTAGCCTTAAGCTCATCATACTCGGTCCTAAAAGCATCTAGTTTAGCCAAAGTGGAAGCATTCTTCTCATTAAGCAACTTGATCTCATTCAACCATGCATTGCATTCAGAACATTCAACATCATCAGAAATGGTAGGAGTAAGTTTCAAAGAGTCATTCTCAAGTTTCAATTCAAGCAATTTAGACTCTAACTCTCCTACTTTCTCACAAGCACTCTCAAGTTGAGCCCTAAGATCTCTTCTCATTTTCTTAGCATCTCTCAACACACTATCACGATTGTCAATCAAGCCATTCAACCTAGTGATCTCAGCAAGCAAAGAGTCGGGGTCACGGTTTACCTCATCCTCAGAGTCGGAGTCGGTGTCTTCCTTCTCGCTCTTCTTTCTTCTTGAGCTATGGGCCATGCCACAAAAGCCTCCAAGTGCCACACAGCTCAAACCACTGAGGTTCAGGCTTGCATTCTTCTTGCCATTGCGCCTCCCGGCGTCTTCATCCTCACTGCTTGAGCTTGAATGTGCGTCGCTTGAGCTTGAGTCGACGTCTCTTGCATCGGCCACAATGGCTCTTGCCCTGTCCTTCTTGTGTCCGCCCTTGCTCGATCGCCGCTTCTCCTTGTCCTTGCTCTTGGACTTGCTGTAGTGCTTGCCCTTGGAGGAGTACTTGTCTTCACGCCTCGGGTGCGCCTTGTACTCGCTCATCTTGTACTTGTTCTCCTCCTCTTCCGGGCACTCGGCGATGAAGTGTCCATGCTTGCCACACTTGTAGCATGTCCCCCGAGCTCCGCCTTGAATTCCTCCGATTCTCATGTAGTCGATCAAACCTCCTTGAGAGCAAGGCCAGCTCCTCCTCGCCCAGCACATTGAATTCCTCATCTGGAATAGACATGAGAGAAGACAAGGGAAACTATCGACAGGAAGGGTTAGTGTTAGCTTTGCCCTTTGATCCGCCCACAAGAGCAAGACTATGATCAGTCGAGCCCTCATGCTTGGATTGCAACTTCCTGTCAACCTCAGCCGACTTGAGCTTAGAAAAGAGATCATCCAACTCAATAATCAAGTATTGCCCAGACTCCTTGATGGCCTCAACCTTAGCACCCCAAACATTTTGGTCCAGGATATGCAAAAGCTTCAAAGCTTGATCATGCTCGGTGTAAGGGAAATCCTCAACATTGGCTTTGATGTTGTTCACGATGGCGGTGAACCTCTAAAACATCGCATCAATTTCCTCACCGGGAAGTTGAGTAAAGTTCTCATATTGCATCCGGTAAGAAACAAAGAGGCGAGCCTTCACATGGTTATCACCACCGTGAACAACCAACAACTTCTCCCAAATTTGCTAGGCAAGATTCAAATGGCGAACACGCTCAAACTCAGGATCACACAAGCTTCGGACCAAGTGACCAACAGCTTTTGCATTTGCCTCATACTTGGCCTTAGCACCGGCATCGGTCACCATAAGAGTGTGGATATCCGCCGGAATAGCATAGGTCTTGTCAAGCACAATGAAATCTAACAACTTGCCACAAAGAAAGATCATCATTCGGGCCGCCCACTTGTGGTAACCCTTCCCATCGAAGTGCGGCGGACTGCCCCGCTCAACATACGCCATCTTAGGATTCAAGACTTGTCAAAGTCACCACGAATCCAGCACCAATCTCTAATACCAATTGAAGGACCGATTAGGCGACCAGAGAGGGGGGAGTGAATGGGAGCCGAAAAAAATTCTTCTCAAGAACTTGGCCTATGCCCCCAAATCACTTCCCAAGAATCTCGCACACACTTGCCAAGATCACGTAGTCACAAAGGACCTACGAACCCTAGGAACAAGTTAGATCAAGCCTAAGAACAAAGCGGAAGCAAGCGCCAAACGAACCAAGAGAAAAAGCTAGCGCGAGGCAAACTACAAGCAAGAAAATGTCGGTACTACCGGCCCCAGGTCGGTACTACCGATATGGGCTTACTGGCACCTAAAAAACAGGTTATCGGTACTACCGGCACTGGGTCGGTACTTCCGACTATCGGTACTACCGAGCTTGTGTCGGTACTACCGATAAGGACTCTCTGGCAGCTGAAAATCAGGTCATCGGTACTACCTGCACTGTGTTGGTAGTACCGCCCCCCCCCCTAAAAATCAGCACGCGAAACAGCCCCAAACTTTCGATTGACGGATCTCCCAAACCACTTGGAGTCTTGAGACGAAATTTCGAGGAGATGTTAAGCACCCCTAGGTGAGATTATGCCCCAAAAAATTCGTCTCCAAATCCACCAAAACACCGGGAATCGCGGATCACACGAGCTCAAGTTCTACTCACGAGTTCATCCAAAGAATCACGAATCTAGGACGATTTGAGGAGTTTGGGGGCAAGAGATCACTGGGAAAAGAGGCACAAGGCACTCATGGATGAATCCCCCAAACAAATCTGAGCCAAAACCGTCTAGAAAACGAGAATCAAGACGAGCACGAAAATAGCACAAAAATGACTCCAAAAATCATCACGGGAACCACAACGCCGAATCTTCTATACAAACCAGGAAAGATTCACAAGGTCTAGCATGTCGCCGTAGCATCCATCCCTCTCAACAAATCGCTCATGAAGCTCTCATGCTAGCCTAGAGAAAATGGAGAAGAAAATAGTCTCGGAAAAAGAGAAAGAGGAAGGGGGAAATGAAACCCTAAGTCGCGGAGGGAGAGAGCCATCCACACACACTCATTGCTTATATATCGGGTCCCGCCGGTGTGGGAAATGACTCGACTACCCCTAACTCAACTACTGGTGATACAACCCACGCAGGGGCATTTATGTAATGTTTGTGGGTCTTGCCATCGGACGGCCACGCCTTCGCCGCACCCCGCGTCCTCCTGACGCAAGCCATGCGATCCCGCCACATGTCCTCCGCTTCGAAGCTTCCCGACACGCCCGGATCCCGTCTCCGTCGTGTTGGGCCTTAGGACTTGGTTTTGAGGCCCAAACCAAGAAACCGTCCTCAGATAGTTTTGTGGGCAAACCACCAAACCCCGCGTGCTTGGCCCGGCCTCCCGCCAAGCCTCTTGACTCGACCGCCACCGTGCACCGGCTCGATCGTCCATGACTTCGTCTTGCTCGTCCCGCCACCATGTGGCCCGCACCTAGTCCCGCTGTCCACCGGGTCCCTCGAACCGAGCATACTTGTCTCTCCATCTCCGGAGGCCCCTCAAGGCGAAGACCTTTCGCGCCCGTTCTTCAACCGCAACAACACGAACTAGGCCGCAACCTACACTCGCGCACCGAGCCAAGAGTCGGTCCAACAAGCGTTGTCAATCACTCATCACCGAGGAGCGGTCATCCATCGAACACCGGAACGCTCCCGGTCCTCGGTTCACACCGAGCGGCGCCAATGGCGTTCGGCGGCGGCTCCGGTGGAAGCGCGTGCGCGCGAGGGCCGGCCGGGGCTGGCTTATAAGCGCGCGGGAGGTCAGTTGGGGTAGGTAGGGGCATGCCAGTGCCACTTGCATGCGTAGGGAGGCCAAGGGCATGGCCGGAGACGTGTGCCGCTCCGGCGGCCAATGGCGCGCCACGGGCGGTGCGCCGGCCGGTGGATCGGCGCCACCTAGCCCGGCCCACTTGCCACGAACGGCACGCGTGAGTGCTCGCCGGCCGCGCGCGGTGACCGGCGGTCACACCGGCACCTCGGCGTGCGCGCCCGGAAGTGGGTACGGCGCGTATGGCGGTGGCCGACATGGCCGCGCATGACGTCGCGCCCGAACGCGTCCCGGCGTTCCCGGTGCTAATTGTATTTCACTGATCGGTTTTCAAAATTGCTTTTCTCCAATTTTTCAAACTAAACTGCATCTTAGGGTCTGAAGCAAAGTTGAAGATCAAACATCCCTCTACAACTTTCACAAAGACTTGTGGGGGTTTTGTTCAAGAATTCGAGTAGGAACGCGATGCCAACACGGTCAAATTCTCAGCGCCTGTGAACAGGATTAGGGCACCTTCCAAGGCATTTTTCACCAAGAATTCCTCCGAATCTCAAATGCCAATCAACAACATAGTTGTGTGCCTCGAGATTTTGCACATTTTTCCCTTTGGGTGGTTTTGAAGTGTTTAGGGATATTTTGGAGAATGTGCCAAAGTTCTAGAATGGCATCAAGGGTCAAAGGGGATAAAGGGGTTTTGAGTTAGGGCTTTGACCAAGGGTTGACCTAATGTCCTCAAGGGTAGTTAGAGGAGTGATTAAGTGGGTCATTAGCACAATTTGTCACTGAGCAAAAACACGGGGTGTTACAGCCTACCCCCCTTAACGGGAATCTCGTCCTGAGATTCGAATCAAGAGTACGTGAGAAGAGTTCACTTACGAGCTTGACTCGGAAGAAAGTCGGGGTACTTGGTGTTGAGAAACTGCTCGGTATCCCATGTAGCTTCTTCTTCTGTGTGGTGACTCCACTGTATCTTGTACATCCTCACTTTTTGTCTCCTAGTTTGCCTTTCTTTATGATCCAATACCCTCATTGGATATTCTGCTAGGGATAGATCTGGTTCTATTTCTGCATTGGTCTCTTCAATTATTTGTGCCTCTGGGACTTGCTCACACTTCTTCAGTTGCGAGACGTGAAACACATCGTGCACTGCAGACAATTGGTGTAACACCCATAATGCGTAAAAGGAAAATACGTTTTGTATGATGGAATACATAAAGTGGACGGCCAAAACATGACTTTTTGGTATGTCGCTCGGATGGACGAACGGAGGTCATGGTTGCGTAGAGCTCGCCGAATCCTTTCCGTTTGACTACTCACATGCATAATTCGGGATTCGGATCAAGAAGTTATGCGCGGTCAAAAATTAACCCATGACTGCTACAGTAATCACGCAGCTACAGTAGCCGCGACCTGCTACAGTAACCGCCCAGGCTGGCATCACGGTTTTCCCTATTTCCACCGTGACCTTTTCTTTTCCTAATCGCACATCCCCTACAGAGCCCAACAACCGCCACCCCCTTCTTCCACGGGAAAACAAGAGAAGAGAGGGAGATTAGGGTTTGCCGCCGTTCGTCGACGTGGGTTCTCTTCAAAAATTGGTCGCTCTTCCTTTCCTCTCTCCGTTTTCCCTCAATTGATTACCTTTCCTCGCTGTTCATGGTGGTGCCGCCATGTGTGATGCAGCTGAGATGAATTCGAGAGAGCCTCTGTGACATTCGTCGCTAGGGAGAGGAAAACGACTGGGAGTTGTCGTCGGAATCGCCACCGTCATCTTTGCCCTCACCGTTTCGAAGGGAAACCATAGGTGAGGCATGACTCACTGTATTTCATTCTTCCCCTATGTTTTTGGACGTTCTAGCACATGCTTGTAGCGTCAATCTTTACCGTTAAGGGCTAGGGTAAAGTGGTACCCTCGTCGTTGTTTTCAGCACAAACTCAATCTGTGCAGTTTCCAGTAATTGCTGTTTTACACCCTTTTAATGGTCTCAAAAAATAACAAACCTATATATGAGTTGTAGGAAATTTTTAGGGGTTTCCATAGCCGTAAAGAACACTACAATCGGATTTAAGATCTAAGAGATATCGAAGTTTCATTCTGTCAGTTTTTCAGAGTCACAAATCTGGGCAGCATCTGTTCACATAAATTTTAGGCAACCCAGACGACAGAACTGGATCTTGGGATGACTAATGAAGTTTTAGAGAATTTTATAACCTTTCTATATTGGTTAAGTACATATTCATATGAATTTTGGAGCTCAAGATATGCCCTTTTTGCTAGGACTGTTCTGCAGAGATTGCCAGATTATCAGTATGAGATTCATCTCAAGATTAGTCTTTGTTCATGATTTTTCCCCTCTTGATGGATCACTAGAAAGTTGTGACTACTGAAGTTTCCTTTCTTTTGGCACAAGATTGAAATTTTTAGCCATCAGAATTAAAAGATACAAAAAAAGAGAAGACTTATCGCTGCTGTCATGTCTAGACTTGTGTGTCTTTTTGTGAGAATGTCGGGTTCGGACATAGGAGCGCTGTGATTTAAATTTTTTATGCTTGTGTGTTTGTGTTGGTGTTGAGATATGTTTGTGGACTGGTGGTGCGCCTTCGGATCGTGCTTAGCTCACGTTCTTGATCTTCGATAAAGGCAAGTAAACGTAGCGATGGTCTACATGCTTTAACTTTGTTGTTTGAATTGCCTCCATTTAATTTCAGTACCTCACACCAGCAAGATCAATCTGAATTTATCTTTATATCGGAGTATTTTGATCCACGTGTGTCTTTACATCTGAATTGAAGTTAAGAACTATGATGTATATGAAGTTCATGCATTGCAATCTTGCACTTGCATTCTCATGTTTTTATGCATATGAAGAAAACCGTAGCCGGATTGGTGCGGTAAGTACCGGTACAGCAACGCACGTTGAGATATAGCAATGTGGTTGCAGCCCTCATATCCTTCCTTCGGGATGTGTGGGTAGAAGTGAAGACATGCATTGCATTGCACCATTTGCAATTCATCATGAAGCATTTTTGTGGAGCATTTATTTTAACTTATTACTTGAAGTTATGTGGTGCATCTTTGATTATAGTGACTCTTAAATTGCTGCTTATTTTATTGTGATTTAAATGGTTTGGTTCAAGCAGTTTGCTTGTTGAGGTTTCCATAAACCTCATACGCTTTTTCCTCCCCACAGGTCTTTGAGTTTGGAGTGCGATGGTGGATGGGAGTAGCAGCACGTGTGCACACACGTTCTTTAAATATATATTTTGGTCACATGTGTTGTAATAAAAATGTATAGTTGAGAAGTCCTTGCTTAGCTTATAATCTCTTTGGACCTGTTTTGAGATGGTTACCTAGATGATTTATTTTGCTTCCGCGTGCTCTATTAATTTATCTCTTTGTTGCTGTTTTTTTCTTATGTGTGTGCCTATAATAGCTTGTTGTGGTGTGGTAACGCTCCAGAATGTTGTTCCTATTCTGGGGTGTTACAGTTGGTAATCAGAGCGTAAGGTTATAGGTTCTTTTTGTTAAAACTTGACTCAATTTAAAACTTGACACACTTGCACACGTAGGATGGGAGTTATTTGGTTATATGTTGTTCTATCTTTTGTTTTCCCATGTGGTTGTGTTGTTGTACTGACATTGTTGTGTGGGCTGTAGATGCCTCCTCGTGGTCGCGGCCGTGGTCGCGGTGGTCGTGGTCGTGGTAGGGGTGAACCTGCTCCTCGGGATCCTCCCCGCCAATCCGATCCGGCCGCAATCTTAGCGAGAGATGCAAACAATGCGGGCGAGAGATGAATGCTTTACGTCAGGCACCTGTGGGTGGTGCTAATCCTGGTGGTGCTCCTAGTGCTCCTGGTGGTTCTCCCAGTAATGCCCCTGGTGCTAATCTTGATGGAGCGCCGGTAGTGCCTCCTGAGCGTCCGTTGGATTTGAGAGATTGGTGTCGTATGGCACTAGAGAAGTTTGATGGTACAGGTGCTCCTATTGAGGCAGCAGATTGGCTATCTTCAGTGGTTGACAAGCTAGAGTCCTTTCAGGTTACTGCTTCAGATTGGGTTCGTTATGCTCATCGATTCTTTGAAGGGTGAGGCTGCGGTATGGTGGAGGGGTGTTCAGTCATCTTATCCTGCTGCACGTGGACCTATCACATGGATGGACTTTGTCGGCCAGTTTGAGATGAGGTTCTATCCTATTGCACTCATGGATAAGATGAAGACTCAGCTTGAGAGGTGCCATCAAGGCAAGAGGACTGTTGCAGTATATAAGGTTGAGTTTAACAAAATTGTGTGCTTTGTACCTCATGTGGCCCGTGAAGACTATGAGAAGGCACAGATTTTTAGACAAGGTCTAAAGGCTTCCATTCGTCGTGTTTTGGGTGCTTTTGTTGTGGAGGATTTCCGTTCGACTGTCGAGAGAGCTTTGGGAGTTGAGGTGCAGGATGACTTTACTGAGGATCTTAGAGGTGGAGATCATGCACATGTGCAGAAGGAGCAGAAGGGCCATTCTAGTGGTCTAATTCAAAAGAAGGATAAGCATCATCGTCACCATCCGTACAGCGGTAGTTCTTCTCAGTCTCGAGGTTCGGAAGTGGTTCGGGAGGTGGTTCTAGAGATGGCTCTATTCGGCATCGAGCTATTGTCAAGCCGGGACTAGGATTGGTCCGTTTCCGTTGCGGCGATGCTCACCACCGTGCGAACCGCCGTTGGACCGGGTCGGTGCTCTAGGTATGGTCATGATCATAAGGAGGATGTGTGTAGGAAGAATCCTAACGACAAGCCGATCCGGGGAGCCGGTGACTTCTTCCTCATCCGGTCGCCGTGGCTCGCACACATGATGGCCGGAGGTTCTTTTGGGCAGCAAAGACACTACTCTAGCACGGCAGTTTCTACCAAAGACTCGTTGCACAACAAGACTTACCCGCATCGTCTTCACGGCAGCTCTTGCCTGCGCCTTCAGCGGCACTGATGCTTGGTTCTTCACACATCCCTATTCCTGGCGGTGCATATTGGGTGACTCATGCTCCTACTCCTACTCCATCAGCTCCAACATGGGCACCTACACAGTTTAGTATTCAGAGGCCTTCTCCTTCTAGTGGTGTTCATGGGGCATACTCTATGCCCTCAACTGACGGTCGAGACCGTAGTGATGTGGTGACAGGTACTATCTCCGTTGATTCATTTGATGCATATGTTCTGTTTGATTCTGGAGCTAGCCTCTCCTTTGTTTTTGAGGGTTTTGTGGGTCGTACTGGTATTTCTGTTCAGCAAATTGGTCAGGCAGTTACAGTTAGTTCTGCTAAGGGTCCTGTTTCTAGTACGTTTGTTAGTCCAGGTTGTCGTATCTCCCTAGCAGATGAAGATTTTGTGGCCAATCTAGTAATTATTCCACTAGATATATTTGATGTTATTCTCGGGATGGACTGGCTTTCTCTCTATCAGGCTGTTATCTCTTGCTTCTGGAAGACAATCTCACTACGGTGCACCTTCGGGACGTGAGGTTGTATTCCGGGGGTAGTGCTCCTAAGTTTTCCCTTGCCTTTCGCTATGCTACTTGTTTCCCGGTCGCCGGATGAGGAAGTCAGGTCTTTTGTGGTCCATGGTCGAGGTTCCTGAGGCTATCTTACGTGTTGAGGATATTCCAGTTGTTTGCCACTATCCAGATGTGTTTCCCACTGATCTTCTTGGCTTGCCTCCTGAAAGGGAGTCTATCTTTGAGATTAAGTTGGTCCCTGGAACTCAGCCAATTTTCAGGTCGCCGTATAAGATGGCACCTGTTGACCAAGTTGAATTAAAGAGGCAGATTGATGAGCTCTTAGCAAAGGGATTTATTAGGACAAGTGTCTCCCCTTGGGCTGCACCTGTGATTTTTGTGGAGAAGAAAGATGGTACTAAGAGGTTATGTGTTGATTATCGAGGGCTTAATCAAGTGACAATCAAGAACAAGTATCCTTTGCCTCGTATTGATGCATTATTTGATCAATTAAAGGGTGCTAAGGTGTTCTCCAAGATTGAATTGCAGTCGGGTTATCACCAATTGAGGATTAAGGAGGAGGACATTGAGAAGACGACTTTTAGCACGAGGTATGGACATTATGAGTATGTGGTTATGTCTTTTGGTCTAACCAATGCTCCTACTGTTTTCATGGAAGCCATGAACAGGATGTTGCACCCATACTTGGACATTTTTGTGGTCGTGTTCATTGATGATATCCTAGATTATTCAAAAACTATGGAGGAGCATGAGGTGCATCTCCGATTGGTGCTGGATAAGCTGAGGGAGTATAAGTATTATGCAATGTTGAAGAAGTGTGCATTTTGGCTTTCGAGGTTGCTTTCCTTGGTCATGTTATTAACCGGGATGGTATTATCGTTGATCCAAAGAATGTTGCTTCGGTGGTGAAGTGGCAGAGACCGACTCATCGTTACGAGAGGTTCGGAGTTTTCTTGGTCTTGCTTGGATACTATCGTCGGTTTGTTCAGAATTTTTCTTCCATTGTAAAGCCAATGACGAAGCTGACGATGAAGGGTGTCCCATTTGTTTGGACTGAGAATTGTGAGGCGAGCTTTCGTACTCTAAAGGAGAGGTTGGTGAGTGCTCCTATTCTGGTACTGCCCGAGAGAGAAAGCGTTTTACAGTATATACAGATGCCTCTCGTATTGGTCTTGGTTGTGTTCTCATGCAGGAAGGTAGAGTTATTGCTTATGCATCTAGGCAGTTGAGGAAGCATGAAGAGAATTATCCTACACATGACTTAGAGTTAGCAGTTGTGGTTTTTGCATTGAAAATTTGGAGGCATTATCTCTATGGTGAGTCATGTGACATCTTTACAGATCATCAGAGTCTTAAGTATATTTTCACTCAGAAGGAATTAAACATGAGACAAAGGAGGTGGCTTGAATTGATTAAGGATTATGATCTGAATATACAGTACCATCCCGGTAAGGCAAATGTCGTTGCAGATGCACTTAGTAGGACCGGTGTTCCTAAGACTTGTATGCAACTGACTAATGAATTGGACCATATGGGTATTTCTCTCTGCTATGCTGGTGTTGCCCGTGAGGAAACTGAGTTGGTTATTCGATCACCTTTGCGGGAGCAGGTGCGTGTGGCACAATTACAGGATCGCTTGCTCTTGACTGTTCGCAAGCGTACTGAGGCAGGGAGACCTCGTGATTTCAGCATGGAGGAGGATGGTACTATTTATTTTAGATGTCGCCTCTGTGTGCCACAAAAAGCTACAGTTAAGATGGAGATTTTGAGGGAAGCTCATCGGACTCCATATACAGTGCATCCGGGTGAAACTAAGATGTATCAAGATTTGAAGCAGAGTTTCTGGTGGAAGCGGATGAAGGTTGATATTGCCAAGTATGTGGCTTCTTGTGGTATTTGTCAGAAAGTAAAGGCTGAGCATCAAAGGCCTGCAGGGTTATTAAAACCATTGGAAATCCCTACATGGAAATTTGAGAAAATTACCATGGTTTGTGGTTGGATTACCTCGTTCCCCTAGAGGCAAGGATGCAATTTGGGTTGTGATAGATAGACTCATAATGGTTGCCCATTTTCTCTCCATGAAGACTACTAATTCTGCTTTAGATTTGGTTCCTTTATATATCAAGGAAATGGTGAGGTTGCATGGTGTGCCTAAGTCCATTGTTTCTGATCGTGATTCAAAATTTGTATCGAATTTTTGGAAGAGTTTGCATAGCGCTTTGGGTACTACTTTGGACCTTAGCACTGCTTTTCACCCTCAGACAGACGGTCAGTCAGAGCGTACCATTCTGACCTTAGAGGACTTGTTGCGTTCTTGTGTGCTCTCTTGGAAGGGCAGTTGGGAGGATCACTTGCCATTGGCAGAGTTTGCTTATAATAACGGCTATCGGGCTAGTATCAAGATGGCTCCATTTGAAGCATTGTATGGCCGCAGATGTATTTCCCCACTCTGTTGGGATGTTGTTGGTGGGGGAACCTTGGTCGGCCCGGATTGGGTGCAACAAACTCATGATAAGGTACGTGAGATCCGTCGAACTTGTTGGTCGCTCGGAGCCGACGGAAGAGCTACGCGGATGTCGGATGGAGGGATGCGGAGTTTGCAGTTGGTGACGAGGTTTTTCTTAAGGTGTCGCCGACAAAAGGCATTGTTCGGTTTGGCACTAGAGGGAAGCTCAACCCTAGGTATATTGGACCTTATTTGATCACTTGCTCGAGTTGGTTCCTTGGCTTATCGTTTGCGGCTACCGAGTCGATGAGTGGTGTGCACCCTGTGTTTCATGTCTCTATGTTGAGGAAGTATTTGAAAGATCCAGAGCAGAGGATGGAGGCTGAGCCGATGAATATTGAGAAGGATTTGACTGTAAAATGCCATCCAGTGCGTATATTGGATATCTCTCAGCGTGTCATGCGGAATAGGACTATCAAGTATGTGAAAATCCTATGGACTAATCAGTCGGAGCGGGAAGCAACATGGGAATTGGAGGACTCTATGCGCGGGGAATATCCGGAGCTCTTTGAGACTGGTAAGCAATATTTTATATACATATGGCTCTTTTATCGTTCTTTCCTTAGCGATGGTGAATTCGGGGACGAATTCTTTTAAGGAGGGGAGAATTTAACACCCATAATGCGTAAAAGGAAAATAAGTTTTGTATGATAGAATACATAAAGTGGACGGCCAAAACATGACTTCTTGGTACGTCGCTCGGATGGACGAACGGAGGTCATGGTTGCGTAGAGCTCGCCGAATCCTTTCCGTTTGACTACTCACATGCATAATTCGGGATTCGGATCAAGAAGTTATGCGTGGTCAAAAATTAACCCATGACCGCTACAAGAATCGCGCGGCCTACGCGTAGCCGCGACCTGCTACGAGAACCGCCTGGCGGCTGGCATCACGGTTTTCCCTATTTCCACCGTGACCTTTTCTTTTCCTAATCGCACATCCCCTACAGAGCCCAACAGCCGCCACCCCCTTCTTCCACGGGAAAACAAGAGAAGAGAGGGAGATTAGGGTTTGCCGCCGTTCGTCGACGTGGTTTCTCTTCAAAAGTTGGTCGGTCTTCCCTTCCTCTCTCCGTTTTCCCTCAATTGATTACCTTTCCTCGCTGTTCATGGTGGTGCCGCCATGTGTGATGCAGCTGAGATGAATTCGAGAGAGCCTCTGTGACATTCGTTGCTAGGGAGAGGAAAACAACTAGGAGTTGTCGTCGGAATCGCCACCGTCATCTTTGCCCTCACCGTTTCGAAGGGAAACCATAGGTGAGGCATGACTCACTGTATTTCATTCTTCCCCTATGTTTTTGGACGTTCTAGAACATGCTTGTAGCGTCAATCTTTACCGTTAAGGGCTAGGGTAAAGTGGTACCCTCGTCGTTGTTTTCAGCACAAACTCAATTTGTGCAGTTTCCAGTAATTGCTGTTTTACACCCTTTTAATTTTCTCAAAAAAATAACAAACCTATATATGAGTTGTAGGAAATTTTTAGGGGTTTCCATAGCCGTAAAGAACACTACAATCGGATTTAAGATCTAAGATATATCGAAGTTTCATTCTGTCAGTTTTTCAGAGTCACAAATCTGGGCAGCATCTGTTCACATAAATTTTAGGCAACCCAGACGACAGAACTGGATCTTGGGATGACTAATATAGTTTTAGAGAATTTTATAACCTTTCCATATTGGTTAAGTACATATTCATATGAATTTTGGAGCTCAAGATATGCCCTTTTTGCTAGGACTGTATGAGATTCATCTCAAGATTAGTCTTTGTTCATGATTTTCCTCCTCTTGATGGATCACTAGAAAGTTGTGACTACTGAAGTTTCTGTCTTTTGGCACGAGATTGAAATTTTTAGCCATCAGAATTTAAAGATACAAAAAAAGAGAAGACTTATCGCTGCTGTCATGTCTAGACTTGTGTGTCTTTTTGTGAGAATGTCGGGTTCGGACGTAGGAGCGCTGTGATTTAAATTCTTTATGCTTCTGTGTATGTGTTGGTGCTGAGATATGTTTGTGGACAGGTGGTGCGCCTTCGGATCGTGCTTAGCTCACGTTCTTGATCTTCGATAAAGGCAAGTAAACGTAGCGATGGTCTACATGCTTTAACTTTGTTGTTTGAATTGCCTCCATTTAATTTCAGTACCTCACACCAGCAAGATCAATCTGAATTTATCTTTATATCGGAGTATTTTGATCCACATGTGGCTTTACCTCTGAATTGAAGTTATGAACTATGATGTATATGAAGTTCATGCATTGCAATCTTGCACTTGCATTCTCATGTTTTTATGCATATGAAGAAAACCGTAGCCGGATTGGTGCGGTAAGTACCGGTACAGCAACGCACGTTGAGATATAGCAATGTGGTTGCAGCCCTCATATCCTTCCTTCGGGATGTGTGGGTAGAGGTGAAGACATGCATTGCATTGCACCATTTGCAATTCATCATGAAGCATTTTTGTGGAGCATTTATTTTAACTTATTACTTGAAGTTATGTGGTGCATCTTTGATTATAGTGACTCTTAAATTGCTACTTATTTTATTGTGATTTAAATGGCTTGGTTGAAGCAGTTTGCTTGCTGAGGTTTCCATAAACCTCATACGCTTTTTCCTCCCCGCAGGTCTTTGAGTTTGGAGTGCGATGGTGGATGGGAGTAGCAGCACGTGTTCACACACGTTCTTTAAATATATATTTTGGTCACATGTGTTGTAATAAAAATGTTTAGTTGAGAAATCCTTGCTTAGCTTATAATCTCTTTGGACCTGTTTTGAGATGGTTACCTAGATGATTTATTTTGCTTCCGCGTGCTCTATTAATTTATCTCTTTGTTGCTGTTTTTTTCTTATGTGTGTGCCTATAATAGCTTGTTGTGGTGTGGTAACGCTCCAGAATGTTGTTCCTATTCTGGGGTGTTACAATTGGTCGGGAAGTCGAATACTGTAGGCAACCGTACCAAACTTCTCGGTGACTTCATAAAGACCAATGTAGCATGGAGCTAATTTCCCTTTTACTCCAAAGCGTTGTACGCCTTTGGTTGGAGATACCTTTAGGTATACGTAATTACCAACTTCAAACTCTCGGGGAGCTTTAGCTTTATCATGGTAGCTCTTTTGCCTCATTTGAGATGCTCTCAGATTTTCTCTAATAACACTCACTTTTTCTTCGGCTTCTTGTACTAGCTACGGACCAAACAAGGTTCGTTCACCCGCTTGTGACCAATTCAAAGGGGTACGACACCTTCCTCCATACAAGGCTTCAAACGGGGCCATCTTCAAACTAGCTTGATAAGTATTGTTGTAAGCAAACTCTGCTAGAGCTAGACATTTGTCCCAAGATTTGTCAAAATGAATGACGGAAGCCCTCAACATATCTTCTACTACTTGATTTACTCTTTCCGTCTGACCATCAGTCTGAGGGTGATAACTGGAGCTATGGATTAGCTTGGTTCCCAAAGATTCGTGCACTTGTGCCCAAAAGCGAGCAACGAATTGAGTGCCTCGATCGGACAGGATAGTCTTGGGGACACCATGCAAGCGCACTACAAGGTCAATATAGATTTCCGCATAGCGCTCAGCTGAATAGGTGGTGTGAACGGGGATAAAGTAAGCGGTCTTGGTAAGCCGGTCCACTATTACCCAAATGGAATCATGCTTCCAGGGCGTGAGAGGTAATCCGACAATGAAATCCATGCTGATATTGTCCCACTTCCATGCAGGAATGGATAATGGTTGCATTTGACCTGCGGTCTTAAGATGACTACCTTGATTCTTTGGCATGTATCACAACTGGACACATACTCGGCTATTTCACCCTTCATATTTGACCACCAAAAGTTTTCCCTAAGATCTCAGTACATTTTGGTACTTTCGGGGCGAACGGTGAACTTAGAGAGATGGGCCTCACCTAAAATTTCCTTCTTTAAGTCTTGATCCCGAGGTACCACTAATCTTTGTCCGAACCAAACAACTTCCTTGTCATCCTTTCGGAAAGAATCATATTTGGGGTCTCCTTCTTCTAATTTCTGTTTGATTTTCTGAACCGCTTCATCATTGAGTTGAGCTATAGCAATTCTCTCATGGAGAGGGGATTCGATCGAAACGGCATGAAGCTTGCCATGTTCGACCACTTCCAAGCTAAGCTTCCTCATTTCTTCACATAAAGCTTCATTCTTTGGCTCTAACGTCACATAGTTGCAATGCTTGCGGCTAAGCGCATCTGCAACCCCGTTAGCCTTGCCGGGATGATAATGGACTTCCAAATCATAATCCTTGATTAATTCTAACCATCTTCTTTGCCTCATATTCAAGTCCAACTGAGTGAAAATATACTTGAGACTCTTGTGATCGGTGTAGATATTGCAGTGATTACCCATCAAGTAGTGCCGCCAAAGCTTCAAGGCATGCACGACTGCTGCTAACTCAAGATCATGAGTCGGATAGTTCTTCTCATGAGGTCGAAGTGCCCATGAGGCATAGGCAATGACTCGGTTTTCTTGCATAAGCACGCAACCAAGACCAGTGCCCGAAGCATCACAAAACACCTCAAACGGTTTGGACATATCCGGTTGAGTCAATACGGGAGCTGAGGTTAAGTGCTTCCGCAAGGTGTGAAAAGCTTGGTCACACTTCTCACTCCACACAAACTTGACACCCTTCTTTAAAAGTTCAGTCATGGGTTTAGCTATTCTGGAGAAATCCGGAATAAACCGGCGATAGTAGCCTGCTAGACCCAGAAAGCTACAGATTTGATGTACTGATTTGGGTGGCTTCCAATCCATGACCTCCTGCACTTTGCTAGGATCCACGGAGATACCATCCTTGAAAATAGTGTGACCCAAAAACTACACACTATCCAGCCAGAATTCACATTTAGAGAATTTGGCATAGAGTTTGTGATCTCTCAACCGCTGCAAGACAATACGAAGATGCTTCGCAATTTCGGCTTCGCTTTTAGAATATATGAGAATATCATCGATGAATACCACCACAAACTTCTCCAGATCATTCATGAAAACTGAGTTCATAAGGTACATGAAATAGGCAGGTGCATTGGTGAGACCAAAAGACATCACTAGGAATTCATAGAGACCGTATCTGGTGGAAAAGGCTGTCTTTGGTACGTCACTTGCCCGAATTTTGATTTGATGATAGCCAGATCGAAGATCAATCTTGGAAAAAGACCTTGGCACCAGCAAATTGATCAAAGAGAACATCAATGCGGGGCAACGGATATTTATTCTTAATTGTCACCGCATTGAGTGGACGATTGTCAATGCACATCCGCAAACTACCATCTTTCTTTTTCACAAACAGAGCGGGACTTCCCCAAGGAGAAGAACTGGGGCGGATATATCCCTTATCAAGCAATTCTTGCAACTGAACTTTCAACTCTGCCAGTTCTTTGGGTGGCATTCGGTAGGGCCTTTTAGATATTGGTGTGGTACCTGGCTGAAGTTCTATGACAAATTCGACGCGTCCCTGTCTGGTGGCATACCAGGCAATTCGTCGGGAAAACGTCGGGATACTCGCACACCACTGGAATATCTTCTAGTTGGATGGCTACGATAGCATAGGAACAAGAATTGGTGCTTTCCACCTTGGGTAGGTACAAGATAGTTTGACCACTGGTAGGGGAATGAATTTTTATCATTCTAGTGGCAATATCCAAAACAACTTGATGTTGGGTCAACCAATTCATTCCTAGAATCACATCTAGACCTCCCAATCCCAAATGAATTAGGTTGGTTAAGAAGGATTTGCTGCCGAGCTGCAAAGGAACGACTTTGGTTAAAATGTTGGAGAGGATTCTTCCTCCCGCCGTGGCTACGACGAAAGAATCTTTAGTATGACAAGAATGTAGTCCCAACTTGCTCACTAGACTTTCACTGATGAAACTATGAGTTGCTCCAGAATCAAATAATATTATAATAGGGTGATCACGGATAGAGAATGTACCCGTCAGTACTGCTGCTCCCTCTGGGCTTTGGACATGGCATCCTATTGAGAAATGGCCTTGTTCACAAGGTCCTGATAGTTGTTAGGCTCATAAAGATTAAGCCTCTCATAGAGATCCCTGTGTAGCCCATCACGGAAACACTCCATCTTCTTAGCATCGTTGTCAACATGATGCCCACCATACTGACACAAGTCATTGAATTTCTTTGCATACTCATACACCGTGTCAGATCCTTGCTTTAGAGCAAGCAACACCTTCATCTTTCTATCCATGAGACCTTTAGGAATGTGATGCTCCTTGAAAGCCTACTTGAATTCATCCCAAGTGATCTGATGTCCGGCGGGGATCATGGTCTTGAAGTTCTCCCACCATATCAATGCTACACCGCGGAAGCTGGCCTTTCGCTCCTCGGAGCAGGGCAAGGTCAACACAGAGAAATTGGCTTCAATAGCCTTGATCCATGCATCGGCAACCAGTGGCTCTTTGGCCTCTTCAAAAGTCGGGGGCTTCATGGCATAGAAATGCTCATATTTAGTGACTCGAGGCTGGCCGTCGAAGTTTTCCCCACGAGGGTTATTCTGCAGCTGCTGAGCAAGCTGCTGCGCGTCTGCAAGAGCTGCCGCATCAATGGTCATGTTGGGAGGAGGAGGCAGAGCGTCACTCCCGCTTGCACCAAAGCCATTGGGGGAAGAACGAGTTTGTCCCACCATCTGAAATCCATGAGAATTTCATTAGTCACAAGCTTATTTACATTATCCACAAGAAGAATATGCAGAATGAAACTCATAGCATCAATCTGGCGAAAACCGGACAGCACAGCGGAGTTACTAGAAAATTCATAACTCCCTGTCCGCAATAGCAAAAACTCCCATTTTTGGTCAGCAAGTGCAAAATTTCCTGAGCTCCAACATTGGTATTCAACCCGAGGTCTAATTCCAACGTTAACGTGCCCGAAAAATTCCCACACCGGGGTTCTGCCTAGCAGTTTTTGCTGTAGGCCGAACTGCAACATTTTCACTAATAATCTCAGTACGATTATGCAATGGTGGTGAATTTAGGTGAGCATGATCTCCACATCATAACACACAAGGTTGGTATTCAATACAAGGCGAGATTTTGATGACAACAACCCTGAAGTATTCATTAAAACATGACAACATCAAGATGTCCATCTACGCATTACATGATGCGGAGTCTTGGAACCGCTTACACACTTATGTACATCAAAAGGTCATCCAACATACTCTCTGAGCAGCCTCTACCCCTACACAAAAGCTAGCTGAGGAGGCTAGACTAAGAGTACATGATCATCCTCTAAAGACAACTGCTAAAACCACTAGTAGCCTGTAGCGGAGCCAGTGCTAGTGTCCGGAGAGTCGGGTGGTGGACCACCAGCACTGTCCTCGCTCAAGCCCGAAACTCCCTGTAGCTCGTCTGGAGCGGCAGGTGCGGCCGGTGGTGCGATCGGCGGCCGCCGACCCCGCCGTGCCATCGCCCGCGACACCTCTACCTCTATCTCCATCTCGGCTACACGGTTCGCATCTCCATCACGTTCTGCACCAAGGCAAAATGCTGGGCCTCAGTGTGAGCTAGCTGCACCTGAGTCGTCTCAAGAGCGTGCTCTCGGGCAAACAACTGCTCCGTGAGCTCAGCACGCTCCTGGTGCCACTGAATGCGCTCATCCTGAAGCGTAACAATCTCCTGCTGGAGGTGAGCAACGGTCTGGCCCTCGTACTGAATGTCAAGGGTGAGGATATCTCTCATCGCTTTGGAGTCCATCAACACAACTGAGAGCATACCCTGAGTGAAAAGACGAAACACCTGCATGTTGTACACCGCCTCCAAGAACCTCAGAAGCTGGCGCACAACAACCGCTGGAGGGTCTGCCGTGAGAACACGTCGGTGAGTGAGATACGCTCACGCCAAGCTGGGTCGAGGGGGTCCATAGCCGGGAACAAACCCAACACAGTAAGCATCACCTCGTCCGGGTGCTGCTCACAAAAGGTGTGAAGAATCCGCATGGCCGCGGACTCAACCGACTCAACACCGCGGTGAGCAAAGAACATCGTGCTCAAGTCCGCCCACTCTAGGTGCTCGGGGTGGGGAAGCACCGTAGGGGTCGTGCGGGCGTAGGGAACACCCTGGTCCCAAAAAGAGACCACCTCGTATAGCGGCGGTGTAACGTAGCCCACCTCACTGAGAGTCTCCCACAAAATACAGGGAAAACCCTCCTAGTGAAGAGCATCGGTATGAATCGTACCGTCCACGTCGATCTCGTAGATCGGTGGCTGCGCCATCTGTACAAAAATTAGGAACTACGTGTTAGATATCAATCGACATCAACAAGCAATAGGGTAAAATCTGGTAGGTATGAACAAAATTCATAACATAAAAACCAGGGCCCCAAAAATTCCCAATTTTTCGAAGCAACTTAATGACATGATTATGCACACTTTTGGTATTCAAAAGTAGATCTAAGTTGGATTGGAAGAAGCTCGAAAAATCTCTTCTGCCGAAGGGGGCTGTTCTGAAAAACAGCAGAACAGAGACTCACTAAACTGAGCATAACTCCCTGCAGAAAATTCCTAAAATAGTGAAAATTTCACAGTGGATGCTCAACTTTATAAGAAACAACTTTCCTAAAGGATGTCTAGTCACATTCCTTACAGATTTGGCTACAAAAATTGAGAAACGACAGAGACAGAATCTGCCAGGAATTTCCTAAGATCCAAAGAGAGGAAAACCTTATCTAACATCAACCAATCTCCCTAGAAAAATTATTCCAACAAGCAATTACCAATTTTAGGTTCATCAAGATTTTAATCATGAATGCACACGCTTCAAATGACCTCACGCACATGGATCCAAAAAGACGTAGTTAGTGCCGGTGACAAGCTTATAATCGGCTCTCCATATAATAACTAGTCGGAGCTAATCGATACGTACTTAACGACTTACGAACGTTGTTAGTGTACCTGCAGGAAACGAACCTTTCGTGCCAGCACGTCACGAAAGTGTCCACATACAGTACCGTTCACTTATAGGAACAGTATCCATGCGTCAAGCCGCTGCATGGACAGCGTCCAACCTCGGAAACCCTCCGTTTGAATGGAGTGTATCCTTTCCTTACATGATCGACATGCGGAATGCACACGTATGAAACACGTGGCGACACCACAACTCATATCTAGACGCGAAGATGGGATCCGTGGAATGGATCACTCCATCAACCCTCTCAATTCCTGTGATGCGGAACAATACACGCATTAAACACGTGGCTCATCTAGTTTGGATGTGCAATAAAGTAAGTCTGACATAAGATAAAGTGTTGGAAGTTAGAAAAATAAACCATAGATTCTTATGCCACCTTAAAGAACCCAAAAATTCGCTCTAGGGCCTGTCGACCTAGATCATTACTTATCGATCCAACGGATTTTCAAAGTTCAATCAATCTTGGCCAGTTTTATTGTAAATCGTGTGATTAATATTAATCTAATCACTTCGGTGCATTCGGTCGCTCTGATACTAGCTGTGACAACTCCACCCGAGATAATTCCGTACTATCGCCTAAACCACTCCATTTGGTCATTAAGCGATAATAAAGAAGCATCCCGTTGAGTGTTGCCGGGTTTACACCCGGTAAATCACTTGGAAACACAAAGAGGATCGAACGTATGCATTAAAACTCCCGAGAAGGAGAGTCCAAAGTGACCTACAAATTAACCATCACCTCCCCGTAGGGGTCATTATTACAAACAGAGTTCTTTGACATGAAAGTAAAAGGTTCAGAGTTTATTGAAAACAGCGGAAGATAACTAAACGATACGATCACATCATAGGAGTCCTGTCCATGATGCAATCACTCTTCGTCATCCACCCATTCCAGCTCCCAGCCGGGTGGAAATTCTCCGGGCCACACATAAGATGCATTACCTGGAACAACATTTATAAAGCAAGGCTGAGTATAATAATAATCAGCAAGACTTACCCGTCTAAAAAAAGGCTTTACCTCTAATCATGCAAGGCTTTTAGCTAGTTAGTTTGTTTGCCAAAAAGCTGCTAAGTAGTGGATCTTTACTTTCCATATTTTAGCTCATGTTCTAGTTGAAGTAATCGATACTAGATAAGCAACTATTACAACCAAAGTTGTACAAACAATTAATCAAAGTAATAATCTTCACAGAGTTCCATCATAAAGGGATATCATGGCCAGTCGGGTAAGTAGTCTCAGATGACGGTGAGAGGCCGACAATCGATTGATTCATAACCTTGCAAGGTGGACCTAAACACACGGGAGGTGCCCTCACTAAGAGTTCACCAACCAGGTGGTTCCCGTCATTCTTCGGTTTGGGGATAATAGCTCACAGTCTTAAGTACAAGGTTTATCTGGGCTACGCCACTAAGGTCACCTAGCCTCACGCATGCACTCGGGTGGCGAGCCGGGGGCCGCAACCCTAGGAGTAGTGATAGTAAAACCCCGTACCGCCTCATTTAGGTACTAGGCTTACCGTACCCATTTCCGGCAAGTGTTTAGTACTTTCAAACACTTAGCCCATGAAGGCATTGGACCGGAGCCCAAATCCCATGCTCTTACCACATGAGCAATTCATTAATTCATATGGTGATTCCATAAAGGAGATCCTATTCTCGCGAGTGACGAACATCACTCGACTTGTACCGGATCCTTAAGCATAGCAACTAGCGACCTAACAACTAGTAAAAGATCATAGGTACTTATGGATCATGCAACTAGGGTTTCATTTCAACTCCTAAACGTAAATGCACATACAATAACATGAAGCAAATTCAAAAGTTTTAAAGGAACACATAGGTCAATGAATAAACCGGGACTTGCCTTCGTTAGTACAAGCAGACACACACACTTCTGGACTTTGGTCCGGGTCTTGCTCCACGGTCATGTAGTGCACGTCTCATCCTTCTCCCTCGTCCTCGTCAGCCGGCACAAGCGTATAGCTACCGTCGGGGACTTCTACACGGGGAATGCAATGTAGTGATTAGGAGTGTAATTATTTTATATTAATTCAAAAACAGCAGCAAACAGCTGCAAGGAGTATATGGTTGGCCATATTCACCTTAACAAAAGTATTTAAACATTTTCCTTTTAAAAGAATAGCCAAAAGTCCATTTTGCCTACTCTTTAAGGTGATTGTGTGCACATCTATTAAATAAATATTTTATTTACAAACAAACAGCAAGGGAATTACTTTCCTAGCACCAATTTACTTTTCCTAACACTTCTCCTTAAATCATGCACTAGAGAGAGTGATTTTCCCTATTTTCCCTTTTCTAGATTAATCTAGTTTGAGCTCTTTTGCATAGATAAAACATAACAAAGTGATCCAGCAGCACTCATTGGTCCTACTGACCAAGAGGCATACCCCTGGACAGCAAGCAAAAGGTTTTGCACCACTGAATTTCATACACCAATTTATAGCATTCTAGTTAGCATAAAAGGACATAAATGCATATCAAAATAAATATGACAGAGATGAGTCCCAACTTTCACCTACACATACTCTGGGCCAAAACAAGCTTAAAGAACTAACAAATACACATATAGCCCTTATGAAACATGCTACACATATTTATGATAAAAAACAAGCATAAATGAGGAAATAATATTTCTAACAGAGATAAAATCATAGTAAATTCACCAAAGATGCTTTTTAACACAACAAGACTATAGACAGAAGTTGGGCTCAAAAATAATTATATAACCAGCTACAAAAATCATATAGGAAGATCTACCAATATCACAAAATAATTTATACAGGAAGATCCCTTCAGTAACTTTGTGCAAATTTTGGCACAGAACCTAGACATACTAGTTACGACAACATATCCAAAATCCAGCTCAAGATCTTGTGTGGATTTTGCAGAAACACAAATCTAAGCATTTCACAATTATATTTTTCAAGCAAAAACTATAAGTCAAAAGTATATACCCATTTGAAGAAAGTTGTAGATCTTGTTACACAGCACAGAAAAATTGGGTTTGATATTTTTGGATTTTTCTACGATTTTTAATCGATTTTACAAGGTGCTGGACTAATTCACAAAACAGGGAACAATCTTTTTGCACTGCGAACCCTAGAACTTTTAAAATTTTCACACAAAGGCCCTCGGTTCCTCCCCTTGGGCCTGACGGTGGTAGAAAGCTCGCCGGCGGCGAGGTGGAGCGCGGCCAGGCAAACAAGCGACGGGGATCTTCGATTAGACTCACCCGCGATCGATTGGTAGCGGTGGACCGGCCGGAGGAGTCTCCGGCGAGCGACGGCGGCGGAGCAGTGGCAGCGCACCCGCGGGAACTCGGACGGCGGTGAGGGAAGGGGCTGGGCTCAACCACGTGCTGCACGGGGAGCTTCCATGTGACCCAGGGAAGGCGCTAGACATGTCACCGGGCTTGGAGAAGCGACGGAGGGGCGAGTTCGACGGCAGCGGTCCGGCGGCGGCCGCGGGAACTCGGGTTCCGGCGAATGCGTGGCTCGACTTGATCAATAAGTGGCTCGGGGAGGTGTTGTGGTGCACAAGGAAGAGCTTTGGTGCTTGGGTGCGTGAGGATGGCGATCGGAAGAGGGTTCACATCGAGCGGCGCCAATGGCGTGCGGCGGCGGCTCGGGTGGAAGCGCGTGCGTGCGAGGGGCGGCCGGGGCTGGCTTATAAGCGCACCGGGAGGTCGGTTGGGGTAGGTAGGGGCATGCCGGTGCCACTTGCACGCGTAGGGAGGTCAAGGGCATGGCCGACGACGTGCGCCGCTCGGGCGGCCAATGGCGCGCCACGGGCGGTGCGCCGACCGACGGATCGGGGCGCCACGTGGCCCGGCCCACTTGCCACGGACGACACGCGTGAGTGCTCGCCGGCGGCGCGCGGTGACCGGCGGTCACACCGGCGCCTCGGCATGTGCGCCCGAAGTGGTACGGCGCGTACGGCGGTGGCCGACGTGGCCGCGCACGACGTCGTGCCCGAACGCGTCCTGGCGTTCCCGGTGCTAATTGTATTTCACTGATCGGTTTTCAAAATTGCTTTTCTCCAATTTTTCAAACTAAACTGCATCTTAGGGTCTGAAGCAAAGTTGAACATCAAACATCCCTCTACAACTTTCACAAAGACTTGTGGGGGTTTTGTTCAAGAATTCGAGCAGGAACGGCATGCCAACACGGTCAAATTCTCGGCACCTATGAACAGGAACAGGGCACCTTCCAAGGCATTTTTCACCAAGAATTCCTCCGAATCTCAAATGCCAATCAACAGCAAAGTTGTGTGCCTCAAGATTCTGCACATTTTTCCCTTTGGGTGGTTTTGAAGTGTTTAGAGAAATTTTGGAGAACGTGCCAAAGTTCTAGAATGGCGTCAAGGTTCAAAGGGGATAAAGGGGTTTTGAGTTAGGGCTTTGACCAAGGGTTGACCTAATGTCCTCAAGGGTAGTTAGAGGAGTGATTAAGTGGGTCATTAGAACAATTTGTCACTGAGCAAAAACACGGGGTGTTACACATTGCCAATCTAAACTTCTCTTCTCTAGCACTAGCACTCCCAAAAGCCCAATGGCAGGCAGCAGCAAAAGGCGCCGGGCCAGCGACGAAGCCGAAGGGAGCCGCGCTGGTGCTCGCAAGAGGTGGCGATCATCAATTTCTTCACAACTTTTTCTAGATTTCCTTTTGTTTTTGACGACCCACTTCGTGTTTCCAGGCTCACCCAGTGGAACCCCGCTCCTGTGCCGGCCATGACCCTAGCCATGGTGGGCGACTCCTCGGGATCGTCCGGCTATTCCCACTCGCCCAGCTCGCGCTACAGCGATCGCGATGCCTGCAGGTTCAAGGCGGAGTGTGATGAAACCCGGCATGAGTTGGGAGACGTCTCCAAGAAGGCCGGAATCGCCGAAGCTGGCGAACAAGGTGAACGCCCCAGGAGACACGCCGGAAGCTCGCCTTGGCGCGGTGGAAGACCGCGTTGACGAGGTGGCCCTCCATGGCGTCCGTCTGGGAACCACCCTAGGCCTAGCTGCCATAGCGACGCACACCGGCGTCGACTACTCCACGCGGCCGCACGGCTTCCATGGTGGCGCGCCAGAGGACATCGATGACATCGAGGTCATCCTGGAGCACCTCGACGGCCACGGCGACGCCATTGCCAACTCCATTCATCCCCAGTCTGTGCTGAACAGGCTTTTTGATTAGTTTGTACTAGGGATGTTGGATTTTCGGCAATAAATAATGAAATTTTATGTCCTGCATTTGTGCACGCGAACCTTTACTGCTTTGAACGCATTCGGGAATCTTTATCCTAGCCGAATACGCACAAACTCTTGTCCCTTGGCGTAGAATCCGAAGAAAATCCTCATTCAGCAGCCATGAACACTGTTCAATGAAAAACCCTTCACATTCGGGGAGAAAACCCTGCCATTTGGTATTCCCATTAATGTACACCAGCTAGTCATCACTCCCAATGCACTCTCACAGCTAATAAAATAACCCCCTTGGTACTCTGCAAATCCACTCGTATACACTTCCATCACCTCACATCTTCTCTCCCTGCTTCTCCAAAGGAAAAAACCCCCAAGGCCATGGCGGAAAAAGGGAAAAGCCAATCGAGGAGAGTAGCACCCCACCAAAGAAGCAGACCATTCGAAAGTAAGCTCTCCTTCTCAATCCTTTCTCTTGCTCTCGACTGCAATCTCATGATTCATCTTCTTCTGCTTTCAGCCTTGACTTGCTCCCAGAGGAGATCTTTGGAACTGAAGAGGTTCCTGAGTACATCCCCTCCGATTCCTCTACTGAAGAAGAAGACGCCACGCCGGAACAGAAAACCAACCACCAACTGCGCTGTCGCATTCGACATCTAGAACACAACCTGCGGGACATCACCGCCCGCTGCAGTACCTAACGCGAATGCCGCATGAGCTTGGAAGTGTTGGTAGGGGGTAAGATCTTCATCCTAATTTGATTCTCATGTTTAAGTTTCAGATCTCACATTCAACAAGACCCTGTTCCCTTTCTTCAGATATTTCTGACAGGTATAACAACTTGAAGGCTTCCTGGGATAGCCTGATGGAAGCAAGTCACGGCAATCCCCGAAGCTTCTACATTGCCGCCACGGTGGTCCTGGAACAGCTGAAGAGGGAAGAGTTGAAGAGGAAAAACGCGGAATCAAAGAAATGAAGCATACTTTCGCTTCTTCCTCCAGGCCTTCTGCTTTCCACAGGCTCCCTTTTGTAATCTTATATAGCTGGGTTGCTAAACAAAAAACCTGCAAGAAATGTTTGTAATGTAGAACATTTTTTGTGCTAAGGGCAATACACTTCAGTATTGGCCATCTCTTTTGTTAGGACTTTTGTCTGAAGGCGGCTTCTTTCCCGAACGCTGGCTGTTTCTATATTTCTGATTCTTGTAATCCTGATGCTTGTAATCAACGATCAACTTCAATACTAGGATAATATTTCTTCAAGTATCTCCCATTTATAGCAGCAGTAAACTCTTCTCCTAGTAAAGTTTTCAAGATATACGCATTTCCAGGCGTACATCTAACTACCCGAAAGGACCTTCCCAATTCGGGGACCATTTGCCGAATGTACTATACTTAGTCCCAATCGGCAGTAATGCTTTCCAAACTAAATCCCCTTCTGCAAATTGCTTGACTTTTACTTTCTTATTGTAATATTTAGCAACTCGCATCTTGTTCTTCTCAATATTTTCCAAGGCCCTAAGACGAATCATATGCAAATCCTCTAACTCATCCATCATTAAGCCACTGTAATCTTTGGAACATAAGTCTTTTTGCAAAACCACTCTCCTTGAATCTGATTGCATTTCCCATGGCAAAACATCATGATGCCCATAAACCAACTCGTAAGGAGATGTTTTTGTAGCTCCATGAGGGGCCATTCGGTAAGACCACAAGGCTTCATTGAGTACCGAATGCCACCTTCTTGGCTTCTGATCAATCTTCTTTTGTATAATCTTGATCATGATCTTGTTAGAAGCCTCTGCCTAACCATTAGCTTGGGCATAATAAGGAGAAGAATTCAACAATTTGATCCCCATGCTTTCAGCAAATTCCCTAAACTCTGAAGATGTAAATTGAGTTCCTTGATCAATCGTAATTGTTTGAGGAATTCCAAATCTGTAGACGATGTGCTCTTTGGCAAACTCAACCATGTTTTCTGATGTTACTTTCTTCAATGCAATTGCCTCAAACCATTTAGTGAAATAATCTGCTGCCAAAAGCACAAACTTATGCCCCTTGCTAGATGGAGGATTTATTTGGCCAATTAAATCTACACCCTATCCTCTGAATGGCCATGGCTTGATAATAGGATTCAAAGCTGATGCTGGAACTCTTTGGATTTTCCCAAACTTCAGACAATCATGACACCCATTGTAATACTCAAAGCAATCTTCCAGCATCGTCGGTTAATAACATCCAGTGTGCCTGATAACCCATTTCATACGGTAAGCCGATTGATGTGCTCCACACAGCCCATCGTGCACTTCACTCATCATTTTCTTTGCTTCTTTTTGACCCAGGCATTGTAGCAACACCCCATCTAATGATTTGTAAAACAAACGTCCATCAAGAAGAACAAACTTTATAGCTTTATACCTGAGCTTCCTAGAGACCTTTCGGGATGGATTTTCCAGATAATCAACAATTTTTTTTCTTCAATCATCTTCTGCTAGATCACTCCCGAAAGCACACACATTGTTGGCAAACACTTCTTGATTTTCATTATAACCTGAAGCACTTTGAGCCAACCTGTTTGCTTCTTCATTGTATTCCCTAGGAATATGTTGCAGAATCACTAACTGAAAACTTTTCAAAATTTCCCTTGCATTCCTCGTAGTAATTCCTCAGGATGTCATTTCTACATTCATATTGGCCATTCAATTGTTTTATAACTAGCTCTGAATCTCCATAAATTTCAACCGAAATAGCCTTTGCCTTTTTCAAATACTGAAGCCCTCTAAGCAATGCCTCATATTCGGCTTGATTATTTGTGACAGTAGGCTGAATAGGGATAGCAAACTCAAACATCTCTCCTCAGAGTGAAATCAATAAAATCCCTACTCCACCACCTTTGCCACATGAGGATCCATCAAAGAACAAAGCCCAATGAGTGATTTCAAGAAAATCAATTGATGGATCGCGATGTTCAGTAATGAAATCAGCAATAATCTGACCTTTAACAGCTTTTGCCGATTTGAATTTCAACTCAAACTCAGACAAAGCTAAAATCCATTTGTCAATCCTTCCATTCAAAATTGGCATAGACAACATGTGTTTAATTACATCAAATTTTGAATATACAATGCATTCGGCATTCAACAAATAGTGCTGAAACTTTGCACATGAGTAATAAACACACAGGCAAAGCTTCTCCGCAGCCGAATATCTTGTTTCGGGATCAAGCAATTTTCGGCTAAGGTACGCAACTACTCGTTCTTTTCCCTCAAATTTTTGTATAAGGGCCGATCCAATGGTTTGGGTATCGGCCGCCACGTACAACTTGAAAGGCTTGTTCAATTGTGGAGGTACCAACACTGGTGGTTCCTTCATGTACTTCTTGATTTCATCGAAAGCCTTTTGTTGTTCGTCACCCCATACAAACTTCTAATCCTTCTTGATCCTCAACAACAGAGAAAAAGGCAACACCTTTTGTGATAAATTTGAAATAAACCTTCTCACAAAATTGGTCTTGCCCAGCAATGATTGTAATTCTTTAAGATTGGTTGGAGGAACGACTTCATCAAAAGCTTTCATGCTTTTCTTGCCAACCTCTATTCCTCCTTCATGCACCAAAAATCCCAAGAACTCTCCAGCTGAAACTCCAAAGGCACATTTATTCGGGTTCATCTTAAGCCCATGCTTTCGGGTGCACTCTAGAGTTTTCCTCACATCATTTAACTGTGATTCATGATCCAAAGACCTGATCACGACATCATCAATGTATATCTCAACAATTTTGCCGATCAACTCATGAAAAATATAATTCATGGCTCTTTGATACGTTGCGCCGGCATTTTTTCAACCCAAATGTCATCACAATCCACTGATATGTCCAGGACATCTGAAGGCTGTCTTTGATACATCTTCTATTGCCATAAAAATTTTATTGTACCCCGCATTGCCATCCATGAAACTAATAACTTTATGTCCAGCAGCGGCATCAATCTACAAGTCAGCAACAGGCATTGGATATCCATCCATGGGTGTAGCTCTGTTCAGATCTCTAAACTCTATGCAAACCCTCATCTTCCCGTTTTTCTTATAAATAGGGACAATATTAGAGATCCATTCTGCATATCTGCATGGCCGAATGAAATTTGCTTCGATCAATCTCTCAATTTCCTTTTTTACGTCGGCCAATACTTCATCCATGTAGATCTTTCGGGGAGGTTGCTTGTAAGGCTTAAAACCAGGCTTGATTAGCAACCAATGCTCAACAATGGAACGATCCAAACCAGGCATCTTCGAATAATCCCAAGCGAAGCAATCTTTGTATTCTTTCAGTAGCTTGATCAATTTTTTTCTGAAACTTGAATCCAAGTTAGCACTGATAAATGTCGGCCTTGGCTTATCACCATCTCCAATATCAATTTCTTCCAATTTATCAGCCGACATGAATCCACGTCCCAACTTTCCATCAGTTCCATCAATTGGATTATCCATTAAAAATTGCTATAAGAGCCGACTGCTTGAATCGGCTGTTGATCACTGCTGACTGATTCAACAGGACCTTCACCCCAGTCCTTGCCTGAGAAGCAATCTATACATTGATACTCCCAGAAGGCTGGTTCCATATTAGCCACGCTTACTGAATCATCTGCTTGGACCACTTCTATATCATCATCCACCCATTGAACAAGTTGTTGATGCATGGTAGATGGGATGCAGCAATTTGCATGGATCCAGTCCCGTCCAAACAGCAAACTATATGCCCCTTTACCCTCAATGACAAAGAAGGTAGGTCTTAGACCCGATCATCAGATCCACATAAACATAGCCCTTGGTGTCTGAAGGATTCCCAGCAAAATCATTCAGAACTATACTTGTTGGCGTCAAATCCCAAGGGCCCATGCCAAGCTTCCAGAACGTAGTATACGACATTACATTGACCGCAGCTCCACCATCAACGAACATCTTGGTCAATGGCTTCACATTGACATATCCCCTCAAGTACAGCGGTCTCATGTGCCGATTCTTGGCTGGCTTGTCAAAGGTTGCTTGCTTGGCCAACACTAGCTGTTCCATCAGCCCAAGTTGCTCAACCTCATCGATTTCTGGCGACGCCTCTTCTTGCACAACGTGATTAGCTGGAGCCATGAATTCATTCGGCAAGAAGCATACCATGCACGCTGGAGCCGAACGATCAAATCCATCAGGCTTATCTTTGGGACGCCACACCTGTTTCCTCTTGATCCCTGCCTGCTTCAACTGCAGATTCCTCAAGCGTTCAACTCTTCTCTTTTGGCTCCTCCTCAAGCCAGGTGGGCACCACTATCCTTTCTGCCAGACATATTCACACTCTTCTTCTTCATGATCAACCCACCTATAATTAGCATATCCTTTTCTTGGGTGATCATCAACTTCATTTAGTTTTATGCGCTGACCGTCACTAGGGTGTATCCTTTCAATTCTTTCATGGACGGATCGGTGATTGACACTATCCTGCCTATACTTTGTATATTTGTTACTGCATTCAGGACAATTGTTCAACGTGGGGAGCTTCAAACCTTCATACCAGCAGTGCCTGAAGAACGCACATCCGCAATGCACACGCTCTTGCTTTCGTGCATGCTCTTCTCGTTCTTTCCTGTGCACTTCTTCTTCAAATCTTCGCTTCTCCTCCTCGTATTTTTGTTTCTAGTAGCGTTCTTTGTCTTGCTGACGCTGCCACTTGTTAAGGAGAATACGCGAAGTCACTCTGGGTTTGGATTTGGAGGATTCCCCTACTTCAATCTGACTTTTCAGGATGCGAGGCACTTCCTTGTGGATTTGTTCCATTGTTACTTGTTGAGCAGGGTCAACTGATCCATCCTGCTTTTCCCTTGCTAAAGTCAAAACCTTCACTTTTCCTTTTCCTCAGTAGTCACCATGTTGACTGAAAACCCAATCACGTTTTTAGGAAAAGGATTGCCATCCAACTTCATCTTGTTGTCAAACTTCAAATGACCTTCTTGGATAGCCTTTTGAATTCTCATCCTGAAAACCCTGCACTCATTGATGGAGTGAGAATTCATGTCATGAAACCTGCAGTATCTCTTTTCTTTGACTCCATCAGGCCGAAGCATAGAATGCCCCTCTGGCAACTTGATTCGGCCTTCCTTCACAAGGAACTCAAAGAGCTTGTCAGCCTTGGTCACATCAAAATCATAGGTGCCCTTGGCTTTGCTTGACCCATCTCTGGTTCACTGTTAACGGCTCTTTGCCCCACACCATTTTAGCTGCAGCTATTTCCTCTTCATCATCAAATTCTTCTCCTTGATTAGCTCTTTCAAGGAATTGGTTGTAGATGTCAGCTATATCCCTATGTTTGGCAAACCTAGAGTCTTTCTTGAAGCCATAAGCTTGGTTGCTCATCAATGACAATCTGTGAGACAATTGGCCAAGATTATCGAACTCCATGCCAAACAGCTTTTTCCTGAATAGCTGGTAACATCCCCGCTACAGCCATATCAACCAATTGATCATCTGGCAGATTCAAAGAGAAACACATGCTTTTAGTCTTTTTGAACCTCCTGAGGAACTCCATTGTGTCTCATTATGCCTCTGTCTCAGGGTGGTTAGATCAATTAGCTTTTCCTCATTACTGCCAATGAACTAATGAGCATGAAACTTTTGTTCCAAATCTTTCCAGGAACAGATTGATTGGGCAGGCAAAGAAGTGAACCATGTAAAGGCCGGGCCTGTTAGTGATGGGGGAAAATATCTGATTCTGAATGTTCATCAGCCGAAGCTTCCCCAAGCTGCATCAAATATCGGGCTATATGCTCCACAGTGCTAGTATCAACCTTCCCAGAAAACTTCATGAAACCCGCAGGAGCTTTCACCCTGTGCGGCAAAGCCACCCTGTTATACCATTCTGGGAAGGGAGGTGTATACACATGCCCTTGATTCTTGGGTTTCAGGCTGAATTGATTTTGCAACACATCAGCCATTTTTTGTACCATAAGATCAACGTTAGCGTCTTAATCCCTAGCCTTCCAGTAGGCCCAGTAGGCATTTCTGTGGCCGTACAAAATCCAGGATTCGGGAAAGCATCAATGGTACCGTAATCCATGAATCTTGAATATCCACCCCCAAACATGTTCTTGTGTAGCCTATTATTTGCTGGGGCTATTCTATAAGTAGAGTCGGGTGGAACTCCAGAAGAATCGAATGCCAAATCTCCATAAGTAGGCCTGTTGGGCATTGCTTGATAAGGGTTCTATTGCTGGATTGGCTGTCCTCCTGTACTTTGCATAGGCAGCTGGATGGGTTGACCTCCCGTACTTTGCAGAGGCGGCTGGATTGGTTGACTTCCCGTACTTTGCAGAGGCGGTTGAGCACTTGCATCTCGAGCTGGTTGGCTATTGACAGCAGCACTTGATTCTCCTATCTCCATAGTAGGCCCTTTGGGTGATACTCGACCAAGCACTTTTTCCATGCCTGGGCCAAAGACACTAACCATCATTTGTCGGAACATATTTAAGACAGCAGTATTGTGTTTGGCCATTATGTTTTCCATAGTCTGCTGGACCGCATTCATAACCTCCTGTTTCTCTTCAGCAGATGTGGTGTTAGGTTCTCCTGGTAGTAGAACTCATGGCATGTCAGACTTAAGATATGGCGTACCACTTCTGTTTTTAGAGAATGACATGCGACACTTCTGCTGAAATTGATAAACATCATCCTTTAATTGCAATTGCTGCTCTGGAGACAGCTCCTCTATGGTGACATCCATGACATCATGAATATCAGGCATCTTGATCAGCTAGATGGTCCCAATGGGCGTGCCAAAAATGTGTGTTGACGTAAAAACAGCACTTCATGCCATGCACACAGCAAGCCGAACAAAGTTGGCCTAACACACGTGCCGAATCCGAAGCGTGCCAGTCAGTTTTCCTGAAACTGACAAAGGATGAAAAGCAGTTAGATAAAAGCTGGAACTTGCCGGGGGGTACCAGACAGTTCCATATTTACGGCTAGAATGCCAAGTAAAAAGACATATAGCTACAACAAGCTATCTGTGAGCAGTTTGAATATCATTCGGGAGCTCTAAAACATGTGAACAAGACATATCCGAATGCATGACGTAAGCATGATGAAAGATCGGTCTTTATCTAAGCAAATTTGCAGCATGTGTCCATGACCGATTATCAAAGATAAATTACAATAAAATAAATAAAGGCGAAAGCATGATTATAAATTTGGAGTAAACATGCATGCATAGGCCAAAAGCACTAGTCTACCGCATGTCTAGGTACTTTCAAACTCGTCGAGCATGACACCAAACAAGTTAATCCACCGCATGATATGACTTGCTTGAAACCATATCACCAACCAAGAAAAGATCAATCCACCGCATGATACAATCTAAACATCATCGACGGCTAAAAGCATACATTATTTAAAACAAAATTATAAACACGTTTCGCGATTGGCAGAATTGCCGAATATAGTTGTACAGTCGATTCGGGTTCCATGTAGAAGGAGCAAACTATGCTAGATCAACACGCTTGAACCCGCGACACGTGGCAATCTAGATTGATTCGAGTTCGGCTATTTAAAAGCAGATGATCCATGCACCACATCGAGTTGAAGACTTGAACATACATTATATGGATCGTAAAACAAGATAAAGCCGAGTCTAATCATTCTAAATTGGGCAAAGGAGTGTTACATGAATTAAACATGAAAAGCAAAATCCAAAGCAACACGGGGTAACTTAATGAATCTATTAGATCTTGCCAAATCTAATAGAGTCGATAACTAGCTCCAAGCTAGATCTTAGCCTACCGCATGGCTCATGATCTAACAAGAAACCCTCTTGAACCAAGCATAAATCCACCGCATGATACTAAGCATGGTAACAAGACTACTTGCATCACTTGCTAAATCCAACGCATGATACTAGACCTGATACAAGGTTGCCGGTACTTACGGAGGTCGACGGATCGATGGCTCCTCTCGAAGAACTCGACGACTCGACTAAAGGACTCAAAAGATGGCACGGGGCTGGTTTGTTGTGAAATTGTTCGATCCCTATTACAAACACCAAGGGTTTATATTTATACCCTTGTCCCAATACGACTCCTGGTCGACTACGAGTACAACATTCATTGCCTAAATTAATGTCCCAGCGCCAATGTCCATCTCGCACCCGTCATCAATTCGTCGCTTCCTTATATCCAGGCCACGTCATCACGCGTTCCCGAATGCTTCCTTTTTCAAGCGCAAACAGCCCTTCTGTCGAATGATGGCGCACCATCGACCGCAAGTATCTGTGCCGAATCCTTTGAGGAGAATTTTCTGCCGAATGGTGCTTCTTTAACAAACTCTACCCACAAGTCAGTCCCTTTCTTGTACCAATTTTTGGTGTTAACACGAATGATGGCACACCACCGACCGCAAGTATCTTTGCCGAATCCTTTGAGGAGAATTTTCTGTCTAATGGTGCTTATTTACCAAACTCAGCGCACAAGTCAGTCCCTTTCCTGTACCAATTTTTGGTGTTAACAATGATGTAATAATTCTATTACCATCTAGTGTGCTCTAAAAAATCTACAAATTGACATGACAACATAATTTGGGTACCTAAACTTGTCTTCAAAATTTCAAATGATTTCGATGAAGGAATTATATACTTGTGTACAAATGTCTACATCTCTCACATAGTTTCCTAGAATGTTTGATTGAACATTGAAGTTTTCCACACTTTGCAATATGTTCGAACTCATATGCATTTGAAAACTTAACAAAACCTTGTGTTCACCTTAAGCTTATGAAATGTAAAGTTCCATCACTAATGGTTGTGTAAAATAAATATTATTTGTATGTTGTACTACAAAGAACAAAATAAGGCATATAAACATCACTCAACAAATGGAATGTACACTAAACAATGAAATAAATGAATAGATGGTGATTTTAGAAAAAAATAGAAAAAAGTATCAAATTTGGACTAATAACGACAAAGAAATACTTGTTACAACATTTGATTGCATATTAAAAGGAGAAATGGGAACTGTTCTTCATTTGAATAGAACTGGTCCCCATAGTCATTTGAATAGAACAAAGGAGGAATAAGAGGGCACTGCCGCCCACCGCCGCTGCCGTCATGCCTGCTTCGGCGGTTTTGACACCCAAGAGGGCATCCTATGCCTCGTCGGAGGCAAATGAGACTACCGCAACCTTCGATTTGACTCACAAACGTGACAAATCAAATATTATCTATCAAAATCTGATTCAAACCAACATCCCGATAATGTTTATCCTACTGACGGTGTACTCCACGGCGAGGCGGAAGCTACGGGTCCAGAGGTCGAACTCATGACGGATGCAACACTCGGCGCTGTAGTAGTTGATGATCTCTTTGGTATCCGGACCGTAGTGCCTACATCCCGCTTCCCAAATGCAGATGTGGGGATTCTGGACGGGCAGCAATGGAATGTCGTTGTCGTCGTCGCTGTCATCAAGCCAGTACAACCACGCAATGTTGTCGAGATCCTGCTTGATGAGGTAGCGCGGCCGCCGCAGGTTGTGGTTCTTCCATCGGCCGTCAGGGGGCGACGGGCCGCTGCTGCTTTCCTAGAGTAGTACCATGGCTTTGTGGTCCGCCGCGTTGCAACGGTACTTGCATCGCTAAAAAGTACTTGGCTCCAGAGTCTTCAGCAGCGGTGGCATCTACGATGAGCTTCAGACCCTTATAGGTGTTCCGCCGCCTCATCAACCTCACCATCCCCTCGAAGCACAATGCCTCCGGATGATTGGCCTTGCAGAAGCACTGCTCAAAGAATGACCTGATGTAGCGATTCTTACACGCCTCACGAAGATCACGTAGATACACGCCTCATGAAGCTTCCCTTCATCATTAGTGAGGCGCCCGACAAGTTGTCCCACTTGCGTCTCGAGCATCTTCATCATGTTGAGCACTTGATGGTTAGAGCTCCCGACCTCCGTCACTTTGCTATCAATGTTCTCCAACACCTTATCTATGGCCTTGAGCTTGGTGACGGCGTCCTTGTTGATCTTGGCTTGCTCGTCCATGAATTCCTTCAATTGTATACGAAGCGGAACTGAATTCGGAATGGATGAGCTTGCATTAAACTGAGGTCTACCTTGCCCATAGCGGAAGTTCGACAATTCTCCATTCCTCATGTAGTCGAGCACTTTGGCTTCCTCCGGACAATCTTTGTGGACATGGCAAAACTCTCCGCACTCTTCGCATGTAGATCTTGCTTCAGCGGCCTTCAAGTCTTGAGCCTCTTTCTTTTCTATCTCCATCTTCTCCAACCTCCTCACGAGTGAATCAATCTTGCCTTCAAGTATGCTCTCCTTCTCCACTTGCAAGACTCCTTTGACGTTCCCCGTGGGTTGAACCGGATGTAGGCGTCCGGATGACGCCCATGTGTCATTATCCGTGACCTTCTTGAATAGAGTGAAAGCTTCCGTCGGTGTAAGATCGATGATAGATCCTCCCGCCGATGCGTCGATGATCGTCCTTGATGCCATGGTGAGTCCTTGATAGAACTTTTGCACGAGGTCTTCCTTCGGGAACTTGTGATGTGGAACCGCCCGAGTGTACTCATTGAAGCACTCGAATGCCCCTAAGATAGTTTCCGTAGGATATTGAGCAAAGGTGGCAATCTTATTATGCAAGCTTTGAGTTTTACCCGGCGAGTAGTATTCCTTCATGAAAGCTTTCATCTACGTGTTCCAATTTTTCACCGTCTCGGCCGGTTGAGAGTGCAACCATTGCAAAGCCTTCCCGAGGTGAGAACGGTAAAAGGCTTGCCCTCATTTGATCTTGAGTCACCCCATCCATATTGAAAGTCTGACATAGTTGAATGAATGCTTGTAGGTGAAGGTTCGGATCCTCTTTACCGGTGAAGGGTGAATGTTGCACCATGCGGATTGTTGAGGTCTTGATCTCGAATGGTATTCCGATCTCCTCAAGATTCAAGATTGGTAGGTCGATGATGTCTGGGGTGCATAGCTCCCCGATCTTGCGCTCTTTCGGTGGTTGGTCACCCATCGGTGGAAGTCGATTCTCCCGAGGACTTTGAGGTGGTGAAATCTTCGGAGATTCCTTTGATCCCTTGTCTTCCGACTTCGAATCTACAAAATCCAGCTTTTTAGCTTGATGTGCTTCGCGTCTCCTTAGCCTGTAAAGTTTTGTAGACCATCCACAAAATTATCGGGTTTGTTGGAGAGGTAGCTGTCCATCTCCTATTAGGGTTAGCAATAAACAAAATATGCAAAAACTAGAAGGTAAAAACAAATCTATGAAAACTAGAGTTAGACAAACTACATTAGATTTATTTTGAGGATGATCAAAGTTTAGTAGATGCAAAAAGAAAAACTAAAAGAAAACTGAAAATCACAAAAAAACCAATGAAAGATCAAATCTTGATCACTTGTTGCCCGGCAACGGCACCAGAAAAAGGGGCTTGTTGACGGTTAACAGTTGTATCAAAGTTTGTTTAGACTTGCAAGCGGACAAGTCTCCCGTCGTAGTCAAGGGACCCTTCTTCCCTCGAGTGGTGAACCCAAGGTATCGAATCTGTGGAACAAATGTCTGACGCAAAAGATGATGTAGTAAAGCCAAGTAACTTCAATCTTTGGTAAAGTGAAACCCTAATGCATCTAGATAAAGAACACAAAACGAATCTAATCTACTAAAGACCGGAGGTAACAAAGATAGATAGGGTAGATAAACCGATCTAGAGAGATCGGGTTAAGCCTTTTGTTGAAGTTCCAAGCAAAAGAAGAAGTAGCAAATCGAATCTTATTAGAAGCCTTTTTAAATCGTGGTTTCCCGTCCGACTACGAAAACGCCCGCCTTTCAGAGCCCCCGTTCTATCACAACGTACTCCTATTAATGCGGGTAGTCTAGGGCGAGTCCAAGGACAAGTCGAGTTCTTTCGGAAGATTCAGTGTGTACCTCTAGCCACCGTGGCTACAAGAACACCCTATGTGATCTATCTCGAGAATAGATCTAGAATAAGCAAAGTTGATCGAAAAATGAAGACATCGAAGAAACGCTTGATCGCTAGAAATTGATTCAACTTGATAATTCAACTAGTACAATGATACATAAACAAGATCACCACCTGGATCCTACCTTGATCTTGCTTCTAGCTCCGGGAACTCGGACGTGGTCTTCCTTGCAAGGTTCCCACGTCGGCTAGGGAGACCCTAGTCAACTAGCTCGACCCTATCCTCTCCCGGATGGTGTCCCTCTCTTCTCTGCTCCTCTACGGTCGATGACGAATTGATCGATGCGTGGCTCTCGAGCCCGAGGCTATAAATAGCCCGATTGGCGGCTAGGTCAAAGGGGGGCAAATGGGCCTTGGCTGGGCTGGGCCGGCCTGCCTGGGCCGACCGGCCTGGGCCCATCCAGGCCAAGTTCCCGGGCTCTTCACGAGGCGTCGGTTCCCGAGTCTTCTAGATCCTTCCCCCTTCTGCATGTGGGCCCTTGTCGTCAGTTTCTCTCCGAGTTTGACGTAGCTCCTTGTCCCGCAAAATTCGACACTTTTCTGGGTAGGTCCTCGGAGTTTGTCATCTTCTCGAGTTAGGTCCTTGGGCTTCTTGGAGTCAAGTTTGCTTCATTGCATGACTTGTACGGGGCTTCAAGGTCTTGTCACAAGGTGCTTGATGAACTTATCCTGGAAGTCTTGCTTTCAACTCTAAAACCCTGCATAAACACTAAACTCCAAAACCGACATGCACAAGTGAACTTGTTATACCACGGGGGTTAGTTCCAATAGATAAGGTATAAAACTTATGGCAACACCAAAGGTAAAGTCATGGCTAGGTTGACGAATTTTCACCGTCAACATCTCCCCCATGCTTAAACCTCGAGTAAGCCTTCGATGGATATCGTCGCTGCTCATCAATGTTTAAACCTTGCACTTGATCATACATGAGAAAACATAATGCTCTCGAAATTTTCATTCATTAAAGTTCCATAATGTACTAGCCTTCATCTCTACGGAGGGTAGATTCTTAATTAAGCTTACCCACAAGTATTAACATGCTCCCAAAATTTAAATAGATCTCAGAAATTTTGAAAATAAAGAACTAGATAAAAAAGAGCTAAACCAAGTTCACAAATTTAAATCACCTTGCATATTGCTCATGAATTCTCATCTCATCTTGTCTCTCAAGCCTATATATTCCATTCCTTTCCCTCTCATAACATATATGTATGTGGTAGGCTTATATGGAGCTTTTTGGGAGTGTTTAGTCCTACCAAGATATTACAAATGAGATCTTGTGAAAACAAGACAAGCTTCTCATGGTCTTACCGAGACTCGTCAAAAAAGTCATTGGAAAATAATGTTATATCAAGGAGGGGAAAGAGAAAAATACACACACTTGAGATGGGTGGACATGTGCAAATGGCAAAGAGTGATCCCGAGGCACAAAGGAAGTCCTCGTTATCGGATTGCACATGGTTGGAAAATGAGTATGGATCTTTTAATCTTGAAGCCTAGAAATTCCTAATGCACTTTAGAGAACCGGGGAGTTCACTTTATTTTTATTTTTACACAGACTCAGATTTTTTTCTTTTTCTCACATATATATTTTTTTCTCTCTTTATTTCTTTTGAATTTTTTTTATTTGCTCCCCTTTGAACTCTAAAATTACATCATACCTACCTCCTCCCCCATGCTTAGACGATGCTCGTCCTCGGGCAAAGAGGTGATAAATAAGGTAGGTACCGGAAATACTTTTCCTTTGGAGAGATACTTGAGACCTTTAATTCTGGCACCGTCTTGCAATCTTCCTTGAATTGATGATCCATCCTCAACGATAGGTTGTGGTCAAGGAGGTAATCACAAAAGATGATATTTGGTTTAATGGTGGATATCCGGCGAGGTTTGTGAGATATCCAATGTGGGGATCCACAATGCACGGATAAAAGGCTAGCAAAAAGATAGATACGCAAAAACAAAATGACCAGCTTCTTAGTCTCGGGCCAGAGAAATCATAGCCTGCAATAACTCACTCAAAAATAAATCTTGTATTAAGGTTTTTGCACTTAAATATATATAAGGCTCTGGATAGGTTGAGTGACACACAAGTGATATTTATGACAAGGTTAGCAATATGTTTGGGCATAAAAACTATCTTTAATCTATCCATAACTTGAGAGCACATAAAACACTTTGGTTCTTTATTTTAATCATAACCTCCGCTAAAGATTAAGCTAGCATTTAGATAAATTCAGATTCATATTTTAAGAGAGCACTAGCTTTAACATGCATAAATCAATTACAAAGATAAACAAAGGGGCAATTATAATCATATATCATCATAGCACAAATTTTGTAACTTTTCCAATGGTGTAAACAAGGTGGTGTCTTTATTAATGATGAAAACAAGCTGAAATGCATGCTAAAATAAACTAACACACTTGCTGAAATTTAAATGAAAACTGAAAATACTACGCAAACACAAGCAAACTCAAGCTGAAAGTTACAAAAAAAGGGAAAAGAAAAGAAAAATAAAGTTCCTCCTTCTTCCTAATCCTCCGCCGGTGGTTGGTGTTGATAATCTCGGTAGTTGTACCCTTGCTCATAGTAGGGTTGGACATCCCCTCCAACGAATTGATCCAGCTGTACTAGGTGAAGGCGCCCAAGCTCATAGGCAATATTGGCATTGCCCTCACCATGTTGAGCCGCGTTGGATTGGATGGCTGCGACGTTTTGCATGTTTCTCGCAACATACCCTCCAATTATGGCCATGCTTTGTTGTGGTTGGGGATATTGTGCTAGGGCTCCGCGAAGGTTAAGTTGGGTACCACATAATTTGGTGGGGCACCGGTGCACCACCCCCCCATGCTTGCATTTGTGGCCCTCCGTAATAACTTGGCGGAGTAGGGATCCCGCCGAATGGTGGCACATATTTAGGTTGTGCACCACCCTCTTGCGCGGAGCAAGATCCCTCCTCTACAATTCTTCCTCTTTTATTTTTCTTTGCCGGGACAAGGAGTCCCTCCTCCAACCAATCTTCCTTCCCTTGAATGAAAAGCCTAATCCTTAAATCCGGAAGGGGTAGGTTCACCTTGTCCACATGAAAGCCACCTCTTTGTAACACCCTAATTTTACTAAAAAATTGGCTTTATTAAAATTTGCTAGAAACCTTTAATTGCTTATGGAATATAAGGTGGCTTTACTTTTCTTTTAGACATTTAAAACTTTTCTAAAATAAAATTAATGAAACATAGGAATTAAATGTTGCATACATTCTGGAGCATTGTTTTTGATTGTTGGAATTCAAATTCAAAAGTTTGAATTCTATTTGATTTGAATCCTTTTCTAATACATTTGCCTAATTCCTAAACCATCTACCCATCCTACCTTCTAGCCCAGCTAAGCCCAGCAGGCCGCAGCCGCTCTAGCCCGCGCAGCCGACCCGGCCAGCCAGCAGCAGCAGCGAGGCCGCGCCCCGCTCCCCCTTCGCGCGGTAGCCCGAGCCAGCTCGCTCCACGGCCCGGCTCGCGCGGCACGGACGGCCCGGATGGCCCAAACAAATCGCCACGAGCTCGCACCGCCCTCGTCCGCCGCCGCCGACTAGTGGGGCCCAACAGTCATCCCATACCCCGCGTTGTCTCCAACCCGGACTCGGCCGAGCCCGCGCCGCCGACGCGAGTCCGACTTCGGCACGCCTTGGGAGCATGGCCCGCACGCCTAGGAGCCCCGTCCGGGCTATTTAAAGCCGCCTGCCGCCCCTAGGGATCCTACCCGAGCCACCCGAGCCGCCTCTTGCTTTCGAGCGCCGCCTGAACCCCTAATCCTAGTTTTCCACTGCCGCCGTCGAATCCTCGCCGTCGCCGTTGTCCCATCGACGAGCAGTAACCCAGGAGCCGCGAAAGGAGGTAAGGTGCAGCCCCGTGTCGCTTGTCGTCAAACCCGAGCTCGACGACGCCCTGGAAACCTCGCCGGAGACCGCAACCCGCGTCGCCGCATTGAAGGACCGATACGGCGAACCAGAGAGGGGGGGGAGTGCATGGGAGCCGATAAAAATTCTTCTCGAAGGAGATGGAAACTCCAACAAGATGAACACGGCTTCCAACACACGTCTCCGACTCACTACCCAAGTTAGTCAAGCCCACGTAGCCACTGGAGTGCCACTGGACCTAGGAACCAACACACCACCTTCCGACCCGAGAACGCAGCGGAACACGAAACCTCGAGTCTACAGACCCACACCGGTCGACCGGTGAGCACCACCCGCCGACCGGTCCCCGCCGGTGAAACTGAGCAACTTTCACTAAGTGGCTCCACACCGGTCGGGAGCCGGTCCAAGCCCGAAAGCCCCTAAAGCACCAAACGAGCCAACCGACCACCAACCGACCCAAACTCGAAACAAGAAAGAACACAAGACAACAGCAAACACAACCAGACGTTCACCCGAGCAAAAAACCAACCGAGGGTTGCACCGGTCAGACCGGTCAAGAGCACCGGTCAGACCAGTGTAGCCTGGGCAACTCGGGATGAACAGCACCCGCGGGTCAACTCCCCCAAATCCAAACCTCAATCTCCCGAATCGCTCCACGAACTTGAACAAGACCTTGGGGATATTAGGAACACCTCATGAGGAGTCCATAGCCAAGTTTAATCCCACCAAAACTCGTCCAAAAAGGAGGAATCAAGGAAATCCCGCCAAGAGCACTTCCAACCCAAGAACTCAAGAAACCCCAAAATCGAGCACCTTTACTCACGGATTTGGGTGGGGAATCACAACACAAAGAACCACGAAGGGTTCCCACAAATTTCCCCCATCAAATCCCCAAGAGAAAGGTCCCGAAAACAACCCAAAGAAATAACCAAGAGAGGGCTCCGAAAATCACCACCAAGAACAACCAGGCAAAACACATCCAAACCTTGAGGAACCACGCCGAATCATTTATACATGAAACAAAGGTTCATACAAGGTCTAGCAAGCCGCCCGATCATCCAACCCTCTCACAAGATCTCACCATGAAGCTCTCAAGCTAGTCCTATGGAAATCCTAAGGAAAATAGGAAGGAAAATAGGAAAACAAATGAGCTAGGGTTCCAAGAGTTGGCTGCCATCCTCTCACCTCTTGGGTTATATGGAGTCAACCGAAAGTCTAAAATGCCCTTTCCTAATAACTAGGGATACAAGCCCCTCAAGGGCGGATTTGGAAGTCTTCATGTATTCACCATCGGACGGATGCCCGGCGACCGCACCCTGCGTAGCCTCGACGCAAGCCATGCGATCCCGACGCGTGTCCTCCGCTTCAAAGTCTCCGGACTGCATCGTCGCACACCGGTCAGACCGGTGCTCCCCACAAGTCAGACCGGTGCTCCCCACCGGTCAGACCCACCGGTCAGACCAACCGGTCAGACTGGTCTGGCGCTGCTGCACCATCGTCTTCGGTTCTTCGGTCTTGGCTTTGTGGATCAACCAAGGAACCCAGTGGTTTTCTGGTGAACCACCAGAGACCCCGCGAACTTGGTGTAGCCTCCGCCAATCTCCACTCATGACTCGGCTCCCACGTAGTCCCGGCTCGACCTTGGTTTTGAGGCTCTACCAGGAAACCGTCCACGACTTCATCTTGCTGTTCATGCCACCATGCGGTCCGCACTTGACCCCCGCCGGCCACCGGTCCCTCGAACGAAGCCTACTTGTCTTCTTTACACCTGGAGGCCTCACTGGCGACGACCTTTCGCGCTTGTTCTTCACCTGCACCAACACCAGTCAAGCCGCAACCTGCACCTGCAATACTTAGCCAAGAATCAGTCCACACAACGTTGTCAATCACTCATCACACAAGGAAGCGACCATCCACTGGTCCTCAAACCACACATGGTCCTCAATCTCCCCGTTGATGAGTGCATTGACAACACCCACACGATAGTAACAAGAGAGAAAAGAAAAAGAAAAGAAACGAACAAAAAGAAACTACAACAAGCGATCGAAAGCCAAACAAGGGCAAAGAGCAAGATCACTTTAAGAAGACAAGTCTCGGACCCCATAGGCAAGGGCAACGGCTCGACACATCCGAGACAAAACAAAGCTCAAGCAAAGAGTGCGAACCACCAAAGCAAAGCTCAAACACCACAAAGAGCTCCCCCTGCACACATGCAAGCTCCCCCTGAACCAATGTACCTCCCCCTGGACAAATGCATGCAAACCAATTCGAAAACAGGGGCAGCTACAAGAACTCTCAGCTCACACCGGTCAGACCGGTCATCACCACCGGTCAGACCGGTGCCTAACATGTGTACAGGACCAGCACTCACACCGATCAGACCGGTGCTCTTCACCGGTCAGATCGGTGCACAACAGAGCCCAGAAATGGCTCGAAACCACCTGAAAACCTTCTAAATGCATCCACCAAGCCATTTCAAGCTCAAACTTCTCCCCCTTGTTGGCAATGCATGAATCAAGCCAAAAATGCAAAAATTTCAACCTAGAGCTTCTCAAATAGACAAAATTCAACAAAGAATGCTACACATGTCCAAATGAGCAAGTTAGATACTCTATAGCTTCGTATCGACATCAACTACAAGATTACCAAGTTTGACAACCATCGGACGAAGCTAAGATGGATTTGGGCAATTTTGCGAAAAACTTGCCTCTCATGAGCAAAGTCCTAAACATGATCAAAGCATATCAAAATGGCAAAGCCACACAAACTTCATGCTAGGACAGCCATTCTAATCAAAAGACCATCACAAACACCCACAAGCACCTCATGTCATGTCAAAGCCACCGAGCCATGTGCCTACTTCTATGTATGAGACTTCTCATTGGTAGGCATCATGCAACGGTTTAGCACCCAAAGCAAATTAAATTCAGCACAAATGACATGGGAGCATATTTTCCAAGTATTTTTCATTTCTTTTTCAGATTTATAATTGGTACATGAAATGTCTTTGCGACAAAAAGGAACTTATGCCCCTCCACAAGATAAGGCAAGAGGGCTAAACATTCATGATGGCAAATGAGCCTTTGGCCACATATGATCAATAAACTAGCTATCCAACCACAAATTAAGCATAGCAAAGCTGCTAAAACATGTCAAGATCATATAAAGGCATTTACACATGAGAGCGCATACATGTGACATTTTTCAAAACATAGCCATCAACCATGGATTATTCATCAAGATCATCAAGAGCTAAGCCAAACTAACCATAGCATACCAAACAAGCTCACAAAGACATATATCTCATTCCATGGTGAACAATGTATATGAGAGAAGCTTTTCCTAACCAATGCATATGATACAAAATGCATGCAATCTAAGGTACAAGGATGCCTATACATCATGTTACATATGCCATGCCAAAAGCAAAAAATGCACAAAGGAAAGCTATACATATGCTACAAAGGAGCTCCCACACAGAAAGCTCACAAACCACCGGCTCCTCGAGGGGAGGCAAAAAAACGGGCTCGACACCACCGGCAAAAGAGCAAAGGAGCACAAAACTCACAAGCTCCCCCTAAACACATGCACTAGGGCCAAAGAGCATACAAAGCTCACCCTACACACATGAGATAGAGAAGGAGTAAAACAAACCAAGTGGCTTGACCAAGGCCACACACTCGAAGGTCACAAATACACTTACCTTTATCATTTCTTCACAATTCACTCATCTTTGTCCACCATCCCCGAAAGTGATGCACCTACATGTAACCACTGGGGTATGAGGCCGGAGAACCACCCCCTGATATCAACCAAATGTTCTCCGGGCCATCCACCTGCAACTCAAAACCAAGAGCGAGAGCGAGCAAACGACTCAACACTGGGGTTAGTTCCAAATGTGTAAAACCAGTGCCTAGCCATTTGCTCGAATGTGGGGTTAGCACAAACCAAACCATCTTTCCTACCAAAGCTACCTCCACGAGCACCACCACGGTAACCACCCTAAGGGAACCACCCCTCTCTGCCTGGAGGAGGACCAAACCCACGAAAGAGAACCCGTGGACTGTCCCTCCTCTCCTTCTCAAAGCTACGACTCCTCCCATCCCTGTAGTAAACTCGAGGGGGACAACGCCTAGCAACCTGACCACCTGCAAACTCTCCAGCCCAACCACCAGAACCACGACCTCCAGAAACAACCCTCACACCTGTACGAACACGAAACCCAAACCGCTGCCTGTCCAGGCCTGCATCGGTCTGACTGGTGCCCTACACTGGTCTGACCGGTGTGACCTGGGTAGCAGCACCTCCAACAACCTTCCGCTCTCCCCAAGCCCGAACTGTCCTCACACTCGCCTTGGCCCTGGGCATCTGCACACGAGGCTCGAGTACACCATCGAAAAGGTGGTACCTGTCCTTGTTAGCCCACTCCTTTGCCATTCTCTCCTCTCGCTTCCTCTTGAAGCAAAACTCATCCTTATTGCCATCTCTCCCACAATAGCCACAATGGAACCTCACAAGCTTAGGCTTAGGCTTGGGATGTGGCTGCTCACTTGGTTTCTCTCCACTCAATTCTTCCACCGGTTTCCCCTCACTAGCCTTCTAACTTTCTTTCCCAAAGAACACTTTCCCCGAAGTGCTCACAAACTTGATAGGCTTTTGTAGATCATTTGTGGGTGTAGGAAACACGGGTGGACCTGGGGTTGTGTCTAGTCGGTTCCTAAGATGGTTAGGTTTTGGGGGGAAATCATTTTTGTGGTGGGTTTTTGGTGGCTCCGGGATATTCTCTCCACTTCCCTCACCAACCATGTTTGCCCCAAGTCCCTCACCATCCTGCCTCTTAAATGCCTCGATCATCATCCCCAACTGAGGCTCATGACCAGACAACCAACCCATCAACTTCCTCAAGTCATCATTCTCATCCTGCAAACGATCAACATAATGTGCAAGTTCCAAATTTTTCAAAGCATGCATTTCACAGCTAGAGCATGATGTAGGCATGGGTTCCTTCAATTTTGCCTCAAGAGAACTAGTATAAGCATGCATCTCATCAAATCTTAGCATGCAAAACAGGGCAAGAAGTGCAAGCACCTAGCAAAGCAGGTCTAGACTTAAGCTCAACCACTTCAACCCTAAGCACATCTAGTTCCTCACACTTGGAGGCATGCTTCTCCTTAAACAAAGCAAGATCAGCAAGAAAGACGGAGCAATCAGCACAATCAACCTCATCCGAAACAACAGGCTAGCCTTAAGAGAATCAATCTCAAGCTTGCTATCAAGCCCCCTGTGTCTCTAGCTCAGCCACTCTAGTCCTAGCATCCTCGAGTGAAGCCCTAAGCTCTTTTCTCATTTTCTTGGCCTTTCTAAGCATGTCATCACGGTTATCAAGCAAAGAGCCAAGCCTCTCATTCTCCTGGCGCAAGAAGGGAAGTTCATAACGCACCTCGTCGTCTGAATCATAGTCCGAGTCACTCTATGTGCTCTTCTTGCTGCCGGAGCTCAGCACCATGGTGCAGAAGCCGTCTCTCGCGAAACAGCTCAGCCCGCTCAGGTTCTTGGACGACTTCTTGTTCTTGCGACGATCACCTTCATCTTCACTGCTGCTCGAGCTCGAGGTGGAGTACGCGGAACTGGAGTCGATGTCGCTCGCTCCCACCATCGCTCGTTCCTTGCCTCGGCTCTCCTTCTTCCTCGATCGTCGCTCGTCCTTGTACTTGTTCTTGTGCTTGCTCTTGTGGTCGCACCTCGACTGGTACTTTCCATCTGTCCTCGACTTGTCCTTGTAGCTGTCCTTGTTCTCGACCTTCTCCGGGCAGTCGGCGACGAAGTGTCCCGGCTTGCCACACTGGAAGCAAGTCCTCGTGTTCCTCCTCATATTCACGCGGTTCTCGTGCAGCCTCTCGAACCGCCTCGTCAGGAGCGCCAGCTCGTCCTCTCCAAGCTCGTCAAACTCCTCATCTGGCATAGACATCAAAGAGGAAAAAGAGAACATCCTGGTGGATGGGTTAGTGTTAGCCTTTCCTTTCGAACCACCAACGAGGGCAAGACTATGGGAATTAGTCGGTCCCTCGAGCTTGGCAGTCATGCCCCTATCCACCTCAGCCGACTTGAGCTTCATATTTCTCCGACTCCACAATGGCCTCAAACTTTCCGCCCCAAATCGTACGATCCAAAGAGTGTAAGAGCTTGAGCGCTCTATCATGATCATCGTACTGGAGCACGTCCACATTGGCCCTCATGTTGTTCACAACCACCGTGAACCTCTAAAACAAGGCATCGATGGACTCACCGGGGAGATGAGTGAAGTTCTCGTACTCTCTCCGGTAGGTCGCATACATCCGTGCCTGAACCTGGGCATTCCCAACATGAGCCTCCTTCAACACCGCCCAAATCCTACAAGCCAAGTGCTCGGTGTGCACCCGATCGAACTCAGGCTGACACAAGGCACGAAAAAAGTAGTCGACCGCCTTATTGTAGGCGTCGAATCCGTCCCCTCAATCCCGGAGCGAGGAAGTCCGTCGGCCGGACATAGCCCGTGTCCACCGTGACATCCCAAAGGATCCGACCCTTTCCGCGGAGAAACGCACCCATCCGCTTACTCCACATCTGGTAGTTCTTGCCATCGAAGTGTGGAGGACCCGAACCCCATTCCTGGTATGCCATCCTTGGATCTTAGACTGATTAGAGTCAATAAAGACCCGAACCAGCTCTGATGCCACTTGAAGGACCGATACAGCGAACCAGAGAGGGGGGAGTGAATGGGAGCCGATAAAAATTCTTCTCGAAGGAAATGGAAACACCAACAAGATGAACACGACTTCCAACACACGTCTCCGACTCACTACCCAAGTTAGTCAAGCCCACGTAGCCACTGGAGTGCCACTGGACCTAGGAACCAACACACCACCTTCCGATCCGAGAACGCAGCGGAACACCAAACCTCGAGTCTACAGACCCACACCGGTCAGACCAGTGAGCACCACCGGTCAGACCGGTCCTTGCTGGTGAAACTGAGCAACTTTCACTAAGTGGCTCCACACCGGTCGACCAATGGAGACACACCGGCCGTACCGATCCCCCCCGAAAGCCCCCAAAGCACCAAATAGGCCAACCGACCACCAAACCGACCCAAACTCGAAATAGCGGCAACACAAGACAACGGCGAACACACCTAGACGTTCACCCGAGCAAAAACCCACCGAGGGTTGCACCGGTCGACCGGTCGAGAGCACCGGCCGACCGGTGTAGCTCGGGCGACTCGGGATGAACAAGACCCGCGGGTCAACTCCCCCAAATCCAAACCTCGATCTCCCAAATCGCTCCACGGACTTGAACAAGACTTTGGGGATATTAGGAACACCTCATGAGGAGTCCATAGCCAAGTTTAATCCCAAAGAAACTCGTCCAAATAGGGAGGAATCAAGGAAATCCCGCCAAGAGCACTTCCAACCCAAAAACTCAAGAAACCCCAAAATCGAGCACCTTTACTCACGGATTTGGGTGGGGAATCACAACCCAAAGAACCACGAAGTGTTCCCACAAATTTCCCCCATAAAATCCCCAAGAGATAGGTCCCGAAAACAACCCAAAGAAATCACCAAGAGAGGGCTCCAAAATCACCACCAAGAACAACCGGGGAAAACACATCCAAACCTTGAGGAACCACTCTGAATCATCTATACATGAAACAAAGGTTCATACAAGGTCTAGCAAACCGCCCGATCATCCAACCCTCTCACAAGATCTCACCATGAAGCTCTCAAGCTAGTCCTATGGAAATCCTAAGGAAAATAGGAAAACAAATGAGCTAGGGTTCCAAGAGTTGGCTGCCATCCTCTCACCTCTTGGGTTATATGGAGGCAACCGAATGTCTAAAATGCCCTTTCCTAATAACTAGGGATACAAGCCCCTCAAGGGCGGATTTGGAAGTCTTCATGTCTTCACCATCGGACGGATGCCCGGCGACCGCACCCTGCGTAGCCTCGACACAAGCCATGCGATCCCGACGCGTGTCCTCCGCTTCGAAGTCTCCGGACTGCGTCGTCGCACACCGGCCGACCGGTGCTCCCCACCGGCCGACCGGTCCGGGGCTACCGCAAAGACCGTCTTCGGTTCTTCGGTCTTGGCATTGTGGATCAACCAAGAAACCCAGTGGTTTTCTGGTGAACCACCAAAAACCCCATGAACTCGGTGTAGCCTCCGCCAATCTCCACTCATGACTCGGCTCCCACGTAGTCCCGGCTCGACCTTGGTTTTGAGGCTCTACCAAGAAACCGTCCAAGACTTCATCTTGCTGTTCATGCCACCATGCGGTCCGCACTTGACCACGCCGGCCACCGGTCCCTCGAACGAAGCCTACTTGTCTTCTCCACACCCGGAGGCCTCACCGGCGACGACCTTTCAAGCTTGTTCTTCACCTGCACTAACACCAGTCCAGCCGCAACCTGCACCTGCAATACTTAGCCAAGAATCAGTCCACACAACATTGTCAATCACTCATCACACAAGGAAGCGACCATCCACCGGTCCTCGAACCACACATGGTCCTCACGCGTCGACCGGCCGCTCCGTCGCCTCTCCACCACAATCGCCGTCCCTGTTAGCTTCGCCAGCTCGCGCGCTTCATGTAGACGCAATCCGCGCGCCAAACCGAGGCCGGAAACCCAAGTTTGGGTGCCGCCGGCGAGCTCCTCCACCGCTCACCGCCGGCCGCCGCCGTCGGCCGACCCGCCCGGCCGCCCCCGCCGCTTACAGACGTCCGTGGCCGTTAGATCAAGATCTAACGCGCAAGATCTAATCCAGCCGCACCGCTTCACCACAAGTAACAACAGCCGCTAGATCTAGATCCAACGGATCTAAATCGGGTCAAGCCCGAGTCAATTAGGTCAACCCAGCCGGCCCTAGCAATTTTGCAGAAACCCCCCCCACATTTTCTGATATTCACAGATATACCCTTCCGTAGAGACAAAACCTATACGGTTTGGTCCTTTTTTTAATTTAGCCCAGTTTCTTTTTAAACCTTTACAGTTTAGTCCTTGCACCTTCTATAGGGCGTAACTTGGTCGTTTTAAATCCGATTTCAGCGTTCTTTATGTCCACGCGATCGTCTCGAAGCGTAGATTAGTTTTATGCCACTGTTTGTACTATTTGATCTGCTTGGTGACTGTTTCTTATTTATTCTTATTATATGCCTGTATGTGATGATTGCTGACCGTAGAGAGTGAATTGTTCGAAGGATTTGAAGATCAAGACGCGCCAGAGTTTGAGCAGCAGAGTTTTGTTGAAGGCAAGTCTTCCTTGATGCATACCCGCTTGTCCTACATAACATGCATTTAAATTCACTGTATTTACTTTTGCTGCATGCATTAACTTGACGGGAACCTATTAAGGATCATGCCTAGCCTTTTACTACCTTTACCTTGTCACCGGGTTTATTAAATTAACATTAATGGTAGCTATGGCTTAGCATGCTCAACTGGGATTGGCATTAATCAAACATGGATACCTTTATTTTCTATGTTCTATTTATGTTCTTTACTTTACAAGACCACTTTGACATGATTAATCTGAACATGGAGAACCACCCAGGAAAATAGTGCAACCACAAGAACTAATGGGCAATGGTCTTGGCTGAATAATCAAGAACTTTAGCTTGGGATGATCTTACCTGATAAAGACAAGGGATCGGCGGTACTGTGGGGTATAGACTCGCTCTAGCAGGGGGTTGGGTGAGTTATTCTTTTTATGGTGGGGTATCGACCTGCTAGGGGACTTTATACCTTGCTAACTGATCCAGACCTTGTGGGTCATAACTTGCTAGGGAACCTTTGTAAAGGCCATGTAGCGTCCCTATGCAGCCACACCTGGGTAGTGTGGTATGGTGCCTTGCAAACGCCGCATGGTTGGGTTCAAAGTTCTTCGGAGCTTTTACACTGCTTGTGGTGAAAGTGTACAACCTCTGCAGAGTGTAAAACTAATTGATTAGCGATGCTCACGGTCAAGAGCGGCCTGGACACTCACATGATTAAATTATGGAACTTAAATGTTTAATTGCTGTTTTATTCTTTATTTATGATGCTTATATGTTATTAATTGGGTTGGTATGAACTTACACTCTTAGTAATCAGGTTGCTAATAAAACTTGACGCACTAAAATGCTAAACTGCTTGAACCTTAACCATCCACCATATGGCCTTGCATGTTATGTTGTTCTCTCTTGCTGAGTACGTCATGTGCTCACGCTTGTTTACTTTCTTGTATCTACAACACTCGGATTGCTGCTCGGACTGGGAGAACTTTGAAGACATTCCAGGAGATTTCCAGGAGTTCTAGGTGTGCGTAGTCTTCAGTCAGCTACATGTGGAGGCATTTTGTCCGCTGTGCGAACTCGTTATTTAGGATTCATTTAAGACTATGGTTTGTAATAACTCTTTATTCGTGTGGCACTAATTTTGGTATTCACAATGTCTAAGCGTGTGCGTAATTTGATCCTGGCGCACACGTGATCTATGCATTCGGTTTTGCCTTTAAAACTGGGTGTGACAAAGTGGTACCAGAGTTGTGTTGACTGTAGGAACGTTAGCCTAGATAGAAATGGTCGAACTAAGGATTTTATAACCATAGAAGCTTTCTCTTACATGCTTGCTTTACTTCTATTAACCTTACTCTTGCTTTTGCCTCACTCTTGAGCTATCTGGATTCTTTACCTTGTGCTTGCTTTAGTTCTCGTCCTTTTTGTCTTACCATCTATCCCATTCTGCATTGCACTACAGATGGTTCGCCATTTGAAGACTTCTCATGCTGGTGCTGCCCACCAGTATGCTCCGCAGGAACAGTACAATGACTTCCATGACGGAGACACAGATGAAGAGATTGAGATGGAGCCTGCACCAGTAGTCGTCCCTGACCTCGTCATGGTGTCTGATGATGAGGAGGACCCAGAGGAGATGATCCCAAAAGAGGATGAGATAGCTGATCAGCCCAACCAAGAGGAGCAGGCACTAGGAGAAGATCTGGAAGATCACCTTGATCCAGAGATGGAGGAGGAAGAGCAAGAGCAAGATGAAGCAGCTGAGGAAGAGATCTGGGAAGTGTACCACTACAGAGCTGATGGAGTGGGCATTCCCATGGCTGACCACCTACGAGATATGGTACTCCGCTTGGGCTATGACAAGGCCCATGTTTACCATTGTGAGCTGTGGACTCATCCGTGGTTCGAGCCCGATTGGGAGGTTGCCGCCATCCTGGAGGAGTACATTCCATGCCGTGGAGTGAAAGAGATGTCCAAGCATCATGATGTGGCTCACAAGAGTACTATGGACGCTAGTATAGCAGAGTCTGCTCGGAGGGCGCTTTATGTGCTCTCTCACAAGGAGCGTGACAGGTTGGAGGATACCCACTGCCGGTATACACCCTTCAGAGCCAGTGGGGAAGCCAAGACCTACATCGCCCCAACACCAGCCTATGAAGGAACGCTGAACAATGTCCGGAGTCTACTTGCAGCTGTTAACACCGCTTTGGACGACGCCAACAACACTCTGTACGCGGCACAGCAGCAGATCTTCACTCTGGAGTTGCAGAAGCGTGCCTTGGAAGCTGCACTGCAGAACAGGGAGCAGCCAGTTGTTCATGATGCCCCAGAAGGATGCACCTCTCCGTCGCACAAGAGGCCACACTACGACTCCCCTAACGCCCACACCGATGCCATGCCAGAAGATAGTCCTTAGGCTTAAGTTAAGAATAGGATCTTTTTGTAATCGCTAGTAGACGATCGGTAAAGTGTGCTTAGTTTAGAAGTGTGGTTGAATGCTTGGTTTTGTGCTAAATGTTTGGGCTGGATTTTGTTTGAGTGCAATGTGTTGTGGAGTGATGACCACAACGACATTGGTTTAGTAGTAAGTTTGTGGGGGCCAACTTTCAGTCTCAATCAATTATCTATCGTAATCCTTTTGTCCCTCTAAGTTTTTCCTTAATGCAAATCCGAGAGCTCTAAATCTGTTCGCGCAGCTTTCTGAGTCAGCTGCACTGTTTTAATTTTATCTCGGGCTACAGAACTCCGATTACAGTAAATCCAAGTGGAGAAGTTCAGAAATTTCGTGACTGATTTTCTATGAAAACTTCAGCATCATTGGTAGATAGTCAGAGAGTTATGACTGAAACATTACAGCCTCACGAATCTGTTAAACACTGCTGACCTACCTGACTTGTTTATTTTATAACCAGAGCTACAGAACTCCAATTGAGGTGATTCCAGTTGGAGTAGTTCCATAATTTCATTAACTTTTATCAGTCCAAAACCCATAATTTTTGGTTACCCACACTGAGAGTTATGCCTGATTGTTTAGGGTCAACAGAATTTGTCTTATCTAAACATCATTGCTATCTTATCTTTCTGAGTTTAACTCTTGGTGCAATCATCTCAAGTAATGTCCCTAACACTCAGATGGTGAACACCAGGTCAGGATCAGGAGTTAATCAACCAGCAGTGAATCGACCAGGAAGAGCACCCCAGCAAGCACAGATGGATCCCGCTTTGCAGCAATTCCTTGAGGCACAGACTCAGCTCCTCCAGAACCTGACCAACACCGTGACGAACCTGCAAGGCCAGGTCAACAATCCACCGGTGCAGCAGCCGGCGGCTCGCAACAAGCACCAGGAGTTTATGAGTCACCATCCCCCTGTGTTCACTCATGCCGCTGATCCGCTTGAAGCTGAAGATTGGTTGAAGACAGTGCTGAAGATGCTCACTACCTGTAAGTGTGATGACCGAGAGAAGGTCATGTATGCTGCAGGACGACTTCAGGGGTCTGCATCCGCTTGGTGGGATGCGTACACTGCCGCTCATGCCGCCCCAGACACTATCACCTGGGACGAGTTCACCACCAACTTCAGAAGCCACCACATACCCTCTTGAGTCATGAAGATCAAGAAGAAGAAGTTCCTTTCTCTGAAGCAGGGAGGAATGTCAGTGGCTGAGTACAGAGACAAGTTCACTGAGTTGTCTCGCTATGCAGCTGAGGAGGTTGCGGAAGACAAGAAGAAGTAGGAGCTGTTCTTGGATGGGTTAGCTGGTTCGCTGCAGCACCAGCTGATGTCTTATCCTTTTCCCAACTTTCAGCAGCTAGTTGATGCTGCCATCCGCTTGGAGCACAAACGCAAGGAGCTCGGGGAGCAGAAGAGGAAGGCCGCCAGCTCTGGCCAGTTCGGGAGTGCGTCTTGCCCGCGCTTCAACCTACCGCAGAACACCCCGTTCCGCTTTGGGGGACCTAGTGGAAACTTTGGGCAGCAGCAGTCCCAACGTCCTGCTCAACAGTTCCAGCAGTCTGCTCAACAGTTTCAGCGTCCCGTCCCTCAGACTCCACGCCTAGCTTCCCAGTAGAGTCAGCAGAGAGATACAGTTGGCACACCTGTAAGGTCCGTGGAACCTCCTCATCCCGCCACCACTACTTTCTTCAAGTGCGGAGAGCTTGGTTACTATGACAATGTTTGCCCAAAGAGGAACCCCCCACACACGCCGGTGCAGAACCAGCAGATGCAGCAGATGAGGAGCGGGAATCAGACCCCGCAGACCAACAAGGGACAACAGAGCTATGCACGAGGCAAGGCAATGCACGTTGATGCTGAAGTCACCCAGGAGAACCCCAGAGTAGTGCTCGGTATGTTTCTAGTCAACTCCACTCCTGCCTCAGTTTTATTTGATTCTGGAGCATCCCATTCTTTCATTACATCACAGTTCGTAGCTCAACATAATATATCCATCAGTCCCATGCCACGCCACATGTTAGTTACCTCACCTGGGGGGAATTGAAAGCTATATATAAATGTGACAACGTCAGTCTCAAGATTTTGGGCAGAGATTTCCGTGCCAAACTTATAATCTTGGATTCCAAGGGGATTGATGTGATACTGGGAATGGGATGGTTGACCACGTGTCATGTTGTGATACAGTGTGCTAAGAGATCAGTCCTTCTTACTAGTCCAGCTGGTGAAAGGTTTGAGTTTGCAGCAGATCCCGCACCATCAACTGCCAGTGCCGTGAATAAGCTTGATGGAACGGCCTTGGAAGACATACGAGTGGTGTGCGATTACCCTGATGTGTTTCCTGAGGAGTTGCCAGGTATGCCCCCTGACCAAGATGTTGAGTTCGTTACTGATCTTTTGCCTGGTACTGCTCCTATCTCTAAGCGCCCATATAGAATGTCTAGTGATCATTTACAAGAACTTAAAGCTCAGATTAAAGAATTAATAGGTAAAGGGTTCATTCGTGCTAGTTCATCACCTTGGGGAGCACCAGTTATCTTTGTGGGTAAGAAGGATGGCACACAGAGGATGTGTGTTGATTACAGGTATCTCAATGATGTTACCATCAAGAACAAGTATCCTCTACCTCGTATTGAGGAATTGTTTGATGAGATGAGAGGAGCCAAGGTGTTTTCTAAGATCGATCTACGATCCGGTTATCATCAGATGAAGATCAGGCCTTCGGATATTCCTAAGACAACTTTTACCACCAGGTACGGACATTATGAGTACACGGTTATGTCCTTTGGGTTGACCAATGCACCTGCCTACTTCATGTACCTGATGAACAAGATCTTTATGGAGTATCTGGACAAGTTTGTTGTGGTGTTCATTAATGACATCTTGATCTATTCCAAGAATGAGGAAGAGCATGAGGAGCATTTGAGGCTCGTGTTGCAGATGCTGAGAGAGCATGAGTTATACGCAAAGTCAGCAAGTGTGAGTTCTGGCTCAAGGAAGTGTCCTTTCTGGGTCATATCATTACCAACGAAGGTATTGCGGTAGATCCGAGCAAGGTCAGTGATGTGTTGGAGTGGGAACCCCCTCGTACGGTGTCTGAGATCAGGAGTTTTCTAGGACTTGCTGGTTACTATTGTCAATTCATTGAGGTATTCTCCAAGATTGTGAAGCCTCTCACCACACTTCTAGAGAAGGACAGGGAGTTCAAGTGGACCAGTGCATGTTAGTCCAGTTTTGAAGAATTGAAGAAGCGGTTGACCACAACACCTATTCTAGTGATGCCAGATCTGCAGAAGAGCTTTGACATCTATTGTGATGCATCTCGACAGGGTCTGGGTTGTGTGCTGATGCAAGAAGGTCATGTTATAGCCTATGCATCTCGCCAGTTGAGGAAGCACGAGTTGAACTATCCTACGCACGATCTTGAGCTAGCAGCAGTGATTCATGCATTGAAGATTTGGAGGCACTACGTTATGGGAACTAAGTTTCAGATCTACACTGATCACAAGAGTCGAAAATACATCTTCACTCAAAAGGATCTCAATCTGAGACAGCACCGTTGCTTAGAGTTGATCAAGGACTATGATCTGGAGATTCACTATCACCTCGGTAAAGCGAATCTAGTCGCTGATGCCTTGAGTCGGAAGGTCCACACTAACATGGCTATGATTCTCCAATTTCCCGATGAGTTGGTCAAAGAGTTTGAAAGGCTCAACTTGAAGGTGGTTGCACTTGTAGAGGGAGTGACTCTGGAGGTACAGTCTACTCTAGAGCAAGAGATACGCAAGTGGCAGTTAGATGATGCTGGAATACAGAAAATCAAGGATAGAATGAAACAAGGAGAAGCCCTAGATTTCACAAAGGATGAACAAGGAACTGTATGGTTCAAGAACCGGCTATATGTGCCAGAGACAGGAGACCTCAGAGAGACTATCTTGAGAGAAGCTCACGACTCAGCTTACTCTATCCATCCGGGCAGTACTAAGATGTACCAGGATCTCAAGCAGAGGTATTGGTGGTACGGTATGAAGAGGGATGTGGCCGCACATGTGGCTTTGTGCGACACTTGCCATCGGGTTAAGGCTGAACATCAGAGGCCCGCTGGTTTGCTTCAACCGTTGAAGGTGCCTGAGTGGAAGTGGGAAGAGATCGGAATGGATTTCATAGTGGGTTTACCCCGAACCCGAGATGGTTATGATTCGATTTGGGTCATTGTGGATCGTTTGACCAAGGTAGCTCACTTCATTCCGGTGAAAACCACGTATACAGGAGCTAAGTTGGCGTAGCCGTACATGTCTAGGATTGTGTGTCCGCATGGTGTACCAAAGAAGATAGTGTCGTACGGAGGTACTCGGTTTACTTCTCGTCTGCGGGGGAAGTTGCATGAGTCTCTGGATACCAAGTTGAATTTCAGCTCGGCTTACCATCCACGGACGGATGGACGGACCGAGAGGACGAATCACATCTTAGAGGACATGCCGAGAGCATGTGCACTTAAGCATGGTGGTAGTTAGGATAAGAGCATGCCGTACACCGAGTTCTCTTATAACAACGGCTACCAAACCCGGTCTCGAATGTCACCCTTTAAGGCTTTGTATGGAAGGAAGTGCGGAACTCGTTGTACTGGAGTGAGACAGGCGAAAGGCAGTTGTTTGGGGGCAGCCATCATCAGAAAGGCAGAAAAACAAGTTCAGATCATCAGAGAAAACTTGAGGATGTCTCAGTCTAGACAGAAAAGTTATGCAGATGGTAAACAGAGGGACGTGGTCTTTCGGGAGGGTGATTACGTGTACCTAAAGGTGTCACCTATCGGAGGTTTGCATCGATTCAAAGTTAATAGGAAGTTGTCACCTCGGTTTATCGGACCTTTTAAGCTCCTTGAGAGAGTGGGAGAAGTGGCTTACAGATTGGAGTTGCCGGTCCGGCCCGGCCGATGTGCATGATGTGTTCCATATCTCTTAGTTGAAGAAGGGTTTTGGTCCTCATGACAAGGATGCGTTACCGTTGGACGATCTAAATGTTAAAGATGATCTAACCATTGTTGAACACCCTATCCGGATATTGGAAACTATGACAAGGGTCACCAGGAATAGTGTGATCAAGATGTGCAAAGTACAGTGGAGTAATCATGCAGAGAATGAGGCAACATGGGAAAGAGAGGATGAGCCGAAAGCGTAGTTTCCGCATCTTTTTCTCAATCTATCCGAATCTCGAGGATGAGATTCTTCTTAAGGGGGGTAGGATTTGTAACACCCTAATTTTACTAAAAATTTGGCTTTATTAAAATTTGCTTTGTAACACCCTAATTGTAAGGTGGCTTTACTTTTCTTTTAGGCATTCAACACTTTTATAAAATAAAATTAATGAAACATAGGAATTAAATGTTGCATACATGCCGGAGCATTGTTTTTGATTGTTGGAATTCAAATTCAAATGTTTGAATTCTATTTGATTTGAATCCTTTTCTAATACATTTGCCTAATTCCTAAACCATCTACCCATCCTACCTTCTACCCGGCTAAGCCCAGGCGGCCGCGGTCCTTCTAGCCCGCGCGCAGCCCCAACAAGCGATGAGCGGGCCGCAGCCCCGCTACCCTTCGCGCGGCAACCCAACGGCTTGCTCCGCGGCCCGGCTCGCGCATCACGGACGGCCCGCCCGGCCTAGCAAACCGCCACCGGCCCGCGCCACCCTCGCCCGCTATTGCCGACTAGTGGGGCCCGGCGGTCATCCCCTACCCCGCATCATCTCCAACCGGACCGAGCCGAGCCCGCGGCCGCCGCCGCGAGTCCGACGCCGCACGCCTTGGGAGCATGGCCCGCATGCCTAGGAGCCCCGTCCGGGCTATTTAAAGCCACCCGCCGCCCCTAGGGTCTCCCACCCGAGCCACCCGAGCCGCCTCTTGCTTTCGAGCGCCACCGGAACCCCTAACCCTAGTTTTCCGCCGCCGCCGTTGAATCCTCGCCATCGCCGCTGTCCCGTCGACGAGGAGCAACCCAGGAGCCATGCACGGAGGTAAGGTGCAGCCCCGTGTCGCTTGTCGTCGAACCCGAGCTCCACGACGCCTTGGAAACCTCGCCGGAGACCGCAACCTGCGCCGCCGCGTGGACCGGCCGCTCCGTCACCTCTCCGCCACAACCGCCGTCCCTGTTAGCTTCGCCAGCTCACGTGCTTCGCGTAGACACAGTCTGCGCAGCAAACCGAGGCCGGAAACCCAAGTTTGGGTCCCGCCGGCGAGCTCCACCACCGCTCACCGCCGGCCGCCGCCGTCGGCCGACGCGCCCCCCCCCCGCTTGCAAACGTCCGTGGCCGTTAGATCAAGATCTAATGCGCCAGATCTAATCCAGCCGCACTGCTTCACCGCAAGCAACAGCATCCGCTAACCCGAGTCAATTAGGTCAACCCAGCCAGCCCTGGCAATTCTGCAGAAACCCCCCCACATTTTCTGATATTCACAGATATACCCTTCCATAGAGACAAAACCTTTACAGTTGGGTCCTTTTCTTATTTTAGCCCAGTTTCTTTTTAAACCTTTACAGTTTAGTCCCTGCAGCTTCTATAGGGCGTATCTTGGTCGTTTTAGCTCGGATTTTAGTGTTCTTTATGTCTACGCGATCGTCTCGAAGCATAGATTAGTTTTATGCCACTGTTTTGTACTGTTTCTTATGTTTGGTGATTTTTTCTTATTTATTCTTATTGTATTCTTGTATGTGATGATTGCGGACCGTAGAGAGCGAATTGTTCGAAGGATTTGAAGATCAAGACGCGCCAGAGTTTGTGCAGCAGAGTTTTGTTGAAGGCAAGTCTTCCTTGATGCATACCCACTTGTCCTACATAACATGCATTTAAATTCATTGTATTTACTTTTCGTGCTTGCATTAACTTGACGGGAACCTATTAAGGATCATGCCTAGCCTTTTACTACCTTTACCTTGTCGCCGGGTCTATCAAATTAATATTGATGGTAGCTATGGCTTAGCATGCTCAACTGGGATTGGCATTAATCAAACTTGGATACCTTTATTTTCTATGTTTCGTTTATGTTCTTTACTTTACAAGACCACTTTGACATGAGTAATCGGAACATGGAGAACCACCCAGGAAAATAGTACAACCACAAGAACTAATGGGCAATTGTCTTGGCTGAATAATCAGGAACTTTAGCTTGGGATGGTCTTACCTGAGAAGGACAAGGGATTGGCGGTACTGTGGGGTATAGACTCGCTCTAGCAGGGGGTTGGGTGAGTTATTCTTTTTATGGTGGGGTATCGACCTGCTAGGGGACTTTATACCTTGCTAACTGATCCGGACCTTGTGGGTCATAACTTGCTAGGGAACCTTTGTAAAGGCCATGTAGCATCCCTATGCAGCCACACCTCGGTAGTGTGGTATGGTGCCTTGCAAACACCGCATGGTTGGGTTCAAAGTTCTTCGGAGCTTTTACGCTGCTTGTGGTGAAAGTGTACAACCTCTGCAGAGTGTAAAACTAATCGATTAGCCGTGCTCACGGTCAAGAGCGGCCTGGACACTCACATGATTAAATTATGGAACTTAAATGTTTAATTGCTGTTTTATTTTTTATTTATGATGCTTATATCTTATTAATTGGGTTGGTATGAACTTACACTCTTAGTAATCAGGTTGTTAATAAAACTTGATGCACTAAAATGCTAAACTGCTTGAACCTTAGCCATCCACCATATGGCCTTGCATGTTATGTTGTTCTCTCTTGCTGAGTACGTCATGTGCTCACGCTTGTTTACTTTCATGTATCTACAACACTCGGATTGCTGCTCAGACTAGGTGAACTTTGAAGACATTCCAGAAGATTTCCCGGAGTTCTAGGTATGCAAAAATAGTCTTCAGTCAGCTGCCTGTGGAGGCATTTTGTCCGCTGCGAGAACTCGTTATTTAGGATTCGTTTAAGACTATGGTTTGTAATAACTCTTTATTCGTGTGGCACTGATTTTGGTATTCACAATGTCTAAGCGTGTGTGTAATTTGATCCTGGCGCACACGTGATCTATGCATTCGGTTTTGCCTTTAAAACTTGGTGTGACACTCTCTCATCTCCACTAATATACTTTCCTTGTTTCAAATACTCAAAACCGAGAGGGGTTCCACGTAAAACATGTTCGAGATTCCTTGTAATCCCCGGCCTTAAAGAGATGGCCAACATAGAGAGGTAGCACCCCGAACCAATATCTCCCGATCCCGATGTTGCCTCGCAACACCATCGGTTGATCAAAAGTTATGAGGGGTCTATTGGCTGCTTGGCAATTCAAGCCGAGTATAACCAATTCAACTCCGTGTCGGTAACCTTCATCTCCCTCATCCTCCTCATAATCCTCTTGCACATCCAAGAGTGGAATACTTGGATAATGAGGTTGCGGATGGAATTGCATTGTTGGTGGGCTTCTCCGGAGATTAAATTCCAAAATCCATCTAACAAGACGTCCGGCACGTCGACTTTATCCGGAGCTCCCTTTTGGAACCCAAGTAGCTCCCTAACATACTCGTAAGGAACCACTTGTTGGATTCCCTCCAAACGGAATGATAAACTTTGCACCCCCTCATCAAGGATGGGCGCCATAGTCATCAAGATTTCCAAGGCAAACTCCTTGTGGGTGGTTGCCGACACCCTGTTGGAGAATTGCACCCATCCAAGGTGCACAACATATAATATATGTCTGTGCTGAAACCCAAATAGTTGAGTGCTTGATCATCGAAATCGACGTTTGCCACAAGCCACTTCTCAAGACGAGAGAGTTTCTTCTCCTCCTCCTCCGACAACATGATGAAGCCATATGTGGAATACTGCGGAGTGTATGGAGGTGGTGCGGATGAACGGGTCGATTGAGGAGGTGGGACGGACGGCTCCTCCGTACGCCCTTGAGGTTCAATAAACCTCATGGGCGTGCTCCTTGTTGCCCTCATGCCACCGAGGAGGAGAGTGTCGTTCCTCCTTGGCGGTGCCGTGTCCTCCTCCATGCTCCGAGGAGACTCGGAAACCGAGTGCCTCTTCGAGGACGTCGTTGAAGACGGCTTGGATGATGATGACCCCTTCTTCTTGGTGAAGAGACTTGTGGTTTTCTTCCACATGATTGCAGCACTCTTCTCTCCACTAAAATACCGGGTTGCAACAGGTAACTAGGCACTTAAAAACTTTCTCCAGAAAGTGGACTTTGAGTGGATTAAGGGTGTGTATTGTTTGAGCTATCAAGCTTGGGAAAGTTGGCTATGTCTACGGTGGTTCTGGGCACAAAAACTTGAGCACACAGACTGAGGAAGGAGAGGGATGCTTGCCTGCAGAAGATGGGAGCCGGGGCGCTCCTTTTGTAGGGGAGGCCGGTCGGCCTGGGCCGACCAGCCTGGGTGGCCGCGTGCATCCCCAGGTCTTTGTTTTCCTCCAGCATGATCATTTCTCCTCCGTGACTTTCTTGCCCGCGTGCTCCACGAGTTGCACTGCCCAAACACTCTCGTCCACTCTTTTTCTTGCATTATTGGTCCTTCCACTTGATGCTTCATGCTTTGAGTCATGTCCATGCTCCCTTGCTCCACTTGCTTCACATGCCACCATGAAATTTTTGCAAAGTCATGCTTGCTGCCCACCCATTCTTGTCCTTTGCATGTGGGCTTGATGAAAGTTGATGAAAGGGCATCCAATGGTGCATGCATGATTAACTTTAACTAGATTACCTCCCTCTAAGTATGTTTAAGGCTAAGCACTCCTCTAATTTCAAAAATTAAAAATATTTTCAGAGCTATGGAAGAGCTCAAACATAAATTTAGAGAAGTTTTGAAACCATTAAAAACAAATGTAAGTCGAAAATATTTTCCGACTATATTGATATGAGTCTCAACGGTATAGTTTGCCTTCATTGCTTGAGAGCAAACTTTTCCCGGCTTGATCATGGGGGCATAGGTTTAGGTTCTCATTTTGGCCAAATGAGAGAGATTTTGAATAAGATAAAATTAAGTGAGGCTTAGAAAAATTCTAATATTAGAGAAACCAAGGATATCGATTTTTAAACCAACCAAAAGTTTAGTTTCTATGTTCACGCCAGTCCTACCACTTGCTGAAATTTAATTAACACCTTAGTATAAGTCGTGGCTCTACTCATGTGTTTTTAGCATGAAAAACAAGTCAATCACAACACCATAACTAGCATGAATGGTTGAGTTAGGTTCTGAATTTATTTGGTTGTGGTTTCTCAAAAAGAAACAAACAAACACATAAGAGGGTTCATGTAAGGGTTTATGATCAAGCAAAATTTTCAACCAAGAATTATGTCTCTAATATTGTTCAACCACTTCTAAGTCTAATGTCTTTGCGTAATAATATTCAAAACTAAATTATTTAAAAAGACTCAAAAAACCTGGAATCGGGTTGTCCTCCCGGTAGCTTATTCTTGACTTGACGAAATGGGTTGCCTCCCGCCTAGCGCTTCGTTTATAGTCCATAGCTAGACTTCTTCACTTGATTACTTCGGATCAACGCTCTTTGCAGGCGTTGCAATCTTAGGTACCCACTTTCGCACCATCTTGGGCACGGGCTTGTCTTCCGGCTTGGTCATTGTTTTGGTCTTCACAGGCGGCTTTTCTTCCTTTGTCTTGACGGATGCAACATCTTCCTTGACTTTCTTTATGTCCTTCTTCTTCGGCTCTTTCTTCTTCTTCAGCCCTTCCTTCTTCCTTGGTTCTTCCTTAACAACGCGACGTTGAGGTGCAACATTTTTAACTTCAATCATATTGCATGCCTCGAGTCGTGGTCGGAACTTGAAGGAACGCCTTTCTCCGTTAATATCGAACATGATCTCCCCCTTGCCAACATCAATAGTAGCTCCCACGGTCTTGAGGAAAGGCCTCCCAAGGATGAGCGGCAGCTTCTCCCTCTCTCCCATCTCGAGCCACGAAGTCAATGGGGATGAAGTGGTGTCCGACCTTCATGGGTACATCTTCGGCGATGCCCAAGGGATAGCAAATGGAGTTATCTCCCAACTCCAAACACATACCCATAGGCTCCAACGGTAGGCGTAGCTTCTCGAACGCATCCCTTGGCATGACGCTCACACTTGCTCCAAGGTCGCATAACGCCTTTTCGAAATTGAAAGAACCAACGGAACATGGAATTGTAGCGCATCCGGGATCCTTTTGCTTCTCTAGCCCATTAGCAATAGCGGCACTACACTCCTTGGACATCTTGACATGATCTACCCCGAGTGTTGCTATCTCATATTTATTTGCAAGTATATCATTAAAATAACGAGAATATGTAGGTACTTGAAGGGCATCCAATAATGGCATGTTGATACTAAGTCTACGCACAACCTCCACAAACTTCTCAAAGTGGTTATCAAGTTTACCTCGGAAGTAGCGTGGCTTGAGTTGTGGTATCCTCGTGTCTTCTCCCGGCATCTCAAACTCGGGCTCTTCGGTGACGATCCCCATAAATTTCTCCTTAGCAATCTCCTCCGCCTCGGCGGATGGTTTAGGCTTCCTTGCTCCCGCGGGGCGTTCCGGATCGTCGGTCTCCTTTCCCGAACGTGTTTGAATAGCCTTCACCGATTCGGGACTTTTAAGTTGTCCCGGAAGCTTCCCTTCATCATTAGTGAGGCGCCCAACAAGTTGTCCCACTTGCGTCTCGAGAATCTTCATCATGTTGAGCACTTGATGGTTGGAGCTCCCGACCTCCGTCACTTTGCGATCAATGTTCTCCAACACCTTATCTATGGACTTGAACTTGGTGATGACATTCTTGTTGATCTTGGCTTGCTCGTTCATGAATTCCTTCAATTGTATACGAAGTGGAACCGAATTCGAAATGGATGAGCTTGCATTAAATTGAGGTATACCTTGCCTGTAGCGGAAGTTCGGCAATTCTCCCTCCCTCATGTAGTCGAGCACTTTGGCTTCCTCCAGACAATCTTTGTGGACATGGCCATACTCTCCGCACTCTTCGCATGTAGATCTTGCTTCAGCGGCCTTCAAGTCTTGAGACTCTTTCTTTTCTATCTCCATCTTCTCCAACCTCCTCATGAGTGAATCAATCTTGCCTTCAAGTATGATCTCCTTCTCCACTTGCAAGACTCCTTTGATGTTCCCCGTGGTTGAACTGGATGTAGGCATCCGGATGATGCCCATGTGTCATTATCCGCTACCTTCTTGAATAGAGTGAAAGCTTCCGTCGGTGTAAGCTCGATGATAGATCCTCCCGCTGATGCGTCGATGATCGTCCTTGACGCCATGGTGAGTCCTTGATAGAACTTTTGCACGAGGTCTTCCTTCGAGAACTTATGATGTGGAACTTCCTGAGTGTACTCATTGAAGCGCTCGAATGCCTCCGAGATAGTTTTCGTAGGATCTTGAGCAAAGGTGGCAATCTTATTACGCAAGCTTTGACTTTTACCCAGCGAGTAGTATTCCTTCATGAAAGCTTTCATCAATGTGTTCCAAATTTGCACCGTCTCCGCCGGTTGAGAGTGGAACCATTGCAAAGCCTTCCCGAGTAGTGAGAACGGAAAAAGCCTTGCCCTCATTTGATCTTGAGTCACCCCATCCATATTGAAAGTCTGACATAGTTGAATGAATGCTTGGAGGTGAAGGTTCGGATCCTCTTTACCGGTGAAGGGTGAATGTTGCACCATGCAGATTGTTGAGCTCTTGATCTTGAACGCTCTTCGGATCTCCTCAAGATTCAAGATTGGTAGGTCGATGATTTCCGGGGTGCATATGAGGACCATGTGTGGTTCGAGGACCGATGGATGGTCGCTTCCTTGTGTGATGAGTGATTGACAACGTTGTGTGGACTGATTCTTGGCTAAGTATTGCAGGTGCAGGTTGCGTCTTGACTGGTGTTGGTGCAGGTGAAGAACAAACGCAAAAGGTCGTCGCCGGTGAGGCCTCCAGTGTGGAGAAGACAAGTAGGCTTCGTTCGAGGGACCCGGTGGCCAGTGGGATCAAGTGCGGGCCGCATGGTGGCATGAACAACAAGATGAAGTCGTGGACGATTTCTTGGTAGAGCCTCAAAACCAAGGTCGAGCCGGGACTACGTGGGAGCCGAGTCGTGAGTGGAGATTGGCGGAGGCTACACCGAGTTCACGGGGTTTCCGGTGGTTCACCAGAAAACCACTGGGTTCCTTGGTTGATCCACAAAGCCAAGACCGAAGAACCGAAGACGGAGCTGCGGCGGCCGCCGGACCGGTCCGACCGGTGGGGAGCACCGGTCTGACCGGTGTGCGAAGACACAGTCCAGAGACTTCGAAGTGGAGGACACGTGTCGGGATCACATGTCTTGCGTCGAGGCTACGCAGGGTGCGGTCGCCGGGCATCCGTCTGATGGTGAGGACATGAAGACTTCCAAATCCGCCCTTGAGGGGCTTTTATCCCTAGTTATTAGGAAATGGCATTTTAGACTTTTGGTTGCCTCCATATAACCCAAGAGGTGAGAGGATGGCAGCCAACTCTTGGAATCCTAGCTCATTTGTTTTCCTATTTTCCTTCCTATTTTCCTTAGGTTTTCCATAGGACTAGCAAGAGAGCTTCATGGAGAGATCTTGTTGAGAGGGATGGATGATCGGGCGGCTTTCTAGACCTTGTATGAACCTTTGTTTCATGTATAGATGATTCGGCGTGGTTCCTCAAGGTTTGGATGTGTTTTCCCCGGTTGTTCTTGGTGGTGATTTTCGGAGCCCTCTCTTGGTGATTTCTTTGGGTTGTTTTCGGGACATTTCTCTTGGGGATTTGATGGGGGAAATTTTTGGGAACCCTTCGTGGTTCTTTGGGCTGTGATTCCCCTCCCAAATCCGTGAGTAAAGGTGCTCGATTTTGGGGTTTCTTGAGTTCTTGGGTTGGAAGTGCTCTTGGCGGGATTTCCTTGATTCCTCCTTTTTGAACGAGTTTTGGTGGGATTAAACTTGGCTATGGACTCCTCATGAGGTGTTCCTAATATCCCCAAAGTCTTGTTCAAGTCCGTGGAGCGATTCGGGAGATCGAGATTTGGATTTGGGGGAGTTGACCCGCGGGTGCTGTTCATCCCGAGCTGCCCAGGCTACACCGGTCTGACCGGTGCTCTTGACCGGTCTGATCGGTGCAACCCTCGATGGGATTTTGCTCGGGTGAACGTCTTGGTGTGTTCGCTGGTTTCCTGTGGTGCTGCTGTTTCGAGTTTGGGTCAGTTTGGTGGTCGGTTGGCCTGTTTGGTGCCTTGGGGGCTTTCAGGCTGCGATCGGTCTGACCGGTGTGTCTCACCGGTCTGACCGGTGTAGAGCCACTTAGTGAAAGTTGCTCAGTTTCACCAGCTGGGATCAGTTTGACCGATGGTGCTCACCGGTCTGACCGGTGTGGGTCTGAAGACTCGAGGTTTGGTGTTCCGCTGCGTTCTCGGGTCGGAAAGGGTGTGTGTGTTGGTTCCTAGGTCCAGTGGCATTCCAGTGGCTACGTGGGCTTGGCCAACTTGGATAGTGAGTCAGAGACATGTGTTGGAAGCCGTGTTCATCTTGTAGGAGTTTCCATCTCCTTCGAGAAGAATTTTTATCGGCTCCCATTCACTCCCCCCCTCTCTGGTTCGCCTTATCGGTCTTTCAAGTGGTATCAGAGCCGGTTCGGGTCTTTGTTGACTCTAACCAGTCTAAGATCCAAGGATGGCATAGCAGGAACAGGGTTCAGGTCCTCCACACTTCGAACCAGATGTGGAGTAAGTGGATGGGTGCGTTCCTCCGCGGAAAGGGTCAGATCCTTTGGGATGTCACGGTGGACACAGGCTATGTCCAGCCGATGGACTTCCTCGCTCCAGGATCGAGGAACAGATTCGACGCCAACAATAAGGCGGTCGACTACTTGTTTCATGCTTTGTGTCAGCCTGAGTTCGATCGGGTGCACACCGAGCACTTGGCTTGTAGGATTTGGGTGGTGTTGAAGGAGGCTCATGTTGGGAATGCCCAGGTTCAGGCACGGATGTATGCAACCTACTGGAGAGAGTACGAGATCTTCACTCATCTCCCCGGTGAGACCATCGATGCCTTGTTTCAGAGGTTCACGGTGGTTGTGAACAACATGAGGGCCAATGTAGATGTGCTCCCGTACGATGATCATGATAGAGCGGTCAAGCTCTTACACTCTTTGGATCGTACGATTTGGGGCGGAAAGTTCGAGGCCATTGTGGAGTCGGAGAAGTATGACAGTCTGACGGTGAACGAGCTGTTCTCGAAGCTCAAGTCGGCTGAGGTGGATAGGGGCATGACTGCCAAGCTCGAGGGACCGACTGATTCCCATAGTCTTGCCCTCGTTGGTGGTTCCAAAGGAAAGGCTAACTCTAACCCATCCACCAGGATGTTCTCTTTCTCCTCTTTGATGTCTATGCCAGATGAGGAGTTCGACGAGCTTGGAGAGGACGAGCTGGCGCTCCTGACGAGGCGGTTCGAGAGGCTGCACGAGAACCGCGTGAACATGAGGAGAAACACGAGAACATGCTTCCAGTGCGGCAAGCCGGGACACTTCGTCGCCGACTGCCCGGAAAAGGTCGAGAACAAGGACAGCTACAAGCACAAGTCGAGGACAGATGGCAAGTACCGGTCGAGGCGCGACCACAAGAGCAAGCACAAGAACAAGTACAAGGACGAGCGACGATCAAGGAAGGAGAGCCGAGGCAAGGCCCGAGCGATGGTTGGAGTGAGCGACGTCATCTCCAGTTCTGCGTACTCCACCTTGAGCTCGAGCAGCCGTGAAGACGAAGGTGATCGTCGCAAGAACAAGAAGTCGTCCAAGAACCTGAGCGGGCTGAGCTGCTTCGCGAGAGACGGCTTCTGCACCATGGCACTGAGCTCCGGCAGCAAGAAGAGCACACAGAGTGACTCAGACTCTGAGTCCGACGACGAGGTGCGTGATGAACTTCCCTTCTTGCGCCAGGAGAATGAGAGGCTTGGCACTTTGCTTGATAACCGTGATGACATGCTTAGAGAGGCCAAGAAAATGAGAAAAGAGCTTATGACTTCACTCGAGGATGCTAGGACTAGAGTCGCTGAGCTAGAGACACAGGTGCTTGATAGCATGCTTGAGATTGATTCCCTTAAGGCTATGTGACGCCCCAGGTTTTTAATTACTGTCATTAACGCTAATGACCGGATCAGCCAAGTCAACCAGTCAACCATCGGTCAAACCTAGGTCAACCTAGGTCATCACCCCGAAAACCTCGCCAATGAACCCTAATGAACCCCTTGACCAAGCCTACACACACCCCTAATGGACCCTTGGTCACAGACACGGTCAAAACCGACTTAACCGTTGACGTCAGCGAATGTCGTCCGGAACTTTTGTCGCGTTTCCCAAAATTCACCTAAACACTTCAAAATCTACCTTTATGAAAGTTGTCCATCTTGTTGAGGGACACAACTTTCATGTAGATTGGCATTTCAAATTTTGGGTGGAATTTGGTGAAAAACTTGATCGATTGACAGTACCTCCTGTTTTCCGGAACAGGCCGGCATTCAATGTTGTTACGACGTTCCTGCAAAATCCGTTGAGAAAAACACTATATGGCCTTTTTGAAAGTTGTAGAGGGTAGTTAGATCTACAACTTTCCTATTCATTGCTTTGTGCACTTTTATTCAATTTTTGGGAGAAAAACGTGCTTGAACAGGGCCAGTTTGAAATCCGGCAGGCCGACGTCGCGTCGTGCGCGCGCGGCGCGCGCGCCGCCGCGCCGCCCCGCGCCTTCCCAACGCACCCGCTCCGTCCCGAGGTGCACGCACGCCAAGGAGGCCCCCGCCCGCGCCCTAGGGCGTCGCGCGCGCCGTAGTACGGGCGCCGCCCGCCGCCCGCCGCCGTACCCGCCGTGGTACGTGCCTTGCCCGCGCCGCCCTCACCGATTCTCGGCCGCCGGCGCCACCTATAAGGGTCCCGCTGCTCTTTTCCCATGCGCCGAACCCCCCCCCCCCCCCCCGACGCCGCCCACGCCGCCCACCGGCGTTCCCGCGCCCGACCGCGGCGAGCTCCGAGCTCGAGCCGCCCACAAGCCAAATTAAACCATCCTACGGCTTCTCTAGCCCTCACTCGTGCCACCACCCTCCCTAGACGCACCACCCCGCTGTCCTCCTCGCCGGAACAGTAGCCGCGGCGGCCGCACTCACTGGTCGTCGGCGCACCACTCGCCGGCCGCACCTCCGCCCGGTCCAAACCCTCAAATCGACGCATAGGGCACCCTAGACCCTCCCCTAGCCCTTCCCCGACCGAACCACATTGCAAAAGAATAAATCTTTCCAGGGTCCTTCTTGCAAAAGGGTAACTCCAATAGTGTTGCCATTTTCCTATTTCTTGTAAATTTTGTAGAAAATCACAGAAAAATCAGAAAAATGTAAAACCAATTTTGTTGGATTCATGGTGAAACATCCTACAACTTTTGTTATTCTGGCCTCAGCTAATTCCTTTTAGTTTTTGCATGAAAAATACAAATGTGAAAACCCTAGATCTAAAATATCTCAAAAACCATAACTCCTCTGTAGCTAAATTTTGGATATGTTGTGTGTTATGTCATGACTAGCTCCAATGCCAAAAATTGCACAAAGTTATGATGTAAATATTTTTCTAAAAATGTTTTTCCATTTCTGGCAGATCTGCAGAAATGATTTGTCTTGCTAAATATATTTATGTTTTTGAGCTCTACTTGTGCACACTGTCTTGCAATGCCACAATACACATCTAGTGAATTAATCATCATTTTTGGATTAAGAGAAATAATTAATCTTGATTTATGCATGTTTTCCTTTGTAAATTAATAAACCTAGTCCAGTAGAGATTCCATGTGAACATGCTGGTTCTTTACGCTTGTTTAGGACCACAGAGCATGCACCAGAAAGTTTGGATCATTTTGATGCTTATTTATTTTTATATGCATTTAAATGGAACCACTAGCTAGCCTTTGATATTTTCCATAATATTTAATTTCCTAGCATCCGACACTTACATGTTGGTCCAATGGACCAGTATAGGTTCTAGTAGGCTTAAGAAGCACTACTTTAATTTTTGTTAATTTAATTGCTTAATAAAAAGCTTAAAAGCCCTTTTTAATATTAAAGAGAGATTAAATAAAGAAAAGCCCTTATTTAAATCTTTATCTTTTTTGAAAGTATTATCTAATTCAAATAAAAGATAATCAATTCTCATTGCTGATAAGGAATTAAATCATGGATAAAAATATTATTCATATCTTTGCTTGTGAAAGGAAAAGGGTTAAAGCTTTCACATGAAATGACAAGTACAAAGAAACCTTTATTCAATTGTGCACTAAAAGAATAACCCATGTACAACCAATAACCTTCCTAAAAGAGAAATCACCAAACCACCCATGTAATTTGAGGATGGTTGCAAATCATGTTAAAAAGGTTAAATATACCTCCCCACCACTGTTAGTGAATTTGAATTAAATTATTTACATATATATGTACACAATCACCATAAAAAGGAATGATTAATGAAGAGTTGCTTTGTTGACGGATAAAAGACGTATCCCTCTACGATTCGCAAGCGTACGGACCCCACACCTTTTTCACCATGGGATTCCCAAGGTTCTTGTCAATCCGCGGAGCAAGGGGATTACAAGTGTTCGATCAACAACGACACACTAGCTACTAAAACCCTAACTACTATTATACTAGAAAACACTAAACTACACTAGAGAGAATGATAAACGATCAAGATAGAAGACACTCGCCCACGGGTCTACGATACTAGAGCATGCAATCGCTTAAAGACATGAAAATCAATCTAATCTATCGGGGATGTGACCACGGTTTCGCCCTTTCCCTCCTCTCGTAGTGTCACTACGCGAAGGTATTCATGACTAGACCTTTGATGGACACGACGTATTGAATGGATCCAAGGAAGCATTGGAGCTCGTACTCCCTCTACGGCACGGTTGCAAGCCTTAAGCATTAAAGTATATTCGACACAAGATGATAGACAGATAATCCGACAAAGTGCGATTACATCTCAAGATCGATTACAACCCATGGACGAATTAGAAGATCATGGTGCCGATCATGGCACCGTTGATCATGGTTTCCCTTCCGCCGGTGTCTTCCTTCTTCTCCACGAGAGGGTGCTTCCTTCGAGGTGGTTGATCTCCCGCCGGAGATCCTCCTCCTCTCTCTCTAGCTTGTGGATGGCCTTCGGTGCGAATAACTCCTCCTTCGGTGTTGGCGGCGCGTCGGGGGTTTTAGGGTTGAAGATCCTTCGAGGGCAAGGAAAACGGGACCGAACCGGTGCCGAAAGTGGGGCCGGGCCGGCCGGCCTGGGCCGGCCGGCCCGGCCCAAGTCGGCCCGGTTCGGTCGCCCCTTTGGCTCCGTGGGTCCTCGCGCACTTATGTACTTTGCCCCCTCCACTTGCACGATTTTGATGTCGTTATCCTCACGTCCAAGATGGAGGCTCTCTTTGCATGAAGTTTGATCTTTTACGCTTCAATCCCCGGGGGTGTTCCTCATAGCACTTCGGTCCTCGCCACCATTGGAAGTGATTTCAGCAAGCTTATGAACGCGAACAAGACTCCATGAATGCTCCTTTGAACTTGTTGCGAATCCGTCCTTTATGTCCATGATTTCCTACATAAACACAACACTTCCAAATGCATGCACAAAGATGAACTTGTTATATGATTAGTGTGCCTAGTGGCGGGTTAGTTCCATAATCAAATCCAAACCAAAGTGTAATGAACATGCTAGGTGCACCAAAATACACCGTCAACATCTCCCCCACACTTAGCTCTTGCTCGTCCTCGAGCAAGTATTCGTAAAAGAACTTCGTCCAAGGTGTGTAATCGTGTACCACTTATCCTTCTTCACAAGTTAGTCAACCCCTTCATCTTTAATGAATAAACACAAAGTAATGATAATCAAACATAAACATGGGCGTTTAGAATTTTTACCACGTCAAGATTCACCCCACAACTCAAACCCTTCACTTGAAGTCTTCAATTTCAGCCATGCTTACTCCTTTGCTTCCATCGGAGGGTTTTTATGGTTTTCAAAACAAAAATTCCTGCAACAAGTATTAGACAAAAACCTTTCTCCAAGCTCTCTCAAGTCACTCATATGAAGTGGCTATCCTAACCAAATTTTATAAAACTCTCACCTCCCATTAATCTCTCATATATCATGTAAAAGTGGAGCTATAGGTAGGGCTAGCGCAATCAACACAAGTATTGTCAAACTAAGAACTTCCTCTAATGGTTGTCTACCTTTCAAAGCCAATGATCATGAGAATTAACCATATGTAGGGATATCAAGGATGAGAAGATTTAGAATGGTGGACATGTGCAAGGGCAAAAGAAAATTGTGACTTCAAGGCACCAATGATGTCCTCGTTGTCGGATTGCACATGGTTGGAAATAGAGTAAAAGTTTCGTCTCACAATCAACGTGACATCCTTCCTTACACTTTATTTTTTTCTTTTCTTTCACTTGATCCATCCCTCTCATATCTTCATTGCTAACTCATCTTTCTCTTTTTCTTTTCTTCTTTCATTCACATATGATTTTTCTTTCTTTCTTTCTTTTCCATACACATACTTTTTCTCTTTATTTTTCTCTCTCTTGACAACTTTTCAAAGCTTTCAATTCTCTCTTTCCTTGCATGCATACAATCTGAATTTTTTAAATAAATCATGCTAGAGATGAGACGAAACTTTGAAAATAGGTTGTGTTCAAGGAATACGATGTACAAAAGAGATGTATAGGGTTGGGTATGGAATTCGGCGATGTACGTGACTTCCGTTGTGAAAGTCACGTTACCGAATATATGACAAGGCTAGCAACAAAAGATAAGCACAAGGACATGATCATTGCTCGAAATTAAAACTCACCAAGAGAGAAGGGTCCTAGCCTAACTCATCGTGCTAATCACACTTATGGTGGAGCGAAAAAAATAAACTTGGCTTTGGATAGGAATTTTTTTCTTACTCTCAACTTGGAAAAAGAGGTTTTGCTAACCTTTATTACAAGGGTTTTAAGATAATTTTCAGAACTGAAATCCTCCAATTTTTAGCATCGAACATAGCACAACTAACATGTGAAGCTCAAGATCGAAGTGCGGTATGGGTACTTTAAGTAGTAGCGATTCCACTAAGCACCACGGTAAACGTTTTTCAAACCACATACTTGTGTTCATATATCAAGAATCGAAGATTAAACAAACAAGTAAATAAAGATAAACAATACATAAAACACAAAGATATATATAAAGACTCTTTTTATTTGGTTTTCTTGACTCAACACTAATTTAAGACACTTGCAAAAATTTTAAAACAGACTCAAAAACTAAAGACTCATTAAAACACTGAGACTCTCACGCGAAGATTAAACCGAACCTAAACTTGAAGTTCAAAAGCTAAGGCTAGCGAGCTAGCTCTCCCCCACACTTAAAACATACGACGTCCTCGTCGTATCTTACAAAATCCTAAGGGGAAAACTAGATCTAGTGGTACTTCAAGCAAGTTTTGCACCACTTGCCTCTCATGTTTCCAACCATGCCGAAAAGTTTGCGCACGTTACGGTTAAGGAACTTGTAGTCATCTTCAACTACGCGCTCCAAGTCCTCCTTACGCTGCTTCATCGCTTCCATGGCTTGGAGACATTCGTCGGCCGACATGTAGAGATCCGCGATGGATTGACGGCAAACTCGACAAGACACCGGATGCAATCCAAAGGGGTCGTCGTCGCCATAATCTCCACCGTTGTCACCACCGTCGTCGCCACCTCCATTGTCGTTGCCTTCGCCACCGTCGTTGCCGTCGCCGTTGGGGCCTTCGGGAGTCCTTTCATTGGGCTGCTCATCCCAATCATCATCATCTCTACCGGCGGCCGCCCACGAGCTCGGGCTACGATCGTCGGAGTAGTCGCTATCCCCATAATCCTTAGGCTCCGGCGACACCTCCTTGTAATCTTTACGCTTGATGCCTTGGAGGCGTGCCGACCTTCGGACGGGTGTAGGGACCTTCTCTCCTTCGACGGGGTTGCGAGATGCAAGAGCTCTGGTCGGGACACGTCCTCCGCAAAAGATACGTGCGGTCCTCTTGACGGGTAGCTTGAGCTCGCATCGCATCGCCTCCTCCATCGATGGCTTCTTGGCTTCTAGCTTCAACTCTAAGCTTTTTGGAGGCTCAATGGCTGCTACAAGGGTGCAACACATTGCTTGAAAGGTTTGATTCTCGAGCTCCCAATTCGGCCAAATAAATAGTCCCGAGAGAAAAGCCCTGGGAACCTTATTTTCCTTTTTTACACTTCCCTTAAAATTTTCCGACCAAACAAGGAAGTCAAAAAGGAGCAATTCGGGCGAAATTCGGCGTCATCGGGCGTCGGGCCCTCCTGGGCCGGTCCGCTGGGCCGGCCGGCCCACCCTGCCTCGGGGGCCGGCCGGTCCGGGTTTTTGCACACCGCCCTATTTTTTTCTTCCTTAGCCCATGGGAAAAAGTTGGCCCAGTAAATCTTCGCAAAAAACTCCAGAAAACTAAAAGAAAAATTATTTACAGAAGTTGATGCCTTGTTTTTCGTCCTAGGCGGGACGTTCGGGCTCTTCCTCCATGGTAAAGACGTCAACGTGATGAAGGGGCAGACATCGGGTTCGTAGTAAACCTTAAGCTGCTGTCCATTCACCACAAATTGATCGCCGTTTATATCCATAATGGTTACCGCTCCGTTGGAGAACACCGAATGCACAACATAAGGTCCGTCCCACTTGCTTTGCAATTTCCCCTTTCCGAAGGTTTTAAACCTCGAATTGTAGAGGAGGACCTTATCTCCTTCTTTAAATTCTTTTTTCTTCAATCTTTTATCATACCACCTTTTGATTCTCTCCTTGTATATGCTTGCGTTTTCATATGCGTTCAACCTCAACTCCTCTAGCTCGCTTATTTGAATTCTTCGTTTCACCACCGCGGCATCGAGATCAAGGTTCATCTCTTTAATCGCCCAATAGGCTTTATGTTCCAACTCAACCGGAAGGTGGCAAGCTTTTCCATAGACAAATTGATAAGGGGTCATACCTATCGGTGTTTTAAACGCCGTTCGGTAAGCCCATAAAGCTTCGTCTAATTTCTTTGACCAATCCTTGCCTCCCTTCTCTATGGTTTTGTTGAGTATGCTTTTTAATTGCCTATTTGACGTCTCCGCTTGTCCGTTGGTTTGTGGGTGATAAGCAGTGGAGACCCTATGCTCAATTCCCAACTTGGACAAGCACCTTTTGAAGTTCTTCCGGTGAAATGAGTTCTTTCATCACTTATCAAGATTCTCGGTGTACCGAAACGGGGAAAAATCACGTTCTTGATCATAGTGATGGACTCCTCCGTGGAAGCTTTACGACATGGTATAGCCTCTACCCACTTGGATACATAATCAACCATAACAAGTATATACTCGAATCCAAATGAGTTTTTAAAAGGCCCCATGAAGTCTATGCCCCATACATCGAATATGTCGATTTGCAAGTTGTATTTCAAAGGCATAGAATTTCTTTGAGAGATGTTTCCGGTTCTTTGACATTCGGGGCATGACGCAACATATCTTTTAGTATCTTCATGCATCTCCGGCCAATAGAATCCGCTCGACCATACTTTTGCTTCGGTTCGAAAATGGCTATAGTGCCCACCGTACTCCGCCGAGTGGCACTTCCTTAGAATCTCAAGCCTCTCTTCTCTTGGCACACATCTTCTCATCACTCCATCATTGCAAAGCTTGAAGAGGTATGGTGCATCCCAAAAATATTTCTTACTTTCGGAAATTATCTTCCTTTGAGTGTTTTTGTCTAGATGATCGAGGGGCATCTTTCGAATTGCTCGAATGATGTCGATCATCCAAGTATCTTTATCAAGCACTCTATAGAGGTGGTCATCTCTCATCTTATCTTCTATGGGCTCTTTATCATCTTGTCCACGATTCATCCTAGACAAATGATCGGCCACAACATTCTCCACCCCCTTTTTATCACGAATTTCAACATCAAACTCTTGGAGAAGAAGGATCCAACGAATCAAACGTGGTTTAGCTTCCTTCTTAGCCAAGAGATACTTGATGGCTGCGTGATCGGTGTAAACAATGACTTTCGAGTTCACGATGTAAGATCTGAATTTTTCGAAAGCGAATACCACCGCTAGCAACTCTTTTTCCGTAGTGGCGTAATTTAATTGTGCCCCACTAAGAGTTTTGCTAGCGTAGTAAACGGCGTGAACTCGGCCTTCCTTTCTTTGACCCAAGACCGCGCCTACGGCGTAGTCACTTGCGTCACTTGGCTCCAATCCGGAGGTTGGATGATGGGAGCACTCACCAACGCATTTTTCAAGGTCCGGAATGCCGCTAGGCACTTCTCGTCAAAGTCGAAAGCCACATCCTTTTGAAGAAGGTGCGTTAAAGGCTTAGTGATCTTCGAGAAGTCCTTTATAAATCTTCTATAGAATCCGGCATGGCCTAGAAAGCTCCTTAAGGACTTAACATCCGTAGGAGGTGGGAGTTGCTCAACCGTCTCTACCTTAGCCTTGTCCACTTCAATTCCTCTCTCGGATATAACATGTCCGAGCACTATGCCTTGCTTAACCATGAAGTGGCACTTTTCCCAATTTAAAACCAAATCTACCTCCGCACACCTTGTAAGGACCTTTTCTAAGTTTTCTAAGCAATCCATGAACGTCTTCCCGTAAACGGAAAAATCATCCATAAACACTTCAACAATTTCTTCGATGAATTCCGAAAACACGGCCATCATGCAATGTTGAAAAGAGGCCGGAGCGTTGCATAGGCCGAAGGGCATCCTCCTATATGCAAACGTTCCGTAAGGACACGTAAACGTTGTCTTATGTTGATCTTCCGGTGAATAGGAATTTGCATGAACCCCGAGTATCCATCGAGAAAGCAAAAATAAGCATGGTTTGCTAACCTCTCGAGCATCTCGTCTATGAACGGTAGGGGGAAGTGATCTTTCTTCGTCGCTTTGTTAAGCTTACGGTAATCGATACACATCCGCCACCCGGTCACGGTTCTTTGCGGTATCAATTCGTTCTTCTCATTCTTCACTACGGTCAAACCTCCTTTCTTCGGTACACAATGTACCGGGCTCACCCATTCGCTATGCGGAACCGGGTAGATGATTCCGGCATCAAGTAACTTGATAACCTCTTTCTTTACTACCTCTCGCATGGCATGGGTTAGCCTCCTTTGATGGTCCACTACGGGCTTACATTGGTCTTCCATTGGTATACGATGAGTGCAAAAGGCTGGGCTAATACCTTTGAGATCATTAATTGAATATCCAATCACCTTCCTATGTTTTTTTAATAAAATCAGCAACGCTTCATTTTCTTCGGGGCTCAACTCGTCGCTCACAATGACTGGATAAGTTTTGTCTGGGCCCAAAAATTCATATTTTAATCCCTTGGGCAAAGGTTTAAGGTCTACTTCGGGCACTTGTGGCTCCTCGGGTTTGATTTCTCCTATGTCTTCGAACTTCTCTTCCTCCATGCTACCATCATGCGGCTCTAAGCCTTTTGTCGCTTCCTCTAGTTCTTCATCTTGTTGATTACTAATTTGATTTTCCATCGCTCTTTGCAGCGGGTCTCTAAGGGTTTCAATAAAACAAAGACTATCTATCTCTTCTACTTCTTCATCTTCGGGAGGAAAAGGTGTAAGGTGTTCAGAAGCACGACGAAAGTTATATGTGTACTTTGTTCCATTAAGGTTCATTGTTACTTTGCCTTCGCCGGCATCTAACACGGCATCTACCAACTTAAGAAAAGGCCTACCTAAGATTATATGATCAGAATTACTATGGTAAGCATCAATAACAAAGAAATCGGTTGGTATATAGTTTCTAGAGATTTTTACTTTCATGTTGCAAGCAATACCTAGAGGTTTGATAGTTCTACCATCTCCCATAATTAATTTCGTTGATGTTGGAGCTAAGTCTAGGTTGTGGTATTGAACTTTATCGTAAATTTTAGAAGATAGAACACTTACTTGGGCTCCGATGTCGCATAAAGCCTTGCATTGAACTCCGTTGATCTCGCAACTCAAGTGCGGCGTCATCTTCTCTTCTTCTTCGGATCCTATCGAGTAAATTTCAGCGAGCCGAGCGTATGGTGATGCTTCGGGCTTGATCCCCATGATTTTCTTCACCTCGGCAATATGTTCCGGATCCACCACGTCATCTCCAAAGAGTTTTTCAAAAATCTCACCGGTGGTTTCGAGGTCGTATGAATTTTCAGCTTTCTTCTCCGGTGGGAAATCCACTTCCGGTGCTCTTGCCATTCCCTTTTGATTAGGGAACGGTCTTCTCTTGTCGAATATTTCTCCGTGATCAATAGGAACCCAATCCATTGGCTCGAACTCCCTTAGTGGCTTCGCGCTTGACATGCTTCTCTTGTTCGTCTCATTTGGTGCGGCGAAGTCGACGTTTGGTGTAGTTCTTGACTTGATGTGTTCTTGTTCAAGCTTTTCCATGGTTGGCTCCTCTTTTGTGACTTCCGGGGTTGCCTCTTTAGAAAAATCAGCAAGCTTCTTCTTCCTTGAATTGTATTCCGGCTCTTCCGCAAGTCTTGTTTCCCAATCTCTTCGCATGGCAGCCGCTTTACGAACTTTTTGTAGAAGTTGGGCGGCTTCCGTGAGTGTTTTCTCCATGAGATCCCCACCGCACACATTTCGACGTGTCGCATGCAACTAGGGGTTAGGGAAAAGAAAAATGTATGCAAGAGTACGTCACCGGTGAAGCCGAGTTTTGGTCCTTGTTCGATTAATTCATTAAACCTATCCCAGGCTTGGTCTATCCCTTCCTCTTCTCCTTGCATGAAAGTGATCACTTGCCTCCTTAGATGTTGAACCTTGCTAATTGGAAAGAACTTCTCGCAAAACTTCTTTGTCAACTTGTTCCAATTGCCTTCAACTTCAAAGGACGCAACCGAATACCATGTCTTTGCTTTGCCGGCAAGTGAGTAGGGAAAGAGATTCCATTTGAACCATTCATCGGGAACTCCTTCTTGACGCACCGTGTTGCATATTTTCGTGAAATCCCTTATGTGTCTATATGGGTTCTCCGTAACCATCCCTTCAAATGGGTTTTCCGCCACCATCTTGATGATCTTGGATTTAATTTCATACTTGGTCGCTTCGAGCTTCGAATCCGACTCTTGTACTTTTATGTCTTCACATCGAGGGCTAGCGTAATCCCTTAATGATTTCTCCGGTTCTTCCATGGGTTGATTAACGAACTCCATCTAGACAATAAGATAAAAACAAAAAAAAAGAAACAAGTGTTTTTCTAGATGATAAATGTTAGATATAGCAAATAAAAGATAAACTAAAATATAAAACTAAGTTAGATGAAAATCAAACGATGTAAACTAACTTGCTCCCCGGCAACGGCGCCAGAAAAAGGGGCTTGTTGACGGATAAAAGACATATCCCTCTATGATCCGCAAGCGTACGGACCCCACACCTTTTTCACCACGGGATTCCCTAGGTTCTTGTCAATCCGCGGAGCAAGGGGATTACAAGCGTTCGATCAACAACGACACACTAGCTACTAAAACCCTAACTACTATTATACTAGAAAACACTAAACTACACTAGAGAGAATGATAAACGATCAAGATAGAAGACACTCGCCCACGGGTCTACGATACTAGAGCATGCAATCGCTTAAAGACATGAAAACCAATCTAATCTATCGGGGATGTGACCACGGTTTCGCCCTTTCCCTCCTCTCGTCTGTCACTACACGAAGGTATTCATGACTAGACCTTTGATGGACACGGCGTATTGAATGGGTCCAAGGAAGCATTGGAGCTCGTACTCCCTCTACGGCACGGTTGCAAGCCTTAAGCATTAAAGTATATTCAACACAAGATGATAGATAGATAATCCGACAAAGTGCGATTACATCTCAAGATCGATTACAACCCATGGACGAATGAGAAGATTACCCCATCAAGGTGCCGATCATGGCACCGTTGATCATGGTTTCCCTTCCGCCGGTGTCTTCCTTCTTCTCCACGAGAGGGTGCTTCCTTCGAGGTGGTTGATCTCCCGCCGGAGATCCTCCTCCTCTCTCTCTAGCTTGTGGATGGCCTTCGGTGCGAATAACTCCTCCTTCCGGTGTTGGCGGCGCGTCGGGGGTTTTAGGGTTGAAGATCCTTCGAGGGCAAGGAAAACGGGACCGAACCGGTGCCGAAAGTGGGGCTGGGCCGGCCGGCTTGGGCCGACCGGCCCGAGCCCAACTCGGCCCGGTTCGGTCGCCCCTTTTGCTCCGTGGGTCCTCGCGCACTTATGTACTTTGCCCCCTCCACTTGCACGATTTTGATGCTTTGTTATCCTCGCGTCCAAGATGGAGGCTCTCTTTGCATGAAGTTTGATCTTTTACGCTTCAATCCCCGGGGGTGTTCCTCATAGCACTTCGGTCCTCGCCACCATTGGAAGTGATTTCAGCAAGCTTATGAACACGAACAAGACTCCATGAATGCTCCTTTGAACTTGTTGTGAATCCGTCCTTTATGTCCATGATTTCCTACATAAACACAACACTTCCAAATGCATGCACAAAGATGAACTTGTTATATGATTAGTGTGCCTAGTGGCGGGTTAGTTCAATAATCAAATCCAAACCAAAGTGTAATGAACATGCTAGGTGCACCAAAATACACCGTCAACAGTTGCATATTGTTCCTTTATGGAAGAGTATGCTGAATGTATTCTTATCTAGGTGAATGTGCCCAACAAATACACCCCTTGATTGTCAATATGGTTTGTAATTGATTAAAGTAAAAACCGTCGAATAAATCCTGCATTTGCATATTCGTGTAGATCTTTCCGCCAGTAGACGTACGCTCGTGCCGGGAGGAGGAGACGAAGGTGCCGACAAAGAGCTGCCGAGCGTGAACGTAGCTCAAAACCTGGACCCAAGTCCAGAAGGGCCCAAGTCCAACCTTGCCATCGAAGGCAAGCCCCGGATCATTAACCCCGTCTTTTAAAATTATGCAATTATGTTTGCTATTATTGTGCATTACGTTTCAGGAGTTGATTTGAAACCCTAGATGCATGATCCCTAGGTACCTATGCTCTATCACTAGTATGCTAGGTTGATAGCTGCTATGCTATAGGACCGATAGAAGTCGAGTGATGTTCGTCACTCGCGAGAATAGGTTCCTAGATAGGAATCATAAGATATCCTTAAATGGATTGCTCATGTGGTAAGAGCATGGGACTGGGCTCCGGTCCAGTGGTCATGTGGGCTAAGCTTTTGAACGTACTAAACATTCGCCGGTTATGGGGCCGGTAAGCCTAGTACCTTAATGAGGCGGCACGGGATCCTACCGTTACTACTCTTGAGAAATCTCCTTACCGTCTAGCTACCGGGAAGGGTGGTGGATGGTGACTCCGGGTATCTCGCGGGGTATGCTGGATAGCCTGCACCAAGGACTGTAAGATTCGATCCCAACTCGAGGATTTTCGGGGACGGCCTAGGAAAGTTGTCCCTTCGGGGGCAGCCTACCGTGTGTTTGGGTTTACCTTGCAAGGTTTAAATCAATCGATTGTCGGCCTCTCACCGTTATCCGAGACTGCTTAATCAACTGGCCATGATATCCCATAATGATGGAACTCGAGAAATATTGTTGGATGAATTAATTGCTTGTCCAATTCTTGATTGAACTAGTTGGCACACTTAGAAATGGTAATCAACTAGAACTTGTGCTAAAAGATTGATAGTAAGGATCTACTCTTAGCAGCTGTTTAGCAAAAGAAACTCCACCGACTAAAAGCCTTTCATGTCTAGAGTTTGGTGATGTAGCTATCACCCGACGGTTAAGTCTTGCTGAGTATTAATATACTCAGCCTTGCTTTAAAACTGTTGTTGCAGGTGTGATTGACCGGATGGGTGACGACAAGTGATGACATCACGGATGGCCTCCTGTGATGTTCACCGTTGCGCTAGTTTAAATTATTTCCGCTGTATTTTCGAACTCTGAACCTTTATCTCATGCCATGAACAATGGTTTGTAATAAAATGTTTAATTCATGTTGTACTCTGGACTCGCCTTCGCATGAGTTTTAATGCATGTGTCGATCCTCTGTTCGATGTCCAAGTGATTTACCGGGCGTTAACCCGGCAACCAACAACAGGATGATACTTTACTATTGCTTAATGACCAAGTGATAGTACGGTGTTTTCCTGGGCGGGTTGTCACAGCTGGTATCAGAGCGATTGCATGCACCAGAGTTTAATTAACAACTCTAATCACATGATTTTCGAATAAAATTTGTCAAGAATGTTTGATTTGCAAAACACGTTGGTCCGTTAAGGATAAAATAGACCGAGAGGCCCTAGAGGGAAGTTTTTGGGTTCTTTCAGGTGGCTTAATAATCTATGGTTTATTTTGCTAACTTCCAACACATTTTACTTTATGTCAGACTTACATTCTTGCACAACCAAACTAGATGAGCCACGTGTTTTATATGTGCGCTGTTCCGCATCACGGGAATTGCGAGGGTTGATGGAGTGATCCCTTCCACGGATCCCATCTTCACGTCTGGTTGTAAGTTGTGTCTCGCCACGTGTTTCATACGTGAGAATTCCGCATGTCGCTCATGCGAGGCAAGGATATACTCCATTCAAACGGAGAATGTCCGAGGTTGGACGCTGTCCATGCAGCCGCTTAACGCATGGATGCCGTTTCTACAGTGAACGGTAATGTATGTGGACGCTTCCATGAGTGCTGGCATGGAAGGTTCGTTGTGTTCTGTGATCTTCTGCAGGTACACTAACCTCGTTTCGTAAGTCGCTAAGTAAGCATCAACTAGATCTCGACTAGTTATTATAGGGAGATACGTGTATGTGCCATGCCACCGGCACTAACTCCGAGTTCCGGCTTGGATGCCTTGTGAGGACGATTAGGACGTCTTGCATCATGTTAAAAGTCGTGAAAGAACCTAAACTAAACTCACGTCTATTTCCGTGCTCTCTGAGGTAAAATAGTGATAGCATGTTTTGTCCTGTTTAGCCTCTTTAGGTAGATGTGTTGTCGTGTTTAAATTTATTAGAGTTGTTGCTTAGGTTGCTGTCCTCGTTCAAGAATCTTTTGTCTAAGTGATCCTAACCTAGGTTGCTCCAATCTAATCCCGTTCAACTAGCCCCCAGTTCGCGATCGTAACTTGGTCTACCACAAATTATGCTTGGTTAGTCAACCTTTGTCTTACTAACTTCTTAGAATCATTTGGAATCTTGCTTAAATAGCACCTTCCCTAATCCTCTAGCTCAACCTTGCGTACCCAACTTGAGTTCCATAACCTTGCTAGGTTGCTACGCAGAATTAAGAAGTGTTGGACGCTGGTCCAAGATTAGGAAGTTCAGATTCCGATTGACAGACCTTGTATCATTGGTATGCCTGCTCGTTCGAGCTCAGCATATGATGGTATTAAGTATGCATGGCTACCCCATACCTTAACCCTACCCGTATTCGTGAATCGAGTTATCTTTGTACACTCGCACCCGACTGGTTCTCACTTTTGTCGTATGTCCAGATATACAACGCTGACTCTACGTCGGCTGATGTGGAATCATGGACTCTCGTGGACTACCTTGAGAAGGGTGGTTTTCCTGCACTTTTGTGGGACACCCTGAAGGACTTTGGGTACACCACTTACCCAGAGTACTCGACACGCGAGGTCATGACCACAGGCCAACTCCTTCGTTGTGAAGTGAAGGTGAAGATTTCAGTGTGCCCGACCAATCCTGCTTGGGATGAGTGGGAGTGTACGTCACACGGAAGAAACTTGTCCGACACGGTGCAGAAGGCTGCTCTCGAAGCACTCACAACTTTCTGTGGAAAGCACCCTGCCGAGATAGCCAACTCTGCAGCCAAAGTAATTCCGGTACCCGAGCGACATGTTACACCGGGTGGTGAACGAGAAACTATCCTTCCAGCCCAGAGCAACTCTCACTACAGCCCTGATCTTGTCACCTCAGTCCGCTTTTCAGAAGCCATGTACGACACGTACCAAAGAATGGTGGGAGAAAGCGTATTCTATAGACATCAGATCTATAGACACAAAGTTAAGGAAGTGGAGTGTTCAGCTCAAGCGTTGAAGGAAGCCCGAGCAATGATAGCTACTCTCAAGAAGGAAAGACGCAAAGAAAAGGCCAAGATACAAGAGTTAACTGAGATCATACATGAGCAGAATTTCCCATAGTTGCAGCATAACGATCAATATATGCTTGAACTAGAAAATCAACTAGAAGCTCTAGTAGTTCCACCCCCAGAACCTGTCATTCCTGGACCAGCGCGAGAAGAAGATGTTGAGGATATCCAAGGTGAATCTGGAATTGAGTCTGGACCTGAGTCACCGTAGTCCTTCAGCATGGAAGAACCCACCCTCGGAAGTTGGTCCATTGGAAATAAAAGTTCTGAGTCGTAAGAGTGTAGTAGTTGTAAGGAACCCTCGTGCGCAATAATCATGTTGGGTTATCTATTGATGTCGGTTGAACTAGGAACCTTGCCATTGCAGCTAGTCTGCATTGTAATTTCCAAAGGTTGTTTGGTAATCCTGAAAACCCTCATCGATGTACTGCCTTGATTAAACACCTCGTTCCGTAATGATCTTCGTAAGCATTACTTATGCTGGTTGTGATCAATCAAGATCCGTACTCCACGAATTTTGTGCCAGTCAAAGATCCAACTGATTCCTAAATCCTGAACTTATTCTTTTGGTCTTGCTCACAACCATGTGTTTTAGAATTAAAATAAAGATTGCTTTTGAGCATGCACTGCATAGCATATGCATTTGGGAAGCATGGGTATACTAACGTGCATTAGCATGAAACTCCGTACCCCTACTCTACCTCTCTTATTTGGTGACAATGTTATTCCATAGTCAAAGGTGCCGCGACGGAACCTAGGGTATCGTGTGTGCTGCGGCCACCCGACTGCCACTAGGAGCGCGCTAGGTATCTTGGTTGTGAGATAGCAACTCGTCACACATATCCTCTCCCTACTATTGATTTCCCTTCCAATCATCAACGCATATGGGTAACCGAGTCATTCTAACGTGCATCATGAGCACCATACCGCACCAGCATATGCATCACATCAACTTGAAAAGTATTGCACTTTCAAAACAACGAGTTGTCAAAACCTCAAAGTTTGCGAAATAAGTAAAGGTGTGAGCAAGATTATTCCTTGAAGTTCCCACTTGAAGTCATCTTCGTACAGGAGATTATGGAACTCTGTCATTAGCCTTCTTTTCTCTGTAATGGTCTATTGGAAATCTCTGTCGAATTGGTCCCTCGCCGTGAATCTCAATGACCTTGTAGCATCAATTCCTTTTCCTTCTAGCCAAGTGGAAACAGTAAAAGTATAAATTTTTCTCGAGTAGTCAAGGTTCTCGAATAGACAACATGGAGAAGTCATCCATCGTGTATTCGTTCTTGGTCCGTGCTCATAACCTTCAAATCATCCGAATCGAGCAAGGAAGTACGCCCAGGATCGATCGAAGCTTTTGCTACACTTCTCTCTGTTGCTATCATGAACATAAAAGTGTTGTACCCTGAGCTTTTCTCGTTTTGCTCCCCCCTTGATCAATTCCTTTAGACCGTTGGACCTCATCTGTATCTGTGTCACGTCCGTACGATGCCATGACGTCGCTCTACCATCAATTTCCGCAACCGTATTCACGACGCCGATGCCCCACGGGCTGACCATTGTCGAGCTCCGTGTTGCCTACACCAGATACCCAACTGGGTCAACTGACCGTTACAGCCTCGCAGCGATTATAAAAATGGAACCTTTTATCCGGAACCGCCGATACGAAAGCTCCATTTCCATCAGAGCTCGGCATTATCTCTGCTCTTGTTCTTCTTCTAGCTAGCCTGGCTACTTGCCACTAGAGAACCTCTCCCAGCTGTTTCAATCTTCCCGAGCAAACTATTCTCCGTCTTTATTTCCGACGACAAGAAGAAGCTCGGAGTAGACCGAAAGCAGAAACCAATCCAAGCTGCCACCCATGACTCCGTCTTCGGAAGAGCTCGAGTCATTTCGCTGGACATTGTTAGGGATGTACCTCTGTATCGTAGGAGGATTATGTCTGCTATTAGTTGTGCATGTGCACATTCATCGTCCGCTTCCTCATGAACGGCGATGAGGTAGTAAGAGGACACACCTTGTACCTTTTGTTCCAGCTGCATTTCCGATCATGAGATGTGTGTAGACAAAGCTTTACCAATTTGATATTGTGACTGTTGGGATGTCCGGTTTGCATTGCTTACCGCGAATGAGTCTCATAGAATATGTTCGAATTATAAGCTTATGGGTGAGATTCCGAGCATGTGCTAATTAGGGACTTAAATTTTCAGATGTTCCGACCGGCATGGAATAACCCCAATGGTTTTGATGCACCGGGTAGTGGTGATCTTACGCTACCGCCGCCCACGATGTTGACCGAAGCTTTCGTAGCAGCACATACCGAAGTGTTGTGCCAACTCCTGCAGACACAACAGCAAATGGCTCAACAACTACAACAAATGCCACCGATGCAATCGAAGCTTCAACCTTACAAGCCCTGTCCACCCGAAGCACCCACCCAGAGGGACATAAACGCCATTGTCGGCGCAACTCAACTGTTAGAAGGGCAGAATTCCGTGCTGAATCAGATGGTGTACGATATCATCCAAGGACGTTATGGGAACCCATATCAGAATAGTTTGGCAGGCAGTCTCTCTCTGTCCTTATCTGTGGTCGAACAAGCCCGTTTGTTCAATGTGTTGGAACTTTTGTTAGGACCAACACCAAGCCTCCGACTCAATATTACCGCCTTCTCGACTACCAATGGATCTTAGAGCCGAAGAGAGGACAAACCGAGGCAACAAGCGAGTATTATCTGAGATAGATGTAAGTGAGTGGGAAATTACCTGTACGGAGACCCATCCGCACAAGGGCAAACGAAGAAGTAACACTAACAAGACCACTCAACTCCCTGCTAGTGCGACACCTTCGCGAACCACGAAGTGGGCAAGGAGAAAGGAGAGGAACAGGCTCCGCCTTGTCAAGAAAGCCCCGCAACAAATCTCCAAGCCCGGAGACATTCCACCCCGTTTGTGCTACAATTGTAGACAACCCGGGCATTAGGCAAAGGAGTGCCCGAACCTAAGGAAGCAAAACCTCCAGCAACACAAGCAGAACCCCGGATCCGCTATCAACAACTACGACAACAAGCCGAGCCCACAAGTGGAGCAAAGCCAACTGAATTTCTTAGGTAACACCTTTATCCTAGAACCATTTCCCCACCTCCTCTTGTAAATTCGAATCTCGGGACAAGATTCTTCTTAAGGGGGGTAGGCTGTGACGCCCCAGGTTTTTAATTACCGTCATTAACGCTAATGACCGGATCAGCCAAGTCAACTAGTCAACCATCGGTCAAACCTAGGTCAACCTGGGTCATCACCCCGAAAACCTCGCCAATGAACCCTAATGAACCCCTTGACCAAGCCTACACACACCCGTAATGGACCCTTGGTCACAGACACGGTCAAAACCGACTTAACCATTGACATCAGCGAATGTCGTCCAGAATTTTTGCCGCGTTCCCCAAAATTCACCTAAACACTTCAAAATCTACCTTTATGAAAGTTGTCCATCTTGTTGAGGGATACAACTTTCATGTAGATTAGCATTTCAAATTTTGGGTGGAAATTGGTGAAAAACTTGATCGATTGACAGTACCTCCTGTTTTCCGGAACAGGCCGGCATTCAATGTTGGCACGACGTTCCTGCAAAATCTGTTGAGAAAAACACTATATGGCCTATTTGAAAGTTGTAGAGGGCAGTTAGATCTACAACTTTCCTATTTATTACTTTGTGCACTTTTATTCAATTTTTGGGAGAAAAACGTGCTTGAACCGGGCCCGTTTAAAATCCGGCAGGCCGACGTCGCGCCGTGTCGCGACGTCGTGCGCCGTGCGCGCGCGTGCGCCGCGCCGCCTCGCCGCCGACGCCGCCCCCGCGCCCTCCCTTCGCTGTGCCTCTGTCCACACGCCGCCCCGCGCCTTCCCAACGCACCCGCTCCGTCCCGAGGTGCACGCACACTTAGGAGGCCCCCGCCCGCGCCCTAGGGCGTCGTGCCGCCGTAGTATGGGCGCCGCCCCGCCCGCCCGCCGCCGTACCCGCCGTCGTACGTGCCTTGCACGCGCTGCCCTCACCGATTCTCGCTGCCGCACACCGCCTAAAAGGGTCCCGCTGCTCCTTTCCCACGCGCCGACCCCCCCCCCCCGACGCCGCCCACGCCCCCCCACCGGCGTTCCTACGCCCGCCGCGGCGAGCTCCGAGCTCGAGCCGCCCACAAGCCGAATTAAACCATCCTACGGCTTCTCTAGCACTCACTCGTGCCACCGCCCTCCCTAGCCGCACCACCCCGCTGTCCTCCTCGCCGGAACAGCAGCCGCGGCGGCCGCACTCACTGGCGCGTCGGCGCGCCGCTCGCCGGCAGCACCTCCGCCCGGTCCAAACCCTCAAATCGACGCCTAGGGCACCCTAGACCCTCCCCTAGCCCTTCCCCGGCCGAACCACGGCAAGCCTCGCCGGAATTTTGGCCACCCGCGCCAGCCAGCCGCCCCAAGGGCCACATTGCAAAACAATAAATCTTTCCAGGGTCCTTCTTGCAAAAGGGTAACTCCAATAGTGTTGCCATTTTCCTGTTTCTTGTAAATTGCGTAGAAAATCACAGAAAATCAGAAAACTGTAAAACCAATTTTGTTGGATTCGTGGTTAAATATCCTACATCTTTTGTTATTCTGTCCTGAACTAATTCCTTTTAGTTTTTGCATGAAAAATACAAATGTGAAAACACTAGATCTGCAATATCTCAAAAACCATAACTCCTCTGTAGCTATATTTTGGTTATGTTGTGTGTTATGTCATTACTAGCTCCTATGCCAAAAATTGCACAAAGTTATGATGGAAATCGTTTTCTAAAAATGTTTTTCCATTTCTGGCAGATCTGCATAAATGATTTTTCTTACTAAATATATTTATGTTTTTGAGCTCGACTTGTGCACACTGTCTTGTAATGCCACAATACACATCTCGTGAATTAATCATGATTTTTGGATTAACAGAAATAACTATTCTTTATTTATGCATGTTTTTCTTTGTAAATTAATAAACCAAGTCCAGTAGAGATTCCATGTGAACATGCTGGTTCTTTAGGCTTGTATAGGACTAGAGAGCATGTACCAGAAAGTTTGGATCATTTTGATGCTTATTTATTTTTATATGCATTTAAATGGAACCACTAGCTAGCCTTTGATATTTTCCATAATATTTAATTTCCTAGCATCCGACACTTACATGTGGGTCCAATGGACCAGTATAGGTGCTAGTAGGCTTAAGAAGCACTACTTTAATTTTTGGTAATTTAATTGCTTAATAAAAAGCTTAAAAGCCCTTTTTAATATTAAAGAGAGATTAAATAAAGAAAAGCCCTTATTTAAATCTTTATCTTTTTTTGAAAGTGTTATCTAATTCAAATAAAAGATAATCAATTCTCATTGCTGATATGGAATTAATTCATGGATAAAAATATTATTCATATCTTTGCTTGTGAAAGGAAAAGGGTTAAAGCTTTCACATGAAATGATAAGTACAAAGAAACCTTTATTCTATTGTGCATTAAACGAATAACCCATGTACAACCAATAACCTTCCTAAAAGAGAAATCACCAAACCACCCATGTAATTTGAGGATGGTTGCAAATCATGTTAAAAAGGTTAAATATACCTCCCCACCACTGTTGGTGAATTTTAATTAAATTATTTACATGTATATGTACACAATCACCATAAAAAAGAATGATTAATAAAGAGTTGCATATTGTTCCTTTATGGAAGAGTATGCTGAATGTATTCTTATCTAGGTTAATGTCCCCAACAAATACACCCCTAGATTGTCAATATGGTTTGTAATTGATTAAAGTAAAAACCATCGAATAAATCCTGCATTTGCATCTTCGTGTAGATCTTTCCGCCAGTAGCCGTACGCTCGTGCCGGAAGGAGGAGACGAAGGTGCCGACAAAGAGCTGCCGAGCGTGAACGTAGCTCAAGACCTGGACCCAAGTCCAGAAGGGTCCAAGGCCAACCTTGCCATCGAAGGCAAGCCCCGGATCATTAACCCCGTCTTTTAAAATTATGCAATTATGTTTGCTATTACTGTGCATTACGTTTCAGGAGTTGATTTGAAACCCTAGATGCATGATCCCTAGGTACCTATGCTCTATCACTAATATGCTAGGTCGATATCTACTATGCTATAGGACCGATAGAAGTCGAGTGATGTTTGTCACTCGCGAGAATAGGTTCCTAGATAGGAATCATAAGATATCCTTAAATGGATTGCTCATGTGGTAAGAGCATGGGATTGGGCTCCAGTCCAGTGGTCATGTGGGCTAAGCTTTTGAATGTACTAAACATTCGCCGGTTATGGGGCCGGTAAGCCTAGTACCTTAATGAGGCGGCACGGGATCCTACCGTTACTACTCTTGAGAAATCTCCTTACCGGCTAGCTACCGGGAAGGGTGGTGTATGGTGACTCCGGGTATCTCGCGGGGTATGCCGGATAGCCTGCACCAAGGACTGTAAGATTCGATCCCAACCCGAGGATTTTCGGGGACGGCCTGGGAAAGTTGTCCCTTCGGGGGCGGCGTACCATCGTGTGTTTGTGTTTACCTTGCAAGGTTTAAATCAATCGATTGTCAGCCTCTCACCGTTATCCGAGACTGCTTAATCAACTGGCCATGATATCCCATAATGATGGAACTCGAGAAATATTGTTGGATGAATTAATTGCTTGTCCAATTCTTGATTGAACTAGTTGGCACACTTAGAAATGGTAATCAACTAGAACTTGTGCTAAAAGATTGAAAGCAAGGATCTACTCTTAGCAGCTGTTTAGCAAAAGAAACTCCACCGACCAAAAGCCTTTCATGTCTAGAGTTTGGTGATGTAGCTATCACCCGACAGTTAAGTCTTGCTGAGTATTAGTATACTCAGCCTTGCTTTAAAACTGTTGTTGCAGGTGTTATTGACCGGATGGGTGACGACAAGTGATGGTATCACGGATGGCCTCCTGTGATGTTCACCGTTGCACTAGTTTAAATTATTTCCACTGTATTTTCGAACTCTGAACCTTTATCTCATGCTATGAACAATGGTTTGTAATAAAATGTTTAATTCATGTTGTACTCTAGACTCGCCTTCGCGTGAGTTGTAATGCATGTGTCGATCCTCTGTTCGATGTCCAAGTGATTTACCGGCCGTTAACCCGGCAACCAACGACAGGATGATACTTTGCTTAAGGGGGACGTGGGTTCCCGATCTTCCGTCAGGTGGAGATAGCTATCGATTTGGTGGAGATGTCACACAAAGGATTCGGCTTCCAATCAACACGACTAGAACCCCGCAATCGCAGCACCACTTCTCCTCTGGTTATCAACCATGCACTGCACGATTGACCTCACCACGAGGGCTAATCCTTGCCTGAGAATCGAAAGACACAAGCAAGAACAAAAAACAAACACAATCTGGAAAATTGCAGATGAATGATTAAGCTCACAAGTTGGGGTCTCACAAACCGATCGAGCGGCGAACTGTTCTTGACAGAATGACTTAAGCAAAACCCGAACACCTAATGAGGGTTGCGCCTACGGATAAATAGAGGTTAGGGGCGTGACCCCCTCTTTGGACGCACCCCTAATGGGCTCAACAAAGATACACGGCCCAAAGGCCAAAATATGGTGTCGCAGCACCGAGCCAGATTTTGGACGTCAACTTGTTTCGACGATTGCCGTTGACTCAGGACGAATTTTGTTATGAGACCAGTGCCATTGGAAGCTCTATGAAATTCTGCTTCCAACCATATATATAACGTCCAAATCCAACTCCGTATGCGACCTGGGCCTCCATTTTACGACGGGCTGTTCCTGGAGTCCGAAACTGAAACGAAGTCGAATTGGTTTAGGCCTCCACCTTGATCCGGACGTCCTTGCTGGTCTTCCACGCCTCCAAGTCCTTCCTCATGTCCATGCTGGTCCCCTCCTTCATTCCTAAGTACAATTAAATCATTAGGTAGCACACTATTCTCAAATGCACAAGAATACATACATAGGAACGAGCTCACCTGTAAATTCAATTGTCTTGCGCGTGAGCGAGTAATGGGACCTTGAACATCAACTAGAGGAGTATTGTTTGTATCCATGGGAGTGATGTACTCATCATCCTCCCCCTCTTGACGTGGAGTCAAATTGTTTAATTCCTCTTCTTATTATGCCCAGGCTAATGGTCAAGCAGAGGCTTCTAATAAGATCATGATCAAGCTGATACAGAAGAAGATCGATCAGAAGCCAAGAAGGTGGCATTCGGTACTCAGTGAAGCACTGTGGGCTTACCGGATGGCCCCCCATGGAGCTACAAAGACTTCTCCTTACGAGTTGGTTTACGGGCATCACGCAATCCTGCCTTGGGAGATGCAATCAGACTCAAGGAGAGTGGTGCTACAAAAGGATTTGAGCTCCAAAAATTACGGTGACCTAATGATGGATGAGCTAGAAGATTTACATATGATCCGTCTTAGGGCCCCGGAAAACATCGAGAAAAACAAACCGCGGGTTGCCGGCTACTACAATAAGAAGGTAAAAGTAAAGCAATTCGCGGAAGGCGATCTTGTTTGGAAAGCGCTATTGCCGATTGGAACTAAATACAGTGAATTCGGCAAATGGTCCCCTAACTGGGAAGGACCTTTTCGTGTGGTCAGATGCGTCCCCGGTAATGCATACATATTGAAAACTTTGCTAGGAGAAGAATTTTCCGCTGCAATAAATGGAAGATATCTGAAGAAATATTATCCTAGCATTGAGATCGATCGATGATTACACACATCTGGCACGGAGATAGCCGGCGCTCAAGAATGAGGCCGCCTTCAGAACAAAATCCATGAACAAGAAAAATGGCCAGTGCCTAGATGCATTGCCCTTAGCACAAAAACTACATTACAACTGCTTCCTGCAGGTTTACATCTATCAACCCTGGTGGTCAGATCCTCAAGGAGGAGGGAAGCAGAAGGCGTGGAGGAAGAAGCGAAAGTATGATGCAATCTTTTCTTTAATTCTTCGGTCGCTCCCTCTTCGGTTGTTCCGGGACCACCGTGACGGCAACTTGGAACGCACGGGGGTGACCATGGTTGGCGGTCTCCACCAAGCTATCCCAGGCCGTCTTCGGGTTGTTGTACCGTCGGAGACATCTGAAGCGGAGGAATCAAGATTAGGGGCAAGAAATCCAAGTGCAAGCACGAGGTCAAGAAGGAGTCGAAACGTTTACTCCCTACTAGTGCTTCCCGAGCCATGCGACGCTCGCGCTCGGCTTGGCAACGGGCGGACATGTCCCTGAGGCCGTGCTCCAGATGCCGAACGCGGCGGCGCGCCGATGGTTGGTCCTCTCGTTCGGGCGTGGCATCCTCGGCTTCGAGGGGAGGAATCGGAGGAGATGTACTCAGGCACATCTTCGGTCCCGATGATTTCTTCGGGAAGCAAATCAAGGCTGAAAGAGGACAAGAGGAAAACATGAAGCGCAAGATCATGCGGGAGAACGAGGAGCAGATCAAGAAAGAACTCACTTCCGAATCGTACGCTTCTTTGATGAGCCGCTCTCCTGGGGTTGCTTACCCTTGTCCATGGCGTTGGGGTTTTCTCCTCTAGAGACAGGGGAAGAGATGAGAAATGATGGATGAGTGTGCGAGTGGATTTGCAGAGCATCCCCGCAGGCTATTTTATTGACCGAAGAGGCGCATTGGGAGTGATGACTGGCCAGTACACACTGTTGGAATACCAAGCGGCAGGGTTTTTCTACCAAGTGCGAAGGGTTTTTTCTTGAACAGGTGTTTATGGATTGCCAAATTGGGATCCTCTGTGGATTTTGCGCCAAGGGGCGCTTGTTCTCGCGCGTTCGGCTCAAGATAGTTGCCGGATGCATTCAAAGAAAATAAAATTCGCAGATGCAAAATGCAAAGGGAGTCATCACGAACGGGCGCGAGAATTCAAAAGTTCTTCATTTATTGCCGATATTTACACATCCCTAGTACAATCTAGTCGAAGAGCCCGTTCAACACGGATTGGGGATGAGTAATTTCGGCAATGGCGTCGCCATGGCCATCAAGGCGCTCCGGGATGAGCTCGATCTCCTCAATGTCCTCTCGGCGCGCCGCCCGGAAACCGCGCGGCTCGTGGAGTAGTCGACGTCCGTGTGCGTCGCCATGGCAGCCAGGTCCAAGGTGGTGCCCAGACGGACGCCGCAGACAGCCACCTCATCAACGCGGTGCTCCACTGCGGCAAGGCGCTCCACCGGCGTGTCGCCGCGGGCGTTCACCTTCTCGGCCAGCTGCTCTACCAGTGCCTTCAGCTGGTTGAGCTCGGCATCGCGGGCTGCAAGAAGCAAGAAGAGAAAGATTAGCGCCAAAAGCCGGGTTGGATCAAGAATTAACCTCAAAGCCGTACCATCAATGGCTTCCAGCAGCTGTCTGCGCTGGTCCTCCCACTCCAGCTCGGCTATGCCCGCTTTCTTGGAGACGTCCTCCAGCTCGCGCCGGGACGCCTCCAGCTCCTCCTTCAAGCGGAGAGCGTCTTCTTCCCCGTACGGCACCGGGGAGTGGCCATCGGACTCCGAGGAATCATCCGGGGAGAGGTTGATTGGCCGGCGCACGAGGCGGATTCCACTGAATCAATCTGAAAAGGGGAATGATCGTCAAGGCAAGAAAAAGATCAAAAGTAGAATCAAAGAGGAGGAATCAACGATCATTGCCTCCGGCGCGCGTTGGCGCTACTCCCCTCGGCCTCGTCGGAGGTGCGGCGGCGGTTGAGGCGGCGCACCATTGTGGTTTGGGATGTGCACTGTTTGCAGAAGGGCTAAGATTGGCAAAGATTCGAGAGCTAGAAGGCCTGGTGGAGAGCTAGGGGCACCTATGGTTACATTTATAGGCCTGGCAGGATGAATCGTGGCTTCGAGTCGTGGCTGTGGATCGTGGAGCATATCCCGAGAAAATCGGAAGGTGGAAAGGTTTCCTTGGCCAGCCCGCCGACGGGTCGCTTGGAGTTCTAGGCCGAGCCGCGTTTCGGTTGATTGGTTCGGCTAAAAAGAATCAAAGTGCCGTTCGGGAGTTGGCGTTTCTCTACCGAATGGGTCGTTCAAACATTATATTTGAAGGCGCGCGAGAAGAAAGGAAACAAATTGCAAGAGAATATTACAAGAACGACCGATTCGGTTATACATCAATAAGGACATTCAAATGTTCGAAGTTTTGCAATCACACCACGAGCATTGGATGTTATCGGATGGGAATTGTTCGGTAGCTCATGGCAATCTTTTTGGGTACCGGACAATTCGGTGAGTTCGCGTCGCATTGATCTATCTTGGTGATGGCCGATTTTGCTTCCGCTTGGGTCTTTTCTATCAGTCCAGGGAGCTCGGCTATTTTCTCTTTGTCGGCCCTCTATTTCCGCCGACGGGCTTCTCGCCCGCTTCTAGAGCAGCTTTCCTGGCAATTTTCAGATCATAAGAAGCCTGCAGGTTAGCCAATGTATCCTTGTGGCTCTCTGCTTGGGATTGTGCCCCGTTCATGGCATGTTCAGCATCGGCTTTCCTCTTTTCAATGGCCGGGCGGGAGCGCAATTTCCTCAAAGCATGCTTTATGGGTGCATAAAGGGTATCTAAGCCATAGACAGATGATAGAGAAGCTCTGATGTCTTCAGGAAGTTCTTGGCTGACGGATTCGAACATCTCTTCGAAGTGATCAAGATCTTTGAACTGATCTTGAGCATCCTTTTCTAGCCAGGCAGCAATTTCTTTAAGCTTTGATAATACTTCATCTGGCAGAGGCTGGTGTACTCTTTCCATCACCTCGGCAGCTGGATTGCTCTCTGATGGCAGGCTTGATGATGATGGGGCCTGATCCTGAGAAACAAGCATTGCCGAGTTAAGAGTGCAAAACGTGGAGGTAGCAGAGTTAAGTACGGATGGATACCTCATGGCTGGTTTCTTGAACAGGGGCAATCACGGGTGAAGGAGGTAGAGCTGAAGCTTCCGAGCCGGGAGGTATTGATGCGGCACTCGTTGGTTGCTCGTGGGCTTCGGGCCGATGAGGAGTCGGGTCTACCTCTCGTTGGGATGGTTATCTCTCGCTTGACCAACGGTGATTGTACCCTTGGAGGACTTGACGGCCCCGGCCTGGATTGGGAGATTCATCTCCGGGAGAATTTATTGCTTCTGCAGAGGGTGATGAAGACGAGATCTCCACCGGGATAGGTATTTCAACCCCGGGTGGGCTTGCTTGTTGAATCACCGGGACATCCACAAAGGCTGTTCTTCCATTGTTTCTTCTGCAAATGTCAAATTGAAAGGGTAAATGCCAGTGTTCATCCTTAAGAAAGGACAGTAGAGGTCATACCAGTGGATGGGGCATTGGCAGGTACTGGTTCTGAAGACTGCTGGGCTCTGGTCTGAAAATGCACAAAGATATGATTCATCAAGAACAGAGTAATCTTGTAATCAAGAAGGTAAAGGATTTTACCTCAACAAGCACTTTCTTGACAGTTCTTCTCCTCTTAGCACTTGGAGGGGCAATCAGATGCAGACCTTGCCTCCTGTCAGCAGCAAGGCTAGAAAGGCTGGGATCTGTTGTAGCATACCTGGCCATGAGTTGAGCCAGAGTTGTGGATTTGAATCCCGTCTGCCGAGATTGGGCCTTCGCATTGTAAGCTATATCCCCGGCTCGAGGGGCAGTGCACCGTGTTCTCGTGGGCAAGAAGATGAAAGTCGAAACATGAATAAAGAGGACATGTCCGGTATAAAAGTTCATTGTATTACCTCCGAAGTTGGCACGAAATCGGGCATCAACTCGCGCAGAACACGTGGACGGAGCTCACCGAAGATGTGGTCGTGGAATTCTTGCCACCAAGAGTTAAAGGTGGGATGAGCTATGGTTGTGGGCATGAAAGGACGGTGTAGATAGTGGGACTACACACATATTGGAAGACCCCTGCTGCTGTGCATACTCTCTTTGATTTCCTCCCTAGGCTTAAGGAATTCATGCAGAAATAGCCTTGGGGGCATCTGTCCACATCCAATTTGCCCGGCCATTACATTGGGCCGATAGTATTCATAAGTGCTAACATTCGGCCTTCCTCCACCGAACTCACCGCAAAGTATGCATGGGCGGATTATGATGTTGATAATCTCTAGGAATCTCCCATCTTGACGGCCGGGCTCAAAGGAAAATTCAACAGGGAAAGTCAAGGTGTCGTTGTCCAAATAAGGAAGCCAGAGAGGATTGGGGAAACCTTTGAAGAATAACTCGAAGAGCTGGCTGATGTCCTGCTGAACAAGAACAGTTGAAGCCGCTTCTCCGTAATTCTGGCATCCTCTGGTAGCTTGGGGCTCTCCTTCAGGGTGATTGGATAAAGGGAAGAACCTGGAGTTCAAATCGACACCAATGATCTGATGCATGTGGAGCTGCAGCCACATTTGAACAAACCACCAAGGGCCATTGACACATGCTATCCTTTGGCTGGTATACATCTGGGTGACAGTCTGGTGAAGCATATGGTATACACTGCCCAAGAAGAATTTTCCCAGGGGAAGGCGGTTGCCACCGGCCAGATGAGACGCCATTGCGATATGGTTCAGGGTAGGCTCGTTGGCTTTACCACAGAAGACGAATCGCACGGCCACATATTCAAGAATGCTCGTATTCAACGGCACCCGGGGGGTTGTCCTTCATGTGTTTCAAGATGTAATTCTTGTATCCGTTCCCTGGCTTCACCCCTGTTTGCCGTGAGGAATTTTTGAAGTTCCAAGGCTGAACAGATCCTGTAATGTCAAGGCCGGTGATCATATATACATCGGCCAAGGTGGGAGACATTGGACCGTGGCCAAAAAGGAAGGCGTTGACGCCATTTGACCAAAAGTGGCAGGCTGCTATCAGGAGGTCTTCATTCTTGGGGGTCTCAGCCACGGATAACTCCAAGCACTGGGCGATACGAAGGGAATCCAGGTTGGTCAATCCACTCTTATCTGCAAGAATCCTTCGATACCAAGCTTTCTAGCATGCAATTGGAGGTAAAGGCCAGTTCTTGAACGCGTCTTGCCACTGAGGCGGTGGAGACAAAGCTGCTTTGAAGGGGATTCTCTGAGATTCAGCGGCAATGAAATCTCGAGGGTCAGAGTTCCCCACAGGACCAAGATAATAAGATCTCGAATTGGCCTCAGTACGAATCAAAAGCTCGGTAGAGGGCTCCTGGAAGAAGAGCGGAAAAGGAAATCTCAGGTGAAATTGAAAACCTAAATGCCGAACGAGGCGTACGGGGGATGAATTTACCTGAGCATCTTGGTTCTGAGCTGCCATTGGAGTTTTGAGCTCGGAACGAGGGGATCTAGGGTTGGATCTGGATGAAGATTCCGGCGGATTGCGAAGAACAGGTGTTGACAGATTTGATTCGAGGTATTCGTGGCTGGAGTCAATTGTGGAACAAAACTACTTTTATCCCACAATTGAAGGGGCATGTGTTAACACCAAAATTTGGTAAGGAGTCTGACTTGTGGGTCCGGTTCGATAAAGAGTCCGTCTGGTGGAAGGAAGGATATTTTCAGAGATATTCGGCAAAGAGATCCGCGGTCGGCTATCCGCTCCGGTTCGGCAAAGGAACAAGAGAGCCGATTTTGCGGGATTGGACGATGACGTGGCTCAATCAGGGGAGACGAATGGATGGATAGGCGATCGAGCTTAGAGATAAGTTAGGCAACGAATCCATTCGCAGTTGTACTCAACAGGGTATAAATATGGCCCCTGAATGTATGTAACAGACACAATCATTCCTCAATATACACCGGCCTTACGCCAAACCCTAGAGTCCTTTGTCGTGTCGTCGAGTTCTTCGAGAGGGCTTATCGATCCGTCGACCTCCGTGAGTACCGGCAACCTTGTATCATGTCTAGTATCATGCGGTGGATTTAGATTTGATGCAAGTAGTCTTGTTACCATGCTTCGTGTCATGCGGTAGATTCAAGCTTGGTTCAAGAGGGTTTCTTGTTAGATCATGAGTCATGCGGTAGGCTAAGATCTAGCTTGAAGCTAGTTATCGGCTCTATTGGATTTTGGCAAGGTTCAATAGATTCATTAAGTTACCCCGTGTTAACTTGAGTTTTACCTTATGTTTTATTTCATGTAACACATCTTTGCCCAATCTAGATGGGTTTGGATCGGCTATATCTCTTTTATGATCCTTGTTCGAGTAGATTTCATGTTTTAACACGTGGATCTTGTGCTTTCCGATAGCCGAAACCGAATCGATCTAGGTTGTTACGTGTTGCGGGTTCAAGCTTGCTAATGTTCGTATAAATCTTGAAAGAGCCGGGTATCATGCGGTAGATGCAGGTTTTTGGGTTGCTTTGGAGCTAGTCATCCGGTGGATTAGTTTCCCAAATCAATCTGATAGATTTATTCACTTGGTAATGTTTGTTCCTTCTTCATGGACCCCGAATCGGCTGTTCAGCCGTATTCGGTTATGTTTCTTCACGAGTAGAACACGTGCGTTATTTATGTTTTAAATGATGCATGCTTTTAGCTTTCCATATTTAGATTGTATCATGCGGTGGATAGATCTATTTGTGGAAAGTGGTACGGTTTTTCATGCAAGTTGTATCATGCGGTGGATAGATTTGTTTGATATCGTACCCGACGGGTCTTAAAGTAACTAGACATGCGGTAGACTAGTGCTTTGGATCTATGCATGCTTGTTTAATACATGATCATGTCCGTGCTTTACTTTATTTATTTATTTAATGTTAATCTTCATGGGGATCGGTCATGGCCTCGTGTGCATACATCCTTGTTCAAACAAAGACCGATCGCTGTCATGCTTACGTCATCCATTCGGCAGTGTTACTTTTTCCCCTTTGCGAGTTCCCGAATGGTTGCAATTGGTTGGCAGATAGCTTTCTATAGCTATGTGTCATCCCAGTTGGCTCTTTAGCCGTAAATATGGAACCTGCCGGTACCACCGGCAAGTTCCAAGCTTTGATATCTAACTCGCTTTATCTTTTGTTAATTTTCGGGAAAAATTGATCGGCATGTCTTTCGCTCTCTCGCGCGTGAGAAGCCGGCTTTGTTCGGCTCTTTGTGTGATTGGCGTTGAGTGCACTTTTCGCATCAACAACAGCGCGGTCGACATCCGCTCTGGCCCCTTTCGCCGTCGCGCAATCCTCAGAGCGTGTGCAGCTGGCGGCGGCGAACGGGACAGGCCGGCGGGGACATCTGAGCACACAGATGGAGCGAGTGAACTTCTGTGGAGAGAGAGAGTGAGTGTTGTTGTTGGAACAGGAGTGGCCTAGCTTCTGCGGAGAGAGAGAGAGTGAGTGGTGTCAAAAGGATAAGAAACAGACACACACACGAGATGACAACATGCGTCCCCGATGTGAGAAAAAAGGCAACCCTCGATGCCAATCAAAGGAAACATATCCTACAAGCATGCGTCTCCAGTACGAACTTATCAGTAACGGACTTTATAGCTCGCTACCAATACGGCAGCAATCAGTAACGGACTTAAGCAGCCTGTTACTGATAGGCCTTTGATCGGTAACAGACTTTACAAGCCCGTTACCGATAGGTTTGACATTTGTAACAGGATCTTTTAACATCCGTTACAAAGAATTTATGTAACGGGAGTTTAAGAAGCCCGTTACCAGAAGTCCACATTGGTAACGGGTGTTGTGGAGGCCAATCTGGGGGTCGTCCTGGCGCGCTTATAGGTAATGGGCGCCAAGCAACAACTGTTACAGATGTCGGTGGATTTAACAAGTGTTAAGGGCCCGTTACAAATGTTGTGTGACCTATTTGAGGTTTTCACGTAGTGAATCTTGCTCTATCTCATAGTATGGTGAAAATATCGGATCAATTTCATTTGAAAAATAAAACAAGGCAAGTTCCTCAATGGTCAAATTACCTACCAAAGCTATATGTCGATATCAATGCATAAACCTTCTACATATGCTTGCTTGTGACCCTTTGAGTTTTGCCAAATTGTTGTGACCCTTGGTAGAATATTTTCATGCTTCCGTGATCGAGATCATGTACACCCACATATACATGTTGACTCCTACACCGGGAGTTACGCAAAACATGCCATCCATCCACCAAAAATAAATACTCCAAAGTCCAAAGAGATTTCTCTTCTTGTATTCTTGCAAAAGGAGAGAGGGGTCATTGAAAAAAAAAAGAAAAGAGAAAAGTATATGCTCAAGAAGCATAGAAAAAATGTGCTCCAATCAAAGAGCATAGAAAAAAGGGAAATCTAACCCCCTAAAAAATAAAAGCAAGAGGAGAATCTCAAAGCAAGGAGTACTTAGAAAAACAAACAAAATATTCCACACACTTGCACATCTCGATCAAGTTGCATGACTAGCTTCTTCTTGGATCCGGTCTTTGGCTCAACAACATCATGTGGCACAAGTGAGTCTCATACTATCCTACCCAAAGCTCCACATACAAGCCATAGAGTAGGAAGTTGAGGCTCTCTTAAAGCCTTTGGTGAGGTAACAAATACCACTTGAGTGGTCGAGAGAACCATTCGAGGAACTTTGTCTCTTTTTGTGAATATTTCAAAACTCTGAGATAGGATCGAGAAAAGAGAAGGGTGAGTGATGCAAAGTCCAAACCATTCTACTCTTCAACCTCCGAAGGCAAGGTGGAAAGTTACAAGCCCCACAGGTGAAACATGGCTAAGTTTCTCTCGTACCGACCTTTTCAACAGCAAGTAGAGTATGGAATTGTGCATAGGAACTTGTAGAGTAGTAACATCAGAACAACTCCTGATAGTCCAAGGTCAAGTTTAGACTTTGCTCGAGGACGAGCAAATGTTATGCTTGGGGGAGTTTGTTGATGGTCCTTACAAAAAGTTTCCGATCCTCAAAATCCCGGAAACGAGAGTACATGAAAAGTTATATGCATGTTTTTAATACTAATAAAGTTCCACAAGTTGTGTTGGAATTTTTACTTGCATGTACACAATTCGGGATAAAAAGGAGTCACCAAGCAACACTGGGCAGGTGCAGCCGAACAAGCATGTGTGGCGGCCCTGTTGGCTGCTAGTGCGGCCAGCCCTGCATCCCGCCACGACTCGGGTCTAGGCGGAAACCACTTGCACAAACACACTTTGAATGGATAGGATTCACCGTGGTTATGTCGGTTTGATCCAAGGGTGTGAAAAGAGGCACCTGGATCCACGGGCCCACTTCAGCATGCACCCAACCGCCACTCGGAAGCAATCCTGAGCATTCATTATCAGTGGTGGTGCATCACATGGCTTTGAGTAGATACGGTCAGATCAAAAGATACAGACGTATCTACGAAGTGTGGAATCTGGTGGAACCGACCCAGGATACCGACTCACAACAAACCAAGGAGCGAGCATTAGGACCATCCATGACAAATGGCGGCAAATCATAGGTGCGGCCGCACCTAGAGGTGGGACCGTGCCTGGCTCCCGCCACTGAGATCCACCGACCTCCCACTGCTATAAAAAGGACCGACCACTCGTTGGAACAGAAGACACACCGCAGGAGCTTCACTATTGTCCACTTTTGTTTCTTAGAGTAGGAAGTAGTGTAGTTAGGAGCTAGAGTCGAGTCGAGCTAGTCTCGGGTTCTGGAGAAGTCTTCTTCAGAGTTCGGGTACTGCTCTTGTATCTCTCCTTTATTAAGACTTAAGTGCATTTCGAGTTATCTTTCTATCTTACAATCTGAGTCAACTACATTTAGCTTTAACTTAGCTACTAGAAGCTTTATTCTAGGTTTAGACTAAAGTGAGTTTTGCCTTGGTTAGCTTAGTTCTCTTGAACCATATAGTGTCGTGGTCGTTCTTCGCTTGATCTCCGGTGTTTCACGGGAGAGAGAGACCTTTCTCTAAAGGCTGTGGGAAAGGTTCTTTGGTTCGTTGTGAGCGTGGTGCTCAGAGCATACCTTAGTCTTAGATTGGTGTCCCGCGCAACGAAATAGTTGTGGTACCCTAAGGAGGTGACAGCTCCGGATGGGCTCTGTAGTCCACCATGTTAGTTCGGGCCGGTAGGATTCAGCACGTCGTCGTCCTTCCTTCTCATCACAGTCTGAGAGCACGGCTTTGCATGCCCCTGAAACACTAGAAGAGCTTGTTGCTCCTATCTTACCTTGGCTTTGCTTTACCTTAGTTCTTTTCCCGGAGTTGACTAGAATGGATAAATTGCCTTAGGGTCCTTTATCGTCTCGTTGTCCTCCCAACTCACTAGGACCTCTCTAGTTCTTTTATCAAGATCTCCTCGCGTGTCCATTTACCCCCATATATCTTTATCATCACCCTAGCTGTAAGACCCTTTTACCGAACCTTGATCCTCTCTATCGTTCACTTGATTATCTATGCCATGGTGCTTCCCTTGGGAAAATATAAATACGATAACCCGAATACCACCGGGTGAAGTGCTACAACGGTAATCTGTGCCCTTGCGGACCTTTCTGTGATCATGTGTTTTACCACCAGACGTTCCTAGCTCCATTACTAGGTGCAAACTTAGTAGTTAGGCTAAGGAGCATCAACAACGCCCTCGCCCATTGTCCCCAACGGTGATGTATGTCTTGGACACCACCGGGATGAGACTTGAGAACCACCCCATGTCTCCGGTAACGTGTCTCGAGCAACAGAGTCAATCAGCTAAACGTTCCTCAAGTCTCCCACCTAAAATTCAAAAACGAGCATGTGAGCGAACAAACAACTCAGCACTGGGGTTAATACCAAAAGAGTAAAACCAATGCCAAGCCATTTTCTCCAAAATGGGGTTAGCACAAACCATATCATCACACCTATCAAGGCTACCACCACGAAAACCACCACGGGAACCACCACTAGGGAACCACCCCTGCCTCGTTGGAGGAGAACGAAAACCACAAAAGGAAGATTGTGGTTCGTTCCTCCTCCCCAACTCAAAGCTACGACTCCTCCCACCATCATATTGAGCACAAGGTGGAGAACGTCTAGCAAATTGACCACCACAAGACTCACCATGCAAACCACCTGTACCACAACCAAAGGAACCAAACCGAGCATCCTCACGAGCACAGAAACCAAACTGCCAGCCACCCAGACTAGCACCGGTCTGACCGGTCACCCTGACCAGTCCGACCGGTGGCCCTCGGCCTGCAACACCACCTGCTACCTTTCGATCTCCCCAAGCCAGAATCGTCCTCACAATCGCCTTGGCCCTAGGCATTTTCATACGAGGCTCAGGTACACCGTTTGAAGGGTGGTACCTATCCTTGTTAGCCCACTCCTTGGTTGTCATGCTCTCAAGCTTGGCTGTCATACCACGATCCACCTCAGTCGACTTGAGCTTCGAGAACAGCTCGTTCACAGTCAGAGTGTCATACTTCTCAGACTCTACAATGGCCTCGAGCTTGACATCCCAAATTGTATGATCCAGAGAGTGCAAGAGCTTAACAGCTCTGTCATGATCATCGTACGGGAGCACATCCACATTGGCCCTCATGTTATTCACCATTACTGTGGACCACTGGAACAAGGCATCAATTGACTCACTGGGTAGATGAGTGAAGTTCTCGTACTCCCTCCAGAAAGTCGCATACATCCAAGCCTGAACCTGACCATTTCCAACATGAGCATCCTTCAACTGACTCCAAATTCTACAAGCTAGGTCCTTTGTCTGAACCCGATCGAATTCAGATTGACACAAAGCAGAAAACAAGAAGTCAATTGCCTTGTTGTTGGCATCGTGCATGTCCCTCGATCCAAGAGCAAGGAAGTTAATTGGATGAACATAAGTTGTGTTCACCGTAACATTCCAAAGAATCTGACCCTTACTTCGGAGAAAAGCTGCTATCTGCCACATCTAGTAGTTTTTTCCATCAAAGTGTGGAGGACCCAATCCCCGTTCCTGGTATGCCGTCCTTGGATCTTAGACTGGCTAGAATTTGAAAATCTGTAACCAGCTCTTATACCACTTGAAGGACCAAACCGGCGACTAGAGAGTGGGAGAGTGAATGGGAGCTGATAAAAATTCTTCTCGAAGGAAATGGCTACTCCAACAAGATGAACATTGCTAACCAAAACACGTCTCCAGCTCAACTACGTAAGTTGGCCCAGACCAAGTAGCCACTGGAGTGCTACTGGTCCTATGAACCAACAACCACCGAAAACTACTCGAGAACGCAGTGGAACAACCAACTTGAGTAGCTACTGGACTGCACCGGTCAGAACGGTCGCAAACATTGGTCATATCGGTCCCTGCTGGAGAACCTTGACAGAACCTGAGGACTTCCACAGAAGGCTCCTACACCAGTCAGACCAGTCTAAACCAAAAAACCCCAAATCCTCCAAACAGACCTTCTGAGCTCCAAAACTGACCAAACTCGAAACAGCAACAACACGAAAAACTAGGGAACTCACTAAGACGTTCATTCGAGCAAAACCCAACCAATGGTCGGCATTGGTCAAACTGGTCAAGACCTGGGCTCTCGAGATGAACAACAACCCGCAGGTCAACTCCTCCAAATCCAAATCACAATCTCCCAATTTGCTCCACGGATTCGCACAAGACTTTGGGGATAGTAGGAGTACCTCATGGGCATTCCATATCCACAATTTGGTCCCCCAAAACTTGCTAAATCAAGAGGAATCGAAGGATTTCCAACATGAACACCTATAACCCTAGAACCAAGAAAACCCCAAAATTGAGCCCATTTACTCACAGATTTTGGAGGGGAATCAAAGAGAAAAGAACCATGAAGGGTTCATGCATACATCGCCACCAAATCCCAAAAAGAAAGGTCTCAAAACCGCGACAAGAAAATCGTCAAGAAAAGGCTCCGAAGATCACCAAAAAGGGAAAATGGGAGAGACACAATCAAGCCTTGAGGAATCACACCGAATCATCTATACATACCATGAAGGTTCATACAAGGTCTAGCTTGCCTCCCAATCATCCTTCCCTCTCACAAGATCTCACCATGAAGCTCTCAAGCTAGTCCTCTAAATCCTAAGGAAAATAGGAAGGGAAAATAGCAAAAGCAAATGAGCTAGGGTTCCAAGAGATGGCTGCCATCCTCTCACCACTTGGGTTATATGGAGTCTAGTCGAAAGCCGAAATTACCCCTATTACATTAAACTAAGATACATACCCCCGAAGGGCCTTTTGGGAAATTTCGTCATAGCACCATCGGACGGATGTCCGGCGACCGCAAACTTGGTTAGCCTCGACGCAAACCTTGTGATCCCGACGTGTGTCCTCCGCTTTGAAGTCTTTGGACTGCATCATCGCACACTGGTCAGACCGGTCTCGGTGTTCTGGTCTTCGGTCTTGGCTTTGTGGATCAACCAAGGAACCTAGTGGTTTTCTGGTGAACCACTGGAAACCCCGCGAATTCAATGTAGCCTCCACCAATAAACACTCATGACTCCGTTCCCATGTAGTCCCGGCTCGACCTTGGTTTTGAGGCTCAACCAAGAAACCGTTTATGACTTCATCTTGTCGTTCTTGCCAACGGCCCGCACTTGACCCCGCTGGCCACCGGGTCCCTCGAGCCAAGCCTACTTTTCCTGTTCACACCTGGAGGCCTACCTGGCAACGACCTTTCATGCTTGCTCTTCACCTACACCAACACCAGTCAAGCCGCGATCTGCACTTGCAACACTTAGCCAAGAGTGAGTCCACACAATGTTGTCAATCACTCATCACACTAGGAAGCGACCATCCACCGGTCCTCGAACCACATAGGCTCTTAGTCTTCTCCGAAGCTCCGAGGGTGACTGGGTTTTACCTGATTCCCCAACAAGAGATACTCTAACATTGATGCTAGACCAATTATCACAAACACTATATTTATGAACATGTATGTTCATATTTAATACATGTCCATGATCTAATTAATATGTAGACTTTAATTTATTTTCTTGCTGACAATTTAAATAAAGTCAAAATAGATAAAATTGTCCTCAAACTTTTCACTAGGGGTCAAGTTGGTCTTTGAACTTTCCAATGGTCAATTTAGTTCCTCAATTGTCGTTTTGGGTCAAATGTGTCCTTATGTTGATGTGGTGGTGTATAACGGCACGAAACGAATGTGAAATGTTCATTTTGCCTTTGTCTCTTGCATAATGACAGGTGGGGCATATATGTTGCAAAAAATATTTTTAAAATAGATAGAGTACATCTGAAGCCTTGGAACCGTGAATTGGCCATGACTGATTTCTGAACTTGTAAAACTCCTGAACATGACCGTCAATAGGCAAAAGTACAACAATCTTGCAACGTTGTGTGTTATGCAGGGGTGGCCTACGTGTTCAGTGAAGATGTGTAGTCTCCCATCTGTCAGGCGAGCGTGTTGCACGGTCGGTCGCTGTTTGATGCCAAGCAGCTCCGATGGCATCCGGAGGATGACGTAGAGGGAGTAGATGACCCTGGCATGTAGCCCAGTATCGTCAGCACAAGGGAGATGAAGAAATACGATTGCACAATTGTGAATTTGATGTTTTTGCCATTTCTCATCAAGCCATCATTTTTTAGAAAAGGGAATGTATTTCAATATTCTAGCCTCTGCATAAAACTATGCATATAGCAGTTTCTTATTACAAACACGAATGCTACGGAAAGAACATGAAGGTCGGTTTGTGGAACCAAGTTTAACATCACATAAAAGTAATTTTGTTGCTAAAAGAGCATCCATTGGATGCAAAGATCTCCATCGGTTGCTCAAGCACACGACATCCCCGAATAATATGAGGTTGCTCGTCCTCTTTCTGCAGCAACACCCAAATACGGATCCAATGGGTCCCTCGGAAGATAACCTGCATAGGAGTAACAGCTCGAGTATTGTTAAAAAACATGTTAAATTTCCCAACATAAAGCAGATGCTCCAACCAGGATTTTGTACATAAGCTTTCTATTAATCCCATTTAGCCACCTAGCAAACATATGTTCAATGTTCATACGTGGTGTTATATTAAATGAAACTTGTACAATCCTCCACATAATTCTAGCCATTTGACAATCAAAGAAAAGGTGTTGGATTGTTTCTTCCAGATTACAGAAACAACATTTTAAACTTCCCTTCCATTGTCGACGGGGCTAAATTATCTTTAGTTAGAACTACTCCTTTTTGCAAATACCATACAAAGATTTTAACTTTTAAGGGCAATTTTAATTTCCATATCACATTTTTTTGTGGTGCAGGCAACTGAGCAATGAGCGAATTATACATAGATCGAATAGTAAATTGACCATTCTGTTTTAGAGACCAAATAAATTGGTCTCTCTGATCTATTAATTGGACACTCACAAGTTTAGCAACCAAATGGTGCCAAGCCTGTAAATTATTGCCAACTAAGGATCTCCTAAAGGCCACATTCAAAAGATTCGATCTGAAAGCCGTTGCTACAGTTGCACTCTTCTTCCGTACAATGTTATATAAGGATGGATATTGACTTTTGAAAGGGGTGTTATCCAGCTAGGCATCCTCCCAAAAATGGATTTGTGACCCATTACCCACCGTAAATTTGCCCATCCTCAGTAGGTCATTTTTTATCTTCATAAGACCCGACCAAAAGTGAGAATCTCCTGGCATGTATTCTACTTGGGTAATGGTTTTATGTCACAAATACTTGTTCCTAAGGGGTTTTTGCCAAATGTCATCCTCTTAATGAGTTTAAACACCCATTTACTCAGAAGACATCTGTTCTGCAAATTTAGGTCTAGGATTCCAAACCCACCTTGGTCCTCACGTGTACATAATACACTCCACTTTCTCAGCCTATATTTTTTTCTTATGTTCATCGCTCTACCAAAAGAATTTGGATCTATAATAATCTAATCTTTCAAGAACACCACGAGGAACCTCGAAGAATGATAGTGTAAACATTGACAAATTACTAAGAACATAGTTAATAAGAACCAACCTACCCCCAAAAGAGAGCATTTTTCCTTTCCATCCACTTAATCTCTTCTGAAACCTCTCCTCTACTTCTTTTCAATCTGGGTTTCGAAGCTTTCTTTGATGCATTGGTATGCCAAGGTATGTGAACAGGAGTTTCCCCATATCACAACCAAAGACTTCTGAGTACTCCCTCCCTAGCTCCCTAGTGTTACCATAGTAGAACATCTCACTTTTATGGAAATTTATCTTGAGGCCTGACAATTGCTCAAAAGCACATAGCAAGAGCTTCATATTCTTCACCTCTTCTAGATTGTTTTCCATAAAAAGAATTGTGTCATCTGCATACTGCAAAATAGACAAGCCATCGTCTACTAGATTTGGGACTAAGCCTCTGACCAGGCTGTTATCCTTCGTCCGTGCAATTAAGATAGCAAGGACATCTACTACAATATTGAAGAGAATAGGTGATAAAGGATCGCCTTCCCTAACACCTTTCTTTTTTTGAAAGTAATGTCCTACACTATCATTCACATTAATTCCTACGGACCCTTTTGATGTAACTTGTATCCAGGAAGCCCACTTAGGTGAAAAGCCCTTCATGCGTAACACCTGTTGCAGAAATGGCCACTTTAGCTAGTCATAGGCTTTTTCAAAGTCTAGCTTAACAATAACTCCATCTTTCTTTTTCTGATGCAACTCATGGATTGTTTCATGAAGAAAAACAAACCCCTCCATAATGTATCTACCAGGTAAGAAGGCTGTTTGAGAGGACCTAATTACTTTTTGTAATTATGTTCGTTAGAACCTTTGTAAAAATCTAAAAGCTTACATTCAATAAACAAATAGGCCTACGGGGGCAGGCTAAGAGCAACTCCAACAGTTTGGCAAATCAACTTGTTTCTCTCAGATTCATGATGTCAGTTAGATCTGGATTTGGCAAGTGAAATTATGCCAAATTTTTGGAGATGAACATTTTTTTACTTGGCATATCTTTTTAGAAGTTGGCAAAGCACAAGATTTGCCAAGTAAAATTTGGCAAACTCTTGGAGATGTAATATGTTCGTGATTTCACATATCTTGCCCATAATAAAGGCGACATTGGTTCGTTAGTCCTCGTCTCTTGCCCGTAACAATGGCGACGCAGGTTCGTTAATCCTCGTCTCTTGCCCGTTACTGAATTGAAGCAGAATATAAACAAAATATATATAGTATCTTTGGCAGAATATATTACGAGCAGGATTCAAATTCCACCACATACCATATATTACAAAAAGGATTGAAATTCCAACAATACATCGCATCCTTTATATTACAAGACAGATTCCATTTCCACCAATAAACACATCCTCCGGCATTACAAAAAGGATTCAGCAGAAATCAAGCTTGCCTTTTCTTCCTTGATTTTTGTATATGGATTTTTTCACTATGGTCGCTTCGCAAGTGTGGTGTTTTGTTAGTTCCCAAGAGTTGGGGCTTGTATCAGTGTCAAAGGATGGAATTTCGTCAAACTGGTTGTATTCCTCCTCGTCAACAACATTTTTAATCCCCACAATCCTTTTTTTTCTAGGCATAACCATATACCAGTTTTTCTTTGCAAGGTCAGGTACATAGAACACTTTCTCAACATCGTTGGCGAAGACAAATAGTTCGTTTTTGTAACCAAAGACCCGGAGATGAACACTAACATAACCATATTTGTCTCACAGCTATCTTCCCATTGGTGACCCATCTACACCGAAACAAGGCTACCTTCAATCCTACATAATCAAGCTCCCATATCTCCTCTATTTGACTATAATATGTGTTTGTCTCCGTGTCATCATCATCATTACTGTCATCAACGATGGCTCATACACGCACACCACTATTTTGATAGATGCTATTTTTATCCTTGGTCATGGTGTAGAACGTGTATCCATTGATATCCATTCCTTCGTATCTTGTAACAGTGAACAACTGCCCCGCTGCTAGATTCCTTATCTCGTCGGTAATTACAACATTATTGCTGCATGTCTCGACATAATCTCGGAGCCACGTGCTGAAACCTTGTATGGATGCTTCTTGCCGAGGAAACAATGGTGCCACATAAATACGTATTTCTTTGAATGTCTTAGCCATATTACGCAAGTATCTTCCAAGCAGTGTGGGCAAGCTGCACCTTTCCTTTTACTCTGGCCAGAGAGGTTGCAATGAGCCGTGTTGTCGTTGATGGTGGTGAACAACATGCCATGCATTATGAACTCTTCATGCTTGTACTCATCCCAAACCTCCAACACACCAGGCTTCCACAATATCTTCAAGTCATCAACTAGTGGCCTCAAGTAGACATCAATACGGTCGCCAGGTTGCTTTGGCCTAGAGACCAATATTGTCAGCATCATATATTTCTATTTCTTGCATAGCCAGGGTGGAAGGTTGTACAACGACAGCACAACAGGCCAGGTGCTATGTGTTGATCTCTGGTTACCGAATGGGTTCACGCCATCTGTGCCCATATCAAACCGTATGCTCCTTGCGTCGTCAAACCATCAGAAGTGGGTGTTAATGTTACCCCATTGCTCTGCATCTGTGGGGTGCCTAAACTTGCTATCTTTCTTATAATTAAGCTCCTTTCGGGTTCTTCATGCCAATGAAAGAGTTGGGCCTCCTTTCGTGTTGCGAACCATCTTCTCAGCCGAGGAATGATGCAAAAATACCATGCCACCCTCACAGGAGCCCCTCTGTTAGCCTTCTTCTTGCCTCTGATCTCACTGGGCTCGTTCTCATCATCAGCATTATTATCATCTCCACCATCCATTTTCCTCTTGTACCGATGATAGCCACACTTGGGGCACTTGTCAAGGTCTGCATAATCTCCACAGAACAATACACAACTGTTCTTGCATGCATGGATTTTTTCAACCTCTATTCCCAGAGGACAGATTATCTTCTTCGCCTCATAGACAGACTCTGCTATTTGGTTTCCTTTAGGTAGCATATCTCTAAGCACATCCAATAGAAGTTTGAAACTTTTGTTGCTCCAACCATGATCTGCCTTAAGCTGCAAAAGTTTTAGATCACTAGAAAGGCGAGAGTACTTCTGGCAATCAGGATAGAGGGGTTTCTTTGAATCTTCAATGAACTGCTTCAGCCTCGCTAATTTAGAAGGTGTGTACACTCGTTGAAACTCAACATCCCACAACATTTGATCAACATTGTGCACACATTGCAACACCTCACCATCATTGAAGCCCCTAACTTCTTGATCAGTGATGTCCTTAGGCCTCAACACATTTGGTGGGAATAATAGTTCATTTCCCTCAAAAAGTCCACTGTCATCAAGGTCATCATCATGGTCGGTAGCATGGTGTCGCACTTCACCTTCATTTAGGCAGTCTGCTTCGAGTTCATTAAGGCCTTTCTCACCATGTTTATTCCAACACGTGTAATTCTTTGTGAAACCACGTGTGACCAAATGATGAAAAATGATTTCCCATTGTGCGAATTTCTTTTGGTTGAGACAATCAATACAGGGGCAAAGCATTGCCTGAACACCACGATTTCTCATATCCACCTCTACTTGATTTAGAAAACCATTGATCCCGGTTTAGAAATTCTCCCATTCTTCTTGGGGCTGTTTGTACATCCAAGCCCGAGAAGTAGACGCCATCTGCATTCCATACAACAAATTAGCATAATTCATCACACAAAAAGACAACTAAATAATTTGAATAAAAGGGGCCAATTAATTTCCACCTTGATGAGGACTTTCTACGAGGTGAGCGCGGCCGAGGAGGAGGATCGGAGGCGGCGTCGCGGCCACAGTGACAGTGTGGAGGACGGCGCGGTCGACGTCTGCTCTGGCCCCTTTCACCGTCGCGCACATGCGGCCGGCTGGCTTGCTGCAGCGCTGGCTTTCTGAGGAGAGAAATTAAGTGCGCTCCTCAGAGCGCGCGCATCTGGCGGCGGCGAACGGGATAGGCTGGCGAGGACATCTGAGCACACAGATCGAACGTGTGACCTTCTGAGGAGAGAGAGAGAGAGAGTGTTGTTGTCAGAACCGGAGTGGCCTTTTGCGGAGAGAGCGAGTGGTGTCTGAAGGTGAAGACACAGATGAGATAACAACATGCGTCTCCGATGTGATAAAAAGGCGACCCTAGGTGGCAATCAAAGGAGAAACATCCTACAAGCATGCGTCTCTAGTACGAAATTATCAGTAACGGACTTTATAGCCCATTACCAATGTAGCAGCGATCACTAACGGACTTACGCAGCCCGTTACTGACAGGGCATTGATCGGTAATGTACTTTACAAACGCGTTATCGATTGGTTTAACATTTGTAACGGGCTCTATTTAACATCCGTTACAAAGAATTTATGTAACGGGCGTTTAAGAAGCCCATTACCAGAAGTCCACATTGGTAACGGGCATTGTGGAGGCCAACCCTGGGCCGGCCTGCCGCACTTATAGGTAACGGGCGCCAAACAACAACCGTTCTAGATGTGGGTGGATGTAACGGGCGTTAAGGGACCATTACAAATGCTGCGCGACCTATTTGAGGTTTTCATGTAGTGTTAGTTGAGTCTGATTGTGAATTCGACCATTTGGCTCTTGGCCACCTTTGTGGTGATTTAACTGAGGAGCTAATGGACGATAATAATCCGCTCTTGGATCTTTCATCTAGACCTAGTAAAAGGTGCACCGGTTCTAAGTAGTAGATCAAAAGATGAAGGTCAAAAATTTGCAGCCAACCCGCAAAGGACAAACAACCAAAAAACATAATGTTCTTACATGAAAGGTGTTTTTTTGGAATAGCAGAGGTCCTCAGGACTTGGCTAAAACTAATTTTCTTCGTGACTTATCTGCGGAAAAGACCTTAATTTTATTGCCTTACTCTCAACCCACAAAAGATACTTCACTGATGCTATGTTAGAAGACTATTGTGGGGGCAGAGATTTTTATTGGCATTGGGTCCAACCTAGAGGCAGATCAAAAGGTATTTTGCTAGGAGTTAACTTATCTGTTTTTGTGGTAGAGAATACTCAGGTGGGTAATTTTTTTTGTGAACTTCACTGTTAAGAACAAATGCGATGGCTTTCGTTGGGTTTTAATGGCTGTATACAGTGCGACTCAACCTGAACATAAAGATAGCTTTCTTGCAGAATTTGTCAGTACCTATAGTAGTCAGACTTTACCACTTATGGTGGGTGGTGATTTTAACATTATTTGAAGTCCCGATGAAAAGAATAATGATCATTTCGACAGTAGGTGGCCTTTGTTGTTTAATGCTTGCATTGAATCCTTGAATCTAAGAGAGTTGGCACTTTGTGGGAGAAGATTCACATGGGCAAGTTCAGCAGAGATACCAACCTTTGAGAAAATGGATATAATTTTGGTTAGTACAGAATGGGAGCAAAGTTTCCTGTCTCAACGGTTGAAGATTTAACTAGAGAACTCTCAGATCACACGCCACTTTTTCTTAATACTGGAGATGCAGCTCACAGAGGCAACACTCACCAATTTAAATTTGAATTGGGATGGTTGACTAGAGATGGTTTCCATGATATGGTAGCTAAAGTGTGGCAAAGTGCCTCCAGGGGAAACTCTCCTATGCAACAGTGGTAGAATAAAATTAGGGTTGTTAGAAGATGGTTGAGGGGTTGGGCAAAAAATTTAGTGGGAGAAAATAAAAGAAAAAATCCTTCTTGTTGGCCTAATTGGATTTTCTTGACAAGATAGCAAAAGGCAATGTGTTATCACTACAAGAAGCTGAATATAAAAGTTGTCTTCATGCCAAACTAACTAAAGAAGAGGAGTTATACTGGCTCCAAAGATCTAAAGCCACTAGACTAGTGCACGGTGATGATAATACAACATATTTTCAGCTACTTGCAAATGGTAGATATCGCAAAACGAGAATTTATCAACTAGAGCGGGAGAAAGGAGTCATAGTGGGAAAGGAAAACCTAAAAACTTATATTACAAATTTTTATAAGGGATTGTTTGGATCCCCTGAAAGTAATCATTTTACTTTGAATGAGACTCATTGAGGATATTCCTCAGGTCTCTGATTTAGAAAATGAGATCCTTTCAGGCGCTTTTAGTGAGAATGAGATTAAAGAGGCAATTTTTCAAATGGAACACAATAAGGCACCTGGGCTGAATGGCTTGCCAACTGAATTTTATCAGTTTTTTTGGATATAATAAAGCTTGACCTATTGGCGTTGTTTAACGAGTTTCATCAAGGAACTTTACCTTTGCACTGTCTCAATTTTGGCATAATTACTTTGATACCTAAAAAAGCCGAAGCGATCATGATTCAACGGCTTGTTCTTCAAGCTTTGCAAGTGAGTAGGTAAAGCATACAAAAAATTGTACTGCACAGAGATAATCACAAAAGCATGTCTCTTCAGATGCAAAATCACACACACATATTACAGTCATCATTGATACATCAGAACAAGGTTACAATGCGGCCGTATCTTCATGACGTGATATGCAAAATCACACACACAGAGATTACAGTCATCATTGATACATCAGAACAAGGTTGCAATGCTGCCATATCTTCATGACGAGATATGCATAATCACACACACACACATCGATCTTTCTCGCAGGTCGTCGATCTTGCTGCATGTGGTCATTGAATAAGCTCCATTTTTGTTGATAGCTTAGAGAACTAATTCTTGGCTTGCAATGAGACCACAAAGCTGCCTATCTAAACATGCACTTTTGGTTTGCAAGAGCATTCCGCGAGTGGAAGGAGAAAGCATAGGAAAAATAATGATCATTGGACACAGGATGAAGGATTGTTCATCCTGAAAACAATGATCATTAGACACAGGATGAAATTGTTCATCCTAATGCCAGAAGGTTCTGGGCTACCTTCCCCGGACACGGCTGCGAGAAAGAAGTATGTCACAAGAATTCTTCTGGCAGCTGTGTTAGAGGGATGAGCAACCCAATCACCCATATCTAGGGATGAAAGCAAATCTCATCGGATCGGGTAATACCTTTACCACATCCGCATCCATATTTTTTTGTCAGATGTGGGTCGGAGCTGATATTACACGGGTGCTGTTACGAATGCAGATTTTTTCGGATGTCGGATATGGTACGGAGTCGGAGCAGATGTGGATTAATATAGTTGGATAATACATGCTTATATTTAGTTTCAAATGGTGACAAATGATTCTCTACGCATGACTGTGGTTAAGATTTTTGATGCACGTGCAGACACTATATATATAACTAAAATTTTGTGGGCTAAAAATTATGTATAGGTAAAAAATCAGTGTATGAGCCGTATTGGGCTGCCATAGTAGTCAGATATCCTATTATAGGCCTCGGATTACCTGTATTCAATTATCAAATAATCCATATCTGTCGGATATCACTAACATCATATCCTAATTCGCATCCGCACACAATCGGATTCGGATTATCCACATCCACATGGATATCAAAAACTCTTCTCCATATCCGCATAATTTGGATTCAAATCGGATCGGATGCGGGAATTATCCAAACACTACAAGAAACTATTTAATCTGTGACGTAACCATTCTGTCGCGGATTAAATAAATTTCGTTGCAAATCAGCATCTACGACGATTTACATTTTCGTGGTGGAATGAGCGTCATTGATTAAATCTCTCGACGTTCCCTTAATAAACGTCGCGATCCGTGACGTATCTGAATCGTCACGGAGCAGCCCGAGGCCCATGCAGCCCAACCCATGGCTCACTATCCGTGACAAAATAAAATCGTCACGGATTGCTACGGACTCATGTGACATGGCCGCCGACTTGGATGCCACCCCGGATGCCGATGTGGCGTGCCACCCGGCTGCCGACGTGGCGTGCCACCCGGGCCGCCGACGTGGCGTGCCACATGGCTGCTGACTCGGATGGTTTTGATGACATGGACAATGACGCAGTTTGCCACATGGCTGCTGACGTGGCAGCTGACCTGGACGACCGCAATGACGTGGACAATGACGTGGCCTGATGACGTGCAATTTTTAGGACCCTTGTGTGACAGGCCTTATTCTAGCAGTGGGCCACATTTCGTCCCAGAATTTCAGCCTGCTGAAATCAATTCAGCCCACAAAAAATACCCATCACATTTAACCAACAGAATAATAGACACAAAAATTTTTCATACAGAATTCAGCCCAGATACAATCAAATTCAGCCCATAAGACAATCACATAATTTTCTGTAATTTAACATTTGTATCTTTTCCAGTCTCATTTTGCATCACAACACAAATCTGTTGCAAAGTTTGCATCAGCAGCATCTATCTATACAACAGGTCCTCCTCAACATCTATTCAGCGGCAAAAATGAAGCTCCACAAACAGAAGTATGAACCAACAAAAAACTCTATATAGCAGCCACATTTTCCATCAGAAGCAAGGCAAGGCCAACAAAAAAGACATGCAAAAAAGACATGCAGGTCGCCAGGAGCATCAGTTGTACATCACACCATGAGCCAACAACTTCTCACCATGAGCCACCAGCAGGTCACCAGGATGTGAACCTCGAAACCAAAAGAATAAGACAGTTAACTTGCAGTGCTAACAAGACAAAAACAATATTATGTAGCTATTAGCATGCCAGATTGTTTAGAAAAAAACATATAGAACCATTCCTACAATATAGAACCACTGAACCACAAATACACAAATATTAGAAAAACTAGGTGGAACAGATGTGCCCAAATATCTAAATCACAAATCCACATCAAGTATCATGTTAGTATTAACAATCTAACAAGTAACATAAACTTCTAGAGAGCTAACATGCTCGCATGCTGTGTGCATCCATCAAGGGTAAACAAGGATCCAGATCCATGCAAGGACAAGCAAAGGGCAACATATGGCAATCCAACTAGCAAAACAACATATTCTTGGTTCCAGGAAAATATAACATACCCTCATGCCTGACCAAGCAAACGTTCAAGTTTTGCTTCCAAAGCAGCTTGCTTCTTCTCCATATCCTCCTTGTCCCTTATCCTTACCTGTTCCATTTCCTGCAGTTGCCTTGACAAAACTTCAATTTCGACACGGCGGTGCTCACAACGGATCGAAGGTCACCATTGGCCCTTATCTCCACTTCTAGTCGTGCTTGAACACTCTTTGCACTAGATCTTGGTTTCCCGGACACGATCCCCGCATTACGAAGGAATGAATTGTTTTTGCACTTTTCATTGAGGACATCGGCTACAACTTTGAGTTGCGGGCCTTGGTTCTTCACCTTCAATTGGTGCTGCCGCCAACCGATTCTCCATTTCAATCTTGCAAGACGTCGGCAAATAACATTTGTAACTTAGAACAATTTAAAATAAGCAAGCGAAAACAGCATGCATAGGAGAACAAACTTACAATGGCAGATTGTACATTAGGCATGTAGCCCTTCTTCCTCTTGCTTGAAGTGAGTCGGCTTGAACAAACCAAACGCATCCAATTCATTACCCTCATTCTCGCTTTGCTCGAAAAGAATGTGCAGCAAGAAACTTCATATTTGTGCGGCAAGAAACTTAAGGTTTGTGCATCAAGAAACTTCATGTGTGCGGCAACGAACTTTGTATTTGTGCGGCATGAAATTAAACATAATTGATTTGCTAAAACCTAACGAACGACATGTTAACTTGAGAAAACTGGTTTTCAATTGTTGCAAATAACCATGGCTAACTTACGGGTTTCTCTACAAAAACTGGATAGCTACATGATCCGGTTGTACCAGGGGAATTTGACCAAATCCCGGTTGTCTTTGTTCTTTTGATAGCTCGCCTACATCATATACGAGAACAAAAGTTAGACAAGTGCCAAAGTAGGAAGTACAAGGCAATAGTTGGTTTTTTGTACCATTTTTTCGAGGTTTCTTCCATGCTTCCACAAGGTGAAGCCACTCATCATCACTTGTCGGCGGGTTCATTGGAGAAGTCCTCGTGACCAAATGAAGTGGGAAAGGATCAAAAAATTTTCCTTCGGACCTATGTCGTTGTTGGCGAAGCTGCAGTTTTCATCATCTCAACACAACCCTTTCTAATTGTAGCATCATCGGTGTTGATGTGAAACTTGGCCTATCCGGATGGAACACGTATGAGAACTATAATATTTGAAAAAAGAAATAGCTTGCGGGACATTTAACTTCAACTTATCAATTGTTTTCGGATAAGATAAATATCAAACGGTACACGGTTGTCGTCGGCTTATCGGTTATCATGTCTAATAACGGTCATGTCATGAACAGAAACAACTCAAAAGTTGTGTATAAGTGAAGGACCGGATTGGCGACCGAGAGAGGGGGAGTGAATGGAAGCCGATAAAAATTCTTTCTCAAAAGAACTTGGCCTATATCCCAATCGAAACTCCGAGAGTCACACACGAACAAGCGGAAGCACACACAAACCTCTCTCGGTACCTTAGGAACAAGGCTTTAAGGGCTTGGAAGCAAAGCGGAAGCAAGCACGAAAGAACTTGAGCAACAACGAAGAAGGCCGAGACCTACGGGGTCAAGGCGGCACAAGTGACCGGGTCACCCCGAGCCTTACGAGCCGCACGGGTCACCCGGGCACAAGTGACCGGGTCAACCTACCCCCGTCGGGTCACCGGCACGGTGGACCGGATCACCCGGGACGACCCGAAAAGCGCCCGCGAAATCGCCCCAAACTTTAGATCAAAGGATCTCCCAAACCACTTGGAGTCTTGAGACGAAATTTTGGGGAGATGATGAACACCCCAAGGAGAGGTTATGCCCCAAAAATTACGGCCTCAAACTACCTACAACTCCCGGAATCGTAAATCCTTTCCAAGAACACAATAACCTAGGGTTCATCCAAAAGTCAACGAATCAAAGGCCAAATCCGGCGTTTGAGGGGTCAAGATCATCCACAAAGAGGCACAAGGCACTCACCCATGATCCCCTCAAAGAAATCCGGGGAGAAACGCCTTCAAATCGACGAATCGAGCGACGAACGAAAATCCTCAAAAAAATACCTCCGAAAATCGCGAGAAAAAGAAAAACGCCGGAGCAAAGGATTTGGCACAAGATTGAGAAGGATGAATTCACTATGAATATCTTGTCCAATCGATTACAAGCCACTCCTAGAATCAAAATCTAAGATGGCAAAAAGCTCCAATCAAAGAGCCACTCTCTCCTCTCTCCCTCTCTCCCAAAGCACTCCAAAATGAAAGAGTACGGCCACCTCTAGCCCAAGAGTTGGCTGGAAATTCAACCCCTCCTCCTATATATAGGCCCTCGGAAAAGACCGAAGTGCCCCTACACTAGGAGTACAACACAAGCCCTCACGGGGGCGTTTTGGTCAACACATGAAGTTCACCATCGGACGACCGCGCATCCATCAGGCCTTCACGTCCTCCCGACGCAAGCACCTAGATCATGCCGCGTGTCGCCCGCCTCGAAGCTTCCCGACGCACCCCGGATACCGTCTCCGTCACGCCAGGCCCTCGGGCTCGGTTTTGAGGCCCAAACCGAGAAACCCTCCTCCGATGGTTTTGTGGCCAAACCACCAAACCCCGCGTACACGGCCCGGCCTCACCACGCCAAGCGTCGAGCCTGCCAAGCCTTTCACCTCCGGCGCCGGACGGTCTACTCGATCTTGCCTCGTTCCTTGACTTGGCCACCACCGATGCACCGGCTCCATGTCCACGACTTCGTCTTGCTCTTCTTGCACCATGCGGCTCGCACTTGATCCCGTCGGCCACGGGTCCCTCGAACCAAGCCTACTTGTCTCTCCACTCCTCGGAGGCCCCGCAATGGCTAAGACCTTTCGCGCACGTTCTTCACCCGCACCAACGCAAACCAAGCCGCAACCAACACCCGCAATACTAGGCCAAGAGTCAGTCCACACAACGTTGTCAACCACTCCTCACGAGTGCATTGACAACACATCACATAAACAATAAGGTAAATACACAAAATAAAACACACACAACACAACTCAACACTACACACACAAAGCTTCAAACCATCCGGTCAATCACTCATCACACACGGACCAAGGTACTTCTCAACTTGGTTCCTCAATAAGTAGCAGCCACAAAATGAGTACCATTTCACTAATTTAACATAGTTGTAAGCTAAAAGTCATGTCATGATTCCTACCACATTTGGTAGCAGATTCGGAAAGTTTAGAGAATAACTTACACGAAGGCATCCCAGAAAAGCTTCAATCAATGCAGGTCTTTTCTTGTACTCCTTCCAATGCAACAACACAGGCACATGGTTTCTAACTGCAATATTGCATTCAGTGGCAAACTTGGCAGCAATGATAGGTGTGAGGGGCCTGATGCTTCCTTCGGGGTATAATGATGGGTAGCTTGCCACGGCGAGATCCGTTTATCCTCGCGGAGGCCATGCCCCATGTTAGCTCCTCGATTCCAAGGCACCTCTACTCCTTGTAATAAATGATCAATGAAATTGCTATTAGCGTACAGCAACATAACCAGCAATGTGATATGTAACATGACAAATAATGAACAACCACCTTCAATGTTATCCTCGACACCATCATTCGGGGAATGCCATCGGTTCCATCATCTAGTAAGAAGATGTAAGTTAGCATTCATCACAAATCAAAGGTTAACATGAGTGGTACACACATGGAACTAGAAAGAACCACCTTCGCTGGCCATATGAGTGAGATTGTGAGACTGAGAAATGGCATCAGTTGCATCATCTAAAGAGATGTAGCAAGTTAGATTGCATTAATCATGTAAACAAATGTTACAGAATGATAGAAGAACCATGGTACTCACCATGAGCAGCAACTGGCACATGAAGCTCACTTAGTTCAGCAGCAAATGGCACATGATCACTTGGTTGGACAGCTGCCACACGGTCACTTGGTTCAGCAGCTGCCATGTGGTCACTTGGTTCAGCAGCTGCCACGTGATCACTTGGTTCAGCAGCTGCCACATGGTCACTTGGTTCAGCCGCTGGCATGTGGAGGTGGAGGTCACTTGGTTCAGCAGGCTGAGCATTGCTTTCCTTTGACTTTTTACGTCTAGTGGGTGGTTCATGTGCAAAAACCCTCTTACGAGACCCAAATCTAACACCACACGAAGGAGGAACCGAAGTTTGATTCCTAGTGCTTGTAGCATCTCTTCGTCTTCTGGCTTTCGGTAGAAATAGAAGCATGGATTAATGAATAGAGTTTTCATAGAAGGAAAAATGTATTAGTAAGCACACAACAATTGAAAGGATTGGGAAGTTGGAAGAACTGGCACCTTTGCAGTGCCATTTGATGAGATGGAACCTCCTTCAGCATCGTCATTTTGTAAAGGATCATATGCAGATACTGAGTTTTCACTATGCTATTTGGTATTGTTATTTCCTTGAGAAATGGCAGATGTTCGAAAGTATGGATAGTTGTCAACGATTCCTAGCTGCTTTAGCCGTGCACTGTTTTGCATACAATTTCGGAGACGCAGCTCTTCATACTCCTCCAGCGGTGTTTCTAAGAGACAAGAGAAAATAAGAACATATTAGGGCCTCCACAGCGTGGTTGCGATGCCCGTAAATAATAGCTATCTACTTCTGTGTGAATAGTTTACAGTGCTACCTATACCCATCTCACCTCCTCTCTCCTGCACTCCTGGCTGTTTCTTTCAGGTGAAGACCAGTTGAGGGAATGAGCAGACAGACCACTCCTGGCTTTTGCTTGCTACTAGTTATATATGCCAGCCCAATGATTTCATATACCGGTGCTGCTGGGTCTATTTATGGCTTGCAAATAATACAGCAAGCCAGGCAACAAGCCAGTCCATTATATTGCATTGGCTGCCACCACCACAACCACAATGCACACACACAAAAAAAAGAAACCGATCGACAAGTAGAGTGCAAGTAAGGCAAGTCATCCATTATCAGTACCTCACACTTTACCATAGTTTTAGAACACAGTACTACACTTTACCATAGCTTGCAAATGGTTCAACAAGAATTAAATATTCCATGCTACCAAAGATAGTGCTACCATCATAGCCGTAATATAACACCAAAAGGTACGGATGCATCACCGGTTTCGGGTTTTCGAGTCCTATAAGGCTTTAGATTGTCAATTAAACGTTATATGTTTCATCATGGATTTGACCATAGTAATATATGCTAACATTCTTCCATGACTAATTGAGAAAGTCACCGAAAAATGTTTGCAAATCACTCGCGCAAAATAAACATTAGCTAACATCGACAGAGGTAAATCATTGCTATGCAAGTATGCAATGGCAAATGGTTCATAAAAGTAGGAGATTAACACTGACGGGTAAATCATAGCTATGCACCCTAAGCACTCATCCCATCATAAAAGTAGGAGATTAAACCATACAGAGGAGGTACGTGAAAGGAACACAAACTTGTGATCTGACGTGGTGCTTGTGGCTTCTTTTGCGCACCACCCTTCGCCGACATGGTGGAGGTCTTGGGCTTCGTGCTGGTGGTCTTTTGGTTTGTGCTTTGGAGATCTTGGGGTCGGTGCAAGTACGTCTTGGGGTAAGATCTTGAGCTTGCCGGTGGTAGGTGTACACCGGCGGCCGCCGCCATCTTCTCGATACTTGTACGCTCGCCGCACCACCCGCTTTCGGTAATCCAATTAGTGTAACTTAGTCAAATAAACTCCACAAATAAACTTAAGGCAATAATCATAGCAAAGTATAGCGAAGCATATTGAATGCTGAATACGGAAATAGGAGTAGTCATAATCGGATGTGAGCAAACCGGACAATCGGGTTAACAAATATCAGCCCCGAATTTATTTACATTCGGATTAACATGTACACAGATTAAATATACTTGACATCACAACATGAATAATTATGAACATTGAATAATTCTAAACAAATATCAGCATTGAATTTATGAATAACATCACTAGATTGAGAAGCAAGAGTTTACAAATAATGAGTAACGAGTTTGCAAATTACAACCGCAAAATTACAAGTGCAAACAATTAGCCCCAGACTAATTACATTTCATGAAATTGACATCATATCATTTACATCATTGCCTCAGGTTAACAAATTGGACTCAGATGATTTGATATTAAAAGCAGTAACAAATGGTTCATGGCAACCATGGAAGCGTGAGACACATCCAGCCCAGTATTTGAAAAACATGGGCATGGATGTGTCACACGTTTTGATGAGTGCCATGAGAGGTGATATACATCGATCATCATCATAGGCAAAAGTGGAGCAAAGGAAGAACACGAGAATGTTGGCCTCGGATATGTTTGCATTTCATTTGAACTTGAACTTGGAGCTTAATGATAGAAAGCAAGTAACAAAGAGGATGTCATGGCGGACATGGAACCGTGGGAGACATCCATCCCGGTCATGATAGATTGCCTGGGAATGGATGTGTCCCATGGTTTGGTGACAGACATGAATAATAGAACGAGAAAAATAAACATCTTCATAGGCAAAACGAACGGACGACCAACGGCTCCGGTCCCTCACAAGTTCAAGTTCATCAATTCAAGTATCATCATAGGCAGTTAGGTAGACAGTAAACATTGGCCTCAGCTTGTATTCCAGATAAGGGCTCACACAAATAACCAACGAAGCTACACAAATAGTATAAAGTAACGTATAAAAAACAATATGGCGAACGGACCCGCCGCGGCGGCCATCGGTGCCGCGCCGACCGCCGGTTGTGGGTGCCGCGCCCGCCACGTCGGCCGTCGGCCGCGCGCGCCGGCCTTCGATGCCGCACCACCCGCTTCTGGTAATCCAATAGTGTAACTTAGTCAACAAATAAACTTAAGGAAATAATCATAGCAGTATAGCACAAGCATATTGAATGCTGAATACGGAAATAGTAGTACTCATAATCAGATGTGAGCAAACCAGACAATCAGGTTAATAAATATCAACCCTGAATTTATTTACATCCAGATTAACATGTCTTACACAGATTAAATATACTATCCGACAACAAGATTTGCATCCTACATTCTATCCGGTACTCAGAACAATTAAACCTACTTCTATCCAGTACTCAGGACAATTACTAGATAACAGCAAGCAAACCTTCCCAAGAGAAAACACATAAACATCATGAATTTCCTGTTGCCACCTGCTGACTAAATAACAACACAAGGTATTATATGGATCATAGCAGCACACAAACAAACAGCTAACAAACATTCTACTGCATATGACAGCAAACAAACAGCAGCTCTTGCAACATAGGACATGGCAAGTGTCGATATCCCAAGTGCACAACAGAATTCCACATCGATGGAGTAGGGGGAAGGAGCACAAACTTGTTATCTGGCGTGGTGCTGTTAGCGTGGTGGAGGTCTTGGGGTAGGAGCCATCTTCTGGTAGGTGGAGACCCGCGCGCAGCGGATCCGTCGGTGCTGCGCCGACCGCTGGTTGTGGGTGTTGCGCCCCCGTCGGCCGTCGGTGCCGTGCCGACCCTCGATGCCGCACCACCCGCCGGCCATCGGCCCCGCGCCGTCGCGCCCGCCATCGGTGCCGCGCCGCACGCCGGTGGTAGATGGACGGCCGACGAGTCCTTGAAGCGTCGGTCCTTGAAGCGAGACATCGATCTAGGGTTGCGACACCGCGGGCCGCGGGATGGGGAAATGCGGCCGCGGGGTGGGGAAATGGGGCTAGGGTTGCGGACTCGGCCGGGGTGTCGTGCGCCGTCGTGGGGCGGACCCGGCCGGGGCACCCGCGGCCGAGGAGGCTAGGGTTTCGCAGGCGGGCCGAGGAGAGGAGAGACCGAGAGGAGAGGGGGAGAATGAGTGGGTGGGTGGGAGGGATTTGGGGGGATTTCATATCCCGCACCCGCGCCGTGCGCCCGCGGTGGGTGGGCGAATGACGTTGACGAACTTGCCATCGGGTCAATGACGTATGGGTCCCAACTTGGTTGGGCCCACACGTCGACACTAAAGTGTGGGTTTTCATGTCGCACCGAACGGTGGGCGGGCCGAGCGGGGGTGGGTGGGCTGCCGAGAGGGACAGACAAGTGGGCCTAGTTTTGAGATGAGATTGGAATTGTATGGTTTTTGACTTTGAACAAATCCATATTTAAAATGTACTTGAATGAAGAACAAACTAAAACGAAACTTGTAGAAATTGAATTTAGAAAAATTTAGAAAAAAGAATCAACCGATTTGGAGTTCGTACGAGGAAGAAAAACAGTTTACAAGTTTTATCCAAAGATTAAAAACAGAAATTTACACTTGCTATGAACTGGGATGAACAATTGTGGTTTCTCTTTTTAATCTTTGACTAAAACTTGTAACTAGTTTTTATGCCTCATAAAAACTCCAAATTGGTTGATTCTTTTTTCTAAAATTTTCTAAAATCGAAATCTATCTATATAATGTGTTTGTTTTTGTCATTTGTGCTGTGATGAAGTTTTAACAATTCAAGATTAGAAATGTTTTTCAAAGTGGTGATTTCGGACCACGTTTTGAAACCCCGAATGATTTAAGTTGATGAAGTGATGAATACCAAAGTTTTAAGACTCATCCATATCTACAAACTTATGTCTAATCCAAATGTAAATAATTAGTTTGGCAACAGTTTGATAGGGATAATTCAAACTTACACTTCGAATATACAGTGTAGTAATTCAAATTATATCGTAAAATGCTCCGATGGTTCTACGAATTGACATGGTAACATAATTTGGGTCCATAAACTTGTCATAAAAATTTCAAATGATTTCAATAATGGTGGAACACACGTTGTTTGTAAACGGATACATGTCTTGCACACTTTCTTGAAATGTTACTTGAACATTCAAGTGCATCATACCTTTCTAAAATTTCGAATTCACATAAACTTGAAACTTGACCGTAAGGTTGTGCTTAGTTCATTATTGCAAAATATGAAGTTACATTACTAATATTTGTCAAAAACAAACTCTTTTTCTAATCGGTATTTTTGAGGAACTAGATAAATGGACATAAATAAGATCCGCAAAATTGAATCGTACAAAAAAAACTTCATTAAAGAAAAGAGTGTGATTTTAGAAAAATTCGGGAAAAAAGCGTCGAAATTGGATTATGTATGACGAAGAAATACTAGTTGCAAGATTTAATTCCAGATCAAAAGAATAAATACAAACTATCCATGTGTTCTTCACTGCCAAGATAGTCGAGCCAATAGGGTGCTGACACCTGGTAGCCCTTACGGTGTATTGTATGAGTAAGTTAATTTCAACACTTATAAATGAATTTACATATGGCGCAGTGGTGTGACTTCCTCAAATTGTAGTTGTCGGTATTGAGTTTGAGTCGCGGCTCGTCCCAATTTTTGGACAAATTTTTTGGTTTAAATTTTTGGACAATTTTAAAAATTGTGCTATGGGGGCTGAAGAGACATAGCCAGCCCACCCAAGCTCGACCGGTGAGCGTGAAGCCCAGCGACAGAAGCTCGAGTGGGCCGAGGCAGCCCACTAAGCTCCACATAGCAGGATAAGCAAGCACTGATGGATATTATGTCGGAATTCGAAAGTGCCAGTACCGCCTGCACTTTTAAGGTGGGTTGCGCTCTCCTACGGCGCCGAGGTGGGACTAAAATCTACACTGAGATGCGCCTGAGATGCACCTGAGATGCGCCAAGGGGGAAATAGTTAGTTGGGCTGGCCCATTTCGTCACCGTCCATTTTCTTTAATTAGTCTCCATCTAGGCGTCTCCCCATCTTCCCGATCAGCCTAGGCGTCTCCGTCCCCTCCGTTCCCCATCTTCCCCATCTTCCCGATGGCGGGCCGCAGCGAGGAGGGATCCGCAGCGAGGGCCGGCGGCGGATCGAGGGGCCGCACCGGAGCAACCCAGGTGAGCGGCGGTCGCGGAGGGAGGACCCGCGCCGAGAGATCCTCGGCGCACGGCCGCGGCGGAGGGAGGGCCCGCACCGACGGATCCGCTGCGCGTGGCTGCAGCGGAGTGAAGGGCTGTGGCAGAGGTAGCCTCCATAGCACCGCCACGCAGAAGCGTGATGCGCGCGGCCGTTTCACGGCTAGTACACCGCCGACGTCGTCCTCCTCCGATGGGCGCCGCGGGACCTCCTCCTCTTTGTCCTCCGGTACACGCGGAACCGGAACCTCGTCCTCGTCTTCATCCGGGATGCACGTCATCTCCTCCACGTCGTCCGAAGGCCAGCATCCATCGGGTCAGAGGAGGCAGCCGGTAGTGGGACGCAAGCGAGGCCATGGTGAACAGAGGTAAAGTTTTACTGAAGTTGCTTGTGTTCTTCAAGATGTTTTATCAAAATTCAATGGCTGTTTGAATAGCACCGCCCCACTAGGTTGTTGATGTTGCCTGTAGTTGAGATTGCCTGCAGTTCTATATACACATTTACTAAAAGTTTGTATGCTAGAATCATACCTCTTGTTTATGGACTTGAATCAATAATACCTATTAAATTGATATAATTGTTGAGGTTAAGAACTTGAACCAGACAACCAGTGCTCATACATGCACTAGGCACAAGTTAGCTTCGATCATTCACTTTTCTTTAGTTTGTCATGGCCATTGAGTATCTCTACTGCTTGTCTTCTTCGATGTGTTATCAGGGGGTACAAGATGTGTTGTCAAAATTCAATGGCTGTTTGCTGATTGTTAAATTATTTTTCTACATTGATAATGTGCCCGGTTGCCCTTCACTTGGTCATTGGAGAGTATCGCTAACAGATACCAATTTTGCATCAAGATCGCTAACTTGCAAGTTCTTACTAAATGGGCTAGATTTATTAATAATCAGTTCATAGGCTAAATTCTTTGCTGTCATATGCTAATTGTCACTTCCTGTTCAATGATGAATTTTGTAATTCAGTGGTACATTCAGTCCCTTCTCACAAGTTTATTTTTGAATTTCCTTCCATGTAGTGGTGATATAGGTTGTTCCAAGCATGTGAGAATCATCATTCCGGACTGAGATGGTGAACAAGACAACAACAACAATCCGTTGCCAACGGAAGCAGCTGGACAGTCGAAAAGACAGGTGAGCTAGGACTGCATTGTATGGCTGCGTTGTCTACTACTGATGCTTGTAAAGTCAAACAACTTATGTGTGTTGTCTTGCTGCAGAAAATTCCCGTACGCCATCAGGTTAGGCAGCTGAAGGATCGCTATGATGATTTGCGTTAGCAGATTAAGGACCTGAGGCTGGACATTGATGGAACACATGAAATCATGGAAGAGCACCTGAAGGAATTCATGGACAAAGTTGCTGAAAAGTTAGATGAGATGGGGAAGAAGATCCGCAAGCTTGAGCTGAAAGTCAAGGGCAACAAGTAGTAAAGTCGTAGTACTTAGCATAAATAATTAAGTCAAGGGCAATCTGGGAGTTGTGAAGCTTCTTTTGCTTTTGGCGGCAACAAGTAGTGAAGCTTCTTTTGCTTAGAACCAAGGATCTCGTGTTTCGTGATGTGTCATGATGGTTCATGTATATATGCTATCAGAAACATGTTGCTGCTAAGTGTAGTGAACTTAATGAAAATTAGTCCTATTATCTATCCTTCTATGTGTTGATCTGATGGCTGAAATATATTCCTTATATATGCTATCTATTCCTAGATTGTTATGTGATGGCTGCTGGACAACTGAACATGTGCCTGTTTTATCAGTTCCCAGCATGTGCTATTTATTCCTTATATATGCTACCTATTCCCAGATTGCAATGGTTTCATACAGCCATGGCATGTGCTGGTTGCACAACAATTTAGAACATGTCTTACACACAGCATGTCTTGCATAATTTCTCATTCAAATAATTTAGAACTGCATGTCTTACAACCCAAGCATTACAACTCCCGCATTATTAACTAGGTAAATAAGTTACAACTCTCATGGACATGTGCCATGGACGCCCAAAGAACAACGGTGATGCTCCTCCCCGGATGCTAACAACTCGTTTCACCCAAAGAACTTCACGGATGCTCCTCACTGAAAATAAAACACACAACTAAAGACTTTCAGCTAAATTGGTTCAGTCACATCAAAAGTGGTAAGAAGTAATTCAAATTAATAGCATGGACTTACATTTATTCAAATTAATAACAGCAAAATGCTAGAAAAGATGGACTTACATTTATTCATCATCATTGTCAACCTCCATTGCAGCACCAGCTTCTTCATCGCTGCAGTACTCCAAAAGTGTGTCATCTTCTTCTTCCTCACCACCACTGACTTGTGCTTCTTCGTCTCTATCTTTAATCAACCGAGCAATATCGCGCCTTCAAACATAAGGCCTTGTTCATCATCTCTATTCAAGGGCTTATCAGTTGTAGTGCTTGAAACTGGTTCTCATGTACCATCCTCTTCACAACACTCATCCTCTTGATATCCAGGAGCATTATAGTGTGCAGATTCAATTTCGCTCACATTGAAAAGATGCCTATGGTCAAATGTTTGGACAATTTGCCAATTTTTTCCCAACTTGGTGTCTGGTAAATAAAATATTTTCCTAGCCTCAGTGGCCAAAATGAAACAATCATTCTTGTACCATAGACTTCGAATATTGATGCTTTTAAAAAAACCATCATATTGAAGTTCAGTTTTCTTCCCATCCAGTTTATACCAGTCACATTTAAACAAAGACCACCGACCTATCATCCTCCGGATATTCTAACCGCACTATCTCTTTCGGGGTTCCAAAGAAATCAATGAGCTGATTATTATGTGAGGCATGTGCCATTGCACCACCGTTTTGTGTTTTCTTGTTCTTTGTCTCGATCAACAATATTGAAGCGAACACCATTCACTATGCATGAGGTGTATTTCTTGACTCGAAATCGGGACCACATGCCAAGGTAAATAGATCAAGCATCTATCTCTTCTTGACCATCATTCCTCAACTTCATGATCCGTCATGCAACACACAACCCATCAAAATCTATACTACAAAATATGGTTATCTAAAATATTATGGGAGTAAACTCACATGGTTCCCGAACCAAGTCCGGAATCCTAGCGGCCGTTTTTTTCAATGTTAGCCACCCCTTGTCTCTATAAATGTTCTTTGAACATTCGCATATATAAAAAATTAACTAAGCATATGTAGAAGACACAAAGTTGTCATACGTAAGTATAATAGTCAGAACTTACGTGACATATTTTTCAGCTTGACTAGAGTTGTTCAACACATACCACACCATTTGATCAAAGCAATCTTCATCATATACAAGCTGAGGTGCCGACATAAAATGAACTCCATGCCCAAAAACGTCAACACCATAGGCCTCTTCATTAGAAAAACCTATGTTCCTTGGTTCCCGATTAAATCTTGTTTCAACACCATCCAAGTATCTAGAGCATAATGTCAAACATTCATCGGCAATATATGTCTCGGCTATATACCCTTCTAGTCGAGCCCCGTTCCTCACATAGCGCTTCAAAGTATACAACCGCCTCTCAATTGGGTACATCCACCCATACCGCACGGGGCCTCCGAGCAAAGCCTCATCAGGTAAATGTACAGCAAGGTGTATCATCACATCAAAGAAAGCCGGGGGGATATTTTCTCAAGTTTCACCAGAATTATAGGGATCTCTTTCTTCATTTCAGCCAACACACCCTTGTTAAGGGTTTTGCTACAGAGTTCCCTAAAAAACATCCCTAATTCTGCTAATGCTTCATATATATCCTTGTCCAAAAAACCTCTCATAGCAGCAGGTAATATTCTTTGCAACAAGATATGACAATCATGCGTTTTGAGTCCTTGTACCTTGGTTCCATCAGCATTTATACATCTTGAGATATTGGAAGCAAAGCCATCTGGAAACTTTACCTCTCTTAGAAAATCACAAAAGGCCGCCTTCTTTTTTTTTGGACAAAGTACATTGAGCATTTGGCATCTCACATGAATCTCCATTCTCTTTAAATTGCAACTCCTTTCTAATTCCAAGATCTTTCAAATCAAGCCTAGCTTTAATCGTGTCCTTTGTCTTCCCAAGTATATTGAGAATTGTCGCAATCGGGCTCTCACATATGTTTTTCTCGATGTGCATGACATCGAGATTGTGCCTTAACTTCAATTTATGCCGTATGGCAACTTCCATAAGCACATCATGCGGCTCCATATTTTCACATGAGCACATTCAGAGTTTGAACGTTTCCTTTTCCCACATACTTGTGGATTCATTGCTTTCTCCAGTTCAGCTAACAACTCTTCCATAGTGAATTGACCTGGTGGATCATCGGTTTCATGAAGGCCGGCAAACAGATTCTTTCTCCGCAATGCATGTCCCTCTGGAAGGAAACGGTAGTGTCCAAAATAACCAATTTTGGACCTTAGGCCATAGGAAAGAGGGTGCTTGTCACAGTGAGTACATGCAAAATAACCTTTTGTGGTTCGACCTGAAAGAGTGCTCAAAGCAGGGTAATCATGGATGCACCACAAAACTGCGGCATGAAGGTCAAACATTTTGCGAGTATTGGCATCATAAGCACGCACACCTTTCCGAAGCTCAATCAAATCTTCCACCGAGGCTCCAAAAATACATCAAAATCCTTCCCGGGGGATTTAGGACCTGGTATAAGCAAAGCCATAATAAAGTTGGACTCCTCCATGCATGCCCAAGGTGGAAGGTTGTATGGCACCACAAACACGGGCCACATGCGTATCTTGTGTTCGTTCGAAAATGGGTTGAACCCGTCAGTAGCAAGGCCAAGCCTGATGTTTCTTGCATCTCTAGCAAATTCCGGATATTCTTTGTCGAAATCTTGCCATGCATCACCATCAGTTGGGTGACTCATTTCCTTCTCACTGGGTTGCCGCTGTCGGTCGTGCCATTGTGCTAGTAGTGATGCTTCTTTGGTTGCAAAGAGCCTCTTTAGCCTAGGTGCTAGCGGAAAATGCCTCAACACCTTCTGTGGAATCTTCTTTCTTTCTTCATCCTTCCATCTCGAAAGACCACAAACTGGACACTTGTCCAGGTGGGCATATCTCTTTCTGAACAAAACACAATTATTGCCGCACGCATGTATCGATTCGTATCCAAGACCTAATTCCATAAAAAGATTCTTTGCTTAATTGTATGATTTGGGGAGTGCATTGCCCTCTGGGAATGCTTGACCAACAACTTCAATATTGCGAGAAAATGCGAAATTGCTTATCATGTACAAGGACTTCATATGAAGAAGGTTAACCACAAATGAGAACATTGAAAACTTGCTACAACCGGGATAAAGCCGACGCTTTGCCTCCCTCATGACTATTTTGAAAAATGACTGCGAGTCATGAGGGTCCGTAGCCGCATCATCATTTTCTCGCATCCTCATTTTCGCATCCTTTCTTCCTTCTCTTTTCTGCAAAGCATGTAGGTCTCCTATAAGGTTCCCCAAATGATCAAGCTCGCCATCTTCTCCCACATTTTCCCCACAACCAACACCGCAATCCTCTCCCACATTTCCCCTATCACCACTTGTCATGCACATCAATAGGGTGCTCAACAACATCTACATTGACATCCTCTCCATGATGAAACCAACGAGTATAACTACTATCCATACCATTCATCAAAATGTGCTTCTTCACAACAGTCGACAAGGTGATACTTGTGATTCAAGCATCTTGAACATGGGCACAAAATCTCAACATTGTCACTGAACTTCTCTGCAACGAAGCTCATAAATTGTCCGACTCCATCAATGTGTTCAGAGGAAAACAACCTTCCATGAACCCATCTTCTATCCATCTAACCAAGCATTACACAAAAGACACAAATCAACACCCTCCGCACCAATTCAAATTTATATGTACAACAAAGTCAAGAAACAAATGTACCTTTCCTCGGCGCAATGACACCGGGCGCCTTGGATGCGTCAATGGACTAGCAATGCTCACGCATTGTCTCACCATCCACCACCACGGACACGGGCACCACCACCGGAACAAGCACGCGCATGGTGGTGACGGTCGGGAGGATGAAGGGGATGTGGTGTTAGCCACCCCTTGTTCGGGCGGAAGCTCGTGGTACCGAGCGGGAGTTCGGGCGGAAGGGGCGGTGGGAGGAAAGGCGACGGCGGCCTGCGGGATGGCGTGGTGGGTGGTGGCGTCATGGATGGCAAGCATTGGCGAGGGCGGCAAAGCAAGATGCGGATGGTGGGCGGTGGTGTCATGGATGGCGGCATTGGCGGGGGGCGAGCGGCTTGGTAGGCAACGGCGGCGGTGCGGGGCATCGGTTCGGTAGGCGGCGGCGGCACGAACGGCGGCGGCGGCGGTGCGGGGCGGCGCCGCCGGTGGTAGGCGGCCGGCGGCGGAAGGGAAGTCCGCATCCGGATTGATGTGAAACTTCAATCCTTTTACTCCTACGGGTAGATAGGTTCAAAAGCATTTAAATGTTAGATACGGTCACAAACAACGTTGTAGCCCGGTGGTAGAAGCGCGCACGGGTCGGGTGTGAGGTTGGGGGTTCGATTCCCCTTGGGCACGCGAGTTTTCCTTTTTTAGAGGAACTCATGCCTTGGGTGAGGTGGCGCTTGTGTAGCAGTGAAGTGGGCCCTATATGCTTGCGTGGCAGTGTGGTGGGCCCTGGGCGCTCACGTGGTGGTGACGTGGCGCCTGGGTGACGTGGCGCCTGCGTGGTAGTCTGGTGGGCCCTAGATGCTTGCGTGGCAGTGAGGTGGCATCTGGGTGACGTGGCGCCTGCGTGGCAGTGAAGTGGGCCGTAGATGCTTGCGTGGCAGTGAGGTGGCAACTGGGTGACGTGGCGCTTGCGTGGCGTGTGGTGGGCCCTGGGCGCTCGCGTGGTGGTGACGTGGCGCCTGGGTGAGGTGGCGCCTGCGTGGCAGTGTGGGTGGGCCCCGGGTGCTCACGTGGTGGTGACGTGGCGCCTGCGTGGCAGTGAGGTGGGCCCTGGGCGCTCACGTGGTGGTGACGTGGCGCCTGCGTGAGGTGGTGCCTGCGTGGCAGTGTGGGTGGGTCCTAGGTGCTGGTGAGGTGGCTGTTTTTTTACGGATCGCAACGAATCTGCTAAAACGTCACGGTGTTGTGGGCGGTATTGCGACGAATTTAACAAATCGTCGTGATGGTTTGGGCTTCAATATCCATCCATGCACGTCCGTGACGAAAAAATATGAATACGTCGTAGAATCGCGACAAACTAAACAAATCGTCGCAGTGTTTGTGACGAAAAAAAGGAATACGTCGTAGAATCGCGACGAATTTAACAAATCGTCGTAGTGTTTTGGGCTTCGATGCAAATCCGTGACGAAAAAAAGGAATATGTCGTAGAATCGCGACGAATTAAAGAAATCGTTGCAGTGTTTTGGGCTGCAATGCACATTCGTGACGTTTTCTGAAAACATTGCGGAGAAAGTGTCACAGATTAAATAGTTTCTTGTAGTGAAACCACTTTCATTCCTACCCATATCACAAGAATTCTTCTAGCAACTGAGAAATCGAGGAGGAGGAAGAAGAGAGAAAAGCAAAAGCTTGCGCCCTACAAGATCTATTCTTTGTTCCATAGCTAGATCTAGATCTAGAGAAGAAGGAAGCATGTGACTCACTTTATGGTATCAGAAGAAGGAACCATATAGCTAGATCTAGATCTAGAGAAGAAGGAAGCAAGTGACTCGCTTTATTGTATCCGAAGAAGGAACCATATAGCTAGATCTAGATCTAGGGAAGAAGGAAGCAACTTGAAGTGAGGAGGACCGATAGGCATCGATGCCTTTTTATAGAAAAAACAAGGAAGGGATAAGATCAAGAGCACAGGAACGGCCAAGAAGGTTCCCAAGACGGTCAATGGGGAAACTGTTGCCAGTCAATGGCTGAAAAAGCAGAGCTGGAGAGGTAGTGATTCCAATGTAGAATTAAATGATACGCGGAGTAACCAAGCATCATCTCCAATGGTCGTGTTTGGATGGTAGATGTTAGTTTTATTATCGGTGGTAGTTTTTAACACCTCCAAATTAACACATAAAAAACTAATATCTTGGATGTTTGGATGGAGGTGTTAGTTGCATTTAAAGTAACTTTTCCAATCATTTGAAAAAGGAGAGGGAGAGAGAAAGGGGGTGGGGTCCACCAAACTAACACCAATTTCCACCTCTTGGAGGTGTTAGTTTTTTTGGGTGTTAGTTCCAACTAACACCAAACTAACACATGTGTTTGGATCAAAAGTGTTAGTTTTGGTGTTAGTTTGCTACAAACTAACACTAACACCTCCATCCAAACATGACCATAATAATGTACTCATCGTCTCCAAAAAAGATAGGAAGGGATAAGATCAAGAGCACAAGAAACGAGAAGAGGTTCCCAAGAAGGTCAATGGCGAAACTATTGCCAGTAAATGGCTGAGAGCACCGCTGCAGAGGTAGTGAATCCAATGTACAATTAAATGATACGTTGAGTAACAAAACGTCGTCTCCATTGCATACTTAAACCGTGTTTGGAAACAAATCTCATGTATCTTCTCTTTCCAAAACAATTAGACCTCCTGCCCCGTCATCTCTACCCGCGAAAAACCACAACTACCTACTCCTCATCATCACCATTCTAGGCCGGAGATGGATAGCATGCCAGGAAGAAGCATGCGGCACCAGACGTCGTCGGTGCTGGGCCTCCCTCAAGACCTGCTCATTGAGATTGTGGCGCGCATCGGTGCGACCTCGGAGTGGCCCTTGGCTGACCTCCGCAGGCTACGCGGTACATGCTCGACCATGCGCCACGTGTGTGGCCATGGCGACGTCGGCTGGCATTTGTCGATAGAGGGGATACGAGATGAGATTTCTTGGGTGTGAAACCTCACCGCTTACAAATCATTACTTGCTATGTTGAGCGGTCTCGGGAATCCGAAAGCTTCCTTCCTCTCTGGAATCAAAGCCTTCTTCATCGAACACAGGGGATACAGTGATCTCCGGCGCGCCGCCGAGGGTGGGCACGATGCGGTGGCCTATCTATACGCCATCTTGTAGCGAACATGGCCTCATATGCCATCAGTTCGAGTTTGATTTTGGTGATCCATGACAACATGATCACTGGGACTAACCATATTGTTTTAGCATGTCTTTGTAGACACTTCTAAGTCCCAAGAATGCAAGAAAACTACACGCCAAAGTGGGAAAAACAAGGGTCAAAACCGAGCAAGAAAAGGAAAAGAAAAGACACCATCGGATGAACCGACGGTATCAATTTAACAAGCGTCGGTGCAATCGTCGGACGAGTTGGTACACAGGGTCAAACCCTAAATACCGTCGGATGAACCGACGGTCCGTTATTTAGTAGCATCGGACGAGTTGCAGAGGAAGAGCAAGGAAGATAGTAGCACCGGATGATCCGACGGTCTGAGTGGGGACACCGTCAGTCTATCCGACGCTCAGTTTGAATCAAGACAGAGACGCGCCAAGACAAAGCCTTCAGCACCAGATGATCCGACGCCTTGGTAAGGGTGAAGCGTCGGTCTATCCGACAGTCAATTGGAAGCTAACAGAGGCGACTTGGACGCGGGGTCTTCAGCACCGGATGATCCGACGCACCATCAGTGCATAGCATCGGAGCACTTGTGTCAGAAAATCTCAACGGCTGAGTGACGTGGGAGGGGCACCGGATGAACCGACGCCCTGGAAAAAATAGCGTCGGATCATCCGACGGTACCTTTTCAGTGGACGTTAGCCAACGGCTAGTTTGATGCCTTGGGCTATTTATACCCCCTCCACTCACCCATTTGAGGTCGCTGGATTGTGTGGAAGTGCAGAGGAGTTCAAGACACATTGAAGATCATATCCAATCCATCCAAGTACTTAATTGCTCATCCATAGACTTGTATATGCTTTGTGCATGTGCTTTGTGCTAGGCTTATCTTAGAGCTGAGTGAGTGCAAGGTTGTGCCAACCTTGTGAGGTGATTCTTGAGTGAATCCAGTTGTACAAGGTTCGCCGGAAGCCTTGGGGCCTATGTGGCTCACCGGCAATCGTCATCAACCTTCCGGCTTGGTGTGGAGTGGCGAGGACACTTTGTGTGGGGGACGTGGAGACCACCTTCCTTGGTGGGGAAGCTCCTTAGTGGAGGCGGCATCAAGGTGACCAAGGGAGCATGGCAAGTACCTAAGTGGCTAGCCTTTGTGGCGAGTCAAGTGGTGCTCTTGGGAGAGACTTGGTGACCGGGAAGCAATACTCTTGTGTGAGTACTTCAACGTGGACTAGGGGTGGCTTAGTGCCTACCGATACCACGGGATAAATCGCGTGTCAAGAGTTTGCTTCCTCTCATCCCCTTTACGTTTCCGCATTTAGTCTATTGCAATCTTTGCTTGCCTTTACTTTCCTAGAGTAGTATCATGCTAGAAATGGCTATAGGTTGCAAACCTTGTTTTGGGATGGGAGTTTCACACTAGAACAACCTTAGTTGCACATATAGATAGTATGTTCTAATTTACTTTTATGTAAAATTAGTGAAGCCATAGGTTAAGGTTTTAAGTTGCCTAATTCACCCCCTCCCCCTCTTAGGCTAACGAGCATCCGATTCCTTACAAGTGGTATCAGAGTCGGGACTCACTTCCTTCACAAGGAAACACCAATTCGATTGGTAAATTGTGAAAACCGGCTCAATTGGAACGGTTAGGCTTCACCGCCTAGTGAGTTCCTCTATAAGAGGAATGAAAGGGGTGGATACCATAGGTTTGGCTCCACATTTCGATGGCACGGGCTATCCTCGGTGGAAGGTTCTCATGGATGCCTATCTCCAAGAAAAGGACATTGATGTTTGGAGAGTCACCGATGAGGGCATGAAAAATGGTACTAGGAAGGAAAAGCAATTTGATGTAATTGCTAAGAGTATCATTTTGTCCTCCCTAGATGTAGGCGTTTTCAATAGAGTTTTTACTTATGAAAATGCTCATGAGCTATGGAAAACCATAAAGGAGCAAAATGAGGGTTCAAAAGAAGTTGCTAATGAACGCTACGATTGTCTCCTTGAGGAATTCAATAGCTTTAAGAAACTTGCAAATGAAAATGCCGAATCTATGTACTCACGCCTAAATGTGCTTGTCAATGAGATCAATGCTTTAGGTGTGAAGGACATCACGGACTTGAACATCAACTGCAAGATCCTTCAAAGTCTTTGGAAGCCCGATTATGACTTGGTGAAGGCAATCATCTACGAGAAGAAGCTCGAAGATTTGAATCCATCTCATATCTTGAGCAAGATCATGGCACATGAGCTTCAACTCATGCCCAAGTCAGAGAAGGCGCCCAAGAGAAGCCCCAAGAACCATCTTCTCCAACTACAAGCCATGCTGTCCCAAGCCAACAAGAGAAGATGTTGAGTAGGATGGCTACTCATGGAAGCTCAAGCGAGGGTGATGGTGATGATGGTGACGATGGAGATTCCTCAAGTTATGAAGAGGTTGAATCCATGGTGGCCGAGTACGTGAAAAAGATCTTCAAGTATGTGAAGAAAGTCAACATGTACGGCTACAACGTCCACTTGAGAGAAGGGCGTCATCATCAACACATCAAGTTCACCAAGATCGAGAACAAGCCCAAAACGAAGGTGGTCAAGGAGAGGAGACCAAGGCAAAAAGCAACAATCGCCGTCCGTGAGTGGACAAGTGGTGGAGAATCAAGTTCTTCTAGCTCATGTGATGAATCAAGAAAGAACTTCACCACCCGCTTCATGCAAGGTCCTTCATCATCACTACACATGTGCCTCATGGCCAAAGGTATGGAAAGCAATGTAAGTGATGATGAATCCGACACCACCTCTCTTGATGATCTTGTTGAGCTAGTCCATGAGCAAAAAGGAATTCTTGAGAAACAAGCTAGTGAAATTAAAGAACTCAACACTCTCAATGATCTTAGTGCAACCCTTGCTACAAATTATGAACATTTGTTGTGCAAATTCAAATTGGTTTGCAAGGAGTGTGATGAGCTAAAATCTAAGCTTGAGAGCAATGAGACTAAAACAAGTAATTCCTTTGAGCTTGATGAAACATCTATCCCTTGTGCAATTCCTATCTCCAAGGTAGATGCTTCAACTTCTTGCATTGATTTAATTGAAGAATCTTGCTCACCATCTTGCAATGAGAATGTTGTTGTAGAAAAATGTTATTGTCTCATAGGCAAGACAAATGATGAGCTCAAGCAAGAAGTGAAATGTCCGAGAGAGGTTGGCAAGCTTGATGGGCAAGGGCAAGAACGATGAGGAACAAGTGGACATCTCTCAAGACATGAAGAGCTAAGTCCAACCTTCTCAAGATAACTGTGATCCCATGGTGAAGAAGCTTGAGAAGGGTGCAACCGTGACTTGCTACAAGTGTCATGGAGAAGGGCACAAGTTCTACAAATTCCCTCAATTTGTCAAGAAGATGGACAAGGGCGCACAGAAGAAGTTGAACCCCACTATCAGAGCTCCCTGATCTACACCAAGCCCAACCGCAAGAACAAGACCAAGAGCAACACCTATGTCATCAAGAAGAAGGCTAATGGCATGGTGGTTGCACACAAGGTTGGGAAGATGAAGGAGGAGCGGGGTTGGAACCAACCCATCTAGGTGTCCAAGGAAGTCATCATCAACATGAAGGGGCCTGAAATGGTTTGGGTCCCAAAGGCCCCTTGAAGGCCATAAGTGCGGGAACTTGGGAGGCTTGGCACAATCAAGATGATAAGATTCAAGCCTATAAGCCAAGCTTGCAAGTTGGACATGTGTTGCCCAAGTTCCCCGGTTGAGGTAATGGAACCTAGAACCTATCACATGTATCATTGTAGCTCCATTGCCTTGTTTAGGTTGTTTTGCAATGTTTACATATGGTAGGTTGCTTGTGCCATGTGTTATCCCATGAGCAACCTACATGGTTTGATTAGTGTGTAGGAAAGCTACACTTGTTCTTTCATGGTGCATGTTTTCATATATATATCTTTGCATCATGAGCAAGCTATAGGGTTAGCTTCCCTTTTGTTGTCATAAACAATATGCATACATTTGGTTGGTGATTCAAACACTAAATGCACACATTTAGGGGGAGCTCATCCTATGGTTTGGTTATGTGACTAACATTATTTCAAGCTTATCTTATGTAGTCCCTTAGCGACGCGTTCCGGTGCGGTACTTCATTCTAGGAGAATGCTATTTCACTCTCAATGTGATCTAACATCTCTAAAAGAGTGAATATAGCAATATGAGCTTCATGCTATTGAGTCATGTCCTTGCGAGCTTATGTCTATATAAGTTCAAAGGCAATGTACTCATACATTCCTAATCCTTGTGGTACCCCAAGTGTCTTCTATGCAAGCTTCTTTCAAGTGGTGTCATCTAGTGATATCATTTCCAAGTGGCTCATCTCAATGTGGTGCCAACGAGGATCAACCCTCGGAGGTATGCAATGATCAAAAGACTACAAGTGATATCTACAAGTGGTAATGTAACAAGAACCCATTTGTCTTATCTCTTGTCCTTTAAGCTACCTCCTTGCATGATATGCTCTAAGCTTCCATATCTTACAAGTTTGTAGTTGTGCACTTGTTTCTCTCTACCCTTGTCTTACAAGTGGTATCCTTTTGTGCACACACTTAGGGGGAGCTTAGATTGTATCATGCTAGTCTCATGAGCTTTTGATCCACCTTAGTTATTCTCACGTGTGGTATCTTCATTGATATCATACATATGGATCATGGTTCATGCGGCTTTCCCTCTTGCATTTAACATTTCTCCTTGAGCTATGTTAGCTAGGTCCTGCTAGTTTCCTTGGACCCTTTTGCTTTGGACTTTTTGGAGATTTTATTCCAAAGGGGGAGAATGTGAGACTAAAGCAAGCTTGTGGCTTAAGCTTACAAGTGGCTTCAAGGATATGAGACAAAGGGGGAGAATGTGAACATAAGATCAACATGGGGGAAGTTTGATCTAGGGGGGAGTTTGGATGATGGTAAGCATCCAAGCAAGTGTAAGTGGTTCTAATTTTGTCAATTTTTGCAAATTTATGCTTGCTTTGGTTGTGTTGTCATAAATCACTAAAAGGGGGAGATTGTAGCGAACATGGCCTCATATGCCATTAGTTCGAGTTTGATTTTGGTGATTCATGACAACATGATCACTGGGACTAACCATATTGTTTTAGCATGTCTTTGTAAACACTTCTAGGTCCCAAGAATGCAAGAAAACCACACGCCAAAGTGGGAAAAACAAGGGTCAAAACCGAGCAAGAAAAGGAAAAGAAAAGACACCGTCGGATGAACCGACGGTATCAATTTAACAAGCGTCGGTGCAATCGTCGGACGAGTTGGTACACAGGGTCAAACCCTACGTACCGTCGGATGAACCGACGGTCCGTTATTTAGTAGCGTCAGACGAGTTGCAGAGGAAGAGCAAGGAAGACAGTAGCACCGGATGATCCGATGGTCTAAGTGGGGACACCGTCGGTCTATCCGACGCTCAGTTTGAATCAACACAGAGACGCGCCAAGACGAAGCCTTCAGCACCGGATGATCCGACGCCTTGGTAAGGCTGAAGCGTCGGTCTATCCGACGGTCAATTGGAAGCTAACAGAGGCGACTTGGACGCGGGGTCTTCAGCACCGGATGATCCGACGCACCGTCGGTGCATAGCGTCGGAGCAGTTGTGTCAGAGAATCTCAACGGCAAAGTGACGTGGGAGGGGCACCGGATGAACCGACGCCCCGGAAAAAATAGCGTCGGATCATCCGACAGTACCTTTTTCAGTGGACGTTAGCCAGCAGCTAGTTTGATGCCTTGGGCTATTTATACCCCCTCCACTCACCCATTTAAGGTCGCTGGATTGTGTGGAAGTGCAGAGGAGTTCAAGACACAGTGAAGATCATATCCAATCCATCCAAGTGCTTAATTGCTCATCCATAGACTTGCATGTGCTTTGTGCTAGGCTTAGCTTAGAGCTGAGTGAGTGCAAGGTTGTGCCAACCTTGTGAGGTGATTCTTGAGTGAATCTAGTTGTACTAGGTTCGCCGGAAGCCTTGGAGCCTAAGTGGCTCACCAGTAATCGTCATCGACCCTCCGACTTGGTGTGGAGTGGCGAGGACACTTTGTGCGGGGGACGTGGAGACCCCTTCCTTGGTGGAGAAGCTCCTTAGTGGAGGCGGCATCAAGGTGACCAAGGGAGCTTAGCAAGTGCCGAAGTGGCTAGCCTTTGTGGCGAGTCAAGTGGTGGTCTTGGGAGAGACTTGGTGACCGGGAAGCAATACTCTTGTGTGAGTACTTCAACGTGGACTAGTGGTGGCTTAGTGCCTACCGATACCATGGGATAAATCATGTGTCAAGAGTTTGCTTCCTCTCATCCCCTTTACGTTTACGCATTTACTCTATTGCAATCTTTGCTTGCCTTTACTTTCCTAGAGTAGTATCATGCTAGGAATGGCTATAAGTTGCAAACCTTGTTTTGGGATGGGAGTTTCACACTAGAACAACCTTAGTTGCACATATAGATAGTATGTTCTAGTTTACTTTTGTGTAAAATTAGTGAAGTCGTAGGTTAAGGTTTTAAGTTACCTAATTCACCCCCTCCCCCTCTTAGGCTAACGAGCATCCGATTCCTTACACATCTTGCTCTACAGAGACATGGCAGTGCCGCCGCTGACGACACCACGAAGGGGTACATGAGGCGGGTCGAGGGAGGCAGTAGTACGACGTCGAGATGGCTGAGCAATGAGGGGTGTCTGCCTTTGCGCGAGAAGTATGCGCTTGCGATCCACTACTCGACTTGGCGCATTTGGGGTGAACCGCTGCGGCCTTCGGTACAGGTGCGCGGCGATCAGCTGTGCGCAAGCACCGGCGGCGGCTGCTGCGTGGAAAAAGGATGGCTTCGAATTTCTCTGTTTTGCAGTGAAGACTGTAGGCTGCGCTGCGAAATGATGAAATTCGCACAGAGTATTGGAATAGGAAATTAGTAGTATATTAGCTTTTGTATGATGCTCAAATTATCTGTGTAAAACTTTGGGAGAGCAGCAAATCCGACGCGGGTTATCAGCCCAGCGTCGCTAATGACTGTGGGGCCCAGTTCTATTCAAATGAAGAACAATTCCCATTTCTTCTTTTAATCTGCAATCAAATGTTGTAACAATTATTTCTTCGTCGTTATTAGTCCAAATTTGATACTTTTTTCTAAATTTTTCTAAAATCACCATTTATTCATTAATTTCATTGTTTAGTGTACATTCCATTTGTTGAGTAATGTTTATATGCCTTATTTTGTTCTTTGTAAGTACAACATGAAAAAAATATTTGTTTACACAACCATTAGTGATGGAACTTTACATTTTGTAAGCTTAAGGTGAACACAAAGTTTTGTTAAGTTTTCAAATGCATATGAGTTCGAACATGTTGCAAAGTGTGGAAAACTTCAATGTTTAAGCAAACATTCTAGGAAACTATGTGAGAGATGTAGACATTTGTACACAAGTACATTATTCCTTCATCGATACCATTTGAAATTTCGAAGACATGTTTAGGTACCAAAATTATGCTGCCAAGTCAATTTGTAGATTTTTAGAGCAAATTTGATGGTATTAGAATTATTATATAATTACCATGGGGTGTAAAAACAAATATATGAATTTTGGACACACAAGTGTGACTGTTGATATTTTATTCAAATACTAAATGTCCAAATACAAATTGTTTGTATTTTTATGATTTTTTAGGTGTTGTTTTATGGGCTCTAATAATTCAGAGAAGCAAGTTTCATTCCAAAAAAATTGTGACAGGCCCACGCGTCAGCGTCAGCAGTCAATATAAAAAAGATAACCGTTGTCTGCTCGCCTGGACCCAACTGCCAACAAATGTGATGCGGGTTCACTAACAATCGTCACCAATGACACTGTCCCACGCGTCAGCGTCAGCGTCAGCAGGCTAACCTGCGTCGGCACTGACTTACTCTAATAAGATCTAATTCATCACAACAGATCTCTAGTTCATCACAACAGAACACAGTTCATCACAATGTGGTTGGATCTACTAGCGTATATTAGATCGAGTTCATGACATACAAAATCTAACATCCAAACTAATTAACTAAGCAGTTCATGATCGACAAACAAACTAAGTAGTTCATGTCCAAGAACCTGACGAAGACACAAAAGCACACACACACATTATTGTTACTAATTGGTAGAGGAGTCTATCAATTAGTCGGAGTCCCACCGTCGTCGCTGTCGTGGTTGCCGTCGTAACCGTCGGAGCCGCCGTCGCCGAAGAAGAAGTGGCAGCGGGCAACCCGCTTGACCACGAGGAGGTTCTTCTCATCCAACCCGTGGATCCTGAAGGTGAGACCCTTCACGCTCGGGTCCTTGTACACATCATGATGTGCCTTGATGTCGAAGGCCTCGCCAACACCTTCAAGCTTTTTGAAGGCGCTCTTGAGCAGCTCGACGGCGAACTTAGTGTCGTCGAAGAGCGGTTCCTCATCGGTGTCCTTGGCCGCCGGCTCCTTCCCCTTCTCCAACTTCTTCCGACAGCGGCTTTCGTCATTGTCGTCCTCCCTTCGTCCCCGCTTCGACGGTGGTGGGCTCCTCGACGCCATCTCCTCCTTCTCTCGGTGACTGAAGATTTGTAGTGGTGAATCACGAGGAGGAAGAAGAAGTGAAGAAAAAGATGATAAGCTTATGGAAGAAGCAGGGGAAAGCAGGGGAGGGCGACTGGGCGAGGGAGTTATATTGACAAGACGCGTAACCGTCAGGCGCCTCTGCCCCCAGCCACTACTCCATTACTACCAGTACGTGCCACTCAATTGCGCATTGGGCTCCGTCTTGGGTGCAAAGCCACGCGTCGCCTTTCAATTACGCGGGAAGGAGAAGGGCGAAGCAATGATGTCGGGCCCACTTGTCAACGGCAGCAGCCATGCAAATTGCGGCGCCTTTTCAATTTCCATTTATTATTTTATTACGACATGGCCGAGGCGCCATCTTCAAACTTCAACCCTCGTCACCTCCTTCAACTTCAATCCTCGTCGCCACTTCATCCCTCTTCAACTTCAATCCTCCTTGCGAACTTCATCCCTCGTCGCCGCCAACATCAACCCTCGTCACCATTCAAATTCCAAACCCCGTCGATGTGCTATTTCCTCCCCTTCTCCTTGATGATGCCTGCGGTGTTGTGCTTGATGTTGCTGCTGCCAGATGAAATTCTCACCAAGATCATCATCCACTCCATCAAGGATGAGCCTGTTTTCCATTTTCTGAACCTTCGCAATAAAATCTGCAACACCTTCCGGCGCATCTGCAACTCCGAGGTACTACTGCACGTGTCGCTGCGTGATCTTCGTGATGTGTGCAGGAATCGCTACGTCAGGTCGTGCTTTGAGCGGCGCTTCTGCGAGGCCAATCATCCGGAGGCATTGTGCTTTGAGGGGATGGAGAGGTTGATGAGGCGGCGGAACCCCGATATGGGTTTGAAGCTCATCGGAGATGCCTCTGCTCAAGTCTCCGATGCCAAGTACTTCTTAGTGATGCTGAAGTACCATTGCAACTCAGCAGACCCCGAAGCCATGGCACTACTCCAGGAAATCAGTGGCGGCCCATCACCCCCTGACGGCCAGTGGAAGAACCCCAACCTGCGGCGGCTGCGCTACCTCGTCAAGCAGGATCTCGACAACATTGCGTGGAGATACTGGCTTGATGACGACGACGACATTCCATTGCTACCCATCCAGAACCCCCACATCTGCATTTGGGAAGCGGGATGTAGGTGCTACTGGCCGGATACCAAAGAGATCATCCACTACTGCAGTGCTGAGTGTCGCATCTGTCATGAGTTCGACCTCTGGATGCGTAGCTTCCACCCCACCATAGTGTACGCCGTCAGCAAGATGAACATCAGGATGTAGGCGCAAGCATCAATGAACATTATCTATCTTGAATGTAAATTATTAGATATTACGACGACGAGCCGGCCGCCTCAGGCCACGAGCTGACGTGGATCCGGCCCCTCCGACCATCACGAGAACAACTACTTCATTCGCGACAAAGGTTAGTCCTACTTGAACCCCCAACTCTCTCATCGGCCACAAAATTAAATCCTACCATATATTCATGTCAATGTGGATTAATTAGGGAGACATGCCTTGATAGTTCATCTTTAATTGATTGACTGTGGATTTGATGGATGGATTTTGTTGCCCCAAGTCTGTTTGAATAAATTGTTGCTAACAAATGTAGTTATATGAACTATTGAAATTCATTTTCATGTTCCTGGTGCTATAATTTTTGCACTGTAAATTCATGAAAAGCATCGAGGATGTTAGCATACTTTAATTCTGCTATGCTTTGAATGTACCAGATCGACAGTTATGCTTTGGACCTGTTAGCATACTTTAATTTTGCTATGCTTTGAATGTACCAGATCGACAATTATGCTTTGGACCTATTAGCATATACTTTAATTCTGCTATGCTCAGATCGACAGTTATGCTTTGGACCTGTTAGCATATTTTAATTCTGATGGCCACATAATGTCATTGGGAATTGCATCGCAGTGGTTTATAATGTAGTCCACCCAATCTGCTATATATTCATGTCAAGGTGGATTAGGGAGACATGCCTTAATAGTTCATCTTCAATTGATTGACTATGGATTTGATGGATGGATTATGTTTCTCCAAGTCTATTTTGAATAAATTGTTGCTAACAAATGAAGTTATATGAAATGTTGAAATTCATTTTCATGTTCCTGGTGCTATAATTTTTGCACTGTGAATTCATGAAAAGCATAAAGGATGTTAGCATACTTCAATTCTGCTATGCTTTGAATGTACCAGATCGACAGTTATGCTTTGGACCTGTTAGCATACTTTAATTCTGATGGCTACATAATGTCAGTGGGAATTGCATCATAGTGGTTTATAAGGTAGTGATAACTAGACTATCTTAAGCTTTGTTGTGAGTGTTAATTGTTTCACTACTGTCATATATATTATTATTGTTGGTGTCATAATGTGTTGTGAGTGTTGTTTCACTACTGTCATATATAATGTCATATATAATGTCATACATATGGAACACACAATCCATCGTTGCTCAAGTTGGACAAAGAAGCAGTTGAAGGAATTTATTCTCTTCTTTGATATATAAGCATATTGTTGTGTCCTTGTCAAAATGGTTAGCACTTATCCGTGTATGCTAATTAAGTAAAACATTAACTATGTATGTCTATGCTAATTTTATTTACGACTGTATCAGCTATTTTGCCTGTCAGAGAAAAGGAATTTATCTAATAAGAATTTTGTTTAGATTTTCAATATTGCTGATGTTGCTCTACTGACAAACCTGACATATCATCTATGCAATCTCCCACAACAACAAACTCCTCTACCTCTAGTGCATCATCACAGCCCATCGTCGGTGAACCATCCTTATAGGGTCACTCAACATAGACTGCTGCGAGTAGTACTCGATCCCGCGGGTCAAGGACACAAACCAAATGGCCAGAAGACAAGTTGACTACAACTGGACTTGATGCCAATTTTTGGCCTACCCCAGATGCTGCGAGGGATAGATTTGTATTGGTTTGTGGTCTCATTGCTCGGGAGAGGGTTTCAATCAACAAGGTGGTTGATGATCTCTCACCAATTGAGAAGGACCATCTGTTCACAGTTTTAGAGGAAAAGCTAGATTACCCAGCCAATCTGGAAGAATCTGTTCGCAAGAAGGCAATTAAGGCAGCTATATCACAGATTGGAACCTTGCAACGATGGTTCAAGGCCCATTCAAAAAAATATGTGAGTGAAGAGGAAACTCCCTTTGTGAAGCATGCCTTTTTGCAGCAAGAAGACTGGGACATCTTTGTGCAGGAAACCAATTCTCCTTCATTTCAGCAATTGAGCCAAGAGATGAAACAAAGGAGAGCATTGCATAATAAGCCACACAAGACGGGAAGAAAAGGTTATCATGGTAAAAGGAAAGAGTGGGAGGAGGAGGATGCAAAGCTAGTTGTAGAAGGAAAACAGAACCCTTGGGACCAATTTCCTAGACGTTCGAGACCTTATCTGCGGGCAAGGGTAGGGAAGAAGAAGAAGAATACTAGTGAAGGAAGCGGGGGCATAACATTCAGTAACCCTGCGGTGGTGGGGGTAGTAGATAGGGTGAAAACACTTGCAGATTAGGGTAGTGATGGTTCTTTCTCTGGGGTTAGGAAGGATGATATCCTCACCACGGCACTTGAGACTCCAGAGCATCGAGGTTGGGTCCGAGGCATGTCTAGTTCACTTGGCTGGGGTAAAGGGTTTGGTGAAGAGTTCGCTGAAATGTACAGGAAGAAGAGGAACAAGAGGTCTGATGCTCATGATGTGATCGCAGACAAAACATTTAAATCAATTGTCCATGCTCTAAGACTATAAGGCATCAACATACCAAAAAAATGCACTTCTTCTTTCCCAATTACCAGCGTCTGTCAGTAGCAGCGAGGAAGAAGATATGGATGGCATTGAGGAAGAAGATGGGCATGACCGCAAGGAAGAACATGTGCATGATAGCGAGGAAGATGGCAGAGAGCAAGATCATTTGAATTCCAACGGTGACGAAGCGAATGAAGTGCACAGTAATAGTCAATCACCTATGCTGGACACAATAGATAAGTTGACAGAGCCAACCGCGTGCAGCCTTTTGGATGGCACCGTGGAGCTCGCACTAGCGAAAGTCTTTCCATCTCAAAAGGCTTGTCATTCAGTATCGGTGTAGGATGGGTATGTTGTGGTGCAACCTACTTATGTGTGGGCCAATGCGACTCAATACCCTCTGCCTGTACCAATTGATGGGGGTGACATAGCAACCCTAGCTGAGGCTCTCATTCAAAGGATCCAATGGCTAAAGGACAGGATCATTATACCACCCATGACGAGACATCCCAACCTTGAAGCCGCAACAGGTAGCAGGGGTACAACATCAGATGGAGGTGCTGCAACTCAGTGTCAGCAAGAGAAGGCTCAACCGCAGCAGCAGCAGTAGTAGATCAGCAAAACTACGCAGCAGGAGCGTCAACAACAACGGGAGGAGGAGCCCAGGCAAACTCCGCCTAAGCAGAAGCTGCAACTTGAGGATAATCAACAGACTAAACAGCAGCCTCTCCAGCAGCAGGAGCGTCGAAAGCAGCAGGAGGAGCCCAGGCAAACTACACCTAAGCAGCAGCTGCAACTTAAGGATAAGCAACAGACGAAACAGTAGCCTCTCAAGCAGTAGGAGGAGGAGCGCAGGCAATCCCCCCCTAAGAAGCAGATGCAACAAGTACAACAGCCTCTGCAATAGGAGGAGCCCAGGCAATCTCCACTTGCGAGAAGGGTGACCGGGCCGGGGAAACCTCTGTCTAAAGATGAGATTCTTAATTGTGTTAATGGGACAGAACAGGACCGACCAAGATACAAGCCTGGTGCACCTATGTTGTCAGAAGCAAATGTAAAGGCTGTTGGACCAAATTGTGGCAAGTTGCATGCTTATGTCATGGAACACAGTAAGGATAAACTTGTCTTTCCAACAAAGTGGATCATGACTACTTTAAAGGTGGTTGTGGTGCTTTAATGTTAAACATTGAATTCAGTAGCATGTATAACCTTATAACACTGGCTTCTCTGGATGTTACCTTCATGAGGTTGTGGACATTGTAAGTCTTTTAAAACCTAAAAAGATATTTCTTTAATTTTGACCGCAAAGTTCATGCATGCTAACAATTTGATTTTTTTGTAGGAAAATGATGGACAAGGCAGTGGGGATGCAGATCAGTGTTGGGTTTTTAGATCCAGATTTGTTTACTTCAACAAATATTTCTCAGCGTTCTCAGCAAGTTGGCAAAGCAATCTCAAATGCAATGATGAACAACTACTACGTGGTGGGTGCCTACTGCACTAGCCACTGGGTAAAAGTGATCATCTGTATGAAGTTCAAAGAGGTTTGGTATCTAGATTCAGCTAAACAACATCCCTGCTAAAGTTCCCAACCCTCCAAAATGTTTTGAACTGGTCAGTTTCTTGTAGGTTTTGTTCACAAAAATTCAATCTCTTAGTGTTTCTAATTGGTATTGCTGACCATGCAGGGCCTTTGGTACAGTATTTTTTGCTCACAAAAAATCAATCTCTTAGTGTTTCTAATTGGTATTGCTGATCATGCAGGGCCTTTGGTGATGCATAGGACAGAGTGACGAACGGAAAGAAAAAAGCCAAAATCCACACTCAAGCACAAAACAAATCTCATTGTAAGACCGAGGTTTTTATGGTCCCTTCTTACCTATTTGGTACTGCATTAACTTGTCATTTTGGTACCTCGATGTAGTATGCTCAGCAGCCACGGGGGTCCTCTTTGTGTGGATTCCATGTGGCATTCCATATGTTAAGACTACTCGATGACATACCTGACATCAAGAAGGATGTTGTAAGTAGATAATAATGATCAACCTTGTCTCTGCTCATATTATCCATCTGATTTTAGAAAATGATTTCTACTTGTATTCTCATAGATGATTGTATTTTGCAGGATTTCAAACCTCATGTAGATGTTTCCGTAGAAGATGTAAAGCGTGTCCGGGAGATGTTGTGCGAGTACATTCTTAAGGAGACCATCGACCGAAAGGGCAACTTCTACAGTGGTGCACCGTGAGTTTATTGTGACCAGAAACTTGAAACTCATTCAGTCTTCTTTAGTCAGGTGTTGTTGCCTGAGAAACCTGCTTGGCTTGCTTGGTTGGGGTCAGATACTGCCTGGTTCAGGCAGTTTTCTCATGACTCCATCCAAACAAGCCCTGATGAGAGTAACTTGAAACTTGATGTGGTCCTATCTTATCTATTAATGTGATCTTGCTTGCCTATATCTGTGATGTGAGAATGTGTTTGTGATGTCTCCTTGATGTGGTGGCTGCCATATCCTAGTTGGTTCTAGGATGCAGCCCCTGGTGGCTGCCAAATCCTGGCTGGTTCTAGGATGCCGGCGGCAACCGAGCAGGTTACTGTAGGGGTGGCCGCTGTATCTGTAACAGATGTTAATTAAAGCTCGTTACAAACATGATAACTAAGTAACGAGCTTCATTCGGAAAGCTCGTTACAAAAATGCCCACAATGTAACAGGCAGTGTAAATGCCCGTTACCAGTCCTTACCGGTGGGCCCCAGGACATGGCCCGTTCATCGAGATATAGGAGACGCAGGTTGAAATGAAGCGTCTCCTTTAATAGAGAGAAAGCAGACGCGCGTAGAAACAGATGCGTCTCATTTCGTCGAGACGGTGGAGACGCAGGTTCACAGAAGGTGTCTCTGATGTTAATTTCGCAGTAAAGGGCTCTGTTTCGTGCCCGTTACCAAAGTTCCATGTGGGCCCAGAGCAACAACCATTTCACATGACTGGTGACTAGTTGTGGTAACTGTCGTTGTTTGATGCCCGTTATGAATCCTATATGTACTGAGACGCATGTGAAATAGACGCGTCTCAGTTCGTCAAGATAGTGGAGACGCAGGTGCACATCAGACGCCTCTGATATTTAGCAACTGTAACGGGTTTTGCTTTGGTGCCCGTTATGAAAGTTCCCTGTGGGCCCAGAGAAACAGCCATTTCACGTGACAGGTGGCTAGTTGTGGGAACGGTCGTTGTTTAATGCTCGTTACGAATATGTCTTATCAGTAACAGGCATCTGCCCGTTACCTTTCTTGGCCTATTTGTAACACTTGATTGGTAACGGGCGCATTGCCCGTTATGAAAGGCGATCTACGCCCATTACCAAAGCCAGTTTTTCACGTAGTGAAAGTCTAAATGGCTATCCTGACATGTTTGAACGGAAGAAGGAAGCTTAAATCTATATTTTTCAACTTTCTTCATAAGCATGACAGAGGAACGAACAATACTAGCTTCATTACCATCATGCTATATAGTATGTAAAGCTTAGGAGGCGGAATGCATGCTTTACGCTGCAACAGACAAAGCTTAAAGCATCTCCAACAGTTTACCAAATCGAGTTTACATCTTTGATTTTTGGCAAAAACATTAAAAATATTCCTCCAATAGTTTGGCAAAAGACTTAACAATTTTCGACAATGATCGATCAATTTGTGCAATACAGCATCTCCAACAGTGTACCAAATTTTACTGGACAAATCTTTTGTTGTTGCCAACTTCTAAAAAGATATTAGAGCATCTCCAATAGTTTGCCAAATTTTACTTGGCAAATCTTGTGTTTTGTCAACTTCTAAAAGGATATGACAAGTAAAAAAAGAGTTCATCTCCAACAGTTTGGCATAATTCACTTGTCAAATCCAGATCTAACTTACATCAGGAACATGAGAGAGAAACCAAATTGTGTTTCTACCCTTCCACCTCTTGAAAACTTAAATCAGAAATCCTGAGAAAAAAACAATTATTTCTATACCCTTCCACCTCTTCTAATATGGGAGGATGCGCTGTGGATCGCTGCGCGCATATATGCACGCGTGGAGTCGATTTTCCCAATTTGGAATAAATGGCAACCTGAGATTGGGAATTGTTGGAAAAGATTTTTTTGTTTTTCTAAAAAAATAACAATGACAACTTGGGATGGAGAACTGTTGGAGTTGCTCTCACAGGTAAAAAAAGCTCATCTCCATCAGTTTGGCATAATTCACTTGCTAAATTCAGATCTGACTTACATTAGGAACCCTAAGAGAGAAACAAAATTATGTTTCTACCCTTCCACCTCTTGAAATTTAAATCAGGAACCCTGATAAAAACAAAATTATTTTTATACCCTTCCACCTCTTCCGATACGGAAGGATGCGCCGCAGATAGGTGTGCGGATATATGCTCGTGCGGAGTCTGTTTTTCCCAACTTAGGATAAATGACAACCTGAGATGGAGAAGGGTTTTTTTTCTGTTTTTGAAAAAAATAACAATGACAACTTAAGATGGGGGACTGTTAAAGTTGATGTTATATTCCGAACAAATGATGCTAACTCTTGTAACATGCATGTCAAGGTAACTTACTGAACCCGAGAGCTATTTGAGCGGACGACACCCATGTCCCGTGGGGTCAAGACCTGACTCTCAGAAAACAACTCTTTGCCCGTCAGACAGTGCCGAGTGGACTATGTTAAGGGCTTCCTCTCGGCACAGGCTCTACCGAGGAAAATCGTTCCTGTGACGAGAGCATCTCGTTGTCGGCAAAGCCTGCGAATCCAGTAGTGTATATAGTTGTTATTACATATCTAGATACAAGTGTGTGTATATATATATAACAAAAGTTATGAATCTTGAAATAAAAAATGACCTGTAATTTGAAACAAGGAAGCACTAATTAACAATCATAATTACGATGAAATGACCCTCCTTATCCTATAAAAAGAAAAAAAAACAGAAAAGAAAAACACTCAGATCAGGCCACGTATACATGTCATTCGATGGAGGCCTCTTTATATCTGCATTGGTTATGCGGTACTACCTCCAAACACTCCTAAATTCTCAACAGACATGCTCATATGGTAAGAGGAAAATCTGGAATCGTCCGTCGCTCATGCCACCGCGTAGGCACCGGTCCCCGAGGACGGCGCCGGGGCACCCGCACTTGGTCCACCGGCGGCACCGTCTGGCGCGTCAGGGGACGGCGCGCTCCCGGCCGACGAGCCGTAGCCTCCGGATGGCGCCGGCGCGGCGGCAGCGGTGGTGGCGGCGTCGGTGGGCGGCAGGGCGACCTCGGCCGACATGGACCCTGAGGCATCGGTGATGAGGTCGAGCGTGACGCGCAGCAGCTTCTCGAACTCGAAGCTCTTGGTGACGCAGGCGTTCTTGATGTCGCTGACGGGCGCGTCCTTGCACGAGTCCTCGCAGGTGGAGGTGCCGCCGAGCGTGGAGGAGAGCCACGACTTGACCTCCAGGAACTTGGCGTCGGTGAGCTCCCGGGTGAGCGCGCTGAGGTGGGCGACGGCCTCCTCGATGTCCTCGGAGCAGGAGTCGAGGCACTTGTGCAGGGCGGCGTCCTTGATGCCGTTTAGTTCGTGGTGCGCGAACGCTGCCACCGTCATGCCCACCTCCGCGGTCACGTACACGGCGAGCTCGGCGAGGCGGCGAGGGGTCGCCGACTGGCATTCCGGGTTGTCCTTGAGTGCCGTGAGGCACACCTTGGGGAACAGCGTCTTGTTGCACGCCTCCTGAAGGTTGCCGCCGGCGGCGGTGGTGACGGCGGCGACGTCCGGAGTGGTACGCACGGCAGGCGCGGTGGAGACGAGGAGGAGGAAGAAGAAGAGGAGCGCCACGGGGCGAGCCATGACCATTGCGCGTCGCGGCGGCGGCCGGGAACGGAGGGACGGTGAGCTTTTTTCTCTTTGTCGTCTCTGTAGCTGGTGGCGCGCGTAAGCGCGTTTCGTGCTTGGCCCGTGGTGAGAGGAACGGTGGTGCCTTCACGGGCTTTTATATACCTGCGCTGACCTCTTCTTCTCTCCCCAAGCAGGCAATGAGACATGTGGCTTGCCGCTGCTGTAGGAACAGTGGAATGTGCATTGCGCGACAGATGTCTTCTTCGGTTGAAGACCTGTGGCTCAAAATTGCGGCAAGGTGTTTTTAAATCTCCATAGCCGAAATTGGGACTAACCACATGACCAAAAGATCGACTAATCTCCAACAGTTTTGGAATTTTGACTTGCAAAAATTGTAATTTGCCAACTCCTAAATATGTTTACCAAGTTAAATAAATGTTCATCTCTAATAGTTTGGCAATTTTCACTGGCAAACAACGCAATCTGTTGGGTTATTCCCCGTCAGGAGCTGGTCGTGGGAACCCTTCCCCACCACCATTCATTTTTGCCCAGCAGTACACACTAAGGATGGATTCGACGTCTGGAAATCCGAATTATCCATATTAAATGTTAATATGGAATCTGTAGATGGATGTATTCGAATCCGATTTTCAACATTATCTGTATTGGACATGATCCGAATTATCCGACAAAAATCTGACATTATTCGTATCCTCAAAGAATAAAGTACCCAAGAAGCCATATAAAATTTAATTATATTACTAAATACTAATTACTAATTACAAATGATGCTAACTTTAATATTGCTAGTAAAATAATTATTTACACCATTTTAACTATTAAAAATTATATATATGACAACCAACTAATGTTGTTAACCAAATATTACTAAATTATATATTGATCTTTTGAAATTAATTTAATATCTCTAATCATAGTAATTTTAAATACATGATATTATTTAGCAATTAAATAAATTATATTTAAATGTATTTATGTACTTGTTCTTACTATTAAAAGATGTTTATATATTTACAAAAATAATTATTTTCTATTTATTGTGATATATTTATTATTTATTAATAGATATGTTATTTGTGATAAGCTATATATTACATATAATGATCATAATTTACTCTCTACTTGTAGTATAATTTGATCAATTAGAAAATCATCCACAAATGAAATTGATCTATGAATCGAAATTATTCTAATGTGAATCCGAATTCGATATATCCGTTTTGTATTCGTATTCGATAACATTTGTATTCATATCCGAATTTGAATTAAAATGTGGTAAATAGTAACATCTGAATTCGTAATCATGCGTATCGGATCCGAATCCATACTTAGTACACACCTTCATTAAAAAACAGCATCGCTACAGGTAGCATATGTTTAACTCGTGAATGATAAATGGGCCCGAAGAACGGGTCCAGACTCCAGACGGCAATATTGGCCCGAATCATAGCCACGACAATTGAGAACAAACATACTATATGATTTTGAAATATTGGGATCCATGTGTCGCTGGTGAAATATGACATCTTAAAAACTCTGAAGGGATGCATCTAAACACCTCTAGTGTAAATATATAAATATGAGTCTTGTGTTCTTGCGATTACCATCAGGATATATCGTTGACTGGTTGCCGATCTTAAAGACTGTTAGATACTCTATAATACTTCCTCGGGACTATACCTGAGCATTTTCAGCCCGGTCCGGCCTGAACGCGGCCCAGAGATGGACTTTCCTGGCCGGGTGTGGGCCCAGATCTTGAAGCCTGAAAAAAATCTTGACCCGAGCCCGGACCGAAATGTTGATTTTAGCTATTTTATATTATAAAATGTGCGGGCGATCGGCCCAAGCCCGAGCCCGGTCTGAAAATTGAGGCCTGCCACGTCTTGTCGGATGGTCATAGGCAGGTTTTTTCGGCCCAAAATAACAGAATTTTTTTTCGATCCGGTCCGGCTCGAAAAATGCTCAGATCTACTCGGGCCTATGTCCCAAATTACAATTTATTTTGACTTTCTAAATACAAATCTTTTGAGTTATATATATATATATATATATATATATATATATATATATATATATATATATATTAGAGTGGATTTCCTCACACCGGCTGTAGCTATCCACAGCAGTATGGTAGCTACCCATTCACCAAGGAGCGGACACCTGTCCTGACGGCGGCACCATACATTAACGTTCCCAGTTCACAATGGTAGATTCCATCCATCAGAACGTTCACGGAGAAGCCGGCATGCGCACCATCTTCTCTGTCTACGGATGAAACCTTATCCCATCCGATTCGCTACCACTCCACATCCATGGTCGCCGACGGCGGCAAAATCCTGGGCACCACGACTACAAAGACTATACAGCCCCAACATAGAGCTCTCCCCAGTCCCCAATGGCGTTTAGACCAAGAGGCACCATGGCATTTTGAGGTTGGGGCCGACCACGTTGACCTTCGGCAGCAATACGCCGGCGGGTCCGGCCATGGTGAGGTCGCCGTGAAGTGGCCGGTGGCCACCGCCGACGAGGTGCCGGCGTGCCGCCGGCTTCTTGGGGATGGTGAAATCTGTTTGCCGGCGGACCTTCCCATGCTGAATCGCCATGAAAGAGATCGGGCAGGCTCACATGTCGTCATCAACCTGTACAGCGTGAGCATGGCCCCCCTTTGCATCTGTGTCGAATGAAGATGATATGGTTTCCTTTCGGATTTCCTGTAATAAATCCTTAATAAAAAACTTCCGCCGTTGACCTGTACATTGTTAGTATCTCGTCAACTTGGAGCAAGATTTCTCCATATGTTTTTTTAAGTTGGTCAACACGGATTTTGAAGCGCGCATCCGTTCTTTTTGGGAATATAAATGAAATCCATTGTGGGGGAGAATACACGGGTTTTGGTATCCGTTTCGGCAGATTTATATTGTTAGTGTGACCGAATGCTGATAAAATTACCCAGTATGTTCAAGTTCTATATATGATCTATGCAAATAAACAGATAAAAACGATTTGTGCGCTGAGTGTGTCTATTTTGACTGATCCATTGCCGCTGCTTGACAATTGTAGGGGGGTAGAAACAAAAACAGGGCGGTCAAGGGTTGCGAGGCCCCCTTGGTCAAACACAAAAAACAGGTCATTGACTTGGTCTCATCTAGCAGTGAGGAGTCCAGCGGAGTAGATGCGTTGAGGAGCTCTGCAACGAAGAAATCTGACAAAAAGAAGGAGGCCAGCGGTAATACCGACGTGTATACCGTTCATGGAGAAGAGGTGAAAGTTTTCATCTGATTATTAGCTGTTTCGTTTTCAAGTGCAGTTGGATCATTCCGGTAAAGAAATGCGGGGTTGAGTAAATCTAGCACGAAGATTTATATTGTTAGTGTGACCGAATGCTGATAAAATTACCCAGTATGTTCAAGTTCTATATATGATCTATGCCAATAAACAGATAAAAACGATTTGTGCGCTGAGTGTGTCTATTTTGACTGATCCATTGCCGCTGCTTGACAATTGTAGGGGGGTAGAAACAAAAACAGGGATTTCAGAGCTGCCTTGACGACGTTGGAAGATAAAATCAAAAAACTGAAGGGTGAACTCAATAGGGCAAAAGCGCAGAAGAAAAGGCTGGAGTACGCAATGGGTTCAACCTAGAAGGAAAAAACAAAAAGACGGTTGGTGGGATGGTTTAAGATGATAGCTGTTATGCTGGCTATGCAGTAGAAGTAAATTTGAGGGCAGACATCATCAGCCGCTCCAGACTATGTCAATGACTTTCGTTTGTTGCTGTGGTGTTGCATAAAGAACTTAAATGACTGCTTATGTCTCCCAGCATAATAATCCGACGACAAGTGTTTGTTAGTCGATGCTTTACTATTTTGGTTGGTAGTTCATTCGTTTTCTAATTAGCATTCTGTGAAACTAGCACCTCGAGTGTTGCAGCAAGTGCTCCCTTAGCTTAGTGGCCTAAGATAAGTCAGTGAAAATTTAAAAAACAAATTGGGCCGCTGGGAGGGACTTACGTGGTTGGGCCGCTATGTGTGAGGTTAGATGGAAAAGCCATGAAAAAGGCCCAGATTGAGAATGCTACAATTGTTCTTCCTCCGTACTTACAATTTGGAAAAAGGCACAAAATTGTGAAAAAGTGGAGTGACCTTTTTATTTCAATCATAACCTTTTTATTGCTTGGGTTGGGCAGGCGCTGCGGCAGGCTTTTCTCAAAGCTCCTCATAATCCTCCTAAAGAAACTAGCCGTACAGGGGGAGGAGTAGTCTAGGAGAGGTCTTCTGCTTATCCCGCCGCCGACTCCGCGAGGATTGGAGAATATTGAGAGATACATTTGCTAGCAGAAGTAGAATGAGCCTCCTACAACCGTGTTTCACCAGTGCTTCCGGCGTGCGCCCCTGCATCCATTTTTTTGGATCACATTCCATTACTCGTTTTTCAGCGTGTTAACGATGAGATTAGTTTGGCTGCTGCTCGGGGTTAATGTTTCTTTATCTCGCCCCAGCTTGATTCTGAATAGCACAAGTATCCCCCTTGTCTGTCTAACTGGTTTCTGTGCTCGCTATGTGTGTGGTTAGATGGAAAAGCCATGGAAAAGTACCATGGAAAAGTACCAGATTGAGAATGTTACAATTCTTCTTCCTCCGGACTTACAGTTTGGAAAAAGGCAAAAAATTGTGTAAAAGTGGAGTGACCTTATTATTTCCATCATAACCTGATTTTTAAATACATGTTTAACCATGGGCGATAAAAAACATTGGTGTAATACTGTGAAAAAAGGAAAATAACGAGTTTAGACAATAGTATTGGAGCAGCATACCTGCCTCCCCCCTACCTCGCTCCATCCGCCTTGCCTCCCTCCTCTATCCTTCCTCCGGGTGCTTCTACCTCTCCCCTCTCTGCCGCGGGGCACGGGGAACGGCGGGCCTTAACCTGTCGCAGAGGACGGTAGCTCCAGCCCGCCGCCTCACCCTCTCCCCGATGGCCGCCGGGCTGAGCTCACGAGGGCTCCAGCGGCGGCAGATCTGCGGCGACGGCGGATGGAGGTAGGAGCTCCCCGGCCGGCGGGCGGTGCCAGGAACTCCACTGCACGAGCGACGGCGCGTTGGTGGTGGGCGGGAGCGGCGCCGGCGAGTGCATGACGCTAGGCAGCGACGAAGGAGAGACGGCGATAAGGTGCTCCGGGGAAGAGAGAATCGATGTCACAAATTCCGCGATCACCGTCGATTCATTGGATTGGATACCGTCCGTCAGAAAATAGCCGGGTCAACCGCAACCACATACTCTATAGCCGACTAGAAAATAACTTATTCTATAGCCGGGTCAACCGCAACCATATACTCTCAATGTTGTCTGGCTGCCTCTCCGCTCATTGGCTACCAAATTAATAGTGCTCATTAATGGGTACGTGTGCACTGGTCTGGTGCGGTCGGATGGTCTGGCCATAGAATAAGCTATTCTACGGCCGGCCACAGAGTATACTACATATATATATATATATGTGTGTGTGTGTGTGTTTTTCTCAATGCATAACAGAAAATATCTAGAAAAGTCAAAATAAATAATAATTTAGGACAGAGAGAGTATTACAAAATGTGTTTGTAAAACACAATTTATTATATGTTGCTTAAAGGCTTTATGTAAGAACCATCTAAGATGTATATATAACTGTGAGACATGGGTATCCCTGGTTCCCCACCGACTAGGCTTTATGACCATCCCCGATAAGTGGATCCGACCCACCAAAAGACTCGCCGACCAGATAGTGAGCCCAACAGATCTGATCTGTGGGCCACACAACCTCCTAAAGACTTTCTAGATGATTCCCTGACAACCTTATTTAGAACGACTTCAAGACTTGACGTGCAAGACAAAACACCAGTGGATTCCGACAGGTAGAGCGACGTATATGGAAACAGTTGTAATCAACTAAACTTAAGTCTCCTGGTCGTAACTGACCAGGAGTCTGGGCAACCGACCTTGTCTGCTGGCCAATATAAGGCGGGTAGGGCGACCCCTTGTAACATCCGCAATGCTCAAGCAATCTACACCAAGAATTGGACGTACAGTTTTACTCTCTGGAGGCCCGAACAAGTATAAACTCGTCGTGTCCCCATTATTCCGTGTGCTCCTGCATAACCTTCGAGTTCTTAACCTAGATCTCCTCACGCCGAACAAATAAACCACCTTTCTCTGAAATGGAATCACTAATGGAAAAAGTGGCATTTGTATCGGCTCCAAACCGTCATTTGTACCATGTAAGGAGCCAGCACAAACAAGAGAGTCTCATTTGTACCGGGTGAAATACTTGGTACAAATGCAAATGACAACATTTGTACCGGGGAGAGTCACGCCCGGTACAACTGAAATTTCCCCGTCATCCTTCGTCCACCTCTGTTCCCCTCCCTTTTTTTGTTGTTCTTCTTTTCTTTCTCTCTTTTCATTCTCATCTCATCACAATCTCAACTCATCCAATCCAATCCAGATTCTCAATACATCTCAAATCAACATCTTACAAGATCACTGAAGATTCAAAGTAACAAAATATACAGTAATTCCCATCTCAAATCACAAGGTTCACAACAAGTGTCCAATCACAATCTCCATGCATCTCACAAACATCACATACATCTTACAATCTCATACATCTCACAAGATCATAGATCTTCTGGACCGAAGAAGAAAATCACATAAGAATGCTGAAAAATAAAAAAAAATCCTCACCCCCCCCACGCACCAGTGGCGGTTGGTGCCACTACGCCTCCCGGTTGGGGCCGCGAGCCCCCGCGCCAACGCCTCCTGGCCAGGGCCACATGCGTCCGCCGCGCCTCCTAGCCGGAACCGCCTCCGGGCTCGGGCCACCATCGCCTCTAGGCCCGAGCCGCGCGGGCTGCCGTGCCTCCTAGCCGGGGTCGTCGGCGCCTCCGGGCTGCACCCATGCGCCCGCCGCGCCTCTGGGCCGAGGCCGCTAGCGCCTCTAGGCCGAGGTCACGCCCCGCGCCGTCGGCCCCGCTCCAGCCTCTCCCTGCAGCAGATCAAGATGAGTTAGAAAGGATAGAGGAAGGAGATAAGGTTGTGAAGAGAACAGATAGATGAGAGAGCCAGGTGAGCGAAGGGGAGAGATAAGCAAGGCCGGCAGGACTTAGAAAATAGGGTTAATTAGATCTGTGCCATTATAATTTCTGCGTTTTTGAAAAATGTCATTACTATTCGACTAACTGTCCTGGTGGCATTACAATTGTTCAGTTCTTTGAAGCACGCCATTTTGTACGCCGACGCCGTCGGAGGCCCACCTGCAGGCGTATAGGGGGCTCTGTAGATTCGTATGGACAGTTATGCCCTCCCTCCAAAGGATAAGGCCACAGACCGGCCACCATCGTCGTCTTCCTCATGAGTTCATCCCCGTGCCCATCCCCGCTCTCCCGTGCCCATCCCCGCCGACGGCTCTCCTTAACCCTAGCCGACGGCTCTCCCGTGCCCATCCCCGCTCCTTTGCCCATCGCTGGCGCCCACGGGAGATGAATAGTGCCGATGCCTCAAGCTCTTCCCAGATGGGTGACCTCCCAAGGGTGGAGTGCCCTAGGTGCCACATCAAGGTGATTAAAACGAAGACGAGGAAGGGCGAGGTGTACTACAAGTGCCCTAACCATTTCACAACGGTATGTTGGTTGCTGTGATTTAGATTGGATTTGTGTTCGTTTTTGAGTTGATTTCTTTGTTGGATTGAAGCGAGACGAAGCACCTGCCCATACTACTTTGTATGAGGGACGCTATTTGCGTTTTTGCTCTCCAATCATCACGAGTTGCTTGAATTCGGCTATAGAAGAAGTGGATTCAATTGCTGAAAATCTTGCGAGAGGAGGTCAATGGCGACTTGAGCCTCCGGATGTATAAGTTGAAGCTTGAGTTAAATGAGATGAAGGGCAAGTTTGGTGAGGTGATGCGGGAGATCCGAGGAAACAATGAAAGAGATGAAGCAAACAAAGAAAGAGATGAAGAAAGAGATCATGGAGGAGATGAAGGCTGCTGCACCAGTGTTAACTTGTCACATTAGTTAGGCGGTGAACCGATTCTTTGAATTATGTTAGTTTAGTTGGTGAATCCTGTTAGTTGCTGAACCAGTGTTTACTGTTAAGTTGTTACCTGAATGCATGAATGTATGAATGTTGGTAAAATGTTTGTAATCAATTGGTGAAGGAACCCATTGGTGAATGCATGAATGTAGTCCAGTTTGTTCCATGACTAGCTTGATGAAATTTTACAATCTTGATGAATGCATGGAATGAATGTACTTCAGTTAGATATCATCAATCTTGATGAATGAATGAGCATCATATAGACAAGCATCACAATTTGAGAAACCTCAGATACACAAGTTCACTAGCATTCACAGCCACCACAGGTTCACAAACACCAGCACAAGTTCACTAAACTAAGTACAAGTTCAACATAACCATCTGAACTGAATGTACATCAGCACAAGTTCACAACCACCACAGGTTGACAACCACCAGCACAAATTCAAAAGCATCAAGTTCACAACCACCACAGGTTCACGACCACCAGCTACAGAACCAGTAGCACAAGTTCAAAAGCACAGACACCAAAAGAAGTGGAGACAGCAGCTACTCCATTCCCAGCCAGCTCTTGAGGCTTCTCACCACCCTTGCTTCAGGAGCACTTTCTGCCCTCTTTAGCTTCTTCTTGAGAGGAGTCTTTTTCTTCTTCTTTGCATCCTGCTTTGTTCCACTTTTCTTCTGCTTCTTTTTTGGAGTACTTGGTCCTTCATCTTCTTCTCTGACCCTGCAGTACATGTACATTGTTAGTTGAAGCTTGATGAATGTAATACAAATGTAGGGTAATATGCAATGTACCTTTTCAGTGAAGCCTGTGTAGATGCCTCATCAACCCCATCATCATCTTCAGTTGGTTTAGCTAGCTTGCAGGTCTTGGCAAAGTGCCCAAAACCTTTGCACCTATGGCATCTGACTTTTTTCCTGTTTGCCCTTTGTTCTGCACTACCCCTGATCCTGACCACTCTAGGTGCGCTCTTTGCCCTCTTCTGCTTTGGTGGCAACAATTTGAACTCTAGTTCCACTTGAGGCCAGTCTGACCTGTCAAACATTGGAGGAACTATTGCTGCATAGTCTGCTTTGAACCTGTCCACAGAGTAGTATTCATGCACATAATCTTTAATTTCCAAGCCTCTGTTGGACAAGATCCAAGCCAGGGCATGCCTGCAAGGTTTCTCTGTAACCTGCCATGCTCTGCAGCTGCACTTGTGGTTCACAAGGTCCACTGTGTGCCACTTGGTGTTGTTCCAGTCATCCAGCAGAGTTACCTCAGCAAAATCATCATCACTAGCTTTTATTTTGACTACCTTCAAATGGTTACTTACTAGGTTCAGCTCCTTGATGACATTTGGCAAAATTCCATCAGTCATTTCCCTTGCTACTTTTCTCCTCAGAAACCTCTTCTCCATAATCAATTCCCTAATGCCATCAACTAACTCATGAACTAGCAGTCCTTTCAAGTGTTTCACTTGATTATTGAAGCTCTCTGAAACATTGTTTGTCAGATAATCACATTTGCTATCCTCTGAGAAGCCACACCTATACCAAATGCGGCTGTGGTTTTTACGCAACCACTCAATTGCTTCGGGAGCAAACTCATGTATCTTACGCATGTGCCACTTGAATAGACCTTCGGTGTAGCTCCTAGCATTTGGATACAAATGAGTTGTGAAAACATCTCTGTGAAGTGCTTCATGAAGTTCCCATATAGATGTCTCATACACTCTACGTACTCGGCCTCGGGATACACATCACCAACGAGCGAGTCTCCAAACCCTTGCATGCATCAGAACATATCACTAGACCTTGAGGGCGCAACGACCATTCTCGACCGCTTCATGAACCAGGTCGAGTTGTCCTTATCTTCATTGTCAAAAATTGCATATGCAATGTGATACAACCAATTGTGCCCATCAACTCCGATGGAGATGCCGGTTGGCTCGTGTATTTACCATTTAGACTAGAGGCATCTACACCAATGAATGGCCTACAACCGACAAGAAATCCATCCACACGGGGTTTAAGAGCTACAAATATCCTCTTAAACCTTCTTCTCTTGCCAACTTTCTTAACATCTATCTTTATAATGCTACCGGGACAAGTTATCTCCATCCGAGCTTGCCAATTGAATAACAATTTGAATGTCTCTTCATATTTACCATGAATATCTTTGCGATTGCTTTTGCATGCACGAATATGCCTTGCTATACTTGAGCTTTATTCCATAGTCTTCCTCAAGCTTCTCCTTTGCTTGCCTTTGGCCCCTTGTTTGGATTCTTCTTGAGCCGGTCTTTTAATCTATACGCCACCCAGCCTTGAGATGCCATTTTTCCTTCCACAAGCTTTGTGGTTGGACAATTGTGGTCTTGTCCTAGAACCTTTATCTGCACAAGACAATCATGAATTAGTAGTATGCACATTCAAACAGGAATAAACTGGAGCAAGCCAATCATAAACAAGTATGTACCTGTATAGTTTTCTGATCATGAAGCCTTGAAGCATGAATCCTCCAATGACAAGTAGGGTGCTTACACTTTGCAATAAATCTGGTAGGGTCAGTCTTCAGAACAGGAGCAAACTCAAAACCTTTCTTCACAGCCCAGTGCCTTATAGCTTTCCTGAATGTTGCAATATCAGGAAACAAAGCACCAACTTCTATTGTTGGGTTCTCAGGATCATGGAGGACCCTTATCTCCTCAGGATATGCATCATCAACCTCTGCCTCAGGAGGAATAGCTCCTTCAGCAGCAGCAGCATTATCATTTTCATCATTAGCAGGCACAGATGAGTCATTTTGTGCATCGACAGATGGTTGTGTGGGTGGAATTGGAATGTACATATGCTCATCATTCACACCAACATACTCTTCTTCATTATCAAAGATGTCAAGTTGGATCGCCGCACCTTTTTGGATCGATTTCTTGCTGCTTCTTGGATCGGTGCTTTGGTGGCTCAGGCTGCTTTGGTGGCTCAGGCTACTTTGGTGGCTCAGGCTGCTTAGGTGGTATGATACACAAGGGTTCTACGAAATCAAACTCACGCTCTTCCCACACAGCTTGATTCACCACAACTAAGAGGAGTTGGCAATGCATCTCTGACTTATACATTTCAAACAAATTTTGGAACTGTGCTTCATCTACAAGCGAGGTCATCCTCACCCACGGTCTTATCAAAGAACCAAAATGTGGCCTTCGGTTTCGGCTCCAATTGACCACCTTTGGATAGGCTAGAATTCGACAAATCAAATGTAATGGTGCCTACCTCCCAAGAAAAATTAACAACCTTTCCCTTACGGTAGGTTTTTTCCCATCACTTGTCCTTTGTCACTAATGCCGAACTTTGACCTCTAACGAAAACATAGAAAGCCTAGCACAAAACAAATGAGAATGAAAGCGATTTCAAACACCATCACAATTATAAGACAATTTTCTAATTTCAACCCTAACAATGCATAGACCTAACTAGGCGGGGTATTCATATGGGTATTCAACGGCAAGGTCACAACAAGCGGGGTCAATAGATCACAACGAGCAAGTCAAGCACATCTTAGCTATAGTCTACCGGTGAACACACTTGGAGTCGTCGGTCTCTTCAGGCGTCGCGGCCGCAGCCCCCGCCCCCGCCGCCGCAGGGATGTTCCCGCACTTCATGGCCGCTGCAACCCTAATCCGCCGCCGCACCGGTGCAGACCTTCATGTGTGGCAGATATTCAGTGAAGAAGAGAGGCGCCGCCGTCGATAGGGATTAGGGTTTCACCGAGTGGATGGCGGTGGGTGAGAGTGCGGGAGAGGCCAAATGAAACGGGGTACGATAGCCTAAGGTGTCGGCGGCCCTATCCTTTCGAGCGGGGGGGGGGGGGGGGGCATAGCGTCCATACGAATCTACGAGCCCCCTATACGCTTACGGGGTGGGCCTCGACGGCGTCGGGCGTACAAAATGGCGTGCTTCAAAGAGCGAACAATTGTAATGGCACCGGGACGGTTAGTCGAATAGTAATGGTATTCTTCAAAAACGCAGAAATTATAATGGCACAGATCTAATTAACCCTAGAAAATATTGAAGGACCGATACGGCGAACCGAGAGGGGGGGGGGAGTGAATGGGAGCCGATAAAAATTCTTCTCGAAGGAGATGAAAACTCCAACAAGACGAACACGGCTTCCAACACACGTCTCCGACTTACTACCCAAGTTGGCCAAGCCCACGTAGCCACTGGAGTGCCACCGGACCTAGGAACCAACACACACGGCCTACCGACTCGAGAACGCGGCGGAACACCAAACCCCGAGTCTACGGACCCACACGGTCGGACCGGTGAGCACCACCGGTCAGACCGGTCCCTGTTGGTGAAACTGAGCAACTTTCACTAAGTGGCTCTACACCGGTCAGACCGGTGAGACACACCGGTCGGACCGATGGCGGACTCGAAAGCCCCCAAGACACCAAACGAGCCAACCGACCACCAAACGGACCCAAACTCGAAACGGCGGCACCACGGGACAACAAAGAACACACCAAGACGTTCACCCGAGCAAAAACCCACAAGGGCTCGCACCGGTCGGACCGAGTCAAGAGCACCGGTCGGACCGGTGTAGCTGGGCGGCTCGGGATGAACGACACCCGCGGGTCAACTCCCCCAAATCCAAATCTCGATCTCCCGAATCGCTCCACGGACTTGAACAAGACTTTGGGGATATCGGGAGCACCCCATGAAGAGTCCATAGCCAAGTTTAATCCCACCAAATCTCGTCCAAAAAGGAGGAATCGAAGAAATCCCGCCGAAAGCACTTCCAACCCAAGAACTCAAGAAACCCCAAAATCGAGCACTTTTTCTCACGGATTTGGGAGGGGAATCACGGCCCAAAGAACCACGAAGGGTTCCCACAAATTTCCCCCATCAAATCCCCAAGAGAAAAGCCCCGAAAACACCCCAAAGAAATCACCGAGAGAGGGCTCCGAAAATCACCACCAAGAACAACCGGGGAAAACACATCCAAACCTTGAGGAACCGCGCGAATCATCTATACATGAAACAAAGGTTCATACAAGGTCTAGCAAGCCGCCCGATCATCCATCCCTCTCTACAAGATCTCTCCGTGAAGCTCTCTTGCTAGTCCTAAGGAAAACCTAGAGAAAATAGGTGGAAAATAGGAAAACTAATGAGCTAGGGTTCCCGAGTTGGCTGCCATCCTCTCACCTCTTGGGTTATATAGGCGGCAACCGAATGTCTAAAATGCCCTTCTCTAACGACTAGGGATACAAGCCCCTCAAGGGCGGATTTGGAATTCTTGATGTCTTCACCATCGGACGGATGCCGGCGACCGCACCCTGCGTAGCCTCGACGCAAGCCATGCGATCCCGACGCGTGTCCTCCGCTTCGAAGATTCGGACTGCGTCGTCGCACACCGGTCGAGCCGGTGCTCCCCACCGGTCGGACCGGTCGGACCCACCGGTCGGACCGGTGCCGGTGCTTCTTGCACCTCCGTCTTCGGTTCTCCGGTCTTGGCTTTGTGGATCAACCAAGGAACCCGGTGGTTTTTACGGTGAACCACCGGAAACCCCGCGAACTCGGTGTAGCCTCCGCCAATCTCCACTCATGACTTGGCTCCCACGTAGTCCCGGCTCGACCTTGGTTTTGAGGCTCAACCAAGAAAGCTGTCCACGACTTCATCTTCTTGTTCATGCCACCATGCGGCCCGCACTTGACCCCGGCGGCCACCGGGTCCCTCGAACGAAGCCTACTTGTCTTCTCCACACCCGGAGGCCTCACCGGCGACGACCTTTCACGCTTGTTCTTCACACCGCACCAACACGAGTCAAGCCGCAACCCTGCACCTGCAATACTTAGCCAAGAATCAGTCCACACAACGTTGTCAATCACTCATCACACAAGGAAGCGACCATCCACCGGTCCTCGAACCACACATGGTCCTCAATCTCCCCCTTGATGAGTGCATTGACAACACCCACACAAAAGTAACAAGAGAGAAAAGAAAAAGAAAAGAAACGAACAAAAAGAAACTCCAACAAGCGATCGAAAGCCGAACAAAGGCAAAGAGCAAGATCACTTGAAGGAAACAAGTCTCGGACCCCTTAGGCAAGGGCAACGGCTCGACACATCCGAGACAAAGCAAAGCTCAAGCAAAGAGCGCAAACCACCAAAACAAAGCTCGAACACCACAAAGAGCTCCCCCTGCACACATGCAAGCTCCCCCTGAACCAATGCAACTCCCCCTGGACGAATGCATGCAAGAAACCACATGAAACAGGACAGCTGCAGCACTTTCAGCTCACACCGGTCAGACCGGTCATCACCACCGGTCAGACCGGTGCCTAACATATGTACAGGACCAGCACTCACACCGGTCAGACCGGTGCTCTTCCCGGTTAGACCGGTGTACAACGAAACCCGAGAAATGGCTCGAAACCACCTGAAAACCTTCTAAACGCGCCCAACAAGCCATTTCAAGCTCAAACTTCTCCCCCTTGTTGACAATGCATGAATCAAGCCAAAAATGCAAAACTTTCAACCTAGAGCTTCTCAAAAAGACAAAATTCAACGAGAGAATGCCACACACGTCCAAATGAGCAAGTTAGATACTCTACGGCTTCGTATCGATCTCAACTACATGATCACCAAGTTTCACAACCATTGGACGAAGCTAAGATGGATTTTGGCAATTTTGCGAAAAAACTTGCCTCTCATGAGCGAAAACCTAAACATGATCAAAGCATATCAAAATGGCAAAGCCACACAAACTTCATGCTAGGACAGCTATTCTAACCATAAGACCATCACAAACACCCACAAGCACCTCATGTCATGTCAAAGCCACCGAGCCATGTGCCTACTTCTATGTATGAGACTTCTCATTGGTAGGCAACATGCAACGGTTTAGCACCCAAAGCAAATTAAATTCAGCACATATGACATGGGAGCATATTTTCCAAGCATTTTTCATTTCATTTTCAGATTTGTAAATGGTACATGAAATGTCTTTGCGACAAAAAGGAACTTATGCTCCTCCACAAGATAAATCAAGAGGGCTAAACATTCATGATGGCAAATGAGCCTTTGGCCCCATATGATCAATAAACTAGCTATCCAACCACAAATTAAGCATAGCAAGGCCACGAAAACATGTCAAGAGCATGTAAAGGCATTTACACATGAGAGAGCGTACATGTGACATTTTTCAAAAGCATAGCTATCAACCATGGATTATTCATCAAGATCATCAAGAGCTAAGCCAAACTAACCGTAGCATACCAAACAAGCTCACAAAGACATATATCTCATTCCATGGTGAACAATGTATATGAGAGAAGCTTTTCCTAACCAATGCATATGATACAAAATGCATGCAATCTAAGATACAAGGATGCCTATACATCATGTTACATATGCCATGCCAAATGCAAGAAATGCACAAAGGAAAGCTATACATATGCTACAAACCGGCTCCTCGAGGGGAGGCAAAACGGGCTCGACACCACCGGCAAAAGAGAACTCCCACACACCCAACTCAAGAAATCAAACACACACCAAGTTCCCCCCGCAAACGAGTGAAAGTGGCTTGATCTAGGGGGTGAAAATATCGGCTAGTTGGTCATGTGTGGGTACATGGATCAAAGCTATCTTTCCTTTCTCGACGTTGTCTCTTAGAAAATGATACCTCACTTCTATGTGCTTGGTTTTGAAATGAAGCACGGGTTCTTTGCAACGCTTATGGCACTAGTGCTATCACATTGAAGTGGGACATGGGTATACTCCTCACCAAAGTCACTCATGGTGTAGGTGATCCAAAGGAGCCGAGAGCAACAACTAGCGGCGGCAACATACTCGGCCTCGGTCGTGGATTGAGCAACACTCGGCGCTTACGGGAAGACCAAGACACCAACGAAGAACCCAAAAAGCGGCAAGTCCCGAAGTGGACTTCCTCTCCAACCGACACCGGCAAAATCCGCGTACGAAAAACCATGAAGCGCCAAAGAAGAGGACGCGGAGTACCAAAGGCCGAAGTCGGGAGTGTGACGCAAGTACACGAAAATTCTCTTCACCGCTTGCCGATGCGAAGTCCTCGGAGACGCTTGAAAATGAGCGCACGGACACACCGAGAAGCGTATGTCCGGCCTCGTCGCCTTCAAGTAGAAGAGTGACCCGATCATGCTCCGTACTCCTTCGGTCCACGTGTTCACCTTCCTCGTCCGCATCAAGAGCCGTAGTCGTACTCATCGGCGTCGTCATAGCCTTGGAGTCCTCCATCTTGAACTTCCTCACAATGTCCTTGGTGTACTTAGCCTGGTGCACAAATGTTCCTTCCTTTGATTGCTTGATTTGTAGCCCGAGGAAGAAGCGCAACTCACCCATCATGCTCATCTCGAACTCCCTGCTCATATCATACGCAAACCTTGCAACAAGAGAGTTAGACGAGCCACCAAAGACAATATCATCCACTTACACACTGCACAATTAGGATATCTCGCCGCCTGCCTCGGCAAAAACAAGGTCGATCGACCTTCCCCATCTCAAAGCCTCTCTCAAACAAGAACCCCCTCAACACCTCGCCATACCAAGCTCTAGGCGCCTGCTTCAACCCATACAGCGCCTTCCTCAACTTGTACACCCGGTGGGGGTACTTCTCACTCTCAAACCCCGGAGGGCGCCTCACATACACTTCTTCCTCCAACACTCCATTCAGAAAAGCACTCTTCACATCCATTTGGTGTAACTTGAACCCTTTAGCCACGGAAAAGGCTAGAAGAATCCTAATCACCTCCAAACGGGCTACGGGAGCAAAGGTCTCCTCGTAGTCGATCCCCTCCTTCGACCGAACCCCACGGGCAACAAGTCTCGACTTGTTCCTCACAACCTCACCCTTCTCTCCCTCTTTGTTTTTCCACACCCACTTGGTACCAATCGGCTTACACCACGGGGGAGGGTCAACCAACTCCCACACTCCGATTCCTCTCAAAGTTCTCCAACTCCTCATGCATCGAGTTAACCCAATTGTGATCGGATAGTGCGTGTCCAATGTCTTTGGGCTCAAAAGAAGCAACAAATGCAGCATGAGCGAAATGGGAATTGTTTCGAACCCTCGGCCGTGTAGTGCGTTCATTCATGTCGCCGATGATCCTCGAAGGTCGGGTGATCCACTTGAACTCGCCGGGGAGGTTCTCGCCTCGAAGCTACCTCCCCCTCAACATCGGCTTCTCCTCGTTCTTGATTTGTCGTCGTAGGTGTAGCGAAGGTCCATCCATCACCGTAGTCGAAGTAGTGGGTACATGTTCGGCGGGGGGCACCACACCGCCATCCTCATCATCTCCATGTTCATGCTCCTCCTCCCGAAAAATCTCCTCGCCAAGCTCATCATCACTCGCACACTCAAAAACAAGGCGACTACGTGGCTCTGTCTCGTCGAAGGTTACCTCGCAAGTCTCCACGATTTGGTTAGTTTCAAGATTGAGCACACGATATGCCCTAGAATGAGATGCATAACCAAAGAAAATGCCATCGACAGACCTAGCCTCAAACTTATCCAACTTCCTGCCTTTCTTCAGAATGAAACACTTGCAACCAAAGACATGGAAGTGACTCACCTTGGGTGTGCGGCCATGCATCAACTCATAGCATGTCTTCTTCTTGTGCACTGCGAGGTATATCTGTTCGACACATAGCACGCGGTATTCACCGCCTCGGCCCAATACCTCCTCGGAGTCCTATGCTCATCAAGCATCGTCCGAGCCATCTCACACAAGGTCCGTTCTTCCTTTCCACAACACCATTACGGGGAGGCGTATACGGACTCGAAAAGCGGTGCTCAAGACCCAAGTCATGACAAAAGGTTTCAAAACAAGAGTTCCCGAATTCCGAGCCATTATCCTTGCGGATAGCTCGTATGGCATCTCCGTGCCTCTCGTTCCTCAACCTCAAGACTAGATCTCGAACAAAAGCAAACGTCTCCCCCTTATCCTCCCGAAAGAACACCCACGCATACCGAGAATAGTCGTCCACCACAACAAGGACATACCACTTCCCACCCGCGAGATCGCACACGAGGCCGGGCCAACAAGGTCCATATGGAGCAGCTCGCATGGACGCTCGGTCATCACATCGGTGAGAGGCGGGTGAGAAGAGGCCACCATCTTGGCATGCCTACACGGCGCACAAACCAACTCTTTCTCAAGCCTCGGCCGTGGCAATCCTCGGACCAAATTGAGTTTACTCAAGCGAGACAAAAGGTCAAAGCTCAAGTGACCCAACTTCCTATGCCACTTCCACAACTCACTCGAAGAACCGGCCAAGAAACAACGCTCCACACCCGAAGGCGAGAAAAATCAGCACGAAACACCGACCCTCGGGAACGACCATACGGACAAGGTCCCCTCGAGAGTCCACAATCCGAGAACCACCGAGGCCGAAACAACACCTCAAAACCCTCATCCAACAAGCCGGGACACGAAAGCAAATTGTACCCCGGCGATTGAACAAGAGAAACACGCCTCGAGTGATCTTGTCACTCACTTTTATCTCACCTTCGAAAGCACACGCCCACGCCCATTGTCCCCAAAGGTGATGTACCTCTTCGTCACCACGGGACGAGACTTGAGAACCACCCCTGTCTCCGGTCATATGCCTCGAACAACGGAGTCAATCAACCAAATGTTCTTCAAGTCTCCCACCGAAAATCAAAAATAGGCACGTGAGCGAACAAACGACTCAGGCATCGGGGTTAGTACCAAAGGAGGAAAACCGATGCCGAGCCATTTGCTCGAAAGTGGGGTTAGCACCAACCAAAGCATCTCTCCTACCAAAGCTACCTCCACGAACACCACCACGGTAACCACCCTGAGGGAACCACCCCTCTCTGCCTGGAGGAGGACCAAAACCACGCAAAAAAGCCCGTGGAACGTCCTTCCTCTCCAACTCACCACCACGACTCCTCCAATCCCCGTATTGAGCACGAGGTGGAGAACGCCTAGCAACCGACCACCGCACCCTTTCCGGCCCAACCACCGAACCACGACCACCGAAACAACCCTCGCACTGTACGAGCTCGAAACCCGAACAGTTGTCTGTCCGGCCCTGCACCGGTCGGCCGGTGCCCCACACCGGTCCGGCCGGTGTGACACAGGCGGCGCAAGACCACCACCTACGACCTTCTTTTCTCCCCAAGCCCGAACAGTCCTCACAATCGCCTTGCCCCCGGGCATCGCATACGAGGCTCGAGTACACCATCGGAAGGGTGGTACTTGTCCTTGTTAGCCCACTCCTTCTCCATTCTCTCCTCTCGCTTCCTCTTGAAGCAAAACTCCTCCTTATGGCCATCTCTCCCACAATAGCCACAATGGAACCTCACAAGCTTAGGCTTTGGCTTGGGATGTGGTCGTTCACTCGGTTTCTCTCCACTCAAGCCCTCCACCGGTTTCTCACCACTAGCCTTCTCACTCTCCTTCCCAAAGAACACTTTCCCCGAAGTGCTCACAAACTTGATAGGCTTTTGTAGATCATTTGTGGGTGTAGGAAACACGGGTGGAGGCGGGGGTTGTGTCTAGTCGGTTTCTTAGATGGTTAGGTTTTGGTGGGAAATCATTTTTGTGGTGGGTTTTTGGTGGCTGCGGGATATTCTCTCCACTTCCCTCACCAACCTTGTTTGCCCCAAGCCCCTCACCATCTTGCCTCTTAAAGGCCTCGATCATCATCCTCAGCGAGGCTCGTGACCAGGACAACCAACCCATCAACTTCCTCAAATCATCATTCTCATCCCGCAAACGATCAACATAATGTGCAAGCTCCAAATTTTTCAATGCATGCATTTCACGGGTAGAGCAAGATGTAGGCATGGATTCCTTCAATTTGGCCTCGAGCGAACTAGTGTAAGCATGCATCTCATCAATTTTAGCATGCAAAACGGGGCAAGAAGTGCAAGCACCTAGCAAAGCAAGTCTAGACTTGAGCTCGGCCACTTCAACCCTAAGCACATCTAGTTCCTCACACTTGGAGGCATGCTTCTCCTTAAACAAAGCAAGATCGGCAAGGAATATGGAGCAATCAGCACAATCATTCTCATCGAAACAACGGGGGCTAGCCTTAAGCGAATCAATCTCAAGCTTGCTATCAAGCACTTTGTGTCTCTAGCTCGGCCACTCTAGTCCTAGCATCCTCGAGTGAAGCCCTAAGCTCTTTCCTCATTTTCTTGGCCTCTCTAAGCATGTCATCACGATTATCAAGCAAAGAGTCAAGCCTCTCATTCTCCTGGCGCAAGAAGGGAAGCTCATCACGCACCTCGTCGTCGGACTCGAGTCCGAGTCGCTCCGTGTGCTCTTCTTCTTGCCGCCGGAGCTCAACGCCATGGTGCGGGAAGCCGTCTATCGCGGCGGCTCGGCCCGCTCGGGTTCTTGGACGACTTCTTGTTCTTGCGGCGATCTCCCTCGTCGTCGGCTGCTGCTCGAGCTCGAGGTGGAGTACGCGGGCCCGGAGTCGACGTCGCTCGCTCCAACCATCGCTCGGGCCTTGCCTCGGCCCTCCTTCTTCCTCGATCGTCGCTCGTCCTTGTACTTCTTCTTGTGCTTGCTCTTGTGGTCGCGCCTCGAACGGTACTTGTCATCGTTCTTCCTCGGCTTGTGCTTGTAGTTGTCCTTGTTCTCGGCCTTCTCGGGCGGTCGGCGACGAAGTGTCCCGCTTGCCGCATTGGGAAGCAAGTCCTCGTGTTCCTCCTCATGTTCACGCGGTTCTCGTGCAACCTCTCGAACCGCCTCGTCAACGGTGCCGGCTCGTCCTCTCCAAGGTCATCAAACTCCTCATCGGCATAGACATCAAAGAGGAAAACGAGAACATCCTGGTGGATGGGTTAGAGTTAGTCTTTCCTTTGGAACCACCAACGAGGGCAAGACTATGGGAATCAGTCGGTCCCTCGAGCTTGGCAGTCATGCCCCTATCCACCTCAGCCGACTTGAGCTTTGAGAACAGCTCGTTCACCGTCAGAGTATCATACCTCTCCGACTCGACTATGGCCTCGAACTTTCCGCCCCATATCGTACGATCCAAAGAGTGTAAGAGCTTGACGGCTCTATCATGATCATCGTACGGGAGCACGTCCACATTGGCCCTCATGTTGTTCACCACCACCGTGAACCTCTGAAACAAGGCATCAATGGACTCACCGGGGAGATGAGTGAAGTTCTCGTACTCTCTCCGGTAGGTCGCATACAACCGTGCCGAACACGGGCGTTCCCAACATGAGCCTCCTTCAACACCGCCCAAATCCTACAAGCCAAGTGCTCGGTGTGCACCCGATCGAACTCAGGCTGACACAAAGCACGAAACAAGTAGTCGACCGCCTTATTGTTGGCGTCGAATGCGTCCCTCGACCCACGGAGCAAGGAAATCCATCGGCTGGACATAGCCTGTCTCCACCGTGACATCCCAAAGCGGTGACCCTTTCCGCGGAGGAACGCACCCATCCGCTTGCTCCACATCCGGTAGTTCTTGCCATCGAAGTGTGGAGGACCCGAACCCCGTTCTGGTACACCATCCTTGGATCTTAGGCGGTTAGAGTCAACAAAGACCCGAACCGGCTCGATACCACTTGAAGGACCGATACGGTGAACCGAGAGGGGGGGGGAGTGAATGGGAGCCGATAAAAATTCTTCTCGAAGGAGATGAAAACTCCAACAAGACGAACACGGCTTCCAACACACGTCTCCGACTTACTACCCAAGTTGGCCAAGCCCACGTAGCCACCGGAGTGCCCCCGGACCTAGGAACCAACACACACGGCCTACCGAGCTCGAGAACGCGGCGGAACACCAAACCCGAGTCTACGGACCCACACCGGTCGGACCGGTGAGCACCACCGGTCGGACCGGTCCCCGCCGGTGAAACCGAGCAACTTTCACTAAGTGGCTCTACACCGGTCGGACCGGTGAGACACACCGGTCGACCGATGGCGGCCGAAAGCCCCCAAGACACCAAACGGGCCAACCGAGCCACCAAACGGACCCAAACTCGAAACGGCGGCACCACGGAACAACAAAGAACACACCAAGACGTTCACCCGAGCAAAAACCCACAAGGGCTCGCACCGGTCGGACCGGTCAAGAGCACCGGTCGGACCGGTGTAGCACGGGCGACTCGGGATGAACGAAGCACCCGCGGTCAACTCCCCCAAATCCAAATCTCGATCTCCCGAATCGCTCCACGGACTTGAACAAGACTTTGGGGATATCGGGGAGCACCTCATGAGGAGTCCATAGCCAAGTTTAATCCCACCAAATCTCGTCCAAAAAGGAGGAATCGAAGAAATCCCGCCGAAAGCACTTCCAACCCAAGAACTCAAGAAACCCCAAAATCGAGCACTTTTTCTCACGGATTTGGGAGGGGGAATCACGGCCCAAAGAACCACGAAGGGTTCCCACAAATTTCCCCCATCAAATCCCCAAGAGAAAAGCCCCGAAAACACCCCAAAGAAATCACCGAGAGAGGGCTCCGAAAATCACCACCAAGAACAACCGGGGAAAACACATCCAAACCTTGAGGAACCGCGCCGAATCATCTATACATGAAACAAAGGTTCGTACAAGGTCTAGCAAGCCGCCCGATCATCCATCCCTCTCTACAAGATCTCTCCGTGAAGCTCTCTTGCTAGTCCTAAGGAAAACCTAGAGAAAATAGGTGGAAAATAGGAAAACTAATGAGCTAGGGTTCCCGAGTTGGCTGCCATCCTCTCACCTCTTGGGTTATATAGGCGGCAACCGAATGTCTAAAATGCCCTTCTCTAACAACTAGGGATACAAGCCCCTCAAGGGCGGATTTGGAATTCTTGATGTCTTCACCATCGGACGGATGCCGGCGACCGCACCCTGCGTAGCCTCGACGCAAGCCATGCGATCCCGACGCGTGTCCTCCGCTTCGAAGATTCCGGTTGCGTCGTCGCACACGGTCGGAGGCCGGTGCTCCTCACCGGTCGAGCCGGTCCCCACCGGTCGGACCGGTCGGACCCACCGGTCGGACCGGTCCGGTGCTGCTTGCACCTCCGTCTTCGGTTCTCCGGTCTTGGCTTTGTGGATCAACCAAGGAACCCGGTGGTTTTACGGTGAACCACCGGAAACCCCGCGAACTCGGTGTAGCCTCCGCCAATCTCCACTCATGACTTGGCTCCCACGTAGTCCCGGCTCGACCTTGGTTTTGAGGCTCAACCAAGAAACCGTCCACGACTTCATCTTGCTTTGTTCATGCCACCATGCGGCCCGCACTTGACCCCGGCCGGCCACCGGGTCCCTCGAACGAAGCCTACTTGTCTTCTCCACACACGGAGGCCTCACCGACGACGACCTTTCGCGCTTGTTCTTCACCGCACCAACACGAGTCAAGCCGCACCGCACCTGCAATACTTAGCCAAGAATCGGTCCACACAACGTTGTCAATCACTCATCACACAAGGAAGCGACCATCCACCGGTCCTCGAACCACACATGGTCCTCAAATATAGACGAGGTTGGAAGCTGTGTGGCGGCGGCATGATTTATTTGTACATCTGTACTGACCGGTGAGGACAACACATTTGTACCGAGTAGAGCCACCAACCAGTACAAATGTGAGGCATTTGTACCGGGTGGGTTGGATCAGGCCCCGACGAGCCTCTGTGAGAGCACATTTGTACCGGTTGGTGGCTCCAACCGTTACAAATGCATCATTTGTACCGGTGGAAAAAATACCCGGTACAAATGAAAAATCGGGCCAGGGACAAATTCCTGATTCTCTAGTAGTGATTAGATCTGTATTTGATGTGTATGTGTTGATCATATAATCAGTAAGAATGTTGTTTATATGGATTGTATAGATATTTAATCTGCTTGTTGGACTAAACTTAAAATATTAGTTAAGAGACATAATTTGTGTAAAAATTCTTGTTGGTATTTCTCTGTGTGGCCCCCGACAGTAAAAACATTTTAACCTGTCGATTCCTACAGTATTTCAAAACCTAAAGGCAGGAACATCTTTGTGTGGAAACCGACAGAAAAATACTGTCAGAAAAATATATTTTGTTGGGAAACCGACAAGCAAATTCATTTTATCTATCGAGCTAAACCTGTCGAAATTTGCTTGTCGGGTGGCTGTCAGAATTATTTTTCCTAATCTTTTAACCCTATTTTCCTGATGGTTTTAGGAACATAGGATAAAAATGGTTTCTAGTTGTGTTGGTAGGTTTGTCGGGTTAAAACACCGACACGATTCTCTTTGAAAAGTATCTACATTATATTACAAATGCATGTTTTTGTCAAAGAGTTGTCTACGATGTTGGAAGAGAAGACATCGTTTACTTAAACAACTTTGTAGGTATATATAGTCATTATGCTTGTTTGTTATCAAAAGTCCATTTATAGTATACTCATTGTTGATGCTTTTCCAGAGAAAAACTTTTTGTATAAATCATAGCATATAGTAAATTTCATTTTTATCATTTTAATTGAGTTGAGTTTAATTTGCATTAGGATTTCATTTTATTAATTTGTATGCTCTGAGTAAACCATTAAAGTGTTTCCACGAGTGGTCTATTCATTTGTCTTCTCCTTGCCTGGACACTTGTCTCATCATGTTCTGAATTTTGTTGATGGGAAGAACTCCACACAAAACTTCATCATCAACTCATGCCAATTTCCTTTCACCTCAAATAAAGCAAGTGAATGCATTTTTTGCTTCATCTACAAGTGAAATTGAAAAAAGAGTCTACTTGAACCAAGCTAGCAGGACTCCTTGTTTGAACAGTGTGCAAAACAGTGTGAACTTCTCAATGTATCTATATTAATTATTGTCTTACACTTCTCTAAAAGGATTTATATTTTATGAAATTTGATGCATATGAAAGTAAAAGTTGTATAATGCACATAAAAAACTGTAGAAAAAGATAGAGAGAAAATAAGCTAAACCAATGAAGAGGAAAAAACAAGAGAACAAATCAACCATGTTCTAAGAAGTGGATCCTTATGAGATGGATTGGACTTGATTATGACAAGCTTCTTCACCTGCTTGAAGGAAGACTTCTAGTGGTCAAGAGGGAGGTAGATACACCATGCTGCTAAAATAATTATGACCTTAAACAATATGCCATAAGAGTTATTTCAAGTGCCACAAATTGTGGGTTCGTATAAGAGTTGATCCAAATTCACCACTAATTAACATAGTACCAAAAATGTTTCATGAATAAGTGTCAATAGTTAAAAAAGAAAATATTAAACCAAATTGAAGTAGAATCATTGAAGTGTAGATAAAGGAATATTCCATTAAATCAATGTTGACAACAAGTAGCACACTTGTTTGAACTGCAATCACATGAATTAGTTGTACCTTTTCTCTTACATTATTCCCCAAGGTTTATCAATAAGTGAAAACAATATCACATGATCTAGACAAACTAAGCATCAAGAAAATTTGAGTTGCAATGTGATTGTAGATATATGTGCATGAATAAACATGGATAGATAAGAAGCATGAGCAGATATCAACAAGTGGTAACTCGTCTAAAGTAAAGACTAGACTATGCATTTGTTGTAGATCTAGTTAGGTGGTTGTTGAAGGTGTTAATTGCCACTTTTATGGCGTCAACTCCTGCATAAATAAATGAAAATTAAACATCCACACTAGGATAGGGATTATATCTGACAAATTCCACGAGTGCAAATGAATATTTGAATGCAGGTGTTTTAGCTCATTAAATGAGAGAAAGCACACCCTATGGATCCAAGCAACCCAGCACCAATCAATGAGAGGCTGCCACATAGGCTTCACATGGATCCATGGACCCACCAAGCAAAGAAACACAACTCCAGCCAATCAGGAGAGAGCACACAGATCAAAGGGCCCACCAGAGGAGGCAAACCGCCTTAGTTTTGCGCGTACACCTAGGAAAGGACCAAGGGCCCACCAAGGAGCAGCCCAGAAAAAGTTGGGGCCATTTGGGGTGACTGGGGGTCCGCCTACCTGGGCTTGCCACCGTTCGGGCCCAGCTTCTACGTGTCGACTCTTGGTGATCTCCTAGAGGCTGTTTGGGGTGTTATCCACTCAGTTACTGCCTTAAACCCCAGGATCATGCTTGGTCCCACAAAGAGCAAGCAGGAAAGACACTCTCCCAAGCCAAACACAAACCTTCCATAGGCCTATAAATAGGAGGAGAGGGGGCTCATTATGAGACACACCATCTCACCCAATGATGAGGGCTTCCATTCAAAGGAGAGGCCTCTCCTTGGTAGATTAGAGAATATGAGCTTGAGACAGAGAGAGTTGTATCTCTATGGATACTTGTTCTTCAATTAGAGTAAAGTAAGTATTTCTGCATTTTCTATTTAGACTAAAGTAGAATTCATGCATATGTGATATGCTCTTGTGTTCTTCACTTGTTCTTATTTTAGAGGCTTGTGTTCTTCGTGAACACAACCTTTCGATCTAGTAGCATAGGTTCATAAGTGCTCATATCCATTTGTATGCATGTTCGTCATTTAGAATAAAGTAGATATGCTTGCATTCTCTGATTAGAATAAAGTGTGTTCATGATTCCTTTCTAATAGTTTATTTTAGGTTGAATGAGTAGCATTTTTCCTCTACTAGTGTGTAGATCCTGGGTTTATGCGTTCGTTTGTTGCAAGTCATTCGTATACGTTGGAAGCTTAGTATGGGAACAAGTGCTCTCTTGTATGCCTTTAGTATAAACTAGTAGTACTTATAGTGAGATCAGTTCTCTTCTGTGGTCGTAGTTCTATTAGTACAGGGTGTCGTAGTCTGTTGGCTACGGCAGTAACCACCGCGTGGACGTTGTGACATGCTACCAGTTATCATCTGTTCGGCTTATCCCAAGGTTAGGTAGAGGCAGCTCAGGAGGTGGTGACAGCCCTTCTGGCCCTTGTTGATCCTCCGCAGCTGGATATAGTCAGTGCTCCTTCCACATAGATCCGCGTACCAGAGTTGCCTATTAAGTCAGGGCTATCGGTACCGTAAGCCATGTCTATCTAGAGATCGACCTTTAATCTCATTTATAGTGCTATCTTTAGGAATCCTCTCTATCCTTGCCTCTAATCAGGGTGTGTCCTTGGATCGACTGTACGAAATTAGTGCACACATGTTCCCTTGGATTCGATACCCTTGGAATACTCCGAGGTGAAAGCCTTGGATTCGATATGCTTGGAATATTTTGAGGTGAAAGCTACAACGATATCCGTGCTCTTGCGGATTTATTTCGTTTGTCGCTAAAATACCCAACAAGCTTTCTGGCACTGTTGCTGGGGAACGGTTGTTGTATCTATCTTCGTATCCTGTGGTCCTCGTATATTTCCTTTTTTTCTTTATTCTACCTTTACCCCTGTTACCCATGGAGAATCCATCCTTTCATGGCCTCTCCACCACATCCAATGAGTTCACTGATCCATCAACTCCCACACCCATCTATGGACTCAATCGTCTCGACATTAAAGCCATGGTTTGGAGTCACACCTTCTCTGGAGCAATTAATGAAGATCCTTATAATCACTTGCGAGAATTTGAGGATATGTGTTCACTCTTGGTTATCCCAGGAACAACGCAGGAAACCTTGAGATGGAAGTTGTTTCGTTTCTCTCTCATGGGAAGAGCGAAACAATCGTACATCTGGTTGTTAGGGGGCATGGTCGGTGATTGGGAGAAACTACGAGTTGACTTCTGTTCCCCGTTTTCCCTCCCGAAACACATAAATTCTCTTCCGATGGACATCCTTGATTTTGAGCAACTAAAGAAGGAATCCCTTGGTGTAGCGTGGGCAAGATGTTTACACCTCTTTGCAATTTACCCACACTTGTCTATAGCTGAGGGTGTAGCTTTGTACATCTTTCACTTGTGTCTAGACATGAAGTCTGCCCGGGAGCTTGACATCATCATCGGGGGCTCATTTGAAGACAAGACAACAAAGGAAGGAAGGGAAATTCTAGATACCCTCTCAAAAGACTCTTTCTTACCTATTGACCATAACGAACCCCTTCATGATGAGTATGTATCAAGCCATGAGAGTCTCTCAACAGCCGAACCTGAACCTACAGTTTCCACATCTCAATTTTCGATCGTTGAGTACTCTCCTGAACCAGGAACAATGGAGGAAGAAGAAATTCAGACTCCAAAGTTCCTCTATCGATTCGAGGATGACCCTCTTGAAAAATCTCAGAAACATCTCGAATTGCTAAGATGTCCAACTAGGGAAGGAGCCCTCTTCTGCCCAAATCTAGCCAGCTAGAAATATTTTGATAGAACCTTCCCCTAGGCCTACGATACCTCCTTTGCCTCCCGATCCTCCAAACGAAACATCTATCTTGGAGGCCGGAGAAGTGTTCGACTAGAGTGGAGCACTTTTTCTGAAGCACTTTGGATTAGTTCACCCTATACGATCGTTCCTTGTCCCATAAAAGGAATTACTGTAGAAGCCCACCTTAACCCCATCATGGAGGCTAATGTTATGTCATGGCGCATAGCGTATACTTTGTTGGGAAAAGTTACGCTAAGACCATCCGACAAATTCTTGAGTGTCAGGGGTTGCATGTGTTGTGCCGCTCTTAGTAGACAAGATCAAGGTTAATCTAGACTTCCACATCTTTGATGTCCTCGATCGTGATCTCCTCCTAGGCTCCCCAGTAGAAAAACTTCTCGATGCACCTCAAGGGAGCCTAGATGAAAAGCTTAGGGAAGCCGCTTCTGCCACCACTCCATCATTCTCAAAAAATTCTATGGCAAAGCCTCTTCCTAAGAAAAACCTACTCAAGGAGATGATGCATGTATCTTTGTTCGCATCATCTGAGCCCATTCTTGTTAAGGTTGTAGATTTCTCTACTCCTCACGAGTAGAACTTGGGAGATCCTCTTCACCTTTGTGAAGGAGAACGATCATCATCACCCTTGAACGAGTTTGAGCCTCTTCCCGCTGGCCCATATCATGTTGCTCTCGACCTTGATTGAGAATCAACATCGATCTTACACGATGAATCTCTCGAGGTGGAGAATTCATGGGCCATGGGGATCTATGAGGAACTAACTCTGGAGTCCAAAGGGAAGGATTCCACAGACGAGCATGGTAACTTCACCCTTGATATACCACCTAAACCATGCTTGCATCATGCCTCTTCAGAGTCAGCCACGCGCTTAGTGCACTAAGCACGCATGAGGACTACAACCGCCTTATGGTCCTCTCTTGTAAAAGGTTTAGAAGGTTGATTGTGGATGCATATGTTTACTATAAGCATATCAGATTTCGTGTGTGCACTGTGGCACTAACTTTGCAGCTAAAGCTTCACTGATACATCCAAGATTGGTGGTGAGACAGGAATGACACTGCCAATGATAGCTACAAGATGAAGCTCCCCTAGTCGAGCTTATGACCTTGAATAAACAAAGCACTACCAGAAGATATCCTGGTTTAGCGTAGGTTTTATTTCCCTTTCCGAATAAAAAGCAAGAGCATGTTTTTAGGATAGGTTGTCCCTTGGGTATTTTTCGTCCTAACCCTTTCAAGTGAAGATTATTGTCACACCCTGAAATTTTCAATTTCAGGATGTGAATAGAGAGAATAATTAAATAACACTTTTCTCATAATTTTAAAATTTTTCCAACATTTATTTTTCTTTACAGGAAAATGTAGTATAGGAAAAATCCTTGTTTGATTTGCTGAATCCAATAAAGAGTTGTGGGTGTTGCATTCTTGCCGATGCATCTTGGTGCTTCTTGAGTGCAAAAGGTTTCAAAAATGCGTTTAGGTGCTGTCCAAACTCTTCCGAGAATTTTCCGGACTTTTCTGGAATTTATTCTCATTTTCCTTGAGCTATTTCTATTTATTAGAAGGCTCTAAAATCTTTTTCATGAGTACCAAATGCTTTATTTGGGTTGTTCATGTTCTAATCTATCCCTGGGAATTTTCCTAGAATTTTTGGAATTTTTCAGAAAATTTTTCGTGGCTTATATGAATTATCTAGCTATTTCTTGATTATTCTTTTCCCGGAAATAAAATTCTCAAATAAAAATAAATTTTTTTCTTTTATTTCTTCCCATCCTCCTTTTCGGCCCATGGCCACTTTCAGCCCAGTTTCCCGAAGTCCGGCGGTGCCCTCAACTCACTTCCCTTAGCCGCACGCCAGCCCAACTTGGCCCGTCGGTTGAAGTCTAGTGGTGCTCCCTCAACTCCTTCGCCGGCCGCGGTTGCTCCGCGAGCCGCAACCCACCAAGCCCAGCCCACGACTTGCCCGACCCAAGCCCGCTCGCCTGGCCCGTCGAGGCCCTTCCGAGCCGCGCCGCCGCCGCCTCGTGCTCGGCGGGACTCCGCCGGAGTCCGGCACCTTCCCGTCTCCGGCGTCCGTGCCGCTCACGGCCGCGAACTCCCGCGCCGCGCCCCTATAAATCCACCACCCTAGCCCCGACCCCCCTGCAGCCGCCCTGTGCCCCGCCCTCTCTGCTCGCTCCCCGCCGCCATGGTCGCCGCCGGTTCGTCGCTTGGGGCGCAGCCGGAGCAAAAAAAAATTGACCCCGCCAGGAGTTTCCTCGAGGCAAGCTGCACACCCGCCGCCATATTTGAAGCCGCGACGTCGCCGGAACACTGCCACCGCCTTGAGCCACCGCCGGAGCTTCTGCTCCCCGTGGTCGGCCGTCCTGTGCCCGTCCCTTCGACCAGTGAGTGCCCCTTCGTGTTCCCCGTGGTCTACTCTCCGTTTTCCCCGCTTACCCGAGCACCTAGCACCCTAGGACGCCGGTGCCGCCACCCCTCCAGTGCCGCCGCCCCCCTGTATGCCCGTGGACAGAGGAAGGGGATGACCCCAACTGTTTTGCATCCAGCCCCCTGATGTTTCCTTTTATCCTGAATACTTTTCTTGTGCCTTGTTTCTTTTCCAGAAAACTCCCTAAATAGTTTAGATTCTTTCATCCATATCCAATCTAAGCTCCTTTTTCGGATCTAACCTCAACCTTTTATCTATTCGCAAAAACTATTCTTTGTGTCTCGGTAATCTTCTTTGCTAACCCCCGACATCTATGGTTAATTGCGTTTAGGTCCCTGCTATCTTGTTTATCTAGTAAAATCTTCGTTTTAACTCCGTTTTAATCCGTTCAAATTGCGTTAGGTCAATAATAATGTAAAGCACGCGTTAGTGGTGTGTTTTCACCATGTTTTGTTTTCTGAAAATAAAATTAATATTAATTTTGATTAATACTTAGTTATACGCCTTTTATAAATAAAAGCAAAATAGATCTATACACCGTTTCCATAAGTAAATTTAATTTGATTAATGTTTCTATCACCTATTTTTATACATAAAAGTTAATTAGATCTTTATCTTGATTTTCGTAAACCAAATGTTAATTTGTTTAATAGTTACTTAATCATTTATAATTAAAATTTGATTAAGCTTTTACATCGGCTTTTATAATAAATATTAATTTGATTAATGTCAGTTCCATAATGTTTTTAATAATAATATGATCTACTTGATTTACAAAGTTCGTTTAAATTTTTCATATAGTTTAGTTTTTCTAAATTAAAAGTTCAACTGGTTAATTCATATATGAATCTTTATAAGTAAAACTTGACTAGTTCTTTACACCGGTTTTGCAAATAAAATATAATTTGCCTTAAATCCAACTTGGGGTATTTTCTTTATGAAATATACTTTGCATATTTTTGCTAATTAAAATAAACCTAAGCTTATAGTCTTGTTCTCTCATATATGCAAGTCGTTCGATAGGCATTCTTTATCAAGCTCTGTCTCAGTGTGTCTCTATTGTAGAGCTAGCCCTCTTTTAAGCTCCAGATCTTTCCAATCCTAGTACATGCCATCCTATCATAATTATCTTTTATGTAAGACAACTACACTCTTTTAGTTCTTTGATCCAATCTTGTGCAGCTACCTTTCTTCAGTGTCTCTGTCATCTAGCTGTTCTTTCTTCATTCCAGTTCTCTTCGTAGACTAGTTTTCCTAAACCTGGCCTAAGGTGAGTGTGCGTTATAGTTCGCTTCTACCGTTCTCGTTCGTTTCACCTTAAATTGTACGTTAGCATGTGGATCACCTGTTATTTATTTTAATACTAAAGATGCATGTTAATCTTGACTAATTCTTATTCCAATGCTTTTATAAATAAAAAGTGATTAGGTTCTAATCCGGTTTTCTTTAATCATGATGTAATTGGTTAATCCCTATTCATAACTAGTTTTTCTAAATAAAATATGTTAGGGTTAAACATCAGTTTTCATAATAAAGTTAATATGCCTAATGACATCATAAATGCCTTTTCAATATTAAATATGTTTAGTTGAACACGTGACATAAAGTTACTCGTTTAGATATCTTATACTTCCTTTATCTTTCTAAAGTAATTGTTAATTTGACATAACTTCCACTCGAATGTTATAAATAAAATATGATTAGGTTTATCGTGATTTCTTTAATTAAATGTAACTTGTTTAATGGTAACACATAGTATTTCTCTGAAATATTCTTTCACATGATTTCTTAATTAAAATATGCCAAGCGTAGTTTCTTGTTGTTTGATAATAATCTCACGATAGTTCCGAGCTTAGTTCTGTTTTAGCGTTTCTTGCACTTGCGTAACCAATAGAATCGAGCACTATCCTAGTGTGATCTTTCCGGTCCTTGCTCAATCTTCCGCGACCATCTCTTCAAAGTTAACCAAGCCTTTCCCTTCCAAGCATACTCTGCGTTCTTTAGTGATCCATCTAATCAAGCCTATCCTTTAGTGCATTCTTTTAAAAGCTTTCTTTTGATTGGTGTATTGTTCTTAGTTTTGCTCGTGCGTTTGCTTTGCATGCTTGTGTCCGATGATTGATGCGAGTAGAACAAACGTGGTTGAAGAGCATGAAGGTGAAAGATATTCTGAGCAACTACTCTTTGGTTAAAGGCAAGTGTGTTCTTGAACTTTTGTCCTAATAACTTTATAAATCACTATTGCATTGCTTTGCATTAATTTTGATGGGTTCCTATTAAGGATGACTAGCCTCATTTGACTGTTATCTTGAACCTGGTTCTTAATTAATATTGATGGTAGATATTGCTTAGTGTGCTCAACTGGGTTGGTAAAAAACAACATGGATACTCTTTTACTCTATGTTCCAATGTGATATGTGATGTTTAATATACGAGACTATATGTTTAATCGGAACATGGAGAACCACCCAGGAAAACAGTACAACCACAAGAACTAAACGGGCAATGGTCTTGGCTGAATAATTAGGAACTTCAGCTTGGGGTGATCTTACCTGATAAGGACAAGGGATCGGCGGTACTGTGGGTTATGGACTCGCTCTAGCAGGGGGTTGGGTGAGTTATTCATTTCGATGGTGGGGTATCGACCTGCTAGGGGACTTTATACCTTGCTAACTGATCCGGACCTTGTGGGTCACTACTTGTTGGAGAACCTTTGTAAAGGCCTTGTAGCGTCCCTGTGCAGCCACACCTCGGTAGTGTGGTATGGTGCCTGATCAGCATCGCATGGTTGGGTTCAAAGCTCTTCGAAGCTTTTACGCTGCTTGTGGTGAAAGTGTACAACCTCTGCAGAGTGTAAAACTAATCGATTCGCCGTGCTCACGGTCAAGAGCGGCCTGGACCCTCACATGATAATTGAACTTGAAGATGGACTTAAATTGTGATACGTGTTATGGTTATGTTTGCCATGTGGTTATGGCGTATCTCTTATCTTTATGCTTAATTGTGGGTTGGTATAAACTTATACTTTTATTAGTAATCAGGTGCTAATAAAACTTGATCAACTAAAATGCTAAATGCTTATAGCCCAGTCCACTATAAAGCCTTTGCATTCATTTTTCCCACACTTGCTGAATACGACAAGTGCTCACCCTTGCTATAAACAATGTTGCTCAGAAAGAGGAAGTTGCTACATGAAGATGACGTGAAGATGTTGTGGAGTTCTAGGCGTACGCAACCCCCAGTCGACTGCCTGCGATGTTTGGTGTCTTCGTTTACAGGATTAAGCGTAAACTCTGATAATCTCCCTTTTTCTTACGTGATACTATACTGTTATTCACTTTTGTCAACTATATGCATGAAACTTGATCCTGGCATGCATATAGATTTGCACTTGTGTTTTCATTGGAAAAACAACTGTGACAATTATAAAGAACGATGGACATGTAGCACCTAAGAACATGTGAGCTACATCACCTCAACACTTCGGATGATTTGGTGAGGGAATATTACAAAAGGAAGCTTGATCTCCACAAACTTGAGTTTTGTTGCATAGAAACGCAAACTTCAAGGGGGGGGGGGGTATGTGAGCGTCTCGAGTAAAGTTTCTCTCATACCAAATCTTATATTGGTTCGAAGATGTTTTTAGCTCTTGCCTCTTTCCCAGTTAGGTACGTTCTGCTTTTGACTTTAAACAAAGCCCTTCTGGGAGGTTGTCCGTTGTTCACCATCACATGCTCGTGTTTATGCCCCTTTGAAGATAGCTTGACCATGCTTTCATGCTTCCTTTATCTATGTTTGTAATGCTATGGTTTGAGTGCATGTTTAGCTACATGCTTTCATAGGTTATTTTAGATTAAGCATGGTGCTTAGGTTAAAAATGTCTTCTTCAATCAAACAAGACATGGTGTCAAGTTTGATTGATGAACCTTATAGTTTATGCTTGCATGGATATTGGTTGTATATGCGGACTAACCCTTGTAGGAATTTCGAATCTGAATGGGGTAAGTCATCGAGCTTGATTCAAATGGAAAGGTAAGCCAAGGCATGCCATCCTTGTTTGAGCTAGTCTCATGGTGAATTTATATTTGAATTTGAGTAAAGCCTCCCTGGTTCTCGAACCAGTAGAGTCCCTCTTTTGTTTTTTGTTCCCCATTTTGTTTGAAGATAGCACCAGGTACAAGAACAAGTGTGGGGGAGATTTCCAAAGCTTATCACCGACATACACACTTGAGATCTCCCACACAGGCGTTGCACAACATCGGCTGCGCTTTCATAACAAGGGACAAGGTAAACTAGAGTGAGCCTCTTGCCCTATGGGTCAGCTGAACCACCACTAGTCTTCTTTGTTTCTCATATTCTTCCAAAGTGATGGTATGTGCACCCTTTATCTCACTCTCCTTGATTCACGAGTTTGAATGAGTTTCAATTCTTATTTGCTAAATCAAACTCATGGAATCTTGCTCTACCTGCTTTGCATGTTCCCTATGGTTGGCTTGCATATGTCTTATTCCATGCTTATCATCTTGTTGCTTGTGAACAAATATCATTAGGGAACTCATGCTCATCTAAGTAGTTGATGTTTGTGATGTGGTTTGGTGATATGATCTTCTCTCTAAATGTTTGAGTGCTTGGGAATTTTATTTTGAAAATTGAAAACCCTTTGCAAAGCTCCTGTTTGATATGCCAAAGTCCTACCAAAGCCATATGATGAGTTACCTTAAAAACCTTATACTCATATGCTGCTTGTCATTGCATTGAGCTTTGTCAAATTGTTGTGACTCTTGTGAGAATTCTTTTCATGCTTTCATGATCAAGATCCATGTGCACTTCATTTTCCCCTTGTTATGCTTCTACACTGGAAGTTAGCATTGTACTGTCCATTCATTCCATAAAAATAAAGCTCCATGTGTGGTGTAACCTCTCTGTCCAAAAGTATTCTTGAAAAAAGATACATGGGCTATGAAAAAAGGAAAAAACACCATGCCCAAAGCATGAGTGAAAAAAATGCCTAAGGCATGAAAAAAGAGAAGGATAGGCCATGTCCAAATAAAGAAGGAAAAGGAGAGAGATGTGATCACACAAAAAGGAGTTCCAATAAATTTGATGTAATAACTAGTACCCGTTCCAGGCCTAGTATCCACCTTGCCATCACCACAACATTCATCATATATATGGTAATATCTAGCACCCATTCCGAGCCTAGTATCCACCTTACCATATCCATCACATGTCATACATGTGCACATCTTGATCTGATTGTATGATTTGATTTTCTCCTTGGATCAGGTTTTTGACTTTGCAATATATGTAATGCAAGTATGCTTTATATTTATCCTACCCTGAGCTCCACATATAGCCATCATTAGAAGTAGGATGAAAGAAAGGCAAATCTAATGCCTTGGTGAGGACATATACACATCGAGTGATCTGAGAGAATCAAATGAGGAAGCTAAGCGAAGGTTTGTTTCGAAAACTAATTGCAGAACCCTGAGTTACTTGACATGATGAGCAAAAGTGATTTGATCATGACCGTTCAATTCCTCAACTACCCAAGATGGCATGATAGACACTCCATAAAGTTATTGGATATCATGTCCCACTTGATTTGTTCTCCCTTCACTCGGGACGAGCAAAGGTCAAGTGTGGGGGTGTTGTTGACGGTTGTTAAGTGCAACTTTTATGCCGTCAACTCATGCATAAATAAATGAAATTTAAACATCCACACTAGGATAGGGATTATATATGACAAATTCCACGAGTGCAGATGAATATTTGAATACAGGTGTTTTAGTTCATTAAATGAGAGAAAGCACACCTTATGGATCCAAGCAACCGAGCACCAATCAATGAGAGGTTACCACGTAGGCTTCACATGGATCCATGGACCCACCAAGCAAAGAAACACAACTCCAGCCAATCAGGAGAGAGCACATAGATCAAAGGGCCCACCAGAGGAGGCACGTACATCCAGGACAGGACCAAGGGCCACCGTAACATCCCTCAAATTTTGAGGAATGTTAATTAATAAAAATGTGGATTTACAATTTTCGATGAATCATTGGAGTGCATGTCAACTTAAATTAAGGATGTCTTCCATCTCTCTCTCCTTTAATTCCTAGATGTATTTTGAGCTAAATGAAATTCCTAGGAATTATAAAAATGCTAGTGTGAGAAACTTGGAGTTCTTTTGGTTTTATTTGGAATTTATTTGAGTGGGAATTCAAATTTGAATCTGCATTCAAATTTGAATCTAAATTAGAAAGGGGCTTGGAAGCAATTAGAAAAGGAGAAGGGGATTGCTTCTGGGCCGCGAGCCCAAGCTCTCCAAGTTCACTAGGCCACCTCCTTCTCTTTTTCCCCGCACGCCGCGACACCTCTTTCTCTTCCCTTTCCAGCCCACCGCGGCCCAGCTAACGCCGGCCCGCCTACCACCTACCGCGCCCGCGCCGGTCGCCGCCGGGTGGGGCCCGCATGACGTCGCCCCCGGCGTCACCCTTCTTCCTCCCGTCACCCCTTCTCTTTTCCCCTTTGCGACGTCGCCCGGGCATCGGCGCCACCCCCGCCCGCCCGGCGGCCGTCCACACCCGCCGGAGCCATCCGCGCCGTCCACGCGTCCCGCGCCCCGCCATGCGCTATAAGAAGGCCGCCGCCGCGCCTCGGGGGCAGCCCCAACCCTAGCCGCCACGGGGAGTCCTCCCCACTCCACTCGCCACCGCCCGTGGGAGAAGAAGGAGGAGGAGGAGGGGAGAAGGAGGCCGGAGGCCCACCGCCGGCTCGCCGGCGACCTCGCGGCGGGAGGACCGCACGTGGGGAGCCCGAGGACGCCGGTGAAGCCAAGAACCGCGACGCCCTCGCTTCCTCTGCTCCGCGCCGCCGTCTCCTTCCTCGCCGGCGACCGCCTCCTCTCGCTCCGCCCCCCACTTCACCGCCGCCGCACGTCGGCCCGTGGCCACCAAGGTGAGGCAAAGCCCCCTCACCCCTGCGTGGTCGACCCGGCCTTCGAGCCGCGGCGCTTTGCACTTGCCCGTACCGCTCTTGCCGCCGCGCCGCCGCCGCGGTGATGCGGCCATCGTGCCGAGGTTGGGAAGCTCGTTTGTGCGGGTCCCACCGCCGCCGTCACCGCAAGCGCGCACACACGCCGCCGTTTCCTTTTTCGACCCCGCACCGTCCTCACGTCACCGACGCGCGTCACGCCGCCGTCGTGCTCCCGAGCGCCGCCCTAGCCACCGTGCGCACGCACGCGAGCCACCCCTAGGCCGGAGCGGGTGCTCGCACCGTGCGCCGCCGCCGCCGAGCTCCGCCACGGAGGGCGGGAGCCGTTCCAGGCAACCTAGGGGGAAAAGCCCCGGCTTTAGGTGTTTTTGCGCCCGTAGAACCCGTCGCAACCAACCGTGAGCGCCGGGCGTTGATTTGCGCCGTCGCCGGCGACCCTCGCCGCGCCGCCGCCCACGCCCGTCGCCACCGCTCCTGCCCTCGCCGCCGCCGCCCATCGTTGGCCAAGGCCGTCCACGATTGGGGACCAAAAACCGAGCCTTGCTTCTCCTTGACCTTGCCCCGGTCATCCGATGGCCGGCCGAGAGCGCCTCGCCGCCGGCGGCGGCCGCCGCGCCGCCGCCCGTCACGGGCATATCACCAAGCACCTTGCGCGCGAGAGGGGGAAACCCCGGGGGTTTGGATCGCGCACGGAAGCCCACACGCACACGTGGCCGCGGGGGATCCGGGGGGATCCCGTGCGCCCGGCCAACCGCGGCCGAGGGCCACACGGGCGCCGCACGGCCGCGCGCCGCGAGGGGATCCACCCCGGGATCCGCCGCGCGCCGCTCCACGCGGGCGCCGCGTGGCAGGCCACGCCAGCCGCCGCCGGCTTAAAGCCGCTGGCGTGGCAGCCACATCAGCGGCTGTAGCCAGCCTACAGCTAGCTTAAAGCTAGGTTTGAGCCAGCTGGAGCTACCCTATAGCTAGCTAAGAGTCTGCAATATTGTATATGCGTATTTTAATTTCAGAAATGTATTTTATCTTTGGAAATTCATAATAAATCCGTTTTAACTCCGAAAAATATGAAACTTCTTCTGAAAATCTTCTAAAAACCCAAACTCCGTGCTAGACTAGGGTTTGCCTCTTTTTGGATCTTATTTGCTCTTATTTGGATTTAAGTTGCCATAGGACCGCTATTTATTTCCTTTTTCGCGATATTAGGAGCAGCAGGAGCCGGAGAGCTGAGCCAGGAGTACGACTACGCCGACGACTTCACCGCGGAGGACTACCCGACCCCAGGTTCACGCCCGACTGATTCTGAACTACCCATTAGGCATTCTTTGAGTAGTATTGCTAACGCTTTACTTTATGTATACATGTTGATGAACCTTGCACTGCCTCTTTATTTACCCTGTCCTTGATTGTCCTACTACTACTATATATGTTTATGTGGGCGTGTATGTGCGCCGAGCTTCGCGATGCATGTGTTGGGATGGGAATAGTGGTTCTTGGCGTGTGTGGGATAAAAACCGGCAGGAGAAGGCGTTTTGGGTACTTTGGCGGGGGTGAGCTCGAAACAACCGATCTGGGATCGGGGATAGGGGTGCACTCCTCAGTGCATCCCTCCTGTTGCGGTTTTCGGAGCCTAGGTGTTGGGGTTTTACGTGCGCTTGGAGGACATGAGCTCGCCCCGGTCTGAAACCGAGTGGATCAACTTGTTTATAGGACATCGTACACACCACCCCCGCCGAGAGTGGGGATAGGGCCGAGTTGAGCTCGGCAAGTACGGAACCATACCGCCTAGGAAGGATAGAGGGTATCTGTGGGGGAGCGGTGGAGGTGAGACCACCCTCTCAGAGCGTCTCCCGTGTGGCCACACGGGAGCATTTCATAGTTCGGTCTTTGTCTTCCTTGCGGAGAGGACCGCTTTGAGGGCCGGATGCGGGGGGTGGGTTCGTAACTACCGAGAGTTCGCCGGTAGGATGGGCTCGGTCGGCCGTACACCGGCCGGGTACCATTCCGGGATGGGTACGGGTGTACACGCTGCGCAGTTGTTCGATCTATAGCTATAGCCGCGTCCTCGGTCATGGACCACCGCCTAGAAGACATGTTCGTTCCTCATGTTTTGGGATTTCTACCTCCCCCTATAGGTGAGAGTGTGGTGAGCCGTGGTTACAGCCGGTTAGAGGAGAGAGGCTCCATCTACCTCGTCGATCCGGATGTAATCATTGAGGTGCGAGGAGAGGAAGTTCTCGCATCGACCCTAGACAGGAGTAGGAGATGGTGACGGGTCTTCTGGGTGACCAGTTGGATCCGGGCTGTGTTGAGAGACTTGGGTTTTGGGATATTGATGGAGATACCTTGTTTATACTCTGCTGCTGCTGCATAGGAACCCCCAGCCGTTTCCTTGTCTACTCTCTTTTCCCTTTAGATGTTAGGCCACTTAAAGCTGCATACGGTTGGTGACGTGGACCTATCCCACTCCTTGGGGATAGACTTTGGGTGTGCAGGGTACGAGTCCGAGTTCGACTGCAACGCCGACGGATGGTACGACTGAGGGATACGTCGCTTCGCTCGAGTTTGCTGTGGCGGGAAGAATAAAGATGGAGACCCTTCGAGAAGATAGCTACCGTTGCGTAGAATTTTCACTCGATTCGGCCAAGAGGCTTCTAATGATGTACTCCATAATGGACATGTAATAAATTAATGTACTATTAACTTTATGTGATGCGATGTATGACTTTGTGTATCTATCTGTGAGACGTTCTGTACGCGATAGCCACTGATCCAGGGACTATCGCGATGGTACAGGGATTCGGGTTTTCTACGAAAATCCGGGGTTTTACAGGTGGTACCAGAGCCATGCTTGACCGTAGCACGTATCCCTAGGAAAGGCCGATAGAAATAGGACTCTATACGCTCTACCTTTATAGTTATACCCTTGAGCTATGTTATAAAACTCGTTCCCTCTTTGAAAACTTCTTACTCACTGCGCCGACGAGAAATTTCTTGCGTTTCACAGGAGATGGAGCACCAGGTCGCGGAGATAACCCCCGAGACGTGCGGGGCGATCTCGCCACTGGATGGAGAGGGCCCTTCTCAGGCTTGGAGTCCCTCCGACCTACGTCACGTACCGCGCCGAGTACGTACCCGCCGTGACTGGGCGGATGGTGCTCTGCACGGTCGCCGTGCTCCCTCACCCGAGTCTTCCGGGTTCAAGGGAGAGGTGCCTTTCTGCGCGCTGCACTCACCGTCGCGACCGCGCTCGACGTCGCCTGCCGCCAGGCCCTGGGCTGCCTACTCGCACAGTACCGCGCCTCCTTCGAGACCGGGACTCTTCGGCTGCTACCCCGGGACTACTGGCACCTCGCACCGCTCGTGGACGGAGTTCCTTCGTACGAGGGGATCCAGGACGACGTCGACGCTGCTCCCTTCCGCGAGACCGACGAGACCCTGGTGGAGACCGCCAGCTACTTGGTCGACCTCGACAAGTACGCGCGCCGACTAGAGGACGAGTCACGTACCCTCTACGGCCAGGTCAGGGACGCCACCATCGACGCGCTCCAGTACCAGCCCCGCTGTGCCGAGCCGGAGAGGGGAGAACACCGCCCTACGCCACCGTGTTCGCCGGCTCGAGTTGAGCCTCGACCGCGCGACCACCGTCCCGCTTGCGCCCGAGAGGGAGAGGGTGGACACCCGGGAGGGAGATGCCGCACGCCAAGGAGGACCTACACAGGCCGACGGCGAGTCGAACAGCCGAAGGACAAGCTTGAGCGCAAGGACGACCGCTTACGGTGCGCGCTCACCGCTCGGGTGTGAGCGGCTCAAGGTGGAGAAGGCCGGAGAAGAGCCGAGCGGACAACGTCACCAACATCGCGTGGCTCACGCGCACGGCCGTCTACCCGAGGGACAAGGCCGAGAGACCGAGGAGGACTTGGGAGGACGCCGACTCGCTTCGCGTGGACGAGCTCTTTGAGCTCAACGGAGAGCTACCCTCCGAGTCTCGCCGTGAGATTTGCACCGAGACCTTCGAGCTGCACCCGGCCGCGCCTCAAGCTTCACCTCCGTGCCCGATGGCCCGTCCGCCGACCCCCCGTCGAGACCGAGGAGGTTCGGGAGGCTCACGCCTTGGTGTCCCGGATCTTCCCGCCGGACTACCCCACCGAGGGAGCGCTACCCCGTCACGTACCGGAGGGCACGCACGGAGTAGAGAGCCGAGCGAGGAGGCATGACCTAGAGTAGTGTTCTATGCTAGTAGTTTCCATGAGATGTTCCATGCAGCCGCGAGCATGTTCGGTGCATGAGGAGAGTCATGCCACACCATGTAGACACTACCCTTTTGAGATTGTACCGATGTATTAGATCGTTGACTTGTTGTTGCTACCCCAAGGTCCGAGTCGGCCTCGGGGGAGCAAGTGTAATAATCATGTTTGTTGTGTGCTTGGATCTTAATGATGTTATTTGCGTCTTAATGCTTCTTCGCTTGAGTGTAGGTTATAGTTAGATCTATTTTCTTGATTGCTTAAGACTCATGTGTGGGTTGGTGAGTGACGTGCGTAAACTTCTCTCTTTTCCCTTATGTTTTCGAAGGATGTCGATCCGCCGCTCCAACCGGCCGATGGCCCGCTTCGAGGAGGCGGTGGCCGAGGAGGAAGCCCGGCGGGGGGTGTGGACGCGGTCGTGGCCGTGGCCGTCCACCCCGCGTGGAGGAGCTTTGGGGGCTAGGGCCCGAGGTGACGGAGCACCGCCACCACCGCCCGAGAACCCCGAGGCCGAGGTTGAGCAAGGAGCACCGAGCAAGGCCGGCCCGAGCCGGACCAGCCACCACCACCCCCACCTAACTTGGTGGAAGTGATGGCGCTCCGGACTCGCCCGATGCGAGAGGATGGCGGAAGCCATGGAGCACCGAGGCAACCGGTGGGAACCGCGTCGCTCCGCGGGGACGAGGGACCTCACGAGGAAGATCGAGAGGTTCATCCGCCTGAAGGCCCCCACCTTCAGCTACTCGGATGACCCACTCGAGGCCGACGACTGGCTAAGGGTGATCGAGACCAAGCTCGACCTCACCGTCTGCTCCGACGAGGAGTGCGTTGCTATCGCCGCGCACCAGCTGGAGGGTCCTGCCAAGGCATGGTGGGACAACTACACTGCCACCCACCCGAACCCAGCTTTCATCACACCGGGCCGGGAGTTCCGCGAGGCGTTCCGCGAGCGGTACCTCCCCGATGAGCTGCCGGTCCGAAGGCGCGGGGAGTTCCGCACCATGACTCGGGGTGCGATGAGGGTCGAGGAGTACGAGCGTCACTTCATGAAGATGATGCGGTACGCCCCCGACGACACCAACACCGACCAGAAGAAGCAGTTCTGGGTTCTGCGAGGCCTCCACCACGGCCTTCGCCAGGCGTTGAAGGCAAGTGAGCACAAGTCCTCGCGCCACCTCGTCAACCGCGCCATTGCGGTCGAGGACGAGAGGAGGGGCCACGAGGAACGCATGAGGGGCAAGAAGAGGATGGAAGATCGGGATCGGCCCGACCGATCCTTCCGGAAGCCGCGAAGCGGACGGAGCAACATGCCGGGAGGGGGGAGCTACCACCCGGGGCACAACCGGCCGGGCGTGGCTTCGGAGGAAGTGGACGTAGCCCGTTCCCGGAGGGAGGAACCCCGGCTACCCCCGGCGGACCGGAGGTTACACTCGTGCTCCACCGAGCACCGCGAGACCCGCCGCGGGAGGCTTCACCGTCACCGCTTCGCGTGTGGCAAGCCGGGCCACAAGTCCTTCGAGTGCCCCGACAAGAAGGCTCGCGCTACCCCCGCGAGGGCACACCGCTCCGGGAGGCCGACCTCCTTTGGCCGCGCCGCCCCGGCCGCCGGCCGTGGGGAGGCCGAACCACCTCACCGAGGAGGAGGCCGCCGATGCCCCCGACGTCATGATCGGTAAGTTTTTGGTTTGTGGTAATTCTGCTCTAGTTCTCTTCGACACCGGTGGAACCGGTCTTATATCACTTCTCGGTTCGTGAATAAACTTTCCCTCCCTACAACCACCCGAACGATGCCCATCATCACGAGCTCTCCGCTCGGGGATATCCGATGCACCCTGTTGTGCAAAGGAGTGGAGGTAGTCATCCAAGGTCACACATTCTATGGGGATCTTACCGTGCCGCCTTCCCATGGTATCGACGTGATAGCGGGAATGGATTGGATCACCGCCCACAAAGGTGTTATCTCCACTTCGCCGAGAGCGGTGACACTACCGCACCCCCGTCGGAACAAGGGTTACCTTCGAGCCGATGAAGTCTCGAGACATACGGTCGTGTACGGCCTTCACACAAAAGCCATATCGGATGTACCGGTGGTCCGTGAGTATGAGGATGTGTTTCCGGAGAGGAGTTGCCCGGGTTGCCCCCCGATCGTGATGTGGAATTCGTGATTAACCCGGTGCGGGAACGGCGCCGATAGCCCGCAGTCCGTACCGTATGGCGGAGGTTGAGCTGAAACCGTTGAAGGCGGAGCTAGACTCGCTACTCGAGAAAGGGTTCATTCGGCCAAGTGCTTCACCCACGGGGTTCACCGGCACTATTCGTACCGAAGAAGGATGGAACGCAACGATCGTGCGTCGATTACCGCGCCACGAACGCGGTAACCATCAAGAACAAGTACCCACCGCCCAGATTGATGATTTGATGGATCGACCGAGGCAAGCCAAGTACTTCAGGCAAGATTGATCTCCGGTCGGGTTATCACCGAGATGAAGATCCGCCGGAGGACATCCACAAGACGGCATTCGTGACCGGTATGGGCAGTATGAGTACACAGTCGTGTCGTTTGGCCTGACCAATGCCCCGGCATACTTCATGAACATGATGAACAAGGTCTTCATGGATGAGTTGGACAAGTGTGTCGTCGTCTTCATTGATGATATACTGGTCTACTCCCAGACAGCAGAAGAGCACGAGGAGCACCTGAGGATCGTACTGGGGAAGCTCAGACAACATCAGTTGTACGCCAAGTTCAGCAAGTGTGAGTTCTGGATGGAGGAAGTCGCGTTTCTGGGTCATGTGTTGTCAGCTAAAGGAGTTGCAGAGATCCGAGCAAGATTGAGGCAAGGTGTCCAAGTGGCGAGTCACCGAAGTCCGTAACGAGAGATCCGCGACTTTCTCGGTTTGGCCGGATACTATCGCCGATTCATCGAGAACTTCTCGAAGATCACCAAGCCCATGACAGAGTTGTTGAAGAGCAACACGCCATATGTGTGGTCGGACAAGTGTGAAGCCGCTTCCGAGAGCTCAAAACTCGTCTCACCACTACCCCGGCCCCGACCCCGCCCGACGCAAGCAAGGACTTCGCGGTGTACCGTGACGCGTCGAGGCAAGGACTCGGCTGCGTGTTGATGCAAGGAGGCAAGGTAGTGGCCTACGCTTCACGACGACTAAGAAAGCATGAGGAGAACTACCCCACGCACGACCTCGAGCTAGCCGCCGTCATGCATGCATTGATGATATGGAGGCACTACCTGATGGGGAACAAGTGCGACATCTACACGGATCACAAGAGTCTGAAGTATATCTTCACTCAGTCGGAGTTGAACTTGAGGCAACGGAGATGGCTAGAGCTGATCAAAGACTACGACCTGAGCATCCACTACCACCCTGGTAAGGCAAACGTCGTAGCCGACGCTCTGAGCCGCAAGCACTACTGCAACAACCTGATGGTGCGAGAGGAACAACCTGCCTTACATGAAGAGTTGGAAAAGCTGAGCTTAGAGATTGTGGAGGAGGGGCAGTTGAACCAGTTGCGGGTGAAATACACACTCGAAGACCAGATCCGCCAAGCTCAGAAGGAGTGCCCAGAGATTCAAGAGGTAAAACGCCTGATGGAGAATGGCAAAGCAGCTGACTATCGCCTCGACGAACAGGGTACACTGTGGCTGAAGGACCGCATCTGCGTGCCTCAGGACAAGGAAATCCGGGACTCGATCCTTAAAGAGGCCCACGACTCTCGGTACTCGATCCACCCTGGTTGTACCAAGATGTACAAAGACCTGAAGGTACGGTTTTGGTGGGAAAAGATGAGGGAAGACATTGCTGAATACGTCGCTCGATGCGACACGTGTCAGCGAGTGAAGGCCGAACACCAGAGGCCTGCCGGGCTGCTGCAACCGCTCGAGATACCCACGTGGAAGTGGGATGATATCAGTATGGACTTCATTGTGGGGTTGCCACGCACGCAGAAAGGAAATGACTCCATTTGGGTGATTGTTGATCGATTAACCAAGGTAGCACATTTCTTGCCAGTGAAAACGAACTACAGCGTGAGCCGACTTGCAGAACTGTATGTGGACAACATCCTGAAGCTTCATGGGGCTCCGATGAGCATTGTGTCGACGAGAGGGCCTCGGCTCACCGCCCCGTTCGGGAAGAGCTTGCACGCTTCCATGGGCACCCAGCTGAACTACAGCACAGCGTTCCACCCACAGACTGACGGTCAGACAGAGAGGGTGAATCAGGTACTAGAAGACTTATTGAGAGCTTGTGTGTTGACCTATGGGTCTGATTGGGAAAAGAGCCTATCGTATGCCGAGTTCTCTTACAACAACGGCTACCGGGGCCGCTTGAAGATGGCTCCTTTCGAAGCACCGTATGGCGAGAAAGTGTCGGACGCCGTTGATGTGGTCCGAGGTGGGGGAGTGAACCTTTTCGGTCCCGCCACCATTGTTGAGGCCGAGGAAAATGTCGCCAAGGTCCGAGAGAACCCGAAGATAGCTCGGAGCAGCGAGAAGAGCTATGACGACGCGAAACGAAAAGATGTCTCGTTTGAAGTAGGGGATCACGTCTACTTGAAGGTGTCACCCCTCCGAGGCACGAAGAGGTTCCACATCGAGGGAAACCGTCCCCTAGGTACGTTGGGCCCTACCCTATTGTGGGTAAGGTCGGGAAGGTGGCTTACAAGCTTGAGCTACCTCGGAGCTTACGGGAGTGCACCGGTGTTCCACGTATCCCAACTTCGGAAGTGTGTGGTCGTCGAGAAGAGAGTGCCTGCTCAGGCGCTCGACGTCCAGGAAACCCTGGAGTACTTGGAGTACCCGGTTCGGATCCGGACCGAGCGGAGAAGTCGACCGGGAACACCACCACGCATTTCGCAAAGTGTTATGGAGTAACCACTCCGAGCGCGAAGCTACATGGGAGAAGGAGTCGGCCTTGAGGGAGAAATACCCTCATCTCTTCGAAACGGAGGTACCTTCTTAATCTCGGGGACGAGATTCTTGTGAGGGGGGGAGTCCGTAACATCCCTCAAATTTTGAGGAATGTTAATTAATAAAAATGTGGATTTACAATTTTCGATGAATCATTGGAGTGCATGTCAACTTAAATTAAGGATGTCTTCCATCTCTCTCTCCTTTAATTCCTAGATGTATTTTGAGCTAAATGAAATTCCTAGGAATTATAAAAATGCTAGTGTGAGAAACTTGGAGTTCTTTTGGTTTTATTTGGAATTTATTTGAGTGGGAATTCAAATTTGAATCTAAATTAGAAAGGGGCTTGGAAGCAATTAGAAAAGGAGAAGGGGATTGCTTCTGGGCCGCGAGCCCAAACTCTCCAAGTTCACTAGGCCACCTCCTTCTCTTTTTCCCCGCACGCCGCGACACCTCTTTCTCTTCCCTTTCCAGCCCACCGCGGCCCAGCTAACGCCGGCCCGCCTACCACCTACCGCGCCCGCGCCGGGTCGCCGCCGGGTGGGGCCCGCATGACGTCGCCCCCGGCGTCACCCTTCTTCCTCCCGTCACCCCTTCTCTTTTCCCCTTTGCGACGTCGCCCGGGCATCGCCGCCGCCCCGCCCGCGCCGGCGGCCGTCCGCACTCGCCGGAGCCATCCGCGCCGTCCACGCGTCCCCGCGCCCCGCCATGCGCTATAAGAAGGCCGCCGCCGCGCCCGGGGGCGGCCCCAACCCTAGCCGCCACGGGGAGTCCTCCCCACTCCCACTGCGCCACCGCCCGCCGGGAGAAGACGGAGGAGGAGGAGGGGAGAAGGAGGCCGGAGGCCCACCGCCGCTCGCCGCGACCTCGCGAAGCCGCAGGACCGCACGTGGGAGCCCGAGGACGCCGTGAAGCCAAGAACCGCGACGCCCTCGCTTCCTCTCGCTCCGCGCCGCCGTCTCCTTCCTCGCCGGCGACCCACGCTTCCTCTCGCTCCGCCCCGCTTCACCGCCGCGCCGCACGTCGGCCCGTGGCCACCAAGGTGAGGCAAAGCCCCCCTCACCCCTCTCGTGGTCGACCCGGCCTTCGAGCCGCGGCGCTTTGCACTTGCCCGTACCGCTCTTGCCGCCGCGCCGCCGCCGCCGGTGATGCCGGCCATCGTGCCGGGGGCCGGGAAGCTCGTTTGTGCGGGTACCACCGCCGCCTTTGCCGCAAGCGCGCACACACGCCGCCGTTTCCTTTTCGACCCCGCACCGTCCTCACGTCGCCGACGCGCGTCACGCCGCCGTCGTGCTCCGCAGCGCCGCCCTAGCCACCGTGCGCACGCACGCGGAGCCACCCCTAGGCCGGCGGCGGGGAGCCGTTCCGTGCAACCTAGGGGGAAAAACCCCGACTTTAGGCGTTTTTGCGCCCGTAGAACCCGTCGCAACCAACCATGAGCGCCGGGCGTTGATTTGCGCCGTCGCCGCCGGCGACCCTCGCCGCGCCGCCGCCCACGCCCGTCGCCGCCGCTCCTCGCCTCGCCGCCGGCCGCCCATCGTTGGCCAAGGCCGTCCACGATTGGGGACCAAAAACCGAGCCTTGCTTCTCCTTGACCTTGCCCCGGTCATCCGATGGCCCGGCCGAGAGCGCCTCGCCGCCGGCGAGGCGCCGCCGCGCCGCCGCCCGTCACGGGCATATCACCAAGCACCTTGCGCGCGAGAGGGGGAAACCCCGGGGGTTTAGATCGCACACGGACGCCCACACGCACACGTGGCCGCGGGGGATCCGGGGGGATCCCGTGCGCCCGGCCAACCGCAGCCGAGGCCACACGGGCGCCGCACGGCCGCGCGCGCGCAGGATCCACCCCGGGATCCGCCGCGCGCCGCGCCACGCGGGCGCCGCGTGGCTGGCCACGCAAGCCGCCGCCGGCTTAAAGCCGCTGGCGTGGCAGCCACCTCAGCGGCTGTAGCCAGCCTGCAGCTAGCTTAAAGCTAGGTTTGAGCCAGCTGGAGCTACCCTATAGCTAGCTAAGAGTCTGCAATATTGTATATGCGTATTTTAATTTCAGAAATGTATTTTATTATTGGAAAATCATAATAAATCCGTTTTAGCTCCGAAAAATATGAAACTTCTTCTGAAAATCTTCTAAAAACCCAAACTCCGTGCTAGACTAGGGTTTGCCTCTTTTTGAATCTTATTTGCTCTTATTTGGATTTAAGTTGCCATAGGACCGCTATTTATTTCCTTTTTCGCGCTATTAGGAGCAAGCGGGAGCCGGAGAGCCGAGCCGGGGGAGTACGACTACGCCGACGACTTCACCGCGGAGGACTACCCGACCCCGGGTTCACGCCCAACCGATTCCGAACTACCCATTAGGCATTCTGTCGAGTAGTATTGCTAACGCTTTACTTTATGTATACATGTTGATGAACCTTGCACCGCCTCCTTATTTACCCCGTCCTTGATTGTCCTACTACTACTATATATGTTTATGTGGGCGTGTATGTGCGCCGAGCTTCGCGATGCATGTGTTGGGATGGGAATAGTGGTTCTTGGCGTGTGTGGGGTAAAACCGGCAGGAGAAGGCGTTTTGGGTACTTTGGCGGGGGTGAGCTCGAAACAACCGATCTGGGATCGGGGATAGGGGTGCACTCCTCAGTGCATCCCTCCTGTTGCGGTTTTCGGAGCCTAGGTGTTGGGGTTTTACGTGCGCTTGGAGGACATGAGCTCGCCCCGGTCTGAAACCGAGTGGATCAACTTGTTTATAGGACATCGTACACACCACCCCGCCGAGAGTGGGGATAGGGCCGAGTTGAGCTCGGCAAGTACGGAACCATACCTGCCTAGGAAGGATAGAGGGTATCTGTGGGGGAGCGGTGGAGGTGAGACCACCCTCTCAGAGCGTCTCCCGTGTGGCCACACGGGAGCATTTCATAGTTCCGGTCTTTGTCTTCCTCTGCGGAGAGGACCGCTTTGAGGGCCGGATGCAGGGTGGGTTCGTAACTACCGAGAGTTCGCCGGTAGGATGGGCTCGGTCGGCCGTACACCGGCCGGGTACCATTCCGGGATGGGTACAGGTGTACACGCTCTGCAGAGTTGTTCGATCTATAGCTATAGCCGCGTCCTCGGTTATGGACATTGCCTAGAAGACATGTTCGTTCCTCATGTTTTGGGATTTCTACCTCCCCCTATAGGTGAGAGTGTGGTGAGCCGTGGTTACAGCCGGTTAGAGGAGAGAGGCTCCATCTACCTCGTCGATCCGGATGTAATCATTGAGGTGCGAGGAGAGGAAGTTCTCGCATCGACCCTAGACAGGAGTAGGAGATGGTGACGGGTCTTCTGGGTGACCAGTTGGATCCGGGCTGTGTTGAGAGACTTGGGTTTTGGGATATTGATGGAGATACCTTGTTTATACTCTCGTCGTCGTGCTTAGGAAACCCCAGTCGTTTCCTTGGCTACTCTCTTTTCCCTTTAGATGTTAGGCCACTTAAAGCCGCATACGGTTGGTGACGTGGACCTATCCCACTCCTTGGGGATAGACTTTGGGTGTGCGGGGTACGAGTCCGAGTTCGACCGCAACGCCGACGGATGGTACGACCGAGGGATACGTCGCTTCGCTCGAGTTTGCTCGTGGCGGGAAGAATAAAGATGGAGACCCTTCGAGAAGATAGCTACCGTTGCGTAGAATTTTCACTTCGATTCGGCCAAGAGGCTTCTAATGATGTACTCCATAATGGACATGTAATAAATTAATGTACTATTAACTTTATGTGATGCGATGTATGACTTTGTGTATCTATCCGTGAGATGTTACGTACGCGATAGCCACCGATCCGGGGACTATCGCGATGGTACGAGGATTCGGGTTTTCTACAAAAATCCGGGGTTTTACGGAGCCCACCAAGGAGCGACCCAAAGAAAGCTGGGGCCATTTGGTGGTGACTGGGAGTCGGCCAATCCCCTGGGTTGGTCGACCTGGGCTTGCCATCGTTCGAGCCCAGCTTCCACGTGTTGACTCCTGGTGATCTCCTAGAGGCGGTTTGGGGCGTTATCCACTCAGTTACTGCCTTAAACCCCTGGATCATGCTTGGGTCCATAAAGAGCAAGGAGGAAAGCCATGCTCCCAAGGCAAACATAAACCTTCCATAGGCCTATAAATAGGAGGAGAGGGGGCTCATTATGAGACACACCATCTCAACTAAGGATGAGAGCTTCCCTTTAAAGGAGAGGCATCTCCTTGGTAGATTAGAGAATAGCAGAGTGAGAGAGAGAGAGAATGTTTTATTTCAATGGATGCTTGTTCTTCAATTAGAGTAAAGTAAGTATTTTTTATTTTCTATTTAGACTAATGTAGCATTCATGCATATGTGATATGCTCTTGTGTTCTTCTCTTGTTCTTGATTTAGAGGCTTGTGTTCTTCGCGAACACAGCCTTTCGATCTTGTAGCATAGGTTCATAAGTGCTCATATCCGTTTGTATGCATGTTCGTCATTTCGAATAAAGTGGATATGCTTGCATTCTCTGATTAGAATAAAGTGTGTTCATGATTCCTTTCTAATAGTTTATGCTAGGTTGCATGAGTAGCCTTTTCCTTTGCTAGTGCGTGGATCCTGGGTTTATGTGTTCGTCTGCTGCAAATCATTCATATATGTTGGAAGATTAGTACGGGACCGAGTCCTCTCTCGTATGCCTTTAGTATAAACTAGTAGTACCTATAGTGAGTGAGATCAATTCTCTTCCGTGGTCGTAGTTCTATTAGTACAGGGTATCGTAGTCTGTTGGCTACGGTAGTAACCACGGCGTGGATGTTGTGACACGCTACCAGTTATCATATGTTCTGCTTATCCCAAGGTTAGGTAGAGGCAGTCCAGGAGGTGGTTACAACCCTTCTGGCACTCATTGATCCTCTGCAGCTGGACATAGTTAGAGCTCCTTCGACATAGATCTACATACCGAAGTCGCCTGTTAAGTCAGGGCTATTGGTACTCTAAGCCAAGTTCTATCTAGAGATCGACCTTCAATCTCATATGTAGTGCTATCTTTAGGTATACTCTCTATCCTTGCCTCTTATCTGGGTGTGTCCTTGGACTGACTGTACGAAGTTAGTGCACACATGTTCCCTTGGATTTGATACCCTTGGAATACTCCGAGGTGAAAGCTACAACAGTGTCCGTGCGCTTGCAGATTTATTTTGTGTGTCGCTAAAATACCCAATAGTGGCAGGCAAACACACGGTTCTCATACAAAGAATCTTTAAATTGCCCCCTCTAGTCTTACTCCTGACCTCGCCCCCTCCCCCCACCTTACATGGTATGAATCCCGTTACGATCCCCGATCCTACCTATCTATCAGTGTTGGAAGTCTAAGGGTGTGAACATATGTAAAGCACACGTCCAACTATTATGATAGATCATCCATGAAATTATAGTCACCATGACTATAAGAACACCCTATGAAATCTACTACGTAACACTACTATAGAAAGTTTCATCGCTGCCAGCTCATCACCATTGATTTTTGAAAATTTGTGGTGATAAATCACTGCTGGTTTTTATACATGCCCTGGCGATGGTTGTTTCCTCATCACCGCCGATTTCAATTACAAGCCAGTGGTGATAGACCAACGCTGATGAGGGAGATCTGGACCCAAAAAACAACTCATTCCAATTGACTCTGTGTCTCACATCCACATCGCCACATACCATTCCTGCACCCACACGCAGTCCTTCTCCCCCCTCGATCTCACTCTCTCCTCCCTCTTCCCACCGCTCTCACTGCCCTTCCTAGCTCCTCCTCCCTCCTCTCATGTCACCCTCACCTCTGAACAATCTCAGCCCCCTCCTATTGCCCCTCACGTGACGAGATTTAGCAGCAGAACCAGAAGTAGTCCAATTAAAATATAGAATATTTTTCATATGACTATTAGTTAATATACATTATACACTTTTCATGATCGTAAATGATCAGTCACACGATCGTCATAGTCGTGGCATGTATGCATGTAACCCACCTTTTGCAACACAAAAAAGATAAGGTTAGCTCCATGATGGCTACTCTATCCATATCCACAAAAGCTAAAGGATTGGGTTTGCATTGATACTCTAATTTAATAAGGTACAACTACAAGGATGGTCGGTATAGAATCTAAAAATCTCGAAAAGGACTTTCCTATAATAAATATAGGTGTATATGTGCTTTGGATTCGCATTCGCACTAATTATTCTTGAAGAATATATTTATTCTATATACCTTTGAAGCTTATAAATACCCTCTCCCCCATCGCTTCCACCCGCACACAGGTTCGTACAAAGGAAGTGAGAGGTAATTTCGGCACTCTCATATATCCTTCTCATGGCGACTGATTCCTCCCGACAAAAGGTCAGAAAGGGTATATCTTATCCCAATCATCTCTAGATTTGTTCTCCATGTGTTTTAAGATCATCATGTAATCATTTTGGTGTCCTTTTTGGTGAAGGTTGTTAGTTCATTCGATCAAAACAAGTCGATGATATGTACTCACTGCCACACCACAATAACATCCCTTTGGCGTAGTGGCCCCTTTGGTCGTAAGGTAAAGGCTAGATCCAATTATTGATTTCCACATATTAAATTTGAGGAATCTTGTCTTGATGATACTAATTTTTGATTTATAAATGACTTTTTGCTTTGATAATATTGGGTCGAGGTATTCCCTATGCAATGCTTGTGGGCTTCGCTATCGAAGGAAAGGATTGGAAGCACTAGAGTTAGAAAGCAAGGAAGACAAGGGAAAGAATAAGAGGATGGATCGAATTAGGCACTATAGAAAGGTAATTGACCTTTATAGAAGTGATGAAAATGAAAAGGAGAACACGAAGAATAATCATCCTGGGGAAGTGGACATGTTGATAACAATAGATGGTCAAAATGAGATGCTTCAAGAAATCAAGCAACATGGAGAGGAAGCAGTGCAGGCTGCCATCACACTTAGAGACCTTTCCGGTGCCACCTCGAGTGAATAAGGAATATGTAGAAAAAACTATGTTTGTTATGCCAAACTTTGCATTGAATCTATCTCAAGCAAACTAGAAGTAATAATTCGGTATTAATATTCATGTTTCTAAGATATTGATGCTATATATTGAAGCTTACTATGTCGATACAAGTGATAAAATGCACAATTCCAATGATATATCTCTCAAATACTACCAAGTATAGTTGTTGTGAGTATTGCTCAACGGACTGTACATTTTGTGGCCTATGCTATGATGTTGGCTAACGGATGTTTCCGTTTACTGCCAATGTTATGAATGATATTCCATTCATATACTTCATTTTTTGGATGATAGGTGAACAGGCCACTACTACTATACTGCCACCACTTAATTTGGTCCACAGCTTTTTCCAACTTTTGATAATGAAACTATTGGCCATTGGTTGTGAAAAAAATACACAATCCATCTTCATATCAAGTGAAAAGAAAGTTATGTTTCCCTACATGCTAGAGTGTAATGTAAGTTCTTATGCCTTTAAGCTTGTTCATTTATATTCACATGCTATAAATTAATTTAGGATTATTAATTATTATAAACTTATACATTTTAATCACAAATACAATTATTTAGATTTTTTTGTAAAGTAGAATATCCTACTATTCATACTTCCAGAGAGTGCATCATGCATCAATGTTTCATATTTCTTATGACATTATCATATTAGGTGGAAAAATCAAATCCACTTCACTCATTGGTGCACATGACCTAATTATTTAAAAGTTGTGCACATTTACTGGAAATGATTTATCGATATTTCTCTAAAAACAGTGTCATAGCAGCTACAAACACATCAGAAAATGACTCATTTCAGGTTCAAGCAATTGAGTGGATAATTTAATTGGTCTAATTTGCCAGTTTGAATAGGGCAACAGTTTCTCATTGAAATTTTGCTTCGATGATAATATAACCTCAGTTTTAGTGGATAAAAGTATGCTGCTTTGATTTTTATCTTGTCACCCTACAACATTGAATTCAATCTCAGTGATATTCAATTTTTTGTAGGTTTAGGGTGTTACAGTGACCATTTTGTTTGGAGCTACCTTCTTGTTTTCGTTTTGAGCACTCTGCAGATAAATAATTTTTGTGACAAAGATAGGTGCAAATCATTTCATTATATAGTCAAGTAAAGTGGCTCGTATGATCAGGATCTACATACACTCCTTTCCTTTTATATATGACATTGGTAAGCCCACCCCCAATCACTCCCCCTGTCTCTCTCCCTCCTCTCTCCTCTTTGATGTGCTTCTGTTGACCGTGGGCATGGTGCCCCTCTGTCGGGGTTCTCTACCGTCGGCAGTAAATTTGTATCGATCATGCGTCAGGCTTGGATGGTTAGCACAGGAGACAACGTGATTTAGACTGGTTCGGCCTCCAAGGAGTAATACCCTACGTCTAGTCGAGCTGTCGTGTTCCCGGGCTAGGAGTGCTTGTAGTAGGGGTTACAAGCTGATCGAGAGAGGGTGTCGAGCCAAAGTCCCTTGAGGTGGCGTTCGATCTGTAGATGGTCTAACCCTTGTAACCGTTGCCCTCCTCTCCGTTTATAGTCACAAGGGGAGGGGCACAAGAGGGAAGTAGAAAGAGGTACTGTGCTTGGTTGCTGGGACGTCCCGTCGCACGTCGCTGTCGGTCAGGACGCATTGAAGCTGAGTCGTGATGCTTGGTTGTGGGAGCCGCCGCGTGGCCGAGTGTGACTGTTCATCCCGGGACGCCTAGCGTCTCATTCGAGTAGTTTGTGTTTGCCTTAGCTCGCTCGAGTACTTGACTTAGCCCACCACGCTTGAGCCTAAGCCTAGGCTTGTGCGCGTCGTAGAGGGTACTTGAGTGCCTCGGGCTGAGCTTGCGTGTGGCAGAGTGGGAGATGATGGCGATGGGATGGCCGCACAGCTGGTCAGGCCAACATTAAGGCTCTTGTCAGGGTGAGCTACTTGCATGGCCGCCAGCTGTTGTACTTGCATGGCGTGGGGGACCGTTCCCCCACGCGCGTCGGTGGTGGAGCTCGCGCCCTGAGCCTGCGCCGCGTGTCATGGCCCACATACCATTCAGAGCCGGAGGGAGGTCGTGCGAGGCAGAGACTTCTCGTGCGAGGCAGAGACATGTCGCGTGAGGTGGAGACTTGTCGTGCGAGGCAGAGACTTGTTGTGGGGATCCCTCTTGTAGGGAACTTGGTCGGAGATGTAGCTATCTGGCTGGAGACTGGACGTCTTGACAGTGTGGGTCTTGACCAGGGTCTTCAGTCTTTGTCATCCTGAATCTTGGCCTTGACACTGTCAATCTTGGCATTCACGTTTTCAATGGTGTTGGGTCATCTTGTGTTTAAGGAAGATCATCTCGCCGTCAAAGGGGGCCCTAATCCGGGCCCTCGTCAGTAGCCCTCGAGCCTGAGAGGGAGTCAAGGATTCGCGCTCAGGCTCAGCTGGACGATCTTGGTGTTGATGGTGTTCTTCGTGTTCTCGGTGGGTGCGTGCGAGCGCATCCGCCGGATGTAGCCTCCGAGCTCGTGAGTGAGTTGGAGACTTACTCGCGAGCTTTTATGTGTGATCATAGTCGTTGTAGCTTGGGAACGCTTTGTCGGGGTAGTCGTGTCCATCGTGGATGCGGGCATAGTAGTGGGCGCAGGAATCTCGGCCGACATGACTGTTCCATCATGACCGCGCGCAGACATTGCAAGCATGTATGCTGTGGGGATCGAGGCGTTGCGTGAGTGGGTGCCTGTTTCGCTGGGGGGGGCGTGGGCAAACGTTCCGCTGACACGGCGGGCCCGGCATCGAAGGTGAGGGCCGCGCTCGCCCCTTTAAAACCGTGCGACGGGCACGGGTTCAAGACTTTGCTTCCCATTATCTTCTTCCTCCGCGCTCATATCCCGCTTCATGCGCTTATACATTCGTATCGCCAACTCCTCTTGCGCTTCCAGCCGGCCCGAGACTCCACCGCCGCGATGTCAAACTGGACGTGATTCAACGTGTCCCGCGAGCAGCTCCTCTATCTCGTCGAGGCGGGCCAGCTTCCTCCGCTCACTGCTAACGTGGAGTGGAGGGTTCCCGGCGACAAGTCCGTGCCTCACTCCCCGAAGGGGTTCATGGTGTCGTTCGTGGCCTTCCACGAGCGCGGCTTTTCAGTCCCCGCCAGGCGATTCATCCGCGGTGTCGGGGACCGCCCTAGGGGTCCCCTCAAACAATGGGGGAACCCTCACTTAAATTCTCGCACCAAAATGAACTAAGCCTAACCATGCGAGAGAACTAACCATGCGGGACGTGGCCCATGCGGCGGGGACTTCGGAGGCCCACCAAGACAGCTCGCCTATGAGACCCCTCGAGCAGGCTCCGCCTCGCCCGAGGGTACACTCCTCCTCGAACGGGCTCCGCCCGCTCGAGGGGCAACCCCCTCCTCGAACGGGTTCCGCCCCGTTCGAGGGGCAACCCTTCCCTCGAGCGGTCCCGCCCCGCTCGAGGGCTCGCTCCCCCTCGAGCGGGCCTCGCCTCGCTCGAGGGTTCGCTCCACCCTCGGGGCGGGGCCCGCCACGCTCACGGGCGCCCCGCACGTGTGCGCCGGCCCCGTACTTGGGCATTTAACGCCCCGACGCCGCGGGGACGGCGCCATCATGCGCCGGGGCTCACGCCCGGTGCCGCCGCACCAACTCCCCGGGGAGGAGCCCATCCCCGCCACGCGTGGGGGTGGAGCGTGCGGTACGGCCGGCGTCGGTCCCATGACACCGCGCGCACGCCACCGTGCGGCTAACGCGCTCGACCCTCGAAAGGGGGCCGGGCGCACCCTCGACTCCACTTTCCCGTGACCCCGCAGTTAGGTGAGGGACGCTAGGCCGGTGGGTGGCCATCCCGACCACCGTAACGCGGCGCGGCCGCCGTACCCACGCGCGCGGGCACACGCCTGACTCCGCAGGCGCACGCCCGAGCACTGCAGCAACCACTCCACCACCGCAGAGCTCATTGGGAAGGAACGCCGTTCTGCCCGCTCCTGTGCCCCGTACCGGCCATCATCAGCACCTCCCTCGAAGCCTATCAGGGGACGCCATCGCCATCTGCCGCCTCCTACCCTCGAACCGCCACTGTTCGGGTACAAGGTAGGCCATCATGGCCGGATCGCAGCGAAGATCGACCGGACGGTCGCCCGCTCTACACCGTAGCACGACGTGCTCCCACACGCAGCTAGGTAGCGCGGCGTGCATGTAACTCGCCGCTCCCTTGGCCTATAAAAGGGAAGGCGAGCCCCCAGCCGCGGGGGGACGGATCCGGAGGAACACAGCGCACTGTGCACTCACTCTCTTATTCTCCCACAACATCTTCCACTACTCACCGGGGACTTGGGAGCCACGCTTCCTCTCCCGCCTTGCTTGTATTTGCCCCACTACAAGCACCCCGGTGCCGAGCAATATAGTGCCACGAGCACACCACCCGCTTCTTTGGACGTACGGCCCCCTCGGCGGGAACCGGGATAAATCCTTGTGTCATTTGTTGCTTAGCATCGACCATTGAGGGATAGACCTAGGCGTTATCTGCTGGTTAGTGTCGGGACCATATTCCGCACCGACGGTTGGCGCCCACCGTGGGGCAAACGAGCGCCTAAGGTCATTTCGCTAACTCCCTCCATGGTGATTCGCACCGAGTACCAAGGCACCCGCTACAACATGGGTACCTCGGACCCCCTTCGCCGGGTTCGAGATCCGCTTCGGGGACTTGAACTTCCAGGCCACGGGGAATGGCTATCTCATGCGCCTCACCAACCGTGAGGAGCTACGCGCGCAGCGGGAGGCTAGGTCCGCTCTGGTCTCCGCCGCACGCACGACACCGGCGCAGGCGCCAGCAGATACGGATGCCGCGGGACCGTCGACGCCGCGACGCCGTCGCCGCTGCGGGCTACGCTCGCGTCGGGGCGCGGTCCGAGCGGCGGCGGGCCGAGCGCGCCGCCGCCCGGCGCGGTGCGCCCACCGTCACGACGGCCGCCACCGCCCCGGCGGGACCGCGTGCGGTCTCGGGACCGCGCATCCCCATCGGGCCGCGTGGCGCCACTACGGCCTACAACGCCAACGTCAACACGACAATGCACGGGGTTCCGCCCGGTCGGCACGTCTTCGTCGCCGGGGATCCCGGCACTTCGAGCGACGGACGAGTCGTCCCCGGGCTCCGTCGACACGATGCCACCCGCCAACCGTCATGGGTACGCGGAGTGGGACTTCTCGGTGTGCCGGACCCGGTCGCGTTCGGGGCGCTTCCTCGACGCCACGGACTACCGGTTCGGTCGCTCCGACGACTCCAACGACTCGGGAGCTACGACCCCACGCGGGAATGCTGCGCCGTCATCACCAACGACCCGGCCAACGCCGCGTGCGGCGGGGCGCCGGAGATGGGGAAGTCACGCCGGCCCCGGGGGGTTGCCACGCGCGCCGGCCGCGGGGCCGAGCGCTCCCGCGGGGGGCCGACGTCGACGCGCGGTGGCCCAAGCTCGCGAGCTCGAGGCCAAGGCCGGCAGGAGTGCGGACTGTGCGGCTACTCCGCGCCTCGATGGCGGGGGAGGCCACCGCGCGCGGCGAACGCGCGCGGGAGCTAGGCCGAGCAAGTCCGCGACCGCCTCAACCCCGTCCCCAACGTCGACAACGCGGATACTCCGCCGCGAGCGAGCCAAAAGCTCATCGCCGCCGCGACAGCCGCCGCGCGCCATGCGGCACCCTCGACCCCCGAGGCTCGAGACATGCACCGCGAGGTGCGGACCCTCCTTGAGCAAGCGGCCGTCCGGCAAGCGAGAAAGCTCGGCCTCACGCATTCGCCCAAGCGGGGGGGACGCGCGGGGTGATGATCCGGCACCGGGGGCGAACCCTCGGTGCATGTGGGTCGACCTGGCCGACCGGGGACGCACGCCGGCCAAGGAACGGCTCCTCGACACACGCGGGCGGCGCCGGATGGCGACGCCCGCAACGTCATCAACGCCGGGCGCACCGGCAAGGCGGATGCGCGAGCGGCCAGGGGCTACCACCCTCGAAGGGGTGGACGCTACGACAGCGGTGAGGATCGCTCCCCGACACCAGAGCCCCCGGGCACCCGCGTGTTCAGCCGGGAGATCCGCACGGCAGCGTTCCCCCAGCGCTTCCGTCAACCCTCGACGATCGTCAAATACAACGGGGAGACGGACCCTCGTGTTTGGCTCAACGACTACCGCCTGGCCTGTCAGCTGGGCGGGGCCACCAACGACGAAGTGATCATCCGCAACTTGCCCCTGCATCTGGGCGACGCGGCCCGGACATGGCTCGAGCACTTGCCCGCCGCCCGGATCCATAAGCGGGACGATCTAGTCCACACCTTCGTGGGCAACTTCCGGGGCACGTACGTGCGCCCCGGGAACTCCCGGGATCCGCGCTCCCGCACGCGAGAAGCCGGGGCGAATCGCCGCGGGACTTCATACGGCGCTTCTCCAAGCGCCGCACGAGCTCCCCGGCGTGGCACGGTCGGTGATCGTGCACGCGTTCCTCGAGGGCACCACGTGCGGGACCTTGTGCGCGAGCGCGGGAGCGCGGCCCCGCCCACGGACTCGAACGAGCGTTCGACATTGCCACCGGCTTCGCCTCCGGAGAGGAGGCCGTGGGGGCAATCTTCGATGGCAAGAAGGGCAAGCGCTCCGAGGACACGCTCGCGGAGGGCGGCGGGTCCAAGGAGCCGCGCCGCAATGACAAGCGGGGCAAGAAGGGGGAAGAAGCCGCGCGCGCGAGGCGCGCGAGCAGGGCGCAACGGCGGCAACGCCGAGGGCCCTCGGTGTTGACCCGGCCCGACGGGGCCCTCGACCGGCTCCTCGAGGCCCGGGGGTGTTCGACGACATGATGAAGAAGCCATGCCCCTACCACAAGACCCCCGTGAATCACACTCTTGAGCAGTGCGACATGCTCAAGAAGTTCTATGGCCGTGCCGCCGCGAAGGAGGCAGAGGCCAAGAAGGATGGGGGCGACGGCGACGCAGGTGGCTTCCCTGCTGTCGAAAATGTGTTCCTCATTTTTGGGGGACCCTACCGTCGACATGTCAACCCGGCGGCGCAAGAAGGAGCGGCACGAAGTCCCCGCCGCAGAAGGGCGCCTCCGGCCTTTCTCAGCGGTCGAAGGATGCCATCACCTTTAGCCGGGATGATCACCCAAACCGCATCCCGAACCGGGCCGGTACCCCCCGGTGGTCGATCCCATCATTGGGAACGCCGGTTTTCGAAGGTCCTTATGGACGGAGGCGTAGCCTCAATATCCTCTTCGCGCATACATTGCGCCTAATGGGGATTGGGGTGGACCGGCTGCGGCCCAGCACGAAGCCGTTTCACGGCATCGCGCCGAGAAGCGGGTTCAACCCCTCGGGCGGATCGACCGCCCGTCTGGTTCGGGACCCCCAAGAATTTCCGTAAGGAGACCCTCACCTTTGAAGTGGTGGGATTCAAAGGGGCCTACCATGCCATCCTTGGGCGACCATGCTATGCCAAGTTCATGGCGGTTCCCAACTACACGTACCCGAAGATGAAGATGCGGGTCCAAACGGCGTCATCACCGTCGGGTCGTCGATCGAGCATGCATTCGGCGCGATGTCGAGTGCGTGGAACATGCGGAGGCGCTAGCGCCGGATGAAGCGCCGGTAAACACACCGGAGAAGATGGTCAATGACGACCTCGGCTCCGCCACCAAGCACGTCGGCACGTTCGAGGCCGCCGAGCAAACCAAAGGGGTCCCACTCGACCCATCGGCCCCCGAGGGCAAAGCATTGAGGGTCAGCACGACCCTCGATCCTAAATAGGAAGCGGTGCTCGTCGACTTCCTCCGCGCCAACGCCGACGTTTTCGCGTGGAGCCCCTCGGACATGCCAGGCATCCCGAGGGAGGTCGCCGAGCACTCCCTTGATATCCGCCTAACGCTCGCGGCTGTTCGGCGGCGGGCGCGCGCCGCTTCGACGAGGAACGGCGACGGGCGATCGGAGTGGAGCTGCGGAAGCTCCTCGAGGCCGGATTCATCAAGGAAGTGTTCCACCCGACATGGTTAGCTAATCCTGTGCTTGTAAAAAAGAAAAATGGGAAGTGGAGGATGTGTATTGACTACACCGAGTCTCAATAAAGCATGTCCAAAAGTTCCTTTTCCTTTGCCGCGCATAGATCGGATCGTTGATTCCACCGGTGGTGTGAACTACTCTGTTTCCTTGATGCCTATTCGGGATATCATCAAATAAAAATGAAGGAGTCCGACCAGCTCGCGACTTCGTTCATCACACCGTTCGGGACGTTCGTTACGTCACGATGCCTTTTGGCCTCGAAACGCGGGCGCAACATATCGGCGGCGCATGCGGCACGTTTTTGGGGACCATATCGGGCGGACGGTCGAGGCTTACGTAGACGACATCGTCGTCAAAACCGAGAAGGCGGACGACCTGGTCGGCCGATCTTGGCATCGCATTCGGTACCGCTCGCGGGCCAACGGGGGTCAAGCTCAACCCCGAAAAATGTGTCTTTGGAGTGCCGCGGGGCATGCTCCTAGGATACATCGTCTCCCGGCGGGGAATCGAGGCCAACCCCGAAAAGGTCGCGGCCCTCGAGCGAATGGGTCCAATTCGGGACCTCAAAGGGGTGCGAGAAGGTGTTGGGGTGCCTTGCCGCCCGAGCCGCTTCATCTCGAGGCTCGGTGAGAAGGGCCCGCCCCTCTCCGGCTGCTCAAGAAGCACGAGCGCTTCTCTTGGACCGCCGAGGCCCGGGAAGCGCTCGACAAGCCGAAGGCATCTCCGACGCACGCCCCAATCCTTACGCCGCCGCGAGCCGGCGAACCCCTCCAACTCTACGTGGCCGCAACCACCCGGGTGGTCGGCGCCGTGATCGTTGTGGAGCGCACGGAGGAAGGACATGCCTTGCCCGTGCGAGAGGCCGGTCTACTACATCGGCGAAGTCCTATCGGACACGAAGACGCGCTACCCCCGAGTCCCGGAAGGCTGTTGTATGCGGTAGTCCTCGCGCGGCGCAAGCTCCGCCACTACTTCGAGGCCCACCCAGTTACGGTGGTCTCTTCCTTCCCGTTAGGAGAGATCATTCGCAACCCCGACGCGGCAGCCAGAATTGCCAAGTGGTCCGTGGAGTTGATGGGCGAGACGCTCGCCTACGCCCCGCGCAAGGCCATCAAATCGCAAATCCTAGCCGATTTCGTCGGCCGAATGGACGGACACGCGGCCGCCGCCACCTCGGATTCAAGCGAGTGCTTGGACTGCGTTCTTCGACGGCTCGGTGATGAAGACGGGGAGCGGGCGCGGGCTCGCTCTTCGTGTCACCCCTCGGGGAGCACATGCGCTACGCAGTGCGTCTCCACTTCCCCGCGTCTAACAATATGGCGGAATACGAGGCCCTTCTCTGTGGCCTCAAAATCGCCATTGAGTTGGGCATCAAGCGCCTCGATGTGCGAGGGGATTCGCAGCTCGTGATCGACCAAGTCATGAAGAACGCGAGCTGCCACGACGACAAGATGGAGGCCTACTGTAAAGCCGTGCGAGCCCTCGAGGACAAATTTTACGGCATCGAGCTTAATCATGTACCCCGCCGGTACAACGAGGAAGCAGACGAGCTGGCAAAGATAGCGTCCGGGCGGATCACCGTTCCCCCGAACGTTTTCGCGCGCGACATCGCGCAGCCCTCGGTAACCATCGAGCCCTACCCCTCGAGCGACGGCGGACCCTCGGGGGCTCCCTCGAATCCAGCGGGTGCGGACCCCATGGAAGAGGACCCCTCGAACGAGGCGTACGTACTCTCCCTTCTCGAGGGGTACGGCTCCCACGAGGCTGTCGCAATGGACATCGAGCCGGCTCCCGTCCGGGCGGACGGCGGGAGAAGTACATCGCCCGGATTGCTCGAGGGGAGCTCCCCGCGAGGCCGGGCCACGCCCGGGCGCATCGCCGGGATGGCCAAGTCATTCACCCTCGTCGACGGCGAGCCGTACAAGCGCGCCGCGTCGGGCATCCTCCGGCGGTGTATACCCATTCCCGAGGGGCGCGAGCTCCTACGGGACATCCACGCGGGGATCCGTGGCCACCACGCCGCGCCGCGCACCCTCGTCGGCAACGCGTTCCGCCAAGGCTTCTATTGGCCTACCGCGGTCGCGACGCCAACGAAATCGTGCGCACTTGCGAAGGGTGCCGGTTCTACGCCCGCAAGACCAACTTGCCGGCTCAAGCTCGCAAACGATCCCCGTAACATGGCCGTTCGCCGTGTGGGGATTAGACATCGTCGGGCCCCTGCGGAAGGCGCCGGGGGCTTCACCCACTTGCTCGTCGCGATCGACAAGTTCTCCAAGTGGGTGGAGGTGCGCCCCATTACGAATTTGAGGGCCGAGCGGGCGAACACATTCTTCACCGACATCGTCTACCGCTTTGGAGTGCCAAACTCCATCATCACGTACAACGGGTCCCGGTTCACGGGCCGGAAGTTCTTGGAGTTCGCGACAAGTTCCACATCCGAGTGGATTGGGCGGCGTGGCGCACCCACGGACTAACGGCCAAGTGGAACGTGCCAACGGCATGATCCTACGGGGCCTCAAATCCAGAATTTTCGACCAACTCAACAAATGCGGCCGAAAATGGCTCCAAGAACTGCCCAGCAGTCGTGTGGAGCCTAAGGACTACCCCAAGCAGAGCCACCGGGTTCACCCCGTTTTTCCTAGTCCATGGCGCGGAGGCCATCCTCCCCACGGATCTGGAATACGGGTCGCCCAAGGTTCGGGGCTACAACGAGGATGCTAACCAGCGAGCCCGCGAGGACTCACTGGACCAGCTAGACGAAGTACGCCTTGTGGCGTTGATGCACTCCGCAAGGTATCAACAGTCCCTACGACGCTACCAAGCGCGCAAGATACGTCGCAGGGATTTCAGCGAGGGGGATTTGGTCCTAAGGCTACGCCAAGACAACCGAGGGCGCCACAAGCTATCGCCCCCATGGGAGGGACCCTACGTCGTGGTGAAGGTGCTCAAACCGGCACATACAAGCTTGCCAACGAGGACGGCGAAGAACTCACCAACGCTTGGAACATCCAACGCCTACGTCGCTTCTACCCTTAGCTAAGATTTCCAAGCATTTTCCGTTGTAAAAACGCACGGCCAACGCCCCGATTGGTGTCACCTATGTAAATACTCCGAATCTAATAAAAGGGCAACTCGGCTTTCCCCCCGAAAACCCAAGTTACCCTCGGGGGCTCTTGCGGGGGGGCACCCCCCCCCCCAAATGGTCCCATTTTTTCGCGCAAAAAACGTAATAACACGCGCTAAGTTTGTTTCCTACTTCAACCACGAGCCACGATTTGAATAGGGCGTAGGTGGCACGGCGGAAGGAGCGCGCGAGCCGAGAGACGCCCTACGCCGCGTGGCTATGGCCCGTCTCTCTCGCCTCCAACCCAGCGGGCCCCTGCGAAAGGCGGACTCCCCCTAACTAGAATCTACTCGGGAAGAAGAAGAAGCAAAAAGCGCAATAAGCAAGCGATTTCATTTACAAAGCCGACCATGTTCACGAAACGACTTGTTTATTTACAAGAGGCCACGAGGCCAGAGTTCTGATACACATAAACAAAAAACGGGCCTAGCGCCCGGGTGCTTTCGAGGGCGGGTGGAGCGGCAAGGCATCGGGGCGGCGTCCGGAAGAGGAATTCTTCGAAGGCCTCGGCGAGCGACTCGGCGGCGTCAGCAGCAAGCGCGTCCGCACGCTCCATGGCCACCTCGTCCTCGACGCCCTCGGGCACGATGTAGCCTTCCGCTACCGCCTCGAGGTTGACCTCGTAGTGGGATCGCACCACTCCGAGGGCCTTCGCACGCCCGGGTGCAACGCCCGACGCACCCGCCCCGTGACGTGGCCGCCGAGGGCGCGTAAGCGGCGGCCGCCAAGCCGCCGCCCGGGCATCGCCTTCCTCGACGACGTGACGGGTCTCGAGGGCCGCGTCCCGCGGCCTCCCTGCCGGCTCCCGCTCGGAGGAGTTGTAGGAGGCTCGCAGGGGCCTCGCCCGCCCAACAACCGTGCCCCAAAGCCGTGCGCAGGGCTCGGAAGCGACAAGACGACAAGAAATCGAGAAGGGGGAAACGAACCCTCTAAAGCAAGAACTAACAAGCAGGGTCAGACAGTAGCTTACCCTCGACTTGCCTCTTCTCCAGATCGAGGTCGCGGCGCGCGGACTCGAGCGCCGCTCGAGATCTTTGGACGGTCTCGCCTTGCTCGACGAGGGCCATCTCTTGGGCGGCATTGCTGATGCTGAGCGCCAACGCCTCATCTTCAACTTCGGAGAATGCGGCGTTCCGCTCCTCCGGCCGACCTCTCCGTGTCTCGCGCGCGACGCGCTCCCGCTCCGGGCGCCGTCCGGCGTCGCCAAGGGCAGCCTCGCTCCCCGCCGGAGCCGCCCCTCGGCCCCCGGCGGGCGATGCGCTCCCCGCCGGAGCTGCCCCTCGCCGGCGACGAGAGCCGCGCCTTGACGTCGAGGGCGGCCTTCGGGTCATCGGCCTCCTTGCGCGCCCGCCGCTCGCTCCCCCGCGCGCCCGCTCCTCGGCCCGGCGCGGCCGCGCCCGCGCTCCCTCGAGCGACGTGCGGAGCTCCCGGGCCTCGGCGCGAGCGGTGGCCACCTCCGCCTCCCGGTGGCGGCCAACGTCCGCGTCTTGTCCGGGTCCTCGCGCGCGTTCCACGCGTGCCTCGTCGCGATCGACGAGGGCCGCGCGGATCCGCTCGAGGCTCGCGTGACGTGCGCGTGCCCCGTCCCGAGCTCTCGGGGAGCACGTCGCACCACGCCATCGCCCGGTAGACCGCCCCGCCGTCCGGCGTCCTAAGAGCTTCCGCAAGCGCGTCGAAAGCGCTGCATCGCTCCCGGAGCTGGCGGGCCTCGGCGTTCACCTGGTCGAACGCGCTGTACTTCTCGTGGGCGCGGCGCTCGAGCTCCTGGCATCCACACATCGAGCCTCGTAAGCGCCAAGTCTTGAATACAGCACGCGAAAGCGAAAAAAGGAAAGAAGAAGAGCAACCGTGGCTCACCTGGAAGACGATCCAGGCCGGGCCGCCGTGGACCCGCAGCGCCTCATTCAACGCGCGGTTGAGCGTGGCGCTGTGGCTCCGAAGCTCGCCCCAGAGCTCCTGCTCCCTCTGGGCGTCAGCAAACGCCGGGGGGTCCCTCCACGGCCCGCCCCCCCCCGGGGGGCGGCCGGCGTGGGAGGACGAGGCCTCGGCGTCGTGCCCTCGGCCCCCCACTATCACGTGACCCTCGTGCCGCCTCACGAGGGCCCCCCCCCGGGGCTCGGGGGGAGTTCACGGGCCGGCCCGGCCCACCGGTTCCACCCGGGCGGCGGGGAGTCATCCGAGAGCTCCACCACCTCCGCCGGGGGACCGCCGGCGGGCGGAGCCGCCCTCGCTCCGCCTCCGCCGGCGCCCCCACCCGCGCCTCCGCGGCCGCGGGCGCCCGTTGTGGCGCCGTTGCCGCCACCTCCGTCCGTGCCGCCACATCCGCGGGCGCTCCCGCGAGGTTGCGCCCGCTCCGCCTCCTCCGCGGTGGCCGCCACCGCGGGCGGCACCTCCACCATAGCCGCCGATGCGGCCGCGCCTCGTGGCGACCGGCGCCGGCGCCCCGGCGACCTCCGGCCGTGCCGCGGCGGGCTGATCCACCGGCCGGGCCTCGAAGCCCCGGCCCGGGCCTCGCGCGCTCGTGCCCGCCGCCGCGCCTGTCCCTGGGCGCGACCCCCTCGACGAACGCCGCCGGGTGGGGATCGACGCGTCCGTCCTCAGCACCTTGGCCGGTGCAAGAGGAGGGACAGTTGGCACCGCCCTGCGCAAACACGAACGGAGGATTAGAGCGTCTAATGACCAGCAAACTAAGGCCAAGCAAAGGAAGAGCAGGTTCCTTACCTCGCGGAGGAAAAGGCCCGCTTCCTTTTCCTCGAGGCCTCCGACGAGGCCGCGCGGGGGCCGCGCTCGCCGCGGCACCTCCCCGACGCGCGCCGCCGCACGCGCGGGCACGCCCGCCTCACGCGTGGGCGCGCCCGACGCCGCCACCACGCGCGGGGGCACGCTAGCCCCGCGTGCGGGCGCGCCCCACCGACGCGCCCCTCGACGAGGACGCCGCGCGCGCGGACGCGCTCCCCGCCACGCGCGGGCACGCTTGACGCGCGCGCGAGCACGTCCGCCGCGCGCGCCTCCGTGGCGCGCGCCGCACCTCCACGCGCGCGTGCCGCCCCCGACGATGACCGCCCGGCGGCGGACGCCGACGCGCCCGCCCCGAGTGCAAAGCCACCCCCCGACGCCGCGCGAGATCCGGCGACGGGGGCGCGGGCTGCCACCTATCCGAGGGGCCCTCCCCCTCGGACTCTTCCTCCTCGTCCTCGCTCCGAGGACGAGGGCTCCTCGATGTCCGGGGAGGAGAGCCCCGGCTCCTCCCGCCGCGGCACTCCGCGGACCGTGCGTCGCGGCGCGCTTGGCGCCGCCTTGCGTGCTCTCTCCGCGCGCGCGCTCGCTCCTCGCTGCTCCCCGCCGCGCCGCCCGCCGAGCGCACGGGAGTCGGGGGTGGGTGGAACGGACTTGGCGGCGTTGAACTGCACCAGCTGCGCGCGAGAACAACGATGGCACATCAGGAAACGGAGTCAAGAACAAGGACTAAAACAGAATCAAAGAACCACACTCACCAACGGGCCGATGGGGAGCATCTCGATGTCCCACGGGGTCCGACCCGCAGGTGGCGGCGTCCTGGTGTCGACGGCGCTCCGTGCCCGGGTGAGCGCGTACGGCCGCTCCGGCGGCGTCGGGAGCATCCGCGACCTCGCCACGTCGACGGGATTGGCCGCCTCCGTCATCTCGAAGATGCGGAGCGGCCTCTCCATCAACGGCACGATTCGCCGGTGATGAAGGAAGGCGAGGACGCCCATCGCGTTGAGCCCTTCCCTCGCCGCCCGCCGCAAGGCGGCGAGGACGGACCCCCGGCGCGCCCGATGGTTGGCCGTGGGCAACCCGTAGCCCCGCCAGTCCGGCCTCTTCTTGAACACCGGCCGGTGTAGGGAGGAAGGCCGGGCTCGGCGTTGCGCGAGATAAAACCATCCCCGCTCCCGGCCCGGCGTTGTTCGTCGTCATGGTGCGGGGGATGTAGAACTCCTTGAGCCGCCCCCGCAGGCGAGCGACATCCCGCCGGCGCGCACCGCGCGCGCGGGTCCTCGGCTCCGACGTGGGGCTGCGTGATGAGCTCCCCGCGGAAGAGGTGTACCCAGAGCTCCCAGTTGACTGGGATCCCCAGGTACCCTTCGCAGACGCCCACGAACGTGGCCGCCTGCGAGATCGCATTGGGGGCAAAGTTGTGCAGCTCCACCCCATAGTGGTAGCACAATGCCCGCATGAATGTGCTCGCCGGCGCGTTGAAGCCGCGCTCGTGGTAGCGGAGGAAGCTCACCACGTAACCCTCCGGCGGATTGGGCTCAAGGTGCGACGATGGCGGCACGATCCACTCCGCCGGGCGCCCTTCTTCGTTGGCCGACACCGGCCGGCGGGCGACCGGCTCGCCCGGGGCGAGCCGGGTCCACGGTCGACCTCTCCCATGCGTACGGCTCCAGGACCCTAATCGGAAGCTGAGGCGGCGCCATGAGGGGGGGCGAACGAGTGCGAGGGCGGAGGACAAGGAGACAAGGAAGAAGCTCTAAACAGCGAGCCCGCGCGACCGGCAAGAGCGAGGCGAAGGCGAAGGGACGGAGGACTGAAAACGGTGAGGAGCCAAGGTAGAAAACCGCCGCCCCTTCCTCACCGCGGTTGATAGGCGACGGGCGAGTTCTCCGGAGCGCACGCCCCGCCAACATTAGCGGCAGGAATCTTTCCATCGCGTCGACGGGACGGGCCCCACCACGACCGCAGCGCGGCTCTAACACCGGCAGCGGGTCATCATTACGGCAAGACCGGCGACGACCGAGGCGAAACCGTCACGTCCGCCGCCATGACGCCCACTACGCGCGCGCGCGCGCGCGCGCCTAAAAGGCGCGCCCGCGCCGCAAAACCCGCGGCCACGCCCGCAAGGCAATTAAATGCCCGGGCCCCCTTGCCAAGCAAGGAGAGCCCTCGAGCGAGGCGAATCCTCGGCTCGAGACAAGGGTGACCCTCGATGGGATATCGGCGTGAGAAGGCCGCCCGGGACCTCGCTCGATGTAGAGCGGACCACCGCGGCACCCATGCCACGTAAGACCCTCGAGCGGCATGACCCCCCAACTCGAAACAAGGCGACCCTCGATGGGGATATCGGCGTGAGAAGGTCGCCCGGGACCCGCTCGATGTAGAGCGAGGGCCACCGCGGGCACCCATGCCACGCAGACCCTCGAGCGGCATGACCCCCAACTCGAGGCGATGTCAACCCCCTAAAGAAGGCACGCGCGTAAGAGGATCGCCCTGAGTCACGCTTGAAATAGAGCGACACCGAAAGCACTCATACCGCGCCATGCCACCAACCAAGCACCTCGAGGGTCCGCACGCCCGGACCCCTCGACGGCCGCAAACGCGAAGAAGACAGGGCCGGCCAAGGCACGGCCCCGCACGGCCTTACCGATCGAGGTTCGAAGCCCGACCCTCGACGGGTTCGAACAGCGCCCCGGATCACGCAGTTAGGGACGACGAGGGCACGCGCATTCGAGCCGTTCCTCGAGCCCGTCGGCTCGAGGGTGCCCCACATGTCGTGTTCAAGAGCCGCCGAGGGCGCCTAGCCGGGGGGATCCCACCGAGGGAGAGCTTCCGCGCCCTCGGTCCCTAGCGAACGGGACCGAGCCCCACCTAGCAAACCCACGCAAGCGCTTCCATGGACGTGTCTCCGGACCGCGCAGCCCTACCCTTATCGAACGGGGCATGGACGTCCACTTGAACCACCCGCTAGCAGCTCGAAGAGGAATCCGCGATTCGCGACCCGCTCGATGGGAGTCGTGGAAACCTCACCCTCCGACCCGCGGAGGGACGGCGAGGGCGCGATAAAAAACAAGTCGTCGGCTCGACCCGATCGCCTCGAACAGTGCCAAGGCTCGGGGGCTTGACGCACGGCTACACCTCCTTGGGAGTTGCACCCGCCGGAGACAAGGACAGGGGGAGCGTGCACCCCCGATGCCCGGCCGAAATACCGCCGATGCCGGTTGGCATATGTGCCACGCCTTTCGACCGAATTGCTCGCGGTTAACCCCTCGCAGGAGAGCCCACACCCCCGCAGGCTTCGGGGCTAGACCCGCGGGTCCGCTAGCGCGGCCCCACGGAAAGCGTTCGCAAACAAGGAGGGAAGAACGTCCTATCGGTAGGTTCCCGCATCCGCGGGAGCCTCAATGGCAAACCCGCATGCTCGGGGGCTACCGTCGGGGACCGCCCCTAGGGGTCCCCTCAAACAATGGGGGAACCCTCACTTAAATTCCCGCACCAAAATGAACTAAGCCTAACCATGCGAGAGAACTAACCATGCGAGACGTGGCCCATGCAAAGCAGACTTCGGAGGCCCACCAAGACGACTCGCCTATGAGACCCCTCGAGCGAGTGCTCCGCCTCGCCCGAGGGTACACTCCTCCTCGAACGGGCTCCGCCCCCGCTCGAGGGGCAACCCCTCCTCGAACGGGTTCCGCCCCGTTCGAGGGGCAACCCTTCCCTCTAGCGGTCCCCGCCCCCGCTCGAGGGCTCGCTCCCCCTCGAGCGGGCCTCGCCTCGCTCGAGGGTTCGCTCCACCCTCGCCCGGGCCCGCCACGCTCACGGGCGCCCCGCACGCGTGCGCCGGCCCCGTACTTGGGCATTTAACGCCCCGACGCCGCGGGACGGCGCCATCATGCGCCGGGGGCTCACGCCCCGTGCCGCCGCACCAACTCCCCGGGGAGGAGCCCATCCCCGCCACCGTGGGGTGGACCGTGCGTACGGCCGGCGTCGGTCCCATGACACCGCGCGCACGCCACCGTACGGCTAACGCGCTCGACCCCTCGAAAGGGGGCCGGCGCACCCTCGACTCCACTTTCCCGTGACCCCGCAGTTGGGTGAGGGACGCTAGGCCGGTGGGTGGCCATCCCGACCACCGTAACCGGCGCGGCCGCCGTACCCACGCGCGCGGGCACACGCCTGACTCCGCAGGCGCACGCCCGAGCACTGCAGCAACCACTCCACCACCGCAGAGCTCATTGGGAAGGAACGCCGTTCTGCCCGCTCCTGTGCCCCGTACCAGCCATCATCAGCACCTCCCTCGAAGCCTATCAGGGGACGCCATCGCCATCTGCCGCCTCCTACCCTCGAACCGCCACTGTTCGGGTACAAGGTAGGCCATCATGGCCGGATCGCAGCGAAGATCGACCGGACGGTCGCCCGCTCTACACCGTAGCACGACGTGCTCCCACACGCGCCTAGGTAGCACGGCGTGCATGTAACTCGCCGCTCCCTTGGCCTATAAAAGGGAAGGCGAGCCCCCCGACCACGGGGGGACGGATCCGAAGAACACGCGCGCCGTGCACTCACTCTCTTATTCTCCCACAACATCTTCCACTACTCACCGGGGACTTGGGAGCCACGCTTCCTCTCCCGCCTTGCTTGTATTTGCCCCAATACAAGCACCCCGTGCCGAGCAATATAGTGCCACGAGCACACCACGCGCTGGACGTACGGCCCCCTCGGCGGAACCGGGATAAATCCTTGTGTCATTTGTTGCTTAGCATCGACCATTGAGGGATAGACCTAGGCGTTATCTATCGGTTAGTGTCGGGACCATATTCCGCACCGACACGCGGCTTCAACTGCAGCACTTCAACCCGAACAACATCCAGTAGATGGTGGCATTTGAAGCGATGTGCGAAGGGTACCTGGGAATCAGTGCCCATTGGCACCTTTTCCGGTACTTCTTCAAGTTCGCGTGCTTGAAGGAAGATTCCCGGGCGGAAACGATCGGCTGCGCCGATCTCCAGATGAAGCAGGGCCGGGGTGACGACTACATCCCGGTGTCCCTGACCAGCTCGAACAGTGGCTGGCATAAGGGGTGGTTCTATCAGCGGAATGACCCCGAGTTTGCGCTCCGGGCGTACACCGGGAACTCCATCGCGGAGTCGCGGAGGAACTGGTCGGACAGCCCCGCGAAGACGGAGCAAGAGAAGATCCTCAAGGATCACTGGGCGGTGTTGCGGCATCTCCGAGGAGCTGGAGTTACCTTGGCGGAAGTACTCGGGTAGTAACATGCCCGTGGAGTCATGCCGCTCCGTAGGCGGCCACTTCGTCTCTGCGAGATGCGGTCGACCGGGCCCCCTGGACGGGGACCGTGATCACACCGACCCTCCCATCGCCGCTCGAGGTCCAGCGCCGTGTGGCGCAAGCGATCGGGAGGTCGTCCTACTCGTCGCCGCCAACGCAGCTGCTCCCGATGCTCCCCAACGAGGGGACAAAAAAATCTGTGAGTCATTATCTTCTCGATACATCTTGCTTGTTATGCTTTTTTGTCGTGAAGTCGATCTTCTCGGATGCCTTATACTCCAGCTGACTTTTTTGTCTTCTTGTCGTTGCAGTTGAAGTGTGCCTACCTCATTCCGACCAAGGCGCCTCTCCCGGAGGAGGCGGTTTTCAACCAGAACAAGGCGGCAGTGTTGAGGCGGCGTGCCACAAAGAACGCCAGATCGCCAAGCGCGATCGAAATGAAAACCGCATCAAGAGGCGGAAGGCGAGGGAGCGTGGCGACTCCTCTGATGAAGATCTGTCGCTGGAGACGTCGTGGAGTGGCGACGTACCCGGCGCAGAGGTGGATTGGAGCAACATGTCGGGGTCATCCTTGTCGTCGCCTCCCCGCGCCACCGAAGTGTCATCATCGCGGTGGCCGCAGACGGCCGGGCACGACAAGAATGTGGGCTCGAACTCGCGACAAGCAGTTCGCCTTGCCCGAGAGGACCAGCGGACGGTCCGTCCTCGCGTGGCGCCCAGCAGGATGGGCACCTCCGAGTCGCAGAGAGCCGCACCCCGCCAAGTTGACCCCCCGAGGCGGTCGGAGGAGCGACCGGCTCTTGTCCGCTAACTTTTCAACGATTCCGACCGCCCCAACTCGGACTCCTTGCAGAGGCGTCGATCGCGAGCAAAGTCGATGGACTCGGCGTCGACACCGAGCGCGTCGCAGGCGGTGGATTCTGGCACCGCCCCGCGGCGCCTGTAGCCGTTACTTATCAGGGGCGGCGGAGCCCTGGACGTTCATGTTTCCCTCGTCACCGGCGGGGGCCAAGGACCAACCCCGGCCGTCGCAGAAGCCGGAGGATCAACCCCCGAGCGGTCGGGGGAGCGCATTGTCGCCGTTGAGGTGGTTGATCGAAGTGGAGCAGCCCCCGATTTGGCCGGCGCCAAGCAAGTAGCCCCCGAGCAGGGCTCGTCGGGCCGCCTAGCGAAGAAGTCCTGAGTGCGCTCCAAAATGTAAGTTCTCGTCTCTGGAGCCTCCATCGTGGTCCCTTCAACTTGTTTTGCTTGTTAACCTTGCTTCTGTCTTCTCGTAGGTATGCCGACACCGGTGTGCTCAGCCTTACGCCCTTGAAGCGCTTGGCCCAGAGCGCGTAGGTCGTGCCCTCCGAGCCCTGTCCCCAACTTCCGTGCACCGAGCCGATCCCGGCGCAGGTTGAGGAGGGGCTGGCCATGGCCACTGCGGTGGAGGAGTTGGGCGCGCCACCCCCACCGGTGATCGTCGCCGCTGTCGAGGAGGGACAAACGGCCACGGAGACGACCGCCCCTCAAGTGGTATCGGAGCCACAGGTCGGGGCTGGGCCGGGCGACGCGGATGTGGTGATGGTTCCTTCGGATGAAGACTCGGCGCCTCCCCTGCCGACAGGGGTCGTGATGTCATGACGTCAACGGCGCCGGAGCCTTCACCGGCTTGCCACACCCTGAAATTTCCAATTTCAGGATGTGAATTGAGAGAATGATTAAATAACAATTTTCTCATAATTTTAAAATTTTTCCAACATTTATTTTCTTTACAGGAAATATAGTATAGGAAAAATCCTTGTTTGATTTTCTGAATCAAATAAAAAGTTGTGAGTGTTGCATTCATGCCGACGCATCTTGGTGCTTCCTGAGTGCTTAAGGTTTCAAAAATGCATTTAAGAGCTGTCCAAATCCTTCCGAGAATTTTCTGGATATTTCTGGAATTTATTCTCATTTTTCTTGAGCTATTTCTATTTATTAGAAGGCTCCAAAAATCTTTTTCATGAGCACCAAATGCTTTATTTGGATTGTTCATGTCATAAGCTATCTCTATGATTTTTCCCGGAATTTTTGTGATTTTCTCGAGTATTTTTCGTGCTTCAAAACATTTTAAAGGAATTTCCCGGAATTGTTTTCGCACTTAAAGTATTTTCGGAAAAATAGTAAAGAATTCTATTCCAAGGCTTTCGGCCCAAAGAACCGAAGTCCGAAAAGTCCCCTTAACTCCTCTAGCTTTGCTCGCCGCGTGCCCCATTTTTCTTTGAGGCCCAATTCCGAAGTCGTGCCGTTGCTCCCCGACTTGTTGCTCGCATGCCGTCTTTCGGCCCACCTCGCCCCGGCTCCGGCCCGCTCCGCACCAGCCCGGCCCGAGCCCGCGCGGAGCCCATCCGGCCGTGGCCGGTGTCCATGGCGGACACGGCCGTGGCGCCGCCGCCGATTTTCTTGGCGTGCGTGCCCGGGAGACCCCGCGTCCCGCGCCCTTAGCGCGGGTGCGCACCCGGCCTTGCGGTGCCCTAGCGCCCGCGCCTGCCCGGCCGGCCGTGCGCCGCCGCGTGCCGGAAGCCGAGCGCCGCCACCCTGCCAAGCCGCCGCCGGTTCGCTCGCCGATGCGCCGGCTAGGGGCGTTCCTGTAGCAAGCCGGCGGGTCCATGGGAACCGTGACGACGAGTCTAAGCGGTAGGCCTGCTCTCCATCGCCAATCGACCGCCGGAGCCCCCAACCCGCGTTGAACCGAGCCAGCCGTCGCCGAGCTCCGCATCTTCTTCGATTCCGCCGCCTCCGCGTCTCCCTGTCGCAGGTGAGCTCCTCCACTAAATCCCCTTCGCCTCCTCTCTCTGTTCCTCACCTCGCCGAGCCGAAGACGCCCCGGACGCCGCGCCCTCGTTGGCCCGAGCCGCCAGGAGCCCCTCGTTCCCCGCTTGTTGAACACAAGGAAGAGGATGAACTTTTTTGTAAAGAAACCCCCGTGGTTCCCTGCAATTCCTAGACTAGGTTGTGTGTCTTGTGCTTTTCATAGTTTAACCCCTAGATCTATTAGATTCTTCCACCCAGATCCAAACCGAGGCCCTTTTACAGATCTAACCCCGCTCTTTAACCTTTTCCCGGGAACTATTTGGTGTGTCTTGCAAATCTTCTTAGCTAGCCCTTGAGATCTATAGTTAATCGCGAACAGGTCCTTTCAATCTTGTTTTGCTCACCAAATCTCCGTTTTAACTCCGATTTAATCCGTTCAAGTTGCGTCAGGTCTATAATGATGTAAAGCACGCGTTAGCGGAGTGTTTTCACCATGTTTTGTTTTCTGAAAATAAAATTAATATTAATTTTGATTAATGTCTATTTACACATGTCTTTTATAAATAAAAGTAATATAGATCTATATATCGTTTCTCATAAGCAAATTTAATTTGATTAATGTTTCTATCACATGTTTTTGTACATAAAAGTTAATTAGGTCTTTATCTCGGTTTTCGTAAACCAAATGCTAATTTGTTTAATAGTTAATTAATATTTTCTAATTAAAATTTGATTAGGCTATTACATCGGCTTTTATAATAAATATTAATTTGATTAAGGCCAATACCATAACGTTTTTAATAATAATATGATCTACTCGAATTACAAAGTTCCGTTTAGATTGTTCATATAGTTTAGTTTTTTCTAAATTAAATGTTTAATCGATTTAATCAATATATGAATCTTTATAAATAAAACTTGACTAGTTCTTTACCCCGGCTTTGCAAATAAAATTTAATTTGCATTAAATCCAACTTAGGGTATTTTCTTTATGAAATATCCTTTGCACATTTTTCTTAAATAAACCTAAGCTTATAGTTTGTTCTCTCACATGTGCAAACAATTCGTTAGACGTTCTTTACCTCAGTATCTCTTTTGACCAAGTCTATCCGAAGCTCGAATCTTTCTAGTGTTAGCTCAAGCTCGTCTCAAAGGTGTCTCCGTTGTAGAGCTAGCCTTCTTTCCAGCTCCGCATCTTTCCAATCCTAGCACATGCTATCCTATCATAATTGTCTTTTATGTAAGACAACTATACTCTTTCAGTTCTTTGATCCAACGTTGTGTAACTATCTTTCTTGGAATCAATGTCTCCGTCATCCAGCTTGTTCTTTGTTCATCCGAGTTCTCTTCGTAGACTAGTTTTCCTAGATCTTAGCCTAAGATTTCTTATGCGCTTGATAGTTCGTTGCTACCGTTCTCGTTCGTTTCACCTTAACTTGTACGCTAGCATGTGTATCACATGTTACTTGTTTTAATACTAAAACCGCATGTTAATTTTGACTAATTCTTATTCCAATGCTTTTATACATAAAAAGTGATTAGGTTCTAATCCGGTTTTTCTTTAATCATGGTGTAATTGGTTAATCCCTATTCATAACTAGTTTTTCAAAATAAAAGATGTTAGAGTTAAACATCGGTTTTCATAATAAAGTTAATATGCCTAATGACATCATAAATGCCTTTTCAATAATAAATGTGCTTAGTTGAACACGTGACCTAAAGTTACTCGTTTAGATATCTTACACTTGCTTTATCTTTCAAAAGTAATTGTTAATTTGACATAACTTCTATTCGAATGTTATAATTAAAATATGATTAGATTTATCGTGATTTCTTTAATTAAATGTAACTTGTTTAATGGTAACATAGAGTATTTCTCCGAAATATTCTTTCACGTGATTTCTTAATTAAAATATGCCAAGCGTAGCTTCTTGTTGTTTAATAATGATCTCACGATAGTTTCAAGCTTAGTTCTCCGTTTTCGGCGTTTCTTGCGCTTGCGTAACCAATGGAATCGAGCTCTATCTTAATGTGATCTTTCCGGTCCTTGCTCAACCTTCCGCGACCATCTCCTCAAAGTTAACCAAGCCTTTCCCTTCCAAGCACACTTTGTGTTCTTTAGTGATCCATCTAATCAAGCCTATCCTTTAGTGCGTTCTTTCAAAGTTTCCTTTTGATTGGTGCTTTGTTCTTAGTTGTACTCGTGCATTTGCTTTGCATGTTTTGTGCTCGATGATTGATGCGAGTAGAATGAACGTGGTTCGAGAACTTGGAAGAATGTGAAGGTGAAGATATTCTGAGCAACTACTCGTTGGTTAAAGGCAAGTGTGTCCTTGATCTTTTGTCTTAATAACTTTATTAATCATTATTGCATGTGCCTTGCATTAATTTTGATGGGTGCCTATTAAGGATGACCAGCCTCATTTGATTGTTATCTTGAACTCCGGTTTTAGTTAATATTGAGGGTAGCTATTGCTTAGTTTGCTCAACTGGGTTGGTAATAATCAACATGGTTATCATTTTATGCTCTATGTTCCAATGTGTTATGTGATGTTTAATACAAGACCATATGTTTAATCGGAACATGGAGAACCACCCAGGAAAACAGTACAACCACAAGAACTAATGGGCAATGGTCTTGGCCGAATAATTAGGAACTTTAGCTTGGAGTGATCTTACCCGATAAGGACAAGGGATCGGCGGTGCTCGCGGGGTATAGACTCTCTCTAGCAGGGGGTTGGGTGAGTTATTCTTTTATGGTGGGGTATCGACCTGCTAGGGGACTTTATACCTTGCTAACCGATCCGGACCTTGTGGGTCACAACTTGTTGGAGAACCTTTGTAAAGGCCATGTAGCGTCCCTATGCAATCACACCTCGGAAGTGTGATATGGTGCCTGATCAGCATCGCATGGTTGGGTTCAAAGTTCTTCGGAGCTTTTACGCTGCTTGTGGTGAAAGTGTACAACCTCTGCAGAGTGTTAAACTAATCGATTAGCCGTGCTCACGGTCAAGAGCGGCCTGGACCCTCACATGATTAACCGAACTTGAAGATGGACTTAATTTGTGATATGTGTTATGGTTATGCTTGCCATGTGCTCATGGTGTATCTCTTATCTTTATGCTTAATTATGGGATGGTATATACTTATACTTGCTAGTAAATAGGTGCTAATAAAATTTGACCAACTAAAATGCTAAATGCTTATAGCCAGTCCACTATAAAGCCTTTGCATTCATTCTTTTCCCCACACTTGCTGAGTACGACAAGTGCTCACCCTTGCTATAAACAATGTTGCTCGAAGGAGGAAGCTATTCTCGAAGTCCGGTGAAGATGTTGTCGGTTCTAGGCGTACGCAACCCCCGGCCGATTGCTTGTGAAGTTTGGTGCCTCCGTTTCCAAGATTAAGCGTAAACTCGATAATCTTCATTTTTTTTTTCTTACGTGATATTGTTTTCGTTATTCACTTATGTCGCCTATGTGCATGAAACTTGATCCCGGCATGCATATAGGTTTGCACTTGGTTTCCTTCGGAAAATCGGGTGTGACACCGCCGCGGGCGCCGTGTCGGTCAAGGATGTGATGGACTTGGTGGCGTGCCAGTATGTGGACTTCCCTGGCATCAGGACCATCGACCTCGACGCCCTTGAACTCCCTGGCAACGACCAGGAGATGCTGGAGGTGGCGACAGAGTGAATGTTCGTCGAGCCATCAATCTTGGAAACCATCGCTTCAGTCATGTCAGCGCTACGCCAATATGGTGGTGCCAGTGGCTCGGCACCCTCCGTCGCCCCGGAAGCGGCATAGAGAGTTCTCGAGGAGTCCGCGGCTGGTGCGGAGTCAGCCGCGGTCGTGTCCGCGCCATCGCCGACCAGGGAGGACCACGGCGCGTCCCGCCCTAGCCCGCGTGCGGTTGCATTCGCGCCTGCCGTTGCGGTGGCCGACGCGGCAGAGGGTGTTGTCGGAGAGGCGGGGCCTTCGTTGTCCCGTCCAGTCGCCGCTGCCGCGGAAGAGGTTCTCGTGACGGGCGAGCCCGCCGTGGCCCCTCAAGAGCGTGTTTCCCTCGAGGGCATGACAAGAGCCGCCTCCCCGGAGATCCAATAGGCCGAGGAGCACACGGGCGCGGCTTTGTCTAGGGCGCAGCGACTGGTGAGGCACGGGCCCTCGAGCTCGCCTGCACCCCGTGGGCGGCTATCTCCGAGGCCGGCGACGACGCTGAGGACAATGAGGAGGTAGCGGTGTGCAACACCCCGGAGTGTGGGTTGGAGTGGGTGCGTCGCGTGTTCAACGAGTTGATCCTCCCCGCGACCTCGGTAAGTTTTCCCGCTTAAAACTTGTTTCTTCGATTCTCTGGTTTTTCTAGGAAGTGTGGCTTATTCTTGTCTTGCTCAGGGCAGACCCTTGCGACATCAGGTTAGAGGCAAGCTCGCGCAGCACGCGAGCTCCGCACGGAGCGGGCCCAGCTAGAGATGCAGCTTGTCGTGGCTCGGGTGGTGGCGGCCGCAGCGTTGGCGAGCGAGGCGTCGGCGCAGACGTCCCTTGAAGCCGCCTGACAATCTGCGGAGGATCGTGCCATCACCGCCCAGACCACTGCTACAGCAGCTTCCACCGAGCGGGACTCACTGGCGTCGAGGTTGGCTCTCACCAAGGCCGAGGTCAAGAAGCTGCGTGTGGCCGTGGCGTCTGCTGAGGAGGTCACTGAGAGGGCCAGGACCACTACTTCTGCCACTGAAACTGCCGCCCGGGATGCCGTCCAGGCTGCCGCTCACGAGAAGGCGACGCTCGAGGCGAGGGTGTCAGAGCTGGAGCGTGGCTTGGGCACCGCCACGACGGATCTGGCGATGGCCGGCCGCCAGTTCGCTCAGGTCACCAATCAGCTTCATGTGGTTTCCGAGGAGGCGACACGGCTACGTGACAACAATGCCAAGCTGTCGCATGACCTTGAAGGTGAGCCACGTAGTCGCTTTCTTTCTTTATTTTGCCTGCTGCTCGTTTCTTGTCACGTTCTAATTTGCTGGTCGTGGTCGCAGGAGCACGCGTGACTCGCGCTGGGATCACCACGAAGTTGGTTGAGGTGAAGCAGGAGCTGAACACTGCCCTCCTCAAGGTCATCGAGAAGGATGGCGCCATCGGGCGTCTGTCGGTGTCGGACTTTGGCTCTGTCTTCATCTTTTCTGCGGACCCACCATAACTTGTCGTTCTAATCGTCTTTCCGAGGTCAAGACCGAGCTGGAGCAGTCGCAAATGGCTCGGGAGTAGGATGCGACCGCCCTGACCCAAGCCCGGGATGCCCAGCGCAAGTCGGAGGCCATCAACCAGAAGGTCATCGAGGACATAGCCAAGCTCATAAGGGTGATGAGCGCGGCCATGGCCGGGCTCAGCCTGTCGCTCAGACTGATGACGCCCGAGACGTTAATTGAAGAAGTTGGGCGCCTCCTTGGCGTGGTCCGAGAGCTTGAGCTGATGATGGCCCGGCGGGCAGTGCACTTAGTCCTCGCCATGTTCGAGTCGCACTACCAAGGGCTAGACCACATGGCGCTGAGCGGCGGCTGGGCCCCTAGCATTTCCGACGAGAAGTGCAACGAGCTGGAAAAAGACTGTGCCTCCTTCGCCCGTGACATGGCTGACGCCGTCTTGAAGGACCTGGAGCTGCTGCCACAAGATGCACCAGAGGACCCAGAAGCCCCCGGGCCCTCAAGTTAATTGTACAATAATTTTTTTTATGTAATAACTCAAACAAGTCGTAAGGCTACAAGTCGTAAGGCTACAAGCCGTGTAGCTAAGTACTTTATTCGAATTGCGTTACATCCCGGCTGCTTCCGAGCACCCGAGGACGACTGCAGCAACGCGTAGTCAATCTTAGAAAACCGAGACGACCGAGCTTCACTCTGGAGCCACAGAGGCGTAGGAGTCGGAAGGCTCAGCCTCCTCAATCCGCTAAGCACAACCACTTGTTCGCAGCCCCTGAGAACTCAGAAGGTTTGGGAGGTAACTTGATGTGGTTTTGCTTGTGAAATCATTTTTTGGACCAGAGTCCAGGCGGTCACTTGAATGCTTTTGAAAAGAGGTCCGACGAAGACCTGAGGACTCGGGGAGTGTTCGCAAGTCTTCGTGCCGTAGCCGCAGAGACGTAAGCACTAGGAGTTTTGAACGAACAGCAGTCCCTCACCCTACGCAGGCCATCGTCTTTACTTTTCGCAAGATCGAGCTTCCGTCAGAAAACCTTTCGCTTGTGCGATCGGTCTCGACACAGTTGTCGGGAATTTTGAAAAATTTCATGAAAAACGGGGAAGGGCATCATGCCCTGGGTAGCTCCCGAGCAGGGAGCGTCTTTGCACTGGTGCAAAGACGTTCGCTGCTCAGACCCAAACGTTGTCGCAGACTCATGAACACAATCAACGATAAGTTTCCGAACTTAAAGACATGTGAACAAGGCATGCAACATCTATTTATTGATGTACGAGGTTTGAAGTGTTACTCAAGGATAAAACGGGAGCAGGTGTCCGATGTTCCATGCGTTGGAGACGTCCCACATGTCCTCTACCTAATTTTGTATGTCCCTGGTCAGAGCACTTCGTGGATGATGAACAACCCCTCCCAAGGTGCTGATAGCTTGTTCTTATCCTTGCTGCCTTGAACTCATCGGATTAGCGTAGGTTTTATTTCCCTTTCCGAATAAAAATCACTAGCATGTTTTTAGGATAGGTTGTCCCTTGGGTGTTTTTCGTCCTAACCCTTTCAAGTGAAGATTATAAAGAACAATGGACATGTAGCACCTAAGAACATGTGAGCTACATCACCTCAACACTTCAAAAGATTTGGTGAGGGAATATTACAAAAGGAAGCTTGATCTCCACAAACTTGAGTTTTGTTGCCTAGAAACACAAACTTCAAGTGTGGGGGAGGTATGTGAGCGTCTCGAGTAAAGTTTCTCTCATACCAAATCTTATATTGGTTCGAAGAGGTTGTTAGCTCTTACCTCTTGCCCAGTTAGGTACGTTCTGCTTTTGACTTTAAACAAAGCCCTTCTGGGAGGTTGTCCGTTGTTCACCATCACATGCTCGTGTTTATGCCCCTTTGAAGATAGCTTGATCATGCTTTCATGCTTCCTTAATCTATGTTTGTAATGCTACGGTTTGAGTGCATGTTTAGCTACATGCTTTCATAGGTTATTTTAAATTAAGCATGGTGTTTAGGTTAAAAATGTCTTCTTCAATCAAACAAGACATGGTGTCAAGTTTGATTGATGAACCTTGTAGTTTATGCTTACACGGATATTGGTTGTATATGCGGACTAACCCTTGTAGGAATTTCGAATCTGAATGGGGTAAGTCATCGAGCTTGATTCAAATGGAACGGTAAGCCAAGGCCTACCATCCTTGTTTGAGCTAGTCTCATGGTGAATTTATATTTGAATTTGAGTAAAGGTTGCTTGGTTCTCGAACCAGTAGAGTCCCTCTTTTGTTTTTTTGTTCCCCATTTTGTTTGAAGACAGCACCAGGTACAAGAACAAGTGTGGGGGAGATTTCCAAAGCTTATCACCGACATACACACTTGAGATCTCCCACACAGGCGTTGCACAACATCGACTACGCTTTCATAACAAAGGACAAGGTAAATTAGAGTGAGCCTGTTGCCCCATGGGTCAGCTAAACCACCACTAGTCTTCTTTGTTTCTCATATTCTTCAAGAGTGATGGCATGTGCACCCTTTATCTCACTTTGAAGGATTGGATGGCACCTAGAGAGGGGGGAGTGAATAGGAGTCGGTAAAAATTCTTCTCAAAGAACCCGGCCTATACCCTAGACAATTCCCGGTCACACACAAGCGATGGATCGAATCACACACCAACTACCAAGACAACAAGGTTATGGATCAACCTCAAGTCTTAGGAACGATTCCTTGAAGCACACGCGGAAGCACGAAAGAAGGAGGAAGGAATCGAACCAAAGAACAAAGCACTCGAGCTCGGCGACCGTCCGGCCAAGAGGGGCGGGATCGTCCGCACGGGCCACACGGACCGTCCGGCCGCCGCCGCCGCAGACCGTCCGCACCCACACCGTGGACCGTCCGGCCCCGAACCGCGGGACCGTCTCGAAAAAACAAACGGGAACCTCCGAGACGACCCCGAATAACGGACCGTCCACGGGGAGCACGCGGACTGTCCGCCAGGCACCCGCGGACCGTCCGCCCGCTGCTGCGGACTGCCCGAAACTACTTCCAACCAAAGCCCGAAACCAAAACGGATCGAAAGCGAAGCCGAGCAAGAACACGAAGAACACGTGAAGAACACTGTGCTCGCGGACCGCCCGCCAGGCACGAACCGAACTGAAAACTGCTCGACCCCGAAAGTCAACACTCTCAATCCATCACCGGATCTCCCAAACGGTAGAAGCTGTTGAGACAAGAGTTTGGGGACATGAAAAGCGTCAACCAAGGATGCTATACCCCAAAAATTTCGCCTCCTAACTTCCTAAATCATCGGGAATCGCGGATCCTTTGAACACCACCAAAAACTAGAGCTCCTAACGAAAATCCTTGAATCGAGGTGGTTTCCCGGCGTTTGAGGGCACAAGATCAATCACAAAGATGCAATAGACATCCATCCATGTTTCCCTCAAAGAAATCCGCGGAGAAACCCACTCAAATCCGCGGAATCACACCAAGAACAAAGGCACTAAAAACAAGCACGACAAAGACCACGAAATTCACAACGCCGAATCTTCTATACAAACCAGGAAAGATTCACAAGGTCTAGCATGCCGCCCTAGCATCCATCCCTCTCAACAAATCTCTCATGAAGCTCTCATGCTAGCCTAGAGAAAATGGAGAAGAAAATAGTCCAGGAAAATGAGAAAAGGGAGGAGGGAAATGAAACCCTAAGTCGCAGAGAGAGTGAGCCATCCACACACACTCATGGCTTATATATTGGGTCCCGCTGGTGTGGGAAATGACTCGACTACCCCTAGCTCAACTACTGGCGATACAACCCACGCAGGAGCATTTATGTAATGTTTGTGGGTCTTGCCATCGGACGGCCACGCCTTTGCCGCACCCCGCGTCCTCCCAACGCAAGCCATGCGATCCCGCAGCGTGTCCTCTGCTTCAAAGCTTCCCGACACGCCCGGATCCCGTCTCCATCGTGTTGGGCCTTCGGACTTGGTTTTGAGGCCCAAACCAAGAAACCGTCCTCCGATGGTTTTGTGGGCAAACCACCAAACCCCGCGTGCTCTGCCCGGCCTCCCGCCAAGCCTCTTGACTCGACCGCCACCGTGCACCGGCTCGATCGTCCACGACCTCGTCTTGCTTGTCTCGCCACCATGTGGCCCGCACCTAGTCTCGCCACCGGGTCCCTCGAACCGAGCCTACTTGTCTCTCCATCTCCCGGAGGCCCCTCAAGGCTGAAGACCTTTCGCGCCCGTTCTTCACCTGCAACAACACGAACTAGGACGCAGCCTACACCTGCGCACTGAGCCAAGAGTCAGTCCAACACCCGTTGTCAATCACTCATCACTGAGGAGCGGTCATCCACTGACCACCAGGACGCTCCTGGTCCTCAATCTCCCCCTTGATGAGTGCATTGACAACACACAACGCGAAATGAAATTCAGAGAAAGAAAGTAAGAAGAAAGAAAAAACAAAGAAGCTCAACTCATGACCAAAACCAAGGAAAGGCAAAGAAAGGCCACAAGCCGAGCAAAGCACAAACTCCACACTGAAAATAGCAAGAAAGCTCCCCCTAAACAAATGCAAGCTCCCCCTGAACATGTGGATGCAAACTTCCAAATTTTAGCTCACCTCTTCTGAATTTGCATTAAGCTCACCTTTTCTCCCCCTTGTTGACAATGTATGAATCAAGGTAAAAATGCAAGAATGAAAAACAAAGCATATAAACATATGAGCTTCTCAAATAGGCCAAATCTAGTGTCAAAGGCTAGAAATGAGACAAAGAGCACAAATATGGATCATAGCATAGTCCAAGCGTTGCCACAAGTAATATATGGAAATATAGGCATGTGACAAAGCAAATTTCCAGATTTGAATAATTATATCAAAAGATGGCTCACTTCAAATGTAAAGGTCTATCCATGTCATATTCTAGCCAGAAACATGCACATCATCCAGAGATGATACAAGGATATCCAATTCTCAACAAAAGATCATTGCAAACACCCATAAAGCAAAGCATGTCATGTTAAAGCACATGAGCCATGTGTCCATTTCGGGGAGACTTCTCCACTGGTGAACATCATGCAACATGTTTTGCACCCATGTGTAAAAGATAAGACATTTTAAGCATAAACATGGTGGATGGAGCATTTTTCAAGCATACACACTTCTTTTCAAGATTAATTCATTTCATGGTACATGATGTGCCTTTGCGGCAAAAAGAAGCTGATGCTCCCCCATGAATGCAACATGGGCTAAACATTCACAAAGATATTCGGCCTTTGGCCCAAATGCAAGAAAAAGACATCCAAGCACAATCTAAGCATAGAAAGCACATTTAGACCAAAACGTGACATGGATACACTACTACACATGAGTGGAGCACATTTCATCAAATTTAGTCAAGATTAGCATTTGATTCAAAAAGGGCTATCTCACAAATAGCCAAGAGCATAGCCTCACATAGCCATTTCTCCACACACATGACCAATATCTAACAAATAGCCAAAGAGACTCAAGTAAGGCATATGAAAGAAGCTCATCATCCTAAAATGCAATATGATACAAATGCAACATAATATATAACAAGATGGCTATCATACCATGGTTTATACATCAAGCAAAGCATGTATATACATCAAAGTAAACATGGTATGATACATATGATACAAAAGTAAAACCCCCAAGAATCAACTAGAAAGGGCAACAAACCCCAAGTTCCCCCCGCAAGCGCACAAATGTAGCTTGGTCGAGAGGCTTTGTAAAGATGTCTGCAAGCTGATCTTGGGTAGGGACATGGCTCAACACAATGGTCCCTTTCTCCACATTGTCTCTCAAGAAATGGTATCTCACTTCTATGTGTTTGGTTCTGGAGTGAAGCACTGGGTTTTTTCGCTACGCTTATGGCACTGGTGCTATCACAAAGAAGTGGAATCTGCGTGCACTCCTCACTAAAGTCTCTCAAAGTGTATGAAATCCACAACAACTGGGAACAACAACTCGCGGCTGCAACATACTCTGCCTCGGTGGTAGACTGAGCTACACTAGACTGCTTGCGGGAAGACCACGAAACCAACGAGGACCCAAGAAACTGACAAGAACCAGAAGTAGACTTCCTCTCGACTCGGCAACCAGCAAAATCCGTATCAGAAAAACCATGAAGAGAAAAAGTCGAGGAGGAAAAATACCAAAGGCCAAGACCAGGGGCAGACTGTAGGTACCGGAAGATCCTCTTGACGGCTTGTCGATGTGATGTCCTCGGTGAAGCCTGAAAACGAGCGCACAGACACACACTGAACTGTATGTCTGGCCTCGTCTCCATCAAGTAGAGGAGGGAGCCGATCATGCTCCGGTACTCCCGCTGGTCCACTGTTTCTCCGTCCTCGTCCGCATCCAAAGTAGCCGTACTCCCCATGGGTGTCGACATAGGCTTCACATCTTGCATCTGGAACTTCCTCAGCATGTCTTTCGTGTACTTGGTCTGATGTACAAATGTTCCGTCATTCACTTGCTTGATCTGCAACACGAGAAAGTACTGCAACTCGCCCATCATGCTCATCTCGAATTCCCTGCTCATCTCATCTGCAAGCTTGGCAACAAGGTTATGTGACGAGCAACCAAAGACAATATCATCCACGTATATCTGCACAACCAACAAGTCATTCCCATGCTTGAGGAGAAACAAGGTCCTATCCACGGTACCCATCACAAACCCTCTGCTCAACAGAAAACCTCTCAATCTCCCATACCAAGCCCGGGGCGCCTGTTTCAACCCATACAGAGCCCTTTTCAACCTGTACACCCTGTGTGGATACTTCTCACTCTCGAACCTAGGTGGTCGCTTCACATACACCTCCTCCTCTATGACCCCATTCGAAAAGCACTCTTCACATCCATTTGAAACAACTTGAACCCTTTAGCCACGGCAAAGGCTAGAAGGATTCGAATTGCCTCAAGACGGGCCACAGGAGCAAAGGTCTCCTCATAGTCGATCCCCTCCTTCTGACTATATCCCTGAGCAACAAGTCTGGACTTGTTCCTCGCAACCATCGCATTATCACCCTCTTTGTTTTTCTAAACCCATTTGGTTCCTATAGGATGGCAATTTGGAGGTGGTTCAACTAACTCCCACACTTGGTTCCTCTCAAAATTTTCCAACTCCTCATGCATAGAATTAACCCAGTTTGCATCAGATAAAGCGTGTCCAATGTCCTTGGGCTCAAAGGTGGCAATAAATGCAGCATGAGCGAAATGAGAGGAATTTCTGGACCTTGACCGTGTAGTACGTTCGTCGATGTCCCCAATGATCTTCGATAGGGGATGCACTTCTTGAATCCGTCGGGGAGCCTCACGCTTTGAGACTACCACCCCCTCAACTCCAGCTTCTCTCACTTGGTCCTCTTGTCGCACCGTCGTTGTCCATGAAGTAGACGGTCCACCCTCCGTAGTGGTCGTAGGGGAAGTAGTGGGAACACACTCAGCTTCAGGCGCATGGTTCTCTCCATCATCATCTCCAGCTTCATCCTTCTCCTCTTCAAAGAGGTCCTCGGCCATCTCTTCATCACCTGCACATTCAAAGCCAAGAGAGGTACATGGCATTGTCTCGTCGAAGGTTACCTCGCAAGTCTCCATGATTTTGTTAGTCTCAAGGTTAAGCAACCTATAGGCTCTAGAATGATTAGCATATCCAAAGAAAATCCCATCACTAGACCTAGCCTCAAACTTGTCGAGTTTTCCCTTCTTAAGAATAAAGCATTTGCAACCAAAAACTCGGAAATGACTCACCTTGGGTGCCCGACCATGCATCAGCTCATAACAGGTCTTCTTCTTGAAAGCTCGCAATAAAATCCTGTTAGAGACATTGTTGACGGTGTATTTTGGTACACCTAGCATGTTCATTACACTTTGGTTTGGTTTTGATTATGGAACTAACCCGCCACTAGGCACACTAATCATATAACAAGTTCATCTTTGTGCATGCATTTGGAAGTGTTGTGTTTATGTAGGAAAACATGGACATAAAGGACGGATTCGCAACAAGTTCAAAGGAGCATTTACGAGTCTTGTTCGTGTTCATGAGCTTGATGAAATCACTTCCAAAGGTGGCAAGGACCGAAGTGCTATGAGGAACACCCCCGGGGATTGAAGCGTAAAAGACCGAACTTCATGCGAAGAGAACCTCCATCTTGGACGCGAGGATAACATCATCAAAATCATGCAAGTGGAGGGGGCAAAGTACATAAATGCATAAGGACCCACGGAGCGAAAGGGGCGACCGAACCGGCCGAGGTGGGCCCGAGCCGGTCGGCCCAGGCCGGCCGTCCCAGCACACTCCGGTGGCCGGTTCGGTCCCGTTTTCCTTGCACCCGAAGGATCTTGAACCCTAAAAGCCTGGGTGCCGCCATTCGACAGAGGGGAGAGTCATTCGCACCAGAAGTCCATCCACAAGCTAGAGAGAAAGAGGAGGAGGAGGAGGATCTCCGGAGGGAGATCAACTACCTCGAAGGAAGCACCCTCTCGTGGAGAAGAAGGAAGACACCGTCGGAAGGGAAACCATGATCAACGGTGCCATGATTAGCACCTTGATGGGGTAATCTTCTCATTCGTCCATGGGTTGTAATCGATCTTGAGATGTAATCGCACTTTGTCGGATTATCTATCTATCATCTTGTGTTGAATATACTTTAATGCTTAAGGTTAGCTACCATGCCGTAAAGGGAGTAGATCTCCAATGCTTCCTTGGATCCATTCAATACGCCTTGTCCATCAAAGGTCTAGTCATGAATACCTTGGCGTAGTGACAATACGAGAGGAGGGAAAGGGCGAAACCATGGTCACAACCCCCGATAGATTAGATTGGTTTTCATGTCTTTAAGCGATTGCATGCTCTAGTTTCGTAGACCCATGGGCGAGTGTCTTCTACCTTGATCGTTTATCGTTCTCTCTAGTGTAGTTTAGTTGTTTTCTAGTATAATAATAGTTAGGGTTTTAGTAGTTAGTGTGTTGTTGTAGATCGAACGCTTGTAATCCCCTTGCTCCGCGGATTGACAAGAACCTTGGGAATCCCGTGGTGAAAAAGGTGTGGGGTCCGTACGCTTGCGGATCGTAGAGGGATACGTCTTTTATCCGTCAACAAGCCCGTTTTTCTGGTGTCGTTGCCAGGGAGCAAGCTAGTTTACATCGTTTGATTTGCATTTAACTTAGTTTTATATTTTAGTTTATCTTTTATTTGCTTTATCTAACATATATTATCTTAAAAAACACTTGTTTTGTTTTTGTTTTTGTTTTCATCTTATTGTCTAGATGGCGTTCGTTAATCAACCTGTGGAAGAACCGAAGAAATCACTAAGGGATTACGCTAGCCCTCGATGTCAAGACATAAAGGTACAAGAGTCGGATTCGAAGCTCAAAGCGACCAAGTATGAGATTAAATCCAAGATCATCGAGATGGTGGCGGCGAACCCGTTTGAAGGGATGGTTACGGAGAACCCATATAGACACGTAAGGGATTTCACGACAATATGCAACACAGTGCGTCAAGATGGAGTGCCCGATGAATGGTTCAAATGGAATCTCTTTCCCTACTCACTTGCCGGCAATGCAAAGGCATGGTATTCGTTTGCGTCCTTTGAAGTTGAAGGCAATTGGAACAAGTTGACAAAGAAGTTTGCGAGAAGTTCTTTCCAATTAGCAAGGTTCAACATCTAAGGAGGCAAGTGATCAATTTCATGCAAGGAGAAGAGGAAGGGATAGACCAAGCCTAGGATTGGTTTAATGGGTTAATCGAACAAGGACCAAAACTCGGCTTCACCGGTGACGTACTCTTGCATACATTTTTCTTTTCCCTAACCCCTAGTTGCATGCAACACGTCGAAATGTGTGCAGGCGGGGATCTCATGGAGAAAACACTCACGGAAGCCGCCCAACTTCTACAAAAAATTAGTAAAGCGGCTGCCATGCGAAGAGATTGGGAAACAAGACTTGCGGAAGAGCCGGAATATAATTCGAGGAAGAAGAAGTGTGCTGATTTTTCTAAAGAGGCAACCCCGGAAGTCACAAAAGAGGAGACAATCATGGAAAGGCTTGAACAAGAACACATCAAGTCAATAACTTCACTGAGCATCGACTTCGTCGTACCAAATGAGACAAATAAGAGAAGCATGTCAAGCGCGAAGCCACTAAGGGAGTTCGAACCAAAGGATTGGGTTCCTATTGATTACGGAGAAGTATTCAACAAGAGAAGACCGTTCCCTAATCAAAAGGGAATGGCGAGAGCATTGGAAGTGGATTTCCCACCGGAGAAGAAAGCGGAAAATTCATACGACCTTGAAAGCACCGGTGAGATTTTTCAAAAGCTCTTTGGAGATGACATAGTGGATCCGGAACACATAGCCGAGGTGAAGAGAATCATGGGGATCAAGCCCGAAGCATCACCATACGCTCGCCTCGCCGAAATCTACGCGATAGGATCCGAAGAAGAAGAGAAGATGACACCACACTTGAGTTGCGAGATCAACGGAGTTCAATGCAAAGCTTTATGCGACATCAGAGCCCAAGTAAGTGTTCTATCTTCTAAAATTTACGATAAAGTTCAAGACCACAACCTAGACTTAGCTCCAACATCAACGAAATTAATTATGGGAGATGGTAGAACTATTAAACCTCTAGGTATTGCTTGCAACATGAAAGTAAAAATCTCTAGAAACTATATACCAACCGATTTCTTTGTTATTGATGCTTACCATAGTAATCATGATCACATAATCTTAGGTAGGGCCTTTCTTAAGTTGGTTGATGCCGTGTTAGATGCCGGAGAAGGCAAAGTAACAATGAACCTTAATGGAACAAAGTACACATATAACTTTCTTCGTGCTTCTAAACACCTTACACCCTTTCCTCCCGAAGATGAAGAAGTAGAAGAGATAGATAGCCTTTGTTTTGTTGAAACTCTTAGAGACCCGCTGCAAAGAGCGATGGAAAATCAAATTAGTATTCAACAAGATGAAGAACTAGAAGAAGCAACAAAAGGATTAGAGCCACATGATGGAAGCGTGGAGGAAGTAAAATTTGAAGACATAGGAGAAATAAAACCCGAGGAGCCACAAGCGCCCGAGGTAGACCTTAAACCTTTGCCCAAAGGATTAAAGTATGAATTTTTAGGCCCCGACAAGACCTATCCAGTCATTGTGAGCGACGAGTTGAGCCCCGAAGGAAATGAAGCGTTGCTGATTTTATTAAAAAAACATAGGAAGGTGAATGGATATTCGATTAATGATCTCAAAGGTATTAGCCCAGCCTTTTGCACTCATCGTATACCAATGGAAGACCAATGTAAGCCCGTAGTGGACCACCAAAGGAGGCTAACTCATGCCATGCGAGAGGTAGTAAAGAAAGAGGTCATCAAGTTACTTGATGCCGGAATCATCTACCCGGTTCCGCATAGCGAATGGGTGAGCCCGGTACATTGTGTACCAAAGAAAGGAGGTTTGACCGTGGTGAAGAATGAGAAGAACGAATTGATACCGCAAAGAACCGTGACCGGGTGGTGGATGTGTATTGATTATCGTAAGCTTAACAAAGCAACAAAGAAAGATCACTTCCCCCTACCGTTCATCGACGAGATGCTCGAGAGGTTACCAAACCACGCTTATTTTTGCTTTCTCGATGGGTACTCGGGGTTCATGCAAATTCCCATTCACCCGGACGATCAACACAAGACAATGTTTACTTGCCCTTACGGAACGTTTGCATATAGAAGGATGCCCTTCGGTCTATGCAACGCTCCGGCCTCTTTTCAACGTTGCATGATGGTCGTATTTTCGGAATTCATCGAGGAGATTGTCGAGGTTTTCATGGATGATTTTTCCGTTTATGGGAAGACGTTCATGGATTGCCTGGCAAACTTGGAAAAGGTCCTAACGAGGTGTGCGGATGTAGACTTGGTGTTAAATTGGGAAAAGTGCCACTTCATGGTTAGGCAAGGCATAGTGCTCGGACATGTTATATCCGAGAGAGGAATTGAAGTGGACAAGGCTAAGGTAGAGACGGTTGAGCAACTCCCACCTACTACGGATGTTAAGTCCTTAAGGAGCTTTCTAGGCCATGCCGGATTCTATAGAAGATTTATCAAGGACTTCTCGAAGATCACTAAGCCTTTAACGCATCTTCTTCAAAAGGATGTGGCTTTCGACTTTGATGAGAAGTGCCTAGCGGCATTCCGGACCTTGAAAAATACGTTGGTGAGTGCTCCCATCATCCAACCTCCGGATTGGAGCCAACCTTTCGAGATCATGTGTGACGCAAGTGACTACGCCGTAGGTGCGGTCTTGGGTCAAAGAAAGGAAGGCCGAGTTCACGCCGTTTACTATTCTAGCAAAACTCTTAGTGGGCGCAATTAAATTATGCCACTACGGAAAAAAGAGCTGCTAGCGGTGGTATTCGCTTTCGAAAAATTCAGATCTTACATCGTGAACTCGAAGGTCATTGTTTACACCGATCACGCAGCTATCAAGTATCTCTTGGCTAAGAAGGAAGCTAAACCACGTTTGATTCGTTGGATCCTTCTTCTCCAAGAGTTTGATGTTGAAATTCGTGATAAAAAGAGGGTGGAAAATGTTGTGGCCGATCATTTGTCTAGGATGAATCATGGACAAGATGATAAAGAGCCCATCGAAGATAAAATGAGAGATGACCACCTCTATAGAGTGCTTGATAAAGATACTTGGATGATCGATATCATTCGAGCAATTCGAAAGATGCCTCTCGATCATCTAGACAAAAACTCTCAAAAGAAGATAATCTCCGAAAGTAGGAAATACTTTTGGGATGCACCATACCTCTTCAAACTTGGCAATGATGGAGTAATGAGAAGATGTGTGCCAAGAGAAGAGAGGGTTGAGATTCTAAGGAAGTGCCACTCAGCGGAGTACGGTGGATACTATAGCCGTTTTGCAAAAGTATGGTCGAGCGGATTCTTTTGGCCGGAGATGCATGAAGATACTAAAAGATATGTTGCATCATGCCCCGAATGCCAAAGAACCGGAAACATCTCTCAAAGAAATTCTATGCCTTTGAAATACAACTTACAAATCGACATATTCGATGTATGGGGTATAGAGTTCATGGGGCCTTTTAAAAACTCATTTGGATTTGAGTATATCCCAGTCATGGTTGATTATGTATCCAAGTGGGTAGAGGCTATACCATGTCGTAAGGCTTCCACGGAGGAGTCCATTACTATGATCAAGAACATGATTTTTCCTCGTTTCCATACACCGAGAATCTTGATAAGTGATGGAGGAACTCACTTCACCGGGAAGAATTTCAAAAAGTGCTTGTCCAAGTTGGGAATTGAGCATAGAGTCTCTACGGCCTATCACCCACAAACCAACGGACAAGCGGAAACGTCAAATAGGCAATTAAAAAGCATCCTCAACAAAACCATAGAGAAGGGAGGCAAAGATTGGTCAAAACAATTAGATGGAGCTTTATGAGCTTATCGAACGGCGTTCAAAACAACGATAGGTATGACCCCTTACCAATTCGTCTATGGAAAAGCTTGCCACCTTCCGGTTGAGTTGGAACATAAAGCCTATTGGGCGATTAAAGAGATGAACCTCGATCTCGATGCCGCGGTGGTAAAACGAAGGATCCAAATAAGCGAGCTAGAGGAGTTGAGGTTGAAAGCATATGAAAATGCAAGCATATACAAAGAGAGAATCAAAAGGTGGTATGATAAAAGATTGAAAAAGAAAGAATTCAAAGAAGGAGATAAGGTCCTCCTTTACAATTCGAGGTTTAAAACCTTCGGAAAGGGGAAATTGCAAAGCAAGTGGGACGGACCTTATGTTGTGCATTCGGTGTTCTCCAACGGAACGGTAACCATTATGGTTATAAACGGCGATCAATTTGTGGTGAATGGTCAGCGGCTTAAGGTTTACTACGAACCCGACGTTGTGCCCCTTCACCATGTTGATGTCTTCACCATGGAGGAAGAGCCCGAACGTCCCGCCTAGGACGAAAAACAAGGCATGAATTTCTGTAAATAGTTTTTCTTTTTGTTTTCTGGAGTTTCTCGCGAAGATTTGCTGGGCCAACTTTTTCCCATGGGCTAAGGAGGCGAAATAAGGGCGGTACGCGAAAAACTGGACCGACCCGGCCCCCGAGACAGGGTGGGCCGGCCGGCCCAGGCCGACCGGCCCAGGTGGGTCCCGGCGGCCGTCGTCCCCGATTTTTGCCCGAATTGCTCCTTTTCGACTTCCTTCTTTGGTCAGAAAATTTTAAGGGAAGTTTAAAAAAGGAAAATGAGGTTCTCAGGGTTTTTCTCTTCGGACTATTTATTTGGCCGAATTGGGAGCTCGGGAATCAACCCATCCAAGCAATATTTTGCACCCTTGCAGCAACCATTGTGCCTCCAAGGAGCTTAGAGTTGAAGCTAGAAGCCAAGAAGCCATCGATGGAGGAGGCGATGCGATGCGAGCTCAAGCTACCCGTCGAGAGGACCGCTCGCATCCGTTGCGGAGGGCGTGTCCCGACCGGAGCTCTTGCATCTCGCAACCCCGTCGAAGGAGAGAAGGTCCCTACGCCCGTTCGAAGGTCGGCACGCATCGAAGGCATGAAGCGCAAAGGCTACAAGGAGGCGTCGCCCGAGCCTAAGGATTATGGGGGTAGCGACTACCCCGACGATCATAGCCCGAGCTCGTGGGCGGCCGCCGGAAGAGATGACGACCTCTACATTTGGGATGAGCAGCCCAAAGAGAGGACTCCCGAAGGCCCCAACGGCGACGACAACGATGGCAACGAAGGCGGCGACGACAATGGAGGTGGCGACGACGGTGGTGACGACGGTGGAGACAATGGCGATGAAGACCCCTTCGGATTGCATCCGATGTGTTGTCGAACTTGCCGTCAATCCATCGGGGATCTCTACACGTCGGTCGATGAATGTCTCCAAGCCATGGAAGCGATGAAGCAGCGTATGGATGATTTGGAGCACGTAGTTGGTGACAACTACAAGTTCCTTAATCGTAACGTGCGCAAACTTTTTGGCATGGTTGGAAACATGAGAGGCAAGTGGTGCAATACTTGCTTGAAGTACCACTAGGTCTAGTTTTTCCCCTTAGGATTTTTGTAAGATACGACGAGGACGTCGTATGTTTTTAGCGTGGGGGAGAGCTAGCTAGCTAGCCTTAGCTTTTGAGTTTCAAGTTTAGGTTCGGTTTAATCTTCGAGCGAGAGCCTTAGAGTTTAATGAGTCTTAGTTTTCGAGTGTGTTTTTAAAATTTTTGCAAGTTTGCAAGTGTCTTAAATTAGTGTTGAGTCAAAGAAAACCAAATAAAAAGAGTCTTTATATATTTTTGTGTCTTGTGTGATGCTTATCTTTATTCACTTGTTTGTTTATATTTGATTCTTGGTATATGAACATAAGTGTGTGGTTTGAAAAATGTTTACCGTGGTGCTTAGTGGAATTGCTACTACTTAAAGTATCCATACCGCACTTCGATCTTGAGCTTCACATGTTAGTTGTGCTATGTTCAATGCTAAAAGTTGGAGGATTTCAGTTCTGAAAATTATCTTAAAACCCTTGTAATAAAGGTTAGCAAAACCTCTTTTTCCAAGTTGAGAGTAAAGAAAAAAATCCTATACAAAGCCAATTTATTTTTTGCTCCACCATAAGTGTGATTAGCACGATGAGTTAGGCTAGGATCCTTCTCTCTTGGGAGTTTTAATTTCGAGCAATGATCATGTTCTTGTGCTTATCTTTTGTTGCTAGCCTCGTCATACATTCGGTAACGAGACTTTCACCTTGGAAGTCTCGTACATCGCCGAATTCCATACCCAACCCTATACATCTCTTTTGTACATCGCATTCCTTGAACACAACCTACTTTCAAAAGTTTCGTCTCGTCTCTAGTATGGATTATTTAAAATTTCAGATTGTATGCATGCGAGAAAGAGAGAGTTGAGAGCTTTGAAAAGTTGTCAAGAGAGAGAAAAATAAAGAGAAAAGTATGAGTATGGAAAAGAAAGAAAGAAAGAAAAAATATGTGAATGAAAGAAAGAAGAAAAATGAAAGAATGATAGAAAAAGAAAAGAGAAAAGAGGAGGTAGCAATAAAGATATGAGAGGGATGGATCAAGTGAAAGAAAAGAAAAATAAAGTGTAAGGAAGGATGTCACGTTGTTGAGAGACAAAACTTTCACTCTTTTTCCAACCATGTGCAATCCGACAACGAGGATGTCATCAGTGCCTTGTAGTCATAATTTTCTTTTGCCCTTGCACATGTCCACCATTCTAAATCTTCTCATCCTTGATATCCCTACATATGGTTAATTCTCATGATCATTGGCTTTGAAAGGTAAACAACCATTAGAGGAAGTTCTTAGTTTGACAATACTTGTGTTGATTGCGCTAGCCCTACCTATAGCTCCACTTTACATGTTATATGAGAGACTTATGGGAGGTGAGAGTTTTATAAAATTGGTTTAGGATAGCCACCTCATATGAGTGACTTGAAAGAGCTTGGAGAAAGGTTTTTGTTTAATACTTGTTGCAGGAATTTTGTTTTTAAAATCATAAAAACCCTCCGATGGAAGCAAAGAAGTAAGCACGGCTGAAATTGAAGACTTCGAGTGAAGAGTTTGAGTTGTGGGGTAAATCTTGACATGGTAAAGATTCTAAACGCCCATGTTTATGTTTGATAATCATTACTTTATGTTTATGTATTAAAGATGAAAGGATTGACTAACTCGTGAAGAAGGATAAGTGGTACACGATTACAACACCATGGACGAAGTTCTTTTACGAGTACTTGCTCGAGGACGAGCAAGAGCTAAGCATGGGGGAGATGTTGATGGTGTATTTTGGTACACCTAGCATGTTCATTACACTTTGGTTTGGTTTTGATTATGGAACTAACCCGCCACTAGGCACACTAATCATATAACAAGTTCATCTTTGTTCATGCATTTGGAAGTGTAGTGTTTATGTAGGAAAACATGGACATAAAGGATGGATTCACAACAAGTTCAAAGGAGCATTTACGGAGTCTTATTCGTGTTCATGAGCTTGATGAAATCACTTCCAAAGGTGGCAAGGACCGTAGTGCTACAAGGAACACCCCCGGGATTGAAGCGTAAAAGACCGAACTTCATGCGAAGAGAATCTCCATCTTGGACGCGAGGATAACATCATCAAAATCATGCAAGTGGAGGGGGCAAAATACATAAATGCATAAGGACCCATGGAGCGAAAGGGGCAACCGAACCGGGCCGAGGTGGGCCTAGGCCGGTCGGCCCAGGCCGGCCGGCCTAGCCCACTCCGGTGGCCGGTTCGGTCCCGTTTTCCTTGCACCCGAAGGATGTTGAACTCTAAAAGCCTGGGTGCCGCCATTCGACAAAGGGGAGAGTCATTCGCACCAGAAGGCCATCCACAAGCTAGAGAGAGAGGAGGAGGATCTCCGGAGGGAGATCAACCACCTCGAAGGAAGCACCCTCTCGTGGAGAAGAAGGAAGACACCGTCGGAAGGGAAACCATGATCAACGGTGCCATGATCAGCACCTTGATGGGGTAATCTTCTCATTCGTCCATGGGTTGTAATCGATCTTGAGATGTAATCGCACTTTGTCGGATTATCTATCTATCATCTTGTGTTGAATATACTTTAATGCTTAAGGTTAGCTACCATGCCGTAAAGGGAGTAGAGCTCCAATGCTTCCTTGGATCCATTCAATACGTCGTGTCCATCAAAGGTCTAGTCACGAATACCTTCGCGTAGTGACAGTACGAGAGGAGGTAAAGGGCGAAACCGTGGTCACAACCCCTGATAGATTAGATTGGTTTTCATGTCTTTAAGCGATTGCATGCTCTAGGTTCGTAGACCCATGGGCGAGTGTCTTCTACCTTGATCGTTTATCGTTCTCTCTAGTGTAGTTTAGTTGTTCTCTAGTATAATAATAGTTAGGGTTTTAGTAGTTAGTGTGTCATTGTAGATCGAACGCTTGTAATCCCCTTGCTCCGCGGATTGACAAGAACCTTGGGAATCCCGTGGTGAAAAAGGTGTGGGGTCCGTACGCTTGCGGATCGTAGAGGGATACGTCTTTTATCCGTCAACAGACATGACAGGCCGTATTGACCACCTCAGCGCAATACCACCTAGGAGTCCTGTGCTCATCGAGCATCGTCCTAGCCATCTCACAAAGAGTCCGATTTTTCCTTTCCACAACTCCATTTTGAGGGGGCACATAAGGGGTCGAATACTGATGTTCAAGACCTAGATCACGACAAAAGGCATCAAAACGAGAGTTCTTGAACTCTGAGCCATTATCACTGCGGATAGCTCAAATAGCATTCCCATGCCTCTCGTTTTTCAACCTCACGATCAGATCTCGAACAAAACCAAATGTCTCACTCTTGTCTTCCAAGAAAAACACCCATGCATAGCGAGAGTAATCATCCACCACAACAAGGACATACCACTTCCCACCCACCGAGCGAACTCGAGCTGGCCCAACAAGATCCATATGCAACAGCTCTGTCGGACACTCGGTCATGACATCGGTCAAGGGTGGATGGGGAGTGGCTACCATCTTGCCATGCCTACACGGAGCACAAACCAAATCCTTCTCAAGCTTGAACCTCGGCAATCCTCGGACAAGGTCAAGACCACTCAAGCGGGAAACCAAATCAAAGCTCAAGTGACCCAACCGCCTATGCCATTTCCGCAAATCAGAAGAAGGACCGGCCATCAAAAGGAAAGCGAGGACCCAAAGAACGAGAGAAATCAGCCCTAAAAATCTGACCCTCGGGGATGATCATACAGACAAGATCACCTCGAGAATCCGAAGAACGAGACTCACCAGCCTTGAAACGCACCTCAAAACCTTCATCAAGCAACTGAGAAACCGAAAGCAAATTGAAACCCAAAGACTTCACAAGAGCAACCCTCTTCAACGTTACCTTGTCACTCACATGCACTACACCCTCAGAAATCACCCTTCCTCGTCCATTGTCCCCAAATGTGATGTACATCTTTTCCTTCACTGGGATGAGGCTGGAGAACCACTTCTTATCTCCGGTCATGTGTCGGGAACATCCGGAGTCGATCAACCAAATGTCCTCCAAGCCTCATGCCTGTAGTCAGAAACAAGAACGAGAATGAGCCAACGACTCGACACTGGGGTTAGCACAAAGAAAGATGAACCAGTGTCGAGCCATCTGCTCAAAAGAGGGGTTAGCAAACATCATTCCCTTGCCACCAAACTTCCCATGTCCCATGGAGGGAGTACGAGCACCACGAGGGGGAAAACGTGGTCCGTAGTTCCTCTGGAACCCAAAGCTACGATCATCTCCCCTAAACCCGTATTGAGGACGAGTAGGGGGACGTCCAGCAAAACCACCATGAGCCCGGCCAAACCTCTCACCAAAGCACGCACACCATCATCTCTCCTAACAAACCTACCACCCTGAGCTCCAACTCTACCAACACTCCTCACACTTCCCACACCCCGTGGAAGTGGCACTCTAGGCTCAGGAATACCATGAGACTGGCGATACCTGTCCTGGTTTGCTTGCTTCCTAGCAAGCCTCTCATCCCTCTTCCTCTTGTAGCAAAACTCTGCTAGGTGTCTCTCCTTGCCACAATACTCACATCTGAAGGGGATGGGTTTCGGTTTTGGCTCTGGCTTCTCTCTAGGTTTCTCACCCTTCTCACTCAAAAACTTCACGGGTTTCTGGAAGTCATTTGTTTTGGGTGGAAATTTGGGTGGATCTTGGGTTGTGTCAAGCTTGTTGCAGAGGTGGTTGGGCTTTGGTGTGAAAGAGTTCTTGGGTGCTTTTGGAAGTGGGACTTGGATGTCTCCCAATCACCTCAAATTCGGGGTTAGACTCAACACACTTCTCATACACACTCTCCCCACTGTTTTCTCCCACTTTCTCACCCAACTTCTCAAAACCCAAACCACGACCATCAGCTCTCTTGAACTCCTCAATCATGATTTTCAATTGAGGGTCCTGCCCAGACAACCAACCCAACACCTTCCTCAAGTAATCATTCTCCTCATAGATGACATCCAAATGGGAAGTAAGTTCAAGATTGCGCAAAGTAACTTCATCACAGCTAGTGCATGCATTGACAACAGGAGATTTCAAAGAAGCTTCCAAAGCGCTAATGGTAGAACGAGCATCAAGAAGCTTAGCATGCATAGTAGGACATGATTTACAAGCACCAAGCAAAGTGGGTCTAACCTTAAGCTCATCATACTCAGTCTTAAGAGCATCTAGTTTAGCCAAAGTGGAAGCATTCTTCTCATTAAGCAACTTGATATCATTCAACCATGCATCACATTCAGGACATTCAACATCATTAGAAATAGTAGGAGCAAGTTTCAAGGAGTCATTCTCAAGTTTCAATTCAAGAAATTTAGACTCTAGCTCTCCTACTTTCTCACTAGCATTCTCAAGTTGAGCCCTAAGATCTTTCCTCATCTTCTTAGCATCTCTCAACACACTATCACGGTTGTCAATCAAGCCATTCAACCTAGTGATCTCAGCAAGCAAAGAGTCGGGGTCACGATTTACCTCATCCTCCGAGTCGGAGTCGTTGTCTTCCTTCTCGCTCTTCTTGCTGCTTGAGCTATGGGCCATGCCACAAAAGCCTTCAAGCGCCACACAGCTCAATCCACTAAGGTTCCGGCTTGCACTCTTCTTGCCCTTGCGCCTCCCGGCGTCTTCATCTTCACTGCTTGAGCTTGACTGCGCGTCGCTTGAGCTTGAGTCGACGTCGCTTGCACCGGCCACCATGGCTCTTGCCTTGTCCTTCTTGTAGCCACCCTTGCTCGGTCGCCGCTTGTCCTTGTCCTTGCTCTTGGACTTGCTGAAGTGTTTGCCCTTGGAGGAGTACTTGTCTTCATGCCTCGGGTGCGCCTTGTACTCGTTCATCTTGTACTTGTTCTCCTCCGCTTCCGAGCATTCGGCGATGAAGTGTCCACACTTGCCACACTTGTAGCATGTCCCCGAGCTCCGCCTTGCATCAAACCTCCTTGAGAGCAAGGCCGGCTCCTCCTCGCCAAAGACATCAAACTCCTCATCTGGAATAGACATAAGAGAAGACAAGGAAAACTGTCGACAGGAAGGGTTATTGTTGGCTTTGCCCTTTGATCCGCCCACAAGAGCAAGACTATGGTCAGTCGAGCCCTCATGCTTGGATTGCAACTTCTTGTCAACCTCAGCCGACTTGAGCTTAGAAAAGAGGTCATCCAACTCAATGGTCAAATATTACCCAGACTCCTTGATGGCCTCAACCTTAGCACCCCAAACATTTGGGTCCAAGATATGCAAGAGCTTTAAAGCTTGATCATGCTCAGTGTAAGGGAAATCCTCAACATTGGCCTTCATGTTGTTCACGATGGCGGTGAACCTCTGAAACATCGCATCAATGTCCTCACCGGGAAGTTGAGTAAAGTTCTCATATTGCATCCGGTAAGAGACAAAGAGGCGAGCCTTCACACGGTTATCACCACCGTGAGCAACCAACTTCTCCCAAATTTGCCAAGCAAGATTCAACTGGAGAACACGCTCAAACTCAGGATCACACAAGCTCCGGACCAAGTGATCAACAACTTTTGCATTTGCCTCATACTTGGCCTTAGCATCGGCATCGGTCACCACAAGAGTATGGATCTTGGCCGCAATAGCATAGGTCTTGTCAAGCACAATGAAGTCCAACAACTTGCCACGAAGAAAGATCATCATTCGGGCCGCCCACTTGTGGTAACCCTTCCCATCGAAGTGCGGCGGACCGCCCCGCTCAACGTATGCCATCTTAGGATTCAAGACTTGTCAAAGTCACAAAGAATCCGGCACCAAGCTCTGATACCAATTGAAGGATCGGATGGCGACTAGGAGTGAATAGGAGCCGGTAAAAATTCTTCTCAAAGAACCCGGCCTATACCCTAGACAATTCCCGGTCACACACAAGCGATGGATCGAATCACACACCAACCGCCAAGACAACAAGGTTATGGATCAACCTCAAGTCTTAGGAACGATTCCTTGAAGCACACGTGGAAGCACGAAAGAAGGAGGAAGGAATCGAACCAAAGAACAAAGCACTCAGGCTCTGGCGGACCGTCCGGCCAGGAGGGGCGGACTGTCCGCACGGGCCACACGGACCGTCCGGCCTGCTGCCGCAGACTGTCCGCACCCACACCGCGGACCGTCCGGCCCTGAGCCGCGGACTGTCCGAAAAAGCAAACAAAACCTCCAGAGATGACCCCGAATAACGGACCGTCCGCGGGAAGCACGCGGACTGTCCGCCAAGCACCCGTGGACCGTCCGCCCGCTGCTGCGGACTGTCCGAAACCACTTCCAAGCAAAGCCCGAAACCAAAACGGATCGAAAGAGAAGCCGAGCAAGAACACGAAGAACACGCGAAGAACACTGTGCTTGCGGACCGTCCACCAGGCCTTCGCGGACCGTCCGCCAGGCACGAACAGAACTGAAAACTGCTCGACCCGAAAGTCAACACTTTCAATCCATCACCGGATCTCCCAAATGGTAGAAGCTGTTGAGACAAGAGTTTGGGGACATGAAAAGCGTCAACCAAGGATGCTATACCCCAAAAATTTCGCGTCCTAACTTCCTAAATTATCGGGAATCGCGGATCCTTTGAACACCACCAAAAACTAGAGCTCCGAAAGAAAATCCTTGAATTGAGGTGGTTTCCCGGCGTTTGAGGGCACAAGATCAATCACAAAGATGCACTAGACATCCATCCATGTTTCCCTCAAAGAAATCCGAGGAGAAACCCACTCAAATCCACGGAATCACACCAAGAACAAAGGCACCAAAAACAAGCACGACAAAGACCACGAAATTCACAACGCTGAATCTTCTATACAAACCAGGAAAGATTCACAAGGTCTAGCATGCCGCCCTAGAATCTATCCCTCTCAACAAATCTCTCATGAAGCTCTCATGCTAGCCTAGAGAAAATGGAGAAGAAAATAGTCCAGGAAAATGAGAAAAGGGAGGGGGAAATGAAACCCTAAGTCGCAGAGAGAGTGAGCCATCCACACACACTCATGGCTTATATATCAGGTCCCGCCGGTGTGGGAAATGACTCGACTACCCCTAACTCAACTACTGGCGATACAACCCACGCAGGGGCATTTATGTAATGTTTGTGGGTCTTGCCATCGGACGGCCACGCCTTTGCCGCACCCCGCGTCCTCCCGACGCAAGCCATGCGATCCCGCCACGTGTCCTCCGCTTCGAAGCTTCCCGACACGCCCGGATCCCGTCTCCATCATGTTGGGCCTTCGGACTAGGTTTTGAGGCCCAACCCAAGAAACTGTCCTCTGATGGTTTTGTGGGAAAACCACCAAACCCCGCCTGCTCGGCCCGGCCTCCCGCCAGGCCTCTTGACTCGACCGCCATCGTGCACCGGCTCGATCGTCCATGACCTCGTCTTACTCGTCTCGCCACCATGTGGCCCGCACCTAGTCCCTCCACTGGGTCCCTTGAACCGAGCCTACTTGTCTCTCCATCTCCCGGAGGCCGCTCAAGGCTGAAGACCTTTCGCGCCCGTTCTTCACCCGCAACAACACGAACTAGGCCACAACCTACACCTGCGCACTAAGCCAAGAGTGAGTCCAACACCCGTTGTCAACCACTCATCACTGAGGAGCGGTCATCCACCGACCACCGGGACGCTCCTGGTCCTCACACTCTTCTTGATTCACGAGTTTGAATGAGTTTCAATTCTTATTTGCTAAATCAAACTCATGGAATCTTGCTCTACTTGCTTTGCATGTTCCCTATGGTTGGCTTGCATGTCTTATTCCATGCTTATCATCTTGTTGTTTGTGAACAAATATCATTAGGGAACTCATACTCATCTAAGTAGTTGATGTTTGTGATGTGGTTTGATGATATGATCTTCTCTCTAAATGTTTGAGTGCTTGGGAATTTTATTTTGAAAATTGAAAACCCTTTGCAAAGCTCCTGTTTGATATGCCAAAGTCCTACCAAAGCCATATGATGAGTTACCTTAAAAACCTTATACTCATATGCTGCTTGTCATTGCATTGAGCTTTGTCAAATTGTTGTGACTCTTGTGAGAATTCTTTTCATGCTTTCATGATCAAGATCCATGTGCACTCCATTTTCCCCTTGTTATGCTTCTACACTGGAAGTTAGCATTGTACTGTCCATTCATTCCATAAAAATAAAGCTCCATGTGTGGTGTAACCTCTCTCTCCAAAAGTATTCTTGAAAAAGAGACATGGGCTATGAAAAAAGGAAAAAACACCATGCTCAAAGCATGAGTGAAAAAATGCCTAAGGCATGAAAAAGAGAAGGATAACCCATGTCCAAAATAAAGAAGGAAAAGGAGAGAGATGTGATCACACAAAAAGAAGTTCCAGTAAATTTGATGTAATAACTAGTACCCATTCCAGGCCTAGTATCCACCTTGCCATCACCACAACATTCATCATATATATGGTAATATCTAGCACCCATTCCGGGCCTAGTATCCACCTTTCCATATCCATCACATGTCATACATGTGCACATCTTGATCTGAGAGAATCCGGTTTTTGACTTTGCAATATATGTAATGCAAGTATGCTTTACATTTATCCTACCCTGAGCTCCACATATAGCCATCATTAGAAGTAGGATGAAAGAAAGGCAAATCTAATGCCTTGGTGAGGACATATACACATCGAGTGATCTGAGAGAATCAAATGAGGAAGCTAAGCGAATGTTTGTTTCGAAAACTTATTGCAAAACCCTGAGTTACTTGACATGATAAGAAAAAGTGATTTGATCATGACCGTTCAATTCCTCAACTACCCAAGATTGCATGATAGACACTCCATAAAGTTCACAAGTACAACGTATGGTTTGGAATATCTCTTATGCTCGCTTCATACCATTGGATGTCATGTCCCACTTGATTTGTTCTCCCTTCACCCGGGGCTAGCAAAGGTCAAGTGTGGTGGTGTTGTTGACGGTTGTTAAGTGCAACTTTTATGCCATCAACTCATGCATCAATAAATGAAATTTAAACATCCACACTAGGATAGGGATTATATATGACAAATTCCACGAGTGCAGATGAATATTTGAATACAGGTGTTTTAGTTCATTAAATGAGAGAAAGCGCACCTTATGGATCCAAGCAACCCAGCACTCATCAATGAGAGGTTACCACATAGGCTTCACATGGATCCATGGACCCACCAAGCAAAGAAACACAACTCCAGCCAATCAGGAGAGAGCACATAGATCAAAGGGCCCACCAGAGGAGGCACGTACATCTAGGACAAGACCAAGGGCCCACCAAGGAGCGACCCAGAGAAAGCTAGGGCCATTTGGCGGTGACTGGGAGTCGGCAAATCCCCTGGGTTGGTCGACCTGGGCTTGCCATCTTTTGAGCCTAGCTTCCACGTGTTGACTCCTGGTGATCTCCTAGAGGTGGTTTGGGGCGTAATCCACTCAGTTACTACCTTAAACCCCCGGATCATGCTTGGGCCCATAAAGAGCAAGGAGGAAAGCCATGCTCCCAAGGCAAACACAAACCTTCCATAGGCCTATAAATAGGAGGAGAGGGGGCTCATTATGAGACACACCATCTTACCTAAGGATGAGAGCTTCCCTTTAAAGGAGAGGCCTCTCCTTGGTAGATTAGAGAATAGGAGAGTGATAGAGAGAGAGAATGTTGTATTTCTATGGATGCTTGTTCTTCAGTTAGAGTAAAGTAAGTATTTTTTTGTTTTCTATTTAGACTAATGTAGCATTCATGCATATGTGATATGCTCTTGTGTTCTTCGCTTGTTCTTGATTTAGAGGCTTGTGTTCTTCGCGAACACAACCTTTCGATCTTGTAGCATAGGTTCATAAGTGCTCATATCCGTTTGTATGCATGTTCGTCATTTCGAATAAAGTGGATATGCTTGCATGCTCTGATTAGAATAAAGTGTGTTCATGATTCCTTTCTAATAGTTTATGCTAGTTGCATGAGTCGCCTTTTTCCTCTGCTAGTGCGTGGATCCTGGGTTTATGTGTTCGTCTGCTGCAAGTCGTTCATATATGTTGGAAGCTTAGTACGGGACCGAGTCCTCTCTCGTATGCCTTTAGTATAAACTAGTAGCACCTATAGTGAGTGAGATCAATTCTCTTCCGTGGTCGTAGTTCTATTAGTACAGGTGTTGACGCAAAATCTGCACCCTACGTCAAGCACACAGCAAGCCGAACAAGCTAGCTTACCACGCGAAAAGATTCCAAGACGTGCCAGTCAATTTTCCCTGAAAATTAACAAAAGACAAAGTAGTTAAATTCCAAAGCTTGGAACTTGCCGGGTGGTACCAGACAGTTCCATATTTACGGCTAGAAAAGCCATGTGAGATGACATATAGCTATAAGAAGCTATCTGCCAGCAAACTAGAAACCATTCAGAGGCTTCAAAGTGGAAAACAGAACGTAGCCGAACGGATGACATAAGCATGACGAAACATCGGTCTTTACTTGAATGAAGCTATACGTGCACAAAGCCATGACCGATCCTCAATGATAAATAACAATAAACAATAAATGAAGTAAAGCATGATCATAAACATGTAATAAACAAGCATGCATAGGCCCAAAGCACTAGTCTACCGCATGTCTAGGTACTTTAAAACCCGTCAAGCATGATGCCAAACAAATCTATCCACCGCATGATACAACTTGTTTGAAAATCACACCACTAACCACAAATAGATCTATCCACCGCATGACACAATCCAAATATGGAGAGCTAAAAGCATACAACGTTTAAAACGTAACTTATAAACACGTTTCACTTGTGAAAGCATAACCGAATACGGCTGAACAACCGAATCGGGGTCCATGAAGAAGGAACAAACATTGCCAAAGATGGCAAACCTATCAGATTGAATTAAAGATCTAATCCACCGGATGATTAGCTTCAAGACATCCCAAATTCCTGCATCTACCGCATGATACACGGTTCCGTCAAGATTTACGCAAGATTAACAAGACTGAACCCGCAACATGTAACAACCTAGATTGGTTCGGTTTCGGCTATTTGACAAACACGTGATCCATGTGCCTTTTGAAGCAAGATATGAACGTGCGATGTAAAGATCACGAAACAAGATAAAGCCGATCCAAATCAAATCTAAATTGGACAAAAGAGTGTTACATGAATTTAAACGTAAAGTAAAAACTCAAAGCAACATGGGGTAACTTAATGAATCTATTGGATTTTGCCAAAATCCAATAGAGCCGATAACTAGCTGCAAGCTAGATCTTAGCCCACCACATGGCTCATGACCTAACAAGAAACCCTCTTAAACCAAGCTTAAATCTACTGCATGATACTAAGCATGGTAACAAGACTACTTGCATCACGATCTAAATCCACCGCATGATACTAGACATGATACAAGGTTGCCGGTACTTACGGAGGTCGACGGATCGATGAACCCTCTCGAAGTACTCGACGACGCGACAAAGGACTCAAGGGTTTGGCGTAAAGCCGGTTTGTTATGAGAATGTTTCGAATACAATTACATACATCCAGGATCTGTATTTATAACCTGTCATGGCATGACTCCGAATGGACTACGAGCACAATGTTTGATACCTAATTTATCTCTAAGTGCGATTGCTTATCCATCCATTCGTCCCTTCCGCTCGGACCACGTCATCACGCAATCCCGCAAAATCAGCGCAAACAGTTCCCTTGCCGAACGGAAGCAAACTGCCGACCGCGAGCCCCTTTGCCGAATCTTTGTGGAGAAACCTTCCTTCTTGCGGACGGATTTCTTCACCAAGCTGGGCCCACAAATCAGACTCCTTCCTGTACCAAATTTTGGTGTTAACATATGCCCCTTCAATTACGGGATAAAAGTGATTTTATTCCGAAATTGACTCCAGTCGCCAACATCTTCAAATTGAATCTGTTCAACACCTATTCTCTCTCCTTGCAATCCATCGGAGCCTCCGTCCAGATCCAAACCCTAGGTCATCTTTTCCCCAAGCTCAAATCCCCAATGGCAGGTCAAAATCAAACTGCTCAGGTAAATTCCATCCCCGTAAGCTTCATTCGGCACTAACTTTTCGATTCTTACCTCAAATTTCTCCCCCGCCTTCTCAACAGGAGCTTTCCACCGAGCTTTTGATCCGCACTGAGGCTAATTCAACGTCTTATTTCCTCGGTCCTGTGGGAATTTCCGATCCTTGCGAGTTTATTGCAGCCGAATCTCAAAGAATTCCTTTCAAAGCGGCTTTATCTAAGACTTCCCTGTGGCAAGACGCCTTCAAGAACTGGCCCTTGCCCCCAATTGCGGGCTGGAGAAATTGGTACAAAAGGGTGCTTGCGGATAACAGTGCTAAGACCCAAACTTGGGACAGCCTCCGTATTTCTCAATGCTTGGAGCTCTCTTTGGCCGAGACCCCGAAAAACGAAGATCTTTTGATAGCAACTTGTCATTTTTGGTCAAACGGCGTCAATGCCTTCCTCTTTGGTCACGGCCCAATGTCCCCAACTCTGGCCGACGTATATATGATCACCGGCCTTGATGTTTCAGGATCCGTGTACCCCTGGGACTTCAAAGGCTCCACAAGACAAACAGGGGTGAAACCAGGAAGTGGATATAAATCATATATCCAGAATCACATGAAGGATGCCCCCTGGGTGAAGTCGAATACAGAGCCTTCCTGAACATGTGGTTGTGCAGATTTATTTTCTGTGGTAAAGCCAATGAACCCACTCTGAATCACATTGTAATGGCTACACATTTGGCTGGTGGTAAACGCATTCCTCTTGGAAAATACCGCCTGGGTAGTGTGTATCATATGCTTCATCAAACTATCATCCAAATGCATACTGCCCAGAAGATACTATGTGTCAACGGCCCTTGGTGGTTCGTACAGATGTGGCTGCAACTGCATATGCACCAGGTTGTCGGCATTGACCTCAACAACCGGCTTTTCCCTTCATCCAGCTATAATGAAGGGGAAACTCAGATCACCAGAGGATGCCAAACCTATGGAGAGGCTGCTTCAACTTTTTCCATTAATCAGAATGTCAGCCAGCTTTTCGAGCTCTTCTTCAAAGGCTTCCCTGACCCTCTTTGGCTTCCTTATCTGGATAATGACAATCTAACTCTCCCCTATGAATTCTCCTTTGAAACTAGACGCCAAGATAGAAGGTTTGTAGAAATCTTTAACATCTTGATCCATCCATGTCCTTTGCCAGCTGAATTTTGTGGAGGGAGGTTAAATCACAGCACTTATGAATACTATCAGCCAAATATGATGGCCCGATAGCTTGGATGCGGCTACATGCCCCCAAGATTATTCCTTCATGAATACCTCAAACCCAGAGAAGAAATCAAGGAAAATATGCAAGCCACAAGGGTTTTTGGGTATGAATGCAGCTCAACTCTTTACACCTGGCCTTTCACACCCACAACAATAGCGCATCCCACCTTCAACTCCTGGTGGCAAGAATTCCATGACCATATTTTCAGTGAGCCAGTGCACTCATTTTGTTTAGAGCTGATGCCTGATTTTCAGCCAACTTCAGAGGTAACATAATTGTTTTTCTCTTCAGATCAGACACTCCTTTTACTAATCGTGATCTTGACCATTCCCTGCAGAATACAGTGCCTGCCCCTCCAGCCAGGACAATCATTTATAATGCAGTATATCCAATTCCTTCTCTAGGATTTAGATCCCCAACCTTGGCTCAGCTGATGGCCAGGTATGCCACAATGGACCCAATTCTCTTCAGTGCTACTGCTGACAAAAGAAAAGGCCTATCCCTAATTGCACCTCCAGCTGCCAAGAGGAAAAGAACCAGCAAGAAAGTCCTTGTTGAGGTAAGATTTCCTCTTTCTCGATCACAAGATTACTCTTATTCTGACAAATTTCACCTTGTGCAATTTCAGACTAGAATCCAGCAGCCTTCAGCTTCAGAACCTGCCAATGCTTCATCTACTGGTATGACCTTTGTTACCTTTTCCTCAAAGATCAACACTGGCATTTACCCTTAATCTGGTATTCGCGGAAGAAACACTGGTGAATCATCCTGTGGACATCCCTGTTCCTCAACATGTAAGTCCACCAAGAGCTGAGCCATCTGCTCGAGTAGAGATCTCATCCTCATCAGGGACCCAGTCACCCCCTGCTCAAACAGAGGTGTCAGCTTCACCAGAGATGAACCCTTCAATCCAACCAGAGGCTTCAAGCCCTTTAAGGGTTCAATCCCCTATTGGCCAGGCAGAAACCCCAACCTTAACAGAGGTAAATCCACCTCCTCTTCAGCCAGAAGCTTCAAATCTGCCAGAGACTGCACCAGCACCCTCTCAAGCAGAAGCCTCAGCTTTGCCAAGAGCTCCTCAGACCCCTCTTTCACCAGTGGCCCAAGAAATCCCCGCTGAACCTGAACAAAACCTTGCCCTAGCTCAGGAAATCGGGCATGAGGTAAGCACATGCACTTAACTCTGTTATCTTCTTCTTTCAATGAACCACTCCTAACTCGGCAATGTCACCCTTTCAGGATCAAACTCCATCATCATTAAGCCCATTAGTGGAGAATGATCCAGCTGCCGAAACAAGAGAAGGAGAAACTCAAGCCCTATCAGAGGAAATCCAAGCAAGGCTCAAAGAAATCTTGGCCTGGCTGCAAAAGGATGCTCGAGACCAAATCAGAGATGTTGATTACTGCGAAGGAATGCTTGAGCCCATCAGCCAAAAGCTCCCTGAGGACATCAAGACTTTGTTAGAACCCATCTCTGGTCTAGATATTCACTATGTGGCCATAAGGCAAGCCTTAAAAAGTGCATCTACCAGACCAGCTGTTGAGCTAAAGAAAGCCAAAGCTGAACAAGCTGCGAATGGAGCACAATCCCAAACTGAGAGCCACAAGGGAATGTTGACCAATCTGCAAGCTGCTCGTGAATTGAAAATCGCCAGAAAAGCTGCATTGGAGACAGAGCTGAAGAATTTGTCTGCCGAAATAGAAGCTGATGACAAGAAAATAGCCGAACTTCCTGGACTGATAGAGAAAACCCAAGAGGAAGCATCATCGGCCATAACTGAAGTGAATCAGTGCGAGGCGGAACTCACTGTCCTGTCCAATGCCCAGAAAGATAACCAGGAACAGATGGAGAATATCCACCAAACAATATCAAATGCCTCCAATGTAATGGCAAAATATTTAAACATTTAGCGTACCGAGCAATGTGTAACCAAATTGACCGTTCTCGTAACATTTGCCTTTTATAAGTTCGCTTTCCTTTTCTTTGCATGACTTCGATTGCAACTCTGAACGATCCATTCGGCAACTAGTAGTCAAATAGTGCCATACCCGAACGGCACCTCAACTGCAACTTAGCCGAGCCAGTCAACCGAATACGACTCAGCTTTGAATCCCAAACGACCCGACGGCGAATTGGTCAAGGAAACCTCTCCACCTTCCAATTTTTCCGGGATACGCACCACGATCTGAGGCCACGATCTTTTTCACCAGACCTATAAATAAAACCGTAGGTGCTCCCAGATCTTTACCAAGCCTTTAGCCTTCAAATCTTTGCCAACCTCAAGCTTTCTTTTCCCAATCACCAGCGCAGCCCCAAGAACCATGGCGGGCAGCAACAGCAGGCGTCGCGCCGCCGACGAGGCGGAAGGGAGCCGCGCCAGCGCGCGTCGGAGGCAATGATCGCCAACTTTTCTTCACGACTTGTCTTAGATTCCCCTTTGTTTCTGACGATCCTCTCTGTTTCAGGCTTATTCAATGGAACCCGTCCTCTGCGCCGGCCAATCAACCTTTGCCGGATGACTCGGAGTCGGACCACTACTCCCCCGTGCCCTACGGGGAACTCGATGCTCTCCGCTTCAAGGCAGAGCTTGAGGTGGCCCAGCGCGAGCTGGAAGACGTCTCCAAGAAGGCTGGCATAGCCGAACTGGAGTGGGAGGACCGGCGCAAGCGGTACCGCGGCGGCAACCATCGACGGTACAACCCTTGAATTGCTCCCAAATCCAATCTGGCTTTTGATACTAATCACCATCACCTCGCACTTTGCAGCTCGTGACGCCGAGCTCAACCAGCTGAAAATGCTGGTGGAGCAATTGGCTAACAAGGGGAACGCCCGTGGAGACACGCCGGCGGAGCGCCTTGCCGCGGTGGAAAACCGCGTGGACGAGGTGGCTACCCACGGCATCCGCCTGGGCACCACTTTGGGCTTGGCCGCCATGGCGACGCACACCGGCGTCGACTACTCCATCCGGCCGCGCGGCTTCCAGGGCGGCGCACCAGAAGACATCGACGAGATCGAGGTCATCTTGGAGCGCCTCGACGGCCACGGCGACGCCATTGTCGAACTCACTCATCCCCAGTCTGTGCTAAAGAGGCTCTTTGATTAGATTGTACTAGGGATGTTTGATTTTTGGCAAAATAAAGAACTTTCAATTCCCATGCTTGTATTGTGATGATTCCTCCGTGTTTGCAACTGCAAGCCTTATTTTCCTTAAACGCATTCGGGAACTTGCTTGAGCCGAACACGCGAAAATGGATGCCCCTTGGCGCGAAACCCGCAGAAAATCTTCAATTCGGTAATCCATAAGCACTGTTCAATGAAAACCCTTCGCATTCGGGAGAAAAACCCTGCCGCTTGGTATTCCAATAACGCACGCCAGCCAGTCATCACTCCCAATGCACTCTCTCAGTCAATAAAATAGCCTCGCCGAGATGCCACCGCAAATCCACTCGCACACTCATCCATCACTTCTCATCTTCTCCCCTACTCCAGAAGAGAAAACCCCAAGGCCATGGACAAAGGCAAGCAACCCAAGGAGGACAGCGCCCCAAAGAAACGCATCATTCGAGAGTGAGTTTTCTTTTAACCTGCTTCTTGCTTTCGTGTGTGATCCCGTGCTTTATCTCCTCTTTGTTTTCTTTTAGCCTTGATCTGCTTCCTGAGGAAATCATTGGGACCGAAGAAACGCCTGAATACATCTCCTCTGACTCCTCCCTCGAAGCAGAGGACGCCACGCCAGAGCAGAAGATCAACCACCAGTTACGCCGCCGCGTCCGGCATCTGGAGCATGACCTCCGGGATATCACTGCTCGCTGCCAGGCCGAACGCGAGCGGCGCATGGCTTTGGAGGTGTTGGTGGGAGGTAAACATTTCCATCTTTACCTGGACTCCATGCTTGCGCCCGGATCCCTGTCTCTAACAACTGTTCCTCTGTCCCAGATGTTTCTGACAGGTACAGTAACATGAAAGCGGCTTGGGACAGCTTGATGGAGGCAGCAAGCCATGGTCATCCCCACAGCTTCCAAGTTGCCGTCACGGTGGTCCTGGAACAACTGAAGAGGGAGGAGCTGAAGAAGCAAAGAAAAAAGGATTGGAGCATACTTTCGCTTCTTACGCCAGGCATTCTGCTTCCCACCCCTTTGTAGTCCTGAGCAACTGGGTTGTTAGATGTAAGCCTGCAAGAAGCATTTGCAATGTAATTTCGTGCTAGGGGCAATACATCTAAGTATTGGCCATTCCCTCTGTTTAGGAATTTTTGTGCTAAAGGCGGCTTCGTTCTTGAACGCCGGCTGTTTCTGTATCAAATGCATGTACTCCCAATGCTTGTGATCAACGATCGATATCGATACTAGGATAATATTCTTTAAATATCTTCCATTTATCGCAGCAGAAAATTCCTCTCCTAGTAAAGTTTTCAACATGTAGGCATTACCGGGTATGCATCTAACCACCCGAAAAAGTCCCTCCCAGTTTGGGGACCATTTGCCGAATTCACTGTATTTGGTTCCAATCGGCAGTAAAGCTTTCCAAACCAAATCCCCTTCTGCAAATTGCCTGACCTTCACTTTCTTGTTGTAATATTTAGCAACTCGCAGCTTGTTCTTTTCGATATTTTCCAGGGCTCTAAGACGAATCATGTGCAAGTCCTCTAGTTCGTCCATCATTAAGCCACTGTAATCTTTGGAGCTTAAGTCTTTTTGTAAAACCACTCTCCTAGAATCTGATTGTATTTCCCAAGGTAAAACTGCATGGTGCCCATAAACCAATTCATAAGGAGACGTTTTTGTAGCTCCATGAGGGGCCATTCGGTAAGCCCATAAAGCTTCACTGAGTACCGAATGCCACCTTCTTGGCTTCTGGTCAATCTTCTTTTGTATAAGCTTGATCATGATCTTATTAGAAGCCTCTGCCTGACCATTAGCTTGGGCATAATAGGGAGAAGAATTGAACAATTTGATCCCCATGCTTTTGGCAAACTCCCTGAACTCCAAGGACACAAACTGAGCTCCTTGATCAGTTGCGATTGTTTGAGGAATTCCAAACCGATAGATGATGTGTTCCTTGACAAACTCAACCATGTTCTACGATGTTACCTTCTTCAGAGTGGAATTGCCTCAACCCATTTGGTAAAGTAATGTCTGTCGCTAAAAGCACAAACTTATGCCCCTTGCTAGATGGTGGGTTAATGCGGCCAATCAAGTCTACACCCCGGCCCTCGAATGGCCATGGCTTGATAATGGGATTTAGTGCTTGATGCAGGAACCCTTTGAATATTTCCAAACTTCTGACAGTCTTGACATCCCTTGTAATACTCAAAGCAATCCTCCAACATCGTCGGCCAAAAGCACCCAGCTTGCCTGATGACCCATTTCATACGGTAGGCCGATTGATGTGCTCCACATATCCCATTATGCACCTCACTCATCATCTTTTTTGCTTCTTCTGGACTCAGGCATCGCAGCAACACCCCATCCAATGATTTATAGAATAGACTTCCATCCAGAAGAACAAATTTTATGGCTTTGTACCTGAGTTTCCTAGAGACCTTTTGGGATGGATCCTCCAAATAATCAACGATCTCCTTTCTCCAATCATCCTCTACAAGATCCATTCCCAACACACATACCTCCATGGCAAACGCTTCCTGACTTTCTCTATAGCCTGAAGCACTTTGAGCCAACCTGTTTGCTTCTTCATTGTGTTCTCTAGGAATATGTTGTAGAATTACCAACTGAAAACACTTCAAAATCTCTCTGCATTCCTCGTAGTAATTCCTCAGGGCATCACTTTTACACTCGTATTGGCCGTTCAATTGCTTTATAACCAACTCGGAATCTCCATAAACTTCAACCGAAACAGCCCCAGCTTCTTTCAGATATTGATGCCCTCTAAGCAATGCCTCGTACTCAGCTTGATTGTTTGTAACAGTAGGTTGAATAGGGATAGCGAACTCAAACATCTCACCTCTGGGTGAAATTAATAGAATCCCTACTCCCCCACCTTTACCACATGATGATCCATCAAAGAACAAAGCCCAAAGAGTAATTTCAAGCAAATCAATCGATGGATCACGATGTTCAGTTATAAAATCGGCAATGATTTGACCTTTTATAGCTTTTGCCGATTCGAACTTCAACTCAAACTCAGATAAGGCTAAGATCCACTTGCCAATCCTGCCATTCAAAATTGGCATAGATAACATATGTTTTATTACATCAAACTTGGAGTATACAACGCATTCGACATTCAATAAGTACTGCCGAAATTTTGTACACGAGTAGTACACACATAGGCAAAGCTTCTCCGCAGCCGAATACCTGGTCTCAGGATCAAGTAATTTTCGGCTAAGGTATGCTACTACCCGCTCCTTTCCTTCAAATTCTTGAATAATGGCCGATCCAATGGTTTGGGTATCGGCCGCCACGTACAACTTAAAAGGCTTATTCAACTTCATATATTGCTTGATCTCATCAAAAGCCTTTTGTTGTTCGTCACCCCATATGAACTTCTGATCCTTCTTAAGTTTCAACAATGGAGAAAAGGGCAAAACCTTTTGCGACAGATTTGAAATGAACCTTCTCACAAAATTGATCTTGCCAAGCAGTGACTGCAATTCCTTGAGATTGGTTGGAGGGACAACTTCATCAATAGCTTTCATGCTTTTCTTGCCAACTTCAATCCCCCCTTCGTGTACCAGGAATCCCAAGAATTCTCCAGCTGATACTCCAAAAGCGCATTTGTTTGGATTCATCTTCAAACCATGCTTTCGGGTGCATTCCAACGTTCTCTTCACATCCTCCAAGTGTGTGTCATGATTAAAAATACTTGATCACGACGTCATCAATGTAAATTTCAACAATTTTGCCGATCAACTCGTGAAAGATGTAATTCATGGCTCGCTGATAAGTTGCACCGGCATTTTTCAACCCAAATGTCATGACTATCCATTCAAACAGGCCTATATGACCAGGACATCTGAAGGCTGTCTTTGATATATCCTCTATTGCCATGAAAATCTGGTTGTATCATGCATTACCATCCATGAAACTGATAACTTTATGCCCAGCAGCAGCATCAACCAACAAATCGGCAACGGGCATTGGGTACCCATCCATAGGAGTAACTCTGTTCAAGTCCCTGAAATCTATGCAAACCCTCATCTTTCCATTCTTCTTGTAGACAGGGACAATATTAGAGATCCACTCCGCATATCTGCATGGCCGAATGAAGTTTGCATCAAGTAGTCTTTCAACTTCTTTCTTCACATCGGCCAATACTTCGTCTTTGTAGATTTTCCGGGGAGGTTGCTTGTATGGTTTAAAACCGGATTTGATTGGCAACCGATGCTCGACAATGGAACGATCCAAACCAGGCATCTCCGAATAATCCCAAGCGAAGCAATCCTTATATTCCTTTAGCATCTTGATCAGTTCCTCTCTGAAATCTGATTCCAAGTTTGCACTGATAAATGTCGGCCTCGTCTTATCACCGTTTCCAATATCAACTTCCTCCAATTTGTCAGCCGACATGAATCCTCGCCCCAACTTGCCATCAGTTCCATCAACGGGATTGTCCATTAAAAATTACTATAAGAGCCGACTGCTTGAATCGGTTATTGATCACTGCTGACAGGCTCAACAGGACCATCTCCTCAGTCTTTCCCTGAGAAACAATCGATGCCTTGATATTCCCAGAAAGCTGGTTCCACGTTTGCAACGCTCACTGAGTCATCTGCTTGGACCACCTCAATATCGTCATCCACCCATTGAATGAGTTGTTGATGCATGGTAGATGGGATGCAGCAATTAGCGTGAATCCAGTCTCGCCCAAGCAGTAGGCTATAGGCTCCTTTGCCTTCGATGACAAAGAAGGTCGTGAGCAATGTCTTGGACCCAATCATCAGGTCCACATGGACGCACCCCTTGGTATCTGAAGGATTCCCAGCGAAATCGTTCAGAATTATGCTCGTCGGCGTCAAATCTCAAGGGCCAATGCCAAGCTTCCTGAAGGTAGTGTACGACATCACGTTGACCGCAGCCCTACCATCGACAAACATCTTAGTCAATGGCTTGCCATTGACGTATCCCTTCAAGTATAACGGCCTCATGTGTCGATTCTGGGCCGGTTTGTCAAAGGTGGCTTGCTTGGCTAGCACCAGTTGTGCCATCAATTATCCAAGATGTTCATCATCATTGACATCCAGGGACGTTTCTTCCTGCATAACTTGATTAGCGGGAGCCATAAATTCATTCGGCAAAAAGTATACCATACACGCCGGAGCCGAACGACCCGATCCTTCAGGTTTATCCTTTGGGCGCCACACTTGTTTCTTCTGGATCCCCGCCTGCCTTAATTCATGGTTCCTCAAGCGCTGAACCTTTCTTTTTTGGCTCTTCCTCAAGCCAGGCGGGCACCACTGTCCTTTTTGCCAGATGTATTCGTGCTCATCTTCTTCTTGATCAGCCCATCTCTGATCAGCTTGCCTCTTTCTGGGGTGATCGATGACCTCAATTATTTTTTGACACCGATCGTCACTAGGATGTATCCTTCCAATTCTCTCATGGACGGATCGGCGATTGACAGTTTCCTGCCTATACTCAAAGTATCTGTCATTGCACTCAGGGCAGTTTCTCAATGTAGGAAGTTGCAAGCCTTCATTCCAGCAATGCCTGAAGAATGCGCACCCCCAATGTGCGCGCTCCTGTTCGCGCGTGTACTGCTCCAGTTCTCTCCTACGCGCTTCTTCCTCAGACCTGCGTCTCTCCTCCTCGTGTCTCCGCTTATGGTAGTGCTCTTTCTCTAGCTGACGCTGCCACTTGTTGAGGAGGATGTGTGTAGTGACCCTGGGTTTGGCCCTGGATGACTCCCCAACTTCAATATGGCTTTTGAGAACATGAGGGGCTTCTCCATGAACCTGCTTCAACATCACTTGCCGTGCTGGATCCACTGCTCCATCTTGTCTTGCTCTAACTGACGTCAAGACCTTGACCTTCCCTTTCTCCTCAGTGGTTACCATGTTAATAGAAAAGCCAATCATATTCTGAGGAAAAGGGTGACCATCCAGTTTCATCTTGTTGTCAAACTTGAGGTGTCCCTCCTGGATAGCTTTTTGGAACCTCATCCTGAAGACCCTGCAGTCGTTGATGGAGTGACAATTCCTGTCATGGAAGCCACAGTAACGTTTCTCTTTTACTCCATCGGGCCGAAGCATAGAATGCCCTTCAGGCAACTTGATTCGGCCTTCCTTTACCAGGAAGTCAAAAAGCTTATCAGCCTTGGTGACGTCGAAGTCGTATGTGCCCTTGGTCTGCTTGATCCAACGCTGGTTCATGGTCAACGGCTCCTTGCCCCCACATGATCTCAGCAGCAGCCACTTCCTGATCATCGTCAGAATCTTCCATTTGGTCGGCCTTTTCAAGGAACTGATTGTAGATATCAGCTATGTCGTGTTGCTTGTTAAACCTGGTGTCCTTCTTAAACCCATAGGCCTGGTTACTCATCAATGATAGCTTTTGAGACAATTGGCCCAGATTATCAAACTCCATACCAAACAACTTTTCTCGTACGGCCGGCAGCATTCCTGCAACGGCCATATCGGCCAACTGATCATCTGGCAGATTTAACGAGAAACATATGCCTTTGACCTCCCTGAATCTCCTGAGGAATTCCAAAGGCGTCTCATTGTGCCTCTGCTTCAAAGTGGTGAGATCGATGAGCTTCTTTTCTGTGCTACCACTGAAGTAATGGGCGTGGAACTTTCGCTCCAACTCCCTCCATGTGCCAACTGATTGGGGAGGCAAAGAGGTAAACCACTGGAATGTTGTGCCCGTCAGTGACATGGGAAAATACCTGAACCTGAACGCCTCCTCAGCTGAGGCCTCTCCAAGCTGCATCAGATAACGAGCAATATGCTCAACCGTGCTTGTATCATCCTGCCCAGAAAACTTTGTAAATTCCATTGGAGGTTTCACCCTTGGCGGTAGGATCACTTTGTAGTACCACTCCGGGAAGGGAGGCGTGTAGGCTGGTCCTTGCATTTTAGGCTTGAGGCCGAATTGATTTTGCATCATATCAGCCATCTTCTGAACCAGGATATCGTCCTCTTGCACTCCTGCAGCTGCACCGTACCCCGGATTTGGGAGAGCGTCAATAGCACCATAGTCCATAACTTCGTGGTAGCCTCCACCGTACAAGTTCTTCTGCAACCTATTGCTAGCTGGGGCAATCTTGTAGGTGGAAGTGAGCGGAACTCCAGACGAACCGAACGCCATCTTCCCATACGTAGGCTGATATGGGTTCGGCTGCTGAATCGGTTGACCTGTACTACCTTGTGGAGGTGACTGGACTTGCTGTCCCCCTGCAGCCCGCAGAGGAGGTTGAACTGGCTGACCTCCAGCGCTTTGCGGAGGGGGCTGGATGGGTTGGCTCCCAATGCTCTGCGGAGGAGGCTGGACTGGCTGGCTTCGCAATGGTGGCTGAGTTCCTGGTTGGGCAGAGCTGGACTCTCCAACCTCCATACAGTATCCCTGAGGGGATACTCGACTGAATACTTGCTCCATGCCCGGGCCAAACACACCCACCATCATTTGCTTGAACACGCCCAGGAAAGCCCTGTGATGCTTACCCAGCACGTCTTCCGCAGCATCCCGAAATGCTTGCATGCACTCTTCTTTCTCTTGCAGAGTTGTGGCGTCAGTCTCTCCTGACAGTAGAACCCTGGGCATTTCGTTTTTGAGATACGGAACGCCACTTCTGTTCTTTTTGAATGACATCAAACATTTTTGCTGAAACTGATCTGTAGCATCTTTCAGCTGTTGTAGCTGCTCTGGAGAGAGATCCTCGATGGCGACGTCCAGAATGTCACCGATTTCGGGCATCTTGATCTTCAACTGAAGGGTCCCACCAAGCGTGCCAAAAAGTGTGTTGACGCAAAATCTGCACCCTACGTCAAGCACACAGCAAGCCGAACAAGCTAGCTTCCCACGCGAAAAGATTCCAAGACATGCCAGTCAATTTTCCCTCGAAATTAACAAAAGACAAAGTAGTTAAATTCCAAAGCTTGGAACTTGCCAGGTGGTACCAGACAGTTCCATATTTACGGCTAGAAAAGCCATGTGAGATGACATATAGCTATAAGAAGCTATCTGCCAGCAAGCTAGAAACCATTCGGAGGCTTCAAAGTGTAAAACAGAACGTAGCCGAACGGATGACATAAGCATGACGAAAATCGGTCTTTACTTGAATGAAGCTATACGTGCACAAAGCCATGACCGATCCTCAATGATAAATAACAATAAACAATAAATGAAGTAAAGCATGATCATAAACATGTAATAAACAAGCATGCATAGGCCCAAAGCACTAGTCTACCGCATGTCTAGGTACTTTAAAACCCGTCAAGCATGATGCCAAACAAATCTATCCACCGCATGATACAACTTGTTTGAAAATCACACCACTAACCACAAATAGATCTATCCACCGCATGACACAATCCAAATATGGAGAGCTAAAAGCATACAACTTTTAAAACGTAACTTATAAACACGTTTCACTTGTGAAAGCATAACCGAATACGGCTGAACAGCCGAATCGGGGTCCATGAAGAAGGAACAAACATTGCCAAAGATGGCACCTATCGATTGAATTAAAGATCTAATCCAACGGATGATTAGCTTCAAGACAACCCAAAACCTCGCATCTACCGCATGATACCCAGTTCCGTCAAGATTTACGCAAGATTAACAAGATTGAACCCGCAACATGTAACAACCTAGATTGGTTCGGTTTCGGCTATTTGACAAACACGTGATCCACGTGCCTTTTGAAGCAAGATATGAACGTGCGATGTAAAGATCACGAAACAAGATAAAGCCAATTCAAATCAAATCTAAATTGGGCAAAAGAGTGTTACATGAATTTAAACGTAAAGTAAAAACTCAAAGCAACATGGGGTAACTTAATGAATCTATTGGATTTTGCCAAAATCCAATAGAGCCGATAACTAGCTCCAAGCTAGATCTTAGCCCACCGCATGGCTCATGACCTAACAAGAAACCTTCTTGAACCAAGCTTAAATCTACCGCATGATACTAAGCATGGTAACAAGACTACTTGCATCACGATCTAAATCCACCGCATGATACTAGACATGATACAAGGTTGCCGGTACTTACGGAGGTCGACAGATCGATGAACCCTCTCGAAGAACTCGACGACGCGACAAAGGACTCAAGGGTTTGGCGTAAAGCCAGTTTGTTATGAGAATGTTTCGAATACAATTACATACATCCAGGATCTGTATTTATACCCGGTCATGGCATGACTCCGAATGGACTACAAGCACAATATTTATTACCTAAGTTATCTCTAAGTGCGATTGCTTATCCATCCATTCGTCCGTTCCGCTCAGGCCACGTCATCACGCAATCTCGCAAAATCAGCGCAAATGGTTCCCTTGCCGAACGGAAGCAAACTGCCGACCGCGAGCCCCTTTGCCGAATCTTTCTGGAGAAACCTTCCTTCTTCCAGACGGATTTCTTCACCAAGCTGGGCCCACAAATCAGACTCCTTCCTGTACCAAATTTTTGTGTTAACAACAGGGTATAGTAGTCTGTTGGCTACGGTAGTAACCACAGCGTGGACGTTGTGACACGCTACCAGTTATCATATGTTCTGCTTATCCCAAGGTTAGGTAGAGGCAGTCCAGGAGGTGGTTACAACCCTTCTAGCACTCATTGATCCTTTGCAGCTGGACATAGTCAGAGCTCCTTCGACATAGATCTGCATACCGGAGTCGCCTGTTAAGTCAGGGATATCGGTACTCTAAGCCAAGTTCTATCTAGAGATCGACATTCAATCTCATATGTAGTGCTATCTTTAGGAATACTCTCTATCCTTGCCTCTTATCTGGGTGTGTCCTTGGGCTGACTGTACGAAGTTAGTGCACACATGTTCCCTTGGATTTGATACCCTTGGAATACTCCGATGTGAAATCTACAACAGAGTCCGTGCGCTTGCAGATTTATTTTGTGTGTCGCTAAAATACCCAATAGTGGCAGGCAAACACACGGTTCTCATACAAAGAATCTTTAAATCGCGCCCTCTGGTCTTGCTCCTGACCTCGCCACCTCCCCCCACCTTACATGGTATGAATCCCGTTACGATCCCCGATCCTACCTATCTATTAGTGTTGGAAGTCTAAGGGTGTGAACATATGTAAAGCGCACGTCCAACTATTATGATAGATCATCCATGAAATTATAGTCACCATGACTATAAGAACACCCTATGAAATCTACTACGTAACACTACTATAGAAAGTTTCATCGCCGCCAGCCCATCACTATTGATTTTTGAAAATTTGTGGTGATAAATCACTGCTGGTTTTTTTACATGCCCTGGCGATGATTGTTTCCTCATCACCGCCGATTTCAATTACAAGCTAGCGGTGATAGACCAACGCTGATGAGGGAGTTCTGGACCCAAAAAACAACTCATTCCAATTGACTCTGTGTCTCACATCCACATCACCACATACCATTCCTGCACCCACACGCAATCCTTCTCCCCCTCGATCTCACTCTCTCCTCCCTCCTCCCACCGCTCTCACTGCCCTTCCTAGCTCCTCCTCCCTCCTCTCATGTCACCCCTCACCTCTGAACAATCTCACCCCCCTCCTATTGCCCCTGACGTGACGAGATTTAGCAGCAGAACCAGAAGTAGTCCAATTAAAATGTAGAATATTTTTTGATATGACTATTAGTTAATATACATTATACGCTTTTCATGATCGTAAATGATCAGTCACACGATCGTCACAGTCGTGGCATGTATGCATGTAACCCACCTTTTGCAACACAAAAAAGATAAGGTTAGCTCCATGATGGCTACTCTATCCATATCCACAAAAGCTAAAGGATTGGGTTTGCATTGATACTCTAATTTAATAAGGTACAACTACAAGGATGGTCGGTATAGAATCTAAAAATCTCGAAAAGGACTTTCCTATAATAAATATAGTTGTATATGTGCATTGACTCGCATTCGCACTAATTATTCTTGAAGAATATGTTTATTCTATATACCTTTGAAGCTTATAAATACCCTCTCCCCCACCGCTTCCACCCGCACACAGGTTTGTACAAAGGAAGTGATAGGTAATTTCGGCACTCTCATATATCCTTCTCATGGCGACTGATTCCTCCCGACAAAAGGTCAGAAAGGGTATATCTTATCCCAATCATCTATAGATTTGTTCTCCATGTGTTTTAAGATCATCATGTAATCATTTTGGTGTCCTTTTTGGTGAAGGCTGTTAGTTCATTCGATCAAAACAAGTCAAAGATATGTACTCACTGCCACACCACCATAACATCCCTTTGGCATAGTGGCCCCTTTGGTCGTAAGGTAAAGGCTAGATCCAATTATTGATTTCCACATATTAAATTTGAGGAATCTTGTCTTGATGATACTAATTATTGATTTATAAATGACTTTTTGCTTTGATAATATTGGATCGAAGTAGTCCCTATGCAATGCTTGTGGGCTTTGCTATCGAAGGAAAGGATTGGAAGCACTAGAGTTAGAAAGCAAGGAAGACAAGGGAAATAATAAGAGGATGGATCGAATTAGGCACTATAGAAAGGTAATTGACCTTTATAGATGTGATGAAAATGAAAAGGAGAACACAAAGAACAATCATCCTAAGGAAGTGGACATGTTGATAACAATAGATGGTCAAAATGAGATGCTTCAAGAAATCAAACAACATGGAGAGGAAGCAGTGCAGGCTGCCATCACACTTAGAGACCTTTCCGGTGCCACCTCGAGTGAATAAGGAATATGTAGAAAAAACTATGTTTGTTATGCCCAACTTTGCATTGAATCTATCTCAAGCAAACCAGAAGTAATAATTCAGTATTAATATTCATGTTTCTCAGATATTGATGCTATATATTGAAGCTTACTATGTCGATACAAGTGATAAAATGCACAATTACAATGATATATCTCTCAAATACTACCAAGTATAGTTGTTGTGAGTATTGCTCAACGGATTGTACATTTTGTGGCCTATGCTATGATGTTGGCTAACGGATGTTTCAGTTTACTGCCAATGTTATGAATGATATTCCATTCATATACTTCATTTTTTGGATGATAGGTGAACAGGCCACTACTACTGTACTGCCACCACTTAATTTGGTCCACAGCTTTTTCCTACTTTTTATGATGAAACTATTGGCCATTGGTTGTGAAAAAAATACACAATCCATCTTCATATCAAGTGAAAAGAAAGTTATGTTTCCCTACAAGCTAGAGTGTAATGTAAGTTCTTATGCCTTTAAGCTTGTTCATTTATATTCACATGCTATAAATTAATTTAGGATAATTAATTATTATAAACTTATACATTTTCATCACAACTATAATTATTTAGATTTTTTTTGTAAAGTAGAATATCCTACTATTCATACTTCCAGAGAGTGCATCATGCATCAATGTTTCATATTTCTTATGACATTATCATATTAGGTGGAAAAATCAAATCCACTTCACTCATTGGTGCACATGACCTAATTATTTAAAAGTTGTGCACATTTACTGGAAATGATTTATCGATATTTCTCTAAAAGCTGTGTCATAGCAGCTACAAACACATCGAGAAAACGACTCATTTCGGGTTCAAGCAATTGAGTGGATAATTTAATTGGTCTAATTTGCCGCTTTGAATAGGGCAACAGCTTTCTCATTGAAATTTTGCTTCGATGATAATATAACCTCGTTTTAGTGGATAAAAGTATCTTTGCTTTGATTTTTATCTTGTTACCCTACAACATTGAATTCAATCTCGGTGATATTCAATTTTTTGTAGGTTTAGGGTGTTACGGTGACCATTTTGTTTGGAGCTACCTTCTTGCTTTAATTTTGAGCACTCTGCAGATAAATAATTTTTGTGACAAAGATAGGTGCAAATCATTTCACTACATAGTCAAGTAAAGTGGCTCGTATGATCAGGATCTACATACACTCCTTTCCTTTTATATATGACATTGGTAAGCCCACCCCCAATCACTCCCCCTGTCTCTCTCCCTCCTCTCTCCTCTTTGATGTGCTTCTGTTGACCGTGGGCATGGTGCACCTCTGTTGGGGTTTTCTACCGTCGGCAGTAAATTTGTATCAATCATGCGTCGTGCTCGGATGGTTAGCACGGGAGACAACGTGATTTAGGCGGTTCGACCTCCAAGGAGTAATACCCTACATCCGGTCGAGCTGCCGTGTTCCGGGCTAGGAGTGCTTGTAGTAGGGGTTACAAGCTGGTCGAGAGAGGGTGTCGAGCCCAAGTCCCTTGAGGTGGCGTTCGATCTGTAGATGGTCTAACCCTTGTAACCGTTGCCCTCCTCTCCCTTTTATAGTCACAAAGGGAGGGGCACAAGAGGGAAGTAGAAAGAGGTTCTCGTGCGTTGGTTGCTGGGACATCCCTTCGCACGTCGCTGTCGGTCAGGACGCATTGAAGCTGAGTCGTGATGCTTGGTCGTGGCGGCCGCCGCGTGGCCGAGTGTGATCGTTCATCTCGGGACGGCTAGCGTCTCATCCGAGTAGTTTGTGTTTGCCTTAGCTCGCTCGAGTACTTGACTTAGCCCGCCAAGCTTGAGCCTAAGCCTAGGCTCGTGCGCGTCGTAGAGGGTACTTGAGTGCCTCGGGCCGAGCTTGCGTGTGGCGAGTGGGAGATGATGGCGATGGGATGGCCGCACGACCGGTCGTGCCAACATTAAGGCTCTTGTCGGTGGTGAGCTACTTGCATGGTCGCCACCGTTGTACTTGCATGGCGTGGGGAACCGTTCCCCCACGAGCGTCGGTGGTGGAGCTCGCGCCTTGAGCTCGCGCCACGTGTCATGGCCCACATACCATTCGGAGCCGGAGGGGAGGTCGTGCGAGGCGAGAGACTTCTCGTGCGAGGCGGAGACATGTCGTGCGAGGCGGAGACTTGTCGTGGGGATCCCTCTTGTAGGGAACTTGGTCGGAGATGTAGCTATCTGGCCGGAGACTGGACGTCTTGTCTTGACCAGGGTCTTGAGTCTTCCACATCCTGAATCTTGGCCTTGACACTGTCAATCTTGGCCTTCACGTTTTCAATGGTGTTGGGCCATCTTGTGTTTAAGGAAGATCATCTCGCCGTCAAAGGGGGCCCTAATACGGGCCCTCGTCGCAGCCCTCGAGCCTCGAGAGGGAGTCAAGGATTCGCGCTCGGGCTCGACTGGACGATCCCGGTGTTGATGGTGTTCTTCGTATTCTCGAAATTTTGCTTCGATGATAATATAACCTCGGTTTTAGTGGATAAAAGTATCTTTGCTTTGATTTTTATCTTGTTACCCTACAACATTGAATTCAATCTCGGTGATATTCAATTTTTTGTAGGTTTAGGGTGTTACGGTGACCATTTTGTTTGGAGCTACCTTCTTGCTTTCGTTTTGAGCACTCGCGGATAAATAATTTTTGTGACAAAGATAGGTGCAAATCATTTCACTATATAGTCAAGTAAAGTGGCTCGTATGATCAGGATCTACATACACTCCTTTCCTTTTATATATGACATTGGTAAGCCCACCCCCAATCACTCCCCCTGTCTCTCTCCCTCCTCTCTCCTCTTTGATGTGCTTCTGTTGACCGTGGGCATGGTGCACCTCTGTTGGGGTTTTCTACCGTCGGCAGTAAATTTGTATCAATCATGCGTCGTGCTCGGATGGTTAGCACAGGAGACAACGTGATTTAGACTGGTTCGACCTCGAAGGAGTAATACCCTACATCCAGTCGAGCTGCCGTGTTCCGGGCTAGGAGTGCTTGTAGTAGGGGTTACAAGCTGGTCGAGAGAGGGTGTCGAGCCCAAGTCCCTTGAGGTGGCGTTCGATCTGTAGATGGTCTAACCCTTGTAACCGTTGCCCTCCTCTCCCTTTTATAGTCACAAAGGGAGGGGCACAAGAGGGAAGTAGAAAGAGGTTCCGTGGCTTGGCTGCCGGGACGTCCCGTCGCACGTCGCTGTCGGTCAGGACGCATTGAAGCTGAGTCGTGATGCTTGGTCGTGGCAGCCGCCGCGTGGTCGAGTGTGACTGTTCATCTCGGGACGGCTAGCGTCTCATCCGAGTAGTTTGTGTTTGCCTTAGCTCGCTCGAGTACTTGACTTAGCCCGCCAAGCTTGAGCCTAAGCCTAGGCTCGTGCGCGTCGTAGAGGGTACTTGAGTGCCTCAGGCTGAGCTTGCGTGTGGCAGAGTGGGAGATGATGGCGATGGGATGGCCGCACAGCTGGTCAGGCCAACATTAAGGCTCTTGTCAGGGTGAGCTACTTGCATGGCTGCCAGCCGTTGTACTTGCATGGCGTGGGGAACCGTTCCCCCACGCTCGTCGGTGGTGGAGCTCGCGCCTTGAGCCTGCGCCGCGTGTCATGGCCCACATACCATTCAGAGCCGGAGGGAGGTCGTGCGAGGCAGAGACTTCTCGTGTGAGGCGGAGACATGTCGTGCGAGGCGGAGACTTGTCGTGGGGATCCCTCTTGTAGGGAACTTGGTCGGAGATGTAGCTATCTGGCCGGAGACTGGACGTCTTGTCTTGACCAGGGTCTTGAGTCTTCCACATCCTGAATCTTGGCCTTGACACTGTCAATCTTGGCCTTCACGTTTTCAATGGTGTTGGGCCATCTTGTGTTTAAGGAAGATCATCTCGCCGTCAAAGGGGGCCCTAATACGGGCCCTCGTCAGTAGCCCTCGAGCCTGAGAGGGAGTCAAGGATTCGCGCTCAGGCTCAGCTGGACGATCCTGGTGTTGATGGTGTTCTTCGTATTCTCGAAATTTTGCTTCGATGATAATATAACCTCAGTTTTAGTGGATAAAAGTATGCTGCTTTGATTTTTATCTTGTCACCCTACAACATTGAATTCAATCTCAGTGATATTCAATTTTTTGTAGGTTTAGGGTGTTACGGTGACCATTTTGTTTGGAGCTACCTTCTTGCTTTAATTTTGAGCACTCTGCAGATAAATAATTTTTGTGACAAAGATAGGTGCAAATCATTTCACTACATAGTCAAGTAAAGTGGCTCGTATGATCAGGATCTACATACACTCCTTTCCTTTTATATATGACATTGGTAAGCCCACCCCCAATCACTCCCCCCGTCTCTCTCCCTCCTCTCTCCTCTTTGATGTGCTTTTGTTGACCGTGGGCATGGTGCACCTCTCGTTGGGGTTCTCTACCGTCGGCGTAAATTTGTATCAATCATGCGTCGTGCTCGGATGGTTAGCACGAGAGACAACGTGATTTAGGGCGGTTCGACCTCGAAGGAGTAATACCCTACATCCAGTCGAGCTGCCGTGTTCCGGGCTAGGAGTGCTTGTAGTAGGGGTTACAAGCTGGTCGAGAGAGGGTGTCGAGCCCAAGTCCCTTGAGGTGGCGTTCGATCTGTAGATGGTCTAACCCTTGTAACCGTTGCCCTCCTCTCCCTTTTATAGTCACAAAGGGAGGGGCACAAGAGGGAAGTAGAAAGAGGTACTGTGCTTGGTTGCTGGGACATCCCTTCGCACGTCGCTGTCGGTCAGGACGCATTGAAGCTGAGTCGTGATGCTTGGTCGTGGCAGCCGCCGCGTGGTCGAGTGTGACTGTTCATCTCGGGACGGCTAGCGTCTCATCCGAGTAGTTTGTGTTTGCCTTAGCTCGCTCGAGTACTTGACTTAGCCCGCCAAGCTTGAGCCTAAGCCTAGGCTCGTGCGCGTCGTAGAGGGTACTTGAGTGCCTCAGCCGAGCTTGCGTGTGGCGAGTGGGAGATGATGGCGATGGGATGGCCGCACACCGGTCGGGCCAACATTAAGGCTCTTGTCGGGGTGAGCTACTTGCATGGTCGCCGACCGTTGTACTTGCATGGCATGGGGAACCGTTCCCCCACGCGCGTCGGTGGTGGAGCTCGCGCCTTGAGCCGCGCGCCACGTGTCATGGCCCACATACCATTCGGAGCGGAGGGAGGTCGTGCGAGGCGAGAGACTTCTCGTGCGAGGCGGAGACATGTCGTGCGAGGCGGAGACTTGTCGTGGGGATCCCTCTTGTAGGGAACTTGGTCGGAGATGTAGCTATCCGGCGGGGAGACTGGACGTCTTGTCTTGACCAGGGTCTTGAGTCTTCCACATCCTGAATCTTGGCCTTGACACTGTCAATCTTGGCCTTCACGTTTTCAATGGTGTTGGGCCATCTTGTGTTTAAGGAAGATCATCTCGCCGTCAAAGGGGGCCCTAATACGGGCCCTCGTCAGTAGCCCTCGAGCCTGAGAGGGAGTCAAGGATTCGCGCTCAGGCTCAGCTGGACGATCCTGGTGTTGATGGTGTTCTTCGTGTTCTCGATGGGTGCGCGCGAGCACATCTGCCGGATGTAGCCTCTGAGCTCGTGAGTCAGTTGGAGACTTACTCGCGAGCTTTTATGTGTGATCATAGTCGTTGTAGCTTGGGAACGCTTCGTCGAGGTAGTCGTGGCCATCGTGGATGCGGGCATAGTAGTGGGCGCGGGAATCTCGGCTGACATGACTGTTCCATCATGACCGCGCACAGACATTGTAGGCCTGTATGCTGTGGGGATCGAGGCGTTGCGTGAGTGGGTGCTTGTTTCGCTAGGGGGCGCGCGTGGGCGAAGGTTCCACTGACACGGCGGCCCCGGCGTCGAAGGCGAGGGGCCACGCTTGCCCCTTTAAAACCGTGCGTCGGGCACGGTTTCAGGACATTGCTTCCCATTATCTTCTTCCTCCGTGCTCACATCCCGCTTCATGAGCTTCTGCATCCGTATCGCCAACTCCTCTTCCGCTTCCAGCCGGCCCGAGACTCCGCCGCCGCGATGTCAAACTGGACGTGCTCCAATGTGTCCCACGAGCAGATCCTCCATCTTGTCGAGGCGGGCCAGCTTCCTCCGCTCACTACTACCGTGGAGTGGAGGGTTCCCGGCGACAAGTCCGTGCCTCACTCCCCAAAGGGGTTCATGGTGTCGTTCGTGGCCTTCCACGAGCGCGTCTTTTCAGTCCCCGCTGGGCGATTCATCTGCGGCTTCAACTGCAGCACTTCAACCCGAACAGCATCCAGCAGATTGTGGCATTTGAAGCGACGTGCGAAGGGTACCTGGGAATCGGTGCCCATTGGCACCTTTTCCGGTACTTCTTCAAGTTCGCGTGCTTGAAGGAAGGTTCCCGGGCGGAAACGATCGGCTGCACCAATCTCCAGATGAAGCAGGGCCGGGGCGACAACTACATCCCGGTGTCCCTGACCAGCTCGAACAGTGGCTGGCATAAGGGGTGGTGCTATCTGCGGAACGACCCCGAGTTTGCGCTCCCGACGTACACCGGGAACTCCATCGCGGAGTCGCGGAGGAACTGGTCGAACGGCCCCGCGAAGACGGAGCAAGAGAAGATCCTCAAGGATCACTAGGCGGTGTTGCGGTGTCTCCGAGGAGCTGGAGTTACCTTGGCGGAAGTACTCGGGCAGTATCATGCCCGAGGAGTCATGCCGCTCTGTAGGTGGCCACTTCGCCTCTGCGAAATGCGGTCGACCGGGCCCTCTGGACAGGGACCGTGACTGCACCGACCCTCCCGTCGCTGCTCGAGGTCCAGTGTCGTGTGGCGCAAGCGATCGGGAGGTCGTCCTACTCGTCGCCGCCAGCACGGCTACTCCCGATGCTCCCCAACGAGGGGACAAAGAAATTTGTGAGTCACTATCTTCTCGATGCATCTTGCTTGTTATGGTTTTTTGTTGTGAAGTCGATCTTCTCGGAGGCCTTCTACTCCGCCGACTTTTTTGCCTTCTTGTCGTTGTAGTTGAAGTGTGCCTACCTCATTCCGACCAAGGCGCCTCTCCCGGAGGAGGTGATTTTCAACCGGAACAAGGCGACGGTGTTGAGGCGGCACGCCACAAAGAACGCCGGATCGCCAAGCGCGATCAAAATGCAAAACCGCATCAAGAGGCGGAAGGCGGGGGGAGCGTGGCATCTCCTCCGATGAAGATCCGTCGCCGCAGCCATCGTGGAGTGGCGACGTACCCGCGTAGAGGTTGATTGGAGCAACATGTCGGGGTCATCCTCGTCGTCGCCTCCCCCGCGCCACCCCCTTCGGACGAAGACTCGGCGCCTCCCCTGCCGACAGGGGTCGTGATGTCATGACGTCAACGGCGCCGGAGCCTTCACCGGCCGCGGGCGCCGTGTCGGTCAAGGATGTGATGGACTTGGTGGCGTGCCAGTATGTGGACTTCCCTGGCATCAGGACCATCGACCTCGACGCCCTTGAACTCCCCCGGCAATGACCGAGGAGATGCCGGAGGTGGCGACGGGGAGCGAATGTTCGTTGAGCCATCAATCTTGGAAACCATCGCGTCGGTCACGTCGGCGCCGCGCCAATATGATGGCGCTAGTGGCTCGGCAACCTCCGCCACCCCGAAGCGGCGAGAGAGGGTTCTCGAGGAGTCCGCGGCGGTGCGAGTCGCCCGCGGTCGTGTCCGCGCCATCGCCGACCGGGGAGGACCATGGCGCGTCCCCGCCCTAGCCGCGCGAAGCGTTGCATCCGCGCCCGCCGTTGCGGTGGCCGACGCGGCGGAGGGTTTTGTCGAGAGGCGGGGCCTTCATTGTCCCGTCCGGCCGCCACTACCACGGAAGAAGTTCTCGTGACGGGCGAGCCCACCGTGGCCCCTCAAGAGCGTGTTGCCCCCGAGGGCATGACAAGAGCCGCCTCCCGGAGATCCAACAGCCGAGGAGGACACGGGCGCGACTTTGTCTAGGGCACGGCAAGTGGTGAGGCGCGGGCCCTCGAGCTCGCCCCCGCACCCCGTGGGCGGCCGTCTCCGAGGCCGGCGACGACGTCGAGGACGATGAGGAGGTAGCGGCGTGCAACACCCCGGGAGTGTGGGTTGGAGTGGGTGCGTCACATGTTCAACGAGTTGATCCTCCCCGCGACCTCGGTAAGTTTTCCCGCTTAAAACTTGTTTCTTCGATTCTCTAGTTTTTCTAGCACGTGAGCTCCACGTGGAGCGGGCCCAGTGGAGATGCGGCTTGTCGTGGCTCGGGTGGTGGCGGACGCGAGTTGGCGAGTACATATGATGTGAGTATAAGTTTCAATGTGGTTGACCTCTCTCCGTTTTTTGTCTTGGAAGAGTCGAGGATGACTCCTTTTCAAGGGGGGGAGGATGATATGACCATGCTAGCACCGATAGCCTCTCCAACCACATTTCCAATTTCTACGGACCTATCACTCGTAGCCGAGCTAAAAAGATCCAACAAGAGGTGCACGCGCTACTTTATGAGTTTCAACTCAATTCCAATGATAACTTTATGCTAACTAATTCTTGTATGTTGATACTACTTAGGTTTGTTGAAGAGAATCATCAAGACGAAGTTCACAAAGCTAGAATCGACAAAGTTCTCATCATTCGGCAATTTACAAGCAATCGCAAGTCATTCGGCAAGCTATTCGGCAAAGTCCTGAGTCTGAAGTTCGGGCATTAAACTGTACCAATTTATGAAGTTTCACATAGCATGCTATACACCGTTGGAAAGCTTATCGAGTTAGCTTTCCAACGCATCTAGCCCCACGTCATTTGAAGATTCCTAGAAGAAGTTATGATCGAAACATTGAAAACTGCTCAGCAGTCAAACAGCCACGCGGAAACAACTCAGAAGGTCATCTCGGGAGATCCTTTCACATTGGCGACGTATTCAGTTTGTTTTCGTGTTTCCACCCACCTAGGAGGGTTGTTCCTAGTATAAATACCCCCCCCATATGTAAGCTAAGAACAATTTTTTGATGATTTGAGATTAATCCATTAATATTGCAGCCGAGCTGCCCGAGTGCTTACTCATTCCTTGTTTTTCCTCGTTCTACTTGGACTTGTGAAGAGATCTCTCTGAGGTCCACTAGTTCGTGCTTTGTGAGTTCCAGTATGGCTGCCTCGCTTTGTGTTGATTAGCTCCGGTTGTGGTTCTGCGGTCGTTTGGAGATCGAGTCGAAGTCCTCGTAGGTTCGGTGTCTCTCTCCCCGTCGTTTGGGTCGCATCCAACCTTGGCTAGGTATAAAGCTAGTTATCCGCTGATCTTCAGCAAGTTATCTTCTAATTCCAGTAAGTTATCATCCTCTTTCCGCTACCCCATCGTCGTTCTTCAAGTTCAAGACCTACTGCCGTGAAGATCGGGCCATCCTCGTTCTAACGCCGGGTTAGAACCTATCATCTGGTATCAGAGCTTTCGTTGACACGGTAGGTCTCGTCACCATCCATATATTTATCCTTATTTGATTTGCTACATATATTTGTTCATATCCTATAGTCCAAAGCAAAAAAAATACCTATAGCCCTTTGTCCGTACTTGCTACCTTGTGTTCTTGTGTGCTTCAAGTTGCTAGTCCCCACCGTTTATTATATATCTTTTGTTACCAGTACCCTTGTTAGTATTATTAAAAAAAGAGGTCAAAAAAAGAGAGAGAAAAGATTCAAAAAAAAGAAGTTATAGAAGAGCAATGAAACAAAAATTGAAGGAAGAAGCGTGTTGCTGAAATTTTCAGTTGCATCTTGAAGTTGGTTGTGATCTTGTTTGCTGCAACTTTATATCTTTTGAACACATCAATTTACTTGGTTGACAAGTACCACAGCCCCTCCTTGTTTAGCCACCTATAGCTCCACTTCAAATCTGAAACCAGGACATTCAAATCGTAATCCTTACGACCTCACTACCACCTCCGTTGAAGCTGCCAACACTAGCACAAACACAGGTCCTTGAGGACGGGCAGAACTTGGGTAAGTAAGTGGTGAGTTTGAGTGTTTCCACAAGTACTTCTTATTCCATATATTTCTTGCTGCCCCTAACATGACAAGGATCAGATTCTAGTATTCATGGCGGGCACCATGAAGAGGATGAACGCCCGGTTTCTCGGGGCTGAGATGTGTTGCATGGCGGACTCACTTGTGGAGGCAATGGGAAGGATGTTTGATGCTCGCCTTCCAGCAGCAGGAGGACGTGGACCACGTCGTGATCAAGAAGACCATCATCGGGAGGACTCCGGAGATGAGAATTCTGGTTCGGCCATGGATTTGATCGGTTCGGTGATGACCGAGGAGGATATGGTGGTGGTCGTCGTGCTGATTTCGATAATTAGTGTGGAGGCCACCGTGCTGATTTCCATAATCAGCGTGGCGGGCGTCGTGCACACGAGCGTCGTGTGAGATTTGAAGACGAAGAGTTCGAAGATCATGAGGAAGGGTCTGATGTTGGAAATCCCTTTGGTCGTGGTGGGAGGTTTGACCGGCGTCATCATCATCGACGTGCTGATTTTGAAGATAGGGGATTTCACCGCAGTCGTCGTCATTATGATGACCCCTATAATATTGCTCGTGTCAAGTTGAGTATCCCCAAGTTTACTGGAAAGGAGAATGCTGATGAGTATCTTGAGTGGGCTGAACAATGTGATCAAATTTTTAGATTGCATAATCTTTCAGATCAGCGTAGTGTTAACCTTGCTTCGGTTGAGTTCTCCGGATACACTCTCACTTGGTGGAATCGGGTGTAGGAGAATCAACTTCGGTTAGGTCTTGGATATATTCATACTTGGGAAGAAATGAAGCGAGTGATGAAGAGGCGTTTTGTTCCTTCGAGTTATGAGCGTGACCTCATGAATCATTTGCAAACATTGAGGCAAGGAAAAAGATCGGTTGATGAGTATTTTAAGGAGATGGAATTGCTGCTAGTTCAGACTGGAACTAGAGAAAGCATGGAGTCTAAAATGGCAAGATTTCTTGGAGGTATTAATGAGGAGATCGCTGGTTTTGTGGAGATGTTTCCATATCATACTTTGCAAGATCTTGTTGATCAAGCAATGCGCACTGAGAGGAAGATTCTGCAGGAGTCACGTGGAAGAACTTATGGTAGTCATTCTATTGCTGCCCCTTGGTGCAAACAGCAGTCCAGTACTTCTTTTGGTGGGGGAGATCTCAAGGTAGTACACCTAAACCTTTTCCATCAAATGGTACATCAAAGATGGCGGGTTCTAGTGCATCATCGCCTGCGAATCAGCAGCAACCTGCTGCCAGTTCAGCAGCACCAAGTGTTGTTTCAGGTGCCGCATCTTCCACTTGTAGTAGAGAAGTTGTTTGCCATAAGTGCCAAGGTCGTGGTCACATTGCCGCTCAATGTCCGAGCCGGAGGGCCATGTTGTTGAATGAAAAAGGTGAATGGGAATCAGAGAGTGATCCTGAGGATGATGGGCCGAGGTTTGATGAAGAACCTGAAGAGGAAGAAGAGAATGAGATTCAGCCTGATGAAGGTGATCATAATTGCTTTATTTCCCTTCGTGTCCTTAGTGTCACTGCTGAAAAGGAGGAGAATGGGCAGCGACACAATCTTTTCCACACCAGAGGCATGATTAAAGATAAGCTTTGTCGCATCATTGTTGATAATGGCAACTGCAATAATATTGCTAGCCAAGAGTTGGTCGACGATTGGGACTGAAATCTAGAAGACACCCAAGTCCGTACAAGATGCAATGGCTTAATGATTGTGGCGCGCTCGCGTGTGAGTCACATCGTGACAGTTCCTTTCTCAGTTGGGAAATATAATGACCAAGTGGAGTGTGATGTGGTACCTATGCAAGCATGCCAGCTGCTGCTAGGAAGACCTTGGTTATATGATCGTGATGTTCAGATTTTTGGAAGAACCAACAAGTTGTCTTTTGTGTACAAAGGAGAGCGAATTTCTTTGCTTCCTTTGACACCGGAGGAAATTATGAAGGATGATCTCAAGAAGAAACAGCGAGAGAGCGAGAACCACTTGAGAGTGACCCACAAGAATAGTGAGGGAGAGTTTCCACAGCCACATAAAACCCCACAGCCGCAAAGAACCCAAAAACCGGGAAAAGAGGGGTTAGTCATGATGGCTAGGAAAGGGGATCTAAAAGAATTGAGTGAACCTAATGCCATGTTCTTTGTACTCCTGTACAAAGACACTCTTCTTTCTACTAATACCTTACCCTCTACTTTGCCTTACAGGATTTTGAGGATGTGTTCCCTGACGAAGTATCACCAGGGCTGCCACCTATGAGAGGGATTGAGCATCAAATCGACTTAGTCCCTGGAGCATCACTTCCAAACCGAGTTGCATACCGCACCAATCCAGAGGAGACAAAGGAGATTCAGCACCAAGTGGAAGAATTGATCAAGAAAGGGTATGTCCAAGTAAGTCTTTCACCTGTGATGTCCCTATTTTGTTAGTACCTAAGAAAGATGGATCTTGGAGGATGTGTGTGGACTGCCGAGCTATTAATAACATCACAGTAAGATATAGGCATCCAATTCCTCGATTAGATGACATGCTTGATGAACTTAGTGGTGCTATTATATTCACTAAAATTGATTTAAGAAGTGGTTATAACCAAATTAGAATGAAAGAAGGAGATAAATGGAAAACTGCTTTTAAGACAAAATTTGTGTTATATGAATGGTTAGTAATACTTTTCGGTTTAACCAATGCTCCTAGTACTTTTATGAGATTAATGAATCATGTGCTTAGACCATTCATTGGCAAGTTTGTCGTGGTTTATTTTGATGACATATTAATTTACAGCAAGACTCTTGATGAACACGTTCAGCATATTCGGTGTGTGCTTGCTGTCCTACGTGAGCAAAATTTGTATGCTAACCTTGAGAAGTGCACCTTTTGCACCGACAAGGTAGTTTTTCTTGGTTTTGTTGTTTCAGGACAAGGTGTGGAGGTCGATGATGAGAAGATCAAGGTTGTGCGTGAATGGATGCCTCCACAGAACGTGAGTCAAGTGAGAAGCTTCCTCGGACTTGCTGGTTTCTACCGGCGCTTTGTGAAGGATTTCAGCACCATTGCTGCCCCAATCAATGAGTTGACCAAGAAAGAAGTGCCTTTCAAGTGGGGAGAAGCACAACAAAAGGCGTTTGAAGAATTAAAAATGAAGTTAACAACAGCCCCTGTCCTGGCACTCCCAGATTTCAGCAAGATGTTTGAAATTGAATGTGATGCAAGTGGAGTTGGAATTGGAGGCGTCCTCATGCAAGATAGGAAGCCAATTGCATTCTTCGGTGAAAAGCTAAGTGGTCCATCTCTTAATTATTCAGTTTATGATAAAGAATTATATGCTCTTGTTAGAAGTTTGGAAACTTGGCAACATTATCTTTTTCCTAAAGAATTTGTGATACATTCGGATCATGAATCATTGAAACATCTTAAAGGACAATTAAAACTGAATCAAAGGCATGCAAAATGGTGTGAATTTATTGAATCATTCCCTTATGTTGTTAAATACAAAAAAGGAAAAGAGAATGTGGTTGTTGATGCATTGTCTCGACACCATGCTTTGATAACTCAACTTGATGCTAAAATTCTTGGCTTGGAAAGTATAAAAGAATTATATGCAACCGATTCTTATTTTTCTGAACTATATTCCAAGTTTTGCAATGACAAAGGATGGGGAAAATATCACAAGCACGATGGATTTTTATTTCGAGCTAACAAACTATGCATTCCGGATTGCTCTGTTCGAATTTTGCTTCTACAAGAAGCTCATGCAGGTGGTCTTATGGGACACTTTGGAGCTAAGAAGACGGAGCAAGTGTTGGCCGATCATTTCTTTTGGCCAAAGATGAAAAGAGATGTTGAAAGACATGTTCTTCGCTGCGAATCATGCCACAAAGCTAAGTCTCGATTAAACCTTCATGGACTTTACACTCCTCTCCCTATTCCCAACGCTCCTTGGGAAGACATTTCAATAGATTTTGTTTTGGGGTTACCACGAACCAAAAGGGGAAGGGATTCGATTTTTGTTGTGGTCGATCATTTTAGTAAAATGGCACATTTTATCCCATGCCATAAAACTGATGATGCCTCACATATAGCTGAATTATTTTTCAAAGAAGTTGTGCGTTTGCATGGAGTGCTTCGCACTATTGTTTCTGATCGTGACACAAACTTTTTGAGTTATTTTTGGAAAACTTTGTGGGGAAACCTTGGAACACGTTTGCTATTCTCTACGACATGTCATCCACAAACGGATGGGCAAACTGAAGTTGTAAATCGAACACTTTCAATGTTGCTGCGAGCTGTTCTAAAGAAGAATTTAAAACTTTGGTAATAAAGCTTGCCACATGTTGAGTTTGCATACAACAGGGCAGTACATTCCACTACTAAATTTTCTCCATTTGAAATTGTATATGGTTTCAACCCCACTGCTCCCATAGATCTTTTGCCCTTACCTGTGCAGGAGCGTGTGAACGTTGACGCAAGCAAGCGAGCTGAATTTGTCAAGAAGCTTCATGATCAAGCTAGAACTAACATTGAAAAGATGACTGAGATTTACGAGAAGCGAGCCAGCAAGGGTAGGAAGAAAGTGTTGTTCGAACAAGGAGATTTGGTTTGGGTGCATCTTCGCAAAGATAGATTTCCCGACCAGCGCAAGAGCAAGCTGCAACCCCGGGCGGATGGTCCATTCAAAGTGCTTCACAAGATCAATGGCAATGCCTATGAAATTGATCTGCCAAGTACTTATGATGTGAGTACAAGTTTCAATGTGGCTGACCTCTCTCCGTTTTTTGGCTTGGAAGAGTCGAGGACGACTCCTTTTCAAGGGGGGAGGATGCTATGACCATGCCAACACCGATAGCCTCTCCAACCACATTTCCAATTTCTACCGGACCTATCACTCGTAGCCGAGCTAAAAAGATCCAACAAGAGGTGCACGCGCTACTTTATGAGTTTCAACTCAATTCCAATGATAACTTTATGCTACCTAAGTCTTGTATGTTGATAATACTTAGGTACGTTGAAGAGAATCATCAAGACGAAGGTCACGAAGCTAGAATCGGCAAAGTTCTCATCATTCGGCAAGGTCATTCGGCAATTTCCAGCAATCAGCAAGTCATTCGGCAAGCCATTCGGTAAAGTCCTGAGTCTGAAGTTCGAGCATTAAACTGTACCAATCTACGAAGTTTCACATAGCATGCTATACACCGTTGGAAAGCTTATCGAGTTAGCTTTCCAACGCATCCAGTCCCACGTCATTTGAAGATTCCTAGAAGAAGTTATGATCGAAACATTGAAGACTGCTCAGCAGTCAAACAGTCACACGGAAACAACTCAGAAGGTCATCTCGGGAGATCCTTTCACATTGGCGACGTATTCAGTTTGTTTTCGTGTTTCCACCCACCTTGGAGGGTTGTTCCTAGTATAAATACCCCCCATATGTAAGCTAAAAACAACTTTTGATGATTTGAGATTAATCCAGTGATATTGCAGCCGAGTTGCCCGAGTGCTTACTCATCCCTTGTTCTTCCTCGTTCTACTTGGACTTGTGAAGAGATCTCTCTGAGGTCCACTAGTTCGTGTTTTGTGAGTTCCAGTACGGCTGCCTCGCCTTGCGTGGATTAGCTCCGGTTGTGAATCTGCGGTCGTTTGGAGATCGAGTCGAAGTCCTCGTAGTTTCGGTGTCTCTCTCCCCGTCGTTTGGGTCACATCCAACCTTGGCTAGGTATAAAGCTAGTTATCCGCTGATCTTTAGCAAGTTATCTTCTAATTCCAGTAAGTTATCATCCTCTTTCCGCTACCCCATCGTCGTTCTTCAAGTTCAAGACCTACTACCGTGAAGATCGGGCCATCCTCGTTCTAACGCCGGGTTGGAACCTATCACCAGACCACCGCTACAGCGGCTTCCACCGAGCGGGACTCACTGGCTTCGAGGTTGGCTCTCGCCAAGGCCGAGGTCAAGAAGCTCCGTGTGGCCGCGGCGTCTGCTGAGGAGGTCACTGAGAGGGCCAGGACCGCCGCTGCTGCCACCGAAACCGCTGCCTGGGACACCGCCCAGGCTGCCGCTCGAGAGAAGGCGACGCTCGAGGTGAGGGTGTTGGAGCTGGAGTGTGACCTGGGGACACTGCCACGACGGACTTGGTGACGGCCGGCCGCCAGTTCGCTCAGGTCACCAACCAGCTTCAGGTGGTTTCCGAGGAGGCGACACGGCTGCGTGACAACAACGCCAAGCTGTCACATGATCTTGAGGGTGAGCCGTGTAGTCGCTTTCTTTCTTTGTTTTGCCCGCTGCTCATTTCTTGTCACGTTCTGATTTGCTGGCTGTGGTCGCAGGAGCACGCGTGACTCGCGCTGGGATGACCACGAAGTTGGCGGAGGTGAAGCAGGAGCTGAACACCGCCCTCCTCAAGGTCATCGAGAAGGATGGCACCATCGGGCGTCTGTCGGAGCAGCTTTAGAGTAAGTGTCGGACTTTGGCTCTGTCTTCATCTTTTCTGCGGACCCGCCATAACTTGTCGTTCTGATCGTCTTTCTGAGGTCAAGACCGAGCTGGAGCAGTCGCAGATGGCTCGGGAGCAGGATGCGACCGCCCTAACCCAAGCCCGGGATGCCCAGCGCAAGTCGGAGGCCATCAACCAGAAGGTCATCGAGGACATAGCCAAGCTTGGAAGGGCGATGAGCGCGGCCATGGCCGGGCTCGGCGTGTCACTCAGACCGATGACGCCCGAGACATTGATTGAAGAAGTCGGGCGCCTCCCTGGTGTGGTCCGAGAGCTTGAGCTGACGATGGCCCGGCGGGCAGTGCACTTAGTCCTCGCCATGTTCGAGTCGCACTACCAAGGGCTACACCGCATGGCGCTGAGCAGCGGTTGGGCCCCTGGCATTTCCGACGAGCAGTGCGACGAGCTGGAAAAAGACTGTGCCTCCTTCGCCCGTGACATGGCTGACGCCGTCTTGAAGGACCTGGAGCTGCTGCCACAGGATGCACCAGAGGACCCAGAAGCCCTCGGGCCCTCAAGTTAATTGTACCATAATTTGTTTTATGTAATAACTCAAACAAGTCGTAAGGCTACAAGCCATGTAGCTAAGTACTTTATTCGAATTGCATTACATCCCGGCTGCTTCCGAGCACTCGAGGACGATTGCAGCAAAGCGTAGTGGATCTTAGAGAACCGAGATGACCGAGCTTTACTCTGGAGCCACGGAGGCGTAGGAGTCAGAAGGCTCGGCCTCCTCAATCCGCTAAGCACAATCACTTGTTCGCAGCCCCTGAGAACTCAGAAGGTTCGGGAGGTAACTTGACGTGCTTTTGTTTGTGAAATCATTTTTTGGACTAGAGTCCAGGTGGTCACTCGAATGCTTTTGAAAAGAGGTCCGACAAAGACCTGAGGACTCGGGGAGTGTTCGCAAGTCTTCGTGCCGTAGCTGCGGAGGCGTAAGCACTAGGAGCTTTGAATGAACAGCAGTCCCTCACCCTACGCAGGCCATCGTCTTTACTTTTCACGAGATCCAGCTTCCGTCAAAAAAACCTTTCGCTTGTGCGATCGGTCTCGACACAGTTGTCAGAAATTTTGAAAAATTTCATGAAAAACGGGGAAGGGCATCGTGCCCTGGGTATTCCCCAAGCAGGGAGCGTCTTTGCACTGGTGCAAAGATGTTCGCTGCTCAGCCCCAAACGTTGTCGCAGACTCATGAACACAGCCAACGATAAGTTTCCGAACTTAAAGACATGTGAAAAAGGCATGCAACATCTATTTATTGATGTACGAGGTTTGAACTGTTACTCAAGGATAAAACGGGCGCAAGTGTTCGATGTTCCATGCGTTGGAGACGTCCCACCTGTCCTCGTACTGAATTTTGTATGTCCCTAGTCGGAGCACTTTGTGGATGATGAACAGCCCCTCCCAAGGTGGTGATAGCTTGTACTTGTCCTTGCTGCCTTGAACTCATCGGAGAACGAGGTCTCCGACATGGAACTCGCGGGGGCGTACGTTTTGCTCGTGGTAGCGCTGCAGGGCCTGCTGGTACTTGGCGCATCGCAGTAGTGCTACGACGCACGCCTTGTCGAGTTGATCGATCGTGTCCTCAAGCGTGACTTGACTCCCTTCCTCGGTGTAAGCCCGTACTCGCGGGCTGCCATAGTCGATGTCTGTGGGCAAGACCGCTTCGGAGCCATGCACCATGAAGAAAGGTGTGAACCCCGTGGCTCGGCACGACGTGGTGCGCCGGCTCCACAGCACGGACGGCAGCTCGACCACCCATCTTGCTCGGAACTTGTCGAGGCGCTTGAAGATTCGCGGCTTCAAACCTTGTAGGATCATGTTGTTCGCCCTCTCGACTTGCCCATTCATATTCGGTTGGGCAATAGACGACCAATCCACACAGATGTTGTTTTCATCACATAAGTTGAAGAATTTCTTTCACGTGAACTAGGTGTCGTTATCGGTGATGATCTTGTTGGGTATGCCGAAGCGATAGATGATGTTGGTGAAGAAAGACACCGCCTCGTCGGAGTGGGTGTTGGCGCTAGGCCGAGCCTCGATCCATTTGTAGAACTTGTCGGCCGCCATGAGAAGGTGAGTGAAGCCCTCAAGCGCTTGTCGGAGCAGCCCCACCATGTCGAGGTGCCAGACGGCGAAAGGCCACGTGATGGGGATGGTCTGAAGTGCCTGCGCCGGGAGGTGAGTTTGTCGAGCGTAGAACTAGCATCCTTCACAGCGCCGCACAATATCCTTGGAGTCTGCGACCACTGTGGGCCAATAGAAACCTTGTCGGAAGGCCTTTCCGATAAGTGTTCTCGGACCGGCGTGGTGACCGCAGGTGCCGACATATATCCCTTGCAACAGCTCACAGCCTTGATCCCCGAGGATGCACTGCATGAATATGCCGGCTGCCCCATGCTTGTAGAGTTCGCCGTCGATGAGGACGAATGCTTTAGCTCGGCAGGTGATGCGTCGAGCCTCCGTCTGGTCGGGGGGAAGCTTCCCCTCGACTAACCACTCGAGGATCGGGAAACGCCAGTCAAGATATTCAAGGTTTAGTTCGGGCGGTTGGTCGACCGCCATGACCTCGGGTTCCGATTCCTCGGGTGGCTTCTCCCCCTCCGCTCGTATGGAGGGTGAATGTTGATCACTCGCAAAGACCCCGTGAGGCACCGGGCAGTGAGTGGATGCGGTCTTTGCGAGTACGTCGGCTGCTTTGTTGTAGTTGCACAGCACATGATGAAGCTCAAGGCCGTGGAACTTGCCCTCCAGATCGCGTACAGCTTGGCAGTATGCCGCCATCTTCGGGTCCACGCAGTTTTGGTCCTTCATGACCTTATCCACGACCAGCTCCGAGTCACCCCTGATCTCGAGGCGTTTGATCTCGAGCTCGACAGCGATTCGGAGACCGTTGATCAGGGCTTCGTACTCGGTGGTGTTGTTCGATGCCGGGAAGTGTAGTCGTACCAAGTACTCAATGTGCACGTCAAGAGGTGAGATGAAGACAAGGTCTACACTGGCTCCTTCCTTCATGACCGAGCCGTCGAAATACATGATCCATGTCTCGTGCTCGATCGACGCTGGTGGAGTTTGAATCTCCGTCCACTCGGCCACAAAGTCCGCGAGTACTTGTGACTTGATAGCACTGCGTGGTGCGTACGTGATGTTCTGTCCCATCAGCTCGAGTGGCCACTTAGTGATCCTTCCCTCTGCCTCGGCGTTCTGTATGACCTCCCTGAGCACATACTTGGACACCACCTTGATGGGGTGCGCGTCGAAGTAGTGTCGGAGCTTGCGCTTGGTCATCAAGATCGCGTACACGAGTTTCTGCATCTAGGAGTAGCGTGTATTGGAGTCGGAGAGCACCTCGCTGACGAAGTACACAGGTCGTTGTACCTTTTGCGACCTTTCGGGCTCTTCTCGCTCGACCACCAAGGCTGTACTGACCACCTGGGTTGTTGCTGAGATGTACAAAAGCCTTGGCTCCTTAGGGATTAGAGCGGTCAAAATCGGAGGACTCTTGAGCATATTCTTGAGAGAATCGAGTGCCTCTTGCGCCTCGGGGGTCCACGTGAAGTGGTCGGACCTCTTCATAAGTTTGTACAGCGGCAGGCTGTGCTCTCTGAGTCGTGCTATGAAGCAACTTAGAGTCGCGAGGCAGCCCGTGACACGCTGCACGCCCTTCCGGTTCTTGACCCCATGTCCATGATGGCTGAGATCTTCTAGGGATTAGCCTCAATGCTGCGTTCCGACATGACAAAGCCGAGGAGCATGCCCCTCAGAACCCAAAAACGCACTTCTCGGGGTTTAGCTTTACCCCGTGCTGTCGTAGCTTCGTGAAGACCTCAGTGAGGTCGGAGACCAGGTCTGCTGTCTTTTTAGACTTGACGACGATGTCGTCGATGTACGCTTCTATGATGCGGCCTAGCAACTCCCCAAAGACACGTTGCATGCATCATTGGAAAGTGGCACCTGCGTTCTTGAGCACGAAGGGCATCGTTTGGTAGCAGTGCACGCCGAATGGAGTGATGAATGAAGTCGCGAGTTGGTCTGCTATGCACATCGCTATCTGGTGGTACCCGGAGTACGCATCGAGAAAACAGAGTGTTTCGCACCCCACCATTGAATCGACTACCTGATCTATGCGAGTCAAAGGAAACGGATCCTTGGGACATGCCTTGTTAAGGCTCATGTAATCAACACACATCCTCCATTTCTTATTCTTCTTCTTTACAAGTATAGGGTTTGCTAGCCACTCGGGGTGGAAGACTTCTCAGATGAACCCTGCACTAAGGAGCTTCATGATCTCCTCGCCAATCACCTTGCACTTCTCGTCGTTGAAGCGGAGAAGGCATTGTTTCACCGGTTTCGATCCCGTCTTAATGTTTAACTTGTGCTCGGCAACCTCTCTCGGGATCCCCTTCATGTCAGAGGGTTTCCATGCAAACACATCGAGGTTCGCTTTGAGGAAGTCGACGAGCGCGCTTTCCTATTTAGGATCGAGTGTCATCGCAATACGTAGCGTACAGCCGTCGTCAGAGATGACCGCATCCTTGACGTCCTTGGCATGCTCGAAAGAGCAGGCCGCTCGCTTGGACGACTCGGGGACATCCTGGTCCTCAGATCGAGGCTCGGCGCGGAGCCTCTCAGACCGGATGATTGCTTCAGCGAACTGAAAGCACTCAGCGTCGCACTCGTATGCCCGCTGATACGTTGGCCCTACTGTGATGATCCCCTTTGGACCGGGAATCTTTAGTTTCAGGTACGTATAGTTGGGCACGGCCATAAACTTCGCATATGCTGGCCTCCCGAGGATCGCGTGGTACGTCCCCGAGAACCACACCACTTCGAAGGTGAGGGTTTCCATGCGGGTTCTGCACGTCCCCAAACGTGACGGGTTGATCGATCTGCCCGATGGGGAGCGCCTCCATCCCGGGTACGACCCTGTGGAATGGCACAGTCGACGGCCTTAGTGCGGACCACGCGATGCCCATGTCGTCAAGCGTTGACGCATAGAGCACATCGATCCTGCTTCCCCCATCCATCAGGACCTTGTGGACCCTTTTGGACTTGAATAGGGGAGCTACCACTAGTGGGTAGGATCCAGGTTGAGGCACGTGGTCGGGATGGTCCTCGCAGTCGAAGGTTATCGGAACCTCCGACCACTTTAGATAGGACGGCTTCACGACGTCGATGTTGAAGACTTCTCGTCAGATGAGCTTCTCACGCCGCCTTGAGGGTCTTGCCAGAGATCCCCCGAAGATCATGTGCACCGCGCCGTCTTCACCCAAGTACGCAGCCCCCGCACCGTCGTCGTTGTCGGGTGGTGGGCCTCCCCTCTTGGGCTGGTCCGCCGTTCTTGGCTTGAGGGTGCCGTTGACGTAGTTCTTCATGAGTTGGCACTCCCTGAGCGTGTGCTTGACGGGACCTCGTGGTGCGGGCACGGTGTGTGCAAGAGCTTCTCGAAGTGGTCCTTGGACGGTGCGGGCTTGGTCGGGTTGCCCTTGGGGTGCGACGTCTTGCGCTCTACCACCGTGAAGAAGTTGTCATCGCGGCTGCGCATGTCATTCTTCTTCTTCTTTTTGAAGCGCGAGGACGTCCCTTCGTCGTGGTCCACGACTTGCTTCCCCTTGCCTTAAAGGGTGTTAAGCATCGCGGAGATCGCTTCCTCGCCATCGGTGTGGTTGCTCGTAATGTCGAGGAGCTCGCGGGTCATGCGAGGCATGTGGCACCGGAGTCGATGGACAAGGGACATGCACGTCGTGCCATTATGGAACGCCGAGATGGCATCGTTGTCGGTCGCATCGGGGAGCTCGGTGCAGCGCTTGGAGAAGCGTTGTATGTACTCGCGGAGGCTCTCCCCCGGCTGCTGCTTGCAGTTGCGCAGCTCCCACGGCTTGTCGGGTGCATGTAAGTGCCTTGGAAATTGACGACGAAGACCCGACGTAGGTCGGTCCAGTCGTTGATCTTGTCCCGTGGCAGGTGCTCGAGCCATGTCTGCGCAGAGTCGCGCGAGGTAGAGCGGATGATTCTTGATGACGAAGAGATCATATGTTGCTACCCCGGCATGGCACGCGAGTCGGTAGTCCTTGAGCCATACGTTGGGGTTGGTGTCCCCGTCGTACCTTGGCACGTTGGTCGGAGCGTGAAAGCGCAAAGGGAACTTTGCATCGCGGATGCTCTGACCTAAGGCCCGTGGACCTCTTTGGTTCGGCGACTAGCTTCGATCGCGGTTGTCGTCACTGTCGTGGCGCCTCCCGCACCCGCGGTCATCGTGGTGGCGCGAGCGATTGTCGCGGTGGTTGTCGACGCTCTCGGCCCACCGTCAGGCCTCAATGGTGTTCCGCGCATTGCGGTTGGGCCCAAAGAGGCTCCTGACCGCTGATGCCACGGCTCCGCCTCCCTCCCCGCGCTCTCGATGTTAGGACGGAGGCGGATTCAGGCTGTGCGCGGACGGTGCTCCCGCCCGCCCGTGTTTCGAGTGTTGGCGTGAGGGTGAGCTCTCCGCCTGTTGCGCTGCCGCCGCCTCGAGCAACGCCTTCAGTTGTTGGCGCACTCGTCACTCCTCGGAGGTCGCCGCCTCCGGGCAGCCGCACAGCAGCATGGCAGCGGCGGCAAGATTCTGCGACGCCCGCCGGAACAGTGGCGGTGTGTCAGCGTCGGTGTTCACACCGACATTCGCACCCTCATTGGCGTGTCGGTTGTTGTTGCGTGCTGGCCCGTGCGCCGGTGGCGTTGGTGCGTGGTCGTGCGGCTAACCGGCAGCCGGATGGCACTCACGCCGGTCACCGTTCCCCTCATGGTGCTCCTCCTGCACAGGGATGTCTTGTGTAGGCCGCCGGTCGCGAGGCTCGACATCCATGCCCAGCTCTTGGTGAAGAAGGGCCAGCTCCTCATCGAACTAGCGCCTCGCCTCTGCAAGTTGATCGAGCCGCACCCGCCACTAGGCGTCGGCGGCACGGTGGTGCGGAGTCAACTCCGGTTCGGAGCTGCTCAATGCGGAGGCCACGCAGATGTTGCATTCCCACGTGGGGTCATGCCGTCGCATGGTCCGTGCCCTCGGAGTCGCCGTAGACCCAGGGGCAGCGCCGGTTGCGCAGAGGTTGTTGACGTAGGCCGTCACCGGGTTGTCCGGGAGGCTGGGTTGTCCATGGGGGTGCATCGCGGTGTACCGCTCTATGAACTCCCCCCAGGCCAGCGGCTCGTCTCCGCTAGACTAGAAGGCAAGGTCGGTGAGGTAGTAGGCGGCGAGCCTAAAACGCTCCTGTGTTGGGTTAGGCCCCAACATGTCAATGATGATCTCGTCTGTGAAGCCTCAGACAAAAGCCTCGCGTCCCGCAGTGTAACACCCTAAATTTCCACTTTTGAATTTAATTAAAATTTTGCTTAGCAACATTTGCTCTCGTTTAAGGAATATAAGGAGATTGTGTTTTTCTAGGCATTTAATCATTTTTATTAATTAAATAATGAAGTATACGAGTTCACTGTTGCATACATGTTGTTGCATTGTTTTTGGAGTGTTAGAATTCAAATTCATGTTTGAATTCATTGGTTGATTGTTTTTGTAAAATAGAAAATCATCTCCCTTTACCCTCCTTCCCCTTCCCCATCTTCTGGCCGCAGCCTTGCTAAGCAGCCCACCTGCGCTGGCAGCCCAGCAAGCCTTCCCCTACGCCACAGCCCGCATTGGCCTTCCGGCCCAGCGCAGCCCAAATAGCGCGCCGCTGTCTCCTCCCCCGCGCGCGGCCCGGCCCGACGGGCGGGACCCGCCGGTCATTCCGTCCGCCGCGCCCGGCCCCGACCGAGCCGGGGTCGAGCTCGGGGCGGACCCCGACTCGGCGTCCGCGCCACGCCGTCCCGAGCCCACGAGCCCGCTCGCCTAGGCACTCCGCCCTATAAAGCCTCCGCCACACCCCCGGCTGTGCCGCCCTCGCTCAAAACCCTAAAACCTGAGCTTCCCCCACCGCCGCGCAAAACCCTAGGGTGCCGCCGCAGGTGATTTCCGCCGTCGCCGCCTTCCAGCCGTCGAGGAGACCCTCAGGAGCCGTGCGTGGAGGTGAGGAGCTCCTTGGTGCGGCTTGTGCACGTCCCCGCGTTTCAGAGCACCCCGAACGAGTTCGCCGGACCTCCGCCGCAGCGCCTCTCCGTCGTCCGCCGCCCGGAGTCCACGACGCCGCCCTTGGAGCTCACCGTGGCGTTCGTTGTTCGCTTCTGGTCGTCCTGGTGCACCCCAGTGCCTTGTTCGCGTTGCGCCGCCACTCGCCGCGTCTTGCGTCGCCGCCGGCCTAACGCCGCCGCCGCCGCGCTCGCGCTTCACCAAGGCCGCCGGATCCCCAACCGACGGTCCAGATCTTTTCGCGGGCGGGTCAAACCGACACACGCCGGTCCACCCGAAGGACCCGACCCGCCGGCAAATCTCAGCCGCCGGATCTTGATCCAGCGGATCAGATTCGCCCCCTCGTTTTAGCCACGCAAAGAAAACCCTGAGCTTCTTGAAATTTACTACCCGGTCCTTCCACCTTAAGGTTTTCTCACAATTAGGTCCAGTTTTCTTCAGTTTAGCCCTGAAGCTTAGTTTTTCTTTACAGTTTAGTCCTTAAACTTGTGTTAGTCGTATCTTAGCCATTTTCACTCTGTTTTCAGCGTTCTTTATGCCCACGCCATCGTCTCGACGAGTAGATTAGTTTTCTGTTGCTTTTATTTCTGTTTGAGATGATTGGTGTACTGTTTCTTATTTGTTTCCATTGTATGCTTGTTTGTGAATGTTTGAAGCGTAGAGTACGAGCAGTTCGAGGACTTCGCTGCCGTTGAAGAATTTCAAGACCCTGAGCAGTTTCCGGAGCTGGTAGAAGACAAGTCCTTGCTGCATTCCCGTTGATCCTATTACAACATGCATTTTAGTTACACTGTTATTTATTATTGCTTTGCATTAAATTTCTTTGCATTAAATTGATGGGTCCTATTGTTAAGGTTCGACTAGCTTTGTTTATCCTATGCCTTGATCAACCTGGGTTTATTTTATGTTGGGTAGCACATGCTAGAGCTTTACCTTGGTTTCGAGTGGTTTTAATGAACACTTATCAATCTGGATTTATTAATGTTGTTATTCAAGTAATGCAAGAACACCTTATGCTTGTTAATCGGAACATGGAGCGACCACCAAGAAAAATAGTACAACCACAAGACATATGGCTCTGTCTTGGCTTAATAATTAGAGAACTAGGTGTTAGGTATGCTTTACTTGATAAGGGTTGGGGGCTGACAGTAGATGGTGTATGGACCTGCTCTTGCGAGGTGTGGGCTTGGCTGAGACACGGTACTCGCCAGGGAGCTTTATACGTTGCACTGATCAGGTAACCTAGCAGGCAGCCTGCATCTGGGGATCTTTGTAACGGCCTCGTAGCATCCCTTGCGGCCACACCTTGGTAGTGTGGTATTGTTCCTACTTTTGCACAGCATGGTTGGGTCTAAAACTCTTTTGAGTTTTTACACAACTTGTGGGTAAAGATGTACAACCTCTGCAGAGTGTAAAACTGACAAGTTAGCTGTGCCCACGGTCAAGGGCGGCCTGGACCCTCACATGAGTAATTTATGGAAGATGGAACTTTTAATCTTGTGCATTACATTCTATGGTTCAGTTGCATTTGTTATTCGGGTTTGGTATATACTTCCACTTGCTAGTAACAGCTGCTAAATAAAACTTGACCAACTAAAACGCTGACTTGCTTAATAACCATCAGCTTCCACCATAAAGCCTTGCATGTTGTTATAGAACTTTTCCCTTGTTGAGTACGACATGTGCTCATGCTTGTTGTTTCTATATTGCATTTACATTACCTGGCTGCTGCTCAGATGGACGCTTTAAGGATTTCCCTGGAGAATTCGATGAGTTCTAGGCGTTCGTTCTCCAGTCAGCTGCCTGTGGAGGACTTCTGTGTGTGTTTCTATTTTTGTTGTTAGCTACTCAAACGATTGTTAGTTGAGACATTTGGTCATGTAATAACTGTTTAATACTCTCTTTACGATTTACACTGTGTTTTGGTATTCACTGAGTCGATGCATCTGTGTAACTTGATCCTGGCGCACATGTATTCTATGCATTCAGATTTGCCCTTAAAACTGGGTGTGACAAAGTGGTATCAGAGCCGTGTTGACTGTAGGACGTTAGCATAGTTAGAACTGGTCGAAAAACTAAGGATTTTATAATAATAGAAGCCACACATAGCTTAGTTTGCTTTATTCTGTTTATTATATCTAATCTTGGTTTAATCCCATCCTTGGTTTGCTTTTGTTATCTAAGCTTGATCTTGTCTCATCTAGTAATCTGCACTTGTCTCATCTATCTTAGATGGTTCGCCGACTGAAGACCACTCGTTCAGGTGCTTACCACTTTCCAAGGTACCTGGTGGACCAGGACTTCTACTGCTACTCCACGGAGAGTGATGAGCACCATGGAGTCTCTGAGGAGGGAAGTGGAGCGAACTCTGCTTCAGAGCAAGCTTCACCACCCACTTCAGTCATTGAGCTGTCAGATGATGAGCCAGAAGAGGAGCCATCTGAAGATCAAGAACCAGGAGGTGATCCAGATGACCACTCAGACCCTGAGGACTCGGATCCGGAGGATGGAGATGCTGATGATCAACCAGCACCTGAGTAGTGGGAGGTGGTCGTCTGTCACCATGATGGAGGGCATGCACGCTTTCCTTCCAAGTTGAGGAGGCTATTCCAGTGTCTCCACCTGCATGTGACCATTGACTACGTTGGACTAAGGAGGACTCATCCTCGTTATCCAACGCAGTGGGATGTGTCAGTGCGCATCTTGGAGGATAACCCACAGGAGGGCGGACTGTACGAGGTTACTGTTCACCATGCTCTAGCCACCAGAGCTACCTTCGCTGTAGGAAGAGATGAGGCTACTAGAAGGGCTCTTTCTGCATGGTGTTATGAGGAGGCTCACCATCTCACTAACACTGTGTGGGGTGATTTTCCCTGTCGACGTGCTGGAGCTGTGGGCAGCGTGATTCCAGTGGCTAATGTAAACTTGGGACCACGCTATGCAACTCAAGTGGGACTTGTAGCAGCTCTCAACACCAACCTTGATGACACCATCATGGAGCTGCAAGACCTCCGGGGTCAGCAAGATGAGGACCGGAGGGAGATCAAAAGGCTCAAGGCAGTGATCGCGGGACAAGATGAGGAAGAGGTGCAGGAAGATGGAGAAAGATGGCCTGCAATGTCACCAAGACCCAGGAGGACAAGCTATGGGTCACTTAGATCCCGCACCCGGATCATTTAGCCTTAGGTGCTAGGTGTCTTTTATCTTCAGTTATAGAGTCTGTAATCGTTAGAACGACACGTTGGATCGGTGTGTTAGCTAGTGGTGTGTTTGAGTGCTTGATTTGTGAACATTTGTGAGTTGGATCTTTGTGTGATTGCAGTGTGTTGTGGATTAATGCCACAATGACATTGGTTTAGAAGTAAAGTTTGGTTAGTGGGTTTAAGTTCTGTTCCATCCATATTTTATCTTGCGAAATTCGTAATTCTTTATCTATCATATTTTATCTATCATGAGGAATATCTTGTTGCAAAATCTGTTCACGTCACTTCCTGACACAGCAGTAGTGTTTTATTTTTATCAACCAATTGGGTTCGTTCAAAAATTTTATACATGATTTTCTGTAAAAATTCAGCATTGTTCAGCATGTATTATGGGAGTTACGGACAAAACACTAAGCCAACAGAATCTGTCAAATCCTGCTGACACAGCTGACTTTACTATTTTATATCTCGAGTTGTAGACCTCCGATTGAGGCAAATCCAATTGGATTGGTTCAGTAATTTGATGCACCATATCTCCAGAAAAATTCATGATTTTTGGTTACCCGTACAGTGAGATATCTCTATTTCTTTACAGCTATCAGAATTTGTCTTAATCTGGAAGTCTGCATTGTTTATCATTTCAACTTTTCTATCATTGTCATAATCTAAATCAGTGTTTCTAACGCTCAGATGGTGAACACCAGGTCCGGATCAGGAGTTGATCGGCCTCCAGTGACACGCCAAGGACGAGGCAGCAGTTCAGGCAGTGCACCGCAACCAGCACCAATGGATCTCATGCAGCAGTTCTTCCCGAACCAGATGCAGCTACTGGAGAATCTGACCAACACTGTGGCCAACCTGCAGGCCCAAGTCAACAACCCTCCTCAGCCACCACCACAGTAGCCGACGCCCATGAACAAGCATAGGGAGTTCATGAGCCACCGTCCGCCAGTGTTCACCCATGCTGCTGATCCACTTGATGCTGATGATTGGCTGAAGACTGTGGGCAAGATGCTCACCACCGCTCAGTGTGATGACAGGGAGAAGGTCCTGTTTGCTGCAGGTCGGCTCCAGGGATCAGCAGGAGCATGGTGGGATGCTTACACTACCGCCCATTCTACGCCCGACGCCATCACCTGGCAGGGGTTGACAGAGAGTTTCAGGAACCACCACATTCCTGCAGGTTTTATGAGGCTGAAGAAGGAGTTCCTCTCTCTCAAACAAGGGGGGATGTCGGTGGCAGAGTACCGGGACAGGTTCATCGAGCTGTCTCGCTATGCACCAGAGGAGGTAGCTGATGACCCTAAGAAGCAGGAGCGCTTCATGGAGGGTTTGGCTGGACCGCTTCGTTACCAGCTGACGTCTCACACCTTTCCGTCATTCCAGCAGCTGTTGGACAAAGCTATCGTCTTGGAGTCCATGCGCAGAGAGCTGAGAGAGCTAAAGACGAAGGCCGCCACTCCAGGACCGTCCGGGAGCCACACTCGCCCCCGCTTTACCTCACCGTTGGGAGCCCCATTCCGTCCAGGAGGCCCGACAGGAGGTTATGGCCAGCAGCAGCAGTATCAGTACCAGCCACAGCAGTACCAGCAGTTTCAGCGCTCTCCTCAGTAGTTTCCGCGCCCAGGGCCGCAGACTCCACGCCCTGCATACCCACAGCACCGTCCGATGACTCCCGTTGGTATGCCCGTGAGGCCCAGTGCACCTCACACCCTGCGGGCAACACTTGCTTTAAATGTGGAGAGGTTGGTGTCAGTGTTTTAGACCGGCAAACCAACCAAGGGGGTACCCGAGGTAGTAGATTGTGCATTGAGGATCGTGATCGGGAGACCGAGAACTCGAAGGTTTGTGCAAGGACACGGGACACAAGATTTATACAGGTTCGGGTTGCCAAGGTGGCGAACCCTACATCCTGTTTGGGGGATCAAGTATGGCGCCCTGCGCTTGGTGTTGGGTTGAGATCCGGTTGTCCCGCTAGGTACCCTGCCCTCCTTTATATAATCCAGGGGGCGGGTTCCTAGTCGGTTACAAGGCAGGAGTCCTAGTAGGATTACATGGAACGAGTCCTAGTAGGATTTCAGGGGAATTCTAATAGGAGTTCGTCTTCATCCTTCCTTGCATAGGTACCCGAGGAGTATGCCCGACAAGCCCCCGAGCACATTGTAGTCGAGAGTAGTAGTTTGAGTAGTCTTGAAGCCTCTTCGAGTAGTTCTTGAGCGTCCTCGAGTACTGCTTGGAGAAGTCTTCAATAGTACTTGAATTGCCACGAGGCTGGAAGGTGGTCCAGCTCATCAGTTTTGAAGTCGAGATTATATGGAAGTGCGGTTGCAAAATCGCACTCCATATGGAGTAGCCCCCGAGCCTTAGGTTGAGTCACAGACTCTAGCTGAGGGTCAGTCTTGATTCTGAATCTTCCATCTTGAAAAAAATGAACGATGGGTGTAGCATAGTAGCCCCCGAGCCTTGGAATGATTAGGTAATCAATCCAAGGGTCTTCAGTGTTCGCGAAAGCCATCATCCGAGTACTCTTGCAGCGTGTAGCCCCCGAGATAAGAGAGCCATATGAGCCACGTCGAGTAGTTGTTGGTACAGAGCCCCCGAGCTTGAGAGCAAGCGATGTCTACTGGAGTCATCCTCGAGTAGTAATTTGAGTGCAGCCCCCGAGCTGGAGAGATTCCGAGTAGTAGTTTGGCATCGAGCCGTGAAGCTTGAGAAGTAGTCGTGCCGTCAAAGCGGACTTTAGATGCGACAGAAGTCGACTTTAAATGCCGACAGAGCGGACTTTAGATGCGACTTGAGAACCGAAGTCGACTTTGTGCCGCGTGGAGCAGACTTTGAAATGCGACTTGAAAACCGAAGTCGACTTTAGTTGCCGCATAGAGCGGACTTTGATATGCGACTTTAGAAGTCGACTTTAGGATGCCGCGCGGAGCGGACTTTGAGATGCGATTACAATAGTCGACTTTGTGCCACATGGGGTGGACTTAAGATGCAAAAAACGAAAAGCACTTTCTAGAAAGCCAAAGCGAATGAAAAATCAGAGAAAATGAATAGTTTTGCCACCGGAGCGGGCTTAAGATTGCGACCAAAGTCGGCTTGTGCCACCGGAGTGGGCTGCGACCGTTAGCGTCGACTTGTGCCACCGGAGTGGGCTTAAGTACCTGAGCCATGGATTTCAGACCCAAGGTACAGTTGCCGCCAGAGCGGGCTTAAGGATGCGACCGGAGTCAGCTTGTGTACCTAGGCCATGGATTTCAGACCCAAGGTATGGTTGCCACCATAGTGGACTTGAAGGTGCGACTGGAGTCGACTTGTGCACCTGGGCCATGGATTTCAGACTCAAGGTACGGTTGCCGCCGAATCGGGCTTGAAGGTGCGACCGGAGTCGACTTGTGTACCTGGGCCATGGATTTCAGACCCAAGGTACGGAGCGCAAGTACTTAGGGTACTTGGACCCATGGTACAGAGTGTGAAGACCACGTGCAGCTAGGTTCCATCGTCGCCAGGACTCGAGGGCCACTTACAGCTAGGTTCCATCGAAGCTTACACACGTAGTAAGCCACCGAAGTAGGCGAAGATGCGACCAGCGTCGACTTTAAGTTGCCGCACGGAGCGGACTTTAGAATGCGACTTTAGAATTCGACTGTAGATTGCCGTGTGTAGCGGACTTTAGAAGCTGCCTCCTTGGGATAGCCCCCGAGTTGATGAAGTAGGCTCGTGGTGACTTAATTGATATAACCCAAGAGTAGTCAGCAGAGTGTTGCTCCCATGAAAACCCGTCGAGAAGCATACACAAATGAGTATCGGCAAGTAGTCCTACATGATGAGGAAAACAAGCCAAGAAAAGAGAACAATAATCATTTAAATAAATGACTTAGCTGTTGCCACCAGTGCGGACTTGTAGATGAAGCCGTGGCGGTCGGCGATGGAGCCGCGACGGTTGTTGCTGAAGTTGACTAGTCAAAGTTGATTCCGACCAGTTGTTGGGGGCGTGACTGCCGTTCTTGACTAATTTGGAAAATTAGTCGAGATGAATGGTTGACGCGATGCGACCGGAAGACGACGTCGTGGCAGCGCGCGGCGTACTCGAAGTAGAGCCAGTGTTGCCTCAAGGCAAGTAGTCGCGCCCCACGACGTGGCTGAAGTAGAGCCAGTGTGGCCGCAAGACGAAGTTGCGGCGCACGGAGTAGTCGACGATGAGACTCTGCGACGTGGAGTAATCGACGACGAGCAGCGCGACTAGCCACGTGATGAGCGGCGCGACGTGCCGAGGCACCCGGACGCACGGTGGAGTAGTCGACGACGAGCCTGGGCGAGGCGGAGTAGTCGACGACGAGCGGCGCGACGAGCCGCGCGACATGCCGAGGCACCCGGACGCGCGGTGGAGTGGTCGACGACGAGCCCGGGCGAGGCGGAGTAGTCGACGACGAGCCGCGCGACGTGCCGAGGCACCCGGACGCACCGGCGAAGGCGAAGTAGTCGGCGACGAGCCGCGTGGACGAGCCGCACGACGTGCCGAGGCACCCGGACGCGCAGCGGAGGTGAAGTAGTTGACGACGAGGCCGCGCGACGTGCCGAGGCACCCGACGCGCGGTGAAGGCGAAGTAGTCGACGACGAGTGGCGCGACGAGCCGCGTGACGAGCCGCGCGACGTGCCGAGGCACCCGCGCGCGGTGTAGTCGATGACGAGCGGCGCGACGAGCCGCATGACGAGCCGCGCGACGTGCCGAGGCACCCGGACGCGCGGTGTAGTCGACGACGAGCGGCACGGCGAGCCGCGTGACGAGCGCGCGCGACGTGCCGAGGCACCCCGACGCGCGGCGAAGGCGAAGTAGTCAACGACGAGCCGCGTGACATGCCGAGGCACCCGACGCGTGGAGAAGGCGAAGTAGTCGACGACGAGCGGCGCGACGAGCCGCGTGACGAGCCGCGCGACGTGCCGAGACACCCGAACGCGCGGTGTAGACGAAGTAGTCGACGACGAGCCTGCGAGAGGCAGAGTAGTCGACGACGAGCGGCGCGACGTGCCGAGGCACCCAGACGCGCGGCGTAGTCGAAGTAGTCGATGACGAGCGGCGCAGTGAGCCGCGTGACAAGCTGCGCGATGTGCCGAGGCACCCGGACGCGCGGCGTAGTCGAAGTAGTCGACGACGAGCCTACGCGAGGCGGAGTAGTCGACGATGAGCAGCGCAACGAGCCGCGTGACGAACCGCGCGACGTGCCGAGGCACCAGGACGCGCGGCGTAGACGAAGTAGTCGACGACGAGCGAGGTGGAGTAGTCGACAACGAGCGGAGCGACAAGCTGCGTGACGAGCCGCACGACGTGCCGAGGCACCCGGACGCGCGGCGTAGGCGAAGTAGTCGACGACGAGCCTGCGCGAGGCGGAGTAGTCGACAACGAGCCTGCGCGAGGCGGAGTAGTCAACGACGAGCCTACGCGAGGCGGAGTAGTCGACGACGAGCGGCGCGACGAGCTGCGTGACGAGCTGTGCGACGTGCCAAGGCACCCAAACGTGTGGCGTAGGCGAAGTAGTCGACGACGAGCTCGCGCGAGGCGAAGTAGTCGACGACGAGCGGCGCGACGAGCCGCGTGACGAGCCGGGGCACCTGGACGCGCGGCATAGGCGCAGTAGAGCCGGCGTAATCCGAACGATGGGTAGTCGCGCCGCGAGACGTAGTGAGGTAGAGCTTGTGCGGCCATGTGACGAGTAGTCGCAGCGCACGGCACATTTGAGGTACCGCTGCTGCAGCCGGAGGCGACGTAGTCGTACTCGCGTAGATCTTCCCGTGTACGGCGAGCAAAGATGTTGAAGCCTGCTGGTGCAGTCTCCATGTGTGCATCAAGCAAAAAAGTCTTGGGGCTTCCTGGTAGCCATGCGTGTGCATGTAGCCAAAAGCTAAATAGACTCCTTGGACTTCACGTGCATGCGGGCACAACAATGTGCATGTAGCCATCTAGAGCTTGGGTGCAGAGAGAGTTGACGACTTGATGATTCCGGATAGGACTCGGATCAGAACTCATTGTTGCAGATTGCTGGAGAACGGGTTGGACTCCGTAGATGTGAACAACGTTGATCTCGATGCTCAGCTTTGGAATACAACTCGACGAGATCTTCTGGCAGGTAGACCGGAAAGAAATTGATTCGGTCGCAACAGCGAGTTGAGAATTGGAATTTCGCCGAGTCGCAGAGTAGATTGATTTTGCTGACGAGGTCCTTCGAATTCGCTCGGTGGTGATGATCTCCCCTACCTGGCGCGCCAGCTGTCAGTGTTTTAGACCGGCAAACCTACCAAGGGGGTACCCGAGGTAGTAGATTGTGTGGTGAGGATCGTGATCGGGAGACCGAGAACTCGAAGGTTTGCGCAAGGACACGGGACACAAGATTTATACAGGTTCGGGTTGCCAAGGTGGCGAACCCTACATCCTGTTTGGGGGATCAAGTATGGCGCCCTGCGCTTGGTGTTGGGTTGAGATCCGGTTGTCCCGCTAGGTACCCTGCCCTCCTTTATATAGTCCAGGGGGCGGGTTCCTAGTCGGTTACAAGGCAGGAGTCCTAGTAGGATTACACGGAACGAGTCCTAGTAGGATTTCAGGGGAATTCTAATAGGAGTTCGTCTTCATCCTTCCTTGCATAGGTACCCGGGGAGTATGCCCGACAGTTGGGCATTAAGCTAATTTCTGTCCTAAGAGGCACCCCCAAGCACCCCTGTGCAGAACCAGCAGATGCAGCAGATGAGGAGTGGGAATCAGACCCCGCAGAGCAACAAGGGGCATCAGAGTCAAGGCCGTGGTAGGGTGAACCATGTGAGTGATGAGACCGCTCAGGAGAATCCACAAGTGGTGCTTGGTATGTTCTTTGTCAACTCTATCCCCGCATCCGTCTTATTTGATTCTGGAGCATCTCATTCTTTTATATCTTCTCAATTTGTGGCCAAGCATACCATACCCATGTGTCCCATGAAACAAACCATGCTAGTTAAATCACCAGGGGAAAATGAAAGCTTTATATATGTCCTAATGTCAGTCTAAAGATCATGGGAGCAGACTTTTGGGCAAAGTTGATAGTTCCGGAATCAAAGGATCTCGATGTTATTTTGGGAATGGATTGGTTGGGCATGCATGATGCGACGATTCGATGTGCCAGGAGGACAGTTCTTCTTACTGGTCCCAACAGGGAAAAGATTGAGCTTGTAGATGATCCACCATCAGATGCAGGAGGTTCTGTGCAGCAGTTGGATGGCAAGACTTTGGAGGATATCAGGGTGGTCTTTGAGTATCCGGATGTGTTTCCAAAGGAGTTACCAGGTATGCCACCGTCGTATGGACCTCCCCCGGGCCCACTACCTCGGTGGGTACCGGGACCGACTACTCTCGGTGGGCCCTCGGGACTACCCGACTTGCGCTACACGCACCGAAGACGTGGAGCACAAGGACAAAGACAGAGTAGTACTCGGTTAGGACTCGTACGTGTTCCGCACTGTGTAGAGGTCTCCTAGACGTACTCGACTAGTACTCCTTCCCTACTCCGACTTGTAACCCTGCCTCCCGGACTATATAAGGCGAGGCAGGGACCGATCCCCGGATCTCATCTCATCCAATCTCAACTCACGGCGCACTATTGCACCAACCTGTAATCGTGCCCTATCAACCCACAGCTACGCAAAGCATACGAGACGTAGGGTATTACGCACCTCGCGGCCCGAACCCGTCTAAATTGTGTGTCGCGTGCCTCTTCCTTCGAGTTACCGATCTCGGCGAGTCACATTCATCTACTTCGGGTACTCCCCGTAGTAGGTTGCCGGTCCAAAACACCGACAGCCGGCGCGCCGTGTAGGGGCTCTCGCTCGAGATCACATGGCGAACTCGACGGCTTCCGTTCTCATCAAGCCAACCGTCGCTTTCAACCGCGGCGACACCTTCGTCTTCGGCGCCCGGGTCCGCACCGCCGATGGTGCGGGCTCCTTCCGGGCCGCCGCTTGATCATGCAACCCGACCCGAGGACGGACGCGTGACGCTTCCCGAAGTTGTCACGGGCAAGCTCGCCGCAAGTTCGGCGAGATTTCGCTTTCCAACCTCCACGGCCGACTTCGAGCTCGAGTCCGTCTCCAACTCGAACCCGACGTCGTCATGGGCCATCGCATGCGAGCCGGCTCCTCACCCATCGCGCGCGGTCCCCTCTCCACGTCAGCGCTCTGTGCGTGGCCCCCGCGCTCCCAGCCGGGCCCGCACGGAGGCTTCTACACCACGCCGGGCCGGCAAGGAGCCCGTAACCGAGTACAACTCGGACTCCGACGCCGTCTCCAACCGCGTCTCGGACTCCAGCCCTCTCTCCGAGTTCTACTCGAACCCGGACTACGAGTTCGACTTCGGGTCGGACCCTGAGGAGCCCGAGTCCGAAGACGACTCCTCTGAGCTTCCCTTGTCGGGGCCAGCCTGCGGGCTGGTTATAAGATCAACGCCGGCGGGAGATACGTCTCATCGGCCGGACCTCAAGCCCGCCGAGCCGACAAAGGAGGACTCGTGCTACGTCGCCTACATCGACTCGCTACCGTTCCGGAGAGGGAACACCACTAGCCCAAGCTGACTCAAGTACACCAACTGAGGTGGCACCTTCTGAGCCAAGCTTGGGCACGCCTGATCGTCAAGTCTTCATGGCTGCCGGCGACACCCCAGGGACCTCAGGCACGGCCGCAGACAAGTACTTGGAGGACATCTCCGCGGACGAGCTGTCTGCTGATGCCCCCGCGGACGAGACCGACGCCAACGGGGACACCGGCGCGAACGTAACAAGAAGCGCAACGAACGGCGCCGGCGGCTCAGAGACAACCTTCCCATCCGCAACCTTGCGGAAGCTCTCGGCGGTTGAGAGCGGGGTCCACACCACTCCCCGAGCAAAGTGCCTCATGTCGACCGCGCGATCGCACGCCGTGCTCGGGGCATACGGGCCGGAAAAGTCATCGCCAAGCTCGCCGAAGAAGCCTACTTCATGCGGGTGGACAAGAGAGTCGCCCAACCTCCTCCGCCCAAGCCTCGCGACAACGAGGCTACTAGTCGCAGTGTTGACCCCCGGCCCTAACCGTACTCGGGGCGACATCCCGCCTGAACCAAACCGTCGACGCTCCACCGCCGGCGGACCCTCACGACAAGACAACGTCAACCGAGAAGTCGTCCCCCACCGTGCTCCGCCGGTGGTGGCGGCAACGACCCCGACGGCAGCGGCGGCGACGGCGGCAGCCTCCAACCACGGAGCCAACAAGAAAGCCTGGAGGCGGCGGCGGCCGCGGCGGCCGCGGCCACGCGCACGCCCACGCCTCCGGCGCCTCTCACGGCGGGGTACGATGCTCGCCGCAGAATCGACGAGTTGCGGCAGAAGAAGTCGACGACCGCCGCCGAAGGCGACGGCTTCCCCGCCTTCTCACCTCGGCCGCAACCCTCGCTCCTCCCCCGACAAGTTCAAACCTTTGGGGATCACCAAATACGACGCGAAGCAGATCCCATCCAGTGGCTCCGATGCTACGCTCTCTCCATCGAGAACGTCGGCGGCAACAAGCCGACACCAAGTGCCTCTACTTCCCCTTCGCTCGGACCAAGCCCCACTCACATGGCTCGAGTCGTTGGACAAGCACTCAATCGACAAGTGGGACCACCGAAGGAGCACCACAAGTAACTTCGCGGGCGCCTTGGGCCGTTCGGGTACTCGCATGGACCTTGCCATGATCGAGCAGAACAAGGCGAGACCCTCCGCAAGTACATGCGCCGCTTCTTCGACAAGCGCGCTACCGTCGTGGACGTCACCGACAAGGAGGTCATCGACCTCTTCCGAGACCGGGCTCTACCATCGCCGCACCTTCGAGGACTTCGGCCGGCGCCGCCCCCAAGTCCATTCCCCACCTCAAGGACATGATCACGTCCGGGCGGACGAAGAGGACAAGGCCAATGCCAAGTACGACGCCATCCGCGGCAAGTCCAAGCGAGAACCAAGGTGGCGGCAGAGCAGCAGAACCCAAACCAAGGCGGCCGCAACAACAAAGAACAACAAGAACAACTTCTCGGGTCCCAACCGCAAGCGCAAGCGACAACACCGTCGCGGCTATCCGCCGTCCCCCGAAAGGGAACTCGAAGAAGAACTCCGGCGGGTTCAAAGACCTCGCCGAAGGAGAAGTGCTCGTGGCATCCAAACGGCAACCACACCACCGAGCAAGCTGCTACCGGCTCGGCATGCACTCAAGGATACGCCGAGCCACCGCACCCTCACGATCGAAGAACAAGAAGAAGGACGGCGACGACTTCCAAGAACCCGAGAAGACCGTCAACGTCCTCTTCGGCGGACTACCCTGCAGGCGGGAGCAAAAGGCTACTCGCCGTGAAGTGATGTCCATCGAACCGCCGGTTATGACCCCTCTCGGTGGTCGAGACACCCATCACCTTCTCCCGCGCGGACCAATGGACCAGCCTTCTTCTCCGAACCGGGACGCTTCCCTCTCGTCCTGAAACCAACAGTGGCGGGCTCTAAGCTCAACAAGGTGCTCATCGACGGCGGAAGCGGGCTCAACGTCCTCTTCACCAAGACTCTCAGGAAGATGAACCTTGACGTCACCCCCATGCTCGACAAGAGCAGCATGCCCTTCTACGGCATTGTCCCAGGCAACGCGGCTATCCCACTGGGCTCAGTGGTACTGCCAGTTACCTTCGGGGCGTCTCGCGACAACTACCGCACCGAGTACATCAAGTTCGAGGTCGCGGATATCGAGACTTCCTACCATGCCATCCTCGGCAGACCGGCCATCGCCAAGTTCATGGCGGTGCCCCACTACACGTACTTGGTACTCAAAATGCCAAGTCCAGCTGGCGTACTCTCCCTCCAAGGGGACTTGAAGATCTCTCACGACTGCGATACGAGAGGCCGTGGTGATCGCTTCGACAAATCAAGTACCCACCCCAATGATGGAGGTCTACGCCGCGTCGAAGAAGCTTGCCACAAGCGAACTCGACATCCCGCAGAAGTCCGACAACCGCCAACAAGCCTCGGCCACCCGAGGAGGTGCTCACCAAGACGGCCGACCTCGGAACGAGCGACCCCACCAAGACTACCACCATCGGGGCCGGCCTCGACCCCCAAATAGGAAGACGCGCTCATCGCCTTCTTTCGGGCTAACCGCGACATCTTCGCGTGGAAGCCGCCGGACATGCCGGGGAGTGCCCGGTGGAGCCGATCGAGCACTGCCTCAACGTCGACCCAAAGGCTACCCCCAAGCGACAACATCTCCGACGCTTCGCCGACGACAGACGGGATGCCATCAAGAAGGAGCTCGCCAAGCTACTCGCCGCTGGCTTCATCAGAGAAGTCTTCCATCCTGAGTGGCTCGCCAACCCCGTCCTCGTCCGCAAGAAGAACTCGAACGAGTGGAGGATGTGCGTCGACTACACCGACCTCAACAAGCACTGCCCCAAGGACCCCTTCGGGTTGCCGCGGATTGATCAAGTCATCGACTCCACCGGCGGGCCGCGACCTCGCTCTCGCTTCCTCGACCGCTACTCCGGTACCACCAGATCGCAATCAAGGAGGAAGACCAGGAGAAGACCGCGTTCATCACCCCCGTTTGGCGCGCATCGCTACACGACCATGTCCTTCGGGTTGAAGAACGCCGGCGCTACCTACCAACGGGCCATCCAGGCCTGCTTCAAGCGGCAACTCAACAAGAACGTCGAGGCCTACGTGGATGACGTGGTTGTCAAAACCAGGGACTCCAGTACCCTCATCGACGACCTTGAAGAGACCTTCGCATCGCTGCGCGAGTACCGCTGGAAGCTCAACCCGAACAAGTGCGTCTTCGGCGTACCTTCGGGCAAACTACTCGGCTTCATCATCAGCCAACGTGGCATCGAAGCCAACCCCGAGAAGATCTCCGCCATCACCGAAGCATGAAAGCTCCCACGAGCATCAAGGACGTCCAGAAGCTGACGGGGTGCATGGCGGCATTGAACAGATTCATCTCGAAGCTAGGAGAACGGGGTCTCCCCTTCTTCAAACTACTCAAGCACCATGAGAAGTTCGTGTGGACTACGAGAGGCGGACCAAGCCCTTGCCCGGCTAAAGGACTTCCTGTCGAAGCCACCGGTCCTTACGGCTCCCTACAAGGGCGAGCGGCCATCGCTCTATCTCGCCGCGACTACTCACGTGGTCGCATCGCCATCGTTGTCGAGCGGCGGGAAGACGGCCACGCCTACCCTGGCCCGGGCCGCCCGGCCTACTTCGTCGGCGAGGTTCTATCGAGTCCAAGGCTCGCTACCGGCCGTACGAAGCTTCGTACGCTCTACTCATCACCTCGCGGAAGCTACAACACTACTTCCGGGAGTACTCGGTCTCCGTCGTCACCGACTACCCGCTCGGCGACATCCCGAGGAACCCGGACGCCACCGGAAGGATCTCCAAATGGGGTCGTCGAGCTCGGCGCCCTCACCATCGACTTCAAGCCACGCACAACCATCAAGTCGCAAGCTCTAGTTGACTTCATGGCGAGTGGCGGGAGAACCGCCTACCTACTCCCACCGTGCGACCGCAGCATTGGGTGATGTACTTCGACGGCTCACTCAACCTCGAGGGCGCAGCGCGAGGGTACTCCCCGATCTCTCCAACGGGCGAACAACTCAAGTACGTCCTGCGGATCTTCCGGAAGGTCTCAAACAACGAAGCCGAGTACGAAGCCCTCCTACACGGGCTCCGCCCTCGCGGCTTCACTTGGCATCAAGCGGCTACTAGTCTACGGCGACTCCGCAGTGGTCATCAACCAAGTCAACAAGTCCTGGGACCGCAACAAGGAGAACATGGACGCCATCGCCTAGAAGTCCGCAAGCTCGAGAACAAATTCTATGGTCTCGAGTTCCACCACATCGTTCGCGACAACAACGTTGCAGCGGACGTCCTCTCGAAGCTCGGATCCACCCGCGCCCAAGTACCCGCGGCGTCTTCGTCCATGAGCTTCACGCGCCATCCATCCCGGAGCCGGCGCCACCGACCACTGTCCCGGCTAACCAACTAGCCGGGCGAGGAGGTCATGATGATCGACGTGGACCGGAGGCAACCCTTCATCGACTACCTCAGCGAGCAGAAGGTCCCCTCCGACAAGAACGCAGCCCGAACAACTCGTCCGCCGCGCCAAGTCTTACGTCCTCGTCGGCGACAAACTTTACAAGCGAGGCGCATCTTCTCGGAGTACTCATGAAATGCGTCCCCCGCGAAGAAGGCAAGGACATCTTGGAGGAGATCCACAAGGGTGTCTGCGGCAACCACGCGTCCTCTCGCACGCTGGTCAGCAAAGCCTTCCGGCGAGCCTTCTACTAGCCCACGGCCCTGGGCGATGCCGAAGAACTCGTCAGACACTGCCAAGGATGTCAGTTCTTCGCCAAGCAGCAACACGTCCCTGCCTACAAGCTGGTCACCATACCACCAACCTGGCCCTTTGCCCCGCCGGGGGCTCGACATGATTGGGCCACCGCCAACCGCGCCGGGGAGGATTCAACCGGCACCGGTGGCTATCGACAAGTTCACCAAGTGGATCGAGGTCAAGCCGGTCACATGCCCCAAGGCCGACGGAGTACTCGACTTCCCGGATGAACTCGTCCACCGCTACGGGCTACCCCACCGCATCATCACGGACACGGGGTCCAACTTCAACAACCACCGGCCCGGGGAGTACTGCGAGAACAGCGGAATCGACGTCAGATACGTCTCCGTCGCCCATCCACGGGCCAACGGACAAGTCGAGCGCGCCAACGGGATGGTGCTCGACGCCCTCAAGAAGCGGCTACACGACGCTGCCAACTCAAAAGGGGGCAAGTGGATCAAGGAACTACCCAACGCACTCTGGGGGCTGCGGACTCAACCATCCAAGCCAACGGGGCAATCCCCCTACTTCCCGGTCTACGGCTGCGAAGCCATCCTCCCCGCCGATGTCATATGGAACTCGCCGGCGGTGGAGCATTACGACGAAGGCGTCTCGGAAGACGACGAGGCGAGTTGATATCGACGACCTCGAAGAAGCTCGGCCGCGCCGCCTTAGTCCAATCAGCAAGGTACCCGGAGGGTATCCGACGCTACCACGATCGCAACGTCAAGGAACGCTCCTTCAACGTTGGAGATCTTGTCCTCCGCCGTATCCCGAACACGGAAGGACTTCACAAGCTCGCCTCCCCCGGGAAGGCCCCTTCACCGTGGCTAAGGTGACCGGGCCGGAGCTCCTACCGCCTCCAAACACTTGAAGGCGAAGAAGTCAACAACTCGTGGAACGTCGACCGGCCTCCGTCGATTCTACGCCTAGTCTACTCGACTACTCCGGGTTCAAGTCTACACGACTACATCAACACCCCCTTGCCGCAAGCGACCCTTCGGGTCCCGGCTTCAAGTCTCCGGACTACTCTCCTCCGGGTCCGGCCCCGTGCGGCTACCTACGGACCACGGGCCGCAACGAGCATCAAGGACTCTAGCAACGGTCTACCAAGAAGACCACACTCCAAGATCCGGCCGCGCGGCTACTTACGGATCCGCGATCCGGCCTACTCGGCTACCTACGGATCACTTACGCGTAAGCGGCCACCCGCTCCGGTACTACTCGGTACCGTAAGCGGCCTTCGGGTCCGGGCGACTACTTGTAACTACGGCCTTGGCCACCCGGGTGTACTTCTTCGTAATAAAGTTTGATTGTCCATCAACTTCTTTCTCGTCTACTCCCCGCGACGGGACTACCGAGCCGAGTACTACTACTCGCACCTACTCCACGATGGGCGCTCCGCACTGCGAGATCGCGGTTACGAGTACTCATTGATGGAACTTCACATTTCATTGATATATGAGATAGTTCATTACAACTGTTTCCTATACAACCATGGCTACTAGCTATCTACGCAGGGCTACTGGAGATTCAACTTATCGGCTACCTGCTCCGCGATGGGAGCCATCTGCTCCAGCAACTCGGCGTACCGCTCGTCCGAGCAGTTGGCGGCTACTCCGCCGGCGACTACCTCCACCGGGGCCTTCGGGAAGTACGACTTCATGAAGGCCAGCACCTGCTTCGGGATCGACCTTGCCATGTGCTTCACGTAGGCGGCCAGCCGGCTTGGCGCCTCACGAAGTCGATCCGCCAACGGAGCGATCTTGGGGCCGCCGGTGCGGCACCGGGAGCCTCGCGATCGGGAGGGCAGCCTCTTCCAGGTCCTTGAGTTGGGCTCGGAGCGCCTCGCAGTCTTCGTTCAACTTCGCAAGGATTTGTAGCAGGTTGACAAGATCCCGGTCGAAGCAATTCTCAACTCCATGTGCTTCTCGCACTCGACGGCCGACTCCTTGTAGTCGAGTTCAAGTACCGGCGGGCTTCTTGCTCCCGTAGAAGAGATTCTTCATGCTGATCTCCGAGCCCTTCAGACGCTCCACCTGGCCTTCGAGTTCTGCAGACGACGGAACACAACAACGGGTCAGAGCTCGGTGACTCCCAACAAGTACCCGACAAGTCAAGAGACATACCTTTGTTCTTGTTGCGGAGGCCTTTGTTTTTCCGCACCAGCTCGTCGCTCTTCGCCCGCGAGTCCATCACATCGTTGTGATACTTGGCGAAGGCGGCGTCAAGTTTCGACTGCATGGCGGCCGCGTGCTTCCTCGACTTCACGAGCTGCTCCTCCAAGGCTTCAGCTCGCAGCACCGTGTCCCCATAGCCTTGCAGCAGATTGGACTTCTCGCGGGATCGCTCCGCGACGTCCTGCAGAAGACAAGTTCAAGTCAAGCAGAGTACTCAACGAAAGGATTGACTACTCGGGAGGCAACGGCTACGTACCTTCATCCACTGTTCGGCTCGTCGCATCGCCTCCAGATGCTGCGCCAACACCGCCGGCTCGATCAGATCGTCGGCAAGCAGCTCGATCCCGCCACGGCTACTTGTCGTAGCCTCCGTCATTGGCGCCGAGCGGATAGGCTCCGCGTCTTGGATCTCTCGGGGACCGGATCGCCACCTCCGGGGCAACCCCCGGCGACGTGGCGCCCGCCTCCTCCTCGGCGGACTTCTCGACGGTCTCCCCCCATGGGCTCGGGGGCTCCGCCGTAGCCTGCCGGGGCCTCGCGGTGTCAACTCCCCGCATGGGTACCCCCGCGGGGATGTCACCCCCTTCGGCCGCTCGTCACCAAGGAACACGCGCATCGTATCTACGACTACTCCTTTTGGGGCTCTACGGCTTCGGGAGGAGTACTCACCTTCTACTACGACCGCCTGCGGCGGCGGTGCTTCGGCAACCGGGGGGCTCGGCCGCGGCTTGGGCCTCGGGAGCGGGCTCTTCGACGGGCGGCGCGGCCTTCTCTCGCCCTCCGCGCCGTGGACTCCTCTCCGTCCCAGCTCAAGCCGGTGGATTTTCTGCACAAGTATCCACGAAGGCTCATCAGACAACATCGACTACTACAATGAGTACTACTCATGAAGGCGTGGTACTTACAAGTTCGACCGGACGATAGTCACGGCCGGCGCACCGAGGATGCTGGCAATGTCAACCAGTCCACCCTCGGCGGGCGTTTCTTCCTCCGCCTCTCCGACTACCGCCTCCTCCACGGCGGCGGTGGCCGCGCGACGTTCTCTCGCGCCCCCGCGGCTTCCACCTCCCCGGCGGCGGCGTTCGTGGGTACTCGCTCCCTTCCGGGGCGGGGGCCGGCGCCCCGACCGCGCCGAAGTTCTTCGACGGTAGGGGCTGGACTTCGGCTTCCAGCTGGTTCCCCCACCGTGGGCCACGTGCCCTCATCGCCCTCCTCCACGGGCTCTGTTGGCGGCCTCTCCTGCACACGTGGATAACTACTCGTCAGCACCGTACTCGATCACCGGGTACTCGACTACTTCGCTCAAGATGATTTACCTCAGGAGGCGTGGTCTCTGAGACCTTCATCTTCTTGGCTACCCGTTTCTTCGCGGGGTTGCGCGGCTTCCTCGGCGGAGCGGCAAGGCTAGCCTCCAGGCTAGCCGGAGGGTCTTGGATGAGAGGTACATGAGGCAAGCCTGGACGGCTAAACCTCGACCGCAGTTGGAAGCGGTCCTGCAGCGTCTCCTCCTCTTCCTCGTCGTCGGAGGTATCCTCCACGATGACGGGATCGTCGTCGTCTCCGACTACTCGGCGCTCCTTCGCTTTCTCCACCGTCGGGACCTCAATTCCGCTTGGTGGTGGGCGCGGCTCGGGAGACAAACCGCTTCACATCGTCCCGCATCAAAAGACACCGAAGGCGTCGGCAACTCGCTACAAGTGCCTACTACTCGACGAGGCGGGTACGACTACTTACCTCGTTGGGCGGGCGCGCGGCGGAGAACTCCTCGACGGGGCACGCCGTGTACTCCGGCATGTCCTTGAAGATCCTCGACAACCTCTCGACGATGTCGTTGTCTTCAATTTCGCCCCCGCATCCGCGACGTATCGTCGTCGCCGGTGTACTCGAAGCCCATCGTATCCCGCGCCGGCGGCGGCCGGATCCGGCGCTTCATGAAGGCGAAGGCCACATGCTCGGCCCTCGATCCCGCATCCCGCGGGGTCTTGATCCGTGCCGCAACTCCGGAGCCGGATCCCCTCCCGCATGGTGGGTTCTCGTGTTCCACCACTCTTGGTGCTTGGGCCGCCGTCCGCTCGGCTTCGGCGGCTCGGGATGGTGGTTCGTGGTATAGAACCACCTAGTCTTCCGGTCCGTATTGGAGTCCACGAGCTTGTACGCCGAGTGCGCTCGGCGAAGCATCCTCCCTCAACCGGATCCCGGCCCCTCCGACTACTGCGGGGTTGGAGGCGCCGGGCGCGGCTTCACGCGGAAGAATTTCCGGAAGAGAATCCAATGCGGCTTGATTCCCAGAAATGCTTCGCAGAAATGGATGAAGACAGAAGTGTGGAAGATTCCGTTGGGGTTCAAGTTGAGGTACTCGATGCCATAGTACCTGAGAAGCCCTCTGAAGAAATCGCTCGCTGGGAGCGCAAGCCCGCGCTCTACGAAGCGCGAGAACATCGGGATCTCGTCCTGTGCCTTCTCCATCGGATAGGGATCTCCGGCGGCGGATCTCCACATGTCGATCTCCTTCTCCCTGATGAACCCGGAGTTCAACAGGGTCAGCAAGTCTTCGGTCTTCACCTTCGACCTTTTCCACTCGCGGCTTGGGTCAGCGAGCGGTAGAGATGTGGGCGGCGCCGCTCCGGTGCCGGCCGCGGCGCCTCCGCATGGCTCCTCTTCTTTCCGCCGGCCTTCGACGTCTTCGACGGGGACGGCTTCATCCTCCAAGAACAAAGGGAGTCTTCACTCGCATCCGCTCGGGGGCTACCCTACGGCTTTCGGGTGGCGATGCGCTCGGATCTCCGCGGCGGCAGTGCTCGTTGGAGTGGATCTACTTCAAGATTCAAGTGGCGAATGACTGCGGCTCACTTGGGTGAAAACCCTAAGGGTTTCGGCTTGAATTTATAAGCCAAATCGCCTCCGTAACGGGCGGCCGGATAAGTCCGCGCGTGGCTGACTCAGCGGCTGCGCGTGACTCTTCGTATTCCACTAGTCGACGCGCCTCATCTCGGGGGCTCGGCTACTTCTACTCGACTACCTGGGACGCGGCTAGTCTCAAGAGCATCTCAGGACACATTCTCCAAGAAGACCCTTCAATTCGAGAGGAAGTACTCGACTCAAGGCTCGGGGGCTCCGTGCCACGTGTCCTTCGGTTTTCTCTCTCCGGATTTTTTCGGGATTTTCTTGCCAAGACTTCGGATAGATCCTCAGCCAGAGCCCGCGGCTCGAGGCTCGGGGGCTACTCTACGTGGATTGCGGTTCTGCAAATCGCATCTTCTTGACGGCTCCGGCTTCAAGACAAGACAGGCTTTTTGAAGACCTTCGAAGGCAGATTTCAAGGACGCTTGGGACTACTCGAGAAGACTTCAAGATTGCACAAACATCGACCGGAGTACATTCCGGCCTCGGGATGCTTCGACTACTCTTGAGGACTTCGACTTGTAGCACTCGGGGACGCTTGAGGACTACTCGTTAAGGCCGTCAAGACTACCGGAAGCTATCCTTCTCGACTACAAAGTACTCGAGGGCTTGTCGTATGGACCTCCCCGGGCCCACTACCTCGGTGGGTACCGGGACCGACTACTCGGTGGGCCCCGGGACTACCCGACTTGCGCTACACGGCACCCGAAGACGTGGAGCACAAGGACGACACGAGAGTAGTACTCGGTTAGGACTCGTACGTGTTCCGCACCGTGTAGAGGTCTCCTAGACGTACTCGACTAGTACTCCTTCCCTACTCCGACTTGTAACCCCGCCTCCCGGACTATATAAGGCGAGGCGGGGGACCGATCCCCGGATCTCATCTCATCCAATCTCAACTCACGGCGCACAATTGCACCAACTCCGTAATCGTGCCCTATCAATCCGAGCTACGCAGGCATACGGGACGTAGGGTATTACGCACCTCGCGGCCCGAACTGTCTAAATTGTGTGTCGCGTGCCTCTTCCTTCGAGTTACCGATCTCGGCGAGTCACATTCATCTACTTCGGGTACTCCCCGTAGTAGGTTGCTCGTCCAAAACACCGACAGGCCACCGACCGTGATGTTGAGTTTGTTATTGATCTATTACCTTATTACCTGGTACTGCTCCTATTTCTAAACGTCCATATAGAATGTCTAGTACTCAATTGATAGAACTTAAGAAAGAGATTAAAGAATTGTTGGAAAAGGGGTTTATCCGTCCTAGTTCATCACCTTGGGGAGCACTAGTATCTTTGTAGAGAAGAAGGATGGTACTTAGAGGATGTGTGTGGATTATCGACTGCTTAACGAGGTTACTATCAAAAATAAGTGTTCATTACCTCGCATCGAAGACTTGTTTGATCAGATGAGAGGTGCTAAGGTGTTCTCCAAGATTGATTTGCGTTCTGGTTATCATCAGATGAAGATCAGATGGTCGGATATTCCTAAAAATGCATTCACCACTAGGTATGGGCTTTATGACTATACTATTATGTCTTTTGGGTTGACAAATGCACCTGCCTACTTTATGTACCTGATGAACAAGGTGTTTATGGAGTACTTGGATAAGTTCATTGTGGTGTTCATTGATGATATTCTGATTTACACCAAGACTGAGGAGAAACATGAGGAGCATTTGAGACTTGCAGAAGTTGAGAGAGCATCAGTTGTACGCCAAGTTCAGCAAGTGTGATTTCTGGCTGAAGGAAGTCTCTTTTCTGGGGAGTATTATCATAGATGGAGGTATCTCAGTCGATCCAGCCAAGGTTGAAGATGTGTTGAAGTGGGAACCGCCGAGGACAGTTAAGGAGATCAGGAGTTTCCTTGGACTTGCCGGGTACTATCGACGTTTCATCGAGGGATTCTCTAAGATTGTGAAGGCTCTCACCACCTTACTGGAGAAAGATAGGGAGTTCAAGTGGACAGATGCCTATCAGGATAGTTTTGAGGAGTTAAAGAGGAGGTTGACTACCGCTCCCGTTCTTGTGATGCCAGATTTGCAGAAGGGCTTTGATATCTATTGTGATGCGTCTCGACAATGTTTGGGTTGTGTTCTTATGCAGGAGGAACATGTTATAGCTTATACATCGAGGAAGTTGAGGAAGCATGAGCAGAACTATCCTACACACGATCTGGAACTGGCAGCTGTGGTTCATGCTCTAAAGATCTGGAGACATTACATCATGGGAACCAAGTGCCAGATATACATAGATCACAAGAGCCTGAAGTACATCTTCACTCAGAAGGATCTTAATCTGAGGCAACGACGATGGTTGGAGCTGATCAAGGATTATGATCTGGACATACAGTATCATCCTGGGAAGGCTAATCTGGTTGCAGATGCTTCGAGTCGGAAGGGACAGGCCAACATGGCTTTGGCGTTCCAACTTCCTGATGAGCTGATGAAGGAGTTTGAGAAACTCAATCTGGGGATGGCTGCTCACACTGAGGGAGTCACCTTGGAGGTAGAGTCTACTCTGGAGCGACAGATACGTGAAGGGCAGTTGGAGGATGTGGAGATCAGGGAGATCAGGGACACCATGGAGAGGGGAAAGGCCCCGGATTTCACTGAGGATGACCAGGGTATGATATGGTTCAAGAATAGGATCTGCGTGCCTGATGTGGGAGACCTTCGGAAGACGATCTTGAGAGAGGCCCATGATTCAACTTATTCCATCCACCTAGGCAGCACTAAGATGTATCAGGATCTTAAGCAGAGGTATTGGTGGTATGGGATGAAGAGGGATGTGGCCGCTCATGTTGCATTGTGTGACACGTGCCATCGAGTTAGGGCAGAACATCAGACGCCAGCTGGACTATTGCAGCTGTTCAAGGTGCCTTTATGGAAGTGGGAAGAAATCGGTATGGACTTTATAGTGGGGTTACCATGGACGCCCGCTGGGTATGATTCGATATGGGTCATAGTGGATCGCTTGACTAAGGTAGCTCACTTCATTCCGGTTAAGACTACTCATTCAGGTGCGAGATTGGCAGAGCTGTACATGTCTCGGATTGTGTGTTTGCATGGTGTGCCTAAGAGGATAATATCTGACCAAGGTACTCAGTTCACATCGCGTTTCTGGGAAAAGCTTCATGAGTCCATAGATACGAAGTTGAACTTCAGCTCAACCTATCATCTGCAGACCGATGGTTAGACTGAGAGGACAAATCAGATTCTGGAGGATATGTTAAGAGCTTGTGCCCTTAGGCCGAAGGATCGGATAGCGACTAGAGAGGGGGGAGTGAATAGGAGCCGGTAAAAATTCTTCCCAAAGAACCCGGCCTATGCCCTACTCAAATCCCGGTCACACACAAGCGATGGATCGAATCACGCACCAATCGCCAAGACCACGAGGTTATGGATCAACCTCTAGTCCTAGGAACGATTCCTTGAAGCACACGCGGAAGCACGAAAGAAGGGGGAAAGGAATCGAACCAAGAAGCAAAGCGCTCAGCCTCAGGCGGACCGTCCGGCCGGACGGGGGCGGACCGTCCGCAAAGAGCCGCGCGGTCCGTCCGGCCGGGTACCGCGGACCGTCCGCACCCGAGCCGCGGACCGTCCTGCCTGAGCCGCGGACCGTCCGTTAAAGCCAACAGAACCACCAGTGGCACACCACGAACCACGGACCGTCCGCGGGGAGCACGCGGACCGTCCGCCAAGCACCGCGGACCGTCCGAAACTCCGTCCAACCGAAAACCAAAAACGCGACGGATCGAAACGAAAGACGAGCAAGAACACAAAGAACACGGGACGAACCCTAGCCGCGCGGACCGTCCGCCTGGTCCTCGCGGACCGTCCGCCAGGTGCGGACAGAGCTGAAAACGCCCGACCCCGAAAGTCAACTCCCCCAAATCATCATCGGATTTCCCAAACGGTTGAAGCCGCAGAGACAAGGGTTTGGGTACTTGAAAAGCGTCACACAAGGATGCTATAGCCCAAAAATCTTGCCTCCTAACTCCCTAAATCACCGGGAATCGCGAATCCTTTGAGCACCACCAAAAGCTAGAGCACCGAACGAAAACTCACGAATCGAAGTGGTTTCCGGCGTTTGAGGGCACAAGATCAAGCACAAAGATGCACAAGACATCTATCCATGTTTCCCTCAAAGAAATCCGGGGAGAAACCCACTCAAATCCGCGGAATCACACCGGGAACAAAGGCACGAAAGCAAGCACGAAAAGCCACGAAAAACAACCCCGAATCTTCTATACAAACCAGGAAAGATTCACAAGGTCTAGCATGCCGCCCTAGCATCCATCCCTCTCAACAAATCTCTCATGAAGCTCTCATGCTAGCCTAGAGAAAATGGAAGGAAAAATAGCTACGAAAATGAGAAAGAGGAGGGAGCAAATGAAACCCTAAGTCGCGGAGAGAGAGAGCCATCCACACACACTCATGGCTTATATATCGAGTCCCGCCGGAGTGGTAAATGACTCGACTACCCCTAACTACACTACGGCGATACAACCCACATAGGGGCATTTTGGTAACGTTTGTGGGTCTTGCCATCGGACGGCCACGCCTTTGCCGCACCCCCGCGTCCTCCCGACGCAAGCCATGCGATCCCGCCGCGTGTCCTCCGCCTCGAAGCTTCCCGACACGCCCGGATCCCGTCTCCGTCGTGTTGGGCCCTCGGACTTGGTTTTGAGGCCCAAACCAAGAAACCGTCCGCCGATGGTTTTGTGGGCAAACCACCAAACCCCGCGTGCTCGGTCCGGCCTCCCGCCAAACCACTTGACTCGACCGCCACCGTGCACCGGCTCGATTGTCCATGACTTCGTCTTGCTCGTATCGGCACCATGTGGCCCGCACCTAGTCCCGCCGTCCACCGGGTCCCTCGAACCGAGCCTACTTGTCTCTCCATCTCCCGGGAGGCCCCTCAAGGCCGAAGACCTTTCGCGCCCGTTCTTCACCTCGCAACAACACGAACCGGCCGCGGCCTACACTTGCGCACTAAGCCAAGAGTCGGTCCAACACCCGTTGTCAATCACTCATCACCGAGGAGCGGTCATCCATCGACCACCGGGACGCTCCCGGTCCTCAATCTCCCCCTTGATGAGTGCATTGACAACACACAACGCGAAATGAAATTCGAGAGAAAAAGAGAAAAGAAGAAGAAAGAAAAACAAGGAAGCTCAACTCATGACCAAAACCAAAGAAAGGCGAAGAAAGGTCACAAGCCAAGCAAAGCACAAACTCCACATCGAAAACAAGCAAGAAAGCTCCCCCTGAACATGTGGATGCAAACTTCCAAATTTCAGCTCACCTCTTCCGAATTTTCATTAAGCTCACCTCATCTCCCCCTTGTTGACAATGTATGAATCAAGGTGAAAATGCAGAAATGCAAAACAAAGCATATAAACATCTACATGAGCTTCTCAAATAGGCCAAATCTAGTGTCAAAGGCTAAAAATGAGACAAAGATCACATATATGAATCATAGCATAGTCAAAGCATTGCCACAAGTAATATATGAAAATACAAGCATGTGACAAAGCAAAATTTTCAGATTTAAGCAGTTTTACCAAAAGAAGGCTCGCTTCACATGTAAAAGCCTATCCATGTCACACTTGAGCCACAAACATGCATACCATTCAAAGATCATACAAGGATATCAAATTCTCAAAGCAAAAGATCATGGCAAACACCCATAAAGCAAAGCATGTCATGTCAAAGCTCATGAGCCATGTGTCCACTTCGGGGAGACTTCTCCACCGCCGAACATCATGCAACATGTTTAGCACCCATATGTGAAAGATAAGACATTTTAAGCATAGACATGATGGATGGAGCATTTTTCAAGCATACACACTTCTTTTCAAGATTAATTCATTGTATGGTACATGAAGTGCCTTTGCGGAAAAAAGAAGCTTATGCTCCCCCATGAATGCAACATAGGCTAAACATTCACAATGATATTCGGCCTTTGGCCCAAATGCAAGAACAAGGCATCCAAGCACAATCTAAGCATGAAAAGCACATTTAGACCAAACTGTGACATGGATACACAACTACACACGAGTGGAGCATATATCATCAAAAGTTAGTCAAGTTTAGCATTTATTTCAAAAAGGGCTATCTCACCACACATATATCTCAAATATTCCAAGAGCATAGCCTCACATCACCATTTCTCCACACATATAACCAATATCTCACAAATAGCCAAAGAGACTCAAATATGGCATATGAAAGAAGCTCATCATCCTAAAATGCAATATGATACAAATGCAACATGATATATGACAAGATGGCTATCCTACCATGGTTTGTACATCAAGAAAAGCATGTATATACATCAAAGTAAAACATGGTATGATACATATGGTACAAAAAGGAAATCCCCCCAAGAATCAACTAGAAAGGGCAACAAACCCCAAGTTCCCCCGCAAGTGCACAAATGTAGCTTGGTCGAGAGGCTTTGTGAAAATGTCCGCAAGCCGATCTTGGGTAGGGACATGGCTCAACACAATGGTTCCTTTCTCCACATTGTCCCTCAAGAAATGGTACCTCACTTCTATGTGTTTGGTTCGGGAGTGAAGCACGGGTTTTTGGCTACGCTTATGGCACCGGTGCTATCACAAAGAAGTGGGATCCGGGTGCACTCCTCACCAAAGTCTCTCAAAGTGTATGAAATCCACAACAAGCGGGAGCAACAACTCGCGGCGGCAACATACTCGCCTCTCGTGGTAGACCGAGCTACACTAGACTCGCTTGCGGGAAGACCATGAGACCAACGAAGACCCAAGAAACCGGCAAGTACCGAAGTAGACTTCCTCTCGACTCGACAACCAAACAAAATCCGCATCGGAAAAACCATGAAGAGAAAGAGTCGAGGAGGAAGAATACCAAAGGCCAAGACCGAGGGGGATTGTAGGTACCGAAAATCCTCTTGACGGCCCGTCGATGTGATGTCCTCGGCGAAGCTCGAAAGCGAGCGCACGGACACACGCCGAACCGTATGTCCGGCCTCGTCGCCGTCAAGTAGAGGAGGGAGCCGATCATGCTCCCGTACTCCCCGCCGGTCCACCGGTTCTCCGTCCTCATCCGCATCCAAAGTGGCCATACTCCCCATGGGAGTCGACATCGGCTTCACATCTTGCATCCGGAACTTCCTCGCATGTCTTTCGTGTACTTGGTTTGGTGCACAAATGTACCGTCCTTCACTTGTTTGATCTCGCGGCCCGAGAAAATACCGCAACTCGCCCATCATGCTCATCTCGAACTCCCCGCTCATCTCATCCGCAAACTTGGCAACAAGGTTATGTGACGAGCCACCAAAGACAATATCATCCACGTATTTCCGAACAATCGCAAGTCATTTCCATGCTTGAGGAGAAACAAGGTTCTATCCACGGTACCCATCACAAACCCTCTCGCTCAAAAGAAAACCTCTCAATCTCCCATACCAAGCACGGGGCGCCCGTTTCAACCCATACGAGCCCTTTTCAACCCGTATACCCCGTGTGGGTACAACTCGCTCTCAAACCCCGGGTGGTCGCTTCACATACACCTCCTCCTCTATGACCCCATTCGGAAAAGCACTCTTCACGTCCATCCGAAACAACTTGAACCCTTTAGCCACGGCAAAGGCTAGAAGGATCCGAATTGCCTCAAGACGGGCCACGGGAGCAAAGGTCTCCTCATAGTCGATCCCCTCCTTCGACTAAACCCCCGAGCAACAAGTCCGGACTTGTTCCTCACAACCATCCCATTCTCTCCCTCTTTGTTCTTCCAAACCCACTTGGTTCCTATGGGATGGCAATTTGGAGGTGGTTCAACTAACTCCCACACCCGGTTCCTCTCAAAATTTTCCAACTCCTCATGCATAGAATTGACCCGGTTTGCATCGGATAAAGCATGTCCAATGTCCTTGGGCTCAAAAGTAGCAACAAAAGCGAAGCATGAGCAAAATGAGAGGAATTTCGACCTCGACCGTGTAGTGCGTTCATCGATGTTCCCAATGATCTTCGACGGGGGATGCACTTCTTGAATCTGCCGGGAGCCTCACGCCTCAAGATTACCTCCCCCTCAACTTCGGCTTCTCTCGCTGGTCCTCTTGTTGCACCGTCGTTGTCCATGATGTAGACGGTCCATGCTCCAAAGTGGTCGTAGGGGAAGTAGTGGGTACATGCTCAGCTTCGGGCGCATGGTTCTCCCCATCATCATCTCCAGCTTCATCTTTCTCCTCCTCAAATAGGTCCTCGGCCATCTCTTCATCACCTGCACATTCAAAGCCAAGAGAGGTACATGGCATTGTCTCGTCGAAGGTCACCTCGCAAGTCTCCATGATTTTGTTAGTCTCAAGGTTAAGCACCCTATAGGCTCTAGAATGGTTAGCATATCCAAAGAAAATACCATCACTAGACCTAGCCTCAAACTTGTCGAGTTTTCCCTTCTTCGGAATAAAGCACTTGCGTAGCCAAAAACTCGGAAGTGACTCACCTTGGGTGCCCGACCATGCATAAGCTCATAACGGGTCTTCTTCTTGAAAGCTCGCAATAAAATCTCGTTGGAAACATGACAAGCCGTATTGACCGCCTCGGCCCAATACCTCCTAGGAGTCCCGTGCTCATCGAGCATCGTCCTAGCCATCTCACAAAGAGTCCGATTTTTCCTTTCCACGACTCCATTTTGAGGGGGCACATAAGGGGTCGAATACCGATGTTCAAGACCTAGATCACGACAAAAGGCATCAAAACGAGAGTTCTTGAACTCGCAGCCATTATCCTTGCGGATAGCTCGAATAGCATTCCCATGCCTCTCGTTTTTCAACCTCACGATCGGATCTCGAACAAAACCAAATGTCTCACTCTTATCCTCCAAGAAGAACACCCGGGCATAGCGAGAGTAATCGTCCACCACAACAAGGACATACCACTTCCCACCCACCGAGCGAACTCGAGCTGGCCCAACAAGGTCCATATGCAACAGCTCTGTCGGACGCTCGGTCATGACATCGGTCAGGGGTGGATGGGGAGTGGCTACCATCTTACCATGCCTACAAGGAGCACAAACCAAATCCTTCTCAAGCTTCAACCTCGGCAATCCTCGGACAAGATCAAGACCACTCAAGCGGGAAACCAAATCAAAGCTCAAGTGTCCCAACCGCCTATGCCATTTCCACAAATCGAAGAAGGACCGGCCATCAAACAGGCGAAGCGAGGACCCAAAGAACGAGAGAAATCAGCCCCGAAAATCGACCCTCGGGGATGATCATACGGACAAGATCACCTCGAGAATCAAGCAAACGAGACTCGCCGGACTTGAAACGCACCTCAAAACCCTCATCAAGCAACCGAGAAACCGAAAGCAAATTAAAACCCAAAGACTTCACAAGAGCCACTCTCTTCAACGTTACCTTGTCACTCACATGCACAACACCCTCCGAAAGCACCCTACCTCGTCCATTGTCCCCAAATGTGATGTACATCTTTTCCTTCACCGAGGTGAGGCTGGACAACCACTTCTTATCTCCGGTCATGTGTCGAGAACACCGGAGTCGATCAACCAAATGTTCTCCAAGCCTCCCGCATGTAGTCGAAACAAGAACGAGAGTGAGCTAGCGACTCGACACCGGGGTTAGCACGGAGAAAGTTAAACCGGTGTCGAGCCATCTCGCTCAAAAGAGGGGTTAGCAAACATCATTCCCTTGCCACCAAACTTCCCATGTCCCATGGGAGGAGTACGAGCACCACGAGGGGGAAAACGTGGTCCGTAGTTCCTCCGGAACCCAAAGCTGCGATCATCTCCCCTAAACCCGTACCGAGGACGAGTAGGAGGACGTCCAACAAAACCACCACGAGCCCGACCAAACCTCTCACCAAGACGCACACCATCATCTCTCCCGACAAACCTCTCACCACCACCTCTCCGTGGGAACCCGCCAACACTCCTCACACTTCCCACACCCCGTGGAAGTGGCACTCTAGGCTCGGGAATACCGCGAGACCGGCGATACTCGTCCCGGTTTGCTTGCTCCCTAGCAAGCCTCTCATCCCTCTTCCTCTTGTAGCAAAACTCGCAAGATGCCTCTCCTTGCCACAATACTCACACCGAAGGGGATGGGTTTTGGTTTTGGCTCGGCTTCTCTCTAGGCTTCTCACCCTTCTCACCCACAAACTTCACTCGGTTTCGGAAATCATTTGTCTTAGGTGGGAATTTGGTCGGATCTTGGGTTGTGCCAAGCTTGTTGCAAAGGTGGTTGGGCTTTGGTGTGAATGAGTTCTTGGGTGCTTTTGGGAGTGGGACTTGGATCTCTCCGATCACCTCAAACTCGGGGTTAGACTCAACACACTTCTCGTACACACTCTCCCCACTCGTTCTCTCCCACTTTCTCACCCAACTTCTCAAACCCCAAACCACGACCATCGGCTCTCTTGAACTCCTCAATCATGATTTTCAATTGAGGTTCCCGCCGTACAACCAACCCAACACCTTCCTCAAATAGTCATTCTCCTCATAGATGACATCCAAACGGGATGTAAGTTCAAGATTGCGCAAAGTAACTTCATCACGCCTAGTGCATGCATTGACAACAGGAGATTTCAAAGATGCTTCCAAAGAACTAATGGTAGAACGAGCATCAACAAGCTTAGCATGCATAGTAGGACATGATTTGCAAGCACCAAGCAAAGTAGGTCTAGCCTTAAGCTCATCATGTTCAGTCCTAAGAGCATCTAGTTGAGCCAAAATAGAAGCATTCTTCTCATTAAGCAGTTTGATCTCATTCAACCATGCATCACACTCAACACATTCAACATCATCAGGAGGAGTAGGAGCAAGTTTCAAAGAGTCATTCTCAAGTTTTAATTCAAGCAATTTTGACTCTAACTCTCCTACTTTCTCGCTAGCATTCTCAAGCTGACCCTAAGATCCCCTCATCTTTTTGGCATCTCTCAAGCACACTATCACGGTTGTCAAGCAAACCATTCAACCTAGCAATCTCGGCAAGCAAAGAGTCGGGGTCACGGTTTACCTCATCCTCCGAGTCGGAGTCGCCGTCTTCCTTCTCGCTCTTCTTGCTACTTGAGCTATGGGCCATGCCACAAAAGCCCTCAAGCGCCACACGGCTCGGCCCGCCGAGGTTCCGCTTGCACTCTTCTTGTCCTTGCGCCTCCCGGCGTCCTCATCTTCGCCGCTTGAGCTTGACTCGCTCCTCGCTTGAGCTTGAGTCGACGTCGCTCGCACCGGCCACCATCGCTCTTGCCTTGTTCTTCTTGTAGCCGCTCTTGCTCGGCCGCCGCTTGTCCTTGTCCTTGCTCTTGGACTTGTTGAAGTGCTTGCCCTTGGAGGAGTACTTGTCTTCACGCCTCGGGTGCGCCTTGTACTCGTTCACCTTGTACTTGTTCTCCTCCGCTTCCGGCACTCGGCAATGAAGTGGCCACGCTTGCCACACTTGTAGCACGTCCCCGAGCTCCGCCTTGCATTCCTCCGACTCTCGTGTAGTCGTTCAAACCTTCTTGAGAGCAAGGCCGGCCCTCCTCCTCGCCCAAAGACATCAAACTCCTCATCCGGAATGGACATGAGAGAAGACAAGGAAAACGCGTCGACGGGAAGGGTTAGATTTGCCCTTTGATCCGCCCACAAGAGCAAGACTATGATCGGTCGAGCCCTCATGCTTGGATTGCAACTTCCCGTCAACCTCAGCCGACTTGAGCTTAGAAAAGAGGTCATCCAACTCAATTGTCAAATAATGCCCAGACTCCTTGATGGCCTCAACCTTAGCACTCCAAACATTTGGGTCCAAGACATGCAAGAGCTTTAAAGCCTGATCATGCTCGGTGTACGGAAAATCCTCAACATTAGCCTTCATGTTGTTCACGATGGCGGTGAACCTCTGAAACATCGCGTCAATGTCCTCACCGGGAAGTGGAGTGAAATTCTCATATTGCATCCGGTAAGAGACAAAGAGGCGAGCCTTCACATGGTTATCACCACCGTGAGCAACCAACAACTTTTCCCAAATTTTCCAAGCAAGATTCAAATGGCGAACACGCTCAAACTCGGATCACACAAGCTCCGGACCAAGTGATCAACGGCTTTTGCATTAGCCTCATACTTGGCCTTAGCACGGCATCGGTCACCATAAGAGTATGGATGTTGACCGGAATAGCATAGGTCTTGTCAAGCACAATGAAATCCAACAGCTTCCCACGAAGAAAGATCATCATACGAGCCGCCCACTTGTGGTAACCCTTGCCATCGAAGTGCGGCGGACCGCCCCGCTCAACGTACGCCATCTTAGGATTCGAGACTTGTCAAAGTCGCAAAGAATCCAGCACCAAGCTCTGATACCAATTGAAGGATCAGATGGCGACTAGAGAGGGGGGAGTGAATAGGAGCCGGTAAAAATTCTTCCCAAAGAACCCGGCCTATGCCCTACTCAAATCCCGGTCACACACAAGCGATGGATCGAATCACGCACCAATCGCCAAGACCACGAGGTTATGGATCAACCTCTAGTCCTAGGAACGATTCCTTGAAGCACACGCGGAAGCACGAAAGAAGGGGGAAAGGAATCGAACCAAGAAGCAAAGCGCTCGGCCTCGGGCGGACCGTCCCGCCGGACGGGGCGGACCGTCCGCAAAGGGCCGCGCGGTCCGTCCGGCCGGGTACCGCGGACCGTCCGCACCCGAGCCGCGGACCGTCCGCCCGAGCCGCGGACCGTCCGTTAAAGCCAACGAACCACCCGTGGCACACCACGAACCACGGACCGTCCGCGGGGAGCACGCGGACCGTCCGCCAAGCACCCGCGAACCGTCCGCCCAACACCGCGGACTGTCCGAAACTTCGTCCAACCGAAAACCAAAATCGCGATGGATCGAAACGAAAGACGAGCAAGAACACGAAGAACACGGGACGAACCCTAGCCACGCGGACCGTCCGCCTGGTCCTCGCGGACCGTCCGCCGGTGCGGACAGAGGCTGAAAACGCCCGACCCCGAAAGTCAACTCCCCCAAATCATCATCGGATTTCCCAAACGGTTGAAGCTGCAGAGACAAGGGTTTGGGTACTTGAAAAGCGTCACACAAGGATGCTATAGCCCAAAAATCTTGCCTCCTAACTCCCTAAATCACCGGGAATCGCGAATCCTTTGAGCACCACCAAAAGCTAGAGCACCGAACGAAAACTCACGAATCGAAGTGGTTTCTCGGCGTTTGAGGGCACAAGATCAAGCACAAAGATGCACAAGACATCTATCCATGTTTCCCTCAAAGAAATCCGGGGAGAAACCCACTCAAATCCGCGGAATCACACCGGGAACAAAGGCACGAAAACAAGCACGAAAAGCCACGAAAAACAACCCCGAATCTTCTATACAAACCGGAAAGATTCACAAGGTCTAGCATGCCGCCCTAGCATCCATCCCTCTCAACAAATCTCTCATGAAGCTCTCATGCTAGCCTAGAGAAAATGGAAGGAAAAATAGCTACGAAAATGAGAAAGAGGAGGGAGCAAATGAAACCCTAAGTCGCGGAGAGAGAGAGCCATCCACACACACTCATGGCTTATATATCAGGTCCCGCCGGAGTGGTAAATGACTCGACTACCCCTAACTACACTACTGGCGATACAACCCACGTAGGGGCATTTTGGTAACGTTTGTGGGTCTTGCCATCGGACGGCCACGCCTTTGCCGCCCCCCGCGTCCTCCCGACGCAAGCCATGCGATCCCGCCGCGTGTCCTCCGCCTCGAAGCTTCCCGACACGCCCGGATCCCGTCTCCGTCGTGTTGGGCCCTCGGACTTGGTTTTGAGGCCCAAACCAAGAAACCGTCCGCCGATGGTTTTGTGGGCAAACCACCAAACCCCGCGTGCTCGGTCGGCCTCCCGCCAAACCACTTGACTCGACCGCCACCGTGCACCGGCTCGATTGTCCATGACTTCGTCTTGCTCGTATCGCCACCATGTGGCCCGCACCTAGTCCCGCCGTCCACCGGGTCCCTCGAACCGAGCCTACTTGTCTCTCCATCTCCGGAGGCCCCTCAAGGCCGAAGACCTTTCGCGCCCGTTCTTCACCTCGCAACAACACGAACCGAGCCGCGGCCTACACTCGCGCACTAAGCCAAGAGTCGGTCCAACACCCGTTGTCAATCACTCATCACCGAGGAGCGGTCATCCATCGACCACCGGGACGCTCCCCGATCCTCATCGGCACGGTGGTAGTTGGGATAAGAGCTTGTCGTATGCTGAGTTCTCTTACAACAACAGCTATCAGGCCAGTCTGAAGATGGCACCCTTTGAGGCACTGTATGGGAGGAAGTGCAGAACACCATTGTACTGGAGTCAGACAGGCGAGAGTCAGCTGTTTGGGACTGACATTATTAAGGAGGCAGAAAGGCAAGTTCAGATCATAAGAGAGAACTTGAGAATTGCTCAGTCCAGGCAGAAGAGTTATGTAGACGGGAAGAGAAGATATGTATCTTTCCAGGAAGGTGATTATGTGTACCTGAAGGTGTCACCCATCAGAGGTTTGCGCAGGTTTAAAGTGAAGGGAAAGTTGTCCCCTCGCTTTATTGGACCTTTCTAGATCTTACAGCGAGTGGGAGAGGTAGCGTACAAGCTTGACTTGCCAGAGCAACTCTCCGATGTGCATGATGTGTTTCATATCTCACAGTTAAAAAGGGGTCTCAAACCTCATGATAAAGAGCCATTGCCTATGGATGGGTTGGATGTTAAGGAAGATCTCACCATTACTGAACGTCCTATCAGAATCTTGGATACGTTGACACGGGTTACGCGGAACTGGACTATCACAATGTGCAAGGTGCAGTGGAGTAATCACACAGAGGATGAGGCAACTTGGGAAAGAGAAGAGGAGTTGAGAGCAGAATATCCGCATCTCTTTGATCCATTCGAATCTCGAGGACGAGATTCATCTTAAGGGGGGTAGGATTTGTAACACCCTAAATTTCCACTTTTGAATTTAATTAAAAATTTGCTTAGCAACATTTGCTCTCGTTTAAGGAATATAAGGAGATTGTGTTTTTCTAGGCATTTAATCATTTTTATTTATTAAATAATGAAGTATAGGAGTTCACTGTTGTATACATGATGTTGCATTGTTTTTGGAGTGTTTGAATTTAAATTCATGTTTGAATTCATTGGTTGATTGTTTTTGTAAAATAGAAAACCATCTCCCTTTATCCTCCTTCCCCCTTCCCCATCTTCTGGCCGCAGCCCGCTTGCTAAGCAGCCCACCTGCGCGGGCAGCCCAGCAAGCCTTCCCCTGTGCCACAGCCCGCATTGGCCTTCCGGCCCAGCGCAGGACAAATAGCGTGCTGTTGTCCCCTCCCTGCGCGCAACCGCTGACGGGCGGGACCCGCCGGTCATCCCCGCCCGCCGCGCCGGCCGACCGAGCCGGGGTCGAGCTCGTGGCGTACCCCGACTCGGCATCCGCGCCACGCCATCCCGGGCCCACGAGCCCGCTCGCCTAGGCACTCTGCCCTATAAAGCCGCCGCCACCCCCCGGTTGCACCGCCCTCGCTCAAAACCCTAAAACCCGAGCTTCCCCCACCGTCGCGCGAAACCCTAGGGCACCGCCACCGGTGATTTCCACCGTCGCCGCCTTCCCGCTGTCGAGGAGACCCTCAGGAGCCGCGCGTGGAGGTGAGGAGCTCCCTGTGCGGTTTGTGCACGTCCCCGCGTTTCAGAGCACCCCGAACAAGTTCGCCGGACCTCCGCCGCCGCGCCTCTCCGTCGTCCGCCGCCCGGAGTCCACGCCATCGCCCTTGGAGCTCACCGTGGCGTTCGCCGTTCGCTTCTGGTCATCCTGGTGCAACTTCCGCGATGAATGGAGCACCCCAGCGCCTTGTTAGCGTTGCGCCGCCACTCGCCGTTGCGCCGCAGCCGCGTCCCGCATCGCCGCCGGCCTAGCGCCGCCGCCCTCGCTCGCGCTTCACCAGGGCCGCCGGATCCCCAACCGACGGTCCGAATCTTTTCGCCGGCGGGTCAAACCGACACGTGCCGGTCAACCCGCAGGACCCCACCCGCTGGCAAATCTCAGCCGCCGGATCTTGATCCAGCGGATCAGATTCGCCCCTCGTTTTAACCGCACGCTTTTGCAAAGAAAACCCCGAGCTTCTTCAAATTTACAACCCGGTCCTTCCACCTTAAGGTTTTCTCGCAATTAGGTCCAGTTTTCTTCAGTTTGGCCCCGAAGCTTAGTTTTTCTTTACAGTTTAGTTCTTAAACTTGTGTTAGCCGTATCTTAGCCGTTTTAACTCCGTTTTCAGCGTTTTTTATGTCCACGCGATCATCTCGACGAGTAGATTAGTTTTCTATTGCTTTTGTTTCTGTTTGAGATGATTGGTGTACTGTTTCTTATTTGTTTCCATTGTATGCTTGTATGTGAATGTGTGGAGCGTAGAGTACGAGCAGTTCGAGGACATCACTGCTGTTGAAGAATTTCAAGACCCTGAGCAGTTTCTGAAGCTGGTAGAAGGCAAGTCCTTGCTGCATTCTCGTTGATCATATTACAACATGCATTTTAATTACACTGTTATTTATTATTGCTTTGCATTGAATTGATGGGTCCTATTGTTAAGGTTCGACTAGCTTTGTTTATCCTATGCCTTGATCAACCTGGGTTTATTTTATGTTGGGTAGCACATGCTAGAGCTTTACCTTGGTTTCAGGTGGTTTTAATGAACACTTATCAATCTAGATTTATTTATGTTGTTATTCATGTAATGCAAGAACACCTTATGCCTGTTAATCGGAACATAGAGCGACCACCAAGGAAAACAGTACAACCACAAACAAGACATATGGCTCTGTCTTGGCTTAATAATTAGAGGACTAGGTGTTAGGTATGCTTTACCTGATAAGGGTTGGGGGCTGACGGTAGATGGCGTATGGACCTGCTCTGGCGAGGTGTGGGCTTGGCTAAGACACAGTACTCGCTAGGGAGCTTTATACGTTGCACTGATCAGGTAACCTAGCGGGCAGCCTGCATCTGGGGATCTTTGTAACGGCCTCGTAGCGTCCCTATGCAGCCACACCTCGGTAGTGTGGTATTGTGCCTACTTTTGCACAACATGGTTGGGTCTAAAACTCTTTTGGGTTTTTTACACGACTTGTGGGTAAAGATGTACAACCTCTGCAGAACTGACTAGTTAGTCGTGCCCACGGTCAAGGGGTGCATTACATTCTATGGTTCAGTTGCATTTGTTATTCGGGTTTGGTATATACTTCCACTTGCTAGTAATAGCTGCTAAATAAAACTTGACCAACTAAAATGCTGACTTGCTTAATAACCATCAGCTTCCACCATAAAGCCTTGCATGTTGTTATAGAACTTTTCCCTTATTGAGTACGACATGTGCTCATGCTTGTTCTTTCTATATTGCATCTACATTACCCGGTTGCTGCTCGGATGGACGCTTTGAGGATTTCCCTGGAGAATTCGATGAGTTCTAGGCGTTCATTCTCCAGCCAGCTGCCTGTGGAGGACTTCTGCGTGTGTTTCTATTTCCGCTGTTAGCTACTCGAACGGTTGTTAGTTGAGACATTCGGTCATGTAATAACTGCTTAATACTCTCTTTACGATTTACACTGTGTTTTGGTATTCACTGAGTCGATGCATGTGTGTAACTTGATCCTGATGCACATGTATTCTATGCATTCGGATTTGTCCTTAAATCCGGGTGTGACACGCAGCCCTCGTTAGGACATTGGGACGAGGCGGTCGGGCGAAGGTGGGCCCAGTGATGGACTCCTCCGGCCCAGTGTAGACGAAGCCGAGGGAGCCAAAGCGCAGAGTGGCCCCAGGAGTCAGTGTGATCTTGCGGCCGTCCATTCGATCCGCTGAAGTTCATCGAGACACACGATGTGCCCCTACTTGGCGTGCCAACTATCGGGGTTCTCTACCACTGATAGTAAATTTGTATCGATCGTGCGTCGGGCTCGGATGGTTAGCACAGGAGACAATGGGATTTAGACTGGTTCGGGCCTCTAGGAGTAATACCCAATGTCCAGTGTCGAGCTGTCGTGTTCTCGGGATAGGAGTGCTTGTAGTAGGGGTTACAAGCTGGTTGGGAGAGGGTGTCGAGCCCAATTCACTTGAGGTGGCGTTCGATCTGTACATGGTCTAACCCTTGTAACTGTTGCCCTCCTCTCCCTTTTATAGTCACAAGGGGAGGGCACAAGAGGGAAGTAGAAAGAGGTATAGTGCTTGGTTGCTGGGAGGTCCCGTCGCACGTCGTTGTCGGTTAGGAAGCATTGAAGCTGAGTCGTGATGCTTGGTCGTGGGAGCCGTCGCGTGGCCGAGTGTGACTATTCATCCCGGGACGCCTGGCGTCTCCTTCGAGTAGTTTGTGTTTGCCTTAGCTCGCCCGAGTACTTGACTAGCCCGCCACGCTTGAGCCTAAGCCTAGGCTCGTGCTCGTCATAGAGGGTACTTGATTGCCTCGGGCTGAGCTTGCGTGTGGTAGAGTGGGAGACGATGGCGATGGGATGGCCGCGCAGCCGGTCAGGCCAGCATTAAGGCTCTTGTCAGGGTGAGCTGCTTGCATGGCGTGGGGAACCATTCCCCCACGCGCGTCGGTGGTGGAGCTCGCGCCCTGAGCCTGCGCCGCGTGTCATGGCCCACGTACCAGTCGGAGCCGGAGGGAGGTCGTGCGAGGCGGAGACTTGTCGTGGGGATCCCTCTTGTAGGGAACTTGGTCGGAGATGTAGCTAACTGGCCGGAGACTGAACGTCTTGCTAGTGTGGGTCTTGACCAGGGTCCTCAGTCTTCCTCGTCCTGAATCTTGGCCTTGACACCGTCAATCTTAGCCTTCACATTGTCAATGGTGTTGGATCATCTTGTGTTTAAGGAAGATCATCTCGCTGTCAAAGGGGACCCTAATCCGGGCCCTCGTCACCCTCCCTCCTCCTCTTCACGCCACCGTCTGCAACTTCTCCGACGTGCCATCGTCGGGGGCCTTCCCTCCCCCTCCTCTCCTTCCCCGATGCGCCACAGTCAGGCCCCCGCCCTCACTCTCTTCTCCTGAGCTTAACTGTGTCCTCCCTTCTCCCGAGCTCCTGTGTGCGTCATGTGACGGCGAGCTCTAGTGTAGCCTCCTCCAAGGTCGGGCGCTGCTACGGGGACCGGGCCTCTCTCGTCGATGTGGCCTCCGGTTGGCGGCCCTCGCGCCGGCCACGGTGCCGCCAAGTTGCGGGGCCACGTCGCCCCCTTCCCTACTCCTTCGGGCTCCTCGGGCCGTTCCATCCTTTCCTCACCTCATCCACCACTATAGCGACCACCGAGCCACCACACCAGTGACTAGTGGGTCGAGCAACACGAGGAGGGGTAGAGGGCCCCCTCGAGCTCAGTTGTGGTGGTGTGGTCTCACTCCCTAGCTGTTGACGGGGGCCGACACGGTGTGGATCCACAATGACCGGCGGCGGAGTAGCCTAGCGGTGCTAGCCCCTCCTCCTCGCTCTCCCTCACCAGCATGGGCCCCTCCTCCTTCCCCTGCTCTATACCTCTATCCTCCTCCTCCCATGGTCTCTCTCATAGTGGATCTGTGTCAGCAGCCAGTTGTGGCGTGCTCCTCCCAGCGACAACGGCGCCCGATTACGAGAATGCACAGGAGGTGCAGGTGGGTGGGGAAGAGGGTGGTGAGGTGGGGCCGCGTTAAGGATGGTGTCGGACGCCGGAAATAAATGAAACAGGCCACACGGGTGGCGTAGCGTCCCCTTTCCAGCACTGCGGGACCCGTTGCCGCCATTTTACGCCATCCCCGTCCTAAAGGATGGGACCGCGGACAGTGGTGCTGGCAGTCTTAGAGGATGAAAACCAAAAGGTACTATAAGTACTTCATAGTACTATACTGTTACATATAGTACAAGCATACAGTGTTTCTAAAAGCTCGATCGACAGTGAGGACCTCTTTTAATCTTTCACGGTCATCATTTCATAATTAGAATCCATCTTCATAAATCATCATTCTCTCACTCGGTGATTTCAGTTCTATCTAAATGTTTCACACATGGTTTCACAGGTTTCAACACACGATCTACTAGAGCTAGAATTTTTACCATCATTATATTCCTTTCTTTTCTTCTCAAAGTCACTATTCTGCAAAGTACTGTCTGCCATATATATGTTGCTTCTACATGGATAGAACGTGTATCATGGTTGCGAAAGAACCTCTAGCCTAGTAGTAAATTAAAGAGACTAAATAGCGTGGTCGCACCGGTTACCACGAGTTACCTAGTGTTGTCCGTCACACCAGTTACACATGTTAGTAAATTAAAGGGTAGCTTGAGGCCCAAATGTGCCAAATGTAGCTGAGCCAACTTTTGATCAATTTTGGGCATGTCTTTTAGTTTGGTGCTAAGTATGGTGGTTCAAAATTTGACTTGGCCCATATAGATGGCAATTTTAGACAGGCATCACAACTAATACAAAATACTCCCTTTGTTTCATATTACTTGTCATTTTAGCTTTTATAGATACATTCAATTTGCTATGTACCTAGATATATACTTTTGTCTAGATATATAACCAAATGAATGTATTTAGAAAAGTCAAAACGACAAGTAATTTGAAATGTAGGGAGTACACAATATCATTTTTCATTTGGGTGGCACTTCATTTGGCAATTTTATACCCCTGCATTGAAGTCACACACAACTGGTGTCTGCTGGTATCTCGAAATGGAAGCATCACCAAAAAGACTAGCCAAATGGCTCGGTAAGACAATTTTTTGACTATAAATATCCAACTAGCTCTCCAAATTTACCCTCTCTCTAGCTATAAACTTGACTAGTTAGAGCAACTCCAAGAGCCTTTCTAAAAATCACTAGTTAAAATCCTGATTTACGTAGTACGTAAAATGAAATAGCTAGCAAAAAATTATTGAAATCCAACAGCCTCTCTAAACTGAACTTTTTATTTGCTCCACCGCTAGTGGGTCCCGCCTGTCATATTAAACGCTACTCTCTCCGCGAGGGATATCTAGCAGAGGGCGCTAGTCATCTTTGGCTAGCGAAGGCCGAAGTTTAGCTAGCCAGGATAGCTAGCGAGGTGTTTAGCTAGTCTGTTGGAATGTTGTTTTTGTTGATTTTTCATTGTTTAGCTATCAAGCCAAGATAACTAGTCTCTTGAAGTTGCACTTAGAGCAACTCCAACAGCCTAGCTAAAAAACACTAGCTAAATTCCTGATTTCACTAGTATGTAAAATGAAATAGCTAGTAAAAAGGAGATGAAATCCAACAGACTAGCTAAATCAACTCTCTATATGATGACGCGTGGGGCCCACCCATCATCTCTCCCACTCCACCATATCTTCTGCACTGTCTCCGCCAATCCCACCACCACCCCCACCATCGACATCCGCACGCATGCTCCGGCCCACCGGCCCGCCGCCCCGCGTCCTCCGGCCGGCGCGTCGCGCCTCCTCCCGGCCGGTGTGCCCGCCTCCTCCGGCCCGGCCACCCCCGCCTCGCTCCGCCGGTGCGCCGGCCTCCTCCGCCCGCGCGCGCCCGCCTAGCTCCCGGCCCGCGCGCGCCCGCCTCCTCCGCCCGGCCGCCCCGCCTCGCTCCGCCCACCCGCCCCCGCCTTCGTCGCGCCCTCGCTCCGGCCGTCGCGCCCCGCCTCCTCCCCCCGCGCGCGCCCACCTTGCTCCGACCCACAAGCACCCCGCCTCCTCCAACCCGGCTCATCGGCGTGCGAGCGACCGCAAGCGCCTGCTTCGGGAGGGTGGGACCACACGCTGCGAGGAGGATAGTTAGTTGTTGGTGCTTGTCAAAATTGGCTAGCGGGGAGGACGATTTTGCTAGCGAGATGAAGAGGCGAGCAGGATAGCTAGGTTGTTGGGTTCGTGATTTTGTGGAATTTTCCATTTTTTAGCTAGTCCAACCAATTTGGCTAGTCTGTTGGAGTTGCTCTTTGTTCGGCTAGTCAAACTAGCATCCAACTCACCGAGATAACTTAATTTGCCCCTCGCTAGCCAAACTTGACTAGTTAATCCCAAGTGTGCAATGACGCGCGGAACCCACGTGTTAATGTGTGAAGAGGAAGAGTTGAACATTAGTTGTTGAGAATTGATGAGTGAGAAATGATCTAATGAAAAGTTTATTGGAGTGAGATGTTTAATATAGAGGGGAATGTGTGAAGAAACGAATAAAGAAATGGAAAGTCCGTTGAGGATTCTCTTACCGTGTGTTTGGTTAGAGAGCTGCGGGAGCGAAGCGGAGCCGACCTTCGTTTTGGGGGCAACTCCAACCCTTCTCAAGTTTGGTTGAAAATGTTGGGTTGGAGTGGCTCCGACCTTTTTTTGTTTGGTTGGAAGAATGAGATATGTAATGCATGCCAGTTTTCACTCCGTTAGTGGGTCCTACGTGTCATAGGGGTTCAGGATTGAGTGGGTCCCTCCTCATCCCCTCCAACCGCGGCGCCACTCCTCTTCCACCACGTCGCCGCCTCTTCTCCTCCCTGCACTCCGCCTTGTCGTCGTTCCCTCCCTCGCCATCGCTCGTGCTGTGTGCCGAGCTCCGGCCTCCTCCTCCAGTGCGTCGCCAGTCCCTACTCCGGCCGCGTTGCCTTCTGTCCTCTCGGCATGGAGGAAGGTGCGCCGGCGGCCAGGCGAGGGCGACTAATGGCGGCGCGGCCCTCCTTCGCCCCTCCTCCCACCGCCGCGCGAGGAGGCTGGTGCCCCCTCTTCCCCTATTGCGCCGCCCCTCCCCTACTTCGAGGTCGGAGATCTCCAGTGGCTCCCTCGGCTCCGTGGCGAGGACGGCTGTGGCTCTGAGCTGGTGGCGTGACGACGTCACACCGGCCTCCGGCGGCGCTAGCCCCCTGGCGGAGGAGAAGAGGCTGCATGACGAGGTGAGGCAGGGCCGGCTGCGGGGACGACCAGCGATGCTCGAGCAGTAGGAGAGAGACGGGAGGGAGACATGGGTGGAGAGGCTTCGTCGCTCAAATTAATTTTGACGGACAGAGCAAACTCACATCTTGCGGGTATATTCTTTTGGGAGCTTGTTAGATTTCTAATGGACACAATTCGCGTAATGTTGTAAAAAATCGCTTGGTAAAATATTTTCACAAAGTGCACCGAGGCATGCAAATGCAATGATGCATCCTCCAATTTTTTTTCTTTTACATCCACTGTATAAAAAATGTGGAGAGAATCGCATCACACATACTCTCCGTACTAGGGTACAGCCTAAAACTTACCTCTTGGACCTGGTAAATCTAGCAGCAGGCGGCAGTAAAACTAACAACTTCCAGGGCGCTTTTACACAGTTTCAGACGACGGCGGCGGCGGGCGGCCCTGCTCCTGAAACCGACAGCGCGACACGGCCCGGCGGCGGCCAAGCTAGATAGCTATCTAGCGCCGCGCAAGGGCCACCGCGGCGGCGACGCCGGCGCAGAGGAGCGGCAGCCCGAGCGACGGCGCTCCTCCTCCGGGCGCCGCCTGCGACGACCCGGACAGGAACGCATACTGCTGCTGCTCACGCCCCGCCGGCGGCGGCGGCGGCTTCCCGCAGTTGCAGGGAGGCCCGCCGGTCGGCACCCCCGGCGAGGCACCTGTGTTCGGCCTCTCGCAGTTGCAGGGCGGCCCGCCGGTGATGGCTGTGGCCGGCGGGAATGGGTAGCCGCCGCCGGCGCCGCCGCCGGGCGGCGTGGACGGCGGCGGAGGGGAGGCGTAGTAGAATGGCTGCAGGACGGGGCGGTCGTCCGCGGCGGCCCGGCGCGGCAGTGGCGAGGCGAGGAGCAAGCAGCTGGCCGCCGCGAGGAGGGCGAGAGCGGGCGGTGGGGGCGCCATGAGAGAGAGAGAACTTGCTGTGAGGGGGAGCCAGGGAGGTGCGCAGGTGGCTGCCGGCTACTGGCACCGTGGCGCGTCGCTGCTGTTGCTATATGCGTGGCCGGGTCTGCGCGATGCGGCATGGGACGGCGTGTCGCACATGCGATGCGAGGCGTGCTGTGCTCCACGACGGACGGTGGCCTCGGATCCGATGGTTCCTATGTAGCGCTCACACCTTGGTTTAATTGCGTGCTCGTGGCAAAGGCCACGGGGTGTGTGCGCGCGCGCAAGCTAGCTGCACTGTACTGCATGTGTGTGCATACGAAACGTGTATACGAAGAGTTTTTTTAACGTGTATATATGTACCAGCAGTAACAAAAAAAAAGCTTCTTTGTGAGTTTTGGCACGAATTTTTGCCTCACATGCATGATGGTACATCATGGTTTAAAAAGAAAAAATTCTGGTTTCGATACGAATGAATGAATACTATCCGCCTGTGGGCAGGGTGTCACCCTGTTTGTTTAGCTTATCAGCAGTACTTTTCTCTTATAACAAACTAGTCATCATCAACCAGTCAATAATATTTTTCTTTCAGAATAAATCAGCATAAATCATCAACCACCAAGACAGGCGTGCACGCACGGGTTGGTCAGTGAGAGCAGAAGGGTTCGACCCCTCAGGTGTACGTGCGAGTGCGTGCCGAACGACGGCAACGCAGCCGTGTGGGTGCTGGCGGCAAGCTCTCGGCGTGCGCTCGTCGGAACAAGGTCAACACAATGCAAAGCAAGGAGCACGATCGACCGGCTCGGCTCGATGGCTGGCTCTCAGGTGACAGCGGGTCTGCGCGGCAGCGCGGCACGAGCAAGAAACGACAGCGGGCGCACAGGGCCCGATGAGCACACAAGGCTCTATCAGCCACGGCTCGATGGCCGGGTCCACAGCACAGAGAAGAGGGTGGTGAAGCTCACCTTGTGCTCCTGGAAGCGATGGTGAGGCGGTGGTGACGAGGTGCGACGGCGGTGCGAACGCAGAGTAGAGGATGCAAGGGTTCGGCGTGGTGAAGCGGAAGCAGGGGTGACGTCTTCCTTGGCAGGTCTGGCTCCTCCACGATCGGCCTCCGATCTTCACGGTGAGCGATGACCTTGGCTTGTGCAGCACCGATTTCTTCTCCCTTTCTTCTCCTCCTTGCCTTCTCCTTCACGGATAGCGAAAAGGCGACTTCGGGACGATGCTGCTGACCCAGGCACGTGGAACGCGGCAGCCCCGGGCTTCTTCCCCCTCGGCCTTCTCCTTCCACTCCTCCTCCCTTCGTCTGATTTTTAGCGCGACGGATGGATTGGGGGATCTCCCCAGGCGGTGGAGGATTGGGGATAAGAGGCTGGGAACCGGGTATTGAAAGGACCTTGATGTCGCCTAGAGGGGGGGTGAATAGGCGTGACGACCAAATTAAACTCTTTCTCCCCAAACACTTGAGCTGACAGTGCTCCACCGGTCAGACCAGTGGTGATGACCGGTCAGACCGGTCAAGCACTGGTCTTCACAGGTGACACCGGTCAGACCGGTGCGCCTCACCGGTCAGACCGGTGCAGCACAGAGAACCTGCAAAAACAACTTCAATCACCTCTTGGCTTCTAGCACGAACCAAACTTAGACTGTGGCCTTTGTAGATGATCACAAGCAGAGTAATGAGCCTTGCACACACAAGTAACACACCCAAGTAGATCGAAGTGGAAGCAAATGTAATATGCTAGAATAAACAACTTAGAGAGTCGAACCACACGGAGAGGCAAGGATTTGTTTCCTGAAGTTCACCACCCACTGAGGAATGGCTACGTCTCCGTTGAGGAGCTTGTAAGGGACAATTCCCACAACAAGTCGGGTCTCTTTCAACCACTTTCCTCCTTTCCACTAAGGTGATCTTTTTCACGAAGAGGCAAGATCGCAGCCCTTACAAACTTCCCGCTGCTCACACAACCTTGGGAGCTAGCTGGTGACAGCTAGATGTCTAGGAGGCAAACCTCCAAGAGTAACAAATGCTTTAAAGTTTGTAGACGTGAAACCAAAGTGCTCAAGCTATGGAAACGCTCTTATTAGCTCACTAGGTCGCTCTTAAGCTCACTTTCTCAACCCAACACAAAGAAGATGGCTTGAATCCACAAATCTCACAAAGAGATGGTTGGGGAGAGCCACTAAGGCTTAGAGCTAGAGAGAAATGGCTTGGGACCTCAGCAAACTCACTAGAAACAGCAACCCTCACTTGAAGAAGGCTTGGGGTATTTATACCCCTCAAAGGAGAAAACTATCCGTTAGTCCCCGGGCGGCACCGGTCAGACCGATGCCCCACACCGGTCAGACCGGTGTTCGAAAAACTAGCCGTTGGGCTAGCGGCACTGGTCAGACCGGTGCCTCTGACCGGTCAGACCGGTCAGGCCCGAGATAACCCCAAAACCTCTTTTCAAAGAAACTAGCACTCCACCTTCAAGATGAAGTGACTCAGGTTAGGTTAGGAGGGTTTGTTAGCACACTCTAAGGCTAGATCTCACTTAGGTCAACTAAAGAGCACTTTGACTTGGTCAACTCGCTAAGTTGCATCCCTCTTGATAGTACGGCATACCTATACTCAAGAAAATAATAAAAGAGCTTCGTTAACCTCTTGAGCTTGAACAACTTCAATTCTTGCCATACTTGAACAATATCCACTTGAAATTTTCAACATAGCCTTTGACTTGAGCACGTCCATACTTCAGCTAGTGACTTAGGATCTTTCCTTATAGCATTTGAATGCACACTTGGATCCATGGTCACTCCATATTGCCAATCTTAACAAGTTGATGACTCGCAAAGCTTCCCTCGGTTAAGGTTTGAATATGATACTTGAAGACCCCACGGATGCTAGACCTTCACCTTAGCAAAACACAAATGGCGGCTTAGCTACGGCCCCAAAGATTGCTTAGTCGCTCACCCTAGACATTTCGGTTGATCTCTTCATCACTTATCCAATCCACTTTGAGTTCCACTTTGCTTCATCCACAATTTACCTTTCATTTGAAAAACCTTGCTCCAAATGCTTGATCTTGATAGACAATGGATATGCACGCTTCCAATTTTAGAACCATAGTGTGTACACTCACCATCTTGTTCTTTTTCAATAACCTCATGAAGTCTTGCACCATACTTGTCTTTGTAAATGTGAGCCATAATATACATCCATAATTAAAATACTTCAATGGTTGCTCATGAATATATAAAGAAAACCTGCTCACAATCTTAGACAAAATCATTAGTCCTTTAATCGCCTTGTCATTCAATTCACCAAAATTCACTTAGGGGCCTAGATGCACTTTCAATCTCCCCCTTTTTGGTGATTGATGACAATTCGATTAAAGCTTACAAATAAAACATTAAAGCGCATTTAGATTCTTAGATATAGCTAGAGCTCCCCCTTAATTTGTGCTTTGAGTTGAATTTCAAAAAGTTGGCCTTAAATGCCATTAGCACAAATTCGGAAGAACAAACGTGTGAGCTCCCCCTATATCTTAGAATCAGTGGAATGCAACATGTGTGAGCGACAAAATAAAATCTGTGATGTGTATGACAAGATATGCACAAAGAAAAGAGAAGTGTGCTGACTAGGAAGCACCGGTCAGACCGGTGCTACGGACCGGTCAGACCGGTCAGGTCCGGCCAACACACACAACTGGGCGGCACCGGTCAGACCGGTGCCCACGGCCCGGTCCGACCGGTCGAGTCCGATCGGCGCACAAAGCAACAGAAGAGCGTGCTATTTGGTCCAAGGTGATCATGCCAGGGTTGCAAGCTAGTTTAGATCACTTTGCTCCATTTAGCCAACTCAAACAAACACCATTCAATTCACGCATCACAAACTAGCAATAAAGTCGCTTAGATATTACAATAAGGTTCAAACACACAGTAGCACTCACACAAAAGTTCTCAAGTCCACTAAGATTAAGTTCTAACTTATTACATGGCCTCTCTCAACAGCCAACAGGCACCGGTCAAACCGGTGCAACACAGACAACAAAGACTTGTGGCTTTAATCTCGAATCTTCTCCCCCTTTGTCATCAAGCATCCAAGAAAGGCCTGGAGGAGAAGCAACTGCCAATCACTGTCCCTGAGATCCGTCTCCCGGGTGAGAGCTCCCTCCTATTTGAGATTTGTCAAGAATCCAATGCAAAGGAGAGTTTAGATAAATAGACTCCGAGACGGTGATTTGAGATGGATGAGCTATGGGTGCGCTGTGTTTACCGTAGTAATAAGGGTTGTAGCCAAAGATCTCGGCGGAGAAGCGAGCGCCCCAATCTTGTACTTGCTCGGGAGGTGGAGGAGGTGGGGGTGCTTGCTCTTCTTCCATGAATTGTGATGATCCTGCCACATCCGGAGGAGGAGGTACAAATGGTGGAGGTGGAGGAGGAACCGATGAGGGAGATCCTTGTCCTTGCCTGGACTCAAAGAACATGGGCCCATATTGGTTAAGCATGTTGGAGTTGGCCCATCCTCTCATCCTTTCCTCAAAGGAAGGTATCTCAACCTGAGGAGATTCTGGAGATGGTGGAGAGCGAGGTGGTTGAAAACCTTGGGCATTGTGCATTAGCTTCATCGTGTCCCTCATTTGCTTGTTTGCCCTTCTCGACCTCTGTTGCTCAACTTGGATGTCATGCTGGCTCCTGCACATCCCAAATATGAAGTTGAGAAACTTATGCAAAGGAGAGGTGGACCTGCGTGGCCTGTCGGGCTGCCAGCCACCCCACCGGTCAGACCGGTGCTCGGCACCGGTCGGCCGCGTGACGATCCGAGCCCCCGCCCGAGGCGGATCTGGTCGAGCTTCTCCTTCCTCAAAAATTTCTCCCTCATGTCCAGGTGCATGCTCAACTCTAGGTGAACGAAACCGAGGATTCTTGCTAGGATTGAGCTTCAAGGGCTTGTGAGTCACATTTTTGGGAAACTCCGTCTTTGCAACCTTTTCAATCATATACATGATGTAAGGACTATAGCTGCAAATTTTCTTGGTGTCCTCGGAAAGGTGCTTAATCTCTTGCCAAATTAAATCACCAATACTAAACTCCGGAGCTCCCGGCCTCAAAGCAACCATCAAGTTTTTCTGAAACTTTGTGATCTCTGATGGGTTTCCATCTCTAGGTGTAATAGACACCCTAAGGAGCCTATTTAGGACAGCAAAGTAGGTGTAGAGATTCTTCACCCTCCCATAGTTGGCATGCTCACCTCGCGGGTACATGACATGCAAAGCATCCTTCTCTAGCCCTCCCTCATCATGGAGCTTCCTTAACTCCCCGTCTCCCGCCATGATCCCAAAGCACCTCAAGAATCTATGGAAAGTGATGGAGTACTTTTGGCCATTTGTCATCCAAATCATAGCCCTACCGGTCTCAATGTATCCAAAGTGCACCGTGGTATAGAACTGGGCTATGATCTCCTTGTTCCAATCCTGTCGAAACACCATAAGTGTCTTGACCCTTTGCCTCTCACAATTGCTAATGACTTCATCAAATATCGGGTCACCTTTTCTAGCCATGTGCTCCCAATCCACATACTGTGCCTTGTGAGTGATTTTGGGCTTTTTTATGATCACCGTAGCATAGTAATCCTGCTGAAACTTAGCCCAAAACCTCGGATCCGACGTGGTCTTACCCTCCTCATATGGGTTCTTATCCCTTAGCTTCTTTAGGGCCTTGGTCATGCCTGCCCCGTGGTACTTCATCGGCCTGTCAGGATAGATATAAGTGGGTGGCATGATCTTCAATCTACCCTGGTCATCGTCATCCTCATCCATGGTGTCCACATCCTCTTACTCATCCTCCTCATCCTCTTCCTCAGCCTCGTCGCTATCAGACCCAGCCTCCTGGTGCCTCCTCAGCTCATACTGACCAGGAAAGGTCTCCTCCTCAACATTATCATCGCTGCTAGTCCCAGTGTCACCTCCTAGGTCGGCATCCTCTGCACTAGCATGAGCTGAGCGACATCTCAACCTCTTGCCGCTGATGTTGATGGTGCTGCCCCTTCCCCAAATTCACCGGGGATAGCTCCTCGGTGAGAATTGTCGTATGGACCTCCCCGGGCCCACTACCTCGGTGGGTACTAGGACCGACTACTCGGTGGGCCCACGGGACTACCCGGCTTGCGCTACACGGCTCCGAAGGCGTGGAGCACAAGGACTACACGGGGAGTAGTACTCGGTTAGGGCTCGTACATGTTCCGCACCGTATAGAGGTCTCCTAGACGTACTCGACTAGTACTCTTTCCCTACTCCGACTTGTAACCCCGCCTCCCGGACTATATAAGGCGAGGCGAGGACCGATCTCGGGATCATCTCATCCAATCCCCTACAACCCACGGCGCACTATTGCACCATCTTGTAATCGTGCCCTATCAATCCGGAGCTACGCGACATACGGGACGTAGGGTATTACGCACCTCGCGGCCCGAACCTCGTCTAAATTGTGTGCCACGTGTCTCTTCCTTCGAGTTACCGATCTCGGCGAGTCACGATCATCTACTTCGGGTACTCCCTCGTAGTAGGTTGCCGGTCTAAAACACCGACATCTGGCGCGCCGGTAGGGGCTCTCGCTCGAGATCACATGGCGAACTCGACGGCTTCCGTCCACATCAAGCCAAGCGTCGCCTTTAACCGTGGCGACACCTTTGTTTTCGGCGCACGGGTGCCGCACTGGCCGATGGCGCGGGCTCCTTCCGCCGCCGCCGCCGACCATGCGGCCCAACCCGAGGACCGGGGCCTCGTGACGCTTCCCGAAGTCGTCACGGGCGAACTCGCCGGCAAGTTCGGCGAAATCTCGCTCTTCAACCGAAGCACGGCGACTTCGAGCTCGAGTCCGTCTCCAACTCGAACCCGACGTCGCCATGGGCCATCGCATGCGAGCGGGCCGCTCGGCCATCGCGACGGCCCCTTCACCACACCGGCGCTCCGCGCGTGGCCCCCGCATCCTCGGCCGGGCCCGCACGGGGGGCTCCTACTCCACGACGGGCCGGCAAGGAGCCCGTAACCGAGTACAACTCGGACTCCGACGCCGTACCCAATCGCGTCTCGGACTCCAACCCTCTCTCCGAGTTCTACTCGAACCCGGACTACGAGTTCGACTTCGGGTCGGACCCTGAGGAGCCCGAGTCCGAAGACGACTCCACCAAGCTTCCCTTGTCGGGGCCGGCCTGCGGGGCCGGTTATAAAATCGACACCGACCGGCGAGATACGTCCTGCGGCCGACCGCAAGCCCGCCGACCCGGCAAAGGGAGATTCACGCTACATCGCCCGACTCGCTACCGTTCCGGGAGGGAACACCACCGGCCCGGGCCGACTCCAACACACCAACTGAGGTGGCACCCTCTGAGTCCAGCCTTGGCACCCCTGACCGCCAAGTCTTCATGGCTGCTGGCGACACCCCAGGACCCTCAGGCACGGCCGAAGACAAGTACCTGGAGGACATCTCTGCGGACGAGCTTTCTGCTGATGCACCTGCGGGTGAGACCGCCGCCAACAGGGACGCCCGACGCGAACGCAACAGGAAGCGCAGCGAACGGCGCCGGCGGCTTAGGGACAACCTCCCCATCCGCAACCTTGCAGAGGCTCTCGAGGCAGTCGAGAGCAGAGTCCACACCACTCCTGAGCAATGCCTCATGTCGATCACAACGATCGCACGCCAGGCTCAGGGCATACGCGCCGGAGAGGTCATCGCCAAGCTCGCTGAAGAAGCCTACTTCATGCGGGTCGACAACAGAGTCAGCCAACCTCCTCCAGCTAAGCCGCGCGACAACGAAGCTACTAGTCGCAGCGCCAACGCTGGCCCCAACCGTACTCGAGGCGACATACCAGCTGACCCAAACCGTCGCCGCTCCCACGCCGGCGGACCTTCTCAGGACCAAGGCAACCGAGAGGTTGTCCCCCACCGCGCTCCGGCCGGTGGCGGCGGCAACGACCCTGACGGTGGCGGCAGCCGACGGCGGCGCCTCCAACCACGGGGCCAACGGGGAGAGAGCCGGAGGCGGCGGAAGCCGCGGCGGCCGAGGCCACGCAAACGCCCACGCTTCGGCGCCTCGCACGGCGGGTACGATGCTCGCCGAGAAGATCGAGGAGGCGCGGCGGAAGAAGTCGACCACGCGCTCGCCGAGGGCGACGGCTTCCCCGCCTTCTCACCACGACTTCGCAACCTCGCTCCTCCCCGACAAGTTCAAACCTTTGGGGATTACCAAGTACGACGCGAAGCAGGATCCTATCCGGTGGCTCCGATGCTACGCTCTCTCCATCGAGAACGGCGGCGGCAACAACGACACCAAATGCCTCTACTTCCCCTTCGCCTAGGCACCACTCACATGGCTCGAGTCGCTCGACAAGCACTCGATCGACAAGGGGGACCGGTCGAAGGAGCAGTTCACAAGCAACTTCGCGGGCGCCATGGGCCGTTCGGGTACTCGCATGGACCTTGCCATGATCAAGCGAGAACAAGGCGAGACCCTCCGCAAGTACATGCGCCGCTTTTTCGACAATCGCGCTACCGTCGTTGACGTCACCGACAAGGAGGTCATCGACCTCTTCCCGAGACGGCCTCTACCATCGCCGCACCTTCGAGGACTTCGGTCGTCGCCGCCCCAAGTCCATTCCCCACCTCAAGGACATGATCACGTCCGGGCGGATGAAGAGGACAAGGCCAACGCCAAGTACGACGCCATCCGCGGCAAGTCCAAGCGAGAACCGGGCGGCGGCGGGCGGCGGCAATGCAAACCAAGGCGGCCGCAACAACAACAACAACAACAACAACAACAACAACAACAATAACAACAACAACAACTACTCGGGTCCCCAATCGCAAGCGCAAGCCGGACAACACCGTCGCGGCTATCCGCCGCGCCTGCGAAAGGGAACTCGAAGAAGAACTACGGCGGGTTCAAGGACCTCGCTAAAGGAGAAGTGCCCGTGGCATCCGAACGGCAACCACACCCACCGAGCGGTGCTACCGGCTCGGAGCACGCACTCAAGGACACGCCGGAGCCACCGCACCCTCACGATCGAAGGGCAAGAAGAAGGACGGCGACAACGACGACTTCCGGGAACCCGAGAAGACCGTCAACGTCCTCTTCGGCGGAGCGCCGGCGGGCGGGAGCGAGAAGGCTACCCGTCGTGAAGTGATGTCCATCGAGCCGGCGGTTCGACCCCCCTCGGGTGGTCGGAGGTACCCATCACCTTCTCCCGCGGGGGACCGGTGGACTAGCTTCTCCGAACCGGGACGGTTCCCTCTCGTCCCGAAGCCAACGGTGGCGGGTTCCAAGCTCAACAAGGTGCTCATCGACGGTGGAAGCGGGCTCAATGTCCTCTTCACCAAAACCTTGAAGAAGATGAACCTCGACGTCACCCCCATGCTCAACAAGAGCAGCATGCCTTTCTACGGCATCGTCCCAGGCAACGCGGCCATCCCGCCGGGCTCGGTGGTGCGCCGAGTTACCTTCGGGGCGTCTCGGGATAACTACCGCACCGAGTACATCAAGTTCGAGGTCGCGGATTTCGAGACTTCTTACCACGCCATCCTCGGCGGACCGGCCATCGCCAAGTTCATGGCGGTGCCCCACTACACCTACTTGGTACTCAAGATGCCGAGTCCGGCCGGTGTACTCTCCCTCCGGGGGGGACTTGAAGATCTCTCACGGCCGCGATACGGGAGGCCGTGGTGATCGCTTCAACAAACCAAGTACCCAACCCAATGATGGAGGTCTACGCTGCGTCGAAGAAGCTTGCCACAAGCGAACTCGACATCCCGCAGAAGTGTGACAGGCGCCAACAAGCCTCGGCCACCCGAGGAGGTACTCGTCAAGTCGGTCGACCTCGGAACGGGCGACCCCGGCAAGACCACCACCATCGGGGCCGGCCTCGACCCCAAATAGGAAGACGCGCTCATCAGCTTCCTTCGGGCTAACCGCGACATCTTCGCGTGGAAGCCGACGGACATGCCGGGAGTGCCGGGGAGCTGATCGAGCACTGCCTCAACGTCGATCCAAAGGCCACCCCTAAGCGACAACACCTCCGACGCTTTGCCGACGACTGACGGGACGCCATCAAGAAGGAGCTCGCCAAGCTACTCGCAGCAGGCTTCATCAGAGAAGTCTTCCATCCTGAGTGGCTCGCCAACCCCGTCCTCGTCCGCAAGAAGAACTCGAACGAGTGGAGGATGTGCGTCGACTACACCGACCTCAACAAGCACGCGCCCCCAAGGACCCCTTCGGGTTGCCGCGGATTGATCAAGTCATCGACTCCACGGCGGGCCGCAACTCGCTCTGCTTCCTCGATCGCTACTCCGGTACCACCGGATCGCAATCAAGGAGGAAGACCGGGAGAAGACCGCGTTCATCACCCCGTTTGGCGCGCATCGCTACACGACCATGTCATTCGGATTGAAGAACGCCGGCGCTACCTATCAACGGGCCATCCGGGCACGGCTTCAAGCGGCAACTCAACAAGAACGTTGAGGCCTACGTGGACGACGTGGTTGTCAAAACCATGGACTCCGGTACCCTCATCGACGACCTTGAAGAGACCTTCGCATCACTACGCGAGTACCACCGGAAGCTCAACCCGAACAAGTGCGTCTTCGGCGTCCCTTCGGGCAAACTACTCGGCTTCATCATCGCCCGGCCGCGGCATTGAAGCCAACCCCGAGAAGATCTCCGCCATCACCACGCATGAAAGCTCCCACGAGCATCAAGGACGTCCGTAAGCCGACGGGGTGCATGGCGGCACCGAACGATTCATCTCGAGGCTAGGAGAACGGGGTCTCCCCTTCTTCAAACTACTCAAGCACCACGAGAAGTTCGTGTGGACTCCGAGGCGGATCAAGCCCTTGCCCGGCTCAAGGACTTCTGTCAAAGCCGCCAATCCTCATGGCTCCTCACAAGGGCGAGCGCCATCGCTCTACCTAGCCGCGACTACTCACGTGGTCGGATGCGCCATCGTTGTCGAGCGGCGGGAAGACGGTCACGCCTATCCGGTCCGGGCGCCGGTCTACTTCGTCGGCCGAGGTTCTATCGAGTCCAAGGCTCGCTACCGGCCGTGCGAAGCTCCCGTACGCTCTACTCATCACCTCGCGGAAGCTACGACACTACTTCCGGGAGTACTCGGTTTTCGTCATCACCGACTACCCGCTCGGCGACATCCGAAGAACCAAGACGCCACCGGAAGAATCTCCAAGTGGGGTACGTCGAGCTCGGCGCCCTCACCATCGACTTCAAGCCACGCACGGCCATCAAGTCGCAAGCACTAGTCGACTTCATGGCGAGTGGCGGGAGAACCGCCTACCTACTCCCACCGTGCGACCGAGCATTGGGTGATGTACTTCGACGGCTCACTCAACCTCGAGGGCGCGAGCGCGAGGGGTACTCCCCGATCTCTCCAACGGGCGAACAACTCAAGTACGTCCCGAGATCTTCTCGGAAGGTCTCAAACAACGAAGCCGAGTACGAAGCTCTCCTAAACGGGCTCCGCCTCGCGCCTTCACCGGGCATCAAGCGGCTACTAGTCTACGGCGACTCCGCGAGGGTCATCAACCAAGTCAACAAGTCCTGGGACCGCAACAAGGAGAACATGGACGCCATCGCCTAGAAGTCCGCAAGCTCGAGAACAAATTCTATGGTCTCGAGTTCCATCACATCGTCCGTGACAACAACGTTGCGGCGGACGTCCTCCCGAAGCTCGGATCCACCCGCGCCCAAGTACCCGCGGGCGTCTTCGTCCATGAGCTTCACGCGCCATCCATCCCGGAGCCGGCGCCACCGACCACCGCCCCGGCCATCCACCACCGGGCGAGGAGGTCATGATGATCGACGTGGACCGGAGGCAACCCTTCATCGACTACCTCGGCGAGCGAGAAGGTCCCCCTCCGACAAGAACGCGGCCGAACAACTCGTCCGCCGTGCCAAGTCTTACGTCCTTGTCGGAGACAAGCTTTACAAGCGGGCGCATCTTCTCGGAGTACTCATGAAGTGCGTCCCTCGAGAAGAAGGCAAGGACATCTTGGAGGAGATCCATAAGGGCGTCGCGGCAACCACGCGTCTTCACGCACGGCCGGTCGCAAGGCCTTTCGACGAGCTTTCTACCGGCCCACGGCCCCGAGCGATGCCGAAGAACTCGTCGAAGGTGCCAAGGATGTCGGTTCTTCGCCAAGCAAAGAACACGTCCCGGCCTACAAGCTAGTCACCATACCGCCAACCCGGCCCTTTGCCCGCCGGGGGCTCGACATGATTGGGCCACCGCCAACCGCGCCGGGGAGGATTCAACGAGGTGCGGTGGCTATCGACAAGTTCACCAAGTGGATCGAGGTCAAGCCGGTCACATGCCCCAAGGCCGACAGAGTACTCGACTTCCGGATGAACTCGTACACCGCTACGGGCTACCCCACCGCATCATCACGGACACCGGGGTCCAACTTCAACAACCACCGGTTCGGGAGTACCGCGAGAACGGCGGGATCGACGTCGGATACGTCTCGGTCGCCCATCCACGGGCCAACGGACAAGTCGAGCGCGCCAATGGGATGGTGCTCGACGCCCTCAAGAAGCGGCTACACAACGTCGCTAACTCTAAAGGGGGCAAGTGGATCAAGGAACTACCCAACGCACTGCGGGGGCCGCGGACTCAACCATCCAAGCCAACGGGGCGATCCCCCTACTTCCGGTCTACGGCTCCGAAGCCATCCTCCCCGCCGACGTCATGTGGAACTCGCCGGCGGTGGAGCACTACGACGAAGGCGTCTCGGAAGACGACAGACGAGTTGATATCGACGGCCTCGAAGAAGCTCGGCGCCGCGCCGCCCTCGTCCAATCGGCAAGGTACCTAGAGGGTATCCGACGCTACCATGATCGCAACGTCAAGGAACGCTCCTTCAACGTTGGAGATCTTGTCCTCCGCCGTATCCCGAACACGGAAGGACTCCACGAGCTCGGCTCCCCCTCGGGAAGGCCCCTTCACCGTGGCTAAGGTGACCGGGCCGGCTCCTACCGCCTCCAAACACTTGAAGGCGAAGAAGTCAACAACTCGTGGAACGTCGACCAACTCGTCGATTCTACGCCTAGTCTACACGACTACTCGGGGTTCAAGTCTACACGACTACATCGGCACCCCTCGCCGCAAGCGACCCCCCGGTCCCGGCTCCAAGTCTCGGACTACTCTCCTCCGAGTCCGGCCCTCGCGGCTACCTACGGACCCCGGGCCGCGACGAGCATCAAGGACTCTAGCGGCGGTCTCCCAAGAGACCACACTCCAAGATCCGACCACGCACGGCTACCTACGGATGCGCGATCCGGCCTACACGGCTACCTACGGATCACCGGCGGCAAGCGGCTACCCGCTCCGGCGCCACTTAGGCGTAAGCGGCCTCCGGTCCGGCGACTACCTTGTAACTACGGCCCTGGCCACCCAGGTGTACTTCTTCAGTAATAAAGCTTGATTGTTCATCAACTTGCTTACTTGTCTACTCCCTATGACGGGACTACTAAAGCCGAGAATCTGCTACTCGCACCTACTCCACGATGGGCGCTCCGCACTCCGAGATCGCGGTTACGAGTACTCATTGCCGGAAAATTTCATTTCATTGATACATGAATAGTTCATTACAAGTGTTTCTCGTAGAACTATGGCTACTAGCTACCTATGCAGGGCTACTGGAGGTTCAGCTTTTCGGCTACTTGCTCCGCGATGGGAGCTATCCGCTCCAAGTGGCTCGCGCGCATCGCTCATCCGAGCGTTGGCGGCTACCCCGCCGGCGACCACCTCCACTGGAGCCTTCGGGAAGTACGACTTCATGAAAGCCGAGGACTTGCTTCGGGATCGACTTGGCCATGTGCTTGACGTAGGCGGCCGGCCGCCCGGTGCTTCACGAAGTCGATCCGCCAGAGGAGCGATCTTGGGGCCGCCGGGGTGCGGCACCGGGAGCCTCGCGATCGGGGAGAGCGGCCTCTTCAAGGTCCTTCGGACCGGGGCCGGAGCGCCTCGCAATCTTCATTCAACTTCACGCAAAGATTTGTAGCGTTGACGAGATCTCTGTCAGAGGCAATCCGCAGCTCCATATGCTTCTCGCACTCGAAGGCGAGCTCCTTGTAGTCGAGCTCAAGTACCGGCGGGCTTCCTCGGTCCCGGTAGAAAAGGTTCTTCATGCCGACCTCCGAGGCTTTCACTGCTCCACCCGGCCTTCGAGTTCCGCAACATGGAAACGCAACAACGGGTCGAGGCTTGACGATTCCAACAAGCACCCGACAAGTCAAAGGACATACCTTTATTTTTGTTGCGGAGGCCTTTGTTCTTCCGCACCGACTCGTCGCCCTTCGCCCGCGGCTCCATCACATCGTTGTGGTACTTGGCGAAGGCGGCGTCGAGCTTCGATCGCATGGCGGCCGCATGCTTCCGCGACTTCACGAGCTGCTCCTCCAGGGCCTCGGCTCGGAGCACGGTGTCGCCGTAACCTTGCAGCATGTTCGACTTCTCGCGGGATCGCTCCGCGACGTCCTGCACAAGACAAGCTCAAGTCAAGAAGAGTACTCAACGGCAAAGGATTGACTACTCGGGGAGGCTACGGCTACGTACCTTCATCCATTGTTCGGCTCGCCGGATCGCCTCCGGTGTGCTGAGCCACCGTTGCCGGCTCGACGAGATCGTCGGCCAGAAGTTCAATCCCGCCGTGGCTACTCGACGTAGCCTCCGTCATTGGCGCTGAGCGGATAGGCTCGCGTCTTGGATCTCGGGGGATCGGATTGCCACCTCCAGGGCAACCCCTGGCGACGTGGTGGCCGCTTCCCCCCCGGCGGACTTCTCGACGACTTCCCCCACGGGCTCGGGGGCTCCTTCCGTGGCCTCCGGGGCTTCGGTGTCAACTCCTGCATGGGCACCCCTGCAGGGATGTCACCTCCTTCAGCGCCTGTCAACAAACAACACGCGCATCGGTGCCTACGACTACTCGTCTTGGAGTCCTACGGCTTCAAGAAGGGTACTCACCTTCGACTACGATCGCCTGCGGCGGCCGGCGCTTCGGCAGCCGGGGGCTCGGTCACGACTTGGGCCTCGGGAGCGGGCTCCTCAACGGACGCTCCTCTTCTTCCCGCCGGCCTTGGACGTCTTCGACGGCGACGGCTTCATTCTCCAAGTGCACGGAGTTTTCACTCGCATCCGCTCGGGGGCTACCCTAAAGGCTTCGGGTGGCGATGCGCTCGGATCTACTACGAAGGCGGCAGTCGCCGGGAGTGGATTTGCTTCTAGATTCGAATGGGAATGACCGCGGCTCACTTGGGTGAAAAACCCTAAGGGTTTTGGCTTCTATTTATAAGCCAAATCGCCTCGGCAACGGGCGGCCGGATAAGTCCACGCGCGGCCGACTCGGCGGCCGCGCGTGCCTCTCCGTATTCTACTAGTCGACGCGCCTCACCTCGGGAGCTCGGCTACTTCTACACGACTACCCGGGAAGCGGCTAGTATCAAGAGCATCTCGGGACACATTCTCCAAGAAGACCCTTCAATTCGAGAGGAAGTACTCGACTCAAGGCTCGGGGGCTCCGTGCCACGTGTCCTTCGGTTTTTTCTCTCGAGATTTTTCGGGATTTTCTTGCCAAGATTTCGGATGAACCCTCGCCTAGAGCCCGCGGCTCGAGGCTCGGGGGCTACTCCATGGGGAGTGCGGTTCTGCAAATCGCATCTCCATAGCGGCTCCGGCTTCAAGACAAGACGAGGCACTTCTTGAAGACCTTCGAAGGCGGATTTCAAGGACGCTTGGGACTACTCGAGAAGACTCCAAGATTGCTCAAACATCGGTGGAGTACATTCCGGCCTCGGGATGCTTCGACTACTCTTGAGGACTTTTGACTTGTAGCACTCGGGGAACGCTTGAGGGCTACTCGTTAAGGCCGTCAAGACTACTTGAAGCTATCCTTCTCGACTACAAAGTACTCGGGGGCTTGTCGTATGGACCTCCCCGGGCCCACTACCTCGGTGGGTACCGGGACCGACTACTCGGTGGGCCCCCGGGACTACCGGCTTGCGCTACACGGCTCCCGAAGGCGTGGAGCACAAGGACTACACAGAGTAGTACTCGGTTAGGGCTCGTACATGTTCCGCACCGTATATAGGTCTCCTAGACGTACTCGACTAGTACTCTTTCCCTACTCCGACTTGTAACCCCGCCTCCCGACTATATAAGGCGAGGCGGGGACCGATCTCGGGATCATCTCATCCAATCCCCTACAACCCACGACGCACTATTGCACCATCTTGTAATCGTGCCCTATCAATCCGAGCTACGCAAAGCATACAGAGACGTAGGGTATTACGCACCTCGCGGCCCGAACCTCGTCTAAATTGTGTGCCACGTGTCTCTTCCTTCGAGTTACCGATCTCGGCGAGTCACGATCATCTACTTCGGGTACTCCCCGTAGTAGGTTGCTTGGTCTAAAACACCGACAAGAATGCACCTCTTCTCTTCTTTTCTTTGCCCCTTCCTTTTCCCGTACCATAGCTGCAGTCCCGAGTCACAAATAGGATGACAAGAGTGTATAAGACTCTAGGAAAAAGATTGAATTGATATGGAATTGATTCTTGAAAGTTCGTAACAATTGGAGTCCGCTTCCGGGGCCACACCGGTCAGACTGGTGAGGGGCACCGGTCAGACCGGTGCCACCCAGAACAGAGCCAATTACTCCCACATTCAATCTGAGTAGCTAGGAATCTAAGATTTGGTCTAGATGAACAAAGGACATTCTAGAATAGATATGTGTTGAAAAATATGGAGAAAACACAAATTTGGGGTGGCCATGCGCCACCGGTCAGACCAGTGAAGGCCGTCCGACCCCAAATCGTGGGTTCTCACAATGTGTCCAACGAAACCATATGGATCTATAGGTATGTCTTCTAGGTGATCTCAGAAGATGTTCTACCAAAGGAAATTCAAATCTTTGCATCATGTAAGGAGATCGGGCAAAAAGAAGATTTGAATACCTTTGGAGAGGGGAACTTGAGTTGAATCCAAAGAACTCGAAGGAGAAAGTGAAGAGGAGCCATGGGAGATCCTTTTGCTTCCAATCTTGAGCCTTTTCCTTGATTGAATCTTCAAACCTCCATGGATTTTGAGAGAGGTGAAAGAGAGAAGAAAGAGGGGGGTTCTCCACGGTTAGGCAGGGTAGAAGCTGGTGAAATGATAGAGGAGAGAGAAGGAGAGGGGTAAAAGTGGATTCCTTTTACTGTGGCCCCACGGGTTGAAGTCGAGCGTCACCGGTCAGACCGGTGGCGGGCACCGGTTAGACTGGTGACCGCCCATGGTCGAGCCAGAGAGCCCTTATTGGTTTTTCTGACCCACCCTCGGTAGAACCAAAGATCTTGATAAAATTTGACAGAGAGGCCTTATCGGTAGAACCGACCCTTTTCTTCCTTTTTGAGATTTTGCTCCTTAAATCTTCTCCAAACATTTTATAGGACACATTGCATCCACTTAGGTTGCAGAAAAGTGATTATGTGACTTCAGGGTCACCACCGGTCAGACCGGTGATGCACACCGGTCAGACCGGTGCTCCCTTGAGAAAAAGGATTTTGAGCCACAAAGGTAGATTTTCATTCCAACCTCTAGAGATGTTTTGGATATGAGATAGGGAGATGGTATTGATCCAAAAACCATTAATTCTTAGAAGAATGAAGGATTAACCAATTTATTCGAGAATTCTTGATCCTTCCAAGAAAGAGAGATAAACAAAGATGGATTTTAGGGACTTGAGAAAATCTTCTTAATTGTGACTAGCCATCAATCAAACAAGGAGAACTATAGTCACAACTAAGTTGATTGGGTCACTAAGACCAAGAACCAAAAATTTTTCAAAGTAAGCACACTACCTATACATGCTAGTTGATTTTTCGAGAAATCTATCCTATGTCACAAAGTGCATGCATCCACTTCAAATGAATGCCCTAACAAGCATATTTGGCTCATATCTTCATCCTCGAGACACAAAGACGAGTGGAATTAAAGATATCAACCAAATATCTAGAGAGGAGCACAAGAGATTCACTTGAAGCAATTACACGCTAAGGATGGCACACTAGCATGGTATTATGGCCTAGATGCATTACGGTATTTCAATGAGTTTCATGAAAACATACCTTTGCCTTAAGGCCAATTCATTTGTGCATTATTAAATTTTGATCGGTGTTAGCTCTTACTAGTTCTTTTGGAAGTTACACTTGTCAAGAGCTTCCTTCAGGATGCACAAAAGAATGAGACTACAAGATCACTTAGAAGAAATTGTTAGTCCCACAAGTGACTCAAGTATTGTAATGAGCTCCCCCTTAAATAGTGCTAGAGATTTTTTGAATTTCTCGAACAAGGCACTTTGTCCAATTAAGAACTTGGTGAGGCTCATTTCAAACTTGGTCACAACACATGAATGATTTATTAATTGAAATGTGTTTAGTTTCTCATAACCTTCGACGCCAAATCATCCTTCTTCTTGAGGGTTTGGACAACCCCGGGTCACCCGGTCATAGGAGTCGGGTCACCCTGCAGCATACAGAGGCGTACCGGGTCACCCGGGCACTCGTGCCGGGTCACCCATCCAAATGCACTTGCTGCGATGACACCGGTCAGACCGGTGCCTGTCACCGGTCAGACCGATGACCACCAATTAACACCATTTTGGTGATTTTTCCTTCCCTTTTTCTTGAATGAGTGAATGTATCACTAATTTAAATCCTGCAACAAGGATAAGGCCTTGCTCTACTAGAGAGCCATTAAAAGCATCAAATGGCATGAGAGAGTAAATTTTCATAAAAATAGTCAAAGTCACTACCTCATGTTTCGCTCATGCAAGACGAGTGTCACATGAGTGTTCACCAAGGACCAAGAGCGACTTAGACTCAATTAAGCGCATTTGTTACCGAGATGACATTGATTTCACGATTTATATGAGTTTGCTCTTCACATGGTCAATTGAATCCATCAAGATTTCCAAGTCTTCCAACCATGTGCTCAATGCATCTCTTTCAACCTGCAAGCTCAGTAAGCATTTCTTGGTACCCAACACTTGTTGGGTCCTATTGGGTTAGTCACAAGGTTCTTAGGAATCCAAATAGCTCTCGTGCTATATCGAGGTGAACTAATCTCCCTTATAGCACAAGTTCTATTCTTATCGTTCCTAAGCTTATGAAAATCATAATGGACAAGGTTTGATTTAGGAATGTTACCATTTGGACAATCTTTGCCCATGTGACCCTTTTGACGGCATTCATAGCAAATGCGACTTTTGTTCTTGTTGGTCACACCATTCCTTGCAACTTCTTTTCCATACTTGCTTCTGAGTCTTGTTCTTGGAGAAGGTGGCTTCCTTGCCTTGTTTGCTTGAAGTGGGGCTGTGTTGACGGTGAATTTCCGTCAACCAAGAGTACTTGTTATACATTGGTTTCGATTATGATTTGCAACTAACCCGCCACTAGGCATACTAATGATATAACAAGTTCACACTTGCATGTCGATTTTGGAGTTTGTTGTTTACACAGAAATCTACGCTAAAGAGGAGACTTTCGGGATAAGTTCACCAAGCACTTTGGAAGAAGATCATGAAGCCCGATCAGAGTCTAGACACGCGATGAACATGACTCCAAATGACCCGAGGACCGAAGCGTCAACGTGCAAGTCTTCAGGGACTCAACCAGAAAACAGCGAAGCTTGCATAGCAAGGATTCAAGCCTTAACCGTGAAGGAAACGACGTCAAAGGCCCACATGCAAGTGCACACGAATAAGGGATCACGCAAGAAGCAACCGGGGAGGAAACGCGGGTCGAACCGGCCGAAGTGGGCTCGGGCCGGCCGGCTCGGGCCGACCGGCCCGCCCCACTCCGGGGTCGGTTCGGTCCCTCCTTTGCCCTAGGTGTTTGTCTATTTATTGCCTCCGCGCCGTCGGCCGCCACATCGAACAAATCATCCTACCGACGCCAATCACCGTAAAAACCGCCGCCGCAAGATGAGGGAGAGAGTTAGATGAGCTCGTCGCAAGGATCAACGCCGGCGGAGAGAAGGAAGCAAGAGGAGGACACCAAGCCGCCGGCCTAGGGGTGTTCCCAAGCTCCATCGCCGCCATCTTCATCGACGACGTTCTCCGGAGTCTCCATCACCCCTATGTGCTTCAATCCGTGTAAGATGATGGGGTAATGTCTCCGTTCATCCCTAGGATTAGATGGATACATGCTATGTGACCGCTACTTGATTCGTGGTTTCAATCTATTATTTTCATGTTGATGATGCTTTGATGATTAAGGTTAGCTACCGTGTTTTTTGGTCGTATGATATCCGCTACTCCCATAGATTCCATCAACATACCGTGTCCATCATAGGTCTAGTCACGAATACCTTCGCGTAGTGACAGTATGAGAGGAGGGAAAGGGCGAAACCGTGGTCACAACCCCCGATAGATTGGTTTGTCGCTTTCGTGTAGTAGATGCATACCATGTTATCCTAGATCCTAGGGAGGGAACACTTATCTTTCTTAATCACTCTCTTGTGTTCACCCTTTACCATATAGTTTAACTCTAGATTTGTTTGATCAACTTAACTTAGATTAACTTAGGTTAGATTGTCTTTACTTTTAGATTAATACTCTCTTTCAAAGGTTTTCCATTCGACTAGATTAGTACTTGGTTAAGCGCTAGTAATCCCCTTGCTCGCGGATTGACAAGAACCTTGGGAATCCCGTGGTGAAAAAGGTGTAGGTCCGTACGCTTGCGGATCGTAGGTGGATACGAGTTTTATCCGTCAACAGTGCCGCTCGCCGGCACCGGTCTGACCGGTGGCATGCACCAGTCTGACCGGTCACGGTCAGTGCCACTGCCCGTTGTTGCATTAGAGCACGAGTCGGCAAAGTGTCCCTTCTCTCTGCACTTGTAGCATACCCTCCACTTGTTGGAGCTTCTAGGCTTCTTGGAGAGTGACTCTTGTGTCTTGTGCTTGATTGGGCGATATTGGGGTTTGATTTGCCCAATCTCGCTCTTTTCTTGGATCTTGTTCTTGTGGGACATTGTATGTTTGTCGGGGACAGCCCTAGGGGTCCCCCTCAACAACCGGGAAATCCCCACTTAAAACCTGCAACAAAGCCAAAACACACTTCGCCTAACCATGCAGGATACGGCCCACGCTGCAAAGGACCTCAACGGCCCACCAAGGTGGCCCTCTTGAAGATCCCCTCGAGCAGTCTTCGCCTCGCTTGAGGGTACACGCCTCCCTCGAGGGGGCTCCGTCCCGTTCGAGGGGGTGCGCTCCCCTCGAGCGGGCTCCGCCCCCGCTCGAGGGCCACCCCACCCTCGACCGGGTCCGCCTCGCTCGAGGGCGCCCCCGCCGCATGCGCCCGCCCCGTACACCGGGCATTTAACGCCCCGACACCGGAGGGACGGCGCCATCATGCGCCGGGGCTCGCGCCCGTGCCGCCGCACCAACTCCCCGCAGAGGGAGCCCATCCCCATCACTGTGGAGAGGGACTGTGCAGCGCGGCCGGTGTCAGTCCCGTGACGCCGTGCGCCTGCTCCAGTACGGCTAACGTGCCGAGCCCTCGAAGGGGGGCCGGCTTCACCCTCGATTTGCTTTCTTGTGACCCTACAGGGTTAGGTGGAGGCGCTAGGCGGGAGGAACACCATCCCTGCCACTGTTACGGCATGGCAGCCGCCCCCGCGCGTGCAGGCGCACGCCCGGCACTGTGGCAACGACTCCAGTACGGCGGAGCGCATTGGAACGGGACGCCGTTTTACCTACTCCTGTACTCCGTACGGGCCAACGTCAGCAACTCCCTCGAGCCCATCAGAAGACGTCACCGCCATCCGCTGCTCTCCTACCCTCGAACCGCCACTGTTCGGGTACAAAATAGGCCATGATGGCCGGATCGCTGCGAGGATCGTCCGGACGGCCGCCCACTCTACAGCATAGCACGCCACGCCCCTTCACGTAGCTAGATAGCGCGGCGTGCATGTGATTCGCTCCCCCCTTGATCTATAAAAGGGGGACGAACCCCCCTGCCGCAGGGGAACAGAGGGAGGAGGTGAACACAGGCACTCACTCTCCAATTCTCCCACAACATCTTCAGCCATCACACCAGGGACTTGGAAGCCAGGCTTCCTCTCCCGCCTTGCTTGTAGCAGCCCCACTACAGGCACCCCCGGTGCTAAGTAATATAGTGCCTTGAGCACGCCACTGCTGGACGTACGGCCCCCTCGGCGGAACCGGGATAAAATCTCTCGTGTCGCTTGTTACTTAGCATCGACCATTGAGGGATAGACCGCGGCGCTTACCGCCGGTTAGTGTCGGGACCACATTCCGCACCGACGTTGGCGCCCACCGTGGGGCAATCTGAGCGCCTAAGGTCAATCCGTCAACTCCCTCCATGGTGATCCGCACCGAGTACCGTGGTACACGCTCCGCATGGGCGGCTTGGACCCCCCTCCCCCGCCGGGTTCGAAATCCGGTTCGGGGGCCCGAACTTTCGGGCTACGGGGAATGGCTACCTCATGCGTCTCACCAACCGTGAGGAGCTCCGCGCGCGGCGCCGGGCCGGGCCCGCTACGGTCCCCGCCGCACGCGCCACCACGGCGCGGACGCCCGCAGCGCGGATGCCGCGGGTCCCGTCGACGCCGCGACGCCGCCGTCGCTCCGGGCTACGTTCACGCCGGGGGGCGCGGTCGAGCGACGGCGGCCGAGCGCGCCGCCTTTCGCACGGCGCGCCCACCGCCGCGACGACCGCCACCGCTCCCGGCGGCCGGGCCGGCGCGCGGTCTCGGACCGCGCATCCCCATTGGGTTGCGTGGCGCCACGTCGGCCTACAACAACAACGTCAACACCACGATGCGCGAGGGTCCTGCCGGCCGTCATGTCTTCGTCGCCGGGGATCCCGGCGCCTCGGTGGCCGACGAGTCGTCTCGCGGGCTCCCTCGACGCGTTGCCACCCGCCAACCGCCACGGGTACGCGGAATGGGACTTCTCGGTGTGCGGACCCGCGTCATGTTCGGGTGTTTCCTTGACGCTACGAACTGCGGTTCGGGCCGCTCCGACAACTCCGCAAGACCGGGAGCTACGACCCCGCGCGGGAGTGCTACGCCGTCATCACCAAGGACCCGGCCAACGCCGCCGGCGCGGTGGGCGCCGCAGACGAGGAAATCACGCCTACCCCGAGAATCGCCACACGCCTAGCCGCGGGGCCAAGCGCTCCCCGGTCGGGCCGACGCCGACGCACACTGGCCCAAGCCCGCGAGCTCGAGGCCAAGCCGGCGGAGGAGTGGGACGGTGCGGCCGCTCCGCGCCTCGATGGGCCGGAGAAGCATCCGCTCGCGGCGAACGCGTGCGGGAGCCGGCGCACAGGCCCGTGACCGCATCAACGCCGACAACCCCCGACATGCCGCCGCGGGCAAGTCGAAGCTCGTCGCCGCCGCGGCCGACGCTGCTACGGGCCATGCCGGCGCCCTCGACTCTCGAGGCACGAGATCCGCACCGCGAGGTGCGGGACTCTCATCGAGCAAGCGGCCGTCCGGGGCAGGCCGAGAGCTCGGCCTCGCACATCCGCCAACAAGGGGATGCGCGGGGCGACGGGGCCGCACAAGGGGGCGAACCCTCGGTCCACGCAGGAGGGGCGGCGGAGCGTCCCGCCAACTCAGGACGCGCACCGGCCAAGGAACGGCTCCTTGACACGCGCAGAGCTCTGGACGGTGACGCTCGCAACGTCATCAACGCCCGCCACACGAGCAAGGCGGACGCGCGAGCAGCGGTGGGCTACCACCCTCGACGGGGCGGGCGCTACGACAGCGGTGAGGACCGCTCCCCGACGCCGGAACCCCCGGGGACCCGTGTGTTCAGCCGGGAGATCCGCACGGCGGCCTTCCCCCGGCGCTTCCACCAACCCTCGACCATTGTCAAATACAACGGGGAGACGGATCCCCGCGTGTGGCTCAACGACTACCGCTTGGCTTGCCAGCTGGGCGGGGCGACCAGCGACGAAGTCATCATCCGCAACTTGCCCCTGCACCTCGGCGATGCGGCCCGGACATGGCTCGAGCACCTGCCCGCCAGCCAAATCCACAATTGGGACGATCTGGTCCGCACGTTCGTGGGCAACTTCCAGGGCACGTACGTGCGCCCTGGGAATTCCTCGGGACCCGCGCTCCCGCACACGAAGCCCGGCGAGTCGCCGCGGGACTTCATACGACGCTTCTCCAAGCGGCGCACGGAGCTCCCCGCCGTGGCGCGACCGAGATCGTGCACGCCTTCCTCGAGGGCACCACGTGCCGGGACCTCGTGCGGGAGGCCGGGATGCAGCCCGCCCGTGGACTCCAACGAGCCGTTCGACATCGCCACCGGCTTCGCCTCGGGGAGAGGAGGCCGTGATGGCGATCTTCGACGGCAAGAAGGGCAAGTGCCGGAGGACGCGCCCGCGGAGGGCGGCAAGTCCGGGGAGCCCCACCGCAACGACAAGCGGGGCAAGAAGGGGGGGGGGAAAGAAGCCGCGCGCGAGGCGCGCGAGCGTGGGCGCGACGGCGGTAATGCCGAGGCCCTCGGCTCGTGGACCCGGCTCGACGGGGCCCTCGACCGGCCCCTCGAGGCCCGGGGTGTTTGACGACATGCGAAAAGCCATGTCCTTATCACAAGACCCCGTAAACCACACCCTCGAGCAAAGGCGACATGCTCAAGAAGTTCTATGGCCGCGCGCGCCGCGAAGGAGGCGAGAGGCCAAGAAAGACGGAGGAGATGGCGACGCCGGCGGCTTCCCCGCCGTGGAAAACGTGTTCCTCATCTTTGGGGGGCCCACCGTCGACATGTCGACCCGCCGGCACAAGAAGGAGCGGCACGAGGTCCTCGGCCGCGGAGAAGGCGCCTCCCTCCTTCCTTAATTGGTTGGAGGACGCCATCACCTTCGGCGGGAGGACCACCCCCGAACCGCGTCCCCAACCGGGCCGGTACCGGCGGTGGTCGACCCCATCATCGGGAATGCGCGGTTCTCGAAGGTCTTAATGGACGGGGGCGGCAGCCCCTCAACATCCTCTACGCGCATACGTTGCGCCCGATGGGGATCGGGTTGGACCGGTTGCGGCCCAAAGACGAAGCTGTTCCACAGCATCGCGCCCGGCAAGCAGGTCCAACCCCTCGGGCAGATCGACCTGCCGGTTTGGTTTGGCACCGCGAAGAATTTCCGCAAGGAGATCCTCACCTTCGAGGTGGTAGGGTTCAAGGGAGCCCACCACGCTATACTTGGGCGACCCTGTTATGCCAAATTCATGGCGGTCCCCAACTATACCTACTTGAAGATGAAGATGCCAGGACCAAACGGCGTCATCACCGTCGGCTCGTCCATCGAGCACGCATTCGACTGCGACGTCGAGTGCGTAGAGCACGCAGAGGCGCTAGCGCTGGACGAAGCGCTGGTGACCACCTTGGAGAAGATGGTCAACGACGACCTCGACTCCGCTGCCAAGCACACCGGCACGTTCGAGGCCGCGGAGCAGACCAAGGAGGTCCCCCTCGATCCTTCTGCCCCCGAGGGCAAGGCGTTGAGGGTCAACTCCACCCTCGACCCCAAATAGGAAGTGGTGCTCGTCGACTTCCTCCGCGCCAACGCCGACATCTTCGCGTGGAGCCCCTCGGATATGCCAGGCATCCCGAGGGGGGTCGCCGAGCACTCCCTTGACATCCTGCCTCACGCCCGCGCCATGCAACAACGGCTCCGCTGCTTCGACGAGGAGCGGCGACGGGCAATCGGAGCGGAGCTGCGGAAGCTTCTCGAGGCCGGGTTCATCAAGGAAGTGTTTCACCTAACGTGGCTAGCAAACCCCGTGCTTGTAAAGAAAAAGAATGGGAAATGGCGGATGTGTATAGACTACACCAGTCTTAATAAAGCATGTCCTAAAGTTCCTTTTCCTTTGCCGCGCATTGATCAAATCGTTGATTCAACGGCTGGGTGTGAATTGCTTTGCTTCCTTGATGCTTACTCCGGATACCATCAAATAAAGATGAAGGAGTCCGACCAGCTCGCGACTTCGTTCATCACGCCGTTCGGGATGTTCTGCTACGTCACGATGCCATTTGGCCTCCGAAACGCGGGTGCAACACACCAGTGCTGCATGCAGCACGTTTTCGGAGACCATATCGGGCGGACGGTCGAGGCGTATGTGGACGACATCGTCGTAAAAATCAGGAAGGCGGACGACCTGGTTGGCGACCTTGGCATCGCGTTCGGTTGCCTACGGGCCAATGGGGTCAAGTTAAACCCCGAAAAGTGTGTCTTTGGAGTGCCGCGAGGCATGCTCCTGGGATACATTGTCTCCCAACGGGGAATCGAGGCCAACCCCGAAAAGGTTGCGGCCCTCGAACGAATGGGTCCAATCCGGGACCTCAAAGGGGTGCAAAAGGTGCTGGGGTGCCTTGCCGCCTTGAGCCGCTTCATCTCGAGGCTCGGCGAGAAGGGCCTGCCCCTCTATCGCCTCCTCAAGAAGCACGAACGCTTCTCCTGGACCGCCGAGGCCCAGGACGCGCTCGACAAGCTAAAGGCGTCCTTAGCGCGCGCCCCTATTCTCACGCCGCCGCAGGACGGCGAGCCCTTGCAGCTCTACGTTGCCGCGACCACCCAGGTGGTCAGCGCTGTGATCGTCGTGGAGCGCACGGAGGAAGGGCACGCTTTACGTGCGGCGGCCGTCTATTACGTCGGTGAGGTACCGTCGGACACCAAGACACGCTACCCCCGGTGTCCGAAGTTGCTTTGTACGCAAGAGTCCTTGCACGGCGCAAGCTCCGCGACTACTTCGAGGCCCACCCCCGTCACGGTGGTCTCCTCTTTCCCGCCGGGGGAGATCATCCGCAACCCCCGACGCCGCAGGCAGGATTGCCAAGTGGTCCGTGGAGCTGATGGGCGAGACGCTTGCCTACGCCCCGCGCAAGGCCATCAAGTCGCAAATCTTGGCGGATTTCGTCGCTGAGTGGACGGATACGCAGCTGCCGCCCCCGCCGATCCAAGCAGAGTGCTGGACTCTGTTCTTCGACGGCTCGGTAATGAAAACAGGAGCGGCCGCGGGCCTGCTCTTCGTGTCGCCCCTCAGGGAGCACATGCGCTACGCGGTGTGCCTCCACTTCCCCGCGTCGAACAACATGGCTGAATACGAGGCCCTCCTCTGTGGCCTCAAAATCGCCATTGAGTTAGGCGTCAAGCGCCTCGACGTGCGGGGGGACTCACAGCTCGTAATCGATCAAGTCATGAAGAACGCGAGTTGCCATGACGACAAGATGGAGGCCTACTGCAAAGCCGTGCGAGCCCTCGAGGACAAGTTCTACGGCATCGAGCTCAACCATGTGCCCCGCCGCACAACGAGGAGGCGGATGAACTCGGCCAAGATTGCGTCCGGCGGATCACCGTTCCCCCGAACGTTTCGCGCGCGACGTCGCTCAACCCTCGGTCATCTTCGAGCCCCACCCCTCGAGTCACGCGCGAACCCTCGGGGGCTCCCTCGAACCCAACGGGTGCGGAACCCATGGACGAGGACCCCTCGAACGAGGCGTACGTGCTCTCCCTTCTCGAGGGGTATGGCGCCTACGGGGATGACGTGATGGACATCGAGCCGCCTCCGTCAAACGGACCGGCGTGATAAATACATTGCCTAGATGGCTCGAGGGGAACTCCCCGCGGACCGGGCCGCGGCCAGGCGCATCGCCAGGATGGCCAAGTCTTTTGCCCTCGTTGAAGGCGAGCTGTACAAGCGCGCCGCCTCTCGGCATCTCGCGGCGGTGCGTGCCCATCCCCGAAGGGCGCGAACTCCCGTGGGACATCCACGCCGGGATCTCGCGGCCATCACGCGGCCGCCTCGTACCCCTCGTCGGCAATGCATTCCGCCAAGGCTTTTATCGGCCTACCGCGGTTGCGGACGCCGCCGAAATCGTACGCACCGCTAAGGGTGCCGGGTTCTACGCCCGCAAGTCCAACCTACCCACCCATGCCCTGCGTACCATCCCCCGTAACATGGCCATTTGCCGTGTGGGGGCCGGACATCGTTGGGCCCTCGCGGAAGGCGCCGGGGGCTTCACCCACTTGCTGGTCGCAATCGACAAGTTCTCCAAGTGGGTAGAGGTGCGCCCCATCACGAATCTAAGGGCAGAGCAGGCGGTAACATTCTTCACCGACATCGTCTACCGCTTTGGAGTGCCAAACTCCATCATCACAGACAATGGGTCCCAATTCACGGGTAGGAAGTTCTTGGAGTTTTGCGACAAATTTCACATCCGTGTGGATTGGGCGGCTGTGGCACACCCGCAGACCAACGGCCAAGTAGAGCGTGCCAACGGCATGATCCTACAGGGCCTCAAGCCCAGAATTTTCGACCGCCTCAACAAATGCGGGACGAAAATGGCTCAAAGAACTACCGCAGCTTGTGTGGAGCCTAAGGACCACCCCGAGCAGAGCCACCGAGTTCACCCCGTTTTTCCTAGTCCATGGCGCGGAGGCCGTCCTCCCCACGGACTTAGAATACGGATCGCCCAGGGTTCGAGGCTATGACGAGGATGCTAACCAGCGAGCCCGCGAGGACTCACTGGATCAGCTGGATGAGGCACGCCTCGTAGCCTTAATGCATTCCGCGAGGTATCAACAGTCCCTAAGATGCTACCAAGCACGCAAGATACGTCGACGGGACTTCAGTGAAGGGGATTTGGTCCTAAGGCTACGCCAAGACAACCGAGGGCGCCACAAGCTGTCGCCCCCATGGGAGGGACCCTACGTCGTGGTGAAGGTACTCAAGCCCGGCACGTACAAGCTGGCCAACGAGGACGGTGAAGAGCTCACCAACGCTTGGAACATCCAACAGCTACGTCGCTTCTACCCCAAGCTAGGATTTCCAGGTACCTTTTATTGTAAAAACCATACGACCAACGCCCCAGTTGGTAACAACTATGTAAATGCTTCAAGTCTAATAAAAAGGGCAACTCGGCTTTCCCCTGAAACCCAAGTTACCCTCGGGGGCTACTGCGGAGGGGCACCCCCCCCCCAAATGGTCCCATTTTTCGCGCAAAAACGAAACAACTCACGCGCGCTAAGTTTGTTTTCTACTTCAACTACGAGCAACGATTCGAACAGGGCGCAGGCGGCCCAGCGGATGGAGCGTGCGAGCCAGAGATAGCCTACGCCGCGTGGATATGGCCCTTCTCTCTCGCCTCCAACCCAGCAGGCCCCCCGCGAAAATCGAACTCCCCTAACTAGAATCTACTCAGGAAGAAGGAGAAACAAAAAGCGTGATAAACAAATGACTTCATTACAGCAGACGTTTATGTCAAAAATAACTTGTTCATTTACAAAAGGCCACAAGGCCAGAATACTGATACACATAAAAATGGGCCAAGTGCCCAGTTGTCTTCAGGCAGGAGGAGCGGCGGCGTCAACAGCGTCCAGGAAGAGGAATTCTTCGAAGGCTTCAGCGAGCGACTCGGCGGCGGCGGCCGGCGAGTGCGTCCACACGCTCCATTGCCACCTCGTCCTCGACACCCTCGGGGACGACGTAGCCCCCTCGCCGCCGCCCCGAAGTTGACCTCGTAGGGGGATCGTACCACTCCGAGGGCCTTCTCGGACGCCAAGACGCGCGCTCGGCGCATCCGCTCGCCGACGTGGCCGCCAAGGGCGCGCAGACGACCGGCCGCCGAGCCGCCGCCCGGGCCTCGCCCTCCTCCACCGCTGAGGTGTCTTGAGGGCCGCATCACGCAGCCTCCTGCGGCCCTCGCTCGGAGGAGTTATAGGAAGCCTCGCAGCCGCCTCGGCCCGCTCACCGCGTGCCCCGCAGCGGTGCGCAAGCCTAGAGTCATCAAGACAAAGAGAGAAATCGAAAAGGGAGTGCGACCCCAAACGAAAAACCGACCAAACAAAAGCCAAGCAGCGCCTCACCTTCGACTTGCTTCCTCTCCGCCTCGAAGTCGCGGCGCACGGCCTCGACCGCCGGCTCGAGGCGCTTGACGGTCGCACCTTGCTCCTGGAGGGCCGCCCTCATTGTTTGCATTCGTGATGCCGAGCACAATGAGCTCGCCCTCGGCCTTGGAGAACGCGGCGTTCCGCTCCTCCGCCGACTCGCGCCGCCTCCCGAGCGACGCGCTCCTGCTCCAGCGCCGACCAGGCGTCGACGAGGGCGGCTTGCTCCTGCTGGAGCCGCTCCTCAGCCCCTTGGCGGGTGGTGTGTTCCCCGCCGGTCGCTCCTCGGCGACGGCGAGCGCCGCAACCTTGGCGTCAAGGGCAGCCTTCAAATCGTCGGCCTCCTTGGCCCGCTGCTCCAGCCCGCGCGCCCGCTCCTCGGCCTGGCGCTGCTGCGCTTGCGCCCCCTCGAGCGACGAGCGGAGCCCCCGGTTCTCGCCGCGGACGTTGGCCACCTCCGCCTCCCAATTGGTTGCCAGCGTCCGCATCTTCTCCAAGTCTGAGCGCGCCTGCCACAGCGCCTCATCACGATCGATGAGGGGCGTGCGGACCCGCTCGAGGCCCGAGCGGCGCGGCGGGTCCCCCTCGAGCTCTCGGGGAGTTTGTCGCGCCGGGCCATGGCCCGTACGCCGGCCCACCGTCCGGGGTCCCGAGGGCGTCGCAAGCGCGTCGAAAGCGCCGCACCGCTCCCCGGAGCCGGTGGACCTCGGCGTTCACCCGGTCGAAGGCGTCGTACTTGTCGTGGGCGCGGCGCTCGAGCTCCCGGCACCCACACATCAAAACCCGTAAGCGCTACGACACGAGAGGGCGCGCACAAAAATGAGAGAAAGAAGAGAACGAGCAACCACGCCCTACCACGGAAGACGCGCCATGCGGGGGCCGCCATGGACCCGCAGCCTCATTCGGCCGCGCGATTGAGCGTGGCGCCGTGGCTCCGAGCTCTCCCCGAGCTCCTGCTCCCCCCGGCGTCGCAAACGCGGGGGATCGCCCGCCGACCCCCTCCACCCCGGGCGGAGTGGCCGGCGTGGGGAGGACGAGGCCTCGGAGCCGTGTCCTCGGTCCACCGCCACCATGTGACCCTCGTGCCGCCTCACGAGGGCCCCCTCCGGGGCTCGGGGGGGAGCGTGTGGGGAAGCTAGCCCACCGATCCCACCCGGGCGGCGGGGAGTCGTCATCCCGGACCTCCACCACCTCCGCCGGGAACCGCCGGCGGGCGCCGGCCCTTGCGTCGCCCTCCGCCGGCGCCTCCACTTGTGCCTCCACGGCCGCGGGCGCCCGACGCGGCACCGCGGCCACCACCTCCGCCGTGCCACCGCGACCACGGGCGCCGCCGCGGGTTGCACCCGCTCCGCCTCCCTCCGCGCCCGGCGCCACGGACCACGCCTCCGCAGCAACGCCCTCCGCGCGCCGCGCCTCCGCCACGGCCGCCGCCGCGCCCGCGTCCCCACAATGGCGTGCGCCGGCCGCTCCTCGGCGACCGCCGGGCCGCGCCACGGCGGGCTGATCCGCCGGCCGAGGCCTCGAAGCCTCGGCCGGGCTTTGCGAGCTCTCGCCCGCCGCCGTGCTTGCCCCCCGCCCGCGACGCCCTCGACGTGCGCCGCCGGGTGGGGATGGATGCGTCCGCCCTCAGCACCTTGGCCGGCGCGAGGGGGGGCACAGTTGGCACCACCCTGCGCAAGCACAAACAAAAGGTTAGAATGCCTGATCGTCACAAAACCAAATCAAGTGAAAAAGCGAAGCCCCTTACCTCGAAGAGGAAAAGGCACGTTTCCTTTTCCTCGTAGCCTCAGCGGATGAGGCCGGCGCGGCCGGCACGCCCGCCGCCGCGCCCCCGACGGCGTCACCGTGCGCGCGGGCCCCGCCCCGCGCCCGGGCATGCTTGTCGCGCGGGCGGGCGCGCTTGTCGCGCGCGCCTCCGCGGCACGCGCCGGCCGCCTCCGCGGTGCGCGCCGCCCTTGTTGTCGATTGCTCCGGGCGGGCGCCGTTGCGCCCGCCCCGGCGATGCCGCCCCTTGCCGCCGGCGCCGGCTCCGGGACGGGGGCGCAGGCTCCCACCCATCGGAGGGGCCCTCCCCCTCGGCCTCTTCCTCTTCGTCCTCCTCCGAGGACGAGTACTCCCTCGGTCCCCGGGGAGGAGAGCCCCGCTCTTCGCGCCACCGTACTCCGCGTTCGGGCCGCTCGCGGCGCTCTTGGTGTCGCCTCGCGCGCTCCCTCTTGCGCGCCGCCGCTCCCCGCCTCCCGCCGGCCGCGCCGCCGGCCGAGCACGCGGGAGTCGGGGGTGGGCGGAACGGACTTCGCGGCGGTAAAGTTCACCAGCTGCATGAGAGGACATCAATGGCGCGTCAGAAGGCATAGGCAACACCAAGAATTAAAACGGAATCAAGAATCGGACTCACCAGCGGGCCGGTGGGGAGCATCTCGATGTCCCACGGGGTCCGGTCCGGGTGCGCCGGCATCCGGGTGTCGACGGCGCTCCGCGCCCGGGTGAGCGCATACGGTCGCCCGAGGGGGTCGGGAGCATCCGTGACCTCGCCAACGCGATGGGGTCCGCCTCCTCTCGTCATCTCAAAGATGCGGAGCGGCCTCTCCATCGGGGGCACGACCCGCCGGTGATGAAGGAAGGCGAGGACGCCCATCGCGGTCGCCCCCGCACCGCCAGGTGCTCCTCGGGCGGCCAAAACCGACTCCTGCCGCCTCCGGTGCTGGGCCGTGGACACCCCGTAGCCCCAGGAGCTGGGCTTCTCCTTGAACACCCGACCGGTGTAGGGGGGAAGGCCGGGCTCGGCGTTGCGCAGGTAGAACCATCCCCGCTCCCAGCCGGCGTTGTTCGTCGTCATGGTGCAGGGGATGTAGACGTCCTTGAACTGCGCCCGCAGGGCGAGCGACATCCCGCCGGCGCGCACCGCGCGGCGGGTCCTCGGCTCCGTCGTGGGCTGTGTGAAGAGCTCCGCGCGGAAGAGGTGCACCCGTAGCTCCCGCTGATCGGGATCCCCAGTACCCCTCGCAGACGCCCACGAACGTGGCCGCCTGCGAGATCGCGTTGGGCGCGAAGTTGTGCAACTCCACGCCGTAGTAGTGGCACGGCCGCTCGCATGAAGCGGCTCGCCGCGCGTTGAAGCCTCGCTCGTGGAAGCGCACGAAGCTCACTACATAGCCTTCCGGCGGGTTGGGTGCGCGGTCCCCGCCGGTGGCACTATCCACTCCGCCGGGCGGCCATCCTCATTGGCCGCCACGGCGGCGGCGGTGACCAGCTCGCCAAGGGCCAGCTGGGTCACCGTCGACCGCTCCCAGGCGTACGGCTCAAGGATCGTGAGAGGCTGAGGCGGCGCCATGGGGAAGGGCAAAGGATGCGGAGAACGAAGGACAGGAAGAGGAGGAAAAGCTCTAATGGCGAAGCCGCACGGAGGCAAAGGCAAAGCGGGGAAGAAAGCACGGAGGGCTAAAATGGCGGAGCGCTAAGGTAAAAAACCGCCGTTTCCCCTTCTCCTCGTATTTATAAGCCGCGGGCGAGCTCTCCGGAGCGAATGTCCCGCGCGCGTTAACCGGCAGGGAATCTTCTCTTCTCGCTGGCAAGCGGACCCCACCATGACCGCGGTGGCCACGTTACCGCAAACGGGCCATCATCACGGTGAAGACCGGCCGGGCCGTCCCCGGCGGTCACGTCCGCCCCGCCCACGCCGCCCACTACGCGCGCGCGCGCGGCCGCAACGCCTAAAAAGGCGCGCGCGCGATGCGAAAACCGCGGCCTCTACTCGTGGAGCATTTAATGCCCCGGTCCCTTGTGAAACAAGGAGAACCCTCGAGCGGCACGGACTCCTGGCTCGGGATAAATTCAGCCCTCGAACAGGTGCAAGCGTGAGAAGGTCGCCCCGAGGCCCGCCTGAAACAAAGTGGGCCTCGCGAGCACCCATGCCACGTAGCACCCTCGAGCGGCGCAAGCCCCTGGCTCCAGACGATGTCAACCCTCTTAGGGACATTGGCGTGAGAAGGTCGCCACGAGGCCCGCCTAAGACAAAGCGGGCATCGCGAGCACCCATGCCACGCAAAACCCTCGAGCGGTACGAGCCCCTGGCTCTAGACAATATCGACCTTCCAAAGGGGCACAAGCGTGAGAAGGTCGCCCCGAGGCCCGCCTGGAACAAGGCAGGCATCGCGAGCACCCATGCCACGTAGTGCTACTGACCAACGCCTCGGGGGCTGGCACGCCCAGACCCCTCGACGGCCGCGAACGCAAAGACGAGGCTGCCCAAGCGCCGCCCCGCACGGCCCTGCGATCGGAGGTTCGAAGCCCGACCCTTGACGGGTTCGAACGGGCGCCCCGCATCGCAGAGTCAGGGATGACGAGGGCACGCGCATTCGAGCCGTTCCACGAGCCCATTGGCTCAAGGGTGCCCCACATGTCGTGTTCGAGAGCCAGCGAGGGCAGCTAGCCGGGGGATCCCACCGAGGGAGAGCTTCCGCGCCCTCGGTCCCTATCGAACGGGACCGAGCCCCACCTAGCAAACCCATGCAAGCACTTCAATGGACGTGTCTCCGGACCACGCAGCCTACCCTTATCGAACGGGGCATGGGCGTCCACTCGAACCACCCGCTAGTAGCTCGACGAGGAATCCGCAATTCGCGACCCGCTCGATGGGGGTTGCGGAAACCTCACCCTCCGTCCCGCGGAGGGACGGCGAGGGCGCGTTAAAAAACAAGTCGTAAAGCTCTACCCGATCGCCTCGAACGGGCCCGGCTCGGGGGCTTGACGCACGGCTACACCTCCTTGAATTGCACCCCGGGGACGGTGCCGGCGGCGCGTGCGCCACCGAAGCCGGGCCGAGATATTGCCGACGCCGGTCGAAACATGTGCCACGCCCTCGACCGGTTCCACGATTAACCCCTACGAAGCATCCCCGATCTGCGGGGCTTCGGGGGGCTAGACCCGCGGGTCCGCTGACGCGGCCCCACGGAAAGCGTTCGCAAGACAAGGAGGGAAGAACGTCCTATCAGTAGGTTCCAGCATCTGCGGGAGCCTCAATGGCAAACCCACAGATGCTCGGGGGCTACTGTCGGGGACAGCCCTAGGGGTCCCCCTCAACAACCGGGAAATCCCCAGTTAAAACCTGCAACAAAGCCAAAACACACTTCGCCTAACCATGCAGGATACGGCCCACGCTGCAAAGGACCTCAACGGCCCACCAAGGTGGCCCTCTTGAAGATCCCCTCGAGCAGGCTTCGCCTCGCTTGAGGGTACACGCCTCCCTCGAGGGGGCTCTGTCCCATTCGAGGGGGTGCGCTCCCCTCGAGCGGGCTCCGCCCCGCTCGAGGGTCCGCCCCGCCCTCGACCGGGGTCCGCCTCGCTCGAGGGCGCCCCGCCGCGTGCGCCCGCCCCCGTACACCGGGCATTTAACGCCACGACACCGGCGGGACGGCGCCATCATGCGCCGGGGCTCGCGCCCGGTGCCGCCGCACCAACTCCCCGGAGAGGGAGCCCATCCCCATCACGGTGGAGAGGGAGCGTGCGGCGCGGCCGGTGTCGGTCCCGTCAAGCCGTGCGCTCGCTCCAAGACGGCTAACGTGCCGAGCCCTCGAAGGGGGGCCGGCTTCACCCTCGATTTGCTTTCTTGTGACCCTACAGGGTTAGGTGGAGGCGCTAGGCGGGAGGAGCACCATCCCTGCCACTGTTACGGCATGGCAGCCGCCCCCGCGTGTGCGGGGCGCACGCCCGGCGCCGTGGCAACGACTCCCGAGCGGCGGGGCGCATTGGAACGGGACGCCGTTTTACCTACTCCTGTACTCCGTACGGGCCAACGTCGACAAGTCCCTCGAGCCCATCAGAAGACGTCACCGCCATCCGCTGCTCTCCTACCCTCGAACCGCCACTGTTCGGGTACAAATAGGCCATGATGGCCGGATCGCCGCGAGGATCGTCCGGACGGCCGCCCACTCTACGAGCATAGCATGCCACGCCCCTTCACGTAGCTAGATAGCGCGGCGTGCATGTGATTCGCTCCCCCCTTGATATATAAAAGGGGGACGAACCCCCCGCCGCGAGGGGAACAGAGGGAGGAGGTGAACACAGGCACTCACTCTCCAATTCTCCCACAACATCTTCAGCCATCACACCAGGGACTTGGAAGCCAGGCTTCCTCTCCCGCCTTGCTTGTAGCAGCCCCACTACAGGCACCCCCGGTGCTAAGTAATATAGTGCCTTGAGCACACCACTGCTGGACGTACGACCCCCTCGGCCGGAACCAAGATAAAAACTCTGTGTCGCTTGTTACTTAGCATCGACCATTGAGGGATAGACCGCGGCGCTTACTGCTGGTTAGTGTCGGGACCACATTCCGCACCGACAATGTTGTTGAGGGGTTGAACTAGTGACGGTTGACCCCTTCTCAAGCTTCTTCACCATGCTTTCACGGTTATCTTGAGAAGATTGCACTTTGCTCTTCTCCTTCAACATATACAAGTCCTTTTGTAGCTTTTCAACTTCTTGCTTTAGTTTATCATTTTCTTCAGCAATGAGGTCATCACAAGATTCTACAAGTACATGCTCAATGCTAGATTGGCTTTCTTGAGACAAACAATCATTAGCGCAAGATAATTTAACTTGAATTTGTGAGCATGTGCATGTGTGAGATAGAGGTTGTATAGATTTTACCGATGAAAGCACAACCTCCTGGGCTATCTCTAGTGTTGCATAAGAATCAACAAGCTTCTCATAGGAAAGTTCAAGTTCATTGTGATTAGCTTGTAGAACCATATGCTTGTTAGTGAGCTTCGCTAGTTTGGCTTCTAGATCATCATTGGCATCTTCTTCTATTTTAGCTCTACAAGCAAAGGATTTGATGTCATGATCATATTTGTTAGCCAACGATTCATACTTACAAACCAAGGATGCAAGCTTGGATTTGAGAAGTTCAAGTTCTCTTGACGGAGAGCTTGATGCTTCAATATTCTGGCCCTTAGCCCCTTTGGCTTGTCTCTTCTTCTTGCTCTTCTTTTCCTTCTTGGCCATCAAGCAAATTGGTGTGCCCCTGCTGGCACTGGTCTGACCGGTGTGTGTCACCGGTCTGACCGGTCCCTGCAGAGGGATGGCGTGTTCGCTTTCTTGATCTTTTATTTGCTCGTGGGTTGATGCTTGGTGATCAGTGGATGTTGTAGAGGTAGGGCACATCTCAACTGACTCATCTTCATCATCGCTCTCGAGTTTATCCCATTTGGTGTTTACCAACTCAAGTAGTAAATTCCAAATGAGATGAGCATCTTCACAAATCTTCTTGCTCTTTAGAATAATATACTTTAGTTCTCTACATACACAGCTGCATAAAAGATTAGTAATAATGGCATTGAGTTGCTTCTTCTCTAAGTCCATTGGCGAGACACATGTCTCATCCTTTGGAAGGATACTCGCAACCATAATGCCCTCAGTGGTAGGACCCAAAACCTTAAGTGCAATGAGAACATTAGAGCACCAAGAAGAATAGTTTGAGCCATCTAGAGATAGAGGCTCAAACGGTACCTCACTAGTTGTCGACATCGAAGAACTCCAATCGGTTAAGCTCGAATCGGAGCACCAAGCTCTGATACCAATTGAAAGGACCTTGATGTCGCCTAGAGGGGGGGGGGGTGAATAGGCGTGACGACCAAATTAAACCCTTTATCCCCAAACACTTGAGCTGACAGTGCTCCACCGGTCAGACCGGTGGTGATGACCGGTCAGACCGGTCAAGCACTAGTCTTCAAAGGTGACACCGGTCAGACCGGTGCGCCTCATCGGTCGGACCGGTGTGGCACAAAGAACCTGCAAAAACAACTTCAAGCACCTCGTGGCTTCTAGCACGAACCAAACTTAGAGTGTGGCCTTTGTAGATGATCACATGTAGAGTAATGAGCCCTGCACACACACGTAACACACCCCAAGTAGATCGAAGCGGAAGCAAATGTAATATTCTAGAATAAACAACTTAGAGAGTCGAACCACACGGAGAGGCAAGGATTTGTTTCCCGAAGTTCACCACCCACTGAGGAATGGCTACGTCTCCGTTGAGGAGCTTGTAAGGGACAATTCCCACAACAAGCCGGGTCTGTTTCAACCACTTTCCTCCTTTCCACTAAGGTGATCTTTTTCACGAAGAGGCAACATCGCATCCCTTACAAACTTCCCGCTGCTCACCACAACCTTGGGAGCTAGCCGGCGACACCTAGCCGTCTAGGAGGCAAACCTCCAAGAGTAACAAATGCTTCAAAGTTTGTAGACGCGAAACCAAAGTGCTCAAGCTATGGAAACGCTCTTATTAGCTCACTAGGTCGCTCTTAAGCTCACTTTCTCAACCCAACACAAAGAAGATGGCTTGAATCCACAAATCTCACAAAGAGATGGTTGGGGAGAGACACTAAGGCTTAGAGCTAGATAGAAATGGCTTGGGACCTCAGCAAACTCACTAGAAACAGCAACCCTCACTTGAAGAAGGCTTGGGGTATTTATACCCCTCAAAGGAGAAAACTAGCCGTTAGTCCCCGGGCGGCACCGGTCAAACCGATGCCCCACACCGGTCATACCGGTGTTCGAAAAACTAGCCGTTGGGCTAGTGGCACCGGTCAGACCGGTGCCTCTGACCGGTCAGACCGGTCAGGCCCGAGATAACCCCAAAACCTCTTTTCAAAGAAACTAGCACTCCACCTTCAAGATGAAGTGACTCAGGTTAGGTTAGGAGGGTTTGTTAGCACACTCTAAGGCTAGATCTCCCTTAGGTCAACTAAAGAGCACTTTGACTTGGTCAACTCGCTAAGTTGCATCCCTCTTGATAGTACGGCATACCTATACTCAAGAATAGTATAAAAGAGCTTCGTTAACCTCTTGAGCTTGAACAACTTCAATTCTTGCCATACTTGAACAATATCCACTTGAAATTTTCAACATAGCCTTTGACTTGAGCACGTCCATACTTGAGCTAGTGACTTAGGATCTTTCCTTATAGCATTTGAATGCACACTTGGATCCATGGTCACTCCATATTGCCAATCTTAAAAAGTTGATGACTCGCAAAGCTTCCCTCGGTTAAGGTTTGAATATGATACTTGAAGGCCCCACGGATGCTAGACCTTCACCTTAGCAAAACACAAATGGCGGCTTAGCTATGGCCCCAAAGATTGCTTAGTCCCTCACCCTAGACATTTCGATTGATCTCTCGAGGACCATGTGTGGTTCAAGGACCGGTGGATGGTCGCTTCCTTGTGTGATGAGTGATTGACAACGTTGTGTGGACCGATTCTTGGCTAAGTATTGCAGGTGCGAGGTTGCGGCTTGACTCGTGTTGGTGCGGGTGAAGAACAAGCGCGAAAGGTCGTCGCGGTGAGGCCTCCAGGTGTTGAGAAGACAAGTAGGCTTCGTTCGAGGGACCCGGTGGCCGGCGGGGGTCAAGTGCGGGCCGCATGGTGGCATGAACATCAAGATGAAGTCGTGGACGGTTTCTTGGTTGAGCCTCAAAACCAAGGTCGAGCCGGGACTACGTGGGAGCCAAGTCATGAGTGGAGATTGGCGGAGGCTACACCGAGTTCGCGGGGTTTCGGTGGTTCACCGAGAAAATCACCGGGTTCCTTGGTTGATCCACAAAGCCAAGACCGGAGAACCGAAGACGGAGGTGCGGCGGCACCGGACCGGCCTCGACCGGTGGGGACCGGTCCCCGACCGGTGAGGAGCACCCGTCCGACCGGTGGGGACCGGTCGACCGGTGAGGAGCACCGGTCGACCGGTGTGCGACGACGCGGTCCGGAATCTTCGAAGCGGAGGACACGCGTCGGGATCGCATGGCTTGCGTCGAGGCTACGCGAGGTGCGGTCGTCGGGCATCCGTCCGATGGTGAAGACATCAAGAATTCCAAATCCGCCCTTGAGGGGCTTGTATCCCTAGTTAGTAGAGAAGGGCATTTTAGACATTCGGTTGCCTCCATATAACCCAAGAGGTGAGAGGATGGCAGCCAACTCTTGGAACCCTAGCTCATTAGTTTTCCTATTTTCCACCTATTTTCTCTAGGTTTTCCTTAGGACTAGCAAGAGAGCTTCACGGAGAGATCTTGTAGAGAGGGATGGATGATCAGGCGGCTTGCTAGACCTTGTACGAACCTTTGTTTCATGTATAGATGATTCGGCGTGGTTCCTCAAGGTTTGGATGTGTTTTCCCCGGTTGTTCTTGGTGGTGATTTTCGGAGCCCTCTCTCGGTGATTTCTTTGGGGTGTTTTCGGGGCTTTTCTCTTGGGGATTTGATGGGGGAAATTTGTGGGAACCCTTCATGGTTCTTTGGGTTGTGATTCCCCTCCCAAATATGTGAGAAAAGGTGCTCGATTTTGGGGTTTCTTGAGTTCTTGGGTTGGAAGTGCTTTCGGCGGGATTTCTTCAATTCCTCCTTTTTGGATGAGATTTGGTGGGATTAAACTTGGCTATGGACTCTTCATGAGGTGTTCCCGATATCCCCAAAGTCTTGTTCAAGTCCGTGGAGCGATTCGGGCGATCGAGTTTTGGATTTTGGGGAGTTGACCCGCGGTGTCGTTCATCCCGAGTCGCCGGAGCTACACCGGTCGACCGGTGCTCTTGACCTGGCCCCGACCGGTGCAAGCCCTTGTGGGTTTTTGCTTGGGTGAACGTCTTGGTGTGTTCGTTGTTGTCCCGTGGTGCTGCCTTGTTTCGAGTTTGGGTCCGTTTGGTGGTCGGTTGGCTTGTTTGGTGCCTTGGGGGCTTTCAGGCTGCCATCGGTCTGACCGGTGTGTCTCACCGGTCTGACCGGTGTAGAGCCACTTAGTGAAAGTTGCTCAGTTTCACCAACAGGGACCGGTCTGACCGGTGGTGCTCACCGGTCTGACCGGTGTGGGTCTGTAGGCTCGAGGTTTGGTTGTTCCGCTGCGTTCTCGAGTCGGAAGGCTGTGTGTGTTGGTTCCTAGGTCCAGTGGCACTCCAGTGGCTACGTGGGCTTGGCCAACTTGGGTAGTGAGTCGGAGACGTGTGTTGGAAGCCGTGTTCGTCTTGTTGGAGTTTTCATCTCCATCGAGAAGAATTTTTATCGGCTCCCATTCACTCCCCCCTCTCTGGTTCGCCGTATCGGTCCTTCAATCTCTTCATCACTTATCCAATCCACTTTGAGTTCCACTTTGCTTCATCCACAATTGACCTTTCATTTGAAAAGCTTTGCTCCAAATGCTTGATCTTGATAGACAACGGATATGCACGCTTCCAATTTTAGAACCATAGTGTGTACACTCATCATCTTGTTCTTTTTCAATAACCTCATGAAGTCTTGCACCATACTTGTCTTTGTAAATGTGAGCCATAATATACATCCATAATTCACAATCTTAGACAAAATCATTAGTCCTTTAATCGCCTTGTCATTCAATTCACGAAAATTCACTTAGGGGCCTAGATGCACTTTCAGGTATTTAAGGGGGGCGGTGCTAGGGTTTCCGGGAAGATGGATGGTGTTTGGATCTCTGATCCCAACAGGAAGAAGAAAGACAATGTGTAAAGCCAAGAGAACCTCCCTCCCCTCCTCCCAACCTTTTTCCTTTTGTATAGGGAGGAGGTGGGTCTTTATATTATTTCCACAGATGTAGTCTTAAATTACAAATAGGTCCTCAATTTTTACAATGACACTCTCAGACCCCTCTATTGGCCTCTTTTACACATAAGGGGGTCCTTCCCTTAGGCCTCCTAAGGCGCACCCCCAACACTATCCCGTCAACTATTTGGTCTTGGTCGGCACAACAAGACCTAATAGTGGCTCATGTTTAAAAGAGGCCAGAATACAACTCTAACTCTAGTTGCAAGGAACGCCCTTAGGAACCTACCCATGTGCGCCTCACTAAAACCTCCATCCGAAAAACCCAATGGGAAAAAAGGACATGGATAAAAGAGCACGCACAATCTTGGTTTTACATATACCGACTCGGTTACTTTTCCTTCAAGTGCTGGTAACTACCTCCAAGTGCCTTGTACAAGCTTCTCTCTTCGTGCGGCTTCACACCTTGCTTCAAGAGTCAACGTAGTTGAAGTGCTCGTCATTGATGCTTGCTGCAATATCTTCAAACTCTCTCATGAGCACCGGACAATGATGATGTACTGGTTCTCCAGTGCAGCCCTAGCCCCTCTTGGCCGGTGTTCATGAGAGAAGCTTCGCGTGTAGTAGTCGAAGTAGTCAAAGTGGTCGCGGTGGAGTCGCCCTTGAAGTAGATGATGTCATGGAAGTAGTCGAGGTGATCGAGGTTGAATCACACTTGAAATAGATGATGTCCTCGAAGTAGTTGAGGTACATGGTGACACTGAAGCATGTTGAGGGTGAGCCCCTTGAGCCGCGTAGTAGAAGATGCGAAGGTGAGGATGATGCCGGGTTGAGCCCCCCGAGCCCGTGCAGCGGAAGACACAAAGTTGTTGAAGATGATGAGGTCGAGCCCCTCTAGCGTGGAGCCTTGTTGAATCTACAACTTGGGTCAGGTTGGCCCGATGGCTTTCACCTGAAAGGGGTTGTATATATATAGCACAAAGAATGATCCAATTTTTATTTCCCATAAGCATCCTTAGATCCAAATCATATATGTAATGTTAAATATATGGTACTTTATGATTATTGTTAAATTTCACAACCTTTTTTGCTTCCACTATGTAGTTTTAAATCCTGCAAGGTTAGAGGAAAAACAAGTGTATATCGAAATGAAAGTTGATGCTAAAACTTGTCACTTTTTGCTCTGAATAGCTTGAAAAGTTAAATGGGTGAAAAGTTAAATTGATGTCGCAACTCGTTCTTGCCTTTGGCTCGGGATGGAAGGATAACTCATGCCTCAACTTGTTGCTTCCTTTTGGCTCAATTTGGAAAGTAAAACTGAGATAAATCTCATGCAATGCAATGCTTTTGATGCATGTATTGATGCAAATGAATGAAATGTATGCACATGCCAAGCCAAGATATATTTCATAGTTGGCTATCATGTCATCAACCTTCCAAAATAAGGTAGTTTTATTATTGTCTCAAGCCTTTTTCATGGAATCATCCCTTCACTCCGGGATCTCGGTGGAATCATCCCTTGACTATGGGATCTCGGTGGAATCATCCCTTGACTATGGGATCTCCGTGGAATCATCCCTTTACTCTGGGATTACGGACACAACTTATTGTTGTCTCAGGCCCTTTCATAGGATGTCCCTTTACTCTGGGATCTAGGCCACATGTTGTTGTCTCAGCCTTTCAGTGGGAATCTTTTTTACGGTGGGATTTAGGCTACAACTTATTGTTGCCTCGAGTCTTTCAGTGGGAATCCTTTTACAGTGGGATTTAGGCCTTCTCCAAGCCTTTGGGATTCCGTCGATGGATCACGAGCCAGCCGATTGCGCGTCACCGTGAAAGCTTCCATTGCTTTGACTAGATGCCTCGTTGCACGTCTTTTCCCGCATTTTCTCCCTTTTTTCAAAAAAAACTTTTCCCAAATTTTCAAAGTGCACCGTCACTTGCATTGCAGCCCATGTTGGGAAAATGAATGAAAATACCACATGTTTCATTTATTAATGGGTGCAGTTAGCTTTGTGGGCCGTCGGTCGTATATGCTCCGCTTCTGTTGGCTCGGCCCACACAACAACATCACAAAAGCCCTAAGCCTCCACAACGCAAGCTAACTCCTCGTCTGCGACCCCCAAGTGAGATCTAGGATTATATATATATTATTAATCATTTTGCAAAATTATACGACCGTTTGAAATTTTAGTAGATTTGGCAACCAACCGCCGTGCGCCACGGAGGTCGAACAAACCGCCGTAGCGCACGTCGGTCGGAGGCCGGCCACGGCGGTTTGCGGCGGCCCACGGCGATTGGGCTTAACCGCCGTGGGCCATGGCGGCTAGTGTAAAACGCCGTGGGCCACGACGGCTAGGCCCTACCGCCATGGCCCACGACGGCTAGGATCATTTAAATTTTTTGATTTTAATAAATGTAGTAGAAAAGGGAAATTCAGGACACGATCTCCAACCTAATACGTACCGTACTGTGGTTGTATTGTTTTTTAATTTAAGGAAAACAAAACTCCGTTGTAATAAAGAAAAGCAAAGTGACATACTAAAAAGTAGTCATGATCACATATAACAGTGATCCTGTACAAACAATACTCGACCTAAACTAGCATCACCTAGGCTTCTTAAGCAGCCTGGCAGCTCGGGCTGCGGCGTGCGTCTAGTCGCGAGGGTACGTCAACAGGTCAGGAGGGTGGATTTGTGTTGACAATTGATTGTCGTATCAAAGTTCGATTGGATTTGCAAGCGGACAAATACCCCGTCGTAGTCAAGGGACCCTTATTCCCTTAACTGTGAGAACCCAAGGTATCGAATCCGTGGAACAATGTTCAACGCAAGGATTTAATCTAGTAAAGCAAGGAAAGCTATCTTTTGATGAACCAAGTTGCATCGTATCTAAGAGATCATCAAGAAAACACATCTAATCTAATCTACTAAAGAGGTAGCAAGAGAAAGCAAAGAGATAACCGATCTAGAGAGTCTAGATCATGCATATGTTGTAGCTCCAAACAAGATAGATGATAAAAAAGTGAATCTCATTAAAAGCATCTTTAAATCGTGGCCTCCGGTCTGATTCCGAAGACGCCCACCTTTTGGAGCCACCGCTGTCACAACGCACCCCTATTTGTGCGGGTTAGCCTAGGGCGAGTTCGATAAGAACAAGTTGAAATCACTTGGTCGGCCTGGTATGCACCTCTAGCCACCGCGGCTACAAGAGCACCCTATGCAATCTATCTTAAGTATAGATTGGAGAAGAAGCAAAACCAAGGGAGAACAAAATCATCGAGAAGGCACTTGATCGCTAGAAATCGGATTCACTATAAAGACTTCACCATGAATGATTACATGAACAAGATCACCACCGGGATCCTACCTCGATCTTGATCCTTGCTGTGGAGCTCCGACGTGGTCTTCCATGCAAGGTTCCCATGTCGGCTAGGGAGACCCTAGACAACTAGCACGACCCTCCTCTCCGAGATGGTGTCCCTCACGCTTCTCTGCTCCTTGGCGGCGGATGACGAATGCATTCTTGCGTGGCTCTTGGTCAGGGGGCTATAAATAGCCTGAGAGGTGGCTAGGTCAAAAGGGGGGCAACTAGGCCTTGAAGTGGGCTGGGCCGGCCGGCCTAGGCTGGCCTGGGCCCACTTCGGCCCAGCCGACGGCCTGCTTTGCCTGGTGTTGCTTCCCGAGTCTTCTAGAATCTTCCCCCTTCTGCATGTGGGCCCTTGTCGTCAGTTTCTCTTCGGATTGGATGAAGCTCCTTGTCCCACAAGATTCGGTAGTTTTCTGACTGGGTCCTCGAAGTTTTTCATCTTCTCAGGTTTGGTCCCTGGGCTTCTTGGAGTCATGTTTACTTCATTGCTTGACTTGTACCGGGCTTCAAGGTCTTGTCATGAGGTGCTTGATGAACTTATCCCAGAAGTCTTGCTTTCAACACTAAAATCCTGCATGAACACTAAACTCCAAAACCGACATGCACAAACGAACTTGTTATACCAAGGGGGGTAGTACTAATGGATAAGATATAAAATTCATGCCAACACCGAAGGTAAACTCATGGCTAGGTTGCCGGAATTTCACCGTCAACAATCTGCCGACGCCTAGCATCACTAGTCGGCTGCGGTGTCGCCACCGCCGCCATCGACTCTGCAACCTCGTGGGGCGAACTTGGCTGCCCTCTGCTAGCGCCTAGCAGCTGCAAGCCTCCTGGAGGCTGCTGTGCCCTACCGCTCGCGCGGGGTAGCTGTGAGTCTCCTGGAGACGACTGCGGCCCACCGCTCGCGCCTGGCAGCTGCGAGGCTCTACGCTGTGCCCCACCGCTCGCGCCTGGTAGCTGCGAGGCTCCGGGCTGTGCCCCACTGGTCGCTCCTCGCAACTGGGAGCCTCCTAGCTACGTCCCTGCTCCCTCCTAAGTCCACGTGGGTGGCGCGCCTCTAAGCTGCGACCCTGCGAGCTCGTCTTGCGACTGCAAACCCTGCAACCAGTCGAAGTCGAGGGCCAAGTCGTCGAAGCCGGACCCGGACGCTCCGACCTGGTCCCCTAGGGTGGAGTCAGGAATGCCGACACTAGAGTCATAAACTGGAAGAAATAGTAATATTAAATCGCGTTTCAATATCTTGCTGAAGAGCAGGGCCAAGGGACGAGGAAGGAACCGGTGCTGCTGCTGCTAGTACTGGTGCTGGTGCAGGTCCTTGTGGTGCCGGTCCTGGCCCTCCTGGTGCTGGTGCACGTATAGGCGCAAGACCTTTCAAGGGAGGCCCCCCTAGCGGAAACATCCTCAAGGGAGGATGCGCCAGAGGGCGCGCCGGGTAGAAAACTGCCTGATAGGGTGGCCGTGAAGAGGACGACGGTGCCGCATGGGAACGACTAGTCGAGGTGGAGCTAGAGGACGATTGGGGGTACCGTGGAAACAGTGGTAGAGTACAATAAGTTATAAGGAACTTGAATTTGCAGAAAGTATATGAATCAAACTTTGCGTATGTGAAGTATAAACCACCTGCAACCAAAGATTTTACAAGCAACAACACAAATATGGAGATTGATCCAAATAGTTTCTAGGGTTAGAGGAGGGATGAAATAAAGCAAGCAAAGGAGACAAGCGATTTGTTTACCGAAGTTCACCTCCACCAAGAAGGCTACGTCTCCGTTGAGGTTCCCATAAAGGGAGGGCTATCACGAAGAGCCACCTGCCTCACCCAATTCACCACAAAGGTAAATTGGTGCTCACTAAGAAACTCCACAAAGGAGGGGTAATACAAATGTTCCCGGGTGCTCCACACGGAGAGAGCACTCAACGGGCGACGCCTAATCGTCTAGAAGCAAGCTTCAAGAGTAACAAACACGAATCGATCAACCAAAGTAACCACAAGTGCTTCTTGAAAGGAGGGAGTGAAGAACTCTTACAAGGGGGCTTAATCTCACACCTCAAATGCTCTCACACCCAAACCCTAGGAGAAATCCTTGATTGGAGTGCTTGGGAGGGAGTTGGGAGAGAGGGATTGAAGCTTTGGAGGTGTTCTAATGGTGTGGGAGGCGGAACCAAAAAGAGGAGGAAGAAGGGGTATTTATCCCCGAGCTCCCCGAGCTAGCCGTTATGAGCTGCTTGCGACCTGGCCGGGTCACCCGGCACGGGTGGTTGGTCACCCGGCTACCTCCAGTACAGCCCCGGGTCGCCCGGCCACTCATGCCGGTTGACCCGGTAAGGCTAGAAGAGCTAGGTTAAGTTACTAAAAGGCTGATTTTGGTTTTTCTAATGATTTTTCTAGGTTTTTCACTCTTAGAAAAGATCAGAGAATATTAAGAGTAGCACTTGTAGCGAACCTCATCCAACCGACCACATCCCTCTTTATAGTACGATGTTTCCTAAACTCAAATTCAAACCGAAAATTCACTCCCCCGTTGGCAACAAGCACCAAAAAGGAAAGCTACTCCTCATCATCCTCGTCGTCCTCCTCCTCACCTTCGTAGTCTTCTTCCTCATCATCAACGGGGACCCAAGAGCCAAGGTCCTCCCACGGATTTGGAACGGGAGAAGGAGGATCAAAAGTTCTCATCTCATGGACCAGAGAATGTGGAAGATTAAGTCTAGCTGCCATGTCCTTTTGATTTTTCTCTTGCCTATGAAGCTCTTGAGCCAACCACCAACGATCGGCCTCATGCCCTCTAGCATCCTTACGGAGCATGTTGAAGCAAGCAAACAAGCCTTTGGCAAGAAAGTTGAACTTCCCTCTCTTACCCCTAGGAGCCCCATGAGAATGAGAGGCACCCTCCAATGGAAGGGGATCATATGGGCTCTTTGTTGGTGGGGCTTGAGAGGAAGAGGCACTCGCATCAATCGGTCCATCAATAGCATAAATACCCAGATACCTTCCTCTAGCATCAATACCGGTTGAGTGCTTTCCAAGATGAAAAGATTGAGCAAGTTTTCCTTTACTAGTCTTGTATGACTCATGAACAACATCCGTCTTGAGATCAAGTTGAGTGGCATTCTTAACCATCATGAAAATGTATGGTGCATAGTGACATCCACTAGAAGAAGTGTGTGAACAAATGATGATCTCATGCCAAAGAAAGTGGTAAACATTGAACTTAGGTTGTCCGGGATCCATTTGATAAAGGAGGTTTCTAGCTCTATGAGATATGTTATCGGAATCACCACCCCTAGGACAAAGAGTGTACCTAAACAATAGATCGAGCATCTTGTAATAAGGAGTGAGTCCACTAGTATGACCATAGTTGATGTTTCCATAGGCACGATCATACATAAACCTCATCTTAGTCACCTCTATTTCATCTTCACAATGAAGTCGCACAAGATCACTAGAGAATTGGTTGGTTGTGGTGGCACCTCTAAGTTTGAAAAGAGAAGAAAATTCATGGACTGAGATTTTGAATCGCTTACCACCAAGAGTGAAGTGCATCTCATTTTCATCTTGATCAACATAAAGTGTGGCATAGAATTGTGCCACCACCTCCTGAGAATAATCCGACCGAAGCCCCATAAGATAGGCAATCCCCATGTACTGATAGTGAGTGTGGATAGACTGCATAACCTCTTCAATGGGGGTAGGAAGATCAAGCAAGAAAGGCCAATCAACCCACTTCATCTCAGTCGTGATACGTCCCTTGGGTAGGATGGTTGACTCATACCAATCCTCTTGATGAGCAAGCCAAAACCAATCATCACTAAAGAATGACCTTTGGAGCCTCCTTGGATCCTTAGGCCAAAAGCGAAGCGACCTCATGTCGGTCCCCGCCTTCATGAAGTTTACCAAAGGAGGGTCACACCCCCTTCTCAATTTTTCGTGTCGTGTCAATGTGGCATTGACAGCTTTCATCAACAGAGGGTGATCATGAAAGTCGCGCGGTCGGACCCGCCAACGCCCTGGGCCCGGTCGGCCGCCCACGCCGCGCGGTGGCGGGAAGAGGAGCGGGCGGCGCGGGTGAAGGAGAGAAGGCTCCGGCGGCGAGGACGTCGGGAGCAGTACAGTGAGGAGTACTGTCTGCGTGAGCAGCAATGACTCCCCTCCGGAGATGCCGGCAGGGTCGTCGTCGGAAGAGGAGGAGGAGGAGAGCGACCAGGGGGGGTGGGCCCCCCGAGAGGTGGAATCCCCCACCCCTATCACCACGGGCTGCGGAGACGGCTGTGGAGTTGGCGCCCGTGGCGGGCGCGGAGGCGCCCGCCACTGGGTTATCAGTGGAGGTGCCTGCGAGCGCCGCGGAAGCGCCGATGAGCGCCACAGCGGCGCCAACGGGTGCGACCGCAGCGCCCCCCGAACCCTCGAGGAAGAGGAAGCAGGGCTTTTCCAACCTGAGGTGAGTAGCACTTCCCCTGTGCGCCCTTGATTTCGAGGGGCTGGTGCTCATCCTTGTGTTTTTTCGTTCGCAGGGTCACGCCCCTCGCCCCCGCCCTCGCGCCTGCCAAAGCGCTTAGGTTGGGAGCGCCTTTGACGACGAGGCGGCGTTCATCGAGGGCATCGTGGGCGGCGGTGAGCGCGACGGTGACAGGAGAGCCATCGCGCGACACGGTTGTGGCCTCAGGGCCACAATAAGAGGAGGCAGCGACAGTGATGGCCGCGGTGGTGTCGGCATCGTCGGCACTTGTCCCCACCGAGGGTGACCGCACGGCGGTGGCGGATGTCGCCGACGATGACGCCCCGCCCCCGGGTGGGGCCAATGGGGAAACCGGCTGGCATCAGCCCCTGAGCCTGCACCATAGGTATTGGTGATGCGGGATGATGGCTGCGTGATGTCGCAGCGCCCGGTGCACAACGCCGAGGCCTCATCGTCACGCGCTGTCCTGCCCGCCCCTGATGTCGCCGTCGTGCACCCAGAGCAGGGGCTAGGCCGCGCCGGCGCGTCGCCGTCCCCCTTCGACGAGGCCCAAGCCAAGCAGATGCTGTGTTAGGAGTTTTGAGACCATGATGCCTCGATCAACAATGCACTGAACGAGGTGCTGCAGGTCCACGAGGGTCCCTCGTGGCAGATTTTCCAGGTGCGTATTTTATGTTAGATTCGAGGCTTTCTCCCTCATCCCTTTTGTGTTTGCACGTTTTCTGACTTTTCTTTCTCCCATGTTCTTATCTGCTGGTAACAGGAGCTGGAGAGCCGAGCTCGGGCAAGGTACGACCACCTCGCCCAGTTGAGCTCTGAGCTCGACTAGTATCGGGGCCAATACGACGCCCTCGACGCTCTCATGGAGGCGATGCGGACTGATAACGGGTGGCTGGAGTACCGGCTGCACGCCGTGCGGGACAAGCTCCTGGACCAGGGTGTTCAGACGGCGTAAGGTGGCTCCACGGTCGACCTGGTGAAGGCCGCACTCCTGGAGTGAGACGAGGCACTACAGAAGGTGCGCGAGGCCCTGGCCGAGGCCCAGACTGCGACGGCTGAGAAGGAGAAGGCGCTTGCCTCAACGCAAGCTCAACTTCAGTTGGACCGCACCACACTCGAGGGGGCGTGGTCTTGGCAGAGCCAGGCCGAGGAAAAGGCCAGGGAGGCCGAGTAGCTAAGAATCGACCTAGCAGACAAGGTCGCCTCGCTTGCCATGGCTGGGGAGCAGCTCCGACAGGAGCAGATCGCGCGCCAGGCGGTAGAGTCCCGGGTCCAGCAGGAGCAGTCCGCCCATCAGGAGGCCCAGGCCGCCCTCGAGTGCGAACGCACAGCGCGGGAGGAAGCACAGGGCCAACTCCAGTAGGAGCACGCCGCGCTTGAGAAGGCGCAGGCGACCTTCAAGCTCCGGGACGAGGAAGTCATGCAGCTGAACGGGGAGCTGGCCCAATTGAACGTGTCCTACGAGGATGAGCGCCAGGCTGGCGAGGAGAAGGGTTCTATGATCCTCGACCTGCAGTGGGCGGCTGAGACCGCGAGCGCGTCCCTCGAGACGAAGAAGAAGCAGGTCGAGGGTAAGTTACCTCTCTTGTCTTTTGTCTGTTGGCTTGATTGGTTTGGGATCCGCTCCCAACTTAGTTTGTGTCTCTATTTTTAGGTCAGCGAACGGCTCTCGGGAGATCAATGACCCAGGCACAGGTCATCTAGACGGCCTACAACTCCTCTCAGCAGGAGCTGGAAGAGCTGCAGGCCGCCGCCCTCGAGGCGTGCCAAGGCATTGAGGAAGGCGAGGCACAGGCTGGGAGCTCTGTGGCAAGTTGCCTCTGCGCCTTGGGCGGGCACGTCACCCAGCGTATGCAGCGCGCGCTTCACCTAGGGGTCCAGAAGGCCCTTGGCGTGGTGGTGTCACACTACCGGGTGAACCTTGGGGCGATCTCTACGGGCTACGTCATCCATGCCGGCGTCGATGACGAGGTGGAGATGAACCGCGTGGACATGCTCACCACTCCTGCCGCCAACGTCGTTGCAGAGGACTCCATGGATTTTCTGTTCTCGGACGCTCCTCCGGCTGGCGGCCTCGAGCCCTGAAAACAGTTGGGCGTTCGTGCCCTTTAAGCTTTTTTGTGTTAGACCACGAGCCACGCGTTATGTAATGAACTTTTTCTGCTTAAAACATTCAAATGTTTGTAAGTTGGAATGCTTGTTTTTTTATTTCAATGGCTTGTGCTGTTCTGTCTCTTCCACCACCTTAGGCGAATTTTAGCCAGAAAGATTTCGTTCGCATGAGTAGCTTATAGGCAAAGCGGCGAGGGGAAGGGCCGTATCCTGTTGGAGGCGTGGGCTATCCCCAACTCGCGCGTCTTCGCCCTTTGGCCGCTTGCGTCCTCCGTAAATTCACCCGAAGTTTGGGTCAAGACATACTTGGCGTGTTTGCAATGAATTTTTTTGCGAAAAATGACCATTTTTAGGGGGGAGTACCCCTGCAGTAGCCCCCGAGGGGGACTTGGTTTTCGGGGGAACGCCGAGTCGCCTTTGACTTTATTGAAGATGAAGTTTACATTTGTATAACCAACTAGGGAGTTGGGTATGTAAAAAGCGAAAAAAGCTTTGAAATCCTTTTCAACGGTAGAAGAGACGTAGTTGTTGGATGTTCCAAGCGTTGGTGAGTTCCTCACCGTCCTTGTTCGCCAGTTTGTAGGTGCCGGGCTTGAGTACTTTCACCACAACATAGGGCCCCTCCCATGGAGGCGACAGCTTGTGGCGGCCTCGATTGTCTTGGCGCAACCTTAGGACTAGGTCGCCCTCGTTGAAGTCTTGTCACACCCGATTTTCCGAAGGAAACCAAGTGCATACCTATATGCATGCCAGGATCAAGTTTCATGCATATAGTGACATATAAGTGAATACAGAAACAGTATCACATAAGAAAAAAAGAGATTATCAGAGATTTACGCTTAATCCTAGAAACGAAGGCTCGAACATCACAGGCAGTCGACTGGGGGTTGCCTACACCTAGCACCAGCAACATCTTCACAAGACTTCAAAGCAACTTCCTCCTTCTGAGCAACATTGTTTATAGCAAGGGTGAGCACTTGTTGTACTCAGCAAGTGTGGAAAAAGGTATGAATGCAAAGGCTTTACAGTGGACTGGGCTATAAGCATTTAAACAATTTTAGTTGGTCAAGTTTTGTTAGCACCTGATTACTAATAAAGTATAAGTTTATACCAACCCATATTAAGCATAAAGGTAAGAAACACGCTATAATCATATGGCAAGCACAACTAGAGATCACGATTTAAGTTCATCTTCAAGTTCACTTATCATGTGAGGGTCCAGGCCGCTCTTGACCATGAGCACGGCTAATCGATTAGTTTTACACTCTGCAGAGGTTGTACATCTTTACTCACAAGTCACGTAAAAGTCCCGAAGAACTTTGGACCCAACATTGCGATGCTGCGCAGGCATCATACCACACTACCGAGGTGTGATTGCATAGGGACGCTACGAGGCCTTTACAAAGAGTCCTCCCATGCGTATTAGTCCATAGTAGTATGTCATAGAGGCTATCTTTCGTACCACACTTCTATTACGGACGGTCAGCCATAGATTACTTCCGTTCCAACACCACTCCGGAATAGAAGAGCCATAAAAGCATTCCTCCGTCCCCAACCTACTATGTGAGTAATAACCACACAAAGACTTCCCTAATTACTCGGCCAAGAACAGAGCCATATAGTCCTTGTGGTTGCACTGTTGTCCTGGGTGGTTCTCCATGTTCCGATTAAACATATGGTCTTGTATTAAGCATCCAAAGATATAACATAATGGTATAGCATGATTCATCATTATTGTTCATTAAAACCACCATAACCCAGGTATAGCAATTAAGCATAGCTACCCAACATAAATATAAACCCAGGTTAACAAGGAATGATCATAAAGACTAGGTAGTCCTTAATAGGAACCCATCTAAATTAATGCAAGCAAAGCAATGAGTGATTAAATATAATTCTTAGGACAAAAGATCAAGGACACACTTGCCTTTAACCAAAGAGTAGTTGCTCAGAATCTTCAACTTCAAGCTCTTCAGAACTTCTCGAACGACGTTCACTCTAAGCGTATCAATCATCGGGCACAAACATACACAAAGCAAACAAACAAGCATACACTAAGAACAAAGCACCAATCAAAAGAAAGCTTTAAAATAACGCACTAAAGGATAGGCTTGATTAGATGGATCACTAAAGAACACAAAGTGTGCTTGGAAGGGAAAGGCTTGGTTAGCTTTAAAGAGATGGTTGCGGAAGATTGAGCAAGAACCGGAAAGATCACACTTAGATTGAGCTGAGAAAAGAACGTCTAACGAACGTTTTGCATATATGAGAGAATAAGGCTATGAGCCAGGTTCATTTTAGTTAACAAAAAAATATAAAGGATACTTCAGAAATAAAATACCCTATGTTAACGTTAATGCAATATTAAACTTCATTTACAAAACCGGTGTAAAGAACTAGTCATGTTTTATTAATAAAGATTCATATATTGATTAAGCCGATTAAACATTTAATTTAGAAAAACTAAACTATATGAACAATCTAAACGAAACTTTGTAATTCGAGTAGATCATATTATTATTAAAAACATTATGGAACTGACATTAATCATATTAACATTTATTATAAAAGCTGATGTAAAAGCCTAATCAAATTTTAATTAGAAAAGATTAATTAACTATTATGCAAATTAACATTCGGTTTACGAAACCGAGATAAAGATCTACTTAACTTTTATGTACAAAAACATGTGATAGAAACATTAATCAAATTAAATTTACTAATGAGAAACGATGTATAGATCTATAATACTTTTATTTATAAAAGGCATGTATAACTAGGCATTAACCAAAATTAATATTAATTTTATTTTCAGAAAACAAAACATGATGAAAACTCACCACTAATGCATGCTTTACATTATTATGAACCTAACGCAACTTGAACGGATTAAAACGGAGCTAGAACGAAGAATTTACGAGATAAACAAGATTGGAGGACCTATTCGTAATTAACTATAGATTTTAGGGGCTAGCTGAGAAGAAACCTGAGACACAAGAAACAGTGCTCGTGAAAAGAATAATACTCAGGGTTAGATCTGAAAGAGTGCTCAGTTGGATTGGATTTGGGGAAACTATTAGATCTAGGGGGTTTTCTAGGAAAAGGACAAGACACAAGAAACAAGTCTAATAGTTACAAAAAGGGCAGGGGCCTTACTGCAAAATCGCCGGGTCTTTTTTTCCTTCAGACCCGCGCGCACAGGAGCTTCTGCCGGCTTCAAATCGCCAGCTGTTCGGGCGATGGGGGGCCTCGGTTGACGCATGCAAGGGGCGGAGGAGAAGCAGCAGGGTTTTAGGAGTCCTCACCGCGCACGAAGATGAAGGGAGGAGGCCGGATTCCGCGGGCGGCAGCGGTGAGCTCGGCCACCAGGGGCGGCTCGGCCGAGGACAGGAGCGACGCGGCCGGGGAGCGAGCTAGGGCAAGGCGCGTGGCCCCGGGCGCGCCCTTTATAGGGGCGCGGGCGCGGGAGCCCTAGGCTCGCACGCCCGGGTGGTGGCGGCCCTTCGCCATGGTCGGCTTTGGCCGATGGGCCTTGGCGGGCACGGCGGGCCGGGCCGGCGTGGGCACAGTCGGGCCGGAGTGGGTCAGGCCTTCGGGCTCGGCCCGTTCCTGGAGGATAGTTGTTTGTTTTCCGAATTTATTTTTAATGCCAGAAACAATTCCAGAAAATGCAGAAATTGTTTTAAAGGCACGAAAAATACTCGAAAAATCACAAAAATTCCATGAAAATTCCGAGAGATAGATTAAGACATGAACAATCCAAATAAAACATTTGGAGCTCATGAAAAAGATTTTAGAGCCTTCTAATAAATAGAAATAGCTCAAGGAAAATGAGAATAAATTCCAGAAAATCCGGAAAATTCTCGGGAGGATTTGGACAGCTCCTAAACGCATTTTTGAAACCTTTTGCACTCAAGAAACACTAGATGCATCGGCATGAATGCAACACACATAACTTTTGATTTAATTTAGAAAATCAAACAATGGATTTTTCCTATACTATATTCCCTGTAAAAAAAATAAATGTTGGAATTTTTTTAAATTATCAGAAAATCGTTATTTAATTATTCTTTCTATTCACATCCTGAAAATGGAAATTTCAGGGTGTGACAAGTCTCAGCGCCGAACCTTTTGGGCTTGATACCGCCTCAGTGTCTGCTGGTACCTTACCGAGTGCATCAGGGCCACGGTGCGGGGCCTCGTCCAGCTAATCCAGTGAGTCCTCGTGGGCTGGCTAGTTGGCGTTTTCATCGTAGCCTTTGACTTTGGGCGACCCATATTCTAGGTCCGTGGGGAGAACGGCCTCCACGCCATAGACTTGGAAACGGGGTGAATCCCGTGGCTCTGCTCGGGGTAGTCCTGAGTCTTCAAATGACTGACGGCAGCTCCTGGAGCCATTTTCGACCAGACTTGTTCAGCCTGTCGAAAATCTTGGGCTTTAGTCCTTGTAAGATCATGCCGTTAGCACGCTCTACCTGACCGTTGGTCTGTGGATGTGCGATGGCCGCCCAGTCCACGCAGATGTGGTGTTTGTTACAGAACTCCAGGAATTTCCTACCGGCAAATTGGGAACCATTGTCGGTGATGATTGAATTCGGCACCCCAAACCGGTGGATGATGTCCGTAGAAGGACACGGCTTAATCTACTTGGAGGTTTGTGATGGGGTGTTCCTCGATCTATTTGGAAAACTTATCCACGGTGACCAGCAGGTGAGTGTAGCCCCCGGGCGCCTTTCGCTAGGGCCCGACAATGTCCGGCCCCCATATGGCGAAAGGCCATGTGATGGGAATAGTTTCCAGGGCATGAGCCGGGAGATTAGTCTTGCAAGCATAGAACGGGCACCCCTCACAGGTACGCACGACCTCGTTGGCGTAAGAGACCGCGGTGGGCCAGTAGAAGCCTTGGCGGAACGCGTTGCCCATGAGGGTGCGCGGTGCGGCGTGGTGGCCGCACACACCCGCATGGATGTCTCGAATAAGCTGGCGACCATGGGGATAGGGATGCACCGCTGCAAGATGCCAGATGCGGCAGGCTTATACAGCTCGTCGTCGACTGTGGTGAACGACTTGGCCATCCTGGCGATGTGCCTGGCCTTGGACCGATCCGGGTGAAGCTCCCCTCGACATATCCAGACAAGGTATTTGGCCTGCCAGTCCTCCGCGCTGGGTGCTGGCTCTGCCTCCATGGCCTCGGCTCCATCTGCGCCATAGCCTTCGAGCAAGGAGAGCACGTACACCTCGTTCGAGGGGTCCTCGTCCACGGGCTCCACGCCCGCTGGGTTCGAGGGAGCCCCCGAGGGTTCCTCCTGACTCGAGGGAGCCGTCCCGAGGTTGACAGAAGGTTTCACGATGTCTCGCGCGAAAACATTCGGGGGAATGGTGATTCGCCCTAATGCAATCTTTGCTAGTTCATCCGCCTCCTCATTGTACTTGAGGGGGACATAATTGAGCTCGATGCTGTAGAACTTGTCTTCGAGGGCCCGTACAACATTACAGTATGCCTCCATCTTCTCATCATGGCCGTTCGCATTTTTCATGACTTGGTCAATCACGAGCTGCGAGTCTCCCCTGGCGTCGAGGCGTTTGATGCCCATTTCAATGGCGATTCGCAGGCCGCAGAGGAGGGCCTCGTACTCCACCATGTTGTTGGACGCGGGGAAATGCAGGCGTACTGCGTACCTCATATGCTCCCCGAGGGGCGAGATGAAGAGCAGGCTCGCGCCTAGCCCAGTTTTCATCACTAACCCATCAAAGTAGAGGGTCCATCACTCGGCCTGAATCTGCAGTGGGGGCAGCTGCGTATCCGTCCATTCGGCCATGAAATCCGCGCGGATCTGGTATTTGATTGCCATGCGCTGCGCGTAGGCGAGCATCTCGCCCATGAGCTCGACGGACCACTTGGCGATCCTGCCCACTGCGTCCAGGTTACGGATGATCTCCCCCAATGAGAATGAGGAGACCACGGTGACCGGGTGGGCCTCGAAGTAGTGTTGCAGCTTTCGCCGCACGAGCACCACTGTGTAGAAGAGCTTCTGGATTTGTGGATACCGTGCCTTAGTTTCGGATAGCACCTCGCTAATGTAATACACCTACCTTTGGACTGGTAGGGCGTGCCCTTCCTCCGTGTGCTCCACCACGATGACCGCGCTGACCACCTGGGTGGTCACGGCGACATAGAGGTACAGAGGCTCGCCACTCTAGGGCGGATTAGGATTGGCGTGTGGGCGAGCGTCGCCTTGAGTTTGTCCAGCGCCTCCTGGGCCTTGACGGCCCAGGAGAAGTGCTCATGCTTCTTCAGGAGCCGGTAGAGGGGCAAGCCCTTGTCGCCGAGCCATGAGATGAAGCAGCTCCAGGCGGCAAGGCACCCCAGCACCTTTTGAACCCCTTTGTGGTCTCGAATCGGGCCCATCCGGTCGAGGGCTGTGACCTTTTCGGGGTTGGGCTCAAAGCCCCGCTGGAAAACAATGTATCCCATCAACATGCCACGCGGCACTCTGAAGACGCATTTTTCGGGGTTCAGTTTCAACCTGTTGGCTCGCTGTTAACACCAAAAATTGGTACAGGAAAGGGACTGACTTGTGGGCCGAGTTTGGTAAGGAAGCGTCATTCGGCAGGAAATTCTCCTCAAAGGATTCGGTAAAGAAACTTGCGGTCGGTAGTAGGCCATCATTCGACAGAAGGGCTATTTGCTCTTGAAAAAGGAAGCTTTCGGGAATACGTGATGACGTGGCCTGGACATAAGGAAGGGATGAATTGATGACGGGTGCGAGATGGACATTGACGTCGGGACATTAATTTAGGTAATAAATATTGTACTCGTAGTCGACCAGGAGTCGTGTTAGGACAAGGGTATAAATATAAACCCTTGGTGTCTGTAATAGGGAGTGAACAATTTCAAAACAACCCTGTGCCAACCTCCGAGTCCTTTAGTCGAGTCGTCGAGTTCTTCGAGAGGAGCCATCGATCCGTCGACCTCCGTAAGTACCGGCAACCTTGTATCATGTCTAGTATCATGCGGTGGATTTAGATCATGATGCAAGTAGTCTTGTTACCATGCTTAGTATCATGCAGTGGATTTAAGCTTGGTTCAAGAGGGTTTCTTGCTAGATCATGAGCCATGCGGTAGGCTAAGATCTAGCTTGGATCTAGTTATCAGCTCTATTAGATTTGGCAAGATCTAATAGATTCATTAAGTTACCATGTGTTTCTTTGAATTTTGCTTTATGTTTAATTCATGTAACACTCTTATTGCCCAATTTAGATTGATTAGATTCGGTTTTATCTTGTTTACGATCCATATGATGCACGTTCAAATTTTCAACTCGATGTGGTGCATGGATCACATGCTCTTTAATAGCCGAACTCAAATCAATCTAGATTGTCACGTGTTGCGAGTTCAAGCTTGTTGATCTTGTTTAGATCTTGACAAAACTAGGTATCATGCGGTAGATGTAGGTTTTTGGATTGTCTTAGAGCTAGTCATTCGGTGGATTAGATTTCAATTCAATCTGATAGATTTATCATCATTGGCAATGTTTGTTCCTTCTTCACGGAACCCGATTCGGCTATACAACCGTATTCGACAATTCTACCACGAGTGAAATGTGTTTATAAGTTTTATTTTAAATAACGTATGCTTTTAGCCTTCCACATTTAGATCGTATCATGCGGTGAATTGATCTAATCTTGGTTGGTGGTATGGTTTCAAACAAGTCGTATTATGCGGTGGATTAACTTGTTTGGTGTCATGCTCGACGGGTTTGAAAGTACCTAGACACACTGTAGACTAGTGCTTTTGGTCTATGCATGCTTGTTTACTTCAAATTTATAATCATGCTTTCACCTTATTTATCTTATTTTATCATCGAAAATCGGTAATGATCATGTGCGAGCAATGTTGTTTAGACAAAGACCGATCTTTCATCATGCTTACATCATGCATTCGGTTATGTCCTGTTTTCATGTTTAGAGCTCCCGAATGATGTTCAAACTATTGACAGATAGCTTGTTGTAGCTATATGTCTTTTTATTTGGCTTTCTAGCAGTAAATACGGAACTGTCTGGTACCACCCGACAAGTTCTAGGTTTTATCTAACTTCTTTTCATCCTTTGTCAGTTTCAGGAAAATTGACTGGCACGCTTCGGATCTGGTACGTGTGTTAAGCCAGCTTTGTTCGGCTTGCTGTGTGCTTGGCGTGAGGTGATGATTTTACGTGAACATACTTTTTGGCACGCCCGGTGGGACCATCTAGCTGATCAAGATGCCTGATATTCATGATGTCATGGATGTCACCATGGACGAGCTGGCTCCAGAGCAGCAAGTGCAATTAAAGGATGCTATTGATCAATTCAGCAGAAGTGCCTGATGTCGTTTGGTAAAAACAGAAGTGGTGTGCCATATCTTAAGTCTAACATGCCAAGAGTTCTACTACCAGGAGAACCTGACACTACATCTGCTGAAGAGAAACTGGAAGTTATGAATGCAGTTCAGCAAACTATGGAAAGCATAATGGCCAAACACAATACTGCTTTCTTGAATATGTTCCGACAAATGATGGTTGGTGTCTTTGGGCCAGGCATGGAAAGGGTGCTTGGTCGAGTGTCACCCCAAGTACCTACTGTGGAGATAGGAGAATCAAGTGCTGCTGTCAATAGCCAACCAACTCGAGATGCAAGTGCTCAGCCACCTTTGCAAAGTACGGGGGGTCAACCAATCCAGCCGCCTCCGCAAAGCGTGGGAGGTCAGCCAATCCAGCCGCCTCTGCAAAGCACGGGAGGTCGTCCAATCTAGCTGCAGAACCCTTATCAGGCAATGCCAAACAAGCCCACTTATGGAGAATTGGCAATCGGCTCTTCTGGAGTTCAACCTGGCTCTACTTACAGAATAGCCCCAGCAAATAATAGGCTACAGAAGAATATGTTTGGGGATGGATATTCATAATTCATGGATTATGGTGCCATTGATGCTTTCCCGAATCCTGGGTATGGTACGGCCACAGGAATGCCTACTGGGCCTGCTGGAAGGCTAGGGGATCAAGACGCTAATGTTGATCTTATGGTGCAGAAAATGGATGATGTATTACAAAATAAATTCGGCCTGAAACTCAAGAATCAAGGGCATGTCTATACACCTCCTTTCCCAGAATGGTACAATAGGGTGGCTTTGCCACACAGGGTGAAAGCTCCTGCAGATTTCACAAAGTTTTCTGGGCAAGATGATACTAGCACTGTGGAGCATATAGCTCGATATTTGATGCAGCTTGGGGAAGCTTCAGCTGATGAAGTATTCAGGATCAGATACTTTCCCTTATCACTGATAGGCCCGGCCTTTACATGGTTCGCTTCTTTGCCTGCTCAATCAATCTGTTCCTGGAAGGATTTGGAACAAAAGTTTCATGCTCATTACCTCATTGGTAGTAATGAGAAAAAGCTAATTGATCTAACCACCCTGAGACAGAGGCATAATGAAACACCCATGGAATTCCTCAGGAGGCTCAGAGAAACTAAAAGCATGTGCTTCTCTTTGAATCTACCAGATGATCAATTGGCTGATATGGTTGTAGCAAGTATGTTGCCAGCTATTCGGGAAAAGCTATTCGGCATGGAGTTCGACAATCTTAGCCAATTGTCACACAGGCTGTCATTAATGAGCAACCAAGCTTATGGCTTCAAGAAAGACTCTAGGTTTGCCAAACACAGTGATATAGCTGACATCTACAACTAACTCCTTCAAAGAGCTAATCAAAGAGAGGAATTGGATGATGAAGAGGAAATAGCTGCAACTGAAATGGTGTGGGGCCAAGAGCCGTTAACTGTGAACCAGAGATGGGTCAAGCAAGCCAAGGGCACCTATGATTTTGATGTGACCAAGGCTGATAAGCTCTTTGAGTTCCTTGTAAAGGAAGGCCGAATCAAGTTGCCAGAGGGGCATTCTATGCTTCGGCCTGATGGAGTCAAAGAAAAGAGATATGCGGGTTTCACGACAGTAATTCTCACTCCATCAATGAGTGCAGGGTTTTCAGGATGAGAATTCAAAAGGCTATCCAAGAAGGTCATCTAAAATTTGACAATAAGATGAAGTTGGATGGCAACCCTTTTCCTCAAAACATGATTGGGTTTTCAGTCAACATGGTGACCGCTGAGGAAAAAGGAAAAGTGAAGGTTTTGACTTCAGCGAGGGCAAAGCAGGATGGATCAGTTGACCCTGCTCAACAAGTAACAATGGAACAAATCCATAAGGAAGTGCCCCGCATCCTGAAAAGTCAGATTGAAGTGGGGGAATCCTCCAAATCCAAACCCAGGGTGACTACGCGTATTCTCCTTACCAAGTGGCAGCGTCAGCAAGAAAAAGAACGCTACCAGAAACAGAAATACGAAGAGGAGAAACAAAGGTTTGAAGAAGAAGCGCATAGGAAAGAACGAGAAAAGCACGCACGAGAGCAAGAGCGTGCGCATTGGGGATGTGCGTTCTTCAGGCACTGCTGGAATGAGGGTTTGAAGCTCCCCACGTTGAACAATTGTCCTAAATGCAGTGACAAATATACTAAGTATAGGCAGGATACTGTCAATCGCCGATCCGTCCATGAAAGAATTGGAAGGATACACCCTAGTGATGGTCGGCGCATAAAAATAAATGAAGTTGATGATCACCCAAGAAAAAGATATGCTGATCATAGGTGGGTTGATCATGAAGAACAAGAGCGTGAATATGTCTGGCAGAAAGGACAGTGGTGCCCACCTAGCCTGAGGAGGAGCCAAAAGAGAAGAGTTCAATGCTTGAGGAATCATGAGTTGAAGCAGGCAGGGATCAAAAGGAAACAGTTGTGGCGTCCCAAGGATAAGCCTGATAGATTTGATCGTTCAGCTCCAGCGTGCATGGTATGCTTCTTGCCGAATGAATTCATGGCTCCAGCTAATCAGGTTGTGCAAGAAGAAACGTTGCCATACATCGATGAGGTTGAGCAACTTGGGCTGATGGCATAGCTGGTGTTGGCCAAGCAAGCAACCTTTGACAAGCCAGCCAAAAATCGACACATGAGACCGCTGTACTTGAGGGGATATGTCAATGGGAAGCCATTGACCAAGATGTTCGTTGATGGTGGAGCTGCGGTCAATGTGATGTCGTATACTACATTCAAGAAGCTTGGCATGGGCCCTGGGGATTTGACGCGAACAAGTATAGTCCTGAATGATTTTGCTGGGAATCCTTCAGATACCAAGGGCTGTATACATGTGGATCTGATGATCGGGTCTAAAACCTTGCTCACGACCTTCTTTGTCATTGAGGGCAAAGGAGCATATAACTTGCTGCTTGGGCGTGACTGGATCCATGCAAATTGCTGCATCCCATCTACCATGCATCAACAGCTTGTTCAATGGGTGGATGATGATATAGAAGTTGTCGATGCAGATGATTCAGTAAGCGTGGCTAACATGGAACAAGCCTTCTGGGAGTATCAAGGTATAGATTGCTTCTCAGGCAAGGACTGGGGTGAAGGTCCTGTTGAACCAGTCAGCAGTGATCAACAGCCGATTCAAGCAGTCGGCTCTTATAGCAATTTTTAATGGCTAATCCAATTGATGGAACTGATGGAAAGTTAGGATGTGGATTCATGTCGGCTGACAAATTGGAAGAAATTGATATTGGAGATGGCGATAAGTCAAGGCCGACATTTATCAGTGCTAAGTTGGATTCAAGTTTCAGAAAAGAGTTGATTGAGCTATTGAAAGAATAAAAAGATTGCTTCGCTTGGGATTATTCGGAGATGCCTGGTTTGGATTGATCCATTGTTGAGCATCGGTTGCCAATCAAGACTGGTTTTAAGCCTTACAAGCAACCTCCCTGAAAGATCTACAAGGATGAAGTATTGGCCGACGTGAAGAAAGAAATTGAGAGATTGATCGAAGCAAATTTCATTCGGCCATGCAGATATGCGGAGTGGATCTCTAACATTGTCCCTGTTTATAAGAAAAACGGGAAAATGAGGGTTTGCATAGACTTTAGAGATCTAAACAAAGCTACACCCATGGATCGATATCCAATGCCTGTTGCGGACTTGTTGGTTTTTGCCGCTGCTAGACATAAAGTTATTAGTTTCATGGATGGCAATGCAGGGTACAATCAAATTTTTATGGCAATAGAAGATATATCAAAGACAGCCTTCAGATGTCCTGGACATATAGGCCTTTTTGAGTGGATTGTTATGACATTTGGGTTGAAAAATGCTGGTGCAACTTATCAAAGAGCCATGAATTATATTTTTCATGAGTTGATCGGCAAAATTGTTGAGATATACATTGATGATGTCGTGATCAAGTCTTTGGATCATGAATCACACTTGAATGATGTGAGGAAAACTCTAGAGTGCACCCGAAAGCATGGGCTTAAGATGAACCCGAACAAGTGTGCCTTTGGGGTTTCAGCTGGAGAGTTCTTGGGATTTTTGGTGCATGAGGGAGGAATAGAAGTTGGCAAGAAAAGCATGAAAGCTATTGATGAAGTTGTTCCTCCAACCAATCTCAAGGAATTGCAATCACTGCTCGGCAAGATCAATTTTGTGAGAAGATTTATTTCAAATTTGTCACAAAAGGTGTTGCCTTTCTCTCCGTTGTTGAGGATCAAGAAGGATCAAAAGTTTGTATGGGGTGACGAACAACAAAAGGCTTTCGATGAGATCAAGGAGTACATGAAGGAACTACCAGTATTAGTGCCTCCACGATTGAACAAGCCTTTCAAGTTTTACGTGGCGGCCGATACCCAAACCATTGGATCGGCCCTTATACAAGAATTTGAGCGAAAGGAACGAGTAGTTGCGTACCTTAGCCGAAAATTGCTTGATCCCGAAACAAGATATTCGGCTGTGGAGAAGCTTTGCCTGTGTGTTTATTACTCATGTACAAAGTTTCGGCACTATTTGTTGAATGCCGAATGCGTTGTATATTCAAAGTTTGATGTAATTAAACACATGTTATCTATGCCAATTTTGTATGGAAGGATTGGCAAGTGGATTTTGGCTTTGTCTGAATTTGAGTTGAAATTCGAATCGGCAAAAGCTGTTAAAGGTCAGATTATTGCTGATTTCATTACTGAACATCGCGATCCATCAATTGATTTGCTTGAAATCACTCCTTGGGCTTTGTTCTTTGATGGATCCTCATGTGGCAAAGGTGGTGGAGTAGGGATTTTATTGATTTCGCCCAGAGGTGAGATGTTAGAATTTGCTATCCCTATTCGACCTACTGTCACAAATAATCAAGCAGAATATGAAGCATTGCTTAGAGGGCTTCAATATTTGAAAGAAGCAAAGGCTATTTTAGTTGAAATTTATGGAGATTCAGAGCTGGTTATAAAACAATTGAATGGCCAATATGAATGTAGAAATGATATCGTGAGGAATTACTACGAGGAATGCAAAGAAATTTTGAAAAGTTTTCAGTTAGTAATTCTACAACATATTCCTAGGGAACACAATGAAGAGGAAAACAGGTTGGCTCAAAGTGCTTCGGGTTATAAAGAAAACCAAGAAGTGTTTGCCAGCGATGTGTGTGCTTTCGAGAGTGATCTAGCAGAAGATGATTGGAGAAAAGAAATTGTTGATTATCTGGAAAATCCATCCCTAAAGGTCCCTAGGAAGCTCAGGTATAAAGCTATAAAGTTTGTTCTTCTTGATGGGCGTTTGTTTTACAAATCATTAGATGGGGTGTTGCTACAATGCCTGGGTCAAGAAGAAGCAAAGAAAATGATGAGTGAAGTGCACGATGGGCTGTGTGGAGCGCATCAATCAGCTTACCGAATGAAGTGGGTTATCAGGCACACTGGGTGTTATTGGCCGACGATGCTGGAAGATTGCTTTGAGTACTACAAAGGGTGTCAAGATTATCAGAAGTTTGGGAATATCCAAAGAGTTTCAGCATCAGCTTTGAATCCTATTATCAAGTCATGGCCATTCAGAGGATGGGGTATAGATTTGATTGGCCAAATAAATCCTTGATCTAGCAAGGGGCATAAGTTTGTGCTTTTGGCGACAGATTATTTCACTAAATGGGTTGAGGCAATTCCATTGAAGAAAGTAACATCAGAAAACATGGTTGAATTTGTTAAAGAGCACATCATCTACAGATTTGGAATTCCTCAAACAATTACAACCGATCGAGGAACTCAATTTACATCTTCAGAGTTCAGGGAATTTGCTGACAGCATGGGGATCAAATTGTTGTATTCTTCTCCTTATTATGCCCAAGCTAATGGTCAGGTAGAGGCTTCTAACAAGATCATGATCAAGATTATACAAAAGAAGATTGATCAGAAGCCAAGAAGATGGCATTCGGTACTCAATGAAGCCTTGTGGGCTTACCGAATGGCCCCTCATGGAGCTACAAAAACATCTCCTTATGCATTGGTTTATGGGCACCATGCTGTTTTGCCATGGGAAATGCAATCAGACTCAAGGAGAGTGGTTTTGCAAAAGAATTTAAGTTCCAAAGATTACAGTGGTTTAATGATGGACGAGTTAGAGGATTTGCATATGATTCGTCTTAGGGCTTTGGAAAATATTGAGAAGAACAAGATGCGAGTTGCTAAATATTACAACAAGAAAGTAAAGGTCAAGCAATTTGCAGAGGGAGGTTTGGTTTGGAAAGCATTACTGCCGATTGGGACTAAGTACAGTACTTTCGGCAAATGGTCCCCGAATTGAGAAGGTCCTTTTCGGGTAGTTAGATGTACACCTGGAAATGCTTATATCTTGAAAACTTTACTAGGAGAAGAGTTTACTGCTGCTATAAATGGAAGATACTTGAAGAAATATTATCCTAGTATTGAAATCGATCATTGATTACAAGCATCAGGATTAAAAACATCAGAAATATAGAAACAGCCGGCGTTCAGGAAAGAAGCCGCCTTCAGAAGAAAAATCCTAACAGAGGAGATGGCCAATACTAAAGTGTATTGCCCTTAGCACAAAAAATGTTCTACATTACAAACGTTTCTTGTAGGTTCTTTATTTGGCAACCCAGCCATCTAAGATTACAAGAGGGAGCCTGTGGGAAGCAGAATGCCTGGAGAAAGAAGAGAAAGTATGCTTCATTTCTTTGATTCCGTGTTTTTTCTCTTCAGCTCTTCCCTCTTCAACTGTTCCTGGACCACCGTAACAGCAACGTAGAAGCTTCGGGGATTGCCATGACTTGTGGCTTCCATCAGGCTATCCCAGGAAGCCTTCAAGTTGTTGTACCTGTCAGAAACATCTGAAGGAAGGGAACAGTTTGTTGAATGTGAGATCTGAAACTTAAACATGAAAATCAAATGAGGATGAAGATCGTACCCCCTACCAACGCCTCCAAGCTCATGCGGCGTTCGCATTCGGCACTGCAGCGGGTGGTGATGTCTCGTAGGTTGTGTTCTAAATGCCGAATGCGGCGGTGCAGTTGGTGGTTGGTCTTCTGTTCCGGCGTGGCGTCTTCTTCTTCAGTAGAGGAATAAGAGAGGATGTACTCGGGAACCTCTTCAGTTCCAAAGATCTCCTCTGGGAGGAAGTCGAGGCTGAAAAAACAAAGGAAGGTGAATCATGAGATTGCGGTCGAAAGCAAGAGAAAAGATTGAGAAGAAAGAGTTACTCTTGGATGGTTCGCTTCTTTGGTGGAGCACTGCTCTCCTCGACTGGCTTTTTCCCTTGTCTGCAATGGCTTTGGGGGTTTAATCCTCTCGAGAAGCAGGGAGAGAAGACGTGAGGTGATGGAAGTGTATGCGAGTGGATTTGCAGAGCACCACGGGGGCTATTTTATTAGCTGTGAGAGCGCATTGGGAGTGACGACTGGCTGGCGTACATTAATGGGAATACCAAACGGCAGGTTTTTCTCCCCGAATGCGAAGGGTTTTTCATTGAACAGTGTTCATGGCTCCCGAATGAGGATTTTCTGCGGATTCTATGCCAAGGAACAGAAGTTTGTGTGTATTCGGCTAGGATAAAAGTTCCCGAATTCGTTCAAAAAACAGTAAGGTTCGCATGCACAAGTCAAAGGGAATCATCACAACACAAATGCAGGAGATAAAATTTCATTATTTATTGCCGAAATTCCAACATCCCTAGTACAAACTAATCAAAAAGTCTGTTCAGCACATACTGGGGATGAATGGAGTCGGCAATGGCGTCGCCGTGGCCATCGAGACGCTCCAGGATGACCTCGATGTCATCGATGTCCTCCGGCGCGCTGGTATGGAAGCCGCGCGGCTGCGTGGAGTAGTCGACGCTAGTGTGCGTCGCCATGGCAGCCAGGCCTAGGGTGGTGCCCAGACGGATGCCATGGAGGGCCACCTCGTCGACGCGGTCTTCCACCGCGCCAAGGCGGCCTTCCAGCGTGTCCCCGGGAGCGTTCACCTTGTCCGTAAGCTTCTTCACCAGCGTCTTCAGCCAGTTGAGCTCAGCGTCGCGGTCTGTAGCAATTACGGAGCAACGGCGGTTAGTTCAAAGTTGACTTAAATTGAAACAAATCACAAGATTCACCATCGATGGCCTCCAGCAGCTGCTTGCGCTGGTGCTCCCATTCGAGCTCGGCGATTTCGGCCTTCTTGGAGACGTCTCCCAACTCGTGCCGGGTTTCATCACGCTCTGCCTTGAACCGGTGGGCGTCGCGATCGGTGTAGCGCGAGCAGGGGGAGTGGGAATAGCTGGACGACCCCGAGGAGTCGCCCACCATGGTTGGAGTCGTGGCCGCCGCAGGAGCAAGGTTCCACTGGATGAGCTTGGAAACACGAAGAGAATCGTCAGAAACAAAAGGAAATCTATAGAAGCTGTGAAGAAATTGACGATCACCACCTCCAGCGAGCGCCAGCGCGGCTCCCCTTGGTCTCGTCGCTGGCCCGGCGCCCGTTGCTTCTGCCTGCCATTGGGCTTTTGGGAGTACTAGTGCTAGAGAAGAGAAATTTAGATTGGCAAAGGCTTGAAATAAGAAGACTTGGTGAAAGGCTAGGGGCACCCGCAGTTCTTATTTATGGGACTGGCAAAGAGATCGTGGCCGGAGATCATGGTGCATATCCCGAGAAATTTGGGAGATGGAGAGACTTCCTTAACCGAATCGTCGTCGGGTCGTTTGGAATTCAAGCTGAGTCATATTCGGTTTGACTGGTTGAGATTCGGCTGAGTTGCGGTCGGGTCGCTATTCGGGTCTAATATTGTTTGGCCGGAGTTGCCGAATGAATCGTCTAAAAGTTGCTCGCTAAAGTAAGACAAGACAAATGTTGAAAAGTAAAGTTTATGGTGAGCAAAATTACAAGGACGATGAACCATTCGGCTACAAATTGTTTGTTGCAATCATATATTCAAGTATTTTGAGATTACACTGGAAGCATCTGATATCATCTTGCTGATGTTCTCCAGTAGCTTCTGATCAGCTTCCTGGGTGTTAGACAGAGTGGAGAGCTTTATCTTGAGCTGGTTTGATTCAATCAAGGCTGCTGTAGCTTCCTTTTGGATTTTTTCTATTAATCCAGGAAGTTCAGCTATATTTTTCTTGTCAGCCTCGATTTTAGCTGTCAAGTTCTTCAATTCAGCTTCTAGTGCAGTTTTCCTGGCGATCTTCAACTCAAGTGCAGGCTGTAGTTCAGCCAGCAATTCCTTGTTGTTTTGGATTTGAGCCTGTGAATCCTTCACGAATTGCTTAGCTTTGGCTCTCCTTTGTTCCAGGGCTGGTCAGGAAGATTGATTCTTCAAAGCTCGCCTCACTGCTGCAAAGTGATTGTCCAGTTGTGAGATGGGCTCCAAGGAGGCTTTGATATCATCAGGAAGCTCTTGGTTGATGGATTCAAGAACTTCTTCTAGAAGATCAACATCCATGACTTGATCCTGGATATCCCTTATCAGCATAGAGAGGATTTCTTTTAACTTTGCTTGGTTTTCCTCTGACAAAGCTTGGCCTGAAGATGCCTCATCTCCCTTTTCGGCAATTAAATCATCCACAGTAAAAGAAAAGCATGGTGGTGATGCAGCCTGATCCTGAAAAGAAAGGGTTGCCGAATTAAGGATGGTTTATTAAATGGAAATAAAAGGGGCAAACATTTATACTTACCTCATTCCTGACTTCCTGAGTTGGAGAAAGAAGTTTTTCAGGCTCAAGAAGGGTTCCTGGATGGTCAGTCGAGGAGAAGCTTGAGAGGTCCCTAGTAAGGCTGAAGCTTCCAGCTGAGGAGAAGCTGGTGGAGTCCTTGGTAGGCTTGAAGCTTCTGGCTGAAGATAAGGTGGATCCATCCTTGGTGAAGTTGGAACTTCTACTTGAGAAGAGGATGGTTGAACTCTTGGTGAAGCTGGAGCTCCTGCTTGAGGAGAGGATGGTTGAATCCTTGGTGAAGCTAGATTTGAAACATGTTGAGGAGGAGGACTACCTGCAGATTGGGTCACCAATGTTTCCTCTGCAAATAATAAGTAGAGGATAAATGCCAATGAAGAAATGGTTTAAAGGAAAAGATATGGTGAAGATCTTACCAGTAGAAGGAGCATTGGCAGATTCTGTAGTAATTGATGGTTGCTGAGCTCTAGTCTGAAATTACACAAGATAAAATTATTAGGATGAAGAGTGATTTTGTGCTTAGGAAGGAAAATATGTTAACCTCAATAAGAACTCTTTTAGATATTCTTTTCTTCTTGGCAGTTGGAGGAGAAACCAGGGATGGAGCTTTCCTTTTATCAGAGGCTGAACTGATGAGGGTTGAGTCTGATGTGGCAATCTGGACATCAGTTGAGCCAAGGTGGTGGAATTAAACCCTAAGGCAGAGATTGGGCCTGCAATATTGTAAGAAATTGTCCTAGCACGAGGGGCAGACACTGTATTCTGCAAAAAAAATGACAAAGGATCATGATCAGTAAAGAAGGACGTGGTTGAGAAAAGGGAAAATAAGTATATTACCTCTGAAGTTGGCTGGAAATCAGGCATCAGCTCAAGACAAAAAGAATGTACTGGCTCATTGAAGGTGTTATCATGGAATTCTTTCCACCAGGAAGTAAAGGAGGGGTGAGCTATTGTTATTGGTACAAAGGGCCAAGGTGGATAAACAGTTGGGTTGCACTGATACTCAAAGACTCTTCTGGCTTGCATGGATTCCTTAATTTCCTCTCTGGGTTTGAGGAATTCATGAAGGAATAGCCTTGGGGGCACTTGGCCACATCCTAGTTGTCTGGCCATCATATTTGGTTGATAGTATTCAAAGGTGCTCTGATTTTGCCTTCCTCCACTGAATTCTGCTGGCAGGATGCATGGATGAATGAAGATGTTGAAAATTGCTATGGATTTTACATCATTACATCCGGTCTCAAAACTAAATTCATAAGGGAGAGTCAAGTTATCATTGTTCAGATATGGAAGACAAAGGGGATTGGTAAAACCTTTGAAGAAGAGCTCAAAAAGTTGGCTAATGTTTTGGTCAATGGATATGGTTGAGGCAGCTTCTCCATAAGTTTGGCAACCTTTGGTGATCTGGACTTCCCCTTCCTTATAGTTGGATGAAGGAAAGTGCCGGTTGTTGAGGTCAATACCAACGATCTGGTGCATGTATAGCTGCAGCCACATTTGAACAAACCACCAGGGACCATTAACACAGGAGATCCTCTGGCTGGTGTGCATCAAGTAAATGGTCTGATGAAGCATGTGGTATACACTTCCTAAGAGGTACTTTCCAAGAGGAATGAGATTACCAACAGCCAATTCTTCAGCCATTACAATAAGGTTTAGGGTTGGCTCATTGGCTTTGCCGTAGAAGATGAATCTGCATAACCACATATTCAGAAAGGCCCTGTACTCAACTTTAGACAAAGGGCCATCAGACATATGTTTTTGGATATACATCTTATATCCGACTCCTGTTTTTACTCCTTTTTGCCTGGAGGAGCCTTTGTATTTGTGGGGATACACAGATCCTGTGATATCAAGGCCGGTTATCATATATACATCGACCAAAGTGGGAGACATTGGTCCATGACCAAAAAGAAAAGCATTGACACCATTTGACCAAAAATGATAGGCTGCAATCAAAAGATTCTCATTTTTGGGTGTTTCGGCCAAGGATAATTCCAAACACTCGGCAATGAGAAGGCTGTCCCAATTGCTTGTTTTAGCACTGTCATCATCAAGCATCCTCTTATACCAGTTTCTCCAACCTGCAATTAGGGGCAAGGGCCAGTCTTTGAAGGTATCTTGCCATTCATGGGGTTTCGACAAAGCTACTTTGAAAGGGATTCTTTGAGATTCGGCTTCAATGAACTCAAGAGGGTCAGATTTTCCCACGGGCCCGAGGAAGTAGGAAGGTGTTTGGTCCTCGATGGGAATCAAAATCTCAGCGGCTAGAGCCTATCAAGAACAAGAAAAGGCAAAGGAAAAACCTAAGATGGGATTCGAGAAAGTAATACCGAATGAGCCTTAGGAGGATGAGATTTACCTGAAGAGCTTCGTCTTGGTCCGCCATTTGAAGATTTGAGCTTGAAGGATTGGTGAACTAGGGTTTGGATCTGAGCGAAGATTCCAACGGTTTGCAAGAGGAAAGAACGGGTGTTGAACAGATTTAGCTCAGAGACGTTGAGCATTTATAGTCAATTCCGGAATAAAATCACTTTTGTCCCGTAATTGAAGGGGCATATGTTAACACCAAAAATTGGTACAGGAAAGGGACTGACTTGTGGGCCGAGTTTGGTAAGGAAGCGCCATTCGGCAGGAAATGCTCCTCAAAGGATTCGGTAAAGAAACTTGCGGTCTGTAGTACGCCATCATTCGGCAGAAGGGCTATTTGCGCTTGAAAAAGGAAGCTTTCGGGAATACGTGATGACGTGGCCCGGACATAAGGAAGGGACGAATTGATGACATTGACGCCGGGACATTAATTTAGGTAATAAATGTTGTACTCGTAGTCGACTAGGAGTCGTGTTAGGACAAGGGTATAAATATAAACCCTTGGTGTCTGTAATAGGGATCGAACAATTTCACAACAAAACCGGCCCTGTGCCAATCTTCGAGTCCTTTAGTCGAGTCGTCGAGTTCTTCGAGAGGAGCCATCGATCCGTCGACCTCCGTAAGTACCGGCAACCTTGTATCATGTCTAGTATCATGTGGTGGATTTAGATCATGATGCCAGTAGTCTTGTTACCATGCTTAGTATCATGCAGTGTATTTAAGCTTCGTTCAAGAGGGTTTCTTGCTAGATCATGAGCCATGTGGTAGGCTAAGATCTAGCTTGGAGCTAGTTATCGGCTCTATTAGATTTGGCAAGATCTAATAGATTCATTAAGTTACCATGTGTTGCTTTGAATTTTTCTTTATGTTTAATTCATGTAACACTCTTATTGCCCAATTTAGATTGATTAGATTCAGTTTTATCTTGTTTATGATCCATATGATGCACATTCAAATTTCCAACTTGATGTGGTGCATGGATCACATGCTCTTTAATAGCCGAACTCAAATCAATCTAGATTGTCACGTGTTGCAGGTTCAAGCTTGTTGATCTTGTTTAGATCTTGACAGAACCAGGTATCATGCGGTAGATGCAGGTTTTTGGATTGTCTTAGAGCTAGTCATCCGGTGGATTAGATTTCAATTCAATCTGATAGATTTATCATCATTGGCAATGTTTGTTCCTTCTCCACGGAACCCGATTCGGCTGTACAGCCGTATTCGGCAATTCTACCACGAGTGAAATGTGTTTATAAGTTTTGTTTTAAATAACGTATGCTTTTAGCCTTCCAAGTTTAGATCGTATCATGCGGTGGATTGATCTAATCTTGGTTGGTGGTATGGTTTCAAACAAGTTGTATCATGCGGTGGATTAACTTGTTTGGTGTCATGCTCGACGGGTTTGAAAGGACCTAAAGACGCGGTAGACTAGTGCTTTTGGTCTATGCATGCTTGTTTACTTCAAATTTATAATCATGCTTTCACCTTATTTATCTTATTTTATCATCGAAAATCGGTCATGATCTTGTGCGAGCAATGTTGTTTAGACAAAGACCGATCTTTCATCATGCTTACGTCATGCATTCGGTTATATCCTGTTTTCATGTTTAGAGCTCCCGAATGATGTTCAAACTGGTGACAGATAGCCTGTTGTAGCTATATGTCTTTTTATTTGGCTTTCTAGCCGTAAATACGGAACTGTCTGGTACCACCCGACAAGTTCAAGGTTTTATCTAATTTCTTTTCATCCTTTGTCAGTTTCAGGAAAATTGACTGGCACGCTTCGGATCTGGTACGTGTGTTAAGCCAGCTTTGTTCGGCTTGCTGTGTGCTTGGCGTGAGGTGCTGATTTTACATCAACACCCGCAGGCAGTCGAATGCGTTGCACAGATCATTAACTAGGTCGTCTGCCTTCCTGGTCTTTACGACTATGTCGTCTATGTATGCTTCAACGGTCCGCCCGATGTGGTCTCTGAAAACATGCTGCATACACTGTTGGTACGTAGCACTAGCATTTTGGAGGCCAAATGGCATCGTTAAGTATCAGAACATCTCAAACAGCGTGATGAAGGAGGTCACGAGCTGGTCGGACTCCTTCATCGTGGTACCCGGAATAGGCATCAAGGAAACATAAGAGCTCACACCCTTCGGTAGAATCTACGATTTGATCGATTTGTAACAAAGGAAAAGGAACTTTGGGACATGCTTTATTTAAAGTAGTGTAATCTACACACATCCTCCACTTCCCATTCCTTTTTCTTAACTAGTACAGGATTGGCTAGCCACGAAGGGTGAAAGACTTCTTTGATGAATCCGGCCTTGAGGAGCCTCCGCAGCTCCACTCTGATCGCCCGGCGCTGTTCTTCGTCCAAGCGCCGCAGCCGTTGTTGCACGGCTCGGGAGTGAGGTAGGATGTCAAGGGAGTGCTCGGTGACCTCCCTCGGGGTGCCTGGCATGTTCGAGGGGCTCCACGGAAAGATGTCGACGTTGGCGCAGAGAAAGTCGACGAGCACCACTTCCTATTTCGGGTCGAGGGTGGGACTGACCCTCAACGTCTTGTTCTCGGGGGCAGCAGGGTCGAGGGGTACCTCCTTTGTGTCACACCCGGTTTTAGAAAACAAACCAAGTGCATACCTATATGTATGCCAGGATCAAGTTTCATACATATAGTAGACAAAAGTGAATAACAGTAACAGTATCACGTAAAGAACATAAACAAAACGTACTATTCTATCAGAGTTATACAGCTCAATCCTGGAAACGGAGGCGCCAACTCCACAAGCAATCGAATGGGGGTTACATACGCCTAGCATCAACACAATCTTCAACAGCTTCACATCTTTTTCTTCTGAGCAGCAGTAAACAAGGATGAGTACACTTATGGTTGGTACTCAGCAAGGCCACAAGAACTAACCAGAAATGATTTAAAGTCCATCTTTAAGTTTAATTAATCATGTGAGGGTCCAGGCCGCTCTTGACCGTGAGCACGACTAATCGATCAGTTTTACACTCTGCAGAGGTTGTACATCTTTACCCACAAGTCGCGTAAGATTCCCGAAGAACTTTAGACCCAACCATGCGGTGTTTGCAAGACACCATACCACACTACCGAGGTGTGATTGCATAGGGACGCACCGAGGCCTTTACAAAGATCCCCTGGTGCAGACTGCTCGCTAGGTTACTTGTCAGTGCAATGCATAAACCTCTCTCAGCTGTGAAGCTACCATAGAGCAGAGCAGTCTGAGGGCCGGGCTATACACCAACTACCGGCAACCCCAACCCCTATCGGGTAAAGCATACCTAACACCAGGTTTTCTAATTAATTGGCCAAGACAGAGCCATATGTCTTGTGGTAGTACTTGTTTTCCTGGGTGGTCGCTCCATGTTCCAATTAATGCAAAAGTATTCTTGTAAATAAAGCATAGGTAGAAGGTGGTTAGGGACACTTGCCTTTCTCCAACGAAAAGCTACTCTTACTGCTCTTCAAAACTTGCTCTCTTGAAACTCCTTATCTTCAAAGCAACGAACAACGATCCTTCTTCTACTCGAAGCAAACATCGGCACAACATACAAAGCAACAAGTATAACTAAGAACCATGCACCAATCAAAAGAGAGACTCGATTCTATGGTTACGCAAACGCAAGGAACGCTGAAAACGAAACTAAGGTCGAAGCTATCGAAAGATCATTATCAACAACAAGTGACTACGTGCTTCATATGTTTTAATTATAAAATAATGTGGCAAGAATATTACAAAGCAGGTTATGTTTAGTTAAGAAAACACGGTAATCCTAATCATATTTATTAGCAGATATTTAAGTACAAGTTATATCCAATTAACAATTAATATTAAAAAGACAAAGCATGTGAAAGAATCTAATCGAATAACTTTATATTGCGTGTTCATCTAAACATATTAATATTAAAAAAGCATTTAATATCATTAAGAACATTAACTTTTTATGAAAACCGATGCATAACACTAAGCATGTTTTATTTATCGAAGCTTGTTACAAATAAGAATTAACCAATTAAATCTTAGCTTATGAAAATCGGGATATAATCTAATCACTTTTATTGACAAAGGTATCGGAATAAATATTAGTCAAGATTAACATGCAATTTTGATGTAAAAAAAACAAATAACATGTGATACACATGCTAACGCACAAGTTATGGTGAAACGAACTATACAATGGCACAAACGTACTATAACGATACAAAACTAGTTAGGAGGAACATGTTAGTGAAAGAATTACTGCGATCGGAATTGAATAGAATAAGATATGAATTTTAATAACAAGAAAAAGATAACTGATTGAATATGACATAAAGATGATGACACCATAAGCAATAATCAAGAAAAGAAATTAAATGATAGATAAATTGATTGACGTGAGCAAGGATTTAGAGATGAATAAATAATTATTCTATAGATCAAAGATTTGCAAAGGGTAATGATCAATGAAGTTTCACATTACCGATAAGAAGTGTAGGAGAAGTGCTGATTATTTGGTCAAAGGAAAAGTCCTAATTACCACATAAGCATGATGTCACCGTGATGTCATCACCGACAAGGGAAAGATGCATGCACGGTGCTAGCTTGTTTTCTTCAGCACCAATTCTACAACTGTCGTCTTACTTGGACTTCCTAGCTTGCGCTATCTGTTGTACAGACATGGAAGGTGGTTCATCAGATGTAGCTAAGTCATCAAGGAGGATGGAACAGGCATAGCAACAGCTTGCGGTAGTTGCATGGATCCAGAGACACAGCAAACAAGGCAAGAGATCAAAGATAAGAGAAGATGACGGTGTTGTGCTCACCTAGATGCAAAAACAAGCTGGCACCGAATACATCAGAGGCTTGGGGACGTGTAGGTCCGCTTCACGTGGAGGTGTTCTGAGGACGACGAAACAACAACGGTGTCTAGGCGGATAGGGCTTCTCCCTCGGCAGGCGATGATTAGATGGAAGGTGCGTGCGGTTCATCGTCGCGAGGCTTCGGGAGGTGCTGACTTGCTCTGACGCTGGACTCAGGAGGCGAAGTGATCGACACGGCGGCGTAGAGGTGCCGGACGCTGGGTTGTTCCTCCTGATGCTTGCCGCCCTCGCTCACCGGAGGTTTACGCACAAAGCACGAAGGTTCACATGCACGTGCATCCTGGAGGAAAAGAGATCGGCGCACGAGGAACTCGGATGAGCAGCAAAATAGGACGCAGGCTGAAATACGAGCAAGACAAGATAGATAGAGTATCTCTGTATCTGTATCCTCACCTACGGGAAAAGCTGAACGACAAACACGATTCGACATGGACAAGGATGGCTTGATCTTTCACGTGGACGTACGTGCTCCTCCCACAGTGGATCGTGATGCCTTCATGAAGCTCGGGGAGTTAATGGCCGTCAGTGTTGGCGGTGATTGACGACGACGAGAGCCGATTGATTGCGAGATAGAATCACGTAGGCGGCAGCTTCCTCGAACTGCTGCGCGGCGGGCTTGCCAAGGAGCTAGGGCACAAGGGGAAAGCGGTATTAATAAGAAAAAAGAGACCAGGAGGCCGCATCTTGTTGTTTATAGGCCATGCATTGCTAGACCTGATAATATTGGATTGTTGGGCTTATTAGGCCAAGTCGAGTTGGACTTTGTCTTTGCAAAGACGAGGCTAGCTGATTTTTGCAAGAAAGGGCCTAGCTCGGCAACTGAACACCCATGTTAGAGTTATTATCTAGGCTGCTAGTAAAGACTTGATATATAGAGAGAAGAATTAATTGGCTTGGAGGGATAGCAAGAAAATTGAGGATGGTGTGGATCTTAATATTTAATTTGGAAGGATATTTGATCACGACCAAATTGTAGTTTCTCAAAGAGTTTGGGCCATGATGAATGGGGCTTTGGGAGTACGACTCAAAAGATAGTTTGGGAAACAATTAATCCAAATAAAATAGTTGGAGATTATGAAAAAGATTTTTGGAGTTTTCTAGTTGATAGATTTAGCTCCAGGAAAGTGAGAGAGGAACCTGATCCACATTTAAACGCATTTTAAAATATTTTGCACTCACAAAACACCAAATGCGTCGGCATGAATGCAACACTCACATCGAACCAATTTATTTAATTCAGAAAATCAAACAATGACTTTTTTCTATACTAGATTTCCTGTAAAGAAAATGACTTTTTTCTATACTAGATTTCCTGTAAAGAAAATAAATGTTGGAAAAATTTTAAAATTATGAGAAAATCATTATTTAATTATTCTTTCTATTCACATACTGAAATTGGGAAATTTCAGGGTGTGACACTTTGTCTGCTCAGCAGCCTCGAAGCTGCCCGCATGCTTGGCAGTGGAGTCGAGGTCCTCATTGACCAGTTCCTCCAGGTTCGCGACAAGCGCTTCATCTAGCGCCGGCGCCTCGGCTTGTTCCACGCACTCGACGTCGCAGTCGAACACATGCTTGATCGACGAGCCCATGATGATGACGCCTTTTGGTTCCGACATCTTCATCTTGAGGTAGGTGTAGTTCGGGACCGCCATGAACTTGGCGTAACCCGGACGCCCAAGAATGGCGTGGTACGCGCCCCTGAACCCCACCACCTCGAAGGTGAGGATTTCCTTGCGGAAATTGTCCGGCGTGCCGAACCAGACTGGCAGGTCGATCTGCCCGAGGGGCTGGACGCGCTTGCCCAGCAGGACACCATGGAATGGCGTCGTGCTGGGCCGTAGCTGATCCAACCCGATCCTCATCAGCCGCAGGATGTGCGCATAGAGTATGTTGAGGTTGCTGCCTCCGACCATCAGTACCTTGGAGAACCGCGAGTTGCCAATGTCTGGGTCGACAACCAGCGGGTACTGTCCTGGGTTGGGGATGCGATTCGGGTGATCCTCCCAACTAAAGGTAATGGTGTTCCCCGACCAGTTGAGGAAGGACAGGGGAGCCTTTTCCGCAGCCAGGACCTCGTGCTGCTCCCGCTTGTGCTGGCTGCTGGACATGTCCACGGTCGGCCCCCCGAAGATGAGGAAGACATTCTCCACCGCTGGGAAGCCGCCGGCGTCCCCGTCTCCATCATCCTTCTTGGCCTCGCCGTCCTTCGCGGCGGTGCGACTGTAGTACTTCTTGAGCATGTCGCACTGCTCGAGGGTGTGGTTGACCGGGGTCCTGTGGTACGGTCATGGCTTTTTCAGCATGTCATTGAACACGCCGGGGCCTCGAGGGCAGCTCGAGGGCCTTTTCGGCCAGGTCGACTGCGAGGGCCTCATCCCTGTCGTTGTCGTGTCCCTGCGCGCACGCCTCGTGATGACGCTTCTTGCCTTTCTTGCCCCGCTTTTGCTTTTGCTGGGGCTCTTTGGACTTGCTGCCCTCCGCGGGCACCTCATCCACTCTCTTGCCTTTCTTTCCATCGAAGATGGCCCCCACTGCCTCCTCGCCGGAGGCAAAGCTGGTGGCGATGTCGAACAGCTCGTTGAAATCAACCGGTGGGCTGCGCCCGAGCTCGCGCATAAGGTTCTGGCAGGTTGTGCCCTTGAGAAAAGCGTGCACGATCTCGGACTAGGCCACACTCGAGAGTTCAGTAAAGCACTTGGAAAAGCGTCGTATGAAGTCCAGGAGCGACTCGCCGGGCTTCTAGGTGCACCCCTGCAGGTCCTAGGAGTTCCCAGGGTGCACATATGTGCCCTGGAAGTTCCCCATGAACGTGTGGACCAGGTCATCCTAGTTGTGAATCTGGCTTGGTGGCAGGTGCTCGAGCCATGTCCGAGCCGAATCCGCGAGGTGCAGCGGTAGGTTACGGATGATCACTTCGTCGTCGGTGGTGGCACCTCCCAGCTGGCAGGCTAGGCGGTAATCGCTGAGCCACACTCAAGGGTCCGTCTCCCCCGTGTGCTTATCGATCGAGGTGGGGTGGCGGAAGCGCTGGGGGAAGCTCGCCGTGCGGATTTCCAGCTGAACACACGGGTCCTTGGGGGTTCCGGCGTCGGGGAGCGATCCTCGCGGCTGTCATAGCGACCGCCCCGCCGGGGGTGGTAGCCCACCGCTACCCACGCCTCTACGTCGCCCCTTCGGCGAGCGTTGATGACGTTGCGAGCATCTCCATCCTGGGCTTGTTCGCGCATGTCAAGGATCCGCTCCCTGATCGGTGTTCAGCCCTAGTTAGCCGGTTGCCCCGCTACGCCACTTGCGTGGACGGACGCCTCTTGACCCTGGGTGCCGCCATCGTCCCGTGCGCTACCCTACTGGCGTATGCGGGATGGCGAGCTTTCGGCCTGTTGCATGGCCGCTTGCTCGATGAGCGCCTGCGCCTCGCGGTGCAAGTTCCGCGCCTCGGGCGTCGAGGGTGCGGGCATGGCCCGCAGCAGCGTGTTGACAGTGAAAATCCGTCAACCTAGCCATGAGTTTACCTTCGGTGTTGGCATGAGTTTTATACCTTATCCATTGGTACTAACCCCTGTGGTATAACAAGTTCACATGTGCATGTCGGTTTTGGAGTTTAATGTTTATGCAGGGTTTTAGCGTTGAATGCAAGACTTTCGGGATAAGTTCATCAAGCACCTCATGACAAGACCTTGAAGCCCCGTACAAGTCATGCAACGAAGCAAACTTAACTCCAAGAAGCCAGGGACTTGATCCGAGAAGACGACAGACTCCGAGGACCTGACCAAAAAAGTGCTGAATCTTGCAAGACAAGGAGTTGAGTCCAATTCGAGAGAAAGCGACGACATGGACCTACATGCGAAGGGGGAAACATCCGGGAAGCAAGGGAACCGACGTAGAGCAAAGGAGCCCTCGGGGCCGGGCCGGATGGGCCCGAGCCGGCCGGCCCGGTCCGGTCGGCCCGGGCCCATCCCGGGCTCATTTGCATTGTAGAATTCGTCCTCGGTCGCCGAGGAGCAAGAGAAGAGAGGGACACCATCTCGGAGAGGAGAGGGTCGAGCTAGTTGACTAGGGTTTCCCTAGCCGACGTGGGAACCTTGCACGGAAGACCACGTCGGAGTTCCGGAGCTAGAAGCAAGATCAAGGAAGGATCCGGTGGTGATCTTGTGTATGTATCATTGTTATAGTTGAATTATCAAGTTGAATCTTTTCCTAGCGATCAAGTGTTTCCTCGAAGATCTCGTTTTTCGATCGGCTTTGATTATTCCAATTCTATTCTCGAGATAGATTACATAGGGTGTTCTTGTAGCCGCGGTGGCTAGAGGTACACGCCGGATCTTCCGAAAGAATCTCGACTTGTCTTTTGACTCGCCCTAAGCTCCCCGCATGAATAGGGATACGTTGTGACGAACGGGGGTTCCAAAAGGCGGATGTTTTCGGATTTAGACGGGAAACCACGATTTAAAGAGGCTTCTATTAAGATTCGAGTTGCTACTTCTTCTCTTGCTTGGAACTTCAACAAAAGGTTTACCCGGATCCCTCTAGATCGGTTTATCTACCCAATCTTACTTTGTTTTCTCCGGTCTTTAGTAGATTAGATTCGTTTCGTGTCTTTTACTTAGATGCATTAGGGTTTCTTTTATCGAAGATTGAAGTTACTTGGCTTTATTAGATTAAGTTTTGCGTCACACATTTGTTCCACGGATTCGATACCTTGGGTTCACCACTCGAGGGAAGAAGGGTCCCTTGACTACGACGGGAGACTTGTCCGCTTGCAAGTCACAAACGAACTTTGATATAATTATTAACCGTCAACAAGCCCCTTTTTCTGGAGCTGTTGCCGGGGAACAAGTGATCAAGATTTGATTTTTTATTGCCTTTTCGTAATTTTCAGTTTTCTTTTGTTTTTCTTTTTGCATCTACTAAATTTTGATCATCCTCAAAATACATCTAATCTAGTTTGTCTAACCCTAGTTTTTATAGATTTGTTTTTACTTTCTAGTTTTTGCATACTTTGTTTATTGCTAACCCTAACGAGAGATGGACGGCTACCTCTCCAACAAACCCGATAATTTTGTGGATGATCCGGAAAAACTTTACGAGGCTAAGGAGACGCGAAGCACATCAAGCTAAAAAGTTGGATTTTGTAGATTCGGAGTCGAAGACAAAGGATCACGAGAATCTCCGAAGAATTCACCACCTCAAAGTCCTCGGGAGAATCGACTTCCACCGATGGGTGACCAACCACCGAAGAACGCAAGATTGGGGAGCTATGCACCCCAGACATCATCGACCTACCAATCTTGAACCTCGAGGAGATCGGAAGACCGTTCGAGATCAAGACCTCAACAATCCGCATGGTGCAACATTCACCCTTCACCGGTAAAGAGGATCCGAACCTTCACCTCCAAGCATTCATTCAACTATGTCAGACTTTCAACATGGATGGGGTGACTCAAGACCAAATGAGGGCAAGGCTTTTTCCGTTCTCACTTCTCGAGAAGGCTTTGCAATGGTTCCACTCTCAACCGGCGGAGACGGTGCAAAATTGGAATACGTTGATGAAGGCTTTCATGAAGGAATACTACTCACGGGTAAAACTCAAAGCTTGCGTAATAAGATTGCCACCTTTGTTCAATATCCTACGGAAACTATCTCGGAGGCATTCGAGCGCTTCAACGAGTACACCGGGCGGTTCCACATCACAAGTTCCCGAAGGAAGACCTCGTGCAAAAGTTCTATCAAGGACTCACCATGGCGTCAAGGACGATCATCGATGCATCGACGGGAGGATCCATCATCGAACTTACACCGACGGAAGCTTTCACTTTATTCGAGATAGTCGCGGATAATGACATGTGGGCGTCATCCGGCGCCTACATCCGGTTCAACCCACGGGGAACGTCAAAGGAGTCTTGCAAGTGGAGAAGGAGAACATACTTGAAGGCAAGATCGACTCGCTCATGAGGAGGTTGGAGAAGATGGAGATGGAAAAGAAAGAGGCTCAAGACTTGAAGGCGCCGAAGCAATGTCCACATGTGAAGAATGTGGAGAGTATGGCCATGTCCGCAAAGATTGTCCGGAGGAAGCAAAAGTGCTCGACTACATGAGGAAGGGAGAATTGCCGAACTTCCGCTATGGGCAAGGTAGGCCTCAATTTAATGCAAGCTCGTCTATTCCTAACGCGGTTCCGCTTCGTATACAATTGTAGGAGTTCATGGATGAGCAAGCTAAGATCAACAAGGACACCGTCACCAAGTTCAAAACCATAGACAAGGTGTTGGAAAACATCGATAGCAAAGTGACGGAGGTCGGAAGTTCCAATCATCAAGTGCTCAACATGATGAAGATGCTCGAGACGCAAGTGGGACAACTTGCGGGGCGCCTTACTAATGATGAAGGGAAGCTTCCGGGACAACCCAAATGTCCCGAATCAGCGAAGGCCATTCAAACGCGTTCGGGGAAGGAGACCGAAGATCCGGAGCGTTCCACGGGAGCAAGGAAGCTTAAGCCATCCACCGAGGTGGAAAAAATTGCTAAAGAGAAGGTTACGGGGATCGTCACCGAGGAACCCGAATTCGAGATGCCGGAGGAAGACACGAGGATACTGCAACTCAAGCCACGCTACTTCCGAGGTAAACTTGACAACCACTTTGAGAAGTTTGTTGGAAGTTGTGCGTAGACTTAGCATCAACATGCCATTACTAGATGCCCTACAAGTACCTACATATTCTAGTTACTTTAAAGACATACTTGCAAATAAATATGAGATAGCAACACTCGGGGTAGATCATGTCAAGATGTCCGAGGAGTGTAGTGCCGCTATTGCTAATGGGCTAGAGAAGCAAAAAGACCCCGGGTGCCCTACAATTCCATGTTCAGTTGGTTCTTTCAACTTCGAGAAGGCGTTATGCGACCTTGGAGCTAGTGTGAGCGTCATGCCGAGGGATGTGTTCGAGAAGCTACGCCTACCAATGGAGCCTACGGGAATATGTTTGGAGTTGGGAGACAACTCCATTCGCTATCCCTTGGGCATTGCTGAAGATGTACCCGTGAAGGTCGGACACCACTTCATCCCCGTCGACTTCGTTGTGCTCGAGATGGGAGAGAGGGAGAAGCCGCCGCTCATCCTAGGGAGGCCTTTCCTTAAGACCGTGGGAGCTACTATTGATGTTGGCAAGGGGGAGATCACATTCGACATCAACGGAGAAAGGAGTTCCTTCAAGTTCCATCCAAGAATTGAGGCATGCAACATGATTGGAGTGAAGGGAGAACCAAAAAAAACGGAGGGGCTGAAAAAGAAGAAGGAGCCGAAAAAAATGAACGTAAAGAAAATCAAAGAAGGTGTTGCATCCGTAAGACAAAGGAAGAGAAGCCGCCTGTGAAGACCAAAAAAATATTTAAGCCGACTAAGCCGGAAGACAAGCCCGCGCCCAAGATGGTGCGGAAGTGGGTACCCAAGATTGCAATGCCCGCAAAGAGCGTTGATCCGGAGTAATCAAGTGAAGAAGTCTAGCTATAGACTATAAACGAAGCGCTAGGCGGGAGGCAACCCGTTTCGTCGAGTCAAGAATAAGCTACGGGAGGACAACCCGATTCCAGGTTTTTCGAGTATTTTTAATAATTTAGTTTTTGAGTTTTATTACACAAAGACATTAGACTTAGAAGTGGTTGAACAATATTAGAGACATAATTCTTGATTGAATGTTTGCTTTATCATAAACCCTTTGCATGAACCCTCCTATGTGCTTGTTTGTTCTTTTCTTTTCGAGAAACCTCAACCAAATAATTTCAGAACCTAGCTCAACCTTTCACCCTCATTATGGTGCTGAGTTGACTTATTTTTCATGCTAAAACCACACGAGTAGAGCCACGATTTATATTTAGGTGTTAATAAAATTCAGCACGTGGTAGAACTCGCGTGAACCTAGAAATCAAAACTTTTGGTTGGTTTTAAAAATCTTTATCCTTGGTTTCTCTAGGATTAGAATTTTTCTAAGCCTATTCTAATTTTGTTTTATTCAAAATCTTTCTTATTTAGCCAAAATTAGAACCTAAGCCTATGCCCTCATGATCAAGCCGGGACAAAGTCTGCTCTCAACCGATGAAGGCAAACTATACCGGTGAGACCGAAATCGACGTAGTCGAAAAATATTTTCGACTTACATTTGTTTTTAATGGTTTAAAAACTTCTACAAAATTATGTTTGAGCTCTTGCATGGATCTGAAAAATATTTTAAATTTCGAATTAGAGGAGTGCTTAACCTTAAACACACCTAAATGGAGGCAATCTAGTTTGAATTAATCATGCATGCACCATTGGATTCCCTTTTATCAACTTTCACCAATTCCACATGCAAAGGACAAGCATGGTGGGCAGCAAGCATCAACTTTGCAGGAATTTCATGGTGGCATGTGAAGCAAGTGGAGCTAGGAAGCATGGACATGACCCAAAGCATGAAGCATCAAGTGGAAGGACCAATAATGCAAGAAAAGGAGTGGACGAGAGCGTTTGGGCGGTGCAACTCGTGGAGCACACGGGCGAGGAAAGTTGCAGAGGCGAAATGATCGTGCCGGAAGAAAGACGAGGCGGGGTGGTGCACCGAGGGACCCCGGGCCGGCCGGCCCGGAGCCGGCCGGCCTCACCTACTTAAGGAGCCCCCCGTCTCCCGTTTTTACGCAGAAAGCTTCCCTCTCCTTCCTTTGTTTGTGTGTTCAAGTTTGTGTGCTCAAAACCTCTCGTAGACATAGCCAACCTTCCCAAGCTTGATAGCTCAAGAAAAAATCCACATCCATAATCCACTCAAAGTCCACATCCGAAGCAAAGAGTTTAAGTGCCTAGTTACCGGTTGCAACCCGGAGTTTTAGTTGAAGAAAAGAGTGCAGCAACCATGTGGAAGAAAACCACAAGTCTCTTCTCCAAGAAGAAGAGTTCGTCGTCGTCCAAGCCGTCATCAACCACGTCTTCGAGGAGGCACTCGGTTTCGAGTCTCCCGGAGCATGGAGACGGATACAAGACCACCGAGGAGGAACGATGCTCTCCTCCTTGGTGGTATGAGGGCTGCAAGAAGCACGTCCATGAGGTTTACCGAACCTCATGGGCACACGGAGGAGCAGCCCGCGCCACCACGACGATCGACCCGTTCAACCGCGCCACCTCCCTACACTTGCGACATACTCTTCGTACGGCTTCATCATCTTGTCATCGGAGGAGGAGGAGAGGCTCTCTAATCTTGAGAAAAGGCTTGTGCCCAACATCGAGTTCGACGACCAAGCACTCTACACCTTGGGTTTTGGCACCGACATATACTATATGTTGGGGCACCTTGGATGGGTGCAGTTCTCCAACGGAGTATCGGTGGACACCCACTTGGGGTTTGCCTTGGAAATTTTAATGACTATTGCACCCATCCTTGATGATGATGGGGTGCAAAGCTTGTCATTCCGTTTGGAGGGAGTCCAACAAGTGGTTCCCTACGAGCACGTTAGGGAGCTGCTTGGATTCCACAAGGGAGCTCCGGAGAAAGTTGACGTGCCACCCGGCATGTTAGCGGGATTTTGGAATATGATCTCCGGAGAAGCCCATCAACAACGCAATTGCATCTGCAACCCCATTATCCGGATATTTCACTCTTGGATGTGCAAGAGGGTATTGGGGAGGATGAAGGAGACAAAGGTGACCGACACGGAGTTGAATTGGCTATACTCGGCTTTAATTGCCAGGCGCCAATAGACCCCTCTTACCTTATGATCAACCGTTGGTGTTGTGAAGCAACATCAGGGGTGGGTAATATTGGTTCGGGGTGCTACCTCTCCATGTTGGCCTTCTCCTTACGGCCAGGGATCGCAAGGAACCCCGACCATCTTTTGCGTGGTACCTCTCTCGGCTTTGAGTATTTGCGGCAAGGCAAATACATTAGTGGAGATGAGAGAAGAGGTTATCGGTTGGCCATAGTAACCTACCCCTTCCCAATGAGAGGCTTAGGCTTTTCATCGAAGGGAGAGAAGATTGGTTGGAAGAGGGACTCCTTGTCCCTGCAAGAAAGAACAAAAGAGGAAGAATCGTAGAGGAGGGAACATCCTCCGCACAAGCGAGTGGAGCACAACCCAATGTGCAACCATTCGGCGAGATCCCTCCTCCGCCAAGTTATTACGGAGGGCCACAAGAGCAAGCATGGGGGGTGGTGCACCGGTACCCCCACCAAATTATGTTGTGCCCAACGCTAACTTCGCGGAATCCTACGCTCATCATCCCCAACCACAACAAAGCATGGCTATAATTGGAGGGTATGCTGCAAGAAACGCCCAAAACATCGCAGCCATCCAAGCTAACGCAGCTCAACTTGGTGAAGGCAACGCAAATATTGCCTTTGAACTCAGACGCCTTCACCTCGTGGAGCCAAATCAATTCATCGGAGGGAATGTCCAATCATATTATGAGCAAGGGTATTATTATCAAGATCATCAACATCAACCACCGGCGGAGGACTAGAAGATTTAGGAACTTTAGTTTTCTTTTCTTTTCTTTTTCTCTGTAATTTTCAGCTTTTGCTTATGTGTGTTTGCGTAGCATTTTCTGTTTTTATTTAAATTTCAGCAAGCATGTTTGTTTATTTTCAGTTTGTATTTCAACTTGATGTCATCATTAATAAAGACACCACCTTGATTATATCATTGGAAAAAAGTACAAAATTCGTGCCATGATGATATATGATTATAATTGCAGCTTTGTTCATCTTTGTAATTGATCTATGCATGTTTAAGCTAGTGCTCTCTTAAAAATACAAATCTGAATTTATTTAAATGCTAGCTTAATTTTCAGCGGAGGTTATGATTAAAATAAAGACCCATAGTGTTTTATGTGCTCTCAAGTTATGAATAGATTAAAGATGTCTTTTATGCTCAAAAATATCGCTAACCTTGTCACAAATATCACTTGTGTGTTGCTCAACCTATCCAAAGCCTTATATATATTTGAGTGCATAAACCTTAGTGTGCAAGATTTATTTTTGAGTGAGTTATTGCAGGCCATGATTTCTCTGGCCCGAGACTAAGAAGTTGGTCATTCCGTTTTTGAGTATCTATTTTTTTGCTAGCCTTTTTATCCGTGCATTGTGTATCCCCGCATTAGAGATCTCACAAACCTCGCCGGATATCCACCCTTAAACCAAATATCATCTTTTGTGATTACCTCCTTGACTACAACCTATCGTTGAGAATGGATCATCAATTCAAGGAAGATCGCAAGACGGTGCCGACATTGAAGATTTCAAGTATCTCTCCAAGGAAAATTATTTCCGGTACCTACCTTATTTTTCGCCTCTTTGCTCGAGGACGAGCAACGTCTAAGCATGGGGGAGGAGGTAGGTACGGTGCAGTTTTAGAGTTCAAAAGGGGAGTATTTTTTTTAAAATGATGATGAAAGAAAAAAATTCGGCGACGAACGTGACTTCCAAGGTGAAGGTCTCACAAGAAGAAAGAATATATATATATATATATATAATAAATGAAAGAAAGATAGAAAGAAAGAAAAGAATGAGAAATATGATAAAGAGAGAAAAAATATATGCGTAAAGTGAACTCCCCGGTTCTCTAAGAGTGCATTCAAGGCTTCAAGTTTAAAAGATCCATTCTCATTTTCCAACCATGTGCAATCCGACAACGAGGACTTCCTTTGTGCCTCGGGATCACTCTTTGCCATTTGCACATGTCCACTCATCTAAAAGTGTGTGTATTTTTCTCTTTCCCCTCCATGATTTAACATTATTTTCCAATGACCCTTTTGACGAGTCTCGGTAAGACCATGAGAAGCTTGTCTTGTTTTGACAACACCTCATTTATAAAATCTTGTTAGGACTAAACTTTCCCAAAGCTCCATATAAAGCCTACCACATATATATGTTATGAGAGGGAAAAGAGTAGAATATATAGGCTTGAGAGACAAGTGAGATGAGAGTTCATGAGCAATATACAAGATGATTTAAATTTGTTAACTTGGTTTAGCTTTTCTTTATCTCGTTCTTTATTTCAAAAATTCTGAGATCTATTTAAACTTTGTGAGCATGTTAATACTTGTGGGATAAGCTTAATAAGAATCTACCCTCCGTAGAGATGAAGGCTAGTACATTATGGAACTTTAATAAATTAAAATTTTGAGAGCGTTATGTTTTCTCATGTATGATCAAGTGCAAGGTTTAACATTGTTTGACAATGATGATATCCATCGAAGGCTTACTCGAGGACGAGCAAGGTTTAAGCATGGGGGAGATGTTGATGGTGAAAATCCGTCAACCTAGCCATGAGTTTACCTTCGGTGTTGGCATGAGTTTTATACCTTGTCCATTGGTACTAACCCCCGTGGTATAACAAGTTCACGTGTGCATGTCGGTTTTGGAGTTTAATGTTTATGCAGCGTTTTAGCGTTGAATGCAAGACTTTCGGGATAAGTTCATCAAGCACCTCATGACAAGATCTTGAAGCCCCATACAAGTCATGCAACGAAGCAAACTTAACTCCAAGAAGCCAGGGACTTGATCCGAGAAGACGACAGACTCCGAGGACACGACCGTAAAATTGCTTGAATCTTGCAAGACAAGGAGTTGAGTCCAATTCGGAGAGAAAGCGACGACATGGACCTACATGCGAAGGGGGAAACATCTAGGAAGCAAGGGAACCGACGTAGAGCAAAGAGCCCTCGGGGCCGGGCACGGATGGGCCCGGGCCGGCCGGCCCAGTCCGGTCAGCCCAGGCCCATCCAGGGCCCATTTGCCCCCTCCTTTGCCCTAGCCGCCAATCGGGCTATTTATAGCCCCCTGACCGAGAGACACGAATCATAGAATTCGTCATCGGCCGCCGAGGAGCAGAGAAGAGAGGGACACCATCTCAAAGAGGAGAGGGTTGAGCTAGTTGACTAGAATTTCCCTAGCCGATGTGGGAACCATGCATGGAAGACGACGTCGAAGTTCTTGGAGCTAGAAGCAAGATCAAGGAAGGATCCCAGTGGTGATCTTGTGTATGTATCATTGTTATAGTTGAATTATCAAGTTGAATCTTTTCCTAGCGATCAAATGTTTCCTCGAAGATTTCGTTTTTCGATCGGCTTTGCTTATTCCAATTCTATTCTCGAGATAGATTACATAGGGTGTTCTTGTAGCCGCGGTGGCTAGAGGTACATGCCGGATCTTCCGAAAAAATCTCGACTTGTCTTTTGACTCGCCCTAAGCTCCCCGCATGAATAGGGATACGTTGTGACAGAACGGGGGTTCCGAAAGGCGGATGTTTTCGGATTTGGACGGGAAACCATGATTTAAAGAGGCTTCTATTAAGATTCGATTTGCTACTTCTTCTCTTGCTTGGAACTTCAACAAAAGGCTTACCCCGATCCCTCTAGATCGGTTTATCTACCCAATCTTACTTTGTTTTCTCCGGTCTTTAGTAGATTAGATTCGTTTCGTGTCTTTTACTTAGATGCATTAGGGTTTCTTTTATCAAAGATTGAAGTTACTTGGCTTTATTAGATTAAGTTTTGCGTCACACATTTGTTCCACGGATTCGATACCTTGGGTTCACCACTCGAGGGAAGAAGGGTCCCTTGACTACGACGGGAGACTTGTCCGCTTGCAAGTCACAAACGAACTTTGATATAACTATTAACCGTCAACAAGCCCCTTTTCTGGCGCCGTTGCCGGGGAACAAGTGATCAAGATTTGATTTTTTATTGCCTTTTCGTAATTTTCAGTTTTCTTTTTATTTTTCTTTTTGCATCTACTAAATTTTGATCATCCTCAAAATACATATAATCTAGTTTGTCTAACCCTAGTTTTTATAGATTTGTTTTTACTTTCTAGTTTTTGCATACTTTGTTTATTGCTAACCCTAATAGGAGATGAACGGCTACCTCTCCAACAAACCCGATAATTTTGTGGATGATCCAGAAAAACATTACAGGCTAAGGAGATGCGAAGCACATCAAGCTAAAAAGCTGGATTTTGTAGATTCGGAGTCAGAAGACAAAGGATCACAGGAATCTACGAAGAATTCACCACCTCAAAGTCCTCGGGAGAATCGACTTCCACCGATGGGTGACCAACCACCAGAAGAACGCAAGATTGGGGAGCTATGCACCCCAGACATCATCGACCTACCAATCTTGAACCTCGAGGAGATCGGAAGACCGTTCGAGATCAAGACCTCAACAATCCGCATGGTGCAACATTTACCCTTCACCGGTAAAGAGGATCCGAACCTTCACCTCCAAGCATTCATTCAACTATGTCAGACTTTCAACATGGATGGGGTGACTCAAGACCAAATGAGGGCAAGGCTTTTTCCGTTCTCACTTCTCGGGAAGAATTTGCAATGGTTCCACTCTCAACCGCTGAGACGGTGCAAAATTGGAACACGTTGATGAAGGCTTTCATGAAGGAATACTACTCACCGGGTAAAACTCAAAGCTTGCGTAATAAGATTGCCACCTTTGTTCAATATCCTACGGAAACTATCTCGGAGGCATTCGAGCGCTTCAACGAGTACACCCAGGCGGTTCCACATCACAAGTTCCCGAAGGAAGACCTCGTGCAAAAGTTCTATCAAGGACTCACCATGGCGTCAAGGACGATCATCGATGCATCGGCAGGAGGATCCATCATCGAACTTACACCGACGGAAGCTTTCACTCTATTCAAGATAGTCGCGGATAATGACACGTGGGCGTCATCCGGGCGCCTACATCCGGTTCAACCCACGGGGAACGTCAAAGGAGTCCTGCAAGTGGAGAAGGAGAACATACTTGAAGGCAAGATCGACTCGCTCATGAGGAGGTTGGAGAAGATGGAGATGGAAAAGAAAGAGGCTCAAGACTTGAAGGCGCCGAAGCAATGTCCACATGTGAAGAATGTGGAGAGTATGGCCATGTCCGCAAAGATTGTCCGTAGGAAGCAAAAGTGCTCGACTACATGAGGAAGGGAGAATTGCCGAACTTCCGCTACGGGCAAGGTAGGCCTCAATTTAATGCAAGCTCGTCTATTCCTAACGCGGAAGTTTGTTGGAAGTTGTGCGTAGACTTAGCATCAACATGCCATTACTAGATGCCCTACAAGTACCTACATATTCTAGTTACTTTAAAGACATACTTGCAAATAAATATGAGATAGCAACACTCGGGGTAGATCATGTCAAGATGTCCGAGGAGTGTAGTGCCGCTATTGCTAATGGGCTAGAGAAGCAAAAAGTGTTGACGCAAAACGTGCACCTAGCGCCATACACACAGCAAGCCGAACAAGCTGGCTTCACACGCGCAAAGAGTCACGAGACGTGCCAGTCATTTTTTCCTAAAAATTAACAAAAGATAAAGTAGTTAGGTACCAAAGCTTGGAACTTGCCGGGTGGTACCAGACAGTTCCATATTTACGGCTAGGAAGCCAGATGGGATGACACATAGCTATAAAGAGCTATCTGCCAATAAACTGAAACCATTCGGGAACTTATAAAAGGAAAAGTAACATTGCCGAATGGATGACGTAAGCATGACGGCGATCGGTCTTTGTTTGAACAAAGATGCACATGCACGAAGCCATGACCGATCCCCATGATAATTAACATTAAATAAATGAATAAAGTAAAGCGCGAGCATAAACATGTAATAAACAAGCATGCATAGATCCAAAGCACTAGTCTACCGCATGTCTAGGTACTTCAAAACCCGTCGGGTACGATGTCAAACAAATCTATCCACCGCATGATACAACTTGCATGAAAATCGTACCACTTCCCACAAATAGATCTATCCACCGCATGATACAATCTAAACATGGAAAGCTAAAAGCATACGTTATTTAAAGCATGAATTATGCACGTGTTCTACTCGTGAAGAAACATAACCGAATACGGCTGAACAGCCGATTCGGGGTCCATGAAGAAGGAACAAACATTACCAAGCGAATAAATCTATCAGATTGGTTTGAAATCTAATCCTCCGGATGACTAGCTCCAAAGCAACCCAAAAACCTGCATCTACCGCATGATACTCAGTTCTTTCCAGATTTATACCAACGTTGGCAAGCTTAAACCCGCAACATGTAACAACCTAGATCGATTCGGTTTCGGCTATCGGAAAGCACAAGATCCACGTGTTAAAACACGAATTCTATTCGCATAAGGATCATGAAAAGGATAAAGCCGATCCAAACCCATCTAGATTGGGCAAAGAAGTGTTACATGAATCTAAACATAAAGTAAAAACTCAAAGCAACACGAGGTAACTTAATGAATCTATTGGATCTTGCCAAAATCCAATAGAGCCGATAACTAGCTTCAAGCTAGATCTTAGCCTACCGCATGGCTCATGACCTAACAAGAAACCCTCTTGAACCAAGCTTGAATCTACCGCATGACACGAAGCATGGTAGCAAGACTACTTGCATCAGATCTAAATCCACCGCATGATACTAGACATGATACAAGGTTGCCGGTACTCACGGAGGTCGACGGATCGATGAACCCTCTCGAAGAACTCGACGACACGACAAAAGGACTCTAGGGTTTGGCGTAAGGCCGGTTTGTATTGAAGAATGATTGTGTGCATTACATACATTCAGGGCTCATATTTATACCCTGCCAAGTACAATCTCGAATGGATTCGCTGCCTAACTTATCTCTAAGCTTGATCGCCTATCCATCCATTCGTCCTTCCTGCTTGAGCCATGTCACCGTCCAATCCCGCAATATCAGCTCAACTGTTCCTTTGCCGAACGGAAGCAGATATCCGACCGCAGATCTCTTTGCCGAATATATCTGAAAAAATCCTTCCTTCCACCAGACGGACTCCTCATCGAGCTGGACCCACAAGTCAGACTCCTTGCCAAATTTTGGTGTTAACACATGCCCCTTCAATTGCGGGATAAAAGTAATTTTGTTCCGCAATTGACTCCAGCCACGAACATTTTCAAATCGAATGCCAACACTTTGTTCTTCTTTCTTCGCAATCCGCCGGAATCCTCGTCTAGATCCAAACCCTAGATCCCCTTGTTCTAAGCTCAAATCCCCAATGGCGGCTCAAAACCAAGATGCTCGGGTAAATTCCCATCCCGTAAGCTTCATTCGGCATTTAGGTTTCCAATTTTACCCGAGATTTCTTTTCCGCTTTTCTTCGGGAGCCTTCTACCGAGCTTCGATTCGCACCGAGGCCAATTCAAGATCCTATTACCTTGGTCCCGTGGGAAACTCGATCCTCGAGATTTCATCGCGGCCGAATCTCGAGGATCCCTTTCAAAGTGGCTCGTCCCCACCTCCTCGGTGGAAAGATGCTTTCAAGAACTGGCCCTTGCCTCCAATCGCTGGCTGGAAAACTTGGTACCGGAGGATTCTCGCAGACAAGAGTGCCATAACCCAAAACTGGGATACCCTCCGCATCGCTTAGTGCTTGGAGTTATCCTTGGCCGAGACCCCCAAGAATGACGACCTTCTGATAGCTGCTTGCCATTTTTGGTCAAACGGCGTCAACGCCTTCCTCTTTGGCCATGGCCCGATGTCTCCAACTTTGGCCGATGTGTATATGATCACCGGCCTTGACATTACAGGATCCGTTCAACCCCGGGATTTCGAAGCTCTTCACGGCAAACAGGGGTGAAACCAGGGAGCGGATACAAGAACTACATCTTGAAACACATGAAGGACAATCCCCTTGGTGAAATTGAATACAGGGCATTTCTGAACATGTGGCTATGCAGGTTCGTCTTCTGTGGTAAAGCCAATGAGCCTACCCTAAATCACATTGCAATGGCTTCTCATTTGGTCAGTGGCAACCGCCTCCCCCTTGGGAAATTCCTCCTAGGCAGTGTGTACCATATGCTTCACCAAACTGTCACCCAGATGTATACTAGCCAGAGGATAACATGGGTCAACGGTCCTTGGTGGTTTGTTCAAATGTGGCTGCAGCTTCACATGCATCAGATCGTTGGTGTTGATTTGAACACCAGGCTCTTCCCTTCGTCCAATCACCCTGACAGGGAACCCCAAGCCACCAGAGGATGCCAGAATTATGGAGAAGCTGCTTCAACTGTTCTTATTCGGCGGGACATCGGCCCGGCTTTTTGAGTCGTTCTTCAAAGGTTTCTAGAATCCTCTCGGCTCCCTTATCCGGACAATGACACTTTGATTTTCCCCGTGAATTCTCTTTTGAATCCGAACGCCAAGATGGGAGATTCCTTGAGATCCTCAACATCATAATCCGCCCATGCATCTTTGTAAATTTGAATTCAATGGAGGAAGGCCGACCTATAGCACTTATGAATATTATCGGCCCAATGTAATGGCTCGGCAACTTGGGTGTGGCCGGATGCCCCCAAGATCGTTTTCGCATGAATTCCTCAAGCCCGGAGAGGAAATCAAAGAACTCATGCACGATAGCGAGAGTCTTCCGTTATGTGTGCGGTCCCACTTGTCTACGCATGGCCTTTTGTACCCATAACCATAGCTCACTCCACCTTTAACTCCTGGTGGCAAGAACTCCATGATCATATCTTTAGTGAGCCTGTACACTTGTTCTGTGCAGAGTTGATGCCTGATTTTCATCCAACTTCAGAGGTAACATGATGAACCATTGAATCAGACATATCCTCTTTCAATCATGATTCTGACCTTACTTCTCTTACCCACAGAACACAGTGCCTACCCCTCGAGCAAGGAATATTACCTACAATGCCGTAGGCCCGGTCTCAGCGCTGGGATTCAGGTCTCCAACCCTGGCTCAGCTAATGGCTAGGTTTGCCACAACAGACCCAAGCCTTTCCGGCCCTTTTGCCGATAGGAGGCAAGGCTTGTCTCTAATAGCCCCCCCAAATGCCAATAGGAGAAGAAGCTGTTAAGAAAGTCCTTGTTGAGGTAAAAACCTTTTCTTTTCTTGATCACAAGATTACTGCGGTTCGATAAATCATATCTTGTGCATTTTCGGACCGAGCCCGGCAATCTTCGGTGCGAACACCGCCAATGCCCCATCCTTTGGTATGACCTTTCTTGTCCTCTTTTGAAGATGAACAACGGCATTTATCTTTTAATTTGACACTTGCGAAGAAACAATGGAGGAACAACTTGTGGACGTCCCAGTGTCTCAACAAGCAAGTCCACCCAGGGTTGAATTACCTATCCTAGTGGAGGTCTCATCTTCATCAGGGACTCAATCACCCTGCGAAGCAATGAATTCTCCAGAGATGAGTCTCCCGATCCAGTCAGAACCATCAAGTCCTCCAAGGGTACAATCATCTGCTGGTCATGCAGAGACACCAACCCCGGCCAGAGGTGAACCCATCTCCTCTTCAGCCAGAAACCCATGAGTTGCCAAAGAATCGCATCAACACCTTCTCACTTAGAAGCTTCGGCTCTACCGGAACACCTTCTTCACCGTGATTGCCCCCGAACAAAGTCCCTTTGACTCAAGAAATCGGACATGAGGTACTCATTTGCATTCAACTCTGCTACCTTTACTTTTAGCACTCCTAACTCGGCAATCTCGCTTTCTTAGGATCGGGACCCATCATCATCAAGTCCGTCAACGGGGAACAATCCGATTCTGTTGAGGCGATGGAAGAAATGCATCAGACTCTGTCAGAGGAAGTGCTAGAAAAGCTCAAGGAGATCTTTGCCTGGCTGGAAAAAGATGCACTAGATCAGTTCAAAGATCTCGATCACTTCGAAGAGATGCTCGAGTCCATTAGCCAAGAGCTTCCTGAGGACATCAGTGCTTCTCTTGCATCTATCTGTGGCCTGGAAATCCACTATGCGCCCATAAGGCAGGCTTTGAGGAAGGTGCGCTCCCGCCCGGCTATTGAAAAGAAGAGAGCCAGTGCTAAACAAGCCATGAACGGGGCACAATCTCAGCCAAGATGGAACAATGTGATGCAGAACTCACCACCTTGTCTAGTGCCCAGAAAGATTGCCAAGAGCGGTTGGACAATTTCCGCCAAGCAACATCAAATGTCCGTAGTGTGATCGCGAAATACTTGAACATTTAGACGCTTCAATTGATGTATAACCGAATTGGTCGCTCTTGTAATATTCGTTCTCGCAATTTTATCTTCTTTTTCTTCTGCGCACCTCCAAGTGTAATGCTAAACGACCCATTCGGCAAAGAAATGCCAACACCCGAATGGCACTTTGACTCCTCTCAGTCGAGCCAGTCAACTGAATGTGACTCAGCCTAGAACTCCAAGCGACCCGCTGGCGGGCTGGCCAAGGAAACCTTTCCACTTTCCGATTTTTCTTGGGATATGCGCCACGATCCAGAGCCACGACTTGAGGCCACGATCTGTCTTGCCAGGCCTATAAATGAAACTGTAGGTGCCCCTAGCTCTCCACCAAGCCTTTAGCTCTCGAATCTTTGCCAATCTCAACTCTCCTTCTTTCCAAATAGTGCACATCCCAGAGCAGCATGGTGCGCCGTCTCAACCGCCGCCGCGCCTCTGATGAGGCGGAAGGGAGCAGCGCCAATGCGCGCAGGAGGCAATGATCATCGACTCCTCTTTTTTGATTCATCTTTGATCTTCTTTTGTTTTGACGATCATCCCCCTTTCAGGGTTGATTCGGTGGAATCCATCTCCTACGGCCGGCCAATCGGCCCCTTCGGACGACTCCTCGGAGTCCGATGGCCACTCCCCTGTGCCCTATGGGGAACTCGACGCTCTCGCTTCAAGGCGGAGCGGAGACGGCCCGGCGCGAGCGCGGGAGGACGTCTCCAAAAAGGCGGGCATAGATGAGTTGGAGTGGGAGGACCCGGCGCAAACAGCCGCCGGAAACGATGCCGAGCTTAACCGGTGAAGACGGCCGGTGGAGCAGGTCGGACGACAAGGTGAACGCCCGCGGTGACACGCCGGCGGAGCGCCTTGCTGTGGTGGAGCACCGCGTTGATGAGGTGGCCACCCATGGCGTTCGCTTGGGCACCACCCTGGGCCTGGCTGCCATGGCGACGCACACGGACGTCGACTACTCCACCAGGCCGCACGGCTTCCGGGGCGGCGCGCCAGAAGATATTGAGGAGATCGAGCTCATCTTGGAGCGCCTCCATGGCCACGGCGACGCCATTTCCGAAATCACTCATCCCCAATCTGTGCTGAACAGGCTTTTCGACTAGATTGTATTAAGGATGTTTGAACATCGGCAATAAATAAATAAAGAACTTTTGAATTCTGCGCTTGAACTGCGATGATTCCTTTACATTTGCATCCGTGGATCTTGTTTTTCCTTAAACGTATCCGGGAAATGTCTCGAGCCGAATACACGAGAACAGATGCCCCTTGGCGCAAAATCCACAGAAGATCCTTGAATCGGCAATCCGTAAGCCTTTGTTCAAGCAAAAAGCGTTCGCATCCGGAAGAAAACCCCGCCGTTTGGTATTCCAACGGTGTGTCTCGGCCGGTCATCACTCCCAATGCACCCCTTCGGTCAATAAAATAGCCTCGTCGAGATGCCCCGCAAATCCACTCGCACACTCACCCATCACTTCTCATCTCCTCCCCTGTCTCCAGAGGAAAAAACCCCAAGGCCATGGACAAGGGCAAGCAACCCCGGGAGAGCGACCCTCCAAAGAAACGCACGATTCGAAGGTGAGTTTTCCCTGATTTACTTCCTGTTTCCTACATGATCTTGCGCTTTACCTCCTCTTCTTTTCCCCTTTCAGCCTTGATTTGCTTCCTGAAGAAATCATCGGGACCGAAGACGTGCCCGAGTACATCTCCTCCGATTCCTCCCTCGAAGCAGAGGACGCCACGCCTGAACAGAGGACCAGCCATCAACTGCGCCGCCGCGTTCAGCACCTAGAGCATGGCCTCAGGGACATCACCGCCCGTTGTCAAGCCGAGCGCGAGCGTCGCATGGCTCTGGAGGCACTAGTGGGGGGTAAATGCTTCTGACTTCTTCTTGACTTTGTGCCCACATCTAGATTTCTTGCCCCTAACATCCACTCCTCTGTTTCAGATGTTTCTGACAGGTACAACAACCTGAAAGCGGCTTGGGACAGCTTGGTGGAGGCCGCAAATCGTGGTCACCCCCGTGCATTCCAAGTTGCCGTCATGGTGGTCCTGGAACAACTGAAGAGGGAGCAGCAGGAGAAGAAGCAAAGAAAAGATTGAATCATACTTTCGCTTCTTCCTCCACGCCTTCTGCTTCCCACCTCCTTGAGGTCCTGATCACCGGGGTTGTTGGATGTAAACCTGCAAGAAGCAGTTGTAATGTAGTTTTGTGCTAAGGGCAATGCATCTAGGCACTGGCCATTTCTTCTGTTTGTGAATTTTTTGATCTGAAGGCGGCCTCGTTCTTGAGCGCCGGCTGTTTCTGTGTCAGATGTGTGTAATCCCGCTGGTGGTGATCATCGATCGATCTCAATGCTAGGATAATATTTCTTCAGATATCTTCCATTTATCGCGGCGGAAAATTCTTCTCCTAGTAAAGTTTTCAATACGTATGCATTACCAGGGATGCATCTAACCACACGAAAAGGCCCCTCCCAGTTAGGGGACCATTTGCCGAATTCGGCGTATTTAGTTCCAATCGGCAATAGCGCTTTCCAAACTAAATCTCCTTCTCGCGAATTTCCCGACTTTTACTTTCTTGTTATAGTACTTGGCAACCCGCGACTTGTTCTTCTCGATGTTTTCCAGGGCCCTAAGACGGATCATGTGTAAATCCTCTAGCTCATCCATCATTAGGCCACTGTAATCTTTGGAGCTCAAATCTTTCTGTAACACAACTCTCCTTGAATCTGATTGCATCTCCCAAGGTAGAACCGCGTGGTGTCCATAAACCAATTCATAAGGAGAGGTCTTTGTAGCTCCATGGGGGGCCATTCGGTAAGCCCACAGTGCCTCACTGAGTACCGAATGCCACCTTCTTGGCTTCCGGTCGATCTTCTTTTGTATCGGCTTGATCATGATCTTATTAGAAGCCTCCGCTTGACCATTAGCTTGGGCATAATAGGGAGAAGAGTTAAACAATTTGATTCCCATGCTTTCAAGCAAACTCTCCGAACTCCGGTGACATGAATTGTGCCCCTTGATCGGTTGTGATTGTCCGAGGGATTCCAAACCGATAGATGATGTGCTCCTTGACAAATTCAACCATGTTTTCCGACATCACCTTCTTCGGTGGGATCGCCTCAACCCATTTAGTAAAATAATCCGTAGCCAAAAGTATGAACTTATGCCCCTTACTAGATGGTGGATTAATCCGGCCAATCAAGTCTATACCCCGGCCCCGAACGGCCATGGCTTGATGATGGGATTCAATGCGACACAAGGACTCTTTGAATATTTACAAACCTCTGGCAATCCTGACATCCCTTGTAATACTCAAAGCAATCCTCTAATATCATCGGCCAAAAGCACCCAGCTTGTCTAATAACCCATTTCATACGGTAGGCCGATTGGTGTGCTCCACATATCCCATCGTGCACTTCGCTCATCATGTTCGTGGCTTCTTCTGGACCCAGGCATCGTAACAATACCCCATCTAATGACTTATAGAACAAATTGTCATCCAGAAGAACGAATTTTATGGCTTTGTACCTGAGCTTCCTAGAGACCTTCCGGGATGGATCTTTCAAGTAATCAATGATCTCTTTCCTCCAATCATCTTCCGCAAGATCCGTCCCCGAGTGCACATACCTCTGCAGCAAACGCTTCTTGACTCTCTTTGTAACCAGAGGCGCTTTGAGCCAGCCTGTTTGCTTCTTCATTATGTTCCCTAGGAATATGCTGTAGAGTTACCAACGGGAAGCTCTTCAAGATTTCCCTGCATTCTTCGTAGTAACTCCTCAGCGCTTCACTTTTGCATTCGTATTGGCCATTCAATTGCTTGATCACCAGCTCTGAATCTCCATAAACTTCAACTGAAATGGCTCCAGCTTCTCTCAAATATTGAAGCCCTCGAAGGAGTGCCTCGTACTCGGCCTGATTGTTTGTAACAGTGGGCTGTATAGGGATGGCAAATTCAAACATCTCACCCCTAGGTGAAATCAGTAGGATCCCTACTCCCCCACCTTTACCACATGATGATCTATCAAAAAATAAAGCCCAAGGGGTAATTTCAAGCAAATCAATTGACGGATCACGATGTTCAGTTATAAAATCAGCAATGATCTGTCCCTTGATGGCCTTTGCCGATTCGAACTTTAACTCGAACTCTGATAAGGCTAAGATCCATTTGCCAATCCTGCCATTCAAAATTGACATAGATAACATATGTTTTATTACATTGAACTTGGAATACACAGTGCATTCGGCATTCAACAAGTAGTGCCGAAACTTTGTACACGAGTAGTACACGCACAAGCATAGCTTTTCCGTAGCCGAATACCTGGTCTCGGGATCAAGTAATTTTCGGCTAAGATATGCTACTACCCGCTCCTTTCCTTCGAATTCTTGAATAAGGGCCGATCCAATGGTTTGGGTATCGGCTGCCACGTACAACTTGAAAGGCTTATCCAGCTGAGGAGGGACCAACACTGGTGGCTCCTTCATGTACTGCTTGATCTCATCGAAAGACTTTTGTTGTTCGTCGCCCCATGTGAACTTCTGATCTTTCTTTAGCCTCAGCAGTGGAGAGAATGACAAAACCTTCTGTGACAAATTTGAAATGAATCTCCTCACGAAATTAATTTTGCCGAGCAGTGATTGCAACTCCTTGAGATTAGTTGGAGGAACAACTTCATCGATGGCCTTCATGCTCTTCTTGCCAACTTCAATTCCCCCCTCGTGGACTAAAAATCCCAAGAACTCTCCAGCTGATACCCCAAAAGCGCACTTGTTTGGATTCATCTTTAAACCATGCTTCCGGGTGCACTCCAAGGTCCTCTTCACATCTTCCAAATGTGTGTCATGACTTAGGGACTTGATTACCACATCATCAATGTAGATTTCCACAACTTTGCCGATCAACTCGTGAAAAATGTAATTCATGGCTCGCTGATAAGTTGCACCGGCATTTTTTAACCCAAATGTCATGACTATCCATTCAAACAGGCCTATATGACCAGGACATCTGAAGGCCGTCTTTGATATGTCTTCTATTGCCATGAAGATTTGGTTGTATCCCGCATTGCCATCCATGAAACTGATCACTTTGTGTCCAGCTGCGGCGTCAATCAACAAATCGGCAATAGGCATGGGGTAACCATCCATCGGAGTAGCTGTTCGGATCCCCGAAATCTATGCGGACCCTCATCTTTCCATTCTTCTTATAAACGGGGACAATGTTAGAAATCCACTCCGCATATCTCGCATGGCCGAACGAAGTTTGCATCAAGTAATCTTTCAACTTCTTTCTTCACATCGGCCAATACCTCATCCTTGTCGATTTTCCGGGGTGGTTGCTTGTATGGTTTGAAACCAGATTTGATTGGCAACCGATGCTCAACGATAGAACGATCCAGTCCAGGCATCTCCGAATAATCCCAGGCGAAGCAATCTTTGTATTCCTTGAGCAGCTTGATTAATTCCTCCCTGAAGTCTGGCTGCAAGTTTGCGCTGATGAACGTCGGCCTTGGCTTATCACCGCTTCCAATGTCAACCTCCTCTAATTTATCAGCCGACATAAATCCTCGCCCAACTTGCCATTAGTGCCATCTACGGGGTTCTCCATCAAAAATTACTATAAGAGCCGACCGCTTGAATCGGTCGTTGATCGCCGCCGACGGGTTCAACAGACCTTCTCCCCGTCTTTCCACGAGAAGCAGTCAATGCCTTGATACTCCCCGGAAAAGTCGTTTCCATGTTTGCAACGCTCACGGAGTCATCCGCTTGGACAACCTCAATATCATCATCCACCCATTGGATGAGGCTGCCGGTGCATGGTGGATGGGACGCAAGCAATTGGCATGAATCCGGTCCGTCCAAGCAATAGGTCGGTGGCTCCTTTACCTTCAATAACAAAGAAGGTAGTGAGCAGTGTCTTGGACCCGATCATCAGATCCACGTGAGCGCATCCCTTGGTGTCTGAAGGATTTCCAGCGAAATCGTTCAGTATTATACTTGTAGGCGTCAGATCGCTAGGGCCCATGCCAAGTTTCCTGAAGGTGGTGTACGGCATTACGTTGACTGCCGCTCCACCGTCGACAAACATCTTGGTCAATGGCTTGCCATTGTCGTATCCTCTCAAGTACAGCGGCCCCATGTGTCGATTTTTGGCCGGTTTGTCGAAGATTGCACCGCTGGCCGGCATCGGTTGTGCCATCATCCCCTCGACTCGCTCATTATCTAGGGACGCCTCTTCCCGCACAATCGGTTAGCGGGAGCCATGAATTCGTTCGACGAGAAAATATACCATGCATGTTGGAGCCGAACGCCTTGACCCTTCCGGTTGGTCCTTTGGACGCCACACCCGCTTTGTTTGGATCTCGGCTTTGCCTCAGTTCACGGTTCCTCAAGCGTTGAACCCGTCTCTTCTGACTTTTCCGCAGGCCAGGCGGGCACCACTGCCCCTTCTGCCAGATGTACTCGTCCTCATCCTCTTCTTGATCAGCCCACCTTAGATCAGCTTGCCGCTTCCTGGGATGATCAATGATTTCAATTTTTTGGCGCCGATCCTCGTTAGGGTGGATCCTTCCAATTCTCTCATGGACGGATCGGCGATTGGCAGTCTCCTGCCTGTACTCAAAATATCTGTCACTGCACTCAGGACAGTTCCTCAGCGTGGGCAGCTTCAAACCCTCGTTCCAACAGTGCCTGAAGAATGCACATCCCCAGTGCGCGCGCTCCTGCTCGCGCGTGTATTGCTCCAGGTCCCTTCTGTGTGCTTCCTCTTCGGCTCTGCGCTTCTCCTCCTCGTATCTTCGCTTCTGGTAGCGCTCTTTTTCCATCAGGCACTGCCACTTGTTGAGGAGGATGCGCGTGGTCACCCTGGGCTTGGCTCTGGATGATTCCCCGATTTCAATGTGGCTCTTGAGAATGCGGGGGGCTTCACCATGCACCGTTCCGGAGAGTTACTTGGCGCTCCGGTCCCTTTGCTCCATCCTGTCGAGCCACGGGCCGATGTCAAGACCTTGACCTTGCCCTTCTCCTCGGCCGTCACCATGTTGACGGAAAAGCCCACCATGTTCGAAGGAAAGGGTGGCCATCCGGCTTCATCTTGTTGTCAAATTTGAGGTGCCCCTTACGGATGGCTTTTTGGATCTTCATCCCGAAGACCTGCGGTCGTTGATGGAGTGCGAATCCCCGTCGTGGAAGCCACGGTAACGTTTCCCCTTGACTCCATCGGGCCGAAGCATGGAATGCCCTTCGGGCAACTCCGATCCGGCCTTCCTTTACCGAGAGCTCAAACAACTTGTCGGCTTTCGTGATGTCGAAGTTGTAGGTGCCCTTGGTCCGTTTGACCCGGCCGATTCATCGTTAATGTCTCTTTCCCCCACATGATTTCGGTGCGGCCACATCCAGTTCATCATCAGAATCCTCGATCAGATCGGCCTTGTCTAAGAACTGGTTGTAGATGTCCGCCACGTCATGCTGCTTGCCAAACCTGGCATCCTTCTTGAAGCCATACGCCTGGTTGCTCATCAACGACAGCTTTTGAGACAGCTGGCCCAAGTTTTCAAACTCCATACCAAACAGTTTCTCACGTACGGCTGGCAGCATCCCGGCGACGGCCATGTCAGCCAACTGGTCATCTGGCAAGTTGAGCGAAAAGCACATGCCTTTAACCTCCCTGAAACTCCTGAGAAATTCCAATGGCGTCTCTCTCGTGCCCTGCGCTTCAGGGTGGCAAGGTCGATCAGCTTCTTCTCTGAGCTGCCGCTGAAATAGTGGGCGTGGAATTTCCTTTCCAGGTCTTTCCATCTGCTAATTGACTCAGGGGGCAAGGACGAAAACCACTGGAACGCCGGGCCCGTCAGTGACGCGGGGAAGTAGCAGACCCTGACGTTTCCTCAGCTGAGCATTCTCCAAGCTGCATCAGGTAACGAGCAATGTGCTCCACCGTGCTTGTGTCATCTTGCCCGGAAAATTTCGTGAACTCCGTCAGAGGTTTCACCCTTGGCGGAAGGAGCACGTTGAAGTACCATTCTGGGAATGGCGGCTTGTAGGCAGGTCCCTGCATTTTTGGCTTGAGGTCGAACTGATTTTGCATCAATTCGGCCATCTTCCGCGCCAGGGCGTCGTCCTCTTGTGCGCCTGCAGCTGGCGCGTAGCCTGGATGGGGGAAAGCGTCAATGGCTCCATAGTTTCCTACCTCGTGGTAGCCTCCGCCGTATAGGTTCCTCTGCAGCCAGTTGTTCGTCGGAGCAATCCGGTGGCCGAAGGCAAGCGGGGCCCCAGGCGAGCCGAACGCTAGGTCCCCGTACGTGGGCTGGTACGGGTTTGGCTGTTGCACAGGTTGACCCGTGCTGCCCTGCGGTGGTGGCTGGATTGGCTGCCCTCCTGAGGCCTGCAGTGGGGGCTGAACTGGTTGACCCCCAGCGCCTTGCGGAGGGGGCTGGAAAGCTTGACTTCCAGCGCTCTGAGGAGGAGGCTGAATTGGCTGGCTCCGTAATGGCGGTTGAGAGCTCGACTCGCCCAGTTCCACGGTGCCCGCTTGGATGGGTGCCTTGCTGAATGCCTGCTCCATGCCCAGGCCAAAGACAGCCCACCATCATTTGCTGGAACGCACCAAGGAAAGCTTTGTGGTGCCTGCTCAAAATGTGGTCTGCAAAGCATCCGGAATGCTTGCATGCACTCCTCTCTCTCTGGTCGGGTTGTGGCGTCGCTCTCCCCCGCCGGCAACACCCCGGGCATCTCATTCTTCGCCTACGGGACGCCACTTCTGTTTTTCTTGAAGGACAGCAGACATTTCTGCTGGAACTGGTCCATGGCGTCCTGGAGCTGCTGTCGTTGTTCGGGAGAGAGGTCCTCAATGTTGACATCCATGATGTCCGTGATTTCAAGCATCTTGATCTCTTCTGCTGTTGTCCCACTGGGCGTGCCAAAAAGTGTGTTGACGCAAAACGTGCACCTAGCGCCAAACACACAGCAAGCCGAACAAGCTGGCTTCACACGCGCAAAGAGTCACGAGACGTGCCAGTCAATTTTTCCTGAAAATTAACAAAAGATAAAGTAGTTAGATACCAAAGCTTGGAACTTGCCGGGTGGTACCAGACAGTTCCATATTTACGGCTAGGAAGCCAGATGGGATGACACATAGCTATAAAGAGCTATCTGCCAATAAACTGAAACCATTCGGGAACTTATAAAAGGAAAAGTAACATTGCCGAATGGATGACGTAAGCATGACGGCGATCGGTCTTTGTTTGAACAAAGATGCACATGCACGAAGCCATGACCGATCCCCATGATAATTAACATTAAATAAATGAATAAATAAAGCGCGAGCATAAACATGTAATAAACAAGCATGCATAGATCCAAAGCACTAGTCTACCGCATGTCTAGGTACTTCAAAACCCGTCGGGTACGATGTCAAACAAATCTATCCACCGCATGATACAATCTAAACATGGAAAGCTAAAAGCATACGTTATTTAAAGCATGAATTATGCACGTGTTCTACTCGTGAAGAAACATAACCGAATACGGCTGAACAGCCGATTCGGGGTCCATGAAGAAGGAACAAACATTACCAAGCGAATAAATCTATCAGATTGGTTTGAAATCTAATCCTCCGGATGACTAGCTCCAAAGCAACGCAAAAACCTGCATCTACCGCATGATACTCAGTTCTTTCAAGATTTATACCAACGTTGGCAAGCTTAAACCCGCAACACGTAACAACCTATATCGATTCGGTTTCGGCTATCGGAAAGCATAAGATCCACGTGTTAAAACACGAATTCTATTCGCATAAGGATCATGAAAAGGATAAAGCCGATCCAAACCCATCTAGATTGGGCCAATAAGTGTTACATGAATCTAAACATAAAGTAAAAACTCAAAGCAACACGAGGTAACTTAATGAATCTATTGGATCTTGCCAAAATCCAATAGAGCCGATAACTAGCTTCAAGCTAGATCTTAGCCTACCGCATGGCTCATGACCTAACAAGAAACCCTCTTGAACCAAGCTTGAATCTACCGCATGACACAAAGCATGGTAGCAAGACTACTTGCATCAGATCTAAATCCACCGCATGATACTAGACATGATACAAGGTTCTTGGTACTCACGGAGGTCGACGGATCGATGAACCCTCTCGAAGAACTCGACGACACGACAAAAGGACTCTAGGGTTTGGCGTAAGGCCGGTTTGTATTGAAGAATGATTGTGTGCATTACATACATTCAGGGCTCATATTTATACCCTGCCAAGTACAATCTCGAATGGATTCGCTGCCTAACTTATCTCTAAGCTTGGTCGCCTATCCATCCATTCGTCCTTCATGCTTGAGCCACGTCACCGTCCAATCCCGCAATATCAGCTCAACTGTTCCTTTGCCGAACGGAAGCAGATAGCCGACCGCAGATCTCTTTGCCAAATATATCTGAAAAAATCCTTCCTTCCACCAGATGGACTCCTCATCGAGCTGGACCCACAAGTCAGACTCCTTGCCAAATTTTGGTGTTAACAAAAAGACCCCAGGTGCCCTACAATTCCATGTTCAGTTGGTTCTTTCAACTTCGAGAAGGCGTTATGCGACCTTGGAGCTAGTGTGAGCGTCATGCCGAGGGATGTGTTCGAGAAGCTACGCCTACCAATGGAGCCTACGGGAATATGTTTGGAGTTGGGAGACAACTCCATTCGCTATCCCTTGGGCATTGCTGAAGATGTACCCGTGAAGGTCGGACACCACTTCATCCCCGTCGACTTCGTTGTGCTTGAGATGGGGGAGAGGGAGAAGCCGCCGCTCATCCTAGGGAGGCCTTTCCTCAAGACCGTGGGAGCTACTATTGATGTTGGCAAGGGGGAGATCACATTCGACATCAATGGAGAAAGGAGTTCCTTCAAGTTCCGTCCAAGAATCGAGGCATGCAACATGATTGGAGTGAAGGGAGAACCAAAACAAACGAAGGGGCTGAAAAAGAAGAAGGAGCCGAAAAAAATGAACATAAAGAAAATCAAAGAAGGTGTTGCATCCGTCAAGACAAAGGAAGAGAAGCCGCCTGTGAAGACCAAAAAAATGACTAAGCCGACTAAGCCGGAAGACAAGCCCGCGCCCAAGATGGTGCGGAAGTGGGTACCCAAGATTGCAACGCCCGCAAAGAGCGTTGATCGGAGTAATCAAGTGAAGAAATCTAGCTATAGACTATAAACGAAGCGCTAGGCGGGGAGGCAACCCGTTTCGTCGAGTCAAGAATAAGCTACGGGAGGACAACCCGATTCCGGGTTTTTCGAGTATTTTTAATAATTTAGTTCTTGAGTTTTATTACGCAAAGGCATTAGACTTAGAAGTGGTTGAACAATATTAGAGACATAATTCTTGATTGAATGTTTGCTTTATCATAAACCCTTTGCATGAACCCTCCTATGTGCTTGTTTGTTCTTTTCTTTTCGAGAAACCTCAACCAAATAATTTCAGAACCTAGCTCAACCTTTCACCCTCATTATGGTGCTGAGTTGACTTATTTTTCATGCTAAAACCACACGAGTAGAGCCACGATTTATGTTTAGGTGTTAATAAAATTCAGCACGTGGTAGAACTCGCGTGAACCTAGAAATCAAAACTTTTGGTTGGTTTTAAAAATCTTTATCCTTGGTTTCTCTAGGATTAGAATTTCTCTAAGCCTATTCTAATTTTGTTTTATTCAAAATCTTTCTTATTTAGCCAAAATTAGAACCTAAGCCTATGCCCCCATGATCAAGCCGGGACAAAGTCTGCTCTCAACCGATGAAGGCAAACTATACCGGTGAGACCGAAATCGACGTAGTCGAAAAATATTTTCGACTTACATTTGTTTTTAATGGTTTAAAAACTTCTCTAAAATTATGTTTGAGCTCTTGCATGGCTCCGAAAAATATTTTAAATTTCGAATTAGAGGAGTGCTTAACCTTAAACACACCTAAATGGAGGCAATCTAGTTTGAATTAATCATGCATGCACCATTGGATTCCCTTTTATCAACTTTCACCAATTCCACATGCAAAGGACAAGCATTGTGGGCAGCAAGCATCAACTTTGCAGGAATTTCATGGGGGCATGTGAAGCAAGTGGAGCTAGGGAGCATGGACATGACCCAAAGCATGAAGCATCAAGTGGAAGGACCAATAATGCAAGAAAAGGAGTGGACGAGAGCGTTTGGGCGGTGCAACTCGTGGAGCACGCGGGTAGGAAAGTTGCAGAGGCGAAATGATCGTCTTGGAAGAAAGACGAGGCGGGGTGGTGCACCAAGGACCCCGGGCGGCCGGCCCGAGCCGGCCGGCCTCACCTACTTAAGGAGCCCCCCGTCTCCCGTTTTCCGCGAGCAAGCTTCCCTCTCCTTCCTTTGTTTGTGTGTTCAAGTTTGTGTGCTCAAAACCTCCGTAGACATAGCCAACCTTCCCAAGCTTGATAGCTCAAGAAAAAAATCCACATCCTTAATCCACTCAAAGTCCACATCCGAAGCAAAGAGTTTAAGTGCCTAGTTACCGGTTGCAACCCGGAGTTTTAGTTGAAGAAAAGAGTGCAGCAACCATGTGGAAGAAAACCACAAGTCTCTTCTCCAAGAAGAAGAGTTCGTCGTCGTCCAAGCCGTCATCAACCACGTCTTCGAGGAGGCACTCGGTTTCCGAGTCTCCCCGGAGCATGGAGACGGATACAGCACCACCGAGGAGGAACGATGCTCTCCTCCTTGGTGGTATGAGGGCTGCAAGAAGCACGTCCATGAGGTTTACCGAACCTCATGGCCACACGGAGGAGCAGCCCGCGCCACCACGACGATCGACCCGTTCAACCGCGCCACCTCCCTGCACTCCGACATACTCTTCGTACGGCTTCATCATCTTGTCATCGGAGGAGGAGGAGAGGCTCTCTAATCTTGAGAAGAGGCTTGTGCCCAACGTCGAGTTCGACGACCAAGCACTCTACACCTTGGGTTTTGGCACCGACATATACTATATGTTGGGGCACCTTGGATGGGTGCAGTTCTCCAACGGAGTATCGGTGGACACCCACTTGGGGTTCGCCTTGGAAATTTTAATGACTATTGCACCCATCCTTGATGATGATGGGGTGCAAAGCTTGTCATTCCGTTTGGAGGGAGTCCAACAAGTGGTTCCCTACGAGCACGTTAGGGAGCTGCTTGGATTCCACAAGGGAGCTCCGGAGAAAGTTGACGTGCCACCCGGCATTTAGCGGGATTTTGGAATATGATCTCCGGAGAAGCCCATCAACAATGCAATTGCATCCGCAACCCCATTATCCGGATATTTCACTCTTGGATGTGCAAGAGGGTATTGGGGAGGATGAAGGAGACAAAGGTGACCGACACGGAGTTGAATTGGCTATACTCGGCTTTAATTGCCAGGCAGCCAATAGACCCCTCTTACCTTATGATCAACCGTTGGTGTTGTGAAGCAACATCGGGGGCGGGTAATATTGGTTCGGGGTGCTACCTCTCCATGTTGGCCTTCTCCTTACGGCCGGGGATCGCAAGGAACCCCGACCATCTTTTGCGTGGTACCTCTCTCGGCTTTGAGTATTTGCGGCAAGGCAAATACATTAGTGGAGATGAGAGAAGAGGTTATCGGTTGGCCATAGTAACCTACCCCTTCCCAATGAGAGGCTTAGGCTTTTCATCGAAGGGAGAGAAGATTGGTTGGAAGAGGGACTCCTTGTCCCTGCAAGAAAGAACAAAAGAGGAAGAATCGTAGAGGAGGGAACATCCTCCGCACAAGCGAGTGGAGCACAACCCAATGTGCAACCATTCGGCGGGATCCCTCCTCCGCCAAGTTATTACGGAGGGCCACAAGAGCAAGCATGGGGGGGTGGTGCACCGGTACCCCCACCAAATTATGTTGTGCCCAACGCTAACTTCGCGGAATCCTACGCTCATCATCCCCAACCACAACAAAGCATGGCCATAATTGGAGGGTATGCTGCAAGAAACGCCCAAAACATCGCAGCCATCCAAGCTAACGCAGCTCAACTTGGTGAAGGCAACGCAAATATTGCCTTTGAACTCGGACGCCTTCACCTCGTGGAGCCAAATCAATTCGTCGGAGGGAATGTCCAATCATATTATGAGCAAGGGTATTATTATCAAGATCATCAACATCAACCACCGGCGGAGGACTAGAAGATTTAGGAACTTTAGTTTTTTTCTTTACTTTTTCTCTGTAATTTTCAGCTTTTGCTTATGTGTGTTTGCGTAGTATTTTCTGTTTTTATTTAAATTTCAGCAAGCATGTTTGTTTATTTTCAGTTTGTATTTCAACTTGATGTCATCATTAATAAAGACACCACCTTGATTATATCATTGGAAAAAAGTACAAAATTCGTGCCATGATGATATATGATTATAATTGCAGTTTTGTTCATCTTTGTAATTGATCTATGCATGTTTAAGCTAGTGCTCTCTTAAAAATACAAATCTGAATTTATTTAAATGCTAGCTTAATTTTCAGCAGAGGTTATGATTAAAATAAAGACCCATAGTGTTTTATGTGCTCTCAAGTTATGAATAGATTAAAGATGTCTTTTATGCTCAAAAATATCGCTAACCTTGTCACAAATATCACTTGTGTGTTGCTCAACCTATCCAAAGCCTTATATATATTTGAGTGCATAAACCTTAGTGTGCAAGATTTATTTTTGAGTGAGTTATTCCAGGCCATGATTTCTCTGGCCCGAGACTAAGAAGTTGGTCATTCCGTTTTTGCGTATCTATCTTTTTGCTAGCCTTTTTATCCGTGCATTGTGTATCCCCGCATTGGAGATCTCACAAACCTCGCCGGATATCCACCCTTAAACCAAATATCATCTTTTGTGATTACCTCCTTGACCACAACCTATCGTTGAGAACGGATCATCAATTCAAGGAAGATCGCAAGACGGTGCCGACATTGAAGATTTCAAGTATCTCTTCAAGGAAAATTATTTTCGGTACCTACCTTATTTTTCTCCTCTTTGCTCGAGGACGAGCAACGTCTAAGCATGGGGGAGGAGGTAGGTACGGTGCAGTTTCAGAGTTCAAAAGGGGAGTATGTTTTTTAAAAAAATGATGATGAAAGCAAAAAAATTCGGCGACGAACGTGACTTCCAAGGTGAAGGTCTCACAAGAAGAAAGAAAAAAAAAATATATATATATAATAAATGAAAGAAAGAAAGAAAGAAAGAAAGAAAGAAAGAAAGAAAGGAATGAGAAATATGAGAAAGAGAGAGAAAATATATGCGTAAAGTGAACTCCCCGGTTCTCTAAGAGTGCATTCAAGGCTTCAAGTTTAAAAGATCCATTCTCATTTTCCAACCATGTGCAATCCGATAACGAGGACTTCCTTTGTGCCTCGGGATCACTCTTTGCCATTTGCACATGTCCACTCATCTAAAAGTGTGTGTATTTTTCTCTTTCCCCTCCTTGATTTAACATTATTTTCCAATGACCTTTTTGACGAGTCTCGGTAAGACCATGAGAAGCTTGTCTTGTTTTGACAACACCTCATTTATAAAATCTTGTTAGGACTAAACTTTCCCAAAGCTCCATATAAAGCCTACCACACATATATGTTATGAGAGGGAAAGGAGTAGAATATATAGGCTTGAGAGACAAGTGAGATGAGAGTTCATGAGCAATATACAAGATGATTTAAATTTGTGAACTTGGTTTAGCTTTTCTTTATCTTGTTCTTTATTTCAAAAATTCTGAGATCTATTTAAACTTTGTGAGCATGTTAATACTTGTGGGATAAGCTTAATAAGAATCTACCCTCCGTGGAGATGAAGGCTAGTACATTATGGAACTTCAATAAATTAAAATTTTGAGAGCGTTATGTTTTCTCATGTATGATCAAGTGCAAGGTTTAACATTGTTTGACAATGATGATATCCATCGAAGGCTTACTCGAGGACGAGCAAGGTTTAAGCATGGGGGAGATGTTGACGGTGAAAATCTGTCAACCTAGCCATGAGTTTTTGTAACACCCTAAATTCCACTTCTTGAATTTGATTAAAATTTGCTTAGCAACATTTCGATCTCACTTAAGGAATATAAGGATGTTGTGCTCTTATAGGCATTTAATCATTTTTATTAATTAATTAAAGAAATATAGGAGTTTACCATTGCCCGCGTGTCATCCCCCACCTCGCGGCCGAGTCCGACCCGACTCGCACGCACCGCGCCGCCGCCGTCTTCGCCTCGGGCCCGCCTCCCGAGCCGGGCCCACGCTGCCAGGGGCCTCCGCACCCCCTATTTAACCACCGCCGCGCACCCCTGGGGCCCTCGCCAAAACCCTAGCAGCTCTAGTGCCCGCCGCCGCCAGCGCCCAAACCCTAGCCGGCCGCCGCGCTCGAGCTCCGCCGTCGCTGTTTCCCCGTTGCCTTGGAGCTGAATTCCAGGACCGCCGCGCGGTAAGGAACCCTCACGTGACGTTTGTTGGCGCTCTCGTGCACCTCGTCGCCGGATTCATCTTCGCCGGAGCGCCGCCGCGGTTTTTGCTCGCTGTCCGCCGCGTCGGGCCGTCCTCGCCATTCCTGGAGGACGCCGCGGTGTTCGCCAAGCGCTCGTCGACGTCTCGGTGCAAAACCCGCAGCAAATGGTGCACCCCAGTGCCGTTTTGAGTTTGCGCCGCCGCTCGCCGTCGCCGCACCGCCGCGCCGGCGCCACCGCCGGTCGCGCCCCGCCGCTGCCGCGCTTGCTTGAGACCGGAGCCGCCGGATCGCAGATCTACGGCCCGATCGCGTCCAGCCCTGGTCAACAGTTTCAATCTTACCGGTCAACCGTGTCAACCCAGCCACGTTAAACCCTAGCCGCTCGATTTAGATCCAGTGGCCCAGATTCATCCCCGTAGCCTCAGCCGCGCGCTTTTGCTAAAAGAAAACCTGAGCTTTTCCAAATTTGCAACCCGGTCCTCCCACCTTAGAAAACCTTTACGTTTAAGCCCTGTTTTCTTCTGTTTTAGCCCGAAAGCTTAAAATCCTTTACAGTTTAGTCCTAAAACTTGTTTTAATCATAACTTCGTCGTTTTAGCTCCGTTTTTAGCGTTCTTTATGTCCACGCGACCGTCTCGACGAGTAGAATAGTTTTCTGTTGTTTTTGTTACTGTTTGAGATGATTGGTGTACTGTTTCTTATTTATTTCCATTGTTTGCTTGTATGTGATGTGTGGAGCGTAGCGTACGAGCAATTCGGGGACCTTCGTCGTTGTTGAAGAGTATCAAGACCCTGAGCGGTTTTCGGTCTTGGTAGAAGGCAAGTCCTTGCTACATTCCCGTTAAATTCCTATTACAACATGCATTTCAATTACACCATTGTTTATTACTGCTATGCATTAAATTGATGGGTCCTATCACTAAGGTTCGACTAGTTTTGTTATACTATGCCTTGATCAACCTGGGTTTACATTATCTTGGGTAGCACTTGCTAGCGCTTTATGTGGTCTTGGGATGGTTTAATGAACACTTGTTAATATGGCTTTATTTATGCTATCATTCATGTAATGCAAGAACACTTTATACTTGTTAATCGGAACATGGAGCGACCACCCAGGAAAACAGTACTACCACAAGACATATGGCTCTGTCTTGGCTTATTAATTAGTGAACTAGATGTTAGGTATGCTTTACCGATAAGGGTTGGGGGCTGGCGGGTAGTGGCGTATGGACTGCTCGGGCACGGGTGTGGGCTTAGCTAAGACACGATACTCGTCGGGAGCTTTATACGTTGCACCGACCGGAGGTAACCTAGCGGGCGACCTTCATCCGGGGATCTTTGTAACGGCCTCGTAGCGTCCCTATGCAATCACACCTCGGAAGTGTGGTATGGTGCCTTGCAAACACCGCATGGTTGAGTCTAAAACTCTTTCGGGTTTTTACACGACTTGTGGGTAAAGATGTACAACCTCTACGAGTGTAAAACTAACTAGTTAGCCGTGCCCACGGTCAAGGGCGGCCTGGACCCTCACATGATTAATTCTATGGAAGATGGAACTTTTAAACTTGTGCATTACATTTTATGGATCTGTTGCATTTTATTATCTGGGTTTGGTATATACTTACACTTGCTAGTAACAGTTGCTTAATAAAACTTGACCAACTAAAATGCTGACTTGCTTATGAGCCAACAGCTTCCACCATAAAGCCTTGCATGTTGTTATAGAACTTTTCCCTTGTTGAGTACGACATGTGCTCATGCTTGTTGTTCCTTTATTGCATCTACACTACCGCCGTCGCTTGCTCGGATGGGCGTTTTGAAGACTACAATGATGAGTTCGATGGGTTCTAGGCGTCCGTTCTCCGGTCGGTACCGCCCGTGGAGGACTTCTACGTGTGTTTCTTTTCCGCTCGTTAGCTACTCGAACGATTGTTTAGTTGAGACATTCGGTCATGTAATAACCGTTTAATACTCTCTTTACGCTTTACACCGTGTTTTGGTATTCACTGCGTCGATGCATGTGTGTAACTAGATCCCGGCGCACATGTATTCTTGCATTCGGGTTTGTCCTTAAATCCGGGTGTGACAAAGTGGTACCGAGCCGTGTTGATCGTAGGACGTTAGCCTAGTTAGAACTCGGTCGAAAACTAAGGATTTTATAATAATAGAAGCCACACATAGCTTAGCTTGCTTTATTCTATTTTATTACATCTAATCTTGGTTTAATCTTATCCTTGTTTGCTTTTGTTATCTAAGCTTGGCCTTGTCTCTTTTAGTAATCTGCACTTGTCTCACCTATCTTAGATGGTTCGCCGACTGAAGACCACTCGTTCAGGTGCCTACCGCTTTCCAAGGTACCTGGAGGACCAGGACTTCTACTACTACTCCACGGACAGTGAGGAGCACCAGGAAGCTTCTGGAGAGGGAGGTGAACTGCACTCTGCTTCAGGGCAAGCTTCACCGCCTGCTGTCATTGAGCTGGCGGATGATGAGCCAGAAGAGCCAGATGAAGAGCAAGAGCCAGAGGAGGAGCCGACCGAAGAGCCAGAACAAGGAGGTGATCCGGATGACCACTCAGACCCCGAGGACTCGACCCGGGAGGATGGAGATGCTGAGGATCACCCAGCGCCAGAGAAGTGGAAGGTGGTCATTTTCACCATGATGGAGGGCATGCACGCTTTCCGTCCAAGTTGAGGAGGCTCTTCCAGCGTCTTCAGCTGCCTGTGACGATCGACTACGTTGGACTGAAGAGGACTCACCCTCGCTATCCAACCCAGTGGGATGTGTCTGTGCGCATCTTGGAGGATAACCCGCTGGATGGAGGACTGTATGAGGTTGTTGTCCACCAGGCTCTAGCTACCAGAGCTACCTTCACCGCCGGGAGAGATGATGCAGCTAGGAGGGCTCTATCCACGTGGTGCTATGAGGAGGCTCATCATCTCACCAACTCCGTATGGGGTGATCTACCCCGTCGTCGCTCTGGAGCTGTGGGCAGTGAGATTCCAATGGCCAATGAAACTTTGGGAGCACGCTATGCCATGCAAGTGGGACACGTAGCAGCTCTCAACACCAACTTGGATGACACCCTCATTGAGCTTCAAGACCTCCGCGACCAGCAAGATGAAGACCGTAGGGAGATCAAGAGGCTCAAGGCAGTGATCGCGGGACAAGATGAAGAAGAGGTGCGGGGAAGATGGAGAGGACCGGGCTCGCCATGTCACCAAGACCCGCAAGGACAAGCTATGGGTCACTTGGATCCCGCACTAGGATCATTTGGCCATAGGTGTTAGGTGTTAGGAGTCTTTATCTTTCAGTTATCGAGTCTGTAATCGTTAGAACGACACGTTGGATCGGTGTGTTGGATAGTGGTGTGTTTGAATGCTTGGTTTGTGAACATCTATGAGTTGGAATTTTGTTTGATTGCAGTGTGTTGTGGATTAATGCCACAATGACATTGGTTTAGTAATAGAGTTTGATTAGTGGGTTTAAGTTCTGTTCCAGCTATCCTTTATCTTGCAAATTCGTAATTCTTTATCTATCATACTTTATCTATCTTAAGGAATATTGTAGTGCTGAATCTGTTCGCGTCACTTCCTGACACAGCAGTAGTGTTTTAATTTTATCTCGAGCTACAGAACTCCGAATTAAGTAAAACCAGTGGGGTTAGTTCACAAATTTCATACATGATTTTCTGTCAAAAATTCAGCTCTATCCAATTTATATTCTGGGAGTTATGGACGAAACATTAAGTCAACAGAAATCTGTCAATTCCTGCTGACACACCTGACTTCATTATTTTATATCTCGAGTTGTAGACCTCCGATTGAGGCAAAACCAGTTGGGTTAGTTCAGTAATTTCATACACCATATCTCCAGAAAAATTCGTGGTTTTTGGTTACTGGTACAGAGAGATATCTTGGTTTCTTTACAGCTATCAGAATCTGTCATAATCTGGAATTCAGCATTGTTTATCTTTTCAGCTTTTTCAATTGCTGTCATAATCTAAATCAGTGTTTCTAACGCTCAGATGGTAAACACCAGGTCCGGATCAGGGGTTGATCAGCCTCCAGTGGTTCGTCAAGGTCGAGGCAACAGTTCGGGCAGTGCACCGCCACCACCACCGCCACCAATGGATCCCATGCAGCAGTTCTTCCAGAACCAGATGCAGCTACTGGAGAATCTGACAAACACTGTGGCCAACCTGCAGGCCCAAGCTAACAACCCGCCTCAGCCACTGCCACAGCAGCCAGCTCCCATGAACAGGCACAGGGAGTCCATGAGCCACCGTCTGCCAGTTTTCACCCATGCTGCAGATCCACTTGATGCGGATGATTGGCTGAAGACTGTGGGCAAAATGCTCACCACGGCTCAGTGTGATGACAGGGAGAAGGTCCTGTTTGCTGCAGGTCGACTCCAGGGATCTGCAGGAGCATTACACTACCGCCCATGCTGCACCCGACACCATCACCTGGCAGGAGTTCACAGAGAGCTTCAGGAACCACCATATTCCTACCGGGGCGATGAGGCCGAAGAAGAAGGAGTTCCTCTCTCTCAAGCGGGGAGGAATGTTAGTGGCGAGTACCGAGACGGATTCATCGAGGCTGTCTCGCTATGCACCAGAGGAGGTAGCTGATGATCCTAAGAAGCAGGAGCGCTTCTTGGAAGGTTTGGCTGGACCGCTTCGTTACCAGCTGACGTCTCATACCTTTCCGACCTTCCAGCAGCTGTTAGACAAAGACATTGTCTTGGAGTCCATGCGCAGAGAGCTGGGAGAACTGAAGAGGAAGGCCTCCACTCCGGGACCGTCTGGGAGCCACACTCGTCCCCGCTTTACCTCACCGCCGGGAGTTCCGTTCCGTCCAGGAGGTCAGACAGGAGGCTATGGTCAGCAGTCGTATCAGTACCAGCCACAACACTATCAGCAGTTCCAGCGCACTCCCCGGCGGTCGTATCAGTACCAGCCACAACACTATCAGCAGTTCCAGCGCACTCCCCAGCAGTTTCCGCGCCCAGGGCCGCAGACTCCACGCCCTGCTTACCCGCAGCACCGTCCGATGACTCCTCTTGTTACGCCCGTGAGGCCAGGCGCACCACACACCCCCGCGGGCAACACTTGCTTCAAGTGTGGAGAGGTTGGGCATTATGCTAATGCCTGTCCTAAGAGGCACCCCCCATACACCCACGTGCAGAACCAGCAGATGCAGTAGATGAGGAGCAGGAACCAGACCCCACAGAGCAACAAGGGGCAGCAGAGTCAGGGCAGTGGCAGGGTGAACCACGTGAGTACCGAGACTGCTCAGGAGAGTCCACAAGTGGTGCTTGGTATGTTCTTTGTCAACTCTATCCCCGCATCTGTATTATTTGATTCTGGAGCTTCCCATTCGTTTATATCTGCTCAATTTGTGGCCAAGCATAGCATACCCATGTGTCCCATGAAACAAACCATGATAGTTAAGTCACCAGGGGGGATATGAAATCTTTATATATGTGTCGTAATGTTAGACTAAAGATCATGGGAGCAGACTTCTGGGCAAACTTGATAGTGCTGGAATCAAAGGATCTTGATGTTATACTGGGTATGGATTGGTTGGGCACACATGATGCGACGATACAGTGTGCTAAGAGGACTGTTCTTCTCACTGGTCCTAGCGGGGAAAAGATTGAACTTGTGGCTGATCCACCGTCAGATGCAGGAGGTTCTGTGCAGCAGCTGGATGGCAAGGCTTTGGAGGATATCAGGGTGGTCAATGAGTACCCGGACGTGTTTCCAGAGGAGTTGCCAGGTATGCCACCTGACCGAGATGTTGAATTTGTTATTGATCTATTACCTGGTACTGCTCCTATTTCTAAACGTCCATATAGAATGTCTAGTACACAATTGATAGAACTTAAGAAACAGATTAAAGAATTATTGGAGAAGGGGTTTATCCGTCCTAGTTCATCACCTTGGGGAGCACCGGTTACCTTTGTTGAGAAGAAGGATGGTACTCAGAGGATGTGTGTGGATTATCGATTTCTTAATGAGGTTACGATCAAGAATAAGTATCCATTGCCTCGCATTGAAGACTTGTTTGATCAGATGAGAGGTGCTAAGGTGTTCTCTAAGATTGATTTGCGTTCTGGTTATCATCAGATGAAGATCAGATGGTCGGATATTCCTAAAACCGCATTCACCACCGGGTATGGGCTGTACGAGTATATCTGTTATGTCCTTTGGGTTGACAAATGCACCGCCTACTTTATGTATCCGATGAACAAGGTGTTTATGGAATACTTGGATAAGTTCGTTGTGGTGTTTATTGATGATATTCTGGTTTACTCTAAGATTGAGGAGGATCATGAGGAGCATTTGAGGCTTGCTTTGCGAAGTTGAGAGAGCGGCAGTTGTATGCCAAGTTCGGCAAATGTGATTTACGGTCGAAGGAAGTCTCTTTTCTGGGGCATATCATCACAGATGGAGGTATCTCAGTCGATCCAGCTAAGGTAGAAGATGTGTTGAAGTGGGAACCGCCGAGGACAGTTAAGGGGATCAGGAGTTTCCTTGGACTTGCAGGGTACTATCGATGGTTCATTGAGGGGTTCTCTAAGATTGTGAAGCCTCTCACCACCTTACTGGAGAAGGATAGAGAGTTTAAGTGGACTGATGCCTGTCAGCAGAGTTTTGAGGAGTTGAAACAGAGGTTGACAACCACTCCAGTGCTTGTGATGCTAGACTTGCAGAAGGGCTTTGATATCTACTGTGATGCATCGAGACAAGGTTTGGGTTGTGTTCTTATGCAGGAGGGACACGTCATAGCTTATGCATCAAGGCAGTTGAGGAAGCATGAGCAGAACTATCCTACACATGATCCGGAACGCGGGGTACCGTGGTTCATGCGTTAAAGATTTGGAGACTTTACATCATGGGGACCAAGTGCCGGATCTACACCGACCACAAGAGCTTAAAGTACATATTCACTCGAAGGATCTTAATCTGAGACAACGCCGATGGTTGGAGCTGATCAAGGATTATGATCTAGACATACAGTATCATCCTGGGAAGGCTAATCTGGTTGCAGATGCTTTGAGTCGGAAGGGACAGGCCAATACAGCTTTGGTGTTCCAGCTGCCTGACGAGCTGATGAGGGAGTTCGAGGGACTCAATCTGGGAATAGCTGCTCACACTGAGGGAGTCACTTTGGAGGTAGAATCTACTCTGGAGCAGCAAATTCGCGAAGGACAGCTGGAGGATGAGGAGATCAAGGAGATCAGGGACACCATGGAGAGGGGCAAGGCCCCGGATTTCACTGAGGATGATCAGGGTACGATATGGTTCAAGAATCAGATCTGTGTGCCTGATGTGGGAGATCTCCGGAAGACGATCTTGAGAGAGGCCCATGATTCAGCTTATTCCATCCACCCAGGTAGTACTAAGATGTATCAGGACCTAAAGCAGAGGTATTGGTGGTATGGGATGAAGAGGGATGTAGCCGCTCACGTTGCATTGTGTGACACGTGTCATCGCGTTAAGGCAGAACATCAGAAGCCAGTTGGATTGTTGCAGCCATTGAAGGTGCCTGAATGGAAGTGGGAAGAAATCGGTATGGACTTTATAGTGGGATTGCCACGGACACCAGCTGGGTATGATTCGATATGGGTCATAGTGGATCGCCTGACTAAGGTAGCTCATTTCATTCCGGTTAAGACTACTCATTCAGGTGCGAGATTGGCCGAGCTGCACATGTCGCGTATTGTGTGTTTGCATGGTGTACCTAAGAGGATAGTATCTGACAGGGGTACCCGGTTCACCTCGCGTTTCTGGGAGAAACTTCATGAGTCCATGGATACGAAGTTGCATTTCGGTTCGCCCTATCACCCGTAGACGAAGGTCGACTGAGAGGACGAATCAGATTCTGGAGGATATGTTGAGAGCATGTGCTCTTAAGCATGGTGGTAGCTAGGGCAAGAGCTTGCCGTATGCTGAGTTTTCTTACAACAACAGCTATCAGGCCAGTCTGAAGATGGCACCCTTCGAGGCACTGTATGGGAGGAAGTGCAGAACATCGTTGTAGTGGAGTCAGACAGGTGAGAGTCAGTTGTTTGGGACAGACATCATCAAGGAGGCAGAGAGGCAGGTTCAGATCATCAGAGAGAACTTGAGAGTTGCTCAGTCCAGACAGAAAAGTTATGCAGACGGGAAGAGAAGAGATGTATCTTTCCAAGAGGGCGACTATGTGTATCTGAAGGTGTCCCCTATCAGGGGTTTGCGCAGGTTTAAGGTGAAGGGAAAGTTGTCCCCTCGCTACATTGGACCTTTCCGGAACTTGCAACGAGTGGGAGAGGTAGCATACAGACTTGAGTTGCCCGTGCAGCTTGCAGATGTGCACGATGTGTTCCATATCTCTCAGTTAAAGAGAGGTCTCAAGCCTCATGATAAGGAACCGTTGCCTATGGATGGGTTGGATGTGAAGGAGGATCTCACCATTACTGAACGGCCTATCAAGATTACGGGATGATTGACACGGGTTACAAGAAACCGGACCTTCACGATGTGCAAAGTGCAGTGGAGTAATCATGTAGAGGATGAGGCAACTTGGGAAAGAGAAGAGGAGTTGAAAGCAGAATATCCACATCTCTTTGATCCATCCGAATCTCGAGGACGAGATTCATCTTAAGGGGGGTAGGATTTGTAACACCCTAAATTCCACTTCTTGAATTTGATTAAAATTTGCTTAGCAACATTTCGATCTCGCTTAAGGAATATAAGGATGTTGTGCTCTTATAGGCATTTAATCATTTTTATTAATTAATTAAAGAAATATAGGAGTTTACCGTTGCATTCATGTTGGTGCATTGATTTTGGGTGTTTGGATTCAAATCTTGGTTTGAATTCGAAACTTGGTTGCTTGTTTAATTAGAATTAGAATACAGGAAAAAGAAAGAAGAAAACCAGCTTCCCAGTCATGTTTTTGCCACGGCCCAGCGCGCGAAGTCCGCCAGTAGCCCCTCAGTTCTTCCCTCGCGTCCGCTTGTAAACCGCAGCCCAGCCCAGCTGAGTTTCTCGGCCCACCGCGGCCCGCCGCCGCGCCGGGCCGACACACGGGGCCCGCGTGTCATCCCTCACCTCGCGGCCGAGTCCGACCCGGACTCGCACGCGCCGCGCCGCCGCCGTCTTCGCCTCGGCCCGCCCTCCCGAGCCGGGCCCACGCTGCCGGGGGCCTCGCACCCCCTATTTAACCACCGCCGCGCACCCCTGGGGCCCTCGCCAAAACCCTAGTAGCTCTAGTGCCCGCCGCCGCCAGCGCCCAAACCCTAGCCGGCCACCACGCTCGAGCTCCGCCGTCGCCGTTTCCTCGTCTCCTTCGAGCCGCATTCCGGGACCGCCGCGCGGTGAGGAACCCTCTCGTGTCGTTTGTTGGCGCTCTCGTGCACCTCGTCGCCGGATTCATCTTCGCCGGAGCGCCGCCGTGGTTTTTGCTCGTTGTCCGCCGCGTCGGGCTGTCCTCGCCAGTCCTGGAAGACGCCGTGGTGTTCGCCAAGCGCTCGTCGACGTCTCGGTGCAAATCCCGCAGCAAATGGTGCACCCCAGTGCCGTTTTGAGTCTGCGCCGCCGCTCGCCGTCGCTGCACCGCCGCGCGGCGCCGCCGCCGGCCGCGCCCCGCGCCGCCGCGCTTGCTTGAGACCGAGCCGCCGGATCACGGATCTACGGCCCGATCGCGTCCAGCCCCGGTCAACAGTTTCAACCTTATCGGTCAACCGTGTCAACCCAGCCACGTTAAACCCTAGCCGCTCGATTTAGATCCAGTGGCCCAGATTCATCCCCGTAGCCTCAGCCGCGCGCTTTTGCTAAATGAAACCCTGAGCTTTTCCAAATTTGCAACCCGGTCCTCCCACCTTAGAAAACCTTTACGTTTAAGCCCTGTTTTCTTCTGTTTTAGCCCGAAAGCTTAAAATCCTTTACAATTTAGTCCTAAAACTTGTTTTAATCATAACTTCGTCGTTTTAGCTCCGTTTTTAGCGTTCTTTATGTCCACGCGACCGTCTCGACGAGTAGAATAGTTTTCTGTTGTTTTTGTTACTGTTTGAGATGATTGGTGTACTGTTTCTTATTTATTTCCATTGTTTGCTTGTATGTGATGTGTGGAGCGTAGCGTACGAGCAATTCGGGGACTTCACCGTCGTTGAAGAGTATCAAGACCCTGAGCAGTTTCCGGTGCTGGTAGAAGGCAAGTCCTTGCTGCATTCCCGTTAAATTCCTATTACAACATGCATTTCAATTACACCGTTGTTTATTACTGCTAAGCATTAAATTGATGGGTCCTATCACTAAGGTTCGACTAGTTTTGTTATCCTATGCCTTGATCAACCTGGGTTTACTTTATGTTGGGTAGCACTTGCTAGCACTTTATGTGGTCTTGGGATGGTTTAATGAACACTTGTTAATATGGCTTTATCTATGCTATCATTCATGTAATGCAAGAACACTTTATACTTGTTAATCGGAACATGGAGCGACCACCCAAGAAAACAGTACTACCACAAGACATATGGCTTTGTCTTGGCTTATTAATTAGTGAACTAGATGTTAGGTATGCTAAACCTGATAAGGGTTGGGGGCTGGCGGGTAGTGGCGTATGGACCTGCTCGGGCGCAGGTGTGGGCTTAGCTAAGAAACAGTACTCGTCCGGGAGCTTTATACATTGCACCGACCGGGTAACCTAGCGGGCAGCCTTCATCTGGGGATCTTTGTAACGGCCTCGTAGCGTCCCTATGCAATCACACGTCGGAAGTGTGGTATGGTGCCTTGCGAACACCGCATGATTGGGTCTAAAACTCTTTCGGGTTTTTACGCGACTTGTGGGTAAAGATGTACAACCTCTGCGAGTGTAAAACTAACTAGTTAGCCGTGCCCACGGTCAAGGGCGGCCTGGACCCTCACATGATTAATTCTATGGAAGATGGAACTTTTAAACTTGTGCATTACATTTTATGGATCTGTTGCATTTTATTATCTGGGTTTGGTATATACTTACACTTGCTAGTAACAGTTGCTTAATAAAACTTGACCAACTAAAATGCTGACTTGCTTATGAGCCAACAGCTTCCACCATAAAGCCTTGCATGTTGTTATATAACTTTTCCCTTGTTGAGTACGACATGTGCTCATGCTTGTTGTTCCTTTATTGCATCTACACTACCTGGCTGCTGCTCAATGGGCGTTTTGAAGACTACAATGATGAGTTCGATGGGTTCTAGGCGTCCGTTCACCGGTCGGACTTTTCGTGGACGACTTCTACGTGTGTTTCTTTTCGCTGTTAGCTACTCGAACGATTGTTTAGTTGAGACATTCGGTCATGTAATAACTGTTTAATACTCTCTTTACGCTTTACACTGTGTTTTGGTATTCACTGCGTCGATGCATGTCTGTAACTTGATCCTAGCGCACATGTATTCTTGCATTCGGGTTTGTCCTTAAATCCGGGTGTGACAGTTTACCTTCAGTGTTGGCATGAGGTTTATACCTTATCCATTGGTACTAACCCCCGTGGTATAACAAGTTCACATGTGCATGTCGGTTTTGGAGTTTAATGTTTATGCAGCGTTTTAGCGTTGAATGCAAGACTTTCGGGATAAGTTCATCAAGCACCTCATGACAAGATCTTGAAGCCCCATACAAGTCATGCAACGAAGCAAACTTAACTCCAAGAAGCCAGGGACTTGATCCGAGAAGACGACAGACTCCGAGGACCTGACCAGAAAAGTGCTGAATCTTGCAAGACAAGGAGTTGAGTCCAATTCGGAGAGAAAGCGACGACATGGACCTACATGCGAAGGGGGAAACATCCGAGAAGCAAGGGAACCGACGTAGAGCAAAGGAGCCCTCGGGGCCGGGCTCGGATGGGCCCGGAGCCGGCCCGGCCCGGTCCGTCGGCCCAGGCCCATCCAGGGCCCATTTGCCCCCTCCTTTGCCCTAGCCGCCAATCGGGCTATTTATAGCCCCCTGACCGAGAGCCACGCATCATAGAATTCGTCATCGGCTGCCGAGGAGTAAAGAAGAGAGGGACACCATCTCGGAGAGGAGAGGGTCGAGCTAGTTGACTAGGGTTTCCCTAGCCGACGTGGGAACCTTGCACGGAAGACCACGTCGGAGTTCCCGGAGCTAGAAGCAAGATCAAGGAAGGATCCCGGTGGTGATCTTGTGTATGTATCATTGTTATAGTTGAATTATCAAGTTGAATCTTTTCCTAGCGATCAAGTGTTTCCTCGAAGATTTCGTTTTTCGATCGGCTTTGCTTATTCAAATTCTATTCTCGAGATAGATTACATAGGGTGTTCTTGTAGCCGCGGTGGCTAGAGGTACACGCCGGATCTTCCGAAAGAATCTCGACTTGTCTTTTGACTCGCCCTAAGCTCCCCGCATGAATAGGGATACGTTGTGACAGAACGGGGGTTCCGAAAGGCGGATGTTTTTGGATTTGGACGGGAAACCACGATTTAAAGAGGCTTCTATTAAGATTCGATTTGCTACTTCTTCTCTTGCTTGGAACTTCAACAAAAGGCTTACCCCGATCCCTCTAGATCGGTTTATCTACCCAATCTTACTTTGTTTTCTCCGATCTTTAGTAGATTAGATTCGTTTCGTGTCTTTTACTTAGATGCATTAGGGTTTCTTTTATCAAAGATTGAAGTTACTTGGCTTTATTAGATTAAGTTTTGCGTCACACATTTGTTCCACGGATTCGATACCTTGGGTTCACCACTCGAGGGAAGAAGGGTCCCTTGACTACGACGGGAGACTTGTCCGCTTGGAAGTCACAAACGAACTTTGATATAATTATTAACCGTCAACACAGCGTCACGACTGCAATGAGCTTCTGACTCGCACGCTGTGGCGGATTTGGGTTGTCGACATTGAAGTCGGCATTGATGCGCTCGCAGGCCTGCTTGCCGAGCTCACGCACGCGTTCGCCGCGCGCGGAGGCTTCTCCGGCAATGGAGTCTCGCAGCAGCCGCACCGCGTGGTACTCCTCCACGAGCTTAGCTTTGAGCTCTCGCGCTTGAGCCAGTTGCGTGTTGATGTCCGCGACCCTTGTTGGTGAGGCAGGAGGTGCGCTTGGCCCTGGGTTCCGGGGTACGCCAGTCCCTGGATTTTGGTGGGCTGCTCCGTCGCCTGCCCCCGCCACGTTCGTGCTGTCGGCCTGGTCGTTGACAACCACCACGAAGCACTCATGTGCCAGGTCGTAGCTCCTGACACTAGAGTCGTCGGAGCAGCCGAACCAGTAATCCGCAGTGTCGAGGAACCGCTAGAACATTACCGGGTCCGGCACGCTTGAGAAGTCCCACTCCGCATACCCGTGCTAGGTCGCGGGGGGTAGCTCGCTGGCCGAGCCATGGTACGACTTGTCATTGGTGGTGGTGATGAGGTTTTGGACCGCCAGTAGGTGGTGGCCGGGTAGATCCTCGTACGCCGCCACGTTGGTGCTGGCAGACGAAGCGTAGGCTGTCGCGGTGTTATGCATCCCGTGAGTGAACTGTGACTCGGTGGCCGCGTGCTCCCTCGTGGGCGCCGCTGTCTCGCTGGCGGGTGTGTCGCCTTGCGCCGCCGCACGCGCTGCTCGACGTCACTCCATTCGCGCCTGGCGCGAGCGCTGGCCAAAGCGCCGCCGGTGTCGGGGCGCGGAAGTGCCCGTAGCATCCGCCTGAGTGTCACACCCGATTTTCCGAAGAAAACCAAGTGCTTAACTATATGTATGCCAGGATCAAGTTTCATACATATAGTGACATCATAGTGAATAACAGAAACAATATCACGTAAAGAAAGAGATTATCAGAGATTTACGGCGGAATCTCGGGGGAAGCAAATGTTCCAAACTTCACGAGCAATCGGCGGGGGTTGCGTACGCCTAGCACCATCTTCCGGACTTCGTGCACCTTCTTCTTTTTCTCATCGGCGTTTAAGCAAGGATGAGTACACTTATGGTTGGTACTCGGCAAGGCCACGAAATAACCGGAAAGCAATATTAAATCCATATTTAAGTTCATTAATCATGTGAGGGTCCAGGCCGCTCTTGACCATGAGCACGGCTCGTTATAACGGTTTAACACTGCGAGAGGTTGTGCACTTTCACCACAAGTCACGTAAAAGTTCCGAAGAACTTTGAACCCAACCATGTTGTGCAAAAGTAGGCGAATACCACACTTCCAAGGTGTGGTTGCATAGGGACGCTACGAGGCCTTTACAAAGAGTCCTCCAATGTGTATTAGTCCATAGTAGCACGTCCTAGAGGCTATCTTTCGTTCCTTCCTTCTACCCTCAGACCCGGTTAGCCTAGAAGAGCACTTCCGTTCCAAAACCTGTCCAGAGTAGAAGAGTCATAAAAGCATTCCTCTGTACCCCAAGCTACTAAGGCTAATAGCCACACAAGACTTCCCTAATTAATTGGCCAAGACAGAGCCATATGTCTTGTGGTTGTACTGTTTTCGTGGGTGGTTCTCCATGTTCCGATTAATTTACAGTGTTCTTGTATTAAAGCATAGGTAGAAGGATGGTTAGGGTCACTTGCCTTTCTCAACAAAAAGCTACTCTTCCTCTTCTGCTCTTGCTCTTTTGGTACTTTTGATCTTCAGGGCTTTCGATCAGCAGCTCGATCTTCTACTCGAAGCAAACATCGAGCACAAGATGCAGAGCAGACAAACAAGAACAACTAAGAACAATAAACCAAGCATGAAAAGCTTTTAAAAGAGGACAAGTTTTGGTTCTAGGACCGCGAACGAAAAGAATCGGAACTATCGTAAGATTTGGATTATATCACACAAGACTATGTGCTTGGTAAATTTTAATTCAAAAAGATGTGCATAAGTTATTTCAGAGAGATACCTTATTTAATAATTAAGCAAGTTATATTTATATAAAAGGAACGGTGTATAACTTATTCCAATTTTATTTATAAATATTCAAGTATTATTTTATGCAAATTAAACATTTTAATTTAAAAGAAGCATGTAAAGCATCTAAACGAATATCTTTGCATTTCGAATTGTACTAAGTAATTTATAATTTAGAAACATATTTATGTTCATATTAATCAATTTAATATTTAATTTTGAAAACTCGGGATAGACCTATGTTACTTTTATTTAGAAAGCAAATTGAATGTATATTAATTAATTTAAGTTTGATTATGAAAACTGAGATATAACTCTAATTAGATTTTAATTGGAAAGATTATTTAATTAAGCATTAATCAAATTATCTTTCTTATAAAAACACGTGTTGATTTCTAATTAAATTTTAATTAGAAAAGCATGTATATAAGTATTTAATTATATTTAAATATTGAATAAATTATAAAGCAAGGAACAAGTTCAACATTGTCTCTATTACGTTCTTTGAGTTATTACAAACCTAACGTAATTTGAAATGCTTGAAACGGAGCTAAAACGTGAAAACTACGCACTAAACAAGGTTTAGGGGCTAAACTGTGAAAAACTAGGGCTCCAGGGGCTAAACTGCAAGAAATCAGGGGCATAAACACAATTACACATATAAACTCAAGGTTTATAGTGTAAAAGAACAAAGGTGGACTTCGGGTGGAAAACTAGAGAAGCTTGGGGCTTAAACGCGAAAACCTGAACTTGATTGTAAGGATCTTATAAGGTGGAAGGGTCTTTTTGTGATATTTGAAAAAGCAGGGGGTGTTTCTGTAAGATGGCAGCGATGACCTAGGGTTGACCGGTATGACTCGGTTGACCGGGGCGGCTTGGATTGATCTGAGCCGTCGGCTCAGATCGGACGGCTGTGGATGTTTGCAGGCAAAAGGGGGGGGGCGGCGGGTTTGATACAGGCGGCGGCGACGCTGTACAGGCGGCGGCGGCTCGCCGGCCGGCTCGCGGCGGCGGACAAACAGGGTCTTCCGGCCACCAATCGCAACGGAAAACTACCAAAATGAAGAGGAGGCCACGAGAAATTCGCCTAGGGACTCGGAAGGGAGGGAGGAGCGCCGGGAGAGGAGATCGAGGCGGCGGCTCCGGCGGGTGGACGGTACTCCGGCGGCGGCGGCGCTGCACAAGTGGAGAAGGGAGGAGGAGTAGCGCGGGGTGTAGAGGAGCTCGAGGGGATCCTTTTATAGGGTAGATGGGGAAGAGGGGAGAACGACATGGCGGTGGGGGCGCGGGCACACCGGCGGCCGCCATGAATGGTGGTGGGGCTCGGTGTGGCGTGGCGGGAGGGAAGGGCGAGGCGGTTCGTGCGCGGGGCACTGCGCATTAACTCGCAGCTCGGTGGAGGGGAGGGGAAACGGCGCGGGAAGCCAGGGAGGCGGCGGCGCGGTCGGCCAAGTGGGGAGTAGGCGGCGGCGGCAGGAGGTGGAAGACGATGCTGACGAGTGGGACCGCGGTGTCGGTGACTGGGAGAGAGGGAGAGGGAGAGGTGGAGCGGGCCGGCTATAGCTGTTGGGCCGGGAAACAGGGGTGGGCCAGCGGTTGTTAAAGAAGAGAGAAAAAGATAGTAGGGAGAGGTGGGCCAAGCTGGGCCGCGGGATGGAGAGGGAAGAAGGGATAAAAGGGTTTGGGGTTTTTTTTCTTTCTTTTTTTCTTTCTCTTTCAACAAACAAAACAAAAACAACCAAAATAAATGCAAAACTCTCACTTATTTATTTAATTTATAAAACAATCAATTGATTTTCTTATTCTAAATTTTCTGTAAAGTAGATAAATCTTGGGCAAAATTTTAAAATTAGGAAAAAATCGTTGTTTAATTATTTTTCCTATTAACATCCTGAAACTTCCAAATTTCAGGGTGTTACAAATCTACCCCCCTTAAAAGGAATCTCGTCCCGAGATTCACAAAGGCTAGCAGGAAACAAAGGTTCGGGTGGTTACCATCCAACACTAATTAACTTTCTTCCAGATTGTTTGACATTATATAAGCTCCTCAACACACACTTTATTCTTCAAAAACTCACATAGTAAGCATAACACCTCATAAGATACTCAATCTAACTTCACTTGTAACTGTCCATTTCTTTCCTCAACTTCATTGACTCGCCTTTGTAGAATTTTCTTGACGTATTGATAAAGTGATTTGAATAGAGCTGGATTGACTCCATGATCATTTTCCTAAGCTTAACCATCTTCAATCATACTTCACAACCTTTTAATTTTCTTCTCCATTTGATCCAAATGTTTCTTCGGCATTGGTTTGCCTACTCTGTCTCTGCTGAGCCTTCTTTTCATATCGATCAACACGTTTCTTAGGGCACCTGTTAATAAAATGTCCATGATCTTTGCAGTAGAAACAAGCTCCACATTCTTTAGCGTTTCTACGGTTATGTGGTGGATCTTCATACTCATCTTTAGGATGTTCTGGTGCTTGGGACAAATGGTGAAGGTGGGAACTATTATCACGTTGCTTTAGAAAAGCAACTTTTCTTTTCTTACTTATGATATCCTGCAATTTGCTTTCTAGCTCAATAGCTTTGTTGATGACATCTTGCAAACTGAAATATTCATTTAAACTTAGTATACTCTGAAGGTCTTCATTCAGCCCTTTGATGAAATGTTCTCGTTTCTTTTTATCACTTCCAGATGATCTTAGTGCGTACATAGATAGCTGGATAAATTTATCTTTGTACTCAGTCACTGTCATTTGCCCTTGTTTCAAGCTAAGGAACTCCTTCCTTTTGAGCTTCATCACACTTGCAGGAATAAAGTGTGAGATAAAGTTATCCTTAAATTCCTTCCAAGCAATACTCTGTGGTTGATCATGTTCGTATACGTAGGAATTCCACCATTCTAATGCTTCTCCTAGAAGTAATCCTGATGCATATAGAACCTTTTCTCTATCATTGCATTGTTTGTGGCAAGGAGAGGCATCTTGCGGAGTTTTGCTACAAGAGGAAGAGGGATGAGAGGCTTGCTAGGGAGCAAGCAAACCAGGACATGTATCGCCAGTCTCATGGTATTCCTGAGGCTAGAGTGCCACTTCCACGGGGTGTGGGAAGTGTGAAGAGTGTTGGTAGAGTTGGAGCTCAGGGTGGTAGGTTTGTTAGGAGAGATGATGGTGTGCGTGCTGGTGAGAGGTTTGGTCGGGCTCGTGGTGGTTTTGCTGGACGTCCCCCTACTCGTCCTCAATACGGGTTTAGGGGAGATGATCGCAGCTTTGGGTTCCAGAGGAACTACGGACCACGCTTTCCCCCTTGTGGTGCTCGTACTCCTCCTATGGGACATGGGAAGTTTGGTGGCAAGGGAATGATGTTTCCTAACCCCTCTTTTGGGCAGATGGCTCGACACTGGTTTAACTTTCTTTGTGCTAACCCCAATGTCGAGTCGCTAGCTCATTCTCGTTCTTGTTTCTCACTGCAGGCAGGAGGCTTGGAGGACATTTGGTTGATCGACTCCGGGTGTTCTCGACACATGACCGGAGATAAGAAGTGGTTCTCCAGCCTCACCCCAGTGAAGGAAAAGATGTACATCACATTTGGGGACAATGGAAGAGGAAGGGTGATGTCTGAGGGTGTTGTGCATGTGAGTGACAAGGTAACGTTGAAGAGAGTTGCGCTGGTGAAGTCTTTGGGTTTCAATTTGCTTTCAATTTCTCAGTTGCTTGATGAGGGTTTTGAGGTGCGTTTCAAGTCTGGCGAGTCTCGTTTGCTTTGGATTCTCGAGGTGATCTTGTATGTATGATCATCCCCGAGGGTCGGATATTCGGGGCGATTTCTCTCGTTCTTTGGGTCCTGCTCGGTTGTTTGATGGCCGGTCCTTCTTCGATTTGTGGAAATGGCATAGGCGGTTGGGACACTTGAGCTTTGATTTGGTTTCCCGCTTGAGTGGTCTTGACCTTGTCCGAGGATTGCCGAGGTTGAAGCTTGAGAAGGATTTGGTTTGTGCTCCGTGTAGGCATGGAAAGATGCTAGCCACTCCCCATCCACCCCCGACCGATGTCATGACCGAGCGTCCGACGGAGCCGTTGCATATGGACCATGTTGGGCCGGCTCGAGTTCGCTCGGTGGGTGGGAAGTGGTATGTCCTTTTTGTGGTGGATGATTACTCTCGCTATGCACGGGTGTTTTCCTTGGAAGAAAAGAGTGAGACATTTCGTTTTGTTCGAGATCCGATCGTGAGGTTGAAAAACGAGAGGCATGGGAATGCTATTCGAGCTATCCGCAGTGATAATGGCTCAGAGTTCAAGAACTCTCGTTTTGATGCCTTTTGTCGTGATCTAGGTCTTGAACATCAGTATTCGACCCCTTATGTGCCCCCTCAAAATGGAGTTGTGGAAAGGAAAAATCGGACTCTTTGTGAGATGGCTAGGACGATGCTCGATGAGCACAGGACTCCTAGGAGGTATTTGGCTGAGGTGGTCAATACGGCTTGTCATGTTTCCAACGAGATTTTATTGCGAGCTTTCAAGAAGAAGACCCGTTATGAGCTTATGCATGGTCGGGCACCCAAGGTGAGTCATTTCCGAGTCTTTGGCTGCAAGTGCTTTATTCTTAAGAAGGGAAAACTCGACAAGTTTGAGGCTAGGTCTAGTGATGGTATTTTCTTTGGATATGCTAACCACTCTAGAGCCTATAGGGTGCTTAACCTTGAGACTAACAAAATCATGGAGACTTGCGAGGTAACCTTCGACGAGACAATGCCATGTACCTCTCTTGGCTTTGAATGTGCAGGTGATGAAGAGATGGCCGAGGACCTCTTTGAAGAGGAGAAGGATGAAGCTGGAGATGATGATGGAGAGAACCATGCGCCTGAAGCTGAGTGTGTACCTACTACTTCCCCTACGACCACTATGGAGCATGGACCGTATACTTCATGGACAACAACGGTGCGACAAGAGGACCAGGCGAGAGAAGCTGAAGTTGAGGGGGAGGTAGTCTCGAGGCGTGAGGCTCCTCGGCGGATTCAAGAAGTGCACCCCCTGTCGAAGATCATTGGGGACATCGACGAACGCACTACACGGTCAAGGTCCAGGAATTCCTCTCATTTTGCTCATGCTGCTTTTGTTGCCACTTTTGAGCCCAAGGACATTGGACATGCTTTATCTGATGCAAACTGGGTCAATTCTATGCATGAGGAGTTGGAAAACTTTGAGAGGAACCAGGTGTGGGAGCTAGTTGAACCACCTCCAAATTGCCATCCCATAGGAACCAAGTGGGTTTGGAAGAACAAAGAGGGAGAGAATGGGATGGTTGTGAGGAACAAGTCCAGACTTGTTGCTCAGGGGTTTAGTCGAAGGAGGGGATCGACTACGAGGAGACCTTTGCTCCGTGGCCCGTCTTGAGGCAATTCGGATTCTTCTAGCCTTTGCCGTGGCTAAAGGGTTCAAGTTTTTTCGGATGGACGTGAAGAGTGCTTTTCCGAATGGGGTCATAGAGGAGGAGGTGTATGTGAAGCGACCACACGGGTTTGAGAGCGAGTTGTACCCACACGGGGTGTACGGGTTGAAAAGGGCTCGTATGGGTTGAAACGGGCGCCCCGTGCTTGTTATGGGAGATTGAGAGGTTTTACGTTGAGCGAGAGGTGAAGGATCGGATGGCGACTAGAGAGGGGGGGAGTGAATAGGAGCCGGTAAAAATTCTTCCCAAAGAACCCGGCCTATGTCCTACTCAAATCCCGGTCACACACAAGCGATGGGTCGAATCACGCACCAATCGCCAAGACCACGAGGTTATGGATCAAACTCTAGCCTTAGGAACGATTCCTCAAAGCACACGCGGAAGCACTAGAAAGGGAGGAGGGAATCGAACCAAGAAGCAAAGCACACGGGCTGCGGCGGACCGTCCGCGCGGGGAGGGGCGGACCGTCCGCAAGAGCCGCGCGGACCGTCCGGCCGGGTATCGCGGACCGTCCGCACCCGAGCCGCGGACCGTCCGGCCTTAGCCGCGGACCGTCCGTTAATTTACACGGAGAATGACCCAAAGCCACCCCCGTGTCACGGGCCGTCCGCGGGGAGCACGCGGACCGTCCGCCAAGCACCCGCGGACCGTCCGCCTAACACCGCGGACCGTCCGAAACTCCGTCCAACCAAAAACCAAAATCGCGACGGATCGAAACGAAGGACGCAAGAACACGAAGAACACGGGATGAAGCGGAGCCACGCGGACCGTCCGCGACCTCCTTGCGGATCGTCCGCCGAGTGCGGACAGAGCGAGGAACGACCCCGACCCCGAAAGTCAACTCCCCCAAATCATCATCGGATTTCCCAAACGGTTGAAGCTGTGGAGACAAGGGTTTGGGTACTTGAAAAGCGTCACACAAGGATGCTATAGCCCAAAAATCTTGCCTCCTAACTCCCTAAATCACCGGGAATCGCGAATCCTTTGAGCACCACCAAAAACTAGAGCACCGAACGAAAACTCACGAATCGGAGTAGTTTCCCGGCGTTTGAGGGCACAAGATCAAGCACAAAGATGCACAAGACATCTATCCATGTTTCCCTCAAAGAAATCCGGGAAGAAACTCACTCAAATCTGCGGAATCACACCGGGAGCAAAGGCACGAAAATAAGCACAAAAAGCCACGAAAAACAACCCCGAATCTTCTATACAAACCAGGAAAGATTCACAAGGTCTAGCATGCCGCCCTAGCATCCATCCCTCTCAACAAATCTCACATGAAGCTCTCATGCTAGCCTAGAGAAAATAGGAAGAAAAATAGCTACGAAAATGAGAAAGAGAAGGGGGGAAATAAAACCCTAAGTCGCGGAGAGAGCTCGCCATCAACACACACTCATGGCTTATATATCGAGTCCCGCCGGAGTGGTAAATGACTCGACTACCCCTAACTAAACTACTGGCGATACAACCCATGTAGGGGCATTTTGGTAATGTTTGTGGGTCTTCCCATCGGACGGCCACGCCTTTGCCGCACCCCGCGTCCTCCCGACGCAAGCCATGCGATCCCGCCGCGTGTCCTCCGCCTCGAAGCTTCCCGACACACCCGGATCCCGTCTCCGTCGTGTTGGGCCCTCGGACTTGGTTTTGAGGCCCAAACCAAGAAACCATCCGCCGGTGGTTTTGTGGGCAAACCACCAAACCCCGCGTGCCCGGTCCGGCCTCCCGCCAAACCACTTGACTTGACCGCCACCGTGCACCGGCTCATCATCCGTCCATGACTTCGTCTTGCTTGTGTCGCCACCATGTGACCCGCACCCAGTCCCGCTGTCCACCGGGTCCCTCGAACCGAGCCTACTTGTCTCTCCATCTCCCGGAGGCCACTCAAGGCTGAAGACCTTTCGCGCCCGTTCTTCACCTGCAACAACACGAACTAGGCCGCAGCCTACACCTGCGCACTAAGCCAAGAGTCAGTCCAACACCCGTTGTCAATCACTCATCACTGAGGAGCGGTCATCCATCGACCACTGGGACGCTCCTGGTCCTCAATCTCCCCCTTGATGAGTGCATTGACAACACACAACGCGAAATGAAATTCGGGAGAAGAAGAGAAAAGAAGAAGAAAGAAAAACAAATAAGCTCAACTCATGACCAAAACCAAAGAAAGGCGAAGAAAGGTCACAAGCCAAGCAAAGCACAAAATCCACACCGAAAACAAGAAGAAAGCTCCCCCGAACAAATGCAAGCTCCCCCGAACATGTGGATGCACACTTCCAAATTTCAGCTCACCTCTTCTGAATTTTCATTAAGCTTACCTTTTCTCCCCCTTGTTGACAATGTATGAATCAAGGTGAAAATGCGGAAATGCAAAAGCAAAGCATATAAACAACTACATGAGCTTCTCAAATAGGCCAAATCTAGTGTCAAAGGCTAAAAATGAGACAAAGATCACACACATGAATCATAGCATAGTCAAAGCATTGCCACAAGTAATATATGAAAATACAAGCATGTGACAAAGCACAATTTTCAGATTTAAGCAAGTTTACCAAAAGAAGGCTCGCTTCACATGTAAAAGCCTATCCATGTCACACTTGAGCCACAAACATGCATACCATTCAAAGATCATACAAGGATATCAAATTCTCAGCAAAAGATCATGGCAAACACCCATAGAGCAAAGCATGTCATGTCAAAGCTCATGAGCCATGTGTCCACTTCGGGGAGACTTCTCCACTGGTGAACATCATGCAACATGTTTTGCACCCATATGTGAAATATAAGACATTTTAAACGTAGACATGATGGATGGAGCATTTTTCAAGCATTATGCACTTCTTTTCAAGATTAAGTCATTTCATGGTACATGAAGTGCCTTTGCGGCAAAAAGAAGCTTATGCTCCCCCATGAATGCAACATAGGCTAAACATTCACAATGATATCCGGCCTTTGGCCCAAATGCAAGAACAAGGCATCCAAGCACAATCTAAGCATGAAAAGCACATTTAGACCAAACTGTGACATGGATACACAACTACACACGAGTGGAGCATATTTCATCAAAAATTAGTCAAGTTAAGCTTTTATTTCAAAAGGGGCTATCTCACCACACATATATCTCAAATATTCCAAGAGCATAGCCTCACATCACCATTTCTCCACACATATAACCAATCTCTCACAAATAGCCAAAGAGACTCAAATATGGCATATGAAAGAAGCTCATCATCCTAAAATGCAATATGATACAAATGCAACAAGATATATTACAAGATGGCTATCCTACCATGGTTTATACATCAAGCAAAGCATGTATATACATCAAAGTAAAACATGGTATGATACATATGATACAAAAAGGAAATCCCCCAAGAATCAACTAGAAAGGGCAACAAACCCCAAGTTCCCCCCGCAAGCGCACAAATGTAGCTTGGTCGAGAGGCTTTGTAAAGATATCGGCTAGCTGATCTTGGGTAGGGACATGACTCAACACAATGGTTCCTTTCTCCACATTGTCCCTCAGGAAATGATACCTCACTTCTATATGTTTGGTTCTGGAGTGAAGCACTGGGTTTTTGGCTACACTTATGGCACTAGTGCTATCACAAAGAAGTGGGATCTGGGTGCACTCCTCACCAAAGTCTCTCAAAGTGTATGAAATCCACAACAGCTGGGAACAACAACTCGCGGCAGCAACATACTCCGCCTCTGTGGTAGACTGAGCTACACTAGACTGCTTGCGGGAAGACCATGAGACCAACGAAGAACCAAGAAACTGACAAGTACCAGAAGTAGACTTCCTCTCGACTCGACAACTAGCAAAATCCGCATCGGAAAAACCATGAAGAGACAAGAGTCGAGGAGGAAGAATACCAAAGGCCAAGACCGAGGGCGGACTCGTAGGTACCGAAAATCCTCTTGATGGCCGTCGATGTGATGTCCTCGGCGAAGCTCGAAAACGAGCGCACGGACACACGGCCGAACCGTATGTCCGGCCTCATCGCCGTCAAGTAGAGGAGGGAGCCGATCATGCTCCTGTACTCCCGCTGGTCCACTGGTTCTCCGTCCTCATCCGCATCCAAAGTGGCCGTACTCCCCATGGGAGTCGACATCGGCTTCACATCTTGCATCTGGAACTTCCTCAGCATGTCTTTCGTGTACTTGGTTTGGTGCACAAATGTACCATCCTTCACTTGCTTGATCTGCAGCCCCGAGAAAATACCGCAACTCGCCCATCATGCTCATCTCGAATTCCCCGCTCATCTCATCCGCAAACTTGGCAACAAGGTTATGTGACGAGCCACCAAAGACAATATCATCCACGTATATCTGAACAATCAACAAGTCATTTCCATGCTTGAGGAGAAACAAGGTCCTATCCACAGTACCCATCACAAACCCTCTGCTCAACAGAAAACCTCTCAATCTCCCATACCAAGCACGGGGCGCTTGTTTCAACCCATACGAGCCCTTTTCAACCCGTATACCCCGTGTGGGTACAACTCGCTCTCAAACCCGGTGTGGGTGCTTCACATACACCTCCTCCTCTATGACCCCATTCAGAAAAGCACTCTTCACGTCCATCTGAAACAACTTGAATCCTTTAGCCACGGCAAAGGCTAGAAGGATCCGAATTGCCTCAAGACGGGCCACAGGAGCAAAGGTCTTCTCATAGTCGATCCCCTCCTTCTGACTAAACCCCTGAGCAACAAGTCTGGACTTGTTCCTCACAACCATCCCATTCTCTCCCTCTTTGTTCTTCCAAACCCACTTGGTTCCTATGGGATGGCAATTTGGAGGTGGTTCAACTAACTCCCACACCTGGTTCCTCTCAAAGTTTTCCAACTCCTCATGCATAGAATTGACCCAGTTTGCATCAGATAAAGCATGTCCAATGTCCTTGGGCTCAAAAGTAGCAACAAAAGAAGCATGAGCAAAATGAGAGGAATTCCTGGACCTCGACCGTGTAGTGCGTTCATTGATGTCTCCAATGATCTTCGACAGGGGATGCACTTCTTGAATCCGCCGGGGAGCCTCACGCCTCGAGACTACCTCCCCCTCAACTCCACCTTCTCTCGCCTGGTCCTCTTGTTGCACCGTCGTTGTCCATGAAGTAGACGGTCCATGCTCCAAAGTGGTCGTAGGGGAAGTAGTGGGTACATGCTCAGCTTCAGGCGCATGGTTCTCCCCATCATCATCTCCAGCTTCATCTTTCTCCTCTTCAAAGAGGTCCTCGGCCATCTCTTCATCACCTACACATTCAAAGCCAAGAGAGGTACATGGCATTGTCTCGTCGAAGGTCACCTCGCAAGTCTCCATGATTTTGTTAGTCTCAAGGTTAAGCACCCTATAGGCTCTAGAATGGTTAGCATATCCAAAGAAAATCCCATCACTAGACCTAGCCTCAAACTTGTCGAGTTTTCCCTTCTTCAAAATAAAGCACTTGCAGCCAAAAACTCGGAAGTGACTCACCTTGGGTGCCCGACCATGCATAAGCTCATAACGAAGGTCTTCTTCTTGAAAGCTCGCAATAAAATTCTCGTTGGAAACATGACAAGTCGTATTGACCGCCTCAGCCCAATATCTCCTAGGAGTCCTGTGCTCATCGAGCATCGTCCTAGCCATCTCACAAAGAGTCCAATTTTTCCTTTCCACAACTCCATTTTGAGGGGGCACATAAGGGGTCGAATACTGATGTTCAAGACCTAGATCACGACAAAAGGCATCAAAACGAGAGTTCTTGAACTCGCAGCCATTATCACCGCGGATAGCTCGAATAGCATTCCCATGCCTCTCGTTTTTCAACCTCACGATCGGATCTCGAACAAAACCAAAAGTCTCACTCTTATCCTCCAAGAAGAACACCCGGGCATAGCGAGAGTAATCGTCCACCACAACAAGGACATACCACTTCCCACCCACCGAGCGAACTCGAGCCGGCCCAACAAGGTCCATATGCAACGGCTACGTCGGACGCTCGGTCATGACATCGGTCGGGGGTGGATGGGGAGTGGCTACCATCTTACCATGCCTACAAGGAGCACAAACCAAATCCTTCTCAAGCTTCAACCTCGGCAATCCTCGGACAAGATCAAGACCACTCAAGCGGGAAACCAAATCAAAGCTCAAGTGTCCAACCGCCTATGCCATTTCCACAAATCGAAGAAGGACCGGCCATCAAACAGCGAGTAGGACCCAAAGAACGAGAGAAATCGGCCACGAAAATCGACCCTCGGGGATGATCATACGAGACAAGATCACCTCGAGAATCAAGCAAACGAGAATCGCCGGACTTGAAGCGCACCTCAAAACCTTCATCAAGCAACCGAGAAACCGAAAGCAAATTGAAACCCAAAGACTTCACAAGAGCCACTCTCTTCAACGTTACCTTATCACTCACATGCACAACACCCTCGACAAGCACCCTACCTCGTCCATTGTCCCCAAATGTGATGTCTTGCTTTTCCTTCACCGGGGTGAGGCTGGAGAACCACTTCTTATCTCCGGTCATGTGTCGAGAACACCGGAGTCGATCAACCAAATGTTCTCCAAGCCTCCGCCCTGCAAGTCGGAAACAAGAACGAGAATGAGCTAGCGACTTGACACCGGGGTTAGCACAAAGAAAGTTAAACCAGTGTCGAGCCATCTGCTCAAAAGAGGGGTTAGCAAACATCACTCCCTTGCCACCAAACTTCCCATGTCCCATGGGAGGAGTACGAGCACCACGAGGGGGAAAACGTGGTCCGTAGTTCCTCTGGAACCCAAAGCTGCGATCATCTCCCCTAAACCCATACTGAGGACGAGTAGGAGGACGTCCAGCAAAACCACCACGAGCCCGACCAAACCTCTCACCAGCACGCACACCATCATCTCTCCTGACAAACCTCTCACCACCACCTCTCTGTGGGAACCTGCCAACACTCCTCACACTTCCCACACCCCGTGGAAGTGGCACTCTAGGCTCAGGAATACCATGAGGCTGGCGATACCTGTCCTGGTTTGCTTGCTCCCTAGCAAGCCTCTCATCCCTCTTCCTCTTGTAGCAAAACTCTGCAAGATGCCTCTCCTTGCCACAATACTCACACCTGAAGGGGATGGGTTTTGGTTTTGGCTCTGGCTTCTCTCTAGGCTTCTCACCCTTCTCACCCACAAACTTCACTGGTTTCTGGAAATCATTTGTCTTAGGTGGGAATTTGGGTGGATCTTGGGTTGTGTCAAGCTTGTTGCAAAGGTGGTTGGGCTTTGGTGTGAAAGAGTTCTTGGGTGCTTTTGGGAGTGGGACTTGGATCTCTCCGATCACCTCAAACCCGGGGTTAGACTCAACACACTTCTCGTACACACTCTCCCCACTGTTCTCTCCCACTTTCTCACCCAACTTCTCAAACCCCAAACCACGACCATCAGCTCTCTTGAACTCCTCAATCATGATTTTCAATTGAGGTTCCTGCCCAGACAACCAACCCAACACTTTCCTCAAATAGTCATTCTCCTCATAAATGACATCCAAACGGGAAGTAAGTTCAAGATTACGCAAAGTGACTTCATCACAGCTAGAACATGCATTTGCAACAGGAGATTTCAAAGATGCTTCCAAAGAACTAATAGTGGAGCGAGCATCAACAAGCTTAGCATGCATAGTAGGACATGATTTGCAAGCACCAAGCAAAGTAGATCTAGCCTTAAGCTCATCATGTTCAGTCCTAAGAGCATCTAGTTGAGCCAAAATAGAAGCATTCTTCTCATTAACCAGTTTGATCTCATTCAACCACGCATCACATTCAACACATTCAACATCATCAGGAGGAGTAGGAGCAAGTTTCAAAGAGTCATTCTCAAGTCTCAATTCAAGCAATTTTGACTCCAACTCTCCTACTTTCTCACTAGCATTCTCAAGCTGAGCCCTAAGATCTTTCCTCATCTTTTTGGCATCTCTCAAGACACTATCACGGTTATCAAGCAAACCATTCAACCTAGCAATCTCGGCAAGCAAAGAGTCGGGATCACGGTTTACCTCGTCCTCCGAGTCGGAGTCGCCGTCTTCCTTCACACTCTTCTTCCGCTCGAGCTATGGGCCATGCCACAAAAGCCCTCAAGCGCCACACGGCTCGGCCCGCCGAGGTTCCGGCTTGCACTCTTCTTGCCATTGCGCCTCCCGGCGTCTTCATCTTCGGCCGCTTGAGCTTGATCGCTCCTCGCTTGAGCTTGAGTCGACGTCGCTCGCACCGGCCACCATCGCTCTTGCCTTGTTCTTCTTGTAGGTGCTCTTGCTCGGTCGCCGCTTGTCCTTGTCCTTGCTCTTGGACTTGTTGAAGTGCTTGCCCTTGGAGGAGTACTTGTCTTCACGCCTCGGGTGCGCCTTGTACTCGTTCACCTTGTACTTGTTCTCCTCCGCTTCGGGCACTCGGCGATGAAGTGGCCACGCTTGCCACACTTGTAGCACGTCCCTGAGCTCCGCCTTGCATTCCTCCGACTCTCGTGTAGTCGTTCAAACCTTCTTGAGAGCAAGGCCAGCTCCTCCTCGCCCAGCACATCAAACTCCTCATCTGGAATGGACATAAGAGAGGACAAAGAAAACTGTCGACAGGAAGGGTTAGATTTGCCCTTTGATCCTCCCACAAGAGCAAGACTATGGTCAGTCGAGCCCTCATGCTTGGATAGCAACTTCCTGTCAACCTCGGTCGACTTGAGCTTAGAAAAGAGGTCATCCAACTCAATAGTCAAATAATTCCCGGACTCCTTGATGGCCTCAACCTTAGCACCCCAAACATTTGGGTCCAAGACATGCAAGAGCTTCAAAGCCTGATCATGCTCGGAGTACGGAAAATCCTCAACATTAGCCTTCATGTTGTTCACGATGGCGGTGAACCTCTGAAACATCGCATCAATGTCCTCACCGGGAAGTAGAGTGAAATTCTCATATTGCATCCGGTAAGAGACAAAAAGGCGAGCCTTCACATGGTTATCACCACCGTGAGCAACCAACAACTTTTCCCAAATTTGCCAAGCAAGATTCAAATGGCGAACACGCTCAAACTCTGGATCACACAAGCTCCGGCACAAGTGATCAACGGCTTTTGCATTAGCCTCATACTTGGCCTTGGCATCGGCATCGGTCACCATAAGAGTATGGATGTTGACCGGAATAGCATAGGTCTTGTCAAGCACAATAAAATCCAACGGCTTTCCTCGAAGAAAAATCATCATACGAGCCGCCCACTTGTGGTAACCCTTGCCATCGAAGTGCGGCGGACCGCCCCGCTCAACGTGCGCCATCTTAGGATTCGAGACTTGTCAAAGTCGCAAAGAATCCGGCACCAAGCTCTGATACCAATTGAAGGATCAGATGGCGACTAGAGAGGGGGGGAGTGAATAGGAGCCGGTAAAAATTCTTCCCAAAGAACCCGGCCTATGTCCTACTCAAATCCCGGTCACACACAAGCGATGGATCGAATCACGCACCAATCGCCAAGACCACGAGGTTATGGATCAACCTCTAGCCTTAGGAACGATTCCTCAAAGCACAAGCGGAAGCACTAGAAAGGGAGGAGGGAATCGAACCAAGAAGCAAAGCACACGGGCTGCGGCGGACCGTCCGCGCGGAGAGGGCGGACCGTCCGCAAGAGCCGTGCGGACCGTCCGGCCGGGTATCGCGGACCGTCCGCACCCGAGCCGCGGACCGTCCGGCCTTAGCCGCGGACCGTCCGTTAATTTACACAGAACGACCCAAAGCCACCCCCGTGTCACGGACCGTCCGCGGGGAGCACGCGGACCGTCCGCCAAGCACCCGCGGACCGTCCGCCTGACACCGCGGACCGTCCGAAACTCCGTCCAACCAAAAACCAAAATCGCGACGGATCGAAACGAAGGACGAGCAAGAACACGAAGAACACGGGATGAAGCGGAGCCACGCGAACCGTCCGCGACCTCCTTGCGGGACCGTCCGCCGAGTGCGGACGGAGCGAGAAACGGCCCGACCCCGAAAGTCAACTCCCCCAAATCATCATCGGATTTCCCAAACGGTTGAAGCCGTGGAGACAAGGGTTTGGGTACTTGAAAAGCGTCACACAAGGATGCTATAGCCCAAAAATCTTGCCTCCTAACTCCCTAAATCACCAGGAATCGCGAATCCTTTGAGCACCACCAAAAACTAGAGCACCGAACGAAAACTCACGAATCGGAGTAGTTTCCGGCGTTTGAGGGCACAAGATCAAGCACAAAGATGCACAAGACATCTATCCATGTTTCCCTCAAAGAAATCCGGGAAGAAACTCACTCAAATCTGCGGAATCACACCGGGAGCAAAGGCACGAAAATAAGCACAAAAAGCCACGAAAAACAACCCCGAATCTTCTATACAAACCAGGAAAGATTCACAAGGTCTAGCATGCCGCCCTAGCATCCATCCCTCTCAACAAATCTCACATGAAGCTCTCATGCTAGCCTAGAGAAAATAGGAAGAAAAATAGCTACGAAAATGAGAAAGAGAAGGGGGGGAAATAAAACCCTAAGTCGCGGAGAGAGCTCGCCATCAACACACACTCATGGCTTATATATCGGGTCCCGCCGGAGTGGTAAATGACTCGACTACCCCTAACTAAACTAGCGGCGATACAACCCATGTAGGGGCATTTTGGTAATGTTTGTGGGTCTTCCCATCGGACGGCCACGCCTTTGCCGCACCCCCGCGTCCTCCCGACGCAAGCCATGCGATCCCGCCGCGTGTCCTCCGCCTCGAAGCTTCCCGACACACCCGGATCCCGTCTCCGTCGTGTTGGGCCCTCGGACTTGGTTTTGAGGCCCAAACCAAGAAACCATCCGCCGGTGGTTTTGTGGGCAAACCACCAAACCCCGCGTGCCCCGGTCCGGCCTCCCGCCAAACCACTTGACTTGACCGCCACCGTGCACCGGCTCATCTGTCCATGACTTCGTCTTGCTTGTGTCACCACCATGTGACCCGCACCCGGGTCCCGCCGTCCACCGGGTCCCTCGAACCGAGCCTACTTGTCTCTCCATCTCCCGAGGCCCCTCAAGGCCGAAGACCTTTCGCGCCCGTTCTTCACCCCGCAACAACACGAACTAGGCCGCGGCCTACACCGCGCACTAAGCCAAGAGTCGGTCCAACACCCGTTGTCAATCACTCATCACCGAGGAGCGGTCATCCATCGACCCTTCGGGACGCTCCCGGTCCTCAAGAGGGTTTGTGATGGGTACCGTGGATAGGACCTTGTTTCTCCTCAAGCATGGAAATGACTTGTTGATTGTTCGAGATATACGTGGATGATATTGTCTTTGGTGGCTCATCACATAACCTTGTTGCCAAGTTTGCGGATGAGATGAGCGGGGAGTTCGAGATGAGCATGATGGGCGAGTTGCGGTACTTTCTCGGCCGCGGATCAAGCAAGTGAAAGACGATACATTCGTACACCAGACCAAGTACATGAAAGACATGCTGAGGAAGTTCCAGATGCAAGATGTGAAGCCGATGTCGACTCCCATGGGAGTACGGCCACTTTGGATGCGGACGAGGACGGAGAACCGGTGGACCGGCGGGAGTACGGGAGCATGATCGGCTCCCTCCTCTACTTGACGGCAACGAGGCCGGACATACATTTCGGCGTGTGTCCGTGCGCTCGTTTTCGAGGCTTCGCCGAGGACATCACATCGACGAGCCGTCAAGAGGATTTTCGGTACCTACGGTCCGCCCTCGGTCTTGGCCTTTGGTATTCGTCCTCCTCGACTCTCTCTCTTCATGGTTTTTCCGATGCGGATTTTGCTGGTTGTCGAGTCGAGAGGAAGTCTACTTCTGGTACTTGCCAGTTTCTTGGGTCTTCGTTAGTCTCATGGTCTTCCCGCAAGCAGTCTAGTGTAGCTCAGTCTACCACCGAGGCGGAGTATGTTGCTGCCGCGAGTTGTTGTTCCCAGCTGTTGTGGATTTCATACACTTTGAGAGACTTTGGTGAGGAGTGCACCCAGATCCCACTTCTTTGTGATAGCACCAGTTCCATAAGCGTAGCCAAAAACCTAGTGCTTCACTCCAGAACCAAACACATAGAAGTGAGGTATCATTTCTTGAGGGACAATGTGGAAAAAGGAACCATTGTGTTGAGCCATGTCCCGACCCAAGATCAGCTTGCAGACTTTTTCACAAAGCCTCTCGACCAAGCTACATTTGTGCGCTTGCGGGGGGAACTTGGGGTTTGTTGCCCTTTCTAGTTGATTCTTGGGGGATTTCCTTTTGTATCATATGTATCATACCATGTTTACTTTGATGTATATACATGCTTTGCTTGATGTATAAACCATGGTAGGATAGCCATCTTGTCATATATCATGTTGCATTTGTATCATATTGCATTTTAGGATGATGAGCTTCTTTCATATGCCATATTTGAGTTTCTTTGGCTATTTGTGAGACATTGGTTATATGTGTAGAGAAATGGTGATGTGAGGCTATGCTCTTGGAATATTTGAGGTATATGTGTGGTGAGATAGCCCTTTTTGAAATAAATGCTAATATTGATTAATTTTTGGTGAAATGTGCTCCACTCGTGTGTAGTAGTGTATCCATGTCACAGTTCGGTCTAAATGTGCTTTTCATGCTTAGATTGTGCTTGGATGCCTTGTTCTTGCATTTGGGCCAAAGGCCGAATATCATTGTGAATGTCTAACCTATGTTGCATTCATGGGGGAGCATAAGCTTCTTTTTGCCGCAAAGGCACTTCATGTACCATGAAATGATTTAATCTTGAAAAGAAGTGTAAAATGCTTGAAAAATTCTCCATTCATCATGTCTGTGCTTAAAATGCCCTATCTTTCACATATGGGTGCAAAACATGTTGCATGATGTTCACCAGTGGAGAAGTCTCCCCGAAGTGGACACATGGCTCATGAGCTTTGACATGACATGCTTTGCTTTATGGGTGTTTGTCATGATCTTTTGCTGAGAATTTGCTATCCTTGTATGATCTTTGAATGGTATGCATGTTTGTGGCTCAAGTGTGACATGGATAGGCTTTTACATGTGAAGCGAGCTTTCTTTTGGTAAAATTGCTTAAATCTGAAAATTTTGCTTTGTCACATGCTTGTATTCTCATATATTACTTGTGGCGATGCTTTTACTATGCTATGATTCATATGTGTGATCTTTGTCTCATTTTTAGCCTTTGACACTAGAGTTGGCCTATTTGAGAAGCTCCTGTAGATGTTTATAAGCTTTGTTTTGCATTTCTGCATTTTCACCTTGATTCATACATTGTCAACAAGGGGGAGAAGAGGTGAGCTTAATGAAAATTCAGAAGAGGTGAGCTGAAATTTGGGAGTTTGCATCCACATGTTCAGGGGGAGCTTGCATTTGTTCAGGGGGAGCTTTCTTGCTGTTTTCGGTGTGGAGTTTGTGCTTTGCTTGGCTTGTGACCTTTCTTTGCCTTTCTTCGGTTTGGTCATGAGTTAAGCTTCTTTGTTTTTCTTTCTTCTTATTTTCTTTCCTTCTCTGAATTTCATTTTGCGTTGTGTGTTGTCAATGCACTCATCAAGGGGGAGATTGAGGACCAGGAGCGTCCCAGTGGTGGATGGATGACCGCTCCTCAGTGATGAGTGATTGACAACGAGTGTTGGACTGACTCTTGGCTTAGTGCGCAGGTGTAGGCTGCGGCCTAGTTCGTGTTGTTGCAGGTGAAGAACGGGCGCGAAAGGTCTTCGACCTTAAGGGGCCTCGCGGGAGATGGAGAGACAAGTAGGCTCGGTTCGAGGGACCGGTGGACAGCGGGACTAGGTGCGGGCCACATGGTGGCGACACGAGCAAGACGAAGTCATGGACAATCGAGCCGGTGCACGGTGGCGGTCAAGTCAAGTGGTTTGGCGGGAGGCCGGACCGGGCACGCGGGGTTTGGTGGTTTGCCCACAAAACCATCGGCGGACGGTTTCTTGGTTTGGGCCTCAAAACCAAGTCCGAGGGCCCAACACGACGGAGACGGGATCCGGGCGTGTCGGGAAGCTTCGAAGCGGAGGACACGCGGCGGGATCGCATGGCTTGCGTCGGGTGGACGCGGGGTGCGGCAAAGGCGTGGCCGTCCGATGGCAAGACCCCCAAACATTACCTAAATGCCCCTGCGTGGGTTGTATCGCCAGTAGTTAAGTTAGGGGTAGTCGAGTCATTTACCACTCCGGCGGGACCTGATATATAAGCCATGAGTGTGTGTGGATGGCTCGCTCTCTCAGCGACTTAGGGTTTCATTTCCTCCCTCCCATTTCTCATTTTCGTAGCTATTTTTCTTCCATTTTCTCTAGGCTAGCATGAGAGCTTCATGAGAGATTTGTTGAGAGGGATGGATGCTAGGGCGGCATGCTAGACCTTGTGAATCTTTCCTGGTTTGTATAGAAGATTCGGAGTTGTGTTTTTCGTGGTCTTTTTGTGCTTGTTTTCGTGCCTTTGTTCTCGGTGCGATTCTGCGGATTTGAGTGGGTTTCTCCCCGCTTTGAGGGAAACATGGATAGATGTCTCACGCATCTTTGTGATTGATCTTGTGCCCTCAAACGCCGGGAAACCACTTCGATTCAAGAGTTTTCGTTCGGTGCTCAAGCTTGTGGTGGTGCTCAAAGGATTCACGATTCCCGGTGATTTAGGGAGTTAGGAGGCAAGATTTTTGGGCTATAGCGTCCTTGTGTGACGCTTTTCAAGCCCCCAAACCCTTGTCTCCACAGCTTCAACCGTTTGGGAAATCCGATGATGATTCGGGGGAGTTGACTTTCGAGGTCGGGCGTTTTTCTGCTCTGTCCGAGCCTCGCGGACGGTCCGCGCCCTCCTGGCGGACGGTTCGCGCTGCTCGTGTTCGTCCCGTGTTCTTTGTGTTCTTGCTCGCCTTTCATTTCGATCCGTCGCGTTTTTGAGTTTCGGTTGGACGGAGTTTCGGACGGTCCGCAGCAGAGGGCGGACGGTCCGCGGGTGCCTGGCGGACAATCCGCGTGCTCCCCACGGACGGTCCGTTATTCTGGTGTGTCTCTGTTGGTTCTGTGTGCTTTATCGGACGGTTAGCGGCGTAGGGCCGGACAGTCCGCAGGGTTGGCGCGGACGGTCCGCGGCATCAAGCCGGACGGTCCGCGAGGCCAGTGCGGACGGTGCGCCCCTCCTGGCCGGACGGTCCGCCAGAGCTTGTGAGCATTGCTTCCTGGTTCGATTCCTCCCTTCTTTTCTCGTGCTTCCGCGTGTGCTTCAAGGAATCGTTCCTAAGGCTAGAGGTTGATCCATAACCTCATTGTCTTGGCGATTGGCGTGTGATTCGATTCATCGCTTGTGTGTGACCGGGATTTGACTAGGGTATAGGCCGGGTTCTTTGGGGAGAATTTTTACCGGCTCCTATTCACTCCCCCCCTCTCTAGTCGCCATCTGATCCTTCATAGTGACATCATAGTGAATAACAGAAACAATATCACATAAAGAAAGGGATTATCAGAGATTTATAGTGGAATCCTGGGGAAGCAAAGGTTCCAAACTTCACAGGCAATCGACATGGGGTTGCGTACGCCTAGCACCATCTTCTGGACTTCGTGCACCTTCTTCTTTTTCTGAGCAGCGTTTAAGCAAGGATGAGTACACTTATGATTGGTACTCAACAAGGCCACAGAAATAACCGGAAAGCAATATTAAATCCATCTTTAAGTTCATTAATCATGTGAGGGTCCAGGCCGCTCTTGACCGTGAGCACGGCTGTTATAACAGTTTAACACTCTGCAGAGGTTGTACACTTTTGCATAGGGACGCTACGAGGCCTTTACAAAGAGTCCTCCAATGTGTATTAGTCCATAGTAGCACGTCCTAGAGGCTATCTTTCGTACCCTCCTTCTACCCTCAGACCAGGTTAGCCTAAAAGAGCACTTCCGTTCCAAAACCTGTCCAGAGTAGAAGAGTCATAAAAGCATTCCTCCGTACCCCGAGCTACTAAGGCTAATAGCCACACAAGACTTCCCTAATTAATTGGCCAAGACAGAGCCATATGTCTTGTGGTTGTACTGTTTTCCTGGGTGGTTCTCCATGTTCTGATTAATTTACAGTGTTCTTGTATTAAAGCATAGGTAGAAGGATGGTTAGGGTCACTTGCCTTTCTCAACAAAAAGCTACTCTTGCTCTTCTACTCTTGCTCTTTTGGTACTTTTGATCTTCAGGACTTTCGATCAGCGGCTCGATCTTCTACTCGAAGCAAACATCGAGCACAACACGCAGAGCAGACAAACAAGAACAACTAAGAACAATACACCAAGCATGAAAAGCTTTTAAAAGAGGACAAGGTTTGGTTCTAGGACCGCGAACGCAAAAGAATCGGAACTATCGTAAGATTTGGATTATATCACACAAGGCTATGTGCTTGGTAAATTTTAATTCAAAAAGATTTGCATAGGTTATTTCAGAGAGATACCTTATTTAATAATTAAGCAAGTTATATTTATATAAAAGGAACGGTGTATAACTTATTCCAATTTTATTTATAAATATTCAAGTATTATTTTATGCAAATTAAACATTTTAATTTAAAAGAAGCATGTAAAGCATCTTTACGAATATCTTTACATTTCGAATTGTACTAAGTAATTTATAATTTAGAAACATATTTATGTTCGTATTAATCAATTTAATATTTAATTTTGAAAACTCGGGATAGACCTATGTTACTTTTATTTAGAAAGCAAATTGAATGTATGTTAATTAATTTAAGTTTGATTATGAAAACTGAGATATAACTCTAATTAGATTTTAATTGGAAAGATTATTTAATTAAGCGTTAATCAAATTATCTTTCATATAAAAACACGTGTTTATTTCTAATTAAATTTTAATTAGAAAAGCATGTATATAAGTATTTAATTATATTTAAATATTGAATAAATTATAAAGCAATGAACAAGTTCAACATTGTCTCTATTACGTTCTTTGAGTTATTACGAACCTAACGCAATTTGAAATGCTTGAAACGGAGCTAAAACGTGAAAACTACGCACTAAACAAGGTTTAGGGGCTAAACTGTGAAAAACTAGGGCTCCAGGGGCTAAACTGCAAGAAATCAGGGGCCTAAACAAAATTACACATATAAACTCAAGGTTTATAGTGTAAAAGAACAAAGGTGGACTTCGGGTGGAAAAATAGAGAAGCTTGGGGGCTGAAACGTGAAAACCTGAACTTGATTGTAAGGATCTTATAAGGTGGAAGGGTCTTTTTGTGATATTTGAAAAAGCAGGGGTGTTTCTATAAGATGGCAGCGAAGACCTAGGGTTGACCGGTATGATTCGGTTGACCGGGGCGGCTTGGATTGATCCGAGCCGTCGGCTCGATCGGGCGGTCGTGGATGTTTGCAAGCAAAAGGGCGGCGGCGGGTTTGATACAGGGCGGCGGCGGCGGCTGTACGGGCGGGGGCGGCTCGGCGGCCGGCTCGCCGGCGGCGGACAAACAGGGTCTTCCGGCCACCAATCGCGACGGAAAACTACCAAAATGAAGAGGAGGCCACGAGAAATTCACCTGGGGGCTCGGAAGGGAGGGAGGAGCGTCGGGAGAGGAGATCGAGGCGGCGGCTCCGGCGGGTGGACGGTGCTCTGGCGGCGGCGGCGCTGCACAAGTGGAGAAGGGAGGAGGAGTGGCGCGGGGTGTAGAGGAGCTCGAGGGGATCCTTTTATAGGGTAGAGGGGGAAGAGGAGAGGACGGCATGGCAGTGGGGGCGCGGGCACACTGGCGACCGCCATGAATGGTGGTGGGGCTCGGTGTGGCGTGGCGGGAGGGGAAGGGCGAGGCGGTTCGTGCGTGAAGCACTGCGCATTAACTCGCAGCTCGGTGGAGGGGAGGGAAACGGCCGGGGATGCCGGGGAGGCAGCGACGCGATCGGCCAAGTGGGGAGCATGCGGCGGCGGCGGGAGGTGGAAGACGATGCTGACGAGTGGGACCGCGGTGTCGGTGACTCGGAGAGAGGGAGAGGGAGAGGTGGAGCGGGCCGGCTGTAGCTGTTGGGCCGGGAAACAGGGGTGGGCCGGCGGTTGTTAAAGAAGAGAGAAAAAGATAGTAGGGAGAGGTGGGCCAAGCTGGGCAGCGGGATGGAGAGGGAAGAAGGGATAGAAGGGTTTGGGGTTTTTTATTCTTTCTTTTATTCTTTTTCTTTCAACAAACAAAACAAAAACAACCAAAATAAATGCAACACTCTCACTTATTTATTTAATTTATAAAAACAATTAATTGATTTTCTTATTCTAAATTTTCTGTAAAGTAGATAAATCTTGGGCAAAATTTTAAAATTAAGAAAAATCGTTGTTTAATTATTTTTCCTATTAACATCCTGAAACTTCCAAATTTCAGGGTGTTACACTGAGCGGGCGTGGGTGCATCAGTAGCAGGCGTGACGGGGACCGAGCCTTGCCCGGTTGACCGCCACGGGTGAAGCTCGGCGCGGTTGGTGATGCGCATGAGGTAGCTGTTCCCCGTGGCCTGGAAGTTCAGGCTCCCGAACCGGATTTCGAATCCAGCTGGGAGGGGGTCCGACTTGCCCGTGGAGTACCTTTAGGACCTGTACTCTGTGCGGATCACCATTGAGATAGCTGGTGGAAAGCTGATCTTCAGCGCGCTCCCCCTACCTCGCGCGCCAATTGTCGGTGCGGAAAGTAGTCCCGACACTAACTAGTACGAGCGCTGAGATCTATATCTCAATGGTCGGTGCTAAGCAATCTAGTGACACGAGTTTTATCCTGGTTCCGGCTGCGGTCGTACGCCCAGCAGAGGTGTGCTCGAGGCACTGTATTGCGCTGCACCGTGGTGCTTGCAGAGGGGAGTTACAAGCGTGGTGGGAGAGGCGGTGGTGCCTCCAGGTCCCTGAGGTTTGATTGAGGCAAGGGTGCCAATATCGTGGTGAAGGCGGAAAACGTGCAAGTGTGGAGCTATCCCCCTCCCCCCCCCCCCCCCGTGGCTAGGGGACCGCCTCCTCCTTTTATAGACCAACGGGAGGCGGCTTACAGTCATGTCACACAGTTCTAGTTACGTGTGGTGGTATGGCGTACAGCGCCACGGAGTGGGTGGCCGTCCTGGTGAATCTTGCTTCTGGCAGGGCGTTGCGGCGAGTCCTGTGCCTGTCCAGGAGCGGCCTCGAAGGTAGTGGTGTGGGAGCCTCTTGTTTGGTCGTCGTCCGTACATCGGCTCGAGGGTCACGCTGATGGAGGGCTGGAAACCGCACAGTAGCGAGTGTGGTGTCGTCTCGTCGCTCTGTGCTCCCACAGTATCGGGGATGGCGTTGCAGTGCGCGGGATGGTGGCACAGCGGCCGGGAAGGCCGCACAGGGCTAGAGGTGATAGAGGAGACATCGCCATGCTGGCCTGATGTCACGACATCGTCCTGCGCGAGCGTGGTGTAGGCATCCGTACCTCTTTCAAGGGTTCTGTCGCTCTCCCTCGAGGGGTGCGACGAGGAGGCTGTACGGGGGCGGGCGGCACAGTGTCACGGAGTTGACACCGGCCTTTCCGCACAGCTCCCCGCACAGTGCAGAGGATGACCGCATAGAGCGAGTTGGTGGAATAGCGTCGGGATACGATTCCCAGATGGTGTCGGGGCGCCGGCATGGTGGGGATTCGCTTTTGACCCAGGCACCCGCGTCGTACCGAGGCATTTAATGCCCTGGTCAGGGGAGCGGGCACGAGGGCCACGAGCTCGAGGTGGCCTAGAGAGAGTGGGAGATTCACCTGAGGGGGTGTCCAGCCCTCAAGTGAGGCGGAGATTCGCTCGAGGGGTGTTGAGGTCGTCCTCTTGATAGGCCACTGAGATTGCTTGGGCCGTGGCTTCTTTCCTGCACTGGGCCGTAATTGCGCGAAGTGTAATTGACAGTTTGTGAGTTCGTTTGTGTTATTATTTTACAAAAGAATGGGTTTTCCCCTGGTTATTAGGGGACGCTTGTGGCTGTCCCCGACAATGATCCTACTAAATTCTTTACAAAATTTATCATTCGTATACCCAAATATGATACCATCGACATAAATTTGGCAAATGAAGATATCTTTTCCATTTCATTGAATGAAGAGAGTAGAATCGGCTTTGCCTATCTCAAAACCGTTCTTGAGAAGAAAATCCTTAAGGCATTCATACCATGCTCCAGGAGCTTGCTTAAGCCCATAGAGCGCCTTATGGAGCTTGTACACATGCTTTGTAAATTTTGAGTCTTCAAAGCCCGGTGGTTGCTCAACATAAACTTCTTCCTGGAGAGGTCCATTCAAGAATGCACTCTTCACATCCATTTGATGAAGCTTGAAATCATGATGAGTAGCATAGGCCAAAAGAATACGAATTGATTCAAGCCTTGCTACCGGAGCATAGTTTGTCCAAAGTGCAAGCCTTCAACTTGAGTGTAGCCCTTGCCAACGAGCCTTGCCTTGTTCTTTGTTCCTAAAAACCCATTTGGTGCCGATCACATTTTGCTTGGGTCTTGGTACCAACTCCCAAACTTCATTTCTTTTGAAGTTGTTTAACTCTTCCTCCATGGCAATAATCCAATCCGGGTCCTCAAGAGCTTGTTCCACAGTAAGAGGTTCCAAAGAGGAAACAAATGAGTAAAATGCACAAAAATTTGACAATCTTGAGCGAGTTGTTACCCCTCTTTGAATACTCCCAAGTATGTTGAACCATTTGATGTACTCTTGGGTGTAGTGCTTGAGCTTGATGTTGAATGGGTCCATCATCATCATCTTCAACTTGTGGAGCTTCTTCTTGAGCTTCACCACCTTGTTCTCCCCCTTGATCAAAGCTCCGTCCATGATCGTCACCATGAACTTGATTTTCTTCTTGATGAACTTGAGAACTTGGTGGTTCCACTCTTGTTGATGATGGTGGATCTTGGTTGCTTGTGTCAACCGAGGCTTGTACTTGAACCTCTCAAGGCATCACTTCACTGGTCCCCATTCTAAAGATTGATACACTTGGGGTTCTTCATCATCTACAAGGTTTTCACTAACTTGCTCTCTTTGAGAGCTATTGGATTCATCAAATTTCACGTCTACTGTGGTCTCAACACAACCGGTGGTTTTGTTGAAAACACGATAGGCATGTTCGTTAGTTCCATAACCAATGAGAAAACCTTCATCAACCTTCGATGCCAACTTTGAGGCTTTGGGTTTCTTGTTAAGTATGAAACACTTACACCCAAAGACCCTAAAGTAATGCACACTAGGCTTCTTACCGGTGATGATCTCGTAGGGAGTCTTGTTCATGTACTTGTGGAGGTAGAGGCAGTTGGCGGCATGGCATGCGGTGTTGACGGCTTCCGCCCAAAACGAGTCCGGAGTCTTGTATTCATCAAGCATTGTCCTTACCGCTTCAATCAATGTACGGTTCTTCCTCTCAACGATGCCATTTTGTTGAGGAGTGTACGGAGCGGAGAGTTCATGCTTGATGCCTTCTTCATCTAGGAACTCTTCAACTTGAGTGTTCCTAAACTCCAAGCCGTCGTCACTTCTTATATTCTTGACCTTGAGCACGAACTCATTTTTAAATCTTCTAATGAACTTCTTCACAATTCCCTTTGCTTCACTTTTATCTTGTGTTGACGGTTCAAAACCGTGCTCAAGTTCACCGCAAGCCTACGGGTGACTTGGTGCCTTTTTCACCAAGGAGGGTTCTCCCTAGATTTGTCAATCCATGGATCGGAAGCAAACCACCAAGGTTCTCTATCTAACCTACCGGTCTAACCCTATATGAAGTGTTGATTGCATAAAGATAACATACAAACACGAAGGGATGTATGGATCACATCCACCTAGCCATAAAGGTAAGCAAACCAAAGGTAAACCTAGCCTATCGTCTTCTTGTTGCCGTTCCGGCCAAGGTGATAAACCGATCTAAACCTATACTATGATAAGGATTAGACTCGATATGGAGTAACCCGATATGGAGTGGTCTGATGCACGTTCACTCGCCGCTTTCTCCCCTCTCGTACTATCACTACGCGAGGATAATCATCACCAAGCGATAAACCTCGGTCCGTGCACTACTATGGTGTGTCCGCAAGACAAGACTAATCACCATGATTCGATCTAGTCCTACTAAAGGCATATGGTAGCTACACATATGAATAAGTATAACTCGTAGTAGATCAAAGTATGACAAGATATAGTTTCATCACCAAATGTTGAAGGTACAAACGACTTGACGAATTCAAGTCGCGGCTCCGGAACCCCCCCATGGCTTCACCACGCAGGGCCAACCATGGCAGCTAGGGCATGGCCTAAGCCATCTCCTAGGCAACTCGAGGACTCGCGGCGGCTGTCAGCTTCCTCCCGGTGCTTCTCCTTCGTCTCGGCGGCTCTCTGATGAATGGATGGATGTGGCGGCCGGCGGAGGCAGAGACAATTTATAGACAAACACCTAGGGCAAAAGGGGGACGCGAACCGGCCCGGAGTGGGCCGGGCCGGTCGGCCCGGGCCGGCCGGCCCGGCCGGCCGGCCCGAGCCCACTCGGCCCGGTTCGGCCCCGGTTTCCTCCCCGGTTGCTTCTCGCGTGATCCCTTATTTGTGTGCACTTGCATGTGGGCCTTTGATGTCGTTTCCTGCACGGTTAAAGCTTGAATCCTTGCTATGCAAGCTTCGCTGTTTTCTGGTTGAGTTCCTGAAGACTTGCATGTTGACGCTTCAGTCCTCGGGTCATTTGGAGTCATGTTTATGATGTGTCTTGACTTGTGTCACGCTTCATGATCATCTCTTTGAAGTGCTTGATGAACTTATCCCGAAAGTCTCCCTTTAAGCGCTAGTTTCCTACGTAAACAACAAACTCCAAAATCGCCATGCGAGGGTGAACTTGATACCTCCGGGGGGTTAGTATCATTGGTTAGAATATCAAATATGTGCAAATGTTGACGGTAAACTTATAGCTAGGTGTACCAAAATCGACCGTCAATATCTTGCAAAAAAATACCCAAGTGAAACGGGAAAAGTCATCAACAATTACTAAACCATATTTGTTACCACCGATGCTTATGTAGGCAATTGGTCCAAACAAAGCCATGTGTAGTAGCTTCAATGGTCTTGATGAGGAAAGGATGTTCTTGGTGGGATGATGAGCTCCAACTTACTTCCCGGCTTGACAAGCACTACATAGACTATCTTTCTCGAAAACAACATTTGTTAGTCCTGGGATGTGCTCGTCCTTTTGAAGTTTGGCCAAGTTCCTCATGCCAACATGGGCTATTCGGTGATGCCATAGCCAACCCAAGTCGGATTTTGCCACTAAGAAAGCCTTAGGGTCCACCTTCACTTTTGGGAAATCCACATTGTAAAGCTTTCCCCGTAAATGACCCGCAAAGACAATAGAGGAATCCTCCCTTTTATAGACGGTCACACCCTCATGAGTAAAGAGACAATTGTAGCCTTTCTCACAAAGTTGTGAAACCGACAACAAGTAGTATCCTAACCCTTGAACATGATAAACATCTAAAATTGAATTTGTTGTTGAGATAGTGTTGACGGTTAATAGTTGTATCAAAGTTCGTTTAGACTTGCAAGCGGACAAGTCTCCCGTCGTAGTCAAGGGACCCTTCTTCCCTCGAGTGGTGAACCCAAGGTATCGAATCCGTAGAACAATGTGCAACGCAAGGATTCAATCTAGTAAAGCAAGGTAAAGCTATCTATTGAAGAATCAAATTGCATCTAATCTAAGATATCATAAGGAAAATGAATCTAATCTAATCTACTAAAGAGGTAGCAAGAGAAAGCAAGAGATAACCAATCTAGAGAATCTAGATCATGCTTATGTTGTAGCTCCAAACAAGATAGATGAAGATAGAAAAGCGAATCTCATAAAAAGCATCTTTAAATCGTGGCCTTCCATCCGACTGCGAAAACGCCCCGCCTTTCGGAACCCCCGTTCGTCACAACGTATCCCTATTCATGCGGGTAGTCTAGGGTGAGTTCGATAGAACAAGTTGAAATCACTTGGCCGGTCCGGTATGCACCTCTAGCCACCGCGGCTACAAGAGCACCCTAAGTAATCTAGCTGCAAACTAGATCGTAGAAGAAGCAAAACCAAGAAGAAAACAAAATCATCGAGAAGGCACTTGATTGCTAGAAATCGAATTCACTTACAAACTTCACCATGAATGATTACATGAACAAGATCACCACCGGGGCCCTCCCTCGATCTTGATCCTCGCTCCGAGCTCCGACGTGGTCTTCCATGCAAGGTTCCCACGTCGGCTAGGGAAACCCTAGACAACTAGCACGACCCTCATCTCCGAGATGGTGTCCCTCAAGCTTCTCTCGCTCCTCGGCGGCGGATTACGACTTGGATGATGCGTGGCTCTCGGTCAGGGGGCTATTAATAGCCTGAGAAGCAATTAGGTCAAAGGGGAGGCCGAGTGGGCCCCGAAAAGGGCCGGGCCGGCCGGCCCGGGCCGACCGGTCCGGGGCCCTTTTCGGCCCAATTTGCCGCCCTCGCTTCGCCGGTGTTGCTTCCCGCGTCTTCTAGATGTTCTCCCCTTTTGCATGTGGACCCTTGACGTCGGTTTCTCTCCGAATTGGACTCAACTTCTTGTCTTGCAAGATTCAGACACTTTTCCGGTTCGGTCCCCGGAGTTTATCATCTTCTCGGGCTTGGTCCTTGGGCTCTTGGAGTCATGTTCACTTCATTGCTTGACTTGTATCGGGCTTCAAGGTCTTGTCATGAGGTGCTTAATGAACTTATCCCGGAAGTCTTGCTTTCAACGTTAAAACCCTGCGTAAACACTTAACTCCAAAACCGACTTGCACAAGTGAACTTGTTATACCACGGGGGTTAGTACCAATGAATAAGATACAAAAGTCATGCCAACGGCGAAGGTAAACTCATGGCTAGGTTGACGGATTTTCACCGTCAACATCTCCCCCATGCTTAAACCTTGCTCGTCCTCGAGTAAGCCTTCGATGGATGTCATCGTTGCCCATCAATGTTTAAACCTTGCACTTGATCATACATGAAAAAAAACATAATGCTCTCAAAAGTTGAATTCGTTAAAGTTCCATAATGTACTAGCCTTCATCCCTACGGAGGGTAGATATTTAAGTAAGCTTATCCCACAAGTATTAACATGCTCACAAAGTTTAAATAGATCTCAGAATTTTTGAAATAAAGAACGAGATAAAGAAAAGAGCTAAACCAAGTTCACAAATTTAAATCACCTTGCATGTAGCTCATGAACTCTCTTCTCACTTGTCTCTCAAGCCTATATATTCTACTCCTTTCCCTCTCATAACATATATGTATGGTAGGCTTTATATGGAGCTTTGGGAAAGTTTAGTCCTAACAAGATTTTATAAATGAGGTGTTGTCAAAACAAGACAAACTTCTCATGGTCTTACCGAGACTCGTCAAAAAGGTCATTGGAAAATAATGTTCAATCAAGGAGGGGAAAGAGAAAAATACACACACTTTTAGATGAGTGGACATGTGCAAATGGCAAAGAGTGATCCTGAGGCACAAAGGAAGTCCTCGTTATCGGATTGCACATGGTTGGAAAATGAGAATGGATCTTTTAAACTTGAAGCCTTGAATGCACTCTTAGAGAACCGGGGAGTTCACTTTACGCATACTCATATTTTTTTCTTTCTAATAATTCTCATTCTTTTCGTTCTTTTTTTCTTTCTTTCTTTCATTATATATATATTTTTTCTTGTGAGACCTTCACCTTGGAAGTCACGTACATCGCCGAATTTTTTCTTTCATCATCATTTTTTTTAAAATACTCCCCTTTGAACTCTAAAACTGCACCGTACCTACCTCCTCCCCCATGCTTAGACGTTACTCGTCCTCGAGCAAAGAGGCGAAAAATAAGGTAGGTACCGGAAATATTTTTCCTTGGAGAAATACTTGAAATCTTCAATATTGGCACCGTCTTGCAATCTTCCTTGAATTGATGATCCACTCTCAACGATAGGTTGTGGTCAAGGAGGTAATCACAAAAGATGATATTTTGGTTTAAGGGTGGATATCCGGCGAAGTTTGTGAGATCTCCAATGCGGGGATACACAATGCACGGATAAAAGGCTAGCAAAAAGATAGATACGCAAAAACGGAATGACCAGCTTCTTAGTCTCGGGCCAGAGAAATCATGGCCTGCAATAACTCACTCAAAAATAAATCTTGTACACTAAGGTTTATGCACTCAAATATATATAAGGCTCTGGATAGGTTGAGCAACACACAAGTGATACTTATGACAAGGTTAGCAATATTTTTTAGCATAAAAGACATCTTTAATCTATTCATAACTTGAGAGCACATAAAACACTATGGGTCTTTATTTTAATCATAACCTCTGCTGAAGATTAAGCTAGCATTTAAATAATTTCAGATTTGTATTTTTAAGAGAGCACTAGGTTAAACATGCATAAATCAACTACAAAGATAAACAAAGCGGCAATTATAATCATATATCATCATGGCACAAACTTTGTAACTTTACCAAAGGTAAAAACTTGGTGGTGACATTATTCATGATGAAAATAAAAACTAACACACTTGCTGAAAATAAACTAACACACATGCTGAAAATTTAAATAAAAACTGAAAACACTACGCATACATAGGCGCAAACAAGCTGAAAATTAAAGAAAAAGGGTAAAGGAAAGATAACTAAAGCTCCTCCTCTCTCTAATCTTCCGCCGGCAGTTAATATTGATAGTCTTGGTTGTTGTACCCTTACTTGTAATAGGAATGCACCACTCCTCCTATGAATTGTCCGACGGTGCTAGGTGAACGTGTCCAAGCACATAAGCGACGTTTGCATTTCCTTCACCCATTTGGTTTGCATTGGTTAGGATGGCTGCAATAATTTGCACGTTCATTGCAGCGTATCCTCCAATGGTGGCCACATTTTGTTGTGGTTGAGGAAGGTGTGCATATGGCTCCGCAAATGCTACATTGGGCACCGCAAAAATGGTGGGGGTATGGCTGCACCACTCCCCCATGCTTGCATTGGTACACCACCGTAGTAACTCGGCGGCGCCGGGGTTCCTCCCAATGGTGGGACATAATTTTGTTGTGCACCTTATTCTTGGGCCATAGAAGATCCTTCTCCTTTAATCCTTCTCCTTTATTTTTTTCGCCGGCACAAGAAGTCCTTCCTCTAACCAATCTTCTTCCCCTCAAGAAAAAGTCTTAATCTTCAATCTGGAAGGGGCAAATTCACCTAGGCCATTTGGAAGCCTCCTCTCTCATCTTCACTTTTATATTTTCCTTTCTTCATATATTCCTAGGGAAGTCCCGGGTAGGAGATGATTCGGATTCCTTGTAATACCCGGTTTTAAAGAGATAGCCAATATGGAGAGGCAACACCCCGAACCAATATCTCCCGAACTTGATGTTGCTTAACAACACCACCGGTTGATCATAGGTGAGTGGGGTCTATTGGCCACTTGGCAATCAAAGCCGAGTAAAGCCAATTCAACTCCATGTTGGTTATCTTTGTCTCTCTTATTCTCCCAAAAATCCACTTGCACAAAAGTGACACACTTGGATGATGGGGTTTTGTATAGTATTTCTTCGTTGATGGTCTCCTCCCGCGATCATACTCCAAAAACCTTCCCATGTGCCTTCATGCACATCCACTTGTTCCGGAGCTCCCTTTTGAAAATAGGAGACACTCGCCCATGGGTCTAAGATACTAGAACATGCAATCGTTTCGAACATGAAAACCAATCTAATCTATCGGGGATTGTGTTGAATGGATCCAAGGAAGCATTGAGCCCTTTACTCCCTTTACGGCATGGTAGCTAACCTTAAGCATTAAAGTATTTCCAACACAAGATGATAGATAGATAATCCAACAAAGTATGATTACATCTCAAGATCGATTGCAACCCATGGATGAAAGGAGATTACCCCATCAAAGTGCTAGAAATAGCATCATTGATCAAGGTTACCCTTCCGACGGTGTCTTCCTTCTTCTCCACTTGTGGGCTCCCTCCAACGGAATGAGAGACTCAGCACTCCTTCATCAAGGGTATGCGCCATGGTCATGAAAATTTCCTAGGCGAATTCCTTGTGGGTGTTTGACGACACTCCGTTAGAGAATTGCACCGGTGTCTTGTGTGAAACCCAATATATGGAGAGCTTGGTCGTCGATGTCGACGTTCGCTACAAGCCTCTACCCAAGGCGAGCGAGCTTCTTCTCCTCCTCCTCCGTCGTGATGATAAACCCATTGGAATGCCACGGAGCGCATGGAGGTGGAGCGGATGATCGTGTCAAGTGGTGAGGTTGGACAGGCGGCTCCTCCATATGTCCTCGAGGTTTGGCGAACCTCATAGATGAGTTTCGTGTAGCCCTCATGCCACCGAGGAGAAGAGTGTGGTTCCTCCTCGGCGGTGCCGTGTCCTCCTCCATACTCCGAGGAAACTCGGAAACCGAGTGCCTCCTCGAAGAGGTTGATGGCTTATACGACGATGATCCCTTCTTCTTCGGTGAAAAGGCTTGTAGTTATCCTCCATGATTGCAGCACTCTCCCTCACAAATATATATCCGGGGTTTTCACCCGGTAACAAGGTACACAAATATTATTTTGGAGTCTGGACTTTGAGTGGATTAAGGATGTGATTTGTTGCACGAAACAAACGCGGTGGATGGCTAAGTCTAAGGTGATTCCGGCCTACAAACTAGAGCACACGAACAAAGAGTTGGATGAAAGACTTACCTCTCTCCTCCTCTTGGCTCGGTTCTTCTCTAGTGCATTCATGCTTGTTGCTTCGTGACCGCGTACACCTTCCAAACGTTCTCGTCCACTCCTTCGCTTGCATTATTGCTCCTTCCACTTGATGTTTTCGCTTGATTCACTTCCATACTCCCTTGCCTCACATGCATCCATGATATTCCTACAAAACAAGGCCTTGGCTGCCCCCCTCCATGCTTGTACTTTGCATGTGGTTTGATAAAAGATGTTGGAGGGGCATCCCGTGATGTATCATGGTGCATGTATGGTCAAGTTAACTTGATTGCCTCCCTCTAAGCATGTTTTAAGGTTGAGCACTCCTCTAATTTCGAAATTTAAAAATATTTTTCAGAGCCATGCAAGAGCTCAAGCATAAATTTAGAGAAGTTTTTAAACCATTAAAAACAAATGTAAGTCGAAAATATTTTCCGACTACGTTGATATCGGTCTCACCGGTATAGTTTACCTTCATTGGTTGAGAGCAAACTTTTCCCGGCTTGATCATGGGGGCATAGGTTTAGGTCCTAATTTTGATTAGATGAGAGAGATTTTGAATGAAATAAAATTAAGTGAGTCTTAGAAAAAATCTAATCTTAGAGAAACCAAGGATATGGATTTTTTTAAATCAACCAAAAATGTTAGTTTCTAGGTTCACGCGAGTCCTACCACGTGCTGAAATTTAATTAACACCTAGGTATAAGTCGTGGCTCTACTCGTGTGTTTTTAGCATGAAAAAGTACGTCAACCACAGCACCATAATGAGGGTGAAGGGTTGAGTTAGGTTCTGAAATTATTTGGTTGTGATTTCTCGAAAAAGAACGAACAAACACATAGGAGGGTTCATGCAAAGGGTTTATGACAAAGCAAAATATTCAACCAAGAATTATGTCTCTAATATTGTTCAACCATTCTAAGTCTAATGTTTTGCCTAGTAAAATTCAAAACTGAATTATATATAAAAAGACTTGAAAAACCTGGAATCGAGTTGTCCTCCCGGTAGCTTATTCTTGACTTGACGAAACGGGTTGCCTCCCGCCTAGCGCTTCGTTTATAGTCCAGGGCTAGACTTCTTCACTTGATTACTCTGGATCAACGCTCTTTGCGGGTGTTGCAATCTTGGGTACCCACTTTGGCTTAGTCATTTTTTTTGGTATTCACAGGCTAGCTTTGTCCTTTGGTCTTGACGGATGCAACATCTTCCTTGTGGCTCGGAATCTCGAACTCCGGTCCTTCGGTCGTGATCTTCATGGTCTCTAGTGTGATCCTTCGTCTCTCCCGAATGAGCTTGAGTAGCCTTCGCCGTCTTGGGACCTTGGAGTTGTCTCGGATATTCTTCTTTGTCACTAATCGGTTGTCCGCAAGTTGTCCCACTTGCGTCTCTAACATCTTCATCACGATGAACACCCCGCATGTGGATCTTGCCTTGGCAGCCTTTAGGTGTTGAGCTTCTTTCTCTATCTCCATCTCTCTGTCCTCGTTGATCTTGAACGGCCTTCCGGCGTCTTGACTTGGAGGTGGTGATTCCCTTGGAGATTTTGATGGTCCTTCGAGTTTGACTTTTGAATCTAGGGTGTCCAACCCTTTAGCATGTGTTGCACGTCACCTTTGCCTGTAAAGTTTTCCTGGATCATCCACAAAAAAAGTTTTGGGTTTCTTGGAGAGGTAGCCAACCATCTCCGGTTAGGGTTAGCAATAAAACAAAAATCTAAAAAGAGAAAAATTAGGATTAATCAAAACTAGATTAGATTGACTCTTTTTTTTCTTTTTGGGGATGATCAAACATAAGAGATGAAAAAGGAAATCAAAAGAAAAACTGAAAGATAAGCGATACTAGATTGGATCTTGATTGCTTGTTCCCCGGCAACGGCGCCAGAAAAAGGGGCTTGTTGACGGTTAATAGTTGTATCAAAGTTCGTTTAGACTTGCAAGCGGACAAGTCTCCCGTCGTAGTCAAGGGACCTTCTTCCCTCGAGTGGTGAACCCAAGGTATCGAATCCGTGGAACAATGTGCAACGCAAGGATTCAATCTAGTAAAGCAAGGTAAAGCTATCTATTGAAGAATCGAATTGCATCTAATCTAAGATATCATAAGGAAAATGAATCTAATCTAATCTACTAAAGAGGTAGCAAGAGAAAGCAAGAGATAACCAATCTAGAGAATCTAGATCATGCTTATGTTGTAGCTCCAAAAAAGATAGATGAAGATAGAAAAGCGAATCTCATAAAAAGCATCTTTAAATCGTGGCCTTCCATCCGACTCCGAAAACGCCCCGCCTTTCGGAACCCCCGTTCGTCACAACGTATCCCTATTCATGCGGGTAGTCTAGGGCGAGTTCGATAGAACAAGTTGAAATCACTTGGCCGGTCCGGTATGCACCTCTAGCCACCGTGGCTACAAGAGCACCCTAAGTAATCTAGCCGCAAACTAGATCGGAGCGAGAAGCAAAACCAAGAAGAAAACAAAATCATCGAGAAGACACTTGATCGCTAGAAATCGAATTCACTTACAAACTTCACCATGAATGATTACATGAACAAGATCACCGCCGGGGCCCTCCCTCGATCTTGATCCTCGCTCCGGAGCTCCGACGTGGTCTTCCATGCAAGGTTCCCACGTCGGCTAGGGAAACCCTAGAGAACTAGCACGACCCTCATCTCCGAGATGGTGTCCCTCAAGCTTCTCTCGCTCCTCGGCGGCGGATTGCGACTTTGATGATGCGTGGATCTCGGTCGGGGGGCTATTAATAGCCCGAGAAGCAATTAGGTCAAAGGGGAGGCCGATTGGGCCCCGAAAAGGGCCGGGCCGGGCCGGCCTAGGCCGACCGGCCGCCCGGGCCCTTTTCGGCCCAATTTGCTGCCTGCTTTGCCCGGTGTTGCTTCCCGTGTCTTCTAGATGTTCTCCCCTTTTGCATGTGGGCTCTTGACGTCGGTTTCTCTCCAAATTGGACTCAACTCCTTGTCTTGCAAGATTCAGCACTTTTTTGGTTCGGTCCCCGGAGTTTATCATCTTCTCGGGCTTGGTCCTTGGGCTCTTGGAGTCATGTTCACTTCATTGCTTGACTTGTATCGGGCTTCAAGGTCTTGTCATGAGGTGCTTAATGAACTTATCCCGGAAGTCTTGCTTTCAACGTTAAAACCCTGCGTAAACACTTAACTCCAAAACCGACATGCACAAGTGAACTTGTTATACCACAGGGGTTAGTACCAATGAATAATATACAAAAGTCATGCCAACACCGAAGGTAAACTCATGGCTAGGTTGACGGAGTTTCACCGTCAACAGATAGCAATTTTACCCAGACCAACAACTTCTCCTTGACCATTGTCTCCATAGATGATAGTTTTCGTAGGGTTGTCATAATGATCAAGGGATGCAAATAAGCCTTCATCTCCGGTCATATGATTAGTGGCACCATTATCAATTAACCATGCGCTTCCACCGGAGGAGTAGGCCTACAAAACAAGTTTAAGCTTTTGGTTTAGGTACCCAAAAAATTTGGGTCCTTGGAGGTTAGATGCATAAACTTTTGGAACCTGTTGACGGTTAAATAACGTCAAGTTACGATCGGCAAGCGCACGAATCGGTTGTAGCTTTTCCCTTAGAGTATTCCCCAAGGTTAATCAATCTGTATTGCTATGCTCAACTAAGCACTAATGTTGTTGATTTAAAGCTCTTTATCAAAGAAGACAAAGTAGAGAGTGATGGAAAGGAGATCTCAAGAACGTAGAACGCTTGTCCAAGGGATCTAGGATCACTTGAAGATGTAACCACCTAGCAAGAACAACCCGATCTAATCTATCAAAGGTAAAAGTGCACGAAGTCCAACCCTTTCCCTCTCGCATACTAGTCACTACACGAGGGTGATCCGTGATCGAACACCAAGTGCACAAGACGTTGATGTGTTCTAGGCATGCATGATCAAAGGTGTGAACCAAGTTCATTATGTTTTCCCTCCCGCACACTGTCACTACACAATGGTAATCACATAAAGAACAAAAGGAACACGATAGCGAATCTACGAGTGATGCATCCCCAAAGCAAGTCGGCCGACCAATATGATTAAAGCACCATCAACATGAACATGAATATGATAGCAAGAGATTCAAAGCATAGGTTCGGTGATTACAACTCAAGATCCCCCTTCAACCCCTAGGACAAACAAGGACTTTACCCCCATAATGTTACTCATTGTAGCGCTGATCATGGTGTAGAATCCCCCGAAGTAGATGAAGGCCACGAGTGCTCCATTCGCGATCCAATCTGCTTCTTGTTCTCGGTCTTGTGGTGGCGGATGACGAATGAATTTTCGTGTGGCCTCGGCTAGTGGGCTACAAATAGCACGAGAGGCAACTAGGTCAAAGGTGGCATCGAACCGAGCCCGGAATGGGCTAGGCCGGTCGGCCCAGGCCCGTTTCGGCCCGGTTCGACCCCGGTTTCCACCCCAGTTGCTTCTCGCGCGATTCCCTACTTGTGCGCACTTGCATGTGGGCCTTTGACGTCATTTCCTTCACGGTTAAGGCTTGAATCTTGCTATCCAAGCTTCGCCGTTTTCTGGTTGAGTCCCTGAAGATTTGCATGTTGACGCTTGGGTCCTCGAGTCATTTGGAGTCATGTTCATCGCATGTCTTGACTCTTGTCGGGCTTCATGATCTTCTTCTGAAGTGCTTGACGAACTTATCCCGAAAGTCTCCTCTTTAGCGTAGATTTCCTGCGTAAACAATAAACTCTAAAATTGACATGCAATAGTGAACTTGTTATATACGGGGGTTAGTTCCTGTGGTTAGAATAACCAATCAATGCCAACATTAAAGGTAAACTCATGGCTAGGTTGACGGAAATTCACCGTCAACAGGACCCACACACTCTTCCTCATGGCCTTCATGGTGTAGGCCCCAACATACTTGACCACCATTATACCATTATGGTCCAAGGTCACAATGTAGTCACAAGTGTAGTTGGGAGACGGCTTGTGTTCAACCACATTCTTCGATGCCTTTGGTGGAGAATTGACCCCACAATTTCCTTTCGTGGTGTTCACTACCTTTGGCATTTCCTTGGTTGTGGTAGAGGTGGTGACTCCATGGGCAATATCCATAATAGTGTTGAGGTAGCTACCCTTGCTCCACAAGGGGATCTCATGCCCTTTCACCACTACTCTACCATTGGCCTTGTTGTTCTTGTAGTGCTCAAGCCCTTGCTTGTCAACTACCTTAGGAATGGACTTGGCACTAGTGTTGCCTTGTGTGATCAACTTGTTCAACCGGGCTATTTCCTTGACCTTGCTCTTAATTTTCTCTTCAAACCTTGCATGGTTAGTCTTGAGAGCATTTATATCAATATTAGAGCAAATAGAAACCTTTGCTAGTGGAGGCACTAGAGTCCAATGTTGTCTTAGGAGTGGCTTTGGTGCTTTCCCAAAGAATGCTATAGTTTGCTTCAAGAGTTTTATATTTCTCCGTCAAGCATGAAAGGCTTGATTGAAGCTCACTATGAGTAGCCTTTAGGGAATCTAGAGATTCATTTGCTAAGGTGTAATCCTTTGACATCCTCTTGTTGGAATCATTGGTCAAGGACAAGTCCATGGTCAACTTTTCCACCTTAGCTTTCTCCTCGGCAAGAGATTTCTCTAGAGCAAGGTTTCTTTCCTTTTCAAGGATAAGCAAGTATTCTTGCTCATGAAGAATCTCCTTCTTTTTCTCTAGTTTGTCCAAAAACCTTTTAATTTCTTTATGGACATTTTTACCAAATTTCTTTATCATGTTAGCTTCCATTTCCTTTTCCTCGTCTATGTTTTCTATGTCACTACTAGGTGTGGATGAAGAAGAGGATAGAGAGGATGAGGTGGTAATTTCTTGTACCTTGCTCCCCCTTGCCATGAGGCAAAAGTGAGGGTGGTCCTCATCGTCGAAGAAGTTGTTGAAGAGACGTGGTGAAGATGACTCTTGTGCCATAGCGATGGTTGCCATGCCTTGCTTCTTTGGTTCCTCATCTTCATCACTCGAGTCCCATTGTTGACCCATGTAAGCACGCCCTTGATACTTGTTCTTGTATTCCTTACTCTTCTCCTTGTATTTCTTCTCTTCCTCGTTCTTGTTTTTGTTTCTGGGACACTCGGCAATGAAGTGTCCATACTCTCCACACTCATAGCATTTTCTTTGAGACTTCTTCTTTCTTTCATCATCGCCCTTCCTTGATGTTCTAGATTTCAATAATTTCTTGTACTTCCTTATGGTAAAGGTGGTTTCTTCATCCGTACTTCTTTCATCACTTGTGTCCTCTGTTGACGGTTAATAGTTGTATCAAAGTTCCTTTACGACTTGCAAGTGAACAAGTCTCCCGTCGTAGTCAAGGGACCCTTCTTCCCTCGAGTGGTGAACCCAAGGTATCAAAACCGTGGAACAAATGTGTGACGCAAAACTAAATCTAATAAAGCCAAGTAACTTCAATCTTCGATAAAAGAAACCCTAATGCATCTAGGTAAAAGACACGAAACTAATCTAATCTACTAAAGACCAGAGAAAACAAAGTAAGATTGGGTAGATAAACCGATCTAGAGGGATCGGGGTAAGCCTTTTGTTGAAGTTCCAAGCAAGACAAGAAGTAGCAAATCGAATCTTATTAGAAGCTTCTTTAAATCGTGGTTTCCCGTCCAAATCCAAAAACATCCGCCTTTCGGAACCCCCGTTCTGTCACAACGTATCCCTACGCATGCCGGGAGCTTAGGGCGAGTCAAAAGACAAGTCGAGATTCTTTCGGAAGATCTGGCGTGTACCTCTAGCCACCACGGCTACAAGAACACCCTATGTAATCTATCTCGAGAATAGAATTGGAATAAGCAAAGCCGATCGAGAAAAAGAAATCTTCGAGGAAACACTTGATCGCTAGAAAAAGATTCAACTTGATAATTCAACTATAACAATGATACATACACAAGATCACCACCGGGATCCTTCCTTGATTTTGCTTCTAGCTCCGGGAACTCCGACGTGGTCTTCCGTGCAAGGTTCCCACGTCGGCTAGGGAAACCCTAGTCAACTAGCTCGACCCTCTCCTCTCCGAGATGGTGTCCCTCTCTTCTCTGCTCCTCGGCGGCCGATGACGAATTGGATGATGCGTGGCTCTCGATCAGGGGGCTATAAATAGCCTGATTGGTGGCTAGGGCAAAGGGGAGCCTCACTAGGCCCCGGAGGGCCGGGCCGATCGGCACCCGGGCCGGCCGGCCCGGGCCCATCCAGGCCCGGCCCCGAGGCCTCCTTTGCTCTACGTCGGTTTCCTTGCTTCCCGGATGTTTCCCCCTTCTGCATGTAGGTCCATGTCGTCAGTTTCTCTCCGAATTGGACACAACTCCTTGTCTTGCAAGATTCAGCACTTTTCTGGTCAGGTCCTCGAAGTTTGTCGTCCTCTCGGATCAAGTCCCTGGCTTCTTGTAGTTAAGTTTGCTTCATTGCATGACTTGTACGGGGCTTCAAGGTCTTGTCATAAGGTGCTTGATGAACTTATTCCGAAAGTCTTTCTTTCAACGCTAAAACCTTGCATAAACATTAAACTCCAAAACCGACATGCACACGTGAACTTGTTATACCACGGGGGTTAGTACCAATGGATAAGGTATAAAACTCATACCAACACCGAAGGTAAACTCATGGCTAGGTTGATGGATTTTCACCGTCAACATCTCCCCCATGCTTAAACCTTGCTCGTCCTCGAGTAAGCCTTCGATGGATATCATCATTGCCAACAATGTTTAAACCTTGCACTAGATCATACATGAGAAAACATAATGCTCTCAAAATTTTAATTCGTTAAAGTTCCATAATGTACTAGCCTTCATCTCTACGGAGGGTAGATTCTTATTTAAACTTATCCCACAAGTATTAACATGCTCACAAAGTTTAAATAGATCTCAGAATTTTTGAAATAAAGAACAAAATAAAGAAAAGCTAAACCAAGTTCACAAATTTAAATCATCTTGCATATTGCTCATGAACTCTCATCTCGCTTGTCTCTCAAGCCTATATATTCTACTCCTTTCCCTCTCATAACATATATGCATGGTAGGCTTTATATGGAGCTTTGGGAAAGTTTAGTCCTAACAAGCTTTTATAAATGAGGTGTTGTCAAAACAAGACAAGCTTCTCATGGTCTTACCGAGACTCGTCAAAAAGGTCATTGGAAAATAATGTTAAATCAAGGAGGGGAAAGAGAAAAATACACACACTTTAGATGAGTGGACATGTGCAAATGGCAAAGAGTGATCCCGAGGCACAAAGGAAGTCCTCGTTATCGTATTGCACATGGTTGGAAAATGAGAATGGATCTTTTAAACTTGAAGCCTTGAATGCACTTTTAGAGAACCCGGGGAGTTCACTTTACGCTTACTCATATATATATATATATATTCTCATATTTCTCCTTCTTTTCTTTCTTTCTTTCATTCATTCATTCATTTCATTTTTTTTTCATGTGAGACTTTCACCTTGGAAGTCACGTACATCGCCTCTGAATTTTCTTTCATACATTTTTTTAAAATGCTCCCCTATGAACTCTAAAACTGCACCGTACCTACCTCCTCCCCCATGCTTAGACGTTGCTCGTCCTCGAGCAAAGAGGCGATAAATAAGGTAGGTACCGGAAATATTTTTCCTTGGAGAGATACTTGAAATCTTCAATGTTGGCATCGTCTTGCGATCTTCCTTGAATTGATGATCCATTCTCAACGATAGGTTGTGGTCAAGGAGGTAATCACAAAAGATGATATTTGGTTTTAAGGGTGGATATCCGGTGAGGTTTGTGAAATCTCCGATGCGGGGATACACAATGCACGGATAAAAGGCTAGCAAAAAGATAGATACGCAGAAACGGAATGACCAGCTTCTTAGTCTCGGGCCAGACAAATCATGGCCTGCAATAACTCACTCAAAAATAAATCTTGTACACTAAGGGTTATGCACTCAAATATATATTAGGCTTTGGATAGGTTGAGCAACACACAAGTGATATTTGTGACAAGGTTAGCGATATTTTTGAGCATAAAAACCATCTTTAATCTATTCATAACCTTGAGAGCACATAAAACACTGTGGGTCTTTATTTTAATCATAGCCTCCGCTAAAGATTAAGCTAGTATTTAAATAAATTCAGATTCGTATTTTAAGAGAGCAGTAGCTTAAACATGCATAAATCAATTACAAAGATAAACAAAGCGGCAATTATAATCATACATCATTATGGCACAAATTTTTGTAACTTTTCCAATGCACTACTAGATTTCCCCCCTAATGCAACGCACAAAATGTGTTACAATATGCCATATTTGGTTGCAATAGACACAATTGCAACCAAATTATTCCGTGGGCCATGGGATGCGAAAGGCCGCGTTGCATTAGGGTATTGCGTCATTGTCCATCTAGTGGTTGCCAAAGTTTTTTTGTTGCAACGTAACGCAACGTTGCAATTGGGGTTTTTTACAACGCTTGTTCTGGTTGCAAAGTGTACTATTGCGACACATCTGTGGTGTTGCCAAAGGTGCAATTGCAACGTTTCTGTTTCGTTGCAAGTTATAGTATTGCTACGCACTGACTTTGGTTGCTATTGCTTGAACCTCGTCTATTACCACGAAAGTAATTTGGTTGCAATATGTAGTATTGTCTGATGCCACGAAATTGGTTAGTTGCTATAGGTGGTCTCCTCTATTGCCACAAAAGTTGATTTCGATGTGATAGGTAGCATTGTCTGATGCCACGATATTGGTTACGTTGCTTTAGGTGGTATCCTCTATTGCCACGTAATTTGATTGGTTGTAATCTGTGGTCCTCTATTATTGCTTCGAAATTTGGTTGGTTTCCATAAGTTAAAGTCTTTATTACAACGTTTCTATTAGGGTCGCTACAAGTGCACTATCTATTGCCACGCTCATTTTGTGTTGCTACAAGTTGAACTTCTTATTACCACGTTCCTATTAAGGGTTGCTACAAGTACACCATACTATTGCCACGTTCCTTTTGTGTCGCTACAAGTTGAATTTCTTATTACCACGTTCGTATTAGGGGTGCTACAAGTGCACCTTACTATTGCCACGCTACTTTTTGGCAACGAAAAACACCGGTTGTGATATCATGATTTGTCATTTGCAACGTATATGGTGTATTCTCGCCATGCTCATTTATGTAGCAAAGTAATTGCAACATTAATTAACATCGACAGATAAATATAACAATGCATCTATAGTTAATTAACCAACATTGAACCATCCACCGAGTTAATTACATGACTCATGAAGTACTTAAATACCGAAAAGTTTGGCACAGACATTGTTTCAACACATAGTAGATAAGGTCGCCATCGGGGAGGGTATGGATAAATCAACTCTTGCTCATACCCAAATCCAAATAATTATTATCCACTTCTTACCCTCCCCAATCCCACCCATACCCAATGGATAATTAGTTTTTGTACTAGATTATATACATACCCAATGGATTATTTGTACCCTCCCACACCCACCCTACCTATTTCTTCAATGGATAATTATTTTCTACCCATACCCTCCCCATTTGAGATGGGTGTGGATTTGAATGTGGATAGGATAAAAACAACGGGCCTAATAGTAGACAAATTTGCTAGGACATGAAGAACTTGGTCCGCCAATTGTGACTTGGAGATGATCCCAACACTTGATCAGCAAAGGGGGATTCAATGCAAGGAGGTCGCATCACCCGTAAAGAATCAACAAAATTTTTAAGCTAGCATCAATTAATCTCTAATATTGGAATTTGTGAAACAACAACATATAGCAAACCAAAGATTGATTGTGATTCATAAAAATAGCATAATGACATCAAATAATTACCACAACCATAAACACACTTTGACAAAGCTGAAACATGAATTACATTCACAAAGAAGAAGAGTTGTTGAAAAAAGCTTCACCTCATGTCTTTTTGGTGCTTTGTCGTCTCCTTTGTGCAACTTGTACCTGTAGATGTTGAGAAGAAATTTGTCTAACGGTGGATTGTGTTTCAGGATTGTTAACACCACCTTTAGTGCTTCTGGTTTTGCAAAATACTTGTTTTCGAGCTTCTTCAGATTCCTTCTCCTATGAACCAATCATTTGGAAGGACAAGATTAGGCGTAATTTCATCAAGAATCGATGATATGTACTAGTAAAAAGTTGTGAATTCGAGAACAACTCGAGTACACGAGAGCACATTCCCGGAGTCCGGTTGTACATTCCCGCATGTAGGAATTGATGGTTCCTCCGCCACGTTGTCCGCGGATTCAGCCGACAAGGTTGTTTTGTCGGGTGATTGATGCAACCGCCGCCACGTCGACGGATTCGTGACATTGTTGCTTGGGCATGGTTGCACGGATATTGGCTGGTCAACCTACCAAAGGATACAAACATTCATATATAGAACCCAAGGAAAGAAACCCATTCATGCAAATAGCTTGACCAGCACTGTGGAACTTGTGATTGTCCATTTGATGCTTGCAAGCATTGATAGGAACTCTTGCCTAAGCCGTTGTAGATCCGTCTCGCCTTCTCTTTTCAATTTCTTCAAGTTGGCGTGCATGTTCTCTCCTTTCGCTTCCCTTTCTTCTTCCCATCCCGACATTTTTTCTTGTAGCTGCCCAAATGCGTCCATGAGCTCGACGTGTTCCTCATGCCGTAGCTCTTCCCTACGAATTTGTTCCTCGCGCTCCGCATTGAGCTTACCGCCTTCTAGTTGGGTTTTTTGCCAGGTACCCGTTTCCATGCAACTTGGTTGATTGGCACTTCGTGACTTCTTTGTAGGCTTTTTGGAACATCTCGTTTTTTCCTTTTGGGAAACAAAGTTGTTGTCTGCATTTGATTCCGCCTCAGCAATAACGCTGCTTGCGGTGTCCTAACATTTGCAAGGCACAGGTGGAGGAGTTAGTTGAACAAGAGATCGGTTGCATTCTATAGTTGCATAAGTCTATGTATAGTAATGTATGTACTAATTCATTGAGAACTCACATAGACATTTTTAGATTGTTCGTCCGTCCAAGACCCCCGGTTAGTGTGAGTTATCCACCAAAGTTCCATATCATCGGGCTCTTCACCGCTTTCGGGTCTCTCTCGTTATGCCAAGAAAATAACAAATTAATGTTCTTCATCCTGCAAGACAGATTGGAGATGTGCTTGTCCAGTTATTACCTTCTCATAGCTGCGCTGAGAATAAGGCTTAGCGCCTGACAAATGTCTTGTCATTTGTTGGCATCGAATCACAGAATTTTGTGTGCTCCTTTCCTATACAATGTAAAGTTATGAACAAAAATCTTAAAGACTCAGATATCACCATTTCAATGAAAAATGTAGTGGTCAGAAATCGTAATTAACAATGTGGAACAAACCTTGAATTTAGCAGTACTGAAATACTTCAACAGATAGTGCCATTCAACAATATCTAATTCCGTAGGCTTATGTAACATTCTCTCGGTGGTAGCTGTTGTATGTCTTGGCTGTAGCACCGAAAGTTGAACGCCATCCTTTGTAACGCTCCCTAGCAATGGCCCATATCTTTTCCCTTGATTCAAAGCATTATCCTCCATGTCCCACTTTGCCTGTTATATAATCACAATAGCATTCAAATATTGTGTGAGTTCATATGTTAGTTTTTATTTGAATTGTACTGAAAAGCAAAGTCTATTATTACCAATACATTAGTTGCTATTGCGTTTTTGACTTCTTCCCTAACATTTTTCCATGATTTCACTCCAATGATAGGAGCCCTTTTCCTTGTATACATGACCACTTCATCAACGAATGAGCGGTAGTTATCACCTACCGGTCCTCCATGTTTAGAGAATTGAATGTCTAATCGCCGCTTGCCCGCCTTGATTCTCTTGGCGATTACCGTCAATGCTCTTACGGGACCGCGTCCTCTTTTCTTAACTTTTTGTGAGCCTATTCCATGCGAACAACATGCATGTGATAATACCCAAAAAATAATTGTATGCACAGACACGTAATTTCTATGGAACACATGTTACCGGATCCTTGCTCCCGTTGTTTCCAACGCCGAGCATGAGATGGAGGCCGCACCTTGCAGGTGTTGGGTTCATTTCATTCCGTGTTGCAAAATGAAGGTGGGGTCCACGTACCGTTCGCAGAGAATTTAGTGGCATATGATGACCGATCATATTTTGTAGTATGACAAAAAAATGGTAATTTGCTTGCAAATTAGGAGAGGGATATTACCGATGTCTTCAAGTAGTCCCGCAACATTAAGGTATTCTCTCGTATGTATCGATTGTGTCATCCCCGAAAATGTCTTTTAATTCTGAAATATAATCCATAATTAATTTCATTCATGTGACCGAACATGTAAATTCGGGAGTATAAGTACACAAATATTTGGTGAAGCATATCTTACCCAAGGCTTTCTTCTCTTGATGCAAATCAGCTAGCCAAAGTTTGTATTCATCTAAGTCACATTCTTCTACTTCTTCTTCATCATCGGCATGTATGTAAGCACTTTTGGATTTCAAAGGTGTTATGGCCATGGTATGGTTTATAGGTATTGGCTCTCCGGAGATAACTAATCCGATCACCATCTCCTCTTCGTGAATCGTTTCATTCTTTCTACGTCGACGTCGTAGTCGATCTCGTGAGTGTTGCTTCCGCAAAGAGAGTCGGGAATTCTAGTCTTGTAGTAAACAATGTCCCTCATCCTATACCCCAGTTTTTGTTTCGGGTTGTTTATAGTTTGTAGGGTGATTTGTGAACCACGAGGGTGACAAGTATGTGTTGTATCTAGCTCCCTATCTATACCCTTCTCAATCATATATACGGTCCAAGATCGATCATCTAATGATCCGCGCATTCATTTCGATGTCATATCAATAACATGTGAAGAAATTTGGTCGCAAATCGCGTGATCAAATGCATGAAATCTAGGGTACCAAGTGCGTGCACGGATGCATGAGATGTTGGATGCAAGACGAACGAGGGGAAAGATGGAACCACGATACGGCGTACCCGGCCTCGGTCGTCTCGTCCCGAGATGAAGGTAAAACATCGTGTCCGCACCTATGTCCACGTCGACGCGTGCTTCATCGTCGCCCGAAGGTGATGATGACCCAAAGAGAGCCCCCGTCGCCCTAGGCCCGGGGGCCATGGTGGCGGTAGGTTCACCAATCGCCGAACCGGGGGTTGTGAACATTCTAGGTAGCACGGCCGACGACGGTGTGCGCCGCGCTTCGGAGGACGTAGGGGTCACCCTTGCCGCTCCCTCGACGACGGCATCCTCGTGTACGTGCGGCGAGAAGCGCCTTGGCGGCGGCGGCGGTAGTCGTATCGTCTACCCGGCCCCTAACCGACCGAGTTGTAGATTTGTTTTGCGAGGGGATTCGGGAGGGAAAGTAAACACGCGCGACTTTTTACTCTTGTAACCCGGCGTGGTGGCCCCGCTCATGGTTGCGCGGTAGTTTGGGCGAAAGTTAAATAATTCGGATGGGAAAAAACCGGCGCCACATTCCAAATCGCCGGCTACCCATTTTTTTCCGAACGGTTGGCGTCTTTGAGGGATGCGTTTTGTTGTGGCCACCGACGGGTGGGTCCCACAAAGTTTACTTCTTGTTTACCGCAAAGTTATTGTATATTGGTTACACATTTTTTGATGTGGTCGAGTAAATTTACGAATGTCATATTTGTATAAACTTTAGCAGACTACCATAAACCCTTTATCAAATTTGTACCAGAGTAAAATGCATCAGACAAATATGTGTAACAAACATAAAGATCGGGTAGCAACGGGTAAGATTTATGACAACTGAGTTTACACAGGCTAGCTACCCGAGTCACGTTGACACCACACCAACTAAGGATCATCAATAACATGCTCTACAAGGACACAAATTGTAAAGACACATACATAGTCGAAAGACACAACTTGAGAGACATGCTTTGTGTTTATTAGCTAGATTTCTTCAAAGATGCGACTGAAATGACGCCAGAGCCTCTCTGCAAGGTCCCTCGTCAGTGGCAGATAAATTTCCTGAAAATGAAGAAAGCATTAAACAAACTGTCAGAACAAAAGATAACTGAAATCCTGTGCACTGAAACAATGTTTAGCAATCAGCTGAACTTGTAAAACACAAGAAAGAACGCAAACATGTACGCTGAAATCCAGAATGTCTTTTAGGGTGCATCATGTGTGGAACAAATTTATCAAGAAATATCAGCAATCACAACTTTTATACCTTCTTTCAGATCATTAACGCTTCCTTGAGTGTGTAGAAGAACCAATCACACTTGTTTCGGATCCTACACTCCTCGCCGCAGAACCTACGCCACGAGTACCAAGCATGCCATCCTCGCGTGGTCGCCACACCCGCGACCCGCACACCGCAAATCGTCGTGGCGAGGTACGGGCGCCGCACCGACGACACGGCAATCGCATTCGCATCCGTAAAGGGGTAGTCCCACGTCGACGCAATGATCCTGGAGCGGCGTTTTGTGCAAGTCAAATTTATCCAAGGAAGCACCGTCGCCCCCTCTTAGGGTGCCTCGACCAAGCGCGAGAGCCGCGTAGCCTCGTCGTCGTTGGCCTCGCCGCCGTTGGGTCCGTAGAGGAAGAGGGAGAAGGCATACATCGATTCCTTGTGACCCGCCTCCGCGCGCGCCGTAGCCGGTCGAGGCACGGCGTGATGACGCCACGTGTGTTCCCCGATCGCGCGCGGCGCAAGCCGCTCCGGGAACAAGGCCTCGGGTTGCCGACGTTGGCCGTGTGTTGATGAGCGCCGCGCGATGCTCGTGGCCGAGGTAGAATCGACGCCGCGGGGACGCGTTTCGGGGCTAGGCGTCGTCCGACCGTGACGCGCGCCGCCCACCACGCACATTGCCTTGCATGTTGTGCGCGAGTTGCGGAGATCCACAATGGCATCCTCTCGACCGCGCAGCCGACGTGGGGAGACGATGTCAATCGTCGGCTCCGTCGGCGGTTCCGGCAGCCTCGACGACGCCTCGTACCGAGCCACGGAGATCTTTTCCATGGAGTGGTTGCGGTTCGTCACGCGCGGTCGGTAATTGGATGTGCGACGCCGTTATCCCCGGCGAGGATGAGGGGAGATGGAAAAGAACCGCCGCCTTCGGATCATGTTGTAGATTGAATTTGGGGGGTCGCAGGGGTTCATTAAGTTTTAAGGAAACCGCGCTTTCATGGGGAGGACACGGAATCACGGGGTCAATGACGGGTGTACCCGTGCACTTGTTGGCCCACAAATCCGTCTTTACGGAAATTTGACTACGGGTGACCCCATCCGTGGACGGAGTTGCGGGACCCACCCGTAGGATTGTTGCGCCAAACCGTCGGCCCGAACCCGCGAGAGATTTCCCCATTGGACGTAGTTGTGGGCCCCACCGTCGGCGCCCGCATTGGGATGTGTTCTTGAGTTGTTCATGTTCATAATGAACTTGATCATTTGTATCGTTTAATCATAACTTCAAAGTTGTTTATATTTGTCAAATCACGTCGAAATCGGGAAATTTTTTTCCTACTTTCTTATGACAACATAATCTAGATCATGGTGTCCACTCCATATCGTGTCACGACATTCGAGCAATAATAATTTAAAAATAGAACATTTCATAACTAGATTCAAGATTTTCAATCAGTAGACGACGTCAATTTGAAATGAGATGAATACCAAAGTTTCATAGCTCGTCGAGATGAACAATCTTTATATTGGTTGGTTTCATAGCTCTTTCGACGCGTTTAGTAGGAGGCTAGGAGCTTCGTTGAATAGGCATCCAGGGTACTCGAGTAGTGTATGTAGGACTGAACGCGTGGGAGATCGCGAGGCGCAGCTCTGCGTTCCTTCTTCCGTTCGCATCTAAATAAAATTAGCCCCAAGAATCTTTCATAAATGGAACACTAAATATAATTTATTTGTAAAACCTTTTCACGTGTAAGTGTAACTTTGTGTGACGAATCTAATGAACCTACTTAATCCATATTTAGCTACAGATTTTGAAAGTAGTTTTGAAAATAACTTACTTTAATACTTGTAATTAATGGTGCACCTTCATGGAGTAGTAAATGTAGATGAAATCTAAAACTAAATACATAGTTTGGATCTACTTTGCGATACAGAGATTTTCGAAAACCTTTTCAGACATCAAACCCTTAGTGTGATTTTGCATGCAACTATCCGGTGCAGGTGAAGCGTTGCGGCCGGACGACGACTCCCCGGGCGCGCGTGCGTGTAGGGTTAATTAGGAACCGCCGCCCCTTCGTCTTGCCGGTTGTCTTCAAATCTTGCCATGCCCATTGCTTCGGCAACCACCACGTCGATTTGACCTGTATATGAAGCCGAAACGACAGCATAGAATATACTAGTTTAGCCTCTTCCCTACCCCGCCCCACCCCCTCCCACTGTCGCATCGAAGGAGAAGGGGTTTTCTTGCCTGCCGCCATTGCCGGCGACCCCCCCCTCCCCCCGAAGCTTGCAATCTGCGCAACCACCATCGCAAGCGACCTCCAAACGGCGGCGATGACCCGAAGCGACGCATCGGGTGACGGCGGCGCCCCACAAATGAAGGGGGATGCCGTAGAGGCCACCGCCGCCGCCGCCTCTACAAGTAACCTAGGTGATGCGGGCGGAGCAATCCCGCCGCGTCAGCAGAGAGCGTCGCTTCGAAGGTTAGTCCTGCAAGGCACAATGAGTTTCTAGTCATGGATTTGTCACGAGGTTGAAGATTCAGAACTTTGTTTTCTTGGTTTGGGACTGTAGGGTGGCAAGCGTGTCGCACTCAACCCGTGGGAGGCCGCCGTTGATCCAGCCGACGTTCGAGATCGGAGCGACTGGGAGTGGGACGAATGGCGCCCCGCCGTCGTCCGTCCACGACTTTCGGAGGAGCAGGGACCGCCCCCAACTACGATGCACGAGGTTGAATTCTTCAAGGAGCGGTACCCGAGCATCAAGACCACCGTCACTTGCGACGTCGGAGTAGTGGCGGAGTACATCAACGAAATCAAAGGTAGCCCACCTCCAGAATGTTTGCTCATTGGATTGGACACCGAGTGGATTGAGCTTCGTAGTGGCGAGTACAAGCTCGCATTACTGCAATTGTGTGTCGGTTCGCGCTGCCTTTTTTACCAGGTGCACCATGCCAGCTACAAGCATTCTGATGTCCTGAGAAAGTTTCTCAGTGTGGAAGGCCACATCTTTGTCGGAGCGCATATCACCAACGATGTTGAACGCCTACAGGAGGACTGCGGCGTCAAGATTTCTAATTGGAAAGACCTTCAACTGATTGTTTCTGACGTTGATGAGAAGTATAGCCATCTGTACGGAAATGGTTACAGGTCGTCACTGGAGAAGATTGGAAATCGAGTACCGGAGCCACCTCGTAGAAGGACGAAATGTGAACCACGGAGCTTTGGGGTTTGAGGGTATTGCACGAATGGCGGGTGAAATACGCCGCCAAGGATGCATTTTTGTCTTTTGAGATTGCTAATCGCCTTGAGATCAAGCATGGTTACCGATTTACGCCGGATGCTAATTTGTAGAATCATGTAAATAATGTACTAACCAAAAGTAGCAAGTAGAATTTCTTGGTTTTCGGAACAAGTATATGTGTACATATTAGTAGTAATTCGGTGATGGATTGAAACTAAGAGGCCTTGTTTATTTGGGCAATCTTGACAGATAATTTCCATATTACTCTAATTATTTGTTGATTTACTAAAGATTAATTTGTATCATTTGTGAGTCAATTTTTTATTTTCTATATCAACATATTAAAAGCAACAACACATATGCAAATTATCAATGTGCCCTTTTGTTAGAAAAGGATTGCAGTCCGAGATTGGGCCGGCCCATTTGTCCTTATTACTTCCGGTGTGTGGGAAGCGCTGCACAGTAGCACATCAGCATAATCTTTAGTGCCACACCGCTACCTCAAGCGGGCGCACAACTTAAAAGGCGAGGCGTGCTTGCCATTCCGAACTCCTCCGAACACCGCTTCCACTCTACTAACCTCCGGGCTTGTTGGGGCGGCCGGCCCATCGGGCTCCCGCCGCCGGGCTTCACGCTCGCCGGTAGAGCCTGTTGGTGACACGGCCGCCCTACAGCCCCCTATTTTTGATTGTCATACCAATTTTTAGATTCATATTTTAAATATTAAGATTTATGCAAAAGTCTTCCGAAGTAGTAAATAATGGCAACATAGAAGTCATGACTACGGTCGAGTAAGTATCAATTGAAAAACTCATCATCTTGGGCATCTTGAACTATTGGTGCAACAATTCCATCATCAATGTACGTGTCATCTGCATCATGTTCATCATCAACATCAAATACTTCATCGTCTGGTTCGTCAACCACCTCGGCCCGAACTTGATTAATAACTGAGACATCGCCGGTTGTGCCTTCCTTGTCCGATCTAGACCAATTTGTCAAAACCTGGTGTTCACCGAGCAAATTAATACCTTCGATACCCATAGCAAGTGAGTCCTCGAGATCTAATTCAGGCATGGCAAACAAGTTCCTTGGTTTCATTGAAATAACACTGCTCCAGCCAGGTTTGTTCACCAGATTCACATAAAACACCGATTCTCGCTCGTGTTGCCGAATATAGGGTTCATTGCTAAACTTGTGTCGAGTAGTATCGATGTCAATGACCCCATATTTATCTTTACTGTATCCTTTGCCTCTCCGTTGGTACTTGTGACAAGAGGCACATCAAACCGATCACACCGGAACGGAATAACTTCTTTTTGTCCAGGGAATTCCGGTGAGATCATTCTTTTAATCACCCCATACCAATTTGTGCCTTCGCCTCACCCTTGACAAGCACACCACTGTTTTGTGTCACAAGGGTTCTCTCGATGTTAACGGTACGAAACAGCCAATTGTTGATATGACATCTATTCAATGTACGAGGTCGGGGATCCGGTCCTTGAGCAAATGCAAACAAATCTGAACTTACTTCCCCTCTAGCATGTAAACCTGTGATCTTGCTTTCAAACCATCTTACGAGTTGAGCCTCATGTCGCTTATCTAGATTTCTGGATCCATGTGCCCTCAATTCTTCCAAATGCTCACGCACACAAAAGAATATTACCGTTAGTTTGATATTTAAAATTAAAAGCAACAATGATGTTGAGTAGTGCATCTTACTCGACATATGGTCTAGCTTCATCACAATTGCAAATTATGTAGTGCCTCATCTTCCGAAACTCATTTGGTGGTATTTCTTCAACCGTCTGTCATATCCTCTTGTAATCCATTTCTGAAAAAATGCTTAAACCAGATGGTGGCTCATTCACAGTAACTATTTCATCTCGATCAACACGATTGTCTTTGGTGTCCATGTCCAAGAATCTTGAGCAGAATGTAAGGCACTCCTCGAGTATGTATCCCTCAAGGCAATTGAACCTTCGGAAGGTGAGCCTTGTTCCTCACATATCCTTTCACAAGGTGCGTAGGTACCGTTCCACCGGGTACATCCATCCGTAACACACGGCCCCCCCAAGTTTAGCTTCTTCGACTAGATGAACGAGGCAAATGGATCATGATATCAAAAAATGCGGGTGTGAATATCATCTCAAGTCGACAAACGGCCTCCCTAATTGAACGGCTAAGCTCGTCCAATTCCGATTCCACCAACTCCTTTGAACATAGTGCATCGAAGAAATTACTAAGCTGAATCAATCCAATGACAACGAATTTTCCGGCAAAATCCTACGCACCACTAAGGGTAAAAGTTTGTGTAGAATTAGATGGTAGTCATGCGTTTTCAAGCCCGACACCTTACGTGACTTTACATCAACACATCTTCTTATATTCGAGGAGACCCCATCGGCATCTTCACTCCATATAGAAATTCACGCAAACTTTCCCCGGCATCCTTATCTAACTCGTACAAGGCCGATGGCAAGGTATACTTATCATCTTTAATCACGGTGGTGCTTGATCCGGTCGTATCCGTACATGCTCCATGTCAAGCCGAGCATTCTCCCCATCCTTACATTTGTCATCCAACTTAAGCGTAGTGCCTAGTATGCTCTCGCATATATTTTTCTCAATGTGCATCACGTCCAAATTATGCCCGATGAGCAAAGAAGACCAAGAAGGGAGCTAAAAAAAAATACTCTTCTTCCTCCGGTTGTGCCATCCGTTGTCTTCGTCACGCTTCCTTTTTTTTTGATAACAATGTCTTTCCAAATTCTACTTGTTCAAAAGTAGAATACTGCTCAAGTACCTGTGCACCAGATAGTGGTTCTGGTGCCTCCCTGGTTTTGACCTTGTTGTTGAAGCTGACCGCATTGTTGCGCCATGGATGGTCAGGGGCCAAAAAACGTCGATGTTCCATGTAGCAGTGCTTCCGCCCATGTTTCAACCACAAATACTTAGTATGTTTGTGGCAGTATGGACATGCAAACTTTCCTTTAGTGCTCCAACCAGACAACATAGCATAGGCCGGGAAGTCATTAATTGTCCAAAGAAGTATAGCACGCAATCTAAAATTCTTCTTAGTCCCTACATCTCTTGTTTTAACACCATTATTCCAAAGCTCCTTGAGCTCCGATGATCGTGGGCCTCAAATATACATCAATATCCATTCCGGGAGATTTTGGACTAGGAATCAACATTGACAAAATCCAGTTAGATTGTTTCGACACATCCATGGAGGCAAATTGTAAGGAACCGGGATGACGGGCCAAATGGAATACGTAAGACTTTGCATGCCAAAGGGATTGAACCCATCGAAGCAAGACCCAACCCTAACGTTACGACCTCCTCCTTCGAAAACCATTTAAACTCGAATCCATGTGCTTCCATGCCTTTGAGTCGGCAGGGTGACGCATTTTCCCATCATTCACCAATTCATTCTTGTGCCACCGCATATCCTTTGACATTTGCTTTGACATATACATTCTTTGAAGCCGAGGAATAAGAGGAAAGTAGCGTAGGATCTTTAACTCGGTAACCGCTTCTTAACAGAAGTAGCACCCACTGCACTGCAATTATTATCAGAGGTTTTATCTACAACTTTCCACCTTGACTCCTTACAAATGGGACATGTTTCCAGATTTGTGTATTTATCAAAAAATAACACAATCATTTTGGCATGCGTGTATCTTGACATAGTCCAAGCCCAGGTCTCGAATCACCCTTTGCACTTTATCCAAGGAGTCAGGAATACAATGCCGGTCAGGGAGAACCTTTCCAAAGAGCTTAAGTATGGCCTCCAATGACGCGTTACTTAAGCCATACATGCACTTTATCTCGAAAAAGCTCCACAATAAAAGAGACCTTCGTTGCATTTTTGCATCCCGGATACAATTCCTTCTTTGCCTCGCTCTAATAGTTTCAAAAAGATCTCTCGCCTACTTATCCGCCTCTTCCTCATCTCTCGGTTTGTCCGTGATGTATAGTGCCACCGATAATGTTTCTAATCGTAGTATTGGTGGCGAGCGGAGGTTATCATCCAAACCATCTTCTTCATCGTCTTCTACAAATAAATGTGGTGTATCATCGGTTGTAGGTAGTGCATCATGATTATTGAGATCGGCAAGTAACATCTTGATTCACGGGACCACGAGAAGAAGTATTAGTTTGGTCTTGAATGTTACCAGCATCGATGAAACAATCAGCAAACCCTCTATTGAGTAAATGAATTTGAATGGGACCCACGGTGGAATGTCTGATCATGCATTGACACAAATTACATGGACACGCAATAGATCCACCTCGCGCTGATGAGGCCGTAAATTTTTGCAAAAAAATTCGAAAATTGTTCTGCCAATCCGCTGAGTGTCGAGGAAAGCGCATCCAACTTCGATCTTAGACTGATGCCATTAGTTAATCTGCATTGTTCATGTTTCAATCGACCTTGATCATGATATATATACCAATATGCATATATATGCAGCGAACGATTGAATATATATACGAGATCAAGACATCGGTACGTACCGGCCGTGGCCGTAGTGCCGCTCATATCTCCGCAACAAGAATCACGTGGAGATCGCCGTGGAGATCGATCCCCTAGAGGCCCTCGTGGAGATCTCCGCAACAAGAACAAGGTTGTCGAAGACGGAATTTTGGAATGGTCCAGATCGGAAGAGCCCCTATCTGATCGTGGCAATACATACACGATAGACAAAATTTAGTACAACCAAGGAATACCTGGTTTCAATATTTCTGAGGTTGTACGTAGTATGACCTTTCTTAGGGTTTTCAACATATGTGTAATTCATTATTTTTCTTTTCTGATCGGCTAATATAGAGGCTAACAATAATACACAAAATTCAGGAGTTCTAGTGAAGAGTCTCCAAATTGGTGATCACAATGCTTTGTGAATATACACATGAATAGCATAAACAATAGCATGTCGCAATTCTGAAAATAGACAGATGGTTAGTCCAATATGCATGACAGGACCCAACAGATTTCAATTTGTGTCACTCATAAGTTCAAATATTTTGCAAGGGCTCATCCAGATCCAAACACATAGACATACGAAGATGCATATATAAAGGTTCAAAGTTATTACTTAGATGTTTCCACATACACATCCATTCTTAGACCATTCACCAAAGCATCCGCATAACATTCACCTAGGACCTCGGTTATGTTACGTACTAAGCTAGATTACTACTACTTGCGATTGACTTTATCCTGAAGCTTGCGGATCTTCTTCGCCATCACTTCTAACTTGTCAGCAACAGTCTCCATGAATTCCTTCAGGGTCATCTCCATGTCTTCCTGCGTTCCAGCAATGTCAACGCTTAGGTTCTCAATCTGCTCCTGCAAATCATCATAGTGCTCCTTCAGCTGTTGAACCATTTGGCTCAAGGGCATTTGCTGTGGCACACAACAAACACAAGTTACTAACATGAAATGTGTTACAACGAGAAAGTGGCCAATGCAGCAAAATAGTCAAAAAAATGCACCTTTCTTTTCGATGATCCCGAAGCTTTCGATGGAGACGGTTTCTTGCTATTGTCCTGCTCATCATCCGAGTCTGGAATGATGATCCTCACCTGATTAGCAGTGTTCACTAGCCTAACCAAACAAAACAATTTGCTGTTTTTCAGTTTAAAACAGCCAATTCAATCTCTTGACTCATAATGTATACCAATTCACCCGTGATCCCCCGACTACCTGCCAGAAAAGGCCTAACCTACTAAATGGGACAGCATGCGTTCATTTGGCTGGCTTTGTTTTCAGGATTGTGATCAAATGTACACAGGTCAGATTCACAGCAAAAGATGGCAAGAAATGAAGCCAATTATCATTATCATTATCTAGTATGGGGTGAGATGGATCCACACAAAAACACAATTATCATTATCTAGTATGAAATTTTGATTACTATGAACTACTAACATTTTTCTAATTGCAAAAGGAGTCACACGATTCCGGAAAATCAAAGAGGGTAGGGCGGTGTACCTCACTTCTCTTCGGAACGCTTGCATCCGACTAGGGCCTCGCTTACCCCACGGATGGATCGACTTGGCGATGCGGGCCGTCGACCGACGACGACGAGGTGGCGGTGTCGTCCGTACCGGAGGACGACAGAGTTGGGTGCCGCCGACCATACCGGAGGACGACGAGATAGGTGGTGTGGAACACTTGAACCGCCCGCGTGCATCGCGCTTCTACGTGGTGGAGTAGTGGCACCTCCGTACGCCGCCGCCGCTCGCCTGAAAACCTTCGGTGCGGCCCCGCCGTCCGCCGCCGCCGCTCTCCGGGATCCCCTTGATGCGGCCCCCGCCGCCGTGGCGGCCGCTCGGCCGTTTTACGGTGCTGCGGCCCCTTCGTCCGCGCCCGCCACCGGTCCGGGAAGGCTCGATGCGGCCACTCCCGGCCGCCGTCGCCGCTTGCGCGGGGAAACCGCGATGCGGGGCATCTCGATGTGGACGCGACGGTCGGTAGCCGACGAGTGGGATGGTTGGGAGCAAAAGTGTACTAGGGGTGGGGGAGCCGAAAGTTATAGACGATTTGGGCCGCATATCCTTGTTTTTATTACTCTCATCGGCCCATTTGACATTTTCACATCCTAGTCTCCGGTACCTTTAGTGCCACCCCGTAAAGGCGAGAAGGGGGTATCCCGGCTTAAAAGGAGAGGCGTGCTCGCGTTTTCGAACTCCGTATTACCATCATCAACTAATGCTTGCTACTTGCGCTATGGGGCTTAATAGGTGGCCGGTCCACTCGGGCTCCCGCTCGCCGGGCCTTACGCTCGCCGGTTGAGCCTATTGTGGTCTGGCTTAGCCCACATCCCCATAGCACACAATTTTTTCATCTAAACAAATCCTCTCTTTTTTTCATGGTACATATAGTCTATACCATATTGTTAAAATTCAGATTTTTCATAATAAAATTTATTTATTAAATCGCATTTTAAATTTCGCTACAACCCCATAGCAGATTTTTTCATCAAAACAAATTTTGTGGCAATACGTACACAATATTCCTCCTTGAGGCTAGAAACGAAGCAAGTAGCCTTCCTTGTATTGCAACAACGCAAAGAGATATTTGCAACCCAAATAAGACGTTGCGTAAGGCCGTTCAAACGCAACCAACCCTAGTATGGTAGCCATAGCAAGTTTATATTGCAACACCCGAATTTCTAGTGCAACGCGAAATAGGGTAGCAATATTTCCTACCAAATGCAACACAATTCTGAATAATGGGTGCATTAGCGCCAACTTGTTGCAACATCGCAAAGATATATTTGCAACCAAAATTCTACGTTGCGACATACTTGTTCAAACGCAACCATCCCTAGTATGGTGGCTATAGCAACTTTCTGTTGGAACGTAAGGAATGCTAATGCAACACAAAATTGGGGTGGCATTATTTCCAACCAAATGCAATGGAAATCCTAAAAAAGGGCGCATTAGCGTCAACATGTTGCAACCGAACAAATAAATAATGCAACTCAAATTTTGTGTTGCAATAGACACACAAATTGTAACCAAATCACCGTTTCGGTGCAATAGTACCCCCCTATTGCAACCGAAATAGTGGTGTTGCCTAAGGGATTTGTTGCAATAGGGGGAAAACCTTGTAGTGATGATATAGTCAAGGTGGTGTCTTTATTAATGATGATATCAAGTTGAAATACAAACTGAAAGTAAACAAACACGCTTGCTGAAATTTAAATAAAAATAGAAAATATTACGCAAACACACATAAACAAAAGCTGAAAATTACAGAGAAGAAGAAAAGAAAAGAAACTAAAGTTCCTAAATCTTCTAGTCCTCCGCCGGTGGTTGGTGTTGATGATCTTGATAGTAATACCCTTGCTCATAATATGATTGGAAATTACCTCCGACGAATTGATTCGGCTCCACTAGGTGAAGGCGTCCAAGCTCATAGGCAATATTTGCATTGCCTTCACCAAGTTGAGCCACTTTGGCTTGGATGGCTGCGACGTTTTGGGCGTTTCTTGCAACATACCCTTCAATTATGGCCATGCTTTGTTGTGGTTGGGGATATTGTGCGTAGGGCTCCGCGAAGTTAGCGTTGGGCACCACATAATTTGGTGGGGGTACCGGTGCACCACCCCCCATGCTTGCTCTTGTGGCCCTCTGTAATAACTTGGTGGAGGAGGGATCCTACCGAATGGTGGCACATTGGGTTGTGCTCCACTCGCTTGTGCGGAGGATGTTCCCTCCTCTACGATTCTTCCTCTTTTGCTCTTCCTTGCAGGGACAAGGAGTCCCTCTTCCAACCAATCTTCCCTCCCTTCGGTGAAAAGCATAAGCCTCTCATCGGGAAGGGGTAGGTTCACTATGGCCAAATGATAACCTCCTCTCTCATATCCACTAATGTATTTGTCTTGCCGCAAATACTCAATGCCGAGAGAGGTACCACGCAAAAGATGGTCGGGGTTCCTTGCGATCCCCGGCCGTAAGGAGAAGGCGAACATGGAGAGGTAGCACCCCGAACCGATATGTCCCGCCCCCGATGTTGCTTCACAACACCAACGTAAGAGGGGTCTATTGGCTGCCTGGCAATTAAAGCCGAGTAGAGCCAGTTCAACTCCGTGTCGGTCACCTTCGTCTCCTTCATCCTCCCCAATACCCTCTTGCACATCCAAGAGTGAAATATCCGGATAATGGGGTTGCGGATGCAATTGCGTTATTGATGGGCTTCTCCGGAGACCGCTAACATGCCGGGTGGCACGTCAACTTTCTCCGAAGCTCCCTTATGGAATCCAAGTAGCTCCCTAACATGCTCGTAGGGAACCACTTGTTGGACTCCCTCCAAACGGAATGATAAGCTTTGCACCCCATCGTCAAGGATAGGTGCAATGGTCATCAAAATTTCCAAGGCGAACCCCTTGTGGGTGTCCGCTGATACTCCGTTGGAGAATTGCACCCATCCAAGGTGCCCCAACATGTAGTATATGTCGGTGCCAAAACCCAAGGTGTAGAGTGCTTGGTCATCGAACTCGACGTTGGGCACAAGCCTCTTCTCAAGACAAGAGAGCCTCTCCTCCTCCTCCGATGACAAGATGATGAAGCCGTACGAAGAATAAATCGGAGTGTAAGGAGGTGGCGCGGTCGAACGGGTCGAACGTCGTGGTGGCGCGCGCTGCTCCTCTTTGTGCCCTTGAGGTTTGATAAACCTCATGGACGTGCTCCTTGCAGCCCTCATACCACCAAGGAGGAGAGCATTGTTCCTCCTCGGTGGTGCCGTATCCGTCTCCATGCTCCGGGGAGACTCGGAAACCGAGTGCCTCCTCGAAGACGTCGTTGATGACGGCTTGGATGACGACGAACCCTTCTTCTTGGAGAAGAGACTTGTGGTTTTCTTCCACATGGTTGCTGCACTCTTTTCTTCTACTAAAACTCCGGGTTGCAACCGGTAACTAGGCACTTAAACTCTTACTTCGGATGTGGACTTTGAGTGGATTAAGGATGTGGATTTTTTTGAGCTATCAAGCTTGGGAAGGTTGGCTATGTCTACGGAGGTTTTGGGCACACAAACTTGAACACACAAACAAAGGAAGGAGAGGGAAGCTTGCCTGTAGAAAACGGGAGCCGGGGGGCTCCTTAAATAGGGTAGGCCGGCCGGCCCGGGCCGACCGGCCACGGGGGCCTCGGTGCTCCTCCCCGCCTCGTCTTTCTTCCAAAGACGATCATTTCGCCTCTACAACTTTCTTGCCCGCGTGCTCCATGAGTTGCACCGCCCAAACGCTCTCGTCCACTCCTTTTCTTGCATTATTGGTCCTTCCACTTGATGCCTCATGCTTTGGGTCATGTCCATGCTCCCTAGCTCCACTTGCTTCACATGCCACCATGAAATTCCTGCAAAGTTGATGCTTGCTGCCCACCATGCTTGTCCTTTGCATGTGGATTTGGTGAAAGTTGATGAAAGGGAATCCAATGGTGCATGCATAATTAATTTAAACTATATTGCCTCCATTTAGGTATGTTTAAGGTTAAGCACTCCTCTAATTCGAAATTTAAAATATTTTTCAGAGCCATGAAAGAGCTCAAGCATAAATTTAGAGAAGTTTTTAAACCATTAAAAACAAATGTAAGTCGAAAATATTTTTCGACTACGTTGATATCGGTCTCACCGGTATAGTTTGCCTTCATCGGTTGAGAGCAAACTTTTCCCGGCTTGATCATGGGGGCATAGGTTTAGGTTCTAATTTTGTCTAAATAAGAGAGATTTTGAATAAAACAACATTAGATGAGGCTTAGAAAAATTCTAATCCTAAAGAAACCAAGGATATAGATTTTTATACCGACCAAAAGTTTTGATTTCTAGGTTCACATGAATTCTACCACGTGCTGAATTTTATTAACACCTAGATATAAGTCGTGGCTCTACTCGTGTGGTTTTAGCATGAAAAATAATTCAACCTCAGCACCATAATGAGGGTGAAAGGTTGAGTTAGGTTCTGAAATTATTTGGTTGAGGTTTCTCGAAAAGAAAAGAACAAACAAGCACATAGGAGGGTTCATGCAAGGGTTTATGATAAAGCAAAACATTCAATCAAGAATTATGTCTCTAATATTGTTCAACCACTTCTATGTCTAATGTCTTTGCATAATAAAACTCAAAACTAAATTATTAAAAAGACTCGAAAAACCTGGAATCGGGTTGTCCTCCCGGTAGCTTATTCTTGACTCGACGAAACGGGTTGCCTCCCACCTAGCGCTTCGTTTATAGTCTATAGCTAGACTTCTTCACTTGATCAATTCGGATCAACGCTCTTTGCGGGCGTTGCAATCTTGGATACCCACTTCCGCACCATCTTGGGCACGGGCTTGTCTTCCGGCTTAGTCATTTTTTGGTCTTCACGAGTCGCTTCTCTTCCTTTGTCTCGACGGATGCAACACCTTCTTTGATTTTCTTTACGTTCATTTTTTTCGGCTCCTTCTTCTTTTTCAGCCCCTCCTTTTGCTTTGGTTCTCCCTTCACTCCAATCATGTTGCATGCCTCGATTCTTGGACAGAACTTGAAGGAACTCCTTTCTCCGTTGATATCGAACATGATCTCTCCCTTGCCAACATCAATAGTAGCTCCCACGGTCTTGAGGAAAGGTCTCCCAAGGATGAGTGGAGGCTTCTCCCTCTCTCCCATCTCGAGCACAACGAAGTCGACGGGGATGAAGTGGTGTCCGATCTTCACGGGTACATCTTCAACAATGCCCAAGGGATAGCGAATGGAGTTGTCTCCCAACTCCAAACATATACCCGTAGGCTCCATTGGTAGGCGTAGCTTCTTGAACACATCCCTCGGCATGACGCTCACGCTTGCTCCAAGGTCGCATAACGCCTTCTCGAAGTTGAAAGAACCAACCGAACATGGAATTGTATGGCACCCGGGGTCCTTTTGCTTCTCTAGCCCATTAGCAATAGCGGCACTACACTCCTCGGACATCTTAACATGATCTACCCCGAGTGTTTCTATCTCATATTTATTTGCAAGTAAGTCTTTAAAGTAACGAGAATATGTAGGTACTTGTAGGGCATCTAGTAATGGCATGTTGATGCTAAGTCTACGCACAACTTCCACAAACTTCTCAAAGTGGTTGTCAAGTTTACCTCGGAAGTAGCGTGGCTTGAGTTGCAGTATCCTCGTGTCTTCCTCCGGCATCTCAAATTCGGGTTCCTCAGTGACGATCCCCGTAACCTTCTCTTTAGGAACTCCTTCCACCTCGGTGGATGGTTTAAGCTTCCTTGCTCTGGCGGAACGTTCCGGATCTTCGGTCTCCTTCCCCGAACGTGTTTGAATGTCCTTCGCCGATTCGGGACTTTTGGGTTGTCCCGGAAGCTTCCCTTCATCATTAGTGAGGCGCCCCGCAAGTTGTCCAACTTGCGTCTCGAGCATCTTCATCATGTTGAGCACTTGATGATTGGAACTTCCGACCTCCGTCACTTTGCTATCGATGTTCTCCAACACCTTGTCTATGGTCTTGAACTTGGTGACGGTGTCCTTCTTGATCTTAGCTTGCTCATCCATGAACTCCTTGAATTGTATACGAAGCGGAACCACGTTAGGAACAGATGAGCTTGCATTAAATTGAGGCCTACCTTGCCCGTAGTGGAAGTTCGGCAATTCTCCCTTCCTCATGTAGTCAAGCACTTTGGCTTCCTGAGGACCATGTGTGGTTCGAGGACCGGTGGATGGTCGCTTCCTTGTGTGATGAGTGATTGACAACGTTGTGTGGACTGATTCTTGGCTAAGTATTGCAGGTGCAGGTTGCGGCTTGACTCGTGTTGGTGCAGGTGAAGAACAAGCGCGAAAGGTCGTCGCGGTGAGGCCTCCGGGTGTGGAGAAGACAAGTAGGCTTCGTTCGAGGGACCCGGTGGCCGGCCGGGTCAAGTGCGGGCCGCATGGTGGCATGAACAAGAAGATGAAGTCGTGGACGGTTTCTTGGTTGAGCCTCAAAACCAAGGTCGAGCCGGGACTACGTGGGAACCAAGTCATGAGTGGAGATTGGCGGAGGCTACACCGAGTTCGCGGGGTTTCGGTGGTTCACCGAAAACCACCGGGTTCCTTGGTTGATCCACAAATCCAAGACCGGAGAACCGAAGACGGAGGTGCGGAAGCACCTGGACCGGGTCCCGACCGGTGGGTCCGCCCGGTCCGACCGGTGAGGAGCACCGGTCGACCGGTGTGCGACGACGCGGTTCGGAGACTTCAAAGCGGAGGACACGCGTCGGGATCGCATGGCTTGCGTCGAGGCTACGCGAGGGTGCGGTCGCCGGCATCCGTCCGACGGTGAAGACATGAAGACTTCCAAATCCGCCCTTGAGGGGCTTGTATCCCTAGTTGTTAGAAAAGGGCATTTTAGACTTTTGGTTGCCTCCATATAACCCAAGAGGTGAGAGGATGGCAGCCAACTCTTGGAACCCTAGCTCATTAGTTTTCCTATTTTCCACCTATTTTCCTTAGGTTTTCTCTAGGACTAGCAAGAGAGCTTCACGGTGAGATATTGTTGAGAGGGATGGATGATCGGGCGGCTTGCTAGACCTTGTACAAACCTTTGTTTCATGTATAGATGATTCGGCGTGGTTCCTCAAGGTTTGGATGTGTTTTCCCCGTTGTTCTTGGTGGTGATTTTCGGAGCCCTCTCTCGGTGATTTCTTTGGGTTGTTTTCGGGACATTTCTCTTGGGGATTTGATGGGGGAAATTTGTGGGAACCCTTCGTGGTTCTTTGGGTTGTGATTCCCCTCCCAAATCCGTGAGTAAAAGTGCTCGATTTTGGGGTTTCTCGAGTTCTTGGGTTGGAAGTGCTTTCGGCGGGATTTCTTTGATTCCTCCTTTTTGGACGAGATTTGGTGGGATTAAACTTGGCTATGGACTCCTCATGAGGTGTTCTCGATATCCCCCAAAGTCTCGTTCAAGTCCGTGGAGTGATTCGGGAGATCGAGATTTGGATTTGGGAGAGTTGACCGCGGTGCTCGTTCATCCCGAGCCGCCCGAGCTACCGGTCTGACCGGTGCTCTTGACCGGTCTGACCGGTGTGAGCCCTTGTGGGTTTTTGCTCGGGTGAACGTCTTGGTGTGTTTGTTGTTGTCCCGTGTTGCTGCTGTTTCGAGTTTGGGTCCGTTTGGTGGTCGGTTGGCCTGTTTGGTGCCTTGGGGGCTTTCAGGCTGCCATCGGTCTGACCGGTGTGTCTCACCGGTCTGACCAGTGTAGAGCCACTTAGTGGAAGTTGCTCAGTTTCACCAGCAGGGACCGGTCTGACCGGTGGTGCTCACCGGTCTGACCGGTGTGGGTCTGTAGACTCGAGGTTTGGTTTTTCCGCTGCGTTTCTCGGGTCGGAAGGTTGCATGTTGGTTCCTAGGTCCAGTGGCACTCCAGTGGCTACGTGGGCTTGACCAACCTTGGTAGTGAGTCGGAGACGTGTGTTGAAAGCCGTGTTCATCTTGTTGGAGTTTCGATCTCCTTCGAGAAGAATTTTTATCGGCTCCCATTCACTCCCCCCCTCTCTGGTTCGCCGTATCGATCCTTCAAGTGGTATCAGAGCCGGTTCGGGTCTTTATTGACTCTAACCAGTCTAAGATCCAAGGATGGCGTACCAGGAACGGGGTTTGGGTCCTCCACACTTCGATGGCAAGAACTACCAGATGTGGAGTAAGCGGATGGGTGCGTTCCTCCGCGGAAAGGGTCGGCTTCTTTGGGATGTCACGGTGGACACAAGGGCTATGTCCGGCCAATGGATTTCCTTGCCCCGGGATCGAGGGACGGATTCGACGCCAACAATAAGGCGGTCAACTACTTGTTTCGTGCTTTGTGCCGCCCCGAGTTCGATCGGGTGCACACCGAGCACTTGGCTTGTAGGATTTGGGCGGTGTTGAAGGAGGCTCATGTTGGGAACGCCGAGGTTCGAGCACGGATGTATGCGACCTACGGAGAGAGTACGAGAACTTCACTCATCTCCCCGGTGAGTCCATCGATGCCTTGTTTTAGAGGTTCAAGGTGGTTGTGAACAACATGAGGGCCAATGTGGACGTGCTCCCGTACGATGATCATGATAGAGCGGTCAAGCTCTTACACTCTTTGGATCGTACGATATGGGGCGGAAAGTTCGAGGCCATAGTCGAGTCGAGAGGTATGATACTCTGACGGTGAACGAGCTGTTCTCGAAGCTCAAGTCGGCTGAGGTGGATAGGGGCATGACTGCCAAGCTCGAGGGACCGACTGATTCCCATAGTCTTGCCCTCGTTGGTGGTTCCAAAGGAAAGACTAACTCTAACCCATCCACCAGGATGTTCTCGTTTTCCTCTTTGATGTCTATGCCAGATGAGGAGTTTGATGACCTTGGAGAGGACGAGCTGGCGCTGTTGACGAGGCGGTTCGAGAGGCTGCACGAGAACCGCGTGAACATGAGGAGGAACACGAGGACTTGCTTCCGGTGCGGCAAGCGGGACACTTCGTCGCCGACCGGCCCGGAGAAGGCCGAGAACAAGGACAGCTACAAGCACAAGCCGAGGATGAACGATGGCAAGTACCGTTCGAGGCGCGACCACAAGAGCAAGCACAAGTACAAGGACGAGCGACGATCGAGGAAGAAGGAGAGCCGAGGCAAGGCCCGAGCGATGGTTGGAGCGAGCGACATCGACTCCAGTTCCGTGTACTCCCCCTCGAGCTCGAGCAGTAGTGAAGATGAGGGTGATCGTCGCAAGAACAAGAAGTCGTCCAAGAACCTGAGCGGGCTGAGCTGCTTCGCGAGAGATGGCTTCTGCACCATGGCGCTGAGTTCCGGCAGCAAGAAGAGCACACAGAGCGACTCGGACTCTGAGTCCGACGACGAGGTGCATGATGAACTTCCCTTCTTGCGCTAGGAGAATGAGAGGCTTGGCTCTTTGCTTGATAACCGTGATGACATGCTTAGAGAGGCCAAGAAAATGAGGAAAGAGCTTAGGGCTTCACTCGAGGATGCTAGGACTAGAGTGGCTGAGCTAGAGACACAGGTGCTTGATAGCAAGCTTGAGATTGTTTCGCTTAAGGCTAGCCCTGTTGTTTCGGATGAGAATGATTGTGCTGATTGCTCCATATTCCTTGCTGATCTTGCTTTGTTTAAGGAGAAGCATGCCTCCAAGTGTGAGGAACTAGATGTGCTTAGGGTTGAAGTGGCTGAGCTTAAATCTAGACCTGCTTTGCTAGGTGCTTGCACTTCTTGCCCTGTTTTGCATGCTAAGATTGATGAGATGCATGCTTACACTAGTTCGCTCGAGGCTAAATTGAAGGAACCCATGCCTACATCTTGCTCTACCTGTGAATTGCATGCATTGAAAAATTTGGAGCTTGCACATTATGTTGATCGTTTGCAGGATGAGAATGATGACTTGATGAAGTTGATGGGTTGGTTGTCCGGTCATGAGCCTCAGTTGAGGATGATGATCGAGGCCTTTAAGAGGCAAGATGGTGAGGGGCTTGGGGCAAACAAGGTTGGTGAGGGAAGTGGAGAGAATATCCCGGAGCCACCAAAAACCCACCACAAAAATGATTTTCCTCCACAACCTAACCATCTTAGAAACCGACTAGACACAACCCCAGTTCCACCCGTGTTTCCTACACCCACAAATGACCTACAAAAGCCTATCAAGTTTGTGAGCACTTCGGGGAAAGTGGTCTTTGGGAAGGAGAGTGAGAAGGCTAGTGGTGAGAAACCGGTGGAAGGTTTGAGTGGAGAGAAAGCAAGTGAGCAGCCACATCCCAAGCCTAAGCCTAAGCTCGTGAGGTTCCATTGTGGCTATTGTGGGAGAGATGGCCATAAGGAGGAGTTTTGCTTCAAGAGGAAGCGTGAGGAGAGAATGGAGAAGGAGTGGGCTAACAAGGACAAGTACCACCCTTCCGATGGTGTACTTGAGCCTCGTATGCAGATGCCCAGGGGCAAGGCGAGTGTGAGGACAGTTCGGGCTTGGGGAGAGCGGAAGGCTGTTGGTGGTGTTGCTGCCCAGGTCACACCGGTCAGACCGGTGTGGAGCACGGTCGGCCGGTGCGGGCACGGACAGACAGCTGTTTGGGTTTCGTGCTCGTACAGGTGCGAGGGTTGTTTCTGGTGGTCGTGGTTCTGGTGGTTGGGCTGGAAAGGGTGCAGGTGGTCAGTTTGCTAGGCGTTCTCCTCCTCGTGCTCAATACGGGGATCGGAGGAGTCGTGGCTTTGAGTTGGAGAGGAAGGATGTTCCACGGGCTTTCTTGCGTGGTTTTGGTCCTCCTCCAAGCGAGAGGGGTGGTTCCCTCAGGGTGGTTACCGTGGTGGTGTTCGTGGAGGTAGCTTTGGTAGGAGAGATGCTTTGGTTGGTGCTAACCCCACTTTCGAGCAAATGGCTCGGACCGGTTTTACTCTTTTGGTATTAACCCCGGTCTTTGAGTCGTTTGTTCGCTCACGTGCTCGTTTTTGAATTTCGGGTGGGAGACTTGAAGAACATTTGGTTGATTGACTCCGGTTGTTCGAGGCATATGACCGGAGACGGGGGTGGTTCTCAAGTCTCGTCCGGTGGTGACGAAGAGGTACATCACCTTTGGGGACAATGGGCGTGGGCGTGTGCTTTCGAAGGTGAGATCAAAGTGAGTGACAAGATCACTCTGAGGCGTGTTTCTCTTGTTCAATCGGCCGGGGTACAATTTGCTTTACGTGTCCCGGTTGTTGGATGAGGGTTTTGAGGTGTTGTTTCGGCCAGGTGGTTCTCGGATTGTGGACTCTCGAGGGGACCTTGTTTGTATGGTCGTTCCCGAGGGTCAGGTGTTTCGTGCTGATTTTTCTCAGTCTTCGGGTGTGGAGCGTTGTTTCTTGGCTGGTTCTTCGAGTGAGTTGTGGAAGTGGCATAGGAAGTTGGGTCACTTGAGCTTTGACCTTTTGTCACGCTTGAGTAAACTCAATTTGGTCCGAGGATTGCCACGGTTGAGGCTTGAGAAAGAGTTGGTTTGTGCTCCGTGTAGGCATGCCAAGATGGTAGCCTCTTCTCACCCGCCTCTCACCGATGTGATGAGCGAGCGTCCATGCGAGCTGCTCCATATGGACCTTGTTGGTCCGGCTCGTGTGCGATCCGCGGGTGGCAAGTGGTATGTCCTTGTTGTGGTGGACGACTATTCTCGGTATGTGTGGGTGTTCTTTCTCGAGGAGAAGGCGGAGACGTTTGGTTTTGTTCGAGATCTAGTCTTCGGGTTGAGGAACGAGAGGCACGGAGATGCCATACGAGCTATCCACGGTGATAATGGCTCGGAATTCGAAACTCTCGTTTTGAGACTTTTTGTCATGACTTGGGTCTTGAGCACCGAGTTTTCGAGTCCGTATATGCCTCACCGGAATGGTGTTGTGGAAAGGAAGAACGGGACCATGTGCGAGATGGCTCGGACGATGCTTGATGAGCATATGACTCCGAGGAGGTATTGGGGGAGGCGGTGAATACCGCGTGCTATGTGTCGAACGGGATATACCTCGAGTGCACAAGAAGAAGACATGCTATGAGTTGATGCATGGTCGCACACCCAAGGTGAGTCACTTCCATGTCTTTGGTTGCAAGTGTTTTATTCGAAGAAAGGTAGGAAGTTGGATAAGTTTGAGGCTAGGTCTCGTCGATGGCATTTTCTTTGGTTATGCATCTCATTCTAGAGCATATCGTGTGCTCAATCTTGAAACTAACCAAATCGTGGAGACTTGCGAGGTAACCTTCGACGAGACAGAGCCACGTAGTCGGCTTGTCTTTGAGTGTGCGGGTGATGATGAGCTTGGCGAGGAGATCTTTCGGGAGGAGGAGCATGAACATGGTGAGTATGAAGATGGCGGTGCGGTGCCCCCGGCTGAACATGTACCCACTACTTCGACTACGATGATGGATGGACCCTCTGCTACACCTACGACGACAAATCAAGAACGAGGAGAAGCTGATGTTGAGGGGGAGGTAGCTTCGAGGCGAGAACCTCCCCGACGAGTTCAATGGATCACCCAGCTTCGAGGATCATCGGCGACATGAACGAACGCACTACACGGTCGAGGGTTCGAAACAATTCTCATTTCGCTCATGCTGCATTTGTTGCTTCTTTTGGGCCCAAAGACATTGGACACGCACTATCTGATCACAATTGGGTTAATTCCATGCATGAGGAGTTGGAGAACTTTGAGAGGAATCAGGTGTGGGAGTTGGTTGACCCTCCCCCAGGGTGTAAGCCGATTGGTACAAAGTGGGTGTGGAAGAACAAAGAGGGAGAGAAGGGTGAGGTTGTGAGAAACAAGTCGAGGCTTGTTGCTCAGGGGTTCAGTCAGAAGGAGGGGATCGACTACGAGGAGACCTTTGCTCCCGTAGCCCGTTTGGAGGCGATTAGGATCCTTCTAGCCTTTTACGTGGCTAAAGGGTTCAAGTTGCACCAAATGGATGTGAAGAGTGCTTTTACGAATGGTGTGCTTGGAGGAAGAAGTGTATGTGAGGCGACCTCGGGGGTTTGAGAGTGAGAAGTACCCCCACCGGGTGTACAAGTTGAGGAAGGCGCTGTATGGGTTGAAGCAGGCGCCTAGAGCTTGGTATGGCAGGTTGAGGGGGTTCTTGTTCGAGAGAGGTTTTGAGATGGGGAAGGTCGATCAGACCTTATTTTTGCTGAGGCAGGGCAGAGATATCCTGATCGTGCAGGTGTACGTGGATGATATTGTCTTTGGTGGCTCGTCTAATTCTCTTGTTGCGAGGTTTGTAGATGATATGAGCAGGGAGTTTGAGATGAGCATGATGGGTGAGTTGCAGTTCTTCCTCGGGCTACAAATCAAGCAATCAAAGGAAGGAACATTTGTGCACCAGGCTAAGTACACCAAGGACATTGTGAGGAAGTTCAAGATGGAGGACTCCAAGGCTATGACGACGCCGATGAGTACGACTACGGCTCTTGATGCGGACGAGGAAGGTGAACACGTGGACCAAAAGGAGTACCGGAGCATGATCGGGTCACTCCTCTACTTGAAGACGACGAGGCCGGACATACGGTTCTCGGTGTGTCCGTGCGCTCGTTTTCAAGCGTCTCTCGAGGACTTCGCATCGGCAAGCGGTGAAGAGAATTTTCGGGGTACTTGCGTCACACTCCCGACTTCGGCCTTTGGTACTCCGCGTCCTCTTCTTTGGCGCTTCATGGTTTTTCGGACGCGGATTTTGCCGGGTGTCGGTTGGATAGGAAGTCCACCTGCGGGACTTGTCGTTTTTGGGTTCTTCTTTGGTGTCTTGGTCTTCCCGCAAGCAGTCGAGTGTTGCTCAATCCACGACCGAGACCGAGTATGTTGCCACTGCTAGTTGTTGCTCTCAGCTCATTTGGATCACCTACACCATGAGTGACTTTGGTGAGGAGTATGCCCATGTCCCACTTCAATGTGATAGCACCAGTGCCATAAGCGTTGCAAAGAACCCAGTGCTCCATTCCAAAACCAAGCACATAGAAGTGAGGTACCATTTTCTGAGAGACAACGTCGAGAAAGGAAAGATAGCTTTGATCCATGTACCCACACATGACCAACTAGCCGATATTTTCACCAAACCCCTAGATCAAGCAACTTTCACTCGTTTGCGGGGGGAACTTGGTGTGTGTTTGATTTCTTGAGTTGGGTGTGTGGGAGCTTTCTTTTGCCGGTGGTGTCGAGCCCGTTTTGCCTCCCCTCGAGGAGCCGGTTTGTAGCATGTGTATAGCTTTTCTTTGTGCATTTCTTGCATTTGGCATGGCATATGTAACATGATGTATAGGCATCCTTGTATCTTAGATTGCATGCATTTTGTATCATATGCATTGGATAGGAAAAGCTTCTCTCATATACATTGTTCACCATGGAATGAAATATATGTCTTTGTGAGCTTGTTTGGTATGCTATGGTTAGTTTGGCTTAGCTCTTGATGATCTTGATGAATAATCCATGGTTGATAGCTATGCTTTTGAAAAATGTCACATGTATGCTCTCTCATGTGTAAATGCCTCTATGCTCTTGACATGTTTTTGTGGCCTTGCTATGCTTAATTTGTGGTTGGATAGCTAGTTTATTGATCATATGGGGCCAAAGGCTCATTTGCCATCATGAATGTTTAGCCCTCTTGTTCTATCTTGTGGAGGAGCATAAGTTCCTTTTTGTCGCAAAGACATTTCATGTACCATTTACAAATCTGAAAATGAAATGAAAAATGCTTGGAAATGTGCTCCCATGTCATATGTGCTGAATTTAATTTGCTTTGGGTGCTAAACCGTTGCATGATGCCTACCAATGAGAAGTCTCATACATAGAAGTAGGCACATGGCTCGGTGGCTTTGACATGACATGAGGTGCTTGTGGGTGTTTGTGATGGTCTTATGATTAGAATGGTTGTCCTAGCATGAAGTTTGTGTGGCTTTGCCATTTTGATATGCTTTGATCATGTTTAGGACTTTGCTCATGAGAGGCAAGTTTTTCGCAAAATTGACCAAATCCATCTTAGCTTCGTCCAATGGTTGTGAAACTTGGTGATCATGTAGTTGAGATCGATACGAAGTCGTAGAGTATCTAACTTGCTCATTTGGACATGTGTAGCATCCTATGTTGAATTTTGTATATTTGAGAAGCTCTAGGTTGAAAGTTTTGCATTTTTGGCTTGATTCATGCGTTGCCAACAAGGGGGAGAAGTTTGAGCTTGAAATGGCTTAATGGACGCATTTAGAAGGTTTTCGAGTGGTTTCGAGCCATTTCGGGCTCTCGTTGTACACCGGTCCGACCGGTGAGGAGCACCGGTCCGACCGGTGTGAGTGCTTGGTCTGTACACATGTTAGGCACCGGTCGACCGGTGGTGATGACCGGTCGACCGGTGTGAGCTGAAATTGCTGCGCTGCTCTATTTTCACTGGTTTGCATGCATTTGTCCGGGGGGGAGGTGCATTGGTTCGGGGGGGAGCTTGCATGTGTGCAGGGGGAGCTCTTTGTGGTTGTTCGAGCTTTGTTTCGGTGGTTTGCGCTCTTTGCTTGAGCTTTGCTTTGTCTCGGATGTATCGAGCCGTTGCCCTTGCCTAAGGGGTCCGAGACTTGTCTTCTTCAAGTGATCTTGCTCTTTGCCTTTGTTTGGCTTTCTATCGCTTGTTGGAGTTTCTTTTTGTTCGTTTCTTTTCTTTTTCTTTTCTCTCTTATAACTTTCGTGTGGGTGTTGTCAATGCACTCATCAAGGGGGAGATTGAGGACCATGTGTGGTTCGAGGACCGGTGGATGGTCGCTTCCTTGTGTGATGAGTGATTGACAACGTTGTGTGGACTGATTCTTGGCTAAGTATTGCGGGTGCGAGGTTGCGGCTTGACTCGTGTTGGTGCGGGTGAAGAACAAGCGCGAAAGGTCGTCACCGGTGAGGCCTCCGGGTGTGGAGAAGACAAGTAGGCTTCGTTCGAGGGACCGGTGGCCGGCGGGGGTCAAGTGCGGGCCGCATGGTGGCATGAACAACAAGATGAAGTCGTGGACGGTTTCTTGGTTGAGCCTCAAAACCAAGGTCGAGCCGGGACTACGTGGGAACCAAGTCATGAGTGGAGATTGGCGGAGGCTACACCGAGTTCGCGGGGTTTCCGGTGGTTCACCAGAAAACCACTGGGTTCCTTGGTTGATCCACAAAGCCAAGACCGGGAGAACCGAAGACGGAGGTGCGGCGGCACGGACCGGTCCCCGCCGGTGGGTACCGGTCTGACCGGTGAGGAGCACCGGTCTGACCGGTGTGCGGCGACGCAGTCCGGAGACTTCGAAGCGGAGGACACGCGTCGGGATCGCATGGCTTGCGTCGAGGCTACGCAGGGTGCGGTCGCCGGGCATCCGTCCGATGGTGAAGACATGAAGACTTCCAAATCCGCCCTTGAGGGGCTTGTATCCCTAGTTGTTAGAGAAGGGCATTTTAGACTTTCGGTTGCCTCCATATAACCCAAGAGGTGAGAGGATGGCAGCCAACTCTTGGAACCCTAGCTCATTAGTTTTCCTATTTTCCACCTATTTTCCTTAGGTTTTCTCTAGGACTAGCAAGAGAGCTTCACGGTGAGATCTTGTTGAGAGGGATGGATGATCGGGCGGCTTGCTAGACCTTGTACGAACCTTTGTTTCATGTATAGATGATTCGGCGTGGTTCCTCAAGGTTTGGATGTGTTTTCCCCGGTTGTTCTTGGTGGTGATTTTTGGAGCCCTCTCTCGGTGATTTCTTTGGATTGTTTTCGGGACTTTTCTCTTGGGGATTTGATGGGGGAAATTTGTGGAAACCCTTCGTGGTTCTTTGGGCTATGATTCCCCTCTCAAATCCGTGAGTAAAAGTGCTCGATTTTGGGGTTTCCCGAGTTCTTGGGTTGGAAGTGCTTTCGGCGGGATTTCTTTGATTCCTCCTTTTTGGACGAGATTTGGTAGGATTAAACTTGGCTATGGACTCCTCATGAGGTGTTCCTGATATCCCCAAAGTCTCGTTCAAGTCCGTGGAGTGATTCGGGAGATCGAGATTTGGATTTGGGAGAGTTGACCGCGTGTCTTGTTCATCCCGAGCCGCCGAGGCTACACCGGTCGGCCGGTGCTCTTGGCCGGTCGGCCGGGTGTGAGCCCTTGTGGGTTTTTGCTCGGGTGAACGTCCTTGTGTGTTTGTTGTTGTCCCGTGTTGCTCGCTGTTTCGAGTTTGGGTCCGTTTGGTGGTCGGTTGGCTGTTTGGTGCCTTGGGGGCTTTCGAGCCGCCATCGGTCCGACCGTGTGTCTCACCGGTCTGACCAGTGTAGAGCCACTTAGTGGAAGTTGCTCAGTTTCACCAGCAGGGACCGGTCTGACCGGTGGTGCTCACCGGTCTGACCGGTGTGGGTCTTTAGACTCGAGGTTTGGTTTTTCTGCTGCGTTTCTCGGGTCAGAAGGTTGCATGTTGGTTCCTAGGTCCAGTGGCACTCCAGTGGCTACGTGGGCTTGACCAACCTTGGTAGTGAGTTGGAGACGTGTGTTGAAAGCCGTGTTCATCTTGTTGGAGTTTCGATCTCCTTCGAGAAGAATTTTTATCGGCTCCCATTCACTCCCCCCTCTCTGGTTCGCCGTATCGGTCCTTCACTTCCTCCGGACAATCTTTGCGGACATGGCCATACTCTCCACATTCTTCGCATGTGGACCTTGCTTCGGCGGCCTTCAAGTCTTGAGCCTCTTTCTTTTCCATCTCCATCTTCTCCAACCTCCTCATGAGCGAGTCGATCTTGCCTTCAAGTATGTTCTCCTTCTCCACTTGCAAGACTCCTTTGACGTTCCCCGTGGGTTGAACTGGATGTAGGCGCCGGATGACGCCCATGTGTCATTATCCGCGACCTTCTTGAATAGAGCGAAAGCTTCCGTCGGTGTAAGTTCGATGATGGATCCTCCCGCCGATGCATCGATGATCGTCCTTGACGCCATGGTGAGTCCTTGATAGAACTTTTGCACGAGGTCTTCCTTCGGGAACTTGTGATGTGGAACCGCCCGGTGTACTCGTTGAAGCGCTCGAATGCCTCGAGATAGTTTCCGTAGGATATTGAACAAAGGTGGCAATCTTATTACACAAGCTTTGAGTTTTACCCGGCGAGTAGTATTCCTTCATGAAAGCCTTCATCAACGTGTTCCAATTTTGCACCGTCTCCGCCGGTTGAGAGTGGAACCATTGCAAAGCCTTCCCGAGAAGTGAAAACGGAAAAAGCCTTGCCCTCATTTCATCTTGAGTCACCCCATCCATGTTGAAAGTCTGACATAGTTGAATGAATGCTTGGAGGTGAAGGTTCGGATCCTCTTTACTGGTGAAGGGTGAATGTTGCACCATGCGGATTGTTGAGGTCTTGATCTCGAACGGTCTCCCGATCTCCTCAAGGTTCAAGATTGGTAGGTCGATGATGTTTGGGGTGCATAGCTCCCCAATCTTGCGTTCTTGCGGTGGTTGGTCACCCATCAGTGGAAGTCGATTCTCCCGAGGACTTTGAGGTGGTGAATTCTTCGGAGATTCCTGCGATCCTTTGTCTTCCGACTCCGAATCTACAAAATCCGGCTTTTTATCTTGATGTGCTTTGCGTCTCCGTAGCTCGTAAAGTTTTTACGGATCATCCACAAAATTATCGGGTTTGTTGGAGAGGTAGCCGTCCATCTCCGTTAGGGTTAGCAATAAACAAAGTATGCAAAAACTAGAAAGTAAAAACAAATCTATAGAAACTAGGGTTAGACAAACAAGATTAGATGTATTTTGAGGATGATCAAAATTTAGTAGATGCAAAAAGAAAAACAAAAAGAAAACTGAAAATTACAAAAAGGCAATAAAAAAATCAAATCTTGATCACTTGTTCCCCGGCAACGGCGCCAGAAAAAGGGGCTTGTTGACGGTTAATAGTTGTATCAAAGTTCGTTTACGACTTGCAAGCGGACAAGTCTCCCGTCGTAGTCAAGGGACCCTCCTTCCCTCGAGTGGTGAACCCAAGGTATCGAATCCGTGGAACAAATGTGTGAAGCAAAACTTAATCTAATAAAGCCAAGTAACTTCAATCTTCGATAAAAGAAACCCTAATGCATCTAGGTAAAAGACATGAAACGAATCTAATCTACTAAAGACCGGAGAAAACAAAGTAAGATTGGGTAGATAAACCGATCTAGAGGGATCGGGGTAAGCCTTTTGTTGAAGTTCCAAGCAAGACAAGAAGTAGCAAATCGAATCTTATTAGAAGCTTCTTTAAATCGTGGTTTCCCATCCAAATCCGAAAACATCCGCCTTTCGGAACCCCCGTTCTGTCACAACATATCCCTACTCATGCGGGGAGCTTAGGGAGAGTCAAAAGACAAGTCGAGATTCTTTCGGAAGATCCGGCGTGTACCTCTAGCCACCGTGGCTACAAGAACACCCTATGTAATCCATCTCGAGAATAGAATTGGAATAAGCAAAGTCGATCGAAAAACGAAATCTTCGAGGAAACACTTGATCTCTAGAAAAAGATTCAACTTGATAATTCAACTATAACAATGATACATACACAAGATCACCACCGGGATCCTTCCTTGATCTTGCTTCTAGCTCCGGGAACTCTGACGTGGTCTTCCGTGCAAGGTTCCCACGTCGGCTAGGGAAACCCTAGTCAACAAGCTCGACCCTCTCCTCTCCAAGATGGTGTCCCTCTCTTCTCTGCTCCTCGGCGGCCGATGACGAATTGGATGATGCGTGGCTCTCGGTCAGGGGGCTATAAATAGCCAGATTGGCGGCTAGGGCAAAGGGGACCCTCACTAGGCCCTGGACAGGGCTAGGCCGACCGGCCTGGGCCGGCCGGCCTGGGCCCATCCAGGCCCAGCCCGAGGCCTCCTTTGATCTACGTCGGTTCCCTTGCTTCCTGGATGTTTCCCCCTTCTGCATGTAGGTCCATGTCGTCAGTTTCTCTCCGAATTGGACACAACTCCTTGTCTTGCAAGATTCAGCACTTTTCTGGTTAGGTCCTCGGAGTTTGTCATCCTCTCGGATCAAGTCCGTGGCTTCTTGGAGTTAATTTTGCCCATTGCATGACTTGTACGGGGCTTCAAGGTCTTGTCATAAGGTGCTTGATGAACTTATCCCGAAAGTCTTGCTTTTCGTCGGGGGACGACCCTAGGGGTCCCCTTAAACAACGGGGGAATCCTCGCTTAATTCCGCAACCGCATCGAAACACGCTAAGCCTAACCATGCGGGTGACTAACCATGCGGGGGCGCGGTCCACGCGGGACCCCGACGGCCCACCAAGACGGCCCTTTTAGAAGTCCCCTCGAGCGAGGCCCGCCTCGCTCGAGGGCGCGCTCCCCCTCGGGCGGGCTCCGCCCCGTTCGAGGGGCAACTCCCCCCTCGAGTGGCCCCGCCCCACTCGAGGGCTCCTCCCCCCCTCGGCGGGTCTCGTCCCGCTCGAGGGTCCGCTCCGCCCTCGGGCCGGGGCCCGCCACGCTCACGGGCGCCCCGCACGCGTGCGCCGGCCCCGTACTTGGGCATTTAACGCCCGACGCCGCGGGGCCGGCGCCATCATGCGCCGGGGCTCACGCCCGTGCCGCCGCACCAACCCCCCGGGGAGGAGCCCATCCCCGCCCGCGTGGAGATGGACCGTGCGGTACGACCGGTGTCGGTCCCGTGACACCGCGCGCCCACTACGGTACGGCTAACGCGCCGGACCCTCGAAGGGGGGCGGGCGCACCCTCGATTTCACTTTCCCGTGACCCTACGGGGTTGGGTGGGGGGCGCTAGGCCGGTGGATGGCCATCCCGGTCGTAACGCGGGCGCGGCCGCCGTACCCACGCGTGCGGGCGCACGCCCGGCACCGCGGCCCGCACGCCGGCACGCTGCGGCGGCCACTCGCTACCGCGGAACGCGTTGGGAAGGAACGCCGTTCGCCGCTCCCTGTGCCCCGTACCAGCCATCATCAGCACCTCCCTCGAAGCCTATCAGAGGACGCCATCGCCATCTGCCGCCCTCCTACCCTCGAACCGCCACTGTTCGGGTACGGGGTAGGCCATCATGGCCGGATCGCAGCGAAGATCGTCCGGACGGCCGTCCCCTCTACACCGTAGCGCGACGTGCTCCCTCACGTAGCTAGGTAGCGCGGCGTGCATGTAACCCGCCACCCCCTTGGCCTATAAAAGGGGAGGCGAGCCCCCAGCCGCGGGGGGACGAACAAGTTGAGTTCGACACAACACACCGTGCACTCACTCTCTTATTCTCCCACAACATCTTCGGCCACTCTCCCGGGGACCTGGAAGCCACGCTTCCTCTCCCGCCTTGCTTGTACTTGCCCCACTACAAGCACCCCCGGCCGAGCAATATAGTGCCACGAGCACGCCCCTGTCGGGACGTACGGCCCCCTCGGCGGAACCGGGATAAAACCTTGTGTCATTTGTTGCTTGGCATCGACCATTGAGGGATAGACCTAGGCGCTATCTGCTTGGTTAGTGTCGGGACCATATTCGCACCGAACAGTTGGCGCCCACCGTGGGGCAAACGAGCGCCTAAGGTCATTTCGCCAACTCCCTCCATGGTGATCCGCACTGAGTACCGTGCTACGCGCTACAACATGGGTAGCTCGGACCCTCTCCCGGCCGGGTTCGAGATCCGCTTCGGGGACCTGAACTTCCAGGCCACAGGGAACGGCTATCTCATGCGCCTCACCAATCGTGAGGAGCTTCGCGCGCAGCGCGAGGCCAGGTCCGCTCTGGTCTCCGCCGCACGCACGACACCGGCGCGGGCGCCGCCAGGCACGGATGCCGCGGGCCCATCGACGCCACGACGCCGTCGTCGTTCGGCCGCGCGCTCGCGCCGGGCCCGGTCCGAACGGCGGCGGCCGCGCGCGCCGCGGCCCAACGCGGTGCGCCCACCGTCCACGACGACCGCCACCGCCCCCGGCGGGACCGCGCGCGGTCTCGGGACCGCGCATCCCCATCGGGCTGCGTGGCGCCACCACGGCCTACAACGCCAACATCAACACGACGATGCGCGGGGTTCCACACGGCCGCCACGTCTTCGTCGCCCGGGGACCCCGGCACCTCCCGCGACGGATGAGTCGTCCCCGGGTTCCGTCGACACGATGCCACCCGCCAACCGCCACGGGTATGCGGAGTGGGACTTCTCCGGCGTGCGGACCCCGGTCGCGTTCGGGCGCTTCCTCGACGCCACGGACTGCGGTTTGGGCTGCTCCGACGACTCCGGACGCGGGAGCTACGACCCCGCGCGGGGAGTGCTTTGCGCCGTCATCACCAACGACCCGGCCAACGCCGCCGGTGTGGCCGAGTGGCGGGGACGGGGAAGTCACGCCTGCCCCGGGGGATCGCTACGCGCCCGGCCGTGGGGCCAAGCGCTCTGCCGGGGCCGACGTCGACGCACGGTGGCCCAAGCCCGCGAGCTCGAGGCCAGGCTGGCGGAGGAATGCGGACGGTGCGGGCGCTCCGCGCCTCGATGGCGGGGGAGGCCTCTGCGCGCGGTGTTGACGGTGAAAATCCGTCAACCTAGCCATGAGTTTACCTTCGGTGTTGGCATGACTTTTGTATCTTATTCATTGGTACTAACCCCCGTGGTATAACAAGTTCACGTGTGCATGTCGGTTTTGGAGTTTAATGTTTATGCAGGGTTTTAGTGTTGAATGCAAGACTTTCGGGATAAGTTCATCAAGCACCTCATGACAAGACCTTGAAGTCCTAAACAAGTCATGCAATGAAGCAAAATTAACTCCAAGAAGCGGGGGACTTGATCCGAGAAGACGACGGACTCCGGGGGACACGACCGGAAAAGTCTTCGAATCTTGCAAGACAAGGAGTTGAGTCCAATTCGGAGAGAAACCGACGTCATGGACCTACATGCGGAAAGGGGGAAGCATCCGGGAAGCAAGGGAACCGACCTCGGGCAAAGGAGCCCGCGGGGGGCCGGGCCTAAATGGGCCCCGGGCCGGCCGGCCCCGATCCGGTCGGCCCAGGCCCATTTGGGGCCCAAATTCGTCGTCCTTTGACCTAATTGCTTCTCGGGCTATAAATAGCCCCACGACCGAGAGCCACGCGGAGCCGAAGTCGTATTCCGCCGCCGAGGAGCGAGAGAAGCTTGAGGGACACCAACTTGAAGATGAGGGTCGTGCTAGTTGTCTAGGGTTCCCCCGGCCGACGTGGGAACCTTGCATGGAAGACCACGTCGGAGCTCGGAGCGAGGATCAAGATCGAGGGAGGGCCCGGTGGTGATCTTGTTCATGTAATCATTCATGGTGAAGTTTGTAAGTGAATTCGATTTCTAGCGATCAAGTGCCTTCTCGATGATTTTGTTTTCTTTTTGGTTTTGCTTCTTCTACGATCTATACTTAAGATAGATTACATAGGGTGCTCTTGTAGCCGTGGTGGCTAGAGGTGCATACGGACCGGCCAAGTGATTTCAACTTGTTCTATCGAACTCGCCCTAAGCTCCCCGCATGAATAGGGATACGTTGTGACGAACGGGGGTCTCGAAAGGCGGATGTTTTCGGAGTCGGATGGGAAGGCCACGATTTAAAGATGCTTTTTATAAGATTCTCTTTGCTATCTTCATCTATCTTGTTTGGAGCTACAACATAAGCATGATCTAGATTCTCTAGATTGGTTATCTCTTGCTTTCTCTTGCTACCTCTTTAGTAGATTAGATTAGATTCGTTTTCTTTATGAGTTAGTAGATTAGATGCAACTTGTCTTCATTAGATAGCTTTACCTTGCTTTACTAGATTGAATCCTTGCGTTGCACATTGTTCCACGGATTCGATACCTTGGGTTCACCACTCGAGGGAAGAAGGGTCCCTTGACTACGACGGGAGACTTGTCCGCTTGCAAGTCACAAACGAACTTTGATACAACTTTTAACCGTCAACACGCGGCGAACGCGGATATAAGTCACATTGCACGGAATACATGACGAGGCTAGCAACAAAAGATAAGCACAAGGACATGATCATTGCTTGAAATTAAAACTCCTAAGAGAGAAGGATCCTAGCCCAACTCATCGTGCTAATCACACTTATGGTGGAGCAAAAAATAAATTTGGCTTTGTATAAGATTTTTTCTTACTCTCAACTTGGAAAAAGAGGTTTTGCTAACCTTTATCACAAGGGTTTTTAGATAATTTTCGGAACTGAATTCCTCCAACTTTTAGCATTGAACATAGCACAACCAAAATAAAAAGCTCAAGATCGAAGCACGGTATGGGTACTTTTAGAAGTAGCAATTCCACTAAGCACCACGGTAAACGTTTTTCAAACTACACACTTATGTTCATATATCAAAAACTAAAGATGAATCAAATGAGTGAATAAAGATAAGCATCACACAAGACACAAAATTGAAAGGACTCTTTTTATTTGATTTTCTTTGACACAACACTAAATTAAGACACTTCAAACTTGCAAAAATTTAAAAACACACTCAAAAACTAAAGACTCTTAAACTCTAAAACTAAACTCTCTCGAAGACTAAACCAAACCAATCTAAACATGAAACTAAAGGATAGCTAGCTCTCCCCCACGCTAAAATCATACGACGTCGTTGTCGTATCTTACAAAAATCGTAAGGGGGAAAACTAAACCTAGTGGTACTTTCCGCAACTATTGCACCACTTGCCCCTCATGTTCCCAACCATGCCAAAAAGTTTGCGCACGTCGCGATTCAGGAACTTGTAGTCATCTTTGACCATGCATTCCAAATCCTCCATACGCTGCTTCATCGCCTCCATGGCCTGGAAACATTCGTCGACCGATGCGTAGAGCTCCGAGATGGAGTGACGGCAAGCCGCACAACACATCGAATGCATCCCGAAAGGGTCGTCATCGCCAGGGTCTCCGCCGTCGTCGCCGCCGTCGTCACCATCATTGTTGTCGTTGCCACCGTCGTCGTTGTCGCCGCCGTTGGGGCCTTAGGGAGTCTTCTCCTTGGGCACCTCTTCCCAAATGTACAAATCATTATCATCTTTTCCGGTGGCCACCCACGAGCTCGGGCTACGATCGTTGGAGTAGTCGCTATCCCCATAGTCCTTAGGATCGGGCGACACCTCCTTGTAGTCCTTCCGCTTCATGCCATGGATGCGCGCGGAGCCTTCGAACGGGAGTAGGGACCTTCTCCTCTTTGACGGGGGTTGCGAGAAGCGATGCTTCCGGTCGGGACACGCCCTCCACAACGGATGAGGGCGGTCCTCTTGATCTCGACGGGTAGCTTGAGCTCGCATCGCTTCACCTCCTCCATCGATGACTCCTCGACGCCTTGCTTCAACTCTACGCTCCTCGGGGACACCATTGCTGCTGTGTGGGTGCAAAAGATTGCTAGATGGGATGGATTCCCAAGCTCCCAATTCAGGCAAATAAATTGGTCCCAGAAAGAAAAGGAAAATCCTAGGAACCTCATTTTCCTTATTCAAACTTCCCCTTAAAATTTTCGACCGAAGAAGGAAGTCGAAAGGAGCATTTCGAGGGAAAAGCGAGACGAGCCGCCGCCGGGGCCCAACTGGGCCGGTCGGGCCGGGCCCCGGCCGGCCCACACGATTTCGGGGGGCCGGTCGGTCCCGGTTCCCGTGTCTGCCCTTTTCGCTTTCTTAGCCCATGGAAAAAGTTGGCCCGAGTAAATCTTCGAAACTCCGGAAAAAAATAAAAGAAAAACTATTTACAAAAATCCATGCCTTGTTTTCATCCCGGAGCCGGACGTTCGGGCTCTTTTTCCAAGGTGAAGACGTCAACATGGTGAAGGGTGAGGACCATGCGTGGTTCGAGGGAATTTGGTAGATAGTCGCTTCCTTGTGTGATGAGTGATTGACAACGTTGTGTGGACTGATTCTTGGCTAAGTATTGCATGTGAAGGTTGCGGCTTGACTCGTGTTGGTGCGGGTGAAGAACAAGCCTTGAAGGTCGGTATGGTGATACCTCCCGGGTGTGGACGGACAAGTAGGCTTCGTTCGAGGGACCCGGTGGCGGTGGGGTCAAGTGCGGGCCGCATGGTGCATGAACGGCAAGATGAAGTCGTGGACGGTTCTTGGTAGAGCCTCAAAACCAAGGTCGAGCCGGGACTACGTGGGAGCCAAGTCATAAGTGGAGATTGGCGGAGGCTACACGAGTTCGCGGGGTTTGGAGTGGTTTACGGAAAACCACTCGGTTACTCGGTTGAGCCACAAACGGGCGAAGACTCGACGAGGAGGTGTGGCCACGGGCGGTTCAACGCGCCCGGAGGGCGGTCGGACCCCTGGGCCGATCAGATCGCCGGGGCCGGTCCTAGCAGCCCGGGGGCGGTCCGGCATGCAGTGTGTACCGAGATGCTTCGAAGCGGAGGACACGCATCGGGATCGCAAGGCTTGCGTCAAGGCTAGCGGGTTGCGGTCGCCGGGCATGCGTCCGATGAAGAAAATCGGAAAGACTTCCATTTGCCCTTGAGGGGCTTGTATCCCTAGTGTTAAGTAAGGGTACTTTAGTCTTTTGGGTGCCTCCATTTATACTCATTGAGTGGATGGATGGCAGCCAACTCTTGGAACTCTAGCTCATTTGTTTTTCCATTTCCGTTCTTCTTTTCCCTAGTTTTTTCTAGGACTAGCTTGAGAGCTTCATGTGAGATTTAGAGAGAGGGATGGATGTATGGGTGCAAGTTAGACCTTGTCTGAACCTTCATGCTATGTATAGATGGTTCGGCGTTGTTCCTCAAGGTTGAGAAGTGTTTTCCGTCCTTCTTTGTGGTAATTTTCGGAGCTCTTTGTTGGCGGAGTTTTGGGGATTTCTTGGGATTTTGGTGGGTGTCACGTATGAGGATCTTTGTGCCTCTTTGGTGATGACTTTGCCCCCAAATCTCTCTTGAATCGGACTCGATTTGGTGGTTTCGAGTTGGGCGAGTTCTTGACCTAGAAAGGCGATTTCTTCGATTCCTCTTGATTGTGAGCGATTCGGGTCGATTCAGCTGCGGTAGACGTTGCCCCGGGAGGTAGCCCGGCTATTCCACGGAAGTTTCGGCGCAGCCCATGGAGTGATTCGGGAGATCGGGCGCGAGGGAAGTTGAGGTTTGACTGCGGGTTGGTTTTACGGGAAGGAGCGGTCTAACGCTGGAGAGAGCGAGTCTAAACGCCTGGGCTTTCCGGAGTCAAGTGCTGTTTCGCTGAATTTTCCTCTGTGAGTTTGTTCGCCTTGATCGGAGCGTCACAGGTGAAATTTCGGGTCGTTCTCGTGCGGGTTGCTAGGTGTTTTGGTTGGACTTCGTTGCGGGTACGGGAGGTTAGACCACCCCTGGTAGCTGGTCTAACCGCCCCTAGGCCACAGGTGAAGTTTGGTTTTCGCCACGATTTCTTGGTAGCTAGCATGGCTGCGACCCAGAGATCTGCGGTGAAACCGTGGTGCGTTTTGGTGCTCGAAGAGGTGTTTCGGAGGAATTCTTGGTTGCACAGTGGAGGCGGTCTAACCGCCCCGTGCCCGATCTAGCAGCCCCCTTTGGACGGCGGCTTTCGGAGTTGTTTGTTGTCGTGGGTGTGTAAGAGTTGAGGTTGCTGGTAGTGTTTGTTCCTAGGATCAGTAGCACTCCAGTGTCTATGTGGTTTTGGCAAACGGAAGGTAGAAGTGCGGAGCGTGTGATTTTGGGCGTCCGACCGAGACGAGTTCATCTTGTTGGAGTTTCAATCTCCTTCGAGAAGAATTTTTATCGGCTCCCATTCACTCCCCCCTCTCTGAGTCGCCTAATCGGTCCTTCAAGTGGTATCGAGCCGGTTCGGGTCTTTGTTGACTCTAGCAGTCTAAGATCCAAGGATGGCATACCGAGACGGGGTTCGGGTCCTCCACACTTCGATGGCAGAACTACCGGATGTGGAGTAAGCGGATGGGGGCGTTCATCCGTGGGAAGGAATTCGGATCCTTTGGGATGTCACGGTGGACACGGGCTATGTCCGGCCGATGGACGCTCTCGCTCCGGGATCCGGGGGACGGGTTCGGCGCCAGCAATAGGGCGGTTGACTACTTGTTTCGTGCTCTGTGTTAGCCTGAGTTCGATCGGGTGCACAGAGCACTTGGCTTGTAGAATTTGGATGGTGCTGAAGGAGGCTCATGTTGGGAATGCCCAGGTTCAGGCACGGATGCGTGCGACCTACCGGAGAGAGTACGAGAACTTCACTCATCTCCCCATTGAGTCCATCGATGCCTTGTTTCAGAGGTTCACGGTGGTTGTGAACAACATGAGGGCCAATGTGGACGTGTTCCCGTACGATGATCATGATAGAGCTGTCAAGATCTTACACTCTTTGGATCGTACGATTTGGGGCGGAAAGTTCGAGGCCATTGTGGAGTCGGAGAAGTATGACACTCGGGTAATTGATTTGAAGTTTGTTCTCGAAGCTCAAGTCGGCTGAGGTGGATAGGGGCATGACTGCCAAGCTCGAGGGCCCGATTGACTCTCATAGTCTTGCCCTCGTTGGTGGTTCGAAGGGAAAGAGAGCTAACACTAACCCATCCACGGGGATGTTCTCTTTGTCCTCTTTGATGTCTATGCTAGATGGGAGTTCGATGTGCTTGGAGAGGACGGCTGGCGCTCTGAGCGAGGCGGTTCGAGAGGCTGCACGAGAACCGAGTGAACATGAGGAGGAACACGAGGACATGCTTCCGGTCTGCGGCAAGCCGGGACACTTCGTCGCCGCCCGGCCCCTAGAAGAAGGTCGAGAACAGGACGGCTACAAGCACAAGTCAAGGAACGATGGCAAGTATCGATCGAGGCGCGACCACAGAGCAGAATACAGAACAAGCACAAGGACGACGACGATCGAGGAAGAAGGAGAGGCTGAGGCAAGGCCGGCGATGGTTGGTGCGGCGACGTCGGCTCCGGAGTTCGTGTACTCCACCTCGAGCTCGAGTAGCAATGAAGACGAAGGTGATCATCGCAAGAGCAAGAAGTCGTCCAAGAACCACGAGCGGGCGGCCTTCGCTAGAGACGGCTCTGCACCATGGCGAGTTCACGGCGGCAAGAAGAGCACAGAGTGACTCGGACGCTACGATTCCGACGACGGGTGCGTGATGAACTTCCCTTCTTGCGCCGGGAGAATGAGAACGGCTTGGTACTTTGCTTGATAATCGTGATGACATGCTTAGAGAGGCAAAGAAAATGAGAAAAGAGCTTAGGGCTTCACTCGAGGATGCTAGGACTAGAGTGGGTAGGAGGCTAGAAACGAGAGGTGCTTGATAGCAAGCTTGAGATTGATTCCCTTAAGGCTAGCTGTTGTTTCGATGAGGTTGATTGTGCTAATTGCTCCATCTTTCTTGCTGATCTTGCTTTGTTCTAGAAGGCTTCTCCAAGTGTGAGGAACTAGATGTGCTTAGGGTTGAAGTGGCTGAGCTTAAATCTAGATCTGCTTTGCTAGGTGCTTGCACTTCTTGCCCTGTTTTACATGCTAAACTTGATGAGATGCATGCTTACACTAGTTCTCTTGAGGCTAAATTGAAGGAACCCATGCCTACATCATGCTCTACCTGTGAAATGCATGCTTTGAAAAATTTGGAACTTGCACATTATGTTGATCGTTTGCAGGATGAGAATGATGAGATTGAGAAAGTTGATGGGTTGGTTGTCTGGTCATGAGCCTCGGTTAAGGGATGATGATCGAGGCATTTAGAGCCAGGATGGTGAGGGACTTGGGGCAAACAAGGTTGGTGAGGAAGTGGAGAGAATATCCTAAGAACCCACCACAAAAATGATTTCCCTCCAAACCTAACCATCTTAGGAAGCGAAATTTAGACACAACCCCGGCTCACGAGTGTTTCCTACACCCACAAATGATCTCCAAAAGCCTATCAAGTTTGTGAGCACTTCAGGAAAGTGTTCTTTGGGAAAGAGAGTGAGAAGTCTAGTGAGGAGAAATAGGTGGAGAAGTTGGGTAGAGAGAAATCAAATGGCCGGCTCCAACCCAAGCCTAAACCTAAACTTGTGAGGTTCCATTGTGGCTATTGTGGAAGAGATGGTCACAAGGATGAGTTTTGCTTCAAGAGGAAGAGAGGAAAGGATGGCAAAGGAGTGGGCAAACAAGGATATGTACAACCCTTCCCATGGTGTACCTAAGCCTCGTATGCCTTTGCCCGAGCGGTAAAGGCTGTGGTGAGAAGTGTTCGGCATGGGGAGATGCGAGTTCCCGCAGCCGAGGGCTGTTACGGGAAGGGGCGGTCGGGCGGCTCGGCTGGCGATTCGGGCCGGCCCTACCCCGGAGGGGGGCGGTTAGGCCGTGTGGCTAGGCGGTTCAATCGCCCCCCCGGAGATTACGGCGGAGTGGTTTTCGGGTGGTGAGTCGAGAGGTTTCGGTTACGGAGATAGTGGTCTTGGTGGTTGGTCTAGAGAGTCGGCAAGTGGTCGGTTGCTAGGCATTCTCCCCCTCGAGTTCACTACGGGGATGGGAGGAGTCGTAGCTTTGAGAAGGAGAGGAGGGAGCTGGTTTTGTCCTCCTCCGGACGGCGAGGCTGGTTTCCTCGGAGTGATTACCGAGGTGGTGTTCGTGGTGGTAGTTTGGTAGGAAAGATGGTTTGGTGTGTGCTAACCCCACTTTCGAGCAAATGGCTCGACACTTTGGTTCTACTCTTTTGGTACTAACCCCGATCTTTAGCAGTCGTTTGTTCGCTCACGTGCTACGTTTTGAATTTCGGGTGGGAGACTTGAAGAACATTTGGTTGATTGACTCCGGTTGCTCGAGGCATACGACCGGAGACGAGGGGGTGGTTCTCGGGTCTCGTCCGTGTTGACGAAGAGGTACATCACTTTTGGGGACAATGGGCGTGGGCGTGTGCTTTCGAAGGTGAGATAAAAGTGAGTGACAAGATCACTCTGAGGCGTGTTGCTCTTGTTCAATGTTGGGGTACAATGTGCTTTCTATGTCTCAGCTATTGGATGAGGGTTTTGAGGTGTTGTTTCGACCCGGTGGTTCTCAGATTTTGGACTCTCGAGGGGACCTTGCTTGTATGGTCGTTCTAGAGGTCGGAGGGTGTTTCGTGTCGATTTTTCTTAGTCTTCGGGTGTGGAGCGTTGTTTCTTGGCTGGTTTTCGAGTGAGTTGTGGAAGTGGCATAGGAAGTTGGGTCACTTGAGCTTTGACCTTTTGTCTCGCTTGAGTAAACTCAATTTGGTCCAAGGATTTCCACGGTTGAGCTTGAGTTGGTTTGTGCGCAGGTGTAGGCATGCCGAATGGTAGCCTCTTCTCACCGCCTCTCTTGCCGTCTTGATGGTGAGCGTCCATGCGAGCTGTTCCATATGGACCTTGTTGGCCCGGCTCGTGTGACTGCGGGTGGGAAGTGGTATGTCCCTTGTTGTGATGGACGTATTCTCGGTATGCGTGGGTGTTCTTTCTCGGATAAGGGAGACGTTTGGTTTTGTTCGAGATCTAGTCTTGAGGTTGAGGAGCGAGAGGCACGGAGATGCCATACGAGGCTATCTGCGCAGTGATAATGGCTCGGAATTCGAAACTCTCATTTTGAAACCTTTTGCCATGACTTGGGTCATGAGCACCGGTTCGGAGTCGTATACGCCTCCCGGAATGGGTGTTGTGGAAAGGAAGAACGGGACCTTGTGCGAGATGGCTCGGACGATAGCGATGAGCATAGGACTGCGAGGAGGTAGGCGGTGAATCTGCACGCGTGCTATGTGTCGAACAGGATCTACCTCAGAGTGCACAAGAAGAAAACAAGCTATGAGTTGATGCATGGTCGCACACCCAAGGTGAGTCACTTCCATGTCTTTGGTTGCAAGTGTTTCATTATGAAGAAAGGCTTGAAGTTGGATAAGTTTGAGGCTAGGTCTGTCGATGGTATTTTCTTTGGTTATGCATCTCATTCTAGAGCATATCGTATTGCTCCGATCTTGAAACTAACCAAATCGTGGAGACTTGCGAGGTAACCTTCGACGAGACAGAGCCACGTAGTCAGCTTGTCTTTGAGTGTGCAGGTGATGATGAGCTTGGCGAGGAGATCTTTCAGGAGGAGGAGCATGAACATGGAGATGATGAAGATGGCGGTGTGGTGCCCCAGAATTCAGACATGTACCCACTACTTCGACTACGGTGGTGGACGGACCCTCTCCCCTCTACGGCGACAAATCAAGAACGAGGTGAAGCTGATGTTGAGGGGAGGTAGCATCAAAGGCGAGAACCTCCCGGCGAGGTACAAGTGGATCACCCGGCTTCGAGGATCATCGGCGACATCGATGAACGCACTACCGGTCGAGGTTTCGGAACAATCCTCATTTCGCTCATGCTGCATTTGTTGCTACTTTTGAGCCCAAAGACATTAGACACGCACTATCTGATCACAATTGGGTTAATTCGGTGCATGAGGAGTTGGAGAACTTTGAGAGGAATCGGAGTTTGGGAGTTGGTTGACCCTCCCCCAGGGTGTAAGCTGATTGGTAGAAAGTGGGTGTGGAAGAACAAAGAGAGAGAGAAGGTGAGGTTGTGAGGAACAAGTCGGGGCTTGTTGCTCGGGGTTCGGTCGAAGGAGGGGATTGACTACGAGGAGACCTTTTCTCCGTGGCCGTTTGGAGGCGATTAGGATCCTTCTAGCCTTTTTTGTGGCTAAAGGGTCCAAGTTGCACCAAATGGATGTGAAGAGTGCTTTTCTGAATGGTGTGTTGGAGGAAGAAGTTTATGTGAGGCAACCTCCGGGGTTTGAGAGTGAGAAGTACCCCCACCGGATGTACAAGTTGAGGAAGGCGTTGTATGGGTTGAAGCAGGCGCCTAGAGCTTGGTATGGCAGGTTGAGGGGGTTCTTGTTTGAGAGAGGTTTTGAGATGGGGAAGGTCGATCAAACCTTGTTTTTTTCTTTGAGGGCGAGGGCGGAGATATCTGATTGTGCGGGTGTACGTGAATGATATTGTCTTTGGTGGCTCGTCTAACTCTCTTGTTGCAAGGTTTGCGGAGAGGATATGAGCGGGGAATTTGAGATGAGCATGATGGGCGAGTTGCGGTTCTTCCTCGGGCTACAAAATCAAGCAATCAAAGGAAAGAACATTTGTGCACCAAGCTAAGTACACCAAGGACATTGTGTGGAAGTTCAAGATGGAGGTTCCAAGGCTATGACGACGCTTCGATGAGTACGACTACAACTCTTGATGCGGACGGAAGGTGAACATGTGGACCCCGGGAAAAGTCACCAGGACGCCAGTCGGGTCACTCCTCTACTTGACGGCGACGAGGCCAGACATCCAGTTCTCGGTATGTCTGTGTGCTCGTTTTCAAGCGTCTCTGAGGACTTCGCATCAGCAAGCGATGAAGTGAAATTTCGGGTACTTGCGTCACACTCCCGACTTCGGCCTCTGGTACTCTGCGTCCTCTTCTTTGGCGCTTCATGGTTTTTCAGACACGGATTTTGCCGGCCGTCGGTTGGATAGGAAGTCCACTTCTGGAACTTTACAGTTTTTGGGATCTTCTTTGGTGTCTTGGTCTTCCCGCAAACAGTCAAGTGTTGCTCAGTCCACTACCGAGGCAGAGTATGTTGCCACTGCTAGTTGTTGCTCTCAGCTCCTTTGGATTTCATACACCATGAGTGACTTTGGTGAGAAGTATACCCATGTCCCACTTCAATGTGATAGCACAGTGCCATAAGTGTTGCAAAGAACCCGAGTGCTCCATTCCAAAAAGATCCATATGCTCTAAATGGATAAGAGGTATGGATTTTCCGCTCAGCTCAAATTGTCTTTTTTCCTTCTGTTTGGACAAGAAGAGATATGAAATATTTGACTAAGACTAGATTTCATTCCACTTTCCTATTTCTAAACAACAACTTCTCTCATCAGCTATTTTGCGTTTTCAAAGTCATTAATTGCCCCATACCTTTTTTTATTTAGATTGTATGGCGTAACGTACCTTATGCAAATAGAATTCTAGAGTTCCTTTATTTTCTTATGGAATAAGAAGAATTCTTCCATTCTCTTTTTATTTTGGTTTTCCCCAAAGAAAAACTTTTTGAGGGAGCGGAATTCCTAGTAAAAAAAAAATACCGGATCCTTCCACTTAGATGAAAAGGAATTTTTCCCATAGAGCCATGGAATCCCCCAGCCGTTGGGGCTGTACCTGTACTGCAGGAATACGAAAACTCGCTATTCACTCAGTTTATTTCCCATAATAAGATTATGGAGGAGAGATGGCCGAGCGGTTCAAGGCGTAGCATTGGAACTGCTATGGACTTTTGTTTACCGAGGGTTCGAATCCCTCTCTTTCCGTTTCTCTTAATTCATCAATGTTAGCGATCACAATGTATCAAATTAAATAACAATTTATTCCAACAATAAAGAAAATTAATAGAAATTCTCTATAGCAAATTACTGTGGTATGTAAAATCGAGGAAATAACAAAAAAAAAAGGATCCTAGGGTTAATCTATTTCCGCTAGGTGAACGGGAAAATACGAATTAAGAGCCTTAGGTCGATTTAGTTCGGGGAAAGGGAGGGGAAAAAAATTCTATGAACCTTTCCTTTTTTCGTTAAGTTCAAGTCTGGCGAGAGTAATATTCTACAACTAACAACTCATTTACTTTGAGACCGACCCACTTCTATCTAGAATTTTTTTACTAGTCCTTTATATTGCAATGTGTCAACCGTCAAATGCTTTGGCAATTTGCGGATCGGATGAAGCAATAGAATTTTGAACCAGACGTTTTGATCGTTGGTTATCCTTCGTAGTAATAATATCTCGGGGTTTGCAACGAAAACTTGGTATATCAACTATACGACCATTAACTAAAATATGTCTATGGTTAACTAATTGCCGGAGCCAGGAATGGTTGAAGCCATACCCAATCGAAAAAGGATATTATCCAAACGCATTTCAAGTAATTGTAGTAAAACCTGACCTGTGGATCTTTTGCTTTTCCAGCGATATGTACATATCTAAGTAATTGGCGTTCTGTCAGACCATAATGAAAACGCAATTTCTGTTTTTCTTGAAGACGAATACGATATTGCTCTTTTTTCCCAGAATTGAATTTCTTTTTCTGATTACTTCCGGATTTAGGCGTTTTTCTAGTGAGTCCTGGTAAAGCTCCCAGACGGCGTATTTTTTTTAAACGAGGCCCTCGATAACGGGACATGAAGACTCCTTTTTTATTTTAGTGAAATTTCATTTTACACAATAAATTTCATTCTATTTACATTACGGAATACATCGAAATTCAAACTGAATTAAACTAAAGGATAAACGAGTAAAATCTACTAAAAGTACCACAAAAAATGGAATTTCATCAACATCCGTATTTTTTGTATATATATTATTTATTTTTATGTTTTGTATCTAGCAAAATTGTAAGATAGAACGATATAATAGACCCTCGATTCCCCACTGAATTTAGAGAAAAGAGAAATTCTTGTTCATGGAACATCGATAAAAGCCGACTATCGGATTTGAACCGATGACCCTCGCATTACAAATGCGATGCTCTAACCTCTGAGCTAAGTGGGCTTACATAACAGAAGTAGTGTAACAAATAGAAATATATATAGGGAATCCTTAAAATCTCAGATCTTAATTATAAATCTTAGTTATTAACTAGTTCGAAATTGGAAGTTCTACTTAGAATTAGTAAAGAATAAATTAGTAAAAATACTTTGAATTTCATAAAGATAAAGTTAGCTTGATATGCTTAACTAAATGATATTCTTAAATAGGATTCTAGAATTTATTGAACTTTCTTTTTATTTCTCTAATTCGCAATTTGCTATGGCTCGGACGAATAATCTAATGCATATAAAAGAAGAATATATATGAATAATATAATAAAGAGAAAATGCCAATGCCAAGAGATTGGCATTTTCATTCGATCATTATATACATTTTTGAGATGTTTTTTTTATTTGTTAATAATTTAAGGATAAATAGTTCACTAAGGAGAAGATAGAATCATAGCAAATGAAATTTATAATTCAGATTAGAAAAAAAAAGAATGAATATCAAGCCTTATAGTATGATTTTGAATACTCTAAAAAAGGAAGGGGGAGGCGGGAGAGATAAAAACTTTTGGATATATTCATTCCAATTGAATTGCAAATATATCAACGATAGAATCAATTCAATTCTGAATTGCAATAAGCGAGCGGGGTCTCTCAAATAGAGATGAGCTGCTAGACTACGTCGAATAATGAATTTAATGATTCAAAAAAACTAAGAGATGGATGAAATTATACAAGGAATCCTGGTTTCAAAGAAAAGGAAAATGGGGATATGGCGAAATCGGTAGACGCTACGGACTTGATTGTATTGAGCCTTGGTATGGAAACCTGCTAAGTGATAACTTCCAAATTCAGAGAAACCCTGGAATGAAAAATGGGCAATCCTGAGCCAAATCCCTTTTTTGAAAAAACAAGTGGTTCTAAAACTGGAACCCAAAGGAAAAGGATAGGTGCAGAGACTCAATGGAAGCTGTTCTAACGAATCGAAGTAATTACGTTGTGTTGGTAGGGGAACTCCCTCGAAATACTAGAAAGAAGGGCTTTATACATTTAATACACACGTATAGATACTGACATAGTAAACGATTAATCACAGAACCCCTATCATAATATAGGTTCTTTATTTTATATTTTTTTCTAGAATGAAATTAGGAATGATTATGAAATAGAAAATTCTGAATTTTTTTAGAATTATTGTGAATCCATTCCAATCGAATATTGAGTAATCAAATCCTTCAATTCATTGTTTTGAGATCAAAAAGTGGATTAATCGAACGAGAAGGATAAAGAGAGAGTCCCATTCTACATGTCAATACTGACAACAATGAAATTTCTAGTAAAAGGAAAATCAAGAGTCGACTTTATAAGTCGTGAGGGTTCAAGTCCCTCTATCCCCACCCAAACCCTCTTTTATTCCCTGACCATAGTAGTTATCCTTTTTTTCTTTTATCAATGGGTTTAAGATTCATTAGCTTTCTCATTCGACTCTTTCTTTCACAAAGGAGTGCGATGAGAACTCAATGAATCTTATGCTATTCATTAAATAGAATATTTCTTTTTTATTTGATAGGACTCCCCCCCCCCGCTCCATTCCAAATTTGGAATGGAATACTTTATTGATTTTTTAGTCCCGTTAATTGACATAGATGCAAATACTCTACTAGGATGATGCACAAGAAAGGGTCAGGATAGCTCAGTTGGTAGAGCAGAGGACTGAAAATCCTCGTGTCACCAGTTCAAATCTGGTTCCTGGCACAGAAAAAAAAAAGGATCTACCGAATAGATATTGATACAAATATCTTTAGATGGATTGAGGTACATATTCATTAATAATCTAGATAGTATAGAGTAAGTAGATAAATCTATAAACACTTCTTTTTAGAAAAGGATTAAAATTTATGGTTCTTTTTTTTATGTTATAGAAAAAGGGGAGATTAGGTGCCCTTTTCTTCATTTTTTCATTCTTATTAATTTTGTATGCCGCTATTCTGAAGAATTTTTTTGATTCTTGCTTATCCCACTTTCCTAGTTGTTCTAAGTAAACCGCGCGGTACAAAGTTCGTGGTAGGAACTTCTTTAAGTCATTGTATTTTCTGTTCATACGAAGGGAAACGAATATGTGATTTTTCAAATTGGAAAATCGAAATGAAGCCTTTTTTTTGTTCAGTCTATCTGTATCTTTTTGTATAATATAATAGGAATTAATTAGAATATAATAAGTATTTCGTTTCGTCTAGGAACAGAACCTAAAAATATTCCTTGACTTGAATAAAATCTAGAGTTGTGTTGTATAAGTAGAGACATGAATTTATTATCATTCAATGAGCATCTTGTATTTCATAGAAATTGGGGGTTATATAGTCCTTACGTAAGGGCCAGCCTATCCAACTTTCAGGCATTAAGATACGTTTAAGACGTGGATGATTATCCGCAGAAATTCCACCATATCTTAAGATTCGCGTTCTTGAAAATCGGCACTTCCCAAACCCAGAAGACAGATGGGATTCTAGGATTATCTTTTTGGGCAAAGACTTTTATGCATACTTCTTCTGGGTTATCTATACCATACTGTATTCTCGTAAGATGATACACGCTAGCTAAAGATCCACCAGTGCTACGTCATAAGCACATTGGGAACGTAAATAATTGTAACCATATACATATAAAATGACAGCAATGGAATCCCAATCCCCCGCTTTTATTTGTAAAGTCTCTATTCCCCGGTGATCGAAGCCCAAAGATCTATGAACCACCTCATGTTTGACTAGCCAATTAGATAACCAACCCTGCTGCATTGTCTTGATCTCTCCCCCTTTGTATAAATATTTGATATTTCAAATGCAAGTTTGAAAGATACTGCACTGCTCTTTCTTTTTCTGCATAAAAGAACCCCTCCTAATTCACTAATTTGGAGGAAGATATTGAATACTTTTGGATTTGAAAAAAGTTTCAGAAGATATATCTAAAGTAGATGGTGATTGATAGAGCAATTCTTGTTCGTAAGTTCCAGTGTGAGTACTGCGCCGAACATAAAGCTTGTGACGGGTAGTAAAAGATCGATTTTTCTTTTTACTTTTACATAGAGTTCGATCCTCAACTATTTCTCGCGATATCTTCTTACGAAGTTTTGTTAGGGCGTCTATAACAGCCTCTGGTTTAGGCGGGCAACCCGGCAGGTAGACATCCACAGGAATTAACTTATCAACTCCTCGAACAGTACTATAGGAATCCGTACTGAACATTCCCCCTGTAATAGTACAGGCTCCCATAGCAATGACGTATTTCGGTTCAGGCATTTGCTCATATAATCGCACTAAAGATGGAGCCATTTTCATTGTTACCGTACCAGCTGTTAAAATGAGATCCGCTTGCCTAGGACTTGATCTTGGTACCAATCCATAACGATCAAAGTCGAATCGTGAGCCTATTAATGAAGCAAATTCAATGAAACAACAACTGGTACCATATAGAAGGGGCCATAAACTGGAGAGTCTTGACCAATTTGAAAGATCGTTTGGTGTAGTTGAAATAACGGAATTGGAACTTGTTTGGTCGAGTAATGGAAACTCAACCAAACCCATAATTGTCTCAATGGAATCTTTTCCTTCTTTTTTTTTTTTTTTGTCTGAATATTCAGTTAAGACCATTCCAAGGCTCCTTTTCGCCATGCATAAACTAAACCAAGAACTAGGATAAGCACAAAAATGAAAGCTTCGATAAAAACGGATACACCCAATACGTCGAAACTCATTGCCCAAGGATAGAGAGAAAGACCGTTTCCACATCAAAAACAACAAAAACTAGCGCAAACATGTAATAGCGTATTCGGAATTGTAACCAAGCCCCCCCCATGGGTTCTATACCCGATTCATAACTAGAAAGCTTCTCTGGTCCTTCATTAATAGGGGCTAAAAGTCCTGAAATCCAAAATACCAAAATAGGTATAAGGCTTGCTATTATTAGAAATGTCCAAAAAATATCATATTCGTGAAGCAGAAACATAAATGTACTCCCATTAATATGGAATAGGCAGAACTGAATTAGTCAATTCAAGTTGACATGACATTATCAATTTATCCAGAACTTCTCTCTTTTCCTCGGTGAAACAAGAATCCGTTTTGCTCAAACCAAAGGCAAAAAGCAGCTTACTTTAGCCTGTGTTTCTTTTGTAACATGTCTCTCTTAAGGATTAATCCAATGGAATCCCCACTCCCTTTTTTTCTTTCGATTTTTTTTTTATTTAAAGTGGAATGGATCGATTTAGATAATGTATATTTAGATAATGTATATATTTAGATAATGTATATATAGTAATATACTTCAAACAAAATAGAATTCGCAAAATGGAGAAAATCGTTGCAGTCATTATAGGAAAGTATAGGGACTTAGAGCATATCCTATTTGAAGGAGGATGGAAGTCAAATCAGTTAAGGATCTTTCTTCTATTTCTATTGATTTGATCAAAATTCTTTTTCTTTTCCTGTCTCTATGATTTTCCATGAATGGAGCCTATGGTAATGCTTTTATCTCTATTCTATGGCGCAATCGATCGTCGAGTTTATAAACAAGTACTGTACTAATAAGGAAAAAAACTATACTAACTATACTAAAGTAAACATAAGATATCCATCCTAAAATGAAAAAAAAAAGACGTATATATTAGGGCTATACGGATTCGAACCGTAGACCTTCTCGGTAAAACAGATCAAACGAATTGTTATCGAAATGATTCGAACTGTTTCAAAGACCCAACATGCATTTTTATTTTTCTGCATTGGGCTCTTTCATCAACTGATGTAAAGATCAGTTAATCCGCCATAGTTTTTCTTTAGGGAAAGATAATAAGATGGCTCCCTGTGCTCTGATTGATTATTTTTCTTATGATCTATCTAGGAGCAATACCAAAGTGTTTCAAAGGAGGATTACCTTGACTTAGGTCTGCCTCGGGCCTAAATTAAATCAACCTAAGTGAAATGGAGTCTCTATCGTTCCGCTGCAAGAGTTTACTATGAGACTTCATACACCTTAAAGTTCATAGAACGAAGAAGTTTTTGGAGGCCCTTATCCTCATTACGCCTAGCATTGAGTGGGCTGGATATTTACCTTATCAACTAGCAAATAGGGGTTCTATTTGATTTTGATTAAGTACCTGAATTGGCACCTGAATCGGACTGAATCCGACTGTTTGTCAGGCTACTGTTCTCCTATTCTTTCGAATCCATGAAGTAAGACATTGATTTTGCAATTAAGTTCAATTTCAATTATGTTCATTGCATAAAAAGTTCCCTTGAAAAGCATTGGCGCACGTGTAAGCGAGTTGCTCTACCGAACTGAGCTATAGCCCTTGTCAGAGATATCTTAACATATAGATAATTTCTTGTCAAGATTAATATTCTCTAATGCAAGAGGATATTCCTCAGATCCGTTACTATTTACTATAAATAACATAGTAAACATAAAATGACATAGTAAACATACCAATAACATAACATAAATATACCAATAACGGAGGGTATTGCTTATAAAAGGATTCGATCTATAATCGATCGAAGTAATGGGGCTTCTTTTGTGGTGATAAATTGCCTACTTAACTCAGTGGTTAGAGTATTGCTTTCATACGGCGGGAGTCATTGGTTCAAATCCAATAGTAGGTAGGTAGAAAAATTACTAGATAGCATTGGACTTACTTCCTTCGCTATCTAATAACTTTTTCACCCTTCTTTCCTTTTTCTTTGTATCAACAAACCTTTGGATTGTCTTCAATTGGATGGGGGAATCAATTGACAGCCTCGACTCGTATCTAGCTCGTCTGAGAGCTAGCTTCGCTTCAACCAATTCTTTCGTACCCTCAGCTCTACTCAAGTTAGCTTCGAAGCTATTTCCAGTGCCTGTTGAGCTTCTTCTGGATCAATGTCACTACCGAGTTCTGCATCATTTCCTAAAATGATGATCTCATTATTAACTATTCGCGCAAAACCACTCCTCACAGAACCGCCGTTAACCATTGGTCGTCGAGAGGCGTATTCTCAAAGGACCCATATCTACAGCTGTGTTAATGGGGGCGTGGTTTATTAATACCAATTTGGCCACTATTAGTAGATAAAATGATTTCTTTCACTTCACAATCCCAAATAATTCGTTTAGGAGTCAGTACATAAAGATTTAATTTCATTTTCTTCAATTTGCTCTCCTCTTCTAAGTTTATAGCTTTCGTGCTAGCTTCATCGATGTTCCCCACCAAATAAAAAGCCTGTTCCGGGTAGGCCGTCTAATTCTCCAGAAAGGATTAGTTGAAATCCCTAATTGTTTCTGCAAGACCAACATACTTTCCTGAGGAACCGGTAAAAACTTCTGCCACAAAGAACGGTTGTGATAAAGACCGCTCGATTTTTCGTGCTCTTGCTACAGTTAAACGATCCTCCTCCGATAATTCGTCCAACCAAGAATTGCGATAATGTCCTGAAGTTCTTTGTAACGTTGTAAAGTTTCCTTAACTCTTTGCTGGTTTCATAATGTTCGTTGCCAACGATCGAAGACTAACATAGTTGAGGTTGAATCTAAGGAGATCTACTGCGGGATAAATGCCCTTGGAAGCCAATCCTCTGGAAAGTACGGTAGTAGCGTCCAAATGTGCAAATGTTGTGGCAGGGGCAGGGTCGGTCAAATCGTCCGCAGGTACATAAACTGCTTGGATCGAAGTTATAGATCCCTTTTTGGTAGAAGCAATTCTTTCTTGCAAAGAACCCATTTCTGTACTAAGGGTAGGTTGATAACCCACTGCAGAGGGCATTCTTCCTAATAAGGCGGATACTTCCGATCCTGCTTGAACAAAACGAAAGATATTATCGATGAATAAAAGCACGTCTTGCTTATTAACATCTCGGAAATATTCTGCCATAGTTAGGGCTGTTAAACCAACTCTCATACGAGCTCCCGGTGGTTCATTCATTTGGCCATAAACTAGAGCTACCTTTGATTCCCTCAATATTTTTTTCATTAATTACTCCGGATTCCTTCATTTCCATATAAAGATCATTTCCTTCACGAGTCCGTTCCCCTACTCCGCCAAATACGGATACGCCTCCATGAGCTTTAGCAATGTTATTGATTAATTCCATGAGTACTGTTTTACCTACTCCTGCTCCCAAATAGTCGATTTTTCCTCTCCACGTCGATAAGAGGCTAAAAGATCGACCACCTTATTACCTGTTTCAAAGATGGATAATTTCGTATCTAACTCGATAAAGGCAGGCGCAGATCTATGAATAGGGAATGTTGCACTAGTATCTACAGGACCCAAATTGTCAACAAGAGCTCCCCCAGAACGTTAAAAATTCGTCCGAGTAGCTCCACCGACTGGAACACTGAGAGGAGCTCCTGTGTCAATCTTCCATTCCTCTCATCAACCCGTCTGTAGCACTCATAGCTACAGCTCTAACTCGATTATTTCCTAATAATTGTTGTACCTCACAAGTCACATTAATTTGCTTATCGGCAGTGTCTCGACTCTTTACTATCAAAGCGTTATAAATATAAGGCAACTTGCCCGGGGGAAAAGTGATATCTAGCACGGGCCAATAATTTGATCAATACGCCCTGCGCTTTTTTCTTCAATTGTGGAAACCCCGGGACGCGAAGTAGTAGGATTGCTTCTCATAATTATCACATAATTATCAAAAAAAGGAATTTGTCGAAATTTTTCTTTTTTTCTTGTTGAATAATGCCAAATCAAATCAAAAAAAAATATCCAAAAAATCCAAAACTAAAAAAAGAGGAAATAAATTAGTTAATTCACTAAAAAAGGGGACTAGCACTTGATTTCGTTGCCCAAGCGAATCCCATTCAATCGTTTACTTATGGAATGAGTCCGTTGGAAAGTTCAATCAATCTTTTTCATATAAATTTTGTCTTTTGTGAAGGATCTGGCCTACTCTACCTTCCTATCTAAGACTTCGATATACAAAATATATACTACTGCTGAAGCATAGATTGCTGTCAACAAAGAATTTTCTTAGTATTTAGGTATTTAGATTCAAAATATCAAAGGGGCCTATTAAGAACTTTCAAAATTGGAAAATAAGGATTAAGGGATTGGTTTGGGTTGCGCTATATCTATCAAAGAGTATACAATAATGATGGATTGATTCACCAAATCCATGGTTTAGTAACGAACCGTGTTAACTTACCATAACAACAACTCAATTCCTATCGAATTCCTATAGTATAATTCCTATAGAATAGAACGTACACATGGTGTACGCATTATATATGAATGAAACATATTTATTAACTTAAGCATACTCCTTTTTTTATTTAATGAATTGATATTAATTGAATATCTTTTTTTTAGATTTTTGCAAAGGTTTCATTTACGCCTAATCCATATCGAGTAGACCCTGTCGTTGTGAGGAATTCTTAATTCATGAGTTGTAGGAGGGACTTATGTCACCACAAACAGAAACTAAAGCAAGTGTTGGATTTAAAGCTGGTGTTAAGGATTATAAATTGACTTACTACACCCCGGAGTACGAAACCAAAAAATCTTTTGATATCTTGGCAGCATTCCGAGTAACTCCTCAGCCCGGGGTTCCACCTGAAGAAGCAGGGGCTGCTGTAGCTGCGGAATCTTCTACTGGTACATGGACAACCGTTTGGACTGATGGACTTACCAGTCTTGATCGTTACAAAGGACGATGCTATCACATCGAGCCCGTTCCTGAGGAGGCGGATCAATATATCTGTTATATAGCTTATCCATTAGACCTATTTGAAGAGGGTTCTGTTACTAACATGTTTACTTCCATTGTGGGTAACGTGTTTGGTTTCAAAGCCCTACGCGCTCTACGTTTGGAGGATCTACGAATTCCCCTAGTTATTCAAAAACTTTCAAAAGGTCCGCCTCACGGTATCCAAGTTGAAAGGGATAAGTTGAACAAGTATGGTCGTCCTTTATTGGGATGTACTATTAAACCAAAATTGGGATTATCCGCAAAAAATTACGGTAGAGCGTGTTATGAGTGTCTACGCGGTGGACTTGATTTTACCAAAGATGATGAAAACGTAAACTCACAACCATTTATGCGCTGGAGAGACCGTTTTGTCTTTTGTGCTGAAGCAATTTATAAAGCACAAGCAGAAACTGGTGAAATCAGAGGCATTACTTGAATGCGACTGCAGGTACATGCGAAGAAATGATTAAGAGAGCTGTATTTGCAAGGAATTAGGGGTTCCTATTGTAATGCATGACTGCCCAACTGGAGGATTCACCGGAAATACTAGTTTGGCTCGCATTATTGCCGCGACAATGGCCTACTTCTTCACATTCACCGAGCAATGCATGCAGTTATTGATAGACAGAAAAATCATGGTATACATTTCCGTGTATTAGCTAAAGCATTGCGTATGTCGGGGGAGATCATATCCACTCCGGTACAGTAGTAGGTAAGTTAGAGGGAACGTGAAATAACTTTAGGTTTTGTTGATTTATTGCGCGATGATTTTATTGAAAAAGATCGTTCTCGCGGTATCTTTTTCACTCAGGACTGGGTATCCATGCCAGGTGTTATACCGGTGGCTTCAGGGGGTATTCATGTTTGGCATATGCCAGCTCTGACCGAAATCTTTGGAGACGATTCTGTATTACAATTTGGTGGAGGAACTTTAGGACATCCTTGGGGAAATGCACCTGGTGCAGCAGCTAATCGTGTGGCTTTAGAAGCCTGTGTACAGAAGAAAGCCCGTAACGAAGGGCGCGATCTTGCTCGTGAAGGTAATGAAATTATCAAAGCTTGGCTTGCAAATGGAGTCCTGAACTAGCCGCAGCTTGTGAAGTATGGAAGGAGATCAAATTTGAGTTCGAAGCGATGGATACCCTATAGAAAAGAGAAAAAAGATCAGTTACGAAATGCAGTAATTCTTCTTTATTTTTCTAATTGATTGCAATTAAATTCGGCAAATCTTTTTAGAAAAGATTGAGCCGAATTTAAATAGATAATGATACGATCATGAGACTTGACAAATCGAGATTCTTCTATTCTATATATCTAGAAGATAGAAAGGTATAATACAATAAACAAATAGAAATCCAAATATAGTATTATCATACGATAATGGAATCAAATACGCAGTATTTACAGAAAAAGAGTCTTCGTTTATTGGGAAAGAATCAATATACTTCTAATGTCGAATCGGGATTCACTAAGACAGAAATAAAGCATTGGGTCGAACTCTTCTTTGGTGTTAAGGTAGTAGCTGTGAATAGCCATCGACTACCCGGAAGGGTAGAAGAATGGGACCTGATACAGGACATACAATGCATTACAGACGTATGATCATTACCCTTCAACCGGGTGATTCTATTCCACTTCTACTTTTTTAGTGAAATTAAATTAAAGTGAAATTAAAGGGTATTCTAAAAAGAGGTATTTCTTTTATTTTCACAATAGTTTTCTTTTGAATCGAATTTAAAGAAGTTCGATTAGAAGGATAGAAAGGTGATGAGAATGGGAAAAGAAAAATCAAATATTTTTAATTAGTTCCCCTTTTTTGCAATTTTCTTATTATCTATTCCATTCATTTTTTTTATAGATATAGAATACTATTTTTTTTTAGAATACTAAAGTATTCTAAAAAAAATAGTATTCTATACAAAATAAAGATTTGTAAACTAAAAAATACAATAGTCAATATTCCTTATAATAGATATACTTAATTATATCATAAGAATCTTAAGATATATTTCGAATAGATAGAAATAGTAAATTTGAATTGAGACACATATTCTATGACAGATTTGAACTTACCCTCTATTTTCGTGCCTTTAGTAGGCTTAGTATTTCCAGCAATTGCAATGGCTTCCTTATTTCTTTATGTGCAGAAAAATAAGATTGTCTAGAAACGACAGGGCCCAATTTTCTTAATGTATTTCCAGGATCATAATACAGATATTTTTGTGTAAGTAATATAATATGATGGGGTATGTAGCTCTTTCTACACACAAATAAAAAACATCTATGGATGCAGATATGGGCTACGAGCATAAATGCATGCATATGCGTAGCCGAGTATAGCGAGTTTTTTTTTAAGTGGATCCACGAATTCTTTTTGAATAGAAAGTCAATGTATCTAACCAATTATTTCACAGTACTAGCTACTGAAGGTTATTTCAGAATCAAAAAAAGTAAAGTCAAAATCATTTAGCTTATTCTCTCAATTTCAATTGACCGCTACTGGATTTAATTTAGTATATCTAATATGAATTGGCGATCAGAACACATATGGATTGAACTTCTAAAAGGTTCTCGAAAAAGAGGTAATTTTTTCTGGGCCTGTATTCTTTTTCTGGGTTCATTAGGATTCTTAGCGGTTGGGGCTTCCAGTTATCTTGGTAAGAATATGATATCCGTACTTCCATCTCAACAAATTCTTTTTTTTTCCACAGGGGGTCGTGATGTCTTTCTACGGAATCGCGGGCCTATTCATTAGCTCCTATTTGTGGTGCACTATTTTGTGGAATGTAGGCAGTGGTTATGACCGATTTGATAGAAAAGAGGGAATAGTGTGCATTTTTCGTTGGGATTCCCCGGAATAAAACGTCGCATCTTCTTCGATTCCTTGTACGGGATATCAATCAATTAGGATTCAGGTTAAAGAGGAGGTCTTTATCCTCGTCGTATCCTTTATATATGGAAATCCGGGGCCAAGGGGGTCATTCCCTTGACTCGTACTGATGAGAAGTTTTTACTCCACGAAAATTGAACAAAAGCTGCCGAATTGGCCTATTTCTTGCGCGTACCAATTGAAGTATTTTGAGTACTAATTGCATTGCAATTTTTTGCAATTGTAAGGGATTTTCGAGTATTTATCTAAAGGAAGGAACAAACGAGAATAGAGAAAATTGCTTCTAATTTGTTTTATCAAGTGAGATATATGGCATAATATTCTTCCATTTTTATATGAAGAAAGAAAGGCCTTTTTTTTATTTATCTATTCACTCCATTTAGATCTAAGAAAGAACCCAATACAATGAAATTCCACTAGTATACAAAAAAGAGAAATAGATACAAACACAAGGTCTCAAACCTTGTTATAGAATTATGTTTCAAAGAAAAGAAATATCATATATATTCAGCGAATGAAATAGAGTCGGCGAATGAAGCGGATTCATTAACAACTCAATTTACAGATAAAAAATGAAAAAAAGAAAGCATTGCCTTCTTTCCTATATCTTGTATTTATCGTACTTTTGCCTGGGGAATCTCTTTCTCTTTTAATAAATGTCTGGAACTTTGGATTAAGAATTGGTGGAATACCAGGCAATCCGAAACTTTCTTAACTGATATTCAAGAGAAAAGGATTCTAGAAGGATTCATAGAATTAGAAGAACTTTTTCTCTTGGACGAAATGATAAAAGAGAAACCGAAGACACATGTACAAAAACCTCCTATAGGAATACACAAAATAATACAATTGGCCAAAATAGATACTGAGGATCATCTCCATAGCATTTTGCATTTCTCAACAAATATAATCTGTTTGGCTATTCTAAGTGGTTCTTTTTTCTGGGTAAAGAAGAACTTGTCATTTTGAATTCTTGGGTTCAGGAATTTTTATAACTTAAATGACTCAATAAAAGCTTTTTTATTCTTTTAGTTACTGATTTTTTTGTTGGATTTCCTCCACCCGCGGTTACGGGAACTACTAATTCGTTGGGTCTACAACAATTTTGGATGGAGCTCCTAACGAGTTAATTTTCACCATTTTTGTTTTGTAGTTTTCCTGTTATTCTAGACACGTGTTTGAAATTTTGGGTCTTTTTTGTTTAAACCGTCTATCTCCTTCACTTGTAGTCATTTATCATTCGATTAGTGAAACTTATAAACTCACTCATTGATTTCCTAATATTTTTTCCTAATATTAATCAAATTAGCATATTTCTTCCTTTAGAAAGAAAGCCTTTTCCTTTTTAGCAAAATTCTTTCTATTTCTACCTGCTCAAGGTATTCATCATTCCGGTACAACTGTTGCAGTAGAATGACAACAGACTCGTGTATAGGGAACTAGATTAGCTTAGCTACCTATCTAATTTATTGTAGAAATTCCGGGATCCGCGATTGGACATGGAAAATAGAAATACTTTTTCTTGGTTAAGACAGATGATTCGATCGATTTCCGTATCGATCATGATATACGTAATAACTCGCACATCCATTTCAAATGCATATCCCATTTTTGCGCAGCAGGGTTATGAAAACCCACGGGAAGCAACTGGACGAATTGTATGTGCCAATTGCCATTTTAGCTAATAAGCCCGTGGATATTGAGGTTCCCCAAGCAGTGCTTCCTGATACTGTATTTGAAGCAGTTCTTCCGAATCCCTTATGATATGCAGCTGAAACAAGTTCTTGCTAATGGTAAAAGAGGAGGGTTGAATGTGGGTGCTGTTCTTATTTTGCCCGAGGGATTCGAATTAGCGCCGCCCGACCGTATTTCTCCTGAGTTGAAAGAAAAGATAGGAAATCTCTCTTTTCAGAGTTATCGTCCCAATAAAAAATATTCTTGTGATAGGCCCTGTTCCCGGTAAGAAATATAGTGAAATTGTCTTTCCTATTCTTTCCCCGATCCCGCTACGAAAAAGACGTTCATTTCTTAAAATGCTCCATATATGTAGGGGAAACCGAGGAAGGGGACAGATCTATCCTGATGAGTAGCAAGAGTAACAATACGGTCTATAATGCTACGTCAACAGGTATAGTAAAAAAAATACTACGTAAAGAAAAGGGGATATGAAATATCCATAGTCGATGCGTCGGATGGACGCCAAGTGATTGATATTATACCTCCCGGGCCAGAACTTCTAGTTTCAGAGGGGGAATCGATCAAGCTTGATCAACCATTAACAAGCAATCCTAATGTCGGGGTTTGGTCAGGGGGATGCAGAAATAGTGCTTCAGGATCATTGCGCGTCCAAGGCCTTTTGTTCTTCTTCAAAACGCATCTGTTATTTTGGCACAAAGTTTTTTGGTTCTCAAAGAAACAGTTTGAAAAGGTTCAATTGTACGAAATGAATTTCTAGATCACAGGATTTCTTACCATCAAGTTCGAAAAAAAAGCCTCGATTTCCGGAATTCCTTATTTCTATCTCGCTACAAAAAAGAGGATCCAAGGCGGAGGCGAGAACAATAAAAGGAACGAACAAGTCCTTTTAGGAGGAATTGCGGATCTTCTTAATCACTCTATTGGGCACAGAAAAAGGCAAAGAAGCCTTTCTTGTGTCGATTCTTCTTTTCTTGTATCGAAGTAAGAATCATTTTTCTTCTTATTTGTTTTGTCATTACTAGTTATTCGTCTATCTTTTGGACTTCCTTTGCTTAGGTTCGGGCCCGGTAGTGGATAAACAGAGGAAGAAAGTATGGCGGGGGACAAATTTCTTATGAGCAAATGGAATTGCTTGACTTTTTCAATTAAGTTCAACTTCGAACTTACAGAAATTGGGTAAAATGTATACCTTCCCCTTTAAGGGTGGTTTAAATCTAGTTGAGTAGTTTGATTAAGGTTTTATTAGTTTATTACTCTAAACTAAATCAATGATTTGCAGGATACTTCCTTCATGGAATAAAATACTGGATCCTCTCCGCTCTTTCTTGTTGCTTTATAAGAGTGAATCCATTTTATGGGTGAAAGGCGGGGGCTTTAAATGGACCGATGGATTGCTTCACTAACATCATTAATAAAACAAAAGAATAAATAGAGGATTCTAACCATCAGAGCAAGGTTTTTCTCTTTGTTATTTTTACAAATAGAAATAGGTAACAAATTTCGTTATGGAAGAAAATCGTTATAAGAATAAGAATTCCGCGGGCCCTTTCCGCTCTAATCAGATAAAGGGGTAAGGACCCGCTAAGCTCCTACTTTTTCATGTTTACAATCTGGATCCCTCAATTACTATAGAGATGAACCCAATCCAGAATACGAACCGTAAAAGAAAACACCTATTAAACCAATCACAAGAATACCAGTTACAGTACCTATCAGCCAAAAGGAATTCTTCCAGTAGTATCGGCCATTTCCCCCTACTTTCCTCCACATTTTCTCAAGTGGTCATGCTGGGAACCAAAACAGTCATGGATAGTTATAAGGATGGTATCCTTCCAAATGGGATAAGAGGGTATTACTACTCTCTTTCTTTCTCTCAATTGAAGAAATAATTGGAAAATAAAACAGCAAGTACAAAAATGAGTAATAAACCCCAGTATAGACTGGTACGATTCAGTCAACATTTTGTTCATTAGGGTTTGATTGTCATCATAGTTCTATAGTTGGAATTTGGTTTATCGTTGGATGAACTGCATTGCTGATATTGATCCCAAGAAAAAAACCGTGGGTACAGCTAATCCGTGAACAGCCAGCCATCGCACTGTAAAAATAGGATAGGTTCGATCATAAATGGTCATTGGGGGCCTCCTAAAAGGATCTACTAAATTCATCTAGTTGTTCTAAAGAATCAAAACGGTCGGTTATTAATGGAATTCCTTGTCGGCTTTCCGTGAAATACTCGTTTGGTCGAGGACTTCCAAACACGTCATAAGCTAAACCCGTACTGACAAATAACCAACCCGCAATGAATAGGGAAAGACATAGTAATGCTATGAATAACCCAGTATCGAATACTGGTAATAATATCAACAAAAGAACGTTCTCCCGTGCTTCCAGACATGCTGAGCTCCCCAAATTTTTGTACATTCAAAAAGGAATTGATTCCGTAAGATGGGATCGACCAGTAAATAGAAAATTACTGATATTTCATCCTTGTGAGATTGTCAATTTTGTACCAAAGGTGTATTTTGAGTATACCGAATTAGTATAGCTATCCTTCCTATGGCACAGCAATCAGTTTTGCTTGGTCCCGAAACATAATTCCTTTTTTTCTCTTCTTTGTTCCTTGTCTATAGGAAAATTACATGTTATTCAAGGCAGCAATAGAACCCCACAATTTTTTGGGTCCCTACTTATTTTCATTGTCTTCGGAATAGTAAAATAATTTCATTTCTAATAACGGCCAAAATCTTGGGAAAACCTAAGTTAATGATCAATAAGATAAAGAATTTAGAAAGGATATTCTCATATTGACGCAATACAAGGATAAGTATATGCAAAATCTATCCCTTTTTTCAGTTAAAAAAAAGTTTTATTCGAATCCAACCTTTCCCTTTAAGGAAAGAAATTGGTTAGCATAAAATAATATCTAATAAATAGAAAATCGAATAGTGGATAATCCGTTATGAAAGAAACGGAATACATTCTTTGAAGAATCAAGATTCGTAATCAATCCTTATCTTGTTTGTTGGATTAAGTCTAACTTTCTTGACCAAACAAAACAACAAGCATGGAACTTTACGAAAAGAACTTAAAAGAAAAGGATAATTGAAGTAACTTCGAATCAACTTTGGTTGGGATTCAAAAAACGAATAAAAAATAAATAAAAAAAAAGTAAATTCAAGGAAGAGTTCCCTTTTTCAGGGGGCCCTTCGGGGGTCGTGGAATGCTTTTCTTCTACTCTTATTCCATATGGAATACAATGAGTTAAAATAAGAAGGAATAGGGGAATATTTGACCGTTTGCTCCAAAAAAAGGATGAAATCCATCCTATTGAAAAAGAAATAATCCGAAATAGAAAGAACTTTTTTCAAATTGAATTTTTTATTAATCTTTTTTCCAAAATTTCCCCGAAAACCCCATTTTATTTTTCAATGGGGTTAGATGATCTAGTTTTTAATATTATTACTTTACTGACAAATTCCACAACAAATCTCTTGATTCGGCATTAGGGACTCATGTCCCGTCTGATGAATCAATTTTCTTTACACTTTTTTATCTCACTCGATCTTGTTTTTTAGTATTATCTAAAATAACCGATGAATTATGAATTTTCCATAACTTAGGTAAGTGCTTTACCAACATATGTAGTGTAGTAAAAAAATAAATGGAATTTAACCCCTTCATGCTTACTATAACTAGTTATTTCGGTTTTTTACTGGCTGCTTTAACTATAACCCCAGCTCTATTTATTGGCTTGAACAAGATACGTCTTATTTGAAATGAATTGAATGAATAAGTCAGAAAAGAATAATCTTTCTTTTGGATTCCCGGTATTCTAGACTCTTTTCCACACTAATTATCAACTCTTTTCTTGGTCATTGAGATTCGTGGATAATTTAGACTATTATTTAGAGATAGATCGTACCTCTTTTTTTTTATCCCCTCGAACAAATCGAAATGATTGAAGTTTTTCTATTTGGAATCGTCTTAGGCCTAATTCCTATTACTTTAGCGGGATTATTCGTGACTGCGTATTTGCAACTGAGCGTGGGGATCAGTTGGATCTTTGATTGAGTAATGTTTCTTTTGATTGACCTCCTCTCTTCTCTGGTCTGGGGGAGGTCAAATTGGGAGTTGCAATTCCCTTTGTTTTTTCAGTTATTTTCTCCGTTTTGACATAAGATATATGGAATCACGCTCTGTGGGTTTGAACCTACGACATCGGGTTTTTGGAGACCCGCGTTCTACCAAACTGAACTAAGAGCGCTCTCAAAAAATCCTTTTCTACTCCTAACGTGTCTCCACGTCTGTATAGTATCCACAAATTCAAGTTATACCCACTTTAATTGATCCACTACTGCCCATAAAGAAGAGAGAATTTATAGGTAGGGATGACAGGATTTGAACCTGTGACATTTGTACCCAAAACAAACGCGCTACCAAGCTGCACTACGTCCCTTTTCCAAATTGTTCTACAAGGGGATTGTACATAATTCCTTTCTTGTTTTCCACATCGTAATTTTCTTCTATTTCTCTACCTATATAGAACTTTCTTGTCATTTTCTTGTTTTTGGTCTCATATAATCCGAGGAAGGGTATACATCTAAAATCCAGTCGAATTTCACCTAGAAAAGAACGATTCCTATTCCTTAGTAATGTATAGGAAGAAGGGGTCATCTTTTTTTAGGGATAGGAAAAATCTCGTCTATTATGATTCATTCTATATATATAGAATACTGATTTTTGTTTTTTTAGTTGGGAATTTCGCCTAAACAAAAGAAATACAAAGGATCTTGGGCAAGTATCTGGTCAAATATTAATAGGAAGGGAGGATTTTCAATACGGGATATAAAAACATATTCTCTGTAGCACCCGTGCTAAGTACTCATTGGTTTGGGGCTTTGAAGGTTTATTGATAGAAATCAATCGTTTATTCCCAGATGCTTTGTCATTCCCTTTTTTTTAATTCTAGTTATTCCTATGCGAAGATAGAATTCTTCGTGACATGACAAAAATTTTCCCTTTTTGAATTCTTTTTTAGTATATGAAGCAAAAAAGAAAGAAAAAAAGATGGATAAGGATTGTATTCTTTAATTATTTCTCTATTTTTATTACTTAATTTACGAATTTCAAAAATTTTTTATTCTATGGATTCGTTAGAAAATTCGAAGAATTACAACAAAATCTTTAGAAATCACATTTTTAGTTAGGAGCTTCTATGGATTTTTTATTCTTCTTCTTTGGATCCAAAATAGAAGAATAAAAGAATAGGTATAAGAATTAAGTTAAGTCGATCCAAAAAGGAAAGGAGGTTCATGGCCAAGAAGGCAAAAGATTTTAGAATCGAGTTATTTTGGAATGTATTAATTGTGTTCGAAAGGGTACCAATAAGGAATCGACGGGGATTTTCAGATATAGTACTCAAAAGAATCTGCCACAATACACCCGGACAATTAGTCTTAAGAAAATTTTGTCGTTATTGTCGCAAGCACGCGACTCATAATGAAATAAAGAAATAGGAGCACCGTGTGTTCAATTTTTTCAAAGAACAGAAAGAGTAAGAACTTCTTATTATCTTATTAAATATATAGAACATAGATGGAACACAAAATACAAATCAACTCATCTGATTTTAGTTAGATATTATTTTATATGTATTGTATAGAGGGTTTATATTTTTATATTTGATATTTTTATATCATAGTATATGGAATGAAATAATATATGGACCAAAGAAAGACTACTTCTTCTGGATCCAAAATTAATAAAATAAAAGAAATCCATTTTTTTTTTTTTTTCAAATTTTAAAATAAGGAATAAATCATGTATATATCTAAACAACGCTTTTCATAAATTTAACAACCCTTTCGTAAATCCAAACAAACTTTTCATAAATCAAAGCAAACTTTTCGTAAATTCAAACAACCTTTTCGTAAATCCAAACAACCTTTTCGTGGGCGTTCTCGAATGGGCCCGGGGGATCGAATTGATTATAGAAACATGAGTTTAATTAATAGATTTATTAGTGAACAAGGTAAAAATATTATCCAGACGAATAAATAGATTAACCTTGAAACAACAAAAATTAAGTACTCTTGCTATAAAAACAGGCTCGTATTTTTATCTTTCTTACCATTTCGTAACTATGAGAATGAGAAGCAATTTCAAGCCCAGTCAATTTCAATAATTACTGGTCCTAGACACCAGAAAAAATAGACATATTCCTCAATTAACACAAAAGTTCAACTCCAATCGGAAACTTAAGAAACTACAACCAGAATTTTAAGAAACAACAATCGAAACTTAAGTTCCGATTTGTTGATGTTTCAGTCGAAAGGGTCAGACTCATATATAAAGAAAGTAATCCAGTTTTGATTCTTGTGTTTGTTATAAAGAGAAATAGGAAGAAAAGAAATAGTTTTTTTATTTATTGCAACACGCTCGTTGATTCCTACCACTTAATCTTAATTTATTGTATCTTCTCGGAGTTCCCTCTCAGGAAATTCATTTTAATTATTCCTGTATATTACTTTTTTTATCCCTTTAATTGATGGTCTTTATTTTATTGGAAATCGTGTAAAGATTATTTGGATTTGATACAGCTACTTGTGCAAGCATTTTACGATTAAGAATCAATTCCTTCTTGTACAGATTGTGTATTAATTTACTATAACTATCGAAATGCGTTATATACCCGTGTTGCTGCGTTTATCCGAGTGATCCACAAACGACGAAAATCCCTCTTTTGCCTACCCCTATCTCGATGAGAAGAAACAAAAGCTCTTCTTACTTGTTGAGTAATCATTCGATTAAGTCTTAAATGAGCCCCTCTAAAGTTTGAGGCAAATGAACGCATTTTTGTTCGTCGTCTTCGACATATATCCTCGCGGAACTCTGGTCATTGAATCAAATTAACCTTAATGAATAACTAATGATTTCTCTTCTTTTTAACCCTCTTTTTTCCCATTAATAACAAAACGAATTATTCCGATATATAAAATATTAATTCCAATGGCTTTTGCTACTATAACCTTCCCCAGCCACGATTTTTAGTCTATTCTTTCTCTTCACTTATTTTGCATAGAAATAACAAATTCTAACGATATTAAAAAAAAAAGTGGGTTCCATCGTTTCTATGGTTCCCTTTTAAACGGCGAGGCCCTCTCTATACGCCGGAGCCTTTCTTTCATTTCATCAAAAGGTATTGTGAACTTGTATAGTTCACATTCTTTACCTCTACCTATCCATTATAAAGTAAATAGCTCTTTTCACAATAAGAGTTATTCATACAGTGACGGTATTTAATTATGAAAGTTGACTAAGTAGCTGGCCCTTTAGTCCGTTCTTTTAAGATAAGGGTAGAAACCTTTTTCTTTTATTACTATTTCCCTCCGCTTAATGGATAACCATTTGCTACCAATGGAGGAATTGCTTCTTGCAATTCCAATCTAGATGATTGGATTTGCACCAAAGGAAACCATAAATTCCATATACCATAGAAATCTAGGATAGAGAAGCTCTATCCTATTCATTGGACCAAATTCATGGATACTTCCAAAATTTTCTTATTTGTTTGAACTCATGATCTGAACGAGTCGCACATACACCCTAGCACATGTTCCTCGACGCTGAGGACATCCCTTAAGCGCGGCCGATTTTCTAGCATTTCGTATTGGCTGTCTTGCATTTCTAATAAGTTGTTTAACCGTTGGCATGTCGTATGTATATAGAAAAAACGGATTGGTTTAGATCGATCTTAACCTGATGATTCATCATCATGAAGTATTTCTATTTTCTATAAAATAGCATAAAATCCGAATTTCGGTTTGAAATAAATTTACAGAAATCCAGCCACTACCAATCCTTAAACATTTCTGGAAACCACACTGGATCAGTATCGCAGTGCTCGTCAATCATTTCATCCCCTACAATATCGACAAGTCCATAAGCTTTGGCTTCGTCTGCTGACATAAAAACATCCCTTTCCATGTCTTCGGATACAACCCAAAAAGGCTTGCCTGTTCTTAGTGCATAAACCCTTGTGATCATTTCGCGAACTTTGTGTAACTCTTCCACTTCTAGTAAAAATTCTGGTGTCCTTGCCCGATAATAAGCACTAGCGGGTTGGTGAAGCATAATCCTAGCGTGAGGGAATGCTATACGCTTGGTGGGTTCTCCTCCAAGCAGAATGAAGGAGGCCATGGACGCGGCTATTCCGAGGCATATTGTATATATATCAGGTGTCACCGTTTGCATCGTATCAAAAATCGCCATTCCTGAGATTAGCCACCCGCCAGGGGAGTTTATAAACAAAAAAATATCGCTAATTCCATCTTCTATACTGAGATATACCATCAAACCTGTAATATGATTCGTGATCTCGCAACGAATCTCTTGACCTAAAAAAAGTGTCCTTTCTCGATACATAACATTGTATAAGTCAACCCAAGTCGCTTCTTCATCTCCGGGAATCCGGTAGGTACTTTTGGAACACCAATGGGCATATTAGATTAATATTATTAAATTTAAGTAAGAAAACTACACTTTAATACGGAAACGTAAGAATGGAAGAGAAAGAAAGAATCCAGAGTTTATTATCTTCATTTTTTTCTTATTCTATAAGAACACTATAGATTCTATTAATACATAGATTGAAAGATTATACATATAAGGAAAGTAAGACAGATTGAATAAAGAAAAAGGAATCCGTGATTCGAATGATAAACAAAGAGGGATTAAGGATCTATTCTTACTTTTTCCCAAATAGCCCAAGCTACCCATTGCATATTGGCACTTATCGAGTATAGAATAGATCTGCTTCTCTTTCTTCTTACAAACAGAATTGGCTTGTTATTTTTAATGGAATGAAATAAATATTTACGCTTTCTGACATAGAATCCCCTCGAAGGGTTAGGTACATAGGATATGTATGGATAGTTTTTTTCAATGCGATAAAATAAAGCGACATCGTGTCTATTTTTCTTTGCTAAAGGGGTATTTCCATGGGTTTGCCTTGGTATCGTGTTCATACTGTCGTATTGAATGATCCGGGTCGATTGCTTTCGGTGCATATAATGCACACAGCTCTAGTTTCTGGTTGGGCTGGCTCGATGGCTTTATATGAATTAGCGGTTTTGATCCTTCTGATCCTGTTCTGGATCCAATGTGGAGACAAGGTATGTTCGTCATCCCCTTCATGACTCGTTTAGGAATAACCAATTCCTGGGGTGGTTGGAGTATTTCAGGAGGAACTGTAACGAATCCGGGTATTTGGAGTTATGAAGGTGTAGCAGGTGCGCATATTGTGTTTTCTGGCTTGTGTTTCTTGGCAGCTATCTGGCATTGGGTATATTGGGACCTAGAAATATTCTGTGATGAGCGGACGGGAAAACCTTCTTTTGGATTTGCCCAAGATCTTTGGAATTCATTTATTTCTTGCAGGGGTGGCTTGTTTTGGCTTTGGTGCATTTCATGTAACGGGTTTATATAGCCCTGGGATATGGGTGTCCGATCCTTACGGACTAACTGAAAAAGTACAAGCTGTAAATCCTGCGTGGGGTGCAGAAGGTTTTGACCCTTTCGTTCCGGGAGGAATAGCTTCGCATCATATTGCTGCGGGTACATTGGGCATATTAGCGGGCCTATTCCATCTTAGTGTTCGTCCGCCGCAACGTCTATACAAAGGATTACGTATGGGCAATATTGAAACTGTACTTTCCAGTAGTATCGCTGCTGTTTTTTGCTGCTTTCGTAGTTGCTGGAACTATGTGGTATGGATCGGCAACTACCCCAATCGAATTATTTGGGCCTACTCGTTATCAGTGGGATCAGGGATACTTTCAGCAAGAAATATATCGAAGAGTTAGCGATGGGTTAGCCGAAAATCTTAGTTTGTCAGAAGCTTGGTCTAAAATTCCCGAAAAATTAGCCTTTTATGATTATATTGGTAATAATCCGGCAAAGGGGGGGATTATTCAGAGCAGGCTCAATGGACAATGGGGATGGAATAGCTGTTGGATGGTTAGGACATCCGTCTTTAGAGATAAAGAAGGACGCGAGCTTTTTGTACGTCGTATGCCTACTTTTTTTGAAACATTTCCGGTAGTTTTGGTAGATGAAGAGGGAATTGTGAGAGCGGACGTTCCTTTTAGAAGGCAGAATCCAAATATAGTGTTGAACAAGTAGGGGTAACGGTGGAGTTCTATGGTGGCGAACTTAATGGAGTAAGTTATTCTGATCCTGCTACTGTAAAAAAATATGCGCGACGTGCTCAATTAGGGAAATTTTTGAATTAGATCGAGCTACTTTGAAATCAGATGGTGTTTTTCGCAGCAGTCCAAGGGGTTGGTTCACTTTTGGTCATGCTACCTTTGCTTTGCTCTTCTTTTTCGGACACATTTGGCATGGGGCTCGAACCTTGTTCCGAGATGTTTTTGCTGGTATTGATCCAGACTTGGATGCTCAAGTTGAATTTGGAACATTCCAAAAAGTTGGAGATCCAACTACAAGGAGACAGGCAGCCTGATACCACATTGCTATGGTATCTTTCCCCTCTCTTTTTTGATTTGACATGAGAAACATCTCCTGTCCTTTCTTTGACTCTTTTTCTTTTTTTATATGGGAAATGCTCCCAAATGATAAGTGAATAGGTGTGGAAGTTATAATTGTAAATAAACCAGGATCGAATCTATGGAAGCATTGGTTTATACGTTCCTTTAGTTTCGACTTTAGGGATAATTTTTTTCGCTATCTTCTTCCGAGAACCACCTAAGGTTCCGACTAAAAAAATGAAATAATTTAATTGAAGGAAATAAAAAATTTCATTGAAGTAAGAAGTCCCCCCAGAGGGGGAGACTTCTTACTTCAATTAGTCCCCATGTTCTTCGAATGGATCTCTTAATTGTTGAGAGTGGGTTGCCCAAACGCGGTATATAAGGCATACCCAGTAAAGCTTACAAAGTAAACCAGATATGGAGATGGCGACTAAAGTTGCTGTTTCCATTTTTTATAGAATTTCAAGATTACAATGGATCTATGAAAAGATCGTGTATTTACAACTACAACGGAATAGTATACAAAGTCAACACCAATGATTAAAATAAATTTATGGGGCTACAGCAAACCGTTAGAAGATAGTTCTAAACCTAAGCCAAAACGGACTGGCGCAGGTAGTTTATTGAAACCCTTGAATTCGGAATATGGGAAAGTAGGCTCCGGGTTGAGGGGACTACTCCTTTGATGGGGGTCGCAATGGCTTTATTCGCGATATTCCTATCTATCATTTTAGAAATTTATAATTCTTCTGTTTTACTAGACGGAATTTTAACGAATTAGGTTTCTACTAACAAAAACTATGAAGTCATAGTTTTTCCATCCAAAAAAAAGCCTTTCTACTTTAAGCTTCACATTTCTAGACATTCTGGTAGTTCGACCGTGGATTTTTTTGTTTCGGTATCTCTAAGGAATATGAGTGTGACTTTGTTAGAATTGATCCTATTGATAATACATAGAAAGGGCCTGTTATCTCTATCAAGATGATTCTAATTCGTCGGATATTATTTATTCTAGTATCTGGAACACGAAATACATAGAGTGGATCAAGAAAAAAATGGAACTATGATTCATACTCACTATTTAGACCTCGCAACCAGACTGGAAAAAAAAATTCAAAGTAGTTCTTAATAAAAAAAGAAATTTTCTTCCTTCCAATTTGTTTGCCCAAAACACAATTTTTTCTCTTTCAATAAATGATGATCAAGCGGTTCTTATTCGAAGAACCCTTGCCTTTTTGTTTAGCTTGAGACTCAATCATCGTGGCTCTAGTATGAATCTAAGGTTTTAATTGAACTGATTTATAGGATCACAACAAGAAAACACATAAAGAAAACCACTATAAATTTTTATTTGATTTTTTTACTTGTGAAAAAATCAAATAAAAAAAAAATAGGGAAGAGAAAAGTCAAGAGGCCTCTAATGATCAACATACGAAAGACAGATGAGCCAACTTGAGATTTTTTGGCATTATCATCACAAAGAAGAAATTCCGGATTTTTCTTATTTCATATCTTCAAGGCAAATCGATCGAATATCGTGGCTGGTGAAGTTTTGAACTTTTTTTTTCTAATATCCGTTGAAAATTTGTGTGTTTCTGCTTGAGCCGTACGAGATGAAATTTTCATATACGGTTCTCGGAGGGGGAGTCGGGCTAGTTACCTATCTCAATAAAGTATATGATTGGTTTGAGGAACGTCTTGAGATTCAGGCAATTGCAGATGATATAACTAGTAAATATGTTCCTCCTCATGTAAACATATTTTATTGTTTAGGGGGGAATTACACTTACTTGTTTTCTAGTACAAGTCGCTACCGGTTTTGCTATGACTTTTTACTATCGACCAACCGTTACAGAGGCTTTTTTCCTCCGTTCAATATATAATGACGGAGGCCAACTTTGGTTGGTTAATCCGATCAGTTCATCGATGGTCAGCAAGTATATGGTTCTAATGATGATCCTGCACGTATTTCGTGTGTATCTCACAGGTGGATTTAAAAACCCCGTGAATTAACTTGGGTCACAGGTGTGGTTTGGCTGTATTGACTGCATCATTTGGTGTAACTGGTTATTCTTCTTTGCCTTGGGATCAAATTGGTTATTGGGCAGTCAAAATTGTGACAGGTGTACCTGAAGCGATTCCAGTAATAGATCCCCTTTAGTGGAATTATTACGTGGAAGTGCTAGTGTGGGCCAATCCACTTTGACTCGTTTTTATAGTTTACATACCTTTGTACTACCGCTGCTTACTGCCGTATTTATGTTAATGCACTTTTCAATGATACGTAAGCAAGGTATTTCGAGTCCTTTATAGGGAAAAGCATATCATAGAGAATTCTAATTCTCATATATCATCTAGGGTAGGTTGTGGTATTTCATTGCTACAAACATATCTTATTTTACAATAAGACATGTCATTTAGACACTTCTCTTCAACTTCGAAGTATTTTGATACAAATAGTTATAGTTGAAGTTAATTTTACGAAAGAAAATAAGGCGGATTATGGGAGTGTGTGACTTGAATTATTAATTTGGCCATGCAGATAGAGAATTGGATCTGCCACATTAGAATTCACGACCAAAGGTGTCTCCGCATCCAATCAACACGTAAGTCCCCCATTTAGGAAGGATAGGCTGGTTCACTCGAGGAGAATATTTTCTATGATCATACCCCAACCATGTCATTCATGAGCAGGCTCCGTAAGATCCCATAGAGTATAAATGGAATAAGTCATGTGATATGACCCAATTCTATATTTATTACACATACTTTTTATTATAGTATGGAAATGCATTCATTTTCTTTGCATCGATTTCGATCCGCAATACTATCGGAGTAAAAGAAGGGATCTAAGGAAGAACGTAGGCTAAACTTTTTTTTATTAGTAACAAGTAAATACTTTGTTTGGATGTAAGAAACTTGCGATATTGAGGGGATAAACACCAACTAATCAAGAGACAATCCACAAAGCAATTGATCATGATCAAATTTGTAAGCCCACTTGGATATTGAGCATTTACGCATAAGAATAGGATTGAGTAGTTATAGGCGCAACTTGGGAAAAGATAATCTGATAAAGCTTTTCTTGCCTTGAGTCATTGAGTCATTATATACCCCTATTCTATTGTGGATTCTCCACGGTCTTATTTCTTTCATTCTTGCTCGAGCCGGATGATGAAAAATTCTCATGTCCGGTTCCTCTGGGGGATGGATCCTAAAAAGGGGGGGGGAGAGAGATTCACCTATCCCAATAACAAAAGAAACCTGACTTAAATGATCCTGTATTAAGAGCAAAATTAGCTAAAGGGATGGGACATAATTATTACGGGGAACCCGCATGGCCCAACGATCTTTTATACATTTTTCCAGTAGTAATTCTAGGTACTATTGCGTGTAATGTAGGTTTAGCGGTTCTCGAGCCGTCAATGATTGGTGAACCGGCGGATCCGTTTTGCAACTCCTCTGGAAATATTACCCGAGTGGTACTTCTTTCCCGTATTTCAAATACTCCGTACAGTACCCAATAAGTTATTGGGCGTTCTCTTAATGGTTTCTGTACCAACGGGCTTATTGACAGTACCCTTTCTAGAGAATGTCAATAAATTCCAAAATCCATTTCGTCGCCCGGTAGCTACGACCGTTTTTTACTCGGTACTGCAGTAGCTCTTTGGTTAGGTATTGGAGCAACATTACCCATTGATAAATCCTTAACTTTAGGTCTTTTTTAGGGATTTTTCGAGTTGATTCATTCAACCGCGAAGCCCCCCGCATGGGTATCTAGGAAATAGTTACTTCCAAGTGAATCTTCCCTAGATACCTAAAATCTATTTTATTATGATCCATTTCGCAAAAATATAGATTGTGCCAAAGATGCAAAATTGCTTTTTTTTCTTTTTATTCTAATTCAAAAAAAAGAGTAAAAAATTGCAATGGATTTAAAGCGAGAACTTGTTCTTAGGTAAATCAATTGGGAGATGCTTCTCGAGAGTGTCCCATATAAGTTTTCCATCTTCCATACAAAAACTGTCAATTCGCATAAGATCCTCTTCAGTCTTACTCAAAAGGTCCAATAGTGTATGTATAGTTCGCCCTTTTGAGACAATTATACGTTCTAGAAGGCAATTCTAATTGATCAATAAAAATACAATTCAGTGGAATTCCTTTTTTGTTTTTCTTTAGAGTAGTGAATCTTTTTTGAAAGGTTAAAAGGGGTGGAGTAAATCTGTTTTTATTTTCTTCGAAACTAGTGCCCTCTTCCTCGGCGTGTAGAAAAGGAAGAAATAAATCAATCAAATTACGAGAAGCTTCATAAAGCGCTTCTTTAGGAGTTAAACTTCCATTCGTCCATATTTCTAGAAAAAGTATCTCGTGTTTTTCATTTCCATTCCCACAAGAAAAAATACTATAATTCACATTTCGAACAGGCATGGATACAGCATCTATAGGATAACTTCCATCTTGAGAGTTCTTTCTGAGTTCCGTATGATATCCGCGATCTCTCTTGATCTGTAACTCAATATATAAATCAATCGGCTCTCTTAAGTTAGCTATAGGTTGTGTCGTATCAACGATTTCTACGGAAGGCGGTAAGATTATATCTTGAGCGGTTATGTATCTAGGACCTTTGACACAAATTGATGCGTCTCTAACTCCATAGAGATTACTTCTCAATACAATTTCTTTCAAATTTAGTAAAATTTCTTGTATGGATTCTTCAATACCTACTATTGTAGAATATTCGTGTGCTACGTTCCCAAATTTGGCGCGTGTGATACACGTTCCTTCTATTTCTCCAAGTAAAGCTCTTCGCAAGGCAATACCGACAGTATCCGCTTGACCTTTTCTAAGCGGGGACAGAATGAAACGACCATAATAAAGACGCTTACTATCTACTCTTGATTCAACACACTTCCACTCTAGTGTTTGGGTGGATCCTGTTACCTCCTCTCGAACCATAACGGACTAGTATTATTATTTGATCATTGAATCGTTTATTTCTCTTGAAAGCGGGTTAATTCTTTTACAGACGTCTTTTTTAGGAGGTCGACATCCATTATGCGGCATAGGTGTTACATCGCATATACAACTTAACCGTACACCACTTTTAGCAATGGCTCGTAATGCGGCGTCTCTTCCACTACCAGCACCTTTTACCATAACTTCTGCTCGTTGCAAACCCACTGTACGAATAGCATCTACTGCTATTCTTTGACCAGCATAGGGTGATGCTTTTCGTGAGCTTTTGAATCCACAAGTACCTGCGGAGGACCAGAAAACCACCCGACCTTGTGGGTATAAAGCGGTTATAATGGTATTGTTGAAACTGGCTTGAACATGAATAACCCCTTTTGTTATTCTACGTGCCTCTTCCGTAAACTAAAACGGGCATTCCTACGCAAACCAATACGTACTTTCTTACGTGAACCTATTTTTGGTATAGCTTTTGTCATATTTTATTATCTCATAAATATGAGTTAGAAATAACAAAAAGGAAAAAAAGACTCTACAAAGATATCCGTTTCGGGGGAAAATATAGATATCCGTTTCAGGGTAAAATATATCCTTTACTTTCATTTTTTTATTTGGAATTTGGACATTTCCGTAGGTACTTTTTTTACTTTTTTAGAAGGAAAAGCTCCTTTTTCGAAAGATTACCCCTGTCTTTGTTTATGCTCAGTTGGAACAAATGACTCTAATTCGTCCACGCCTCCCGAAATCAGTCGACATTTTTGTACAAATTTTACGAACGGAAGCTCTTATTTTCATATACTAAAGGTATTCCTTTCTTAAACTATGAATCTATTTTTTTTGGAAAAAATGAGGTCTCTTCACTTAAATTTTGAAACTTGGAAGTTTTACCCTAGAAAAAACCTAATCCTTTGGATCTTTGGTATCCTTCAAATCTTCAGTATCCTTCGAGTCTTCGGTACGCTTCGAATCCTTATGGGGAAGTCTATAAATTATACGCCCCTTGCTGGAATCATAACGACTTACTTCAATTTTGACCCTATCCCCCATCAGTATTCGTATAGAGCTAGACCGGATCTTTCCGGAAATATAGCCCAGGATGATGGTGTCATTCTCTGGGCGAACGCGGAACATTCCGTTGGGTAGGGCTTCCGTAACTAAGCCCTCGAAAAGTGACTTTTGCTTCTCTCGGTTTTTTTTTCTGTCATATTTTTTTCTCCTATTTTTTCCATTTTTATTTTCAAAAATAGGAAGTTCAAGATAAATTCGGGGTACTATAGGTGGAGCCATTACCATATATAACATAAGACTTCTCCCCCAATTCTGTTTAGTCCAGCTTCTCGATCTGTCATTATACCTCGAGAGGTAGAAAGAATAGCAATTCCCATTCCGCCCAAAACCTTGGGAATTCCCTTGATAGTTGACATAAATTCGTAAGCCAGGTCGGCTGATACGCTTTAAAGGGTTCTAGTTCTATATATTCCCTTTCTAGTTTTTTCTCTTTTGATGTCGCAAAGTTGAAACCAAGAAATATCTGGTACTTTCCTGATGTTTCCGAACGCCTCCGTAGCAACCCTCTCGTAGAAAGTATTTTTAACAATGTTTTCGGTAATATTTGTGGATACTACTCGAACAGTTCCTTTTTTATTCATGTCTGCGTTTCTTATAGAGGTTGGTAAATCAGCAATAGTGTCCTTGCCCATAAGACTCTAATTCTAGGTTCCTCCTAATTTTTCTATAATCAACATGTTTTCCTTTTTCTTTTCATTTTAGATTTTAAAGCATATACGTGAGACACAATCTACTTATTTTTTTTTCTTTGAAGTCTATATCTCGTCTACTAGTGTTTATAATACTTCAGGGCTAATGAAACTATTTTAGTAAAAATTCAATTCTCTCAATTCTTCGGCAATCGCGCCAAAAAACTCGAGTTCCTTTTGGATTTCCTTTTTGATCAATGATAACTGCTGCATTGTCATCATAGCGTATTATTATACCATCTTCGCATTTGAATTCTTTACATGTACGTACAATTACAGCTCGAATTACTTCTGATCTTTCTAGAGGCATTTGGGGTACTGGTCTTTGATTACAGCAACAATAACATCCCAATACGAGCATATCGCTGATTACCAGCGGCTCCTGTAAACTCGAATACACATCAATTTTTTTCTAGCTCCACTGTTATCTGCTACATTTAAAAGGGTCTGAGGTTGAATCATGTTATTTTGATTTCAATTTGTTATTTCAGTGCAAAAGGATGAAAGAAATATTGTCTTTCCAGAAAAAGAAAAACCTGGGTTTTTTATCTTAAGCTCTCCTTTTTTGGGGTTCTATATCTCTAATCAGAAGAAATTGACTTCGTATGGGCATTTTACTGGCAGCTATAGAGATAGCTGCTCTAGCTACAGTTTCGGATACTCCGCTCATTTCATAAAGTATTCTACCTGGTTTAACAACGGCTACCCAATAATTCAGGGGATCCCTTTCCCGAGCCCTTACGTGTTTCTGTGGGTCTTATTGTAACTGGTTTGTCGGGAAATATACGCACCCATATTTTTCCACCACGACGTGCATATCGTGTCATTGCTCTTCGTCCTGCTTCTATCTGTCTTGCGGTGATCCAAGCGGGTTCAAGTACTTGAAGAGGCATATCTACCAAAACAAAGCCGATTGCCTCGGCAAGGGTTTTCCCTTCATTCTTCCTCTATGTTGTTTACGAAATCTAGTTCTTTTGGGGTTATAGTCTGACAGTTCTTTCTTAGTTCCATCTCTACTGCAAAACTGGACATGAGAGTTTCTTCTCATCCAGCTCCTCGCGAATTAAATGAGAAAGCGTGCGAATTTCTCAAATTCCATAATATTTTAGAATCTCTTATTTTTATTCTTATTGAATCGTGGTAAGAGTATTCTAATCCAGCAAGGGTTTCGCGGGCGAATATTTACTCTTTCCTGTCTTAGTTGTTAATTTAGAATCTTATCAAATAAAGCAATTTTTTTTTAGTTTGTTCCGCCATCCCACCCAATGAAGTGTTAGGATTCTTTTCAATAAAAATCCGATGCCTCATAGGTTTTGTCGTTCCCACAGCTTCTCCTTTAATGGTTAGGTTTGAATCCCTGCAATGGAGCTTCCAAAAAATTTCTTTTCCGAGTCAATTTTCTCAGTTTTATTAACGCGGGCTGCTCTTTTTTTATTTTCTTTAAATTTTGATTTGTTATTTCAAAAGTTACGATTTCAAAGTTCTCTTTTTTTTTATTATTTTATTATATTGATGCTTTATCCCATTGCTTTTTTTTTTTATGATGTAATTCATAGACCATACACATTGGAATTCTATATCTTTCTTATTCTTCTTCCTTCTATCTGCTCATCCCTCCTTTTATCCACATCCTTTTTAGTTTTGCTTCACAGCCTAAAATCAAGTTTCTTTAGCAGAAAAAATGTGAATTGCTACAACTATATGATAGATCTACTCATTTTTTATAGATGTATTTATTCACATAGTGACTGGTTCTTAGTTAGGATCTCGACAATACGAAGCAATAGGTTGGTTATTAGTTAATTTTCTAGAATTACTAAGTTTTCTATTTTTAGTAGGGTTCAGCCAATTTTTTTTATAAAAATCCTCATTTTTCACCCTAGAAAAAACTAACGGAATTATACACTAAACATGGCAATTATATTAAAAGATTTATCAATTTTCATTAAATCTTATGGAAAGAGATCTAATTTCTTCTTTTTAGGGATTTTGGAAAAGAAGTTCTTGTTTTTTTTATTCTATCTGGGGTAGAATGGGAAGACTGGGTTAGTTATTCTTCTGAATATCCAAATTTTTACACCTAATACTCCATAGATAGTTCAGGTAAGATGGCAGCAATAATCAATTTTAGCGCGAATTGTTTAGCCGAGACGTCTGCCTTGCGTGCATTCGGCACGTGCAATTTCTTTCCCTGTATAGACGACCCGCAATTTTGATTTTGACTCCCTTTTATGTCTGCTTTTACCTACTTTGGCATGATTGTTTTGAGCACTTCCGTTTGGGGGTGTAGGTTTTGTTGTTTCATGAGGAGAAGGAGGAGGAGGTGGTGGGCGTGGTGGTGAGGATGGAATATTTGGTGTCTCTTGCGGATGTGGGGATGCAAGTTTTTCTATTTTTTTAGGACTAGGAATAGGTGGGGATGGAATATTTTGTGTACCTTCCGGATGTGGGGATAGAACCTGTGGGTATTGAGGAGGAGGAGGAGGAGGAGGGGAATCATTTGAGGAAGGAACCTGTACCGTACTGTGTGAACTACAAGGAATCTGTACAATAGCCTGTGAAAGAGATATACATGTTGGTGCTCCTTTAATGTCAATCCGACACCTTCTCCACCGTAACCTCTATCCTTAAGCTTGTCCGAGTTTCATCACCTCGTCATTAGGAGGGTATTCCAACAGTTCATCCACAAAGATAGTATATACAAGGATCACTTCAATCACAACACGCCTCTTCATGAATCGGGATTTGTTTGTAGCGTAGTCTCCTCTGGATGAACAAGACCAAGTGCTGCCTCACATTGAATCCCCCTCCACGTGATCCATAGGCCATAGTGTGTGGGTTCAGTCAACATGCCTATAAGGTCTTCTTGTGTACGATCGTCACAGCGCACCTCCGTCGCCAACTCTGCAGTGCCATCGGTCAAACCTACATCTGCGGATGCACAACTGCTCTTCAGTTTGGCGGGTGAAGGGCTTGCGCAATTGGACATTGGTGACAACATCATCTGGTGACAACCCCACCTCTGCATCTGCATGTTCAGCATTCGCATCTCAGCCACCAGTTCTTGCTTGATTTGTTCCTTTATCTTTTCCGTATCAACTGATGTATCAGTCTTCATCCTCTTCTTCTTCCTGTACATCTCGACGTGCTGAGGCCATGCATACTTCCAGCCCTGGTAGCTAGAGACACCATGCACACGACCGTGTTGTTCAGGGCGGCCCAAGCACTGACTTAGCACATCATACTCCCTCTGCCCTGCCATTCTTGAAGATTCTGCACATGCAATCTTCTCCTTGATGTCCGCAGCCAATTTTTCTGCCTCTTTGTTGTTGAACACTATCACGACAACACGGTCTTTAATCACTAGCTTACTCCTTGCTCGTATCCAATTCTGGGAACGATCGTCAGGGTAGGCGTCATATGGGTTGGGGATACCGAAGCGACTAATTGTCCGTCCTCTTCCTCCCATTGTTCTAGTTTTACGGTATAACCATTTGGACCCATGTTGTGCTCGCTTGTGTTCGGCTTCGGAGTTCTTTGAATTTGACACTAGCAGATGAGGCTTGCTCGGTTCTCGCTGTTTCATGAACTCCTTCCACTGTTCCGGGACAATAAACGGGTGCCTTGTAAATGGCTCAAGTCCTTTTCTGATTAAATCTCGCCTAAGCTGAAATCTGAATTGTCTCCATGCCTTGGCTGCCGTCTTCCAGAAAAGCTTGAATGCCTGCGATTTCGCATCTTCCTGGAACTTCAAGTGTTTCTGCACATGCTTATCAAACAAGTCCCACTTTTTATCATTTCTTAGTTCTTTGATTTCCGGCAAGTTCAAAGGTATCTTTTGTCTAGCAACGAACCCCGCAAGCACCATGAACCTGCGCTTTTGAGTCAATGGTACCGACATCCCCACTATGTCGACCTCAGTGACTATCATTGTGTCACTTGGCCACTTTGTGGATGTCCTTAGTGCTCTGCCTCGACGCTGAGCCCCACCCATCTGGTCTTGTTGTGCACTAACAGTGCCATAACCGTCTTCTTCATCTTGTGGCCTAGGTCTATAGTCCTCGTCAGAATTATCCTGTAAATTAATAGTCAAGGAAATTACAGTAACTACTTTAGCCCACTGTAATATCATTGGTTCTTGGTAAACCATTAACATAAATTAGTGCAGGCAAAGCGACCATACCATTTTAAAGAGCAAGATGCAGGCTGCCTCGGTTGCTGATGAGGTACTTATTCAACTTGGAGAGAATGTGCAGATGTGCATAGGAACAAGAGCAAAACCATATGTAAGAGTCAATCTAAAAGGAAATGCTAAGTAGGAATACGATCGACAGCTAAGTGTGTCCACATGTACTTATACAAAGGAGCCACGGCATACCGTGCAATTCCCACAAGTACAAGTATATTATATGCATTTATATAAAAAGAAAACCATATGCACGCATATGTGGTATACTTGATTACTTCAACGCATGTGTGCTGCAAAAGCGCGCTTGCCCTAATTCCATAAACTCGAGCAAATATACCAAATTACCTTATTACTGAATTGTTGTTAATTTTACAATTATTACCGAGTTGGTAGAATGCATTTACCAAATTGTATAAGACATCTTTAGAGCGGCATACCATAAACTCAAATCCTAGATTCACCACTGACCTTCGCACTGCCGGAGCGGAGGGATCTCTACTCCTCGTCGCTGCCTGCTCGCAGCCACGTCCTCGTCCTCGCGTCGACCTCGTGGCTGGATCCCTCCTCCTCGTAGTCGTCGTCATCGTCATCGTCGTTGGATCCCTCCTCTAGTCGTCGTCGTCGTCGCTGCTGCCGCAGCTGGGTCCCTCCTCCTCTAGATCTCACTGTCAGAGGTGTGGTGTGCGTCGCGCCGAGCGTGGTGTGGCACGCGTCTCAGCGAAGGGGTGTAGAGTGGGTCGCGGCGTGGAGGAAGTGAGGGGGAGAAAGTGGCGGCAGCGGCGCGAGGGGAGAGTGGGAGGAGACTGCATGAGGGAGGTGTCCTTCCCTACTAAGTACTAACCTAGCGCGAGTGGGCTTGTGTGGGCCTTAAAACGAGTAATGTAGGTCACATCACCATTACTAATTAAACTTTGCATTTCGTAATCTTTTGGTGAACATAAGGTTATGTTAAAATTTCAAATGCATATGAGTTCGAACATGTTTTGAAGTGTGGAAAACTTCAATGTTGAAGTAACATTCTAATAAACTAGGTGAGAAATGTAGACATTTGTACACAAGTATAATCTTTCGTTTTCGAAACCATTTGAATTTTTGTAGACAAGCTTAGGGACTTGAATTATATTGCCAAGTCAATTTGTAGAATTTTTAGAACACACTAAGACGTTATTATAATTATTATATCGTAAACAAGAGATAAAAATTCTAGTTTTAAGAAATTTGGTTAGACAAGTGTGGCTGTTGATATTTTATTCAAATACTAAATTACCAACTATGAATTATTTGTATTTTTTACGATTTTTTTTGGTGTTGTTTGTGGGGTATAATATTTGAGGGAAGCAAGTTTCAATTCAGAAAAAAATAGTGTCAGGCCCACGCGTCAGCGTCAGAAGCCTATATAAAAAAAAGATAACAAGGTCCGCCCGACCGACAAAGGCGATCCGGGTAGACTAACCATCGTCTCCAATGAAGGGGCGGGGACAGGTCTGTTCGAATGAAGAACAGTTTGCTTTTACCCTTTTAATTTGCAATCAAATTTTGTATCACGTTTTTCTCCGTCAACCGTAATCCAAATTTCAAGATATTTGTTTCTGAATTTTTCTAAAATCAACATCTATTCATTTATGAAATTTTTTCGTATGTAATTCCATTTCTTGGATGTTGTTTATATGTCACACCTGTTTTTCAAAAGAAACCAAGTGCAAACCTATATCATGCCAGGATCAATTTTCATGCATATAGTTGACATAAGTGAATAACAAAAACAATATCATGTAAGAAAAGGGAGATTATCAGAGTTTTACGCTTTATCCTGAAAACGAAGACACCAAACATCACAGGCAGTCGAATGGGGGTTGCGTACGCCTAGCACCAGCAACATCTTCACAAGACTTCAGAGTAGCATCCTCTTTCTGAGCAACATTGTTTATAGCAAGGGTGAGCACTTGTCGCACTCAGCAAGTGTGGGAAAGGATGAATGCAAAGGCTTTATAATGAACTGGGCTATAAGCATTTAGCACTTTTAGTAGGTCAAGTTTTATTAGCACCTGATTACTAATAAAGTATAAGTATATACCAACCCATATTAAGCATAAAGGTAAGAAATACGCCATAAACATATGGCAAGCATAACCAAAGAGCACGATTTAAGTCCATCTTCAAGTTCAATTATCATGTGAGCGTCCAGGCCGCTCTTGACCGTGAGAACGACTAACCGATTAGTTTTACACTCTACAGAGGTTGTACACTTTCACCACAAGCAGCGTAAAAGCTCCGAAGAACTTTGAACCCAACTATGCGATGCTGATCAGGCACCATACCACACTACCGAGGTGTGGTTGCATAGGGACGCTACATGGCCTTTACAAAGGTTCCCTAGCAAGTTGTGACCCACAAGGTCCGGATCAGTTAGCAAGGTATAAAGTCCCCTAACAGGTCGATACCCCACCATAAAAAGAATAACTCACCCAACCCCCTGCTAGAGCGAGTCCATACTCCGCAGTACCGTCGATCCCTTGTCCTTATCAGCTAAGATCACCCCAAGCTAAAGTTCCTAATTATTCAGCCAAGGCCAGTGCCCGTTTAGTTCTTGTGGTTGTACTGTTTTCCTGGGTGGTTCTCCATGTTCTGATTAACATAGCAAAGGTGGTCTTGCACTTAAAATAGCATAAAATGGAACACAGAGCATGAAAGATAACCATGTTGATTATTACCAACCCAGTTGAGCAAACTAAGCAACATAGACCATCAGTATTAATTAATAAAACCAGGTTCAAGATAATGGTCAGAAGAGGCTAGTCATCCTTAATAGGAACCCATCAAAATTAATGCAAACAATGCAATGGGTGACTAAATATAATTATTAGGACAAAAGATCAAGGACACACTTGCCTTTAACCACAGAGTAGTTGCTCAGATATCTTCACCTTCATGCTCTTCAATGCTCTCGACCACGCTCGTTCTACTCGCCTCAATCTTCGGCACAAGCATACAAAGCAAACAAACAAGCATATACTAAGAACAAAGAACCAATCAAAGATAATCTTTAAAAGAACGCAGTAAAGGATAAGCTTGATTAGAAGGATCCCTAAAGAACACAGAGTGTGCTAGGAAGGGAAAGGCTTGGTTATCTTGAAAGAGATGGTTATGGAAGATTGAGCAAAGACCGGAAAGATCACACTGAGATAGAGCTTGATAAAGAACGTTTATCGTATGATTTGCATATGTGAGAAAACAAGACTATGAGCTAGGTTTATTTTTATTAGCAAAAACATATGATAGGATATTTCATAAAGAAAAGTATTCTAAGTTGGAATTAATCCGGATTAAACTTTATTTGCAAAACCGTAGAAGAAAGAACCTAGTCAAGTTTTATTCATAAATGTTTATGTATAAGTTATACCAATTAAACATTTAACTTAGAAAAGATAAACTATATGAATAACCTAAACATAACTTATTGAGTAGATCATGTTATTATTAAAAAACATTACATTGGAATCAATCAAAATTAACATTTATTTATAAAGCCGGAGTAAAAGCCTAATCAATTTTTAATTATAAAAGTTAATTAATCATTAAGCAAATTAATATTTGACTTATGGAAAACCGGGTAAAAGATCTAATTAGATTTTATTTACAAAAGCATGTGAGATAAACATTAATCAAATTAAATTTGTTTCAGAAAAACGGTGTACAACACTAAATAGATTTATTTGTAAAAGACATGTTTACTAGCATTAATCAAAATTAATATTAAATAAATTTTCAGAAAACAAACATGATGAAACCACACCACTAATGTGTGCTTTACATTATTATGGACCTAACGCAACTTGAACGGATTAAAACGGAGCTAAAACAAAGATTCTATGGATAAAACAAGATTGAAAGGAACTATTCGTGATTAACCATAGATTTCAGGGAGTAGCAGAGGAAATTTGCAAGACACATTGAATAGTGCTTGCGAAAAGGATAAAGGACAGGGTTAGATCTATAAAAGGGCGTGGGTGGGCTTTATGTGTGAAAGTTGGATTTTCATAGGGGGTTATCTGCAGATTTACCAAGACACATAAACAAATCTATAGATTAGAGGAAAGTCTAGGGACCTAATCACATGATGACCTTATTTTCTTCTACCTTCGCACGGGGGCGGACATACAGGAGCTCAAGCGGCTCCTGGCGCTTCGAATCGGCGGGAGACCCGAGCAGCCTAGGGCCCGACTGAGTTGCGGAACGGAGGGAGGAGAACAAGCGTATCATAGAGAGGTGCTCACAGGTGGTAGGGACGCGAAGAGGCAGTGTGAATCGGCCGGCAGCAGCGGTGCTGGCCGGCTCGAACAGTTACAGGCAGAGAAAGAGAAGGTAAAGGGCATTAGATGGGAACAACCACGAAACTGTAGACTGAACGGCAAAACGGAAAGGAATCGACAAGACGAACGTGATGGTGTGGTCACCTTCGGTCAAAGATGAACGACGGCGACGGAAGAGCTTGCCAGAGTTTCGGAGGAGTCGCCGGAGTTGGGGAAGATGACATAGCTGACATCGGAATCGAGCAATCCACCACACCACGGTGTTGAGCTCGACGAGGGAAACTCCAGGGTGGTGTCCATTTTGCACCGGAAGTGCACGGTTTCGCCGGAAAAGCTCGCCGAAAGTTCGCCGAAATTTAGTAGATGCAAAAGTTCGGCGAGGGTTTGTGCGAGCTAGGGTTATCGAAACAGAACGAGGTTGGCGGTGTTGGAAAGAGGATGCTGAGGAGATCATCGAGATCTATTTATTGGCCGAGATTAAGTCCGATTTTATTTTCTTTTTTTCTAATTTCGGAAATTAATTTCGGATTAAAAATAATTTCAGGAAATCCTGAAATCATAATTAAATCACGAAAAATACTCCGAAAGCTCAGAAAAATTCTGGAAAATTACTAGAGATGATTTGGGTCATGATGAATCCAAAAAAAGTATTTGGAGCTCATGAAAAAGATTTTAGATCATCCCAATAAATAGATATAGCTCGGGAAAGTGAGAATAAATTCCAGAAAAAGATGAAAAATTCTCAGGAGGATTTGATCAGCACCTATACGTTTTTTAAAAGCCTTTTGCATCCATGAAAAACTAAGCATCGACATGAATGCAACACTCACATCAAACCATTTTTTATTCAGAAAATCAAACAATGACTTTTCCTATACTAGATTTCCTGTAAACAAAATAAATGTTGAGAAAATTTTTAAAATTATGAGAAAACTCTTGTTTAATTATTCTTTCTATTGACATCCTGAAATTGGGAAATTTCAGGGTGTGACATTATACACCTTATATTGTTCCTTATAAGTACAACATATAAATACTATTTTTTACACAACCATTACTAACTAAACTTTGCATTTCGTAATCTTATGGTGAACATAAGGTTATGTTAAAATTTCAAATGCATATGAGTTCGAATATCTTTTAAAGTGTGGAAAACTTCAATGTTGAAGTAACATTCTAATAAACTAGGTGAGAGATGTAGACATTTGTACACAAGTATAATCTTCCATTTTCGAAACCATTTGAGTTTTTGCAGACAAGCTTAGGGACTTAAATTATGTTGCCAAGTCAATTTGTAGAATTTTTAGAACACAGTAAGACGTTATTATAATTATTATATCGTAAACAAGAGATAAAAATTCTAATTTTAAGAAATTTGGTTAGACAAGTGTGGTTGTTGATATTTTATTCAAATACTAAATTACCAAATATGAATTATTTGTATTTTTTTTGAATTTTTTGGTGCTGTTTATGGGTTATAATATTTGAGGGAAGCAAGTTTCAATTCAGAAAAAATAGTGTCGGGCCAACGCGTCAGCGTCAGAAGCCTATATAAGAAAAGATAATTGTAGTCTGCCCGACCGACAAAGGCGATCCAGGTAGACTAACCATCGTCGCCAACAAATGCTCCATTGTCATAAATGCCCATTGCCGAATGAATATGCATCTGCCTCGGCGCCCCGACCCCTGCCCCCTTCTTCTTCCCCGATCTGAGCTCCACCGCCGCCGCCCGCCCGTCCTTCCCCACCGTCGCACACATGTCGCACTACGCCAATTTTTCCGGAGGTGCACGTGCAAGGAGCAGGGTCCAAGGTTGCCGGAGCAGCCGCAACCACTCCATCAGCTTGGATCCAGTCGGTGAGCTAAGCGGCTTTCCACTGGTCCCTTGCCTGGACTGTGGTATGGCTCGGGTGGTGGAGGGGCGGACGCAGAAGAAAAGTGAAAACCACGGTCGTCTTTATTTCAAGTGTGAAAGGAACTCAGTGAGTAGTCTACTGTGTCTCCCAAATCTGAGTTACGGTTCTTATGTGCTTTTGATTCTGCAGTACCCCAAGTATTGTGGATTTTATCGTTTCCACAAGGAATATCTCCAGATGCTGAAGGATGCTGGCGTCATTGTTTTTCGACCGTCGAACTAGGCAAACACGATTGACGAAGTAGTTGATTCAGTGGAATGTCAGATTGGGAGCGGTGAGCAGAGGCAAGCACTGGAGGACAAGCAGAGGAAGAAAGCACTGGAAGAGAAGATGGACAATGTGATCTAGAAGATGAACTTGATTATTGCGGCTGTTGTTTGTGTAGTATTTGGATGTTTACTAGGGATGTATGCTGCAAAGAAGCAATTCTGATGTTAAAAGTGGTGCTTTTGCTTCATCTGTGTGGATGAAGAATGAAAAATTTGTCACATTTGACAAACTTAAATGTATGAATGAAGAATGAATGGAATGACAATTGGGTCACAAATCTTAATGTGTCACACATCACAAAATTCATCAATTCATCTGTGCTAACATTTCATTGCAGCACGAGGCAAAGGAAATGTGGATTATTAAGACAAACAGAGTAACAAACTTCTGGCATAACTCTAGGATATATACACATTGCAATTCATTGTGAACTGCTGCCATATAATGACACAAACAGAGTATCAAACTTCTGGCATACACATTGCAATTCATTGTAAGCTGCTACCATAGACATTGCAATGCCTTCCAAAATAGGAGACATAGATTGATCTACCGTGTCTCTTAGATCTACTACTTCATCACAAGTTCAACATACACAGATCTACTAGCTAGTCCATCACAAGTTCAACAAGCACACTAGAAGAACACATTAACAGAAGAAAAAGTTAATTAAGCAGAGGTAGTCACCGCCGGAGGAGCCCCACCATCGGAGTTAGAGTCGGAGTCGGAGCTCGAGACTTCAAGGCCGCCATCATCGTCGTCGAGGGGGGGGTACCACTTCTCTCTCCAGATGCCCAGCCAAGACATTAACCTTGAAGGCGTAATCCATCACGGTCGTCTGCAGCAGCTTCGGAGGCCGTTCGACCCCGAGATGAACAACCATCTTTTTAAGACTCTGCCAAGCCTGGTAGAGCATCTTCACTAAAAACAGGCATCCTCAACATTTACGGACGGAGCACGCATGGGTAGCGGCACTTGCGTCGGGGCGGCTTCAGCCGCTTCACCTCCTCGGGCGGGGGCAGCGGCACCTCCTCGGGCGGGGGCGGCGGCACCTCCTCGGGCTCGACGGGCAGGGGCGGCGGCACCTCCTCGGGCTTGGCAGGCAGGGGCGGCGGCACCTCCTCCCTCCCCCGCTTCCTTGATGGATCGCTTGACGCCATGCACTTGCTTGAGGAAGGTGAAGCTCTTGGATTCACTTTTTGGTGACCGGAGATGGTGGTGCTGGGGTTTTCTTGGTGCTGCAGTTGACGAAGTTCTTGGCTGGCCAGGATTTATATTGACAAGACGGCGAACCGTCAGACGGTCGCTAACGCGCCTCGGAACCCGTGTCCGCTCAGGAGAGCTCTTGGCCACAAAAATCATGTGGTCACAAGGAGACGTGTGACTGTTCATATTTTATTCAAAATACCAAATTCCCAACTACTCCTATGAGTTGTTCGATTCTTAAAAAAACTATGAATTGTTCATATTTTTATTAATCTATATCTATATAACTTATATAATTGGTACCCACTAACTATCATTAACTTCATTTCTCTCTTCATGCAAGCTACCCACATCATCTCTCATCAAACTAAGGGTTATTAACTCTATCTCCTTTTCTCTTCATTACACTAATTCTTTCTTCATACAAACTACAAAGCAACCCGGGTTTGCTAACCCGCGTCGGCATTGACTACTACCCCCTCCATCCCAAATATTGCCCCTTTCTTCTTTCCGAATGGATAAGCGCAGCAGTTTCCTTGAAACAAAAGCACAGAGGAGGCGTAGAGACAGAGACGACGATGAGCGCCGGCGAGGGGCCAAGCAGCAGACGACCCCTCGCACCCAGGATCGAGGAGAACTGGAACGCGAAGCAGTGTCGCAACTGGATCCACGTGTGTGCCGGCGAGATGGCAGTGAAGAGGGAGACGACGATGAGCGCCGGAGAGGGGCCAAGCAGCGGTGAAGTGAACCCAATGCCGGATGCGAAGGTCCTCGACTGGATCCTCTCGGATTCCGACGAGGGGCCTAGCAGCGGCAAGGAGGAGCGTGCCGTCTAGGGGGTAGCGAAGTGGGCGAGTGGCTTGCCTCACGACGACGGCGAGGCAAGTTTCTCTGAATCTCACTGCCTTTTTACTTGTTCTATAGATGGAGCTTAAGGTAGCTTGAGCTTGAGCTTCATAAAGTTAATTAGTGCCTATGATATATGATGTCTTCCATGCTTGTTATGATCTTAATTATACCAAGTTTTGAGGTAAATCAGTTCTGAACTAAGTTCTGCTTTTACTTGTCACACCCTGCTCCAAGGTATGAGGCAAATTAGTTTTGAATTAACTATGTTGTTCTTATACCATGTTTAACCCTGTTTCAGGCAAAACTCTTTGAGTCGCAAGTACAGCTTGAGTTACTTCTTAAACTTAATGTCTGGGATTATGTGAAACCTGAGTTTGAAGAAATCACAAAAGAAGTGAACATCCTCATCAAAAAGGCTAAGCACATAAGGAGGTACAATTATACTACTAAACAAAATCTCGAGCCCATTGAAGGTGCGCTAGAAGGGCTTCAAGAATCCTTGGTTGCTTACGAAGAGGCTACAAAAAGAGCTAATAATCCTGATGGGGCATGATCTAGTTCAAGCTTGTTGATATGCAGGGTGAGTAGCCATACTTTTGTGGATGTTCAAGGGGCAAGCCTTTGTTGATGTGTATGGTCAGATAGCACGACCATAGTAAATAATGTGATGGACTAGTTAAGTCCTAGCCTGATATATGGACAAGTTAACCTTTTGTAATAATTATCTTTATTCCTATGGACAAGTTATCTTCATCTTTGTGGACAAGTTATCTCTCTTATGATGTTTGTTTTGTCTCAGAAGATATGTGTGTTGATTGTGCCTATATGTCGAAATGGAAGCAATGAGAGATGGATCGAGTTGACCTGTCAATGAGGACAGACTCAAAGGAGACGATGATTAAAAAACCTCCATCTCATTTGTTCACCGACGCCGTGCTCCTGCTACACGGAAGTTGAGTGCTCTCAGACTTCAATTACTGGGCTCTCAAACTAGTAACGGGCGTCAAATGCTCATCGACAACGGCCTTTATAGCATGTTACCAATACAGAGTGATCAGTAACGGACTTAAGTAGCCCATTACTGATAGGCCATTGATCGGTAACGAACTTTAAAAGCCCGTTATCGTTTAACATTTGTAACGGGCTCTTTTAAAATCCGTTACAAAGCATTTATGTAACAGGCGTTTAAGAAGCCCGTTACCAGAAGTCCACATTGGTAACGGGCGTTGTGGACACCAACCCCGGGGTCGTCCTGACGCGCTTATAGGTAACGGGCGCCAAACAACAACCGTTACAAATGTGGGTGGATGTAACGGGCGTTAAGGGCCCATTACAAATGCTGCGTGACCTATTTTAGGTTTTCACGTAGTGATAAACGACCTGCAACCAAAGATTTTACAAGCAACAACACAAATAGAGATCGATCCAAATAGTTTCTAGGGTTAGAGGAGGGATGAAATCAAGCAAGCAAAGGAGACAAGCGATTTGTTTACCGAAGTTCACCTTCACCAAGAAGGCTACGTCTCTGTTGTGGTTCCCACAAAGGGAGGGCTATCACGAAGAGCCACTTGCCTCACCCAATTCACCACAACGGTAAATTGGTGCTCACTAAGAAACTCCACAAAGGAGGGGTAATACAAACGTTCCCTGGTGCTCCACACGGAGAGGGCACTCAACGAGCAACGCCTAACCGTCTAGAAGCAAGCTTCAAGAGTAACAAACGCGAATCGATCAACCAAAGCCACCACAAGTGCTTCTTGAAAGAAGGGAGTGAAGAACTCTCACAAGGGGGCTTAATCTCACACCTCAAATGCTCTCACACCCAAACCCTAGGAGAAATCCTTGATTGGAGTGCTTGGGAGGGAGTTGGGAGAGAGGGATTCAAGCTTTGGAGGTGTTCTAATGGTGTGGGAGGCGGAACCCTAAAGAGGGGAAGAAGGGGTATTTATACCCAAGCTACCCGAACATGAATATGATAGCAAAAGATTCAAAGCATAGGTTCGGTGATTACAACTCAAGATCCCCCTTCAATCCCTAAGACAATCAAGGACTTTACGCCATAATGTTACTCATTGTAGCACTGATCATGGTGTAGAATCCCCCGAAGTAGATGAAGGCCACGAGTGCTCCCATCGCAATCCAATCTGCTTCTTGTTCTCGGTCTTGTGGCGGCGGATGACGAATGAATTTTCGCGTGGCTCTCGGTCAGCGGGCTATAAATAGCACGAGAGGCAACTAGGTCAAAGGGGGCATCGAACCGGGCCCAGAATGGGCAAGGCCGGCCGGCCTGGGCCGGCCGGTCCAAGCCCGTTTTGGCCCCGGTTTCCTCCCCGGTTGCTTCTCGCGCGATTCCCTACTTGTGTGCACTTGCATGTGGGCCTTTGAAGTCGTTTCTTTCATGGTTAAGGCTTGAATCTTTCTATCCAAGCTTCGCCATTTTCTGGTTGAGTCCCTGAAGATTTGCATGTTGACGCTTCGGTCCTCGGCTCATTTGGAGTCATGTTCATTGCATGTCTTGACTCTTGTCGGGCTTCATGATCTTCTTCTGAAGTCCTTGACGAACTTATCCCGAAAGTCTCCTCTTTAGCGTAGATTTCCTGCGTAAACAATGAACTCCAAAATTGACATGCAAGTGTGAACTTGTTGTATACGGGGGGTTAGTTCCAGTGGTTAGAATAATAAATCAATGCCAACATTAAAGGTAAACTCATGGCTAGGTTGACGGAAATTCACCATCAACAACTCCCGCATGCTTAAACCTTGCTCGTCCTCGAGTAAGCCTTTAATGAATATCAGTGTTGCCTTTCATTGCTCTATACCCTGCACTTGATCACACACGAGAAAACATAATGCTCTCAAGGATTGAATCATTAAAGTTCCATAATGTATTAGCCTTCATCCTTATGGAGGGTAGATATTAATTTAAGCACTTCCCACAAGTGATTACCTCATGCTCCCAAATTTCAAGTGAATCTTAAAAATTTCGAAATTAAAAGTGAGATGAAGAAAAATAGCTAAACCAAGTTCAAAAATAAACTTCCTTGCATCTTATCTTGTACTCTCATCTCATCTTGTCTCTCAAAGCCTATTCATTCTACTCCTTTCCCCTCTTAATATTTATGTGGAGCTACATGGGAAAAGTTTAGTCCTACCAAGATATTATAAATGAGATGTTGTCAAAACAAGACAAGCTTCTCATGGTCTTACCAAGACTCGTCAAAAAGGTCATTGGAAAATAATGTTATGTCAAGGAGGGGGAGAGAAAAATACACATACTTTGAGATAGGTGGACATGTGCAAATGGCAAAGAGCGATCCCGAGGCACAAAGGAAGTCCTCGTTATCAGATTGCACATGGTTGGAAAAATGAGTTTGGATCTTAAATCTTGAAACTTTTGAGATTCCTAATGCACTTTAGAGAACTGGGGAGTTCACTTTAATTTTTTTTTCTTTTCTCATACATATTTTTCTTTATCTCTCTTTTTTCTTTATACTCATTTTCGTTCTTTTTTTCCTTTTTTTTCTTTTTTTCATTATTATTTTTTATTTGCTCCCCTTGAACTCTAAATTGCATTGTACCTACCTCCTATTACTCCCCCATGCTTAAACCTTGCTCGTCCTCGAGTAATCCTTTAATGAATATCAGCGTTGCCTTTCATTGCTCTATACCCTGCACTTGATCACACACGAGAAAACATAATGCCCTCAAGGATTTAATCATTAAAGTTCCATAATGTATTAGCCTTCATCCTTATGGAGGGTAGATATTAATTTAAGCACATCCCACAAGTGATTACCTCATGCTCCCAAATTTCAAATGAATCTTAGAAATTTTGAAATTAAAAGCAAGATGAAGGAACATAGCTAAACCAAGTTCAAAAACAAACTTCCTTGCATCTTGCTCTTGTACTCTCATCTCATCTTGTCTCTCAAAGCCTATTCATTCTACTCCTTTCCCCTCTCAATATTTATAGTGGAAGGCTTTATGTGGAGCTACGTGGGAAAAGTTTAGTCCTACCAAGATATTATAAATGAGATGTTGTCAAAACAAGACAAGCTTCTCATGTCTTACCGACACTCTTCAAAAAGGTCATTGGAAAATAATGTTATGTCAAGTAGGGGGAGAGAAAAATACACATACTTTAAGATAGGTGGACATGTGCAAATGGCAAAGAGTGATCCCGAGGCACAAAGGAAGTCCTCTTTATCGGATTGCACATGGTTGGAAAAATGAGTTTGGATCTTAAATCTTGAAACTTTTGGGATTCCTAATGCACTTTAGAGAACTGGGGAGTTCACTTTAATTTTTTTCTTTTCTCATACATATTATTCTTTATCTCTCTTTTTTTCTTTATACTCATTTTTTCTTTTTTGTTTTTTTCATTATTAATTTTTTTATTTGCTCCCCTTGAACTCTAAATTGCATTGCACCTACCTCCTCCCCCATTCTTAGACGTTTGCTCGTCCTCGGGCAAAGAGGTGACAGAGATAAGGTAGGTAGTAGAAATATTTTTCATTGGAGAGATACTTGAAATCTTCAACCTTGGAACCATCTTGCAATCTTCCTTGAATTGACGATCCGTTGACGGTGAAAATCCGTCAACCTAGCCATGAGTTTACCTTCGGTGTTGGCATGAGTTTTATACCTTATCCATTGGTACTAACCCCCGTGGTATAACAAGTTCACGTGTGCATGTCGGTTTTGGAGTTTAATGTTTATGCGGGGTTTTAGTGTTGAATGCAAGACTTTCGGGATAAGTTCATCAAGCACCTCATGACAAGACCTTGAAGTCCCGAACAAGTCATGCAATGAAGCAAAATTAACTCCAAGAAGCCGGGGACTCGATCCGAGAAGACGACAAACTCCGGGGGCCCGACCGGAAAGTGCCGAATCTTGCAAGACAAGGAGTTGAGTCCAATTCGGAGAGAAACCGACGACATGGACCTACATGCGAAGGGGGAAACATCCGAGAAGCAAGGGAACCGACGTGGGACAAAGGAGCCCACGGGGCCGGGCCAAAATGGGCCCGGGCCGGCCGGCCCGGGTCCGGTCGGCCCGGAGCCCATTTTGGGCCCAAACGTGCTCTCCTTTGCCCTAGCCGCCAATCGGGCTATTTATAGCCCCCCGACCGAGAGCCACGAGGGGAAGATTTCGTCTTCGGCCGCCGAGGAGCGAGAGAAGAGAGGGACACCATGTCGGAGAGGAGAGGGTCGAGCTAGTTGACTAGGGTTTCCCTAGCCGACGTGGGAACCTTGCATGGAAGACCACGTCGGAGTTCCCGGAGCTAGAAGCAAGATCAAGGAAGGATCCCGGTGGTGATCTTGTGTATGTATCATTGTCATAGTTGAATTATCAAGTTGAATCTTTTCTTAGCGATCAAGTGTTTCCTCGAAGATTTCGTTTTTCGATCGGCTTTGCTTATTCCAATTCTATTCGCGCGATAGATTACATAGGGTGTTCTTGTAGCCGCGGTGGCTAGAGGTACACGCCGGATCTTCCGAAAGAATCTCGACTTGTCTTTTGACTCGCCCTAAGCTCCCCGCATGAATAGGGATACGTTGTGACGAACGGGGGTCTCGAAAGGCGGATGTTTTCGGATTTGGACGGGAAACCACGATTTAAAGAGGCTTCTATTAAGATTCGATTTGCTACTTCTTCGCTTGCTTGGAACTTCAACAAAAGGCTTACCCCGATCCCTCTAGATCGGTTTATCTACCCAATCTTACTTTGTTTTCTCCGGTCTTTAGTAGATTAGATTTGTTTCATGTCTTTTACTTAGATGCATTAGGTCTTTTATCGAAGATTGAAGTTACTTGGCTTTAATAGATTAAGTCTTGCGTCACACATTTGTTCCACGGATTCGATACCTTGGGTTCACCACTCGAGGGAAGAAGGGTCCCTTGACTACGACGGGAGACTTGTACGCTTGCGAGTCACGAACGAACTTTGATACAAACATTAACCGTCAACAAGCCCCTTTTTCTGGCGCCGTTGCCGGGGAACAAGTGATCAAGATTTGATTTTTTATTGCTTTTTTTGTAATTTTCAGTACTGATTTTGTTTTATTTTTGCATCTACTAAATTTCGATCATCCTCAAAATACATCTAATCTAGTTTGTCTAACTCTAGTCTTTATAGATTTGTTTTGTTTTCTAGTTTTTTTTTGCATACTTTGTTTATTGCTAACCCTAACAGGAGATGGTTGGCTACCTCTCCAAGAAACCCAAACCTTTTTGTGGATGATCCAGGAAAACCTTACAGGCAAGGGTGACATGCAACACAAGCTAAAGGGGTGGAAACCCTAGATTCAAAAGTTGAAGTCGAAGGACCGTCGAAATCTCCAAGGGAATCACCACCTCCAAGTCCAAAGGAAGATCAACCTCAACCACCGGAGCGCTGCGCACCCCGGACATCGTTGATCCACCTATCATAAACGTTCAAGACGCCGGGAGGCCGTTCAAGATCAAAGTCTCAACTATCCGCATGACGATTGCGAGAGCCGAATGCATACGAGTCGGATTCCTTGAGTGGCATATCGGTTTACTTAAGAGGAGGATGGAGAAGATGGAGATGGAGAAAGAAGCTCAACACTTAAAGGCCGCCGGAGCAAGATCCTCATGCAAGGAGTGTGTGGAGTATGACCATGTCCAAGGTAACCCCGATTTAATGCAAGTTCGTCGATTCAAGTTTTGGGTTCTCTTTGTGCACAATTCAAGGACTTGATGGACGAGCAAGCTAAGATCAACAAGGACGCCGTCACTAAGTTCGAGGCTATGGAGAAAGTATTGAAGAATTTAGATGGCAAGGTGACGAAGGTCGGAAGCTCTATACGTGAAGTGTTCATCGTGATGAAGATGCTAGACGCAAGTGGGACAACTTGCCGGCGCCCGATGGGTAACAAAGAAGAATATCCGAGACAACTCCAAGGTCCCAAGACGACGAAGGCTACTCAAGCTCGTTCGGGAGAGATGAAGGATCACATTAGAGACCATGAAGATCACAACCGAAGGACCGGAGTTCGAGATGCCGAGCCACAAGGAAGTTGTTGCATCCGTCAAGACCAAAGGACAAAGCCAGCCTGTGAAGACCAAAAAAAAAATTGACTAAGCCAAAGTGGGTACCCAAGATTGCAACGCCCGCAAAGAGCGTTGATCCGGAGTAATCAAGTGAAGAAGTCTAGCCATGGACTATAAACGAAGCGCTAGGCGGGAGGCAACCCGTTTCGTCAAGTCAAGAATAAGCTACGGGAGGACAACCCGATTCCAGGTTCTTCGAGTCTTTTTAATAATTTAGTTTTTGAGTTTTATTACGCAAAGACATTAGACTTAGAAGTGGTTGAACAATATTAGAGACATAATTCTTGATTGAATGTTTGCTCTATCATAAACCCTTTGCATGAACCCTCCTATGTGCTTGTTTGATTCTTTTCTTTTCGAGAAACCTCAACCAAATAATTTCAGAACCTTAACTCAACCTTTCACCCTCATTATGGTGCTGAGGTTGACTTATTTTTCATGCTAAAACCACACGAGTAGAGCCACGATTTATGTTTAAGTGTTAATAAAATTCAGCACGTGGTAGGACTCGCGTGAACCTAGAAATCAAAGCTTTTGGTTGGTTTTAAAAATCCTTATCCTTGGTTTCTCTAGGATTAGAATTTTTCTAAGCCTATTCTAATTTTGTTTTATTCAAAATCTTTCTTATTTATCCAAAATTAGAACCTAAACCTATGCCCCCATGATCAAGCCGGGAAAATGTCCGCTCTCAACCAATGAAGGCAAACTATACCGGTGAGACCGAAATCGACGTAAAAAGAAAATATTTTCGACTTGCATTTGTTTTTAATGGTTTAAAAACTTCTCTAAAATTATGTTCGAGCTCTTGCATGGCTCTGAAAAATATTTTAAATTTCGAATTAGAGGAGTGATTAACCTTAAACACACCTTAATGGAGGCGATCTAGTAATCATGCATGCACCATTGGATTCCCTTTCATCTACTTTCACTAATTCCACATGCAAAGGACAAGCATGGTGGGCAGCAAGCATCAACTTTGTAGGAATTTCATGGTGGCATGTGAAGCAAATGGAGCTAGGGAGCATGGACATAACCCAAAACATGAAGCATCAAGTGGAAGGACCAAGGAGTGGACGAGAGCGTTTGGGCGGTGCAACTCGTAGAGCACGCGAGGGGGAAAGTTGCGGAGGTGAAATGATCGTCTTTGGAAGAAAGACGAGGCGGGGAGGAGCACCGAGGCCGGCCTCACCTACATAAGGAGCCCCCCCCCCGGCTCCCGTTTTCTGCGCAGCAAGCTTCCCTCTCCTTCCTTTGTTTGTGTGTTCAAGTTTGTGTGCTCAAAACCTCCGTAGACATAGCCAACCTTCCCAAGCTTGATAGCTCAAGAAAAAAAAAAAAAATCTACATCCTTAATCCACTCAAAGTCCAGACTCCAAAATAATATTTGTGTACCTTGTTACCGGGTGAAAACCCCGGATATTTATTTGTGAGGGAGGGTGCTGCAATCATGGAAGAAAACTACAAGCCTTTGCACCGAAGAAGAAGGGATCATCGTCGTCTAAGCCATCATCGACAACCTTTTCGAGGAGGCACTCGTTTCCGAGCTTCCTCGGGGTATGGAGGAGGACACGGCACCGCCAAGGAGGAATCGCACTCTTTTCCTTGGTGGCATGAGGGCTACACGAAACTCGTTTATTAGGTTTTCCAAACCTCAATAACATATGGAGGAGCCGCCCGTCCAACCTCGCCACTAGACACGATCATCCGCTCCACCTCCATATGCTCCGCGGTATTCCGAGGGGTATGTCATCATGACGGAGGAGGAGAAGAAGCTCGCTCGCCTTAAGTAGAGGTTTGTAGCGAACGCCGACATCGACGACCAAGCTCTCCACATATTGGGTTTCACACGGGACACCGGTGCAATTCTCTAGCGGAGTGTCGGCAAACACCCACAAGGAATTCGCCTAGGAAATTTTCATGACCATGGCGTATACCCTTGATGAAGGAGTGCCGAGTCTCTCATTCCGTTGGAGGGAGCCCACAAGTGGAGAAGAAGGAAGACACCGTCGGAAGGGTAACCTTGATCAACGATGCTATTTCTAGCACTTGATGGGGTAATCTCCTTTCATCCATGGGTTGCATTCGGTCTTGAGATGTAATCGAACTTTGTTGGATTATCTATCTATCATCTTGTGCTGAAAATACTTTAATGCTTAAGGCTAGCAACCATGCCATAAAGGGAGTAGGGCTCCAATGCTTCCTTGGATCCATTCAACACAAACCCCGATAGATCAGATTGGTTTTCATGTTCGAAACGATTGCATGTCTAGTATCGTAGACCCATGGGCGAGTGTCTCCTATTTTCAAAAGGGAGCTCCGGAACAAGTATGTGCATTAAGGCACATGGGAAGGTTTTTGGAGTATGATCACGGGAAGAGACCATCAACGAAGAAATACTATCCGGAACCCCATCATCCAAGTGTGTCACTTTTGTGCAAGTGGATTTTTGGGGAGAATAAGAGAGACATAGATAACCAACACGGAGTTGAATTGGATTTACTCGCAGCCAATCAACCCTACTCACCTATGATCAACCGGTGGTGTTGTGGCAACATCGTATTCGGGAGATCGGGTTGTTACCTCTCCATGTTGACTATCTCTTTAAAACCGGGTATTACAAGGAACCCGAATCATCTCCTACCCGGGACTTCCCTAGGAATATATGAAGAAAGGAAGATGAGAGAGGAGGCTTCCAAGTGGCCTAGGTAAATTTGCCCCTTCCGGATTGAAGATTAAGACTTTTCTTAAGGGGAAGAAGATCGGTTAGAGGAAGGACTTCTTGTGCCGGCGAAGAAAAAAAAAAATAATAATAAAAGAAAAGAATTATAGGAGAAGGATCTTCTATGGCCCAAGAAGGAGGTGCACAACAAAATTATGTTCCACCATTCGGAGAAATTCCGGCATCGCCAAATCACTACGGTGGTGTACCAATGCAAGCATGGGGGAGTGGTGCAGCCATACCCCCACCATTTTTGCGGTGCCCAACGTAGTCTTTGCGGAGCCATATGCACATCTTCCTCAACCACAACAAAATGTGGCCACCATTGGAGGATACGCTGCAAGGATCATGCAAATTATTGCAGCCATCCAAACCAATGCAAACCAAATGGGTGAAGGAAATGCAAACGTCGCTTATATGCTTGGACACCTTCACCTAGCACCATCGGACAATTCATAGGAGGAGTGGTGCATTCCTATTACAAGTAAGGGTACAACAACCAAGACTTTCAATATCAACCACCGGCGGAAGATTAGAGAGAGGAGGAGCTTCAGTTATCTTTCCTTTACCCCCTTTTCTTTAATTTTCAGCTTGTATGCGCCTATGTTTGCGTAGTATTTTCAGTTTTGCTTTAATTTTCAGTTTTTAGTTTAATTTTCAGCATGTATCTTAGTTTTTATTTTCATCATGAATAATGTCACCACCAAGTTTTTACCTTTGGTAAAGTTACAAAGTTTGTGCCATGATGATATATGATTATAATTGCCGCTTTGTTTATCTTTGTAATTGATTTATGCATGTTTAACCTAGTGCTCTCTTAAAAATACAGATCTGAATTTATTTAAATACTAGCTTAATTTTCAGCGGAGGTTATGATTAAAACAAAGACCCATAGTGTTTTATGTGCTCTCAAGTTATGAATAGATTGAAGATGTCTTTTATGCTCAAAAATATTGCTAACCTTGTCACAAATATCACTTGTGTGTTGCTCTACCTATCCAAAGCCTTATATATATTTGAGTGCATAAACCTTAGTGTACAAGATTTATTTTTGAGTGAGTTATTGCAGGCCATGATTTCTCTGGCCCGAGACTAAGAAGCTGGTCATTCCGTTTTTGCGTATCTATCTTTTTGCTAGCCTTTTATCCGTGCATTGTGTACCCCCACATCGGTGGTCTCACAAACTTCGCCGGATGTCCATCCTTAAACCAAATATCATTTTTTGTGATTACCTCCTTGACCACAACCTATCATTGAGAATGGATCATCAATTCAAGGAAGATCGCAAGACGGTGCCAACGTTGAAGATTTCAAGTATCTCTCCAAGGAAAATATCTCCGGTACCTACCTTATTTTTCGCCTCTTTGCTCGAGGACGAGCAACGTCTAAGCATGGGGGAGGAGGTAGGTACGGTGCTGCCTTAGAGTTCAAAAGGGAGTATTTTAAAAAATATATATATATAATGATGAAAGAAAAAATTCGGCGATGTACATGACTTCCAAGGTGAAGAAAGAAAAAATATATATATACAAGAAAGAAAGAAAAGAATGAGAAATATAAGAAAGAGAAGAAAAAAAATATATTTGTGCGTAAAATGAACTCCCTGGTTTTCTAAGAGTGCATTCAAGGCTTCAAGATAAAAAGATCCATTCTCATTTTCCAACCATGTGCAATCCGATAACGAGGACTTCTTTTGTGCCTCGGGATCACTCTCGCCATTTGCACATGTCCACCTATCTAAAAGTGTGTGTATTTTTCTCTTTCCCCTCCTTGATTTAACATTATTTTCCAATGACCTTTTTGACGAGTCTCGGTAAGACCATGAGAAGCTTGTCTTGTTATGACAACACCTCATTTATAAATTCTTGTTAGGACTAAACTTTCCCAAAAGCTCCATATAAAGCCTACCACATATATATGAGAGGGAAAGGAGTAGAATATATAGGCTTGAGAGACAAGTGAGATGAGAGTTTATGAGCAATACATGAGATGATTTAAATTTGTGAATTTGGTTTAGCTTTTCTTATCTCGTTCTTCATTTCAAAAATTCGAGATCCATTTAAAACTTTGTGAGCATGTTAATACTTGTGGGATAAGCTTAATAAGAATCTACCCTCCGTAGAGATGAAGGCTAGTACATTATGGAACTTTAATGAATTAAAATTTTGAGAGCATTATGTTTTCTCATGTGTAATCAAGTGCAAAGTTTAAACATTGTTTAGCAAATGATGATATCCATCGAAGGCTTACTCGAGGACGAGCAAGGTTTAAGCATGGGGGAGATGTTGACGGTGAAAATCCGTCAACCTAGCCATGAGTTTACCTTCGGTGTTGGCATGAGTTTTATACCTTATCCATTGGTACTAACCCCCGTGGTATAACAAGTTCACGTGTGCATGTCGGTTTTGGAGTTTAATGTTTATGCGGGGTTTTAGTGTTGAATGCAAGACTTTCGGGATAAGTTCATCAAGCACCTCATGACAAGACCTTGAAGTCCCGAACAAGTCATGCAATGAAGCAAAATTAACTCCAAGAAGCCGGGGACTCGATCCGAGAAGACGACAAACTCCGGGGGCCTCGACCGAGGAAAGTGCCGAATCTTGCAAGACAAGGAGTTGAGTCCAATTCGGAGAGAAACCGACGACATGGACCTACATGCGAAGGGGGAAACATCCGAGAAGCAAGGGAACCGACGTGGGACAAAGGAGCCCACGGGGCCGGGCCAAAATGGGCCCGGGCCGGCCGGCCCGGTCCGGTCGGCCCGTGCCCATTTTGGGCCCAAACGTGCTCTCCTTTGCCCTAGCCGCCAATCGGGCTATTTATAGCCCCCCGACCGAGAGCCACGAGGGGAAGATTTCGTCTTCGGCCGCCGAGGAGCAGAGAAGAGAGGGACACCATGTCGGAGAGGAGAGGGTCGAGCTAGTTGACTAGGGTTTCCCTAGCCGACGTGGGAACCTTGCATGGAAGACCACGTCGGAGTTCCGGAGCTAGAAGCAAGATCAAGGAAGGATCCCGGTGGTGATCTTGTGTATGTATCATTGTCATAGTTGAATTATCAAGTTGAATCTTTTCTTAGCGATCAAGTGTTTCCTCGAAGATTTCGTTTTTCGATCGGCTTTGCTTATTCCAATTCTATTCGCGCGATAGATTACATAGGGTGTTCTTGTAGCCGCGGTGGCTAGAGGTACACGCCGGATCTTCCGAAAGAATCTCGACTTGTCTTTTGACTCGCCCTAAGCTCCCCGCATGAATAGGGATACGTTGTGACGAACGGGGGTCTCGAAAGGCGGATGTTTTCGGATTTGGACGGGAAACCACGATTTAAAGAGGCTTCTATTAAGATTCGATTTGCTACTTCTTCGCTTGCTTGGAACTTCAACAAAAGGCTTACCCCGATCCCTCTAGATCGGTTTATCTACCCAATCTTACTTTGTTTTCTCCGGTCTTTAGTAGATTAGATTTGTTTCATGTCTTTTACTTAGATGCATTAGGTCTTTTATCGAAGATTGAAGTTACTTGGCTTTAATAGATTAAGTCTTGCGTCACACATTTGTTCCACGGATTCGATACCTTGGGTTCACCACTCGAGGGAAGAAGGGTCCCTTGACTACGACGGGAGACTTGTACGCTTGCGAGTCACGAACGAACTTTGATACAAACATTAACCGTCAACACGATCCATACTCGATGATAGGTTGTGGTCAAGGAGGGAAACACAAAAGATGATATTTTTGGTTTTAAGGGTGAATATCTGTCGGGGTTCTCTACCACTGGCAATAAATTTCTGTCGATCGTGCGTCGGGCTCGGATGGTTAGCGCATGAGACAACAGGGTTTATACTGGTTCGGGCCTCCGAGGAGTAATACCCTACGTCCAGTGTGCTGCAGCCGTGTTCCTGAGCCAGGTGTGCTCGTAGTAGGGGTTACAAGCTGTTCGGGAGAGGGAGTTCATTACCAAGTCCCGGGAGATGGCGTTCGATCCTATGGAGGTCTAACCCTTGCAACCATTGCCCTCCTCTCCCTTTTATAGTCACAAGGGGAAGGGCACAAGTGGAAGTAAAAAAGAGTTACAGTACTTGGCAGCTGACACGTCCCATCGTACGTCGTTGTCCATTAGGGTGCATTGAAGCCAAGTCGTGATGCCTTGTCGGGGGTGCCGCCGCGTGGCCGTGTTGGACTGTTCACTCCAAGACGCTTGGCCTTCCCCCCGAGTAGTTTGAGCTCGTCTTAGTCTGCCCGAGTGCTAGCTTGCCACGCCCGAGCCTAAGTCTAGGCTTGTGCCTGTCATAGAGGGTTCTTGAGTGCCTCGGGCTGAGTCTTGCGTGTGGTAGAGTGGGAGATTATGGCGATGTGTTGGCCGCGCAGCCAATCAGACCTGCATTAAGGCTCTTTCTGGGGTTGGCTGCCTGCAAGGCCGCCAGCTGTTGTTCCTACGTGACGTGGAGATTTGTTCCTCCACACGCGTCGGTGGCGATGTCCGTGCCGTGCGTCTGGGCCCACACATTAGTCGGAATCGGACTTGTCGTGCGAGGAGGAGACTTGTCGTGCGAGGCCGAGACTTGTCGTGTGAGGCGGAGACTTGTCGTGCAAGGGTTCCTCTAGTGGGAAACTGGTCGGAGGTGCAGCCAACTGGCCAGAGACTGGACGTCTTGCCAATGAGGGTCTTGACGAAGATCTCCAGGTGGACGGTGGACTCCTTCTAGATGTTGTAGTCAGCAAGGGTATGGCCATCCTCAAGCTGCTCGTCAGCGAACAGCGGACCCCACCTCGAGGGTAATGGTCTTGCTGTCTTGAGGGAGATTATCTCGCCCTCGAAGGGGGCCCTAATCTAGGCCATCGTCAGTAGCCCCCGAGCCTGAGTGGGAGTCGAGAATTCGTGCTCAGGCTCAGCCTGTTGATCTTGGCGTTGGTGGTATACTTCAAGTTCTCGGTGAGTGCGCGCGAGCGCATCCGCCGGATGTAGCCCCCGAGCTCGTGAGTGAGTTAGAGACTCGCTTGTGAGCTTTTATTTGTTGTCGTTGTAGCTTCGGGCCGTTTTGTCGGGGCAGTCGTGGCCGTCGTGGTGACGTGGGCATAGTTATGGGTGCGGGCATCTCGGCCGGCTTGACGACGTGACCGCTCCATCATGACTGCGTACAGACTCTGCAAGTCCGTATTCCACGGGAACCGAGGCGTCGCGCGAGTGGGCGGTTGTTTCGCCAGGGAGCATGCGTGGGCGAAAGTCTCGCTGACACAGCGGGCCCGGCTTCGAAGGTGAGGAGTCAAGTCTGCCCCCCTTTAAAACCGTGCGCCGAGCGCTGGTTCGGGACTTTGCCTCCCATCTGCTTCTTCTTCCTCTCGCACTTTGCCCTTTGCGTTCTGAGTTCTTCCGCATCCATAGCACTGCTGCTGCCTGCGCTTCCAGCTCACCCAAGACCTCTCCGTCGCAATGTCGAACTGGACGCACTCCAATGTCTCCCACGAGCAGCTCCTCCGTCTGGTCGAGGCGGGCCATCTTCCTCCCCTCACTGACGTCGTCGAGTGGATCGTCCCCGCTGACGAGTCTGTGCTGCGCCCTCCCTCAGGGTATGTGGTGTCATTCATGACCTTCCACGAGCGCGGCTTCTCCATCCCCGCCAACCAGTTCATTTGCGGGGTGCTGTTCACGTACGGGTTGCAACTCCAGCACCTCAATCTGAATAGCATCCAGCAGATGGCCGCATTCAAAGCGATGTGCGAGGGGTACCTTGGCATCGACGCCCACTGGCCCCTGTTCCAGTACTTCTTCAGGTTCACCTGCCTGAGGGATGGCTCCCGCGCGTGAAGCACCGATACGGCGAACCAGAGAGGGGGGAATGAATGGGAGCCGATAAAAATTCTTCTCGAAGGAGATGGAGACTCCAACAAGACGAACACGGCTTCCCACACACGTCTCCGACTCACTACCGAAGTTGTCCAAGCCCGCATAGCCACTGCAGTGCCACTGGACCTAGGAACCAACAAACAATCTTCCGAGCCAAAACACACCAACACGCACAGCGGAAACTTGCATGGCTTGCTGCCTGTGCTGCACCGGTTAGACCGATGGTCTGCGCCGGTCAGACCGGTGACACCGGTCATACCGGTGGACAGAGCCGGTCAGGCCGGTGGCTACAGCAGCCGCACAACAAGCGTTCCAGAAAGCCTCAGTGACTCCTCTAGGCCCTGGAACAAAAACACCCCCAAAACAGACCAAGAACTGACCAGCAGCACCAATACCCAAAGACACATGAGTCAAGCAGTTCACCCGAGGCAAATCCCACAGGAGACTTCCACCGGTCAGACCGGTCTAGAGCACCGGTCAAACCGGTGTAGCCTGGGCAGCTCGGGATGAACAGCACCCGTGGGTCAACTCCAAATCTGGACTTCGATCTCTCGAATCGCTCCACGGACTTGAACAAGACTTTGGGGATAATAGGAACACCTCATGAGGAGTCCGTGGCCATGATTTTGTCCACCAAAACTTGCCAAATCAAGAGGAATCGAAGAAATCCCGCCAAGAACTCCTCTAACCCTAGAACACCGAAAGCACCAAAATCGATCCCCTTAACTCACAGATTTGGGAGGGGAATCACAGGCCAAAGAACCACGAAGGGTTCCCACAAATTTCCCTCATCAAATCCCCAAGAGCAAGGTCCCGAAAACACCCTAGGAAAACCACCAAATGAGGGCTCCGAAAATCACCACCAAGAACAACCGGGAACAACACGACAAAGCCTTGAGGAACCACGCCGAATCATCTATACATACCAAGGAGGTTCAATAAAGGTCTAGCTTGCCGCTCGATCATCCAACCCTCTCACAAAATGTCACCATGAAGCTCTCAAGCTAGTCCTATGGAAATCCTAAGAAAATAGGAAGGGAAAAATAGGAAAGCAAATGAACTAGGGTTCCAAGAGATGGCTGCCATCCTCTCACCTCATGGGTTATATGGAGGCAACCGAAAGACTAAAATACCCTGACTTAATAACTAGGGATACAAGCCCCTCAAAGACAGTTTTGGAAGTCTTCAGATTTTCTCTATCGGACGGATGCCCGGCGACCGCACCCTGCTTAGCCTCGACGCAAGCCATGCGATCCCGACGCGTGTCCTCCGCTTCGAAGGCTCCGGACTGCGTCGTCGCACACCGGTCAGACTGGTGCTCCTCACCGGCCAGACTGGTACCCACCGGTCAGACCGATCAGACCCACCGGTCAGACCGATCTGGAGCTGTTGCAGCACCGTTTTCGGTTCTCCAGTCTTGGCTTTGTGGATCAACCAAGAAACCCAGTGGTTTTCTGGTGAACACTGGAAACCCCGCGAACTCGGTGTAGCCTCCGCCAATCGCCACTCATGACTCGGCTCCCACGTAGTCCCGGCTCGACCTTGGTTTTGAGGCTCAACCAAGAAACTGTCCATGACTTCATCTTGTTGTTCATGCTACCATGCGGCCCGCACTTGACCCCGCTGGCCACTGGGTCCCTCGAATGAAGCCTACTTGTCTTCTCCACACCTAGAGGCCTCACCGACGATGATCTTTCGCGCTTGTTCTTCACCTGCACCAACACCAGTCAAGCCGCAACCTGCACCTGCAATACTTAGCCAAGAATCAGTCCACATAATGTTGTCAATCACTCATCACACAAGGAAGCGATCATCCACCGGTCCTCGAACCAAACATGGTCCTCAATCTCCCCCTTGATGAGCGCATTGACAACACCCACATAAAGTAACAAGAGAGAAAAGGAAAAGAAAAGAAACGAATAAAAAGAAACTCCAACAAGCGATCGAAAGCCAAACAAAGGCAAAGAGCAAGATCACTTGAAGAAGGAAAGTCTCTGACCCCTTAGGCAAGGGCAACGGCTCGACACATCCAAGATAAAACTATGCTCAAGCAAAGAGCGCAAACCACCAAACCAAAGCTCGAAAAACCACAGAGAGCTCCCCCTGCACACATGCAAGCTCCCCCTGGAGGAATGCATGCAAAACACCACTTGAAACAAGGCAGCTGCACAACTCAGCTCTCACCGGTCAGACTGGTCACCACCACCGGTCAGACCAGTGCTCAACATGTGCACAGGACCAGCACTCTGACCGGTCAGACCGGTGCACACCAAAGCCCAGAAATGGCTCGAAACCACCTGAAAACCTTCTAAATGCATCTAGCAAGCCATTTCAAGCTCAAACTTCTCCCCCTTGTTGGCAATGCATGAATCAAGCCAAAAATGCAAAACTTTCAACCTAGAGCTTATGAAATAGACAAAATTCAACACATGTCCAAATGAGCAAGTTAGATACTCTATAGCTTCGTATTGACATCAACTACAAGATCACCAAGTTTCACAACCATTGGACGTAGCTAAGATGGATTTGGGCAATTTTGCGAAATATTTACCTCTCATGAGCAAAGTCCTAAACATGAGCAACACATGTCAAAATGGCAAAGCCACACAAACTTCATGCTAGGACAACCATTCTAATCATAAGACCATCACAAACACCCATAAGCACCTCATGTCATGTCAAAGCCACCGAGCCATGTGTCTACTTCTATATATGAGACTTCTCATTGGTAGACATCATGCAACGGTTTAACACCCAAAGCAAATTAAAGTTAGCACATATGACATGGGAGCACATTTTCCAAGCATTTTACATTTCATTTTCAGATTCGAATTTGGTACATGAAATGTCTTTGCGACAAAAAGGAGCTTATGCCCCTCCACAAGATAAAGCAAGAGGGCTAAACATTGATGATGGCAAATGAGCCTTTGGCCCCATATGATCAATAAACTAGCTATCCAACCACAAATTAAGCATAACCAAGCCACTAAAACATGTCAAGATCATGTAAAGGCATTTACTCACAAGAGAGCATACATGAGACATTTTTCAAAAACATAGCGATCAACCATGGATATAAATCAAGATTATCATGAGCTAAGACAAACTAACCATAGCATACCAAACAAGCTCACAAAGACATAAATATCATTCAATGGTGAACAATGTATATAAGAGAAGCTTTTCCTAACCAATCCATATGATACAAAATGCATGCGATCTAAGATACAAGGATGCCTATACATCATGTTACATATGCCATGCCAAATGCAAGAAATGCACAAAGGAAAGCTATACATATGCTACAAAGGAGCTCCCACACACCCAACTCAAGAAATCAAACACACACCAAGATCCCCCCGCAAACGAGTAAAAGTTGCTTGATATAGGGGTTTGGTGAAAATATCGGCTAGTTGGTCATGTGTGGGTACATAGATCAAAGCTATCTTTCCTTTCTCTATGTTGTCTCTCAGAAAATGATACCTCACTTCTATGTGCTTGGTTTTGGAATGGAGCACTGGGTTCTTTGCAACGCTTATGGCACTGGTGCTATCACATTGAAGTGGGTCTCATGGTGTATGTGATCCAAAGGAGCTGAGAGCAACAACTAGCAGTGGCAACGTACTCTGCCTCGGTAGTGGATTGAGCAACACTCGACTGTTTGCGGGAAGACCAAGACACCAAAGAAGATCCCAAAAACTGGCAAGTCCCAGAAGTCCCGGCAAAATCCGCATCGGAAAAACCATGAAGCGCCAAATAAGAGGACGCGGAGTACCAAAGATAGAAGTTGGGAGTGTGATGCAAGTACCTGAAAATTCGCTTCACCGCTTGCCGATGTGAAGTCCTCGGAGAAGCTTGAAAATGAGCGCACAGACATACCGAGAACTGGATGTTCGACCTCGTCGCCGTCAAGTAGAGGAGTGACCCGATCATGCTCTGGTACTCCTTCTGGTCCATGTGTTCACCTTCCTCGTCCGCATCAAGAGCTGTAGTCATACTCATCGGCATCGTCATAGCCTTGGAGTCCTCCATCTTGAACTTCCGCACGATGTCCTTGGTGTACTTAGCTTGGTGCACAAATATTCCTTCCTTTGATTGCTTGATTTGTAGCCCGAGGAAGAACTGCAACTCACCCATCATGCTCATCTCAAATTCCCTGCTCATATCCTCTGCAAACCTTGCAACAAGAGAATTAGACGAGGCACCAAAGACAATATCATCCACGTACACCTGCACAATCAGATATCTCGGCCCTTCCTAAGTAGAAACATGGTCTGATCAACCTTCCCCATCTCAAAACCTCTCTAAAACAAGAACCCCCTCAACCTACCATACCAAGCTATAAGCGCCTGCTTCAACCCATACAGCGCCTTCCTCAACTTGTACACCGGGGCACTTCTCACTCTCAAACCCCGGTGGTTGCCTCACATACACTTCTTCCTCCAACATACCATTCAGGAAAGCACTCTTCACATCCATTTGGTGCAACTTGAACCCTTTAGCCATGGAAAAGGCTAGAAGGATCCTTATCGCCTCCAAACAGGCTATGGGAGCAAAGGTCTCCTCGTAGTCGATCCCCTCCTTCTGACTGAACCCCCTGAGCAATAAGCCTTGACTTGTTTCTCACCACTTCACCTTTCTCTCCCTCTTTGTTCTTCCACACCCACTTTGTACCAATCGGCTTACACCCTGGGGGAGGGTCAACCGATTCCCAAACCTGATTCCTCTCAAAGTTCTCCAACTCCTCATGCATTGAATTAACCCAATTATGATCAGATAGTGCGTGTCCAATGTCTTTGGTCTCAAAGGTGGCAACAAATGCAGCTTGAGCGAAATGAGAATTGTTTCGAACCCTTGACCGTGTAGTACGTTCATTCATGTCGCCGATGATCCTTGAAGCTGGGTGATCCACTTGTACTCGCCGGGGAGGTTCTCGCCTTGATGCTACCTCCCCCTCAACTGTAGCTTCTCCTCGATCTTGATTCGTCGTCGTAGGTGTAGGAGAGGGGTCGTCAACCACTGTAGTCGAAGCAGTAGGTACATGTTCAGCCGGGGGCACCACACCGCCATCTTCATCATCTCCAAGTTCATGCTTCTCCTCCTAAAAGATCTCCTTGCCAAGCTCATCATCACCTGCACACTCAAAGACAAGCTGACTACGTGGCCGTGTCTCGTCGAAGGTTACCTCGCAAGTCTCCACGATTTGGTTAGTTTCAAGATTGAGCACACGATATGCTCTAAAATGAGATGCATAACCAAAGAAAATACCATCGACAGACCTAGCCTCAAACTTATCCAGTTTCTTCCCTTTCTTTAGAATAAAACACTTGCAACCAAAGACATGGAAGTGACTCACCTTGGGTGTACGACCTTGCATCAACTCGTAGCATGTTTTCTTCTTATGCACTCCGAGGTAGATCCTGTTAGACACAAAGCACGCGGTATTCACAGCCTCAGCCTAGAACCTTCTCGGAGTTCTATGCTCATCAAGCATCGTCCAAGCCATCTCACACAAGGTCTTGTTCTTCCTTTCCACAACACCATTCTAGGGAGGCGTGTACAGACTTGAAAACTGGTGTTCAAGACCCAAGTCATGGCAAAATGTTTCAAAATGAGAGTTTCTGAATTCTGAGCCATTGTCACTGCGTATTGCTCGTATGACATCTCCGTGCCTCTCGTTCCTCAACCTCAAGACAAGATCTCGAACAAAACCAAACGTCTCCCCCTTATCCTCGAGAAAGAACACCCACGCATACCGAGAACAGTCGTCCACCACAACAAGGACAGACCACTTCCCACCCGCAGATCGCACACGAGTTGGGCCAACAAAATCAATATGGAGCAGCTCGCATGGACGCTCAGTCATCACATCGGTGAGAGGCGGGTGAGAAGAGGCTACCATCTTGGCATGCCTACACGGCGCACAAACCAACTCTTTCTCAAGCCTCGACCGTGGCAATCCTTGGACCAAATTGAGTTTACTCAAGCGAGACAAAAGGTCAAACCTCAAGTGACCCAACTTCTTATGCCACTTCCACAACTCACTTGAAGAACCAACCAAGAAACAACGCTCCACACCAGAAGACTGAGAAAAATCAGTTCGAAACACCTGACCCTCGGGAACGACCATACAGACAAGGTCCCCTCGAGAGTCCAAAATCCGAGAACCACCAGGCCGAAACAACACCTCAAAACCCTCATCTAATAGCTGGGACACAGAAAGCAAATTGTACCCAAGCGATTGAACAAGAGCAACACGCCTGAGAGTGATCTTGTCACTCACCTTAATCTCACCTTCTGAAAGCACACGCCCACGCCCATTGTCCCCAAAAGTGATGTACCTCCTTGTCACCACCGGGACGAGACTTGAGAACCACCCCTTGTCTCCTGTCATATGCCTCGAGCAACCGAAGTCAATCAACCAAATGTTCTTCAAGTCTCCCACCTGAAATTCAAAAACGAGCACGTGAGCGAACAAACGACTCAGCACTGGGGTTAGTACCAAAAGAGTAAAACCAGTGCCGAGCCATTTGCTCGAAAGTGGGGTTAGCACAAACCAAACCATCTTTCCTACCAAAGCTACCTCCACGAACACCACCACGGTAACCACCATGAGGGAACCAACCCTCTCTACCTGGAGGAGGACCAAAACTGCGAAAGAAAGCCCGTGGACTGTCCCTCCTCTCCATCTCAAAGCAATGGATCCTCCCATTCCCGTATTGAGCACGAGGGGGAGAACGCCTAGCAAACTGACCTCCTGCAAACTCTCCAGCCCAACCACCAGAACCACGACCTCCAGAACCAAACCTCACACATGTACGAGCACGAAACCCGAACCGCCGCCTCGTCCGTGCCTCGCACCGGTCCGACCGGTGCCCCTCACCGACCGTCCGACCGGTGTAGCCCGGTCAGCAGCACCTCCAACAGCCTTTCGCTCTCCCCAAGCCGGAACTGTCCTCACACTCGCCTTGGCCCTGGGCATCTACACACGAGGCTCAAGTACACCTTCGGAAGGGTGATACTTGTCCTTGTTAGCCCACTCCTTTGCAATTCTCTCGTCTCACTTCCTCTTGAAGCAAAACTCATCCTTATGGCCATCTCTCCCACAATAGCCACAATGAAACCTCACAAGCTTCGGTTTAGGCTTGGGTTGGGGCTGCTCACTTGGTTTCTCTCCACTCGACTTCTCCACGAGTTTCTCCTCACTAGCCTTCTCACTCTCTTTCCCAGAGAACACTTTCCCCCAAAGTTCTCACAAACTTGATAGGCTTTCGGAAATCATTTGTTTGTGGGGGAAACACGGGTGGATCTGGAGTTGTGTCTAGTCGGTTCCTAAGATGGTTAGGTTTTGGAGGGAAATCATTTTTGTGGTGGGTTTTCGGTGGCTCTGGAATGTTTTCTCCACTTCCCTCACCAACCTTGTTTGCCCCAAGTCCCTCACCATCCTGCCTTTTGAATGTCTCGATCATTATCCTCAACTGAGGCTCATGACCAGACAACCAACCCATCATATTTCTCAGCTCATCATTCTCATCCTGCAAACGATCAACATAATGTGCAAGTTCCAAATTTTTCAAAGCATGCATTTCATAGGTAGAGCAAGATGTAGGAATTGATTCTTTCAGCTTAGCCTCAAGAGAAGCACTGTAAGCATGCATCTCATCAATTTTAGCATGCAAGACAGGGCAAGAAGTGCAAGCACCTAGCAAAGCAGATCTAGACTTAAGCTCAGCCACTTCAACCCTAAGCACATCTAGTTCCTCACACTTGGAAGCATGCTTTTCCTTAAACAAGGCAAGATCAACAAGGAAAATAGAGCAACCAGCACATTCAACAACACCAGAAACAACAAGTGAAGCTTTCAGAGAATCAATTTCTGGCTTAGCATCCAAATTCTGTGTTTCTAGCTCAGCCACTCCAGTCCTAGCATCCTCGAGTGAAGCCCTAAGCTCTTTCCTCATTTTATTAGCCTCTCTAAGCATGTCATCATGATTATCAAGCACCAAGCCAAGCCGTTCATTCTCCTGACGCAAGAAGGGGAGTTCATCACGCACCTCGTCGTCGGAATCAGAGTCCTAGTCGCTCGGTGTGCTCTTCTTGCTGTCGGAGCTCAACGCCATGGTGCAAAAGCCGTCTCTAGCGAAGCAGTTCAGCTCGCTCAGGTTCTTGGACGACTTCCTACTCTTGCGACGATCACCTTCATCTTCACTGCTGCTTGAGCTCGAGGTGGAGTACGCGAAACTGGAGTCGACGTCGCTCACTCCAACCATCGCTCGTGCCTTGCCTCGGCTCTCCTTCTTCCTCGATCGTCACTCGTCCTTGTGCTTGTTCTTGTGCTTGCTCTTGTGGTCACACCTCGACCAGTACTTGCCATCTATCCTTGACTTGTGCTTGTAGCCATCCTTGTTCTCGACCTTCTCCGGGCAGTCAGCGATGAAGTGTCCCGGCTTGCCGCACTAGATGCATGTCCTCGTGTTCCTCCTCATGTTCACCCGATTCTTGTGCAGCCTCTCGAATCTCCTCACAGCAACGCCAGCTCGTCCTCTCCAAGCACGTCGAACTCCTCATCTGGCATAGACATCAAAGAGGAGAAAGAGAACATCCTGGTGGATGGGTTAGTGTTAGCCTTTCCTTTCGAACCACCAACGAGGGCAAGACTATGAGAGTCAGTCGGGCCCTCGAGCTTGGCTGTCATGCCCCTATCCACCTCAGCCGACTTGAGCTTTGAGAACAGCTCGTTCACCGTCAGAGTGTCATACTTCTCCGACTCCACAATGGCCTCGAACTTTCCGCCCCAAATCGTACGATCCAACAAGTGTAGGAGCTTGACAGCTCTATCATGATCATCATACGGGAGCACGTCCACATTGGCCCTCATGTCGTTCAAAACCACCGTGAACCTCTGAAACAAGGCATCGATGGACTCACCAGGGAGATGAGTGAAGTTCTAGTTGTTAACACCAAAATTTGGTAAGGAGTCTGACTTGTGGGTCCAACTCGGTGAGAAATCCGTCCGGTAGAAGGAAGGTTTCTTCAGATGCGTTCGGCAGAAAAATCCGCGGTCGGCTATCTGCTTCCGTTCGGCAAAGGAACTGTTGAGCTGATTTTGCGGGATTGTGCGGTGACGTGGCTCAAGCGGAGAGGACGAATGGATGGATAGGCGATCAGGCTTAGAGATAAATTAGGTATCAAATCCATTCGAGGTTGTACTTGGCGGTGGTATAAATATGAGCCCCGAATGTATGTAACGGATATACGTAATCATTCTCAATACAAACCGGCTTTACGCCAAACCCTAGAGTCCATTTGTCGTGTCGTCGAGTTCTTCGAGAGGGTTCATCGATCCGTCGACCTCCGTGAGTACCGGCAACCTTGTATCATATCTAGTATCATGCGGTGGATTTAGATCGATGCAAGTAGTCTTGTTACCATGCTTAGTGTCATGCGGTAGATTCAAGCTTGGTTCAAGAGGGTTTCTTGTTAGGTCATGAGCCATGCAAGTAGGCTAAGATTTAGCTTGAAGCTAGTTATCGGCTCTATTGAATTTTGGCAAGATTCAATAGATTCATTAAGTTACCCCGTGTTGCTTTGAGTTTTGCTTTATGTTTAAATTCATGTAACACCTTTTTGCCCAATCTAGATGGGTTTGGATCGGCTTTATAGCTTTTGGTGATCCTTATGCGAGTCAAGTTCGATCCCTTGGCTATTTTAATACGTGGATCACGTGCTCCTTGATAGCCGAAACCGAATCGATCTAGGTTGTTACGTGTTGCGGGTTCAAGCTTGCCAACGTTTGTATAAATCTTGAAAGAACCGAGTATCACGCGGTAGATGCAGGTTTTTGGGTTGCTTTGGAGCTAGTCATCCGGTGTATTAGATTTCAGATCAATCTGATAGATTTGTCTTACTTGGTAATGTTCGTTCCTTCTTCATGGACCCCGATTCGGTTGTTCAGCCGTATTCGGTTATGTTTCTCGCGAGTAAAACACGTGCGTAACTTATGCATTAAATAATGTATGCTTTTGGCCTTCCATATTTAGATTGTATCATGCGGTGGATAGATCTATTTGTGGAAAGTGGTACGATCCCCATGCAAGTTGTATCATGCGGTGGATAGGTTTGCTTGGTGTCGTGCCTGACGGGTTTTAAAGTATCTAGACATGCGGTAGACTAGTGCTTTGGAATCTATGCATGCTTGTTTATTACATATTTATGCTCGCGCTTTACTTTATTTATTTATTTAATGTTGATTACCATGGGGATCGGTCGCGATCTTATGCATGTGCATCTTTGTCCAAACAAAGACCGATCGCCGTCATGCTTGCGTCACCCATTCGGCTATGTTACTTTTTCCTTCTTTAAGCTCCCGAATGGTTTCAGTTTGCTGGCAGATAGCTTTCTATAGTTATATGTCATCCCATTTGGCTTTATAGCCGTAAATATGGAACTGTCTGGTACCACCCAACAAGTTCCAGGCTTTGGTATTTAACTACTTTGTCTTTTGTTAATGTTCAGGGAAAATTGACTGGCACGTCTTGTGATTCTTTGCACGGGTGAAGCCAGCTTGTTCGGCTTGCTGTGTGCTTGGCGCTAGGTGCACATTTCGCGTCAACACACTTTTTGGCACGCCCAGTGGGACCACAGCCGAAAATCAAGATGCCTGACATCGCGGATATCATGGATGTCAACATCGAAGACCTCTCTCCTGAGCAACGGCAGCAGCTCCAGGACGCCGTGGACCAATTCCAACAGAAGTGTTTGCTGTCCTTCAAGAAGAACAGGAGCGGCGTCCCGTACTTGAAAAATGAGATGCCCAGGGTATTGTTGCCAGGGGAGAGCGACGCCACAACCCAGCAGGAGAGGGAGGGGTGCATGCAAGCATTCCGAGATACTGCGGACCACGTCCTAAGCAGGCACCACAGAGCTTTCCTGGGTGCGTTCAAACAAATGATGATGGCTGTCTTCGGTCCAGGCATGGAACAAAGCGTTCGCAAGACGCCCATTCAAGGAGGCACCGTGGAGTTGGGCGAGTCCAGTTCTCAACCGCCATTGCAGAGCCAACCCGGCCCCCGGCCTCCTCCTCGCAGCGCCGGGGGCCAAGCTTTCCGGCCCTCCTCCACAAGGCGCGCGGGGGTCGCCCGGTTCGGCCCCCCACCGCAGCCGCAGGAGGGCGACCGGTCCGGCCGCCCCGCGCAGGCGGCACGAGGTCAACCGCGCAACGGCCCGAACCCGTACCAGCCCACCTACGGGGAGTTGGCATTCGGCTCGCCTGGGGCCCTGCTTGCTTCCGGCTACAGGATTGCTCCAGCAAGCAACAGGCTGCAGAGGAATCTATACGGCGGAGGCTACCACGAGGTGGGGAACTACGAAGCCATCGACACTCTCCCGAACCCGGGTTACGGACCAGCTGCAGGCGCGCAGGAGGACGATATCCCAGCACAGAAGATGGCCGATTTGATGCAGAATCAATTCGGCCTCAAACCAAAAATGCAAGGGCCTACCTACACGCCGCCGTTCCCGGAGTGGTACTACAACGTGATCCTGCCGCCAAGGGTGAAGCCTCCGATGGAATTCACGAAGTTCTCCGGGTAGGATGACACGAGCACGGTGGAGCTTATCGCTCGCTACCTGATGCAACTTGGAGAGTGCTCATCTAAGGAAGCGTTCAGAGTCAGATACTTCCCCGCGTCACTGATGGGTGCAGCGTTCCAGTGGTTTTCATCTTTGCCCCCTCAATCAGTTAGCACGTGGAAGGAACTGGAACGAAAATTCCACACCCACTATTTCAGCGGCAGCTCGGAAAAGAAGCTGATCGACCTTGCTTCCCGCGCGAGAGACACGGTGAGACCCCCTTGGAATTCCTCGGGAGGTTCGGGGAAGTGAAGGGCATGTGTTTTTCGCTCAATCTACCGGACGACCGTTGGCCGACATGGCCATTGCCGGGATGCCGCCGGCCGTGCGTGAGAAGCTATTTGGCATGGAGTTCGATAACTTGGGCCAACCGTCCCAAAAGCCGTCGTTAATGAGCAAACAAGCATACGGTTTCAAGAAGGATGCTAGGTTCGGCAAACAAAGACGACGTGGCGGATATCTACAACCGGTCCCGGACAAAGCCGACCCGATGGAGGATTCGATGACGACCGGGACGTGGCCGCGGCCGAAATCATGTGGGGAAAAGAGCCATTGACTATGAATCGGCCGGGTCAAACGGACCAAAGGCACCTATGATTTCGACATCACAAAAGCCGACAAGCCGTTTGAGCTCCTGGTGAAGGAAGGCCGAATCGGATTGCTCGAAGGGCATTCCATGCTTCGGCCCGATGGAGTAAAGGAGAAACGTTACCGTGGCTTCCACGACAGAACTCGCACTCCATCAACGACCGCAGGGGTCTTCGTAATGAGGATCCGAAGGCCATCCAGGAGGGACACCTCAAATTTGATAACAAGATGAAGCTGGATGGCCACCCTTTTCCTCGAACATGGTGGGTTTTTCCGTCAACATGGGGACAAGTCGAGGAGAAGGGCAAGGTCAAAGTCTTGACCTCAGCCGGGGCAAGGCGGGATGGAGCAGTAGATCCGAACGTCAAGTGACCTTGGAACAGGTGCATGGTGAAGCCCCCCGCGTCCTCAAGAGCCATGTCGAGATCGGGGAATCATCCAGAGCCAAACCCAGGGTGACCACGCGTATCCTCCTCAATAAGTGGCAGCGCCAGCTGGAAAAGGAGCGCTATCAGAAGCGGAAGTACGAGGAGGAGAGGCGCAGGGCCGAAGAGGAAGCACGCAGAAGAGATCTGGAGCAATGCACGCGCGAGCAGGAGCGCGCGCACTGGGGATGTGCGTTCTTCAGGCACTGTTGGAACGAAGGTTTGAAGCTGCCCACGATGAGAAACTGCCCTGAGTGCAGTGATAGGTATTTTGAGTACAGGCAGGAGACTGCCAATCGCCGATCCGTCCATGAAAGAATTGGAAGGGTACATCCTAGCGAGGATCGGCATCAAAAAATTGAAATCATTGATCATCCCAGGAAAAGGCAAGCTGATTCGAGGTGGGCTGATCAAGAGGAAGACGAGGACAACTACTCTGGCAAAAGGGGCAATGGTGCCCGCCTGGCCTGAGAAAAAGTCAGAAGAGAAGGGTTCAACGCTTGAGGAACCATGAACTGAGGCAGGCAGGGATCCAGACAAGGCAGGTGTGGCGTCCAATGGATAAACCTGAAGGGTCAAAACGTTCGGCTCCAGCGTGCATGGTATATTTTCTACCAAATGAATTTATGGCTCCCGCTAATCGGGTTGTGCGCAGAAGAGGCGTCCCCGGACGATGAGCAGCATCGAGGGGCCGATGGCGCGGCTCGGTGCTAGCCAAGCAAGCCATCTTCGACAAACCGGCCAAAAATCGACACATGAGGCCGCCGTACTTGAAGGGATATGTCAATGGCAAGCCATTGACCAAGATGTTTGTCGACGGTGGAGCGGCGGTCAATGTAATGTCGTACACCACCTTCGAGAAACTTGGCATGGGCCCTAGCGATCTGACGCCTACAAGCATAATACTGAACGATTTCGCCGGGAATCCTTCAGACACCAAGGGATGCGCTCACGTGGATCCGATGATCGGGTCCAAGACATCGCTCACGACCTTCTTTGTTATCGAAGGTAAAGGAGCCTACGCCCTCTTCGCTTGGACGGGACCGGATTCATGCCAATTGCGCGTCCCATCCACCATGCATCGGCGGCTCATCCAATGGGTGGATGATGATATTGAGGTGGTCTAGGCAGATGACTCCGTGAGCGTTGCAAACGTGGAACCGGCTTTCGCGGGAGTATCAAGGCGTTGATCGTTTCTCGTGGAAAGAGCGGGGAGAAGGTCCCGTTGAGCTCGTCGGCAGCCGATCAACACCGATTCAAGCAGTCGGCTCTTATAGCAATTTTTAATGGAGAACCCCGTCGATGGTACTGATGGCAAGTTGGGGCGAGGATTCATGTCGGCTGATAAATTAGAAGAAGTTGACATTGGAAGCGGTGACAAGCCAAGGCCGACGTTCATCAGCGCAAACTTGCAATCAGACTTCAGGGAGGAATTAATCAAGCTACTCAAGGAATATAAAGATTGCTTCGCCTGGGATTATTCGAAAATGCCTGGACTGGATCGTTCCATCGTTGAGCATCGGTTGTCAATCAAATCTGGTTTCAAACCATACAAGCAACCACCCCGGAAAATCTACAAGGATGAGGTATTGGCCGATGTGAAGAAAGAAGTTGAAAGATTACTTGATGCAAACTTCGTTCGGCCATGCAGATATGCGGAGTGGATTTCTAACATTGTCCCTGTTTACAAGAAGAATGGAAAGATGAGGGTCTGCATAGATTTCAGGGATTTGAACAGAGCTACTCTGATGGATGGTTACCCCATGCATGTTGCCGATTTGTTGGTTGACGCCGCTGCTGGACATAAAGTTATCAGTTTCATGGATGGCAATGCGGGATACAACCAAATTTTTATGGCAATAGAAGATATATCAAAGACGGCCTTCAGATGTCCTGGTCATATAGGCCTGTTTGAATGGATTGTCATGACTTTTGGGTTGAAAAATGCCGGTGCAACTTATCAGTGAGCCATGAACTACATCTTTCATGAGTTGATCGGCAAAGTCGTTGAAATTTACATTGATGATGTCGTAATCAAGTCCCTTAGTCATGACACACATTTGGAGGATGTGAAAAGGACCTTGGAGTGCACCCGAAAGCATGGCCTGAAGATGAATCCAAACAAGTGCGCTTTTGGAGTATCAGCTGGAGAGTTCTTGGGATTTTTGGTCCACGAAGGGGGGATTGAAGTTGGCAAGAAGAGCATGAAGGCCATTGATGAAGTTGTCCCTCCAACTAATCTTAAGGAGTTGCAATCACTGCTCGGCAAAATTAATTTCGTAAGGAGGTTCATTTCAAATTTGTCACAGAAGGTTTTGCCATTTTCTCCATTACTGAAACTAAAGAAAGATCAGAAGTTCACATGGGGCGACGAACAACGAAAGGCTTTTGACGAGATCAAGCAACACATGAAGGAGCCACCAGTGTTGGTCCCTCCTCAATTGGAAAAGAAGCCTTTCAAGTTGTACGTGGCGGTCGATACCCAGACCATTGGTTCGGCCCTTATTCAAGAATTCGAAGGAAAGGAGCGGGTAGTAGCATATCTTAGCCGAAAATTACTTGATCCTGAGACCGGGTATTCTACGCGGAGAAGCCGTGCTCGTGCGTATACTACTCGTGTACAAAGTTTCAAAGACTACTTGTTGAATGCCGAATGCACTGTGTATTCCAAGTTTGATGTAATAAAACATATGTTATCTATGCCAATTTTGAATGGCAGGATTGGCAAATGGATCTTGGCTTTATCAGAGTTTGAGTTAAAGTTCGAATCGGCAAAGGCTATTAAGGGTCAGATCATTGTCGATTTTATAACTGAACATCGTGATCCATCAATTGATTTGCTTGAAATTACTCCTTGGGCTTTATTTTTTGATGGATCATCATGTGGTAAAGGTGGGGGAGTAGGGATTCTACTGATTTCGCCTAGAGGTGAGATGTTTGAGTTTGCCATCCCTATACGTGCCCCACCGTTACAAACAATCGGCCGAGTACGAGGCATTGCTTCGAGGGCTTCAATATTTGAGAGAAGTCGGGGCCGTTTCGGTTGAGGTTTATGGAGATTCGAGTTGGTAATCAAGCAATTGAACAGCCAATACGAATGCAAAAGTGAAGCACTGAGGAGTTACTACGAAGAATGCAGGGAGATCTTGAAGAGCTTTCCATTGGTAACTCTACAGCATATTCCTAGGGAACATAATGAAGAAGCGAACAGGTTGGCTCAGAGCGCCTCTGGTTACAAAGAGAGTCAAGAAACATTTGCTGCAGACATATGTGCACTGGGAACGGATCTCGCGGAGGATGATTGGAGAAAAGATATCGTTGACTATTTGAAAGATCCATCCCGAAAGGTCTCTGGGAAGCTCAGGTACAAGGCCATAAAATTCGTTCTTCTGGATCACAATTTGTTTTACAAATCATTAGATGGGGTGTTGTTACGATGCCTGGGTCCAGAAGAAGCCAAGAAGATGATGAGTGAAGTGCATGACGGGATATGTGGAGCACACCAATCGGCCTACCGCATGAAATGGGTTGTCAGGCAAGCTGGGTGCTTTTGGCCGACGATATTAGAGGATTGCTTTGAGTATTACAGGGGATGTCAGGATTGCCAGAGGTTTGGAAATATTCAAAGGGTCCCCGCGTCAGCATTAAATCCCATTATCAAGCCATGGCCATTCAGGGGCTGGGGTATAGACTTGATTGGCCAGATTAATCCACCATCTAGCAAGGGGCATAAGTTTGTGCTTTTGGCTACCGATTATTTTACTAAATGGGTAGAGGCTATTCCACTGAAGAAGGTGACATCGGAAAACATGGTTGAATTTGTCAAGGAACACATCATCTATCGGTTTGGAATCCCTCAGACAATCACAACTGATCAAGGGGCCCAATTCGTGTCCCTGGAGTTCAGAGAATTTGCCGAAAGCATGGGAATCAAATTGCTTAATTATTCTCCCTATTATGCCCAAGCTAATGATCAGGCAGAGGCTTCTAATAAGATCATGATCAAGCTGATACAAAAGAAGATCGACCAGAAGCCAAGGAGGTGGCATTCGGTGCTCAGTGAGGCACTGTGGGCTTACCGAATGGCCCCTCATGGAGCTACAAAGACGTCTCCTTATGAATTGGTTTATGGACATCATGCGGTTCTACCTTGGGAGATGCAATCAGATTCCAGGAGAATCGTGTTACAGAAAGATTTAAGCTCCAAAGATTACAGGTGGTCTAATGATGGATGAGCTAGAGGATTTACACATGATCCGTCTCGGGGCCCCGGAAAACATCGAGAAGAACAAGCCGCGGGTTGCCAAGTATTATAACAAGAGAGTAAAAGTCGTGCAATTTACGAAGGGGATTTGGTTTGGAAAGCGCTATTGCCGATTGGAACCAAATACAGTGAATTCGGCAAATGGTCCCCTAACTGGGAAGGACCCTTTCGCGTGGTCAGATGCGTCCCTGGTAATGCATACATATTGAAAACTTTACTAGGAGAAGAATTTTCCGCTGCAATAAATGGGAGATATTTGAAGAAATATTATCCTAGTATTGAAATCGATCGGTGATCACCAGCAGTGGGATTACATGCATCTGACACAGGAATAGCCGGCGCTCAAGAACGGGGGCGCCTTTAGAACAAAAAATCCCAAACAAAGGAAAATGGCCAGTGCCTAGATGCATTGCCCTTAGCACAAAACTACGTTACAACTGCCTCTTGCAGGTTTACGTCCAAAGACCCTGGTGATCAGGACTTCGAGGAGGTGGGAAGCAGAAGGCCTGGAGGAAGAAGCGGAAGTATGATTCAATCTTTTCTTTGCTTCTTCGGCTGCTCCCTCTTCAGTTGCTCCAGGACCACCGTGACGGCAACTTGGAATGCACGGGGGTGACCATGATTTGTTGCCTCCACCAAGCTGTCCCAAGCCACTTTCAGGTTGTTGTACCTATCAGAGACATCTGAAACAGAGGAGTGGTTGTTAGGGGGAAAGAATCCAGATGTGGACACGAAGTCAAGAAGGAGTCAGAAACATTTACCTCCCACTAATGCCTCCAAAGCCATGCGACGCTCGCGCTCGGCCTGGCAACGAGCGGTGATGTCCCTGAGGTCGTGCTCCAGGTGCCGAACGCGGCGGCGCAACTGATGGCTGGTCCTCTGTTCAGGCGTGGCACCCTCTCGCTTCGAGGGAGGAATCGGAGGAGACGTATTCGAGCATGTCTTCGGTCCCAATGATTTCTTCAGGAAGCAAATCAAGGCTGGAAGAGGAAAGGTAGAGAGGAGGTAAAGCGCGAGATCATATGGGAAAACAAGGAGTAAATCAAGGGAAAACTCACTCTCGAATCATGCGTTTCTTCAGAGCGCTGCTCTCCTGGGGTTGCTTGCCTTTGTCCATGGCCTTGGGATTTTTTCCTCTGAGGACAAGGGAGGAAATGAGAAGTGATGGATGAGTGTGCGAGTGGATTTGCAGGACATCTCAGCAGGCTATTTTATTGACCGAGGGGTTGGGAGTGATGACTGGCCGGCGTGCACTATTGGAATACCAAACGGCAGGGTTTTCTTCCTGAATGCGAAGGGTTTTCGCTTGAACAGTGCTTACGGATTGCCGATTCAGGGATCTTCTGTGGATTTTGCGCCAAGGGGCATCTGTTTTCGCGTGTTCGGCTCAAGCTAGTTCCAGGAAAAACAAGAGTCACGAATGCAAACATGAAGAAAATCATCGCAGTGCGGGCACAGAATTCAAAAGTTTATTATTATTGCCGATATCAAGCATCCCTAATACAATCTAGTCAAAGAGCCTGTTCAGCACATATTGGGGATGAGTGAGTTCGGCAATGGCGTCGCCGTGGCCATCGAGGCGCTCCAAGATAAGCTCAATCTCCTCGATGTCTTCGGCGCGCCGCCCGAAGCCGCGCGGCTCGGTGGAGTAGTCGACGTCGGTATGCGTCGCCATGGCGGCCCGGTGCCCGGGGTGGTGCCCAAGCGGACGCCATGGGTGGCCACTTCGTCCACGCGATGCTCCACCGCAGCAAGGCGCTCCGCCCGCGTGTCTCCGCGGGCGTTCACCTTGTCGGCCAATTGCTCCACCGGCATCTTTAGCCGGGTTGAGCTTGGCATCACGGGCCGCAAAGTGCAAGAAAAAGGGAGATTAGCATCAAAGGCCGGATTGGATCAAAGAGCGGTGTCGGGGCCGTACCGTCGATGGTCTCCGGCGGCACCGCTTGCGTTGGTCTTCCCACTCCAACTCGGCTATGCCGGGCCTTTTTGGAGACCTCCTCCCGGCTCGCGCCGGGCCACCTCCGGCCCGCCTTGAAGCGAAGAGCGTCGAGTTCCCCGTAGGGCACGGGGGAGTGACCATCGGACTCCGAGGAGTCGTCCGGTAGGGGCTGACCGGCCGGCGCGGGAGATGGATTCCATTGAATCAACCTGAAAAAGGGATGATCGTCAAAACAAAAGGGAGTCAAAGATGAACCAGAAAAGAGGAATTGACGATCATTGCCTCCAGCGCGCGCTGGCGCGGCTTCCCTCCGCCTCATCAGAGGCGCGGCGTCGGTTAAGGCTGCGCACCATGCTTCTGGGATTTGCACTGTTTGGAAAAGAAGAAGGCTTGAGGTTGGCAAAGATTTGAGAGCTAAAGGCTTGGTGGAGAGCTAGGGGCACCTACGGTTTTCATTTATAGGCTTGGCAAGACAGATCGTGACCTCAGGTCGTGGCTCTGGATCGTGGCGCATATCCCAAGAAAATCGGAAGGTGGAAAGGTTTCCTTGACCAGTCCGCCGACGGGTCGTTTGGAGTTCTAGGCTGAGTCATATTCAGTTGACTGGCTCGGCTGAGAGGAGTCAAAATGCCATTCGGGTATTGGCATTTCTTTACCAAAAGGGTCGTTCAGCGTTGCATCTAAGGATGCGCAGAAGAAAAGAGAAATAAAATTGCAAGAACAGATGTTACAAGAGCGACCAATTCGGTTACACATCGATTGAAGCATCTAGATGTTCAAATATTTCGCAATTACACTACGGACATTCGATGTTGCTTGACAAAAACTTTCCATCCGCTCTTGATAATCTTTCTGGGTGCTGGACAGGGTGGTAAATTCTGCATCACATTGATTCACCTTAGCTATAGCCGAAATTGCTTCCTCTTGGGTCTTCTCTATCAATCCAGGGAGCTCGGCTATTTTCTTGTCATCGGCCTCTATTTCAGCTGACAGGCTTCTCAGTTCTGCCTCCAAGGCGGCTTTTCTGGCGACCTTCAATTCACGAGAAGCTTGCAGTTTGGCCAATGTATCTTTGTGGCTTTCGGTTTGAGATTGTGCCCCCTTCACGGCTTGTTCAGCTCGGGCCCTCTTCTGTTCAACAGCTGGGCGGGAGGACACGTTTCTCAGAGCTTGTCTTATGGGCACATAATGGATTTCTAGACCGGAGATTAATGCAAGCGAGGCATTGATGTCCTCAGGGAGTTCTTGGCTGATGGGTTCAAGCATTTCTTCAAAGTGATCAAGATCTTTTTGAACTGATCTCGCGCATCTTTTTGCAGCCAGGCAAAAATCTCCTTGAGCTTTTCTAGCACCTCCTCTGACAAAGTTTGAGGCACTCCTTCCCTTGCCTCGGCAACTGGATTGTTCCCCATTGATGGACTTGATGATGATGGGGCCTGGTCCTGAGGAAGCAATATTGCCGAGTCAGGAGTGTTTGAAGTAAAAGGTAGCAGGGTTAAGTGCAAATAAGTACCTCATGTCTGATTTCCTGAACTGGAGCAGGATTTTGTTCGGGGGGCGGCCACCGGTGAAGGAGGTGTTCCGTGCAAAGCCGAAGCTTCGTGTGAGAGGGCGCCGATGCGCTTTTTAGCAACTCGAGAGCTTCGGGTCGAGGAGGAGATGGGTTCACCTCTCGCCGGGGTTGATGTTTCGCTGACCAGTAGGTGATTGAGCCCTTGGAGGACTTGATGGCTCTGGTTGGATTGGGAAATTTATCTCTGGTGAGTTTGGTGCTTCTGTCTGAACAGGGGGTGATTGAGTCCCTGATGAAGATGAGATTTCCACTTGAACAGGTGGCTCAACCCTGGATGGACTTGCTTGTTGAGACACTGGGACGTCCACAAGTTGATCCTCCATTGTTTCTTCTGCAAATGCCAAATTAGGAATGAATGCCAGTGTTCATCCTCAAGAAAAAGACAGTAAAGGTCATACCAATGGATGGGGCATTGGTAGGTTCTGAAGCCGAGGATTGTTGAGTTCTAGTCTGAAAAAGAGTAATCCTATGATCAAGAAAGGAAGAAATTTTACCTCAACAAGGACTTTCTTGATGGTTCTTCTCCTCTTGGCATTCGGAGGAGCAATCAGAGACAAGCCTTGCCTCCTGTCAGCAGTAATGCTGGACAGAGTTGGATCTGTTGTGGCATACCAAGCCATTAACTGAGCCAGGGTTGGTGATCTGAGTCCCAATGCTGAGATTGGGCCTACTGCATTGTAAGCGATCTCCCTGGACAAAGGGGCAAGCATTGTGTTCTGTGGGAAAAAAAGATAAAATCAGGATCATGGTTGGAGGAGGGAATGTCTGATTTAAGGATTAATCATATTACCTCTGAAGATGGTTGAAAGTCAGGCATCGGTGCTACGTAACAAATGCACGGAGCTCACTAAAGATGTGATCATGGAATTCTTGCCACCGGGAATTGAAGGTGGGGTGAGCTACCGTTGTGGGTATGAAAGGCCGGGTGTAAACGGAATGACCGCATACATATTGAAAAACTCGCTAGTTTGAATAAGTTTTTTGATTTCCTCTCCGGGCTTGAGGAATTCATGCAGAAATAGTCTTGGGGCATCTGGCCACATCCGAGTTGCCGAGCCATCAGGTTGGGCTGATAATATTCATAAGTACTATGGTTCAGCCTTCCTCCACTGAATTCAGCCGGCAGAATGCATGGGCGGATAATGATATTGAGGATCTCCAGGAATCTTCCATCTTGGCATTCAGTTTCAAATGAGAACTCACAAGGGAGAGTCAAATTGTCATTGTCCAAATAAGGGAGCCAGAGAGGGTTTTGGAAACCTTTGAAGAAGAGCTCGAAGAGCTGGCTGACGTTCTGCTTGATGAGGACAGTTGAAGCAGCTTCTCCATAAGTCTGGCATCCTCTGGTGGCTTGGGGTTCCCCTTCATGATGATTGGATGAAGGGAAGAGCCAGGTGTTTAAATCAACACCAACAATCTGATGCATGTGCAGTTGCAGCCACATTTGGATAAACCACCAGGGACCGTTGACACATGCTATCCTTTGGCTGGTGTACATCTGGGTGACAGTTTGATGAAGCATGTGGTACACACTACCCAGGAGGTATTTCCCAAGAGGGAATCGATTGCCATTGGCTAGGTGTGAAGCCATTGCAATATGATTTAGGGTAGGCTCATTGGCTTTACCACAGAAGATGAACCTGCATAGCCACATGTTCAGAAACGCCCTGTATTCAACTTCACCAAGGGGGGCATCCTTCATGTGATTCGGGATATAATTCTTGTATCCGCTCCCCGGTTTCACCCCCGTTTGTCCGGGAGGAACCTTTGAAATCCCGGGGACGAACGGAGCCTCGTAATGTCAAGGCCGGTAATCATGTACACATCGGCCAGAGTTGGGGACATCGGGCCGTGACCAAAGAGGAAGGCATTGACGCCATTTGACCAGAAGTGGCAAGCCGCTATCAAAAGGTCTTCGTTCTTGGGGGTCTCGGCCAAAGATAATTCCAAGCATTGAGCAATGCGGAGGGTATCCCAATTCTGGGTCCTGGCACTCTTGTCTGCAAGGATTCTCTGTTACCAATTTTTCCAGCCTGCGATTGGTGGCAAGGGCCAGTTCTTGAAAGCATCCTGCCACTGAGGAGGTGTGGTCAAAGCCGCTTTGAAGGGGATCCTTCGGATTCAGCTGCGATAAATTCTCGAGGATCAGAAGCTCCCACAGGACCAAGGTAGTAGGATCTTGAATTGGCCTCGGTACGAATCAAAAGCTCGGTGGAAAGCTCCTGAAGGAAAGCGGAAAAGAAATCTCAGGTAAAAAATTGAAAATCTAAGTGCAGAATGAAGCTTATGGAAGAGGAATTTACCTGAGCAGCTTGATTTTGAGCCGCCATTGGGGATTCGAGCTCAGAACAAGGGGATCTAGGGTTTGGATCTAGACGAAGATTCCGGCGGATTGCGAAGAGAGAGAACAGGTGTTAAACAGATTCGATTTGAAGACGTTGGTGGCTGGAGTCAACTCCGGAATAAAAATCACTTTTATCCCGTAATTGAAGGGGCATGTGTTAACACCAAAATTTGGTAAGGAGTCTGACTTGTGGGTCCAACTCGGTGAGAAATCCGTCCGGTAGAAGGAAGGTTTCTTCAGATGCGTTCGGCAGAAAAATCCGCGGTCGGCTATCTGCTTCCGTTCGGCAAAGGAACTGTTGAGCTGATTTTGCGGGATTGTGCGGTGACGTGGCTCAAGCGGAGAGGACGAATGGATGGATAGGCGATCAGGCTTAGAGATAAATTAGGTATCAAATCCATTCGAGGTTGTACTTGGCAGGGTATAAATATGAGCCCTGAATGTATGTAACAGATATACGTAATCATTCTCAATACAAACCGGCTTTACGCCAAACCCTAGAGTCCATTTGTCGTGTCGTCGAGTTCTTCGAGAGGGTTCATCGATCCGTCGACCTCCGTGAGTACCGGCAACCTTGTATCATATCTAGTATCATGCGGTGGATTTAGATCTGATGCAAGTAGTCTTGTTACCATGCTTAGTGTCATGCGGTAGATTCAAGCTTGGTTCAAGAGGGTTTCTTGTTAGGTCATGAGCCATGCGGTAGGCTAAGATTTAGCTTGAAGCTAGTTATCGGCTCTATTGAATTTTGGCAAGATTCAATAGATTCATTAAGTTACCCCGTGTTGCTTTGAGTTTTGCTTTATGTTTAAATTCATGTAACACCTTTTTGCCCAATCTAGATGGGTTTGGATCGGCTTTATAGCTTTTGGTGATCCTTATGCGAGTCAAGTTCGATCCCTTGGCTATTTTAATACGTGGATCACGTGCTCCTTGATAGCCAAAACCGAATTGATCTAGGTTGTTACGTGTTGCGGGTTCAAGCTTGCCAACGTTTGTATAAATCTTGAAAGAACCGAGTATCACGCGGTAGATGCGGAGTTTTTGGGTTGCTTTGGAGCTAGTCATCCGGTGTATTAGATTTCAGATCAATCTGATAGATTTGTCTTACTTGGTAATGTTCGTTCCTTCTTCATGGACCCCGATTCGGTTGTTCAGCCGTATTCGGTTATGTTTCTCGCGAGTAAAACACGTGCGTAACTTATGCATTAAATAATGTATGCTTTGGGCCTTCCATATTTAGATTGTATCATGCGGTGGATAGATCTATTTGTGGAAAGTGGTACGATCCCCATGCAAGTTGTATCATGCGGTGGATAGGTTTGCATGGTGTCGTGCCTGACGGGTTTTAAAGTATCTAGACATGCAGTAGACTAGTGCTTTGGAATCTATGCATGCTTGTTTATTACATATTTATGCTCGTGCTTTACTTCATTTAATTATTTAATGTTGATTACCATGGGGATCGGTCGCGATCTTACGCATGTGCATCTTTGTCCAAACAAAGACCGATCGTCGTCATGCTTGCGTCACCCATTCGGCTATGTTACTTTTTCCTTCTTTAAGCTCCCGAATGGTTTCAGTTTGCTGGCAGATAGCTTTCTATAGTTATATGTCATCCCATTTGGCTTTATAGCTGTAAATATGGAACTGTCTGGTACCACCCGACAAGTTCCAGGCTTTGGTACTTAACTACTTTGTCTTTTGTTAATTTTCAGGGAAAATTGACTGGCACGTCTTGTGATTCTTTGCACGTGTGAAGCCAGCTTGTTCGGCTTGCTGTGTGCTTGGCGCTAGGTGCACATTTCGCATCAACACTAGTACTCTCTCCGGTAGGTTGCATACATCCGAGCCTGAACCTGGGCATTCCCAACATGAGCCTCCTTCAACACCAACCAGATTCTACAAGCCAAGTGATCGGTGTGCACCGATCGAACTCAGGCTGACACAAAGCACGAAACAAGTAGTCAACCGCCTTATTGTTGGCGTCGAACATGTCCCTCGATCCTGGAGCATGGAAGTTCATTGGCTGGACATAGCCTGTGTCCACCGTGACATCCCAAAGGATCTAACCCTTTCCATGGAGAAACGTCGCCATCTGCTTACTCCACATCTGGTAGTTATTGCCATCAAAGTGTGGAGGACCCGAATCCCGTTTTTGGTACGCCATCCTTGGATCTTAGACTAGTTAAGAGTCAACAAAGATCTGAACCGGCTCTGATACCACTTGAAGGATCGATACGGCGAACCAGAGAGGGGGAGTGAATGGGAGCCGATAAAAATTCTTCTCGAAGGAGATGGTGACTCCAACAAGACGAACACGGCTTCCAACACACGTCTCTGACTCACTACCCAAGTTGGCCAAGCACGCGTAGCCACTGGAGTGCCACTGGACCTAGGAACCAACAAACAACCTTCCGAGCCAAAACACACCAACACGCATAACGGAAACTTGCACGGCTTGCTGCCTGTGCTGCACCGGTCAGACCGATGGCTTGCGCCGGTCAGACCGATGGATAGAGCCGGTCAGGCCGGTGGCTACAGCAGCCGCACAACAAGCGTTCCAAAAAGCCTCTGTGACTTCTCTAGGCCCCGGAAAAAAAACACCCCCAAAACAGACCAAGAACTGACCAGCAGCACCAAGACCCAAAGACACACGAGTCAAGCAGTTCACCCGAGGCAAATCCCACAGGAGACTTGCACCAGTCAGACCGGTCTAGAGCACCGGTCAAACCGGTGTAGCCTGGGCAGCTCGGGATGAACAGCACCCGTGGGTCAACTCCTCCAAATCCAGACTTCGATCTCTCGAATCGCTCCACGGACTTGAACAAGACTTTCGGGATAATAGGAACACCTCATGAGGAGTCCGTAGCCATGATTTTGTCCACCAAAACTTGCCAAATCAAGAGGAATCGAAGAAATCCCGCCAAGAACTCCTCTAACCCTAGAACACCGAAAGCCCCAAAATCGAGTCCCTTAACTCACGAATTTGGGAGGGGAATCATAGGCCAAAGAACCACAAAGGGTTCCCACAAATTTCCCCCATCAAAACCCCAAGAGCAAGGTCCCGAAAACATCCCAAGAAAACGACCAAAAGAGGGCTCCGAAAATCACCACCAAGAACAACCAGAAACAACACAACAAAGCCTTGAGGAACCACGCCGAATCATCTATACATACCAAGGAGGTTCGTACAAGGTCTAGCTTGCCGCCCGATCATCCAACCCTTTCACAAAATGTCACCATGAAGCATTCAAGCTAGTCCTATGGAAATCCTAAGAAAATAGGAAGGGAAAAATCGGAAAGCAAATGAACTAGGGTTCCAAGAGATGGCTGCCATCCTCTCACCTCATGGGTTATATGTAGGCAACCGAAAGTCTTAAATACCCTTACTTAATAACTAGGGATACAAGCCCCTCAAGGGCGGTTTTGGAAGTCTTCAGATTTTCTCTATCGAATGGATGCCCGGCGACCGCACCCTCGCTTAGCCTCGACGCAAGCCATGCGATCCCGACGCGTGTCCTCCGCTTCGAAGGCTCGGACCGCGTCGTCGCACACGGTCGGACCGGTGCTCCTCACCGCCGGGACCGGTACCCACCGGCCGACCGTCGGACCCACCGGTCCGACCGATCCGGAGTCGTTGCGGCACCGTTTTCGGTTCTCCGGTCTTGGCTTTGTGGATCAACCAAGGAACCCAGTGGTTTTCTGGTGAATGACTGGAAACCCCGCAAACTCAGTGTAGCCTCCGCCAATCGCCACTCATGACTCAGCTCCCACGTAGTCCCGGCTCGACCTTGGTTTTGAGGCTCAACCAAGAAACCGTCCATGACTTCATCTTGTTGTTCATGCTACCATGCAGTCCGCACTTGACCCCGCTGGCCACCGGGTCCCTCAAACAAAGCCTACTTGTCTTCTCCACACCTGGAAGCCTCACCGACGACGACCTTTCGCGCTTGTTCTTCACCTGCACCAACACCAGTCAAGCCGCAACCTGCACCTGCAATAATTAGCCAAGAATCAGTCCACACAAAGTTGTTAATCACTCATCACACAAGGAAGCGACCATCCACCGGTCCTCGAACCACACATGGTCCTCAGTGCGGCAATGATCAGCTGCGCTAATCTCCGGACGAAGCAAGGCCGCAGCGACGACTACATCTCGATGACGCTGACCAACTCAAATAGTGGCTGGCATAAGGGGTGGTTCTACTTGCGGAACGACTTCGAGTTCGTGCTCCTGTCGTACACCGGGTGCTCCATCGCGAAGTCGCAGAGGAACTAGTCGGATGGCCCTGCCAAGAAGGAGTAGGAGAAGATGCTCAAGCTTCACTGGGCCGTGCTGCGGCACCTCCGAAGCGCCAGAGTCACTCTGGAAGAATGATTGAGCAATACCATGCCCAAGGTGTCGTGCTGCTCCGGAGGTGGCCGCTTCGTCTTTGCGACATGACAGCTGGCAGAGCCCCTTGGGTGGGGACCGTGACCGCGCCCTCGCCCCCGTCACTGCTCGAGATTCAACGCCGCGTGGCGCAGGCAATCAGGAGGTCGCCCTACTCATGGCCACCATCGCGGCTGCTCCTGATGCTCCCCAACGTGGGGACAAAAAAGTTTGTAAGTTGTTCGTCTTCTCGACATGTTTCATTCACCCTTCATTGTGGTGTTGATCTTCTCGGAGTTTGTCTCCCCCGGCTGATCTTCATGCTTTCTCGTTGTCACAGTTGAAATGTGCCCACCTTGTCCCGGCCAAGGCACCTCTCTCGGAGGAGGCGATTTTCAATCAGAAGCAGACTGCGGTGGAGAAGAGGCGCGCTGCGCGCAAGGCGCGGCATAAGAAATGCCAAATCGTCAATCACGATTGTAACGATAACCGCAACAAGAGGCGGAAGGAGGGGGATCTTGGCGTCTCCTCCGATGAAGACCCGTCACCTGAGCCTTCGTGGAGCGGAGATGTTGCCAGCGCAGCAGTCGACTGGAGCAACATGTCGGTGTCGTCCTCATCATCACCTCCCTACGGCACTGAAGTGTCGTCGTCACGCCGGCCGCGGGCGACCAAACGTGACAAGACCACAGGTTCAAGCTCACGCCAGGTGGCTTGCCCCGCCTGAGAGGACCAGCTGATGGTCCGCCCCCGTGCGGTGCCTAGCAGAATGGGTGTATCCGAGCCGCGGGCATCTGCGCCCCGTCAAATCGATCCCCCGAGAAGGTCTGGGGAGCGGCCAGCTCTACGATGGCTCCGACCGCCCTGACACTGACTCCCTGCAGAGGCGCCGGTCGCGGGGGAGGTCATCAGACTCGGCGTCGACGCCGAGCGCAACCCCGGTGGCGGAGCCAAGCGCTGCTCCGCGGCACTTGCAGTTGTTGCTTATCCGAGGCGGCAGAGCCCCGGATGTTCATGTATCCCTTGTCGTCGGCGAGGGCCATGGTCTGACCCCAACCATCGCGGAGGCCGGGGGGTTAGCCCTGAAGCGAATGGGGGAGAGTGCTGCCGCTGTTGAGGCGGCGACCCGAAGCGGAGTAGCCCCCGAGACGGCGGGCCCGAATCGCGCAGCCACCGAGTCGGTGGGCTCGAAGCGCGCAGCCCCCCAGCAGGGCATGTCGGATCGCCCAGTGAAAAAAGCCAGGGTGCGCTCCAAGATGTAAGTCTCTGACTTTAGCTTCTTGTTTGTCATGATTCTTCTGACTTGTTTTTTTATGTTACTATCCGTCTTCTCGTAGACATGCCAATACCGGCGTGCTCATCCTGGGGCCTCTGAAGTGCCTGGCGTTGAGCGTGCGGGTGGTTTCTTCTAAGCCCCGTCCACTACCCCTGAGCACCGAGCCGGCACCATCGCAGGCTGAGGAGGAGCCAACGGTTGTCGCCGAGACGAGGGTACCGATCGTGCCACCTCCACCAGTCCCTGCCACCGCCGTTGAGGAGGGTGAGGCGGCCACGGAGCCGACCGCAACTCAGGTGGCCCTGGAAACGCCGACTGAGGCCGGCCCGAGTGGCGAGGACATTGTGGTGGTTTTGGATGAGGACTCGGCGCCTCCCCATCATCAGAGAGTCACAATGTCGTGATGGCCTCGGTGTCAGAGCTGGCCCAGGTGACGGCGATGGCGAGCCTTCTTCCTGCCGTAGAGGTGTCGGAGCCCTCCCCGGCAGTTAGAGTCTCGGGTCCTCCCCTGACCGCGGAGGTGGCGGAGACTTCCTCGGCCCGAGACGCCCTCACCGCCAAGGAGGTGATGGAACTGTCGACGTGCCGGTACATTGACTAGCTCAATGTCTTCCATTGACGGCATTGCTAGCTCCCTTAGCGACATCTCTTCGTCTTCCAATGGTGAGGTGAACAAATCCATCTAGGCACAAGAAAAGTAGAAAGAAAAACAAAAAAGATTTTTTTCTTTTTTAAAAAAAATAAGGGTTAGGTGTTAGCAATCAACAAAATTAATACTAGATTAAACGTAGCAAAGCGGCTTGCTCCCCGCAAGCAACGGCGCCGGAAAAAGGGGCTTGTTGACGGATAAAACTCGTATCCACCTACGATCCGCAAGCGTACGGACCTACACCTTTTTCACCACGGGATTCCCAAGGTTCTTGTCAATCCGCGAGCAAGGGGATTACTAGCGCTTAACCAAGTACTAATCTAGTTGACTAAGGAAACCTTTAAAGAGAGTATTAATCTAAAAGTAAAGACAATCTAACCTAAGTTAATCTAAGTTAAGTTGATCAAACAAATCTAGGGTTAAACTAGATGATAAAGGGGTGAACACAAGAGAGTGAGTAAGAAAGATAAGCGTTCCCTCCCTAGGATCTAGGATAACATGGTATGCATCTACTACACGAAAGTGGTAAACCAATCTACCGGGGGTTGTGACCACGGTTTTGCCCTTTCCCTCCTCTCGTACTGTCACTACGCGAAGGTATTCGTGACTAGACCTATGATGGACACGGTATGTTGATGGAATCTATGGGAGTAGCGGATATCATACGCCCGAAAAACACGGTGGCCTACCTTAATCATCAAAGCATCATCAACATGAAAACAATAGATTGAAACCACAAATCAAGTGGCAATCACATAGCATGTATCCATCTAATCCTAGGGATGAACGGAGACATTACCCCATCATCTTACACGGATTGAAGCACATAGGGGTGATGGAGACTCCGGAGAACGTCGTCGATGAAGATGGCGGCGATGGAGCTTGGGAACACCCCTAAGCCAGCGGCTTGGAGTCCTCCCCTTGCTTCCTTCTCCCCGCCGGCGTTGATCCTTGCGACGAGCTCATCTAACTCTCTCCCTCATCTTGCGGTGGCGGTTTTCTGGTGATTGGCGTCGGTAGGATGATTTGTTCGATGTGGCGGCCGACGGCGGCGGAGGCAATAAATAGACGAACACCTAGGGCAAAGGGGGGACCGAACCGACCCCGGAGTGGGCTGGACCGGTCGGCCCAGGTCGGCCGGCCCAGGCCCATTTCGGCCCGGTTCGGCCCCGGTTTTTTCCCCGGTGCTTCTCGCGTGATCCCTTATTTGTGTGCACTTGCATGTGGGCCTTTGGCGTCATTTCCTTCACGGCTAAGGCTTGAATCTTTGCTATGCAAGCTTCGTTGTTTTCTGGTTGAGTCCCTGAAGATTTGCACGTTGACGCTTCAATCCTCGGGTCATTTGGAGTCATGTTCATCGTGTGTCTTGACTCTTGTCGGGCTTCATGATCTTCTTCCAAAGTGCTTGGTGAACTTATCCCGAAAGTCTCCTCTTTAGCGTAGATTTCCTGCGTAAACAACAAACTCCAAAATCGACATGCAAGTGTGAACTTGTTATATCATTAGTATGCCTAGTGGCGGGTTAGTTGCAAATCATAATCGAAACCAATGTATAACAAGTACTCTAGGTTGAAGGAAATTCACCGTCAACATGGAGACGATTGTGTCAGTCTCGAAGGTGCTGCCAGAATACGAGCGCGCCGATAGCTTCGCCCAGCCGTTGCAGCGGAGGCGGCGGATGCGGCACTTGAGGCACCCGCGGTGGAGCCGACCGTAGATGCGCCCCCGCCACCGCCGGCCGTTGAGAATCGGGAAGCGTCACTCCATCAAGTGGCGGAAGCTGCCGTAGCTCCAGTCTCTATCCCAGAGGCTGGTGCGACGGAGGCCGTTGTCGAAGAGGTGGGATCGTCGCCACCCCACCTAGTTGCTGCTGACGCCGGAGATGTCGAGACTCGTGCTAGACGAGCCGGCCACCGCCGCCCAAGAGCCAGCCGCCCACGAGATGACGACAGGAGCCTCATCCCCGGAGATCCTGGAGGTTGAGGGGACGGGGCGTCTTTGTCAAAGGCGCTGGAGGAGCACGACACGGAGCAGCGGCGCTAGCACGAGCCTAGCCGGAGGAGGAAGATGGGCGAGCGGACGCGGGAGCACGGCGGCCGCAAGGTCGCTTTAGCACAAAGAAAGGCGAGAGCGACGGGAGCGAGGGCGACGGGAGCGAGAGGAAGAAGACGAGGGGAATGGGGTCAACCCCGCTCCGACTCACTCTATTTATAGAGGGGTCCACCGAATCTATATGTTGCGGCTCCTTGCTCCGTACAACACGCCCCAACGGCTCTATTTCGAGAAGTTCGCGAGAAGATTAAGGCGGATTTTTCGCCAACAAACCAAGTGCTACGACTTAAATCTGAATTTAGGTCGTCAGCCAAACACAAATGATAACATCAGGTCGTCCTGATGGCAAACATGATTTGCAAGCCCCCCACATCATATAAATCACGTCTTTGGCGAATCATTTTGCCAAATCGACCAAATACATGACAGAAGAGAGCGACCGTTACATAAACCACCCGTGGATACAAGCCACCTACGACCTCACTGGATCCAGAATCCAAGGGGGTGTATCGGCCTACAACCTTATCGGATCTAGAACCTGATGATAGAAGCCACTTACGACCTTACTGGATCCAGAATCCGAAGGTACACAAGTCGCCTGCGACCTCATTGGGTCCGGAACCCGGCACACAAGATAAATATACCACAAGGCCTGAGCTACTCAGAGCAGTCACCACGACCTACACCGCCGAAGCAAAGCACGTCGCGAGACTTCTCCTAGCATCAGGACCTTGATGGCGGCCTTGCGGGAGGCTACTTCAGGACAGCACGCAATCTAAGGCATGCTCGGATCCAACTACTAGAATGGAGACATGAGCTTGCTCTTCGGCGCGGAACGCCAAGCTCCGGCGAGCCCCCGGTGCTCACCAAAGATGTCCTGCTATACCTCCAGCTCGAACAGGAGCACCTCCAAACTCTGCCTGGTACCACGCAGAGGCTGGGCCGAGCAGATAGAGATGTTGCCTGCACTTCGCGAGAATTCTCCTAGATTCAAGTACCTACAAGAACACAGCTCTACGCTCTGGTGGACGATCACATGCCCATGGCATGGCCTCACAACTACCCTGCGGCTTCATAGCTCAACAATGCTCAGTGCTTGCCTCCTCCAACCTCATGGTGCTATTTATAGCCGACACCACGCCTCGGGCAGCTGGCGAAGTGATGACACTGTCACCACGTGATGAGGAGACCTGTAGTTTGTGCATCATTAAAGGCGACGACATTACTTTTCCTGACTCACGACGCCTTTGTCGTTTGTGCATCAATGATGCCTGAGCCCCACCGCAGAGGTCACATGGCTACAGTAACTCCTCGATCAGTGGGCAGCTTGTCATTTTCTGGGTGGCAAGAGCATCTCCGACCACTGTTGACCCGTGACCCTGCAGTCTACGCTACAAGACAAAACCTGACCTTGTGTCAGAGGGCTCCGCGCCTAACTTAGCCCTCCCTTCGACGACAACTTCACGACCTTCTTTCCACGACCTGATGAATATTATTTGCACCCGCTAGGCTCTGCGTCCTGGTGCACCCACTATGGCTTTGCACATAAACGGACCTATTCCAATCAGCCTATATTTCTGTTTCCTGAGCAGAATGGTCGTAGGTTCGATTGAAGACCTTCCGAGGTAGGCATGCCTTGCTGCTCTGCCAGATCCTTCTGGGCGCCTGGAGACTTAAAAGTACCATGGAGATCAGAAGCATCACGGAGATCTACAATTTTCGTCGGGCCTCCATGGTCGGTGTGCCTATTGCTAAGGTCGCCAATACCTTAGTATCACGGCTCCGCTGGGTGGCCAGCAGCTATGTTGGTCATCTGTACACCAAAACGACCTCCTCGAGGTCGGCGTGCCTTAATACCTAGATCTTGCAATATCTCGGTATGACTACGGTTCTACCAACCTAGTTGGGCGCCCCAGATGCGTGACCTTCCGAGGTCGATGTGCTTTTGTAAGCCCTACCAGCCTGCTTTGGACACCAAGGATTTTATGTTGGGAATGAAGGCCTCCCTGTGGGGTACGCGCCTGATGGCCCTGCCAAGTACTTCCGGGTGCTTGGGCGCTCAGGTTTTGAGATCTTCCTTAGGTCGGCATGCCTCGAGTGGCTCTGCCAGACTCCTTGCAGCCATGCAGGATATCTGGGTGTCTCTACACTCCATACGATCAAGATTAATATTTTTTCGCCAACTTCATCGTCAATCGACCACTAACATTGCAACTTCAGCTACGACCCATCAACGATTTCTTCATTTGACGCACCTTTCAAGACCTTGCTGGGTATCCTCGGATACTGGGCATCGTTGTTTGAGGCCTCATCGAGGTCGGCACGCCTACAAGGCCTCCATGAGGTCGGCCCTGCCAGACTTCTTGCAGTCATGCTTGGAGATCTGGGTGTCTCTGCACTTCGTTCGATAAAGACCATGACTCAGACTCTTTTTGGAGCATCAAACCAGTCATGCTGCCTGCTTCAATGCTCGGGGACTACTCTACGAGTGCGTCTTTGACGACCTCTTGTTTTTTTCGTCGTACCGACTTGATGGAAAATCTGTTTCTCATCACGTCATTACTCGACCTATTTTTCTCTTCTCTTCTCTTTTTTGGACCATCATACCGGCCATCCCACCCGCCATGATGCTCGGATACTACTCATGAGTGCATCTCCGATGCCCTCTGAGATTTTCATTGTCGTTTCGATCTATTGGAAGCCTGCTTCCTATAGGTCGTCACTCGACCTCTCTTCGTTTGGCAAGACTACAAACAAGTCAGCTGCTAAGCTGATTTGTTTCTCTTTCTTGTTGGACCAACGTGCATGCTATTCGACCTATCGATAGCTCTACGACTTCGTCATGACCTTTCTAAGGTCGCTGCGCCTACACCTCACTCGGGGGCTTGTGAGACATGGGTACCTCTGAGTCCCCACCGACTAGGCTCACGGCCGTCCCCGACAAGTGGGTTCGGCCTACTAGAAGACCTGCCGACCTGTCAGTAGGCCCAACAGACCTAATTGGCAGCCCACACGACCTCCTGAAGACCTTCCAGAAGATTCCTCCAGACGACCTGATCTATCACAACCTCAAGACTTGGCGTACAAGACAAGACAAGACCTCGGTGGACTTCGCCTAAAGCAGATCGACGGGATATGGCAAGATGTGTAACGTAGACTTCGGTCTCCTGGTCGTAACCGACCAGGAGTCTTGGAACCGACCTCATCCGCTGGCCAATATAAGGCGGACGAGGTGATCCCCTTGTAACTTCACCTCGACCAATCCTCAAGCAATCTACACCGACAACAGGGCATAGGGTATTACTCTCCGAAGGCCCGAACCAGTATAAACTCGCTGTGTTCTCTGTGTTTCACGTACTCGTGTGCAACTTTCGAGTTCTTAGCCTTAGACTCCTCCCCGCCGAACAAATAAACCACAGGGATTAACACCCCTGTGGGTTGTCCAGATCTCACCATCTGTCAGGGTATCTTATTCCGGCATCCAACAATTTGATCGCCTCTTTCTTCACCACCTCGCGCATGGCATGACTCAATCTTCTTTGAGGCTCAACAACGGGCTTGCATTGTTCTTCAAGTGGTATGTGGTGGGTGAAAAAGGCTGGACTAATACCCTTCAAGTCACTTATCGAGTACCTGATCACCTTCTTGTGTTTCCTCAATAAATTAAGCAACTTATCCATCTCCTCCGGACTTAATTCATCACTCATGATGACCGGGTACGTCTTATCAGCTCCTAAAAAATCATACTTTAATCCCTTGGGAAGTGGCTATAACTCAATATCGGGCATTTCGGGTTCTTGTTGCTTCAAATCTCCAATATCTTCATAATTTTCTTCATCCAAGCTTTCATCTTGTGCCTTCAACCCCTTTATTGCTTCTGCTAGTTCTTTGTCTTGATCATCATACATAGCATCATTCTCCATTGCTCTTTGGAGAGGGTATTTGAAAGTATAACAAAACAAAGATCCTCTACCTCTTCGTTATCAAGAGGTAGAGGTAAAGCAATACGAGAAGCGGGTAGGAAATCATATGTGGATTTAGTTCCATCTAGATCAATAGTAACTCTACCCTTTTCGGCATCAAGAATGGCATTGACCAACTTAAGAAAAGGCCTACCAAGAATTATATCATCATGTTCATTATGACAAGCATCGATTACGAAAAAGTCGGTTGGAATAATTTTACTTGAGATAGCAACATCTAAATCTCTAAGCACACCCGAAGGTCTTGTTGTTCTACCATCTCCCATGATTAATTTTATTTGTGTTGGAGCAAGATTTAAAGTTTTACTAAAAACTCATAAGGGCGTCTCCAATCGTATGAGCTAGCACTAGCTCTAAGCTGATGAATTTAAACGAGAAAAGAGTGCAACAACTAGCTTTGAATATTGTGCAGTGAGAGAACAGTGTGTGTATTGGGAATTGAGCGAGCTTATCTCTTCTCTCCTAGTTAGTCTCTTGTCTTTTGCAATGTTTCATGATTAAAAAATTAGTTTCACTAGCTCTAAGCTAGATTGTTGGAGACGTCCTAATAAATCTTGGAAGTCATGACACTACTTGAGCTCCTATGTCACATAAGGCTTTACAAAATTTTTTTCCGTTAATGTTGCAACTTATGTGAGGTGTCGGAAGAGAGGTACCTTCGACATGGTCGGCTCCTATCGCGTACACCTCGGCTAGGTGTGCATATGGCGAGGCCTCCGGCTTCACTCCCATGATCCTCTTTACTTCACCAATGTGATCCGGATCTACCTCTTCTTCCTCATTGAAAAGCCTTTGGATAATCTCTCCGGCTGATTCTTTGTCCAACTCATACCCCGAGTGTCTCTCCTTTGGAAAGTTGAATTGTATAGCTCTCGCCGACTGTTTTTGGTTCGGGTATGGTCTCCTCTTGTTGAATATTTCTTCGAAGTTAATTGGGATCCAATCCATTTGTTCGAACTCCTTTAACGGCTTTGCATTCGCCAAACTTCGTCCTTGTAACTCTTCGAGCTTGCGAATTTTGATGCCTTGGATTGGTCCTCCTTCATTGTGGGTTGCCCCTTCAATCTTTTCTTTCCTTGCTTGTTCTTTCTTCACTTTTGGGGCTTCTTTTCTTGAAATTCTAGCAAGTACCTCCACACAAGTTTCTTGCTCAACACTTCCCGAAATATGTTCTTCCCAATCTCTTTGCATGGCCACCCCCTCGCTTATTCTTTGTAGTAATTGGGTGGCCTCCGTGAGTGTTTTCTGCATGATATTTCCACCTGCACATATTTGAACAAACCACATGCATTCGGGGGTTAGGGAAAAATAAAAGGTATGCAAGAGTACAACACCGGAGAACCCTAGCCTTGGTCCTTGTTTGATTAATCCATTGAATCTTTCCCAAGCTTGATCTATTCCTTCTTCTTCTCCTTGCGCAAAATTTATCACTTGCTTCCTCACATTTTGAACCCTACTTATCGGAAAAAAAAATTCACAAAATTTCTTCACCAATCGATTCCAATTTTCTTCCACCTCAAAGGATGCAAGTGAGTGCTGTCGTTTTGCTTTATCTGCAAGTATGGAAAAAGATTCCACTTGTACCAATCGACGGGAACTCCTTCTTGTTGCACCGTGTTGCATAGCATCGTGAAACGCTCAACGTGCCTATATGAATTGTCCGTCTTCACCCCTCTAAATAGGTTGGCTGCCACCATCTCAATCATTTGAGGCTTGATCTTGTACTCGGTAACCTCGAGTATCAAATCTGATGTTTGGACTTTAATATCCTCCAATTGCGGGCTAGCATAGTACCATAGTGGTTTTTCTTCTTCCTCCATAGGGTGATTGACAAAAGCCATCTAGACAACAAAAACAAAACAAAAAAAACAAGGATTTCTAGACAAAAGGTTAGGTGTTAGTAATCAACAAAATTAATACAAAGTTAAATGTAGCAAACTAGCTTGTTCCCCGGCAACGGCACCAGAAAAGCTTGTTGACGGTTAAATAACGCGTCAAGTTACAATCCGCAAGCTCACGGGTCGGTTGTAGCTTTTCCCTTAGAGTATTCCCCTAAGGTTAATCAATCTGTGGAACAAGTGGATTGCTATTCTCAACTAAGCACTAATGTTGTTGATTTAAAGCTCTTTATCAAATATGTGTAAGTAAGGAACTTAATCTAATTGAATCTAGGTTAAAGAAGACAAAGTAGAGAGTGATGGGAAGGAGATCTCAAGAATGTAGAACGCTTGTCCAAGGGATCTAGGATCACTTGAAGATGTAACCACCTAGCAAGAACAACCCGATCTAATCTATCAAAGGTAAAAGTGCACGAAGTCCAACCCTTTCCCTCTCGCATACTAGTCACTACACGAGGGTAATCTGTGATCGAACACCAAGTGCACAAGACGTTGATGTGTTCTAGGCATGAATGATCAAAGGTGTGAACCAAGTTCATTATGTTTTCCCTCCCGCGCACTGTCACTACACGACGGTAATCGCATAAAGAACAAAAGGAACATGATAGCGAAGCTACGAGCGATGCATCCCCAAAGCAAGCCGGCCGACCAATATGGTTAAAGCACCATCAACATGAACATGAATATGATAGCAAAAGATTCAAAGCAAAGGTTCGGTGATTACAACTCAAGATCCCCCTTCAACCCCTAGGACAAACAAGGACTTTACCCCATAATGTTACTCATTGTAGCGTTGATCATGGTGTAGAATCCCTCGAAGTAGATGAAGGCCACGAGTGCTCCCTTCGCGATCCAGTCTGCTTCTTGTTCTCGGTCTTGTGGCGGCGGATGACGAATGAATTTTCGTGTGGCTCTCGGCCAGGGGGCTATAAATAGCATGAGAGGCAACTAGGTCAAAGGGGGCATCGAACGGAGCCCGGAATGGGTTGGGCCGGCCGGCCCAAGCCCGTTTCGGCCCGGTTCGGCCCTGGTTTCCTCCCCGGTTGCTTCTCGCGCGATTCCCTACTTGTGTGCACTTGCATGTGGGCCTTTGATGTCGTTTCCTTCACGGTTAAGGTTTGAATCTTGCTATCCAAGCTTCACCATTTTCTGGTTGAGTCCCTAAAGATTTGCATGTTGACGCTTCGGTCCTCGGGTCATTTGGAGTCATGTTCATCGCATGTCTTGACTCTTGTCGGTCTTCATGATCTTCTTCTGAAGTGCTTGACGAACTTATCCCGAAAGTCTCCTCTTTAGCGTAGATTTCCTGCGTAAACAATAAACTCCAAAATCGACATGCAAGAATGAACTAATTATATACAGGGGGTTAGTTCTAGTGGTTAGAATAACAAATCAATGCCAACATTAAAGGTAAACTCATGGCTAGGTTGACGGAAATTTACCATCAACAGAACCCACACACTCTTCCTCATGGCCTTCATGGTGTAGGCCCCAACATACTTGACCACCATTTTACCATTATGGTCCAAGGTCACAATGTAGTCACAAGTGTAGTTTGGAGAGGGCTTGTGTTCAACCACATTCTTCGATGCCTTTGGTGGAGAATTAACCCCACGATTTCCTTTCGTGGTGCTCACTACCTTTGGCATTTCCTTGGTTGTGGTAGAGGTGGTGACTCCATGGGCAATATCCATAATAGTGTTGAGGTAGCCACCCTTGTTCCACAAGGGGATCTCATGCCCTTTCACCACTACTCTACCATTGGCCTTGTTGTTCTTGTAGTGCTCAAGCCCTTGCTTGTCAACCACCTTAGGAATGGACTTGGCACCTGTGTTGCCTTGTGTGATCAACATGTTCAACCGTGCTATTTCCTTGTCCTTGCTCTTAATTTTCTCTTCAAACCTTGCATGGTTAGTCTTGAGAGCATTTATATCAATATTAAAACAAATAGAACAACCTTTGCTAGTGGAGGCACTAGAGTCCAATGTTGTCTTAGGAGTGGCTTTGGTGCTTTCCCAAATAATGCTATAGTTTGCTTCAAGAGTTTTATATTTCTCCGTCAAGCATGAAAGGCTTGATTGAAGCTCACTATGAGTAGCCTTTAGGGAATCTAGAGATTCATTTGCTAAGGTGTAATCCTTTGACATCCTCTTGTTGGAATCATTGGCTAAGGACAAGTCCGTGGTCAACTTTTCCACCTTAGCCTTCTCCTCGGCAAGAGATTTCTCTAAAGCAAGATTTCTTTCCTTTTCAAGGATAAGCAAGTATTCTTGCTCATGAAGAATCTCCTTCTTTTTCTCTAGTTTGTCCAAAAGCTTTTTAATTTCTTTATGGACCTTTTTACCAAATTTCTTTATCATGTTAGCTTCCATTTCCTTTTCCTCATCTATGTTTTCTATGTCACTACTAGCTGTGGATGAAGAAGAGGATAGAGAGGATGAGGTGGTAGTTTCTTGCACCTTGCTCCCCCTTGCCATGAGGCAAAAGTGAGGGTGGTCCTCATCGTCGGAGAAGTTGTTGAAGAGGCGTGGTGAAGATGACTCGTGTGCCATAGCGACGGTTGCCATGCCTTGCTTCTTTGGTTCCTCATCTTCATCACTTGAGTCCCATTGTTGACCCACGTGAGCACGCCCTTGATACTTGCTCTTGTATTCCTTACTCTTCTCCTTGTATTTCTTCTCTTCCTCATTCTTGTTTTTGTTCTTGGGACACTCGGCAATGAAGTGTCCATACTCTCCACACTCATAGCATTTCCTTTGAGACTTCTTCTTTCTTTCATCACCGCCCTTCCTTGATGTTCTAGATTTCAAGAATTTCTTGTACTTCCTTATGGTAAAGGTGGTTTCTTCATCCGTACTTCCCTCATCACTTGTGTCCTCCTTCTTAGTTTTGGTGGTCTTGGGCTTTGCTTCCACCACTTCACTAGAGCTAGCATTGAGAGCTAAGCTCTTGATCATCTTCAAGGTTAGAGACTTCTCCACATCTTGGTCAACTAGCTCTTGATGCATGATTTCTCCAAGAAGTTGATTTGGTGTCATTGTAGGGTATCTTGGATCCCTTCTTATCATTGTCGTCAAGTTCTTGTCCTTTGGGGCAAAAGCTCTTAGCAACTTCTTTGTGACCTTTGAATCATCCCAATCTTTACTTCCAAGAGCTCTAATGTCCAAGACAAGGACCATGAGCTTATCATACATTTCTCTTACAGTCTCTCCATCCTTCATAAAGAATAGCTCAAGCTCTCCGTTGATTAGGTCCATCTTTCCTTGCCTCACATGTTCGGTTCCCTCATGTGCTTCCTTGAGTGTATCCCAAATCACCTTAGCAATTTGGATGTTCCGAACCTTGTTGAATTCTTGGGCACAAGGATCCCGTGATGACTCTTGTTGCTTGCACGTTGCGATGGAGGTCTTCCTCATGCTCAATTGTGAGGGCCTCTCCTTCGGTGGGTATTGTAACACCTACAACCCCAATCTTCCAAAGAGAAGAGTGAAGCCTGTAAAGGTGCATTTGCATATCATAAGCCCATTTGGGATAGTCCTTCCCATCGAAATGAGGAGGCTTTCCCAAATACATGGAATAGAACTTTTCGTTAGAGTTGTTTCCCAGAATTTGTGCGAAGTTGTGGGGCACTTCATAGTAGCCAGAGTGAGTATACTTGGCTTGCTCCTTCTTGTTCATCTTCTTGAGGAGCTTCTTGGCCTTCTTCTTCTTCTTAGCCTTTCTTCTCTTCTTTGCCGCCTTCTTTGCCGGATCATCACCATCTTTGACATCTTCATCACTTGAATCGGAGTCCGAGTCGGAGTCAGATGAAGAGTCGTCGAAGCTCTCAATGTTAGATGGTGTACGGCTTGAGCCGGTGAGGTCACCGACTTGAGCCGCCTTGAGCTCTCTCTCTTGAGCTTCTTTTGCGGCGATTTCTTCGGCGGTTGGATTGCTTCCATTCCCCGACATCTTGATCCCTTAGCGGTTAAGCCTAAATCAAGGGATTAGGCTCTAATACCGATCAGAAGGGCCTTGTGATGCCTAGAGGGGGTGAATAGGATCACTTAAAAAACATGCAAAAACTTAGCAGCGGATCAGGGATCGGATGACCCGGCACGACTGACCGGATGACCGGAGGGTCCGGGTCACCCTGGCACTTGTGCCGGATCAACCAGCACGCAAGAGTAGAGTACAATAAGTTATAAGGAACTTGAATTTGCAGAAAGTATATGAATCAAACTTTGCGTGTGTGAAGTATAAACGACCTGCAACCAAAGATTTTACAAGCAACAACACAAATATGGAGATCGATCCAAATAGTGTCTAGGGTTAGAGGAGGGATGAAATGAAGCAAGCAAAGGAGACAAGCGATTTGTTTACCGAAGTTCAGCTCCACCAAGAAGGCTACGTCTCCGTTAAGGTTCCCACAAAGGGAGGGCTATCACAAAGAGCCACTTGCCTCACCCAATTCACCACAAAGGTAAATTGGTGCTCACTAAGAAACTCCACAAAGGAGGGGTAATACAAACATTCTCGGGTGCTCCACACGGAGAGGGCACTCAACGGGCGAAACCTAACCGTCTAGAAGCAAGCTTCAAGAGTAACAAACGCGAATCGATCAACCAAATCCAACACAAGTGCTTCTTGAAAGGAGGGAGTGAAGAACTCTCACAAGGGGGCTTAATCTCACACCTCAAATGCTCTCACACCCAAACCCTAGGAGAAATCCTTGATTGGAGTGCTTGGGAGGGAGTTGGGAGAGAGGGATGGAAGCTTTGGAGGTGTTCTAATGGTGTGGGAGGAGAAACCCTAAAGAGGAGGAAGAAGGGGTATTTATACCCGAGCTAGCCGTTATGAGCTGCCTGCGGCCTGGCCGGGTCACCCGGCTACCACCAGTACCGTCCCGAGTCGCCCGGCCACTCGTGCTGGTTGACCCGGTAAGGCTGGAAGAGCTAGGTTAAGCTACTAAAAGGCTGATTTTGTTTTTTCTAATGATTTTCTAGGTTTTTCACTCTTAGAAAAGATGAGAGACGATTAAGAATAGCACTTGTAGCGAACCTCGACCAACCGACCACATCCCTCTTTATAGTACGGTGTTTCCTAAACTCAAATTCAAACTGAAAATTAAAATTAAATCGCCAATTGAGCTTCAACACTATTCATAGAAAAATGAAGGCCTTCCTTTGAGTATTCACATTTATTTATTCTTTTAAGCCTGCACACATCTCATTGAAAGCATTAATCCTCCCAAATTGCATTGTCAATATCACCAAAATAATTAGGAGCCTAGATGCACTTTTAGATGTCCACGTCTGTGAGAGCGTCGAACTGCCCGATGAAGTCCTTGTACGCTCTCTTCGTCTGGTCGTGGGTGTACGAGGTCTGCATACAAACCAAATGTGAACCATAAATGTCAATTCAACAAACTAGATGAAATGGAAAGACAAAATGAAAGTGAAAGGTAAGAAATTACCTTCCAAAGGCACCACAACGAGCCCATGGTGAAACAGTCGCACGGGTCGTGGCCCTCTGGCAGGGGCTCGTACGCGTAGAGGGCACGACTGGCCAACCAATCGCAAATCGCTCGTGGCACCAGAGCTAAAGAAGGAGAGGACAACCGAGAAGGATCGGTGTTGACGGTGTATTTTGGTACACCAAACATGTTCATTACACTTTGGATTTGATTATGGAACTAACCCGCCACTAGGCACACTAAACATATAACAAGTTCATCTTTGTGCATGCATTTGGAAGTGGTGTGTTTATGTAGGAAAACATGGACATAAAAGACGGATTCGCAACAAGTTCAAAGGAGCATTTACGGAGTCATGTTCGTGTTCATGAGCCTGATGAAATCACTTATAATGGTGGCGAGGACCGAAGTGTTACGAAGGAACACCCCCGGGGATTGAAGTGTAAAAGACCGAACTTCATGCACGGAGAACCTCCATCTTGGACGCGAGGATGACATAGTCAAAATCATGCAAGTGGAAGGGCAAAGTGCATAAATGCATGAGGACCTACAGGAGCGAAGGGGCGACCAAACCGGGCCGAGGTGGGCCTGGGCCGGTCGGCCCAGGCCGGCCGGCCTGGCCCACTCCCGACGTCGGTTCGGCCCCCCTTCCTTGCACCTGAAGGATCTTCAGCCCTAAAGCCCTGGAGGCGCCGCCATTTGCGAGAGAGAGAGCCATTCGTACTAGGAGGACATCCACAAGCTAGAGAGAGAGGAGGGAGATCTCCGAAGGGGATCGACCACCTCGAAGGAAGCACCCACAAGTGGAGAAGAAGGAAGACACCGTCGGAAGGGTGACCATGATCAACGGTGCTATGTATAGCACCTTGATGGGGTAATCTCCTTATTCGCCCATGGGTTGTAATCGATCTTAAGATGTAATGGTACTTTGTTGGAACATCTATTGTTAACACCAAAATTTGGTAAGGAGTCTGACTTGTGGGTCCAGCTCGATGAGGAGTCCGTCTGGCGGAAGGAAGGTTTCCTCAGATGTATTCGGCAAAAAGGATCCGCGGTCGGCTATCTGCTTCCGTTCGGCAAGGGAACAGTTGAGCTGATTTTGCGGGATTGGATGGTGACGTGGCTCAAGCAGGAAGGACGAATGGATGGATAAGCGATCAAGCTTAGAGATAAGTTAGGCAACAAATCCATTCGAGGTTGTACTTGGCAGGGTATAAATATGAGCCCTGAATGTATGTAACAGATACACAATCATTCTCAATACAAACCGGCCTTACGCCAAACCCTAGAGTCCATTTGTCGTGTCGTCGAGTTCTTCGAGAGGGTTCATCGATCCGTCGACCTCCGTGAGTACCGGCAACCTTGTATCATATCTAGTATCATGCAGTGGATTTAGATCTAATGCAAGTAGTCTTGTTACCATGCTTCGTGTCATGCGGTAGATTCAAGCTTGGTTCAAGAGGGTTTCTTGTTAGGTCATGAGTCATGCGGTAGGGTAAGATCTAGCTCGAAGCTAGTTATCGGCTCTATTGGATTTTGGCAAGATCCAATAGATTCATTAAGTTACCCCGTTTTGCTTTGGATTTTGCTTTATGTTTAAATTCATGTAACACCTTTTGCCCAATCTAGATGGGTTTGGATCAGCTTTATCCCTCTTGAGATCCTTATGCGAGTAGAATTCGTGCCTTGGGCTAATTTAATACGTGGATCATGTGCTCTTCGATAGCCGAAACCGAATCGATCTAGGTTGTTACGTGTTGCGGGTTCAAGCTTGCCAACGTTGGTATAAATCTTGAAAGAACTGAGTATCACGCGGTAGATGCAGGTTTTTGGGTTGCTTTGGAGCTAGTCATCCGGTGGATTAGATTTCAAATCAATCTGATAGATTTACTTCGCTTGGTAATGTTCGTTCCTTCTTCATGGACCCCGAGTCGGCTGTTCAGTCGTATTCGGTTATGTTTCTTCACGAGTAGAACACGTGCATAAATCATGTCTTAAATAATGTATGCTTTTAGCTTTCCATATTTAGATTGTATCATGCGGTGGATAGACCTATTTGTGGAAAGTGGTACGATTTTCATGCAAGTTGTATCATGCGGTGGATAGATTTGTTTGGCATCGTACCCGACGGGTTTTGAAGTACCTAGACATGCGGTAGACTAGTGCTTTGGACCTATGCATGCTTGTTCATTACATGTTTATGCTCGCGCTCCACTTTATTTATTTATTTAATGTTAATCGTCATGGGGATCGGTCACGATCTTGTGTGTGTGCATCTCTATCTAAACAAGGACCGATCGTCGTCATGCTTACGTCACTCATTCAGCTATGTTACTTTTCCTTTTATACGCTCCCGAATGGTTTCAGTTTATTGGCAGATAGCTTTCTATAGCTATGTGTCATCTCGTTTGGCTTTGTAGCTGTAAATATGGAACTGTCTGGTACCACCCGGCAAGTTCCAAGCTTTGGTATCTAACTACTTTGTCTTTTGTTAATTTTCAGGAAAAATTGACTGGCACGTCTTGTGATTCTTTGCACGTGTGAAGCCAGCTTGTTCGGTTTGCTGTGTGCTTGGCGCTAGGTGCACATTTTGCGTCAACACACTTTTTGGCACGCCCAGTGGGACCACAGCCGAAAAGATCAAGATGCCTGACATTGGGGACATCATGGATGTCAACATTGAAGACCTCTCTCCTGAACAACGGCAGCAGCTCCAGGACGCCGTGGACCAGTTCCAGCATAAGTGCATGCTGTCCTTCAAGAAGAACAGGAGTGGCGTCCTGTACTTGAAGAATGAGATGCCCAGAGTATTGTTGCCAGGAGAGAGCGACGCCACCACCCAGCAGGAGAGGGAGGAGTGCATACAGGCGTTCCGAGATGCCGCGGACCACGTCTTGAGCAGGCACCACAAAGCTTTCCTTGGTGCGTTCAAGCAAATGATGGTGGCTGTCTTTGGCCCAGGCATGGAGCAGGCATTCAGCAAGACACCCATCCAAGCGGGCACCGTGGAGTTGGGCGAGTCAAGCTCTCAACCACCATTACGGAGCCAGCCAATCCAGCCTCCTCCTCAGAGCGCTGGAAGTCAAGCTTTCCAGCCTCCTCCGCAAGACGCTGGGGGTCAGCCAGTTCAGCCCCCACTACAGGCCTCAGGAGGGCAACCAATCCAGCCACCACCGCAGGGCAGCACGGGTCAACCTGTACAACAGCCGAACCCGTACCAGCCCACATACGGAGAGATAGCGTTCGGCTCGCCTGGGGCCCCGCTTGCCTCCGGCCATAGGATTGCCCCGGCAAGCAACTGGCTACAGAGGAACCTATACGGCGGAGGCTACCACGAGGTGGGAAACTACGGAGCCATCGACGCTTTCCCGCATCCAGGTTACACACCAGCTGCGGGCACACAAGAGGACGACGCCCTGGCGCGGAAGATGGCCGAGTTGATGCAAAATCAGTTCGGCCTCAAACCGAAAATGCGGGGACACCGCCTACAAGCCGCCATTCCCGAGTGGTACTTCAACGTGCTCCTTCCGCCAAGGGTGAAACCTCCGACGGAATTCACGAAATTTTCCGGCAAGACGACACAAACACGATGGAGCACATTGCTCGCTACCCGATGCGGCTCGGAGAATGCTCGCCGAAGAAGCGTTCGGGGTCGGATACTTCCCCGCGTCACCGACGGCCCGGCATTCCAATGGTTCTCGTCCTTGCCCCCCGAGTCGGTTAGCGAGATGGAAGGACTCCGGAATGGAAATTCCACGCCCACTATTTCGGCGGCGGCTCGGAGAAGAAGGCCGATCGACCTTGCCACCCCGAAGCGAGAGGCACGGCGAGACGCCATTGGAATTTCTCAGGAGGTTCAGGGAAGTTAAGGGAATGTGCTTTTCGCTCAACTTGCCAGATGACCAGTTGGCCGACATGGCCGTTGCCGGGATGCTACCGGCCGTGCGTGAGAAACTGTTTGGTATGGAGTTTGAAAACCTGGGCCAGCTGTCTCAAAAGCTGTCATTAATGAGCAACCAAGCGTATGGCTTCAAGAAGGATGCCAGGTTTGGCAAACAGCATGACGTGGCGGACATCTACAACCGAGTTCTTGGACAAGGCCGACCGATAGAAGATTCTGATGATGAACTGGATGTAGCCGCAGCCGAAATCATGTGGGGGAAAGAGCCATTAACGATGAATCAACGCCGGGTCAAACGGACCAAAGGCACCTACGATTTCGACATCACGAGGCCGACAAGCCGTTTGAGCTCCTAGTGAAGGAAGGCGGATCGATTGCCCGAAGGGCATTCCATGCTTCGGCCCAATGGGGTAAAGGAGAAGCGTTACCGCGGCTTCCACGACGAGAACTCACACTCCATCAACGACTGCAGGGTCTTCAGGATGAGGATCCAGAGAGCCATCCAGGAGGGGCACCTCAAATTTGACAACAAGATGAAGCTGGATGGCCACCCCTTCCCTCAGAACATGGTGGGCTTTTCCGTCAACATGGTGACGGCTGAGGAGAAGGGCAAGGTCAAAGTCTTGACCTCAGCCAGGGCTAGGCAGGATGGAACAGTGGACCCGGAGCGACAAGTAACGTTGGAGGTGCATGGTGAAGCCCCCCGCATTCTCAAAAGCCACATCGAAGCCGGGGAATCATCCAGAACCAAGCCCAGGGTGACCACGTGTATCCTCCTCAACAAGTGGCAGCGCCAGTTGGAAAAAGAGCGCTACCAGAAGCGAAGATACGAGGAGGAGAAGCGCGAGCCGAAGAAGAGACACACGAAGAGACCGGAGCAATACACGCGCGAGCGAGGAGCGCGCGCACGGGGATGTGCATTCTTCGAGCAATCGTTGGAATGAGGGTTTGAAGTTGCCCACGGCGAGGAAGCGCCCCGAGTGCGGTGATAGGTATTTTGAGTACGGGAGAGAGCGCCAATCGTCGATCCGCCCATGAGAGAATTGGAAGGATCCATCCTAACGAGGATCGGCGCCAAAAAATTGAAATCATTGATCATCCCAGGAAAAGGCAAGCTGATTTAAGGTGGGCTGATCAAGAAGAGGACGAAGACGAGTACATCTGGCAGAAGGGGCAATGGTGCCCACCTGGCCTAAGAAAAAGTCAGAAGTGAAGGGTCCAACGCTTGAGGAACCGTGAACTGAGGCAGGCTGGGATCCAAACAAGGCAGGTGTGGGGTCCAAAGGATCAACTTTGAAGGGTCAAGGCGTTCGGCTCCACCGTGCATGGTATATTTTTCGCCGAATGAGTTTATGGCTCCCGCTAATCGGGTTGTGCGAGAAGAAGCGTCCCTAGATGATGAGCGGATCGAGGGGATGATGGCGCAAGTCGGTGCTAGCCAAGCAAGCCATCTTCGACAAACCGGCCAAAAATCGACACATGAGGCCGCCGTACTTGAGGGGGATATGTCAATGGCAAGCCATTGACTAAGATGTTTGTCGACGGTGGAGCGGCAGTCAACGTAATGCCGTACACCACCTTCAGGAAACTTGGCATGGGCCCTAGCGATCTGACGCCTACAAGCATAATACTGAACGATTTCGCTGGGAATCCTTCAGACACCAAGGGGTGCGCTCACGTGGATCTGATGATCGGGTCCAAGACACTGCTCACGACCTTCTTTGTTATCGAAGGTAAAGGAGCCTACAGCCTACTGCTTGGACGGGACTGGATTCATGCCAATTGTTGAGTCCCATCCACCATGCATCAGCAGCTCATCCAGTGGGTGGATGATGATATTGAGGTCGTCCAAGCAGATGACTCCGTGAGCATTGCAAACATGGAACCGGCTTTACGGGAGTATCATGGCATTGATCGTTTCTCGGGGAAAGGCGGGGAGAAGGTCCTGTTGAACCTGTCAGCAGCGATCAACAGCCGATTCAAGCAGTCGGCTCTTATAGTAATTTTTAATGGAGAACCCCGTCGATGGCACTGATGGCAAGTTGGGGCGAGGATTTATGTCGGCTGATAAATTAGAAGAAGTTGATATTGGAAGCGGTGATAAGCCAAGGCCGACGTTCATCAGCGCAAACTTGCAACCGGACTTCAGGGAGGAATTAATCGATCGCTCAAGGAATATAAAGATTGCTTTGCTCGGGATTATTGGAGATGCCCGGACTGGATCGTTCCATCGTTGAGCATCGGTTGCCAATCAAATCTGGTTTCAAACCATACAAGCAACTACCCCGGAAAATCTACAAGGATGAGGTATTGGCCGATGTGAAGAAAGAAGTTGAAAGATTACTTGATGCAAACTTCGTTCGGCCATGCGGATATGCGGAGTGGATTTCTAACATTGTCCCCGTTTACGAGAAGAATGGAAAGATGAGGGTCCGCATAGATTTCGGGGGACCCGAACGGAGCTACTCCGATGGATGGTTACTCCATGCCTATTGCCGATTTGTTGATTGACGCGCGGTACCGGACACAAAGTGATCAGTTTCATGGATGGCAATGCGGGATACAACCAAATCTTCATGGCAATAGAGGATATATCGAAGACGACCTTCAGATGTCCTGGTCATATAGGCCTGTTTGAATGGATAGTCATGACATTTGGGTTAAAAAATGCCGGTGCAACTTATCAGCGAGCCATGAATTACATTTTCCACGAGTTGATCGGCAAAATCGTGGAAATTTACATTGATGATGTAGTGATCAAGTCCCTAAGTCATGACACACATTTGGAAGATGTGAAAAGGACCTTGGAGTGCACCCGAAAGCACGGTTTAAAGATGAATCCAAACAAGTGCGCTTTTGGGGTATCAGCTGGAGAGTTCTTGGGATTTTTGGTCCACAAAAGGGGAATTGAAGTTGGCAAGAAGAGCATGAAGGCCATTGATGAAGTGGTTCCTCCAACTAATCTCAAGGAGTTACAATCACTGCTCGGCAAAATTAATTTTGTGAGGAGATTCATTTCAAATTTGTCACAGAAAGTTTTGCCATTCTCTCCACTGTTGAAGCTGAAGAAAGATCAGAAGTTCACATGGGGCGACGAACAACAAAAGGCTTTCGATGAGATCAAGCAATACATGAAGGAGCCACCAGTGCTGGTCCCTCCTCAGCTGGATAAGCCTTTCAAGTTGTACGTGGCGGCCGATACCCAAACCATTGGATCGGCCCTTATTCAAGAATTCGAAGGAAATGGGCGGGTAGTAGCATATCTTAGCCGAAAACTACTTGACCCTGAGACCAGGTATTCGGCTGCAGAAAAGCTGTGCCTATGCGTGTACTACTCGTGTACAAAATTTCGGCACTACTTGCTGAATGCCGAATGCACCGTGTATTCCAAGTTTGATGTAATAAAACATATGTTATCTATGCCAATTTTGAATGGCAGGATTGGCAAATGGATCTTGGCCTTATCAGAGTTTGAGTTAAAGTTCGAATCGGCAAAGGCTATCAAGGGACAGATCATTGCCGATTTTATAACTGAACATCGCGATCCGTCAATTGATTTGCTTGAAATTACCCCTTGGGCTTTATTTTTTGATGGATCATCATGTGGTAAAGGTGGGGGAGTAGGGATCCTACTAATTTCGCCTAGGGGTGAGATGTTTGAATTTGCCATCCCTATACAAACCCCCTTTGTTACAAACAATCGGCCGAGTACGAGGCATCGCTTCGAGGGCTTCAATATTTGAGAGAAGCTGGGGCCGTTTCAGTTGAAGTTTATGGAGACTCAGAGTTGGTAATCAAGCAATTGAACGGCCAATACGAATGCAAAAGTGAAGCGCTGAGGAGTTACTATGAAGAATGCAGGGAAATCTTGAAGAGCTTCCCGTTGGTAACTCTACAACATATTCCTAGGGAACATAATGAAGAAGCAAACAAAGTGTCTCAAAGCGCCTGCGGCTACAAAGAGAGTCAAGAAGCATTTGCGGATGTATGTGCACTGGGGACGGATCTTGCGGAAGATGATTGGAGAAAAGAGATCGTTGATTACTTGAAGAATCCATCCCGAAAGGTCTCTAGGAAGCTCAGGTACAAGTCCATAAAATTCGTTCTTCTAGATGACAATTTGTTCTATAAATCATTAGATGGGGTATTGTTACGATGCCTGGGTCCAGAAGAAGCCAAGAGCATGATGAGCGAAGTGCACGATGGGGTATGTGGAGCACACCAATCGGCCTACCGCATGAAATGGGTCATCAGGCAAGCTGGGTGCTTTTGGCCGATGATATTAGAGGATTGCTTTGAGTATTACAAGGGATGTCAAGATTGCCAGAGGTTTGGAAATATTCAAAGAGTCCCCGCGTCGACATTGAATCCCATCATCAAGCCATGGCCATTCGGGGGGCGGGGTATAGACTTGATTGGCCAGATTAATCCACCATCTAGCAAGGGGCATAAGTTCGTGCTTTTGGCTACAGATTATTTTACTAAATGGGTTGAGGCGATCCCACTGAAGAAGGTGACGTCGGAAAACATGGTTGAAATTGTCAAGGAGCACATCATTTATCGGTTTGGGATCCCTCAGACAATCACAACTGATCAAGGGGCCCAATTCGTGTCTCTGGAGTTCAGAGAGTTTGCCGAAAGCATGGGGATCAAATTGTTTAACTCTTCTCCCTATTATGCCCAAGCTAATGGTCAAGCGGAGGCTTCTAATAAGATCATGATCAAGCTGATACAAAAGAAGATCGACCAGAAGCCAAGAAGGTGGCATTCGGTACTCGGTGAGGCACCGTGGGCTTGCCGAATGGCCCCTCATGGAGCTACAAAAACCTCTCCTTATGAATTGGTTTATGGGCATCATGCAGTTCTACCTTGGGAGATGCAGTCAGATTCAAGGAGAGTTGTGTTACAGAAAGATTTGAGCTCCAAAGATTACAGTGGCCTAATGATGGATGAGCTGGAGGATTTACACATGATCCATCTTAGGGCCCTAGAAAACATCGAGAAGAACAAGCTGCGGGTTGCCAAGTATTATAACAAGAAAGTAAAAGTCAGGCAATTTGCAGAGGGAGATCTGGTTTGGAAAGCGCTATTGCCGATCGGGACCAAGTACAGCGAATTCGGCAAATGGTCCCCCAACTGGGAAGGGCCTTTTCGTGTGGTCAGATGCGTCCCTGGTAATGCATAAATATTGAAAACTTTACTAGGAGAAGAATTTTCCGCCGCAATAAATGGAATATATCTGAAGAAATATTATCCTAGTATTGAAATCGATCGATGATGACCAGCAGTGGGATTACACACATCGACACGAGAACGACGTGGCGCTCAAGAACGAGGCCGCTTTAGAACAAAAATTCACAAACGAGAAGAAATGGCTAGTGCCTAGATGCATTGCCCTTAGCACAAAACTACATTACAACTGCTTCTTGCAGGTTACATCCAGCAACCTTGGTGATCAGGACCTCAAGGAGGTGGGAAGCAGAAGGCGTGGAGGAAGAAGCGAAAGTATGATTCAATCTTTTCTTTGCTTCTTCGGCTGCTCCCTCTTCAGTCGCTCCAGGACCACCTTGACGGCAACTTGGAATGCGCGGGTGTGACCATGATTTGCGGCCTCCACCAAGCTGTCCCAAGCCGCTTTCAAGTTGTTGTACCTGTCAGAAACATCTGAAACAGAGGAGTGGATGTTAGGGGCAAGAAATCCAAATGTGGGCACCAAGTCAAGAGGAAGTCAGAAACATTTACCCCCCACTAGTGCCTCCAAAGCCATGCGACGCTCGCATTCGGCTTGGCAACGAGCGGTGATGTCCTTGAGGCCGTGCTCCAGGTGCCAAACGCGGCGGCGCAGTTGATGGCTGGTCCTCTGTTCAGGCGTGGCGTCCTCTGCTTCGAGGGAGGAATCGGAGGAGATGTACTCAGGCACGTCTTCGGTCCCGATGATTTCTTCAGGAAGCAAATCAAGGCTGAAAGAGGAAAAGAAGAGGAGGTAAAGCGCAAGATCATATGGGAAATAGGGAGTAAATCAAGGGAAAACTCACCTTCGAATCGTGCGTTTCTTTGGTGGGCTGCTCTCCTGGGGTTGCTTGCCTTTGTCCATGGCCTTGGGGTTTTTTCCTCTGGAGACAGGGGAGGAAATGAGAACCGATGGATGAGTGTGCGAGTGGATTTGCAGAGCATCTCGGCGGGCTATTTTATTGACCGAATGGGTGCATTGGGAGTGATGACGGCCGCCGTACCTTTGTTGGAATACCAAACGACAGGGTTTTCTTCCCAGATGCGAAGGGTTTTCGCTTGAACAGTGCTTATGGATTGCCGATTCAGGGATCTTCTGTGGATTTTGTGCCAAGGGGCATCTGTTCTTGCGTATTCGGCTCAAGATAGTTCCCGAATACGTTTGAGGAAAAACAAGATTCACAGATGCAAACATAAAGAAAAATCATCGCAGTGCAAGCACAGAATTCAAAAGTTCTTTATTTATTGCCGATATTCAAACACCCCTAATACAATCTAGTCAAAAAGCCTGTTCAGCACAGATTGGGGATGAGTGATTTCGGCAATGGCGTCGCCGTGGCCATCGAGGCGCTCCAAGATGAGCTCAATCTCCTCGATGTCTTCTGGCGCGCCGCCCCGGAAGCCGCGCGGCCTGGTGGAGTAGTCGACGTCCGTGTGCGTCGCCATGGCAGCCAGGCCCAGGGTGGTGCCCAAGCGGACGCCATGGGTGGCCACCTCATCAACGCGGTGCTCCACCGCAGCAAGGCGCTCCGCCGGTGTGTCCCCGCGGGCGTTCACCTTATCGGCCAGCTGCTCCACCGGCATCTTTAGTCGGTTGAGCTCGGCATCGCGGCTGCAAGGTGCAAGGAAAAGGGGAATTAGCATCAAAGGCCGGATTGGATCGAGAAGTGGTTTCAGAGTCGTACCGTCGATGGTCTCCGCAGCGCTTGCGCTGGTCCTCCCACTCCAACTCGGCTATGCCAGCCTTTTTGGAGACCTCCTCCAGTTCCACCTTGAAGCGGAGAGCGTCGAGTTCCCCGTAGGGCATGGGGGAGTGGCTGTCAGACTCCGAGGAGTCGTCTGGAAGGGGCTGACTGGCCGGCGCAGGAGACGGATTCCACTGAATCAACCTGGAAAGAGGATGATCGTCAAAACAAAATAAGGTCAAAGGTGAATCAAGGAGAGGAATTGACGATCATTGCCTCCGGCGCGCATTGGCGCTGCTCCCCTCCGCCTCATTAGAGGCGCGGCGTCGGTTGAGGCTCACGATGGCAACGGGTACATACCCGATGGGTAGTGCCCACCCGTACCCGTACCCGTTAGGACTAAATTTTACCCGTCGGGTTACCCGCGAATGCACACGGGTAGGAAAATAATTCCATACCCGTACCCGTCGGGTAAATTCTACCCGACGGGTAACCCATACCCGACAACATACCCGAGAATTGCATAAATAATCGGACTTCGTCACACAAAAATAATAAATAATTCCAACTTTTTAGTAAGTTACAAATTATAAATATTGATATAACCATATCATTGCAACAAGTTAATAGAGTAACACACATTAGCACCAATATATAGGCCAAATTCATGCACCATATGAGCTAAAATGACTTAGAGTGGCTATTATTTATGCGGGTTTTTCTTACCCGCGGGTAGACGGGTATGGGTAGTCTACACCCACACCCGTACCCGCATACCCGATGGGTATGAGATTTTGCCCAATAACGTACCCACGGGTACGAAGTTCCTTCCGTACCCACCTCCTTATCGGGTAAAACCCGTCGGGTACTCGGGTTTCGGGTACCCATTGCCATCTCTAGTTGAGGCGGCGCACCATGCCGCTCTCCGGGATGTGCACTTGTTTCGAAAGAAGAAGAGTTGAGATTGGCAAAGATTCGAGAGCTAAAGGCTTGGTGGAGAGCTAGGGGCACCTACGGTTTCATTTATAGGCCCGGCAAGACGGATCGTGGCCTCAAGTCGTGGCTCGGATCGTGGCGCATATCCCAAGAAAATCGGAAGGTGGAAAGGTTTCCTTGACCGGTCCGCCAATGGGTCGCTTGGAGTTCTAGGGCCGAGTCATATTCATTTGTCGGCTCGGCTGAGAGGAGTCAAAGTGCCATTCGGGTGTTGGCATTTCTTTGCCGAATGGGTCGTTCAGCATTACATTTGAAGGTGCGCAGAAGGAAAAGGAAATAAAATTGCTAGAACGAGATATTACAAGAGCGACCAATTCGGTTATACATCAATTGAAGCATTTAAATGTTCAAGTATTTCGCAATTACACTACGGACATTTGATGTTGCTTGGCGAAAATTGTCCAACCGCTCCCGATAATCTTTACGGGCACCAGACAAGGTGGTAAGTTCTGCATCGCATTGTTTCACCTTGGCTATAGCCGATTTTGCTTCCTCTTGGGTCTTCTCTATCAATCCAGGGAGCTCGGCTATTTTCTTGTTATCGGCCTCTATCTCAGCTGACAGGCTTCTCAGTTCTGCCTCCAAAGCGGTTTTCCTGGCAATTTTTAAATCACAAGAAGCTTGCAGATTGGCCAATGTATCTTTATGGCTCTCGGTCTGAGATTGTGCCCCTTTCATGGCTTGTTCAGCACTGGCTCTCTTCTTTTCAACAGCCGGGCGGGAGCGCACCTTCCTCAAAGCTTGCCTTATGGGCACGTAGTGAATTTCCAGGCCACAGATAGATGCAAGAGAAGCACTGATGTCCTCAGGGAGTTCTTGGCTAATAGGTTCGAGCATTTCTTCAAAGTGATCGAGATCCTTGAACTGATCTCGTGCATCTTTTTCCAGCCAGGCAAAGATCTCCTTGAGCTTGTCTAATACTTCCTCTGATGGGGTTTGATGCACTTCTTCCCTTGCCTCGGCAACTGGATTGTCCCCCATTGACAGACTTGATGATGATGGGGCCTGATCCTAAGAAAACAATATTGCCGAGTCAGGAGTGCCGAAAGTAAAGGTAGCAGAGTTAAGTGCAAATGAGTACCTCATGTCTGATTTCTTGAGCTGGGGTAGGACTTTGTTCGGGGGTAACCACTGGTGAAGGAGGTGTTCCAAGCAGAGTTGAAGCTTCTATGTAAGAAGGCGCTGCTGCAGTTGCTGGCAACTCAGGAGCTTCTGGCTGAAGAGAAGATGGGTTCACCTCTACTGGGGTTGATGTCTCTGCATGACCAGCAGGTGATTGGACCCTTGGAGGACTTGATGGTTCTGGTTGGATTGGAAAACTCATCTCTGGAGAGTTTGTTACTTCTGTTTGAACAGGGGGTGATTGAGTCCCTGATGAGGATGAGATTTCTACTTGGGCAGGTAACTCAACCCTGGGTGGAATTGTTTGTTGAGACACTGGGACATCCACAAGTTGTTCTTCCATTGTTTCTTCTGCAAGTGCCAAATTAAAAGATAAATGCCAGTGTTCATCCTCAAGAAAGAGGACAGTGAAGGTCATACCAGTGGATGGGGCATTGGCAGGTTCTGGAACTGAAGATTGTTGGGCTCTGGTCTGAAAATGCACAAGATATGATTTATCAGAAACAGAGTAACCTTGTGATCAAGAAAGGAAAAGATTTTTACCTCAACAAGGACTTTCTTGATAGTTCTCCTCCTCTTGGCATTTGGAGGAGCAATCAGAGACAAACCTTGCCTCCTATCGGAAGAAGGCCGGACGGACTTGGGTCCGTTGTGGCAAACCCGGCCATTAGCCGAGCCGGGGTTGGGGACCCGAATCCCGGTCTTTGAGATCGGGCCTACGGCATTGTAGGCGATATTCCTGGCCCGAGGGGCAGGTACTGTGTTCTGTGGGTAAAAGAAATAAGATCAAAATCATGATTGGAAAAGGAAATGTCTGATCCAAAGGTTAATCATAGTACCTCTGAAGTTGGCTGAAAATCAGGCATCAACTCTGCACAGAACAAGTGTACAGGCTCATTAAAGATATGATCATGGAATTCTTGCCACCAGGAGTTGAAGGTGGAGTGAGCTATTGTTGTGGGTACAAAAGGCCAGGTGTAGACAGTGGGACTTCACACATAACGGAAGACTCTGCTACTGTGCATGAGTTCTTTGATTTCTTCTCTAGGCTTGAGGAATTCATGCAGAAACAGTCTTGAGGGCATCTGGCCACACCCAAGTTGCCGAGCCATTACATTGGGCTTATAATATTCATAAGTACTATAGGTCAGCCTTCCTCCATTGAATTCAGCTGGCAGAATGCATGGGCGGATTATGATATTGAGGATCTCCAGGAATCTCCCATCTTGGCGTCCAGTTTCAAAAGAGAATTCACAAGGGAAAATCAAATTGTCATTGTTCAGATAAGGGAGCCAGAGAGGATTTTGGAATCCTTTGAAGAATAGTTCGAAAAGCCGGGCCGATATCCTGCCGAATAAGAACAAGTTGAAGCAGCTTCTCCATAAGTCTGGCATCCTCTGGTGGCTCGGGGTTCCCCTTCAGGATGATTGGATGAAGGGAAGAGCCGGGTGTTCAAATCAACACCAACGATCTGATACATGTGTAGCTGCAGCCACATTTGAACAAACCACCAAGGACCGTTGACACATGCTATCCTCTGGCCGGTGTACATCTGGGTGACAGTTTGATGAAGCATATGATACACACTGCCTAGGAGGAATTTCCCAAGGGGGAGGCGGTTGCCACTGACCAGTTGAGAAGCCATTGCAATGTGATTCAGGGTAGGCTCATTGGCTTTACCACAGAAGATGAACCTGCATAGCCACATGTTCAGAAACGCCCTGTATTCAATTCCACCGAGGGGGCGTCCTTCATGTGGTTTAGGATATAGTTCTTGTATCCGCTCCCTGGTTTCACCCCTGTTTGTCGTGAGGAACTTCTGAAATCCCAGGGTTGAACGGATCCTGTAATGTCAAGGCCGGTGAGCATATACACATCGGCCAGAGTTGGAGACATCGGGCCGTGGCCAAAGAGGAAGGCGTTGACGCCGTTTGACCAAAAATGGCAAGCTGCTATCAAGAGGTCTTCATTCTTGGGGGTCTCGGCCAAAGATAACTCCAGGCACTGAGCAATGCGAAGGGTATCCCAGTTCTGGTCCTGGCACTTTTGTCTGCAAGAATCCTCCGGTACCAATTTTTCTAGCCTGCGATTGGGGGCAAAGGCCAGTTCTTGAAAGCATCCTGCCACTGAGGAGGTGGGGACAGAGCCGCTTTGAAGGGAATCCTTTGAGATTCAACCGCGATGAAATCTCGAGGATCAGAGTTTCCCACAGGCCCAAGGTAGTAGGATCTTGAATTGGCCTCGGTGCGAATCAAAAGCTCAGTGGAAGGCTCCTGAAGGAAAGCGGAAAAGAAATCTCAGGTAAAAATTGAAAATCTAAATGCCGAATGAAGCTTACGGGAGGAGAATTTACCTGAGCAGCTTGGTTTTGAGCCGCCATTGGGGATTTGAGCTCAGAACAAGGGGATCTAGGGTTTGGATCTAGACGAGGATTCCGGCGGATTGCGAAGAGAGAAGAATAGGTGTCGACAGATTCGATTTGAAAATGTCTGCGGCTGGAGTCAATTCCGGAACAAAATCACTTTTATCCCGCAATTGAAGGGGCATGTGTTAACACCAAAATTTGGTAAGGAGTCTGACTTGTGGGTCCAGCTCGATGAGGAGTCCGTCTGGCGGAAGGAAGGTTTCCTCAGATGTATCCGGCAAAAAGGATCCGCGGTCGGCTATCTGCTTCCGTTCGGCAAGGGAACAGTTGAGCTGATTTTGCGGGATTGGATGGTGACGTGGCTCAAGCAGGAAGGACGAATGGATGGATAAGCGATCAAGCTTAGAGATAAGTTAGGGAACAAATCCATTCGAGGTTGTACTTGGCAGGGTATAAATATGAGCCCTGAATGTACGTAACAGATACACAATCATTCTCAATACAAACCGGCCTTACGCCAAACCCTAGAGTCCATTTGTCGTGTCGTCGAGTTCTTTGAGAGGGGTCATCGATCCGTCGACCTCCGTGAGTACCGGTAACCTTGTATCATATCTAGTATCATGCGGTGGATTTAGATCTGATGCAAGTAGTCTTGTTACCATGCTTCGTGTCATGCGGTAGATTCAAGCTTGGTTCAAGAGGGTTTCTTGTTAGGTCATGAGTCATGCGGTAGACTAAGATCTAGCTCGAAGCTAGTTATCGGCTCTATTGGATTTTGGCAAGATCCAATAGATTCATTAAGTTACCCCGTGTTGCTTTGGGTTTTGCTTTATGTTTAAATTCATGTAACACCTTTTGCCCAATCTAGATGGGTTTGGATCGGCTTTATCCCTCTTGAGATCCTTATGCGAGTAGAATTCGTGCCTTGGGCTAATTTAATACGTGGATCACGTGCTCTTCGATAGCCGAAACCGAATCGATCTAGGTTGTTACGTGTTGCGGGTTCAAGCTTGCCAACGTTGGTATAAATCTTGAAAGAACTGAGTATCACGCGGTAGATGTAGGTTTTTGGGTTGCATTGGAGCTAGTCATCCGGTGGATTAGATTTCAAATCAATCTGATAGATTTACTTCGCTCGGTAATGTTCGTTCCTTCTTCATGGACCCCGAATCGGCTGTTCAGCCGTATTCGGTTATGTTTCTTCACGAGTAGAACACGTGCATAAATCATGTCTTAAATAATGTATGCTTTTAGCTTCCATATTTAGATTGTATCATGCGGTGGATAGACCTATTTGTGGAAAGTGGTACGATTTTCATGCAAGTTGTATCATGCGGTGGATAGATTTGTTTGGCATCGTACCCGACGGGTTTTGAAGTACCTAGACATGCGGTAGACTAGTGCTTTGGACCTATGCATGCTTGTTCATTACATGTTTATGCTCGCGCTCCACTTTATTTATTTATTTAATGTTAATTGTCATGGGGATCAGTCACGATCTTGTGTGCGTGCATCTCTATCTAAACAAGGACCGATCGTCATCATGCTTACGTCACTCATTCGGCTATGTTAATTTTCCTTTTATACGCTCCCGAATGGTTTCAGTTTATTGGCAGATAGCTTTCTATAGCTATGTGTCATCTCGTTTGGCTTTGTAGCCGTAAATATGGAACTGTCTGGTACCACCCGGCAAGTTCCAAGCTTTGGTATCTAACTACTTTGTCTTTTGTTAATTTTCAGGAAAAATTGACTGGCACGTCTTGTGATTCTTTGCACGTGTGAAGCCAGCTTGTTCGGCTTGCTGTGTGCTTGGCGCTAGGTGCACATTTTGCGTCAACATCTATCTATCATGTGTTGAATACACTTTAATGCTTAAGGTTAGCTACCATGCCGTGAAGAGAGTAGAGCTCCAATGCTCCCTTGGAACCATTCAATACGCCGTGTCCATCATAGGTCTAGTCACGAATACCTCCGCATAGTGACAGTACGGGGGGAGAAAAAGGGCGCAACCGTGGTCACAACCCCCGATAGATTAGATTGGTTTTCATGTTTAAAATGATTGCATGTTCGAGTATCGTAGACCCATGGGCGAGTGTCTTCTATCTTGATTGCTTAATCATTCTCTCTGGTGTAGTTTAGTCGTTTTCTAGTTTAATCATAGTTAGGGTTTGAGTAGCTAGTGAGTAGAGGTAGATCAAACGCTTGTAGTCCCCTTGCTCCGCGGATTGACAAGAACCTTGGGAATTCTGTGGTGAAAAAGGTGTACGTCCGTACGCTTGCGGATCGTAGGTGGATACATCTTTTATCCTTCAACAATCGGCTCTGCCGCACGACCCTTCGACACCCCGAGCACGGCCCCCCGTACGTGCTCGCAAGAACGAGTTGCCCCAACCGATTTGGGGCACGACGTCCAAGGGTGCGTCGGCGATCCTCCGAGCATGGGGGATCGGGTACCTCACCACTACGTCACCCCCGCGAACCGAGAACAACACGAACCCAAACGGCCACAATAGATACGCCTCGAATAACCTATCGATCGTCTCTCGCTCGGCATCAACGCTAGGTAATCGACCGCACAAACAAAATCAAACGTTAGTTTTATTGTCTCCATATAATCAAAACCGAAGAGAAACATGAGGTAAAGGTACGTACGCTAAACCGCCGCAACCAAGTCAAGGTGGGTCCGTGAGCGTTCGCGAACTCCCCGGTACGGGGCGGGCGCGCGATCGTTCCGAGGAACGTTCGCGAACCGAGCGAGGAACTCCATACGCCAATCGGCGGAGATGTCCGCGGCCCTCGCCGGCTCGCCCTCACAAGGAAGGCCCATCGGCAACGACGTGTCTTGAAGGGTCATCGTCATCTCGCCGACGGTGAAGTGGAACGTGTGGTCTCCGGCCTCCAGGTGGTCCAAAAGCGCGCCGAGGAGGGAAAAGTCGTACTAGAAGCGTGTCATGTGATCCTTCCGAAGAATCGCGTCGCGCCGGGTCGTCCCCCTGGACTAACCGCGCTACGGGCAGAGTCCTGCGGCTCGTAGCCCGAAACAAACAATGTAATTTATTAGGTACAACAAAAGGATAAAGGAAGGTACAAATAATAACACAAGGCATCAATTCACATACTTGGGAACCCGGCGGTCGTGGATCGGCATCACCAACATCCTCTCGGGGGCGGCGGACGGGAACGAGCGGTGCGCTCGCGCCGATATCCCCGTCCGGCCCACCGAGGCGTCACATACGCCTCAAGCTCGCACGAGCGAGCCCGAGCACCGAGCCACGGCCGCGCCACGGGCCCGAGCCCGGGCTCGAGGCGGGGCTCGAGCCTATGCCTCGACCCGAGCCTAAGTCCGAGTCCGATCCATAGCGCAAAACCGCATACAGAAATTAAATATACAATTAAAAACACATATAAGTAATTTTCTAGATTTTCTAAACAAATATAAGTATTTTCTACATTTTCTAAACAAACTAAAGTAATTTCGATAATTTCTACAATATCTAGAACAGCTAAATTAGTTTTCTACAATTTCTAAACAAGGAAAATTAATTTTCTATATTTTCTAAACAAATAAAAATATTTTCTACAATTTCTAAAACAAGTAAACTCATTTTGTACATTTTCTAAACAAACTAAAGTAATTTCGGCAATTTCTACAACATCTAGAACAGATACATTAAATTTCTACAATTTCTAAAACAAGTAAACTCATTTTCTACATTTTCTAAACGAACTAATATAATTTCGGTAATTTCTACAAAATCTGGAACGGATACATCAATTTTCTACATTTTCTAAATGAATTAGATTATTTTCTACAATTTCTCAACGATATAAACTAATTTTATAGATTTTCTACACTAGAAAACTAATTTTCTAAATCTAAACTAATTTTCTAGATTTTGTAAACTAGAAAACTAATTTTCTAAATCTAAACTAATTTTTTAGAATCTGGAAAATTAGTTTTTTACTTAGCTTACCGCGGCCGACTTGACGTACAACGGTTGGTTGAGAGATCTGTTAAAATTTCAAACGGTCATATAATTTTGCAAAATAATTAAAAAAATATATTAAAAAATTCTGAGATCTGATCTGTTTCTGTCTGGTAGGGCCCCATTCCGCAGTGCCCGTGGACCCTGCTTGGGCTGGAACCCACACCGTCCAGGCGTGCACCATCAGCGTGGGCCCAGATCCCGGTCGCTGTCGCGCGGGCCGGTGAGGCGAGGCCCCCCGTGCGTTCGTTTGTCACGTGGAGTCCCCCCACGCGCGCACCGTCCAACCAGGAAGGCTACAGGACCATCCCCATGACATGTGGCCACCACGCCGGTCGCCCAAACGCTGGACCCACATGACAGTGAGACAAACCCAGCCCCGGACGGTGGCAGGAGACGCGTCCCCTCTGCCCGGCGAATATCCGCCACGTCCCAGCCAGGATCCTTCTAGAAAATCCCGCGCGGCACGGAGAGCGCGCGCGACGCGTCGTATACCGACCGTCCGATCGGGGCGTGCGGACGGGTCGGATCCCATGGGGTGGGTGCTCGGCTGGGGTGTGGAGAGGTACAACTACAGTAGAGAGAGAGCCGCCTGGCTGGAAATCTTATCCGGTTTATCTCAACGCGAACGGATTTTATCTCTCCTTTTCTTATTCGAGCCTTGTGTCACTCGCGCCACACCAATGCTTGGCCCCCGGCGCCCAGGCTCTCCAACTTTTTTTATATTTCTTTTCCCTTTTGCTCAACACTTCTTTTCAAAACACCTGCTCGACTTCTCTTCGATTGGGCGCCATTTGGCTCGATGGTTTGACCAGGTACAGTGGCCAAAGCATCTAACAGCTTGTTGCCTGACGCTACTTTGATTATGAAAGCATATGCAGTGGTACATCAATATTATGACTCCACAGGAACATACAAGTACCTGAAATCTAAAGTTGAACCAAAGGTATACAACAAAAAAGTCATAATAATGTACTAAGTATTGAAGTTCTGCACTCGGGTCGAAGATATGTAGCGTCAATCAGGGTTCTCATTTTCGTTTTCAGTTGTTTTCGGTTCAGATCAAATTCACCAAAAATCGTGAAATTTTTGAATAACAATTTTGATCGCCACCAAAGATATAGAATTTTTGCAAAATTCACGAAATTTGGTATAAATTTTATCAGTGGCCATTTTTATGAGTTGATCCAATAATATATCACAATAAAAAATAAAATATGCATGAATAATTATGATTATTAGAATGTCAGATAATAGCTCGTAAAGAAAGATGACAAAGCCTTCACATTCAAACGGTTCAAATTACTCAACTAGTTGCAACCAAGAAACGGTCTCAATCAAGCATTAAGATGACATATGATTTTGGACTTCTCCACAAAGTCTTAACACATAGAGGTAATTTTCAAAGCTAACTAGACGTAACTTCACTTCATAAACCTAACTTTAGCTCACGACAGATCAACCTAGTCTCAACAGCCTGTTCGGTTGGCTGGTGGCTGATGGCTGCTTCTTTGGTTTGTTACGAGAGAAGAAAATCTTCTTGGCCAGTTCTTTGGTCATTTGGTTTGTTCGAGAGAAAGATCGCTCGGCTGTGGCTGATAAGCCAAACGAACAGGCTGCGCTTCAGAAATGAATAAACGCGCTTTCCCGTTTACTCACGCTGCGACGACTCGACGTTGGTTCCCTGCCGCAGCGCCCCAAACCAAAGCGGGAAGCCGTGACCAGGGTTCAAAAAACCGCTGCCGGAGCGGTTTTCCAAACCGCCGAAACCGGTCCGATAAACCGGTAAAACCGACCAGTAAACCGGTAAAACCGACCAGTAAACCGAAAAGAGCGGTTTGCTAGGTTCGGTTAGAGAGCGGTAACCGAGCTTTTTCCTTACCGAAGCCGGACGCAGAAGACCGGTTATTCGCGGTAACCGGACCGGTTACCAAGGTTAGAGAGCAGAATCGAAAGCTTTTTCCTTACCGGACGGTGGTAAGACCGGTTAACCGGACCGGTTACCAATGGAAAGGTGAACAGTGGCCGTGACTACACGAGCAGCCCGGAGCACGGAGGGAATCAAACCAACAAGGAACGGAACGGAACGGTGCCGAGGCGACGACCCGAAAGAGAGAAACCAAACCGGCAAACGGAACCCCGTCTCCTGTGTCCTGTCCTCCGGTCTTCCTCCCTCCCTCGCGCGCTCGCTTCCTCTCCTCCACCTTGTTCTACTGCCGCTGTCGCCCGCCACGGCGGCTGCTCCTCCACTCCCAGATCTTCCCGCCGCCTCCCCCCAAAATAGCGCCCACCTAAACCCTACCCTACCCTGCCCCCTCCCTCGCGCCGTCCGCCCCCGCTCCTCCGCGTCGCGCCGCCGCCGCTGCCGGATTAAACCCTAGCCCCGCCTCCACCGCCGCCGCCATGGCCGGCCCGTCCGGCGCCTCCTCCTCCTCCTCCTCCTCCTCCTCCTCGCGCGGCCTCGGCGGCGTCGGGGTCGACCGCTTCTACAGCCCGCCCCACGTGCGCCGCCAGCAGCAGGAGGAGCAGCTGCAGCGGCTCAAGGGCCAGGGTCAGCGCCCCTCCTCCCCGGCCGCCGGGACGCTCACGCCCCGGGCCGCCGCCGCCGCCGGGAGGAACAAGCCTCCGCAGCCGTCGGCGCCGGCGCCGGCGGGGGCCGCGGAGCCGGCCGCCCCGCTTCCCAGGGTGGAGGCCGAGAGGCGGGCCGACGCGCCCTCCAAGCCGTCCGTGTGGGCCGCGGCGCCCGCCGCCAAGGCGGCAGCGGCGGCTGATGCGGCCGTGGCGTCCCCGCCGCCGGCGCCGACGGTGGATGAAGCGGGGAATCTCGAGAGGTTCCTCCGCTCCACCACGCCGTCCGTGCCCGTGCAGTACTTGCCCAAGGTAAGGCTTGCCAGGAATTTTATTATTCTCCTTCGATTACTACTACTTTTAGTTGCGTTTTTCTCCCACCGATTGAAATGATTGATGCTTCGCACTGCTCGTGTTTCTGGGATTGCTAGATTCGATCCTGTTACGATTGGGGAAAGTTTGGGACCCGTGACTGCCAAGGGACCTTGCTTTTTCTATGCTGTTAAGTTACAAGTTGCAATGAATTTCTGTTCCCCCTTGGTGGGATAGTTGCATATACGTGCTTTTACTGTTGCCACTTGGCATGGGATTCTTGTGGCTGCGTTGCGAGATCTTTCTGGTAGTAACGTAAAATAGACTATCAAATTATTTGCCTGATCATCAGAAGTACATATTGCAACTGTAACCCTGAAGGAATTTCATTTCTCTCTAGTTTTAAGTTCACTCACACTGCATTTCCAGCAAATCTGACACCGTGTTGCTGTATTATCCATGTGTCGCTATTGGAAAAATAAATAAAAAAGGAACTAAGCTTTTTGTAGAGTACCAAGATTGGCAACAGAATGTGATGGGGTCTTGTTACTTTTGCTAATTACTAGTACCAGGTTGGCAAGCATTTAGTACCATATTGGCAATATAATGTGCTGGAGTGTTGTCGCTGTTGCTATTTATTTCAAGCAGTTCATCGGAGCTTACAAAGTTTCGCTAGAGCAAAGGATTAGCATTTGCTGCTTCTGTGCAGAACGATGGCTGCTTTTTTAAAGGGACTGGGATGAGTTTCCTATGGTAGTATTTGCTCATGTGAGTCAGCCATTCTAGGTTTTTTCTCAGTTGTAGCCGGATGGTAACCACATAGTTGCCAAAAGAACCTAGTCAGTAACATTGTTTTTTGTTCGAGCCAGCAGTCTTGTTTTCGGGATAGGTACAGTTTATTATATTGTATTATAATAATAAACCAATCTTTAGGAACTACTGAAGAACATGTTTGTTTTGTTCTAGTTTCTGCTATTTGAGTTTGTCTATGCTAAAGGAAAAGGATTGTGTTTATCCAGACCACCATGAGGGGATGGAGGATTGGTGATGTTACAAATTCACCACCGTATTTCTGCCTTGGTGATCTTTGGGAAGCTTTTAAGGAGTGGAGCTTTTACGGGGCTGGTGTACCCCTAGTGTTAAATGGCAGCGACTCTGTGATTCAGTATTATGTGCCATACCTTTCTGCTATACAGCTGTATGCAGACTCTTCAAAGCTTTCAGCAAGGACCAGGTAAGATAGTGTTTAGGGTCAACCTTTTTTTGGGCTGTTTTACCATTTGTCAAATTTCTGTTTCTCAATGGTTTTGATGATATAACTACATAACAGAATAAAAGAAACTAATGGTTGTTGTGTCCTTGAATTTTTTTTACAAACTTTGAAGTTTCAGTCATTTCTCTTTGTAAAAAGCAAACTGCAGTTCTCTTATGGATGATTGGATATGCATTGTGCTGCACCTTTCAGACTACCTTGACAGCCAAGTCATTAGCTTTTTAACTGCAACAGGTTTTGTCCATGAAGCTTAATGATTCATCTTCTTTGTGGCTTAGATTAAAATCGGAGGGTCAATGAAACTAATTTGCTTATATGGTCATCTTTCAGCTATTTAACATATTAATCCAAAATAGTCTTTTTAGTAAAGTGCAATGTTTCGCTAGGCGCTAGGTGGATTTTCCTCGGCGACCCTCTGCCTAGCATCTAGTCGGGAGTACCCGGGACTAGGCGGCGCTAGGCGTTTTTCTAGGCGTTTTGGCATTTTGCCAATTTCGCATAATATATATATATATATATATATATATATATATTAGTATATATAGCTGAATATATATCAGCAACTAATAATTACTCATTAGAAAGGGCTAGTAGACATACCTGACCTTGGAGCCTTGAGCCTTCCAAGTTCCTTCCTCATGTTGGTAGCATATTCAGTCATAGCAGATTCAAAGCATTTACATTTACATAGCAGATTCAGTCATAGCAGTAGCATATTCAGTCATCACCATCAGCAACTAAAGCAGAGCAGGGGAGGCCGGGAGCAGAGGGGATGACTCACCTTGCTTGGAATTGGAAGCAGCCGAGCAGAGCAGGGGGGCGACGGGGAGGAGGACGAGCAGACCGGCGGGGAGGAGGACGACGAGCAGTGGGGCGACGGGGAGGAGCCGAGGAGGACGACGAGCAGGGGGCGGCGGGGAGAAGGAGCAGCAGGCCGGCGGGGAGGAGGAGGAGCAAGCCGGCGGAAGGAGCAGCGCCGCCGAGACGAGGGGGTCGATCTCTAGGCGTCTGCGAGCGGGAAACGACGGGGCCGGTCTTATCTTTCCCGCGCGCGCCCCGATTCCTCCCGCGCGGTCTTGTCTTTCGCGCGCGCACTCCCGCTGCGGCCTCAAAAACGCGCCCGCGCTTCCGCTCGCCCGCCTACGCGCCGCCCGCAGCGCCTGCGCGCGCCGAATCGGGGCGGAATCGCCGCCCGACGCCGCCTAGGCGCCGAGCCCGCCTAGAACACCGATAACCCCCCTAGGCTCCGCGGTACCCCTTCGCCTAGCGCCTAGTCGCCGTGAAACCCGCCTAGGCGAGCGCCTAGCGGAACATTGGTAAAGTGAAAATTATTTTTGAGCTTCCTGAATTCGAAATGGAATCTTAAATGGGGACATGGTTTATACTTATTTGCAAAGAACCAATTATTTTTTTCTTTGTTACGGAGTCGAGAAATATTTGTTATCAATATAAATAAAGATGCATCTTTTCTATTGAGCATCGGAATTTATTTCTTACTTGAGGGAGTAATTTTTTCTTTAGAAACTGAGTTGAATTTTCTAGTTTGTCTCCCAAGTTGTTTTCTAGTTACCAGTTGTTCAATAAATCATGTTTTTGCTAGTTCGTAATTTGAACACTCAGAATTGAAGCATTAATTTGATTTAATCACATATAGAAATTGTTGTTTTGTAATCGGGTGTAGTTGCCAATAGTTCAATAAATCTTATTTTTTTGCTTGTTCGCTGTGTGATATTTTGTTAATTTGAGCACTCAGAATTGAAGCATTTAATTTGATTTAATGACATATAGAAATTGTGGTGCTGAGATTCTACGCATGGATTCATTTCACGTTTGTATCTCAGAATATGTGAATCTGGTGCTTACCGACCTATGTGATTTTTCTGGTTTTGGGGAGTTCTCTTTTTATTCAGTAGTAATGGTTGGTTGGTTTGTTGGTCAAGTTTTTCTTTATATTTACTGATCTTGTCATGTCTAGCTTGGTCACCCAACATCCCCTTCCTCTTTGTGCCACTGAAAAAAAACTTTCGAATAATTTAACTATGCCGGTAGCTAGCATGTTTCATTTTTGTAATTGGGTCACTTGTATTGAAATGTTTATTATGGATGTTGTTCCACACAAGAAAGTGTTAACAAAAGGTTTCACATAGTTTCACATGTCAGATAGATGTTCCTAAGGACCACATCTTATCGCATTGCTGGGAAGAAAATGGGCTTATCTAAACTACCATTAGGTTAGATTAATCACCCATGTCATGTTATCATGTGCATGCTGTTGAGAATTTGGGGATAGAAAATCCGTTTTATCCATGTTGGTTGAGTGGAGTGGTCACATTATGGGAGCTTAGAGCAGAAAGAGGGTATTGCTGAGCTTCTGTATTGCCTGATGATGAAAACACACCTTTCTTAAAATTTTGAGAAACATAGTTGCTTTTACCTTTATGATTTGTATGTGTATTTCTTTTGTCTAGAGTTACAGCGGCATTATATTTAAAGTCTTTTAGCTATTTACTATTAGCTGCTTTGGATCATTGTTCTGCATAAGGATATCAAAATGACCAGGCAGAAAAAAAATTCATAATGACCTGTGAAAATTCAATATGGCTGCTCTCCTTTTTGCTTCTTCAATTTTCATAGTTCATAACATTTTCTTAGTTAATTTTCTCGCTTACTTAAGGCATCCTTGGGAGGAAAGTGATGGGGAATCTATGGATACTAGCAGCGAAGGTAGCAGTGAAACTGATGTTGACCGGTTAAGAGCTTCTCTGGAAGCAACTTGCCGATTGGAGGGTGGTTTCCAAAGGGATGATGTTGAAATGCACTCACCGTCCACTCGTCCAATATTTGAGTATCTTGAGACAGATCCACCATTTGGTAGGGAGCCTTTAACAGACAAGGCAAGTCTTCTTTTCATACTTTGACATGAAAATTTTCTATAGATATCCTGTATCCCTTTTTGTTGACTTTTACTTTGAATGCCACTTCAGGTGTCAATTCTTGCAAGTAAATTTCCTGATTTGAAGACGTTCAGAAGTTGTGATCTGCTGCCGACCAGCTGGATGTCTGTTGCATGGTACGTCTGTAATGGTCCAGATCCTCTTGTCTTTTTCACTGATGTCCTCATGCTTTTAAGATTTCTCATTTTTCGGAGAAGCTTCCAATTATATTATTTTAGGATATCTAAATCTTTTTTACACAACCAACAATAGATTTTTCACATTTAGTTCCACAGTTGCAACTTTTCATCTTAATCTATTTATTATCACCAATACTTAAGTCTCATAAAAGGTTACTGTCCTTGCTATAATTAGAATTGTGATACTTGCTGTGCTGGCTTGAACAGATTCACAAGTATGAAACAAAGGGTCACTTTCAAACTGAGTTAAAAGGACATTTTTGGAGGACCAATAGTGTTAGAATCTGTTGCTATTAATCTATATAATTGTTTCATCCTGGGCTGTACAATTGCAGGTACCCCATATACAGAATACCTACTGGACCAACACTCAAGGATCTAGATGCATGTTTCTTGACATTTCATTACCTGTCAACTCCTTCCAAGCGTAAGTACCGACTTATGAAAATATCCAGAGCTGCCCTTTTTGCATCAGATAGGCTACTTGTTTTTCATAGCTCCACGATGCTTGTCTTCACCTCATGGAATAACTAGATGCTTTTCACAGATACTGATCCTGCTGCACCAGCATGCCCCGGTTTTGGTGGGCTTAACCACTGTGTGAATGCAGCTGGTAAGCTAACATTGCCAGTCTTTGGCCTGGCATCATACAAACTGCGGAGCTCTATTTGGTCATCAAATAGGCCTGAGGAGCAGCATCGTGCAGCCTCTCTGATGCAGGCAGCAGATGACTGGCTTCGCCATCGCCAAGTGTACCATCCAGACTTCCGGTTCTTTCTCACCCACTACAACACAGCTTTGAGATGACAAGAGATGCGTTGCCTCACGCTGTAAATTGTTTTTGGTATTTCCTGTTGTTGGCTGAGCCGGGCTACCTGTAACACTATGTTGTTGATCGTGTAATGTAGCGCTTACATCTCTGAACTTTTCTTTTTAATATGGTTCAGTAGTTCAATGCCAGACAGCTAATTTGTAATGTCTCCAATAATTCTTGTGTAGGTAAACTTTTGCGTGGAGAGAACATAATGGAGACTTGTAAAACAGAAACTGATGGTTATGAAATTTAAATTTATAGAATTGATAGTACCCACCGTATTAATGTGTGGTGTTCTGTGTATTTGAGCTACGATTAATTTATGTTCAGAGGAACTCAAGCAGATATTTTACTCAAAAAAACACATTCCAGCATGATACCTACTCGGGTCTCTCGCTGTAGGGAGATCTCTCCGTCACTTTATGAGTGACATAATCTAGCAAAACAGAAGGCAGGAGAGGTATTCGGAGGTCTCTTCGTCACTTTGTGAGTGACAACCTAGCAAGACCGAAGACATGAGAGGTATTCGTTAGGATGGTGTTGTTTTTCAAATCGGCGCAATATGGTACGTGGTGTGAATTTTGAATGAGTATAGTTATTTTCGCATGCGCAGAGACCAGCACATTTTTTGCATCTTGGCCCCCTTATTTGAAAACAAAAATCATGTTTGAATCCTTAGGTGACAAACTCATCTTTGGACTGAGGGTCGGTGCCATGACTCAAGGTGCCGGGCTAAAGCGTCTCAGCACCGTGACTGATGGCGTCAGAGTCGAGCTAAAACGTCTCGGCACTGTGACTCATGACCACGAGATGTTACTACGACACTTACTTGGATGGTACTTACTCCGGCAGTCGGGCGCAAACCTCGGCGCCATTCATATTGCCAAGATGTGTTAGCTCGGCACTGTCTGTGAGTCATGAGGCCCACCTCAGAGTCAAGGGTTCGGAACATGAATATTTATTAAGAAAGAGGTCAAAATGTAAAAATGGGACTACGGAGAAGTCTAACTATTTGACACTTGGCACCTTAGAAGTAATTTTAGTTCTGTGAAAGTTACAGGTCTATGTTACCAAGTGTCCTAGATTTATTTTATTATTGCACACGAAGATAGTTGTAATCTTGTTAGTATTAAGTTGAAAATGTTCTGGTTTTGTCGATTTGCTTGAAAAGATTAGGGTTTATTCGATATATGCCATTACAACTTTCGCGTTTCTGACATATGCCATTACAATTCGTCTATTTGAAAATATGCCATTACAATTCGATGTTTGTTTGAGATGTACCATTTTGTACGTATTTGATGTCTTTGGGCCCATTTGCAGGCTCTGGTACGTTTGTATGGACAAGAATGCCCTCGCAACATCGCTACTGTCAACTTCACTGCCTTGTGGGCCCCATGTGTCATCCCCTTCCTATTTCTCTTCTCCCCCAATCCTTTCCCCGTTCTTCTGCAGCTAAACCCCTTGGCGAGCTTCACCCATGGCGGCCCGACGAGCGGCTGCCGTCCCGGCATCCCGCGGTGAGCTCCACCCAGGGAAACGACGGGACAAGCGACAGTGACCGCGGATCGGCCAGCTTGAGACCCAAGCTAGCTCCGGCTGCGGGGGCCGCGGCTCGGGATTCCGGCCCAACTCTGTTTGTGGGGCCGCCGCCGCCAGGACCGACGACGACGATAGTAGGGCGGAGGATGAGTGGGCTGGGGTGGCGTATGTGCTTCCAGAGACGCTGTCGTGCATGAGGCCGCGCTCCCCAGGGTCGTTGTCCCGGCCCGCGCCGAGGCCGCCGCGCTGACGGCGGTGGGAGAGCTTCGAGCGGAGGAGCGGAGATCTTTGGTGAGGGCGGTGTGAGTTTCTGGTATAAGAGGGGGGCGCATGAGCTTCAGGCGGATGGGCGGCAGCGAGCTCCGGCGAGGGGCGGCACGAGATTTCTTGGCAGGAAGGGTGGCGGGCCGATGGCGGGGAGGGCGTGGCGGCCATGGTGGCGGCGTGGAGCAAGCTCCTCCTTCCCTTCCTTTCCGCCCTCGTCCTCCCGCGGCAGAGGTGAAGCCGGCGGCCACTGTCGGTGTTTTAGACCGGCAACCTACTAAGGGGAGTACCCGAAGTAGATGAATGTGGCCTCGCCGAGATCGGTAACTCGAAGGAAGAGACACGTGGCACACAATTTAGACAGGTTCGAGCCGCGAGGTGCGTAATACCCTACGTCTTGTATGTTGCGTAGCTCTGGATTGATTGGGTACGATTACAAGATGATGCAATCTTACGCCGTGAGACGAGATATCATCAGAGAGGGGTCCCTGCCTCGCCTTATATAGTCCGGGAGGCAGGGTTACAAGTCGGAGTAGGGAGAGAGTACTAGTCGAGTACGTCTAGGAGTTCTCTATACAGTGCGGGACATGTATAGCTTCCCAACCGAGTACTTCTCCTCCATAGTCCTTGTGCTTCACACCATCAGGTACCGTGCAGCGCAAGTCAAGTAGTCCCAGGGGCCCACCGAGTAGTCGGTCCTAGTACCCACCGAGGTAGTGGGCCCAGGGAGGTCCATACGACAAGCCCCCGAGTACTTTGTAGTCGAGAAGGATAGCTTCAAGTAGTCTTGACGGCCTTAACGAGTAGTCCACAAGCGTCCCCGAGTACTACAAGTCAAAAGTCCTCAAGAGTAGTCGAAGCATCCCGAGGCTGGAATGTACTCCAGATGATGTTTGAGCAATCCTGAAGTCTTCTCGAGTAGTCCCAGAGGGGGGAAGACCAAAGCCAAGGAGCGGCGTGAAGTCGGCGAAGGAGACGACACAGTTGTCGTGGAGGACACGTCCGACGAGGAGACGTTGCAGGACCGCTTCCAACTGCGGTCGAGGTTCAACCGTCCTGGCCTACCTCATGTCCCTCTCGTTCAGGATCAACCGGCTAGCCTGGAGGCTACTCTGGCCGCGCCGCCGCGGAGGCCGTGCAACCCGGCCCGCAAGCGCGTGGCGAAGAAATTGAAGGTCACTGAGACCACGTCCCAAGAGGTAAGCCGTCTTGAGTAGTGTAGTCGAGTACTAGTGTCTCGAGTTCACTTGTTGATGAAGAAGTTTCCTTGCTTGCAGGAGTTGCCGCCTACGGAGCCCGTTGATCAGGGCGACGAAGGCGAGTGGGACATGGTGGGGGAGGCCACTGGGAGTCGAAGCCCAGCCCCCACTGTCGAAGAACTCTTGGCGCAGATGGAGCGCCAGCCCCCTGCTGCTCAGGGGGGCACGGAACCCGCTGTTGCTGCTGCGGAAGAGGCAGTGGCCGCAGAGGCGCTGGAGGAGGCACCCGTCGAGGCTGGACTGGTGGACATCACCAGCATCCTCGGCGCCCTGACCGTGACGGTAGTCCGGTCAAGCTTGTAAGTGTTGAATCTTCCCGAGTAGTACTTGATGTGGTAGTCGTGCTTGATTGACAACTGGCTTGTGTACTCTGCAGGAAATCGACAGACCTGTCCTGGGAGGGGGATGAACCCTCTGCAGCGGTGGCGGAAGAAGGAGCCGTGCCACCCGCTGAGGAGTCCGCTCCCGCCCCTCAGGCGGAGCCTGAAGTGCCGGCCGCTGAGGTTACATTGCCCGAGGCCAGCGTTGTTGAAGGTGAGTACTCTGCTGAAGTCGAAGTGCCTTCGTAGAGTAGTCGTAGTCGCATGTTGACTGATACACTTGTCTTCTTGTCGACAGGTGCTGAGGTCGAAAGGAGTGACATCCTGTCGGCGGTGCCCGTAGAGGACGTGGCACCGGAGACTCAGGAGGCAGCCGTGGAAGCCTCCGAGCCGATGGAGGCGGCCGCCGGAGAAGCCGCCGCGGTGATAGGAGGAGGAGAGGACGGCACACCACCGAACCCGCTCTGGAGGTGGTTGTCCGCTCACCGGAGATCCAAGACGCGGAGCCCATCCGCTCGGCGCCGATGACCGAAGCCGCTACGAGTAGTCGTGGCGGGATCGAGTTGTTGGCGGACGATCTGGTCGATCCGGAATGGTGGCCCGGCACATGGAAGCAGTGCGACAAGCCGAACAGTGGATGAAGGTGAGTAGTCATCACCCTTGAGTAGTCAATCCTTTAGCGTTGAGTACCCATTTGATGCGAATTGTCTGTGCAGGACGTCGCTGAGAGGTCCCGCCTGAAGTCGGAGATGCTCCAAGGGTACGGCGACACGGTGCTTCGGGCCGAGACACTGGAGGATCAACTCTTGAAGTCCCGGAAGCACGCCACTGCCATGCAGTCGAAGCTGGATGCCGCCTTCGCCAAGTACCACAATGATGTCCAGGAGATGCAGGCGAAGGGCGACGACTTGGTGCGGAAGAACAAGTCGCTCCGCAACAAGAACAAAGGTACACCACTTGTCTTGTTGAGTACTTGTTGGAGGTCGACAGGTAGTCTAACCCGCTGTGCCTGGTTGTTGCAGAGCTTGAGACTCGGGTAGAGCGTGTTCGAAGACTTCGTAGACCGATCCGAAGAATCTCTTCTACCAGGAGCAGGAGGCCCGCCAGGTACTGGAGTTAGATTATAAGGAGCTTGCTTACGAGTGCGACAAGCACATGGAGCTCCGTATTGCATCCGACCGTGACCTCGTCAACTGCTACAAATCATTGCAGAAGCTGAACGAGGATTGCGAGAAGCTATGGGCCCAACTCAAGGAGCTTGAAGAAGTCGCGCTCCCCATCGCGAGGCTGCTGGTGCCTCACCCTGGCGGTCCCAAGATAGCGCCGCTGGTGGATCGGTTGAAGGAAGCCCCCGGCCGGCTGGTGGCCTACGTGAAGCATCTAACAAAGTCGATCCCAAACCAGGTGCTAGCCTTCATGAAGTCGTACTTCCCGAAGGCTCCCGTAGAAGTAGTCGCTGGTGGACTAGCCGCCAAATGTAGCGATGAGCAGTATGCGGAGCTGCTGGAGCAGATGGCGCCCATTGCAGATCAAGTCGCTGACAAACTTAATATCCAGTAGTCCTGTAATAGTTAGCTCGTAGCAGTAGATGTACAAAAACAATTGTAATTGTTTAAGTATTAATGAAGAAAAGTTTCCATCAATGAGTACTCGTAGTCGCGATATCAGAGTGCGGAGTCCCATCGTGGAGTTGTCGCGAGTAGACGTACTCGGCAGTAGTCCCGCAGAGGGAAGAAGACAGTAAAGCATTTGATGAACAATCAAACTTTATTACTGATGAAGTACGCCTGGATGTCCAGGGCCGTAGTTACAGAGTAGTCGCCAGGACCCGGAGGCCGCCTACGGCTAAGTGGTGCTAGGGCGAGTAGCCGCTACGCAAAGAGATCCGTAGGTAGCCGTATAGGCCGGATCTAGAAGTACATGGTCTCTTAGTAGACCGCCGCTAGAGTCCTTTGTCGCTCGTCGCAACCCGAGATCCGTAGGTAGCCGCATGGGCCGGATTTCGGGAAAGGAGTAGTCCGAGACCGGTGCCCGGACCCGGAGGCCGCTTACAAGGGAAGAAGTAGTCCGAGACCGGAGCCCGGACCCTGGAGGCCGCTTACGGCGGAGGGGTCTTAATGTAGTCGCGTAGACTTGAGCCCCGGGGGTAGTCGTGTAGACTAGGCGTAGAACCGACAGAGCTGGTCGACGTTCCACGAGTTGTTGACATCTTCGCCTTCAAGTGTCTGGAGGCGGTAGGAGCCCGGCCCGGTCACCTTTGCGACTATGAAGGGACCTTCCCAGGGGGAGCTGAGCTTGTGTAGTCCTTCTGTGTTCTGGATGATGGAGGACGAGATCGCCAACGTTGAAGGATCGTTCCTTGACGTTGCGGTCGTGGTAGCGTCGGATACCCTCCAGGTACCTTGCTGATTGGATGAGGGCAGCGCAACGAGCTTCTTCGAGTCCGTCGATGTCAACTCGTCTGCTGTCTTCAGAGACTCATTCGTCGTAGTGCTCCACTGCTGGTGAATCCCATATGACATGAGCAGGGAGGATTGCTTCAGAGCCGTAGACCAGGAAGTAAGGGGATTGCGCCGTTGGCTTGGAAGGCTGAGTACGTAGCCCCCAGAGTGCGTTGGGTAGTTCGTTGATTCACTTGCCTCCTTTAGAGTTAGCAGCGTCGTGTAGCTGCTTCTTGAGAGCGTCGAGCACCATCCCGTTGGCGCACTCGACTTGTCCGTTGGCCCGAGGATGGGCAACCGAGACGTATCTGTCGGTGTTTTAGACCGGCAAACCTACCAAGGGGGTTCCCGAGGTAGTAGATTGTGCGGTGGGGATCGTGATCAGGAGACCGAGAACTCGAAGGTGTGCGTATGGACACGGGACACAAGATTTATACAGGTTCGGGCTGCCAACGTGGAGAACCCTACGTCCTGTTTGGGGGATCAAGTATGGCGCCCTGCGCTTGGTGTTGGTCGAGATCAGGTGCCCAGCTAGGTACTCGGCCCTCCTTTATATAGACCAGGGGCGGGTTCCTAGTCGGTTACAAGGCAGGAGTCCTAGTAGGATTACACGGAACGAGTCCTAGTAGGATTACAGGGGAATTCTAATAGGAGTCCGTCTTTTTCCTTCCTTGCATGAGTACCCGGGGTCTATGCCCGACAAGCCCCCGAGCACGTTGGAGTCGAGAGTAGTAGTTCGAGTAGTCTTGAAGCCTCTTCGAGTAGTTCTTGAGCGTCCTCGAGTACTGCTTGGAGAAGTCTTCAATAGTACTCGAACTGCCGCGAGGCTGGAAGGTGGTCTAGCTCATTTGTCTTGAAGTCGAGATTTATATGGAAGTGCGATTGCAAAATTGCACTCCATATGGAGTAGCCCCCGAGCCTTAGGTTGAGTTGTAGACTCTAGCTGAGGGTCAATCTTGATTCCGAATCTTCCCGTCTTGAAAAATTTGAATGATGGGTGTAGCATAGCAGCCCCCGAGCCTTGAAATGATTAGGTAATCAATCCAAGGGTCTTCAGTGTTCACGAAAGCCATCATATGAGTACTCTTGCAGCGTGTAGCCCCCGAAATAAGAGAGCCATATGAGCCACATCGAGTAGTTGTTGGTACGAACCCCCGAGCTTGAGAGCGAGCGAGGCATGCTGAAGTTATCCTCGAGTAGTATGTTGAGTGCAGCCCCCGAGCTGGAGAGATTCCGAGTAGTAATTTGGCATCGAGCCATGGAGCTTGAGAAGTAGCCGTGCCGTCAGAGCGGACTTTAGATGCGAGAAAAGTCAACTTTAGATGCCGGCAGAGCGGACTTTAGAATGCGACTTGAAAACCGAAGTCGACTTTGTGATGCCGCGTGGAGCGGACTTTGAGTTGTGACTTGAAAACCGAAGTCGACTTTAGGATGCCGCACAGAGCGGACTTTGATATGCGACTTTAGAAGTCGACTTTAGAATGTCGCGCAGAGCGGACTTTTGAAATGCGACTTTGGAAGTCGACTTTAGTTTGCCGCGTAGAGCGGACTTTAAGATGCGACTACAATAGTCGACTTTGCGCCACACGAGGTGGACTTAAGATGCAAAAAACGAAAAGCACTTTCCGGAAAGCCAAAGCGAATGAAAAATCAGAGAAAACGAGTAGTTTTGCCACCGGAGCGGGCTTAAGATTGCGACCAAAGTCGGCTTGTGCCACCGGAGTGGGCTTGGATGCGACCGTTACCGTTGACTTGTGCCACCGAAGTGGGCTTGGGTGCGACCGTTAGCGTCGACTTGTGCCACCGGAGTGGGCTTGAGTACCTGAGCCATGGATTTCAGACCCAAGGTACGATTGCCGCCAGAGAGGGCTTGAGGGTGCGACCGGAGTCGGCTTGAGGGTGCGACCGGAGTCGGCTTGTGTACCTAGGCCATGGACTTCAGACCCAAGGTATGGTTGCCACCGCAGTGGACTTGAAGGTGCGACCGAAGTCGACCTACGTACCTGGGCCATGGATTTCAGACCCAAGGTACGGAGCGCGAGTACTTAGGGTACTTGGACCCATGGTACGCAGCATGAAGACCACGTGCGGCCTAGGTTCCATTGTTGCCGGGACCCGAGGGCCGCTTACGGCCTAGGTTCCATCGAAGCTTACACACGTAGTATGCCATCGAAGCTGTGCGAAGATGCGACCAAAGTCGACTTTAAGTTGCCGCACGGAGCGGACTTTAGAATGCGACTTTAGAAATCGCCTTTAGGTTGCCGCGCGTAGCGGACTTTAGAAGCTGTCTCCTAGGGATAGCCCCCGAGTTGATGAAGTAGACTCGTGGCGACTTGATTGATATGCCCCAAGAGTAGTCAGCAGAGTGTAGCTCCCGTGAAAACCCGCCGAGAAGCATACACAAATGAGTAGTCGGCAAGTAGTCTATATGATGAGGAGAACAAGCCAAGAGAACAGTAATCATTTAAATAAATGACTTAGTTGTTGCTGCCTGGGCAAACTGATGATGAAGCCATGGCGGTCGGCGATGGAGCCGCGACGGTTGTTGTTAAAGTTGACTAGTCAGAGTTGATTCCGACTAGTTGTTGGGGGCGTGACTGCCGTTCTCGACTAGTTTGGAAAACTAGTTAAGATGAAAGGTCGACGCGATGCGACCGGAAGACGACGTCGTGGCGGCGCGCGACATACTCGAAGTAGAGCCAGTGTTGCCGCGAGACAAGTAGTCACGACGCACGGCGTGGATGAAGTAGAGCCAGCGTGGCCGCAAGACGAAGTCGCGGCGCACGGAGTAGTCGACGACGAGCCGTGTGACGGAGCAGAGTAGTCGACGATGAGCCTGCGCGAGGCAGAGTAGTCGACGACGAGGGGCGCGACGAGCCGCATGACGAGCCGCGCAACGTGCCGAGGCACCAGGACGCGCGGCAGAGGCAAAGTAGTCGACGACGACGAGCCTGCGCGAGGCGGAGTAGTCGACGACGAGCGCGCGCGACGAGCCGCGTGACGAGTCGCGCGACGTGCCGAGGCACCCGGACGCGTGGCGAAGACAAAGTAGTCGACGACGACGAGCCCGCGCGAGGCGAGTAGTCGACGACGAGCGGCGCGACGAGCCGCGGGACGAGCCGCGCGACGTGCCGAGGCACTCGGGACGCGCGGCGGAGGTAAAGTAGTCGACGACAACGAGCCCGCGTGAGGCGGAGTAATCGACGACGAGCGGCGCGACGAGCCGCGGACGAGCCGCGCGACGTGCCGAGGCACCGAGACGCGCGGCGGAGGCAAAGTAGTCGACGACGACGAGCTCGCGCGAGGCGGAGTAGTCGGCGACGAGCGGCGCGATGAGCCGCATGTCGAGCCGCGCGACGTGCCGAGGCACCCGGACGCGCGGCGAAGACGAAGTAGTCGACGACGACGAGCCTCGCGCGAGGCGGAGTAGTCGACGACGAGCGACGCGACGAGCCGCGTGACGAGCCGTGTGACGTGCGTAGGCACCCGCACGTGCGGCGGAGGCGAAGCAGTCGACGACGACGAGCCCGCGCGAGGTGGAGGCAAAGTAGTCGACGACGAGCGCGCGCGACGAGCCGCATGACGAGTCGCGCGACGTGCCGAGGCACCCGCACGCGCGGCGAAGACGAAGTAGTCGACGACGAGCTCGCGCGCGAGGCGGAGTAGTCTACGACGAGCGGCGCGACGAGCCGCATGACGAGTCGCGCGACGTGCGCAGGCACCCCGACGCGCGGCGAAGACGAAGTAGTCAACGACGACGAGCTCGCGCGAGGCGGAGGCAAAGTAGTCGACGACGAGCGGCGCGACGAGCCGCATGACGAGCCGCACGATGTGCCGAGGCACCCCGACGTGCGGCGAAGACGAAGTAGTCGACGAAGAGCTCGCGCGAGGCGGAGTAGTCGACGACGATCGGCGCGACGAGCCGCATGACGAGCCACGCGACGTGCCGAGGCACCCGGACGTGCGGCGAAGACGAAGTAGTTGACGACGAGCTTGCGCGAGGCGGAGTAGTCGACGACGAGCGGCGCGACGAGCCGCATGACGAGCCGCGCGACGTGCCGAGGCACCCGGACGCGCGGCAAAGACGAAGTAGTCGACGACAAGCCTGCGTGAGGCGGAGTAGTCGACGATGAGCGACGCGACGAGCCGCGTGGACGGGCCGCGCGACGTGCCGAGGCACCGGGACGCGCGGCGGAGGCGAAGTCGACGACGACGAGCCGGCGCGAGGCGGAGTAGTCGACGACGAGCGGCGCGACGAGCCGCGTGACGAGCCGCGCGACGTGCCAAGGCACCGGGACGCGCGGCGGAGGCGAAGTCGACGACGACGAGCTCGCGCGAGGCGGAGTAGTCGACGACGAGCGGCGCGACGAGCCGCGTGACGAGCGCGCGCGACGTGCCGAGGCACCGGGACGCGCGGCGGAGGCAAAGTAGTCGACGACGACGAGCTCGCGCGAGGCGAAGTAGTCGACGACGAGTGGCACGACAAGCCCATGAAGAGCCGCGTGACGTGCCGAGGCACCCGGACGCGCGGCGAAGACGAAGTAGTCGACGACGAGCCTGCGCGAGGCGGAGTAGTCGACGACGAGCGGCGCGACGAGCCGCGTGACGAGACGCTCGACGTGCCGAGGCACCCCGGACGCACCGCGAAGACGAAGTAGTCGCCGACGAGCTCGCGCGAGGCGGAGTAGTCGACGACGAGCGGCGTGACGAGCCGCGTGACGAGCCGCGCGACGTGCCGAGGCATCCGGACGCGCGGCGGAGGCGAAATAGTCGACGACGAGCCTGTGCGAGGTGGAGTAGTCGACGACGAGCGGCGCGACGAGCCGCGTGACGAGCCGCGCGACGTGCCGACGCAACCGGAAGCGCGGCATAGGAAAATTGATTCCGCTTTGACAAGAGCAAGGCAACTTGCTTCAATGGATCTCGATGAGTCGAGGAGTAGATTGATCTTGTTGACGAGGGTCCTTCGACCCCGCCGGTGGTGATGATCACCCCTACCGGCTCGCCACCGTCGGTGTTTTAGACCGGCAAACCTACCAAGGGGGTTCCCGAGGTAGTAGATTGTGCGGTGGGGATCGTGATCGGGAGACCGAGAACTCGAAGGTGTGCGCATGGACACGGGACACAAGATTTATACAGGTTCGGGCTGCCAAGGTGGCGAACCCTACGTCCTGTTTGGGGGATCAAGTATGGCGCCCTGCGCTTGGTGTTGGTCGAGATCAGGTGCCCGGCTAGGTACTCGGCCCTCCTTAATATAGTCCAGGGGCGGCTTCCTAGTCGGTTACAAGGCAGGAGTCCTAGTAGGATTACACGGAACGAGTCCTAGTAGGATTACAGGAGAATTCTAATAGGAGTCCGTCTTTTTCCTTCCTTGCATGAGTACCTGGGGTCTATGCCCGACAGTATCAGACGTCGATGCCGCTATTCTCGCAGTACTCCCAGAACTGGTGGTTGTTGAAGTTGGAGCCCAGGTCTGTGATGATGCGGTGGGGTAGTCCGTAGCGATGCATGAGTTCATCCAGGAAGTCGAGTACTCTGTCAACCTTGGGGCATGTGACCGGCTTGACCTCGATCCACTTGGTGAACTTGTCGATGGCCACTAATACTCTGTTGAATCCACCGGCGCGCTTGGTAGTGGCCCAATCATGTCGAGCCCCCAAAGAAGAGAAGGGCCAGCTGGCGGTATGGTGACTAGCTTATAGGCCGGGACGTGTTGCCGCTGGGCGAAGTACCGGCACCCTTGGAACCTTCGACGAGTTCTTCGGCCGCCCGCAGCCGTGGGCCGCATAAAGCTCGTCGGAAGGCCTTGCTGACCAGCGTGCGAGAGGACGCGTGGTTGCCGCAGACGCCCTTGTGGATCTCCTCCAAGATGTCCTTGCCTTCTTGTCTGGGGACGCACTTCATGAGTACTCCGGAAGATGCGCCCCATCTGTAGAGCTTGTCTCCGACGAGGACGTAGGACTTGGCGCGGCGGATGAGCTGCTCGGCCAAGTTCTTGTCCGAGGGAACCTTCTGCTCGCTGAGGTAGTCGATGAAGGGTTGCCTCCAGTCCACGTCGATCATCATGACCTCCTGGCCACCCGGCGGATGCACTGGGACAGTGGTCGGTGGCGCCGGCTCTGGGATGGATGGCGCGTGAAGCTCATGGACGAAGACACCCGCTGGTACTTGAGCGTGAGTAGAACCAAGCTTCGACAGGACGTCCGCTGCAACGTTGTTGTCGCGGATGATGTGGTGGAACTCGAGACCATAGAACTTGTTCTCGAGCTTGCAGACTTCTAGGCAGTAGGCGTCCATGTTCTCCTTGTTGCGGTCCCAGGACTTGTTGACTTGGTTGATGACCACTGCGGAGTCACCGTAGACTAGTAGCCGCTTGATGCCTAGTGAAGCCGCGAGGCGGAGCCCGTGTAATAGAGCTTCGTACTCGGCTTCGTTGTTTGAGACCTTCCAGAAGATCTGCATGACGTACTTGAGTTGTTCGCCTGTTGGAGAGATCAAGAGTACCCCTGCACCCACGCCCTCGAGGTTGAGTGAGCCGTCGAAGTACATCACCAAATGCTCTGGTCGCTCGGTTGGAGTAGGTAGCTGATTCTCCCGCCACTCCGCCATGAAGTCGACTAGTGCTTGCGACTTGATGGCTGTGCGTGGCTTGAAGTCGATGGTGAGGGCGCCAAGTTCGACCGCCCACTTGGAGATTCTTTCAGTAGCATCTTGGTTCCGCAGGATGTCGCCGAGCGGGTAGTCGGTGACGACGGAGATCGAATACTCCTGGAAGTAGTGTCGTAGCTTCCACGAGGTGATGAGTACCGCGTACGTGAGCTTTCGCACAGCCGATAGCGTGCCTTGGACCTCGACAGACCCCGCCGACGAAGTAGACCGGGCGCCGGACCGGATAGGCGTGGCCGTCTTCCCCGCCGCTCGACGATGATGGCAAGATCGACCACATGAGTAGTCGCAAGTGAGGTAGAGCAATAGCCGCTCGCCTTTGCGAGGAGCCGTGAGGACCGGTGGCTTCGATAGGAAGTCCTTGAGCCGGGCAAGGGCTTGGTCCGCCTCTCGGAGTCCACACAAACTTCTCTTGGTGCTTGAGTAGTTTGAAGAAGGGGAGCCCGTCGGTGTTTTAGACCGGCAACCTACTACGGGGAGTACCCGAAGTAGATGAATGTGACTCGCCGAGATCGGTAACTCGAAGGAAGAGACACGTGGCACACAATTTAGACAAGTTCGGGCCGCGAGGTGCGTAATACCCTACGTCCTGTATGCTGCGTAGCTCTGGATTGATAGGGCACGATTACAAGATGGTGCAATAGTGCGCCGTGGGTTGTATGAGAGGAGATTGGATGAGGTGATCCCGAGATCGGTCCCCGCCTCGCCTTATATAGTCCGGAGGCGTGGTTACAAGTCGGAGTAGGGAAGGAGTACTAGTCGAGTACGTCTAGGAGACCTCTATACAAAGGCGGAACATGTACGTATCCCTAACCGAGTACTACTCCCGTGTAGTCCTTGTGCTCCACGCCTTCGTGTGCCGTGCGCCGCAAGCCGGTAGTCCTGTGGGCCCACCGAGTAGTCGGTCCTGGTACCCACCGATGTAGTGGGCCCAGGGAGGTCCATACGACAAGCCCCCGAGTACTTTGTAGTCGAGAAGGATAGCTTCAAGTAGTCTTGACGGCCTTAACGAGTAGTCCTCAAGCGTCCCTGAGTGCTACAAGTCAAAAGTCCTCAAGAGTAGTCGAAGCATCCCGAGGCTGGAATGTACTCCACCGATGTTTGAGCAATCTTGAAGTCTTCTCGAGTAGTCCCAAGCGTCCTTGAAATCGCCTTCGAAGGTTTTCAAGAAATGCCCGTCTTGTCTTGAAGCCGGAGCCGTTATGGAGATGCGATTTGCATAACCGCACTCCACATGGAGTAGCCCCCGAGCCCTCGAGCCGCGGCCCCGGGCCGAGGGTCCATCCGAAATCTTGGCAAGAAAATCCCGAAAAATCCGGGAGAGAAAAAACCGAAGGACACGTGGCACGGAGCCCCCCGAGCCTTGAGTCGAGTACTTCCTCTCGAATTGAAGGGTCTTCTTGGAGAATGTGTCCCGAGATGCTCTTGAGACTAGCCGCTTCCCGTGTGGTCGAGTAGAAGTAGCCGAGCCCCCGAGGTGAGGCGCGTCGACTAGTAGAATACGAAGAGGCACGCGCGCCCGCCGAGTCGCCCGCGAGTGGACTTATCCGGCCGCCCGTTGCGAGGCGATTTGGCTTATAAATAGAAGCCAAAACCCTTAGGGTTTTTCACCCAAGTGAGCCGCAGCTCATTTTCCATTTGAATCTAGAAGCAAATCCACTCCCCGGCCACTCGCCGCCGCCGTAGTAGATCTGAGCGCATCGCCACCCGAAGCCTTTAGGGTAGCCCCCGAGCGGATGCGAGTGAAAACTCCTTGCACTTGGAGAATGAAGCCGTCGCCGTCGAAGACGTCCAAGGCCGGCGGGAAGAAGAGGAGCCGTGCAGAGGCCGCCGCAGCCGCCACTGATGCGGCGCCGCCCCCGTCTCCACCGCGCGCTGATCCAAGCCGCGAGTGGAAAAAATCGAAGGTCAAGACGGAGGACCTGCTCACCCTGCTGAATAGTGGGTTCATCAGGGAGAAGGAAGTCGACATGTGGAGATCCGCCGCAGGAGATCCTTATCCGATGGAGAAGGCGGAAGACGAGATCCCGATGTTCTCGCGCTTCGTGGAGCGCGGTCTTGCACTCCCAGCAAGCGACTTCTTCAAGGGGCCGCTCGGTACTACGACATCGAGTACCTCAACATGAACCCCAACGGCATCTTCCACACGTCGGTCTTCGTCCACTTCGCGAGGCCTTCCTCGAATCAAGCCGCACCGGGTGCTCTTCCGAAGTTCTTCCGCGTCGGCCGCGCGCCCGCGCCTCCAACCCTAGAGTAGCTCGGAGGAGCCGGGATCCGCCCGAGGGAAGACGCCGCGGACCGCACCGGCGTACAAGCTCGTGGACTCCAACACGGACTGGAAGACGAGATGGTTCTACATCACCAACCACCACCCTGGCCTGCCGAAGCCAAGCGGACGGCAGCCCTGCATCGTGAGTGGTGGAACACAGAGCCCACCATGCAAGAGGGGATCCGGCTCCCCGAGCCGCTAGCACGCATTCGAGTGCTCGCAGAAGCCGGACCGAGGGCCGAGCACGTGGCCTTCGGCTTCATGAAGCGCAGATCCGGCCCGCCGATGGCGCGGGATACGCCGGGCTTCGAGTACACCGGCGACGACGACTCGTCGCGGATGCCGGGGGCGAGTTGGACGACAACGACATCATCGAAAGGTTGTCGCGCATCTTCAAGGACATGCCGCCGTACACGGCGTGCCCGGCCGAAGAGTACTCCGCCGCGCGCCCGCCCAACGAGGTGAGTAGCCGTACTCCCCTCGTCGAGTAGTGAGTACTTGTAGTAGAGTTGCCGACGCCTTGTGTCTTTGCGCAGATGATGTGAAGCGATTTGTCTCCGAGCCGCGCCGCCACCGAGCGGGATCGAGATCCCCGTGGGGGGGAAGTCGAAGGAGCGCCGCGAAGCTCGGTGAAGGCGACGACACCGTCATCGTGGAAGATACCTCCGATGACGACAACGAAGACGAGGAGACGCTTCAAGACCGCTTCCACCGCGGTCGAGGTTTAGCCGTCCGGGCTTGCCTCACGTTCCACTTGTTCAAGACCCTCCGCTAGCCCCGGAGGCTAGCCTTGCCGCGCCGCCGCGAAGCCGCGCAACCCCACCAAGAAGCGGTGGCGAAGAAGATGAAAGTCTCGTAGACCACGCCTCCGTGAGGTAAGTTATCTTGAGCAGAGTAGTCGAGTACCCGTATTCGAGTACGGTGCCGACGAGTAGTCGTCCTTTATGTGCGTGGATGTGCCGCCAACGGAGCCCGTCGAAGAGGGCGACGAGGGCGTGTGGGACCCGGTGGGGGAACCGGCCGGAAGCCGAAGTCCGCCCCCCCACCGTCGAAGAACTCCCGGCGCAGCCGGAGCGCCGCCCCTCGCTCCAGCAGAGAGCGAGAGGACCCGTGGCCGCCACCGTTGAAAAGGTGGTGACCCCCGGAACGCAGAGACGTCGCGCCGCCGCCGCCACCGTGGAGGAGGCGTAGTCGGAGAGGCGGAGGAAGAGACGCCCGCCGAGGGTGGACCGGTTGATATTGCCGCATCCTCGGTGCTCCGGCCGTGACCATTGTCCGGTCGAACTTGTAAGTACCACGTCCTCACGAGTAGTACTTGTCGCAAGAGTCGATTTGTCCGACGACCCTCTCGTGAATACTCGCGGAAAATCCACGTATCCGAGCCGGGACGGGGAAGAGCCCTCGACAAGACGGAGGCAAGGAGAAGTCGCGCCGCCCGTCGAGGAGCCCGCTCCCGAGGCCCAAGCCGTGACCGAGCCCCCGCCACCGAAGCGCCGCCGCGCAGGCGGTCGTAGTCGAAGGTGAGTACCCTTCTGGAAACCGTAGAACTCCGGGACGAGTAGTCGTAGGCACCGATGCGCGTGTTGTTTGTTGGCGTGCGCCGAAGGAGGTGACATCCCCGCAGGGGGTGCCCATGCGGAGGAGTTGACACCGTAGGCCCCCGAGGCCGCAGGGAGGAGCCCCCGAGCCCGTGGGGGAGGTCGTCGAGAAGTCCACCGAGGGGGAGGTGGCCACCGCGTCGCCGGGGGTTGCCCCGGAGGTGGCTATCCGATCCCCCGAGATCCAAGACGCGGAGCCTATCCGCCGCCGCCGATGACCCGAGGCTACGTCGAGTAGCCGCGGCGGGATTGAGCTTCCGGCCGACGATCTCGTCGAGCCGCAACGGTGGCCCGGAAGACTCCGGAGGCGATCCGGCGAGCCGAACAAAGGATGAAGGTACGTAGCCGTAGCCTCCCGAGTAGTCAATCCTTTGCCGTTGAGTACTCTTCTTGACTTGAGCTTGTCTTGTGCGGGAGACGCCGCGAGCGATCCCGCGAGAAGTCGAACCCGCCGCAAGGTTACGGCGACACCGTGCTCCGAGCCGAGGCCCTAGAGGAGCAGCTCGTGAAGTCGCGGAAGCACGCGGCCGCCATGCGCCGAAGCTCGACGCCGCCTTCGCCAAGTACCACAACGATGTGATGGAGCATAGGCGAAGGGCGACGAGTTGGTGCGGAAGAACAAAGGCCTCCGCAACAAGAATAAAGGTATGTCCTTTGACTTGTCGGGTACTTGTTGGAAGTCGTCAAGCCTCTGACCCGTTGTTGTGTTTCCGTGTTGCAGAACTCGAAGGCCAGGTGGAGCAGCTGAAAGCCTCGGAGGTCAGCATGAAGAACCTCTTCTACCGGGAGCAAGAAGCCCGCCAGGTACTTGAGCTCGACTACAAGGAGCTCGCCTTCGAGTGCGAGAAGCATATGGAGCTGCGGATTGCCTCTGACAGAGATCTCGTCAACTGCTACAAATCTTTGCAGAAGTTGAATGAAGATTGCGAGGCGCTCCGAGCCCAGCTGAAGGATCTTGAAGAAGCTGCTCTCCCGATCGCGAGGCTCCTGGTGCCGCACCGGTGGCCCCAAGATCGCTCCCCCCGGCGGATCGACTTCGAGAAGCGCCAAGCCGGCTAGCCGCCTACGTCAAGCACATGGCCAAGTCGATCCCGAAGCAAGTCCCGGCCTTCATGAAGTCGTACTTCCCGAAGGCTCCAAAGGGAGGTGGTCGCGCGGGGGTAGCCGCCAACCGCCGGATGAGCAAGACGCGTAGCCGCCGGAGCGTATGGCTCCCATCGCGGAAAGTGTAGCCGAAAAGCCGAACCTCTAGTAGCCCCGCATAGGTAGCTAGTAGCCATAGTTGTACAGAAACACTTGTAATGAACTATTCATGTATCAATGAAATGAAATTTTCCAAAGCAATGAGTACTCGTAACCGCGATCTCGAATGCGGAGCGCCCATCGTGGAGTAGGTGCGAGTAGCGCACTCGGCTTTAGTAGTCCCGTCATAGGGAGTAGACAAGAAACAAGTTGATGGACAATCAAGCTTTATTACCGAAGAAGTACACCCGGGTGGCCGTGGCCGTAGTTACAAGGTAGTCGCCGGGACCCGAGGCCGCTTACGCCTAAGTGGCGCCGGAGCGGGTAGCCGCTGGCCCGGTGATCCGTAGGTAGCCGTGTAGGCCGGATCGCGCATCCGTAGGTAGCGCGCGCGGGGCCGGATCTTGGAGTGTGGTCTCTTGGTAGACCGCCGCTAGAGTCCTTGACACTCGTCGCAGCCTCGTGGTCCGTAGGTAGCCGCGCGGCCGGGACTCGGAGGAGAGTAGTCCGAAGACTTGGAGCCGGGACCCGGAGGGTCGCTTGCGGCGAGGGGTGTTGATGCGGCCGTGTAGACTTGAACCCCGAGTAGTCGTGTAGACTAGGCGTAGAATCGACAGTAGCCGGTCGACGTTCCACGAGTTGTTGACATCTTCGCCTTCAAGTGTTTGGAGGCGGTAGGAGCCCCGCCCGGCCACCTTAGCCACGCGTGAAGGGGCCTTCCCTGTGGGGAGCCGAGCTTGTGGAGTCCTTCCGTGTTCGGGATACGGCGGAGGACAAGATCTCCAACGTTGAAGGAGCGTTCCTTGACGTTGTGATCATGGTAGCGTCGGATACCCTCTAGGTACCTTGCCGATTGGACGAGGGCGGCGCCGAGCTTCTTCGAGGCCGTCGATATCAACTCGTCCGTCGTCTTCCGAGACGCCTTCGTCGTAGTGCTCCACCGCCGGCGAGTTCCACATGACGTCTGGGCAGGGAGGATGGCTTCGTAGTCGTATACCAAGAAGTAGGGGGATTGCCCCGTTGGCTTGGATGGTTGGGTCCGCAGCCCCCGCAGTGCGTTGGGTAGTTCCTTGATCCACTTGCCCCCTTTGGAGTTAGCGCATCGTGTAGCCGCTTCTTGAGGGCGTCGAGCACCATCCCATTGGCACGCTCGACTTGTCCGTTGGCCCGTGGGTGGGCGACCGAGACGTATCCGACGTCGATCCCGCCGTTCTCGCAATACTCCCGTAACTCGGTGGTTGTTGAAGTTGGACCCCGTGTCCGTGATGATGCGGTGGGGTAGCCCGTAGCGGTGCACGAGTTCATCCAGAAGTCGAGTACTCGTCGCCCTTGGGGCATGTGACCGGCTTGACCTCGATCCACTTGGTGAACTTGTCGATAGCCACCGCACCCCCGTTGAATCCTCCCGGCGCAGCTTGGCGTGGGCCCAATCATGTCGAGCCCCCACAGTGCAAAGGGCCGGGTCGGCGGTATGGTGACTAGCTTGTAGGCCGGGACGTGTTGTCGCTTGGCGAAGAACCGGCATCCTTGGCACCTTCGACGAGTTCTTCGGCATCGCCCGTGGCCGTGGGGCCGCAGAACGCTCGCCGAAGGCCTTGCCGACCGGCCGTGCGTGAAGACGCGTGGTTGCCGCAGACGCCCTTGTGGATCTCCTCCAAGATGTCCTTGCCTTCTTCACGAGGGACGCACTTCATGAGTACTCCGTAAGATGCGCCCCACTTGTAAAGCTTGTCTCCGACGAGGATGTAAGACTTGGCGCGGCGGACGAGTTGTTCGGCCGCATTCTTGTCTGGAGGGGACCTTCTCGCTCGCCGAGGTAGTCGATGAAGGGTTGCCTCCGTCCACATCGATCATCATGACCTCCCGCCCACCGGTGGATGGGATGGGGCAAGGGGTTGGTGGCGCCGCTCCGGATGGATGGCGCGTGAAGCTCATGGACGAAGACGCCCGCGGGTACTTGGGCGCGGGTGGATCCAAGCTTCGAGAGGACGTCCGCCGCAACGTTGTTGTCACGGACGATGTGATGGAACTCGAGACCATAGAATTTGTTCTCGAGCTTGCGGACTTCTAGTGCGTAGGCGTCCATGTTCTCCTTGTTGCGGTCCCAGGACTTGTTGACTTGGTTGATGACCACTGCGGAGTCGCCGTAGACTAGTAGTCGCTTGATGCCAAGTGAAGCCGCGAGGCGGAGCCCGTGTAGGAGAGCTTCGTACTCGGCTTCATTGTTTGAGACCTTCCAGAAGATCTGCAGGACGTACTTGAGTTGTTCGCCCGTTGGAGAGATCGGGGAGTACCCCCGCGCCCGCGCCCTCGAGGTTGAGTGAGCCATCAAAGTACATCACCCAATGCTCGGTCGCACGGTGGGAGTAGGTAGCCGGGTTCTCCCGCCACTCGCCATGAAGTCGACTAGTGCTTGCGACTTGATGGCCGTGCGTGGCTTGAAGTCGATGGTGAGGGCGCCGAGCTCGACTGCCCCACTTGGAGATTCTTCCGTGGCGTCTTGGTTCCTCGTGATGTCGCCGAGCGGGTAGTCGGTGACGACGGAAACCGAGTACTCCCGGAAGTAGTGTCGTAGCTTCCGCGAGGTGATGAGTAGAGCGTACAGGAGCTTCGCACGGGGCCGGTAGCGAGCCTTGGACTCGATAGAACCTCGCCGACGAAGTAGACCGGCGCCGGGACCGGTAAGCGTGGCCGTCTTCCCCGCCGCTCGACAACGATGGCAAGATCGACCACGTGAGTAGTCGCAGCCTAGGTAGAGCAAAGAGGCCGCTCGCCCTTGTGAGGAGCCGTGAGGATTGGCGGCTTTGACAGAAGTCCTTGAGCCGGGCAAGGGCTTGGTCCGCCTCTCGGAGTCCACACGAACTTCTCGTGATGCTTGAGTAGTTTGAAGAAGGGGAGACCCCGTTCTCCTAGCCTCGAGATGAATCTGTTTCGGCCGCCGCCATGCACCCCGTCGCCTTATGGACGTCCTTGATGCTCGTGGGAGCTTTCATGCGGTGATGGCGGAGATCTTCTCGGGGTTGGCTTCAATGCCGCGCCGGGCCGATGATGAAGCCGAGTAGTTTGCCCGAAGGGGCGCCGAAGACGCACTTGTTCGGGTTGAGCTTCCGGCCGGTACTCGCGTAGTGATGCGAAGGTCTCTTCAAGGTCGTCGATGAGGGTACCGGAGTCCCCGGTTTTGACAACCACGTCATCCACGTAGGCCTCGACGTTCTTGTTGAGTTGCCGCTTGAAGCTGTGCCCGGATGGCCCGTTGGTAGGTAGCGCCGGCGTTCTTCAACCCGAATGACATGGTCGTGTAGCAAGACGCGCCAAACGGGGTGATGAACGCGGTCTTCTCCCCGGTCTTCTTCCTTGATTGCGATTTGGTGGTACCGGAGTAGCGACGAGGAAGCAGAGCAGGTCGCAGCCCCCGCCGTGGAGTCGATGACTTGATCAATCCGCGGCAACCCGAAGGGGTCCTTGGGGCGTTGCTTGTTGAGGTCGGTGTAGTCGACGCACATCCTCCACTCGTTCGAGTTCTTCTTGCGGACGAGGACGGGGTTGGCGAGCCACTCAGATGGAAGACTTCTCCGATGAAGCCCGCCGCGAGTAGCTTGGCGAGCTCCTTCTTGATGGCGTCCCGTCCGTCGTCGGCAAAACGTCGGGGAGGTGTTGTCGCTTGGGGGTGGCCTTTGGGTCGACGTTAAGGCAGTGCTCAATCGGCCTCCCCGGGCACCCCCGGCATGTCCGTCGGCTTCCACGCGAAGATGTCGCGGTTAGCCCGAAGAAAGCCGATGAGCGCGTCTTCCTATTTGGGGTCAAGGTCGGCCCCGATGGTGGTGGTCTTGGCCGGGGTCGCCCGTTCCGAGGTCGACCGTCTTGACGAGTACCTCCTCGGTGGCCGAGGCTTGTTGGCGCCGTCGACTTCTCGGGATGTCGAGTTCGCTTGTAGCAAGCTTCTTCGACGCAGCCGTAGACCTCCATCATTGGGTTGGGTACTTGGTTTGTCGAAGCGATCACCAAGGCCTCCGTATCGCGCCGTGCGAGATCTTCAAGTCCCCCCGGAGGGAGAGTACACCGGCCGGACTTGGCATCTTGAGTACCAAGTAGGTGTAGTGGGGCACCGCCATGAACTTGGCGATGGCCTGGGTCCGCCGAGGATGGCGTGGTAAGAGGTCTCGAAATCCGCGACCTCGAACTTGATGTACTCGGTGCGGTAGTTGTCCCGAGACGCCCCGAAGGTAATCGGCGTACCACCGAACCCAAGTGGGATAGCCGCGTTGCTCGGGACGATGCCGTAGAAAGGCAGCCGCTCTTGGTGAGCATGGGGGTGACGTCGAGGTTCATTTTCTTCAAGGTTTTGGTGAAGAGGACGTTGAGCCCGCTTCCACCGTCGATGAGCACCTTGTTGAGCTTGGAACCCGCCACCGTTGGTTTCAGGACGAGAGGAAACCGTCCCGGTTCAGAGAAGCTAGTCCACTGGTCCGCGCGGGAGAAGGTGATGGGTACTTCTGACCACCTAAGAGGGGTCAGAACCGCTGGCTCGATGGACATCACTTCACGACGGGTAGCCTTCGCTCCCGCCGGGTCGGCGTCCGCCGAAGAGGACGTTGACGGTCTTCTCGGGTTCTTGGAAGTCGTTGTTGTCGCCGTCCTTCTTCTTGCCCTTTTGGTCGTGAGGGTGCGGTGGCTCCGGCGTATCCTTGAGTGCGTGCCTGAGCTGGTAGCACTGCTCGGTAGTGTGATTGCCGTTCGGATGCCACGGGCACTTCTCCTTCAGCAGGTCTTTGAACCCGCCTGAGTTCTTCTTCGAGTTCCCTTTCGCAGGGCGCTGGATAGCCGCGACAGTGTTGTCTGGCTTGCGCTTGCGGTTGGAACCCGAGTAGTTGCTGTTGTTGTTGTTGTTGTTGTTGCGGCCGCCTTGGTTTGCATTGTTGCCGCGCCGCCGCCGCCCGGTTCGCTTGGACTTGCCGCGGATGGCGTCGTACTTGGCGTTGGCCTTGTCCTCTTCATCCGCCCAGACGTGATCATGTCCTTGAGGTGGGGAATGGACTCGGGGCGGCGACGACCGAAGTCCTCGAAGGTGCGGCGATGGTAGAGGCCGTCCCGGAAGAGGTCGATGACCTCCTTGTCGGTGACGTCGACGACGGTAGCGCGCTTGTCGAAAAAGCGGCGCATGTACTTGCGAGGGTCTCGCCTTGTTCCCGCTTGATCATGGCAAGGTCCATGCGAGTACCCGAACGGCCCATGGCGCCCGCGAAGTTGCTTGTGAACTCGCTCCTTCGGCTCTGGTCCCACTTGTCGATCGAGTGCTTGTCCGGCCGACTCGAGCCATGTGAGCGGAGCTTGGTCCGGACGTAAGGGGAAGTAGAGGCATTTGGTGTCGCCGTTGCCGCCGTTGTTCTCGATGGAGAGAGTGTAGCATCGGAGCCACCGGATGGGATCCGCTTCGCATCGTACTTGGTGATCCCCAAAGGCTTGAACTTGTCGGGGGAGGAGTAGGTTGCGAAGTCGTGGTGAGAAGGCGGGGGAAGCCGTCGCCCTCGGCAGAAGGTGGTCGACTTCTTCCGCCGCAGCCTCCTCGATCTTCTGGCGAGCGTCGTACCCGTCGTGCGAGGCGCGGAGGCGTGGCCGTTCGCGTGGCCTCGGCCGCCGCGACCGCCGCCGCCTCCGGCTCTCCCGTTGGCCCCGTGGTTGGAGCCGCCGCCGCCGCCGCCGCCATCGTCGTGTCGTTGCCACCGCCACCGGCCGAGCGCGGTGGGGGACAACCTCTCGGTTGCCTTGGTCCCCGCCGAGAAGGTCCGCCCGCGTGGGAGCGGCGACGGTTTGGGTCGACCGGTATGTCGCCTCGAGTACGGTTGGGGCCGGCGTTGGCGCCGCGACTAGTAGCTTCGTTGTCGCGCGGTTTAGCCGGGAGGAGGTTGGCCGACTCGTTGTCGACCCGCATGAAGTAGGCTTCTTCGGGGCCGAGCTTGGCGATGACCTCTCCAGCGCGTATGCCCTGAGCCTGGCGTGCGATCGTTGTGATCGACATGAGGCATTGCTCAGGAGTGGTGTGGACTCTGCTCTCGACTGCCTCGAGAGCCTCCGCAAGGTTGCGGATGGGGAGGTTGTCCCTAAGCCGCCGGCGCCGTTCGCTGCGCTTCCTGTTGCGTTCGCGTCGAGCGTCCCTGTTGGCGGCGGTCTCACCCGCAGGCGCATCAGCAGACAGCTCGTCTGCAGAGATGTCCTCCAGGTACTTGTCTTCGGCCGTGCCTGAGGGTCCTGGGGTGTCGCCAGCACCCATGAAGACTTGGCGGTCAGGGGTGCCAAGGTTGGACTCAGATGGTGCCACCTCGCTGGTGTGTTGGAGCCGCCCCGGGGCCGGGGGTGTTCGCTCCCGGAACGGTAGCGAGTCGATGTAGGCGACGTAGCGTGAGTCTCCCTTGCCGGGTCGGGGCGGGCTTGCGGTCCGGCCAAGCGGACGTATCCGCCGGCCGGCGTTGATTTTATAACCGGCCCCCGCAGGCCGGCCCCGACAAGGGAAGCTCGGAGGAGTCATCTTCGGACTCGGGCTCCTCGGGGTCCGACCCAAAGTCGAACTCGTAGTCCCGGTTCGAGTAGAACTCGAGAGAGGGTTGGAGTCCGAGACGTGATCGGGGACGGCGTCGGAGTCCGAGTTGTACTCGGTTACGGGCTCCTTGCCGGCCCGTCGTGGAGTAGGAGCCCCCGTGCGGGCCCGCCGAGGACGCGGGGGGCCACGCGCGGAGCGCCGGCGTGGTGAAGGGGCCGTCTCGCGATGGCCGAGCGGCCCGGCTCGCATGCGATGGCCCATGGCGACGTCGGGTTCAAATTGGAGACCGGACTCGAGCTCGAAGTCGCCGTGGTGGTTGAAGAGCGAGATTTCGCCGAACTTGCCGGCGAGGTTCGCCCGTGACGACTTCGGGAAGCGTCACGAGGCTCGTCCTCGGGTTGGGCCGCATGGTCGGGCGGCGCCGGGAAGGAGCCCGCGCCGTCGCCAGCGTGCACCCGTGCGCCGAAGACGAAGGTGTCGCCGCGGTTGAAGGCGAAAGTTGGCTTGATGTGGACGGAAGCCGTCGAGTTCGCCATGTGATCTCGAGCGAGAGCCCCTACCCGGCGCGCCACCGTCGGTGTTTTAGACCAGGCAACCTACTACGGGGAGTACCCGGAGTAGATAAATGTGACTCGCCGAGATCGGTAACTCGAAGGAAGAGACACGTGGCACACAATTTAGACAGTTCGGGCCGCGAGGTGCGTAATACCCTACGTCCCGTATGCCGCGTAGCTCGGGATTGATAGGGCACGATTACAAGATGGTGCAATAGTGCGCCATGGGTTGTATGAGAGGAGATTGGATGAGGTGATCCCGAGATCGGTCCCCGCCTCGCCTTATATAGTCCGGGAGGCGGTGGTTACAAGTCGGAGTAGGGAAGGAGTACTAGTCGAGTACGTCTAGGAGACCTCTATACGGTGCGGAACATGTACGCATCCCTAACCGAGTACTACTCCCGTGTAGTCCTTGTGCTCCACGCCTTCGTGTGCCGTGCGGCGCAAGCCGGTAGTCCCGTGGGCCCACCGAGTAGTCGGTCCCGGTACCCACCGATGTAGTGGGCCCGGGGAGGTCCATACGACGAGCCCCCGTTCTCCAAGCTTCGAGATGAATCTATTCAAGGCCGCCATGCACCCGGTCAGCTTCTGGACGTCTTTGATGCACGTGGGAGCTTTTATGTTGGTGATGGCGGAGATCTTCTCGGGATTGGCTTCGATGCCGCGCTGGCTGATGATGAAGTCGAGTAGTTTGCCCGAAGGTACGCCGAAGACGCACTTGTTCGGGTTTAGCTTCCAGCGGTACTCGCGTAGGGATGCGAAAGTCTCGTCAAGATCGTCGATGATGGTACTGGAGTTTCTGGTCTTGACGACCACGTCATCCATGTAGGCTTTGACGTTCTTGTTGAGTTGCCTCTTGAAGTAGGCCTGGATAGCTCGTTGATATGTGGCGCCGGCGTTCTTCAACCCGAAGGACATGGTCGTGTAGCAGTACGCGCCAAACGGGGTGATGAACGCGGTCTTCTCCTAGTCTTCTTCCTTGATCGCGATCTGGTGGTACCCGGAGTAGCGCCGAGGAAGCAGAGAAGGAGTCGCGGCCTCGCCGTGGAGTCGATGACTTGGTCAATCCGCGGCAACCCGAAGGGGTCCTTGGGGCAGTTCTTGTTGAGATCGGTGTAGTCGACGCACATCCTCCACTCGTTCGAGTTCTTCTTGCGGACGAGGACGGGGTTGGCGAGCCACTCAGGATGGAAGACTTCTCTGATGAAGCCAGTCGCGAGTAGTTTGGCGAGTTCCTTCTTGATGGCATCCCGCCTGTCGTCGGCGAAACGGTGGAGGTGTTGTCGTTTGGGGGTAGCTTTAGGATCGACGTTGAGGCAGTGCTCAATCAACTCCCTGGGCACTCCTGGCATGTCTGCTGGCTTCCACGTGAAGATGTCGCGGTTAGCCCGGAGGAAGTTGATGAGCGCGTCTTCCTATTTGGGGTCGAGGCCGGCCCCGATGGTGGTGGTCTTGCTGCTGTCGCCTGTCCCGAGGTCGATCGTCTTGACCAGGACCTCCTCAGCTGGCTGAGGCTTGTTGGCTTTGTCTGACTTCTCAGGGATGTCGAGTTCACTTGGGGCAAGCTTCTTCGACATGGCGAAGACCTCCATCATAGCATTGGGTACTTGATTTGTGGAGGCGATCTCCACAGCTTCCGTGTCGCAGTCGTGCGAGATCTTCAAGTCCCCTTGGAGAGAGAGTACACCTGCTGGACTTGGCATCTTGAGCACCAAGTAGGTGTAGTGGGGTACCGCCATGAACTTGGCGATAGCCGGTCTGCCGAGGATGGCATGGTAGGACGTCTCGAAGTCCGCGACTTCGAACTTGACGTACTCGGTACGGTAGTTGTCCCGAGATTCCCCAAAGGTAATCGGCGGGACCACCGTGCCCGGTGGGATAGCCGCGTTCCCGGGGACGATGCCGTAGAAGGGCGAGGCACTCTTGGGAGCATGTGGGTGATGTCGAGCTTCATCTTCTTCAAGGCTTTGGTGAAAAGGACGTTGAGCCCGCTTCCACCATCGATGAGGACCTTGTTGAGCTTGGAGCCCGTGACCACCGCTTCGGGACGAGGGGGAACAGCCCCCGGTTCGGAGAAGCCGGTCCATTGATCCACGCGGGAGAAGGTAATGGGTACCTCCGACCACATGAGAGGGGCTCGGGACCGCCGGTTCAATGCTCATGACTTCTCGACGAGTAGCCTTTTGCTCCCGTCCGCCGGTAGTCCGCCGAAGAGGATGTTGACGGCCTTGTCGGGTTCCGGAAGTCATCGTTGCCTCCGTCGTTCTTCTTCTTGCCTTTCTTGTCGTGAGGGTGCGGTGGCTCTGGAGTACTCTTGAGTGCTCGCCTGAGGTTGTAGCACTGCTCGGTGGTGTGGTTGTCGTCCAGATGCCACAGGCACTTCTCTTTCAGCAAGTCTTCGAAGCCGCCAGAGGTCTTCTTCGAGTTCTCCTTCGCAGGGCGCTGGATAGCCGCGACAGTGTTGTCTGGCTTGCGCTTGCGGTTGGGACCCGAGTAGTTGTAGTTGTTGCTGTTGCGACCGCCTTGGTTCCCGTTGTTGCCGCTACCGCCGCCCGCGTTCTGCTTGCTTTTGCCATGGATGGCGTCGTACTTAGCGTTAGCTTTGTCTTCTTCATCCGCCCAGGACGTGATCATGTCCTTGAGGTGGGGGATGGACTTGGGACGGCGTCGACCGAAGTCTTCAAAGGTGCGGCGGTGGTAGAGCCCATCTTGGAAGAGGTCGATGACCTCCTTGCCAGTGACGTCGACTACTGTGGCGCGCTTGTCGAAGAAGCGGCGCATGTACTTGCGGAGGGTCTCGCCTTGTTCCTGCTTGACCATGGCCAGGTCCATGCGAGTACCCGATCGGCCCATGGCGCCCGCGAAGTTGCTGGTGAACTGTTCCTTTAGCTGGTCCCACTTGTCGATCGAGTGCTTGTCTAGCGACTCGAGCCATGTGAGTGAAGCTTGGTCCAGGCAGAAGGGAAAGTAGAGGCACTTGGTGTCGTTGTTGCCGCCAACGTTCTTGATGGAGAGGGCGTAGCACCTGAGCCACTGGATGGGATCCTGCTTCGCGTCGTACTTGGTGATCCCCAAAGGTTTGAACTTGTTGGGGAGGAGCAAGTTGCGAAGCCGAGGTGAGAAGGCGGGGAAGCCGTCGTTGTCGCCTGCAGTGGCGGACTTCTTCCGCCGCAACTCTTCAATCTTCTGATGGGCATCGTAGCCGCCCTGTGAGGCTCCGGAGGCGTGGCTGTTCGCGTGGTCTCGACCGCCGCGATTGCCACCGCCGCCGGCCCTCCTGTTGGCTCCGTGATTGGAGCTTCCGCCGCCGCCGCCGCCACCGTCGGGGTCACGGCCGCCGCCGTCGTGGCCGCGGTGAGGGACGACCTCACGATTCTTCGTTGCCACCCCGTGAGGGTCCGCCGGCGTTTGCGCGAGTACGGTTGGGCTGAGCCGGCAGCTCGGCTCGAGTACGGTTGCGGCCGAGGTCGGCCGCCGCGACTTGCGCCTTCGTTGTCGCGGTTCCTGGCGGGAGGAGGTTGGGTGACCCTGTTGTCGACCCGCATGAAGTAGGCGTCTTCAGCGAGCTTGGCGATGACTTCTCCAGCGCGTATCCCCTGAGCTTGGCGTGCGGTCGCTGTGATCGACATGAGGCATTGCTCGGGGGTGGTGTGTACCCCCGCTCTCGACGGCTCCGGGAGAGCTTCTGCGAGGTTGCGGATGGGAAGGTTGTCTCGGAGATGTCGGCGCCGTTCGTTGCGCTTCGTTACGCTCACGTCGAGCGTCCCTGTTGGCGTCGGTCTCATCCGCGGGTGCTTCGACGAGACGGCTCGTCTGCGGAGATGTCTTCAAGGTACTTGTCTTGAGCCGTCCCTGAAGGTCCTGGCGTGTCGCCGGCAGCCATGAAGACTTGGCGATCGGGGTTGCCAAGACTGGAGTCGGAGCTCGCCACCTCAGTTGGAGTGTACAAGTCAGCTCGAGCAAGTGGTGTTCCCTCCTGGAACGGGAGCGAGTCGAGGTAGGCGATGTAGCGTGAGTCCCCGCTTATCAGGTCGACGGGCTTGCGGTCTGGCCAGTAGACGAATCTCCCAGCCGGTGTGGACTTTATAACCAGCCCGGGAGCCGACCCTGACAAGGGTTGCTCAGTAGTGTTGTCTTCGGACTCGGGGTCCTCAGGGTCCGACCCGAAGTCGAACTCGTACGCGGAGTCCGAGTAGAAGCCGGAGAGGGGGTTGGAGTCCGAAGTGTGGCCAGGGGCGATGTCGGAGTCCGAGTTGTACTCGGGTACGGGCTCCTTGCCGGCCTGGCACGCGGGGAGAGCCTCTATGCGGGCCCTGCAGAGGTTGCGGGGGCCACGTGTGGAGCGCTCGCGGGGTGAGGGGATCATATGCGATGGCTGAGCAGCTGGCTCGCATACGGTAGCCCACGGGGACGTCGAGTTCGAGTTGGAGGCAGATCCGAGCTCGAAGTCGGCGTGTTGGTCGAAAAGCGAAATTTCGCCGAACTTGCCGGCGAGTTCGCCCGTGACTACTTCGAGAAGCGTCACGAAGCCGGTCTCCGGGTTGGGCGGCATGGTGAGGCAGCGCGGAAGGACCCAGCGCCGTCAGCAGTGCAGACCCAGGCACCGAAGACGAAGGTGTCGCCGCGGTTGAAGGCGACAGTTGGCTTGATGTAGACGGGGAGCCGTCGAGTTCGCCATGTGATCTCGGGCGAGATCCCCTACCGGCGCGCCGCCGGTTGTCGGTGTTTTAGACCGGCAACCTACTAAGGGGAGTACCCGAAGTAGATGAATGTGGCCTCGCCGAGATCGGTAACTCGAAGGAAGAGACACGTGGCACACAATTTAGACAGGTTCGGGCCGCGAGATGCGTAATACCCTACGTCCTGTATGCTGCGTAGCTCTGGATTGATTGGGTACGATTACAAGATGATACAATCTTACGCTGTGAGATGAGATATCATCAGAGAGGGGTCCCTGTCTCGCCTTATATAGTCCGGGAGGCAGGGTTACAAGTCGGAGTAGGGAGAGAGTACTAGTCGAGTACGTCTAGGAGTCCTCTGCACAGTGCGGGACATGTACAGCTTCCTAACCGAGTACTTCTCCTCCTAGTCCTTGTGCTTCACGCCATCAGGTACCGTGCAGCGCAAGTCAAGTAGTCCCAGGGGCCCACCGAGTAGTCGGTCCTGGTACCAACCGAGGTAGTGGGCCCAGGGAGGTCCATACGACAGCCACGACGACGAAGGACGGGCGGGATTGTGGCCACGACAGAGGATTGGGGTGGGACTGCGGGGAGGGCACGGTGAGCTGGTGACCATGGCGGAGGCGGGGAGGAGCGAGGAGAGGTCGTCCACATCTCCGGCGAGCCCATCCTCAAGAAGTTGTACTCTACCGGATGAACTGCTGGTTGGGGAAGGTAGACAGGAAGAAGATTATGTGGGACCCACACGTCAGCGAGTAGTGAGGAGAGAGAGGTAGTAGGGTCATTTTGGACCATACGAAAATACGAAGCTCTCCGATGGGTCCAAGGGAATCAAAGACGGATCAAATGGAATCAAAGACATAGAAAATGGCACATCTCAACGAACATCAAATTGTAATGGCATATTTCCTAATAGATGAATTGTAATGGCATATCTCGGAAATGCGAAAGTTGTAATGACATATATATCTAATAAACCCAAAAAATTACCAAATATGCTAGACACATGTTTTGAATTGTAAACATCTTACTCTTTTTTACTAGGCTACACTACAAAACTTTGTCCCACAATTGCTTTTGAGTAAAATCAGAGTAAATTATAGCATGCATTATTCCCTCCATCTTAAAAAAGTTATTTTGCAATAAAAAATGTTCCACAATTTTATCATTATTACTCCGTTTAGTGCGTGCATGTGAAGGTGGTTAATATCAAATATGGCTAATAACTTATCCTAAAATTACTAGAACGGCTAGGTTTTTTTTGGAACAAAAGAGTATGCGAGTAACGAAAACGTTATTTGCCCATTGATTTGAGATATTTGGATCTTTTGCATTTATCAAAATATTAACTTGGGATAAACCAACATGGTTAACGACTGATCGACAATTCTAGTAAATTTCACCAGAAGTTCTTAAACTTGTTCTAAATTCTAATCACGATCTTAATACTCCCAAAATTCCCATGATGTCCTGAATTTCAAGAAGTATGAAGCTCATGTGGTTTTTAGACCAATCTCAGTGTACAATTTTATTGCACGAGAACTATTTAACTCTTTATTCTCCCCTCATAAATCCCTTACCTAATCAGCAAAATTATTTGTGATATGAAAAATTAATACTCGTGAAATTCCGAGACTGGCTTTGTTTATTTTTATAATTTTTATTAGTGTGTAAGACTTTTTTTTTAAGTGAGGAACCAGGCTGATCGTATCGCACATCCGATTGGACCCAACCGACTAGTCCACCACAAACCGGCCGAGCGAGCCCGCGGACCGCACCGTGTCCGCGCCCCGCCCGCTTTTTGTATGCTCTCCACCGCCTCCGCGTCCCACACGCCTCGATCCAGATCCGGCCACCTCTCCGCCTCTCTCCCCGCCGGCGCCCTCGTCAAGTCGTCGTCCACGTCCGCCCGTTCCGGCGCCGCGCGGAGATCCCGCCGTCCGGACCTTCGTCCCCCGTCTGCTGGTAAGCAGCCCCCCAAATCCCTATCCTTCCTCGGCGTGCTCTTCGTTTCGTCCGTCGGGATCTCCGCGGAACCTAGGGGTCGGGATCATGCTCCGTGCCGCGGAAGTGGAAGCTCTGATCTCACGGTAGTGTGGATTAGGTTCCAGGATTTGTTTGGGGGTTCAAGGTTCAACTGAGATCCCCTCGCCCCGCGCCGAGTCCGCCCTAGTTCCGCGCGTTGTAGGTAGAGTGTGTGTGGATTGATGGCTTATGCTTTGCTTTGGGTTCTGAAATTGCAATGCTTAGTTACACTGGAAGCGGGATCCTAGCCAGTATGTTGAGTAGAAAGGTGATCTTTTTGGCGGACCTAGCCTGGAAATCTTAACCAGCAAGAGAATTGCAATGGCTGTGTTCAACCCGTATTTCTTTTTTGGTCAGTAATCACAACTTCTAGATCGAAATTTCGTCGGCCAACAGCCAACAGAGCCATGGCTCCTCACTAACTCTGAATAATTGGGACCGACTTCTGTTTCATTGGACCGAGCAACCGCAGATTGCGTCTATTAGATGTGATCCAAGCAACTTCTGGGTTTTACGCTACAATAGCTGACTAGCCAGGTTTGGATTTTCTGTGCTTGCAGCTGTTTGTGGAGCATGTACTCTTTTGCAGTACTCTGCAGTACTCTTTTGCCGCATAAACCTTTGGCTAGGTAGTGCAAGATAGCTTGCCATGCAAATGTTATGTTGGTCCTCCAAATGCCTCACCTTATTAAGTGCTACAGTTTTTCTTTCTTTTTTGGATGACGAAACATATCATTAGTTTCTGTATAACAGAATCAATGCCCCAAGTTTCCATTTTCCACTGTGAATTTGCTATTTTGATGTTGTTTGAGTTGTGAATGGAAGGTCCTTCCAGCTCAATCAATCCATTCTCATGTGTTTATTATGTTGCCCTTATTAAAAGTGCTCATGATTTAGCCTTTTTGTTAGTCGTATGTTGTGTTCGTTGTGATGTCCCTTCTTGACATTACCCCAACATCGCGTGTCCAAATATAGCCCATAATGAATTTGTCATGCATGAACTTGTGATTTTTACTACTACGTGAAGTCTGAAAATCTCTTTGTTTTCATATTAATTACATTGACAGTGGATCATCCCATACATTGTTCTTTCACCACACCAAACTGCACATCCTTCATTGCAATTAATATTCTATTTGACTTCTAAATTTGCACTGTCTGGCCTTTATTCTGAATTCTTGTTGATGTTGTAATTTAATTGTGTGCAGAATTTGAACAGGCAGCAGCATAGTTCAGTGTTGAAACATGGCGTCAAAGAAAATAGAGTTGGATCACAAGGACATGGTACATGATTCTGCCATCGACTACTACGGCAAGCGCCTTGCCACTGCCTCCTCAGACTCTACTGTGAAGATAGCCAGCATTGGTGCTGCAACTGCCCCATCCCAGGTCCTTGCAACTCTGACTGGCCACTATGGTCCTGTGTGGCGTGTTGCATGGGCCCATCCGAAGTATGGTACTATCCTTGCATCCTGTGGCTATGATGGACATGTCATTATTTGGAAGGAGGATGCACGAGGCAATTGGTCCCAAGTCCATGCATTTACGGACCACAAGTCATCTGTCAACTCCATTGCTTGGGCCCCTTATGAGGTCGGTCTTTGCCTTGCCTGTGCGTCTTCTGATGGAAGAATATCCATCTTCACGATGCAAGCTGATGGGGGTTGGGATACTGCAACCATTGAGCGAGCACACCCTGTTGGTGCAACTGCCATCTCTTGGGCTCCAGCAACAGCACTTGGTTCACTGGGTGGCTCAGGGGAGCTTGTTTATAAGCTTGTCTCTGGAGGGTTTGACTCTGTTGTTAAAGTCTGGGGATTTGTCAATGGTAGCTGGAAGCTGGAGAGTGCTCTTATCTCTGACATGCACACAGATTGTGTTAGGGATGTCGCATGGGCGCCAGTTTTGGGCTTGGCCAAGTCGACCATTGCTAGTGGTTCCCAAGATGGGAAGGTTGTCATCTGGACCAAGGCGAAAGATGGAGACAAGTGGGAGGGAAAGCTCATGCGGGACTTTGGGGCTCCTGTCTGGAGGGTCTCCTGGTCCTTGACTGGGAACATACTGTCCATAGCTGCTGGCGAGAACAACATTACCCTCTGGAAGGAAGTGTCAGACGGGCAATGGGAGAAGGTGATGAAGGTTGACCCCTAGGCAGTGTGACAGTTTCAATTCACTCAGATCCATGTTTCGACAAAGACGAGTTTGCCTTTGTGTTTTACTAGTGCGTCGATAAACACTATATTCACTTATTTTTAGTACTTTTCTCATGAGCATACTCTTGGATGGATGGAGTGCGCATTAGAATGCCACTTTCTGATTGGTGAATGAACCTGCTTAGTTCTGTATATCTTCGACTTTGTTTTCCATATGGGTGAAACATTACTGCTGCCACAAGCTTACAAGTAGTGCCTCTAGTGTTATCTATCACTCTCTCCGGCCCAAATTACTTGTCGTTTTGACTAAACTTTTGTTATGAACCCAGACATAAATATATATCTAGGTACATGACAAAAGGATTGTATCTAGAAAAGCCAAAATGATAAATAATTTGGGACGGAGAGAGTAGTAGGGTAGTACTTGTTATGTTGTGCTTGCTGTTGTTTCTTGTGAACCCTAGCCTACATTGTTCGAATTCGATTGCAGTGCCTATCAGGAATTCAGGGTTATAGGTAGCTCCCTGCCTGGCCTGGACAAACTGTGTTTGAGCTGGTGGTCTGGTGCCATCTGTTGTGTTATAGTGAAGCCTAACAGGAATAATGAAATGAAAAGATTCAAGTAATGAACACGAAGGACAGGAAAACAAAACTCTCAACAACGCAATTCTCAAAAGTCGATCCCCTTTACAAGTGACAAGTGCCGGTCACCCTCCTTTTATAGGGAGACGAGTAGACTTTTTACATACCGAAAATGACCTCGTGTAAAACGAATCAAACAAGAATGTACTAGGCTAATTTTGGGAATTCTCCATTGGGTCTTCACGTAATAGACGCTTTCCTGATTCCGCGCCTCCCATTACAACGTTTTTTTCGGTATAAGCACGTGCGCCTGAAGACCTTCAATTCGGAGATGACCCTTCACCCAGCAAATCCCGCCACCTGAAACACACAATAAGAAACGTGTTGGGAAACCAAGCGTTAACCACGACGAAAGCCCGAGCGAAAGAGCAGCTAAGGCCTCTTGTGCGAAAAAGATTCATCCCCCGGGCTTCGTCTTGGAAAAAAACTAATAGTGTCCAGTCAGGGGTTGAAAACCAATACCTTTCATACCGCAGTGTCTTTCGAGCGACGTAAGGTATCTAGTGAAAGTTGAGAGATTAAAAGGTAGGAAAGACTAAATGGCTTCGAGGGTTTCGCTGCCGCGTAAAAAGCGTTTTTGGAGTGATTATGAAAGCGGGGCAACTTTAAATCGTCGACTTTGTCAATCTCGATTCTGAATCCCCCAATACCACCCTCATTAGATGAGATATCTTAGCAAGAGCGTTTCTTGCCGGTGTTCCACAGGGATGAAGCTTGCAGGTTTGTGACGTATTGGATGAGAAACCTATCTTTCTGAAAATATTATGCATAGATATGTGTGGGTGGGAAAATAAGGGCCTGCTTTCACAGTACAATGACAGGTGTCCAAAAGTCTTTTCGATTTTGTTTGAATAAATGCAACAAAATGAGATTTTATAGGTATATTTTATTTATTACTTGAAAAATCAATATTTTTTATGAGTATACATGTTCAACATTTTTAAAAGAAAATGTTAAATTACTCTACACAAAATGTGAAATGCTAAAAAAATATTGATCTGTTATATCCGAACTTTGCTAAATCATAGAATATGTTAGCGACAAATATTTATAGCACAGTGAAGCTGTCTACACCGGGTACCAAAGCTTTGTCGCGTATCCCACCGTCGTGGTCATTCCTGGGTGGATCGACCTCATCGGAGCCTGCTCGCCACCAAGCAGCACAACTCCCAGGCCGTCGGTAAAGCCACTGCCGCGTATCTCAACAAAAGAGAAGCTACAAGCCCCCTTCTCTCTCTCTCGTTCTCTCCGCCTCCCTCCTCAGAGCCCCTCCCTCTCTCCCCGCCGGCGGCGAGAAGGGTTGGGAGCTCCCCACCCGTATATATCTAGTAGTACCTAGGTTAGTAGTAGCCTTTATGGTTTTAGCCCCATGTGGTATGTACCTCCTTGGTCGCTCCGCTGCTGTCGGCCTCCTTGGCCACCTCGTCGCCGCCGTCGCCGTCACCCAGGTGTGTTTAAATAATCTACCGCTCCTTCGCCTCGCGGATCTCGTTGCCTCTTCATCTCCGGCGCCCTTCCCGCCTCGTCCCCCGAGTTCTGCTCGCCACTGCGTCACCATCTTCGCCGATCCACTCCGCCCCCAAGTCCGAGCAGCCACTACAGCTCCAGATCCATGGTCGCCTGAGCAAGTACCCACCGGAAACTAGATAGAGGAACTCACCACCACCGGGGATTCGATTCCGAGATCCTTCAATCGTCGACGACGGGAAGCCTACACATCCACCGGTCGTCTGGTGCGGTCTTCCTCAACACCTCGGTCGGTCCCTCTTCAACTGACGCAAGGCGTGGTCATCCCACCCTGCTGCTCTCGCCATTGGCGATATCCCAGCTCTTCGCCGGCGGCTTCTTCACCGGTGGTTTCTAGGTGGTTCCCTTGCTGTTCAGGTCTAAGGACCTTTGTGTAATTCGACCTTCTTTGAAGGTCCGTTATGTAATATGTCTACTCAATATATAAAGTGATTTTCGTTAAAAAAAGCCACTGTCGCGCCTAACGAGCTGGAGCACGAGAAGCTGTCGGGAAGAAGAGGGAAAGGAAAAGGGGACTAAGGTGGAGACTGAAGCCTTCAGGAAGAGGGACAGTGACATGACCATGGTCGTGATCCATCAAGGCTTGTCGTCGCCTCTCGTGAAGCTGACACCGCTCTTCTCCTCCCTCCCTCGATCCAACACGCTATGGCGGAGCTCGAGTAGCAGATGACGGGGACGAGGTGCTCGGGCAAGCCTATGTCGCTACGGGCTAGCCACTGAGGGTGAGGCGCGCCGGGAGGGAGAGCAGGGCGGAGAGAGGGGGCACTGGAGGAGAAGGAGGAGGAGGAAGGGTGCGGGGGAAGGAGGGTCGGCGCCGACATTTGTGGATATAATTTTCTTCATAACATACGGTGTTCACATATGAGCTGGGGGTGTAGTAGCTGCATCTTCCGGCATGAGCATCTCTGGTTGCCAAGTTCACACACTTGTTGCGTCCTTTCACACGATGGGTCTAGACGCATTTTCCCCTTGCACTCAACATCATATCTCCACAGAATTTCATTCTTAGCAGACTGGTAGTAAGGCTGCGCTCTGACCTTGTGAAAAAGTGCTTTTCCTTGAGCCTTCTCCAAATACCCAGTCATTCTGGTGCAGTACACCATTTGAGTGTTCCTCACAACAACATCCGCTATCTTGCTCCTTTCGTAAAAATATTGCATTGTACACGATACATAAAGAATGCAATGATGCCAACTAGAGGAATAGGTCTTGAACCGTGAAGCGCACAGTTGTAGACCTCAGCAAAGTTAGTGGTCTTTATCCCATGCCTTGATCCACCCTCGTCAAACATGAGACGCCACTTTTCCTTAGGCTCATTCTGAATCCACGGGCTGAAGGTCTTCACATCACGCCCTTTTCTCTGCCTAACTTGAGGGCCATCTAATCCCACGTCCTTGAGAGAAATTGTCTCTTCGCAAGGTTCAAGATTCACTGGCCTCTTTGTTATCTCCTCTGATGCCTTCTTTGTCAGGTCATCTAATTTTTTCCAAATGGCATCGAACTTCTTCTGCTGAGTCTGCTCACACAACCGCTCAAACAATTTAGATAGAGCCTTGTTCTTGAACTAGCTGTGGAAGTTTTCTTAAATATGCCTAGTGCACCACCTGCTCTTAACATCTGGTCACAGTGGAACTCTGTAACGCTCTTGGCTGGCATCTTTCATATTATTCATTGCTTGCAAAATACCTTTGTGCCTATCGTGTATGACACACACATTCTGCACATCCTACACAACCATGTGCTTCAACCTCTCAAGGAACCAATACCAATTGTCACCGTTCTCCCCTCCACAAAGGCAATGGCCAAATGAAGCAACTGATTGTTACTGTCAGCTACCACAAATGTCAAGATTGTTCCTTTGTATTTCCCTGTGAGAAAAGTGCCATCTATGCAAAGGACCGATCGACACAGTTTGAAAGCCTCGATGCAGACACCTAATGCCAAGAATGACCGCTAAAGCACAAGCTTGCCTATGATTTCTCCTCACAGGGATAGTCATGGATATCTTAGTAGATGTCAGGATTCATCTGAACTATTGTGTGCTGCAAGTTAGGCAAATTGTGGTAGGATGCTTCATAAGTACCCCACATATGCTCAATACCTTCTTTTATGCTCGGTATGCCTTGCCGTAACTGATGGTGTACACGATTTTTTTCTCAATTGCACCGATAATGGTCTTCGGCTCGTAAGAAGTACATTTCACAATGGTAGGGTACATGTGGCTCGCAACAAAATCAGCTGAAATGTTTCGGTGCCTCGCATCAATCCAATCGAGGGTACAATTGTGAGGCCCCACTTCTTTGACCTCTAAGTAATGGTCTTCCCCTTATATGCATACACTCGACAAGCATATATCCTCGGAGAACTCTTCACTACCTTGAACTCCCTGTGCAAAGTCAAGGTGGACCACTGTTTGACTGCATCCTTCACATGTGCACTGCTGGGGTACATGGCGCCTACTGTAACCTCATTCTTCGTGTACTCTCAGGGCACATTCTCACCACGGTTAACAGTACACTGTGAGAAATCGTAGTTCTGCCAATCCTAGGGCACATCATCATCATCATCACCATCATCATCATCATCATCATCATCATCATCATCATCATCATCATCATTCGAGGAGAACTCTTCCAATGTACGTTTATCGTAACTCTTTATGGTAATGTTTCATCACCTTCTCCCTCATCAACAAAACCAGTGGCAACATAATCTTTATATATCTCATCACCTTCTGAATCCCCTTCTTCCACCTCTTGTTGTTCCCCTTCTTTGTTACCTTCCCCCTCGTGCACATCCTCAACTTCCTCATGCACTTGACTGCTAGATCCACCCTTCTGGAAAACTTGGACAAACAAAATCACGGGCAAACCAACTCAACATTCATTTTTATATAACTCCTCCATTGTGGAGTCCGTTGAAGTGGCATGAGCTCCCAAAACACATGTTCACTTCTATTGATTAGTGCCATCACCGATAGACATTCATGCTCTAAATCTACTGCAAATGCCTTGATCAGCCAGTTGGTTATACCCTCCCAAGCTGTTTCTACTGCTCTTTTAACATTTTTCTCAACTATTTAATATTTGACAAGTCAACTCCTTAGGAACCATATATAATTTCTCTAATTTCTCTAGATCCATAATACAATTGGACTGTGACTGTCTCTGACATGTCTGATTCATAATAAAATATAATAAAAATTATCAAACTATCAAATACTACATCCAGGGACTAACAAAAAATAGACTCAAATCTAAACTAAAATTACAAACTAATATGCCGAAATATACACAGTCAACAGTAAATAATTACCTAAACTAATCTAATGAGTGTCAAACATATATGCTAAAATCTAAACTACAACCACATATCTATAAGAAATCTACAGAAATTTAATGAATTAATAGTAATTACGTTTTCATTATATCTAAGTAAAATTACTATAAGAGTTGATATCAGTGAAATACTTGCAATAAAGCGAAGAAGCAACAGAGCCTCACTGCTCCGCCCCCTCCACCTCACTCTCTTCTCCTTCTAAACCCTAAACCCTACAAACAGAAACTATTTCATACTACATATCTAAAGAAATCTAGTGAATCAATACTAATTACGCTTTCATTACATCTGAGTGAAGGCACTAAAAGGGTTGAAATAAGTGAAATACCTACAATGAAGCGAAGAACCAGTAAAGCTTCGCTGCTCCGCCCCCTCCACCTCACTCTCTTGTCCTTCCCAACCCTCTCTCATTTTATCGAATTATTGTGACAATTTTGAGCTAATTTTCGGCACTTACAGAGGGTTGAGGCCCCGCCATAACCCACAGCTATTTGGCAATCAACTGCCGTGACCCACGACGGTCGGGCTTCCCGCCCTTAGCTAAATTTCGAAACGACTGTATATTTTTCCGAAATAAATAAAAAAACCGAGGAAAGGCAGCGTCCCTTGGGCTTCTCGTGGGCCGTGTCACGTGGTATTCCAGCAGATAATATCAGCCCGACCGGCCGCACGGGTCACTGGGTGGATTGGACCGCCGATCAGATCCGCCACCGCCGGCCATGCCTCGCCACCTACGGGGCTCGGTGCCTCCGTTGGACCACGACGAAATTGCCCTCCTCGCTCCCTCGCGTCTCCCTCTTCTCTCAGCGCTGGCGCCACCTCGTTTCCGACACCCGCTTCCGGGCACACCACCGCACGCCTCCGCTGCTCGGCTTCTACGCGGCCCCACCTTCGTCCCCGCGCTAGAACCGCCCGGGCGCGTGCCCGTGGCACTTCTCCCTAAACCCGCAGGGTGACGAGGAGGAGAGGAGGCGGAGGCGGAGAAAATTGGAATATTGGGACTGCAAACATGTGGGCTTCGCAATTTTGCCACTCCCAGTGAATGACAAAGTGGGACCTATTAAGTGTCTGAATTGTGGGTCCAATGACAAAATTGCGAAGCCCACATGTTTGGAGTCCCCGCCTTCGAAGACGGTGATGTCTGCGCGTTCCACGTGTTCGACCCCATCTCCGGCCACCGCCACCTCGTCCCCTTCCCCGCGTTTTACCACTCCAATCCAGCAGCCTGTTCGTTTGGCTGGTGGCTGATGGCTGGTGCTGATTTGCTGTGAGAGAAAAGTATTCTTTGGCTGGTTCTTTGGTGGTGGTTTGTTACGAGAGAAAATCATTGCTGACGGGGTGGGCGATAAGTCGAACGAACATGTGTGCATCATGGCGGCCGCGGTTCCGGACAGCAGCAGCGACGACCGCCGCCCGTTCCGCATCGTCACCATCTTTAGCGATTCCTGCACAGGAGGATTTGCCTCCGTCCGTTCCGCATCGTCACCATCTTTAGCGATTCCTGCACAGGAGGATTTGCCTCCGTTTACTCCTCGGAGTCTGGTGCCTGGGAGCACCGCGTCGCCGTCCTCCCCAGCGATTCTGAATCATCGCCGGCAATGCTAATATTTCGCCCAGGCAACATTGTTGGGAATGCCATTTACGGGACGCTAGTTTGGAACCAGGGGATCCTAGAGAAAGTGGAGAAAAGGTTAGAAAGTTTAGCCAACTAAATAAGGCCTGCTGCCACCGGATGTAGATGCCTGTGATGGCTTCAGTTGTCAGATCATGCCGGGTGAGTGCGGCAAGCTTGGTCTTGCTGTTCTAGCTGAATCTAGCATCCAGTTCTGGGAGATGATGAGGGAGACAGATCGTGGAAGCAGCCTGGCCAAATGGCTCCTGCACAAGACGATTCAGTCGGGCAGTTCCCGTCCTCTGGGGGTTCTGCCTCTATCCATTGTTGGGTTTGCTGAGGAGAGTGAGGTGATCTTTCTCAGGACCGACGGTGGTGTGTTCATGATCCACCTTGACACAATGAAGGATCAAACACATACCATGTGTATCCTTACTCTAGCTTCTGAACTGTGTATTGCAGGTACTAGCTTGTCTGTGCGCACCGCTGTCACTTTCTGTAATGGTCTGCTATTATTTATCTTGTGTTCGCTCCATCAACTATGTATTACTGTTCATCCGTTCTGTTAATGTTGATATGTGTAGGGTCGTATTCGTAACACAGGGAAAGATTGGTTATTTTGTTCAGACATCAAAGTGGGCATGGACCAATTTTCTGGGCCACCACATAACATTGATATTGTGAAACTTTGGAATTTTCTTGGTAAAATCATGAACATCGCCATAGTGAATGAAAGCACATTGCTTTGGCGACGCCCTGGTCGCTTGGGCTTATCGCTGGCCAACAAGGATCTTTTCTCTCATAACAAACCAGTCACGTCACAAGAGCCAGGCCCAAGAAGATTTTCTCTCGGAACAAACCAAAGCACTGGCCATCGCCACCAGCCAACCGAACAAGCTGTTAAGTGCTAATTACCAATCTGTTAGATTTGTGTTTGTAACACTAGATTTGTGTATTTGCAATCTTATTACTCTTTCAGGACCTCAGATTTTTTTTAGCTCCCTAACTACAATGAACACAGACTACTACAATGTCTGCTCTCACCGGTGCCCTATTTGAATTAACTATTTTATTGGGATAAACTACATACTATGTTTCTTATTTCGTTTGCTTATTTCTACCGCAACAAAAGAAATAAAGCAATGACTTCAGCGAAAAACTGCATTTACATTTATACATGTGATCAACAATTTTATAGGAAGTTAAGTAAATAAACACAAATTTCTCCTAGCAAACCCATTGTTTATGAATGCTTGATATAATCTTGTGCAAAAAGTTGCCCTCATGGCCTATGCCATGTTTAAATTTCACTACTCATTTATTTTTCCTTGAAAGTTATTAGCTTATTATGCTTATGTTATTTGCTGCTTTATAGACCATAATTCAGGAAGGTGAGAATACGGGTGGCCATGTGTATTGAATTGTATAAGTTTACTCCTGCTCAGATAACAAAGTCAGTATTAACCCTGTTCGTTTGGCTGGTGGCCGATGTAGTGCCTTTGGTACGTTACGAGAGAAAATCTTCTTGGCTGGTTGTTGGTGGCTGGTTTGTTCTGAGAGAAACATACTGTTGGCTGGTGGCTGATAAGCCAAGCGAACAGGGCGCATAATATAAGTTCTGTTTTTTACTCTGCTTTTGCCAATAGGACTGAATGGCTATGGGCTATGGCTTTGTAATTTGTATTATCTACAAGTTCCACCGTGTTGAAGTTAATAAGCATAATGTCCAAATTGGGTATCAGGGTTATGATAACTTGGTGAGCTTGTTTCCTAGCCATCTTGTGCTGAGGTGCTGAAATAGTGAAATGATATGTAGGTGCAGGTTGTTCGAAAGGATGACCCCAATGTCTTCTCGGGGAATGTGGGCTTGAGCAAGATGTATGAATATGAACTCCATGGCATAGGGATGACCCCTATGTCCAAGCATGCACTCCAAGGAGAGGGGCGACATAGCAAGTTACATGATTGATAGGATTACAGATCCTACAGATTTCCCTAAGCGAGTAGGGATGAGCGGGAGGTGGAGGCGGAGGCCGGCGGCGAGGACGGCGCTTGGGCGTCGTGGGAGATCACGAGGTAGAGCTGCATGCTACAGTACCGTGATACTGTTCACGCAGGAGGCTGAGAGGGAGAGGCGGTTAGGGTTTAGGGCGCAGATGAATCTCTCAGCTCCCTTCAGGAAGCCGAAAACAAAAGATTATTTCTGCTTAAACCAAAACGAGGAGTTTACAAAAGTATTTATGACTCTCACACTTTTCTAATCAAACCCCTAAGACTCAAAAATAAATGAACGGGGCCCTAGGTCCCACCTGCCGGCACACCCTCCTAGCCACGTCGTGTGCGGCAGCGACCAAACGTGATGCCAGTCATAACACATGTATACATGCATACATGTATGTGAGTATGTGCCAACAATGGAAATTAAAAGTGTCGTTTCTTTTTTTAGCAAATTGAAACTGCGTGCAGCATGTCTTATTCCGTCTTGAATTAGTTATCGCGTCATCATCCATACCAAGCACTGATGGCTCTTTTAAGTTGACATACATACATACATACATACATACATACATACATACATACATACATACATACATACATACATACATACATACATACATACATACATACATACATACATACATACATACATACATACATACATACATACTCCCTCCGGTTTGGTAAAAGAAGACGTTTTGGACAAGATTTGAGTCAAACATTGAATATAAATCATGAATAACTTTTAAGTTGTTGAGTTTGGAAATGTGAAAACTACATGAGTAGATTTGTCTTGTAAAATACTTTCATAAAAGTATACATATGTTAGTTTTTAATAAGGGCTTTGCTTAGGTACTCCCAAACAAGTGTGGACCGTTGATCTAAGAACATATTACATATTTACATGTAAGGAGGTAATATGAATAATAATTACTATTATTTTAATCTAATAATTGGTGAGGATATAACTGCCTGCAAATCATGGGACGCACGCACCCACGATGATGTCCGTTCGCAACACCCACATGCATGCATGTTCGTAACGAATGGGAACGGACAATTAAATTGTTTTTCAAAACAAAATGAACCTGGTGCGTGACATAGCCTGTACGACCCTGACATGCATGCGCGTTCGTAACGAGCTTACGTGAACGGAGAATTGAACCTGCTGTTGTTTTTCAAAAAAATTGAACCTGCTACGGGACACAACAGCTTGTACGTGATATGGAAGAACAACATGACACAATAGGCTGTATACGTGACAATTGAACCTGCTTTCTACGTTTTTTTGTTTAATATTATGCTACCCCTTTCTTATTTAACCCTCTCACGTTTAGGTTGGCCACACTGTTTACAAAGGTTGGAAAAACATTGATGCAATTGAAATGGCTCATCTCGCTCATGGCCAAAATTACGGTCCAGTTGGAACACAAGCGAACAGAGTCATTATCTTCACGACTCCACCCCTACCAGTAGACACATCTCTAATCTCAAAAAAAAAGACACGTCTCCTGTTCCCAACCGCCGCGAGGAGTGCGTGACTACCATTTTTATTTCTTTCCTCAATATTTTAATTCTCTACAAAATTTATCTCTTACTATAGAAAATTAGATGGTTCTCGTTTTAAGATCTTACCTCCTACCAGGTAAGGGGAGTACCTAAGCACAACCCTTTTAATAATTATTTTTGTAAAAATAGGAAGTCAAAGTTGCACTTTAGAGACCGTGTCGCTGTCCTAAACGTCTTCCTTTACCAAACCGGAGGGAGTACATACATGCATACATATGAAAATGCTGTCCCCAAACCCCATCAACCCCAATGGCAGCAGATCTCCTTCGATTGCACGGGAAGAACCTTGTCCAGTTGCAATTCTGCATAACACCCATTCTAAAGCACTGCTCCCTCTCCAAGAAGGAACGGTGCAGGTGCAAGGCAAGTGCAGTGGCACACAGCCAGCTCCACGCTAGCCACGAACCATTCTGCCAATGCTCCTCTATGAAAGGCTGCACAATACATTCAGGGTGCTCAAATCTGCTGTCGAGTTTGAATGATTCAACGAGCATTCCCACTGGACGCTACAAGAAAAAAAAATCCCCCGCGACTGGCTGCTGGCAGAGGAACTAACACATAAAAATTCTGGTATTCAGACTGATTCAGTGAATCTTGTATGGTATACACACCCATCATAAACATTATCGACCACATAGTCCCATAGGTGGTTATATACTTACTCCCTCTAGTTTCATACTGAAGTGGTTTAGGACAGCGGCACGGTCTCCAAAGTACAACTTTGACTTTTTATTTTTTAAAAATATTACTAAAAAATTAACATATGTATATTTTTATAAAAATATTTTGCAAGACAAATCTATTCACATAGTTTTCAAATTTCCGATAAAAGTTATTTATGATTTATATTCCCATAATATTTGACTTAATCCTTGTCCAAAATTAGTTCATTTAACAAACCGGAGGAAGTATATAAATCTGGGCAAGTAGGAGAAAAATTCATGCTTCACAACTTTCAATGCTCCGCAACACCACAGATGTGCGACTGACAATGACAGCTGACCTTGGGTCGAATTTGCTCGGAGAACATCAACACACATGAATGCTAAAATGGAGCAACTGCCCTGAGTTCAAGTTCAATTGTATTATTCGCGCGCGCGCGCACACATATGTTTTAAGTTCGACATAAAAAACCATTAGAAATAAAGCATGCGAGGTTGAAGGAACTGCAGAAGGCCCTGTCTGCATCTTATCGACCGGCTATATCAATGGGTACCTGTGGAACAAAAGCATTAGCTAATTCACCTTGCAACTCATGCAAAAAAATATCCCAAATAACTCAAATTTTCATCTTAAAATAATTGAACCATCAAGGACCAATTAATAACTACTTAGCCATTGCCAATTTGCACCTAAGTTTCCGCAGTAAAAAAATGTTTCAGCAATACATAGAGCAACGCACCACATTAACAGAACCTGTTTATTTGTGCGTACCAAACACAAATCAAAATTCTTAAAGCCCCCCGTTTGCTCTCACCGGAGCGCGCCACCGCGGCGCCGGGACGCGTGTCGCCCTGCCCCGCCCTCCCGCGCCCACGCCGCTTTTGCAACCGCGCCCGCCGCGGTTACTTTTGCAAAAAAACCCCTGTGAATTGATATTTGCAGACTGCACCCTCCACACACACCCTAACATGTTCTCTCTCTCACGCCCCATTCACACAAACCCTACCCTATCCTCTCTCTCTCACGCCCGTCCGTACCCAGCGTCGTCGCGGCTCCCCTCCCTTCTCTCTCCCCCGCGCTGTCGCCCCACCCCCATCGCCACTCCTGCAACCCATCGTCACTGCCCTGCACCGCCCGACCTCCGTTCTCTCTCCCCCGTGACATCGCCCCGACACGGCCGCGGGCGGATTCAATTCGAGTCTGGCCGACGCGCCGACAGATGGGAGTCCGCGGCCGCACGACGGCTCCTCCGTGGCCGCGCGGCGGCCACTCCTGCCGGCGAGACTGCTATGGGCGTGGTGGGCCCACTCTTTCCTGATCCGGTCGTCGACGCCATCATTACCACGACCCGGCCGTCCGGCGACCTGGCGGCGAGGTGGGTCTTCTGGTAGCGCATCGTCATGTGTCAGAGGGCGGCTCACGCGGCGACCACCCGCCTTCCTCCTCTCTCTGTGCGGTGGACTTGGTTGTGTGCTGGTCCCACTGACAGCCGAATAACGGTGATTTGGTGGGGTGCGACGGGAGGGAGGCAAAGGAGATGCGGGTATTCCTGCACTTAGCGCCCTTGCCGCCATCATTACCTCGACGACTCGGCGGTCCGACGTGTCACGTCGGAACAGTGCGCCGCGCCCCCGCCCCGCACTGTACTCACCGGAACAGTTCCCCAGCAGAGGCACGCGCGCCGGATCAGCGCCCTTCTGCGTCCGATGAAATAAGTACATCCCCCTCCTCCCTTCCCCTTGCGCCCCTCTTCCACTGTGCGAAACCCTAGCGTTCTTCAGGCCCCCTCTCTCCACCACCCTCGGCTCCATCACTCCCGACTCCCCTACCGTCAAAGTGTAGATGCGCTTTCTTCTCTAACTGTTGCCTCAACTATTGCTTCTGCTGCGAATCACCTTCCTTTAATTCACGTTCCTCTTCTCTGGATGCGCAGCTGGGCGTCCGGACATGGCGTCAGTGACCTGAGGTTTGGGGGTGGTCGCCGTTGCTGAGAGGTACGATGCACTGAGCATCCGCTTGTCCTTTGCTTGTGCTTTGCCTTCGCTGCCGTGGTGGATGTGATTGCCTCTGTTGTAGTTTCAGACTGAAATTTCAGACTGTTGTTCTTGTGCATATCCAGGCAGCCTTGTGTTTCTTGTGCCTGTAGCCAAGCTTGTAATTTCAGACTGTTGTTCTTGTGCATGTAGGCAGCCTTGTGTTTCTTGTGCCTGTAGCCAACCTTGTGATTTCAGACGCTAAGATTGTTGTTGGGAGGTGCGTTACTGCTCCCTCTTTGTTCTTCCTGCGTGAACTCATTGTTTGGTCCTCTTTGCTTTGCCTTGTCCTGACAATGGTACATTTGTCTGCCTGTTTATCCTTGTGCCTACAGTGGACTCGTGGTTTTGGACACCAGGATTGCATGGCGACTTGGCCTCCTGATTTCGGTGGTTTCGGACTTGCATTAGAGAGGTACGTAGCCTTGACCCTCTGTTGGGTGCGACTGTCTTCACCTTCGTTCGTGAATCTGTGTGTTATGGTAGTGTTATTTAGTGAAGTCAACCTGGCCGAACTTGTGTGTCGTGTGCAAGGCAAGAATTAGTTTGGCTTTTGGGTGTGGTTGCTTAGTTTCGTTCTAGATCCTTGCTGTGAGAACCTCTGGTGTGTGTTCATGACATGTTTTGGTTTGCAGTTTAGAGAGTTGTGCTCGTGATTTGTGATTATGAGAATGCGATTCTTAAGTTCGGTTGGAGATCCTAGCCTCTGATGGTACTAGTGTTGTGTCCTCTGTGCTTTCTAAGGATGCGTTTTAGCATCCCGTTGACTTAACTGATGTAGTTTCTCATGTTGCGTTTGTAATATTGTACAAACAGAACATGTCTAATATGCTTGTTTCCTTATCTTTCTATAGGCTTCTTTCCTTATATTTCTACATGCTTCTTTCCTTATTTTTGTAGGTGCCTCTCCCCTGCTATTCTCTATTTTTTCTTTCCTTATCTTTCTATAGTCTTCTTTCCTTATATTTCTATAGGCTTCTTTCCTTGTATTTCTACATGCTTCTTTCCTTTTCTTTCTAGGTGCCTCTCCCCTACTATTCTCTATTTTAGGCTTGGTTGTGCTTCTTTCCTTATCTTTCTACATGCTTCTTTCCTTATCTTTCTAGGTGCCTCTCCCCTACTATTCTCTATTTTAGGCTTGCTTGTGCTTCTTTCCTTATCTTTCTATATGCTTCTTTCCTTATCTTTCTACATGCTTCTTTCCTTATCTTTCCAGGTGCCTCTCCCCTACTATTCTCTATTTTAAGCTTGGCCCTCTTTCCTTTCCTTTTACATTATCCTTCATGCTGCCAAAAAGTGAGCAGAGGGAACAACATTGCATCGTCCGACCCGTTCTGGCGAGTTGCTCTCCCTCAGCACCACCAGACCACCTTGTGATCTGGAGCGGGCCTCTGGTCTATGCCCCCCGGTGTCAAAAGCTTGCTTGGACCAAACATGTTTGAACCATTTTCTAATAGAGGCATAAAATGTGCCCTCACATCATTTTTTCCCTTCTAATTTCAGTCTCCTATCAGTAGCTTACATTGTTTCTTTATTTTTCTTTCTTGCATATGTGATTGGTTCTCCTGGCTGACCATTGCCGCTTTTTTATCACCAAGTACATCGGATTGATTGCCGGGGTCTCTCTTTCCTATTGTGTTTTCCGTAGGTGTTGTCCATAGATTTTCTATACCTTTCTGTACATCTTATTTGTAGGTAGTCCTTTTCTTATTTAATATGCTTATTCTATCTTTGTGGATGCAAACAGTCCCTTGTTTTAAGATTAGTAAAATCCCTTATCTGAATTGGATATGAGGTGATCCTTTTGTGTGTCATTTTGTGGTCGTCCGCAGGTTGTTAGATATGCTAGGTACTTCATTTGAGAGAGTCACCCGTTGTCGTGAGATGAGTCGCAGGAGAAAGTTTGCACTTGCGCAATGATTACCAGGCCCATCCAACCAAACAAGTTCGCTTGAGACCTTCAATGAGTTGCCAGACCCGTCCGAACAGGCATGTCCATCCGACCTCATAGACAATTGTGCCCCCCTGGCGGCTGCTAGGAAACGAGTGAGGTCCCTAATGGATTTCCCTGCGGACGTTGCGAGGGATAATCGATGTTGTTGCCTCTCTGGGATGCGCTGCAAGAGGTCCTTTGCCGCGGGTATTTCGTTGCCTGCAGTAATTCCTCTTGATAAGACGCGTGTAGATGAAATGAAAGGTGCGTGAACAGACTTTTCTATGACTAGATGGTAGTTTCATTGCTGCTGGGGTCCATCTAATTCGCCTGTTATGCATCTGTAGATTGCTACCCGGACAGGTCATACTATGGTGGCCCAATGTATGAGTGTCCATACTATGATGCAATGTTTTGGTTTCAAGAACGAACGAAAAGTGTTTCTACTATATCGAAGAGGAAAATTCTGTACAACCTTTGTCGTAGGGGATCTAAGATTAGTCTAAGACCTTATAAGAAACCACCCGCTCCTCTTGCGGGCTTGCTCAATTTTGATGGCGATTCACGTTCCAAGCGATTTCTTAGACAGATCCGTTCATACAATTCCCTATTTGCATTCACTTCTTTGGGTGCAGTTGTTGATAAGACAATAAACAATGGAACTGCTCCTTATGTATTTAAAATAAATGGGGTTGTCCACCATCGTATTGGATCTCTCCTGCCCAAGCCTGGCTTATGACCGAAATTTGCTCAACTTTACATATACGATACTGAACATGAGGAGAGTAATAGGCTCGGTGCGTTCGAGTCTGACGATCGTGCTTCTAACCAACCAAACCTAGAGATAGCGTAGTCCCTGTTAGAGATGTTAAACGAACATAACAGCCTTGTCAAAGCATTCAGGCTCGCTAGAGAATGTTTAGAACAAGAGGGTGATAAGAAGGTTACGCTGCGATTGTTGGGCTGCAACACAAGGCATGATGTTCAGTACAATTTGCCTACAAGCGGTGAGATTGCTGCGATAATAGTGGGTGATTACTCAGCTAATGAGTACACCTATGATGTTCTTGTGCATGATAAAAACAACGGGCTAAAGCGAGTTTCATGTCTGCAACCATGTTACATGGCCCTGCAATACCCCATGCTATTTCCCTATGGGGATCATGGCTTCCACCTTGGCATCAGGTATTCAGATGCTGATGAGGAAGGTATCACACGTAAATATGTCACTATGTTCGAATTCGGTAGATTTCACATGCACTACAGGTTGAATGAAGCAAATCCGTTCACCTGCTATGGCAGATTAAGCGACCAATTAGTTGTAGATTTCTACTCCACAGTTGAAGGATCTAGGTTGAAATGGCTAGCTGACCACCAGAAAGAGCTGAGGTGCGAGTCAGTCCAAGGGATAACAGATGCGATAGGTAGAGGTCTTACTGATGCGAACTCTGTTGGTGAAAGGGTAGTTATGCCTGCCAGTTTTACTGGTGGAAGGAGGTACCATGTTATGAACTATCAAGACGCCATGGCCATATGCAGGGTCTATGGCCCTCCCGACTTATTTGTGACATTTACATGCAACTCTAAGTGGAGAGAAATTGCAGATGCTCTTCGATTTGAGCCTGGACAGCAGCCTTGTGATCGGTCTGATCTGGTGGTGCGGGTGTTCCATATGAAAGTTGACGAATTCATTGAGGATATTAGGGAGGGGAAGACGTTCGGCCCAATACATGCAGGTAGACCTTGTTTCGACTTCAGTACAGATACCCTTACCTGGCCATACTATTTTTGTTAGTAGTATATATGATGTGCGCTGTTACTTCTGCAGTTCTATACACTGCTGAGTTCCAAAAGCGTGGCCTACCACATATCCACTGCCTTGTGTGGTTGGCTGATTCCCAATCTCAGTTCAGCGCTACTGATGTTGATCAATTCATTTGCGCAGAAATACCTGACAAAGGTGCAGACCCATTAGGATATGCTTTAGTTGATGAGTTTATGATACACAGGCCTTGCGACAATGATAACAAAAAATGCCCTTGCATGAAAGACGACAAATGCTCGAAACACTTCCCAAAATCATTTCAGGATGAAACAATTGTAGATGATTTTGGCTTTACCATCTACAAGCGTAGGAATGATGGTAGGCATGTTTGGAAAAATGGTGTCAAATTGGATAACAGAAATGTTGTTCCGTACAACATGAAACTTCTGAAAAAGTATAATGCGCACATAAATGTAGAGTGCTGGAACAAGTCCAACATGAGCAAATTCTTGTTCAAATATGTGACAAAAGGGAGTGATAGGGCCAGAATATACTTTGAGGTTACTGCAAGGACGGCCAACGCGTCTACTGAACCTCATGTGCCTCCAAGAAATGAAATTCAAGAATACATCGATGCTAGGTTTTTAAGTGCCTGCGAAGCCCTTTGGCGTGCCTTCGAATATGACATTCACTATAGGGTGCCTGCAGTTGAGCGGCTCTTGGTTCACCTTCCAGGCATGAATCATGTCCGGTATGAACCAGGAGCAGACCTAAGAGCGTTAGCTGATAGCTCTGTTGAAAAATGCATAATGCTTACTGAGTGGTTTGAAGCTAATGCAAAACATAAGGACGCTAGGCACTTAACATACTGCGATTTCCCAAAAGAGTGGACCTGGGTTGCTTCTGATAGGTATTGGCGAAAGAGAGTGCCTTGCGCTAAAATTGGACGCATGTACTATGTACACCCAACTGCTGGTGAGCTTTATTACTTGCGAATGTTGTTGATGATAGTTAAAGGCGCGACAAACTATGCTGATGTCCGGACCTTCAACAAGAGAGTATATGAGACATTTCGCGGTGCTTGCGAGGCAAGAGGCTTGCTTGAGAGCGACAACGAGTGGAACCTTTTGTTTGATGAGGCTATTGTGTACGCGTCGGCTAACCGGCTTAGGGCATTTGTTTGTGATCGTAGTAATCGTTCGTTTGATCAGCAATGTCCGTGCTTTGTTTGATAAGTACTGGGTTTATTTTATGGATGATATACACAGGCGGCTGAGGGATGCAATTGGAAACCCGAATTACATTGTTCCACAATAACAACTACTGAACCAGCTTATACATATGTTGACAGAATTGTTTGCTAATAGCGGTGGAAACATAAATACATATGACCTATCGAAACCAACGGTTCAGGGTTTAAGTATGGGTGAGAACAGATTGATCAATGATGAACTTGATCCTGAACCATTAATGTTGTCTATGTATGCATCGTCTTTAGTGTCTCAGTTGAATGCTGATCAGAAAAGCGTTTTCGACACGATAACTGAGCGTGTGCTAGGTGGTTTTGCTGGATTTTTCTTTGTGTGGCCATGGTGTCACACCCAGTTTTAAAGGCAAAACCGAATGCATAGATCACGTGTGCGCCAGGATCAAATTACACACACGCTTAGACATTGTGAATACCAAAATCAGTGCCACACGAAAAAGAGTTATTACAAACCATAGTCTTAATCGAAACTTAAATAACGAGTTCTCGCAGCGGACAAAATGCCTCCACAGGCAGCTGACTGAAGACTACGCACACCTAGAACTCCTGGAAATCTCCTGGAATATCTTCAAAGTTCTCCCAGTCTGAGCAGCAATCCGGGTATTGTAGATGCAAGAGAATAAACAAGCGTGAGCACATGACGTACTCAGCAAGAGAGAACAACATAACACGCAAGGCCACATGGTGGATGGCTAAGGTTCAAGCAGTTTAGCATTTTAGCGAGTCAAGTTTTATTAGCAACCTGATTACTAAAGAGTGTAAGTTCATGCCAACCCAATTAATAAGATATAAGCATCATAAATAAAGAATAAAACAGCAATTAATCATTAAAGTTCCATAATTTAATCATGTGAGTGTCTAGGCCGCTCTTGACCGTGAGCACGGCTAATCGATTAGTTTAACACTCTACAGAGGTTGTACACTTTCACCACAAGTAGCGTAAAAGCACCGAAGAACTTTGGACCCAACCATGCAGTGTTTGCAAGGCACCATACCACACTACCGAGGTGTGATTGCATAGGGACGCTACATGGCCTTTACAAAGGTTCCCTAGCAAGTTATGACCCACAAGGTCCGGATCAGTTAGCAAGGTATAAAGTCCCCTAGCAGGTCGATACCCCACCATAGAAAGAATAACTCACCCAACCCCCTGCTAGAGCGAGTCCATACCCCACAGTACCGCCGATTCCTTGTCCTTATCAGGTACAATCACCCCAAGCTAAAGTTCCTAATTATTCAACCAAGACCACTGCCCATTAGTTCTTGTGGTTGTACTGTTTTCCTGGGTGGTTCCCCATGTTCCGATTAACATATTAAAGTGGTCTTGTGAAGTAAAGATCATAAACAGAACATAGAATAATAAAAGTAACCAAGTTTGATTAATACCAATCCCAGTTGAGCATGCTAAGCAATAGCTACCACAAGATTAATTTAATAAACCCGGTGACAAGGTAAAGGTAGTGAAAGACTAGGCATGATCCTTAATAGGTTCCCATCAAGATAATGCAAGAAGAAAAGTAAAGACAGTGAATTTAAATGCATGTTATGTAGGACAAGCGGGTATGCATCAAGGAAGACTTGCCTTCAACAAAACTCTGCTGCTCAAACTCTTGCACGTCTTGACTTCAAATCCCTCGAACGAATCGCTCTCTACGATCCAAAATCATCACATACAAGCATACAACAAGAATAAATAAGGAACAGTCACCAAACAGATCAAACAGAACTAAACAGTAGCATAAAACTAATCTACGCTTCGAGACGAACACGTGGACATAAAGAACGCTAAAATCGGAGCTCAAACGACCAAGATACGCCCTATGGAAGGTGCAGGGACTAACCTGTAAAGGTTTAAAAAGAAACTGGGCTAAAATAAAGAAAAAGGACTAAACTGTAAAAAACTTCCTAAGGTGGAAGGGTATTTTTTGTGAATATCGGAAAACTCAGGGGCTTTTCTGCAAAATCACGGAATCAAACCGGGTTGACCGGTATTGACCCCGGGTCGGGTTGATCAGATCCATCGGACCTGGATCCGACGGCTGCGGCGGCTGCGGGTTAAGCGGGGCGGCTAGATTAGATCTGGCGCGTCAGATATTGATCCGGCGGCCAGGGACGCTCGCAAGCGGCGGGGGCGGCGGGGCGCGTCGGCCGACGGCGGCGGCCGGCGACAAACCCTAACTAGGGCTGCGGTGCCCGGTTTGGCATGCGGAAGACACCTACCCGCAACGCGTGGGGCGGCGAAGCCAACGGGGGCGGCGAGAGCGCCGGGCAACGCGGCGGAGCGGCGGGACGACGTGGCGGCGCGGCAAGGAAGCTCCGGCAAGGTCGCTAGGACGACAGGGTGCACGGGATCGACAATGAACAGCACCGGTGCGAAGCTCACCTCCTGGCGCAACTCTTGGACAGCTCCACGTCGACGCAACAGCGGCGGAGACGGGAAATCAAAGGCGGCAGCGGAAAACTAGGGTTAGGGTTCCGGCGGCTCTCGGGGCTTGGTGTCTGGGGCACGGGTGGAGGAGGTCCTGGGGTGGCGGCCGACTATAAATAGACCGGGGAGGACCCTTGGCGCGCGGGCCACGCACGGGGAGGCGTGCACGGTCGGACTCGGGCGGCGGCGGCGGAGTCCGGCGCGGGGTCGGCTTGAGCTCGGGGATGACAAGTGGGTCCCACGAGTCACCCTCGGCGGGCGGAGGCGGGGGAGCGGCCGTGGCGGCCGGCGGGCCGGGCCGGGGCCGAAAGCTCTAGCGGGCCGGGCGGGCGTGCGCGGGCAGGTCCGGCGGCGGTGCCGGCCGGCCGGGTTGGGGCTGCGGCGCAAGGCTGCTCTGGCCGCCGGGCTAGCTTAGGTGGGTTGGGTAGGATAGGGTAGATGGTTTTAGCATTTGGATTTTTTGAAAAAGGATTCAAACAAAAGAATTCAAACTTTAAATTTGAATTCCAGCAAACAAAAGAAATGCACCAGCATGAATGCCACAATTAAATTCCTATGTTTCATTAATTTTATTTTAGAAAAGTTTTAAATGCCTAAAAAGAAAATAAAGCAACCTTATATTCCTTAAACAATTAAAGGTTTCTAGCAAATTTTAATAAAGCCAATTTTTAGCAAAATTAGGGTGTTACAAATCCTACCCCCTTAAGAAGAATCTCGTCCTCGAGATTCGGACAGATTGGGAAAAAGATGCGGAAACTCGCGCTTTCAGCTGATCCTCTCTTTCCCATGTTGCCTCATCCTCTGCATGATTACTCCACTGTACTTTGCACATCTTGATCACACTATTTCTGGTGACCCTTGTCATAGTTTCCAATATCCGGATAGGGTGTTCTACAATAGTGAGATCCTCCTTAACGTTTACATCATCCAAGGGTAATGGCTCCTTGTCATGAGGACCAAAACCCTTCTTCAACTGAGAGATATGGAATACAATCATGCACATCAGCTAGCTGGACTGGCAACTCCAACCTGTAAGCCACTTCTCCCACTCTCTCAAGGATCTTAAAAGGTCCGATGAACCGAGGTGACAACTTTCCTTTAACTTTGAATCGACGCAAACCTCTGATAGGTGACACCTTTAGGTACACATAATCACCTTCCTGAAATACCACATCCCTTCATTTACCATCTGCATAACTTTTCTGTCTAGACTGAGCAATCCTCAAATTCTCTCTGATGATCTGAACTTGTTTCTCTGCTTCTCTGATGATGTCTGCTCCGAATAACTGCCTTTCACCTATCTCACTCCAGTATAACGGAGTTCTACACTTCCTTCCATACAAGGCCTCAAAGGGTGACATTTTGAGACTGGCTTGGTAGCTGTTGTTATAAGAGAACTCAGTGTACGACAAGCTCTTATCCCAACTACCGCCATGCTTAAGCGCACATGCTCTCAGCATGTCTTCTAGGATCTGATTGGTCCTCTCTGTCTGTCCATCAGTCTGTGGATGATAAGCTGAGATGAAATTCAACTTGGTATCCAGAGACTCATGCAACTTCCCCCAGAAACGAGAAGTGAACTGAGTACCTCTGTCCGACATGATCTTCTTTGGTACACCATGCAAACACACAATCCTGGACATGTATAGCTCTGCCAACTTAGCTCCTGTATACGTGGTTTTCACCGGAATGAAGTGAGCTACCTTGGTCAAGCGATCCACAATGACCCAGATCGAATCATAACCATCTCGGGTTCGGGGTAAACCCACTATGAAATCCATTCCGATCTCTTCCCACTTCCACTCAGGCACCTTCAATAGTTGAAGCAAACCAGCGGGCCTCTGATGTTCAGCCTTAACCCGATGGCAAGTGTCGCACAAAGCCACATGTGCGGCCACATCCCTCTTCATACCGTACCACCAATACCTCTGCTTGAGATCCTGGTACATCTTAGTACTGCCTGTATGGATGGAGTAAGCTGAATCGTGAGCTTCTCTCAAGATAGTCTCTCTGAGGTCTCCTGTCTCTGGCACACACAACCGGTTCTTAAACCACACAGTTCCTTGATCATCCTCTGTAAAATCTGGGGCTTCTCTTTGTTTCATACTCTCCTTGATTTTCTGTATTCCAGCATCCTCTAACTGCCACTTATGTATCTCTTGCTCCAGAGTGGACTGTACTTCCAAGGTCACTCCCTCTGCATGTGCAACCTTCAAGTTGAGCCTTTCAAACTCTTTTACCATCTCATCGGGGAACTGGAGAATCATAGACGTGTTAGTATGACCCTTCCGACTCAAAGCATCAGCGACCAGATTCGCTTTACCAGGGTGATAGTGAATCTCCAGATCATAGTCTTTGATCAACTCTAACCAACGGCGCTGTCTCAGATTGAGATCCTTCTGAGTAAAGATGTACTTCAGACTCTTGTGATCAGTGTAGATCTGACACTTAGTTCCCATAATGTAGTGTCTCCAAATCTTCAATGCATGAACCACTACTGCTAACTCAAGATCGTCCGTGGGGTAGTTCAACTCATGCTTCCTCAATTGTCGACATGCATAGGCTATAACGTGACCTTCTTGCATCAGCACACAACCCAGACCTTGTCGAGATGCATCACAATAGATGTCAAAGCTCTTCTGCAGATCTGGCATCACTAGAACAGGTGTTGTGGTTAACCGCTTTTTCAACTCTTCAAAAGCTGTACCAGCGAGTCCTAGAAAACTCCTGATCTCAGACACCGTACGAGGGGCTTCCCACTTCAACACTTCACTGACCTTGCTTGGATCTATCGCAATACCTCCGTTGGTGATGATATGACCCAGAAAAGACACTTCCTTGAGCCAGAACTCACACTTGCTGAACTTTGCATATAACTCGTGCTCCCTCAGCTTCTGCAACACAAGCCTCAAATGCTCCTCATGCTCTTCCTCATTCTTGGAGTAGATCAAAATGCCATCAATGAACACCACAACAAACTTGTCCAGATACTCCATAAAGATCTTGCTCATCAGGTACATGAAGTAGGCAGGTGCATTGGTTAACCCAAAGGACATAACCGTGTACTCATAAAGTCCGAACCTGGTGGTAAAAGCTGTCTTAGGAATATCTGAAGGTCTGATTTTCAGCTGATGATATCCATATCGCATATCAATCTTAGAGAACACTTTGGCTCCTCTCATCTGATCAAACAAGTCCTCAATACGAGGCAGAGGATACTTGTTCTTGATGGTAACATCATTGAGAGACCTGTAATCAACACACATCCTCTGTGTGCCATCCTTCTTACCCACAAAGATAACTGGTGCTCCCCAAGGTGATGAACTAGCACGAATGAACCCTTTACCCATTAATTCTTTAATATGAGCTTTAAGTTCTTGTAACTGATCACTAGACATTCTATATGGACGCTTAGAGATAGGAGCAGTACTAGGCAAAAGATCAATAACGAACTCGACATCTCGGTCAGGGGGCATACCTGGCAACTCCTCAGGAAACACCTTAGGGTAATCACACACCACTCGTATGTCTTCCAAGGCCATTCAATCGAGCTTATTCACGGCACTGGCGTTTGATGGTGCGGGATCTGTTGCAAACTCAAACCTTTCACCAGCTGGACTTGTAAGAAGGATTGATCTCTTAGCACACTGTATCACCGCATCACACACGGTCAACCATCCCATTCCCAGTATCACATCAATCCCCTTTGAATCCAGGATTATAAGATTGGCACGGAAATCTCTGCCCACAATCTTGAGATGGACGTTGTCACATTTATATATGGCTTTCAATTCCCCCCCAGGTGAGGTAACTAACATGTGGTGAGACATGGGGCTGATGGGTATATTATGTTGAGCTACGAATTGTGATGTAATGAAAGAATGGGATGCTCCAGAATCAAATAAAACTAAGGCAGGAGTGGAGTTGACTAGATACATACCGAGCACTGCTCTGGGGTTCTCCTGGGCGACTTCAGCATCAACATGCATCGCCTTGCCTCGTGCATAGCTCTGTTGTCCCTTGTTAGTCTGTGGGGTTTGGCTCCCGCTCCTTGTCTGCTGCTGGTTCTGCACTGGGGTATGTGAAGGGTTCCACTTTGGGCAAGCATTGGCATAGTGGCCAAGCTCTCCGCACTTGAAGCAAGTAGTGGTGGCGGGATTAGGAGGTGCCATAGACCTCACAGGTGTGCCAACTGGAGCTCTCTGCTGACTCTGCTAGGAAGCTGGACGTGGAGTCTGAGGAATAGAACGCCGATACCGCCGGCGGCATGGCCGGAACTGCCGAGCGGGGACGTGGGGGCTTGCTGCTGCCCGAAGTTTCCACCCGGTCCCCCAAAGCGGAACGGGGTGTTCGGCGGTGGGTTGAAGCGCGGGCGAGACACACTCCCAAACTGCCCAGAGCTGGCGGCCTTCCTCTTCTGCTCCCCGAGCTCCTTGCGCTTGTGCTCCAAGCGGATGGCAGCGTCTACTAACTGCTGAAAGTTGGGGAAAGGATAAGACATCAGCTGGTACTGCAGCGAACCAGTTAACCCATCCAGGAACAGCTCCTGCTTCTTCCTGTCTTCTGCAACCTCCTCAGCTGCATAGGGAGATAACTCGGTGAACTTGTCTCCGTACTCGGCCACCGACATTCCTCCCGCTTCGGAGAAAGGAACTCCTTCTTCTTGATCTTCATGACTCCGAGAGGGTATGTGATGGCTCCGAAGTTGGTGGTAAACTCTTCCCGAGGTGATGGTGTCCGGGGCGGAATGAGCGGCGAGAATACGCATCCCACCAAGCGGCTACGGATCCTTGAAGTCGTCTGCGGCATACGGGACCTTCTCTCTGTCGTCACACCGACGGGGAAGTGAGCATCTTCAGCCTTGTCTTCGACCAATCTTCAGCTTCAAGTGGATCAGCGGCATGAGTGAACACGGGAGGATGGTGACTCATAAACTCCCGGTGCTTGTTGTGAGGTGCCGGTGGCTGCACTGGTGGGTTGTTGATCTGGGCTTGCAGGTTCGTCACGGTGTTGGTCAGGTTCTGGAGGAGCTGAGTCTGTGTCTCCAGGAATTGCTGCATAGCGGGATCCAATGGTGCTTGCTAGGGTGCTCTTCTTGGACGATTCACTGCTGGTTGATCAACTCCTGATCTTGACCTGGTGTTCACCATCTGAGTGTTAGGGACATTACTTTAGATGTTTGCATCAAGAGTTAAACCCAGAAAGATAAGATAGCAATGGTGTTTAGATAAGACAGATTCTGTTGACTCCAAACAATCAGGAATAACTCTCAGAGTGGGTAACAAAAAATTATGGGTTTTGGACTGATAAAAGGTAATGAAATTACGGAACTACTCCAACTGGAATCACCTCAATCGGTGTTGTGCAACTCTGGTTATAAAATAAACAAGACAGATAGGTCAGCAGTATTTAACAGATTCGTGAGGCTGTAATGTTTCAGTCATAACTCTCTGATTATCCACCCAATTATTCTGAATTTTTCACAGAAAACCAGTCACGAAATTTCTGAACTTATCCAATTGGTTTTACTGCAATCGGAGTTCTGTAGCTCGAGATAAAATTAAAACAGTGCAGCTGACTTAGAAAGCTGTGCGAACAGATTTAGAGCTCTCGGATTTGCATTAAGGAAAAACTTAAAGGGACAAAAGGATTAAGATAGATAATTGATTAAGACTGAGAGTTGACCCCCACAAAACTTACTACTAAACCAATGTCATTGTGTTCATCACTCCACAACACATTGCACTCAAACAAAAATCCAGCTCAAACATTAAGCACAAAACCAAGCATTCAACCACACTTCTAAACTAAGCACACTTTACCGATCGTCTACTAACGATTACAAAAATACAATATTCTTAACTTAAACCTAAGGACTATCTTCTGCCAAGGCATTTGTGCGGGCGTCAGGGGAGTCGTAGTATGGCCTCTTGGGCGACGGGGAGGTACATCCTTCTGTGGCATCATGGACAACTGGCTGCTCCCTGTTCTGCAGTGCAGCTTCCAAGGCATGCTTTTGCAACTCCAGAGTGAAGATCTGCTATTGTGCCACATACAAAGTGTTGTTGGTGTCGTCCAATGCGGTGTTAACAGCTGCAAGTAGACTCCGGACATTGTTCAGTGTTCCTTCATAGGCTGGCGCTGGGGCGATGTAGGTCATGGCCTCCCCACTAGCTCTGAAGGGTGTGTACCGGCAGTGGGTATCCTCAAACCTGTCACGCTCCTTGTGAGAGAGCACATAAAGCGTCCTCCGAGCTGACTCTGCTATACCAGCGTCCATAGTAGTCCTGTGAGCCACATCATGATTCTTGGACATCTCCCCCACTCCACGGCATGGAATGTACTCCTCTAGGATGGCAGCAACTTCCCAATGGGGCTCGAACGACGGATGAGTCCACAGCTCACAATGGTAGACAGGGGCCTTATCATAGCCCAAGCGGAGTACCATAGCTCGCAGGTGGTCAGCCATGGGAATGCCCACTCCATCAGCCCTGTAGTGGTACACTTCCCAGATCACTTCCTCAGCTTCTTCCTCTTGCTCTTGCTCTTGTTCTTCTTCCTCCATCTCTAGATCAAGGTGATCTTCCAGATCTTCTCCTGGTGCTTGTTCCTCTTGGTTGGGCTGTACAGCTGGCTCATCCTCTTCTGGGATCATCTCTTCTGGATCCTCCTCATCATCAGACACCATGATGGGGTTAGGGATGACCATAGGTGCAGGCTCCATCTCAATCTCCTCATCTGTGTCTCCGTCATGGAAGTCGTTGTACTGTTCTTGCGGAGCATACTGGTGGGCAGCACCAGCATGAGAAGTCTTCAAATGGCGAACCATCTGTAGTGCAGTGTAGAATGAGATAGATGGTAAGACAAAAAGAATGAGAGCTAAAGCAAGCACAAGGTAAAGAATCCAGATAGCTCAAGAGTGAGACAGAAAGGTAAGAGTATGGTTAATAGAAGTAAAGCAAGCATGTAAGAGAAAGCTTCTATGATTATAAAATCCTTAGTTCGACCATTTCTATCTAGGCTAGCGTTCCTACAGTCAACACGGCTCTGGTACCACTCTGTCACACACAATTTTAAAGGCAAAACCGAATGCATAGATCACGTGTGCGCCAGGATCAAATTACACACACGCTTAGACATTGTGAATACCAAAATCAGTGCCACACGAATAAAGAGTTATTACAAACCATAGTCTTAATCGAAACTTAAATAACGAGTTCTCGCAGCGGACAAAATGCCTCAACAGACAGCTGACTGAAGACTACGCACACCTAGAACTCCTAGAAATCTCCTGGAATATCTTCAAAGTTCTCCCAGTCTGAGCAGCAATACGGGTATTGTAGATGCAAGAGAATAAACAAGCGTGAGCACATGATGTACTCAGCAAGAGAGAACAACATAACATGCAAGGCCATATGGTGGATGGCTAAGGTTCAAGCAGTTTAGCATTTTAGTGAGTCAAGTTTTATTAGCAACCTGATTACTAAAGAGTGTAAGTTCATACCAACCCAATTAATAAGATACAAGCATCATAAATAAAGAATAAAACAACAATTAATCATTAAAGTTCCATAATTTAATCATGTGAGTGTCCAAGCCGCTCTTGTCCGTGAGCACGGCTAATCGATTAGTTTAACACTCTGCAGAGGTTGTACACTTTCACCACAAGTAGCGTAAAAGCTCCGAAGACCTTTGGACCCAACCATGCGGTGTTTGCAAGGCACCATACCAACTACCGAGGTGTGATTGCATAGGGACGCTATATGGCCTTTACAAAGGTTCCCTAGCAAGTTATGACCCACAAGGTCTGGATCATTTAGCAAGGTATAAAGTCTCCTAGCAGGTCGATACCCCACCATAGAAAGAATAACTAACCCAACCCCCTGCTAGAGCGAGTCCATACCCCACAGTACTGTCGATCCCTTGTCCTTATCAGGTAAGATCACCCCAAGCTAAAGTTCCTAATTATTCAGCCAAGACCATTGCCCATTAGTTCTTGTGGTTGTACTGTTTTCCTGGGTGGTTCTCCATGTTCCGATTAACATATTAAAGTGGTCTTGTAAAGTAAAGATCATAAACGAAACATAGAATAATAAAAGTAACCAGTTTGATTAATACCAATCCCAGTTGAGCATGCTAAGCAATAGCTACCACAAGATTAATTTAATAAACCCGGTGACAAGGTAAAGGTAGTGAAAGACTAGGCATGATCCTTAATAGGTTCCCATCAAGTTAATGCAAGCAGAAAAGAAAAGACAGTGAATTTAAATGCATGTTATGTAGGACAAGTAGGTATGCATCAAGGAAGACTTGCCTTCAACAAAACTCTGCTGCTCAAACTCTTGCACGTCTTGATCTTCAAATCCCTCGAACGAATTGCTCTCTACGATCCACAATCATCACATACAAGCATACAACAAGAATAAATAAGAAACAGTCACCAAACAGATCAAACAGAACTAAATAGTAGCATAAAACTAATCTACGCTTCAAGACGAACACTTGGACATAAAGAACGCTAAAATCGGAGCTAAAACGACCAAGATACGCCCTATGGAAGGTGCAGGGACTAATCTGTAAAGGTTTAAAAAGAAACTGGGCTAAAATAAAGAAAAAGGACTAAAATGTAAGAAACTTCCTAAGGTGGAAGGGTATTTTTGTGAATATCGGAAAACTCAGGGGCTTTTTTGCAAAATCGCGGAATCAAGCCGGGTTGACCGGTATTGACCCCGGGTCGGGTTGATCAGATCCATCGGAACTGGATCCGACGGCTGCGGGTTAAGCGGGGCGGCTAGATTAGATCTAGCGCGTCGGATATTGATCCGGCGGCCAGGGACGCTCGCAAGCGGCGAGGCGGCGGGGCGCGTCGGCCGACGGCGGCGACCGGCGGTGGGCTCGCCGGCGACAAACCCTAACTAGGGCTGCGGTGCCCGGTTTGGCGCGCGGAAGACACCCACCGGCGCGTGGGGCGGCGAAGCCAACGGGGGCGGCGAGAGCGGCGGCAACGCGGTGGAGCGGCGGGACGACGCGGCGGCGCGGCAAGGAAGATCCGGCGAGGTCGCTAGGCCGACGGGGTTCACGGGATCGACAATGAACGGCACCGGTGCGAAGCTCACCTCCTGGCGCAGCTCTTGGACAGCTCCACGTCGACGCAACAGCGGCGGAGACAAGAAATCAAAGGCGGCTACGGAAAACTAGGGTTAGGGTTCCGGCGGTTCTCGGGGCTTGGCGTCTGGGGCACGGGTGGAGGAGGTCCTGGGGTGGCGGCCGGCTATAAATAGCCCGGGGAGGACCCTTGGCATGCCGACCACGCACGGGGAGGCGTGCACCGGTCGAACTCGAGCGGCGGCAGCGGAGTCCAGGGCGGGGACGGCTTGAGCTTGGGGGTGACAAGCGGGTCCCACGAGTCGGCCTCGGCGGGCGGAGGCGGGGGAGCGGCTGCGGTGGGCGGCGGCCGCGGCGGCGGCGGCCGGGCCGGGCCGAAAGCTCCGGCGGGGGCCGGGCGGGCGTGCGCGGGCGGGCCGAGCGGCGGCGGCGGCCGCTAGGTTGGGCCGCGGCGCAAGGCCGCCGCCTGGCCGGGCCTGGCCGGGCTAGCTTAGGTGGGTTGGGTAGGATAGGGTAGATGGTTTAGGCATTTGGTTTTTTGAAAAAGGATTCAAACAAAAGAATTCACACTTTAAATTTGAATTCCAGCAAACAAAAGAAATGCATCAGCATGAATGCCACAATTAAATTCCTATGTTTCATTAATTTTATTTTAGAAAAGTTTTAAATGCCTAAAAAGAAAATAAAGCAACCTTATATTCCTTAAACAATTAAAGGTTTCTAGCAAATTTTAATAAATCCATTTTTTAGCAAAATTAGGGTGTTACAATGCAATTGGAAACCCGAATTACATTGTTCCACAAGAACAACTACTGAACCTGCTTATACATATGTTGACAGAATTGTTTGCCAATAGCGGTGGAAACATAAATACATATGACCTATCGAAACCAACAGTTCAGGGTTTAAGTATGGGTGAGAACAGATTGATCGATGATGAACTTGATCCTGAACCATTAATGTTGTCTATGTATGCATCGTCTTTAGTGTCTCAGTTGAATGCTGATCAGAAAAGTGTTTTCGACACGATAACTGAGCGTGTGCTAGGTGGTTTTGCTGGATTTTTCTTTGTGTGTGGCCATGGTGGCACGGTCAAGACGTTCTAATGGAATGCAATAATCGTTAAATTACGTTCTAACAAGAAGATAGTGCTTGCGGTCGCGTCGTCAGGAGTAGCGTCGCTGCTGCTGACTAGAGGACAGACCGCGCATTCTAGGTTCAAAATACCTTTCGACATTAATGAAGCTGCTACATGTAGTGTAAAGAGAGGTACTATGCTTGCTGAGTTAATATAAATGGCTGCTCTAATTATATGGGATGAGGATCCAATGACTCACCGTCGTTGTTTTGAAGCGTTGGATAGAACTATGAGGGATATACTCTCTGAGAAAAAGCCTAGCAATGCCATGCTTCCGTTTGGAGGCAAGCCTGTTGTTCTTGGTGGAGATTTTAGGCAGATTCTACCGGTGGTTCACAAGGGCTCACGGTCCGCAATAGTGGGAGCATCTATCACGATCTCTAAACTATGGCAGCATGTCGTTCTCTTGAAGCTGCACACTAACATGCGCCTCCAAAATCCAATGCTGCAAGGAAAATAGCGAGATGAACTTGAAGAGTTTAGCAATTGGCTCTTGGCTGTTGGCAATGGCACTGTGACTGCTGAAAGAAGAGCGGACGAACAACAAGCATCGTGGATAACTATCCCTGATGATCTGCTTATCCATACAGATAGTGACAAGATTGCTGCCCTAGTGTCTGAGGTCTACCCAGATTTACTGGAACACTACCAGGATCCCACGTATTTATCTTCTCGAGCCATTGTCTGCCCAAACAATTCGACTGTTGATGAGATAAATGGATACATTGTTTCAATGCTCCCTGGTGATATCGTCCAGTATATAAGCTGCGACACAATATCAAAAACATCCGAACCCATTCCTAATTTTGATGCCCTTTACCCTACTGAGTTCCTTAACTCTATAGAGCCAGCGAACTTCCCTTGCCATAAACTTGTGCTAAAAAAAGGGTGTTGTAGTGATGCTTTTACGCAATCTAAATCAAAGGATGGGCCTCTGTAATGGAATGAGGCTGCTGATCTGTGAGCTTGGGCAACGTGTGCTGCAGTGTGTGATCCTAACAGGTAATAACTTCTCTATTTTTTCTTATGCACTTACCATATAGTATCTGCATCAAACACTTATGTAATTGTGCTTGTCAAATCAGATGTCATCGGAGTGATCACTTCAGTAGCAAGTGTTGAACACATACAGACAAGGGTCAGGGTTGGTGAAAGCTTGAGGAGGAATGTCATGGTACGCCTGCCAAGGTAATGTTGCTACAAATTGTTACCATCTGTCCACGTAATTCGGTACGGTATTACATACTAACAGCGTCTTCACCTAATGTTTCAGCGGTGCTCCACTCAAGATCATGCTTTGGGGGAAAGGGCCACTTCATTCCCAGCTGAGGAGGTGCACAAGGATGGTCAGAGTTCGCCTCATATAGTGATATTCGTTGGTACTCTTGTGAAACATTTCGGTGGGGTGTCGCTCTCGGGTGGCGCGTCATGCAAATGGTACATAAGTCCTCAGGTGCCTGAAGCTGAAGTGCTAATGAATAGGTATGGAATCAACTGCATCTACCTTATTATATTTGTTGCACTTGTTGATTGGCTTGATTTTTATGATACGATAGTATAACTTTAGCACATTTTCATGGACAGTGCAACGGCCATGCATCAGCCAATAAGCTGGGCTGATGATACCTGTTCCTCTCAGGCAAAGGTCGCTGCTCAGGAAAAGAGCATTTCTGATATCAAGAACCTGAACCCCTTTGAATGCAAGGTACAAATTCATCCCTATTGCTACCTTTTTGCTGCCTTGACCCTTGAGCTTTACTATTCTGTTATCTAAATTTATATAAGCATGCAGATGCTAACGCTACCAGAAATTCAGTAGCGCACAAATTCAGATAATAAGTAGTTGTGTTACTGCCTCATAGCCAAACAATAAACAAGGAGAGATGTATTCTGTTATCTGCTAATACCCAAACTATAAACATCTGAATCTGCATGCTTATATATACTTGTGTATGGTGATCTTGAGAACCTACACACTTATTTGTGTGTTTGGATGTACAGAAACAAGAGTTTCTGGTCACCGTGACTATAAGGAAAATCGACGGTTCCTGGTGGTACAATGCGTGCAAGAAGTGTGTGAAAACAGCAAAGCGTCACGGTGACTTGTACAAGTGCACTAATCCTACCTGTGCCTCTATTGGAACACCCGTACAGAGGTAAGCTGCCAGTCATTCTGCTCAAACGTTAAGTTGTAGAGTGCAACCCTAATTAGTTGCTTTGTGAAGGTACAAGTTGTGCATCATTGCTGGAGATGAAACTGGTGACACTGATTTCATTGCCTTTGGACGGATTGCTCAGCAACTCACAAAGAAAACAGCTGATACCCTCCTTGCCTCCAACTTGCCTGGCTTTATCCCTGATGCAATCACAAAACTACTTGAGAGGACTTACATATGGAATGTCAGCTTAACTGATAGCACGATAGAGTCGGGAACCATTACCCTACAAGTTAACTCAATAGTGGCAGTGATAGATGATGGGAGTGCTATTATACCAGCGACACCGACAGGATCACAATCTTCTTCTTTCATGCTTTCAAAGGCCGCAAGCCCCAGCATGCAAAGCACTCCTGGGATAAGCAAGCCATTATCGCTACCTGCTACTTCTGATGTTAGCCTTGACTCAAGCTGTACACCAACAAAACCTGCTTTGCTTGCTCCGGAATTACTAGAAACACCTGAGAAGAATGCTACAGTTGATAAGGTGAGATACTTAGGTATCCAAACTGATTACTACTTCATCCATGTTCATTTTTGCAACGCACATTGTTGTGAAGTCAGAAATTTGACATTCTGCCCTGTTGCATAAATGCTTTGTGCCATAGGACGACACAATTACGTCCGCTGCTGGTATGCCTGCTGATGCGCCTGATCGTTCTTCTACAAAGAACCAAAAAAGTGCTTCAAAGAAAAGGTTAGTTTTATCAGCGTTCTACCACACTACTTGTGGTGTTGGACTGTTAGGCGTGGACCTTACTTACAATATTTGCTTCCAGGACCCGCGGTTCCCCTGACAAGAAGATTGCCAAGGCACTATTTCCTGCAGGTGATGACGCTGATGACCTTGGTAGTGGGGCGGATGTTGCTACGGCAATCAGGTAGTATAGTGGACCCTACAAATTGGTTTCAGTTTGTTTGTAGGACATGTTGCCTTAGATGCAGTAACATGTTTCTTTTATGTTTTCATGCTTTTAAGAATAAATGAATATGCCATCCTTTGCTTCCAGGACCTGCGGTCCCCTGATAAGAAGGTTCCAAAGGCTGGGAAAGAAGCTGGTGATGACGCTGATGACCTGGGTAGTGGAGCGGATGCTGCTACTGGGGTCAGGTAATATAGTCATCTTTTGCTTCTTTTATATCGCTATATTGGTTCCGTAATTCAATTTTACTAGAAACCTGACTGCCTGTGTGATTCCGGTGCGCGCTATATACAATGCTAAACAAAGTCATCATCAACAATACTTGTTCTATCCATCTGATGATGAAACTACTCGATCGTCAATATTACAAAACATCTGATGACGAAACTATCTATCTGTAGCATCTAACCCTCTTCTTTGTAGTTTTTGTTGCAAAACCATTACGTGGATCCATGTTGATTTCAGGACTAGCAACCTACAGTGAAATGTGCCAAAGAACAGAATTAGCAAACAAATATGACATACTAAAAAGTAAAATGTGCCAAAGAAAAGAATTAGTAACCAATATGCAATGGATTCAGTAATTATGTCTATGCATTACTAAGTGTGGCTGATTACCTTGCCTTCTAAGATTTTTGTAAGCTGCAGAAATAGGAGGTTACAGTTTCGGATCAATGCAATCGAGATCGATTAGATTGATAAGTCCATTATATAAAGAAATCATGAATATAACCATTGTTTTTTTAATGACACCGCTTGCATGCTGAAACAAATTTTCCTTTTGCAGCCCCAACGCCGGTCCATGAGCTGTAGAAGCTGTGTTCCTTTTGCTGCTCCGTCTTGCAGTCGATTGAGTTGACATGTCACATGTATCGACACCCGGCTTCAAAACGTGTAGCGTTTCCGTTAGTAGTTGCTGTCCATGCTGGATGCTTTTAGTATCAAAAGCTGCCACCAATACTAGCTAGCCATTATGGATATGTTGTGCCAGCTGTGGTGCTCGGATATGCACTGGGCGTTGAAATTGGTGATTGAACGTGTTGTATTCTGGATAAACACCTAAGATTTGATGCATAGGGTAGCATGGTCGTCGGATGTGCTGTAATATTTGCCATGTTAATGCCGGACATAAACCTTATTCGCTATCCTTTTCAAGCCAGATTATGATGAACAAACTCTATGTGCTTATTATGTCTTGGTTCATTCGCATATGGATAGGGCGCGCAACGCGCGCCAACTTGTCTAGTTCTTGGTTAACAAGTACGTTATATATCTCAATAGCAAGTAAGCCTTTATTGGTTGTATATGCATGCCAATCTCTCTATTAATCAGTTACTCCCTCCATCCCATAAAAAAGTGCAATTCTAGTTTTTGAAAAAAATCCCGCAAAGAATGCAATCCTAAAAAATAAATCTAATTACCTTCCTAATTAAGTGATCAGATCTGATTTGCATGGCAAAACTTACTGCATTTGGCAAACAAATAAGAGTATTAGAGTCTTTTCATTTCTCCACTAATCTGTCTAAAAAACTAAAATTGCATTTTTTTTATGGGACGGAGGGAGTACGAGCATCAGTATCCAATGTATAACAGTATTCCATAGCTTTCGCTTAAGTCATATTTATCTAAATTTTTTAATCAAATTTATTAAAAGCATATCAACATGCATCTATAAAGATAAGATGATACCTGCTTCTCAGAAGCTTGAGTAGGGATGAATGTGGAAGGCTCCTCTCTTGTACACCTTCCTGAACTGCATCGACTCGAGATGGATGGTGAAGATACCATAACGCGTGTTTACGAAAATTACGTTACTCTCCTCGGAAAACCCCGCTATCCACAGACAATTAGGGTTCACGTGCTCCTTGAGTTCTATGGACAGGACCTTCTCCAGCTGAATAGTTTTATGCAGCACCCACTCTGCAGCGTTGCCATTAAACTCTATCTCCCTCTCCCAGATTTGGATGCTAAATTCAGACAAAAGAGCAAAACCCAAGTGGCCTTCCTCCGCCGCCGTCACAACATGACGCTCCATCTCTGATCTTGCATCGGCCGCCGCCGGCGGTTGCTCGATGATGGCAAGGCTGCGCCTTTTCAAATCAAATTGGATAATCAGGCCTTCCTCAAGCAACCAGTAAATGGCATGACCAACAAGGGTGCTGGGATGAAATATGAAGTAAGAATGAGAGAGTGGAAGGTCCAACGTTGCGACGAAGGCGTCCCAGCCACCGGATTCCGACGAGTAAATGGATGCGGCCACCCTTGGCTGGTAATCGTGGGAGAAGAGCATGACCAGGCATAACGAGCGGCGGTCGACGCCGCCTGCAGGAGAGACCGCGGCGGCGGCGATGAGCGTGGACATAGGGTGAGCATGCGGGTTGACCACGCGGCTCCGGTCGCCGGACATGGGGTCGACCACGGCGAACTCTCTCACAAATCCTGCATCGTCCCAGACTGCGTACAGGACAATGTTTTCAAATCGTATTATCGAACCTTATCGTAAGGGTACCGATAAGATGATTAATCGTGATAAGTCGTCGATAAGCCCGATAAATCGAGGCTAATCGACCTTATCGGTAGTATAATCATCCTAAGGAGTATAGGACTAATATACATATCATATAGTATATAATATATAATTTTGAAGGCTGAGCAACTAGCCAACCATAACAGGCAACAAGCACATAATGAAACAAGGTCTCAAATGATGACACATGAAGTCTAAATGTCTAATACATCAAAAGTTGGGCATCACATTAACAGTACAACACATTTAAAGTCTAAGCAAGTAAAGTTTCATCTAAAGCAAAACCCTCTTCATCTCCATATGTATTTCAAGCTGAAATTTTGTCCCTCAAAACTTATCGTCCCCAGTCTTATCGGACGATTAATCGCGATAAGTGGACGATTTATCGGACGATATGATTTCTAATCGTGCAACTCGGATCGGTGGTCCTTATCGGTATGCATTGAGCGATAAGGGTGATAAATCGTGATAAATCGCGATAAATCGGACGATTTGAAAACACCGGTACAGACGAGCCCGTGACGATCGCGCCGATCGGGGACCGGCTTCCCCGGCTGCGCCACCGGCGCAGGGAGAAGCGCGAGGTCGGGACGTGATGCGGAGGCTCCTGGGCGTTGAAGAACCTGCCGGAGGGGCGGAAGAAACCGAGGACGGGAGGTGGCCCGTGGCGGGCGCGGAAGCGGCGGACGAGATGGGGGTCGGTGACGACGCGGCGCCAGCGTTTGCAGACGGCTCCGGCGCGGGGGAGGGAGGAGGGGTGCGCCGGAAGGCGGAGGAGGATCTCGGCGAGGATGTCATCGTCGTTGGGCAGATGGGGCGGCAAGGCGCTGCGGCGGCGAGCGCTGCGGCGGCCACGCTTCATCATCGATCGGGTGGGATACTGGGATTATTTGGGATGTGGTGGCAGTTTTTTTCTGAGTTGCGATTGAAGTCCATGGTGGAGTGAAGCTTATATAAAGCTGTCCTTCTTGCTGTCTCACTAGTGGGCCCCGCTTCTCACACGGTCAACGCGCGAGCCAATCTATTTTATGAGGCTTCCAAAGCAAGCTAATCTAGTCCACTTCATTGTGCAGCAGCTTCCACAGCAAGCTACTTTCTTTACGGGAATTACATATGTTTTTCTTAGCTTTTTGACCAATTTTAATAAACATATGTTTGGAACTGGGGTTTCATGCATGTGTAAATGTTAAACAATTATTTTTTCCTTTCCTGTCACACCCTGAAATTTCTCAATTTCAGGTGTGAATGTAAAGAATAATTAAACAAAGATTTTACTATAATTTAAATTTTTCTTGACATTTATTTTCTTTACCGGAATGTAGTATAGAAAAAAATCTTTATTTGATTTTTCGAATTAAATACATGGCGTGATGTGTGTTGCATTCATGCCGGTGCATTTCTTTTGTTGGAATTCAAATTTAAATTTGAATTTCAAGTGTTTGAATCCCTTTTAAAAATTCCAAAACCTTTTCCATCTCCCTCCTTTGAAATTTTATATATTTAATTTGTCATGATTTTCGAAAAATAATAGGTCGAATCAAAATTTTTGACAAATGTACATCTGGCGCCCACGGCGTCACGCTCCTGCCGCCGCATCCCACGGCGTTAAGTCCTTGCCGCCGTGGGGCACGGCGGCAGAAATCTATTTCCTGCGCCAGCGCGGGTAGCACGGCGCCAGGACCAGCCGCCGAGCGGCAGGCACTTAATGCCGTGCCGCACGACGACAGGATTTTTTTTAGTTTTTGGTTTTTTAGTTTAAAACACTTTTAACTATTTTAAAACGACCAAATATCAAGTGCAAGCATAATCACAAGGGAATATCGTAATCATCGACGAAGTAATAGTCACAAGCGAATATACATAATCACAAAGGGAATAGTTTATACAAAATCATAGTACTACATCTAAATGCGTCGCTCCCTCTTCCCCCTAACAGCTCTAGTGCCAGCCCAGGTGTGGTCCCGGTCGTACGTCCATGGGTCAGGTGCCCGGACGACCCCTGGTGCTAGCTGGTCGGGAGATGGTGTCGCCATGGCCGCCTGCGACGAGCCTGCAGCATCCGGTGTCGCTCGCCGCCGGCCGGTCGCGCCGCCGCCCGCCGGTGGACGCTTCGCCGCCCGCCGGCTCCGCCGCCCGCCGGTGACGCTTTGACACCCGCCAGTGTCACTCCGCCGCCCGTGCTCGCTCCGCCGATCGCCAACTGTGACGGCCGAGTCAAAACCGGTGGTGGCTGTGTCAACTGTGACGCGGCTAGCTCGTCAGCCTGTTGCGGGGTGCCCTCCATGGTCGCCAGAATGTCGTCGACCCGAATGTCATTCCAGGCCAGCTGGTCCTCGGCGCCCGTGTCGAAAGCAGCAGGCTGGGCCTGGAACTGGAACAGAGGCGGAGTGGACGGCGAAGGAATATGTGTCGCCGGAAGCTGAAGCGGCGGCGGCGGCTGCTGTCGAGGTCCGGCTGTCGGAATAGGCGGCGGTCGCCCTGTACGATTAGAATATAGTACAATCACAAACCCAAAACAATTGCGTCCATTAGTTGAAAATAAGGTCTACTGAAAGTACCTGCGCCGGGTGGAGCAAACGGCCGCTCCACGTAGGCCGGTGGGCCCTGCGCATGTGGGTGGTGCTGTACCCTCGGAGCCGAGAACCCGCCGGCAAAGGTAGCAGGCGTCTGCTGCGAAGACGCTGTGGAGGCGGAGCTTGAGGACGAAGCTGGGTGGCGCGGAAGGAGAGAAATCTCTACGGCCCCAGAGTAGTTCACGACGGCGGAGTACCTCATGGTCACAGCGAGGATCCTCTCGTACGTGTTGCGGTGCTCCTGAGGCCCCCAGGTGTGGCACTGCCCGATCGCGCTCGATGCGAGTCGCACGACCTCAGCCAGCGCGTCGTGCTGCGCACAAAATTAGAAACACATATTTTAATGAAAAGTCATATGAATGTAATATGTTTGCAGTATCGTAGCTTACCTCTGTGTCGGCGGTCTGGTCTCGGCGCACCGGTAGGTCGCATCCGGCAGGACCCTGTCGTGGTCCGGGACAGGTGGCGGTGGCGCTGTAGCAGGCACGTACGTCACCCGCGTCCGCGTCCTCGATAGGTACCACTGAAGGTATGCTACCCAAGTGGTCGCATCGTGAAGGCGGTGCTCGGTGACGATGTTCTGCTCGTGCGTCGCGGACGCCCACTCTGCCATGTACGGCTACAGCCTGTCGAAGAACGACGTCGCCGCAGCCACACCCTTACGCGTCCACCTAGCATAGAACATGAAACATAAAATTATTGGCAATTGAATATTCATAACGGAAAATACTTAGAACTGCCAAATGGTAGCTCACCTGTGCGCGCTAGGCGGCAGACGTGGCGCAGCGGGTACTGGAGCAGCCTGGAAGAGGCCGAACTGCCTCATCACCCGGTGGGCGGCATACTCCTCGATGTAGACGTCGAAGACCAGTGGTCGCCGCGTCAGCTAGTAGGCCTGGTCTCGGGATCACAGGGACGAGAGCCCCTGTGGTGCGTGGGCAGCAATGATGGCAGGATCGTACGGCGTCCACCGGACCTAGGCATCGACCATCCGGTCGATCTGACCAACGAAGTCCCTGTAGGCCTTCTTCGGCTGCTCCCCAGCCCAAACGTGCTGCAAAGAACGAGAAAAGTTAAGTGAATTGAACTACAGAAGTCATAACGCGAAGAATCACGTAAAGGGAGGTCATTACCTTCCGGAGACACCACAGAGAACCCATGGTGGGGAGGTCCGCTGGGTCGGTGCCGTCGGCCGCCGCCTCGTACTCCGAGAGGTCCGTCCTGGGCCGACCGATGTCGAACCGCTCATGGATTCACATCTGGAGCAGGAGAGGGCACCCCAGGAGGATCGCCTCCCTACTTGCCGGCCTCGTCACTGCTGATCTGGGGCATCTGCTCGAGGGGTGCGTCGACAATCCTCTGAGGCTAGGGGATCATGCACCGCGACACGGAGTCCCCAGCTGACTCGTAGAACAACACCCACCCGAACAGCCAAAGCAGGTAGACCTCCAGAAACCTGTCTGACGTCTTGTCGTCGGCATCGTCCGCCATGTAGTCAGCCTGCAAACACACAAAGGTCTGTCGTCACATTCGTTTAAATGCATACAAACGTTGAAATAAGAGCTAGAATCACGTACGTTGAACTGCTGGATCCAAGTCCAGGTGGGCCCGTGGGTGTCGACGAAGGGCAGGTACAGCGCCGGCATGCGATCGTTCTGAGGAACGTTCGCAAACCGAGCAAGGAAGTCAGTCTGCCACGTCGCGGGGATGTCGATCGGCCCCATCGCCTCGCCAACACACGACAGTCCTCCCAACATCGCGGCGTCCTCCAGATTGGGAGTCATCTCACCAACGGGAAGGTGGAACGTGTGCGTCTCTGGTCGCCACCGGTCCATGAACGCGGCGATCAGCGGGGCGTTAAAGTTGAACCGCGTCAACCGCTCCGCCCGGGGAACCTCAGCTCGTAGCCTGTCCCCCTCGACCAACCGCGCAACAGGGAGAAGTCCTGCAACGCGTAGTCTGAAAAAATATTAATTTACTTAACACAATTACTATTGTAAAGAAAGGGTAATAAATAATAAATATGAATTACGTACTTCGGAATCCACTGCGGGTGTATCAGCAGCAACGTGCGGGTCGCGCCGAGCGGACGGTCGAGAACAGCCGACACGTACGAGCGGTGGTGCCGGTCCACCGCCTCGTCGAACAACTCCGGCCGTACGTAGTCCAGCGGTGCAGCCATAACTGCAAAACACATAATTTAATCAATTTAATCAAATTATGTCAACTATAACCATTTCCTAGAAGTTTAAAACGAATTTAAACGAATTATGTGAATTTAAACAATTTTCTACGAATTTTATAGCAATTTAATCAAATTATGTCAACTATAACCATTTACTAGAAGTTTAAAACGAATTTAAACGAATTATGTGAATTTAAATAATTTTTTACGAATTTTATAGCAATTTAATCGAATTATGTCAACTAGGAAGTTTGAAACTAATTTAAACGAATTATGTGAATTTAAATAATTTTCTACAAATTTTATAGCAATTTAATCAAATTATGTCAACTATAACCATTTCTTAGAAGTTTAAAACGAATTTAAACGATTATGTGAATTTAAGTTAACTAAACTAAATTTCTAAACTAAATTTAACTAAACTAGGTTAACTAAATTAAATTTCTAAACTAAACTAATTTACGTAACTAACTAAACTAACTAACTAATATAAGTTACGAAACTAGGTAATTAAACTAACTAAACTAACTAACTAAACCGGATTAAATTTAGAAACCATACCTAAGAAGCGCTCCGAAGAGGTTGAAAGCCGTAGATTTGGAGGGAGGAGTGAGGGAGGAGTGGGGGTTGGCGGCAGGAGCGCGACCCCTTATATAGGTCGGCGCTGCCGCCGCCGCCCACGGCGCCAGGGTCCTGACGCCGTGGCCCACGACGCTAGGATTTCCTGACGCCGTGGGCCTCGACATTAGGTCCTGGCCCCACCGGCCAGTACTGCCGACCGTTGGCGGCTCCACTGCCGCCGTGGCCCACAACGGCAGGACTCCAAGCGTCATGGGCCACGGCGCCAGATGTATATTTCTCCAAAATTTTAGTTCGACCTATTATTTTTCGAAAATCATGACAAATTAAATATATAAAAAATTCCCCTCCTCTTCCTTCCTTTATTCTTTTGGCCCGGTTTCGAGAGAAGCCATGAAGTTCGGCGTAGTCCCCTGAGCTTCCTGTGTTGCACGCAGGCCACTCAGTCCAATTTCCTCGCGGCCCATACACATCGTCATCAGCCATCTTTTGGAAGTCCGGAAAACCTCCCTGTTCTTCCCCTGCCAGCCCGACTCGTCGGCCTATCTTCCAGACGTCTAAAGAAGCCCCCTGATTTCTTTTCCCTGGCCGTGATTCGCCTCGTCCCGGCCCAGCCTGATGCGGCCCAATGCTGGCCCACTCCACCTCCCTCTCCCGGCGCAGCAATGTCCGCTACAGACACGGTCGGCGCCGCCGCCATTCTTGGCGTGCATGCCACGCCGCAGCCACCAGCCCCACGCCCCTACAAAACTCGGGCGCCTCATCCCTCATGGCCTAGCCACCTGCCGCTTCTGCCCGCGCCTGTGCTGGAGCCGAGCCGAGCGCCGCCACCGCCGGCGTTGCCCTTCGATTCGCCGCCTCCGTTGATCTTTGGAGAAAATGAGCAACATTAGGAGCTTCACAAGGTCGAGCCGAGCGCATCCCGCCTTCTCCCTTAACCACCAGACCTCTGGAGCGCCGCCGCCTGTGTGCACCCGAGCTGATCGCCGCTAAGCTCCGCCGTCAGCTGGAATCCGGCCTTCCCCTTCGTCCTTGCTGCCGGTGAGCACTTCCCCGCAGCCCTCTCGAGCTCCTCTTCCAATTCCACACCCTGGCCGAACCCCTGGAAGCCTCTGCCGCCAGCGATTTGGCCGGCCAGGCTCGCTGTCCGCCGCCGGTCAGAGGTAGGGGATGACTTGTCTCTTTTGTGTTTAGGCCCTTCATGATGTGGTAATCTATAGATTAGTTCTTGTCTCTTGTGAGTTTCTCCGTTAAACCCCTAGATCTATTAAGTTCCCTACAATCAGACCCAATCTATGTCCTTTTGCAGATCCAACCCTGGAGATCCATCTATTCGCAGTGACTATTCACTGAGTCTAGTGTATCTTCTCTGATAGCCCTGAGATCTTTAGTTAATCCCGAATAGGGCCCTGCAATCTTGTTTTATGCATAGAATCTTTGTTGTAGCTCCGTTTTAATCCATTCAAGTTGCATTAGGTTCATAATAATGCAAACACACGTTAGCAGTGATGTTTTCACCATATATGTTTTCTGAAAATAAATTTAATAATTAATTTTGTTAATGTCTTTTAATCATGCCTTTTATAAATAAAAGTAATATAGTGCTACACACCATTTTTTCATAATTAATGTTAATTTGATTGATAATTATTTCACATGCTTTTATACATAAAATCTAATTAAATCTTTACCTTGGTTTTTCTACCAAATGCTAATTTGTTTAATATCTAATTAACTTTTCTAATCAAAAGTTGATTAGGCTTTTACACTGGTTTTATAAATAAATATTAATTTGATAATACCAATGCCATGATGTTTTCAATAATAATATGATCCACTCGAATATAGAGTTACGTTTAGATTATTCATATAGTTTATCTTTTCTAAGTTAAATGTTTAATTGGTACGATTTATACGTGAACTTTTATAAATAAAACTTGACTAGGTTATATACCCCAAACTTTGCAAATAAAATTTAATTTGCATTAAATCCAACTTAGGGATTTTCTTTATGAAATATCCTTTACATATTTTTGCTAATTAAAATGAACCTAAGCTTATAGTCTTTTATGTACATAAATGCAACTAGGTCTATAAACGTTCTCTAGCAGCTCTATCTCAATATCTCTTTTGATCAAGTCTATATGAATCATTAAATCTTTCTAGTGTTAGCTCCAGCTCAAACCATGTGCATCTAATCAGACCTTTCTCTTCTAAGCACGGTTTGTGTGCATTAGTGATCCATAGGATCAAGCCTATCCTTTAGTGCGCTCTTTTAAAGCTTTCTTTTGATTGGTGTATTGTTCTTAGTTTGATTGTTTGTTTGCTTTGTATGCTTGTGCTCAATGTTTGATGCGCATAGAGTGAACGTGGTTTGAGAAGCTTCGAAGAGCAAGAGGTGAAGACACTTTGAGCAACAACACTACTTTGGTTAAAGGCAAGTGTGTCCTTGTTCTTTTGTCCTAATAACTATATTTAATCACTATTGCATATGCTTTGCATTTAATCTGACGGGTTCCAATTAAGGATAATGGCTAGTATTCTTTTTACCACTGCCTTGTACAACCGGGTTGTTTAATTAATATTGATGGTAGTTGTTGCTTAGCTTGCTCAAACTGCATTGGTAATAATCAACATGGTTACCCTTTATGCTCTATGTTCCTTTATGATAATTTTTAATTACAAGACCACATGCTTAATTGGAACATGCAGAACCACCTAGGAAAACAGTACAACCACAAGACATATGGCTCTGTCTTGGCTGAATAATAAGAAACTTTGGTGTTGTAGTGATCTTACCTGAAAGAGGCCAATGGGGAGGCGTTGTTGGGGGTATAGATGCTCTAGCGGGGAGTTGGGTTTGTTCTATTATGGTGGGATATTGACCCGCTAGGGAGCTTTATGCCCTACTTCGACCTGAAACGTAGTGGGTTGCTGCATATTAGGGAATCTTTGTAAAGGCCTCGTAGCGTCCTTATGCAATCACACCTCAGTAGTGTGGTATGATGCTTGGTCGACATCACATGGTTGGGTCTAAAGTTCTTCGGGACTTTTATGCAACTTGTGGTGAAAGTGTACAACCTCTGCAGAGTGAAAAACTAATTGATTAGTCGTGCTCACGGTCAAGAGCAGCCTGAACCCCCACACGATAATTGAACTTGAAGATGAACTTAAATTGTGGTTAGGGCTACACTTGCCATATTCTTATGGTGTATCTCTTACATTTATGCTTAATTGTGGGATGGTATATACTTATACTTTATTAGTAATCAGGTGCTAATAAAATTTGACCAACTAAAAGTGCTTAATGGAGTCAACCTGTCAACCTTTCCTTGTTAAGCCTTTGCATTCATACTTTCCCAACACTTACCGAGTACCGTCGGGGACACCCCTAGGGGTCCCCTTAAACAACGGGGAAATCCTCACTTAAATCCCGTGCACCGAAGCACGCTAAGCCTAACCATCGCGGTGACTAACCATGCGGGACACGCCCACGCCGCGGGACCCCGACGGCCCACCAAGACGGCCCTCTTAGAAGTCCCCTCGAGCAGCCCCCGCCTCGCTCGAGGGCGCGCTCCTCCTCGGGCGGGCACCGCCCCGTTCGAGGGGCAACCCTTCCCTCGAGTGGTCCCCCCTCGCCGAGGGCTCACTTCCCCCTCGAGCGGGTCTCGTCTCGCTCGAGGGTCCGTCCCGCCCTCGGCCGGGGCCCGCCACGCTCACGGCGCCCGCACGCGTGCGCCGGCCCCGTACACGGGCATTTAACGCCCGACGCCGCAGACGGCGCCATCATGCGCCGGGGCTCGCGCCCCGTGCCGCCGCACCAACTCCCCGGGGGGGAACCCATCCCCACCACCGTGGGGATGGAGCGTGCGGTACGGCCGGTGTCGGCCCCGTGACACCGCGCGCCCACTACGCGCACGGCTAACGCGCCCGACACTCGAAGGGGGGCCGGCGCACCCTCGATTTCACTTTCCCGTGACCCCTGCGGGGTTGGGTGGAGGCGCTAGGCCGGTGGATCGCCATCCCGCCACCGTAACGGCGCGGCCGCCGTACCCACGCGCGCAGCGCACGCCCGAAAGACCGCAGGCAACCACTCCGACACCGTAAAGCGCGTTGGGAAGGAACGCCGTTCGCCTACTCCCGTGCCCCCGTACCCGCCCATCGTCGCACCTCCCTCGAAGCCTATCGAGGACGCCACCACCATCCGCCACTCTCCTACCCTCGAACCGCCACCGTTCGGGTACAAGTCGGCCATGATGACCGGATCGCCGCGAGGATCGCCCGACGGCCGCCCACTCTACACCGTAGCGCGACGTGCTCCCTCACGCAGCCTAGGTAGCGCGACGTGCATGTAACCCGCCGCCCCCTTGATCTATAAAAGGGGGGGGTGAACCCCCCGGCCGGGGGGGGGGGGGGGGGGGGGGACGAACGAACAGAGAACACCCCATTTCGCGCACCACACCACGTACTCATTCTCATTCTCCCACAATATCTTCGCCCACTCCGCCAGGGACTTGGAAGCTACACTTCCTCTCCCGCCTTGCTTGTACTTGCCCCACTACAAGCACCCCCGGTGCTAAGTAATATAGTGCCCCGAGCACGCCCTCGCCGGGGACGTACGGCCCCCGGCGGGAACCGGGGATAAACCTCTGTGTCACTTGTTACTTAGCATCGACCATTGAGGGATAGACCACGGCGCTATCTACTGGTTAGTGTCGGGACCATATTCCGCACCGACAGTTGGCGCCCACCGTGGGGCAAACGAGCGCCTAAGGTCATTTCGCCAACTCCCTCCATGGTGATTCGCACTGAGTACCGTGGTACCCGCCATCGCATGGGTAGCTCGAACCCCCTCCCAGCCGGGTTCGAAATCCGCTTCGGGGACCTGAACTTTCAGGCCACGGGGAACGGCTATCTCATGCGCCTCACCAACCGTGAGGAGCCGCGCGCGCCGCCGAGCCAGTCCGCTCGGTCTCCGCCACGCGCACGACACGGCGCGGTGCCCGCGGCACGGATGTCGCGGTCCGTCGACGCCGCGACGCCGCCGTCGCTCCGGGCTACGCTCGCGCCGGCACGGCCCGAGCGGCGGCAAGCCGAGCGCGTCGCCACTCGCCGCGACGCGCCCACCGTTACGACCGCCGCCACCGCCCCGGCGGGGACCGCGTGAGGCGTCTCGGACCGCGCATCCCCATCGGGCCGCGCGGTGCCACGACGGCTTACAACAACAACAACGTCAACACCACGATGCGCCGGTCCCGCCCGCCGTCATGTCTTTGTCGCCGAGGATTCCGCGCCTCAATGGCCGACGAATCGTCCCTAGGCTCCATCGACGCGTTGCCACCGCCAACCGCCACGGTACGCGGAGTGGGACTTCTCTCGGGGTGCCGGATCCGGCCGCGTTCGGAGCGTTTCCTCGACGCTACGGACTACGGTTCGGTCGCTCCGACGACTCCAGGCACTAGGAGCTACGACCCCGCGCGGGAGTGTTACGCCGTCATCACCAACGACCCCGCCAACGCCGCCGTGCGGCAGTGCCGGAGACGGGGAAGTCACGCCCGCCCCGGGGATCGCTGCGCGCCCGGCCGCGGGCCAAGCGCTCCCCGCCGGGGCCGACGTCGACGCACGCCTAGCCCAAGCCCGCGAGCTCGAGGCCAAGCCGGCGGAGGAATACCGGAGCAGCGCGGGCCGCTCCGCGCTTCGATGGCGGGGAGGCCTCCGCGCGCGGCGAACGCGCGCGGGAGCCGGGTCGACGGAGTCCGTGACCGCATCAACACCGTCCCCAACGTCGACAACGCGGACGCTCCGCCGCGGGCCGCCAAAAGCTCATCGCCGCCGCGACGTTGCCGCGTGCCATGCCGGCACCCTCGACCCCCGAGGCTCGGGACATGCACCGCGAAGCGGCCGTCCCAGGCCGAGAGCTCGGCCTCACGCATCCGCCAACCGGGGGATGCGCGGGGTGATGAACTCGCACCAGGAGGCGAACCCTCGGTGCACGCGGGTCAACCCGCCGACCAAGGACGCACGCCGGCCAAAGAACGACTCCTCGACGCGCGCATGGCGCCGGATGGCGACGCCCGCAACGTCATCAACGCCGGGCGCACCGGCAAGGCGGACGCACGAGCAAGCCGAGGGGCTACCACCCTCGAAGGGGTGGGCGCTACGACAGGCGGTGAGGATCGCTCCCCGACACGGAGCCCCCCGGCACCCGTGTGTTCGGCCGGGGAGATCCGCGCGGCGGCGTTCCCCCAACGCTTTCGCCGGCCCTCGACGATCGTCAAATACAACGGGGAGACGGACCCCCGTGTCCGCCTCAACGACTACCGCTTGGCTTGCCGCCCGGGCGGGGCCACTAGCGACGAAGTGATCATCCGCAACTTGCCCCCGCATCCGGGCGACGCGGCCCGACATGGCTCGAGCACTTGCCCGCCGCACCGCATCCATAATCGGGACGATCTAGTCCACACGTTCGTGGGCAACTTCCGGGGCACATACGTGCGCCCCGGAAACTCATGGGACCCGCGCTCCGCACGCGAAGCCCGGCGAGTCGTTGCGGGACTTCATACGGCGCTTCTCCAAGCGCCGCACGGAGCTCCCCGGCGTGGCACGGCCCGAGATCGTGCACGCGTTCCTCGAGGGCACCACGTGCGGGACCTCGTGCGCGAGCCGGGACGCGGCCCCGCCCGCGGACTCAAACGAACCGGTCGACATCGCCACCGGCTTCGCCTCCGGAGAGGAGGCCGTGGGGGCAATCTTCGACGGCAAAAAGGGCAAACACTCCGAGGACACGCCCGCGGAGGGCGGCGGATCCAAGGAGCCGCACCGCAACGACAAGCGGGGCAAGAAGGGGGGGGAAGAAGCCGCGCCGCGAGGCGCGCGAGCGAGGGGCGCAACGGCGGCAACGCCGAGGCCCTCGCTGTTGACCCGGCTCGACGGGGCCCTCGACCGGCTCCTCGAGGCCCGGGAGTGTTTGACGACATGCTGAAGAAGCCATGTCCCTACCATAAGACTCCCGTGAACCACACTCTTGAGCAGTGCGACATGCTCAAGAAGTTCTATGGCCGTGCCGCCGCGAAGGAGGCAGAGGCCAAGAAAGACGGAGGCGATGGCAACGCGGGTGGCTTCCCCGCTGTCGAAAATGTGTTCCTCATCTTTGGGGGACCTACCGTCGACATGTCGACCCGGCAGCGCAAGAAGGAGCGGCACGAAGTCCTCACCGCGGAGAGGGCGCCTCCAGCCTTTCTCAATTGGTCGGAGGACGTCATCACCTTTAGCCGGGATGACCACCCAAACCGCATCCCCAACCGGGCCAAGTGCCCGCCGGTGGTCGATCCCATCATTGGGAACGCCCGGTTTTCGAAGGTCCTTATGGACGGAGGCGTAGCCTCAATATCCTCTTCGCGCATACATTGCGCCCGATGGGGATCGGGGCCGGGACCGGAGCCGCGGCCCGAACACGAAGCCGTTCCACGGCATCGCGCCGGCAAGCGGGTTCAACCCCTCGGGCGGATCGACCCGCCGTCCGGTTTGGCACCCCCAAGAACTTCCGCAAGGAAACCCTCACCTTCGAGGTGGTGGGGTTCAAAGGGGCCTACCATGCCATACTTGGGCGACCCTGCTACGCCAAATTCATGGCGGTCCCAACTACACCTACCGAAGATGAAGATGCCGGGCCAAACGGCATCATCACCGTCGGGTCGTCCATCGAGCACGCATTCGACTGCGACGTCGAGTGCGTGGAACATGCGAGAGGCACCGGCGTTGGACGAAGCGGCCGGGTGAACACGGCGGAGAAGATGGTCAACGATGACCTCGGCTCCGCCGCCAAGCACGTCGGCACCTTCGAGGCCGCCGAGCGGACCAAAGGGGTCCCCCTCGACCCGTCGCCCCCGAGGGCAAGACGTTGAGGGTCGGCTCCACCCTCAACCCCAAATAGGAAGCAAGTGCTCGTCGACTTCCTCCGCGCCAACGCCGACATCTTCGCGTGGAGCCCCTCGGACATGCCGGGCATCCCGTGGGAAGTCGCCGAGCACTCCCTTGACATCCGCCAAACGCCCGCGCCGTGCGGCGGCGGGCCGCGCCGCTTCGACGAGGAGCGGCGACGGGCAATCGGAGCGGGAGCTGCGGAAGCTTCTCGAGGCCGGATTCATCAAGGAAGTGTTCCACCCTACGTGGCTAGCTAATCCCGTGCTTGTAAAAAAGAAGAATGGGAAGTGGCGGATGTGTATAGACTACACTAGTCTTAATAAAGCATGTCCAAAAGTTCCTTTTCCTTTGCCACGCATAGATCAAATCGTTGATTCAACGGCTGGGTGCGAACTGCTCTGTTTCCTTGATGCCTATTCCGGATATCACCAAATAAAAATGAAGGAGTCCGACCAGCTCGCGACTTCATTCATCACACCGTTCGGGACGTTCTGTTACGTCACGATGCCTTTTGGCCTCAGAAACGCGGGCGCAACATATCAGCGTTGCATGCAACACGTTTTTGGGGACCACATCGGGCGGACGGTCGAAGCCTACGTGGACGACATCGTCGTCAAGACCAGGAAGGCGGACGACCTGGTTGGCGACCTTGGCGTCGCGTTCAGCTGCCTACGGGCCAACGGGGTCAAGCTAAACCCCGAAAAATGTGTCTTTGGAGTGCCGCGGGGCATGCTCCTGGGGTACATCGTCTCCCAGCGGGGAATCGAGGCCAACCCTGAAAAGGTCGCGGCCCTCGAGCGAATGGGTCCGATCCGGGACCTCAAAGGGGTGCGAAGGTGTTGGGGTGCCTCGCCGCCTTAAGCCGCTTCATCTCGCGGCTCGGTGAGAAGGGCCCCGCCCCTCTACAGGCCGCTCAAGAAGCCCGAGCGCTTCTCTTGGACCACCGAGGCCCGGGATGCGCTCGACAAGCTGAAGGCGTCTTTGACGCACGCTCCGATCCTCACGCCGCCGCGGACGGCGAACCCCTGCAGCTCTACGTGGCCGCAACCACCCAGGTGGTCAGCGCCGTGATCGTCGTGGAGCGCACGGAGGAAGGGCACGCCTTGCCCGTACAGAGGCCGGTCTACTACATCAGCGAGGTCCTGTCGGACACGAAGACGCGCTACCCCCAGGTCCAGAAGCTGCTGTACGCGGTAGTCCTTGCGCGGCGCAAGCTCCGCCATTACTTCGAGGCCCACCCGGTCACGGTGGTCTCCTCCTTCCCGCTAGGAGAGATCATTCGCAACCCTGACGCGGCAGGCAGGATTGCCAAATGGTCCGTGGAGCTGATGGGCGAGACGCTCGCCTACGCCCCGCGCAAGGCCATCAAATCGCAAATCCTAGCCGATTTCGTCGCTGAGTGGACGGACACGCAGCTGCCGCCCCCGCAAATCCAAGCAGAGTGCTGGACTCTGTTCTTCGACGGCTCAGTGATGAAAACGGGAGCGGGCGCGGGCTTCGCTCTTCGTGTCGCCCCTCGGGGAACACATGCGCTACGCAGTGCGCCTCCACTTCCCCGCGTCCAACAACATGGCTGAATACGAGGCCCTTCTCTGCGGCCTCAAGATCGCCATTGAGTTGGGCGTCAAGCGCCTCGACGTGCGAGGGGACTCGCGCTCGTGATCGACCAAGTCATGAAGAACGCGAGCCGCCATGACGACAAGATGGAGGCCTACCGCAAAGCCGTGCGGGCCCTCGAAGACAAGTTCTACGGCATTGAGCTCAACCATGTACCCCGCCGATACAACGAGGAAGCGGACGAGGCCGGCGAAGATCGCGTCCGGCGGATCACCGTTCCCGCGAACGTTTTCGCGCGCGACATCGCGCAACCCTCGGTCACCTTCGAGCCCTACCCCTCGAGCCACGACGGACCCTCGGGGGCTCCCTCGAGTCCCGGCGGGTGCGGAACCCATGGATGAGGACCCCTCGAACGAGGCGTACGTACTCTCCCTCCTCGAGGGGTACGGCTCCCACGAGGCCGATGTGATGGACATCGAGCCGGCTCCGTCCAAGCGGATTGGCGGGAAAAAATACATCGCCCGGATCGCTCGAGGGGAACTCCCCGCGGACGGGCCGCGCCGGGCGCATCGCCGGGATGGCCAAATCCTTCACCCTCGTCGACGGCGAGCTGTACAAGCGCGCCGCCTCTGGCATCCTACAGCGGTGTGTGCCCATTCCCGAGGGGCGCGAGCTCCTACGGGACATCCACGCGGGGATCTGTGGCCACCACGCCGCACCCCGCACCCTCGTCGGCAACGCGTTCCGCCAAGGCTTTTATTGGCCTACCGCGGTCGCGGACGCCAGCGAAATCGTACGCACCGCGAAGGGTGCCGTTCTATGCCCGCAAATCCAATTTGCCCGCTCATGCCCTGCAAACGATCCCCGTAACATGGCCGTTCGCCGTGTGGGGGTTGGACATCGTCGGGCCCCCGCGGAAGGCGCCGGGGGCTTCACCCACCCGCCGGTCGCAATTGACAAATTCTCCAAGTGGGTGGAGGTGCGCCCCATCACGAATTTAAGGGGCGAGCAAAGGCGGTCACATTCTTCACCGACATCGTCTATCGCTTCGGAGTGCCAAACTCCATCATCACGGACAATGGGTCCCGGTTCACGGCCGGAAGTTCTTGGAGTTCGCGTGACAAGTTCCACATCCGCGTGGATTGGGAAGCCGTGGCACACCCACGGACCAACGGCCAAGTGGAGCGTGCCAACGGCATGATCCTACAAGGCCTCAAGCCCGAATTTTCGACCGGCTCAACAAGTCCGGGCGAAAATGGCTCCAAGAACCTCCAACGGTCGTGTGGAGCCTAAGGACCACCCCAAGCGAGCCACGGGTTCACCCCGTTTTCCTAGTCCATGGCGCGGAGGCCGTCCTCCCCACGGACTTGGAATACGGGTCACCCGAGGGGTTCGAGGCTACGACGAGGACGCTAACCGGCAAGCCCGCGAGGACTCGCTGGACCGACCGGACGAAGCGCGCCTCGTAGCGTTGATGCATTCCGCGAGATATCAACAGTACCTACGACGTTACCAAGCACGCAAGATACGTCGAAGGGATTTCGCCGAAGGGGATGCGGTCCTAAGGCTCCGCCAAGATAACCGAGGGCGCCACAAGCTATCGCCCCCATGGGAGGGACCCTACGTCGTGGTGAAGGTACTCAAGCCGGGCACATACAAGCTGGCCAACGAGGACGGTGAAGAGCTCGCCAACGCTTGGAACATCCAACGCCTACGTCGCTTCTACCCTTAGCTAGGATTTTCCAAGTATCTTTGTTGTAAAAATCACATCGCCAACGCCCCCGGTTGGCGGCGACTATGTAAATACTCCAAGTCTAATAAAAAGGATAACTCGGCTTTCCCCTGAAACCCAAGTTACCCTCGGGGGCTACTGAGGGGGGCACCCCCCCAAAATGGTCCCATTTTTTCGCGCAAAAAACAAAACAACACGCGCTAAGTTTGTTTCCTACTTCAACCTCGAGCCACGATTCGAACAGGGCGCAGGCGGCACAGCGGAAGGAGCGTGCGAGCCAGAGATAGCCTACGCCGCGTGGATATGGCCCTTCTCTCTCGCCTCCAACCCAGCGGGCCCCCTGCGAAAATCGAACTCCCCTAACTAGAATCTACTCGGGGAAGAAGGAGAAACAAAAAAGCGTGATAAACAAACGACTTCATTTACAAGCAAATGCTCATGTTCATGAAACAACTTGTTCATTTACAAAAGGCCACGAGGCCGAATATTGATACACATCAAAAAATGGGCCTAGCGCCCAAGCGCTTTCGGGCGGGAGGAGCCGCAGCGTACCGCGGCGTCCGGAAGAGGAACTCCTCGAAGACCTCGGCGAGCAACCCGGCGGCATCGGCGGCAAGCGCGTCCACACGCTCCATGGCCACCTCGTCCTCGACACCCTCGGGAACGATGTAGCCTTCCGCCAGCGCCTCGAAGTTGACCTCGTAGTGGGATCGCACCACTCCGAGGGCCTTCTGGACGCCTAGCCGCAACGCCGGCGCATCCGCTCGGTGACATGGCCACCAAGGGCACGCGGGCGGGCGGCCGGCCGAGCCGCCGGCCCGGGCCTCGCCCTCCTCGACGACGCGGCGGGTCTCGAGGGCCGCATCGCGCGCCTCCCGCAGCCCTCTGCTCGGAGGAGTGGTAGGAAGCCCGCGAGCCTCGGCCGCTCATTGCGTGCCCCAGGGCGGTGCGCAAGCCTGGAATCGACAAGACAAAAAGAAATCAGAAAGGGAGAAGCGAACCCTCTAAAGCGAAAAACCAACAAGCAAGAGTCAAACAGTGGCTCACCCTCGACTTGCTTCCTCTCCGACTCGAAGTCGCGGCGCGCGGACTCGATCGCCAACTCGAGGCGCTGGACGGTTTCGCCTTGCTCGCGGAGGGCCAGCTCCTGGTTGGCGTTGCTGATGCTGAGCGCGAGCGCCTCGTCCTCAACCTTGGAGAACGCGGCGTTCCGCTCCTCCAGTGACTTCTCCGCCGCCTCGCGAGCGACGCGCTCCCGCTCCAGCGCCGTCCGGGCGTCGCCGAGGGCGGCCGCTCCCCGCCGGAGCCGCCCCTCGGCCCCCCACGGCGAGCGGTGCGCTCTCGCCGGAGCTGCTCCTCGGCGGCGACGAGGGCCGCGGCCTTGGCGTCGAGGGCGGCCCTCGGGTCGTCGGCCTCCTTGCGCGCGGCGCTCCAACCCGCGCGCCCGCTCCTCGCCCCCAGCGGCCGTTGCGCCCGCGCCCCCTCGAGCGACGTGCGGAGCTCCCGGGTTTCGGCGCGAGCGGTGGCCACCTCCGCCTCCCGGTTGGCGGCCGGCGTCCGCGTCTTCTCCGTGTCCGCGCGCGCATTCCACGGCGCCTCGTCGCGATCGATGAGGGCCGCGCGAACCCGCTCGAGGCTCGAGCGACGCGCGTGTCTGCCTCGAGCTCTCGGGGAGCTCGTCGGGCCGAGCCGGGGCCCGCACGCCGGCCCACTGTCCGGCGTCCTAAGGGCGTCGGCAAGCGCGTAGAAAGCGCCGCACCGCCCCGGAGCTGGTGGGCCTCGGCGTTCACCCGGTCGAACGCATCGTACTTGTCGTGGGCGCGGCGCTCGAGCTCCTGGCATCCACACACCAAATCCCGTAAGCATCAAGACTTGAATGCAGTGCACAAAAACGAAAAAGGAAAAAGAACGAGCAACCATGGCTCACCTGGAAGACGAGCCGGCCGGCCGCCATGGACCCGCAGCGCCTCGTTCAGCGCGCGGTTGAGCGTGGCGCCGTGGCTCCGGAGCTCGCCCCAGAGCTCCTGTTCCCCCCGGTGTCGGCGAACGCGGGGGGATCCTCGACGCCCCCCTCCACCGGGCGGGGGCGGCGGCGTGGGAGGACGAGGCCTCGGCACCATGTCCTCGGCCCCCCACCACCATGTGACCCTCGTGCCGCCTCACGAGGGCCCCCTCCTGGGGCTCGGGGGGAGTTCGTGGGGCCGCCCGGCCCACCGATTCCACCCGGCGGCGGGGAGTCGTCCGAGACTTCCACCACCTCCCCGCGCCCTCGTGGCCACGGGCGCCCGTCGTGGCGCCGTGGCCGCCACCTTCGGCCGTGCCGCCGCATCCACGGGCGCCCCCGCAGGCCGCGCCCGCTCCACCTCCTCCGCGCCCCGGCGCCGTGGGCCGCGCCTCCACGCCGGTAGCCTCCGTGGGGCCGTACCTCCACCACGGTCGCCGCCGCGGCCCCGCGTCTCCACGACGGCCGGCGCCGGCCCGCTCCCCGGCGACCTGCGGCCGCGCCCGCGGCGGCCGATCCGCCGGCCGGGGCCTCGAGGCCCCGGCCGGGCTTTGCGAGCTCGTGCCCGCCGCCGTGCTTGTCCCCGGGCGCGACGCCCTTGACGAGCGCCGCCGGGTGGGGATCGATGCGTCCGTCCTCAGCACCTTGGCTGGTGCAAGAGGAGGGACGGTCGGCACCACCCTGCACAAGCAGGGACAGAAGGTTAGGGCGCCTAATCATCGGCAAATCAAACCAAACGAAAAAAGACGGGCTCCTTACCTCGAAGAGGAAAAGGCCCGTTTCCTTTTCCTCGAAGTCTCAGCGGATGAGGCCGGCGCAGCTGCCGCGCCTGCCGTAGCGCCTCCCGACGGCGCCGCCGCACGCGCGGGCACGCCCGCCCCGTGCGCGGGCGCACCCGACGCCGCACCTCCCGAAGGCGCCACCGCGCGCGGGGGCACGCTCGCCCCGCGTGCGGGCACGCCCGCCGTCGCGCCCCCGACGATGGTGCCGCGCGTGCGGGCACGCTCGCCCCGCGCGCGGGCACGCTTGACGCGCTCACGCGCGCGCTCGCCGCGCGCGCCTCCGTGGCGCGCGCCGGCACCTCCGCGGCACGCGCCGCCCCCGATGACGATTGCCCGGCGGGCGGGCGGCGCGCCCGCCCCGGGCGAAGCCGCCCTTGTCAACGGCGCCGGATTGCGGCGACGGGGGCGCAGGCGCCACCCGTCGGAGGGGGCCCTCCCCCTCGGCCTCTTCTGCTCGTCCTCCTCCGAGGATGAGGGCTCCTCGATCTCCGGGGAGGAGAGCCCCGGCCTCCTCGCGTCGCCGGTACTCCGCGGCTCGCCGGTCGCGGCGCGCTTGACGTCGCCTCGCGTGCTCCCTCTTACGCGCCGCCCGCTCCCTGCCGCCGCCGCCGCGCCGCCCGACCGAGCGCACGGGAGTCGGGGGGTGGGCGGAACGGACTTGGCGATGTTGAAGTTCACCACCGCACACACGGGGAGCGCCAAAGGCACGCCGAAAACTAAAGCGAGACCAAGAACTAAAACAAAATCGGGAACCGAACTCACCGGCGGGCCCGTGGGGGAGCATCTCGAGGTCCCATGGGGTCCGCCTGCGGGCGTCGGCGTCCGGGTGTCGACGGCGCTTCGCGCCGGGGTGAGCGCATACGGCCGCTCAAGGGGCGTCGGGAGCATCGGCGACCTCGCCAAGTCGACGGGGTTGGCCGCCTCTCGTCATCTCGAAGATGCGGAGCGGCCTCTCCATCGAGGGCACGATCCGCCGGTGATGGAGGAAGGCGAGAACGCCCATCGCGTTCGGTCCGTGCGCCGCCGGACGGTTGCGGGCGGCGAGGACGGACTCTCGCCGCGCCCGTGCTTCGGGCCGTGGACACTCCATAGCCCCGAGAGTCCGGCCTCTTCTTGAACACCCGACCGGTGTAGGGGGGAAGGCGGGCTCGGCATTGCGCGGGTAGAACCATCCCCGCTCCCGGCCGGCGTTGTTCGTCGTCATGGTGCGGGGGATGTAGGTGTCCTTGAATTGCCCCCCGCGGGGCAAGTGACATCCCGCCGGCGCGCACCGCACGGCGAGTCCTCGGCTCCGACGTGGGGGGCCGCGTGACGAGCTCCCCCGCGGAAAAGGTGAACCCCAGCTCCCGTTGGCGGGATCCCCGGGTACCCTTCGTAGACGCCCACGAACGTGGCCGCCGCGAGATCGCGTTGGGGGCGAAGTTGTGCGGCTCCACCCCCGTAGTAGTGGCACATCGCCCGCATGAAGGTGCTCGCCGGCGCGTTGAAACCGCGCTCGTGGTAGCGGACGAAGCTCACCACGTAGCCCCTCCGGCGGGTTGGGCTCACGGTCCACCGCCGGCGGCACTATCCATTCCGCCGGGCGTCCGTCTTCATTAGCCGCCGGTGGCGGCGGCGACCGGCTCGCCAAGGGTGAGCCGGGTCACCGTCGACCTCTCCCAGGCGTACGGCTCCAGGATCGTGAGGGGAAGCTGAGGCGGCGCCATGAGGAAGGACGAAGGAATGCGAGGACGGAGAACGAGGAACGGAAGAAAAGCTCTAATGGCGACACCGCGCGGTGGCAAGAGCCAGAGGAAGACGAAGGGGCGGGGGAGCGAAAATGGTGAGATGCCAAGGTAAAAAATCGCCGTCCCCTCCTCCCCGCAGCTTTATAGGCCGACGGGCGAGCTCTCCGGAGCGGACGCCCCGCTAGCATTAACCGCGGGGAATCTTTCCATCGCGTCGACGGGCGGGCCCCACCACGACCGCAGCGGCCACGTCATTGCAGGCGGGCCATCATTACGGCAAAGACCGGCAGCCGACCGAGGAGAAACGGTCACGTCCGCCCGCCACGCCGCCCACTACGCGCGCGCGCGCGGCCGCGCCGCCTAAAAAAGACGCGCCCGCGGCGCAAAACCGCGGCCACGACCGCGAGGCACTTAAATGCCGGGTCCCTTGCCAAGCAAGGAGAACCCTCGAGCGGGGCGAACCCCGGCTCGAAACCAAAGCGACCCTCGATGGGATATCGGCGTGAGAAGGTCGCCGGGACTGCTCGATGTAGAGCGGGCACCGCGGCACCCATGCCACGTAAAACCCTCGAGCGGCACGAGCCCTTGGCTCAAGATGACGTCAACCCTCGATGGGATATCGACGTGAGAAGGTCGCCGGGACCCTGCTCGATGTAGAGCGGGGCACCGCGGGCACCCATGCCACGCAAAACCCTCGAGCGGAGCGAGCCCCCGGCTCGAGACAATGTCAACCCTCTAAAAGAACGCACACGCGTGAGAAGGGTCACCCTGGGCCTGCTTGAAGTAAAGCGGGCACCGCAAGCACCCATGTCGCGCTGTGTTGCCAACCAGCGCCTCGAGGGCTGGCTCGCCCAGACCCCTCGACGGCCGCAAACGCGAAAAGACGGGGCTGTCCAGGCACGGCCCCGCACGGCCCTACTGATCAGAGGTTCGAAGCCTGACCCTCGACGGGTTCGAACAGGCGTCTCAGATCGTAGAGTTAGGGACGACGAGGGCACGCGCGTTCGAGCCGTTCCTCGAGCTCGTCGGCTCGAGGGTGCCCCACATGTCGTGTTCGAGAGCCAGCGAGGGCGGCTAGCGGGGGGGGATCCCACCGAGGGAGAGCTTCCGCGCCCTCGGTCCCTAGCGAATGGGACCGAGCCCCACCTAGCAAACCCATGCAAGCGCTTCCATGGACGTGTCTCCGGACCGCGCAGCCTACCCTTATCGAACGGGGCATGGACGTCCACTTGAACCACCCGCTACCAGCTCGAAGAGGAATCCGCAATTCGCGACCCGCTCGATGGGAGTTGCAGAAACCTCACCCTCCGTCCCGCGGAGGGACGGCGAGGGCGCGTTAAAAAACAAGTCGCCAAGCTCGACCCGATCGCCTCGAACGGGCCAAGGCTCGGGGGCTTGACGCACGGCTACACCTCCTTGAAACTGCACCCGCCGGGAGCCGGTGGACGGCGGAGCGTGCACCCCGAAGCCGGGCCGAAATACCGCCGATGCCGTAGGCATATGTGCCATGCCTCTCGACCAAAGTGCTCGCGGTTAACCCCTCGGGGAGAACCCACACTCTGCGGGGCTTCGGGGCTAGACCGCGCGGGTCCGGCCGACGCGGCCCCACGGAAAGCGTTCGCAAACAAGGAGGGAAGAACGTCCTATCGGTAGGTTCCGCATCCGCGGGAGCCTCAATGGCAAACCCGCGGATGCTCGGGGGCTACTGTCGAGGACAGCCCTAGGGGTCCCCTTAAACAATGGGGGAAATCCTCACTTAAATCCCGTGCGAAGCACGCTAAGCCTAACCATGCGGGTGACTAACCATGCGGGACACGGCCCACGCCGCGGGACCCCGACGGCCCACCAAGACGGCCCTCTTAGAAGTCCCCTCGAGCGAGCCCCGCCTCGCTCGAGGGCGCACTCCTCCTCGGGCGGGCTCCGCCCCGTTCGAGGGGCAACCCTTCCCTCGAGTGGTCCCGCCCGCTCGAGGGCTCACTTCCCCTCGAGCGGGTCTCGTCTCGCTCGAGGGTCCGTCCCGCCCTCGGCGGGGGCCCGCCACGCTCACGGGCGCCCGCACGCGTGCGCCGGCCCCCGTACACGGGCATTTAACGCCCCGACGCCGCGGGGACGGCGCCATCATGCGCCGGGGCTCGCGCCCGTGCCGCCGCACCAACTCCCCGGGGAGGAACCCATCCCCACCCCCGTGGGGATGGACCGTGCGTACGGCCGGTGTCGTCCCGTGACACCGCGCGCCCACTACAAGATGCGGCTAACGCGCCCGACCCTCGAAGGGGGCCGGCGCACCCTCGATTTCACTTTCCCGTGACCCTACGGGGTTAGGTGGAGACGCTAGGCCGGTGGATCGCCATCCCGCCACTTTAACGGCGCGGCCGCCGTACCCACGCGTGCGGGCGCACGCCCGGCACTTGCAGGCAACCACTCCGACACCGTGAAGCGCGTTGGGAAGGGACGCCGTTCGCCTACTCCTGTGCCCCGTACCAGCCATCGTCAGCACCTCCCTCGAAGCCTATCAGAGGACGCCACCACCATCCGCCACTCTCCTACCCTCGAACCGCCCTCGTTCGGGTACAAGTCAGGCCATGATGACCAGATCGCTGCGAGGATCGCCCGGACGGCCGCCCACTCTACACCGTAGCGCGACGTGCTCCCTCACGCGGCTAGGTAGCGCGGCGTGCATGTAACCCGCCGCCCCCTTGATCTATAAAAGGGGGGGGTGAACCCCCGGCCGCGGGAGAGAGAGGAAGGAACGAGGAGAACACTCCATTTCACGCACCACACCACGTACTCATTCTCATTCTCCCACAATATCTTCGACCACTCCGCCGGGGACTTGGAAGCTACACTTCCTCTCCCGCCTTGCTTGTACTTGCCCCACTACAAGCACCCCCGGTGCTAAGTAATATAGTGCCCGAGCACGCCCCTGTCGGACGTACGGCCCCCTCGGCGGGAACCGGGATAAACCTCTGTGTCACTCGTTACTTAGCATCGACCATTGAGGGATAGACCACGGCGCTATCTCTCGGTTAGTGTCGGGACCATATTCCGCACCGACAAGTACGACATGTGCTCACCCTTGCTATAAACAATGTTGCTTAGTGAGAGCCATGTGTGGTTCGAGGACCAGTGGATGGTCACTTCCTGGTGCGATGAGTGATTGACAACGTGGTGTGGACTGATTCTTGGCTAAGTATTGTAGGTGCAAGTTGTGACTTGACTGGTGTTGGTTCAGGTGAAGAACAAACACAAAAGGTCGTTGCCGGTGAGGCCTCCAGGTGTGGAGAAGACAAGTAGGCTTGGTTCGAGGGACTCGGTGGCCAGTGGGGTCAAGTGCGGGCCACATGGTGGAAAGAACGGGAAGATGAAGTCATGGACGATTTCTTGGATGAGCCTCAAAACCAAGGTCGAGCCGGGACTACGTGGGAGTTGAGTCATGAGTGGTGATTGACGGAGGCTACACTGAGTTCGCGGGGTTTCCAGTGGTTCACCAGAAAACCACTGGGTTCCTTGGTTGATCCACAAAGCCAAGACCGAAGAACCGAAGAACTGTAGACGGAGGTGCAATAGCATTGGACCGGTCTGGCCGGTGGGTACCGGTCTGACTGGTGAGGTGCACCGGTCTAACCGGTGTGCGACGACGCAGTCCGGAGACTTCAAAGCAGAGGACACGCGTCGGGATCACAAGGCTTGCGTCGAGGCTAAGCAAGTTTGGGGCGCTGGGCATCCGTCCGATGGAGCGAAGACAAAGACTTCCGAATTCACCCTTGAGGGGCATGTATCTCTAGTTAGCCAGTAAGGGTATTTTAGTCTTTCGGTTGCCTCCATATAACCCAAGTGGGGAGAGGATGGCAGCCATCTCTTGGAACCCTAGCCCATTTGTTTTCCTATTTTCTCTTCCTATTTTCCTTAGGATTTCGATAGGACTAGCTTGAGTGCTTCATGGTGAGTCTTGTGAGTTTTTATGACATTAGCACCGATCATTAATGAAGGAGTGTCATGCCTCTCATTTCGCCTTGAAGATGAAAAGCAACTAGTTCCTTATGGATGTATTGGAGAACTACTCGGTTACAAGAAGGAAGCCCGGAGCAAGTTGATGTCCAAGAAAAAAATGTTAGGAGGATTTTTGGGGAATGATCTCGAGAAAAGATTACAAGGAACCCAAAATTTCTACTTGTCGAGATTTCTTTGGGGGTCGAGTACATGAAGCAAGGAAAATAAATTAGTGGAGATGAGAGGAGAGGGTGCAAGTTGACGTTCCTCTTTCCAACATGGGGCTGAATTTATTTGTTGAAGGGAGACAAAAATTGGTTAGAGGAAGGAGGGGCAACGGAGGGGCTGTGCATGAAGCTAATAAACAACCATGGAAGGATTCCAATGCCACCACCATATGAAGGAATTATGTCAAATGCAAGCATGGGGGGATTGGGGCAGCCACGCCACCACATCCTCCATCATACATTTTCCTCACGTAGTTTTCATGACGCTCCATCCAACAAATGCAAGAAGAAGGGACCGCAAACATCACCTATAAAATTGGTCGCCTTCACCATTGGAGCAATTGAGAGGAGGACCGACGCAATCACAATACAAGCAAGGATACAACGCGCTGGACCATCAATATCAACCACCGGAAAATAAAGGAAGGAGGAAAATAATAATGCTTCCAAATTCGGTTTGGTTTTCTCCTTTTCCTTTTCTTTATTTTCAGCTTTTGTGCAAGTTTATATATACGTAGCATTTTCTGTTTTTATTTATTTTCAGCATGTGTGATAATAGTAGAGTTAGTTTAAGATCACCATGAATAAAGTTTCCCACCTTGATCAACCTTTGGTAAAAATATTAAGTTGATGCCATGATAATATATGATGAAAAGTTGCCACTTTGCTCAACTTTTGTACTTGTTTTATGCATGATTAAGATGACGCTCTCTTTAATATAAATCTGAAATTAATTAAATGCTAGCTTAATCTTTTGTGGAGGTTATGATAAAAATAAGACCCATAGTGTTATCTTCATGCTCTCAATTTTGGATGAGTTAAAGATGATTTGTTCTTAAAAATATATATGCTAACCTTGTCACTAATGCTACTTGCATTTTGCTCTACCTATCCAAAGACATATATATATTGAGTGCATGAACCTTAGTATACAAGAATTATTCTTGGGTGAGTTATTTAAGGGCTTGATTTCTCTGGCCCGTGACTAAGAAGATGGTCATTTTGTTTTTGTGTATCTATCTTTTTGCTAGCCTTTCTATCTGTGCATTGTGTATCCCCACATCGGAGATTTCACAAACCTCACCGAATATTCACCCTTAAAACCAAAAATATCATCTTTTGTGTTTACCTCCTTGACCACAACCTATCATTGAGTATGGATCGTCAATTCAAGGAAGATCGCAAGCTGGTGCCAAGATTCAAGATTTCAAGTATCTCTCCAAAGGAAAAATATTTCTAGTACCTACCTTATCTCTATCACCTCTTTGCCCGAGGACGAGCAAACGTCTAAGCATGGGGGAGGAGGTAGGTACAATGCAATTTAGAGTTTACAGGGAGCAAATAAAAAATGATGAAAGAAGAAAAAAATGAGTACAAAAAATGATGTGTATAAAGAAAAAAGAGATAAAGAAAAAATACGTATGAGAAAAGAAAAAAAATATGAGTTTATAAAAATAAAATGAAGTGAACTCCCCGGTTCTCTAAAGTGCATTAGGAATCTCAAAAGTTTCAAGATTTAAGATCCAAACTCATCTTTCCAACCATGTGCAATCCAATAACAAGGACTTCCTTTGTGCCTCGGGATCACTCTTTGCCATTTGCACATGTCCACCTATCTCAAAGTGTGTGTATTTTTCTCTCCCACTCCTTGATATAACATTATTTTCCAATGACCTTTTTGACGAATCTCGGTAAGACCATGAGAAGCTTGTCTTGTTTTGACAACATCTCACTTATAATATCTTGGTAGGTCTAAACTTTTCCCATATAGCTCCACATAAAGCCTTCCACTATATATATTGAGAGGGGAAAGAAGTAGAATGAATAGGCTTTGAGAGACAAGATGGGATGAGAGTACAAGAGCACGATGCAAGGAAGTTTATTTTTTGAACTTGGTTTAGCTCTTTTTCTTCATATCGCTCTTAATTTCAAAGTTTCTAAGATTCATTTGAAATTTGGGAGCATGAGGTAATTACTTGTGGGAAGTGCTTAAATTAATATCAACCCTCCATAAGGATGAAGGCTAGTACATTATGGAACTTTAATAATTAAATCCTTGAGAGAATTATGTTTTCTCGTGTATGATCAAGTGCAGGGTATAAGCAATGAAAGGCAACACTGATATTCATTAAAGGCTTACTCGAGGACGAGCAAGGTTTAAGCATGGGGGAGATGTTGACGGTGAATTTCCATCAACCTAGCCATGAGTTTACCTTTAATGTTGGCATTGATTTATTATTCTAACCACTGGAACTAACCTCTCGTATATAACAAGTTCACTCTTGCATGTCGATTTTGGAGTTTATTGTTTACGCAGGAAATCTACGCTGAAGAGGAGACTTTCGGGATAAGTTCATCAAGCACTTATCCCGGGCCCGGTTCGACGCCCCCTTTGACCTAGTCGCCTCTCGGGCTATTTATAGCCCCCTGGCCGAGAGCCACGAGGAGATACATTCGTCATCTGCCGAAATACATTTGTCATCTGCCGTCAAGGAACAAAGAAGAGAGGGACACCGTTCTGGAGAGGAGAGGGTCGCGATGGTTGACTAGGGTTCCCCTAGCCGATGTGGGAACCTTGCATGGAAGACCACGTCGGAGTTCCCGGAGCTAGGATCAAGATCGAGGTAGGATCTCGGTGGTGATCTTGTCCATGTATGATACTCTCATGTTGAATAAGGGTGCGTTGTGACAGGATGGTGGCTCCAAAAGGTGGGTGTCTTCGGAGTTGGAATGGAAGCCACGATTTAAAGAGGCTAGTTATGAGATTCGTTTGCTTTATTCTTCTTTGCTTTGGAACTTCAACAAATGACCCAATCCAATCTCTAGATTGGTTTTATCTCTCTTTCTCTTGCTACCTCTGGTGTTTAGTAGATTAGATGCTGACGAGGGCCCGGATTAGGGCCCCCCTTTGATGGCGAGATTATCTCCCCTAAAAAAGACAAGACATTCCAAACACCATTGACAATGTGAAGGCCAAGATCGACAATGTCAAGGCAAAGATTCAGGACAAGGAGGAGAAAAGATCCTGGTCAAGACCCACACTGGCAAGATGTCCAGTCTTTGACCAGTTGGCTACATCTCCGACCAGTTTCCCACTAGAGGAACCCCCACGATAAGTCTCCACCTCGCACGATGTTGACGGATAAAACTCGTATCCACCTATGATCCGCAAGCGTACGGACCTACACCTTTTTCACCACGGGATTCCCAAGGTTCTTGTCAATCCGCGGAGCAAGGGGATTACTAGCGCTTAACCAAGTACTAATCTAGTTGACTAAGGAAACCTTTAAAGAGAGTATTAATCTAAAAGTAAAGACAATCTAACCTAAGTTAATCTAAGTTAAGTTGATCAAACAAATCTAGGGTTAAACTAGATGGTAAAGGGGTGAACACAAGAGAGTGAGCAAGAAAGATAAGCGTTCCCTCCCTAGGATCTAGGATAACATGGTATGCATCTACTACACGAAAGCGGTAAACCAATCTACCGGGGGTTGTGACCACGGTTTCGCCCTTTCCCTCCTCTCGTCTCGTCACTACGAGAAGGTATTCGTGACTAGACCTATGATGGACACGGTATGTTGATGGAATCTATGGGAGTAGCGGATATCATACGCCCGAAAAACACGGTGGCCTACCTTAATCATCAAAGCATCATCAACATGAAAACAATAGATTGAAACCACGAATCAAGTAGCGATCACATAGCATGTATCCATCTAATCCTAGGGATGAACGGAGACATTACCCCATCATCTTACACGGATTGAAGCACATAGGGGTGATGGAGACTCCGAAGAATGTCGTTGATGAAGATGGCGGAGATGGAGCTTGGGAAAACCCCTAGGCCAGCGGCTTGGAGTCCTCCTCTTGCTTCCTTCTCTCCGCTCGCGTTGATCCTTGCGAAGAGCTCATCTAACTCTCTACCTCATCTTGCGGCGGCGGTTTTCTGGTGATTGGCATCGGTAGGATGATTTGTTCGATGTGGCGGCCGACGGCGGCGGAGGCAATAAATAGACAAACACCTAGGGCAAAGGGGGGACCGAACCGACCCCGGAGTGGGCTGGGCCGGTCGGCCCGGGCCGGCCGGCCCGAGCCTACGCCGGCTGGTTCGGCCCCGGTTTCCTCCCCGGTTGCTTCTCGCGTGATCCCTTATTTGTGTGCACTTGCATGTGGGCCTTTGACGTCGTTTCCTTCACGGTTAAGGCTTGAATCCTTGCTATGCAAGCTTCGCTGTTTTCTGGTTGAGTCCCTGAAGACTTGCACGTTGACGCTTCGGTCCTCGGGTAATTTGGAGTCATGTTCATCGCGTGTCTTGACTCTTATCGGGCTTCATGATCTTCTTCCAAAGTGCTTGGTGAACTTATCCCGAAAGTCTCCTCTTTAGCGTGGATTTCCTGCGTAAACAACAAACTCCAAAATCGACATGCAAGTGTGAACTTGTTACATCATTAGTATGCCTAGTGGCGGGTTAGTTGCAAATCATAATCGAAACCAATGTATAACAAGTACTCTAAGTTGACGGAAATTCACCGTCAACATCTCCCCATGCCTAAACCTTGCTCGTCCTCGAGTAAGTAATCCTTGCTTAAAAGGGAAATCAATGTTGCCTTCCAATGTTGTCCCTGCACTTAGTCATTCATGATGAGGCAAATTGCTCTCTCTTAAGAATTTATTTTTAAAGTTCAAGTTGTGACCGATTTCTTTTTCATTATGGAAGATAGACTAACAATAAAGAACAAGCCACATTTAACACGATGCTCTCAAACTTAAGTGAACTTCAAACCATTACCTTGTCACATGGAAGATTTTCAAAAAGATGCATATCCAACATAAGTGAAAATCTCTTGCAAAAACTCATGAAAACACTCATCTCATCAAGTCACTCAAGCCTATACTAGATTATTTTCAACCTACTCTACTCATATGTGATAGTGGAAGGCTTATGTGGAACTTGGAAGGTTAAAAACAATCCTAGCAAAACATACATCCGAAATATTGTCAAATTAAGAGAGAGATCTATTGGAATTACCGAGACTCGTCAAAAAGGCCATGGAAAATAAATGTTGGAAAGAGAAAGGGACGAAACACACACATTTAGATAAGTGGACATGTGCAAGTGGCAAATGGATGATCCCGAGGCACGAGTGAAGTCCTCGTTATCGGATTGCACATGGTTGGAAGATTTGAGTATGGATTTGTCATCAAGGCACTTGAGAACTTATGAAGCAAAAAGAACCGAGGAGCATCTTTATTGTTTTATTTATTTTATTTCCTTCTCATTTTTCTCTCTTTCTTTTTTTTCACTTTATTCTTCCTATTTTCTTACTTTTCTTTTTATCTTATCATATTTTTTTTTCATTTTTCATTTTTTTCTTCTTTTTTCTTCTTTTTTTTGCTCCTCAAAACTTTTTGCAACATAATACTTACATAGCATTTGTGTCAGAGAATGACTCCTCCCCCATGCTTGAACAATGCTCGTCCTCGAGCATAAAAGAGAGGGGAAATGACTGCTAAAGTAAGTATAAATTCCATAATATTGCGGAATATTTGAATCTCCATCGAGAATTTTACTCCATACTCAAATTGGGTTATGGACAAGGAGGTGATCACAAAAAGATGTTTTTGGTTTAGGGTGGACGCCCAGCGAAGTTTGTGAAATTTTCGATGTGAAAACCCACAATGCTTGGACAAAAAGGCAGTTGGTGTTTTAGACCGGCAACCTACTAAGGGGAGTACCCGAAGTAGATGAATGTGGCCTCGCCGAGATCGGTAACTCGAAGGAAGAGACACGTGGCACACAATTGTGACGCCCCAGGTTTTTAATTACCATCATTAGCGCTAATGACCGGATCAGTCGGGTCAAACCGGTCAAACACCGGTCAAACCTAGGTCAACCTGGGTCATCACCCCGAAAACCTCGCCAATGAACCCTAATGAACCCCTTGACCAAGTTTGCACACACCCATAGTCGACCCTTGGCCAAAGACACGGTCAAAACCGGCTTAACCGTTGACATCAGCGAATGTCGTCCGGAACTTTTGCCGTGTTCTCCAAAATTCACTTAAACACTTAAAATTCTACCTTTATGAAAGTTGTAGATCTTGTTGAGGGACACAACTTTCATGTAGATTGGCATTTCAAATTTTGAGTGGAAATTGGTGAAAAACTCGATCGATTGACAGTACCTCCTGTTTTCCAGAACAGGCCGACATTCAATGTTGGCACGACGTTCCTGCAAAATCCGTCGAGAAAAGCACTAGACGACCTTTACAAAAGTTGTAGAGGGTAGCTAGATCTACAACTTTCGTATTCATCACTTCATGCACTTGTATTCAAAAATTTGGTGAAAACTTCGCTTGAACAGGGCCAATCCGAATAAAACCAGGCACTCCCGCGCGCCAGAGCGCCAGGCCGCGCCGGCCGCCCGCGTCTCGGCTTCCGGCCCCGCCGGCGCACGTTCCCCGGGCCGCCTCGCATGTTCCCCGGGCCGCCGCGTGCCCCAAGGCGCCTCGAACGCCGGGAACGCCACGGAGTCCGCGCCGGTCACCCCCCGTCCGCGCCTAGAACGTCGCGCCGCCGTACTCCTCCCCGCCCGCGCGCGGTACGACCGCCGCCGCCGCCGTCGCCGTGCCCCGCCCGCGCCGCCCTTCGTGTGCCCTCGCTCGCGCACTCCCTATAAAGCGGCCACCGCTCCTCCCGTGGTGCACGGGACCCCGGCCGCCGACCGGCCGTCCGCCAGCGCCGAGGCAGAGCTGCCGCGGCGAGCTCCCGTGCCGAGCCGGCTAGACACCAAACCAAGTCAATTCCCGTGGTCCTTGACACCTACCACAACTCACCGACGTGCCGTCCCTCCCACAGAGCCGCCCACCGCGCCGGACCTGCTGTTCCAGCGGCGGCCAGTGCCGAGCGCCGCCGAGCACCCCACCGCCGCCACCTTCCCCCTGTCCAAGCACCCAAACTAGGCCCTAGACTCCCTAGGACCCTCCTCCGCTCCTTCCCCGGCCAGGAACCGCGCCGGCCTCGCCGGATTCCGGCAGCCCGCGCCGGCCGGCCGCCCCGAGGGCCACATTGCAAAACAGTGAGTCTTCTCAGGGGCCTAATCGCAAAAGGGTAACTCCAATAGTTAAACAGAATTGCTGATTCTTGTAAATTGCGTAGAAAATCGTAGAAAAATCAGAAAAATGCAACGCCAATTTTGTTGGATTCGTGGTGAATTATGCTACAACTTTTGTTATTCTGGCCTGAGCTAATTCCTTATAGGTTTTGCATGAAAAATACAAATGTGAAAACCCTAGATCTGCAATATCTCAAAAACCATAAATCCTCTGTAGCTAATTTTTGGATATGTTGTGTGTTAGGTCATGCTAGCTCCTATGCCAAAAATTGCACAAAGTTATGATGTAAATCGTTTTATAAAAATGTTTTTCCATTTCTGCCAGATCTGCCCAAATGATTTTTCCTGTTAAATATATTTATGTTCTTGAGCCCAACTTGTGCACACTGTCTTGTAATGCCAAAATGCACATCTTGTGAATTAATCATGAGTTTTGGATTAATAGAAATAATTATTCTTGATTTATGCATGTTTTCCTTTGTAAATTAATAAACCAAGTTCAGTAGAGTTTCCATGTGAACATGCTGGTTATTTAGACTTATTTAGGATCAGAGAGCATGCACAAGAAAGTTGGGAGTATTTTGATGCTTATTTATTTTTGTATGCATTTATTTTGAATCACTAGCTAGCCCTTGATATTTTCAATAATATTTAATTTCTTAGCATCCAACACTTGCATGTGGGTCCAGTGGACCAGGATGGGTGCTAGTAGGCTTATGAAACACTCATTTAATTTTTGGTAATTTAATTGCTTAATAAAAGGCATAAATGCCCTTTTAATATTAAAGGGAAGTTAAAATAAAGAGAAACCTTTAATTAAATCTTTTCCTTTTTGAAAGTATTATTTAATAAAAATAAAAGAAATTTAATTATCATCACTGATAAGGAGTTAATTCATAAATAAAAATATTGATTACACCTTTGTTAGTGAAGATAAAAAGGAAATGAAGCTTTCACATGAAATGATAAGCTTAATAAAAACCTTTATTCAAATGTGGAATAAAAGAGTAACCCATGTACAACCAATAACCTTCCTAAAAGAGAAACATTAGATGAATGCTTGTTAAGGTGAATATGACCAACCCAGAGTTGGATAAGACAACAAACTATCACATCACCTAAAGTGCATTGCATTCCGTGTAGATCTTCGGACGGAGATTACTCCCTTGTCCCGGAAACCGAGGAAGGAGGAGCGGAAGCGTCGCTACGATACGTGGAAGTACTCGACACCGAGGGTGCCCAGGCTAACCTAGCTGACGAAGGCAAGCTCCGGTGCATCTAACCCAGTTTTAAAATTTCTTTATTCAAATATCTATGGATGATTGTGCATTTACGTTCAGGAGTTGAATGAAACCCTAGCTGCATGATCCCCAGGTACCCTTGTCCCTACTAGTATGATAGGTCAGTAGCTGCTAAGCTATAGGACCGTTACAAGTCGGGTGATGACCTCACTCGAGAGAATAGGTTCCTAGATAGGAATCATAATATATCCTAAATGGATTTCTCACGTGGTAAGAGCATGGGATCTGGGCTCCGGTCCAGTGGTTATGTGGGTTAAGTTTTTGAACGTACTAAGCACATGTCGGGTATGGGACCGGTAAGCCTAGTACCTTAATGAGGCGGCGAGGGATCCTACCATTACTACTCTTGGGATTCGCTCTCACGGCTAGCTACCGGTGGTGTATGGTGACTCTGGGTGTACTGGGTGGGACATGCCAGATAGCCTGCACCAAAGACTGTAAGATTCGATCCCGACCCGAGGATTTCTGGGGACGGCCTGGGAAAGTTGTCCTCGCGGGGACAGCCTACTGTGTGTTTGGGTCTACCTTGCAAGGTTTAAATCAATCGATTGTTGGCCTCTCACCGTTATCCGAGACTACTTACTCCACTAGTCATGTGATCCCTAATGATGGAAGTTGATGAATATTATGCTTGATTAATTGTATTGTACAACTTTGTTTGTACTAGTTGGCTAATGTAGTAAAAATGAAAACTACTAGAACTTGCGCTAAAATCTTGAAAGTAAGGACCTACTCTTTGTTACTTTTTAGCAAAAGCAACACAGTTGCCAAAAAGCCTTTCATGGTCTAGTTTGGTGAAGTAGTTATCACCGACGGGTAAGACTTGCTGAGTATTAGTATACTCAGCATTGCTATAATGTGTTGATCCAGGTAATGCCTTCAGTGATGTGTGGCCCGGTGAGATCCCGCCGGCCGGGAGTTGGAGTGGGTGGAGGACGACTACGAAAGCATCATGGATGGCCTCCCGTGGTGTCTTCGCTTCCTTTAGTTTATTTCCATCTGCTTTTCAAAAACTCTGAACTGTTTCATCGTGACAAAAACTATGGTTTGTAATAAATAAACCCCTCGGGGTACAAATTTGGATATTAATGTTGTTGTATCTCTGGACTCGCCTTCGAGTGAGTTTTAATGCATATATTTCGATCCTTGTTCTTTTCATGTGATTTACCGGGCGTTAACCCGGCAGCTAACGACAGGATGATACTTTATTATTGCTTAATGACCAAAGTGGATCGGTCTTAGGCGATAGTACGGTATTTTCCTGGGCGGGTTGTCACAGTTGGCATCAGAGCTTATATGCACCGAGAGATTAATTAATAAACCGTAATCCTCGGTTTTTGAATAAAATATGCCAAGATTTTCTGATTTTCCAAAATACGTTGGTCCGCTAAGGATAAACTAGACCGAGAGGCCCTAGAGGGAATTTTGGGTTCTTTCAGGTGGCTTAATTAAACTTATGGTTTATTTTGCTAACTTCCAGCACATTACTTTATGTCAGACTTACTTTCATGCACAACCATACTAGTTCATCACGTTTTTCCATACGTGGTGGTACCACAGGAAGTCCTGTGAGGGACTAGTGAGACCTATTCCAATGGGTGTCACGTCGCGTTTGAGTCTCGTCACGTTTTGCCATACGTGATGGTACCATAGGGAAAGTCCGTGAGGGATGAGTGAGGCCTATTCCAATGGGCACTCACGTCGCGTCAGAGTCTTAAATAGGACGCTGTCCATGCAGCGACTTAACGCATTGGTGCCGTTTCTATAGTGAACGGTAATGTATGTGGACGCTTTCATGACGTGCTGGCACGGAAGGTTCATTTTACGGGGTACATAACAGCGCTTCGTTAGTTGTTAAGCGAGTACCGTATAGCTCTCGACTATATATTATAGGGAGAGACGAATAAAAGCCCTGCCACTGGCACTAACTTCGATTTTTGGCTTGATTGCCATGTGAGGTCAAATAGGACATCTTGCATGCATATTAAAAATCGAAACAACTAAAATGGACCCAAAAATCAAATTTCATATGTTTTCTAAGGAAGATTATGCTAGTGTGTGCTTTGTATAATCTAGAGTACCTCTCATACCTAGCCGTCGTGCTGCCTAAATTTTGGAAAAAGTTGTTACCTTGTGACAGGGTAATTCCATCAAATTGTTAAAAACAATTGCTCCTTAACTAGTTATCTTGTAATCGCAAGTCTCAATCCTAGTTCCGTTGGGTTGGTTCACACTTTCCTAGGAACATCTAGGTTCAGTACCATCCACCTTGTTCCTTGTTCGATGCTCAACCTTAAAAAAGTTTAAATAGGTGTTAAGGAATTTATTTTGAACCGGGAAAACTCGGGAAAGATTTGAGGGTGTTACGGATTTTTGGTTATGAATTTTTGTTCACAACTCGCGAACTTCAAGTCATTATGTATGTGTTCTCGCTTCGAGCTCTAACATACGGTTTGTGCCTTTGTGCACATGAATACCCAGCAATGCTCAACCGGAGAAAGGAACTTATGCTATTCTACTATGTCAGAGGGAATGTCTTGATCATAGAACTCAATATTCAATGGTGATTTCACCTACCAACTTGTTATCTTCATCGACTTGAATTTTCCCTCCAACTCCTTTTGCCCTTAAACATGTTGAAGCCTTAGACATAGAAGTCCTGTGAGGGACTAGTGAGACCTATTCCAATGGGTGTCACGTCGCGTTTGAGTCTCGTCACGTTTTGCCATACGTGATGGTACCACGGGAAAGTCCGTGAGGGATGAGTGAGGCCTATTCCAATGGGCACTCACGTCGCGTCAGAGTCTTAAATAGGACGCTGTCCATGCAGCGGCTTAACGCATTGGTGCCGTTTCTATAGTGAACGGTAATGTATGTGGACGCTTTCGTGACGTGCTGGCACGGAAGGTTCGTTTTCTGCAGGTACATAACAACGCTTCGTTAGTTGTTAAGCGAGTACCGTATATCTCTCGACTAGATATTATAGGGAGAGACGAATAAAAGCCCTGCCACCGGCACTAACTTCGATTTTTGGCTTGATTGCCATGTGAGGTCGAATAGGACGTCTTGCATGCATATTAAAAATCGAAACAACTAAAATGGACCCAAAAATCGAATTTCATATGTTTTCTAAGGAAGATTATGCTAGTGTGTGCTTTGTATAATCTAGAGTACCTCTCATACCTAGCCGTCGTGCTGCCTAAATTTTGGAAAAAGTTGTTACCTTGTGACAGGGTAATTCCATCAAATTGTTAAAAACAATTGCTCCTTAACTAGTTATCTTGTAATCGCAAGTCTCAATCCTAGTTCCGTTGGGTTGGTTCACACTTTCCTAGGCACATCTAGGTTCAGTACCATCCACCTTGTTCCTTGTTCGATGCTCAACCTTAAAAAAAAGTTTAAATAGGTGTTAAGGAATTTATTTTGAACCGGGAAAACTCGGGAAAGATTTGAGGGTGTTCTGGATTTTTGGTTATGAATTTTTGTTCACAACTGCCAGAACTTCAAGTCATTATGTATGTGTGCTCGCTTCGAGCTCTAACATACAGCTGTGCCTTTGTGCACATGAATACCCATCAATGCTCAACTGGAGAAAGGAACTTATGCTATTCTACTATGTCAGAGGGAATGTCTTGATCATAGAACTCAATATTCAATGGTGATTTCACCTACCAACTTGTTATCTCCATCGACTTGAATTTTCCCTCCAACCCCTTTTGCCCTTAAACATGTTGAAGGCTTAGACATAGAAACTCTCTTGAGAAGTCAAGGTTCTCAAATAGTCAATGTGGAGAAGTCATCCATCGTGTGTTCATTCTTGATCTCGGGTGGAATACCAACTTGAAGTACGTCTACAGACCTTGAATGAGGATTTTCAGTGCATGAGCATCGATTCCTGAATTTGATGCTTATGGCCACTGTGTTGTTCGGTTTTGTAAAACTTACCATAAATGAGCTTTCGTCATACATATTCTACTTGTCAATATTATGAACAAGCTTATGAATGTGTGTTTAATGAAAACTCAATTTTTCAGATGGTCGGACCGACACGCAACAATCCCAATGGTTTTGGTGCCTCAAGTAGTAATGACCCACCCCCGCCACCATCCACGACACCGACAGAGGCACTTCGACCACACAAACCGACTTATTGCGCCGGCTCCCGGATGCAACAACGGACGGACCGGCGCGTGCGGTTGTTGGAACGAGAGGCCTCCGCACGGGGCCAATCATGAGGGACCACATGCGGTCACTACCTACACCCGGTTTATTGGGATGAAGCCTCCAACGTTCACCAAGGCGGAAGAACCGCTTGAAGGCGACGCATGGGTCGGGGCCATAGAGGCCAAGTTTTCTCGCTTTCACCCTTCCTTGCTCCGAGGAGCGCAAGGCAACCTTTGCAACCTTACAACTTCGGGGGCGAAGCACTGATGTGGTGGGAACATTTCAAGTCTATGCAACCTGCTGGACATGAAGTCACTTGGGTTGAATTCAAGCAAGGTTTCAAGGACCACCATATTCCTAAAGGACTTATGGACAGAAAAATGAGAGAGTTGTTGGCTCTGAAGCAAGGAGCTGACACCGTGTACCAATATGCACAGAAGTTCAATAGTCTCTGCCAGTACGGAGGACATCACGTGGACACTGACGCCAAGAAGATGGAATGTTTCCGTGATGGTCTCGATGGTGACCTGTACGAAAGGCTAATACTGTTGGAACCCAATAGTTATCACGAGTTAGTAAACAAAGCTATCTCTCAGGAGGATGCTATGAAGAAGGCACATGAAGATAGGAAGCGACAAGCTGATTTCACTTCCGGCAGTGAATCGAGCAAGTAGTTCCGCTTTGTCAAGAAGCGTACTCATGGGTCTTCTCAATCTTCGCCATCTGGGCAGTGGAGAAGGACCCCACTCCAGGACAAGCCTTCGGGAAATCTCCAGTACCAAACGAATCCACAGCATGTGCCCAAGCTTAAGGAACTCCCGCCCCGCATATGCTACAATTGTAGACAGCCCGGGCATTTTGCCAATGAGTGCCCGAACCCCAGACAGCAAAAGCCCCAGCAGCAGAAGCAGAACCCCGGATCCACTAAGGGCAACCGCAACAAGAAGCCAAGCTTTCAAGTGAAGCACTACCAACCGAATTTCATAAGTAACCTCTCTACTCGGGAACCCTCCCTACTTTTTCTTTTACTTTCGAATCTCGGGACGAGATTCTGTTTAAGGGGGGTAGACTGTGACGCCCCAGGTTTTTAATTACCGTCATTAACGCTAATGACCGGATCAGCCGGGTCATACCGGTCAAACACCGGTCAAACCTAGGTCAACCTGGGTCATCACCCCGAAAACCTCGCCAATGAACCCTAATTAACCCCTTGACCAAGTTTGCACACACCCGTAGTCGACCCTTGGCCAAAGACACGGTCAAAACCGGCTTAACCGTTGACGTCAGCGAATGTCGTCCGGAACTTTTGCCGCGTTCTCCAAAATTCACGTAAACACTTAAAATTCTACCTTTATGAAAGTTGTAGATCTTGTTGAGGGACACAACTTTCATGTAGATTGGCATTTCAAATTTTGAGTGGAAATTGGTGAAAAACTCGATCGATTGACAGTACCTCCTGTTTTCCAGAACAGGCCGACATTCAATGTTGGCACGACGTTCTTGCAAAATCCGTCGAGAAAAACACTAGACGGCCTTTACAAAAGTTGTAGAGGGTAGCTAGATCTACAACTTTCGTATTCATCACTTCATGCACTTGTATTCAAAAATTGGTGAAAACTTCGCTTGAACGGGGCCAATAATCCGAATAAAACCAGGCACTCCCGCGCGCCGAGCGCCGGGCGCGCGCCGGCCGCCCGCGTCTCGGCTTCCCGCCCCGCCGGCGCACGTTCCCCGGGCCGCCTCGCATGTTCCCCGGGCCGCCCGTGCCCCAAGGCGCCTCAAACGCCGGGAACGCCACGGAGTCCGCGCCGTCACCCCCCTCGCCCGCGCCTAGAACGTCGCGCCGCCGTACTCCTCCCCTCGCCCGGCGCGGTACGACCGCCGCCGCCGTCGCCGTGCCCCGCCCGCGCCGCCCTTCGCGTGCCCGCTCGCGCACTCCCTATAACGCGGCCATCGCTCCTCCCGTGGTGCACGGGACCCCGCCGCCGACCGTGCCGTCCGCCGGCGCCGAGGCGTAGCCGCCGCGGCGAGCTCCCGTGCCAAGCCGCTAGACACCAAACCAAGTCAATTTCCGTGATCCTTGACACCTACCACAACTCACCGACGTGCCGTCCCTCCCGCAGCCGCCCACCGCGCCGACCCGCTTTGTTCCGGCGGCGGCCGGCCGAGCGCCGCCGAGCACCCCACCGCCGCCACCTTCCCCCCGTCCAAGCACCCAAACTAGGCCCTAGACTCCCTAGGACCCTCCTCCGCTCCTTCCCCGGGCCGAGAACCGTGCCGGCCTCGCCGGATTCGGCAGCCCGCGGCCGGCCGGCCGCCCCGAGGGCCACATTGCAAAACAGTGAGTCTTCTCAGGGGCCTAATCGCAAAAGGGTAACTCCAATAGTTAAACAGAATTGCTGATTCTTGTAAATTACCTAGAAAATCGTAGAAAAATCAGAAAAATGCAACGCCAATTTTGTTGTATTCGTGGTGAATTATTCTACAACGTTTGTTATTCTGGCCTGAGCTAATTCCTTATAGTTTTTGCATGAAAAATACAAATGTGAAAACCCTAGATCTGCAATATCTCAAAAACCATAAATCCTCTGTAGCTAAGTTTTGGATATGTTGTGTGTTAGGTCATGACTAGGTCCTATGCAAAAAATTGCACAAAGTTATGATGTAAATCTTTTTATAAAAATGTTTTTCTATTTCTGCCAGATCTGCCCAAATGATTTTTCCTGTTAAATATATTTATGTTCTTGAGCCCAACTTGTGCACACTGTCTTGTAATGCCAAAATGCACATCTTGTGAATTAATCATGAGTTTTGGATTAACAGAAATAATTATTCTTGATTTATGCATGTTTTCCTTTGTAAATTAATAAACCAAGTTCAGTAGAGTTTCCATGTGAACATGCTGGTTATTTAGACTTGTTTAGAATCAGAGAGCATGCACAAGAAAGTTGGGAGCATTTGATGCTTATTTATTTTTGTATGCATTTATTTTGAATCACTAGCTAGCCCTTGATATTTTCAATAATATTTAATTTCTTAGCATCCAACACTTGCATGTGGGTCCAGTGGACCAGGATGGGTGCTAGTAGGCTTAAGAAACACTCATTTAATTTTTGGTAATTTAATTGCTTTATAAAAGTCTTAAATGCCCATTTAATATTAAAGGGAAGTTAAAATAAAGAGAAACCTTTAATTAAATCTTTTCTTTTTTGAAAGTATTATTTAATAAAAATAAAAGAAATTTAATTATCAGCACTGATAAGGAGTTAATTCATAAATAAAAATATTAATTACACCTTTGTTAGTGAAGATAAAAAGGAAATGAAGCTTTCACATGAAATGATAAGCTTAATAAAAACCTTTATTCAAATGTGGAATAAAAGAGTAACCCATGTACAACCAATAACCTTCCTAAAAGAGAAACATTAGATGAATGCTTGTTAAGGTGAATATGACCAACCAGAGTTGGATAAGACAACAAACTATCACATCACCTAAAGTGCATTGCATTCCGTGTAGATCTTCCGGACGGAGATTACTCCCTTGTCCCGGAAACCGAGGAAGGAGGAGCGGAAGCGTCGCTGCAGTACGTGGAAGTACTCGACACCGAGGGTGCCCAGGCTAACCTAGCTAACGAAGGCAAGCTCCGGTGCATCTAACCCGGCTTTAAAATTTCTTTATTCAAATATCTATGGATGATTGTGCATTTACGTTCAGGAGTTGAATGAAACCCTAGCTGCATGATCCCCAGGTACCTTTGTCCCTACTAGTATGATAGGTCGGTAGCTGCTAAGCTATTGGACCGTTACAAGTCGGGTGATGACCTCACTCGATAGAATAGGTTCCTAGATAGGAATCACAATATATCCTAAATGGATTGCTCACGTGGTAAGAGCATGGGATCTGGGCTCCGGTCCAGTGGTTATGTGGGTTAAGTTTTTGAACGTACTAAGCACATGTCGGGTATGGGACCGGGTAAGCCTAGTACCTTAATGAGGCGGTGAGGGATCCTACCATTACTACTCTTGGGATTCGCTCTCACGGCTAGCTACCGGTGGTGTATGGTGACTCTGGGTGTGCTGGGTGGGACATGCCAGATAGCCTGCACCAAAGACTGTAAGATTCGATCCCGACCCGAGGATTTGCGGGGGACGGCACGGGGAAAGTTGTCCTCGCGGGGACAGCCTACCGTGTGTTTGGGTCTACCTTGCAAGGTTTAAATCAATCGATTGTCGGCCTCTCACTGTTATCCGAGACTACTTACTCCACTAGTCATGTGATCCCTAATGATGGAAGTTGATGAATATTATGCTTGATTAATTGTATTGTACAACTTTGTTTGTACTAGTTGGCTAATGTAGTAAAAATGAAAACTACTAGAACTTGCGCTAAAATCTTGAAAGTAAGGACCTACTCTTTGTTACTTTTTAGCAAAAGCAACCCAGTAGCCAAAAAGCCTTTCATTGGTGAAGTAGTTATCACCGACGGGTAAGACTTGCTGAGTATTAGTATACTCAGCCTTTCTATAATGTGTTGATCCAGGTAATGCCTTCAGTGATGTGTGGCCCGGTGAGATCCCGCCCGGCTGGGAGCTGGAGTGGGTGGAGGACGACTACTGAAAGCATCATGGATGGCCTCCCGTGGTGTCTTCGCTTCCGTTAGTTTATTTCCGCTGCTTTTCGAAAACTCTGAACTGTTTCATCGTGACAAAAACTATGGTTTGTAATAAATAAACCCCTCGGGGTACAAATTTGGATATTAATGTTGTTGTATCTCTGGACTCGCCTTCGAGTGAGTTTTAATGCATATATTCGATCCTTGTGCTTTTCAAGTGATTTACCGGGCGTTAACCCGGCAACTAACGACAGGATGATACTTTATTATTGCTTAATGACCAAAGTGGATCGGTCTTAGGCGATAGTACGGTATTTTCCTGGGCGGGTTGTCACAACAATTTAGACAGGTTCGGGCCGCGAGGTGCGTAATACCCTACGTCCTGTATGCTGCGTAGCTCTGGATTGATTGGGCACGATTACAAGATGGTGTAATAGTGCGCCGTGGATTGGATGAGATGAGATGCTAGAGAAAGGTTCCTGGCCAGCCTTATATAGTCCGGGAGGCAGGGTTACAAGTCGGAGTAGGGAGAGAGTACTAGTCGGGTACGTCTAGGAGTCTTCCATACAGCGCAGGACATGTACAACTTCCTAACCGAGTACTTCTCCTCCGTAATCCTTGTGCTCCACGCCTTCAGGTGCCGTGTAGCGCAAGCCGGGTAGTCCCAGGGGCCCACCGAGTAGTCGGTCCTGGTACCCACCAAGGTAGTGGGCCCAGGGAGGTCCATACGACAAGCCCCCGAGTACTTTGTAGTCGAGAAGGATAGCTTCAAGTACTCTTGACGGCCTTAACGAGTAGTCCTCAAGCGTACCCGAGTACTACAAGCCAAAAGTCCTCAAGAGTAGTCGAAGCATCCCGAGGCTGGAATGTACTCCAGCTGATGTTTGAGCAATCTTGAAGTCTTCTCGAGTAGTCCCAAGCGTCCTTGAGTGCTGCCTTCGAAGGTCTTCAAAAAATGCCCGTCTTGTCTTGAAGCCGGAGCTGATATGGAAGTGCGTTGCAAAATCGCACTCCATATGGAGTATCCCCCGAGCCTTAAGTTGAGCCGCAGGCTCTGGCTGAGGGTCCATCTGAAGTCTTGGCAAGAAAATCCCGAAAAATCCAGAGAGAAAAAACCGAAGGACACGTGGCACGGAGCCCCCGAGCCTTGAGTCAAGTACTTCCTCTCGAATTGAAGGGTCATCTTGAAGAATGTGTCCTGAGATGCTCCTGAGTCTTGTCGCTTCCCAGGTAGTCGAGTAGAAGTAGCCGAGCCCTCGAGGTGAGGCGCGTCGACTAGTAGAATGCGAAGAGTCACGCGCGGCCGCTGAGTCAGCTGAGCGCGGACTTATCCATCTGGCCGTTGGAGGGCCGGTTTGACTTATAAATAGAAGCCAAAACCCTTAGGTTATTTCACCCATCGGCCGCCGTAGCCATTTCGAATCGATCCGAGGCGGATCCACTTCCGGCCGCACGCAGCCGCCGCAGTAGATCTAAGTGCGCCACCACCCAGAGCTTCCAGAGTAGCCCCCGAGCGGATGCGCGTGAAGATGCCCTGTACTTGGAGAATGAAGCCTTCACCGTCCAAGTCTTCGAAGGTCGCCGGGAAGAAGAGAGGCCGTGACGAGACCGCCGCGGCTGCCACTGGGGCAGCGCCGCCGATGTCTCCACCGCGGCCAGATCCAAGCCGCGAGTGGAAGAAGTCGAAAGTGAAGACCGAGGATCTATTGGCCCTTCTCAACAGCGGATTTATCTGGGAGAAGGAAGTGGATATGTGGAGAGCCGCCGCCGGAGATCCGTACCCCATGGAGAAAGCTGAAGACGAGATCCCGATGTTCGCGCGCTTCGCGGAGCGCGGACTCGCGCTTCCGGCCAGTGACTTCTTCAAGGGCCTCCTCGGGTACTACGGAGTGGAGTACCTCAATCTGAACTCTAACGACATTTTCCATACCGCAGTCTTCGTCCATTTTTGTGAAGCATTCCTTGGGATCAAGCCGCACTGGATCCTGTTCCGGAAATTCTTCCTGGTGAAGCCGCAGCCAAGCGCCAGCAATCCTCGAGTAGTCGGAGGAGCTGGCATCCAGATGAGAGAAGACACCGCTGAGCAGTACCTGGCGTACAAGCTCATTGACTCCAACGCCGATTGGAAAGCGAGGTGGTTCTATGTCACGAACCATCACCCCGGCCTACTGAAACCGAGCGGGAGGCAGCCCAGGCACCGGGATTGGTGGAACACGGAGCCCACAATGCAGGATGGGATCCAGCTCCCCGAGCTGCTGGCACGCATCAAGGTGCTCAGAGAAGCTGGACTGAGGGCCGAGCACGTGGCCTTCAGTTTCATGAAGCGGAGGGTGCAGCCGCTGATGGCCCGCGACACCTTGGGTTTTGAGTACACCGGCGACAACGACACGTCGCGGATGCCCGGAGGCGAGATGGACGACGACGACATCATCGAGAGGCTGACACGGATCTTCAAGGATATGCCGCCGTACACGGCGTGCCCCGTCCAGGAGTACTCCGCCGCGCGCCCGCCAAAGGAGGTAAGTAGTCGTACCCCTTAGTTGAGTAGTCATTGCTTGTGAGTAGTCACACTGAAGTCTTGTGCCTTGCAGGACGACTTGAAGAGGTTCGTCTCCGAGCCGCAGCCGCCCCCTCAGGGAATCGAGATCCCGAAGGAGGGGAAAGCCAAAGCCAAGGAGCGGCAAGAGGTCGGCGAAGGCGATGACACCATCATCGTAGAAGATACGTCCGACGACGACGACGACGACGAGACGCTACAAGACCGCTTCCGAGCCGGCGGTCGAGGTTTAGCCGTCCGGTGCTTGCCTCATGTACCTCTTGTGCAAGACCCGCCTGGGCCAGCTCCGGAGGCTAGTCTGGCTGCGCCGCCACGGAAGCCGCGCAACCCCACCCGCAAGCGGGTGGCGAAGAAGCTGAGGGTCTCAGAGACCACGCCTCAAGAGGTAAGATGTCTTGACTAGTGTAGTCGAGTACCCGTCGTGCGAGTACACTTGCTGATGATTGATCTTCCTTGTATGCAGGAGGTGCCGCCGACGGAACCCGTCGAGGAGGGCGACGAAGGCGAGTGGGACACAGTGGGGGAGCCGGCTGGGAGTCGTAGCCCAGCCCCCACTGTTGAAGAACTCATAGCGCAGTTGGAGCGCCAGCCCCCTGCTCCTCAGGGGAGCACAGAGCCTGCGGCCACTGCCGCTGAAGAAGTAGTAGCCACGGGAGCGCAGGAGAGCGCTGCACCGACTACTGCTGCTGGAGGAGAAGCAACAGCCACAGAGGCGCAAGAGGAGGCGCCCACCGAAGCTGGACTGGTAGATATTGCTAGCATCCTCGGTGCCCCGGCCGTGACGATAGTCCGGTCCAGCCTGTAAGTACTGAGCCTTCCCGAGTAGTACTTGGTGTAGTAGTTGAACTTGAATGACAACCAGCTTTGTGTACTTCTGCAGGAAATCAACAGACTTGTCCTGGGAGGGAGATGAGCCCTCCGCGACGGTGGCGGAAGAAGTCGCGCCGCCCGCCGAGGAGTCTACCCCAGCCCCTCAGGCGGAGTCAGAAGTGCCAGCCGCTGGAGCTGCGTTGCCCGAGGCTAGCGTGGTTGAGGGTGAGTACTCTACTGAGGCTTTAGTCTTCCCCATAGAGTAGTCGTAGTTGCTGATGAACTTGACGTCTTCTTGTCAGGCGTCGAGGTTGAAGGGAGCAACATCCCTGCAGCGGTGCCCATGGAGAAGTCGACACCACAGGCGCCGGAGGCTACTGAGGGGAGCCCCCGAGCCGATGGAAGAGGTTGCCGAGGAAGCCGCCGCGGCGACCGGAGGAGAGGAGGCCACCGTGCCACCAGAGGTTGCCCTGGAGGTGGCTATCCGCTCCCCGGAGATCCAGGACGCAGAGCCCATCCGCTCTGCGCCGATGACGGAAGCCGCCGCGAGTAGTCGTGGCGGGGTGGAGCTGCTCGCGGACTATCTGGTGGACCCGGCAATGGTGGCCAGGCACCTGGAGGCAGTCCGCCAGGCTGAGCAGTGGATGAAGGTAAGTAGTCTTAGCTTCTGAGTAGTCAATCCTCTATTGTTGAGTACTCGTTGACATGAGTCGTCTGTGCAAGACGTCGTGGAGAGGTCCCGCGAGAAGTCCAACATGCTGCAAGGCTTTGGTGACACGGTGCTCCGGGCTGAGGCATTAGAAGATCAGCTTGTGAAGTCACGGAAGCACGCGGCCGCCATGCAGTCCAAGCTCGACGCCGCTTTTGCCAAGTATCACAATGACATCCAAGAGTTGCAGGCAAAGGGCGATGACTTGGTGCGGAAGAACAAGAGCCTCCGCAACAAGAACAAAGGTACGCCGCTAGACTTATTGGGTAGTTGTTGGAGGTCGAGAGGTAGTCTGACCCGCTGCGCTTTGTTGTATTTGCAGAGCTTGAGGGCCAAGTGGAGCAGTTGAAGTCCTCGGAGACAAGTATGAAGAACCTCTTCTACCGGGAGCAGGAAGCCCGCCAGGTACTCGAGCTCGACTACAAAGAACTTGCCTTCGAGTGCGAGAAGCACATGGAGCTTCAAATTGCTTCTGACCACGATCTCGTCAACTTCTACAAATCATTGCAGAAGTTGAATGAAGATTGCGAGGCGCTGCGGGCCCAGCTGAAGGATCTTGAAGAAGCCGCGCTGCCGATCGCAAGGCTCTTGGTGCCGCACCCGGGCGGCCCCAAGATCGCTCCGTTCGTGGATCGCCTCAGGGAAGCCCCCAGCCGGCTGGCAGCTTATGTGAAGCATATGGCGAGGTCGATCCCGAAGCAGGTCTTGGCCTTCATGAAGTCTTACTTCCCGAAGGCACCGGTGGAAGTAGTCGCTGGCGGGGTAGCCGCCAACTGCACCGATGCGGAGTACGCGGAGCCGCCGGGAGCGTATGGCTCCCATTGCGGAGCAAGTAGCCGATAAACTCAATCTCCAGTAGCCCTGTAATAGTTAGCTCGTAGCCAAAGTTGTACAAAAACAATTGTAATGAATTGCTTAAGTATTAATGAAAGAAAAATTTCCAGCAATGAGTACTCGTAGTCGCGATCTCAGAGTGCGGAGCCCCATCGTGGAGTGGATGCGAGTAGTCGTACTCGGCAGTAGTCCCGTTGAGGGAAGTAGGCAGTAAAGAAGTTGATGAACGATCAAAATTTATTACTGAAGAAGGACACCTGGATGGCCAAGGCCGTAGTTACAGAGTAGTCGCCTGGACCCGGAGGCCGCTTATAGCTAAGTGGTGCTAGGGCGAGTAGCCGCTTACAGTAGTAGATCCGTAGGTAGCCGTGTAGGCTAGATCTTGGAGTACATGGTCTCTTGGTAGACCGCTGCTAGAGTCCTTTGTCGCTCATCGCAGCCCAGGATCCGTAGGTAGCCGCGCGGGCTGGATCCTGGAGAGGGGTAGTCCGGAGACTGGAGCCAGGACCCGGAGGCCGCTTACGGCAGAGGGGTGTTGATGTAGTCGTGTAGACTTGAACCCCGGAGTAGTCGTGTAGACTAGGCGTAGAATCGACAGAGCTGGTCGATGTTCCACGAGTTGTTGATGTCTTCGCCTTCAAGGGTCTGGAGGCGGTAAGAGCCCGGCTCGGTCACCTTTGCAACGGTGAAGGGACCTTCCCAGGGGGAGCTGAGCTTGTGTAGTCCTTCCGTGTTCTGGATACAGCGGAGGACAAGATCACCAATGTTGAAGGAGCGTTCCTTGACGTTGCGATTGTGGTAGCGTCGGATACCCTCCAGGTACCTTGCTGATTGGACGAGGGCAACGCAGCGAGCTTCTTCGAGGCTGTCGATGTCAACTCGTCCGTCGTCTTCCGAGACACCTTCGTCGTAGTGCTCCACTCGCTAGTGAGTTCCATATGACGTTGCCGGGGAGGATTGCTTCGGAGCCGTAGACCGAGAAGTAAGGGGGATTGCCCCGTTGGCTTGGAGGGCTGAGTCCGTAGCCCCCAGAGTGCATTGGGTAGTTCCTTGATCCACTTGCCTCCTTTGGATTTAGCAACATCGTGTAGCCGCTTCTTGAGAGCGTCGAGCACCATCCCATTGGCGCGCTCGACTTGTCCGTTGGCCCGAGGATGGGCAACCGAGACGTATCGACGTCGATCCCGCCGTTCTCGCGTACTCCCGAACTCGGTGGTTGTTGAAGTTGGAGCCCGGATCCGTGATGATGCGGTGGGGTAGTCCGTAGCGATGCACGAGTTCATCCAGAAGTCGAGTACTCGTCGCCTTGGGGCATGTGACCGGCTTGACCTCGATCCACTTGGTGAACTTGTCGATGGCCACCGATACTTTGTTGAAACCACCCGGCGCGGTTGGCGGTGGCCCAATCATGTCGAGCCCCCGCAGGCAAAGGGCCGGGTTGGCGGTATGGTGACTAGCTTGTAGGCCGGGACGTGTTGCCGCTTGGCGAAGTACCGGCATCCTTGGCACCTTCGACGAGTTCTTCGGCATCGCCCCGAGCCGTGGGGCCGCAGAAAGCTCGCCGAAGGCCTTGCCGACCGGCGTGCGGGAGGACGCGTGGTTGCCGCGGACGCCCTTGTGGATCTCCTCCAAGATGTCCTTGCCTTCTTCTTGCCGAGGGACGCACTTCATGAGTACTCCGAGAAGATGCGCCCCGCTTGTAAATCTTGTCTCCGACGAGGACGTAGGACTTGGCGCGGCGGATGAGCCGCTCGGCCGAGTTCTTGTCGAGGGAACCTTCTCGCTCGCCGAGGTAGTCGATGAAGGGTTGCCTCCGGTCCACGTCGATCATCATGACCTCCGTCCACCGGTGGGTGTGCCGAGATAGTGGTCGGTGGCGCCGCTCCGGGATGGATGGCGCGTGAAGCTCATGAACGAAGACACCCGCCGGTACTTGGAGCGCGGGTAGATCCAAGCTTCGAGAGGACGTCCACCGCAATGTTGTTGTCGCGGACGATGTGGTGGAACTCGATACCATAGAACTTGTTCTCGAGCTTGCGGACTTCTAGGCGTAGGCGTCCATGTTCTCCTTGTTGCGGTCCCGGGACTTGTTGACTTGGTTGATGACCACCGCGGAGTCGCCGTAGACTAGTAGCCACTTGATGCCCGGTGAAGCCGCGAGGCGGAGCCCGTGTAGTAGAGCTTCGTACTCGGCTTCGTTGTTTGAGACCTTCCGAGAAGATCTCGGGATGTACTTGAGTTGTTCGCCCGTTGGAGAGATCGGGAGTACCCCCGCACCGCGCCCTCGAGGTTGAGTGAGCCGTCGAAGTACATCACCCAATGCTCGGTCGCACGGTTGGAGTAGGTAGCCGGTTCTCCCGCCACTCGCCATGAAGTCGACTAGCGCCCGCGACTTGATGGCCGTGCGTGGCTTGAAGTCGATGGTGAGGGCGCCGAGCTCGACCGCCCACTTGGAGATTCTTCCGTAGCATCTTGGTTCTGGGCAGATGTCGCCGAGCGGGTAGTCGGTGACGACGGAGATCGAGTACTCCCGGAAGTAGTGTCGTAGCTTCCGCGAGGTGATGAGTACCGCGTACGGAAGCTTCGCACGGCTGATAGCGTGCCTTGGACTCTGATAGAACCTCGCTGACGAAGTAGACTGGGCGCTAGACTGGGTAGGCGTGGCCGTCTTCCTGCCGCTCGATGACGATGGCAGTACTGACCACGTGAGTAGTCGCAGCGAGGTAGAGCAGTAGCTGCTCGCCCTTGTGGGGAGCCGTGAGGACCGGTGGCTTGGATAGGAAGTCCGTGAGCTGGGCAAGGGCTTGATCTGCCTCTGGGTCCACACGAACTTCTCTTGATGCTTGAGTAGTTTGAAGAAGGGGATCCCCCGTTCTCCAAGCTTCGAGATAAATCCGGTCGAGGCCGCCATGCACCGGCCGGCTTCGGACGTCTTCGATGCTCGTGGGAGCTTTTATGCTGGTGATGGCGGAGATCTTCTCGGGGTTGGCTTTGATGCCGCGCTGGCTGATGATGAAGCCGAGTAGTTTGCCCGAAGGTACGCCGAAGACGCACTTGTTCGGGTTGAGCTTCCAGCGGTACTCGTGCAGGGATGCGAAAGTCTCTTCAAGGTCGTCGATGAGGGTGCTGGAGTCTCTGGTCTTGACGACCACGTCATCCACGTAGGCTTCGACGTTCTTGTTGAGTTGCCTCTTGAAGCGTGCCCGGATAGCTCGTTGGTAGGTGGCGCCGGCGTTCTTCAACCCGAAGGACATGGTCGTGTAGCAAGACATGCCAAACGGGGTGATGAACGCGGTCTTCTCTCGGTCTTCTTCCTTGATTGCGATCCGGTGGTACCCGGAGTAGCGCCGAGGAAGCAGAGCGGTCGCAGCCCCGCCGTGGAGTCGATGACTTGATCAATCCGCGGCAACCTAAAGGGGTCCTTGGGGGGGTGCTTGTTGAGGTCGGTGTAGTCGACACACATCCTCCACTCGTTCGAGTTCTTCTTGCGGACGAGGACGGGGTTGGCGAGCCACTCAGGATGGAAGACTTCTCTGATGAAGCCAGCCGCGAGTAGTTTGGCGAGTTCCTTCTTGATGGCATCCCGTCTGTCGTCGGCGAAGCGTCAGAGGTGTTGTCGCTTGGGGGTGGCCTTAGGATCGACGTTGAGGCAGTGCTCGATCAGCTCCCTGGGCACTCCTGGCATGTCCGCTGGCTTCCACGTGAAGATGTCGCGGTTAGCCCGAAGGAAGCTGATGAGCGCGTCTTCCTATTTGGGGTCGAGGCCAGCCCCGATGGTGGTGGTCTTGCTGGGGTCACCTGTTCCGAGGTTGATCGTCTTGACGAGTACCTCCTCAGGTGGCTGAGGCTTGTTGGCACTGTCAGACTTCTCCGGAATGTCGAGTTCGCTTGTAGCAAGCTTCTTCGACGCGGCGTAGACCTCCATCATCGCGTTGGGTACTTGATTCGTAGAGGCGATCTCCACGGCTTCTGTGTCGCAGTCGTGGGAGATCTTCAAGTCCCCTTGAAGAGAGAGTACACCCGCTGGGCTTGGCATCTTGAGTACCAAGTAGGTGTAGTGGGGCACCGCCATGAACTTGGCGATGGCCGGTCTGCCGAGGATGGCATGGTAGGAAGTCTCGAAGTCCGCGACCTCGAACTTGATGTACTCGGTACGGTAGTTGTCCCGAGATTCCCCAAAGGTAACTGGCAGGACCACTGAGCCCAGTGGGATAGCCGCGTTGCCGGGGACGATGCCGTAGAAGGGCGTCTTGCTCTTGGTGAGCATGTGGGTGATGTCGAGCTTCATTTTCTTCAAGGTCTTGGTGAAAAGGACGTTGAGCCCGCTTCCACCATCGATGAGGACCTTGTTGAGCTTGGAGCCCGCGACCACCGACTTCAGGACGAGGGGGAACCGTCTTGGTTCGGAGAAGCTGGTCCATTGATCCGCGCGGGAGAAGGTGATGGGTACCTCCGACCACCTGAGAGGGGTCGGGACCGCTGGCTCAATGGACATGACTTCACGACGGGTAGCCTTCTGCTCCCGCCTGCTGGGTAGCCCGCCGAAGAGGACGTTGACGGTCTTGTCGGGCTCCTGGAAGTCGTTGTTGTCGTCGTCCTTCTTCTTGCCCTTTTTGTCGTGAGGGTGCGGTGGCTCCGGCGTATCCTTGAGTGCGTGCCTGAGTTGGTAGCACTGCTCGGTAGTGTGGTTGCCGTTTGGATGCCACGGGCACCTCTCCTTCAGCAGGTCTTTGAAACCGCCGGAGTTCTTCTTCGAGTTCTCCTTCGCAGGGCGCTGGATAGCCGCGACAGTGTTGTCTGGCTTGCGCTTGCGGTTGGGACCCAAGTAGTAGTAGTTGTTGTTGTTGCGACCGCTTTGGTTCGCGTTGTTGCCGTTGCCGCCGCCCTGGTTCTGCTTGTTCTTGCCACGGATGGCGTCGTACTTGGCGTTGGCCTTGTCTTCTTCATCCACCCAGGACGTGATCATGTGCTTGAGGTGGGGGATGGACCTGGGGCGGCGACGACCGAAGTCTTCGAAGGTGCGGTGGTGGTAGAGGCCGTCTTGGAAGAGGTCGATGACCTCCTTGTCGGTGACGTCGACGACGGTAGCGCGCTTGTCGAAGAAGCGACGCATGTACTTGCGAAGGGTCTCGCCTTGTTCTTGCTTGACCATGGCCAGGTCCATGCGAGTACCCGATCGGCCCATGGCACCGCGAAGTTGCCGGTGAACTCGCTCCTTCGACCGGTCCCACTTGTCGATCGAGTGCTTGTCCGGCCGACTCGAGCCATGTGAGTGGAGCCTCGGTCCAGCGAAGGGGAAGTAGAGGCACTTGGTGTCATTGTTGCCGCCGCCGTTCTCGATGGAGAGGGCGTAGCACCTGAGCCACTGGATGGGGTCCTGCTTCGCGTCGTACTTGGTGATCCCCAAAGGCTTGAACTTGTCGGGGAGGAGCAAGTTGCGAAGTCGAGGTGAGAAGGCGGGGAAGCCGTTGCGTCGCCCTCGCGGTGGTCGACTTCTTCCGCCGCAGCTCCTCAATCTTTTGGCGGGCGTCGTAGCCGCCCTGTGAGGCGCTAGAAGCATGGCCGTTCGCGTGGCCTCGGCCGCCGCGACTTCCGCCGCCGCCAGCCCTCCCGTTGGCTCCATGGTTGGAGCTTCCGCCGTCGCTGCCGCCGCCGTCAGGATCATGGCCGCCGCCGCCGGCTGGGGCACGATGGGGGACGACATTGCGGTTGCTGTTGCCGCCCTAGGGACGTCCGCCGGCGTTGGAGCGAGTGCGGTTGGGTTCAGCTGGGAGCTCAGCTCGAGTACGGTTGGGACCGTTGCCGGCGCTGCGACTTGTAGCCTCATTGTCGCGGTGCCTGGTGGGAGGAGGTTGGTTGACTCTGTTGTCGACCCGCATGAAGTAGGCATCTTCAGCGAGCTTGGCGATGACCTCTCCAGCGCGTAAGCCCTGAGCCTGGCGTGCGATCACTGTGATCGATATGAGGCATTGCTCAGGGGTAGTGTGTACTCTGCTCTCGACCGCCTCGAGAGCTTCCGCAAGGTTGCGGACGGGGAAGTTGTCGCGGAGGCGTCGGCGACGTTCACTACGCTTCCGGTTACGCTCACGTCGAGTGTCTCTATCTGCAGGGTTCTCGTTTGGTGGAGTATCAGCAGAGAGCTCGTCGGAGGAGATGTCTTCCAGGTACTTGTCCTGGGCCGTCCCTGAAGGCCCTGGGGCGTCGCCAGCAGCCATGAAGACTTGGCGATCAGGGGTGCCAAGGCTGGACTCAGAAGGCGCCACCTCAGTTGGTGTGCTCGAGTTAGCCCGGGCTAGGGGTGTTCCCTCCTAGAACGGTAGCGAGTCGATGTAGGCGACGTAGCGTGAGTCTCCGCTTATCGTGTCCGAGCTTGCGGTCCGGCCGCAGACGAATCTGCCGGCCGGTGTGGATGTTATAACCAGCCCAGAGGCCGACCCTGATAAGGGATGCTCGGTGGAGTTGTCCTCGGACTCGGGATCCTCAGGGTCCGACCCGAAGTCGAACTTGTATGCGGGGTTCGAGTAGAACTCGGAGAGAGGGTTGGAGTCCGAAGCGTGGCCGGGGGCGGTGTCGGAGTCCGAGTTGTACTCGGGTACGGGCTCCTTGCCGGCCCGGCGCGAAGAGGGAGCCTCTATGCGGGCCCGGCTAAGGATGCGGGGACCACGCGTGGAGCGCTCACGAAGTGAGGGGACCACCTGCGATGGCTGAGGAGCCGGCTCGCATGCGATGGCCCATGGAGACGTCGAGTTCGTGTTGGAAGCGGACTCGAGCTCGAAGTCAGCGTGGTGGTTGAAGAGCGAAATTTCGCCGAACTTGTCGGCGAGTTCGCCTGTGACAACTTCAGGAAGCGTCACGAAGCTGGTCTTCGGGTTGGGCGGCATGGTGAGGCGGCGCTGGAAAGAGCCCGCGTCGTCCGCAAGCGGCACCCGTGCGCCGAACACGAAGGTGTCGCCGCGGTTGAAGGCGACGGTTGGCTTGAAGTAGACTGGAGCCGTCGAGTTCGCCATGTGATCTCGGCGAGATCCCCTACCCGGGCGCGCCGCCTTGTCGGTGTTTTAGACCGGCAACCTACTAAGGGGAGTACCCGAAGTAGATGAATGTGGCCTCGTCGAGATCGGTAACTCGAAGGAAGAGACACGTGGCACACAATTTAGACAGGTTCGGGCCGCGAGGTGCGTAATACCCTACGTCCTGTATGCTGCGTAGCTCGGATTGATTGGGCACGATTACAAGATGGTGTAATAGTGCGCCGTGGATTGGATGAGATGAGTGTTAACACCAAAATTTGGTAAGGAGTATGACATGTGGGTCCAATTCGAAAAAGAGTCCGTCCGGTGGAAGGAAAGATATTTTCGAGAGATTTTCGGCGAAGGATCCGCGGTCGGCTATCCGCTCCCGCCTCGGCAAAAGAACAAAGAGAGCTGATTTTGCGGGATTGGACGATGACGTGGCTCGACGGGAGGAAGCGAATGGATGGATAGGTGATCGAGTTTAGTTAGGCAATGAATCCATTCGCAATTGTAATCAGGCAGGTATAAATACGATCCCCGGATGTATGTAACAGAGACGTTCATTCCTCAATACACACCGGCCTTACGCCAAACCCTAGAGTCCTTTGTCGTGTCGTCGAGTTCTTCGAGAGGGCCAATCGATCCGTCGACCTCCGTGAGTACCGGCAACCTTGTATCATGTCTAGTATCATGCGGTGGATTTAGATCGATGCAAGTAGTCTTGTTACCATGCTTCGTGTCACGCGGTAGATTCAAGCTTGGTTCAAGAGGGTTTCTTGTTAGATCATGAGCCATGCGGTAGGCTAAGATCTAGCTCGAAGCTAGTTATCGGCTCTATTGGATTTTGGCAAGATCCAATAGATTCATTAAGTTACCCCGTGTTATCATGAGTTTTACTTTATGTTTTAATTCATGTAATACACTCTTGCCCAATCTAGATGGGTTTGGATCGGCTTTTTTCCTCTTAAGATCCATGTGCAAGAGCAGGTTTCGTGTCTTTGACGCGTGGATCTTGTGCTCTTCGATAGCCGAAACCGAATCGATCTAGGTTGTCACGTGTTGCGGGTTCAAGCTTGCTTTGTGCGTATAAATCTTGAAAGAACCGGGTATCATGCGGTAGATGCGAGTATTTGGGTTGCTTTGGAGCTAGTCATCCGGTGGATTAGATTTCCAATTCGATCGATAGATTTATTCATGTGGTAATGTTTGTTCCTTCTTCATGGACCCGGATCGGTACGTTCGCCCGTATTCTCGTTATGTTTTCACGAGTAGATCACGTGCCTCGTTTGTGCATTAAGTGATGTATGCTTTTAGCTTTCCGTATTTAGATTGTATCATGCGGTGGATAGATCTATTTGCGGGAAGTGGTACGTTTTTCATGCAAGTTGTATCATGCGGTGGATAGATTTGTTTGTGATCGTACCCGACGGATCTTAAAGTACCTAGACATGCGGTAGACTAGTGCTTTGATCTATGCGTGCTCATTTAATACATGATCATGTCCGTGCTTTACTTCATTTAATGTTAATCTTCATGAAGATTGGTCATGGCTTTGCACATGCATCCATGTTTATTCAAAGATCGATCGTTGTCATGCTTACGTCACCCGTTCGGCAATGTTCTTTTTTCCTTTGCGTTACCCGAATGGTTGTGGTTCTTTGACGAGTAGCTTCGCATAGCTACATGTCGTCTTGCTTGGCTTCTTAGCCGTAAATATGGAACCGCTCGGTACCACCCGTAAGTTCCAAGCTTTGGTATTTAATCGTTTTATCTTTTGTTAATTTTCGGGAAAAATTGACCGGCACGTCACTCTCTCTCTCGCGCGTGCGAAGCTAGCTTTTCGCTTGCCGTGTGATTGGCGTTGAGTGCACATTTTGCGTCAACACACTTTTTGGCACGCCCGGTGGGGACGAATGTTCGAATTGGTTCAGGATGCCTGAGATCACAGACCTCCTGGATGTCAACATCGAAGAGCTTTCTCCGGAGCAAGACATCGAGCGGCTCCTAGACGCCGTGAATCAATTTCAGCAAAAGTGTCTCATGTCGTTTAAGAAGAATCGAAGTGGTGTACCATATCCGAAGAGTGGCTCGCCGTGAGTGTCGTTGCCGGGGGAGACCGACGCCACAACCCAACAAGAAAAAGAGGAATGCGCGCGGATCTTCCGGGAATCGGTAGACAACATGCTCACCAAGCACAACCAAGCTTTCCTCGGGTCGCTCCAGCAGATGATGGTGGCCCTCTTTGGCCGGGCGCGGGGCGGTGCGTTTGGAAAGACGTACGCCGGAAAGAGCACCGTGAGCTGGGTGAATCAAGCTCTCAGCCGCCGCTACGAAGCCAGGTGCAGCAGCCTCCCCCTCAAAGCTCCGGGAGCGAGACATTCCAACCTCCTCCGCAGGGCGCCGGGGGGCCGGCCTGGGCCCTCCGCCGCAAGCTTCGGAAGTCAACCAATCCCCGCCGCCACCACAGAGCAGCACGGGTCAGCCTGTGCAACAGCCGAATCCGTACCAGCCTACGTACGGAGACCTAGCGTTCGGCTCATCCGGGGCCCCACTCGACCCCGCCGAAGAATAGCTCCGTCGACCAACCGGCTCCCGGAGAGGAATTTGTACGGCGGTGGTTATCATGAGGTGGGAAATTACGGAGCGTTCGATGCCTTCCCGCACCCGTGGTACGCGCCGGCCGCGGGCGCTCGAGAGGAAGATGCCCTAGCACGCAAGATGGCCGAATTGATGCAGAATCGGCTCGGCCTCAAGCCAAGGATGCGGTGGCCCCACCCACAGAGCCGCCGTTCCCGCAGTGGTACTATAACGTGCTCCCGCCACCAAGGGTGAAACCGCCGACGGAATTCACAAAGTTCTCTCGGGCAGACGACACAAGCACGGTCGAGCATATCGCTCGTTACCTCATGCGGCTTGGGGAATGTTCGGCCGAAGAGACGTTCGGGTGTTCGCTACTTCCCCGCCTCGCCGACGGGTCCGGGCTTTTCGGTGGTTCTCGTCCTTGCCGCCCGAACCGTGGCCGGGGTGGAAAGATTTGGAGCGTAAATTCCACGCTCATTACTTCGGCGGCAGCTTCCGAGAAGAAGTTGATTGATCTCGCCACCCCGAAGCAAAGGCACGGTGAAACACCGTTGGAGTTCCTTAGAAGGTTCGGAGAAGTCAAGGGCATGTGCTTCTCATTGAACTTGCCGACGATCGACCGGGCCGATATGGCCGTCGCCGGGATGTTGCCGGCCGTGCGCGAGAAGCTATTTGGGATGGAGTTTGAAAACTTGGGCCAACTATCGCAGAAGTTATCCTTGATGAGCAATCGTGCATATGGCCTCAAGAAGGACCCCAAGTTTGGCAAGCAAGACATGACATCGCCGACATCTACAACCAATTCTTGGACAAGGCCGATTTGTGCGAAGATTCGATGACGAATTGGAGATAGCCGCAGCAGAGATCTTGTGGGGTAAAGAGCCCTTGACAATGAATCGGCGGTGGGTCGGGGCGGACCAAAGGAACCTACGACTTCGACATCACAAAGGCCGATAAGTTGTTTGAGCTCTTGGTAAAGGAAGGCCGAATCAAGCCGCCCGAAGGGCACTCTATGCTTCGGCTCGATGGAGTCAAAGCGAAACGTTATTGCGGTTTCCATGACGAGGGACTCGCACTCCATCAACGATTGCGGTGGTCTTCGGGATGAGGATCCGGAAGGCTATCCAGGAAGGGCACCTCAAGTTCGATAACAAGATGAAGTCGGATGGCCACCCCTTCCCGGAACATGCTCGGCTTTTCTATCAATGCGATAACGGCCGGAGAGAAGGGGAAAGTCAAGGTCCCGACCTCACCGGATCCAAGCAAGATGGATCGGTTGACCGGAGCGCCGAGTGACCCTAGAGCAAGTGCGGGGCGACGCCCCCGCGTTCTCAAGAGCCACATCGAGATTGGGGAATCGTCCAAGCCTAAACCCAAGGTGACGTCACGCATTCTCCTCAACAAATGGCGGCGCCAGATGGAAAAGGAGCGCTACCAAAAGCGTCGTCACGAAGAGGAGCAGCGCAGGGCTGAAGAGGAGGCGCGCGGATGGAATCAAGAACAAAGACACGCGCGAGCAGAGCGCGCCCACTGGGGGTGCGCCTTCTTCAGGCACTGCTGGAATGAGGGCCTAAAGCTGCCCACATTAAGGAACTGTCCTGAATGCAGCGACAGATATGTTGAGTACGAGCGGGAAATCGCTAATCGCCGATCCGTCCATGAAAGACTTGGAAGGATTCACCCAAATGGGGATCGGCGGCAAAAAATTGAGGTTATAGATCACCCCGAGAAGCGCCAAGCCGATCTCGTGTGGGCGACCGAGGAGGAGGACGAAGATGTCTACGTCCGGCGTAAGGGGCAAAGTGGTGCCCACCCGGTCTACGCAAGAGCCGAAGAGGCGGGTCCAACGCTTGAGGAACCGCGAGATGAAACAAGCCGGGGTCCGTACGAGGCGTATGGCGCCCCAAGGACCGCCCGGAAGGATCGAAACGCTCGGCCCCCGCATGCATGGTATACTTCCCGCCAAACGAGTTCATGGCTCCCGCTAACCGGGTGATGCGGGGAGGAAGCTTCCTTTGACGACGAGCAGCCCGAGGGAGATGATGGCGCACTGGTGCTTGCCAAGCAGGCCATCTTCGACAAGCCGGCCAAGAATCGCCATATGAGGCCGCTGTACTTGAGGGGGTACGTCAATGGCAAGCCATTGACCAAGATGTTCGTCGACGGTGGCGCGGCAGTCAACGTAATGCCGTACACCACCTTCAGGAAGCTTGGCATGACCCCGAGCGATCTGACACCAACAAGCATCATCCTGAACGACTTCGCCGGGAACCCCTCAGACACCAAAGGATGCGCTCACGTGGATTTGATGATCGGGTCCAAGACGCTGCTCACCACCTTCTTCGTCATCGAAGGGAAGGGAGCCTACGCCCCTACCGCCGTTGGGCGGGACCGGATCCACGCCAACCACCGCGTCCCATCCACTATGCATCAACAACGATCCAATGGGTGGACGAAGAAATCGAGGTCGTCCGTGCGGATGACTCCGTAAGCGTGGCTAACATGGAACCAGCCCTTCCGGGAGTACCAAGGCATCGATTGCTTCTCGGGGAAGGACTCGGGGAGAAGGTCCCGTTGAACCTGTCGCGAAGTGACCAACAACCGATTCAAGCGGCCGGCTCTTACAAGAATTTTTAATGGAGAACCCCGTGGATGGCACCGATGGCAAGCCGGGACGAGGATTCATGTCGGCCGATAAGCCGGAGGAAGTTGACATTGGAAGCGGTGATAAGCCAAGGCCGACGTTCATCGGTGCAAATTTGCGGCCGTACTTCGGGGGGAACTTAATTGAGCTTCTCAAAGAATATAAAGATTGCTTCGCCCGGGATTACTCGGAGATGCCCGGATTGGATCGATCCATCGTCGAGCACCGTTGCCAATCAAGCCCGGTTTCAAGCCATATAAGCAACCGCCCCGGAAAATCTACAAGGATGAAGTATTGGCCGATGTGAAGAAAGAAATCGAGAGGTTACTTGACGCAAACTTCGTTCGACCCCGCAGATATGCGGAGTGGATTTCTAACATCGTCCCCGTGTATAAGAAAAATGGAAAAATGAGAGTTTGCATAGACTTCGGGGACCTAAACAGAGCTACTCCCATGGATGGATACCCGATGCCTATTGCCGATTTGTTGATTGACGCCGCCGCCGGGCACAAGGTGATTAGCTTCATGGATGGCAACGCAGGGGTACAATCGGATCTTTATGGCAATAGAAGACATCTCGAAGACGGCCTTTAGATGTCCCGGTCATATAGGCCTATTTGAATGGATCGTCATGACATTTGGGTTGAAAAATGCCGGTGCAACCTATCGGGCCATGAATTACATTTTTCATGAGTTGATCGGCAAGACCGTGGAAATCTACATTGACGACGTAGTGATCAAGTCCTTAAGTCATGACACCCATCTGGAAGATGTGAAGAAAACCCTGGAGTGCACCCGGAGGCATGGTCTAAAGATGAATCCAAACAAGTGTGCATTTGGGGTGTCGGCTGGAGAGTTCTTGGGGTTTTTGGTCCACGAAGGAGGGATCGAAGTTGGCAAGAAGAGCATGAAAGCCATTGATGAAGTCGTTCCTCCAACCAACCTCAAGGAGTTGCAATCACCGCGCTCGGCAAGATCAACTTCGTGAGAAGGTTCATCTCAAATTTATCACAGAAGGTGTTGCCATTCTCTCCGTTGTCGAAGCCGAAGAAGGATCGAAATTCACATGGGGCGACGAACAACAAAAGGCTTTCGAGGAAATCAAGCAATACATGAAGGAGCCGCCGGGCTTCGGTTCCTCCTCACCGAATAAGCCTTTCAAGTTGTACGTGGCGGCCGATACCCAAACTATTGGATCGGCCCTTATTCAAGAATTCGAAGGCAAGGAGCGGGTAGTGGCTTATCTTAGCCGAAAACTACTTGATCCTGAAACCAGGTATTCGGCTATAGAAAGATTGTGTCTTTGCGTATACTACTCGTGTACAAAGTTTCGGCACTACTTGTTGAATGCCGAATGCACTGTATACTCGAAGTTTGATGTGATAAAACATATGTTATCTATGCCAATTTTGAATGGTCGGGTTGGCAAATGGATTTTAGCTCTATCGAACTCGAGTTGAAGTTCGAATCGGCAAAAGCCATCAAAGGTCGTGTCATTGCCGATTTTATAACCGAACACCGTGACCCTTCAATTGATCTCGCTTGAAATTACCCCATGGGCTTTATTCTTTGACCGGTCATCATGTGGCAAAGGTGGGGGAATAGGGATCCCGCTAATTTCGCCCGGAGGTGAGATGTTTGAATTCGCCATTCCTATACAACCCACCGTCACAAATAACCAGCCGAGTACGAAGCACCGCTTCGAGGGCTTCAATATTTGAGAGAAGCCGGGGCCGTTTCGCTTGAAATTTATGGAGATTCGGAGTTGGTCATCAAGCAATTGAACGGCCAGCACGAGTGCGGAGCGAGGCGCTAAGGAGTTACTACGAGGAATGCAGAGAAATCTTGAAGGGCTTCCCACCGGTAACCCTACAAAGACATTCCTAGAGAGCATAACGAGGAAGCAAACAGTCGGCTCGGAGCGCCTCCGGTTATAAAGAGAGTCAAGAAGCATTTGTTGCAGAGGTGAGTGCACTAAGGGCGGATCTTACAAAAGATGATTGGAGGAAAGAGATCGTTGATTATTTGAGAGATCCATCCCAAAAAGTCTCTAGGAAGCTCAGGTACAAGGCAATCAAGTTCGTTCTTCTGGATGATAATTTATTCTATAAATCATTAGATGGAGTATTGCTACGATGCCGGGTCCGTAAGAAGCCAAGAACATGATGAGCGAGGTGCACGATGGGATATGTGGAGCGCACCAATCGGCCTATCGGATGAAATGGGTTATTAGGCAAGCCGGGTGCTTTTGGCCGACGATATTAGAGGACTCGCTTTGAGTATTACAAGGGGTGTCAAGATTGCCGCAGGTTCGGGAATATTCAAAGAGTCCCCGCATCGCCGTTGAATCCCATCATCAAGCCATGGCCATTCAGGGGCTGGGGTATAGACTTGATTGGCCAAATTAATCCGCCATCTAGCAAGGGGCATAAGTTCGTGCTTTTGGCTACAGATTACTTCACCAAATGGGTCGAGGCGATCCCACTGAAGAAGGTGACGTCAGAAAACATGATCGAGTTCGTTAAGGAACACATCATCTATCGATTTGGAATCCCTCAGACGATTACCACTGACCAGGGGGCACAATTCGTGTCATTGGAATTCAGAGATTTTGCCGAAAGCATGGGAATCAAACTCGTTTAACTCTTCTCCATACTATGCCCAAGCTAATGGTCAAGCGAGAGGCTTCTAACAAGATCATGATCAAGCTTATACGAAGAAGATCGACCGAAGCCGAGGAGATGGCATTCGGTACTCGGTGAAGCGCCGTGGGCTTACCGAATGGCCCCCCATGGAGCTACAAAGACTTCTCCTTACGAGTTGGTTTACGGGCATCACGCGATCCCCGCCCGGGAGATGCAATCGAGTCAAGGAGAGTAGTGCCGCAAAACGATCCGAGCTCCAAGGATTACAGTGGCCTAATGATGGATGAGTTAGAAGATTTGCATATGATCCGTCTCAGGGCCCTGGAGAACATCGAGAAAAACAAGCTGCGGGTCGCCAAATACTATAACAAGAAAGTAAAGGTAAAGCAATTCGCAGAGGGCGATCTAGTCTGGAAAGCGCTGTTGCCGATTGGAACTAAATACAGTGGATTCGGCAAATGGTCCCCTAACTGGGAGGGGCCTTTTCGTGTGGTCAGATGCGTTCCTGGTAATGCATATATATTGAAAACTTTGCTAGGAGAGGAGTTTTCCGCCGCAATAAATGGAAGATATCTGAAGAAGTATTATCCTAGCATTGAAATCGATCGATGATTATACACATCTGACACAGAAACAGCCGGCGCTCAAGGATGAGGCCGCCTTTAGAACAAAAAATCCATGAACAAGAGAAAATGGCCAGTGCCTGATGCATTGCCCTTAGCTCAATACTACATTACAACTGTTTCTCACAAGATCACATCTAGCAGCCCCGATGGTCGCCGAAAGTATGATTCAATCTTTTCTTTGCTTCTTCGGCCGTCGCTCCCTCTTCGCTTGTTCCAGACCACCGTGACGGCGACTTGGAACGCACGAGGATGGCCATGATTGGCGGCCTCTACCAAGCTATCCCGTGCCGCCTTCAGAGTTGTTGTACCGTCGAGACATCCGGGGCAAAAGAATCAAGGTTAGGGGCAAGAAATCCGGATGCAAACATGAAGGGGTCGAAGCGTTTACCCCCTACTAGTGCTTCCGGCGTCGCGCGACGCTCGCGCTCGGCTTGGCAACGGACGGACATGTCCCCGAGGCCGCGCTCCGGGTGCCGGCACGGCGGCGCGCCCGATGAATGGCCCTTTGCTCGGGCGTGGCATCCTCTCGTCTGTGCGGGGAGGAATCGGAGGAGATGTACTCGGGGACATCTTCGGTCCCGATGACCTCTTCAGGAAGCAAATCAAGACTGAAAAGACGAGAAGAAGACATGAAGCGTAAGATCAAGCAGGAGAACGAGGAGCAGATCAAAGAAAAACTCACTTCCGAATCGTACGCTTCCTCGATAAGCCGCTCTCCTGAGGTTGTTTACCCTTGTCCATGGCGTTGGGGTTTTTTCCTTCTGGCAGCAAAGGAAGAGACAAGAAGCGATGGAGGAGTGTGCGAGTGGATTTGCAGAGCACCCCACGGGCTATTTTATTGACCAAGGAGGTGCATTGGGAGTGATGATCGGCCAAGCACACACCGTTGGAATACCAAGCGGCAGGGGTTTCCACCGAGTGCGAAGGGTTTTTCTTTTGAACAAAAGTATTTACGGATTGCCGAATTGGGATCCTTTGTGGATCTTGCGCCGAGGGGCGCTTGTTTGCGAGCGTTCGGCTAAAAGACAGCTTCCCGCATGCATTCAAAGAGGACAAATTCACGGATGCAAATGCGAAGGGAAATATCACGGAACAAATGCGGAATCCAAAAGTTCATCATATATTGCCGACATTTACACATCCCTAGTACAATCTAGTCAAAGAGTCCGTTCAACACGGACCGGGGATGGGTAATTTCGGCAATGGCGTCGCCGTGGCCGTCAAGGCGCTCCGAGATGAGCTCGATCTCGTCGATATCCTCCGCGCGCCGCCCCGGAAGCCACGCGGCCCGGTGGAATAGTCGACGTCCGTATGCGTCGCCATCGCAGCCGGTGCCCAAGGTGGTGCCCAAACGAACGCCATGGACGGCCACCTCGTCGATGCGGCGCTCCACCGCGGCCGGGCGCTCCGCCGCGTGTCGCCGTGGGCGTTCACCTTCTCGGCCGCTTGCTCTACCGGCGCCTTTAGCCGGTTGAGCTCAACATCACGGGCCGCAAAAGACAAACAAGAAAGGATTAGCATCAAAGGCCGGGCCGAATCAAGAATCGCAGCCATACCATCGATGGCCTCCACCGTTTCCGCCGGTCCTCCCATTCTAGTTCGGCCACGCCCGCTTTTTTTGGAGACGTCCTCCGGCTCGAGACGGACGCCTCTAGCTCCTCCTTGAAGCGAATAGCATCTCGCTTCCCCGCACGGCACCGAGGGAGTGGCCATCGGACTCCGAAGAGTCGTCGTGAGGGGCTGATTGGCCGGCGCGCGAGGCGGATTCCACTGAATCAACCTGAAAAAGGGAGATGATTGTCAAGGCAAAAGAAGATCAAGAGGGGGATCGACGAGGAGAAATTGATGATCATCACCGCCTGCGCGCATTAGCGCTGCTTCCCTCAGCCTCGTCGGAGGCGCGGCGGCGGTTGAGGCGGCGCACCATTGCGGTTTGGGGATGTGCACTGTTTACAAGAAAACCAAAGATTGGCAAAGATTCGAGAGCTAGAAGGCCTGGTGGAGAGCTAGAGGCACCTATGTTAACATTTATAGGCTTGGCAGGATGAATCGTGGCTTCGAGTCGTGGCTGTGGATCGTGGCGCACTTCCCAATAAAATCGGAAGGTGGAGAGATTTCTTGACCAGCCCGCCCGCGGGTCGTTTGGAGTTCCAAGCCGGACCGTGTGCGGGTTGATTGGTTTGGCTAAGGGAACTCAAGGTGCCGTTCGGGAGTTAGCGTTTCACTACCGAATGGGTCGTTCAGCCGTTACATCTCAAAGTATGCAAAGGAAAGGAAACAAATCGCAAAGGAAATATTACAAGAACGACCGAGTCCAAGATACATCAATAAGGACATTCAAGCATTAAGGAGTTTTGCGAGTGCGTGACGAACATTGGATACTATCAAGCGGGAATTATCCAAGATCTCCCGGTAGTCCGTTTGAGCATCGGATAAGTCAATGAGCTGCGCCTCGCATTGCTTTACTCCGGTAATGTACTCGATTCTCGCCTCCGCTTGAGTCTTTGCTATCAATCCAGGAAGATCGGCTATTTTCTTCTGGTCAATCTCCATCTCCGCTGACAGGCTTCTCAATTCCGCCTCTAGAGCAGCCTTCCTGGCGACTTTCAAATCGTAAGAAGCTTGCAGGTCAGCCAAGACATCTTTATGGCTTTCTGCCTGGGATTGTGCCCCGTTCATGGCATGTTCGCGTCGCTTTTCTCCTTTTCGATGGCCGGACGGGAGCGCAATTTCCTCCAAGTGCGCCTCAAGGGAACATAAAAGGGCTCTAAGTCGTAGACGGATGATAAGGAAGCTCGATGTCATCGGGGAGTCTTCGACCGATGGGTTCAAACATCTCTTCAAAATGGCGAAGATCATTGAGCCGATCCCGAACATCTTTTTCTAGCCAAGCCGCAATTTCTTTGAGTTTGGGCAACACTTCATCCGGGCAGCGGCCGGGTTTATTTCTTTCGTCACCTCGGCAGTTGATGGGCCCTCTGATGGCAAGCTCGATGACGGCGGAACGTGACCCTGAAAAGTAACATTACCGAGGTGAGAATGCTGACATCGAAGTACCGAAACCAAGCGCGGAATTGAGTACCTCATGAATGGTTTCTTGAGCGGGGGCAATCGCAGACGGGAAAGGTGCCCCGGTAGAGCCGAAACCCCCCAAGTCGTGGGATGCCGATGCGGTCATCGGCGACTCGTGAGTTTTCGGGCCGAAGAATCGATCCTCCGTTGTTGGGTTGGTCATTGTCGCTTGACCGATAGGCGATGGCATCCCGGGAGAATTTGGTGGCTCCGGTTGAGTTGGGAGGTTCATCTCCGGAGAGTGTACTCGCTTCTCGCAGAAGGTGATGAAGACGAGATCTCTACCGGGATGGGCAATTCAACCCCGGAAGGGCTCGCCCGTTGAACCACCGGAACATCTACAAGTGGTTCTCCCACGCTTTCTTCTCGCAAATGTCCAATTGAAGGGATAAGTGCCGGTGCTCATCCTTGAGAAAGAACAAAGAAAAGTCATACCAAAGGATGGAGCATCGGCAGGGGCTGGTTCTGAAGAATGTTGGGCTCTGGTCTGAAAATGCACAATGAACATGATCCATCAAGAACAGAGTGACTTGGTAATCAAGAAGGTAAAGGGTTTTACCTCAACAAGCACCTTTTTGACAGTTCTTCTCCTTTTGGCACTTGGAGGGGCAATCAGGTGCAGACCTTGCCTCCGTCTCAGCCGAGGCTAGAAAGGCTGGGATCTGTAGTAGCATACCTGGCCATTAATTGATGCAGGGTTGTGGATTTAAACCCCAGTGCTGAAATCGGGCCTTCGGCATTATAAGTGATTACCCTGGCTCGAGGGGCAGGCATCGTGTTCGTGGACAAAAGATGAAGGTCAAAACCATGAATGGAGAAGGAGTGCTTGATCCAAGGGTTCATTGTGTTACCTCGAAGTCGGCAGAAATCGTGCACCACCCCGTACGTAACACATGAACGGGTTCACCGAAGATGTGGTCATGGAATTCTTGCCACCATGAATTGAAGGTGGGGTGAGCTATGGTTGCAGTGCACAAAAGGACATGTGTAGACAAAGTGGGACCGCACACATAGTTGAAAACTCGCCGCATCGCATCGCTCTTTGATTTCCTCCCCGGGCTTGAGGAATTCATGCGAAAACAATCTTGGGGGTATCCGACCGCATCCAAGTTGCCCGGCCATTACATTAGGCCGGTAGTACTCATAAGTATCGGTATTCCGCCTCCCTCCATTGAACTCGGCCGTAATATGCATGGGCGGATTATGATGTTAAAGATTTCCAAGAATCTCCCATCTTGATGGCCGGCTCAAAGGAGAACTCGACAGGGAAGGTCGCAGTGTCATTGCCTAGATAAGGAAGCCAAAGAGGATTGGGGAAGCCTTTGAAGAACAACTCGAAGAGCCGGATGATGTCCCGCCGAATGATAACGCTGAAGTCGCTTCTCCATAGCTTTGGCATCCTCCGGTAACTTGAAGCTCTCCTTCGGGGGGATTGGACCAGGGGAAGAACCCGGAGTTCAAGTCGACGCCTACAATCCGATGCATGTGAAGTCAGCAGCCCAAATTTGAACAAACCACCAAGGGCCATTGACGCACGTTATCCTCCGGCCGGTGTACATTTGGGTAACGGTCCGATGAAGCATATGGTATACACCGCCCAAGAGGAATTTTCCCGCAGAGGAAGGCGATTGCCACTAGCCGATGGATCGCCATTGCGATATGATTCAAAGTGGGTTCGTTGGCCTTGCCACGAAGACAAATCGCATAACCACATGTTCAAAAAGGCTCGTATTCAACTTCGCCAAGGGGATTGTCTCTCATGTGCTTCAAAATATAATTCTTGTAGCCATTCCCCGGTTTTACCCCCGTCCGGCGTGAGGAATTTTTGAAGTTCCAAGGCCGGGACAGACCGTGATGTCAAGGCCGGTGATCATGTACACATCGGCCAAAGTTGGAGACATTGGGCCGTGCCCAAAAAGGAAGGCGTTGACGCCATTTGACCGTAAGTGGCATGCGGCTATCGAAGATCTTCATTCTTGGGTGTCTCGACTACGGATAACTCCGTACATTGAGCAATGCGGAGAGCATCCAGATTGGTCAATCCGCTCTTATCCGCAAGAATCCTCCGATACCAAGTCTTCCGACCGCAATTGGGGGCAAAGGCCGCTCTGAACGCATCTTGCCACCGGGGAGGTGGAGATAAAGCTACCTTGAAAGGGATTCTCCGAGATTCGGCGCAATAAAATCTCGGGGGATCGTGATTCCCTTCGGGGCCAAGATAATAAGACCGCGAGTTGGCCTCAATAGGAATCGAAGAGCAAGAGAAGGTTCCCGGAAGAGAGCGGAAGAGGAAAATCTCGGGTAAAATTGAAAACCTAATGCCGAACAAAGGTTTGGAGGGGTGAATTTACCCGAGCAAACTTGGTTCCGAGTTGCCATTGGAGATTCGAGCTCGGAACGAAGGGGATCTAGGGTTGGATCTGAACGAAGAATCCGGCGGATTGCGAAGAACCAAAGTTGACAAAGTTTGGCTCAAGGATTCGTGGCTAGAGTCAATTGTGGAACAAAATTACTTTTATCCCACAATTGAAGGGGCATGTGTTAACACCAAAATTTGGTAAGGAGTATGACATGTGGGTCCAATTCGAAAAAGAGTCCGTCCGGTGGAAGGAAAGATATTTTCGCAGATTTTCGGCGGAAGGATCCGCGGTCGGCTATCCGCTCCGAGCCGGCAAAAGAACAAGAGAGCTGATTTTGCGGGATTGGACGATGACGTGGCTCGATCGGAGGAAGCGAATGGATGGATAGGTGATCGAGTTTAGTTAGGCAATGAATCCATTCGCAGTTGTAATCAGCAGGGTATAAATACGATCCCTAGATGTATGTAACAGACACGTTCATTCCTCAATACACACCGGCCTTACGCCAAACCCTAGAGTCCTCTGTCGTGTCGTCGAGTTCTTCGAGAGGGCCAATCGATCCGTCGACCTCCGTGAGTACCGGCAACCTTGTATCATGTCTAGTATCATGCGGTGGATTTAGATCTGATGCAAGTAGTCTTGTTACCATGCTTCGTGTCACGCGGTAGATTCAAGCTTGGTTCAAGAGGGTTTCTTGTTAGATCATGAGCCATGCGGTAGGCTAAGATCTAGCTCGAAGCTAGTTATCGGCTCTATTGGATTTTGGCAAGATCCAATAGATTCATTAAGTTACCCCGTGTTATCATGAGTTTTACTTTATGTTTTAATTCATGTAATACACTCTTGCCCAATCTAGATGGGTTTGGATCGGCTTTTTTCCTCTTAAGATCCGTGCAAGAGCAGGTTTCGTGTCTTTGACGCGTGGATCTTGTGCTCTCCGATAGCCGAAACCGAATCGATCTAGGTTGTCACGTGTTGCGGGTTCAAGCTTGCTTTGTGCGTATAAATCTTGAAAGAACCGGGTATCATGCGGTAGATGCAGGTTTTTGGGTTGCTTTGGAGCTAGTCATCCGGTGGATTAGATTTCCAATTCGGCATTCGATAGATTTATTCATGTGGTAATGTTTGTTCCTTCTTCATGGACTCGGATCGGTACTGCTCACCGTATTCGCTATGTTTTCACGAGTAGATCACGTGCCTCGTTTGTGCATTAAGTGATGTATGCTTTTAGCTTTCCGTATTTAGATTGTATCATGCGGTGGATAGATCTATTTGCGGGAAGTGGTACGTTTTTCATGCAAGTTGTATCATGCGGTGGATAGATTTGTTTGTGATCGTACCCGACGGATCTTAAAGTACCTAGACATGCGGTAGACTAGTGCTTTGATCTATGCGTGCTCATTTAATACATGATCATGTCCGTGCTTTACTTCATTTAATGTTAATCTTCATGAAGATCGGTCATGGCTTTGCACATGCATCCATGTTTATTCAAAGATCGATCGTTGTCATGCTTACGTCACCCGTTCGGCAATGTTCTTTTTTCCTTTGCGTTACCCGAATGGTTGTGGTTCTTTGACGGTAGCTTCGCATAGCTACATGTCGTCTTGCTTGGCTTCTTAGCCGTAAATATGGAACCGCCCGGTACCACCCGTAAGTTCCAAGCTTTGGTATTTAACTGTTTTATCTTTTGTTAATTTTCGTAAAAATTGACCGGCACGTCACTCTCTCTCTCGCGCGTGCGAAGCTAGCTTTTCGGCTTGCCGTGTGATTGGCGTTGAGTGCACATTTTGCGTCAACAATGAGATGCTAGAGAAAGGTCCCTGCCCCACCTTATATAGTCCGGGAGGCAGGGTTACAAGTCGGAGTAGGGAGAGAGTACTAGTCGGGTACGTCTAGGAGTCTTCCATACATCGCAGGACATGTACAGCTTCCTAACCGAGTACTTCTCCTCCGTAATCCTTGTGCTCCACGCCTTCAGGTGCCGTGTAGCGCAAGCCGGATAGTCCCAGGGGCCCACCGAGTAGTCGGTCCTGGTACCCACCGAGGTAGTGGGCCCAGGGAGGTCCATACGACAAAGGCTAGCATGAAAAAGTTACACAAAGGAATCACCAGCTTCTTAGTCTCGAACCATAGAAATCAATCCTAATCCAACTCATCAAAACATATGTTTGCAATCTACGGGTTTTGTTAGCATAAAACATATATGTATATGGCTTTGGTAGGTAGAACTTTGCAAGAGCATCACAAATATGTAGATAGCATAAAAGTTAAGTTTTCATAAAAACAACAAGTTATCCGGCTATCCATAAACTTAAATCAAAGAGCAAAGATATGTATGTGGGTCTAGAGCATAGTCATTTCACCTCCACAAATAAAAGAGCCGGTATTTAAATTAATTTCAGATCATATTATAGAGAGCAATTAGCCAAGACATGTATAACTTCATGTAGGTAAAACAAAGCGGCAACTTTCATCATCTTTCCGTAAGCATATGCAATATAGAACATCGAGGTGAACATATGGTTATGCTTATCTATTGAAAGTAAAAAGAAACCTAGGTTGTCCTCCTAGTAGCCATGTTATTGTTTGAAGAGAAAAACAAAAGGTTGCACGTAGTTGATGTTGAAGGCATACTTACAAGCATTTGTGTTTGGAAAAGAGAAGGTCCATGGAGATGTTACCATCCTTTGTAATTCTTCGTTGCCTTCTTCCGACATCTCCATGTATCGATGTGGCTTTTGCTTTTGTCTTGATTTATTAATGCTCATAAACTTCTGAATTTGATCTTGTATGCTTAATGGAGTCATTGGTCACCCTTCTCTTCAATGTTGTCATCACCATCTCCTCTTTCTTGTTCTCATCATCTCCTTGCTGTCTCTTTTTCATGGATTTCCCCTGTCCAGAACAGAACATATATCGAAATATAGCTCTATTGAAAAGTTTATGAAATTACCTTTCCAACATGTGGTCATTCATCGAAAACGGAGTTCAAACAAGGGGGCTATGTCCGTTTTACTTCAGCGCTGCGTGCTGTCCAAAACTGATTTCAGGACGTGTTCCACTCGGTGATTCGGGCATAACCACTTGTAGGAACCTCCGATTGTCTTGATTCTTGATTTGTTGGAATCGTAACTTCATCTGGCTTCTAAATATCCAAAAATATCCAGTGTTTTCCCTTCGAGACCATGCAGAATTTTGATGAGATTGGTGGCTTCTTGCGCATTGATCCGGAGATGTTAACGATCTTTATCATTGTATCTTCTAGAGTGTCATGTTGCACTTCCGTGTTGAAGATTCAGGGTCTGCCCCATGCTTAGCATTTTGCTAGTCATGGAAGAAGAAGACAAAGCACTTCTTAGCCATCCTTCAATTTTCTTGTAGTGAGAGTCCTTATCTTGCCTGTAAGACGTTTAAACGCACATTCTACCCCCAAGGTGACGGTTGGGAGTAGATGGAATTGCCAACAATCCAACAATGTCTCCTAAGATTCTTAACTTGTGGCATAATTAGTTTAATGAGGAATAAAAACCTAATGAGTGTACGTGGTGCAAGGTGTGTATGCACATGATAGGAAAGCATATAAACAAAGACAACGTTTTCACTAGTTCTAAACACCATGTTTACAACTAGGTTGCCGAAATTTCTCCATAGCCATAAAGGTTTATAAATCTAGGGTTAAAACACCATGTCTATCCCTAAATCAATAACTCTTATAGCACAAGAAAAATTAAGCGCATTGCAAAGCTTATAAACTAACCAAAGCAACATGAAAACATATGAAAAGCCAGCTAGGTTTATCGAACTTAACGATGATGGTCCGCAATCTTGTTTAAACACCACGTTTACACAAGATCACAAAAGGAAAACACCCATAGGTACCTATGAAGCATTAACATGGAAACTGAAGCATACATCATTAAGTATATAAAACAACCAAGCCAACTATGTGCAAAACATGTATACACAAAGAAACATCACATTGATAACAAAATGCAATGCATACAAATAAATATTATCATGAACATGATGGTGGTTCTAAAAAGGAAAACTGAACTAAGATTAATAACCACAAGTTGATCATCATAAGATAGTGCCATTCTTTATTTTCTCTAAGAAAGTAGTAAAAATATAAAGAAACGGGTTGCCTCCTGAAAAGCGCTTCATTTAAAGTCATAGAGCTGGACTTTCTCACATACCTTCTTTTCGTTGCATAGCCATGGCCCTTCATGCAAGAAGAAAAGGTACCAATGCAGCTTTAATTTACTTCCCATATTGTGCTTGATCACTTATACAAGACTTGCCCAAAGCATCCTTTTGTTTCATCAGTATCTCCTTCTTTATCATCCTTCGGTGCTGCCTTCACTCCATGAATTTTTTTAATGTCCAGAACAGAGAGTATACTCAAGCTCTACTCCATTGCACAGTGCACAAAATTTCCTTTCCAACGAGTCTTTATTTGCTCAAATCGGACTCCGGACAAGAGAGTTACATCCGTTTTACTTCGGCGATGAAATCTGTCCTGAAATTTCAGAACGTGCAACGCTCAATGTTTCCTCCATAACTCCTTGCACGGGTCTTCAAACTTGTTGGTTCTTGATGCGTTGGAATGGTAATTTGATTGAGCTTCTGAATGCCTCATTTTCTTCATTTGTACACCTCTGAACAAGCTCTCAAATTGATGAAGACAGCAGCATCCATCGCGGGATTCGGAGAGGTTGATGATTTATCTTGCAACTCTTTTAGGCATGACTTCTTTTTTTTTCATTATTCAAGCCTTGTCTACATGGTTCGTGAAAATCGGGCCTTTCCCGACATATGATTCTTTAAGGTCATTAGCTTGACCAAGCACAAAGCATGATCGAGATTTACAAAACTTATTGTAAACATACGCGTCCATAATTAACACCACATGTGAATTGTAGCAACAAGTCAAGGTGTAAATAAAAGAAGCATATGTTTCATGCATAGCACTTAGCTCATCATTGGGTAAAGGTTCTTTAGGCGTGAGATTAATTGGATCAAAAATAAATGTTTCCTCTTTTTCATTCTCAAGAAAATCTAGCCTATCAACATGATCACTATTGGAACAAGGCATAGACATTAAACTATCATTCATACTATTGGTTGAGCATGAGTATTTGAATTTATCAACATCAATACCAATGATATCTTGAGATTTCAGCGCGTACCTTGGCCTTAGAGATTTTTCAACAAGAGTGATATTTGGTTCATCAAGCGGTGTTGAAGGCGAATCGATCTCAACAAGTGTAGTTGCCTCTTCATCACCATCTTGCAATTTCTTCAACTCATCATGTGGAACATGTAATCCTTCAACTATGTACGCATTCATCTCTTCTTTGAAGTCTTCTTTATCAACTAGATCTTCATCTTCAAAGACTTGTATGTTGCTTTCTTTATCTTCCATGTACCACATGTCGTCAAGATCGCTCATTGTTGATTCACTCTTTCCTTCATCCTTGAGTACTTCCATGTCTTGATTTGCTAGTGTGTAGGCTTCAATAGCACACAAGCTATCACCTTGTGGGGAGGGGCCTTCTTGGAGTACTTGATCTATGTGAACCCCTTCCCATTCATCTTCTAGCTTGAGTCCTATCTCCTCCCATTTATCCTTTGAGTCACTAGGCTCATCAAGGTTGTACTGTTCTCTTCCTTCATCATAAATCTTTGAGTTGTCAAACCGGTCGATCCATCCTTCATCTCCTTCTTCTCTTTCTTCTTCAAACATTTTTTGGATCGACTCTCTACTCATCTCTTGATCAAATATATCTTCAATTAGTTTGGCAACGTGTCGGTGTTCCTCCTTCCTTCGGTAGTTGATTAGTGGGGCGAAATCAACTTGAACCCAATCGGATTGCTTGAACTCCGCCAATGGTCTAGCATTCCACATACTTCGGCCTAAATTCATGTTAGTTTCAACATTTTTAACATCCGAAATGACTTCTCTTACCTTGGGAAGTGGATCTTCACTTTCTTGTATGGTCGGTTCATCTTCCTTGACCTTCGGTTCATCTTTTTCAGAAATTTCAGCAAGCACCTTGGGCTTGATTTTGTCATTTTGCTCCTCTCGACAACATCTTTGCCAATCTCGTATTGTTCTTTGTCCATTGCTTATCCTTTGTAAGATTTGTGCAGCTTCACTAATTGTTTTATCCATTATATCACCGCCCGCACACATGCTTACAAAAACGAGATGAGTTAGGGGTTAGTGAAAAATAAAAGGTATGCAACATCAAGTCACCGGAAAATCCCAAGTTCGGGCCTCGCTCAAGTAGTTCATTAAATCGGTCCCATGCTTCATCAATTCCTTCATCCTCTCCTTGCTTGAAATTGAGCACTTGCCTCCTTAAGTCTTGGACCTTGCTTATGGGAAAGAACTTCAAAAGAAATTTCTTCACATGCTCATCCCAATTTCCTTTTGTTTCAACGGACGCAAGTGTATACCATTTTCGCGCTTCATCTTCGAGAGAGAACGGAAAAAGATTCCACTTGAACCAAGCGGCCGGAACTCCTTTTTGTTGCACCGTGTTGCATAACATCGTGAATTCCTTAATGTGTCTATATGGGTTGTCATCCTCCAATCCTCTAAATGGTTTTGTCGCCACTAACTTGATGATTCCAGGCTTCACTTCGTAGTGGGTTGTAGCAAGCATCAAATCTGATTTTTGTATCTCAATGTCTTCCATTGACGGCATTGCTAGCTCCCTTAGCGACATCTCTTCGTCTTCCAATGGTGAGGTGAACAAATCCATCTAGGCACAAGAAAACTAGAAAGAAAATCAAAAAAAGATTTTTTTCTTTTTTTTAGAAAATAAGGGTTAGGTGTTAGTAATCAACAAAATTAATACTAGATTAAACGTAGCAAACTGGCTTGCTCCCCGGCAACGACGCCAGAAAAAGGGGCTTGTTGACGGATAAAACTCGTATCCACCTACGATCCGCAAGCGTACGGACCTACACCTTTTTCACCACGGGATTCCCAAGGTTCTTGTCAATCCGCGGAGCAAGGGGATTACTAGCGCTTAACCAAGTACTAATCTAGTTGACTAAGGAAACCTTTAAAGAGAGTATTAATCTAAAAGTAAAGACAATCTAACCTAAGTTAATCTAAGTTAAGTTGATCAAACAAATCTAGGGTTAAACTAGATGGTAAAGGGGTGAACACAAGACAGTGAGCAAGAAAGATAAGCGTTCCCTCCCTAGGATCTAGGATAACATGGTATGCATCTACTACACGAAAGCGGTAAACCAATCTACCGGGGGTTGTGACCACGGTTTCGCCCTTTCCCTCCTCTCGTACTGTCACTACGCGAAGGTATTTGTGACTAGACCTATGATGGACACGGTATGTTGATGGAATCTATGAGAGTAGCAGATATCATACGCCCGAAAAACACGGTGGCCTACCTTAATCATCAAAGCATCATCAACATGAAAACAATAGATTGAAACCACGAATCAAGTAGCGATCACATAGCATGTATCCATCTAATCCTAGGGATGAACGGAGACATTACCCCATCATATTACACAGATTGAAGCACATAGGGGTGATGGAGACTCCGGAGAACGTCGTCGATGAAGATGGTGGCGATGGAGCTTGGGAAAACCCCTAGGCCAACGCGCTTGGAGTCCTCCTCTTGCTTCCTTCTCTCCGCCCGCGTTGATCCTTGCGACGAGCTCATCTAACTCTCTCCGTCATCTTGCGGCGGCGGTTTTCTGGTGATTGGCGTCGGTAGGATGATTTGTTCGATGTGGTGGCTGACAGCGGCGGAGGCAATAAATAGACGAACTCCTAGGGCAAAGGGGGGACCGAACCGACCCCGGAGTGGGCTGGGCCGGTCGGCCAAGGCCGGCCGGCCCAGGCCCACTTCGGCCTGGTTCGGCCCCGGTTTCCTCCCTGGTTTCTTCTCGCGTGATCCCTTATTCGTGTGCACTTGCATGTGGGCCTTTGACGTCGTTTCCTTCACGGTTAATGTCGGTGCGGAATATGGTCCCGACACTAACCAGTAGTAAGCACCAAGGTCTATCCCTCAATGGTCGATGCTAAGCAATTAAAGACACAAGGTTTATCCTGGTTCCGGCCGGGGGCCATACGTCCAGCAATGGTGTTCTCGGGGCACTATATTGCTCAGCACCGGGGTGCATGTAGTGGGGCGGCTACAAGCAAGGCGGGAGAGGAGGCGTGGTCTCCAAGTCCCTGGTGAAGTGAATGGAAGGGGTTCAGATGTTGTGGGAGAATTGGAGAATGTGTGTGTGTTGTGTCGTATGTTGTCTCTTGTGTCCCCTGCGGCGGGGGAGTTCACCTTCCTTTTATAGGCCAAGGAGAGGGCGAATTACAAGCATGCCGCACTATTCAGCTCCATGGGGAAGTAGGGTGTGCAACTCCGTAGAGTAGGCGGCCGCCTTGACGGTCCTTGCCGCGATCTGGTCATCATGGCGTATCTTGTACCCGAACAGTGGTAGCTTCGAGGGTAGGGGCGCAGTGGTTGGCCGTGATGTCCCCAGGTGGGCTCGAGGAGGTTGCTGACGACGATCCGTATGGGATACAGTGGCAGGCGTGGCGGCGTCCTGTTCCCGCGGGCCTCACAGCGCCGAAGCTGTTACCACAGTGCCCGGCGTGGTGTTCTACGCACGGGGGCGGCCGCCTGCAACTAATAGTGGCAGGGATGGCGCCCCGCCGGCCTAGCGTCACGACCTGGCCCTGCAAGGTCACGAGAAAGCAGCTCGAGGGTGTGGCCGGCCCCCTTCGAGGGCTCCGGCGCGTTAGCCGTACGGGAGTAGGCGGCGCGGCGTCACGGGCCGACACCGGCCATGTTGCACGGCCCCCCACGAGGGCGGGGATGGGTTCCCCCTAGGGAGTTGGTGCAACAGGGCCGGGGCGTGAGTCCTAGGCGCATGATGGCGCCGCCCCGCCATTGTCAGAGCATTAAATGCCCGTACCCGTGTGCGGGAACGGGCGCGCGTGCGGAGGAGCCTCGAGCGAGGCGGAGGCGAACCCTCGAACGAGGCGGAGCTCGCTCGAGGGAGCCATGCACCCTCGAGCGAGGCGGGACCCGCTCGAGGGAGGTGTGAACCCTCGAGCGAGGCGGAACCTGCTCGAGGGGGCCTTTGAGTGGGCCGCTCTGGTGGGCCGTGGGGACCTCCGCAGTGTGGGCCGTGCCCTGCGTGTGTGCTTAAGTGGGATGTGTTTAGTTTGGTTTTTTGCAGGTTTTAAGTAGGATTCCCCTGATTGTTTTAGGGGACCCTCAGGGCTGTCCCCGACAGTAGCCCCCGAGCATCCGCGGGTTTGCCGGCCGTGCCCCCGTATGCCGAAGCCTACCGATAGGACGTCCTCCCCCCTGGTTTGCAAATGCTTTCCGTGGGTCCGCGCCGCCGGACCCGCGGTCTAGCCCCCGAAGCCCTGCAGGAGCGTGAGTGCTCCTGTAGGGGTTTTGCCGTGGGATTTGGTCAGAGGGCGTGGTACATATTCCAACCGGCGTCGGTGATGTTTCAGCCGGCTTCGGTGACGCACGCGCAACTGGCACTATCCGCGGCCGGTGCAACCCAGGAGGTGTAGCCGTGCGTCGAGCCCCCGAGCCTGGGCCCGTTCAAGGCGATCGGGGAGAGCTCTACGACTTGTTTTTAACGCGCCCTCGCCGTCCCTCCGCGGGATGGAGGGTGAGGTTTCCGCAACCCCCATCGATCGGGTCGCGGATTGCGGATTCCTCGTTGAGCTGTTAGTGGGTGGTTCGAGTGGACGCCCATGCCCCGTTCGATAAGGGTAGGCCGCGCGGTCCGCAGACGCGTCCATTAAACCGCTTGCGTGGGTTTGCTAGGGTGAGGCTCGGTCCCATTCGCTAGGAACCGAGGGCGCGGAAGCTCTCCCTCGGTGGGATCCCCCGGCTAGCCGCCCTCGCTCGCTCTCGAACATGACATGTGAGGGGCACCCTCGAGCCGGGGGGCTCGAGGAAAGGCTCGAATGCGCGTGCCCTCGTCGTCCCCGACTCGGTGATCCGGGGGCGCCCGTTCGAACCTATTGAAGGTCAGGCTCCGAACCCCCGATCGCAGGGGCCGTGCGGGGTGGCGGCTTGCCGCCCCCGTCTTTCGCATCTGCAGGTTTCGAGGGCCCCTGATTGCGTTAGCCCTCGAACCGCTGATCAATAGGGTCGTGCGGGGTGGCGGCTGGCCGCCCCCGTCTTTCGCATCTGCAGGTTTCGAGGGTTCATGGCCGTGCCAGCCCCCAAGCCGCTGATCAGTAACTTTTTGTAAATCGAGGGTACCTGTAGCATCCGCTTTCTTCAAACGGGCTTCGAGGCAACCAGTCGATGTTTGCTCCTGTCGAGGGTCGTGTTAATTTTGAGCCATGGGCTCGAGTCGCTTCGAGGGTCTACCTTACTCAGTAAGGGTCAGGGCCATTTAATGCTCGCAGTTGCGACTGAAATCTCGCGCCGCGGGCGCGCCTTTTCAGGCGCTGCGGCCGCGTGCGTAGTGGGCGGAGTGGGCAGGCGGATGTGACCGCCCGCCACGGCCCCCGCGGTTACCGCGTCGTGATGATGGCCTGCGGGCGGTTGCGTGGCCGCCGCGGTCGTGGTAGGGCCCGTCCCTCCGCGAAGGAATATTTTCTGCTGCAATTAATGCGCGCGGGGCATGCGATCCGGAGAGCGCGCCCGCGGCCTATAAATCCAATTGAAGGAGAACGGGTGGTTTTTACCTTTGCCTCCAGCACTCGCCGTTCTTGCCTCTTGCGCTCTAGCCTCCGAGCTGCTCTCGCCATTGCATTTCTCTCCTCTCGGAGCTCTTCTCTTCCTTCCTGTTCTTCGTCCCTCGCCCCTTCGCCTGCTCGCATGGCACCCCAACCGCCTCTCGTCATCATCGACCCGTTGGCGTGGGAGCGCTCGACGGTGACGCGGCTGGCCCTGAACCAGCTGGTGACCGCTGGCCAGCTAGCGGCGAACGAGGATGGACGGCCGGCCGAGTGGATCGTGCCGCCGGGAAGGGACCAAGCGCCCAGCCCTCCGAGCGGCTACGTGGTCAGCTTCGTCCGCTTCCATGAGCGAGGCTTCATGGAGCCGGCGAGCCGTTTTATGCGGGCTCTCTGCCACCACTACGGCGTGGAGCTCCACAACTTTGCGCCGAACGCGATCTCGCAGGTGGCCATGTTCGTTGGCGTCTGCGAGGGCTTCCTAGGGATCCCGGTGAACTGGGATCTCTGGATTCACCTCTTCCGCGCGGAGCTGTTCACACTGCCGACGACGGAGCAGAGGACCCGCCGCGCGGTGTGTGCCGGCGGCATGTCGCTCGCCTTGCGGAGTCAGCACAAGGACGACTACATCCCCTGCACGATGACGACCAACAATGCAGGCTGGGAGCGGGGGTGGTTCTATCTCCGCAACGACGAGCCCGGCCTCCCCCCTTACACCGGCTTGGTGCTCCAGGAGAGGCCCGCCTCCTGGCATCACTGGGTGTCCCCGCCCCAGCACCAGGATCGGTTGGACTCGCTTCTGGCCCCGCTGAGGGACCTGGCGGGCCGTGGGCTGACTGCGGAGGTCGTCCGCGCCCACCTCCATCGTCGGCGGATCGTTCCTCTGATGGAGAGGCCGCTCCGCATTTTCGAGATGACCGAGGCGGCGGACCCCATTGCGCTGGCGAGGTCGCGGACGCTGCAGAGCCCCCTCCCGCGGGAGCGCGGCTACCCGGGCGTGGAGCGCCATCGACCCCAAGTCCGCGCGCAACGACGGGTCCCTGTTGGATCTTGAGATGCTTCCCACCGGCCGGCTGGTGAGTGGGGTTCTTGATTTTACTCTTGATTTCGCCAGTTCTCCGAGTTGTTGACACATTCTAATGTTTCGCCTGCAATTGGTGAGAGTGAGCGCCGCGAAGTCCGACCCGCCCACTCCCCGCTCTCGCACGCTTGGTCAGGCGGCGCAGCAGCGAGAGCGGGAGCGGGCGGCGTGCAAGAAAGAGCGCGCGACGCGACATCGAAAGCGTCGCGAGCGGAGGAGCGAGGAGTACCGGCTGCGCGAGCAACAGGGGCTCTCTTCGCCGGGGACCGAGGAGTACTCGTCATCGGACGAGGAGGAGGAAGAGGAGGAAGAGGTTAGGGGGCAGGGCCTCCCCGATAGGTGGGAGCCTGCACCCCCGTCACCGGAGCCGGCTCCGGAGGCGGGAGCGCATCGCACGGGGCGGGCGTGTTGGCACCCGCCGCCGGGCAATCGACAACGGGGGCGGCGCGGGCCGCGGAGGCACCGGTGCGCGCGCCGGAGGTGCGCGCGGCGGATGCGCCCGCGCGCGCGGTGGAGATGGCCGCAGGCGCGGCGGTGACCGCGCCGGCCGCACCCGCATCGTCGGCTGGGACCTCGAGGAAGAGGAAGCGTGCCTTCTCCTCTTCGAGGTGAGAGATTTGCCCTTTCGAGAGGTTGTGTGTCTGATAGGCGGGGACTTGACGGTTTGCTTGTGCTTGTGCAGGGGGGTGCCAACTGTGCCTCCCATCGCACCGGCCAAGGTGTTGAGGGCGTACGCATCCATCCCCACCCGGCGACATTCGTCGAGGGCGCCGCGGGCGGGAGTGAGCGTGGTGGCAACCGCGGGCGAGGGCTCGCAAGGTGCGCCCGAGGCCTCCGTGCCGCGCCGGTGGTTCCGCACGCCGCGCGCCGCGGCCGGCGGCCGTCGAGGGGGCGGCGGGCGCCGGTCGTGGTGGAGGCGCAGCAGGCGACGGTCGTGGCGGGGGCGCGGCCGGAGGTGGAGGTGCGGCCGGCGGCGCCGGTTGCGGTGGCGTTGCCGGCGGTGTCCGCCGTGGAGGGCCACCCCGTGCCCGCGGTCGTAGAGACGCGGCCGGAGGGCGGTGGCCGCGGCGCCGCGGCAAGAGTTCGCGGTCGCGGAGGCGCGGCCGGGAGGCGGCGGTGGAGGCGCAAAGAGAGCCCGCACTCGCCGGCAGCTCCCGGGCGGTGGTGGTGAAGATTCCGGACGACGACTCCCCGCTGCCCGGGTGGGACCAGTGGGTGAGCTTCCCCACACCGTCCCCCGAATCCCAGGAGGGGGCACTTGTGAGGCGGCGGGACGGCCACATGGTGGCAGCAGGCCGAGGGCACGGCGCCGAGGCTTCTTCTTCCCGCGCCGGCCGCTCTGCTCCGGGAGAGGGGCGCGTTGACAGTCCGCCCGCCTTTGCCGACGCCCAGGAAGAGCAGGAGTTGTGGGGGGAGCTCCGTGACCACGGCGCCGCGCTCAACCGAGCGTTGAACGAGGCGCTGTGGATTCATGGCGGCTCGGCATTGCGCGTCTTCCAGGTAAGGCATTGTTCCTCACTTTCCTTGATTTTGTCATCTCCGTGCTTGTTCCTCGTAACACGACGCTCACCGGTTCTGACCTGTTGGCGGCAAGAGCTCGAGCATCGCGCCAGCGACAAGTATGGCGCGTTCCACCAGATGAGTGCTGAGCTTCGCCGTCTCCGGGAGCGGTGCGATGCCTTCGACGCGCTCGCCGACGCCTTGGGGGCCCCGGATAGCTGGCTGTCGTACCGGGCTGAGGCCCTACGCGACCAGCTCCAGGAGTGCGAAAGGCAGGACGCGGCGCGCCCCTCCACCCTTGAGCGGATTTGCATGGCCCTCATCGATCGGGATGAGGCACTGCAGCAAGCGCGGTCGGATCTGGAAAGGATGCGCACTTTGGCATCCAACTGGGAGGCGGAGGTGACCACCGTCCGGGCCGATAACCAAGAGGTCCGCTCGTGGCTCCTGGAGGCGCAGGCCCAGCAGAGCCAGGATGAGGAGAGGGCGCGTGAGGCTGGGCAGAAGGCCAAGGACGCCGACGAGCTGAAGGCCACCCTCGACGCCAAGGTCGCTGCGCTCGCCATCGCGGAGGACCAGCTCCTGCAAGAGCGTACCGCCTGCCAGGGGGCTGAGGGGCAGCTCCAGCAGGAGCGGACCGCTCTTGCCGACGCCCGGTCGGCGCTCGAGCGGGAGCGTACCGCTCGCGAGGCGGCGCAGAAGTCGCTGGAGGAGCGGAACGTTGAGTTCTCGAAGCTCGAGGGCGAACTGGTGGTTCTCAGCATCACGAGTGCGAGCCAGGAGCAGTCCCTCAAGGAGCAGAGGGACACCGTCGTCGGCCTGCAGCAGGTGGTCGAGGCCGAGCGCCGCGCCCTCGAGGCAGAGAGGAAGCAGGTTGAAGGTAGGTCACTATTTGTCTCTTGTTTTGCTGATTTTCCCTTAGTGGGTTCGTTCCCCCTTCTGATTTCCTTCTTGCTGGAAACGTTCAGGCCTGCGCACCGCGCTAGGGCATGCGACCGATCGGGTCGAGGTGCTGCAGGCCTCCTACAACTCCTCCGAGCGGGAGCTGCTGGAGCTGCGTTCTGCGGCCCTCGAGACCTGCCAGGCCGTGGAGGAGGGCGAGGCGCAGGCCGGAAGCTCGCTGGCTAGCCGCCTGCGCACCTTCGGCGGGCACGTCTCCAGGCGCATGTGCCGGGCTCTGCACCTTGGCATCCAGAAGGCTCTCGGAGTGGTGCGATCTCATTACGAGATCAACTTCGAAGCCATGGCGGAGGGCTATATCGTCCCCAAGGGTGTCGAGGACGAGGTGGCGATGGAGCGCGTGGACGCGTTAGCTGCTGACGCCGCTGAGGCGCTCGCCGAAGCCTTCGAGGAGTTCCTGTTCCCGGACGCCGTCGATGCCGATGCTCCTTAGGCCTGAAGATTGCCGGGCGCCAAGCCCTTTTTGTTTGTGTGTTAGTGCGTGGGCCGTGTGGCCATGTAAATGAACGATCGTTTTGTTTCAAACATTTGATGGAGCAAATGATGTTTGTTATTTTTATGGCGCTATTTTGTTTCTTCCCTTGCCTGAGTAAATTCGAGTTAGGGGAGTTCGATTTTCGCAAACAGCCTGCTGGGCCGGGGGCAAGAGAGAAGGGCCGTATCCTCGTGGAGGCGTAGGCTGTCTCTGACTTGCGCGCCCTTTCCGCTAGGTCATCTGCGCCCTTTTTGAACTTTGCTCAAGGCCAAGGTTGAGCCAAACTTAGCGCACGTGGGTTTTTTTGCGAAAAAATGGGACCATTTTGGGGGGGGGGATGCCCCCCGTAGTAGCCCCCGAGGGTAACTTGGGTTTCAGGGGAAAGCCGAGTTGCCCTTTTTATTGAACCAGTAATCTTTACATGTTTGTCGCCAACTGGGGTGTTGGGCACGTGATTTACAACGAAAGACTTGGAAATCCTAGCTAGGGGTAGAAGCGACGCAGCTGTTGGATGTTCCAAGCATTGGTGAGTTCTTCACCATCCTCGTTGGCTAGCTTGTATGTGCCGGGCTTGAGCACCTTCACCACGACGTAGGGTCCCTCCCACGGAGGTGATAGCTTGTGGCGTCCTCGGTTGTCTTGGCGTAGCCTTAGGACCAAATCCCCCTCGCTGAAGTCCCGCCAGCGTATCTTTCGAGCCTGGTAGCACCTTAGGGACTGCTGGTATCTTGCGGAATGCATTAGGGCCACGAGGCGCGCTTCATCCAGCTGGTCTAGTGAGTCCTCGCGGGCCCGCTGGTTGGCGTCCTCGTCATAGCCTCGCACCCTGGGTGACCCATATTCTAAGTCCGTGGGGAGGACGGCCTCCGCGCCATGGACTAGAAAAAACGGGGTGAACCCGGTGGCTCTGCTTGGGGTGGTCCTTAGGCTCCACACGACCGCAGGCAATTCCTGGAGCCATTTCCGACCAGACTTGTTCAGCTGGTCGAAAATTCTGGGCTTGAGGCCTTGTAGGATCATGCCGTTGGCACGCTCTACTTGACCGTTGGTCTGTGGGTGTGCCACAGCTGCCCAATCCACACGGATGTGGAATTTGTCGCAAAATTCCAGGAATTTCCTGCCCGTGAACTGGGACCCGTTGTCGGTGATGATGGAGTTCGGTACTCCAAACCGATGGACGATGTCAGTGAAGAACGTCACCGCTTGCTCTGCCCTGAGATTCGTAATGGGGTGCACCTCTACCCACTTGGAAAATTTGTCTATTGCGACCAACATGTGGGTGAAGCCCCCGGGCGCCTTTCGCAAGGGCCCGACGATGTCCAGCCCCCACACGGCGAAAGGCCATGTAATGGGGATGGTCTGCAGGACGTGAGCAGGGAGGTTGGATTTTCGGGCGTAGAATTGGCACCCTTCACAGGTGCGCACGATCTCGCTGGCATCTGCGACCGCCGTGGGCCAGTAGAAGCCTTGGCGGAACGCGTTGCCTACGAGGGTGCGGGGTGCGGCGTGGTGGCCGCAGATCCCCGCATGTATGTCCCGGAGGAGCTCGCACCCCTCGGGGATAGGCACGCATCGCTGCAGGATGCTGGAAGCGGCGCGCTTGTACAGCTCGCCGTCGACGAGGGCGAAGGACTTGGCCATCCTGGCGATGCGCCTGGCCTCGGACCGGTCCGAGGGGAGTTCCCCTCGGTCCATCTAGGCGATGTATTTGTCGCGCCAGTCCGCCCTGACGGGGGCTGGCTCGACGTCCATTACTTCGGCCTCGCTGGCGCCGTACCCCTCGAGGATGGAGAGCACGTACGCCTCGTTCGAGGGGTCCTCATCGCAGTCGAACGTGTGCTCGATGGACGAGCCCATGGTGATGACACCGTTTGGTCCCGACATCTTCATTTTGAGGTAGGTGTAGTTGGGGACGGCCATGAACTTGGCGTAGCAGGGCCGCCCAAGTATGGCGTGATAGGCGCCCCGGAACCCCACCACCTCGAAGGTGAGCATTTCCTTGCGGAAATTGCTCGGAGTGCCGAACCAAACCGGCAGGTCGATCTGCCCGAGGGGCTGGACGCGCTTGCCTGGCGCGACGCCATGGAATGGCGTCGTGCTGGGACGCAGCTGGTCCAACCCGATCCCCAGCAGGCGCAGCGTGTGCGCGTAGAGGATGTTGAGGCTGCTGCCTCCGTCCGTCGGGACCTTTGAGAACCTCGCGTTCCCAATGACCGGGTCGACCACCAGTGGGTACTGGCCCGAGTTAGGGATGCGGTTCGGGTGGTCTTCACGGCTGAAGGTGATGGCATCCTCCGACCAGTCGAGGAAGGAGGGAGGCGCCTTCTCCGCGGCGAGGACCTCGTGCCGCTCCCGCTTGCGCTGGCGGCTCGACATGTCGACGGCCGGTCCCCCGAAGATGAGGAACACATTCTCTATGGCGGGGAAGCCGCCGGCGTCGCCATCTCCTCTGTCCTTCTTGGGCTCCGCGTCCTTCGCGGCAGCGTGGCCGTAGAACTTCTTGAGCATGTCGCACTGCTCGAGGGTGTGGTTCACCAGGGTCTTATGATACGGACATGGCTTTTTCAGCATGTCATCGAACACCCCCGGACCTCGAGGGGCCGGTCGAGGGCCCTGTCGAGCCGGGTCAACAGCAAGGGCCTCGGCGTCATCACCGTCGCGTCCCTGCTAGCGCGCCTCGCGGCGCGGCTTCTTCTTTTTCTTGCCCCGCTTGTCCTTCCGGTGGGGCTCCCTGGACTTGCTGCCCTCCGCGGGCGCGTCGTCCGAGCGCTTGCCCTTTTTGCCATCGAAGATCGCCCCCACGGCCTCTTCACCTGAGGCGAAGCTGGTGGCAATGTCGAACAACTCGCTTGAGTCCGCAGGCGGGCTGCGCCCCAGTTCTCTTACGAGATCCCGGCACGTGGTGCCCTCGAGGAAGGCGTGCACAATCTCAGATTGCGCCACGCTTGGGAGCTCTGTGCAGCGCTTGGAGAAGCGCCGTATGAAGTCCCGGAGCGACTCGCCGGGCTTCTGGGTGCAGGAGCGCAGGTCCCAGGAATTCCCAGGGCGCACGTACGTGCCCTGGAAGTTACCCACGAATGTGCGGACCAAATCATCCCGGTTATGGATGCCGTCGGGCGGCAGATGCTCGAGCCACGTCCGGGCTGAATCGCCGAGGTGCAGGGGGAGGTTGCGGATGAGGACCTCGTCGCTGGTGGCCCCGCCCAGCTGGCATGCTAGGCGGTAGTCGTTGAGCCACACGCGGGGATCCATTTCCCCGTTATACTTGACGATGGTCGTGGGCTGGTGGAAGCGCTGGGGGAAGGTCGCCGTGCGGATCTCCCGGCTGAACACACGGGTTCCCGGGGGTTCCGGCGTCGGCGAGCGGTCTTCATCGCTGTCGTAGCGTCCACCACGTCGAGGGTGGTAGCCTGCCGCCGCTCGCGCATCCGCTTTGCTCGTCCGCCGAGCGTTGATGACGTTGCGGGCGTCGCCGTTCCTTAGCCAGTGTGCGTCCCGGGTTAGCGGGTCGCTCCGCCACTCCACCTGCGTGGACCGAGGGTTCGCCCCCCTGCGCGACCCCGTCGCCTCGTGTGTCCCCCTGCTGGCGGATGCGTGACGCCGAGCTCTCGGCCTGTTGGACGGCCGCCTGCTTGATGAGTGCTTGCACCTCGCGGTGCAGGTTTCGCGCCTCAGGCGTGGAGGGGGCTGGCATGGCCCGCAGCAGCGTTGCGGCGGCAATAAGCTTATGGCTCGCCCGCGGAGGCGTGTCTGGGTTGTCGACGTTGAAGTCGGCGTTGATGCGGTCGCGGGCCTGTATGCCCAGCTCCCTCGCGCGTTCGCTGCATGCAGAGGCTTCCCCCGCCATAGAGGCACGGAGCAACCGCACCGTCCGATACTCCTCCGCTAGCTTGGCTTCGAGTTCGTGGGCTTGGGCTAATTGTGCGTCGATGTCGGCCCCTGCGGGGGTGCTCGGTCCTGCCGCCAGGTGCGGAGCGATCCCTGGGGCGGGCGTAACTTCCCCGTCGCCGGCGCCCGCTGCGCCGGTGGCGTTCGCTGGGTCATTGGCGATGACGACGCAGCATTCCCGCGCTGGGTCGTAGCTCCCGGTGCTAGAATCGTCGGAGCAACCGAACCAGTAGTCCGTGGCGTCAAGAAAACGCCTGAACATTACTGGGTCCAGTACGCCGGGGAAGTCCCATTCCGCGTACCCATGTAGATTGGCGGGTGGCAACGCGTCGAGGGAGCCTAGGGACGACTCGTCACCGGCGGAGGCGCTAGGGTCCCTGGCGACGAAGACGTGGCGGCCAGGGGGAACCCTGCGCATCGTGGTGTTGATGTTGGCGTTGTAGGCTGTCGTAGCGCCGCGCGACCGATGGGGAAGCGCGGCCGGAGACCGTGCGCTCCCCCCCGCCGGGCGGTGGTCGTTGTGCCGACGGGCGCACCGCGTTGAGAGGCGGTGCGTTCGGCTTGCCGGCGCTCCGACCGCGCCGGGCGTGAGTGCCGACCGAGCGGCGGCGACACCGCGACGCCGACGGACCCGCGGGGTCCGTGCCGATGGGCGTCTGCGTCGCGATGGCGTGCGCAGCGGCGACCAGGACGGACCCGGCTTGGCGCCGCGCACGGAGCTCCTCACGGTTGGTGAGGCGCATCAGGTAGCCGTTCCCTGTGGCCTGAAAGTTCAGGGTCCCGAACCGGATTTCAAACCCGACGGGGAGGGGTCCGAGCTGCCCATGGAGTAGCGCGTACCGCGGTACTCGGTGCGGATCACCATGGAGGGAGTTGACGGTGGATTGTCCTTAGGCGCTCGTGTGCCCCACGGTGGGCGCCAACTGTCGGTGCGGAATGTGGTCCCGACACTAACCAGTAATAAGCGCCAAGGTCTATCCCTCAATGGTCGATGCCAAGCAATCAGAAACACAAGGTTTATCCTGGTTCCGGCCGAGGGCCGTACGTCCAGCAGTGGTGTGCTCGAGGCACTATATTGCTCGGCACGGGGGTGCTCGTAGTGGGGGCGCTGCGGGGCAAGGCGGGAGAGGAAGCATGACCTCCAAGTCCCTGGTGAAGTGGCTGAAGATGTTGTGGGAGAATTGGAAAGCAAGTGTGTGGTGTGTCGTATGTTGTTTTCTGTTGTTCCGTGTCCCCTGCGGTGGGGGAGTTCGTCTTCCTTTTATAGGCCAAGGAGAGAGCGACTTACATGCATGCCGCACTATCCAGCTACATGGGGAAGTATGGCGCGCCGCGCCGTAGAGTAGGCAGCCGCCTTGACGGTCCTTGCCGCGATCTGGTCATCATGGCGTATCTTGTACCCGAACAGTGGTAGCTTCGAGGGTAGGAGTGCAGTGGATGGCCGTAATGTCCCTAGGCGGGCTCGAGGGGGTTGCTGACGTCGATCCGTACGGGATACAGTGGCAGGCATGGCGGCGTCCCATTCCCGCATGCTTCACAATGCCGGAGCTGTTATCACAGTGCCCGGCGTGGGGTTGTACGCGCGGGGGCGGCCGCCTGCCGTTAACAGTGGCAGGGATGGCGCCCCGCTGGCCTAACATCACGACCTAACCCTGCAAAGTCACGAGAAAGCAAATCGAGGGTGCGGCCGGCCCCCCTTCGAGGGCTCGGCGCGTTAGCCATACAGGAGTAGGCCGCGCGGCGTCACGGGGCTGGCACCGGCCACGTCGCACAGTCCCCCACAGTGGCGGGGATGGGTTCCCTCCTAGGTAGTTGGTGCAACAGGACCGGGGCGTGAGTCCCAGGCGCGTGATGGCGCCGCCCCACCGTTGTTAGAGCATTAAATGCCCGTACTCACGTATGGGAACAGGCGTGCGCGTGCGGGGCGCCCTCGAGCGAGGCGGAGCCTGCTCGGGGGCGACGTGAACCCTCGAGCGAGGCGGAGCCCGCTCGAGGTAGGCGTACACCCTCGAGCGGGGCAGAGCCCACTCGAGGGAGGTGTGTGCCCTCGAGCGAGGCGGAGCCTGCTCGAGGGGATCTTTGAGTGGGCCGCCTTGGTGGGCCGTCTGGGCCACCGCGGCATGGGCCATGCCCCGTGTGCGTGTTTAAGCGACACGTGTTTGGCCTTGGCTTTTTGCAGATTTTAAGTGGGGTTTCCCCAGTTGTTTAAGGGGGCCCCCAGGGCTGTCCCCGACAACGACAAGTCTCCGCCTCGCATGACAAGTCTTAGCCACGACAAGTCTCCGCCTCGCACGACAAGTCTCGGCCATGACAAGTCTCCGCCTCGCACGAGAAGTCTGGCCCCGACTGGTACGTGTGCCCAGATGCACGGCACGAGCGTCGCCACCGACGCGTGTGGACGAACGAATCCGCACGGCATGCAGGAACAACAGTTGGCGGCCATGCAGGCGGCCTGCCCTGGCAAGAGCCTTAATGCAGGTCTGACCGGCTGCGTGGCCATCACATTGCCATCATCTCCCACTCTGCCACACACAAGACTCAGCCCGAGGCACTCAAGCACCTCTACGACGCGCACAAGCCTAGACTTAGGCTCGGGCGTGGCAAGCTAGGCAAGTACTTGGGAAGACTAAGACAAACCCAAACTACTCGGGGAGGAGGCCAAGCGTCCCGAAGTGAAAAGTCTAGCCTGGCCATGCGGCGGCTCCCCTGACAAGGCATCGCAACTTGGCTTCAATACAACCCGACGGACAGCGACGTACGACGGGACGTGCCAGCTGCCAAGGACTGTAACTCTTTTTACTTCCACTTGTGCCCCTCCCCTTGTGAATATAAAAGTGAGAGGAGGGCAACGGTTACAAGGGTTAGACCTTCATAGGATTGAACACCATCACCTGGGACTTGGGCTCGACACCCTCTCCCGACCAGCTTGTAACCCCTACTACGAGCACACCTGGCTCAGGAACACGGCTGCAGCACACTGGACGTAGGGTATTACTCCTCATAGGCCCGAACCAGTATAAATCCCTTTGTCTCCTGCGCTAACCATCCGAGCCCGACACACGATCGATATAAATTTACTGCTGGCGGTAGAGAACCCCGACAGTTGGCACGCCAGGTAGGGGAACATCATGTGTCTTGACGAACTCCAGCGGATCGGATGGACGGTCGCAGGGTCACGCTGACTCCTGGGACTACCCTACGCTTCGACTCCCTCGGCTTCGTCTACACCAGGCCGGTGGAGCCCGTCGCCGGGTGCACCTTCACCCGGCCGCCTCGCCCCAGTGTCCTCATGGGGGCTGCGGGACGTGAGGCCTTCGTCCGAGGCTTCTCGGACGACGTCATCGTCGGCATGTTGGGGCCAAACCCAACGTAGGTGCGTTTTAGGCTCGCCGCCTACTACCTCACCGACCTCGCCTTCCGAGCCAGCGGAGACGGACTGCTGGGCTGGGGGGAGTTCATGGATTGGTACACCGCAATGTACCCCCGTGGACAGCCCGGCCTCCCGGACGACCCGGTGACGGCCTATGTCAACGGTCTCTGCACAACCGGCGCTGCCCTTGGGTCTCCGACGACTCGGAGGGCACGGACTGCGCGACACCACGACCCCATGCAGGAGTGCAACGTCTGCATGGCCACTACGTCGAGCAGCTCGGCGCCAGCTTGACGAGGAGCTAGCCCTTCTACACCATGAACTCGGCGTGGACGCCGAGCCCCAAAATCGACAACCTGCGTAGGTCGTGCCTTTGCAGGAGCAGGACCAAGAGGGGAACGACGATCGATGCCCGATGCAGGACGTTCCTGTGCAGGGCGAGCCCCGTGAAGAGATTGGCAACCGACGCGAGCGCCGTCCGACTGCGGACCAGCCACACAGCCGTGCACCTACGCTGCCAGTGTGCGTGCCGGAGCTCGGCAACAACCGACGCGCCAATGGAGGCGCGAACGTCGATGCAAACGCCGACACCGATGCACCACCACTTTTCCGACGGGCGTCCCAGAACCTCGCCGTTGAGGCCATGCTGCTGTGTGGCTACCCAGAGCCTGCAACCTCCGAGGAGCGACGGGTATGCTAGCAGTTGAAGGTGCTGCTCGAAGCTGCAGCAGCGTAGTAGGCGAAAAGCTCCGCCTCGCGCCAGTGCTCGGAGCGTGGGCGGGCTGGAGCGCCATGTGCCCATGTCCCGAATCCGCCTCCTCCCTAGCAATAGGGACACGAGGACAGAGTCGGAGCCACGGCATCGGCAGTCAAGAGTCATCTCGGGCCCAACCGCGACACCCGAAACACCATAGAAGCCCGTCGGCGAGCTGAGAGCGTCGACAACAACCACGACAACCGCTCGCGCCACAACGACGACCGTGGGCGCAGGCGGCGCCACAATAGTGATGACGACTGTGAGCACAGCTAGTCGCCGAACTAGCGGGGTCCACGGGCCTTTGGCCAGAGCATCCGCAACGCGAATTTCCCCTCGCGCTTCCGGGCTCCGACCAATGTGCCAAGATACGATGGGGACACCAACCCCAGTGTGTGGCTCAAGGACTACCAGCTCGCATGCCATGCCGGTGGAGCGACCGACGACCTCTTCGTGATCAAGAACTTGCCGCTCTACCTCGGCTTCTCTATGCGCACATGGCTCGAGGACTTGCCGCGGGACAAGATCAACGACTGGACCGACCTGCGTCGAGTCTTTGTCGACAACTTTCAAGGCACTTACATGCGCCCCGGCAAGCAGTGGGAGCTGCACAACTGCAAGTAGCAGCTGGGGCAGAGTCTCCGTGAGTACATACAATGCTTCTCCAAGCGCTGCACCGAGCTCCCCGGCATGACAGACAACGACGCCATCTCGGCGTTTCAGAACGGCACAACGTGCACCTCCCTCATCCACCGCCTCGGGTGTCGCATGCCGCGCACGACCTGTGAACTTCTCGACATCACGAGCAACCATGCCGACGGTGGGGAGGCGGTGACCGCGACACTGAACACCCCTCAGGGCAAGGGGAAGCAAGTCATGGACCATGGTGAGGGGACGTCCTCGCGCTTCAAAAAGAAGAAGAACAACAAGCGCCGTCGCGACGACAACTTTGTCGCGGCGGTGGAGCACAAGGCTTCGCGCCCCAAGGGCAACCAGGGCAAGCCTGCACCGTCCAGGGATCACTTCGAGAAGCTTTTGGATGCGCCGTGCCTGCCCCACGAGGTCCCCGTCAAGCACACACTTAGGGAGTGTCGGCTTATGAAGAACTACGTCAAGGGCACCCTCAAGTCGAAGACGGCGGACCAGCCTGACAAACAAGGCCCCTCCCACGACAACGACGTTGGCGTCGGGGCTGTGTTCCCTGGTGAAGACGGCGTGGTGCACATGATCTTTGGGGGATCTCTGGCAAGACCCTCGAAGCGGCGCGAGAAGATCATCCGGCGTGAAGTCATGAACACCGACGTTGTGAAGCCGTCCTACCTAAAGTGGTCAGAGGTTCCGGTAACCTTTGATCGCAAGGACCATTCCGACAATGTGCCTCAGCTCGGATCCTACCCACTAGTGGTAGCTCCCTTGTTCAAGTCCAGAAGGATCCACAAGGTCCTGATGGATGGGGGAAGCGGGATCAACATGCTCTACGCGTCAACGCTTGACGAGATGGTCATCCCGCGTTCCACACTGAGGCCGTCGACGGCGCCATTCCATGGGGTCGTACCTAGAATCGAGGCGCTCCCCCTCGGGCAGATCGATCTGACCGTCACATTCGGGGACGTGCGGAACTTCCACACAGAAATCCTCACCTTCAAAGTGGTGGGGTTCTTGGGGATGTACCATGCGATCCTCGGGAGGCCGACATACACGAAGTTTATGGCCGTGCCCAACTATACGTACCTGAAGTTGAAGATTCCTATACCGAAAGCGATCATCACAGTAGGGCCAATGTATCAGCGTGCATACGAGTGCGACGCTGAATGCTTTCGCCGCTTCAACGACGAGAAGTGCAAGGCGATTGGTGAGGAGATCCTGAAGCTCCTTAGTGCAGTGTTCATCTGTGAAGTCTTCCACCCCGAGTGGTTAGCAAACCCTATACTTGTAAAGAAGAAGAATAAGAAATGGAGGATGTGTGTTGACTACACAAGCCTTAACAAGGCATGTCCCAAGGATCTGTTTCCTTTGCCTCGCATAGATCAGGTAGTCGATTCAACGGCAGGGTGCGAGACCCTCTGTTTTCTCGATGCGTACTCCGGGTACCACCAGATTGCGATGTGCATAGCGGACCAACTCGCAACCTCGTTCATTACTCCTTTTGGTGCGTACTGCTATCAAACGATGCCCTTTGGGCTCAAAAACGCGGGCGCTACTTTCCAACGATGCATGTGATACGTCTTCGGGGAGTTGATAGGCTGCATCATTGAAGCGTACGTCGACGACATCGTGGTCAAGTCGAAGAATACGGGGGATCTGGTTTTTGACCTCACTGAGGTCTTCGCAAAGCTGCGACAACACGGGGTCAAGCTAAACCCCGAGAAATGCGTTTTTGGGGTTCCGAGGGGCATGCTCCTCGGCTTTGTTGTGTCAGAACGCGGCATCGAGGCTAATCCCGAGAAGATGTCGGCCATTATGGACATGGGGCCAATCAAGAACTAGAAGGGTGCGTAACGTGTCACGGGCTGTCTCGCAGCTCTAAGTCGTTTCGTAGCACGACTCGGAGAGCGCAGCCTGCCACTATACAAGCTGATGAAGAAGTCCAACCACATCATGTGGACCCTTGAGGTGCAAGAGGCACTCGACTCCAAGACGTGCTACTCACAAATACAGAAACTTGTGTACGTGATTTTGATGACCAAGCGCAAGTTCTGACATTACTTCGACGCTCATCCCATCACCGCGGTGTCTAAATATCCACTCGGGGAGGTCATTCAAAACCCCAAGGCCGAAGGAAGGATCACCAAGTGGGCACTCGAGTTGATGGGGCAGAATATCACGTATGCTCCGTGCAGTGCGATCAAATCCCAAGTACTAGCGGACTTTGTGGCCGAGTGGACAGAGATTCAAACTCCCCCTGCAAAGATCGAGCACAAGACTTGGATCATTTACTTCGATGGCTCGGTCATGAAGGAGCCTGTGTGGGCCTTGTCTTCATCTCGCCTCTGGGCGTGCGCATGGAGTACATGGTGAGACTACATTTCCCGGCATCAAACAACACCGCCGAGTATGAAGCTTTGATCAACGATCTCCGTATCACTGTCGAGCTCGGGATCAAGCATCTTGAGATCAAAGGTGACTCGGACCTAGTCGTGGGACAAGTCATGAAGGACAAGAACTGCGTTGACCCGAAGATGGCGGCGTATTGCCGTACGAGATCTGGAGAGCAAGTTTCATGGCCTCGAGCTACACCATGTGCTGCGCGACCACAACAAGGCGGCCGACGTGCTCGCGAAAGCTGCATCTAGTCGAAGCCGGCTCCCCCACGGGGTATTCACAAGTGATCAACACTAGCCGTCCGTACGAGAAGAATGCGAAAAGCCACCTGAGGAGCCAAAGACTGAGGCCATGGCAATCGATCACCCACCGGAGGTGAATCTCGAAGATCCCGACTGGCAATTCCCCATCCTCGAGTGGATAGTCGAGGGGAAGCTCCCTTCTGACCAGACGGAGGCCTGGCATATCGCCCGCCGAGCAAAAGCTTTTGTCCTCATAAACGACAAGCTCTACAAACGCGGGGCTGCCGGCATACTCATGCCGTGCATCCTCGAAGATCAAGGCCGCGAGTTGTTACAAGAGATACATGCCGGCACCTGTGGTCACCATATCAAACCGAGAACACTTGTCGAGAAAGCTTTCCGACAAGGTTTCTACTGGCCCACGGCGGTCGCCGACTCGAAGGACATTGTTCGATGCTGTGAAGGGTGCCAATTCTATGCCAGGCAAACTCACCTCTCGGCGCAAGCACTGCAGACAATCCCCATCAGGCCATCACGTGGCCCTTTGCAGTTTGGAACCTCAACATGATGGGGCCTCTCCGACAAGCACCCGGGGGTTTCACCCACCTCCTCGTAGCGGTCAACAAGGTCTCGAAGTGGATCGAGGCCCGACCCATTGTCAACATCCACTCCGAGGAGGCAGTCTCGTTCTTCACCAAGATCATCTACCGTTTCGACATTCCCAACACGATCATCACCGACAATGGTACCCAGTTCATGGGGAAGAAATTCCTCAACTTATGCGACAACCATCACATCTGTGTGGACAGGTCAACTGTCGCTCACCCGAATACGAATGGGCAAGTCGAGAGGGCCAACGGCATGATCCTACAAGGCTTGAAGCTGAGAATTTTCAAGCGGCTCGACAAGTTTTGAGCAAGATGGGTAGCTGAGCTGCCGTCCATACTATGGAGTCTGCACACTACACCATGTCGGGCCACGGGGTTCACATTTTTTTCATGGTGCACGGCTTCAAAGCGGTCCTGCCCACTGACATCGAGTACGACAGCCTGCGTGTGCGAGCATACACCAAAGAAGGGAATCAAGTCGCACTCGAGGACACGATCGACCAACTCGACGAGGGGCGCGACATGGCACTACTGCGGAGCGCTAAGTACCAGCAGGCATTGCAGCGTTACCATGAGCGTAACATGCGCCCACGCGAGTTCCACGTCGGTGACCTCGTCCTACGATGGGTTCAAGGCAGCAAGGACCGACACAAGCTGTCGCCAACTTGGGATGGGCCTTACATCATCCACAATGTGCTCCGACCAGGGACGTACAAGATCCAGTATGAGGACGGGAGGGTCGTCAACATCGAACACTTGCGCCCGTTTCATCCTTGAGTAAATGCTCAAAACTCATGTGTCAATCAATAGATGCTGCTTACCTTGTTCACATGTCTCTTAGTTTCGAACTTATCTTCGACTGTGTTAATTTCTTTGCTGCAGCGTGTGAGCTTGAGCAGACAACTTCTTTGCACCGAAGCAAAGACGCTCCCTGCTTGGGGGTTACCAAGGGCACGATGCCCTCATGCCCTCCTCATTTTTTTCGAATTTTTTCAAAAAAATTCTGACAACTTTGTCGAGACCAATCGCACGAGCGAAAGGTTTTTTGACAGAAACTCAAACTCGCGAAAAGTAAAGATGACGGCTTGCGTGAGATGGCGAGTTGCTATTCATCCAAAGCTCCTAGTGCTAACGCCCCCGCGGCTACAGCACGAAGACTTGCGAGTACCTCTCTAGTCTCCAGCTTTCATCCGATCTCTTTTCAAGAACATTCGAGTGACCGCCGGGACTCCGGTTCGAAAAGATGTTTTTGCGAGCAAAATCTCGACTAGTTATCTCCCGAACCTTTCGAGTTCTTGGGGGCTGCGAACGGACGGTTACACTAAGCGGATCGAAGAGGCCAGGCCTTATGACTCCTACGCCCCCGTGGCTCTGGAGTATAGCTCGACTGTTTTGGTTCTCTAAGTTCGACTGCGTGTTGCTGCAGTCATCCTCGAGCGCTCGGAAGTAATCGAGGGATAACACAAGATAAAAGGCCTAGCTACACGGTAGCCTTAAGACTTGTTCAAATTATTACAACAAAATAGTTTGTGGCATAGTTAATTTGGGGGCCCGGGAACTCCTAGGGCCTCTGACTCGTCTTGTGGCAGCAACTCCAGATATTTCAGGGCGGCATTGGCCATCTCGCGAACAAAACTGGCGCAGTCCTCCTTCAGCTCATCGCACTGCTCGTCAGAGACACCCGGGGCCTAGCCGCCACTCAGCATCGTGTGATCCAGCCCTTGGTAATGCGACTCGAACATGGCGAGGACCCGGTGCACCGCATGACGAGCCGTCGACAACTCGAGTTCCCGCAGCACGCTTGGAAAACGCCCGACCTCTTCGATCAGCGTTTCGGGCGTTTGTGGACCAAGCGACACGCCAAGCCCGGCCATGGCCGAACTCATCGCCCTCCTGAGCTTGGTGATGTCCCCGATGGCCTTCTCGCTGATGGCTTCCGACTAGTGCCTGGTGTCGCGAGTCTGGTTCAGGGCGAGTGCGTCCTGCTCCCGGGATGCTCGAGACTGCTCCAGCTCGGCCTGGATCTCTGAAAGACAAGCAAGAACAAGATGTTACAGAGGGCTCGAGAAGAAGAAGAAGACAGGACCAAGGTTCAATACTCACTCTGGAGCTGCTCCGACGAACGCCTAATGGCGCCCTCCTTCTCGATGACCTTGAGGATAGCGGCGTTCCGCTCCTGCTTGACCGCCGCCAGCTGCGCCACCATTCCGGCACGGATCACACGCGCCCCTGCAACCATGGCCGACGAATCAGGGCCCAACAGGGAGCAAGCGGAAAACCGGACAAGGAGAGGAGGGGATCGTCAGACTTACCATCAAGATCCTGCGACAACTTGGCGTTGGCGTCATGAAGCCACGCCGCCTCCTCGGTGGCCACCTGGAGTTGGTTGGTAACCTAGGAGAATTGGCGGCTCGTTGTCGCCAAGTCCGAGGTGGTCGTGCCCAGGTCGCGCTCCAGCTCCGAAGCCCTCGCTTCAAGGGCCGCCTTCTCATGAGCGGCGACCTGGGCGGCATCTCGGGCGGTGGTCTCGGTCGTGGCCACAGTGGTCTTGGCCCTCTCGGCGGCCTCCTCCGCCGATGCTGCGGCTGTTCGGTGCTTCTCAATCTCGGCCTTGGCGAGCGTAAGCCCCGACGCCAGCGAGTCCCACTTGGTGGCAGCCGTTGCGGCAGTAGTCTCAGTAGTGGTGGCTCGGTCCTCCACTGATTGGTGGGAGGTGTCGAAGGACGTCCGCGCGGACGCCTCGCTCGCCACGGCACCAGCCACCGCCACCCGGGCCATATGAGCTGCATCTCCAGCTGAGTCCGCTCCGCACGAAGCTCTCGCACCTCGCAGGCACGTCTCCGACCTGAAGACTCGAGGGTCTGCCGCCAACAAAGTAAAGATAAGTGGCGTGCCCCAAGAAGACCATAGAATTGAGAACTTGACCTTTGAACGAGAAAACTTACCGAGGTTGCGAGGAGGATGAGCTCATCGAAGGTGTGACGTGCCCAGTTCAGCCCACGCTCCAGGGTGTTGTGCACGGCAACCTCCTCATCTTCCTCAGAGTTGTCACCGTACCCGATGGTGGCCGCCCACGGGGTGGAGGCAAGCTCTAGGGCTAGGGCTTCACCGCTTCCTGCGCCTTGCGACAAGGACGCCCCCATCTCCTCGACCTCTTGGATCTCCAGGGAGGCAGCCCTTGCCGTACCCTCGAGAGCAGCTCGCTCTTGTATGGTGGTGGCACGCTCATCAAGAGCGCAAACCTCGTCAGCGTCAGCAGCAACTGGGCGGGGCGGCGATGATTCAGCCTCTGTTGCTCCGGTCGCTGCGACGATGACTGTAGCTTCAGCAGCTCCCGCCAGCTGGGGGAGGGACGTCTCCTGACTCTTGCTGTCCAGCGGTGGCGTGGACGCATCTGCAGTCGGCTCCATACTGGCCGCGGGCGCCTCGAGAGCCGCATCCATGAGGACCATGTGTGGTTCGAGGAACGGTGGATGGTCGCTTCCTTGTGTGATGAGTGGTTGACAACGTTGTGTGGACTGATTCTTGGCTAAGTATTGCGGGTGCGGTGGTTCACCGAGAAAACCGGTGGGTTACTCGGTTGAGCCACAAAACCGAGGCCGAAGACTCGACGAGGAGGTGCGGCCACCCGGGCGGTTCAACCGCCCGGGAGGGGCGGTCGGACCGCCCGGGGTCGGTCGATTCCCCGGGCCGGTCTAACCACCTAGGGGGGGCGGTCCGACCGCCCGGCCGCCGGCGCCGAGAAGCTTCGAAGCGGAGGACACGCGTCGGGATCGCAAGGCTTGCGTCGAGGCTACGCGAGGTGCGGTCACCGGCATCCGTCCGATGGTGAAGACATCAAGAATTCCAAATCCGCCCTTGAGGGGCATGTATCCCTAGTTATTAGTGAAGGGTAGTTTAGTCTTTTGGGTGCCTCCATATATACTCATTAGATGGGTGGATGGCAGCTAACTCTTGGAACCCTAGCTCATTTGTTTTTCCATTTTCGTTCTCCATTTTCCTTAGGATTTTAGAAGGCTAGCTTGAGAACTTCATGTGAGATCTAGAGAGAGGGATGGATGTTTGGGTGGCAAGCTAGACCTTGTACGAACCTTTCATGGCATGTATAGAAGGTTTGACATTGTTCATCATGGTGGTTTTCCCGTCTCCTTTGTGTTGATTTTCGGAGCTCTTTTTTGCGGTGTTTTGAGAACGATTTCTTGGGGTTTTTGGTGGGTGTCACGTATGAGGTTCTTGTGCCTCTTTGGCTGGTGACTTTGCCCTCAAATCCCCTTTGAATCGGACTCGCTTTGGTGGTTTCTCGAGTTGGGCGAGTTCTTGACCTAGAGAAGCGATTTCTTCGATTCCTCTTGATTGTGAGCGTTTCGGGTCGATTCCTTTGAGGTAGAGGTTGCCCAGGAGGTAAACCAGCTATTCTCGAAGTTTGGCTGCAATCCGTGGAGTGATTCTGGAGATCGGGCACGAGGATGTTGAGGTTTCGTTTTCTGGAAGGGGCGGTCTAACCGCCTACAGGGGGCGGTCTAACCGCCCTGGGTGTTTCCGGGTCAATGTTTTGTTTCACCGGATTTTCCTCTGTGAGTTTGTTCGCCTTGATCAGAGGAGTGTCTAGGTGAAATTTGGGGTCGTTCTCGTGCTGCTTGCTAGGTGTTCTTGGTCGGGGTTCGTTCTTTGGGTACGGGAGGTTAGACCGCCCCATGTAGCCGGTCTAACCGCCCCTAGGCCCTTGGGTGAAATTTTGGTTTTCACCAAGATTTTCCGGTAGCTAGCATGGCCTTGACCGAGAGATCTCTCGTTGGTGAAACCGTGGTGAGTTTTGGTGCTCGGAAGAGGCGTTTCGAGAGGATTTCTTGGTTGCCGGGTGGAGGCGGTCTAACCGCCCCCTATACCCGGTCTAACCGCCCCCCTCCGGTTAGGCGGCTTTCGAGTTGTTTCCGCTGTCGGTGCTGCATGTGTGTTGTGGTTGCTGGTAGAGTTTGCTCCTAGGATCAGTAGCACTCCAGTGGCTACGTGGTTTTGGCAAACGGAAGGTTGAAGTGCGGAGCGTGTGATTTCGGGGGTTCGACTGAGCTAGTTCATCTTGTCGGAGTTTCAATCTCCCTCGAGAAGAATTTTTATCGGCTCCCATTCACTCCCACCCCCCTCTCTGGTTGCCTTTTCGGTCCTTCAATCCATTGCCTCTGCTGCAACGGCGGGAGCGAAGCCGTCGACGTGCTCGTACTCGTGCAACACCTTCGAGACCGGTGCGATCATCTCCATGATCGACGGCTCGGCGAACATTTGCTCCGTCTCCACCTCCAGCACCTTCTACGGGAGTTGGGGCGCTTCAAGGTCGATGACCCCGACAACGGGGAAGTCAATGTACTGGCACGTCGCTAGCTCCATCACTTCCTCGACGGTTACGGTGCCCCGGGCCGAGGAAGTCTCCGCCACCTCTGCGGTCGGGAAAGGACCCGGGACCTCTGCCACCAAGGCAGGCTCCGACACCACGGCTGCAAGAGAATCCGCCGCCACCACTGCTGGAGTAGGCTCCGACGCTGGGGTCATCACGAAATCATGACCTCCCAACGATGGGGGAGGCGCCAGGTTTTCATCGAAGACCATCACCACGTCTCCATCGCTCAGGCCCGCCTCGGCCGGCGGCTCTAGGGTCGCTTGAGGGGCGGCCACCTCCACGACCATCTGTCCCTCCTCAACGGCGACGGCAGGGACAGGTGGTGGAGGCGTGCTTGATTCCTCTGCCACAACGACTACCGCCGACTCCTATTCAGCCCGCGACAGCAGCGGCTCGGTGCTCGGGGGCTGGGGACGGAGCTCAAAAGACACCACCCACATGCTCAACGCCAGGCGCTTTAGAGGCACCAGGCTGAGCACACCGGTGTCGGCATGTCTACGAGAAGACAGAAAGTGACGTCGGCAAAAAAATCAAGTCGAAAGAATCATGATAAAGAAGATCAGAAGTCGGAGGCTTACATCTTGGAGCGCACCCGGGCTTTCTTCACCAGGCGGTCCAACAAGCCCTGCTCGAGGTCTGCACGCTTCAAGCCTGCTGACTCGGGGGCTGTGCACTTCGGGCCCGCAGCCTCGAGGGCTGCTCCGCTTCGGTCCGCCGGCAGCAACACTCTCCATCGCTCGCTCAGGGGCTGACCCCCCGGCCTCCACGACGCTGGGGTTGGACCGTGGCCCCCGCCGGCGATGAGGGACACATGAATGTCCGGGGCTCTGCCGCCCCGAATAAGCAACGACAGCAAGCACCACGGGGCAGCGCTTGGCTCCGCCACCGGCGGCGCGCTCGGCGTTGACTCCGAGTTCGATGATCTCACCTGCGACCGGCGCCTCTGCAGGGAGTCGGAGTCGGGACGATCAGAGCCATCATAAAGCTGGCGGGCGGGTGCCGACCGCTCCTCCGACCTTCTCAGGGGATCGACTTGACGGGTCACAGATCTCTGCGGCTCGGAAGCACCCGTCCCGCTGGGCACCGCACGGGAGTGGATCGTCCGCTGGTCCTCTCGGGCGGGGGGAGCCACCTGACGCGAGCTCGAGCCGACAGTCTTGTCATGCCCAGTCACCTGCGGCCGGTGCGACGACGACACTTCAGTGCCAAGGGGAGGCGACGACGAGGACGACCCCAACATGTTACTCCAGTCGACCGCCGCGCTGGCGACATCTCCGCTCCATGAAGGCTCGGGCGACGGGTCTTCATCGGAGGAGATGCCAAGCTCCCACGCCTTCCACCTCTTGTTGCGGTTGTCGTTACAATCGCACTTAGAGATCTGGCGCTTCTTGTGCTACGCCTTGCGTGCAGCGCGCCTCTGGCGCCGCTACGTCCATGTCACCACGATGGCCATAACTGCCTCAATGAAACGTCCCCAAGCTACAACGGCTACAATTACAAATAAAAGCCCGCGAGCGAGTCTACAACTCACTCACGAGCTCAGGGGCTACATCCGGCGGATGCGCTCGCGTGCACCCACCGAGAACTTGAAGAACGCCACCAACACCAAGATCAGCCGTCTGAGCCTGAGCGTGACTCCTTGACTCCCACTCAGGCTCGGGGGCTACTGTCGAGGGCCCGGATTAGGGGCCCCCTTTGACAGTGAGATTATCTCCCCTAAAAAAGACAAGACATTCCAAACACCATTGACAATGTGAAGGCCAAGATCGACAATGTCAAGGCAAAGATTTAGGACAAGGAGGAGAAAAGATCCTGGTCAAGACCCACACTGGCAAGACGTCCAGTCTTTGGCCAGTTGGCCACATCTCCGACCAGTTTCCCACTAGAGGAACCCCCACGACAAGTCTCTGCCTCGCACGACAAGTCTTAGCCACGACAAGTCTCCGCCTCGCACGACAAGTCTCGACCACGACAAGTCTCCACCACGCACGACAAGTCTCGGCCACGACAAGTCTCCGCCTCGCACGAGAAGTCCAGCCCCGACTGGTACGTGGGTCCAAACGCACGGCATGAGCGTTGCCACCGACGCGTGTGGAGGAACGAATCTCCACAGCATGCGGGAACAACAGCTGGCGGCCATGCAGGCGGCCTGCCTTGGCAAGAACCTTAATGCAGGTCTGACCGGCTGCGTGGCCATCACATCGCCATCATCTCCCACTCTGCCACACGCAAGACTCAGCCTGAGGCACTCAAGCACCCTCTATGACGCGCACAAGCCTAGACTTAGGCTCGGGCGTAGCAAGCTTGGCAAGTACTCGGGCAGACTAAGACAAACCCAAACTACTTGGGGAGGAGGCCAAGCGTCCCAGAGTGAACAGTCCAACCCGGCCACGCAGCGGCTCCCCCGACAAGGCATTGCGACTTGGCTTCAATACAACTTGACGAACAGCGACGTACGACGGGACGTGCCAGCTGCCAAGCACTGTAACTCTTTTTACTTCCCCTTGTGCCCCTCCCCTTGTGACTATAAAAGGGAGAGGAGGGCAACAGTTACAAGGGTTAGACCTTCATAGGATCGAACACCATCACCCGAGACTTGGGCTCGACACCCTCTCCCGACCAGCTTGTAACCCCTACTACGAGCACACCTGGCTCAGGAACATGGCTGCAGCACACTAGACATAGGGTATTAATCCTTGGAGGCCCGAACCAGTATAAATTCCATTGTCTCCTGCGCTAACCATCCGAGGCCGACGCACGATCGATATAAATTTACTGCCAGCGGTAGAGAACCCCGACAGATGCGTTTTGTGATTCTTCCATAGATTAAATGCAAAACCCCTTATCAAGATCAAAGTGTTTTCCGCTTATTAGATTGGATCTTGCGTTACACATTATTCCACGGATTCGATACCTTGGGTTCACACTTAAGGGAAGAAGGGTCCCTTGACTACGACGGAGGACTTGTCCGCTTGCAAGTCCAAATGAACTTTGATTCGATAATCAACCATCAACAAGTAGTTGAGTCGGAGACGTGTTTTGGAAGTCGTGTTCGTCTTGTTGGAGTTCCCATCTCCTTCGAGAAGAATTTTTATCGACCCCCATTCACTCCCCCTCTCTGGTTCGCCTAATCGGTCCTTCAATTGGTATCCGAGCCGGTTACGGATCTTCGTGATTTTAACCAGTTTAAGATCCAAAGATGGCGTACTAGGAACGGGGTTCGGGTCCACTGCTCTTTGATGGGAAGAACTACCAGACGTGGCAGAGGCAGGTGGTGGCGTTCCTCTGCGGAAAGGGTCAGATCCTTTGGGATGTCATGGTGAAGTGAGCTTATGTTCATCTTGTGAACTTCCTTGCTCCAGGATTGAGGGATATGCATGACGCCAACAATAAGGCGGTCGACTACTTGTTTCATGCTCTGTGTCAGTCCGAATTTGATCGGGTTGAACTTCCTTGCTCCAGGATTGAGGGATATGCACGATGCCAACAACAAGGCGGTCGACTACTTATTTTATGCTTTGTGTCAGTCCAAATTCGATCGGGTTTAGACAGAGGACTTAGATTATAGGATTAGGTTGGATCTGAAGAATGCTCATGCTGGGAATGCTGCGGTTGTTGACGGTGCATTTTGGTACACCAAACATGTTCATTACACTTTAGTTTGGATTTTTTATGGAACTAACCTGCCACTAGGCACACTATTCATATAACAAGTTCATATTTGTGCATGCATTTGGAAGTCTTGTGTTTATGCAGGAAATCATGGACATAAAGGACGGATTCACAACAAGTTCAAAGGAGCATTACGGAGTCTTGTTCGTTTTCATGAGCTTGATGAAATCACTTCCAATGGTGGCAAGGACCGAAGTTTTACGAAGGAACACCCCCGGGGATTGAACCGTAAAAGACTGAACTTCATGCACGGAGAACCTCCATCTTGGACGCGAGGATGACATTGCCAAAATCATGCAAGTGGAAGGGGCGAAGTGCATAAATACATGAGGACCCACGGGAGTAAAGGGGCGAACGAACCGGGCTGAGGTGGGCCTGGGCCGGTCGGCCCAGGCCGGCCGGCCTGGCCCACTCCCGACGTCGGTTCGGCCCCCCTTTCCTTGCACCCGAAGGATCTTCAACCCTAAAGCCGTGGAGGCATCGCCATTCATAGAGGAGAGAGCCATTCGCACCAGGAGGCCATCCACAAGCTAGAGAGAGAGAAGGGAGATCTCTGGAGGGGGATCGACCATCTCGAAGGAAGCACCCACAAGTGGAGAAGAAGGAAGACACCGTCAGAAGGGTGACCATGATCAATGGTGCTATGCCTAGCACCTTGATGGGGTAATCTCCTTATTCGTCTATGGGTTGTAATCGGTCTTGAAGATGTAATCATACTTTATCGGTTTATCTGTCTATCTATCATCTTGTGTTGAATGTGCTTAGATGCTTAAGGTTAGCTACCGTGTCGTAAAGGAAGTATGGATCCCAATGCTCCCTTGGATCAATTCAATACGCCGTGTCCATCATAGGTCTAGTCACAAATACCTCCGCGTAGTGACAGTACGGGCGGAGGGAAAGGGCGAAACCATGGTCATAACCCCCGATAGATTAGATTGGTTTTCATGTTTAAAGCGATTGCATATTCAAGTACTGTAGACCCATGGGCGAGTGTCTCCTATCTTTATTGCTTAATCATTCTCTCTAGCGTAGTTTAGTCATTTTCTAGTTTAATCATAGTTAGGGTTTGAGTAGTTAGTGAATAGAGGTAGATCAAACACTTGTAATCCCCTTGCTCCGCAGATTGACAAGAACCTTGTGGATCGTAGGTGGATACGTCTTTTATCCGTCAACAAGCCCCTTTTTTGGCGCTGTTGCCGGGGAGCAAACTAGTTTACATCGTTTGGTTTGCATCTAACTTTGTTTTATCTTTTAGTTTACCTTTTGTTTGCTAACATCTAACACATATTACCTAGAAAACCACTTTGTTTTTGTTTTTGTTTTTATTTTTGTTTTGTTGTCTAGATGGCGTTCGTCAATCAACCCGTGGAAGAACTAGAGAAATCACTAAGGGATTACGCTAGTCCTCGATATGAAGACATAAGAGTACAAGAGTCGGATTCGAAGCTCGAAGCGACCAAGTATGAAATCAAATCCAAGATCATTGAGATGGCGGCGGCAACCCTGTTTGAAGGGATGGTTACGGAGAACCCATATAGACACATAAGGCAGTTCACGACGCTATGCAACATGGTGCGTCAAGAAGGAGTTCCCAATGAATGGTTCAAATGGAATCTCTTTCCCTACTCACTTGCCGGTGAAGCAAAGACGTGGTACTCATTTGCCTCCTTCGAAGTTGAAGGCAATTGGAACAAGTTGACAAAGAAGTTTTGCGAGAAGTTCTTTCCAATTAGAAAGGTTCAACATCTAAGGAGGCAAGTGATCACTTTCACGCAAGGAGAAGAGGAAGGGATAGACCAAGTTTGGAATAGGTTTAATGAGTTGATTGAACAAGGACCAAGACTCATCTTCTCTGGTGACGTACTCTTGCATACATTTTTCTTTTCCCTAACCCCAAGTTGCATGCAACACGTCCAAATGTGTGCAGGTGGGGATCTCATGGAGAAAACACTCACAGAAGCTGCTCAACTTCTACAAAAAATTAGTAAAGCGGCGGCCATGCGAAGAGATTGGGAAACAAGACTTGCGGAAGAGCTGGAATACAATTCAAGGAAGAAGTGTGCTGAATTTTCTAAAGAGGCAACCCGGGAAGTCACAAAAGAGGAGCCAATCCCGGAAAAGCTTGAAGAAAAGCACATCAAGTCAAGAATTACCCCGAGCATTGACTTCGCCGAACCAAGTGAGACAAACAAGAGAAGCATGTCAAGCGCGAAGCCACTGAGGGAGTTCGAACCAATGGATTGGGTTCCAATCAATTACGGAGAAGTATTCGATAAGAGAAGACCATTCCCTAATCAAAAGGGGATGGAAAGTGCATTGGAAGTGGATTTCCCACCAGAGAATAAAGCAGAAGATTCATACGACCTCGAAACCACCGGTGAGATCTTTCAAAAGCTCTTTGGAGATGATGAAGTGGATCCGGAACACATAGCCGAGGTGAAGAGGATCATGGGGATCATGCCCGAAGCATCACCATATGCTCGCCTCGCCGAAGTTTATGCGATAGGATCCGAAGAAGAAGAGAAGATGGCACCACACTTGAGTTGTGAGATCAATGGAGTTCAATGCAAAGCCTGGTGCGACATCGGAGCCCAAGTAAGTGTTCTATCTTCTAAAATTTGCGATAAAGTTCAAGACCACAACCTAGACTTAGCTCCAACATCAACGAAACTAATCATGGGAGATGGTAGAACTATTAGACCTCTAGGTATTGCTTGCAACATGAGTGTAAACATCTCTGGAAAATGTATACCAACTGATTTCTTTGTTATTGATGCTTACCATAGTAATCATGATCACATAATCCTAGGTAGGCCCTTTCTTAAGTTGGTTGATGCCGTGTTGGATGCCGGAAAAGGCAAAGTAACAATGAACCTTAATGGAAAGAAGTACACATTAAATTTTCTTCACGTTTCTAAACACCTTTCACATTTTCCTCCTGAAGACGAAGTAGAGGAGGTAGATAGTCTTTGTTTTGTTGAAACCCTTAGAGACCCACTGCAAAGGGAGATGGAGAATCAAGTTAATGATCAACAAGATGAAGAATTAGATGAAGCAACGAAAGGTTTAGAACCACAAGATGGAAGCGTGGAGGAAGAAAAATTTGAGGACTTAGGAGAAATTAAACCCGAAGAGCCACAAGTGCCCGAGGTAGACCTTAAACCCTTGCTCAAAAGATTAATGTATGATTTTTTTGGCCTAGACAATGAGAAGTTGCTGATTTTATTGAAAAAACATAGGAAGGTGATTGGATATTCGATTAATGATCTCAAAGGTCTTAGCCCAGCCTTTTGCACTCATCGTATACCTATGGAAGACCAATGTAAGCCCGTAGTGGACCACCAAATGAGGCTAACTCATGCCATGCGAGAGGTAGTAAAGAAAGAGGTCATCAAGCTACTTGATGCCGGAATCATCTACCCGGTTCCGCATATCGAACGGGTGAGCCTGGTGCATTGTGTACCGAAAAAGGAGGTTTAACCGTGGTGATGAATGAGAAGAACGAATTGATACCGCAAAGAACCGTCCGAGTGGCGGATGTGTATCGATTATCATTAGCTTAACAAAGCAACAAAGAAAGATCACTTCCCCCTACCGTTCATTGATGAGATGCTCGAGAGATTAGCTAACCACGCTTATTTTTGCTTTCTCGATGGGTACTCGGGGTTCATGCAAATTCCCATTCACCCAGATGATCAACACAAAACAACGTTTACATGCCCTTATGGAATGTTTGCATATAGAAGGATGCCCTTTGGTCTATGCAACGCTCTGGCCTCTTTTCAACATTGCATGATGGCCGTATTCTCAGAATTCATCGAAGAAATTGTCGAGGTGTTCATGGATGATTTATCTTTTTATGGGAAGACGTTCATGTATTGCTTGGCAAACTTGGATAAGGTGCTCATGAGGTGTGCGGAGGTAAACTTGGTGTTAAATTGGAAAATGTGCCACTTCATGGTTAAGCAAGGAATAGTGCTCGGACATGTTATATCCGAGAGAGGCATTGAAGTGGACAAGGCTAAGGTAGAGACGGTTGAGCAACTCCCACCTCCGACGGATGTTAAGTCCTTGAGGAGCTTTCTAGGTCATGCCGAATTTTCTAGAAGATCTATTAAGGACTTCTCGATGATCACTAAGCCTTTGACGCATCTTCTTCAAAAGGATGTGGCTTTTGACTTCGATGAGAAGTGCCTAGCGGCATTCCGGACCTTGAAGAGTGTGTTGGTGAGTGCTCCCATTATTCAACCTCCGGATTGGAGCCAACCTTTCGAGATCATGTGTGATGCAAGTGACTACGCCATAGGCGCGGTTTTGGGTCAAAGAAAGGAAGGCCGAGTTCACACCGTTTACTATGCTAGTTAAACTCTTAATAAGGCACAATTAAATTATGCCACTACGGAGAAAGAGTTGCTAGCGGTGGTATTCGCCTTTGAAAAATTCAGATCATACATCGTGGACTCGAAGGTCATTGTTTACACCGATCACGCGGCCATCAAGTATCTCTTGGCTAAGAAGGATGATGAACCACGTTTGATCCGTTGGATCCTTCTTCTTCAAGAGTTTGATGTTGAAATTCGTGATAAGAAGGGGGTGGAGAATGTTGTGGCCGATCACTTGTCTCGGATGAATCGTGGACAAGATGATAAAGAGCCCATAGAGGATAAGATGAGAGATGACCACCTCTATCGAGTGCTCGATAAAGACATTTGGATGATTGATATCATTCGAGCAATTCGGAAGATGCCTCTTAACCATATTGATAGAAACTCTCAAAGGAGGATAATCTTCAAAAGTAAGAAATACTTTTGGGATGCACCATACCTCTTAAAACTAGGCAATGATGGAGTCATGAGAAGATGTGTGCCAAGAGAAGAGAGGCTAGAAATCTTGAGAAAGTGCCTCTCGGCAGAGTACGGTCGACACTATAGCCATGTGCTCTAGCGGATTCTATTAGCCGGAGATGCATGAAGATACTAAAAGATATGTTGCATCATGCCCCGAATGCCAAAGAACCAGGAATATCTCTCAAAGAAATTCTATGCCTTTGAAATATAATCTACAAATCGATTTAATCGATGTGTGGGGAATAGACTTCATGGGGCCTTTCAAAAACTCACACCGAGAATCTTGATTAGCGATGGAGGAACTCACTTCACCGGGAAGAATTTCAAAAAGTGCTTGTCCAAGTTGGGAATTGAACATAGGGTCTCTACGGCCTATCATCCACAAACCAACAGACAAGTAGAAACATCAAATAGGCAATTAAAAAGAATCCTCAACAAAACCATAGAGAAGGGAGGCAAGGATTGGTCAAAGAAATTAGACAGAGCTTTGTGGGCGTATCGAACGGCGTTCAAGACACCGATAGGTATGACCCCTTATCAATTCGTCTATGGAAAAGCTTGCCACCTTCCGGTTGAGTTGGAACATAAAGCCTATTGGGCGATCAAAGAGATGAACCTTGATCTCGATGCCGCGGTGGTGAAATGAAGAATTCAAATAAGCAAGCTAGAGGAGATGAGGTTGAAAGAATATGAAAATGCAAGCATATACAAAGAGTGAATTACAAGGTGGTATGATAAAAGGTTGTAAAATAAAGAGTTTAAAGAAGGAGATAAGGTCCTCCTCTACAATTCGAGGTTTAAAACCTTCGGAAAGAGGAAATTGCAAAGCAAGTAGGACGGACCTTATGTTGTTCATTCGGTGCTCTCCAACGGAGCGGTAATCATTATGAATGTGAAAGGCGATCAATTCATGGTGAATGGTCAACGTCTTAAGGTTTACTACAAACCCGATGTTGTGCCTATTCACCATATTGATGTCTTCACCATGGAAGAAGAGTTCGAACGTCCAACCTAGGACATAAAACAAGGCGCTGATTTTTGTAAATAGTTTTTCTTTTATTTTTCCGGAGTTTCTCGCGAAGATTTACTGGGCCAACTTTTCTCACGGGCTAAGAAAGCAAAAAAAGCTGGTACACAGGAAACCAAACCAGACCAGCCCCCGTAATAGGGTGAGCCGGCTGGCCCGGTGCCACCGGCCCAGTGGGGTCCCGGCGGCGGTTCGCCCCGGTTTTTCCCCGATTTGCTCCTTTTCGACTTCCTTCTTTGGTCAGAAAATTTTAAGGGAAGTTTGAATAAGAAAAATGCGGCTTCTAGGGCATTCCTTTTCAGACTAATTATTTGGCCGAATTGGGAGCTCGGGAACCCATCCCATCTAGCATAGTTTTGCACCCACGCAGCAGCCATGGTGTCCCCTGGGGGCATAGAGTTGAAGCAAGGCGCCAAGGAGCCATCGATGGAGGAGGCGAAGCGATGCGAGCTCAAGCTACCCGTCGAGATCAAGAGGACTGCCCGCATCCGTTGCGGAGGGCGTGTCCCGACCGGAGCTATCGCATCTCGCAACCCCGTCAAGGAGGAGAACGTCCCTACTCCCGTTCGAAGGTCGGCGCGCATCCGTGGCATGAAGCAAAAGGATTACAAGGAGGTGTCGCCCGAGCCTAAGGACTATGGGGACAGCGCTACTCCGATGATCGTAGCCCGAGCTCGTGGGCGGCCGCCGGAAGAGATGATAATGATTTGAAAATTTGGGAAGAGGTGCCCAAGGAGAAGACTCCAGAAGGCCCCAACGGTGGCGGTAACGATGACGGCGGCGATAACAATGGTGGTGGCGACGACGGCGGTGACGACGGCGGAGACCCTGGCGATGACGACCCTTTCGGGATGCATCTGATGTGTTGTGCGGCTTACCGTCACTCCATCTCGGAGCTCTACGCATCGGTCGACGAATGTTTCCAGGCCATGGAGGCGATGAGGCAGCGTATGGAGGATTTGGAACGCGTGGTCGAAGACGACTACAAGTTCCTGAATCGCAACGTGCGCAAGCTATTTGGCATGGTTGGGAACATGAAGGGAAAGTGGTGCAATAGTTGTGGGAAGTATCACTAGGTTTAGTTTTCCCCTTAGGATTTTTGAAAGATACGATGAGGACGTCGTATGATTTTAGCGTGGGGGAGAGCTAGCTAGCTAGCCTTTAGTTTCAAGTTTAGATTGGTTCGATTTAGTCTTTATGAGAGTTTTGTTTTCGAGAGAGTTTTAAGAGTCTTTAGTTTTTTTGAGTGTGCTTTTAAATTTTTGCAAGTTTGAAGTGTCTTAATTTAGTGTTGCGTCAAAGAAAATCAAATAAAAAGAGTCCTTTAAATTTTTTTGTCTTGTGTGATGCTTATCTTGATTCACTCGTTTTTTCGTCTTTAGTTTTTAATATATGAACATAAGTGTGTGGTTTGAAAACATTTACCGTGGTGCTTAGTGGAATTGCTACTACTAAAAGTACCCATACCGTGCTTCGATCTTGAGTTTTTTATTTTAGTTGTGCTATGTTCGATGCTAAATATTGGAGGAATTCAGTTCTGAAAATTATCCAAAAACCCTTGTGATAAAGGTTAGCAAATCCTCTTTTTCCAAGTTGAGAGTAATAAAAAAAATCCTATACAAAGCCAAACTTATTTTTTGCTCCACCATAAGTGCGATTAGCGCAATGAGTCGGGCTAGGACCCTTCTCTCTTGGGAGTTTTAATTTCAAGCAATGATCATGTCCTTGTGCTCATCATTTGTTGCTAGCCTCGTCATGCATTCGGTAACGTGAATTTCACATCGGAGGTCCCGTACATCGCCGAATTCCATACCCGAACCTATATATCTCTTTTGAACATCGCATTCCTTAAACACAACCTACTTTCAAAGTTTCGTCTCGTCTCTAGCATGGTTTTTGTTTAAAATTCAGATTGTGTGCATGCAAGAAAGAGAGGAGTTGAGAGCTTTGGAAAGAGAGAAAAAGATGTCAAGAGAGGGAAAAATAAAGAGAAAAGTATGTGTATGGAAAAGAAAGAAAGAAAAATAGAAAAGTAAAGAAAAAATATATGTGTATGAGAGAATGAAAGAGTAATTGAAAAAGAAGAAAAAGAGAAAAGAGGAGTGGCAAGAAAGATATGAGAGGGATGAATCAAGTGAAAAGAAAAAAAGTGCAAGGAAGGATGTCACGTTGTTGAGAGGCGAAACTTTCACTCTTTTTCCAACCATGTGCAATCCGACAACGAGGACATCATTGGTGCCTCGTAGTCATATTTTCTTTTGCCCTTGCACATGTCCACCATTCTATATCTTCTCATCCTTGATATCCCCACATATGGATTAATTCTCATGATCGTTGGCTTAGAAAAGTAAACAACCATTAGAGGAAGTTCTTAGTTTGACAATATTTGTGTTGATTGTGCTAGCCATACCTATAGCCCCACTCTACATGTTATATGAGAGACTTATGGGAGGTGAGAGTTTTATAAAACTTGTTTAGGATAGCCACTTTATATGAGCGACAATAGATAGCTTGGAGAAAGGTTTTTGTCTAACAATTGTTGCAGGAATTTTATTTTGAAAATCATAAAAACCCTCCAATGAAAGCAAAGAAGTAAGCATGGCTGAGATTGAAGGCTTCGAGTGAAGAGTTTGAGTTGTGGGGTAAATCATGACGTGGTAAAGATTCTAAATGCCCATGTTTATGTATGATGATCATTACTTTATGTTTATGTATTAAAGATAAAATATTGACTAACTTGTGAAGAAGGATTTAGCGGAACACGATTACAACGCCTTGGACAAAGTTTTTTACGAGTACTTGCTCGAGGACGAGCAAGAGCTAAGCGTGGGGGAGATGTTGATAGTGTATTTTGGTACACTGTTGACTGTTAATAGTTGTATCAAAGTTCGTTTGTGACTTGCAAGCGGACAAGTCTCCCGTCGTAGTCAAGGGACCCTTCTTCCATCGAGTGGTGAACCCAAGGTATCGAATCCGTGGAACAATGTGCAACGCAAGGATTCAATCTAGTAAAGCAAGGTAAAGCTATCTAATGAAGACAAGTTGCATCTAATCTACTAACTCATAAAGAAAACGAATCTAATCTAATCTACTAAAGAGGTAGCAAGAGAAAGCAAGAGATAACCAATCTAGAGAATCTAGATCATGCTTATGTTGTAGCTCCAAACAAGATAGATGAAGATAGAAAAGCGAATCTCATTAAAAGCATCTTTAAATCGTGGCCTTCCATCCGACTCCGAAAACGCCCGCCTTTCGGAACCCCCGTTCGTCACAACGTATCCCTATTCATGCGGGTAGTCTAGGGCGAGTTCGATAGAACAAGTTGAAATCACTTGGCCGGTCGGTATGCACCTCTAGCCACCGCAGCTACAAGAGCACCCAAAGTAATCTAGCTGCAAACTAGATCGTAGAAGAAGCAAAACCAAGAAGAAAACAAAATCATCGAGAAGGCACTTGATCGCTAGAAATCGAATTCACTTACAAACTTCACCATGAATGATTACATGAACAAGATCACCACCGGGATCCTACCTCGATCTTGATCCTCGCTCTGGAGCTCCAACGTGGTCTTCCATGCAAGGTTCCCACGTCGGCTAGGGAGACCCTAGACAATTAGCACGACCCTCATCTCCGAGATGGTGTCCCTCAAGCTTCTCTCGCTCCTCGGCGGCGGATTACGACTTCGGTTCTCCGTGGCTCTCGGTCGGGGGGCTATTTATAGCCCGAGAAGCAATTAGGTCAAAGGGGAGGCCGATTGGGCCCCGAAAAGGGCGGGCCGGCCGGCCGGGGCCGGCCGGCCTGGGCCCAGTCGGCCCATCCCGCGGCCTGCTTCGCCGGTGTTGCTTCCCACGTCTTCTAGATGTTCTCCCCTTTTGCATGTGGGCCCTTGACGTCGGTTTCTCGCCGAATTGGACTCAACTCCTTGTCTTGCAAGATTCAGCACTTTTACGGTTCGGTCCTCGAGTTTATCATCTTCTCGGGCTTGGTCCTTGGGCTCTTGGAGTCATGTTCACTTCATTGCTTGACTTGTATCGGGCTTCAAGGTCTTGTCATGAGGTGCTTAATGAACTTATCCCGGAAGTCTTGCTTTCAACGTTAAAACCGTAAACACTTAACTCCAAAACCGACATGCACAAGTGAACTTGTTATACCACGGGGGTTAGTACCAATGGATAAGGTATAAAACTCATGCCAACACCGAAGGTAAACTCATGGCTAGGTTGACGGATTTTCACCGTCAACATCTCCCCCATGCTTAAACCTTGCTCGTCCTCGAGTAAGCCTTCGATGGATATCATTGTTGCCCATCAATGTTTAAACCTTGCACTTGATCATACATGAAAAAAAACATAATGCTCTCAAAAGTTTAATTCGTTAAAGTTCCATAATGTACTAGCCTTCACCTCTACGGAGGGTAGATTCTTATTAAGCTTATCCCACAAGTATTAACGTGCTCACAAAGTTTAAATAGATCTCAGAATTTTTGAAATAAAGAATGAGATAAAGAAAAGAGCTAAACCAAATTCACAAATTTAAATCACCTTGCATATTGCTCATGAACTCTCATCTCGCTTGTCTCTCAAGCCTATATATTCTACTCCTTTCCCTCTCATAACATATATGTGTGGTAGGCTTTATATGGAGCTTTGGGAAAGTTTAGTCCTAACAAGATTTTATAAATGAGGTGTTGTCAAAATAAGACAAGCTTCTCATGGTCTTACCGAGACTCGTCAAAAAGGTCATTGGAAAATAATGTTAAATCAAGGAGGGGAAAGAGAAAAATACACACACTTTTAGATGAGTGGACATGTGCAAATGGCAAAGAGTGATCCCGAGGCACAAAGGAAGTCCTCGTTATCGGATTGCACATGGTTGGAAAATGAGAATGGATCTTTTTAACTTGAAGCCTTGAATGCACTCTTAGAGAACCGGGGAGTTCACTTTTACGCATATATTTTTTTTCTCTTCCTCATATTTCTCATTCTTTTCTTTCTTTTTCTTTCTTTCATTCATTATATATATATTTTTTCTTTCTTTCTTTGAAAGTCACGATCATCGCCGGATTTTTTTTCTTTCATCATTATATATATATATTTAAAAAATACTCCCCTTTGAACTCTAAAACTGCACCGTACCTACCTCCTCCCCCATGCTTAGACGTTGCTCGTCCTCGAGCAAAGAGGCGAAAAATAAGGTAGGTACCGGGGTATTTTTCCTTGGAGAGATACTTGAAATCTTCAATGTCGGCACCGTCTTGCGATCTTCCTTGAATTGATGATCCATTCTCAACGATAGGTTGTGGTCAAGGAGGTAATCACAAAAGATGATATTTGGTTTAAGGGTGGATATCCGGCGAGGTTTGTGAGATCTCCGATGCGGGGATACACAATGCACGGATAAAAGGCTAGCAAAAAGATAGATACGCAAAAACGGAATGACCAGCTTCTTAGTCTCGGGCCAGAGAAATCATGGCCTGCAATAACTCACTCAAAAATAAATCTTGTACACTAAGGTTTATGCACTCAAATATATAATAGGCTTTGGATAGGTTGAGCAACACACAAGTGATATTTATGACAAGGTTAGCGATATTTTTGAGCATAAAAGACATCTTTAATCTATTCATAACTTGAGAGCACATAAAACACTATGGGTCTTTATTTTAATCATAACCTCCGCTGAAGATTAAGCTAGCATTTAGATAATTTCAGATTTGTATTTTAAAGAGAGCACTAGTTCAAACATGCATAAGTCAATTACAAAGATAAACAAAACGGCAATTATAATCATATATCATCATGGCACAAACTTTGTAACTTTACCAATGGTAAAAACTTGGTGGTGACATTATTCATGATGAAAATAAACACTAAGACACACGCTGAAAAATTAAACGAACACTAAAAATTAAAGTAAAACTGAAAATACTACGCATACATGGGCGCAAACAAGCTGAAAATTAAAGAAAAGGGGTAAAGGAAAGATAACTAAAGCTCCTCCTCTCTCTAATCTCCCGCCGGTGGTTGATATTGATAGTCTTGGTTGTTGTACCCTTACTTGTAATAGGAATGCACCACTCCTCCTATGAATTGTCCGACGGTGCTAGGTGAAGGTGTCCAAGCATATAAGCGACGTTTGCATTTCCTTCACCCATTTGATTTGCATTGGTTAGGATGGCTGCAATAATTTGCCTTGCAGCGTATCCTCCAATGGTGGCCACATTTTGTTGTGGTTGAGGAAGGTGTGCAAATGGCTCCGCAAAGGCTACGTTGGGCACCACAAAAATGGTGGGGGTATGGCTGCACCACTCCCCCATGCTTGCATTGGTACACCACCGTAGTAACTCGGCGGCGCCGGGGTTCCTCCCAATGGTGGGACATAATTTTGTTGTGCACCTCCTTCTTGGGTCGTGGAAAAACCTTCTCCTAATGCTTCTCTTTTATTTTTTTTCTCTTCGCCGGCACAAGAAGTCCTTCCTCTAACCGATCTTCTTCCCCTCAAGAAAAGTCTTAATCTTCAATCCGGAAGGGGCAAATTCACCTAGGCCACTTGGAAGCCTCCTCTCTCATCTTCACATATATATATTTTCCTTTCTTCATATATTCTTAGGGAAGTCCCGGGTAGGAGATGATTTGGGTTCCTTGTAATACCCGGTTTTAAAGAGATAACCAATATGGAGAGGCAACACCCCGAACCAATATCTTCCGAACTTGATGTTGCTTAACAACACCACCGGTTGATCATAGGTGAGTGGGGTCTATTGGCCACTTGGCAATCAAAGCCGAGTAAAGCCAATTCAACTCCGTGTTGGTTATCTTTGTCTCTCTTGTTCTCCCAAAAATCCACTTGCACAAAAGTGACACACTTGGATAATGGGTTCCGGATAGTATTTTTTCGTTGATGGTCTCTTCCCGTGATCATACTCCAAAAACCTTCCCATGTGCCTTCATGCACATACTTGTTCCGGAGCTCCCTTTTGAAAATAGGGGACACTCGCCCATGGGTCTATGATACTAGAACATGTAATCGTTTCGAACATGAAAGCCAATCTAATCTATCGGGGATTGTGTTGAATGGATCCAAGGAAGGATAGAGCCCTTACTCCCTTTACGGCATGGTAGCTAACCTTAAGCATTAAAGTATTTCCAACACAAGATGATAGATAGATAATCCAACAAAGTGTGATTACATCTCAAGATCGATTGCAACCCATGGATGAAAGGAGATTACCCCATCAAGGTGCTAGAAATAGCATCATTGATCAAGGTTACCCTTCCGACGGTGTCTTCCTTCTTCTCCTCTTGTGGGCTCCCTCCAACGGAATGAGAGACTCAGCACTCCTTCATCAAGGGTATGCGCCATGGTCATGAAAATTTCCTAGGCGAATTCCTTGTGGGTGTTTGCCGACACTCCGCTAGAGAATTGCACCGGTGTCCCGTGTGAAACCCAATATGTGGAGAGCTTGGTCGTCGATGTCGACGTTCACTACAAGCCTCTACCCAAGGCGAGCGAGCTTCTTCTCCTCCTCCTCCGTCGTGATGATAAACCCATTGGAATGCCACGGAGCGCATGGAGGTGGAGCGGATGATCGTGTCAAGTGGTGAGGTTGGACAGGCGGCTCCTCCATATGTTATTGAAGTTTGGTAAACCTAATAAACGAGTTTCGTGTGGCCCTCATGCCACCGAGGAGAAGAGTGTGGTTCCTCCTCGGCGGTGCCGTGTCCTCCTCCATACTTCGAGGAAACTCGGAAACCGAGTGCCTCCTCGAAGAGGTTGTCGATGATGGCCTAGACGACGATGATCCCTTCTTCTTCGGTGAAAAGGCTTGTAGTTTTCTTCCATGATTGCAGTGCTCTCCCTCACAAATAAATATCCAGGGTTTTCACCCGGTAACAAGGTACACAAATATTATTTTGGAGTCTGGACTTTGAGTGGATTAAGGATGTGATTTGTTGCACGAAACAAACGCGGTGGATGGCTAAGTCTAAGGTGATTCCGGCCTACAAACTAGAGCACACGAACAAAGAGTTGGATGAAAGACTTACCTCTCTCCTCCTCTTGGCTCGGTTCTTCTCTAGTGCATTCATGTTGCTTCGTGATCGCGTACACCTTCCAAACGTTCCCGTCCACTCCTTCGCTTGCATTATTGCTCCTTCCACTTGATGTTTTCGCTTTGACTCACTTCCATACTCCCTTGCCTCACATGCATCCATGATATTCCTACAAAACAAAGCCTTGGCTGCCCCCCATGCTTGTACTTTGCATGTGGTTTAAATATGTTGGAGGGGCATCTCGTGATGTATCATGGTGCATGCATGGTTAGGTTAACTAGATTGCCTCCCTTTAAGTGTGTTTAAGGCTAAGCACTCCTCTCGATTTCGAAATTTAAAAATATTTTTCAGAGCCATGCAAGAGCTCAAGCATAAATTTAGAGAAGTTTTTAAACCATTAAAAACAAATGTAAGTCGAAAATATTTTTCGACTACGTCGATTTCGGTCTCACCGGTATAGTTTGCCTTCATTAGTTGAGAGCAAGCTTTTCCCGGCTTGATCATGGGGGCATAGGTTTAGGTCCTAATTTTGATTAGATGAGAGAGATTTTGAATGAAATAAAATTAAGTGAGGCTTAGAAAAATTCTAATCTTAGAGAAACCAAGGATATGGATTTTTAAACCAACAAAAAATCAAGATTCTAGGTTCACGCGAGTCTCACCACGTGCTGAAATTTAAATAACATCTAGATACAAGTCGTGGCTCTACTTGAGTGTTTTTAGCATGAAAAACAAGTCAACCACAGCACCATAATGAGGGTGAAGGGTTGAGTTTGGTTCTGAATTTTTTGGTTTTGGTTGTGGTTTCTCGAAAAGAAGCAAACAAACACATAGGATGGTTCATGTAAAGGGTTTATGATCAAGCAAAATATTCAACCAAGAATTATGTCTCTAATATTGTTCAACCATTCCAAGTCCAATGTTTTGCGTAGTAAAATTCAAAACTGAATTATAAAGACTCGAAAAACCTGGAATCGGGTTGTCCTCCCGGTAGCTTATTCTTGACTCGACGAAACGGGTTGCCTCCCGCCTAGCGCTTCGTTTATAGTCCATGGCTAGACTTCTTCACTTGATTACTCCGGATCAACGCTCTTTGCGGGCGTTGCAATCTTGGGTACCCACTTTGGCTTAGTCATTTTTTTGGTCTTCACGGTCGGCTTTGTCCTTTGGTCTTGACGGATGCAACAACTTCCTTGTGGCTCGGCATCTCGAACTCCGGTCCTTCGGTCGTGATCTTCATGGTCTCTAGTGTGATCCTTCATCTCTCCCGAATGAGTTTGAGTATCCTTCGCCGTCTTGGGACCTTGGAGTTGTCTCGGATATTCTTCTTTGTCAGCGATCGGTTGTCCGTCAAGTTGTCCCACTTGCGTCTCTAACATCTTCATCACGATGAACACCCCGCATGTGGATCTTGCCTTGGCAGCCTTTAGGTGTTGAGCTTCTTTCTCCATCTCCATCTTCTCCATCCTCGTTGATCTTGAACGGCCTTCCGGCGTCTTGACTTGGAGGTGGTGATTCCCTTGGAGATTTTGATGGTCCTTCGAGCTTCAACTTTTGAATTTCCAACCCTTTAGCTTGTGCTGCACGTCACCTTTGCCTGTAAAGTTTTCCTGGATCATCCACAAAAAAGTTTGGGTTTCTTGGAGAGGTAGCCAACCATCTCCGATTAGGGTTAGTGATAAAACAAAAATCTAACAAAAGAGAAATTAGGGTTAATCAAAACTAGATTAGATTGATATTTTTTCCTTTTGAGGATGATCAAACATAAGAGATGCAAAAGAAAATCAAAAGAAAAACTGAAAGATAAGCGATACTAGATCGGATCTTGATTGCTTGCTCCCCGGCAACGGCGCCAGAAAAAGGGGCTTGTTGACGGTTAATAGTTGTATCAAAGTTCGTTTGTGACTTGCAAGCGGACAAGTCTCCCGTCATAGTCAAGGGACCCTTCTTCCCTCGAGTGGTGAACCCAAGGTATCGAATCCGTGGAACAATGTGCAACGCAAGGATTCAATCTAGTAAAGCAAGGTAAAGCTATCTAATGAAGACAAGTTGCATCTAATCTACTAACTCATAAAGAAAACGAATCTAATCTAATCTACTAAAGAGGTAGCAAGAGAAAGCAAGAGATAACCAATCTAGAGAATCTAGATCATGCTTATGTTGTAGCTCCAAACAAGATAGATGAAGATAGAAAAGTGAATCTCATTAAAAGCATCTTTAAATCGTGGCCTTCCATCCGACTCCGAAAACGCCCGCCTTTCGGAACCCCTGTTCTGTCACAACGTATCCCTATTCATGCGGGTAGTCTAGGGCGAGTTCGATAGAACAAGTTGAAATCACTTGGCCGGTCCGGTATGCACCTCTAGCCACCGCGTCTACAAGAGCACCCTAAGTAATCTAGCTGCAAACTAGATTGTAGAAGAAGCAAAACCAAGAAGAAAACAAAATCATCGAGAAGGCACTTGATCGCTAGAAATCGGATTCACTTACAAACTTCACCATGAATGATTACATGAACAAGATCACCACGGGATCCTACCTCGATCTTGATCCTCGCTCCGAGCTCCGACATGGTCTTTCATGCAAGGTTCCCACGTCGGCTAGGGAGACCCTAGACAACTAGCACGACCCTCATCTCCGAGATGGTGTCCCTCAAGCTTCTCTGCTCCTCGGTGGCGGATTACGACTTCGGTTCTCCGTGGCTCTCGGTCAGGGGGCCATTTATAGCCTGAGAAGCAATTAGGTCAAAGGGGAGGCCGATTGGGCCTCGAAAAGGGCTGGGCCGGCCGGCCTGGGCCCAATTCGGCCCATCCCGCGGCCTGCTTCGCCCGGTGTTGCTTCCCACGTCTTCTAGATGTTCTCCCCTTTTGCATGTGGGCCCTTGACGTCGGTTTCTCTCCGAATTGGACTCAACTCCTTGTCTTGCAAGATTCAGCACTTTTTTGGTTCGGTCCTCGGAGTTTATCATCTTCTTGGGCTTGGTCCTTGGGCTCTTGGAGTCATGTTCACTTCATTGCTTGACTTGTATCGGGCTTCAAGGTCTTGTCATGAGGTGCTTAATGAACTTATCCCGGAAGTCTTGCTTTCAACGCTAAAACCCTGCGTAAACACTTGACTCCAAAACCGACATGCACACGTGAACTTGTTATACCACGGGGGTTAGTACCAATGGATAAGGTATAAAACTCATGCCAACACCAAAGGTAAACTCATGGCTAGGTTGACGGATTTTTACCGTCAACATACACCAAACATATTCATTACACTTTGGTTTGGATTTGTTTATGGAACTAACCCGCCACTAGGCACACTAATCATATAACAAGTTCATCTTTGTCCATGCATTTGGAAGTCTTGTGTTTATGCAGGAAATCATGGACATAAAGGACAGATTCACAACAAGTTCAAAGGAGCATTTACGGAGTCTTGTTCGTGTTCATGAGCTTGATGAAATCACTTCCAATGGTGGCAAGGACCAAAGTGTTACGAAGGAACACTCCCAGGGATTGAAGCGTAAAAGACCGAACTTCTTGCATGGAGAACCTCCATCTTGGACGCGAGGATGACATTGTCAAAATCATGCAAGTGGAAGGGGCAAAGTGCATAAATACATAAGGACCCACGGGAGCAAAGGGGCGACCGAACCAGGACGAGGTGGGCCTGGGCCGGTCGGCCTAGGCCGGCCGGCCTGGCTCACTCCCGACGTCGGTTCGGCCCCCCTTTCCTTGCACCCGAAGGATCTTCAACCATAAAGCCCTGGAGGCGCCGCCATTCATAGAGGGGAGAGCCATTCGCACCAGGAGGCCATCCACAAGGTAGAGAGAAAGAGAAGGGAAATCTCCGGAGTGGGATCAACCATCTCGAAGGAACCCCCCACAAGTGGAGAGGAAGGAAGACACCGTTGGAAGGGTGGCCATGATCAACGGTGCTATTTCTAGCACCTTGATGGGGTAATCTCCTTATTCGTCCATGGGTTGTAATCGGGTCTTGAAGATGTAATCGTACTTTATCTGTTTATCTGTCTATCATCTTGTGTTGAATGTGCTTCGATGCTTAAGGTTAGCTACCATGCCGTAAAGGAAGTATGGATCCCAATGCTCACTTGGATCAATTCAATACGCCGTGTCCATCATAGGTCTAGTCACGAATACCTCTGCGTAGTGACAGTACGGGGGGAGGGAAAGGGCGAAACCGTGGTCACAACCCCCCGATAGATTAGATTGGTTTTCGTGTTTAAAGCGATTGCATTTCAAGTATTATAGACCCATGGGCGAGTGTCTCCTATCTTTATTGGTTAATCACTCTCTAGCGTAGTTTAGTTGTTTTCTAGTTTAATCATAGTTAGGGTTTGAGTAGTTAGTGAATAGAGGTAGATCAAACGCTTGTAATCCCCTTGCTCCGCGGATTGACAAGAACCTTGGGAATCCCGTGGTGAAAAAGGTGTAGGTCTGTACGCTTGCGGATCATAGGTGGATACGTCTTTTATCCGTCAACAAGCAGCTACCACGTCGTTGTGCTGTCTACCAACCCTTGTCACCCCCAACCAAGCCCTTCATAATCCCATCACAACTCGCCACAACCACTGTCCTTGTCCATTGAGGGTCCAATCCTTGCCGGCCGGTGGCACTCCCACGCTGCCTCTCCCACGTCGCCCCCACCTCCTCTTATATGGCCGTGAGCCATTAGAGCCCCGAACAACTCATACCTTAACCCACGACCACCTCGACCACCTCGACCACCACCCCGGTCGTCCTAGCTCCTCATGCGGAACGTGCCCGTATATGCATAGCACCTCTCTTACACTTTCATCCCATGGCTTCTATAAAAGGTCTCTAAGGAAAATAAACTCATGCTATGCATGGTATATTTGCCAAGCTGTGGGGATGCTCTTCAAGATCTAGCTCTAAACATTGACTTGCCCTTAGGGAATGAGCATATAAAAATAGTAAGTTTGTTGTGGGGATGCTCTTCAAGATCTAGCTCTAAACATTAACTTTCCCTCAGGGAATGAGCATATAAAAATAGTAAGTTTGATGCACAGAAACAGATCATGACACCGTATTAAAAACACCATATCCTACTATTGTTGTTTAATGTGCTATGCCACCATGCCTCGATATAACTATTAAACATCAATCGATGAATGCAACAGGCCCCTCTAGTAGACAAAACTAATGCTTTACCGGCCGATGGTGATCTCACCGTCAATCACTCCCCCGCCTCTCATCCAGCCACATAGAGCAGCTGTGGGCAATGATGGCAGGCAGCCGCAGCGCTAGTGCTAAGTAGTTGTGGGCATGAGCTAGCAAGGTGGGGAAGGCGACAGGGAGAGAGGAGGTGGGGAATGGAGTTGGGGTTTGAGTGTGATTCAATAGATGTGCAGGTTTGCACAAATCTTAAATATTGGAAGTTTCAACTCCTTCCTATCTTCCGGAAGATGAATACGATTTCCGTTGTCTATATATATAGGAGGAGGACCTCCCTCCAATCGATCCTTGGAGTGCGGCCAAGCTCAAGCAAGCAAAGCAAGCAACCCCATCGGGTACCACGGATACCTGCTAGAGCTTAGCGTGCACCGGTGGCAACTGGATTTTTTGTAACCATTTCAAAAGTAAAATTTAAAAAATAACCCCTCTCGATCTAATTTTTCAAGAAGTAGCTTTTTTATCACACCGCGTCGCCAGCGTGGAGGGCTAGTCATGCCACATGCTTTGTCACAACTAACTCACGAGAGGCGGCGTGGAGTGACTCAACACATCATTACACATTGACTCGATGTTGAATCGTATTCCCTTCTCTATAAGGACCTGACCATTGTCGTGTGCAAGCCCTAACCCAAAATCACAATACACCCTCATTATTTTCCATTAGAATTAATGTTTTATTGTTAGTTGTGTTTGTTGGAGGCTCAGTTGTGCTGCCATAGACATCTGACAAGTGGTATGGTGGGAAACTGTGGATGCAACAAGTGGTAGGAAGCGACAAGGGCTGCAATGGAGGTGCCGATTGGGGAAGGTGTTATGTGGGGAAACATATATAGAATATGCTTTGTTGCTACCGCATCCCCAACAACCACCCCATCGGAGGTGCTATTTAATTGAACATATATAGAATATGCTCTATCGCTACCTCATCCCCAACAACCACCCCACCCCACAAAGTCCGAACCCCATAGCGATGATATGCTACCGACGGCGATGGCAGCGCCGCCGCCCCATGTCTCCTATAGAAGCTCTACCGGATGACCTCCTCTTTGAGATCCTCCTTCGCCTCCCACCACAACCCTCCTCCCTCCCCCGTGTTGGTGTTGTGTGCAAGCGCTGGCAACGCCTCATCACCAACACCAAATTCATCTGCCGCTTCCATGCCCACCACCGCACACCTCCCCTCCTCGGCTACTTCGCCTTCCGCGGTAGATTTTACCCCACCCAAGAACCTCCATGCCGCACCCCTCCCACACTCGCTTCCCTCCATCCAGTGATTCGTGAGAGGGGCGTGTATTGTTGGGGAATGCTTGACTGCCGCCATGGGCTTGTCCTCACTGGGGCTACAAAACTCTTGGAGTTCAGATTTGTAATCACAGAGTTCACAGTGTTTGACCCCATGATTGGGAAATCATACAAAGTCACTACAGAACCACAACCAGGTATACTTATTTCTGCAGCGGTGGTTGTTGGTGCAGGTGGCACCAACCGCTCTTCGTTCAGCCTGGTCGCACTATTCTCCACCAAAGGGGAGCGCAGAGTGACTGCCTCTGTTTACTCTTCAGATTCAGGAGTTTGGGTCAATTCAATTACAGCGCTTACTCCTTCATCTCATGTTCCATTCAATTGGCATCCAAGCACCCTAGTTGGTAATTCTATTTATTGGTTGCTTGATGGTGGCAAGATCATTCAGTTCAATTTAGAAACACAATGCCTTGCCTTCATGGAGGAACCACCCCATGTGAATGTGGAAGTACGTAGTACTCGTTGGATCATTCCGGCAGGTGATGGCCACTTGGGTCTTGCCCGTTTATCTGAGCGTAGAATCCAATTCTGGGAAAGGGGTATAGAGCTTAGCAGTGCTGAGGCATGGAAGTTGTGCAAAACAGTTCAACTAGATAATGTTTTTCCATCAGAGACAAAGGATCATATGTCATCGCTACGGCTAATAGGGTTTGCCGAGGAGAATAATGTGATCTTTATATATGATGCACATGAAGATGTCTTCATGTCCCACATTAAGTCGATGCAATTCAAGAAGGTACATACAAATTCAGGCATATGCAACTACATTCATCCCTATTCAAGCTTCTGAACTGCTGATACCATCTTTTATTTGAAGTGCGGACATAAAGGTCATCATCAGTTTTTTACATGAATGGTGTGTCCGACTTTTTATCTTGTGCATTATATATCCTTGATGTATTAATAAATAAGTTCGTAAAACATATTACTTTGTTATGTTTTGATCAACCTATGTAATATTTGGTTCTCTCTTTCTAGATATGTATACATTTGAATATATTTGGGCATTGCTTGTCTTTGACTACTGTTTGCATAATGTGACTGAAAAGTTTTCATCACTAACCAACTCATTCACCGAAGAGACCTGGGGCAAGCACAACTCTTAACAGTTAATAGGATGTCGGAAGGGGTATATTTCTGAGCCTTTAACTTTTTCACAGTTGGGGAGGTATCAAAGCACTCTTTTTGGATATGGAAAAAAGGTTACAGCCTCATCAAACCATGCTTAATTGTCTCCTTTTGGATATAGTGTTGTCACGATGATTGTTTCTACTGGCATGGTGGGGCTTGTTTACTAATGGTACTTGATTCAGCTTTTCTACTTCTATTGAGTGTCCGATTGAGTTTGCCATAGTTTCCTGAATGTGGAGTGGAACAAGGGCAATTTCCCTATATTCCACTAGCTAAAACTTGTATCCCGGACTGCCACCTACAAAACTCATACTCCCTCCATCTCGTAAAAAGTGCGATCCTAACTTTTGAAAAAAAATCTTACACAAGAATGTAATTCTAAAAATAGATTTAATTACCTTCCTAATAAAGTGGTCAAATCTGATTGCATGACAAAACTTACTGCATTTGGCAAACAAATAATGTTGGAAATTTAGCCAATTTAACGAGTAATTTAATCCAGGAAATTATAAATACAAGTAATTCAGAGGCAATATTCGTGACAAAATTTGTTCTACGAGAAAGTGTGAATATGTACATAATATGAAAGACAGTAAGCAATCGAATGAGGTTATACCCAGCGGCATTTAAGCCGGCGCTAGTCGACATAGCGCTTGTCGGTGTAGTCGTCCCGCTCGATGCAGTGCAGAGAGGAAGCAGTGCCGGTGTTCACTCCCTCCAGCAGCGCCGCAATAACAGTAGTTGTGCCGAGGAAGACGAAGGTGAACAGTAGCGATTAGTCGTGCTGAAAGCTTTTAGCACTCAAAATGTGATCGCCGGTCTTCACCCGAGTAGGCAAACTCCGACTCCGACGAACGTCCCGGAGGCTCCTACTCTCCCAAGGTCCTGTGCGCGCAAGCCATGGGACGAGAATGTCTGTGTGCAGCGTGTTGTATTTCCTTAACCGAAGGGTGACCAGACGGGGCTATATATAGGGGTTCTCGGGTAAGCCAAGAGCCAGGAGGGGAAGGGGTGCCGGTGGCGCAGTTGCTAGGAGTTGAAGTGCTTCAGCTCTTATGGAATCTCTTCGCATTAAAAAAAGTGGTAAAACCTTTCCCATTCCGTCCCGGCATGCACGCCGCCCGTCCGGCTGGCTCAGCACGGCATGCACGCCGCCGCCACGCCACGCCACGGCCACGGCCGGCCGGCCGGCGGCGGCGGCGCGCGCTTGTGGCATTGTTTTGTCCCCTTCTCCACTTGTAAATAGAGATGGTATAATGTCCAGCATATAAGTTGAGTCCGTGCCACGTCAATTCTCATGCCAGTATTATTTGTTTTAAACCAAAGAGATATTGGGATTATTAGTCATTAAATGGGCCAAGCCGAATAATAATCCAACAATCCCCAACGATCTCTAGGGTTTTAAGTAAATAATCTCAAATACCACAACTTTTGATATACTAGAGTTTTAACGGAGACTGTGAAGTTGAACTTCCATCTAGAACAATGAATCCACTCACTCACAACTGATCAATGGACTAAGCCTTGAATTGAGAGTTTTGCGTGAAGATGAGTTTCAACAAAGTTCATATCATGGTACTGGGCTGCTACAAACATTCCCTTTGTTTTGAAGCATATAAGTCACACTTCCTGAGTCTTTCATGAGTATCTAGTGATTTCCCACATCTCATAGACTGTGACTAGCAGTCGAACTCATATAGGTGTGTCCCTTTGAGGATGTTTTGTAGGACAATATCCTTGCTTTAGTAAGCCACTCGGGTCACATTAAGGACTCATCCAACCTGCCATACAGAATAGGAGAAACAATGCATCTCTAATGAGTTTGAGCTTGATTAAGGGGTTTCTCCCTCAGCCAACCACTAGCTTGTTTCACCATCCTACTTCACGGGATCTCCGATCACATAGAATAGGTTACCACTATGGTGTGACTTCAAGTGGGTCTTAAGCCTAACTCCCTCGATGCACCTTCTATCGCATTGCGTGACAGACCCTTGGTGAATTGATCTGCCAGATTTTTGGACGTATTGACATAGTCCAATGCTATTACTCTGGAGTTTCTAAATTTTCTGACAGACTTCAACCGCCTTTTCACATGCCTTGTGGACTTCATGTTATCCTTGGAACTGTCCAGTTTGACTATCACTGTTTGATTGTCACATTTCATGGAGATAGCCGGTATGGGTTTTTCAACCACTGGTAAGTCCATTAGGAGCTCACGAAGCCATTCAGCTTCAACTGTGGCGGTATCCAATGTTGTGAGTTCTGCTTCCATTGTCTGCTTGCAAGACTTCCACGAAACAGTGCCACCTCCAAGTGAGAAAACATATCCACTTGTGGCATAAATCTCATCAGCATCAGAAATTCAGTTGGCATCACGATACCCTTCAAGTACCCTAGGGTATCCGGTATAGTGAATTCCATAACTCAAGGTTCCTTTTAGATAGCATAATACTCTTTCAAGAGCTTGCCAATGATCCTTTCCTGGGTTTGAAACAAACCGACTCAATTTGCTCACAGCATAGGAGATATCAGGCCTCGTTGCGCTAGCTAAATACATAAGTGAACCAATTATTTGAGAATATCTCAATTGATCTCCTGCAATTCTCCGATTCTTTCTCAAAGATACACTTGGGTCATAAGGAGTTAGAGCAGGTGAGCACTCGCTATACCCAAAGAGACTCAACACCTTTTCCACATAGTGGTTTTGCACAAGAGTAATCCCACCATTTTGTTCTTCTCTTTGTAGTTTTATGCTAAGAATAACATCAGCCGCACCCAAGTCTTTCATCTCAAAATTATTAGACAGAAAATCTTTTACTTCTTTGATCACATTCTCATTGTTACCAAAGATTAGAATATCATCTACATATAAGCACAAAATCACACCTTCTCCACCACCAAACCGATAATATACACATTTATCAGTTTCATTCACAACAAAGCCTGCTGATGTTAGTGTTTTATCAAATTTCTCATGCCACTGTTTAGGTGATTGCTTTAGGCCATACAAAGATTTTAATAACTTGCACACCTTTCCCTCTTGACTTTTGCTATAAACCCATCAAGCTGATCCATATAGATCTCTGCCACAAGCTCTCCATTTAGGCAAGCTGTCTTAACGTCCATTTGATGAACGAAAAGACCATGTGAGGCAGCCAAGGATAGTAGCACCCGAATAGTCGTGAGACGGGCTACAAGTGAATAATTATCAAAATAGTCTTCCCCTTCTTTCTGGGTATAGCCTTTTGCAACAAGCCTTGCTTTGTACTTCTCAATAGTACCATCAGGTCTGAGCTTCTTTTTGAACACCCATTTACATCCTACAGGTTTGCACCCATAAGGACGATCAACCACCTCCCAAGTACCATTTGACATTATGGAATCCATCTCACTTTGAACTGCTTCTTTCCATAAGTCCGCATCAGGAGAAGAATAAGCTTCTTATATGGTTTTGGGGGTGTCATCTACAAGGTATATGATATAGTCATCGCCAAAGGATTTTCCAACCCTGCGCCTCTTACTCTTTCGAGTGACTATACCATTGTCCTCTTTAGGAATATTCTCATGAGATTCATCAGCAACAATATTTTCAGGTTCAGGTGTCTCAAGTGATACAGAATCATGACTAGAAGTGCTAGGTACATTTTTCATGGGAAATTCATCTTCAAAGAATGTAGCATCTCTTGATTCCATGATTGTGCCTTCCATCATATCAGGCACTTTGGAATTAATAACTAAAAATCTATAGCCCACACTGTGAATGGCATAGCCAAGAAAGACACAATCAACAGTTTTGGGTCCAAGCTTTCGCTTTTTGTTGATTGGCACGTTCACCTTTGCCAAACAACCCCATGTCCGTAGATATGAGATATTTAATCTCCTTTTCTCCCATTCCTCGAATCGTGTGATTTCTTTGTTTTTCATGGGCACTCGATTTAGAACATGACATGATGTCAATATTGCCTCACCCCACCATTCCTTAGATAGTCCCGCAATGTCTAACATGCGTTAACCAAATCTGTTAGAGTGGTTCTTTCTTTCGGCAATCCCATTGGACTGTGGGGAGTATGGCGGTGTTCTCTCATGAATTATACCGTGCTCTGCACATAACTCAGAAAAATCATTTGAGAAGTATTCTCCCCCGCGGTCGGACAATAACCTTTTGATTTTTCTCTCAAGTTGATTTTCTAACTCGGCCTTATAGATTTTAAAGTAATGTAGTGCTTCATCTTTTGATTTTAACAAATATACGTAGCAAAATCTAGTGCAATCATCTATAAATGTCATGAAATATTTTTTACCACCTTCAATCAACTCACCATTCATCTCGCACAAATCAGAGTGAATTAATTCTAGAGGTGCCAAGTTCCTCGCCGCAGAGCCTTGTGAGGCTTGCGAGGTTGTTTCGATTCAACACACACATGGCACTTAGAATTTTTGACTAAATTAAATTTCTGGATTAAATGTAAACCCAAATATTCGCCTCATCATGATTATTAATATGGTTCACATACTTAACATTGTTCTCACATAGAGACAAGAGGAACAAGCCTCCGCTCTCATAGCCCTTCCCAATGAAAGTTCCAAACTTCGACAAGACACATTTATTCGACTCAAAAACAAGTTTATAACCATCACAACAAAGTAAAGAGCCACTAATCAAGTTCTTCCTTATTGAGGGGACATGTTGCACGTTCTTTAGCTGCACGGTCTTTCCCGAAGTAAGCTTCAGATCGACTGTACCAACACCACGAACAGAAGCATGAGCTCCGTTTCCCATCAACAAGGAGGTAGCCCGCCCAACCTGATAAGAAGAAAACAAGGATTTATCAGCACATACATGTATATTGGATCCTGTATCAATCCACCAATCAGGTGAATTAAAAACTGAAAGAACTGTATGGAGTAAATTACCATACACCGAGGTTCCTCCTTCAGCCTCAACCATGTTCACTGATTTCTTTTGATTTGGCTTCCACTTCGCATTTGAGCAATCTCTAGCAAAATGCCCAGTCTTGCCACAAGTGAAGCAGTTGCCTTTCTCCTTGTCCTTCTTCTTCTTCTTCTTCTTCTTCTTGAAAGAAGTAGTGTTCTTTGGTTTCACATCTTGCTGGTTTTTCTTCTTCTATGGTTTAGGACGATTCTTTTGCACCACATGTGCGCTAGAACCACCCTTTGCAACTTTCTTTCCCTTGACATCTTTTTCCCTTGCCTTATCTTCCACATCAAGATTACCGATGAGTTGAGTAACGTCAAACTCCCGTCTCTTGTGTTTCAGAGAGGTTGCAAATTCTGTCCAAGAAGGTGGCAATTTTGCAATCATGCATCCAGCCACAAACTTGTCAGGGAGTTCACAGCCATGCATCTCGAGATCTTTCACTAGCGCTTGTATATCATGAGCTTGTTCTACTACCGAGCGGTCATCAACCATTCGATAGTCATGAAACTGCTCCATGATATACAACTCAGAGCCAGCATCAGAAACTCCATAGCATTGTTCACGTGCTTCCCACATTTCTTTACCAGACTGCAGAGGTACATATGCATCAACTATGGTGTCACTAAGCATGCTCAGTAGTCCTGCTCTGAACCTCACATCAGCATCATGGAACGCGTTATCCTCCTCAGGAGTATGCGGACCAACAGCTCTAGGTTTGACCACAAAGAAGCAGTGCATGGAGGTCATCCATAATATGCACCTTTGACGCCATCTCTTGTAATTCGAGCCATCAAAAACATTGGGTTTCAACATGCTCGCAAAGCAATGTGGAGGAAGGAATGGCGCTCAGGTGCTCTCCCTCTCTCCCTCCCCCCTTCTCCCTCCACTGCTGCTTCATGGCTAAGGCGTCACGATGGGATTCAAGCTAAGTTCTTCCTTCGACCTTAAGTCTCCTGCATCTCTCTTCCCGGTGGCTCTTTGTGATTCCTCTTCCTCTCGGTTTTCTCTTCACCGGTTCTGGTTGTTTGTTTTTTCACCTCTCTTCTTGAGGACCATTGGTCTTTCTGCTATCCCTGATAATGGATTACTTACTGAACAAGCTTGATTTCGGTATTGGTAAAGCGTTTGAGCATGATGTCCACCGCAAGACTGGAAGACTTGTTCATTCTTATTCTCGGTCTGAAGAGGCTTCTATCTTTTGGCAACATTCAGGAGATATCTTTTTCAGCTCAATGAGGAGTCGGTAGCTTTGGCCCTCCAATCTTGTCTGGGTGGACTTGCAAAATCCTTTCGGGTTTCCTATCAGAGTCACAACCATTTCCGGTTCACTGTTTCATGCAAGGCAGTTGGCTTTGCCATTTACAATCTGCGTAGATTCATCGGGGTTCTTTTGATGTTTATTTTCATCTTTGGAGCAATGGCGCCCCTCACTGGGAACGTGAGAAAAGGCTTTGGGGGGCAGAAGAAGCTAAGTAATGGACTAAAGTTCTCTCAAAAAATCAAAAAAGAGTGGCTTCCAAGTCTTCTTCTTCTTCCAAGATTTTTAGGAAAAGAGTTCACTTTGCTGAAAAAATTGTGCAAGACTCTCCAGTAACCAAATCGAAGCCTTCTGGTTTTCCTCAGTTTATCAAAATTGGAAATTTGGACGTCAAGCTTCCGTGTTTTACTTCAGAAGTTTCACAGATTTGTGGACTTCTTAAGTAATCTTTTGATGAAGTTTCACCGGGTCAGTATCAAAGTGGCCAGGCTACTAGAGAACATGGGAAAACTCAAAGGCTTTCTGCTCGTCAGTGTTCTCAAAGCTCTCATTTTTCCAAAGCTCCTCATTCACCCTCGCCTGCCATGTTTAATTCCTTTTTTGGAGAGATTAATCGGTTCTGGCGCTTGGGAGGCTGTGCTCGGTGTCTTGAATTAAATCATTCTGGGAGTAATTGTTCCTGCCCCCAAAATGTGCTGCGTGCTTTAAGAGGGGTCACAAATTCAAATTTTGTCAAACCGTAAACAGGCCAAGGGTGTTTTGGAGGCCCAAAGTGCGTGAGAACCAGCCGGCCCAATACCTCAAGCGTCGGGTGCAGAAGATCAAGAGTCGCGGTCCTACAGTGTTTCTCCCCCAAATTCGCCAACTCCAGAAAACCCCAACCTCTGCCCAGCGTCTCCCGCCTTGGAAACTGCGCCTCTCTTCTGCAATCCTCCTTCCCAGGAAGCTCCGCCGGAGGCGGAGATGGCGAACTTTGCTGTTGATCCCGCTCCATTTGTTCCAGAGGGTCTGGAGATTGAGGATTGGGCACACCCCGCTCGTGGCCGGATTGTCATCAATGGAAATCCGCTGCGTCGCCACGACGAGTACGCCATCATTTCTCTTGCTCCCCCTCCCCCGCAGGATCAACTTCATGAGGGCATGGAAGAAGTAGTGGCATTTCTGGAAGAAGAGCAGCATGCGGTTATTCGTTCCTATTGCCTGTCCCCTTTGGAGTTGTGCCTGGTTCAATTTTCTTCCTCATTGGAAAGGCAAGTCATGATCAGTCGCAGTCCAATGCAGCTTGATGAAATGTGGGAAATCGTGATTGTTGATCATGATAGGGGGATAAACTTTCGCAGTTGCCCCTTCACTCGTACGTGCTGGATTACGTTTCTGTCTTTTCCCTTGGATTTTCAAACCAGAGAAATTATCTCTCAGGCTGTGGGTTTGTTCGGATCAGTGATTAACTGGATTGACAATGCCAGATGCCGCTCTCGTCTTGTTCTCAGATGCAAGGTCACTCTTGTTAGCAGAATCCCTAGAAGCATCATTATCAGTGAAGGAAATCCCATGGGTGATCAAGGGAACAGTTGGACTGTACCTGTTTTTGTTTTGAACAGTGCTCAAAATGATGTCATGGTTGGGGATGAAGACCCGATTCCGGGAAATAGTAACCCTCATCCTGAGCACCCTCAGCAGAATGAAGGCAATGGTAATGGCAACCAGTTTCCTGGGTTTTTTGAGGCTGTCCAGGATTTAGATGAAGTGCACCAGGAGAACGTGAATCAAGGTTGGGAGCTTCCCCCCCTCCCCCGCCTCAAGTCAATCATGACGGGTGGGCTCAGTTGCCAGAGCCTCAGGCTGAAGAAATTGATGAAAATGAGGTGCACTTGGTTAATAACTTGGCTGACGCGGCAGTTGCTAACGCTGTTGCTATTGGAGTGATGCAGCATTCTGAAGTGCCCCAAGACAGTCACTCTGTGAGCAGTGATGTCCAGGCCTTCTTCAGAGCTCAAGGAGCCCCTGTCACGCTTGAGCTCCCTATACCTAATAATGCTTCTGCAAACAGAGTTGTCCCGGTTGCTAGGGGCAATGATATTGTGTTTGAGGATGACAGTGCCATCAGACAGATTGCTGCAAGAATTGGCATTCATCAGTGCTTTGGACCCTCCCCATCTGTGGCTATGCTTGCCCAAGACCTCGCTGCTCATGTTCAGTCACTTATGGACACATTGCCAATGAAGGAACCTCTTCCAGCTCAGTCCTGGAATTTTGTTCTGGCCTCCTCTTTTGCTGACACCTGGTTCTTTTGTGTGGACAATCCTGCATGGGGAAACAATGTAGAAGCCTCTTCATCTAGGGGAATCAGAATGTCAAGACTGACGCTCATCAGCTCTCCCACTCGGTCAGCCCCCCAATCAGTTGAACGCCCCGGAGCACATCAGTACCCTGGAGCCAGTCAGTCAAATAAACCTCGATCAGGAAGCCTCTAATGGCTGTGTGGTGGACATGGACCTTGATTCCCCCACCCGCTTTGCTTCTGAAACTATCTCAAGTCCTCCTACTGCCAAGAAGCGAAGAGGAAGACTTCACGCTCCCATTGTGGATGATGAGGTGCGTAGGAGCGCCAGACTCAGAAATGTTTCCACTCAGGATCACATCCACCTTGACGGTGAACCAAGAATAAGGAAAGGTGCCACCAAGAAATCTGTGTCCTTTTCTTCTGTCACTGACCTAAAGAAAGCCATTGTCAGCAGTAGCCTTGATGATGCTCTCACTGAGTTTGAAGTTGCCCCTATTCAAGCTTCAACATTGGCTGATCTTGGTACCTCATTCTGTGGTGTTCCTCCTGCGGAGTTGAGCCCTGCTACTTTGCTCCATGAAGAAGAAAATCAATGATCAAAGACAATTGGACTTCATCCAGCTTCTGGTGGTATTTTATTTTCTTTTGCACTGGGTGGTATTTTGAACTTGGCTGTAACTTTGTGTCTCCTTGGTTGCTGTCGAAAACTGGGTTGTCTGTCATGACTCTCTGTGGTGGTTGTGCCTCGCAGGCTCTTGGCCTTTACTCTTCCTTTCGTTTACAATGACTTATCGTGCTTGGAATGTTTTGTGCTGGAACATTCGTGGTTTAAATGGCAGGGATAAATGGAATTCTATTAGAAACAAGATTGAGGAAAGTTGTGCTAACATTTTTTGTCTGCAAGAAACTAAAAGAGAGGTCATTGATTTACAGTTTATTCGTAATTTTGCTCCTAAAAGATTTGATAACTTTGATTTCAGCCCCTCGGTTGGGGCTTCTGGGGGAATCCTTGTCTGCTGGGCCTCCAATCATTTCTCTGGTAGCACTGTTGAGAAGCATCCTTTTGCTCTAAGTCTAAAAATGCATTCCATCCATTCTCGAATTTCCTGGAATCTTGTTGTGGTGTATGGCCCCTGTAGGCAGCCTGCTAGAGATCAATTTGTTCAATGGTTCCTTAATTTGCAAATTGAGGATGATGAGCTCTCGATGCTTATGGGGGATTTTAATTTTTATAGATATGCTGAAAACCGTAATAAAGCTGGGGGTAATTTTCAAGACACTCTAACCTTCAATAATATTATTAGTCACTTGGGCCTTATTGAACTGCCTTTGAAGGGTAGAAGCTATACCTGGAGCAATATGCAGGCTGCCCCCCTTCTGGAGCAAATTGATTGGTTCTTCACCTCTATTGCTTGGACTGGTACCTTTCCTTTCTCGGTGGTCCTTCCTCTTGCTAGGATAGCGTCTGATCACCTGCCCTGTAGAGTCCAGATTGGCACTAGCATCCACAAGGCTAATATATTTAGATTTGAGAATTTACGGCTTCGGCAAGACTTCGAATGTTTGGAACGGATCAAAGCGTTTGGGTCTCCCCGTCAATGTCCGCAACGAAGGCACATGTCATTAGTGCTAAATTCAAACTTCTCCGCAGAGCTCTCAAACTTTGGTCCAAGAACCTTTCCAACCTATCAAGACTTATTGCAAATTGTAATATGACAGTTGCTTTCTTTGATAGATTGGAAGAAATCAGACCACTGTACTCCAGTGAATTGAAATTTAGGTTCATCATCAAGGAGCACATCAGTTCTCTTCTGAGAATGCAAAATCATTACTGGAAGAAGAGATTCATTCAGAGGGTTATGCAGTTTGGGGATGAGAACACCAAATTTTTTCACTCCATGGCCACTGAGAGATATAGGAGAAATGTCATTTCCCAGATTGATGATGGCTCTGGAAGGATAGTCCAGGATCATGGGGAATTAAGCTCCATCCTTTGGCAGGAATTCAAAAGGAGGCTGGGCTCCTCGGTGGGGGTGTCCATGCAGTTTGATCTTCAGGATTTAGTCCTGAGCTACCCCAATCTTGAGTTTTTGTGTCTCCCCTTCTCCTCTAAGGAAATTGATGAGATCATCCTTGATCTACCTACTGATAAGGCCCCTGGCCCGGATGGGTTCAATAATCTGTTCTTTAAGAAATCCTGGCATATCATTAGAGGAGACATGTACAAGCTCTGTCAGGACTTCTTTCATCATCAGGCTGACCTCAAGAGTATCAATCATTCCTTTATCACCATGGTCCCCAAGAAGGATAATCCTGAATCTGTGAATGATTTTAGGCCAATTTCACTTCTAAACTCATCCATTAAGCTCATCTCAAAGCTGCTTGCCAACAGACTTCAGTCTATTGCTTTAAAGATTGTTCATGAAAACCAGTATGGTTTCATCAAAGGGAGAACTATTCAAGACTGTCTTGGCTGGGCTTTTGAATTTCTTCACCAGTGTCACCACTCTAGAAGGGAGATTATTATCCTGAAGTTGGACTTTGAAAAGGCCTTTGATCTGGTTGAACATTCCACTATTTTGGAGATGCTTCATGCTAAAGGTTTCCCCCCGAAATGGTTGAGGTGGATTGAGGAGCTGTTGTCCACTGCCACTTCCTTTGTCCTTCTTAATGGCACTACTGGAAAAGATTTTAAATGTACCAGAGGTGTTAGGCAGGGGGATCCCCTCTCCCCTCTTCTCTTTGCCATTGCTGCTGATCTCCTTCAATATGTCATCAACAGGGAGTTTTATCTTGGCAATCTCCTGCCCCCTTTCCCCCAAAGATCTGATGCCCCCTTCCCTATTGTCCAAGGTATCGATGACACCATCTTGGTTATGCAAGCTAATGAGGATCAATTGGTCCTCCTAAAAGGAATTCTGCACAGCATTACCCTTTCCAGTGGCCTTGTGGTAAACTACCACAAATCTTGTCTCGTTCCAATTAATGTTTCTCCTGAGAAAGCTTCCTCCCTGGCTCAAACTTTTGGTTGTGTGGTGGGCTCCTTTCTCTTTACTTATCTTGGTCTCCCCCTGGGCCTGACTAAGCCCCAAGTGAAAGATTATGCCCCCCTAATCTGCAGAATTGAAAGAAGGTTGTCGGCTGCTTCCCAGTTCCTCTCCTATGCTGGAAGGTTACAGTTAGTTAACTCGGTCATCTCGTCACTTCCCACTTATTACATGTGTTCTCTGAAGCTTCCCCTCACTGTCATTGAGATCATTGATAAACACAAGAAAAACTGTCTCTGGAGAGGCAAGGACTTCAATGGCAAAAGGTACAATCTCGCTGCTTGGGATCTGGTCAGGAAGCCTAAAAGCAAAGGTGGGCTTGGAGTGATCAATTTAAACATACAGAATGAGCTCTTCTCCTCAAGCCGCTGCATAAATTTTACAGTAAGGCAGATATTAAGTGGGTTGCTCTCATCTGGCAGAAATACTACAACAACACTGTTCCCCATCTGACAAGAGAGAAGGGTTCCTTCTGGTGGAAGGACATCTTTCGGCTTCACACTCAATTCAGAGGTGTTTCCATTTGCAACCCAAACCGGGGTGACACTGTCAATTTCTAGGAGGATATCATTGATGGGGTCATTCATTCTGAGAAGTTTTCTCATCTCTTGCAATTTGCTCGGGATCCTACCATCTCTCTGTTTGCCCTGAGGACGACTGATGACCTGCTGAATTGTTTTAGGACCCCCATGACCAGAGCTGCTTACAATGAGTTTCTGGATTTACAGGCCTTTCTGAATAACCTCCCCCCCATCAGCCCTAGTTCCAAAGACTCTTGGCACCTTATTTGGGGGTAGCGTAGGTTTCTGAGTAGCCACTTTTATAGATACCAGTTCAGGGAACTCAGGCCTAGTAGAGCAATTCTTGACATTTCGAAAACCAAATGCATCCCGAGGATCAAGTTTTTTGCCTGGCTTCTTCTCAATGATAGGTTGAATACAAGGACCATTTTGAGAAGGAGAAGGAAAGTGCTAGATGAAGGATACAACTGTGTAATGTGTCACAACAGTGAGGAAGAAACTGCTGCCCATCTTTTTTTCAGTTGCCCTGCTGCTGTCAACAGATGGTTCACTTTGGGAATTGTTTGGGAGGAAAATCTAAGCGTTCACCAGAAGATCTTGCAAGCTAGACCTGTTTTTGGGCTCCCTTTCTTCATGGACATCTTTATGATTGGTGCCTGGTGTATTTGGAAACAGAAACAATGTCATTTTTGAAGACAAGCCTCCGCATCTTGCTGTCTGGAAGGATAATTTCAAGGCACTTGTTTTGGATCATCTTTGCAGAATCAAGTCAAGCCTTCATCCATCGATCAAACTCTGGCTTAGTGCTCTGTAGCTTTCCATGTAGTGCTGCTCTGTTGCTTTGTTGCCCCCTCTATTCTCTGCCTTGGCCCTGTAATCTTATCTGTTGTTTTTTCTTTGCTAGTCCCTTCTCGTTGCCTCACCACTGGTTGGGCCAGATGTAAGTCCCTCCTCTTTGTAACTTTGCTTCCTCTTTTTTATTTTATATTTCCTGTTGCCGGGGGGCGTTGCCCCACGGTTTTCGTTCAAAAAAAAAACATGCTCGCAAAGCTAGTACTCGTAAAAGGCCTATCACGTTTTTGGATTGTTGGAAATTTAGCCAATTTAATGAGTAATTTAATCCAGGAAATTATAAATACAAGTAATTCAGAGGCAATATTCATGACAATTTATTCTACGTGAAAGTGTGAATATGTACATAATATGAAAGACAATAATCAATCAAATGAGGTTATACCCAGCGGCATTTAAGCCACCGCTAGTCAACATAGCGCTTGTCGGTGTAGTCGTCCCGCTCGATGCAGTGCAGAGAGGAAGCAGTGTCGGTGTTCACTCCCTCCAGCAGCGCAGCACCAAACTCGTACAAGAAGACGAATAGTAGTCGTGCCGAGGAAGACGAAGGCGAACAGTAGTGAGTAGTCGTGCTGAAAGCTTTCAGCACTCCCCAAAAACGTGATCGCCGGTCTTCACCCGAGCAGGCGAACTCCGACTCCGACGAACGTCCCAGAGGCTCTTACTCTCCCAAGGTCCTGTGCGAGCAAGCCATGGGATGGGAATGTCTGTGTGCAGCGTGTTGTACTCCCTTAACCGAAGGGTGACCAGACGGGGCTATATATAGGGGTTCTCGGGTAAGCCAAGAGCCAGGAGGGGAAGGGGCGCCGGCGGCGCAGTTTCCAGGAGTTGAAGTGCTTCAGCATTTATGGAATCTCTTCGCATTAAAAAGGAAGTGGTAAAACCTTTCCCATTCCATCCGGGCACACACGCACGCCGCCTGCCTGCCTCGCCTCGCCATGCCCTTTCCCATTCCGGCCCGGCACGCACACCGCCTGCCTTGCCACGCCCACGGCCGGCCGGCGGCGGCGCGCGCGTGTGGTATCGTTTTGTCCCCTTCTCAACTTCTCAATAGAGATGGTATAATGTCCAGCATATTAGTTGAGTCTGTGCCACGTCAATTGTCATGCCGGTATTATTTGTTTTAAACCAAAGAGATATTGGGATTATTAGTCATTAAATGGGCCAAGCCCAATAATAATCCAACAAATAAGGGTATTAGAGTATTTTCGTTCCTTCACTAATCTATCTCAAAATACAAAAATTACACTTTTTTATGAGATGGAGGGAGTATCTTGTAAATTCTATTGTTTCTAAATTATTCTAATCTCTTTGATGCCAATTTTGACCAGAATCAGTCTTAGATACCCAACAAATCAAACTGACCTATTTGCCCTTGCCGTTGCCCTTGCCCATGCCCTTGCTTGGATATGTATTCCCTTTGTTTTTTCCATTCTTGTAGCTGGTAGGTAGACAAATAGCAACTCCTCTGTTTTCTTTAACACTGACACTTCTTACAACAAAAGGAAAAAAACCACAGCTAGCAGATACCAATAGTACTATGATCTTAATGCACAGGTAGCAAACGTAGATGAATAAATAAACAGAAAATATTCAGACCGACCAAGAGTTTGAAGCTTGAACCGTCCGCTCACTATCTGTACGTCACATATCTGTCACAGAAAATTGGTTCCAATGCTGAGAAATTGGGGATGTGCTAACAAGTACCTTGCCGCATATGTGCTTCACATATATACTCCTTCCGTCTCATATTACTATTCATTTTAATTTTTCTAGATGCATCAATTTTACTATATAACTAGAGTACTAGACATAAGTACATATATCTAAGTGCATGTTAAAAGGTGTATGTAATATGTATCTAGAAAAAACCAATAAACCAAAATGAATAGTAATTAATTTGGAATGGAAGGAGTACAATTATTAAATGGAAGAACTGTGTCTTTGGCAGTTGGCACCCCATTTTTCCAAGTTTAATTCTTTATCAGATTATAAGCTTTCTTATTGTGTCGTTTTTTTGCACTTTGCATGTGTTGTAGAAGGGTCCTAAGTCATTTAACCCTGGCATATGCATATATAACAAACTCTCCTAAAATTATACTACCTCGGTTCGTGTATTGTTGACATTTCCGACAGCTCATTTGCACTAAAACTAGCTAAAAACTTTTGTCTGAAACGTCATATAAAGAAAAATAGAGGGAGTATGTAGAGATCAAAAGGACAACATTTGTTTATTTTATGAAATGTCACACTTGTTTTTTACAAAGAAAACCAAGTGCATAACTATATGTATGCCGGTATCTATTTTCATACATATAGTGACATATAAGTGAATATAGAAACAATATCACGTAAGAAAAAGGAAGATTATCAGAGATTACGCTAAATCATATAAATGAATGCACCAAACTCCACCAGCAGTCGACTGGGGGTTGCGTACACCTAGCACCAGCAACATCTTCACAACAACTTCATAGCAACTTCCTCTTTCTGAGTGGAGGACCGATTAGGCGAACCAAAGAGGGGGGAGTGAATGGGATCTGATAAAAATTCTTCTCGAACGAGACGAGAACTCCAACAAGACGAACATGGCTTCCAAAACACGTCTCCAACTCAACTACCCAAGTTGGTCAAGACCACGCAGCCACTAAAGTGCTACTGTCCTAGGAACCAACAACCACCTCCACCTACTCGAGATCGCAGCAGAACTAGCAACTCGAGAACCACTGGGCTACACCGGTCAGGCCGGTGAGCAGCACCAGTCAGACTGGTCCCTACTGGCAAAATCTGAGAACTTCCACAGAAAGCCCATACACAAGTCAGGCCGGTGTAGCACGCCGTTCAGACCGGTCCAAGCCAGGAAATCCCAAATCCACCAAACAGACCTACCGAGCTCCAAAACGAACCAAACTCGAAACAGCAGCAACACAAGACAACAGGGAACTCATCAAGACGTTCACCCGAGCAAAACTCAACCAAGAGTCTGCACCGGTCAGACCGGTGTGAGGCACCGGTCAGGCCGATGTGCCCAAAGCTCTCCGAATGAACAGCGTCCGCGGGTCAACTCCCCCAAATCCAACTCCCTATCTCCCGAATCGCTCCACGGTTTTGCACAAGACTTTGGGGATAGTAGGAACACCTCATGGGCACTCCATAGACAAGATTTGAGCCACCAAAACTTGCTAAAATGAGAGGAATTGAAGAAATCCCACCAAGAACGCCTCTAACCCTAGAGCCAAGAAAACCCCAAAATCGAGCCTCTTTGCTCACGGATTTGGGAGGGGAATCAAAGGGAAAAGAACCACGAAGGGTTCAAGCATACATCCCCCACCAAATCCCAAAGAGAAAGGCCTTGAAATCATTCCAAGAAAATCACCAAGGAAGGGCTCCAAAAATCACCTAAAAGGAGAAACGGGAAAGGTACATCCAAGCCTTGAGGAACCACGCCGAATCATCTATACATACCAAAGAGGTTCATACAAGGTCTAGCTTGTCGCCCGATCATCCATCCCTCTCACAAAATCTCACCATGAAGCACTCAAGCTAGTCCTATCAAAATCTTAAGGAAAATAGGAAGAGAAAATAGGAAAACAAATGAGCTAGGGTTCTAAGAGATGGCTGCCATCCTCTCACCACTTGGGTTATATGGAGGCAACCGAAAGACTAAAATATCCTTACTAGCTATGTGAGACATGGGTACCCCTGGGTCTCCACCGACCAGGCTCACGGCCGTCCCCGACAAGTGAGTCTGACATGATGAACACGGCTTCCAACACACGTCTCCGACTCAACTACTCAAGTTGGCCAAGACCACGTAGCCACTGGAGTGCTACAGGTCCTAGGAACCAACACATAGCCTTCCAAGACAAAACTCACCAACACGCACAATGGAAACTTGCACGGCTTGCTGCCTGTGCTACACTGGTCAGACTGATGGCCCGCGCCGATCGGGGACAGGACACCGGTCGAGCCAGGTGGACGAGCGCCGATCGGGCGGTGGCTATAGCAACCGCACAACAAACGTTCCAGAGAGCCTCAATGACTTCTCTAGGCCCTAGAACAGAAACGCCCCCAAAACACAACCTGCGAGGAAGAAGAACCCTACACAAAGCCTAGCAAAACAACACCAAACCAGCCAAGAACTGACCAGCAACAGCACAACCCAAAGACAGACGGATCAAGCAAATCACCGAGCCAAATCCCACAAAAGGCTTACACCGGTCAGACCGGTCAAGAGCACCGGTCAGACCGATCACGTCTGGGCAGCTCGGGATGAACAACACCCGCGGGTCAACTCCCCCAAATCCAACTCCTTATCTCCCGATCGCTCCACAGATCCGCACAAGACTTTGGGGATAGTAGGAACACCTCATGGGCACTCCATAGCCAAGTTATGGTCCACCAAAACTCATTGAATCAAGAGGAATTGAAGGATTTCCGCCAAGAACACCACTAACCCTAGGACAACGAAAACCCCAAAATCGAGCCCCTTTGCTCATGGATTTGGGAGGGGAATCAAAGGGAAAGGAACCACAAAGGGCTCAAGCATATATCCCCCAACAAATCCACAAGAGAAAGGCCTCGAAATCCCTCCAAGAAAATCTCCAAGGCTCCGAAAATCACCAAAAATAAAAACCGGGAAGAACTCAAACAAGCCTTGAGGAACCACGCCGAATCATCTATACATACCATGAAGGTTCATACAAGGTCTAGCTTCCGCCCGGTCATCCTACCCTCTCACAAGATCTCACCATGAAGCTCTCAAGCTAGTCCTAGAAATTCTAAGGGAAAAGGAAGAGGAAATTAGCAAAACAAAATGAGATAGGGTTCCAAGAGATAGCTGTCATCCTCTCACCACTTGGGTTATATGGAGGTAACCGAATGTCTAAAATACCTTACTAGCTAACTAGGGATATATGCCCCTCGAGGGTGAATTCGGAAGTATTTGTCATCGCTCCATCGGATGGATGCCCAGCGACCGCAAACTTGCTTAGCCTCGACACAAGCCTTGCGATCTCGATGTGTGTCCTCCGCTTCGAAGTCTCCGGACTGCGTCGTCGCACACTGGTAAGACCGGTCAGACCCCCGGTAACCAGTCCAATGTTACTGCACCTCCGTCTTCAGTTCTTCGGTCTTGGCTTTGTGGATCAACCAAGGAACCCAGTGGTTTTTTTGTGAACCACCGGAAACCCCGCGAACTCGGTGTAGCCTCCGCCAATCGCCACTCATGACTCGGCTCCCACGTAGTCTCGGCTCGACCTTGGTTTTGAGGCTCAACCAAGAAACCGTCCATAACTTCATCTTGCCGTTCTTGCCACCATGCGGCCCGCACTTGACTCCACTGGCTACCGGGTCCCTCGAACGAAGCCTACTTGTCTTGTCCACACATGGAGGCCTCACCGGCAACGACCTTTCACGCTTGTTCTTCACCTGCACCAACACCAGTCAAGTCGCAACCTGCACCTGCAATACTTAGCCAAGAATCAGTCCGCACAACTTTGTCAATCACTCATCACACCAGAAAGCGACCATTCACCGGTCCTCGAACCACACATGGCCCTCAATCCCCCCCTTGATGAGTGTATTGACAACACACACATATAGTAACCCAAGAGAACAAGAAAAGAAAAGAAACGAATAAAAAGAAACTCCAACAAGTGATCGAAAGCCAAAGAAAGGAAAAGAGAAAGATCACTTGAAGAAGACAAGTCTCGGACCCCTTAGGCAAGGGCAACGACACGACACATCCGAGACAAAACTATGCTCAAGCAAAGAGTGCGAACCACCAAACCAAAGCTCGAAAAACACAACGAGCTCCCCCTGCACACATGCAAGCTCCCCCTGAACCAATGCATGCAAACCACTTGACAAAAAAACAGAGCAGCTGCATCATCTCAGCTCTGACCGTTTAGACAGGTCGAAACCACCAGTCAAACTGGTGCTCAACATGTGAACAGGACCAGCCCTTTGACCGGTCAGATCGGTGACCTCAACCGTTCAGACCCGTGCACAACAGAGCCCAGAAATGGCTCAAAACCTCCTAAAAACCTTCTAAATGCATTCAGTAGCCTAAAACAAACTCAAACTTCTCCCCCTTGTTGACAATGCATGAATCAAGCCAAAAATGCAAAAAATGCAACCTAGAGCTTCTCAAATAGACAAAATTCAACATAGGATGCTAAACATGTCCAAATGAGCAAATCAGATACTCTATAGCTTCGTAATGACATCAACTACATGATCACCACGTTTCACAACCATTGGACGAAGCTAAGATAGAATTGAGCAATTTTGCAAAAAATTACCCTCTCATGAGCAAAGTCCTAAACATGAGCAAAACATATCAAAATGGCATGGTCACACAAACTTCATGCTAGGATAACCATTGTAATCATAAGGCCATCACAAACACCCACAAGCACCTCATGTCATGTCAAAGCCACCGAGCCATGTGCCTACTTCTATATATGAGACTTTTCATTGTTAGGCTTCATGCAACGGTTTAGCACCCAAAGAAAATTAAATTTAGCACATATGACACGGGAGCACATTTTCCAAGCAATTTACATTTCATTTTCAGATTCATATTTGGTACATGAAATGTCTTTGCGACAAAAAGGAACTTATGCGCCTCCACAAGATAAAGCATGGGGGCTAAACATTCATGATGGCAAATGAGCCTTTGGCCCCATATGATCAAAATAAGCTATCCAACCACAAATTAAGCATAGCCAAGCCACTAAAACGTGTCAAGATCATATAAAGGCAATTACTCACAAGAGAGCATACATATGACTTTTTTCGAAAACATAGCCATCAACCATGGATATAAACCAAGATTACCAAGAGCTAAGCCAAACTAACCATAGCTTACCAAACAAGCTCACAAAGACATACATATCATTCCATGGTGAACAATGTATATAGAAGAATCTTTTCCTAACCAATGCATATGATACAAAATGCATGCAATCCAAGATACAAGGATGCCTATACATCATATTACATATGCCATGCTAAATGCAAGAAATGCACAAAGGAAAGCTATACATATGCTACAAAGGAGCTCCCACACACCAACTCAAGAAATCAAACAAACAACAAGCTCCCCCCGCAAACGAGTGAAAGTTGCTTGATCTAGGGGTTTGGTGTCGGCTAGTTAGTCATGTGTGGTACATGGATCAAAGCTATCTTCCCTTTCTCTACGTTGTCTCTCAGAAAATGATACCTCACTTCGATGTGCTTGGTTTTGGAATGAAGAACTGGGTTCTTTGCTACACTTATGGCACTGGTGTAGTCACATTGAAGTGGAACAAGGTTATACTCCTCACCAAAGTCACTCATGGTGTATGTGATCCAAAGGAGCTGAGAGCAACAACTAGCTGCGGCAACATACTCTGTCTCGGTAGTGGATTGAGGAACACTCGACTGTTTATGGAAAGACCAAGACACCAAAGAGGACCCCAAAAACTGGCAAGTCCCAGAAGTGGACTTCCTATCCAACCGACACCGGACAAAATCCGTGTCTGAAAAACCATGAAGAGCCAAAGAAGAAGACGCGAAGTACCAAAGCCGAAGTCGGGAGTGACGCAAATACCTGAAAATGCGCTTGACTGCTTGCTGATGCGAAGTCCTTGGAGACGCTTGAAAAGGAGTGCACAGACATACCGAGAACTGGATGTCCGGCCTCGTCGCCATCAAGTAGAGGAGTGACCCGATCATGCTCCTGTACTCCTTCTGGTCCATGTGTTCACCCTCCTCATCCGCATCAAGAGTTGTAGTCATACTCATAGGCATTGCCATGGCCTTGGAGTCCTCCATCTTGAACTTCCTCACAATGTCCTTGGTGTACTTATCTTGGTGCACAAATGTTCCTTCCTTTGATTGCTTCATTTGTAGCCCGAGGAAGAACTACAACTCTCCCATCATGCTCATCTCAAATTCCCTGCTCATATCCTCTACAAACCTTGCAACAAGAGAGTTAGACGAGCCACCAAAGACAATATCATCCACATACACCTGTACAATCAGGACATCTCTGCCCTACCTGAGAAGAAACAAGGTCCGATCGACCTTCCCCATCTCAAACCCTCTCTCAAACAGGAACGCCCTCAACCTACCATACCAAGCTCTCCTCGTACTCGATCTCCTCTTTCTGACTATACCCCTGAGCAACAAGCCTTGACATGTTTCTCACCACTTCACCTTTCTCTCCCTCTTTGTTCTTCCACACCCATTTGTCCCAATTGGCTTACACCCTGGGGGAGGGCAACCAATTCCCAAACCTGGTTCCACTCAAAATTCTCCAACTCCTCATGCATCGAATTAACCCAATTATGATCAGATAGCGCGTGTCCAATGTCTTTGGGCTCAAAGGTGGAAACAAAAGCAGCATAAGCAAATGAGAACTGTTTCAAACCCTCGACCGTGTAGTACGTTCATTCATGTCGCCGATGATCCTCGAAACTGGGTGATCCACTTGTACTCATCGGGGAGGCTCTCTCCTTGATGCTACCTCCCCCTCAACAGCAGCTTCTCCTTGATTCGGGTTTGTCGTCATAGGTGTGGGAGAGGGCCCGTCCTCGATCGTCGTCGAAGTAGTAGGTACATGCTCAGTCGTGGGCACCACACCACCATCTTCATCATCTCCATGTTCATGCTCCTCCTCTTGAAAGATCTCCTCGTCAAGTTCATCGTCACCTGCACTGCGTGAAAACCTCAAATAGGTCATGCAGCATTTGTAATGGGCCCTTAATGCCTGTTACATCCACCCACATTTGTAACGGTTGTTGTTTGGCGCCCGTTACCTATAAGCGCGCCAGGACGACCCCGGGGTTGGCCTCCTGAATGCCCGTTAACAATGTGGACTTCTGGTAACGGGCTTCTTAAACGCCTGTTACATAAATTTTTTGTAACGGATTTTAAAAGAGCCCGTTACAAATGTTAAACCTATTGGTAACGGGCTTGTAAAGTCCGTTACTGATCAATGGCCTATCGGTAATGGGCTGCTTAAGTCCGTTACTGATCACTTTGTATTGGTAACATGCTATAAAGTCCGTTACCGATGAGCATTTGACGCCCGCTACTAGTTTGGAGCCCAATAATTGAAGTCTGAGAGCACTCAACTACCGTGTAGCGGGAGCGCGGCGTCAGTAAACAAATGAGATGGAGGTTTGTTAATCATCATCTCCTTTGAGTCTGTCCTCATTGACAGGTCAACTCGATCCATCTCTCATTGCTTCCATTTCGACATACAGGCACAATCAACACACATATCTTCTGAGACAAAACAGACATCATAAGAGAGATAACTTGTCCACAAAGATGAAGATAACTTGTCCACAGGAATAAAGATAATTATTACAAACAGTTAACTTGTCCATATATCAGGCTAGGACTTAACTAGTCCATCACATTATTTACTATGGTGGTGCTATCTGACCATACACATCAACAAAGGCGTGCCCCTTGAACATCCACAAAAGTATGGCTACTCGCCCTCCACATCAACAAGCTTGAACTAGATCATGCCCCATCAGTATTAACGGCTCTTTTTGCAGCCTCTTTGTAAGCAACCAAGGATTCTTGAAGTCCTTCTAGCGCACCTTCAATGGGCTCGAGATTTTGTTCAGTAGTATAATTGTACCTCCTTATGTGCTTAGCCTTTTTGATGAGGATGTTCACTTCTTTTGTGATTTTTTCAAACTCAGGTTTCACATAATCTCAGACATTAAGGTTAAGAAGTAACTCAAGCTCTGCTCGCGACTCAAAGAGTTTTGCCTGAAACAGGGTTAAACATGGTATAAGAACAACATCGTTAATTCAGAACTAATTTGCCTCAGACCTTGGAGCAGGGAGTGACAAGTAAAAGTAGAACTTAGTTCAGAACTGATTTACCTCAGAACTTGGTATAATTAAGATCATGACAAGCATGAAAGACATCAACATAGGCACTAATTAACTTTATGAAGCCCAAGCTCAAGCTACCTTAAGCTCCATCTATAGAACAAGTAAAAAGGCAGTAAGATTCAGAGAAACTTGCCTCGCCGTCGTTGTAGTCGTTGCCAGAGTCAGAGATGAGGTCCTCTACACCTTCTTCGCCGCTCCCTCGACACCTCTTCGTAGTTGCCAGACACTTGTGCTCACAAACGTGAGGCAGGCCACTCGCCCACTTCGCTGCCCCCTCGCTGGCACGCTCCTCCTTGCCGCTGCTTGGCCCCTCATTGGAATCCGAGAGGATCCAGTCGAGGACCTTTATCTCCGGCATTGGGTTCACTCCACCGCCGCTTGGCCCCTCTCCGGCGCTCATCGTCATCTCCCTCTTCACTGCCATCTCGCCGGCACGCGCGCGGATCCAGTTGTGACACCACTTCGCGTTCCGTTCTCCTCGATCGTGGGTGCGCGGGGTCGTCTGCTGCTTGGCCCCTCGCCGACGCTCATCGTCGTCTCTGTCTCCACGCCTCCTCTGCACTGTATTTCAAGGAAACTACTACGCTTATCCATTCGGAAAGAAGAATGGGGCAATATTTGGGATGGAGGGGGTAGCAGTCAAATCCGACGCGGGTTAGCAAACCTGGGTCGCTTTGTAGTTTGTATGAAGAAAGAATAGGTGTAATGAAGAGAAAAGGAGATAGAGTTAATAACCCTTAGTTTGATGAGAGATGATGTGGGTAGCTTGCATGAAGAGAGAAATGAAGTTAATGATAGTCAGTGGGTACCAATTATATAAGTTATATAGATATAGATATAGATTAATAAAAATACGAACAATTCGTAGTTTTTTAAGAATCGAACAACTCATAGGAGTAGTTGGGCATTTGGTATTTTGAATAAAATATGAACAGTCACACGTCTCCTTGTGACCACATGATTTTTTGTGGCCAAGAGCTCTCCTGAGCGGACACAGGTTCCGAGGCACGTGACCGACCGCCTGACAGTTCGCCGTCTTGTCCATATAAATCCTGGCTAGCCAAGAACTTCGTCAACTACAGCACCAAGAAAACCCCAGCACCACCATCTCCGGTCACCAAGAAGTGAATCCAAGAGCTTCTCCTTTATCAAGCAAGTGCATGGCATCAAGCGATCCATCAAGGAAGCGGGAGAGGGAGGAGGTGTCGCCGCCCCCGCCCGCCGAGCCTGAGGAGGTGCCGCCGCCCCCGCCCGAGGAGGTCCCGCCGTCCCCGCCCGAGGAGGTGAAGCGGCTGAAGCCGCCCCGGCACAAGGTGCCGCTACCCATGTGTGCTGCGTCCGTAAATGTTGAGGATGCCTGTTTTTCAGTGAAGATGCTCTACCAGGCTTGGTAGAGTCTTAAAAAGATGGCTGTTCATCTCGGGGTCCAACGGCCTCCTGAGCCGCTGCAGATGACCGTGATGGATTACGCCTTCAAGGTCAATGTCTTGGCTGCGCATCTGGAGAGAGAAATGGTCCCCCCCGGATGACGACGACGATGGCGGCCTCGACGTCTCCAGCTTTGGCTCTGACTCTAACTCCGACTCCGACGGTGGGGCTCCTTCGGCGGCGACTACCTCTGCTTAATTAATTTGTTCTTCTGTTAATTTGTTCATCCAGTGTGCTTGTTGAACTTGTGATGGACTAGCTAGTAGATATGTGTATGTTGAACTTGTGATGAACTAGTAGATCTAAGAGACGCGGTAGATCAATCCATGTCTCGTATTTTGGAAGGCATTGCAATGTCTATGGTAGCAGTTCACAATGAATTGCAATGTGTATGCCAGAAGTTTGATACTTTTTGTCATTATATGGCAGCAGTTCACAATGAATTGCAATGTGTATATATCCCAGAGTTATGCCAGAAGTTTGTTACTCTGTTTGTCTTAATAATCCACATTTCCTTTGCCTCGTGCTGCAATGAAATGTTAGCACAGATGAATTGATGAATTTTGTGATGTGTGACACATTAAGATTTGTGACCCAATTGTCATTCCATTCATTCTTCATTCATACATTTAAGTTTGTCATATGTGACAAATTTTTCATTCTTCATCCACACAGATGAAGCAAAAGCACCACTTTTAACATCAGAATTACTTCTTTGCAGCATACATCCCTAGTAAACATCCAAATACTACACAAACAACAGCCACAATAATCAAGTTCATCTTCCAGATCACATTGTCCACCTTCTCCTTCAGTGCTTTCTTCCTCTACTTGTCCTCCAGTGCTTGCCTCTGCTCACCGCTCCCAATCTGACATTCCACTAAATCAACTACTTCATCGACCGCGTCTGCCCAGTTCGACGGTCGAAAAAAAATGACGCCAGCATCCTTCAGCATCTGGAGATACTCCTTGTGGAAATGATAAAATCCACAATACTTAGGGTACTGCAGAATCAAAAGCACATAAGAACCCTAACTCAGATTGGGGAGACGTAGCAGACTACTCACCGAGTTCCTTGCACACTTGAAATAAAGATGACCATGGTTTTCACCTTCCTTCTGCGTCCACCCCTCCACCACCCGAGCCATACCACAATCCGGGCAAGGGACCAGTGGAAAGCCGCTTAGCTCACCGACTGGATCCAAGCCGATGGAGTGATTGCGGCTGCTCCAGCAACCTTGGACCCTGCTCCTCGCACGTGCACCTCCAGACGAATCGACGTAGTGCGACATGTTTGCGACGGCGGGGAAGGACGGGCGGGCGGCGGCGGTGGAGCTCAGATCGGGGAAGAAGAAGGGGGCAGGGGTCGGGGCGCTGGGGCGGATGCATATTCATTCGGCAAGGGGCATTTCTGACAATGGAGCACTTGTTGGCGACGATGGTTAGTCTACCCGGATCCCCTTTGTCGGTCGGGCAGGCTACCATTATCTTTTTTTATATAGGCTTCTGACGCTGACATGCGGGCCCGACACTATTTTTTCTGAATTTAAACTTGATTCCCTCAAATATTATACCCCATAAACAGCAACAAAAAATTCGTAACAAATACGAATAATTCATAGTTGGTAATTTAGCATTTGAATAAAATATCAACAGCCACACTTGTCTAACCAAATTTCTTAAAATTAGAATTTTTATCTCTTGTTTACGATATAATAATTATAATAATGTCTTAGTGTGTTCTAAAAATTCTCCAAATTGACTTGACAACATAATTTAAGTCCCTAAGCTTGTATACAAAAATTTAAATGGTTTCGAAAACGGAAGATTATACTTGTGTACAAATGTCTACATCTTTCACCTAGTTTATTAGAATGTTACTTTGTTGACGGTGTATTTTGGTACACCAAACATGTTCATTACACTTTGGTTTGGATTTGATTATGGAACTAACCCATTCATCTTTGTGCATGCATTTGGAAGTGATGTGTTTATGCAGGAAAACATGGACATAAAGGACGGAGTCACAACAAGTTCAAAGGAGCATGTCACACCCGTTTTCCGAAGAAAACCGAATGCATCTCATACGTGTGCCATAATCACAATTTCACACATATGATAGACAAATGAGTGTAATATCATAGTACAATGCTCAAAACGTACATAGAGAGGTTTATTAACTTATTACACTCATCGATAGACTCGAAGGTCTTAACACGAACATCGATAGCTAGACGATGAAACACCATCTCCAACTTCACAAGCTCCTGACTGGGGGTAACGCGAGCCTCAGAATCCATCGAACTCGTCGAAGAACTCTGCTCCAGCATCCTCCTCTGAACACATATGGCAAGGGTGAGTACACTTATGGTTGGTACTCAACCTGTGGGGGAATATGCAAAGCTATCAAGGGTAGGCTAGGGTTTTCAGTGGTAAGCATTTTAAGTTGGTCAAATTTTATTAGCAAGCACCTATTTACTAAGTGTAAGTGTATACCAACCCAAAACTTAGCTTTTTCAAGACTATTCCTCCAGTCCATAAGTAAACCACAATTTGAAATCCATTTCTAGTTAACTATCATGTGAGGGTCCAAGCCGCTCTTGACCGTTAGCACGGCTGATCGATCGCTTTTCACTCGCAGAGGTTGTACACTTTACCCACGCTCGTGTTCCCCATATTTCCCGGTTTGCAAAGCCCTTAAACACTTCCGAGGTGAGTTGCTAGGGGTTCACTACGAAGCCTTTACAAAGGCGTGCAAAGTACCAATAACCCACGACGATTCTGACTCGGGGTGCGACCATAACCCTCCCTAGTGGTCGCACCTTAGCAAAGGCTACTACCCCAAAAGGACCGGGCTATACCACCGCAACCCGGAGCCCCCTGTGTTCCTTCCGGACAAGGGCTATTAGATAATTTACACTCCTAATTAATTGGCTAAGCCAGAGCCATGTGGACTGTGGTTGCACTGTTTTCCTGGGTGGTTCTCCATGTTTTTAATTTATATGCTCTTGAATTATCATAAACACCAATTTCATTTTAATCCCAAAATTTTGTAAAGTTAAATTCCATTCCCAAAGTATAGCATCTAAGCATTTATCTACCCAAACATTTATTTAAAACAAGGTATGCAAGGTATAAGGATTAAAATCTAGTCATTTCCTTAATAGGCATTTCCCATCAAAATTTATGCATAATGATTAAAATTTAAAGTGTGATAATATGCATGTTATTAGGACAAAAAGAGTATGCAGGGGGGGAATCCACTTGCCTTCTTCTCCTAAAAACTGTGGCTCAACCTCTTCGAAAGTTTGCTCCTGCTCAACTTCGAACGACACGTCCTCTACGATCACACAAGAAAAACAAACAATAAATAAAACAGTACATCAAACATTGCTAAAAGTCTAATACAAGCTTCTATAACTAACGTGCTTGTTGAGACGATCGCGTGGACACCAAAAACGCCTAAATCGGAGCTAGGACGGAAAAGTTATGATTAAAACAAATTCTTGGGACTATTTTGTAAAAGAAAATGATCCTTAGGGGTTTTTCCATAAAAATCCAGAGGCTAAACATAATTATAGGTACAAACTAGAGGTCCTTGGTGCAAAAGTGTGAGCCTTGGACTGCGGGTGAACATTTTTGAAAGGCCAAGGGCTTGTTTATAAAAACCAGGGGCTAAACTGTGTGGATTTTGTATGGTGGAAGGACCGGCTTGTAATTACTGAAAACGTCAGGGACTCTTTAGAAATTTTGCCGGCGCAACCCTAAATTGACCGGTAAGGCTCGGTTTGACCTGGCGGCTAGATCTGATCTGAGCCGTTGGCTCAGATCGGGCGGTTGCGGTTGTCTGCAGGCAAAAGGGCGGCGGCGGGTGAACTCCAGGAGGCGGCAGCGCTGTCCGGCGGCGGCGGGCTCGCCGGCCATCTCGTCGGAGATGCTAAAAGGTGCTACGGTGCACTAATCAATAGGGTGAAGACACCAAAACAAAGAGGGAGGACAGGGGGTTTCACCGAGCTACTTGAAGGGGAAGAAGAGGCGGCGGTGGTGCAGATCGGCGTCGAGGTGCGACCGGCGGGTCCTTGCTCCGGCGAGCTTCCTTGGGGCGGCGGTGCAGAGGAGGAGAAGAGCTCGAGTGAGCGGTGCGAGGTGGAGAGATGCTCGGGGAGGCTTTTATAGGTGGAGAGGGGAGGGGAGGAGGCGCGGCAAGGCGGTGGACGGCGGCACGCCGCGCGGCCGCCATTAAGGCTCGGTGGGGGCTTGGTGGGCGCCCGTTTCAGGGAGAGGAAGGGGCGGGGATGGCTTGGGGCGGTGACGGTTGGGTGCTCCGCGCACCGGAGGGAAGGGGAGGAGGCGCGGGGAGGCGAATCGGCGCCGGCCGCAGCGAATCGGGCGGCCATGGGACGAAGGGTGGGCGTCCGGAGGTTGGAGACCGGCACCGACGGGGTGGGCTCCACCCGTCGGGCCGGCGCGTGAGGGAAAGGGAGGTAGCGGGCCGGCTGGAGTGCAAGTGGGCCGCATTGCTTCGTGGGTTGGGAGCTAGGTTGGGCCGCTCGGTAAAAAGAAAAAGAAAAGAAAAGCAGGCTGGCTAGGTGGGCTGGTAAGAGGGAATGGGTGAGGGTCTTGATCTGTTTTGTTTTTTCAATTCCTTTTCTTTTATTTCCTTTTCAATCTTTTACTCAAAACCTTTTCAAAATTTTCAAAAAAAAACTTTTAACCACTCACTCAATCAAAAACCCATGCATTCAACATGATGCACAATCACTTGGTATTTCTAAATTAATTAATTATCATTTCATATATTAAAGGCAAATTTAATTATTCAAATTTATTAACCCTTAGAAATAAAATTCTAATTGTTGCTAGCATTTTTAAGTGATGGAATTTTTGGGTGTTACAAATCCTACCCCCTTAAAGAGAATCTCGTCCTCGAGATTCAGGAAGATTGGGAAACAAAGTCGAGGAAATTCTGCCATAAGCTCATCTTCTCTTTCCCAAGTAGCTTCTTCCTCTGAGTGGTGACTCCATTGGACTTTGCACATTTTAATGACTTTGCTTCGGGTAATTCATTGTGAAGTGTCCAGAATTTTGATAGGGTGTTGCTTATAGGTTAGATCATCCTTCACATCAAGATCTTCCAAAGGTAGGTGGTCTACTTTAGTCTCACTTAAACACTTCTTGAGCTGAGATACATGAAACACATCATGTACATCTGACAATCGAGCTGGGAGTTCTAATTGATAGGCAACTTCTCCCTTCCTTTCTAAGATCTTAAAAGGTCCAATGAATCGTGGTGACAACTTCCCTCTAATCTTGAATCTTTGTAGACCTCTAATGGGTGATACTCTGAGATACACATAATCTCCTACTTCAAACACAACTTCGTCCTTTTGGGATCGTGTAACTCTTTTGTCGTGACTGAGCAGTCTTGAGATTTTCCCGAATTATCTCAACTTGTCTTTCAGCTTCTTTTATAATGTCTGGTCCAAAAAGTTTACTCTCCCCTGTTTGATTCCAGTACAATGGTGTTCTGCACTTTCTCCCGTATAAGGCTTCAAAAGGAGCCATCTTAAGGCTGGTTTGGTAGCTGTTATTGTAGGCAAACTCTGCGTATGGCAAACTTTTATCCCAGCTACCTCCATGCTTTAAGGCACATGCCCTAAGCATATCCTCTAAGATTTGATTTGTCCTTTTGGATTGACCATCTGTTTGTGGATGATACGCGGAACTAAAGTTAAGCTTTGTATCCATTGATTCATGTAGCTTTCCCCAGAAACGTGGTCAGATACTATCCTCTTTGGAACTCCATGTAAGCATACAATTCTGGACATATACAGTTCTGCCAACTTGGCTCCGGTGTAAGTAGTTTTGACAGGTATAAAGTGAGCAACCTTGGTTAACCTATCCACAATGACCCATATGGAGTCATATCCATCACGGGTACGTGGCAATCCCACAATAAAATCCATGCCTATTTCTTCCCATTTCCACTCGGGTACTTTCAATGGTTGAAGCAAACCGCCGGTCTCTCGGTATTCTCGCTTTTACTTTCCGGCATATGTCACATAGAGCTACATAAGCAAGCAACATCCTTTTTCATTACATACCACCAATATTTTCGCTTCAAATCTTGATACATTTTGGTGCTTCGGGATGAATTGAATAGGCAGAGTCATGTGCCTCTTTAAGTATAGTCTCTCGAAGATGATCAATTTCGGGCACACAGATTCTATTCCTGAATCAAATAGTTCCTTGGTCATCCCTTTTGAAATCTGGAACCTTGCCAGCATCAATCAACCGTCCATACTCCTTAATCTTCTCATCTGTCATTTGACCCTTCCTGATTTCTTGTTCAAGTATAGATTCTACTTCCAACGTCATAGTTTCACTCTGGGTGACAATTCCCAGATTGAGACGTGCCATCTCCCAACACAACTCTTGAGGCATCACATGAGCTATCAGTGCGTTTGCCTGACTTTTCCAACTCAAGGCATCTGCCACAACGTTTGCCTTGCCGGGGTGATACTGAATGTCCAAATCATAGTCTTTGATTAATTCCAACCATCTACGCTGTCTGAGATTTAGATCCTTCTGGGTGAAGATGTACTTCAAGCTCTTATGGTCAGTGAAGATGCGACACCTATTTCCGATCATATATTGCCTCCAAATTTTTAGAGCGTGCACAATGGCAGCCAACTCCAAATCGTGAGTGGGGTAATTCTGCTCATGTTTTCTCAATTGCCTAGAAGCATAAGCAATCACTTTTCCCTCTTGCATCAAGACACAGCCAAGACCTTGAAGTGAAGCGTCACAATATACATCAAAGCCCTTGTGAATATCTGGCATTATTAGTACAAGAGTTGTGGTTAATCTCTTCTTTAGTTCCTCAAAACTATCCTCACACTTGGCATCCCACTTAAATTCCTTTCCTTTTTCTAACAATGAGGTGAGAGGTTTTACAATCTTCGAGAATCCTTCGATGAATCGACGGTAATAACCTGCCAATCCATGGAAACTTCTGATCTCAGCCACATTCTTAGGCGGATTCCAATCCAAGATGTACCCTTCACCTTACTCGGGTCTACCGCTATTCCACCCTCTCGTGATAATATGCCCAAGGAAGGAAACTTCCTTTAGCCAAAAATCACATTTGCCGAATTTGGCATATAACCGATGTTCTCGTAGTTTCGGCAAAGACGAGTCTCAGGTGTTCTTTATGCTCTTCTTCATTTTGGGAGAACACCAGAATGTCATCGATGAAAACTACCACAAACCTATCAAGGTACTCCATGAATACTTTATTCATCAGATACATGAAGTATGCTGGTGCATTTGTCAATCCAAAGGGCATAACCGTGAACTCGTATAAGCCATATCTAGATGTGAAAGCAGTTTTGGGAATGTCCTCTAATCGGATGTTCGATTGATGGTACCCGGATCGTAGATCGATCTTGGAGAATATTTTAGCACCTTTCATCTGATCGAACAAATCTCCAATCCTGGGTAAGGGGTATTTATTCTTGATGGTAACATCGTTAAGGGGACGATAATCTATGCACATTCTTCTAGTACCATTTTTCTTATCAACAAAGAGAATGGGAGACCCCCAAGATGACGAACTAGGTCGGACGTAACCTTTACTAAGCAACTCATCTATTTGTTTCTTTAATTCGGCCAAATCCTTAACATTCATTCCATATGGTCTTTTATAAATAGGAGCAGTACTAGGTAAAAGTTCAATGCTGAATTCAATGTCGCGGTCAGGCGGCATACCTGGTAACTCATCTGGAAATACGTCGGGATACTCGTTCACAACTTTGATTTCTTCTAAGGATTTGCCCTTTGCTGAATTCACTGTTCCTTGTTCTTCGGATGAGTTATCCACTTTGAACTCAATTCTATTTCCTTGTGGGCTAGTTAAAACCACTGATCTCTTGCGACACTGAATCACCCCGTCATGTTTGCGTAACCAATCCATTCCAAGTATTACATCTATTCCCCAGGATTTTAAAACTACTAGGTCGGCTAGAAATTCTATCTCATTAAGTTTAAGGTTCACCCGTGGACATATGTGTCTGGCTTTCATTTCACCGCCCGGGGAGCTAACTAGTAATGGTGTCTTCATAAGACTCATGGGCAAGCTATATTTTTCCACAAATTGATTGGTAACAAATGAATGTGATGCTCCGGAATCGAATAAAACAGATGCAGGCTTAGAATTGACAAGGAACGTACCAAGCACGACCTCGGGGGCTTCCTGTGCCTGCTCAATCGTCACGTGGTTTACTTTCCCACGCACAAAGTTTTGTTGAGCCTTCCTGCCCTGAGGAGTAGAATTCCCAGTGCGAACCTGAGAGGATGGTTGCCCAGGCTTCTGACCATTTCCCTTCTGTGGAGTTTGCATTCCACGCTTGGGACAGTTATTGGCATAATGCCCTAACTCTCCGCACTTGAAGCATCCACTAGGCTGAACTGGTGCGGTGTTTCTCACCGGAGCACCGGGGCATTGTTCGGGCGACTCGCTCGCCGAATTGGGGCAAGAGGAGTCCGCCGATGGAAGCGCCGAGGCCGCCGAGCCGAACGCCGGAATGACCGGTTCTCGCTCGAAAATTTCCACTATATCCTCCCCGAGCGGAACCGAGGATTCTCGTGGTGCATTGTAGCGGGGACGTGTGTTGTCGCTAGATCGCCCTTGGTTTTGGAACTTGCGTTTCGGTCTCCAAGTTCTCTACGCTTGCTTTCAAGACCGATAGCCTTGTCTAATAGGGTTGGAAGTTGGGGAAAGTGTGGCTCGGGAGCCGATAGTTTAGTGGCACTATGAGACCATCCGGAAATCGTTCCCGCCTCTTCGGGTCGGTATCCACTTCATCCGGAGCATACCGAGACAGCTTGGGTGAACTTGTCCAATACTCGCCGACGGACATGCCGCCTTGCTTCGTAGCGAGAAACTCCCTCTCGCTTCAATTTTATTATTCCGGACGGGATGTGGTGAGTACGGAAAGCTTCCTAGAACTCCCCGCCGGGTGATAGTGTCGCTAGCGGCATGTGCTACGGTGTAGGCATCCCACCAATCGGCTGCAGCACCCTCTAAGCGTCCTGAGGCGTACAAGACTTTCTCTCGGTCATTACACTGAGTGATGTTCAGCTTCTTATTGATAGTCTTGAGCCAATCATCAGCGTCAAGAGGATCCACTGAGTGGGAGTAGGTAGGTGGATGGTGGCTCATAAACTCTCTCGTGTTTGTTGACCGGTGGAGGTGGTGGAGGTCCTTGTGGTGGCGGATTGTTTTGCCGTGCTGCGCAGTGTTCCGGACAGGGGCAGTAAGATCCCCGAATCAACCGCATCCGTGCCGTGAAGAACTCGCCGCATGGTTGGATCCATTGCTAATCCCCGAGGTGGAGGCGGGGCGGGATTCGCTAATTGGCGATGTGAGCACATATCACGAGCGTACGTCCCGTCCACCTCCGACTCGGTGTTTACCATCTGATTGTTAGAGAAAGTCATTTCAGATAAAGAGCAGTATCGATAAACATGAGTAAGAGAGAAAGGGGCTAAGATTAAATTTTAAACTTAATTATTTTGTTAATGCATCTGCGGCCATCACACCACAAAGCATTTCAGTGAAGCAAAGACCCAAATCAACCATGTTTTCAACCAACAAGCATTATTACATCGATTACGTCCTCGCAGGGACGGATCTAACGATCTCAACTCAAGGTGGCATCCTATCCCAGAAGACCTGTGGTAGCAGACGAAGAGCCGTAACGAAGCCTCTTGCGGGGTGGTGACTCCGCAGGGAAAGGGGTCTCGTCAGACTGGACGGGTGGCTCCCTACCGTCACGCTCGGCCTCCAGCTGAGCAATCCTGGCGTAGGCGTCCTTCGCCCTCACCGTGGGTCTGCTCCAGCTCGGACGTAGCACCCTCCAGGTCGGTGTTGAGTGCTGCCATGACCTGGGCAAGAGTGTGGAGGCGTGGGTCCTCGGAGCCGGTCAGTGGTACCACCGTCTGCTCAGTGCCACTGGTACGACGAGGGATGTGGCGGTAGTCGCTGAGGCTCAACTCCTGGTCATGCCTGAAACGAAGAGAGAACAAGGCCCTCCTGGCGGCATTGCTGACAGATGCCTGGTAGGTAGAGTGAGGTGTAGTAGAATCATTTGTCGTGCGCGAGATATAACCTCCTCCGCATGGTTGCGCACCCCGTTGTGGACCCCGGTCATGTAGTAGGTGCCCAGTGGCGGTTCGTTCCAGCTGTAGGTGACGTACATGGGGTACACGGTGTTCCCCAGCTCCAGTAGAGTGTTCTGTAGCAGCCAAGGGAAGTAGCCAAGTGCCACCTCGGACGAGTGCATGGTGCAGTACGGGTCTCCCTCGCGAGGTCCCTCATAGTAAGCGTCGTCCCTCTCCTCGTTGTCATCCTCTGTCGCCTCACTATCCTCGGTGTTGTCGCCAGAGTCGTTTGGATCTCCTTTCGCGGCAACTGGTGCAGGATCCTCGGGAGTGACCGTTGACGGTTAATATTTGTATCAAAGTTCGTTTGTGACTTGCAAGCGGACAAGTCTCCCGTCGTAGTCAAGGGACCCTTCTTCCCTCGAGTGGTGAACCCAAGGTATCGAATCCGTGGAACAATGTGCAACGCAAGGATTCAATCTAGTAAAGCAAGGTAAGCTATCTTATGAAGGTAAGTTGCATCTAATCTACTAACTCATAAAGAAAACGAATCTAATCTAATCTACTAAAGAGGTAGCAAGAGAAAGCAAGAGATAACCAATCTAGAGAATCTAGATCATGCTTATGTTGTAGCTCCAAACAAGATAGATGAAGATAGAAAAGCGAATCTCATTAAAAGCATCTTTAAATCATGGCCTTCCCATCCGACTCCGAAAACATCCGCCTTTCGAGACCCCCGTTCGTCACAACGTATCCCTATTCATGCGGGGAGCTTAGGGCGAGTTCGATAGAACAAGTTGAAATCACTTGGCCGGTCCGGTATGCACCTCTAGCCACCGCGGCTACAAGAGCACCCTATGTAATCTAGCTATAGACTAGATCGTAGAAGAAGCAAAACCAAGAAGAAATCAAAATCATCGAGAAGGCACTTAATCGCTAGAAATCGGATTCACTTACAAACTTCACCATGAATGATTACATGAACAAGATCACCACCGGGCCCTCCCTCGATCTTGATCCTCACTCCGAGCTCCGACGTGGTCTTCCATGCAAGGTTCCCACGTCGGCTAGGGAAACCCTAGACAACTAGCACGACCCTCATCTTCGAGTTGGTGTCCCTCAAGCTTCTCTCGCTCCTCGGCGGCGGATTACGACTTCCGTTCGCGTGGCTCTCGGTCGGGGGGCTATTTATAGCCCGAGAAGCAATTAGGTCAAAGGAGAGGCCGATTGGGCCCCGAATTGGGCCGGGCCGGCCGGCTCGGGCCGGCCGGCCCGGGCCCAACTCGGCCCATCCCGCGGCCTCGCTTCGCCCGTGTTGCTTCCCACGTCTTCTAGATGTTCTCCCCTTTTGCATGTGGGGCCTTGACGTCGGTTTCTCTCCGAATTGGACTCAACTCCTTGTCTTGCAAGATTCAACACTTTTCTGGTTCGGTCCTCAGAGTTTATCATCTTCTCGTGCTTGGTCCTTGGGCTCTTGGAGTCATGTTCATTTCATTGCTTGACTTGTATCGGGCTTCAAGGTCTTGTCATGAGGTGCTTAATGAACTTATCCCGGAAGTCTTGCTTTCATCGTTAAAACCCCGCGTAAACACTTAACTCCAAAACCGACATGCACAAGTGAACTTGTTATACCACGGGGGTTAGTACCAATGAATAAGATACAAAAGTTATGCCAACACCGAAGGTAAACTCATGGCTAGGTTGACGGATTTTCACCGTCAACATCTCCCCCATGCTTAAACCTTGCTCGTCCTCGAGTAAGCCTTCGATGGATATCATCGTTGCCAAACAATGTTTAAATCTTGCACTTGATCATACATGAAAAAAAAACATAATGCTCTCAAAAGTTTAATTCGTTAAAGTTCCATAATGTACTAGCCTTCACCTCTACGGAGGGTAGATTCTTATTAAGCTTATCCCACAAGTATTAACATGCTCACAAAGTTTAAATAGATCTCAGAATTTTTGAAATAAAGAACAAGATAAAGAAAAGAGCTAAACCAAGTTCACAAATTTAAATCACCTTGCATGTTGCTCATGAACTCTCATCTCTCTTGTCTCTCAAGCCTATATATTCTACTCCTTTCCCTCTCATAACATATATGTGTGGTAGGCTTTATATGGAGCTTTGGGAAAGTTTAGTCCTAACAAGATTTTATAAATGAGGTGTTGTCAAAACAAGACAAGCTTCTCATGGTCTTACCGAGACTCGTCAAAAAGGTCATTGGAAAATAATGTTAAATCAAGGAGGGGAAAGAGAAAAATACACACACTTTTAGATGAGTGGACATGTGCAAATGGCAAAAAGTGATCCCGAGGCACAAAGGAAGTCCTCGTTATCGGATTGCACATGGTTGGAAAATGAGAATGGATCTTTTAAACTTGAAGCCTTGAATGCACTCTTAGAGAACCGGGGAGTTTACTTTACGCATATTTTTTTCCTTTCTCATATTTCTCATTCTTTTCTTTCTTTCTTTCTTTCTTTCTTTCATTCATTATATATATATTTTTTTACCTTGAAAGTCATGAATATCGCTGGATTTTTTTTTCTTTCATCATCATTTTTTTTAAAAATATTCCCCTTTTAACTCTAAAACTGCACCGTACCTACCTCCTCCCCCATGCTTAGACGTTGCTCGTCCTCGAGCAAAGAGGCGAAAAATAAGGTAGGTACCGGAGTATTCTTCCTTGGAGAGATACTTGAAATCTTCAATGTTGGCACCGTCTTGCGATCTTCTTTGAATTGATGATCCATTCTCAACAATAGGTTGTGGTCAAGGAGGTAATCACAAAAGGTGATATTTGGTTTAAGGGTGGATATCCGGCGAGGTTTGTGAGATCTCCGATGCGGGGATACACAATGCACGGATAAGAGGCTAGCAATAAGATAGATACGCAAAAACGAAATGACCAGCTTCTTAGTCTCGGGCCGAGAAATCATGGCCTGCAATAACTCACTCAAAAATAAATCTTGTACACTAAGGTTTATGCACTCAAATATATATAAGGCTCGGATAGGTTGAGCAACACACAAGTGATATTTGTGACAAGGTTAGCAATATTTTTGAGCATAAAAGACATCTTTAATCTATTCATAACTTGAGAGCACATAAAACACCATGGGTCTTTATTTTAATCATAACCTCCGCTGAAGATTAAGCTAGCATTTAGATAATTTCAGATTTGTATTTTTAAGAGAGCACTACGTCAAACATGCATAAATCAATTACAAAGATAAACAAGCGGCAATTATAATCATATATCATCATGGCACAAACTTTGTAACTTTACCAAAGGTAAAAACTTGGTGGCGACATTATTCATGATGAAAATAAACACTAAGACACACGCTGAAAATTAAACTAAAAACTGAAAATTAAAGCAAAGCTGAAAATACTAGGCAAACATAGGCGCATACAAGCTGAAAATTAAAGAAAAGGGGGTAAAGGAAAGATAACTAAAGCTCCTCCTCTCTCTAATCTTCCGCCAGTGGTTGATATTGATAGTCTTGGTTGTTGTACCTTACTTGTAATAGGAATGCACCACTCCTCCTATGAATTGTCCGACGGTGCTAGGTGAAGGTGTCAAAGCTTATAAGCGAATGTTGCATTGCCTTCACCCATTTGGTTTGCATTGGTTTGGATGGCTGCAATATTTTGCATGTTTCTTGCAGCGTATCCTCCAATGGTGGCCACATTTTGTTGTGGTTGAGGAAGGTGTGCATATGGCTCCGCAAAGGCTACATTGGGCACCGCAAAAATGGTGGGGGTATGGCCGCACCACTCCCCCATGCTTGCATTGGTACACCACCGTAGTAATTTGGCGATGCCGGAATTTCTCCCAATGGTGGGACATAATTTCGTTGTGCACCTCCTTCTTGGGCTGTGAAAAAAAAACCTTCTCCTACAATACTTCTCTTTTATTTTTATTTTTTTTTCTTCGCCGGCACAAGAAGTCCTTCCTCTAACCGATCTTCTTCACATCAAGAAAAGTCTTAATCTTCAATCCGGAAGGGGCAAATTCACCTAGGCCACTTGGAAGTCTCCTCTCTCATCTTCACTCTTATATTTCCCTTTCTTCATACATTCCTAGGGAAGTCCCGGGTAGGAGATGATTTGGGTTCCTTGTAATACCCGGTTTTAAAGAGATAGCCAATATGGAGAGGCAACACCCCGAACCAATAACTTCCGAACTCGATGTTGCTTAACAACACCACCGGTTGATCATAGGTGAGTGGGGTCTATTGGCCACTTGGCAATCAAAGCCGAGTAAAGCCAATTCAACTCGTGTTGGTTATCTTTGTCTCTCTTGTTCTCCCATAAATCCACTTGCACAAAAGTGACACACTTGGATAATGGGTTCCGGATAGTATTTCTTCGTTGATGGTCTCTTCCCGTGATCATACTCCAAAAACCTTCCCATGTGCCTTCATGCACATACTTGTTCCGAGCTCCCTTTTGAGAATAGGAGACACTCGCCCATGGGTCTATGATACTAGAACATGTAATCGTTTTGAACATGAAAACCAATCTAATCTATCGGGAATTGTGTTGAATGGATCCAAGGAAGCATTGGAGCTCTACTCCCTTTATGGCATGGTTGCTAGCCTTAAGCATTAAAGTAAATTTCAACACAAGATGATAGATAGATAACCCAACAAAGTATGATCACATCTCAAGATCGATTGCAACCCATGGATGAAAGGAGATTACCCCATCAAAGTGCTAGAAATAGCATCACCGATCAAGGTTACCCTTCCGACGGTGTCTTCCTTCTTCTCCACTTGTGGGCTCCCTCCAACGGAATGAGAGACTCGGCACTCCTTCATCAAGAGTATACGCCATGGTCATGAAAATTTCCTAGGCTAATTTCTTGTGGGTGTTTGCCGAGACTCCGCTAGAGAATTGCACCGGTGTCCCGTGTGAAACCCAATATGTGGAGAGCTTGGTCGTCGATGTCGACGTTCGCTACAAGCCTCTACCCAAGGCGAGCGAGCTTCTTCTCCTCCTCCGTCATGATGACATACCCCTCGGAATACCGCGGAGCATATGGAGGTGGAGCGGATGATCGTGTCAAGTGGTGAGGTTGGACGGGCGGCTCCTCCATATGTTATTGAAGTTTGGTAAACCTAATAAACGAGTTGTGTGTGGCCCCATGCCACCAAGGAGAAGAGTGTGATTCCTCCTCGGCGGTGCCGTGTCCTCCTCCATACCCCGAGGAAACTCGGAAACCGAGTGCCTCCTCGAAGAGGTTGTCGATGATGGCTTAGACGACGATGATCCCTTCTTCATTGGTGAAAAGGCTTGTAGTTTTCTTCCATGATTGCAGCACTCTCCCTTACAAATATAAATCCGGGGTTTTCACCCGGTAACAAGGTACACAAATATTATTTTGGAGTCTGGACTTTGAGTGGATTAAGGATGTGATTTGTTGCACGAAACAAACGCGGTGGATGGCTAAGTCTAAGGTGATTCCGGTCTACAAACTAGAGCACACGAACAAAGAGTTGGATGAAAGACTTACCTCTCTCCTCCTCTTGGCTCGGTTCTTCTCTAGTGCATTCATGTTGCTTCGTGATCGCGTACACCTTCCAAACGTTCCCGTCCACTCCTTCGCTTGCATTATTGCTCCTTCCACTTGATGTTTTCGCTTGATTCACTTCCATACTCCCTTGCCTCCCATGCATCCAAGATATTTCTACAAAACAAAGCCTTGGCTGCCCCCCCATGCTTGTACTTTGCATGTGGTTTAAATATGTTGGAGGGGCATCCCGTGATGTATCATGGTGCATGCATGGTTAGGTTAACTAGATTGCCTCCCTTTAAGTGTGTTTAAGGCTAAGCACTCCTCTAATTTCAAAATTTAAAAATATTTTTCAGAGCCATGCAAGAGCTCAAGCATAAATTTAGAGAAGTTTTTAAACCATTAAAAACAAATGTAAGTCGAAAATATTTTTCGACTACGTCGATTTCGGTCTCACCGGTATAGTTTGCCTTCATTAGTTGAGAGCAAGCTTTTCCCGGCTTGATCATGGGGGCATAGGTTTAGGTCCTAATTTTGATTAGATGAGAGAGTTTTTGAATGAAATAAAATTAAGTGAGGCTTAGAAAAATTCTAATCTTAGAGAAACCAAGGATATTGATTTTTAAATCAACCAAAAATCAAGTTTCTAGGTTCACGCGAGTCCTACCACATGCTGAAATTTAAATAACATCTAGATACAAGTCGTGGCTCTACTCGAGTGTTTTTAGCATGTAAAACAAGTCAACCACAACACCATAATGAGGATGAAAAGGTTGAGTTAGGTTCTGAATTTTTTTTTTGGTTGTGGTTTCTCGAAAAAGAAGCAAACAATCACATAGGATGGTTCATGTAAAGGGTTTATGATCAAGCAAAATATTCAACCAAGAATTATGTCTCTAATATTGTTCAACCATTCTAAGTCTAATGTTTTGCGTAGTAAAATTCAAAACTGAATTATGAAAAAGACTTGAAAAACCTGGAATCGGGTTGTCCTCCTGGTAGCTTATTCTTGACGTGACGAAATGGGTTGCCTCCCGCCTAGCGCTTCGTTTATAGTCCATGGCTAGACTTCTTCACTTGATTACTCCGGATCAACACTCTTTGCGAGCGTTGCAATCTTGGGTACCCACTTTGGCTTAGTCATTTTTTTTGGTCTTCACAGGCTGGCTTTGTCCTTTGGTCTTGACGGATGCAACAACTTCCTTGTGGCTCGGCATCTCGAACTCCGGTCCTTCGGTCGTGATCTTCATGGTCTCTAGTGTGATCCTTCATCTCTCCCGAATGAGTTTGAGTAGCCTTCGCCGTCTTGGGACCTCGGAGTTGTCTCGGATATTCTTCTTTGTCACCCATCGGTTGTCCGGCAAGTTGTCCCACTTGCGTCTAGCATCTTATCACGATGAACACTTCACGTATAGAGCTTCCGATCTCCGTCACCTTGCCATCTAAATTCTTCAATATTTTCTCCATAGCCTCGAACTTAGTGACGGCGTCCTTGTTGATCTTAGCTTGCTCGTCCATCAAGTACTTGAATTGTGCACAAAGAGGAACCAAAACTTGAATCGACGAACTTGCATTACATCGAGGTTACCTTGGATATGGTCGTACTCCACACACTCCTCGCATGTGGATCTTGCTTCGGCGGCCTTTAGGTGTTGAGCTTCTTTCTCCATCTCCATCTTCTCCATCCTCCTCTTGAGTAAACCGATATGCCACTCAAGGAATCCGGCTCGTATGCATTCAGCTCTCGCAATCGTCATGCGGATAGTTGAGACCTTGATCTTGAACGGCCTCCCGGCGTCTTGAAGGTTTATGATAGGTAGATCAACGATGTCCGGGGTGCGTAGCGCTCCGGTGGTTGAGGTTGATCTTCCTTTGGACTTGGAGGTGGTGATTCCCTTGGAGATTTTGATGGTCCTTCGAGTTTGACTTTTGAATATAGGGTTTCCAACCCTTTAGCATGTGTTGCACGTCACCTTTGCCTGTAAAGTTTTCCTGGATCATCCACAAAAAAGTTTGGGTTTCTTGGAGAGGTAGCCAACCATCTCCGGTTAGGGTTAGTGATAAAACAAAAATCTAAAAAGAAAAGAAAAATTAGGGTTAATCAAAACTAGATTAGATTGACTCTTTTTTTTCTTTTTGAGGATGATCAAACATAAGAGATGCAAAAGAAAATCAAAAGAAAAACTGAAAGATAAGCAATACTAGATCGGATCTTGATTGCTTGTTCCCCGGCAACGGCGCCAGAAAAAGGGGCTTGTTGACGGTTAATATTTGTATCAAAGTTCGTTTGTGACTTGCAAGCGGACAAGTCTCCCGTCGTAGTCAAGGGACCCTTCTTCCCTCGAGTGGTGAACCCAAGGTATCGAATCCGTGGAACAATGTGCAACGCAAGGATTCAATCTAGTAAAGAAAGGTAAGCTATCTTATGAAGGTAAGTTGCATCTAATCTACTAACTCATAAAGAAAACGAATCTAATCTAATCTACTAAAGAGGTAGCAAGAGAAAGCAAGAGATAACCAATCTAGAGAATCTAGATCATGCTTATGTTGTAGCTCCAAACAAGATAGATGAAGATAGAAAAGCGAATCTCATTAAAAGCATCTTTAAATCATGGCCTTCCCATCCGACTCCGAAAACATCCGCCTTTCGAGACCCCCGTTCGTCACAACGTATCCCTATTCATGCGGGGAGCTTAGGGCGAGTTCGATAGAACAAGTTGAAATCACTTGGCCGGTCCGTATGCACCTCTAGCCACCGCGGCTACAAGAGCACCCTATGTAATCTAGCTATAGACTAGATCGTAGAAGAAGCAAAACCAAGAAGAAATCAAAATCATCGAGAAGGCACTTAATCGCTAGAAATCGGATTCACTTACAAACTTCACCATGAATGATTACATGAACAAGATCACCACGGGGCCCTCCCTCGATCTTGATCCTCACTCCGAGCTCCAACGTGGTCTTCCATGCAAGGTTCCCACGTCGGCTAGGGAAACCCTAGACAACTAGCACGACCCTCATCTTCGAGTTGGTGTCCCTCAAGCTTCTCTCGCTCCTCGGCGGCGGATTACGACTTCCGTTCGCGTGGCTCTCGGTCGGGGGGCTATTTATAGCCCGAGAAGCAATTAGGTCAAAGGAGAGGCCGATTGGGCCCCGAATTGGGTGGGCCGGCCGGCTGGGCCGGCCGCCGGGGCCCAACTCGGCCCATCCCGCGGCTCGCTTCGCCGGTGTTGCTTCCCACGTCTTCTAGATGTTCTCCCCTTTTGCATGTGGGCCCTTGACGTCGGTTTCTCTCCGAATTGGACTCAACTCCTTGTCTTGCAAGATTCGACGCACTTTTCTGGTTCAGTCCTCGGAGTTTATCATCTTCTCGGGCTTGGTCCTTGGGCTCTTGGAGTCATGTTCACTTCATTGCTTGACTTGTATCGGGCTTCAAGGTCTTGTCATGAGGTGCTTAATGAACTTATCCCGGAAGTCTTGCTTTCATCGTTAAAACCCTGCGTAAACACTTAACTCCAAAACCGACATGCACAAGTGAACTTGTTATACCACGGGGGTTAGTACCAATGAATAAGATACAAAAGTTATGCCAACACCGAAGGTAAACTCATGGCTAGGTTGACGGATTTTCACCGTCAACGGTGACGAGGAGTTCTTTGGTGTGGCGAGGGCACTGGTGGCGGCACCTCCTCTGCTGGCGGGGAAGGCAGAGCTCGCGGAGATCCTAACTCTCCATCAGAGTAAACTTCCAGGATCGCTCCATCTTCTGCCAAACCAAGAAGTACGGGTCCTCCGGTTCCTCCTCAGGCTGGACAGGAGGGGGCAGCTGCGCTCCAAACGGCTGAGTCCTAGCCATCTATGAGATGAAAACTAAACTCAGAGCAGAATAAAATAATAAAGGAGACAAAATTTTAACCAAAAGCAAATAAGATAGATTTTTAAGTGTATTTAGGGGATTTTTTTGAATGAGGGAGCTGAAATGTCTTTCTAGATAATGTCCTTATTTCGACCATTTCTATCTAAGGTCGCGTCCTACGATCGCATTGCTCTGATACCACTCTGTCACACCCGTTTTCCGAAGAAAACCGAATGCATCTCATACGTGTGCCATAATCACAATTTCACACATATGATAGACAAATGAGTGTAATATCATAGTACAATGTTCAAAACGTACATAGAGAGGTTTAATAACTTATTACACTCATCGATAGACTCGATGGTCTTAACACGAACATCAATAGCTAGACGATGGAACACCATCTCCAACTTCACAAGGTCCTGACTGGAGGTAACACGAGCCTCAGAATCTATCGAACTCGTCGAAGAACTCTGCTCCAGCATCCTCCTCTGAACACATATGGCAAGGGTGAGTACACTTATGGTTGGTGCTCAGCCCATGGGGGAATATGCAAAGCTATCAAGGGTAGGCTAGGGTTTTCAGCGGTAAGCATTTTAAGTTGGTCAAATTTTATTAGCAAGCACCTATTTACTAAGTGTAAGTGTATACCAACCCAAAACTTAGCTTTTTCAGGACTATTCCTCCAATTCATAAGTAAACCACAATTTGAAATCCATTTCTAGTTAACTATCATGTGAGGGTCCAAGCCGCTCTTGACCGTGAGCACGGCTGATCGATCAGTTTTCACTCTGCAGAGGTTGTACACTTTACCCACAGTTCGTGTTCCCCATATTGCCCGGATTTGCAAAGCCCTTAAACACTTCCGAGGTGAGTGGCTAGGGGTTCACTACGAAGCCTTTACAAAGGCGTGCAAAGTACCAATAACCCACGACGATTCTGACTCGGGGCGGACCATAACCCTCCCTAGTGGTCAGTACCTTAGCAAAGGCTACTACCCCAAAAGGACCGGGCTATACCCCTGCAACCCGGAGCCCCCTGTGTTCCTTCCGGACAAGGGCTATTAGATAATTTACACTCCTATTTAATTGGCTAAGCCAGAGCCATGTGGACGGTGGTTGCACTGTTTTCCTGGGTGGTTCTACATGTTTTTAATTTATATGCTCTTGAATTATCATAAACACCAATTTCATTTTAATCCCAAAATTTTGTAAATTTAAATTCCATTCCCAAAGTATAGCATCTAAGCATTTATTACCCAAACATTTATTTAAAACAAGGTATGCAAGGTATAAGGATTAAAATCTAGTCATTTCCTTAATAGGCATTTCCCATCAAAATTTATGCATAACGATTAAAATTTAAAGTGTGATAATATGCATGTTATTAGGACAAAAAGAGTATGCAGGGGGGATCCACTTGCCTTCTTCTCCTAAAAACTGTGGCTCAACCTCTTCGAAAGTTTGCTCCTGCTCAACTTCGAACGGCACGTCCTTTACGATCACACAAGAAAAACAAACAATAAATAAAACAGTACATCAAACATTGCTAAAAGTCTAATACAAGCTTCTATAACTAACGTGCTTGTTGAGACGATCGCGTGGACACCAAAAACGCCTAAATCGGAGCTAGGACGGAAAAGTTATGATTAAAACAAATTCTAGGGACTATTTTGTAAAAGAAAATGATCCTTAGGGGTTTTTCCATAAAAATCTAGAGGCTAAACATAATTATAGGTACAAACTAGAGGTCCTTGGTGCAAAAGTGTGAGCCTTGGACTGTGGGTGAACATTTTTGAAAGGCCAAGGGCTTGTTTATAAAAACCAGGGGCTAAACTGTGTGGATTTTGTATGGTGGAAGGACCGGCTTGTAATTACCGGAAACATCGGGGGACTCTTTAGAAATTTTGTCGGCGCAACCCTAAATTGACCGGTAAGGCTCGATTTGACCTGGCGGCTAGATCTGATTAGAGCCGTTGGCTCAGATCGGGCGGTTGCGGTTGTCTGCAGGCAAAAGGGCGGCGACGGGTGAACTCCAGGAGGCGGCAGCGCTGTCCGGCGGCGGCGGGCTCGCCGGCCATCTCGTCGGAGATGCTAAAAGGCACTACGGTGCACTAATCAACAGGGTGAAGACACCAAAACAAAGAGGGAGGACAGGGAGTTTCACCGAGCTACTTGAAGGGGAAGAAGAGGCGGCGGTGGTGCAGATCGGCGTCGAGGTGCGGCCGGCGGGTCCTTGCACCGGCAAGCTTCCTTGGGGCGGTGGTGCAGAGGAGGAGAAGAGCTCGAGTGAGCGGTGCGAGGTGGAGAGATGCTCGGGGAGGCTTTTATAGGTGGAGAGGGGAGGGGAGGAGGCGCGGCAAGGCGGTGGACGGCGGCACGCCAGCGGCCGCCATTAAGGCTCGGTGGGGGCTTGGTGGGCGCCCGTTTCAGGGAGAGGAAGGGGCGGGGATGGCTTGGGGCGGTGATGGTTGGGTGCTCCGCGCACCGGAGGGGAAGGGGAGGAGGCGCGGGGAGGTGGATCGGCGCGGGCCGGAGCGGATCGGGCGGCCATGGGACGAAGGGTGGGCGTCCGGGAGGTTGGAGACGACGCGGCGGGTGGGCTCCACTGTCGGCGGCGCGTGAGGGAAAGGGAGGTAGCGGGCCGGCTGGAGTGCAAGTGGGCCGCATTGCTTCGTGGGTTGGGAGCTAGGTTGGGCCGCTCGGTAAAAAGAAAAAGAAAAGAAAAGCAGGCTGGCTAGGTGGGCTGGTAAGAGGGAATGGGTGAGGGTCTTGATCTGTTTTGTTTTTTCAATTCCTTTTCTTTTATTTCCTTTTCAATCTTTTACTCAAAACCCTTTCAAAATTTTCAAAAAAAACTTTTAACCACTCACTCAATCAAAAACCCATGCATTCAACATGATGCACAATCACTTGGTATTTCTAAATTAATTAATTATCATTTGATATATTAAAGGCAAATTTAATTATTCAAATTTATTAACCCTTAGAAATAAAATTCTAATTGTTGCTAGCATTTTTAAGTGATGGAATTTTTGGGTGTTACAGAGCATTTACGGAGTCTTGTTCTTGTTCATGAGCCTGATGAAATCACTTCCAATGGTGGCGAGGACTGAAGTGTTACGAAGGAACACCCCCGGGGATTGAAGCATAAACGACCGAATTTCGTGCACGGAGAACCTCCATCTTGGACGCAAGGATGACATCGTCAAAATCATGCAAGTGGAAGGTGTAAAGTGCATAAATGCATGAAGACCCACGGGAGCGAAGGGGCGACTGAACCGGACCGAGGTGGGCTCAGGCCGGTCGGCCCAGCCCACTCCGGGGGTCGGTTCGGCCCCCCTTTCCTTGCACCCGAAGGATCTTCAACCCTAAAGCCCTTGAGGCGCCGCCATTCAGAGGGGGGAGAGCCATTCGCACCAGGAGGCCACCCACAAGCTAGAGAGAGAGGAGGGAGATCTCCGGAGGGAGATCAACCACCTCGAACGAAGCACCCACAAGTGCAGAAGAAGGAAGACACCGTCGGAAGGGTGACCATGATCAACAGTGCTATGTCTAGCACCTTGATGGGGTAATCTCCTTATTCATCCATGGGTTGTAATCGATCTTGGGATGTAATCGTACTTTGTTGGATTATCTATCTATCATCTTCTGTTTAATATACTTTAATGCTTAAGGTTAGCTACCATGCCATAAGGGGAGTAGAGCTCCAATGCTCCCTTGGATCCACTCAATACACCGTGTCCATCATAGGTCTAGTCACGAATACCTTCGGGTAGTGACAGTACGAGAGGAGGGAAAGAGCGAAACCATGGTCACAACCCCCGATAGATTATATTAGTTTTCTTGTTTAAAACGATTGCATGCTCTAGTATCGTAGACCCATGGGCGAGTGTCTTTTATCTTGATTGCTTAATCATTCTCTCTAGTGTAGTTTAGTTGTTTTCTAGTTTAATCATAGTTAGGGTTTGAGTAGCTAGTGTGTATAGGTAGATCAAACGCTTGTAATCCCCTTGCTTCGCGGATTGACAAGAACCTTGGGAATCCCATGGTGAAAAAAGGTGTAGGTCCGTACGCTTGTGGATCGTAGGTGGATACGTTTTTTATCCGTCAACAAGCCCCTTTTTCTGGCGCTGTTGCTGGGAGGAAGCTAGTTTACATCATTTGGTTTGCATTTAACTTAGTTTTATATTTAGTTTATCTTTTATTTGCTATATCTAACACATATTATCTAGAAAACCACTTTGTTTTGTTTTTGTTTTGGTTTTTATCTTGTAGTCTAGATGGCGTTCGTCAATCAACCTGTGGAGGAACCGGAGAAATCACTAAGGGATTACGCTAGCCCTCGATGTGAAGACATAAAAGTACAAGAGTCGGATTCGATGCTCGAAGCGACCAAGTATGAGATTAAATCCAAGATCATCAAGATGGTGGCGGCAAACCCGTTTGAAGGGACGGTTTCGGAGAACCCATATAGACACATAAGGCATTTCACGACGCTATGAAACATGCTGCATCAAGAAGGAGTTCCCGATGAATGGTTCAAATGGAATCTCTTTCCCTACTCACTTGCCGGTGAAGCAAAGACATGGTACTCGTTTGCGTCCTTTGAAGTTGAAGGCAATTGGAGCAAGTTGACAAAGAAGTTTTGCGAGAAGTTCTTTCCACTTAGCAAAGTTCAACATCTAATGAGGCAAGTGATCACTTTCATGCAAGGATAAGAGGAAGGGATAGACCAAGCTTGGAATAGGTTCAATGAGTTGATCGAACAAGGACCAAGATTCGGCTTCTCCGGTGACGTACTCTTGCATACATTTTTCTTTTCCCTAACCCCTAGTTGCATGCAACACGTCCAAATGTGTGCAGGTGGGGATCTCATGGAGAAAACACTCACGGAAGCCTCTCAACTTCTACAAAAAATTAGTAAAGTGGCTGCCATGCGAAGAGATTGGGAAACAAGACTTGCGGAAGAGCCGGAATATAATTCAAGGATGAAGAAGCGTGCTGAATTTTCTAAAGAGGCAACCCCGGAAGTCACAAAAGAGGAGCCAATCCTAGACAAGCTTGAAGAAGAGCATATCAAGTCAAGAACTACCCCAAGCGTTGACTTCGCCGTATCAAATGAAGCAAGCAAGAGAAGCATGTCAAGCGCGAAGCCACTAAGGGAGTTTGAACAAATGGATTGGGTTCCAATCGATTACAAAGAAGTATTCGATAAGAGAAGACCGTTCCCTAATCAAAAGGGGATGGCAAGAGCATTGGAAGTGGATTTCCCGCCAGAGAAGAAAGCGGAAGATTCATACGACTTTGAAACCACCGGTGAGATCTTTCAAAAGCTCTTTGGAGATGATGAAGTGGATCCGGAACACATAGCCGAGGTGAAAAGAATCATGGGGATCAAGCCCGAAGCATCACCATATGCTCTCCTCGTTGAAGTTTACGCGATAGGATCCGAAGAAGAAGAGAAGACGGCACCACACTTGAGTTGCGAGATCAACGGAGTTCAATGCAAAGCTTTATGCGACATCGGAGCCCAAGTAAGTGTCCTATCTTCTAAAATTTACAATAAAGTTCAAGACCACAACCTAGACTTAGCTCCAACATCAACGAAATTAATCATGGGAGATGGTAGAACTATTAGACCTCTAGGTATTGCTTGCAACATGAATGTAAAAATCTCTGGAAAATGTATACCAACCGATTTCTTTGTTATTGATGCTTACCATAGTAATCATAATCACATAATCCTAGGTAGGCCCTTTCTTAAGTTGGTTGATGCCGTGTTGGATGCCGAAAAAGGCAAAGTAACAATGAACCTTAATGTAAAGAAGTACACATACAACTTTTTTCGCGTTTCTAAACACCCTACACCCTTTCCTCCCAAAGATGAAGAATGGGAAGTAGATAGTCTTTGTTTTGTTCAAACTCTTAGAGACCCGCTGCAAAGAGCAATAGAAAATCAGATTAGTGATCAACAAGACGAAGAGCTAGAAGAAGCAACAAAAGGCTTAGAACCACAAGATGGAAGCGAGGAGGAAGAAAAGTTTGAGAACATAGGAGAGATTAAACCCGAGGAGCCACAAGTGCCCAAGGTAGACCTTAAACCTTTTCCCAAAGGATTAAAGTATGAATTTTTGGGCCTAGACAAGACTTATCCAGTCATTGTGAGCGACGAGTTGAGTCCTGAAGAAAATGAGAAGTTGCTGATTTTATTGAAAAAACATAGGAAGGTGATTGGATATTCGATTAATGATCTCAATGGTCTTAGCCCAGCCTTTTGCACTCATCGTATACCAATGGAAGACCAATGTAAGCCCGTAATGGACCACCAAATGAGGCTAACTCATGCCATATGAGAGGTAGTAAAGAAAGAGGTCATCAAGTTACTTGATGCCGGAATCATCTACCTGGTTCCGCATAGCGAGTGGGTGAGCCTGGTACATTGTGTACCAAAGAAAGGAGGTTTAACCGTGGTGAAGAATGAGAAGAACGAGATGATACCGCAAAGAACCGTGACCGGGTGGCGGATGTGTATCGATTATCGTAAGCTTAACAAAGCAACAAAGAAAGATCACTTCCCCCTACCTTCATCGAAGAGATGCTCGAGAGGTTAGCAAACCACGCATATTTTTGCTTTCTCGATGGATACTCGGGGTTCATGCAAATTCCCATTCACCCGGACGATCAACACAAAACAACGTTTACATGCCCTTATGGAACGTTTGCATATAGAAGGATGCCCTTCGGTCTGTGCAACGCTACGACCTCTTTTCAACGCTGCATGATGTCCGTATTCTCGGAATTCATTGAAGAAATTGTCGAGGTGTTCATAGATGATTTTTCCGTTTATGGGAAGATGTTCATGGATTGCTTGGCAAACTTGGATAAGGTCCTCACGAGGTGTGCGGAGGTAGACTTGGTGTTGAATTGGGAAAAGTGCCACTTCATGGTTAAGCAAGGCATAGTGCTCTGACATGTTATATCCGAGAGAGGCATTGAAGTGGACAAGGCTAAGGTAGAGACGGTTGAGCAACTCCCACCTCCGATGGATCCTAAGTCCTTGAGGAGCTTTCTAGGTCATGCCTATAACGCATCCCCTTCAAAAGGATGTGGCTTTCGACTTTGATGAGAAGTGCCTAGCGGCATTCCGGACCTTGAAAAGTGCTTTGGTGAGTGCTCCCATTATTCAACCTCCAGATTGGAGCAAACCTTTCGAGATCATGTGCGACGCAAGTGACTACGCCGTAGGCACGGTTTTGGGTCAAAGAAAGGAAGGCCGAGTTCACGCCATTTACTACTCTAGCAAAACTCTTAATGGGGTACAATTAAACTATGCCACTACAGAAAAGGAGTTCCTAGTAGTGATATTCACCTTCGAAAAATTCAGATCTTACATCGTGAACTCGAAAGTCATTGTTTACACCGATCACGCAGCCATCAAGTATCTCTTGGCTAAGAAGGATGCTAAACCACGTTTGATCCGTTGGATCCTTCTTCTTCAAGAGTTTGATGTTGAAATTCGTAATAAGAAAGGGGTGGAGAATGTTGTGGCTGATCATTTGTCTTGGATGAATCGTGGACAGGATGATAAAGAGCCCATAGAAGACAAGATGAGAGATGACCACCTCTATCGAGTGCTCGATAAAGACACTTGGATGATTGATATCTTTCGAGCGATTCAGAAGGTGCCTCTTGACCATCTAGATAAAAACTCTCAAATGAAGGTAATCTCCGAAAGTAAGAAGTACTTTTGGGATGCAGCTTACCTCTTCAAACTTGGTAGTGATGGAGTCAAGAGAAGATGTGTGCCAAGAGAAGAGAGGCTAGAAATTTTGAGAAAGTGCCACTCGGCGGAGTACGACGGAGTTCGATGAGTGGGGTATAGACTTCATGGGGCCTTTCAACAACTCACACGGATATGAGTATATTCTACTCATGGTTGATTATGTATCCAAGTGGGTAGAGGCTATGCCATGTCGTAAAGCTTCCACAGAGGAGTCCATTACTATGATCAAGAATGTGATTTTTCCTCGTTTCGGTACACCGAGAATCTTGATAAGCGATGGAGGAACTCACTTCACTGGGAAGAATTTCAGAAAGTGCTTGTCCAATTTGGGAATTGAACATAGGGTCTGTATAGCCTATCATCCACAAACCAACAGACAAGCGGAAACATCGAACAGGCAATTAAAAAGCATTCTCAACAAAACCATAGAGAAGGGAGGCAAAGATTGGTCAAAGAAATTGGACGGAGCTTTGTGGGCTTATCAAACAATGTTCAAGACACCGATAGGTATGACCCCTTATCAATTCGTCTATGGAAAAGCTTGCCACCTTCCGATTGAGTTGGAACATAAAGCCTATTGGGCGATCAAAGAGATGAACCTTGATCTCGATGTCGCGGTGGTAAAACGGAGAATTCAAATAAGCGAGCTAGAGGAGATGAGGTTGAAAGCATATGAAAATGCAAGCATATACAAAGAGAGAATCAAAAAGTGGTATGATAAAAGGCTGAAAAAGAAGGAGTTTAAAGAAGGAGATAAGGTCCTCCTCTACAATTCGAGGTTCAAAACCTTCGGAAAGGGGAAATTGCAAAGCAAGTGGGACGGACCTTATGTTGTGCATTCGGTGCTCTCCAACAGAGCGGTAACCATTATGGATGTGAAGGGTGATCAATTCATGGTGAATGGTCAATGGCTTAAGGTTTACTACGAACCCGACGTTGTGCACCTTCACCACATTGATGTCTTCACCATGGAAGAAGAGCCCGAACGTCTGGCCTAGGACGAAAAACAAGGCATGGATTTTTGTAAATAGTTTTTCTTTTATTTTTCTCGAGTTTCTCGCGAAGATTTACTGGGCCAACTTTTTCCCATGGGCTGAGAAAGCGAAAAAAGGGTGGTACACAGGAAACCGGACCGGCCCCCGGAACAGGGTGGGCCGGCCGGCCCAGTCCAATCGGCCCAGGTGGGCCCCGACAGCATTTCGCCCCGGTTTTTCCCCGAATTGCTCCTTTTTGACTTCCTTCTTCGGTTAGAAAATTTTAAGGGAAGTTTGAATAAGAAAATTGAGGTTTCTAGGGTTTTCCTTTTGGGACTACTTATTTGGCCGAATTGGGAGCTCGGGAATCCATCCCTTCAAGCAATCTTTTGCACCCACGTAGCAGCCATGGTGTCTCCGAGGAGCGTAGAGTTGAAGCAAGGCGCCAAGGAGCCATCGATGGAGGAGGCGAAGTGATGCGAGCTCAAGCTACCCGTCGAGATCAAGAGGACCGCCCGCATCCGTCGCGGAGGGCGTGTCCCGACCGGAGCTATCGCTTCTCGCAACCCCGTCAAAGAGGTGAAGGTCCCTACTCCCGTTCGAAGGTCAGCGCGCATCCGTGGCATGAAGCGGAAGGACTACAAGGAGGTGTCGCCCGAGCCTAAGGACTATGGGGATAGCGACTACTCCGACGATCATAGCTCGTGCTCGTGGGCGGCCGCCGGAAGAGATGATAACGATCTTTACATTTGGGAAGAGGTGCCCAAGGAGAAGACTCCCGAAGGCCCCAACGGTGGCGGCAACGACAACGGTGATGGCGACGACGGCGGCGACAACGGCGGAGACCCTGGCGATGACGACCCTTTCGGGATGCATCCGATGTGTTGTGCGGCTTGACGTCACTCCATCTCGGAGCTCTACGCAACGGTCGACGAATGTTTCCAGGCCATGGAGGCGATGAGGCGACACATGGAGGATTTGGAACGCGTGGTCGAAGACGACTACAAGTTCTTGAACCGCAACTTGCGCAAACTTTTTGGCATGGTCAGGAACATGAGAGGCAAGTGGTGCAACAGTTGCAGAAAGTACCACTAGGTTTAGTTTCCCCCTAGGATTTTTGTAAGATACGACGAGGACGTCGTATGTTTTTAGCGTGGGGGAGAGCTAGCTAGCCTCCTTTAGCTTTTGAGCTTCAAGTTTAGATTGGTTCGATTTAGTTTTCGAGAGAGTTTTAGAGTTTAAGAGTCTTTAGTTTTTGAGTGTGTTTTTAAATTTTTGCAAGTTTGAAGTGTCTTAATTTAGTGTTGAGTCAAAGAAAATCAAATAAAAAGAGTCCTTTAAATTTTGTGTTTTGTGTGATGCTTATCTTTATTTACTTGTTTGTTTATCTTTAATTCTTGATATATGAACATAAGTGTGTGGTTTGAAAAACGTTTACCGTGGTGCTTAGTGGAATTGCTACTTCTAAAAGTACCCATACCACACTTCGATCTTGAGCTTCACATGTTGGTTGTGCTATGTTCAATGCTAAAAGTTGGAGGATTTCAGTTCTGAAAATTATCTAAAAACCCTTGTAATAAAGGTTAGCAAAACCTCTTTTTCCAAGTTGAGAGTAAGAAAAAAATCCTATACAAAGCCAAATTTATTTTTTTGCTCCACCATAAGTGTGATTAGCACGATGAGTTGGGCTAGGATCCTTCTCTCTTGGGAGTTTTAATTTCAAGCAATGATCATGTTCTTGTGCTTATCTTTTGTTGCTAGCCTCATCATGTATTCAGTAACGTGACTTTCACATTGGAAGTCCTGTACATTGCCGAATTCCATTCCCAACCCTATACATCTCTTTTGTACATCGCATTCCTTGAACACAACCTACTCTCAAAGTTTCGTCTTGTCTCTAGCGTGGTTTATTTAAAATTTCAGATTGTGTGCATGCAGGAAAGAGAGGAGTTGAGAGCTTTGAAAAGATGTCAAGAGAGGGAAAAATAAAGAGAAAAGTATGAGTATGGAAAAGAAAGAAAGAAAAAATAGAAAAGTAAGAAAGAGAAAAACATGTGTATGAGAGAAAGAAAAAGAAGAGAAAGAGAAAAAGAGGAGTGGAAAGAAGGATATGAGAGGGATGAATCAAGTGAAAGAAAAAAATAAAAGTGCAAGGAAGGATGTCACATTGTTGAGAGACGAAACTTTCACTCTTTTTCCAATCATGTACAATCCGACAACGAGGACGTCATAAGTGCCTCGTAGTCATATTTTATTTTGCCCTTGCACATGTCCACCATTCTAAATCTTCTCATCCTTAATATCCCTACATATGGATTAATTCTCATGATCATTGGCTTTGAAAGGGTAAACAACCATTAGAGGAAGTTCTTAGTTTTACAATACTTGTGTTGATTGCACTAGCCCTACCTATAGCTCCACTTTACACATTATATGAGAGACTTATGGGAGGTGAGAGTTTTATAAAACCTGTTTAGGATAGCCACTTTATATGAGCGACTTGAGAGAGCTTGGAGAAAGGTTTTTGTCTAATACTTGTTGCTGGAATTTTGTTTTTGAAAATCATAAAAACCCTCCAATGGAAGCAAAGAGGTAAGCATGGCTGAGATTGAAGGCTTGGAGTGAAGAGTTTGAGTTGTGGGGTAAATCTTGACGTGGTAAAGATTCTAAACGCCCATGTTTATGTTTGATGATCATTACTTTATGTTTATGTATTAGAGATAAAAGATTGACTAACTTGTGAAGAAAGATTTAGCGGAACATGACTACAACACCTTGTACGAAGTTGTTTTACGAGTACATGCTCGAGGACGAGCAAGATCTAAGCGTGGGGGAGATGTTGGCGGTGTATTTTGGTACACCAAACATGTTCATTAAATTTTGGTTTGGATTTGATTATGGAACTAACCCGTCACTAGGCACACTAATCATATAACAAGTTCATCTTTGTGCATGCATTTGGAACTGTTGTGTTTATGCAGGAAAACATGGACATAAAGGACGGATTCACAACAAGTTCAAAGGAGCATTTACAGAGTCTTGTTTGTGTTCATGAGCCTGATGAAATCACTTCCAATGGTGGCGAGGACTGAAGTGTTATGAAGGAACACCCCCGGGGATTGAAGTGTAAAAGACCGAACTTCATGCACGGACAACCTCCATCTTGGATGCAAGGATGACATCGTCAAAATCATGCAAGTGGAAGGGGCAAAGTGCATAAATGCATGAAGACCCACGGGAGCGAAGGGGCGACCGAACCGGGCCTAGGTGGGCCCAGGCTGGTCGACCCAGCCCTCTCCGGGGGTCGGTTCGGCCCCCCTTTCCTTGCACCCGAAGGATCTTCAACCCTAAAGCCCTGGAGGCGCCGCCATTCGGAGGGGCGAGAGCCATTCGCACCAAGAGGCCATCCACAAGCTAGAGAGAGAGGAGGGAGATCTCTGAAGGGAGATCAATCACCTCGAAGGAAGCACCCACAAGTGGAGAAGAAGGAAGACACCGTCGGAAGGGTGACCATGATCAACGGTGCTATGTCTAGCACCTTGATGGGGGTAATCTCCTTATTCGTCTATGGGTTGTAATCGATCTTGAGATGTAATCGTACTTTGTTGGATTATCTATCTATCATCTTGTGTTGAATATACTTTAATGCTTAAGGTTAGCTACCATGCCGTAAGGGAGTAGAGCTCCAATGCTCCCTTGGATCCATTCAAGACGCCGTGTCCATCATAGGTCTAGTCACGAATACCTTCGTGTAGTAACAGTACGAGAGGAGGGAAAGGGCGAAACCGTGGTGACAACCCCCGATAGATTAGATTGGTTTTCTTGTTTAAAGCGATTGCATGCTCTAGAATCATAGACCCATGGGCGAGTGTCTTTTATCTTGATTGCTTAATCATTCTCTCTAGTGTAGTTTAGTTGTTTTCTAGTTTAATCATAGTCCAGGTTTGAGTAGCTAGTGTGTAGAGGTAGATCAAAAGCTTGTAATCCCCTTGCTCCACGGATTGACAAGAACCTTGGGAATCCCGTGGTGAAAAAGGTGTAGGTCCGTACGCTTGCGGATCGTAGGTGGATAAGTTCTTTATCTGTCAACATACTTCAACATTGAAGTTTTCCACACTTTAAAACATGTTCGAACTCATATGCATTTGAAATTTTAACATAACCTTATGTTCACCACAACATTACGAAATGTGAAGTTTAATTAGTAATGGTTGTGTAAAAAAATATTATTTATATGTTGTACTTATAAGGAACAATATAAGGTGTATAAACAACATCCAAGAAAAGGTGTATAAATGAATAGATGTTGATTTTAGAAAAAATTAGAAACAAGTATCACCAAATTTGGGTTACGATTGACAGAGAAAAACGTGATACAAAATTTAATTGCAGATTAATAGTGAAAACAAACTGTTATTCATTCGAACAGACCCGGCCCCGCCCCTTCATTGGCGAGGATGGTTAGTCTACCCGAATCGCCTTTGTCGGTCGGGCAGGCTACGGTTATCTTTTTATATATAGGCTTCTAACGCTGATGCGTGGGCCCGACACTATTTTTTCTGAATTGAAACTTACTTCCCTCAAATATTATATGCGATAAACAACACAAAAAATTCGTAAAAATACAAATAATTCATAGTTGGTAATTTAGTATTTGAATAAAATATCAACAACCACACTGGTCTAACCAAATTTCTTAAAATTAGAATTTTTATGTCTTGTTTACGATATAATAATTATAATAACGTCTTATTGTGTTCTAAAAATTCTACATATTGACTTGGCAACATAATTTAAGTCCCTAAGCATGTCCACAAAAATTCAAATGGTTTCGAAAATGGAAGATTATACTTGTGTACAAATGTCTACATCTCTCACCTAGTTTGTTAGAATGTTACTTCAACATTGAAGTTTTCCACACTTTAAAACATGTTCGAACTCATATGCATTTGAAATTTTAACATAACCTTATGTTCACCATAAGATTACGAAATGCAAAGTTTAATTAGTAATGGTTGTGTAAAAAAATATTATTTATATGTTGTACTTATAAGGAACAATATAAGGTGTATAAACAACATCCAAGAAATGGAATTACATACGAAAAATGTCATAAATGAATACATGTTGATTTTAGAAAAAAATCAGAAATAAATATCATCAAATTTGGATTACAGTTGACAGAGAAAAACGTGATACAAAATTTGATTGCAGATTAAAAGGGGAAAAGCAAACTGTTCTTCATTCGAACAGACCTAGCCCCGCCCCTTCATTGGCGACGATGGTTAGTCTACCCGTATCGCCTTTGTCGGTCGGGCAGGCTACAGTTATTTTTTTATAAAGGCTTCTGATGTTGACGCGTGGGCCCGACACTATTTTTTCTGAATTGAAACTTGCTTCCCTCAAATATTATACCACAGGAACAACACCAAAAAATTCGTAAAAATACAAATAATTCATAGTTGGTAATTTGTATTTGAATAAAATATCAACAGCCACAATTGTCTAACCAAATTTCTTAAAATTAGAATTTTTATCTCTTGTTTACGATATAATAATTATAATAACGTCTTAGTGTGTTCTAAAAATTCTACAAATTGACTTGGCAACATAATTGAAGTCCCTAAGCTTGTCTACAAAAATTCAAATAGTTTCGAAAACGGAAGATTATACTTGTGTACAAATGTCTACATCTCTCACCTAGTTTATTAGAATGTTACTTCAACATTGAAGTTTTTCACACTTTAAAACATGTTCGAACTCATATGCATTTGAAATTTTAACATAACCTTATGTTCACCATAAGATTACGAAATGCAAAGTTTAATTTGTAATGGTTCTATAGAAAAATATTATTTATATGTTGTACTTATAAGGAACAATATAAGTTGCATAAACAACATCCAAGAAATGGAATTACATAGAAAAAATGTCATAAATGAATAGATGTTGATTTTAGAAAAATTCAGAAACAAATATCATCAAATTTGGATTACGGTTGACCGAGAAAAACGTGATACAAAATTTGATTGCAGATTAAAAGGGGAAAAGCAAACTATTCTTCATTCGAACAGACCTAGCCTCGCCTCTTCATTGGCGACGATGGTTAGTCTACCCGTATTGCCTTTGTCGGTCAGGCAGGCTACGGTTATCTTTTTTTTTATAAAGGCTTCTGATGTTGACGCGTGGGCCCGACACTATTTTTTCTGAATTGAAACTTGCTTCCCTCAAATATTATACCACATAAACAACACCAAAAAATTCGTAAAAAATACAAATAATTCATAGTTGGTAATTTTGTATTTGAATAAAATATCAACAACCACATTTGTCTAACCAAATTTCTTAAAATTAGAATTTTTATCTCTTGTTCACGATATAATAATTATATTAACGTCTTAGTGTGTTCTAAAAATTCTACAAATTGACTTGGCAACATAATTGAAGTCCCTAATTGTCTACAAAAATTCAAATGGTTTCGAAAACGGAAGATTATACTTGTGTACAAATGTCTACATCTCTCACCTAGTTTATTAGAATGTTACTTCAACATTGAAGTTTTTCACACTTTAAAACATGTTCGAACTCATATGCATTTCTAATTTTAACATAACCTTATGTTCACCATAAGATTACGAAATGCAAAGTTTAATTTGTAATGGTTCTGTAGAAAATATTATTTATATGTTGTACTTATAAGGAACAACATACGGTGTATAAACAACATCGAAGAAATGGAATTACAAACGAAAAATGTCATAAATGAATGGATGTTGATTTTAGAAAAATTTATAAACAAATATCATCAAATTTGGATTACGGTTGACCGAGAAAACATGATACAAAATCTGATTGCAGATTAAAAGGGGGAAAGCAAACAGTTCTTCATTCGAACAGACCTGCCCCGCCCCTTCATTGGCGACGATGGTTAGTCTACCCAGATCGCCTATGTCGGTCAGGCAGGCTACGGTTACCTTTTTTTATATAGGCTTCTGACGATGACGCGTGGGCCCGACACTATTTTTTGTGAATTGAAACTTGCTTCCCTCAAATATTATACCCCATAAACAGCACCAAAAAATTAGTAAAAAATACGAATAATTCATAGTTGGTAATTTTGTATTTGAATAAAATATCAACAGCCACACTTGTCTCACCAAATTTCTTAAAATTAGAATTTTTATCTCTTGTTTACGATATAATAATTATAATAACGTCTTAGTGTGTTCTAAAAATTCTAAAAATTGACTTGGCAACATAATTTAAGTCCCTAAGCTTGTCTACAAAAATTCAAATGGTTTCGAAAACGGAAGATTATACTTGTGTACAAATGTCTACATCTCTCACCTAGTTTATTAGAATGTTACTTCAACATTGAAGTTTTCCACACTTTAAAACATGTTCGAGCTCATGTGCATTTGAAGTTTTAACATAACCTTATGTTCATCGTAAGATTACAAAATGCAAAGTTTAATTAGTAATGGTTGTGTGAAAAAAATATAATTTATATGTTATACTTATAAGGAACAATATAAGGTGTATAAACAACATACAAGAAATGGAATTACATAAGAAAAAATGTCATAAATGAATAGATGTTGATTTTAGAAAAATTCAGAAACAAATATTATCAAATTTGGATTACAGTTGACGGAAAAAAATGTGATACAAAATTTGATTGTAGATTAAAAGGGGAAACAAACTGTTCTTCATTCGAACAGACCTGGCCCCGCCTCTTCATCGGCGACGATGGTTAGTCTAACCGGATCGCCTTTGTCGGTCAGACAGGCTGCAGTTATCTTTTTTTATATAGGCTTCTAACGCTGACGCGTGGGCCTGACACTATTTTTCTGAATTGAAACTTGCTTCCCTCAAATATTATACCTCATAAACGGCACCACAAAATTAGTAAAAAATACGAATAATTCATAGTTGGTAATTTTGTATTTGAATAAAATATCAACAGCCACACTTGTCTTACCAAATTTATTAAAATTAGAATTTTTATCTCTTGTTTACGATATAATAATTATAATAACATTTTAGTGTGTTCTAAAAATTCTAAAAATTGACTTGGAAACATAATTTAAGTCCCTAAGCTTGTCTACAAAAATTCAAATGGTTTCCAAAACGGAAGATTATACTTGTGTACAAATGTCTACATCTCTCACCTTGTTTTTTAGAATGTTACTTCAACATTGAAGTTTTTCACACTTTAAAACATGTCCGAACTCATATGCATTTGAAATTTTAATATAACCTTATGTTCACCATAAGATTACGAAATGCAAAGTTTAATTAGTAATGGTTGGGTGAAAAAATATTATTTATATGTTATACTTATAAGGAACAATATAAGGTGTATAAACAACATACAAGAAACGGAATTACATACGAAAAAATGTCATAAATGAATAGATATTGATTTTAGAAAAATTCAGAAACAAATATTATCAAATTTTGATTACAGTTGATGGAGAAAAATGTGATACAAAATTTGATTGCAGATTAAAAGGGGAAAACAAACTGTTCTTCATTCGAACAGACCTGGCCCCGCCCCTTCATCGGCGACGATGGTTAGTCTACCCGGATCGCCTTTGTCGGTCACACAAGCTACAGTTATCTTTTTTTATATAGGCTTCTAACGTTGACGCGTGGGCCTGACACTATTTTTTCTAAATTGAAACTTGCTTCCCTGAAATATTATACCCCAGAAACGGCACCACAAAATTAGTAAAAAATACGAATAGTTCATAGTTGGTAATTTTGTATTTGAATAAAATATCAACAGCCACACTTGTCTTACCAAATTTCTTAAAATTAGAATTTTTATCTCTTGTTTACGATATAATAATTATAATAACGTCTTAGTGCATTCTAAAAATTCTACAAATTGACTTGAAAACATAATTTAAGTCCATAAGCTTGTCTACAAAAATTCAAATGGTTTCGAAAACGGAAGATTATACTTGTGTACAAATGTCTACATCTCTCACCTAGTTTATTAGAATGTTACTTCAACATCGAAGGTTTTCACACTTTAAAACATGTTCGAACTCATATGCATTTGAAATTTTAACATAACCTTATGTTCACCAGAAGATTACGAAATGCAAAGTTTAATTAGTAATGGTTGTGTAGAAAAATATTATTTATATGTTGTACTAATAAGGAACAATATAAGGTGTATAAACAACATCCAAGAAATGGAATTATACAAGAAAAAATGTCATAAATGAATAGATGTTGATTTTAGAAAAATTCAGAAACAAATATCATCAAATTTGGATTACAGTTGACGGAGAAAAACGTGATACAAAATTTGATTGCAGATTAATAGGGAAAACAAACTGTTATTCATTCGAACAGACCCGGCCCCGCCCCTTCATTGGCAAGGATGGTTAGTCTACCCGGATCGTCTTTGTCGGTCGGGCAGGCTACGGTTGTCTTTTTTATATAGGCTTCTGACGCTGACGCGTGGGCCCGACACTATTTTTTCTGAATTGAAACTTGCTTCCCTCAAATATTATACCCCATAAACAGCACTAAACAATTCGTAAAAATAGGAATAGTTCATAGTTGGTAATTTAGTATTTGAATAAAATATCAACAACCACACTTGTCTAACCAAATTTCTTAAAATTAGAATTTTTATCTCTTGTTTACGATATAATAATTATAATAACGTCTTATTGTGTTCTAAAAATTTTAAAAATTGACTTGGCAACATAATTTAAGTCCCTAAGCTTGTCTACAAAAATTCAAATAGTTTCGAAAATGGAAGATTATACTTGTGTACAAATGTCTACATCTCTCACCTAGTTTATTATAATGTTACTTCAACATTGAAGTTTTCCACACTTTAAAACATATTCGAACTCATATGCATTTGAAATTTTAACATAACCTTATGTTCTCCATAAGATTACGAAATGCAAAGTTTAATTAATAATGGTTGTGTAAAAAAATATTATTTTTATGTTGTACTTATAAGGAACAATATAAAGTGTATAAGTTCCAATACATATTAATTAGGATTAACAAGGTCATTTGTCACAATTACTAGCATGTCCTAAATTTTTTAAACGAATGGTCTTTTTGGGACGGAGGGAGTATGAGTTAGTTTGCTTGGTGATGTGACCTACATTATTCGTTTTAAGGCCCACACAAGCCCACTTGCGCTAGGTTAGTACTTAGTAGGGAAGGATGCCTCCCTCACGCAGTCTCCTCCCACTCTCCCCTCGCGGCGCCGCCGCCACTTTCTCCCCCTCGCCTTCGTCCCCCTCACCTCCCCCACGCTGCGACCCACTCTACACCTCTTCGCTGAGACGCGTGCCACACCACGCTCGGCGCGACGCGCACCACACCTCTGACATCAAGATCTAGAGGAGGAGGGACCCAGCTGCGGTGGTGACGACGACGACTAGGGTAGGGATCCAGCGACGACGACGACGACGACAACGACTAGGAGGAGGAGGGATCCAGCCACGAGGTCGAGGACGAGGACGTGGTGGAAAGAAGGCGGCGATGAGGAGTAGAGATCCCTCCGCTCCGGTAGTGCGAAGGTCAGTGGCGAATCTAGGATTTGAGTTTATGGTATGCCGCTCTAAAAATGTCTTATACAATTCGGTAAATGCATTCTACCAACTCGGTAATAATTGTAAAATTAAAAACAATTCAGTAATAAGGTAATTTGGTATATTTGCTCAAGTTTATGGAATTAGGCCAAGCGCGCTTTTGCAGCACACATGCGTTCAGGTAATCAAGTATACAACATATGCGTGTGTATGGTTTTCTTTTTATATAAATGCGTATAATATACTTGTACTTGTGGGAATTGCAGGGTATGTCGTGGCTCCTTTGTATAAGTACAAGTGGACATATTTAGCTGTCGATCCTATACATACTTAGCATTTCCTTTTAGCTTGACTCTTACATTTGGTTTTGCTCTTGTTCCTATGCACATCTGCACATTCTCTCCAAGTTGAATAAGTACTTCATCAGCAACCGAGGCAGCCTGCATCTTGCTCTTTAAAATGGTATGGTCGCTTTGCCTGCACTAATTTATGTTAATGGTTTACCAAGAACCAATGATACTACAGTGGGATAAAGTACTTACTGTAATTTCCTTGACTATTAATTCACAGGATAATTCTGACGAGGACTATAGACCTGGGCCACAAGATGAAGAAGAGAGTTATGGCAATGTTAGTGAACAACAAGACTAGATGGGTGGGGCTCAGCGCCGAGGCAAAGCGCCAAGGACATCCACAAAGTGGCCAAGTGACACAATGATAGTCACTGAGGTCGACATAGCGGGGATGCTGGTACCATTGACTCAAAAGCGCAGGTTCAGGGTGCTTGTGGGGCTCGTTGCTAGACAAAATATACCTTTGAACTTGCCGGAAATCAAAGAACTAAGCAATAATGAGAAGTGGCTTGTTTGATAAGCATGTGCAGAAACACTTGAAGTTCCAGGAAGATGCGAAACCGCAGGCATTCAAGCTTTTCTGGAAGACGGTTGCCAAGACATGGAGACAATTCAGATTTCAACTTAGGCGAGATTTTATCAGAAAAGGACTTGAGCCATTTACAAGACACCCGTTTATTGTCCCGGAACAATGGAAGGAGTTCATGAAACAGGCAGAAACTGAGCAAGCCTCATCTGCTAGTGTCAAGTTCAAAGAAATCCGAAGTCGGAACAAAAGCGAGCACAACATGGGTCCAGCTAGTTATACTGTGAAACTAGAACAATGGGAGGAAGATGACAGACAATTAGCTGCAGCTGGTATCCCCAACCCATATGACGCCTACCCTGACGATCGTTCCAAGAATTAGATACGAGCAAGGAGTAAGCTACTGATTAAAGACCGTGTTGCCATGATATTGTTCAACAACAAAGAGGCAGAAAAATTGGCTGCGGACATCAAGGAGAAGATTGCATGTGCAGAATCTTCAGGAATGGCAGGGCAGAGGGAGTATGATGTGCTAAGTCAGTGCTTTGGCCGCCCTGAACAACACGGTCATGTGCGTGGTGTCTCCGGCTACCGGGGGCCGGGAAGTATGCATGGCCTCAGCACGTCGAGATGTACAGGAAGAAGAAGAGGACGAAGACCGACACATCAGTTGATACAGAAAAGATAAAGGAACAAATCAAGCAAGAACTGGTGGCTGAGATGCGGATGTAGAACATGCAGATGCAGAGGTGGTGTTGTCACTAGATGGTGTTGTCACCAATGTCCAATCGCGCAAGCCCTTCACCAGCCACACTGAAGAGCAGCTATGGGTCCGCAGATATAGGTTTGATCGATGGCACTGCAGAGTTGGCGACGGAGGTGCGCTGTGACGATCGTACACACGAAGACCTTGTAGGCATGTTGACTGAACCCACACACTATGGCCTATGGATCACGTGGAGGGGGATTCAATGTGAGGCTGCACTTGGTCTTGTTCATCCAAAGGAGACTACGCTACAAACAGTCCCGATTCATGAAGACTGTGTTGTGGTTGAAGTGATCAATGTATATACTATCTTTGTCGATGAATTGTTGGAATACCCTACTAATGACGAGGTGATGAAACTCGGGCAAGCTCAAGGACAGAGGTTACAGTGGAGAAGGTCTCGGATTGACATCAAAGGAGCACCAACATGTATATCTCGTTCACAGGCTATTGTACAAATTCCTTGTAGTTCACACAGTACGGTACAAGTTCCTTCCTCAGGTGGTTCCCCTCCTCCTCCTCCTACTCCTCCTCCTCCTCCTCCTCCTCCTCCTCCTCCTCAATCCCCACACGTTCCATCCCCACATCCGGAATGTACACAAAATATTCCATCCCCACCTACTCCTAGTCCTAAAAAAAACAGAAAAACTTGCATCCCCACATCCGCAAGAGACACCAAATATTCCATTCCCACCACCACGCCCACCACCACCTCCTCCTTCTCCTCCTCGTGAAACAGCAAAACCTACACCCCCAAACGGAAGTGCTCAAAACAATCATGCCAAAGCAGGTACATCTGGGCCTAATACCTCTGTAATAGGTCCTGATGAGACACCACCAGGCAAGAAAACCCTTGAGAAACCTTCAGCCATTTCAAAGCTGCAAGAAGAGAAACTTGCCGAAAATAACAGCTCAACAATACCTATAGCAGGCAAGCAAGCCCTTAAGAAACCTTCTTCGGCCATCTCAAAGCAGCAGGAAAAGGAAATTGTTGTAAATAAAATCTCTAAGAGGCCTACTAGAAAGCGATCTAAAAGAAACACCAAGGAGAATCTGAAGGACCGAAACGGCAAACCAGATAGGGGGGGAGTGAATGGGAGCCGATAAAAATTCTATTCAAGAATTCAGCCTATGAACGCGATTTCACTCATGCAACTCCGCAAGCTTCTCTTGCCAAGTCCATGTAGCCACTGAAGTGCTACTGAACCTAGGAGCAAGACTCAACCAACAGCCAAAACACACACGCAACGGTAACACACACGACACGGCTGCTGGCAGCCCAAACCGGTCAGGCCGGTTTCTGAAACCGGTCAGACCGCTTATGTTGGACTTAGCCTCACGCAGTCAAGGGAAACCGGTCTGACCGGTTTGGCAAACCGGTCAGACCGACTTTGTCCAGAAACTCCCCAAAAACCCAAAACACCTCAAGAGCCTTTCCACATCTGAACAGAAGAAGCCATAGCGCAACAGAGACTTCCTTGCTCAAAAACTCTTCTCGACAGCCCACAGAGCGAAACCGGTGAGACCGGTTTGGGAAACTGGTCAGGCCGGTTTTGTCCTGGACAGTCGGGAAGAACACAGCCCGTGGGAAAAACTCAAACCTTCCACCAATCGATCTCCCGATTCGTTCCACGGATCAAAGTGAGACTTTAGGGATAGTTGGGGTACCTCGTGAGCTACCCTTGGCTAGAAGCTCGGTCCCCAAAACCCACTCAATCAAGAGGAAATGAAAGTCAACCCTCAAGAACACCTCTCACTCTAAAACTCCGAAAGCACCAAAATCGAGCCCCTTAACTCGCGGATTTGGGAGGGGAATCAAAGGTAAAAGAACCACGAAGGGTTCACACGAATTTCCCCCATCAAATCCCCAAGAGCAAGGTCCCGAAAACAAACCGAGAAAGACCACCAAGAGAGGGCTTTGAAAATCACCACCAAGAACAACCGGGAACAACACAACAAAGCCTTGAGGAACCACACCGAATCATCTATACATACCAAGGAGGTTCATACAAGGTCTAGCTTGCTGCCAGGAGCGAAGCTAGAGCCCGGAGGACCCGAGTGCACACTTAACACTTCAATATATATGTGATAAAAATCTTGGTCCAATTTATACAAAGTTAAAAGAAATGCTTACCAAAATGGATAATCAGGTACTCTTGATAGTTAATATTAATAAAACCAACAAATATTGTATTGTCTATGTACAATTGGCAAAATACACCATTAAATTGACTCCTTGAGGCCTTGACGAGACAATGACCTACAAAAGTGTTAATTAGAAAATCCAATATTATAAGGACAAATTCTATTAATCAATTAGAAAAATGGTACGGATCAATTGATACCTCTTAGTATTTTCGATTTCCACTTTTCCTAAAGCGATCCACTACAACTTGATTTGTAACTTTCAACATTTTTTCTTTCTCCACATAGCAAATGAGACTATTACTCATGTACTCATCACCCATACGATTGCGCAATTGTGTTTTCACAATTTTCATGGCTGAAAATATCCTCTCAACTGTAGCTGTGGCGACAGGTAATACAAGCACTAACTTCAGAAGCCGATAAACCAAAGGATAGGTAAGATGTATCCTTGTCTGTACCATTTTTTGGGAAAGCTCAACAATTGTATGTATGTTGGCAAATCTGTCATCTTGACGCACATCATCAATATAAAGGAAAAGCTCAGCATTAAGATCCCTCAACTCCACATGATCAAAATCAGCAGGATATAATTTAGCTAGGCTCATCAAACTGTCCACATTAAAATCATGAAATGAATCTCTTGGGTTGAATGCTGCTAAACATACAAGCAATTGAGAGGTAGTCTCATTGAAACGATTATCAAGCTCTTGCAGCAACCAATCAAGAACTTCATTAAAACAATCAACTTGAAAGTGATGCTTGTTGGTGATTCCTGTTTTTTTCCTTGTCTGGTTGGATCGATGTAAGCCTCATCCATTTCCAATTTGGAAATATCATGTTTATCACCAAACTCATAGACTTCACCAAGTATTTTCTCCCAATCATCTCGTCGAACTCGATCTAAATGGTTTCTAGTAGATCTCACACAATTAACAGCATTCACAATATCCTGATCTTTTCGTTGCAATGTCGTAGACAAGGTATTTGTTATAGTCAAAACAGTCAACATGAGATGTAGATAGAACACAAACTCAAAAGACTGGAAGTAAACAAGAACACCCCTTGCCTTTCCATCCCTGTCTTCCTTTTCCACAAATTCAAGCACTTTGATAATTGTTTGGAATAAATTAACTAAACTTCTAAGACATTTATAGTGAGAACTCCAACGAGTATCTCCAGGTCTTTGAAGACATTGTTCTTGATTCAATCCTGTCCCGGTATTAAGTAATCCACAACCCAAGGCCTTACTAACTTCTTTGACATTGATATCTCGAATCATGTCCCTTCTCTTTGAAGATCCACCAACCACATTCAATAAGGTAGAAATCTTGTTAAAAAAGTCAGCAATGCATGTATGCTTTCTAGCAACTGCTACAACCACTAGTTGAAGTTGATGGGCAAAGCAGTGGACATAATATGCACTACTATTTTCTCTCATGATCAATGTTTTTAAGCCATTGAACTCACCTCTCATATTGCCGACACCATCATATCCCTGCCCTCTTACTTGTTTCAAGCTTAGCTTTAATCTAGCAAACAAAGAATCAATACAAGACTTGAGGTTGGCAGAAGTTGTATCTTTCACATGAACAATTCCAACAAAACTCTCCTTCACAAGTCCACATTTATCAACATATCTCAAAGACTAATGCCATTTGCTCTTTGCAAGAGACATCTATAGACTCATCAACTAGCAAGCAAAATACATCTCGCCCAATATCTTCAAGGATAGAATGTAAAATCTCATCTGCAAAACACTTGATGATTTCTTTTTTATATCAGAACATACCAAAAGACTATTGTCTGCGGCATCAACAGTCAATGCCTTGGCTAAAGCTACATCATGCTGAGCTAAGCAATCATAAACTTCCCTATAATTCCCTTTGTTCAAGGATTTCTTTGATTCATCGTGCCCCGGAAAGGCGAGTCCTTGCTTGAGTAGCAATCTGGTGGTATCAATTGCACCATTAAGTCGAACAAAATATGCATTCTTAGAACTATCACATTGTTCCTGTAACTTAATATCAATGTGTTGTTCTCTCTTCAAAAAATCAGCACATTTTTTCTTTGCTACATTGTGAGGGCTGTCAACATTGTCAACATGCTCCTTTAACCTTTCTTTATTGTGCCAGGTATTCCAACCATCTAAGACAAAGGACTTGTACCCAGCCTCCTTCTTAGTGGGGTTTCTAAACAAGAAACAGGTAAAACAGTAGGCTTTATCAGTAGACTCACTATACTCAAGCCAATTTCCAAATTCATCAAACCATTCAGGATTAAACCTTCTATTTCTCTCCCCAATCTGAGTTGATGGAAAATTAAGAGTGCGAGGTTGACAAGGGCCATTTACCAAGTACCTTCTTCTTACTGATTCTCTAAGATTAGGATGATAAGCACATATTTCTTTCCTTTTGCCCGGATCAAATTGGATCTCCTCCTCCCAATCAATATCTTCTGGGGCTGGTGGCACTGAATTAACATTAACATTGTTGTTTTCTTGATGAGAATCACCAGATTTGTTAGCATCATCTTCATCCGGCACTTTTCTATTTAACCATCTTTGCATAAACGCACCTGTAACACAATTTTTTAAATGTTAGTTACATTAATACTTGCCATAATGTTCATCTGTCCAAGAATCAAGGGAAGAAAATAAATGATCAATATACCAAACACCCATAAACTTACTTGACATGACGTATTTTTATTTCTTGAGTCTGGAAACTCAAAGAATCCTTCATATAAGTTCTTTCTCCATTGCAATTTGTGGAACTATAGAAGTAATCAAGTAAAACCAATTACAAACTGGACCTTAATTCCATAACCGGGCACCGACTAACCCTAAAATTAGGCTGGGTGCCGATTCCAGTGAGGAAACGTACCGGTACCGCGGCGATCGGCGATGATTCGACACGGCTTTTCCCTCTCTTCCGCGGTTCCGCCGCCTTTTTCTAGATGAGATCGATGGACATGGCTTCGCAGATAGTCGTTTCATATTCTGACAGGCACGCACGCAAGAAGCACAAAGGCCGGCAGGCGGCAGGCTGCTGGCAGAGTGGCAGCTGCGTAGAATTAGAGCTCATCGTGGGCTTGATGGGTTGCTGAAACCTGAAAGGCTGAAAGCTTGAAAGCAAATTAGAAAAGGAAGCAGGCCTGAAAGCAAGCTTGCGGTCTTGCCTGTGCTGACTGCTGGGCTGCAGGGTCGTTGATGGGCCAGATGGTGGTGCACATAATTGGAGGTTAGGGAGTGCACAAGTGGTAAAAATTAATTACTAATCATTGAAAATTAAATTTTCCCTGGTGCATGTGCACTCGGCTAGCTCTATGTAGCTTCGCCCCTGCTTGCCGCCCGATCATCCAACCCTCTCACAAGATCTCACCATGAAGCTCTGAAGCTAGTCCTATGGAAATCCTAAGAAAATAGGAAAGGGAAATATGAAAGCAAATGAACTAGAGTTCCAAGAGATAGCTGCCATCCTTTCACCTCATGGGTTATATGGAGGCAACTGAAAGTCTAAAATACCCTTACTTAATAACTAGGGGTACAAGCCCCTCAAAGGCGGTTTTGGAAGTCTTCAGATTTTCTGCATCGAACGGATGCCCAGCGACCGCACTTCGCATAGCCTCGATGCAAGCCTTGCGATCCCGACGCGTGTCCTCCGCTTCGAAGCTTCCAGCGCCCTACGACCCAAACCAGTCAGACCGATTCTCCAAACCGGTCTGGTCGGTTTTGGCCAGACAGCCACGCCCGGTCTTCGGCCTCGGCTTTGTGGCTCAGCCGAGTAACCCGGTGATTTTCTGGTGAACCACCGCAAACCCCGCGAACTCGATGTAGCCTCCGCCAATCACCACTCATGACTTGGCTCCCACGAAGTCCCAGTTAGACCGTGGTTTTGTGGCTCAACCAAGAAACCGTCCACTGACTTCATCTTTTTATTCTTGCTACCATGCGGCTCGCACTTGACCCCGCAGGCCACCGGGTCCCTCGAATGAAGCCTACTTGTCTTCTCCACACTAGAGGCCTCACCGGCAACGACCTTTCGCACTTGTTCTTCACCTGCACCAACATGAGTCAAGCCGCAACCTGCACCTACATTACTTAGCCAAGAATCAGTCCACACAACATTGTCAATCACTCATCACACAAGGAAGCGACCATGCACCGGTCCTCGAACCACACATGGTCCTCAAGCACACAAAGCGACTCGGACTCTGATTCCGACGATGAGGTGCGTGATGAACTTCCCTTCTTGCGCCAGGAGAATGAGAGGCTAGGCTCTTTGCTTGATAACCGTGATGACACACGTCGGGATCGCAAGGCTTGCGTCGAGGCTAAGAAAGTTGCGGTCGCCGGGCATCCGTCCGGTGGAGAAAGCTTGAAGATTTCCAAAACCACCCTTGAGGGGCTTGTATCCCTAGTTATTAGGAAAGGGTATTTTAGACTTTCAGTTGCCTCCATATAACCCATGAGGTGAGAGGATGGCAGCCAACCTCTTGGAACCCTAGTTCATTTGCTTTCCTATTTTCCCTTCCCATTTTCTCAGGATTTCTATAGGACTAGCTTGAGAGCTTTATGGTGAGATCTTGTGAGAGGGTTGGGTGATCGGGCGGCAAGCTAGATCTTGTATGAACCTTTGTGGCATGTATAGATGATTCGGCGTGGTTCCTCAAGGCCTTGTTGTGTTGTTCCCGGTTGTTCTTGGTGGTGATTTCGGAGCCCTTTCTTGGTGTTTTTCTTGGGTTGTTTTCGGGACCTTTCTCTTGGGGATTTGATGGGGGAAATTTGTAGGAACCCTTCGTGGTTCTTTGGGCTGTGATTCCCCTCCCAAATCCGTGAGTAAAGGGGCTCGATTGTGGAGTTTTCCGAGTTCTAGGGTTTGAGGTGTTCTTGGCGGGATTTCTTTGATTCCTCCTTTTTGAACAAGGTTTGGTGGGATTAAACTTGGCTATGGACTCCTCATGAGGTGTTCCTATTACCCCCAAAGTCTTGTTCAAGTCCGTGGAGCGATTCGGGAGATCGAGGTTTGGATTTGGGGGAGTTGACCCGCGGGTCTTTGTTCATCCCGAGCCGCCCGAGCTACACCGGTCGACCGGTGCTCTTGACCGGTCTGACCGGTGCAACCCTTGGTGGGTTTTTACTCGGGTGAACGTCTGGGTGTGTTCGCTGTTGTCCTGTGTTGCAGCTATTTCGAGTTTGGGTCGGTTTGGAGGTCAGCTGGCCTGTTTGGCGATTTGGGGGCTTTCAGGCTTAGACCGATCTGATCAGTGTGTCGCACCAGCCTGACCGGTGTGGAGCCACTTAGTGGAAGTCGCCAAGTTTCACCAGTAGGGACCGGTCTGACAGGTGGTGCTCACCGGTCTGACTAGTGTTGGTGAGTGGACTCGAGGTTTGGTGTTCCGCTGCGTTCTCGGGTCGGAAGGTTGTGTGTCGGTTCCTAGTTCCAGAGGCACTCCAGTGGCTACGTGGGCTTGGCCAATTTGGGTAGTGAGTCGGAGACGTGTGTTGGAAGCCGTGTTCATCTTGTTGGAGTTTCTATCTCCTTCGAGAAGAATATTTATCGGCTCCCATTCACTCCCCCCCTCTCTGGTTCGCCGTATCGGTCCTTCAGTGCACCCGATCGAATTCAGGCTGACACAAAGCACGAAACAAGTAGTCGACCGCCTTGTTGTTGGCGTCGAACATGTCCCTCGATCCTGGAGCGAGGAAGTTCATCGGCTGGACATAGCCTGTGTCCACCGTGACATCCCAAAGGATCTGACCCTTTCCACGGAGGAACGCTGCCATCCGCTTACTACACATATGGTAGTTCTTTCCATCGAAGTGTGGAGGACCGAACCCCGTTCCTGGTACGCTATCCTTGGATCTTAGACTGTTTAGAGTCAATAAAGACCCGAACCGGCTCTGCTACCACTTGAATGACCGAAACGGCGAACCAGAGAGGGGGGGAGTGAATGGGAGCCGATAAAAATTCTATTGAAGAATTCGACCTATGAACCCGATTTCACTCGTGCACCTCCGCAAGCTTCTCTTGCCAAGTCCACATAGCCACGCGAAGTGCTGCGAACCTAGGAGCAAGACTCAACCAACGACCACAACACACACGCGGCGGAAACACACATGACACGGCTGTTGGAAACCGGCCGGACCGCCTGCGCTGGACTTAGCCTCACACGAGGCGGGAAACCGGTCGGACGGGTTTGGCAAACCGGTCGGTACCGAGCTTTGTCCGAAACTCCCCAAAAGCCCAAAACACCTCAAGAGCCTTTCCACATCCGAACGAGAAGAAGCCATAGTGCAACGAGAGACTTCCTTGCTCAAAAACCCTTCTCGACAGCCCACAGGGCGAAACCGGTCAGGCCGGTTTGGGAAACCGGTCAGGCCGGTTTTGGCTTGAACAGTCGGGAAGAACACAGCCCGCGGGAAAAACTCAAACCTTCCACCAATCGATCTCCCGATTCGTTCCACGGATCAAAGTGAGACTTTAGGGATAGTTGGGGTACCTCGTGGGCTACCCTTGGCTAGAAGCACAGTTCCCATAACCCACTCAATCATGAGTAAATGAAAGTCAACCCTCAAGAACACCTCTCACTCTGGAACTCCGAAAGCACCAAAATCGAGCCCCTTAACTCGCAGATTTGGATGAGAAATCAAAGGTAAAAAAACCATGAAGGGTTCACACGAATTTTCCCCATTAAATCCCCAAGAGCAAGGTCTCGAAAACACACTGAGAAAGACCACCAAGAGAGGGCTCTGAAAATCACCACCAAGAACAACCGGGAACAACACAACAAAGCCTTGAGGAACCACGCCGAATCATCTATACATAGCAAGGAGGTTCATACAAGTTCTTGCTTGCCGCCTGATCATCCACCCCCCTCACAAGATCTCACCATGAAGCTCTCAACCTAGTCCTATAAAAATCCTAAGAAAATAGGAAGGGAAAATAGGAAAGCAAATGAACTAGAGTTCCAAGAGAGAGCTGCCATCCTTTCACCTCATGGGTTATATGGAGGCAACCGAAAGTCTAAAATACCCTTACTTAATAAATAGGGATACAAGCCCCTCATGGGCGGTTTTGGAAGTCTTCAGAGTTTCTCCATCGGACGGATGCCCAGCGACCGCACTTCGTGTAGCCTCGACGCAAGCCTTGCGATCCCGACGCGTGTCCTCCGTTTCGAAGCTTCCGGCGCCCTGAGACCCCAAACCGGTCAGACCGGTTCTACAAACCGGTCAGGTCGGTTTTGGCCAGACAGCCACGCCCGGTCTTCAGCCTCGGCTTTGTGGCTCAGCCGAGTAACCCGGTGATTTTCTGGTGAACCACCGCAAACCCCGCGAACTTGATGTAGCCTTCGCCAATCACCACTCATGACTTGGCTCCCACGAAGTCCCGGTTCGACCTTGGTTTTGTGGCTCAACCAAGAAACCGTCCACCAGCTTCATCTTGTTGTTCTTGCTACCATGCGGCCCGCACTTGACCCCGCTGGTGTGACGCCCCAGGTTTTTAATTAACCCTAATCGTCGGTCAACCTGGCTGAAAGTGGTCAAATCACGGTCAACCTGGGTTCTCACCTCGAAAAACTCACCAATTAACTCTAATGACACCTTTGATCTAGTGGACACACATGTGGGGTCATCCCATGGTCAAAGCCTGAAGGATCAGATGGCGACTAGAGAAGGGGGGAGTGAATAGGAGCCGGTAAAAATTCTTCCCGAAGAACCCGGCCTATGCCCTAGTCAAATCCCGGTCACACACAAGCGATGAAACGAATCACACGCCAATCGCCAAGACAACGAGGTTATGGATCAACCTCTAGCCTTAGGAACGATTCCTAGAAGCACACGCGGAAGCACGAAAGAAGAAAGTGAGGAATCGAACCAAGAAGCAAAGCTCACAGGCTCTGGCGGACCGTCCCGGCCGGGGAGGGCGGACCGTCCGCGCGGCCTCGCGGACCGTCCGGCCCCCGATGCCGCGGACCGTCCGCACCAACCCTGCGGGCCCCGTCCGGCCCTACGCCGCGGACCATCCGATAAAGCACACAGAACCAACAGAGACGCACCCGAATGACGGACCGTCCGCGGGGAGCACGTGGACTGTCCGCCAGGCACCCGCGGACCGTCCGCCCTCTGCTGCGGACCGTCCGAAACTCCGTCCAACCAAAACTCAAAATCGCGACGGATCAAAACAAAAGGCGAGCAAGAACACGAAGAACACGGGACGAACACGTGCGGCGCGGACCGTCCGCCAGGAGGGCGCGGACCGTCCGCGAGGCACGGACAGAGCAGAAAAACGCCCGACCTCGAAGGACAACTCCCCCAAATCATCATCGGATTTCCCAAACGGTTGAAGCTGTGGAGACAAGGGTTTGGGGACTTGAAAAGCGTCACACAAGGATGCTATAGACCAAAAATCTTGCCTCCTAACTCCCTAAATCACCGGGAATCACGAATCCTTTGAGCACCACCAAAAGCTAGAGCACCGAACGAAAACTTTCGAATCGAAGTGGTTTCCCGGCGTTTGAGGGCACAAGATCAATCACAAAGATGCGCGAGACATCTATCCATGTTTCCCTCAAAGAAATCCGGGGAGAAACCCACTCAAATCCGCGGAATCGCACCGAGAACAAAGGCATGAAAACAAGCACAAAAAGACCACGAAAAACACAACTCCGAATCTTCTATACAAACCAGAAAAGATTCACAAGGTCTAGCATGCCGCCCTAGCATCCATCCCTCTCAACAAATCTCTCATGAAGCTCTCATGCTAGCCTAGAGAAAATAGAAGGAAAAATAGCTACCAAAAATGAGAAATGGGAGGGGAGAAATGAAACCCTAAGTCGCGGAGAGAGAGAGCCATCCACACACACTCATGGCTTATATATCAGGTCCCGCCGGAGTGGTAAAAGACTCGACTACCCCTAACTTAACTACTGGCGATACAACCCACGTAAGGGCATTTAGGTAATGTTTTTGGGTCTTGCCATCGGACGGCCACGCCTTTGCCGCACCCCGCGTCCTCCCGACGCAAGCCATGCGATCCCGCCGCGTGTCCTCCGCTTCGAAGCTTCCCGACACACCCGGATCCCATCTCCGTCGTGTTGGGCCCTCGGACTTGGTTTTGAGGCCCAAACCAAGAAACCGTCCGCCGATGGTTTTGTGGGGAAACCACCAAACCCCACGTGCTTGGTCCGGCCTCCCCGCCAAACCACTTGACTCGACCGCCACCGTGCACCGGCTCGGTTGTCCATGACTTCTTCTTGCTCGTGTCGCCACCATGTGGCCCGCACCCCGATCCGTGTCCACCGGGTCCCTCGAACCGAGCCTACTTGTCTCTCCATCTCCCGGAGGCCCCTCAAGGCTGAAGACCTTTCGCGCCCATTCTTCACCTGCAACAACACGAACTAGGCCGCAGCCTACACCCGCGCACTAAGCCAAGAGTCAGTCCAACACCCGTTGTCAATCACTCATCACTGAGGAGCGGTCATCCATCGACCACTGGGACGCTCCTGGTCCTCAAAGCTTTGGTCAAACCCCACTCAAACCCTAGTAACCCTATATGTCTTTTGAAACTTTTGCCGCGTTCTCTAAATTTCACCTAAACACTTAAAAATCTACCTTTATGAAAGTTGTCCAGCTTGTTGAGGGACACAACTTTCATGTATATTGGCATTTCAAATTTTGAGTGGAAAAGAATGAAAAACTTACTCAAAGGTCAGTACCTCCTGTTCAGGACATTTGAGTGGCATTCAATAATTGGCAAACCCTTCCTGCAAAATCTATTGAGAAAAACCCCATATAGCCTTTGTGAAAGTTGTAGGTGGGTGTGAGATCTCCAACTTTCGTATTCAACGTTTGGTGCACTTTTATACAAAAATTTGGAGTTTTTCAATTTTGAATAGAGGGTCAGCAACATGTTTGAGACTGGAACGCCGCCGCGCCGCGCGCACGCCGGCCGGCCACGGCGTCCGCACCACCCGCCGCCCAAGGACACATGCGGCCGAGGCGTGCTCCTTCCCCATGCGCCACGCCCCAAGGCACGGGAGTCCTCCCCGGCCGCGCGCACGCCTTGGACCACTTTGTACCGGTCGGTGCGCGCCGCGGGCCGGCCGGTCCGTTGGCGGCACGCCGCCGTACGCACGTCGGTCGAGGCGGCCGTGCTACGACGGCATCTTCGTCGTCACGGCTGCGTCACCGGGTGCTTTGCCTATAAAACCCGAGCGTCGTCCACCCTCCGCACGCCACACCGACCCGCCGGCCGCCATTAACGCTGCCGCCGTGTGCTCGCGTCTTCGCTAGCCTTCACCGCCGGCCAACCTTCCCAACGTATTCCCTAGGACCCGTAGCACCTTCCCAAGCCACACCTTGCCATCCGTGCGCCCTCCCCTCGCCGGAACCCGAGCCGCCGCGGCCAGCCATCGCCATGCGCCCACGCCGGCGACTCCTCCGCCCAACTACGGCCACCCACCGGACCTAGGTGAGCATCTAGACGAGCTCCACCCCTTACCTGGTCGGGAGCGCCGCTGGAACCGGTGGATTCCGGCATGCCCGCGCCGCTCCTTGGCCGAGGGACCCAATTGTGTCTCCATATTTCTTCTCGGGGAGTTTTGTGCGAAGTAGGGGTATGGCTGTGAATTTGCCGAAAGTTCCAGGGGCCTGGTCGCAAATGTGAATCTCAAATAGTATATGTGATTTGCTGAATCTTGTAAAATCCATATAAAATCGTAAGAAATTCAGAAAAATGCAAACTCCATTTTCTTGGATTCTTTGTGCAAAATCCTACAACTTTTGTTATACTCACCTAGTCTGTTTCTTGATATTTGTAGCATGAAAAATAGAAATGTGAAAAACCTAGATCTAAGATATCTCAAAATCCATGAGTCCTATGTATCCAATTTCTGGATATGTTGTGTGTTATGTTATGACTAGCTCCTGTGCCAAACATTGCACAAAGTTATGATGTAAATCGTTTTATATGAATTGTTTTCCATTTATGCAGAATCTGTCTAGATGATTTTTGTATCTAAAAATATTTATGTTTTTGTGCCCAACTTGTGCATGATGTCTTGTTATGCCAAGATACACCTCTGGTGAATTAATTACAATTTTTCGATGACCAGAAGTATTTATTCTTAATGAATGCATGTTTTCCTTTGTAATTTAATAAAGCAAGATCAATAGTGGTTCTAGGTGTACTTGCTGCTTTTCTAGGATGGTTTAGGACCAGGGAACATGTATGAGGAAGTTTGGAGCATTTTGATGCTTATTTGTTTTTGTATGCATTTAACTTGAATTTCTAGCTAGCTTTTGTTATTTTCAAAGTAAATAATTTCCTAGCTTTCCTAGCATGGCAAGTGTGTTCAGTAGCTTAGTATATATGTTATGATGCTTAAGAAACCCTCCACTGAATTTTTAATGATTTATTGTTAAATAAAATCTTGGAGGCCTTTTATAGATTAATGTTTGGATTAAATTAGGAAAATGCCTTTTTGATTAATTTTCCCTTTTTGTGAAGTTTTATCAAACTTAATTAAGAGACTAAGAATACACCCTTGCTGTTGAAGAAACAAATTGTGAATAATTATCTTTGTGCACACCTTTGCTAGTGAGAGGTGAAATATTAAATCTTCACATGAAATAACAATAAAAAGAGAGATATTAATTAAAGTGTTAAACTAAAAGAATAAAACACATATCAATAATAACCTTCATGAAAGGACATTAATAATTAATTCTTGTTAAGGTGAATGTGTCCAACAGGAGTTGGATGAGTGAGATAATCTATCACATCACCTAAACCCTACATTGCATTCCGTGTAGATCTTCCTGACGTTGACTACTCGCTCGTCCCGGAAGCCGAGGAAGGAGAAGCGGAAGCTAACCTGCAGTACGTGGAAGTACTCGACGACACTGAGGGTGCTTAGGCTAACCTTGCTGACGAAGGCAAGCCCTGGTGCATTTAACCCAGTGTTTCAAAGTTTAATATACAATTATCTATGGATGCTTGTGCATTTAAGTTCAGGAGTTGTATGGAACCTTAGATGCATGATCCCTAGGTACCTGTTTCCTTACTAGAATGATAGGTCGATAGCTGCTAAGCTATAGGACCGTTACAAGTCGGGTGATGACGTCACTCACGAGAATAGGTTCCTAGATAAGGATCATAAGATCTCCTTAAATGGATTGCTCATGTGGTAAGAGCATGGGATGTGGACTCTGGTCGAATGGCTATCGTGGGTTAAGTGTTTGAACGTACTAAGCACTTGTCGGGAATGGGACCGATAAGCCTAGTACCTTAATGAGACGGCTAGGGATTTAACTGTCACTACTCTTGGGATGCGTCTCACGGCTAGCTACCAGTGGTGTATGGTGAGTCCGGGTGCCTCGCGGGGTATACCGGATAGTCTGCACCAAAGACTGTGGCCTTTTATCTCGACCCGAGGATTTTTGGGAACCGTGTGGTGGTTGTCCTCGCGGGGGCGTCCCACCGTGTGTTTAGGTCTACCTTGCAAGGTTTTGAATCAATCGATTGTCGTCCTCTCACTGTTATCTGAGACTACTTACTCCACTAGCCATGAGATCCCTAATGATGGAAGTTGATGAATTTTATGCTTGATTAATTGTATGGTACAACCTTGGCTGTATTAGATGGCTAATCTAGAAAAGAATAAACCCACTAGAACTTGTGCTAAAATCTTGAAAGTAAGGACATACTCTTTGTTACTTTTCAGCAAAAGAAACCCAGTAGCCATAAACCTTTCATGTCTAGAGTTGGGAAAGTAGTTATCCCGACGAGTAAGTCTTGCTGAGTATTAGTATACTCAGCCTTGCTATAATTTGTTGCTCTAGGTAATGCCTTTGGAGATGTGTGGCCCGGAGAGATCCCACCTGACTGGGAGCTGGAGTGGGTGGAGGATGACGACTGAAGGCATCATGGCTGGCCTCCCGTGGTGTTCTCACTTTCCGCTTAGTTAATTCCGTTGTTTCAAAAACTCTGAACTACGTTGTGATGACAACTTCGGTTTGTAATAATTAAACCCTTGGGGGTAAATTTCGGATGTTAATTATGTTGTATCTCTGGACTCGCCTTCATGTCAGTTTTAATGCATATATGTCGATCCTTGTTGCTATATAAGTGATTTACTAGGCATTAAACCGACAACTAACGACAAGATGATATTTATTGTTGCTTAATGACCAAAGTGGATTGGTTTAGGCGGTTGTATGGTATTTTCCTGGGCGGGTTGTCACAGCTGGCCACCGGGTCACTCGAACGAAGCCTACTTGTCTTCTCCACACTAGAGGCCTTATCGGCAACGACCTTTCGCGCTTGTTCTTCACCTGCACCAACACGAGTCAAGCCGCAACCTGCACCTGCATTACTTAGCCAAGAATCAGTCCACACAACGTTGTCAATCACTCATCACACAAGGAAGCGACCATCCACCGGTCCTCGAACCACACATGGTCCTCAGAATCGTCGGTATATGACTAACCCAAAGCAATCTGAGGGTGACACTGAGAAAAATCCTTGGTCTATGGCTAACCCAAATTACAAATTTGGAAGGAACATTCTCAGTGATGGTGATCTCAAAAAGGCTGTTCCTTTTACCAGTAAGCTGCACACATTCTACATGCAACGTGGTGAGTCAGATGATGCTTCTGACATTATGGTCGCACTTGGGCCCAGGACCAATGCATGGCTGAAGAGAGATGCAATCGTCAAACGCACTCTAGCAGATGCCTGTGCAACTCAGTGATTTGTACGATCTCTTCAACTTGGGTGCTTTGGATCTGACACTTCTCCACGGCTTCATCCTGTAAGTTGCTTGAAAATTTAATCTGCTTCTCACTAATCACATCCTCTATCGAACTGTGCTTTTTGCCTCACATCATCTTTATTACCATGTATTTTGCCTCCTTATACTTTGTTTTTTCTAACTAATAGGAATATGACTGTAGAAGTTAACAACAAGGGCCCTGCAATTGGCTACCTGGATCCTGAATGCCTTTGCTCGACAAAGTAGAACAACACGGATAACACTGTTTCTTTCTCTGTTGACTATATGCTCAGAGCATTCGAACCATATGCTACAAAGGATTTAATGCTTACCGCTTATCTCAGTACGAACCACTGGATTGTAGTGGCGATCGTTCCGAAGCAGCGAAGGTCTACTATCTTGATTCATTGAAGACAATTAATACTAATACCGGCCCTTTAGAGCTAATCATTAATGAGTAAGTTATTTCTTTCTTAACCCGCGGACGTTCCTCAACAAACTGTACAGAGTATATTAATTAATAGTGCCCTAACCATTGTTGATATTTTCATTGTAGGGCTTGGAATCGTTATAGCCGCAAAAAGTTCTCGCGTTGTGGCCCCTTGAAACACGTCAAAGATGTTAAGTACATACCACTTATTTCCTTCCTGTGGAAGCTAGTACTAAAGCTTGAGTTTATTTCTTCTCGATCACCACTATTTTTCTCTGTACGTTTATTGCAGTGCCACCAACAACCTACTGGATCCAGACTCTGCGGCTTCTATTGTGCCTATCACATGCTTCAATTAAAATACAGTGGCACACATATGAAGGGACTTTCTATGACAACCCACCCAGGAAAATACCGTACTATCGCCTAAGACCGATCCACTTTGGTCATTAAGCCATAGTAAAGTATCATCCTGTCGTTGGTTTCCGGGTTAACGCCCGGTAAATCACTTGGACATCGAACAGAGGATCGACACATGCATTAAAACTCACGCGAAGGCGAGTCCAGAGTACAACATGAAGTAAACATTTTACTACAAACCATTGATCATGGCATGAGATAAAAGGTTCAGAGTTCGAAAATACAGCGGAAATAATTTAAACTAGCGCAACGGTAGACACCACAGGAGGCCATCCGTGATGTCATCACTTGTCGTCACCCTTCCGATCAATCACACCTGCAGCAACAGTTTTAAAGCAAGGCTGAGTATAATGATACTCTGCAAGACTTAACCGTCGGGTGATGACTACATCACCAACCTCTAGACATGAAAGGCTTTTGGCCGGTGGAGCTTCTTTTCCTGGAGAGCTACTAAAAATGGATCCTTACTTTCGATCTTTTAGAACAAGTTCTAGTTGATTACCATTTCTAAGTGTGCCAACTAATTCAATCAAGAATTGGACAAGCAATTAGTTCATCCAACATATTCCTTGAGTTCCATCATTATGGGATATCATGGCCAGTTGAATAAGCAGTCTCGGATAACGGTGAGAGGCCGACAATCGATTGATTTAAACCTTGCAAGGTAGACCCAAACACATGGTCGGCTGCCCCCGCGAGGACAACTCCCCAGGCCGTCCCCATAAATCTTCGGGTTGGGATCGAATCTTACGGTCCACGGTGCGGGCTATCCGGCATACCCCGCGAGATACCCGAGTCACCATACACCACCCTTTCCGGTAGCTAGCCGGTAAGGGAGATTTCTCAAGAGTAGTAATAGTAAGATCCCGTGCCGCCTCATTAAGGTACTAGGCTTACGGGTCCCATTCCCGGCATATGTTTAGTACGTTCAAAAGCTTAGCCCACATGCCCAACGGACCAGGAGCCCAATCCCATGCTCTTACCACATGAGCAATCCATTTAAGGATATCTTATGATTCCTATCTAGGAACCTATTCTTGCGAGTGACGAACATCACTCGACTTCTATCGGTCCTATAGCATAGCGGCTATCGACCTAGCATACTAGTGATAGAGCATAGGTACCTAGGGATCATGCATCTAGGGTTTCAAATAAATTCCTGAAACGTAAGTGCACAATCATAGCAAACATAATTGCATAATTTTAAAAGGCGGGGTTAATGATCCGGGGCTTGCCTTCGGCGGCAAGGTTGGCCCCGGGCCCTTCCGGACTTGGGTCCGGGTCTTGAGCTACGTTCATGCACGACGGCTCTTTGTCGACACCTTCGTCTCCTCCTTTCGGCACGAGCGTACGTCTACCGGCGGAAAGATCTACACGAAGATGCGGATGCAAGATTTATTCGACGGTTTATACTTTCAATCACACACAAACCATATTGACAATCAAGGGGTGTATTTGTTGGGCACATTCACCTAGATAAGAATGCATTCGGCATACTCTTCCATAAAGGAGTAATATACAACTTTTCATTAATTATTCTTTTTGATGGTATTTGTGTACATATATATGTAAATAATTTAATTCAAATTCACCAACGGTAGTGGGTAGGTATATTTAACCTTTTTAACATGATTTGTAACCACACTCAAATCGGTAAGGGTGGTTTGGTGGTTTCTCTTTGAGAAAGGTTATTGGATGTACATGGGTTATTCTTTTGTTGCACAATTGAATAAAGGTTTCTTGATACTTGTCATTTAATGTGAAAGCTTTTAATCATTTCCTTTCCACAAGCAAGATATAAATAATACTTTTATCCTCGAAGTATTTCCTTATCAATAATGAGAATTAATTTTCTTTTTAATTAATTTAGATAATATTTTCAAAAAGGAAAAAGAATCAAATAAGGGCTTTTGCTTATTTAATTTCTCTTTAATAGAAAAAGGGCTTTTAAGCTCTTTATTAAGCAATTAAATTACCAAAAATTAGAGGAGTGTTTCTTAAGCCTATTAGCACCTATACTGGTCCATTGGACCCACATGTAAGTGTTGGAGGCTAGGAAATTAAATGTTATGGAAAATAACAAAGATTATCTAGTGATTCAATTTAAATGTATATAAAAATAATTAAGCATCAAAATGACCCAAACTTTCTTGTGGATGCTCTCTGGTCCGAAACAAGCCTAGAGGACCAACATGTTCACATGGAATCTCTACTGAACTTGGTTTATTAATTTACAAAGGAAAACATGCATTAATCAAGAATAATTATTTATGTTAATCCAAAATTCATGATTAATTAACAAGATGTGTATTTTGTTATTAAAAGACAGTGTGCACAAGTTAGGGTCAAAAACTTAAACATATTTAACAGGAAAAATCATTTATGCAGTTCTGCCAGAGATAGAAATACATTTTTATAAAACGATTTACCTCATAACTTTGTCCAATTTTTGGCATAGGAGCTAGTCATGACCTAACACACAACATATCCAAAAATGAGACACAGAGGATTTACAGTTTTTGAGTTATTGCAGATCTAGGGTTTGCACATTTGTATTTTTAATGCCAAAACTAAAAGGAATTAGATCAGGCCAGAATAACAAAAGTTGTATTGTAAATAACCATGAATCCAACAAAATTGGTTTCACATTTTTCTGAATTTTCTGTGATTTTCTATGCAATTTACAAGAATCAGAAAAACTGTTATACTATTGGAGTTACCTTTTTGCAATTAAGGCCCTGGAAAGACTTGAGCGTTCGCAATGTGGTCCCTATGGCGGCCGGCCGGCGCGGGCTCGCCAATTCGGCGAGGCCGGCGGCCTTGACCGGGCGGGAGCGGGCCGGGGAGGGGTGGAGGAGGGTCTAGGGCTCGGTTTAGGTACTTGGCGGGCCGGTGGCGGCTCCGGCGAGCGGCGCGCGCGGCGGCCGGGGAGGGGCGGCCGCGGGCTGCCTCGCGTACGCCGGCGAGGATGGCTCGGGCGGTGGCTAAGTTTGTGCGGCGAGCCGTGGAAGAGCTAAAGGAGGGCTCCGGGGCTTCAATTGGTAGTGGAGGCTAGTGGGGCGGCGGTGCACCCGTGTCCGGCCATGGCGGCGAGGTGGCGGCCGTGGCGTGGCGCGGGCGCGGCCGTGCCTTGCTCGGTGTCCCGAACGGTGCGAGGGAGTGCGCGGGGACGACCGAGGGCTTATAAGGCGCGGCGCTACGGTCGGGGAGCGAGGAGGACGGGGGGGGGGGAAATCGCGGCGGGCGGCTCGAGTACGGCGTCGGGCGGGGCGCGCGCGGTGGCGAGGACATACGGGGCGCGTGTTCCGGGGCACGGGAAGGCGGGCGGCGCGGGCTCCGGGCGCCTCGGCGTGCGTGCCGCCTCGGGAAGGCGCCACGCACGGGGAAGGCGCGCCTCGGGCGACGCACCGTCCTTGGGGGCGCGGGCCGGCGGCGCCGCGCGCTCTGAGCGCCGGGCGCGGGCGACATCGCAGGGTGGCGTCGGCCGGCTGGAAAAAGTTTAGAGTGCCCCTGTTTGCACGCGTCAAACTCCAAAAAGTCGAATAAAAGTGCACCAAACAATGAATAGGAAAGTGGTAGATCTAACTACCCTCTACAACTTTCAAAAAGGCCATATAGTGTTTTTCTCAACGGATTTCGCAGGAACGTCGTGCCAACATTGAATGTCGGCCTGTTCTGAAAAACAGAAGGTACAGGCGGTTGACCAAGTTTTTCACCAATTTCCACTCAAAATTTGAAATGCCAATCTACATGAAAGTTGTGTCCCTCAACAAGATGGACAACTTTCATAAAGGTAGATTTTGGAGTGTTTAGGTGAATTTTGGGGAACGCGGCAAAAGTTCCGGACGACATCCGCTGACGCCAACGGTCAAGCGGGGTTTGACCGTGTCTTTGACCAAGGGTTGACTACGGGTGTGTATAGGCTTGGTCAAGGGGTTCATTGGGGTTCATTGACGAGGTTTTCGGGTGATGACCCAAGTTGACCTAGGTTTGACCGGTTTGACCCGGCTGATTTGGTCATTAGCGTTAATGACGGTAATTAAAAACCTGGGGCGTCACAGTCTACCCCCCTTAAGAAGAATCTCGTCCCGAGATTCGAAATTACAAGGGGAGGTGAGAAATGATTCTGGGATAGAGGTGTTACCCATGAAATTCAGTTGGCTTTGCTCCACTTGAGGGCTTGGCTTGTTGTTGTTGATAGCAGATTCGGGGTTCTGCTTCTGCTGCTAGGGCTTCTGCTGCCTGGGTTTCGGGCACTTATTGACAAAATGCCCGGGCTGCCTACAATTGTAACACAAACGGGGTGGAAGATCTTTAGGTTTGGAGATCGGTTGCTGGGCTTCCTGAATAAGGCGGAGCCTCTTCCTCTCCTTTTTCTTTGCCCTCTTCGTGGTTCGCGAAGGTGTTTCACTAGCAGGGAGTTGAGTGGCCTCGCTAGGGTTACATCTTCATTTGCCTTCACGTGGACAAGTCTCCGTACAGGTAATTTCCCACTCACTTACATCTATCTCAGATAATACTCGCTTGTTGCCTCGGATTGCATCTTCTTCTGCTCTAAGATCCATTGGTAGTTGAGAAGGTGGTAATATGGAGTCGGAGGCTTGGGGTTGGTCTTGATTAACATACTCCTCCAACAGATTGAACAAACGGGCTTGTTCGACCATAGAGGCAGAGAAGGACTGAGAGAGACTGGCGGCCAAATTAGTCTGATATGGTTTCCCATAACGTCCTTGGATAACATTGTACACTATCTGGCTCAGCACGGAATTCTGCCCTTCTAGCAATTGAGTGGCGCCGACAATGGTGTTGATGTCCCTCTGGGTGGGTACTTCTGGTGAACAGGGCTTGGAAGGGCGAAACTTCGATTGCATCGGTGGCATTTGTTGTAGTTGTTGAGCCATTTGCTGTTGTGTCTGCAGGAGCTGGCACAACACTTCGGTATGTGCTGCCACGAAAGCTTCGGTCAACATCGTGGGCGACGGTAGCGTAAGATCACCACTACCCGAGGCATCAAAACCATTGGGGTTATTCCATGCCGGTCGGAACATCTGAAAAATTTAAGTCCCTAATTAGCACATGCTTGGAATCTCACCCATAAGCTTATAATTCGAACATATTCTACGAGACTCGTTCACGGTAAGCAATGCAAACCGGACATCCAAACAGTCACAATATCGAATTGATAAAGCTTTGTCCACACATCCCATGATCGGGAATGCAGATGGAACAAAAAGGTACAAGGTGTGTCCTCTTACTACCTCATCGCCGTTCACGAGGAAGCGGACGATAAATGTGCATATGCACAGCTAATAGCAGACATGATCCTCCTATGATACAGAGGTACATCCCTAACAATGTCCAGCGAAACGACTCGAGTTCTTCTATAGGCGGAGTCATGGGTGGCAGCTTGGATTGATTTCTGCTTTCGGTCTGCTCTGAGCTTTTTCTCGACGTCGGGAATGAACACAGGAGAACAGCTTGCTCTAGGGGATTGAAGTAGGTGGAAGGAGAACAAGAACAGTGACACTGCCGAGCTTGGATGGAAATGGAGCTTTCGTATTGGCGGTTCCGGGTAAAAGGTTCTATTTCATAACCGATGCGGGGCCGTAACGATCAGTTGACCCAGTCGGGTATCTGGTGTATACAACACGGAGCTCGACAAGGTCAGCTCACGCGATCTCGGCGTCGTGAATACGGTTGCGGAAATCGAGGGTAGAGCAACGTCATGGCGTCGTATGACCGTGACACTGATGACGATGGGGCTCATCGGTCTAAATAATCGACCGTTATGGGGAGCAGAACGAGAAAAGCTCGGTGTACTACGCTTCACGCTTGTAATAGCATCAAAGAGAAATGTAGCCAAAATGCTTCGATCGATCCTGGGCGTATTTCTTCGCTCGATTCTGAGGACTTGAAGGCTATGAGCACGGACCAAGAACAATACACGATGGATGTGTTGACGCGAAATGTGCACCTAGCGCCAAACACACAGCAAGCCGAACAAGTTGGCTTTACACGCGCAGAGAGTCACGAGACGTGCCAGTCAATTTTTCCTGAAAATTAACAAAAGATAAAGCAGTTAGATACCAAAGCTTGGAACTTGCCGGGTGGTACCAGACAGTTCCATATTTACGGCTAGGAAGCCAGATGGGATGACACATAGCTATAAGAAGCTATTTGCCAATGAGCTAAAACCATTCGGGAACTTATAACAGGAAGAAGTAATATTGCCGAATTGATGACGTAAGCATGACAGCGATCGGTCTTTGTTTGAACAAAGATACACATGCACGAGGCCGTGACCGATCCCCACGATAATTAACATTAAATAAATGAATAAGGTAAAGCACGAACATAAGCATGTAATAAACAACTATGCATAGATCCAAAGCACTAGTCTACCGCATGTCTAGGTACTTTAAAACCCGTCGGGTACGACGCCAAGCAAATCTATCCACCGCATGATACAACTTGCATGAAAGAACGTACCACTTTCCACAAATAGATCTATCCACCGCATGATACAACCTAAATATGGAAAGCTAAAAGCATACATTATTTAAAACATGAATCACGCACGTGTTCTACTCGTGAAGAAACATAACCGAATACGGCTGAACAGCCGATTCGGGGTCCATGAAGAAGGAACGAACATTACCAAGCGAATAAATCTATCAGATTGATTTGAAATCTAATCCACCGGATGATTAGCCCCAAAGCAACCCAAAAACCTGCATCTATCGCATGATACCCGGCTCTTTCAAGATTTATACCAACATTGGCAAGCTTGAACCCGCAACACGTGGCAACCTAGATCGATTCGGTTTCGGCTATCGGAAAGCACAAGATCCACGTGTTAAAACACGAACTCGACTCATACAAGGATCACAGAAGGGTAAAGCCGATCCAAATCTATCTAGATTGGGCAAAAGTATGTTACATGAATCTAAACATAAAGTAAAAACTCAAAGCAACACGGGGTAACTTAATGAATCTATTAGATCTTGCCAAAATCCAATAGAGCCGATAACTAGCTTCGAGCTAGATCTTAGCCTACCGCATGGCTCATGACCTAACAAGAAACCCTCTTGAACCAAGCTTGAATCTACCGCATGACACGAAGCATGGTAACAAGACTACTTGCATCAGATCTAAATCCACCGCATGATACTAGACATGATACAAGGTTGCCGGTACTCACGGAGGTCGACGGATCGATGAACCCTCTCGAAGAACTCGACGACACGACAAATGGACTCTAGGGTTTGGCGTAAGGCCGGTTTGTATTGAGGAATGATTGTGTTTGTTACATACATTCAGGGCTCATATTTATACCTTGCGAAGTACAATCTCGAATGGATTCGCTGCCTAACTTATCTCTAAGCTTGATCGCCTATCTATCCATTCGCCCTTCCTGCTTGAGCCACGTCACCATCCAATCCCGCAAAATCAGCTCTACTGTTCCTTTGCCAAACGGGAGCAGATAGCCGACCGCATCTCTTTACCGAATACATCTGAAAAGATCTTTCCTTCCACCAGACGGACTCCTCATCGAGCTGGACCCACAAGTCAGACTCCTTACCAAATTTTGGTGTTAACACATGCCCCTTCAATTGCGGGATAAAAGTAATTTTGTTCCGCAATTGACTCCAGCTACGAACACTTTCAAATCGAATCTGTCAACACCTGTTCTTCTTTCTTCGCAATCCGCCGGAATCCTCATCCAGATCCAAACCCTAAATCCTCTTGCTCGAAGCTCAAATTCCCAATGGCGGCTCAAAACCAAGACGCTCAGGTAAATTCCCCTTCCGTAAGTTTCATTCGGCATTTAGGTTTTCAAATTTACCTAAGATCTCTCTTCCGCTTTTCCTCAGGAGCCTTCCACTGAGCTTCTGATTCGCACCGGGGCCAATTCGAGATCCTATTATCTTGGTCCCGTGGGGAACTCTGATCCTCAAGATTTCATTGCGGCTGAATCTTAGAGGATCCCTTTCAAAGCAGCTCTGTCCCCACCTCCTCGGTGGCAAGACGCTTTCAAGAACTGGCCCTTGCCTCCAATCGCAGGCTGGAAAACTTGGTACCGGAGGATTCTCGCAGACAAGAGTGCATTGACCAACAACTGGGATACCCTCCGCATTGCTCAGTGTTTGGAGTTATCCTTGGCCGAATCCCCCAAGAACGAAGACCTTCTGATAGCGGCTTGCCATTTTTGGTCAAACGGCGTCAACGCCTTCCTCTTTGGCCACGGCCCAATGTCTCCAACTCTGGCCGATGTGTATATGATCACTGGCCTTGACATTACAGGATCTATTCAGCCTTGGGAATTCAAAAACTCTTCTCGGCAAACAGGGGTGAAGCCAGGGAACGGATACAAGCATTACATCTTGAAGCACATGAAGGACAATCGCCTTGGTGAAGTCGAATACAGGGCATTTCTGAACATGTGGCTGTGCAGATTTGTCTTCTGTGGCAAAGCCAATGAGCCTACCCTGAATCACATCACAATGGCGTCTCATTTGGTCAGTGGCAACCGCCTCCCCCTTGGAAAATTCCTCCTAGGCAGTGTGTACCATATGCTTCACCAAACTGTCACCCAAATGTATACTAGCCAGAGGATAACATGTGTCAATGGTCCTTGGTGGTTTGTTCAAATGTTGCTGCAACTCCACATGCATCAGATCATTGGTGTTGATTTGAACACCAGGCTCTTCCCTTTATCCAATCACCCTGAAGGGGAGCCCCAAGCCACCAGAGGATGCCAGAATTATGGAGAAGCGGCTTCAATCGTTCTTGTTCAGCGAGACATCGCCCGCCTTTTCGAGCTATTCTTCAAAGGTTTCTAGAATCCTCTCTGGCTTCCTTATCTGGACAATGACACTTTGATTTTCCCTTGTGACTTCTCTTTTGAATCCGAACGCCAAGATGGGAGATTCTTAGAAATCCTCAACATCATAATCCGCCCATGTATGCTGCCAGCTGAATTCAATGGAGGAAGGCTGAACTCTAGTACTTATGAATATTATCAGCCCAATGTAATGGCTAGGCAACTTGGGTGTGGACAAATGCCCCCAAGACTGTTCCTGCATGAGTTCCTCAAGCCCAGAGAGGAAATTAAAGAACTTATGCACAGTAGCAGGGTTTTCCATTATGTGTGTAGTCCCACTATCTACACCTGGCCTTTTGTGCCCACAACCATAGCTCACTCCACCTTCAACTCCTGGTGGTAAGAATTTCATGATCATATCTTCAGTGAGCCTGTGCACTTGTTCTGTGCAGAGTTGATGCCTGATTTTCTGCCAACTTCAAAGGTAATATAATTAACCTTTGGATCAGACATTTCCCATTTCAATCATGATTCTGATCCCATTTCTTTTACTCACGAATGCGGTGCTCGCCCTCAAGCCGGGAATATCACCTATAATGATGTAGGCCCGATCTCAAAGATCGGGATTCGCATCCCCAACTCGGCTCGCCTAATGGCCAGGTTTGCCACAACTGATCCAAGCCTCTCCAGCCTTGCTGCTGATAGGAGGCAAGGTTTGTCTCTGATTGCCCCTCCAAATGCCAAAAGGAGGAGAACTGTCAAGAAAATTCTTGTTGAGGTAAAATCTTTTACTTTCTTGATCACAAAATTACTCTGGTTCTGATAAATCATATATTGTGCATTTTCAGACCAGAGCCCAGCAGCCTTCAGTGCCAGAACCTGCCAATGCCCCATCCACTGGTATGACCTTTATTGTCCTCTTTTAAGGATGAACACTGGCATTTACCCTTTTAATTTGACACTTGCAGAAGAAACAATGGAAGAACAACTTGTGGACATCCCAGTGTCTCAACAAGCAAGTCCATCTGGGGTTGAATTGCCTATCCCAGTGGAGATCTCATCTTCATCACCCTCTGCAGAAGAAGTGAATTCTCCAGAGATGAGTCTCCCAATCCAGCCAGAGCCGTCAAGTCCTCCAAGGGCACAATCACCTGTTGGTCATGCAGAGACACCAATCCCAACAGAGGTGGATCCAACTCCTCTTCAGCCAGAAGCCCATGAGTTACCATCGACTGTATCAACACCTTCTAACTTGGAAGCTTCAACTCTACCTGGAGCACCTTCTTCACCTGTGATTGCCCCTGCTCAAAATCTTGCCCCAGCTCAAGAAATCAGTCATGAGGTACTCATTTGCACTTAACTCTACTACCTTTACTTTTAGCACCCTTAACTCGGTAATACTGCTTCTTAGGATCAGGCCCCATCATCATCAAGCCTGCCAACGGGGAACAATCCAGTTGCCGAGGCGATGGAAGGAATGCACCAACCTCTGTCAGATGAGGTGCTAGCAAAGCTTAGAGAAATTGTTGCCTGGCTGGAAAGAGATGCACAAGATCAGTTCAAGGATCTCGATCACTTCGAGGAGATGCTTGAATCTATCAGCCAAGAACTTCCTGAGGATATCAGTGCTTCTCTGGTATCCATCTGTGGCTTGGACATCCTTTATGCGCCCATAAGGCACGCTTTGAGGAAATTGCGCTCCTGCCCGGCTATTGAAAAGAAGAGAGCCGATGCCGAACAAGCCATGAACGGGGCGCAATCCCAAACAAGAGAGCCACAAAGATACATTGGCTAGTCCGTGGGCTTCTTGTGATCTGAAAATTGCCAAGAAAGCTGCTCTAGAGGCAGAACTGAGAAGCCTGTCAGCTGAGATAGAGGCTGATAAAAAGAAAATAGCCGAGCTCCCTGGATTGATAGAAAAGACCCAAGCGGAAGCAAAATCGGCTATCGCCAAGATAGAGCAATGCGATGCAGAACTCACCACCTTGTCTAGCGCCCAAAAAGACTGCCAGGAGTTGTTAGGCAATTTCCGCCAAGCAACATCCAAGGCCCGTGGTGTGATTGCGAAATACTTGAACATTTGAATGCTCCAATTGATGTATAACCGAATTGATCGCTCTTGTGATATTTTTCTTGCAATTTTGTTTCCTTTTTTCTTCTGTGCTCCTTCAAGCGTAATGCTGAACGACCCTTTCGGCAGAGAAACGCCAACACCCGAATGGCACTTTGACTCCTCTCAGCCGAGCCAGTCAATCGAATACGACTCAGCCTAGAACTCCAAGCGACCCATCGGCAGCCCGGTCAAGGAAACCTTTCCACCTCCCAATTTTTTCGGGATATGCGCCACGATCCAGAGCCACAACTCGAAGCCACGATCTGTCTTGCCAGGCCTATAAATGAAACCGTAGGTGCCCCTAGCTCTCCACCAAGTCTTCTAGCTCTCGAATCTTTGCCAATCTCAGTTCTTCCTCCTTCCAAACAGTGCACATCCCAAACCAACATGGTGCGCCGCCTCAACCGCCGCCGAGCCTCCGATGAGGCAGAGGGGAGCAGCGCCAATGCGCGCTGGAGGCAATGATCGTCGATTCCTCTTCTTTGCTTCAACTTTGATCTTCTTCTTGTTTTGACGACCATCTCCTTTTCAGGTTGATTCAGTGGAATCCGTCTCCTGCGCCGGCCAATCAACCCCTTCCGGACGACTCCTCCGAGTCCGACGACCACTCCCCCGTGCCCTACGGGGAGCTCGACGCCCTCCGCTTCAAGGAGGAGCTGGAGACGGCCCGGCGCGAGCTAGAGGACGTCTCCAAGAAGGCGGGCATAGCCGAGCTGGAATGGGAGGACCAGCGCAAACAGCTGCTGGAAACCATCGACGGTACAGCCCTGAAATCAGCTCTTTGATCCAACCCGGCTTTTGATGCTAATCTCCTTTCTTCTTGCTCCTTGCAGCCCGCGACGCCGAGCTCAACCAGCTGAAGGCGCTGGTGGAGCAGCTGGCCGACAAGGTGAACGCCCGCGGTGACACGCCGGCGGAGCGCCCGGGCGCGGTGGAGCACCGCGTCGACGAGGTGGCCACCCATGGCGTTCGCTTGGGCACCACCCCACGGGCACCGGCCGCCATGGCGACGCATACGGACGTCGACTACTCCACCAGGCCGCGCGGCTTCCGGGGCAGCGCGCCAGAGGACATTGAGGAGATCGAGCTCATTTTGGAGCGCCTTGATGGCCATGGCGACGCCATTGCCGAAATCACTCATCCCCAATCTGTGTTGAACAGGCTCTTCGACTAGATTGTATTAGGGATGTTTGAACATCGGCAATAAAGAACTTTTGATTTCTGTGCTTGCAATGCGACGATCTTTACATTTTCCTCCGTGAATCTTGTTTTTTCCTTAAACGTATTCGGGAACTATCTTGAGCCGAACACGTGAGAACGGATGCCCCTTGGCGCAGAATCCACAGAAGATCCCCGATTCGGCAATCCATAAGCACTGTTCAAGCAACAAACCCCTTCGCATCCAGGAGAAAACCCTGCCGTTTGGTATTCCAACAGTGCGTACTGGCTAGTCATCACTCCCAATGCACTCCTTCGGTCAATAAAATAGCCTGCTGGGATGCCCTGCAAATCCACTCGCACACTCATCCATCACTTCTCATCTCTTCCCTCGTCTTCAGAGGAAAAAACCCCAAGGCCATGGACAAAGGCAAGCAGCCCCAGGAGAGCAGCCCTCCAAAGAAACACACGATTCGAAGGTGAGTTTTCCCTTGATTCACTTCCTGTTTCCCCACTTGATCTTGTGTTTTACCTCCCCTTCTTTTCCTCTTTCAGCCTTGATTTGCTCCCTGAAGAAATCATCGGGACCGAAGATGTGCCTGAGTACATCTCCTCCAACTCCTCCCTCGAAGCAGAGGACGCCACGCCTGAACAGAGGACCAGCCATCAGCTGCGCCGCCGCGTTCGGCACTTGGAGCATGGCCTCAGGGACATCACCACTCATTGCCAAGCCGAACGCGAGCGCCGCATGGCTCTGGAGGCACTAGTGGGGGGTAAATGCTTCTGACCTTTTCTTGACTTTGTGCCCGCATCTGGATTTCTTGCCCCTAACATCCACTCCTTTGCTTCAGATGTCTCTGACAGGTACAACAACCTGAAGACGGCCTGGGACAGCTTGGTGGAGGCCGCGAACCATGGTCACCCCCGTGCCTTCCAAGTTGCCGTCACGGTGGTCTTGGAACAACTGAAGAGGGAGCAGCCGGAGAAGAAGCAAAGAAAAGATTGAATCATACTTTCGCTTCTTCCTCCACGCCTTCTGCTTCCCACCTCCTCGAGGTTCTGATCGCCAGGGCTGTTGGATGTAAACCTGCAAGAAGCAGTTGTAATGTAGTTTTTGTGCTAAGGGCAATGCATCTAGGTACTGGCCATTTCTTCTGTTTGTGGATTTTTTGTTCTGAAGGCGGCCTCGTTCTTGAGCGCCGGCTGTCTCTGTGTCAGATGTGTGTAATCATCGATCGATCTCATTGCTAGGATAATATTTCTTTAGATACCTTCCATTTATTGCGGCGGAAAATTCTTCTCCTAGCAAAGTTTTCAATATATATGCATTACCAGGGACGCATCTGACCACACGGAAAGGTCCTTCCCAGTTAGGGGACCATTTGCCGAATTCACTGTATTTAGTTCCAATCGGCAATAGCGCTTTCCAAACCAAATCGCCTTCTGCAAATTGCCTTACTTTTACCTTCTTGTTGTAGTACTTGGCAACCCGCAGCTTGTTTTTCTCAATGTTTTCCAGGGCCCTAAGACGGATCATGTGTAAATCCTCTAGCTCGTCCATCATTAGACCACCGTAATCCTTGGAGCTCAAATCTTTATGTAACACAACCCTCCTTGAATCGGATTTGTCACACCCGATTTTCCGTAGAAAACCGAATGCATCTCATATGTGTGCCAGGATCACAATTTCACACATATGATAGACCCATGAGTGTAATATCACAAGACACTGCTCAAAAACGTACAGAAAAGGTTTATTAACTTTTATTACACTCACGAAGGTAGACACAAATGTCTTTACACGAACATCGATAACTATGAAGACGCGACTCCATCTTCATCTTCCACAGGCTTCTCGATCGGTTGATCGCATCCTCGAACTCCTCGTAGTCGGTGAAGTACTCCACTCCAGGATTCTTCTCTGCGAACGGCGTAAGCAAGGATGAGTACACTTATGGTTGGTACTCGCAAGGCCACGGAAATAACCGGAAAGCAATATTAATCCATCTTTAAGTTCAATTAATCATGTGAGGGTCCAGGCCGCTCTTGACCGTGAGCACGGGCCGATCGATCGCCTTTACACTCGAGAGGTTGCACACTTTTCCCACGGTTCGCGTAAAAGTTCCAAAGAACTTTGAACCCAACCCGCATGTGCCGATCGGGCACAATACCACACTTCCGAGGTGTGATTGCATAGGGACGCTACGAAGCCTTTACAAAGATATGCAAAAGACTAACGACCCGCATAGTTACGGATCGGGCGGACCATAACCCTCCCTAGTGGTCGGCACCTTAGCAAAGGTCGCTACCCCAAAAGGACCGGGCTATACCCCCGCAACCCGGATCCCCCTCTCGCTCCTTTCGGAAAAGGGCCATCGGATCAATCGCACACCTAATTAATTGGCTAAGCCGAGCCATATGGACTGTGGTTGCACCGTTTTCCGGGTGGTTCTCCATGTTCCGATTAACTTATAGTGTTCTTGATTAAAGCATAGGTAGAAGGGTGGTTAGGGTCACTTGCCTTTCTCCAACGATAAGCTACTTTCCTTATCCGCAAAGCTCGCACTTGAACTTCCTCGAACGGCGTGTTGGCTACGATCATGCAAGAAAACATACAATAAATAAAACAATACATCAAACATTACCAAAAGACTAAAACAAGCTTTTAGAAATGACGGGCTCGAAGAGACGATCGCGTGGACATCAAGAACGCGTAAAACGAAGCTAGGATGGAAAAGTTATGGCTGAAACAAGGTTCAGGGACTAAATTGTGATTATCTGAAAGTTTTAGGGGTTTTTCTGCAAGATTTCAGGGACCTAAACATAAATATGTGTGAAAGTAGAAGGTCTAACATGAAAAAGGTCAAAGGATAGGCTATTAAACATGAAAACTATGGAGATCAGGGGCCTAGATATAAAAATCAGGACCTAGTTGTAAGGCTTTTATATAGGTGGAAGGATATTTTTGTAATATTAAAAACCGCAGGGTCCTTTTTGCAAAAGTGCCTGGGCAGCCGGCGGGTGGGCTGTGCTGGCGACGCGTGGCGGCTCGTGATTGGTCGGCTGACGCGAGCGATGACGTGGCGATGACGCAGGCTGTGGACTGGCCTGGTGGACCTGGTCCATGGTCCACGGTGGACCGGACCCAAGGGGTACGGGTTGGTTTTAATCCGGGGCCGTCCGCCGGATCGGATGGCCATGATGGCATGTGGGCGTCGGGCGGCGGCGGCGGCCGGCGGCGGCGGCGGCGGCGCGGCGGCGCCGGCGGCGGGGCTCGCCGGCGATGGCCATACGGGGCTCCCGGCACCATTTGCGGCGGGGAAAGCACCGGGACGGAGAGGAGGAGGCGGGGAACTCACCGGAGGCCTTGGAAGGGAGCTAGGGGCGCCGGCGGAGGAGATCGACGGCGAGGGGCGGAGCTCCGGCGGCCTCTTCGTGGCGGCGGCGATGCGGTGCGGGAGGAGAGGAGGGGAGCGGTGCGGGGTGAAGAGGAGAGGGTGGCCGTCCCTTTTATAGCTCGGAAAGGGGAGGGAGAAAGGCGCGGAGGCGGTGGATTGGGAGCTCGCCGGCCGGCCATTAATGGCGGCGGCGGCTCGGCTCGGTGCGGGCCGTTACGGTAGGGGGAAAGGGTGAGTGCGGTGGGGGAGGTGGAGCGGCGCATTGATGGCGAAGGCGGACGGGCGCGGGGAAAAGGAAGGGGCGGCGCGGGAGTGTGGGATGGGGCGGCGGCGGCGGGGGAGGAAGGGGGCGCGGCGCCGGAGGAAGAAGAAGCCCCCGACGTGTGGGCCCCACACGTCGGCGGGTGAGAGAGGGAGAGGAGGGAGGGGAGGCGGCGGGGTGGGCCGTTGGGCCGAAAAGGGAAGTTGGGCCGCGGGGTTAGGTTAGATTTGTTTTTTTTTCTTTTTCTTTTCCTTTTCTTTTCAAATCCTTTTCAAACCAAATTCAAAACCTTTTAAATTCAAAACTTTTTCAACTTTTCAAACACAAATTTTAACACAAATTTACTCAACTATTTTAAGACTTTTCACAAATCATTTTTACAACTTTTCAACCATTTTTTTATTCAAACCTTCATTTTTTTTAAACTTTTACACCAATTTCCACAAATTTTTTTCACAATTAATTTAAGGACTTTTTCACAAATATTTTCTTTTTAAGACTTTTAAAATCACACCACAAGCAAAACTCATGCATTTCAACATGATGCACAAACACTTGATTGTTTCTAATTATTAAATGATGTTTAATTTAATTAAAGGCAAATTTATTTATTCAAATTTACTAAATCCTTAGAAATAAAACTAAACCATGTTGCTAACAATATTTTATTGTGATGGAATTTTCGGGTGTTACAAATCCTACCCCCTTAAAAAGAATCTCGTCCCGAGATTCGGAGGGATCGGGAAATAAGAGGAGATACAAGATGTTCTTGATAGATGATGGTTTACTATCACGAGCTTGTTCACTTCTACTTCTTCTTCAGAGCTTGTAGCGGCAAACTCAATCCTATCTCCTTGCGGGGTAGTTAAGAGCACCGACTTCTTGGCACACAAAATGATTCCATCATGCTTGCTTAACCAATCCATACCAAGGATCACATCTATTCCACCGGATGTTAGAATCACTAAGTGTGCTTCAAAATCTATCTCTTCGATCTTAAGATTGACCGTGGGCATACATAGGTGGATTTCATTTCACCGTTTGGGGAACTAATTAGCAAATGTGTCTTCATGGAACTCTTGGGTACATCATGCTTTGTCACGAATCGTTCAAGTAATAAATGAATGCGATGCCCCGGAATCAAATAAAACCGTTGCAGGTACGGTGTTGATAAGAAACGTACCAATCACAACATCTTTGTCTCCTTGAGCTTCTTCACCGTCACATGGTTCACTCTACCATGCATATTGTTCTCGTTGACCTCTCGTTATCTCTCCGGGGTGTCCGCATATTGCGTTGAGGGCAAATGCGGCGTAGTGTCCCAATTCTCCGCGGTTGAAGCATCCACCGGGGTGAACCGGGAGTGGTGTTCCTTACCGGTGCACCCGAGCGATTCGATGAGGATTTGGAGCCCGAGGTGTCATTGGGTTGGAATCTTCGGGTTCATCAAACGAACGATACCGCCGACTCCGTCCATGACTTTTACCTTGTGTGCTAGAACGAAACCGAGAGTCTTGCGATGAGTTGTAACGAGGGCGGGTGTTACCGCTATATTGACCTTGAGGTTGAAACTTGCGCTTCGTTCACGGAGTTCCTTGCGTTTATTCTCCAAGCCTATAGCCTTATTGAGTAACATCCGAAAGTTAAGAAATGTGTGGCTCGCAACCGATAGTTAAGTGGGCCTATCAAACCATCGAGAAAGCGTTCTTGTCTCTTTGCATCCGTGTTGACTTCATCCGGTGCATAGCGGGACAAATGAGTAAACCGATCCGGATACTCACTAACGGTCATGTTACCTTGCTTTAGAGCTAGAAATTCCTTCTTCTTCGCCTTCTTCACACCAATTCGGGATGTGATGTGTACGAAAACTCTCCCGGAACTCCCGCCGGGTAATGGTGTCGCAGCAAAGATGTGCGACGGTGTAAGCATCCCACCAATCGTAGGCCGCACCGCCGGACGTCCCGAGGCATACAAAACCTTCTCACGATCATTGCATTGGGTGATATTCAGCATCTTGTTGATGGTCTTGAGCCAATCATCGGCATCGAGGGGATCTACAGAATGGGAGTAAGTGGGCGGGTTGTGGCTCATGAATTCTCTATGCTTGTTCACTGGTGGTGGAGGTGGTGGAGGTCCTTGTGGTGGTGGTCGGTTCCTGCCGTGCTTGTAGATTCCGGACGGTGGCGGTGAGGTTCGAATCAACCGCATCCGTTCCGTAAAGAACCGCCGCATCGCGGGATCCATTGCCAATTCTTGTGGGGGAGGAGAGAACTTGATTCAGCCGATTGATGATGAACGGAATATCCCGTCCAGCCTCCCGACCCGATGTTTACCATTTGATTGTTAGAGAGAAGTTTTCCGATAGGAGGTTGAATTGATAAAGGTGCATCGAGAGAAAAGGGGCTAAGATTTAAATTTTAACTTTAATTATTTTATTGATGTATTTGTGGCCATCACTCTACAAAAACATTTCAATCATGTCAAAGATCCAAATCATGCATGTTTACAATCAACAAGCATTAACATCGCACGTCCTCACAAGAACGGCTCTATCGGAACGAAACTGATAGAAGGGGTAGGCAACCTAAGAAACTTATCCTATAAAGCACGTGTGGTAGTTCAAGGTGGAAGAACAAGAATTAGATTCAGTGTAGAAGAAAACAAAAGATATGATTTTGTTAAAGAAATAAGAATAAAATATTTTTTTAAGCGTAAATAAGATATTTTGAATGCCGGAAAGGCTTTCTAGATAAAGAGTCCTTAATATCGACCATTTCTATCCGAGGCCGCGTCCTACGATCGGCAATGCTCGATACCACTCTGTCACACCCGATTTTCCGTAGAAAACCGAATGCATCTCATATGTGTGCCGGGATCACAATTTCACACATATGATAGACCCATGAGTGTAATATCACAAGACACCGCTCAAAAACATACGGAAAAGGTTTATTAACTTTTATTACACTCACGAAGGTAGACACAAATGTCTTTACACGAACATCGATAACTATGAAGACGCGACTCCATCTTCATCTTCCACGGAGCTTTGACTGGTTGATCGCATCCTCAGAACTCCTCGTAGTCGGTGAAGTACTCCACTCCGGGATTCTTCTCTGAACAGCGTAAGCAAGGATGAGTACACTTATGGTTGGTACTCAGCAAGGCCACAGAAATAACCGGAAAGCAATATTAATCCATCTTTAAGTTCAATTAATCATGTGAGGGTCCAGGCCGCTCTTGACCGTGAGCACGGCTGATCGATCAGTTTTACACTCTGCAGAGGTTGCACACTTTTCCCACGGTTCGCGTAAAAGTTCCAAAGAACTTTGAACCCAACCACGCATGTGCCGATCGAGCACAATACCACACTTCCGAGGTGTGATTGCATAGGGACGCTACGAAGCCTTTACAAAGATATGCAAAAGACTAACGACCCGCATAGTTACGGATCGGGCGGACCATAACCCTCCCTAGTGGTCGCACCTTAGCAAAGGCTGCTACCCCAAAAGGACCGGGCTATACCCCCGCAACCCGGATCCCCCTCTCGCTCCTTTCGGAAAAGGGCCATCGGATCAATCGCACACCTAATTAATTGGCTAAGCCGGAGCCATATGGACCGTGGTTGCACCGTTTTCCCGGGTGGTTCTCCATGTTCCGATTAACTTATAGTGTTCTTGATTAAAGCATAGGTAGAAGGGTGGTTAGGGTCACTTGCCTTTCTCCAACGATAAGCTACTTTCCTTATCCGCAAAGCTCGCACTTGAACTTCCTCGAACGGCGTGTTGGCTACGATCATGCAAGAAAACATACAATAAATAAAACAATACATCAAACATTACCAAAAGACTAAAACAAGCTTTTAGAAATGACGGGCTCGAAGAGACGATCGCGTGGACATCAAGAACGCGTAAAACGAAGCTAGGATGGAAAAGTTATGGCTGAAACAAGGTTCGGGGGCTAAATTGTGAATATCCGAAAGTTTTAGGGGTTTTCTCGGATAATTTCAGGGACCTAAACATAAATATGTGTGAAACTAGAAGGTCTAATATGTATAAGGTTAAGGATAGGCTATTAAACATGAAAACTATGGAGATCGGGGGCCTAGATATAAAAATCAGGACCTAGTTGTAAGGCTTTTATATAGGTGGAAGGATATTTTTGTAATATTAAAAACCGCAGGGTCCTTTTTGCAAAAGTGCCTGGGCAGCCGGCGGGTGGGCTGGCCGGGCGACGCGTGGCGGCTCGTGATTGGTCGGCTGACGCAAGCGATGACGTGGTGATGACGCAGGCTGTGGACTGGCCTGGTGGACCTGGTCCATGGTCCACGGTGGACCAGACCCAAGGGGTACGGGTTGGTTTTAATCTGGGCCGTCCGCCGGATCGGATGGCCATGATGGCATGTGGGCGTCGGGCGGCGGCGGCGGCAGCCGGCGGCGGCGGCGGCGGCGCGGCGGCGCGGGCGGCGGGGCTCGCCGGCGATGGCCATACGGGGCTCCCGGCACCATTTGCGGCGGGGAAAGCACCGGGACCGGAGAGGAGGAGGCGGGGAACTCACCGGAGGCCTTGGAAGGGAGCTAGGGGCGCCGGCGGAGGAGATCGACGGCGAGGGGCGGAGCTCCGGCGGCCTCTTCGTGGCGGCGGCGATGCGGTGCGGGAGGAGAGGAGGGAAGCGGTGCGGGGTGAAGAGGAGAGGGTGCTTGTCCCTTTTATAGCTCGGAAAGGGGGAGGGAGAAAGGCACGGAGGCGGTGGATTGGGGAGCTCGCCGGCCGGCCATTAATGGCGGCGGCGGCTCGGCTCGGTGCGGGCCGTTACGCGTAGGGGGAAAGGGTGAGTGCGGTGGGGGAGGTGGAGCGGCGCATTGATGGCGAAGGCGGACGGGCGCGGGGAAAAGGAAGGGGCGGCGCCGGAGTGTGGGATGGCCGGCGGCGCGCGCGGGGGGAGGAAGGGGGCGCGGCGCCGGGAGGAAGAAGAAGCCCCCGACGTGTGGGCCCCACACGTCGGCGGGTGAGAGAGGGAGAGGAGGGAGGGAGGCGGCGGGGTGGGCCGTTGGGCTGAAAAGGGAAGTTGGGCCGCGGGGTTAGGTTAGATTTGTTTTTTTTTTCTTTTTCTTTTCCTTTTCTTTTCAAATCCTTTTCAAACCAAATTCAAAACCTTTTAAATTCAAAACTTTTTCAACTTTTCAAACACAAATTTTAACACAAATTTACTCAACTATTTTAAGACTTTTCACAAATCATTTTTACAACTTTTCAACCATTTTTTTATTCAAACCTTCATTTTTTTTTTAAACTTTTACACCAATTTCCACAAATTTTTTTCACAATTAATTTAAGGACTTTTTCACAAATATTTTCTTTTTAAGACTTTTAAAATCACACCACAAGCAAAACTCATGCATTTCAACATGATGCACAAACACTTGATTGTTTCTAATTATTATATGATGTTTAATTTAATTAAAGGCAAATTTATTTATTCAAATTTACTAAATCCTTAGAAATAAAACTAAACCATGTTGCTAACAATATTTTATTGTGATGGAATTTTCGGGTGTTACAAGATTGCACTTCCCACGGTAGAACCGCGTGATGCCCGTAAACCAATTCATAAGGAGAGGTCTTTGTAGCTCCATGGGGGGCCATTCGGTAAGCCCACAGTGCCTCACTGAGTACCGAATGCCACTTTCTTGGCTTCTGGTCGATTTTTTTTGGATCAGCTTGATCATGATCTTATTAGAAGCCTCTGCTTGACCATTAGCTTGGGCGTAATAGGGAGAAGAGTTAAACAATTTGATCCCCATGCTTTAGGCAAATTCTCTGAACTCCAGTGACACGAATTGTGCCCCTTGATTAGTGGTGATCGTCTGAGGGATTCCAAACCGATAGATGATGTGCTCCTTGACAAATTCAACCATGTTTTCCGACGTCACCTTCTTTAGCGGAATCGCCTCAACCCATTTGGTAAAATAATCCGTAGCCAAAAGCACGAACTTATGCCCCTTGCTAGATGGTGGATTAATCTGGCCAATCAAGTCTATACCCCGGCCCTCGAATGGCCATGGCTTGATGATGGGATTCAATGCTGATGCGGGGACCCTTTGAATATTTCCAAACCTCTGGCAATCCTGACATCCCTTGTAATACTCAAAGCAATCCTCTAATATCGTCGGCCAAAAGCACCCAGCTTGTCTAATAACCCATTTCATACGGTAGGCCGATTGGTGTGCTCCACATATCCCATCGTGCACTTCGCTCATCATTTTCTTGGCTTCTTCAGGACCCAGGCATCGTAATAGTACCCCTTCTAATGATTTATAGAATAAATTATCATCCAGAAGAACGAACTTTATAGCCTTGTACCTGAGCTTCCTAGAGACCTTTCGGGGTGGATCCTTCAAGTAATCAACGATCTCTTTTCTCCAATCATTTTCTGCAAGATCCGTCCCTAGTGCACACACCTCTGCAGCAAACGCTTCTTGACTCTCCTTGTAACCAGAGGCACTTTGAGCCAGCCTATTTGCTTCTTCGTTATGCTCCCTAGGAATATGCTGTAGAGTTACCAACGGGAAGCTCTTCAAGATTTCCCTGCATTCTTCGTAGTAACTCCTCAGCGCTTCACTTTTGCACTCGTATTGGCCGTTCAATTGCTTGATCACCAGCTCTGAATCTCCATAAACTTCAACCGAAGAACAGTTTCAACTTCTCTCAAATATTGAAGCACTCGAAGTAATGCTTCGTATTCGACTTGGTTATTTGTGACAGTGGGCTGTATAGGGATGGCAAATTCAAACATCTCACCTTTAGGCGAAATCAGTAGGATCCCTACTCCCCCACCTTTACCACATGATGATCCATCAAAAAATAAAGCCCAAGGGGTAATTTCAAGCAAATCAATTGACGGATCGCGATGTTCGTTATAAAATTGGCAATGATCTGTCCCTTGATAGCCTTTGCCGATTCGAACTTTAACTCGAACTCTGATAAGGCCAAGATCCATTTGCCAATCCCGCCGTTCAAAATTGGCATAGACAACATATGTTTTATTACATCGAACTTGGAATACACAAAGTGCATTCGGCATTCAACAGTAGTGCCGAAACATTGCACACGAGTAGTACACGCAAAGAGACAGCCTTCTCTACAGCCGAATACCTGGTTTCAGGATCAAGTAATTTTCGGCTAAGATATGCTACTACCCGCTCCTTTCCTTCGAATTCTTGAATAAGGGCCGATCCAATGGTTTGGGTATCGGCCGCCACGTACAACTTGAAAGGCTTATCCAGTTGAGGAGGAACCAACACCGGTGGCTCCTTCATGTACTGCTTGATCTCGTCGAAAGCCTTTTGTTGTTCGTCGCCCCATGTGAACTTCTGATCTTTCTTTAGCTTCAACAGTGGAGAGAATGGCAAAAACTTCTGTGACAAATTTGAAATGAATCTTCTCACGAAATTGATTTTGTCGAGCAGTGATTGTAATTCCTTGAGATTAGTTGGAGGAACAACTTCATCGATGGCCTTCATGCTCTTCTTGCCAACTTCAATTCCCCCTTCGTGAACTAGAAATCCCAAGAACTCCCCAGCTGACACCCCAAAAGCGCACTTGTTCGGGTTCATCTTTAAACCATGCTTCCGGGTGCACTCCAAGGTCCTCTTCACATCTTCCAAATGTGTGTCATGACTTAGGGACTTGATTACCACATCATCAATGTAGATTTCCACAATTTTGCCGATCAACTCGTGAAAAATGTAATTCATGGCTCGATGATAAGTTGCACCGACATTCTTTAACCCAAATGTCATGACTATCCATTCAAACAGGCCTATATGACCAGGACATCTGAAGGCCGTCTTTGATATGTCCTCTATTGCCATGAAGATTTGGTTGTAACCCGCATTGCCGTCCATGAAACTAATGACTTTGTGTCCAGCTGTGGCGTCAATCAACAAATCGGCAATAGGCATTGGGTAACCATCCATCGGAGTAGCCCTATTCAGGTCCCTGAAATCTATGCAGACCCTCATTTTTCCATTCTTCTTGTACACAGGGACAATGTTAGAAATCCACTCCGCATATCTGCATGGCCGAACGAAGTTTGCATCAAGTAATCTTTCAACCTCTTTCTTCACATCGGCCAATACCTCATCCTTGTAGATTTTCCGGGGTGGTTGCTTGTATGGTTTGAAACCAGATTTGATTGGCAACCGATGCTCGACGATAGAACGATCCAATCCGGGCATCTCCGAATAATCCCGGTGTGAAGCAATCCTTGTATTCCTTGAGAAGCTTAATTAATTCCCCCCTGAAGTCGGGCTGCAAGTTTGCGCTGATGAACGTCGGCCTTGGCTTATCACCGCTTCCAATGTCAACCTCTTCTAATTTATCAGCCGACATGAATCCTCGCCCCAACTTGCCATCAGTGCCATCTACGGGGTTCTCCATTAAAAATTACTATAAGAGCCGACTGCTTGAATCGGCCGTTGATCACCGCCGACAGTTCAACAGGACCTTCTCCCCGCCTTTCCCCGAGAAACAATCAATACCTTTGTATTCCCGGAAGGTCGGTTCCATGTTCGCCACGCTCACGGAGTCATCCGCTTGGACGACCTCAATCTCATCATCCACCCACCGGATAAGCCGCTCCGGTGCATGGTGGATGGGACGCAACAATTGGCATGAATCCAGTCCCGCCCAAGCAGTAGGCTGTAGGCTCCTTTACCTTCGATAACAAAGAAGGTAGTGAGCAGTGTCTTGGACCCGATCATCAAATCCATATGAGCGCATCCCTTGGTATCTGAAGGATTCCCAGCGAAATCATTCAGTATTATGCTTGTAGGCGTCAGATCGCTCGGGCCCATGCCAAGTTTCCTGAAGGTGGTGTATGGCATTACGTTGACTGCCGCTCCACCGTCGACAAACATCTTGGTCAATGGCTTACCATTGACGTATCCTCTCAAGTACAATGGCCTCATATGTCGATTCTTGGCCGGTTTGTCGAAAATTGCCTGCTTGGCCAGCACCAGTTGTGCCATCATCCCCCCCGACCTGCTCATCATCTAGGGACGCTTCTTCCTGCACAACCTGGTTAGCAGGAGCCATGAATTCGTTCGGCAGAAAATATACCATGCAAGTTGGAGCCGAACGCCTCGATCCTTCCGGTTGGTCTTTTGGGCGCCACACCTGCTTTGTTTGGATCCCGGCCTGCCTTAGTTCACGGTTCCTCAAGCGTTGAACCCGTCTCTTCTGACTTTTGCGTAGGCCGGGCGGGCACCATTGCCCCTTCTGCCAGATGTAGTCGTCCTCATCCTCTTCTTGATCAGCCCACCTTAGATCAGCTTGGCGCTTCCTGGGGTGATCAATAACTTCAATTTTTTGGCGCCGATCCCCGTTAGGGTGGATCCTTCCAATTCTCTCGTGGATGGATCGGCGATTGGCAGTCTCCTGCCTGTACTCAAAATATCTGTCACTGGATTCAGGGCAGTTGCTCAACGTGGGCAGCTTCAAGCCCTCATTCCAGCAGTGCCTGAAGAACGCACATCCCCAGTGTGTGCGTTCCTGCTCGCGCGTGTATTGCTCCTGGTCCTTTCTGTGTGCTTCTTCTTCGGCTTTGCGCTTCTCCTCCTCGTATCTTCGCTTCTGGTAGCGCTCCTTTTCCATCTGGCACTGCCACTTGTTGAGGAGGATGCGCGTGGTCACCCTGGGCTTGGCTCTGGACGATTCCCCAATTTCGATGTGGCTCTTGAGAATGCGGGGGGCTTCACCATGTACCTGTTCCAGAGTCACTTGGCGCTTCGGGTCCACTGCTCCATCCTGTCTGGCCCTGGCTGAGGTCAAGACTTTGACCTTTCCCTTCTCCTCAGCCGTCACCATGTTAACAGAAAAACCCACCATTTTCTGAGGGAAGGGGTGGCCATCCAGCTTCATCTTGTTGTCGAACTTGAAGTGCCCCTCCTGGATGGCTTTCTGGATCCTCATCCTGAAGACCCTGCAATCATTGATGGAGTGTGAATCCCTGTCGTGGAAGCCACAGTAATGTTTCCCTTTAACTCCATCGGGCCGAAGCATGGAATGCCCTTCAGGCAGTTTGATTCGGCCTTCCTTCACTAAGAGCTCGAACAGTTTGTCAGCCTTTGTGATATCGAAATCGTAGGTGCCCTTGGTCTGTTTGACCCAGCGCTGATTCATCGTTAAAGGCTCCTTCCCCCACATGATTTCGGCTGCGGCCACATCCAGTTCATCATTAGAATCCTCGATCAGATCAGCCTTGTCTAAGAACTGGTTGTAGATATCGACGACGACATCTTTCGCTTGCCAAACTTAGCATCCTTCTTGAAGCCATACGCCCGGTTGCTCATCAATGATAGCTTCGTGATAGGCGGCCCTGGGTTTTCAAACTCCATCCCGAACAGGTTTCTCACGTACGGCGGCAAGCATCCCGGCGACGGCCATATCGCCCAACTGGTCATCTGGCAAGTTAAGCGAGAAGCACATGCCTTTAACCTCCCTGAATCTCCTGAGAAACTCTAACAGCGTCTCGCTGTGCCTCTGCTTCAGGGTGGCAAGGTCGATCAGCTTCTTCTCCGAGCTGCCACTGAAATAGTGGGCGTGGAACTTGCGCTCCAGGTCCTTCCATCTGCTAACTGACTCAGGAGGTAGGGACGAGAACCACTGGAATGTTGGACCCGTCAGCGACGCGGGGAAGTAGCGGACCCTGGATGTTTTCTCAGCCGAGCATTCCCCGAGCTGCATAAGGTAACGAGCGATGTGCTCCACTGTGCTCGTGTCGTCCTGCCCTGAAAATTTCGTGAACTCCGTCGGTGGCTTCACCCTTGGCGGAAGGAGCACGTTGTAGTACCACTCTGGGAATGGCGGCTTGTAGGCAGGTCCCTGCATTTTTGGCTTGAGGCCGAACTGATTTTGCATCAACTCGGCCATCTTCCATGCCAGGGCGTCATCTTCTTGTGCGCCTGCAGCTGGCGCGTATCCTGGATGCGGGAAAGCGTCAAATGCCCCGTAATTTCCCACCTCATGGTAGCCTCCGCCGTATAAGTTCCTCTGCAGCCAGTTGTTCGCCGGAGCAATCCTGTGGCCGGAGGCAAGTGGGGCTCCAGGCGAGCCGAATGCTAGCTCTCCGTACGTAGGCTGGTACGGATTCGGGCCGTTGCACGGTGTTGACCCGTGCCGCCCCGTAGTGGTGGCCGAATTGGTCGCCCTCCCGAGGCCTCGTAGTGGGGGCCGAACGCGGGCCGACTCCCAAAGCACCCGCGGAGGAGGCTGGAAAGCTTGACTTCCAGAGCTCTGAGGAGGAGGCTGATGTGGCTGGCTCCGTAACGGTGGTTGAGAGCTTGACTCGCCCAGCTCCACGGTGCCCCCTTGGATGGGTGCCTTGCTGAATGCTTGTTCCATGCCTGGGCCGAAGACGGCCACCATCATTTGCTGGAGCGCACCGAGGAAAGCTTTGTGGTGCTTGCTCAACATGTAGTCTGCAGATTCCTGAAATGCTTGCATGCACTCCTCTTTCTCCTGCTGAGTCGTGGCATCGCTCTCCCCTGGTAGCAACACCCTGGGCATCTCGTTCTTCAAGTACGGGACACCACTTCTATTTTTCTTGAAGGACAGCAGACATTTTTGCTGGAACTGGTCCATGGCGTCTTGGAGTTGCTGCCGCTGTTCGGGGGAGAGGTCCTCAATGTCGACGTCCATGATGTCCGTGATGTCAGGCATCTTGATCTGTTCGGCTGTTGTCCCACTAGGCGTGCCAAAAAGTGTGTTGACGCGAAACGTGCACCTAGCGCCAAACACACAGCAAGCCGAACAAGCTGGCTTTACACGCGCAGAGAGTCACGAGACGTGCCAGTCAATTTTTCCTAAAAATTAACAAAAGATAAAGCAGTTAGATACCAAAGCTTGGAACTTGCCGGGTGGTACCAGACAGTTCCATATTTACGGCTAGGAAGCCAGATGGGATGACACATAGCTATAAGAAGCTATTTGCCAATGAGCTAAAACCATTCGGGAACTTATAACAGGAAGAAGTAATATTGCCGAATGGATGACGTAAGCATGACAGCGATCGGTCTTTGTTTGAACAAAGATACACATGCATGAGGCCGTGACCGATCCCCACGATAATTAACATTAAATAAATGAATAAGGTAAAGCACGAACATAAGCATGTAATAAACAACTATGCATAGATCCAAAGCACTAGTCTACCGCATGTCTAGGTACTTTAAAAACCCGTCGGGTACGACATCAAGCAAATCTATCCACCGCATGATACAACTTGCATGAAAGAACGTACCACTTTCCACAAATAGATTTATCCACCGCATGATACAACCTAAATATGGAAAGCTAAAAGCATACATTATTTAAAACATGAATCACGCACGTGTTCTACTCGTGAAGAAACATAACCGAATACGGCTGAACAGCCGATTCGGGGTCCATGAAGAAGGAACGAACGTTACCAAGCGAATAAATATATTAGATTGATTTGAGCTACGTTCACGCACGACAGCTCTTTGTCGACACCTTCGTCTCCTCCTTCTGGCATGAGCGTACGTCTACCGGCGGAAAGATCTACACGAAGATGCAGATGCAAGATTTATTCGACGGTTTATACTTTCAATCACACACAAACCATATTGACAATCAAGGGGTGTATTTGTTGGGCACATTCACCTAGATAAGAATACATTCAGCATACTCTTCCATAAAGGAGTAATATACAACTTTTTATTAATTATTCTTTTTGATGGTGACTGTGTACATATATACATAAATAATTTAATTCAAATTCACCAACAGTAGTGGGTAGGTATATTTAACCTTTTTAACATGAATTGTAACCACACTCAAGTCAGTAAGGGTGGTTTGGTGGTTTCTCTTTGAGAAAGGTTATTGGATGTACATGGGTTATTCTTTTGTTGCACAATTGAATAAAGGTTTCTTGATACTTGTCATTTAATGTGAAAGCTTTTAATCATTTCCTTTCCACAAGCAAGATATAAATAATACTTTTATCCTTGAAGTATTTCCTTATCAATAATGAGAATTAATTACCTATTAATTAATTTAGATAATATTTTCAAAAAGGAAAAAGAATTAAATAAGGACTTTTCCTTATTTAATTTCTCTTTAATAGAAAAAGGGCTTTTAAGCTCTTTATTAAGCAATTAAATTACCAAAAATTAAAGGAGTGTTTCTTAAGCCTATTAGTACCTATACTGGTCCATTGGACCCACATGTATGTGTTGGAGGCTAGGAAATTAAATGTTATGGAAAATAACAAAGATTATCTAGTGATTCAATTTAAATGTATATAAAAATAATTAAGCATAAAAATGACCCAAACTTTCTTGTGGATGCTCTCTGGTCCGAAACAAGCCTAGAGGACCAATATGTTTACATGGAATCTCTACTGAACTTGGTTTATTAATTTACAAAGGAAAACATGCATTAATCAAGAATAAATATTTCTGTTAATCCAAAATTCATGATTAATTAACAAGATGTGTATTTTGGTATTACAAGACAGTGTGCACAAGTTAGGGTCAAAAACATAAACATATTTAACAGGAAAAATCATTTATGCAGTTCTGCCAGAGATAGAAATACATTTTTATAAAAAGATTTACCTTATAACTTTGTGCAATTTTTGGCATAGGAGCTAGTCATGACCTAACACACAACATATCCAAAAATTAGCCACAGAGGATTTATAGTTTTTGAGTTATTGCAGATCTAGGGTTTTCACATTTTTGTATTTTTCATGCAAAAACTAAAAGGAATTAGATCAGGCCAGAATAACAAAAGTTGTATTATAAATAACCATGAATCCAACAAAATTAGTTTCACATTTTTCTGAATTTTCTGTGATTTTCTATGCAATTTACAAGAATCAGAAAAACCGTTATACTATTGGAGTTACCTTTTTGCAATTAAGGCCCTGGAAAGACTTGAGCGTTCGCAATGTGGTCCCTATGGCGGCCGGCCGGCGCGGGCTCGCCAATTCCGGCGAGGCCGGCGGCCTTGACCGGGCGGGAGCGGGCCGGGGAGGGTGGAGGAGGGTCTAGGGCTCGGTTTAGGTACTTGGCCGGGCGGTGGCGGCTCCGGCGAGCGGCGCGCGGCCGGCCGGGGAGGGGCGGCCGCGGCTGCCTGCGTACGCCGGCGAGGATGGCTCGGGCGGTGGCTAAGTTTGTCTGGCGAGCCGTGGAAGAGCTAAAGGAGGGCTCCGGGGCTTCAATTGGTAGTGGAGGCTAGTGGGGCGGCGGTGCACCCGTGGCCGGCCATGGTGGCGCGGTGGCGGCCTGTGGCGTAGCGCGGGCGCGGCCGTGCACTGCTCGGTGTCCAGAACGGCGCGAGGGAGTGCGCGGACGACCGAGGGCTTATAAGGCGCAGCGCTACAGCCAGGAGCGAGGAGGACAGGGGGGAAATCGCGGTGGGCAGCTCGAGTACGGCGTCGGGCAGGCGCGCCGTGGCGAGGACGCACGGGCGCGCGTTCGGGGCATGGGCGGGCGGGCGGCGCGGGCTCCGGGCGCCTCGGCGTGCGTGCCGCCTCGGGAAGGCGCCACGCCCGGGGAAGGCGCGCCTCGGGCGACGCACCGTCCTTGGGGCGCGGGCCGGCGGTGCCGCGCGCTCCGAGCGCCGGGCGCGGGCGACGTCGCAGGGTGGCGTCGGCCGGCTGGAAAAAGTTTAGAGTGCCCCTGTTTGCACGCGTCAAACTCCAAAAAGTCGAATAAAAGTGCACCAAACAATGAATAGGAAAGTTGTAGATATAACTACCCTCTACAACTTTCAAAAAGGCCATATAGTGTTTTTCTCAACGGATTTCGCAGTAACGTCGTGCCAACATTGAATGTCGGCCTGTTCTGAAAAACAGGAGGTACAGGCGGTTGACCAAGTTTTTCACCAATTTCCACTCAAAATTTGAAATGCCAATCTACATGAAAGTTGTGTCCTTCAACAAGATGGACAACTTTCAAAAAGGTAGATTTTGGAGTGTTTAGGTCAATTTTAGGGAACGCGGCAAAAGTTCCGGACGACATCCGCTGACGCCAACGGTCAAGCGGGGTTTGACCGTGTCTTTGACAAAGGGTTGACTACGGGTGTGTATAGGCTTGGTCAAGGGGTTCATTGGGGTTCATTGACGAGGTTTTCGGGTGATGACCCAAGTTGACCTAGGTTTGACCGAGGTTTGACTGGTTTGACCCGGCTGATTCGGTCTTTAGCGTTAATGACGGTAATTAAAAACCTGGGGCGTCACACTTTCTTGGGATCTTCATTTGTAAAACCTGCAACTGAGCACAGTTCTTGCTTATTAGCACTACACATGTTTGGTAACCACCTATATATGTGTGCTGACTGGTGACATTATTATATCCAGAGATTAGGGCTGGATGAGCATCCTCTCGACAAATCATTACTACCAGATGTTCGTGAAAGAATTGCCACATTCCTCATGGAACAGGCGATCACAGCCGGAGGAAATTTTCATGCTAATGAAACTGTGTGGGCTAATATTGTGTTTGGTGACTAGGAAATTTTTGCATTCCTCCTTGTCCATGAATTTTTGCATTCCTCATTGTCCATGATTTTTTGTGATATTGTTGCATTCCTCCTTGGGAGATGCATTTCTTCCTTGTATGAGATGATGATGCTGAATTTTGTCATATGATGCATGTGAATTGTGGATTTCTGTGAATTTGGATGCTGGATCTAAATTCTGTGAATTTAGTCATATCCTGGCTAGTTCCAGGATGTAGCCCCTGATGGCTGCCAAATCCCGGCTGGATCCAGGATGCAGCCAGAAAGCAGGCAGCATGTTACTGTAGGGGTGGCCTATGTATCTGTAACGGGAGTTAATTAAAGCTCGTTACAAACACTGACCACTGAGTAACGGGCTTCAATTGGAGCACCCGTTACAAACTTGCCAACAAAGTAACGGGCACCGTAAAAGCCCGTTAATAATACGTGGCCCGTTCGTTGAGACATCGGAGGCGCATGTTCACCACACGCATCTCTGATATTGATTTCACAGTAACAGGCTTTGTTTTGGTGTCCGTTACCAAAGTTCCCTGTGGGCCCAGAGAAACAGTCATTTTCACGTGACCGGTGGCTAGTTGTGGTAACGGTCGTTGTTTAATGCCCGTTATGAATATGTCTTATTAGTAACGGGCATCTGCCCATTACCTTTCTTGGGTTATTTGTAACACTTGATCGGTAACGAGCGCATTGCCTGTTACCAAAGGCGATCTACGCCCGTTACCAAAGCCAGTTTTTCACGTAGTGCTGCACACTCAAAAACAAGCTGACTACGTGGCTGTGTCTCATCGAAGGTTACCTCGCAAGTCTCCACGGTATGGTTAGTTTCAAGATTGAGCACACGATATGATCTAGAGTGAAATGCATAACCAAAGAAAATACCATCGACCGACCTAGCCTCGAACTTGTCCAACTTCTTCCCTTTCTTATGGATAAAGCACTTGCAACAAAAGACGAAGTGACTCACCTTGGGTGTGCGCCCGTGCATCAACTCATAGCACGTTTTCTTCTTGTGAACCCTGAGGTAGATCCTGTTCGACACATAGCACGCAGTATTCACCACCTCGGCCCAGAACCTTCTCAGAGTCCTATGCTCATCGAGCATCCTCCGAGCCATCTCGCACAAGGTCTTGTTTTTCCTTTCCACAACACCATTATGGGTGGTGTATACGGACTCATAAACTTGTGTTCAAGACGCAAGTCATGGAAAAAGGTTTCGAAGCGAGAGTTTTTGAATTCCGAGCCATTGTCACTACGAATCGCCCAGTCATCACATTGGTGAGAGGTGGGTGAGAAGAGGCTGCCATTTGGGCATGCCTACTGAGGACCAGGAGTGTCCCAGTGGTCGATGGATGACTGCTCCTCAGTGATGAGTGATTGACAACGGGTGTTGGACTGACTCTTGGCTTAGTGCGCAGGTGTAGGCTGCGGCCTAGTTCGTGTTGTTGCAACCGAAGAACGGGCGCGAAAGGTCTTCGGCCTTGAGGGGCCTCCGGGAGATGGAGAGTCAAGTAGGCTCGGTTCGAGGGACCGGTGGACGGCGGGACTAGGTGCGGGCCACATGGTGGCGAGACGAGCAAGACGAGGTCGTGGACGATCGAGCCGGTGCACGGTGGCGGTCGAGTCAAGTGGTTTGGCGGGGAGGCCGGACCGAGCACGCCGTTGACGGTTAATGTTTGTATCAAAGTTCGTTCGTGACTCGCAAGCGTACAAGTCTCCCGTCGTAGTCAAGGGACCCTTCTTCCCTCGAGTGGTGAACCCAAGGTATCGAATCCGTGGAACAAATGTGTGACGCAAGACTTAATCTATTAAAGCCAAGTAACTTCAATCTTCGATAAAAGACCTAATGCATCTAAGTAAAAGACATGAAACAAATCTAATCTACTAAAGACCGGAGAAAACAAAGTAAGATTGGGTAGATAAACCGATCTAGAGGGATCGGGGTAAGCCTTTTGTTGAGGTTCCAAGCAAGAGAAGAAGTAGCAAATCGAATCTTAATAGAAGCCTCTTTAAATCGTGGTTTCCCGTCCAAATCCGAAAACATCCGCCTTTCGAGACCCCCGTTCGTCACAACGTATCCCTATTCATGCGGGGAGCTTAGGGCGAGTCAAAAGACAAGTCGAGATTCTTTCGGAAGATCCGGCGTGTACCTCTAGCCACCGCGGCTACAAGAACACCCTATGTAATCTATCGCGCGAATAGAATTGGAATAAGCAAAGCCGATCGAAAAACGAAATCTTCGAGGAAACACTTGATCGCTAAGAAAAGATTCAACTTGATAATTCAACTATGACAATGATACATACACAAGATCACCACCGGGATCCTTCCTTGATCTTGCTTCTAGCTCGGGAACTCCGACGTGGTCTTCCATGCAAGGTTCCCACGTCGGCTAGGGAAACCCTAGTCAACTAGCTCGACCCTCTCCTCTCCGACATGGTGTCCCTCTCTTCTCTGCTCCTCGGCGGCCGAAGACGAAATCTTCTCCTCGTGGCTCTCGGTCGGGGGGCTATAAATAGCCCGATTGGCGGCTAGGGCAAAGGAGAGCACGTTTGGGCCCAAAATGGGCTCGGGCCGACCGGATGGGCCGGCCGGCCCGGGCCCATTTTGGCCCGGCCCCGTGGGCTCCTTTGTCCCACGTCGGTTCCCTTGCTTCCCGGATGTTTCCCCCTTCGCATGTAGGTCCATGTCGTCGGTTTCTCTCCGAATTGGACTCAACTCCTTGTCTTGCAAGATTCGAGGCACTTTCCGGTCGGGCCCCCGGAGTTTGTCGTCTTCTCGGATCGAGTCCCCGGCTTCTTGGAGTTAATTTTGCTTCATTGCATGACTTGTTCGGGACTTCAAGGTCTTGTCATGAGGTGCTTGATGAACTTATCCCGAAAGTCTTGCATTCAACACTAAAACCCCGCATAAACATTAAACTCCAAAACCGACATGCACACGTGAACTTGTTATACCACGGGGGTTAGTACCAATGGTTAAGGTATAAAACTCATGCCAACACCGAAGGTAAACTCATGGCTAGGTTGACGGATTTTCACCGTCAACATCTCCCCCATGCTTAAACCTTGCTCGTCCTCGAGTAAGCCTTCGATGGATATCATCATTTGCTAAACAATGTTTAAACTTTGCACTTGATTACACATGAGAAAACATAATGCTCTCAAAATTTTAATTCATTAAAGTTCCATAATGTACTAGCCTTCATCTCTACGGAGGGTAGATTCTTATTAAGCTTATCCCACAAGTATTAACATGCTCACAAAGTTTTAAATGGATCTCGAAATTTTTGAAATGAAGAACGAGATAAGAAAAGCTAAACCAAATTCACAAATTTAAATCATCTCATGTATTGCTCATAAACTCTCATCTCACTTGTCTCTCAAGCCTATATATTCTACTCCTTTCCCTCTCATATATATGTGGTAGGCTTTATATGGAGCTTTTGGGAAAGTTTAGTCCTAACAAGAATTTATAAATGAGGTGTTGTCATAACAAGACAAGCTTCTCATGGTCTTACCGAGACTCGTCAAAAAGGTCATTGGAAAATAATGTTAAATCAAGGAGGGGAAAGAGAAAAATACACACACTTTTAGATAGGTGGACATGTGCAAATGGCGAGAGAGTGATCCCGAGGCACAAAAGAAGTCCTCGTTATCGGATTGCACATGGTTGGAAAATGAGAATGGATCTTTTTATCTTGAAGCCTTGAATGCACTCTTAGAGAACCGGGGGAGTTCATTTTACGCACAAATATATTTTTTTTCTTCTCTTTCTTATATTTCTCATTCTTTTCTTTCTTTCTTGTATATATATATATTTTTTCTTTCTTCACCTTGGAAGTCATGTACATCGCCGAATTTTTTCTTTCATCATTATATATATATTTTTTTTAAAATACTCCCTTTTGAACTCTAAGGCAGCACCGTACCTACCTCCTCCCCCATGCTTAGACGTTGCTCGTCCTCGAGCAAAGAGGCGAAAAATAAGGTAGGTACCGGAGATATTTTCCTTGGAGAGATACTTGAAATCTTCAACGTTGGCACCGTCTTGCGATCTTCCTTGAATTGATGATCCATTCTCAATGATAGGTTGTGGTCAAGGAGGTAATCACAAAAAAATGATATTTGGTTTAAGGATGGACATCCGGCGAAGTTTGTGAGACCACCGATGTGGGGGTACACAATGCACGGATAAAAGGCTAGCAAAAAGATAGATACGCAAAAACGGAATGACCAGCTTCTTAGTCTCGGGCCAGAGAAATCATGGCCTGCAATAACTCACTCAAAAATAAATCTTGTACACTAAGGTTTATGCACTCAAATATATATAAGGCTTTGGATAGGTAGAGCAACACACAAGTGATATTTGTGACAAGGTTAGCAATATTTTTGAGCATAAAAGACATCTTCAATCTATTCATAACTTGAGAGCACATAAAACACTATGGGTCTTTGTTTTAATCATAACCTCCGCTGAAAATTAAGCTAGTATTTAAATAAATTCAGATCTGTATTTTTAAGAGAGCACTAGGTTAAACATGCATAAATCAATTACAAAGATAAACAAAGCGGCAATTATAATCATATATCATCATGGCACAAACTTTGTAACTTTACCAAAGGTAAAAACTTGGTGGTGACATTATTCATGATGAAAATAAAAACTAAGATACATGCTGAAAATTAAACTAAAAACTGAAAATTAAAGCAAAACTGAAAATACTACGCAAACATAGGCGCATACAAGCTGAAAATTAAAGAAAAGGGGGGTAAAGGAAAGATAACTAAAGCTCCTCCTCTCTCTAATCTTCCGCCGGTGGTTGATATTGAAAGTCTTGGTTGTTGTACCCTTACTTGTAATAGGAATGCACCACTCCTCCTATGAATTGTCCGATGGTGCTAGGTGAAGGTGTCCAAGCACATAAGCGACGTTTGCATTTCCTTCACCCATTTGGTTTGCATTGGTTTGGATGGCTGCAATAATTTGCATGATCCTTGCAGCGTATCCTCCAATGGTGGCCACATTTTGTTGTGGTTGAGGAAGATGTGCATATGGCTCCGCAAAGACTACGTTGGGCACCGCAAAAATGGTGGGGGTATGGCTGCACCACTCCCCCATGCTTGCATTGGTACACCACCGTAGTGATTTGGCGATGCCGGAATTTCTCCGAATGGTGGAACATAATTTTGTTATGCACCTCCTTCTTGGGCCATAGAAGATCCTTCTCCTATAATTCTTTTCTTTTATTATTATTTTTTTTTTTTTCTTCGCCGGCACAAGAAGTCCTTCCTCTAACCGATCTTCTTCCCCTTAAGAAAAGTCTTAATCTTCAATCCGGAAGGGGCAAATTTACCTAGGCCACTTGGAAGCCTCCTCTCTCATCTTCACTCTTATATTTTCCTTTCTTCATATATTCCTAGGGAAGTCCCGGGTAGGAGATGATTTGGGTTCCTTGTAATACCCGGTTTTAAAGAGATAGTCAACATGGAGAGGTAACAACCCGATCTCCCGAATCCGATGTTGCCACAACACCACCGGTTGATCATAGGTGAGTAGGGTTGATTGGCTGCGAGTAAATCCAATTCAACTCCGTGTTGGTTATCTATGTCTCTCTTATTCTCCCCAAAAATCCACTTGCACAAAAGTGACACACTTGGATGATGGGGTTCCGGATAGTATTTCTTCGTTGATGGTCTCTTCCCGTGATCATACTCCAAAAACCTTCCCATGTGCCTTCATGCACATACTTGTTCCGGAGCTCCCTTTTGAAAATAGGAGACACTCGCCCATGGGTCTACGATACTAGACATGCAATCGTTTCGAACATGAAAACCAATCTGATCTATCGGGGTTTGTGTTGAATGGATCCAAGGAAGCATTGGAGCCCTACTCCCTTTATGGCATGGTTGCTAGCCTTAAGCATTAAAGTATTTTCAGCACAAGATGATAGATAGATAATCCAACAAAGTTCGATTACATCTCAAGACCGAATGCAACCCATGGATGAAAGGAGATTACCCCATCAAAGTGCTAGAAATAGCATCGTTGATCAAGGTTACCCTTCCGACGGTGTCTTCCTTCTTCTCCACTTGTGGGCTCCCTCCAACGGAATGAGAGACTCGGCACTCCTTCATCAAGGGTATACGCCATGGTCATGAAAATTTCCTAGGCGAATTCCTTGTGGGTGTTTGCCGACACTCCGCTAGAGAATTGCACCGGTGTCCCGTGTGAAACCCAATATGTGGAGAGCTTGGTCGTCGATGTCGGCGTTCGCTACAAGCCTCTACTTAAGGCGAGCGAGCTTCTTCTCCTCCTCCGTCATGATGACATACCCCTCGGAATACCGCGGAGCATATGGAGGTGGAGCGGATGATCGTGTCTAGTGGCGAGGTTGGACGGGCGGCTCCTCCATATGTTATTGAGGTTTGGAAAACCTAATAAACGAGTTTCGTGTAGCCCTCATGCCACCAAGGAAAAGAGTGCGATTCCTCCTTGGCGGTGCCGTGTCCTCCTCCATACCCCGAGGAAGCTCGGAAACGAGTGCCTCCTCGAAAAGGTTGTCGATGATGGCTTAGACGACGATGATCCCTTCTTCTTCGGTGCAAAGGCTTGTAGTTTTCTTCCATGATTGCAGCACCCTCCCTCACAAATAAATATCCGGGGTTTTCACCCGGTAACAAGGTACACAAATATTATTTTGGAGTCCGGACTTTGAGTGGATTAAGGATGTAGATTTTTTTTTTTTTCTTGAGCTATCAAGCTTGGGAAGGTTGGCTATGTCTACGGAGGTTTTGAGCACACAAACTTGAACACACAAACAAAGGAAGGAGAGGGAAGCTTGCTGCGCAGAAAACGGGAGCCGGGGGGCTCCTTATGTAGGTGAGGCCGGCCTCGGTGCTCCTCCCCGCCTCGTCTTTCTTCCAAGACGATCATTTCACCTCTCGCAACTTTCCCCGCTCGCGTGCTCTACGAGTTGCACCGCCCAAACGCTCTCGTCCACTCCTTGGTCCTTCCACTTGATGCTTCATGTTTTGGGTTATGTCCATGCTCCCTAGCTCCATTTGCTTCACATGCCACCATGAAATTCCTACAAAGTTGATGCTTGCTGCCCACCATGCTTGTCCTTTGCATGTGGAATTAGTGAAAGTTGATGAAAGGGAATCCAATGGTGCATGCATGATTACTAGATCGCCTCCATTAAGGTGTGTTTAAGGTTAACCACTCCTCTAATTCGAAATTTAAAATATTTTTCAGAGCCATGCAAGAGCTCGAACATAATTTTAGAGAAGTTTTTAAACCATTAAAAACAAATGCAAGTCGAAAATATTTTCTTTTTACGTCGATTTCGGTCTCACCGGTATAGTTTGCCTTCATTGGTTGAGAGCAGACATTTTCCCGGCTTGATCATGGGGGCATAGGTTTAGGTTCTAATTTTGGATAAATAAGAAAGATTTTGAATAAAACAAAATTAGAATAGGCTTAGAAAAATTCTAATCCTAGAGAAACCAAGGATAAGGATTTTTAAAACCAACCAAAAGCTTTGATTTCTAGGTTCACGCGAGTCCTACCACGTGCTGAATTTTATTAACACTTAAACATAAATCGTGGCTCTACTCGTGTGGTTTTAACATGAAAAATAAGTCAACCTCAGCACCATAATGAGGGTGAAAGGTTGAGTTAAGGTTCTGAAATTATTTGGTTGAGGTTTCTCGAAAAGAAAAGAATCAAACAAGCACATAGGAGGGTTCATGCAAAGGGTTTATGATAAAGCAAACATTCAATCAAGAATTATGTCTCTAATATTGTTCAACCACTTCTAAGTCTAATGTCTTTGCGTAATAAAACTCAAAAACTAAATTATTAAAAAGACTCGAAAAACCCGGAATCGGGTTGTCCTCCCGTAGCTTATTCTTGACTTGACGAAACGGGTTGCCTCCCGCCTAGCGCTTCGTTTATAGTCCATGGCTAGACTTCTTCACTTGATTACTCCGGATCAACGCTCTTTGCGGGCGTTGCAATCTTGGGTACCCACTTTGGCTTAGTCAAATTTTTTTTTTTTTTTGGTCTTCACAGGCGGCTTTGTCCTTTGGTCTTGACGGATGCAACAACTTCCTTGTGGCTCGGCATCTCGAACTCCGGTCCTTCGGTTGTGATCTTCATGGTCTCTAATGTGATCCTTCATCTCTCCCGAACGAGCTTGAGTAGCCTTCGCCGTCTTGGGACCTTGGAGTTGTCTCGGATATTCTTCTTTGTTACCCATCGGGCGCCCGGCAAGTTGTCCCACTTGCGTCTAGCATCTTCATCACGATGAACACTTCACGTATAGAGCTTCCGACCTCCGTCACCTTGCCATCTAAATTCTTCAATACTTTCTCCATAGCCTCGAACTTAGTGACGGCGTCCTTGTTGATCTTAGCTTGCTCGTCCATCAAGTCCTTGAATTGTGCACAAAGAGAACCCAAAACTTGAATCGACGAACTTGCATTAAATCGGGGTTACCTCGGACATGGTCATACTCCACACACTCCTTGCATGAGGATCTTGCTCCGGCGGCCTTTAAGTGTTGAGCTTCTTTCTCCATCTCCATCTTCTCCATCCTCCTCTTAAGTAAACCGATATGCCACTCAAGGAATCCGACTCGTATGCATTCGGCTCTCGCAATCGTCATGCGGATAGTTGAGACTTTGATCTTGAACGGCCTCCCGGCGTCTTGAACGTTTATGATAGGTGGATCAACGATGTCCGGGGTGCGCAGCGCTCCGGTGGTTGAGGTTGATCTTCCTTTGGACTTGGAGGTGGTGATTCCCTTGGAGATTTCGACGGTCCTTCGACTTCAACTTTTGAATCTAGGGTTTCCACCCCTTTAGCTTGTGTTGCATGTCACCCTTGCCTGTAAGGTTTTCCTGGATCATCCACAAAAAGGTTTGGGTTTCTTGGAGAGGTAGCCAACCATCTCCTGTTAGGGTTAGCAATAAACAAAGTATGCAAAAAAAAAAACTAGAAAACAAAACAAATCTATAAAGACTAGAGTTAGACAAACTAGATTAGATGTATTTTGAGGATGATCGAAATTTAGTAGATGCAAAAATAAAACAAAATCAGTACTGAAAATTACAAAAAAAAGCAATAAAAAATCAAATCTTGATCACTTGTTCCCCGGCAACGGCGCCAGAAAAAGGGGCTTGTTGACGGTTAATGTTTGTATCAAAGTTCGTTCGTGACTCGCAAGCGTACAAGTCTCCCGTCGTAGTCAAGGGACCCTTCTTCCCTCGAGTGGTGAACCCAAGGTATCGAATCCGTGGAACAAATGTGTGACGCAAGACTTAATCTATTAAAGCCAAGTAACTTCAATCTTCGATAAAAGACCTAATGCATCTAAGTAAAAGACATGAAACAAATCTAATCTACTAAAGACCGGAGAAAACAAAGTAAGATTGGGTAGATAAACCGATCTAGAGGGATCGGGGTAAGCCTTTTGTTGAGGTTCCAAGCAAGAGAAGAAGTAGCAAATCGAATCTTAATAGAAGCCTCTTTAAATCGTGGTTTCCCGTCCAAATCCGAAAACATCCGCCTTTCGAGACCCCCGTTCTGTCACAACGTATCCCTATTCATGCGGGGAGCTTAGGGGCGAGTCAAAAGACAAGTCGAGATTCTTTCGGAAGATCCGGCGTGTACCTCTAGCCACCGCGGCTACAAGAACACCCTATGTAATCTATCGCGCGAATAGAATTGGAATAAGCAAAGCCGATCGAAAAACGAAATCTTCGAGGAAACACTTGATCGCTAAGAAAAGATTCAACTTGATAATTCAACTATGACAATGATACATACACAAGATCACCACCGGGATCCTTCCTTGATCTTGCTTCTAGCTCCGGGAACTCCGACGTGGTCTTCCATGCAAGGTTCCCACGTCGGCTAGGGAAACCCTAGTCAACTAGCTCGACCCTCTCCTCTCCGACATGGTGTCCCTCTCTTCTCTGCTCCTCGGCGGCCGAAGACGAAATCTTCTCCTCGTGGCTCTCGGTCAGGGGGCTATAAATAGCCCGATTGGCGGCTAGGGCAAAGGAGAGCACGTTTGGGCCCAAAATGGGCCTGGGCCGACCGGACTGGGCCGGCCGGCCTGGGCCCATTTAGGCCCAGCCCGTGGGCTCCTTTGCCCCACGTCGGTTCCCTTGCTTCCTGGATGTTTCCCCCTTCTGCATGTAGGTCCATGTCGTCGGTTTCTCTCCGAATTGGACTCAACTCCTTGTCTTGCAAGATTCAAGCACTTTCCCCGGTCGGGCCCCGGAGTTTGTCGTCTTCTCGGATCGAGTCCCCGGCTTCTTGGAGTTAATTTTGCTTCATTGCATGACTTGTTCAGGACTTCAAGGTCTTGTCATGAGGTGCTTGATGAACTTATCCCGAAAGTCTTGCATTCAACACTAAAACCCCGCATAAACATTAAACTCCAAAACCGACATGCACACGTGAACTTGTTATACCACGGGGGTTAGTACCAATGGTTAAGGTATAAAACTCATGCCAACACCGAAGGTAAACTCATGGCTAGGTTGACGGATTTTCACCGTCAACACACGCGGGGTTTGGTGGTTTGCCCACAAAACCATCGGAGCACGGTTTCTTGGTTTGGGCCTCAAAATCAAGTCCGAGGGCCCAACACGACGGAGACGGGATCCGGGCGTGTCGGGAAGCTTCGAAGCGAAGGACACGCGTCGGGATCGCATAGCTTGCATCGGGAAGACGCGGGGGTGCGGCAAAGGCGTGGCCGTCGATGGCAAGACCCACAAACATTACCTATATGCCCCTACGTGGGTAGTATCGCCGTAGTTAAGTTAAGGGTAGTCGAGTCATTTACCACTCCGGCGGGACTCGATATATAAGCCATGAGTGTGTGTGGATGGCTCTCTCTCTCGATGACTTAGGGTTTCATTTCTCCCCTCCCATTTCTCATTTTTCGTAGCTATTTTCTTCTCCATTTTCTCTAGGCTAGCATGAGAGCTTCATGAGAGATTTGTTGAGAGGGATGGATGCTAGGGCGGCATGCTAGACCTTGTGAATCTTTCCTGGTTTGTATAGAAGATTCGGAGTTGTGTTTTTCGTGGTCTTTTTCGTGCTTGTTTTTGGTGCCTTTGTTCTCGGTGTGATTCCGCGGATTTGAGTGGGTTTCTCCCCGGATTTCTTTGAGGGGATCATGGGTGAGTGCTTTGTGCCTCTTTGTGGATGATCTTGACCCCTCAAACGCCGGATTTGGCCTTCGATTCGTTGACTTTTGGATGAACTCTAGGTCATAGTGTTCTTGGCAAGGATTTGCGATTCCGGGAGTTGTAGGATGTTTGAGGCTGTAATTTTTGGTGCATAACCTCTCCTTGGGGTGTTCATCATCTCACCAAAATTTCGTCTCAAGACTCCTTGTGGTTTGGGAGATCCATCGATTGAAGTTTGAGGTTGTTTCTCGTGTTCCTCCGTGCCGATTCGCACACGGTGGACCGTCCGAGAGGTCACCGCGGACCGTCCGCGAGGTAGCCACGGATCGTCCACAAGGTCACCGCGGACCGTCCGCGAGGTGCCCGACGGCCCCCACTGTTCTTCGTGTTCTTGCGGGTTCTTGAGCGCCCTGTCTTTCGATTCATTTTATCGGTGGGTTTTTGGTGCATGAAGTTTGCGGACGGTCCGTACTAGAGTGTCGGACGGTCCGTGACGAGGCGGACGGTCCGCGGGTCCATCACGGATGGTCCGTTTTTCTCGGTGCGATGCGGAGGTTCGGGTAGCAATTTCGGACGGTCCGTGCCCTCCTCGCGGACAGTCCACGCCCTCCTCGCGTACGGTCCGCCGGACCTTGCGGACGGTCCGCTCGGGTGCTTTCGCATTGCCTAAGTCCCTTGCTTTTTGAGTTGTGCTTCCGCGTTGGATTGGTTTGGGACTTGTTCCTAGGCTTGGTAGGTCCTTTGTGACTACGCGACCTTGGCAAGCTCGTGTTGGAATCTTTGTTTGTGGATTTGGGGCATAGGCCGAGTTCATCCTTCGGGAAGAAATTTTATCGGCTCCCATTCACTCCCCCCCTCTCTGGTCGCCTAATCGGTCCTTCAATTGGTATCAGAGCTTGGTGCCGGATTCTTTGCGACTTTGACAAGTCTTGAAACCTAAGATGGTGTACGTTGAGTGGGGCGGTCCGCCGCACTTCGATGGCAAGGGTTACCACAAGTGGGCGGCTCGTATGATGATCTTTCTTCGTGGCAAGTTGTTGGATTTCATTGTGCTTGACAAGACCTATGCTATTCCGGTCAACATCCATACTCTTATGGTGACCGATGTCAGTGCTAAGGCCAAGTATGAGGCAAATGCAAAAGCCGTTGATCACTTGGTTCGGAGCTTGTGTGATCCTGAGTTTGAGCGTTTTCGCCATTTGAATCTTGCTTGGCAAATTTGGGAAAAGTGGTTGGTTGCTCACAGTGGTGATAACCATGTGAAGGCTCGCCTCTTTGTCTCTTACCGGATGCAATATGAGAACTTCACTCAACTTCCTGGTGAGGACATCGATGCAATGTTTCAGAGGTTCACCGCCATCGTGAACAACATGAAGGCTAATGTTGAGGATTTTCCTTACACCGAGCATGATCAGGCTTTGAAGCTCTTGCATGTCTTGGATCCAAATGTTTGGGGTGCTAAGGTTGAGGCCATCAAGGAGTACGGGGGCGTATTTGACTATTGAGTTGGATGACCTCTTTTCTAAGCTCAAGTCGGCTGAGGTTGACAGGAAGTTGCAATCCAAGCATGAGGGCTCGACTGACCATAGTCTTGCTCTTGTGGGCGGATCAAAGGGCAAATCTAACCCTTCCTGTCGACAGTTTTCCTTGTCTTCTCTTATGTCCATTCCAGATGAGGAGTTTGATGTGCTGGGTGAGGAGGAGCTGGCCTTGCTCTCAAGAAGGTTTGATCGACTACATGAGAGTCGGAGGAGTGCAAGGCGGAGCTCAGGGACGTGCTACAAGTGTGGCAAGCTTGGCCACTTCATCGCCGAGTGCCCGGAAGCGGAGGAGAACAAGTACAAGATGAACGAGTACAAGGCTCACCCGAGGCGTGAAGATAAGTACTCCTCCAAGGGCAAGCACTTCAGCAAGTCCAGAGCAAGGACAAGGACAAGCGGCGACCGAGCAAGGGCGGCTACAAGAAGGACAAGGCAAGAGCTATGGTGGCCGGTGCAAGCGACGTCGACTCAAGCTCAAGCGACGCGCAGTCAAGCTCAAGTAGTGAAGATGAAGATGCCGAGAGGCGCAAGGGCAAGAAGAGTGCAAGCCGGAACCTCAGCGGATTGAGCAGTGTGGCGCTTGAAGGCTTTTGTGGCATGGCCCATAGCTCGAGCAGCAAGAAGAGCGACAAGGAAGACAGCGACTCCGACTCGGAGGATGAGGTAAATCGTGACCCTGACTCTTTGCTTGCTGAGATCACTAGGTTGAATGGCTTGATTGACAACCGTGATAGTGTGTTGAGAGATGCTAAGAAGAAGAGGAAAGATCTTAGGGCTCAACTTGGGAATGCTAGTGAGAAAGTAGGAGAGTTAGAGTCCAAATTGCTTGAATTGAAACTTGAGAATGACTCTTTGAAACTTGCTCCTACTACTCCTGATGATGTTGAATGTCTTGAGTGTGATGCATGGTTGAATGAGATCAAGTTGCTTAATGAGAAGAATGCTTCCACTTTGGCTAAACTAGATGCTCTTAGGACTGAGTATGATGAGCTTAAGGCTAGACCCACTTTGCTTGGTGCTTGTAAATCATGTCCTACTATGCATGCTAAGCTTGTTGATGCTCGTTCTACCATTAGTTCGTTGGAAGCATCTTTGAAATCTCCCGTTGCAAATGCATGCTCTAGCTGTGATGAAGTTACTTTGCGCAATCTTGAACTTACTTCCCGTTTGGATGTCATCTATGAGGAGAATGACTATTTGAGGAAGGTGTTGGGTTGGTTGTCCGGGCGGGAACCTCGGTTGAAAATCATGATTGAGGAGTTCAAGAGAGCGGATGGTCGTGGTTTGGGATTTGAGAAGTTGGGTGAGAAAGTGGGAGAGAACAAGTGGGGAGAGTGTGTATGAGAAGTGTGTTGAGTCTAACCCCGAGTTTGAGGTGATTGGAGACATCCAAGTCCCACTTCCAAAGGCACCCAAGAACACTTTCACACCAAAGCCCAACCACCTTTGCAACAAGCTTGACACAACCCAAGATCCACCCAAATTCCCACCTAAGACAAATGACTTCCAGAAACCAGTGAAGTTTGTGAGTGAGAAGGGTGAGAAGCCTAAAGAGAAGCCAGAGCCAAAACCAAAACCCATCCCCTTCAGGTGTGAGTATTATGGCAAGGAGAGACACCTAGCGAGTATTGCTATAAGAGGAAGAGGGATGAGAGGCTTGCTAGGGAGCAAGCAAACCGGGAAGAGGTATCGCTAGTCCCATGGTATTCCTGAGCCTAGAGTGCCACTTCCACGGGGTGTGGGAAGTGTGAAGAGTGTTGGTAGAGTTGGAGCTCGGGGTGGTAGGTTTGTTAGGAGAGATGATGGTGTGCGTCTTTGGTGAGAGGTTTGGTCGGGCTCGTGGTGGTTTTGCTGGACGTCCCCCTACTCGTCCTCAATACGGGTTTAGGGGAGATGATCGCAGGTTTGGGTTTCGGAGGAACTACGGACCACGTTTTCCCCCTCGTGGTGCTCGTACTCCTCCCATGGGACATTGGAAGTTTTGTGGCAAGGGAATGATGTTTGCTAACCCCCTCTTTTGAGCGGATGGCTCGACACCGGTTTAACTTTCTTTGTGCTAACCCCGAGTGTCGAGTCGCTAGCTCACTCTCGTTCTTGTTTCTGACTACAGGCATGAGGCTTGGAGAACATTTGGTTGATTGACTCCGGATGTTCCCGACACATGACCGGAGACAAGAAGTGGTTCTCCAGCCTCACCCCAGTGAAGGAAAAGATGTACATCACATTTGGGGACAATGGACGAGGAATGGTGATTTCTGAGGGTGTTGTGCATGTGAGTGACAAGGTAACGTTGAAGAGAGTTGCTCTTGTGAAGTCTTTGGGTTTCAATTTGCTTTCGGTTTCTCAGTTGCTTAATGAGGGTTTTGAGGTGCGTTTCAAGTCTGGCGAGTCTCGTTTGCTGGATTCTCGAGGTGATCTTGTCTGTATGATCATCCCCGAGGGTCAGATTTTCAAGGCTGATTTCTCTCGTTCTTTGGGTCCTGCTCGCTGTATGATGGCTGGTCCTTCTTTTGATTTGTGGAAATGGCATAGGCGGTTGGGACACTTGAGGTTTGATTTGGTTTCCCGCTTGAGTGGTCTTGACCTTGTCCGAGGATTGCCGAGGTTGAAGCTTGAGAAGGATTTGGTTTGTGCTCCGTGTAGGCATGGCAAGATGGTAGCCACTCCCCATCCACCCCTGACCGATGTCATGACCGAGCGTCCGACAGAGCTGTTGCATATGGACCTTGTTGGGCCAGCTCGAGTTCGCTCGTGGGTGGGAAGTGGTATGTCCTTGTTGTGGTGGACGATTACTCTCGCTATGCCTGGGTGTTTTTCTTGGAAGACAAGAGTGAGAAATTTGGTTTTGTTCGAGATCTGATCTTGAGGTTGAGAAACGAGAGGCATGGGAATGCCATCCGAGCTATCCGCAGTGATAATGGCTCAGAGTTCAAGAACTCTCGTTTTGATGCCTTCTGTTGTGATCTAGGCCTTGAACATCAGTATTCGACTCCTTATGTGCCCCCTCAAAATGGAGTTGTGGAAAGGAAAAATCGGACTCTTTGTGAGATGGCTAGGACGATGCTCGATGAGCACATGACTCCTAGGAGGTATTGAGCTGAGGCGGTCAATACGGCTTGTCATGTTTCCAACAGGATTTTATTGCGAACTTTCAAGAAGAAGCCCTGTTATGAGCTTATGCATGGTTGGGCACCCAAGGTGAGTCATTTCCAAGTTTTTGGCTGCAAGTGCTTTATTCTTAAGAAGGGAAAACTCGACAAGTTTGAGGCTAGGTCTAGTGATGGTATTTTCTTTGGATATGCTAACCACTCTAGAGCCTATAGGGTGCTTAACCTTGAGACTAACAAAATCATGGAGACTTGCGAGGTAACCTTCGACGAGACAATGCCATGTACCTCTCTTGGCTTTGAATGTGCAGGTGATGAGGAGATGGCCGAGGACCTCTTTGAAGAGGAGAAGGATGAAGCTGGCGATGATGATGGAGAGAACCATGCGCCTGAAACTGAGTGTGTACCCACTACTTCCCCTATGATTACTACGGAGCGTGGACCATCTACTTCATGGACAACGACGGTGCGACAAGAGGACCAGGCGAGATTAGCTGAAGTTGAGGGGGAGGTAGTCTCGAGGCGTGAGGCTCCCCGGCGGATTCAAGAAGTGCATCCCCCGTCGAAGATCATTGGGACATCGACGAACGTACTACACGAGTCAAGGTCCGGGAATTCCTCTCATTTTGCTCATGCTCGCTTTTGTTGCCACCTTTGAGCCCAAGGACATTGGACACGCTTTATCCGATGCAACCGGGTCAATTCTATGCATGAGGAGTTGGAAAACTTTGAGAGGAACCAGGTGTGGGAGTTAGTTGAACCACCTCCAAATTGCCATCCCATAGGAACCAAGTGGGTTTGGAAGAACAAAGAGGGTGAGAATGGGATGGTTGTAAGGAACAAGTCCAGACTTGTTGCTCAGGGGTTTAGTCAGAAGGAGGGGATCGACTATGAGGAGACCTTTGCTCTTGTGGCCCGTCTTGAGGCAATTCGGATCCTTCTAGCCTTTGCCATGGCTAAAGGGTTCAAGTTGTTTCGATGCATGTGAAGAGTGCTTTTCCGAATGGGGTCATAGAGGAGGAGGTGTATGTGAAGCGACCACCTAGGTTTGAGAGTGAGTTGTACCCACACGGGGTGTATAGGTTGAAAAGGGCTCGTATGGGTTGAAACGGGCGCCCCGTGCTTGGTATGGGAGATTGAGAGGTTTTCTCGTTGAGCAAGAGGGTTTGTGATGGGTACCGTGGATAGGACTTTGTTTCTCCTCAAGCATGGAAATGACTTGTTGATTATTCGGATATACGTGGATGATATTGTCTTTGGTGGCTCGTCACATAACCTTGTTGCCAAGTTTGCGGATGAGATGAGTAGGGAGTTCGAGATGAGCATGATGGGCGAGTTGCGGTACTTTCTCGGGTGCGAGATCAAGCAAGTGAAGGACGAAACATTTGTGCACCGGACCAAGTACACGAAAGACATGTCGAGGAAGTTCCGGATGCAAGATGTGAAGCCGATGTCGACTCCCATGGGGAGTACGGCCACTTTGGATGCGGACGAGGACGGAGAACCGGTGGACCGGCGGGAGTACGGGAGCATGATCGGCTCCCTCCTCTACTTGACGGTGACGAGGCCGGACATACGGTTCGGTGTGTGTCCGTGCGCTCGTTTTCGAGCTTCGCCGAGGACATCACATCGACGGGCCGTCAAGAGGATTTTCGGTACCTACGGTCCGCCCCTCGGTCTTGGCCTTTGGTATTCTTCCTCCTCGACTCTCTCTCTTTATGGTTTTTCCGATGCGGATTTTCTTTGGTTGTCGAGTCGAGAGGAAGTCTACTTCGGTACTTGCCGTTTCTTGGATCTTCGTTGGTTTCATGGTCTTCCCGCAAGCGATCTAGTGTAGCTCGGTCTACCAACGAGGCGGAGTATGTTGCGGCCCGCGAGTTGTTGTTCCCCCCGTTGTGGATTTCATACACTTTGAGAGACTTTGGTGAGGAGTGCACCCAGATCCCACTTCTCTGTGATAGCACCAGTGCCATAAGCGTAGCCAAAAACCCAGTGCTTCACTCCAGAACCAAACACATAGAAGTGATGTATCATTTCTTGAGGGACAATGTGGAAAAAGGAACCATTGTGTTGATCCATGTCCCTACCCAAGATCAGCTAGCCGACATCTTTACAAAGCCTCTCGACCAAGCTACATTTGTGCGCTTGCGGGGGGAACTTGGGGTTTGTTTCCCTTTCTAGTTGATTCTTGGGGGTTTTTCTTGTACCATATGTATCATACCATGTTTTACTTTGATGTATATACATGTTTTGCTTGATGTACAAACCATGGTAGGATAGCCATCTTGTCTTATATCATGTTGCATTTGTATCATATTGCATTTTAGGATGATGAGCTTTTTTCATATGCATTATTTGAGTCTCTTTGGCTATTTGTGAGATATTGGTCATATGTGTGGAGAAATGGTGATGTGAGGCTATGCTCTTGGAATATTTGAGATATATGTGTGGTGAGATAGCCCTTTTTGAAATAAATGCTAATCTTGACTAATTTTTGGTGAAATGTGCTCCACTCATGTGTAGTAGTGTATCCATGTCACGTTTTGGTCTAAATGTGCTTTCTATGCTTAGATTGTGCTTGGATGTCTTTTTCTTGCACTTGGGCCAAAGGTCGTATATCATTGTGAATGTTTAGCCTATGTTGCATTCATGGGGGAGCATAAGCTTCTTTTTGCCGCAAAGGCACTTCATGTACCATAAAATGAATTAATTTTGAAAAGAAGTGTGTATGCTTGAAAAATGCTCCATCCATCATGTCTATGCTTAAAATGTCTTATCTTTCACACATGGGTGCAAAACATGTTGCATGATGTTCACCAGTGGAGAAGTCTCCCCGAAGTGGACACATGGCTCATGAGCTTTGACATGACATGCTTTGCTTTATGGGCGTTTGCCATGATCTTTTGCTGAGATTTTGCTATCCTTGTATGATCTTTGAATGGTATGCATGTTTGTGGCTCAAGTGTGACATGGATAGGCTTTTACATGTGAAGCGAGCCTTCTTTTGGTAAAACAATCTGAAAATTTTGCTTTGTCACATGCTTGTATTTTCATATATTACTTGTGGCAATGCTTTGTCTATACTATGATTCATATGTGTGATATTTGTCTCATTTCTAGCCTTTGACACTAGATTTGGCCTATTTGAGAAGCTCATGTAGATGTTTATATGCTTTGTTTTGCGTTTCTGCATTTTCACCTTGATTCATACATTGTCAACAAGGGGGAGAAGAGGTGAGCTTAATGAAAATTCAGAAGAGGTGAACTAAAATTTGGAAGTTTGCATCCACATGTTCAGGGGGAGCTTGCATTTGTTCAGGGGGAGCTTGCATTGTTTAGGGGGAGCTTTCTTGTTGTTTTCAGTGTGGAGTTTGTGCTTTGCTCGGCGTGTGACCTTTCTTTGCCTTTCTTTGGTTTTGGTCATGAGTTGCGCTTCTTTGTTTTTCTTTTTCTTTCTTTCTTTCTTTCTTTGAATTTCATTTCGCGTTGTGTGTTGTTAATGCACTCATCAAGGGGGAGATTGAGGACCAGGAGCGTCCCAGTGGTCGATGGATGACCGCTCCTCAGTGATAAGTGATTGACAACGGGTGTTGGACTGACTCTTGGCTTAGTGCGCAGGTGTAGGCTGCGGCCTAGTTCGTGTTGTTTGTTGACGGATAAAAGACGTATCCCTCTACGATCCGCAAGCGTACGGACCCCACACCTTTTTCACCACGGGATTCCCAAGGTTCTTGTCAATCCGCGGAGCAAGGGGATTACTAGCGCTTAACCAAGTACTAATCTAGTTGAATGGAAAACCTTTGAAAGAGAGTATTAATCTAAAAGTAAAGACAATCTAACCTAAGTTAATCTAAGTTAAGTTGATCAAACAAATGTAGGGTTAAACTATATGGTAAAGGGTGAACACAAGAGAGTGATTAAGAAAGATAAGCGTTCCCTCCCTAGGATCTAGGATAACATGGTATGCATCTACTACACGAAAGCGGTAAACCAATCTACGGGGGTTGTGACCACGGTTTCGCCCTTTCCCTCCTCTCGTCTCGTCACTACGCGAAGGTATTCGTGACTAGACCTATGATGGACACGGTATGTTGATGGAATCTATGGGAGTAGCGGATATCATACGCCCGAAAAACACGGTGGCCTACCTTAATCATCAAAGCATCATCAACATGAAAACAATAGATTGGAACCACGAATCAAGTAGCAATTACATAGCATGTATCCATCTAATCCTAGGGATGAACGGAGACATTACCCCATCATCTTACACGGATTGAAGCACATAGGGGTGATGGAGACTCGGAGAACGTCGTCGATGAAGATGGCGGCGATGGAGCTTGGGAACACCCCTAGGCCGGCGGCTTGGAGTCCTCCTCTTGCTTCCTTCTCTCCGCCGGCGTTGAACCTTGCGACGAGCTCATCTAACTCTCTCCCTCATCTTGCGGCGGCGGTTTTTCGGTGATTGGCGTCGGTAGGATGATTTGTTCGATGTGTCGGTCGACGGCGGCGGAGGGAATAAATAGACGAACACCTAGGGCAAAGGGGGGACCGAACCGACCTCGGAGTGGGCCGGGCCGGTCGGACCGGGCCGGCCGGCCCGAGCCCACTCCGGCCGGTTCGGGCCCGGTTTTCTCCCCGGTTGCTTCTCGCGTGATCCCTTATTCGTGTGCACTTGCATGTGGGCCTTTGACGTCGTTTCCTTCACGGTTTAGGCTTGAATCCTTGCTATGCAAGCTTCGCCGTTTTCCGGTTGAGTCCCCGAAGACTTGCATGTTGACGCTTCGGTCCTCGGGTCATTTGGAGTCATGTTCATCGCGTGTCTTGACTCTTATCGGGCTTCATGATCTTCTTCCAAAGTGCTTGGTGAACTTATCCCGAAAGTCTCCTCTTTAGCGTAGATTTCCTGCGTAAACAACAAACTCCAAAATTGACATGCAAGTGTGAACTTGTTACATCATTAGTATGCCTAGTGGTGGGTTAGTTGCAAATCATAATTGAAACCAATGTATAACAAGTACTCTAAGTTGACGGAAATTCACCGTCAACATCTCCCCCATGCTTAAACCTTGCTCGTCCTCGAGTAAGTAATCCTTGCTTAAAAGGGAAATCAGTGTTGCCTTCCAATGTTGTCCCTGCACTTAGTCATTCATGACGAGGCAAATTGCTCTCTCTTAAAAATTTATTTTTAAGGTTCAAGTTGTGACCGGCTTCTTTTTCATTATGGAAGATAGACTAACAATAAAGAACAAGCCACATTTAACACGATGCTCTCAAACTTAAGTGAACTTCAAACCATTACCTTGTCACATGGAAGATTTTCAAAAAGATGCATATCCAACATAAGTGAAAATCTCTTGCAAGAGCTCATGGAACACTCATCTCATCAAGTCACTCAAGCCTATAGTAGATTATTTTCAACCTACTCTACTCATATGTGATGGTGGAAGGCTTATGTGGAGCTTGGAAGGTTAAAAACAATCCTAGCAAAACATATATCCGAAATATTGTCAAATTAAGAGAGAGATCTATTGGAATTACCGAGACTCGTCAAAAAGGCCATGGAAAATAAATGTTGGAAAGAGAGAGGGATGAAACACACACATTTAGATAAGTGGACATGTGCAAGTGGCAAATGGATGATCCCGAGGCACGAGTGAAGTCCTCGTTATCGGATTGCACATGGTTGGAAGATTTGAGTATGGATTTGTCATTAAGGCACTTGAGAACTTATGAAGCAAAAAGATCCGAGGAGCATCTTTATTATATTTTTTTTTTACTTTTATTCTATTTCCTTCTCATTTTCTCTCTTTCTTTCTTTCTCTTTTTTCTTTATTCTTCCTTTTTTTCTTACTTTTCTTTTCTTCTCATCATATTTTTTTTCATTTTTCATTTTTTTTTTTTTTTTTTTTTTTTTTTTCTTTTGCTCCTCAAAACTTTTTGCAACATAATACTTACATAGCATTTGTGTCGGAGAATGACTCCTCCCCCATGCTTGAACGATGCTCGTCCTCGAGCATAAAAGAGAGGGGAAATGACTCGCTAAAGTAAGTATAAATTCCATAATCTTGCGGAATATTTAAATCTCCATCGAGAATTTTACTCCATACTCAAATTGGGTTGTGGACAAGGAGGTGATCACAAAAAGATGTTTTTGGTTTAGGGTGGATGCCCAGCGAAGCTTGTGAAATTTTCGATGTGAAAACCCACAATGCATAGACAAAAAGGCTAGCATGAAAAAGTTACACAAAGGAATGACCAGCTTCTTAGTCTCGAACCATAGAAATCAATCCTAATCCAACTCATCAAAACATATGTTTGCAATCTACGAGTTTTGTTATCATAAAACATATATGTATATGGCTTTGGTAGGTAGAACTTTGCAAGAGCATCACAAATATTTAGATAGCATAAAAGTTAAGTTTTCATAAAAGCAACAAGTTATCCGGCTATCCATAAACTTAAATCAAAGAGCAAAGATATGTATGTGGGTCTAGAGCATGGTCATTTCACCTCCACAAATAAAAGAGCCGGTATTTAAATTAATTTCAGATCATATTATATAGAGCAATTAGCCAAGACATGTATAACTTCATGTAGGTAAAACAAAGCGGCAACTTTCATCATCTTTCCGTAAGCATAGGCAATGTAGAACATCGAGGTGGACACATGGTCATGCTTATCTATTGAAAGTAAAAAGAAACCTAGGTTGTCCTCCTAGTAGCCATGTTATTGTTTGAAGAGAAAAAACAAAAGGTTGCACCTAGTTGATGTTGAAGGCATACTTACAAGCATTTGTGTTTGGAAAAGAGAAGTTCCATGGAGATGTTACCATCCTTTGTAATTCTTCGTTGCCTTCTTCCGACATCTCCATGTATCGATATGGCTTTTGCTTTTGTCTTGATTTATCAATGCTCCTAAACTTCTGAATTTGATCTTGTATGCTTAATGGAGTCATTGGTCACCCTTCTCTTCAATGTTGCCATCACCATCTCCTCTTTCTTGTTCTCATCATCTCCTTGCTGTCTCTTTTTCATGGATTCCCCCTCTGTCCAGGACAGAACATATATCTAAATATAGCTCTATTGAAAAGTTTATGAAATTACCTTTCCAACGTGTGGTCATTCATCAAAAACGGAGTTCAAACAAGGGAGCTATGTCCGTTTTACTTCAGCGCTGTGTGCTGTCCAAAACTGATTTCAGGACGTGTTGCACTCGGTGATTCGAGCATAACTTCTTGTAGAAACCTCCGATTGTTTTGATTCTTGATTTGTTGGGATCGTAACTTCATGGGGCTTCTAAATATCCAAAAATATCCAGTGTTTTCCCTTCTAGACCATGCAGAATCTTGATGAGATCGATAGCTTCTCGCGCATTGATCCGGTGATGTTAACGATCTCGATCATTCTATCTTCTAGAACGTCATGTTGCACTTCCGTGTTGAAGATTCAGGGTCTCCCCCATGCTTAGCATTTTGCTAGTCATGGAAGAAGAAGACAAAGCACTTCTTAGTCATCCTTCAATTTCCTTGTAGTGAGAGTCTTTATCTTGCCCGTAAGACGTTTTAAACGCACATTCTACCCCCAAGGTGACGGTTGGGAGTAGATAGAATTGCCAACAATCCAACAATGTCTCCTAAGATTCTTAACTTGTGGTATAATTAGTTTAATGAGGAATAAAAACCTAATGAGTGTACGTGGTGCAAGGTGTGTATGCACATGATAGAAAAGCATATAAGCAAAGACAATGTTTTCACCTAGTTCTAAACACCATGTTTACAACTAGGTTGCTGAATTTCTCCATAGCCATAAAGGTTTATATATCTAGGGTTAAAACACCATGTCTATCCCTAAATCAATAACTCTTATAGCACAAGAAAAATTAAGCGCATTGCAGAGCTTATAAACTAACCAATGCAACATGAAAACATATGAAAAGCTAGCTAGGTTTATCGAACTTAACGATGATGGTCCGCAATCATGTTTAAACACCATGTTTACACAAGATCACAAAAGGAAAATACCCATATGGCCATATGAAGCATTAACATGGAAACTGAAGCATACATCATTAAGTATATAAAACAACCAAGCCAACTATGTGCAAAACATGTATACACAAAGAAACATCACGAGGATAACAAAATGCAATGCATGCAAATAAATAAGATCATGAACATGATGGTGGTTCTAAAAAAAGGAAAACTGAACTTAGATTAATAACCACAAGTTGATCATCATAAGATAGTGCCATTCTTTTATTTTCTCTAAGAAAGTAGTAAAAATATAAAGAAACGGGTTGCCTCCCGAAAAGCGCTTCATTTAAAGTCATAGAGCTCGACTTTCTCACATACCTTCTTTTCGTTGCATAGCCATGGCCCTTCATGCAAGAAGAAAAGGTACCAATGCAGCTTTAATTTACTTCCCATGTTGTGCTTGATTACTTATAGAAGACTTGCCCAAAGCATCCTTTTGTTTCATCGTTATCTCCTTCTTTATCATCCTTCGGTGCTGCCTTCACTCTATTATTTTTTTTAATGTCCAGAACAGAAAGTATACTCAAGCTCTACTCCATTGCACAGTGCACAAAATTTCCTTTCCAACGAGTCTTCATTTGCTCAAATCGGACTCCGGACAAGAGAGTTACGTCGGTTTTACTTCGGCGATGAAATCTGTCCTGAAATTTCAGAACGCGCAACGCTCAATGTTTTCTCCATAACTCCTTGCACGGGTCTTCAAACTTGTTGGTTCTTGATGCGTTGGAATGGTAACTTGATGGAGCTTCTGGATATCTCATTTTCTTCATTTGTACACCTCTGAACAAGCTCTCAAATTGATGAAGACAGCAGCATCCATCGCGGGATTCGGATGATTTATCTTGCAACTCTTTCAGGCATGACTTCTTTTTTTTTCATTATTCAAGCCTTGTCTACATGGTTAGTGAAAATCGGGCCTTTCCCGACATATGATTCTTTAAGGTCACTAGCTTGACCAAGCGCAAAGCATGATCGAGATTTACAAAACTTATTGTAAACATACGCGTCCATAATTAACACCACATGTGAATTGTAGCAACAAGTCAAGGTGTAAATAAAAGAAGCATATGTTTCATGCATAGCACTTAGCTCATCATTAGGCAAAGGTTGTATAGGTGTGAGATTAATTGGATCAAACTTAAATGTTTCCTCTTTTTCATTCTCAAGAAAATCTAGCCTATCAACATGATCACTATTGGAACAAGGCATAGGCATTAAACTATCATTCATACTATTGGTTGAGCATGAGTATTTGAATTTATCAACATCAATACCAATAATATCTTGAGATTTCAGCGCGTACCTTGGCCTTAGAGATTTTTCAACAAGAGTGATATTTGGTTCATCAAGCGGTGTTGAAGGCGAATCGATCTCAACAAGTGTAGATGCCTCTTCATCACCATCTTGCAATTTCTTCAACTCATCATGTGGAACATGTAATCCTTCAACTATGTATGCATTCATATCTTCTTTGAAGTCTTCTTTATCAACCAGATCTTCATCTTCAAAGACTTGTATGATGCTTTCTTTATCTTCCATGTACCACATGTCATCAAGATCGCTCATTGTTGATTCACTCTTTCCTTCATCCTTGAGTACTTCCATGTCTTGATTTGCTAGTGTGTAGGCTTCAATAGCACACAAGCTATCATCTAGCTTGAGTCCTATCTCCTCCCATTTATCCTTTGAGTCACTAGGCTCATCACGGTTGTACTCTTCTCTTCCTTCATCATAAATCTTTGATTTGTCAAACCGGTCGATCCATCCTTCATCTCCTTCTTTTCTTTCTTCTTCAAACATCTTTTGGATCGACTCTCCACTCATCTCTTGATCAAATATATCTTCAACTAGTTTGGCAACGTGTCGGCGTTCCTCCTTCCTTCGGTAGCTAATTAGTGGGGCGAAATCAACTTGAACCCAACCGGATTGCTTGAACTCCGCCAATGGTCTAGCATTCCACATACTTCGGCCTACATTCATGTTAGTTTCAACATTTTTAACATCCGAAATGACTTCTCTTACCTTGGGAAGTGGATCTTCACTTTCTTGTATGGTCGGTTCATCTTCCTTGACCTTCGGTTCATCTTTTTCAGAAATTTCAGCAAGCACCTTGGGCTTGATTTTGTCATTTTGCTCCTCTCGACAACATCTTTGCCAATCTCGTATTGTTCTTTGTCCATTGCTTATCCTTTGTAAGATTTGTGCGGCTTCACTAATTGTTTTATCCATTATATCACCGCCTGCACACATGCTTACAAAAACGAGATGAGTTAGGGGTTAGTGAAAAATAAAAGGTATGCAACATCAAGTCACCGGAAAATCCCAAGTTCGGGCCTTGCTCAAGTAGTTCATTAAATCGGTCCCATGCTTCATCAATTCCTTCATCCTCTCCTTGCTTGAAATTGAGCACTTGCCTCCTTAAGTCTTGGACCTTGCTTATGGGAAAGAACTTCAAAAGAAACTTCTTCACTAGCTCATCCCAATTTCCTTTTGCTTCAACGGACGCAAGTGTGTACCATCTTCGCGCTTCATCTTCGAGAGAGAATGGAAAAAGATTCCACTTGAACCAAGCGGCCGGAACTCCTTTTTGTTGGACCGTGTTGCATAACATCGTGAATTCCTTAATGTGTCTATATGGGTTGTCATCCTCCAATCCTCTAAATGGTTTTGTCGCCACTAAATTGATGATTCCGGGCTTCAATTCATAGTGGGTTGTAGCAAGCGCCAAATCTGATTTTTGCATCTCAATGTCTTCCATTGACGGCATTGCTAGCTCCCTTAGCGACATCTCTTCGTCTTCCAATGGTGAGGTGAACAAATCCATCTAGGCACAAGAAAAGTAGAAAGAAAAACAAAAAGATTTTTTTTTTCTTCTTTTTTTTTTAGAAAACAAGGGTTAGGTGTTAGTAATCAACAAAATTAATACTAGATTAAACGTAGCAAATCGGCTTGCTCCCCGGCAACGGCGCCGGAAAAAGGGGCTTGTTGACGGATAAAAGACGTATCCCTCTACGATCCGCAAGCGTACGGACCCCACACCTTTTTCACCACGGGATTCCCAAGGTTCTTGTCAATCCGCGGAGCAAGGGGATTACTAGCGCTTAACCAAGTACTAATCTAGTTGAATGGAAAACCTTTGAAAGAGAGTATTAATCTAAAAGTAAAGACAATCTAACCTAAGTTAATCTAAGTTAAGTTGATCAAACAAATGTAGGGTTAAACTATATGGTAAAGGGTGAACACAAGAGAGTGATTAAGAAAGATAAGCGTTCCCTCCCTAGGATCTAGGATAACATGGTATGCATCTACTACACGAAAGCGGTAAACCAATCTACCGGGGTTGTGACCACGGTTTCGCCCTTTCCCTCCTCTCGTATCGTCACTACGCGAAGGTATTCGTGACTAGACCTATGATGGACACGGTATGTTGATGGAATCTATGGGAGTAGCGGATATCATACGCCCGAAAAACACGGTGGCCTACCTTAATCATCAAAGCATCATCAACATGAAAACAATAGATTGGAACCACGAATCAAGTAGCAATTACATAGCATGTATCCATCTAATCCTAGGGATGAACGGAGACATTACCCCATCATCTTACACGGATTGAAGCACATAGGGGTGATGGAGACTCCGGAGAACGTCGTCGATGAAGATGGCGGCGATGGAGCTTGGGAACACCCCTAGGCCGGCCGGCTTGGAGTCCTCCTCTTGCTTCCTTCTCTCCGCCGGCGTTGAACCTTGCGACGAGCTCATCTAACTCTCTCCCTCATCTTGCGGCGGCGGTTTTTCGGTGATTGGCGTCGGTAGGATGATTTGTTCGATGTGTCGGTCGACGGCGGCGGAGGGAATAAATAGACGAACACCTAGGGCAAAGGGGGGACCGAACCGACCTCGGAGTGGGCTGGGCCGGTCGGACCGGGCCGGCCGGCCCAGCCCACTTCGGCCGGTTCGGGCCCGGTTTTCTCCCCGGTTGCTTCTCGCGTGATCCCTTATTCGTGTGCACTTGCATGTGGGCCTTTGACGTCGTTTCCTTCACGGTTTAGGCTTGAATCCTTGCTATGCAAGCTTCGCCGTTTTCCGGTTGAGTCCCCGAAGACTTGCATGTTGACGCTTCGGTCCTCGGGTCATTTGGAGTCATGTTCATCGCGTGTCTTGACTCTTATCGGGCTTCATGATCTTCTTCCAAAGTGCTTGGTGAACTTATCCCGAAAGTCTCCTCTTTAGCGTAGATTTCCGCGTAAACAACAAACTCCAAAATCGACATGCAAGTGTGAACTTGTTATATCATTAGTATGCCTAGTGGCGGGTTAGTTGCAAATCATAATTGAAACCAATGTATAACAAGTACTCTAAGTTGACGGAAATTCACCGTCAACATTGTTGCGGTGAAGAACGGGCGCGAAAGGTCTTCAGCCTTGAGGGGCCTCCGGGAGATGGAGAGTCAAGTAGGCTCGGTTCGAGGGACCCGGTGGACGGCGGGACTAGGTGCGGGCCACATGGTGGCGAGACGAGCAAGACGAGGTCGTGGACGATCGAGCCGGTGCACGGTGGCGGTCGAGTCAAGTGGTTTGGCGGGAGGCCGGACCGAGCACGCGGGGTTTGTTGGTTTGCCCACAAAACCATCGGAGGACGGTTTCTTGGTTTGGGCCTCAAAATCAAGTCCGAGGGCCCAACACGACGGAGACGGGATCCGGGCGTGTCGGGAAGCTTCGAAGCGGAGGACACGCGGCGGGATCGCATAGCTTGCGTCAGGAGGACGCGGGGTGCAGCAAAGGCGTGGCCGTCCGATGGAAAGACCCACAAACATTACCTATATGCCCCTACGTGGGTAGTATCGCCAGTAGTTAAGTTAGGGGTAGTCGAGTCATTTACCACTCCGGCGGGACCTGATATATAAGCCATGAGTGTGTGTGGATGGCTCTCTCTCTCTCCGCGATTTAGGGTTTCATTTCCCCACTCCCATTTCTCATTTTTCGTAGCTATTTCCTTCCCCATTTTCTCTAGGCTAGCATGAGAGCTTCATGAGAGATTTGTTGAGAGGGATGGATGCTAGGGCGGCATGCTAGACCTTGTGAATCTTTCCTGGTTTGTATAGAAGATTCGGAGTTGTGTTTTTCGTGGTCTTTTTCGTGCTTGTTTTTGGTGCCTTTGTTCTTGGTGTGATTCCGCGGATTTGAGTGGGTTTCTCTCCGGATTTCTTTCAGGGGATCATGGGTGAGTGCTTTGTGCCTCTTTGTGGATGATTTTGACCCCTCAAACGCCGGATTTGGCCTTCGATTCGTTGACTTTTGGATGAACCCTAGGTCATAGTGTTCTTGGCAAGGATTTGCGATTCCGGGAGTTGTAGAATGTTTGAGGCTGTAATTTTTGGTGCATAACCTCTACTTGGGGTGTTCATCATCTCACCAAAATTTCGTCTCAAGACTCCTTGTGGTTTGGGAGATCCATCGATTGAAGTTTGAGGTTGTTTCTCGTGTTCCTCGGCTGTGCTGATTCGCACCTGGTGGACCGTCCGAGAGATCACCGCGGACCGTCCGCGAGGTAGCCGCGGACTGTCCGCAAGGTCACCGCGGACCGTCCGCGAGGTGCCTGACAGCCCAGCTGTTCTTTGTGTTCTTGCGGGTTCTTGAGCGCCTCTCTTTCGATTCATTTTGTCGGTGGGTTTTTGGTGCATGAAGTTTGCGGACGGTCCGTACTAGAGTGTCGGACGGTCCGTGACGAGGCGGACGGTCCGCGGGTCCATCACGGATGGTCCGTTTTTCTCGGTGCGATCTTGGATGTTCGGGTAGCAATTTCGACGGTCCGTGCCCTCCTCGCGGACGGTCCACGCCCTCCTCGCGGACGGTCCGCCGGACACTCGCGGACGGTCCGCCCGGTGCTTTCCGCATTGCCTAAGTCCCTTGCTTTTTGAGTTGTGCTTCCGCGTTGGATTGGTTTGGGACTTGTTCCTAGGGTTGGTAGGTCCTTTGTGACTACGCGACCTTGGCAAGCTCGTGTTGGAATCTTTGTTTGTGGATTTGGGGCATGGGCCGAGTTCATCCTTCGGGAAGAATTTTTATCGGCTCCCATTCACTCCCCCCCCCTCTCTGGTCGCCTAATCGGTCCTTCACCTACACGGCGCACAAACCAACTCTTTCTCAAACTTCAAGCGAGACAAAATGTTAAAGCTCAAGTGACCCAACTTCCTATGCCACTTCCACAACTCACTCGAAGAACCAGCCAAAAAGCAACAATCCACAGCAGAAGACTGAGAGAAATCAGTGCAGAACACTTGACCCTCAGGAACAACCATGCAAACTTGGTCCCCTCGAGAATCCAAAATCCGAGAACCACCAGGTCGAAACAATACCTCAAGGCCCTCATCCAAAACTGGGACACGAAAATCAACATGCCTAAGATTGGCCTTGTCACTTACCTTGATCTCACCTTCTGAAAGCACACGCCCTCGCCCATTGTCCCCAAAAGTGATGTATGTCTTGGAGACCACCGGGACGAGACTTGAGAAGCACCCCTTGTCTCCGGTCATATGCCTCGAGCAATCGGAGTAAATCAACCAAACGTTCCTCAAGTCTCCCACCTAAAATTCAAAAGCGAGCATGTGAGTGAACAGACGACTCAGCACTGGGGTTAGTACCAAAAGAGTAAAACCAGTGCTGAGCCATTTGCTCCAAAGTGGGGTTAGCACAAACCAAATCATCACACCTGTCAAAGCTACCACCACGAACGCCACCACAATAGCCACTATGAGGGAACCAACCCTCTCTAGCTGGAGGAGGACGAAAGCCACGAAAGGAGGATCGTGTACCGTTCCTCCTCTCCATCTCAAAGCTACGACTCCTCCCACTCTCGTATTGAGCATGAGGTGGAGAACGTCTAGCAAACTGGCCACCTGCAGACTTTCCATACCAACCACCAGAACCACGACCACCTGAAACAAACCGAGCATCCTCACGAGCATGAAAACCAGAACGCTATCTGTCCAGACCTGCACCGGTCTGACCGGTGTAGTGCACCGGTCTGACCGCTAGCGCTCGGCTAGCAACACCACCTGCCACCTGTTCTCCCCAAGCTGGAACCATCCTCACAATCACCTTGGCCCTGGGCATCTGCATACAAAACTCAAGTACACCATTGGAAGCATGGTAATTGTCCTTGTTAGCCCACTCCTTTGCCGTTCTCTCCTCGCGCTTCCTCTTGAAGCAAAACTCACCCTTGTGACCATGTCTCCCACAATAGTCACAATGAAACCGCACAGGCTTAGGTTTAGTCTTGGGATGGAGCTGCTCACTTGGTTTCTCCCCCACTCGGCTTATCATCCTTCTTCTCTTTCCCAACAAACTCATTCCCCAAGTCACTCTTCAACTTGATAGGTTTATGGAAATCATTTGTGGAGTGTGGGAGTATGGGAGGATCTGGAGTTGTGTCAAGTTTGTTTTTCAGTGCGTTGGGTTTAGGAGCATAGGCATTTTTGTGGAAGGTTTTTGGTGGAGCTTGGATATCACCAATCTTCTCTCTTCCCTCACCACTACACTCTCCAACCTTCTACCAACCAAGCGCTTGCTCATCATAGCACTTGTATGCCTCTATCATCATCCTAAGCTGAGGTTCATGCCCCGACAATCAACCCATCATTTTTCTCAACTCATCATTCTCATCCTGCAAGCGATCCACATAATGTGCAAGTTCTAGATTTTTCAAAGCATGCACTTTACAAGTAAAGCAAGAAGTAGGAATATGCTCTTTCAACTTAGCCTCAAGCGAAACAGTATAAGCATGCAACTCATCAATCTTTCAATGCAGAACAAGGAAAAAAGTGCAAGAACCTAACAAAGCAGGTCTAGACTTAAGCTCAGCCACTTCAACCCAAAGCACATCTAGTTCATCACAAGTAGAGGCATGCTTATCCTTAGGAGTAGTAAGATCAGCTAGGTACACAGAGCAATCACAACAATCAATCTCATCAAAAACCACAGGAGAAGCCTTAAGAGAATCAATCTCAGGCTTAGCATCTAGGTTCTGGGTTTCTAGCTCATCCACATGGTTCCTAGCATCTTCTAGTGAGGCCCTAAGCTCTTTCATCATCTTTTTGGCCTCTCTAAACATGTCATCACGATTATCAGGCAACTTGCCAAGACGCTCGTTCTCCTCATGCAAGAAGGGAAGCTCGTCATGTACATCATCCTCGGAGTCGGTGTCTGAGTCGCTCTGGTGACTCTTCTTACCGCCGGAGCTACGAGCCATGCCGCATAAGCCATCTCTCGCGTAGCAGCTTAGCCCGCTCAAGTTCTTGGATGATTTCTTGTTCTTGTGTCGATCACCTTTGTCTTCACTACTACTTGAGCTCGAGGAAGAGTAGGCGGAGCTGGAATCGACGTCGCTCGCTCAGACCATCGCTCGGGCCTTCCTACCACAGTCGTCCTTCTTCCTCGACCATCGCTCATCCTTGTGCTTGTTCTTGTGCTTTTGATCGCGTCTTGATCAGTAGTTGTTGTCCTTGCTCGACCTGTGCTTGTAGTCGTCCTTGTTCTCTATCTTCTCCGGACAGTCAGCGACGAAGTGTCCTGGCTTTCCGCACTGAAAGCATGTCCCTACTATCCTCCTCGTGTTCACCCGGTTCTCGTGCAACCTCTCAAACCGCCTGGTCAGCAACGCCAACTCATCCTCTCCAAGCACGTAGAACTCCTCGTCTGGGAAAGACATCAAAGAAGACATAGAGTACATCCTGGAGGATGCGTTAACGTTAGACTTAGCCACTTTGCCACCGATGAGAGCAAGACTATGGGGGTCAGTCGGGCTCTCAAGATGGGTTGTCAAACCACGATCAACCTCAGCAGTCTTAAGCTTCGAGAATAGCTCATTCACCATCAGAGTGGTGTACTTCTCAGACTCAAGAATGGCCTCGACCTTTCCATCCCACACGGTACGGTCCAGCACGTGTAAGAGCTTCACAGCTCTATAATGGTCATCATACGGGAGGATGTCGAAGTTGGCCCTCATCTTGTTCACAACCACCATGAACCGCTGGAATAAGGCATCAATAGACTCACCGAGGAGATGAGTTACGTTCTCATACTCTCTCAGGTAAGTCGCATACAGTCGTGCATGAACTGCTGTTGACGGTTCACAACCGTGCTCAAGTTCACCGCAAGCCTACAGGTGACTTGGTGCCTTTTTCACCAAGGAGGGTCCTCCCTAGATTTGTCAATCCAAGGATCGGAAGCAAACTCCTAGGATTCTCCATCTAACCTATCGATCTAACCTAACACGAAGCATTGATTGCATAAGAAGATAAACCTTAAAGATATATGAGTTATAGCATAAGGTTAATCGCATCCACGAACGTCGACAAGGTAAGGAGCAAGCAAGGGAAACTAAGGCCTATCGTCTTCTAGTCATAGTTCTAGCCAAAAGAGCAAGCGCGACATGCATCTCATCCAAAGCCATCTTTACACTACTATCCTTCGGTTTGATTCCGAAGACGCCCGCCATTTGGAGCCACCGTCTTGTCACAACGCACTCCTATTCGTGCAGGTTACCCTAGGGTGAGTTCAAGGAGAACAAGTTGAAAATGCTTGATCAATCCGGTATGCACCTCTAGCCACCATGACTACAAGAGCACCCCAAGCAATCTATCTAGAATAGATTGAAAATAAAGCATAGCCAAGTGAGAGCAAAATCATAAAAGGAGGAATCGAGTCACTAAAAGATCGGATGACATGAATTACTTTACTCACATAATAAACATGTTTAGATCATCTCCATCGAGTACATACCATTGATGACCTCAACTAGCTCCGAAACTCTGCCATGGCTCAAACGTGCAAGGCGGCCATGGCGTCTAGGGTAGGCCTCAGCCATCTCCTAGACAACTTCGAGGACTCGCGGTGGCCGTCGTTGCTCTCTCCTAGGTTTCACCGAGTTCCTGTGGATGGATGCTGCCGAATTTTTGCAACGAGACTATTAATACCCTGAAGCAACCCTAGTCCAAAGGGGGCCTGAACTGCCACAAAAACGGGTCGGGCCGGTCCGCATGGGCCGGCCGGCCTAAGGGTTTTTTGGCCCGTTTCGGGCCCATCTTTCGCGGGCGGGCTTATCTTGCAATTGTGAGCTTTTATCTTCTCGATTGTGTGGCCTTTTGATGTCTTTATCCGCGTGAATAGTTAGGATGTCTTGTCGTCCAAGCCTCTGTATTTTCTGTCTAAGTCCCTGGAGTTTTGTGCCTTCACATTGTGGTCCTTGGATCATTTGGATTCATGTTTACCTCGAGTGTTGACTTGTACCGGGCTTCATGATCTTCTCGCAAAGTGCTCATTGAACTTCTCCTGGAAGTGCTCCTTTTAGTGCCTAAATCCTGCGTAAACAACATACTACAAATACCATATTCACAAGTGAACTTGTTACATCATTAGTATGCCTAGTGGCGGGTTAGTTGCAAATCATAATTGAAACCAATGTATAACAAGTACTCTAGGTTGACGGAAATTCACCGTCAACATCTCCCCCATGCTTAAACCTTGCTCGTCCTCGAGGAAGTTTTCAATAGATATCAGCATTGCCTTTCATTGTTCATACTCTGCACTTGATCACACATGAGAAAGCATAATGCCCTCCAAGTTTATATTTGTTAAAATTCTATAATGTAACTACCTTTCATCTCTATGGAGGGTAGATATACTTTAAGCTCTTTCCACAAGTAATCAATCATGCTCCACAAAATTTGAATAGGTCTTAGAAACTTTTGAAGTGAAGAACAAGGTGAATAAAAGAGCTAAACTAAGTACAAAAATTCAAACCTTCTTGCATCTTGCTCATGAACTCTCTCATCTCACAACTCTCTCATGCCTACTTGATCTATATCCTTTCCCTCTCATGTTTGTAGGTGGAAGAGTTTTATTTGGAGCTCATAGGAAAGTTTTTATCCTACCAAGATGCTAAAGTTAAGACTATTATCAAAACAAGGCAAGGTTCTCATGGACTTATCATGACTCGTCAAAAAGGTCATTGGAAAAATAATGTTCACAAGAAGGAGAGGGGAGAGAAAGAACTCACACTTTTAGATAGGTGGACATGTGCAAATGGCAAAGAATGATTCTGAGGCCCCAACGAAGTCCTCGTTATCAGATTGCACATGGTTGGAAAAATGAGTACGGGTCTTGATCTTGAAGTCCTTGAAAAATCCTTAAGCAACTAGAGAACCGGGGGAGATTATTATTACTCTCTTTGTTTTCTTTTTCTTTTTTTCTTCTTCTTTTTTCTTTTTGACATGTGCGAGGTTCTTTGAATTTTTTATTTTATCCTCTTATCTTATTCATTTTTTATCTCCCCTAGAACTCTAATTTGCATAGTACCTACCTCCTCCCCCATGCTTAGACGTTTGCTCGTCCCCGAGCAAAGAGGAAGTGGTGTTAAGGTAGGTACCGGATGTCTTGATTAGAGGGAACTTGAATCTTCCCTTTGAAGCACCTTCGTGTGACGTGTCGTCTCCATACTCAAGTGATACGTAGGTCAAGGAGCTTAACACAAAAGACGATGTTGTTTTAAAGGGTGGATATCCGGCGAGGTTTGCAAAGCTTCCGATGTGGGAGCTCACAATGCACAGATAGAATAGGCTAGCAAAAGATAAGTTACGCAAAAAACGGAATGACCAACTTCTTAGTCACGAGTCAGAGATTCAAGCCTTGAATCAATTCACCCAACAATAACCCTTGTAATCTAAGGTTGCACTCAATATAAAAGGCTTTGGATAGGTAGAGCAAAATGCAAGAGGTATTAATGACAAGGTTAGCATGACTTTTAAAAGCGAAAAGTAATATGTCCTTCGACCCATCCAAAGTTGAGAGCATAAAAGAAACCATGGGTCTTTATTTTTATCATGACCTCCACAAAAGATTAAGCTAGCATTCAATTAATTTCAGTTTGTATTAGAGAGAGCAATAGCTTAATCATGCATAAACAAGAACAAAGTTTAAACAAAGCAGCAACGGTCATCATATATCAACGAGCAAGATCAAGCCGAAATTATTTCATCATGGTAAGCACAAGGTGATGACAATAAACAAAATCTAAAACTAGATTGTACACCTAGAAGCCATGTTATTTAACAAGAGAGACATACAAAAGTTGCATCTAAGGTTGTTGAAGGCATATACATATATACAAGCATTTAGAAAGACAAGGACAAAGAGAGGTGTTGGGGAATTCAGGAAAACCCGTCACCCTCGAAACGTTGAGTTTAACAAAGTTCTCGAAACATGTTTTTCAGGGGCAGGGAATTCACGATTTTCGGAAGCCTGGAACCTGTGAAGCCTCGAATTCGCGAATGTGCGAAGTTCAGGAATCTTGGTTCGGTGAAGAAATGGGGTCACGAACATGCGGAAGCCCGGAGTCTCGAGCTGTCGATGGCCCGAACTTCGGAGGACGGACGATTCGGGAATCTGTCAAGGGCTAAGTTCGGGAGTCACGCGCGAGGACATGCACGAACCAGCGGAGAAGTGAAGACCAATTCGGGAAACTGTTGAAGACCCAGTTCAGGAGTTTCACGTGAAGACATTCACGAACCGAGAAAGAAGCAAAGTCAAAGTTGTTGTCCCAAAAAGTCCGGGTTTAGAGTGTGAACTAGTGGCAGATTTGTAAATATGTTAGACGAAAAAGACATTCTTGTATGCGTTCACACTAGGAATATTCTCTGAGCCTGAGGGTGATTTCGGTATGTAAAAGTCCCTTCATCTCCCTATAAAAGGGGGCGCGAGGGCACGTGTAAACAAGATTCAGACTTTTTGGAACTTGTGCTACTTGCAGAGGGAATCACAGTCTCTTTGCGCTCTCACTTTGTACTTGAACTCTATCTCGTGTTAGGGTTGTCATCCGAATTTTTCGGGTAACCCCCCCAACATTGGCGCCCACCGTGTTCCAGCCGACAAGAAACTCACGATGCCACCTCAGAAGACATCCAAGAAGAATGTTCCGGCACAGGCAAACCGAGACGATCACTACCCTACCCAAGGGAACGAAAACTCTTTCGTTCCTGAATCTTCTAACACAACAGACCAAGAACGGAGAGAAAAGCTCGAAGCTCTCATGAAGGCAAGAGCAGAGAAGACAGCTCACACCCAAGAACAACCTACTGAACCACAAGAGTTTGAGAATGTGGATGATGATGACACCATAGACAGGGAGCTACAAATGGTTCAGCAAAAGATATAATAGCTGCAAAAAGACAAAGAAAAGTTCGCCGCTCAGTTGCAAGCAAAGAGAAAAATCTCAGAAAAGCTAGAGCAGCTCAACAAAGCAAAAGAACAAATTGAGGCAATACAGAGAGAAATTGATGAAATGAAAGAGCAAGAAAACAGTTCCCTGTGGCAGGAGTCACCACAACAGAACGCTGGACCGGCAAGAGAACCCCCGAAAGAAAACTTCTTCGCGGGAAATGGAGTCTCACACATCGTGGATTCCGAATGGCCGCGGTCAATTGGCTGCAAACAAGCACCTTGGCCGCCGAAGTTTAAGCCTCGTCTCTCTCCCCAAATATAACGGCTTCGGAAACTCCTGCATGTTTCTCATGAGATACGAATCACCGTGAATTCGGCAGAGGGGATGATGTTGTCGGTGTTTTAGACCAAGCAACCTACTACGGGGAGTACCCGAAGTAGATGAATGTGACTCGCCGAGATCGGTAACTCGAAGGAAGAGACACGTGGCACACAATTTAGACAAAGTTCGGGCCGCGAGGTGCGTAATACCCTACGTCCTGTATGCTGCGTAGCTCTGGATTGATAGGGCACGATTACAAGATGGTGCAATAGTGCGCCGTGAGTTGTAGGAGATGAGGATGATACCGAGATCGGTCCTTGCCTCGCCTTATATAGTCCGGGAGGCGTGGTTACAAGTCGGAGTAGGGAAAGAGTACTAGTCGAGTACGTCTAGGGAGACTTCTATACAAATGCGGAACATGTACGTAGTCCTAACCGAGTACTACTCCCGTGTAGTCCTTGTGCTCCACGCCTTCGAGTGCCGTGTAGCGCAAGCCGGTAGTCCCGTGGGCCCACCGAGTAGTCGGTCCCGGTACCCACCGAGGTAGTGGGCCCGGGGAGGTCCATACGACAAGCCCCCGAGTACTTTGTAGTCGAGAAGGATAGCTTCCGTAGTCTTGACCGGCCTTAACGAGTAGTCCTCAAGCGTCCCCGAGTACTACAAGTCAAAAGTCCTCAAGAGTAGTCGAAGCATCCCGAGGCCGGAATGTACTCCACCGATGTTCGAGCAATCTTGAAGTCTTCTCGAGTAGTCCCAAGCGTCCTTGAAATCTGCCTTCGAAGGTCTTCAAGAAATGCCTCGTCTTGTCTTGAAGCCGAAGCCATCATGGAGATGCGATTTGCGTAACCGCAATCCACATGGAGTAGCCCCCGAGCCTCGAGCCGCTGTGCTCTGGCTGAGGATCCATCTGAAGTCTCGGCAAGAAAATCCCGAAAAATCCGGAGAGAAAAACCGAAGGACACGTGGCACGGAGCCCCCGAGCCTTGAGTCGAGTACTTCCTCTCGAATTGAAGGGTCTTCTTGAAGAATGTGTCCTGAGATGCTCTTGAGACTAGCCGCGTCCCAGGTAGTCGAGTAGAAGTAGCCGAGCCCCCGAGGTGAGGCGCGTCGACTAGTAGAATACGAAGAGTCACGCGCAGACGCTGAGTCAGCCGCGCGTGGACTTATCCGGCCGCCCGTTGCGGAGACGTTTTGGCTTATAAATAAGAGCCAAAACCCTTAGGGTATTTCACCCAAGTGAGCCGCAGTCATTTTGGTTTGAATCTTGAAGTAGATCCACTCCAGCGCCTGCTGCCGCCGTAGTAGATCCAAGCGCATCGCCACCCAAAGGGTTTAGGGTAGCCCCCGAGCGGATGCGAGTGAAGACTCCTTGCACTTGGAGAATGAAGCTGTCGCCGTCGAAGACAGCGAAGGCCGGCGGAAAGAAGAGGAGCCGTACAGAGGCCGCCGCGGCCGCCACCAGTGCGGCGCCACCGCTGTCTCCACCGCGCGCTGATCCAAGCCGCGAGTGGAAAAAGTCGAAGGTCAAGACGGAGGACTCGCCGACCCCCGCCGAACAAGGGGGTTCATCAGGGGAAAAAGAAGTCGACATGTGGAGATCCGCCGCAGGAGATCCGTATCCGATGGAGAAGGCGGAGGACGAGATCCCGATGTTCTCGCGCTTTGTGGAGCGCGGCCTTGCGCTCCCAGCAAGCGACTTCTTCAAGGGGTTGCTCGGGTACTACGGCATCGAGTACCTCAACTTGAACCCCAACGGCATCTTCCACACGTCGGTCTTCGTCCACTTCTGCGAGGCCTTCCTCGGGATCAAGCCGCACTGGGTGCTCTTCCGGAAGTTCTTCCGCGTCAAGACGCGCCCCCGTGCCTCCAACCCCGCAGTAGTCGGAGGGGCCGGGATCCGGCCTCGAGGGAGGACGCCGCAGCATCGCACCGGCGTACAAGCTTGTGGACTCCAACACGGACCGGAAGACGAGGTGGTTCTACATCACCAACCACCACCCGTGCCTCGCCGAGCCGAGCGGACGGCAGCCCTGTGCATCGGGAGTGGTGGAACACAGAGCCCACCATGCGAGAGGGGGATCCGGCCTCCCCGAGCCGCTAGCACGCATCCGGGTGCCCGCAGAAGCCGGACCGAGGGCCGAGCACGTGGCCTTCGCTTCATGGAAGCGCCGCATCCACCGCCGATGGCGAGGGATACGCTGGGCTTCGAGTACACCGGCGACGACGACACGTCGCGGATGCCGGGGGCGAGTTGGACGACAACGACATCATCGAGAGGTTGTCGCGCATCTTCAAGGACATGCCGGAGTACACGGCGTGCCCTGTCGAGGAGTACTCCGCCGCGCGCCCGCCCAACGAGGTGAGTAGCCGTACCCCCCTCGTCGAGTAGTGAGCACTTGTAGCAGAGTTGCTGACGCCTTGTGTCTTTGCGCAGGATGATGTGAAGCGGTTTGTCTCCGAGCCGCAGCCGCCACCGAGCGGGATCGAGATCCCGGCGGAGGGGAAGGTGAAGGAGCGCCGTGAAGTCGGTGAAGGCGACGACACCGTCATCGTGGAGGATACCTCCGATGACGAGGAAGAAGACCAAGAGACGCTCGGCAGACCGCTTCCACCGCGGTCGAGGTTTAGCCGTCCGTGCTTGCCTCACGTTCCACTTGTCCAAGACCCTCCGCTAGCCCGGAGGCTAGCCTTGCTACGCCGCCGCGGAGGCCGCGCAACCCCACCAAGAAGCGGGTGGCGAAGAAGATGAAGGTCTCAGAGACCACGCCTCCGGAGGTAAGTTATCTTGAACAGAGTAGTCGAGTACCCAGTAGTCGAGTACGGTGCTGACGAGTAGTCGTCCTTGTGTGCAGGAGGTGCCGCCAACGGAGCTCGTCGAAGAGGGCGACGAAGGCGTGTGGGACCCGGTGGGGGAACCGGCTGGAAGCCGAAGTCCAGCCCCCACTGTCGAAGATCTCCTGGCGCAGCTGGAGCGCCGCCCCCCCCCCCCGCTCGCTCCGAGGAGAGCAGAGTACCCGCGGCCGCCGCCGTTGGAGAGATGGAAGCCGCAGGGACGCGAGGAGACGCCCGCGCCGCCGCCGCCACCATGGAGGAGTGCGTAGCCGAAGAGGCGGAGGAGGAGACGCCCGCCGAGGGTGGATGGTTGACATCGCGCATCCTCGGTGCTCCGGCCGTGACTATCGTCCTGGTCGAACTTGTAAGTACCACGCCTTCATGAGTAGTACTCGTTGTAGTAGTCGATGATTGCTTAACGATCTTCTCGTGAATACTTGTGCGTAAAATCCACGTATCCGAGCCGGGACGGGGAAGAGCCCGCGACGAGCGAGAGGCAGGAGAGGCCGTGCCGCTCGTCGAGGAGCCCGCTCCCGAGGCCCAAGCCGCGACCGAGCCCCCGCCACGGAGCGCCGCCGCCGCAGGCGGCCGTAGTCGAAGGTGAGTGCCCTTCCCGAAGCCGTAGAACTCCGGGATGAGTAGTCGTAGGCACCGATGCGCGTGTTCCTTGTTGACAGGGCGCCGAAGGAGGTGACATCCCCGGCGGGGGTGCCCATGCGGGAGTTGACACCGCAGAGGCCCGGGAGGCCGCGGAAGGAGCCCCCGAGCCCGTGGGGGAAGTCGTCGAGAACTCCGCCGAGGGGGGTGGCGGCTACCACGTCGCCGGGGTTGCCCCGGGAGGTGGCAATCCGATCCCCCGAGATCCAAGACGCGGAGCCTATCCGCTCGGCGCCGATGATAGAGGCTACGTCGAGTAGCCGTGGCGGGATTGAGCCGCTGGGCCGGCCGACGATCTCGTCGAGCCGGCAACGGTGGCCAACGCACTTGGAGGCGATCCGGCGGGCCGAACAAAGGATGAAGGTACGTAGTCGTAGCCTCCCGAGTAGTCAATCCTTTGCGTTGAGTACTCGTCTTGACTTGAGCTTGTCTTGTGCGAGATGTCGCGGAGCGATCCCGCGAGAAGTCGAACCGCCGCAAGGCTACGGCGACACCGTGCTCCGAGCCGAGGCCCCGGAGGAGCAGCTCGTGAAGTCGCGAAAGCATGCGGTCGCGATGCGGTCGAAGCTCGACGCCGCCTTCGCCAAGTACCACAACGATGTGATGGAACCGCATGCGAAGGGCGACGACTTGGTGCGGAAGAACAAAGGCCTCCGCAACAAGAACAAGGGTATGTCCTTTGACTTGTCGGGTACTTGTTGGAAGTCGTCAAGCCTCCGACCCGTTGTTGTGTTGTATTGCGTAACTCGAAGGCCGGTGGAGCACCGAAAGCCTCGGAGGTTAGCATGAAGAACCTCTTCTACCGGGAGCAAGAAGCCCGCCGGTACTTGAGCTCGACTACAAGGAGCTCGCCTTCGAGTGCGAGAAGCATATGGAGCCGCGGATTGCCTCTCGACAGAGATCTCGTCAATCGCTACAAATCTTTGCGAGGTTGAACGAAGATTGCGAGGCGCTCCGGCCCCCGAAGGACCTTGAAGAGGCCGCTCTCCCGATCGCGAGGCTCCCGGTGCCGCACCCGGCGGCCCCAAGATCGCCCCTCCGGCGGATCGACTTCGTGGAAGCGCCAAGCCGGCCGGCCGCCTACGTCAAGCACATGGCCAAGTCGATCCCGAAGTAAGTGCCGGCCTTCATGAAGTCGTACTTCCCGAAGGCTCCGGTGGAGGTGGTCGCCGGCGGGTAGCCGCCAACCGCTCGTATGAGCAATACGCGGAGCCGGCCGGGAGCGGATGGCTCCCATCACGGAGCAAGGGTAGCCGAAAAGCCGAACCTCCGTAGCCCCGCATAGGTAGCTTAGTAGCCATGGTTGTACAGAAACCACTTCGTAATGAACTATTCATGTATCAATGAAATGAAGTTGTTCCAAGCAATGAGTACTCGTAGCCGCGATCTCGCAGTGCGGAGCGCCCATCGTGGAGTAGGTGCGAGTAGTAGTACTCGGCTTTAGTAGTCCCGTCGTAGGGAGTAGACAAGTAAAGAAGTTGATGAACGATCAAACTTTATTACTGAAGAAGTACACCTGGGTGGCCAAGGCCGTAGTTACAAGTAGTCGCTCGGACCCGAGGTCGCTTACGCCTAAGTGGCGCTGGAGCGGGTAGCCGCTCGTAGCCGGTGATCCGTAGGTAGCCGTGGAGGCTGGATCGCAGATCCGTAGGTAGCCGTGCGGGGGGCCGGATCTTGGAGTGTGGTCTCTTAGTAGACCGCCGCTAGAGTCCTTGACGCTCGTCGCGCCCAGGGTCCGTAGGTAGCCGCACGGGCTGGACCTGGAGGAGAGTAGTCCGGAGACTTGGAGCCAGGACCCGGGAGGGTCGCTTGCGGCGAGGGGTGTTGATGTAGTCGTGTAGACTTGAACCCCGGAGTAGTCGTGTAGACTAGGCGTAGAATCGACAGAGTTGGTCGACGTTCCACGAGTTGTTGACGTCTTCGCCTTCAAGTGTTTGGAGGCGGTAGGAGCCCGACCCGGCCACCTTAGCCACGGTGAAGGGGCCTCCCGTGGGGAGCCGAGCTTGTGGAGTCCTTCCGTGTTTCGGGATACGGCGAAGGACAAGATCTCCAACGTTGAAGGAGCGTTCCTTGATGTTGCGATCATGGTAGCGTCGGATACCCTCCGGGTACCTTGCCGATTGGACGAGGGCGGCGCGCCGAGCTTCTTCGAGGCCGTCGATATCAACCCGTCTCGTCGTCTTCCGAGACGCCTTCGTCGTAGTGCTCTCACTGCCGGTGAGTTCCATATGACGTCGGCAGGGAGGATGGCTTCGCAGCCGTAGACCAGAAGTAGGGGGGATTGCCCCGTTGGCTTGGATGGTTGAGTCCGCAGCCCCCAGAGTGCGTTGGGTAGTTCCTTGATCCACTTGCCCCCTTTAGAATTGGCAGCGTCATGTAGCCGCTTCTTGAGGGCGTCGAGCACCATCCCGTTGGCGCGCTCGACTTGTCCGTTGGCCCGTGGATGGGCGACTGAGACGTATCTGACGTCGATCCCGCTGTTTTCGCAGTACTCCCAGAACTGGTGGTTGTTGAAATTGGACCCCAGGTCTGTGATGATGCGGTGGGGTAGCCCGTAGCGGTGTACGAGTTCATCCAGGAAGTCGAGTACTCTGTCAGCCTTGGGGCATGTGACCGGCTTGACCTCGATCCACTTGGTGAACTTGTCGATAGCCACCAGTACCCTGTTGAATCCTCCCCGGCGCGGTTGGCGGTGGCCCAATCATGTCGAGCCCCCGGCAGGCGAAGGGCCGTGTCGGTGGTATGGTGACTAGCTTGTAGGCCGGGACGTGTTGTCGCTGGGCGAAGAACCGACATCCTTGGCACCTTCGACGAGTTCTTCGGCATCGCCCGTGGCCGTGGGGCCGGGAAAGCTCGCCGGAAGGCCTTGCCGACCGGCCGTACGCGAAGACGCGTGGTTGCCGCGGATGCCCTTGTGGATCTCCTCCAAGATGTCCTTGCCTTCTTCACGAGGGACGCACTTCATGAGTACTCGGAAGATGCGCCCCGCTTGTAAAGCTTGTCTCCGACGAGGACGTAAGACTTGGAGCGGCGGACGAGTTGTTCGGCCGCGTTCTTGTCGGAGGGGACCTTCGCTTGCCGAGGTAGTCGATGAAGGGTTGCCACCGGTCCACGTCGATCATCATGACCTCCTGCCCAGCTGGTGGATGGGCTGGGGCAGTGGTCGGTGGCGCCGGCTCCGGGATGGATGGCGCGTGAAGCTCATGGACGAAGACGCCCGCGGGTACTTGGGCGCGGGTGGATCCGAGCTTCGAGAGGACGTCCGCCGCAACATTGTTGTCGCGGACGATGTGGTGGAACTCGAGACCATAGAATTTGTTCTCGAGCTTGCGGACTTCTAGGCAGTAGGCGTCCATGTTCTCCTTGTTGCGGTCCCGGGACTTGTTGACTTGGTTGATGACCACCGCGGAGTCGCCGCGGACTAGTAGCCGCTTGATGCCAAGTGAAGCCGCGAGGCGGAGCCCGTGCGGGGAGGGCTTCGTACTCGGCTTCATTGTTCGAGACCTTCCGAGAAGATGCGGGACGTACTTGAGTTGTTCGCCCGTTGGAGAGATCGGGAGTACCCCTACGCCCGCGCCCTCGAGGTTGAGTGAGCCGTCAAAGTACATCACCCAATGCTCGGTCGCACGGTGGGAGTAGGTAGCCGGTTCTCCCGCCACTCGCCATGAAGTCGACTAGTGCTTGCGACTTGATGGCCGTGCGTGGCTTGAAGTCGATGGTGAGGGCGCCGAGCTCGATGGCCCACTTGGAGATTCTTCCGTGGCGTCTTGGTTCCTCGAGATGTCGCCGAGCGGGTAGTCGGTGACTACGGAGACCGAGTACTCCTAGAAGTAGTATCGTAGCTTCCGCGAGGTGATGAGTAGAGCGTACGGGAGCTTCGCACGGGCCGGTAGCGAGCCTTGGACTCGATAGAACCTCGCCGACGAAGTAGACCGGGCGCCGGGACCGGTAGGCGTGGCCGTCTTCCCCGCCGCTCGACAACGATGGCGATGCGACCACGTGATTAGTCGCGGCTAGGTAGAGCGATGAGCGCTCGCCCTTGTGAGGAGCCGTGAGGATTGGCGGCTTTGACAGGAAGTCCTTGAGCTGGGCAAGGGCTTGATCCGCCTCTGGAGTCCACACGAACTTCTCGTGATGCTTGAGTAGTTTGAAGAAGGGGAGACCCCGTTCTCCTAGCCTCGAGATGAATCTGTTCAGCGCCGCCATGCACCCCGTCGGTTCGGACGTCCTTGATGCTCGTGGGAGCTTTCATGCGGTGATGGCGGAGATCTTCTCGGGGTTGGCTTCAATGCCGCGCTGGCTGATGATGAAGCCGAGTAGTTTGCCCGAAGGTACGCCGAAGACGCACTTGTTCGGGTTGAGCTTCCAGCGGTACTCGCGTAGTGATGCGAAGGTCTCTTCAAGATCGTCGATGAGGGTACTGGAGTCCCTGGTTTTGACAACCACGTCATCCATGTAGGCCTCGACGTTCTTGTTGAGTTGCCGCTTGAAGCAGGCCTGGATGGCCCGTTGGTAAGTAGCGCCGGTGTTCTTCAACCCGAATGACATGGTCGTGTAGCAAGCACGCGCCAAACGGGGTGATGAACGCGGTCTTCTCCTCGGTCTTCCTCCTTGATCGCGATCCGGTGGTACCCGGAGTAGCGATCGAGGAAGCAGAGCGAGGTCGCGGCCCCGCCGTGGAGTCGATGACTTGATCAATCCGCGGCAACCCGAAGGGGTCCTTGGGGCGCGTGCTTGTTGAGGTCGGTGTAGTCGACGCACATCCTCCACTCGTTCGAGTTCTTCTTGCGGACGAGGACGGGGTTGGCGAGCCACTCGGGATGGAAGACTTCTCCGATGAAGCCGGGCGGCGAGTAGTTTGGCAAGCTCCTTCTTGATGGCGTCCCATCCGTCATCGGCAAAGCGTCGGAGGTGTTGTCGCTTAGGGGTGGCCTTTGGATCGATGTTGAGGCGGTGCTCAATCGGCTCCCCGGGCACTCCGGCATGTCCGTCGGCTTCCACGCGAAGATGTCGCGGTTAGCCCGAAGGAAGCCGATGAGCGCGTCTTCCTATTTGGGGTCGAGGGCCGGCCCCGATGGTGGTGGTCTTGCCGGGGTCGCCCGTTCCGAGGTCGACCGACTTGACGAGCACCTCCTCGGGTGGGCGAGGCTTGTTGGCGCCGTCGGACTTCTGCGGGATGTCGAGTTCGCTTGTAGCAAGCTTCTTCGACGCGGCGTAGACCTCCATCATTGGGTTGGGTACTTGATTTGTTGAAGCGATCACCACGGCCTCTCGTATCGCGGTCGTGAGAGATCTTCAAGTCCCCCCGGAGGGAGAGTACACCGGCCGGACTTCGCATCTTGAGTACCAAGTAGGTGTAGTGGGGCACCGCCATGAACTTGGCGATGGCCGGTCTCGCCGAGGATGGCATGGTAGGAAGTCTCGAAATCCGCGACCTCGAACTTGATGTACTCGGTGCGGTAGTTATCCCGAGACGCCCCGAAGGTAATCGGCGCACCACCGAGCCCGGTGGGATAGCCGCGTTGCACGGGACGATGCCGTAGAAAGGCATGCTACTCTTGTCGAGCATGGGGGTGACGTCGAGGTTCATCTTCTTCAATGTTTTGGTGAAGAGGACGTTGAGCCCACTTCCACCGTCGATGAGCACCTTGTTGAGCTTGGAGCCCGCCACCGTTGGCTTCGGGACGAGAGGGAACCGTCCTGGTTCGGAGAAGCTAGTCCACTGGTCCGCGCAGGAGAAGGTGATGGGTACCTCTGACCACCTGAGGGGGGTCATAACCGCTGGCTCGATGGACATCACTTCACGACGGGTAGCCTTCGCTCCCGCCTTGGGCGGCGATCCGCCGAAGAGAACGTTGACGGTCTTCTCGGGTTCTTGGAAGTCGTTGTTGTCGCCGTCCTTCTTCTTGCCCTTCTGGTCGTGAGGGTGCGGTGGCTCCGGCGTGTCCTTGAGTGCGTGCCTGAGCTGGTAGCACTGCTCGGTGGTGTGGTTGCCGTTCGGATGCCACGGGCACTTCTCCTTCAGCAGGTCCTTGAACCCGCCAGAGTTCTTCTTCGAGTTCCCTTTCGCAGGGCGCTGGATAGCCGCGACAGTGTTGTCTGGCTTGCGCTTGCGGTTGGGACCCGAGTAGTTGTTGTTGTTGTTGTTGTTGTTGCGGCCGCCTTGGTTTGCATTGCCTGCGCTGCCGCCGCCCTGGCTCTGCTTGGACTTGCCGCGGATGGCGTCGTACTTGGCGTTGGCCTTGTCCTTTTCATCCGCCCGGGACGTGATCATGTCCTTGAGGTGGGGAATGGACTTGGGGCGACGACGACCGAAGTCCTCGAAGGTGCGGCGATGGTAGAGGCCGTCCGGAAGAGGTCGATGACCTCCTTGTCGGTGACGTCGACGACGGTAGCGCGCTTGTCGAAAAAGCGGCGCATGTACTTGCGGAGGGTCTCTCCTTGTTCCTCCTTGATCATGGCGAGGTCCATGCGAGTACCCGAACGGCCCATGGCGCCCGCGAAGTTGCTTGTGAATTGTTCCTTCGCCGGTCCCACCGGTCGATCGAGTGCTTGTCCGGCGACTCGAGCCATGTGAGCGGAGCTTGGTCCGGACGAAGGGGAAGTAGAGGCATTTGGTGTCGCCGTTGCCGCCGGCGTTCTCGATGGAGAGAGCGTAGCATCGGAGCCACCGGATAGGGTCCTCGCTTCGCGTCGTACTTGGTGATCCCCAAAGGTTTGAACTTGTCGGGGAGGAGCGAGGTTGCGAAGCCGAGGTGAGAAGGCGGGGAAGCCGTCGCCCTCGGTAGTGGTCGACTTCTTACGCCGCGAGCCCTCGGGGTTGGCCCCATGGTTGGAGCGCGCCGCCGCCGGCCGCCGCCGCCGCCGCCGTCGGGGTCGTTGCCGCCACCACCGCGGAGCGCGGTGGGGGACAACCTCTCGGTTGCCTTGGTCCTGAGAAGGTCCACCGGCATGGGAGCAGCGACGGTTTGGGTCAGCTGGTATGTCGCCTCGAGTACGGTTGGGGCCAGCGTTGCCGCTGCGACTAGTAGCTTCGTTGTCGCGCGGCTTAGCTGGGGGAGGTTGGCTGACTCTGTTGTCGACCCGCATGAAGTAAGCTTCTTCAGCGAGCTTGGCGATGACCTCTCCAGCGCGTATGCCCTGAGCCTGGCGTGCGATCGTTGTGATCGACATGAGGCATTGCTCAGGAGTGGTGTGGACTCTGCTCTCGACCGCCTCGAGAGCTTCCGCAAGGTTGCGGATGGGAAGGTTGTCTCTGAGCCGCCGGCGTCGTTCGCTGCGCTTCCTGTTACGTTCGCGTCGAGCGTCCCTGTTGGCGTCGGTCTCGCCCGCAGGCGCATCAGCAGACAGCTCGTCTGCAGAGATGTCCTCCAGGTACTTGTCTGCGGCCGTGCCTGAGGTTCCGGGGTGTCGCCGGCGGACCATGAAGACTTGGCGATCAGGGGTGCCAAGGCCGGACTCGTAAGATGCCACCTCAGTGGGTGTGTTGGAGTCCGCCTGGGCCGGTGGTGTTCCCTCCGGAACGGTAGTGAGTCGATGTAGGCGACGTAGCGTGAGTCTCCCTTTGCCGGGTCGGGCGGGCTTGCGGTCGGCCGGTAGACGTATCCGCTTGGTCGGTATTGATTTTATAACCATCCCAGAGGCTGGCCCCGACAAGGGAAGCTCAGTGGAGTCGTCTTCGGACTCGGGTTCCTCAGGGTCCGACCCGAAGTCGAACTCGTAGTCCGGGTTCGAGTAGAACTCGGAGAGAGGGTTGGAGTCCGAGACGCGATCGGGGATGGCGTCAGAGTCCGAGTTGTACTCGGTCACGGGCTCCTTGCCGCCTGTCGTGGAGTTGGAGCCCCCGTGCGGGCCCGGCCGAGGACGCGGGGGCCACGCGCGGAGCGCCGACGTGGAGAAGAGGCCGTCGCGATGGCCGAGCGGCCGGCTCGCGGGCGATGGCCCATGGCGACGTCGGGTTCGAGTTGGAGACGGACTCGAGCTCGAAGTCGGCGTCGTTGGTTGAAGAGCGAGATTTCGCCGAACTTGCGGCGAGTTCGCCTGTGACGGCTTCGGGGGAGCGGCACGAGGCCCTGTCCTCGGGTTGGGTTGCATGGTCGGGGCGGCCGGAAGGAGCCCGCGCCGTCGGCGGTGCGGACCCGGGCGCCGAAGACGAAGGTGTCGCCGCGGTTGAAGGCGACGGTTGGCTTGATGTGGACGGAAGCCGTCGAGTTCGCCATCCGATCTCGAGCGAGATCCCCTACCGGCGCGCCGGCGTCGGTGTTTTAGACCGGCAACCTACTACGGGGAGTACCCGAAGTAGATGAATGTGACTCACCGAGATCGATAACTCGAAGGAAGAGACACGTGGCACACAATTTAGACAGGTTCGGGCCGCGAGGTGCGTAATACCCTACGTCCTGTATGCTGCGTGGCTCTGGATTAATAGGGCACGATTACAAGATGGTGCAATAGTGCGCCGTGAGTTGTAGGAGATGAGGATGATCCTGAGATCGGTCCCTGCCTCGCCTTATATAGTCCGGGAGGCAGGGTTACAAGTCGGAGTAGGGAAAGAGTACTAGTCGAGTACGTCTAGGAGACTTCTATACAGTGCGGAACATGTACAGAGTCCTAACCGAGTACTACTCCTGTGTAGTCCTTGTGCTCCACGCCTTCAGGTGCCGTGTAGCGCAAGCCGGGTAGTCCCAGGGGCCCACCGAGTAGTCGGTCCTGGTACCCACCAAGGTAGTGGGCCTAGGGAGGTCCATACGACGGATGTTATACACCGGCCAAATCCTTCATCATAGCTTGCGAAGGACTAGTACCGAATTGGTACTCACCGCCTGCCCCCACATTCGGTCTACGAACTCGGGTAGATCTCAAGACAAAGTTCATGCAAGCATTTCGGATGTTCCACGACACAACGGCGAAGCCTCGGATTTGTATACGCGGATAGCGAAGGACGAGAGAACCCATGGGGAACTTCGTGAGAAGGTTCATGCAACAAAGGTCTCAAATCCCCGAAGCGGTGACAAAACAACGATCAACGCACCGATCAAGGGTCTCACCCCGGGGCCTACGACTTCACATCTCACAAGAAAGAAACCCGGGACGGCTTAAGGAACTCTTTCACGAATTGGAGGAGTACATTTTGTCGGATGATGACCATCGCGGAAGAGTGGCCGAACGGAACGAGGAAAGCCAAGGCAACAGGGAGATGACGTGGAAGGCACCACCCCAAGATCCGCGAAATGTCAACAACGTCGAAAATTCGCAACCCGAACGGGGGCAAGCGGGCCAAGCACCAGGGGAGGGTTTAATCCCAGAGGAAGGGGGAGAGGCAGAGGACCCCTAGCACTCACGAACCACAACCCGAAAGATCCTCATTTCTATTGCCAGTATCATGGAAGGGGCCACAGCACCGAAGGGTGCCCAAAAACAAAGAAGAACATGGCAAGAATTCAGCAAGAGAAAGCACTAATGAGTATCGCATCCTCAATGCCAAGCCAGTTTCGCTTGAATTTCTGGCAACCTCAATTCGCGAACCCGCTACACCAAGCTCGTCCCAGTTCAGCAATTCCAGCAACCACGGTCAACGTGGCAGCCGTCGCAACGAGCTTTTTTCCCCGGTCGCAAGCGATCCGGGCCATCCACAGAACCGCAACCCATTCCGGGAAATCCGCCGCCACCGCCAGAAAGTTCGTCAAGGCCTCAGTCAAGTTCGGGACCCCAAAACTCCAAAGCCTTGTCATCGTTCGGAACTATCATGCCAATCACGGGCGGGTCAGCCATGGAATTCGAGACCAAGAAGCAAAGAAGCAATTACTTCAGGTCTGTGAATACTATCATCAATGACGGCCCAGCTGCACGGCCGGAGTGGGCAAAGGTGCCAATCACCTTCACGGAAGAAGATTTCAGGCTGAAATCCGCGATTCACAATGACGCCATGGTCATTGAAGTGAACATAGCGGGATGGGTTATAGGAAAAGTCCTAGTTGACAACGGGAGTTCGGCAGATATCCTGTTCTTGAAAACTTTCGAGAAGATGAATGCGAGCCCACACATGTTGGACCCACCGAGTACCCGTTGCAGGGGTTCGGAGGAAAGCCCATCAAGCCGGTGGGAAAAATATCACTCCCGGTTTCTTTCGGAGATCTTGAGAATGCCAGAACAGAGAGCCTCACTTTCGATGTAGTTGACATATACCACCCATACCTCGCGATTTTCGGTAGAGGTTTCATGAACAAGTTTGATGCTATCATAAGGCAACAATTCCTATGCATGAAGATGCCTGCGCCCAAAGGGGTCATCACGGTGTTTGGCAATCAGCAAGAGGCCAGAAATATAGAAAAAGGCCACACGCCTGGCCAAACGAATGTGTACCGACTGAAAGCGCTACGTGGATGAGAGGAAGGAAACCTACGAAGAACCTAAGCGGGACAAGGAAAAAATGAGATAACCGCAGAGGATGAAACAAAGAAAGTGTATCTGGATGACATGCCCGATAGAGCAGTCATAATAGGGGCCAACCTCAGCGCTGAAGAGGACAGGGACCTTATACGATTTCTGAATAGAAACAAGGATGTTTTCGCATGGTCAGCTAAGGACCTGCAAGGTGTTGACAGGGATATCATCGAACATGCCCTGGAAACAGATGAAAAATACCACCCAAGAAGCAAAAACTTCGGAAAATGTCTGAGGAAAAAGTCAAAGTAGTCGAAGCAGAAGTTCAGAGGTTGCAGGATGCCCAAGTAATCAGAGAAGTCAAGTACCCAGTCTGGCTAGCCAACACTGTGCCAGTCAAGAAAAAAAATGGAAAGTGGAGAATGTGCGTGGACTTCACCGATTTGAACAAGGCATGCAAGAAAGACGATTTTCCATTGGAGAGGGTAGACAAAATCGTGGATGATGCAACCAATAGTGAGATGCTCTCGCTTCGGACATGTACTCGGGTATCATCGGATCGGGGTTCGTAAGGAGGACGAAGAGAAAACAAGTTTCATCACTCCCTTAGGAACATTTTGCTTCGTAAGAATGCCGGAGGGGCTAAAGAATGCGGGATGTATATTTTCGAGAATGATAGCAATAGTACTACACCAGCAGATTCAGAGAAACATCTTGGCATATGTCGACGACATAGTTGTCAAAAGCGTTCAGAGAAAAGACCACATCAGTGACCTAGCAGAAACATTTGCGAACATGAGGGCAGTGAATCTGAAGCTGAATCCGGAGAAATGTGTATTTGGCATTCACAAGGGGAAAGTTCTTGGATGCCTAGTTTCGACGAAAGGCATAGAGGCAAATCCTGACAAAATTAAGGCCCTGGTGGAAATGCAAGATCCAGTTCCAGTGAAAGATGTCCAGAAGCTGACAGGGAGAGTAGCTGCCCTCAACAGATTCATTCCCAGAGCCGCAGAAAGAAGCTTACCGTTCTTCCAAGTCCTCAGAAGTGCTAAGAATTTCCAGTGGTCTGAACCTCAGAAGCGGGCCTTTCGCGAACTGAAAGATTACTTGTCCACCATGACCAAACTCTGTCCTCCCGAACCCAAGTCGCCACTTCTGCTATATGTGTCTGCATCAAATTCGGCAGTAAGTGCGGTGCTAGTGCAAGAAAAAGAGGAAGAAGGAAAGCTCAGACAAATTCCCGTATACTTCGCCTCCGAAGCCATCGTCCCGGTTCCAAGATCTTTTATTCCGAGCCGGAAAAAATCACATATGCGGTCATCATGGCAGCAAGGAAGCTAAGGCATTACTTCGAGGGTCACAGAATAAGAGTCATCACCAACCAGCCACTGAGTGATCTGTTCGCAAATAGAGAGGCATCCACCCGAATCATCAAGTGGGGCGCTGAGCTTTCTGAGTATGTAGTAGACTTCGAGAGAAGAAGTGCAATAAAATCGCAAGTTCTGGCAGATTTTGTCGTGGACTGGACTTCACCTACTCAGAACCTCGAGGAAGATGCACCCGAACCTTGGATAGTACAGTGTGACGGGGCTTGGTGTCACAAGGGGGTTGGAATTTCGGCTGTTGTAACATCCCCGACGGGAGTGGTCATAAGATACGCAGCTCGGCTCGTATTCGCGAACAATGAGCATTCCACGAACAACACAACGGAATACGAAGCTCTTCTGTTGGCACTAAGGAAAATGAGAGCCTTGGGGCAGCAGACCTTCATAATCAGAACGGACTCGAAAGTGATCCAAGAGCATATCAAGAAAGAAAGCGAGGCAAGGAATCTTGTTCTCATGAAATATCTCGAAAAGGTCAGAGAAATGGAAAAACACTTCAAAGGATACTCAGTCCAGCATATCCCAAGGGATGACAACAATGAGGCAGACAAACTGGCGAAAGCGGCAGCTAGAAATCAAGAGCTACCCCCAGATGTGTTCTTCGAAATCATCAGAGAACCGTCCATCAAGGATTCGAGAGCCAAAATCGTGAATGTAGTGGAAACTCCCGACTGGAGAGCAGAAATCATGGCCTATCTGAGAGGACATTACGAACCACAAGATGAGTTGGAGGAAAAAAGATTGAAGCAAAGAGCTCGGGGCTATACAGTAGTGAATGGAGAATTATACAAATCAGGAGTCACTGAGCCCTGGCTGCGCTGCATCACCTCTGAAAAAGGTCGGGAACTTCTAAAAGAAATTCACAGCGGATTCTGTGGGGCGCACATAGGCACCAGGGCTTTGGCCGGGAAGGCGATAAAGCAAGGATTCTATTGGCCCACCATAAACATTGATGCCAGGATGTTAGTTCGGCAGTGTGAAGCATGCCAGAAAACGGGAAATCAACAGAATCTGCCTTCAATGCCAGTTCACCTAATTCCACCGACTTGGCCTCTGCAAAGGTGGGGAATGGATCTAGTGGGCCCGTTGCCAACAGCTCAAGGCAACTGCCGATTCGCAGCTGTTGCAGTCGATTATTTCACAAAGTGGGTGGAGGCAAAACCGCTCGCAAATATCACGGCGACAAGAATTCGGAAATTCTTTTGGCAGAACATAGTCTGCAGGTTCGGAGTTCCTAGAGAATTAACGGTTGACAATGGCAAACAGTTTGACTGCTATACCTTCAAAGAATATGCGGGAACCTTAGGCACACAGGCGAAATTTTCGTCAGTATATCACCCACAATCCAATGGTGCAGTTGAAAGAGACAATGGCCTGATTTTTTCGGGAATCAAGAGATGTTTGTTCGATCAGAAAAAGGGAAAGTGGGTGGATGAACTTCCGAAGGTGATCTGGTCTCACAACACCACAGTATCAAGGGCAATAGGTTTCACGCCTTTCCGCCTACTTTTCGGGACTGAGGCTATGACACGGGAGGAAATCAAGAATGAAAGCATGAGGGTCCTGAAAGGAAAAGAGATAGAGGAAATTGATAAGAGGGTGGAGAAGGACATGATCGAGCTGACAATCCTTGAAGCAACGGAAAACATTGAGAAATACCAGAGAGAGACAAGGGCATGGAGTGACAAAAAGGTGGTCCGAAAGGACATAAAAACTGTGATCTTGTCTTGAAAAGAAAGAAAAATTGGGAGAACCCAGGAAAAATTCATGAGTCATGGGAAGGGCCTTTCATCACCAGGGAAACAGATATGCCAGGGGCTTTTCGCCTGATGGAGCAGACTGGCGAAGAGTTGCCGTATTCGTGGAATGCCACGAGGTCTAAAAAGGTATTATCCATGAAAACCCTAGTTGTAGATAGATGTAACATTTAGTAGTTTTCCGATTTTCGTAAGTTTGTACTTTAGAGAACAGAAAATCCGAATCACGTGTCTATAAGTGATTTCGGGACAAAAAATTCGTTTTACTTTTTCTAGTCGCATTAGAATAAGAAGGACCGTACTCTTTTCCTTGCAAAGGGGGCTCTAAATCAAGAGGCAAGGTTTTTAATGAGGCAGATCCTATGTAAATACTCTTTGTGATATATATATGAAAAGAGTCTTCCCCCAAATCGTGTAACTTGAGAATTCCATCGTGAAAAAAGAAAAAAGTTTGTGAGAAAGGCTTCGTGATAGCCAGAATTCCATCGTGAAAAAAGAAAAAAGTTCGTGAGAAAGGCTTCGTGATAGCCAGAATTCCATCATGAAAAAAGAAAAAAGTTCATGAGAAAGGCTTCGTGATAGCCAGAATTCCATCGTGAAAAAAGAAAAAAGTTCATGAGAAAGGATTCGTGATAGCCAGAATTCCATTGTGAAAAAATAAAAAAGTTCGTGAGAAAGGCTTCGTGACAGCCAGAATTCCATCATGAAAAAAAGAGAAAAATTCGTGAGAAAGGCTTCGTGATAGCCAGAATTCCATCAAGGAAAAAGAGGCCTGAGACAACAACAAGTTGTGGCCCAGAAAATCCCATCCATCAAGGGATTCCCACCAAAAGAGGCCTGAGACAACAAGTTGTGGCCCAGAAAATCCCATCCATCAAGGGATTCCCACCCAAAGAGGCCTGAGACAACAACAAGTTGTGGCCTAGAAAATCCCATCCATTGAGGGATTCCCACCCAAAGAGGCCCGGAACAGCAACGAGCTGTGGCCCAGAAAGTCCCATCCACGAGGGGATTTCCACTGAAAAGAAAGGCCGGCAGGTTGACTTCGAGAAAGTAAATGCAAGGGGAGTTGCCTCCAGATTTTTCTGTAGCATAAAATGCCGAAAAGTTTTTCGTGATAACGTCGTCGCAAGAAAAGGGCAAAGGGCTCGTGCGAAAAATCGTAGAAAGTCTTGGTTGAAGCAACTGAAGGTTGCAATATCAACCGGGGCAAGTTTGCCAGATGGATCAAGTCCACAAAATTCGAAACCGAATTTTGTCAACTTGCGCGATGACGGTTAAAATTTTCAAAAGTTAACAAATATTCCTCCTAAAGGCGTACTCGATCGAAATACGCGAACTGCAAGTTTCCCCAACATGCCTTCAAGTTTTCATGCAAAACGGCAAGGTGGGGGAGGGTGACGTTTTTTTTCAAGAAAAAAACGTATTCATTGCCTTATTCGCATAAAAACTTCCGAATAGTTCCTCAATAATTACAACAGTCAGTGCGAAATTTAAAATGAAAGCTCTACAACATGTCCTGGTTTACAAACGTTGTTTTCAGCCAAATCGCTAGCATAGGCGAAGTCAGATGCGCCTGCTAAGGGGCTAAGGGGCTCCGTCTTCGGAATTTTCACGGAGCGCGAAGTAGAGGATGCAGAACGTCTCTTCTTACGAAACAAGAAAAATGAAGATAGATCAAAACATCCCATAGAAAATTTAAGCGAGGCCTCAAGCCAAAAATCAGAAAAGTCTTGTTCGGGATGTGCTTGCTTGAACAGACGCCACGCTTCACCACTAACGAACATCCTATCCCGATGAATTCGTAGCGGCAACACGTCCCGCGCGAGCCCCGGCTTGCGGGACTGCCGCGGAGTTAAAGTATACAAAACATTTGTTCAGGGAAATTAAGTGAATCTACACAAATATACAGACAACCTCGAATACACCCAAGGTTTGGACATAGCATCTAGTTCGTAACATCCACCTTCGGAGAATCATCCTCGTGTTCGGAGGCTTGCCGCCGCCGCGTCGCCTCCATCGCGCCGCTGGTCGCCGCTCGACCGTGTCTGCGTTCCGCCGCCTGAGCCCCTTTCGCCTGAGTTGCTTGAATCTTCGCCAGAAGTTGACCCTTCGGGGAACGCAGCGATGTCCTCACGATTCTCCTCCTCATTCAGCTGAGAAAGAAAGAAAGGCAGATGTGAAGGGAGTTCGAAAAACTGAAACATCAAGGACAGGTACAAGTAACGAAATCGGACAAAAAGTACCTCAGCAAGCTTAGCATGCGCAATGACCTTGACAGTCTCCTTCTCGCTGGTCAGCCAGAACTCCCTTGCGAACTTATTCTTAATGGCCTGAACATCGGCGTTGGCTCGAAGTATCGCAGTGCTAGTAGCGCTGGGGAATTGGGAAATCTTCGCGCGGAACTTCTCCAGGTCGGGCACGGAGCATAGTCATGAAGAATTTTCAATATACTCTCCAAAGAAAATGCCAGCGACCGCGAAGTCGCTAGCGTCGGAGATCACCTCAGAGAGAGCCTGGAACTCAGTTTCCATCCAATCCATAAATTCGGGGATCTCAATGTTATCTGGAAGAGGAGCTGGACGAACGCCGAACTCGTTTAGTGACTTCTTGTACTCCTCATAAAGTAGTTTCAATTTTTCCAGGATCTCAGAAGTACTCCTCTTTGAGGCTTCACTCTGATCTGCGAGCGCTTTCTCAAGATCCGGAATTTTGTGATCTTTCGCGCTTAGAGACTTTGCGAGGCTGGCGTTGTTAATGCGGAGATCTTCGGCAATCTTCATAGCCCTCTCATGCTTCTCCCGAAGATTCTCGATCACACTAAGGTCATCTTCGTGGGACTTTTGAACCTTTTTAAGTTCCTTCTTCGATTGCTCAAGAGCCAATTCCACGAGTCCCTTTTCATCCTGACTTGCCTTCAGAGCCTCCGCCAACTCGGCCACCTTCTTCTCGAGTTCCATGTTCGTGGATTGGGCAAGGGCGAAGCTGCGCTTGAGTTCCTTAGATTTCTGAGACAGTTGCTTGTTCATCTTTTCTTGTTCAACGAGCCGCTCTATGGCAACTTTCCCCAGCATAGAGTGTTTAAGCGCATAATCCTCCTGAAAGCGCGCTAGCTTCGAGGGAGGGTAAGAGTGCAAGAGATCCTTGAATTCTGAAAAATTCAAGATTAAAGCCTCAGATAAAAATCCAAGAATCAGAGAAAGGCATGAAAAAGTACTGAGAAAGGATGAACCTTGCTTACTGAACTGCTGCATGGTGACCTGTTTAGCCGAACCGGAAGATGCTCTACCCTGAGGTGAAAGGGTGTCTTCGGGAGAAGGATGAGGCCTTTTCTCAGAACCAGCAGCAGCCCTTTTAGGTTGTCCCGAACTCTCCCCTCCTGATTCATCAATAGTCATAGATGATTTCCACAGTGTTAAAATCTTAGAAGTCTTGCTCCCAACGCCAGTGGTCTCGAAGCCAACACTTAATAATTTGCCGCGATGAGACGTAGCGAAGCTCTTGTTGAAAGCAGCCAGAAAGGGAGAGGGAGTTTGATATTCGGGAACAACCTTGTTGACGGTTAATAGTTGTATCAAAGTTCGTTTGTGACTTGCAAGCGGACAAGTCTCCCGTCGTAGTCAAGGGACCCTTCTTCCCTCGAGTGGTGAACCCAAGGTATCGAATCCGTGGAACAATGTGCAACGCAAGGATTCAATCTAGTAAAGCAAGGTAAAGCTATCTAATGAAGATAAGTTGCATCTAATCTACTAACTCATAAAGAAAACGAATCTAATCTAATCTACTAAAGAGGTAGCAAGAGAAAGCAAGAGATAACCAATCTAGAGAATCTAGATCATGCTTATGTTGTAGCTCCAAACAAGATAGATGAAGATAGCAAAGCGAATCTCATTAAAAGCATCTTTAAATCGTGGCCTTCCCATCCGACTCCGAAAACATCCGCCTTTCGAGACCCCCGTTCGTCACAACGTATCCCTATTCATGCGGGGAGCTTAGGGCGAGTTCGATAGAACAAGTTGAAATCACTTGGCCGGTCCGTATGCACCTCTAGCCACCGCGGCTACAAGAGCACCCTATGTAATCTAGCTATAGACTAGATCGTAGAAGAAGCAAAACCAAGAAGAAATCAAAATCATCGAGAAGGCACTTAATCGCTAGAAATCGGATTCACTTACAAACTTCACCATGAATGATTACATGAACAAGATCACCACCGGGGGCCCTCCCTCGATCTTGATCCTCGCTCCGAGCTCCGACGTGGTCTTCCATGCAAGGTTCCCACGTCGGCCGGGGAAACCCTAGACAACTAGCACGACCCTCATCTTCAAGTTGGTGTCCTTCAAGCTTCTCTGCTCCTCGGCGGCGGAATACGACTTCTTCCCCTGCGTGGCTCTCGGTCGGGGGGCTATTTATAGCCCGAGGAGCAATTAGGTCAAAGGAGAGGTCGATTGGGCCCCGAATTGGGCCGGGCCGACCGGCTCCGGGCCGACCGGCCCGGGCCCAAGTCGGCCCATCTCGCGGCCTGCTTCGCCCGGTGTTGCTTCCCACGTCTTCTAGATGTTCTCCCCTTTTGCATGTGGGCCCTTGACGTCGGTTTCTCTCCGAATTGGACTCAACTCCTTGTCTTGCAAGATTCAAGCACTTTTTCGGTTCGGTCCTCGGAGTTTATCATCTTCTCGGGCTTGGTCCTTGGGCTCTTGGAGTCATGTTCACTTCATTGCTTGACTTGTATCGGGCTTCAAGGTCTTGTCATGAGGTGCTTAATGAACTTATCCCGAAGTCTTGCTTTCAACGTTAAAACCCTGCGTAAACACATAACTCCAAAACCGACATGCACAAGTGAACTTGTTATACCACGGGGGTTAGTACCAATGAATAAGATACAAAAGTTATGCCAACATAGAAGGTAAACTCATGGCTAGGTTGACGGATTTTCACCGTCAACATCTCCCCCATGCTTAAACCTTGCTCGTCCTCGAGTAAGCCTTCGATGGATATCATCATTGCTAAACAATGTTTAAACCTTGCACTTGATCATACATGAAAAAAAACATAATGCTCTCAAAAGTTTAATTCGTTAAAGTTCCATAATGTACTAGCCTTCACCTCTACGGAGGGTAGATTCTTATTAAGCTCATCCCACAAGTATTAACATGCCCCCAAAATTTAAATAGATCTCAGAATTTTTGAAATAAAGAACGAGATAAAGAAAAGCTAAACCAAGTTCACAAATTTAAATCATCTCATGTATTGCTCATAAACTCTCATCTCACTTGTCTCTCAAGCCTATATATTCTACTCCTTTCCCTCTCATATATATGTGGTAGGCTTTATATGGAGCTTTTGGGAAAGTTTAGTCCTAACAAGAATTTATAAATGAGGTGTTGTCAAAACAAGACAAGCTTCTCATGGTCTTACCGAGACTCGTCAAAAAGGTCATTGGAAAATAATGTTAAATCAAGGAGGGGAAAGAGAAAAATACACACACTTTTAGATGAGTGGACATGTGCAAATGGCAAAAAGTGATCCCAAGGCACAAAAGAAGTCCTCGTTATCGGATTGCACATGGTTGGAAAATGAGAATGGATCTTTTTAACTTGAAGCCTTGAATGCACTCTTAGAGAACCGGGGAGTTCACTTTACGCTCATATATATTTTTTTTTCTCTTTCTCATATTTCTCATTCTTTTCTTTCTTTCTTTCTTTCTTTCTTATATATATATATTTTTTTCTTTCTTCACCTTGGAAGTCACGTACATCGCCGAATTTTTTTTTCTTTCATCATTATATATATATTTTTTTAAAATACTCCCTTTTGAACTCTAAAACCGCACCGTACCTACCTCCTCCCCCATGCTTAGACGTTGCTCGTCCTCGAGCAAAGAGGCGAAAAATAAGGTAGGTACCGGAATATTTTTCCTTGGAGAGATACTTGAAATCTTCAACGTTGGCACCGTCTTGCGATCTTCCTTGAATTGATGATCCATTCTCAACGATAGGTTGTGGTCAAGGAGGTAATCACAAAAAGATGATATTTGGTTTAAGGGTGGATATCCGGCGAAGTTTGTGGGATCACCGATGCGGGGATACACAATGCACGGATAAAAGGCTAGCAAAAAGATAGATACGCAAAAACGGAATGACCAGCTTCTTAGTCTCGGGCCAGAGAAATCATGGCCTGCAATAACTCACTCAAAAATAAATCTTGTACACTAAGGTTTATGCACTCAAATATATATAAGGCTCTGGATAGGTTGAGCAACACACAAGTGATATTTATGACAAGGTTAGCAATATTTTTAAGCATAAAAGACATCTTTAATCTATTCATAACTTGAGAGCACATAAAACACTATGGGTCTTTATTTTAATCATAACCTCCGCTGAAGATTAAGCTAGCATTTAAATAAATTCAGATTTGTATTTTTAAGAGAGCACTAGTTCAAACATGCATAAATCAATTACAAAGATAAACAAAGCGGCAATTATAATCATATATCATCATGGCACAAACTTTGTAACTTTACCAAAGGTAAAAACTTGGTGGTGACATTATTCATGATGAAAATAAAAACTAAGATACATGCTGAAAAAATTAAACTAACACACTTTCTGAAATTTAAATAAAAAACTGAAAACACTACGCATACATAGGCGCAAACAAGCTGAAAATTAAAGAAAAGGGGGTAAAGGAAAGATAACTAAAGCTCCTCCTCTCTCTAATCTTCCGCCGGTGGTTGATATTGAAAGTCTTGGTTGTTGTACCCTTACTTGCAATAGGAATGCACCACTCCTCCTATGAATTGTCCGACGGTCTTTGGGTGAAGGTGTCCAAGCACATAAGCGACGTTTGCATTTCCTTCACCCATTTGGTTTGCATTGGTTTGGATGGCTGCAATAATTTGCATGTTCCTTGCAGCGTATCCTCCAATGGTGGCTCCATTTTGTTGTGGTCGAGGAAGGTGTGCAAATGGCTCCGCAAAGGCTACGTTGGGCACCGCAAAAATGGTGGGGGTATGGCTGCACCCCTCCCCCATGCTTGCATTGGTACACCACCGTAGTAACTCGGCGGCGCCGGGGTTCCTCCCAATGGTGGGACATAATTTTGTTGTGCACCTTATTCTTGGGCCATAGAAGATCCTTCTCCTATAATTCTTCTCCTTTATTTTTTCTTCGCCGGCACAAGAAGTCCTTCCTCTAACCGATCTTCTTCCCCTCAAGAAAAGTCTTAATCTTCAATCCGGAAGGGCAAATTCACCTAGGCCACTTGTAAGCCTCCTCTCTCATCTTCACTCTTATATTTTCCTTTCTTCATATATTCCTAGGGAAGTCCCGGGTAGGAGATGATTTGGGTTCCTTGCAATACCCGGTTTTAAAGAGATAGTCAACATGGAGAGGTAACAACCCGATCTCCCGAATCCGATGTTGCTCACAACACCACCGGTTGATCATAGGTGAGTAGGGTTGATTGGCTGCGAGTAAATCCAATTCAACTCCGTGTTGGTTATCTATGTCTCTCTTATTCTCCCCAAAAATCCACTTGCACAAAAGTGACACACTTGGATGATGGGGTTCCGGATAGTATTTCTTCGTTGATGGTCTCTTCCCGTGATCATACTCCAAAAACCTTCCCATGTGCCTTCATGCACATACTTGTTTCGGAGCTCCCTTTTGAAAAATAGGAGACACCCGCCCATGGGTCTACGATACTAGAACATGCAATCGTTTCGAACATGAAAACCAATCTAGTCTATCGGGGATTGTGTTGAATGGATCCAAGGAAGCATTGGAGCCCTACTCCCTTTATGGCATGGTTGCTAGCCTTAAGCATTAAAGTATTTTCAGCACAAGATGATAGATAGATAATCCAACAAAGTTCGATTACATCTCAAGATCGATTACAACCCATGGATGAAAGGAGATTACCCCATCAAAGTGCTAGAAATAGCATCGTTGATCAAGGTTACCCTTCCGACGGTGTCTTCCTTCTTCTCCTCTTGTGGGCTCCCTCCAACGGAATGAGAGACTCAGCACTCCTTCATCAAGGTTATGCGCCATGGTCATGAAAATTTCCTAGGCGAATTTCTTGTGGGTGTTTGCCGACACTCCGCTAGAGAATTGCACCGGTGTCCCGTGTGAAACCCAATATGTGGAGAGCTTGGTCGTCGATGTCGACGTTCTCTACAAGCCTCTACTTAAGGCGAGCGAGCTTCTTCTCCTCCTCCGTCATGATGACATACCCCTCGGAATACCGCGGAGCACATGGAGGTGGAGCGGATGATCGTGTCAAATGGCGAGGTTGGACGAGCGGCTCCTCCATACGTTATTGAAGTTTGGAAAACCTAATAAACGAGTTTTGTGTGGCCCTCATGCCACCAAGGAGAAGAGTGTGATTCCTCCTCGGCGGTGCCGTGTCCTCCTCCATACTCCGAGGATGCTCGGAAACCGAGCGCCTCCTCGAAGAGGTTGTCGATGATGGCTTAGACGACGATGATCCCTTCTTCTTCGGTGAAAAGACTTGTAGTTTTCTTCCTTGATTGCAGCACTCTCCCTCACAAATATATATCCGGGGTTTTCACCCGGCAACAAGGTACACAAATATTATTTTGGAGTCTGGACTTTGAGTGGATTAAGGATGTGGATTTTTTTTTTTTGAGCTATCAAGCTTGGGAAGGTTGGCTATGTCTACGGAGGTTTTGAGCACACAAACTTGAACACACAAACAAAGGAAGGAGAGGGAAGCTTGCCTGCAAAAACGGGAGCCGGGGGGCTCCTTATGTACGTGAGGCCGGCCTCGGTGCTCCTCCCCGTCTCGTCTTTCTTCCGGCACGATCATTTCACCTCTGCAACTTTCCCCGCCCGCGTGCTCCACGAGTTGCACCGCCCAAACGCTCTCGTCCACTATTGGTCCTTCCACTTGATGCTTCATGTTTTGGGTCATGTCCATGCTCCCTAGCTCCACTTGCTTCACATGCCACCATGAAATTCCTAAAAAGTTGATGCTTGCTGCCCACCATGCTTGTCCTTTGCGTGTGGAATTGGTGAAAGTTGATGAAAGGGAATCCAATGGTGCATGCATGATTACTAGACTGCCTCCATTAAGGTGTGTTTAAGGTTAAGCACTCCTCTAATTCGAAATTTAAAATATTTTTCAGAGCCATGCAAGAGCTCGAACATAATTTTAGAGAAGTTTTTAAACCATTAAAAACAAATGCAAGTCGAAAATATTTTATTTTTACGTCGATTTCGGTCTCACCGGTATAGTTTGCCTTCATTGGTTGAGGGCAAGCTTTTCCCGGCTTGATCATGGGGGCATAGGTTTAGGTCCTAATTTTGATTAGATGAGAGAGATTTTGAATGAAATAAAATTAAGTGAGGCTTAGAAAAATTCTAATCTTAGAGAAACCAAGGATATGGATTTTTGAACCAACCAAAAATCAAGTTTCTAGGTTCACGCGAGTCCTACCACATGCTGAAATTTAAACAACATCTAGATACAAGTCGTGGCTCTACTCGTGTGCTTTTAGCATGAAAAACAAGTCAACCACAACATCATAAAGAGGATGAAAGGTTGAGTTTGGTTCTGAAAATTTTTTTTTTGTTGTGGTTTCTCGAAAAAGAAGCAAACAATCACATAGGATGGTTCATGTAAAGGGTTTATGATCAAGCAACATGTTCAACCAAGAATTATGTCTCTAATATTGTTCAACCATTCTAAGTCTAAGGTTTTGCGTAGTAAAATTCAGAACTGAATTAAATTTAAAAAGACTTGAAAAACCTGGAATCGGGTTGTCCTCCCGTAGCTTATTCTTGACTAGACGAAACGGGTTGCCTCCCCGCCTAGCGCTTCGTTTATAGTCCATGGCTAGACTTCTTCACTTGATTACTCCGGATCAACGCTCTTTGTGGGCGTTGCAATCTTGGGTACCCACTTTGGCTTAGTCAGGGTTTTTGGTCTTCACGGTGGCTTTGTCCTTTGGTCTTGACGGATGCAACATCTTCCTTGTGGCTCGGCATCTCGAACTCCCGTCCTTCGGTCGTGATCTTCATGGTCTCTAGTGTGATCCTTCATCTCTCCCGAATGAGCTTGAGTAGCCTTCGCCGTCTTGGGACCTTGGAGTTGTCTCGGATATTCTTCTTTGTCACCAATCGGTTGTCCGGCAAGTTGTCCCACTTGCGTCTCTAACATCTTCATCACGATGAACACCCCGCATGTGGATCTTGCCTTGGCAGCCTTTAGGTGTTGAGCTTCTTTCTCCATCTCCATCTTCTCCATCCTCGTTGATCTTGAACGGCCTTCCGGCGTCTTGACTTGGAGGTGGTGATTCCCTTGGAGATTTTGATGGTCCTTCGAGCTTGTGTTGCACGTCACCTTTGCTCGTAAAGTTTTCCTGGATCATCCACAAAAAAGTTTTGGGTTTCTTGGAGAGGTAGCCAACCATCTCCGGTTAGGGTTAGTAATAAAACAAAAATCTAAATAGAAAAGAAAAAAATTAGGGTTAATCAAACTAGATTAGATTGACTCTTTTTTTTTTTTTTTGAGGATGATCAAACATAAGAGATGCAAAAGAAAATCAAAAGAAAAGCTGAAAGATAAGCGATACTAGATCGGATCTTGATTGCTTGTTCCCCGGCAACGGCGCCAGAAAAAGGGGCTTGTTGACGGTTAATAGTTGTATCAAAGTTCGTTTGTGACTTGCAAGCGGACAAGTCTCCCGTCGTAGTCAAGGGACCCTTCTTCCCTCGAGTGGTGAACCCAAGGTATCGAATCCGTGGAACAATGTGCAACGCAAGGATTCAATCTAGTAAAGCAAGGTAAAGCTATCTAATGAAGATAAGTTGCATCTAATCTACTAACTCATAAAGAAAACGAATCTAATCTAATCTACTAAAGAGGTAGCAAGAGAAAGCAAGAGATAACCAATCTAGAGAATCTAGATCATGCTTATGTTGTAGCTCCAAACAAGATAGATGAAGATAGCAAAGCGAATCTCATTAAAAGCATCTTTAAATCGTGGCCTTCCCATCCGACTCCGAAAACATCCGCCTTTCGAGACCCCCGTTCGTCACAACGTATCCCTATTCATGCGGGGAGCTTAGGGCGAGTTCGATAGAACAAGTTGAAATCACTTGGCCGGTCCGGTATGCACCTCTAGCCACCGCGGCTACAAGAGCACCCTATGTAATCTAGCTATAGACTAGATCGTAGAAGAAGCAAAACCAAGAAGAAATCAAAATCATCGAGAAGGCACTTAATCGCTAGAAATCGGATTCACTTACAAACTTCACCATGAATGATTACATGAACAAGATCACCACCGGGGGCCCTCCCTCGATCTTGATCCTCGCTCGGAGCTCCGACGTGGTCTTCCATGCAAGGTTCCCACGTCGGCCGGGGAAACCCTAGACAACTAGCACGACCCTCATCTTCAAGTTGGTGTCCTTCAAGCTTCTCTGCTCCTCGGCGGCGGAATACGACTTCTTCCCTGCGTGGCTCTCGGTCGGGGGGCTATTTATAGCCCGAGGAGCAATTAGGTCAAAGGAGAGGTCGATTGGGCCCCGAATGGGGGCTGGGCCGACCGGCACGGGCCGGCCGGCCTGGGCCCAATTCGGCCCATCTCGCGGCTCGCTTCGCCGGTGTTGCTTCCCACGTCTTCTAGATGTTCTCCCCTTTTGCATGTGGGCCCTTGACGTCGGTTTCTCTCCGAATTGGACTCAACTCCTTGTCTTGCAAGATTCAGCACTTTTCTGGTTCAGTCCTCGGAGTTTATCATCTTCTCGGGCTTGGTCCTTGGGCTCTTGGAGTCATGTTCACTTCATTGCTTGACTTGTATCGGGCTTCAAGGTCTTGTCATGAGGTGCTTAATGAACTTATCCCGGAAGTCTTGCTTTCAACGTTAAAACCCTGCGTAAACACATAACTCCAAAACCGACATGCACAAGTGAACTTGTTATACCACGGGGGTTAGTACCAATGAATAAGATACAAAAGTTATGCCAACATAGAAGGTAAACTCATGGCTAGGTTGACGGATTTTCACCGTCAACAAACCTCCGAACTTCGACCAAAGGAGCGTGTTCGGTAGGATTCTCCCCCCTTTGTACGGTGAGCTCAAGCTCTTTGACGAATTCGGGGGAAGCTTCATCCGAGAGAGAGCGGGTTGAGAGACATCGGCTGCAGAGGCTTCAGCAGCAACGGGGGCCTCAGTGGGGACAGCAACTTCAGCTTCAGCAGCGGGCCCAGCAGCAGCATCAGGTACAGCTTCCTTGCGAACCTCGGGAGCGACATCTGAAAAGGAATCAACATCCACGAAATCATTCTCAGAACCCGACGGACAATTGTCTCGAAAGTTAAACAGAGGCCCGAAGCAAACACCTTTCTGGCTGTCCGCTTCTACGAAGGCATCGTCGTCAAAAGCGGAGGGAACTCGCCGAACCCCAACGGAAGAAACCTTCCTAGCTGCTTTCTTCAACTTTTTGCGACTCATTTGAACAAGACCCGAAGCCTCCTGAAGTTCGGCATCCGAAGTTCGGTCAGAGGTCTTGCGCTTCCGCTTCGACGATTCCAGAGATCTTGTCCTGGAAGGGTTGCCCCTGAAGAAGTGCCCTCGCTGGCAGATGATGAGCCTCGCTTCGATGACCTTATTCGGGGAGCATTGATCAGGGCAGCTGAGCAACTGGCCACGGCAACTGCAGGAACCTTCAACTTGGAACCTGGGCCTCGAGAACTGAAAAATTTGTCCCCACAAACTTCTGAAAAAACACGGTTGATCCTCTTCTTATGCTTTACCGAGCCTTGTACGCCTTATACTCATTCATGGTATATTCGCCTACCATGACGTTCACCCTCTTTTCCACTTCGTCCATGAAGGCCTCGGTGCTACGGTCTTCACAAAGTTTAATCCCGAACTTCGGGAAAGGCACCTTTTGATCTGCCCAGTTAACGTTGAAGTACAAAAGCTCAGTAGGGGACCAACCACTCGAAATAGGCCAGACCCGGGCAGCGATGAATTCTTCAATAATGTCATGGCCACCAAGTATAGTGCTGGCCAGGTGAAATGCATTCTCACAACTTCTAATTCCCAAGGCCCGTTGGTTGAATTTGGCAAGATTCACTGCGGCCAGAGGCGCAATCGGGCAGGATAATTTCAGCATATTGACCTTCAGATAAAACCAATGAGACCTCCAATCATCGGTGAGGTTAGACTTGCAACAGGGAGCAATCTGGATTCGGGTAATTCCTTTTCGGGAATTCTGACGTCGCGTGTTGAAAGTGCAACACGCATGCTGACTGTGATAGAACTGCCCATCATTGCCCTTGACGACCTCAGGGATAATCACCAATTCGTAGAATCTGGCGAAGGCATCAACACTGGGACTGCAGCCGAAGGTCTTCAAAATCCAAATGAACTTCGACACTTCAAGGAAAGATGTCGGCGAAAGCTGGTGGATTTTCACTGAAAATGCATCAAGAATAGCCGGTAGGACCGGGTCGCAGGGGAACCTCAGCCCGCAAATAAAGAAGTCCCGAAAAACAACAACTTCTTTGTCCCTAGGGGTAGGGATCTGCTCATCAAGCGGGGCTCACCCAGTGCCCGGAGAGAAGAACCCGGCCTTCTCATATTCCCGAATCGTGTTGGTCGTGACCTTCGACTCTCCGAAGACGAGTGAGGGTGGCAACGGGCCGGAAGTCCTTGCTTTAACCAGGTCACTAACGCCAGCATCCACATCTCCGATGTCTTCGCCGTTGTCAGATTGGACCTCCCCGTCTTCGCGACTCCTAGAGCCGCTGGGAGAACCAGAATCCTCGGTTGGTGCAGCATGCTCAGCACCTTCGACGACTGGGTCGAGCGGAAGACCGGCCGCAATGAGCTCTTCGGTAGTCATGGGTCTAGCTGTGCTTTTAACTTGAGCCACCTAACCAACAGATACGAACATACGAACTATTAAGAATAACATTCGAGAATGAAGCTCATAAAATCGAGATACCACTGCACCAAAGTATAACAAGTAAGAATTGATAAGAGAGAAATAAAAGAATACCTTAGAGAAATGCGAAGAGAACCAGAAGTTCGCGAGCTTTTCAACAGAAGACAAGGTTTCGCGAACACGAAAGATTCACAAACCGCAAGAGAGCAGAAAGACCGTAAAATTTTTTAACAGCGGCGGCCCGCTATTTATAGGGCCGGGGAGGGGTAGTTCCGCGAAACCCGCCTCGATCTAACCGTCCTTGGGTTCTCAGGCGACGCGTGTCCCCTCCGACGTTCCGAGGCTGACATTTTTTACTAAATTTTCGAAGGATTCATGGAATCGGATCGTCGGAGTCAACCCGCTTCCCCGAGGGGCTAGTGTTGGGGAATTCAGGAAAACCCGTCACCCTCGAAACATTGAGTTTAACAAAGTTCTCGAAACATGTTTTTCAGGGGCAGGGAATTCACGATTTTCGGAAGCCTGGAACCTGTGAAGCCTCGAATTCGCGAATGTGCGAAGTTCGGGAATCTTGGTTTGGTGAAGAAATGGGGTCACGAACATGCGGAAGCCGGAGTCTCGAGGCGTCGATAGCCCGAACTTCGAGAGGACGGCCGATTCGGGAATCTGTCAAGGGCTAAGTTCGGGAGTCACGCGCGAGGACATGCGCGAACCAGCGGAGAAGCGAAGACCAATTCGGGAAACTGTTGAAGACCCAGTTCAGGAGTTTCACGTGAAGACATTCACGAACCAAGAAAGAAGCAAAGTCAAAGTTGTTGTCCCAAAAAGTCCGGGTTTAGAGTGTGAACTAGTGGCAGATTTGTAAATATGTTAGACGAAAAAGACATTCTTGTATGCGTTCACACTAGGAATATTCTCTGAGCCTGAGGGTGATTTCGGTATGTAAAAGTCCCTTCATCTCCCTATAAAAGGGGGCGCGAGGGCACGTGTAAACGAGATTCAGACTTTTTGGAACTTGTGCTACTTGCAGAGGGAATCACAGTCTCTTTGCGCTCTCACTTTGTACTTGAACGTGTTAAGAACTCTATCTCGTGTTAGGGTTGTCATCCGAATTTTTCGGGTAACCCCCCCAACAAGAGGGTTGAGGAATTGTTACCGTCCTTTGATGCTCATGATGTAGCACACCCTACCCCATGCTTAAGCATTATGCCTAGCATGGAAGAAGGAAGATCGGCATCCGCAACAATCGTGATCCTTGAACTCCATGTGGTCTTCTTTCGTCCACCAAATCTTCCCCCATGCTTAGCATGTTGCTAGGCATGGAAGATGATGAACCATAAAAAAATTCTTGAAGTCCTATCTTCATGAGAGGAGATCATCATCCCATTGTTGCCTTTGTTCATCCTTCAATGTCCGCCCTTTGCCACGAGCCTTGATCCCAAATGTTTCTCATCCCATCTTTTCTTCCTTCCATGTTGTCCTTTATTGCTAGTTCATCTTCCATGAGTTTTTCGTCTACTTCCAGAACTGAGTATGTACTGAATAATAGCTCCATTTCAGAGTGCTTGAAATTATCTTTCCAACGAGTGGTCATTCATCCCGATTGGACTCCGAACAAGAGAGTTACGCCCTTTTTACTTTGTTGGTGCAAGCTGTCCTAGGCTGATTTCAGAATGTATGACGCCCGAAGATTTGATTGTAACTTCTTGCACGGGTCTCCTAAAATGTTGATTCTTGATGCATTGTAAAGTAGACTTAATGCAGCAATCCAATTTTTCCTTTTTTACATCTCTGAACATGTGCTTAATCTTGATGAAAACAACAGTGCTCCTTTCGGGATTTTGGAGGTGTTGATGATCTTGATTTCAGCTTTTATTACGAACTCATGGGAGTGATTCACCATGCCTGCAAAATAACTATAATGCACAAAGTACCCCCGAGGTGACGGTCGGGAATACTCACCCTACCCTATGCCAACAAACCATGACATCCCTAAGATCTTCACTTGTGGCATAGTTAATCTAGCGAAAATCCTAATGGGTGTACGTGAGTGTAAGTGTGTATGCAAATGAGAGGATGGTATAAAACCAAAACAATGTTTATGCCAAATTCTAAGCTCCATGCATACAAAGTGGATGTCAAACTTCTCCCTCGCCATAAAGATTTATCAACCATGGTCAAAACACCATGCTTATCCCAAGATTAACAACTCTTTATGGTGTAAGATAATTAGGGAGGATTGCAAAGTTTATAAACAATCCAAAGCAATATGATAGCAAGGTATATAAAACTTAATGATGTGGGTCTCCAATCATGTCTAAACACCATATTTACACAAGATTACAAAATGAAAAATGCTCATATCTTCATATGAAGCATTAACATAGGTACGGAAGCATTCATCATAAAGCTTCACAAAAGATCCCAAGCTAATATAAAGTAGATGATGACAAAGAGATGGATGAAAAAAATGAAAATACAAGATGTTAGAACAAGAAAACATCAAGATTTTAAAAACACTTTTGATGTGGCTTATAATAAGTAATAGACAAAGATTGATCTCACACTTCATACGAGGTAAGCATTGTCAACAAGGAAGTAACCCATCGAAAAGAATCAATCAACCAAACTAACAAGGTTTAAGGGTAGGTTATGGGTATCCTATATTTTTGGCTCAAACGAGTATTTGAAGGATCAAATGGCGACTAGAGAGGGGGGGAGTGAATAGGAGTTGGTAAAAATTCTTCTCAAAGAACCCGGCCTATGCCCTAGTCAAATCCCGGTCACACACAAGCGATGAATCGAATCACACACCAATCACCAAGACAACGAGGTTATGGATCAACCTCTAGCCTTAGGAACGATTCCTTGAAGCACACGCGGAAGCACGAGAAAGGAAAGGAGGAATCGAACCAAGAAGCAAAGCTCACAGGCTCTGGCGGACTGTCCGGCCAGGTGGGGCGGACCGTCCGCACCGGCCTCGCGGACCGTCCGGTCGTGCGCGCCGCGACCGTCCGCGCCAACACTGCGGACCGTCCGGCCCTACGCCGGGGACCGTCCATTAAATCACACAGAACCAACAGAAGCGACCCGAGAAAACGGACCGTCCGCGGGGAGCACGCGGACTGTCCGCCAGGCACCCGCGGACCGTCCGCCCGCTGCTGTGGACCGTACGAAACTCCGTCCAACCAAAAACTCAAAATCGCGGTGGATCGAAACGAAAGGCGAGCAAGAACACGAAGAACACCGGATGAACTCGCCACCCGCGGACCGTCCGCGCCGTGCGGACAGAGCAGAAAACTGCTCGACCTCGAAGGTCAACTCCCCCAAATGATCATCGGATTTCCCAAATGGTTGAAGCTGTGGAGACAAGGGTTTGGGGACTTGAAAAGCGTCACACAAGGATGCTATAGCCCAAAAATCTTGCCTCCTAACTCCCTAAATCACCGGGAATCGCGAATCCTTTGAGCACCACCAAAAGCTAGAGCACCGAACGAAAATCCTCGAATCGAAGTGGTTTCCTGGCGTTTGAGGGCACAAGATCAATCACAAAGATGCACGAGACATCTATCCATGTTTCCCTCAAAGAAATCCGGGGAGAAACCCACTCAAATCCGCGGAATTGCACCGAGAACAAAGGCATGAAAACAAGCACAAAAAGACCACAAAAAACACAACTCCGAATCTTCTATACAAACCAGGAAAGATTCACAAGGTCTAGCATGCCTCCCTAGCATCCATCCCTCTCAACAAATCTCTCATGGAGCTCTCATGCTAGCCTAGAGAAAATAGAGGAAAAATAGCTACGAAAATGAGAAATGGGAGGGGGGAAATGAAACCCTGAGTCGCGGAGAGAGAGAGCCACTCACACACCCTCATGGCTTATATATCGGGTCCCGCCGGAGTGGTAAATGACTCGACTACCCCTAACTTAACTACTGGTGATACAACCCATGCAGGGGCATTTAGGTAATGTTTGTGGGTCTTGCCATCGACGGCCACGCCTTTGCCGCACCCCGCGTCCTCCCGACGCAAGCCATGCGATCCCGCCGCGTGTCCTCCGCCTCGAAGCTTCCCGACACGCCCGGATCCCGTCTCCGTCGTGTTGGGCCCTCGGACTTGGTTTTGAGGCCCAAACCAAGAAACCGTCCTCCGATTGTTTTGTGGGCAAACCACCAAACCCCGCGTGCTCGGTCCGGCCTCCCGCCAAACCACTTGACTCGACCACCACCGTGCACCGGCTCGATTGTCCATGACTCCGTCTTGCTCGTGTCGCCACCATGTGGCCCGCACCCAGTCCCGCTATCCACCGGGTCCCTCGAACCGAGCCTACTTGTCTCTCCATCTCCCGGAGGCCCCTCAAGGCTAAAGACCTTTCGCGCCCGTTCTTCACCTGCAACAACACCAACTAGGCCGCAGCCTACACCTGCGCACTACGCCAAGAGTCAGTCCAACACCCGTTGCCAATCACTCATCACGGAGGAGCAGTCATCCATCGACCACTGGGACGCTCTTGGTCCTCAATCTCCCCCTTGATGAGTGCATTGACAACACACAACGCGAAATGAAATTCAGAGAAAGAAAGAAAGGAAGAAGAAAGAAAAACAAAGAAGCTCAACTCATGACCAAAACCAAAGAAAGGCAAAGAAAGGTCACAAGCCAAGCAAAGCACAAACTCCACACTGAAAACAGCAAGAAAGCTCCCCCTAAACAATGCAAGCTCCCCCTGAACATGTGGATGCAAACTCCCAAATTTCAGCTCACCTCTTCAGAATTTTCATTAAGCTCACCTCTTCTCCCCCTTGTTGACAATGTATGAATCAAGGTGAAAATGCAGAAATGCAAAACAAAGCATATAAACATCTACATGAGCTTCTCAAATAGGCCAAATCTAGTGTCAAAGGCTAAAAATGAGACAAAGATCACACATATGAATCATAGCATAGTCAAAGCATCGCCACAAGTAATATATGAAAATACAAGCATGTGACAAAGCAAAATTTTCAGATTTAAGCAGCTTTTACCAAAAGAAGGCTCGATTCACATGCAAAAGCCTATCCATGTCACACTTGAGCCACAAACATGCATACCATTCAAAGATCATACAAGGATATCAAATTCTCGGCAAAAGATCATGGTAAACACCCATAAAGCAAAGCATGTCATGTCAAAGCTCATGAGCCATGTGTCCACTTCGGGGAGACTTCTCCACTGGTGAACATCATGCAACATGTTTTGCACCCATATGTGAAAGATAAGACATTTTAAGCATAGACATGATGGATGGAGCATTTTTCACGCATTACACACTTCTTTTCAAGATGAATTCATTTCATGGTACATGAAGTGCCTTTGCGGCAAAAAGAAGCTTATGCTCCCCCATGAATGCAACATAGGCTAAACATTCACAATAATATTCGGCCTTTGGCCCAAATGCAAGAAAAAGGCATCCAAGCACAATCTAAGCATAGAAAGCACATTTAGACCAAAACGTGACATGGATACACCACTACACACGAGTAGAGCACATTTCACCAAAAATTAGTCAAGATTAGCATTTATTTCAAAAAGGGCTATCTCACCACACATATATCTCAAATATTTCAAGAGCATAGCCTCACGTCACCATTTCTCCACACATATGACCAAAATCTCACAAATAGCCAAAGAGACTTAAATAAGGCATATGACAGAAGCTCATCATCCTAAAATGCAATATGAGACAAATGCAACATGACATATGACAAGATGGTTATCCTACCATGGTTTATACATCAAGCAAAACATGTATATACATCAAAGTAAACATGGTATGATACATATGATACAAAAAGAAAAAAAACCCCAAGAATCAACTAGAAAGGGCAACAAACCCCAAGTTCCCCCCGCAAGCGCACAAATGTAGCTTGGTCGAGAGGCTTTGTAAAGATGTCGGCTAGCTGATCTTGGGTAGGGACATGGCTCAACACAATGGTTCCTTTTTCCACATTGTCCCTCAAGAAATGATACCTCACTTCTATGTGTTTGGTTCTGGAGTGAAGCACTGGGTTTTTGGCTACGCTTATGGCACTGGTGCTATCACAAAGAAGTGGAATCTGGGTGCACTCCTCACCAAAGTCTCTCAAAGTGTATAAGATCCACAACAGCTGGGAACAACAACTCGCGGCAGCAACATACTCCGCCTCGGTGGTAGACTGAGCTACACTAGACTGCTTGCGGGAAGACCATGAAACCAGCGAAGACCCAAGAAACTGGCAAGTACCAGAAGTAGACTTCCTCTCGACTCAACAACCAGCAAAATCCGCATCGGAGAAACCGTGAAGAGAGAGAGTCGAGGAGGAAGAATACCAAAGGCCAAGACCAGGGGCAGACTGTAGGTACCTGAAAATCCTCTTGACGGCCTGTCGATGTGATGTCCTCGGCGAAGCCTGAAAACGAGCGCACAGACACACGCTGAACTGTATGTCTGGCCTCGTCGCCGTCAAGTAGAGGAGGGAGCCGATCATGCTCCTGTACTCCCGCTGGTCCACTGGTTCTGCATCCTCATCCGCATCCAAAGTGGCCATACTCCCCATGGGGGTCGACATCGGCTTCACATCTTGCATCTGGAACATCTTCAGCATGTCTTTTGTGTACTTGGTCTGGTGCACGAATGTTCCATCCTTCACTTGCTTGATCTGCAGCCCGAGAAAGTACTGCAACTCGCCCATCATGCTCATCTCAAACTCCCTGCTCATCTCATCTGCAAACTTGGCAACAAGGTTATGTGACGAGCCACCAAAGACAATATCATCCACGTATATCTGAACAATCAACAAGTCATTTCCATGCTTGAGGAGAAACAAGGTCCTATCCACGGTACCCATCACAAACCCTCTGCTCAACAGAAAACCTCTCAATCTCCCATACCAAGCACGGGGCGCCTGTTTCAACCCATACAGAGCCCTTTTCAACCTGTACACCCTGTGTGGGTACAATTCGTTCTCAAACCCAGGTGGCTGCTTCACATACACCTCCTCCTCTATGACCCCATTCAGAAAAGCACTCTTCACGTCCATCTCAAACAACTTGAACCCTTTAGCCATGGCAAAGGCTAGAAGGATCCGAATTGCCTCAAGACGGGCCACAAGAGCAAAGGTCTCCTCATAGTCGATCCCCTCCTTCTGACTAAACCCCTGAGCAACAAGTCTGGACTTGTTCCTTACAACCATCCCATTCTCTCCCTCTTTGTTCTTCCAAACCCACTTGGTTCTTATGGGATGGCAATTTGGAGGTGGTTCAACTAACTCCCACACCTGGTTCCTCTCAAAGTTTTCCAACTCCTCATGCATAGAATTGACCCAGGTTTGCATCGGATAAAGCATGTCCAATGTCCTTGGTGCTCAAAGGTGGCAACAAAAGCAAGATGAGCAAAATGAGAGGAATTCCCGGACCTTGACCGTGTAGTACGTTCGTCGATGTCCCCAATGATCTTCGACATGGGATGCACTTCTTGAATCCGGCCGGGGAGCCTCACGCCTCGAGACTACCTCCCCCTCAACTTCGGCTTCTTTCGCCGGTCCTCTTGTCGCACCGTCGTTGTCCATGAAGTAGACGGTCCACGCTCCGTAGTGGTCGTAGGGGAAGTAGTGGGTACACACTCAGCTTCAGGCGCATGGTTCTCCCCATCATCATCTCCAGCTTCATCCTTCTCCTCTTCAAAGAGGTCTTCGGCCATCTCTTCATCACCTGCACATTCAAAGCCAAGAGAGGTACATGGCATTGTCTCGTCGAAGGTTACCTCGCAAGTCTCCATGATTTTGTTAGTCTCAAGGTTAAGCACCCTATAGGCTCTAGAGTGGTTAGCATATCCAAAGAAAATACCATCACTAGACCTAGCCTCAAACTTGTCGAGTTTTCCCTTCTTAAGGATAAAGCACTTGCAGCCAAAGACTCGGAAATGACTCACCTTGGGTGCCCGACCATGCATAAGCTCATAACAGGTCTTCTTCTTGAAAGCTCGCAATAAAATCCTGTTGGAAACATGACAAGCCGTATTGACCGCCTCAGCCCAATACCTCCTAGGAGTCCTGTGCTCATCGAGCATCGTCCTAGCCATCTCACAAAGAGTCCGATTTTTCCTTTCCACGACTCCATTTTGAGGGGGCACATAAGGGGTCGAATACTGATGTTCAAGACCTAGATCACGACAAAAGGCATCAAAACGAGAGTTCTTGAACTGCGAGCCATTATCACTTTGCGGATAGCTCGAATAGCATTCCCATGCCTCTCGTTTTTCAACCTCACGATCAGATCTCGAACAAAACCAAATGTCTCACTCTTGTCTTCCAAGAAAAACACCCATGCATAGCGAGAGTAATCGTCCACCACAACAAGGACATACCACTTCCCACCCACCGAGCGAACTCGAGCTGGCCCAACAAGGTCCATATGCAACAGCTCTGTCGGACGCTCGGTCATGACATCGGTCAGGGGTGGATGGGGAGTGGCTACCATCTTGCCATGCCTACACGGAGCACAAACCAAATCCTTCTCAAGCTTCAACCTCGGCAATCCTCGGACAAGGTCAAGACCACTCAAGCGGGAAACCAAATCAAAGCTCAAGTGTCCCAACCGCCTATGCCATTTCCACAAATCGAAGAAGGACCGGCCATCAAACGGCGAGCGGGACCCAAAGAACGAGAGAAATCAGCCCCGAAAATCGACCCTCGGGGATGATCATACGGACAAGATCACCCCCGAGAATCCAAAGCAAACGAGACTCGCCGGACTTGAAACGCACCTCAAAACCCTCATCAAGCGGTGAGAAACCGAAAGCAAATTGAAACCCAAAGACTTCACAAGAGCCACTCTCTTCAACGTTACCTTGTCACTCACATGCACAACACCCTCAGAAATCACCCTTCCTCGTCCATTATCCCCAAATGTGATGTACATCTTTTCCTTCACTGGGGTGAGGCTGGAGAACCACTTCTTGTCTCCGGTCATGTGTCGGGAACATCCGGAATCAATCAACCAAATGTTCTCCAAGCCTCCTGCCTGTAGTCAGAAACAAGAATGAGAGTGAGCTAGCGACTCGACACTGGGGTTAGCACAAAGAAATTTAAACCAGTGTCGAGCCATCTGTCAAAAGAGGGGTTAGCAAACATCATTCCCTTGCCACCAAACTTCCCATGTCCCATGAAAGGAGTACGAGCACCACGAGGGGGGAAACGTGGTCCGTAGTTCCTCTGGAACCCAAAGCTGCGATCATCTCCCCTAAACCCGTATTGAGGACGAGTAGGGGGACGTCCAGCAAAACCACCACGAGCCCGACCAAACCTCTCACTAGCACGCACACCATCATCTCTCCTAACAAACCTACCACCCTGAGCTCCAACTCTACCAACACTCTTCGCACTTCCCACACCCCTGGGATTGGCACTCTAGGCTCAGGAATATCATGAGACTGGCGATACCTGTCCTGGTTTGCTTGCTCCCTAGCCAGCCTCTCATCCCTCTTCCTCTTGTAGCAAAACTCTGCAAGATGCCTCTCCTTGCCACAATACTCACACCTGAAGGGGATGGGTTTTGGTTTTGGCTCTGGCTTCTCTCTAGGCTTCTCACCCTTCTCACTCACAAACCTCATCGGTTTCTGGAAGTCATTTGTCTTAGGTGGGAATTTGGGTGGATCTTGGGTTGTGTCAAGCTTGTTGCAAAGGTGGTTGGGCTTTGGTGTGAAAGAGTTCTTGGGTGCTTTTGGAAGTGGAACTTGAATGTCTCCGATCACCTCAAACTCGGGGTTAGACTCAACACACTTCTCATACACACTCTCCCCACTGTTCTCTCCCACTTTCTCACCCAACTTCTCAAACCCCAGACCACGACCATCAGCTCTCTTGAACTCCTCAATCATGATTTTCAATTGAGGTTCCTGCCCAGACAACCAACCCAACACCTTCCTCAAATAGTCATTCTCCTCATAGATGACATCCAAACGGGAAGTATGTTCAAGATTGCGCAAAGTAACTTCATCATAGCTAGAGCATGCATTTGCAACAGGAGATTTCAAAGATGCTTCCAAAGAACTAATGGTAGAACGAGCATCAACAAGCTTAGCATGCATAGTAGGACATGATTTACAAGCACCAAGCAAAGTAGGTCTAGCCTTCAAATCATCATACTTAGTCCTAAGAGCATCTAGTTTTGCTAAAGTAGAAGCATTCTTCTCATTAAGCAGCTTGATCTCATTCAACCATGCATCACACTCAAGACATTCAACATCATTAGGAGTAGTAGGAGCAAGTTTCAAAGAGTCATTCTCAAGTTTCAATTCAAGTAATTTGGACTCTAACTCTCCTACTTTCTCACTAGCATTCTCAAGTTGAGCCCTAAGATCTTTCCTCATCTTCTTAGCATCTCTCAACACACTATCACGGTTGTCAATCAAGCCATTCAACCTAGTGATCTCAGCAAGCAAAGAGTCGGGGTCACGATTTACCTCATCCTCCGAGTCGGAGTCGCTGTCTTCCTTCTCGCTCTTCTTGCTGCTTGAGCTATGGGCCATGCCACAAAAGCCTTCAAGCGCCATACAGCTCAACCCACTGAGGTTCCGGCTTGTACTCTTCTTGCCCTTGCGCCTCCCGGCGTCTTCATCTTCGCTGCTTGAACTTGACTGCTCGTCGCTTGAGCTTGAGTCGACGTCGCTCACACCGGCCACCATCGCTCTTGCCTTGTTCTTCTTGTAGCCGCTCTTGCTCGGTCGCCGCTTGTCCTTGTCCTTGCTCTTGGACTTGCTGAAGTGCTTGCCCTTGGAGGAGTACTTGTCTTCACGCCTCGGGTGCGCCTTGTACTCGTTCATCTTGTACTTGTTCTCCTCCGCTTCCGGGCACTCGGCGATGAAGTGGCCACGCTTGCCACACTTGTAGCACGTCCCTGAGCTTCGCCTTGCATTCCTCCGACTCTCGTGTAGTCGATCAAACCTTCTTGAGAGCAAGGCCAGCTCCTCCTCGCCCAGCACATCAAACTCCTCATCTGGAATGGACATAAGAGAAGACAAGGAAAACTGTCGACATGAAGGGTTAGATTTGCCCTTTGATCCGCCCACAAGAGCAAGACTATGGTCAGTCGAGCCCTCATGCTTGGATTGCAACTTCCTGTCAACCTCAGCCGACTTGAGCTTAGAAAAGAGGTCATCCAACTCAATAGTCAAATATTGCCCAGACTCCTTGATGGCCTCAACCTTAGCACCCCAAACATTTGGGTCCAAGACATGCAAGAGCTTTAAAGCCTGATCATGCTCGGTGTAAGGAAAATCCTCAACATTAGCCTTCATGTTGTTCACGATGGCGGTGAACCTCTGAAACATCGCATCGATGTCCTCACCGGGAAGTGGAGTGAAGTTCTCATATTGCATCCGGTAAGATACAAAGAGGCGAGCCTTCACAGGGCTATCACCACTGTGAGCAACCAACAACTTCTCCCAAATTTGCCAAGCAAGATTCAAATGGTGAACACGCTCAAACTCAGGATCACACAAGCTCCGGACCAAGTGATCAACGGCTTTTGCATTAGCCTCATACTTGGCCTTAGCACCGGCATCGGTCACCATAAGAGTATGGATGTTGATCGGAATAGCATAGGTCTTGTCAAGCACAATGAAATCCAACAGCTTTCCACGAAGAAAGATCATCATACGAGCCGCCCACTTGTGGTAACCCTTGCCATCGAAGTGTGGCGGACCGCCCCGCTCAACGTACGCCATCTTAGGATTCGAGACTTGTCAAAGTCGCAAAGAATCCGGCACCAAGCTCTGATACCAATTGAAGGATCAGATGGCGACTAGAGAGGGGGGGGAGTGAATAGGAGCCGGTAAAAATTCTTCTCAAAGAACCCGGCCTATGCCCTAGTCAAATCCCGGTCACACACAAGCGATGGATCGAATCACACACCAATCGCCAAGACAACGAGGTTATGGATCAACCTCTAGCCTTAGGAACGATTCCTTGAAGCACACGCGGAAGCACGAGAAAGGAAGGGAGGAATCGAACCAAGAAGCAAAGCTCACGGGCTGCGGCGAACCGTCCGGCCAGGTGGGGCGGACCGTCCGCACCGGCCTCGCGGACCGTCCGGCCCGCCGCCGCGGACCGTCCTCGCCAACAATGCGGACCGTCGGGCCCTACGCCACGGACCGTCCGTTAAATCACACGGAACCAACATAAGCGACCCGAGAAAACGGACCGTCCGTGGGGAGCACGCGGACTGTCCGCCAGGCACCCGCGGACCGTCCGCCCGCTGCTGCGGACCGTCCGAAACTCCGTCCAACCAAAAACTCAAAATCACGACGGATTGAAATGAAAGGCGAGCAAGAACACGAAGAACACCGGACCAACTCGCCACCCGCGGACCGTCCGCGACCCCCCCCGCGGACCGTCCGCGCCGCGCGGACAGAGCAGAAAACTGCTCGACCTCGAAGGTCAACTCCCCCAAATCATCATCGGATTTCCCAAACGGTTGAAGCTGTGGAGACAAGGGTTTGGGAACTTGAAAAGCGTCACACAAGGATGCTATAGCCCAAAAATCTTGCCTCCTAACTCCCTAAATCACCGGAAATCGCGAATCCTTTGAGCACCACCAAAAGCTAGAGCACCGAACGAAAATCCTCGAATCGAAGTGGTTTCCGGCGTTTGAGGGCACAAGATCAATCACAAAGATGCACGCGACATCTATCCATGTTTCCCTCAAAGAAATCCGGGGAGAAAACCACTCAAATCCGCGGAATCGCACCGAGAACAAAGGCACGAAAACAAGCACAAAAAGACCACGAAAAACACAACTCCGAATCTTCTTTACAAACCAGGAAAGATTCACAAGGTCTAGCATGCCGCCCTAGCATCCATCCCTCTCAACAAATCTCTCATGGAGCTCTCATGCTAGCCTAGAGAAAATAGAGGAAAAATAGCTACGAAAATGAGAAATGGGAGGGGGGAAATGAAACCCTGAGTCGCGGAGAGAGAGAGCCACTCATACACCCTCATGGCTTATATATCGGGTCCCGCCGGAGTGGTAAATGACTCGACTACCCCTAATTTAACTACTAGCGATACAACCCACACAGGGGCATTTAGGTAATGTTTGTGGGTCTTGCCATCGGACGGCCACGCCTTTGCCGCACCCCGCGTCCTCCCGACGCAAGCCATGCGATCCCGCCGCGTGTCCTCCGCCTCGAAGCTTCCCGACACGCCCGGATCCCGTCTCCGTCGTGTTGGGCCCTCGGACTTGGTTTTGAGGCCCAAACCAAGAAACCGTCCTCCGATGGTTTTGTGGGCAAACCACCAAACCCCGCGTGCTCGGTCCGGCCTCCCGCCAAACCACTTGACTCGACCGCCACCGTGCACCGGCTCGATTGTCCATGACTTCGTCTTGCTCGTGTCGCCACCATGTGGCCCGCACCCAGTCCCACTGTCCACCGGGTCCCTTGAACCGAGCCTACTTGTCTCTCCATCTCCCGGAGGCCCCTCAAGGCTGAAGACCTTTCGCGCCCGTTCTTCACCTGCAACAACACGAACTAGGCCGCAGCCTACACCTGCGCACTACACCAAGAGTCAGTCCAACACCCATTGTCAATCACTCATCACTGAGGAGCGGTCATCCATCGACCACTGGGACGCTCCTGGTCCTCAGTATTTTGAAGAGAGGAAGTCAAGTATAGAAATTCTAACTAAGGTGGCGCTATGAGTCTTTTAATGAAAAACAAACCTATGGTTTTAGGATGGCTAAAGGTGTGAAAGGTTTTCCTAAGGATTTTATGGGGAGGCTAGTCAAAGTTTTTAGTTAGAAGAGAGGAAAGAGATAGACTTGTTCAATTCGGATGGAAAACAGTCAACACAATCAATCCTACCTCTATTGTCTATGGTTTTTGGTGGGGGCTATGGGAAGGCCTAGGTTGATTGGCAAAGAGTTAGATCAACACAACATGCAATGCAACATAACATGGATGAACAAAACAACATGATATGGAGGTTGTCTAAAGCAGAAACAAAAGTTAGCCTAAATTAACTAGCCACAAGTTTAGAATCAAAGGATGGTGCCAAGTTTATATATCTCTCTAAAAAGACACAAAAAACTCTAAACTCTAATAGGCACACAAAAAGGTCTACAAGTTTTCCAAGATCAAATAACAAAGTGCTCCCTCAATAGCAATTGGATCATACAACATGGTGTTGTGGTTTTTATTAGAGCAATGGTACAATGTTACTTGATGGTTCGATTAAAGAGCACAATCTAGACGGTCATGTATATACATATAAATAAAAACTGGGTTGCCTCCTCCAAAGCGCTTCATTTAAAGTCATAGAGCTTGACTTTCTCACATACCTTCTTGTTGTTGTGGAGCCATGATCCTTCATGCAAGATTTGAAGGTGTTCATGCAGCATTGATCCACTCTCCATGCTTAACACGCTCACTTATGCTCGATGAGAGGCTTGCCCAATCGTCTCCTCACATTATCATCATCACCTTCTCCATCGCACTTTATCGCTGCCTCTTCTTTCACAACTTTTCCTCTCTGTCCAGATAAGACCATGTAGAAAACAATAGCTTCCATGTGTGGGGCATGAAATTGTATTTCCATCAAGTATCTATTCACCCCCAACGAACTCCGATCGAGTGAGTTATGCCCGTTCTACTCCGGCGCTGCAATCTGTCCCAATCTGATTTCAGACTGCACAACTCTCAATGTTTTTGTCATATCTCTTTGTTCGGGTCTTCAAATTCATCGATCTTGGATGCGTTGGAACCGGCACTTTATAGAGCTTCTGATTTTCAACTTTTTGTTCCTTGAACATGTCTGACCAGGTTCTCAAGATTGATGAAAACAGCGACATCCATTTTTGAGGTTCGGTGACGGTGATGCACGGGTTTGCAATTCCTTTGGGTATGACTTCTCTTCTCTTAATTTATGCTTAATGCCCTGCATGGTTAGTGAAACTTGGGATTTCTCTTACAATTTGCTCTTTTAAGGTCACTAGCTTGACCGAGCACAAAGCAAGTCCAAGATTTACAAATCATATTGCAAACAAACGCATCTATAACCAAACTTTATGACAAAATAAGTTGTGATTAATTGTAGCATAGGTTTTCTTGCTCAGCGCTAAGCTCTCATTAGGAAAAGGTTCATTAGGCATGTAACAAAGTTTGAGCACAACAAAGCCTCTTTATCACTCTCAAGAAATTCTAGCCTATCATGATTATCATAAGAACAAGGCATAGAATTGAATCAACCACACTATTGGATGAATCATAGATATATTAAAGGAATATTATCAGCTCCAAAAGTATCTTGAGAGGTTAATTTGTACCTTAGCCTTCGAGCTTTTCATCGTGAGTGGTCTCTAGGAGTTGAAAGCAAACAATCTCCAATGATCGGTGGCTTGCATCGTCTTTTCGCAATTCCTTCGTTCGTGCCACACATCATCAAGGTTGCCTTGTGTGGACTCACTCTTCTTATAATTTGAGGGACTTCACACATATATCAAATATCTTCATGTAACTCCATGATCCTTCGTGTGAGAGCCCAGAGTATCCGCGCCATTGGATGCCAACATTTGTGTGTAATCCATGGCGATTTGCTTCTAACATCTCCTAGCGTCGAATGTTGCCAACTTGTGCCTTCTTTTTCCAATGCTCTTGGGGTCTTTGTTTTGGTTCCAAACTTCTGAATTTCATATCGTGTGATCCAATGGAAGCGTTGCCCAAGCTCCTCTTCGTTGTCGTCGTCCTCATCTCCACTATCTTGTTCTCATCGTGTTGCTGCCGCCTCTTTTTCGTGGATTTTACCCTGTGTACATAGCAGAACATATACCAAATATTGTTCCATTCAAAACTCTATAAAATTACCTTTCCAACAGGTACTCATTCATCTTAATCAGAGCCCAAATGAGGGAGCTATGGCCATTTTGTTTCCGCTCTTGCATGCTGTCCAGAAAATTTCAGAACGCGCAACCTTCGGTAATTCGGCCATATCCACTTGTAGGAACCTACGATTGACTTTATTCTTGGTTCATTGGATGCATAACTTCATGGGGCTTCTAAATATCCAAATATATCCTGTTGTTTTCCCTTGAGCTTGTGCAAAAATTGATGCGAACAGAAACTTCTTGTGGATTGATCTGAATATGTTGACGACCTTGATCTTGTGGTCTTCGGGGCTTTACAACGCGTCTCCTTCGGCTTTAAGTCATCGCCTTTTCTGGTCCAGCAAGTAGCATGATGGCAATGGTGTGTCTTCTTCATGGTTTTGCTTTAGCCAAAGTGATGGGTACTTCTTCCGCAATGTGATTGCTTCCAACACCTATTGCTTGGACAAACAAACCTCCACGAAACATTAGTCTTAAAACTTTAATTGACACATTGACATACCTTGTTTATCATCGCTCATGTAGGGTGTGGACTCAATAGCAGATGATGGGCCACTAACAAAAGTTAGCACCTACCACTAAAGAGTGAATCTTGATGCAGTCATCATCTTGTCAGAGTGGATTGTGAACTTTTCGAATGTCTTGTGTCTAGCTTTTCACCTACTTTCAAGGACACAAACAAGAAAGCAAGCATGTATGCAATAATAAAAATTAGGTTTAGTCAAAGAGATAGATGGATCACCCTAGGGTTCGAGTTTTCGATCCCCGGAAACGGCGCCAGAAAAAGGGGCTTGTTGACGGTTCAAAACCATGCTCAAGTTCACTGCAAGCCTACGGGTGACTTGGTGCCTTTTTCACCAAGGAGGGTCCTCCCTAGATTTGTCAATCCAAGGATCGGAAGCAAACTCCTAGGATTCTCCATCTATCCGATGGATCTAACCTAACACGAAGCATTGATTGCATAAGAAGATAAACCTTAAAGATATATGAGTTATAGCATAAGGTTGATCACATCCATGAACGTCGACAAGGTAAGGAGCAAGCAAGGGAAACTAAGGCCTATCGTCTTCTAGTCGTAGTTCTAGCCAAAAGAGCAAGCGCGACATTCATCTCATCCAAAGCCATCTTTAAACTACTATCCTCCAGTCCGATTCCGAAGACGCCCGCCTTTTGGAGCCACCGTTCTGTCACAACGCACTCCTATTCGTGCGGGTTAGCCTAGGGCGAGTTCAAGGAGAACAAGTTGAAAATGCTTGGTCGATCCGGTATGCACCTCTAGCCACCATGACTACAAGAGCACCCCAATCAATCTATCTAGAATAGATTGAAAATGAAGCATAGCTAAACCAGAGCAAAATCATAAAACGAGGAATCGAGTCGCTAAAAGATCGGATGACATGAAGTACTTTACTCACATAATAAACATGTTTAGATCATCTCCACCAAGTACATACCGTTGATCACCTCAACTAGCTCTGGAACTCCGCCATGTCTCAACCGTGCAAGGCGGCCATGGCGGCTAGGGTAGGCCTAGGCCATCTCCTAGACAACTTCGAGGACTCGCGGCGACCGTCGTCGCTCTCTCCTAGGTTTCGACGAGTTCCTGTGGATGGATGTCACCGAATTTTTGCAACGAGACTATTAATACCCTGAAGCAACCCTAGTCCAAAGGGGCTCGAACCGCCACAAAAATGGGCCGGGCCGGTCTGCATGGGCCGGCCGGCCTAAGGGCTTTTTGGCCCGTTTCGAGCCCATCTTTTGCGGGCTGGCTTCTCTTGCAGTTGTGAGCTTTTATCTTCTCGATTGTGTGGCCTTTTGACGTCTTTATCTGTGTGAATAGTTAGGATGTCTTGTCGTCCAAGCCTCTGTATCTTCCGTCTAAGTCCCCGGAGTTTTGTGCCTTCACATTGTGGTCCTTGGGTTATTTGGAGTCATGTTTACCTCGAGTATTGACTTGTACCGGGCTTCATGATCTTCTCGCAAAGTGCTCATTGAACTTCTCTCGGAAGTGCTCCTTTTAGTGCCTAAATCCTGCGTAAACAACATACTCCAAATACCATATTCACAAGTGAACTTGTTACATCATTAGTATGCCTAGTGGCGGGTTAGTTGCAAATCATAATCGAAACCAATGTATAACAAGTACTCTAGGTTGACGGAAATTCACCGTCAACACTGCTGGATGAGGTGGAAGAGGCAACGACAATGGTGATGGTAGGAAGAAGAGAAGGAGGCCGATGGTGGGAGGAAGAAGAAGGGTTTGATGAGTCTAAGTGGACTTGTAATTTGCTTATCCATTTCTCTTCCGACGGATAGGTTCATAGATATGAGCCAATACATACAACTTTCAAAAGCTGAATAAGCTATATGATGCATGGTCCATCCTGACCCATCTACCTAGCAACTTACAGCTCAAACACATAGAAGTAGTGTGCATATAACAAAAAAGAAAAGTCTATATAACTTCTACACCTATTACAATGAGATTACTTCACCCTTCATCTACAAAACCAGTTATTTAACCCCATCATCTATAAAAACCATTTACATGACCCCTTCTGTGGTTTCACGGAATGGTATGGCCATGATGTCACGCTTAGGCTACCCGCACTGCGGTTGCTCTATAAGTTTACTCTATAAGTAATATTCTAGCCATGTCAACAAGAATCTTTACTCTACATCACCATCTTTCGCACTCCTGTAACTCTATATATTTACTTTACATTCAATAACCTTGTATTTTACTCATCCATCTCCAACTACCTTGTTCAATTAAAAATCATTTTTATCTCTACAGGGACTAAAATGCGAGGAAATATAACTTTCAGGGACTATATGTGAATAAATATAATTTCTAGGGACTAAAATATTTTTACAAACCTAAACCAAACCTTATCTCCTCTCCTATCCTCTCTAGATCTCTCTCGCACCTCTTCCCATTTCACCCGGCGGCGCCTACCTAGCTCCCTGGCAGGCGTTGATGCCTCCCTAGCTCCCCGGCGGGGACTCCCCGCACGAGGCCTCCCTCCCTAAGTGTCACCTCCCTCCCCGATTGGCGCCTCCTTCCCCTAGAAGCACCTCCCTCTCCAGTGGCTTTCAGTGCCACAGTCGCCTCCCTCTATCCACCTCCTCCCGTGCTCATCTAGCATAATCCCCTCCTCCACATCGTCCTATGGGAGTCAGATCTCACGCGACAAGTTAGGGCGAAGCGCGGTGTCGAGCAGGATGTGCTCCTCCTGGTAGAAGGGCAAGAGCCATGCAAGCCCTCACGACAGTGGTGGACACGCAGGGGCGCAGACATTCCTCACAGCAGTCGTGGCGGCGACAGGCTCCCGAGGGCATTCACTTCATGTTGCAGTCGGCTCTTGAAGAGGGGAGAAACTAGGGGTAATTATCTTAGACCCTAAATCAACAAAATCACGAAGGCTAATGATGGGCTGCGTCTGTGAAGGCCCAACATCGGCAACCAAGAAGCCAGTCCCAACTTCCCTTTCTCAAGGACAGTGGCCTGACACCATTTGCACGGCCACCTCTAACTTAGGCGGTCGCCCCAACTACCTCGACAGGCGCCTTCGCCTCACATGACCTAAGGTTCCTTCTGCTGCAATCCCTCGACAGGCCCCCCAGGGGGAGAGTTGCAATGTGGCACAAGCAGCCCCGCGCCACCCGGGCCATGCAGGAGTAGCAGGGCAGACGGATCTGCCTTGTCAGATGGCCAGGCCATGATGAGATTTTCCATGGTGTGGGAAGTGGACTGCCCCGACGTCCCATCACCTGGATAATGAACAATGGGAAAGAATACACAAATCCTTTGCCTACAAGATATCGAACGACGAGACCCGACCTAGTGGGCATCAGAGGGAAGGTCGAGTCTTGCACGAGAAGCCCCAACCCAACAAGACTAGTGCAGTCATAAGTCGGGAGAAGCCACCTTGAAATGGGAGCCGCAGCTACGCCACCCTACAGAGGCTATCGCGGCTAGCATAGCGTACGACGCCAACGGGAGACAACGGCCCACGGCGTGACACTGTTCCGACACTATTACTAAACTGTAGTAGGACGCCGTTTTACCATCTTAACCCTTGTACACCAGTCATCCTTGAACTACAAAAGGGGAGACTGGTACCGTAAACAGCATGACCAACAGAACGAACAACACACCACAACACTCATCAAGCACTCATAGCTTACCACCACATCCAAAGACTTGGGACACTCTCCCTCTCTCGACCTAAGCTTATACCCCCTACTACAAGTCCTCGTGGGCATATAGAACATCCTTTCGAACTAGACGTAGGGCATCCCTTTGGTGCCTGAACCAGTATAATCCCGGTGTCTCTAAGCCCAACCATCAGGATCAGACGCATGAACATACCAAAATTTACTTTCTTGTGGTATCAAACCCTGACCGTTGGCGCGCTAGGTAGGGGCACTTCTGTGTCACGATGCCAACAAGGGTCTGGATGGCCCATTCCGATGAACAACCGATGCACACCACCGTGCTGCGCTTTGTCTCCATGGACTTTGTTATCGATGATCAAGTCGTGTCACCCGCTAGGGCCGTGTTCTCACAGTCCCAGCGCAACACACCCGCGCCTCCCCAGGTCAGCCACCTGAGGAGCTGCGGGCGGCGAAGTCTGCCGCCAACCGGGTTTGGGACCTGGTCGGACGCAACATGGCGGTTGCTCTAGGGCCTAACTCGTCCCAGGAGCTCTTCCGTTTCACGGTGTTCGCAACCTCCATGCTTGTTTTCGGTTTGTAGGAGGAGGAGACGCTATCCTGGGACGAGTTCAAGCTCTGCTACGACTCCTTGTGCCCCAAGGGGCTGACGTGGCTCTACGGCGGACCAACTGCTCCCGTCGCCACAAGAGATGCACACCTAGTCTCCTCAGAAGCATCCTAAGCGAGCTACGAGGAGGCTGAGAGTGTGCCTCTCTACAAGAAGGCACCGACACCCTACAGCCTGACGCGCGAGTGTTTCGTCCTCCAGTAGCAGGCCGACGCGATCCACTCCACCAACTCCCACGAGAGCTCCGCGGAAGGTGAGCCCACTTCGCCCGACACCTCCGCTAGCGAGGAACCCCCGCAGGCTGGGGTGACCTCGAACGGCAGCGTGCTTGCCTCGACAAGCTCGACAAGGCTTAGAAGGCTCTCGAGGAAGAGCAGGCAAGGCTCCACCACGTGCTCGGCGAGGAAGCTGCAACAACACCCGCGCGCGAACGCGTGCAAGAAGTACACCGCTGCATCATCAGCGACGTTCACAGAACTCCTGTCACCAAACGGGCCTCCTAGAACCTCACTGCAGCGGTCGTGCTCCTCCGGGCTGGCCCTGAGCCGACGACCCTAAAAGAATAGAAGCTCCATCAGCACCTCCAGACGCTCATCGACACGGCTGCCGAGCAGCAGGCGGAAAGTTCGGTGTCCCGATGGTGCGAGGCACGGGCTCCAGCCCAGGAGCGCTCGGTTCACCGCGGGTCCTCACTCCCATCAGGGACGCTGAGCCACACGAAGAGCGTGCACTCACTGATCAACTGCAGGGTTGACTCCAACCACAGAACCCGAGGCGCATCCTTAGTCGTGGAAGGATGATGAGTAGAGGCGGGTCGGACGACGAACACCGTCCGCGAAGGGGGTACAGCCGGAGGCGCGGAGACAGCTACAATAGCAGCGAAGCTGAAGTCGGAGCCCGACGCTTGAACCCTGAGGTCCGCGGGCTTTCAGCGTCAATGTCCTCACTGCACCCCCACAGGTTCGATATCATGCTCTGACCACCGTCGCAAAGTACGATGGAGAGACCAACTCGAGCATCTGGCTTCAGGACTACCGCCTCACTTGCCATAATGGTGGGGCGACCAGCGACCTGTTCATCATCAAGAGCATCCCACTGTACCTTGCCGACTCAGTGCGTACCTGGCTCAAGCACCTCCCCTGGGGAGGATCAGCAGCTGGGCTCAGCTCCGGTATGACTTCATATGGCACTTCCAGGGCACCTACGCCCGGCACGGCAATGCCTGCGAGCTTCGCCATTGCCGGCAAAAGAAGGGTGAGAGTCTCTAAGAGTACATACACTACTTCTCCATGCGTTGCACTGAGCTTCCTGACATGGCCAACAACCAGGTCATCACAGCCTTTGTTGACGGTGTATTTTGGGACACCAAACATGTTCATTACACTTTGGTTTGGATTTGATTATGGAACTAACCCGCCACTAGGCACGCTAATCATATAACAAGTTCATCTATGTGCATGCATTTGGAAGTGTTATGTTTATGTAGGAAAACATGGACATAAAGGACAGATTCACAACAAGTTCAAAGGAGCATTTACGGAGTCTTGTTTGTGTTCATGAGCTCGATGAAATCACTTCCAATGGTGGTAAGGACCGAAGTGCTACGAAGGAACACCCCCGGGGATTGAAGCGTAAAAGACCGAACTTCATGCATGGAGAATCTCCATCTTGGACGCGAGGATGACATGGTCAAAATCATGCAAATGGAAGGGGCAAAGTGCATAATCACCTGAGGACCCACGGGAGCGAAGGGGCGACCGAACCGGGCCGGGATGAGCTTGGGCCGGTCGGCCCAAACCGGCCGGCCTGGCCCACTCCAGGGGTCGGTTCGCCCCCCTTTCTTTGCACCCGAAGGATCTTCAACCCTAAAGTCCTGGAGGCGCCGCCATTCGCAAGGGAGAGAGCCATTCGCACTAGGAGGGCATCCACAAGCTAGAGAGAGAGGAGGGAGGTCTCCAGAGGAGGATCACCCATCTTGAAGGAAGCACCCACAAGTGGAGAAGAAGGAAGATACCGTCGAAAGCGTCACCATGATCAATGTGCCATGTCTAGCACCCTGATGGGGTAATCTTCTCATTTGTCCATGGGTTGTAATCGATCTTGAGATGTAATCGCTACCTTGTTGGAACATCTATCTATCATCATGTGTTGAATATGCTTTAATGCTTAAGGTTAGCTACCATGCCGTAAAGGGAAGTAGAGCTCTAATGCTCCCTTGGATCCATTCAATACGCCATGTCCATCAAAGGTCTAGTCACGAATACCTCCGCGTAGTGACAGTACAGGGGGAAACGGCGAAACCATGGTCACAACCCCCGATAGATTACATCAGTTTCATGTTTAAAGCGGTCGCATGTTCGAGTATCATAGACCCATGGGCGAGTGTCTTTTATCTTGTTAGCTTAATCGTTCTCTCTAGTGTAGTGTAGTCATTTTCTAGTTTAATCATAGATAGGGTTTAGGTAGTTAGTGAGTGGAAGTAGATCAAACGCTTGTAATCCCCTTGCTCTGCAGATTGACAAGAACCTTGGGAATCCCATGGTGAAAAAGGTGTAGGTCCGTACGCTTGCGGATCATAGGTGGATACGTCTTTTATCCGTCAACAAGCCCCTTTATCTGGCGCTGTTGCCGAGGAGCAAGCTAGTTTACATCGTTTGATTTGCATCTAACTTTCTTTTGTATTTAGTTTATCTTTTGTTTGCTAACATCTAACACATATTACCTAGAAAACCACTTTGTTTTGTCTTTGTTTTTGTTTTTGTCTTGTTGTCTAGACGGCGTTCGTCAATCACCCCGTGGAAGAACCGGAGAAATCACTAAGAGATTAAGCTAGTCCTCGATGTGAAGACATAAGAGTACAAGAGTAGGTTTCGAAGCTCGAAGCGACCAAGTATGAAATCAAATCCAAGATCATCGAGATGGTGGCGGCAACCCCGTTTGAAGAGATGGTTATGGAGAACCCATATAGGCACATAAGGCATTTCACGACACTATGCAACACGGTGCATCAAGAAGGAGTTCCCGATGAATGGTTCAAATGGAATTTCTTTCCCTACTCACTTGTCGGTGAAGCGAAGACATGGTACTCGTTTGCATCCTTTAAAGTTGAAGGCAATTGGAACAAGTTGACAAAGAAGTTTTGCGAGAAGTTCTTTCCAATTAGCAAAGTTCAACATCTAAGGAGGCAAGTGATCACTTTCGCGCAAGGAGAAGAGGAAGGGATAGACCAAGCTTGGAATAGGTTTAACGAGCTGATCGAACAAGGACCAAGACGCGGCTTCTCCGGTGACGTACTCTTACATACGTTTTTCTTTTTCGTAACCCCTAGTTGCATGCAACAGGTCCAAATGTGTGCAGGTGGGGACCTCATGGAGAAAACACTCACGGAAGCCGCTTAACTTTTATTAGTAAAGCGGCGGCCATGCGAAGAGATTGGGAAACAAGCTTGCGGGAGAGCCGGAATACAATTCGAGGATGAAGATGTGTGCTGAAATTTCTAAAGAGGCAACCCCGGAAGTCACTAAAGAGGAGCCAATCCCGGAAAAGCTTGAAGAAGAGCACATCAAGTCAAGAACTACCCCGAGCGTTGACTTCGCCGAATCAAATGAGACAAGCAAGAAGCATGTCAAGCGCGAAGCCATTAAGGGAGTTCGAGCACATGGATTGGGTTCCAATCGATTACGAAGAAGTATTCGACCATAGAAGACCGTTCCCTAAACAAAAGGGGATGGCAAGAGCATTAGAAGTGGATTTCCCACCAGAAAAGAAAGCGGAAGATTCATACGACCTTGAAACCACCGGCGAGATATTTCAAAAGCTCTTTGGAGATGATAAAGTGGATTCGGAACACATAGCCGAGGTGAAAAGAATCATGGGGATCAAGCCCGAAGCATCACCATACGCTCGCCTCGCCGAAGTTTACGCGATAGGATCCGAAGAAGAAGAGAAGATTGCACCACACTTGAGTTGCGAGATCAATGCAGTTCAATGCAAAGCTTTGTGCAACATCAGAGCCCAAGTAAGTGTCATATCTTCTAAACTTTATGATAAAGTTCAAGACCACAACCTAAACTTAGCTCCAACATCAACGAAATTAATCATGGGAGATGGTAGAACTATTGGACCTTTAAGTATTGCTTGCAACATGAATGTAAACATCTCTGCAAAATGTATACCAACCGATTTCTTTGTTATTGATGCTTACCATAGTAATCATGATCACATAATCCTAGGTAAGCCCTTTCTTAAGTTGGTTGATGCCGTGTTGGATGCCAGAAAAGGCAAAGTAACAATGAACCTTAATGGAAAGAAGTACACATATAATCTTCTTCGCGTTTCTAAACACCCTTCACCTTTTCCTCCCGAAGACGAAGTAGAGGAGGTAGATAGTCTTTGTTTTGTTGAAACCCTTAGAGACTCACTACAAAGAGCGATGAGAATCAAGTTAATGATCAACAAGACGAAGAATTAGAAGAAGCAATGAAAGGATTAGAATCACAAGATGGAAGCATGGAGGAAAAAAAATTCGAGGACGTAGGAGAATTTAAACCCGAGGAGGCACAAGTGCCCGAGGTAGGCCTTAAATCTTTGCCCAAAGGATTAAAGTATGAATGTTTGGGCCCAAACAAGACTTATCCAGTCATCGTGAGTGACCAGTTGAGTCCCGAAGAAAATGAGAAGTTGCTGAATTTATTGAAAAAGCATAAGAAGCTGATTGGATATTCGATCAATGATCTCAAAGGTCTTATCCCAGCCTTTTGCACTCATCGTATACCTATGGAAGAGCAATGTAAGCCTGTAGTGGACCACCAAAGGAGGCTAACTTGTGCCATGCGAGAGGTAGTGAAGAAAGAGGTTATCAAGCTACTTGATGCCGGAATCATTTACCCGGTTCCGCATAGCGAATGGGTGAGCTCGGTACATTGTGTACCAAAGAAAGGAGGTTTAACCGTGGTGAAGAATGAAATGAATGAGTTGATACCGCAAAGCACAGTGATCGAGTGGCGGATGTGTATAGATTATCGAAAGCTAAACAAAGCTACGAAGAAAGATCACTTCCCCTTACTGTTCATTGACGAGATGCTCGAGAGACTAGCAAACCACGCTTATTTTTGCTTTCTCGATGGGTACTCGGGGTTCATGCAAATTCCCATTCACCCGGATGATCAACACAAAACAATGTTTACATGCCCTTATGGAACATTTGCATATAGAAGGATGCCCTTCGGTCTATGCAACGCTCTGGCCTCTTTTCAACGTTGCATGATGGCCGTATTCTCGGAATTCATCGAAGAAATTGTCGAGGTGTTCATGGATGATTTTTCCATTTATGGGAAGATGTTCATGGATTTCTTGGCAAACTTGGATAAGGTCCTCACGAGGTGTGCAGAGGTAGACTTGGTGTTAAATTGCGAAAAGTGCCACTTCATGGTTAAGCAAGTCACAGTGCTCGTACATGTTATATCCGAGAGGCATTGAAGTGGACAAGGCTTAGGTAGAGACGGTTGAGCAACTCCCACCTCCGACGGATGTTAAGTCCTTGAGGAGCTTTCTAGGTCAGTCCGGATTTTATAGAAGATTTATTAAGGACTTCTCAAAGATAACTAAGCCTTTAACACATCTCCTTCAAAAGGATGCGGCTTTTGACTTCGATGAGAAGTGGTTAGCGGCATTCCGGACCTTGAAAAGCGCTTTGGTGAGTGCTCCCATTATTCAACCTCCGAATTGGAGCCAACCTTTCGAGATCATGTGTGATGCAAGTGACTACGCCGTAGGAGCGGTTTTCGGTCAAAGAAAGGAAGGCTGAGTTCATGCCGTTTACTATGCTAGTAAAACTCTTAATGAGGCACAATTAAATTATGCCACTATAGAGAAAGACCTGCTAGTGGTGGTATTCGCCTTTGAAAAATTCAGATCTTACATCGTGAAATCGAAGGTCATTGTTTACACCGATCACGCGGCCATCAAGTATCTCTTGGCCAAGAAGGATGCTAAACCACGATTGATCCGTTGGATCCTTCTTCTCCAAGAGTTCGATGTTGAAATTCGTGATAAGAAAGGGGTGAAGAATGTTGTGGCCGATCATTTGTCTAGAATGATTCGTGGACAAGATGATAAAGAGCCCATAGAAGACAAGATGAGAGATGACTACCTCTATCGAGTGCTCGATAAAGACACTTGGATGATCGATATCATTCGAGCGATTCGGAAGATGCCTCTTGACAATCTAGATAGAAACTCTCAAAGGAGGATAATCTCCGAAAGTATAAAATACTTTTGGGATGCACCTTACCTCTTCAAACTTGGCAATGATGGAGTCATGAGAAGATGTGTGCCAAGAGAAGAGAGGCTAGAAATTTTGATAAAGTGCCACTCGGCGGAGTACGGTGGCCACCATAGCCACTTTAGGACCCAAGCAAAAGTATGGTCTAGCGGATTCTATTGGCCGGAGATGCATGAAGATACTAAAAGATATGTTGCGTCATGCCCCGAATGCCAAAGAACCAGGAACATCTCTCAAAGAAATTATATGCCCTTGAGATATAATTTGATGTATTCGATGTGTGGGGAATAGACTTCATGGGGCCTTTCAAAAACTCACATGGATTCGGAGGAATCCATTGCCATGATCAAGAGCATGATTTTCCCTCGTTTCGGTACACCGAGAATCTTGATAAGCGATGGAGGAACTCACTTCACCGGGAAGAATTTCAAAAAGTGCTTGTCCAAGTTGGGAATTGAACATAGGGTCTCTACGGCTTATCACCCACAAACCAACAGACAAGCAGAAACGTCAAATAGGCAATTAAAAAGCATCCTCAACAAAAACATAGAGAAGGGAGGCAAAGATTGGTCAAAGAAATTAGACGGAGCTTTGTGGGTGTATCGAACGACGTTCAAGACACCGATAGGTATGTGTTGACGCAAAACGTGCACCTAGCGCCAAACACACAGCAAGCCGAACAAGCTGGCTTCACACGCGCAAAGAGTCACGAGACGTGCCAGTCAATTTTTCCTGAAAATTAACAAAAGATAAAGTAGTTAGATACCAAAGCTTGGAACTTGCCGGTGGTACCGGACAGTTCCATATTTACGGCTAGGAAGCGTAGTGGATGACACATAGCTATAAAGAGCTATCGCAAGAAACTAAAACCATTCGGGAACTTATAAAAGGAAAAGTAACATTGCCGAATGGATGACGTAAGCATGACAAAGAATCGGTCTTTGTTTGAGCAAGGATGCACGTGCACGGAGCCATGACCGATCCCCATGATAATTAATCATTAAATAAATGGATAAGGTAAAGCACGAGCATAAACATGTAATAAACAAGCATGCATAGATCCAAAGCACTAGTCTACCGCATGTCTAGGTACCTTGAAACCCGTCGGGTACGATGCCAAGCAAATCTATCCACCGCATGATACAACTTGCATGAAAACCGTACCACTTTCCACAAATAGATCTATCCACCGCATGATACAATCTAAATATGGAAAGCTAAAAGCATACGTTATTTAAAGCATGAATTACGCACGTGTTCTACTCGTGAAGGAACATAACCGAATACGGTCCGAATGTACCGATTCGGGGTCCATGAAGAAGGAACGAACATTACCAAGTGAATAAATCTATCAGATTGATTTGAAATATAATCCACCAGATGACTAGCTCCAAAGCAACCCAAAAACCTGCATCTACCGCATGATACTCAGTTCTTTCAAGATTTATATCGACGTTGGCAAGCTTGAACCCGCAACACGTAACAACCTAGATCGATTCGGTTTCGGCTATCGGAAAGCACAAGATCCACGTGTTAAAACACGAATTCTATTCGCATAAGGATCACGAAAAGGATAAAGCCGATCCAAATCCATCTAGATTGGGCAAAGGGCGTTACATGAATCTAAACATAAAGTAAAAACTCAAAGCAACACGAGGTAACTTAATGAATCTATTGGATCTTGCCAAAATCCAATAGAGCCGATAACTAGCTTCAAGCTAGATCTTAGCCTACCGCATGACTCATGACCTAACAAGAAACCTTCTTGAACCAAGCTTGAATCTACCGCATGACACGAAGCATGGTAACAAGACTACTTGCATCAGATCTAAATCCACCGCATGATACTAGACATGATACAAGGTTGCCGGTACTCACGGAGGTCGACGGATCGATGAACCCTCTCGAAGAACTCGACGACACGACAAAAGGACTCTAGGGTTTGGCGTAAGGCCGGTTTGTATTGAAGAATGATTGTGTGTATTACATACATTCAGGGCTCATATTTATACCCCCGCCAAGTACAACCTCGAATGGATTCGTTGCCTAACTTATCTCTAAGCTTGATCGCCTATCCATCCATTCGTCCTTCCTACTTGAGCCACGTCACCATCCAATCCCGCAAAATCAGCTCTACTGTTCCTTTGCCGAACGGGAGCAGATAGCCGACCGCAGATCTCTTTACCGAATACATCTGAAAAGATCTTTCCTTCCACCAGACGGACTCCTCATCGAGCTGGACCCACAAGTCAGACTCCTTACCAAATTTTGGTGTTAACACATGCCCCTTCAATTGCGGGATAAAAGTAATTTTGTTCCGCAATTGACTCCAGCTACGAACACTTTCAAATCGAATCTGTCAACACCTGTTCTTCTTTCTTCGCAATCCGCCGGAATCCTCATCCAGATCCAAACCCTAAATCCTCTTGCTCGAAGCTCAAATTCCCAATGGCGGCTCAAAACCAAGACGCTCAAGTAAATTCCCCTTCTGTAAGTTTCATTCGGCATTTAGGTTTTCAATTTTACCTGAGATCTCTCTTCCGCTTTTCCTCAGGAGCCTTCCACTGAGCTTCTGATTCGCACCGAGGCCAATTCAAGATCCTATTACCTTGGTCCCGTGGGAAACTCGATCCTCGAGATTTCATCGCGGCCGAATCTCGGAGGATCCCTTTCAAAGCGGCTCGTCCCCACCTCCTCGGTGGCAAGATGCTTTCAAGAACCGGCCCTTGCCTCCAATCGCAGCCGGAAAACTTGGTACGGAGGATCCTCGCAGACAAGAGTGCCATAACCCAAAACTGGGATACCCTCCGCATTGCTCAGTGCTTGGAGTTATCCTTGGCCGAGACCCCCAAGAATGAAGACCTCCTGATAGCAGCTTGCCATTTTTGGTCAAACGGCGTCAACGCCTTCCTCTTTGGCCACGGCCCGATGTCTCCAACCCTGGCCGATGTGTATATGATCACTGGCCTTGACATTACAGGATCCGTTCAACCTTGGGATTTCAGAAGCTCTTCACGGCAAACAGGGGTGAAACCAGGGAGCGGATACAAGAACTACATCTTGAAGCACATGAAGGACAATCCCCTTGGTGAAATTGAATACAGGGCATTTCTGAACATGTGGCTATGCAGATTCGTCTTCTGTGGTAAAGCCAATGAGCCTACCCTGAATCACATTGCAATGGCTTCTCATTTGGTCAGTGGCAACCGCCTCCCCCTTGGGAAATTCCTCCTAGGCAGTGTGTACCATATGCTTCACCAAACTGTCACCCAGATGTTTACTAGCCAGAGGATAACATGTGTCAACGGTCCTTGGTGGTTTGTTCAAATGTGGCTGCAGCTTCACATGCATCAGATCGTTAGTGTTGATTTGAACACCGGGCTCTTCCCTTCATCCAATCACCCTAAAGGGGAACCTCAAGCCACCGAGGATGCCGAATTATGGAGAAGCTACTTCAATCTGTTCTTATTCGACAGACATCGGCCCGGCTTTTGAGTCGTTCTTCAAAGGTTTCCAAAATCCTCTCGGCTCCCTTATCCGGACAATGACACTTTGATTTTCCCCCGTGAATTCTCTTTTGAATCCGAACGCCAAGATGGGCGATTCTTCGAGATCCTCAATATCATAATCCGCTCATGCATGCTTCTTGGCCGAATTCAATGGAGGAAGGCTGACCTATAGCACTTATGAATATTATCAGCCCAATGTAATGGCTCGGCAACTTGGGTGTGGCCAGATGCCCCCAAGACTGTTTCTGCATGAATTCCTCAAGCCCAGAGAGGAAATCACAGAACTCATGCACAGTAGCAGAGTCTTTCGTTATGTGTGCAGTCCCACTGTCTACACCTGGCCTTTTGTACCCATAACTATAGCTCACTCCACCTTTAACTCCTGGTGGCAAGAACTCCATGATCATATCTTCAGTGAGCCTGTACACTTGTTCTGTGCAGAGTTGATGCCTGATTTTCATCCAACTTCAGAGGTAACATGATGAACCATTGAATCAGACATATCCTCTTTCAATCATGATTCTGACCTTTACTTTTCTTACCCACAGAACACAGTGCCTGCCCCTCGGGCCAGGAATATTACCTACAATGCCGTAGGCCCGATCTCAGCGCTGGGATTTAGGTCCCCAACCCTGGCTCAGCTAATGGCTAGGTTTGCCACAACGGACCCAAGCCTTTCCAGCCTTGCTGCTGACAGGAGGCAAGGCTTATCTCTAATAGCTCCCCCAAATGCCAAGAGGAGAAGAACTATTAAGAAAGTCTTTGTTGAGGTAAAAACCTTTTCTTTTCTTGATCACAAGGTTACTCTGGTTCTGCTAAATCATATCTTGTGCATTTTCAGACCAGAGCCCAGCAATCTTCAGTGCCAGAACATGCCAATGCCCCATCCACTGGTATGACCTTTACTGTCCTCTTTTAAGGATGAACACTGGCATTTATCTTTGAATTTGACACTTGCAGAAGAAACAATGGAAGAACAACTTGTGGACATCCCAGTGTCTCAACAAGCAAGTCCACCCAAGGTTGAATTACCTATCCCAGTGGAGATCTCATCTTCATCAGGGACTCAATCACCCTCTGCAGAAGCAATGAATTCTCCAGAGATGAATCTCCCAATCCAGCCAGAACCGTCAAATCCTCCAAAGGCACAATCACCGCCGGTCATGCGGAGACACCAACCCCGGCGAGAGGTGAACCCATCTTCTCTTCGGCCCGAAGCCCCCGAGCTCGCTAGCAACGCCGCCTTCTCACATAGAAGCTTCGGCCTTGCTCGGAACACCTCTTTCGCCCGTGATTGCCCCCCGAACAAAGTCCCGCCCTTTGACTCAAGAAATCAGACATGAGGTACTCATTTGCACTTAACTCTGCTACCTTTACTTTTAGCACTCCTAACTCGGCAATACTGCTTTCTTAGGATCAGGCCCCATCATCATCTAGTCTGTCAACGAGGAACAATCTAGTTGCCGAGGCGATGGAAGGAGTGCATCAAACTCTGTCAGAGGCGGTGCTAGAAAACCTCAGTGAAATTGTTGCCTGGCTAGAAAGAGACGCACAAGATCAGTTCAAGGATCTCGATCACTTTGAAGAGATGCTTGAATCTATTAGCCAAGAACTCCCTGAGGACATCAGTGCTTCTCTTGCATCTATCTGTGGCCTGGAAATCCACTATGTGCCCATAAGGCAGGCTTTGAGGAAAGTGCGCTCCCGCCCGGCTATTGAAAAGAAGAGAGCCAGTGCTGAACAAGCCATGAACGGGGCGCAATCCCAAATAGAGAGCCACAAAGATACATTGGCCAATATGCAAGCTTCTTGTGATTTGAAAATTGCCGGGAAAGCCGCTCCGGGAGGCGAAGCGAGAAGCCCGTCACCGAGATAGAGGCCGATAACAAGAAAATAGCCGAGCTCCCTGGATTGATAGAGAAGACCCAAGAGGAAGCAAAATCGGCTATAGCCAAGATGGAACAATGCGATGCAGAACTCACCACCTTGTCTAGTGCCCAGAAAGATTGCCAAGAGCGGTTGGACAATTTCCGCCAAGCAACATCAAATGTCCGTAGTGTGATCATGAAATACTTGAACATTTAAATGCTTCAATTGATGTATAACCGAATTGGTCGTTCTTGTAATATTAGTTCTCGCAATTTTATCTCCTTTTTTCTTCTGCGCACCTCCAAGTGTAATGCTGAACGACCCATTCGGCAAAGAAATGCCAACACCCGAATGGCAATTTGACTCTTCTCAGCTGAGCCAGTCAACTGAATGTGACTCAGCCTAGAACTCCAAGCGACCCGCTAGCGGGCTGGCCAAGAAAAACTTTCCACCTTCCGATTTTCTTGGGATATGCGCCACGATCCAGAGCCACGACTCGAGGCCACGATCTGTCTTGCCGTGCCTATAAATGAAACCGTAGGTGCCCCTAGCTCTCCACCAAGCCTTTTAGCTCTCGAATCTTTGCCAATCTCAGTTCTTCTTCTCTCCAAACAGTGCACATCCCAAAGCAACATGGTGCGCCGCCTCAACCGCCGCCGTGCCTCTGATGAGGCAGAGGGGAGCAGTGCTAATGTGCGCCGGAGGCAATGATCGTCGATTCCTTTTCTTTGATTCACCTTTGATCTTTTCTTGTTTTGACGATCATCTCTCTTTCAGGTTGATTCAGTGGAATCCGTCTCCTGCGCCGGCCAATCAGCCCCTTCCGACGACTCCTCGGAGTCCGACGGCCACTCCCCCGTGCCCTACGGGGAACTCAACGCCCTCTCGCTTCAAGGCGGAGCCGGAGACGGCCCGGCCGCGAGTTGGAGGACGTCTCCAAAAAGGCGAGGCATAGCCGAGCCGGGAGTGGGGAGGACCGGCGCAAACACCGCCCGCCGGAAACCATCGACGATACGGCTCCGAAATCAAATCTTTGATCCAACCCGGCTTTTGATGCTAATCTCCTTTCTTCTTGCTCCTTGCGGCCCGCGATGCCGAGCTCAACCACCGAAGGCGCCGGTGGAGCACTCGGCCGACAAGGTGAACGCCCGCGGTGACACGCCGGCGGAGCGCCTTGCTGCGGTGGAGCACCGCGTTGACAAGGTGGCCACCCATGGTGTTCGCTTGGGCACTACCCTGGGCCTGGCTGCCATGGCGACGCACACGGACGTCGACTACTCCACCAGGCCGCGCAGCTTCCGGGGCGGCGCGCCAGAGGACATTGAGGAGATCGAGCTCATCTTGGAGCGCCTCGATGGCCACGGCGACGCCATTGCCGAAATCACTCATCCCCAATCTGTGCTGAACAAGCTTTTTGAATAGATTGTATTAGGGATGTTTGAATATCGGCAATAAATGAAGAACTTTCGAATTCCGTGCTTGCTCTGTGATGATTTTCTTTACATTTGCATCCATGAATCTTGTTTTTCCTTAAACGTATTCGGGAACTGTCATTGAGCCGAATACGCAAGAACAGATGCCCCTTGGCACAAAATCCGCAGAAGATCCCTGAATCGGCAATCCGTAAGCACTGTTCAAGCAAAAACCCTTCGCGTCCGGGAAGAAAACCCTGTCGTTTGGTATACCAACAGTGTGTACTGGCCTATCATCACTCCCAATGCACCCCTTCGGTCAATAAAATAGCCTGCTGAGATGCCCTGCAAATCCACTCGCACACTCATCCATCACTTCTCATCTCCTCCCCCGTCTCCAGAGGAAAAAACCCCAAGGCCATGGACAAGGGCAAGCAACCCCAGGAGAGCAGTCCTCCAAAGAAACGCACGATTTGAAGGTGAGTTTTCTCTTGATTTACTTCCTGTTTCCACATGATCTTGCGCTTTACCTCCCCTTCTTTTTCCCCTTTCAGCCTTGATTTGCTTCCTGAAGAAATCATCGGGACCGAAGACGTGCCCGAGTACATCTCCTCCGATTCCTCCCTCGAAGCAGAGGACGCCACGCCTGAACAGAGGACCAGCCATCAACTGCGCCACCACGTTCGGCACCTGGAGCACGGCCTCAGGGACATCACCGCCCGTTGCCAAGCCGAGCGCGAGCGTCGCATGGCTCTGGAGGCACTAGTGGGGGGTAAATGCTTCTGACTTCTTCTTGACTTTGTGCCCGCATCTGGATTTCTCGCCCCTAACATCCATTCTTCTGTTTTAGATGTCTCTGACAGGTACAACAACCTGAAAGTGGCCTGGGACAGCTTGGTGGAAGCCGCAAATCATGGTCACCCCCGTGCATTCCAAGTTGTCGTCACGGTGGTCCTGGAACAACTGAAGAGGGAGCAGCCGAAGAAGAAGCAAAGAAAAGATTGAATCATACTTTCGCTTCTTCCTCCACGCCTCTCGCTTCCCACCTCCTTGAGGTCCCGATCACCGGGGTTGTTGGATGTAAACCTGCAAGAAGCGAGCTTGTAATGTAGTTTTGTGCTAAGGGCAACGCATCTAGGCACCGGCCATTTCTTCGTTTGTGAATTTTTGTTCGAAGGCGGCCTCGTTCTTGAGCGCCGACCGTTTTGTGTCGGATGTGTGTAATCCCGCCGCCGGTGATCATCGATCGATCTCAATGCTAGGATAATATTTCTTCGAGATATCTTCCATTTATCGCGGCGGAAAATTCTTCTCCTAGCAAAGTTTTCAATATGTATGCATTACCAGGGACGCATCTGACCACACGAAAAGGCCCCTCCCAGTTAGGGGACCATTTGCCGAATTCGCTGTATTTAGTTCCAATCGGCAATAGCGCTTTCCAAACCAAATCTCCTTCTGCGAATTGCCTGACTTTTACTCTCTTGTTATAGTACTTGGCAACCCGCAGCTTGTTCTTCTCGATGTTTTCCAGGGCTCTAAGACGGATCATATGTAAATCCTCTAGCTCATCCATCATTAGGCCACTGTAATCTTTGGAGCTCAAATCTTTCTGTAACACAACTCTCCTTGAATCTGATTGCATCTCCCAAGGTAGAACCGCGTGGTGTCCATAAACCAATTCATAAGGAGAGGTCTTTGTAGCTCTATGGGGGGCCATTCGGTAAGCCCACGGTGCCTCACCGAGTACCGAATGCCACCTTCTTGGCTTCGGTCGATCTTCTTTTGTATCGGCTTGATCATGATCTTATTAGAAGCCTCCGCTTGACCATTAGCTTGGGCATAATAGGGAGAAGAGTTAAACAATTTGATTCCCATGCTTTCGGCAAACTCTGCGAACTCCGGTGACACGAATTGTGCCCCTTGATCGGTGGTGATTGTCCGAGGGATACCAAACCGATAGATGATGTGCTCCTTGACAAATTCAACCATGTTTTCTCGATGTCACCTTCTTCGGTGGGATCGCCTCAACCCATTTAGTAAAATAATCCATAGCCAAAAGCACGAACTTATGCCCCCTTACTAGATGGTGATTAATTTGGCCAATCAAGTCTATACCCAACCCCCGAATGGCCATGGCTTGATGATGGGATTCAATGCCGACGCGGGGACCCTTTGAATATTTCCAAACCTCTCGGCAATCCCGACATCCCTTGTAATACTCAAAGCAATCCTCTAATATCGTCGGCCAAAAGCACCCAGCTTGTCTAATAACCCATTTCATACGGTAGGCCGATTGGTGTGCTCCACATATCCCATCGTGCACTTCGCTCATCATGTTCTTGGCTTCTTCTGGACCCAGGCATCGTAACAATACCCCATCTAATGATTTATAGAACAAATTGTCATCGAGAAGAATGAATTTTATGGCCTTGTACCTGAGCTTTCTAGAGACCTTTCGAGATGGATCCTTCAAGTAATCAACGATCTCTTTCCTCCAATCATCTTCTGCAAGATCCGTCCCCAGTGCACATACCTCTGCAGCAAACGCTTCTTGACTCTCTTTGTAACCAGAGGCGCTTTGAGCCAGCCTGTTTGCTTGTTCATTATGTTCCCTAGGAATATGCTGCAGAGTTACCAACGGGAAGCTCTTCAAGATTTCCCTGCACTCTTCGTAGTAACTCCTTAGCGCTTCACTTTTGCACTCGTATTGGCTGTTCAATTGCTTGATCACCAGCTCTGAATCTCCATAAACTTCAACTAAAACGGCCCAAGCTTCTCTCAAATATTGAAGCCCTCGAAGCAGTGCCTCGTACTCGGCCTGATTGTTTGTAACAGTGGGCTGTATAGGGATGGAAAATTCAAACATCTCACCCCTAGGTGAAATTAGTAGGATCCCTACTCCCCCACCTTTACCACATGATGATCCATCAAAAAATAAAGCCCAAGGGGTAATTTCAAGCAAATCTATTGACGGATCGTGATGTTCAGTTATAAAATCGGCAATGATCTGTCCCTTGATAGCCTTTGCCGATTCGAACTTTAACTCGAACTCTGATAAGGCCAAGATCCATTTGCCAATCCTGCCATTCAAAATTGGCATAGATAACATATGTTTTATTACGTCAAACTTGGAATACACAGTGCATTCGGCATTCAACAAGTAGTGCCGAAACTTTGTACACGAGTAGTACACGCACAGGCACAGTTTCTCTGTAGCCGAATACCTGGTCTCGGGATCAAGTAGTTTTCGGCTAAGATATGCTACTACCCGCTCCTTCCCTTCGAATTCTTGAATGAGGGCCGATCCAATGGTTTGGGTGTCGGCGACCACGTACAACTTGAAAGGCTTATCCGGTCGAGGAGGGACCAACACCGGTGGCTCCTTCATGTACCGCTTGATCTCATCGAAAGCCTTTTGTTGTTCGTCGCCCCATGTGAACTTCGATCTTTCTTTAGCTTCGGCGGTGGAGAGAATGGCAAAACCTTCGTGACAAATTTGAAATGAATCTTCTCACGAAATTAATTTTGCCGAGCAAAGTGATTGCAACTCCTTGAGATTAGTTGGAGGAACAACTTCATCAATGGCCTTCATGCTCTTCTTGCCAACTTCAATTCCCCCCTTGTGGACTAAAAAACCCAAGAACTCTCCGGTGATACCCCAAAAGCGCACTTGTTTGGATTCATCTTTAAACCATGCTTCCGGTGCACTCCAAGGTCTTCTTCACATCTTTCAAATGTGTGTCATGATTTAGGGATTTGATTACCACATCATCAATGTAGATTTCCACCACTTTGCCGATCAACTCGTGAAAAATGTAATTCATGGCTCGCTGATAAGTTGCACCGGCATTTTTTAACCCAAATGTCATGACTATCCATTCAAACAGGCCTATATGACCAGGACATCTGAAGGCCGTCTTCGATATATCCTCTATTGCCATGAAGATTTGGTTGTATCCCGCATTGCCGTCCATGAAACTGATGACTTTGTGTCCAGCTGCGGCGTCAATCAACAAATCGGCAATAGGCATGGGGTAACCATCCATCGGAGTAGCTCGTTCGAGTCCCACGAAATCTATGCAGACCCTCATCTTTCCATTCTTCTTGTAGACAGGGACAATGTTAGAAATCCACTCCGCATATCTGCATGGCCGAACGAAGTTTGCATCAAGTAATCTTTCAACTTCTTTCTTCACATCGGCCAATACCTCATCCTTTTAGATTTTCCGGGGTGGTTGCTTGTATGGTTTGAAACCAGATTTGATTGACAACCGATGCTCAACGATAGAACGATCCAATCCAGGCATCTCCGAATAATCCCAGGCGAAGCAATCTTTGTATTCCTTGAGAAGCTCGATTAATTCCTCCCTGAAGTCTGGCTGCAAGTTTGCGCTGATGAACGTCGGCCTTGGCTTATCACTGCTTCCAATGTCAACCTCTTCCAATTTATCGGCCGACATAAATCCTCGCCCCAACTTGCCATCAGTGCCATCTACGGGGTTCTCCATTAAAAATTACTATAAGAGCCGACTGCTTGAATCGGCTGTTGATCGCCGCCGACGAGTTCAACGAGACCTTCCCCCAGTCTTTCCCTGAGAAGCAGTCAATGCCTTGATACTCCTAGAAAGCTGGTTCCATGTTCGCAACGCTCACGGAGTCATCTGCTTGGACGACCTCAATATCATCATCCACCCACTGGATAGGCTGTTGGTGCATGGTGGATGGGACGCAACAATTGGCATGAATCCAGTCCCTTCCAAGCAGTAGGCTGTAGGCTCCTTTACCTTCGATAACAAAGAAGGTCGTGAGCAGTGTCTTGGACCCGATCATCAGATCCACGTGAGCACATCCCTTGGTATCTGAAGGATTCCCAGCGAAATCATTCAGTATTATGCTTGTAGGCGTCAGATCGCTCGGGCCCATGCCAAGTTTCCTGAAGGTGGTGTACGGCATTACGTTGAGTGCCGCTCCACCGTCGACAAACATCTTGGTCAATGGCTTGCCATTGACGTATCCTCTCAAGTACAGTGGCCTCATGTGTCGATTTTTGGCCGGTTTGTCGAAGATTGCCCCGCTTGGCCGGCCACCGCTTGTGCCATCATCCCCTCGACCCGCTCATCATCTAGGGACGCCTCTTCCCGCACAACCCCGGTTAGCGGGAGCCATGAATTCGTTTGGCGATAAAATATACCATGCATGTTGGAGCCGAACGCATTGACCCTTCCGGTTGGTCTTTTGGACGCCACACCTGCTTTGTTTGGATCCCGGCCTGCCTCAGTTCACGGTTCCTCAAGCGTTGAACCCGTCTCTTCTGACTTTTCCGTAGGCCAGGCGGGCACCATTGCCCCTTCTGCCAGATGTACTCGTCCTCATCCTCTTCTTGATCAGCCCACCTTAGATTAGCTCGCCGCTTCCTGGGGTGATCAATGATTTCAATTTTTTGGCGCCGATCCTCGTTAGGGTGGATCCTTCCAATTCTCTCATGGACGGATCGGCGATTGGCGCTTCTCGCCCGTACTCAAAATATCCGTCACTGCACTCTGGACAGTTCCTCAGCGTGGGCAGCTTCAAACCCTTGTTCCAACAGTGCCTGAAGAACGCACATCCCCAGTGCGCACGCTCCTGCTCGCGTGTGTATTGCTCCTGGTCCCTTCTGTGTGCTTCCTCTTCGGCTCTGCTCCTCTCCTCCTCGTATCTTCGCCTCTGGTAGCGCTCTTTTTCCATCTGGCGCTGCCACTTGTTGAGGAGGATGCGCGTGGTCACCCTGGGCTTGGCTCTGGATGATTCCCCGATTTCGATGTGGCTTTTGAGAATGCGGGGGGCTTCACCATGCACCTGTTTCAGAGTTACTTGGCGCTCCGGGTCCACTACTCCATCCTGTCTAGCCCTGGCTGAGGTCAAGACCTTGACCTTTCCCTTCTCCTCAGCCGTCACCATGTTGATAGAGAAGCCCACCATGTTCTGAGGGAAAGGGTGGCCATCCAGCTTCATCTTGTTGTCAAATTTGAGGTGCCCCTCCTGGATGGCTTTCTGGATCTTCATCCCGAAGACCCCGCAAGCCGTTGATGGAGTGCGAGTCCCTGTCGTGGAAGCCACAATAACGTTTCCCCTTGACTCCATCGGGCCGAAGCATGGAATGCCCCTCGAGCGATCCGATTCGGCCTTCCTTCACTAGGAGCTCAAACGGCTTGTCGCCTTCGTGATATCGAAATCGTAGGTGCCCTTGGTCCGTTTGACCCGGCCGATTCATCGTTAAAGGCTCTTTCCCCCACGTGATTTCGGCCGCGGCCACATCCGGTTCATCATCGGAATCGTTGACGTAAAATGTGTTCTTAACGCCAATCACACAGCAAGCCGAAAAAAGCTAGCTTCACACGCGCAGAGAGAGAGTGACGTGCCAGTCAATTTTTCCTGAAAATTAACAAAAGATGAAGCAGTTAAATACCAAAGCTTGGAACGTGTCGGGTGGTACCAGACAGTTCCATATTTACGGCTAAGAAGCCAAACAAGATGACATGTAGCTATGTAGAGCTATCTGTCAGAGAATCATAACCATCCGGACCATTACAGAGGAAAAAAGAATACTGCCGAATGGATGACGTAAGCGTGACGACGATCGGTCTTTGTATAGATAAAGATGCAAGCATGAAGTTATGACCGATCCCCATGAGGTTTGTCATTAAATAAAATGAGGTAAAGCACGAACATGATCATGTATTAAATAAGCATGCATAGATCCAAAGCACTAGTCTACCGCGTGTCTAGGTACTTCAAAACCCGTCGGGTACGATAACAAACAAATCTATCCACCGCATGATACGACTTGCATGAAAAACGTACCACTTTCCACAAATAGATCTATCCACCGCATGATACAATCTAAATATGGAAAGGTAAAAGCATACATCACTTGAAGCATAAACAATGCACGTGATCTACTCGTGAAAACATAACCGAATACGGCTAAACGTACCGATCCAGGGTCCATGGAGAAGGAACAAACATTACCACGTGAATAAATCTATCAGACTGAATTGGAAATCTAATCCACCGGATGATTAGCTCCAAGGCAACCCAAAAACCTGCATCTACCGCATGATACCCGATTCTTTCAAGATTTATACGCACAAAGCAAGCTTGAACCCGCAACACGTAACAACCTAGATCGATTCGGTCACGGCTGTCGGAGAGCACAGGATCCACGCGTCAAAACACGAAACCTGCTCGTGCACGGATCTTAAAAGGAACATAGCCGATCCAAACCCATCTAGATTGGGCAAGGGTGTGTTACATGAATTAAAACATAAAGTAAAACCCATGATAACACGGGATAACTTAATGAATCTATTGGATCTTGCCAAAATCCAATAGAGCCGATAACTAGCTTCAAGCCAGATCTTAGCCTACCGCATGGCTCATGATCTAACAAGAAACCCTCTTGAACCAAGCTTGAATCTACCGCATGACACGAAGCATGGTAACAAGACTACTTGCATCGATCTAAATCCACCGCATGATACTAGACATGATACAAGGTTGCCGGTACTCACGGAGGTCGACGGATCGATTGGCCCTCTCGAAGAACTCGACGACACGACAAGGACTCTAGGGTTTGGCGTAAGGCCGGTGTGTATTGAGGAATGATCGTGATGTTACATACATCCGGGGATCGTATTTATACCCTGCCGATTACAATTGCGAATGGATTCATTTCCTAACTAAACTCGATCATCTGTCCATCCATTCGTCTCTCCCGATTTGAGCCACGTCACCGTCCAATCCCGCAAAATCAGCTCTCTCTTGTTCCTCCGCCTAATCGGAGCAAATAGCCGACCGCGGATCCTTCGCCGAAAATCTCTCGAAAATATCTTTCCTTCCACCGGACGGACTCTTTTTCGAATCGGACCCACATGTCATACTCCTTACCAAATTTTGGTGTTAACACATGCCCCTTCAATTGTGGGATAAAAGTAATTTTGTTCCACAATTGACTCTAGCCACGAATCCTTGAGCCAAATCGTCAACACCGTTCTTCGCAATCTGCCGGAATCTTCGTTCGGATCCAACCCTAGATCCCCTTCGTTCCGAGCTCGAACCTCCAATGGCAACTCGAACCAAGCTGCTCGGAGTAAATTCATCCCCCCGCAAACCTTGTTCGGCATTAGGTTTTCAATTTTACCCGAGATTTTTCTTTTCCGCTTTCTTCCGGGGAGTCTTCCCTTTGCTCTTTTGATTCCTATCGAGGCCAATTCGCAGTCTTACTACCTTGGTCCCGTGGGGAATCCCGATCCTCTAGATCTCATTACCGCCGAATCTCAGAGAATCCCCTTCAAGGCAGCTTTGTCCCCACCTCCTCGGTGGCAAGATGCGTTCAAGAACCGGCCCTTACCTCCAATTGCGGGTTGGAAGACTTGGTACGGAGGATCCTTGCGAGATAAAAGTGGATTAACCAACCACGGATGCTCTCCGCATCGCTCAATGCCTCGGAGTTGTCCGTGGCCGAGACACCCAAGAATGAGGATCTTCGATAGCCGCATGCCACTTCTCGGTCAAATGGCGTCAACGCCTTCCTTTTTGGGCATGGCCCAATGTCTCCAACCTTGGCCGATGTATACATGATCACCGGCCATGACATCACCGGTCCGTCCAGCCCCGGAACTTCAAAAATTCCTCACGCCGGACGGGGGGTAAAGCCGGGGAATGGCTACAAGAATTATATCTCGAAGCACATGAGAGATAATCCCCTTGGCGAAGTTGAATACGTAGCTTTCCCGAACATGTGGCTATGCGGATTTGTCTTCCGTGGCAAGGCCAACGAACCCACTTTGAATCATATCGCAATGGCGATCCATCCGGCTAGTGGCAATCGCCTCCCTCCGGGAAAATTCTTCTTGGGCGGTGTATATCATATGCTTCATCGATTGTTACCCAAATGTACACCGGCCGAGAGGATAACGTGCGTCAATGGCCCTTGGTGGTTTGTATCCTTAATTCGGCAATGTTGTTCATCGGGATCAAGTTCCATCATCACCAAGCCTGCCATCGAGAGCAATTCATTCTGCCGAGGTGATGGAAGGAGTATTCCGGCCCGCCGCCAAATGAAGTGCTTGTCCAAGCTCACGAAATTGCTGCTCGGCTAGAGAAAGATGCTCGGGATCGGTTCAATGATCTCCATCATTTCGAAGAAATGTTTGAACCCATTAGTCAAGAACTCCCCGAAGACATCGAGCTTCTCTGTCATCCGTCTATGACTTAGAGCCCCTTTATGTACCCTTGAGGCGCGCTTGGAGGAAATTGCGCTCCCGCCCGGCCATTGAGAAAAGGAAAACTGATGCTGAACAAGCCATGAACGGGGCACAATCCCAAGCAGAGAACCATAAAGATGCATTGGCTAACCTGCAGGCTTCTTATGATCTGAAAGCTGCTAGGAAGGCTGCTCTAGAGGCCGAGCTGAGAAGCCTGTCAGCGGAGATGGAGATTGACCAAATGAAAATAGCCGAACTTCCCGGATTGATGGCGAGACCCAAGCGGAAGTAGAATCGGTTGTCACCGGAATAAAGCAATGCGATGCGGAGCTCACCGACTTATCCGGTGCCCAAAAAGACCGCCGGGGAGATGCTTTGGACAATTCCCGTTTGATAATATCCAATGTTCGTCGTGTTCTTGCCAAACTCCCGAATGCCTGAATCCTTATTGATGTAAAATTGAACCGGTCGTTCTCGTAATATCTCCTTGTGATTTGTTTCCTTTCTTTTGCGTACTTTGAGATGTAATCTTTGAACGACCCATTCGGCAGTGAAACGCTAACTCCCGAACGACACCTTGAGTTCCCTTAGCCGAACCAATCGACCTGCGCACGGTCCAGCTTAGAACTCCAAACGACCCGCCGGCGGGTTGGTCAAGGAAATCTTTCCACCTTCCGATTTTATTGGGACGTGCGCCACGATCCACAGCCACGACTCGAAGCCACGATTCACCCTGCCAGGCCTATAAATGTTGCCATAGGTGCCCCTAGCTCTCCACCAGGCCTTCTAGCTCTCGAATCTTTGCCAATCTTTAGCCTTCTCGCAAACAGTGCACATCCCAAACCACAATGGTGCGCCGCCTCAACCGCCGCCGTGCCTCCGACGAGGCCGAGGGGAGCAGCGCCAATGCGCGCAGGCGGTGACGATCGTCAACCTCTCCTCTGTGCTTCTTAATCTTCCTTTGCCTTGACGATCATCTCTCCCTTTTCAGGCTGATTCAGTGGAATCCGCCCCGTGCGCCGGTCAATCAGCCCCTCCCAGATGACTCCTCGGAGTCCGATGGCCACTCCCCGGTACCGTATGGGGAAGCAGACGCCATCCGCTTCAAGGAGGAACTAGAGGCGTCCCGTCGCGAACTGGAGGACGTCTCCAAGAAAGCAGGCGTGGCCGAGTTAGAATGGGAGGACCAGCGCAAACAGCTGCTGGAGGCCATTGACGGTATGGCCCTGAGATTGATTCTTGGTCCAGCTCGGCCTTTGATGCTAATCCCTTCGTTTGTCTTTTGCGGCCCGCGACGCTGAGCTCAACCCGGCCTAAAGGCGCTGGTAGAGCAATTGGCCGAGAAGGTGAATGCCCACGGCGACACGCCGGTGGAGCGCCTGGCCGCGGTGGAGCGCCGCGTTGACGAGGTGGCCGTCCATGGCGTTCGCTTGGGCACCACCTTGGGCCTGGCTGCGATGGCGACGCATACGGACGTCGACTACTCCACCGAGCCGCGTGGCTTTCAGGGCGGCGCGCCGGAGGACATCGACGAGATCGAGCTCATCCTGGAGCGCCTCGACGGCCACGGCGACGCCATTGCCGAAATTACCCATCCCCAATCCGTGTTGAACGAGGCTCTTTGACTAGATTGTACTAGGGATGTGTAAATGTCGGCAATATATGATGAACTTTTGAATTCTGCACTTGTTCCGCGATGACTCCCTTTTGCATTTTGCATCTGCAAATTTTCCTTTGAACGCATCCGGGAACTATCTTTAGCCGAACGCGTGAGAACAAGCGCCCCTTGGCATGAAATTCACGAGAGGATCCCAATTCGGCAATCCGTGAACACCGTTCAAGAGAAAACCCTTCGCACTGGTGGAAATCCCCGCCGCTTGGTATTCCAACGGTGTGTGTACTGGCCAAATCATCACTCCCAATGCGCCTCCTTGGTCAATAAAATAGCCCGTGGGGTGCTCTGCAAATCCACTCGCACACTCCTCCATCATTTCTCGTCTCTTCCTTTGCTGCTAGAAGAAAAAACCCCAACGCCATGGACAAGGGTAAACAACCTCAGGGGAGCGGCTCATCAAGGAAGCGTACGATTCGGAAGTGAGTTCTTTCTTGATCCGCTCCATGTCTTCCCGCTTGATCTTGCGCTTCATGTTTTCCTTTTGCCCCTTTCGGCCTTGATTTGCTTCCCGAAGAGGTCATCGGGACCGAAGATGTTCCCGAGTACGTCTCCTCCGATTCCTCTCCGAAGCGAGAGGATGCCACGCCCGAGCGAGAGGGCCATTCATCGACCGTGCCGCCGTGCCCGGCACCCGGAGCGTGGCCTCGGGGACATGTCCGTCCGTTGCCAAGCCGAGCGCGAGCGTCGCATGGCGCCGGGAAGCGCTAGTACGGGGTAAATGCTTCGATTCCTTCATGTTTGCATCCGGATTTCTTGTCCCTAACCTTGATTCTTTTGCTCCGGATGTCTCTCGACGGTACAAGAACCGAAGGCGGCACGGGATAGCTTGGTAGAGGCCGCCAATCATGGTCATCCTCATGCGTTCCAAGTCGCCGTCACGGTGGTCCTGGAGCAAGCGAAGAGGGAGCGACGGCCGAAGAAGCAAAGAAAAGATTGAATCATACTTTCGCTTCTTTCTCCACGCCTTCTGCTTCCCACCCCTTAGGGGACCTGACCATCAGGGCTGCTATATGTAATCCTGCAAGAAACAGTTGTAATGTAGTATTGAGCTAAGGGCAATGCATCTAGGCACCGGCCATTCTTTCTTGTTCATGGATTTTGTTACGAAGGCGGCCTCGTCCTCGAGCGCCGGCTATTTTGTGCCGGATGTGTGTAATCACCGATCGATCTCAATGCTAGGATAATACTTCTTCGAGATATCTTCCATTTATCGCGGCGGAAAATTCTTCCCCTAGCAAAGTTTTTAATATGTATGCATTACCGGGAACGCATCCGACCACACGAAAAGGTCCCTCCCGGTTAGGGGACCATTTGCCGAATTCCTCGTATTTAGTTCCAATCGGCAATAGCGCTTTCCAAACTAGATCGCCTTCTGCGAATTGCTTTACCTTTACTTTCTTGTTATAGTACTTGGCGACTCGCAGCTTGTTTTTCTCGATGTTTTCCAGGGCCCTGAGACGGATCATATGCAAATCTTCTAACTCATCCATCATTAGGCCACTGTAATCCTTGGAGCTCAATTCGTTTTGCAGCACTACTCTCCTTGACTCTGATTGCATTTCCCAGGGCAGGATCGCATGATGCCCGTAAACCAACTCGTAAGGAGAAGTCTTTGTAGCTCCATGGGGGGCCATTCGGTAAGCCCACAACGCTTCACTAAGTACCGAATGCCACCTCCTTGGCTTCTGATCGATCTTCTTCTGTATCAGCTTGATCATGATCTTATTAGAAGCCTCTGCTTGACCATTAGCTTGGGCATAATACGGAGAGGAATTAAACAATTTGATTCCCATGCTTTCGGCAAAATCTCTAAACTCCAATGACACGAATTGTGCCCCCGGTCGGTGGTAATCGTCCGAGGGATCCCAAATCGATAGATGATGTGTTCCTTGACGAACTCGATCATGTTTTCGACGTCACTTTCTTCGGTGGGACCGCCTCGACCCATTTGGTGAAGTAGTCCGTAGCCAAAAGCACGAACTTATGCCCCTTGCTAGACGGCGGATTAATTTGGCCAATCGGGTCTATACCCCGGCCCACGAATGGCCATGGCTTGATGATGGGGTTCAATGCGATGCGGGGACTCTCGAATATTCCCGAACCTCCGGCGGTCTTGACACCCCTTGTAATACTCAAAGCAATCCTCTAATATCGTCGGCCAAAAGCATCCGGCTTGCCTAATAACCCATTTCATCGATAGGCCGATTGGTGCGCTCCACATATCCCATCATGTACGTCGCTCATCATGTTCTTGGCTTCTTCCGGACCCGAGGCATCGTAGTAATACTCCGTCTAATGATAAATTGTTATCCGGAAGAACGAACTTAATTGCCTTGTACCCGAGCTTCCTAGAGACTTTTCGGGATGGATCTCTCAAATAATCAACGATCTCTTTCCTCCAATCATCTTCGCAAGATCCGCCCCCGGTGCACACACCTCTGCAGCAAATGCTTCTTGACTCTCCTTGTAACCAGAGGCGCTCCGAGCTAGCTTTGTTTGCTTCTTCGTTATGCTCTCTAGGAATGTGCTGTAGGGTTACTAGTGGGAAGCTCTTCAAGATTTCCCTGCACTCTTCGTAGTAACTTCTCGGCGCTTCGCTCCCGCACTCGTATTGGCCGTTCAATTGCTTGATTACCGATTCGAATCTCCATAGACTTCAACCGAGACGGCCCCGACTTCTCTCAAATATTGAAGCCCTCGAAGTAGTGCCTCGTACTCGGCTGGTTATTTGTGACGGTGGGTTGTATAGGAATAGCGAATTCGAACATCTCACCTTTGGGCGAAATTAGCGGGATCCCTACTCCCCCACCTTTGCCACATGATGACCCGTCAAAAAATAAAGCCCAAGGGGTAATTTCAAGTAGACTAATTGAAGGGTCACGATGTTCGGTTATGAAATCGGCAATGATCGACCTTTGATGGCTTTTGCCGATTCGAACTTCAACTCGAATTCGATAAAGCTAAAATCCATTTGCCAATTCGACCATTCAAAATTGGCATAGATAACATGTGTTTTATCACATCAAACTTCGAGTATACAGTGCATTCGGCATTCAACAAGTAGTGCCGAAACTTTGTACACGAGTAGTATACGCAAAGACACAGTTTCTCTATAGCCGAATACCGGTTTCAGGATCAAGTAGTTTTCGGCTAAGATAAGCTACTACCCGCTCCTTTCCTTCGAATTCTTGAATAAGGGCCGATCCAATAGTTTGGGTATCGGCCGCCACGTACAACTTGAAAGGCTTGTCCAGCTGAGGAGGAACCAGCACTGGTGGCTCCTTCATGTATTGCTTGATTTCATCGAAAGCCTTTTGTTCGTCGCCCCATGTGAATTTCGATCCTTCTTTAGCTTTCAAGCAATGGAGAGAATGGCAACACCTTTTGTGATAAATTTGAGATGAATCTTCTCACGAAGTTGATCTTGCCGAGCAGTGATTGCAATTCCTTGAGGTTGGTTGGAGGAACGACTTCATCAATGGCTTTCATGCTCTTCTTGCCAACCTCGATTCCCCCTTCGTGGACCAAAAACCCCAAGAACTCTCCGGCTGACACCCCAAATGCACACTTGTTTGGATTCATCTTTAGGCCATGCTTCCGGGTGCATTCCAAGGTCTTCTTCACATCTTCTAGATGGGTGTCATGACTTAAGGACTTGATCACCACGTCATCGATGTAGATTTCCACAGTTTTGCCGATTAACTCATGAAAAATGTAATTCATGGCCCGCTGATAGGTTGCACCGGCATTTTTCAACCCAAATGTCATGACTATCCATTCAAATAGGCCTATATGACCGGGACATCTAAAGGCCGTCTTCGAGATGTCTTCTATTGCCATGAAAATCTGATTGTATCCCGCGTTGCCATCCATGAAACTAATCACCTTGTGTCCGGCGGCGGCGTCAATCAACAAATCGGCAATAGGCATCGGGTATCCATCCATGGGAGTAGCTCTGTTTGGGTCCCCGAAATCTATGCGGACTCTCATTTTTCCATTCTTCTTATACACGGGGACGATGTTAGAAATCCACTCCGCATATCCGCACGGCCGAACGAAGTTTGCGTCAAGTAATCTTTCGATCTCCTTCTTCACATCGGCCAATACTTCATCCTTGTAGATTTTCCGGGGCGGTTGCTTATATGGTTTGAAACCGGGCTTGATTGGCAACCGGTGCTCGACGATGGAACGATCCAATCCGGGCATCTCCGAGTAATCCCGGGCGAAGCAATCTTTATATTCTTTGAGAAGCTCAATTAAGTTCCCCCGAAGTACGGCTGCAAATTTGCACCGATGAACGTCGGCCTTGGCTTATCACCGCTTCCAATGTCAACTTCTTCCAGCTTATCGGCCGACATGAATCCTCGTCCTAACTTGCCATCAGTGCCATCCACGGGGTTCTCCATTAAAAATTACTATAAGAGCCGGCTGCTTGAATCGGCCGTTGGTCACCGCCGACGAGTTCAACGGGACCTTCTCCCCGATCCTTCCCACGAGAAGCAATCGATGCCTTGGTACTCCCGAAGGCCGGTTCCATGTTGGCCACGCTCACGGAGTCATCCGCCCGGACGACCTCGATCTCGTCATCCACCCACCGAATAAGTTGTTGATGCATGGTGGATGGGACGCGGCGGTTGGCGTGAATCCGGTCCCGCCCAAGCGGCGGTGTAGGCTCCCTTGCCTTCGATGACAAAGAAGGTGGTGAGCGGCGTCTTGGACCCGATCATCAAGTCCACGTGAGTGCATCCTTTGGTGTACGAGGGGTTCCGGCGAAGTCGTTCAAGATGATGCTCGTAGGTGTCGGATCGCTCGGGCCCATGCCAAGCTTCCCGAAGGTGGTGTACGGCATGACGTTGACCGCCGCCCGCCGTCGACGAACATCTTGGTCAATGGCTTGCCATTGACGTACCCCCTCAAGAACGGCGGCCTCATATGGCGATTCTTGGCCGGCTTGTCGAAGACGGCACTCGCTTGGCAAGCACCAGTTGTGCCATCATCTCCTCGGGCTGCTCGTCATCAAAGGAAGCTTCCTCCTGCATAACCTGGTTAGCGGGCGCCATGAACTCGTTCGGCGGGGAAGTATACCATGCAAGCGGGGAGCCGAACGCTTCGATCCTTCACGGGCCGGTCCTTGGGGCGCCACTACGCCTCGTGCGGATCCCGGCTTGTTTCATCTCGCGATTCCTCAAGCGCCGGACCCGCCTTTTACGGCTCCCGCGTAGACCGGGCGGGCACCACCGCCCCTTCGCCGGACGTGAACATCCTCGTCCTCCTCTTGATCGGCCCACACGAGATCGGCTTGGCGCTTCCGGGATGATCAATGATTTCAATTTTTTGCCGCCAATCCTCATTCGGGTGGACCCTTCCAAGTCTCTCATGGACGGATCGGCGATTGGCGTTTCTTGCTGTACTCAACATATCGTCGCCGCATTCGGGACGGTTCCTCAATGTGGGCGGCTTTAGGCCCTCATTCCGGCGGTGCTCGAAGAAGGCGCACCCCCAGTGGGCGCGCTCCTGCTCGCGCGTGTACTGCTCTCGGTCCCTTCTGCGCGCTTCATCTTCAGCCCTGCGCTGCTCCTCCTCGTGACGACGCCTCTGGTAGCGCTCCTTTTCCATCTGGCGCTGCCACTTGTTGAGGAGAATACGTGACGTCACCTTGGGTTTAGGCCTGGACGATTCCCCAATCTCGATGTGGCTTTTGAGAACGCGGGGGGCGTCGCCCTGCACTTGCTCTAGGGTCACCTGGCGCTCCGGGTCCACTGATCCACCTTGCTTGGACCTGGCTGAGGTCAGGACCTTGACCTTCCCCTTCTCCTCGGCTGTTATCGCATTGACAGAAAAGCCGAGCATGTTTTGAGGAAAGGGGTGGCCATCCAGTTTCATCTTGTTATCGAACTTGAGGTGTCCCTCCTGGATAGCCTTCTGGATCCTCATCCTGAAGACCCTGCAGTCGTTGATGGAGTGCGAGTCCTTGTCATGGAAGCCGCGATAACGTTTCGCTTTGACTCCATCGGCCGAAGCATAGAATGCCCTTCGGGCGACTTGATTCGGCCTTCCTTTACCAAGAGCTCAAACAACTTATCAGCCTTTGTGATGTCGAAGTCGTAAGTCCCTTTGGTCTGCTTGACCCAACGCTGATTCATTGTCAAGGGCTCTTTACCCCACATGATCTCTGCTGCAGCTATCTCCAATTCGTCGTCAGAATCCTCGAACAAATCAGCCTTGTCCAAGAATTGATTGTAGATGTCAGCGACGTCGTGCTGCTTGCCAAACTTGGGGTCCTTCTTGAGGCCATACGCCTGATTGCTCATTAAAGATAACTTTTGTGACAGCTGGCCCAAGTTTTCAAACTCCATCCCAAATAGCTTCTCGCGCACGGCGGCAACATCCCGGCGACGGCCATATCGCCCACCGATCGTGCGGCAAGTTCAATGAGAAGCACATGCCCTTGACTTCTCTCGAACCTTCTAAGAAACTCCGGCGGTGTTTCGCCGTGCCTTTGCTTCGGGGTGGCGAGATCAATCAACTTCTTCTCGGAAGCGCCGCCGAAGTAATGAGCGTGGAATTTATGCTCCAAATCCTTCCACACGGCCACCGATTCGGGCGGCGGGGACGAGAACCACCGAAAAGCCCGGACCCGTCGGCCGAGGCGGGGAAGTAGCGAACCCCGAACGCCTCCTCGGCCGAGCATTCCCCAAGCCGCATGAGGTAACGGGCGATGTGCTCGACCGTGCTTGTCTCGTCTGCCCGAGAGAACTTTGTGAATTCCGTCGGCGGCTTCACCCTCGGTGGCGAGGAGCACGTTATAGTACCACTCTGGGAACGGCGGCCTGTAGGTGGGGCCCTGCATCTTTGGCTTGAGGCCGAACTGATTCTGCATCAATTCGGCCATCTTGCGTGCTAGGGCGTCTTCCTCTTGAGCGCCTGCAGCCGGCGCGTACCCTGGGTGCGGGAAGGCATCGAACGCTCCGTAATTTCCCACTTCATGATAACCACCGCCGTACAAATTCCTCTGGAGCCAGTTGGTCGACGGAGCTATTCTTCGGCCCGGGGTCGAGTGGGGCCCCAGATGAGCCGAACGCTAGGTCTCCGTACGTAGGCCGGTACGGATTCGGCCGTTGCACGGGGCCGACCCGTCTTTGCTCCGTGGTGGCGGCGAGATTGGTTGACTTCCGAAGCTTGCAACGGGGGCGGACGCGGGCGCCCCGGCGCCTGCGGAGGAGGTTGGAATGTTTGGCTCCGGAGCTTTGAGGAGGAGGCTGCTGCAATTGGCTCCGTAGCAGCGGCTGAGAGCTTGATTCACCCAGCTCCACGGTGCTCTTTCCGGCGGATGCCTTCCCGAACGCTTGCCCCGGCCCCGGGCCAAAGAGGGCCACCATCATCTGCTGGAGCGACCCGAGGAAAGCCTGGTTGTGCTTGGTGAGCATGTCGTCTACCGACTCTTGGAACATCCGTGCGCATTCCTCCTTCTCCTGTTGGGTTGAGGCATCGCTCTCTCCCGGCGACGGCACTACGGGCGAGGTCATTCTTTAGATACGGCACACCACTTCGATTCTTCTTAAACGACATGAGACACTTTTGTTGAAACCGATCTTTGCTACGGAGAAAGCTCTTCGATGTTGACATCCGGGAGGTCCGAGACTTCGGGCATCTTGAACCGATTCTATTTGTGGTCCCCCGGGCGTGCCAAAAAGTGTGTTGACGTAAAATGTGTTCTTAACGCCAATCACACGGCAAGCCGAAAAAAGCTAGCTTCGCACGCGCGGGAGAGAGAGAGTGACGTGCCGGTCAATTTTTCCCGAAAATTAACAAAAGATGAAACGAGTTAGATACAAAAGCTTGGAACGTGTCGGGTGGTACCGAACGGTTCCATATTTCTGACTAAGAAGCCAAACAAGATGACATGTAGCTATGTAGAGCTATCTCGTCGGAGAATCATAACCATCAGGACCATTACGGAGGAAAAAGGAATACTGCCGAATGGATGACGTGAGCATGACGACAATCGGTCTTTGTATAGATAAAGATGCAAGCATGAAGTTATGACCGATCCCCATGAGGTTTATCATTAAATAAAATGAGGTAAAGCACGAACATGGTCATGTATTAAATAAGCACGCATAGATCCAAAGCACTAGTCTACCGCATGTCTAGGTACTTCAAAATCCGTCGGGTACGGTAACAAACAAATCTATCCACCGCATGATACGACTTGCATGATAAACGCACCACTTTCCACAAATAGATCTATCCACCGCATGATACAATCTAAATATGGAAAGCTAAAAGCATACATCACTTAAAGCATAAACAATGCACGTGATCTACTCGTGAAAACATAACCGAATACGGCTGAACAGCCGATCCAGGGTCCATGGAGAAGGAACAAACATTACCACGTGAATAAATCTATCAGACTGAATTGGAAATCTAATCCACCGGATGATTAGCTCCAAGGCAACCCAAAAACCTGCATCTACCGCATGATACCCGGTTCTTTCAAGATTTATACGCACAAAGCAAGCTTGAACCCGCAACACGTAACAACCTAGATCGATTCGGTCACGGCTGTCGGAGAGCACAAGATCCACGCGTCAAAACACGAAACCTGCTCGTGCACGGACCTTAAAAGGAACATAGCCGATCCAAACCCATCTAGATTGGGCAAGGGTGTGTCACATGAATTAAAACATAAAGTAAAACCCATGATAACACGGGATAACTTAATGAATCTATTGGATCTTGCCAAAATCCAATAGAGCCGATAACTAGCTTCAAGCCAGATCTTAGCCTACCGCATGGCTCATGATCTAACAAGAAACCCTCTTGAACCAAGCTTGAATCTACCGCATGACACGAAGCATGGTAACAAGACTACTTGCATCGGATCTAAATCCACCGCATGATACTAGACATGATACAAGGTTGCCGGTACTCACGGAGGTCGACGGATCGATTGGCCCTCTCGAAGAACTCGACGACACGACAAGGACTCTAGGGTTTGGCGTAAGGCCGGTGTGTATTGAGGAATGATCGTGATGTTACATACATCCGGGGATCGTATTTATACCCTGGCGATTACAATTGCGAATGGATTCATTGCCTAACTAAACTCGATCATCTGTCCATCCATTCGTCTCTCCCGATTTGAGCCACGTCACCGTCCAATCCCGCAAAATCGGCTCTCTCGTTCCTCTGCCGAATCGGAGCAAATAGCCGACCGCGGATCCTTACTCGCCGAAAATCTGCGAAAATATCTTTCCTTCCACCGGACGGACTCTTTTTCGAATCGGACCCACATGTCATACTCCTTACCAAATTTTGGTGTTAACGAATCCTCAATCGGGTCGGCCTTGTCCAAGAAGCTGGTTGTAGATGTCCGCCACGTCATGCGCTTGCCAAACTCCGGCATCCTTCTTGAAGCCATACGCCCGGTTGCTCATTAACGACGAGCTTTTGAGACAACTGTCCCCGGGTTTTCAAACTCCATGCCGAACGGCTTCTCACGCACGGCGGCGGCATCCCGGCGACGGCCATATCGGCCAACCGGTCATCCGGCAAGTTGAGCGAGAAGCACATGCCCTTAACCTCCCCGAATCTCCCGAGAAATTCCAATGGCGTCTCGCCGTGCCTCTCGTTTCAAGGTGGCAAGGTTGATCGGCTTCTTCTGCGAGGCCGCCACCGAAATAGTGGGCGTGGAATTTCCGTTCCGAGTCCGTCTATCCGCTAACTAACTCGGGGGGTAGGGACGAGAACCACGCGGAATGCTTCGGGTCCGTCGGTGACGCGGGGAAGTATCTGACCCTGAATGTTTCCTCAGCTGAGCATTCCCCGAGCTGCATCAGGTAACGAGCAATGTGCTCCACTGTGCTTGTGCCGTCTTGCCCGGAAAATTTCGTGAACTCCGTCGGAGGCTTCACCCTTGGCGGAAGGAGCACGTTGAAGTACCATTCTGGGAACGGCGGCTTGTAGGCAGATCCCTGCATTTTTGGCTTGAGGCCGAACTGATTTTGCATCAACTCGGCCATCTTCCGCGTCGGGGCGTCGTCCTCTTGTGCGCCGCAGGTGGCGGGTAACCCGGATGCGGGAAAGCGTCAAATGCTCCATAGTTTTCCACCTCGTGGTAGCCTCCGCCGTATAGGTTCCTCTCCGCAGCCGGTTGTTTGCCGGAGCAATCCCGTGGCCGGAGGCAAGCGGGGCCCCGAGCGAGCCGAACGCTAGGTCTCCGTACGTGGGCCGGTACGGATTCGGCTGTTGCACAGGTTGACCCGTGCTGCCCTGCGGTGGTGGCTGGATTGGTTGCCCTCTTGAGGCTCGTAGTGGGGGGCCGAACCGGGCGACCCCCGCCGCCTGCGGAGGAGGCCGTAAAGCTTGACTTCCAGCGCTCTGAGGAGGAGGCTGAATTGGCTGGCTCCGTAATGGTGGTTGAGAGCTTGACTCGCCCAGCTCCACGGTGCCCCCTTGGACGGGTCCCTTGCTGAATGCCTGCTCCATGCCTGGGCCAAAGACAGCCACCATCATTTGCTGGAACGCACCAAGGAACGCTTTGTGGTGCTTGCTCAACATGTAGTCTGTAGATTCCCGGAATGCTTGCATGCACTCCTCTCTCTCCTGCTGTGTCGTGGCGTCGCTCTCCCCTGGTAGCAATACCATGGGCATCTCATTCTTCAGGTACGGGACGCCACTTCTGTTTTTCTTGAAGGACAGCAGACATTTCTGCTGGAACCGGTCCATGGCGTCCGGAGCCGCTGCGCCGTTGTTCGGGAGAGAGGTCCTCAATGTTGACATCCATGATGTCCGCGATTTCGAGCATCTTGATCCTTTCGGCCGTGGTCCCACCGGGCGTGCCAAAAAGTGTGTTGACGCAAAACGTGCACCTAGCGCCAAACACACGGCAAGTCGAACAAGGCGGCTTCACACGCGCAAAGAGTCACGAGACGTGCCAGTCAATTTTTCCTGAAAATTAACAAAAGATAAAGTAGTTAGATACCAAAGCTTGGAACTTGCCGGGTGGTACCAGACAGTTCCATATTTACGGCTAGGAAGCCAGAGTGGATGACACATTGCTATAAAGAGCTATCTTCCAAGAAACTAAAACCATTCGGGAACTTATAAAAGGAAAAGTAACATTGCCGAATGGATGACGTAAGCATGACAGCAATCGGTCTTTGTTTGAGCAAGGATGCACGTGCACGGAGCCATGAATGATCCCCATGATAATTAATCATTAAATAAATGGATAAGGTAAAGCACGAGCATAAACATGTAATAAACAAGCATGCATAGATCCAAAGCACTAGTCTACCACATGTCTAGGTACCTTGAAACCCGTCGGGTACGATGCCAAGCAAATCTATCCACCGCATGATACAACTTGCATGAAAACCGTACCACTTTCCACAAATAGATCTATCCACCGCATGATACAATCTAAATATGGAAAGCTAAAAGCATACGTTATTTAAAGCATGAATTACGCACGTGTTCTACTCGTGAAGGAACATAACCGAATACGGCTGAACAGCCGATTCGGGGTCCATGAAGAAGGAACGAACATTACCAAGCGAATAAATCTATCGGATTGATTTGAAATCTAATCCACCGGATGACTAGCTCCAAAGCAACCCAAAAACCTGCATCTACCGCATGATACTCAGTTCTTTCAAGATTTATACCAGCGTTGGCAAGCTTGAACCCGCAACACGTAACAACCTATATCGATTCGGTTTCGGCTATCGGAAAGCACAAGATCCACGTGTTAAAACACGAATTCTATTCGCATAAGGATCACGAAAAGGATAAAGCCGATCCAAATCCATCTAGATTGGGCAATGGGCGTTACATGAATCTAAACATAAATTAAAAACTCAAAGCAACACGAGGTAACTTAATGAATCTATTGGATCTTGCCAAAATCCAATAGAGCCGATAACTAGCTTCAAGCTAGATCTTAGCCTACCGCATGACTCATGACCTAACAAGAAACCTTCTTGAACCAAGCTTGAATCTACCGCATGACACGAAGCATGGTAACAAGACTACTTGCATCAGATCTAAATCCACCGCATGATACTAGACATGATACAAGGTTGCCGGTACTCACGGAGGTCGACGGATCGATGAACCCTCTCGAAGAACTCGACGACACGACAAAAGGACTCTAGGGTTTGGCGTAAGGCCGGTTTGTATTGAAGAATGATTGTGTGTATTACATACATTCAGGGCTCATATTTATACCCGCCATGTACAACCTCGAATGGATTCGTTGCCTAACTTATCTCTAAGCTTGATCGCCTATCCATCCATTCGTCCTTCCTGCTTGAGCCACGTCACCGTCCAATCCCGCAAAATCAGCTCAACTGTTCCTTTGCCGAACGGAAGCAAATAGCCGACCGCGGATCCTTCTGCCGAATACACCTGAGAAAACCTTTCCTTCCACCAGACGGACTCCTCACCGAGCCGGACCTACAAGTCAGACTCCTTACCAAATTTTGGTGTTAACAGTATGACCCCTAAACAATTCGTCTATGGAAAAGCTTTCCACCTTACGGTTGAGTTGGAACATAAAGCCTATTGGGCAATCAAAGAGATGAACCTTGATCTCGATGCCGCGGTGATAAAGCGAAGAATTCAAATAAGCAAGCTAGAGGAGATGAGGTTGAAAGCATACGAGAATTCAAGCATATACAAGGAGAGGATTAAAAGGTGGTATGACAAAAGGTTGCAGAAGAAAGAGTTTAAAGAAGGAGATAAGGTCCTCCATTACAATTCGAGGTTTAAAATATTCGGAAAAGGGAAATTGCAAAGAAAGTGGGATGGACCTTATGTTGTTCATTCGGTTCTCTCTAACAGAGCAGTAACCATTATGGATGTCAAATGTGATCAATTCATGGTGAATGGTCAACGACTTAAGGTTGACTACGAACCTGACGTTGTGACTCTTCACCGTATTGATGTCTTGACCATAGAAGAAGAGCCCGAACGTCTAGCCTAGGACGTAAAACAAGGTGTGGATTTTTGTAAATAGTTTTTCTTTTATTTTTCGGGAGTTTCTCGTGAAGTTTTACCGGGCTAACTTTTTCTCATGGGCTGAGAATGCAAAAAAGGGCGGTACATGGAAAACGGGACCGGACCAGCCCCCGGAACAGGGTGGGTCGGCCGACCCGGTCTGACCGGCCCAAGGGGGGCCTGGCGGCGGTTCGCCCCAATTTTTCCCTGGAATGCTCCTTTTCAACTTCCTTCTTTGGTCAGAAAAATTTAAGGAAAGTTTGAATAAGGAAAATGCGGTTTCTAGAGTATTCCTTTTCGGACTATTTGTTTGGCCGAATTGGGAGCTCGGGAATCCATCCCATCTAGCAATCTTTTGCACCCACGCAGCAGCTATGGTGTCCCCAAAGAGCGAGGAGTTGAAGCAAGGCGCCGAGGGGCCATCGATGGAGGAGGCGAAGCGTTGCGAGCTCAAGCTACTCGTAGAGATCAAGAGGACCGCTCGCATCCGTTGCGGAGGGCATGTCCTGACTAGAGCTATCGCATCTCGCAACCCCGTTAAATAGGAGAACGTCCCTACTCCCGTTTGAAGGTCGGCGCGCATCCGAGGCATGAAGAGGAAGGATTATAAAAAGGTGACGCCCGAGCCTAAGGACTATGGGGGCAGCGACTATTCCGATGATCGTAGCCCGAGCTCGTGGGCGGCCGCCAGAAGAGAAGACAATGATTTGTACTATTGGGAAGAGGTGCCCAATGAGAAGACTCCCGGAGGCCCCAACGGCGGCGGCAACGACGATGATGGTGACGATGGCGGTGACGACGGTGGAGACCCTGGCGATGACGAGCCTTTCGGGATGCATCCGATGTGTTGTGCGGCTTGCCGTCACTCCATCTCGGAGCTCTACGCATCGGCCGACGCATGTTTCCAAGCCATGGAGGCGATGAGGCAACGCATGGAGGATTTGAAGCGTGTGGTCGAAGACGACTACAAGTTCCTAAATCGCAACGTGCGGAAACTTTTTGGCATGATTGGGAACATGAAGGGCAAGTGGTGCAATAGTTGCGGGAAGTATCACTAGGTTTTAGTTTTCACCCTTAGGATTTTTGTAAGATACGATGAGGACGTCGTATGATTTTAGCATGGGGGAGAGCTAGCTATCTAGCATTTAGCTTCGAGTTTAGTTTGGTTCGGTTTAGTCTTCGTGAGAGTTTAGTTTTCGATAGAGTTTTAGAGTTTAAGAGTCGAGTCCTTAGTTTTTGAGTGTGCTTTTAAATTTTTGCAAGTGTCTTAATTTAGTGTTGCGTCAAAGAAAATCAAATAAAAAGAGTCCTTTAAATTTTTTGTCTTGTGTGATGCTTATCTTGATTTACTCGTTTGTTCACCTTTAGTTTTTGATATATGAACATAAGTGTGTGGTTTGAAAAACGTTTACCATGGTTCTTAGTGGAGTTGCTACCTCTAAAAGTACCCATACCATAGTTCTAGCTTTACATTTTAGTTGTGCTATGTTCGATGCTAAAAGTTGGAGGAATTCAATTCTGAAAATTATCTAAAAACCCTTGTAGTAAAGGTTAGCAAATCCTCTTTTTCCAAGTTGAGAGTAAGAAAAAAATCCTATACAAAGCCAAACTTATTTTTCGCTCCACCATAAGTGCGATTAGCACGATGAGTTGGGATAGGATCCTTCTCTCTTGGGGGTTTTAATTTGAAGCAATGATCATGTCCTTGTGCTTATCTTTTATTGCTAGCCTCGTCATGCATTCGGTAACGTGACTTTCACATCAGAAGTCCCGTACATCGCCGAATTCCATACCCAAACCTATATATCTCTTTTGTACATCGTATTCCTTGGACACAACCAACTCTCAAACTTTCATCTCATCTCTAGCATGGTTTTATTTTAAATTTCAGATTGTGTTTATGCAAGAAAGAGAGGAGTTGAGAGCTTTGAGAAGGGAGATAAAAATGTCAAGAGAGGGAAAAGTAAAGAGGAAAAATATGTGTATGGAAAAGAGAGAAAGAAAAATAGAAAAGTAAAGAAAAATATGTGTTTGAGAGAAGGAAAGAGAGTGATTCAAAAAGAAAAAAGAAGAGAAAGAGAGAAGAGGAGTGGAAGAAAGATATGAGAGGGATGAATCAAGTGAAAGAAAAAAAGTGCAAGGAAGGATGTCACGTTGTTGAGAGACGAAACTTTTACTCTTTTTCCAACCATGTGCAATCTGACAACAAGGACGTCATCGGTGCCATGTGGTCATAGTTTCTTTTTCCCTTGCACATGTCCACCATTCTATATCTTATCATCCTTGATATCCCCACATATGGATTAATTCTCATGATCATTGGCTTTGAAAGGTAAACAACCATTAGGGGAAGTTCTTAGTTTAATAATACTTGTGTTGATTGTGCTAGCCATACCTATAGCTCCACTGTACATGAGAGATTTATGGGAGGTGAGAGTTCTATAAAACTTGTTTAGGATAGCCACCTCATATGAGTGACATGAGAGAGCTTGGAGAAAGTTTTTGTCTAACACTTGTTGCAGGAAATTTATTTTTGAAAACCATAAAAACCCTCTTATGGAAGCAAAGAAGTAAGCATGGCTGAAATTGAAGACTTCAAGTGAAGAGTTTGAGTTGTGGGGTAAATCTTGATGTGGTAAAGATTCTAAATGCCCATGTTTATGTATGATGATCATTACTTTATGTTTATGTATTAAAGATAAAAGATTGACTAACTAGTGGAAAAGGATTTAGCAGAACACGATTACAACACCTTGGACAAAGTTCTTTTACGAGTACTTGCTCGAGGACGAGCAAGATCTAAGCGTGGGGGAGATGTTGACGGTGTATTTTGGTACACCAAACATGTTCATTACACTTTGGTTTATATTTTATTATGGAACTAACCCACCACTAGGCACACTAATCATATAACAAGTTCATCTATGTGCATGGATTTGGAAGTGTTGTGTTTATGTAGGAAAACATGGACATAAAGGACGGATTCACAACAAGTTCAAAGGAGCATTTATGGAGTCTTGTTTGTGTTCATGAGCTTGATGAAATCACTTCCTATGGTGGCAAGGACCGAAGTGCTACGAAAGTACACCCCCGGGGATTGAAGCGTAAAAGACCGAACTTCATGCGCAGAGAACCTCCATCTTGGACACGAGGATGACATGGTCAAAATCATGCAAATGGAAGGGGCAAAGTGCATAATCACCTGAGGACCCACGGGAGAGAAGAGGCGACCGAACCGGGCCGGGATGGACCTGGGCCGGTCGGCCCAAGCCGGCCGGCCTGGCCCACTCCGAGGGTCGGTTCGGCCCCCCTTTCCTTGCACCTGAATGATCTTCAACCCTAAAGTCCTGGAGGCACCGCCATTCGTAAGGGAGAGAGCCATTCGCATCAGGAGGCCATCCATAAGCTAGAGAGAGAGGAGGGAGATCTCTGGAGGAGGATCACCCATCTTGAAGGAAGCACCCACAGGTGGAGAAGAAGGAAGATACCGTCGGAAGCATCACCACGATCAACGGTGCTATGTCTAGCACCTTGATGGGGTAATCTTTTCATTTGTCCATGGGTTGTAATCCATCTTGAGATGTAATCACTACCTTGTTAGAACATCTATCTATCATCATGTGTTGAATATGCTTTAATGCTTAAGGTTAGCTACCATGTCGTAAAGGGAAGTAGAGCTCCAATGCTCCCTTGGATCCTACGCCGTGTCCATCATAGGTCTTGTCACGAATACCTCCACGTAGTGATAGTACGGGGAGGGAAAGGGCGAAACCGTGGTCACAACCCCCGATAGATTAGTTCGGTTTTCATTTTAAAGCGGTCGCATGTTTGAGTATCGTAGACCCATGGGCGAGTGTCTTTTATCTTGTTAGCTTAATCGTTCTCTCTAGTGTAGTGTAGTTGTTTTCTAGTTTTATCATAGATAGGGTTTAGGTAGTTAGTGAGTGGAAGTAGATCAAATGCTTGTAATCCCCTTGCTCCATGGATTAACAGGAACCTTGGGAATCCCGTGGTGAAAAAGGTGTAGGTCCGTACGCTTGCGGATTGTAGGTGGATACCATCACTACGGGCGAGTCAAGCCGAAGACCATCGGAAGCTCCTCGACCTGGCCACTGACCATGCCGACGGGGAGGAGGTCGTCGCTTTCAGCAAGAAGAAGCCTGAGGAGGAATAGGGCGAGGCTCCGGCCACCCGCCCGGAGAAGAAGAAGAAGAAATAGCACAAGCTTTGCAACAACAACCTGGTGGCGGCGACCGACAAGCAGCCACCCAAGCCAAAGGCCGATCCCCCGAGGGATCACTTCGAGAAGATGCTTAAGGCACCTTGTCCCTACCATGAGAGCCTGGTCAAGCACGCCTTGAAGGAATGCAACCTCATGAAGAGATACCTTGACGGGAAGAACAAGCCACAGGATGCGGCCAACGCCGGTGCCGCCAAAAATGTCGAGCACGACGAATTTCCCAACGAATATCGCGTCATCATGATGATCTTTGGTGGGACGCCCGCTCGCCCTCCAAGGCGCAAGCATAAGTGCATCCTACAGGAGATCTACCACATCGAGCCGGTCGTTCCTTCATACCTCCGGTGGTCCGAGACGGTCGTCACGTATGACCGGGCGGACCACCCCAACCACATTCCACAACCGGGGGCTTACCCCCTCGTGGTGGCACCACTCTTCAGAACCGAGCGGGTGTACAAATTACTCATGGACGGGGGCAACGGACTCACCATCGTGTACATGTCCACCCTCAACAACATGGGAATCCAGCGATCTCAGCTCCGCCCGTCGTAGGCCTTGTTTCACGGAGTCGTGCCCGGGATGGAAGCAGTCCCACTCGAACAAATCAACCTACCTGTCACCTTTGACGACGAGATAAATTTCCGCAAGGAAACACTCACCTTCGAGGTGGTCGGCTTCCCAAAAACGTACCACATGATCCTCGGAAGGCCGGTGTACGCGAAGTTCATGGCGGTTGTCGGTGTTTTAGACCGGCAACCTACTACGGGGAGTACCCGAAGTAGATGATTGTGACTCGCCGAGATCGGTAACTCGAAGGAAGAGACACGTGGCACACAATTTAGACGAGGTTCGGGCCGCGAGGTGCGTAATACCCTACGTCTTGTATCTTTGCGTAGCTACGGATCGATAGGGCACGATTACAAGATGGTGCAATAGTGCGCCGTGAGTTGTAGGAGATGAGGATGATCCTGAGATCGGTCCCTGCCTCGCCTTATATAGTCCGGGAGGCAGGGTTACAAGTCGGAGTAGGGAAGGAGTACTAGTCGAGTACGCCTAGGAGACCTCTATACGGTGCGGGACATGTACGAGCCCTAACCGAGTACTACTCTGTGTAGTCCTTGTGCTCCACGCCTTCGGGTGCCGTGTAGCGCAAGCCGGGTAGTCCCGGGGGCCCACCGAGTAGTCGGTCCCGGTACCCACCGAGGTAGTGGGCCCGGGGAGGTCCATACGACAAGCCCCCGAGTACTTTGTAGTCGAGAAGGATAGCTTCCGGTAGTCTTGACGGCCTTAACGAGTAGTCCTCAAGCGTCCCCGAGTGCTACAAGTCAAAAGTCCTCAAGAGTAGTCGAAGCATCCCGAGGCCGGAATGTACTCCGGTCGATGTTTGAGCAATCTTGAAGTCTTCTCGAGTAGTCCCAAGCGTCCTTGAAATCTGCCTTCGAAGGTCCTCAAGAAATGCCTGTCTTGTCTTGAAGCCGAAGCCGTCATGGAGATGCGATTTGCGAACCGCAATCCACATGGAGTAGCCCCCGAGCCTCGAGCCGCGAGCTCTGGCTGAGGATCCATCTGAAGTCTCGGCAAGAAAATCCCGAAAATCCGGAGAGAAAAAACCGAAGGACACGTGGCACGGAGCCCCCGAGCCTTGAGTTGAGTACTTCCTCTCGAATTGAAGGGTCTTCTTGGAGAATGTGTCCTGAGATGCTCTTGAGACTAGCCGCATCCCAGGTAGTCGAGTAGAAGTAGCCGAGCCCCCGAGGTGAGGCGCGTCGACTAGTAGAATACGAAGAGTCACGCGCAGACGCTGAGTCAGCCGCGCGTGGACTTATCCAGCCGCCCGTTGCGGAGGCGATTTGGCTTATAAATAAGAGCCAAAACCCTTAGGGTTTTTCACCCAAGTGAGCCGCAGTCATTTCCGTTTGAATCTTGAAGTAGATCCACTCCAGCGCCTGCTGCCGCCGTAGTAGATCCGAGCGCATCGCCACCCGAAGGGTTTAGGGTAGCCCCCGAGCGGATGCGAGTGAAGACTCCTTGCACTTGGAGAATGAAGCCGTCGCCGTCGAAGACATCCAAGACCGGCGGGAAGAAGAGGAGCCGTGCGAGAGGCCGCCGCGGCCGCCACCGGTGCGGCGCCGCCGGCTGTCTCCACCGCGCGGCGATCCAAGCCGCGAGTGGAAAAAGTCGAAGGTCAAGACGGAGGACCTGCGCGACCTGGCCGAACGGCGGGTTCATCGGGGAGAAAGACGTCGACATGTGGAGATCCGCCGCGGGGGAGATCCTTATCCGATGGAGAAGGCGGAGGACGAGATCCCGATGTTCTCGCACTTCGTGGAGCGCGGCCTTGCGGCGCCGGCAAGCGACTTTTTCAAGGGGGCTGCTCGGGTACTACGGCATCGAGTACCTCAACTTGAACCCCAACGGCATCTTCCACACCTCGGTCTTCGTCCACTTACGCGAGGCCTTCCTCGGAATCAAGCCGCACTGGGTGCTCTTCGGAAGTTCTTCCGCGTCAAGCCGCAGCCCAGTGCCTCCAACCCCAGAGTAGTCGGGGGAGCCGGGATCCAGCTGAGGGAGGACGCCGCAGACCAGTACCTGGCGTACAAGCTCGTGGATTCCAACACGGACTGGAAGACGCGGTGGTTCTACATCACCAACCACCACCCAGGCCTGCCGAAGCCGAGCGGACGGCAGCCCAGGCATCGGGAGTGGTGGAACACAGAGCCCACCATGCAGGAGGGGATCCAGCTCCCCGAGCTGCTAGCACGCATCCGGGTGCTCAGAGAAGCTGGACTGAGGGCCGAGCACGTGGCCTTCGGTTTCATGAAGCGCGGGATCCGGCCGGCGATGGCGCGGGATACGGCGGGCTTCAAGTACACCGGCGACGACGACACGTCGCGGATGCGGGGGGCGAGTTGGACGACAATGACATCATCGAGAGGTTGTCGCGCATCTTCAAGGACATGTCGGAGTACACGGCGTGCCTGTCGAGGAGTACTCCGCCGCGCGCCCGCCCAACGAGGTGAGTAGCCGTACCCCCCTAGTCGAGTAGTGAGCACTTGTAGCGAGTTGCGACGCCTTGTGTCTTTGCGCGAGAATGATGTGAAGCGGTTTGTCTCCGAGCCGCGGCCGCCACCTAGCGGGATCGAGATCCCGGCGGGAGGGGGGGGGGGGGGAAGGTGAAGGAGCGCCGTGAAGTCGATGAAGGCGACGACACCGTCATCGTGGAGGATACCTCCGATGACGAGGAAGAAGACCAAGAGACGGTCGCGGGACCGCTTCCGGTGCGCGGTCGAGATTTAGCCGTCCGGGCTTGCCTCATGTGCCACTTGTACAAGACCCTCCGGCTAGCACGGAGGCTAGCTTAGCCGCGCCGCCGCGAAGCCGCGCAACCCCACCAAGAAGCGGGTGGCGAAGAAGATGAAGGTCTCGGAGACCACGCCTCCGGAGGTAAGTTATCTTGAACGAGTAGTCGAGTACCCGGTAGTCGAGTACGGTGGCGACGAGTAGTCGTCCTTGTGTGCGGAGGAGGTGCCACCAACGGAGCCGTCGAAGAGGGTGACGAAGGCGTGTGGGACCCGGTGGGGGAACCGGCTGGAAGCCGAAGTCCAGCCCCCACTGTCAAAGATCTCCTGGCGCGGTGGAGCGCCGGCCCTGCGCTCCGGAGGGAGAGCGAGTACACTGCGGCCGCCGCCGTTGGAGAGATGGAAGCCGCGGGGACGCGGAAGACGTCCGCGCCGGCCGCCGCCACCGTGGAGGAGGCGGTGGTCGAAGAGGCGGAGGAAGAGACGCCCGCCGAGGGTGGGGCCGGTTGACATCGCCGACATCCTCGGTGCTCCGGCCGTGACTATCGTCCCGGTCGAACTTGTAAGTACCACTCCTTCATGAGTAGTACTAGTTGCGGTAGTTGATGATTGCACGACGATTTTCTATGAATACTTGTGCGAGAAAATCCGGAGATGCGAGGCCGGGACGGGGAAGAGCCCGCGACGGCGGGGCGGGGAGAAGCCGTGCCGCCGGTCGAGGAGCCCGCTCCCGGAGCCCAAGCCGCGGCCGAGCCCCGGGCAACCGAAGCGCCGGCGCCGGAGGCGGTCGAAGTCGAAGGTGAGTACCCTTCTTGAAGGCGTAGAACTCCCGAACGAGTAGTCGTAGGCACTGATGCGCGTGTTCCTTGTTGACAGGCGCTGAAGGAGGTGACATCCCTGCAGGGGTGCCCATGCAGGAGTTGACACCAGAGGTCCCAGAGGCTGCGGAAGGAGCCCCCGAGCCCGAGGGGGAAGTCGTCGAGAAGTCCGCCGAGGGGGAGGCGGCTACCACGTCACCGGGGGGTTGCCCTGGAGGTGGCAATCCGATCCCCCGAGATCCAAGACGCGGAGCCTATCCGCTCGGCGCCGATGACGGAGGCTACGTCGAGTAGCCGTGGCGGGATTGAGCTGCTGACCGACGATCTCGTCGAGCTGGCAATGGTGGCCCAGCACCTGGAGGCGATCCGGCGGGCCGAGCAGTGGATGAAGGTACGTAGTCGTAGCCTCCCGAGTAGTCAATCCTTTGCGTTGAGTACTCGTCTTGACTTGAGCTTGTCTTGTGCAGGACGTCGCGGAGCGATCCCGCGAGAAGTCGAATCTGCTGCAAGGCTACGGCGACACCGTGCTCCGAGCCGAGGCCCTGGAGGAGCAGCTCGTGAAGTCGCGGAAGCACGCGGCCGCGATGCAGTCGAAGCTCGACGCCGCCTTCGCCAAGTACCACAATGATGTGATGGAGGCTGCGGGCGAAGGGCGACGACTTGGTGCGGAAGAACAAAGGCCTCCGCAACAAGAACAAAGGTATGTCCTTTGACTTGTCGGGTACTTGTTGGAAGTTGTCTAGCCTCGACTCGTTGTTGTGTTGCGGAACTCGAAGGCCGGGTGGAAGCGGTGAAGGCCTCGGAGGTCGGCATGAAGAACCTCTTCTACGGGAGCGGGAAGCCCGCGGGTACTTGAGCTCGACTACAAGGAGCTCGCCTTCGAGTGCGAGAAGCATATGGAGCTGCGGATTGCCTCGACGAGAGATCTTGTCAAGCTGCTACAAATCTTTGCGGAAGTTGAATGAAGATTGCGAGGCGCTCGGGCCCGGTGAAGGACCTTGAAGAGGCTGCCCTCCCGATCGCGAGGCTCCCGGTGCCGCACCGGGCGGCCCCAAGATCGCCCCTGCGGCGGATCGACTTCGTGAAGCGCCAAGCCGGGTGGCCGCCTACGTCAAGCACATGGCCAAGTCGATCCCGAAGCAAGTGCTTGGCCTTCATGAAGTCGTACTTCCCGAAGGCTCCGGTGGAGGTGGTCGCCGGCGGGGGTAGCCGCCAAGCGCTCGGATGAGCGATGCGCGGAGCCTTTGGAGCGAGATGGCTCCCATCGCGGAGCAGGTAGCCGAGAAGCTGAACCTCCAGTAGCCCTGCATAGGTAGCTTAGTAGCCACAGTTGTACAAAAAACAGTTTGTAATGAACTATTCATGTATCAATGAAATGAAGTTGTTCGATCAATGAGTACTAGTAACCGCGATCTCAGAGTGCGGAGCGCCCATCGTGGAGTAGGTGCGAGTAGTAGTACTCGGCTTTAGTAGCCCCGTTGTAGGGAGTAGACAGTAAAGAAGTTGATGAAAAATCAAGCTTTATTGCGAAGAGGTACACACAGGTGGCCGGGGCCGTAGTTACAAGTAGTCGCACGGACCCGAAGGCCGCTTACGGCTAAGTGGCGGCGGAGCGGGTAGCCGCTCGTAGCCGGTGATCCGTAGGTAGCCGTGGAGGGCTGGATCGCGGATCCGTAGGTAGCCGCGCGGGGGCGGATCTTGGAGCGTGGTCTCTTGGTAGACCGCTGCTAGAGTCCTTGACGCTCGTCGCGGCCCGGGGTCCGTAGGTAGCCGCACGGGGCGGACACGGAGGAGAGTAGTCGGAGACTTGGAGCCGGGACCGGGGGGTCGCTTGCGTCAAGGGGTGTTGTTGTAGTCGTGTAGACTTGAACCCGGAGTAGTCGTGTAGACTAGGCGTAGAATCGACAGAGTTGGTCGACGTTCCACGGGTTGTTGACGTCTTCGCCTTCAAGTGTTTGGAGGCGGTAGGAGCCCGGCCCGGTCACCTTAGCCACGGTGAAGGGGCCTTCCCGGGGGGAGCGAGCTTGTGGAGTCCTTCCGTGTTACTGGATACGGCGGAGGACAAGATCTCCAACGTTGAAGGAGCGTTCCTTGACGTTGCGATCATGGTAGCGTCGGATACCCTCCGGGTACCTTGGCGATTGGACGAGGGCGACGCGGCGAGCTTCTTCGATGCTTGTCGATATCAACTCGTCTGCTTTGTCTTCGAGACGCCTTCGTCGTAGTGTTCCTTCGCCGGTGAGTTCCATATGACGTCGGCGGGGAGGATGGCCTCGAGCCGTAGACCAAGAAGTAGGGGGGATTGCCCCGTTGGCTTGGATGGTTGAGTCCGCGGCCCCCCAGTGCGTTGGGTAGTTCCTTGATCCACTTGCCCCCTTTAGAGTTAGCGGCGTCATGTAGCCGCTTCTTGAGGGCGTCGAGCACCATCCCATTGGCGCGCTCGACTTGTCCGTTGGCCCGTGGATGGGCGGCGAGACGTATCCGACGTCGATCCCGTTGTTCTCGCGGTACTCCCGGAAGCGGTGGTTGTTGAAGTTGGACCCCGTGTCCGTGATGATGCGGTGGGGTAGCCCATAGCGGTGTACGAGCTCATCCAAGAAGTCGAGTACTCTGTCGGCTTTGGGGCATGTGACCGGCTTGACCTCGATCCACTTGGTGAACTTGTCGATAGCCACCAGTACCCTGTTGAATCCTCCTGGCGCAGTTGGCAGTGGCCCAATCATGTCGAGCCCCCAGCAGGCAAAGGGCCAGGTCGGCGGTATGGTGACTAGCTTGTAGGCTGGGACGTGTTGCTGCTTGGCGAAGAACTGACATCCTTGGCACCTTCTGACGAGTTCTTCGGCATCGCCCAGGGCTGTGGGCCAGTAGAAAGCTCGCCGGAAGGCCTTGCTGACCAGCGTACGCGAAGACGCGTGGTTGCCGCAGACGCCCTTGTGGATCTCCTCCAAGATGTCCTTGCCTTCTTCACGAGGGACGCACTTCATGAGTACTCCGGAAGATGCGCCCCGCTTGTAAAGCTTGTCTCCGACGAGGACGTAAGACTTGGCGCGGCGGACGAGTTGTTCGGCCGCGTTCTTGTCGGAGGGGACCTTCTGCTCGCTGAGGTAGTCGATGAAGGGTTGCCTCCAGTCCACGTCGATCATCATGACCTCCTGCCCAGCTGGTGGATGGGCTGGGGCAGTGGTCGGTGGCGCCGGCTCCGGGATGGATGGCGCGTGAAGCTCATGGACGAAGACGCCTGCGGGTACTTGGGCGCGGGTGGATCCAAGCTTCGAGAGGACGTCCGCTGCAACGTTGTTGTCGCGGACGATGTGATGGAACTCGAGACCATAGAACTTGTTCTCGAGCTTGCGGACTTCTAGGCGATGGCGTCCATGTTCTCCTTGTTGCGGTCCCGGGACTTGTTGACTTGGTTGATGACCCTTTGCGGAGTCGCCGTAGACTAGTAGCCGCTTGATGCCAAGTGAAGCCGCGAGGCGGAGCCCGTGCGGGGAGGGCTTCGTACTCGGCTTCATTGTTCGAGACCTTCCGGAAGATGCGGGACGTACTTGAGTTGTTCGCCGTTGGAGAGATTAGGAGTACCCCTGTGCTGCGCCCTCGAGGTTGAGTGAGCCATCAAAGTACATCACCCAATGCTGCGGTCGCACGGCGGGGGTAGGTAGGCTGGTTCTCCTGCCACTCGCCATGAAGTCGACTAGTGCTTGCGACTTGATGGCCGTGCGTGGCTTGAAGTCGATGGTGAGGGCGCCGAGCTCGACGGCCCACTTGGAGATTCTTCGGTGGCGTCTTGGTTCCTCGGGATGTCGCCGAGCGGGTAGTCGGTGACTACGGAGGCGAGTACTCACGGAAGTAGTGTCGTAGCTTCCGCGAGGTGATGAGTAGAGCGTACGGGGAGCTTCGTACGGGGCGGTAGCGAGCCTTGGACTGCGATAGGACCTCGGCCGACGAAGTAGGCCGGCGGCCCCGGGCCCGGATAGGCGTGGCCGTCTTCCCGCCGCTCGACAACGATGGCGATGCCGACCACGTGAGTAGTCGCGGCTAGGTAGAGCGATGGCGCTCGCCCTTGTGAGGAGCCGTGAGGATTGGCGGCTTTGACGGGGAAGTCCTTGGGTGGGCAAGGGCTTGATCCGCCTGCGGAGTCCACACGAACTTCTCGTGATGCTTGAGTAGTTTGAAGAAGGGGAGACCCCGTTCTCCTAGCCTCGAGATGAATGCGGTCGGCGCCGCCATGCACCCCGTCGGACTTACGGACGTCCTTGATGCTCGTGGGAGCTTTCATGCGGTGATGGCGGAGATCTTCTCGGGGGTTGGCTTCAATGCCGCGGCGGGGCGATGATGAAGCCGAGTAGTTTGCCCGAAGGTACGCCGAAGACGCACTTGTTCGGGTTGAGCTTCCGGCGGTACTCGCGTAGCGATGCGAAGGTCTCTTCAAGGTCGTCGATGAGGGTGCGGAGTCCCTCGGTTTTGACAACCACGTCATCCACGTAGGCCTCGACGTTCTTGTTGAGTTGCCGCTTGAAGCGGGGCTGGATGGCCCGTTGGTAGGTAGCGGCGGCGTTCTTCGACCCGAATGACATGGTCGTGTAGCGATACGCGCCAAACGGGGTGATGAACGCGGTCTTCTCTGGTCTTCCTCCTTGATTGCGATGCGGTGATTCCCGGAGTAGCGGTCGAGGAAGCGAGCGGTCGCGACCCCGCCGTGGAGTCGATGACTTGATCAATCCGCGGCAACCCGAAGGGGTCCTTGGGGCGGTGCTTGTTGAGGTCGGTGTAGTCGACGCACATCCTCCACTCGTTCGAGTTCTTCTTGCGGACGAGGACGGGGTTGGCGAGCCACTCGGGATGGAAGACTTCTGCGATGAAGCGGCTGCGAGTAGTTTGGCAAGCTCCTTCTTGATGGCGTCCGTCCGTCGTCGGCAAAGCGTCGGAGGTGTTGTCGCTTAGGGGTGGCCTTTGGATCGACGTTGAGGCGGTGCTCAATCGGCTCCCGGGCACTCTGGCATGTCCGTCGGCTTCCACGCGAAAATGTCGCGGTTAGCCCGAAGGAAGGCGATGAGCGCGTCTTCCTATTTGGGGTCGAGGCCGGCCCCGATGGTGGTGGTCTTCTTTGGGGTCGCCCGTTCCGAGGTCGACCGACTTGACGAGTACCTCCTCGGGTGGGCGAGGTTTGTTGGGGCTGTCGGACTTCTGCGGGATGTCGAGTTCGCTTGTGGCAAGCTTCTTCGACGCGGCGTAGACCTCCATCATTGGGTTGGGTACTTGATTTGTTGAAGCGATCACCACGGCCTGCGCGTATCGCAGTCGTGAGAGATCTTCAAGTCCCCCTGGAGGGAGAGTACACCGGCTGGACTTGGCATCTTGAGTACCAAGTAGGTGTAGTGGGGCACCGCCATGAACTTGGCGATGGCCGGTCTGCCGAGGATGGCATGGTAGGAAGTCTCGAAATCCGCGACCTCGAACTTGATGTACTCGGTGCGGTAGTTATCCCGAGACGCCCCGAAGGTAACTGGCAGTACCACTGAGCCCAGTGGGATAGCCGCGTTGCCTGGGACGATGCCGTAGAAAGGCATGCTGCTCTTGTCGAGCATGGGGGTGACGTCGAGGTTCATCTTCTTCAATGTTTTGGTGAAGAGGACGTTGAGCCCGCTTCCACCGTCGATGAGCACCTTGTTGAGCTTGGAGCCCGCCACCGTTGGCTTCAGGACGAGAGGGAACCATCTGGTTCGGAGAAGCTAGTCCACCGGTCCGCGCGGGAGAAGGTGATGGGTACCTCGACCACATGAGAGGGGTCATAACCGGCGGCTCGATGGACATCACTTCACGACGGGTAGCCTTCTCGCTCCCGCCTTTGGCGCGGTCCGCCGAAGAGAACGTTGACGGTCTTCTCGGGTTCTTGGAAGTCGTTGTTGTCACCATCCTTCTTCTTGCCCTTACGGTCGTGAGGGTGCGGTGGCTCCGGCGTGTCCTTGAGTGTGTGCACGAGCTGGTAGCTTGCTCGGTGGTGTGGTTGCCGTTTGGATGCCACGGGCACTTCTCCTTCGGCGGGTCCTTGAACCCGCCGAGTTCTTCTTCGAGTTCCCTTTCGCGGGCGGCCGGATAGCCGCGACGGTGTTGTACGACTTGCGCTTGTGGTTGGGACCCGAGTAGTTCTTGTTGTTGTTGTTTTTGTTGTTGCGGCCGCCTTGGTTTGCATTGCCGCCATTTGCCGCCGCCCGGCTGCTGCTTGGACATGCCGCGGATGGCGTCGTACTTGGCGTTGGCCTTGTCCTCTTCATCCGCCCGGGACGTGATCATGTCCTTGAGGTGGGGAATGGACTTGGGGCGACGACGACCGAAGTCCTCGAAGGTGCGGCGATGGTAGAGGTCGTCTGGAAGAGGTCGATGACCTCCTTGTCGGTGACGTCGACGACGGTAGCGCGCTTGTCGAAAAAGCGGCACATGTACTTGCGGAGGGTCTCGCCTTGTTTCTCGCTTGATCATGGCGAGGTCCATGCGAGTACCCGAACGGCCCATGGCGCCGCGAAGTTGCTTGTGAATTGTTCCTTCGGTGGTCCCCGCGGTCGATCGAGTGCTTGTCCGGCGACTCGAGCCATGTGAGCGGAGCTTGGTCCGGACGAAGGGGAAGTAGAGGCATTTGGTGTCGTTGTTGCCGCCGGCGTTCTCGATGGAGAGAGCGTAGCATCGGAGCCCTTTGGATAGGGTGTTGCTTTGCGTCGTACTTGGTGATCCCCAAAGGTTTGAACTTGTCGGGGGAGGAGCGGGTTGCGAAGCCGGGGTAAGAAGGCGGGGAAGCCGTCGCCCTCGGTAGTGGTCAACTTCTTCCGCCGCGGCTCCTCGATCTTCGGCGGGCATCGTACCCGCCGTGCGAGGCGCCGGAGGCGTGGCTGTTTGCGTGGCCTCGGCCGCCGCGACTACCGCCGCCTCCCGGCCCTCGGTTGGCCCCATGGTTGGAGCGCCGCCGTCGCCGCCGCCGCCGTCGGGGGTCGTTGCCGCCACCACCGCCGGAGCGCGGTGGGGGACAACCTCTCGGTTGCCTTGGTCCCGAGAAGGTCCACCGGCATGGGAGCGGCGACGGTTTGGGTCGGGCGGTATGTCGCCTCGAGTACGGTTGGGGCCGGCGTTGCCGCTGCGACTAGTAGCTTTGTTGTCGCGCGGCTTAGGCGGGGGAGGTTGGGCGACTGCGTTGTCGACCCGCATGAAGTAAGCTTCTTCGGCCGAGCTTGGCGATGACCTCTCCGGCGCGTATGCCCCGAGCACGGCGTGCGATCGTTGTGATCGACATGAGGCATTGCTCGGGAGTGGTGTGGACTGCTGCCCTCGACCGCCTCGAGAGCTTCCGCAAGGTTGCGGATGGGAAGGTTGTCTGCGAGCCGCCGGCGTCGTTCGTTGCGCTTCTGTTACGTTCGCGTCGAGCGTCCCCGTTGGCGTCGGTCTCGCCGCGGGGCGCATCGGCGAACGGCTCGTACGCGAGAGATGTCCTCCGTGTACTTGTACGCGGCCGTGCATGAGGTTCCCGGGGTGTCGCCGGCAGCCATGAAGACTTGGCGATCGGGGGTGCCAAGGCTGGACTCAGAAGGTGCCACCTCAGTGGGTGTGTTGGAGTCAGCCTGGGCCAGTGGTGTTCCCTCCTGGAACGGTAGTGAGTCGATGTAGGCGACGTAGCGTGAGTCCCCCTTTGCCAGGTCAGCGGGCTTGCGGTCCGGCCAGTAGACGTATCTGCCGGTCGGGGTTGATTTTATAACCAGCCCAGAGGCTGGCCCTGACAAGGGAAGCTCGGTGGAGTCGTCTTCGGACTCGGGCTCCTCGGGGGTCCGACCCGAAGTCGAACTCGTAGTCGGGTTCGAGTAGAACTCGGAGAGGGGGTTGGAGCCCGAGACGTGATCGGGGGACGGCGTCGGGGTCCGAGTTGTACTCGGTTACGGGCTCCTTGCCGGCCCGTCGTGGAGCGGGGGGAGCCCCCGTGCGGGCCGGGGCCGAGGACGCGGGGGCCACGCGCGGAGCGCGACGTGGTGAAGGGGCCGTACGCGATGGGCGAACAGCCGGCTCGCAGGCGATGGCCCATGGCGACGTCGAGTTCGAGTTGGAGACGGACTCGAGCTCGAAGTCGGCGTGATGGTTGGAGAGCGAGATTTCGCCGAACTTGCCGGCGAGTTCGCCTGTGACGACTTCGGGAAGCGTCACGAGGCCCGTCCTCGGGTCGGGCTGCATGGTCAGGCGGCGCTGGAAGGAGCCCGCGCCATCAGCAGTGCAGACCCAGGCGCCGAAAACGAAGGTGTCGCCACGGTTGAAGGCGACAGTTGGCTTGATGTGGACGGAAGCCGTTGAGTTCGCCATGTGATCTCGAGCGAGCGCCCCTACCTAGCGCGCCAGCTGTCGGTGTTTTAGACCGGCAACCTACTACGGGGAGTACCCGAAGTAGATGATTGTGACTCGCCGAGATCGGTAACTCGAAGGAAAAGACACGTGGCACACAGTTTAGACAGGTTCGGGCCGCGAGGTGCGTAATACCCTACGTCTGTCTTTGTGTAGCTTTGGACGATAGGGCACGATTACAAGATGGTGCAATAGTGCACCGTGAGTTGTAGGAGATGAGGATGATCCGAGATCGGTCCCTGCCTCGCCTTATATAGTCGGGAGGCGGGGTTACAAGTCGGAGTAGGGAAGGAGTACTAGTCGAGTACGCCTAGGAGACCTCTATACGGTGCGGGACATGTACGAGCCCTAACCGAGTACTACTCCTGTGTAGTCCTTGTGCTCCATACCTTCAGGTGCCGTGTAGCGCAAGCGGGGTAGTCCCAGAGGCCCACCGAGTAGTCGGTCCTGGTACCCACCGAGGTAGTGGGCCCAGGGAGGCCCATACGACAACGGTCCCCAACTAGACCTACCTCAAGCTGGAGATGCCCGTGCCCAAGGGAGTGATCACTGTTGAGACCAAGTTCCAACACGCCTATGAGTGTAATGCTGAGTGCTTCCAGTTCACAGAGGTGCTCATCCGCTCCGAGAAGATGGCCACTGGAACTCCGGCTGCGAATCCTGATGATGACGTCATGATGGTCGAATCGACCTATATCAGCTACGTTGTCTCTACCCTTGCAATAGCACCATTAACTATTTTATTCTTATGATGAATAAAAAAAGTGCCAGCACTTTTTCCATTTTTCCTTGTCATAAGTACAACTTTTGCCAAAAAGTACTTTTGATGCGAGCGATCCTAAGCAACGAACCATTGTACGGTCTTCGACCTAAAAATCCTTCGTTGCTCAGGGGCTCCATCCAGGGGCACAATGCCCCTCTTAAAATAAAAAGCCTTTTTATGAAAAATCTTTTTCGAGAAATACTCCGCTAACTTGAAGGTTAAGAGGGAAAGAACCCACAACCATTTGTCTACGCTTGGCCGAGTACTGACGCCCCCACGACTATATGTGCGAGGTTCCACGAGCTACATCCGGGATGCTTAGGTCGATCTCCCCACGCCACTAAAGTTCAGTGGCAGATGTTACCTCGGCTTCTCTTTTCTTGAAAAGTAGCTCGATGCCCGACCTACCTGGACTCTCCAAAGGTAGCTCGGGGGCTTTGGTCCTAAAGGGGGCCCAACGCGACTACGCCCGGTCAACACTCTCGAGTCCCTATGCTCCGATAGCTAGGGACAGGGCAAGACCAGCAACATCCTAAGGGTAACCTCATCGGCCTAAAAACCCAAAGCCTCTCGACGAGAGGTAAGGAAATGGAATCAAGTGTCAAACTTAAAAGAAAACGCCACTCCTCTTAAAGGAATAAACCCGTAGGATATTTATAACCGTAAGCCTCCAGTGCTACTAAACCGTTCTCCTGATTAGTGCTCGTCATTGAGCCACCCCAAGTCCTCCATAGTGGCGTCAGCCACCCTCCCGGCAAACTCAACACACCCCTCCAAGATTTGGGGGTAATGGTGGTCTTCATACCCAGGAGCCCATCCCTCTCCGAGCAACTCATGATCAGGTCGGGGTAGTGCGAAAGGAACATGGCCACGACTCGGTGAACCAACTGTCGAGCCATAGCCATGCCCCGTTCGCGCGCGACACCGCCGACCATCCCAAAGCGTTAGATCAGGGACGACCCTTCCTCAACACTGATGCCCTCCAAAAGCTCCATGACGGCTTGGGTAAGAGCCCGGTGAGTTTCTTCCCATTGCAGGAGAGTCACCCAGGCCGCGACCGCGGCCAGAGATGACAGCTTGAGAGCTGCAGCCCTCTTTGCGGAGAAGAAAAGGGTGAGAAGCACACCTACAGAAGGTACCAATGGGATGAGACACAACTATAGCTCACCTGTCAAGCCGTCAGCAAGCAACGACACAAGCGCTGTTAGCTCCTTCTGCTTGGTGATGGCCTCATTCGTCCAAGCGGCATCGGCCGCCCGCCAATCCTGCAACAAGTGCAGCTCCACGCAAGCAGCTGCAACAACAGCAACCACGAGCAAGCTTGTCAGCCAACAGGAACGAGCTCCCAATCCGAAAGAGCCCACATCGGATGGCCAGCTTACCGGTCAGCTCCCTATCGTGGTCGATGGCAACTGCCGGCAGCTGCCTCTGCTTGGCGACGACGACACCAAGCTGATCCCGTAAGGAGGCATTCTGCTCCCACGTAGCCCCTAGAGCACGGGTAGAGCTCACCGCACCAGTGGTCAGCTCAGCCACCTGTGCCTCCAGCGCGTCCTGCTTCCGAGCTGCCTCCTGAGCAACGGCATCAGAGGCAGCTTGTGCGTCCTCCGCCTGCCGCAAGGCCTCGGCCAGCCTAGCCGCGGTCGTCACCCTCTCCTCCTCGATGGTCGCCAACCGTTCTGTCGATGACGAGCGAAGTGACACCAGCTCCGCCTTCTTCCGTTCCACCTCTGCCTGGAGAGCATCGATCGCCCCCAGCGCTCGGCCTGCTAACAAATGAGCCGGGACCTGGCGTAACTACACGCTGTGAACCACTGTCCAAGGAGCAACTCAACAAGGAGAAACAATGAGAAAAGTCAAGCGAGAGGAAGGACGTGAGGCAAGAGACACACTATGGCAGCAGCGGCCACCTCCTCGACCGATGCTGCCTAGCGACTAATCGCGCGTCTAAGCCGCTCGGTCGAGACGTGGTCCTCTTCATCATCAATGATGAGTAGTACCTGGCCCGAGTCATCGCGGGTGGCAACCTGCAATAGGCTGCGGCCGGCCCCGCCATAGGAAATAGGCACCAATGCCCCCCCCAGGGCTCATCCGACACACCAACACTAGAGCCATGGTGAGAGGACAATGCGATGATGGGAGGAAGGTCCGAGAGCGACACTAACACCATGCCCTCCGTGTTTTCTCCCTCAGTCGCCATGTTGCCCTCTCCCTGGTAGAGAGCCCCAGTGTCGAGCCCCTCATTCTAGGCCTCAAAGGTCGGGAGGTCCCCGCGGCAGGCGTGGCCATAATCGGGTCCTCCGGTGTGGACGTCGATGGGTCTGCCTCAGCAGCGATCGTGCCCCGGAAGAGCCGAGAGGCGAGGCACTAAACATACCGGCTCCCGAGACCCACCTGTCAGCGGCAGTGCCCGGATCTACCCCCGGGGGCTCAGACCCCCTAGCGGTAGCTACGCCCAGCACCACCGTGCGGTCGCTAGTCGCGACGCTCGAGATATACTGTCGCAGATCCGCCTCAAGCGCCGCTAACACCTCCGCCAACAGCGGGGTGCCAGCCGTCATAACGCCAAGTTGGCAGAAGCCGTCGCTGGAGCTGTCGCTCTTCCGCAACGCCTCCCCAGCACCCTGACCGGTAGAGTTTTTCTCCTTTGGCGACATCACGGGAGGAGCTTTAGGCGCCATCTGCGGTGGCAGCACAGCTGTTGTCGGCACGCTGACCTTATGCACAATGCGGCGGAGAGACTTCTCCGGCGCCGGCACGAGCGTCCACCCGGTGGGAAGCATCCTGAAAAGATAGAGAAATCAACACTAGAGTAGACAAGCAGTCTTACACCAGAGGAGAGATTGAAGCTCACCTCGTCACAAGGACCTAAGCTTGCTTGGACTCCGACAACGACAACCAGAATGAGGACCGCTTGCCACACGGTGTGGCGGGGTGGTCACTCCGAGGAGAAATTGCCTCCTCGTCCCGTCGCCGCTCAAACATGGCCCTTGCAACCGCGGATGGGAGAGATGGCGAGGAGCGCACCTCCTCAGCCAACAACATCAGTGTGGGAGGACGATGCATTAGGAACTCCGTGAGGACGACCACAGCGCGGGGAGGCCTTGATGCGACTCCTCTCTTCTCCCGAGATGGGTCACCATGACTGGCCACCGCTCCACGGTCAGCCCGACTAAGCCATTCCAACAGTGAATTGTGGGTGCGGTCCACGAGGTAGTCACACTGGGAGGAAGGGTGTGGCGCCCTGCACGGGCACCATCCCCTCCCTAACGCACCTCAGAAGGCCCCTGAGTGATGGTGCCGACCACCATCGGTAGCGGTGGGACCCCCGAGGCCGACGACGAGTAGCCCTCGGTCGGTTCCCCTACCCAGAGTGCCACGGCCACACCAGCTTCCTCATCTTCATCGTCCTCGTCAGAGGAACCAGGGGGTGGCTCCTGATCCTTGTCAGAGGAAACGTCCTCATCTCCGGCCCAACTTCACCTCGCCCAGGCGTCATTCCGGATATGCTTGGTGACCTCTGCTACTTTCCATGCCTCGTGGCGATCCTTCTGCCTTTTGAGTCTGGCTGCGGTGATGCGGTTTCGTGCCCTCTCCTCCGACAGCGGGGCACGGGTTAGTGTCACGGGCCAGTTCCCAGCCCGCGGAAGCCATACGTCAACCACAAGGAGGAAAGGAATGGAGCAAGAACAGATGGAGGGCTCGGGATTCAACTCACTAGGATCACCGTGCCTGCGTCCGGGAGCATGGGGAGAAAGTTAGCCGGCGGCCACTTGAGATCGCTAGGGACAGCCTGCCGGACCCACCTCCGGATGTCACCCAGTGAGGGTAGGGGGTCGGTGGTCATAGTACCTGTGAACAGGGCCCAGTCAGTGGTCATCTCAAACAGGCGAAGAGGTCGTCGCCGCAACGACACAATCCCCCTCGTGAGGTAACCGCCAATCAAGGCGCCAAGATCGATGCCATTCGACTAGGCCTCCGGGGTTACATGATAATAGCCACATGTATACACCAGCAGCGAGCACTTGGGGTCGTTCCTCAGGTAGAACCACTCCAAGTGCCACACATTGTTCGAGCTGGTGAGGGGGCCGACCAGGTACTCAGACAACCTGTTCCGCTTCAGCCGGAGGGCTGCACACCTGATCGTCGCCGGCCTCCCCTCGTCCTTCAAGCAGACGAACCCAAAGAAATAGCGGAAGAGGCGCCAATGCGCCTCCACCCCAAGATACCGCTCACACTGCGCCTCGAACGCCCCAAGGTGTTAGATGCCATTGGGGTTAAGGTGCTGGAGCTCGAGGCCATAGGTCCACAGGACGGCGCGGATGAAATGTCCTGCCGACACTGAGAACCCGCACTCATGGAAGGCAACCAAAGAGACCACATACCCCATTAGGGCTATGAAAAATCTTCAAACCTCGGCTTGATCCACTCCCGCGCATCAGTCAAGCCCGGAAGCAGCCTCGCATCGGCGAGCCCGGTCAGCTTCGCCAGGGAGACAGTACAGCACTGCTAGTTCGACATCGTCATGAGAAGGAGGCCAGAAACCATGGTGAAAGTTTTAGATCTTCTAACCTAGCAGGGCTTTAGGTGGGGAGGCGTATGCGCAAAGGAGGAGAAGCAAAAGAGAAGAATGGGATCGCAATCAACCCCGCCTCCTCGACTTTAATGGGGAAAGGCGGGCTGGTTGGGGGCAATTCACTGCTCGGGCCCACTCAGGAGGAGGAGCAGAAGCGCTCCATCCAACTCTCTCTCTCTCTCTATTTCTCTTTCTCCCTCACACGTGAATCCCACCGGCCCTGACACCCCAAAAAACAATCTCCACCCCAAACGGTGTTCGAGATGCCGACAATCCGGGTCGGCTGACAAGACACCATAGGAGATCACGTAAAAAAAGAAGATTCTCCCAATCTAACACAAGGTGCCTAACCTACCATCATAGTAAAATGGTAAAAAATGACCCCATCTCCGAGTTAAGGCGTGGCCGCACGGCCTGATGTAGGTACACGTCCGGACTTGTCAGCAAGACGGGCAAGTCCATACGACAAGACATCATCAAGGGGCCTGGAGTAGCTCGTTGCAGCCATCTGTCGCCATCTGCACGAGCAAAACAAGCTAAAATGGCCACCCACCCCGCCAGGTGGTGTATTGAAGTCCCACTGAGCCTCATTGTCACATCGGCAAAGGCCGACCACAGTTCCCCGTGATGCCGGGTCAAATCCCCCGTCCGGCCATGTCGGCCTCAAAAGGCGAGCCTGTACGCATAATAGTTAAAATAAACACCCCGCGGCAGGGCCCCTGGCTCTACCACGGGCTCAGGGGCTATTGAATAGGGGAGAAACTAGAGGTAATTATCTTAGACCCTAAATCCCCAAAATCACGAAGGCAAATGATTGGTTGCGTCCGTGAAGGCCCAACATCGGCAACCAACAAGCCAGGCCCAACTTCACTTTCTCAAGGACAGCGGCCTGACACCATCTGCAGGGCCACCACTGACTTAGGCGGTCACCCTGGCTACCTCAACGGGCGGCTCCGCCTCACACAACCTAAGCTTCCTTCCGCTGCATCCCTCGGCAGCCCCCAGGGGGGAGAGCTGCAATCCCTCGGCGGGGTGCTATCCCCTGGGGGCCCCTGCCGAGGGATTGCAGCTGAAGGAACCTTAGGTCATGCAAGGCGGAGCCTCCCGTCGAGGTAGCTGGGACGACTGCCTAAGTCGGAGGTGACCATGCAGATGGTGTCAGGCCGCTGTCCTTGAGAAAGGGAAGTTGGGCCTGGCTTGTTGGTTGCCGATGTTGGGCCTTCACGGACGCAACTTATCATTAGCTTTTGTGATTTTGGGAATTTAGAGGCTAAGATAATTATCCCTAGTTTCTTTCCTCTTCAGTATGATCCCTTACTGCCTCATTCAAGTACTAGGCTTACCGGTCCCATCCCTGACAAGTGCTTAATACATTCAAATGCTTAACCCACAAAAGCCACTGGACCGGAGCCTAAATCTCATGCTCTTACCACATGAGCATATCTGTTATCAAGTCTTATGATTCCAACATAAGAACCTATATCTCACGAGTGACGGACATCAGTTGACTTGTACAGTGTCTATAGAGCATAGCAAATATCGACTTAGCATACCTAACGGGGGCCTGGACTAGGGCCCACCACGCAGCAATCATCAAACTGGGGTGTACGACCAACAGTCTAGTACTTGGCGGTCCGTATGACAAGATACCCCTGCCTCCATGTACTTGCTAGTCTGTACGACAAGGATACTCCGTCTTCAAGTACTTGGCTTGGCACACTATCCCTTCGTCTCCGACCTCCGCTACAACAACCTATTCGCACGACAAGTTTCCACCTCGGCCACGACTACCCATTCGCACGAGTAGCCCCCACACCCGACTAGGCCAAGTCTTCATGAGGAAGTCAGCCTCGGGCGGGGCCCACCACTAACGTGGCAGACTGTCTGCGCACACCGGTCCCACGACACCATGTAAGGCATCTTTTCCCCATGCTGGGTCGTACTGGTAGGGCACACCCGGTGTCAGAAGGCATGGGTGGCCATTGCTGACTGACACCATGAACAACACAGTGCGTGCCACGAATGGCACAGTGTGCGCCGTCCAATCCGGCACAACACATGCCACCGAGTCAAAACATGAGCTCCACAACTCCCCGAAAGACGCATACTTATTACCCTGCCGGGAGCAGGAGCACAGAGTCAATGCTCCACAGTATCGAACTACTCGGAGAAGTACCTAGGGAGCTGCCGACTTAAACTACTCAGAACCAATTGCTCTGGGACGCCCATACAGTCAACAACCACTCTACAATAGTCCACAGTTGTTCACCACATTTGGATGGTTGCCCGATGTACGGGAAGGACGCTCGACACTGTAGCACTGGACCATAACTTTGTATCCCCTTTTTACCCCTTGTCCTCCTCCTCCTTGCGACTATAAAAGGGGGGAGGGGGTTAGTAGAACACACGATACACACACAATGCTCAACACGAGCAGCAACAGATGTACGCCTTCAGGCTACAAGAATCACTCACACCAGGGACTTGGGCCTCGAACCCTCTCCCGACCAGTTTGTACCCACTACTACAAACACCCGACATAAGAACATGAGCACCTCAAACTGGACGTAGGGTGTTACTCTCTGAAGGCCTGAACTAGTATAAATCCTTGTGTCTCCTGTGCCAACCATCCAAATCTGCACACGTGATCGTACAAATTTACGTGCATGCGGTAGAGAACCCTGACAATACTAGTAAAGGAGCACAGGCACCTAGGGATCATGCATTTATGGTTTCATTTCAACTCCTGAAACGTAAATGCACAAACATAAATATAGCTAGTTGCATAATTTTAAAAAATGAGTTATGTTATGCTCTAAGTACAGATATGCCTAAGGAGTATAATTATGTTGATTCTTGTTGTAAACCATCCTTTTATCGAGGAAGAGTAAGAGCCTAAGTGTGGGGGAGTTTGTTGACACATTTTATCTATAAATATTTCCCCTGACATTTACTGGAAAAGGACTAAAATATAATTAGATCACCTTATTAGGGTTTATAATGACAATTTCCACGAGTTTTGGTGAATCTATGAATTTACAGGGACTATTCAGAAAATATACAAAGAAACCACTCTAGAAGACTCTAGAAAGCATTGGAACTCAACATGACTTAGCACCTAAGAAAGAAGCATATAGAAGGATAAAGGACCCACCTGGCCGAAGTGGACCCCGAGGGGGGCCCACCCCAGCCCGATCGGCCTAGTGGTGGGGCCGGTCGCCCCCCTGGTGCTAAATGGGCCCAGCTTCCGGAATGTTCTTCCACCGCCTTCGAGGATCAATCTAAACCACAAGTTAAGGTCGGTTTGATCGTACGGTGCACATCATCTCCTCCGGGCTATATAAGCAGACCCCCTGACCCCAAGGCGGACAATAATTCATTCTATCAGATCCTCCATGTCTATCTGAGATTAGAGCTCTAGATTAGAATTAGAGTTGGAGAGTTAGTGTCAAGTTGAGAGATTAGAGCCACGATCTATTTAGATCTAGCTAATCTTGTTCGAGAGGATTAGAGAGCGGTAGAGGCGAAGCTGAAGGAAGGCCCAGACTTGTCGGTGTCTCCTCTTCATCTTCTACCTCTGGGATCAACTCCATTGGAGCCTGATCCTGAGACCTTGTGGAAAGATCGACTTCTTATTCAAGTGAGTAACATTGTTTTTATTGTTCTTACGGTTCATAACTCTTTGAGTACTTTAATCCTGTCGCTCTTGAGTTAAAGTTGCATGTTTAGTGTAAGCGTGGTGCTTAGACTAGCTAGCTTATGAATGCCTTCTTTATTGCAGATTGTGTGGTATAAGCAAGAAGTGACCTTGTTCCCATTTCTCGTTTGCAGGCCACCTCCCGTCTTTAGAAACCGTAGGACTCCCCCCCCATAGATTTTCGGGAGGTTCCCTTTCCTAAGTGTGCCTTCAGACAATCACCCCATAATAACAATATAGACATAGCTTGTGAGAATAAGAACCAACCATCCTTAAGTTTTCCTTATCTCTTTTTCTGTCAAGTCCTTGATAGCTACTCATTGATTAGTTATATACCTCGGATACTCCATTTACCATTCTCCTTGTGGATTCGATATTTAAAACCCTCTCCTGGGTGGAATGCTCACCGGTATCCGTGCGCTTGCGGATTATCCATCATAATATTTCTGTAGGCTTAACAAATACCAACAAGCATTTCTGGCGCCATTGCCGGGGAGAACGGTTAAGAGAAAACTCTTCGAGTATAACTAATCTTGTATCTTTCTTTTTTCTTTTTAGTTTTATATTTCCTACTGTCCTTATGGACACTACCCTCATTAAAGACTTTTCGGCACCCTCAGAGCTCAACCTTAGGCCTATGCCATCATTGAAACCAATCCTTTCTGATGCCTATGAGTTGTGCCCATGGTTAATAGAGATGGTCCAAACCAACACTTCCTTAGGAATAGAAGACGAAGACCCTTATCATCATCTCCAACAGTCTGAGCAATCTTGTGACTGCCTACACTTTGAGGGTATGTCAGATGATACTATCCGTTGGAAGCTTTTTCCATTCACTCTAAAAGGAAAAGCTCACCAATGGTATGACCGGACCAAAGAGAAGATGAAAGGCGATTGGGGAACTCTCCTTCAAACAGGGGGATAATGAGTCTATGAGTTCATCTTGGGAACATTTTGAACTCCTTTGCAAATCCGGACCAAATCGAATCCTTCAATATCATATTCTCCTTCAACATTTCTATATTGGTCTTAATAAGGAATCTAGAGCCTATTTGAATATCTCCTCTCATGGATCATTCATACACCTTACATCTAGTGAAGCTAGAATGGTCCTAGACAACATTCTAGCCAGCACTAATGATGGTCCTTTAGAAGAGAAAACTTTAGAAGAAGAGATTCCAGAAATAGCTACACCAGAACCTATGCCAGAAACATCTCAACCTATAGCTATCCAACATATAGAATCACAACAGGAAGAAATTCCTCTACCTGATTTTATAAATGATATCGAGGATGATTTATTTTCTGATTATGGAAACACCTCGAAATATCATAAAGAGAAGAGGCCTTGAAAGCACGCATCTTCTTCACATGAGAAGGTAGACCCTTTTGAGCAAACCTTCTCAAGAGAACACACTGTGGAGCTTGCATCCATCATGAGTGGGGAATGGTTGGAAGAGTCAGAGCTTTCCTTTGATGTAGTCCATTTGGATTCACCTTCTATATCAATTCAATGTACAATCAATGGAACGCCCTTTGATGCCCTTTATAATCCAGTTGTGGGAATCAATATAATGGCCTTATCCTTTTTCCATCCGTTTATCAAAAACAAGCCATTATCTTCCACAACGAAATTATTAAAGTGCTCCTCAAGAAAAATTATTCGAAGTTTGGGAATTCTCTATGTCTTACCTGTTTTAGTAAACGACATGCCAATTCACTTGAGCTTTCACATTTGTGATATTAAGGAGTTCGATCTTTTAATAGGCTATCCTTTAGAAAAACTCCTTAAAGGACACACAGGGAAACTTGATGTTTGCCTAGGCAAAACCATTAAAGTTCCCTTACACGTCTCACATTTGATCCATACTAAGACCGAACCCAATCCTGAACCTGACCCAATGGAAGAGGTGAATGAAGCATCTCCAGAACATTTTGTAGAATCCAATCAAGAAGATGTCACTGAATTCTTCATCGAGGAGGAAGAAGAAAATCCTACAGAATCTAAGCCCCTCGATGAAACCGAGGAACCCTCAAGACCTCCCATTGAGCTTAAACCTTTACCACCTGGTCTTAGATATACCTTTTTGCACAATGATTCTGAGTCTCCTGTGATCATTAATGAAAAACTCACTCAGGAAGAGACTCATACTCATAGGCTAATAACCATCTTAGAACAACATCGCTCAGCCTTTGGCTACTCGCTCCAAGACCTTAAGGGCATCAATCCTGCCCTTTGCACTCATCGCATTCCTACAAACCCTGATGTTCTACCATCTAGAGAGTCACAACGGAAACTCAACAATGCGATGAGAGAGGTAGTGAAGAAAGAAGTTCTGAAACTCTTACATGCCGGGATTATATATCCTGTGCCACATAGTGAGTGGGTGAGCCCCGTGCAAGTTGTGCCTAAAAAGGGAGGCATGACAGTTGTGAAAAACGAGAGGAATGAATTAATTCCTCAAAGAATCGTCACTGGTTGGCGTATGTGCATAGATTATAGAAAACTCAACAGAGGCACAAGGAAAGATCACTTTCCACTGCCCTTCATTGATGAAATGTTATAGCGGTTGGCAAATCACTCTTTCTTTTACTTTCTTGATGGATATTCTGGATATCACTAAATCCCAATCCATCCCAGTGACCAGAGCAAAACCACTTCTACATGTCCTTATGGAACTTATGCTTATCGTAGAATGTCTTTTGGGTTATGTAATGCTCTAGCTTCTTTTCAAAGATGTATGATGTCTATATTCTCTGATATGATTGAAGAGATCATGGAAGTTTTCATGGATGATTTTTCTATTTCTGGAAAAACTTTTGATGATTGTCTAGAAAACTTGGATAAGGTTTTGCAAAGATTTGACGAAAAGAACTTAGTCCTTAATTGGGAAAATGTCATTTCATGGTTAGAGAAGGAATAGTGCTAGGCCATCTAATTTCTGAAAGAGGAATTGAGGTAGATAGAGCTAAAATAGAAGTAATTGAACAACTACCTCCATCAGTTAATGTCAAGGGAATCAGAAGTTTTCTTGGCCATGCTGGTTTCTATAGAAGGTTTATAAAAGATTTTTCTCATATTGCTGGACCTCTTACAAACTTGCTTGCCAAAGATGTTTTTTGACTTTGATGATGCTTGTCTTAAATCTTTTGAAACTCTAAAAAATGCTATTATTTCTGCACCCATGATACAACCCTCTGATTGGTCTTTACCTTTTGAAATTATGTGTGATGCAAATGCTTATGTTGTGGGGGTTGTTTTGGGGCAAACAAAGGACAAGAAACATCATGCGATTGCTTATGCTAGTAAAACTTTTACAGGACCTCAACTCAATTATGCCACAACTGAAAAATAACTGCTAGCTATTGTTTACACTGATCATGGTACTTTAAAATATTTGCTCACTAATAAAGATGCTAAACCTAGATTAATAATATGGATTCTGCTTCTCCAAGAATTTGACTTAGAAATAAAAGATAAGAAGGGAGTAGAAAATTCTATTGCTGATCATTTGTCTAGAATGTATTTTGAGAAACCACAGGAACTACCCATCAATGACGCAATGGGGACGACATGCTTTATCGGATCGCCCGGTCCGACCCCTAGTACGTAGATATTGTTAATTTTCTGGTTGCAGGGTATGTACGACCTGGAGCCGACAAGAAAAAGCTTAGTTACGAGAGTCGCCATCACCTGTGGGATGAACCATACCTTTTTCAAGTATGCTTTGATGGGTTACTCAGGAGGTGTGTATCGGTAGAAGAATGAATCAAGATCATTGAGAAGTTCCACTCATCACCATATGGAGGTCATTATGGAGCTTTCCGCACACATGCAAAGATCTGGCAAAGTGGAATTTTCTGGCCAACCATGTATCAAGACACAAAAGATTTCATACGAAGGTTCAACTCCTGTCAGAGGTACGGAAACATCAATTCCAGAAATGCCATGCCACTAACAACCAACCTTTAGATCAAGCTCTTTGATGTCTGGGGAATTGAATACATGGGACCATTCCCAAAATCAGGAAAATTCAAGTACATCTTAGTGGCAGTTGACTATGTCTCCAAATGGGTTGAAGCCCTGCCATTCAGATCTGCTGACCACAAAAGCTGAATAAGAATGTTTGAAGAGACAATATTTCCAAGATTCGATATGCCAAGATTAGTGATAAGTGATGGAGGATCCCATTTCATCGACAAGCGCTTCGAGAAATACCTCGTGAACCATGGGATCCAGCACAATGTCACTACTCCTTACCACCCGCAAATAAGTGGTCAAGCAAAGACGTCCAATAAGCAGATTAAGAACATTCTACAGAAGACGGTCGACCAAATGGGGATAAAATGGAAAGGCAAGCTACCCGAAGCACTTTGGGCTTATCGGACAGCTTATAAAACCCCCATTGGAATGTCTCCTTACCAACTGGCTATAGGAAGACATGTCACTTATTGGTTGAGCTAGAATTCAAGGCTCATTGGGCAATAAAGAGATGGAACATGGACTTTGAAGCAGCCGGTCCAAAACAGAAAATGCAACTGGCCGAGCTAGAAGAATGGAGAGAGAAGGCGTATCACAGTGCCAAGATCTACAAAGAAAGAACCAAGAGATGGCACGACAAGAGAATCATAAAGAAATAATTCAACCCAGGTGATCAGGTATTACTTTTTAACTCTAGGGTACGACTCTTTGGGTATGGGAAGCTACGAAGCAAGTGGGACATACCATACAAGGTGGTGAATTCATCATCACACGGAGCCGTCACTCTTCAAGATGATGAAGGTACGTTATTCAAGCTAAATGGTCAACATCTTAAAATATTTTTAGAGCCCAATAAAGAGTTTGAGGATTTAGATGAAATATATTTCTTTTGTTTTCCCGCAAATATTAATTTTAGGCTGTAATGGGTCGTCTTAGGGTTTTAAGGATCAACATACGGTTAGAGCACCCCGCGCCGAAGATGAGGACCGGAGCGTCCGAGGACCGGTGGATGGTCACTCCTGGCTGTGATGAGTGATTGACAACTTGGTGTGGACTGACTCTTGGCTGAGTATTGCAGGTGCAGGTTGCGGCTTGATTTGTGTCGGTGCATGTGAAGAGCGAGCGCAAAAGGTCTATGCCTTGTGGGGCCTCCGAGGAGTGGAGAGACAAGTAGGCTCGGCTTGATGGACCCGGTGGCCAGCAGGGTCAAGTGCGGGCCGCATGGTGGCAAGAAAAGCAAGACAAAGTCGTGGACAGGAGCCGGTGTAGGGTAGCGGCTCATGACCGGAGTCTGCACGCGGGATTTGCAGCGGTTCACCACAAAACTGTCGGGTTACTTGGTTGAGCCACAAAACCGAGACCGGAGGCTCAGCGGGCGGAGACGGGATCCGGGCGCGCCGAGAAGCTTCGATGCCAGCGGACACGTGGCGGGATCGCAGGGCTTGCGTCAGGAGGATGCGGTTTGCAGCGACGGCGTGGCCGTGCGATGAAGAAGAGTGCTACATGACTTATATGCTCCTGAGGGGTTTGTATCACAACTTAAGCGCCTGGGAGGACTCATATATATTAGCTCTAGGGTTTCTAGGCAAACTATCCATCTGGACTGCTTCTCATTTCCTTTCTCCATAGGGTTATATTTTTCCTCTGTTTGTAAAGAATCTGACCTCCGAGCGAAAGGAAGCTTTCAAGGTTGCGTTGATTTCCCTCTTATAGCTTGTGTGATTTTCTTATCTTTTTCGAGCTATTTACATTGGATTTTTGTGCGTGGCTTGTTCCTTCTATTTCGAGGTGCTTGGGTTCGGATTTGTTGGTGGGAATCATGGATAGTTGCCTCGTGCATCTTTGTGCTTGATCATGATCCCTCAAACTCTGAATTCGGCCTCTGATTGAAGGATTTCGGTTGGAACCCTAGCTCTTGGTGTGATCTCGGTAGAATCTCGATTCCTTTCGATTCAGTGGGTTTGAGGCTACAAATTCGTAGGAATAGCATCTCCTAGAGGCGCTTCGTCTTCACCTATGATTTGGTAGCAATCCCTTGGTTGATTCGGGAGATCGGGCAAAGGGAAGAAAGGATTGTTCTTTAGAGGTCGGGCTCAGGCTACTGTTTCCGCTCCTAGCGGACTGTCCGTGCGGGGTCGGCAGACTGTCTGTGAGGTGCCGACCAGTCAGTTGTTCGTCGTGTTCTTCGTGAGTTCTTGCGTCCCTTTGTTTTGATTTGTTGAGTTGGGAGTTGTTCAATTATCGTCCGCCGGGGTTGTCGGACTATCCACGCGTGTCGGACTGTCCGCGGGGTGGCCACAAACCGTCTGTATTTCGAGGTGCGCTTCTGGAGGTTCTGTTGCATTTTTCGGACTGTCCGCTCGAGGGTCGTAAACCGTCCGCCCAGTGTCCGCAGACCGTCCGCCCCAGCCTCGTGGACCGTCCGCCTCGGCTTCCGCAGAGTTACTAAGTCCTTTGCTTCTTGTGTTTTTCTTTCTCTTTGGAGTCGTTTGGGGTTTGTTCCTAGGGTTGTTAGGTCCATTGTGACTACACGACCTTGGCAAACTCATGTGGGAATCCTTGGTTGTGAATTTGGGACATAGGCCGAGTTCTCTCTTTGGAGAAGAATTTTTATCGGCTCCCATTCACTCGCCCCCCTCTCTGGTCGCCTAATCAGTCCTTCAATTGGTATCAGAGCCGGTTACGGATCTTCGTGGTTGTAACCAATCTGAGATCCAAAGATGGCGTACCAGGAACGGTGTTCGGGTCCTCCACACTTTGATGGTACTAACTACCAGATGTGGCAAAGGAGGATGGCTGCTTTCCTCCGCGGGAAGGGTCAGATCCTGTGGGATGTCACGGTGAACACAACTTATGTCCATCCTGTGAACTTCCTTGCTCCAGGATCAAGGGACATGTTCGACGCCAACAACAAGGCAGTCGACTACCTGTACCATGCTCTATGTCGATCCAAATTCGAACAGGTCCAGATAGAGGACTTGGCGTGCAGGATTTGGGAGCAGCTGAAGAATGCTCATGCCGAGAACGCTCAGGTTCAGGATTGGCTCTTTGGGACCTACCGGAGAGGGTGCGAGAATTTCACTCATCTCCCCGGTGAGTCAATTGATGCCATGTTTCAGCGGTTCACGGTGACTGTGAATAACATGAGGGCTAATGTGGTTGTGCTCCCGTACGATGACCACGACAGGGATATCAAGCTCTTGCATTCCCTGGATCGTACCATGTGGAGTGAGAAGGCCGAGGCCATTCTTGAGTCGGAGAAGTATGAGACCCTCACGGTGGACGAGCTGTTTTCCAAGCTCAAGTCGTCCGAGGTGGACCGTGGGGTGCGTGCAAAGATCGAGAAGTCGACTGACCCTCATAGTCTGGCTCTCGTATCTGGTTCAAGGACTAATGCTAACATGTCTTCGAGACATTTTTCTTTCTATTGCCTTGTTTCCATGCCAGATGAAGAGTTCGACGTGCTGGGCGAGGAGGACCTCGCGTTGCTGAGCAAGCGGTTCGAGCACATGTACACGAACCGGAAGAATGCTCGGAGGAGCTCGGGCATGTGCTACCGGTGCGGGAAGCACGGGCACTTCATTGCTGAGTGCTCGGAAGCCATGGGGGTCAAGCCTGAGCACAAGCACCATCCGAGGATTGACCACAAGCACTGATCAAGGGACGACTACAAGGGCAAGAACAAGTCTGAGAGGAAGCCAAGGAGGAGTGGTGGTCACAAGAAGAAGGAGCGGGCGATGGTTGCTGGTGCAAGCGACATCGATTCAAGCTTCTGCGAATCTTCATCGAGCTCGAGTGATGAAGATGAGAACCGGCACAAGGGCAAGCGGTCAAGCAAGAACATCAACGGCTTGTGCTTCGCCGCCCAAAGCTTTTGCGGCATGGCACATAGCTCCGCAAGCAAGAAGAGCAACAAGTATGACTCAGGCTCCGACTCCGAGGAAGAGGTGGGAGGCATGGAGGGCTTTTGGTTGATCGACTCCAGTCGCTCTCGACAAATGACCGAGTATCGAAGGTGGTTCTCCAGCCTCACCCTAGTGATGACTAAGGAGTACATCACTTTTCGGGATAATGGGAATGGTAGAGTACTTTCTGTGGGCACGGTGAAGGTGAGTGAGTCTGTGACTCTTCGGCGTGTTTCTCTTGTCAAGTCTTTGGGGTACAATCTTCTCTCTGTTTCCTAGCTTCTTGATGAGGGTTTTGAAGTCCATTTCAAAATGGGTTGTTCTCGTGTTTTGGATTCTCGAGGCGATCTCATGTGCACGATCGTCCCCAAGGGTCAAATTTTCACAGACGATTTTTCTCAGTGCGTTGGCTCTTCTCGTTGCTTGGTTGCTGGTGTTTCGGCGGAGCTTTGGAAATGGCATAGGAGACTAGGTCACTTGAGTTTTGACTTGTTGTCACACTTGAGTGGACTAGGATTAGTCCGAGGATTGCCAAAGTTCAAATACCAAAAGGATTTGGTATGTGCTCCGTGTAGGCATGGTAAGGTTGTCGCCGCCTCTCATCCGCCTCTGACATCTATTATGATAGAGAGGCAATGCGAGTTGTTCCATAAGGACTTGGTTGGTCCAACTCATGTGTGCTCGGCGGGTGGGAAATGGTATGTCCTTGTGATCATGGATGACTATTCTCTCTATGCTTGGGTCTTCTTCTTAGCTGACAAGGGGTGGACATTTGGTTTTGTTCAGGATCTAATCTTGAGGTTGAAGAATGAGAGGAATGGAGATGTTGTTCGAGCTATTTGTAGCGATAACGACAATGAATTTAAAAACTCTCATTTCGAAACCTTGTCATGATTTGGGTCTCGAACATCAGTTTTCTTCTCCCTATGTGGCTTGTCAGAATGGTGTAGTTGAGAGGAAAGATCGTTCCCTTTGTGAGATGGCTCGAACGATGCTCGACGAGCATAGGACTCCGAGAAGATATTGGGCGGAAGTGATGAATACCACTTGCCATGTTGGGAACCAGATTTTTCTGAGGGCCTTCTTGAACAAGATGTGCTATGAGCTCATGCACAGGCAAGCACCTAGAGTGAGCCATTTCAGGGCTTTTGGTTGTCGACACTTTATTCTCAAGAAGGGTAGGCTTGATAAGTTTGAGTCGAAGTCCTCTAATGGGATTTTCTTGGGTTATCCTAGTCATTCTCGAGCATTTCGTGTGCTCAACTTGATACTAACCTAGTCATGGAGACTTGTGAGGTTACCTTCGACGAGACACATCCATGCACTTCGTTTGTCTTTAAGTGTGCAGGTGACATGAAGTTGGCAAGAAGATATTTAGGATGAGGAGGATGATGCTGGAGAGGAAGATGGTGGTGATGGTGAAGCTCCAGCCACGCATGTACCCTCTACTTCCACTACGGTGCAGGATGGTCCATCCCCTACACCGCCTACGATTCAGCAAGATCAAGTGGAAGCAGCTGCTGAGGGGGAGGTTGTCTCCAGGCGAGAGGCACCGAGGCGCTTTCAAGTTGATCATCTGCCCTCAAGAATCATCGACGACATAATGAGCGTACGACACGGTCGAGGTCCAGAAATGCTTCTCACTTTGCTCATTCAGCTTTTGTTGCTACTTTTGAGCCGAAAGACATTGGACACGCTCTATCTGATCCTAATTGGGTGAATGCCATGCATGAGGAGTTAGAGAATTTTGAGAGAAACCAAGTGTGGGAGTTAGTGGAGCCACCACCAAACTTCAAACCTATTGGGACAAAATGTGTGTGGAAAAACAAAGAGGGAGAAAATGGTGAGGTGGTGAGGAACAAGTCGAGGTTGGTTGCTCAGGGTTATAGTCAGAAGGAGGGGATAGACTATGAGGAGACATTTGCTTCTGTAGCCCATTTGGAGGCGATTAGGATCCTTCTAGACTTTTCTGCGGCTAAAGGGTTCAAATTGTACCAAATGGATGTGAAGAGTGCCTTCTTGAATGGGTTTTTAGAGGAGGAAGTTTATGCGAAGCAACCACCAGGCTTTGAGAGTGCTGAGTTTCCCAACAGGGTGTATAGGCTGAGAAAGGCGTTGTATGGGCTGAAACAAGCTCCCCGTGCTTGGTATGGCCGCTTGAGGGGGTTCTTGTTCAACAACGGGTTTGTGATGGGCAAGGTTGATAAGACTCTTTTTCTCTTCAGGCAGGGTGATGATATCGTAATTGTTCAGGTGTACATGGATGATATTGTCTTTGGTGGCTCGTCTCACTCTTTGGTTGCGAGGTTTGCAGAGGATATGAGCAAATAATTCGAAATGTCCGTGATGGGAGAGTTGCAGTTCTTTCTCGGGCTTTAGATCAAGCAGGCGAAGGAGGGAACCTTTGTGCATCAAGCCAAGTACACGAAGGACATTCTCAACAAGTTCAAGATGGGTAACTCAAAGCCCCTGTCAACACTGATGAGTACGACTATGGCGCTTGACGCGGACGAGGACGGAGAGTCTGTGGACCAGAAGGAGTACCAGAGCATGATCGGCTCCCTCTTGTACTTGACGACGACGAGGCCGGACATCTAGTTTTCTGTGTGTCTGTGCGCTCATTTTCAGGCGTCACCAAGGACTTCACATCGGCAGGTCGTCAAGCGGATCTTCAGGTATCTTCGATACATTCCTGAGCTCAGTCTTTGGTGCTCGGTGTCCTCTTCCCTTTCGCTTCTTGGTTTTTCGGATGCCGACTTTGCGGGGTGTCGAGTCGATCGAAAATCGACTTCGGGTACTTGCTAGTTTCTAGGATCTTCGCTTGTTTCTTGGTCTTCTCGCAAACAGTCTAGTGTAGCTCAGTCTACCACAGAAGCCGAATATGTTGTTGCCGCTAGTTGTTGCTCACAACTACTTTGGATCACATACACGCTAAGTGACTTTGTTGAGGAGTGTTCCCATGTACCTCTCATGTGTGATAGCACGAGTGCCATTAGTTTTGCCAAAAACCCCGTGCTTCACTCCAGAACCAAACACATAGAAGTGAGGTACCACTTCCTGAGAGACAATGTTGAGAAGGGAAACATAGACCTCATCCGTGTACCTACAGAAAAGCAACTTGCCGATATCCTAACCAAGCCTTTGGACCAAGCTACATTTGCTCGTTTGCAAGGAGAGCTTGGAGTTGTTTTTTCCTTTTTGAGCTTCGGTTGGGAGGGTTGATGTACATATGCATGTTGCATTTTCTTTTATGTACCATATCAAGTTTGCATCTTTGTATCATATACTGCATTTGTAACATATGCCATAGAGATGTGCTTCTCTCATATGCTTTGCTCACCATGATATGCTAATATGATGTTACGACGTTGCTTGTGTTGCTCATGAGATGTATAGCGATGCTCTTGGTAGCTTTGGGATATATATGCTTGTGGATAGCTTCTTTTTGTAAAAATGCTATATGATCCTCTCTTGTGAATGCCTGTCATGTTCAAATTCAGTGCTTATGGCTATATCTTGCTTAATTTGTGCTTGGAACTATGTTCTTTTCATTTGGGATCAAAGATCCTTTTATCATCATGAATGTTTAGCCTACATGTTACCTTGTGGAGAAGCCTAAACTTCTTTTTGCCGCAAAGGCACTTCATGTACCATGCTTAACTTCTAAATCATAACGTTGGTATGTGATATGCCTATGCTTGAAAATGTGCTTCCATGTCATAAATGCTTTAAATTCCTTATCTTGGGTGCTAAACCATTGCATGATGTTCACCAATGAGAAGTCTCATGTCTAGAAGTGGACACATGGCTCTGTGGCTTTGACATGACATGAGATAGCTTGTAGGTGTTTGTGATGATCTTGTGATGAAAATTTTGACCTTGCATGAAGTTTGTGAGTTATATGTGGTTTGTGCTCAGTTTGATCATGTTTAGGTCCTATTCTTATGACAGGGAAAATTTTGTGAAAAATGCCTCATTTTGTTCATGGCTATGTCACTTGCTTGTATGTCCCTTTCTATCTTGTTGGCAATGCTCGTGCTCAAATTGTGGCTATCTTGCTTTTCTATGTCTCAATTTTAGCATGTTGTAGTGCTCTTTGTATATTTGAGAAGCACATGCTTGCATTTGTAGACTTGATTTCTGCATTACCAACAAGGGGGGGAGTAGCCAATTCATGTTTCCAGGGGGGTTTGCATCAAGGGAAGAAAAATTGGGAGAAATGCATTTGTTCAGGGGGAGCTTGCATTCATGCATTTGGGAGCTCTTTTTCGCCTGAGTTTTAGTTGTTCTCTTTTGCCGATGGTGTCGAGCCCTTTTGCCTCACCTTGAGGAGTCGGCAGTTTTGGAGCATTTTATCTCGGTTATGTCGAGCCGTTGCCCTTCCCTTAGGGGACCGAGATTTTTTTCACTCAAGTGATCTTTTCTTGGCTTTTGTTTGGCTTTTGATAACTTGTTTGAGTTTTTCCTTCGTTTCTTTTCTTTTTCTCTTTTCTCTGAATTAGTTACTTGTGTGTGTTGTCAATGCAATCATCAAGGGGGAGATTGAGGACTAGAGCGTCTGAAGACTGGTGGATGGTCACTCCTAGCTGTGATGAGTGATTGACAACATGGTGTGGACTGACTCTTGGCTGAGTATTGCAGGTGCAGGTTGCGGCTTGATTTGCGTTGGTGCAGGTGAAGAGCGAGCGCGAAAGATCTATGCCTTGCGGGGCCTCCGAGGAGTGGAGAGATAGGTAGGCTTGTCTTGAGGGACTCGGTGGCCAGCGGGGTCAAGTGCAGGACGCATGGTGGCAAGAAAAGCAAGACGAAGTCGTGGACAGGAGCAAATGCAGGGTAGCAGCTCACGACCGGGGTTTGTGGAGGTTCACCACAAAACCGTCGGGTTACTTGGCTGAACCACAAAACCAAGAATGGAGGCTCGGCGGGCTGAGACGGGATCCGGGCGCGTCGAGAAGCTCCGGTGCCGGCGGACACATGGTTGGATCACAGGGCTTGCGTCGGGAGGACGCGGTCTGCGGCGACGGCATGGCCGTGCGATGAAAAGGAGTTCTACATGACCAATATGCCCCTGAGGGGTTTGTATCACAACTTAAGTGCTAGGGGTAGTATGGTCTTTTCCCTAGCCCATGAGTTACTCATATATAGCTCTAGGGTTTCTAGGCAAACTATCTATCCAGACTGTTTCTCATTTCCTTGCTCCATATGGTTAGATTTTTCCTCTATTTGTAAAGAATCTGACCTCCGAGTGAATAGAAGCTTTCATGGTTGCGTCGATTTCCCTCTTGTACCTCGTGTGATTTTTGTGTCTTTTTCGAGCTATTTTCATTGGATTTTCGTGCGTGTCTTGTTCCTTCGATTTTGATGTGTTTGGGTTCGGATTTGTTGGTGGGAATCATGGATAGTTGCCTCGTGCATCTTTGCTTGATCATGATCCCTCAAACTCCGAATTCGGCCTCCGATTGAAGAATTTCAGTTGGAACCCTAGCTCTTGGTGTGAGCTCGGTAGAATCTCAATTCCTCTCGATTCAGTGGGTTTGAGGCTACAAATTCATAGGCATAGCATCTCCTAGAGGCGCTTCATCTTCACCTATGATTTGGTAGCAATCCCTTTGTTGATTCGGGAGATTGGGCAAATGGAAGGAAGGTTTGTTCTTTGGGAGGTCGGGCTCGGGCTGCTATTTCCACTCCTGGCGGACTGTCCACGCAGGGTCGGTGGACTATCCGCGAGGTGGTGACAAGTCAGCTGTTCCTTGTGTTCTTTGCGAGTTCTTGCGTCCCTTTGTTTTGATCCGTCGAGTTGGGTGTTCTCAGTTGGAGGGAGTTTGTCGGACTGTTTGCCCGAGGTTGTCGGACTGTCCGCGCGAGTCGAACTGTCCGCGGGGTGGTCACGGACCGTCCGTATTTCGAGGTGCGCTTCTAGATGTTCTGTTGCGTTTTTCAGACTGTCCGCTTGAGGGTCGCGGATCGTCCACCCGGTGTCCGCGGACCGTCCGCCCCAGCCTTGCGGACCGGCCGCCAGGGCTTCCGCAGAGTTGCTAAGTCCTTTGCTTCTTGTGTTTTGTTTTCTCTTTGGGATCGTTTAAGGTTTGTTCCTAGGGTTGGTAGGTCTGTTGTGACTACACGACCTTGGCAAACTCGTGTGGGAATCCTTAGTTGTGAATTTGGGACATAGGCTGAGTTCTCTCTTTGGAGAAGAATTTTTGTCAGCTCCCATTCACTTCCCACCTCTACGGTCGCCTAATTGGTCCTTCAGAAGATCATCGCGAGACGACATGGTGGCGGGTCGACTGGTCTCCTCAGTGGGCCGATCGGCCCTGCCCGCCGCCTCACGCCGCCAGCTTTCGCCCACGCTATCTCTAAGGTGCTCAGTTTTGGAAAAACTTGTTCGAGGATCTTTTACAAGATATCTCGTAGCCTTTCCAAGCTAGGTCAACCCCCTCTGCAAGTCCATGACCGATATATAAGCAGGGGCAGACCTCCACATTTTTCTCATCCCAAAGCCTCCAAGTAGCAGCAATGGCTGACAAGCAGCTTGTCCCTTTTAGCTTTGAAGCCAAGGCGGTTGTTCCTTTCGAGAAGGAAGCAAAGTTGCTAGTCTCCTTGCGTCCTGATCCCAGCCCTCTCTGTCACACCCAGATTTAAGGACAAATTTGAATGCAAAGAATACATGTGCGTTAGGATCAAGTTGCACCATGCATCGACTCAGTGAATACCAAAATCAGTGCCAAAAGCGTATAAAGAGTATTAAAATAGTATTACATGTCTGAATGTCTCAAAATCGTAACAAAAGCGAGTACTAGGAGTGGAAAAGGATGTCTCCACAGGCAGCTGACTGGTGGCACGCCCGCCTAGAACTCATCGAACTCTCCAGGAAAGTCTTCAAATCGTCTGTCTGAGTAGCAACCGGGTAGTGTAGATGCAATATAAAATAACAACAAGCATGAGCACATATCGTACTCAACAAGGGAAAACTCTATAACAACATGCAAAGGCTTTATGGTGGAAGCTCGAGGTTGCATAGCAGATCAGCATTTTAGTTGGTCAAATTTTATTAAGCAAGCTGAATTACTAGCAAATGTAAGTTTGTACCAACCCAAATATTAACATAAGGATCATCATCATGAACGAAAGTAAATGCAACAAGTTTAGTTCGTCTTCCATAGTTTACTAATGTGAGGGTCCAGGCCGCTCTTGACCGTGAGCACAGCTAACTAGTTAGTTTTACACTCTGCAGAGGTTGTACATCTTTACCCACAAGTCGCGTAAATGTTCTAAGAACTTTAAACCCAACCATGCGATGCCGGCCAAGCATCATACCACACGACTGAGGTGTGAGTGCATAGGGACGCTACGAGGCCTTTACAAAGATTCCCTATCACGGGCTGCTCGCTAGGTTACCTGATCAGTGCAGCGCATAAAGCTCCCTAGCGGGTACCGTGTCTTAGCAAAGCCCCTCTCCCTGCCAGAGCAGGTCTGTACACCATCTCCCGTCAGCCCCCAACCCCTTTCAGGTAAAGCATACCACATACTAAAGTTTCTAATTATTTGGCCAAGACAAAGCCATATGTCTTGTGGTAGTACTGTTTTCCTGGGTGGTTCTCCCTGTTCCGATTAACAGAGGTGATCTTGTTTAATGAAGGTATAACATAAGTAAAGCAAGATTAACATTGTAGTTCATTAGAACCACCATGATCCCAAGTTGAGCAACTAAGCAAGCTCTACCCAACATAATCATAAGCCCAGGTTGATCAAGGCATAGGAATAAACAAAGCTAGTCGAAACTTAAAGTATAGGACCCATCATTTTATTGCAAATCAATAAATAAACAACGGTGTAATTAAAATGCATGTTGCATGTTGTAATAGGATAATCGGGAATGCAGCAAGGACTTGCCTTCTACCAACGCTTGATGTTGCTCAATGTCTTGAAATTCTTCAACTTCAGCGTATTCCATGGACAGATCGTCTTCTACGCACCACATCATTCACATACGAGCAAAAAATGGATAAAATAAGAAACAATCACCAAATAGTACTAACATAACAAAATAGGGGCAAAAGGCTGTTCTACTCATCGATATGATCACGTGGATATAAAGAACGCTAAAAATGGAGCTAGAATGCGTATTCTACGGCCAAAACAAGGTGTAGGGGCTTTTCTGTAGGAAAACTTAGCTTTCAGGGGCTAAACTGTAAGAAACCAGGGCTAACACCTAATTAAACATAAAAATAGAAGGTCTACGGTGTAAAACTTAAGATCTGGACCTCGGGCGCTGAAACATGAAAACTCAGGGTTAAAAACGTAAAAGGAAGGACCTATTCGTGAGGATCTTCAAAATGCAGGAGGGTGTAAACGTGAATCTAGGAAACATATGGGCTTTTGTGCAAAACCACCGACGCAGCTCGGTATTGACCGGTACACACCGGGTTGACCTAGCGTCCGGATCGATCTGAGTCGTCCGATCGAGATCAAGCGACGAGTAGTAGCTCAAGGCGAGCGGGCGACGGCGCGTGGTGACGCTCGGCAGCAGACCTCGCCGGCGCAGGCGAAACCGGATCTTGGTAGCTCGGTTAGGATATTCTTTCACCAGAGCGAAGCGAGGGCCACGGCGAGCTTGCCTAGGGTGGTGAGGACGATGGGTACGCGACGGAGATGGCGCGCTGCTCGGGGGAGCGGATGGCTCACGGTGGCGAGCTCCGCTGAGCTCGTGCCGACATGTAGGGCACGAGGATGCGAACAGAAGGCGCCAACGTCTTTCTCACCTCCTTGCGAAACTCCTGGCAGCTTTCACGACAGCGGTGAAGAGATGGTCGAGGAGATTGAAGCAGCGGCCGAGCTCTAGGGTTCGGTAGTGTGTGGAGTTGGAGCTCGGCTAGAGTTTCGAGAAAAAGAGAAACGGACGGAGGCGGCGGCTGCCTTTATAGGCCCAGGGTTCACGCCTTGGTGTGCAGGCCAAGAGACGGAGTGCGAAGGCGGCTTGTGGCGTGGCGCGAGGTCAGACTTGAGTCCGATGCGGCTCAGGCGTGCCCTGGCGGTAGGGATGACAGGCGGGCCCACGTGTCAGCGACAGATGGAGAGGGGAGGGTTTCACGGGCCGGCGCTGGGCCAAAAAGAAGACGGGCTTCAAACGTGAAGGGGTCGAGCGAACCAAGTGAAAAACCTCAAGGGCCGGCAGCAGACTTTGCTAGGTGGGCTCAAACGGTGGGTTTGGGCAAACAGGCTACATAGAAGAGAGGCACCGTGTGGATTAAACCGTGGAGTCTGGGGACATTTGGTGGACTTTGGCAGCTGGGCCGCAACAACAAAACAGCAAGGGGATAGGGTTTTGTTTTTTTAAGGATTCAAACAAATTAAATTCAAATATTAATTTGAATTCAACCAAACAAAAATAATGCATCGGCATGCATGCAACAAACTTCAACAATTTATTTAATTTTGAAAAACAAATAATGTTTTTTTCCTGTACTAAATTCCCTGCAAAGAATTAAATGTTGGGAGAATTTTAAAAATTATGGGGAAATCATTGTTTAAATTTTCTTCCTATTCACATCCTGAAATTCAAAAATTTCAGGGTGTGACACTCTCTTGCTATTCCCGCCTAGTCGTCCACGTTCGCCGCCACCGCCTAAAGAAAGCAAGCAGGCGATGTACGCTCAATCGTACGATCGCCGTCGTCAAGCAGCTCAGAAGAAGCCGATTCGAGTTCCTAGCTATATGGATTTGAAGAAACCAAGGGATGGAAAGAGACTTGCTGACGTGCGCATGGACAAGCATGGCAATACAAGGATGCATAAGTACACCATCTACTCAAGCCGTGTCACCATCGACGGAGTTCGTGCCAAAGAACCTCAAATCAAGAGAATTCCGGTCATCGAAGCCAACCAGCGGATGCCGCAGAAATAGAAGACCCGGAAGACTGTAGTTGAGCTAGCGCAGGAAGTAGCAAGCCTGGCAGAAAGTTGCAAAGAGATCCACCGCGTCAACACTTCCATCACCAAGACCGTGCTCAAACTGTTAGAATCAAAGAAGCGAAGGGACGATGAGGAAGACCAAGCCGCAACCTTAAGAAGGGCAAGCGCCCTTTGTAAACACCTTAGTTAGAGAGCACATTAGTGATAGTTAGTATGAGTTAGTTAGTTTTCTTTAGTTGTTAGAGTTGTTTAATAAAGTGCTCTCTCCTTTAATAAATAAGTATTCCACAAGTTGAGCTATTTTTGCCTATATATATATATTCTGGATATGTTTTTGTCTCCACCATAGTGTGCATGCAAGATAACAGAAAACAAGTGCGGGGGAGAAGAACAGGTGACCAAACAGCATCTTCCACGACCAAAATCAAGAAAACAGGAAAAGCACAGAACAAACGACTCGCACGACGAACCACGGCAGAACCCAGTTCGGCCACGTCTCGTCCACCACTCGGTTTGCTTCCTGAACTTTTTAAATTTTTGTAATTTGCTTTCCGTTTTGAATTTAAATAAAGATGCCCTGCTAAAATGTATTGATAACCTAAAATATAAAGTTTCACATGTTTATGATCTTAGAAATATTTATTGCTTTTGGGATGACCAGAATGAGGTTAGAATAATGAGAACCATCTTTCTCTTATCTTGTCTATGGAGAGTGCTTTAAAAATCATTAGCTAAGTTTCTCCTTTGTGATCAATAATATATCCCAACAGAGATTTATTGAAAATAAATTTGATTAAATGTTGCTTACTTGTATTGAGCTTCGTCAAATCTAAGAGCTATGTTGAAGCTTTGTCTATGTCTATGATCAAGATCACGCACACTGCTTTCACTAAAGTATCTATGCTCTAAGATTTTTGATCTTTGTCTTCCATATCATGAAAAAAGGTACAGCTAAAAAAAGAAGAAGAGAGAAAAATCCAAAGAAAGAAAAGAAAAAAATTATGAGTGGAGATAAAAGTGAGAGAGAGGAGAAAATGGACAGGTGTTCTAAGGGTAAGAAGAACCCCCCTCTCAGAAAAGGCATAAAAAAGAATAATGGACATGTGTCCGAGGGTGAGTAGAACCCAACTCTCCACAAAATAGTTGGATACCTTGTTCTAAAAAAATGGGAAAAGATAGAAGATTCTAAAGTCAGAGCAGTGGTTTTTAAAATTTGACACACGCACATATCTTGATCTACGACCTATGACAGGCCTATTCATGGATACAGATTTTTGACCCAGCAATATATGCAAGGTAAGTCTGCTACATCTTTACATTCTAAAAACTTCAAAAATATATTTGAGAGTATCACAAAGGAGTAAGCAAGGCTGCATTTTCTTTTCAAAAGTTATTCAAACACTCTGCGTTGACTTGATTTGAGAAATAAAGATGATATGTTTCTAACTATGCTCAGATATCCCCTAAGTACAGATATGACTAAGGAGTATAATTATGTTGATTCTTGTTGTAAACCATCCTTTTATCGAGGACGAGTAAAAGCCTAAGTGTGGGGGAGTTTGTTGACACATTTTATCTATAAATATTTCCCCTCACATTTACTGGAAAAGGGACTAAAATATAATTAGATCACCTTATTAGGGTTTATATTGACAATTTCCACGAGTTTTGGTGAATCTATGAATTTACAGGGACTATTCAGAAAATATACAAAGAAACCACTCTAGAAGACTCTAGAAGGCTTCGGAACTCAATGTGACTTAGCACCTAAGAAAGAAGCATCTAGAAGGATCAAGGACCCACCTGGCCGAAGTGGACCCCTAGGGGGCCCACCCCAGCCTGATCGTCCTGGTGGTGGGGTCGGTCGGCCCCCCTGGCGCCAAATGGGCCCAACTTCCAGAATGTTCTTCCACCGCCTATGAGGATCAATCTAAACCACAAGATAAGGTCGGTTTGATCGTACGGTGCACGTCATCTCCTCCGGGTTATATAAGCAGACCCCCTGACCCCAGGGCAGACAATAATTCATTTTATCAGATTCGCCATGCCTATCTGAGATTAGAGCTCTAGATTAGAATTAGAGTTGGAGAGTTAGTATCAAGTTGAGAGATTAGAGCCACGATCTATTTAGATCTAGCTAATCTTGTTCGAGAGGATTAGAGAGTGATTGAGGCGAAGCTAAAGGAAGGCCCAGACATGTCGCTGTCTCCTCTTCATTCTACCTATGGGATCAACTCCATTGGAGCCTGATCCTGAGACCTTGTGAAAAGGTCGACTTCTTATTCAAGTGAGTAACATTGTTTTTATTGTTCTTACGGTTCATAACTCTTTGAGTACTTTAATCCTGTCGCTCTTGAGTTAAAATTGCATGTTTAGTGTAAGCGTGGTGCTTAGACTAGCTAGCTTATGAATACCTTCTATATTCCGGATCGTGTGGTAGAAGCAGGAAGTGACCTTGTTCTCGTCTGTCCTTTGCAGTCCACCTCCCGTCTATAGAAACTGTTGGACCCCCCCCCATAGATTCTCAGGAGGTTCCCTTTCCTAAGTGTGCCTTCAGACAATCACCCCATAAGAACAATATAGACATAGCTTGTGAGCATAAGAACCAGACATCGTTAAGTTTTCCTTATCTCTCTTTCTATCAAGTCCTTGATAGCTACTCAGTGATTAGTTATATACCTCAGACCACTCTCTTTATCATTCTCCTTGTGGATTTGATATTTAAAACCCTCTCCTTGGTGGAATGCTCACCGGTATCCGTGTTCTTGCGGATTATCCATCATAATATTTCTATAGGCTTAACAAATACCAAAACATGTAGTGCACATCCTAGTCAGCTCCTTCCTCTCCACCTTTCGATATTACCGTCAGGTAGTTCTACATGAGGATGCATATGCAACATTTAATGGTGTGCTATTCTTGTTTGATGGTGATTGTGTACAGATTTATTAAATTTTTATAACTTCACAACAAAAGTAAGTCAGTCCAGGGGTGATTTTGTAGATATTAAGCCCAAGGTTTAAGGTGCCAGTAGGATTAAAAGGGATATGCCTATTTCCTTTTATAATAAGGTTGATTTACTTCCAAAATTCAATCTGGTAAACTATAGACAAGGTCACAGAGAGAAAATTTATAAGACATCATGGTTCAACCACTAAGCCACCAACCAAAATTCATATCAATCTGAGCTATACGATAAGCACGAAAAAACCACAAGTTCTAGCTGTCAAAATTAAGATTAAATCATCCAAAACGATTTAGACAAGATTTGGCTCAAAATTTTGATAAACAACAACTCTGGTACAAAACTAAGTTACACACCAAAATTTAGCTCCACAAGCTCAATATATCAAACTACACAAAAATGACAAATTTCAGCCTGTGTTGACGGAGTTTTTGGTGCACCAAACATGTTCATTACACATTGGTTTGGACTTGATTATGAAACTAGTGTTGGGGAATTCGGGAAAACCCGTCACCCTCGAAACGTCGAGTTTAACGGAATTCTCAAAGCATGTTTTTCAGGAGCGGGGAATTCGCGATTCTCGGAAGTCTGGGACTGCGGAGTCTCGAATTCGCGAATGTGCAGAGTTCGGGAATCTTGATTCGGTGAAGAGGCGGAGTCATGAACATGCGGAAGCCCGGAATCTCAACTGTTGATGGTCCGAACTTCGGAGATTTGCCGATTCGGGAATCTGATGAAGACTCTGTTCGGGACTCAGGCGCAAGGACACGCACGAACCTGCTGGGAAGCAAGAGCCACTTCGGGAATCTGTAGAAGACCTAGTTCAGGAATTTCGGGCGAAGACATTCACGAATCACGGGAGAAGCAAAGTCAAAGTTGTAGTCCCAAAAAGTCGGGTTTAGAGTGTGAACTAGTGGCGGACTTGTAAATGTGTAAGGGGAAAAGACATTCTTGTGTGTGTTCACATTAGGAATATTCTCCGAGCCCGAGGGTGTTATCGGAATGTAAAAGTCCCTTCGTCTCCCTATAAAAGGGGGCGCGAGGGCACGTGTAAACGGATTCAGACTTTTTTGGGACTTGTGCTATTTGCAGGAGGGGTTTCAGTCTCTTTGTGCCCTAACTGTGCTATTGAACGTGTTAAGAACTTTCACTTGTGTTAGGGTAGTATTCCGAATTGTTCGGGTACCCCCAACATTGGCGCCCACCGTGGTCCAGCCGAAAAGAAACTCACGATGCCACCTCAGAAGAAGTCAAAGAAGACTGCTCCAGTGCAGGCCAACCAGGAAGATCGCCATCTCACCCAGGGGAACGAAAATTCGTTTGTTCCTGAATCCTCGAACGTAACAGACCAGCAGCGAAGAGAGAAGCTCGAAGCCCTCATGAAGGCAAGAGCAGAAAAAACAGCTCACATCCAAGAACAACCTGCTGAACAGCAAGAGCACGAGAATGTTGATGCTGATGATGATTCCATAGACAGAGAGCTAGCCATGGTCCACCAAAAGATACAACAGCTGCAGAAAGACAAAGAAAAGTTCGCGGCTCAGTTGCAGGCGAAGAGGAAAATCTCTGATAAACTAGAACAGCTGAACAAAGCAAAGGAACAGATACAAGCAATACAGAGAGAAATAGACGAAATGAAAGAGCAAGAGAACAGCTCCATGTGGCAAGAAACACCGCAGCGGAGAACCCCGCGCCCGCAAGAGAATCCCCGAAGGAAAACTTCTTCGCGGGAAACGGAGTCTCACACTTCGTGGATTCTGAATCACCACTGTCAATAGGGCTGCAAACAGCACCTTGGCCGCCGAAGTTCAAGCCAGTCTCTCTTCCCAAGTACAACGGTTTCGGAAACTCCAGGCAATTTCTCATGAGATACGAGTCACCGTGAATTCGGCGGGGAGGAGATGATGTTGAACTCGCCAAATCCTTCATCATAGCTTGCGAAGGACCAGTACTGAATTGGTACTCATTGCTGCCTCCACACTCGATCTACAGCTGGGTAGATCTCAAAACAAAGTTCATGCAAGCGTTTCAGATGTTCCATGACACAACAGCCGAAGCCTCAGATCTGTATAACTGCAAGCAGAAGGACAGGGAACCACTGCGAAACTTCGTGAGAAGATTCATGCAACAGAGGTCTCAGATCCCCGACGCTGATGACAAGACAACGATCAAGGCACTGATCAAGGGTCTCACCCCAGGGCCAACAACCTCCCACCTCACAAGAAAGAAGCCTGAGACAGTTGAAGAACTATTTCGGGAATTGGAGGATTACATTCTGTCTGATGATGACCACCGCAAGAGAGTAGCCGAACGAAACGAGGCAAGACAGGGCGGCAGAGATATGACTCGGCGGGCACCACCCCAAAGATCCACGAAATGTAAACGGTGTTGCAAATCCTCAACAACAGGAAGAAAGCGAGGCCAAGTGCCGGGGGGAGGATTCGATCATAGAGGAAGGGGGAGAGGAAGAGGAACCCCAAGCCTCCCGAACCACAACCCAAGAGATCCACACTTCTACGCCGTATCATGGAAGAGGCCATAGCACCGAAGGGTGCCCGGAGACAAAGAAGAACATGGCACGAATCCAACAAGAAAAGGCACGCGATGAGCATCGCATCCTCGATGCCAACCCGGTTTCGGCCGAACTTCGGCGACCGCGGTTCGCAAGTCCGCGATCAAGCTCTGTACCGGTTCGGCAATTTCCACAATCGCAATCGAGCATGGCAGCCTTCACAACAATTCTTCCCTTAGTCGCAAGCGATACGGTCGATCCGGCGGCCGCGGCCCATTCGGGAAATCTTGCCACCGCCTCCCGAAAGCTCATCAAGGCCTCGGTCAAGTTCGGGACATCGAACTCCAAAGCATTGCCATCGTTCGGGACTATCATGCCAATCACGGGTGGATCTGCCATGGAATTTGAAACAAAGAAGCGGCGAAACAACTACTTCGGATCCGTGAATACCATCATCAATGATGGCCCGGTACCGCCCGCCGAGTGGGCGAAGGTGCCAATCACCTTTACGAGAAGAAGATTTCGAGGCTGAAATCCGCGATCCACAACGATGCCATGGTGATTGAAGTCAACATTGCTGGATGGGTCATAGGAAAAATCTTGGTGGACAACGGAAGTTCGGCGGACATCCTATTCCACGAAAACATTCGAGAAAATGAATGCGAGTCGGCACATGTTGGACCCACCGAGTACCCATTGCGGGGGTTCGGAGGGAAGCCCATCAAGCCGGTTGGAAAAATATCACTCCCGGTTTCTTTCGGAGATCTTGAGAATGCCGAACCGAGAACCTCACCTTTGATGTGGTTGACATATATCACCCGTATCTTGCGATCTTCGGCGGGGGTTTCATGAACAAGTTCGATCTTTGTCATAAGGCAACGGTTCCTATGCATGAAGATGCTCGCGCCCAAAGGGGTTATCACGGTATTCGGCAATCAACAAGAGGCCGGGGAACATAGAAAAGGGCCACACGCCCGGTCAAACGAATGTGTATCGGTGAAAGCACCGAAGAGAGGAAGGAAACCTATGAAGAGCCGAAGCGGGACAAAGAGAAAAATAACATAGCCGCGAGAAGATGAAACAAAGAGAGTGTATCCGGACGACATGCCCGACATAGCGGTCATAATAGGGGCGAACCTCGGCGCCGAAGAGGATGATGAACTCATACACTTCCCGAACAGAAACAAGGATGTTTTCGCGTGGTCGGCCAAAGATTTGCAAGGCGTTGACAGAGACATAATCGAACATGTCCTCGAAACGGATGACAAGATACCGCCCAAGAAGCAAAAACTTCGGAAAATGTCCGACGAAAAGGTCAAGGCGGTGGAAGAAGAAGTTCGAGAGGTTACAGGATGCCCAAGTGATCGAGAGAGGTCAAGTACCCGGTCACGGTTAGCCAACACCGTGCCGGTCAAGAAGAAAAATGGCAAATGGAGAATGTGTGTCGACTTCACCGATTTGAACAAGGCGTGCAAGAAGGACGATTTTCCCTTGGAAAGGGTAGACAAAATCGTGGATGATGCAACCAACGGTGAGATGCTTTCGCTCCCGGACATGTTCTGCGGGTATCATCAAATCAGAGTTCGCAAAGAGGACGAAGAGAAGACAAGTTTCATCACTCCTTTCGGAACATTTTGTTTCGTAAGAATGCCAGAGGGGCTGAAGAATGCGGGGTGCACGTTTTCAAGGATGATAGCAATAGTGCTTGCACCAGCAGATTCGGAGAAATATCTTGGCATACGTGGATGACATAGTTGTCAAAAGTATTCAGAGAAAAGACCATATCAGTGATTTGGCGAAATGTTTGCGAACTTGAGGACAAGCAAACTTGAAGCTAAACCCCGGAAAAATGTGTGTTCGGAATTCACAAGGGAAAAGTTCTTGGATGCCTAGTTTCAACGAAAGGCATTGAAGCAAACCACGACAAGATAAAGGCTCGATGGAAATGCAAGAGCCGGCCCTCGATGAAAGATGTTCGAAGTTGACACGGAGAGTGGGCGCCCTCAACAGATTCATCCCCAGAGCTGCAGAAAGAAGTTTGCCATTCTTCCAAGTTCTCAGAAGTGCCAAGAAATTCCAGTGGTCCGAACCTCAGAAGCAGGCCTTTCACGAACTAAAGAACTACTTGTCCAGCATGACCAAACTCTGTCCTCCCGAGCCAAAATCGCCGCTTCGCCGTATGTGTCCGCATCAAATTCGGCGGTAAAGCGCAAGGTCTTCGGTACGGGAAAAGCAAGAAGAAGGAAAGCTCGGGCAAATTCCCGTATATTTCGCCTCGAAGCATTGTACGGTTCCAAGGTTTTTTATTCCGAACTGGAGAAGATCGCGTATGCGGTCATCATGGCAGCAAGAAAGCTAAGACACTACTTCGAGGGCCATAGAATAAGAGTTATCACCAACCAACCGTTAAGTGACCTGTTCGCAAACAGGGAGGCATCCACCCGAATCATCAAGTGGGGTGCTGAACTCTCCGAGTATGTGGTGGATTTCGAAAGAAGAAGTGCAATAAAATCGCAAGTCCTGGCAGATTTCGTCGTGGACTGGACCTCACCTACTCAGAATCTGGAGGAAAATATGCCCGAACCTTGGGTAGTGCAGTGTGATGGAGCATGGTGTTACAAGGGGGTTGGAATTTCGGCTGTTGTAACATCGCCGACGGGCGTGGTCATAAGATATGCAGCGCGGCTCGTATTCGCGAACAATGAATACTCCACGAACAATACAACGGAGTACGAAGCTCTCTCGCTGGCATTGAGAAAAATGAAAGCCTTGGGGCAGCAGACCTTCATAATCAGAACGGATTCGAAAGTAATCCAGGAACACATCGAGAAGGAAAGCGAGGCCAGGAATCCAGTTCTCATGAAATATCTTGAAAAGTCAGAGAAATGGAAAGACACTTCAAAGGATATTCAGTCCAGCACATCCCAAGGGATGATAACAATGAGGCGGATAAACTGGCGAAGGCAGCGGCCGGAAATCAAGAGCTACCACCGGATGTTGTTGACGGTTAATGTTTGTATCAAAGTTCGTTCGTGACTCGCAAGCGTACAAGTCTCCCGTCGTAGTCAAGGGACCCTTCTTCCCTCGAGTGGTGAACCCAAGGTATCGAATCCGTGGAACAAATGTGTGACGCAAGAATTAATCTATTAAAGCCAAGTAATCTTCAATAATCGATAAAAGACCTAATGCATCTAAGTAAAAGACACAAAACGAATCTAATCTACTAAAAACCGGAGAAAACAAAGTAAGATTAGGTAGATAAACCGATCTAGAGGGATCGGGGTAAGCCTTTCGTTGAAGTTCCAAGCAAAAGAAGAAGTAGCAAATCGAATCTTAATAAAAGCCTCTTTAAATCGTGGTTTCCCGTCCAAATCCGAAAACATCCGCCTTTCGAGACCCCCGTTCGTCACAACGTATCCCTATTCATGCGGGGAGCTTAGGGCGAGTCAAAAGACAAGTCGAGATTCTTTCGGAGGATCCGGCGTGTACCTCTAGCCACCGCGGCTACAAGAACACCCTATGTAATCTATCTCGAGAATAGAATTGGAATAAGCAAAGCCGATCGAAAAACGAAATCTTCGAGGAAACACTTGATCGCTGGGAAAAGATTCAACTTGATAATTCAACTATAACAATGATACATACACAAGATCACCACCGGGATCCTTCCTTGATCTTGCTTCTAGCTCGGGGAACTCCGACGTGGTCTTCCTTGCAAGGTTCCCACGTCGGCTAGGGAAACCCTAGTCAACTAGCTCGACCCTCTCCTCTCCTAGATGGTGTCCCTCTCCTCTCTGCTTCTCGGCGGCCGAAGACGAAATCTTCTCTCCGTGGCTCTCGGTCAGGGGACTATAAATAGCCCGATCGGCGGCTAGGGCAAAGGGCGTCGCATTTGGGCCCTAAATGGGCCCGGGCCGACCGGCCCGGGCCGGCCGGCCGGGCCCATTTAGGCCCGGCCCCGCGGGCTCCTTTGCCCGAGGTCGGTTCCCTTGCTTCCGGATGCTTCCCCCTTCGCATATGGGTCCATGTCGTCGGTTTCTCTCCGAATTGGACTCAACTCCTTGTCTTGGAAGATTCAAGACTTTTCCGGTCGGGTCCCCGGAGTATGTCGTCTTCTCGGATCAAGTCCCCGGCTTCTTGGAGTTAGTTTTGCTTCATTGCATGACTTGTTCGGGGCTTCAAAGTCTTGTCATGAGGTGCTTGATGAACTTATCCCGAAAGTCTTGCATTCAACACTAAATCCCCGCATAAACATTAAACTCCAAAAACGACATGCACACGTGAACTTGTTATACCACGGGGGTTAGTACCAATGGATAAAGTATAAAATTCATGCCAACACCGAAGGTAAACTCATGGCTAGGTTGACGGATTTTCCACCGTCAACATCTCCCCCATGCTTAAACCTTGCTCGTCCTCGAGTAAGCCTTCGATGGATATCTTCATTGCTAAACAATGTTTAAACTTTGCATTTGACCATACATGAGAAAACATAATGCTCTCAAAATATTAATTCATTAAAGTTCCATAATGTACTAGCCTTCATCTCTACGGAGGGTGGATTCTTATTAAGCTTATCCCACAAGTATTAACATGCTCACAAAGTTTTAAATGGATCTCGAATTTTTGAAATGAAGATCGAGATAAAGAAAAGCTAAACCAAATTCACAAATTTAAATCATCTCATGTATTGCTCATAAACTCTCATCTCACTTGTCTCTCAAGCCTATATATTCTACTCCTTTCCCTCTCATATATATGTGGAAGGCTTTATATGGAGCTTTGGGAAAGTTTAGTCCTAACAAGAATTTATAAGTGAGGTGTTGTCATAACAAGACAAGCTTCTCATGGTCTTACCGAGACTCGTCAAAAAGGTCATTGGAAAATAATGTTAAATCAAGGAGGGGAAAGAGAAAAATACACACACTTTTAGATAGGTGGACATGTGCAAATGGCGAGAGAGTGATCCCGAGGCACAAAAGAAGTCCTCGTTATCGGATTGCACATGGTTGGAAAATGAGAATGGATCTTTTTATCTTGAAGCCTTGAATGCACTCTTAGAGAACCGGGGAGTTCATTTTACGCACAAATATATTTTTTTCTTTTTCTTCTCTTTCTTATATTTCTCATTCTTTTCTTTCTTTCTTTCTATATATATATATATTTTTTCTTTCTTCACCTTGGAAGTCATGTACATCGCCGAATTTTTTTTTCTTTCATCATTATATATTTTTTTTTAAAAATACTCCCTTTTGAACTCTAAGGCAGCACCGTACCTACCTCCTCCCCCATGCTTAGACGTTGCTCGTCCTCGAGCAAAGAGGCGAAAAATAAGGTAGGTACCGGATATTTTTCCTTGGAGAGATACTTGAAATCTTCAACGTTGGCACCGTCTTGCGATCTTCCTTGAATTGATGATCCATTCTCAATGATAGGTTGTGGTCAAGGAGGTAATCACAAAAAATTGATATTTGGTTTTAAGGGTGGATATCCGGCGAAGTTTGTGAGACCACCGATGTGGGGGTACACAATGCACGGATAAAAGGCTAGCAAAAAGATAGATACGCAAAAACGGAATGACCAGCTTCTTAGTCTCGGGCCAGAGAAATCATGGCCTGCAATAACTCACTCAAAAATAAATCTTGTACACTAAGGTTTATGCACTCAAATATATATAAGGCTTTGGATAGGTAGAGCAACACACAAGTGATATTTGTGACAAGGTTAGCAATATTTTTGAGCATAAAAGACATCTTCAATCCATTCATAACTTGAGAGCACATAAAACACTATGGGTCTTTATTTTAATCATAACCTCTGCTGAAAATTAAGCTAGCATTTAAATAAATTCAGATCTGTATTTTTTTAGAGAGCACTAGCTTAAACATGCATAAATCAACTACAAAGATGAACAAAGCTGCAATTTTAATCATATATCAACATGGCACAGATTTTGTAACTTTTCCAATGATAAAAATCAAGGTGGTGACTTTATTAAAGGTGATATCAAGCTGAAATACACACTGAAAATAAGCATAACAAGCTTGCTGAAATTTAAATAAAAACAGAAAAATACTACGCAAACACATAAGAGCAAAAGCTGAAAATTACAGAGAAATAGAAAAGAAGAGAAAACTAAAGTTCCTTAAGTCCTCTAATCCTCCGCCGGTGGTTGATGTTGATAGTCTTGATAATAATAGCCTTGCTCATAATATGAATGAACGCTTCCTCCGTCGAATTGATTTGGCTCAACAAGGTGGAGGCGACCAAGTTCAAAGGCAATATTTGCGTTGCCTTCACCGAGTTGAGCTGCGTTGGATTGGATGGCTGCGATATTTTGAGCATTTCTTGCAGCGTATCCTCCAATAATAGCCATGCTTTGTTGTGGTTGGGGATGATGAGCGTAGGCCTCCGCGAAGTTAACGTTGGGCACAACGTAATTTTGAGGGGGTACCGGTGCACCACCCCCCCATGCTTGTTGTTGAGACCCTCCGTAATAACTAGGCGGAGGAGGAACCCCGCCGGATGGTTGCACATTGGGTTGTGCTCCACCCTCTTGTGCGGAGGATGTTCCCTCTTCTACGATCCTTCCTCTTTTGTTCTTCCTTGCGGGGACAAGTATTCCCTCTTCCAACCAATCTTCCCTTCCTTCGGTGAAAAGCCTAAGCCTCTCATCCGAAGAGGGAGGTTCACAATGGCCAATCGGTAACCTCTTCTCTCATCTCCACTAATGTACTTGCCTTGCCGCAAGTACTCAAAACCGAGAGAGGTACCGCGCAAAAGGTGAGCGGGGTTTCTTGCGATCCCCGGTCGCAAGGAAAAGGCCAACATGGAGAGGTAACACCCCGAACCAATATCACTAGCCCCCGATGTTGCTTCACAACACCAACGGTTGATCATGAGGTAAGAGGGGTCGATTGGCTGCCCGGCAATCAAAGCCGAGTATAGCCAATTTAACTCCGTGTCGGTCACCTTTGTTTCCCTCATCCTCCCCAATACCCTCTTGCACATCCAAGAGTGAAATATCCGGATAATGGGGTTGCGGATGCTTTTGCGTTGTTGATGGGCATCTCCGGAGATCATGCCCCAAAATTCCGCCAACATGCCGGGAGGCACGTCGACTTTCTCCGAGCGCCCTTGTGGAACCCAAGCAGCTCCCTTACGTGCTCGTAGGGAACCACTTGTTGGATTCCCTCCAAACGGAATGACAAGCATTGCACCCCATCATCATCAACGATGGGTGCCATAGTCATTAAAATTTCCAAGGTGTAACCCAAGTGGGTGTCCACCGAGATTCCGTTGGAGAATTGAATCCACCCGAGGTGCCCCAACATGTAGTTTATGTCGGTGCGAAAACCCAAGGTGTGGAGTGCTTGGTCGTCGATCTCGACGTTTGGCACAAGCCTCTTCTCAAGATTGGCGAGCCTATCCTCCTCCTCCACCGACATGATGATGAAGCCGTACGAAGATTGTGTCGGGGTGTAAGGAGGTGGTGCGGTTGAGCGAGTCGATCGTCGTGGTGGCGCGGGCTGCTCCTCCGTGTGCCCACGAGGTTCGGTGAACCTCATGGAAGTGCTTCTCGCAGCCCTCATCCCACCAAGGAGGAGAGCGTCGTTCCTCCTCGGTGGTGCCGTGTCCGTCTCCATGCTCCGGGGAGACTCGGAAACCGAGTGCCTCCTCGAAGACGTGGTTGATGACGGCTTCGACGACGACGAGCTCTTCTTCTTAGAGAAGAGACTTGTGGTCTTCTTCCACATGCTTGCTGCACTCTCTCTTCAACTAAAAATCCGGGTTGCAACCGGTAAACTAGACACTTAAACTCTTTGCTTCGGATGTGGACTTTGAGTGGATTAGGGAGGTGGACTTTTTCTTGAGCTCTCAAGCTTGGGTGGTTGGCTAAGTCTACGGAGGTTCCGAGCACACAAACTTGAACACACAAACAAGGGAAGGAGAGGGAAGCTTGCTGCGCAGAAGACGGGCGCCGGGGGGCACCATTTATAGGGCAGGCCGGCCGGCCTAGGCCGGCCGGCCCCGTGGCTCCAACGGCTCCTCCTCGGTGCGTCTTTCTCCCAAGCACGATCATTTCGCCTCCGCAACTTTCCTGCCCGCGTGCTCCACGAGTTGCACCGCCCAAACGCTCTCGTCCACTCCTTTTCTTGAATTATTGGTCCTCCCACTTGATGCTCCATGCTTTGGGTCATGTCCATGCTCCCTAGCTCCACTTGCTTCACATGCCACCATTGAAATCCTGCAAAGTTGATGCTTGCTGCCCACCATGCTTGTCCTTTGCATGTGGAGTGGGTGAAAGTTGATAAAAGGGAATCCAATGGTGCATGCATGATTAATTCAAACTTGATTGCCTCCATTTAGGTGTGTTTAAGGTTAAGCACTCCTCTAATTCGAGTTTTAAAATATTTTTCAGAGCCATGCAAGAGCTTGAACATAATTTTAGAGAAGTTTTTAAACCATTAAAAACAAATGTAAGTCGAAAATATTTTTCGACTACGTCGATTTTCGTCTTACCGGTATAGTTTGCTTTCATCGGTTGAGAGCGAACGTTTTCCCGGTTTGATCATGGGGGCATAGGTTTAGGTTCTAATTTTGGCTAAATAAGAAAGATTTTGAATAAAACAAAATTAGAATGGGCTTAGAAAAAATTCCAATCCTAGAGAAACCAAGGGTAAAGATTTTTAAGAACAACCAAAAGCTTTGATTTCTAGGTTCACGCGAGTCCTACCACGTGCTGAATTTTTATAACACTTGAATATAAATCGTGGCTCTACTCGTGTGGTTTTAGCATGAAAAATAAGCCAACCTCAGCACCATAATGAGGGTGAAAGGTTGAGCTAAGGTTCTGAAATTATTTGGTTGAGGGGTTTCTCGAAAAGAAAAGAATCAAACAAGCACATAGGAGGGTTCATGCAAAGGGTTTATGATAAAGCAAACATTCAATCAAGAATTATGTCTCTAATATTGTTCAACCACTTCTAAGTCTAATGTCTTGCGTAGTAAAACTCAAAAACTAAATTATTAAAAATACTCGAAAAACCTGGAATCGGGTTGTCCTCCCGTAGCTTATTCTTGACTTGACTTGACGAAACGGGTTGCCTCCCGCCTAGCGCTTCGTTTATAGTCTATAGCTAGACTTCTTCACTTGATTACTCCGGATCAACGCTCTTTGCGGGCGTTGCAATCTTGGGTACCCACTTCCGCACCATCTTGGGCGCGGGCTTGTCTTTTGGCTTGGCTGTCTTAGTCATTTTTTTGGTCTTCACAGGCGGCTTCTCTTCCTTTGTCTTGACGGATGCAACACCTTCTTTAATTTTCGTTACGTTCACTTTTTTCGGCTCCTTCTTCTTTTTCAGCCCCTCCGTTTGTTTTGGTTCTATCTTCACTCCAATCATGTTGCATGCCTCAATCCTTGGACGGAACTTGAAGGAACTCCTTTCTCCGTTGATATCGAACATGATCTCCCCCTTGCCAACATCAATAGTTGCTCCCACCTTTGTCTTGAGGAACGGCCTCCCTAGGATGAGCGGCGGCTTCTCCCTCTCTCCCATCTCGAGCACAACGAAGTCGACGGGGATGAAGTGGTGTCCAATCTTTACGGGTACATCTTCGGCAATGCCCAAGGGATAGCGAATGGAGTTGTCACCCGACTCCAAACATATTCCCGTAGGCTCCATCGGTAGGCGTAACTTCTCGAACACATCCCTCGGCATGACACTCACACTAGCTCCAAGGTCGCATAACGCCTTCTCGAAGTTGAAAGAACCAACCGAACATGGAATTGTAGGGCACCGGGGTCTTTTTGCTTCTCCGGCCCATAAGCAATAGCCGCACTACACTCCTCGGACATCTTGACATGATCTACCCCGAGTGTTGCTATCTCATATTTATTTGCAAGTATGTCTTTAAAGTAACGAGAATATGTAGGTACTTGTAGGGCATCTAGTAACGGCATGTTGATGCTAAGTCTACGCACAACTTCCACAAACTTCTCAAAGTGGTTGTCAAGTTTACCTCGGAAGTAGCGTGGCTTGAGTTGCGGTATCCTCGTGTCATCTTCCGGCATCTCAAATTCGGGTTCCTCGGTGACGATCCCCGTAACCTTCTCTTTAGCAGCTCCTTCCACCTCGGTGGACGGTTTCGGCTTTCTTGCTCCCGCGGTACGTTCCGGATCTTCGGTCTCCTTCCCCGAACGTGTTTGAATGGCCTTCGCCGATTCGGGACATTTGGGTTGTCCCGAAGCTTCCCTTCATCATTAGTGAGGCGCCCCGCAAGTTGTCCAACTTGCGTCTCGAGCATCTTCATCATGTTGAGCACTTGATGATTGGAACTTCCGACCTCCGTCACTTTGCTATCGATGTTCTCCAACACCTTGTCTATGGTCTTGAACTTGGTGACGGTGTCCTTGTTGATCTTAGCTTGCTCATCCATGAACTCCTTCAATTGTATCCGAAGTGGAACCGCGTTAGGAATAGATGAGCTTGCATTAAATTGAGGCCTACCTTGCCGTAGCGGAAGTTCGGCAATTCTCCCTTCCTCATGTAGTCGAGCACTTTGGCTTCCTCGGACAATCTTTGCGGACATGGCCATACTCTCCACATTCTTCGCATGTGGACCTTGCTTCGGCGGCCTTCAAGTCTTGAGCCTCTTTCTTTTCTATCTCCATCTTCTCCAACCTCCTCATGAGCGAGTCGATCTTGCCTTCAAGTATGTCTTCCTTCTCCACTTGCAAGACTCCTTTGACGTTCCCCATAGGTTGAGCCGGGTGTAGGCGCCGGATGACGCCCACGTGTCATTATCCGCGACCTTCTTGAATAACGTGAAAGCTTCCGTCGGTGTAAGCTCGATGATAGATCCTCCCGCCGATGCATCGATGATCGTCCTTGACGCCATGGTGAGTCCTTGATAGAACTTTTGCACGAGGTCTTCTTTCGGGAACTTGTGATGTGGAACCGCCCGGTGTACTCGTTGAAGCGCTCGAATGCCTCCGAGATAGTTTCGTAGGATATTGAACAAAGGTGGCAATCTTATTACGCAAGCTTTGAGTTTTACCGGTGAGTAGTATTCCTTCATGAAAGCCTTCATCAACGTGTTCCAATTTTGCACCGTCTCCGCCGGTTGAGAGTGGAACCATTGCAACGCCTTCCCGAGTAGTGAAAACGGAAAAAGCCTTGCCCTCATTTGATCTTGAGTCACCCCCTCCATATTGAAAGTCTGACATAGTTGAATGAATGCTTGGAGGTGAAGGTTCGGATCCTCTTTGCCGGTGAAGGGTGAATGTTGCACCATGCGGATTGTTGAGGTCTTGATCTCGAACGGTCTTCCGATCTCGTCGAGGTTCAAGATTGGTAGGTCGATGATGTCTGGGGTGCATAGCTCCCCAATCTTGCGTTCTTCCGGTGGTTGGTCACCCATCGGTGGAAGTCGGTTCTCCCGCGGACTTTGAGGTGGTGAATTCTCCGGAGATTCCGCGATCCTTCGTCTTCCGACTCCGAATCTACAAAATCCAGCTTTTTAGCTTGATGTGCTTCGCGTCTCCTTAGCTCGTAAAGTTTTTCCGGATCATCCACAAAATTATTGGGTTTGTTGGAGAGGTAGCCGTCCATCTCCGTTAGGGTTAGCAATAAACAAAATATGCAAAAGAAACTAGAAAACAAAACAAATCTATAAAGACTAGAGTTAGACAAACTAGATTAGATGTATTTTGAGGATGATTGAAGCTTATTAGATGCAAAAATAAAACAAAATCAGTACTGAAAATTACAAAAAAAAGCAATAAAAAATCAAATCTTGATCACTTGTTCCCGGCAACGGCGCCAGAAAAAGGGGCTTGTTGACGGTTAATGTTTGTATCAAAGTTCGTTCGTGACTCGCAAGCGTACAAGTCTCCCGTCGTAGTCAAGGGACCCTTCTTCCCTCGAGTGGTGAACCCAAGGTATCGAATCCGTGGAACAAATGTGTGACGCAAGAATTAATCTATTAAAGCCAAGTAATCTTCAATAATCGATAAAAGACCTAATGCATCTAAGTAAAAGACACAAAACGAATCTAATCTACTAAAAACCGGGAGAAAACAAAGTAAGATTAGGTAGATAAACCGATCTAGAGGGATCGGGGGTAAGCCTTTCGTTGAAGTTCCAAGCAAAAGAAGAAGTAGCAAATCGAATCTTAATAAAAGCCTCTTTAAATCGTGGTTTCCCGTCCAAATCCGAAAACATCCGCCTTTCGAGACCCCCGTTCGTCACAACGTATCCCTATTCATGCGGGGAGCTTAGGGCGAGTCAAAAGACAAGTCGAGATTCTTTCGGAGGATCCGGCGTGTACCTCTAGCCACCGCGGCTACAAGAACACCCTATGTAATCTATCTCGAGAATAGAATTGGAATAAGCAAAGCCGATCGAAAAACGAAATCTTCGAGGAAACACTTGATCGCCGGGAAAAGATTCAACTTGATAATTCAACTATAACAATGATACATACACAAGATCACCACCGGGATCCTTCCTTGATCTTGCTTCTAGCTCCGGGAACTCCGACGTGGTCTTCCTTGCAAGGTTCCCACGTCGGCTAGGGAAACCCTAGTCAACTAGCTCGACCCTCTCCTCTCCTAGATGGTGTCCCTCTCCTCTCTCGCTTCTCGGCGGCCGAAGACGAAATCTTCTCTCCGTGGCTCTCGGTCGGGGGACTATAAATAGCCCGATCGGCGGCTAGGGCAAAGGGCGTCGCATTTGGGCCCTAAATGGGCACGGGCCGACCGGATCGGGCCGGCCGGCCGGGCCCATTTAGGCCCGGCCCGGCCGCGGCTCCTTTGCCCGAGGTCGGTTCCCTTGCTTCCGGATGCTTCCCCCTTCGCATATGGGTCCATGTCGTCGGTTTCTCTCCGAATTGGACTCAACTCCTTGTCTTGGAAGATTCGACGCACTTTTCCGGTCGTGTCCCCGGAGTATGTCGTCTTCTCGGATCAAGTCCCCGGCTTCTTGGAGTTAGTTTTGCTTCATTGCATGACTTGTTCGGGGCTTCAAAGTCTTGTCATGAGGTGCTTGATGAACTTATCCCGAAAGTCTTGCATTCAACACTAAATCCCCGCATAAACATTAAACTCCAAAAACGACATGCACACGTGAACTTGTTATACCACGGGGGTTAGTACCAATGGATAAAGTATAAAATTCATGCCAACACCGAAGGTAAACTCATGGCTAGGTTGACGGATTTTCACCGTCAACGGATGTGTTCTTTGAAATCATCGGAGAACCTTCAATCAAAGATTCAAGAACTCAAATCGTGAATATGGTGGAAATTCCGACCGGAGAGCGAGAAATAATGGCCTACCTAAGGGGACATTACGAACCACAAGATGAACCGGAAGAGAAAAGGTTGAGGCAAAGGGCTCGGGGCTATACGGTGGTAAATGAAGAATTGTACAAATCGGGAGTCACCGAGCCTTGGCTACGCCGCATCACCTCCGAAAAAGGTCGTGAACTCCTAAAAGAAATTCAAAATGGATTTTGTGGGGCACACATAGGCACCGGGGCTGCGGGCCGGCAAGGCGATAAAACAAGGATTCTATTGGCCAACCATAAACATCGACGCAAGATGTTGGTTCGGCAATGTGAAGCATGCCGGAAGACGGGAAATCGCCGGAATCCGCCTTCAATGCCGTTCATTTAATTCCTCCAACCCGGCCTCTCGCAAAGATGGGGCATGGACCTAGTAGGCCCGTTGCCAACGGCTCGGGGTAATTGCCGATTCGCGGCCGTAGCGGTCGACTATTTCACGAAGTGGGTAGAAGCAAAACCACTCGCGAACATCACGGCGGCAACGGTTCGAAATTCTTTTGGCGAACATAATGCGGGTTCGGAGTTCCTAGAGAACCGACGGTTGATAATGGCAAACGGTTGACCGCTACACCTTCAAAGAGTATTGCGGAACCCTAGGCACACAAGCGAAATTTTCATCGGTATATCATCCACGGTCCAATGGAGCGAGTTGAAAGAGCCAATGGCTCGATTTTTTTCGGGAATCAAGAAATGCTTATTTGATCGGAAAAAGGGAAAGTGGGTGGATGAGCTTCCAAAGGTGATCCGGTCTCACAACACCACGGTTTCAAGGGCAACGGGTTTCACACCTTTTCGCCTACTCTTCGGGACCGAGGCTATGACACCGAGAGGAGATCAAGAATGAAAGCATGAGAGTCTTGAAAGGAAAAGAGATAGAGGAAATTGATAAGAAGGTGGAGAAAGACATGATAGAGCCGACAATCCTTGAAGCAACGAGAAAACATTGAGAAGTACCGAGAGAGAGACAAGGGCATGGAGAGACAAAAAGGTGGTTCGGAAGAACATCAAAGCTGGTGATCTTGTCTTGAAAAGAAAGAAAAATTGGGAGAACCCAGGAAAACTTCATGAGTCATGGGAAGGGCCTTACATAGCTAGGGAAACAGATATGCCAGGGGCTTTTCGCCTGATGGAGCAGACTGGCGAAGAGTTGCCGTATTCGTGGAATGCCGATAGACTAAAGAGATATTATCCATGAAGACCCTAGTTGTACATAAATGTAGTAGGTAGTAGTTTTTTAATTTTCGTAAGTTTACATTGTAGGAAAACAAAAGCCCGAATCACGTGTCTATAAGTGACTTCGGGAAAAAATTAGTTTTATTTCTTAATTGTAGTACTAGATGTCGGGGACCGCCCTAGGGGTCCCCTCAAATAATGGGGGAACCCTTACTTAAATTCCTGCATCAAAATAAGCTAAGCCTAACCATGCGAGAAACTAACCACGCGGGACATGGCCCATGCGAGCGGGACTTCGGAGGCCCACCAAGACGGCTCGTCTGTAAGACCCCTCGAGCAGGCTCCGCCTCGCCCGAGGGTACGCTCCTCCTCGAACGGGCTCCGCCCCGTTCGAGGGGGCAACCCCCTCCTCGAACGAACTCCGCCCCGTTCGAGGGGCGACCCCTTCCCTCGAGCGGTCCCGCCCCCGCTCGAGGGCTCGATCCCCCTCGAGCGGGCCTCGCTTCGCTCGAGGGTCCGCTCCACCCTCGGCCGGGGCCCGCCACGCTCACGGGCGCCCCGCGCGCGTGCGCCGCCCCCGTACTTGGGCATTTAACGCCCGACGCCGCGGGGACGGCGTCATCATGCGCCGGGGCTCACGCCCGTGCCGCCGCACCAACTCCCCGGGGAGGAGCCCATCCCCGCTACCGTGGGATGGACCGTGCGGTACGGCCGGTGTCGGCCCCGTGACACCGTGCGTCCGCTCTTTGTACGGCTAACGCGCGCGACCCTCGAAAGGGGGCGGGCGCACCCTCGACTCCACTTTCCCGTGACCCTGCCGGGTTGGGTGAGGGGCGCTAGGCGGTGGGCGGCCATCCCGGCCACGCGTAACGGCGCGGCCGCCGTACCCACGCGTGCGGGCGCACGCCCGACTCCGCGGCGCACGCCCGAACACCGCAGGCAACCACTCCACCACCGCGAGCTCATTGGGAAGGAACGCCGTTCGCCCGCTCCCGTACCCCCGTACCGGCCATCATCGGCACCTCCCTCGAAGCCTATCGGGGGACGCCATCGCCATCCGCCGCCTCCTACCCTCGAACCGCCACCTTGTTCGGGTACAAGGTAGGCCATCATGGCCGGATCGCGGCGAAGATCGACCGGACGGCCGCCCGCTCTACACCGTAGCACGACGTGCTCCCACACGTAGCTAGGTAGCGCGGCGTGCATGTAACTCGCCGCCCCCTTGGCCTATAAAAGGGGAGGCGAGCCCCCAGCCGCGGGGGGGACGAATTCAGAGGAACACAGCGCACCGTGCACTCACTCTCTTATTCTCCCACAACATCTCCAGCCACTCACCCAGGGACTTGGAAGCCACGATTCCTCTCCCGCCTTGCTTGTATTTGCCCCACTACAAGCACCCCGGTGCCGAGCAATATAGTGCCACGAGCACGCCACTGCTGGACGTACGGCCCCCTCGGCGGGAACCGGGATAAAATCTTGTGTCATTTGTTGCTTAGCATCGACCATTGAGGGATAGACCTAGGCGTTATCTACCTTGGTTAGTGTCGGGACCATATTCCGCACCGACGTTGGCGCCCACGCGTGGGGCAAAACGAGCGCCTAAGGTCATTTCGCTAACTCCCTCCATGGTGATTCGCACTGAGTACCGTAGCACCCGCTACAACATGGGTAGCTCGGACCCTCTTCCCGGTCGGGTTCGAGATCCGCTTCGGGGACTTGAACTTCCGGGCCACGGGGAACGGCTATCTCATGCGCCTCACCAACCGTGAGGAGCTCGCGCGCGGCCGCGAGGCCGGGTCCGCTCCGGTCTCCGCCGCACGCACGACACGGCGCGGGCGCTGCGGGCACGGATGCCGCGGGCCCGTCGACGCCGCGACGTCGTCGTCGCTCCGGGCTACGCTCGCGTCGGGCGCGGTCCGAGCGGCGGCAAGCCGAGCGCGCGCGCCACCCAACGCGGTGCGTCCACCATCGCAACGGCCCGCCACCGCCCCCGGCGGGACCGCGTGCGGTCTCCGACCACGCATCCCCATCGGGCTGCGTGGCGCCACTACGGCCTACAACGCCAACGTCAACACGACAATGCGCGGGGTTCCGCCCGGTCGGCACGTCTTCGTCGCCAAAGATCCCGGCACTTCGGCCGGCGGACGAGTCGTCCCCCGGGCTCCGTCGGCGCGATGCCACCCGCCAACCGACACGGGTACGCGGAGTGGGACTTCTCCGGCGTGCGGGACCCGGGGCCGCGTTCAAGCGCTTCCTCGACGCCGCGGACTACCGGTTTGGTCGCTCCGACGACTCCCGGCAGCGGGAGCTACGACCCCACGCGGGAGGCCGCGCCGTCATCACCAACGACCGGCAAACGGCGCCGGTGCGGCGGGTGCGGAGACGGGGGAAGTCACGCCGCCCCGGGGATCGCCACGCGCCCGGCCGCGGGGCCGAGCGCTCTCGCCGGGGCCGACGTCGACGCACGGCCGGCCCAAGCTCGCGAGCTCGAGGCCAAGCCGGCGAGGAGCACGGACGGTGCGGCTACTCCGCGCCTCGATGGCGGGGGGAGGCCTCCGCGCGTGGCGAGCGCGCGCGGGGAGCCGGGCCGACGGAGTCCGTGACCGCCTCAACCCCGTCCCCAACGTCGACAACGCGGATACGCCACCACGAGCGAGCCAAAAGCTCATCGCCGCCGCGACGTTGCTACGCGCCATGCCGGCACCCTCGACTCCCGAGGCTCGAGACATGCACCGCGAGGTGCAGACTCTCCTTGAGCAAGCGGCCGTCCGGCGGGCCGAGAGCTCGGCCCTCACGCATCCGCCAACGGGGGGGACGCACGAGGCGATGATCCTGCACCGGGAGGCGAACCCTCGGTGCACGTAGGTCAACCTGCTGACCAGGGACGCACGCCGGCCAAGGAACGGCTCCTCGACACGCGCAGGGCGCTGGATGGCGATGCCCGCAACGTCATCAACGCCAGGCGCACCAGCAAGGCAGACGCGCGAGCAGCTAGGGGCTACCACCCTCGAAGGGGTGGACGCTACGACAGCGGTGAGGATCGCTCCCCGACGCCGGAGCCCCCGGGCACCCGCGTGTTCAGCCGGGAGATCCGCACGGCAGCGTTCCCCCAGCGCTTCCGTCAACCCTCGACGATCGTCAAATACAACGGGGAGACGGACCCTCGTGTCTGGCTCAACGATTACCGCCCGCCTGTCCGTCGACCGGGCGGGGCCACCAACGACGAAGTAATCATCCGCAACTTGCCCCCGCATCCGGGCGACGCGGCCGGACATGGCTCGAGCACTTACCCGCCGGCCCGGATCCATAGGCCGGGACGATCCGGTCCACACCTTCGTGGGCAACTTCCGGGGGCACGTACGTGCGCCACGGGAACTCCCGGGATCCGCGCTCCCCGCACGCGGAGGCGGGCGAGTCGATGCGGGACTTCATGCGGCGCTTCTCCAAGCGCCGCACGTAGCTCCCCGCCGTGGCACAATCCGAGATCGTGCACGCGTTCCTCGAGGGCACCACGTGCGGGACCTTGTGCGCGAGCCGGGACGCGGCCCGCCCACGGACTCGAACGAGCCGTTCGACATTGCCACCGCCTTCGCCTCCGGGAGAGGAGGCCGTGGGGGCAATCTTCGACGGCAAGAAGGGCAAGCGCTCCGAGGACACGCCCGCGGAGGGCGGCGGGTCCAAGGAGCCGCGCCGCAACGACAAGCGGGGCAAGAAGGGGAAGAAGCCGCGCCGCGAGGCGCGCGAGCAGCGGGCGCAACGGCGGCAACGCCGAGGCCCTCGGCGGTGACCCCGCCCGACGGGGGCCCTCGACCGGCTCCTCGAGGCTCGGGGGTGTTCGACGACATGATGAAGAAGCCATGCCCCTACTACAAGACCCCCGTAAACCACACTCTTGAGCAAGGCGACATGCTCAAGAAGTTCTATGGCCGTGCCGCCGCGAAGGAGGCGAGAGGCCAAGAAGGATGGGGGCGATGGCGACGCGGGTGGTTTCCCCGCCGTCGAAAATGTCTTCCTCATCTTTGGGGGACCTACCGTCGACATGTCGACCCGGCGCAAGAAGGAGCGGCACGAAGTCCTCGCCGCGACAGAGGGCACCTCCGGCCTTTCTCAAGCGGTCGAAGGATGCCATCACCTTTAGCCGGGATGATCACCCAAATCGCATCCCGAACCGGGCCGCACCCACCGGTGGTCGATCCCATCATTGGCAACACCGGTTTTCGAAGGTCCTTATGGACGGAGGCGTAGCCTCAATATCCTCTTCGCGCATACATTGCGCCCGATGGGGATTGGGCGGGACCGCGGTGCGGCCCGGCACGAAGCCGTTTCACGGCATCGCGCCCGCAAGCGGGTTCAACCCCTCGGGCGGATCGATCCGCCCGTCCGGTTCGGGACCCCCAAGAATTTCCGCAAGGAAACCCTCACCTTCGAGGTGGTGGGATTCAAAGGGGCCTACCATGCCATCCTTGGGCGACCATGCTATGCCAAGTTCATGGCGGTCCCCAACTACACGTACCGAAGATGAAGATGCCGAGGTCCAAACGGCGTCATCACCGTCGGGTCATCGATCGAGCATGCATTCGATCGCGATGTCGAGTGCGTGGAACATGCGGAGGCACTAGCACCGGATGAAGCGCCGGTGAACACACTCGGAGAAGATGGTCAACGACGACCTCGGCCTCCGCCGTCAAACACATCGGCACCTTCGAGGCCGCCGAGCAAACCAAAGGGGTCCCCCTCGACCCGACGCCCCCGAGGGCAAGGTGTTGAGGGTCGGCTCGACCCTCGATCCTAAATAGGAAGCGGTGCTCGTCGACTTCCTCCGCGCCAACGCCGACGTCTTCGCGTGGAGCCCCTCGGACATGCCGGGCATCCCGAGGGAGGTCGCCGAGCACTCCCTTGATATCTCGCCTAACGCTCGCGCCGTTCGGCCAGCCGGCCGCGCCGCTTCGACGAGGAACGGCGACGGGCGATCGGAGCGGAGCTGCGGAAGCTCCTCGAGGCCGGATTCATCAAGGAAGTGTTCCACCCTACGTGGCTAGCTAATCCGTGCTTGTAAAAAAGAAAAATGGGAAGTGGAGGATGTGTATTGACTACACCAGTCTCAATAAAGCATGTCCAAAAGTTCCTTTTCCTTTGCCACGCATAGATCGGATCGTTGATTCCACCGGCCGGTGTGAACTACTCGTTTCCTTGATGCCTATTCGGGATATCATCAAATAAAAATGAAGGAGTCCGACCAGCTCGCGACTTCGTTCATCACACCGTTCGGGACGTTCGTTACGTCACGATGCCTTTTGGCCTCGAAACGCGGGCGCAACATATCGGCGCCGCATGCAGGACGTTTTTGGGGACCATATCGGGCGGACGGTCGAGGCTTACGTGGACGACATCGTCGTCAAGACCGAGAAGGCCGACGACCTCGGTTGGCGATCTCGGCATCGCGTTCGGTGCCCCGCGGGCCAACGGGGGTCAAGCTCAACCCCGAAAAATGTGTCTTCGGAGTGCCGCGGGGCATGCTCCTAGGATACATCGTCTCCCCGCCGAGGAATCGAGGCCAACCCCGAAAAGGTCGCGGCCCTCGAGCGAATGGGTCCAATTCGGGATCTCAAAGGGGTGCGAAGGTGCTTGGGGTGCCTTGCCGCCTTGAGCCGCTTCGTCTCGAGGCTCGGTGAGAAGGGTCCGCCCCTCTACCGCCGCTCAAGAAGCACGAACGCTTCTCTTGGACCGCCGAGGCCCGGGGAAGCGCTCGACAAGCTGAAGGCGTCTCTGACACACGCCCCAATCCTTACGCCGCCGCGAGACGGCGAACCCCTCCAACTCTACGTGGCCGCAACCACCCGGGTGGTCGGCGCCGTGATCGTTGTGGAGCGCACGGAGGAAGGGCATGCCTTGCCCGTGCGCAGGCCGGTCTACTACATCAGCGAAGTCCTGTCGGACACGAAGACGCGCTACCCCCGGGTCCGTGTCGTTGTATGCGGTAGTCCTCGCGCGGCGCAAGCTCCGCCACTACTTCGAGGCCCACCCGGGTTACGGTGGTCTCTTCCTTCCCGTTAGGAGAGATCATTCGCAACCCCCGACGCGGCGAGCGGAATTGCCAAGTGGTCCGTGGAGTTGATGGGCGAGACGCTCGCCTACGCTCCGCGCAAGGCCATCAAATCGCAAATCCTAGCCGATTTCGTCGGCCGAGTGGACGGACACGCACCGCCGCCCCCTCGGATCCAAGCAGAGGCCGGACTGCGTTCTTCGACGGCTCGGTGATGAAGACGGGGAGCGGGCGCGGGCTCGCTCTTCGTGTCACCCCTCGGGGAGCACATGCGCTACGCAAAGTGCGTCTCCACTTCCCCGCGTCCAACAATATGGCGGAATACGAGGCCCTTCTCTCGCGGCCTCAAAATCGCCATTGAGTTGGGCATCAAGCGCCTCGACGTGCGAGGGGGATTCGCGGCTCGTGATCGATCAAGTCATGAAGAACGTGAGGCGCCACGATGACAAGATGGAGGCCTACCGTAAAGCCGTGCGGGCCCTCGAAGATAAGTTCTACGGCATCGAGCTTAATCATGTACCCCGCCGGTACAACGAGGAAGCGGATGAACTTGCCAAGATCGCGTCCGGCGGATCACCGTTCCCCCGAACGTTTTCGCGCGCGACATCGCGCGCCCCTCGGTCACCTTCGAGCCTTACCCCTCGAGCGACGGCGGACCCTCGGGGGCTCCCTCGAACCCATCGGGTGCGGAACCCATGGAAGAGGATCCCTCGAACGAGGCGTACGTCCTCTCCCTTCTCGAGGGGTACGGCTCCCACGAGGCCGTCGCGATGGACATCGAGCCGGCTCCGTCCGGGCGGACTAGCGGGGAGAAGTACATCGCCCGGATTGCTCGAGGGGAACTCCCCGCGAGCCGGGCCACGGCCCGGGCGCATCGCCGGGATGGCCAAGTCATTCACCCTCGTCGACGGCGAGCCGTACAAGCGCGCCGCGTCGGGCATCCTCCGGCGGTGTATACCCATTCCCGAGGGGCGCGAGCTCCTACGGGACATCCACGCGGGGATCCGTGGCCACCACGCCGCGCCGCGCACCCTCGTTGGCAACGCGTTCCGCCAAGGCTTCTGCGGCCTACCGCGGTTGCGGATGCCGCCGAAATAGTGCGCACCGCGAAGGGTGCCGTTCTACGCCCGCAAGACCAATTTGCCCGCTCACGCCCGCGGACGATCCCCGTGACATGGCCGTTCGCCGTGTGGGGGTTGGATATCGTCGGGCCCTCGCGGAAGGCGCCGGGGGCTTCACCCACCGCTTGTCGAGATTGACAAATTCTCCAAGTGGGTGGAGGTGCGCCCCATCACGAATTTGAAGGCCGAGCGGGCGGTCACGTTCTTCACCGACATCGTCTACCGCTTTGGAGTGCCAAACTCCATCATCACAGTACAACGGGTCCCGGTTCACGGGCGGAAGTTCCCGGAGTTCCGCGACAAGTTCCACATCCGCGTGGATTGGGCGGCCGTGGCACACCCACGGACCAACGGCCAAGTGGAGCGCGCCAACGGCATGATTCTACGGGGCCTCAAGCCCCGAATTTTGGACCGACTCAACAAATGCGGCGGAAATGGCTCCAAGAACTACCAGCAGTCGTGTGGAGCCTAAGGACTACCCCAAGGGGGCCACCGGTTCACACCGTTCTTCCTAGTTCATGGCGCGGAGGCCATCCTCCCCACAGATCTGGAATACGGGTCGCCCAAGGTTCGAGGCTACAACGAAGATGCTAACCAGCGAGCCCGCGAGGACTCACTGGACCAGCTAGACGAAGTACGCCTCGTGGCGTTGATGCACTCCGCGAGGTATCAACAGTCCCTACGACGCTACCAAGCACGCAAGATACGTCGGAGGGATTTCAGCGAGGGGGATTTGGTCCTAAGGCTACGCCAAGACAATCGAGGGCGCCACAAGCTATCGCCCCCATGGGAGGGACCCTACGTCGTGGTGAAGGTGCTCAAACCGGCACGTACAAGCCGGCCAACGAGGACGGCGAAGAACTCACCAACGCTTGGAACATCCAACGCCTACGTCGCTTCTACCCCTAGCTAGGATTTCCAAGTATTTTTCGTTGTAAAAACGCATGGCCAACGCCCCGCTTGGTGTCACCTATGTAAATACTCCTAGCCTAATAAAAGGGCAACTCGGCTTTCCCCTGAAACCCAAGTTACCCTCGGGGGCTGCTCGCGGGGGGGGGCACCCCCCCCCCCAAATGGTCCCATTTTTTCGCGCAAAAAACGTAACAACACGCGCTAAGTTTGTTTCCTACTTCAACCACGAGCCACGATTCGAACAGGGCGTAGGCGGCACAGCGGAAGGAGCGCGCGAGCCAGAGACAGCCTACGCCGCGCGGCTATGGCCCGTCTCTCTCGCCTCCAACCCAGCGGGCCCGTTACGAAAAACAAACTCCCCTAACTAGAATCTACTCAGGAAGAAGGAGAAACAAAAAGCGTAATAAGCAAACGATTTCATTTACAACAACCGCCCATGTTCATGAAATGACTTGTTTATTTACAAGAGGCCACGAGGCCGAATTCGATACACATAAACAAAAACGGGCCCGGCCGCCCGGATGCTCTTCAGGCGGGTGAAGCAGCAGCATCGGCGGCGTCAGGGAAGAGGAAGTCTTCAAAGGCCTCGGCGAGCGACCCGGCGGCGTCAGCAACAAGCGCGTCCGCACGCTCCATGGCCACCTCGTCCTCGACGCCCTCGGGCACGATGTAGCCCTCCGCCACCGCTTCGAGGTTGACCTCGTAGTGGGATCGCACCACTCCGAGGGCCTTCTGCACGCCTAGATGCAACGCCCGGCGCATCCGCTCCGTGACATGGCCGCCGAGGGCGCGCAGCGGCGGCCGGCCGAGGCCGCCGGCACGGGCCTCGCCTTCCTCGACGACGCGACAGGTCTCGAGGGCCGCGTCCCGCGCCTCCCTGCAGCCTCCTGCTCAGAGGAGTTGTAGGAAGCCTGCGGGGCCTCGCCCGCCCGGCGGCGTGTCCCGGGCGTGCGCAAGCCTGGAATCAACAAGATGACAAGAAATCAGAAAGGGGAAGCGAACCCTCTAAAGCAAAAAACCAACAAACAGAGTCGAAAAGTCTCACCCTCGACTTGCTTCTTCTCCAAACCGAGGTCGCGGCGTGCGGACTCGAGCTCCGACTCGAGACGCCGGGACGGCCTCGCCTTGCTCACGGAGGGCCGCCTCCTGGGCGGCATTGCCGATGCGCCGAGCGTGAGCGCTTCATCCTCAACCTTGGAGAATGCGGCGTTCCGCTCCTCCGGGCCGACTTCTCCGCCGTTTCGCGAGCAACGCGCTCCCGCTCCAGCGCCGTTCGGGCGTCGGCGAGGGCGGCCTGCTCTTGCTTGGGAGCCGCCCCTCGGCCCCCGGCGGGCAACGCGCTCCTGCCGAAGCCGCTCCTCGCCGACGACGAGGGCCGCGGCCTTGGCGTCGAGGGCGGCCTTCGGGTCATCGGCCTCCTTGCGCGCGCCGCTCCGGCCCGCGCGCGCCCGCTCCTCGGCCCGCGGCCGGCCGCGCGCGCCCCCTCCGGCGACGTGCGGAGCTCCCGGGTCTCGGCGCGAGCGGTGGCCACCTCCGCCTCCCGGTGGCGGCCGCCGTCCGCGTCTTGTCCGAGTCCTCACGCGCGTTCCACGGCGCCTCGTCGCGATCGACGAGGGCTGCGCGGATCCGCTCGAGGCTCGCGTGACGCGCCGTGCCCTACCCCCGAGCTATCGGGGAGCACGTCGCACCACGCCATCGCCCGCACACCCGGCCCACTGTCCGGCGTCCCGAGAGCTTCCGCAAGCGCGTCGAAAGCGCCGCATCGCTCCCGGAGGCCGGCGGGCCTCGGCGTTCACTCGGTCGAACGCGGCCGTACTTCTCATGGGCGCGGCGCTCGAGCTCCCGGCATCCACACATCGAGCCTCGTAAGCGCCAAGTCTTGAATGCGCACGCGAAAACGAAAAAAGGAAGGGAGAAGAGCAACCGTGGCTCACCCGGAAGACGATCCGGGCCGGGCCGCCGTGGACCCGCGGCGCCTCGTTCAACGCGCGGTTGAGCGTGGCGCCGTGGCTCCGGAGCTCGCCCTAAAGCTCTTGCTCCCCCCGGCGTCGCAAACGCGAGGGGGATCCTCCACGCCCCCCCCCCCCCCCGGGCGGGGCGGCCGGCGTGGGAGGACGAGGCCCCAAAGACCGTGCCCTTGACCCCCCACCGTCAGGGTGACCCTCGCGCCGCCCTCACGAGGGCCCCCTCCGGGGCTCGGGGGAGGTCGTGGGCCGCCCGCCCACCGGTTCCACCGGGCGGCGGGGAGTCATCCGAGAGCTCCACCATCTCCGCCCGGAGACCGCCGGCGGGAGGAGCCGCCTCGCTCCGCCTCCGCCGGCGCCTCCACCGCGCCTCCGCGGCCACGGGCGCCCGTCGTGGCGCCGTCGCCTCCCACCTCCGCCCGTGCCGCCGCGTGCGCGGCGGCGCCCCCGAGGTCGCGCCCGCTCCGCCTCCTCGGCGATGGGCGCGCCGCCGCGGGCGGCCACCTCCACCGTAGCCACCGCCGCGCCCTCGCGCCTCCGTGGCGGCCGCGCGCCGGCCGCCCCGGCGACCTCCGGCGCGCGCCGCGGCGGGCCGATCCGCCGGCCGGGCCTCGAGGCCCCGGCCGGGCCTTGCGAGCTCGTGCCCGCCGCCGCGCCCGTCCCCCGGGCGCGACCCCCCTCGACGAACGCCGCCGGTGGGGATCGACGCGTCCGTCCTCGCACCTTGGCCGGTGCAAGAGGAGGGACGGTTGGCACCGCCCCCGCGCAAACACGAACGGAGGGTTAGAGCATCTAATAACCAGCAAACTAAAGCCAAGCAAAGGAAGAACAAAGTTCCTTACCTCGCGGAGGAAAAGGCCCGCTTCCTTTTCTTCGAGGCCTCCGACGAGGCCGGCGCGGGGGCCGCGCGCGCGCCGCGGCGCCTCCCCGACGGCGCCGCGCGCACGCGCGGGCACGCCCGCCTCACGCGTGGGCGCGCCCGATGCCGCCACCGCGCGCGGGGGCACGCTCGCCCGCGCGCGCGGCACGCGCGCGGACGCGCTCCCGCCGCGCGCGGGCACGCTTGATGCGCGCGAGCACGTCCGCCGCGCGCGCCTCCGTGGCGCGCGCCGGCACCCCGCGCCGCGCGTGCCGCCCCCGACGATGATTGCTCGCGACGGGCGCGGTGCGCCCACCCCGAGCAAAGGCGCCCGACGCCGGCGCGGGTTCGGCGGCGACGGGGCGCGGCGGCCACCGTCCGAGGGGCCCTCCCCCTCGGACTCTTCCTCCTCGTCTGCTCCGAGGACGAGGGCTCCTCGATGTCCCGGGAGGGAGAGCCCCGGCTCCTCCCGCCGCCGTACTCCGCGGACGCGTGCGTCGCGCGCGCGCGCGCCGCCTTGCGTGCTCCCTCTCGCGCGCCGCCGCTCGCCTCTGCCGCTCCCGCCGCGCCGCCCGCCGAGCGCACGGGAGTCGGGGGTGGGTGGAACGGACTTGGCGGCGTTGAACCGCACCGTGGCGCGCGAGAGCGACAATGGCGCATCGAGAAACGGAAGCAAGAACAAGAACTAAAAGAATCAAAAAACCACACTCACCAACGGGCCGACGGGGAGCATCTCGATGTCCCACGGGGGTCCGACCCGCGAGTGGCGGCATCCCGGTGTCGACGGCGCTCCGCGCCGGGTGAGCGCGTACGGCCGCTCCGGCGGCGTCGGGAGCATCCGCGACCTCGCCACGTCAACGGGGTTGGCCGCCTCCGTCATCTCGAAGATGCGGAGCGGCCTCTCCATCAACGGCACGATTCGCGGTGATGAAGGAAGGCGAGGACGCCCATCGCGTTGAGCCCTTCCCTCGCCGGCCGTCGCGGGCGGCGAGGACGGACTCTTGCCGCGCCGATGATTGGCCGTAGGCAACCCGCAGCCCCGGGGAGTCCGGCCTCTTCTTGAACACCGGCCGGTGTAGGGAGGGAGGCGGGCTCGGCGTTGCGCGAGATAAAACCATCCCCGCTCCCGGCCCGGCGTTGTTCGTCGTCATGGTGCGGGGGGGATGTAGAAATCCTTGAGCCGCCCCCGCGGGGCAGCGACATCCCGGCCGCGCGCGCACCGCGCGCGGGTCCTCGGCTCCGACGTGGGGCCGCGTGATGAGCTCCCCGCGGAAGAGGTGTACCCGCAGCTCCCAATTGATCGGGATCCCCAGGTACCCTTCGCAGACGCCCACGAATGTGGCCGCCTGCGAGATCGCATTGGGGGCAAAGTTGTGCAGCTCCACCCCATAGTGGTAGCACAATGCCCGCATGAATGTGCTCGCCGGCGCGTTGAAGCCGCGCTCGTGATAGCGGAGGAAGCTCACCACGTAACCCTCCGGCGGATTGGGCTCGAGGTGCGTCGACGGCGGCACGATCCACTCCGCCGGCGCCCTTCTTCGTTGGCCGACGGCGGCCGGCGGCGACCGGCTCGCCCGGGGCGAGCGGGTCACGGTCGACCTCTCCCCGGGCGTACGGCTCCGGGACCACGATCGGAAGCCGCGGCGGCGCCATAAGAGGGGACGAACGAGTGCAAAGGCGGAGGACAAGGAAACGAGGAAAAAGCTCTAGCGGCCGAGCCCGCGCGGCGACGGCAAGAGTGAGGCGAAGGCGAAGGGACGGAAGACCGAAAACGGTGAGGAGCCAAGGTAAAAAACCGCCGTCCCTTCCTCACCGCCGCGGTTTATAGGCAACGGGCGAATTCTCCGGAGCGAGCGCCCCGCCAACATTAGCTGCTTGCAGGAATCTTTACATCGCGTCGACGGGCGGGCCCCACCACGGCGCAGCGGCTCTAACCTTGCGGGCGGGTCATCATTACGGCGAGGAACGGCTGCGACCGAAGGCAAAACCGTCACATCCGCTCGCCGCGCCGCCCACTACGCGCGCGCGCGGCGCGAGCGCCTAAAGGCGCGCCGGCGGCTGCGAAAGCCGCGGCCACGGCCGCAAGGCAATTAAATGCCGGGCCCCATGCCAAGCAAGGAGAGCCCTCGAGCGAGGTGAATCCTCGGCTCGAGACAAAGGCGACCCTCGATGGGATGACGGTGTGAGAAGGTCGCCGGGACACCGCTCGGTGTAGAGCGGGCGGCCCGCGGCACCCATGCCACAGAAGCCCTCGAGCGGCGTGACCCTCGGCTCGAAACGAGAGGCGACCCTCGACGGGATATCAGCGTGAGAAGGTCGCCCGGGACCTGCCCGGTGTAGAGCAGGTGACCGCGGGCACCCATGCCACGTGAAACCCTCGAGTGGCATGACCCTCCGGCTCGAGACAATGTCAACCCTCTAAAAGAAGGCACGCGCGTAAGAGGATCGCCCAGGTCACGCTTGAAATAGAGCGACACCGAAAGCACTCATACCGCGCCGTGCTGCCAACAAGCACCTCGAGGGCCGGCACGTCCCGGACCCTCGACGGCCGCAAACGCGAAAAGACGGGGCTGTCCATGCACGGCCCCTCACGGCCTTGCGATCGGAGGTTCGAAGCCCGACCCTCGACGGGTTCGAACGGGCGCCCGGATCACGAGTTAGGGACGACGAGGGCACGCGCATTCGAGCCGTTCCTCGAGCCCGTCGGCTCGAGGGTGCCCCACATGTCGTGTTCGAGAGCCGGCGAGGGCGCCTAGCCGGGGGGATCCCACCGAGGGAGAGCTTCCGCGCCCTCGGTCCCTAGCGAACGGGACCGAGCCCCACCTAGCAAACCCACGCAAGCGCTTCCATGGACGTGTCTCCGGACCGCGCGGCCTACCCTTAGCGAACGGGGCATGGACGTCCACTTGAACCACCGCTAGCGGCTCGATGAGGAATCCGCGATTCGCGACCCGCTCGATGGGAGTCGTGGAAACCTCACCCTCCGTCCCGCGGAGGGACGGCGAGGGCGCGTTAAAAAACAAGTCGTCGAGGCTCGACCCGATCGCCTCGAACGAGGCCAAGGCTCGGGGGCTTGACGCGCGGCTACACCTCCTTGGAATTGCACCCGCGGGAGACGGTGACGGGGGAGCGTGCACCCCCGATGCCGGGCTGAAATACCGCCGATGCCGGTTGGCATATGTGCCACGCCTTTACGACCGAATTGCTCGCGGTTAACCCCTGCCCGAGGAGAGCCCACACTCTGCGGGGCTTCGAGGGGCTAGACCCGCGGGTCCGCCGACGCGGCCCCACGGAAAGCGTTCGCAAACAAGGAGGGAAGAACGTCCTATCGGTAGGTTCCAGCATCCGCGGGAGCCTCAATGGCAAACCCGCGGATGCTCGGGGGCTGCGTCGGGGGACCGCCCCTAGGGGTCCCCTCAAATAATGGGGGAACCCTTACTTAAATTCTGCATCAAAATAAGCTAAGCCTAACCATGCGGGAAACTAACCATGCGGGACATGGCCCATGCGACGAGGACTTCGGAGGCCCACCAAGACGGCTCGTCGTAAGACCCCTCGAGCGAGGCTCCGCCTCGCCCGAGGGTACGCTCCTCCTCGAACGGGCTCCGCGCCCCGTTCGAGGGGCAACCCCCCTCCTCGAACGAACTCCGCCCCGTTCGAGGGGCGACCCTTCCCTCGAGCGGTCCCGCCCGCTCGAGGGCTCGATCCCCTCGAGCGGGCCTCGCTTCGCTCGAGGGTCCGCTCCACCCTCGGGCGGGGCCCGCCACGCTCACGGGCGCCCGCGCGCGTGCGCGCCCCCGTACTTGGGCATTTAACGCCCACGACGCGCGCGGGACGGCGTCATCATGCGCCGGGGCTCACGCCCGTGCCGCCGCACCAACTCCCCGGGGAGGAGCCCATCCCCGCTCCGTGGGATGGACCGTGCGTACGGCCGGTGTCGTCCGTGACACCGTGCGTCCCTCTTGTACGGCTAACGCGCCCGACCCTCGAAAGGGGGCGGGGCGCACCCTCGACTCCACTTTCCCGTGACCCCGCGGGTTGGGTGAGGGGCGCTAGGCGGTGGGCGGCCATCCCGGCCCGCGCGCGGCGCGGCCGCCATACCCACGCGTGCGGGCGCACGCCCCGACTCCGCGAGGCACACGCCCGAACACCGCGAAGAACCACTCCACCACCGCGAGCTCATTGGGAAGGAACGCCGTTCGCCCGCTCCCCGTACCCCGTGCCGACCATCATCGGCACCTCCCTCGAGGCCTATCGGGGACGCCATCGCCATCCGCCGCCTCCTACCCTCGAACCGCCCTTGTTCGGGTACAAGGTAGGCCATCATGGCGGATCGCAGCGAAGATCGACCGGGACGGCCGCCCGCTCTACACCGTAGCACGACGTGCTCCCACACGTAGCTAGGTAGCGCGGCGTGCATGTAACTCGCCGCCCCCTTGGCCTATAAAAGGGGGAGGCGAGCCCCCCGGCCGCGGGGGACGACTCGGAGGAACACGGCGCACCGTGCACTCACTCCCTTATTCTCCCACAACATCTCCGGCCCACTCACCCGGGGACTTGGAAGCCACGATTCCTCTCCCGCCTTGCTTGTATTTGCCCCACTACAAGCACCCCGGTAAGCCGAGCAATATAGTGCCACGAGCACGCCCCTGTCGGACGTACGGCCCCCTCGGCGGGAACCGGGATAAAATCTTGTGTCATTTGTTGCTTAACATCGACCATTGAGGGATAGACCTAGGCGTTATCTGCGGTTAGTGTCGGGACCATATTAAAAAGAGCAGTTGGCGCCCGCAGGTGGGGCAAGCGAGCGCCTAAGGTCATTTCGCTAACTCCCTCCATGGTGATTCGCAGCGAGTACCGTAGCACCCGCTACAACATGGGTAGCTCGGACCCTCTTAGGCGGGTTCGAGATCGCAGCCGGGGACTTGAACTTCCGGGCCACGGGGAACGGCTATCTCATGCGCCTCACCAGCGGTGAGGAGCTCCCGCGCGCGGCGCGAAGACGGAGTCCGCTGCGGTCTCGCCGCACGCACGACACGGCGCGGAGACACCTGCGGGCACGGATGCGCGGGCCGTCGACGCGCGACGCCGTCATCGCTGCGGGCTACGCTCGCCGTCGGGCGCGGTCCGGCGGCGGCGGGCGGGCGCGCCGCGCGCGGTGCCGCACGGGTCACGACGGCCGCCACCGCCCCGGCGGGACCGCGTGCGGTCTCGGTTCACGCATCCCCATCGGGGTGCGTGGCGCCACTACGGCCCACAACGCCAACGTCAACACGACAATGCGCGGGGTTCCGCCTGGTCGGCCGTCTTCGTCGCCGGGGATCCGGCACTTCGAGCGAGCGGACGAGTGGGTCACCCAGGCTCCGTCGACACGATGCCACCCTTCCGGCCAGAGCACGGGTACGCGAGGTGGGACTTCTCCGGCGTGCGGACAGTCGCGTTCGGGCGCTTCCTCGACGCCACGGACTGCGGGTTTGGGCGCTCGACGACTCCACGACCCGCCGGGAGCTACGACCCCACGCGGGAGTCTTTGCGCCGTCATCACCAACGACCCGACCAACGCCGCCGGTGCGGCGGCGCGGAGACGGGGAAGTCACGCCGCCCCGAGGGGTCGCCACGCGCACGGCCGCGGGGCGGCGCTCTGGCGGGGCCGACGTCGACGCGCGGTGGCCCAAGCTCGCGAGCTCGAGGCCAAGCTGGCGAGAGGGTACGGGACGGTGCGGCTACTCCGCGCCTCGATGGCGGGGAGGGCCTCGCGCGCGGGCGCGCGCGGGAGGCCCCAGGCGACGGTCGTGGTAGCCGACCGAGTCCCCAGCGTCGACAACGCGGATGCGCCACCAAGGGCGAGCCAAGCTCATCGCCGCCGCGGCGCTTTGCTACGCGCCATGCCGGCACCATCAACCCGAGGCTCGAGACTTGTGCACGCGCGAGTGCGGGGCTCTCCTTGAGCAAGCGGCGAGTCCGGCCGGCGGGGGCTCGGCCTCACGCATCATGTGAGGGGACGCACGGCGATGACCTGCCGCCCAGGAGGCGACCCTCGGTGCACGTAGGTCAACCTGCGGCCGGGGACGCACGCCGGCCAAGGCCGGCATGACACGCGGGCGGCTGGATGGCGATGCCCGCAACGTCATCAACGCCGGGCGCACCGACAGAGCGGACGCGCGGGCGGCTAGGGGCTACCACCCTCGAAGGGGTGGGCGCTACGACGACGGTGAGGATCGCTCCCAGAAGCCGGAGCCCGGGCACCCGCGTGTTCGGCGGGAGATCCGCGCGGCGACGTTCCCCCGAGCGCTTCCGTCAACCCTCGACGATCGTCAAATACAACGGGAGACGGACCCTCGTGTACGGCTCAACGATTATCGCCGGCATCGGTGCAGGCGGGGCCACCAACGACGAAGTAATCATCGCAACTTTCCCCTGCGCTCCGGGCGCGGCCGGGACATGGCTCGAGCACTTGCCCGCCGGCCCGGATCCATAGTTGGGACGATGCGGGTCACACCTTCGTGGGCAACTTCCGGGGCACGTGCGTGCGCCACGGGAACTCACGGGATACGCGCTCCCCCGCACGCGAGAAGCCGAGCGAGTCGGCTAACGGGACTTCATACGACGCTTCTCCAAGCGGCCCCGCACGGAGCTCCCCGGCGTGGCACAATCCGAGATCGTGCACGCGTTCCTCGAGGGCACCACGTGCGGGACCTTGTGCGCGAGGGGCCCCGGGAGCGCCGACCCGCCCACGGACTCGAACGGTACATTGCGACATTGCCACTAGCTTCGCCTCACGGAGAGGAGGCCGTGGGAGTCTTCGACGGCAAGAAGGGCAAGGCGCTCAGAGGACACGCCCGCTGAGGGCAGCGGGTCCAGGGAGCCGCGCCGCAACGACAAGCGGGGCAAGAAGGGGAAGAAGCCGCGCCGCGGCGCGCGAGCGAGGGGCGCAACGGCGGCAGCGGCGGGGCCCTCGGCCCCGGCCGGCCGACGGGGCCCTCGGCAGAGCTCCTCGAGGCCCGGGGGTGTTCGACGACATGATGAAGAAGCCATGCCCCTACCACAAGACCCCCGTAAACCACACTCTTGAGCAGTGCGACATGCTCAAGAAGTTCTATGGCCGTGCCGCGCGAAGGAGGCGGGGGGCCAAGAGATGGGGGCGATGGCGACGCGGGTGGTTTTCCCGCCGTCGAAAATGTGTTCCTCATCTTTGGGGGACCCTCTTGTCGACATGTCGACCCGGCGGCGGGAGCGCACGAAGTCCTCGCCGCGGAGAGGGCACCTCTGACCTTTCTCAGGCGGAGTTCGAAGGATGCCATCACCGCCGTGCCGGGATGATCACCCAAATCGCATCCGAGACACGGCCGGTACCAGCGGTAGTCGATCCCATCATTGGCAACGCCGGTTTTCGAAGGTCCTTATGGACGGAGCGATGGCCTCAATATCCTCTTCGCGCATACATTGCGCCTGATGGGGATTGGGGTTTGGACCAGGTGCGGCCCGGCACGAAGCCGTTTCACGGCATCGCGCCGGCTTAGCGAGCTCCAACCCCTCGGGCGGATCGGTACGCCGTCAGTTCGGGACCCCAAGAATTTCCGCAAGGAAACCCTCACCTTCGAGGTGGTGGGATTCAAAGGGCCTACCATGCCATCCTTGGGCGACCATGCTATGCCAAGTTCATGGCGGTCCCCAACTACACGTGCACGAAGATGAAGATGCCGGGTCCAAACGGCGTCATCACGGTCGGGTCATCGATCGAGCATGCATTCGGCGCTGCGATGTCGAATGCGTAACATGCGGAGGCGCTAGCGGCGGATGAAGCGAGTGAACCTGCTTGGAGAAGATGGTCAACGACGACCTCGGCTCCGCCGCCAAACACATCGGCACCTTCGAGGCCGCCGAGCAAACCAAAGGGGTCCCCCTCGACCGGCCGACCCCGAGGGCAAGGTGTTGAGGAGTCGGCTCGACCCTCGATCCTAAATAGGAAGCCGGTGCTCGTCGACTTCCTCACGCCAACGCCGACGTCTTCGCGTGGAGCCCCTCGGACATGCCGGGCATCCAGGGAGGTCGCCGAGCACTTCCTTGATATCTGCCCACACGCTCGCGGCTGTTCGGCGGCGGGCCGCGCGCGCTTCGACGAGGAACGGCGACGGGCGATCGGAGCGGAGCTGCGGAAGCTCCTCGAGGCCGGATTCATCAAGGAAGTGTTCCACCCTACGTGGCTAGCTAATCCTGTGCTTGTAAAAAAGAAAAATGGGAAGTGGAGGATGTGTATTGACTACACCAGTCTCAATAAAGCATGTCCAAAGGTTCCTTTTCCTTTGCCACGTATAGATCAAATCGTTGATTCAACGGCGGTGCGAACTACTCTGTTTCCTTGATGCCTATTCGGGATATCATCAAATAAAAATGAAGGAGTACGACCGGCTCGCGACTTCGTTCATCACACCGTTCGGGACGTTCTGTTGCGATCGCGATGCCTTTTGGCCTCGAAACGCGGGCGCAACATATCAGCGTTTGCATGCGGCACGTTTGGGGACCATATCGAGCGGACGGTCGAGGCTTACGTGGACGACATCGTCGTCAAGACCGAAGAGCGGACGACTTTGGTTGGCGATCTCGGCATCGCGTTCGAGGCACTGCGGGCCAACGGGGTCAAGCTCAGCACGAAAATGTGTCTTCGGAGTGCCGCGGGGCATGCTCCTAGGATACATGGGTACTCCCGGCGGGGAATCGGTAGCCACGAAAAGGTCGCGGCCCTCGAGCGAATGGAGTCAATTCGGGACCTCAAAGGGGTGCGAAGGTGTTGGGGTGCCTTAGCCTTGAGCGCTTCGTCTCGGGCTCGGTGAAGGGTACGCCCCTCTACCGAGGTACACTCGAAAACACGAACGCTTCTCTTGGACCGCCGAGGCCCCGGAAGCGCTCGACAAGTGAGCGTCTCGACACACGCCCCAATCCTTACGCGCCGCGAGGCGGCGAACCCCTCCAACTCTCGTGAGCGCAACCACCCGGGTGATCGGCGCCGTGATCGTTGTGGAGCGCACGGAGAAGGAGCATGCCTTGCCCGTGCGGGGCGGTCTACTACATCGGCGAAGTCTGTCGGACACAAAGACGCGCTACCCCCGAGTCCCGAGAAGGCGTGTATGCGGTAGTCCTCGCCGCGGCGCAAGCTCGCCACTACTTCGAGGCCCACCCGATTCACGGTGGTCTCTTCCTTCCCGTTAGGAGAGATCATTCGCAACCCCGACGCGGCGAGGGCGGAAATTGCCAAGTGGTCCGTGGAGTTGATGGGCGAGACGCTCGCCTACGCTCGCGCAAGGCCATCAAATCGCAAATCCTAGCCCAGGTTCGTCGGCCCGAGTGGACGGACACGCGAGTACGCCCCCTCGGATTCAAGCGAGTGTGGACTGCGATTTCTTCGACGGCTCGGTGATGAAGACGAGGAGCGGGCGCGGAGCTGCTCTTCGTGTCACCCCTCGGGGAGCACATGCGCTACGCGGTGCGTCTCCACTTCCCCGCGTCCTATGATATGGCGGAATACGAGGCGCTTCTGCGCGGCCTCCAAAATGCATCGTGAGTTGGGCATCAAGCGCCTCGACGTGCGAGGGGATTCGCATGACTCGTGATCGATCAAGTCATGAAGAACGAGGGCGCACGACGACAAGATGGAGGCCTGCGCAAAGCCGTGCGACCCTCGAAGACAAGGTTCTACGGCATCGAGCTTAATCATGTGCCATGGGAGGTACAACGAGGGCGGACGAGGCGGCAAAAATAGCGTCGGGCGGATCATAGTTCCCCCGAACGTTTTTGCGCGCGACATCGCGCAGCCATCGGTCACCTTCGAGCCCTACCCCTCGAGCGACGGCGGACCCTCGGGGGCTCCCTCGAACCCATCGGGTGCGGAACCCATGGAAGAGGATCCCTCGAACGAGGCGTACGTGCTCTCCCTTCTCGAGGGGTACGGCTCCCACGAGGCTGTCGCGATGGACATCGAGCCGGCTCCCGTCCAGGCGGACTGGCGGGAGAAGTACATCGCACAGATTGCTCGAGGGAACTCCCCACGGACGGGCCACGGCCGGGCGCATCGCCGGGGATGGCCAAGTCATTCACCCTCGTCGACGGCGGGGGGGGGGGGCGCCTGGCGCGCGTCGGTGTCCTCCCCGGCGGTGTATACCCATTCCCGAGGGCGCGAGCTCCTACGGGACATCCACGCGGGGATGCAGCGAGCGCCACGCGGCGCCGTCGTTGGCAACGCGTTCCGCCAAGGCTTCTGCGGCCCTGCCGCGGTCGCGGATGCGGCGAATAGTGCGCACGCTGCGAAGGGGTGCCGGTTCTACGCCGTAAGACCAATTTGCCGCTCCCAGCCACCTGCAAAGCGATCCCAGTGACATGGCCGTTCGCCGTGTGGGGGTTGGATATCGTCGGGCCTAGCGGAGGGCGCCGGGGGCTTCACCCACCTTGCTTGTCGCGATTGACAAATTCTCCAAGTGGGTGGAGGTGCGCCTCCCATCGGAATTTGAAGGAAGCGGGCGGTCACGTTCTTCACCCAGGCATCGTCTACGGCTTTGGGTGCCAGCTCCATCATCACGGACAACGGGTCCCGAGTTCACGGGCGGAAGTTCTTGGAGTTGCGACAAGTTCCACATCCGAGTGGATTGGCGAGGCATGGCGCACCGTGACCAACGGCCAGTGAACGTGCCAACGGCATGATTCTACGGGGCCTCAAACCCGAGAATTTTCGACCGGCTCAACAAATCGGCCGAAAATGGCTCCCAAGCTGCCGGCGGTCGTGTGGAGCCTAAGGACCACCCCAGCGAGCCACGGTTCACCGGGTTTTTCCTAGTCCATGGCGCGGAGGCGTCACTCCCACGGATGCGGAATACGGGTCACCCGACCGAGCTACAACGAGAATGCTAACCGGCAAGCCGCGGACTGTTGGATCGGTGGATGAAGAGTACGCCTCGTGGCGTTGATGCACTCGCAAGGTATCAACGGTCCTACGGCCTTCAATCACGCAAGATACGTCGGAGGGATTTCAGCGAGGGACTTGGTCTGAGCTGCGCGAGACAATCGAGGGCGCCACAAGCTATCGCCCCCATGGGAGGGACCCTCGTCGTGGTGAAGGTGCTCAACGGAGCACGTACAAGGCGCGCGGGACGGCGAAGAACTCACAACGCTTGGAACATCCAACGTACGTCGCTTCTACCCTTAGCTAGGATTTCCAAGTATTTTTACGTTGTAAACGCACGGCCAACGCCCCAGTTGGTGTCACCTATGTAAATACTCTAAGTATAATAAAAGGGCAACTCGGCTTTCCTCTGAAACCCAAGTTACCCTCGGGGGCTACTAGCAGGGGCACCCCCCCCCCCCCCAAAAAAATGGTCCACTTTTGCGCAAAAATAACGACTCACACGCGCTAAGTTTGTTCCTACTTCAACCACGAGCCACGATTCGAACAGGGCGTAGGCGGCACGGCGGGAAGGAGCGCGCGCGAGGCCGAACGGCCTACGCCGCGTAGCTGCCAGGCCCGTCTCTCGCCTCCAACCCGGCGGAGCCCGCTGCCGAAAAAACGAACTCCCTAACTAGAATCTACTCGGGGAAGAAGGAGAAACAAAAAGCGTAATAAACAAGCGATTTCGCCTGACAACGTCGCAGTTCATGGGATGGCTTCCGTTTATTTACAAGGCCACGAGGCGGAATTCGTACATAGAAAACGCGGGCCTAGCGCCGGGCCTTTCGGGCGGGTGGAGCGGCGGCATCGGCGGCGTCGGGGAAGAGGAATTCTTCGAAGGCCTCGGCGAGCGACCGGCGGCGTGGCTTAACGAGCGCGTCACTTGCGCTCCATGGCCACCTCATCCTCGACGCCCTCGGGCACGATGTAGCCTTCCGCCACCGCCTCGAGGTTGACCTCGTAGTGGGATCGCACCACTCCGAGGGCCTTACGCACGCCTAGGTGCAACGCCGGCGCATCGCTCAAGTGACATGGCCGGCAGGGGGCGCGTGGGCGGGCGGCCGGCGAGCTGCCGGCCGCACAGGCATCCCCTTCCTCGACGACGTGACAAGTCTCGAGGGCCGCGTCTCGCGGCTCCTGCGGCTCACGCGCCGAGGAGGGTTGTAGGAGGCTGCGGGGGGCCTCGGCCCGCCCCGGCGAGCGTGTCCCGGGGCGGTGCGCAAGCACAGAATCCAACAAGACGACAAGAAATCGAGAAGGAAGCGAACCCTCTAAAGCAAAAAACCAACAAAACGGAAGTCGAAAAGTCTCACCCTCGACTTGCTTCTTCTCCAAACCGAGGTCGCGGCGTGCGGACTCGGGCTGCGACTTTCGAGGCCGGTTGGACGGCCTCGCCTTGCTCACGGAGGGCCGGCTCACAGCTGGCATTGCGCCCCGATGCGGCGTGAGCGCTTCATCCTCAACCTTGGAGAATGCGGGCGTTCGGCTCCTCCCGGCGGCTTCTCCGCGGTTCGCGAGCAACGCGCTCCCTCTCCAGCGCCGTTCGGGCGTCGCCGAGGGCAGCCCGCTCTTGCGGAGCCGCCCTCCAACCCCACGGCGGACGCGCGCTCCTAGCCGGAAGCCGCTCCTCGACGAGCGAGGGCGCGACGCGGCGCCGAGGGCGGCCTTCGGGTCATCGGCCTCCTTGGCGCGTGCTCCCGGCCGCGCGCCGCGGCTCCTCGGCCGCGGCGGCTGGCACAACTGCGCCCCCTCCGGCGACGTGCGGAGCTCCCGGGTCTCGGCGCGAGGCGGTGGCCACCTCCGCCTCCCCGAGGTGGCGGCCGAGCGTGCGCGTCTTGTCCCGGGGTCCTCACGCGCGTTCCACGAGGCGCTCGTCGCGGTCGAAGCGAGGTTGCGCGGATCCGCTCGAGGAGCTCGCGTGACGCGGCAGGTGCCACCTTACACGAGCTCTCGGGGAGCACGTCGCACCACGCCATGCGCCGGTACACCGGCCAGTGTCCCGGCGTCTGAGAGCTTCGCAAGCGCGTCGACGCGCATCGCTCCGGAGGCTGGCGGGCCGCCGGCGTTCACGAGGTCGAACGCGGCGTGCTTCTCATGGGCGCGGCGCTCGAGCTCACGGCATCCACACATCGAGCCTCGTAAGCACCAAGTCTTGAATGCGGCACGCGAGAACGAAAAAGGAAGGAGAAGAGCAACGGTGTCCTGGAAGACGATCCCGGGCCGGGCGGCGGGCGGACCGGCCGCCGGCGCCTCGTTCCGCGCGCGGTTGAGCGTCGGCGCGTGGCTCGGAGCTCGCCCCAAAGCTCTGTCCCCCGGCGTGTTCGGCGCGCGCGGGGGGATCCTCCCCGCCCCCCCACGGGGCGGGGGCGGCGTGGGAGGACGAGGCCTCGGCACGCGTGCCCTTGACCCCCCACTTGCGTCGGTGACCCTCGCGCCCTCCACGAGGGCCCCTCCTGGGGCTCGGGGGAGGTGGGTAGGCCGGCGCGCGGTTCCCACCCGAGCGGCGGGGAGTCATCGAGAGGCTCCACCACCTCGCACCGGAGACCGCCGGCGGAGGAGGCGCACGCTCGCGCGCCGCGGGCGCCTCCCGCGCCTCGGCGGCCACGGGCGCCAGGTGGGTGAGCGCCGTTGCCCGCCACCTCGCCGGCGGCCGCGTCGCGGACGCTCCCGGGGTTGCGCCCGCCCGCCTCCTTCCGCGATGGGCGCCGCGCGCGCGGCCTCCACCGTGGCCGCCGTCGCGACTGCGCCTCCAGGTGGCCGACGGGCGGCAGGCGCGCCCCCGGCGACCTGCGGGCTGTGGCGGCGGGTGGGTCCGGCCGTGGGGACACTGGGGCCCGGTAGGACATGCTGACTCGTGCCCGCCGGCGGCGCACGTCCACCCAGGCGCGACCCCCTCGACGAACGGCGGGTGGGGATCGACGCGTCGCGTCCTCGGCACCTTGGTAGGTGCGAGAGGGAGGGACGGTTGGCACGCCTGCGCAACACGAATGGAGGTTAGAGCATCTAATATCCGGCAAACTAAAGCCAAGCAAAGGAAGAACGAGGGTTCCTTACCTCGCGGAGGAAAAGGCGCTGCTTTTCCTCGAGGCCTACGACGAGGCCGGCGCGGTCGCGCACAACGCGGCGCCTCACGACGGGCGCCATAGCGCGCGCGGGCGCGCCTCACGCGTGGGCGCGCCCCGATGCCGTACCCCCGGTGGCGCACCGCGCGCGGAGGGCACGCTCGCCCCGCGCGCGGTGCGCGCGAGCGCGCCCGCGAGCGATGACGCCGCGCGCGGGCGGCTCCGCCCCGCGCGCGGGCGGCTGGTGACGGCGAGGGCACGTGCGCGCGCGCCTCGCGGCGCGCGGCGCACCTGCGGCGGCGCGTGCGCGCCTGACGTGATTGCCTGGCGACGGGCGCCGGTGCGCCACCGAGCAAAGGCGCACGACGCCGGCGCGGGGTTCGGCGACGAGGGCGCGGGGGGCGCCACTGTCCGAGGGCCCTCCCCCTCGGACTCGCCCTCCTCGTCTTCCGAGGACGAGGGCTCCCTCGATGTCCCGGGAGGAGAGCCCCCGGCTCCTCCCGCCGCCGCACTCCGCGGACCGTGCGTCGCGCGCGCTTGGCGCCGCCTTGCGTGCTCCCTCCTCGCGCGCGCTCGCTCCTCCGCCGCTCCCGGCCGCGCCGCCCGCCGAGCGCACGGGGAGTCGGGGGTGGGTGGAACGGACTTGGCGGCGTTGAACGCACGTACCGCGCGCGAGAGCGACAATGGCGCATCGGGAAGAAACGTAAGCAAGAACAAGAACTAAAACAGAATCAAAAAACCACACTCACCAACGGGCCGACGGGGGAGCATCTCGATGTCCCACGGGTCCGACCCGCGAGTGGCGGCATCCCCGGTGTCGACGGCGCTCCGCGCCGGGTGAGCGCGTACGGCCGCTCCGGCGGCGTCGGGAGCATCCCGCGACCTCGCCACGTCAACGGGGTTGGCCGCCTCCGTCATCTCGAAGATGCAGAGCGGCCTCTCCATCAACGGCACGATTCGCGGTGATGAAGGAAGGCGAGGACGCCCATCGCGTTGAGCCCTTCCCTCGCCGCCCGTCGCAGGCGGCGAGGACGGACTCTTGCCGCGCCCGATGATTGGCCGTAGGCAACCCGTAGCCCCCGTGAGTCCGGCCTCTTCTTGAACACCCGGCGGTGTAGGGAGGGAGGCCGGGCTCGGCGTGCGCGGATAAAACCATCCCCGCTCCCCGGCCCGGCGTTGTTCGTCGTCATGGTGCGGGGGATGTAGAAATCCTTGAGCCCGCCCCGCGAGGCAAGCGACATCCCGCCGGCGCGCACCGCGCGGCGGGTCCCTCGCTCCGACGTGGGCCGCGTGATGAGCTCCCCGCGGAAGAGGTGTACCCGCAGCTCCCAATTGGCGGGATCCCCCGGTACCCTTCGCGAGACGCCCACGAATGTGGCCGCCGCGAGATCGCATTGGGGGCAAAGTTGTGCGGCTCCACCCCATAGTGGTAGCACAATGCCCGCATGAATGTGCTCGCCGGCCGCGTTGAAGCCGCGCTCGTGATAGCGGAGGAAGCTCACCACGTAACCCTCCGGCGGATTGGGCTCGAGGTGCGTCGACGGCGGCACGATCCACTCCGCCGGGCGCCCCCTTCTTCGTTGGCCGACAGTGGCGGCGGCGCCCAGCTCGCCCGGAGGCGAGCCGGGTCACGGTCGACCTCTCCCGAGGGCGTACGGCTCCGGGACCCCGATCGGAAGGCGAGGCGGCGCCATAAGAGGGGACGAACAGTGCAAAGGCGGAGGACAAGGAAACGAGGAAAAAGCTCTAAGCGAGCGAGCCCGCGCCCGGCGCAAGAGTGAGGCGAAGGCGAAGGGACGGAAGACCGAAAACGGTGAGGAGCCAAGGTAAAAAACCGCCGTCCCTTCCTCACCGCGGTTTATAGGCACCGGGCGAATTCTCCGGAGCGAGCGCCCCGCCAACGTGCTTGCGGGAATCTTTACATCGCGTCGACGGCGGGCCCCACCACGACTGCAGCGGCTCTAACACTCGCGAGCGGGTCATCATTACGGCGAGGAACGCGCGACCAGAGGCAAAACCGTCACATCCGCCGCGCCGCCCACTACGCGCGCGCGCGCGGCCGCGCGCCGCCTAAAAGGCGCGCCGCGACTGCGAAACCGCGGCCACGACCGCAAGGCAATTAAATGCCGGGCCCCATGCCAAGCAAGGAGAGCCCTCGAGCGAGGTGAATCCTCGGCTCGAGACAAAGGCGACCCTCGATGGGATGACGGTGTGAGAAGGTCGCCGGGACCCCTGCTCGGTGTAGAGCGAGCGGCCGCGGGCACCCATGCCACGAGAAGCCCTCGAGCGGCGTGACCCTCGGCTCGAAACGAGAGGCGACCCTCGACGGGATATCGGCGTGAGAAGGTCGCCGGGGCTGCTCGGTGTAGAGCAGGTGACCGCGGGCACCCATGCCACGTGAAACCCTCGAGTGGCATGACCCTCCGGCTCGAGACAATGTCAACCCTCTAAAAGAAGGCACGCGCGTAAGAGGATCGCCCAGGTCACGCTTGAAATAGAGCGACACCGAAAGCACTCATACCGCGCCGTGCTGCCAACAAGCACCTCGAGGGCTGGCACGTCCAGACCCCTCGACGGCCGCAAACGCGAAAAGACGGGGCTGTCCATGCACGGCCCCTCACGGCCCTTGCGATCGGAGGTTCGAAGCCCGACCCTCGACGGGTTCGAACGGGCGCCCCCGGATCACGAGTTAGGGACGACGAGGGCACGCGCATTCGAGCCGTTCCTCGAGCCCGTCGGCTCGAGGGTGCCCCACATGTCGTGTTCGAGAGCCGGCGAGGGCGGCTAGCCGGGGGGGATCCCACCGAGGGAGAGCTTCCGCGCCCTCGGTCCCTAGCGAGCCGGGACCGAGCCCCACCTAGCAAACCCACGCAAGCGCTTCCATGGACGTGTCTCCGGACCGCGCGGCCTACCCTTAGCGAACGGGGCATGGACGTCCACTTGAACCACCCGCTAGCGGCTCGATGAGGAATCCGCGATTCGCGACCCGCTCGATGGGAGTCGTGGAAACCTCACCCTCCGTCCCGCGGAGGGACGGCGAGGGCGCGTTAAAAAACAAGTCGTCGGGCTCGGCCGTCGCCTCGAACGGGCCAAGGCTCGGGGGCTTGACGCGCGGCTACACCTCCTTGGAATTGCACCCGCCGGAGACGGTGACGGGGGGAGCGTGCACCCCCGATGCGGCCTGAAATACCGCCGATGCCGGTTGGCATATGTGCCACGCCTTTCCGACCAAGATTGCTCGCGGGTTAACCCCTGCGGGGAGAGCCCACACTCTGCCGGGGCTTCGGAGGCTAGACCCGCGGGTCCGCCGACGCGGCCCCACGAAGCGTTCGCAAACAAGGAGGGAAGAACGTCCTATCAGTAGGTTCCAGCATCTGCGGGAGCCTCAATGGCAAACCCGCGGATGCTCGGGGGCTGCGTCGGGGACCGCCCTAGGGGTCCCCTCAAATAATGGGGGAACCCTTACTTAAATTCCTGCATCAAAATAAGCTAAGCCTAACCATGCGGAAACTAACCATGCGGGGACATGGCCCATGCGAGCGAGGACTTCGGAGGCCCACCAAGACGGCTCGTCGTAAGACCCCTCGAGCGAGGCTCCGCCTCGCCGAGGGTACGCTCCCCTCCTCGAACGGGCTCCGCCCCGTTCGAGGGGCAACCCCCCCTCCTCGAACGAACTCCGCCCCGTTCGAGGGGCGACCCCTTCCCTCGAGCGGTCCCGCCCCGCTCGAGGGCTCGATCCCCTCGAGCGGGCCTCGCTTCGCTCGAGGGTCCGCTCCCACCCTCGGGCCGGGGCCCGCCACGCTCACGGGCGCCCGCGCGCGTGCGCCGCCCCCGTACTTGGGCATTTAACGCCACGACGCCGCGGGACGGCGTCATCATGCGCCGGGGCTCACGCCCGTGCCGCCCGCACCAACTCCCCGGGGAGGAGCCCATCCCCGCTCGTGGGATGGACCGTGCGGTACGGCCGGTGTCGGTCCGTGACACCGTGCGTCCTCTTGTACGGCTAACGCGCGACCCTCGAAAGGGGGGCGGGCGCACCCTCGACTCCACTTTCCCGTGACCCTGCCCCGGGGTTAGGTGAGGGGCGCTAGGCCGGTGGGCGGCCATCCCGCCACCGCGCGGCGCGGCCGCCATACCCACGCGTGCGGAGCGCACGCTGACTCCGCGAGGCACACGCCCGAACACGCGGCAACCACTCCACCACCGCGAGCTCATTGGGAAGGAACGCCGTTCTGCCCGCTCCTGTACCCCGTACCAGCCATCATCAGCACCTCCCTCGAGGCCTATCGGGGGACGCCATCGCCATGCGCCGCCTCCTACCCTCGAACCGCCCTTGTTCGGGTACAAGGTAGGCCATCATGGCCGGATCGCAGCGAAGATCGGCCGGGACGGCCGCCCGCTCTACACCGTAGCACGACGTGCTCCCACACGTAGCTAGGTAGCGCGGCGTGCATGTAACTCGCCGCCCCCTTGGCCTATAAAAGGGGAGGCGAGCCCCCCGGCCGCGGGGGGACGGGTCGGAGGAACACGGCGCACCGTGCACTCACTCCCTTATTCTCCCACAACATCTCCGGCCACTCACCCGGGGACTTGGAAGCCACGATTCCTCTCCCGCCTTGCTTGTATTTGCCCCACTACAAGCACCCCGGGGGCGAGCAATATAGTGCCACGAGCACGCCCCTGTGGACGTACGGCCCCCTCGGCGGGAACCGGGATAAAATCTTGTGTCATTTGTTGCTTAGCATCGACCATTGAGGGATAGACCTAGGCGTTATCCTCTTGGTTAGTGTCGGGACCATATTCCGCACCGACACTAGAATAAGAAGGACCGTACTCTTTTCCTTGCAAAGGGGGCTCTAAATCAAGAGGCAAGGTTTTTAACGAGGCGGATCCCGTGTAAATACTCTTTCTGATATATATATGAAAAGAGTCTTCCCCCAAATTGCATGTTTCATATTTTGTGTCTCGAAAATTCCATCGTGAGAAAAAGAAAAAGTTCGTGAAAAAGGCTTCGTGATAGCCAGAATTCCATCGTGAGAAAAAGAAAAAGTTCGTGAAAAAGGCTTCGTGATAGCCAGAATAACATCATGAAAAAAGAAGTGGTTCGTGAGAAAGGCTCCGTGATAGCCGAAATTCCATCGTGAAAAAAGAAAAAGTTCGTGAGAAAGGCTCCGTGATAGCCGAAATTCCATCGTGAAAAAAGAAAAAGTTCGTGAGAAAGGCTCCGTGATAGCCGAAATTCCATCGTGAAAAAAGAAAAAGTTCGTGAGAAAGGCTCGTGATAGCCGAAATTCCATCGTGAAAAAAGAAAAAGTTCGTGAAAAAGGCTTCGTGATAGCCAGAATTCCATCGTGAAAAAAGGAAAAGTTCGTGAGAAAGGCTCCGTGATAGCCGAAATTCCATCGTGACAAAAGAAAAAGTTCGTGAGAAAGGCTCCGTGATAGCGAAATTCCATCGTGAAAAAAGAAAAAGTTCGTGAAAAAGGCTTCGTGATAGCCGGAATTCCATCGTGAAAAAAGAAAAAGTTCGTGAGAAAGGCTTTGCGATAGCCGAATTCCGTCGATGAAAAAGAGGCCCGAGACAACAACAAGTTGTGGCCTAGAAAAATCCCATCCATCGAGGGATTCCCAGAAAAGGCCCGAGACAACAACAAGTTGTGGCCTAGAAAAATCCCATCCATCGAGGGGATTCCCACCGAAAAGGCCGAGACAACAACAAGTTGTGGCCTAGAAAAATCCCATCCATCGAGGGATTCCCACCGAAAAGGCCTGAGACAACAACAAGTTGTGGCCTAGAAAAATCCCATCCACGAAGGGATTCCCACCAGAAAGTTCGCGTGATAATTTCGAGAAAACGAATGTCTAAGGGTTCGCCTGTGTATTCTCACTTAGTTCAGATTGTTGAAAACTTTTTCAGGTATCATCATTGTAAGAAAAGGGCAAGGGGCTCCATCAGACGTTCGCAGAAAAATCTTGGTTGAAGCAACTGAAGGTTGCAATTTCAACCGAGGCAAGCCTACTAAGTGGGGCAAGTCCACAAAATTCGAAAAACAAATTTTGTTGACTTGCGTAACGACGATAGAAATTTTCAAAAATTAACGAAGATTCCTCCTAACAATGCGCTAAAAAAGTTTGCGAATAGTAAAATTCGCGACCTTGCAATCTAGTTTTCATGCGAAACGGCAAGGTGGGGGAGGGTGACGTTTTTTCGAAGAAAAAACAAATTCATTGCCTTATTCGCATAAAAACTTCCGAACAGTTCTTTGGTAATTACAACGCTTGGCGTAAAACTCAAAACGAAAGCTCAACAACATGTCCGGTTTACAAGCACTTGTCTTCAGCCACATCGCAAGCGTAGGCGAAATCAGATGCATCGGCTAAGGGGCTAAGGGGCTCCGTCTTGGGAACCTTGTCAGACGGCAGAGTAGGTGACACGGAGCGAACCTTCTTGCGAAGTAAGAAAAACGAGGAGAGGTCAAAACAACCTATAGAAAACTTAAGTGAAGCCTCAAACCAAAAATCGGAAAAATCCTGTTCGGGATGCGCTCGTTTGAACGGGCACCACGCTTCACCACTAACGAACATATCGTCTCGATGAATCCGAAGTGGTAGCACGTCTGCGCGAGCCCGGCTTGCGGGGACATGCGCGAGGTTAAAATTTACAAAACATTTGTTCGAGAGAAGTTTGATGAATCTACATAAATCTACGGCCGGTCTCGAATTCACCCAAAAAGAGTCTAGACATGTCGCTCAATTCGTAACATCCACCTTCGGCAAATCTTCTTCTTGTTCGGGGACTTGTCCACCGTCGTTGCCATCATCACTGGCGCTGCTCTGGCGCCGTTGTTCGCCGCCCGAGCCGTCCTCGCCGGACCCACCCGAACTCTCCCCGAAGTCGATCCTTCGGGAGACGCGGCGACGCCTTCTTGGTCCTCCTTTTCTCTCGATTTGTGAAAGGAAGAGAAGAGTAAGGAAGGCTTAAGAAAGCTGGAACACTCGCGACGAACATAAGTCTCGAAATCGAGCAAAAAGAAATTACCTCGGCAAGCTTTGCCCGCGCAATAGTCTTAACAATATCCGCCCCGCCAACCGGCGAGAATTCCCTCGCGAATTTCAACTTTATAGCATCAATGTCGAGTTTGCTTGAAGTATCGTATCGGCGGTAACGCTTGGGAAGCGAGAAAGGTTCGCGCGAAACTTCGCGAGGGTCCACACGGTCGTAATCGTGAAGGACCTTCGGAATACTCTCCACGGAAAAAGCTACGGCGAAGTTGCGGCACCGAGAGATCACTTCGGGAAGAGCCTTGAATTCATCCTCTAGCCAATCCATGAAATCGGGGATATCAATGTCATCTGGGAGAGGGGCTGGACGAACACCGTACTCATTCAGGGACTTCTGGTACTCAGCATAAAGCAATTTCAGCTTCCCCAAAATTTCCGAAGTGTTTTTCTTCGAAGCTTCACCTTGCTCTGCCAGCGCCTTCTCAAGATCCACGATCTTCCGATCCTTTGAGCTCAGTGACTTAGCGAGGCTGGCATTGTTGATGCGAAGATCTTCAGCGATTTTCGCGTCTCGCTCTTGCTTTTGCCGAAGTTTTTCGATTACGCTCAAATCATCTTCATGAGATTTCCGAACTTTCACGAGATCCTTTTTCGATTCCTCGAGCGCAGCTTCGGCCACTTTCTTTTCATCCTGACTTCTTTTCAGAGCCTCTGCCAGCTCAGACACCTTCTTCTCGAGTTCCAGATTCGTGGATTGCGCGAGGGTGAAGTTGCGCTCCAGCTCTTTCGACTTCTGAGAAAGTTCTTCATTAATCTTCACCTGTTCAGAAAGCCGGTCTACGGCAACCTTCCCGAGCATCGAGTACTTGAGGGCATAGTCTTCATGAAATCGTGCAAGCTTTGAAGGTGAATACGAGTGTAACGCATTCTTGAATCCTGCGAAGATCAAGAGAAAGTCTCGGACTAAGACTCAATAAGCGGGAAACATATGAAAAGATAGTAAGGAAGGACGAACCTTCTTTAGAGAACCGCTGCATGGTAACTTGTTTGCTCGAACCCGAAGAAGTTTTCCCTCGAGGCGAAGGGGCGGTTTCGGAGACAGAGAGGGGCCTTCTCTCAGAGCCTTGAGTGGCCTCTTCGGGTCGTTCGGGCGCTTCCTCCCCTGTATCATCAACAATGGCGGACGATTTCCATAGAGTTAAAAACTTGGACGCCTTGCCCCCGACGCCACTTGTCACGAAACCAACACGCAATAGTTTGTCGCGATGAGACGTACCAAAGCTTTTGTTAAAAGCGGCCAAGGAAGGAGAGGGCGCCTGGTCTTCGGGGACGACCTCCGAACTTCGACCAAAGGGACATTTTCAGCGAATGGCCCTCCCTTTGGATAGTGCGCTCAAGGTCCCGAGCGAATTCGGAGGGAAACTTCATCGGCGGCGGCGACCTCGGCGGCGGGGGTTTTGGCGGCAGCGGGGGACTCGGTGTGAACAACAACTTCAGCAGACAATGACGGACTTATCGGCAACGGCGGGGAGATGGCTCTCTTCGAACTTCGGGAACAACATCTGAAAAGGAATCAATATCCACGAATTCATTTTCGGAACCAGCAGGGCAACTGTCTCGAAAGTTAAATAATGGCCAGAGGAAAACACCTTTTAGACTATCTGTCTTCGTGAGGGTAACGTCGTCGAAGGCGGATGGGACCCGCCGAACTCCAGTGGAAGAAACTTTCTTCACAGCTTTCTTCAATTTCTTGCGGCTCATCTGGGCAAGCCCCGAAGCAGCTTGGAGTTCAGCTTCTGAGGTTTGAGATTCCGAGGTCTTTCGTTTCCGCTTCGATGACTCAAGTGATCTAGTCCTCGAAGGCTTCACTCCCGAAGAAGTTCCCTCGGTGGCAGGTGACGGGTTTCGCTTCGACGACCTGATTCGGGGAGCGTTGATGGGGGCGGCTGAGCAGCTGGCCACGGCGACGGCAGGAAGTTTCAACTTGGGACCAGGGCCTCGAGAGCTGAAAAATTTGTCACCGCTGATCTCCGAAAAGACACGATTGATCTTCTTCTTGTGCTTCACCAGGGCCTTGTATGCTTTGTACTCGTTCATGGTATATTCGCCTACCATGACATTGACCCTTTTCTCAACTTTGTCCATGAAGTCCTTGGCGCTCTGGCCCTCGCGAAGTTTAATCCCGAACTTCGGGAAAGGAACCTGCTGATATGCCCAGTTGACGTTGTAGTATACGATTTCGACAGGGGACCAGCCGTTCGAAATAGGCCAGATTCGCGCGGCGACAAATTCTTCGATAATGTCACGGCCGCCGAGTATCGTGCTGGCCAGATGAAATGCACTTTCGCAACTTCTGATTCCTAAGGCCCGCTGGTTGTATCTTCCTACATTTACTGCCGTGAGGGGCGCGATCGGGCTTGACATCTTCGGCTCATCAACCTTCAAGTAGAACCAATAAGATCTCCAATCGTCGGTGAGGTTGCTCTTGCAGCAGGGAGCGATCTGGATTCGAGTGATCCCCTGTCGGGTGTTCTGGCGTCGCGTGTTGAAGGTGCAGCACGCGTGCTGACTATGGTAAAACTGCCCATCGTCGCCCTTGATGACTTCGGGGATGATCACCAACTCGTAGAACCGAGTGAAACCATCGACAATAGGATTGCAGCCAAAGGTCTTCAAGATCCAGATAAACTTCGACACTTCGAGGAAGGACGTCGGGGTAAGTTGGTGGATCTTCACCGAAAATGCATCAAGAATTGCTGGCAAGATTGGATCACAAGGGAACCGCAGCCCACAGATGAAGAAGTCTCGAAAAACCACAATTTCTCCGGCCTTGGGAGTAGGAGTTAGTTCATCAAGTGGGGCACGCCCCGGCGCCGGGGAGAGAAGAATCCGGCCTTCTCGTACTCGCGAATAATGTTGCTTGTGACCTTCGACTCTCCGAAGGCGAGCGAGGGCGGCGGTGGGCCGAAGTCCTCAGCATGACGAGATCGTCGACACCGGCGTCCACATCCCCGACGTCTTCGCCGCCGTCGGACCCAACCTCTTCGTCCTCGCGACTGCGGGAACCGCTGGGTGAACAAACATTTTCGGCCGGAGCATCACGATCCGCACTTTCGGCGGTTGGGTCGAGTGGGAGACCGGCAGCGATCAGCTCTTCAGTAGTCATGGGCCTAGCTGTACTTTTAACCCGAGCCACCTAATAAACACGAACATCCAAACAGGTGAGAATAATGTTCGAAAATGAAACTCGCGAATTCGCGATGTCTCTACACCTAAATTTAACGAAATAATGAATCAACGAAGCATAGATAAAAAATACCTTAGAGGAGCGCGAACAAGGCCTGGAGTTCGTAAGCTTTCAAGCAGAAAACCAGAGTTCGCGAAGAGAGAGACGCGCGAATAGTGAAAAGCTCGAGAGCAGTAAAAAGATTTTTAACAGCACCAGCCCGCTATTTATAGGGTCGGGGGGGGGGGGGGGGGTAGTTTCGCGAAGTGCGCCTCGATTTAACCGCCTTTGGCTCCCTGGGTGACGCGTGTCCCCTCCGACGTTCCGAGGGTGACGTTTTTTACTAAATTTCCGAAAGGTTCGTGGAATCGGATCGTCGAGTCAACCCGCTTCCCCGAGGGGCTAGTGTTGGGGAATTCAGGAAAACCCGTCACCCTCGAAACGTCGAGTTTAACAGAATTCTCAAAGCATGTTTTTCAGGAGCAGGGAATTCGCGATTCTCGGAAGTCCGGGACCTGCGGAGTCTCGAATTCGCGAATGTGCGAGTTCGGGAATCTTGATTCGGTGAAGAGGCGGAGTCATGAACATGCGGAAGCCGGAATCTCGCCGTTGATGGTCCGAACTTCGGAGATTTGCCGATTCGGGAATCCGATGAAGACTACGGTCGGGACTCGGGCGCAAGGACACGCACGAACCTCGCTCGGGAAGCAAGAGCCACTTCGGGAATCAGTAGAAGACCTAGTTCAAGAATTTCGGGCGAAGACATTCACGAATCACGGGAGAAGCAAAGTCAAAGTTGTAGTCCCAAAAAGTCCGGGTTTAGAGTGTGAACTAGTGGCGGACTTGTAAATGTGTAAGGGGGGGAAAAGACATTCTTGTGTGTGTTCACATTAGGAATATTCTCCGAGCCCGAGGGTGTTATCGGAATGTAAAAGTCCCTTCGTCTCCCTATAAAAGGGGGCGCGAGGGCACGTGTAAACGGATTCAGACTTTTTTGGGACTTGTGCTATTTGCAGGAGGGGTTTCAGTCTCTTTGTGCCCTAAGCGTGCTATTGAACGTGTTAAGAACTTTCACTTGTGTTAGGGTAGTATTCCGAATTGTTCGGGTACCCCCAACAACTAACCCATCACTAGGCACACTAATCATATAACAAGTTCATCTTTGTATGTGCATTGGGAAGTGTTATGTTTTTGCAAGAAAACATGGACATATAGGACGGAGTCACAACAAGTTCAAAGGAGCAAATAAGGAGTCCCATCCGTGTTCGAGAGCATGATGAAATCACTCCCAAAGGTGGAGAGGACCGAAGTGTTACAAAGGAACATTCCCAAGGATTAAAGCGTAAAAGATCGAACTTCATGCGAGAAGACCCTCTATCTTGGATGCAAGGATGACATCGTCAAAATGATGCAATCGAAGAGGGCAAAGTGCAAAATGTCAAGAGGACCCACGTGTATGAAGGGGTGACCGAACCGAACTGAAATGGGCCTAGGCCGGCCGGCCCAACCTATTCTAGAGTCGATTCGGCCCCCCATTTCTTGAGCGTGAAGATGATGCAACCCTAAGTATGTGGAGGCGTCGCCATTTGCAGGGAGAGAGCCATTCGCCCGAGAGGCCATCCACAAGCTAGAGAGGGAGAAGAGGTGGGAGATCATTCGCAAGAAGGATCGCTCTACTCAAAGGAAGGTAAGGACCATGTGTGGTTCGAGGACCAGTGGATGGTCGCTTACTTGTGTGATGAGTGATTAACAACGTTGTGTGGACTGATTCTTGGCTAAGTATTGCAGGTGCAGGTTGCGGCTTGACTCGTGTTGGTGCAGGTGAAGAACAAGCGCGAAAGGTCGTTGCCGGTGAGGCCTCCGGGTGTGGAGAAGACAAGTAGGCTTCGTTCGAGGGACCCGGTGGCCGGCGGGGGTCGAGTACGGGCCGCATGGTGGCAAGAACAACAAGATGAAGTCGGTGAACGGTTTCTTGGTTGAGCCACAAAACCAAGGTCGAGCCGGGACTTCATGGGAGCCAAGTCATGAGTGGTGATTGGCGGAGGCTACATCAAGTTTACGGGGTTTGCGGTGGTTCACCGAGAAAATCACCGGGTTACTCGGCTGAGCCACAAAGCCGATGCCGAAGACCGGGCGTGGCTGTCTGGCCAAAACCGGCCTGACCGGTTTGGGTCGCAGGGCGCCGGAAGCTTCGAGGCAGAGGACACGCGTCGGGATCGCATGGCTTGCGTCGAGGCTACACCGGGTGCGGTCGTCGGGCATCCGTCCGATGGTGAAGACATGAAGACTTCCAAATCCGCCCTTGAGGGGCTTGTATCCCTAGTTATTAGGAAAGGGCATTTTAGACATTCGGTTGCCTCCATATAACCCAAGAGGTGAGAGGATGGCAGCCAACTCTTGGAACCCTAGCTCATTTGTTTTTCCATTTTCCTTCCTATTTTCCTTAGGTTTTCCATAGGACTAGCTTGAGAGCTTCATGGTGAGATCTTGTTGAGAGGGATGGATGATCGGGCGGCTTGCTAGACCTTGTATGAACCTTTGTTTCATGTATAGATGATTCGGCGTGGTTCCTCAAGGTTTGGATGTGTTTTCCCCGGTTGTTCTTGGTGGTGATTTTCGGAGCCCTCTCTTGGTGATTTCTTTGGGTTGTTTTCGGGACCTTTCTCTTGGGGATTTGATGGGGGAAATTTGTGGGAACCCTTCGTGGTTCTTTGGGTTGTGATTCCCCTCCCAAATTCGTGAGTAAAGGTGCTCGATTTTGGGGTTTCTTGAGTTCTTGGGTTGGAAGTGCTCTTGGCGGGATTTCCTTGATTCCTCCTTTTTGGACGAGTTTTGGTGGGATTAAACTTGGCTATGGACTCCTCATGAGGTGTTCCTAATATCCCCAAAGTCTTGTTCAAGTCCGTGGAGTGATTCGGGATATCGAGATTTGGATTTGGGGGAGTTGACCCGCGGGCCGTGTTCTTCCCGACCGTCCGGTGCAAAAGCGGCTCGACCGGTTTCCCAAACCGGTCTGACCGGTTTCGCCCTGTGGGCTGTCGAGAAAGGTTTTTGAACAAGGAAGTCTATGTTGCTTCATGGCTTCGTTTGTTCAGATGTGGAAATGCTCTTGAGGTGTTTGGGGTCTTTGGGGAGTTTCTGGACAAAGTCGGTCTGACCTGTTTCCCATGCATGTGTCAGGCTAAGTCCAACAGAAGCGGTCTGACCGGTTTCAGAAACCGGCCTGACCGGTTTGGGCTGCCTGCAGCCGTGTCGTGTGTGTTTCCGCTGCGTGTGTGTTGAGGCTGTTGGTTAGATCTTGCTCCTAGGTTCAGTAGCACTCCAGTGGCTATGTGAACTTGGCAAGAGAAGCTTGCGGAGTTGCACGAGTGATATTGGGTTCATAGGCCGAATTCTTGAATAGAATTTTTATCAGCTCCCATTCACTCCCCCCCCCTCTCCGGTTCGCCGTTTCGGTCCTTCAAGTGGTATCAGAGCCGGTTCGGGTCTTTGTTGACTCTAACCAGTCTAAGATCCAAGGACGGCGTACCAGGAACGGGGTTCGGGTCCTCCACACTTCGATGGAAAGAACTACCAGATGTGGAGTAAGCGGATGGGTGCGTTCCTCCGCGGAAAGGGTCAGATCCTTTGGGATGTCACGGTGGACACAGGCTATGTCCAGCCGATGGACTTCCTCGCTCCAGGATCGAGGGACAGATTCGACGCCAACAATAAGGTGGTCGACTACTTGTTTCGTGCTTTGTGTCGGCCGAGTTCGATCGGGTGCACACCGAGCACTTGGCTTGTAGAATTTGGACGGTGTTGAAGGAGGCTCATGTTGGGAATGCCCGGTGTTCGAGCACGGATGTATGCGACCTCTTGGAGAGAGTACGAGAACTTCACTCATCTCCCCGGTGAGTCCATCGATGCCTTGTTTCAGAGGTTCACAGTGGTTGTGAACAACATGAGGGCCAATGTGGACGTGCTCCCGTACGATGATCAAGATAGAGCGGTCAAGCTCTTACACTCTTTGGATCGTACGATTTGGGCGGAAAGTTCGAGGCCATTGTGGAGTCAGAGAAGTATGACACTCTGACGGTGAACGACCTGTTCTCGAAGCTCAAGTCGGCTGAGGTGGATAGGGGCATGACTGCCAAGCTCGAGGGTCCGACTGACTCCCATAGTCTCGCCCTCGTTGGTGGTTCCAAAGGAAAGGCTAACTCTAACCCATCCACCAGGATGTTCTCTTTCTCCTCTTTGATGTCTATGCCAGACGAGGAGTTCGACGAACTTGGAGAGGACGAGCTGGCGCTCCTCATGAGGCAGTTCGAGAGGCTGCACGAGAACCGCGTGAACATGAGGAGGAACACGAGAACATGCTTCCAGTGCGGCAAGCCGGGACACTTCGTCGCCGACTGCCCGGAGAAGGCAGAGAACAAGGACGGCTACAAGCACAAGCCGAGGATGGACGGCAAGTACCGTTCGAGGCGCGACCACAAGAGCAAGCACAAGAACAATTACAAGGACGAGCGACGATCGAGGAAGAAGGAGAGCCAAGGCAAGGCCCGAGCGATGGTTGGAGCGAGCGACGTTGACTCCAGTTCCGTGTACTCCACCTCGAGCTCGAGCAGCAGTGAAGACGAAGGTGATCGTTGCAAGAACAAGAAGTCGTCCAAGAACCCGAGCGGGGCCGAGGCCGCCGCGAGAGACGGCTTCGCACCATGGCACCGAGCTGCGGCAGCAAGAAGAGCACACGGAGCGACTCGGACTCCGATTCCGACGACGAGGTGCGTGATGAACTTCCCTTCTTGCGCCGGGAGAATGAGAGGCTTGGCTCTTTGCTTGATAACCGTGATGACATGATTAGAGAGGCCAAGAAAATGAGAAAAGAGCTTATGGCTTCACTCGAGGATGCTAGGACTAGAGTGGGCTGAGCTAGAGACACGGGTGCTTGATAGCAAGCTTGAGATTGATTCCCTTAAGGCTAGCCCGTTGTTTCGGATGAGGTTGATTGTCTTGATTGCTCCATATTCCTTGCTGATCTTGCTTTGTTTAAGGAGAAGCATGCCTCCAACTGTGAGGAACTAGATGTGCTTAGGGTTGAAGTGGCTGAGCTTAAGTCTAGACCTGCTTTGCTAGGTGCTTGCACTTCTTGCCCTATTCTGCATGCTAAGATTGATGAGATGCATGCCTACACTAGTTCACTTGAGGCTAAATTGAAGGAACCCATGCCTACATCATGCTCTACCTGTGAAATGCATGCCTTGAAAAATTTGGAACTTGCACATTATGTAGATCGTTTGCAGGATGAGAATGGTGACTTGAGGAAGTTGATGGGTTGGTTGTCTGGTCATGAGCCTCAGTTGAGGATGATGATCGAGGCATTTAAGAGTTAGGATGGTGAGGGACTTGGGGCAAACAAGGTTGGTTAGGGAAGTGGAGAGAATATCCCAGAGCCACCAAAAACCCACCACAAAAATGATTTCCCTCCAAAACCCAACCATCTTAGGAACCGACTAGACAGAACCCCAGCTCCACCCATATTTCCTACACCCACAAATGATCTCCAAAAGCCTATCAAGTTTGTGAGCACCTCCGGGAAAGTGTTCTTTGGGAAAGTGAGTGAGAAGGCTAGTGAGGAGAAATCGGTGGAGGATTTGAGTGGAGAGAAACCATGTGAGCAGCCCCAATCCAAGCCCAAAACTAAGCTTGTGAGGTTTCATTGTGGCTATTGTGGGAGAGATGGCCATAAAGATGAGTTTTGCTTCAAGAGGAAGAGAGAGGAGAGAATGGCGAAGGAGTGGGCTAACGGGGACAAGTATCACCCCTCCAGTGGTGTACTTAAGTATCGTGTGCGGATGCCCGGGGCCAAGGCAAGTGTGAGGATAGTTCGGCTTGGGGAGAGCGAAAGAATGCGGGGAGTCTGCTGCTGGAGGAGTGAAACCGGTCAGACCGGTTTTGGAACCGGTCGGACCGGTTTGGGGTCAACGAGAATGACAAGTTTGGTTTTCGTGCTCGTACGAGTGCGAGGGTTGTTTACGGAGGCCGTGGTTACGGTGGTTGGGGTGGAGAGTTTGCGGGTGGTCGGGTTGCTAGGCGTTCTCCCCCTCGAGTTCACTACGGGGATGGGAGGAGTCGTAGCTTTGAGAAGGAGAGGAGGGACGGTCCACGGGTTCTCTTTCGTGGTTTTGGTCCTCCTCCGGGCGAGAGAGGGGTGGTTCCCTCGGGGTGGTTACCATGGTGGTGATCGTGGAGGTAGCTTTGGTAGGGGAGATGCTTTGGTTGGTGCTAACCCCACTTTCGAGCAAATGGCTCGGACCGGTTTTACTCTTTTGGTACTAACCCCGGTCTTTGAGTCGTTTGTTCGCTCACGTGCTCGTTTTTGAATTTCAGGTGGGAGACTTGAAGAACATTTGGTTGATTGACTCCGGTTGCTCGAGGCATATGACCAGAGACAGGGGGTGGTTCTCAAGTCTCGTCCCGGTGGTGACGAAGAGATACATCACTTTTGGAGTCAATGGGCGTGGGCGTGTGCTTTCAGAAGGTGAGATTAAGGTGAGTGACAAGATCACTCTGAGGCGTGTTGCTCTTGTTCAATCGCTGGGGTACAATTTGCTTTCTGTGTCCCAGTTGTTGGATGAGGGCTTTGAGGTGTTGTTTCGACCAGGTGGTTCTCGGATTTTGGACTCTCGAGGGGACCTGGTTTGTATGGTCGTTCCCGAGGGTCAGGTGTTTCGTGCTGATTTTTCTCAGTCTTCGGGTGTGGAACGTTGTTTCTTGGCTGGTTCTTCGAGTGAGTTGTGGAAGTGGCATAGGAAGTTGGGTCACTTGAGCTTTGACCTTTTGTCTCGCTTGAGTAAACTCAATTTGGTCCGAGGATTGCCACGGTTGAGGCTTGAGAAAGAGTTGGTTTGTGCGCCGTGTAGGCATGCCAAGATGGTAGCCTCTTCTCACCCGCCTCTCACCGATGTGATGACTGAGTGTCCATGCGAGCTGCTCCATATGGACCTTGTTGGCCCAGCTCGTGTGCGATCTGCGGGTGGGAAGTGGTATGTCCTTGTTGTGGTGGATGACTACTCTCGGTATGCGTGGGTGTTCTTTCTCGAGGATAAGGGGGAGACATTTGGTTTTGTTCGAGATCTAGTCTTGAGGTTGAGGAACGAGAGGCACGGAGATGCCATACGAGCTATCCGCAGTGATAATGGCTCGGAATTCAGAAACTCTCGTTTTGAAACCTTTTGCCATGACTTGGGTCTTGAGCACCAGTTTTCGAGTCCGTATACGCCTCCCCAGAATGGTGTTGTGGAAAGGAAGAACAGGACCTTGTGCGAGATGGCTCGGATGATGCTTGATGAGCATAGGACTCCGAGGAGGTATTGGGCTGAGGCCGTGAATACCGCGTGCTATGTGTCGAACAGGATATACCTCAGAGTGCACAAGAAGAAAAATGCTATGAGTTGATGCATGGTCGCACACCTAAGGTCAGTCACTTCCATGTCTTTGGTTGCAAGTGTTTCATTCTGAAGAAAGGCAGGAAGTTGGATAAGTTTGAGGCTAGGTCTGTCGATGGTATTTTCTTTGGTTATGCATCTCACTCTAGAGCATATCGTGTGCTCAATCTTGAAAGTAACCAAATCGTGGAGACTTGCGAGGTAACCTTCGACGAGATAGAGCCACGTAGTCAGCTTGCTTTTGAGTGTGCAGGTGATGATGAGCTTGGCGAGGAGATCTTTCAGGAGGAGGAACATGAACATGGAGATGATGAAGATGGCGGTGCGGTGCCCCCGGCTGAACATGTACCCACTACTTCGACTACGATGATGGATAGACCCTCTACTACACCTATGACGACAAATCAAGAACGAGGAGAAGCTGATGTTGAGGGGGAGGTAGCATCGAGGCGAGAACCTCCCCGGCGAGTACAAGTGGATCACCCAGCTTCGAGGATCATCGGCGACATAAATGAACGCACTACACGGTCGAGGGTTTGAAACAATTCCCATTTCGCTCATGCTGCGTTTGTTGCTACTTTTGAGCCCAAAGACATTGGACACGCACTATCTGTTGACAATTGGGTTAATTCGATGCATGAGGAGTTGGAGAACTTTGAGAGGAATCAGGTGTGGGAGTTGGTTGACCCTCCCCCAGGGTGTAAGCCGATTGGTACAAAGTGGGTGTGGAAAAACAAAGAGGGCGAGAAAGGTGAGGTTGTGAGGATCAAGTCGAGACTTGTTGCTCAGGGGTTCAGTCAGAAGGAGGGGATCGACTACGAGGAGACTTTTGCTCCCGTAGCCCGTTTGGAGGCGATTAGGATCCTTCTAGCCTTTTTCTGTGGCTAAAGGGTTCAAGTTGCACCAGATGGATGTGAAGAGTGCTTTTCTGAATGGTGTGTTGGAGGAAGAAGTGTATGTGAGGCAGCCTCCGGGGTTTGAGAGTGAGAAGTACCCCCACCGGGTGTACAAGTTGAGGAAGGCGCTGTATGGGTTGAAGCAGGCGCCTAGAGCTTGGTATGGCGAGGTTGAGGGGGTTCTTGTTTGAGAGAGGTTTTGAGATGGGGAAGGTCGATCGGACCTTGTTTTTGCCGAGGCGGGGCGGGAGATATCCCGATTGTGCGGGTGTACGTGGATGATCTTGTCTTTGGTGGCTCGTCTAACTCTCTTGTTGCAAGGTTTGCGAGATGATATGAGTAGGGAATTTGAGATGAGCATGATGGGCGAGTTGCGGTTCTTCCTCGGGCTACAAATCAAACAATCAAAGGAAGGAACATTTGTGCACCGGGCTAAGTACACCAAGGACATTGTGCGGAAGTTCAAGATGGAGGACTCCAAGGCTATGACGACGCCGATGAGTACGACTACGGCTCTTGATGCGGATGAGGAAGGTGAACACGTGGACCGGAAGGAGTACCGAAGCATGATCGGGTCACTCCTCTACTTGACGGCGACGAGGCGGACATACGAGTTCTCGGTGTGTCCGTTCGCTCGTTTTCAAGCGTCTCCGAGGACTTCGCATCGGCAAGCGGTGAAGAGAATTTTTAGGTACTTGCGTCACACTCCCGACTTCGGCCTTTGGTACTCTGCGTCCTCTTCCTTGGCGCTTCATGGTTTTTCAGACGCGGATTTTGCCGGGTGTCGGTTGGATAGGAAGTCCACTTCTGGGACTTGCCAGTTTTTGGGTTCCTCTTTGGTGTCTTGGTCTTCCCGCAAACAATCGAGTGTTGATCAATCCACTACCGAGGCCGAGTATGTTGCCACTGCTAGTTGTTGCTCTCAGCTCCTTTGGATTTCATATACCATGAGTGACTTTGGTGAGGAGTATACCCATGTCCCACTTCAATGTGATAGCACCAGTGCCATAAGCGTTGCAAAGAACCGAGTGCTTCATTCCAAAACCAAGCACATAGAAGTGAGGTATCGTTTTCTGAGAGACAACGTAGAGAAAGGGAAGATAGCTTTGATCCATGTACCCACACATGACCAACTAGCCGATATTTTCACCAAACCCCTAATCAAACAACTTTCACTCGTTTGCGGGGGGAACTTGGTGTGTGTTTGATTTCTTGAGTTGGGTGTGTGGAAGCTCCTTTGTAGCATATGTATAGTTTCCTTTGTGCATTTCTTGCATTTGGCATGGCATATGTAACATGATGTATAGGCATCCTTGTATCTTAGATGGCATGCATTTTGTAGGAAAAGCTTCTCTCATATACATTGATCACCATGATGTGCTATATATGATCTTGTGAGCTAGTTTGGTATGCTATGGTTAGCTTGGCTTAGCTCTTGATGATCTTGTTGAATGATCCATGGTTGATGGCTATATTTTTGAAAAATGTCACATATATGCTCTCTCTCATGTGTAAATGCCTTTATATGATCTTGACATGTTTTAGTGGCTTGGTTATGCTCAATTTGTGGTTGTATAGCTAGTTTATTGATCATATGGGGCCAAAGGCTCATTTGCCATCATGAATGTTTAGCCCTCTTGCTTTATCTTATGGAGGGGCATAAGTTCCTTTTTGTCGCAAAGACATTTCATGTACCATTTATAAATCTGAAAATGAAATGGAAAATGCTTGGAAAATATGTTCCCATGTCATATGTGCTGAAATTAATTTGCTTTGGGTGCTAAACCGTTGCATGATGCCTACCAATGAGAAGTCTCATACATAGAAGTAGGTGCATGGCTCGGTGGCTTTGACATGACATGAGGTGCTTTTGGGTGTTTGTGATGGTCTTATGATTAGAATGGTTGTCCTAGCATGAAGTTTGTGTGGCCTTGCCATTTTGACATGTTTTGCTCATGTTTAGGTTTTTGCTTGTGAGAGAGTAACTTTTCGCAAAATTACTCAAATCCTTTTTAGCCTTGTCCAATGGTAGTGAAACTTGGTGATCATGTAGTTGAGGTCATTACGAACCTGTAGAGTATCTAACTTGCTCATTTTGACATGTGTAGCATCTTGTGATGAATTTTGTATACTTGAGAAGCTCTAGATTGCATTTGTGCCTTGATTCATGCATTGGCAACAAGGGGGAGAAAGGAAGGTGGAGAAAAGTTGCTTTGTTTCCCTGGAACCTATCCCAAGTGTCAAGGGAGAGCTTGTGCATTTCTTTTGCATTTTTGGCTTTTGGGGGTGTGGTCTGCTGTGTGAAATCGGCCTGATCGGTTTTGGAAACCGGTCTGACCGGTTTTGGTGGAACCGGCCTGACCGGTTATGGGAACCGGTCTGACCGGTTTGTGCCTAGTGTTGGCACTTGATCAGGGGGAGCTTGCATATGTGCAGGGGGGAGCTCTTGTGTGCTTTGGTGGTTTGTGCTCTTTGCTTGAGCATGGTTTTTGTCTCGGATGTGTCGAGCTGTTGCCCTTGCCTAAGGGGTCCGAGACTTGTCTTCTTCAAGTGATCTCGTTCTTTGCCTTTCTCGGCTTTCGATCGCTTGTTAGAGTTTTTCTTTTTGTTTCTTTTCTGTTTTCTTTTCTCTTTATTTACCAAATGTGTGTGTTGTCAATGCACTCATCAAGGGGGAGATTGAGGACCATGTGTGGTTCGAGGACCGGTGGATGGTCGCTTCCTTGTGTGATGAGTGATTGACAACGTTGTGTGGACTGATTCTTGGCTAAGTATTGCAGGTGCAGGTTGCGGCTTGACTCGTGTTGGTGCAGGTGAAGAACAAGCGCGAAAGGTCGTTGTCGGTGAGGCCTCCAGGTGTGGAGAAGACAAGTAGGCTTCGTTCGAGGGACCCGGTGGCCAGCGGGGTCGAGTACGGGCCGCATGGTGGCAAGAACAGCAAGATGAAGTCGGTGAACGGTTTCTTGGTTGAGCCACAAAACCAAGGTCGAGCCGGGACTTCATGGGAGCCAAGTCATGAGTGGTGATTGGCGGAGGCTACATCAAGTTCGCGGGGTTTGCGGTGGTTCACCAGAAAATCACCGGGTTACTCGGCTGAGCCACAAAGCCGAGGCCGAAGACCGGGCGTGGCTGTCTGGCCAAAACCGGCCTGACCGGTTTGGAGAACCGGTCTGACCGGTTTGGGGTCGCAGGGCGCCGGAAGCTTCGAGGCGGAGGACACGCGTCGGGATCGCATGGCTTGCGTCGAGGCTACGCAGGGTGCGGTCGTCGGGCATCCGTCCGATGGTGAAGACACGAAGACTTCCAAATCCGCCCTTGAGGGGCTTGTATCCCTAGTTATTAGGAAAGGGCATTTTAGACATTCGGTTGCCTCCATATAACCCAAGAGGTGAGAGGATGACAGCCAACTCTTGGAACCCTAGCTCATTTGTTTTTCCATTTTCCTTCCTATTTTCCTTAGGTTTTCCAAAGGACTAGCTTGAGAGCTTCATGGTGAGATCTTGTTGAGAGGGATGGATGATCGGGCGGCTTGCTAGACCTTGTATGAACCTTTGTTTCATGTATAAATGATTCGGCGTGGTTCCTCAAGGTTTGGATGTTTTTTCCCCGGTTGTTCTTGGTGGTGATTTTTGGAGCCCTCTCTTGGTGATTTCTTTGGGTTGTTTTCGGGACCTTTCTCTTAGGGATTTGATGGGGGAAATTTGTGGGAACCCTTCGTGGTTCTTTGGGCTGTGATTCCCCTCCCAAATTCGTGAGTAAAGGTGCTCGATTTTGGGGTTTCTTGAGTTCTTGGGTTGGAAGTGCTCTTGGCGGGATTTTCTTGATTCCTCCTTTTTGGACGAGTTTTGGTGGGATTAAACTTGGCTATGGACTCCTCATGAGGTGTTCCTAATATCCCCAAAGTCTTGTTCAAGTCCGTGGAGCGATTTGGGAGATCGAGGTTTGGATTTGGGGGAGTTGACTTGCGGGCTGTGTTCTTCCCGACTGTCCAGGCAAAAACCGGCCTAACCGGTTCCCCAAACCGGTCTGACCGGTTTCGCCCTGTGGGCTATCGAGAAAGGTTTTTGAAAAGGAAGTCTCTGTTGCTTCATGGCTTCGTTTGTTCAGATGTGGAAAGGCTCTTGAGGTGTTTGGGGTCTTTGGGGAGTTTGTGGACAAAATCGGTCTGACCGGTTTGCCAAACCGGTCTGACCGGTTTCCCATGCCTGCGTCAGGCTAAGTCCAACAGAAGCGGTTTGACCGGTTTCAGAAACCGGCCTGACCGGTTTGGGTACGCCGGCGGCCGTGTCGTGTGTGTTTCCGCTGCGTGTGTGTTGAGGCTGTTGGTTGGATCTTGCTCCTAGGTTCAGTAGCACTCCAGTGGCTACGTGAACTTGGCAAGAGAAGCTTGCGGAGTAGCACGAGTGAAATTGGGTTCATAGGCCGAATTCTTGAATAGAATTTTTATCGGCTCCCATTCACCCCCCCCCCCCCCCCTCTCTGGTTCGCCGTTTCGGTCCTTCAGAAGTCAGAAGGAACCACAAGTGGTGGAGGATGTCGAGGCCCTGCCGAGACACCCCCGGAGGAGAAGGAAGACACCGTCAGAAGCATCACCATGATCAACGGTGCTATGCCTAGCACCTTGATGTTGTAATCTTGTCATTTGTCCTTGCGTTGTAAATGATCTTGAGATGTAATTGCAACTTTTATGGTTTCAATCTATCATCTAGTGTTGAAGATGCTTTCTTGTTTAAGGTTAGCTACCATGCCATGTTGGGAGTATAGATCTCACTTATCCCTTAGAACCCTTCAATACGTCATGATCATCATAGGTCTAGTCACGAATACCTCCACGCAGTGATAGTACGGGGGGAGGGAAAGGGCGAAACTGTGGTCACAACCCCCAGTTGTTCTCTAGATGTTGACGGCCCTTACAACAAATATTTGACCATCATTATCTCAAGAATGAGAGGAGGATATAACATACTTCATGCACATTTTAAGTACTAATGAGGTTCCACGAGCTTTGTTGGTATTTTTACATGTAAGTACATAAATATGGGAATAATAATGAACAAGTGAACCTTAGAGGGCTGCACCAAAGCAATGGGAAGGGGCCGGACGCACCTAGCCAGGTCCAGTCGCACATTGCCAGGCTCGGCCGCACCACAGCCGGCCGCACCTGGACAGAGTCAGCCAGACCTGTCCAGGGCTAGGCTCGGCTGTACCAAAAGGTGCGCCGCACCTACCATATGACACATCTTGGGTCCACAGCATCAACAATCCCACAAACACACCTTGGATGGATGAGATACACTGGTGAATGGTCGATTGGATCAAAAGGCTAAGGTTGGAAGCACTTGGATTGATGGACCCACACTTAACCGCCACAACCGCCATCAAGGAGTGATCATGAACGTCCCTCAACACAGTCGGTGCATCACAAGGCTACTGAGTAGGGCCGACCGCACCTATCAACTGGCGTGCCGGGCGAAATCGACCCAAGGAGCCGACCTACAACTGCCTCAGGAGCAGTGATCAGGGTCGTCTAAGTCCATAGGCGGTGGATCATAGGGCCGGCCGCACCTGGAGATACGGTCGCACCTCCTTGCTTGGCACTGCAGCTCCCTCTCGCCTACAAGTACCCTCTCCTGTAGCCACGACCTATTGGGGCTATAAATTGAGCCAAGCACCTCGTGGAAGAACACAAGTGATTAGAAGCAAGTGGTGGAGCCCTCCAGAAGTTAGTATTCAGAGAGTAGGGAGAGAGAGAGAGTTGAGTGTTGGAGTAGAAGCCGGAGTCGGCCTTCTCCTTGTACCTTGGCGGGTGCGGTACACCTTCAGTCGTCCACACCCGGGATACTTTGTAAGTTCGTATTCGTGAGTAACTAAGTCTCAGTCATTTCATTGTTTGCCCTTAGGTTCCTCGATTGTGGTTTAACTAGTTTTTACTTAGCATGATTGCTTTGCTCTGATGTGGAGTAAAGTAGTGCTTGGTTAGTGTAGACGCGGTGTCTAGACTCTCCGGTACCTTGGAATGCTTTCACAGTTCAACGGAATAGTTGTGGTACCCTAGGGAGGTGACAGCTCTGGGCGAGCTCTGTAGTCCACCACATTAGTTCCGGCAAGTAGGAGTTACGGCATCAGAGCCCCCTTCTCATCCGTTTCTATGACTCTTTTCCCTCTGGCCCCGGCGAGCCACAAGTTGTGCCTTGATTCTATCTGTGCCCCTCACAAATCCCAAACTTCATCAGCTATCCCTTCTCTACCCAAAATCTACCCTTTCCTTTCTATCCTTCATCGTCATATCCCCCGGGCGGATTACTTCAGGTTCATTACACTTCTCGTTCCATGTGGAAATCGATACCTTGGAATACTCCTGGGTGAAAGCTACAACAGTATCCGTGCGCTTGTGGATTTATCTGTGATCGTATAGTATACCAACAGACTTTCTGGCGTTGTTGCAAATTTAGTAACGATGTATGAAATGCCAACAAGCTTTCTAGCGCCGTTGCTGGGGATATAAACCTAGTGCGACGCTAGTAAGCGTCAACAAGCTTTCTGGCGCCGTTGCTGGGGAACGGTAGTTGTTCTGATCCCGAACCTAGTTCGTCCATGTATCACCCCATCTATCCCATGGATTCAAATCCAACCCTTTTTGTTTTTTCGGCTCCAAAGGGTGATTTGTTGGAGCCCCATCATAATCGCATCCCATCAAAACACGTGGCTATGAGCTTTGCCCTGCTCTTATAGCCTTGGTTCGAGAGAACTCATTCACTGGAACTAAACAGGGGAGCTCGTACATTCATTTACGAGGTTTCGAGCAAATTTGCTCGATAATCGTAATTTAGGGAATGACTCAACAAACCCTCAAATGGAAGCTCTTTATGTTTTCATTATGCTGAATGACTCTTTTCATTAACGGGAACACCATCGGTCTATCCGACGGTCAGTTTGAATCAAGACAGAGACGCGCCAAGATGAAACCTTCAGCACCGGATGATCTGACGCCTTGGTAAGGGTGAAGCGTCAGTCTATCCGACGGTCGATTGGAAGCTAACAGAGGTGACTTGGACGCGGGGTCTTCAGCACCGGATGATCCGACGCACCGTCGGTGCATAGCGTCGGAGCAGTTGTGTCAGAGAACCTCAACGGCTAAGTGATGTGGGAGGGGCATCAGATGAACCGATGCCCTGGAAAAATACGGCGTCGGATCATCCGACGGTACCTTTTTCAGTGGACGTTAGCCAACGGCTAGTTTGATGCCTTGGGCTATTTATACCCCCTCCACTCACCCATTTGAGGCTGCTGGATTGTGTGGAAGTGCAAAGGAGTTCAAGACACATTGAAGATCATATCCAATCCATCCAAGTGCTTAATTGCTCATCCTTAGACTTGCATATGCTTTGTGTATGTGCTTAGTGCTAGGGTTAGCTTAGAGCTGAGTGTGTGCAAGGTTGTGCCAACCTTGTGAGGTGATTCTTGAGTGAATCCAGTTGTACAAGGTTCACCGGAAGCCTTGGGGCCTAAGTGGCTCACCGACAATCGTCATTGACCCTCCGGCTTGGTATGGAGCGGCGAGGACACTTTGTGCGGGGGACGTGGAGACCCCCTTCCTTGGTGGAGAAGCTCCTTAGTGGAGGCGGCATCAAGGTGACCAAGGGAGCTTGACAAGTGCCTAAGTGGCTAGCCTTCATGGCATGTCAAGTGGTGCTCTTGAGAGAGACTTGGTGGCCGGGAAGCAATACTCTTGTGTGAGTGCTTCAACGGGGACTAGGGGTGGCTAAGTGCCTACCGATACCACGGGATAAATCGTGTGTCAAGAGTTTCCTTCCTCTCATCCCCTTTACGTTTCCGCATTTACTCTATTGCAATCTTTGCTTGCCTTTACTTTCCTAGAGTAGTATCATGCTAGGAATGGCTATAGGTTGCAAACCTTGTTTTGGGATGGGAGTTCCACACTAGAACAACCTTAGTTGCACATATAGAGAGTATGTTCTAGTTTACTTTTGTGTAAAAATAGTGAAGCCATAGGTTAAGGTTTTAAGTTGCCTAATTCACCCCCTCCCCCTCTTAGGCTAATGAGCATCCGATTCCTTACAAGTGGTATCAGAGCCGGGACTCACTTCCTTCACAAGGAAACACCAATTCGATTGGTAAATTGTGAAAACCGGCTCATTGGAACGGTTAGGCTTCACCGCCTAGTGAGTTGCTCTATAGAGGAATGAAAGGGGTGGATACCATAGGTTTGGCTCCACTTCGATGGCACGGGCTACACTCGGTGGAAGGTTCTCATGGAGGCCTATCTCCAAGCAAAGGACCTTGATGTTTGGAGAGTCACCGATGAGGGCATGAAAGCAATTTGATGTAATTGCTAAAAGTATCATTTTGTCCTCACTAGATGTAGGCGTTTTCAATGGAGTTTTTACTTGTGAAAATGCTCATGAGCTATGGAAAACCATCAAGGAGCAAAATGAGGGTTCAAAAGAAGTCGCTAATGAACGCTATGGTTGTCTCCTTGAGGAATTCAATAGCTTTAAGCAACTTGCAAATGAAAATGCCGAATCTATGTACTCACGCCCAAATGTGCTTGTCAATGAGATCAATGCTTTAGGTGTGAAGGATAGCACGGACTTGAACATCAACCGCAAGATCCTTCAAAGTCTCCGGAAGTCCGATTATGACTTGGTGAAGGCAATCATCTACGAGAAGAAGCTCGAAGAATTGAAGCCATCTCATATCTTGAGCAAGATCATGGCACATGAGCTTCCAACTCATGCCCAAGTCAAAGAAGGCGCCCCAAGAAAAGCCCCAAGAACCATCTTCTCCAACTACAAGCCATGCTCTCTCAAGCCAACAAGAGAAGATGTTGAGTAGGATGGCTACTCATGGAAGCTCAAGCGAGGATGATGGTGATGATGGTGACGATGGAGATTCCTCAAGTGATGAAGAGGTTGAATCCATGGTGGCCGAGTACGAGAGGAAAATCTTCAAGTATGTGAAGAAAGTCAACATGTACGGCTACAATGTCCACTTGAGATAAGGGCATCATCATCAACACATCAAGTTCACCAAGATCAAGCACAAGCGTAAGAAGGTGGTCAAGGAAAGGAGACCAAGGCAAAGAGCAACTATCATTGTCCATGAATGGACAAGTGGTGGAGAATCAAGTTCTTCTAGCTCAAGCGATGAATCAAGAAAAAACTTCACCACCCGCTTCATGCAGGGTCCCTCATCATCACCACACATGTGCCTTATGGCCCAAGGTATGGAAAGCAATGTAAGTGATGATGAATCCGACACCACCTCTCTTGATGATCTTGTTGAGCTAGTCCATGAGCAAAAAGGAATGCTTGATAAACAAGCTAATGAAATTAAAGAACTCAATGCTCTCAATGATCTTAGTGCCACCCTCGCTACAAATTATGAACATTTGTTGTGCAAATTCAAATTGCTTAGTAAGGAGTGTGATGAGCTAAAAGCTAAGTTTGAGAACAATGAGACTAAACACCCATGTTTATGTTTGATGATCATTACATTATGTTTATGTATTAAAGATGAAAGGATTGACTAACTTGTGAAGAAGGATAAGCGGTTCACGATTACAACACTTTGGACGAAGTTCTTTTACGAGTACTTGCTCGAGGACGAGCAAGAGCTAAGCGTGGGGGAGATGTTGACAGTGTATTTTGGTACACCTAGCATGTTCATTACACTTTGGTTTGGATTTGATTATGCAACTAACCTTTCACTAGGCACACTAATCATATAACAAGTTCATCTATGTGCATGCATTTGGAAGTGTTGTGTTTATGTAGGAAAACATGGACATAAAGGATGGATTCGCAACAAGTTCAAAGGAGCATTTACGGAGTCTTGTTCGTGTTCATGAGCTTGATGAAATCACTTCCAATGGTGGCAAGGACCGAAGTGCTACGAGGAACACCCCCGGGGATTGAAGCGTAAAAGACCGAACTTCACGCGAAGAGGACCTCCATCATGGACGTGAGGATGACATCATCAAAATCATGCAAGTGGAGGGGCCAAAGTGCATAATCACCTGAGGACCCACGGGAGCGAAGGGGCGACCGAACCGGGCCGAGATGGGCATGGGCCGGTGGGGGGGGGTTGGCCCGGCCGGCCCATCCCACCCCGGTGGTCGGTTCGGCCCCCCTTTCCTTGCACCCGAAGGATCTTCAACCCTAAAACTCTAGAGGCGCCGCCATTCGACAGGGAGAGAGCCATTCGCACCAGGAGGTCATCCACAAGCTAGAGAGAGAGGAGGGAGATCTCCGGAGGGAGATCAACCACCTCGAAGGAAGCACCCTCACGTGGAGAAGAAGGAAGACACTGTCGGAAGGGAAACCATGATCAACGGTGCTATGTCCAGCACCTTTATGGGGTAATCTCCTTATTCGTCGATGGGTTGTAATCGATCTTGAGATGTAATCATACTTTGTCGGATTATCTATCTATCATCTTGTGTTGAATATACTTTAATGCTTAAGGTTCGCTACCATGCCGTAAAGGGAGTAAGGCCTCAATGCTTACTTGGATCCATTCAATACGCCGTGTCCATCATAGGTCTAGTCATGAATACCTTCGCGTAGTGACAGTACGAGAGGAGGGAAAGGGCGAAACCGTGGTCACAACCCCCGATAGATTAGATTGGTTTAATATCTTTAATTGATTGCATGATCGTAGACCCATGGGCGAGTGTCTTTTATTTTGATATCTTAATCATTCTCTCTAGTGTAGTTTAGTTGTTTTCTAGTTTAATCGTAGTTAGAGTTTGAGTAGTTAGAGTGTGAAGGTAGATCGAACGCTTGTAATCCCCTTGCTCCGCGGATTGACAAACCTTGGGAATCCCGTGGTGAAAAAGGTGTGGGGTCCGTACGCTTGCGGATCGTAGAGGGATACGTCTTTTATCCGTCAGCAGTGCCAAAGGAAGTCATCATCAACATGAAGGGGCCTCAAATGTGGTTTGGGTTCCAAAGGCCACTTGAAGGCCATAAGCACGGGGACTTGGGAGGCTTGGCACAATCAAGATGAGAAGATTCAAGCCTATAAGCCAAGCTTGCAAATTGGACATGTGTTGCCCAAGTTCCCCGGTTGAGGTAATGGAAACTAGTACCTATAACTCTTGTATCATTGTAGCTCCATTGCCTTTTTTAGGTTGCATTTGTTGCAATGTTTACATATGGTAGGTTGCACATATAGATAGTATGCACAAGACAACGTTTACATGCCCTTATGGAACGTTTGCATATAGAAGGATGCCCTTCGGTCTATGCAACGCTCCGGCCTCTTTTCAACGTTGCATGATGGCCGTATTTTCGAAATTCATCGAAGAAATTATCGAAGTGTTCATGGATGATTTTTCCGTTTATGGGAAGACGTTCATGGATTGCTTGGCAAACTTGGAAAAGGTCCTCACGAGGTGTGCGGAGGTAGACTTGGTGTTAAATTGGGAAAAGTGCCACTTCATGGTTAATCAAGGCATAGTGCTCGGACATGTTATATCCGAGAGAGGTATTGAAGTGGACAAGGCTAAGGTGCAGACGGTTGAGCAACTCCCACCTCCTACGGATGTTAAGTCCCTAAGGAGCTTTCTAGGCCATGCCGAATTCTATAGAAGATTTATTAAGGACTTCTCAAAGATCACTAAGCCTTTAACGCATCTTCTTCAAAAGGATGTGGCTTTCGACTTTGATGAGAAGTGCCTAGCGGCATTCCGAACCTTGAAAAGTGCATTGATGAGTGCCCCCATTATTCAACCTCCGGATTGCAGCCAACCTTTCGAGATCATGTGTGACGCAAGTGACTACACCGTAGGCGCGGTTTTGGGTCAAAGAAAGGAAGGCCAAGTTCACGCCATTTACTATGCTAGCAAAACTCTTAGTGGGGTGCAATTAAATTATGCCACTACGGAAAAGGAGTTACTAGCGGTAGTATTCGCTTTCGAAAAATTCAGATCTTACATCGTGAAGTCGAAAGTCATTGTTTACACCGATCACGCAGCCATCAAGTATCTCTTGGCTAAGAAGGAAGTTAAACCATGTTTGATTCGTCGGATCCTTCTTCTCCAAGAATTTGATGTTGAAATTCGTGATAAAAAGGGGGTGGAGAATGTTGTGGCCGATCAGTTGTCTAGGATGAATCGTGGACAAGATGATAAAGAGCCCATCGAAGATAAGATGAGAGATGACCACCTCTATCGAGTGCTTGACAAAGACACTTGGATGATCGATATCATTCGAGCTTTCGAAAGATGTCTCTCGATCATCTAGATAAAAACTCCCAAAAGAAGATAATCTCCGAAAGTAGGAAATATTTTGGGATGCACCATACCTCTTCAAACTTGGCAATGATGGAGTGATGAGAAGATGTGTGCCAAGAGAAAAAAGGGTAGAGATTTTAAGGAAGTGCCACTCGGTGGAGTACGGTGAACACTATAGCCATTTTCGAACCCAAGCAAAAGTATGGTCGAGCGGATTCTTTTGTCCGGAGATGCATGAAGATACTAAAAGATATGTTGCATCATGCCCCGAATGCCAAAGAACCGAAAACATCTGAAATTCTATGACTTTGAAATACAACCTGCAAATCGATATATTCGACGTATGGGGTATAGACTTCATGGGGCCTTTCAAAAACTCATGCGGATATGAACATATCCTAGTCATGGTTGATTACGTATCCAAATGGGTAGAGGCTATGCCATGTCGTAAAGCTTCCACGGAGGAGTCCATTACTATGATCAAGAACGTGATTTTTCCTCGTTTCGGTACACCGAGAATCTTGATAAGTGATGGAGGAACTCACTTCACCGGGAAGAATTTCAAAAAGTGCTTGTCCAAGTTGGGGATCGAACATAGGGTCTCTACGGCCTATCACCCACAAACCAACGGACAAGCAGAAACGTCAAATAGACAATTAAAAAGCATCCTCAACAAAACCATAGAGAAGGGAGGCAAAGATTGGTCAAAGAAATTAGACGAAGCTTTATGGGCTTATCGAACCGCGTTTAAGACACCGATAGGTATGACCCCTTATCAATTCATCTATGGACAAGGTTGCCACCTTCCGGTTGAGTTGGAACGTAAAGCCTATTGGGCGATTAAAGAGATGAACCTCGTTCTCGATGCCGCGGTGGTGAAACGAAGGATCCAAATAAGCGAGCTAGAGGAGATGAGGTTGAAAGCATATGAAAATGCAAGCATATACAAAGAGAGAATCAAAAGGTGGTATGATAAAAGGTTGAAAAAGAAAGAATTTAAAGAAGGAGATAAGGTCCTCCTCTACAATTCGAGGTTTAAAACCTTCAGAAAGGGGAAATTGCAAAGCAAGTGGGACGGACCTTATGTTGTGCATTCGGTGCTCTCCAACGGAGCGGTAACCATTATGGATATAAAAGACGATCAATTTATGGTGAATGGTCAACGGCTTAAGGTTTACTACGAACCCGACGTTGTGCCCTTTCACCATGTTGATGTCTTCACCATGGAAGAAGAGCCCGAACGTCCCGCCTAGGACGAAAAACAAGGCATGGATTTTTGTAAATAGTTTTCCTTTTAATTTTCTGGAGTTTCTCGCGAAGATTTACTGGGCCAACTTTTTCCCATGGGCTAAGGAGGTAAAAAAGGGTGGTGCGCGAAAAACCGGACCGGCCCGGCCCCCGAGACAGGGTGGGCCAGCCGGCCCGGTCCGACCGGCCCAGTAGGGTCCCGGCGGCCGACGTCCTCGATTTTTGCCCGAATTGCTCCTTTTCGACTTCCTTCTTTGGTCAGAAAATTTTAAGGGAAGTTTAAAAAAGGAAAATGAGGTTTCCAGGGCTTCCCTCTCCGGACTATTTATTTGGCTGAATTGGGAGCTCGGGAATCAACCCCTTCAAGCAATATTTTGCACCCTTGCATCAGCCATTGTGTCCCCAAGAAGCTTAGAGTTGAAGCAAGAAGCCAAGGAGTCATCGATGGAGGAGGCGAAGCGATGCGAGCTCAAGCTACCCGTCGAGATCAAGAGGACCGCCTGCATCCGTTGCGGAGGGCGTGTCCCGACCGGAGCTATTGCATCTCGCAACCCCGTCGAAGGAGAGAAGGTCCCTATGCCCGTTCGAAGGTCGGTGCGCATCCAAGGCATGAAACGGAAAGACTACAAGGAGGTGTCGCCCGAGCCTAAGGATTATGGGGGTAGCGACTACTCCAACGATCGTAGCCCGAGCTCGTGGGCGGCCGCCGGAAGATGATAATGACCTCTACATTTGGGGTGAGGTGCCCAAGGAGATGACTCCCGAAGGCCCTAACAGCGGCGGCGACGACGACGGCGGCGACGACAATGGTGCTGGCGACGACGGCGGTGATGATGGTGGAGACAATGGCGATGACGACCCCTTCAGATTGCATCCAATGTGTTGTCGAGCTTGTCGTCACTCCATCGCGGATCTCTACGCGTCGGTCGATGAATGTCTCCAAGCCATGGAGGCGATGAAGCAGCGTTTGGAGGATTTGGAGCGCGTAGTTGAAGACGACTACAAGTTCCTAAACCGTAATGTGCGCAAACTTTTTGGCATGGTTGGAAACATGAGAGGCAAGTGGTGCAATACTTGCTTAAAGTACCACTAGGTCTAGTTTTCCCCTTAGGAATTTTGTAAGATACGACGAGGACGTCGTATGTTTTTAGCATGGGGGAGAGCTAGCTAGATAGCCTTAGCTTTTGAGTTTCAAAGTTTAGGTTCGGTTTAGTCTTCGAGTGAGGAGAGTCTTAGAGTTTAATGAGTCTTAGTTTTCGAGTGTGTTTTTAAATTTTTGCAAGTTTGAAGTGTCTTAAATTAGTGTTGAGTCAAAGAAAATCAAATAAAAAGAGTCTTTATATATTTTTTGTGTCTTGTGTGATGCTTATCTTCATTCACTTGTTTGTTTATCTTTGATTCTCGATATATGAACATAAGTGTGTGGTTTGAAAAACGTTTACCGTGGTGCTTAGTGGAATTGCTACTACTTAAAGTACCCATACCACACTTCGATCTTGAGCTTCACATGTTAGTTGTGCTATGTTCAATGCTAAAAGTTGGAGGATTTCAGTTCTGAAAATTATCTTAAAACCCTTGTAATAAAGGTTAGCAAAACCTCTTTTTCCAAGTTGAGAGTAAGAAAAAAATCCTATACAAAGCCAATTTATTTTTTTGCTCCACCATAAGTGTGATTAGCACGATGAGTTGGGCTAGGATCCTTCTCTCTTGTGAGTTTTAATTTCGAGCAATGATCATGTCCTTCTGTTTATCTTTTGTTGCTAGCCTCGTCATACATTCAGTAACGAGACTTTCACATCGGAAGTCCCGTGCATCGCCGAATTCCATACCCAACCCTATACATCTCTTTTGTACATCGCATTCCTTGAACACAACCTATTTTTAAAGTTTCGTCTCGTCTCTAGCATGGTTTAATTAAAATTTCAGATTGTATGCATGCAAGAAAGAGAGGAGTTGAGAGCTTTGAAAGGTTGTCAAGAGAGAAAAAAATAAAAGAAAAGTATGAGTATGGAAAAGAAAGAAAGAAAGAAAAAGAATATATGTGAATGAAAGGATAAAAGAAAAAAAAGAGAAAAGAGGAGGTAGCAATAAAGATATGAGAGGGATGAATCAAGTGAAAGGAAAGAAAAATAAAGTGTAAGGAAGGATGTCACGTTGTTGAGAGACGAAACTTTCATTCTTTTCCAACCATGTGCAATCCGACAACGAGGACGTCATCGGTGCCTTGTAGTCATAATTTTCTTTTGCCCTTGCACATGTCCACCATTCTAAATCTTCTCATCCTTGATATCCCTACATATGGTTAATTCTCATGATCGTTGGCTTTGAAAGGTAAACAATCATTAGAGGAAGTTCTTAGTTTGACAACATTTGTGTTGATTGCACTAGCCCTACCTATAGCTCCACTTTACATGTTAAATGAGAGACTTATGGGAGGTGAGAGTTTTATAAAATTGGTTTAGGATAGCCACCTCATATGAGTGACTTGAGAGAGCTTGGAGGAAGGTTTTTGTCTAATACTTGTTGCAGGAATTTTGTTTGAAAAATCATAAAAACCCTCTGATGGAAGCAAAGAAGTAAGCATGGCTGAAATTGAAGGCTTCGAGTGAAGAGTTTGAGTTGTGGGGTAAATCTTGACATGGTAAAAATTCTAAACGCCCATGTTTATGTTTGATGATCATTACATTATGTTTATGTATTAAAGATGAAAGGATTGACTAACTTGTGAAGAAGGATAAGCGGTTCACGATTACAACACTTTGAACGAAGTTCTTTTACGAGTACTTGCTCGAGGACGAGCAAGAGCTAAGCGTGGGGGAGATGTTGACGGTGTATTTTGGTACACCTAGCATGTTCATTACACTTTGGTTTGGATTTGATTATGGAACTAACCCGTCACTAGGCACACTAATCATATAACAAGTTCATCTATGTGCATGCATTTGGAAGTGTAGTGTTTATGTAGGAAAATATGGACATAAAGGACGGATTCGCAACAAGTTCAAAGGATCATTTACAGAGTCTTGTTCGTGTTCATGAGCTTGATGAAATCACTTCCAATGGTGGCAAGGACCGAAGTGCTACGAGGAACACCCCCGGGGATTGAAGCGTAAAAGACCGAACTTCACGCGAAGAGGCCCTCCATCTTGGACGCGAGGATGACATCGTCAAAATCATGCAAGTGGAGGGGGCAAAGTGCATAATCACCTGAGGACCCACGGGAGCGAAGGGGAGACCGAACCGGGCCGAGATGGGCATGGGCCGGTCGGCCCAGGCCGGCCGGCCCAGCCCACCCCGGTGGTCGGTTCGGCCCCCCTTTCCTTGCACCCGAAGGATCGTCAACCCTAAAACCCTGGAGGCGCTGCCATTCAACAAGGAGAGAGCCATTCGCACCAGGAGGCCATCCACAAGCTAGAGAGAGAGGAGGGAGATCTCCGGAGGGAGATCAACCACCTCGAAGGAAGCACCCTCACGTGGAGAAGAAGGAAGACACCGTCGGAAGGGAAACCATGATCAACGGTTCTATGTCCAGCACCTTGATGGGGTAATCTCCTTATTCGTCCATGGGTTGTAATCGATCTTGAGATGTAATCATACTTTGTCGGATTATCTATCTATCATCTTGTGTTGAATATACTTTAATGCTTAAGGTTCGCTACCATGCCGTAAAGGGAGTAAGGCCTCAATGCTTCCTTGGATCCATTCAATATGCCGTGTCCATCATAGGTCTAGTCATGAATACCTTCGCGTAGTGACAGTACGAGAGGAGGGAAAGGGCGAAACCGTGGTCACAACCCCCGATAGATTAGATTGGTTTAATGTCTTTAATTGATTGCATGATCGTAGACCCATGGGCGAGTGTCTTTTATCTTGATATCTTAATCACTCTCTCTAGTGTAGTTTAGTTGTTTTCTAGTTTAATCGTAGTTAGAGTCTGAGTAGTTAGAGTGTGAAGGTAGATCGAACGCTTGTAATCCCCTTGCTCTGCAATTGACAAGAACCTTGGGAATCCCGTGGTGAAAAAGGTGTGGGGTCCGTACGCTTGCGGATCGTAGAGGGATACGTCTTTTATCCGTCAACAGTGCCCAAGGAAGTCATCATCAACATGAAGGGGCCTCAAATGGTTTGGGTTCCAAAGGCCACTTGAAGGCCATAAGCACGGGGACTTGGGAGGCTTGGCACAATCAAGATGAGAAGATTCAAGCCTATAAGCCAAGCTTGCAAATTGGACATGTGTTGCCCAAGTTCCCCGGTTGAGGTAATGGAAACTAGTACCTATCTCTTGTATCATTGTAGCTCCATTGCCTTGTTTAGGTTGCATTTGTCGCAATGTTTACATATGGTAGGTTGCACATATAGATAGTATGTTCTAGTTTACTTTTGTGTAAAAATAGTGAAGCCATAGGTTAAGGTTTTAAGTTTCCTAATTCACCCCCTCCCCCTCTTAGGCTAACGAGCATCTGATTCCTTACAAAAAGCTTAGAGAAAAGTTTTGTCTGACCTGCTTCCCTATGTCTCGAGTAGTGACCCTACGGCTAGAAATCCTTTCTTTCAAACAACTAGACAAGGAGTCACTAGGGACTTCTTGGGCACGATTCACCAATTCTTTGGCCTCTGGACCTGACATTGGGATCTCAGAACCTATTCTTCTACAACATTTTAGAATGGGTCTCGATGTCGAGTCAGCCAAATTTTTGGATACTTTATCAGGATGCTAACAGCCAATTTCTACAACATTTTAGAATGGATCTCATTTGACTCCTAGTGAAGGGAAGGTGATGAGGATACCACTAGTACATCTACACCAACAGCACCTTCTCCTACTCTAGCGCCGACAGCACCGTCCTCGGCACCACCTTATGGGCCAATTACTCAGGCCCGTGTAAAAGAGTTCAACTTCGCCATGATGCTGAAGAATGAAGGTCTGGAAGACTGAATGCTAGCACAATAGGAGACCTTGTGCGTGGGCGCCTAGGACTGACCCAAGAGGGCACCTAGGGTTGCACCCCCGCACCCATGATGCTAGGGGCGGCGCCCCCTTTGCTGGCCACCCCTCCCCTAGGGGTTGCCGCCCCTTTATTAGTCAGAGTCTTGTATCTTATACAGCTTGAGTTTTGTTTTACATCTAGCTTTAGCTACAGCAGAACACGCACAAATACGTGTTGTCCTCTGTGATTCATAACTCCACCTTCGAGTGATACTAAGATTGCTCGCCTCAGATTCTTGTTCATTTTTCGAGTACGCACAGGAATTGATCTTTGTGATCAGGCTGATCTTGCACCAGCAAGATCGGTAACCATCGGGAGTTGGTTCAGTGATTGCATTGGCGCTTCGAGTCTCGCTCGTCGTAGACGGATTGTGAGGGTCGCCTCCCACCAGATTGAAGTTATGTCCACTCACTGAAAGATCGGGCACTTCGCCTCTATCAGAAGGTGGTTCTAAGAAAAGTCCTAGAAAACACTCCCTACACAAGATTTTTTGATGAATTCTCAAACGAAGAAGAAGAACCCAAGCCCAACACTCTCTCAGAACAAAACCCATAGAGGAGAAACCCAAATTTTTGCATCAAGAACCACTCCTCTATTCCTGTGTGTACCCAGCTGATTACTCGTATGACTTCAATGAGGAATCAACATACTCCGATCCACTCTCTGAATCGGAATTCATAGAGGAGGAGCCTATCCTAGAAAAAATCATATCCACAGACACCCATCCTCCTCTTACCAAAACTTGGTTCACAGGGGAACCATTCCAACCTAATCAAGAGTTTGATCACCCCTCGTGTGACTTCGTCTATGAATATTATGATGACTTGTTTGATAAACATTAGATGGAGAAATCCTTCCCGAGAAGGGAAAGAGACTCAACACACGAGAGAGAATTAATCAACTTACCCAACCCAGAAGAGGTAAAAAGACAGAGAGAAAATTTGGAATACATCTCCGCAATCAATAGCCGAGAATGGTTGAGAGAAGAAGAAGGCATGGATCAAGTAATCAAGCTATATCCCGAGCTAAAGTCACTTTCATGCCAAGTAGGAAACCTCTCTTACCAGGATGTGTTCTATGACCCTAGGGTTGATATCATTATCATTCCTAAATCCTTAGTATTAGAGGCCTTTCCGAATGAACCCCTCTCTTTCTCTCAAAAACGTCTCTAATGGATTTCGGGTCAGACCATAGAGACAGAGGGAATCCTTAGAGTCGTCCAAACAAAGATTGGAGAGTATGGGATCTTCCTAAATTATCATATCTTTGACATCCCAAAAGGAGATCCACCCTTCATTCTCATCGGAAGACCCATTGAAGGGGTACTGAGTAGTGTGCTCGACCATGAAAAGCAGCCATATCATCTTGAGGCTCGAGATACACATCTCCAATGTCATAGACTTGAGGTTAAGAAAGAACATGTGTGGTCTATGGACATTCTTGAGGCGTCAACGCTGGATTCTCAAAACAAACTTGAGCATGAAGGTTTTACACTAGAGGGATCACAAATCCCATGCTCACATCAAAAGTTTCTAGAGTTATCAAGCCCCATTACCAATGACCTTTACGAAACCTACAACCTCCTCATTTTCCTTGTGCATGCTAACTTTGAAAGGTAGGTTGTAGATGCTTTTGTTTACCATAAAAATTGCAAATTTCGCGGTCGTTTCTTTGGTACCAACCTTGCAACTAGAGTTATGATGGTTTCATCATCTCGATTGGCTACAAGATGAAGGTCTCAAGTGGTCGAGCTTATGACCAAAAACAAAGCACTATCGGGAGATAGACCGAATAATCATTTAGATTTCCTTTTCAAATAAAAGCAAGAGAATGTCTTTAGGATTAGTTGTCCTTCAGGTATTTTTGGTCGCTAACCATCTCAGGTGGAGATTGAAAGGATCGATGGATAGACAATGCCTAAAAACATAAGAGCTACACCAACTACAACACCAAAGTAATTCGGGGAGAGAAAGTATTACGAAAGAAGGTTGAACTCTGCACCCTTGAGTTGTGTTGCCTAGCAATGCAAACTCCAAGTGTGGGGGAGATATGTGAGTAACCCGGATGAGCCATAGCTCAAACCCCATGTCACCCTTTGTAAAACTTGTAGGAAATACTTCGACAACTTTTGTTTTTGGAGATTTTGGGCTTCAATTCAAAATTTTGAAGTTTTCACCAGTCAAAACATTGTTGACTGCGACGTCGGCATGCTCTAGAGCCCAGAGCACCGCCCACCCGCGTGTCGCGCGATGTTGTCCCAGGGCCCAGACGTCGAGCCCGCCAAGGACGCCACTTGGCAGGCGAGGGAAGCGTTGGTCACAGGTTGTCTGTCCCACCCCCCTCCCCCCTCGACGAGCGCCTTCCCCACGTACCAAGCGCAGAGCCGCGCGCCGGACCCCTCCCTTGCACACTGCCACCAGGTCTTGTCCCGCGCGCTGTACTGCCTGGGCCGAGCATTTCCCTTGGTGTCTAAGCCAACATAGTGGCCAGGGAGAAAATATCCCCCTCGGTCGCCGATAAAATGGAGCCCACACACATGCCCACGCCACCGCCGTCCGCAATAGCCACTATCGAAGTGGAGCCGCCTTCTCTGGCCACCTCCACAATAAACTGATGCCTCCAACACATCTCCCTGCCCCTGCCAAAACCTCTTAAGCTGCTCGTTGCCCCGGCCAAGGCTTCCCCTTCGCCTAAGATCGAGCAGAGGCGGCTGCAACCACCATGCTTCCTGGCTCAGGTGCTTCCTAGCGTTGGCCAGACGCGGTGCTTCCTGGCTCAGATGCTTCTCCATGCCTTTCCTCCTATGCTTGCAATGTGTTCGATGCTTTGCCTCAGCCAAGCACCTCGCGACGTTACATTCACCTCTGCACCACTTCATTGTTGTAGGGGAGCTGCAGCCCTACTGTGCCATGGTTTGGGAGCCGGACGTCGACGCCATGCCCCTTCCTCACCACTGGATCGACCACAACGCCTCTGTGTCCGGCCATCTAGCTGTGTTCTTCTGCAGGGATGTTGCTAGCGGTTGCCAAAATTTTGATAACAAGCTGATCACCAGATCACGTCAGATGGATGTTTGCTTTGAATTTTTGTCGGTTTTTAGTTTTGCTGTTTGGAGATCTGCTGGTAGTGTAGGATTATATGACTATTAGTATAGGATTCCATGATGATGCTTGCATGACTTGCCAAACATCCTGAATCCTTTGTACATTTATATATCATGGTTATATTGGTGTTTCACGGTCATAACATTCTACTATCATGTTTCCAAGTTTATATGCTCGAGCATAGAAATGCACGCATAGATTTCTATGCATGGTGCACTGAATCCAAATTTCAAATGTAAACTCAGACATAGATTTCTATGACTCGGGCCATAAGTTTCTATGACCCAACAAAGATACATATCCCTATGTTTCTATGTGTGTTCTTTCGTTTCCATGACCTCAACAATATGTTTTCTATGATTATTACTATTTTTTGTGACCCAGTCAATAGGTTCGTATGATTAAGGTAACATTTTTTTCTGTGACTCAAACAACAGGTTTATGACTCAGAGATAGATATTTCTATGTGTTTTAAGCTTATTATGTTAATATGTTTGTATAGCCAAATTGGTTTCTATGCACGGACAAACTTTTCTCAGAAACATTATTGTCCAACATGTTTATATGATGATTCTCATTTGTTTATATGACCGCCAACACATATATTCAAATTTCAAATTTTATGAGTGCATGCGTCAGGTTTATATGGCCGCATGTGTCAGGTGGCATGTGTCAGTTTTGTCCACTTGCATTTAAATTTGAAATCTATAAAAAATAAGTGGCTCGACATTTATATGCTCATGTTGTAGGTTTATATGCTCATTTTTATATGTTTTTCTCAAATCCATATATTTCTATGATTTGTGTGGTAGGTTTCTATGACCTAGAGACAAACTTCTATGGTCTGCAGTGTCATAGAAACCAGTTGTATGTGTCAAAGAAACTTCTCGTTGTGGGGGTCGTAGAAACATGTAGTCCGAGCCATATAAACCTATCATCCGGGTCTTAGAAACTTGTCATCCGTGTCAAAAAAATCTTTCACTAGGCTCATCACTTGTATTCAAATTTCAAATTTTGTTGAGGCATGTGTCAGATTTATATGACTACATGTGTCAGGGGTGGTTTTCATGTTTATATGATGATCCTCACTAGTTTATATGACTACCAACATTGTTTTCTATGACCTTTGTTGTGTGGTGCGTAAGTCATTGAGCTTTGATTAATTTTAAATTTTGAACTTTGCTTTTGTTGTTGATACCGCTACTTAAGATCAAATTTATTTTTTCATAGGTCTTGAAGATTTTGTGCACGAATGTAAATTTCATGTTTATAGGATGATTCTCACTTGTTTATATGACTGCTAACACTTGTATTCAAATTCAAATTCCGGTGTCTTGGTCATACAAATCTAATGTCTAGGTCATAGAAACCTGTTGTCCAGTTCATACAAACCTATCATCTAGGTCATAGAAACATGTTGTCGTAGCCTCGTAGGTCATAGAATCCTATCATCGCGGATCATACAAACCTGCAGTTTGAGTCATGCAAACTCCTAGTCCAGATCTTACAAACATGTCGGCTAGGTAATACAAACATGTAGTGCGGGTCATACAAACCTGCTGTCTGGGCATCTATGGTCATAAAATGTTGAATACAAAAAATCAAAAAAATCACAATGGATCTCAAATTGTGCATGAAAATATCATGAATCTTATGGTGAAAACCGTTTCTGAATTGGAATCTCGTGTGAAGAATTATCGCGAAAAATGAAAAATTATGGGTTTGGATGCATGCATGTGTGACGTGGCAGGGATGGGAAGGTGGGAAGCTTTTTTAAAACAAAAAGGTGAGAATTGGGTCACGTGGCTAGTTGGCAGGAAAGTGAGAGGTGGCTAGTTGGCTGGTTGGTCAGGGCTTTCAATCCATGGGCTCTCATTAGTCTTTCTACACACACACACACACACACACACACATATATATATATATATATATATATATATATATATATATATATATATATAACTAGTTTAGAGTTAAACTTTCTACCACGTGCTAAACATGTCATAACTAGTGCATAGCACAAAAATCAGGTCCTAGTTCAAAGTAGATTTCAAACTATGAATTTAAACTCCTAAACATGCATAAATAAAAAACATGAATATAAATGCAAGTCCATCCATAGCTAAGCCATGACAAAACGTTGAGCCACAAAAGCTATGTACACAGTGCTACAAAAATCATATATCCAGATTTATCAAGATTACAAAATAAATCATAACTCAAGATTCACTCAGTAACTTTGTACCAAATTTCTTCACATGCCTATTCAAGACATCACGAGCAACATATCCAAAAATCAGCTATAGATCTGACCTAGAGTTTAAACTACAACAAAACACTTCAATCTAAGTTTAAATTTTCAGTTCAAAAACTACACACAAAAACATTATGCATGCTTTCTAGAAAAGGTAGTACTCTCCACAAGAATTCCAAAACAACTTAGTTGGCATTTTTTGATTTTCCAAGATTCAACCAAAACACTTTAGATTTGAATAATCTATCTACAGCGAGGTCTCTAGAGATTTGGACTTTATAGATATGCCCTTGGTTTAACATTTTAGCCCCTGGAAAGAAAGGAGGTCTTGCGTTGTGGTCCCTGACCACGGCCGGCGGTGGGGATAGCCGGATTCCAGCGAACCAGTGGCCCGAGGCGGCCAGGGGTGGGGCGTGAAAGGGCTAGGGCTCACCTACGACTGATTAGATGAGTTGGATGGGCCGGGGAGAGCTCCTGTGAGCTTGTGTGGTGACAAACAGTGGTTGTAGCCGCCTCTGCTCGATCTTAGGCGAAGAGGAAGCCTTGTCCGGGGCAACGAGCAGCTTAGGAGGTTTCGGCAGGGGCAAGGAGATGTGTTGGAGGCATCAGTTTATTGTGGAGGTGGCCGAAGAAGGCGTCTCCACTACTATAGTGGCTATCGCGGATGGTGGTGGTGTGGGCGCGCGTGTGGGCTCCATTTTATCGGCGACCGAGGGGGATATTGTCTCCCAGGCCACTATGTTGGCTTAGACACCAAGGGAAATGCTAGGCCCGGGCAGTACAGCGCGCGGGACAAGACCCGACGGTAGTGTGCAAGGGAGGGGGTCCGACGCGCGGCTCTGCGCTTGGCACGTGGAGAAGGCAGTCGTCGAGGGGGGAGGGGGACAACCCGTGACCAACGCTTCCCTCGCATGCCAAGTGGCGTCCTTGGCGGGCTCAGCGTCTGGGCCCTGGGACAACATCGCGCGACGCGCGGGTGGGCAGCGCTCTGGGCTCAAGAGCATGTCGACATCGCAGTCAACAATGTTTTGACTGGTGAAAACTTTAAAATTTTGAACTGAAGCCCAAAATCTCCAAAAACAAAAGTTGTCGAAGTATTTCCAACAACTTTTACAAAGGGTGACATGGGGTTTGAACTATGCAAACCTGCTTTGACCAAGATTTGGGCCAATTTCCCTTCGAAATTTAAATGTCCGCCAATTATGTAAATTGTGTTCCTTGAAAAGATGCACAACTTTTGTATTGGCCGATTTTAAAGTGTTTAAGTGAAATTTGGAGATATGCTTGGAGTTCTAGAGAGAGCTGTAGAGAGCTAGGGTTTTGACCATGTTGAACCTGGGTTTACTATGCTAGTGATTCTTTGACTCCGTTAGCTAGGTGATTACTGTTAAAAAACCTAGGGTGTTACTCCCTCCGGTTTGGTAAATGAAGTCGTTTAGGACAGCGACACGGTCTCCAAAGTACAACTTTGACTTCTTCTTTTTATAAAAAACTTTGTTAAAAACTAACATATGTATACTTTTATGAAAGTATTTTACAAGACGAATCTATTCATATAGTTTTCACGTTTCCAAACTCAATGACTTAAAAGTTATTCATGATTTATATTCCCAATGTTTGACTCAAATCATGTCCAAAACGACTTCATTTACCAAACCGGAGGGAGTACAGGTTAGTCCATGATGCACTAATTTTGGCTGATGCCATTGAGAGAAATGATGGGTTCACACAGTTCCAGCAGGTAACTGGATTAGCTAGTCAATCCACTAATGTCCAGTTTGACACATTACACACTTTCACACTAATTCTCCACAAATTGTAGGTCATTTCTACCTGGTAGATGCTGGATATCCATCCAGACATGGCTTCTTGCCTCTATATGGGGGGGTTATATATCACATGAGTGAGTTTCCAGCACAAACCAGCCCACCAATGCAAGGGATCTAATCAACAATAGGCACTCTTTACTTAGGGTCACAATGGAGAGGGCCTATGGTGCACTTAAGGGGAGGTTCATAATTATAGACAATAAATGTTTCCACACATACAAGACCGAAGTCAAACTTGCGCTTTCCTACTGCATATTGCACAACTGGATTATTGGTTTTGGGTTAGACTCGATTGTTCCAGTTGAGGAATGACTTGAGGGTGATGTGGTGAAAGGATCGATGCAAGTGGCCTAGAGGGGGGTGAATAGGCCTGCAAAACAATTTCAACAAATTTCTGCCAAAAACTGCCCAGACCATGGAACCTCCGGGATTTCCCTGGAACCTCCCGGAAAATGCACTTAGGTGTATTTTCTTGGAACTTCCGGGAAATGGATCTCCTAAAGATTTGCTGCGGATTAAATGATTAGAGGATATTGAGTAGGAAATAGGTTACAAACACTAAGAGATAGAGCCTAAACACACTATCAACCTTAGGGTTAAAGGAATAGCAAGAAACTAAGCAAACCCTAATAGATCTAGTGAGCAAATAACCTACAACAAGAAAGCACAAGATATGAAAGGTAAAGCACAAGAGACAATAATTTATCATGTGGTTCAGCTCACCACAAAGGTTGGCGTACATCCACGTTGTTGAGGTTAGCCACATAGGCTATGGGATCTCTCTAGATCCACTCCTCTCTCACACCTATCACCAAGGTAATAGATGGAGGGTTTCTACTAAAAACGTGAGGGTAATACAAACTTCTTGGAGCTTCCACAAGCGATTGGAGAGCTTCCAAGCAACCTCTAACCCTCTAGGAGTCAAGCTCCAAGAGTAAAAGATCCATCAAGGAGCTAGGGTTTCACCAAGTGCTCAAGGACACAATAAGGAGTTTGGATTTGCTTTTTCTCACAAGGAATCACTCCACACTTGAATGCTAGGGTTGGATTTGGATTCAAGTAGGTGGGAAAAACAATGCTTGAGTCAGAGGTGAGCCAAAGCTACTGTTTCAGCGCAGGGAGGAAGAAGATAACTGTTGGGAGAGAACGGGGTATAAATACCCCTAGATTTGGAATAACAACGACAATTTTCAAAAACCCGGAACCTCCGGGCAAGATCCCAGAACCTCAGAGATCTGGATAACTTTAGCAGGCTGTCTGGGAGCAGCTCGGAACTTCCGGGAAAAACCTCAGAGGTTCCGGGATATATAGTAAGTGGAGAAGACGGCTAACTGATAGGTCATATGTGGCTGGGATGTTGTTGTTTGGAGAAGGATTTCAAGCACTTGGTTTCATCCATGCCACTATTAGTATCCCTCTCGATAGTACGACTTGTCCTATACTCAAATTCAAAATAGAAAATGAATTTAAACATTGACTTGAGTCCTATGAAACTTACTCAAAGCATGAGGGGTCACCTTTCTTTCCTTTTCACCTTTCTTCAATGCTAAACCTGTAACTCATAAAAGCTCATTAGACCATTAATTAAGTAGTCAACATCACCAAAACCCACTTAGGGGCTTGGTTGCACTTACATGTGGCAGATGATGATCATGGAGAATTGCCTCTAGAGGAACCTGCTATTGTGACTGTGAGGGATGAGATTTGCAATGCTATGTGGGCTGCTAGGGATTCATCTAGGACTTGATTTTTTTTGCAATTCATGAATGTTGTTGTACTGTTACATGCTATGTCTAAGACCAAATATTTGTTGTTCACTACTTTGCATTTCATGGATGTGTAAAATAATTTAGTAGACCATGGATATGGAACTAATGTAGTGTATCATTTCTGTACCTATACATGCTATGTCTGAGACCAAATATTTGTTGTTCACTAATCTTGATTGGTTTCTTTTGGTTCGCTAACCTTGCTGCAATTTCCTGGTAATTAGTCTGTGTTGTGCAATTTGTTGTTCACTTCTTTATCTTGATAATGATAGGATGGATGCAATTAACCTTGATGCCCAAAGTGGGATTGTGACTACTGCAAACATGGTGCAAGGTGTAGCTGTTGTTGCTGAAGCGGCTGTAGGAGCTGCTTTGGCTGCAGCTAATGTTGTTGACCTGGTAGATGGTGAGGTTGCCCTTGCTGCAGGACAGAAAGGCCCTATGAGGTGGACTAACAACACTTCTAGGTTTGTCCTAAAGGAGGATGGCCCAGATTGTTATTAGTGAGGGGTCTAGGACTGACAAGTCCTACAAGGACAAAGATGTGAATGCAGTAGCCAAGGCAGTTATAGAGTACAGTGGGTTGCCTGTTAGTCCAACTCAAGTTTACAATCACTTGAGGAAGTAGAAACATAAGTGGACTAAGATTGCTAAGCTGAAGGACCTTAGTGCGGCAACATTTGATTATGATGCTAATGCCATAATGCCAGAACAGGACCACTATCTTGGTCATTGTAAGGTACAAAGCCCTATCGGAAGCATCTCTACTTAATTGTGCCCTCTCTTCTAAACTATGTCCTCTCTTCGTAATTGTGTGCCCTCTCTTCATGACCACCCTAAGGATGCCGAGTTTTTGAACACTCCAATCGATTCTACTCTAAGTTGGAGAATCTCTTTGGTAGTGCCTTGGCTACCGGTAGGTTTGCCTTAGGTTCCAATGACCCTTTGGGGTCGGCAAAGCCGATAGTGTGGGCTGCTAAGCCGGAGGGTCGAGACTTCTCTTCTCCTACCTACTATCAAGGCAAAAGCGCCTTTGAGTTTGCCGAGGGCAGCAAGACCACAACACTTGTGCTTGAGAGTGTTGGTGGTAAGAAGAAGAGAGGCACTTTCGGTGAGGAAGACATCCTAACAATGACCAATATGACCGATGTTGCCAATAATGTTGTCAATGCTATGATCAATATAGGTGTTGCACATGTTGACCCGGTCCTCTACCTTGCTATCATGGAGATGACCGAGTTCACCACAGAGGCCTTGATTGTTTCTCGCACCCACCTCATTGAGAACAAGGCAGTTGCAACTGGTTTTGTGAACATGTCAAACCCCCGCAGGTCATATGGTTGAGGATCTACCTTGGCACGAACTCTCGCATGTAGTTTTGTCCTCTCCTCTCTTTTGTGTCCCATTTTGACTAGACTTTGTGCATGGTAGATGGCCGACCAAAGCACCTTTCCTTTTGGATTTAGTTGGTGGGAAGGTGGCTAACTAAAGAAATTCCATTTTCACTAAATGTGGGCAGAAGTCCATTTTGGCTCACTTAATGTGGGAAAAACTCTATGTTGTTGTATTTAATTGCGGGTTGGCTTGCTTTTTCACCGAGATGAACTCCTATGGGAATTTGTGATGGTATTGATTGGTAATGGCCGATGATGTTGTAACCAATGATGGGGTAGCTGCTATTTGGCAAGGATTCTATTAATGTGATGTTTTCATGGTTTTGTCATGATTGTTTGGAACTGTGGGACAAGATAAGTCCCTTGCAACACCGGTGCAATGCCAAGTGAAGGCAGGGAACTATCCCGAGCACATATACATGACATTCATGACTATGATCTCGTTACTATTATTTGCAATTTTTTTCATCAAATGCAACCACCTATGATTTATTTTTGATTTAGTTAATCGAGGCCTAATGTGTTTTTAATCCTATGATGTCAAAAACTCTATGTGCGGATGAAAACTATGACCGAGGATTTGTTACATGTTCCTGAGACCAATGGCTAAATGGTATGTTGTTTTTGAGGGGCTCAAACCAGGTATCTACACATCCCGACATGAGTGCAATGAGTATGTTCTTAAGGTTCATAATGTTAGGTACCAAAGCTATAGAACCCATGATCGAGTTGTGCGGGAGTACAATGATGCACTTAGGATGGGTGCCGTCGGGCAGTCCAAGCTACAACAAGGACTGATCCATTGCTGATGGCAATAATACATGCAAATGAGGGTTAGAATGTGATAATTGAAGGGCCTTGTTTTGGTAAGAATGTGATCATTGTCACTCTTCTAGTGCTACTATTAGTTCTTTGGAGCAAGCTGTCAAAGTGTTGCTACATTTGGGGTTGTATGGCCGATGATGACTGTTTTATCCCAAATTTTTAGCTAAACCTGTTATGAATGAGAACATTGTCAGATCTGAGGCTATGTTGATGACATTAATCTATTTTGCTTAGTTTTATCATGATATGTTTGGCCATAATTTGGAGGAATGAAACCAGTCTTGCTTCTCCTCTTCCTCATAAATGCAATTGTGTTGAGACAATAGTTACTTGTTCCATTTGGGTTTGACCGAATCAAACATTATCCCAGTTTGGTAGTTGGAGGTTGTTGGTGTTGGACTAGGCTCAATTGAGGCAAAGCAATCAAACCAGGCCTCTAGCCGTGGCAGCGAGCCAGGCCTTGCACAGCCACGATATCAAACACGCCCTTAACTCTCCTTACTCTCTATGCTCCGACAAAAGCAAACAGCCCTGCCGGCCAACAAATTCATCACTGTACTAGTAAAATCGATAGATCACGGACTCCTCATCTCTCACATACTCTCAGTTTTGTTGGACACGTAATAATTGGCTGCTAGCCTGCTGCTGCGCTAAGTCATGATGTACAAATGTATTATGTGGTCATGTCCGTTAACATCTGATGGCCCATCCGACGGCAGAGCGGCAACATGTCGCAACGGAGAATCAAACCATCTTTTGTTGTTGTTTCTTATATTTTCTTTGCTACTCTAATTATCATAAACTAAATTCAACATTTGGGAAAAAATAATTCAAAATTTTCAAAAATGTTGAATAGTATACGACAACAAGAATTTTAAAGTGCTTGAAATTAACGAGTCAGTCCATCGGATAGAATCTAATGGTGAAAGTACGAAGAAGTATTAGGAAATACCTAAAGAGAAATAGCAGGAAGTACCAAAAATAATGAGAAAATAGTGTGTCGGTGTTATAGTGTTATGACGGGCATCACGTTTGGTCGCCGCCGCACACGATGTGGCTAGAGGGTGCGCCGACGAGCGGCGCCTAGGGACCCGGTTCGTTTATTTTCGAAAGTCTTAGGGGTTTGATTAGAAAAGTGTGAGAGTCATAAATACTTTTGTAAACTCCTCTTTTTGATTAAGCGAGAAACAATCTATTGCAGGAGATTCAACCGCGCCCAAACCATAGCCGCCGCCTCCTCTTGCGCCTCCGCTCCCTCGCGTTCAACCTCGACGGTGCCCGGTGCCGTCCTCGCCGCCATCCTCCTCGGCGTGTGCATCCGGCATCCCTACTCGCTAAGGGAAATCCCCGGTAGGATCCGGAATCCTATCAACCCGATATCGGTGATGTCGGGCTTCGTTCCGTCCGCCTCCGCTCCGCCGCCGGTCTCCATGGCGCTGCTCGTCGTCTCCTCGGTGCCGCCGTTCTCCACCACGACGGCCATGCAACCGGCCTCGACGGCCGGCTCTACACACCGCCGAGCTCCGAGGCCGCGCTCCCTCGCCCCTTCAACCGGTGCGAGATGACGCGGATGCTCCTCGATCGGGCGCCGCCATCCCCGGGATCCATGAGGAGCTAGCGCTTATGTGCGAGTTCCTCATGGGCATGCCGTCCCAACGGTCGCGCCGCCACCGCGTGCATCCCTCCCCACGACGACGCAGGTGGCGCTTCTCGCGCTGTCTGTGCCTTCTGCCGCCGCCTCCGACGCGACCACGGTCTCCGAGGGCGTGCCCATCCATCGCTTCTCCTTCCGCACTCGCTGTTGACGGTTAATAGTTGTATCAAAGTTCGTTTAGACTTGCAAGCGGACAAGTCTCCCGTCGTAGTCAAGGGACCCTTCTTCCCTCGAGTGGTGAACCCAAGGTATCGAATCCGTGGAACAATGTGCAACGTAAAACTGTCTATTGAAGAATCAAATTGCATCTAATCTAAGATATCATAAGGAAAACAAATCTAATCTAATCTACTAAAGAGGTAGCAAGAGAAAGCAAAAGATAACCGATCTAGAGAGTCTAGATCATGCTTATGTTGTAGCTCCAAATAAGATAGATGAAGATAGAAAAGCGAATCTCATTAAAAGCATCTTTAAATCGTGGTCTTCCCATCCGACTCCGAAAACGCCCGCCTTTCGGAACCCCCGTTCTGTCACAACGTATCCCTACTCATGCGGGTAGTCTAGGGCGAGTTCGATAGAACAAGTTGAAATCACTTGGCCGGTCCGGTATGCACCTCTAGCCACCGCGGCTACAAGAGCACCCTAAGTAATCTAGCTGCAAACTAGATTGTAGAAGAAGCAAAACCAAGAAGAAAACAAAATCATCGAGAAGGCACTTGATCACTAGAAATCGAATTTACTTACAAACTTCACCATGAATGATTACATAAACAAGATCACCACCGGGGCCCTCCCTCGATCTTGATCCTCACTCCGGAGCTCCGACGTGGTCTTCCATGCAAGGTTCCCACGTCGGCTAGGGAAATCCTAGACAACTAGCACGACCCTCATCTCCGAGATGGTGTCCCTCAAGCTTCTCTCGCTCCTCGGTGGCGGATTACGACTTCGATTCTGCGTGGCTCTCGGTCAGGGGGCTATTTATAGCCTGAGAAGCAATTAGGTCAAAGGGGAGGCCGATTGGGCCCCGAAAAGGGCTGGGCCGGTCGGCGTGGGCCCAATTCGGCCCATCTCGTGGCCTCGCTTCGCCGGTGTTGCTTCCCGCGTCTTCTAGATGTTCTCCCCTTTTGCATGTGGGCCCTTGACGTCGGTTTCTCTCCGAATTGGACTCAACTCCTTGTCTTGCAAGATTCAGCACTTTTCTGGTTCGGTCCTCGGAGTTTATCATCTTCTCGGGCTTGGTCCTTGGGCTCTTGGAGTCATGTTCACTTCATTGCTTGACTTGTATCGGGCTTCAAAGTCTTGTCATGAGGTGCTTAATGAACTTATCCCGGAAGTCTTGCTTTCAACGTTAAAACCCTGCGTAAACACTTAACTCTAAAACCGACATGCACAAGTGAACTTGTTATACCACGGGGGTTAGTACCAATGAATAAGATACAAAAGTCATGCCAACACCGAAGGTAAACTCATGGCTAGGTTGACGGATTTTCACCGTCAACATCTCCCCCATGCTTAAACCTTGCTCGTCCTCGAGTAAGCCTTCGATGGATATCATCGTTGCCCTTCATTGTTTAAACCTTGTACTTGATCATACATGAAAAAAACATAATGCTCTCAAAAGTTTAATTCGTTAAAGTTCCATAATGTACTAGCCTTCATCCCTACGGAGGGTAGACATTTAATTAAGCTTATCCCACAAGTATTAACATGCTCACAAAGTTTGATTAGATCTCAGAATTTTTGAAATAAAGGACGAGATAAAGAAAAGAGCTAAACCAAATTCACAAATTTAAATCACCTTGCATGTTGCTCATGAACTCTCATCTCTCTTGTCTCTCAAGCCTATATATTCTACTCCTTTCCCTCTCATAACATATATGTGTGGTAGGCTTTATATGGAGCTTTGGGAAAGTTTAGTCCTAACAAGATTTTATAAATGAGGTGTTGTCAAAACAAGACAAGCTTCTCATGGTCTTACCGAGACTCGTCAAAAAGGTCATTGGAAAATAATGTTAAATCAAGGAGGGGAAAAAGAAAAATACACACACTTTAGATGAGTGGACATGTGCAAATGGCAAAGAGTGATCCCGAGGCACAAAGGAAGTCCTCGTTATCGGATTGCACATGGTTGGAAAATGAGAATGGATCTTTTAAACTTGAAGCCTTGAATGCACTCTTAGAGAATCGGGGAGTTTACTTTACGCATACTCATATTTTTTCTCTTTCTCATATTTCTCATTCTTTTCTTTCTTTCTTTCTTTCTTTCTTTCATTCATTATATATTTTTTTTTCTTTCTTCTTGTGAGACCTTCACCTTGGAAGTCACGTACATCGCCGATTTGTTTTTTCATTCATCATCATTTTTTAAAATACTCCCCCCTTTGAACTCTAAAACTGCACCGTACCTACCTCCTCCCCCATGCTTAGACGTTGCTCGTCCTCGAGCAAAGAGGCGAAAAATAAGGTAGGTACCGGAAATATTTTTCCTTTGGAGAGATACTTGAAATCTTCAATGTCGGCACCGTCTTGCGATCTTCCTTGAATTGATGATCCATTCTCAACGATAGGTTGTGGTCAAGGAGGTAAACACAAAAGATGATATTTGGTTTTAAGGGTGGATATCCGGCGAGGTTTGTGAGATCTCCGATGTGGGGATACACAATGCACGGATAAGAGGCTAGCAATAAGATAGATACGCAAAAACGGAATGACCAACTTCTTAGTCTCGGGCCAGAGAAATCATGGCCTGCAATAACTCACTCAAAAATAAATCTTGTACACTAAAGTTTATGCACTCAAATATATATAAGGCTCTGGATAGGTTGAGCAACACACAAGTGATATTTGTGACAAGGTTAGCAATATTTTTGAGCATAAAAGACATCTTTAATCTATTCATAACTTGAGAGCACATAAAACACTATGGGTCTTTATTTTAATCATAACCTCCGCTAAAGATTAAGCTAGCATTTAGATAATTTCAGATTTGTATTTTTAAGAGAGCACTAGTTCAAACATGCATAAGTCAATTACAAAGATAAACAAAGCGGCAATTATAATCATATATCATCATGGCATAAACCTTGTAACTTTACTAATGGTAAAAACTTGGTGGCGACATTATTCATGATGAAAATAAAAACTAACACACACGCTGAAAATTAAACTAGAAACTGAAAATTAAAGCAAAGCTGAAAATACTACGCAAACATAGGCACATCCAAGCTGAAAATTAAAGAAAAGGGGGTAAAGGAAAGATAACTAAAGCTCCTCCTCTCTCTAATCTTCCACCGGTGGTTGATATTGATAGTCTTGGTTGTTGTACCCTTGCTTGTAATAGGAATGCGCCTCTCCTCCTATGAATTGTCCGACGGTGCTAGGTGAAGGTGTCCAAGCACATAAGCGACATTTGCATTTCCTTCACCCATTTGGTTTGCATTGGTTTGGATGGCTGCAATAAATTGCATGTTCCTTGCAGCGTATCCTCCAATGGTGGCTACATTTTGTTGTGGTTGAGGAAGGTGTGCATATGGCTCCGCAAAGGCTACGTTGGGCACCGCAAAATTGGTGGGGGTATGGCTGCACCACTCCCCCATGCTTGCATTGGTACACTACCGTAGTAATTTGGCGGCGCCGGGGTTCCTCCCAATGGTGGGACATAATTTTGTTGTGCACCTTATTCTCGGGCCATAGAAGATCCTTCTCCTATAATCCTTTTCTTTTATTTTTCTTCGCCGGCACAAGAAGTCCTTCCTCTAACCAATCTTCTTCCCCTCAAGAAAAAGTTTTAACCTTCAATCCGGAAGGGGCAAATTCACCTAGGCCACTTGGAAGCCTCCTCTCTCATCTTCACTTTTATATTTTCCTTTCTTCATATATACCTAGGGAGGTCCCAGGTAGGAGATGATTCAGGTTCCTTGTAATACCCGGTTTCAAAGAGATAGCCAACATAGAGAGGTAACACCTCGAACCAATATCTCCCGAACTTGATGTTGCTTAACAACACCACCGGTTGATCATAGGTGAGTGGGGTCTATTGGCCACTTGGCAATCAAAGCCGAGTAAAGCCAATTCAACTCCATGTTGGTTATCTTTGTCTCTCTTATTCTCCCAAAAATCCAATTGCACAAAAGTGACACACTTGGGTGATGGGGTTCCGGATAGTATTTCTTCGTTGATGGTCTCCTCCCGTGATCATACTCCAAAAACCTTCCCATGTGCCTTCATGCACATCTACTTGTTCCGGAGCTCCCTTTTGAAAATAGGAGACACTCGCCCATGGGTCTACGATACTAGAACATGCAATCGTTTCGAACATGAAAACCAATCTAATCTATCGGGGATTGTGTTGAATGGATCCAAGGAAGCATTGAGCCCTTTACTCCCTTTATGGCATGGTAGCTAACCTTAAGCATTAAAGTATTTCCAACACAAGATGATAGATAGATGATCCAACAAAGTATGATTACATCTCAAGATCGATTGCAACCCATGGACGAAAGGAGATTACCCCATCAAGGTGCTAGAAATAGCATCATTGATCAAGGTTACCCTTCCGCCGGTGTCTTCCTTCTTCTCCCCTCGTGGGCTCCCTCCAACGGAATGAGAGACTCAGCACTCCTTCATCAAGGGTATGCGCCATGGTCATGAAAATTTCCTAGGCGAATTCCTTGTGGGTGTTTGCCGACACTCCGTTAGAGAATTGCACCGGTGTCCTGTGTGAAACCCAATATGTGGAGAGCTTGGTCGTCGATGTCGATGTTCGCTACAAGCCTCTACTTAAGGCGAGCGAGCTTCTTCTCCTCCTCCTCTGTCATGATGACATACCCCTCGGAATACCGCGGAGCGTATGGAGGTGGAGCGGATGATCGTGTCAAGTGGCGAGGTTGGATGAGCGGCTCCTCCATATGTTACTGAAGTTTGGTAAACCTAAGCGTGTGGCCCTCATGCCACCAAGGAGAAGAGTGTGGTTCCTCCTCGGCGGTGTCGTGTCCTCCTCCATACTCCGAGGAAACTCGGAAACCGAGTGCCTCCTCGAAGAGGTTGATGGCTTAGACGACGATGATCCATTCTTCTTCGGTGAAAAGGCTTGTAGTTTTCCTCCATGATTGCAGCACTATCCCTCACAAAAATATATCCAAGGTTTTCACCCGGTAACAAGGTACACAAATATTATTTTGGAGTCTGGACTTTGAGTGGATTAAGGATGTGATTTGTTGCACGAAACAAACGCGGTGGATGGCTAAGTCTAAGGTGGTTCCAGCCTACAAACTAGAGCACACGAACAAAGAGCCGGATGGGAGACTTACCTCTCTCCTCCTCTTGGCTCGGTTCTTCTCTCTCTAGTGCATTCATGCTTGTTGCTTCGTGACCGCGTGCACCTTCCAAACGTTCCCGTCCACTCCTTCGCTTGCATTATTGCTCCTTCCACTTGATGTTTTCACTTGATTCACTTCCATACTCCCTTGCCTCACATGCATCCATGATATTCCTACAAAACAAGGCCTTGGCTGCCCCCCCCCCATGCTTGTACTTTGCATGTGGTTTGATAAAAGATGTTGGAGGGGCATCCCGTGATGTATCATGGTGCATGTACGATTAATTCAAACTAGATTGCCTCCCTTTAAGTGTGTTTAAGGCTAAGCACTCCTCTAATTTCGAAATTTAAAAATATTTTTCAGAGCCATGCAAGAGCTCAAGCATAAATTCAGAGAAGTTTTTAAACCATTAAAAACAAATGTAAGTCGAAAATATTTTCCGACTACGTTGATATCGGTCTCACCGGTATTGTTTGCCTTCATTAGTTGAGAGCAAGCTTTTCCCGGCTTGATCATTGGGGCATAGGTTTAGGTCTTAATTTTGATTAGATAAGAGAGATTTTGAATGAAATAAAATTAAGTGAGGCTTAGAAAAATTCTAATCTTAGAGAAACCAAGGATATGGATTTTTAAACCAACCAAAAATCAAGTTTCAAGGTTCACGCGAGTCCTACCACATGCTGAAATTTAAATAACATCTAGACACAAGTCGTGGCTCTACTCGAGTGTTTTTAGCATGTAAAACAAGTCAACCACAACATCATAAAGGGGATGAAAGGTTGAGTTAGGTTCTGAATTTTTTTGGTTGTGGTTTCTCGAAAAAGAAGCAAACAACATAGGATGGTTCATGTAAAGGGTTTATGATCAATCAAAATAATCAACCAAGAATTATGTCTCTAATATTGTTCAACCATTCTAAGTCTAAGGTTTTGCGTAGTAAAATTCAAAACTGAATTATATTTAAAAGGACTCGAAAAATCTGGAATCGGGTTGTCCTCCCGGTAGCTTATTCTTGACTCGACGAAACGGGTTGCCTCCCGCCTAGCGCTTCATTTATAGTCCATGGCTAGACTTCTTCACTTGATTACTTCGGATCAACGCTCTTTGTGGGCGTTGCAATCTTGGGTACCCACTTTGGCTTAGTCATTTTTTTGTCTTCACAGGCTGGCATTGTTCTTTAGTCTTGACGGATGCAACAACTTCCTCCATGTAGTGGCTCGGCATCTCGAACCCCGGTCTTCGGTTGTGATCTTCATGGTCTCCTTAGTGTGATCCTCCATCTCTCCCGAATGAGTTTGAGTAGCCTTCGCCATCTTGGGACCTTGGAGTTGTCTCGGATATTCTTCGTTGTTACCCATCGGGCGCCCGGCAAGTTGTCCCACTTGCGTCTAGCATCTTCATCACGATGAACACTTCACGTATAGAGCTTCCGACCTCCGTCACCCTTGGACGTGGTTGTGCTCCACACACTCCTTGCATGTGGATCTTGCTTCGGCGGCCTTTAGGTGTTGAGCTTCTTTCTCCATCTCCATCTTCTCCATCCTCCTCTTAAGTAAACCGATATGCCACTCAAGGAATCCGGCTCGTATGCATTCAGCTCTCGCAATCGTCATGCGGATAGTTGAGACTTTGATCTTGAATGGCCTCCCGGCGTCTTGAAGGTTTATGATAGGTAGATCAACGATGTCTGGGGTGCGTAGCGCTCCGGTGGTTGAGGTTGATCTCCCTTTGGACTTGGAGGTGGTGATTCCCTTGGAGATTTCGACGGTCCTTCGACTTCAACTTTTGAATCTAGGGTTTCCACCCCTTTAGCTTGTGTTGCACGTCACCTTTGCCTGTAAAGTTTTCCTGGATCATCCACAAAAAAAGTTTGGGTTTCTTGGATAAGTAGCCAACCATCTCCGGTTAGGGTTAGCGATAAAATAAAAATCTAACAAAAGAAAAATTAGGGTTAATCAAAACTAGATTAGAATGACTCTTTTTTTTTCTTTTTGAGGATGATCAAACTCAAAAGATGCAAAAGAAAATCAAAAGAAAAACTGAAAAATAGGCGATACTAGATCGGATCTTGATTGCTTGTTCCCCGGCAACGGCGCCAGAAAAAGGGGCTTGTTGACGGTTAATAGTTGTATCAAAGTTCGTTTAGACTTGCAAGCGGACAAGTCTCCCGTCGTAGTCAAGGGACCCTTCTTCCCTCGAGTGGTGAACCCAAGGTATCGAATCCGTGGAACAATGTGCAACGCAAGGATTCAATCTAGTAAAGCAACGTAAAGCTATCTATTGAAGAATCAAATTGCATCTAATCTAAGATATCATAAGGAAAACAAATCTAATCTAATCTACTAAAGAGGTAGCAAGAGAAAGCAAAAGATAACCGATCTAGAGAGTCTAGATCATGCTTATGTTGTAGCTCCAAACAACATAGATGAAGATAGAAAAGCGAATCTCATTAAAAGCATCTTTAAATCGTGGCCTTCCATCCGACTCCGAAAACGCCCGCCTTTCGGAACCTCCGTTCGTCACAACGTATCCCTACCCATGCGGGTAGTCTAGGGCGAATTCGATAGAACAAGTTGAAATCACTTGGCCGGTCGGTATGCACCTCTAGCCACCGCGGCTACAAGAGCACCCTAAGTAATCTAGCCGCAAATTAGATCGTAGAAGAAGCAAAACCAAGAAGAAAACAAAATCATCGAGAAGGCACTTGATCGCTAGAAATCGAATTCACTTACAAACTTCACCATGAATGATTACATGAACAAGATCACCACCGGGCCCTCCCTCGATCTTGATCCTCGCTCCGGAGCTCCGACGTGGTCTTCCATGCAAGGTTCCCACGTCGGCTAGGGAAACCCTAGACAACTAGCACGACCCTCATCTCCGAGATGGTGTCCCTCAAGCTTCTCTACTCCTCGGCGGCGGATTACGACTTCGATTCTCGCGTGGCTCTCGGTCGGGGGCTATTTATAGCCCGAGAAGCAATTAGGTCAAAGGGGGAGGCCGATTGGGCCCCGAAAAGGCCGGGGGCCGGCCGGCCCGGGCCGGCCGGCCCGGGCCCACTCGGCCCATCTCGTGGCCTCGCTTCGCCGGTGTTGCTTCCCGCGTCTTCTAGATGTTCTCCCCTTTTGCGGGTGGGCCCTTGACGTCGGTTTCTCTCCGAATTGGACTCAACTCCTTGTCTTGCAAGATTCGAAGACTTTTCTAGTTCGGTCCTCGGAGTTTATCATCTTCTCGGCTTGGTCCTTGGGCTCTTGGAGTCATGTTCACTTCATTGCTTGACTTGTATCGGGCTTCAAAGTCTTGTCATGAGGTGCTTAATGAACTTATCCCGGAAGTCTTGCTTTCAACGTTAAAACCCTGCATAAACACTTAACTCCAAAACCGACATGCACAAGTGAACTTGTTATACCACGGGGGTTAGTACCAATGAATAAGATACAAAAGTCATGCCAACACCGAAGGTAAACTCATGGCTAGGTTGACGGATTTTCACCGTCAACACTCGCCGTCGCCGATCACCATGGATTCCGGGCACCACTTCGGGCCCGTCTACTCATCGCTGCCGCCGCACACAGTGGTTCCCTCGTTGTCCTGGACGGCCACCGCTCCACACGGGGGACCCCAGGCGCCTGACATCCTCTACGGAGGTGTTGATGGGACCTTGTTCCCGTCTGACATGGGTGCCACCACAGGCGCCGCTCTAGCCCCCTCCGGCCCACCTTCGCAGTCGGACGGCTCCGGTCAGGCCATTCTATGCTTCTACAAGCTTGAGTTCCCTACGTACGACATCCTTGACTTTCCGCTGAACTAGCCAAACCATTGCGAGTAGTTCTTCGGCGGACAGCAAACCCCGCCGACGGAATATACATGGCTGGCGTCTTATCATTTTCGCGGGGTAGCCCAGACGTGGCACTTCACCATTGTGCAGGACGAGAGCCAACCGACGTGGGATGTTAATTCAAGGAACTGTGCCATCTGCAGTTCAGCCCTCCCGTGTGCAGCTTGCATCTGGCGGAGCTGGGCCACATTCAGTTCACCTCGACTGTCCGGGACTACACCGAGCGCTTCAATGTGGTCATCTGCCATGCACGGAACCACGTGGGAGGCCTCCTGGATGACATTCGAGTCGACGTCAAGCTCTGCACACCCCGCGACCTCCCGACCGTCATCTACCTCGCGCGGTCATTCGAGCTCCACGCCCGCTTTATGTTGGCGTAACACCCCTAGGAGCCACAATGTCTGAGCCGCCAAAGCCAGCAGTCACATCACCTGCCCCTTCCCCCACCCGCGCGCCCGGCGCCACCAGCTCAGGCGCTAGCTACTGGGGGCGCCCAACCACCAGCGACCCAACCGCCAATCTGATAGTTTTGTCGTCTTACCTCGACGGAACAGTTGGAGAGACGTCGCCAGGGCCTATGCTATAATTGCGATAAGCCCTTTGTGTGTGGGCACCAGTGCAAGTGGTTGTTCTACCTGGAGTCGGGCGACTACCTCGATGATGATGGCACAGCTGACGCTGGGGAGACTACAGACACGACCAACACAGTCGTGAACGCCATGGCTAACGCATTGGTGGTTTCGTTGCGTGCGTTGGCAGGGATTCAGGTGGAGAACAGCATGGTCATCCACATGATGATTAAGGGCGGGCGCTTCCTCGCCCTCCTCGACACAGCCTCTATGCATAACTTCCTTCAGGAGGGCCACCATGCGTCGCCTTGGCCTCACCGCTTCTGGCGGCGACCACCTCTGGGTCACCGTCGCCAATGGCGACTGTCTTCGCTGTGTGTGGATCGCTCGCGATGTGGAGGAGTCAATCGCGGGTGAACCCTACACCGTCATGTGCGTCGGTGTCAACTTGGCCTGCTTCGACATCATCCTCCGCATCGATTTTCTGTGGACACTCGGCTCGGCTACGTGGGACTTCGATGCCAGGACGCTCAACTTCCAGCGTGGCACACGCAGGGTGCTGTGGCAGGCGGCACCCAGCCTCTTGGAACTCTGGGGCGGCCGATGCTTAAGCGGCTCTTCCAGCAGCATGCTGCCGTTTTCGACGAGCCTTAGGGGCTTGCCTCAGGGGCTTCCTCCGGCGTGCCCGTACGACCACTGCATTCACCTTCTGCTGAGCACCGCCCCCATCGTCGTGCGGTCGTACCGCTACCCTCAGCTGCAAAAGGACGAGTTGGAACGATAGTGCGTTGTCATGCTGGCACAGGGCATCATCAGGCCCAGCACCTCACCCTTCTCTGCACCGGTCCTTCTCGTCCGCAAGCCGGACGGGTCCTGGCGCTTCTGCATCAACTACTGCGCTCTCAACACCAAGACCTCGAAGGACAAGTTCCCGATCCCGATGGTGGACAAGCTGCTAGACGAGCTACATGGTGCCTGATTCTTCACCAAGCTAGACCTGCGTTCTAGTTACCACCAGGTGCGCATGTTCCCGGAAGACATCGACAAGGTGGCGTTTGTTGACGGTGAAAATCCGTCAACCTAGCCATGAGTTTACCTTCGGTGTTGGCATGAGTTTTATACCTTATCCATTGGTACTAACCCCCGTGGTATAACAAGTTCACGTGTGCATGTCGTTTTTGGAGTTTAATGTTTATGCAGGGATATAGTGTTGAATGCAAGACTTTCGGGGTAAGTTCATCAAGCACCTCATGACAAGACCTTGAAGCCCCCGAACAAGTCATGCAATGAAGCAAACTTAACTCCAAAAAGCCGGGGACTTGATCCGAGAAGACGACGGACTCCGGGGACCCGACTAGAAAAGTGCCGAATCTTGCAAGACAAGGAGTTGAGTCCAATTCGGAGAGAAACCGACGACATGGACCTACATGCGAAGGGGGAAGCATCCGAGAAGCAAGGGAACCGACCTCGGGCAAAGGAGCCCGCGGGGCCGGGCCTAAATGGGCCCGGGCCGCCGGCCGGCCTGGGTCCGGTCGGCCCGAGCCCATTTAGGGCCCAAATCCGCCCTCCTTTGCCCTAGCCGCCAATCGGGCTATTTATAGTCCCCCGACCGAGAGCCACGCGGAACCGAAGTCGTATTCCGCCGCCGAGGAGCAAGAGAAGCTTGAGGGACACCAACTTGAAGATGAGGGTCGTGCTAGTTGTCTAGGGTTTCCCCGGCCGACGTGGGAACCTTGCATGGAAGACCACGTCGGAGCTCGGAGCGAGGATCAAGATCGAGGGAGGGCCCGGTGGTGATCTTGTTCATGTAATCATTCATGGTGAAGTTTGTAAGTGAATCCGATTTCTAGCGATTAAGTGCCTTCTCGATGATTTTGATTTCTTCTTGGTTTTGCTTCTTCTACGATCTAGTCTATAGCTAGATTACATAGGGTGCTCTTGTAGCCGCGGTGGCTAGAGGTGCATACCGGACCGGCCAAGTGATTTCAACTTGTTCTATCGAACTCGCCCTAAGCTCCCCGCATGAATAGGGATACGTTGTGACGAATCGGGGGTCTCGAAAGGCGGATGTTTTCGGAGTCGGATGGGAAGGCCACGATTTAAAGATGCTTTTAATGAGATTCGTTTTGCTATCTTCATCTATCTTGTTTGGAGCTACAACATAAGCATGATCTAGATTCTCTAGATTGGTTATCTCTTGCTTTCTCTTGCTACCTCTTTAGTAGATTAGATTAGATTCGTTTTCTTTATGAGTTAGTAGATTAGATGCAACTTACCTTCATAAGATAGCTTACCTTGCTTTACTAGATTGAATCCTTGCGTTGCACATTGTTCCACGGATTCGATACCTTGGGTTCACCACTCGAGGGAAGAAGGGTCCCTTGACTACGACGGGAGACTTGTCCGCTTGCAAGTCACAAACGAACTTTGATACAACTATTAACCGTCAACGGCGTTCCACACTCACCACGGCCACTACGAGTTCCTGGTCATGCCGTTTGAGCTCTACAATGCCCCAGCGACGTTCCAGGCCCTGATGAATGATGTTCTGTGCCCGTACTTGCGGAGGTTTGCGCTGGTTTTCTTTGATGACATTCTGATCTACAGTTCGTCATGGGCGGAGCACCTACAACACATCGCCATCGTCCTCAACGAGCTTCGAGCGCACCAGCTATACCTTAAGCGCTCGAAGTGCTCGTTTGGGGCGTCGTTTGTGGCCTACCTGGGCCACGTCATCTCAGCGAATGGGGTCCCCATGGACGCGGACAAGGTGACTGCATTCCCCGCATGGCCGCAGCCACGATCCGCCCGTGGCCTTTGCAGGTTCCTGGGGCTTGCCGGCTACTACCGGAGATTCATCCGAAACTTCAGCCTCATCGCGGTGCCCCTAACCCACCTCCTTCATCGGGATGCGTTCGGCTGGGATTCGGAGGCTGAGGGCGCATTCCAGGCGCTCAAACGCGCCCTCACGACGGGCCCCGTTCTATAGATGCTAGACTTTGATAAGTTGTTCATCGTCGACTATGATGCGTCAAGTGTCGGGTTCGGCGTTGTTCTTCACCAGGGCACCGGCCCCGTCGCCATCTTCAGCCACCCGTTCATCGCCCGCCTTATCAAGTTGGCAGCGTACGAGCGAGAGCTCATCAACCTGGTGCAGGCGGTGCGCCACTGGCGTTCGTACTTGTGGGGGGCGCCAGTTCCTTGTCCGGACGGACCACTACAGCCTGAAGTACTTGCTAGACCAGCACCTGTCGACCGTGCCGCAACATCAGTGGATCAACAAGTTGTTCGGGATCGACTTCACAGTCGAGTACAAACCCAGGCGGCTTAACACGGTGGCCGACACCCTCTCCCACCGCGACGCTGAGCACGCTCCAGAGGACACAGTTGGGTTGGGCGCCATGTGCGTTTGCTCCGGCCCGTCCTTTGCCTTCATCGACGACGTTTGCCGTGGACAGCCCAAGCCGCGGACGCGCAGGACAGGCTGTGACGCTTGGGTGTAGGCAAGCTACAAGCGCCATGGCACTTTGATGACGGCCTACTCCTGCATAGCAGTCGCATCTTCGTTCCGGACCAGGGGGACCTGTGCCTCCAGGCTCTCCTCCTGGAGCACTTAGCCGAACATGAGGGGATCCAGGAAACTCTCCATCACTTGCCCTCCGACTTCTACATTCTAGGCGATCGTGTGTTGGTACAGGATTGGGTGCGTACCTGCAGCACCTGCCAGCGCAACAAGACGGAGACACGACAGCCGACGGGTCTGCTACAACCGCTGGAGGTGCCCTCCCAGGTGTGGACGGACATCTCCATGGACTTCATTGAGGGCTTGCCCAAGGTGGCGGGAAAATTAGTGATCTTGATGGTGGTTGACCGCTTCTCGAAGTATGCGCACTTCATCCCGCTCAGCCACCCCTACACGGCGGCCTCCGTCGCCCGCGCCTTCTTCGACGCATCGTACGCCTCCACAGGTTCCCGTCTTCCATCGTCAGCAATCGGGACCCCGTGTTCACAGGCTATGTCTGGCGTGACCTCTTCGGTATGGCGGGCATCAAGCTCCACATGAGCACGGCCTTCCACCCGCAGACTGACGGCTAGTCCGAGGTGGTGAACAAGGTGATTGCCATGTATTTGCGTTGTGTTACAGGTGATCGCCCACGGTCATGGGTGGAATGGCTATCTTGGGCGGAGTACTACTACAACACCTCGTTCCACATCTCCCTTCGCGCCACACCATTCGAGATGGTTTACCGTCGGCCACCGCCACCCATCTCCTGCCCTACACGGCCAAGACTGCCAAGACCGAGGCGACTGATAGGCTCCTGCGCAGCCGTGACGAGATGCTGGCCGAGCTGCGTCAGCGTCTCCTCCAGGCACAGCAGCTCTCCAAGAAGTACTACGATGCTAACCATCGCGACTTGGAGCTCTCCGTCAGCGACTGGGTCTGGCTGCGCCTCCTCCACAGGACGGTGCAGTCGCTGGACCCCCAGGCTCGGCGCAAGCTGGGGCCTCGCTTTGCAGGGCCGTTTCGGGTGCTCGAACGCATCGACGCCATTGCGTACCATCTTCAGTTGCCGGCCGGCGCCTGCATACAGACGTCTTCTATGTGGGGCTACTCAAGCCTCACCGTGGGGACCCGCAGGCTGCGCCAAGTGACATGCCCCTGTTGCTGGACGGCCGCATCCTCCCCGAGCTTGAGGGGGTGTTACGAGCAGAGCAGCGCCGCGGGGTGTGGTATGTCCGCATCAAGTAGCATGGACTTCCAGAGGATGATGCTACTTGGGCGAAGGTCGACGAGTTCTACGCCCCCCCCCCCCCCCGACTTCCAGCTTGAGGACAAGCTATTTGCGCACGACAGCACGACGGGCATCACGTTTGGTCGCCGCCGCACACGACGTGGCTAGAGGGTGCACTGGCGGGCAGGACCTAGGGGCCCTGTTTGTTTATTTTCGACAGTGTTAGGGGTTTGATTAGAAAAGTGTGAAAGTCATAAATACTTTTGTAAACTCCTCGTTTTGATTAAGCAGAAACAATCTATTGTTTTCGACTTCCCTCGGCTCGGAGATTCAACTGCGCCCTAACCCTAGCCGCCTCCTCCTCCTGCACCTCCTCTCCCTCGCGTTCAACCTCGACGGCGCCCAGACGCCGTCCTCTCCGCCATCCACCTCAGCCTGTGCATCCCTACTTGCTGAGGGAAATCCCTGGTAGGATCCTATCAGTTAGTCTTGTAGTCATGTGTAAATTTATTCATATTTTAAAGAAGGGTAGAAAAAATATCCGCACGTACCACTATCAAATACCTGAAAGTACCTTTGAATACTTTACAAGTACAGTAGCAAAGATCATATAACAAATGTTGAGACAACATATTCAAAATGTTGAACCAGTATATGGAATGTTGAGATGTAAAAATAAAAAATTTATAATAACACATCGAATCTCATTTTGTAGCATTAATTCAAACATATACATGGTTCAAACGGATTTGAAATTGGATATGTGGTTTAAAAGAAGGGGCTATGAGGGGGGGGGGCTAGCTTCTCCTAATTCACTTCTTATATTGAATTCTTTTCTCCAAAAGTTTACCCTAGATAATCACTTTCAATTAGAATCTGCTCTAAAAGAATTAGCTCCGATAAAAAAATCAAGAGTAGGTGAAACTCTACCAAACAAGTCTTCGACATCGGGAACACCCTGCTATTTTATTATAGTTATCTATATTTGTACTTTTTCATAATTGAAAACACACATGAATATACAAATGCATTTGTATATACACATTAATCTAAGGGTATATTTTACTTTCTCATGAACCTACCCAAGAGTCCGAGTCACATGTGGACCTGTACCAACACAATGCATTACCACAATATCCCGGCCAGTGAGACAATAAGTTTCAAGCCACATTCTTTGTTTTTTTTAACATTTTAAGCCTTTCGATCTAAATTACATGGACAATATCTATGAACGCACAAACTCATTCATGCCCACTTTCTGTCCTCATGCATGCAGCATGCTCAACCTACGTGTACAGTATCTGAATTTTTGAATAAGCCGCCACAGTAAGATAAACTTTCTTAACTTTTTTTATAGTATCTATTTGTTCTTGTTAAGAACAATGTCCCAAAAAAATTGTCCCCAAATAATATATGCTATTATCCTAGCTATCAGGTAAAAACACACCTTACAAACTCATATCTACTACATCAGCTTTTTATTGCAATCTAGGTACTACTAGGATTGTGCCCGTGCGTTGCTACGGACAACAAAATACTGCTTTAATACAAGATATGTCTATATCATGCACTTGATGCCATCAACAAAATTCTATTATTTCATTTACTTTCATGAATTGTTTTTTTTTTTTTTGCTGTATGAATTGCTCCTTGCAATTGGAATAGTAGATGGCCATGCCAACTACTAATATAGTGTCCATACCAAAGATAAGTCTCAGCGTTCAATTTGAGATTATAAGATTCAATCTCCATGTCCACCTAAGAAAAAACTTATCAATCTCAATGTAAGTGCAATGTAAGTGTATGAAAATTAGATAAGCCAGGCTCCATCACGAAAAATTACAATAACTAACTCAATCTATAGCTTTTGCAACAAACAAGCGGTGCCTCGAAGGCTGTTGAACTATGCAAGATAGAGCTTTTTCTTAATTGGTTAACAAATATGAATTGAGGAGTGCAAAACTACCATTGTATAGTAAAAGAGCTATTATCAGAGAGTGAGAGTTATCAATAGACCTTGGAAATAGATGGAATAAGCTCAGTGTGCTATTGTTGAACTCATCATCACTGTCAACAACTATCATTGTACAGTAAAACAGGGTAATAGTTACCAATAGACCTTGGGAATGGATGGAATAAGCTCAGTGTGCTATTGTTGAACTCATCATCACTGTCAACAATATGCTAAGTGACGATCCCTTCTTCAAGGACCTCGTTACAAAAAACATGACCAAGCTATCCTGAGTCAATTTAGGAATTTAAAATGCAACATAACAGTAACATACTTATCTTTATGTTCATAACAAATGTATGCATCCCTTTCTCAGCAGCAACCTAATTAACAAACTGGCAAAAGTAAAGTACACCAGGTTATATTCATTTTGGGTGTATTACGAGGAGACCTGTTAACTAATAGGAGAAAAGAAATCACATTTCTTTTCACATTCACAACCTTTCTACCTGGTAAAATTATCCATAATTATTGTGTCCTCAAACCAGTCAATACTGCTTGCTCCATCAAATAATTCGATGCAGGTATCTGTAACTTGGATAAACAGGGGTAAAGAAGTAAGTGAGAAACAAATGGAAGAAATCATAGCACGAGCATCCTCTGACAAACGATGTTTTCATATATCAATGGCCATTTTTCAGCACGAAATTACAGTTTCTAGGTTCAAGTGAGAAACAAACGGAGGAATTCATAACACCAGCAACCTCTGACAAGCAATGTTTTATCAATGGCCATTTTTCAGCACGAAATTACAGTTTCTAGGTTACTATACTAAACAATCAAGGAACTGGTCTATTAAGACAACTGATGTGTCGTTGACGTTCTGAGCAAGAGCACTTATCTGTGGATGGGGAGGAACAACAGATTGGTGAGGAAATAGTCAAAAGTGCAAGTTGTTGAACATTTCAAAATCTAAAACAGCTGAAGTAATTAACAGACTGAAACAACAGATAAAACCATGGGCTAAAGGGATAAAGAAAGACTTGAATTGAGTTCTAAGTGAAGATTAGTTGCCACCAGGTTTTGTTTTTTCAAAATGTACCAAGCATTGAGCTGGTGAAATTAACACAACAAATCAACAATATGTCTCTTAAACTGCAAGTTGCGCAAGTTCATGATGCAGACGCACTTTAGTGTCTGTAGAAGGTATAGTACAACCTGAGATTAGTACGAAATAGCACAGTAACATCGCAAAATAAGCAAGCAGTTATGGCTAACCAAATATATGATTAACAAACTCCAACTGATGTTCAAAGAATATTAAGACTCGTTGACTCAACTCTAGTGATAAAATTACATGTTTGTACACCAATACCTCCTCTTGTTGTTCCATATATTGTTGAATCCAAGCAGCTTGTGATGACCGCCCATCATCCAATGATACATTACCCTCTCTCCACCCACAAATTCTGATTTCCAACTGCTCGGTGCTCACCTTCACCTCCTCAGGTTCAAGACTCTGTGGCACCCAATTGTCCTTGGCTGTGAACAGTACCTTAATAGAACCTTCAGCTCCTGCAACACACACAGTCAATGTAATCAGCACATGGTTCTAGCACGGAATAGCAATACCCAACGAATCAGCCAATCAATGCCTCCATGAGAGAGGGTACAGTGGTGAAAAAAATCCACTTCAGCATTCCTAAGATAAACAAGTAATATCTTTTTGTAGAATTACAAGTAATATCACACAATGCAGACAAATGATCAATGTAGAAAGGAGATATTAGGTCAATGTTAACCTTGTTTGGATTCCAATTATATAACCCATAGAGATATCCTTATTGGTGGCATAAACTAACTGTAGGCTAGTGAAGCAAAGACCATCAGACAATAGCCTTTGGGAAGGAACATTTGAAAACAACAGAATGTAACATATTGACCGTGGATGGGGGAGGAGGCGAGACGGCAGCATGCGCTGCTGATGGAGGAGGCGAGGTGGCGTGCGTTGCTGTAGGAGGAGGCCGACCGCTGGGAGGCGCGCTGCTGGGGAGGATCAGAGGAGTTGAGGCGGTGATGCGATCTGCTGGGGCAGGAGGCAGGCGGCAGCAGATCGGGGAAGGGCACTTTTTTGCGAAAGGGAGAACTGTATTAAGTGGTGAAACAGTACATCCCTGCAACTTTGCAGGAAAACACCCTGGATTACATGATAAGCAAGCACACATCCAGAATCATCTCCTTCTTCTTCCTTCGCCCTCCGTCTCTCAGTCGGCTCGAACTTGCAAAGATGAATGGAGGCCATGGTCCTGCCAGGAAAGGCCGAAGACGCAGAAGTTGAACGGCCGCAGTAGAAGCATACGACCAGGCACAACCAACAGGCTGAGGAGCTCTCATACACGAAGAAACGGGTGCTAGAACATCGGCCAACATCTTCACTGCCATGACAGACCAAAATTCCGCCACCGGCAAACGGAAGCTCGCCGGCCGGAAGAAAGATCCGCGGCTGCCGACTCAACAACAGCCCGGAAGAGAACCCACGGCAGGGAAAACCTGTCGCCTCCCTTTCGCAAGGAAGACACAGACAACATCCAGGGCCAGATCTGGCGCCGCCACAGTCGCCTTCCCCGTCGCCATGGCCATCTTGGAGCAGCAGAGACGTTCCTCCACCAACAAGGTCAGCAGCGGACGAATTCAGGAGGCTATTGCACATACGAATTCAGGAGGTCCGGAAAACAAACCAACAGCCCATCGCAGATTCGCAGCCCACACAAATCACACAATGATTAGAGACAACAAACGGAAAAGTCAGATGGAGAGGAAAAGTAGATCGAAATCTAAGTCAAACCAGCGGCGCAGGCAGCGGCGCACAGCAAATCGACCTCGGGAGCGCCCGCATCACCACCGACGGAAAGATGAGGCAACAGGAGAGGCGCCGCCATCCGAGCAACCGCAAGGTCCACCTCCATCTAGTCTATTCACAACCGCACGCCGATTCCCCGGTCCACCTCCATCTCTGGCGCCGTCCCGGCCACCGGAGACAGAGAGGACCGGCGGAATCGCCGCCGGAAACTCGAGCCCCCTTTTCACTCTTTTGCCCTGTAGTTAGGAGATAAGGACGGGAGGGGACCGAAAGACAGTTGACACCTCGGGGGAAGGGCACCTGGACGACGGCGGTGCCGATCTCGACCGGCGGCGGCGATCCTGGACGACGACGGTGGCGTGCCGGACCCTCGGACCCGATTGAGGCGACGATGGGGGAGCGGCAATGCGAGGATGGCGGCGACGGGGGAGCACGACGATTTGGGGCGCCATTGGGAGATGGGAGCGCGAGGATTGAGGGGACACAGGGACGCCGCTGGACTTTGGGGCCCGCGGAGCCGCGGTGGGACCGGATGGGCGTCGCGAGGGGGGAGCGCGGTCGTCCGAGAGGAAAATGACGTACCAATTTTTTCTCGTAAGTTCATTCTTTTTAGTAGTAGAGATTATACTGACAAATACAAAATCTGTTGCGACAGCTATGTGCAGAAAAAGTTTTCTTCATGAGATTTTAATTATATTTGAGGGGCCCTATTACATAAGAGAGCAGTGTAAATGCTCAATCAGTAAATGTAACATTAAGTGCCTTATGGCACAAAATTAGATAGCAGAGGGAATCAAATCAACAGAAGTGCAGCACGGCCTTATCATACAAATTTACCTGATCAATCTGTTTTACTAAGCTGCCCTCAAGAAGATTATTCTTCCAGTAATAATCAGTACCTACCAACAAAAGGCTTTGGAATAACATGAGTACATAACATTGATCCATAAAGTACAATTACGAAAGCATTGGGGGAAAAGGAACAAATGCATCAAGTAGATATAATCAAAGGTTACCTACAGAGAAACCAACTTATGTAAAGAAAAGGATTTAGCAGTCGGCTAGCACTTGACTTTTGTGGCGACTGTGGTTGTGCTGCCACTTCTGGATAGCTGTTACCATCATAGCATACTTGTCCGGGCCCAGGCGTTGTTCTCAGTTGTTCACAGATCTCAGGTAACACAGAGTTTGAATACCCTTCCACAAGGGAACAGTTCCATGGATTCGTGGATCTGACACTGAGGGAAACATTTGATAAGCAAATATTGTTGAAGGGATCCCCTTGGATGGACTCAGATTCGGTGACATTGCTCGGTGCCATTCTCGGTGACATTGAGTCACCGACGTGTGGGACCACCGACATGTGGGACCCACACGTCGGTGACTCAATGTCACCGAGAATGGCACCGAGCAATGTCACCGAATCTCAGTCCCCCTTGGATGCCCTGCAACATTCCGGCAACACTGATGTTGACACCCACAATATCCTTGATAGTTATGTTACTTATGGTTGGGAGTGCACTCTTGTTGTAGTTCTCATCAGGATGTTCACCGTAGTTTCCAGTGATCCTGATGGCTATGGAAACATTTTCCAAGCTCACATCAGCTACATACAGGTTTTTCACGTATCCTCCTCGCCCTGGAGCTGTCTTGATTCTGATCCCGTGCACTGAGTTGACTATGCGGATACCCTCTGCCCTAACATTTGATATGCCACCTGACATCTCGCTTCCCAAGGCAATTCCAGAGCTGTTCCTTGTCTGACCTGTGATGTTGCGGATGCTAATGTTGGAGCTAGGATGAGCAAAAGAAATGCCATATTCATCCCACCCACTCTTGATGACGACAATGTCATCACCATTTCTGATGTAACAATTTTCAATGCAGACGTTTGTAGATGAGTCTGGATGGGTTTCAAGTTACATTAGTACCAAACTTGGTGATGGACAATAAATAAAAATGAAGCTATAAGAAGAAAACTACGCAATTAAGAACACAATTTTGAAAAAATGAGTCATACAAGAAATGCTGGTGCCATATATCAAGAAATAACATTAAAGATTTTTGAAATTTGAATAATAACTATGGTGTTTCATTTAGTTAGGGCTCATATATTTGAATCAAGTCAAAAATCCACATCTGATGAATATCTTGAGTACAGAACGTACAGATACAGCATGCACTCTACACTTATGTTAAGTTACTTACATTTTGTCTTGCTTCACATTTAATTTGTTTTGTAAAGCAGGAACGATGTCCTAAAATTTTGCTGTTCTATTGATTATTTTAGTAAGTGTAGGGCCAACTGCTAATGCTGAAAACATTGCAGCCTAAAATTGCAGAAAAAGCAAAAGGATACCTGGATCAATGCCATCAGTGTTTGGTGAACTGGTCGGTGCTAGGATTGTGAGATGCTGGAGAAGTACTTGGCTGTTTATTGGGGAAAATACACTCTATATGGTAAATTCACCATTGCCACTGATGGTGTTTCAGTAATAAATGACAAGAGGAATGTTAGAAAGGAACCTGCAGTATACAGGATGGATATTCCAAAATGGCGAATTTGTAAAGGTTAGATTGGAAATAACAACTCTGGTAGAGTACAGGAGTTCAACAAGGGGTGGTCTAGTATAATTCAATGTGTGGTTGTGAAACCAGTCCCACCAAATCGCACCTTGGCCATCAATGGTACCATTAGCACCTGGAAGGAGCATGATTGATACCTTGTCATGCACCAGAAGATTAAAAGGGTAGCCAAATGACTTGCATGATGCAACTACAATACTTACCAGTTATTATTACATCAGTAAGATTGGACCCAAATATTAAACTTTGATGTCTTTTACCAGGGAGTTCTCTACCACGGCCATAGGACGGAAGAGCATCAATAACTGGCCAATCAGATGAGTCCTGCGAATATACTCATAAGGAACAGAACAAAAATGGCTGCACTGTTGCTCCATAGAAATTTACTTATCAAAATCTGAGATGTGGTAATAGTAACTTCTAATCAGTATTGCTCTTATGATGTACAGATCATTCTGCCGTTTTTTTTTTAATTCCGGAAGGTGATTTAAAATTACAATGGTGAGACAAAATATAATAATTTACTTAAAGTATGCATGTCTACAAACCATTTGTGAAATCATCTTACTGGTGATCCAAGAATTACTGCATCTTTGTCCAATGACAGCGTGAGATGGCTAATTAGACTAAAACTTCCAGTCAACCACATTCCAGCAGGCACAAACAACTGCGCCCCGCCCTTGTTTGCAAATGAGTTGAGGTAGAAGAGTGCATTCTGAAATGCTTTCGTGTTCAGAGTTACGCCATCTCCAACAGCACCAAAATCGGTTATTGAGGCACTGTGGGGCCTTTCCACACTTGGTGTCAAGTCATTGCAGTACATGCTTGATACACTAGGCCATTGTGTCTGAGCAACAAACGTTGCAAAAACCAAAAGGACTCGAAATGTCTGTGAAAACATCCAACAGGCGACGTCATAGTCAGATATTCATTGTTAATAATCAGTAAAAGAATTTTTTCTTGTATCTGTGGGGGTGGGGGGAGGCAGGTGGGGGACAAAGCAAAACCGAACCATCAACAATTGGGCCAGCCTTGTTTTTGTTTCTTTTAGTTCATAGGCACATAAAAAAAGGAGGAAAAGAAGGATGACAACTAAGTTGTTAGCTCTGAACTGTTCAAGGTAAAATTTTAACAAGTAGATGTCATGTTGTTTTTGTTTTCCAAGTTCAGAGAGTTCAAGCACGAACGTGTAAGCCAGTAGAAATGTAGGCATGTAGCATTCCAGTTCTGCCAACAAAAAGAGTATGCATCAGGGCATCGTCACACGTCAGGCTGTCAGCCTCTCAGCACATTGTCTATGGTTTGCAAATCCAAGGAACCGCTAAATTGTGTTTATGGGTTACTGGAACATTCGCGCCCAAGCAGCAATGACTTCACTAAATCCTAGGCTCTGAGCCCCTTTGACTCCGACAAAAAGGAGCTGGGAAATTCTCTCGCAAAGAAAGGAAACAGAAATCCCAACTGCAAGAACGCAATTCAGATATCGAACAGGAGGTAAGTCATAGACTCCTTACAGTCGCGGATCTACTCATCTTCCTACATGAATCGAGCACTCTCCCCCTCCCTCTCCAGCAGTTACCGAATCAAGGAATCCAAAGACAACCGCGCCGTCAGACCTGCAGGAACCCGCAAGGTATTAACGCCCAACCAAGGAATCCAATGTGCAGAGTAACTGGTGAGAGGAGGCATCGCGCGCTTCACTCACCGGTGGGGAGCAGAGCAAGAAAAGAAGCGACACTCCTCCGGCAGGCGGCAGCACAAAGCGAAGCGGCGGCGGGCGGGCGGGCGGGCGGCAGCAGCAGCAGTAGGATTAGGCTATGGAAGGATTGGGAGTGGGAGCAGCTTCAATCATGGCGTTCGGGAGCGGGACCAGAATGGAATGGAGAGTGTGTAGGGCTCTCCCAATGCAGACTCCACTGTAGAGTGTATGGGCGTGTTCAGGAGAGCTCCAGCTTCGAAAAAATAGTTCTAGAGCTGTAGATACACAGAGTTCCACCGTGGAGCAGCTCTACCGTGGATCTCAGATCTAGTAAAGTGTTTGGTACAGCTCCAGATTTCTAATCATGTCTATGACATCTGGGGTCCACATGTCGGGGAGAATAAAAAAAGAAAAAACTCCTCTTCCTCCTTTGTGTTTATATGACGCACACCGCAGATGCCGCCGGACGAGCAGCGACCTCGCCGTCGCCGGCGCGGCGGCCCGGCGGGGCCTCACCGCCGGCAAGCGGCCCGACCTTGCGGCGCACGGCGGACGCGGCGACCTCGTCGGGGGCCGGGCCTCACCCGCCGGCGGACGAGCAACCTTGCCGCCGTGGCCTCCGGCCGCGACTCCGCCCGAATCCGGCCGCCGGCGCCGCCCGAATCCGGCCGCCGGCGCCGCACTCGCCGCGGTTGGGCGGGCGCGCGACCTCGCCGGGGACGGGCGGGCGCGGGCCAGCCTGGCGCCCCCTCGCCGCGGCGGCGGCGCACGCGGCCTCCCCGAGGACGGGCGGGCGTGGGCCAGCCTCCGCGCGGGGAGGCGAGCTCGACGCCGGTGCCGGCGACGGCGAGTCGGGGGGAGGAGAGTCGCGAGAAAAATAGAACGAACCGTTTTTCTCGTATAACGAGTGGCAAAGGTGGGTAATTTCCACCCAACTCCACGAGTGAGTACAAAACATGCCTTCGCAGAGTACCCCTTGAGGCACTCCATGAAAACCATGGAGTTGGGGTCTGCTCCACCTTTTTTCTGGAGCAGATCCACGGTGGAGCTGCTGGAGTTGGGTGTGTTTGGCAGAGACAATTTGGAGTGGAGCTGTTTTTTGGATCTGGAGCTGCGTGAAGCTCTCCCAAACATGCCCTAAAGCTATTAATTATGCTGCCATGTAAGCAAAATGCTGATGTGGCGGGTCATTTATTGAAGAGAAAGATGAACAAATGAAGAAACCAAGTCTCACTAAGAAACCAAGTCTTCACGTAAACCAAGACAATTTGTGAGAGAGACAAGTGTGCCATAGGATACTATGGTTGAAAATTGCATTGTAGAAGATAGTTTCTTTACACGAAGTCTTGAAATATAGAAACTATGATAGTTTCTAGCATTGGGAGAGCCCTACGGATTGTCGCGTCTCCGTCGGAGGGTCAACGTGGTCAAAGCATGTAAAGCAGCGGGATTAGGGCTGATTCCATTAAAGCAATTTTTAATCAAGTCGATTGGACAAACGAGCGGCGGGCAGCCGGCGTGCCCACATGCTCACAATATCTATGTGCTATTGGCCTATATAATACATTTGTTAGCTAAAATATGACTGAGAAAAACTATTGAAGGCTATGTGCCTTACAAATCCAATCGTATCGTTTGTTCATCATATGTATGATCAAAGTTTCCTAAATCTTATGTAGATCAAAGTTTCCTAAATGTGATGAACTGAGCGTGGTAAGATTTCTTAAAGTGAAATCATCATAATTCAAGTTCTTATTCGACAATGGTGCTCACATTTCCGGTGGCGGTGGCGGTTGGGTGCTACAGTGACCCACCCGTCTTTTCAAACGGAGGTGGTAGTATAGTTTTGACCGTCTTTGCGATAGGTATTTATTTTGAAAAAATCACAGGAAAATATATATTAAAACAATTCCTTCTATTGATGGCGATTCCAAAGACGGAGCCCAATAGACCTTTCTATTGATGGGCTGATTCTCAAGACGCATCCCAATAGACTAATTCTAAAGTCGCAGCCCAATAACCATTTATTTAAAAAAATAACATACAAAAAACTTAGAGTTCTCAAAAAAAAAAAGAACACCTAGTAGTACACAAGCTGCATCACTGGATCGGATGGGCACGGCCGGCACAGATCACACCCTCCTTTGGCCATCTCAAACCACCCTCCACCCGCTCCCCTCCGTCTCATTGCTTCATCAGGATTCAGGAATTTCCCCGCGGCTTCTCAAAGACCTTCTCGGCGATCCTGGCCGCCTCGCCGTCGACCTGCCTGACCTCGATGCCCGACTTCCGGTAGTACTCGACGAACGCTTCCGGGATGGGGGTCGCCACCCCGGCAGTCGCCTTGGCTCCATACACCACCTTCTGCATTGCAGTACGAGTCGAGCAATGGTATGAAGAACAATCATCTCCGGCTACACTCTTAATTTTGGCCTTCTTTTTATTTTTTATTTTTCTTTTCGTGGGAAACAAATTTTTTCTTCGGTTAATAACCTTGATCTTGGATGCCTGAATCAGGGCCAAGCACATCGGGCATGGCTCGCATGACGCGTAGATCTCACAGCCAGAGAGGTCAACTTTCCCCAGCATCTTGCACGCCTGAATTGAAACGTGAGCAGAGTGAAGACTTACGCGAGGAGTTCATCGAAATAGGATCAAATTGACATGGAAACGCTGCACTCGAGGTAACTGATTTTTGTTGCAGTTTACTGCAGGAAGGCGTACGCATCATTAGAATTTTACCTGCCTTATCGCTGTCACCTCAGCGTGTGCCGACGGATCGGTGTTCTTCCGGACCAGGTTGTGGCAGCTGACCAGCACGGCACCGTCGCGGACGATGACCGCTCCGAAGGGGCCCCCGTCGCCGGAGTCGACTGCCCGGTAAGCCTCGTCGACGGCCTCTTTCATGAGCCTGTAGTCCCTGTCCTCCTGCGAAGCCGCTGCTGATCAGCAGAAGCTCAGGGTCAGAAACTGTTCATTTTGTAGAATCACTTGCATTGTTTGCAAAAGGGAAATTGTTTTGCAGAGGTACGATGCTTTCTCCTAAAGTCAACCTGCTCGGGGAGCTCTGCTAGTGGGGAAGCGGATCAGAATTCATGAGACGAGAGCAAGCGAGCGCGAACAGGCGGCATCAGTAAACTAGTTTGTCTTGCTGTCAGACTGAAACGCGCAACATCCTCAGCTTGTCCTAATCCATCGGTCCCTAAGAGAATCCCCAGTTCCCCAAATGAATCGCAACAAACTAGAGAGATTCCATCGACATCAGCACTCGATCTCACCACTTTTCATGCGTGAGAGTGGGCCTGGGTCGGCGGCGCCTCCATGCAGCCTGGCCGAAGCATAGGCAGGAATCCAAACGCGCTCAAAACTGCTACGTACTGATTGCCTACCAGCTGGATCACACATCTGGCAAATGTGTCCCTATCGATCCATCTGAAACTACTTCAATGCTAAGTTGGCCTATACTATATATATACATCAAAACTGTTTAAGAGAATTTTTAGGCCTCACTAGCTTTCTTACGTAGAAAAAACGTTCAGAATTACGCAGCATATTAGCTATTTTGTTACTGCTATTTTCAAGGTTCATAAATCATGCAAAGTCATGTACTCCCTCCATCCCGTAATACGGAAAATCCTTCCCACAATCAATAGATGTACCTGTTCTTATCTCCCACCGTTCAACTGCAATCCTTGATTCGAGCTTTGCTCGACACGTGTCTAAGACATGTTTACCGGTTTTCCTCTGCTTTGATCTGCATCTCGCGATTTCTCGGCTGTCCACGCGGCTGCAGCACTGCTATAGCTTCCGCTCTCTGCCATCCTCGGCATCCTCCGTCTCTCTCCGCCTTCCCGTCTCCATCTCCGGCGAACCACCATATTCAATTTCCTCTCCAGCAAACAACACTTGCCACTTTGCCAGAGACTCTTGACTCCAAGCGCAGTTTTTCGGTACACGCTAGATACTCTGTTGTTGCATCCTTGACCTTGAACTCCCTCCCCCTCCTCTGGACTACAATTTTTGTTCTTTTCAAGATCCGACCACTGCACATTCGTTTTCTCACGGACAAGGCAGTAGGATACAAAATGCACCTTGTCAAGAAGAATATCACAGTTCTATTTACAAGTTCTGAAGAACAGATCTAGCTGAGGGTCAAAGAGGCCAACGGAAATTGTTAGAGCATAAAAAGAGTTGGTAGAATACAAAATGTAGGAAGAATATGGAGGAGAGAGAGCATGTCTTTATAACTCGTCGACGAATAGATGATTGGCGGCGACGCCGGCGGGCGGTGGACCTACCTTGGCGAGTGGCGGAGCAGGAGCTGCCTCGACGAGCAGATCGGTGGTGGTGCTATGGAGTGGCGGCAGGAGAGAGAGTAAAGGTGACGGGGACTCCTATAGATGGCCAAATGAGTCAGGCCTGATGGGCCAGCATGGGCACGGCCCGAAAAAGCACGGCCCTAGCACGGCACGGGCACGACACCATAGTGCTAGTGCCGGCACGAGACACGATTTAGATAGTGCCTGGGCCGCAGGTCCGGCACGCGGCACTAGCACGGGCACGACACGACTAATGAGCCGGCACGATGGTGGCACGATAATTCCTATAAACTTGATGTTTTAGCGGCGCATCACGCCGTCGTCGGGACCAGAGCATCCCGTCCACCCTCGAGATGGCATTTTATGTATTTATAATCGATTTGATTTATATGTTGAATTTTTTATGATTTGTGTGATGTCTTTTTTTACATTTGCATCTTGATTCACTCCATTCTCTTGTAGCACGATAGTGCCTCGTAGTGTCGTCGGCACGGCACGGCACGCCTGAGATCTCGTAGGGCCGTGCTAATGCCTCAACCTTGGCACGGTAGCCCGAAGTGGCACGGCACGGCTAGGCATGAGCACGACATAGTGTTGTGCTGCTTAGTGCCGTGCCGGATAGTGCCAGCGCCGGCACGGCCCGTTTGGCCATGTACAGGGACTCCCTGATTCTCAATTTCTCACGAGAAACGGTAGACTAAACGTTTCCAGCACAGCTGCTTGGAGCAGCTGACTTACACGAATCGCAAAGCAAATGATAGCCACACGAATCGCAAAGCAAATGATAGCCACATGGGAAAACCACTTTGCTTTGTGTTGTGTGGACCCCACATTTTTGGATTAAAAAAAAATCTGATACAGCCTTCCAAGGCCGCAGATTTCCCAGCCCGCCTCTTCCCCTACCGAGCGCCGGGCTGAGTCCAACAGCAACGGGCAAACGCATTTTGCCTCTCCGATTGCCACTGTTTACGCGAGGCAAGTCCTCCAAGAGATGAGGCAAACGGTGAAGGCAAACTGCCTTCCAGGAGAGAGGAGAGGCAATTTTACCTCTTCTCTCTCCTCGAATGCATTCGAGCCGGCCGCAGGCGAGGGAGAAGGAGGAGGCTGGTCCCGGCCTCGACGGCAGTGGAAGTCGAGCCTGCTGCAGGGGAGGCAGAGGGAGAGGGAGAAGGTTGGACTCGACCTCGATGGCGGTGGAAGTCGATCGGTGGCGTCGGCGGAGTCGAATCAGCGGCGGTGGAGCTTGGCACGGAGCGGCGAGGAGCGGCCGGCGGGACCAGATGCTCGCGGTGAGGTGCCCCTCTCGCTTCGCCTCCCTTCTTCCCCACGCGGCGCTGCTCCTGTCCCCTGCGGTTCGGCGCCTCGGCGGGGAGGGAGGCGGGATCCGCCGCCGTCGAGCTCCCCGACGGCCGAGCCCCGCGCGACCGAGCTCCTCCTGCGGCGCAGTGCCGTGTTGCTGCTCGTTGCGCCCGGGGCTCGCGGCAGCTCCACGGCGGGGCGCGGGCGGAAGGAGGGGCGGTGGTGGTGCGGTGTGGGGCGGCGGCGGCGCGGTGTGGGGCTCGGCGGCTTGGACAGGGAAGCGAGGAGGAAGGACGAGGAAGGTGAGAGGAAATTGCATCTGTTGTTGGAGATATCACCATTCGAAGGAAAGGCAAAGTACTGTTTAGGAAAGGCAAAGGTGGATTTGCCCTTCCAAAATGCACCTCATTGTTGGACTGGCCGGGGCGCAGGGCCGGTCGCGCCGCCGGATCCCTCGCCGGGAAAGCAGGCCGCCAGGGAATAGGAAATCGCGCGCTCGCGCCGTTGGAGAAGAGGCCAACGCCTCCTCGCAGTGCCGTCCTGCCTCCCCTCCCCTGTCGGCCTTGCCTCGCCTCCCCTGCTCGCCTCGGTGCGCGCGCCCGTGCTCGGCGTTGACGGCGGCGGGGCACGATTTAGTGGCAGCGCGGCGCGATTTGGTGTTGTAGATGGGGCGGGAGTCGCGGCACCAGGGAGGAGAAGGAGGCCGCCATGGCTACGTGCCTACGGCTGGGATGAGAGGGGCGGCAGAGCAACGGTTGGAATGAGGAAGGAGACATTCAAGTCATTTCAACACACGGTTGTTTTGGGCGTTTGAACGGTTCAGGAGCTACTGAGATGGGCGAAATTCGGACCATCTGGGTCGAATCCCAGAATTGCAGAAGGAAAATTGTTTTGCTGAGGTTCTTTCTCCTCCTAAAGTCAATCTGCTCGATCCGAATTCATGAAAGCTAGAGGGAGTGAGTGATCATACCCTGGGCCGGCGGCGCCTCCATGGACGATGGCAGGAGCGGAGAGATCGAAGCTCGAGTTCCCCAGCAGCGCGTTTACGCCGACGAGGCAGAGCTTATTTCTGCAACAGACTTTTGATCAGGTTGACACGGAGACCTCCCAACTCTTATCAGCTCTCAAGCTGCTGCTGCACATCACATCACCACGATTTCCTCGTGTACCCAACTGGCTACTGATCGCCTACCTGGATCACTACCACACATCTGGCGAAGGTGCCCCTACCGACGATCCATCTGAAACTACTGCAATGCTTGCTTGATTGGCCTGCACATGCATCGACCTGATTTATTTAGCAAACTTCATCGAACTTTTTTTTGGTAAAACTTCATCAAACGTCGATCCCATCTATTTAGAAAATGATGAAAATTGTGATGGGATTTTGCACATCGCTGTCTCGTGCAGTGGCGCTCGTGTTTAAAATGAATTCTGGGTAAGCCTGGCTAGCAGGTGGAGACAGCAAGCAAGCATACAAAGGTAGGTTCAGTATATTGATACAACCTGTGCCAAAAGCATATTGATACAAAAAAAAGTTGCTGAGTAAGAAAGTGGTGGTGTGTGAACCTTAACAGTGATGATAAAGATCACAGTGAACACACACTTTTGTGTTGAAACATATATTGGTAGGTTCAGTCAAAACTTGCCGCTGAACAAGAGTTCATCATTGAGGCAAACCTGTACCTGAAAGTGGTATATTTCATTCTCAAAACTGTAATTAATGGCACCATGAGAACTCTATGCTAGATCAAGCTCAAAATCAGAACCTTCTAAGGCAGTATGTAATATGGCACCACGAGTAGGACAGAAACTGAATTCCATTAACTGCACATTAAGCGGCAGCAAAGAACTGCCTTGTAAGTTTACAAGAAATTTGGGGTATCCTCGAAATGTAAAACATTTGGACGGATTGTACTCCGAAGCAATGGAAATTTGAGCATTGTATTATTTCTGCTGAACGAGCATTGTACAAATCTGAAATCTGTCTTCTGTTAGGCATCAGTACATCTGGAATTTCGCCTTAGTCTTCTCAAATACCTCCTCAGCAATCAGTGCTCCGTTGCCGTCAGCCTTCTTGATCTCCATGTTGGCCTTCTGGTAGAACCCAGTGCCTCTCAGAGCATCAGCAATGAAGTCATCGAATCCAATGGCAATGGCAGCCTCTGCCTTGGCACCATAAACCAACCTCTATGTTGTAGAAACAAACATGGATGTCAGACCACAGTATCAGCTATCTGCCAATGTCCGACACGCTAAGCAATCAAAATAGCAGAGGGTATGAACCTTGATCCGGGAGAGATGAACTGCTCCAAAGCACATTGGGCATGGCTCGCAGGATGCATAAATTTCGCAGTCGGACAACTCAATTTTCCCTAGCTTTTTACAAGCCTGAAATATGAACATAAAAACGATTTTGTGAAGAGGATATCAAAGAATGGAATGAGCTACTAAAGATCACAAGAAAGATGTGGCTGAGGGTAACTTCTGAGAGTGGCCTGAAGCATTTACCTCTCTTATTGCAGTTACTTCAGCATGAGCAGTTGGATCAGTATGCTTCAGAACCATGTTATGGCAGCTAACTACTACTTCATCATTACAGACGACAACTGCACCGAACGGACCTCCATCACCACATTCGACTCCCCGGTAAGCTTCTTCCACTGCTTTTGTCAGGAATTTGTGGTCCCTGTCTTGTACGGCTGCAAAAGTTGTGAGAACACATGTTTACGGTTTTTGTTGCAGTCTGTACAAATTGCAAATTTATAAAACACTGAATATTATAGCTCAAATATAACATAAGAGCTCGATCTTCTGTCAGTAAGTTAAGCTGTGCAACTGGGACCTAGAAGTAAAAAAATGTAAATCACTGTTGTATGATCTCACCTTCCTGGTGACCAGCAAATGCAGAAGAAACCGAGATAGTTCCATCCTTTGATTGAACAACTAGAGTAAAAAAAGGGAAAGAACATTTAGATCATGATTAATCATAAGCAGTATGGAGTATGGACCCTTCAGGTAACATTGATAATAGAACTGATTCCATAAAAATAAAAACTGAGCATACATCATTTGTTGTCCTAAAAATGTTCAGTCCTAGCTATTAGCTGACCATAGAGAAATCAGGCAGGGCAGGAAAAAACTGGGGTAACATTCTGTAACTTGTCACTTCTAAATCCAACAACGCTTCTGTCAGATTCCAGAATGTCCTATGTGCCTTAACTTCAGTAAAGAATGTTTACAGTATGGAAAGGAAGATCATTGCATTTTCAACTACTATTGGTTGTCACTTGATACCGATATACTCCTATAATATATGTATTTGCATTTGCATTGGTGGCAGGACATCTTTGGAAGTAGCAGCCTGCTTGACAGACAAGATTAACAGCATGGTTCCAACTGCTAACGCCTGTCTACTTATTCTAGTTTAGAGAATGAAAAAACAATTCCCCAAGATGTCATGCATTGCATCCTCTGCAAGTGTATTTTGCAACGGAGCAATAGGCAGATTGGTGGAGGTTCCAAGGGCAGAGGTCAAGCAAAAGCAGAGGAATATGCCTGACACATGGGTCTGCTGCATCTGGAAGCAACCCAATCACAACATCTGCATCTCGAAGCTACAGAACTAACAGAAGAACACAATAACATCGGTGGCTGCCACACCCACATGTGCGTGCATCCACCAACCATTTGACAGTAAACTTATAAATCCCTGCCACATCCTCAAAATGCTTATGTGGCAAGTCTGATCAATACTAGAAAAGTATCCTAATCGGGACACTTTTCTCTTCAGGAAAGAAAAAGAAAACATAACTAACTGGGACCCAAAAAACAGAGCTCCAGCCTCCAGGCTCCACGAGCGTCGGCAGCACATCGCGCATTTCCATGAGGAGCGAGGTAAATACGATGGTTCAGGCTGTAACGGCTAGAAGCAGCAAGTAAGCACTAAAGCTCTACTCGAATTTCGACATTAAAGCAGCAATTTAATACGGCGATTCGTGCCCCGGAACTGAACCCCGGACACACGACGCCTGATTCAGAAAAAGATGAGGTGCCAAGGCCCTCACCGGTCGGGACCCAGAATCCGCTCCTCCATTACCCCACAAAACGGAACGGAGTCAAGAACAGGGCCTGAATTCGTGGCCGTGACCGTGAGGGGGGCGGAATCCGAACCCGCAGCCACAGATTGTGTATCATCAACATGCTACGAGAGAGAGAGATGAGATGGGAGGGAGACGTACCCTGCGCCTCGTCCATGGCGGTGGTGGCCGGTGGGGAGAGGGAGAGGGGGGCTCCGGGAACTTTTGAGCGAGAGAGAAAGGGGAATGACGACGCCAAGATTCCCTGGTCGACTTGTCTGTTGTCTCGCGAATCGCAATGGCGTCTCTCGCCCGCCGCTCGTCTAAAAATAAGGAGGAGGTCGAGGGGGGAATGCAGCACGGCTAGCCGACGGCGACTCCGCTTCGGCCCACCGGGAGGCGCTGCCAAGTGGGACCGGCGCGCCACCTGTCCGTGGCTCATTGGCAGGTCGGAGGCGGGTCGGACGCGGGCGGTCACCGACGGGGCCGCAGGGCGTGGGCCTGGTTCACCGTGGGCGGTGGACCCACCTCCCGTGGTTTCAATTGTGGTCGGCGACCGCCGAGGTCGGATCCGTCTACGGAGTCCGGAGCACCACGGCACCCGTGGACACGGTGCACGAACGAGGGGTTTGGTTTGGGTCGGCCCTGTGCTGCTCTACGACGGGGGGTGGCTTTTGCTTTTGGTTTGCTTTGCTTGCTCTTGCACGTTTCTCAGCCGGAGGAAAGAAGTGCGCGTTTCGGATTGGGTTTGTTGAATAATAGCCGCCGCCGCCGCCGCCCCGGAGACGGACGAAAAACTCTCAGGACAGTCTATCACACGTTCACATGGCTTGATACACCTCGGTAGGTTGCGAGTGGTTGGTGCTGATTTGTTTTGGAAAAAAAATCGGTAATGCTAATATACAGACGTCCGATGCCTATCGGACACGTCGTCCACGCGTCCAGCGACGTGTTCCTTTCTTAACCTCGTGACTGCCTTCTTATCCTCTGCCAACCACTTCCCTACCTTATCCTCTTTCTCGGCAACTAAATCAGCAGGCATGGGTGAGAGGTGAGAGCTCGCTGCGAGAGCGTGCCTCGACGCCGTCGTTTCCAGTGCTTGCGGCAGGATGCAGGCCGCTCCTCCCCCAGCGAGCAGAGGCGAACAAGTCGCACGACGCAGCGCCGCCGACTAGCAGTGCTCAGCACACGCGACTGGGCGCGTAGGGAGTCGCCGAGCGCCGAGTCACCGGGCGCTCGCGACCGGGGGCGCCTCGGTGAGCGACGCCCCTCCCCGGCCGCACACTTCGACAAGCGCGCTCCTCCCCATCCGCGCTGCCGGCGAGCAATACCATCCCCCAGCCTTCTGCTCCCGGCTGGGCAAGCGGTCGAGCCAGGGGCGAAGCTCGCCGGTCGGCGAAGGAGCTTTGGGCGGCGCCGATGGCGAGCAGCAACAGGTTTTTAACGATGTTGTGAGTGTATGTTTTGAGTGTTTAAGATGTTTCGAATGAATGTTGAAAGTGTTTCACGTGGTTGTTGCAAAAGCAGATCTCGATGTTGCAATGTTGTAAAATTAGATCTTGATGTTGCAGATGTTATTTTTGAATGTTGCAGATGTTGATTTTGAATGTTGCGGAATTCTACTCCATGTTGCATGTAACGTAAGTTGATACCATGATTTTTTCCATGTTGTAATGTTGCAAAAGTAGATCTCGATGTTGCGGGTGTTATTTTTTTGAATGTTGTGGATGTTGCTTTTGAATGTTGCGAATTCCTTCACCATGTTGCATGCAGTATGGTCAAATGTTGCGACAAGATTTTTTTCTACTTTTCTTTTTAGCGCTACAGTGGCGCATCTGACGGCTCTGCGCCCGTCCGGACCCGCGTCCCTCCGGACGTCCGGGCGCTAGCAACTCCCAAAAAAAATACTGGTAGTTAGTGGCTGATATGCAAAGCTGCAGATGACGATAGAGTTGATCAAGTCTGTACAAATTCTTTTTTAAAACCAACTTCATAATTCACTCAAATGAGGATCAGTACTGCTAGCTAGTGGCTGATATGGAAAGCAACATGCATGCATGCAGATGACGATAGAGTTGATCAAATCCGTACAAATCCTTTTTTAAACCAACTCCACGATACGCTTCAATGAGAAATCGAAGATGGGTCTTCTGGTTAGGACCATACATCAACCCCACTAACCAAGTAGACTAGAGGGGTTTTGATGATTCATGATGACTTGGACTTCACTATTGATTGAAGGCATGTACTCCTTCTGGTTCCCTATTAGAAGTCGTTTAGGTCAGCGACACGGTCATCAAAGCACATCTTTGACTTCTCTTTTCTATAAAAATATTTATTGGAAAGTTATATATGTATATTCTTATGAAAGTAATTTTGAAGACGAATTTATTTATATAATTTTCACATTTTCAAACTCAACTATTTAAAAGTTATTAATGATTTATATTCTCAATGTTTAGCTCAAACCTTGTCTAAAACGACTTCTAATAGGGAACCGGAGGGTTGGTGATAAGCAGGGATCTATGTAACGTAACAGTCCTCCGAGCACAAGCCTTCCATTACGTGTACGGTGTACCTCATATCTCCTCTCTGTGTTGAATGTAAAAGGGGAACAGTAAATATAAAAGTGAAAAGTGATTAACTTTATTGATGAACAGTGATCTCATATATATACAATGGCAAAAGGTGCCAGTTCTGGGGAGGCGACGCTCCCACGCGCCCCTTCGTGGGGGAATCTTGTAACTGCCATTAGCAGTTGTTAATTACTCCTTTAATTGATCATTAGGAATATTATAGAATATTCTCAACACCCCCTGATCAATTATCTTCTTGATCCTCTATGTTCATCATAATATTTAATCTTGAAAAACCCTGTGGGAAAAAACTTAGATATTTATTGATATATCAGGATAAAACTCCTTAAAAACCCAATGGGAAAATATAGGAGAAAACACCATGATAATCAAGTGTATGCCCGTAAAATATCATCTCCTAAAAAACCCCTGTGGGGAAAAATAAGATGATATAGCATACATAATGCTGATATTGCCTCGTTAAAAACTTTATATGAGAAACCATCAAAGTAAAACTCATATAAAGAAAAGAGTACAATACGATGCACAAAGGATTAAATTTTCATATGTACTCCCCGCATTTCGCAAGTCCCTAAATCTCCTCATACCAATTCCTTCAACATATTTATGGAATAATGAATATGGTACAGATTTTGTGAATAAATCGGCAAGATTATCACATGATTTAGTTTGCGAATCTCAATTTCCCCATTCTTTTGTAACTCATGGGGATAGAATAACTTGGGAGCAATGTGTTTGGTCAAGTTACTTTTGATGTAACTCGATTCCATTTGTGCAACACAAGCAAGCATTATCTTCAAAGATAATGGTAGGTGCATCAAGTGAACCGATTTCATATGATTTCAATATGTGACCCACCACTCTACGAAGCCACACGCATTCTCGTGATGCTTCATATAATGCAATGATCTCAGAATGGTTAGTGGAAGTGGATATTAACGTCTGCTTGGATGATTTCCAATAGATAGCAGTTCCACCATTCATAAAGACAAAACCTGTCTGGGATTTACTATTATGGGGATCAGATAGGTAGCTCGCATCTGCATAGCCTAAAAGATTCTGATCTGGATTTCTTTGATAGAACAATCCAAGATCTCTAGTGCCATTAAGATACCTGAATATGGTTTTAACTCCGACCCAATGTCGTTTTGTTGGAGTTGCACTGTGTCTTGCTAGTAGATTCACTGCAAATGCAATGTCCGGCCGGGTACTATTAGCAAGATACATCAATGCTCCGATGGCACTCAGATAAGGAACCTCAGGTCCCAAAATCTTTTCACCCTCATCCTGTGGTCTGAAAGGATCCTTTTCAATATCTAAAGATCTCACCACCATAGGAGTCTTACATGGGTAGGCTTTATCCATGTTGAATTTTTCCAACATTTTCTGGATATATGCACCTTGGTATACAAATATCCCAGATAGTAAATGTTGAAGGACCGATACGGCGAACCAGAGAGGGGGGGAGTGAATGGGAGCCGATAAAAATTCTTCTCGAAGGAGATGGAAACTCCAACAAGATGAACACGGCTTCCAACACACGTCTCCGACTCACTACCAAGGTTGGTCAAGCCCACGTAGCCACTGGAGTGCCACTGGACCTAGGAACCAACACACCACCTTCCGACCCGAGAAACGCGGCGGAAAAACCAAACCTCGAGTCTACGGACCCACACCGGCCGACCGGTGAGCACCACCGGCCGACCGGTCCCCGTTGGTGAAACTGAGCAACTTTCACTAAGTGGCTCTACACCGGTCAGACCGGTGAGACACACCGGTCGGACCGATGGCAACTTCGAAAGCCCCCAAGGCACCAAACAGGCCAACCGACCACCAAACGGACCCAAATTCGAAACAGTAGCACCACGGGACAACAACGAACACACCAAGACGTTCACCCGAGCAAAATCCCACGAGAGGGTTGCACCGGTCGACCGGCCAAGAGCACCGTCGGACCGTGTAGCTCGGGCAGCTCGGGATGAACAAAGACCCGCGGGTCAACTCCCCCAAATCCAAATCTCGATCTCCCGAATCGCTCCACGGACTTGAACAAGACTTTGGGGATATCAAGAACACCTCATGAGGAGTCCATAGCCAAGTTTAATCCCACAAAAACTCGTTCAAAAAGGAGGAATCGAAGAAATCCCGCCAAGAGCACTTCCAACCCAAGAACTCAAGAAACCCCAAAATCGAGCACCATTACTCACGGATTTGGGAGGGGAATCACAGCCCAAAGAACCACGAAGGGTTCCCACAAATTTCCCCCATCAAATCCCCAAGAGAAAGGCCCCGAAAACAACCCAAAGAAATCACGAAGAGAGGGCTCCGAAAATCACCACCAAGAACAACCGGGGAAAACACATCCAAACCTTGAGAAACCACGCCGAATCATCTATACATGAAACAAAGGTTCGTACAAGGTCTAGCAAGCCGCCCGATCATCCATCCCTCTCTACAAGATCTCTCCGTGAAGCTCTCTTGCTAGTCCTAGAGAAAACCTAAGGAAAATAGGTGGAAAATAGGAAAACTAATGAGCTAGGGTTCCAAGAGTTGGCTGCCATCCTCTCACCTCTTGGGTTATATGGAGGCAACCGAATGTCTAAAATGCCCTTCTCTACTAACTAGGGATACAAGCCCCTCAAGGGCGGATTTGGAATTCTTGATGTCTTCACCATCGGACGGATGCCCGGCGACCGCACCCCGCGTAGCCTCGACGCAAGCCATGCGATCCCGACGCATGTCCTCCGCTTCGAAGATTTCGGACCGCGTCGCCGCACACGGCCGACCGGTGAGACACACCGGTCGGACCGATGGCGACTCGAAAGCCCCCAAGGCACCAAACAAAGCCAACCGACCACCAAACGGACCCAAACTCGAAACAAGAAGCAACACGGGACAACAACAAACACACCAAGACGTTCACCCGAGCAAAATCCCACAAGGGCTTGCACCGGTCAGACCGGTCAAGAGCACCGGCCGACCGGTGTGGCCTGGGCAGCTCGGGATGAACAGCACCCGCGGGTCAACTCCCCCAAATCCAAATCTCGATCTCCCGAATCGCTCCACGGACTTGAACAAGACTTTGGGGATATCAAGAACACCTCATGAGGAGTCCATAGCCAAGTTTAATCCCACAAAAACTCGTTCAAAAAGGAGGAATCGAAGAAATCCCGCCAAGAGCACTTCCAACCCAAGAACTCAAGAAACCCCAAAATCGAGCACCTTTACTCACGGATTTGGGAGGGGAATCACGGCCCAAAGAACCACGAAGGGTTCCCACAAATTTCCCCCATCAAATCCCCAAGAGAAAGGCCCCGAAAACAACCCAAAGAAATCACGAAGAGAGGGCTCCGAAAATCACCACCAAGAACAACCGGGGAAAACACATCCAAACCTTGAGAAACCACGCCGAATCATCTATACATGAAACAAAGGTTCGTACAAGGTCTAGCAAGCCGCCCGATCATCCATCCCTCTCTACAAGATCTCTCCGTGAAGCTCTCTTGCTAGTCCTAGAGAAAACCTAAGGAAAATAGGTGGAAAATAGGAAAACTAATGAGCTAGGGTTCCAAGAGTTGGCTGCCATCCTCTCACCTCTTGGGTTATATGGAGGCAACCGAATGTCTAAAATGCCCTTCTCTACTAACTAGGGATACAAGCCCCTCAAGGGCGGATTTGGAATTCTTGATGTCTTCACCATCGGACGGATGCCCGGCGACCGCACCTCGCGTAGCCTCGACGCAAGCCATGCGATCCCGACGTATGTCCTCCGCTTCGAAGATTCCGAACCGCGTCGTCGCACACCGGTCGGGCCGACCGGTGAGACACACCGGTCGGACCGATGGCGACCGAAAGCCCCCAAGGCACCAAACGGGCCAACCGACCACCAAACGGACCCAAACTCGAAACAAGGAAGAACACGGGACAACAACAAACACACCAAGACGTTCACCCGAGCAAAATCCCACAAGGGCTTGCACCGGTCAGACCGGTCAAGAGCACCGGTCGACCGGTGTGGCTCGGCGACTCGGGATGAACAAGACCCGCGGGTCAACTCCCCCAAATCCAAATCTCGATCTCCCGAATCGCTCCACGGACTTGAACAAGACTTTGGGGATATCAAGAACACCTCATGAGGAGTCCATAGCCAAGTTTAATCCCACAAAAACTCGTTCAAAAAGGAGGAATCGAAGAAATCCCGCCAAGAGCACTTCCAACCCAAGAACTCAAGAAACCCCAAAATCGAGCACCTTTACTCACGGATTTGGGAGGGGAATCACAGCCCAAAGAACCACGAAGGGTTCCCACAAATTCCCCCCATCAAATCCCCAAGAGAAAGGCCCCGAAAACAACCCAAAGAAATCACGAAGAGAGGGCTTCGAAAATCACCACCAAGAACAACCGGGGAAAACACATCCAAACCTTGAGAAACCACGCTGAATCATCTATACATGAAACAAAGGTTCGTACAAGGTCTAGCAAGCCGCCCGATCATCCATCCCTCTCTACAAGATCTCTCCGTGAAGCTCTCTTGCTAGTCCTAGAGAAAACCTAAGGAAAATAGGTGGAAAATAGGAAAACTAATGAGCTAGGGTTCCAAGAGTTGGCTGCCATCCTCTCACCTCTTGGGTTATATGGAGGCAACCGAATGTCTAAAATGCCCTTCTCTACTAACTAGGGATACAAGCCCCTCAAGGGCGGATTTGGAATTCTTGATGTCTTCACCATCGGACGGATGCCGGCGACCGCACCTCGCGTAGCCTCGACGCAAGCCATGCGATCCCGACGCATGTCCTCCGCTTCGAAGATTCCGGACCGCGTCGTCGCACACCGGCCGACCGGTGCTCCTCACCGGCCGAGCCGGTCCCCACCGGCCGACCGGGTCGACCCACCGGCCGACCGGTCCGTGCCGCCGCTGCCTCCGTCTTCGGTTCTCGGTCTTGGCTTTGTGGATCAACCAAGGAACCCGGTGGTTTTCTCGGTGAACCACCGGAAACCCCGCGAACTCGGTGTAGCCTCCGCCAATCTCCACTCATGACTCGGCTCCCACGTAGTCCCGGCTCGACCTTGGTTTTGAGGCTCAACCAAGAAACCGTCCACGACTTCATCTTGTCGTTCATGCCACCATGCGGCCCGCACTTGACCCCCGCCGGCCACCGGTCCCTCGAACGAAGCCTACTTGTCTTCTCCACACCCGGAGGCCTCACCGGCGACGACCTTTCACGCTTGTTCTTCACCCGCACCAAGACCCGGTCAAGCCACAACCCGCACCCGCAATACTTAGCCAAGAATCGGTCCACACAACGTTGTCAATCACTCATCACACAAGGAAGCGACCATCCACTCGGTCCTCGAACCACACATGGTCCTCAATCTCCCCCTTGATGAGTGCATTGACAACACCCACACGAAAGTAACAAGAGAGAAAAGAAAAGAAAAAGAAACGAACAAAAAGAAACTCCAACAAGCGATCGAAAGCCAAACAAAGGCAAAGAGCAAGATCACTTGAAGGAAACAAGTCTCGGACCCCTTAGGCAAGGGCAACGGCTCGACACATCCGAGACAAAGCGAAGCTCAAGCAAAGAGCGCAAACCACCGAATCAAAGCTCGAACAACCACAAAGAGCTCCCCTTGCACACATGCAAGCTCCCCCTGAACCAATGCAACTCCCCCTGGACGAATGCATGCAAAACAGCTGAAAACAGGGCAGCTGCAGCAATTTCAGCTCACACCGGTCAGACCGGTCATCACCACCGGTCAGACCGGTGCCTAACATGTGTACAGGACCAGCACTCACACCGGTCAGACCGGTGCTCTTCACCGGTCAGACCGGTGTATAACAGAGCCCAGAAATGGCTCGAAACCACCTGAAAACCTTCTAAATGCGCCCGGTAAGCCATTTCAAGCTCAAACTTCTCCCCCTTGTTGGCAATGCATGAATCAAGCCAAAAATGCAAAACTTTCAACCTAGAGCTTCTCAAATAGACAAAATTCAACAAAGAATGCTACACATGTCCAAATGAGCAAGTTAGATACTCTACGGCTTCGTATCGATCTCGCCTACATGATCACCAAGTTTCACAACCATTGGACGAAGCTAAGATGGATTTTGGCAATTTTGTGAAAAACTTGCCTCTCATGAGCAAAGTCCTAAACATGATCAAAGCATATCAAAATGGCAACGCCACACAAACTTCATGCTAGGACAGCCATTCTAATCATAAGACCATCACAAACACCCACAAGCACCTCATGTCATGTCAAAGCCACCGAGCCATGTGCCTACTTCTATTTATGAGACTTCTCATTGGTAGGCATCATGCAACGGTTTAGCACCCAAAGCAAATTAAATTCAGCACATATGACATGGGAGCATATTTTCCAAGCATTTTTCATTTCATTTTCAGATTTGTAAATGGTACATGAAATGTCTTTGCGACAAAAAGGAACTTATGCTCCTCCACAAGATAAGTCAAGAGGGCTAAACATTCATGATGGCAAATGAGCCTTTGGCCCCATATGATCAATAAACTAGCTATCCAACCACAAATTAAGCATAGCAAGGCCACACAAACATGTCAAGAGCATGTAAAGGCATTTACACATGAGAGAGCATACATGTGACATTTTTCAAAAGCATAGCTATCAACCATGGATTATTCATCAAGATCATCAAGAGCTAAGCCAAACTAACCGTAGCATACCAAACAAGCTCACAAAGACATATATCTCATTCCATGGTGAACAATATATATGAGAGAAGCTTTTCCTAACCAATGCATATGATACAAAATGCATGCAATCTAAGATACAAGGATGCCTATACATCATGTTACATATGTCATGTCAAATGCAAGAAATGCACAAAGGAAAGCTATACATATGCTACAAACCGGCTCCTCGAGGGGAGGCAAAACGGGCTCGACACCACCGCAAAAGAGAGCTCCCACACACCCAACTCAAGAAATCAAACACACACCAAGTTCCCCCCGCAAACGAGTGAAAGTGGCTTGATCTAGGGGTTTGGTGAAAATATCGGCTAGTTGGTCATGTGTGGGTACATGGATCAAAGCTATCTTTCCTTTCTCGACGTTGTCTCTCAGAAAATGATACCTCACTTCTATGTTCTTGGTTTTGGAATGGAGCACCGGGTTCTTTGCAACGCTTATGGCACCGGTGCTATCACATTGAAGTGGGACATGGGTATACTCCTCACCAAAGTCACTCATGGTGTAGGTGATCCAAAGGAGCCGAGAGCAACAACTAGCGGCGGCAACATACTCGGCTTCGGTCGTGGATTGAGCAACACTCGACCGCTTACGGGAAGACCAAGACACCAAAGAAGAACCCAAAACGCGGCAAGTCCCGAAGTGGACTTCCTATCCAACCGACACCCGCAAAATCCGCGTCCGAAAAGCCATGAAGCGCCAAAGAAGAGGACGCGGAGTACCAAAGGCCGAAGTCGGGAGTGTGACGCAAGTACCTGAAAATTCGCTTCACTGCTTGCCGATGCGAAGTCCTCGGAGACGCTTGAAAACGAGCGCACAAACACACCGAGAACTGTATGTCCGGCCTCGTCGCCGTCAAGTAGAGGAGTGACCCGATCATGCTCCGTACTCCTTCCGGTCCACGTGTTCACCTTCCTCATCCGCATCAAGAGCCGTAGTCGTACTCATCGGCGTCGTCATAGCCTTGGAGTCCTCCATCTTGAACTTCCGCACAATGTCCTTGGTGTACTTAGCCCGGTGCACAAATGTTCCTTCCTTTGATTGCTTGATTTGTAGCCCGAGGAAGAACCGCAACTCACCCATCATGCTCATCTCGAACTCCCCGCTCATATCATCCGCAAACCTTGCAACAAGAGAGTTAGACGAGCCACCAAAGACAATATCATCCACGTACACACCGCACAATCGGGATATCTCTCGCCTCGCCTCAAGCAAAAACAAGGTCCGATCGACCTTCCCCATCTCAAAACCTCTCTCAAACAAGAACCCCCTCAACCTCGCCATACCAAGCTCTAGGCGCCTGCTTCAACCCACACAAGCGCCTTCCTCAACTTGTACACCCGGTGGGGGTACTTCTCACTCTCAAACCCCGAGAGGTCGCCTCACATACACTTCTTCCTCCAACACTCTATTCGAAAAGCACTCTTCACATCCATTTGGTGCAACTTGAACCCTTTAGCCACGGAAAAGGCTAGAAGGATCCTAATCGCCTCCAAACGGGCTACGGGAGCAAAGGTCTCCTCGTAGTCGATCCCCTCCTTCGATCGAACCCTTGAGCAACAAGCCTCGACTTGTTCCTCACAACCTCACCCTTCTCTCCCTCTTTGTTTTTCCACACCCACTTTGTACCAATCGGCTTACACCCCGGGGGGAGGGTCAACCAACTCCCACACCCGATTCCTCTCAAAGTTCTCCAACTCCTCATGCATCGAGTTAACCCAATTGTGATCGGATAGTGCGTGTCCAATGTCTTTGGGCTCGAAAGAAGCAACAAATGCAAGCATGAGCGAAATGGGAATTGTTTCGAACCCTCGACCGTGTAGTGCGTTCATTCATGTCGCCGATGATCCTCGAAGCCGGGTGATCCACTTGAACTCGCCGGGGAGGTTCTCGCCTCGAAGCTACCTCCCCCTCAACATCGCCTTCTCCTCGTTCTTGATTTGTCGTCGTAGGTGTAGCGAGAGGGTCCGTCCATCATCGTAGTCGAAGTAGTGGGTACATGTTCGGCGGGGGCACCGCACCGCCATCCTCATCATCACCATGTTCATGCTCCTCCTCCCGAAAGATCTCCTCGCCAAGCTCATCATCACCCGCACACTCAAAGACAAGCCGACTACGTGGCTCTGTCTCGTCGAAGGTTACCTCGCAAGTCTCCACGATTTGGTTAGTTTCAAGATTGAGCACACGATATGCTCTAGAATGAGATGCATAACCAAAGAAAATGCCATCGACGAGACCTAGCCTCAAACTTATCCAACTTCCTCGCCTTTCTTCGAATGAAACACTTGCAACCAAAGACATGGAAGTGACTCACCTTGGGTGTGCGACCATGCATCAACTCATAGCATGTCTTCTTCTTGTGCACTCCGAGGTATATCCTGTTCGACACATAGCATGCGGTATTCACCGCCTCGGCCCAATACCTCCTCGGAGTCCTATGCTCATCAAGCATCGTCCGAGCCATCTCGCACAAGGTCCGTTCTTTCTTTCCACAACACCATTCCGGGGAGGCGTATACGGACTCCAAAACGCGGTGCTCAAGACCCAAGTCATGACAAAAGGTTTCAAAACGAGAGTTCCGTAATTCCGAGCCATTATCACTACGGATAGCTCGTATGGCATCTCCGTGCCTCTCGTTCCTCAATCTCAAGACTAGATCTCGAACAAAACCAAACGTCTCCCCCTTATCCTCGAGAAAGAACACCCACGCATACCGAGAATAGTCGTCCACCACAACAAGGACATACCACTTCCCACCCGCGAGCATCGCACACGAGCCGGGCCAACAAGGTCCATATGGAGCAGGCTTGCATGGACGCTCGGTCATCACATCGGTGAGAGGCGGGTGAGAAGAGGCCACCATCTTGGCATGCCTACACGGAGCACAAACCAACTCTTTCTCAAGCCTCAACCGTGGCAATCCTCGGACCAAATTGAGTTTACTCAAGCGAGACAAAAGGTCAAAGCTCAAGTGACCCAACTTCCTATGCCACTTCCACAACTCACTCGAAGAACCGACCAAGAAACAATGCTCCACACCGAAGACCGAGAAAAATCAGCACGAAACACCCGACCCTCGGGAACGACCATACGGACAAGGTCCCCTCGAGAGTCCACAATCCGAGAACCACCAGGCCGAAACAACACCTCAAAGCCCTCATCCAACAACTCGGGACACGAGAAAGCAAATTGTACCCCGGCCGATTGAACAAGAGCAACACGCCTCGGGGTGATCTTGTCACTCACTTTTATCTCACCTTTCCGAAAGCACACGCCCACGCCCATTGTCCCCAAAGGTGATGTACCTCTTCGTCACCACCGGACGAGACTTGAGAACCACCCCCCGTCTCCGGTCATATGCCTCGAGCAACCGGAGTCAATCAACCAAATGTTCTTCAAGTCTCCCACCTGAAATTCAAAAATAGGCACGTGAGCGAACAAACGACTCAAAGATCGGGGTTAGTACCAAAGGAGGAAAACCAAAGGCCGAGCCATTTGCTCGAAAGTGGGATTAGCACCAACCAAAGCATCTCTCCTACCAAAGCTACCTCCACGAACACCACCACGGTAACCACCCCCGAGGGAACCACCCCTCTCGCCCGGAGGAGGACCAAAACCACGCAAGAAAGCCCGTGGAACGTCCTTCCTCTCCAACCGAACGCCACGACTCCTCCAATCCCCGTATTGAGCACGAGGAGGAGAACGCCTAGCAACCGACCACCCGCACCCTTTCCACCCCAACCACCGAACCACGACCACCGAAACAACCCTCGCACCCGTACGAGCTCGAAACCCAAACAACCGTCTGTCTAGGTCCGCACCGGTCCGACCGTGCTCCACACCGGTCCGACCGGTGTGACTCCGGGCAGCAACACCACCCGCAGCCTTCTTCTCTCCCCAAGCCCGAACTGTCCTCACAATCGCCTTTCCCCCGGGCATCCGCATACGAGGCTCAAGTACACCATCGAAGGGTGGTACTTGTCCTTGTTAGCCCACTCCTTCTCCATTCTCTCCTCTCGCTTCCTCTTGAAGCAAAACTCCTCCTTATGGCCATCTCTCCCACAATAGCCACAATGGAACCTCACAAGCTTAGCCTTTGGCTTGGGATGTGGTCGCTCACTTGGTTTCTCTCCACTCAAACCCTCCACTAGGTTTCTCACCACTTGCCTTCTCACTCTCCTTCCCAAAGAACACTTTCCCCGAAGTGCTCACAAACTTGATAGGCTTTTGTAGGTCATTTGTGGGTGTAGGAAACACGGGTGGAGCCGGAGTTGTGTCTAGTCGGTTCCTTAGATGGTTAGGTTTTGGTGGGAAATCATTTTTGTGGTGGGTTTTTGGTGGCTCCGGATATTTTCTCCACTTCCTTCACCAACCTTGTTTGCTCCAAGCCCCTCACCATCTTGCCTCTTAAAGGCCTCGATCATCATCCTCAACCGAGGCTCATGACCCGGACAACCAACCCATCAACTTCCTCAAATCATCATTCTCATCCCGCAAACGATCAACATAATGTGCAAGCTCCAAATTTTTCAATGCATGCATTTCACGGGTAGAGCAAGATGTAGGCATGGGTTCCTTCAATTTAGCCTCGAGCGAACTAGTGTAAGCATGCATCTCATCAATCTTAGCATGCAAAACGAGGCAAGAAGTGCAAGCACCTAGCAAAGCAGTCTAGACTTAAGCTCGCCCACTTCAACCCTAAGCACATCTAGTTCCTCACACTTGGAGGCATGCTTCTCCTTAAACAAAGCAAGATCGGCAAGGAATATGGAGCAATCAAGACAATCATTCTCATCGAAACAACGGGGCTAGCCTTAAGCGAATCAATCTCAAGCTTGCTATCAAGCACCCGTGTCTCTAGCTCGGCCCACTCTAGTCCTAGCATCCTCGAGTGAAGTCCTAAGCTCTTTCCTCATTTTCTTGGCCTCTCTAAGCATGCCATCATGGTTATCAAGCAAAGAGCCAAGCCTCTCATTCTCCCGGCGCAAGAAGGGAAGTTCATCATGCACCTCGTCATCGGACTCGCAGTCCGAGTCGCTCCGTGTGCTCTTCGGCCGCCGGAGCTCAACGCCATGGTGCGAAGCCATCTCTCGCGAAGCGCTCGGCCCCGCTCGGGTTCTTGGACGACTTCTTGTTCTTGCGGCGATCTCCCTCGTCTTCGCCGCCGCTCGAGCTCGAGGTGGAGTACGCGGGCCCGGAGTCGACGTCGCTCGCTCCAACCATCGCTCGGGCCTTGCCTCGGCCCTCCTTCTTCCTCGATCGTCGCTCGTCCTTGTACTTGTTCTTGTGCTTGCTCTTGTGGTCGCGCCTCGAACGGTATTTGCCATCGTTCATCCTCGGCTTGTGCTTGTGGCTGTCCTTGTTCTCGGCCTTCTCCGGGCAGTCGGCGACGAAGTGTCCCGGCTTGCCGCACTGGAAGCAAGTCCTCATGTTCCTCCTCATGTTCACGCGGTTCTCGTGCAGCCTCTCGAACCGCCTCGTCAACAGCGCCAGCTCGTCCTCTCCAAGGTCATCAAACTCCTCATCTGGCATAGACATCAAAGAGGAAAACGAGAACATCCTGGTGGATGGGTTAGAGTTAGTCTTTCCTTTGGAACCACCAACGAGGGCAAGACTATGGGAATCAGTCGATCCCTCGAGCTTGGCGATCATGCCCCTATCCACCTCGCCCGACTTGAGCTTCGAGAACGGCTCGTTCACCGTCGAGTATCATACCTCTCCGACTCGACTATGGCCTTGACCTTTCCGCCCCATATCGTACGATCCAAAGAGTGTAAGAGCTTGACCGCTCTATCATGATCATCGTACGGGAGCACGTCCACATTGACCCTCATGTTGTTCACCACCACCGTGAACCTCTCGAAACAAGGCATCGATGGACTCACCGGGGAGATGAGTGAAGTTCTCGTACTCTCTCCGTAGGTCGCATACAACCGTGCCTCGAACACCGGGCGTTCCCAACGTGAGCCTCCTTCAACACCGCCCAAATCCTACAAGCCAAGTGCTCGGTGTGCACCCGATCGAACTCAGCCGACACAAAGCACGAAACAAGTAGTCGACCGCCTTATTGTTGGCGTCGAATCCGTCCCTCGACCCCGGAGCAAGGAAATCCATCGCTGGACATAGCCTCGTGTCCACCGTGACATCCCAAAGCACCGACCCTTTCCGCGGAGAAAAGCACCCATCCGCTTGCTCCACATCTGGTAGTTCTTGCCATCGAAGTGTGGAGGACCCAAACCCCGTTCCTGGTACGCCATCCTTGGATCTTAGACTGGTTAGAGTGAACAAAGACCCGAACCGGCTCTGATACCACTTGAAGGACCGATACGACGAACCAGAGAGGGGAGGAGTGAATGGGAGCCGATAAAAATTCTTCTCGAAGGAGATGGAAACTCCAACAAGATGAACACGGCTTCCAACACACGTCTCCGACTCACTACCAAGGTTGGTCAAGCCCACGTAGCCACTGGAGTGCCACTGGACCTAGGAACCAACACGCAACCTCCCAACCCGAGAAACGCAGCGGAAAAAAACCAAACCTCGAGTCTACAGACCCACACCGGTCAGACCGGTGAGCACCACCGGTCAGACCGGCCCCTGCTGGTGAAACTGAGCAACTTCCACTAAGTTGCTCTACACCGGTCAGACCGGTGAGACACACCGGTCGGACCGATGGCGACCGAAAGCCCCCAAGGCACCAAACGAGCCAACCGACCACCAAACGGACCCAAACTCGAAACAACAACAACACGGGACAACAACAAACACACCAAGACATTCACCCGAGCAAAATCCCACAAGGGCTTGCACCGGCCGACCGGCCAAGAGCACCGGCCGACCGGTGTGGCTCGGGCGGCTCGGGATGAACAAGACCCGCGGGTCAACTCCCCCAAATCCAAATCTCGATCTCCCGAATCGCTCCACGGACTTGAACAAGACTTTGGGGATATCAAGAACACCTCATGAGGAGTCCATAGCCAAGTTTAATCCCACAAAAACTCGTTCAAAAAGGAGGAATCGAAGAAATCCCGCCAAGAGCACTTCCAACCTAAGAACTCAAGAAACCCCAAAATCGAGCACCTTTACTCACGGATTTGGGAGGGGAATCACGGCCCAAAGAACCACGAAGGGTTCCCACAAATTTCCCCCATCAAATCCCCAAGAGAAAGGCCCCGAAAACAACCCAAAGAAATCACGAAGAGAGGGCTCCGAAAATCACCACCAAGAACAACCGGGGAAAACACATCCAAACCTTGAGAAACCACGCCGAATCATCTATACATGAAACAAAGGTTCGTACAAGGTCTAGCAAGCCGCCCGATCATCCATCCCTCTCTACAAGATCTCTCCGTGAAGCTCTCTTGCTAGTCCTAGAGAAAACCTAAGGAAAATAGGTGGAAAATAGGAAAACTAATGAGCTAGGGTTCCAAGAGTTGGCTGCCATCCTCTCACCTCTTGGGTTATATGGAGGCAACCGAATGTCTAAAATGCCCTTCTCTACTAACTAGGGATACAAGCCCCTCAAGGGCGGATTTGGAATTCTTGATGTCTTCACCATCGGACGGATGCCCGGCGACCGCACCCTGCGTAGCCTCGACGCAAGCCATGTGATCACGACGCATGTCCTCCGCTTCGAAGATTCCGGACTGCGTCGTCGCACACCGGTCAGACCGGTGCTCCTCACCGGCCGAGCCCGGTCCCCACCGCCGACCGGTCCGTGCCGTCTTGCGGCTCCGTCTTCGGTTCTCCGGTCTTGGCTTTGTGGATCAACCAAGGAACCCAGTGGTTTTCTGGTGAACCACTGGAAACCCCGCGAACTCGGTGTAGCCTCCGCCAATCTCCACTCATGACTCGGCTCCCATGTAGTCCCGGCTCGACCTTGGTTTTTGAAGGACCGATACGGCGAACCAGAGAGGGGGGGGGGGAGTGAATGGGAGCCGATAAAAATTCTTCTCGAAGGAGATGAGAACTCCAACAAGACGAACGCGGCTTCCAACACACGTCTCCGACTCACTACCAAGGTTGGTCAAGCCCACGTAGCCACTGGAGTGCCACTGGACCTAGAAACCAACACACAACCTTCCGACCCGAGACACGCAGCGGAAAAACCAAACCTCGAGTCTACAGACCCACATCGGTCGGACCGGTGAGCACCACGCCGGGACCGGTCCCCGCAGTGAACTCCGAGCAACTTCCACTAAGTGGCTCTACACCGGTCGGACAGTGAGACACACCGGTCGGACCGATGGCACCGAAAGCCCCCAAGACACTAAACAAAGCCAACCGACCACCAAACGGACCCAAACTCGAAACAGAAAGCACCACGGGACAACGGCGAACACACCAAGACGTTCAACCGAGCAAAATCCCACAGAGGCTCGCACCGGTCGACCGGTCAAGAGCACCGGTCGGACCGTGTAGCACGGGCGGCTCGGGATGAACAAAGACCCGCGGGTCAACTCCCCCAAATCCAAATCTCGATCTCCCGAATCGCTCCACGGACTTGAACAAGACTTTGGGGATATCAGGAACACCTCATGAGGAGTCCATAGCTAAGTTTAATCCCACCAAATCTCGTCCAAAAAGGAGGAATCGAAGAAATCCCGCCGAAAGCACTTCCAACCCAAGAACTCAAGAAACCCCAAAATCGAGCACCTTTACTCACGGATTTGGGAGGGGAATCACGGCCCAAAGAACCACGAAGGGTTCCCACAAATTTCCCCCATCAAATCCCCAAGAGAAAGGCCCCGAAAACAACCCAAAGAAATCACGAAGAGAGGGCTCCGAAAATCACCACCAAGAACAACCGGGGAAAACACATCCAAACCTTGAGAAACCACGCCGAATCATCTATACATGAAACAAAGGTTCGTACAAGGTCTAGCAAGCCGCCCGATCATCCATCCCTCTCTACAAGATCTCTCCGTGAAGCTCTCTTGCTAGTCCTAGAGAAAACCTAAGGAAAATAGGTGGAAAATAGGAAAACTAATGAGCTAGGGTTCCAAGAGTTGGCTGCCATCCTCTCACCTCTTGGGTTATATAGGCGGCAACCGAATGTCTAAAATGCCCCTCTCTACTAACTAGGGATACAAGCCCCTCAAGGGTGGATTTGGAATTCTTGATGTCTTCACCATCGGACGGATGCCCGCAACCGCACCTGCGTAGCCTCGACGCAAGCCATGCGATCCCGACGCGTGTCCTCCGCTTCGAAGATTCCGGACTGCGTCGTCGCACACCGGTCAGACCGGTGCTCCTCACCGGCCGAGCCGGTCCCCACCGGCCGACCGGCCGACCCACCGGTCGACCGGCCCGGTGCCGCCGCACTTCCGTCTTCGGTTCTCCGGTCTTGGCTTTGTGGATCAACCAAGGAACCCAGTGGTTTTCTGGTGAACCACCGGAAACCCCGCGAACTCGGTGTAGCCTCCGCCAATCTCCACTCATGACTTGGCTCCCATGTAGTCCCGGCTCGACCTTGGTTTTGAGGCTTAACCAAGAAACCGTCCACGACTTCATCTTCTTGTTCATGCCACCATGCGGCCCGCACTTGACCCCGCCGGCCACCGGGTCCCTCGAACGAAGCCTACTTGTCTTCTCCACACCGGAGGCCTCACCGGCGACGACCTTTCGCGCTTGTTCTTCACCCGCACCAACACGAGTCAAGCCGCAACCCGCACCGGCAATACTTAGCCAAGAATCGGTCCACACAACGTTGTCAATCACTCATCACACAAGGAAGCGACCATCCACCGGTCCTTGAACCACACATGGTCCTCAATCTCCCCCTTGATGAGTGCATTGACAACACCCACACGAAAGTAACAAGAGAGAAAAGAAAAAGAAAAGAAACGAACAAAAAGAAACTCCAACAAGCGATCGAAAGCCAAACAAAGGCAAAGAGCAAGATCACTTGAAGGAAACAAGTCTCGGACCCCTTAGGCAAGGGCAACGGCTCGACACATCCGAGACAAAGCAAAGCTCAAGCAAAGAGCACAAACCACCAAAACAAAGCTCGAAAACTCTCAAAGGGCTCCCCCCGCACACATGCAAACTCCCACCGAACCAATGCAACTCCCCCGGACGAATGCATGCACGAAACCACATGAAACGAGACACCGCAAAGACTTTCGGCTCACACCGGTCGGACCGGTCATCACCACCGGTCGGACCGGTGCCCAACATATGTACGGGACCAGCACTCACACCGGTCGGACCGTGCTCTTCACCGGTCGGACCGGTGTACAACGAGACGCCCGTAAATGGCTCGAAACCACTCGAAAACCTTCTAAATGCGCCCGCTAAGCCATTTCAAGCTCAAACTTCTCCCCCTTGTTGGCAATGCATGAATCAAGCCAAAAATGCAAAACTTTCAACCTAGAGCTTCTCAAATATACAAAATTCATCATAGGATGCTACGCATGTCCAAATGAGCAAGTTAGGTACTCTACGGCTTCGTATCGATCTCAACTACATGATCACCAAGTTTCACAACCATTGGACGAAGCTAAGATGGATTTTGGCAATTTTGCGAAAAGCTTGCCTCTCATGAGCAAAGTCCTAAACATGATCAAAGCATATCAAAATGGCAAAGCCACACAAACTTCATGCTAGGACAGCCATTCTAATCATAAGACCATCACAAACACCCACAAGCACCTCATGTCATGTCAAAGCCACCGAGCCATGTGCCTACTTCTATGTATGAGACTTCTCATTGGTAGGCATCATGCAACGGTTTAGCACCCAAAGCAAATTAAATTCAGCACATATGACATGGGAGCATATTTTCCAAGCATTTTTCATTTCATTTTCGAGTTGTAAATGGTACATGAAATGTCTTTGCGACAAAAAGGAACTTATGCTCCTTCACAAGATAAATCAAGAGGGCTAAACATTCATGACGGCAAATGAGCCTTTGGCCCCATATGATCAATAAACTAGCTATCCAACCACAAATTAAGCATAGCAAGGCCACAAAAACATGTCAAGAGCATGTAAAGGCATTTACACATGAGAGAGCATACATGTGACATTTTTCAAAAGCATAGCTATCAACCATGGATTATTCATCAAGATCATCAAGAGCTAAGCCAAACTAACCATATCATACCAAACAAGCTCATAAAGACATATATTTCATTCCATGGTGAACAATGTATATGAGAGAAGCTTTTCCTAACCAATGCATATGATACAAAATGCATGCAATCTAAGATACAAGGATGCCTATACATCATGTTACATATGTCATGCCAAATGCGAGAAATGCACAAAGGAAAGCTATACATATGCTACAAACCGGCTCCTCGAGGGGAGGCAAAACGGGCTCGACACCACCGCAAAAGAGAGCTCCCACACACCCAACTCAAGAAATCAAACACACACCAAGTTCCCCCCGCAAACGAGTGAAAGTTGCTTGATCTAGGGGTTTGGTGAAAATATCGGCTAGTTGGTCATGTGTGGGTACATGGATCAACGCTATCTTTCCTTTCTCAACGTTGTCTCTCAGGAAATGATACCTCACTTCTATGTGCTTGGTTTTGGAATGGAGCACTGGGTTCTTTGCAACGCTTATGGCACTGGTGCTATCACATTGAAGTGGGACATGGGTATACTCCTCACCAAAGTCACTCATGGTGTAGGTGATCCAAAGGAGATGAGAGTAACAACTAGCGGCGGCAACATACTCGGCCTCGGTCGTGGATTGAGCAACACTCGACCGCTTGCGGGAAGACCAAGACACCAAAGAAGAACCCAAAAGCGGCAAGTCCCGAAGTGGACTTCCTATCCAACCGACACCGGCAAAATCCGCGTCCGAAAAACCATGAAGCGCCAAAGAGGAGGACGCGGAGTACCAAAGGCCGAAGTCGGGAGTGTGACGCAAGTACCCGAAAATTCTCTTCACCGCTTGCCGATGCGAAGTCCTCGGAGACGCTTGAAAACGAGCGCACGGACACACCGAGAAGCGTATGTCCGGCCTCGTCGCCGTCAAGTAGAGGAGTGACCCGATCATGCTCCGGTACTCCTTCCGGTCCACGTGTTCACCTTCCTCGTCCGCATCAAGAGCCGTAGTCGTACTCATCGGCGTCGTCATAGCCTTGGAGTCCTCCATCTTGAACTTCCTCACAATGTCCTTGGTGTACTTAGCCCGGTGCACAAATGTTCCTTCCTTTGATTGCTTGATTTGTAGCCCGAGGAAGAACTGCAACTCACCCATCATGCTCATCTCAAACTCCCCGCTCATATCATCCGCAAACCTCGCTACAAGAGAGTTAGACGAGCCACCAAAGACAATATCATCCACGTACACCCGCACAATCGGGATATCTCCGTCCCGCCTCGGCAAAAACAAGGTCCGATCGACCTTCCCCATCTCAAAACCTCTCTCAAACAAGAACCCCCTCAACCCGCCATACCAAGCTCTAGGCGCCCGCTTCAACCCATACAACGCCTTCCTCAACTTGTACACCCGGTGGGGGTACTTCTCACTCTCAAACCCCGAGGTCGCCTCACATACACTTCTTCCTCCAACACTCCATTCGAAAAGCACTCTTCACATCCATTTGGTGCAACTTGAACCCTTTAGCCACGATAAAAGGCTAGAAGGATCCTAATCGCCTCCAAACGGGCTACGGGAGCAAAGGTCTCCTCGTAGTCGATCCCCTCCTTCTGACTGAACCCCCGGGCAACAAGTCTCGACTTGTTCCTCACAACCTCACCCTTCTCTCCCTCTTTGTTTTTCCACACCCACTTGGTACCAATCGGCTTACACCCCGGAGGAGGGTCAACCAACTCCCACACCCGATTCCTCTCAAAGTTCTCCAACTCCTCATGCATCGAGTTAACCCAATTGTGATCGGATAGTGCGTGTCCAATGTCCTTGGGCTCGAAAGAAGCAACAAACGCAAGATGAGCAAAATGGGAATTGTTTCGAACCCTCGACCGTGTAGTGCGTTCATTCATGTCGCCGATGATCCTAGAAGCCGGGTGATCCACTTGAATTCGCCGGGGAGGTTCTCGCCTCGAAGCTACCTCCCCCTCAACATCGCCTTCTCCTCGTTCTAGATTTGTCGTCGTAGGTGTAGCAGAGGGTCCATCCATCATCGTCGTCGAAGTAGTGGGTACATGTTCGGCGGGGGCACCGCACCACCATCCTCATCATCACCATGTTCATGCTCCTCCTCCCGAAAGATCTCCTCGCCAAGCTCATCATCACCCGCACACTCAAAGACAAGCCGACTACGTGGCTCTCGTCTCGTCGAAGGTTACCTCGCAAGTCTCCACGATTTGGTTAGTTTCAAGATTGAGCACACGATATGCTCTAGAATGAGATGCATAACCAAAGAAAATGCCATCGACGAGACCTAGCCTCAAACTTATCCAGCCTTCCCCGCCTTTCTTCGAATGAAACACTTGCAACCAAAGACATGGAAGTGACTCACCTTGGGTGTGCGACCATGCATCAACTCATAGCATGTCTTCTTCTTGTGCACTCCGAGGTATATCCCTGTTCGACACGTAGCATGCGGTATTCACCGCCTCGCCCCAATACCTCCTCGGAGTCCTATGCTCATCAAGCATCGTCCGAGCCATCTCGCACAAGGTCCCGTTCTTCCTTTCCACAACACCATTCCGGGGAGGCGTATACGGACTCGAAAACCGGTGCTCAAGACCCAAGTCATGGCAAAAGGTTTCAAAACGAGAGTTCCCGAATTCCGTGCCATTATCACTGGCGGATAGCTCGTATGGCATCTCCGTGCCTCTCGTTCCTCAACCTCAAGACTAGATCTCGAACAAAACCAAACGTCTCCCCCTTATCCTCGAGAAAGAACACCCACGCATACCAAGAATAGTCGTCCACCACAACAAGGACATACCACTTCCCACCCGCGGATCGCACACGAGCCGGGCCAACAAGGTCCATATGGAGCGACTCGCATGGACGCTCGGTCATCACATCGGTGAGAGGCGGGTGAGAAGAGGCCACCATCTTGGCATGCCTACACGGAGCACAAACCAACTCTTTCTCAAGCCTCAACCGTGGCAATCCTCGGACCAAATTGAGTTTACTCAAGCGAGACAAAAGGTCAAAGCTCAAGTGACCCAACTTCCTATGCCACCTCCACAACTCACACGAAGAACCGACCAAGAAACAACGCTCCACACCCGAAGACCGAGAAAAATCAGCACGAAACACCCGACCCTCGGGAACGACCATACGGACAAGGTCCCCTCGAGAGTCCACAATCCGAGAACCACCAGGCCGAAACAACACCTCAAAGCCCTCATCCAACAACCGGGACACGAAAGCAAATTGTACCCCGGCGATTGAACAAGAGCAACACGCCTCGAGTGATCTTGTCACTCACTTTTATCTCACCTTCCGAAAGCACACGCCCACGCCCATTGTCCCCAAAAGTGATGTACCTCTTCGTCACCACCGGACGAGACTTGAGAACCACCCCCCGTCTCCGGTCATATGCCTCGAGCAACCGGAGTCAATCAACCAAATGTTCTTCAAGTCTCCCACCCGAAATTCAAAAATAGGCACGTGAGCGAACAAACGACTCAAAGATCGGGGTTAGTACCAAAAGAGGAAAACCAATCTTGCCGAGCCATTTGCTCGAAAGTGGGGTTAGCACCAACCAAAACATCTCTCCTACCAAAGCTACCTCCACGAACACCACCACGGTAACCACCCCGAGGGAACCATCCCTCTCTCGCCCGGAGGAGGACCAAATCCACGCAATAAAGCCCGTGGAACGTCCTTCCTCTCCAACTCAACGCCACGACTCCTCCAATCCCCGTATTGAGCACGAGGTGGAGAACGCCTAGCAACCGACCACCCGCACCCTTTCCGGCCCAACCACCGTAACCACGACCACCGGAAACAACCCTCGCACCCGTACGAGCTCGAAACCCGACACCGTCCGTCCAGCCCGCACCGGTCCGACCGGTGCCCCACACCGTCCGACCGGTGTGACCCGGACAACAACACCACCGCAGCCTTCTTCTCTCCCCAAGCCCGAACTGTCCTCACAATCGCCTTGCCCCTGGGCATCTGCATACGAGGCTCAAGTACACCATCGGAAGGGTGGTACTTGTCCTTGTTAGCCCACTCCTTCTCCATTCTCTCCTCACGCTTCCTCTTGAAGCAAAACTCCTCCTTATGGCCATCTCTCCCACAATAGCCACAATGGAACCTCACAAGCTTAGGCTTAGGCTTGGGATGTGGCTGTTCACTTGGTTTCTCTCCACTCAAACCCTCCACCGGTTTCTCACCACTAGCCTTCTCACTCTCCTTCCCAAAGAACACTTTCCCCGAAGTGCTCACAAACTTGATAGGCTTTTGTAGGTCATTTGTGGGTGTAGGAAACACGGGTGGAGGCCGGGGTTGTGTCTAGTCGGTTCCTTAGATGGTTAGGTTTTGGTTGGAAGTCATTCTTGTGGTGGGTTTTTGGTGGCTCCGGGATATTCTCTCCACTTCCCTCACCAACCTTGTTTGCCCCAAGCCCCTCACCATCTTGCCTCTTAAAGGCCTCGATCATCATCCTCAACCGAGGCTCGTGGACCAGGACAACCAACCCATCAACTTCCTCAAATCATCATTCTCATCCCGCAAACGATCAACATAATGTGCAAGCTCCAAATTTTTCAATGCATGCATTTCACGGGTAGAGCAAGATGTAGGCATGGGTTCCTTCAATTTAGCCTCGAGCGAACTAGTGTAAGCATGCATCTCATCAATCTTAGCATGCAAAACGGGGCAAGAAGTGCAAGCACCTAGCAAAGCGAGTCTAGACTTAAGCTCGACCACTTCAACCCTAAGCACATCTAGTTCCTCACACTTGGAGGCATGCTTCTCCTTGAACAAAGCTAGATCGGCAAGGAATATGGAGCAATCAAGACAATCATTCTCATCGAAACAACGGGGCTAGCCTTAAGCGAATCAATCTCAAGCTTGCTATCAAGCACCCGTGTCTCTAGCTCGGCCACTCTAGTCCTAGCATACTCGAGTGAAGCCCTAAGCTCTTTCCTCATTTTCTTGGCCTCTCTAAGCATGTCATCACGGTTATCAAGCAAAGAGCCAAGCCTCTCATTCTCCGGCGCAAGAAGGGAAGCTCATCACGCACCTCGTCGTCGGACTCGAGTCCGAGTCGCTCCGTGTGCTCTTCTTGCCGCCGGAGCTCAATGCCATGGTGCGAGACGCCGTCTCTCGCGGCGGCTCGGCCGCTCGGGTTCTTGGACGACCTCTTGTTCTTGCGGCGATCTCCCTCGTCGTCGGCCGGGGCCGCTCGAGCTCGAGGTGGAGTACGCGGACCCGGAGTCGACGTCGCTCGCTCCAACCATCGCTCGGGCCTTGCCTCGGCCCTCCTTCTTCCTCGATCGTCGCTCGTCCTTGTACTTGTTCTTGTGCTTGCTCTTGTGGTCGCGCCTCGAACGGTACTTGTCATCGTTCTTCCTCGGCTTGTGCTTGTAGCCGTCCTTGTTCTCGGCCTTCTGCGGGCGTCGGCGACGAAGTGTCCCGCTTGCCGCACCGGAAGCAAGTCCTCGTGTTCCTCCTCATGTTCACGCGGTTCTCGTGCGGCCTCTCGAACCGCCTCGTCAACGGCGCCGGCTCGTCCTCTCCAAGGTCATCAAACTCCTCATCCGGCATAGACATCAAAGAGGAAAACGAGAACATCTTGGTGGACGGGTTAGAGTTAGTCTTTCCTTTCGAACCACCAACGAGGGCAAGACTATGGGAGTCGGTCGGTCCCTCGAGCTTGGCGATCATGCCCCTATCCACCTCGGCCCGACTTGAGCTTCGAGAACGGCTCGTTCACCGTCGAGTATCATACCGCTCCGACTCGACTATGGCCTCGAACTTTCCGCCCCATATCGTACGATCCAAAGAGTGTAAGAGCTTGACCGCTCTATCATGATCATTGTACGGGAGCACGTCCACATTGGCCCTCATGTTGTTCACCACCATCGTGAACCTGCGAAACAAGGCATCGATGGACTCACCGGGGAGATGAGTGAAGTTCTCGTACTCTCTCCGTAGGTCGCATACAACCGTGCTCGAACCCGGGCGTTCCCAACATGAGCCTCCTTCAACACCGCCCAAATCCTACAAGCCAAGTGCTCGGTGTGCACCCGATCGAACTCGGCCGACACAAAGCACGAAACAAGTAGTCGACCGCCTTATTGTTGGCGTCGAATCCGTCCCCTCGACCCCGGAGCAAGGAAATCCATCGGCCGGACATAGCCCGTGTCCACCGTGACATCCCAAAGCGCCGACCCTTTCCGCGGAGGAACGCACCCATCCGCTTGCTCCACATCCGGTAGTTCTTGCCATCGAAGTGTGGAGGACTCGAACCCCGTTCTCGGTACGCCATCCTTGGATCTTAGACCGGTTAGAGTCAACAAAGACCCGAACCGGCTCGATACCACTTGAAGGACCGATACGGCGAACCAGAGAGGGGGGAGTGAATGGGAGCCGATAAAAATTCTTCTCGAAGGAGATGAGAACTCCAACAAGACGAACGCGGCTTCCAACACACGTCTCCGACTCACTACCAAGGTTGGTCAAGCCCACGTAGCCACTGGAGTGCCACTGGACCTAGGAACCAACACACAACCTTCCGACCCGAGACACGCGGCGGAAAAACCAAACCTCGAGTCTACGGACCCACACCGGTCGGACCGGTGAGCACCACCGGTCGGACCGGTCCCCGCAGTGAACCCGAGCAACTTCCACTAAGTGGCTCTACACCGGTCGACCGGTGAGACACACCGGTCGGACCGATGGCGACCCGAAAGCCCCCAAGACACTAAACAGGCCAACCGACCACCAAACGGACCCAAACTCGAAAAACGGCAGCACCACGGGACAACATCGAACACACCAAGACATTCAACCGAGCAAAATCCCACGAGAGGCTCGCACCGGTCGACCGGTCAAGAGCACCGGTCGACCGGTGTAGCACTGGGCGACTCGGGATGAACAAGACACCGCGGGTCAACTCCCCCAAATCCAAATCTCGATCTCCCGAATCGCTCCACGGACTTGAACAAGACTTTGGGGATATCAGGAACACCTCATGAGGAGTCCATAGCTAAGTTTAATCCCACCAAATCTCGTCCAAAAAGGAGGAATCGAAGAAATCCCGCCGAAAGCACTTCCAACCCAAGAACTCAAGAAACCCCAAAATCGAGCACCTTTTCTCACGGATTTGGGAGGGGAATCACGGCCCAAAGAACCACGAAGGGTTCCCACAAATTTCCCCCATCAAATCCCCAAGAGAAAAGCCCCGAAAACAACCCAAAGAAATCACCGAGAGAGGGCTCCGAAAATCACCACCAAGAACAAACGGGGAAAACACATCCAAACCTTGAGGAACCACGCCGAATCATCTATACATGAAACAAAGGTTCGTACAAGGTCTAGCAAGCCGCCCGATCATCCATCCCTCTCTACAAGATCTCTCCGTGAAGCTCTCTTGCTAGTCCTAAGGAAAACCTAGAGAAAATAGGTGGAAAATAGGAAAACTAATGAGCTAGGGTTCCAAGAGTTGGCTGCCATCCTCTCACCTCTTGGGTTATATAGGCGGCAACCGAATGTCTAAAATGCCCCTCTCTACTAACTAGGGATACAAGCCCCTCAAGGGTGGATTTGGAATTCTTGATGTCTTCACCATCGGACGGATGCCCGCAACCGCACCCGCGTAGCCTCGACGCAAGCCATGCGATCCCGACGCGTGTCCTCCGCTTCGAAGATTCCGGACCGCGTCGTCGCACACCGGTCGACCGGTGCTCCTCATCGGTCGACCGGTCCCCACCGTCGGGGACCGGTCGACCCACCGGTCGAGGCCGGTCTCGGTGCCGCCGCACCTCCGTCTTCGGTTCTCCGGTCTTGGCTTTGTGGATCAACCAAGGAACCCGGTGGTTTTTCGGTGAACCACCGGAAACCCCGCGAACTCGGTGTAGCCTCCGCCAATCTCCACTCATGACTTGGCTCCCACGTAGTCCCGGCTCGACCTTGGTTTTGAGGCTCAACCAAGAAACCGTCCACGACTTCATCTTGTTGTTCATGCCACCATGCGGCCCGCACTTGACCCCGCTGGCCACCGGGTCCCTCGAACGAAGCCTACTTGTCTTCTCCACACCGGAGGCCTCACCGCGACGACCTTTCGCGCTTGTTCTTCACCCGCACCAACACGAGTCAAGCCGCAACTCGCACCCGCAATACTTAGCCAAGAATCGGTCCACACAACGTTGTCAATCACTCATCACACAAGGAAGCGACCATCCACCGGTCCTTGAACCACACATGGTCCTCGGTTTGAGGCTCAACCAAGAAACCGTCCACGACTTCTTCTTGTCGTTCATGCCACCATGCGGCCCGCACTTGACCCCGCCGGCCACCGGTCCCTCGAACGAAGCCTACTTGTCTTCTCCACACCGGAGGCCTCACCGGCGACGACCTTTCACACTTGTTCTTCACCGCACCGGCACCGGTCAAGCCACAACCTGCACCTGCAATACTTAGCCAAGAATCAGTCCACACAACGTTGTCAATCACTCATCACACAAGGAAGCGACCATCCACCGGTCCTCGAACCACACATGGTCCTCAAATGTTCAAGCTGTAAGCCTAAACAAAATTTGGTTTGACCCAAATCTTTCATTTCAACTCCGCCTTCAAATGATGACGTGCCTCTTTGATATCTTGTTCATTGCCAATGATGTTTATATCATCAACGTAGACAGATACAATACAAAATCCATTTGTAGTTTTCTTAATGAAAACACATGGACAGTCATCATTATTTGTAGTTGCATCCACGTGCACTTCTACTGGTTCATCCGCTGATGATGCAGGTACGGCCCCGGTGACTGGCGGCGTGGACTCGTCCAGTGGCAAGTCACAGAGGACCACCGGCACCTGAACCACGGCCGTCCACCCGTGCGCATCGCAGTAGGCCACATTGGCCACTTGGATGCGAGCGGGTGGAGTCTGGGTCAAGGTTGGGACCGGCGCCGAAGAGACGACGACGTTCGGCGGCTCGACATCGATGGGAATGGCCGCCGGAGTTGCTTGTAGTGTACTGGGGCCTTCGTCGCCGCTGTCCCTTGGACGGTCGGGCGACTCCACGGCGTTCCAGAGGTGCAGGGCCTCCTCAACGGCGTCAGGTGACGCCATGTAGTTGTAGAGGAGGGTGTGGCGCACATAGTGCTGAAGCAGGGACCTCAGGCGAGGAGCACGGCGAGGAAGAGGAAGATGCATGACATCGCCAACAAGTTCGTCGATGGTGGGCATGATACCTTCTTCTCCGGCGAACTCGCCGGCGAACTGCTCCCGGCCTCTTTCTTTTTCTTCTCAGTGGCTTGTTGAATGTAAAAGGGGAATAGTAAATGTAAAAGTGACTTTATTGATGAACAGTGATCTCATATATATACAATGGCAAAAGGTGCCAGTTCTGGGGAGGCGACGCTCCCACGCGCCCCTTCGTGGGGAATCTTGTAACTGCTATTAGCAGTTGTTAATTACTCCTTTAATTGATCATTAGGAATATTATAGAATATTCTCAACACTCTGCACGCATACGTCGTGGGTGTGTCCTAACCTTTAAGCCTACATACCACTTGCTGACGATAATAATAAGCTGATAAGAACCATGTGCTGGCTGGCTCATGTTGACACGTGCATCGTCCGTCACGAGATGATGATTCCAGATCTCCAAGCATCTTCGTTTTTATTGTAAAAAAAAGCATCTTCGTTCGGTAGGTGATGCATGCACCGCGAACGTGTGTGACCAATACCATCCAGCTCATCAGTCCGTCTTACTAGCTATTCATCCAATGCAGGAGTAGTCATCACGTGGACAATATTCAAGATGGTTTTTAAAAGGCTTCAATGCATGTCTACCGATCGAGGTCCTAAAATGACCCGCCCAGCAGTGGCCGAGCTAGAAATTGGCAGTTGGGTATTCCCAAGAAAAAATGTTAAACCTAAAATTCTGTTGTATATAGTTTATGGGTATCCTACGGCCCGTTACTGCAACAGACGAAGGTAGGAGAATGACTTGCAGCGATTTTGGGCTGAGACATGAAGCAAACAACTATTAATCTGCCTAATAGGAGCTATACAAGCTATACATATGTATACATCATAGATATACTCAATCTTTTGCCAAAATTGTTGGGTATTCCCGTGCATACATATGCATCAATGTAGCTCCGCCCATGCCGTCCAGTGTTACAAAACAGAGAGAAAAAAGGTATAGTTTTCATCCTTAAAGTACTACGAGAGAGAGACATCCATCTCATGTTTTATCTACTACAAATCAACCCTTTAACTACCTAACTGCTGCATTTATCATCCCCCAATTAATTTAACAATGATTTTTAGCATATAATAACTGTTTAGATCATGCAATCATCTTGCTAATCACTGCTTAGCTTCATCTTATACTAAATCAATCTCTATAATAGTTGAGTGTGAATCAGTTTCATTAATTTTTTATTATCCAATTTATAGTATTTACTATTTTTTGAACTTTACATCGCTAAACAATGATTATGATTAATCAAATGATTACTTGACCTACACTATCAATAAATTTGTCACATCTGCTGTAAAAGGCAAAACCAAACTCATAATTTATATGTGTGCCAGGATCAAGTTACACACATGCAAACAACCTTAGTGAATAACAAAAACAGTGTCAAAACGTAAAGAGAGTATTATATCATTATTACACAACCAAATGTCTCATAATCGAATTAAATAAGCGAGTACTAGTAGCGGACTTCAAGTGACGACTCCACAGCCAGCTTACTGGGGCACGCTCGCCTAGAACTCCTCAAAATCTCCAAGTAAAATCCTCATATCTCTCCCAATCTGTGCAGCAATCGGGTGTTGTAGGTGCAACAAGTATGAGCACACACCGTACTCAGCAAGGGCTCAACAATATATAACATGCAAGGCCGACAAGGTTTATAGCATTCAACACTTTTAGTTGGTCAAGTTTTATTTGACAACTATTTACTAGCAAGTAGAAGTTTATACCCAAACCCACAATTAACATAAGCATAATCATGAATCGTGAATAACAAATAAAGGATAACAATTTAATTTAAACTTCTAATAGTTTAATCATGTGAGGGTCCATGACGCTCATGTCCGTGAGCACGACTAATCAATTAGTTCCACACTCTGCAAAGGTTGTACACTTTCACCATAGTCACGTAAAAGTTCTTGGAACTTTGAACCTAACGACGCGATGTCGGTCAAGCACAATACGTGTGATTGCATAGGGATAACCCTCCCCTAAGGTGAGTATATACGCAGAGAACACCACTCAAAGGAGCTGAACTACATATACCCCCATCACATGACCCCCTTTTGTCCTTTCGCTAAGACTACCACAAACTAGAGTCCCTAGTTATTTAGCCTAGATCAAAGCCATATAGTTCTTATGGTTGTACTGTTTTCCTGGGTGGTTCTTCATATTTCAATTAAGCATGTGGTTTTGTATTAATGAAAGGTATTACATAAAAAAATAAACATTAAACATTGTTCCATTAGTACCACCATAACCATGTTAAACAACTAAGCAGGAACTACCCAACATGAAAGTGAACCCAGGTTGATCAAGGTATAGGAAAACAAACTAGTTGAACCTTAGATAGGACCCATCATATTAACGGAAGCGGTATGATAAAATAAAGTGATTAAAATGCATGTCATATAGGTAAAGGTGGGTATGACCAAGGAAACTTACCTCCGACAAAGCCCTGCTGCTGCTCAAATTCTTCAATCACTTGCTCTTCAAATCCCTCGAACGGCTCATTCTATGAGCATCACACCAAATTACATATATACAAGCACACAATGGATAAAACTAAAACAATCACCAAACAGTAGTAAATATAACAAAACGAAACCAAGGGATAAAACTGATCTACACGCTAAGATGATCACATGGATATAAAGAATGCTAAAAACGGATCTAAGACGCAAAAGGTATGCTCCAAACATGGTATAAGGGCTTATCTACCAAGAACTAAAGCTTCTAGGGGATAAACAAAAGGAAATGGACCTAAATCTAATAAAATTAAAATTGTAGAAGGACTGACTTGTAAAACTAAAGAAATAGTGGGGCTTTTAATCAAAAAGGCGCGACTGACCGGTATTTGACTCAGGTCAGATTAGATCTGTTCCATTGGATCAAGATTCAGTGGCCGGCGGTGGCAGGACAGGCAACGGCTGAAATCGAGCTTAACTCGAGTGATAGAGCTCAGATAGTGATGGGGCTTAGTTCTGGATGTAGCAGGCGGCACAACAAACCAAATCTAGGGCATTGGGACGGCTGCTCAGGTGACAACAGTGACGTGTAGCTCGGTGAGGCTAACGACGACGACGTGGCAACTTCGGCGATCACACAGGCGCGAAGAAGAGAACGACAACACACAGGATCTGCATGGGCGGCTTCCTCACCTCCACGCGAAGCTCCGGGTGGTCTTGTCAACAACGGAATGGGGATGGCGGAGCGGAGCAATGATGGTGGTGCGGCTAGGGTTGTGACGCATGCAGGGAGGCTCGGTGGTAGCTAGGGTTTGGGGTGAGATGTCTGGCACTTGGAGGCGCGCTGCGCCTTAATTTGGGTCGAGAGATGGCGCCTTGGCGTGCGGGCCACAAGATAGGGCGTGAAGGCGGCTAGAACTCGAGCTCGAGTCCGGCTCTGGCACGTCGCAGGAAAGGGGATGACAGGTGGCCCCCACATGTTGGTGGCAACATGCGGACGGAGGCAGACGCGGGGCGACGTTGGGCTGTTGTTGGGCTACACCGCTACTAGAGCTGGTTGGAAGCTAAGATAGGCCAAAAGAAAGAAAAGGATGGGATGGAAAAGAGAAATAGTTTTTGCTATATTGAAAAAGGGACCAAGCAATTGAATCTAAATACAAATTTGAATTCAAACAACCAGAAACAATACACCAGCATGATTGCGACAAAGAACTCCTATGATTCCTTATTTAATTTCAAAAACAATTAAGTGTCTAAGAATATTTAAAACAACCTTATGGTCCTTATACACATGCAATATTTTCTAACAAATTTTATTAAAAAGCAAAGTTTAAAAATTAGGGTGTTACAAGATTGTACTAAATTACTTTTAAACTACAAGATATGGACGAAATGCATTAATTTAGTTAGTTAAGGAGTTCATTTGCACCAAATGAAACACGAGATATGAATACCACATTTTTGCAATACTTGAGAGATGAAAGCACACTCTTTTCTACAAAATATAATGGTAAAGCATGTGTGCCAATGCATATTACTTGTATTCAAATGAAAATGTAAAAAACTTGTTAAAAGTGATTGGTCCCGCCGTTTTTGAGCTGCTTCCTATGATTTGTGAGTTCAGACTTGACGATGTTCTTCTTTTTCAAGTTTAAAGAGACCACCATCGGAGCATTCCAAATTTCCAATGACATCTCTCAACTCTCCTTAATTAACAAATTCCAAATTCCTCCGAGAGAGCTCTTTTCCGAGGTGGAGACCGTACATCGCATATGCGGTGGTTGCATACTCCTCCATATTAGTATTAGAAGACGTTTTTGACTGTGACATGCATGGTCTTCAAAACATAATTTTGACTTGTTTTTTACAAAAAGATATTTATTCAAAAATGATATATTTATACTTTTATGAAAATATTTTTAAGACAATTCTAAATATGTTTTTCACATTTTCAAACTCAATAAGTTAAAAACTATTCATGATTTATAATCCCAATGTTTGACTTAAATCTTATCCTAAACGTCTTATAATACCAAATATGGAGGGAGTACACTAAAGAAAAATTTGATGACATCACTCCACATGCAATCCATCTAAAAATATGTAGATATTAAACAATGCATGTAAATTAAAAATTTTGATTTCACCAATGAATTTTGTGTACCAAGATCTTCAAAATAAGATCTCACTTAACTATGTTTCGATGATTTCTTTTTAAAAAATTGAAATACTGAATATCAATTAGTATGGAAGAAAAATACTTGAATAGCTAGAACAAATATGTTTGTTTGGCCTCGATATCTATTTGTTTTGTCCTAATGAATATTTGTTCGGCCACCGGCGGAGCCAAGTGCTGGCCAAGGTGGGCTCCGCCAAGTGTTGGCCAAGGTGGGCCATGCCCCCCTCCACTACGGGAAAGATCCCCTTTGCCGTGCGCGAAAATCTTTGCCGTGCGTTTCCTTTCGGGCACATGGCAAAGGGGATCTTTGCTGTGCGTCTTCTCCATAGCGCACGGTGAAAAAAACGTTCAGCAAAAAATTGTTTGCCATGCGCCAATAAAAAAACGCACGGCAAACCCTCGTTGACAACCGTTACCCTGTGCGTTACCTTTGCCATGCGCTAGGACAAGGCGCACGACAAAGACAATTTGTTTGCCGTGCGCCGTAGGAAAACACACGGCAAACATATACGTTTGTCGTGCGTTTCCTTGTAGCGCACGGCAAAGTATTTTTTAAAAATTTGAATTTTGCACGTCTTTTTATTTCTCCACTACAAAAACATTATTTTGTACTCAATATTTCAATTTTATATGTGTCTTAATTAATTTGCTATTTTTAACAATTATGTGTCACTTAAAGATTTTTTGTTGTATATGTCAAATTTGAACTACAAGTGCATAAAATAATGTAGTAAAGTTTGTGAAAAAATCATATTCATGTTATTAAATCATTTTAAGACCTTATCTATGAAATTGGATGAAATTTTGAATATTTTGTTCGCGAATCATGAAAATTCACATGCGGTTGCACTGTTTTTTAATTGTAGAAAATGCAAATAAAGTTTGAAAATCATGAGATTCATCAAGGGCTCATGATATCCTATGTGAAGCTTGTGATAAATCATATAGAGTGTTTTGAGCAAGTTATCATGGATGGTGTTTAGAAATTGATGTATCTCGCTAGAAGTTTCAGAGTGTTGAGAGCCGCTTCATTAGGTTTGTAGCTGTAGTAAATTTCAAATTTGAATTTGCATTCAAAGTTTTTATTTAGGCAATATATATCTTATATTGTCTAATCCTAATTTATGGTAATATTTTAGATCCATTTGATAATTATAGTAAATTAACTCTAATTATGAGGTTGAAATAGGTCTAAATGGAAAAGGTGTTTGCCGTGCGCCAGGGGTACACAGCGCACGACAAAGATTGTTTGCCGTGCGCCGAGGAACCATGGTGCACGGCAAAGGCGAAATGGGCACCAACCGGCCCATATAGCTGGCAACCCGGCCCATATAGCTAGCAACTGTGGATCTTCGATCCGATGGTCCAAATTTGCGCTCGCCATCTATATAAAAACAACAACCCCAAAACCCTAGACCCCTGCCTCTCCTTCCCTCCCACCCCCCGCGCAACCCTCAGTGCACCGCCGGCCCTTATCCCTCCCTCATCCCGCCGCCCCTCCACTCCCTCCCTCATCCCGTCGTCGCCCCTTCTCCACGGAGTTGCAGCCTCGGCGAGCGGTGGCCGGCCACGGCGAGCGGGCCGGCCTCGGCGGAGCGGCCGGCCTCGACGAGCGGCGCCGACCTTGGCGGAGCGGCGGCCCTCGGCGAGCGGTGGCGGACCTTGGCGGAGCGGCCGGCCTCAACGAGCGGTGGCGGCCTCGACCGGCGCATGGAGGCGGATCCGGCGTGTGGCGGCCGGATGCGGTGTGTGGCGGCCGGCACCGTGGCCTTGTCCCCCGCGCCCCACCTCCTCCTCCTCCCTCCCAAGGCACGGTGGATCTCATGGCGCGTGGTGCCCCACCCCCTTCCCTGCAGGCGGCGCATGGCGGTCGGCACCTCATCTCCCCGCGCCCTACCTCCTCGTCCTCCCTCCCAAGGTGCGGCGGACGTCGTCGACGGCGGCCGCCACCTCTTCCTCCACGGTGGCAGCGGTCCTCCTCCACGCAGCGGCGCGTCCCTCCTCTCCATGGTGGCGGCGGTGATGGCGGCCTCCGACGGTGGCACGAGGAGCCCCCGCCACCCGGCGCGAGCGCAACTCCCCGGCGAGGCGTCCTCGGCGCGGTGGTGGCTGGCCGGCGGCGGGCCCTGCCATGGCCCCGCCATGTGTTGTATTTTTTATTATTTTTTGTCTTTTGTTTGCCGTATGTTTTAGGACATGGCACACGGCAAAGCGAGATGATTGTCGTGCGTTTTAGACCGGGGCGCACGGCAAAGTGTAGGGGTTGTCGTGCGTTTTTTACCGGCGCATGGCAAAGGCCGTAACGTGCCGTTTAGTGTAGGCGCCGTCAGTTACTTTTCTTTGCCGTGCGCCTCCCCGTAATGCACGGCAAAGATTATTTACCGTGCGTTGTCAGACGCGGCGCACGGCAAAGGGGTTTTACCGTGCAAAATGCTACCGTGTGCCCTTTGCCGTGCGCCCCGACGAAAAATGCACGGCAAAGAGTTTGCCGTGCGTTTTAGGGCCTTTGCCGTGCGCCCACGGCAAAGCCGCTGTTTCCCGTTGTGCTCATTTGTGTCATTACCGGTAGCATTCACTGATCTTCAGCACTCACACAGCTTCACCAGTTCATGGGAGGCAGTACACTGTCACTTGGTACACGGTCCAAATCATACTGCGAATTCTACCAATCTAGTATTTGTTCAGGGTTACATGCATTGGAACTAAAAAGGTTGTAATATTAATTCATGAATGATACAATCCTTAACGATATTTTTCTAAAATCATCCAAAATGCTCAAAAAATTGAAAATTGTTAGTTTGTCATCTCATCTTTAATAGGATTTTCCCCTTCTGTAGATCAAGCAATTAATGTTGATCTGTATGCTATGAATACTTAATGTACATATTTTGGGGAAAAATTAAGAAAATACAATCAATATTTGTGATTCTTCACATAATTAATATGCCTTATTACGGCCCCCTCTTAGTACAATTCCTAGCTCGCCACTGTGTTAGGCCCTAGTGAATATTTGTCTGTCCTTCGTATATAGTTGTTCAGCCCCAATGAATATTTGTTTGCATATATTTGTTTGGCTCGTGTGAATATTTGTTCGTCATTTGTAAATATTTGTTCCACTTATTCGCACTAATTGGAACTAATTAATCCATATGTAAAAGTATGAATAAAAAATTGTCCAAATATAATTAAGTGAGATCTTGTTGCGAAGTTTCCATTTGTCACCTCGATGAACCAAGATGGTTGTGTTGGGCTACCAAAAATGATCACATAATTGTTATATATCGTGAGGTGTCGGGTGGTGCATAAGCACCATACAAGACTGGAGTCATGCATACATCCAAGGGGTAGCTGCGTACGCATGTTTCCTTACAACATGATATTCAAGAATACTCAGAAAAACATTATATAAGCAAGTCTTCTGATTAGGACTTTATTTTATTCATGTGCTCATCATGAGACCATAGATGCATACACGTTTTATATATTTTTACTGAGCACATGTACATGCAATGTGCCAGGCAGCAACTAGCATTCCTTAACACAGAAGCAGCGACCACGAAAGCCTGCACACTTGCCACTAGAGAAACCTTCAGTCTGGCAGACGCCTGCGCAGTTTGTGTCATGCTTACATGGGCCCTTGTACCGGTGGCTCTGGGACCGGCACTGCCTCGCCACTGCCACACACACCGGGCCCTGCATCTCTGCATACACAAATAAATCTAATTAATAACATGTGTGTGAGCCATCTTGAATGACTACATGCATGAATATAAGGATTCAAGCATGCATGCTATGCACAGAATTATTCCAAAATCGGAAGTCCTAAAAATCATTTAGTTTCAAGGTTATATGCATCTACTAATCAAGTGATATGTGTACATACCATTGGAACCAAGGAGGAGGATGAGGACGAAGACGGTGAAAAGTTTTGGAGAAAGATTCATTCTAGTTTGTGGATCGAGGGATGGTGGTATTGTGGTGTGAATGAAGAACGAGAAGAGAGAGATTTGTGAGAGAGATACATGTGAAAAACTAGAACGGGGAACCCTTCTTATAGGGGCAGACAACTATGCCTTTGGGCTGCTTAGAGAGGAAGGAATACTCACATCTATAACTGCTCGTCTTCTAGTCAGTGTGGCAGCCTGCACAAGTGTACTCTGATGTTGTTACTACTCTATTGGATGTATGTACGCCATCTCCTTTTTATGAGTGGTGAGTCATGACAGATGCCTTTTGTCTTTGTTTCCTTAGGCATGTCAGATTTGCTTGTTTGAATTGTTTTCTTCACAACTAAGTTATGCCATGCTAATGCATCCAGCATTTACACGGAAGAATGTACATTAATCGTTCTTTCAGTTTCTGCTTTATGCTCGACCTTTACCATGTACGCAAGAAGAAACTTGGATGAATGCTCTAGAAAAATAAAAGTTTCATGTAAAATGAAGATTTTGAATAAAAAAAATCTCTAGCAAAATAATTGTTTTGCAAGAGACATGATACCATTGTGCCACGGTCCAGCCCTCTCTCGGTTTTGAGGTGCATCGTACTATATGTCTTTGTCTTTATTGTCTGAGGTGTGTGAGATTTTCATGCTTGAATTATTTGCTGTTACACCAAGTTATGATATGCTAATTTATCTAGCATCTTACACGGAAGTATGTGTACAATAAAATTTTCTTGGAGCTTTTGTTTTACACCGGACCTTCTTTATCATGTATCCCAAGCAAAAGAATTTGGATCCATGCTCTGTCAAAAAATATTGTAGAAAAAACTTGAAAGCAGAAAGTCTTTGACAAAATAATATTTTATATTCTTATGTTTACGATAATTTTTGTCTAATGAAAACTTATGGGATATGATATACCATTGCACCACCGCCTAGCCCCACTTGGTGCCCCCTCTCTGTTGTCATCGTTCCTGGATCCCCCTCTTGTAGGCCTGGGAAAGGATCGTCCAAGCCCAAGGGCCGAAAGGGGCTCCAAACTCATGGGCCTACTTTTACGGATCCTCTATGGGCTATGTATACAAAAGGATCGAGTTGGATTGGATTGACTCATTAAAGGATTGGGCTGTACACATTGGGCGAGTCTTGGTCAAGGATCGACCCGAGGATCCTAAACGGATCGAACCCTTGCGGGCTTCCAACCGTAGGGGAGACAATCCAAAAAAAAGGTCGCGAGGGGAGGGAGACCGCGGGCTCCGACGGGAGCCGGGAGCGCCGCCGCGGCGGCCGCCATCGCCGCTCCGCTCGATCTCCTCCGGCGCCGCTCCACCCGATCTCCTCCTCCTCCCGGTGCCGCTCCTATCTCCTCCCGGTGCCGCTCCTCGTCGTCGCCCGCGCCCCCGAGCCGAGAAGGCCAAGATCCGGTCGTGCCGCGCCGGCGAAGAAGGCCAAGATCCGGTCGGCTCCCTACTCCGACGGCCCCAAGGTCGGTATCCATTCGATTCCCCTTTTCTTCTTGATGTGCCCCTGTCCGAAACTCGAATGCGCCCGGGTGTTGTTGGTGCTCACCGCCGGCCACACCGATCCACGGAACGGTGCAATGGAGCGACCTCACGTGGGGAAGGATTCATGCCCGATTTTGCGCCCGTGCCTTGCGACTTAGAGGCTGTTTGTCAGCGTTGTCAATTAGGTAACACCTGGCCCAAAAGTATTTCAAGCTTCATACATTGAGTACTCAACAGCGCCATATCATATCAGTAATTATGCCACCTTCTTTTTTTGAAAGTCTAACTAATGTAGCTTAGGAAGTTGTTTTGAACCACACGTCTAGTTTTTGTCTCTTCCACTTCCCTCTGACTCCTGAACGTACAACTTATCATTTAATATATGAAAATTTAGTGGTTGAAATGGAATTAGCACAACGATTCAAAAAAAAATTAGCACATGCTAAGAAGACAAAAAGGAGTCATCAGGGCAAATATAGAACTTTATAATGGACATACAGATTGGCAGGGCACATACTATTTGTTTGATGTGAGTAAGCTTCATCTTATTATCCTCTGATTTGCACCACTCAACCAGTCTAGGGCAGCCATTAATTTAATAATCTGGTGTCCAAACCAAATGCAGTTTGATAATCCCAAATGCTCCAATCGGACCAATCTCTGGAACGTGGTGCTACAAACAAAAGTAATACTACGGCAACCTGACAAATTCAAATGCACCAATTTTTCTAGGTTCCTGAATGAGGCTGGCAATTCACGTATTTTTGAACACTCGATAGTCCGATAAGTCCGGATGCATCAAATCTTTTAGGTTTCCAATTGAAAATGGCAGGACACCAATATTATTTCCCATCCTTAGACCGACTTTCTCTCAAAGTAATCAACTTGACCTTCCACTTCTGGAGTAAGCTTACCCTGAATTACAGGAGAAAGCAACACTAGTTACACTTGTACAAAGACGAAAACCTATCCGCAGTACACTCAATGCAAGTACACTGATTAACAATTTCAGAGTTATTAAAAAAACCATGATATGAACTGAAGGTCTCCGGCATCTTATTCATGTAGTTAACGATTTCCGAATTTTGTTTTTTGTTTTTTGTTTGACTTGGAGCGAGTAGCGGTTGTGTTCCGGCAGTTTGTGACCCGGTATTATGGAGAGAGTCTCATCAACAACCGCAGTAGAGGTTGAGGATGCTATGTCCACGGATCGGTCCGGTCGCTCGGGAAAAAGAGGGCAAAAGTTTGGGCTTATGTTGACTCGGAAATCATTGATGGAATTGAGAAGGTGTCTCGCAAGTACCGTAAGCTCCAATTATCTTCCGTGTCGGGGAAAGGAACAACTCATTTGAACGGACATATTGGATATTATTGCCCTCACATCCCTCAAGAGGACGGGGATAGATTCCTAGCATCTTTGAAGAACACGCCGGTAGAGATAACTCGGTGTTTGATCCAAGTGGTATTCGAGGTCTTGTTGCAAAGTATTTTCTTCACGGTGAGGTTGCATTTCGAAAAGCGAGATGATCCGCTTGGAAAGAGATGATAAACTATTGCCAACCTTCATTCCATGCGGTCGGTCGACAAACGGTTCGTGCGAGATTGTATGATGTTGTACGAAGAAGAGAAATTGCAACTACAAGATAAGATCACAAAGTTGAAGTCTCATTACGGTCATGCCATTGAAGTGACGGAATAGTGCCTCCGGTAATTCTCACCTTTTACCAAGGGTTGGTGGGCATTTGTCTAATTCACGCATGCGATCAATTTGTCCTCTATCCGCTTGAATTTAACGAAGTCGTGTGATTTCTTTTTGCTGTCAACGGGCGGAACTATTCCTTCTGGTGATGTTTAGACCTGTCAGATTGGTTTGTCCGTCTCCTTTGTTGCCGACTGCATTAGTATGATTATATCTGCCTGGTGCATAGTTCTCACTGAATTTGGTGAATTTGGTCATTGCTTTGTTCCATGTACTACGTGCTAATAGACTTTCAGTTACTTCAGTAGTTTACCTTGTGGTCCAGTCTGTGGTTCTAGTAGAGTTCATGAAAATATGCACTAGTTTTGAGGTATTGTGCTTTGTTCGGCTAGAGCTATCTAACTTTTATGTCATCTTGTGGACGGACGATTACGAATATGTTCCTGGTACAAAGCAATATCAATTGGATTTCCAAAAGTCATTTTCAAGCATCAGAATCCAATATTTTAGCCTAATAGCTTTTGTTTGTTTATGTTAGGAGTAAGAAAGTCAGCGTACTAAAATTATTGTTTTGCTCATCTTTAGTATGGTTCACAGTTTGGGTTTTCTTGTAATATTGATTTTTTTGTTGCTTTTCTACATGCCTGTTGACATGTCTTTGCGCATGTATTGATTGCCTTTTTTTAAATGTCATCTTATTTTGTCAGATGAAGGTAGACATCATTATTATTTCATTATGCAGATCTGCAAGTCTGAGACGTTTCTCAAGGGATAAAGTACACTATATGGTTGCCCTGATTAGGAACATGAATCACTGACTTGGAAGCAATAATTTTTATGGGAAAGAAAAACTCTGTTTAATTGGCTTCTTCTATTTCTTCTCATCGCTTTTTATTAGGAAGACAATCAAACCAAACTATTCAAACTTCAACCGATGGTAAGCATTAACCTCTTGTCTCTGAACTATATATGTTGTCCGCCTATTGCTCCCACGCATACTCAGAGAATCTCCATTTCTTTCGGGCATTTGGCATCGACCTCAACAGCAAGCAAATGGCAGGTGGCAGCTCCATTCACCTGCAGGGAACGGCAAGCACTCGGTTCGGTTCGAGACATTTGTATTTTATTGAAGCACCTAACCCGTGATCCGTTTGCATTTGCTCCTACACTTGTACTTTATATTTATTAATATATGCATTTGCTAGTAATTGTTTGGGAAGGGCCTTTGCTCCTACACTTGTACTTTATATTTATTAATATATGTATTTGCTAGTAATTGTTTGGGAAAGCCCTTGAGAAGGCCCTTGCGGTGGCTAGGAGCATTATGTTGCTAGTGGCAGCACATCTTTGTGAAGGCCCTTGGATCGTAGAGTGCACACAGCCCTTGGGCTCAAAATTGGATTGGAGTGGATTAGGATGTTGTGAAACTCCGGATTGGATTGGATTGAGTTAAATCGAATCGGTGAGGGCTGGATGGAGTTGGATCGGCCAAATAACAAATTAGGATCGGAATGGGATTAGGGCCGGATCCTGATCCATTCCCAGGCCTGCCCTCTTGGCCTCTTCCTTCCTTTTCCATTCTCCATCTATATCCATTTTACTGCTCGTGAGACTTTAACTGGGTGTGTTTTTATAAGGACACGCTTACAGTGCCCAAAGTTAAGTCTCAATCTTTCACAGTACTAATTAGCCGAATATGTCCTCTGAGAATTTTCTTCAAGAACGAACAGCAAGAACCAAATTCCTCAAATGATATTGCGGTGGAAGAATGATTTGTGCCAATATAATCCGGCTGGACTAGATACGCTCAAAGCAATATATTAGCAGTAGTAGTCACAATGAGGGAAGCAGATGCTAAATCTTACGGCCGGTACTCATGTCAATATTATTGGTCCAAATAAGATAGTAGTTTAATTCAGACAAAGAAAAAACAATTATGCTAATCCAATTCAACAATCACTACTACACATCAGACCTTCTGTAACACAACTATGTGTTACCATAGATCCAAAAAAATGTTACTACGAATTATAGTAACACAATTAATAAGTGTTCTTATTTTCAATGTTACCATAGTAAGGTCTATTGTAACACAATATATGTGTTCCTGTTTACTAGAAAATGTGTTACAACTAAATTGTAGTAACACATTTTAATGTGTTCTCGTATATAAGAAAATGTGTTACAACCATCTCGTAACACTTATGAAAGTGTTACTATTGTTTGAAAGATGTGTTACTAATGAAATACCCTAATAACCCATTTTTTGCTCTTGTAACATTAATCATAGTAAGCTTGTAACACTTTTCTTGCTTAGACTGGCACTTAGTAACACAAGTGATTAACATATTTGAATAAATTTAATGATTAGAGAAGTAGTTTCTTATATTCCTGAATAAAATTTGAAGCATTCCATGTCACATAATAAGAAAATTCAAACAATGAGCAACAATAGCTCCAATTACAAGCACTCAATTTATAACGACTCAATGCATAAGGAAACTTATTTCTTGTACAACAGTTCGGTTTCATAATACTAATTTGAAATATACAACTATTTCTATCAATTCCTTGAAATTATTTGCTTATTGATCCCCTCATCCAACAAATAACCAATGAATTTCTCCTTGCCCAACAAATAACCAATGAATTTCTCCTTGTCCAACAAATAACCAATGAATTTTTCCTTGTCCAACAAATAACCAATGAATTTCTCCCAACAATTGCATTGTGGAACCTACAAGGAAGAAAAAAAAACTCCGTGAGCTTGCAGAAAGTATGATACATTTCTTTTAAAGCATGAAGTACTGGAAAAATGGACTCTCTCTACATTGGCTCACATAAGATAAGGTATAAGTTTTAAAAAGGTCTGATAAAGTATTAAAATATACTTCAAAGCTTTCTGCAATTATGCATTGCTCTATTGACTCAAGAATACAGATGAATGATCAAAACTGAATAATTTGGGTTTATTCTAGACCATGAAACAGTAATTGCAAGGGACGATGCAAGAAAATGCACATATGTACATTTATATCTTTGAAAACAGGATGCATATCTGAATTGTGACAATTAATCATCTTCCAAAATTAATGTCAGAAAATTTAAGAATTAAAGTCATTAACTCATTTTAAATTTTGAGCTGAGCAAACATTTGAGGCTACATGAAACAGAAAAAGGGAACGGTTCAGGATATATTACAAAATCAGTATAATCAAAATTTATCTAACCATCTATATACATTATCTTCTGATTATGATATCATCGGATTAACACAATACATTGAGTAATCAGGTGTTTCAGATATATAAGACTGGTATACACAGCAAGTTTCTAATCTGAATTTCGAACTATTGCCCAAAGGGTATGAGTTGCATACAGAAAGGTGAGACTAGTGGAGGGTGACTGAGTTGTGCGAGGTGCAACTCTGTTGTATGACTTTAACTCATGTTAATTCAGATATCTGCACGAAAGAAAAATCAGAAATCAAAGAAACTCATAAACCTATTGAAACCTGCAGCTGTATGAATCTTAGTTTTCAGTAAATGATGTGCATTACTGCAAAGATATCCAAAATCCTAGTAATGGTAGCAATAACTGTAAGGGTGGCACCTATACCCTCTATTCAACCAAGAATGAACTAGCAGTCAATACAGGGCAATCACCTTTGAGAAAGTAGCTGGTGGTTATTCAAATTGCCTGCAAGGTCAAGGTTGGCGTGGAATGGATGTGCCCAGAACCAAACCCTAGTATATGGGAAGACAGGATCAAGGGCCAAGAAATAAACTGAAAACTAATTGAATGTACCAAAAACAGTTGAGTAGTGCCATACCATCTGCGGATCTATATCCAACAGCCTGTTCGGTTGGCTAGTGGTGATGGTAGTCTTTGGTTTGTTCGAGTAAGAAAATCTTCTTTGGCAGTTCTTTGGTGGTTGGTTTGTTCGAGAGAAAATCTTTCTTGCATTTGGTGGGTGATATAAGCCAAGCGAACAGGGCGAGTCTCAATCTCGAGCTTTCTATCTGCAAACTGTGCTTTTATATTCATCTGTGGAGGTCTTGAGGCATATAATCGAACACCATGTGCAATAGCAACAACTGCGGCCCAGCTGATTGATCTTCACACTATTGAGGACATGGGCACGGCCCCATCGATGGGATCGCAGGAGGGGCACGAGCATGCGGGCGATGGTGGCCGGGACATCGATGCCGGATTGCAGCAAGGGCTGCCGGCAGCCTTCGCGGGTCAAGGGAGCAGCGCGAACAGCCGATCGCTGGCAGGGCTGTGGCTCTGTGTGCCCTGTGCAACACAGGTGGACGGAGGCGGCGTCCACAAAGCAAAATGGAAAAGGCGGCGCCGCGAGTGGAGGACGGATCGGAGTCTTCCGTTGGCTCCGCGTGGGGACGTGGCCACAACTCGCATGGGCCCAGGCGGACGGCAGAGACGCAGAGTCGCCGGGGCTCGAGATCTGCTTGGAGGCAGATGCAGGAGGATAGCAGTTGTTGCTTTTCTTTTTTTTTTCCGTTTTCTTTATTCTGTGTGACTGTGTCCATCTGGACCATCTCCCCGTCGGCCATCGTCGAAGGGCTGGCTCATCAAGTCTCTTATCTATGGGACCCACCTTAAGCTATGAGGCCTTGTAAAGTTATATACACGTAAGACATTTCATTATAGTTTCAAGCTAAGTGAACTACCGGACAAGCATTATTCAGAACGTGACATCCATATGACTTATTAAGTGCTGTTGATCGTGTGTTTTTCTATGTGACTTTATGTTATTGTTAATAAAACATAGTTTTTGGAAGCAATATGAATGTTTCTTGTTCCATGTATAGTATTTAAAAAAACAATATGGATGTTTTGAGATTATTGTACCACTTGAGTTGGAAAATTAATTTGTGTTATAGTAGGATGTAGGTAGGACACATTTTACACATTCTAGTTTTGTGTTAGAACAAATTGCCACTTTGTAACACTTTAACGGTAACACATTATTTTTCTGTTACCATAATCATCATGAGTAACACATTTTAACAAAACAAGTGCTATGTGTTACGACCTTCATTCGTAACACATAATTTTGTGTTCCTATGAAACTTCTTTGTAACACATTGGTGGATATGTTACAAAGATGTGTTACACTATCCACGTTTTGTAGTAGTGAATAGAAGTAGCAATGATAGATGTAGGGACCGGCTTACGAAGATTGCTGACCAAACCCTAGACAGATTTCTTCCACCGGCGGCTGTGATGAACCACGATCAAAAGAATGGTATCCCGACATGAATTCGAGACACGACAAGATGATATAGCTTCAGCATGCACTCCATACAATCTAAGGAGGATAGAAAATGCATGAGAAGAACCGCCCTCTGCTTCTCTCCGAGAAAACTCTAGATGAAAACACAAATAAAATCCAGTCTCCAAATACAAGGACGACACCCTAGTTTTATGGCTTGCAGGCCCGTTGGCAAAGACACAACAAAATGGTGTGGCCCAGTTGTAGTCGAGTGGCGACCATCTTAGCGACCGTGTTAGCATGGAAGGAGGAAGCCACCTTAAAAGTCCGAGCCACCGTTTCCTTATTGGACTAGTCTTTTAGGGAGATTTGGCCTTTTCCCGAGTGGGTGTGCCTAAGAACTGTTAGGGATCGGGCAACCTTAATTTGTTGGGCCTCAACCAACCCCACCTGGGGACGGATGCATCATTTGGACAACTACGACTCGGACCCTCGCGTCTTATCTCCAGGCGACTCGAGGGGCAACTCCGCCGCGCCCCAGAGAGCGCCGCCGCCAGCAGCCTCCTTACCGCCACTGCCACTGGTTGGTAGCGGCGGCAACCCCTCCCCTCCCCCTTCACTTTTTTTTCTCTCTCTCCCTTTCTCCGGTCCACTCTCTGCCATTCTTCCCCATATGGATCTAGATCTTGATGGTGGCCATGGGTGGCTTACAACCCATGGCTCGGCTACTCGGTGCGGCAAGGTAGTGGCTTCACAATAACATTGGATGCGAGCAATGCTGGCTCCTTCAAGTTGTAGATCTTGATGAGACACGCAACATTGGTATTCATGCACTACAAGAAAATCGTTGACTAGTGACGCAACCAGATTTTAACGTCATTGATTTATGACATTCCTGGCTGATCTTGTCATAATATTTCACTTCCGAGCAAATTTAGTGACAAAAATTTTTTCGTCATTATGGTTGATGTGACAGAACTGCCCAAAATAGTTCCGTATTATCGCCTAAGCCTGTCCACGTGGCCATTAAGCAATAATAAAGAACTATTCGTCGCTTCCGCCGGTAAAGCCCGTAAATCACATACAACGGGATCGGGCCGATATGCGCTAAGCCCACACGAAGGCGGGACCAGAGTACAACATTACATTACATAAAAGGTTCACAAGTTTAACATTATTACAAACCAGGTTTTTAGTACATAAAAGTAAAAGTGATTCAGAGTTTAAACAGCGGAAAGTAAACTAACGTGTGATACACATAGGAGGCCATCCATGCATATCACTCATCATCATCGTTCTCCCATTCAACCTCCCATCCCTCTGGAATGACACCAGGCCAGATAGGATTACCTAAAATCAACAAATTAAGCAAGGGCCGAGTACTAATACTCAAGCAAGACTTACCCGACAAAAATAAAGTAAGACTAGACATGCAAGGCTTTTTGGCTTGTGGGTTTGTTTTGCCAAAAGCGACTAAGAGTTGATCCTTACTCTCATGTTTTAGCTCAAGTTCTAGTATGTTAACCATTCTATGTGAGCACTTGCACTAAACAAGCATGTTGTGCAAACAATATTAAACAGGTAACAATATTAATCCAAAATGTTCCATAATAAACATGGGGTAGCCAGTGGTCAAGCCGACTCAGATAACGGCGAGTGACCGACGATCGATCGATTTATATCCTTGCAAGGTAAACCCAAGATACACGGAAGAAGGTAGACCAAGTGCGGTGTCTACCCCAACCAGGGCGGTTCCCAACATCCCACGGTTTGGGATCGACGCTACAAACTCGGTACACGGTTATCCGGAGGGTCTAACCCGACCGGTCCGACTCACACACTATACCACGGGTAGCTAGCCGGAGACACATCCCAAGCGGGTAGCTAGAAAGATCCCGCCCCGGTTCGAAGGTACTAGGCTTACCGGTCCCATTCCCCGCAAGTACTTGGTACGTTCAATAGCTTAGGACCAAGCACCATGCTACTCGGTCAAGACCGAACCCATTGCTCTTACCACATGAGCGAGTCAATTTAACCAACTTATGATTCCAACATAAGCATCCTATATCTCGCGAGCAATGAGTCATTACTCGACTTCTACCGTGACCTTAGAGCATGGCACTAGCGTTCCTAACATACTAGTAAAAGAGCACAGGAGTCCTAAGGGTCATGCAACTAGGTTTCAAAACAACTCCGAAACTTAAATGCACAAAGTAAAGCATAAAGTGCTTGAAAAGTAAAAGATATGATTTTAATTTACAAAATGGGTTAGATGAAACCGTGCTTGCCTTCCTCAGACTTAACACCAACACAAGCCTTGGGCTCTTCTGGACTTTGGTCCAGGTCTTGCTGCACACCAAGCTGGTTCAGCTCACCATCAACGGTCCCGTCTCCCTCCTGGGCGAGTGTGTACGTACCGTCTGGTAAATCTACACGTATACATGCATATGCATTAATTAAAGTTAATCTTGATGGTGACTGTGTACATATAAGCAAATTAAGTTATTTAACTTCACCAAACAGCGAGGGGTGTGTTTAAATTAATAAAAACAGAAACAAAAATGATTTCACAATTTAGCACTTTTAATTTCCATTTCTTTCTTTAATTACTTACAACAAGCCTTTCAACCATAAATCCAAATTAAATCAAAAACACTTCCAATGAACCTAATCTTTTGCACACAGCAACATATGCTTAGTTTAAGCTCTCACACCAAAATTTGGCTGAAGATCATTTATAAATTAATTTATACGAAAAAAACAAATCTCAGCCTAGTAAATCAACATTAATTCATACAAAAAGATTTAATAAAGTTTTTGATCTCAACTTTCTCCTACAGGTCAAGTATGCCAAAAATGAGTTTCTGACCAAGGCATGGTTGCAAATACAATTTATTTTTCAGAATTTGAATTTAAGCTCCTACACAAGATTAAATCCAAAACACCTAGTACACAATTCCCTAAATTCACATCCATCACACCAGGGGTACTAATCATCAAGTCAAAGCCCTAGGGTGCACTTGTGCTCAAAGAAAAGTTCATTAAAGGTGATATAAAAAGCATCAAACTTATTCTAGCATAAAGCTTAAATAAATTCATATCTGAAACTATATGCATCAAAATCATGCAAACTTTTTCCACAGATCTAGACATGATATAAAGAGCAACATATCCAAAATTTAAGTTCATAGCATGTGTATATTTTAAATCACACTAAAAACACTCCAAACTGAGTTTGAATTTTTAGTTCAAAAAATGTACAGAAAAACCCTATACATGTTTTCTAGAAAAGATAGATTTCTTCACCACGAAACCAACAAAATTGGTTTTGCATTTTTCTGATTTTTCTACGATTTTTAATGATTTTTCTAAGTTGCTGCTGTAACCCTAAAAAATCTGATTGCAACCAGAACCCTGGATATTGCAGATAGGCCCTCGGAAATTACAAATAGGTCCCTGACGCCATGGGAGGGTAGTGGAGAAGCTTCCAATGGAGGAGAAAGGAGGGGAAAACCATTGGAGAACCTCACCTAGGTTGGGGAAAGACGATTCAGAAACTCTAAAGTTGAGGGAACTCAACAATGGAGGAGATCGGACTTGAATTTCTCTTCCCGGAGTTGAAGAAAACCCTGTGAAAAACAGTCTGACCTTCAGGAGATGAAAGGAATCATGGAGATGAGAAAGATGAGGATGAGGGGCTCACCCTTGATGGCCACCAGGGCCTGGCCGGCCTGCACCTGCTCCCGGCGACGAGCAGCGTGAGCAGGGGGCGGTCGGGCGGAGTTGGTCACGGGAGAAAGAAACGAGGGAGGAAGAAGGAACTAAAGAGATAAAGAGAGAGGTTTCGGTGGCCTGCCCATATAAACACTCTTTTGCAAAATAAAAAAACCTATCTAGAGATCATTAAAAATCGTGAAACTTTTTAGGTAGATTCTATAAATCATAAGTAACCCATTTTGCTTGGATCTGGCATCATAGCTATTGCATATTTCAAATGAAAATTCTTCCCGGAAGGATACTTTTGCAAATTCAGGTAACCTGTTTGGCATCAAGATGATGTCTAAAAATTCAAGAGAATATACCTAAATTCATGTTGGAAGAGGTACTAATTGATCAAGTGTTGAGATTTTGACCAAGGATTCTTTTGCAAAGTTGATCAAACTACGCTAAGTATGCTTTGGGACTAACTACACTTGATTAACATAACTAATTAAGGTATTTATCTTTAATAAACACCTGGGGTGTTACAGTTGACACTGTAGTCGGGGGTTTCCTGTTCCATTTTGTTTTGTGACGCCATAAGCTCTGAAAAAACGTCATAAACCAGCATCGGTCCCACATGTAAGCCTTATTTTAAAAACAGATTGTTCCAAGTCGTCATAAAATTCAGTAGGGTTCCACATGTAAGCATTTTTTCGAAAATAGAGTGTTCCAAGTCATCATAAATTTTTCTAAGGTTCCACATGTAAGCATTTTCGCCATGTCAGCGGCGTCATAAACCAACTTTGGTCCCACATGTAAGTATTATTTTAAAATAGAGTATTCCAAGTCGTCATAAATAGTTCCAGGGTCCCACGTGTAAGCATAGGTCACGAAATGTTGCAAAAATAATTTGCCATGGCATGGGTTCGAGTCAGGGACCTGAAGGAATAAGGTTGTGTTGTTTACCACTGCACCAGTCGTTGGTTGTGATAAGAACATGGGAAACTCTACTAATAGTTCATGCGAATTCTTTACTGTGACCAGGTCTTACATGTAAGTTTCAGTTGAGTCTATAATTACTTGTCGAATGGCTGGAGAGACACTTCACTCAGACTCCGCAAAGACATTTGACTTCCGCTAAGCATATCTGCAATAGTCTTGGTAGGAATGGCGGATCCTAGCGGTGAGGGGAAGATGGTTGTGCCGCCACATCCCAGCAATAAGAGGATGAGAAAGCAAGACGAGGTTGGTCCTCTGGTTTGAGCTGCTATATTTTCCCCTATCTTACTAGGGTTGGGGATATCTAGATTTGGGGATCGGGAGGATTGATGAGCATATTTGGTAGATTTAGATTGCATTATCGTACCTTTAGATTTGCACTTCGATAGGTGTTAGAAGTTGATAGGCTATAGAAAATTCATGTTAGATTCAGTTAGTTTTCAATTTGCATCGTCTTACAGCAGGTTTCGTATTTTAGTAGCTTCTAGATGTGCTTCAAGCCACTCGTTTTATGGATTTTTGTGGAGGTGCACAACTGAGTTTATGTAGGTAGCAAACAATCAGGTTTTGTGGTGTGTGGTGGTTGTTTTACTGTACTCATACAAATGGGTTCAAGGGATTCAGGTTTTTTATAGATTGAGATGAGTTTATTTTTCAGATCGAGATGAGATTTCTCCAAGGATTAGTTTAGTTCTACAAGAACATCTTAATGTTATTTTAGAAGATCTGGATGCCTCATCTCGAGGAAGAACTCTATTAGGATCTCTAAAGAGATCCAAAACATGATAGAACAACTAGCTGAAAGAGAGAAACAACTTCAATACACACCTAAGAACAAGAAAACTGAGGGCGGAGATTATTCTTCTTACCATAGACATTGGGATAAAAACATCAATAAATGGGTAGGACATTGAGTTTGTTTGGTCCGTCTTTTCTTTTAGATGTTCAAGAAGTTCTTTGTCAGTTGGACCGAAATGGGTACCCTTGCCTATTAGTACCCGTTTTAGTCCAACAAACAACGAACTTCTTGAATTTTTTTAAAAAAGATTGACAAAAAAAACTCAATATCCTACCCATTCATTGACGCTTTTATTCCAATGTATATGGTAAGAAGAATGATCTCCACCCTCGGTTGTCTTGTCCTTAGGTGTGTACTGAATCTCTTTCTCTTTTTCTGCTAATTGTTCTATGATGTTTTCGATCTCTTTCGAGATCCTATAGAGTCCTCGCCCTAAGATGAGACATCCAGATCTTCTGAAAGAACATTAAGAAATGCAAGAGAGTCCCGCAAGGGCACAAAATTCACGGTAAGAGGTGCAGAAGGTGATGGAATAGCTGCAGGCGGCCAAACATGAGATGGAGTCATGATTATGAATGAGTAGTGATGATTATTGTGAAACTTGTATCATGATTGTGTTTTGGTGTTGGCTACTGAATCATCGTATGATGTTTGTTACTTATTGGTGGACTGGTGGTGTGAACTTTGTGGTGATGAGTTTCTATGAGTTGTCATCTTATTATGCCGATTTGGTTTAATCTATTCCAAATTGATTCGAGCATACTCACCATTCGGAATTCATACGCATGGCAATGGAGGTCATTTAGAATTGCAGTTAACGACTAACACCGGGCGTTAACCGACAAACTTGTGTGCACACCCCCTCTGAATGGACGTGTCGATCATTGTGAATCGCAATGCCTGGCCTTATTTACTCTCGGTCACCAACATGTACCAAGTCGAAAGGTTGAAGCTGCACTATGCGTCAAAGATGTGGGACATGGAAAGCGAGGAAACTGTGACTTCATTTCTACGATGGGCAATTCAGGCTAACTGGACACAATTGCAGGACAAGTGCATGTCTCTCTTAGAGTGAATCTTTCCTCATGGAATACTCACATATGATTGGGCGGTTGTATGCACTGATCATCCCGAATTTATGCACAATCTCCGTAGAAGATCCAAACTCATTCGTTTTGAGCATACTCACCATGCAGAATTCATATGCGTTGTAATGGAGGTAGAGGAAGAACAATGGAGGTATGGTGGTAATAGATAGAGAAGGGGGGAGTTTTTATTGAGGAAACTCCAGCCTATTGATGTTTCGCAAGGAGGATTCGTAGTGTTAAAAAGAGAGGAAAAGCTAAGATGCTGTTTGTTTGGATTGATCCAGAATCGGATCGTCCGTCCTTCTAACGATTTGCCGGAAGGACCTTCCAGAGAAACAATTGTGTGATTGCCCCAATGATAGCACGGAGCGGTTTTGGTAAGTTGGTGGGAGAAAAGCGCGCGCAACAGCCAAAAAAGTTTTCCCGCAAACAAGTGTATGTATCTCATTTCTCTCGACGACGCGGCGTACACTACTGCAACTCTGCAAGAGACTCGCCAGCTCCACGCTCCTTTTCCTTGTGGTAAAGACTAGAGCTAGTGTCGGTGCTTAGATCTGTTGTTGCCTGTGGCGGGACTGGCAAATCGTAGCGACCCTACGAACGGAGAAGCAGGACTCGCTCCGGTCAGGTCAGTCCTTTGTTTAGCCATGCTACTTTGATCTGTCATACTAGTTAAGGGGAATTCTGGATTTGGGGAGCTGGGTTAATAGACTATATTCATGTATTTTAAAGGTGTTTGGAGTAGACTCCGAAAGCTCCAGATCGCCGATGCCTGGTCCTCGTGAAGTCATTGTTATAGATCCTAATGAAAACGAGCGCAAGGACGGGTTGACTGTCCATCTGAAGTATGACTGGACAGGCGCCAACCCCTAGGCGTCGATATTTATGCTGCTGTGAGGTAAACAATAACCTGTATCATTTCTAATAAATGTTGCTTCTACGTTTGATGTTAGTGTGGTCAATCGCTAATTATATGAACGAAATCGGTGACTGTAGACTGATGGCATGAAGTGCGCATCATTTAGGTGGATAGATCCTGAATGAGATATTAGGACTCTAAAAGTTCTAGAGAAACTGATGGAAATGAAGGGAAAAGTAGAAGATGAAGCAAGGTCGTGAAAAGAAGCATGTACAACTGATAAGGAGGAGGCCAATGTCAAAGCAGTTGAGTTGTAGAAGATAACGCAAAACTATGGGGAGGTAAATCATAACCTGTTTGAGACGAGAAAGAAAATGAGAACGATGCTCTATTGTCTCCTATAGAAAGGGTGAAGCCAACATGTACCTAAAAGCTGAAAGGGAGGCAAGGATGTGGAAGGAAGAATGTGCAAAGACTAAGCGGGAGATTCAAGAGACTGCCGCTGAGCTGCAGACGGTCAAGCAGCTCCTGGATTCTGCAACACTTGTGGTGAAGAAGGTGAGGGAATTGCTAAGACAGGCCTCATATAAGAGGTCGCTCAGCAAGGACAACAATGAGGAACAATGTGATTTGTGGTGTTATTGCTAGGTAGACGGTTGAGAGGTGCTAATCATGCTTGTATTTTGGTATTTGCTACTTGTTGGTGGTGTGAACTTTGTGGTGATGAGTAGCTGTGAGATGCCATCTTATGATGTTTGATACTTGTCCGCTCTGTTGATGTTTTGCGGGAAGGACCTTCCTGATTACCGAATGCGTAACTGCTTGTTCCCTACGGTGATTGTGGTAGAAACTCATACATATGCGCAGAATAATTGACCAAGTGTGATAATATAGATATTTGTACATTGAATTGCATTACAGGTGGTACACAATCGAAGTTCCTCATTACGGATAGCTAGGCAACGGCCATGTTCCTCGCGACCAAATCCAGTCCCCACGAACCTGCTTAATGCGGATCGCCGGAGTAGTGTTGACGACTAAATCAATACATATTCCCTGCTGGTAGATCCAGTACTCATTCTTTTCATCGTGATAAAAAGTTTGTAGGAAGTACATGTGATTTTCCCTCAGGTCAGCCAAACCAGAAATGGTATGCTCTTCTGTAACAATGCACTTGCCAGGACCAAACAAGATGATCTTATTCCGGAACTCAGGAGCTCTCTCCCAAGGAATAGGCTGCCAAATGTCCCCGACGAATGAATGCAAAGTTAATTCTGCCACCTCAGATTCTTTCTCCTCCAGAAGAACAAAGAACAATCGGTCTTCACCTTCGAGTAGAGAAGAGTTGCCCACGCCAATGACCCATGACAACCGAAGTCCAACAGGATGGGGAGGTGCTGAAAGATCTTTCCCCAAGTAGACCCACATGTGTTCAGAAGAACTGCACTAGAAATATTCTAAAGGTAGTGTAGTCCAGTCGGATTGGCTACCCAAATGCCAAATGGAAATGGGCAATGCCCCAAGCACTGCAAAAGATTTCTCTGGCCAAAAGAAAGTAATAACGACAAATGACTCTGCACTAGCTGTTGTTTCAAGGCACAAGATACAAGCTTGGAGAGTAGCCATTTGGCTCCATTTTGGAAGTTGAGGAAGGCGAATGTGCTTCTGAGGAGACAAAGGATTCAACATGAGCGTGTTGCACCAATCTCTACAATCTAAAGCGACTAGGCTTCCAGATCCACCACAACCAATCAATCTAGTCCTTCTCCCAGCCAATGCAGGAAAGGAGACCTCAAAAAGTCGCATAACAGCGACAGATGCGAATGTCACCGCTCCAGATTCACTGATAAATTCATATTTCAGAATCCAAGGGTCAAACGGACGTGCCTCACCTAAATGAGTGCAGTTCCAGGATAGCCAAAGAACAAGTTTATGGGAGAATAATGGAGGAGTTACAGCTCCAACAAAGACAAATGAGTGGAAAAGGTAGTCCAGAAGGTCCGGTATACTGATGTATTGCTAAAAGGACCTTCTGGACTACAATTATTTCTTTCGGTCCATTAACATTCCGCTGAACAATCTTTCCCCCTTCCTCAGAACGCCCTCCCTCCATCCATAAAACAATGGAATTCTCACTTCCTGATAAGTAGATATAAGTGTAAATTTGGCAAAATTTAATTAGTTTGAACTGAACAGATCCCACAACTACTCTAATATTTTCGGGAGTAGTTTTTTCAATAATGGCTGAATGGGTTCCTTTGGCCATAAATATCCCCTTCCTCCCAGCGCCCTCTTCCGCTCCCCACTCTTGCAACCAACAAAAAACCCTATTCTCGCACAGCGCCCTCTTCCTCTCCCAACTCTTGCAACCAACAAAAAAACCCATCCTCGCACAGTGCTCTCTTCCTCTCCCCATGGAGCCATTGTCTCCTAGAGGTGTGGTGCAAGCCACATCCTCCTCCTCTTCTGATGAAAGGGAGGATCTCCAGTGGTCTGATGAAGAGGAGGTAGAGTGGAGTCCCATTCGGGTGGTGGTTGGCACATCCTCTGATGATTCGGAGTTTGTGGAACAAAATGAAATCCAAGATCATGTGCCTCTGAAACATCGCACCCCTCGCAAGTCAACAAGAGGTTCCAGGTGTCAAGGGCGCGGAAGCACCACCACTCGCCGGGGAACTGTCATCTCCAAGCATCGTCATCCTCTCTCATCCTCATCGGTCGGCGGTAGTCGATCTCTGCCATCCTCGCCGAGAAGAGGCCATCATCGACCGATCGTCATCATCCGCCATGGAGCGGTGCCAAGGCCATGCTCGACCGGCCACCATGGAGCGGCGACATCATCCTTTGGCGGCGGCATTGGAGGGACGGCCTGATCCGCGGGCGGCACCCTGGGAGTTCCGCCACCATCTTCCACGGGTGGCGGCAATAGAGCGACATCCTCGTCCGTGAGTAGCTGCAACAAGGCACTGGGTGCACCATTGACAAAGAAGTGACACCTTGATTAGTGGATTAGTGGTAATTGCTACTAGTAGAAGTAGGAGTAGAAGAAGTAGAACGAAGATTCGCCTTCTGTTCATCTGGTCTGATTGAATATTACTACTACTGTTTTTTCCTTGTAAGATGTTGGTTTTGTTATTGCGTAGCAGTGATAGTTTAATCCGGTCCGACTGGAAACTACAAACCGGACATTCGTCTGTGTTCTTCCGGTATTTAAGAAATCAATGGAACAGAGTTTCTGTATACAACGAATTTATACCGAGGGAGTACACACACAATACCATTTTTATTAGAAACAACACAATCCAAATAAAAATGACACAAATGCATGCATAGGCATTGATTACACATGAGGATGGATGGATCCACCATAGTTCGAACTATAGCGACATACTCTGAACGACATACTACTAGCATCTACCATCACGACTCATACTAGTACCATCACCACATACTACTAACATCTACCATCACAGCTCATATACTACTACCATCACCACTTACTACTAGCATCTACCATTACTATTCATAATACTACCATCACCACATATTACAAGCATCTACCATCACTGCTCATACTACTACCATCACCACATACTACTAACATCTACCATCACCACTTACTACTAGCATCTACCATTACTACTCATACTACTACCATCACAAGCTCATGGAAATCCAGCCGCTGCACGGAGTGCAGCAAAACGTGTCTCCTGGATCAGATACTCCTCCAAAGCGCGATACCTCGCCTTGTATCCCAAATTCAGGCAGGCGAAATGGCAATGTTATGCGCGTGTAGCAGCAGGTCACGAATGGTCCATTGCCTGTGACCCTTGTGGCAAAACGGGCACACCCACATTCCTTCGTGATAAACACGGGTGGGCCCGCCCTGCTGAAGCCAAAAGCAACACAGACCATTTCAGGTCATGTGATTCATCTTGTTCGATGAGCATTGGTTGCGGGGGTGGCATTTTAACAGGCAATAGCAGAGCTGGCGGCCTGGGTCGTGGGTGAAAAGGTGGTGCCATGAGGTTCAGCTGATCCTGAGCTGCCGTTGCCAGCAGTTGAACTGGAGGTGGCATCACCCCCGGGTGTTGCTGAGGTGCCGATGCCAGCGGAAGTGGAGGTGCCATTGGGGCTGGGTGTTGCTGAGGTGCCGATACCAGCAGAAGTAGAGGTGCCATTGGGGTCAGGTGCTGCTGCGGTGCCATGGCAGCGGCTGAACCGGGTGGTGGTGAGGTGCTATTGCGCCCGACAGCTCCCCCTTCCCCAACTCCTCCAAGTTCCATGCTCCGTCCCTTCCTTGCCCGACCATTCCCCTGCATACACAAACAAAGAACAAACCCTACGTAAGCAATGTGACCGTCTTGATACCATGCATACATAAAGTAAACAAGATTAGCCAACAAAATGATCTCACCCTTGTATCCCACTGAAGTAGAGAAATGCAAGACGGGAACCGATAAGTGTTGGCCTTTCCTTTCAAGAACACTCTGCTGCACTCGCCTATTTATCGAAGACTACAACACTCACGTGAGATTGGTGTAGCATTGCTAAAGTTACTAAGGAAAATGTGAGATGCTCGGAATATAGTCAGGCCTACACGTGATAGGAATCTATCTAGGTCAGAATCTTCAGTGGCGTGCATTATTTACATGTGTGGATGATGGGTATCATGGGATGAGCCCGACATGTCTAGGTATGTGTTTACTTCTAGACTTTCCTCTCTGTAGAGCACTAGAAAGTCATGCAGATAAATCACGTCGCATCAGCTGCATTTAATGGCAATCTCACTGCGTCAGCTCATGCCGCATCAACAATGAGACAACTCTCTACCATTTATTTATGTAATGGTTTAGGTGTCAATTGCATTTGGAGAACAAGATTGGGCGCTATAATCAGAGGGACTGGGTGGTCCTTGCGTTGCAACACGCAGGGTGTAGGATGACGTGACAAGTCCTCCTCGATCAGGTACGCTGCGTGAGTCGTGACTGTAAAGGTCTACAAATGGTCAGGATTCACACTTGATGATTCCTGCTGTCCTTGGAGACTAAGAAACGTGATGAACTTGTTGACGCGACAAGACCAAAATGGAATAAGCTGGAATTGGAATAGCAATAGATCTTTTTGTGTGTGTAATATTAACATGCATATAAGCACAGAAGGGCATCTCGAATGGGCGTTTGGGAACAACACGCTCTCACAAGTTGATGCACATGTCGATCATTGAGAATTGCAATTAAGCACTGGCACCGGGCGTTAACCGACGAACTTGTGTGCACACGCAGCACACCCCCTCTAAACAGACGTGTCGATCATTGTGAATCGCACTTAAAGACTAGAACTAGGAAGTTCATGACCCGAACGTGGCCACACCCGCTCTAAAGGGACGCGTCCATTTCGAGTGGTAACTGATGTCCACAAATGGACGTTTCAGAACGACACATTCACTCCCGGCCCACTATAATAAGAGACACTTTAGGCATGACACGATCAATGTAGGCCATTTGTGTTAATGGCTTTAGACGCTACAATGATTCCTTCCATGCATGTTGACTTATCAGTCTCAAGCCAGGAAGCGAAAGCCGAAGGAACTGCAGGCAACTTCAAGGAATCCGTCATGGTGGGAGGCCGTCAATGGAAACTACGTTGCTATCCTACAGGTATGAATGATCATCAGTGGATGGATGTTCCAGATGGCATTTTCGTCGTCCTCGTTCCTCTGCACAAATCCCAAATGTTACGTGTCCCGTTGCTGCTATGAAGACACACACTCACACATGGTGATACATGGTCGCATTATGTTATTGTTTGTCAAACCTATGACTACTTCCACGTAGGTGCGAGTATTGTTGCATGCGATGGCTGGAGAACCAAATGATGAAGATGATACGTTTTGAGTTCAACCTACAAAATTAGTTTGGTTCATTAATTGGGATCTAGAAGCAAGAGTATTTGAATGTCTGGTGGAGCATCATGACACTGAGCGCATGACATCCAGTGAAGATCGCATACACATATCATGTGTTGTTTCAATACTGGAGGACGACTGCATTGAAGTTCCTCCTCTATTAGTGCAAAGAAGCATATGCCACACCGTTGCAACTCAAGCCCCTATAGAAGTTGTGTTCCACATAGGTGCGGAATGCCGGGTGATACGAGTGATATGTGCCGATGTGGCGAAAGTATCTTGTGTGATGGAGGCAATGCTCTACGGCCCATGAGTGGAGTCTAGCTCTGAAACTGTTACAATTATTGACACACACCCTGATGGCTTCTTGGTCCTGATCAAATATGCTAGTGAAGGATCACTCTCGGAGGAGGCTGATTTATGGGACGGTCCTGCCAATGCCTGGCCTTATTTACTCTTGGTCGGCGACATGTACCAAGTTGAAAGGTTGAAGCTACACCGTGTGTCAAAGATGTGGGACATGGCAAGCGAGGAAAATGTGACTTCATTTCTACGATGGGCAACTCAGGCTAACTGCAAACAATTGCAGGACAAGTGTATGTCTCTCTTAGAGCGAATCTTTCCCCACGGAATACTGACATATGATTGGGCGGTTGTATGCACTGATCATCCTGAATTTATGCACAACCTCCGTAGAAGATTACCTAAAGGATTGTACCAGGGTCCGCTATAGTTTTAATGTCTTATTTAAGTGTTTGTAGTCATGTAGTAAATAGTTGAAACAGTGCGTTATTTTGTTGCAGTGAGTACATTTGTAATGTGAATATCAGATCATCCATCTTACGTGAATATGAAGTAGAGTATAGTCCTGTGTGTGTTTGTCCATTCCATGATCCAGGGTGGCACGGACAACCTAGTCAACAAGTTGCCTCTCTGCGTAAGGTCACTGACATTTGGGTCCGACACCGAAGCTGTCTTTCATTTGGGTCACTGACGTTTGGGTCCATGACCTAAAGTCTTTTGTTTCCTGCTCTGGACCACAAAGGCGGGACTTGAAAATTTGAATACCCTGCTCCTCCTTCTGGTCCTCCTAGTTTATATATAAAACAAAGAGAGAAACCAGATCTCCCAATTCCCTCCTGGTAAATTTCCAAAATTAGGGGATCTTCCCCTCGACCGTTGAAGAGACCTAGATCTGCGGTGGAAGCAGCAACGGAGGCCTAGCTACTGATGACGACTTCCTCTGCTATGAGCGGTGGCCTTCCTCTTCTACAAGTGGCGGCCTTCCTCGACAACGTCTTTGAAGCTGCAAGATTGAGGACCATGTGTGGTTCGAGGACCGGTGGATGGTCGCTTCCTTGTGTGATGAGTGATTGACAACATTGTGTGGACTGATTCTTGACTAAGTATTGCAGGTGCAAGTTGCGGCTTGACTGGTGTTGGTGCAGGTGAAGAACAAGCGCAAAAGGTCGTCGCCGGTGAGGCCTCCAGGTGTAGAGAAGACAAGTAGGCTTCGTTTGAGGGACTCGGTGGCCGGCGGGGTGTTGGGGAATTCGGGAAAACCCGTCACCCTCGAAACGTCGAGTTTAACGGAATTCTCAAAGCATGTTTTTCGGGGAGCAGGAGGTCGCGATTCTCGGAAGTACGGGACTGCGGAGTCTCGAATTCGCGAATGTGCGAGTTCGGGAATCTTGATTCGGTGAAGAGGCGGAGTCATGAACATGCGGAAGCCGGAATCTCAATCGTTGATGGTCCGAACTTCGGAGATTTGCCGATTCGGGAATCGATGAAGACTCGTTCGGGACTCGGGGCGCAAGGACACGCACGAACCCGCCGGGAAGCAAGAGCCACTTCGGGAATGCGTAGAAGACCTAGTTCGGGAATTTCGGGCGAAGACATTCACGAATCACGGGAGAAGCAAAGTCAAAGTTGTAGTCCCAAAAAGTCCGGGTTTAGAGTGTGAACTAGTGGCGGACATGTAAATGTGTAAGGGGGGAAAAGACATTCTTGTGTGTGTTCACATTAGGAATATTCTCCGAGCCCGAGGGTGTTATCGGAATGTAAAAGTCCCTTCGTCTCCCTATAAAAGGGGGCGCGAGGGCACGTGTAAACGGATTCAGACTTTTTTTGGGACTTGTGCTATTTGCAGGAGGGATTTCAGTCTCTTTGCGCCCTAACTGTGCTATTGAACGTGTTAAGAACTTTCACTTGTGTTAGGGTAGTATTCCGAATTTTTCGGGTACCCCCAACATTGGCGCCCACCGTGTTCCAGCCGAAAAGAAACTCACGATACCACCTCGAAGAAGTCAAAGAAGACCGCTCCGGTGCGGGCCAACCGGGAAGATCGCCATCTCACCCGGGGGAACGAAAACTCGTTTGTTCCGAATCCTCGAACGTAACGGACCGGCGGCGAAGAGAGAAGCTCGAAGCCCTCATGAAGGCAAGAGCGAGAAAAAACATTCCATCCAAGAACAACTTTCTTTGAACGGCAAGAGCACGAGAATGTTGATGCGATGATGATTCCATACACGAGAGAGCTAGCCATGGTCTACCAAAAGATACAACGGTACACGAAAAGACAAAGAAAAGTTCGCGGCTCGGTTGCGGGCGAAGAGGAAAATCTCTCGAAAAACTATAGCAAGCTCGAACAAAGCAAAAGAACAAATACAAGCAATACGAGAGAGAAATTGACGAAATGAAAGAGCAAGAGAACAACTCCTTGTGGCAAGAAACACCGCGGCGAACCCCCGCGCCCGCAAGAGAATCCCCGAAGGAAAACTTCTTCGCGGGAAACGGAGTCTCACACTTCATGGATTACGAATCACCACCGTCAATAGGGCCGCAAACAACACCTTGGCCGCCGAAGTTCAAGCCGCCTCTCTTCCCAAGTACAACGGTTTCGGAAACTCCGAGGCAATTTCTCATGAGATACGAGTCGGTGTGAATTCGGCGGGGAGGAGATGATGTTGCACTCGCCAAATCCTTCATCATAGCTTGCGAAGGACCGATCGAATTGGTACTCATTGCTGCCTCCACACTCGATCTACGGTCGGGTAGAGCTCAAAACAAAGTTCATGCAAGCGTTTCGGATGTTCCATGACACAACGGCGAAGCCTCGGATTTGTATAACGCAAGCGAAGGACGGGGAACCCTTTGCGAAACTTCGTGAGAAGATTCATGCAACGAGGTCTCGGATCCCCGACGCCGATGACAAGACAACGATCAAGGCACTAATCAAGGGTCTCACCCCGGGGCCAACACCTCCCACCTCACAAGAAAGAAGCCCGAGACGGTTGAAGAACTATTTCGAGAATTGGAGGATTACATTCCGTCCGATGATGACCACCGCAAGAGAGTAGCCGAACGAAACGAGGCAAGACGGGGCAGAGATATGACTTGGCGGGCACCACCCCAAAGCATCCACGAAATGTAAACAGGTGTTGCAAATCCTCAACAACAGCAAGAAAGCAGGCCAAGTGCCAGGGGAGGATTCGGTCATAGAGGAAGGGGGGAGAGGAAGAGGAACCCCAAGCCTCCCGAACCACAACCCAAGAGATCCACACTTCTACTTGCCGCATCATGGAAGAGGCCATAGCACCGAAGGGTGCCCGGAGACAAAGAAGAACATGGCACGAATCCAACAAGAAAAGGCACCGATGAGCATCGCATCCTCGATGCCAACCCGGTTTCGGCCGAACTTCGCGGCCCGGCAGTTCGCAAGTCCGCGATCAAGCTGCGGTACCGGTTCGAGCAATTTCCACAATCGCAATCGGCATGGCGACCTTCACAACAATTCTTCCCTCGGTCGCAAGAGATACGGTCGATCCGGCGGCCGCGGCCCATTCGGGAAATCTTGCCACCGCCTCCGGAAAGCTCATCAAGGCCTCGGTCAAGTTCGGGACCTCGTAACTCCAAAGCATTGCCATCGTTCGGGACTATCATGCCAATCACGGGTGGATGCGCCATGGAATTTGAAACAAAGAAGCGTGAAACAACTACTTCGGATCCGTGAATACCATCATCAATGATGGCCCACTTTTGCCCCGCCGGAGTGGGCGAAGGTGCCAATCACCTTTACGAGAAGAAGATTTCGGTCGAAATCCGCGATCCACAATGATGCCATGGTGATTGAAGTCAACATTCTTGGATGGGTCATAGGAAAAATCTTGGTGGACAACGGGAGTTCGGCGGACATCCTATTCCCGAAAACATTCGAGAAAATGAATCGAGTCGGCCACATGTTGGACCCACCGAGTACCCATTGCGGGGGTTCGGAGGGGAAGCCCATCAAGCCGGTTGGAAAAATATCACTCCCGGTTTCTTTCGGAGATCTTGAGAATGCCGGAACCGAGAACCTCACCTTTGATGTGGTTGACATATATCACCCGTATCTTGCGATCTTCGGCGGGGGTTTCATGAACAAGTTCGATTTGTCATATAGGCAACGAGTTCCTATGCATGAAGATGCCCGCGCCCAAAGGGGTTATCACGGTATTCGGCAATCAACAAGAGGCCGGGAACATAGAAAAGGGCCACACGCCCGGTCAAACGAATGTGTATCGGCTGAAAACGGTGAAGAGAGGAAGGAAACCTATGAAGAGCCGAAGCGGGACAAAGAGAAAAATAACATAGCCGCGAGAAGATGAAACAAAGAGAGTGTATCCGGACGATATGCCCGACGAGAAGCGATCATAATAGGGGCGAACCTCGGCGCCGAAGAGGATGATGAACTCATACGCTTCCCGAACGAAACAAGGATGTTTTCGCATGGTCGGCCAAAGATTTGCAAGGCGTTGACAGAGACATAATCGAACATGTCCTCGAAACGGATGACAAGATACCGCCCAAGAAGCAAAAACTTTGGAAAATGTCCGACGAAAAGGTCAAGGCGGTGGAAGCGAAGTTCGAGAGGTTACGGGATGCCCAAGTGATCGGAGAGGTCAAGTACCCGGTCCGGTTAGCCAACACCGTGCCGGTCAAGAAGATAAATGGCAAATGGAGAATGTGTGTCGACTTCACCGATTTAAACAAGGCGTGCAAGAAGGACGATTTTCCCTTGGAAAGGGTAGACAAAATCGTGGATGATGCGACCAACGGTGAGATGCTTTCGCTCCTGGACATGTTCTCTGGGTATCATCAAATCAGAGTTCGCAAAGAGGACGAAGAGAAGACAAGTTTCATCACTCCTTTCGGAACATTTTGTTTCGTAAGAATGCCAGAGGGGCTGAAGAATGCGGGGTGCACGTTTTCAAGGATGATAGCAATAGTCTTTGCACCGAAAGAGATTTGGAGAAATATCTTGGCATACGTGGATGACATAGTTGTCAAAAGTATTCAGAGAAAAGACCATATCAGTGATTTGGCAGAAACGTTCGCGAACTTGAGGACGAGCAAACTTGAAGCTAAACCCGGAAAAATGTGTGTTCGGAATTCACAAGGGAAAAGTTCTTGGATGCCTAGTTTCAACGAAAGGCATTGAAGCAAACCACGACAAGATAAAGGCTCGATGGAAATGCAAGAGCCGGCCTCGGTGAAAGATGTTCGAGAAGTTGACGGGGAGAGTGGTCGCCCTCAACGAGATTCATCCCCGTAGGCCGAAAGAAGTTTGCCATTCTTCCAAGTTCTCGAAGTGCCAAGAAATTCCGGTGGTCCGAACCTCGAAGCGGGGCCTTTCACAAACTAAAGAACTACTTGTCCGACAGATGACCAAACTCTGTCCTCCCGAGCCAAAATCGCCGCTTCGCCGTATGTGTACGCATCAAATTCGGCGGTAAGCGCGGTCTTTGGTACGGGAAAAGCAAGAAGAAGGAAAGCTCGGGCAAATTCCCATATATTTCGCCTGCGAAGCATTGTACGGTTCCAAGGTTTTTTATTCGAACCGGAGAAGATCGCGTATGCGGTCATCATGGCGACAAGAAAGCTAAGACACTACTTCGAGGGCCACGAATAAGAGTTATCACCAACCAACCGTTAAGTGACACTGTTCGCAAATAGGGAGGCATCCACCCGAATCATCAAGTGGGGTCTTGAACTCTCCGAGTATGTGGTGGATTTCGAAAGAAGAAGTGAATAAAATCGCAAGTCTGGCGATTTCGTCGTGGACTCGGACCTCACCTACTCGGAATCCGAAGGAAAATATGCCCGAACCTTGGGTAGTGCAGTGTGATGGAGCATGGTGTTACAAGGGGGTTGGAATTTCGGCTGTTGTAACATCGCCGACGGGCGTGGTCATAAGATATGCAGCGCGGCTCGTATTCGCGAACAATGAATACTCCACGAACAATACAACGGAGTACGAAGCTCTCTTTGCCGGCATTGAGAAAAATGAAAGCCTTGGGGCGACGGACCTTCATAATCGAACGGATTCGAAAGTAATCCGGGAACACATCGAGAAGGAAAGCGAGGCCGGGAATCCGAGTTCTCATGAAATATCTTGAAAAAGTCGAGAGAAATGGAAAGACACTTCAAAGGATATTCGGTCCGGCCACATCCCAAGGGATGATAACAATGAGGCGGATAAGCGGCGAAGGCGACGGCCAGAAATCAAGAGCTACCACCGGATGTGTTCTTTGAAATCATCGAGAGAACCTTCAATCAAAGATTCAAGAACTCAAATCGTGAATATGGTGGAAATTCCAGACTGGAGAGCAGAAATAATGGCCTACCTAAGGGGACATTACGAACCACAAGATGAACTGGAAGAGAAAAGGTTGAGGCAAAGGGCTCGGGGCTATACAGTGGTAAATGGAGAATTGTACAAATCAGGAGTCACTGAGCCTTGGCTACGCTGCATCACCTCCGAAAAAGGTCGTGAACTCCTAAAAGAAATTCACAGTGGATTTTGTGGGGCACACATAGGCACCAGGGCTTTGGCTGGCAAGGCGATAAAACAAGGATTCTATTGGCCAACCATAAACATCGACGCCAAGATGTTGGTTCGGCAATGTGAAGCATGCCAGAAGACGGGAAATCAGCAGAATCTGCCTTCAATGCCAGTTCATTTAATTCCTCCAACCTGGCCTCTGCAAAGATGGGGCATGGACCTAGTAGGCCCGTTGCCAACAGCTCAGGGTAATTGCCGATTCGCGGCTGTAGCGGTCGACTATTTCACGAAGTGGGTAGAAGCAAAACCACTCGCGAACATCACAGCAGCAACAGTTCAGAAATTCTTTTGGCAGAACATAGTGCAGGTTCGGAGTTCCTAGAGAACGACGGTTGATAATGGCAAACGGTTTGATCGCTACACCTTCAAAGAGTATTGCGGAACCCTAGGCACACAAGCGAAATTTTCGTCGGTATATCATCCACGGTCAATGGAGCGAGTTGAAAGAGCCAATGGCCCGATTTTTTCGGGAATCAAGAAATGCTTATTTGATCGGAAAAAGGGAAAGTGGGTGGATGAACTTCCAAAGGTGATCGGTCTCACAACACCACGGTTTCAAGGGCAACGGGTTTCACACCTTTTCGCCTACTCTTCGGGAGGGAGGCTATGACACCGAGAGGAGATCAAGAATGAAAGCATGAGAGTCTTGAAAGGAAAAGAGATAGAGGAAATTGATAAGAAGGTGGAGAAAGACATGATAGAGCCGACAATCCTCGAAGCGACGAGAAAACATTGAGAAGTACCGAGAGAGAGACAAGGGCATGGAGAGACAAAAAAGTAGTCCGAAGGACATCAAAACCGGTGATCTTGTCTTGAAAAGAAAGAAAAATTGGGAGAACCCAGGAAAGTTTCATGAGTCATGGGAAGGCCCTTACATAGCTAGGGAAACGGACATGCCGGGGGCTTTTCACCGATGGAGCGGTCGGCGAAGAATTGCCATACTCGTGGAATGCCGAGTAGCTTAAAGAGGTATTATCCATGAAGACCATAGTTGTACATAAGTGTAGTAGGTAGTAGTTTTTCAATTTTCGTAAGTTTAAACTGTAGGAAAATAAAAACCCGAATCACGTGTCTATAAGTGACTTCGGGGAAAGCTAGTCTTACTTCTTAATCATAGTACTAGAATAAGAAGGACCGTACTCTTTTCCTTGCAAAGGGGGCTCTAAATCAAGAGGCAAGGTTTTTAACGAGGCGGATCCCATGTAAAATACTCTTTCTGATATATATATATGAAGAGAGTCTTCCCCCAAATTGCATGGTTCGTATTTTGTGTCTCGAAATTCCATCGTGAAAAAAGAAGTGGTTCGTGAGAAAGGCTCCCTGATAGCCGAAATTCCATCGTGAAAAAAGAAGTGGTTCGTGAGAAAGGCTCCCTGATAGCCGAAATTCCATCGTGAAAAAAGAAGTGGTTCATGAGAAAGGGCTTCCTGATAGCCGAAATCCCATCGATAAAAAAGAGAAAGTTTGTGAGAAAGGCTATGTGAAAAAGGCACGAGACAAAAACAAGTTGTGGCCTAGAAAAATTCCATCCATCGAGGGATTCCCATCAAAAAAGGCACGAGACAACAACAAGTTGTGGCCTAGAAAAATCCCATCCATCGAGGGATTCCCATCAAAAAAGGCACCGAGACAACAACAAGTTGTGGCCTAGAAAAATCCCATCCACGAAGGGATTCCCACCGGGAAGTTCGCATGACAATATCGAGAAAACGAATGCCTAGGGGTTCGCCCATGTATTCTCACCTAGTTCAAATTGTTGAAAATTCTTTCGGTATCACCATTATAAGAAAAGGGCAAGGGGCTCCATCAGACGTTCGCAGAAAAATCTTGGTTGAAGCAACTGGAGGTTGCAATTTCAACCGAGGCAAGCCTGCCAAGTGGGGCAAGTCCACAAAATTCGAAAAACAAATTTTGTCGACTTGCGTAACGACGGTAGAAATTTTCAAAAATTAATGAAGATTCCCCCTAAGGATGCGCTAAAAAAGTTTGCGAATAGTAAAATTCGCGACCTTGCAATCTAGTTTTCATGCGAAACGGCAAGGTGGGGGAGGGTGACGTTTTTTCGAAGAAAAAACAAATTCATTGCCTTATTCGCATAAAAACTTCCGAACAGTTCTTTGGTAATTACAACGCTTGGCGTAAAACTCAAAACGAAAGCTCAACAACATGTCCCGGTTTACAAGCACTGTCTTCGCCCACATCGCAAGCGTAGGCGAAATCAGATGCATCGGCTAAGGGGCTAAGGGGCTCCGTCTTGGGAACCTTGTCAGACGGCGGAGTAGGTGACACGGAGCGAACCTTCTTGCGAAGTAAGAAAGACGAGGAGAGGTCAAAACAACCTATAGAAAACTTAAGCGAAGCCTCAAACCAAAAATCGGAAAAATCCTGTTCAGGATGCGCTCGTTTGAACAGGCGCCACGCTTCACCACTAACGAACATATCGTCTCGATGAATCCGAAGTGGTAGCACGTCCTGCGCAGGCCCAGCTTGCAGGACCTGCGCAGGTTAAAATTTACAAAACAGCTGTTCAGAGAAGTTTGATGAATCTACATAAATCTACAGCCAGTCTCGAATTCACCCAAAAAGAGTCTAGACATGTCGCTCAATTCGTAACATCCACCTTCGGCGAATCTTCTTCTTGTTCGGGGACTTGTCCACCGTCGTTGCCATCATCACTGCGCCGCGCACTGCTGCCGCCTTGCCGCTCGAGCCGTCCTCGCCGGACCCACCCGAACTCTCCCCGGAAGTCGATCCTTCGGGAGACGCGGCGACGCCTTCTTGGTCCTCCTTTTCTCTCAACTTGTGAAAGGAAGAGAAGAGTAAGGAAGGCTTAAGAAACCGGAACACTGCACGACAAACATAAGTCACGAAATCGAGCAAAAAGAAATTACCTCGTCAAGCTTTGCCCGCGCAATAGTCTTAACAATATCCGCCCCGCCAACCGACGGAATTCCTTCGCGAATTTCAACTTTATAGCCACAATGTCGGGGTTTGCTTGAAGTATCGTATCGGCGGTAACGCTTGGGAACTAAGAAAGGTTCGCGCGAAACTTCGCCAAGTCCACACAGTCGTAATCGTGAAGGACCTTCAGAATACTCTCCACAGAAAAAGATACGGCGAAGTTGCTGGCACCAGAGATCACTTCGGGAAGAGCCTTGAATTCATCCTCTAGCCAATCCATGAAATCGGGGATATCAATGTCATGCGGGAGAGGGGTCGGACGAACACCGTACTCATTCGGGGACTTCTGGTACTCAGCATAAAGCAATTTCAGCTTCCCCAAAATTTCCGAAGTGTTTTTCTTCGAAGCTTCACCTTGCTCTACCGGCGCCTTCTCAAGATCCACGATCTTTCGATCCTTTGAGCTCGGTGACTTAGCGAGGCCGGCATTGTTGATGCGAAGATCTTCGGCCGATTTTCGCGTCTCGCTCTTGCTTTTGCTTTGAAGTTTTTCGATTATGCTCAAATCATCTTCATGAGATTTCCGAATTTTCTCGAGATCCTTTTTCGATTCCTCGAGCGCGGCTTCGGCCACTTTCTTTTCATCTCGACTTCTTTTCGAGCCTCTCGCGGCTCGGACACCTTCCTCTCGAGTTCCCGGATTCGTGGATTGCGCGAGGGTGAAGTTGCGCTCCGGCTCTTTCGACTTCGAGAAAGTTCTTCATTAATCTTCACCTGTTCGAAAGCCGGTCTACGGCAACCTTCCCGAGCATCGAGTACTTGAGGGCATAGTCTTCATGAAATCGTGCAAGCTTTGAAGGCGAATACGAGTGTAACGGATTCTTGAATTCCGTGAAGATCAAGAGAAAGTCTCGGACTAAGACTCAATAAGCGGGAAACGTATGAAAAGATAGTAAGGAAGGACGAACCTTCTTTAGAGAACCGCCGCATGGTAACTTGTTTGCTCGAACCCGAAGAAGTTTTCCCTCGAGGCGAAGGAGTGGTTTCGGAGACGAGAGAGGGGCCTTCTCTCGGAGCCTTGAGCGGCCTCTTCGGGTCGTTCGGGCGCTTCCTCCCCTGTTTCATCAACAATGGCGGACGATTTCCATAGAGTTAAAAACTTGGACGCCTTGCCCCCGACGCCACTTGTCTCGAAACCAACACACAATAGTTTGCCGCAATGAGACGTACCAAATCTTTTGTTAAAAGCGGCCAAGGAAGGAGAGGGCGCCTGGTCTTCGGGGACGACCTCCCGAACTTCGACCAAAGGAACATTTTCGGCAGAGTGGCCCTCCCTTTGGATAGTGCGCTCAAGGTCCCGAGCGAATTCGGAGGAAACTTCATCGGCGGCGGCGACCTCAACAACGGGGGTTTTGGCGGCGGCGGGGGACTCGGTGTGAACAACAACCTCGGCGGCAATAACGGACTTATCGACAACGGCGGGAGATGGCTCTCTTCGAACTTCGGGAACAACATCCGAAAAGGAATCAATATCCACGAATTCATTTTCGGAACCGGCGGGGCAAGCTGTCTCGAAAGTTAAATAATGGCCGAGAGGAAAACACCTTTTAGACTATCTCGTCTTCGTGAGGGTGTCGTCGTCGAAGGCGGATGGGACCCGCCGAACTCCGTGGAAGAAACTTTCTTCACGGCTTTCTTCAATTTCTTGCGGCTCATGCCGGGCAAGCCCCGAAGCGACTTGGAGTTCGGCTTCGAGGTTTGAGATTCCGAGGTCTTTCGTTTCCGCTTCGATGACTCAAGTGATCTAGTCCTCGAAGGCTTCACTCCCGAAGAAGTTCCCTCGGTGGCGGGTGACGGGTTTCGCTTCGACGACCCGATTCGGGGGAGCGTTGATGGGGGCGGGCGAGCGGTGGCCACGGCGACGGCGAGGGAATTTTCAACTTGGGACCGGGGCCTCGAGAGCCGAAAAATTTATCACCGCCGTTCTCCGAAAAGACACGATTGATCTTCTTCTTGTGCTTCACCAGGGCCTTGTATGCTTTGTACTCGTTCATGGTATATTCGCCTACCATGACATTGACCCTTTTCTCAACTTCGTCCATGAAGTCCTTGGCGCTACGGCCCTCGCGAAGTTTAATCCCGAACTTCGGGGAAAGGAATCTGCCGATACGCCGAGTTGACGTTGTAGTATACGATTTCGGCAGGGGACCAGCCGTTCGAAATAGGCCAGATTCGCGCGGCGACAAATTCTTCGATAATGTCACGGTACCGCCGAGTATCGTACGGCCGGATGAAATGCACTTTCGCAACTTCGATTCCTAAGGCCCGCCGGTTGTATCTTCCTACATTTACTTGCCGCGAGGGGCGCGATCGGGCTTGACATCTTCGGCTCATCAACCTTCAAGTAGAACCAATAGGATCTCCAATCGTCGGTGAGGTTGCTCTTGCAGTAGGGAGCGATCCGGATTCGAGTGATCCCCTGTCGGGTGTTCTGGCGTCGCGTGTTGAAGGTGCGGCACGCATGCGACTATGGTAAAACTGCCCATCATCGCCCTTGATAACTTCGGGGATGATCACCAACTCGTAGAACCGAGTGAAACCATCGACAATAGGATTGCAGCCAAAGGTCTTCAAGATCCAGATAAACTTCGACACTTCGAGGAAGGACGTCGGGGTAAGTTGGTGGATCTTCACCGAAAATGCATCGAGAATTGCGGCAAGATTGGATCACAAGGGAACCGCGGCCCACGGATGAAGAAGTCTCGAAAAACCACAATTTCTCCGGCCTTGGGAGTAGGAGTTAGTTCATCAAGTGGGGCACGCCCGGCGCCGGGAGAGAAGAATCCGGCCTTCTCGTACTCGCGAATAATGTTGCTTGTGACCTTTGACTCTCCGAAGGCGAGCGAGGGCGGCGGTGGGCCGAAGTCCTCGCGCATGACGAGATCGTCAACACCGGCGTCCACATCCCCGACGTCTTCGCCGCCGTCGGACCCAACCTCTCCGTCCTCGCGACTTCGGGAACCGCTGGGTGAACCAACATCTTCGGCCGGAGCATCACGATCCGCACTTTCGGCGGTTGGATCGAGTGGGAGACCGGCAGCGATCAGCTCTTCAGTAGTCATGGGCCTAGCTGTACTTTTAACCCGAGCCACCTAATAAACACGAACATCCAAACAGGTGAGAATAATGTTCGAAAATGAAACTCGCGAATTCGCGATGTCTCTACACCTAAATTTAACGAAATAATGAATCAACGAAGCATGGATAAAAAATACCTTAGAGGAGCACGAACAAGGCCTGGAGTTCGTAAGCTTTCAAGCAGAAAACCAGAATCCGCGAAGAGAGAGACGCGCGAATAGTGAAAAGCTCGAGAGCAGTAAAAAGATTTTTAACAGCGCCAGCCCGCTATTTATAGGGCCGGGGGGGGTAGTTTCGCGAAGTGCGCCTCGATTTAACCGCCTTTGGCTCCCTGGGTGACGCGTGTCCCCTCCGACGTTCCGAGGGTGACGTTTTTTACTAAATTTCCGAAAGGTTCGTGGAATCGGATCGTCGGAGTCAACCCGCTTCCCCGAGGGGCTAGTGTTGGGGAATTCGGGAAAACCCGTCACCCTCAAAACGTCGAGTTTAACGGAATTCTCAAAGCATGTTTTTCGGGAGCGGGGAATTCGCGATTCTCGTGGGACTGCGGAGTCTCGAATTCGCGAATGTGCGAGTTCGGGAATCTTGATTCGGTGAAGAGGCGGAGTCATGAACATGCGGAAGCCGGAATCTCAGCGTTGATGGTCCGAACTTCGGAGATTTGCCGATTCGGGAATCGATGAAGACTACGTTCGGGACTCGGGCGCAAGGACACGCACGAACCTGGCCGGGAAGCAAGAGCCACTTCGGGAATCGTAGAAGACCTAGTTCGGGAATTTCGGGCGAAGACATTCACGAATCACGGGAGAAGCAAAGTCAAAGTTGTAGTCCCAAAAAGTCCGGGTTTAGAGTGTGAACTAGTGGCGGACTTGTAAATGTGTAAGGGCGGAAAAGACATTCTTGTGTGTGTTCACATTAGGAATATTCTCCGAGCCCGAGGGTGTTATCGGAATGTAAAAGTCCCTTCGTCTCCCTATAAAAGGGGGCGCGAGGGCACGTGTAAACGGATTCAGACTTTTTTGGGACTTGTGCTATTTGCAGGAGGGATTTCAGTCTCTTTGCGCCCTAACTGTGCTATTGAACGTGTTAAGAACTTTCACTTGTGTTAGGGTAGTATTCCGAATTTTTCGGGTACCCCCAACACGGGGTCAAGTGCGGGCCGCGTGGTGGCATGAACAACAAGATCAAGTCATGGACGGTTTTTTGGTTGAGCCTCAAAACCAAGGTCGAGCCGGGACTACGTGGGAGCCGAGTCATGAGTGGCGATTGGCGGAGGCTACACCGAGTTCGCGGGGTTTCCAGTGGTTCACCAGAAAACCAATGGGTTCCTTGGTTGATCCACAAAGCCAAGACCGAAGAACCGATGACGGTCTTTGCGGCGGCTCCGGACCGGTCGGCCGGTGGGTATCGGTCTGACCGGTGAGGAGCACCAGTCTGACCGGTGTGAGACAACGCAGTCCGGAACCTTCGAAGCGGAGGACACGCGTCGGGATCGCATGGCTTGCGTCGAGGCTAAGTAGGGTGCGGCCGTCGGGCATCCGTCCGATGGAGAAAATCTAAAGACTTCCAAAACCGCCCTTGAGGGGATTGTATCCCTAGTTATTAAGTAAGGGTATGTTAGACTTTCGGTTGCCTCCATATAATCCATGAGGTGAGAGGATGGCAGCCATCTCTTGGAACTCTAGTTCATTTGCTTTCCTATTTTCCCTTCCTATTTTCTTAGGATTTTCATAGGACTAGCTTGAGAGCTTCATGGTGAGATCTTGTGAGAGGGTTGGATGATCAGGCGGCAAGCTAGACCTTGTATGAACCTCCTTGGTATGTATAGATGATTCGGCGTGGTTCCTCAAGGCTTTATTGTGTTGTTCCCGGTTGTTCTTGGTGGTGATTTTCAGAGCCCTCTCTTGGTGGTTTTCTTGGTGTGTTTTCGGGACCTTGCTCTTGGTGATTTGATGGGGGAAATTCATGTGAACCCTTCGTGGTACTTTTGCCTTTGATTCCCCTTCCAAATCCGTGAGTTAAGGGGCTCCATTTTGGGGTTTTCGGTGTTCTAGGGTTAGAGAAGTTCTTGGCGGGATTTCTTCGATTCCTCTTGATTTGGCAAGTTTTGGTGGATATAAACTTGGCTATGGACTCCCCATGAGGTGTTCCTACTATCCCATAAGTCTTTCTCAAGTCTGTGGAGCGATTCGGGAGATCAAGCTTTGGATTTGGGGGAGTTGACCCGCGGGTGCTGTTCATCCCGAGCTGCCCAGGTTACACTGGTCTGACCGGTGCTATTGACCGGTCTGACCAGTGTGAACCATTTGTGGGATTTTCCTCGGGTGATCTGTTGGACTCGTGTGTTTTTGGGCCGTGGTGTTGCTGGTCAGTTCTTGGTCTGTTTGGGGTTGTTTTGCTAGGCTTTGTGTAGGGTTTTCCTTCTGTGCAGGTTGTGTTTTGAGAGTGTTTTTGTTCCAGGGCCTAGATAAGTCACTGAGGCTCTCTGGAACACTTGTTGTGTGGCTGTTGTAGCCACCGGCCTGATCGGCTCGTCCACTGTCGGCCGGTGTCACCGGGTCCGGCCGAGCGCAGATTCATCGGTTTGGCCAGGTGCGGCACGAAGCGACAAGCCGTGCAAGTTTTCGCTGTGCGTGTTGGTGTGTTTTGGCTTGGAGGGTTGTTTGTTGGTTCCTAGGTCCAGTAGCATTCCAGTGGCTGCGTGGGCTTGGCCAACTTGGGTAGTGAGTCAAAGACGTGTGTTGGAAGCCGTGTTCGTCTTGTTGGAGTCCCCATCTCCTTCCAGAAGAATTTTTATCGGCTCCCATTCACTCCCCCCTCTCTGGTTCGCCATATCGGTCCTTCAAGTTGTATCAGATCCGGTTACGGGTCTTGATTGACTCTAACCAGTCTAAGATCCAAGGATGGCATACCAGGAATGGGGATCGAGTCCTCCACACTTCGATGGCAAGAACTACCAGATGTGGAGTAAGCGGATGGTAGCATTCCTCCGCAGAAAGGGTCAGATCCTTTGGGATGTCACGGTGGACACATGCTATGTCCAGCCGATGAACTTCCTTACTCCAGGATCGAGGGACATGTTCGACACCAACAATAAGGCGGTCGACTACTTGTTTTGTGCTTTGTGTCAGCCTGAATTCGACTGGGTGCACACCGAGCACTTGGCTTGTAGAATCTGGTCGGTGTTGAAGGAATCTCATGTTGGGAATGCCCAGGTTCAGGCTCGGATGTATGCGACCTACCGGAGAGAGTACGAGAACTTCACTCATCTCCCCAGTGAGTCCATCGATGCCTTATTTCAGAGGTTCACGGTGGTTGTGAACAACATGAGGGCCAATGTAAACGTGCTCCCGTACGATGATCATGATAGAGCCGTCAAGCTCTTACACTCTTTGGATCATACGGTTTGGGGCGGAAAGTTCGAGGCCATTGTGGAGTCGGAGAAGTATGACACTCTGACCGTGAACGAGCTATTCTCGAAGCTCAAGCGGCTGAGGTGGATAGGGGCATGACAGCCAAGATGGAGGGCCCAACTAACTCTCATAGTCTCGCCCTCATCGGTGGTTCGAAAGGAAAGGCTAACGCTAACCCATCCACCACGATGTTCTCTTTGTCCTCTTTGATGTTTTTGCCAAATGAGGAGTTCGACGTGCTTGGAGAGGACGAGCTAGCGCTGCTGACCAGACAGTTTGAGAGGATGCATGAGAACTGGGTGAACTCAAGGAGGAACTCGAGGGTGTGTTTCAAGTGCGGCAAGGCCGGACACTTTTCGCCAAGTGTCCAAAGGTGAACAACCACGACAAGCACAAGTTCAAGGATAGGAGGAAGAAGTCCAAGAACAAGGATCATGGACATCGAGTCTGACTCCGAGGACACGTCTTCAAGCTCGAGTGAAGAAGAAGAAGAAGAAGAAGAAGAAGAAGAAGAAGAAGAAGAAGAAGAAGAAGAAGAAGAAGAAGAAGAAGAAGAAGAAGAAGAAGAAGAAGAAGAAGAAGAAGAAGAAGAAGAAGAAGAACCTCTGCAAGTATCTCAACGGCCTTTGTGTGACGGGCCTGAGCCTCAAAGACGACTTCTGCGGCATGATCCACAGCTCCAGCAGCAAGAGAAGCCAGAAGGATGCCTCAGACTTAGATTCCGAGGATGAGGTATGTAATGAGCTCTCTTCCTTGCGCAAGAAGAATGAGGAGTTGGCTGACTTGCTTGATAATCGCGATCACATGCTTAGAGAGGCTAAGAAGCTTAGGAGGGAGCTTAGATCTTTGCTTGAGGATGCTAGGACTAGAGTGGCTGAGCTAGAAACACAGGTTCTTGATAGCAAGCCTGAAATTGATTCTCTTAAGTCTAGCCCTGTTGTTTCTGATGAGGTTGATTGTGTTGATTGCTCTATTTTCCTAGCTGACTTGACTGATCTTAGGGAAAAGTATGCCTCCAAGTGTGAGGAACTAGATGTGCTTAGGGATGAGCTGGCTGAGCTGCAATCTAGACCCACTTTGCTTGGTGCTTGTACTTCTTGCCCTAGTTTGCATGAGAAAACTGTTGAGCTTCGTTCTCACATTGTTTCACTTGAGGCTGATCTGAAAGTGCCTATGCCTACCTCTTGTTCTACTTGTGAGTTGCATTCTATGAAGAATTTGGAACTTGCACAATGTGTTGACCATTTGCAGGATGAGAACAATAAGCTGTGTGTAGTGCTGAGTTGGTTGTCTAGTCAGGAACCTTAGCTTGGTATGATGATTGCGAGTTGTAAGCGCTTTGATGGTTGGGCTTTGGGATTTGATAAGGTTGGTGAGGGCAGTGGTGAGAGAGAAGGGAAATTCGGGAATGTTTCAGCTCCACCACAACCCACACCCAAAGACATGTTTGTATCCAAGCCAAATCATTTGCTTAAACCGAGCGAGAAGGTAAGTGAGAAGACTAGTGAGAAACCATGCGGGAAGCCTAGTGAGAAGCCTTGTGAGTATTGTGGAAAGGATGGTCACAAGAGAGAGTTTTGCTACAAGAGAAGGAGAGAGGAGAGAATGGCTAAGGAGTGGGCAAACAAGGACGGGTACCACCTTCTCGTGGTGTGCCTGAGCCTTGTATGCCATTACCTAAGGGAAAAGGTTTTGTGTATACGGTTCCAGCATGGAGAGATAGGAGAGTCCCAGGTGAAGGCAAGTTTGCTGGACGAGGACCACCGGCCAGACCGGTTAGAGTGACCGGTCGGACCGGTGCTAGGCAGAGTGCTGGAGAGTTTGGTTTCCATGGCTGTGATGCTAGAGGGTTCAGTCCTTTCAGTCGTGGAACAAATGGTAAGCACCTTAAGTTTGGTGGTGTTGAGTTTACTGGACGTTCTCCACCTCGTGATTAATACGAGTTTGGGAGAGGTCGCAGTTTTGAGTCTCAGAGAGGCTACGGATTATGGTCTTTCTTTCGTGGTACTCGTACTCCTCCAGTGAGACGAGAGTGGTTTTCCCATGGTGGTTCTAGGTTTGATAGGTTTGACAGGATGCAGTTCTGATAGGCGCGATAGGTTGAGTGTTGCTAACCCTACTTTTGAGGAAATGGCCCAACACTGGTTTAACACCTTTGGAGCTAACCCCAATGTTGAGTCATTTGCTTGTGCTCTCTCTTGGTTTTGAGTTGCAAGTGGATGGCCCGGAGAACTTTTGGTTGATATCGGGGGTGGTTCTTCGGCCTCATACCCCGGTGGTGACATGGAGGTACATCACTTTTGGGGATGGTGAACAAGGACGAGTGACTTCTGAAGAAATGATAAAAGTAAGTGAATTTGTGACCTTCAAGTGTGTGGTCTCGGTCAAGCCACTTGGTTTGTTTCGCTCTTTGCCCCATCTCATGTGTGTAAGGTGAGCTTTGTATGCTCTTTGACCTTAATGCATGAGTTTAGGGGGAGTCTGTGTGCTTAGTGTGCTCTTTGCTCTATCATGTGTACTAAGGGTGAGCTTTGTATGCTCTGGGGCCCTAGTGCATGTGTTTAGGGGGAGCTTGCAGGTTTTGTGCTCCTTTGCTCTTTTACCGGTGGTGTCGAGCCCTTTTTGCCTCCCCTCGAGGAGCCGGTGGTTTGTGAGCTTTGTGTGGGAGCTCCTTTGTAGCATATGTATAGCTTTCCTTTGTGCATTTCTTGGATTTGACATGGCATATGTAACATGATGTATAGGCATCCTTGTATCTTAGATTGCATGCATTTTGTATCATATGCATGGGTTAGGAAAAGCTTCTCCTATATACATTGTTCACCATGGAATGATACTTATGTCTTTGTGAGCTTGTTTAGTAAGCTATGGTTAGTTTGACTTAGCTCTTGATAATCTTGGTTTATATCCATGGTTGATGGCTATGTTTTTGAAATAGAGTCACATATATGCTCTCTCATGTGTAAATGCCTTTATATGATCTTGACATGTTTTAGTGGCTTGGTTATGCTTAATTTGTGGTTGGATAGCTAGTTTATTGATCATATGGGGCCAAAGGCTCATTTGCCATCATGAATGTTTAGCCCTCTTGCTTTATCTTGTGGAGGGACATAAGTTCCTTTTTGTCGCAAAGACATTTCATGTACCAAATTCGAATCTGAAAATAAAATGTAAAATTCTTGGAAAATGTGCTCCCATGTCATATGTGCTAAATTTAATTTGCTTTGGGTGCTAAACCGTTGCATGATGCCTACAAATGAGAAGTCTCATACATAGAAGTAGGCACATGGCTCGGTGGCTTTGACATGACATGAGGTGCTTGTGGGTGTTTGTGATGGTCTTATGATTAGAATGGTTGTCATAGCATGAAGTTTGTGTGGATTTTCCATTTTGACATGTTTTGATCATGTTTAGAACTTTGCTCATGAGAGGTAAATTTTTAGCGAAATTGCCCAAATCCATCTTAGCTTCGTCCAATGGTTGTGAAACTTGGTGATCTTGTAGTTGATGTCAATAGGAAGCTATAGGGTATCTAACTTGCTCATTTGGACATGTGTAGAATCCTATGTTGAATTTTGTCTATTTGAGAAGCTCTAGGTTGAAAATTTTGCATTTTTGGCTTGATTCATGCATTGTCAACAAGGGGGAGAAGTTTGAGCTTGAAATGGCTTGCTGGATGCATTTAGAAGGTTTTCAGGTGGTTTCGAGCCTTTTCTGGGTTCTGTTGCACACCGGTCTGACCAGTCAGAGTGCTGGTCCTGTTCACATGTTGCACACTAGTCTGACCGGTGGTGTTGACCAATCTGACCGGTCAAGGCTAAGTTGTTGCAGCTGCCCTATTTCAAGTGGTGTCTTGCATGCATTTGTCTAGGGGGACTTGCATTGTTTCAGGGGGAGCTTGCATGTGTGCAGGGGTAGCTCTTTGTGGTTTTCGAGCTTTGGTTTGGTGGTTTGAGCTCTTTGCTTGAGCATAGTTTTGTCTCGGATGTGTCGAGCCATTGCCCTTGCCTAAGGGGTCCGAGATGTGTCTTCTTCAAGTAATCTTGCTCTTTGCCTTTGTTTGGTTTTCGATCGCTTGTTGGAGTTTCTTTTTATTCATTTCTTTCCTTTTTTTTTCTCTCTTGTTACTTTATGTGGGTGTTGTCAATGCACTCATCAAGGGGGAGATTGAGGACCATGTGTGGTTCGAGGACCGGTGGATGGTCGCTTCCTTGTGTGATGAGTGATTGACAACGTTGTGTGGACTGATTCTTGGCTAAGTATTGCAGGTGCAGGTTGCGGCTTGACTGGTGTTGGTGAAGGTGAATAACAAGCGCGAAAGGTCGTCGCCAGTGAAGGACCGATTAGGCGACCGAGAGAGAGGGGGGGGGGGTGAATGGGAGCCGATAAAAATTCTTCTCGAAGGAGATTGAAACTCCGACAAGATGAACTCGCTCGGTCGGACCCCCGAAATCACACGCTCCGCACTTCTACCTTCCGTTTGCCAAGACCACGTAGCCACTGGAGTGCTACTGGTCCTAGGAACAAACACTACCAGCAACCTCAACACACATGCACCCACGACAGCGGAAACAACTCGAAAGCCGGCTGTCCGGGGGGGCGGTTAGACCGGGTATGGGGAGCGGTTAGACCGCCTCCACCAGGTAACCAAGAAATCCTCCGAAACACCTCTTCCGAGCACCAAAACACACCACGGTTTCACCAACAGAGATCTCTGGTCAGGGCCATGCTAGCTACCAGAAAATCTTGGCGAAAACCAAAACTTGACCCAGGGGCCTAGGGGCGGTTAGACCGGCTACCAGGGGCGGTCTAACCTCCTGTACCCAGCAGCGAACACCAAACAAGAACTCCTTGCAAACCGCACGAGAATGACCCAAAATTTCACCCAGATGCTCCTCTGATCAAGGAGAACAAACTCACACAGGAAAATCCGGCGAAACAGAACTTCGACCTGGAAGGCCCAGGGCGGTTAGACCGCCCCCTCCAGGCGGTTAGACTGCCCCTTCCAGAAAACCAACCCGCGGGTCAAACCTCAACTTCCTCACGTCCGATCTCCCGAATCACTCCATGGATTGTAGAGAAAGTTTGGGAATAGCTGGGTTACCTCCTGGGCAACCTCTACCTCAAAGGAATCGACCCGAATCGCTCACAATCAAGAGGAATCGAAGAAATCACCTCTCTAGGTCAAGAACTCGCCCAACTCGAAAAACCACCAAATCGAGTCCGATTCAAGAGAGATTTGGGGGCAAAGTCACCAGCCAAAGAGGCACAAGATCCTCATACGTGACACCCACCAAAAACCCCAAGAAATCGTCCTCAAAACTCCGCCAACAAAGAGCTCCGAAAATCAACACAGAGAAGGACGGGAAAAACACTTCTCAACCTTGAGGAACAACGCCAAACCATCTATACATACCATGAAGGTTCGTACAAGGTGTAGCTTGCCACCCATACATCCATCCCTCTCTCTAGATCTCACATGAAGCTCTCAAGCTAGTCCTAGGAAAAACTAGTGGAAAATGAGAACGAAAATGGAAAAACAAATGAGCTAGGGTTCCAAGAGTTGGCTGGCATCCATCCCCTCAAAGAGTATATATGGAGGCACCCAAAAGACTAAACTACCCTTACTTAAAACTAGGTATACAAGCCCCTCAAGGGCGAATTTGGAAGTCTTCGGAACTTCTTCATCGGATGGATGCCCGGTGACCCCAACCTGCTTAGCCTCGACGCAAGCCTTGCGATCCCGACGTGTGTCCTACGCTTCGAAGCATCTCGGCGCCAGCGACCAGGGCGGTCAGACCACTCCCCCTGGGCGGTTAGACCGGCCCGGTCAATCTGACCGGCCCAGGCGGTCTGACCGCCCCTCCTGGGCGGTTAGACCGGCCTAGGTAGCCACACCTCCTCGTCGAGTCTTCGGCCTCGGTTTTGTGGCTCCACTGAGTAACCCAGTGGTTTTCTGGTGAACCACTGCAAACCCCGCGAACTTGGTGTAGCCTCTGCCAATCTCCACTCATGACTTGGCTCCCACATAGTCCCGGCTCGACCTTGGTTTTGAGGCTCTACCAAGAAACCATCCACGACTTCATCTTGCTGTTCATGCCACCATGCGGCCCGCACTTAACCCCGCTGGCCACCGGGTCCCTCGAATGAAGCCTACTTGTCTTCTCCACACTTGGAGGCCTCACCGCAATGACCTTTCACGCTTGTTCTTCACACCGCACCAACACGAGTCAAGCCGCAACCTGCACCTGCAATACTTAGACAAGAATCAGTACACACAACGTTGTCAATCACTCATCACACAAGAAAGCGACCATCCACCGGTCCTCGAACCACACATGGTCCTCAGCCGGTGAGGCCTCCAGGTGCGGAAAAGACAAGTAGGTTTCGTTCGAGGGACCCGGTGGCCAGCGGGGTCAAGTGTGGGCTGCATGGTGGCATGAACAACAAGATCAAGTCATGGATGGTTTCTTGGTTGAGCCTCAAAACCAAGGTCGAGCCGGGACTACGTGGGAGCCGAGTCTTGAGTGGCGATTGGCAGAGGCTACACCAAGTTCGCGGGGTTTCCAGTGGTTCACCGGAAAACCACTGGGTTCCTTGGTTGATCCACAAAGAGAAGACCGAAGAACCGAAGACGGTGTTGCAGCAGCTCCAAACCGGTCTGATCGGTGGGTCTGACCGGTCTGACCGGTGAGGAGCACCGGTCTGACTGGTGTGCGACGACACAGTCCGCAATCTTCGAAGTGGAGGACACACGTCGGGATCGCATGGCTTGCGTCGAGGCTAAGCAGGGTGCGGTCGCCGGGCATCCATCTGATGGAGAAAATTTGAAGACTTCCAAAACCGCCCTTGAGGGGCTTGTATCTCTAGCTATTAAGTAAGGGTATTTTATACTTTTGGTTGCCTCCATTTACTCCATGAGGTGAGAGGATGGCAGCCATCTCTTGGAACTCTAGTTCATTTGCTTTCCTATTTTCCCATCCTATTTTCTTAGGATCTTCATAGGACTAGCTTGAGAGCTTCATGGTGAGATCTTGTGAGAGGGTTGGATGATCGGGCGGCAAGCTAGACCTTGTATGAACCTCCTTGGTATCTATAGATGATTCGACGTGGTTCCTCAAGGCTTTGTTGTGTTGTTCCCGGTTGTTCTTGGTGGTGATTTTTGGAGCCCTCTCTTGGTGGTTTTCTTTGTGTGTTTCGGGACTTTTCTCTTAGGGGTTTGATGGGGAAATTTGTGTGAACCCTTCGTGGTTCTTTTGCCTTTGATTCCCCTTCTAAATCCGTGAGTTAAGGGGCTCGATTTTGGGGTTTTCGGTGTTCTAGGGTTAGAGAAGTTCTTGGCGGGATTTCTTCGATTCCTCTTGATTTGGCAAGTTTTGGTGGATATAAACTTGGCTATGGACTCCCCATGAGGTGTTCCTACTATCCCATAAGTCTTGCTCAAGTCAGTGGAGCGATTCGGGAGATCAAGGTTTGGATTTGGGGGAGTTGACCCGCGGGTGCTGTTCATCCCGAGCTGCCAAGGTTACACCGGTCTGACCGGTGCTCTTGACCGGTCTGACCGATGTGAACCATTTGTGGGATTTTCCTCGGGTGATCTGTTGGACTCGTGTGTTTTTGGGCCGTGGTGTTGCTGGTCAGTTCTTGGTCTGTTTGGGGTTGTTTTGCTAGGCTTTGTGTAGGGTTTTCCTTCTGTGCAGGTTGTGTTTTGAGAGTGTTTTTGTTCCAGGGCCTAGATAAGTCATTGAGGCTCTCTGGAACACTTGTTGTGCGGCTGCTGTAGCCACCGGCTTGACCGGCTCTGCCCACTGGTCTGGCCGGCACAGGCCATCGGTCTGACTGGTGCAGCACAGGCAGCAAGCCGTGCAAGTTTCTGCTGTGTGTGTTGGTGTATTTTGGCTCGGAGGGTTGTTTGTTGGTTCTTAGGTCCAGTAGCACTCCAGTGGCTGCGTGGGCTTGGCCAACTTGGGTAGTGAGTCGGAGACGTGTGTTGGAAGCCGTCTTCATCTTGTTGGAGTCCCCATCTCCTTCGAGATGATTTTTTATCGGCTCCCATTCACTCCCCCATTCCTGGTTCGCATCGGTCCTTCAAAGATGGTTCAAACTCGTTGCTCCGTCGGCTCCCCCGAGGCTCACCCTGGCGGTCGCAGTTCTGCAATAGTTGCGCAGAACATCATACTGAAGGCGCAAGGTCGGGCTGCTAAATCAAGACGACATTTGGCACCTTCTTCCTGTCGTATTTGTCAGGTCTGCGGTCTCCTCCCTATATTGATCGATTGAATTAGATTGCTTCCCCATGCTGTTTGGCTTTCTATAATATTCTTTCATGTTTGGGTGATTGTGGATCTACTATACCCTATCGCAAGAGTTTGTTAGAAGTCATTTTATTTGAGGTTTGTAGAAATTTGTAGATGAAATTGTTGAACTGCTTCCGCATGCCCTTTGCCTTTGAATATTGTTGTTGCATGCTAGGGTTATTGTGTATCTACTGTACCCTATCACAAGAATTTGTTCGAAGTCATTTTATTTGAGGTTTGTAGAAATTTGTAGATGAAATTATTGGACTGCTTCTGCATGCTCTTTGACTTTATATAATATTCTTTCATGTTTGGGTGATTATGGATCTATTGTACGCTATCGCAAGAGTTTGTTAGAAGTCATTTTATTTGAGGTTTGTAGAAATTTGTAGATGAAATTGTTGGATTGCTTCCCCATGCTCTTTGCCTTTGAATGTTGTTGTTGCATGCTTGGGTGATTGTGTATCTACTGTACCCTATCAAGAATTTATTCGAAGTCATTTTATTTGAGGTTTGTAGAAATTTGTAGATGAAATTATTGGACTGCTTCCCCATGCTCTTTGCCTTTGAATATTGTTATTGCATGCTTGGGTGATTCTGGATCTTCTATTCCCTATTGCAAGAGATTGTTCCAAGTCAACTTACTTGAGGTTTGTAGAAATTAAAGGATGAAATTATTATATTGCTTACCCATGTTCTTTGGCTTTCCATATTTTTGTTGCATGCTTGGGTGATGATGGATTGGGTGTGATCGTTCATGTACCGCATTGAACTTAATAAATGAAATTGCTTCTGATTGCTAATGATCTCAACTCGTATCTCTTGTTCTTGTACTTGTTCAGCGGGCCAAAGGGTCAACATCTGTAGTCGCTCCTGTTCAGACCTGCTCCAAGGTAACAAACTCAACACCTTTTTTGTTTCCGATTGCGAATGATCTCAATCCTAACCTCTTGTTCATGTACTTGTTTCAGCGAGCAAAAGGGTCAACATCTGAAGTCGCTCCTGTTCAGACCTACTCCAAGGTAACAAACTTAACACCTTTGTTTCCGATTGCGAATGATCTCAACCCTTACCTTTTGTTCTGGTACTTGTTTCAGTGGGCCAAAGGGTCAACATCTGAAGTCGCTCCTGTTAAGATCTGCTCCAAGGTAACAAACTTAACACCTTTGTTTCCTTAGTTCGAATCAATTACAAGGTCCTAATCTGACTTGGGATCCACTGTTACTAGATGGAAGTTACCAAGTCAATGATGCTTCTTCCCGAACAAATTAAAATAGAGGCAACCGAGTACTCAAGAATGGGTACCAAATCCTTATGTAGTAGTGTTGATGAAGAGCGAGTTGATGCTCCCAATCAGGATAGGGTACAACTTTGACAATGGTTTGTTGCTCACCAGAAAGAGTTATGTTGCTTGAAGAAGAAGACTGAAGAATCAGAATCAACTCTGAAAATGCAGTCTCTTGAGATTAAAAGGTTGCAGAAGCTAACCGATGACAGTGAGGACCTCTTTCGTCTACTACTTAGTAGTAAAAGATGAAGAGGTTAAGATCATTAGATCAAATCTCTACTTTCTCTTGTGATTATGAACTGAATTTAGCTTTGTTAATCAATGTTCCTTGTGACACTATTATCTTGTAATAGTTTGTGATATGTGATGAACAATATGGTCGTGCTTGATAATAAACAATAGTTTGCTTTATTGTATACAGAAATATGTGTTGATTACTATTTTTCCAACCAAATCGGAATTATTTAAAAAAAAGGATCATAATTGAAATTAAATCCATGAATACTGATGCATTATCAGTTAATTTTATATCGTCCATCAGTGGGCTTAGCCCACTTTTAATTGGGCCAAAAGTCATTTTTTGTCAAATTAACATGACACAGAAGGCCGCAACAATGTGCGAACTTGTTGGACTCGACCCAACCAAAACAGGCCCACCCTAATCAATTTTCATCTAAAAAAGCTACAATTGGGCCCAACAAAATCTTTTTGGGGCTATATGAACAACGCGAGCTGACGGAAACAGTTTTGGGCTCAACCCAGCTACAAACGGGCCAAATTCGTTTTATGACACATACGATTTGTCACAATTGGCTTGCCACATCGGATGCCACATCAGATTTTGTCCAACGTGGCAAAGTTGTAGGAACGAAGTTATGACGCATTGTATAGACGAATTTCCAAGCGTCATTAAACTCATGACGCCGGGAAATAAGGTCTCGTCATTAATCGCAGTTTGTGATGCTCGATTATTGACGGTGCGTTTTCGTAACAACTGACGTCATTAATCACGGATTATGACGAGAAATGGCCTTATTTGCATCACTAGTCGGCGTTTTTTCTTGTAGTGATGAGTTTTTCATATGAAATGATTTAGTTTCAAAATCTAGTTTCAAAAAAAGGAGTGGCTAAATCACATGCAGGTCCCACATGTCATCCGAACGTTGGACCCACATGTTATAACCCTGCTGTGGCTAACAAGGAGAGGCCACAACGGCTAGCATCAACAATGTGGCTAGCCAGTGGCCATATCTTGGCCCCTTTGAGTTGGGCACACCCATAGCCTCCCTGGCGACCCCGCTTCTTCCTCGCTAGCGACCCCACCTTCAGCGCCATCGGCGACCCCACTCTTCCTTATCGGTGACCCTACTGCTTCCTCGCCACTGGTCACCCATGTCATATGAGGGCTACACTAAATTTGGAAGATGATATAAGAAGAAAAGCACTTCATCTGGTGCAGGAGGGTGATTCCTTCACGAAGCCAAGGGCTTGTTATGTTCTAACACCAGAAGCAAAGATGAAGTTCTTGGAGTTTCTTAGAAATGTTAAATTTCCAGATGGGTACGCCTCTAATATATCAAGATGTGTCAATATGGAGGCAAAAACATTGAATGGGTTGAAAGCACATGACGGGCCTATATTGTTGCATAGAATTTTACGAGCTTCCCTTCAAGGGTTGGTGAGGAAAGAAGTATATGAAGCAATTGTTGAATTGGGTAGGTTATTCAAAAAAAATTGCTCCAAAGACTCTAAAGGATGATAAACTACATCAGATGAAGAAAGATAATGTAATTATCCTGTGCAAACTGGAGAAAATATGTCCTCTTTTGTTCTTCGATGTTATGGTTCACCTAGCAGTACACTTACCTTATGAGGCACAACTTCGGGAGAGGTTCTATATGGTTGGATGTATCCCATTAAGAGAAGATTGGGCAAGCATTTCATCCGCAATAGAGCAAGACCTGAAGGATGTGTTGCAGAGGCATACACTGCATACGAGTGTCTAACCCAATTCCAAACATATTTCAGTGACATTATTACTAGGTTCACAAGACATGAAAGAAACTTAGATGGAGGATAGAACATCTTACCCACTGATTCTTCCATTTTTGCACATAGTAGTAACCTGTTGGATGGTTCTAAAATTCAATACCAAGATAATGACTATGACTCCATCATTTGGTTTGTTCTAAATAATTGCAACGAGGTCGATGAATACAAAGAGTAAGTAAATATTGTCATTTCATTTCTGCCTGCCTTATTTACTATTAATCTCACAGTAAATTAACCACCTACTTTGCAGTATGTATAGGGCAGAGTTGGAACAACAACATGTCAACAATATTGACAAAATGATGTCAACACAATTTCCAACATGATTTGAGAAACATGTATGTCCATCTTGTTTCCTGCAGCTTACATATTCATTCTTTTTTCCTGCACCCTACCTATTTATTATTGTTTCCTGTAGAGTACCTATCAAAATAATGAAGGCACAAATGTTGATGAAGACATGTACTCACGCGCATGTCGACCTGATAGGCATGTGTAGTCATACACAACTTGTATAATTATTGGGGTACGATACCACACAATGGATTTTCATGCACAAACGAAAACACAAAACTGGACCATCAAGATTTTAGGTGAGCACAATGGTGATACTGTTGATTTCTATGGGACAGTGAAAGAAATTATTGAATTGAATTACACGGCAAACAGTAGAGGACCAAAAACTGTTATCTTAATGCGGTGTGAATGGTACAATCTTGAGGGAAGGACATACCAGATGCAACATGATGGTTACTTTAAAAGGATTAACATTGAAGGTCGATGGTGTTGGTGTTTTAGACCGGCAACCTACTAAGGGGAGTACCCGAAGTAGATGAATGTGGCCTCGCCGAGATCGGTAACTCGAAGGAAGAGACACGTGGCACACAATTTAGACAGGTTCGGGCCGCGAGGTGCGTAATACCCTACGTCCTGTATGCTGCGTAGCTCTGGATTGATTGGGCACGATTACAAGATGGTGCAATAGTGCGCCGTGATGAGGTTAGATGCTAGAGATCGGTCCCTGCCTCGCCTTATATAGTCCGGGAGGCAGGGTTACAAGTCGGAGTAGGGAGAGAGTACTAGCCGAGTACGTCTAGGAGTCCTCCATACAGTGCAGAACATGTACAGCTCCCTAACCGAGTACTACTCCTGTGTAGTCCTTGTGCTCCACGCCTTCAGGTGCCATGTAGCGCAAGCCGGGTAGTCCCAGGGGCCCACCGAGTAATCGGTCCTGGTACCCACTGAGGTAGTGGGCCCAGGGAGGTCCATACGACAAGCCCCCGAGTACTTTATAGTCGATAAGGATAGCTTCAAGTAGTCTTGACGGCCTTAACGAGTAGTCCTCAAGCGTCCCTGAGTGCTACAAGTCAAAAGTCCTCAAGAGTAGTCGAAGCATCCCGAGGCCGGAATGTACTCCGGTCGATGTGTGAGCAATCTTGAAGTCTTCTCGAGTAGTCCCAAGCGTCCTCGAGTGCGCCTTCGAAGGTCTTCAAAAAATGCCCGTCTTGTCTTGAAGCGGAGGGCGATATGGAGGTGCGATTGCAAAATCGCACTCCATATGGAGTAGCCCCCGAGCCTTAGGTTGAGCCGCAGGCTCTGGCTGAGGGTCCATCTGAAGTGTGTACTCTGCTCTCGACCGCCTCGAGAGCTTCCGCAAGGTTGCGGACGGGGAAGTTGTCGCGGAGGCGTCGGCGACGTTCGCTGCACTTCCGGTTGCGCTCACGTCAAGCGTCTCTGTTGGCGGTGGTCTCGTCTGCCGGAGCATCAGCAGAGAGCTCGTCGGAGGAGATGTCTTCCAGGTACTTGTCCTGAGCCATGCCTGAAGGCCCTGGGGTGTCGCCGGTAGCCATGAAGACTTGGCGATCGGGGGGTGCCAAGGCTGGACTCAGAGGGTGCCACCTCAGTTGGTGTGTTTGAGTCAGCCTGGGCGAGTGGCGTTCCCTCCTGGAACGGTAGCGAGTCGATGTAGGTGGTGTAGCATGAGTCTCCGCTTATCGGTCGGCGAGCTTGTGGTCCGGCCGCAGACGAATCTCCCGGCCGGTGTGGATGTTATAACCAGCCCAGAGGCCGGCCCTGACAAGGGAAGCTCAGTGGAGTTGTCCTCGGACTCAGGCTCCTCAGGGTTCGACCCGAAGTCGAACTCGTAATCGGGGTTCGAGTAGAACTCGGAGAGAGGGCTGGAGTTCGAAGCGAGACCAGGGGCGGTGTCGGAGTCCGAGTTGTACTCGGGTACAGGCTCCTTGCCGGCCCGGCGCGAAGAGGAAGCCCCCGTGCGGGCCCGGCTGAGGATGCGGGGGCCACGCGTGGAGTGCTCACGAGGTGAGGGGACCGCCTGCGATGGCTGAGCAGCCTGCTCGCATGCGATGGCCCATGGAGACGTCGAGTTCGAGTTGGAAGCGGACTCAAGCTCGAAGTCAGCGTGGTGGTTGAAGAGCGAAATTTCGCCGAACTTGCCGGCGAGTTCGCCTGTGACAACTTCGGGAAGCGTCACGAAGTCGGTCTTCGGGTTGGGCTGCATGGTCAGGCGGCGCTGGAAGGAGCCCGCGCCGTCAGCGCGTGCGGACCCGGTGCGCCGAACACGAAGGTGTCGCCACGGTTGAAGGCGACGGTTGGCTTCAAGTGGACGGGAGCCGTCGAGTTCGCCATGTGATCTCGGGCGAGAGCCCCCTACCGGCGCGCCGGTGTCGGTGTTTTAGACCGGCAACCTACTAAGGGGAGTACCCGAAGTAGATGAATGTGGCCTCGCCGAGATCGGTAACTCTAAGGAAGAGACACGTGGCACACAATTTGGACGAGGTTCGGGCCGCGAGGTGCGTAATACCCTACGTCTCGTATGCCGCGTAGCTACGGATTGATTGGGCACGATTACAAGATGGTGCAATAGTGCGCCGTGATCGGGTTAGATGCTAGAGATCGGTCCCTGCCTCGCCTTATATAGTCCGGGAGGCAGGGTTACAAGTCGGAGTAGGGAGAGAGTACTAGCCGAGTACGTCTAGGAGTCCTCCATACAGTGCAGAACATGTACAGCTCCCCTAACCGAGTACTACTCCCGTGTAGTCCTTGTGCTCCACGCCTTCAGATGCCGTGTAGCGCAAGCCGGTAGTCCCAGGGGCCCACCGAGTAGTCGGTCCTGGTACCCACCGAGGTAGTGGGCCCGGGAGGTCCATACGACAAGCCCCCGAGTACTTTATAGTCGAGAAGGATAGCTTCAAGTAGTCTTGACGGCCTTAACGAGTAGTCCTCAAGCGTCCCCGAGTACTACAAGTCAAAAGTCCTCAAGAGTAGTCGAAGCATCCCGAGGCTGGAATGTACTCCGGGCCGATGTGTGAGCAATCTTGAAGTCTTCTCGAGTAGTCCCAAGCGTCCTCGAGTGCGCCTTCGAAGGTCTTCAAAAAATGCCCGTCTTGTCTTGAAGCCGGAGGGCCGATATGGAGGTGCGATTGCAAAATCGCACTCCATATGGAGTAGCCCCCCGAGCCTTAGGTTGAGCCGCGGGCTCGGGCCGAGGGTCCATCCGAAGTGTGTACTCGCTCTCGACCGCCTCGAGAGCTTCCGCAAGGTTGCGGACGGGGAAGTTGTCGCGGAGGCGTCGGCGACGTTCGCCGCACTTCGGTTGTGCTCACGTCGAGCGTCTCTCGTTGGCGGTGGTCTCGTCCGCCGGAGCATCGGCGAGAGAGCTCGTCGGAGGAGATGTCTTCCGTGTACTTGTCCCGAGCCGTGCCTCGAAGGCCCCGGGGTGTCGCCGGTAGCCATGAAGACTTGGCGATCGGAGGGTGCCAAGGCTGGACTCAGAGGGTGCCACCTCAGTTGGTGTGTTTGAGTCGGCTGGGCGAGTGGCGTTCCCTCCCCGGAACGGTAGCGAGTCGATGTAGGCGATGTAGCGTGAGTCTCCGCTTACCAGGTCGGCAGGCTTGCGGTCTGGCCAGTAGACGAATCTCCCGGCCGGTGTGGATGTTATAACCAGCCCAGAGGCCGGCCCTGACATGGGAAGCTCAGTGGAGTCGTCCTTAGACTCAGGCTCCTCAGGGTCCGACCCGAAGTCGAACTCGTAATCGGGGTTCGAGTAGAACTCGGAGAGAGGGCCGGGAGTTCGAAGTGAGACCGGGGGCGGTGTCGAGTCCGAGTTGTACTCGGGTACGGAGCTCCTTGCGGCCGGCCCGCGCGAAGAGGAAGCCCCCGTGCGGGCCCGGCTGAGGATGCGGGGGCCACGCGTGGAGTGCTCACGAGGTGAGGGGACCGCCTGCGATGGCTGAGCAGCCGGCTCGCATGCGATGGCCCATGGAGACGTCGAGTTCGAGTTGGAAGCGGACTCAAGCTCGAAGTCAGCGTGGTGGTTGAAGAGCGAAATTTCGCCGAACTTGCCGGCGAGTTCGCCTGTGACAACTTCAGGAAGCGTCACGAAGCCGGTCTTCGGGTTGGGCTGCATGGTCAGGCGGCGCTGGAAGGAGCCCGCGCCGTCAGCAGTGCAGACCCAGGCGCCGAACACGAAGGTGTCGCCACGGTTGAAGGCGACGGTTGGCTTGAAGTGGACGGGAGCCGTCGAGTTCGCCATGTGATCTCGGGCGAGAGCCCCTACCTGGCGCGCCAGCTGTCGGTGTTTTAGACCGGCAACCTACTAAGGGGAGTACCCGAAGTAGATGAATGTGGCCTCGCCGAGATCAGTAACTCTAAGGAAGAGACACGTGGCACACAATTTAGACAGGTTCGGGCCACGAGGTGCGTAATACCCTACGTCCTGTATGCTGCGTAGCTCTGGATTGATTGGGCACGATTACAAGATGGTGCAATAGTGCGCCGTGATGAGGTTAGATGCTAGAGATCGGTCCCTGCCTCGCCTTATATAGTCCGGGAGGCAGGGTTACAAGTCGGAGTAGGGAGAGAGTACTAGCCGAGTACGTCTAGGAGTCCTCCATACAGTGCAGAACATGTACAGCTCCCTAACCGAGTACTACTCCTGTGTAGTCCTTGTGCTCCACGCCTTCAGATGCCGTGTAGCGCAAGCCCGGTAGTCCCAGGGGCCCACCGAGTAGTCGGTCCTGGTACCCACCGAGGTAGTGGGCCCAGGGAGGTCCATACGACAGATGGTGCAAGAATGATCCATTCATTCTAGCCAAAGATGCATCACATGCATTTTTTTTGGAAGATACAAAGTTGGGTGATGGTTGGCAAGTTGTACAAGACTTTGGCCACCGACATATATATATGATGTTGAAGAGGTTGCCCCATATCAACAAATCCATGAACAAGTACATATGAGGTGTCAGGAGGCATACCAAGAGGAAATTATACTATGGAAGACATTGTTCCTGATATGGATTTGTTGCACGATAATCAACCGGGAAGCCCTGTTAGTGCACACCTTGTTCAGAGCATTTGTGTTAATCAAAAAACACTTGAGCATGGTGAAACATGGAGTGAAGATGAAGATGAGACCTTCTTTGAGTACCATAATGCTGACGAAGTGAGGAGTGAAGATAATAGTGACGATGACTAACCTTTGCATCACAATTCTGGAGCTATTTGTGAACCATAACTTGTATCTAAAATTTGCGAACTTTTGTATCTGAATTTGTGAACCATTGTATCCAAATTTATATCTGAAATTATGTTGTGTGTCTTAATACATTTGTATCTGAAATTCTGAACCAAAACCATGTATGGAATGGTTCTATTAAAATGAAATTATGTTGTTGCATGGTTATGTTACATGCTGCCAAAATTTTAATGGATACATTTTCCTACCAATCATTTCATGGTTAGGTATATATGTTGTCAAAAATTCAATTGATATATTCTACTGCCAAGTATTTCATGGAATGGACATAATTTCTCACAAAATGCATTGGTTGGAATTAACATACATTCTGCCAAATTTTCATCCAATGCTGGCACATAATGTTTCACACATGAATAAAATGCATTGCTTGAAAAAAAGAACCAGATTGCATTGATTGACCATCAACTAGATTGCTTTGCTTGAAAAAGAACCAGATTGTTCGTACATTACAAAAGCCTAGACCAACTGCACTAGATTGCATTGTTCATACTACACTGCTGTCGGGGACAGCCATGAGGGTCCCCTAAACAACCGGGGGAAACCCGCTTAAACTCATAAAATACGCAAAACGCGAACTGATCCACGAGCCTAAAAACGCACACACTAAGCAAACACATCCCTGGCGGCCCCCGTGGCCCGCCAGAGCGGCACGGCTGAACGCCCCCTCGGGAGAGGTCCGCCTCGCTCGAGGGCTGAACGCCCCCTCGGGCGAGGTCTGCCTCGCTCGAGGATCCCCACGGACACGACGCCCCTGTTCCCGCTCGCACGTCCGAGCACTTAATGCTCTGACACCGCAGGACTGCGCCATGACCAGATGCGCCTGGGAATCACGCCCCGGCGCTGTTTCACCCACTCCCTGGGGAAGACCATCCCCGCCACTATACGACACTGTGAGGAGAGGCCGGTGTCAGCCCCGTGGCACTGTGCTGCCTACTTTCGTACGGCTAACACGTTGAGCCCTCAAAGGGGGCCGGCGGAACCCTCGAATGGGGGCAAATGCTTTTTCTATGACTACACAGGACTACACCGTGACGTCAGGCCAGTGGGAACGGTCTTCTCCGTCGCTGTCAGCCCTGTGCGGATATCCCCGCCACTACAGCGCCACGCTGGGTACTGCGACGACATCCCCAACACTGTTGAAGCACACGGGGACTGGACGTCACCACGCCCGCACTGTACCTCGTACGGACCCCCGTTGACGGCACCCTCGAGCCGGCCCGTGGGCGGCGGCCGGACAACCAACCTCTACGCCACCACCCTCGAAGTCGCCCCTGTACGGGCACAGGACTCGCCACGACGCCCCAACAGGAGCGAGATTCGCCAGGACAGCCGTCTACTCCATGGCACTGCTCGCCATGCCTTCACACACAGGAGAACAGTGCGGCACACCTGTAAACTGCTCTCTCCTTGGCCTATAAAAGGAGGGTCAGTCCCCCAGCCGCGGGAGGGGGGACGACGAATAGCAATCATACACACGCTTTTCGCCTTCACCACGATATTGGCACTTGCCTCAATCAATACCTCTGGGACTTGGAGGCCCGGCCTCCTCTCCCGCCACGCTTGTAGCCCCCCTCTATGTGCACCACGGTGCAACACAATATAGTGCCCCGAGCACACCACTGTTGGACGTATGGCCCCGGCCGGGACCAGGATAAAAACCAGTGTCACTAGTTGCTTAGCACCGACCATCGAGAGGTAGATCTCAGCGCTTCTTACTAGTTAGTGTCGGGACTAGATTCTGCACTGACAACTGCAATCATAACCTACAGAGGCTAAGATACATTATTTAGTGAACTTTACTTAATTGTCTCCTTTCCAACATACATCAACACACAGCGACGACCAAATGCTAAAACAATCACCAAAAGGTTGAACTTCCACATTAGATTGTCCACCTTGGCCTCAATCTTCAGTTTAGCAGCCTGCATATTCATGACCATTCTCCCAGATTATGCATCTTCTACCTATTTAGCTTCATCACCAATGGCCATTGCCCGTGGGAATTTTTGGAATGCGACAATGCCAAGCTCCTCCAGCTTATCCAAATACTGCCTTTGGAATTTATAGAACCCACAAAGCTTAGGAAACTACAACAATAAAAAACAATTTCAATCACCATGCTGGATAAACATGGATGTAGAACTTCTCAACTGACATCATACAAGTGGATGCCCACCGAGTTCTGTGGGCATTTGAAGAACACACACATGTAGTTCTCGGTTGTCTCCTTCCCTGACTACCTCTCTACCACCCTTGTGCACCCATAGTCAAGGCATGGGTCAAGGGGAGCCCGGTCTACTTAAATTACCAAGGGGATATGACTCCAGCTCCTACCTCGACCTTGGCTCAGATGGCTCTCAACCATCTTGGACGCTCCAGTAGCCACCTATTGACTAGAGCTTCCCCACTAGAACATGGTGTCGTCGTCGCTGGAGTCACCAACAGGATTCACAGCGACAGTCAGACTCCACCACCTTGACTGACGCTCGCCCAGAGTCCACCCGCCAGTTGAGATCCGTCACCTACCACGCTCCTTCAGGCCGCCCGCCGCACTTGGTCCAGCCCCCGCCGACAACCACTCTTCGCTCGCTCAGACACCGCCTGACGCCGTGTGGGAGTGGAGGATTTTCAGGGAATGTTTCGAAATGGATGTCACGGGAGAGATAGGGAACAAAATGAAAGGCTCAACGGCAACGGTCGTCGGTCCATGGCATGGTGCGGGTATATTCCCGTTGAGGGGCGTCATATTTGTACAAACATTCAATGATCCTCCATTGCCATCACATAAAGACAATACTTATTGTCACAAAATCACCATCGTCAGTTGGATACCTAATAGCCACATTTTATGACGGTCTTGGGTACCTATATGTGATGAAATAAATACCATCGTCATATATAGTTTAGATTATCCTAACTTTATGACCCTATGTACCTTGGTGTCATATTATGAGACATTGTGTGATGATATTTCTCCCGGTCTTGAACATTATCATCATAGAAGGTTGCTTTTCTTGTAGTGAGTGCGAGTCTAGTGATTACTTTGTGAGGTTACATTAAGTGTCACTATCTAGGTGTTTGTGTTGCAAGGAGGTGGTGCTTGTTACTCTTGGAGGTTGCCACCTCCTAGGCAGCTTGGTGGCTTGTGGCTCCGCTGAAGCTGTTGATAGGTAAAACTCGTATGAAATTTTGATCTGCAAGCGTACAGATCTCCTATGCCCTTCTTCACCTACGGGAGATCCCAAGGTTCTTGTCAACCCAAGGAGCAAGGGGATTACTAGCGTTTAACCTAAGACTAATCTAGCTGATTGAATACTTATGATAGAAAGATTAATCTATAAAGTAAAGACAAACTAACCCTAGATTACATTAAAGAGAGATTAAAGGTGCACAAGTATGAAAAACGTATGCCCATGGAGTGTAGGCACTTGAAGATGCAATCACCCAAAAACGTGGTAAACCCCCGATCCAATCTATCTAGGTGTGTGATCAAGGATTAGACTTTTCCCTTCCCTCGTACATGTCACTACGCGAAGGTAATCAATACTAATCCTAATGAACACGGTATGTTGACGCGATCTACGGGAGCAACCCCGAAAGCATGGTAGCTAGCCTTAAACATTAAGCATCATCAACAAAAGGTATGATAGACATATGATCCAAACAAGATATATAGGTGACTACAATTCAAGTTCCATTACAACTCATGGACAAATGAAAGATTTACCCCATCATGACGCTAGGCATGGCACCATTGAGATGGTGGATGCCTCCGATGAAGATGGATCTTCGTTGTCCTTCAACTCCGGCGGCGCCGTGGCAAGCTCCCAGCGTCCTCCTTCCTCGTGGCGAACTCCCTTGCTCTTGGCAATGATCTCTCCCGAGTATCCTCCCCCACGGGTCTCTCTCGTAGTCGATTTTCTCTTCCTCGGCGGCTCTGAGGGACTAGACGACGTCTCTGGCGAATGGTGGCTTGCCCACGCGATTAGGGTTGCATCTACTTAACACCGAGCAAAGGGGGACCCGAACCGCCACAAAAGTGGGTTGGGCCGGTCCGAACGGGTCGACCGGCCTGGGGCTTTTCTGGGCCGATTCGGGCCCGTTCTTCTCCCCGCGGCTCATCTTGACATTTTGCAGTTGGCCCCCTTCATTTGTGTCATTTTGAGGTCATCATCACCGCGATCAAGTTGAGGGGTCTTTATGCATGAACTTCCGGTCTTTGCATCTCGGTCCTCGGGAGTTCTCCATTCAAGCACATTGGTCCTAGCCACCTTTGGGGGCAAGTTCACACATGGTCGGAGCTCCTTGATTGTCTTGCAAAACGTTCTCCAAACTAGTTGCATCTCCCCGTATTTAACACGTGAATTCCTGCAAAAACACTATACTCCAAATGCACATCCAACGGTAAACTTGTTATATCATTAGCATGCCTAGTGGTAGGTTAGTTCCAAAATGAAGTTCAAACCATAACATAGCAAGTGTTCTTGGTTGATGGAAATCAACCACCAACATCCCCCCATGCTTAGATCTTGCTCGTCCTCGAGCAAGTTGCTCACAAGTTTTTCATCCATGGAGTTGAAACATGCTTCGTCAAATCCTTCCTTACAAGATAGTCAATCATTCATCTTTAATATAAGAGACATGAAACAAAGATCCTAATGTAAACATGGGCGTTTAGAAATTTACCAACTCAAGACTTACCCCACAACTCGTACCTTTCACTAGATATCCTCATCTCCAACCACACTTTCTTTCTTACTTCCATCGGAAAGTTTTCACAAGCTTTTAGAAATAAAATTCCTGCATAAAGTATTAGACAAAGTCCTCCTCCAAGTTCTCACATGTCACTTATTTAGAATGGCTATCCTAGATAATTTTATAAACTCTCACCTCCCATAAGTCTCTCATTTATAATGTAAGTGGAGCTATAGGTATGGCTAGCGAAGTTAGCACAAGTATTTTCAAGCTAAGAAAATCCTGTAGTGGTTGTTCACCTTCCAAGCCAACGATCATGAGAGTTAAACTATATGTAAGGGTATCAAGGATGAGAAGATTTAGAATGGTGGACATGTGCAAAGGGGAAAAGAATAATGACTTCAAGGCACTAATGATGTCCTCGATGTCGGATTGCACATGGTATGGAATATCGAAGATTCGTTCTCAACATCATCGCATCCTTCCTCGCACTTATCTTGATCTTCACTTTACTTATCATCCCTCATTATATCCTTCTTGCTTTGCCTTGGATTTTTCTCTCTTTTTCATTTTCTCTCTTTTTTCTTTTTTCTTTTTCTTTTCTTTCTTTTTCTTTCTTCTCTCTATCTCTCATTCTCTTTTTTTCTTTCCTCCACATCTTTATCTTCTATTCCGAAGCCTTTCTCCTATCTTTTTCCTATGAATACCAATCTGAATTTTAAATAAAAACCTTACCTAAAAATTGAACGAATCTTCGAGCATGGGTTGTGTTCAAGGAATAAGATGATAAAAAGATGTTTATGGTTTCGGGTATGGAATCCGGTGATGTATGGGGCATTCAATGTGAAATTCCCATTACCAATTATATGATGAGGCTAGCAATAAAAGATATAACATCAAGGACATGATCATTGCTTGAAATTATACCTCCCAAGAGAGTAAAGTCCTAACTCAATTCATCGTGCTAAACAACACTTATGGTGGAGTGTATATATATTGTTTAGGCCTTGTATAGGGTAGACTTGCCTCTCAACTTGGACAAAGAAATCACTAACCTTCATTGCAAGGGTTTTTTCATAATTTTTAGAAATAAATACCTCCAATATTAGTATTACTCGAAGCATAGCCAAAGTAAGGTCCTAGAGCAAAGTTGGGTATGGATACTTTCAAAGGTAAACTTCCACTAAGCACCACGGTAAACAATTATTCACAATGCTCATGCTCAAATAATAAGGACAAAAGAAAAACATAACAAGTAAAAGAAACAAAAGACTTGCATGACACAAAATATATAAGACTCTTTTTATTTCTTTTTCTTGACTCAACGCTAAATTAAGACACATCATGAGCTAAAAATTTTGAAAAAAAACACGACTCAAACTTGACTCGACTTTAAGACTTGACCCTCCACCACTTAAGCAAAAATTTTAAAAGAGCTAGCTCCCCCCACGCTTAAATCTTATGACGTCCTCATCATAATTTTTCAAGAGGTACAAGAGGAAAGCTAGCTACTACACCTAATGAAACTTGCCACAAGAAGAGCACCACTCCTTCAGCAAAACTCGGCCTAAACCCTATCCTCCCTATTTTTCAAGTTGCTAAAAAGGTCGAAAATGATAGGAAATAAACCGAGTCGTGTCCCAGAAAAAGATGGGCATGAACCGAGGTAGAGGCATGTTGGACCGGTCGGCATGGGCCGGCTGGCCTACCCCCTGGTTTTGGCCCCCCGTGGCCCATCTTCTGCAGGCCTATGTGTTTCGTGCATACTAGCCTATGTGGTGAAAAGGTCCAGCTAAAAATCACGAAAAGCACTTCATAAAAATAAGAAAAGAAAATGAAAATTTATTTTACAGAAAAATTACCTTGTTTTACGTCTTAGGCTTGACGCTCGAGCTCGTCCTCCATGGTGTATATGTCAATGTAGTCGATGGGCACGACATCGGGCTCAAGAAAAACCTTCAATCGCTGTCCATTAACCACATATTGGTCACCATTTATATCCATAATCGTTACCGCTCCGCTTGGCGAGACCGAGTGGACGACATACGATCCATCCCATTTGTTTTTCAATTTGCCTTTCCCGAATATCTTGAACTTTGAGTTAAAGAGGAGGACCTTGTCGCCTTCTTTGAATTTCTTCGGTTGAAGTCTTTTATCATACCATCGCTTCATTCTTTCCTTGTAGATGGTTGCACTCTCATAAGCCTTAAGCCTCATCTCTTCTAGTTCACTTATTTGAATTCTCCGTTTGATTCTCGCGGTATCCACATCAAGATTCCTTTCCTTGATCGCCCAATATGCTTTGTGCTCTAATTCCAAAGGCAAATGACAACATTTACCATAGACGAATTGATATGGTGTCATACCTATTGGTGTTTTATGTGTCGTTCGATATGCCCATAATGCTCCGTCCAACTTTTTCGACCAATCTTTACCTCCCTTTTCAACGGTCTTTGAGTTGCCTATTTGAAGTTTCTGCTTGACCATTGGTTTGTGGGTGGTAAGTTGTGGCCACTCTATGCTCGATTCCCAATTTGGACAAGCACTTTCTAAAACTATTTCTCGTGAAGTGTGTTCCTCCATCACTTATCAAAATTCGCGGGACTCCATAGCGTGGGAATATAACATTCTTGATCATTGATATAAATTCCTCCGTTGAAGCTCTTCAACAAGGGATGGCCTCTACCCACTTGGATACATAATCAACCATTACCAATATGTGCTCATATCCATATGAATTAGTGAAAGGCCCCATGAAGTCAATTCCCCATACGTCGAATATATCAATTTGCAAGTTATAGTTTAAAAGCATAGCATTCCTTTGAGATATATTCCCCGTTCTTTGACATTCCGGACAAGAAGCAACATACCTTTTCGCATCTTGATGCATCTCCAACTAATAGAACCCACTAGCCCATACCTTTGCTTGAGTCCTAAAATGTCCATAGTGTCCTCCATACTCACCCGAGTCACACTTCCTTAATATTTCGAGTCTTTCTTCCCTTGGTACGCACCTTCGCAAGACTCCATCCACTCCAACTCTAAAGAGGTAAGGTGCATCCCAACAATATATTTGGCTCTCGGCCATCACCCTTCTTTGAGCATGCTTATCTAAATGATCAGGTGGCATCTTTCGTATGGCTCGAATAATGTTGATCATTGAGGACCATGTGTGGTTCGAGGACCGGTGGATGGTTGCTTCCTTGTGTGATGAGTGATTGACAATGTTGTGTGGACTAATTCTTGGCTAAGTATTGCAGGTGCAGGTTGCGGCTTGACTAGCGTTGGTGCAGGTGAAGAACAAGCACGAAAGGTCGTTGCCGGTGAGGCCTCCAGGTGTGGAGAAGACAAGTAGGTTTCGTTCGAGGGACCCAGCGGAGTCAAGTGCGAGTCGCATGGTGGCGAGAACAGCAAGATGAAGTCATGGACAGTTTCTTGGTTGTGCCACAAAACCAAGGTCGAGCCGGGACTACATGGGAGCCGAGTCATGAGTGGCGATTGGCGGAGGCTACACCGAGTTCGCAAGGTTTCTGGTGGTTCACCAGAAAACCACTAGGTTCCTTGGTTGATCCACAAAGCCAAGACCGAAGAACCGAAGATGGAGGTGTAGCAGCATCGGACCGGTCTGACCGGTGGGTCTAACCGGTCTGACCGGTGGGTACCGGTCCAACCGATGAGGAGCACCAGTCTGACCAGTGTGCGACGACATAGTCCGGAGACTTCGAAGCGGAGGACACGCATCGGGATCGCAAGGCTGGCGTCGAGGCTAAGCAAGTTTGCGGTCGCTGGGCATCCGTCCAACGGAGCGATGACAAAGACTTCCGAAATCACCCTTGAGGGGAATGTATCCCTAGTTAGCTAGTAAGGGTATTGTAGACTTTCAGTTGCCTCCATATAACCCAAGTGGTGAGAGGATGGCAGCCATCTCTTGGAACCATAGCTCATTTTGTTTTGCTATTTTCCTCTTCCTTTTCTCTTGGATTTTCTAGGACTAGATTGAGAGCTTCATGGTGAGATCTTGTGAGAGGGTAGGATGATCGGGCGGAAGCTAGACCTTGTATGAATCTTCATGGTATGTATAGATGATTCGGTGTGGTTCCTCAAGGCTTGCTTGAGTTCTTCCCGGTTTTCCTTTTTGGTGATTTTCGGAGCCTTTTTCTTGGCGATTTTTTCGGAGCGATTCCGAGGCCTTTCTCTTGGGGATTTGTTGGGGGATGTATGCATGAACCCTTCGTGGTTCTTTTCTCTTTGATTCCCCCTCCCAAATCCGTGAGAAAAGGGGCTCGATTTTGGGGTTTTCGTTGTCTTAGGGTTTGTGGTGTTCTTGGCGGAAATCCTTCGATTCCTCTTGATTCAACGAGTTTTGGTGGACCATAACTTGGCTATGGAGTGCCCATGAGGTGTTCCTACTATCCCCAAAGTCTTGTTCGGATCCGTGGAGTGAATCGGGAGATCGGAAGTTGGATTTGGAGGAGTTGACCTGCGAGTTCTGTTCATCCCGAGCTTCCCAGGTTTCACCGGTCTGATTGGTGCTCTTGACCGGTCTGACCGGTGTGAGCTCTTTGTGGGTTTTGCCTCGGGTGAGTTGCATGATTCGTGTGTTTTTGGGTTGTGCTGTTGTCGGTCAGTTCTTGGCTGTTTTGGTGTTGTCTTGCTAGGCTTTGTGTAGGGTTCTTCTTCCGTGCAGGTTGTGTTTTGGGGGTGTCTTTGTTCCAGGGCCTAGAGAAGTCACTGAGGCTCTCTGGAACATTTGTTGTGACGCTGTTGTAGCCACCGGCCTGACCAGCACTACTCACCGGTCTGACCGTTGTCATCGGTCTGACCTGTGTAAACACAGGCAGCAAGCCGTGCAAGTTTCTGTTGTGCGTGTTGGTGTGTTTTGGCTCGGAAGGTTGTTGTTGGTTCCTAGGATCAGTAGCACTTCAGTGGCTATGTGGTCTTGACCAACTTGGGTAGTTGAGTCGGAGACGTGTGTTGGAAGCTGTGTTCATCTTGTTGGAGCCTCTATCTCCTTCGAGAAGAATTTTTATCGGCTCCCAATAACTCCCCCCTCTCAGGTTCTCCATTTCGGTCCTTCAATCATCCAAGTGTCTTTGTCAAGGACGCGATATAGACGATCGTCTCTCATCTTGTCTTCGATGGGCTCTTTATCATCCTCACGATTCATTCTTAATAGATGGTCGGCCACAATATTTTCTGACCCCTTTTTATCCCGAATCTCCAAATTGAACTCTTGTAAAAGAAGGATCCACCTAATCAACCTTGGCTTGGCATCCTTTTCAGACAATATATACTTTGTTGCTGCATGATCGGTGTAGACGATTACTTTAGAATTCACAATATATGATCTGAATTTTTCAAAGGCGAATACTACCGCAAGCAATTACTACTCCGTTGTTGCATAATTTAGTTGAGCTCCATTAAGGGTTTTACTAGCATAATATATAGCATGTACCTTGCCTTCTTTTCGTTGTCCCAACACGGCTCCAACGGCATAGTCGCTAGCATCGCACATGATCTCAAATGGTTGACTCCAATCAGGCGGTTGAATGATAGGTGCAGTTATGAGAGCTCTCTTTAGTGTCCGGAACGCTGCCAAGCACTTCTCATTAAAATTGAATGACACATCTTTTTGGAGAAGATTAGACAACGGCTTTGTAATCTTTGAGAAATTCTTGATGAACCTCCTATAGCATCCCGCATGGCCTAAGAAACTCCTCAAAGATTTGATATCCGTCGGTGGTGGAAGCTTCTCAACCGCTTCAGCCTTAGCCTTGTCCACCTCAATCCCCCTCTCGGATATCACATGTCCCAACACTATTCCTTGTTTCACCATGAAGTGACATTTCTCCCAATTTAGCACCAAGTCAACCTCCCCACACCTTGTAAGAACTTTATCCAAAATTGCTAAACAATCCGCAAAAGTTTTACCATAGATGGAGAAGTCATCCATAAATACTTCAACAATTTCCTCGATCAACTCCGAAAATACCGCCATCATGCATCGTTGAAAAGAGGATGGAGAATTACATAAACCGAAGGGCATCCTTCTATATGCAACTGTTCCATAAGGGCAAGTGAATGTTGTCTTGTGTTGATCATCCGGGTGAATGGGAATTTGCATGAACCCCGAGTACCCATCAAGAAAGCAAAAATAGGCATGGCTTGCTAACCTCTCAAGCATCTCGTCGATGAACGGTAGGGGGAAGTGATCTTTCTTTGTTGCTTTGTTCAACTTACGATAATCAATACACATCCTCCATCCGGTCACGGTTCTTTGCGGTATTAGTTCATTCTTCTCATTCTTCACCACGGTCAAACCTCCTTTCTTCGGCACACAATTACGGGGCTCACCCATTCGCTATGCGGCACCGGGTAGATGATTCCGGCATCTAACAACTTGATAACCTCCATCTTCACCACCTCTCGCATGGCATGGGTTAACCTCCTTTGATGGTCCACCACGGGCTTGCATTGATCCTCCATATGTATACGGTGAGTACAAAATGCTGGGCTAAGTCCTTTGAGGTCATTTATCGAATATCCTATCACTTTCTTGTGCTTTTTCAATAAATTCAGGAACATGTCATTCTCCTTGGGACTCAATTCGTCGCTCACATTCACGGGATAAGTCTTGTCTGACCCTAAAAATTCATATTTTAATCCTTTGGGCAATGGCTTAAGGTCCACCTCCGGTACTTGTGGTTCTTCATGTTTAATTTCCCCGATGTCTTCAAATTTATCTTCCTCTAAGCTTCCATCTTGTGGTTCTAGTCCTTTTGTTGCTTCTATTAATTCTTCATCTAGCTCATTATTAGTTTCATTCCCCATTGCTCTTTGCAATGGATCCCTAAAGGTTTCAACAAAATGAAGGTTTTGTACCTCTTCGTCATCAAGAGGTAGGGGTGAGGCAATTCTAGAAGCGGGAAGAAAATTATATGTGTGATTATCACCATCAAGATTAATAGTTATTTTTCCTTTTCCGATATTTAAAACGGCATTAACCAACTTGAGAAAAGGCTACCAAGAATTACATGATCATTTTTATCATAGTAGACATCAACAATAAAGAAATCGATTGGTATATGTTTTCCGGAAATTAAAACTTCTAGATTTCGAGCAATTCCAATAGGTTTAACAATTCTACCATCTCCCATGATTAATCTAGTAGTGGTTTGAACTAGGTAAATGGTATGATCATGAATTTTATCAAAAAATTTAGAAGACAAGACACTTACTTGTGCTCCAATGTCACATAACGCCTTGCAATCAATGTTGTTGACCTTGCCATCTATATGCGGCGATGTCTTCTCTTCTTCATTGGATCCTATGGCATAAATTTCAGTGAGGCGAGCGAATGGTGATGCCTCGGGCTTGATTCCCATAATCCTCTTTGCTTCGGCCACATGGTCCGGATCCACTTCTTCTTTGCTAAAGAGTTTTTGAAAGACTTCCCCGGTTGTCTCTAGGTCGTATGGTTGTTCCACATGTTTCTCTAGTGGAAAGTCTATCTCCACGGCTTTTTCCATCCCCTTTTGATTAGGGAACGGTCTTCTCTTGTCAAAAATTTCTCCAAAATCATTTGGGACCCAATCCATTTGCTCGAACTCCCTTAGTGGCTTCGCGCTTGACATAGTCCTTTCACTTGCTTTGCTTGTCTCGGCGTGATCACTCTCCGGGATGGTTCTAGCTTCCGCGTGTTTGATTTGTTCAACCTTTTTCAGGATTGGCTCCTCTTTCTTCTCTTCCGGGATCGTATTTCTGAAAATTCCAGCAAGTGGTCTCACACTTGTATCACATTCCGGCTTCCCCGAAAGTCGTGTTTCCCAATCTCTTTGCATGGCTGCCGCTTTGTTTATTTTTTGTAGAAGTTGGGCAGCTTTCGTGAGTGTTTTTTCATGAGATCCCCTCCTGCACACATTTGAAGGTATCACATGCAACTACGGGTTAGGGAAAAGAAAAATGTATGCAAAAGTACATCACCGCGAAATCCGAGTCTTGGTCCTTGTTCAACTAGCTCGTTGAATCTATTCCATCCTTGATCAATCCCCTCTTCTTCTCCTTGCTTAAAGTTAATCACTTGCATCCTTATATGTTGAATCTTTCTTATAGGGAAAAACTTGGCACAAAATTTCTTTATCAATTGATCCCAATTTCCCTCGACTTCGAAGGATGCGAATGAATACCACTTAATTGCTTCATCGGCAAGTGAATAGGGGAAGAGATTTCATTTAAACCAATCATCGGGGACTCCCTCTTGACGTACTGTATTGCATAATGTCGTGAAGTGCTGGATATGTCTATATGGGTTGTCCGTCTCCACTCCTCAGAACGGATTAGTTGCTGCCATCTCAATGATTCGAGGCTTGATTTCGTACCTTGTTGCTTGGAGAACCAAGTTCGATTTTTGTACCTTGATGTCCTCACATCGAGGGCCAGCATAGTCTCTTAGCGATTTTTCCGGTTCCTCCAAGGGATTTCGAACGAACGCCATCTAGACAATAAAAAAACAAAAACAAAAACAAAAAGAGTGTTTTTCTAGAACAAAGGGGTTAGATGTTAGTAATCAACAAAATCAATGAAAGATTAATGAAGTAAACTAGCTTGCTCCCCGGCAACGTTGCAAGAAAAAGGGGCTTGTTGATAGGTAAAACTCGTATGAAGTTTCAATCCGCAAGCGTACGGATCTCCTATGCCCTTCTTCACCTACAGGAGATCCCAAGGTTCTTGTCAACCCAAGGAGCAAGGGGATTACTAGCGTTTAACCTAAGACTAATCTAGCTGATTGAATACTTACGATAGAAAGATTAATATATAAAGTAAAGACAAACTAACCCTAGATTACGTTAAAAAGAGATTAAAGGTGCACAAGTATGAAGAACGTATTCCCATGGAGTCTAGGCACTTGAAGATGCAATCACCCAAAACGTGGTAAACCCCCGATCCAATCTATCTAGGTGTGTGATCAAGGATTAGACTTTTCCCTTCCCTCGTACATGTCACTACGTGAAGGTAATCGATACTAATCCTAATGAACACGGTATGTTGACGCGATCTATGGGAGCAACCCCGAAAGCATGGTAGCTAGCCTTAAACATTAAGCATCATCAACAAAAGGTATGATAGACATATGATCCAAACAAGATATATAGGTGACTAGGGATCTTTTATAAGGTGCTAGGGAACATAGATAGAGGGTTGTAATCTTGGCTAGACCTATAGTTTTTATTCCTCATTCGTTTTAGTTAGCTGGTGTGTTAAGGTTTTAGAAAGGACTATTCACCCCCACCCTCTAGTCCACCATCTCGACCCTGCAGAGCTCCGGACACCGCGCCCAGTCGGGCGAGCCTCAAGTCGATGTGCCTTAGCAGGAGAGGTTCGACCAGTGTGCCCCTGGCAGGCAACTCTAGCCGCCACGCGCTGGCAGAGGGAAATGGGGGTGGCATAGTGTGGTGAGCTAGTGGGTCCCCGGCGAGCTCCTCCCAACCCGTGCTCGATCTGCCTCCGCCCACACTCGCTCCGCTGCTGGGAGAGATAGAGTAGGAGCATGGGTAGGAGCAGCGGTGAGGGAGGGCCGGCCGGAGAGGGGCACCTCTAGTCATTGTCGTTGGGGAGAGAGGAAGAGAAGATTAAGAGAGGCAGAGAGGTGAGGAAGAGATTGGGTAGTGTAGATAAGGTTTGGGATTTTTTGGTTTGCCTCTTTTCGGTTTTGATGATTGTGTTTTAGTCCTTAGAACTTCTATTACCTAGCGTTTTATCCTTAAAGCTTTTAATTCCTCAAATTTTAATAACAAATGAATTTTAACCGAAGATAGTTGTTAAAGGTGGATGAAAAAACATATGATTGTTGGATATAGAGCAAACATATGGACTAAAATAGTGTGGAAGAAGTTGATATAAAGCAAAGAATCTTGTTGATGTGGTTAAAATATTCTTTTTAAAATAAAAATAGAGTAACAAAGTGTCAATAGTGTACTGTCAGCTAGTTCCTACCTCCTGATGCTGGCAACTAGCCCCGCATGCTCAACCCGTGCACTCCATGCCCATGTAGGATGGCATTGCTCGACGTGCCCCATCCCTCCTCCACGAAGGTGGCGCGGGCGTGATGGTGAGATTGGGATGATGGTGTGGCTTGGGTAGATGATGGTAAGTTTGGGAAGGCGCGGATGACATAGGACGATGTTGAGGAGGAGGGTGCGCGAAAGGAGAAAGGCGAGGCCGGGTAGACGACGACGAGAACGTGGCAGATGACAATGGGGTTTGACAGTTTGAGAGGTGCAAATGACGTTGACCAGTAAGGTTAGGGTGACGTCAACACGACGGGGACGACGGCTAGAATTGAGGAGCTGGAGGGGTGGTGAGGTGATGACACATCTAGAGCAGGCAATGGTAAGATAAGCATTTTTTCTCATGTGCAACACACGATCATAATTCCTAGCTTTATCACAATTTGTTCATTTTAGCTAGTCAACTTATTTTATAGAGACTCTTGGAGATGTTCTAAGGGGTTCTGTTTTGAGGGGGGTATTGCATGTATTTTTCACATATTATTCACAAGCCAATCTGGAAAATGCAGCTTTTTGGCGGGTCAAAAACTAACTTTTTAAAAGCCATCTTTTGAAAATCCAAAGCCAAAATAATAGACATGACTAGCTTATTACGACAGGAGATCAAACAAGGTTGAGAGGGGAGAAGACGAAGGTGGAGTATTTAGATCACCATACATCGGGGGAGGGGGGGGGGGGCAGCCTTCGGACACCATGTTTCCTTACAACATGATATTCAAGAATACTGAGAAAAAGTGAGTCTTCCTATTAGTATTTTGTTTTATTCATGTGCTCATCATGGGCCGATAGATGCATACATGTTTTATATCTTTGCATTGAGCAAATGTACATGCAAGGTACCAGGCAGCTAGCTACCAATTCTTAACACAGAAGCAGTGGCCACGAAAGCCTACACACTTGCCACTAGGGAAACCTTCGGTCTGGCAAACCCTCGCACAGTTTGTGTCATGCATACAGGGGCCCTTGTACCGTTGGCTCGGCGAAAGACACTCCCTTGCCGGGCTCTTTTACAGTGGACCATATCACCAAGTGGTGTTATGCAGTATACGACTGTTTTTGCTAAGGGTAAATAGGAAATTTTTGCAACCTTTTACTAAATTTGGCAACCTAGGGCTAAGAAAAAATTCGTTTATGTCATAAGGAAAATTTGAAATGAAAATTTTTGGAAAAAATCATTTTTGAAATTTGAATTGGAATTTTTTTATTTTTGAATTTTGAAAAAAATGGCCATAGGAAATAGAAAAAAATTGAAAAAATGATTTTGAAATTAGAAAAAATGAAATATGTCACAAAAATTTGAAATGAAAAAATTGAAATTTTTCATTTTTAAAATAATTTTTTTCATTTTCTAAATTTAAAATGAAAATTTCCATTTAATCTTTTTTTTAAAAAAATTGACCATATCACCAAATGGAAATGAAAAAACAATTGAATTTAAGAAATTGTAACACCCTAATTTTTACTTTTGAGTTCAAATAAAAATTTTCTTAGCAACCATCATTCTTGTTTAAGGAATATAAGGTTTTTGTGCTTTTCTAGGCATTTAATTATTTTTGCTAATTAAATTAATGAAATATAGGAGTTTACTGTTGCATACATACTGGAGCATTTATTTTTGGTTGATTGAATTCAAACTTGTGTTTGAATTTTGTTTGAATTCCTTTTTCAAAAATGGAAAACCTTTCCTTCTTTCTTTCATGTTTGTTGCACAGCCCACCCACCACCCACCGAAGTCCGGTCGTGCCCCCTCAGCTTCGTCGCCGGTTCACCTTCGCACCCCCGTCTCTCCTCAGCCCGGGCTCGGCCGGCGGCCCCGCTGCGCGCCCGCCGGCCGCTACCGCCGACGGGCGGGTCCCGCCGTCATTCCCGACCCGAGCCGCCCTTGCGCGCGCCCCCGGCCGCGGGCCCGCACGCCAAGGAGCCCCCCGCCTCTATAGAACCCACCGCCTCGCACCGCGCCACCCCTTTCGCCTAAAACCCTAGCTCCTAAGCTCGCCGCTGCAGCCGCAAATCCTAGCACCGCCACCACCGTAAACCGCTCGTTCGCCGCCCCGCCGCCGTCGAGGAGCTGTCCAGGAGTTTTGCTGCGAGGTGAGGACTCTCTTGGTGTCGTTTGTTCGCGTCCTTTCCCTCGGGTTCGTTCCGCGTGCACTCGTTGGACTTAGTGCAGCGCCGCCGTCCGCCTCGCCTCGCCGCACCGCACGACGTCGTCGTCACCCGTGCGGCTATCGTGGTGCCATGGTCGCGTTCGTCATGAGCTTAGCTACGTCCAGGTGTCTTCCCCGCGGTGAATGGAGCACCCCAGCCCCAAATCTGCCTTGTGCCGGTGACTCTGCCGCCGTCCACCGCCGCTCGTCGTCGGTCGACCGCCGTCGGCCGCGCCCGCATGCTCCCTTGCCGCTGGATCTTGATCCAATGAATCAGATTCGTTTTTGCCTCGGGTCAAACCATCCAGGGCTGGTAAACCCAGTGTTGCTTAGTGGTTTTACAGTAAAAGCCCTTGCGATCTTTAGATTTACAAGTCGGTCCTCCCGCCTTAGGGTTTTCTTTGCAGATAGGTCCAGGTTTCTTCGTTTTAGCCAGAAAGTTTAGTTTTCTTTACAGTTTAGTCCTTGGTCTTGTTTACGCTGTATCTTAGTCGTTTTAGCTCTATTTTTAGCGTTCTTTATGTCCATGCAATCGTCTCGACGAGTAGATCGGTTTAGTGCCGCTGTTTTGTTCTGTCAATACTGTTTGGTGATTGTTTCTAAACATATTCTATTGTATGCTTGTATTTGAATGTGTGGAGCGTAGAGTACGAGCAGTTCGAGGATTTCGCTGCCGTTGAAGACTTTCAAGACCCTGAGCAGTTACTAGAGCTGGTAGAAGGCAAGTCCTTGCTTCATTCCCGTTGATCCTATTACAACATGCATTTTAATTACACCATATTTACTTATTGCTTTGCATTAATATGATGGGCCCGATTATTTAAGGATTGCCTAGTGTTGTTTATCCTATGCCTTGATCAACCTAGGTTTACTTTATGTTGGGTAGAACTTGCTAGAGCTTTACCTTGGTTTTGGGTGGTTAATGAACACTTATCAAACTGGCTTTTTTATGCTATCATTCATGTAATGTAAGAACACTTTATGCCTGTTAATTGGAACATGGAGCGACCACCCAGGAAAATAGTACAACCACAAGACATATGGCTCTGTCTTGGCTCATTAATTAGAAACTTTAGCATGTGGTATGTTTTACCTGAAAGGGGTTGGGGGCTGACGGTAGATGGTGTATAGTCCGACCCTCGGGCTGATCTGCTCTGTGGTAGCTTCGCAGCTGAGAGAGGTTTATGCGCTACACTGATTAGGTAACCTAGCGAGCAGCCCATGTTAGGGGATCTTTGTAATGGCCTCATAGCGTTCCTATGCAGCCACACCTTGGTAGTGTGGTATTATGCCTACTTTTGCACAGCGTGGTTGGGTCTAAAACTCTTTGAGTTTTTACGCGACTTGTGGGTAAAGATGTACGACCTCTGCAGAGTGTAAAACTGACAAGTTAGTCGTGCCCACAGTCAAAGGCGGCCTGGACCCTCACATGAGTAATTTATGAAAGATGGAACTTTTAAACTTGTGCATTGCATTCAATGGTTCCGTTGCACTTGTTAATTGGGTTTGGTATATACTTTCACTTGTTAGTAACAGTTGCCTAATAAAACTTGACCAATTAAAATGCTGACTTGCTTTACAACCATCAACTTCCACCATAAAGTCTTGCAAGTTGTTATAGAACTTTTCTCTTGTTGAGTACGACATGTGCTCATGCTTGTTGTTTCTATATTGCATCTACACTACCCGACTACTGCTCAGACGGATGCTTTGAGGACTATCCTGGAGAGTTTGATGAGTTCTAGGCGCTCGTTCTCCAGTCAGTTGCCTGTGGAGGACTTCTACGTTTGTTTCTCTTCCGCTGTTAGCTACTCGAACGATTGTTAGATTGAGATATTCGGTCATGTAATAAATGTTTAATACTCTCTATACGCTTTTACACTGTGTTTTGGTATTCACTGTGTCGATGCATGTGTGTAACTTGATCCTGGCGCACATGTATTCTTGCATTCGGATTTGCCCTTAAATCTGGGTGTGAAAAAGTGGTACCAAAGCCGTGTTAACTGTAAGACGTTAGCCTAGTTAGAACTGGTCGAAAACTAAGGATTATATAATAAAAGAAGCCACACATTGCTTAGTTTGCTTTATTCTATTTATTATATCTATTCTTGGTTTAATCTCATCCTTGATTGTCTTTTGTTATCTAAACTTGATCTTTCCATATATAGTAATCAGCACTTGTCTCCTCTATCTTAGATGGTTCGATGACTGAAGACTACTTGTGCTAGTGCTTACTGCTTTCCAAGGTACCTGGAGGACCAGGACTTCTACTGCTACTCCACGGAGAGTGATGAGCACAATGGCGACACGGAGGAGGGAAGTGGGGCGAACTCTGCTTCAGTGCAAGCTTCACCACCTGCTTCAGTCATTGAGCTGTCAGATGATGAGCCAGAAGAGGAGCAAGCTGAAGATCAGGAACAAGGAGGTGACCCAGATGACCACTCAGATTCTGAAGGCTCAGATCTGGAGGATGGAGAAGCTGATGATCAACCTGCGCCCGAGGAGTGGAAGGTGGTCGTTTGTCACCATGATGGAGGGCATGCACGCTTTCTGTCCAAGCTGAGGAGGCTTTTCCACCGTCTCCATCTGCATGTGACGATCGACTACGTTGGGCTAAAGAGGACACATCCCCATTATCCAATGCACTTGGGGAGGTGTCGATGCGAGGTTACTGTTCACCATGCTTTAGCCACCAGGGCTACCTTCGTTGCGGGGAGAGACGATGCTTCTAGGAGGGCTCTTTCTGCATGGTGTTATGAGGAGGCTCATCATCTCAATGACACTGTGTGGGGTGACTTTCCCCGCTGACATGCTGGAGCTGTGGGCAGCACTATCCCATTGGCTAACACGAACTTGGGACCGCGCTATGCAGCTCAAGTGGGACTTGTTGCAGCTCTCAACACCAACCATGATGACTCCAACATGGATCTGCAAGACCTTCGTGATCAGCAAGATGAGGACCGAAGGGAAATCAAAAGGCTTAAGGTAGTGATCACGAGGCAGGATGATGAAGAGGTGGAGGAAGATGAAGAAAGATGGTCTGCAATGTCACCAAGACCCAAGAGGACGAGCTATGGGTCACTTAGATCCCGCACTCGGATCATTTGGCCTTAGGTGTTAGGTGTCTTTTTATCTTCAGTTATAGAGTCTGCAATCGTTAGATCGAAACATTGGATCGGTGTGTTAGCTAGTGGTGTGTTTGGATGCTTGATTTGTGATCATTCGTGAGTTGGATGTAACACCCTAAAATTCCATCACTAAATTAATATAAGCAACAAGGTGTTTTAGATTTAATTTTCTAAGGATTAATTAAATTATCAAATAAATTTGGCCTTTAAAATATTTAAATATCATTTTAATAATTTAGAAGCAATAAGTGCTTGTGCATCATGATTTGAATGCATGAGTTTTGGTTGTGGTGTGGTTTTAAAAGTCTTAAAATATTTGTGAAAAAGTACTTAAAAATAATTGTGAAAAAAATTGTGAAATTTTGTGTGAAGGTTTGAATTTAAAATATGTTTGAAAAGTTGTTAAAAATGATTTGTGAAAAGCCTTTAAAATAGTTGGAGAAATTTGTGTTAAAATTTGAATTTGAAAAGATGTAAAAGATTTGAATTTAAAAGGGTTTGAAATTGGTTTGAAATGGATTTGAAAAAGAAAAGAAAAAAAACAAAACAGAAAAAAACAAACCCAACCCACCTCCCTACCCCGCGGCCCATCCCCGCTTTCGGCCCACGCGGCCCACCACCGCCAGCCCACCTCTCCCTCTCTCCTTTTCTCTCACTGATGGACGGGGCCCACCTGTCAGCCCCGTCCCCTACCTCCGGCCATCCCCTTCCTCCCCACGGCCGCACCTCCATCCCGCACCCCGGCGCCGCCTTCCCGCGCCTCCCGCGCCTCCCCCATCAAAACCTCCCCATCAAGAGCATTTAAAGCTCGGCCTTCATCCTCTCCATCAATCCCCTACCATTTCTCCTTCATCAAGACCCCTCCCCCTTGATGGTCATCAAGACCGGCCGCCGCCATGGCATTGATGGCCATTTCTTCTTAGGCCGATGCCCCTCTCCCCTCTTCTCGCTCTATAAAGCCGCCCCAAGGATCCCTGCGGCTGCCCCTTCACTCTCCCGCGCTCCCACACCCTCTCCTCACCTCCACATGCGTCGTCACCCGCCGATCCCGAGCCGCCGCCGCCATTAATGGCCGGCCGGCGAGCACCCGCCACCGCCTCACCGTGCCTCCTCCCTTTCCCCCTCCGCCCTATAAAGAATGAGCACCACCTCCTCTTCACCCCGCACCATTCCCCCTCCCTTTCCCTCGTGTGCAGCGCCGCTGCACCGGAGGAGCCGCCGGAGCTCCGCCGCGCCGCCCCGATCTCCTCCTCCGCCGTGATTCCCTCCCCTCCGAGCCCCTGGTGAGCTTCCTTATCTTCCCCTCTTCCTCCTGGACTTATTTCTCCGCGATTAGGTGCTCGGATGGCCGATCTGGCCATCGCCGGCGAGCTCCGCCGCCGCCTCTCCGCCGGCGCCGCCGGTCTCCGGCCGTCCGATCGGCGCGGACGGCCCCGGATCGAAAGGGGGCGTACCCCCTTGATCGGTCCACCGTGGACCGGTGGACCGGTCCACGGGCGCCGGTCCACGGCATGGCGTCATGCCTGTGTCAGCATTGCGTCAGCGCCGGCCAATCGCAGCCCGCCACGTGGCGCCACCGCAGCCTCTCCACCGGCCGCCCAGGCATTCTTGCAAAAAGAACCCTGCAGTTTAAAAAATTACATAAATGCCCTTCCACCTTAAAAAACCATTGCATATAAGTCCTGATTTTCATGCTTAGGCCCCTGCAGTCCTTGATTTCTCTATTCTAAAGCCCATCCTTGATCTTTTACATGTTAGACCTCCTAGTTTCACACATAATTATGTTTTAGCTCCTGAAATCTTGCAGAAAACCCCCTAAACTTCCAGACATTCACAATTTAGTCCCTGAATCTTGTTTTAGCCATATCTTTTCCGTCCTAGCTCCGTTTTAAGCGTTCTTGGTGTCCGCGTGACCGTCTTTTCAAGCCCGTTAGTTTTAGAACCTTGTTTAGTCCATAGATCTAGCGTTTTAGCTCTGTTTAACCCCGTTCTTGTTGCGTTAGGCTCATATAAACTCAAAGTACGCGTTAGGAGCAATGTTGTACATGTTCTTTGTTTTATATTTTATTTAAATATTAAATATGATTAAATCCTATTACACATGCTTTTCTAATTAAAATCTAATTAGAAGTTTAACACGTGTTTTCATAAGAAAGTTAATATGATTAATATTAAATGAACATTTCTTTTAATTAAAAGTTAATTAGATGTATACCTCGATTTTTATAATCAAATTTAATTTGATTAATGATTATGCAATTTGCTTTCTACTAAAATGTAACATAGGCTATATCCCGAGTTTTCTTAATTAAATGTTAATTTCATTAAAATGAATATAAATGTGTTTTAAATTATAATTTGATTAGAACAACTCGAAATATAAAGATAAACGCCTAGATACTTTTAAATGCTTCTTTTAAAATTAAATGTTTAATTTGCATAAATCATACTTGAATATTTATAAGTAAAATGGACTAAGCTTACATCGTCTTTTAAATACAAATATAACTTGCTTAATTATAAATAGGGTATTTCTCTGAAATAACCTATACACATGATTTTACTTAATTAAAAGATATCAAACGCATAGCTAGCTCTTGTTTGTGATCATCTAAACCTCCCGATAGTTCCGAGTGTTCCTTGTGTTCGCTTTCCTAAACCCAAACCCTGTTTTCCCTTTAAGCTTTTCATGCTTGGTGTATTGTTTTGTTTATTGAATGTATTCTTGTGTGCTCGTAGACATCGTCCCAGGTTTCAAGCGAGCAACCAGTTGAAGTAGATCAAGAGCAAGTGTTTGAAGAAGAAGAACCTTAGTGTTTAAGCAAGGAAGGCAAGTGGTCTTCTCCCCCTGCATGATTCTATTTTATCCTATGTAATTGCATGACAACTAAGTTTATATTTATTATGTTATTGCATTAAATTGATGGGAACACCCTTTTTTTAAGGACTTACCTAGACTTTTATCCACAATCCTTGGATCAACCCGGTTTAACAAATGTTTTTGGGTAGAATATGCTAGTTGCTCAACTTGGGTTGGATAAAAATGGTTTTCCAAGATAAAGGCTTGTATGTTTAACGATGATGCTTTTGGTAATACAAGATCATATGACTTAATCGGAACATGGAGAACCACCCAAGAAAACATGTGCAACCACAGTGTTACATGGCTCTGACCTTAGCCAATTAATTAGGTGTGCGATTGATCTGCTGGCCCTTTTCCGAAAGGAGCAGAGGGTGATCCGGGTTGCAGGGGTATAGCCCGGTCCTTTTGGGGTAGCAGCCTTTGCTAAGGTGCTGACCACTAGGGAGGGTTATGGTCCACCCTGATCTGTAACTATGCGGGTCGTTAGTCTTTTGTATACCTTTGTAAAGGCTTCGTAGCGTCCCTATGCAATCACACCTCGGAAGTGTGGTATGATGCCTGATCAGCATCGCATGGTTGGGTTAAAAGTTCTTCGGAACTTTTACGCGAGATGTGGGTAAAGTGTGCAAACCTCTCGCAGTGTAAAACTGATCGATCAGCCGTGCTCACAGTCATGAGCGGCTTGGACCCTCACATGACTAATAAACTTGAAGATGAGAATAAATCGTGGTTTGGTGAAGCTCGATGAGCTTTGGGTTTTTTTGGTTAAAAGTTTCTTAAGTGGGTTGGTATATACTTACATCTAGTAATTAGGCGTTCTTTAATTAAAAGTTTGACCAACATTAAAATTCTAACCGCTGCAAAACCATAGCCTATCCTTGATAGCCTTGCATATTCCCCCACTTGTTGAGTACCAACCATAAGTGTACTCAACCTTGCTTACCGCTGTTCAGAAGAGAACAATGATGAAGAGTTCTATTGCGACCTTGAGGAGTTCTGAGGCATGCGTCTCCCCCAGTCAAGTGCCTGAGGAAGCGGAAGACGAAGACTCGACGTGTAATTATCATTTTCTGATGTTAAAGACCTTCGTGTCTTCCGAATGAGTGTAGTAAGTTGTTAAACCCCTTGTTACATTTTTACTGTCTATGATATTACACTCATTTCGTCTATCATATGTGTGGGACTAGATCCTGGCACACATATGAGATGCATCTGGTTTCCCTCCGGAAATCGGGTGTGACATTGGATCTCTGTGTGATTGCAATGTGTTGTGGATTAATGCCACAATGACATTGGTTTAGTAATAGAGCTTCGTTAGTGGGTTTAAGTTCTGTTCTAATCGTCTTTTATCCATCATATTTTATATGTCATGAGGTTTATCTTAGAGCAAAGTCTGTTCTCGTCACTTCCTGACACAACAGTAGTGTTTATTTTTATCTCGATCTACAAAACTCCAAATCCAGTGAAACCAGTTGGGTTAGTTCACAAAGTTTATATATGATGTTCTATCAAAAATTCAGCATTATACAACATATATTCTGGGAGATACGGACGAAACACTAAGCCATCAGAATTTGTCAAACTCTGCTGACACAGCTGACTTCATTATTTCATATCTCGAGTTGTAGATCTTCGATTGAGGCAAATCCAGTTGGATTAGTTTAGTAATTTGATACGTTATATCTCCAGAGAAAAAATCATGATTTTTTGTTACCTGTACAGTGAGTTACATCTGATTCTTTACAGCTACCAGCATCTGTATTAATCCGGAAGTCTGCAATGTTTACTTTTTAAGCTTTTCTCTCATTGTCATAATCTAAATCAATGTTTCTAACGCTCAGATGGTGAACACCAGGTCCGGATCAGGAGTTGACTAGCCTCTAGTGATACGCCAAGGACGAGGCAGGCAACAGTTTTTCCAGACTCAGACGCAGCTCCCGGAGAACATGACCAACACGATGGACAACCTGCAGGCACAAGTCAACAACCCCCCTCAGCAACCACAGCAGCAGGCGCCCATGAACAAGCACAGGAAGTTCATGAGCCACCGTCCGCCAGTGTTCACTCATGCTGCAGATCCGTTGGAGACTGATGACTGGCTGAAGACTGTGGGAAAGATGCCCACTACAGCTTAGTGTGATGACAGGGAGAAGGTCCTATTTGCTGCAGGACGATTCCAGGGGACAGTAGGAGCACGGTGGGATGCTTATGTTGCTGCTCATGCTACGCCATACGCCATCACCTGGCAGGAGTTCACCAACAGCTTCAGGAACCACCACATTCCTGCAGGGCTGATGAAACTGAAGGAGTTCCTCTCTCTCAAGTAGGGGGGAATGTCAGTGGAAGAGTTCCGGGACAGGTTCATTGAGTTGTCTCGCTATGCACCAGAGGAGGTGGCAGATGATGCTAAGAAGCAGGAGCGCTTCATGAAGGGATTGGCTGGACCGTTTCAGTACGAGCTGATGTCTCACACCTTTCCATCTTTCCAGCACCTGCTAGACAAGGCCATCTGCTTGGAGTCCAAGCGCAGAGAGCTGGGGGAGCTAAAGAGGAAGGCCACCACTCCAGGACAGTCCGGGAGCAGCATTCGCCCCCGTTTTACCTCACCGCTGGGAGCACCGTTCCGTCCAGGAGGCCTGACAGGGAGTTATGGCCAACAGCAGCAGTACCAGTACCAGCCACAGTAGCACCAGCAGTTTCAGTGCTCCGCCCAGCAGTTCCAGCACCCAGGGCCGTAGACTCAACGCCTTGCATACCAGCAGAACCGTCTGATGACTCCAGTTGGTGCACCTGTGAGGCCCAGTGCACCTCATACCCTCGTGGGTAAAAGCTGGTACAAGTGTGGGGAGGTTGGTCACTATGTCAACAACTGCCCCAAGAGGACCGCCCCTAACAATCCTGTGCAGAACCAGCAGATGCAGCAGATGAGCAATGGGAACCAGACCCCGCAGAGCAACAAGGGACAACAGAGTCAGGCACGTGGCAGGGTGAATCATGTGAGTACTGAGACTGCTCAGGAGAATCCACAAATAGTGCTTGGTATGTTCCTTGTCAACTCCATCCCTGCATCTGTCTTATTTGATTCTGGAGCATCTCATTCTTTTATATCTGCTTAATTTGTGGCCCATGAAACAAACCATGCTAGTTAGATCACCAGGGGGAATGAAAGCTTTATACGTGTGTCCTAATGTTACTCTAAAGATCATGGGAGCAGACTTTTAGGCAAGGCTGGTAGTTCTAGAATCAAAGGATCTTGATGTCATTCTGGGTATGGATTGGTTGGGTATGCATGAGGCAACGATTCAGTGTGCTAAGAGGATAGTTCTTCTTACTGGTCCCAAAGCATAAAAGGTTGAGCTTGTGGCAGATCCACCGTCAGGTGCAGGAGGTTCTGTGCAGCAGTTGTGGTCTGTGAGTATCCAGTGTTTCCAGAGGAGTTACCAGGTATGCCACCTGACCGTGATGTTGAGTTTGTTATTGATCTATTGTCTGGTACTGCTCCTATTCTAAACATCCATATAGAATGTGTAGTACGCAACTGTTAGAACTTAAGAAATAGTTTAAAGAATTGTTGGAAAAGGGGTTTATTCGTCCTAGTTCATCACCTTGGGGGCACCAGTTATCTTTGTAGAGAAGAAGGATGGTACTCAAAGGATGTGTGTGGATTATCGGCTGCTTAATGAGGTTACTATCAAGAACAAGTATCCATTACCCCGCATTGAGGACTTGTTTGATAAGATGAGAGGTGCTAAAGTGTTCTCTAAGATTGATTTGTGTTCTAGTTATCATCAGATGAAGATCAGATGGTCGGATATTTCTAAAACTGCATTCACCACTAGGTATGGGCTTTATGAGTATATTGTTATGTCTTTTGGGTTGACCAATGCACCTTCCTACTTTATGTATCTGATGAACAAAGTGTTTATGGAGTACTTGTATAAGTTTGTTGTGGTATTCATTGATGATATTCTGATTTACTCCAAGACTGAGGAGGAGCATGAGGAACATCTGAGACTTGTCTTACAGAAGCTGAGAGAGCATCAGTTGTATGCCAAGTTCAGTAAGTGTGATTTCTGGCTGAAGGAAGTCTCTTTTCTTGGGTATATCATCACAGATGGAGGTATTTCGGTCGATCCAGCCAAGGTTGATGATGTGTTGAAGTGGAAACCACCGAGGATAGTTAAGGAGATCAGGAGTTTCCTTGGACTTGCAGGGTACTATCAACGGTTCATCAAGGGGTTCTCTAAGATTGTGAAGCCTCTCACCACCTTGTTGGAGAAGGATAGGGAATTCAAGTGGACAGATGCATGTCAGGCCAGTTTTGAGGAGTTGAAGAGGAGGTTGACTACCGCTCCAGTGCTTGTGATGCCAGACTTGCAGAAGGGCTTTGACATCTATTGTGATGCATCTCGACAAGGCTTGGGTTGTGTTCTTATGCAGGAGGGACATGTTATAGCATATGCATCGAGGCAGTTGAGGAAGCATCAGTAGAATTATCGTACACATGATCTTGAGCTGGCAACTGTGGTTCATGCTTTGAAAATCTGGAGGTATTACATCATGGGAACCAAGTGCCAGATTTACACTGATCACAAGAGCCTAAAGTACATCTTCACTCAGAAGGACCTTAATCTGAGACAACATCGATGGTTGGAGCTGATCAAGGACTATGATCTGGACATATAGTATCATCCTGGGAAGGCTAATCTGGTTGCAGATGCTTTGAGTCGGAAGGGATAGGCCAACCTGGCATTGGCATTCCAGCTGCCTGAAGAGTTGATGAAGGAGTTTGAGAAAATCAATCTGGGGATGGTTGCTCACACTGAGGGAGTCACTTTGTAAGTAGAGTCGACTCTGGAGCAACAGATACGTGAAGGGCAGTTGGAGGATGTGGAGATTAGAGAGATCAGAGAGACCATAGAGACGGGCAAGGTGTAACATCCCGGATTTTCCCGGAATGTTATTGTTTGCAAAAATGTGAATTTCAAAATTTTTGTTTGAATTTGAGTGCTTACCTAAATTATAAGGATGTCTTCTTTTGATCGTTCCCTAAAATCCTAGATTTATTTTGCACAAAATAATAAAATTTAGGAATTATAAACTGCTAGTGTGAGAACCTTGGAGTTTCTTGGATTTAGTTTGGATCTTAGTGGTGTGGGATTCAAATTTGAATTCTAATTCAAATTTGAATCTAAAGTTTGAATAGGAGTTAAGGTGTAAGAAATGGGAAAACCTCTTTTTCAGTTTGGGCCAAAACCTCTCTGTTGAAGTCTACCGGACCACCTCATTCTATCTCTACCGGCCTGCTTAAACCGCCAACCCATTTGGCCTTTCGGCCCACCGAACCCGCCGGCATGCCTCCCACCTACCCCTCTCCTTCTATCACCGCCATGTGGGGCCCTCGCGTCAGCCGCCCTCTCTCCTGTTTCTCTTTCTCCTTCCTCGCTGACGCCCGCGAGCCGTGCGAGGGGACACCGCTGCCTCATGCCGGCCCCATGGCCGCTGCCCCCCTGCAGTGCTAGCGCCGCGGGATGTGTGCCACGCGCACGCCGAGGATCCCAGCTGCTCACCTGCACCTCCAAACCCTAGTTGCGCCGCCCTTTAAATCCCCTCCAATCCGCCGGCTCTCCCTGTCTGCGCTGCCCCTTGGGGAATTGTCCCAATCCACTGCAGCCTCTACCAGCAATCAGAGGGAGGGAGGAGGAAAGGAAAGGGAGGAGGAAGAAAGGGGAACTGGGCCGCCACCCAGGGCGCCGCGACGCTGCCCGCGCTGCGGGTACCTCGACGCCGAAGTCTCCCCGAGGCCGCCGTTCCGCTGTCCGTGAAGAAGAAGACCGAAGGAGAAGAAGAGAGGGAGAAGAAATCGGTGCTGCACAAGCCAAGGTCTTCACCCGTCGTGAAGGCCGGAGCCGTCCGTGAGAGGAAGGAGCCGGACCAGCCTCTGCTTCCTCTGCTCCAACCAGTCCGCCGTTGTCCCCTGTTCTGCATCCATCTTCCCCGAGCTCTTCAACACCACCTCACCACTGCATCCTTGGACCCGAGGTGAGCACCGCGTTTCCCTCCTCGTTGTGGGGTTTGGCCTTCGTGCCGAGCAGAGAAAAGAGGGCCAAGCCCATGGTTTCATCTGTGCCATTCTTGGACCGTTGTCCTGCACCGCGCCGCCGCGTAGACCCGCCGTCGCCTGAGAGCCGGCCATCGAGCCGAGCCGGTCGCTTTGCAGGTGTCGCTGCCGTCATCGCTGCGCGCGCTCCTTTGCCTTGCAATCGTGTTGTTCCTTTGTTTCGACGTGCGTCGCCGAGCTCCGGTTTGCCGTCGGCACCCACACGTTGAGAACGCCACCGTCAAGCCAAGGTCTCGCCCTTCCTGGACGAACCTGTGCACGCACGCGTTCGCGCACCCTCACGAGCATTAGACACCGGCGTCGCACAAGGCCGTGCTGCCGACCGGTTCCTCGGCTCTGCAATCGCGTGCACGCCGTGTAGTCAAGACCAGGGCCGAACTTTCGGTCGTGCTTGTGTCGGGGCATATCTGGCCAGCCGTCCCCAGCCGGGCACATATCCCAGTGTGCCACCGCGAAGCTCGCCGCCGTGGCCAAGCTATCGGCATGCCCGCGCGCTCACGCACGCACGGGAGGGCATGGACGCCGCCTTTGGCTGGCCCAATGCTCACCGTGGGGCTGAGGCCCAAGGTCTTACCCTTTCGGCCGTGCCATTCCTTGGCATGCCTGGCCCAATCGTTCGCCATCGTGTGCGTTCCCCGGGTGCTGTCGCCAAGCTCGCCGCTGTGGCCAAACCACTGGCGCTCGCCCGCGCGTGGCCGCACTAAGCCGCCGCCGCACTCTGCAGTCCAGCTTCCTTCATTTGTTCTCCACCATGGAATCAACTAGAGGAACTCTTCTCTATCTTATGCTCCACCGAACCAAAATTTGCATCCTTTTGTGTTCTTTCTTTTCCCCAACGAGCAAATCAAAGCAGCAAGCTTTCTATTTGTGCCCAATCCACAGCCAGCAGCAATTCCCCTCCAGCAGTCGCCCCTCTCTATTTTCTTTTTTTTTTCTCTCCATCGCAACAAGCAAGTCTCGTGATCTGTTCCTCTCCAAATTCAGCAGCCACAACCTTCAATCCTTCTCCACGTCGATCTGCAGTAGAGCAGCCGCCTAAGTTTCTTTCCTTTTGAAGGACAGATTCGGGCGACCAGAGAGGGGGGTGTGAATGGGAGCCGATAAAAATTCTTCCCTTTGGTTGAATTCGGCCTATACCCCAATCGCAACTCCACGAACCCACAAGCACAAACAAGATCCCAAACAGGGCTCAAACAACCTCAAAGGAACCACCAAGAAGCCTAGGAACAAGTCCCAAACCAATCCAACGCGGAAGCACAACTCAAAAAGCAAGGGACTTAGGCAATGCGGAAAGCACCCGGCGGACCGTCCGCGGTGTCCGGCGGACCGTCCGCGAGGGAGGGCGCGGACCGTCCGCGAGGAGGGCACGGACCGTCCGAAATTGCTGCCCGAACCTCCCGATCGCACCGAGAAAAACGGACCGTCCGTGATGGACCCGCGGACCGTCCGCCTCGTCACGGACCGTCCGACACTCTAGTACGGACCGTCCTCAAACTTCATGCACCAAAAACCCACCGACAAAATGGATCGAAAGAGAGGCGCTCAAGAACCCGCACGAACACGAAGAACAGTTGGGGGCCGTCGGGCACCTCGCGGACGGTCCGCGGTGACCTCGCGGACGGTCCGCGGCTACCTCACGGACGGTCCGTGGTGACCTCGCGGACGGTCCACCAGGTGCGAATCAGCACAGCCGAGGAACACGAGAAACAGCCTCAAACTACCAATCGATGGATCTCCTAAACCGTTGGATGGATTGACCCCAAAATTTGGGTAGATAAGAAGCGTCACTACGTGAAGCTATGCCCAAAATCTTGGAACCCTAAACCAATCCAATCAACCGGAATCGCAAATCTCGTGCACTCAAAGCACAAACCCGAGTTCATCCAATCCTCACCAAATCGAGCCCGATCCCTGGCGTTTGAGGGGTCAAGATCATCACCAAAGGTGCGCAAGGCATCCATCCATGATCCCCTCAAAGAAATCCGGAGCCAAACGATCTAGAAACGACGAATCGAGCCAAGCACGAAAATAGCACAAAAAGAGCTCCGAAAAAGCAATAAAAGAAACTCGGGAATAGAAAGATTGGCACAAGATTTAGAGGATGAAATCACTATGAATATCTTGTCCAAATGATTACAAGCCACTCCTAGAATCCAAATCTAATATGGTAAAAAGCTCCAATCAAAGAGCCACTCTCTCCTCTCTCCCTCTCTCCCAAAGCACTGCAAAATGAAAGAGTACCACAGCCTGCTAGCCCAAGAGTTGGCTGAAAATTCAGCCCCCTCCTCCTATATAGGCCCTCCGGAAAGGACCGAAGTGCCCCTAAACTAGGAGTACAACTCAAGCCCTCACGGGGGCATTTTGGTCAACACATGAAGTTCACCATCGGACGGCCGCACATCCATCAGGCCTTCACGTCCTCCCGATGCAAGCACCTAGATCATGCCGCGTGTCGCCCGCCTCGAAGCTTCCCGACGCACCCGGATACCGTCTCCGTCACGCCAGGCCCTCGGGCTCGGTTTTGAGGCCCAAACCGAGAAACCCTCCTCCGATGGTTTTGTGGCCAAACCACCAAACCCCGCGTACACGGCCCGGCCTCACGACACCAAGCGTTGAGCCCGCCAAGCCTTTCACCTCCGGCGCTCGGACGGTCTACTCAATCTTGCCCCGTTCCTTGACTTGGCCACCACCCATGCACCGGCTCCATGTCCACGACTTTGTCTTGCTCTTCTTGCACCATGCGGCTCGCACTTGATCCCGTCGGCCACCGGGTCCCTCGAACCAAGCCTACTTGTCTCTCCACTCCTCGGAGGCCCCGCAAGGCTAAGACCTTTCGCGCTCGTCCTTCACCTCGCACCAACGCAAACCAAGCCGCAACCAACACCCGCAATACTAGGCCAAGAGTCAGTCCACACAACGTTGTCAACCACTCCTCACGAGTGCATTGACAACACACCACATAAACAATAAGGTAAATACACAAAATAAAACACACACAACACAACTCAACACTACACACACAAAGCTTCAAACCATCCGGTCAATCACTCATCACACACGGACCAAGGTGCTTCTCAACTTGGTTCCTCAATCTCCCCCTTGATGAATGCATTGACAAAAGAAGGTCAAAAAGCAAACAAGAACTCATTCAAGAACCACAAAGCCAATAAAAAGCAAACAAAAGGCCACTTGAAGTGAGAAGGGATAAAAGCATGCTCCGACAAATTCCTCTCAAAACCAAAGCAAGCACAAAGGCTAAGCGCAATCGAAGAGACACACTACCAACATGCAATCCCTAACAACCATCAAACCAAAATGCTCAACCCAAAGTGCCATAAAACTCTTACCAAAACACTTGTCAACCACTCATCACCATCAAATCAAGGTTCATATCAACTTGATTTTCCAAATTTCTCCCCCTTGAGGAGCGGATTGACAACAAGTGGGCACAAAGAAATGGTTTGAGAGGGCAAAGGCCAAACAACTCATCCAAGTGAAAGAAAACCACACAAGAGCAAAGAACAAGGTCACTTGGCATGAGGAAACCACAAAGGCCAACTCAATGTCTCGGTCCCCAAAGACATGGGCAACGGCTCGACACAACCGAGACAAGAATGCATGATCCCTCAAGAAGAGGCATAAAGGGCTCAACACCGATCATGGACAAGCGAAATCACACGATCCCTCAAGAAGAGGCACAAAGGGCTCAACACCAATCATGTGACAATAGAAAACACAAGTCAACCGCCTGCTCCTCAAGAAGAGGCAACGGGGCTCAACACCACCGGCACAAGAGCACAAAACTCACAAGCTCCCCCCTAAACACATGAACTAGGGCCAAAGAGCATACAAAGCTCACCCTAAACTCATCGATAGAGAAAAGAGCACACCAAGCTCACAAGCTCCCCCTAAACACATGCACTAGGGACAAAGAGCATACAAAGCTCACCCTAAACACACGTGATAGAGTAAAAAGCAACCACCAAAGCACAACTCGTGCAAACAACGAGAAACTCACCAAAACCCCCCCTACACAAATGCAAGCTCCCCCTGAACATGTGGATGCAAACTTCCAAATTTTAGATGCAGTTTTCTGAAATTTTCATTAAGCTCACCTCTTCTCCCCCTTGTTGACAATGTATGAATCAAGGTGAAAATGCGTGAATGTAAGACAAAGCATATAAACATCTACATGAGCTTATCAAATAGGCCAAATCTAGTGTCAAAGGCTAGAAGTGAGACAAAGAGCACACATATGGGTCATAGCATAGTCAAAGCATTGCCACAAGTAATATATGGAAAAATAGGCATGTGACAAAGCAAATTTTCAGATTTGAGCAATTTTATCAAAAGATGGCTCACTTCAAATTTAAAGACCTATCCATGTCATATTCTAGCCAAAAACATGCATATCATCCAGAGATCATACAAGGAGATCATACAAAAGATCATTGCAAACACCCATAAAGCAAAGCATGTCATGTTAAAGCTCATGAGCCATGTGTCCACTTCGGGGAGACTTCTCCACTGGTGAACATCATGCAACATGTTTTGCACCCATGTGTGAAAGATAAGACATTTTAAGCATAAACATGATGTATGGAGCATTTTTCAAGCATACACACTTCTTTTCAAGATTGATTCATTTCATGGTACATGAAGTGCCTTTGCGGCAAAAAGAAGCTTATGATCCCCCATGAATGCAACATAGGCTAAACATTCACAATGATATCGGCCTTTGGCCCAAATGCAAGAAAGAGACATCCAAGCACAATCTAAGCATGAAAGGCACATTTAGACCAAAAAGTGACATGGATATACTACTATACATGAGTGGAGCACATTTCATCATATTTAGTCAAGATTAACATTTGATTCAAAAAGGCTATCTCACAACACATATATCTCAAATATTCCAAGAGCATAGCCTCACATAGCCATTTCTCCACACACATGACCAATATCTCACAAGTAGCCAAAGAAACTCAAATGAGGCATATGGAAGAAGCTCATCATCCTAAAATGCAATATGATACAAATGCAACACAGGTAGATATGTACATCAAAAGAAACATGGTATATGACAGAATGCAAGACACAAATGTCAAACCTACCAAAGTCTATACATCATGATATATGATACAAATGCAATGCAAAATGCATAGGGAGACAAGGAACTTGACTTAACACCAATAAAGCTCACGAGGGAACACACCAACCAAGAATTGCTCCAAGCGAGAGAAAAGCCACCAAAGGTCCCAATTGAATACCATAGAAGGAATATCAATTTAAGGATCACAAAGACTGCCCAGAAAGCCACAACCCTTCTTGGAATCAAATTCCCTATCAAAAGAAGCCAAGCTCCCCCTCAACCAAGGGCAACTAACAAAGCAAAAGCTAGGAAAAGAAAGAGCAAGGAAAAACTCTAAAACCAACCGAAAAGAGGAACAACAACACAACTCGAAGACAAGACAAGCCCAAAACTCCAATGAAAGCTCACAACATGCTACACAATGCATTGATAATATCAATTAACATAAATAGAGCATTGTAACATGATTCCACAAATATGAAGAAGCATGGGCAAGCAAGTATGTCAACAAGGTACAACACTAAACCAAAATGATACCAAAGAACAACATGCCAAACAATATACAAGAACTAAACAAAGGCATGATACAAGATCACATGGATCATCCACCAACATATATTACAAAGCTAGCATGGCAAGATATACATGGGGGACAAACATGCTAACAAGAAAGGTACCATCGAGCTAGACAAAAATGATATGAATGAACAACATGACATATCCGAGCAATCAACCATAAAGCATGACATGATGTTCATAAATAACATCCACCATAAAATCATACGAAGATAGCAAGATAGATATTCAAGATCACAAAGCTATCATGAACAAGGTGGCTAGCCTACCATGGTTTTCACACAAGCAAGACACAAGTATATACAAGAGAGGACAAGGGGAAAAGAAAACTCACTATACATGTGTACAAAGGCTTTCAAGAGCCATCCAAAACGGTGTGGAGAACCATCATGTCTCCATTGAGCTCATGTTCTCCAACCGCGTCTCCATACCTACACACAAGTAGATAAGAAAGACCGAGCCTTGGATCCCAAAGGGTTAGCAAGCACGTACTTGGGAATCCAAGATTTGGTCACACGAGTAAGTGGTGCACACAACCTATCATGTGGGTTAGCATGATGCAAATGCCGGTTGGAATGAAAAGTCTTTCGAACACCCTTGGAACCATCCCTCAAATAAGTCACTCGTGAAGAAAGTCGAGTGCTACCACAAGCAAAAAGGCAAAGATCCTTCGGGGTCGTAAGAGAAGAACCAACACAAGCACCACGGGAAGCATGTCGCGGACCAACACAAGAAATACTAGAAGCATGTCCACGAGCATGGCTTAACTCACTAGAAAGAGTGTCATAAAACCCGTCCACAAATCGCGCCTTCTTAAGCACACAAGTGTTCATGATGAGAGGGACTATGAACAACCAAAGGCCTAGAGACACCTCCTCGCCGTATTTTCCTTGCCCGGCGGTAGCAAAAACTCTCTTGATGCCCATCCTTCCCACAGTGAGAGCAATGGTACAAAGGCCTATCGAGAGGCACGGTCCAAGTGGATGAATCACCATTCTTTTGTAAGTGGGAAGTCCCTTGGGACTTAGAGCATGAAGCATCAACCCCAACATCCAACTTGGTGCCCACATTAGAATCACACGTGCCATGAGAAAGGCTACGTGGCTTCTTAAAAGCTTTGGCGCGCACACGTCGCTCGTGCTTGACACGGCGAAAGCAAAACTCAACGGTATGCCCATCCTTCTTGCAAAAGGTGCATTGGAACCTCGGCTTGGGAATATGAGTTCCAAATATGTGGGAGGCACCCTTTTCATTCCAATCACCTCTGGCAACACCGGAAGAAGCAACAAGCTTAGGAGTAGCTATGAGAGAGCTATGAAAAGCACTAGCACACTTACCACCATCCAAAGACTCACACTCAAGAGAAGAAGTCGACTCCGGTTTAGAAGAAGCAAATTTAGAAGCATCAACATCGGAGTGACAAGAGAAGCATGAATCCAAACCCTTGGCACAAAGACTCTTGCACCTTGTGCGCAAAACCTCATTTTGAGACTTGAGGCGCTCACAAGTACCACATGTCATATTTCTCAAATTATTGATTTCTTCTTCAATGCATTTAGCATATTTGGTACGCAAGACTTCATTTTCTTTCTCAAGGTTGGCACTCATCTCATCATGCTCAACCAACTTAGCGCTCATATCCTCGCGCATTTTCTTTAAAGCCAAAACTTCACTTTCCAAATCAATGCATGAAGTGCAAATGAGACCACATGAACAAGTATCATCATTTACACCCATCAAAGCATCATCATCATCACAAGAAGTATGGCAAGCATCCTCTACAAGAAACAAAGAGCACTTGCTACAAGGCATGGATTTTATATCACAAATTTCAGCCCTAGCATGCTCAAGATCATCTACACATGTGGTGTGAGTCAATTTTAATTCATTAATTTCAGCATTCAAAGACTCACAAGAAACACATGGTAAAGAAGCACTTGTCTCTAACAAAGCAATCTTACTCCTAGCCATATCAAGCTCATCATTCAAAACAACACCAGAGTTGCAAGGCATAGAAGCATTGGACTTCAACAAGTCAATTTCAGATTGCAAGTTAGCAAGAGATGATCTCAATTCATCATTCTCAACATCAAGATTGTCGCATGCTCTTCTAAAAGCTTCAACATGCATTTTGCGCCAATTAACTTCATCTTTTAATTTCTCATTTTCAGCACACAAGGCATCGCAAGATTTGCAAGGCAAAGAAGCTTTGAAATTTAACACCTTAATTTCAGATTTCAAGCATGCAATAGAAGCAATCAAAGCATCATTTTTAGCATGCATGGTGTTACAAGAAGTGCAAGAATTCAAAGCACGAGACCTCCAATGAGCCATACCACATTTCAACCTAGTAAGAGAGCATTTCATCTTCTCATTCTTCCTACGCAAGGCATCACACAAATCTATGTTTCTCCTATGCAAGTCTCCACAATCACGCTCACAATCATCCAACCTATTGCATAGGATCAAGATTGCTTTGGCAAGTGTACCTTGGTTCATGCGTCCTAGCTTGTGGTAGAGCTCGCCTTTCTTGATATCACCATCTCGATAGTCCTCGATGAGAGATATCATCTCCTCCACTTCGGCTTCCGCCTCAACCTCCATACTCCTCCTGCTCAAAGAACCACAAGGAGAAGAACTTGGTGCCATAAACAAAGTACCGGTTAGGATTAGCCGAAACCAAGCTCAAGGAACAAGCAACGATGCAAAGAAAGCACTCAAAATGCCTCAATTCTCTAACAAGTACTCACGAGTTCAATAGCAAAGGATCTTATCTTTTTCCCAAAATTTTACCACTGAACAAGGAGCACCAAAGATAGAGGCACAAAAAATTTCAGCTCAAAATAAGGTGAAATGAAGCCTAGAGAAAATCCAGAAGAAACAAGACAAAGCCGCAAGAGACTTAAATGAGGATTTTTCAATTATCTTCTTGATTATTTTCTGAATTTTAGAAGACCCCTACAAATGGAGTCACAAAACCGCTGTAAAAATTTGAGCCAAAACAGAGCACCGAGCGAAAAGTTATGCCCGTTTTACTGAAGGTATCTCAAGTTATGGTTTTCCAAGGGCACAACTCAATCGCCGGACTCAAAACGCGCAAACCAAGGTCGCAAGCAAAAGCACCTCTTTCCTCTAGTCACCCTATGGATTCAAGACTTGTTAGAGCCACAAGAATCCACAACCGGCTCTGATACCAATTGAAGGACCGATTCGGGCGACCAGAGAGGGGGGGAGTGAATGGGAGCCGATAAAAATTCTTCCCTTTGGTTGAATTCGGCCTATACCCCAATCGCAACTCCACGAACCCACAAGCACAAACAAGATCCCAAACAGGGCTCAAACAACCTCAAAGGAACCACCAAGAAGCCTAGGAACAAGTCCCAAACCAATCCAACGCGGAAGCACAACTCAAAAAGCAAGGGACTTAGGCAATCTGGAAAGCACCAGGCGGACCGTCCGCAGTGTCCGGGCGGACTGTCTGCGAGGAGGGCGCGGACTGTCCGCGAGGAGGGCACGGACCGTCCGAAATTGCTACCCGAACCTCCCGATCGCACCGAGAAAAACAGACCGTCTGTGATGGACCCGCGGACCGTCCGCCTCGTCACGGACCGTCCGACACTCTAGTACGGACCGTCCGCAAACTTCATGCACCAAAAACCCACTGACAAAATGGATCAAAAGAGAGGCGCTCAAGAACCCGCACGAACACGAAGAACAGCTGGGCTGTCAGGCACCTCGCGGACGGTCCGCGGTGACCTCGCGGACGGTCCGCGGCTACCTCACGGACGGTCCGTGGTGACCTCGCGGACGGTCCACCAGGTGCGAATCAGCACGGCCCGAGGAACACGAGAAACGGCCTCAAACTACCAATCGATGGATCTCCTAAACCGTTGGATGGATTGACCCCAAAATTTGGGTAGATAAGAAGCGTCACTACGTGAAGCTATGCCCATAATCTTGGAACCCTAAACCAATCCAATCAACCGGAATCGCAAATCTCGTGCACTCAAAGCACAAACCCGAGTTCATCCAATCCTCACCAAATCGAGCCCGATTCCCGGCGTTTGAGGGGTCAAGATCATCACCAAAGGTGCGCAAGGCATCCATCCATGATCCCCTCAAAGAAATCCGGAGCCAAACGATCTAGAAACGACGAATCGAGCCAAGCACGAAAATAGCACAAAAAGAGCTCCGAAAAAGCAATAAAAGAAACTCGGGAATAGAAAGATTGGCACAAGATTTAGAGGATGAAATCACTATGAATATCTTGTCCAAACGATTACAAGCCACTCCTAGAATCCAAATCTAAGATGGCAAAAAGCTCCAATCAAAGAGCCACTCTCTCATCTCTCCCTCTCTCCCAAAGCACTTCAAAATGAAAGAGTACCACAGCCTGCTAGCCCAAGAGTTGGCTGAAAATTCAGCCCCCTCCTCCTATATAGGCCCTCCGGAAAAGACCGAAGTGCCCCTAAACTAGGAGTACAACTCAAGCCCTCACAGGGGTATTTTGGTCAACACATGAAGTTTACCATCGGACGGCCGCACATCCATCAGGCCTTCGTGTCCTCCCGACACAAGCACCTAGATCATGCCGCGTGTCGCCCGCCTCGAAGCTTCCCGACGCACCCCGGATACCGTCTTCGTCACGCTAGGCCCTCGGGCTCGGTTTTGTGGCCAAACCGAGAAACCCTCCTCCGATGGTTTTGTGGCCAAACCACCAAACCCCGCGTACACGGCCCGGCCTCACGACGCCAAGCGTTGAGCCCGCCAAGCCTTTCACCTCCGGCGCTCGGACGGTCTACTCAATCTTGCCTCGTTCCTTGACTTGGCCACCACCCATGCACCGGCTCCATGTCCACGACTTCGTCTTGCTCTTCTTGCACCATGCGGCTCGCACTTGATCCCGTCGGCCACCGGGTCCCTCGAACCAAGCCTACTTGTCTCTCCACTCCTCGGAGGCCCCCCAAGGCTAAGACCTTTCGCGCCTGTTCTTCACCTGCACCAACGCAAACCAAGCCGCAACCAACACCTACAACACTAGGCCAAGAGTCAGTCCACACAACGTTGTCAACCACTCCTCATGAGTGCATTGAAAACACACCACATAAACAATAAGGTAAATACACAAAATAAAACACACACAACACAACTCAACACTACACACACAAAGCTTCAAACCATCCGGTCAATCACTCATCACACACGGACCAAGGTGCTTCTCAACTTGGTTCCTCACCTTTCTTTCCTGTTCTCTGTCCATCTGAGCAGCAAACTCCAGCCCCCTTCACTGTGCTCGATCCCTTCCTCTGATCTTTCTTTCTTCCACTCGAAGCAAGCCACTGGTTGAGCTCCTTTCTCTCCCACGCAAGATGCAAAGTAGCCAGCATCCATCTTTCTCTCTCAAAGCCAAAGCAAATCAAAGCTCCCTTCTCCCAAGATTCCTTCTGCTAATCTCGCAAAATGCAAAGCATTTCTGTCCATCCAACCATTTCTGTCCAAGTAGCACACCTCTCTCTTCACTGTATCTCCTTTAATTTCTGCCCCACGAGCAAGCAACTCCACTAACAACACCTCGTCCTTTACCTCTCCCTCCAATCGGCAGCACAAGCAGCCAGTTGTAGCCCCCCTCTGCTTTCTTTTCCTCCACCGAAGCAATCAGCAAGCAGAACACAGTGAGGTGCTCCACCACACGCTGCAGCCACTGCCGCCTCTGGAGTTTCCCCCAAATCCAAGTTGCTGCCAGTGAACCAGAGGGAAGAGGCGAGCATGAAGAGCGCCGCCGGCGGCCACGCTGACGCTTCCATGCCGACCGGCCACGTGCTCCGCGCTCTCACCGTGCCCAGTTGCACCGTGCTGGACGCCGCCGGGAACGGTGCCAACCACACTGACGTCGGACTGGGACTGCTGCACATCAACGCCCAGGGGGATGCGCAGGCCATGACGATCGGTGCGTCGCTGTGCTCGATCTGGTCGTCCGTGAGCTGTTGTGTCGCGTGCATATTCACCAAGCTGCCGTCTTCATCCACCTCGCCCTGGACGTGTTCGATGAAATGCTCGAACTCCTCGTGAACCCTCACGCCCATGTGTGTCTGCCCGCTTTGCTCCGCGCCACCGCTCGACCACCATATCTATCTGAGCCACCGTATGTTTCCCATCCTGCCTTCGTACACCACCGGGCAAGGTGCTGCCTTGGCCTGAGCTCTGACTTGCACATACATAGCACCTACCAGGGAGGGCAAAGCCGTCCCTTTGGGGCACTGATCCTGAACCCAGAACCTGAGCCTTGCCCCTACCTCTCTTTGCTTCTCCAATCCAATTGTCTGCTCTCTCCTCAGTAGCAAGCTAACAGCAAAAACCACTTCCATCTCGCCACCACCAGAAACACCTCCTCCCTTACCAGTCTACTCTGATCAGCAGTCGCAACCCCAATCCTCTCTCTCTTTTGCTCGGCTTCTTTTTCCCTTCCACCAGAGATGCAGAGCAACAACCTTCAATTCTTTTCTCCACTGAAGTCATCCAATGCAGTCTCGATTTCTTGCTTCACTGGTTTTCCGTGATTGTTTCTCCAACCGAGCAGCAAGAAGCGAGCTGCAGCAACCCCCTTTCTTTTTCCCAATCCGGCCAATCAGATAACACCCTTGTGCATTCTGCATCAAGCGAGCGACGACTAGTTGCGACCGCCATCTCTCCTCTATTTATTCCTATCGCCGGATGCTAAACAACGACCATTCTCATCCTTTTCCCCAAAATCAGCAAGCAGCAGTCTGCTATATTTCCCTTTTCGTTTTGCTCGTTTAAGCACAGCCACACCCTACCATGTCAGCATGCAACCTCGAAACACCTTTTCGCTACAATGCTTGACATTCCAAGCCACGACCTGCAAGCCCTTCCTTCTCTCGACCGGAGCAAGAAGCAGGTGCATGTTGTTCTGAATCCAAACCCTTCCTGCTAGAAGCTGCAACCGTGAGGCAGATGCACCAAATCCTAAGAGTCGTACCCAATCTCAAGTGCAAGCTTGTGACCATACGAGCTGCAAATGGTATGTGTTCATCTAAACCATGCTAGCTAGTGTGCATACTAGTTGTTCTAGCTGGTGTTCTGCCACAAACCATACAATCCTTTGCTCTTGAGCCATGTCCATGCTGGCCGTGACCCTTAATCCACCTTGGCTGCACCTGCACGTGCTTTGCTAAATAGCAGCACATACTCTTTTTTTCCGATCCTTAAGCTTTGAACCAGGTGTCTGTTCTTAATCTTTCAAGTCCTGACCATGTCACACCTAAGCCAGGTTCAACTTGAGCTAAGTACCTTCGCCGCACCACATAGCTTATAGCGGAACCATCCAGTTCAATCTCTCCCTAATATTACCAAAGGGGCATACGGACTTACCGTTAGGTCCCACTAACATGTGAGACCTCTAACTGTCCAACTTGGTTCCATCTAACCTACGGGGCCCACAGGATGACTTGTGGGGCCCGGTTGACCTCTGACCTGCCTTTTTGACTTAGTCAACAAAGATCGTTGACTAGTCAACTTAGCCTGCGGACCTACCCAGAACCTAGCTTTTGGTTCATTAACTTGCTGACTTATGTTTTCTGTGCTTTATCGCAATTAATTAAATTCATAAAATATTTCTTTATTTGAAAATCAATATTAAAGTGATCCTACCTTAGAAAAATATGAAATTAGTTTCATTATTATTCAAAAATCATGAAGCACCCGTTAGCCTAGCATTTTGAGTTATTTGGTTCTTTATTGCTTCTCTTTGGAGTTATTTGCATCTAGACACCGTGTTTATTTATATTTGCGAATCTAGGATTCCCGAAGCCGAGGAGTCAAGCCAGAAGATCGAGAACAACTGCAGAAACTTCGATGACTACTCGCACACCGGTGTTCATGCTCGACTGACTTTGAAAACCTATTAGACATTGCAATATAGAATGCTAGCGCTTTAATTTATATGCATGATGATGAACCTTGCAATGCCTACTTTAAATATCATATCCTTGATTGTCCTACTACTATATATGTATATAAGCGTGTATATGCGCTAAGCTTCGCGATGCATGTGTTGGGATGGGAATAGTGGTTCTTGGCGTGTGTGGGGTAAAATCGGCAGGAGAAGGCGTTTTGGGTACTTTGGCGGGGGTGAGCTCGAAACAACCGATCTGGGATCGGGGATGAGGGTGCACTCCTCAGTGCATTCCCGCTTGTACGGTTTTCGAAGCCTAGGTGTTGGGATTTTACTTGCACTTGGAGGATATGAGCTCGCCCCGGTCTGAAACCGAGTGGACAGACCTTTTCATTGGACCTTTTCGTACACACCACCTCGCCGAGAGTGGGGTTAGGTCCGAGTTGAGCTCGGCAAGTGCGGAACCATACCTGCCAGGAGGATAGAGGGTATCAGTGGGGGAGAGGTGGGAGTGAGACCACCCTCTCAGTGCGTCTCCCATGTGGCCACACTGGGGCATTTCACAGTTCCGGTGCAATCCCCACTGCGAGGGGGGGTCGTTTTGAGGGCCGGATGCATAATGGGTCTGTAACTATCGAGAGTTCGCAGGTAGGGTGGGTTTGGTCGGATCGCTACCGACTAGATTCCATCCTAGGTTGGGAACAGGTGTACACGCTCTGCAGAGTTGTTCGATCTATACATATAGCCGCGTCCTCGGTCATGGACATGTCCTTTGATAGCTTTGTCCTCATGTTTTGGGATTTCTACCTCCCCCTATAGTTGAGAGTGTGGTGAGCCGTGGTTGCAGTCAGCTAGAGGAGAGTGGATCCATCTACCTCGTCGATCTGATTGCAATCATTGAGGTGCGAGGAGAGGAAGTTCTCGCATCGACCCTAGATGGAGATAGGTTGTGGAGACGGGGCCCTGGGTTACCAGGTGGTTCCGAGCTATGATGAGAGTATGGATTGGGACCTATATGGAGATGATTTCTCTTTATGCTTTGCTGCTGTTGCATAGGAAACCTGAGCTTTTACCTTGACTCTTTTCTTACCCCTTTAGAGTTAGGCCACTTAAAGCTGCATACAGTCGGTGACGTGAACCTATCCCATTCCTTGGGGATAGTTTGTGAGTGTGCAGGATCGGACTTGGAGTGAAAGTCCATTCATGAAGAAAAGGGTTGCGTTGCTTCGCTCAAGGATGCCTGTGGTGAAGATTGAAGACGAAGACTTGAAGCCCTAACTACCGCTACGCAGGATTTCTACTTGTCGCTTAGCCCAAGGGGCTTGTACTAAATTCGTATACTGAGTTGTTTCGGATGTAAATATTATGTGTTGTACTCTGATTTCGTTGTATGGAAATGATATTATTTTGTAATGAGTTCTGTACGTGATAGCTACCAATCCAGGGACTATCACAAGGGTACAGAGAGTCGGGTTTTCCCCACCGAAAACCAGGGTTGTTACACAAGGCCTCAGAATTCACTGAGGATGATCAAGGGGGGATATGGTTTAAGAATAGGATCTGTGTGCCTGATGTGGGAGACCTTCAGAAGACTATCTTGAGAGAGACCCATACTAAGATGTATCAGGATCTTAAGCAGAGGTATTGGTGGTATGGGATGAAGATCCATGTGGCCCCTCATGTTGCATTGTGTGACACGTGCCATCGAGTTAAGGCAGAGCATCAGAAGCCAGCTGGACTATTGCAGTCGTTAAAGGTGCTTGAATGGAAGTAGGACGACATCAGTATGGATTTTATAGTGGGGTTACCACGGATGCCAGCTGGGTATGATTCGATATGGGTAATAGTGGATCGTTTGACAAAGGTAGCTCACTTCATTCCTGTTAAGACTACTCATTCATGTGCGAGATTGGCAGAACTGTATATGTCTCGGATCGTGTGTTTGCATGGTTGCCTAAAAAGATATTGTCTGACAAAGGTACCCAGTTCACATCTCGTTTCTGGGAGAAGCTTCATGAGTCCATGGATACAAAGTTGAACTTTAGCTCATCCTATCACCCGCAGACCGATGGACAGACTGAGAAGCCAAATCAGATTTTGGAGGACATGTTGGGAGCTTGTGCCCTTAAGCATGGAGGTAGTTGGGATAAGAGTTTGCCGTATGCTGAGTTCTCTTACAACAACAGTTATCAGGCTAGTCTAAAGATGGCACCCTTCGAGGCATTGTATGGGAGGAAGTGCAGAACATCATTGTACTGGAGTCAGACAGGTGAGAGTCAGTTGTTTGGGACTGATATCATTAAGGAGGCTGTCAGATGGTGAGATCTGGACAGCCCACAGGGGTGTTAATCCTAGTGGTTTATTTGTTCGGCGGAGAGGAGTCTAAGGCTAAGAACTCAAAGGTCGCACACGAGTACGCGGAAGATAGAGAACACGGCGAGTTTATACCGATTCGGGCCTCCGGAGAGTAATACCCTACGTTAGTTGTCGGTGTAGATTGCTTGGGGATTGCGTATGATACAAGGGGTCGCCTCGTCTGCCTTATATTGGCCAGCGGACGAGGTCGGTTCCCAGACTCCTGGTCGATTACGACCAGGAGACCTAAGTCTACATTACACATCTTGCCATATCCCGTCGATCTGCCTTGGTTGTAATCCACCGAGGTCTTGTCTTGTACGCCAAGTCTTGAGGTCGTGCCGAATGATGTCATCTGGGGATTCTTCCAGAAGGTCTCCAGGAGGTCGTGTGGGCTACCAACCTCTGGTCGGTTGGGCCCACTGACAGGTCGGCGGGTCTTTTAGTAGGCCGGGCCCACTTGTCGGGGACAGCCGTGAGCCTGGTCGGTGGGGACCCAGGTGTACCCATGTCTCACAAGCCCCCGAGCGAGGTGTAGGCGCAGCGACCTTAGAAAGGTCATGACGAAGTCGTAGAGCTATCGACAGGTCGAATAACATGCACGTCAGTCCAAAAGAAAAAAGGAACAAATCAGCTTAGCAGCCGACCTGTTTGAAGTCTTTGCTGAACGAAGAGAGGTCGAGTGACGACCTATAGGAAGCAGGCTTCCAATAGATCGAAACGATGATGAAAAAATTCAGAGGGCATCGAAGATGCACTCATGAGTAGTATCCGAGCATCGTGGCGGGCAGGATGGCCGGTATGATGATCCAAAAAAGAAGAAGAGCAAAAAAATGTAGGTCGAGTAACAATGTGATGGGAAATGGGTTTCCCAACTGGTCGGTACGACGAGGAAAACAAGAGGGCGTCAAAGACGCACTCGTAGAGTAGTCCCCGAGCATTGAAGCAGGCAGCATGGCTGGTTTGATGCTCAAAGAAGAGAAGAAAACTGAGTCATGGTCTTGATCGAATGAAGTGTAGAGACACCAGATCTCCTAGCATAGCTGCAAGGAGTCTGGCAGGGCCGACCTCAGGGAGGCCTTGTAGGCGTGCTGACCTCAAAGAGGCCTTAAATCAACAATGCCTAGTATCCGAGAATACCCAGCGAGATCTTTGAAGAAATTGTCGATGATGTCGTAGCTGAAGTTGCGATGTCCGGGTATGGTCGATGCTGAACCTTGCGATAGAATGTCAATCTTTAATGTATGGAGTGTAGAGACACCCAGATATCCTACATGGTTGCAAGAGTCTAGTAGAGCCACCCGAGTCATGCCGACCTTAAGGTCTCAAGTCAAAAGCGCCCAAGCACCCAGAGGTACTCGGCAGGGCCACTAGGCGCGCACCCCACGGAGAGGCCTTCATTCCCGACGTAAAATCCTTGGCGTCCAGAGCAGGCTGGCAGGGCTTACAAGAGAACACCGACTTCGGAAGGTCATGCATCCTGGGCGCCCAACTAGGTTGGCAGAGCCACGGTCATACCCAAGTATTTCAAGACCTAGGTACTAAGGCACACCGACCTCGAGGAGGTCGTTTTGGTGTACAGACGACCAACATAGCTGCCAACTGTCCAGCGGAGCCATAATACTAAGGTTTTGGCGACCTCAGTTTTAGGCACACCGACCACCGGGGCCCGACGAAAATTATAGATGCTTCTGATCTCCATGATATGTTTGATCTCCAAGCGCCCAGGAAGATCTGGCGGAGCAGCGAGGCACGCCTACCTCGGAAGGTCTTCAATCAAACCTATGACCATTCTGATCAGGAGACAGAAATATAGGCTGATTGGAATAGGTCCGTTTACGTGCAGAGCCATGGCGGGTGCACCAGGACGCAGAGCCTAGCGGGTGCAAGTAATAGACATCAGGTTGTAGAAGAAGGTCGTGAAGCTGTCGTTGAAGGGGGGGCTAAGTTAGGCGCAGAGCCATCCGATGCGAGGTCAGATTTTTGTCGTGTAGTGTAGACTGCAGGGTCACGGGTCAATAGTGGTCGGAGATGCTCTTGCCATCCAGAAAACGACAAACTGCCCGCTGATCAATGGGGTTACTGTAGCCATGTGACCTCTGCGGCGGGGCTCCGGCATCATTGATGCGCAAACGACAAAGACGTCGTGAGTCAGAGAAAGTAATATCGTCGCCTTTAATCATTCACAGGCTGCAGGTCCCAATATCACGTGGTGACAGTGTCATAACTTCGCCAACTGCCTGGGGCACGACGTCGGCTAGAAATAGCTCCTTTGTAACTTAGGGAGGCAAGTTCCGAGCACCACTGAGCCATGGGGCTGCAGCGTAGTAATCCCGCCATGCCATGGGCATGCGTGTCCACCAGATTGTAGAGATTTGTTCTTGCAGATGTTTGGAGCTAGGAGAATTCTCGCTAAGTGTAGGCAACATCTCCATCCTCTGAGCCCAGCCTCTGCGTAGTATCAGACAGAGTTTGGAGGTGCTGCTGTTCGAGCTGGAGCTATAGCAAGACGTCTCCAGTGAGCACCGTGAGCTCACTGAGGCATGGACTTCAACGCCGAAGAGCAAGCTCGTGTCTCCATTCCAATAGTTGGAGCCGAGCGTGCCTTAGATTACGTGTCGTCCTGCAGTTGTCTCTCGCAAGGTCGCCATCAAGGTCCTGATGCTAGGAGAAGTCTCGCGATGTACTCTGCTCCGGCAAAGTAGGTCGTGATAACCACTCTGGGTAGCTCAGGCCTTGTAGCATGTTTATCTCATGTGGAGGATTCTGGATCCAGTGAGGTCGCAGGCGACTTGTGTACCTTCGGATTCTGGATCCGATAAGGTCGTAGGCCACTATGTAACGTTCGCTCTCTTCTATCATGTACTTGGTCGATTTGGAAAATTGACTTGTCAAAGACCTGTATTAATGTGACGTGGGGGGCTTGCAAAATGATTTGCCATCAGGACGACCTGATTTTGTCTTTTGGGCTAACGACCTAAACTTGGATTTAGGTCGTAGCTGCAGCCTGATTGGCGAAAAATCCGCCTTAATCTTCTCGCGAACTTCTCGGGATAGATCCATTGGGGCGTGTTGTAAGGAGCAAGGAACCTCAACGGATAGTTTTGGTGGACCCCTCTATAAATAGAGTGAGCCGTAGCGGGGTTGACCCCATTCCCTTCGTCTTCTTCCTCTCTCCCCCGTCGCTTTCTCTCTCCCGAGCTGCAGCGAATCTTGCAACCGCCGTGCTCCCGCACCTACTCTCCCAACTTCCACCTCCGGCTAGACCTGAGCTAGCGCCACTTCTCCGCGTTGCATTCCTCTGACGCATGCGCGTAAAATCCTTGTGCCATATAACATCCAGCCAAAACCCTAGCAGTGAGATGGCGGCGGAGGCGGCTTGCATCTCGGACCCCCGGACGGCGTGGATCCGGTCGACGATGACTAAGGCCAAGATCCAGGCACTGGTTGATCGAAGGGTACTGCGACCGAAGGAGGAGGTTGAGTGGAGGGCCGCCACTGGGGAAGAGTTCCCGAGCGAGGACGTCAAGGAGCAGGTCATCTTCGGTTCCTTCTTCGAGCGTGGTTTCAACCTCCCGGCGGGAGACTTCTTCCGCGGCCTGCTGTACTACTACAGGCTGGAGCTGGTACATCTTGTTCCCAACTCCGTTACTGTAGTGTCAACCTTCATCCATTTTTGTGAGGTGTATCTGGGGATATCGCCTCACTCCTTGTTGTGGAGGTACTTTTTATGTGTCAAGAGCACTGGCATGAGGTCGGGGCCAGTGGGTGCTGTAATGTTCAATTTGAGGCTGGGCCTCAAGGCGGAGTGGATAGAGAACGACCTCCCCGACAACACTACTGGGTGGAGGTCAGAGTGGTTTTATATTACAGACCAGATTCGTGGTCTTCCACAACGTACCGGCCATAAACCGGCGAATATAAGCGAATGGGACCTAGAGCTCTCGACCCGTGAACTCGAGGAGCTCAAGGGGGTCCTGGAGCTTGTCAGTGACATGAAGGGCGAGGAGTAACTGGGGCGGCAGTGGCGAGGTTGTTCTGTCGTCGGATGATCCAACCAATCAAGGATCGGGTCCATCCGGTGTATGAGTATTGCGGGCAATCGAACCTCACCCGCGAGGTCAACCGCAAGGTCTCCAGGGAGGAGATGGCGGCTAGAGTTTCCCAGATGTATTCTGGGAAGGTAAAAGTGAAGAAGTGCCCGAGGGCGCACTCGTTGAAGAGGCTTGCTGACCCGGTAAGATCCTGAGATCTATCTTTAGGTCGTTGTACTTTGCTTTCTTGATTTGCTTAGGTTGTATAACGTTTATATCGTTGTTTGTGCAGATGCACGAGCTCCAGATGTGGTGCCCAGCACCTCTCCTTGAGGAGGAGCTACATCGGAGGAAGCTAAGGTCAGATAAATACAAACCTCCACCAGGTCATCTGCTGGAGAATTATGAATCAGATTCGTCGGTGGAGGCCGACGAGGACACCGGCGATGAGGCTGAAGGTGGGGACGCCAGAGCGACCCAGGACGCTGGTGGAGCTGCGAAGGTGCGGCACAGGACGACCAGGTCGGCGGTGGGGAAGCAGTCAGCTTCTGCTGCTGCTGCTGCGGTCAAGGCCGCAGAGAAGAAGAAGAGGAAGAGGAGGGCGACCTCCCCTCCGGCGGTGGTCACTCCGTCAATTCCAACACCTCGCTCCCGTGAGGTCGAGTCGGAAGAGGAGGAGGAGGAGTCAGAGAAAGAGAAAGATGAGATGATCGCGGAATTGTCGGTCCATGAGCGACCAGTGAGGAGGTCGGAGAGTCGTACTGCCAAAAGGCAGCGGGAGTTGGTGCAGAAGACGTCGGAGGATGCCCTTCGACGTGGATTGGAGGTGCAGCGTAGTGCTATAGCGGCGCAGGCGAGGGTGCCTGCGGCTATCGCCTCGGGTGTTTTGGCCGAAGGCTCGGCTTCCGGCGGTGACGAGGTAGAATCCTGAGGGCTGGTGCTATATTTGTACTCCTTATCTGAGTTTCATCTTGACGAGGTGCTTTGTCATGCAGGCCGGTGGCAAGGCCACAAGGGGTGCCAGTTGCCCAGTCATCTCCCTCCCGCACGAGGTCGCTTGAGCCGCAGGTCGTGGGGGAGGCATTTGCAGATGACGCACACACCACTACTCCACCGCAAGGAGCGGTTGAGAATGTGGTGGCTTCGCCACCTGTAGCTGATGTGAGGGTAGGTACTCCCCCGCGCGTTGCTGAAGTTGTGGGTACTTCAACTGGGGACGTCGGCGCGATGGCCTCCCCAACAATTGTTGACGTCGACCCCATCAGGTCGGTTACTGGTGGGGATGAGCGCTTGGTCGGGGACCAGCCTCAAATCGACCTGGCGCCAAGAGGCCTAGAAACATCTGGCGCACAGGTACCTGCATCTTCATCCTCAAGCCCAAGGTTGCCACGGCGCACCATTAATTGGAATCACACCCCTTGGCAGGAGGATTGGTTCGAGGATAACGAGGACATGTAGGCCTTGCGGACCAGCATCGTCACCATCAACCATGCGCTGATGGTAAGTGTTTTACGACGTGTTGTTGTGGCTTGTTTGTACGTGGTTGAAGTTTTGCTGACGATCTTGTCGTGCTGTGGCAGTCGCTGGCAGAGCGGGACAAGGGTCGGGCCGACCTGCTGAAGGATGCGGCAGCGAAGGAGCAGCGGATTATCGACCTTGAGCGAGAGCTCAAGGAGGTCTGCAAGGCGGCGCCGCCGATAAGAAGAAGCTCGAGGATGAGCTCGCCGAGGAAAGGCGCAAGGTCGTGGAGGCCACTGCACAATTTAACATTGCGGCTACTAGTAGGTTCAGTCTCTTATGCCTTTTGGAGGAGAGGTCGTTAGCTGTCTACTAACTTCTTGTGTCTGCAGATTTCCGTAACCGCGAGGAGGAGCTGAAGAACGCTCTGGCGACCTCCAGGAGCAAGGTTCGGGACCTGGAGTTGAAGGTCCGAGAGATCGAGGCTGGGTGCCTGGAACTCAAGCGGGCGATGAAAGAAACCACCGACAGTGATTACGCCATATCTCAAATGCTGGCTTATGAGACCGCAGCTCGTCGGTGCCTTGAAGACGAGTTCGAAGTTGTTTTGAGGTCATTGGAGAATGGCTAAGCCACTATTGCAGGGTATGAGGTGGAGCTGAACAACCTCAAGGGTGCTGCCAATTATGCAATGTCTTGCATACCTATTCCAGAGGATGGAGAGCAGCAGCAGTCCATTGTTGATCGCCTGGTAAATACTCCTAACAGGCTTTTGACTTTGTTGAGGGTGACGAGTTTGGCGGCTGCGACCGATGCACTGGTGAGAGTTAAGTCCCACTATCCTGAGATCGACATGGCCAAGATCAAGGGTGGTGCGGACACCACGAAGGACCTCCAAGCCTGGAGCTTGAAGTTGATGATGCCGCTAACGAGGTGATGGAGAACATCGACTTCGAAGGCGATGGTGGAGCCGGTGGTGATGGTGGCGACGGTGGCGATGGTGGCGGCGGTGGCAACCAGTAGTAGCTAGGAGCTGTACCTCCCCTCCTCTCATGACTTGTAAATAAAACTTCTAAGAATATGTTTGAAGAAAAATTTAACGAAGTACTTGCCTTTTGCCTGCACGAGTATGGTTGGTCTTGTAGATGATGTATTATGTTTTTGAATCGCTAACCACTACTCACGGAGAGGCTGGCTTACCAACCTCTACGGCTCAGCGTGGAGGCTTACGAGAGGTCGGCGCGCGAGGGAGGAGCCCAGGGCTCAGGTCTGGCGACCTTCCTAACCAAGCATGCTCGTGGCAGCAGGAGGCTTCATACTCATTTGCAATAGTGTCCTTAGGTCGAACAACCCTTAGGTTGGCTTTGAGCCAAGCCCCTGAGCATATCGAGGGGAAGGAATGAGTAAGACTTGAAACCCCAAGGTCGTGCGACCCAGATGTTGGCTTTAGCCAAACCCCCGAGCATGTCAAGGGAGGGGAAAAGCATGAGGAAGGAGGAGGTAGTGCTCGACTCATAGCAGATGACTGCTTTAAATATTTATTTATTTAATCTGAAAAAGAGGTACAAAAGGAGGAGATACATAACTTAAATTTTAAAACTATTCTAGGGATAGAATCGTCGTAGATGCTCCACGTTCCAGGGGTTGGGCACTCCTTGCCCATCGCCCCACTGGAGTCGATATGTTGACGGGCTGATTACTTCCGTGACGATGTGAGGACCATGTGTGGTTCGAGGACCGGTGGATGGTCGCTTCCTTGTGTGATGAGTGATTGACAACGTTGTGTGGACTGATTCTTGGCTAAGTATTGCAGGTGCAGGTTGCGGCTTGACTCGTGTTGGTGCAGGTGAAGAACAAGCGCGAAAGGTCGTTGCTGGTGAGGCCTCCAGGTGTGGAGAAGACAAGTAGGCTTCGTTCGAGGGACCCGGTGGCCGGTGGGGTCAAGTGCGGGCCGCATGGTGGCATGAACAAGAAGATGAAGTCGTGGACGGTTTCTTGGTAGAGCCTCAAAACCAAGGGCGAGCCGGAACTACTTGGGAGCCGAGTCATGAGTGGAGATTGGCGGAGGCTACACCGAGTTCGCGAGGTTTGCGGTGGTTCACCGTGAAAACCACCGGGTTACTCGGTTGAGCCACAAAACCGAGGCCGAAGACTCGACGAGGAGGTGCGGCCACCCGTGCCGGTTCAACCGCCTAGGAGGGACGGTCGGACCGCCCGGGGCCGGTCGGATCCCCCGGCCGGTCCAACCGCCCGGGGGGCGGCTCGACCGCCCGGCCGCCGGCACCGAGAAGCTTTGAAGCGGAGGACACGCGTCGGGATCGCAAGGCTTGCGTCGAGGCTACGCAGGGTGATCCGATGGTGAAGACATCAAGAATTCCAAATCCGCCCTCGAGGGGCATGTATCCCTAGTTATTAGTGAAGGGTAGTTTAGTCTTTTGGGTGCCTCCATATATACTCATTAGATGGGTGGATGGCAGCCAACACTAGGAACCCTAGCTCATTTGTCTTTCCATTTTCGTTCTCCATTTTCCTTAGGATTTTAGAAGGCTAGCTTGAGAGCTTCATGTGAGATCTAGAGAGAGGGATGGATGTTTGGGTGGCAAGCTAGACCTTGTACGAACCTTTCATGGCATGTATAGAAGGTTTGGCGTTGTTCATCATGGTGGTTTTCCCGTCTCCTTTGTGTTGATTTTCGGAGCTCTTTTTGGCGGTGTTTTGAGAATGATTTCTTGGGGTTTTGGTGGGTGTCAAGTATGAGGTTCTTGTGCCTCTTTGGCTGGTGACTTTGCCCTCAAATCCCCTTTGAATCGGACTCGATTTGGTGGTTTCTCGAGTTGGCCGAGTTCTTGACCTAGAGAAGCGATTTCTTCGATTCCTCTTGATTGTGAGCGTTTCGGGTCGATTCTTTTGAGGTAGAGGTTGCCCGGAGGTAACCCGGCTATTCCCGAAGTTTGGCTGCAATCCGTGGAGTGATTCGGGAGATCGAGCGCGAGGAAGTTGAGGTTTGACCCGCGGGTTCGTTTTCGGAAGGGGCGGTCTAACCGCCTACGAGGGGGCGGTCTAACCGCCCCGGGTGTTTCCGGGTCAAAGTTTTGTTTCGCCGGATTTTCCTCTCGTGAGTTTGTTCGCCTTGATCGAGGAGTGTCCGGGTGAAATTTGGGGTCGTTCTCATGCGGTTTGCTAGGGGTTCTTGGTCGGGGTTCGTTGCCGGGTACGGGAGGTTAGACCGCCCCGGTAGCCGGTCTAACCGCCCCTAGGCCCTTGGGTGAAGTTTTGGTTTTCGCCAAGATTTTCCGGTAGCTAGCATGGACTTGACCGAGAGATCTCTGTTGGTGAAACCGTGGTGAGTTTTGGTGCTCGGAAGAGGCGTTTTGGAGGTTTTCTTGGTTCCCGGTGTGGAGGCGGTCTAACCGCTCCCTATACCCGGTCTAACCGCCCCCTCCGGTTAGCCGGCTTTCGAGTTGTTTCCGCTGTCGGTGCTGCGTGTGTGTTGTGGTTGCTGGTAGAGTTTGTTCCTAGGACCAGTAGCACTCCAGTGGCTACGTGGTTTTGGCAAACGGAAGGTTGAAGTGCGGAGCGTGTGATTTCGGGGGTTCGACCGTGCTAGTTCATCTTGTCGGAGTTTCAATCTCCCTCGAGAAGAATTTTTATCGGCTCCCATTCACTCCCCCCCTCTCTGGTCGCCTAATCGGTCCTTCAAGTGGTATCAGAGCCGGTTCGGGTCTTTGTTTACTCTAACCAGTCTAAGATCCAAGGATGGCGTACCAGGAAAGGGGTTCGGGTCCTCCACACTTCGATGGCAAGAACTACCGGATGTGGAGCAAGCGGATGGGTGCATTCCTCCGCGGAAAGGGTCGGCTTCTTTGGGATGTCACGGTGGACACGAGGCTATGTCCGGCCGATGGATTTCCTTGCTCCGGGGTCGAGGGACGGATTCGACGCCAACAATAAGGCGGTCGACTACTTGTTTCGTGCTTTGTGTCGGCCCGAGTTCGATCGGGTGCACACCGAGCACTTGGCTTGTAAAATTTGGGCGGTGTTGAAGGAGGCTCATGTTGGGAACGCACGGGGTTCGAGCACGGATGTATGCGACCTACCGAGAGAGAGTACGAGAACTTCACTCATCTCCCCGGTGAGTCCATCGATGCCTTGTTTCGAGAGGTTCACGGTGGTTGTGAACAACATGAGGGCCAATGTGGACGTGCTCCCGTACGATGATCATGATAGAGCGGTCAAGTTCTTACACTCTTTGGATCGTACGATATGGGGCGAAAGTTCGAGGCCATTGTCGAGTCGGAGAAGTATGATACTCTGACGGTGAACGAGCTGTTCTCGAAGCTCAAGTCGGCTGAGGTGGATAGGGGCATGATCGCCAAGCTCGAGGGACCGACTGATTCCCATAGTCTTGCCCTCGTTGGTGGTTCCAAAGGAAAGGCTAACTCTAACCCATCCACCAGGATGTTCTCCTTTTCCTCTTTGATGTCTATGCCAGATGAGGAGTTTGATGACCTTGGAGAGGACGAGCTGGCGCTGTTGATGAGGCGGTTCGAGAGGCTGCACGAGAACCGCGTGAACATGAGGAGGAACACGAGGACGTGCTTCCAGTGCGGCAAGCCGGGACACTTCGTCGCCGACCGCCCGCAGAAGGCCGAGAACAAGGACGGCTACAAGCACAAGCCGAGGAAGGACGGCAAGTACCGTTCGAGGCGCAACTACAAGAGCAAGCACAAGAACAAGTACGAGGACGAGCGACGATCGAGGAAGAAGGAGAGCCGAGGCAAGGCCCGAGCGATGGTTGGAGCGAGCGATGTCGACTCCGGTTCCGCGTACTCCACCTCGAGCTCGAGCAGCAGTGAAGACGAGGGAGATCGCCGCAAGAACAAGAAGTCGTCCAAGAACCTGAGCGGGCCGAGCGCTTCGCGAGAGATGGCTTCTGCACCATGGCGCTGAGCTCCGGCAGCAAGAAGAGCACACAGAGCGACTCGGACTCTGAGTCCAACGATGAGGTGCATGATGAACTTCCCTTCTTGCGCCAGGAGAATGAGACGCTTGGCTCTTTGCTTTATAACCGTGATGACATGCTTAGAGAGGCCAAGAAAATGAGGAAAGAGCTTAGGGCTTCACTCGAGGATGCTAGGACTAGAGTGGCGAAGCTAGAGACACAGGTTCTTGATAGCAAGCTTGAGATTGATTCGCTTAAGGCTAGCCCTGTTGTTTCAGATGAGAATGACTGTGCTGATTGCTCATATTCCTTGCTGATCTTGCTTTGTTTAAGGAGAAGCATGCCTCCAAGTGTGAGGAACTAGATGTGCTTAGGGTTGAAGTGGCTGAGCTTAAGTCTAGACCTGCTTTGCTAGGTGCTTGCACTTCTTGCCCTGTTTTGCATGCTAAGATTGATGAGATGCATGCCTACACTAGTTCTCTTGAGGCTAAATTGAAGAAACCCATGCCTACATCATGCTCTACCTGTGAAATGCATGCATTGAAAAATTTGGAACTTGCACATTATGTTGATCGTTTGCAGGATGAGAATGATGACTTGAGGAAGTTGATGGGTTGGTTGTCTGGCCATGAGCCTCAGTTGAGGATGATGATCGAGGCCTTTAAGAGGCAAGATGGTGAGGGACTTGGGGCAAACAAGGTTGGTGAGGGAAGTGGAGAGAATATCCCGGAGCCACCAAAAACCCACCACAAAAATGATTTCCCTCCAAAACCCAACCATCTTAGGAACCGACTAGACACAACCCCGGCCTCCACCTATATTTCCTACACCCACAAATGATCTCCGAAAGCCTATCAAGTTTGTGAGCACTTCCGGAAAGTGTTCTTTGGGAAAGTGAGTGAGAAGGCAAGTGAGGAGAAATCGGTGGAGGAGTTGAGTGGAGAGAAACCAAGCGAGCAGCCCCAATCCAAGCCAAAACCTAAGCTTGTGAGGTTCCGTTGTGGCCATTGTGGGAAAGAGGGTCACAAGGATGAGTTTTGCTTCAAGAGGAAGCGGAAAGAGAGGATGGCAAAGGAGTGGGCGAACAAGGATAGGTACAACCCTTCCCATGGTGTACCTAAGCCTCGTATGCCACCGCCCGGGGGTAAGGCCGTGGTGAGAAGTGTTCCGGCATGGGGAGATGCGAATTCCGCGGCCGAGGAGCAGGTCCGGAGGGGGCGGTCGGACCGGCCCGGCTAGGCGGTCGGGCCCGGCCCAGCCCGGAGGGGGGGCGGTTAGACCGGCCCGGCTAGGCGGTTTAACCGCCCCCCCCCCCCCCCGCACTCGGGCGGAGTGGTTTTCGAGGTGGTGAGTCGAGAGGTTTTAGGTCCGGAGGTGCGCTTCTTGGTGGTTGGTCTGGAGAGACAGCAGGTGGTCAGTTTGCTAGGCATTCTCCCCCTCGAGTTCACTACGGGGATGGGAGAAGTCGTAGCTTTGAGAAGGAGAGGAGGGACGGTCCACAGGTTGTCTTCCGTGGTTTTGGTCCTCCTCTAGGCAGTGAGGGGTGGTTTCCTCGGAGTGGTTACCGAGGTGGTGTTCGTGGTCGCGATTATGGTTGGAAAGATGGCTTGATGTGTGCTAACCCCACTTTCGAGCAAATGGCTCGGCACTCGGTTTTCCTCCTTTGGTACTAACCCCGGTCTTGAGTCGTTTGTTCGCTCACGTGCTTGTTTTTGAATTTCAGGTGGGAGACTTGAAGAACATTTGGTTGATTGACTCCGGTTGCTCGAGGCATATGACCGGAGACAGGGGGTGGTTCTCAAGTCTCGTCCCGGTGGTGACGAAGAGGTACATCACCTTTGGGGACAATGGGCGTGGGCGTGTGCTTTCAGAAGGTGAGATAAAAGTGAGTGACAAGATCACTTTGAGGCGTGTTGCTCTTGTTCAATCGCTGGGGTACAATTTGCTTTCTGTGTCCCAGTTATTGGATGAGGGTTTTGAGGTGTTTCTTCGGCCTGGTGGTTCTCGGATTGTGGACTCTCGAGGGGACCATGTTTGTATGGTCGTTCCCGAGGGTCAGGTGTTTCGTGCTGATTTTTCTTAGTCTTCGGGTGTGGAGCGTTGTTTCTTCGCTGGTTCTTCGAGTGAGTTGTGGAAGTGGCATAGGAAGTTGGGTCACTTGAGCTTTGACCTTTTGTCTCGCTTGAGTAAACTCAATTTGGTCCGAGGATTGCCACGGTTGAGGCTTGAGAAAGAGTTGGTTTGTGCTCCGTGTAGGCATGCCAAGATGGTGGCCTCTTCTCACCCGCCTCTCACCGATGTGATGACTGAGCGTCCATGCGAGCTGCTCCATATGGACCTTGTTGGCCCAGCTCGTGTGCGATCTGCGGGTGGGAAGTGGTATGTCCTTGTTGTTGTGGACGACTATTCTCGATATGCTTGGGTGTTCTTTCTTGAGGAGAAGGGGGAGACGTTTGGTTTTGTTCGAGATCTAGTCTTGAGGTTGAAGAACGAGAGGCACGGAGATGCCATACGAGCTATCCGTAGTGATAATGGCTCGGAATTCAGGAACTCTCGTTTTGAAACCTTTTGCCATGACTTGGGTCTTGAGCACCAGTTTTCGAGTCCGTATACGCCTCCCCAGAATGGTGTTGTGGAAAGGAAGAACAGGACCTTGTGCGAGATGGCTCGGACGATGCTTGATGAGCATAGGACTCCAAGGAGGTATTGGGTGAGGCGGTGAATACCGCGTGCTATGTGTCGAACAGGATATACCTCAGAGTGCACAAGAAGAAGACATGCTATGAGTTAATGCATGGTCGCACACCCAAGGTGAGTCACTTCCATGTCTTTGGTTGCAAGTGTTTCATTCTGAAGAAAGGCAGGAAGTTGGATAAGTTTGAGGCTAGGTCTGTCGATGGCATTTTCTTTGGTTATGCATCTCATTCTAGAGCATATCGTGTGCTCAATCTTGAAACTAACCAAATCGTGGAGACTTGCGAGGTAACCTTCAACGAGACGAGCCACGTAGTCAGCTTGTCTTTGAGTGTGCAGGTGATGATGAGCTTGGCGAGGAGATCTTTCAGGAGGAGGAGCATGAACATGGTGATGATGAAGATGGCGGTGCGGTGCCCCCAACTGAACATGTACCCACTACTTCGACTACGATGATGGATGGACCCTCTGCTACACCTACGACGACAAATCAAGAACGAGGAGAAGCTGATGTTGAGGGGGAGGTAGCTTCGAGGCGAGAACCTCCCCGGCGAGTTCAAGTGGATCACCCAGCTTCAAGGATCATCGGCGACATGAATGAACGCACTACACGGTCGAGGGTTCGGAACAACTCTCATTTCGCTCATGCTGCATTTGTTGCTTCTTTCGAGCCCAAAGACATTGGACATGCACTATCTGATCACAATTGGGTTAACTCGATGCATGAGGAGTTGGAGAACTTTGAGAGGAATCAGTTGTGGGAGTTAGTTGACCCTCCCCCAGGGTGTAAGCCGATTGGTACCAAGTGGGTGTGGAAAAACAAAGAGGGAGAGAAGGGTGAGGTTGTGAGGAACAAGTCGAGACTTGTTGCTCAAGGGTTCAGTCAGAAGGAGGGGATCGACTACGAGGAGACCTTTGCTCCCGTAGCCCGTTTGGAGGCGATTAGGATCCTTCTAGCCTTTTCTCGTGGCTAAAGGGTTCAAGTTGCACCAAATGGATGTGAAGAGTGCTTTTCCGAATGGAGCGTTGGAGTAGGAAGTGTATGTGAGGCGGCCTCGGGGTTTGAGAGTGAGAAGTACCCCCACCGGGTGTACAAGTTGAGGAAGGCGCCGTATGGGCCGAAGCGGGCGCCTAGAGCTTGGTATGGCAGGTTGAGGGGGTTCTTGTTTGAGAGAGGTTTCGAGATGGGGAAGGTCGATCAGACCTTGTTTTTGCCGAGGCGGGGCGGAGATATCCCGATTGTGCGGTGTACGTGGATGATATTGTCTTTGGTGGCTCGTCTAACTCTCTTGTTGCAAGGTTTGCGGATGATATGAGCAGGGAGTTTGAGATGAGCATGATGGGTGAGTTGCGGTTCTTCCTCGGGCTACAATTCAAGCAATCAAAGGAAAGAACATTCGTGCACCGAGCTAAGTACACCAAGGACATTGTGAGGAAGTTCAAGATGGAGGACTCCAAGGCTATGACGACGCCGATGAGTACGACTACGGCTCTTGATGTGGACGAGGAAGGTGAACACATGGACCGGAAGGAGTACGGAGCATGATCGGGTCACTCCTCTACTTGACGGCGACGAGGCCGGACATACGCTTCTCGGTGTGTCCGTGCGCTCGTTTTCAAGCATCTCCGAGGACTTCGCATCGGCAAGCGGTGAAGAGAATTTTCGTGTACTTGCGTCACACTCCCGACTTCGGCCTTTGGTACTCCGCGTCCTCTTCTTTGGCGCTTCATGGCTTTTCGCACGCGGATTTGCCGGGTGTCGGTTGGATAGGAAGTCCACCTCCGGGACTTGCCGCTTTTTGGGTTCTTCGTTGGTGTCTTGGTCTTCCCGCAAGCGGTCGAGTGTTGCTCAATCCACGACCGAAGCCGAGTATGTTGCCGCTCGCTAGTTGTTGCTCTCAACTCCTTTGGATCACCTACACCATGAGTGACTTTGGTGAGGAGTATACCCATGTCCCACTTCAATGTGATAGCACCAGTGCCATAAGCGTTGCAAAGAACCCAGTGCTCCATTCCAAAACCAAACACATAGAAGTGAGGTATCATTTCCTGAGAGACAACGTAGAGAAAGGGAAGATAGCTTTGATCCATGTACCCACACATGACCAACTAGCCGATATTTTCACCAAACCCCTAGATCAAGCAACTTTCACTCGTTTGCGGGGGGAACTTGGTGTGTGCTTGATTTCTTGAGTTGCGTGTGTGGGAGCTCCTTTGTAGCATATGTATAGCTTTCTTTTGTGCATTTCTTGCATTCGGCATTGCATATGTATCATGATGTATAGGCATCCTTGTATCTTAGATTGCATGCATTTTGTATCATATGCATTGGATAGGAAAAGCTTCTCCTATATACATTGTTTACCATGGGTTGCTATATATGTTCTTGTGAGCTTGTTTGGTATGCTACGGTTAGTTTGGCTTAGCTCTTGATGATCCTGATGAATGATCCATGGTTGATGGCTAATTTTTTGAAAAATGTCACATATATGCTCTCTCATGTGTAAATGCCTTTACATGCTCTTGACATGTTTTAGTGGCTTTGCTATGCTTACTTTGTGGTTGGATAGCTAGTTTATTGATCATATGGGGCCAAAGGCTCATTTGCCATCATGAATGTTTAGCCCTCTTGCTTAATCTTGTGGAGGGGCATAAGTTCCTTTTTGTCGCAAAGACATTTCATGTACCAATCATAAATCTGAAAATGAAATGAAAATGCTTGGAAAATATGTCCCCATGTCATATGTGCTGAAATTAATTTGCTTTGGGTGCTAAACCGTTGCATGTTGCCTACCAATGAGAAGTCTCATGCATAGAAGTAGGCACATGGCTCGGTGGCTTTGACATGACATGAGGTGCTTTTGGGTGTTTATGATGGTCTTATGATTAGAATGGCTGTCCTAGCATGAAGTTTGAGTGGCTTTGCCATTTTGATATGTTTTGCTCATGCTTAGGTATTTGCTTGTGAGAGAGTAACTTTTCGCAAAATTACTCAAATCCTTTTTAGCCTTGTCCAATGGTTGTGAAACTTGGTGATCTCGTAGTTAAGGTCATTACGAACCTGTCGAGTATCTAAGTTGCTCATTTGGACTTGTGTAGCTCCTTGTGATGAATTTTGTATATTCGAGAAGCTATATGTTGTAAAGTTTTGCATTTTGCCTTGATTCATGCATTGTCAACAAGGGGGAGAAGTTTGTGCATGTTTTGGGCACCTGGGAGTGTTTGGAAGGTGTTCCAATTGGTTCGGGCAAGTTTTGAGCAGTTTGGTGCAGGGCCGGTCTCTTGGGGCGGTCTAACCGCCCACCAGGCGGTCAGATCAGGCACAGGCGGTCTAACCGCCTGTACGTGCGGTCCTAACCGCCCGGGCGAGTGAGCGAGTTTTTGCTCTTTGTTGCATTCCCGCGTTGCATTGCTGCATTTGTTCAGGGGGAGTGTGTTGTGGCTCAGGGGGAGCTTGCATATGTGCAGGGGGAGTTTTTTGTGGTGTTCGAGCTTTGCTCTGGTGGTTTGCGCTCTTTGCTTGAGCTGTGTTTTTGTCTCGGATGTGTTGAGCCGTTGCCCTTGCCTAAGGGGTCTGAGACTTGTCTTCTTCAAGTGATCTTGTTCTTTGCCTTTCTTTGGCTTTCGATCGCTTGTTGAGGTTTCTTTTTATTTGTTTCTTTTCTTTTCCTTTTCTCTTGTGTTACTTCATGTGAGTGTGTTGTCAATGCACTCATCAAGGGGGAGATTGAGGACCATGTGTGGTTCGAGGACCGGTGGATGGTCGCTTCCTTGTGTGATGAGTGATTGACAACGTTGTGTGGACTGATTCTTGGCTAAGTATTGCAGGTGCAGGTTGCGGCTTGACTCGTGTTGGTGCAGGTGAAGAACAAGCGCGAAAGGTCGTTGCTGGTGAGGCCTCCGTGGTGTGGAGAAGACAAGTAGGCTTCGTTCGAGGGATCCGGTGGCCGGTGGGGTCAAGTGCGGGCCGCATGGTGGCATGAACAAGCAAGATGAAGTCGTGGGCGGTTTCTTGGTAAAGCCTCAAAACCAAGGGCGAGCCGGAACTACGTGGGAGCTGAGTCATGAGTGGAGATTGGCGGAGGCTACACCGAGTTCGCGGGGTTTGCGGTGGTTCACCGTAAAACCACCGGGTTACTCGGTTGAGCCACAAAACCGAGGCCGAAGACTCGACGAGGAGGTGCGGCCACCCGGGCCGGTTCAACCGCCCAGGAGGGGCGGTCAGACCGCCTGGGGCCGGTCGGATCCCCCCCGGGCCGGTCCTAACCGCCCGGGGGGCGGTCCGACCGCCCGGCCGCCGGCGCCGAGAAGCTTCAAAGCGGAGGACACGCGTCGGGATCGCAAGGCTTGCGTCGAGGCTACGCAGGGTGCGGTTGCCGGGCATCCGTCCGATGGTGAAGACATCAAGAATTCCAAATCCGCCCTCAAGGGGCATGTATCCCTAGTTATTAGTGAAGGGTAGTTTAGTCTTTTGGGTGCCTCCATATATACTCATTAGATGGGTGGATGGCGACCAACACCGGGAACCCTAGCTCATTTGTCTTTCCATTTTCATTCTCCATTTTCCTTAGGATTTTAGAAGGCTAGCTTGAGAGCTTCATGTGAGATCTAGAGAGAGGGATGGATGTTTGGGTGGCAAGCTAGACCTTGTACGAACCTTTCATGGCATGTATAGAAGGTTTGGCGTTGTTCATCATGGTGGTTTTCCCGTCTCCTTTGTGTTGATTTTCGGAGCTCTTTTTGGCGGTGTTTTGAGAACGATTTCTTGGGGGTTTTGGTGGGTGTCACGTATGAGGTTCTTGTGCCTCTTTGGCTGGTGACTTTGCCCTCAAATCCCCTTTGAATCGGACTCGATTTGGTGGTTTCTCGAGTTGGCCGAGTTCTTGACCTAGAGAAGCGATTTCTTCGATTCCTCTTGATTGTGAGCGTTTCAGGTCGATTCCTTTGAGGTAGAGGTTGCCCAAGAGGTAACCCATCTATTCCCGAAGTTTGGCTGCAATCCGTGGAGTGATTCGGGAGATCGGGCGCGAGGAAGTTGAGGTTTGACCCGCGGGTTCGTTTTCTGGAAGGGGCGGTCTAACCGCCTACAGGGGGCGGTCTAACCGCCCGGGTGTTTCCGGGTCAAAGTTTTGTTTCGCCGGATTTTCCTCCGTGAGTTTGTTCGCCTTGATCGAGGGAGTGTCCGGGTGAAATTTGGGATCGTTCTCGTGCGGTTTGCTAGGGGTTCTTGGTCGGGGGTTCGTTGCTTCGGGTACAGGAGGTTAGACCGCCCCGGTAGCCGGTCTAACCGCCCCTAGGCCCTTGGGTGAAGTTTTGGTTTTCGCCAAGATTTTCCGGTAGCTAGCATGGCCTTGACCGAGAGATCTCTCGTTGGTGAAACCGTGGTGAGTTTTGGTGCTCGGAAGAGGCGTTTCGGAGGTTTTCTTGGTTGCAAGGTGGAGGCGATCTAACCGCTCCCTATACCCGGTCTAACCGCCCCCCCCCGGTTAGCCGGCTTTCGAGTTGTTTCCGCCGTCGGTGCTGCGTGTGTGTTGTGGTTGCTTTGGTAGAGTTTGTTCCTAGGACCAGTAGCACTCCAGTGGCTACGTGGTTTTGGCAAACGGAAGGTTGAAGTGCGGAGCGTGTGATTTCGGGGGTTCGACCGTGCTAGTTCATCTTGTCGGAGTTTCAATCTCCCTCGAGAAGAATTTTTATCGGCTCCCATTCACTCCCCCCCTCTCTGGTCGCCTAATTGGTCCTTCACGATGAAGGGTCCTTCCCAAGGGGCAGAGAGCTTGTGCATGCCGTCGGTCTTCTGGATGCTTCTAAGAATGAGGTCGCCAACGTTAAAGGAGGTTTCCCTAACGTTGCGATCATGATAGCGACGTAGTTGTTGGTCGTGACGAGCTTGTCTCATGACGGCGGTGAGTCTTTGTTCTTCAAGGCTGTCATGGTCGATGCGTCGTGTTTGCTCGGCCTCTCCTTCCTCGTAGTACTGAATCCGTGGAGCTCCGAAAGCGATGTCGGTAGGTAGTACAGCTTCTGATCCATAGACCAGAAAGAAGGGTGAAAATCCTGTAGCAGAACTGACTTGAGTCCTGAGACCCCAAATCACGTGAGGCAGCTCGGCTAACCAGCGGGTGGCATAGTTGGAGGCGTCGTCATAGATACGGTCCTTGAGTGCTTGGAGCACCATGCTGTTGGCTCTCTCGACCTGGCCGTTACACCGTGGGTGGGCGACCAAGGAGAAGTAGACGTCGATGAGGTTATCCTATCAAAAATCCCAGAAGACCGAGCCAGTGAAAGTTTTTCCTAGGTCGGTGATGATCCTGTTAGGCACACCGAAGTGATGTTTGATATCTCCAATAAATTTGACTGCTTCTTCCGACGTTACTTTTGCAATAGGTCGGACTTCAATCCACTTAGTGAATTTGTCTACGGCGACCAGGATATGTTTGTAGCCGCCCGGAGCAGTACGAAACAGCCCTACGGCGTCGAGGCCCCACATAGCGAAGGGCCAAGACGGAGGGATGGTGCGCAGGACTTGAGCTGGCAGGTGCTGCTGTTTGGCAAAGAATTGGCATCCTTTGCATCTCCTCACGAGGTCTTTAGCGTCAGTTACGGCCGTGGGCCAATAGAATCTAGATCGATACGCTTTACCGACCAAATTGGTGGATGTCGTGTGGCAGCCACATTCGCCACTGTGGATCTCATCTAAGAGATGTAGACCTTCTGATCGTAGGATACACTTCATCAAGATGCCAGTAGAGGCAGCTTTCCTGTATAGGTCGGAACCAATCATGACGTAGTTTGCACTTCGTCGCGTGATGCGTTCTCGCTCTGCCTTGTCGTCGGGGACGAGTTGGTCAAGTATGAAGTCTATGAAGGGCTTGCGCCAATCATCCTCTTTTTCTAGACATTAGCACGTCACGAGGAGGTGCTGAGCTTTGGTTGTTTGAAGGTTGCTCTGGATTATCAGGATCCAAGAGCTTGATTGAAGGCTTGCGTAGGTCTTGGACGAACACGCCTGCATGGACAAGAGCCCGACGAGAGCCTAGTTTGGAAAGCACATCAGCGGTGACATTGTTGTTGCATGGGACGTGCTGAAACTCGATCCCTTCAAAGTGGCCTTCAAGTTTACGAATCTCAGCGCAATAAGCATCCATTGTGTCCTTGACGCAGTCCCACTCTTTGTTGACTTGCTCGATGACGACCTTGGAATCTCCAAAAGCCAGTAGTCGCTTGATGCCAAGAGATACTGCTATTCGGAGCCCGTGGATCAGGGCTTCATATTCTGCACTGTTGTTGGAGGCCTTGTAATGAATTTGCAGGACGTACTTAAGCTGTTCTCCCTGAGGAGAGATAAGTAACACGCCTGCGCCTGCTCCTTCGAGGTTGAGGGCACCGTCGAAGTACATTATCCAGTGTTCAGGCCGCTCCTTGGGAGGGGGCATCTGGATCTCTGTCCACTCAGAGACGAAGTCTGTGAGGATCTGCGACTTTATCGCTTGCCTGGGGCAAAACTCGATTTCGAACTCTCCAAGCTCGGCTGACCACTTGACGATGCGGTCATTGGCGTCGCGATTGCGGATGATCTCTCCCAAGGGGAACGAAGACGGAACCACGATCTTGTGAGCTTGGAAATAATGTCGAAGCTTTCTTGACGTGATTAGGAGCGCATAGAGCCGCTTCTGAGGTTGTGTGTAACATGTTTTAGCGTCGGCCAAGACCTCGCTCACGTAGTACACAAGTCGCTGAACAGGGTAGGCCTGCCCTTCTTCTTTTCGCTTGGCGACGAGAACTGTGCTGACCACATTAGTGGTGGCAAAGATGTAGAGTAGTAGTGTTTTCTTCGGGATTGGAGGTGTCATAACTGGTGGTGTTGTCAAGGACTCTTTGAGAGCCTCAAAAGCTTTCGGGGTTTCATCGTCCCACACGAACTTGTCGGCCTTCTTCAATAGCTTGAAGAAGGGTAGTCCTTTTTCACCGAGCTTGCTGATGAAACGACCTAGAGCCGCCATCATGCCAGTGAGCTTCATGACGTCTTTCTTGTTGGACGGCTTGGCCATCTTGCGTATGGCGTCAATCTTTGTTGGGTTAGCTTCGATGCCTCAGTGCCCGACCATGAAGCCCAGGAGCAATCCGGAGGGGACGCCGAAGACACACTTCGTTGGGTTGAGCTTCCACTGGAACTCTCGCAGATTGGCGAAGGTTTCGGTGAGGTCGGCGATGAGCTTGTCTTCGACTGTGGTCTTGACGACCACATCGTCTACATAGGCCTCGATGTTCTTCCCGATTTGGGTTTTTAAGCACTTCTGGATTGCCTTCTGGTATGTTGCTCCAGCATTTTTCAGGCCAAAGGTCATGACCTTATAGCAGTAGATTCCATGGGGCGTTATGAATGTTGTTTCATCTTCATCGTCAGGATGCAGGGCTGCTACTGGAATCATCTCCCGAATCATCTGGATGATTTCCTGCAGCATCTTGTACAGGCTCTTCTTCTATAGCATCTGGTTCTGGCACGGCTTCAACCTCTGGTCGGATCACTATATCTCCATCTGCATCAACCTCCAGAAAAACCCCATCATACAACTGTGGATGTTCCTCTGCCTCATCATCCTCAAAAACAATCTCCTCGGGATCTTCCTCAATATTTCCCTGAGGCTGCACCGCCTGATATCCCTGCTCCACTGCCTCCGGCTGCAACTGTACCGGATAATCTCCAATCTCCTGCTGCATCTCCTCAAGTTGTGCCTCCTCCTAAGCTGCTGGGTAATGAGGAGCCAACTGCCCCAAAGGAAGGCGCCCACCGGTGCTCTTGCGGGCAGTCTGACGAGTCCTGGCCATCTGTTAAGAGAAAAATGAACTCAGTATAGAGGAAATCAAAATGATGCGATTTTCAACAAAGAGAACAAGAACAAATTAGATTTTTATGCGAAAATAAAGTGATTTTGAAAGATGATGTGATGATCTAGAACATGAATCCTTAATTTTCGTCCATTTCTAACTAAGGTTGCGTTCCTACAGTCAACACTGCTCGGATACCACTCTGTCACACCTGATTTCCGAAGAGGAACCAAGTGCATCTCATATGTGCGCCAAGATCAGTTTACACGCATATGATAGATGAAAATGAATGAAATATCATAAACAGTATTAGTATTTCAGAGTTTAACCACTTATTACACTCATGCGGGAGACTCGAAGGTCTCTAACAACGGAAAACGATAACTACTTGTCGAGTCCTCGTCTTCCGCTCCCACAGGCACTTGACTGGGGTCCGCAAGCCTCAGATCTCATCGTAGTCGTCGTAGAATTCTCCTCCAAAATTTTCCTCTGAACAGCGATAAGAAAGGCTGAACACTCTTATGGTTGGAGCTCAGCAAGTGGGGGAAAATGCAAGGCTATCAAAGTAGGCTAGGGTTTTGCAGCGGTTAGCATTTTAATGTTGGTCAAGTTTTAATTAAAGAACGCCTAGTTACTATGTGTAAGTTCGTACCTCCCACTTAAGAAAATCTTAAATACAAAACACCCCAAGCTCATCGAGCTTCACCAACCACGATTTAACTCGTCTTTAAGTTTATTAATCATGTGAGGGTCCAAGCCACTCATGACCGTGAGCACGGCTGATCGATCGCCTTTACACTCGCGAGGTTTGCACACCGTACCCACGGTTCGCGTAAAAGCTCCGAAGAACTTTAAACCCAACCATGCGATGCGGCCAAGCACCATACCACACTTCCGAGGTGTGATTGCATAGGGACGCTATGAAGCCTTTACAAAGGCATGCAAAAGACTAACGACCCGCATAGTTACGGATCGGGGCGGACCATAACCCTCCCTAGTGGTCAGTACCTTAGCAAAGGCTACTGCCCCAAAAGGACCGGGCTATACCCCTGCAACCCGGATCCCCCTATGCTCCTTTCGGAAAAGGGCCACTAGCACGATCACACACCTAATTATTCAGCTAAGGTCAGAGCCATGTGACACTGTGGTTGCGCATGTTTTCTTGGGTGATTCTCCATGTTCCGATTAAATCAAGTGTTCTTGCATTACCCAAAACATTAATTATTAAACATAGATTATTTCCATAAAAGACCAATTTATCCAACCCATGTTGAGCAACTAGCAATTTCTACCCAAAACATTATTTAAAAGGGGCTAGGCCAAGGATCAGGGTAAAAGATCTAGGTAAGTCCTTAAAAGGTATTCCCGTCAAATTAATGCAATGATATCATAAAAGTAAACTTTAATTATAATGCAGTTATATAGGACAAAAATAGAACATGCAGGGGGGACAAGACCACTTGCCTTCTTCAGCTACAGCAAAAACTTCCTCTTCCTCAAATAACTGTTCCAGATCATCCCCGAGAGGTGGCTTAGTTGAAACAGGCACAATATCTACGATTTCACACATAAAGCATAAAATAAATAAAACAGATCACCAATCAATCCTAAAGACTGAAAAAATGCTACTAAAGTGACGGGCTCGCTGAGACGATCGCATGGACTGCTAGAACGCTAAAAACGGAGCTATAACGGAGAAGATACGCTAAAAACAAGGTATAGGGACTAATCTGCGATAAACTAAACTTTCCAGGGACCTAACAGCAAGAAAACAGGGGCTAAAACATAATTATACTTAAAAACAGAAGGTTTAAATCATTAAGAGAGTGTTCTGGACCTCGGGTAGGATTTTCTAATAAAACAGGGGTCAAAACAATAAAAATAGGACCTATATGCGAGGATCTTTAAAGGTGGAAGGGTACGGTTGTGATACTAAAGAATTCCAGGGGGGTTTCCACAAAACAGCCGGTGGCCTCTGGGTGGACCAGGCTGGGCGCGATCTGCGCCGTCGATCTCAGATCGGGTGGCGGGCGCGATCATGGACCCGCGCCGTGGACCAGGTCCACTGGTCCACGGTGGACCAAACCAAGGGGTTTCACCCCAAACTAATCTTGGCTGTTGGATGCGCGATCAGCGGCTGGGGTCGCCCGCGTGCACCAGACGGCGGCGCCGAGCCGGCCCACGGCGGCGCCCGGCCGAGACCTCGCCGGAGGTTCGCCGGCGAACGCAAACTCGGGTTAGGGGCCACGGTTTTGGACGGGGTTTGGCTCTACACGAAGCTAGGACGACGGGAAAGCTTCTCAGGTGGTTGGGAAGGCGGCTCTGGCGGCCATGGTGGCTAGCACCGCATGGGGGCGGGTCGCCGGCGGCCGGTGTGTGGCGGCGTGCCCTACGGCTTGGTTCAAGCGAAAAGGAGGGCGGGGGATGGGTCCTTACATCGCGTAGGAGCTTCGGTGGGCGAGGAACCGATGAAAGAGATGGAGGCGGCGGAGATCAACGTCGGCGGCCGGCTCCGATGGGTGGCGACGGCGACGAACGATTTGGGCGCTAGGGACCTTGCGGTTTCAAATTGATGCACGTGTGAGTCTTCAAACATGAAGAAGAAGTCAAAGGAAGTGAAACCATGGTCACAACCCCCGATAGATTACATTGGTTTAATGTCTTTAATTGATTGCATGATCATAGACCCATGGGCGAGTATCTCCTATCTTGATTGCTTATCGTTCTCTCTAGTGTAGTTTAGTTGTTTCCTAGTTCAATCATAGTTAGAGTTTGAGTAGCTAGTGCGTAGAAGTAGATTGAACGCTTGTAATCCCCTTGCTCCACGGATTGACAAGAACCTTGGGAATCCCGTGGTGAAAAAGGTGTGGGGTCCGTACGCTTGCGGATCATAGAGGGATACGTCTTTTATCCGTCAACTAGCCCCTTTTTCTGGCGCCGTTGCCGGGGAGCAAGCTAGTTTACATCGTTTGGTTTGCATTTAACTTAGTTTTATAATTTAGTTTATCTTTTGTTTGCTATATCTAACATATATTACCTAGAAAACCACTTGTTTCGTTTTTGTTTTTGTTTTTATCTTATTGTCTAGATGGCGTTCGTCAATCAACCCGTGGAAGAACCGGAGAAATCATTAAGGGATTACGCTAGCCCTCGATGTGAAGACATAAAAGTACAAGAGTCGGATTCGAAGCTCGAAGCGACCAAATATGAGATTAAATCCAAGATCATCGAGATGGTGGCGGCAAACCCGTTTGAAGGGATTGTTACAGAGAACCCATATAGACACATAACGGATTTCACGATGCTATGCAACACGGTGCGTCAAGAAGGAGTTCCTGATGAATGGTTCAAATGGAATCTTTTTCCCTACTCACTTGCCGGCAATGCAAAGACATGGTACTCGTTTGCGTCCTTTGAAGTTGAAGGCAATTGGAACAAGTTGACAAAGAAGTTCTGCGAGAAGTTCTTTCCAATTAGCAAGGTTCAACATCTAAGGAGGCAAGTGATCAACTTCATGCAAGGAGAAGAGGAAGGGATAGACCAAGCCTGGGATAGGTTTAATGGGTTGATCGAACAAGGACCAAGACTCGGCTTCTCCGGTGACGTACTCTTGCATACATTTTTCTTTTCCCTAACCCCTAGTTGCATGCAACACGTCGAAATGTGTGCAGGTGGGGATCTCATGGAGAAAACACTCACGGAAGCCGCCCAACTTCTACAAAAAATTAGTAAAGCGGCTGCCATGCGAAGAGATTGGGAAACAAGACTTGCGGAAGAGCCGGAATATAATTCGAGGAAGAAGAAGTGTGCTGAATTTTCTAAAGAGGCAACCCCGGAAGTCACAAAAGAGGAACCAATCACAGAAAAGCTTGAAGAAGAACACATCAAGTCAAGCACTACCCCGAGCGTTGACTTCGTCGCATCGAATGAGACAAACAAGAGAAGCATGTCAAGCGCAAAGCCACTAAAGGAGTTCGAACCAATGGATTGGGTTCCGATCGATTACGGAGAAGTATTCGACAAGAGAAGACCGTTCCCTAATCAAAAGGGAATGGCAAGATCATTGGAAGTGGATTTCCCACCGAAGAAGAAAGCGGAAGAATCATACGACCTTGAAACCGCCGGTGAGATCTTCCAAAAACTCTTTGGAGATGACATAGTGGATCCGGAACACATAGCCGAGGTGAAGAGGATCATGGGGATCAAGCCCAAAGCATCACTATATGCTCGCCTCGCCGAAATTTACGCGATAGGATCCGAAGAAGAAGAGAAGATGGCACCACGCTTGAGTTGCGAGATCAACGGAGTTCAATGCAAAGCTTTATGCGACATCAGAGCACAAGTAAGTGTCCTATCTTCTAAAATTTATGATAAAGTTCAAGACCACAACCTAGACTTAGCTCCAACATCAACGAAATTAATTATGGGAGATGGTAGAACTATTAAACCTCTAGGTATTGCTTGCAACACGAAAGTAAAAATCTCTAGAAATTGTATACCAACCGATTTCTTTGTTATTGATGCTTACCATAGTAATCATGATCGCATAATCTTAGGTAGGCCTTTTCTTAAGTTGGTTGATGCCGTGTTAGATGCCGGAGAAGGCAAAGTAACAATGAACCTTAATGGAACAAAGTACACATATAACTTTCTTCGTGTTTCTAAACACCTTACACCCTTTCCTCCCGAAGACGAAGAAGTAGAAGAGATGGATAGTCTTTGTTTTGTTGAAACCCTTAGAGACCCGCTGCAAAGAGTGATGGAAAATCAAATTAGTAATCAACAAGATGAAGAACTAGAAGAAGCAACAAAAGGCTTAGAACCACATGATGGAAGCGAGGAGGAAGGAAAATTCGAAGATATAGGAGAGATTAAACCCGAGGAGCCACAAGCGCCCGAGGTAGACCTTAAACCTTTGCCCAAAGGATTAAAGTATGAATTTTTGGGCCCAGACAAGACCTATCCAGTCATCATGAGTGACGAGTTGAGTCCCGAAGAAAATGAGAAGTTGTTGATTTTATTGAAAAAACATAGGAAGGTGATTGGATATTCGATTAATGATCTCAAAGGTATTAGCCCAGCCTTTTGCACTCATCGTATACCAATGGAAGACCAATGTAAGCCCATACTTGTTGACGGTGAAAATCCGTCAACCTAGCCATGAGTTTACCTTCGGTGTTGGCATAAGTTTTATACCTTATCCATTGGTACTAACCCCCGTGGTATAACAAGTTCACGTGTGCATGTCGGTTTTGGAGTTTAATGTTTATGCAGGGTTTTAGCGTTGAAAGCAAGACTTTCGGGATAAGTTCATCAAGCACCTTATGACAAGACCTTGAAGCCCCGTACAAGTCATGCAATGAAGCAAACTTAACTCCAAGAAGCCAGGGACTTGATCCGAGAAGACGACAAACTCCGAGGACCTGACCAGAAAAGTGCTGAATCTTGCAAGACAAGGAGTTATGCCCAATTTGGAGAGAAACTGACGACATGTACCTACATGCACAAGGGGGAACATCCAGGAAGCAAGGGAACCGATGTAGAGCAAAGGAGACCGCGGGCTGGGCCTGGATGGGCCCAGGCCGGTCGGCCCAGCCCTGTCCAGGGCCCAGTGATGCCCTCCTTTGCCCTAGCCGCCATTCAGGCTATTTATAGCCCCCTGACCGAGAGCCACGCATCATCCAATTCGTCATCGGCCGCCGAGGAGCAGAGAAGAGAGGGACACCATCTCGGAGAGGAGAGGGTCGAGCTAGTTGACTAGGGTTTCCCTAGCCGACGTGGGAACCTTGCACGGAAGACCACGTCGGAGTTCCCGGAGCTAGAAGCAAGATCAAGGAAGGATCCCGGTGGTGATCTTGTGTATGTATCATTATTATAGTTGAATTATCAAGTTGAATCTTTTCCTAGCGATCAAGTGTTTCCTCGAAGATTTCGTTTTTCGATCGGCTTTGCTTATTCCAATTCTATTCTCGAGATAGATTACATAGGGTGTTCTTGTAGCCGCGGTGGCTAGAGGTACACGTCGGATGTTCCGAAAGAATCTCGACTTGTCTTTTGACTCTCCCTAAGCTCCCCGCATGAGTAGGGATACGTTGTGACAGAACGGGGGTTCCGAAAGGCGGATGTTTTCGGATTTGGACAGGAAACCACGATTTAAAGAGGCTTCTTATAAGATTCAATTTGCTACTTCTTCTCTTGCTTGGAACTTCAACAAAAGGCTTACCCCGATCTCTCTAGATCGGTTTATCTACCCAATCTTACTTTGTTATCTCCGGTCTTTAGTAGATTAGATTAGTTTCGTGTCTTTTACCTAGATGCATTAGGGTTTCTTTTACCGAAGATTGGAGTTACTTGGCTTTACGAGATCAACTTTTGCGTCACACATTTGTTCCACGGATTCGATACCTTGGGTTCACCACTCGAGGGAAGAAGGGTCCCTTGACTACGACGGGAGACTTGTCCGCTTGCAACTCATAAATGAAATTTGATACAACTATTAACCGTCAACAAGACCCTTTTTCTGGCGCCGTTGCCGGGGAACAAGTGATCAAGATTTGATTTTTTATTGCCTTTTTGTAATTTTCAGTTTTCTTTTTGTTTTTATTTTTGCATCTACTAAATTTTGATCATCCTCAAAATACATCTAATCTAGTTTGTCTAACCCTAGTTTTTATAGATTTGTTTTTACTTTCTAGTTTTTGCATATTTTGTTTATTGCTAACCCTAACAGGAGATGGACGGCTACCTCTCCAACAAGCCTGATAATTTTGTGGATGATCCAGAAAAACTTTACAGGCTAAGGAGACGTGAAGCACATCAAGCTAAAAAGCTGGATTTTGTAGATTCGAAGTCGGAAGATGAAGAATCGCAGGAATCTCCGAAGAATTCACCACCTCAAAGTCCTCGGGAGAATCGACTTCCACCGATGGGTGACCAACCACCGCAAGAACGCAAGATTGGGGAGCTATGCACCCCAGACATCATCGACCTACCAATCTTGAACCTTGAGGAGATCGGAAGACCGTTCGAGATCAAGACCTCAACAATCCGCATGGTGCAACATTCACCCTTCACCGAAGAAGAGGATCTGAACCTTCACCTCCAAGCATTCATTCAACTATGTCAGACTTTCAACATGGATGGGGTGACTCAAGATCAAATGAGGGCAAGGCTTTTTCCGTTCTCACTTCTCGGAAAGGCTTTGCAATGGTTCCACTCTGAACTGGCGAAGACGGTGCAAAATTGGAACACGTTGATGAAGGCTTTCATGAAGGAATACTACTCACCGGGTAAAACTCAAAGCTTGCGTAATAAGATTGCCACCTTTGTTCAATATCCTACGGAAACTATCTCGGAGGCATTCGAGTGCTTCAACGAGTACACCCGGGCGGTTCCACATCACAAGTTCCCGAAGGAAGACCTCGTGCAAAAGTTCTATCAAGGACTCACCATGGCGTCAAGGACGATCATCGATGCATCAGCGGGAGGATCCATCATCGAGCTTACACCGACGGAAGCTTTCACTCTATTCAAGAAGGTCGCGGATAATAACACATGGGTGTCATCCGGGCGCCTACATCCGGTTCAACCCACGGGGAACATCAAAGGAGTCTTGCAAGTGGAGAAGGAGAACATACTTGAAGGCAAGATCGACTCGCTCATGAGGAGGTTGGAGAAGATGGAGATGGAAAAGAAAGAGGCTCAAGACTTGAAGGCCGCCGAAGCAAGGTCCACATGCAAAGAATGTGGAGAGTATGGCCATGTCCGCAAAGATTGTCCGGAAGAAGCCAAAACGCTCGACTACATAAGAAAGGGAGAATTGCCGAACTTCCGCTACGGGCAAGGTATACCTCAATTTAATGCAAGCTCATCTATTCCTATCGCGGTTCTGCTTCGTATACAATTGAAGGAGTTCATGGATGAGCAAGCTAAGATCAACAAGGACACCGTCACCAAGTTCAAGACCATAGACAAGGTGTTGGAGAACATCGATAGCAAAGTGACGGAGGTCGGAAGTTCCAATCATCAAGTGCTCAACATGATGAAGATGCTCGAGACGCAAGTTGGACAACTTGTGGCGCACCTCACTAATGATGAAGGGAAGCTTCCTGGACAACCCAAAAGTCCCGAATCAGCGAAGGCCATTCAAACACGTTCGGGGAAGGAGACCGAAGACCTGGAACGTTCCGCGGGAGCAAGGAAGCTTAAACCATCCACCAAGGTGGAAGGAGTTGCTAAAGAGAAGGTTACGGGGATCGTCACCGAAGAGCCCGAATTTGAGATGCCAGAGGAAGACACGAGGATACCGCAACTCAAGCCACGCTACTTCCGAGGTAAATTTGACAACCACTTTGAGAAGTTTGTGGAAGTTGTGCGTAGACTTAGCATCAACATGTCATTACTAGATGCCCTACAAGTACCTACATATTCTCGTTACTTTAAAGACATACTTGCAAATAAATATGAGATAGCAACACTCGGGGTAGATCATGTCAAGATGTCCGAGGAGTGTAGTGCTGCTATTGCTAATGGGCTAGAGAAGCAAAAGGACCCCGGGTGCCCTACTATTCCATGTTCGGTTGGTTCTTTCAACTTCAAGAAGGCGTTATGCAACCTTGGAGCTAGTGTGAGCGTCATGCCGAGGGATGTGTTCGAGAAGCTACGCCTACCAATGGAGCCTACGGGTATATGTTTGGAGTTGGGAGATAACTCCATTCGCTATCCCTTGGGCATTGCTGAAGACGTACCTGTGAAGGTCGGACACCACTTCATCCCCGTCGACTTCGTTGTGCTCGAGATGGGAGAGAGGGAGAAGCCACCGCTCATCCTTGGGAGGCCTTTCCTCAAGACCGTGGGAGCTACTATTGATGTTGGCAAGGGGGAGATCATGTTCGATATCAACGGAGAAAGGAGTTCCTTCAAGTTCCGTCCAAGAATCGAGGCATGCAACATGATTGGAGTGAAGGGAGAACCAAAGCAAAAGGAGGGGCTGAAAAAGAAGAAGGAGCCGAAAAAAATGAACGTAAAGAAAATCAAAGAAGGTGTTGCATCCGTCAAGACAAAGGAAGAGAAGCCGCCTGTGAAGACCAAAAAAATGACTAAGCCGGAAGACAAGCCCGTCCCCCAAGATGGTGCGGAAGTGGGTACCCAAGATTGCAACACCCGCAAAGAGCATTGATCTGGAGTAATCAAGTGAAGAAGTCTAGCTATAGACTATAAACGAAGCGCTAGGCGGGAGGCAACCCGTTTCGTCGAGTCAAGAATAAGCTACCGGGAGGACAACCCGATTCCAGGTTTTTCGAGTCTTTTTAATAATTTAGTTTTGAGTTTTATTACGCAAAGACATTAGACTTAGAAGTGGTTGAACAATATTAGAGACATAATTCTTGATTGAATGTTTTGCTTTATCATAAGCCCTTTGCATGAACCCTCCTATGTGTTTGTTTGATTCTTTTCGAGAAACCTCAACCAAATAATTTCAGAACCTAAATCAACCTTTCACCCTCATTATGGTGCTGAGGTTGACTTATTTTTCATGCTAAAACCACACGAGTAGAGCCACCACTTATATCTAGGTGTTAATAAAAACTCAGCACGTGGTAGGACTCGCGTGAACCTAGAAATTAAAACTTTTGGTTGGTTTAAAAATCTATATTCTTGGTTTCTCTAGGATTAGAATTTTTCTAAGCCTCATCTAATTCTGTTTATTCAAAATCTCTCTTATTTAGCCAAAATTAAAACCTAAACCTATGCCCCCATGATCAAGCCGGGAAAAGTTCGCTCTCAACCGATGAAGGCAAACTATACCGGTGAGACCGATATCAACGTAATCGAAAAATATTTTCAACTTACATTTGTTTTTAATGGTTTAAAAACTTCTCTAAATTTATGCTTAAGCTCTTGCATGGCTCTGAAAAATATTTTTTAATTTCGAATTAGAGGAGTGCTTAACCTTAAACACACCTAAAGGGAGCCAATCTAGTTTGAATTAATCATGCATGCACCATTGGATACCCTTTCTTCAACTTTCATCAAGACCACATGCAAAGGACAAGCATGGTGGGCAGCAAGCATCAACTTTGCAGGAATTTCATGGTGGCATGTGAAGCAAGTGGAGCTAGGGAGCATGGACATGACCCAAAGCATGAAGCATCAAGTGGAAGGACCAATAATGCAAGAAAAGCGAGGGACGAGAGCGTTTGGGCGGTGCAACTCGTGGAGCACGCGGGCGGGGAAAGTTGCGGAGGAGAAATGATCGTCTTGGAAGAAAGACGACGCGGGGAGGAGCACCAGGCACCCCAGGCCGGTCGGCCCAGGCCGGCCGGCCTCCCCTACTTAAGGAGCCCCCCGGCTCCCGTTTTCTGCAGGCAAGCTTCCCTCTTTTTCCTTAGTTTGTGTGTTCAAGTTTGTGTGCCCAAAACCTCCGTAGACATAGCCAACCTTCCCAAACTTGATAGCTCAAAAAAATCCACCACCTTAATCCACTCAAAGTCCACATCCCGAAGTAAAGTTCTTAAGTGCCTAAGTTACCGGTTGCAACCCGGAGTTTTAGTAGAAGAAAAGAGTGCAGCAACCATGTGGAAGAAAACCACAAGTCTCTTCTCCAAGAAGAAGGGTTCGTCGTCATCCAAGCCGTCGTCGACGACGTCTTCGAGGGCACTCGGTTTCCGAGTCTCCCTGGAGCATGGAGACGAATACGGTGCCACCAAGGAGGAATGATGCTCTCCTCCTTGGTGGTATGAGGGCTGCAAGGAGCTCGTCCATGAGGTTTACCGAACCTCAAGGGCACACGGAGGAGCAGCCCGCGCCACCACGACGATCGACCCGTTCGACCGCGGCTGTCGGTGCGGAATATGGTCCCGACACTAACCAGTAGATAGCGCCGTGGTCTATCCCTCAATGGTCGATGCTAAGTAACAAGTGACACGAGATTTTATCCTGGTTCCGGCCGAGGGGGCCGTACGTCCAGCAGGGGCGTGCTCGGGGCACTATATTACTTGGCACCGGGGTGCTTGTAGTGGGGCAAGTACAAGCAAGGCGGGAGAGGAAGTGTAGCTTCCAAGTCCCCGGTGGAGTGGTCGAAGATGTTGTGGGAGAATGAGTACGCGGTGCGTGAAGTGGAGTGTTCTCTTGTTCGTCCGTCCGTCCCCCCGCGGGCCGGGGGTTCACCCCCCCTTTTATAGATCAAGGGGGCGGCGGGTTACATGCACGGCGCGCTACCTAGCTACGTGAGGGAGCACGTCGCGCTACGGTGTAGAGTGGGCGGCCGTCCGGCGATCCTCGCCGTGATCCGGTCATCATGGCCGACTTGTACCCGAACGGTGGCGGTTCGAGGGTTGGAGAGTGGCGGATGGCGGTGGCGTCCTCCGATAGGCTTCGAGGGAGGTGCGATGATGACGGTATGGGGGCACAGGGAGTAGGCGAACGGCGTTCCTTCCCAACGCGCTTCACGGTGTCGGAGTGGTTGCCTTGCGAGGCGGGCGTGCGCCCTGCGCGCGTGGGTACGGCGGCCGCGTCGTTGCGGTGGCCGGGATGGCGATCCACCGGCCTAGCGCCTCCACCTAACCCCGTAGGGTCACGGGAAAATCGAGGGTGCGCCCGGCCCCCTTCGAGGGTCGGGCGCGTTCGCCGTCCTGTAGTAGGCGCGCGGTGTCACGGGGCCGACACCGGCCGTGCCGCACGGTCCATCCCCACGGTGGTGGGGATGGGCTCCTCCCCGGGGAGTTGGTGCGGCGGCACGGGCGCGAGCCCCGGCGCATGATGGCGCCGTCTCCGCGGCGTCGGGCGTTCAATGCCCGTGTACGGGGCCGGCGCACGCGTGCGGGGGCGCCCGTGAGCGTGGCGGGCCCCGGCCGAGGGCGGGACGGACCCTCGAGCGAGACGAGACCCGCTCGAGGGGAAGTGAGCCCTCGAGCGGGGCGGGACCACTCGAGGGAAGAGTTGCCCCTCGAACGGGGCGGAGCCCGCCCGAGGAGGAGTGCGCCCTCGAGCGAGGCGGAGCCTGCTCGAGGGGACTTCTAAGAGGGCCGTCTCGGTGGGCCGTCGGAGTCCCGCGGCGTGGGCCGTGTCCTGCATGGTTAGTCACCTGCATGGTTAGGCTTAGCGTGTTTCGATGTGGTTGCGGGATTTAAGTGAGGATTTCCCCCGTTGTTTAAGGGGACCCCTAGGGCCGCTCCCCCGACAGTGGCCCCCGAGCATGCCGCGGGTTCGCCGTTGAGGCTCCCGCGGATGCCGGAACCTGCGATAGGACGTTCTTCCCTCCTTGTTTGCGAACGCTTTCCGTGGGGCCGCGTCGGCGGACCCGCGGGTCTAGCCCCCGAAGCCCCTGCAAGAGTGTGGGTTCTCCCCGCAGGGGTTAACCGCGAGCACTTTGGTCGAGAGGCGTGGCACATATGCCTACGGCATCGGCGGTATTTCGGCCGGCTTCGGGGGTGCACGCTCCGTCCGTCACCGCGGCTCGGCGGGTGCGGTTTCAAGGAGGTGTAGCCGTGCGTCAAGCCCCCGAGCCTTGGCCCGTTCGAGGCGATCGGGTAGAGCCCGACGACTTGTTTTTTAACGCGCCCTCGCCGTCCCTCCGCGGGACGGAGGGTGAGGTTTCGCAACTCCCATCGAGCGGGTCGCGACTGCGGATTCCTCTTCGAGCCGGTAGCGGGTGGTTCAAGTGGACGCCCATGCCCCGTTCGATAAGGGTAGGCCGCGCGGTCGGAGACACATCCATGGAAGCGCTTGCATGGGTTTGCTTAGTGGGGCTCGGTCCGTTCGCTAGGGGCCGAGGGCGCGGAAGCTCTCCCTCGGTGGGATCCCCCCCGCTAGGCCGCCCTCGCCGGCTCTCGAACACGACATGTGGGGCACCCTCGAGCCGACGGGCTCGAGGAACGGCTCGAACGCGCGTGCCCTCGTCGTCCCTAACTCGCGATGCGAGGCGCCCGTTCGAACCCGTCGAGGGTCGGGCTCGAACCTCGATCGGTAGGGCCGTGCGGGGCCGTGCACGGACGGCCCCGTCTTTTCGCGCTTGCGGCCGTCGAGGGGTGCGGGCGAGCCGGCCCTCGAGGCGGCGGTTGCGGCACGGCGCGGCGTGGGTGCTTGCGGCGCCCGCTTTACTTCAAGCGAGGCCACCGGGCAACCCTTCTCACGCGTGTGCCTTCTTTTAGAGGGTTGACATTGTCTCGAGCCGGGGGCTCGCGCCGCTTGAGGGTTTTGCGTGGCATGGGTGCCCGCGGGTGCCTGCTCTACATCGAGCAGGTCTCGGGCGACCTTCTCACGTCGATATCCCATCGAGGGTTGTCGTCATTTTGAGCCGAGGGCTCATGCCGCTCGAGGGTTTTACGTGGCATGGGTGCCCGCGGTTGTCTGCTCTACATCGAGCAGGTCCCGGGCGACCTTCTCACGCTGATATCCCATCGAGGGTCGCTTTGGTTTCGAGCCGGGGGTTCGCCCCGCTCGAGGGTTCTCCTTGCTTGGCAAGGGACCCGGGCATTTAAGTGCCTCGCGGTCGTGGCCGCGATTTTGCAGCGCGGGCGCGTCTTTTTAGGCGCTGCAGCCGCGCGCGCGCGTAGTGGGCGGCGTGGCAGGCGGACGTGACGGCTTCGCCTCGGTCGGCCGCCGGTCTTTTGCCGTAATGATGGCCCGCCCGCAATGACGTGGCCGCCGCGGTCGTGGTGGGGCCCGCCCGTCGACGTGATGGAAAGATTCCTGCCGGTTAATGCTAGCGGGGCGTCCGCTCCGGAGAGCTCGCCCGTCGGCCTATAAAGGCGCGGGGAGGAGGGGACGGCGGTTTTTTACCTTAGTGTCTCACCATTTTCGGTCCCCTCGCCCCTTCGCCTTCGTCTCGCTCTTGCCACCGCGTGGTGTCGCCGTTAGAGCTTTTTCTTCCGTCCCTTGTCCTCCATCCTCGCATTCCTTCGTCCTTCCTCATGGTGCCGCCTCGGCTTCCCCCTCACGATCCCGGAGCCGTACGCTTGGGAGAGGTCGACGGTGACCGGCTCGCCCTTGGCGAGCCGGTCGCCGCCGGCCGGGCGGCCAACGAAGACGGACGTCCGTGAGTGGATCGTGCCGCCGGCGGCGGACCGTGAGCCCCAACCCGCCGGAGGGCTACGTGGTGAGCTTCGTCCGCTACCACGAGCGCGGTTTCAACGCGCCGGCGAGCACCTTTATGCGGGCGATGTGCCACTACTACGGGGTGGAGCTGCACAACTTCGCCCCCAACGCGATCTCGCAGGCGGCCACGTTCGTGGGCGTCTGCGAAGGGTACCTGGGGATCCCAGTCAACTGGGAGCTCTGGGTTCACCTTTTCCGCGGGGAGCTCGTCACGCAGCCCACGTCGGAGCGAGGGACCCGCCGCGCGCGGTGCGCGCCGGCGGGATGTCACCTGCCCCGCGGGGGCAATTCAAGGACACCTACATCCCCCGCACCATGACGACGAACAACACCGGGCCGGGAGCGGGGATGGTTCTACTCGCGCAATGCCGAGCCCGGCCTTCCCCCCCCTACACCGGTCGGGTGTTCAAGAAGAGGCGGACTCCTGGGGCTATGGGGTGTCCACGGCCCGGCATCGGGCGCGGCGGAGTCCGTCCTCGCCGCCTGCCGGCGGCGGCGGCGCACGGCCGAACGCGATGGGTGTCCTCGCCTTCCTTCATCACCGGCGGATCGTGCCGTTGATGGAGAGGCCGCTCTGCATCTTCGAGATGACAGAGGCGGCCAACCCCGTCGACTTGGCGAGGTCGCGGATGCTCCCGATGACCCTCGAGCGACCGTATGCGCTCACCCGGGCGCGGAGCGCCGTCGACACCCGGACGCCGACGCCTGCAGGGCGGACCCCATGGGACCTTGAGATGCTCCCCACGGGCCCGCTGGTGAGTTCGGTTCCTGATTTTGTTTTAGTTCTTGGTCTCGCTTTTGTTTTCTGATGTGTCTTTGGCGCTCCTGTGTGCAGCTGGTGAACTTCAACATCGCCAAGTCCGTTCCGCCCACCCCCGACTCCCGTGCGCTCGGCCGGGCGGCGCAGCGGCAGCAGCAGGAGCGGGCGGCGCGCAAGAGGGAGCACGCGAGGCGACATCAAGCGCGCCGCGGCCGGCGGGCCGCGGAGTGCCGGTGGCGCGAGGAGCTAGGGGCTCTCCTCCCCCGGAGATCGAGGAGCCCTCATCCTCGGAGGAGGACGAGGAGGAAGAGGCCGAGGGGGAGGGCCCCTCCCCGACGGGTGGCGGCCGCGCCCCCGTCGCGGCAACCGGCGCGGCGACAAGGGCGGCTTCGCCCGGGGCGGGCGCGCGCGCCCGCCGCCGGGCAATCGTCATCGGGGGCGGCACGCGCCGCGGAGGTGCCGGCGCGCGCCACGGAGGTCCGCGCGGCGAATGCGCCCGTGCGCGCGTCAAGCGTGCGCGCGCGCGGGGGGAGCGTGCCGCGCGCGCGGCATCATCGTCGAGGGGCGCGGCGGCGGGCGTGCCGCGCGCGGGGCGAGCGTGCCCCCGCGTGCGGCGGCGCCTTCGGGAGGTGCGGCGTCGGCGCGCGCCCGCGCATGGGGCGGGCGTGCCCGTGCGCGCGGCGGCGCCGTCGGGGAGGCGCCGCCGTAGGCGCGGCGGCTGCGCCGCCTCATCCGCCGAGGCTTCGAGGAAAAGGAAACGGGCCTTTTCCTCTCGCGAGGTAAGGAGCCCTGTCCTTTTTCGTTTGGTTTGGTTCGTTGGTGATCGGGGCGATTTAACCCTTCGTTCGTGCTCGCGCGGTGGTACCAACCGTTCCTCCGCTTGCACCGACCAAGGTGCTAAGGACGGACGCCTCGATCCCCACCGGCGGCGCTCGTCGAGGGCGTCGCGCCGGGGACAAGCACGGCGGCGGGCACGAGCTCGCAAGGCCCGGCGGGGCCTCGAGGCCCGGCCGGCGGACTCGGCCGCCGCGGCGCGGCCGGGAGGTCGCCGGGGGCGGCCGGCGCCCGGTCGTCGCGGAGACACGGGCGGTGGCGGCGGCCGTGGTGGAGGTGGAGCGGGCGCAACTTGCGGGGGCGCCCGTGGACGTGGCGGCACAACCGGAGGTGACGGCCGCGGCGCCGCGCCGGCGCCCGCGGCCGTGGTGGCGCGAGTGGAGGTGCCGGTGGAGACGGCACGGGCGGCGGCGCCCGCCGTCAATGCAGCGGAGGTGGTGGAGGTCTCGGACGACTCCCCACCGCCCGGATGGAATCGGTGGGCCGGGCCGGCCCACGAACTCCCCCGAGCCCCGGGGAGGGGGCCCTCGTGAGGCGGAACGAGGGTCATGGTGCCGAGGCCTCGTCCTCCCGTGCCGCCGCCCCCGCCCGGGTGGAGGGGGCCGTCGAGGATCCCCCTGCGTTCACCGACGCCGGGGGGGGAGCAAGAACTGCGGGGCGAGCTCCGAGCCACGGCACCACGCTCAACCGCGCGCCGAACGAGGCGCCGCGGGTCCATGGCGGCCGGCCCGGCTCGTCTTCCGGGAGAGCCATGGTTGCTCGTCCTTTTTCCCTTTTCGTTTGTGTGCGCCGCATTCAAGTCTTGGCGCTTACGGGCTTCGATTCTCGTGATTGACGGGAGCTCGAGCGCCGCGCCCACGACAAGTATGATGCGTTCGACCGGTGAATGCCGAGGCCCACCCGGCCTCCGGGAGCGGTGCGGCGCTTTCGACGCGCTTGCCGACGCCCTTAGGACGCCGGACGGTGGGCGGCGTGCGGGCCCGGCACGGCCCCGGCCGACGGCTCCCGGGGAGCTCGAGGCGGACACGCGCGCGTCGCTTGAGCCTCGAGCGGATCCGCGCAGCCCTCATCGATCACGACGAGGCGCCGTGGAATGCGCGCGCGGACACGGAGAAGACGCGGACGGCGGCCGCCAACCGGGAGGCGGAGGTGGCCACCGCTCGCGCCGGAACCGGGAGCTCCGCACGTCGCTTGAGGGGGCGCGGGCGCAACGGCCGCCGGGGCCGAGGAGCGGGCGCGCGGGTTGGAGCGAGCGCGCCAAGGAGGCCGACGACCGAGGGCCGCCCTCGACGCCAAGGCCGCGGCCCTCGTCGCCGCCGAGGAGCGGCTCCGGCAAGAAGAGCGTATCGCTCGCCGGGGGCGGAGGGGCGGCTCCGGCGGGAGCGAGGGCCGCCCTCGGCGACGCCGGACGGCGCCGGAGCGGAGCGCGTCGCTCGCGAGGCGGCGGAGAAGTCACCGGAGGAGCGGAACGCCGCATTCTCCAAGGTTGAGGACGAGGCGCTCGCGCTCGGCATCGGCAAACGCCAACCGGAGGCGGCCCTCCGCGAGCAAGGCGAAACCGTCCGGCACCTCGAGTTGGCGATCGAGTCCGCGCGCCGCGACTTCGAGTCGGAGAGGAAGCAAGTCGAGGGTGAGCCACTGTTTGACTCTTGCTTGTTGGTTTTTCACTTTAGAGGGTTCACTTCTCCCTTTCGATTTCTTTTTGTCTTGTCGATTCCGGGCTTGCGCACCGCCCCCGGGGCACGCAGTGAGCGGCCGAGGCTGCGCGGGCTTCCTACAACTCCTCCCGGCCGGGGCTGCGGGAGCTGCGCGATGCGGCCCTCGAGACCCGCCGCATCGTCGAGGAGGGCGAGGCCCGGGCCGGCGGCCCTCGGCGGCCGGCCCGCTGCGCGCCCTCGGTGGCCACGTCACTGAGCGGATGCGCCGGGCGTTGCAGTTGGGCGTCCAGAAGGCCCTCGGAGTGGTGCGATCCCACTACGAGGTCAACTTCGAGGCGCTGGCGGAAGGCTACATCGTTCCCGAGGGCGTCGAGGACGAGGTGGCCATGGAGCGTGTGGACGCGCTTGCCGCCGACGCCGCCGGGTTGCTCGCCGAGGCTTTCGAGGAGTTCCTCTTCCCCGACGTCGCAGACGCTGCCGCTCCTCCCGCCTGAAAGCAGTTTGGGCGCTAGGCCCATTTTTTGATGTGTATCAGTATTCTGGCCTCGTGGCCTTTTTGTAAATGAACAAGTTGTTTCATGAACATGAGCATTTGCTGTGAATGAAATCGTTTGTTTATCACGCCTTTTTGTTTCTCCTTCTTCCTGAGTAGATTCTAGTTAGGGGAGTTCAATTTTCGCGGGGGCCCGGCCGGGTTGGAGGCGAGAGAGAAGGGCCTTGTCCACGCGGCGTAGGCTATCTCGGCTCGCGCGCTCCTTCCGCCGTGCCGCCCGCGCCTCGTTCGAATCGTGGCTCGAGGTTGAAGTAGGAAACAAACTTAGCGCGTGTTGTTTTGTTTTTTGCGCGAAAAAATGGGACCATTTTGGGGGGGGTGCCCCCCTCAGTAGCCCCCGAGGGTAACTTGGGTTTCAGGGGAAAGCCGAGTTATCCTTTGCATTTAGTCTTGAAGTATTTACATAATCGCCGCCAACTGGGGCGTTGGCGATGTGATTTTTACAACTAAGATACTTGGAAAAATCCTAGCTAAGGGTAGAAGCGACGTAGCTGTTGGATGTTCCAAGTGTTGGTGAGCTCTTCACCGTCCTCGTTGGCCAGCTTGTATGTGCCCGGCTTGAGTACCTTCACCACGACGTAGGGTCCCTCCCATGGGGGCGATAGCTTGTGGCGCCCTCGGTTATCTTGGCGCGGCCTTAGGACCGCATCCCCTTCGGCGAAATCCCTTCAACGTATCTTTCGTGCTTGGTAACGTCGTAGGGACCGGCGATACCTTGCGGAGTGCATCAACGCTACGAGGCGTACTTCGTCTGGGCGGTCCGGCGAGTCCCTCGCGGGCTCGGCCGGGTTAGCATCCTCGTCGTAGCCTCGAACCCCGGGCGACCCGTATTCTAAGTCCGTGGGGAGGACGGCCTCCGCGCCATGGACTAGGAAAAACGGGGTGAACCCGTGGCTCGCTTGGGGTGGTCCTTAGGCTCCACACAACCGCTCGGTAGTTCTTGGAGCCATTTTCGCCCGCATTTGTTGAGCCGGTCGAAAATTCGGGCTTGAGGCCCCGTAGGATCATGCCGTTGGCACGCTCCACTTGGTCGTTGGTCCGTGGGTGTGCCACGGTGCCCAATCCACGCGGATGTGGAATTTGTCACGAACTCCAAGAACTTCCGCCCGTGAACCCGGGACCCATTGTCCGTGATGATGGAGTTTGGCACTCCGAAGCGGTAGACGATGTCGGTGAAGAACGTGACCGCCCTGCTCAGCTCTTAAATTCGTGATGGGGCGCACCTCCACCCACTTGGAGAACTTGTCAATTGCGACCAGTAGGTGGGTGAAGCCCCCGGGCGCCTTCCGCAGGGGCCCGACGATGTCCAACCCCCACACGGCGAACGGCCATGTTACGGGGATTGTTTGCAGGGCATGAGCGGGCAAGTTGGACTTGCGGGCGTAGAACTGGCACCCTTCGCAGGTGCGTACGATTTCGCTGGCGTCCGCGACCGCGGTGGGCCAGTAAAAGCCTTGGCGGAACGCGTTGCCGACGAGGGTGCGGGGTGCGGCGTGGTGGCCACAGATCCCCGCGTGGATGTCCCGTAGGAGCTCGCGCCCCTCGGGAATGGGCACACACCGCTGTAGGATGCCAGAGGCGGCGCGCTTGTACAGCTCGCCATCGACGAGGGTGAAGGATTTGGCCATCCTGGCGATGCGCCTGGCTGCGGCCCGGTCCGCGGGGAGTTCCCCTCGAGCGATCCAGGCGATGTATTTTTCCCGCCAATCCGCTTGGACAGGAGCCGGCTCTATGTCCATCGCATCGGCCTCGTGGGAGCCGTACCCCTCGAGGAGGGAGAGTACGTACGCCTCGTTCGAGGGGTCCTCGTCCATGGGTTCCGCACCCGTTGGATTCGAGGGAGCCCCCGAGGGTCCGTCGTGGCTCGAGGGGTAGGGTTCCAAGGTGACCGAGGGTTGCGCGATGTCGCGCGCGAAAACGTTCGGGGGAACGGTAATCCGCCCGGACGCGATCTTTGCCGGCTCGTACGCTTCTTCGTTGTACCGGCGGGGTACATGATTGAGCTCAATGCCGTAGAACTTGTCTTCGAGGGCCCGCACGGCTTTGCAGTAGGCCTCCATCTTGTCGTCGTGGCAGCTCGCGTTCTTCATGACCTGATCGATCACGAGCTGCGAGTCCCCCCGCACGTCGAGGCGCTTGACGCCCAACTCAATGGCGATCTTGAGGCCGCAGAGAAGGGCCTCGTATTCAGCCATGTTGTTGGACGCGGGGAAGTGGAGGCGCACTGCGTAGCGCATGTGTTCCCCGAGGGGCGACACGAAGAGCAGGCCCGCGCCTGCTCCCGTCTTCATCACTGAGCCGTCGAAGAACAGAGTCCAGCACTCTGCTTGGATTTGTGGGGGCGGCAGCTCGCATGTCCGTCCACTCGGCGACGAAATCAGCTAGGATTTGCGATTTGATGGCCTTGCGCGGGGCGTAGGCGAGCGTCTCGCCCATCAGCTCCACGGACCATTTGGCAATCCTGCCTGCGGCGTCAGGGTTGCGAATGATCTCTCCTAGCGGGAAGGAGGAGACCACCGTGACCGGGTGGGCCTCGAAGTAATGGCGGAGCTTGCGCCGCGCGAGGACTACCGCGTACAGCAGCCTTCGGACTCCGTGGGTAGCGTGTCTTCGTGTCCGAGAGGACCTCGCTGATGTAGTAGACCGGCCTCTGTACGGGCAAGGCGTGCCCTTCCTCCGTGCGCTCCACGACGATCACGGCGCTGACCACCTGGGTGGTTGCGGCCACGTAGAGCTGCAGGGGTTCGCCGTCTTGCGGCGGCGTGAGGATCGGAGCGTGCGTCAGAGACGCCTTCAGCTTGTCGAGCGCGTCCTGGGCCTCGGCGGTCCAAGAGAAGCGCTCGTGCTTCTTGAGCAGCCGGTAGAGGGGCAGGCCCTTCTCACCGAGCCGCGAGATGAAGCGGCTTAAGGCGGCGAGGCACCCCAACACCTTCTGCACCCCTTTGAGGTCCCGGATCGGACCCATTCGCTCGAGGGCCGCGACCTTTTCGGGGTTGGCCTCGATTCCCCGGCCGGGAGACGATGTATCCTAGGAGCATGCCCCGCGGCACTCCAAAGACACATTTTTCGGGGTTTAGCTTGACCCCATTGGCCCGTAGGCGGTCGAGCGCGACGCCAAGGTCGCCAACCGGGTCGTCCGCCTTCTCGGTCTTTACGACGATGTCGTCCACGTAAGCTTCGACCGTCCGCCCGATGTGATCCCCAAAAACGTGCTGCATGCGGCGGTAGGTTGCACCTGCGTTTCTGAGGCCAAAAGGCATCGTGACGTAACAGAACGTCCCGAACGGTGTAATGAACGAAGTCGCGAGCCGGTCGGACTCCTTCATTTTTATTTGGTGGTACCGGAGTAAGCATCAAATAAACGAGCAATTCGCACCCAGCTGTTGAATCAACGATTTGATCTATGCGTGGCAAAGGAAAAGGAACTTTAGGACATGCTTTATTAAGACTAGTGTAGTCTACACACATCCGCCACTTCCCATTCTTCTTTTTTACAAGCACAGGATTGGCTAGCCACGTAGGGTGGAATACTTCCTTGATGAATCCGGCCTCGAGAAGCTTCCGCAGCTCCGCTCCGATTGCCCGTCGCCGCTCCTCGTCGAAGCGGCGCAGCCGCTGCTGCACGGCGCGGGCGTTTGGCAGGATGTCAAGGGAGTGCTCGGCGACTTCCCTCGGGATGCCTGGCATGTCCGAGGGGCTCCACGCGAAGATGTCGGCGTTGGCGCGGAGGAAGTCGACGAGCACTGCTTCCTATTTGGGGTCGAGGGTGGAGCTGACCCTCAACGTCTTGCCCTCGGGGGCTGACGGGTCGAGGGGGGACCCCTTTGGTGTGCTCGGCGGCCTCGAAGGTGCCGACGTGCTTGGCGGCGCAGGCCGAGGTCATCGTTGACCATCTTCTCCAGCGTGTTCACCAGCGCTTCATCCCAGCGCCAGTGCCTCTGCATGTTCCACGCACTCGACGTCGCAGTCGAATGCGTGCTCGATCGACGACCCGACGGTGATGATGCCGTTTGGCCCGGGCATCTTCATCATCAGGTAGGTGTAGTTGGGGACCGCCATGAATTTGGCGTAGCAGGGTCGCCCAAGTATAGCATGGTATGCCCCTTTGAACCCCACCACCTCGAAGGTGAGGGTTTCCTTGCGGAAGTTCTTGGGGGTGCCAAACCAGACCGGCAGATCGATCGCCCGAGGGGGTTGAACACCGCTTGCCGGGCGCGATGCCGTGAAACGGCTTCGTGCTGGGCCGCAGGCGATACAACCCGATCCCCCATCGGCGCAATGTATGCGCAAAGAGGATGTTGAGGCTACGCCTCCGTCCATAAGGACCTTCGAAAACCGGCGTTCCCAATGATGGGATCGACCACCGGGTAGGCGCGCCGGGGGTTCGGGATACGGTTTGGGTGGTCATCCCGGCTAAAGGTGATGACGTCCTCCGACCCGCTTGAGAAAGGCCGGAGGCGCCCTCTCCGCGGCGAGGACTTCGTGCCGCTCCTTCTTGCGCTGCCGGGTCGACATGTCGACGGTAGGTCCCCCAAAGATGAGGAACACATTTTCGACAGCAGGGAAGCCACCCGCGTCGCCGTCGCCTCCGTCTTTCTTGGCCTCTGCCTCCTTCGCGGCGGCACGGCCATAGAACTTCTTGAGCATATCGCACTGCTCAAGAGTGTGGTTCACGGGGGTCTTGTGGTAGGGACATGGCTTCTTCAGCATGTCGTCAAACACCCCCGGGCCTCGAGGAGCCGGTCGAGGGCCCCGTCGAGCCGGGTCAACAGCGAGGGCCTCGGCGTTGCCGCCATTGCGCCCTTGCTCGCGTGCCTCGCGGCGCGGCTTCTTCCCCTTCTTGCCCCGCTTGTCGTTGCGGTGCGGCTCTTTGGACCCGCTGCCCTCCGCGGGCGTGTCCTCGGAGCGCTTGCCCTTTTGCCGTCGAAGATTGCCCCCACGGCCTCCTCTCCGAGGCGAAGCTGGTGGCGATGTCGAACAGCTCGTTTGAGTCCGTAGGCGGGCTGCGTCCCAGCTCGCGCACGAGGTCCCGGCACGTGGTGCCCTCGAGGAACGCGTGCACGATCTCGGACTGTGCCACGGCGGGGAGCTCCGTGCGGCGCTTGGAGAAGCACCGTATGAAGTCCCGCAACGACTCGCGGGCTTCGCGTGCGGGAGCGCGAGTCCCATGAGTTTCCAGGGCGCACGTATGTGCCCTGGAAGTTGCCCACGAACGTGTGGACTAGATCGTCCCAGTTATGGATCTGGCTGGCGGGCAAGTGCTCGAGCCATGTCCGGGCCGCGTCGCCCAGATGCAGGGGCAAGTTGCGGATGATCACTTCGTCGCTAGTGGCCCCGCCCGGTCGGCAAGCCAAGCGGTAGTCGTTGAGCCAGACACGGGGGTCCGTCTCCCCGTTGTATTTGACGATCGTCGAGGGCGACGGAAGCGTTGGGGGAACGCCGCCGTGCGGATCTCCCGGCCGAACACACGGGTGCCGGGGGGCTCGGCGTCGGGGAGCGATCCTCACCGCCGTCGTAGCGCCCACCCCTTCGAGGGGTGGTAGCCCCCGGCCGCTCGTGCGTCCGCCCCGCCCGTGCGCACGGCGTTGATGACGTTGCGGGCGTCGCCATCCGGCGCCTGCGCGCGTCGAGGAGTCGTTCCTTGGCCGGCGTGCGTCCTTGGTCGGCGGGTTGACCCGCGTGCACCGAGGGCTCGCCTCCCGGTGTGGCTTCATCGCCCCGCGCATCTCCCCGGCCGGCGGATGCGTGAGGCCGAGCTTTCGGCCTGGCCGGACGGCCGCTTGCTCGATGAGAGTCCGCACCTCGCGGTGCATGTCCCGAGCCTCGGGGGTCGAGTGTGCGGCATGGCACGCGGCAACGTCGCGGCGGCGATGAGCTTTTGGCTCGCCCGCGGCGGGGCGTCCGCGTTGTCGATGTTGGGGACGGTGTTGATGCGGTCACGGACTGTCGACCCGGCTCCGCGCGCGCGTTCGCCGCGCGCGGAGGCCTCCCCGCCATCGAAGCGCGGAGCGGCCGCACCGTCCGATATTCCTCCGCTAGCTTGGCCTCGAGCTCGCGGGCTTGGGCCACCGCGCGTCGACGTCGGGCGGCGTGACTTCCCCGTCTCCGGCGCTCGCCGCACCGGCGGTGTTGGCGGGTCGTTGGTGATGACGGCGTAACACTCCCGCGCGGGGTCGTAGCGCCCGGTCGGGAGTCGTCGGAGCGACCAAACCGGTGGTCCGTGGCGTCGAGGAAACGCCCGAACGCGGCCGGATCCGGTACCCGGGAGAAGTCCCAACCCGCATACCCGTGGCGGTTGGCGGGTGGCAATGCGTCGATGGAGCCTAGAGACGATTCATCGGCCATCGAGGCGCCGGAATCCCCGGCGACGAAGACATGGCGGCGGGCGGGACCGGCGCATCGTGGTGTTGACGTTGTTGTTGTAGGCCGTCGTGGCGCCACGCGGCCCGATGGGGATGTGCGGTCCGAGACCGCACGCGGTCCCCGGCCGGGGCGGTGGCGGCGGTCGTAACGGTGGGCGCGTCGCGCCGAGTGGCGACGCGCTCGGCTTGCCGCCGCTCGGACCGCGCCCCCGGCGCGAATGTAGCCCGGAGCGCGACGGCGGCGTCGCGGCGTCGATGGGCCCGCGGCATCCGTGCCCGCGGGCGCCCGCGCCGGTGTCGTGCGCGCGGCGGAGACCGGAGCGGACCCCGGCACGGCGGCCCGCGCGCGAAGCTCCTCACGGTTGGTGAGGCGCATGAGATAGCCGTTCCCCCGTGGCCCGAAAGTTCGGGTCCCCGAAGCGGATTTCGAACCCGGGCCGGGAGGGGGTCCGAGCTACCCATGCGATGTAGCGGGTACCATGGTACTCGGTGCGGATCACCATGGAGGGAGTTGGAGAAATGACCTTAGGCGCTCGTTTGCCCCACGGTGGGCGCCAAGCGTCGGTGCGGAATATGGTCCCGACACTAACCGATAGATAGCGCCGTGGTCTATCCCTCAATGGTCGATGCTAAGTAACAAGTGACACGAGAGATTTATCCGGTTCCGGCCGAGGGGGCCGTACGTCCGACGAGGGCGTGCTCGGGGGCACTATATTACTTGGCACCGGGGTGCTTGTAGTGGGGCAAGTACAAGCAAGGCGGGAGAGGAAGTGTAGCTTCCAAGTCCCCGGTGGAGTGGTCGAAGATGTTGTGGGAGAATGAGTACGCGGTGCGTGAAGTGGAGTGTTCTCTTGTTCGTCCGTCCGTCCCCCCGCGGGCGGGGGTTCACCCCCCCTTTTATAGATCAAGGGGGCGGCGGGTTACATGCACGGCCGCGCTACCTAGCTACGTGAGGGAGCACGTCGCGCTACGGTGTAGAGTGGGCGGCCGTCCGGGCGATCCTCGCCGCGATCTGGTCATCATGGCCCGACTTGTACCCGAACGGTGGCGGTTCGAGGGTAGGAGAGTGGCGGATGGCGGTGGCGTCCTCGATAGGCTTCGAGGGAGGTGCGATGATGACCGGTATGGGGGCACGGGAGTAGGCGAACGGCGTTCCTTCCCAACGCGCTTCACGGTGTCGGAGTGGTTGCTGCAAGGTGCGGGCGTGCGCTTCGCGCGCGTGGGTACGGCGGCCGCGTCGTTGCGGTGGCGGGATGGCGATCCACCGGCCTAGCGCCTCCACCTAACCCCGTAGGATCACGGGAAAATCGAGGGTGCGCCGGCCCCCTTCGAGGGTCGGGCGTGTTAGCCGTACCGTAGTAGGCGCGCGGTGTCATGGGACTGACACCGGCCGTACGCACGGTCCATCCCCACAGTGGTGGGGATGGGCTCCTCCCTGGGGAGTTGGTGCGGCGGCACCGGGGCGCGAGCCCCGGGCGCATGATGGCGCCGTCTGCGGCGTCGGGGCGTTCAATGCCCGTGTACGGGGCCGGCGCACGCGTGCGGGGCGCCCGTGAGCGTGGCGGGCCCCGCCGAGGGCGGGACGGACCCTCGAGCGAGACGAGACCCGCTCGAGGGGGAAGTGAGCCCTCGAGCGGGGCGGGACCACTCGAGGGAAGAGTTGCCCCTCGAACGGGCGGAGCCCGCCCGAGGGGGAGTGCGCCCTCGAGCGAGGCGGAGCCTGCTCGAGGGGTCTTCTAAGAGGGCCGTCTCGGTGGGCCGTCGGAGTCCCGCGGCGTGGGCCGTGCCCTGCATGGTTAGTCACCTGCATGGTTAGGCTTAGCGTGTTTTGATGTGGTTGTGGGATTTAAGTGAGGATCCCCCCGTTGTTTAAGGGGACCCCTAGGGCTGTCCCCGACACGCGCCACCTCCTTACACTCCGATATATTCCTCGTACGGCTTCATCATCTTGTCGTCGGAGGAGGAGGAGAGGCTCTCTCATCTTGAGAAGAGGCTTGTGCCCAACGTCGAGTTCGACGACCAAGCACTCTTCACCTTGGGTTTTGGCACCGACATATACTACATGGTGGCGCACCTTGGATGGGTGCAATTCTCCAACGGAGTGTCGGCGGACACCCACAAGGGTTTCGCCTTGGAAATATTGATGACCATTGCACCTATCCTTGATGATGGGGTGCAAAGCTTATCATTCCGCTTGGAGGGAGTCCAACAAGTGGTTCCCTACGAGCATGTTAGGGAGCTACTTGGATTCCATAAGGGAGCTCCGGAGAAAGTTGACGTGCCACCCGGCATGTTAGCGGGATTTTGGAATTTAATCTCCGGAGAAGCCCATCAACAATGCAATTGCATCCGCAACCCCATTATCCAGATATTTCACTCTTGGATGTGCAAGAGGGTGTTGGGGAGGATGAAGGAGACGAAGGTGAACGACACGGAGTTGAATTGGCTCTACTGGGCTTTAATTGTCAAGCAGCCAATAGACCCCTCTTACCTTATGATCAACCGTTGGTGTTGCGAGGCAACATCGGGGGCGGGACATATTGGTTCGGGGTGCTACCTCTTCATGTTGGCCTTCTCCATTTGCGTGGTACCTCTCTCGGCATTGAATATTTGTGACAAGGCAAATACATTAGTGGAGATGAGACAGGAGGTTTTCGTTTTGCCATAGTGAACCTACCCCTTCCGGATGCGAGGCTTAGGCTTTTCATCGAAGGGAGGGAAGATTGGTTGGAAGAGGGACTACTTGTCCCGGCAAGGAAAAACAAAGGAGGAAGAATCGTAGAGGAGGGAGCATCCTCCGCACAAGCGAGTGGTGCACAACCCAATGTGCCACCATTCGGCGGGATCCCTCCTCCGCCAAGTTATTACGGAGGGCCACAAGAGCAAGCATGGGGGGTGGTGCACCGGTACCCCCACCAAATTATGTGGTGCCCAACGCTAAATTCGCGGAGCCCTACGCTCAATATCCCCAACCACAACAAAACATGGCCTTAATTGGAGGGTATGTTGCAAGAAACGCCCAAAACGTCGAAGCCATCCAAGCCAACGCGGCTCAACTTGGTGAGGGCAATGCAAATATTGCCTATGAGCTTGGACGCCTTCACCTAGTGGAGCCAAATCAATTCGTCGGAGGGAATGTCCAACCGTATTATGAGCAAGGGTATTACTATCAAGATCATCAACACCAACCACCGGCGAAGGACTAGGAAGATTAAGGAACTTTAGTTTTCTTTTCTCTTTCTCTGTAATTTTCAGCTTCTGTTTATGTGTGTTTGCGTAATATTTTCTGTTTTTATTTAAATTTCAGCAAGTGTGCTTGTTTATTTTCAGTTTGTATTTCAACTTGATTTCATTATTAATAAAGACACCACCTTGATTATATCATTGGAAAAGTTACAAAAATTTGTGCCATGATGATATATGATTATAATTGCCGCTTTGTTTATCTTTGTAATTGATTTATGCATGTTAAAGCTAGTGCTCTCTTAAAATACGAATCTGAATTTATTTAAATGCTAGCTTAATCTTTAGCAGAGGTTATGATTAAAATAAAGACCCATAGTGTTTTATGTGCTCTCAAGTTATGAATAGATTGAAGATGGTTTTTATGCTCAAAAATATCGCTAACCTTGTCATAAATATCACTTGTGTGTTGCTCAACCTATCCAAAGCCTAATATATATTTGAGTGCATAAACCTTAGTGTACAAGATTTATTTTTGAGTGAGTTATTGCAGGCCATGAATCTCTGGCCCGAGACTAAGAAGCTGGTCATTCCGTTTTTGCGTATCTATCTTTTTTGCTAGCCTTTTATCCGTGCATTGTGTATCCCCGCATCGGAGATCTCACAAACCTCGCCGGATATCCACCCGTAAAACCAAATATCATCTTTTGTGATTACCTCCTTGACCAAAACCTATTGTTGAGAATGGATCATCAATTCAAGGAATATCGCAAGACGGTGCCAACATTGAAGAATTCAAGTATCTCTCCAAGGAAAAATATTTCTGGTACCTACCTTATTTATCGCCTCTTTGCTCGAGGACGAGCAACGTCTAAGCATGGGGGAGGAGGTAGGTACGGTGCAGTTTTAGAGTTCAAAGGGGAGCAATTTAAAAAAATGAATGAAAGAAAATTCAAAGGCGATGTACGGGATTTCCAAGGTGAAAGTCTCACAAAAAAATGACCGAATGAATGACAAGAAAAAAAATGATGAATGAATGAAAGAAAGAAAGAAAGAAAAGGAGAAATATGAGAAAGAGAAAAAATATGAGTATGCGTAAAGTGAACTCCCCGGTTCTCTAAAGTGCATTAGGAAATTCAAGGCTTCAAGTTTAAAAGATCCATTCTCATTTTCCAACCATGTGCAATCCGATAACGAGGACTTCCTTTGTGCCTCGGGATCACCCTTTGCCCTTTGCACATGTCCACTCATCTAAAGTGTGCGTATTTTTCTCTTTCCCCTCCTTGATATAACATTATTTTCCAATGACCTTTTTGACGAGTCTCGGTAAGACCATGAGAAGCTTGTCTTGTTTTGACAACACCTCATTTATAAAATCTTGTTAGGACTAAACTTTCCCAAAGCTCCATATAAAGCCTACCACATATATATGAGAGGGAAAGGAGTAGAATATATAGGCTTGAGAGACAAGCGAGTTCAGAGTTCATGAGAAATACACAAGATGATTTAAATTTGTGAACTTGGTTTACCTTTTCTTTATTTCATTCTTTATTTCAAAAATTCTGAGATCTATTTAAACTTTGTGAGCATGTGGGATAAGCTTAATAAGAATCTACCCTCCGTAGAGATGAAGGCTAGTACATTATGGAACTTTAATGAATTAAAATTTTGAGAGCATTATGTTTTCTCATGTATGATCAAGCGCAAGGTTTAAACATTGTTTGGCAATGATGATATCCATCGAAGGCTTACTCGAGGACGAGCAAGGTTTAAGCATGGGGGAGATGTTGACAGTGAAAATCCATCAACCTAGCCATGAGTTTACCTTCGGTGTTGGCATAAGTTTTATACCTTATCCATTGGTACTAACCCCCGTGGTATAACAAGTTCACGTGTGCATGTCGGTTTTGGAGTTTAATGTTTTTTTTGAACCGAGAACCGTGGGGCAAAGCCCCCCGGCAAAACGCAACTATATTAAAGGAGAAAGGAAACAAGTACTTACAACAGGCCCAACCAGAGGTTAGGCTAACAGAGAAAGGTGAAAAAGGCCAAAAGGCCAAAAGGCCAAAAAAAAAGGCAACAAAACAAAGCTAAGCAAACAATTACAAGGCTTGCAGCCAGAGCAAGATGGAAGGATGAAGACTTGCTTTGATCCTAATGAGATGTTCTGAGACTTGAGCTTTGAAGGCCGATTTCCATGCAGCCAGGCATGGAGGTTTTCCATTAAAAATGAGGTCATTTCTTTCATTCCAGATACACCAAGCACCAATCATAAAAATTTCCATGAAGAAGGGTTGAGCAAAATCCAATTTGGCCGTCTGTATCTTTTAGTGAATATTTAGATGAGCATTCCAAGTGATACCCAGCGCAAACCATTTGCATGCTGCAGAGTGAAAGTCAAAGAAAAGATGTTCAACTGATTCTTCTACATCTTCAAGACAGAGAACACAATTATACCCATCCTCTAAGTATTTCCTCCTTCTCAAAATATTTCTAGTGTTAAGCCTGTCATTTAGTAGAAGCCAAGCGAAAAACTTAACTTTGGGTATACATTTTGATTTCCAAATCCAAAGGATAGTCAGATTGGGCTGAATATTTCTGAAATGGTAATGATAGTATTTACTGGAGGAATATCTATGTTGTCCCCAAATGTAAATCCAAGAATCTTTACCATCCTGATCCACAGGATGTAGGTCATCAAGAAAGTTTTGCAATTGAAGTAACTCATTATAGGCTTCCCTGGACATGGGGATTCTAAAACAATTAATCAGGGAAGCAGTACCGCCGAGGGCCCAAAGAGAGATACGGGGGTCTTTAGCAAAGCCCAAAAGATGAGGAAAAATATTTGAGTGAACCCTTCCATTAATAAGATCCTCCCAAAAACTGACTGTATTTCCATGATTGGGGATACACATAGCAACACCCCTGAAGTGGACATTAAGTCGCAGGATATCCTTCCACCAAAAGGAACCTTTTTCCCTTGCCAGGTGAGGAACAGTGCCATTGTAATATTTTTGCCAAATAAGACTGACCCACTGAATTTTCTCCTACTTGTAGAATTTATCAAGTTGTTTAAGCAGTAAAGCATCATTTTGCACACTCAGATTAATTACCCAAGCCCACCTTTAGCTTTTGGTTTTCTGACCAAGTCCCAAGCTGCCAGATTGTAGCCCTTTCTATTGAACTCTCTGCCTCTCCAAAGGCAGTTCTTCCTGTGCTTATCAATGATATCAATGACAGTGATGGGCAACTTAAGAGTGCACATATAGTATGTAGGCAAGGAGGAGAGGACAGAGTTAACAAGTTGCAAACGACCAGCATACGAAAGATGCGAAGAAGCAGCAACCATTTTCCTTTCAATTTTGCAAATAAGGGGAGCATAGTCCTTAACTTGAGGTTTGGTGAGACCCATAGGGAGGCCTAAATATGTAAAGGGGAAAGAGCCTACAATACACCCGAAGGATTGCGCCAAAGAATTCGCACGCTCAGAAGAAATATTGATGGGAACCAGACATGATTTATGAAAATTAACTATCAGGCCAGAGGAAACACTGATCTTATTGAGAATGTCTTTCAAAATAGTAAGCTGTGAGTCACAACCTTGCATGATAATAATTGTGTCATCAGCATATTGGATAATAGGGAAAGGGTTCTCAGACCTCTGCGGGAAAGGAGGATGAAGATTGCCAATTTCATATTCCTTGTTAATAGCACATTGAAGAAGGTCAGCAGCAATGGAAAATAGGAGGGGGGAAAGGGGATCTCCCTGCATGACACCACGAATACATCTGAAGTCTTTACCAGCAGTTCCATTCAAGAGCACAGAAGAGGTCCCAGAACTAAGAAGCTCATTGATCCACATGATCCATTTTTGAGGGAAACCTTTTGCATGCAGCATATCAAGGACAGCAGAGTGTTCAATCAGGTCGAATGCTTTCTCAAAGTCTAGCTTGAGAATGATGATTTCTCTTCTCAAGTGATGGCACTGATGTAAGAATTCGAAAGCCCAACCAAGGCAGTCTTGAATTGTTCTCCCTTTAATAAAACCATACTGGTTTTCATGTATAATATCCATTGCCAGAGGTTGAAGTCTGTTAGCAAGCAGCTTGGTGACCATCTTAATAGAGGAGTTGAGGAGTGAGATGGGTCTAAAATCGTTCACTTTCTCAGGATTATCTTTCTTGGGGACCAAGGTAATGTAAGAGTGATTGATGCTTTTAAGGTCAGCCCGATGATGAAAGAAATCAAAGCACAACTTATACATGTCACCTCTAATAATGGGCCAACATTTTTTGATAAAAGTATTGTTAAAGCCATCAGGGCCAGGAGCTTTATCACTAGGGAGATCAAGAATGACATTATCAATTTCTTCTGTAGAGAAAGGGCTACACAGAACTTCAAGGTTATCATGCCGTTTGACAATGGCATGAAGGTCAAACTGCATATTAGTGTGAACAGAAAAACCCAGTCTTCTTCTGAACTCATTCCAGAATAAAGCACTTTTTCCTCATGACAAGAGACCATTCTGCCAGTATCATCCATGATTTGACTGATCACATTCTTCCTGAATCTTTCAGTGGCCATTGAATGAAAAAATTTGGTGTTTTCATCCCCAAATTGAGTCATGCGCTGGGTAAACCTCTGTCTCCAGTATTGATTCTGCATTCTCAACAGTTTGGAGATATGAACTTTGATAAATTTCCTGAAATTAAATTCCTTGGGATAGAGAGGTCTGAGTTCTTCCAATTTATCCAAGAAAGCAATCGTCATATTGCAATTGGCAATGAGTTTAGAAAGGTTTGAGATGCCTTTAGACCAATGCTTGAGTATTCTTCGAAGGTTCTTAAATTTAGCACTAATAATATGAGCACTATTGTCAGAGTTGTGATGAGAGTTCCAGGCACTTTCAATCTGTTCAATACATTCAGGATGGTTAAACCAGTAGTTCTCAAAACGAAAGATATTTGCTTTATGGACATTAGTACCAATTTGCACTCTGCAGGGCAAGTGATCAGAAGTGATCCTAGCAAGGGGCAGGACAAGCGATAGAGGGAAGATGGAGGTCCATGCAACGAACGTGAAGAACCAATCAATCTGTTGTAGGAGAGGGACTTCCTGCATATTACTCCAGGTATGACTTCTCCCTTTAATAGGCAGTTCAACCAGGCCAAGGTGACTGATTATGTTATTGAAGACCAAGGTATCATGAAAATTGCCCCCGGTCTTGTTTCTATTCTCAACATATCTATAAAAGTTAAAGTCTCCCATTAATAACCAAAGGTCTTCATCCTGGATCTGCAGATTGCAAAGCCAATTAACAAATTGATCCCTGGCAGGCTGTCTGCAGGGACCATAGACCAAAACTAGATTCCAGAGGGTGAGACTGTGGGTGGAGGTTAAAGCAAGATGAATAGCAAAACTCTGTTTATCAATCACAATGGCAGAGAAGTGCTTTGAGACCCAGCAGACCAAAATACCCCCAGAGGAACCCAAAGATGGGCAAAAGTCAAACTGATCAAATCTTTTCGGAGCAAACTTACGGATAAAACACAGATCAAATGATTCTTTCTTTGTTTCTTGAAGACAGAAAATGTTGGCATGACTTTCTTCGATTTTGTTTCTAATGGGGTCCCATTTATCTTTATCATTTAGTCCACAGACATTCCAACATAGGATATTCCAAGCACGACTATTCATTGTAACAATTAAGAGAATGTACCAGGATGTGGGGGATAACCACCACAAACAAAACAGGGCTGAAAATAGATAAGTGTATCATGAGCACAGTACCTAGTAACCCATTACAAAAGTTAAATTTCCAGCCACAAAAGACAAAAGCCCCAGACCAGAAAACAAAAGTTGTATACTTGAGATTCATTGATTTTCTTCGTCTTAAGGGGTCAGAGTGGCAAGGTTCAACTCCACAGGAGGTATGCCACAGAAGGATTGGCCAAGCTCCATAAGAATAGGCACTAGGATAGGAGCCACTTCATCCTCATCAATATTATCTTCAAGAATTCTACTCACAATGGCTTTCTTGAGAGCAGCAAAAAAGGAGATAGAGACCGATTTCTTTGAAGCACCCTTCTTCCTTCTAGGTTCACTATTCAGCTGAATATGTTCCTGCACAATGCCTGTCTTTAAGCGGGTACTTCTGCGAACTTCATCATCTACAATGGGGGTCTGTGGTCTTCCACGCCTTCTTCTGGAATGTGCAGGTGATGGAGTGTCAGGAACAAGATGAGTAGCAGAGCAATGATCAGTAATCTGTTGAGGTCGCATATTCATGTCCTGAACCAAATTCCCCAGACTTTCTTCAGTGGAGGACTCCCAGCCATGTATGCTGATGAGGATCTGTTTTCTGGCAAAATCTTGATTATAAAGCACCAAATCTCTGCTTTCTAGAAAGGGGCTGTTAAATTCTATATAAGATGAGTCAGAATTATCCAGTTCTGAGTCCTTGATGAATTCCAGCCTAGGCTTTCTGACCCCAGTGGAGGAGGAGGCCTCAGCATTATTTCCCCAATTTGGGTTGTCCACATTGAGGAACCAAGTATCAATGGCAGAGGAGGCAGGGACAAAATTCTAGGAATTGCTAGACAAAGGTTCCTTCATGGGGAGAGAGGCTTGGAGGGATTGAGCATACTGAGCAAGGTCTTGAATAATCATTTCAATGGATGGAGAGGGACCAAAGCATTGGTGCGGTCCCAACTTAGAAGACAATCTTCTGATAGGATAGTCATCTTGCATGCTCACTTCATTACAACCTGGCACAGTAACAGTACGACAAGCCGAGGTAGACTCAGGTAGAGGCAGCTCTAAAGTGATAGGTGCTCCCTGAGCTCTGAAGAAAGCTTGAGTGTCACTGCTGACCGAGGAGCTATCTTGAGGTTGTTCAGGATGTTGCATCAGGCCATTACCAACTGCATTTGCAACAGCAATATCTGCCAAATTGTTAATCAGCTCAACCTCATTTTCATCAACCACTGCATTGTCCACTTGAGGCCAAGGAGCCCAGTCCATGGCATTATCCTGGGGGGGAGGTGGGGGGCCGCTCCCAACCCCGATTGATATTCTCTCGTTGAACTTCATTCAGATCACCAACATCTTCAAAATGGCCTTGGATTTGGTTATCATTCTCCTGAAAAGGATGGTTGTCCATATTGTTCTAGGGCTGACCAGCTTCAGGGTGGGGATTGCCGTTGGCTGGGGATGGGATCCTCATCCCCAGCAATCACATCATTTTGGTGACTGGAAAGAACAAAAACTGGGACAGTCCAGCTATTACCATGATCACCCATCGGATTCCCTTCACTGATGATGATGCTTCTAGGGATTCTGCTGACCAGGGTAACATTGCATCTAAGAAGGATACGAGAACGACATCTTGAGTTATCAATCCAATTTTTAACTGAACCAAACAGCCCCACAGCTTGGGAAATAATGTCACGAGTCTGAAAATCCAACGGGAAAGCTCAAAACATGATCCAGCAGGTACGGGTAAATGGACAACTGCGAAAGTTGAGACCTCTATCATGCTCTACAATAATAATTTCACGAATATCATCCAACTGCAAGGGACTGAGATTGATCATCACTTGTCTTTCAAGGGAGGAAGAAAACTGCACGAGGCATAGCCCAAGCGGGGACAAGCAGCAAGACCAAATGGTGGCATGATGCACATTCTCAAGAAAATCCACAATCTCCTCCATTGCATCATGAAGCTGATTCTGAGGAGGGGGAGGATTGAGCGTGATGATAGCATACTCATTGTGACGCCGAGGCGGGTTGTCGCTGATGATGATTCTTCCACGCGCAGGCCTAGCCCAATCTTCAATCCCCAAACCATCCGGCACAAAAGGATCAGGGTTCACCGGAAAGTTGGCCATCGCATCCTCAAGCGGCGACGAGGAGGACTGACAGCAATGGTGTGTAGCCTCCGAGGCGGGATGCTTCGAGTGAGGGGTGGGGTTTTCTGTAGCAAGAGCTTGATTTGGGGGAGGAACACTGTAGGCGTCCGACTCTTGGAATTCACTTGACCTCTGAGTATCTGGGCTGGGCTGCGCGTCCACACTCTTGGGCCTCCAAAAGACCTTTGGTTTACTCTTGGTCAAACAGAATTTGAATTTATGCCCCGGTTTGAAACAAGTAGCACACCGAAGAGAGAAAGAGCAATTACTTTTAGAGTGATTAATATTGATACAGCGGACACATCCCCTCAAACGTCGAATACGGTTGAGCTCCCAGGAGTAATTAGCAGAGCAATTAAGTGAAGATGGAGAGGCTGCATGGGGAAAAGAATTCCTTCGGGTGACTCGAGGGGTAGTGGCCTGTTCAACAGTGCCCTGAGGAACCCCTTTGGAAGAAGATTTCTGTTTCCAAATAAACTTTGAATTTGGATTCAAAATTCCAACACTCTAAGAACCATGATCTGATTCTGAAGAACATGAACTTTCAGTCGAAATAGTGGCTTTAAGAATGCCAGAAACAGTTTTCACAACTTTTGCTTGCTTTAGAGAATCAGATAAATCAATACTGAAAGAACCAATCTTGACAGATTGAGGGACCTCAATAGGGTGAGATTTATGAACCGGCGAATTCTGAACAATCTTCTCAGCAAAGTGGACCTTTTTCTTTTCTCAAGTGGATTAGAAACTCTCTTTTGCTTTTTAGAAAGAACAAGTGACCATTTCTTGGCTTCTTCAGCCTCCCAAATACGCTTTTCTCTCTCCCAGTGTGGAGCACCATTGCTCCAGAGGTGAAAATAAACATCAAACGCTTTGCCCACAAATCTTCTTAGCTTGTAAATAGCAAAACCCACAACTTTACAGGAGACAGAGAACCAATAATGATTATTACTTTGGTATTCCACTTGAAAGTCGGATTCAAATCCTCCAAGACATGAGTGAAGGGCTAAAGCAACCGAATCTTCAGTAAGTTGGAAAAGATATCTCCTCAACGTAGCAAGAAGAAGGAAACTGTTTTCCCGACGAGAGCGACCATGAATTCTCAGACCAGTCGAACTGTAAAGATCATTTTCAAAGCGTTTCCCGACATCAAAGTCCAACAAATCACGAGCAAACGCCATAGAGGACCCAAAAGAACAACCAGAGAGGCAAAGAAGACCCGGAAGGAGCAATGCAGAACCCTTAGGGACACAAGAAACCAGTCCTTGAGGAGCCAAACAGAAGAGAGAACACCGAGCCTCAGGGCAATCAGGCTGAACCAACAGGAGGAAAACTCACCGCCCGCCATGAATCTTTGTCGTCAGCAAAGGTGCTGGTCGAGGTGGAGAGGAGAGGAGGGGAGAGGGGGCTTCCATACTTCTTCAGCTCGTTTGGAGTTTAATGTTTATGCAGGGTTTTAGCGATGAAAGCAAGACTTTAGGGATAAGTTCATCAAGCACCTTATGACAAAACCTTGAAGCCCCGTACAAGTCATGCAATGAAGCAAACTTAACTCCAAGAAGCCAGGGACTTGATCCGAGAAGACGACAAACTCTGAGGACCTGACCAGAAAAGTATTGAATCTTGCAAGACAAGGAGTTATGCCCAATTCGGAGAGAAACTGACGACATAGACCTACATGCACAAGGGGGAAACATCAAGGAAGCAAGGGAACTGACGTAGAGCAAAGGAGGCCGCGGGCTGGGCCTGGATGGGCCCAGGCCGGTCGGCCCAGCCCTGTCCAGGTGTTGACGGTGAAAATCCGTCAACCTAGCCATGAGTTTACCTTCGATGTTGGCATGAGTTTTATACCTTATCCATTGGTACTAACCCCCGTGGTATAACAAGTTCACGTGTGCATGTCGGTTTTGGAGTTTAATGTTTATGCAGGGTTTTAGTGTTGAATGCAAGACTTTCGGGATAAGTTCATCAAGCACCTCATGACAAGACCTTGAAGCCCCCGTACAAGTCATGCAATGAAGCAAATTTAACTCCAAGAAGCCGGGGACTTGATCCGAGAAGACGACGGACTCCGAGGACCCGACCGTAAAAGTGTCGAATCTTGCAAGACAAGGAGTTGAGTCCAATTCGGAGAGAAACCGACGACATGGACCTACATGCGAAGGGGGAAACATCCAGGAAGCAAGGGAACCGACGTAGAGCAAAGGAGCCCTCGGGCTGGGCCTAGATGGGCCCGGGCCGGCCGGCCCGGTCCGGTCGGCCCGGTGCCCATCCGGGGCCCATTTGCCCCCTCCTTTGCCCTAGCCGCCAATCGGGCTATTTATAGCCCCCCCGGCCGAGAGCCACGGAGAGAAGATTTCGTCATCGGCCGCCGAGGAGCGAGAGAAGAGAGGGACACCATCTCGGAGAGGAGAGGGTCGAGCTAGTTGACTAGGGTTCCCCTAGCCGACGTGGGAACCTTGCACGGAAGACCACGTCGGAGTTCCGGAGCTAGAAGCAAGATCAAGGAAGGATCCCGGTGGTGATCTTGTGTATGTATCATTGTTATAGTTGAATTATCAAGTTGAATCTTTTCCTAGCGATCAAGTGTTTCCTCGAAGATTTCGTTTTTCGATCGGCTTTGCTTATTCCAATTCTATTCTCGAGATAGATTACATAGGGTGTTCTTGTAGCCGCGGTGGCTAGAGGTACACGTCGGATCTTCCGAAAGAATCTCGACTTGTCTTTTGACTCGCCCTAAGCTCCACGCATGAATAGGGATACGTTGTGACAGACGGGGGTTCCGAAAGGCGGATGTTTTCGGATTTGGACGGGAAACCACGATTTAAAGAGGCTTCTATTAAGATTCGATTTGCTACTTCTTCTCTTGCTTGGAACTTCAACAAAAGGCTTACCCTGATCCCTCTAGATCGGTTTATCTACCCAATCTTACTTTGTTTTCTCCGGTCTTTAGTAGATTAGATTCGTTTTGTGTCTTTTACTTAGATGCATTAGGGTTTTATCGAAGATTGAAGTTACTTGGCTTTATTGGATTAAGTTTTGCGTCACACATTTGTTCCACGGATTCGATACCTTGGGTTCACCACTCGAGGGAAGAAGGGTCCCTTGACTACGACGGGAGACTTGTATGCTTGCAAGTCACAAACGAACTTTGATACAATTATTAATCGTCAACAAGCCCCTTTTTCTGGCGCCGTTGCCGGGGAACAAGTGATCAAGATTTGATTTTTTATTGCCTTTTTGTAATTTTCAGTTTTCTCTTTGTTTTTATTTTTGCATCTACTAAATTTTGATCATCCTCAAATTACATCTAATCTAGTTTGTCTAACCCTAGTTTTTATAGATTTGTTTTTACTTTCTAGTTTTTGCATACTTTGTTTATTGCTAACCCTAACGGAGATGGACGGCTACCTCTCCAACAAACCCAATAATTTTGTGGATGATCCAAAAAAACTTTACGAGGCTAAGGAGACGCGAAGCACATCAAGCTAAAAAGCTAGATTTTGTAGATTCGGAGTCGGAAGACAAAGGATCGCGAGGAATCTCCGAAGAATTCACCACCTCAAAGTCCTCGGGAGAATCGACTTCCACCGATGGGTGACCAACCACCGCAAGAACGCAAGATTGGGGAGCTATGCACCCCGGACATCATCGACCTACCAATCTTGAACCTTGAGGAGATCCGAAGACCGTTCGAGATCAAGACCTCAACAATCCGCATGGTGCAACATTCACCCTTCACCGGTAAAGAGGATCCGAACCTTCACCTCCAAGCATTCATTCAACTATGTCAGACTTTCAACATGGATGGGGTGACTCAAGACCAAATGAGGGCAAGGCTTTTTCCGTTTTCACTACTCGGGAAGGCTTTGCAATGGTTCCACTCTCAACCGGCGGAGACGGTGCAAAATTGGAACACGTTGATGAAGGCTTTCATGAAGGAATACTACTCGCCGGGTAAAACTCAAAGCTTGCGTAATAAGATTGCCACCTTTGTTCAATATCCTACGGAAACTATCTCGGAGGCATTCGAGCGCTTCAACGAGTACACCCGGGCGGTTCCACATCACAAGTTCCCAAAAGAAGACCTCGTGCAAAAGTTCTATCAAGGACTCACCATGGCGTCAAGGACGATCATCGATGCATCGGCGGGAGGATCTATCATCGAGCTTACACCGACGGAAGCTTTCACGCTATTCAAGAAGGTCGCGGATAATGACACGTGGGCGTCGTCCGGCGCCTACATCCGGTTCAACCCACGGGGAACGTCAAAGGAGTCTTGCAAGTGGAGAAGGAGAACATACTTGAAGGCAAGATCGACTCGCTCATGAGGAGGTTGGAGAAGATGGAGATGGAAAAGAAAGAGGCTCAAGACTTGAAGGCCGCCGAAGCAAGGTCCACATGTGAAGAATGTGGAGGGTATGGCCATGTCCGCAAAGATTGTCCGGAGGAAGCCAAAGTGCTCGACTACATGAGGAAGGGAGAATTGCCAAACTTCTGCTACGGGCAAGGTAGGCCTCAATTTAATGCAAGCTCATCTATTCCTAAAGCGGTTCCGCTTCGTATACAATTGAAGGAGTTCGTGGATGAGCAAGCTAAGATCAACAAGGACACCGTCACCAAGTTCAAGACCATAGACAAGGTGTTGGAGAACATCGATAGCAAAGTGACGGAGGTCGGAAGTTCCAATCATCAAGTGCTCAACATGATGAAGATGCTCGAGACGCAAGTTGGACAACTTGCGGGGCGCCTCACTAATGATGAAGGGAAGCTTCGGGACAACCCAAATGTCCCGAATCGGCGAAGGCCATTCAAACACGTTCGGGGAAGGAGACCGAAGATCCGGAACGTTCCGCGGGAGCAAGGAAGCTTAAACCATCCACCGAGGTGGAAGGAGTTGCTAAAGAGAAGGTTACGGGGATCGTCACCGAGGAACCCGAATTCGAGATGCGGAGGAAGACACGAGGATACGCAACTCAAGCCACGCTACTTCCGAGGTAAACTTGACAACCACTTTGAGAAGTTTGTGGAAGTTGTGCGTAGACTTAGCATCAACATGCCATTACTAGATGCCCTACAAGTACCTACATATTCTCGTTACTTTAAAGACATACTTGCAAATAAATATGAGATAGCAACACTCGGGGTAGATCATGTCAAGATGTCCGAGGAGTGTAGTGCCGCTATTGCTAATGGGCTAGAGAAGCAAAAAGACCCCGGGTGCCCTACAATTCCATGTTCGGTTGGTTCTTTCAACTTCGAGAAGGCGTTATGCGACCTTGGAGCTAGTGTGAGCGTCATGCCTTGGGATGTGTTCGAGAAGCTACGCCTACCAATGGAGCCTACGGGAATATGTTTGGAGTTGGGAGACAACTCCATTCGCTATCCCTTGGGCATTGCTGAAGATGTACCCGTGAAGGTCGGACACCACTTCATCCCCGTCGACTTCGTTGTGCTCGAGATGGGAGAGAGGGAGAAGCCGCCGCTCATCCTAGGGAGGTCGTTCCTCAAGACCGTGGGAGCTACTATTGATGTTGGCAAGGGGGAGATCATGTTCGATATCAACGGAGAAAGGAGTTCCTTCAAGTTCCGTCCAAGAATCGAGGCATGCAACATGATTGGAGTGAAGGGAGAACCAAAACAAACGGAGGCTGAAAAAGAAGAAGGAGCCGAAAAAAATGAACGTAAAGAAAATCAAAGAAGGTGTTGCATCCGTCAAGACAAAGGAAGAGAAGCCGCCCGTGAAGACCAAAAAAATGACTAGACCGACTAAGCCGGAAGACAAGCCCGCGCCCAAGATGGTGCTGAAGTGGGTACCCAAGATTGCAACGCCCGCAAAGAGCGTTGATCCGGAGTAATCAAGTGAAGAAGTCTAGCTATAGACTATAAACGAAGCGCTAGGCGGGAGGCAACCCGTTTCGTCAAGTCAAGAATAAGCTACGGGAGGACAACCCGATTCCAGGTTTTTCAAGTATTTTTAATAATTTAGTTTTTGAGTTTTATTACGCAAAGACATTAGACTTAGAAGTGATTGAACAATATTAGAGACATAATTCTTGATTGAATGTTTGCTTTATCATAAACCCTTTGCATGAACCCTCCTATGTGCTTGTTTGTTCTTTTCTTTTTGAGAAACCTCAACCAAATAATTTCAGAACCTAACTCAACCTTTCACCCTCATTATGGTGCTGAGGTTGAGTTATTTTTCATGCTAAAACCACACGAGTAGAGCCACGATTTATATTTAAGTGTTAATAAAATTCAGCACGTGGTAGAACTCGCGTGAACCTAGAAATCAAAACTTTTGGTTGGTTTTAAAAATCTTTATCCTTGGTTTCTCTAGGATTAGAATTTTTCTAAGCCTATTCTAATTTTGTTTTATTCAAAATCTTTCTTATTTAGCCAGAATTAGAACCTAAACCTATGCCCCCATGATCAAGCCGGGAAATGTTTGCTCTCTACCAATGAAGGCAAACTATACCGGTGAGACCGAAATCGACGTAGTCGAAAAATATTTTCGACTTACATTTGTTTTTAATGGTTTAAAAACTTCTCTAAAATTATGTTTGAGCTCTTGCATGGCTCTGAAAAATATTTTAAATTTCGAATTAGAGGAGTGCTTAACCTTAAACACACCTTAATGGAGGCAATCTAGTTTGAATTAATCATGCATGCACCATTGGATTCCCTTTTATCAACTTTCACCAATTCCACATGCAAAGGACAAGCATGGTGGGCAGCAAGCATCAACTTTGCAGGAATTTCATGGTGGCATGTGAAGCAAGTGGAGCTAGGGAGCATGGACATGACCCAAAGCATGGAGCATCAAGTGGAAGGACCAATAATGCAAGAAAAGGAGTGGACGAGAGCGTTTGGGCGGTGCAACTCGTGGAGCATGCGGGCAGGAAAGTTGCAGAGGCGAAATGATCGTCTTGGAAGAAAGACGAGGCGGGGAGGAGCCGGGAGGACCCCGAGTCGGCCGGCCCGGGCCGGCCGGCCTCACCTACTTAAGGAGCCCCCCGCTCCCGTTTTCTGCAGCAAGCTTCCCTCTCCTTCCTTTGCTTGTGTGTTCAAGTTTGTGTGCTCAAAACCTCCGTAGACATAGCCAACCTTCCCAAGCTTGATAGCTCAAGAAAAAATCCACATCCTTAATCCACTCAAAGTCCACATCCGAAGCAAAGAGTTTAAGTGCCTAGTTACCGGTTGCAACCCGGAGTTTTAGTTGAAGAAAAGAGTGCAGCAACCATGTGGAAGAAGACCACAAGTCTCTTCTCCAAGAAGAAGAGTTTGTCGTCGTCCAAGCCGTCATCAACCACGTCTTCGAGGAGGCACTCGGTTTCCGAGTCTCCCCGGAGCATGGAGACGGATACGGCACCACCGAGGAGGAACGATGCTCTCCTCCTTGGTGGTATGAGGGCTGCAAGAAGCACTTCCATGAGGTTTACCGAACCTCGTGGGCACACGGAGGAGCAGCCCGCGCCACCACGACGATCGACCCGTTCAACCGCGCCACCTCCTTACACCCCGACATACTCTTCGTACGGCTTCATCATCTTGTCGGCGGAGGAGGAGGAGAGGCTCTCTAATCTTGAGAAGAGGCTTGTGCCCAACGTCGAGTTCGACGACCAAGCACTCTACACCTTGGGTTTTGGCACCGACATATACTATATGTTGGGGCACCTTGAATGGGTGCGGTTCTCCAACGGAGTATCGGTGGACACCCACTTGGGGTTCGCCTTGGAAATTTTGATGACTATTGCACCCATCCTTGATGATGATGGGGTGCAAAGCTTGTCATTCCGTTTGGAGGGAGTCCAACAAGTGGTTCCCTACGAGCATGTTAGGGAGCTGCTTGGATTCCACAAGGGAGCTCCGGAGAAAGTTGACGTGCCACCGGCATGTTAGCGGGATTTTGGAATATGATCTCCGGAGAAGCCCATCAACGAGCGCAATTGCATCCGCAACCCCATTATCCGGATATTTCACTCTTGGATGTGCAAGAGGGTATTGGGGAGGATGAAGGAGACAAAGGTGACCGACACGGAATTGAATTGGCTATACTCGGCTTTAATTGCCAGGCAGCCAATAGACCCCTCTTACCTCATGATCAACCGTTGGTGTTGTGAAGCAACATCGGGGGCGGGTAATATTGGTTCGGGGTGCTACCTCTCCATGTTGGCCTTCTCCTTACGGCCGGGGATCGCAAAAAACCCCGACCATCTTTTGCGTGGTACCTCTCTCGGCATTGAGTATTTGCAGCAAGGCAAATACATTAGTGGAGATGAGAGAGGAGGTTATCGGTTGGCCATAGTGAACCTACCCCTTCCTAATGAGAGGCTTAGGCTTTTCACCGAAGGAAGAGAAGATTGGTTGGAAGAGGGACTACTTGTCCCTGCAAGGAAAAACAAAAGAGGAAGAATCGTAGAGGAGGGAACATCCTCCGCACAAGCGAGTGGAGCACAACCCAATGTGCAACCATTCGGCGGGATCCCTCCTCCGCCAAGTTATTACGGAGGGCCACAAGAGCAAGCATGGGGGGGTGGTGCACCGGTACCCCCACCAAATTATGTTGTGCCCAACGCTAACTTCACGGAGTCCTACGCTCATCATCCCCAACCACAACAAAGCATGGCCATAATTGGAGGGTATGCTGCAAGAAACGCCCAAAATGTCGCAGCCATCCAAGCTAACGCAGCTCAACTTGGTGAAGGCAACGCAAATATTGCCTTTGAGCTCGGACGCCTTCACCTTGTGGAGCCAAATCAATTCGTCGGAGGAAATGTCCAATCATATTATGAGCAAGGGTATTATTATCAAGATCATCAACATCAACCACCGGCGGAGGACTAGAAGATTTAGGAACTTTAGTTTTCTTTTCTTTTCTTTTTCTCTGTAATTTTCAGCTTTTGCTTATGTGTGTTTGCGTAGTATTTTCTGTTTTTATTTAAATTTCAGCAAACATGTTTGTTTATTTTCAGTTTGTATTTCAACTTGATGCCATCATTAATAAAGACACCACCTTGATTATATCATTAGAAAAGATACAAAAATTTGTGCCATGATGATATATGATTATAATTGCAGCTTTGTTCATCTTTGTAATTGATCTATGCATGTTTAAGCTAGTGCTCTCTTAAAAATACAAATCTGAATTTATTTAAATGCTAGCTTAATTTTCAGTGGAGGTTACGATTAAAATAAAGACCCATAGTGTTTTATGTACTCTCAAGTTATGAATAGATTAAAGATGTCTTTTATGCTCAAAAATATCGCTAGCCTTGTCGCAAATATCACTTGTGTGTTGCTCAACCTATCCAAAGCCTTATATATATTTGAGTGCATAAACCTTAGTGTACAAGATTTATTTTTGAGTGCGTTATTGCAGGTCATGATTTCTCTGTCCCGAGACTAAGAAGCTGGTCATTCCATTCTTGCGTATCTATCTTTTTGCTAGCCTTTTATCCGTGCATTGTGTATCCCCGCATTGGAGATCTCACAAACTTCGCCGGATATCCACCCTTAAACCAAATATCATCTTTTGTGATTACCTCCTTGACCACAACCTATCGTTGAGAATGGATCATCAATTCAAGGAAGATCGCAAGACGGTGCCGACATTGAAGATTTCAAGTATCTCTCCAAAGGAAAATTATTTCCGGTACCTACCTTATTTTTCGCCTCTTTGCTCGAGGACGAGCAACGTCTAAGCATGGGGGAGGAGGTAGGTACGGTGCAGTTTTAGAGTTCAATGGGGAGTATTTTAAAAAAATAATAATAAAATAGATATAATGATGAAAGAAAAAAAATCCGGCGACGATCGTGACTTTCAAGGTGAAGGTCTCACAAGAAGAAAGAAAAAATATAATGAAAGAAAGAAAGAAAGAAAGAAAGAAAGAAAGAAAAGAATGAGAAATATGAGAAAGAGAAAAAAAATATATGCGTAAAGTGAACTCCCCGGTTCTCTAAGAGTGCATTCAAGGCTTCAAGTTAAGATCCATTCTCATTTTCCAACCATGTGCAATCCGATAACGAGGACTTTCTTTGTGCCTCGGGATCACTCTTTGCCATTTGCACATGTCCACTCATCTAAAAGTGTGTGTATTTTTCTCTTTCCCCTCTTTGATTTAACATTATTTTCCAATGACCTTTTTGACGAGTCTCGGTAAGACCATGAGAAGCTTGTCTTGTTTTGACAACACCTCATTTATAAAATCTTGTTAGGACTAAACTTTCCCAAAGCTCCATATAAAGCCTACCACACATATATGTTATGAGAGGGAAAGGAGTAGAATATATAGGCTTGAGAGACAAGTGAGATGAGAGTTCATGAGCAATATACAAGATGATTTAAAATTGTGAACTTGGTTTAGCTTTTCTTTATCTCGTTCTTTATTTCAAAAATTCTGAGATCTATTTAAACTTTGTGAGCATGTTAATACTTGTGGGACAAGCTTGATAAGAATCTACCCTCCGTAGAGATGAAGGCTAGTACATTATGGAACTTTAACGAATTAAAATTTTGAGAGCATTAGGTTTTCTCATGTGTGATCAAGTGCAAGGTTTAAACATTGTTTGGCAATGATGATATCCATCGAAGGCTTACTCGAGTACGAGCAAGGTTTAAGCATGGGGGAGATGTTGACGGTGAAAATCCGTCAACCTAGCCATGAGTTTACCTTCGATGTTAGCATGAGTTTTATACCTTATCCATTGGTACTAACCCCCGTGGTATAACAAGTTCACGTGTGCATGTCGGTTTTGGAGTTTAATGTTTATGCAGGGTTTTAGTGTTGAATGCAAGACTTTCAGGATAAGTTCATCAAGCACCTCATGACAAGACCTTGAAGCCCCGTACAAGTCATGCAATAAAGCAAATTTAACTCCAAGAAGCCAGGGACTTGATCCGAGAAGACGACAGACTCCGAGGACCTGACCAGAAAAGTGCTGCATCTTGCAAGACAAGGAGTTGAGTCCAATTCGGAGAGAAACTGACGACATGGACCTACATGCAGAAGGGGGAAACATCCAGGAAGCAAGGGAACCGACGTAGAGCAAAGGAGCCCTCGGGGGCCGGGCCTAGATGGGCCCGGGCCGGCCCGGCCCGGTCCGGTCGGCCCCGGGCCCATCCGGGGCCCCATTTGCCCCCTCCTTTGCCCTAGCCGCCAATCGGGCTATTTATAGCCCCCTGACCGAGAGCCACGGAGAGAAGATTTCGTCATCGGCCGCCGAGGAGCAGAGAAGAGAGGGACACCATCTCGGAGAGGAGAGGGTCGAGCTAGTTGACTAGGGTTCCCCTAGCCGACGTGGGAACCTTGCACGGAAGACCACGTCGGAGTTCCGGAGCTAGAAGCAAGATCAAGGAAGGATCCCGGTGGTGATCTTGTGTATGTATCATTGTTATAGTTGAATTATCAAGTTGAATCTTTTCCTAGCGATCAAGTGTTTCCTCGAAGATTTCGTTTTTCGATCGGCTTTGCTTATTCCAATTCTATTCTCGAGATAGATTACATAGGGTGTTCTTGTAGCCGCGGTGGCTAGAGGTACATGCCGGATCTTCCGAAAGAATCTCGACTTGTCTTTTGACTCGCCCTAAGCTCCCCGCATGAATAGGGATACGTTGTGACAGAACGGGGGTTCCGAAAGGCGGATGTTTTCGGATTTGGACGGGAAACCACGATTTAAAGAGGCCTCTATTAAGATTCGATTTGCTACTTCTTCTCTTGCTTGGAACTTCAACAAAAGGCTTACCCCGATCCCTCTAGATCGGTTTATCTACCCAATCTTACTTTGTTTTCTCCGGTCTTTAGTAGATTAGATTCGTTTTGTCTCTTTTACTTAGATGCATTAGGGTTTTATCGAAGATTGAAGTTACTTGGCTTTATTGGATCAAGTCTTGCGTCACACATTTGTTCCACGGATTCGATACCTTGGGTTCACCACTCGAGGGAAGAAGGGTCCCTTGACTACGACGGGAGACTTGTACGCTTGCAAGTCACAAACGAACTTTGATACAATTATTAACCGTCAACACCAGGGCCCAGTGATGCCCTCCTTTTCCCTAGCCGCCATTCAGGCTATTTATAGCCCCCTGACCGAGAGCCACGCATCATCCAATTCGTCATCGGCCGCCGAGGAGCAGAGAAGAGAGGGACACCATCTCGGAGAGGAGAGGGTCGAGCTAGTTGACTAGGGTTTCCCTAGCCGACGTGGGAACCTTGCACGGAAGACCACGTCGGAGTTCCGGAGCTAGAAGCAAGATCAAGGAAGGATCCCGGTGGTGATCTTGTGTATGTATCATTGTTATAGTTGAATTATCAAGTTGAATCTTTTCCTAGCGATCAAGTGTTTCCTCGAAGATTTCATTTTTCGATTGGCTTTGCTTATTCCAATTCTATTCTCGAGATAGATTACATAGGGTGTTCTTGTAGCCGCGGTGGCTAGAGGTACACGCCGGATCTTCCGAAAGAATCTCGACTTGTCTTTTGACTCGCCCTAAGCTCCCCGCATGAGTAGGGATACATTGTGACAGAACTGGGGTTCCGAAAGGCGGATGTTTTTGGATTTGGACGGGAAACCACGATTTAAAGAGGCTTCTTATAAGATTCGATTTGCTACTTCTTCTCTTGCTTGGAACTTCAACAAAAGGCTTACCCCGATCTCTCTAGGTCGGTTTATCTACCCAATCTTACTTTGTTATCTCCGGTCTTTAGTAGATTAGATTAGTTTCGTGTCTTTTACCTAGATGCATTAGGGTTTATTTTACCGAAGATTGGAGTTACTTGGCTTTACTAGATCAACTTTTGCGTCACACATTTGTTCCACGGATTCGATACCTTGGGTTCACCACTCGAGGGAAGAAGGGTCCCTTGACTACGATGGGAGACTTGTCCGCTTGCAAGTCATAAACGAAATTTGATACAACTATTAACCGTCAACAGTAGTGGACCACCAAAGGAGGCTAACTCCTGCCATGCGAGAGGTAGTAAATAAAGAGGTCATCAAGTTACTTGATGCCGGAATCATCTACCCGGTTCCGCATAGCGAGCCCGGTACATTGTGTACCAAAGAAAGGAGGTTTGACTGTGGTGAAGAATGAGAAGAATGAATTGATACTGCAAAAAACCGTGACCGGGTGGCGGATGTGTATTGATTATCGTAAGCTTAACAAAGCGACGAAGAAAGATCACTCCCCCCTACCGTTCATTGACAAGATGCTCGAGAGATTAGCAAACCACGCTTATTTTTGCTTTCTCGATGGGTACTCAGGGTTCATGCAAATTCCCATTCACCCAGACGATCAACACAAAACAACGTTTACATGCCCTTACGGAACGTTTGCATATAGAAGGATGCCCTTCGGTCTATGCAACGCTCCGGCCTCTTTTCAACGTTGCATGATTGCCGTATTTTCGGAATTCATCGAAGAAATTGTCGAGGTGTTCATGGATGATTTTTCCATTTATGGGAAGATGTTCATGGATTGCTTGGCAAACTTGGAAAAGGTCCTCACGAGGTGTGCGGAGGTAGACTTGGTATTAAATTGGGAAAAGTGCCACTTCATGGTTAGGCAAGGCATAGTGCTCGGACATGTTATATCCGAGAGAGGCATTAAAGTGGACAAGGCTGAGTTAGAGACGGTTGAGCAACTCCCACCTCCTACGGACGTTAAGTCCTTAAGGAGCTTTCTAGGCCATGTCAGATTCTATAGAAGATTTATTAAGGACTTCTCAAAGATCACTAAACTTTTAACGCATCTTCTTCAAAAGGATGTAGATTTTGACTTTGATGAGAAGTGCCTAGCGGCATTCCGGACCTTGAAAAGTGCATTGGTGAGTGCTCCCATCATCTAACCCCCGGATTGGAGCCAACCTTTCGAGATCATGTGTGAAGCAAGTGACTACGCCGTAGGCGCGGTTTTGGGTCAAAGAAAGGAAGGCTGAGTTCACGCCGTTTACTATGCTAGCAAAACTCTTAGTGGGGCACAATTAAATTATGCCACTACGGAAAAAGAGTTGCTAGCGGTGGTATTCGCTTTCGAAAAAAATCAGATCTTACATCGTGAACTCGAAGGTCATTGTTTACACCGATCACGCAGCCATCAAGTATCTCTTGGCTAACAAGGAAGCTAAACCACATTTGATTCGTTGGATCCTTCTTCTCCAAGAATTTGATGTTGAAATTTGTGATAAAAAGGGGGTGGAAGATGTTGTGGCCGATCATTTGTCTAGGATGAATCGCGGACAAGATGATAAAGAGCCCATAGAAGATAAGATGAGAGATGACCACCTCTATCGAGTGCTTGATAAAGATACTTGGATGATCGATATCATTAGAGCAATTTGAAAGATGCCTCTCGATCATCTAGACAAAAACTCTCAAAAGAAGATAATCTCCAAAAGTAGGAAATACTTTTGGGATGCACCATACCTCTTCAAACTTGGCAATGATGGAGTGATGAGAAGATGTGTGCCAAGAGAAGAGAGGGTAGAAATTCTAAGGAAATGCCACTCAGCGGAGTACAGTGGACACTATAGCCATTTTCGAACCCAAGCAAAAGTATGGTTGTGCGGATTCTTTTGGCCGGAGAGATGCATGAAGATACTAAAAGATATGTTGCATCATGCCCCGAATGCCAAAGAACCGGAAACATCTCTCAAAGAAATTCTATGCCTTTGAAATACAACCTACAAATCGATATATTCGATGTATGGGGTATAGACTTCATGGGGCCTTTCAAAAACTCATGCGGATATGAACATATTCTAGTCATGGTTGATTATGTATCCAAATGGGTAGAGGCTATGCCGTGTCGTAAAGCTTCCACGGAGGAGTCCATTACTATGATCAAGAACGTGAGTTTTCCTCGTTTCGGTACACCGAGAATCTTGATAAGTGATGGAGGAACTCACTTCACCAGGAAGAATTTCAAAAGGTGCTTGTCCAAGTTGGGAATTGAGCATAGGGTCTCTACGGCCTATCACCCACAAGCCAACGGACAAGCGGAAACGTCAAATAGGCAATTAAAAAGTATCCTCAACAAAACCATAGAGAAGGGAGGCAAGGATTGGTCAAAGAAATTAGACGGAGCTTATGGGCTTATCGAACGGCGTTCAAGACACTGATAGGTATGACCCCTTATCAATTCGTCTATGGAAAAGCTTGCCACCTTCCGTTGAGTTGGAACATAAAGCCTATTGGGCGATTAAAGAGATGAATCTCGATCTCGATGCCGCGGTGGTGAAACGAAGGATCCAAATAAGCGAGCTAGAGAAGATGAGGTTGAAAGAATATGAAAACGCAAGCATATACAAACAGAGAATCAAAAGGTGGTATGATAAAAGATTGAAAAAGAAAGAGTTTAAAGAAGGAGATAAGGTCCTCCTCTACAATTCGAGGTTTAAAACCTTCGGAAAGGGGAAATTGCAAAGCAAGTGGGACGGACCTTATGTTGTGCATTCGGTGCTCTCCAACGGAGCGGTAACCATTATGGATATAAAAGGCGATCAATTTATGGTGAATGGTTAACGGCTTAAGGTTTACTACGAACCCGACGTTGTGCCCCTTCACCATGTTGATGTCTTCACCATGGAAGAAGAGCCCGAACGTCCCGCCTAGGACGAAAAACAAGGCATGAATTTCTGTAAATAATTTTTCTTTTAATTTTCTGGAGTTTCTCGCGAAGATTTACTGGGCCAACTTTTTCCCATGGGCTAAGGAGGTGAAATAAGGGCGGTACGCGAAAAACCGGACCGGCCCGGCCCCCGAGGCAGGGTGGGCCGGCCGGCCCGGTCCGACCGGCCCATGTGGGTCCCGGCGGCGGACATCCCCGATTTTTGCCCGAATTGCTCCTTTTTTACTTCCTTTTTCAGTCAGAAAATTCTAAGGGAAGTTTAAAAAAGGAAAATGAGGTTCCTAGGGTTTTTCTCTTCGGACTATTTATTTGGCCGAATTGGGAGCTCGGGAATCAAACCTTTCAAGCAATATTTTGCACCCACGTAGCAGCCATTGTGTCCCCAAGGAGCTTAGAGTTGAAGCTAGAAGCTAAGGAGCCATCGATGGAGGAGGTGAAGCAATGCGAGCTCAAGCTACCCGTCGAGATCAAGAGGACCGCCCGCATCCGTTGCGGAGGGCGTGTCCCGACCGGAGCTATCGCATCTCGCAACCCCGTCGAAGGAGAGAAGGTCCCTACGCCCGTTCGAAGGTCGGCACGCATCCAAGGCATGAAGCGCAAAGACTACAGGGAGGTGTCGCCCGAGCCTAAGGATTACGGGGTTAGCGACTACTCCGACGATCGTAGCCCGATCTCGTGGGCGGCCGCCGGAAGAGATGATAATGACCTCTACATTTGGGATGAGGCGCCCAAGGAGAAGACTCCCGAAGGCCCCAACAGCGGCGGCAACGACGGCGGCGACGACAATGGTGGTGGTGACGACGGCGGCGACGACGGTGGTGATGATGGTGGAGACAATGGCGATGACGACCCCTTTGGATTGCATCCAATGTGTTGTCGAGCTTGTCGTCACTCCATCGTGAATCTCTACGCGTCGGTCGACGAATGTCTCCAAGCCATGGAGGCAATGAAGCGGCGTTTGGAGGATTTGGAGCGAGTAGTTGAAGATGATTACAAGTTCCTTAACCGCAACATGCGCAAACTCTTTGGCATGGTTGGAAACATGAGAGGCAAGTGGTGCAATACTTGCTTAAAGTACCACTAGGTCTAGTTTTCCCCTTAGGAATTTTGTAAGATACGATGAGGACGTCGTATGTTCTAGCGCGGGGGAGAGCTAGCTAGCTAGCCTTAGCTTTTGAGTTTCAAAGTTTAGGTTCGGTTTAGTCTTCGAGAGAAGAGAGTCTTAGAGTTTAATGAGTCTTAGTTTTCGAGTGTGTTTTAAATTTTTGCAAGTTTGAAGTGTCTTAAATTAGTGTGAGTCAAAGAAAATCAAATAAAAATAGTCTTTATATATTTTGTGTCTTGTGTGATGCTTATATTTATTCACTTGTTTGTTTATCTTTGATTCTTGATATATGAACATCAGTGTGTGGTTCGAAAAACGTTTACCGTGGTGCTTAGTGGAATTGCTACTACTTAAAGTACCCATAGCACACCTCGATCTTGAGCTTCACATGTTAGTTGTGCTATGTTCAATGCTAAAAGTTGGAGGATTTCAGTTCTGAAAATTATCTAGAAACCCTTGTAATAAAGGTTAGCAAAACCTCTTTTTCCAAGTTGAGAGTAAGAAAAAAATCCTATACAAAGCCAATTTATTTTTTTTTACTCCACCATAAGTGTGATTAGCACGATGAGTTAGGCTAGGATCCTTCTCTCTTGGGAGTTTTAATTTCGAGCAATGATCATGTTCTTGTGCTTATCTTTTGTTGCTAGCCTCGACATACATTCGGTAACGTGACTTTCACATTGAAAGTCCCATACATCACCGGATTCCATACCCAACCCTATACATCTCTTTTGTACATCGCATTCCTTGAACACAACCTACTCTCAAAGTTTCGTCTCGTCTCTAGCATGATTTATTTAAAATTTCAGATTGTATGCATGCGAGAAAGAGAGGAGTTGAGAGCTTTGAAAAGTTGTCAAGAGAGAGAAAAAATAAAGAGAAAAGTATGAGTATGGAAAAGAAAGAAAGAAAGAAAGAAAGAAAGAAAAGAAAAGAAAGAGCAAAAAAATATGTGAATGAAAGAAGAAAGGAGAAAAAGAAAAGAGAAAAGAGGAGGTAGCAATAAAGATATGAGAGGGATAAATCAAGTGAAAGAAAATAAAAATAAAGTGTAAGGAAGGATGTCACGTTGTTGAGAGACGAAATTTCCATTCTTTTTCCAACCATGTGCAATCCAACAACGAGGACGTCATCGGTGCCTTGTAGTCATAATTTTCTTTTGCCCTTGCACATGTACACCATTCTAAATCTTCTCATCCTCGATATCCCTACATATGGTTAATTCTCATGATCATTGGCTTTGAAAGGTAAACAACCATTATAGGAAGTTCTTAGTTTGACAATACTTGTGTTGATTGCGCTAGCCCTACCTATAGCTCCACTTTACATGTTATATGAGAGACTTATGGGAGGTGAGAGTTTTATAAAATTGGTTTAGGATAGCCACCTCATATGAGTGACTTGAGAGAGCTTGGAGAAAGGTTTTTGTCTAATATTTGTTGCAGGAATTTTGTTTTTGAAAATCATAAAAACCCTCCGATGGAAGCAAAGAAGTAAGCATGGCTGAAATTGAAGACTTCGAGTGAAGGGTTTGAGTTGTGGGGTAAATCTTGACGTGGTAAAGATTCTAAACACCCATGTTTATGTTTGATGATCATTACTTTATGTTTATGTATTAAAGATGAAAGGATTGACTAACTTGTGAAGAAGGATTAGTGGTACACGATTACAACACTTTGGACGAAGTTCTTTTACGAGTACTTGCTCGAGGACGAGCAAGAGCTAAGCGTGGGGGAGATGTTGACAGTGTATTTTGGTACACCAAGCATGTTCATTACACTTTGGTTTGGATTTGATTATGGAACTAACCCGCCACTAGGCACACTAATCATATAACAAGTTCATCTTTGTGCATGCATTTGAAGTGTTGTGTTTATGTAGGAAAACATGAACATAAAGGACGGATTCGCAACAAGTTCAATGCATTTACGGAGTCTTGTTCGTGTTCATAAGCTTGATGAAATCACTTCTAATGGTGGCAAGGACCAAAGTGCTACGAGGAACACCCCCGGGGATTGAAGCGTAAAAGACCGAACTTCATGCGCGGAGAACCTCCATCTTGGACGCGAGGATGACATCGTCAAAATCATGCAAGTGGAGGGGGCAAAGTGCATAATCACCTGAGGACCCACGGGAGCGAAGGGGCGACCGAACCGGGCCGAGATGGGCCTGGTCCGGTCGGCCCAGGCCGGCCGGCCCAGCCCACCCCGGTGGCCGGCTCGGCCCTCCTTTCCTTGCACCTGAAGGATCTTCAACCCTAAAACCCTGGAGGCGCCGCCATTTGACAGAGAAAGAGCCAGGCCATCCACAAGCTAGAGAAAGAGGAGGGAGATCTCCGGAGGGAGATCGTCCACCTCGAAGGAAGCACCCGCACGTGGAGAAGAAGGAAGACACCGTCGGAAGGGAAACCATGATCAACGGTGCTATGACCAGCACCTTGATGGGGTAATCTCCTTGTTCGTCCATGGGTTGTAATCGATCTTAAGATGTAATCATACTTTGTTGGATTATCTATCTATCATCTTGTGTTGAATATACTTTAATGCTCAAGGTTAGCTACCTTGCCGTAAAGGGAGTAGGGCCCTAATGCTTCCTTGGATCCATTCAATATGCCATGTCCATCATAGGTCTAGTCATGAATACCTTCGCGTAGTGACAGTACAAGAGGAGGGAAAGGGCGAAATCGTGGTCACAACCCCCGATAGATTAGATTGGTTTAATGTCTTTAATTGATTGCATGATCGTAGACCCATGGGCGAGTGTCTTTTATCTTGATATCTTAATCATTCTCTCTAGTGTAGTTTAGTTGTTTTCTAGTTTAATCATAGTTAGGGTTTGAGTAGCTAGTGCGTAGAAGTAGATTGAACGCTTGTAATCCCCTTGCTCCGCAGATTGACAAGAACCTTGGGAATCCCATGGTGAAAAAGGTGTGGGGTTCGTACGCTTGCGGATCGTATAGGGATACATCTTTTATCCGTCAACAGCAGTCGAGGAAGCAAAGTAGGATGCTACCAGCCGTGGAGTCCACGACCTGGTCGATACGAGGAAGAGGGAATGGATCCTTCGGGCAGTGCTTGTTAAGGTCGGTGTAATCGATACACATCCTTAATCCACCAGTTTTCTTTGGTACAAGAACTGGGTTTGCGAGCCAAACCGAGTGTTGACATTCTCTAATAAAACATGTAGCTAAGAGCTTACAGACTTCTACTTCTATAGCTTGTTTTCTATCTTTCGCAAATCGCCGGAGCTTTTTCTTGATAGGTCGAGCGGTCTTGCTGACTTCGAGTCTGTGCTCAGCCAACTCCCTGGGGACTCCAGGCATATCGGATGGACTCCATGCGAAGATGTTAGTGTTGTCCCTGAGGAAGCTGGTGAGTGTGAGTTCCTATTTGGGGTCGAGGTTGGCCCCGATGATGACTTCCTTGGATGCGTCGGGCAGGCCGAGGCAAACCTTCTTGAGAGCTGGACTTGGGTCCAAGGTCGTAACACCCCGAAATTTTCTAATTTCGGGATGTTATTAGGAAGAATAATTAAGCAACAATTTTCTCATGATTTTAAAATTTGACCAATGTTTATTTTATTTACGGGAAATTTAGAATAGGAAAATCAATTGATTGTTTTTTCTAAATTAAATAAATATGTGAGAGTGTTGCATTTATTTTGGTTGTTTTGTTTTTGGTTATGGTGTGGTTTTAAAAAGTCTTAAAATACTTGTGAAAAGTCTTAAAAATAGTTGTGAACAAGTTGGAAAATTTGTGTGAAGTTTTGAATTTAAAAGGTGTTGAAAAGATGTGTTAAAAAGGATTTGAAAAAAAAAAGAAAAAAAAAACAACAAACCTATCTAACCTATCCCGCGGCCCAACTCAGCCAGCCCACTCTTCTTCTTCTCTCCCTCCTATTTTTTTTTTTCTTCTTTAACACCGCGGCCCACCTCGCTTCCCGGCCCAACAACCACGGCGGCCCGCTCCACCTCTCCCTATCTCTCACCGGCCGACGGGCGGGTCCCACCTCGCAGTCATCTTCTACCTCCCACCGCCGCCGCCGCCTACCGCCCACCGCACCGCCGCCTCCCCCGGCTTCCCGCGCCGCTTCCCCTCCCTCCACCGAGCCGCGCATTAATGCGCGGTGCACCGCGCCACCACCTCTTCCCTTCCCCTCCCGTAACGGCGCCGCACCAAGCCGCCGCCGCCGTCATTAATGGCGCACCGCCGAGCTCCGCCACCGCCTCACCGCGCCCTCTCCACTTCCCCATCCGCCCTATAAAGGGGCAGCACCACCCCCCTCGCTCCACCCGCACCGCTCTCCCTCCCTTCCTCGCACGCACGCGCCGCCGCCCCCGAGGGGACCCGTCGGAGCTCCGCCCCTCACCTGTCGATCCGCTCCTCCGCGCCTCTCCCTCCCTTCCGAGCTCGCGGTGATCTCCCCTTGTCCTCCTCTTCATTCCCGTGCTTTCCTCGTCGCATTTGGTGGCCGGGAGGCCCCGTTGGCCGTCGCCGGCGAGCCGGCCGGCGAGCCGCCGCCGCCGCACCGCGCGCCGCCGTCCCGCCGCCGTTCGCCGCCGCCCGGCCGCGCGTGGGCGTCCACGGCCATCGGATCGGCACGGACGGCCAAGATCGAGTCAAGCTCCCTGGTCAACAGCCACATAACGGTCAACCCTAGCCCTTCGCAGCCATTTTGCAAAAATAACCCTGCACTTTCTAATATAACAATAATACCCTTCCACCCATAAAGATCCCTACAATCAAGTCCTGGTTTTCTCGTTTAAACCCCTGAACTTCTTAGTTTCTCCACCTGAGGTCCACCCTTAACCTTTTTACACTATAAACCTCATGTTTATATGTGTAATTATGTCTAGGTCCCTGGTTTCTTGCGCTTAAGCCCCCGGAGCCCAAGTTTTCTCGGTTTAAGCCCTTAAACCTTGTTTAGTGCGTAGTTTTCACGTTTTAGCTCCGTTTCAAGCGATTCAAATTGCGTTAGGTTCGTAATGACTCAAAGAACGCGTTAGAGACAAAGTTGAACCTGTTACTTGCTTTATAATTTATTTAATATTTAAATATGATTAAATATTAATATACATGCTTTTCTAATTAAAATTTAATTAGAGATCAACGCGTCTTTTTATAAGAAATATAATTTGGTTAATTCTTATTTAAACAATCTTTCCAACTAAAAGCTAATTAGAATTATATCTCGGTTTTCATAATAAAACTTAAATTAATTAATATATATTCAATTTGCTTTCTAAATAAAAGTAATATAGGTTTATTCCGAGTTTTCATAATTAAATTGATTAATATGAACATAAATATGTTTCTAAATTATAAATTACTCAGTACAATTCGAAATGTAAAGATATTCGTTTAGATGCTTTACATGCTTCTTTTAAATTAAAATGTTTAATTTGCACAAAATAATACTTGAATATTTATAAATAAAATTGGAATAAGTTATACACCGTTCCTTTTATATAAATATAACTTGCTTAATTATTAAATATGGTATTTCTCTCGAAATAACCTATGCACATCTTTTGAATTAAAATTTACCAAGCACATAGCCTTGTGTGATATAATCCAAATCTTACGATAGTTCCGAGTCTTTTGCGTTCGCGGTCCTAGAACCAAACCTTGTCCTCTTTTAACGCTTTTCATGCTTGGTGTATTGTTCTTAGTTGTTCTTGTTTGTCTCGCTTTCCGCATGTTTGTGCTCGATGTTTGCTTCAAGTAGAAGATCGAGCTGCTGATTGAAAGTCCTGAAGATCAAGAGAGCAAGAGCAGAAGAGCAAGAGTAGCTTTTTGTTGAGAAAGGCAAGTGACCCTAACCATCCTTCTACCTATGCTTTAATACAAGAACACTGTAAATTAATCGGAACATGGAGAACCACCCAGGAAAACAGTACAACCACAAGACATATGGCTCTGTCTTGGCCAATTAATTAGGGAAGTCTTGTGTGGCTATTAGCCTTAGTAGCTTGGGGTACGGAGGAATGCTTTTATGACTCTTCTACTCCGGGACGGGTTTTGGAACGGAAGTGCTCTTCTAGGCTAACTCGGTCCGAGGGTAGAAGGAGGGAACGAAAGATAGCCTCTAGGACGTGCTACTATGGACTAATACACATGGGAGGACTCTTTGTAAAGGCCTCGTAGCGTCCCTATGCAACCACACCTCGGAAGTGTGGTATTGTGCCTACTTTTGCACAAAGCATGGTTGGGTTCAAAGTTCTTCGGAACTTTTACGCGACTTGTGGTGAAAGTGTACAACCTCTCGCAGTGTAAAAGCGTTATAACGGCCGTGCTCACGGTCAAGAGCGGCTGGACCCTCACATGATTAATGAACTTAAAGATGGATTTAAAATTGCTTTCGGTTATTTTTGTGGCCTTGCCGAGTACCAACCATAAGTGTACTCAACCTTGCTTAAACGCCGCTCGTAAAAAAAGAAGAAGGTGCACGAAGTCCGAAGATGGTGCTAGGCGTACGCAACCCCCGCCGATTGCCCGTGAAGTTTGGAACCTTTGCTTCCCCGGGATTCCGCCGTAAATCTCTCGATAATCCCTTTTCTTTACGTGATATTGTTTCGTTATTCACTATGATGTCACTATATGTATGAAACTTGACCCCGGTATACATATAGTTAAGCACTTGGTTTTCTTCGGAAAATCGGGTGTGACAGAGTGGTATCAGAGCAATATCGACTGTAGGACGTAAGCCTAGATAGAAATGGTTACTTTCTGAAGATCTGATCTACTTGAAAAACAACTCTAGTCTTATCCTTGGCATCGCTGATGAATATTCTCATTCTTTGATCTTTTTCTTCTCTCAATCCTTCCTGGTCACTTATCTTTTCCCCTACTCCACTCCTTAATTCTCAAGCATTGTTACTTTGGATTCTCTCCCTTGACCTTTTAAATCCAAAAGTGTCATCCTTAAAAAAAATGTTTAGAAAATCTCTGTTGTCCTACCTGAAGTTTCCTCAAGTAATCCGAAAAGCCATCATGTGCGAAGGAAGTTGAAGTCTGACATCTCACCCAAGATTAGGAGGATTCCTCTAACCATAATAACAACGTGTAGCATCGTTCCCTTGATAATGTGCTGTCTGGTGAAGCTTCGTGTTTGCTTGATGATGCTTGACCTTATGGCCTTGGTTGAGTTGGTTCTTTGTATTGATTGTTGGTGTATTGTGGGTCTTCTACCTGCAATGACATCAGTTGCCTAGTTGGGTTCTTCTTTTGCATCTCCCACCTCCTTGTTCCCCTCTTTCTGTCTACTTAACCCTATGGAGGATGTCAGAAGCTAAAAAAAAAATCTAGAAGCAACACCAACATCAACAACGAAATCTACAAGCATATGCGGACGTCAACACATGAAAGAAGTTGAAGAAAAAGACGATCAATTTCTTTTGTTACCCCCTCGTTATTCTCCTCTCTACCACAATTTGAGTACAAATACAACAAACAAGAAATGATGGATATGATATCAAGAATTTTGCGTGCTCTTCAATTTATTCTCGTTCTCTTCTGATCTTGACCTTTGTCCACTAACCAGATGGAAAAAGGCAACCAAGACAAAAGCAATGACAGCAATTACAACCCTGGATACGACCAATATATGTCCCTATATCTAAACCCGGAAGATACACATACAAAGTTCTGGAATACTGAGCCACCCAGTTTCTCTAACACTACGGAGCATCTAGAAGCTGAAGAATGGATCACGACAATCGAGAAGAAATTAGATATGGCACAATGCAATGATAGAGAAAAGGTTCTATATGCATCAGGATTACTTCTAGGAGAAGCCTTAGAATGGTGGAATTCCTACATATACGAACATGATCAACCACGAGTATTGCTTGGAAGGAATTTAAGGATAACTTTATATCACATTTCATTCCCGTAAGTGTGATGAAGCTCAAAAGGAAGGAGTTCCTTAGCTTGAAACAAGGGCAAATGACGGTGATCGAGTACAAAGATAAATTTATCCAGCTATATATGTACGCACCAAGATCGTCCGGAAGTGATAAAAAGAAACGAGAACATTTCATCAAAGGGCCGAATGAAGATCTTCGAGTATACTAAGTTTACATGACTATTCCGGTTTGCAACATGTCATCAACAAAGCTATTGAGTTAGAAAGCAAACTACAAGAAATCATGAGTAAGAAAAGGAAAAGGAATTTTCTAGAGCAACGTGATAACAGTTCCCACCTTTACCATTTGTCCCAAGCACCAGAACATCCTGAAGATGAGTATGAAGATCCACCACGTAACCGTAGAAACCTTAAAGAAAGTGGAGCTTGTTTCTACTGCAAAGATCATGGACATTTCATTAACAGGTGCCCTAAGAAACGTGCTGACCGATATGAAAAGAATACTCGGCAGAGACATAATAAGCAAACCAATGCCGAAGAAGCATTTGGATCAAATGGAGAAGAATTTTAAAGGTTAAGCAAAGATTATGGAGTCAATCCAGCTCTATTCAAATCACTTTATCAAGACATCAAGAAGGTTCTACAAAGGCGAGCCAATGAAGCTGAGGAAAGAAATGGACAGTTACAAGTAAAGTTAGATTGAGTATCTTATGAGGTGTTACGCTTATTATGTGAGTTTTGAAGAATAAAGAGTGTGTTGAGGAGCTTATGTAATGTCAAACAATCTGGAAGGAAGTTAATAAGTGCTGGATGATAACCACCCGAACCTTTGTTTCTTGCTAGCCTCTGCGAATCTCGGGACGAGATTCCTTTTAAGGGGGGTAGATTTGTAACACCCTGAAATTTTCTAATTTCAGGATGTTATTAGGAAGAATAATTAAGCAACAATTTTCTCATGATTTTAAAATTTGACCAATGTTTATTTTATTTACAGGAAATTTAGAATAGGAAAATCAATTGATTTTTTTCTAAATTAAATAAATATGTGAGAGTGTTGCATTTATTTTGGTTGTCTTGTTTTTGGTTGTGGTGTGGTTTTAAAAAGTCTTAAAATACTTGTGAAAAGTCTTAAAAATAGTTGTGAACAAGTTGGAAAATTTGTGTGAAGTTTTGAATTTAAAAGGTGTTGAAAAGATGTGTTAAAAAGGATTTGAAAAAAAAAAAGAAAAAAAAAACAAACCTACTTAACCTATCCCGCGGCCCAACTCGGCCCGGCCCACTCTTCTTCTTCTCTCCCTCCTATTTTTTTTTTCTTCTTTAACACCGCGGCCCACCTCGGTTCCCGGCCCAACAGCCACAGCGGCCCGCTCCACCTCTCCCTATCTCTCACCGGCTGACAGGCGGGTCCCACCTGCGCAGTCATCTTCTACCTCCCACCGCCGCCGCCGCCTACCGGCCCACCGCACCGCCGCCTCCCCCGGCTTCCCGCGCCGCTTCCCCTCCCTCCACTGAGCTGCGCATTAATGCGCAGTGCACCGGCGCCACCACCTCTTCCCTTCCCCTCCCGTAACGGGCGCCGCACCAAGCCGCCGCGCCGTCATTAATGGCGCACCGCCGAGCTCCGCCACCGCCTCACCGCGCCCTCTCCACTTCCCCATCCGCCCTATAAAGGGGCAGCACCACCCCCTGCTCCACCCGCACCGCTCTCCCTCCCTTCCTCGCACGCACAGCGCCGCCGCCCCGAAGGGACCCGTCGGAGCTCCGCCCCTCACTGTCGATCCGCTCCTCCGGCGCCTCTCCCTCCCTTCCGAGCTCGCAGGTGATTTCCCTTTGTCCTCCTCTTCATTCCCGTGCTTTCCTCGTCGCATTTGGTGGCCGGGAGGCCCCGTTGGCCGTCGCCGGCGAGCTGGCCGGCGAGCTGCCGCCGCCGCACCGCGCGCCGCCGTCCTCGCCGCCGTTCGCCGCCGCCCGGCCGCGCGTGGGCGTCCACGGCCATCGGATCGAGCACGGACGGCCAAGATCGAGTCAAGCTCCCTGGTCAACAGCCACATAACGGTCAACCCTAGCCCTTCGCAGCCATTTTGCAAAAATAACCCTGCACTTTCTAATATAACAATAATACCCTTCCACCCATAAAGATCCCTACAATCAAGTCCTGGTTTTCTCGTTTAAACCCCTGAACTTCTTAGTTTCTCCACCTGAGGTCCACCCTTAACCTTTTTACACTATAAACCTCATGTTTATATGTGTAATTATGTCTAGGTCCCTGGTTTCTTGCAGTTAAGCCCCTGGAGCCCAAGTTTTCTCAGTTTAAGCCCTTAAACCTTGTTTAGTGCGTAGTTTTCACGTTTTAGCTCCGTTTCAAGCGATTCAAATTGCGTTAGGTTCGTAATAACTCAAAGAACGCGTTAGAGACAATGTTGAACCTGTTACTTGCTTTATAATTTATTTAATATTTAAATATGATTAAATACTAATATACATGCTTTTCTAATTAAAATTTAATTAGAAATCAACACGTCTTTTTATAAGAAATATAATTTGGTTAATTCTTATTTAAACAATCTTTCCAACTAAAAGCTAATTAGAATTATATCTCGGTTTTCATAATAAAACTTAAATTAATTAATATATATTCAATTTGCTTTCTAAATAAAAGTAATATAGGTTTATTCCGAGTTTTCATAATTAAATTGATTAATATGAACATAAATATGTTTCTAAATTATAAATTACTCGGTACAATTCGAAATGTAAAGATATTCGTTTAGATGCTTTACATGCTTCTTTTAAATTAAAATGTTTAATTTGCACAAAATAATACTTGAATATTCATAAATAAAATTGGAATAAGTTATACACCGTTCCTTTTATATAAATATAACTTGCTTAATTATTAAATATGGTATTTCTCTGAAATAACCTATGCACATCTTTTGAATTAAAATTTACCAAGCACATAGCCTTGTGTGATATAATCCAAATCTTACGATAGTTCCGAGTCTTTTGCGTTCGCGGTCCTAGAACCAAACCTTGTCCTCTTTTAACGCTTTTCATGCTTGGTGTATTGTTCTTAGTTGTTCTTGTTTGTCCGCGTTTCCGCATGTTTGTGCTCGATGTTTGCTTCAAGTAGAAGATCGAGCCGCCGATTGAAAGTCCCGAAGATCAAGAGAGCAAGAGCGAAGAGCAAGAGTAGCTTTTTGTTGAGAAAGGCAAGTGACCCTAACCATCCTTCTACCTATGCTTTAATACAAGAACACCGTAAATTAATCGGAACATGGAGAACCACCCAGGAAAACGATACAACCACAAGACATATGGCTCTGTCTTGGCCAATTAATTAGGGAAGTCTTGTGTGGCTATTAGCCTTAGTAGCTTGGGGTACGGAGGAATGCTTTTATGACTCTTCTACTGCGGACGGGTTTTGGAACGGAAGTGCTCTTCTAGGCTAACCTGGTCTGAGGGTAGAAGGAGGGAACGAAAGATAGCCTCTAGGACGTGCTACTATGGACTAATACACATGGGAGGACTCTTTGTAAAGGCCTCGTAGCGTCCCTATGCAACCACACCTCGGAAGTGTGGTATTGTGCCTACTTTTGCACAGCATGGTTGGGTTCAAAGTTCTTCGGAACTTTTACGCGACTTGTGGTGAAAGTGTACAACCTCTCGCAGTGTAAAACTCGTTATAACGGCACGTGCTCACGGTCAAGAGCGGCTGGACCCTCACATGATTAATGAACTTAAAGATGGATTTAAAATTGCTTTCTCGGTTATTTTTGTGGCCTTGCCGAGTACCAACCATAAGTGTACTCAACCTTGCTTAAACGCCGCTCGAAAAAGAAGAAGGTGCACGAAGTCCGGAAGATGGTGCTAGGCGTACGCAACCCCCGCCGATTGCCCACGTGAAGTTTGGAACCTTTGCTTCCCCGGGATTCCGCCGTAAATCTCTCGATAATCCCTTTTCTTTACGTGATATTGTTTCGTTATTCACTATGATGTCACTATATGTATGAAACTTGACCCCGGTATACATATAGTTAAGCACTTGGTTTTCTTCGGAAAATCGGGTGTGACAAAGGCCGTGCTTGTACGCTTCTGCTCTGGTACCTGCAAGGTAGTTTGATTGATCTTGGACGCCTGGACAACCATGACCGTTGTTGTGGCTTTGATTGCTGAATCTTTGGGGAGCTCGACGGTGGCACTTTCACAATTGTAGGAGACCATGATGTCGCCGAGGATGGAGAGGATTCCGTTTGGCACCGGCATCTTCATGATGAGGTAGGTGTCATGTGGTATAGCCATGAACTTGGCGAGCATAGGTCGTCCGAAGATGGCATGGTATGATGAGCAGAAGTTCGCGACCTCGAACATCAAGTATTCTATACGGAAGTTCTCCTCTGTGTCGAAGGTGACCGGCATGCATACACGACCTATGGGGTACGCAGCCTTTGCCGGGCACAACCCCGTAGAAGGTTTCGTCACAAGCAGTCATCTTGCTGAAGTCGAACTCCATCATGCGCAGTGTCTCTGTGAAGATGATGTTCAAGCTACTACCTCCATCAATGAGGGTCTTATGCAGCCAGGCCCCATTGACTATGGGGTTGACGACCAGCGGATAAGTTCCAGGGTCGGGGATGTGGACCCAATGATCTTTCCTGGAGAAAGTGATTGGGAATTCAGACCACCGCAGCGGCCGCGGGTTTTCGGTGTTGACGTGCCCGATATCCCTAGCGTTTGATTGAGTCTGTCGGTTGCTTTTGATCGCTTGGCGACCTCCGACGATGAAGTTGATCTCGCGGTTGGCCTTCTGGAACGCACCATTGGGGTTGCCCCCTTTGGGCGGTGGTGGCGGAGTCTGCTCCTTGCGATTGTTGTCGCGGGGACCGTGGTCATCCCGGCGACGTTGATCATCACGCCGGTTGTCTCGTTGGTCGTTGTGATGATCATCACGGCAATCATCACGACGATCACTTCTGTGGTCGTCGCGCCTGTCGTTCCGGTCGTCACGGCGATAGTCGTCACGTCTGTCATTGCGGCGGTAGTCGCGGTGATAGTCACGTCGATCCTTGTCATCATTGCGAGGATAGGGTCTACGGTCGTGGTAATCTCGTCGATCAGGTCGACGGTTACGATTGTCGAAGCGTTGACCACCATTGCGGTCGTTGTTGTTGTTGCTCCTGGTCTTCTTGGAGGTAAATGGTACTCCAAGGGCACGCTTCAACTGCTCGCACTCCCTCATGGTGTGCTTGGCGTCGCGGTGGAACTGGCACTGGTCGTCCATGACCATATTGAAGTCACCCTCGAGGAAGGTGGAACGTCTTGGTGGATTTGTCATATAGGCTTCTCTAGATCACTTGTGCGACCTGGTGCTTCTGTCATCATGGTCTTCTCCGTTGAAGTCATGCATTACCGCATCTTGTGTGTCAACCAGTTTGTCAACGTAGGCCATGAGTTCACCAATGGTTTTTGTGTCAGCTTCGTGGATCTTCTCAAACAACTTGATGTTGGTGATTCCCTTTTTGTAGTAGGCGATGACGTCGTCGTCTTTGACACCTGCAAGGGTGTTGCGGTTCTCAAAGTAGCGGTTAGTATACTCACAGAGAGTTTCGTCACTTCTCATTCGTACTCTTGCGAGGTGGTGAGTATTGCCAGGATGATTGTAGGTCGCCTGGTAGTTGGTCATGAAGAGGCGAGACAGAGTTTCCCAAGAGGTGATGCACTCTGCTGGGAGATTATCCAGCCACAAGAGTGGTGCCTTGCCCATCACGAGGGGGAAATATCCCGCCATGTGGTCTTCGTTGCCTCCAGAGGCATGCGCCGCTATGCTGTACATCTTGAGCCATATACTCGGGTCAGAGCGACCGTCATACTTCTCAATTGAAGGCTTGAAGTCTTTGGGGCATTTGATCGTCCGGAGACGTCGTGAGAAAGCTGGGAAATTATTGACCGCTCCCGGGCTTGCTGATGGAGCATGATCAGCAGGGATGCATAAAGGTCGTCGGGAGGGTCGTTGTCTTGGTCGTACTGGGCACGTCGTAGGAGTTCCTGATCGTGCATGATCCGGAGATCTGTAGCTTGGACGGGGTTGTTGGCGTCGAGGGCGTCAGGGACTCCGTGCTCGCGGTCGTAGTTTGCACGTCGAGCTATTTCGACTTCATCTCTTATGCAGTGGCGCTGACTTCCCTCCGCACGATCGGCCTGGACCGGAGGAGGTTCTGCTCCTGCATTGCGTCTTGGATTTGGGGCGGGGTTCCCCTGGACGTTGGCAGCGTTGGCTGCGTTGTTGGCGGCATTGCCAGCAGCATTGGCCGGGGCGTTTGCTGGAGCATTTGCCGCTGGGTTGGCTGGAGCATTAGCTGCAGTGTTGGCAGCGGGATTGGTCGGCTCCATTACTTCGTTTTCGCCTCGGCCTTCTTCAGCTACCAGGTCGAGTGGACCCTGGCTACGACGTCGCTGGCGAGGATGCTCTGATCTACTTCTGGAGTAAGAACTTGCTGCAGATCTGCTGTATCTAGGACCTCTTTCTTCGATCTGAGCGGCGGCGACATGAATGTTGGCTTGAAGACGTCGGATCATAGGGGAATCTTCGAGGTGATTCAGAGCAGCAAGAGCGGCTCCAGGTTTGTTTGCAGTGAGTTGTAAACTTCGAGTCTGTCGCGCTCGAAGTCCCTGAGGAGATCTCGTGCGCGCAGTTTGTTGGAACGAGGTGGATCATCGCAGCGTCGCTGCTGAGGGGCAGATGGTGTCGCGGGTGTTTGTTGCCCGACGTTGACGTTGACTTGACCGGCATTAGCTGGTGATTGGCCTGCAACTGGGGCCGCAATGGCGAGCTCTTGTTGTCGCCGGACGGCTCTGGCGGCATTGGCGTTTTCACGCTCTTGTCATTGCTCGTCTGTTTCTCCATCTTGTGGTGGTACGTCCGCAGAGACGACCAAGATCTGGCGATCTGGGGTCTCAAAATCTTCTCCCGGATAGTTCGGGGAGATCGTTGTGTGGGCGACCTGGAATGCAGGGCGGTCCGGAGACGACTCTTGGTCCAGCCGGTGGCGGTGGGCTGCAGTAAGAGGTCGGCAAAACTTCTTGAGGACACGGCACAGGCGTGCGATGTGTTTGGAGTTCTCGTGGATAGGGCAGGGCTCGTCGAGGTGATTCCCGCGGCTTCCACGATCTTGAGAGTTGAGTCCAGATTCGATCTGGATCTTGCGCTTCATATAGCGTGATGCTACGTGAGAGGCATTGCGCAAGCCAAGAGGCATGCTGGAGGTCGAAGGAGTCGTGCGAGGGCGTTTGACGCGCTCACAGACCTTGATTGTGTCAGAGAGCATGCCCTCGACACGATCAATCTCGGTGATCAGGTCGCTAGGTGTGGGTGGGTGGGTCTTCTTCAATAGATATGTTTCGACCTGTTGATTGGTGGTGACCGCGTTGCCTTCGATGACGAGGCAGGCGGCTGGAGCGGTGGATGTTGCCGGCATCGAGCCGAAGCAGATGTCAACGGGGTTGGTGAGGAAGTCCGCCATGCTCTCCGGGAAGATGACGTCGTTGGTCGAAGCCATCGAGTTGCACGAAGAACCTTGACTTAGCCCCTACCTGGCGTGCCAACTGTCAGATGGTGAGATCAGGACAGCCCACAGGGGTGTTAATCCTAGTGGTTTATTTGTTCGGCGAGGAGGAGTCTAAGGCTAAGAACTCGAAGGTCGCACACGAGTATGCGGAACACAGAGAACACGACGAGTTTATACTGGTTCGGGCCTCCGGAGAGTAATACCCTACGTCCAGTTGTTGGTGTAGATTGCTTGGGGATTGTGTATGATACAAGGGGTCGCCTCGTCCGCCTTATATTGGCCAGCGGACAAGGTCAGTTCCCAGACTCCTGGTCGATTACGACCACGAGACCTAAGTCTACATTACACATCTTGCCATATCCCGTCGATCTGCCTTGGTCGTAATCCACCGAGGTCTTGTCTTGTACGCCAAGTCTTGAGGTCGTACCGAATGAGGTTGTCTAGGGATTCTTCTAGAAGGTCTCCAAGAGGTCGTGTGGCTACCAACATGGTCGGTTGGGCCCACTGACAGGTCGGCAGGTCTTTTAGTAGGCCGGGCCCACTTGTCGGGGACGGCCGTGAGCCTGGTCGGTGGGAACCCAGGGGTACCCATGTCTCACAAAGGCAGAAAGGCAAGTTCAGATCATAAGGGAGAACTTGAGGATTGCTCAGTCCAGGCAGAAGAGTTATGCAGACGGGAAGAGAAGAGATGTATCTTTCCAGGAACGTGATTATGTGTACTTGAAAGTGTCTCCCATCAGAGGTTTGCGCAGGTTTAAAGTGAAGGGAAAGTTGTCCCCTCGCTTTATTGGACCCTTTCAAGTCTTGCAACAAGTAGGAGAAGTAGCATACAGACTTGACTTGCCGGAACAGCTCTCAGATGTGCATGATGCGTTTCATATCTCTCAGTTAAAAAGGGGTCTCAAACCGCATGATAAAGAGCCATTACCTATGGATGAGTTGAATGTTAAGGAAGATATCACCAGTACTGAACGAGCAATCAAGATCTTGGATACTTTGACACGAGTTATGAGGAATCGGGTTATTAAGATGTGCAAGGTGCAGTGGAGTAATCATGCAGAGGATAAGGCAACATGGGAAAGAGAAGAGGAGTTGAAGGAAGATTATCCCCATCTCTTTGATCCATCCGAATCTCGAGGACGAGATTCATCTTAAGGGGGTAGGATTTGTAAGACCCTAATTTTCACTTTTGAGTTTAAATAAAAATTTGCTTAGCAACCACCGTTATTTAAGGAATATAAGGTGTTTGTGCTTTTCTAGGCATTTAATCATTTTTCTTAATTAAATTAATGAAATATAGGAGTTTACTATTGCATACATGGTGGAGCATTTACTTTTGGTTGATTGAATTCAAACTTGTGTTTGAATTCCTTTTTCAAAAATGGAAAACCTTTCCTTCCTTTCTTTCCTATTTGCTGCGCAGCCCACCCACCGAAGTCCGGTCGTGCCCCCTCAGCTTCGCCGCTGGTTCACCTTCGCACCCCCGTCGCTCCTCAGCCCGGCTCGGCGGCGGCCCGGCGCGGCCCAACCGCGCGCCCCCCGCCGGCCGCCGCCCGACGGGCGGGTCCCGCCCATCATCCTCGACCTTGGGTCAGAGTCCGACCAGGGCAAGGACCCCGACCCCAAGCCGGCCTTACGCGAGCCCCTGGCCGCGGGCCCACACGCCAAGGAGCCCCCCCCCCCCTCGCTCTATAAAACCCTCTGCCTCGCACTGCGCCACCCCTTCCGCATAAAACCCTAGCTCCTGAGCTCGCCGCTGCAGCCGCAAACCCTAGCGCCGCCGCCACCGTAAACCGCTCGTTCGCCACCCCACCGCCGTCGAGGAGCTGTCCAGGAGTTTTGCCGCGAGGTGAGGACTCTCTTGGTGCCGTTGGTTCGTGTCCTTGCCCTCGGGTTCGTTCCACACGCGCTCGCCGGACTTGGTGCAGCGCCGCCGTCCGCCTCGCCGCGCCGCACAACGTCGTCGTCGCCCGTGCGGGCGTTGGGTGCCATGGTCGCGTTCGTCGTGAGCTTAGCTATGTCGAGGTGTCTTCCCCGCGGTGAATGGAGCACCCCAGCCCCAAATTCGCCTTGCCGGTGACTCTGCCGCCGCTCGTCGCCGGTCGGCTGCCGCCGACCGCGCCCGCATGCTCCCTTGCCGCCAGATCTTGATCCAGCGGATCGGATTCGTTTTTGCCCCGGGTCAAACCGTCCAGGGCCGGTCAACCCAGTGTTGCTTAGCGGTTTTATAGTAAAACCCCCTGCGATCTTTAGATTTACAAGCCGGTCCTCCCGCCTTAGGGTTTTATTTGCAGATAGGTCCAGGTTTCTTCATTTAGCCCAGAAAGTTTAGTTTTCTTTACAGTTTAGTCCCTGGTCTTGTTTACGCTGTATCTTAGTCGTTTTAGCTCTGTTTTTAGCGTTCTTTATGTCCATGCGATCGTCTCGACGAGTAGATCGGTTTAGTGCCATTGTTTTGTTCTGTCAATACTATTTGGTGATTGTTTCTGAAAATATTCTATTGTATGCTTGTATGTGAATGTGTGGATCATAGAGTACGAGCAGTTCGAGGATTTCACTGCTGTTGAAGACTTTCAAGACCCTGAGCAGTTTCCGGAGCTGGTAGAAGGCAAGTCCTTGCTGCATTCCCGTTGATCTTATTACAACATGCATTTTAATTACACCATATTTACTTATTGCTTTGCATTAATATGATGGGCCCGATTATTTAAGGATTGCCTAGTGTTGTTTATCCTATGCCTTAATCAACCTGGGTTTACTTTATGTTGGGTAGAACTTGCTAGAGCTTTACCTTGGTTTTGGGTGGTTAATGAACACTTATCAAACTAGCTTTTTTTATGCTATCATTCATGTATTGCAAGAACACTTTATGCCTGTTAATCGGAACATGGAGCGACCACCCAGGAAAATAGTACAACCACAAGACATATGGCTCTGTTTGGCTCATTAATTAGAAACTTTAGCATGTGGTATGTTTTACCTGAAAGGTGTATAGCCCGACCCTCAGGCTGATCTGCTCTGTGGTAGCTTCGCATCTGAGAGAGGATTATGCGCTGCACTGATTAGGTAACCTAGCGAGCAGCCCATGTTAGGGGATCTTTGTAACGGCCTCGTAGCGTCCATATGCAGCCACACTTCGATAGTGTGGTATTGTGCCTACTTTTGCACAGCGTGGGTGGGTCTAAAACTCTTTGAGTTTTTACGCGACTTGTGGGTAAAGATGTACGACCTCTGCAAAGTGTAAAACTGACTAGTTAGTCGTGCCCACGGTCAAGGGCGACCTGGACCCTCACATGAGTAACTTATGAAAGATGGAACTTTTAAACTTGTGCATTGCATTCAATGGTTCCGTTGCACTTGTTAATTGGGTTTGGTATATACTTTCACTTTTTAGTAACAGTTGCTTAATAAAACTTGATCAATTAAAATGTTGGCTTGCTTTACAACCATCAGCTTCCACCATAAAGCCTTGCATGTTGTTATAGAACTTTTCTCTTGTTGAGTACGACATGTGCTCATGCTTGTTGTTTCTATATTGCATCTACACTACCCAGCTGCTGCTCAGACGGACGCTTTGAGGACTATCCTGGAGAGTTTGATGAGTTCTAGGTGCTCGTTCTCCAGTCAGCTGCCTGTGGAGGACTTCTACGTTTGTTTCTTTTCCATTGTTAGCTACTCGAATGATTATTAGATTGAGACATTCGGTCATGTAATAAATGTTTAATACTCTCTATACGCTTTTACACTGAGTTTTGGTATTCACTGCGTCGATGGATGTGTGTAACTTGATCCTGGCGCACATGTATTCTTGCATTCGGATTTGCCCTTAAATCCGGGTGTGACGGAAATCATATATTTCGTTTATGTCACTAAGATAAAACTTCCAATAATACCCCTACACCACCCATACCACCTATGCATACCACCCTATACCACATGTGCAAGTTGTGGTGGTATACAATTAATCTTAGCCATCGGATCCTTTCGTACTGGTCCTTTTCCAACAGTGGTATAGGGTGGTATGGTCCACCGTAAAAGAGCCCCCCTTGCCACTGCCACACGCACCGGGCTCTGCAACTCTTCATACACAAATAAATCTGAATAACAACATGTATGTGAGCAGTCTTGAATGACTACATGGATATAAGGATTCAAGCATGCATGCTATGTGCAAAATTACTCCAAAATCTGAAGTCCTAACAATCGTTTAGGCTAAATCATATATGCATGTACTAATCAAGTGATAGGTGTACATGCCATTGGAACCAAGGAGGAGGAGGAGGGTGAAAAGCTTTGGGGAAAGATCCGTTCTAGTTTGTGGTTCGAGCGATGGAGGAGTATTATGGTGTGGATGGAGAGAGAGAGAGAGAGAGATGTGAAACTAGAATGGGGAACCCCTTCTTATAGAAGCAGGTAACTATGCTTCTAGGTTGCTTATAGAGGAAGGAAGACTCACATTTATAGATGCATACTCTAGCAAAATAAAAGTTTCATGTAATAATGAAGCTTATGAAGAAATAAGAAAGCCTCTAGCAAAATAATTGTTTTCCATTCTCATCTTTATTATGAACTATTATCTAATCAATGGTCGACAACTCATTGGATATGATACCATTGTGCCACTCTCCTGCCCTATCTCAATTTTGAGGCGAGTTGTACCAGACATCCTTTGTCTTTATTTTCTAAGGTGTGTGAGATTTGTTTGCTTGAATTGTTTGTTGTTGCACCTAGTTATGTCATGCTAATACATCTAGAATCTTACACAAAGTATGTATAGTAATGGTTCTTGGAGCTTTTGGTTTACATCGGACCTTCTTAACCATGTATCTCGAGTAGAAATCTGGATCCATGCTCTAGCAAAGAAAATATTCTAGACAAATGAAGCTTCTGAAGATAGAAAATTTACGACAAAATAATTGTTTTGCACTCTCATGTTTATGACATACTTCTTTAGTATCAAGAACGGAGCAACATATGATGCCTGATGGAGTCTCATTGCAGCTTGTGAATTGTGGTTTCCCCCTTCCCCTAGCTCATCCAATGGGATGTATATTTATGTATTTTTCTATGATGTTGTTATCACTGCCTTACTGTATGCATATTCTCATTTTCTTTTCCGTGAGTGGTGAGTCATACCAGATTTATTTGTCTTTACTGTCTGAGGCATGTGAGATGTGCTTGCTTGAATTGTTATCATCTTCACCAAGTTGTTTTGTGCTAATGCATCTAGTAACGGTATTCGGAGCTTTTTGCTTTACGCATGACCTTTACCGTGATCCCAAACAAAAAATTGGATCCATGCTCTAGCAAAATAAAAAATTGTTGTAGAGAAATGAAGTTTTTCTAAAACACAAAAATATATGGAGATGGTGGTAGGTGGTGCTTAGGGTGTATTTGGTTGTCAGCCATAAACTGCAACACCCAAGATTGGCTTCCCACAACTAGTTTGGTAAGTGTTTGATTGAGATTTGAGAAACAAAAACTTGGCTCGGCACAACCATGAAACCATCTCACCGCAGGTTTATCCAATAAAAGTGTTGAGCTTTTTCTCGGTGCTACAGTGCCTGTGGCTCGCCAAAAGTTCTCACCTACCACACAATCATCACCTCGTTCATCGCAAAATTCGATATCCTTATCTCCCACATCTGCTTCATGGCTGCCTATCGTGGGCTCTTCCCCCACAAGCTATACTTCTACATCATACAGAAACGACTGAATCATGTACTACAAATGATTCTCATATTATACTCACCATTCACTACCACCATAAGCTGACAAGTCTAAAGAATTATGTCCAAGAAAATGCAACTGCGGCAGCAGTAGAAGCACGGAGGATGAGTAACAGAAGCAACTGTCCTGTGAGAGGAGCAACATGTTGCCTGATAGAATATCGATGTGGCCTGCAAAATGCGCCCCCTCTCCTACTTCTCCAATGGAAAATATGTTGTATGCTTTCTTTTGTATAAGATTAATTTATGATGAATTATTGATTTTGATTAGATTCTTTCTTGACGAATTTATGATGAATTTACAGATTATATTGGCATCTAGTATTTTTTATATGAGTTGTTCTGCAGATTCCATTGATGAAATCAGTGGCTGAGATTTAAAAAAATCACTTCGGGAGACACTTGTTAGCACCACTGATTATGTAAATTGATTGGGTAGCAGCATGTTATTGTTTCACTGAACTAATATTTGAAAATATCAAGCTTGTGTTTGCGCTATTAATATTTTTAAAATATATCCCTATTTGTTATGTTGAAATGAGATTGTTTTTGTGAGGAATGGATGACAATCTTACCACTATGGTATTAAAATGTTTTTACCAGCATATGGCTGGCAACAAAACATGTGATGCAGTATGTGTAGCAGCAATCCAAACAGCAGCCACACCGATTTTGCAACATCTTAGTTATCAAACAAACAACCAATTGTTTTCACATTACATGTCTTGTCATATGTGTGGCTAACATTCGTCATGGCAAATTATGGCCAGCAACCAAACATACCTTTAGGCCTCGTTCGGTTTTTCAGTTTTGGGCCCAGGCCAGTTTTGAGTCCAGCCCAGGAACGAGTGAATCCTGCCGTTTCACTCATTCCTGGTCATCAGCATTCAAGGCCCAACTAGCGTGTTGTTCGGTTTGACAGGGTTGAAATCATGTCACGGAATCACAGTTGCACAACACACATGCTAGCAAAAATCTATTTTTGCCCAGCATAAATCAAAGTATTGCACATCACAGGTATAACTATAAACATCAATGTTCAATTCACATTGTTCAGCAAAAAAATGACTTCGGCCATACATAATTAATTCAGATAGAAGAATAATTAAATGACACGTTTCTGAATCCTGACAAGAGCAACATGACTCGACGGCATGACTGATCATAGACGACATGACTGATCATAAACAAGCATCAGCTGGAAAAAATATAATAAAATGATAGGTTTCTGAATCTTGACAAGAGCAACATGACTCAGACTTGTAGATATCCTGCTGAAACAGCCTACAGTCAGAAAAAAATATGATGAAGATAAAATGGTATAAGAACATGTACAAATGGGCAAATTGATTGAAAATGTTAAACATAATCTGCAGCTAATCACTCTCTCTCCTCTCTCCCAGATTGCCCTGTCTTGTACAGAGCAGCTAATCACTCTCCTCTCCTCTCTCCCACACAATTACATTGCCGTCTTGTACAGAGTAGGCAGCATGGCTTGCCTGTATCAGCAGCCAAGTAGTGGCTGTCTAATTCATCTAGTTGCAGCATGGCTGCCATGTCTAAGTACTGGCATATAGTGCATGCAACTGGTATATGAAACATCTAGTATTCCAGCCAAAGGTGTTAAAGTGCATGCAACTTCAACATCTTTGGAAGATACGACATCAGTGTGTGAAACATCTCACATAAGCAATGATAGCAGCAATGGTAAAAAAAGCTCTTAAGCTAAACAACTTTGAAGCCTGTTCACTATAAACAACTCTGAAGCGCAGCAATCGAAATAAACACACATGGCTCTCAAAGCAAGAATAGTACTCAGATGAATCTACAAATATACTAGTGATCTATTTATAAACATAGATAGCCATTAGTCAGGTAAAAATAATGTCAGATTTGCTTTATGGTCAAACAAAAACAGCATGCTAGCAGGATAAGATAGGGATTATGTCAGACTTGCTTTATGGTCAAACACAAACAACATGCATGATTTCCTATATGTTGCTCTGAAGTAATAGGCTACAGGGTAATTGAAGATCAAAACTGAAATGTGATAGATACAGTACATATAGATGGAAGCATGCAATAGTACTTACTCTGCCGCTACTGTTGCGACCGGACACTGAACTACTGCTAACATCTACTGAAATATACTACATATAATTTAGTTTCATGTAACTAAAAGCTAAACTCTCAAACTTAAGATTGAAGCTTTTATGCCTTTCTCTAGCTTGTTCACTAGATGCTACCACCACCGGCCATCATTCGGCAATGCCAGGCAACAGCAAGAAAGCGCAAGTGCAAGCAAAGCGGGTTGGTCCAAGCTGCTACTTTGCTTTGGAGCTCTTCAAGGACATCACTCTCTCGTGCTACAGTTTCATCTCCTCTCCCTCGAAGCAGCAAGCCAGCCTGGTTCCACCCATTCCCCATCCCATCTCCTCACCCCCGAAGCAGCAAGCCAGCCTGGTCCCCCCCCCAACACCCGCAGCCATCACCTCCTCGGCGGTCCCCCGCTATGAATCTGATCTCCCAAGAAGCCGCCACTTCCAATCCCTCCAAGCTGCCTCGCGCATCCCACCACCAGCAATGGAATCGGGACGAGATGGGTTCCTGGGTGCGGCTAGAAGGGCATCACCGCCGCCGCCCTCTTGCTCGTTTCTTGGATCCGCCACCATCACCGGCTCCGGTGGAGCGCAGATGCTGAACTTCTCCTCCAGAGGATCGAGAGGGGTGACGGTCCTCAAGAACCGAGAAGGTCGACGCCCACGCCGGCCGCCGGAGAGGGGAAAGAAGGAGAGGGCGGTAGAGTGGAAGGCGCTTACCAGGGAGAAACCGGCGGCAGAGTTCCTGGATGCGGTAGGGGAGGAGCTCGTCGGCGAAGATTTGCGCCTCCACGCCATGACCTCGTGACGTCGGGCCTCAACCTCGTGCCGCCGCTTCGTCTCCTCCCGCACCGCCAGTGCCGCCTCGTGCCTCCTCCTCACGTCTTGTGTTGCCTACCTCGCGTCGCGGCAGCCGCCTGGTAGGGTTCGATCCGGAGGGGGGACACGGGGATTGGATCTCACCGTGCGGGCTGAGCTAAGGAATGAATCCGCTGTGGTTTTTTTCCCAAGCCGGACCAAAACGAACGCCACTTTTGCTCTCCATATGAATTGGAAACGGCCCACGAAAATCCCCCTGGATTGAGCCCAATCCGGAACAAACGAACGAGGCCTTAGTGCTCATGGATACCAAGAAAGAAGCCAGTAGTCATGGTGAGTTCATTAGTGAGGGAAATGTTGTGCACTCTGCCTTTGAGCAGAGCACAATGTTGTTGAATCATTACCGGGGAAACGGCCTTTAGTACTAGGTCTCAGCCCCCCTTTAGTACCGACTATACAACCGGTATTGGCAATTCAGTATGAAAGACCGGGTCAATGACTGATACTATACGGAAGGCATTAGTACCGGTTGGTCTACTATACTGGTACTAATTTGCATTCCCTGCCAGCTCCTATCAAGCTCTTTTTATTTTTATTTTCTTCTTTTCTTTTTTATTCTTTCTTTGCCTTGTCTTCTCAATCAAACCATGCATCTCACAAAGAACATCTCACAAGAATCATATAAATACACCCCACAATCACAAGAAAATCACATGAATTCATCTCACAATCACACAGTCTCATAATCTCACAATCACAACAAAAATATCAAAATCTCACCAGAACTGGAAATAGCACCTCCTCACAATCACATAATCTCACATTACCTCCTCACAGGTTGCCACAACAATGTGGCCAAGGGAGGCCGCCCTCGTGCCAACTAGGCCTCCTGATCGAGGCTGTGTGCGCCCGTCACACCTACAAGCAAGGCCTACTATGCATCCTGGTCAGTGCCGTCACACCGAAAATGCTCCCGGTCTGGGTCGTGCACATCTGTCGCACCTCCAATCCAGGGCCGACGCTCATGTCCAGCCGCACTCGCATTTCCGACCACCACTCTCGCTGCCCCGGCTTTGCGGAGAGAAGATAGAGGGAAAGGTAAGGATGAAAATGAATGGAGAGAGATGTACGGACCGAGGGAGAAAGGCTAGAGATAAGGGAGTGGGACGATCGGTGGTGAAATTAAAGAGAGAAGGCAAGCATGGGTGTGATGATCCAAGCATCAGTAACGGGGCTTCTAGGTGGTGCTTTCATGTACCGGGTGAAGCTCCGGTATTAAAGTGAGACCTTTAGTCCCGGGTGGTGCTTTTACCTGGTACTAAAAGGGTTGCCGAAGCGCTTTTGGGGGTCTACCCTTTAGACCTGTTAGTAATGTTGATATCAGTACCGGGTTCAAAAGGAGAGTATTGGGGCCTGGATCAAATGTCGTTTTTCAGTAGTGGACAGTGCAAGGAGCCGACAAAAGCCTTGGCAAGGTCTTCACCGACAAACTCTAGCACCTTAATCTGCTTCAAACTTGGAAGAACAGTAGATCTTCTCTAAATAGACCGAGAAGAGACTTATAGAACCATCGTGCTCGACGAGATATTTGTTAGTGCCCAGCGCCCCAGCTAGCTAATGCTACAACCCTCAACTAGCATGTCCCTAAAAAAGGAAAGGGTGAACTAAGACTAATTCAAATTTAAACTAGAATAAGCAAGTAGCCTTAATCTAGAATTGTAGTTGAAAGAAATGTACCTTAAACTATAAGTAATGCTAGATAGCAACTAACGGGCTAGTTACTTATTAATTAAGGACACAAAATAGATCAATAAACAAACTTACAACAATGTAAAAGTCAGAAGTAAGAGAGAGGACGTGAAGTCACCTGATCCTTTCTTGAGGTAATTAACAAGGAGTCGGCGCTCCCCTTTAATCATACAAAACTATGTAAAAGCACTCCACTTAGTATTTCTCCCAACTCTTAGTGTGCCACGTCACCATCCATTTTGTGTTCTCTCAACATGCAAGGTGTCAACATCACCATTCATTAAAATTATAAATTTATTTCTTCTACCAATTTTTTACGACTAATAGCAACCATGTTTGCAGTGTGTTGTTTGCAGTAGAATGTTGCGATGCAATTACTTTAGTGTTCTACTTTCAAATTTTTTCTTCAAAATGTGTTGAAATTCCCGCAACAAAGCGCGAGGTATCACCAAGGTAATCCTTGATGTTGCAGCCACAAAGAGTTCTATTTTGCTCCTTTTGAGCTACAAAGACTCAAGTGCTAACCAAGAATCTTGCTTTCTCAATATTCCAAATGGCAATGATTTAAACCAAATACAAATCTACTACAAGAGGCTCCCATAATCTCCAAGAAGTCACAAGGCAAGGTTTTTCTTTAATCACCACGACCCCTACTTAGTATTTCTAACCAAAGAGACGGTGTGCATCACGTATGGTATGCTGCTGACAGCATTCTTGCCCGCATCAGATTCCATGGCTCTACGTATCAAAACCGGCCATTACATGCGACGAGCCTACGACGGCCAAACCCCTTCTTCCACGCGCCGCATACGTCGTCCCTGTCCCACTACACCACACGACGGCATGGCGGAGCCGCGGTCCAGCACGCCGATCTTCGCCCGTGCCCTCCTCCTCTCCTTCCTCGCCGCCGCCGTCGTCGTAGCGGCGGCATTCGTTGCTGCACCGGTGGCGGCGGCTGATGACCAGACGGTGACGACGACGGCGGCGACGTGCGTGCCGTCGCTGCAGCGGCTGCTGTCGTGCCTGGATTTCATCGAACACCGGACGGAGAAGATCCCCGTCCCGTGCTGCGTCCAGGTGAGGCGCACGGTGGCGGAGCAGCCGTGCTGCCTCATGCACGTCATGCGCGGCAACACCGCCAGGCTCATCGGACCCGAGTACGACAGCGCCCGCGCCATGGTCAACGTCACCGCAGAGTGTCTCGGCGACGCCTCCGTCCTCGTCGACATCACGCGCAACTGCTCAGGTTTGTTCCTTCTTCATCGATCAGTCATCAACTAATTAACGATCCCCGTGAATTTTTCTCCAAATTGTTGTGATCGTTCTTGCTTCTTTGTTCTCCATCTCGCAGGCAAGCCGCTTCCGCCGCTGACACCTGAGTTTACGTTTACTACTGCGCCGCCATCGTCGTCGTCAGGTGATTAGCTAACAGATTGAACGGGGTTTTCTTCTGGTAATTTTGATGTGAGATATCGTGATTGACGCTGAGATTTCTCACTCGAATCTGGATCTTCGATCTTCCTGCTGCTCATACAGGAGCATCGAGGCTGCAGGGCTCGTCGTCTTCCATCACCGCGTTGTTACTCGCCGTTCTTGCCAGCATCGTCGTCTACGGAGCCGTAGCTGTTCGATGAAATTAGCTTTCGTCGAACTGCTGACTCAGCAATCATTGTTCACGCATATGAGTTGCCCTTTATTTTTTTATTTTTTTGTGTACGCCACCTAGGTAAATGCAGTGCAGTTTCAATTTGTTAGAGAACATGACATGGAAGAATGGTGAATTGGTGATCGAATTGTGTTCTATATTATGTTCGTAGCTCCTTGCACATATACAAGAACATTAACAACTCTCATGTCTGATGTCAAAGTTTTATTGTTGATCAACGTGAACTTCAGAAAAAAAAACTATTGCTCAACGTATAACGCACGCATGCGTGCGCACCTTTCACGCTCTCGGCGGCGGTGACGGCGGCGATGGCGAGGGCAAGAGGGCGATGGCCAGCTCTACCTCGTCGTCGAGCCCGCGGGCCGCGCCGTCGAGAGGGGACTCCAGCCCAGCGGCCGCGAACGCGCCGTCGCAGCGCGCGGTGGTGCCCGTCACCTCCTCGAGCAGCGCCTGCGCCCGGCGCAGGTCCCCGCCCTCCCGCCGCGCGGCGGCCCTCGCGGCGCGCCCGAGCCGGCGCACGGCGGCGGCATACTCGGCGGCACAAACTGCCAGGGGGGCCGCTGCGCCGCCGGTACCGTCTCGTTGGCCCGCAGCGCGGCGACCCTCTCCCCCGTGGCCTTGGCCGTCGCCCTGGCGGCCCGCGCCGCGATGGCGGCGAGGCCACGCGCGTCGGCGCCGGCGCTGCCGCTGTCGCGACCCAGCTTGTAGACGCAGTATTCGTAGCTGCTCCGGTCGCCGCCGGCGTAGCCCTCGCACTGTTCCTGCACCGTGGTGGAGGCGGCGGCGGCGGCCGTGCACGCGTGCGGGATGACGAGCAGGCCGAGGAGCGTGGCGGCGCGCAAGAGAGCTTCGAGGGAGGCCATGGTGGGATTGCTTTGGCTCTGCATGCCGCTCTGCGTTTCTGATGTGCTCATCGATCAGATCGTTTATAAAAGGTGGCTAATTTGGAACTGTTAATTCCCGGCGTTGGGGTAACATAAAGGAGCTGAATGGGATCGTTTCTCAGAGTTAAACATGCTTGGCGTTTCATTCTTTCTTCACCTTTGTAATTGATGAGTGGAAACACAACCTCGGACAGAATCTAGATTGCACACTAGAAATGCCCGCGCCTCGCGGCGTTGCCGCGGATGGCCAGTGAGATAAACTTAAGAAAATATGTTTATCAAGTAGTATTTTACACACATTATGCTCTACTTTATTTGTTGATGTATGTCAATTGCAACCTAAGGTTTAACTATTTTGTGGAAGCAGGGAGGTCACAAAAAATCTGTAAATAAAAGAATATCTATAACTTTTTGGATGTAGACATACCAAATGTTTGCTTTGTCTATTGGAACGACCGAAATAAAATCACTTAAAAACTCAAATGGTAGCAGGGCGTCCATCGTGCTGGCAGGTCACTCCTCTAGTACGCTCTGGGCAGTGGAAGGCGTAATTCGTCATTCGTCAAGGCGACGGCACTGGGGGCGGCTGGGGCGTTGGTGGCCGCTGAGGACGGCGGCCATGGCCGAGGCCGCGGATCAGGATACGGCAACGACGCGGCGCGCAGAGGCCGGATCAGCGGCTCCAGCGCGATAGTGGCGCGGCGCAGCGAAGCAGTGGCCCACGAATCCGGCGTGTGGCTGATGCCCCACGCGCCGCCGGCAAGGGGACCGCGGCCTGACATTTTCGTGGCCTCCACCTCCACTGTTGCGCCACTGGGTCCCTTGTCTTGCCTCGCCACGGTCCCGTACAGTAGCAGCGCCGCCACCACTCATCGCCGACGACCTCCTCCTTTTGAGGCCCGTCCATCGGAGCCTACAAGGGCTCGAGGCGCGCTGTCGCGGTGGCCGGCCTTCGGATTCGCCTCTGCAGCGAGCGCGACGTCCGGCCAGGTCGGGACGCGGAGCTGTGGTCCCCCAGCAGTAATGTGTAGTTCAAGCCCCATGGCTCACCTCCCTTTGTGAGAGCATCTCCAGCGGGGGCCTCCATACGCCTCTACTTCAAAATTTAGAGGTTAGGTCAAAACTCAACTCCGTGAGCGCCCTCCAAATCCCCCCCTCCATTTTGCATGCCCCTCCAAATCCCCCCCCCCCAAGCCTCCATTCCTAGAGGCCCTCCAAATCCCCCCTTCTTCCGTGGGTCCCACCATTTTTTTTTATTTTTTCCCCTTTCTTCGACTTCTCCCCCGCGCCTCCCTTCGTCCACCTCGAGCACGGCCCCCGCGAGCTCGCCGGCGGGGACTTTGCTCGCTCTCGGCGGCCGCCGCCGCCCATGCGCTCAAGCTCGTCGTCCCGGCGGCGGGCGCCTCCTCCAACGGCGCGCGACCTCGCGGGCGGAGATGGAGGACGGGGGCGGCCCGCGCGCCGAGGTCGGAGGTGGAGGCGGCGCTCGCGGCGCGGCTTGCATCCCCGGCGCTCCTCCTCGCGCTCCTCTCCACTAGGGGACGCCATTATTTGGGCGAGAGAAGAGCGCCGCGCGGGGAGCGAGCTCCGCCGCGTGCGGCGCCGCCGGCCACGAGCTCCTCCGCCGCGAGCTCGGACGGGAGGGGCGGCGCGGAGGCGAGTGGCGGGCGCGGAGCGAGAGAGGAGGGCGGCGGCGGCGGCGGAGGGGGATGAGGAGGATGTGAGGCGTGGTGATCCGATTCGGACGGGAGGCGTGATCTCGGTTGCTCGCTCTCGGCGGCCGCCGCCGGCCCACGGGGAAATAGAGGTCCTAGTTTATTTCCCTGCCGGAGTTGATATGCAATGTTGGGCCTCTATTTTTTGGAGTTGGATATGCAAATGGGATTTGAAGGCCTCAATTTGAAGTGTATGGCCGGAGATGCTCCGAGGCGCATTGCGGCGAGAGGTCGTCCCCATCTCTGTGTCAGCTCGCTGCGCTCGACCCTTTGCTGGGAGCAGCACCTCGAGGTGTCGGCCCCTCATCTGCCCTTGAGGGAGTGCAGGTCGGAGAGCTGGTTCGCGAGGATTCTCGAGCGCCCGATTTGCTAGCCTCAGCCCTCATTCGTTTCCATCGGGTTGATTCCGATCGGAATTGATAAATGTAATACGAAAATCATGATAGATATTATAAGAGATTCAGATTTATTCCGGGTCGAAAATTAATTTACTCATGATAGGTACACCATGAGATTCGGAATCAATCCACTAGTCAAGAGGTGTGGAATCAATCCGGCTCTTCGGTCTCTTGTTCTACCTATCATGATGAGTAAATTAAATCTCAATCCGGAATGAATCCGAGTCTCTATCACAAATTTCTTGATATATCTATTATTCCGGCCGGATTGAATCCCATAGAAGCGAACAAGCCCTCATTCGTTTCCACGGGATCAATTCCGATCGGAATGGATAAATACAACAAGAAAATCATGATAGTTACTATAAGAGATCTGGATTTATTCCGGGTCGAAAATTAATTTGCTCATGATAGATACATCAAAGGCTCGGAATCAATCCGCTAGTCAAGAGGTGTGGAACCAATCCGGCTCTACGGTCTCTTGTTGTACCTATCATGATTGGTAAATTAATTTTTATCCGGAATAAATCCGAGTCTATATCATAATTTTCTTCATACATTTATCATTCCGGCCGGATTGAATCCCACGGAAGCGAACAAGCTCTTAACGAGTGAGGCCCGCGGATACCCCGATTGAACGGTCGATAGCGCGAGTTTGGGGGATCGAACGGTTTGCTGATTATTATTGGACGACGTGGAACCGCTACCCGGTCTCAGTATTGGCCAGGTTCATATTAAGAGATAACCCAAACCTCATATCATATCAAAAAACACCAAATTCTTTTTTTTGGACTAACAAACATTAAAATTCGAAATTCATCACTAACACCGAGCAATTTTTGTCAAAAAGCAGTTACCATATTTGGGCCGGGTTCGACGCAAAGCCAGGCCCTATTAATAAGGATGCCCAGCTTCCAAATCTCCTCTCCGTTTCTGGACAAAACCCAAAGGAAAGCCGTCGGCCTCGAACGCTTCAACGAACCTTGGCAACTGCAAGTCTGCAACCATGCCGCGATGCTCCCACGCGAAGCCGTTCTGCGCGCCTCCCCGCATCTCACGCCGCCGCCGGCAGCTCTCCACGAACGCCACTTCCCCGGCCATTACTACCAGCAAGCCACGGTTCCCGACCCTAAACAAACCGGCCAAACCGCCGCCGCCGCCTCTCCTCTCGCGCCCGAAGCTCCCCGTCCCCAACCCCACCACCACCACCGCCGGCGACGATGATAGCAACAAGAAACCACCGCCGGAATCCGCGCCCGCGCCTCCGTCCTCGTCGGGCGCCGGCGACGTGCTCCGCCTGATGGACACGCTCGGCCTCCCGCCCGACGAGGAGCTCTACATCTCCCTCCTCAGGGACTGCACCGGCGCCGCGGAGGTCGCCACGGTTCACGCGCACATCGCGCGCCGCTGCGCCTTCTTCCCCGCCGGCGGTGGCCTACCGCTGCCGCTGGCCAACCGGGTGCTGCTCTCGTACGCTGCGTGCGGGGACATCGGAGCCGCCCGCCGGGTGTTCGACGAAATGCCGGCCAGGAACGGCATGGCGTGGGCGACCATGGTCTCGGCCTACTCGGACGCGCGCTTCCACCGCGACGCGATGCGCCTGTTCGCGATCATGTGCCACGAAGTGCAGGACGTCACCGGTGATAGAATCGTCCACGCATTGGTGGCCGTGCTGCGGTCGTGCACCCGCGCGGGCGAGCTGCCTCTCGGTGAGCAGGTACAGGCACTTGTCGTCAAGACAGGCAGGCTTTGCGGCGACATCGGGAGCGCACTGGTGCAGTTCTACTGTGAGAGTAGCAGCCTTCACAGAAGAGCACGGCAGGTGCTCGCTATGATGATGGAGTGCCGCTGTCAGGAACCCGTTCCCGAGGCAGCTTGGACGAGCCTGATCACGACCTGCCACCGGGACGGTCTGCTGGACGAGGCCGTTGACGTATTCAGAGACATGGCGTCCGCCGGCGTACCCAGGAGCAGCTTTTCGCTGTCGAGCATCCTCGCCGTGTTTGCAGAGTCAGAGAACCAGCAGCACCAAGGATGCTGCGGGCGGCAGGTGCACGCCGACACCATCAAGCGCGGCGTGCACACGAACCAGTTCGTCGGGTCCGGGTTGGTGCACATGTACGCGAAGCAGGGGCGGCTGGCGGACGCCGCCAGGGCGTTCGAGGCGATCGGTGGCATGCCCGACGCAGTGTGCTGGAACGCCATGGCCATGGCGTATGCTCGCAGCGGACGGTACAGGGAGGCCTCGCGTGTCATGTATCAGATGAAGGCTGCTGGGATGAATCCTTCTGACGAGATGACAGATGCGATTAGGTTGGCCTGTTTCAGATGAATATGTACGTGACTCAATCAGTGTACAGTAACGCACCTCCTACTAGACGTATAATTTGCAGCAGGTCCCGGCTCACTAATCATCATTCGGTCCTTTGTAATGTAGATTAACTATGGTTTGGAGCATTCAAGAATGAAATATAACATTAAACAACAGGAAAATCAAAATGAATTATTACACTCCCTCCTGAGCTCGTATGAAGGTACTGAAGTAAATCCATATCTCAGTGCAATCTTGCAAGCTATACATGTGAACCTTTATAAGGTCAGTACAGAGACCGCGTCCAATAGACACCCGGACGGCTTATCTGCAACAGCAAATCCGAGACGTGTTGCTTACACTCCTACCTCATATAAGTATCACATACTCCCCTGACACCTTCAGTTGATCTCTGGTATCATTGGCTCATCGTTAACCCATCCAGGAAAAAAAAATGAACATGCCCTTCAAATGGGCGAGCAATGAAACAGAACCAACACACAACATTTCTATTATAAATGGGTGTGGGCCAACCTTGGCAGCTCCAAGGGAGCACCACGCGATCCATCTGATTATAATGGATCGATGGTTCGAACCACTTTAGGTAGCTAGCGAACCTATGGTTCATGCGGTTCGACCCAGCAAATTAAATATTTAGCTGCTCCAATAAAGCTGTTGTTGTCTAACTAGCATTTTTAGCTAGCCAACTGCTGAAAGAGTTGCTGCTGTACAAGAAAAAGAACAAGAAATTCAATGTACAAGTCTGAAGAGTCTTAACAACTGTCATGCCATCAGTACTCTCACATTTTGTACCAAAGCACATCATACATTTGAAGGTGACAATTAGCAGGTGTACAAGTACGACCACAAATACATCTCATGAACCCTGGTCAAAGTAAATAAGCTATATTGGGCTAAAAATGTTAAGTTCAGAAGTACTATTGATTTTACAAAGAACATTTTTTAGCAAGATCTGCACTCAACTATCATAAATTACTGTTACTGAATACACTTGAGTATGTTCAACTGTGTCAAAAATCAATCTCGCTTATTTCAACCCCAAAAATGAAAACAACAGCAGCCTCAAGAGACCAAGTGAGAGAGCAGCTTCCTAATGCAAACATCCGACTTTTGGGACCAAGTGAGAGAGCAGCCTCAAGAGACCAAGTGAGAGAGCAGCCCCAGGCATTCAGGCTGTCCGAGAGGAGATTGTTGGGCTCCTGCTATTGCTACTGGTGACTCTGCTGCACGTGATCCACCGAGAAAATTGAAGGTTGGCATTTGTGTTGCTGGCGAGGGCTGAGCTGGCGAATCAGGAAGATTGAACAACTTCTTCACAGCTGGCTGTCGGATAACTGAAAAGAAGGTACACAAATTATGAATTATTAGAGCTGTGAAACAGAACACAAGTTAGATGAATAGGTACACAAATTATGAATTATTAGAGCGTGAAACAGAACACAAGAACAGTTTTTAGCAAGATCTGCAATCAGAAATCAGAATGATCATGCAATGGTAACTCAAAACAAATGCATAATTGGATATACCTTTTAACATATCATTCCTCTTGATCAATTTGCTCAATGTAGTCATCAATGGCCTTCATGGAGAACTGAGATGAACTAGAGGCACGAATCCAATCTTGTGCACATATCAATGCTTCCACAGTTTTTGGAGTTAATCGGGTACGGAACTCTGATATTAGTTTCCTTCCGGTGCTGAAGGCTGACTCCGATGCAACTGTTGAAGCTTGAATTGCTAGAACATCTTGAGCCATGCGAGAAAGGGTGGGATACTCCGATGAGTTGCTCTTCCACCAAGCAAGTATATCAAAGGATTTGCTTCGAGGAATTCTAGTCTTTGCTAAATACATTTCAAGCTCAAGCTCAGAGGGCAAGCTTGTTGAGGATGTACTATTGCTCAAGTGTTGATCCCAATCTGAATATCTATCAATTTCAGAAGTAGCAGCAGCAGGGGGCATATCTTGTCCACCATGAATTACTTGTGAATAATCCATATAGAGCAAACTCAAAACCCTTCTTAGTGTAGCAATCTTGATATCAGCTTCACTCTCAAATGCTTGTCTCAAACGAAATTCAATGAACTCAAACTTAAATTGTGGATCAAGAATCACTGGGAATGAGATCTGCAACCACATCAGTTTCCAATATCTATTAAACTTCCTCTTCATATATGTGACTGTCTCAAACAGATCCGTATTGGGCTCAACAACACATTTTTCCAATGCGATCTTGACCTCCCACATCTCATGAAAATACAGATTTGATGTAGGGTACAATGATCCTGAAACAATTTTTGTTGCATCATAAAAGGGTTTCAGCAGTGCACATACCGCCCTTGTCTTTTCCCACTCTTCATCTGAGGGGGCATACTCGTACTCTGGCTCCTGTTGTGTGAGGGAGTCAAAAGCTCTCTTTAAAACCAAACACCTTTCTAGCATGATGTAGGTCGAATTCCAACGAGTTGATGTATCGATGTTAGGGCGCCTTTTCTCTTGGATTCCTAGTTGCTGAATGATTTCCTCAAACTTAAGCTTCCGTGATGTAGACCCTTCAATGAATTTTACACTTTCCCTAACCTTGTGCACAATTGGATTGATGATCTGAAATCCGGCTTTACATATCAAATTGAGGACATGGGCTGCGCATCTGTGGTGAAGCAATTTTCCTTTACCATACAACATCTGTTTGTCTAGCAGATTATGTCTCAAAAGCTTGACCATGGCATCGTTGTTGCTTGCATTATCTAATGTTAGTGCAAATAACTTATTCTCAATCTTCCAATCTTGAAGGGCTTTGAGAAGGACATTGAACATTGTGACTCCTGTATGTGGCGTTTTCATGAAAGAGAACTTAATAATCCTCTTTTGCAGCTTCCAATCTTCATCTACAAAGTGACATGTCACACACATATATCCAAGATTTTGACTTGAGGTCCACATGTCCATTGTCAAGGAGACTCTACTGTTGGTACTTGTGAAAACATCAAGAAGTGCTTGTTTTTGTTCCTGAAATAACTTCAAGCAATCCCTGGAGATAGTCCTCCTTGAAATCATTTTGAAGATGGGGTTCAAGCTAGAAACGAACCTTCTAAAGCCATCATAATCAACAATTGAAAGTGGCAGCCCATGAAGTGCGATCATCCGAGTTAGCTCCCTCCTTGAGGTGTCTTGACTGAACCTCCACTTGTCCAAAGCAACTCCTTCTGGAGACATCATAACAGATCTGAGCTGATGGGACATATTTGTCACTTGTCTTCTAATTTGACATCTCTTCAAATGAGTTGACATAGCGCTAGTTCCTGCTCCTCTCTTGGCACTGATCTCGGTATTGCAATGAATGCACTGTCCTTTAGTAACGATGCCTCCCACACGAACTTTCGAGAATTCATTCCAAACTTGGGATCTGAACTTCCTATTCTCCTCACCATGTATGTAGCCATCCACCATTTCAGTTTCAACTAAGCCCTCAACACAGCCAATTGTAGCACCTTCATCTATGTCCTCTTCCTCTCTGTGCCAATAATCAGTGTTGCCCTCATCCTCCCAACCATGACCATAATCATCTCCTTCCCACCCATCAAAATTCCTAGCATAATCATCCTCTTCTGGATGCTCAGGTACCGGAGTCTGTTGGTTGCTCTGCATAGTCACATCTGCTCTTGCTCCACTATTGGGCTGCAGTGACTGATCAGGTACTGGAGTGTTGGTGGAATGGTGCCTCTTCCGCTTTCGACCACTAGAATCGAAAACAAGTAAAAATGCTAAAGTTAAGTACTATTGATTCTGCAAAGAACATTTTTTAGCAAGATCTGCAAAGAACATTTTTCACTTTCTGCAAGCTAAGTGGATCTACTTTTGCCTTGTGCATATACCTTTAGGTTTTGACAGTTCAGATACTTAGCACACCTCCAGAAATGAACACATCAAAGAAAACTACAACTAAAGTCCTAACAAAGGCAATAAATAGCCTTTTCCTTGGTTGTATTTGGAGCTTCCCTGATAGAATTAAGTCTGATTCCATAGTATCAATGAGGCATTAGCTAAGGCGGATTCATTCATCAGCAGTCTAACTTCATCAGCAGCCTATGTTAGATGCAAGAAAATGTGCTGCAGCAGTATAATATGTGATGCAAGAAAATGTGCTACAGCCTGTAGAGCCTCCATGCAACATACTGACGAAACTGAAACTAAAACAGCTATGTCACTAAACCTGTTCTGCTCACTGAAGTCCATCATGTTTTACAAATTAGACTGTTGCAACCACACAATACGCTATGTTCCTGAACTTATCCTTTTCCCCTCTTTAAAATGAAAAGGATAAGACCTACTGTTTATCACATAACAGGGTAAATATTTGCAGCCACACACTCGGGGTGACCGGATTTGATTGCTTATCTTATTAGAGATGCCTCTAAATAAATATGCACTCGTTACTAAATGGTTTAGCTGACACTGGAATTCCAATGGCCACATACTGACATGAAAGTACAAGAGCAATCAGCAACATAGATGATGAAAGCTCAGACTCGAGGAGAACACGGTAATAAAATGCAAAGACGGATCAGTTGCTCACTCACTGTCAGGGATGGTGTGAACAGGTAGAGAAGAATAATTGATCTACTATAGGGAATGACTAGCTGAAAGCAACTGTATTTCCAAATGGCAGCAGCACAACGAAAGGGTGGTCATCTCGCTAGCCCCCACCACAATACCCAGTTATGCGCATAAAAATAAATCTATCAGCTGATGCCCATGTCATATTAAAAAGCCTAATGCAAACTGCGTCAACCAGTATCAAGCCAAATCTGGGCACGATCAGCATCCCAATTTTTAATAGTGAAGCTTGAACATCACAACAAGAAACAGAGAAACAGAGCATTGGACCTCCATAAACAGAAGCGAAATTGGCTGGAGATTGCAAAACAAAATCTTTTCAGTACCAATGGTGGAAATGGCGAGGATTCAAACCTGGGGGTAGCCATGGCAGTGGGAACGCCGGCTTCCATGGGGTGGCGCTACAAGAGGCACGGCCGGTGGGGAATCAGAAGGGGGACGCCTACGCGAAGCAGGTGCTGCTCACCGCCGTCGGCGACGCCATCTCCAGGGGGGTCGCCTCTAACCTCGCCAAGCACGGCTGCAGGTAGACACCCAGCCTCGTCGTCACTTGCTGGATCTCCACTTCTTCTCCCCCTCTTTACTCGGTTCTGATTCGGCGGCTTTCAAGACTGGTCTTGGTGGGCGACGAGGGTTCGCTGGCCGCGACGGCGAGGAGGTGAGGCGCTGTGGGGGCGGAGGCGTCACGGTGCTGGGGCTGAACTTCGAGGCCTGCGACGAGGCGGTGGTGGACGGTGGGGTTCGAGGAGGAGGCGGCGTGGGCGGCGGCGAGCCGGCGAGGATGGAAGAGGTGTCGGCGGCGCAGGGTCGAACCCCTCGACCCTAGGGTTCGAGTCCCTTGAACCGAGGGGAGATGGTTGATTTTTACTGGAGCCCAGTAGGGTAGCTTTCGTGGGCCGGTTCGACGAACCATTGGGCTGAACCGAACCATGCCCATGTATAATTTCTATGTACAAACATAATCTACGATCAGCTCAACACTCAACAGTGCTATTGCCCATCTACACCCCAAATATACAGCACCAGGTCATTGCTTTCTCACATCAGGAATCACAGGGACCTCGGCAGGGTGATCAGATAACTCTATGTTGATGAAGTTCGAGAGCTTGTACGGTTCTGCTGAGGTAGCAGTTTTTACTCCCATGCTTCAAGTGGGTGTTGTTTCTTCCTCATTTGCCTTATTCAGTGGTAAGCTTGACATTACTGGAGTTTTTGAGCTCACGACAGTGACTTCTGCCAGCTCTACTAATTGCTCTCCAGTTGGCACAATAGTGCTGGGGCTGTATTTTGTAGGCTCATCTTCCTCCTCATTACTGTAGAGCACATATTCATGATATGTAGGTGCAAACTGCAACATGGAGTAAAACTATCACACAAAGTTGAAACTGCACTCTGAGATCCAGACAGAACATGTGTGTGTTTCGCATCTGGGACAAGGATGAGCTGTGAAGGGAGTGAAATTTTACCTGGTGTACAGTGTCATGATAGAAGTCATTGAATTTCATAGCGTGAAGAAGGCTTCCCTTGAAACCACCAAAAGGGCGAGCATTGGAGCCAGTGTATTCCTTATAGGAGAATGCAAATCGATGCCCAATGGCTGCTATGAGCATCTCAACACACAGAACAAAGTTCTGGAGATAAGCAGCTTTCTCAGCATTTCTTATGAATCCAGATTTTGCAGCAAGGAAAACCAACACACCCTGAGAAAATTTTCCAAATTAATACAAAAGTATATTTAACTGAGTAACAACAATTACAGGTGGGATCATTTTGCTTGCAAGCTAATGGCTCCCAAGTGAATATATCCTTACAACATACTTTACCTGCCAATACGTGAGAAACACGACTGATTTTATTATGATGAACTTTGGGACAGGGTTGTATGGCTGAAGTAGATCTCTGCATGCCGCATAGAACAGTGCAAGAGCAAACAGTGCCATAGAGTATGAGACTGTATAGATGATAGTTATATATAGATAAGACTGGTTAACACTGAAGTTTCCATCTTCATATTTTCCTTTGGCATAAAGTACAAAGGTGATAACAACCAAGATTGGTTTCAATATTACGAACTGCAGACAGCCTTGTTTGCATCTCCTTATAAAACGCCTGTCAGGAACACAGAAGATACGACGGTTCAGCAGTTGCACAAAAGAGTAGTTGTGTTGATCAAATAATCAGATAAAGAGAATTACGCACCCATCTAGAGGAATAGCTGGCAAACAGCAAGTCATCATGAACCATGAGGGTTTCAGAGACTGGCCACTCAAACTCACCACCACAGTACCAGGGCCTCCTACCCATGCCAAGCAAAGTGAAAAGAAATTGTAGATGACCCAAGCATCATAGCTGAAACACAATCCAGCAAACAAGTTTCAATATGATTCTAGCTTTTGCACTGCTTGAATTAGCTCGAAAATGTCAGGGAACTACCAAAACAATAAAAGACAATAGGAGGTAGAACCGTAGAACCTTGACTATCCTACATGAGCACCAGGAGGAGGAAGAATACTTAGGGCGGCTAATCAAATTACCACTGAAGAAAAAAATAGATACAAGAAATAATAACACAAAAGAGTGAATCTGTGCCTGTCATTTGCCAGCAATTACACTAGGGTGTTGAGAAGAACCAATAACATGCCAGAAGAGCGTTTCAAGAGGACCAAAATATTGCTCAATGTATTTGACTTGTCACAATAATCAAGGATATAGCTACAATAAATCAATAATGCACTCATGACTCCAAATTTAGGTGCAATTAGACTGTCCGCACTCGTCAACCTCCAAATCCAACCTCTAAAAGGAATATTCCTGCCTGGTCATCATAATTTTCCAGTTAGTTTCAGTTTCTCTGCACCCGTTATGCTCTATATCTCAAACTCCAAACCAACTACCCGCTATGGGGCCCACTCATCCTATTTTCTTTATCCCCCGTCGGGCCCCCCACCCTTCCCCTTCCCCCTCTTCCTATTCTCTCTCCCTCTCTCTCCTTTCCTGGGTCACTCCGCCTGCTCCCCCTCCCCACGGCACCTCCTCTCCTCTACGCCGACGGCCCAACACCTCCTCCCCGACGCCGCGCTGCTTCGAGTTCCGAATCGAGCTGGCTCGGTTGGATCCGGCGCCGCCGAGGAGGTGCGGCCGGCGGCGCAGTGTGGTGAAGCCGGAGACGGAGGTCCATACGCCGGCGCCTCCCCTGGTCCATACGTTGGCGAGCCCCGCGTTCGATTCCGATGGAGGTGGAGTCGGAGGTCAATCCGGCGACGACATCGAGCTGGGCGCGCCCGGGGGCGGAGGATGGTGGTGACGCGCGCGGGGGCAGAGGATGGTGGCGGAGGCCAGTCGGCACTCCTCTCCTCAGCGGCCACTCGATTCGGGGTGCCGACTGCCATGTCCTCTCTCTCAGTCGGTCCCAGAGGAGCTCCACGCCGGCATGGGGGCAGCGGTGGCGCCTGGCGCGCGTGGAAGGCAGTTGCGGCGGCGGCCCCTGCTCGACGGATCTTTGCTGCATCCACCAGCGCTGGCAAGCAGGGTCGCATCCACCGACGGCCGCATCCATGGCGACTAGGGGGGCGGCTTCTCCCTCTCCTCCAGGCGCAGCACGGGGTAGCGGTGTCAGCCTTGTCTCTCCTCCTTCCGGCTGACAATGTGGAGGAACCATCGAGGTATGGGCCCCACACCACGTCGGGCTTTCCAGGGCGTTCCAGTTCGACGCGGAGAGCGCTGGATTTCCAATCATTCCGCCCGAACGGAAGTGTGGCGTTCGGTCTGCAGGTCGCCGGTGCGGGAGAAAACACGGGAAAAGTGACCTCCAGGTCGTTTTCCCGGCCCTACCCAGCCCCCAGTGCGGACAGTCTTACTACAGATGGCCATGCCCTCTGGTGATTTTCTCTTTACAGCATGGTCGAGGCCATTTTTGCAAAGACACTTAAAACTGAGTTTAACTGAGTTTTGAAACAAAAAAAGTTCACACATGGAAAGAAGATATCCCCACCTGGCTGTCTAAAGAGAGGTAGTCTCCACTGCTACCTCTAGTCACAGAGTGACATTTAGGGTTGTCAAGTCATTTTAATTTTAGAATACAAATTATTTCGTGTGCATTGATATTGGTATTTGAAAGATATGAGTATATTTGCATTCAAAAGTAGGTTCACAGTAGTGGACTTTTGCTATGTGTTACAAATACATTCCAACAAAAAAAAATGGTCAAAACTGTGTTTTGGAGACTGACAGAGTCTAAAGCTTCACTTAGTGACTAGAGGGAGTAGTTAATAAAGAGTCCATGGTTCCTATGGTCAAGGGCACTAAACAACTGCTGCCAGGACATATATATGCAACCCAAATACAGGATTAAATATTCCAATTAAAAATGGTAGGTAAATATATCATGATTTTTTTGTTGTTTGTACTGCAACATTTTATTATCTTCTTAGTACAATGTGTCAATGGCACACGGTTGCAGTCAGCAGTTCTTCTACGTGTTTGAACAGAAAAAATTTATCATGAATTTGTTGGTCACAGGAACAATAGACCAATAGTAAGATGGCAAAGTTAGATAAAAAGTTCAACAACAACAAAGACTGAAAAAGGATGGTTAAAATTGGTGTCTGATCTATAGTTCGATAATGGGGCCACTAAGGATAACAAATAACTAGGCATCATTATATCTGGAGCATACATTTTCAAAAAAAAACTATAACAAACTCATCCATTGGAAAAAGAACAATAAAATAGTCCGAGTTATAATCTGGGTAATTTCACATTTACTGGAGCCATAAGCATTACCATTAGAATGTAGTTATTGTGAGTGAAACAGTTCCGAGTGTTAGTTATGGGATAACACACTCTGGTTGATTTCACCTAACTGAACTCAGGGAATGACATAAGGAAATTGAGTTACTCCTCTATGTCAGGCATACCAAGTGGCAATACAGTTAGTGTAATGCTGTAACTAAACAAAGTTGCACTTTCACACCCTTCCCACCTAAATAGCATTGTTTCATTTGATACTGCAATTTGTCGTTGGTTAAGGTGATGGATCATATCAATTCACAGGGCCTATGACAGACGAGTGCTAAAAGAGTACCACGAGAGCAGTTTTATTTCTTAATTCTTAATTACCTACTATGATGGCATCGTTGTCCATCAGAAATACATGTATACATGTTATGACTGGTATGAACATGAACCAGGTAACACATAGAATGAAATAAAATAGATTTGAGTTGCAAGGAGTTAACTTACATTTCTCTAATAGAATTGAAGTAGATTGCATTACGCGGCAAGACAAGGGAAAGAAATGACATCACTGCATATACCTGCAAAAAAATGTACTTATAAATTGTTATTGATAAAAAAAGGTGGATACAAGGTGCATCTGTGAGATGATAAAAGTAAACAATTCAACACAATCCCATACATAAACATATAATTCCATGCTGACACTTATACCGACTATCTAGGAAAAATATTCACGTTTGATGCATGGAGAGCAAGCATACTGATGATATGTATTGAGTTAAATCAAAGAAAACAAAGGCGTGGCACAAACTGCATACCAAATCCCTGTGATATAACTAGCGGAACCTAACAGCACGTGGCTGAGAAACTGCACAGGAATCAGAACTGGAAAGACCACATTTGTGAGACATTATGTGTCGTTCTTGCCGTTTCTGATAGTCCCACTGCAACTAAAATAATTCTACGAGATATCTGAGGCGGAGTGCACACGAGAATATAATCCATTCCACTCAGACTGAGCAAGTTACTTCAACTCCCACAGGGCTATATTACTATATATGGTTTCATAGTTCCAAGCATCATTTTCAGCTTCAAGTACACCAGCTATCTGTTGGCATGTGCTTATCATGATATGCAGGTGCACACCAGCTATCTGTTGCGGTGGCAAGTACAACGATTCAGAAAAGGTGGTTTCATTGTCCATCCGAAAGCAAACACATAGATGACGAACAATATTCAGAAAACAGTCTTATTCCCCAAAACCAAATTATCAGTATAGTATCAACCTTATTAAACAGGTACCCTTTGCTCCCTTTTTTTTAAGACGAATTTTGTCAATGCTACAGCAGGCGCTGCATACCATTTGCCTAAGCAACACATAAATGCATACCCAACCCAAGTTTTAAAAAAATAAATGTTGCTATACGTGGTAATCCACAAGTTCACACAAGCACCAATGACTAAACCGTTATAGCTGTAGAAGAAATTCGGTTGGAATTTGGAAATGAATAGCAAGTCACGGTTTGCCCTGCGAGCTGAAACGTAGCTGCGAGCTGACTTAAACAGCTAAAATTCAACAGAACTGAGTACCGGGTGTCTGAGGGCGAGAGGAGAGCGCGGCGAGCAGCAGCGGTGGCGTACCGGGACCATGAGGATGATGCGGACGATGAAGCGCTGGTGCGTGGGCTCGGCGTAGTGGAGGAGGTGTCGGTGCACGAGGCGCAGCGCCACCACCGTCGCCGCCGCGGCGGAGGCCAGCGCGGCGGCCGTGTACGCCGCCGCGGTGGCCCACCCCTCCATCCCCGTCCCTTCCCCGCCCCCGCCCGCCCGCGAGGGGAAACCCTAGGGGGGGCCGCGGCGAGCGGGCTAGGAGGAGGAGGCGCCGGGGAGGATGGATTGGGGCAGGCAGGCGGAGCGGAGGTGGCGATGTCGGGGGCTGCAATCGAGATTCGAGCGGGCGGGGGGGGGGGGGGGGGGCGTGTTTCCGCGTGGCGTGATGATGATAGGTAGTTGGGGCCGTGTGGCGTCACGGGATTTGGGATTTGAGTTCCTGAGAGTTGAATTTTGACGATCGGAGCGTCGAAGTTTCGTCAGGGGAACTTGGGCTGCAAGGCAATGCAAGACTCTTCGCGCGCTGCCGTCGGATTAAGATGGAGTGCTCAAGTGCAACGCGCCCAATAACAAATATTCCCCGCAGATTAAGTCAGATTTATAAATTAAAAAAATTAGTAAGTACTCCAAATTACCTATCCCATAAAGATATCTAAAAAATTAACGGAACTGGTTTGCATCAAATTATTATAGCGATTTGACTCAAATACATAGCTAAGAATTGATTGGTGATAAGATTATTGCATGGCTCAAACTATTGTTATATGACAGTGAACTATTGTTAAATAAAAGTGGGATGATAAATGCACCGATTTAGAAAACTAAAGGGTTGATTTTGCTCCTAATGAAAATGAGGAACGAATGTTTTACTTTTGCGATAGTTGAAGGATGGAAATACATTTTTCCTTTTGAGAAAAAGGAACAACACTTTTTAAAAATGATATTACTTATATGTACAGTACACAAATATGGACTGACTACACCGAGTTTCACTACTTCTGAAAAAAAAATCCAATCCAAAATTATACATGAGCCTAATGCAAGCAATTAGGTAAGTTTGACTATCCTACTTTGGCATGTATTGGCTCTATCTTGTGAAAAAACGAATTGGTTCGGCTAAATTTGCATGCAATGGATGTGGGCTTTTGTAATAAATTTTGTTGAGAGTATTCTCTAATATTCCTAATGATCAATTAAGGAGTAATTAGCAACTGCTAATTGCAGTTACCAGATTCCCGCACGAAGGGGCGCGTGGGAGCGTCGCCTCCCCAAACTGGCACCTTTAGCCATTGTATAAATATCCACTGTTCATCAATAAAGAATAACTTTCACTTTTACATTTTACTGTTCCCCTTTTACATTCAACACGTTATCAGCACGCTCAAGCCACTGAGAAGAAAAAGAAAGAGGCCGGGAGCAGTTCGCCGGCGAGTTCGCCGGAGAAGAAGGTACCATGCCTACCATCGACGAACTTGTTGCCGATGTCATGCATCTTCCTCTTCCTCGCCGTGCTCCTCGCTTGAGGTCCCTGCTTCAGCACTATGTGCGCCACACCCTCCTCTACAACTACATGGTGACGCCTGACGCCGTTGAGGAGGCCCTGCACCTCTGGAACGCCGTGGAGCCGCCCGACCGTTTCAGGGACAGCGGCGTCGATGTCGAACCGCCGAACGTCGTCGTCTCCTCGGCGCCGGTCCCAACCTTGACCCAGACTCCACCCGCCCGCATCCAGGTGGCCAATGTGGCCTACTGCGATGCGCACGGGTGGACGGCCGTGGTCCGGTGCGGTGGTCCTCCGTGACTTGCCTGCGGACGAGTCCACGCCGCCCGTCACCGGACCGTACCCGCGGCATCGGCGGGTGAACCGGTGGAAGTGCACATGGATGCAATACGCGCCGCCCTCACCCGCAGCGGCAACCGCCGCGGCGGATCTCCATCCTCGCCGCCGCCGCCACCTCCCCCGTTCGGCACCAAGGGTGAACGGGCCGGCCACTTGCGGCGGGCGCCCGCTCACCAATGGTCACGCTTCGGGGGACCCTCGGCCGCCGGAGGGGCATGCCGTCGATGCGGCTCTTCTCCGGGGACGTCGGCGACGCCGTCGTCGAGCCGGCGTTGCGGCCCCGCCGCCACCACCTCGGTCCTCACCGCCGGTCGGACTTCTCCGGGATGTCGAGTTCGCTCGTAGCGAGCTTCTTCGACGCGGCGTATACCTCCATCATTGGGGTGGGAACTTGGTTTGTTGAAGCGATCACCACGGCCTCTCGTATCGCGGTCGTGGGAGATCTTCAAGTCCCCCCGGAGGGAGAGTACACCGCCCGGACTTGGCATCTTGAGTACCAAGTAGGTGTAGTGGGGCACCGCCATGAACTTGGCGATGGCCGGTCCGCCGAGGATGGCGTGGTAGGAAGTCTCGAAATCCGCAACCTCGAACTTGATGTACTCGGTGCGGTAGTTATCCCGAGACGCCCCGAAGGTAACGGCGGTACCACCGAGCCTAGTGGGATAGCCGCGTTGCCCGGGGACGATGCCATAGAAGGGCATGCTTGCTCTTGTTGAGCATGGGGGTGACGTCGAGGTTCATCTTCTTCAAGGTCTTGGTGAAAAGGACGTTGAGCCCGCTTCCACCGTCGATGAGCACCTTGTTGAGCTTGGAACCCGCCACTTTGTTGGTTTCGGGACGAGAGGGAACCGTCCCGGCTCGGAGAAGCTAGTCCACCGGTCCGCGAGGGAGAAGGTGATGGGTACTTCGACCACCCGAGAGGGGTCATGACCGCCGGCTCGATGGACATCACTTCGCGACGGGTAGCCTTCGCTCCCGCCCGCCGGCGCTCCGCCGAAGAGGACGTTGACGGTCTTCTCGGGTTCCCGGAAGTCGTTGTTGTCACCGTCCTTCTTCTTGCCCTTCGATCGTGAGGGTGCGGTGGCTCCGGCGTGTCCTTGAGTGCGTGCCTGAGCTGGTAGCACTGCTCGGTAGTGTGATTGCCGTTCGGATGCCACGGGCACTTCTCCTTCGGCGGGTCCTTGAACCCGCCGAGTTCTTCTTCGAGTTCCCCTTCGCAGGCGCCGGATAGCCGCGACGGTGTTGTCTGGCTTGCGCTTGCGGTTGGGACCCGAGTAGTTCTTGTTGTTGTTGTTGTTGTTGTTGTTCTTTGCGGCCGCCTTGGTTTGCATTGCTGCCGCCGCTACCGCCTCCCCCGGTTCTGCCTTGGTCTTGCCGCGGATGGCGTCGTACTTGGCATTAGCCTTGTCCTCTTCGTCCGCCCAGGACGTGATCATGTCCTTGAGGTGGGGAATGGACTTGGGGCGGCGACGACCGAAGTCCTCGAAGGTGCGGCGATGGTAGAGGCCGTCCTGGAAGAGGTCGATGACCTCCTTGTCGGTGACGTCGACGACGGTAGCGCGCTTGTCGAAAAAGCGGCGCATGTACTTGCGGAGGGTCTCGCCTTGTTTCTGCTTGATCATGGCGAGGTCCATGCGAGTACCCGAACGGCCCATGGCGCCCGCAAAGTTGCTTGTAAACTGCTCCTTCAGCTGGTCCCACTTGTCGATCGAGTGCTTGTCGAGCGACTCGAGCCACGTGAGTGGTGCCTGGTCCAGGCAGAAGGGGAAGTAGAGGCATTTGGTGTCGCTGTTGCCGCCAGCGTTCTTGATGGAGAGAGCGTAGCATCGGAGCCACTGGATAGGATCCTGCTTCGCGTCGTACTTGGTGATCCCCAAAGGCTTGAACTTGTTGGGGAGGAGTAGGTTGCGAAGCCGTGGTGAGAAGGCAGGGAAGCCGTCGCCCTCAGTGGTCGACTTCTTCCGCCGTAGCTCCTCGATCTTCTGGCGGGCGTCGTACCCGCCGTGCGAGGCGCCGGAGGCGTGGGTGTTCGCGTGGCCTCGGCCGCCGCGGCCGCCGCCGCCCCCAGCTCTCCTGTTGGCTCCGTGGTTGGAGCTGCCGCCGTCGCTGCCGCCACCGTCAGGGTCGTTGCCGCCACCACCGGCCGGAGCGCGGTGGGGGACAACCTCTCGGTTGCCTTGGTCCTGCGAAGGTCCGCCGGCGTGAGAGCGGCGACGGTTTGGGTCGGCCGGGATGTCGCCTCGAGTACGGTTGGGGCCAGCGCCGGCGCTGCGACTAGTAGCTTCGTTGTCGCGCGGCTTAGCTGGGGGAGGCTGGCTGACTCTGTTGTCGACCCGCATGAAGTAAGCTTCTTCAGCGAGCTTGGCGATGACCTCTCCAGCGCGTATGCCCTGAGCCTGGCGTGCGATCGTTGTGATCGACATGAGGCATTGCTCAGGAGTGGTGTGGACTCTGCTCTCGACCGCCTCGAGAGCCTCCGCAAGGTTGCGGATGGGAAGGTTGTCTGCGAGCCGACGGCGCCGTTCGTTGCGCTTCTCGTTACGCTCGCGTCGGGCGTCCCCTGTTGGCGTCGGTTTCGCTGCGGGGGCATCGGCGGACGGCTCGTACGCGGAGATGTCCTCCGGGTACTTGTCCGCGGCCGTGCTCGAGGTTCCCGGGGTGTCGCCGGCGGCCATGAAGACTTGGCGGTCGGGGGTGCCGAGGCCGGACTCGAAGGTGCCACCTCGGTGGGTCTATTGGAGTCGGCCCCGGGCCGGTGGTGTTCCCTCCGGAACGGTAGTGAGTCGATGTAGGCGACGTAGCGTGAGTCTCCCTTTGCCAGGTCAGCGGGCTTGCGGTCCGGCCAGTAGACGTATCTGCCGGGCGGTGTTGATCTTATAACCGGCCCCGCAGGCCGGCCCCGACAAAGGAAGCTCGGTGGAGTCGTCTTCGGACTCGGGCTCCTCGGGGGTCGACCCGAAGTCGAACTCGTAGTCCGGGTTCGAGTAGAACTCGGAGAGGGGGTTGGAGCCCGAGACGTGATCGGGGGACGGCGTCGGAGTCCGAGTTGTACTCGATTACGGGCTCCTTGCCGGCCGTCGTGGAGTAGGAGCCCCTGTGCGGGCCCGGGCCGAGGACGCGGGGGCCACGCGCGGGGCGGCGGCGTGGTGAAGGGGCCGTCCGCGATGGGCGAGCGGCGGCCGGCTCGCAAGCGATGGCCCATGGCGACGTCGAGTTCGAGTTGGAGGCGGACTCGAGCTCGAAGTCGGCGTCTTTGGTTGAAGAGCGAGATTTCGCCGAACTTGGCGGTGAGTTCGCCCGTGACGGCTTCGGGAAGCGTCACGAGGCTGTCCTCGGGTTGGGCCGCATGGTCGGGCGGCGGAAGGAGCCCGCGCCATCGGCGGTGTAGACCCAGGCACCGAAAACGAAGGTGTCGCCGCGGTTGAAGGCGACGGTTGGCTTGATGCGGACGGAAGCCGTCGAGTTCGCCATGTGATCTCGAGCGAGAGCCCCTACAGTGCGCCGGTGTCGGTGTTTTAGGCCGGCAACCTACTACGGGGAGTACCCGAAGTAGATGAATGTGACTCGCCGAGATCGGTAACTCGAAGGAAGAGACACGTGGCACACAATTTAGACGAGGTTCGGGCCGCGAGGTGCGTAATACCCTACGTCTCGTATGTCGCGTAGCTCCGGATTGATAGGGCACGATTACACGATGGTGCGGTTGTGCGCCGTGGGTTGTAGGGGATTGAGATTGGATGCTAGAGATCGGTCCCTGCCTCGCCTTATATAGTCGGGAGGCGGGGTTACAAGTCGGAGTAGGGAAGGAGTACTAGCGAGTACGTCTAGGAGACCTCTATACGGTGCGGAACGTGTACGAGTCCTATCCGAGTACTACTCCTTTCTTGTCCTTGTGCTCCACGCCTTCGGGTGCCGTGTAGCGCAAGCCGGTAGTCCCGGGGGCCCACCGAGTAGTCGGTCCCGGTACCCACCGATGTAGTGGGCCCGGGGAGGTCCATACGACATAGTTGGCTTCCAATAGTATTTACCAAGCCAAAATGACAAGATATCTATAAAGTTTTGCACTTGTTTTGTTGGCACCCAATCGAATGCTATCCTAAAGATCTTCATAAGTTTTGGCAAATCTTTTTTTTTTGTTATGCCCATGTTATGGCATCTCCAGATTTTTTTAGGATGATTTGACTTGGCAATTTTTGGTGCCAAAGCAATCAACTCATATAAATACGACGCATACTCATATAAACCATTTAGGGCAGTCCCAATGGTGGAAACTAGCACGGCTTCCATAGCACAAGAAATCATCTATAGAAACTACTTTCCACAGTGGTAGTGTCTTCGAGTAATAATTATTTTCTCTTTCTCTCCCCTAATTTGACCAATGAAGACCATTGCATTAACCCCATAGAAACCAGTGGTTTCTTCCCAATGGCGAATTCATGGTTTCTTGTGCATTGGTTCAAGAGTAGACATGGAGCATGTTTGGAACACAGGGGCTAAAATTAGCCTGACTAATTTTAGCCTCTAACAGGAGCTAATCTTCCAAACGGGTGGGACTAAAGTGAGACTAAATTTAGCCTTGAGGCTAAAATTTGCTAGTTGGGGTGGGAGGAGCTAAAAGGGACTAAAGTCCCCTCTTTCTCTCTCCTAATTAACATTATCCCGCAGTCCAACCGTCCAACTCGCCTTCGCGGCTGCCCACAGGCGCATCGCGGCTGCCCACCGCGGGCCGCGCCGCGCACTCCCCGCCCTCGCCTGCGCGCCCGCCTCGCCTCGCCTCTACGCCCGCCTCTCCGTGCCCGCTCGCCTTCGCGCCTCCGCCCGCAGCTCCCCTTTGCGCCTCCGCCCGCGACCGCTCGCCAGGTCCTTCGTGCCCGAGGCAACGGCACACCGAGGTTGCCCTCAGCGACGTCCGGGACAAGGTAAGGTGGTTTGCCCCTTCGATTCCGTCTAGGATTCGATTCCATTTGACTCTAGGGTTTGATTCAATTTGATTTGACTCTAGGGTTCGATTCGATTTGATTTGACTATCTTGCAATGACTAGGCGCCATGGACGGTGACGGCCACTTCCCCCACGACTTCTTCTCGCAGACGGCGTCGTCCGGTGGTGCGGCGTTCCCCATCGACGACGACGGATGGGAGGAGACGCCCCTGGTCTCCGCGGGCAAACTGCATCCGGCGGCCGTCGCATTCCAATGGCCGGTGGGCAGGGCGCTCCCCGCATCGGCCTGGACCTCAACACTGACTTTGCCGCCGCCGCATCCTCCTACCCCAACATGACTGTGTACACAAACATCCTTCATCAGGGGAGCGCGTCGGGCCACAGTAACCACCAACAGAGAGCAAGATCAGACGGGGTCCAGCAGCGGCCAAATCGTCCACCTCGCCAGGGTCTCCCCCCACTGAGGGCTGCTGATCGTCGTGGCAAGGATGCTGCATTGTCGGGGCGAGCGGATGGTGGTTCAAGCCGCTCGGGCGGCGGGAGGCAACGACGGGCGGCGTCGATGACGGTAAATGATGTTGGCGAAGAAGATGAAGAAGAGGAAGAGGATACAATGGTGAACCGGCATAGCCAGTGCGATTTTGCTTTGTGAATGACAATACATGATTACATGGATTAATTTGTTGCCTCCCGGCGGTATATATACATGTGCTTGCATTGCAAATGATTGATAATTAGATAAGTAAGTAGCATTTGGCCGGCTTTGGAGGGTAGATAGATAGATGGTAACACTTAGATAACCCAACTGCTCCCTGTTATAAGATTGCCAGGACAATTACACCTACAGGTCATTGATCAGTGTACTTTGTTTGGTGCTAGGTGCCTCAAAAGCAAAGGATTTTGTTAATGATCTAGAAAATAGCTGTGTTGTGCTACATATGTGATGATATAAGGGAGATATGTGTTGCTTAATCTAGAGGTCCATTATCAACTTTTGTTAAAAAGTTGTTCTCTAAGCCATGAATACAGAAAGATGTGTATCTTCAGATCAAAGAAACAGTGCAAATGCTATCTGTGTTAGTAGGCTGTTTGCTATGCTGCTACCTGTGCTATGTTGCTATTTTCCTGTAATACACAGTAGTAGGCTGTTTGCTTATACATCTTTTTTCAATAGAGGCCAAAAAGCAAGGCTAATTGGACAAAAGAAAATACATTAACTTTGTGTGAGATAGCTTGTGAGGAAATAGACGCTGGTAACTTTGCTGGCAAAGTTTGGAACAATCAGGCATACAAAAATATGAAGGAGAAATATTGGAAAAGGGTAAAGTTGTGGCATCCAGGTAGGGAAGTCAAGAACAAAATGACGGCCTTGAAGACCTTGTACACAGATTGGGTGTGGTTGCAGCAGCAAACCGGATGCAGTCGCGGTCTAAATGGAGAAGTGACAGCAAGCCCAACTTGGTGGGCTAGGGAAATCAAGGTATTTCAAGTGTTCCTTTTTCTGAACCTATTTGCATGACAATGACCTCATTGTATATGTATGCTAATATTGTACAAATACTTTTTTTGCAGGCCAGACCAAATCTGAAGAAATTTAGAAGGGGCAACCCTGAATATATGTCCCTGTTACAAGAGATATATCATGAGGTCGCTGTGGATGGGACATCTGCTTATGTCCCGGGGATAGAAGAGGATCATGAGGTCGCTGTGGATGATGATCTGGATGTCAGTGAAGGTTTGGAGCCCAGCCCAATGAGTACCAACGGCGGAAGAGAGCGGCGGCTCAATTTCGCTAAGGAGTACGACAAGTAGTCCATCAAGGAGAAGCAAAAACAATGAAAAGGCAAAAGCAAGTCCTACTCATGCCAAAACCAATAGTCCTTTTGTGAGGTACATGAAGGACATCAACAACAAGCTGGAGAAAGAAGCTGAGAAATCCGACACCATCTTGCAGGCTATTCTGAACCAAGCCAATGCAAAGGCAAAGAAAAGTGAGGAACGTGCTCAATCAGTAGCAAAGTGTCTGAATCTTGCAATAGAGTGTGGGGCAACAGAAGATACAATTGAGTACTTTGTTGCATGTGACTTGTTCAAGGAAAAACACAACAGGTTTGTTTTCGAGAACAAGAAGACCCATGAAGCTAGGTGGACATGGTTGAAGAGATGGTGCAAAGTGAAGAATATGGTAGAATAAATAGTTGAAGAGATGGTGCAAGGCGAAGAAGCTAGTAGTGTGTCAAATGACTTGTGTCAGTATTGTGTCTTGAGTCATGTGTGTCGTTTGTGGACCTAATTATGTTTGTGGATCTATTTATTAAGCTTGTGGACCTAATTATGTTTGTGGATCTAAGTATTAAGTTTGTGGACTTAATTTTGTTTGTGGATCAGTTAATTGCGGCTATTCTTTTACATCAGTAGTAGGTTGTTTTCTTATACATCTATTCTATATATCTGTTATTTTACTTCATGTTTTTTGGGGTGTTGTGCTTTTATTGCAGGATGACTCAAGTGATGGTGACAGTACAACTAATGATGACTCAAGTGATGGTGACAGTACAACTAATGAAGAGGAAGATACAAGGACAAGTAGTCTGCTAGCACTACTACAACTGAGGCGGCAAAGGCTTAACAATTTAGGTATGGTCGCACACATGTTTGGTACGTACTACATTGCTCGTTTCATGGATAAGGGGGTAAGAAGGATTTTAAGAACTAAAGAGTCTGGATATGATTGGGTGGTAAGAACTTTAGGACACAGATCTGATTGCTACAAAATGTTTAGGATGTACCCTCCGGTATTTGATAAACTACATAATGTGCTAGTGGAGTCTTATGGACTTAAGTCAACCAAGAGAATGTCATCAGTTGAGAGTTTAGCTATGTTTTTATGGATAGTTGGGCCCCCCAATCTGTGAGGCAGGCTGAGAATCAATTTGTGAGATCCATGGAAACAGTTAGTAGAAAATTTGATGAAGTATTAGACTGTATGGTAAAGCTTTCTATTGACATCATTAAACCACGAGATTCTGAATTTAGAGCTGTCCATGAGAGGTTGAAAGGTTCTCAGTGGCACCCATGGTTCAATGATTCCATTGGAGCAATAGATGTGACTCATGTTCCGGTTGTGGTGCCGCCTATCAAGGTTCCTCGGTATTTAAGCAGACATGGTTATTGTAGTCAGAATGTTATGACTGTATGTGATTTCGACATGAGATTCACTTTTGTCCTTGCGGGGTGGCCTGGATCGGTTCATGATATGAGGCCCTTCAAAGATGCCCTTGATCGGTTTGATCACAAGTTTCCACACCCAACTAAAGGTACCTAACTTCACATATTGTTAATACTTACAATGACATTTGGCTTGTTTTTGAGAAACTAGATTGACACTGACTGAAATACTTTTGCCATGGATAGGTAAATTTTATCTAGTTGACTCGGGCCACCCCAACAGACCGGGTTATCTTGCACCATACAGGGGGCAAAAGTACCATTTCCAAGAGTTCCAAAAAGGCACCATGCCGAGAGGTAAAAAAGAGCACTTCAACTATACTCATTCTAGACTACGCAATGTCATTGGGCGTTCATTTGGTGTCTTGAAAAATAAGTGGAGGATCCTTTTTAAAGTGCCAAGTCATGCTATACGCAAGCAAGCAAAAATTATTGTTGCATGCATGGCTTTGCACAATTTTATTCGTGAAAGTAATTTGGCGGACAAAGAATTCGACAAGTGTGACAATGATGAGAATTATCAACCTCTCCTAGATGAAACAAGGAAGAAGCGTCGTAACAGAGATCAACAAATTGAGCCAGATTCCGTGGACATGAATGCAGTGAGAGATACGATTGCTGATGGTTTGTTCCACATGCGTTGAGCATTTTGTGATGTAATTTATTTTATTCACCTACATGTAACGTTGTGTGCACAATTTTAATTTCCTTGTGTATGAACAATTTTAATTTCCTTATGAACATTTTTTTCGGAATTATTAGGCAGCCATCCTATAGAAGATCAAAGACTGTTTGATGTCAGTGTAAAAAAAATAAAAAAAAAAGAAGAGGCAGGCCGCCCAGATGTTTCACGGAGCTACCTGGGCGCGAGAGGGAAAAAGCTAGCAACAGACATGGCGCGGGAAAGAAACGGTGGGAGAGGAGAGAGAAGAGAGGGGAGAGAAATCTGAAGTAATTAATGCTCTTTTAATACCACTTTAGCCTTTGCTTCCAAACAGGGGGTGACTAAAGTTTTTTAGCCTGACTAATTTTAGTCATGGGACTAAAGGGGATCCAAACATGCTCATGGTTTCTCCATGAGGAAACCATTTCTATGATTTGTACTCTCTTTCTTCATTAATTAAGGTGACACATCATCATTTTGCTTAGTTGGCAAGCTATTTAGTAGAGATAGAAACTATCGTTAATACTTTATTAGGAGTGCCCTTACAGTATTTCCATACTAGAGATCATCCAGCTCGAATATACGACGCATCTCTGCGGCAAATTGGCGTTTCTCTTCGAGAAGGGAGAACCATTTCTTGCCCGCCACGCATGTGGGATTTGTAGCGGTGGCGCTGTGTGAGCCACAGCATGTGACCACTGACCATGCAGCAGCGCCTGGGAGCACGCGCGAGGTGAGCGGTGGAACGCCAACCGTGGGCGGGAAAGCACGGAGCCGGGTCACCGCCGAACGGCCGGCCAGCCAAGCTCTCGTGACTCGAGCTGGATCCGAAAAACCCCCACGCGCCTCCCCACTCTTCTCGGCTCCCCACCCGCTCCGTCCCGTACAAAACCCCCAGCTGCTGCCCCCACTGCCAGAGACTCCTCTCCCCTCTTCCGTGGCCCCGTGTCTCTTCCCCCCGTCCTCGCCGCGCCGTCCCGTTCCCCCGGGCCCTCCCGCGCGCAGTGTACCGCGGCGGCACCGGCACGGCCGATGGCGTCCCCAGCGCCGCCGCTCGCGAGCGCGGCCTTCCTCCCCGCGGCGGCGGTGGAGCCCCGTCCCGCGCGCCGCGCCTCCACGGCCCCGCGCCGCGCCGCCCGCGCGTCGGTGTCGGTGTCGGCGGCCACCAGCTGCGTCCTCGCCGACGCCCCCCGGGGGATCAAGGTCAGTCTCGCGCCCCGCGCATCGCATTTGCCGCGAGGCCCGCGTGGTTTGAGAAAGAAAAATTCCAGGACACCGCTAATAGCTTAGCTAGGCCACGGCGCCACGCCGCGCCGCGCCGCGTGCCGTGTCCGTGGTGGTAGGGGGAGAGGGCGCGCCGGTCACATTTTTCGGATTGTGTTCACATTTTTCAGGTGGAGCATGCGGACGCGGGCGCCCAGGCGGCGGCGGCGGCGGCGCGGAGGGACGTCAGCCCGGACACGGTGGCGTCAATCATCCTCGGCGGCGGCGCCGGCACGCGGCTCTTCCCGCTCACGCGGACCAGGGCGAAGCCCGCGGTAATCTAATCACCCTCGCCCTCGGCCCTCCTTACTCACAAGTCACAGTTCATCGGCCATTTTCTCAGCATTTCCGCGAATTGTTACTTAACAGTAGCAGTCGCGGATTCCCGCTGCGATCCATGACATTGATTGAGCTGTGCGATAGCTGCAGGAGATATTCATCAGTTGCTGTGTCTCTGCTTTTCAGGTGCCTGTCGGGGGATGCTACAGGCTAATTGATATCCCGATGAGCAACTGCATCAACAGCAAGATAAACAAGATCTATGTCCTCACCCAGTTCAACTCCCAGTCCCTCAACCGCCACATCGCGCGGACATACAACTTTGGTGATGGAGTTGGGTTCAGTGGTGGGTCCGTGGAGGTAAGCTCTGATTCTATCCACAGTTTATTGTGAGAAGTAATCCTACCATTTCGGGTTATGGGATGGGTGAGTGACCCTGTAGCTGATGAAACGTTTTACACACACTGGAATGTTGGACAGGTGCTGGCTGCTACCCAGACAGCTGGGGAATCCGGAAAGAAATGGTTCCAGGGAACAGCTGATGCTGTCAGGCAGTTCCTCTGGCTTTTTGAGGTTCTTCTTGGGTCATCTCTTATTTATTGCTATATTTTTCGCAGGATGCTGTCATTTTATTAACATTAAATGTTGCTTAATGTTTGTGAAGGATGCGAGGCTGAAATGTATAGAAAACATATTGATTCTGTCTGGTGATCATCTGTACAGGATGGATTACATGGACTTTGTGCAGGTCTCCTCTCTGTTCCAGGCTGATGCTTTAATTTCAAGCTTATTTCTCACTGCTTGACAAAGATATGCTATTACGACTGTATTGCAGAAGCATGTTGACTCTGGTGCTGATATCTCAGTTGCTTGTGTCCCTATGGATGAGAGGTCATTCACTTTTCTCCCTTACTCCCTTTTGAATGTGTTCTTTGTCTTAGATTTCAACTAGTCTTTGGTTAAATAAAGCAAAGTGATATCTTATCAGTCATCAATACTGTACTGTACTGTTGATTCACTAGACCTTACTTGTCTTATGCTCATCATTAATATACATGCTCGAATTCTTCGGGTGTGACATGATGATTTGCATTTTATAAGAACCAGAATTAGTCACTTCTTAATGTCCTTGTTTTCTATTGGCATATCCTACACAAGCGTATTCGTTTCATGTAATCTTATTTATTTATTTATTTATTTATTATATCATACACATGCAGTCGAGCTTCTGATTTCGGATTGATGAAGGCTGACAGGAATGGTTGCATTACTGATTTTCTTGAAAAGCCCAAGGGTGAAAGTTTGAAATCAATGGTACATGCCCTCACACCTGAAGACAGAACTACTTAATATTACATTTGTTACAACAAAGCTTGAAAGCATATTGTGTCTTTTGTTAATTAACATTGTTATTCATGGGGCTTCCTTTTCTGTTGCAATGTTGTCTATAATATTTGAGTTCATGGCTCTGTTTGCCCAACTCCATCTCAAATGGTTCCCTTTTATTTGTTTACTTTATTGAAAAGCTTGTAAATACTAAGGTACTTGTTAATGCAGCAAGTGGATATGGACTTGTTTGGGTTATCCCCAGAGTTTGCAGATACATACAAATACATGGCTTCAATGGGAATATATGTATTCAAGGCAGACGTTCTCCGAAAGCTTCTGAGGTAAGAATTTCCATGATCCTTTAAAACCTATTTGCATGAAAGAGCATTGCATCTATGGTGCTTTGTGTTCACTCTTATGCATAACCATACACCTCGCTTCCTTTTAATTTAGCCTTTTTTTGTGGTGTGTAACAAACACAAATTTGTTCAGAAGCCATATAATTGTTACTTATTCTGATTTGTAAGACCTAGTTTTTTTCTGCATCTTTGTGATTTCTCCGTGCACCTTCATTCATGTTTTGATGCAGTTGGGGGTGATGACACTTACGTTCTTTGTTTGTTGTGCATCTTTATTAGAGGCAATTATCCTACAGCTAATGATTTTGGCTCGGAAGTTATTCCAATGGCTGCAAAAGACTATGATGTGCAGGTATTTATGCTCTACGATTCTTCAAAATCTAAAATGAACATATGATGCCCATTATTAGTTTTCATGAACACAGGATTCTGAATACCAATGTTTTTTGTTGGTTCCAGGCTTATTTGTTCAATGGTTACTGGGAAGATATTGGAACAATAAAGTCTTTCTTCGAAGCAAACCTTGCTCTCACTGATCAGGTTTACTTTTTGATTGACATCATTTCCAGCTCTAGCATTTTTGTGCATGATAATAATTTCATTTATCTTTGTAGACTCCCAACTTCTATTTTTACGATCCTGTGAAGCCTATTTTCACATCTCCTAGATTTTTACCTCCAACCAGGGTAGAAAATTGCAAGGTCAGCTTCTCCTATCACTACACATCATCTTTTGATGATACAATACCTGGCAGGCTTGCTTGATATGCCTATTTCTGTGCAGGTTTTGAACTCTATAGTTTCACATGGCTGCTTTCTAACAGAGTGCAGTGTTGAGCACTCTGTTATTGGTATCCGCTCAAGATTAGAAAAAGGTGTGCAGCTTAAGGTAAAGTATCAGGTATTTCTAATTTTATGCAGTTGCAAAGCAAGTCCAAAAATTTTATCTAAAAAAAGCAAGTCCAAAACATTGTTGAGCGAGGGAGCATGAGAGTGCTGACCTGCTGGGTAGGTGGGGGAAAACGTTTGCAGTGCCCTTGCATGGCTGAGCATCATGATTATTTTGAAAAATATTCTACTTAGTGCTTACTAACGATAATTATAGGTGCTAAGTAAATCATCAGATGGTGTATCCCAGTTTGCCAGTGCTGTCAAATTAGTGCTTTGCAATGCCTATAGATTTTTGTTTGTTTTCTTCAATACACCACACCATATTTTAGTACATATTTACAGCAATTTTGCCATACATAACTGAACATGTATCAATTCTGATGTTTATTATTTTCTTGCCAATTTTGTAATCTTCTATAGTTTTGAAGCAAAATGCGCAAGCTTAGTTAATTGCTGAATTTTATATGCTAATAGGATTGCTAATATTTAAAAGTTGTAATGAATGGTTTCTTTTCTTTTTCAATATTACGGATTGTTTAATTTGAAGTCTATTCATGAATGACAAACTGGTTTAGGACACCATGATGATGGGGGCAGATTACTACCAGACTGAAGCTGAGAGGTGTTCTGAACTGTCTGATGGAAAAGTTCCGGTTGGTGTTGGAGAAAATACTATAATAAGGTTATTTTTCATCAGTCATGTATAAACTTGGTTGCACAGGTATTTGTACAGAATCGTTTGACTTGGAGTTTTGTCATACAGGAAATGTATTATTGACAAAAATGCTCGAATCGGGAAGAATGTTGTCATTATGAACTCAGATGTATGGCCCTCCTCCCGACCCCACCCCCCTTAGAACATGATATGTTTTAATTATTGAGGAAATCCCTTCTAATTCATACACATCACCACTTTAAATTTCACTTCCATGAATTAAGTGAACTATTAATGCAATTTTTAGGCTTTCTTAATTTGTGCAGTTTGACTTATTTATCTGTCAATAATTTTAAGATTCCATCCTTATTTGGCTAATTATGAATAATAGAGTGTGCCAGCTTTAATAAATTGGAACTTAATTGATCTGAAGCATGTAGTTCGGGTTGCAGATACATTTTACAATAGCAGTCTTATATGCATTTTTTGTTTAAAACCCAACATAGAAAAAGCCTAATCTCTAGATACTGTGGTGGGATTTTGGCGAATGCTATGTAGAGTTAGGATAATGTATTTTGCTAACATTGTTTTTGTTCATGGTACGAAACTTTTTTGCTGTCGAATTTTTCAGGACTAGATGTTCACAGTATTTACCTTTGCTTGTGAATGCAGAATGTGCAAGAAGCAGACAGGCCAGCGGAAGGATTTTATATTCGTTCTGGGATAACTGTGGTGCTTAAAAATGCAGTGATTCCAGACGGTACAACTATTTAGAAGATCATAGGAACTGTCTGCAGGTAAGCACATGCAAAAAGTAAATAATTAGGGCGTATAGTGAAGATCTTAGAGCTGTGCATTGTGATATAAGATTATTCTGATATGACATAGGTGGTCAGTATTGGCTTCCAACGACTAGAAATTTTCCAGTCCTTGTCTGAATTGAACTGCACATGATAGTTTGTACAAATAAACATCAGCACATGATAGATTTATCAATTTGCAAAAATATTTGTAGTAAAGATGAATAAAGTCAATGGTGTCATATATATAAGAAAGAAAGGAGGCAGAGGAAAAACCTGTATAGGCAATTGCAAATAGAGTCCAGCTGGCATTCTGTTAAGCTTCCTTGTGAACAAAACATGAATACTTTGAATTTCTTGGTGACTCCTTCGAGATTATGCTTTGTCACTGATTCATAAATCCATGCTTGTAAATTGCAGAATACCAACACCTCAATGAAGTGTTTACCTCTGAAACGCACCATTGAAGGCTCACCGCAGAGGAGTTTGACACCGGAGTTCGACACCGATGCAGCGAATAAAACCTAAACGTCACAAAAGGATCACAAGGCGGCGGTCGGTGCAGCAAAGAAGTTTGGAGTTGTGGATAAAGGAACAGACACACCAGCAGTCCAGCAGCATGGCCAGACCATGAGACGACCGCAGGCTCTTTTCTTTCATAAGCTTCAGCTAGTGCTGGCGCGCGCATAGCAACTTTTTATTATTATTATTTTGAAGTATAATTTATGTAAGTAATTGTACATGTAGAGGCGAGGATATGACTACAGTGCGAGACAACAGTAGTATAGTATAGGGCATTATATAATGAGCAGAGTAGCAAATAAGGGCGTTTGGTCTCTTTTTCATTTGAAAAAGAAAAAAACAGAATGATTCCCATTTCAGCAGATGAACTCAGTATATAAGAAGTTGAACAGGGGAGGGTGCCAGCTGTCGGTGCTGTCGAGTGTCGACCATCGTATTATTTACTACCGGTGGTGCTGCCATCGAAAGTTGATGGCAGTTTGGTTAAGGGGCTGGGTCGCGTTTTCTTCATCTTCCCTTTTTTTTTACGTTGATGGGGTCAGTTTTTTTTTTTGACAACCATCTCAAACTAATTAGCAGCAAGAGGCTGCTAGGATCCTTGTCTGACCAACGGTTACAGAGGGCAGTGCATCCAACATTGGGCACTGTTGAACATGGTGCACACTTGTGCAAACTGGTACATAATTGTGAAGTTGAACTACAGAAGACTCAAAAGCTAATTTGGCTAAATTGTCTGCTATGCAGTTCATCTTTCTAACTTAACAATCCGAGGTATTCTTCCTTTGGTGTAGTCATCAAAAATCTGAGTGTAGAACTTCATTCTCCAATCAGGAAGTGATGTGGAGTTTCTGGAGTTGAGAATGTCCACAAGAGTAGCACAATCTGAATAGAAAACAATAGAATTGGAGTTCATCTTGTGTAACACCACCGCAGCCAGAGCCATGGGTGCTGCTTCAGCCGAAATCACAGAATGAATCCCTTTTAGAGAGGCTCTAATATGTATGTGGTTGGCCGGTTGCGCCTGCAAATCAATGATATGTATTCCCAATCCAGCCCTTCTGGGGAAAGGATTAGTATTATTCAGTATAACCAAGGAAATGAGGAGTGTTGGCAATATTTGGATTGTCTGATTCATTTCTACAATGTAGAGGGGAGGAAGAAGAGGTTTGTTTGTTGGAGAGAGAGTTGATTTTCATTAGTATCCCCTGTTTGCATAGTAGCCTCCAGATAATTCGTCCTGTGGGTAGCTGCTGCCATAAGTACCTGAAAGAGTCCAAATTTTTCTATGGAAACGTTTCTAGCTTTCCATATGTACCACAAAATAAAAAGGACTTCTGACAGTTTTTCATCAGTGAGATTTGTTGAGAAGAATAGTCACACCAAGACTGGATAACATAAGCTATTAGAAAGAGAATGAGTCATATACAAGAAATTGAGAAATAGAAATAGAACATGAAAAAGAAATTGAGAAATAAAAAGAGAACATGAAAAGTAAGGGGGTCTTCCTCAGGTTACTCACTTACTCGAGAGATCTTCTTTGATTTCATCTCGGGATTTTCTTCGGTTACCCTTCTCCGATTTCATCTTGTGATCGCGTAGTAGTCGCTACGGGTTGTTATAGATCTTATTTTATTTGACCTTCTTGACGTTTTGCTCTCAATCATTAACCATGGACTATTAATATTGGTTATATGAAATCCACTGTTTCTTCATAATCGCGTTTGTAAAAGTACACAATTACTTTGTTTGGAGAAGTAACCTTTCTTACATTAACACGGTCTTCTAGACATCACTTTGACTACTATTTTCAACAATAAAATAATCATGAAACATAGTACTAGAGTATAATATATGATAATATTTTTGAAATATCTAAACTTAACACTAAAATATCATTTATACCTAAAACATTAGTTTTTTTAGAACAACCTAAAACATTAGGTGATCTTGACATTTCTTTCCTAGTAGTAACAATTATAGTAAATCGGTCCAACAACCATCATTTCGGAACCGGGCGCAGCCCAAATGAGAGAGCCTCAGAAGCAGCGGAAATATAACTTCTGGAAGTTTTTTCTCTATCAACTTCTAGTGTTAGTGTTTGAGATTCGTGCAACCACTCGCGACCCTTGGATCTCCACTGCTAACCCTAGCTCCCTCTCTCCTACCCCTGCGCCTCCTCCCCTCCCGAGCTCGACCCACGTCGCGCCGCCGCCGGCCCCCTCCCCGCGTGCCGCCGGGCTTCGCGCCGGTCGCCCCCCCCCCCTCGCGCGCCACCGCGACCGCCATGGCCGGGGGCCGCGAGCTCCCCGCCCGCCCGACGCGCCCGGGCTCGCGCCTCCCACCGGCGCGCCGCCGGCCGGCCAGCCGGCACGCCCCTCCTCCCACCGGCGGCGGTCCGAAGGTAGAAGTAAGGAAAAAAATGCTGATTTTTTCCCTGAAAAATCTTGTAATATTTTGAGAAAATGTTGATCAACATTTTAATGAAAAATGGTGATGAAACGTTCCGTAAAAATGTTGAATCTAACGTTTTCTCTCAAAAAATGTTGATACAACTCTTCTCAGAAAAATTTTGGTTGAAAGATGTTGACTCAACATTTTCGTTGAAAAATATTACAACATTTTCTAAAAAATATGGAACATTTTCTAGTGCACGGGCTGGTAGAAAAATAATAATAAAAAAAGCTGTTTAGATGAGTTTCGGTGGCTGAAAGTTTGCATCGTTATCCACCTTCCCGCAGACACATGGGCTGAAAGTTTACCCAAGCAGCAGATGGAACCGGCCGACCTTTGGAAGGCTTCGGCGCAACTCCCAAAACCCACTTCGCCGCCTCCTCTTCCCCACCTCCGTCCATTTCGCCGTTGATCCGCTTCGCCGGCCGCCGCCGTCGCCTGCGCTTCCTCTTTTCCGTTCGCTACTCGCCAGCACGTCTCCATCTGCTTCTTAAGCTTTTCCCATTCGCCGCCGCAGCCGCCGCCACCTGTCTCCTAGGCCGTATGAACCAGGGATGCTGCCCCCGCCTCCGACCGCTCTACTTTCTCCGCCGCGGCATCCACTCCACCTCGGCGTCCATTCCGGCCGACGCCGGCACAGATGCCACCCTCTTGGGCCGCCTCACCCGCCTCCTCCTCCTGCATCGCTTCTCCGCCGCCGCCGGCCTCCTCTCCTCCTCCTCCGGCGCCCTCACCCCTTCGCTCCTCCATGCAGCCCTGCGCCGGGTCCGTCTCGACCCCGACGCCGCGCTGTACCTCTTCCGACTCGCCCCGTCCCGTCCGTCCCTGCTCGCGCACGCCCAGCTGCTCCACATCCTGGCCCGCGCCCGCCGCTCTGCCGACGCCCGCGCTCTCCTTGCTTCCCTCCTCTCCGCTCGGCCTCCGGCCCCGCCTCTCTTTCCGCACCTCGTTGAGGTCTACAAGGAGTTCACCTTCTCCGCGGCCTCCTTCGACCTGCTTCTGCGTGCGCTCGCTAACACCGGCCACCTGGATGGCGCCCTCCAGGTGTTCGACGAAATGGGGAAGCTCGGGTGCCGCCCCACCGTTCGGTCCTGCAACAGCATGCTCAACAAGCTATCGCAAGCTGGGGACCTGGGCACCGTGGTGGCCATGTTCGAGCAGATGCAGCGTGTCGGGACTCTGCCAGACGAGTTCACCGTGGCCGTCATGGCGAAGGTGTACTGTAGGGATAGGGGAGTGGAACATGCGGTTGAGTTTGTGGAGGAGATGAAGAAGAAGGGTGTGGATGTGAACCTGGTGGCATATCATGCGCTGATGAATGGGTACTGTGAGATGGGGCGGACCGAGGATGCAAGAAGGGTGTTGGATTCACTGCCCAGCAGGGGTTTGTTACCAAATGTAGTGACATATACCTTGCTTGTGAAGGGATATTGTAAGGAGGGGAAGATGAAGGAGGCTGAGGATGTCATAAGGGAGATTAGGAAAAACAAGCATCTTGCTGTTGATGAAGTTACCTATGGTGCTGTGATCAATGGCTACTGCCAAAGGGGAAGGATGGAGGATGCAGTTAGATTACAGAATGAGATGATTCATGTTGGGCTCCAGGTAAATCTGTTTGTGTACAACACAATCATCAATGGGTACTGCAAGATGGGCAAAGTGGTGGAAGCACATAAGATTTTGCATGAAATGGAAGGTGCTGGTGTGAGGCCAGACACATACAGTTACAATAGTCTAGTTGATGGGTATTGCAGAGAGGGTTTGATGAGCAAGGCTTTTGAAATTTGTGATACGATGGTAAATAATGGATTCACAGTGACAGTAGTAACATATAATGCTCTTTTGAAAGGTTTTTGCTCACTTGGTTCGATTGATGATGCACTTAGATTGTGGTTCTTGATGTTGAAGAGATCTGTTGCACCTAATGAGATTAGTTGTAGCACTTTGCTTGATGGTTTCATCAAGGCAGGTAAAACTGAGAAGGCCTTGAACCTTTGGAAGGAAACCTTAGCAAGGGGACTAGCAAAAAACATAACTACATTTAACACGGTTATCAACGGGTTGTGTAAGATTGGGAGGATGCTTGAAGCAGAAGAGCTTCTTGGCTGGATGAAGGAATCAAGATGTTCTCCTGATAGTATAACTTACAGAACAATAGTTAGTGGTTATTGTAAGACAGGTGATATGGTTGGAGCTATTCGCATTATGAAGGAAATGGAAACTTTAGGTTTTGCTCCTTCAATCGAATTGTTCAATTCTTTGATAACTGGACTCTTCATAGCTAAGCAATGTGGAAAGGTGGACGACATACTCTTTGAAATGAGTACAAGGGGACTTTCTCCTAACACAGTTACTTATGGAGCTCTGATAGCTGGATGGTGTAAAGAGGGAGATCTGCAGAAAGCATATAACCTGTATTTTGAAATGGCAGGGAAAGGCCTGACTCCAAACCTTTTTGTTTGTAGTTCTTTAGTGAGCTGTTTCTATAGAAAGGGGAAGGTTGATGAGGCAAATTTGGTGCTGCAAAAAATTGTAGATACTGACATGATTCCAGATATCAGTGCAACCAGACTTGAGATTGGGAAATTAGCAAATGCACTTGATACTGTTGCTGGTGGAAATCTTCATTCTGCAAAAATAATGTGGAACATTGTTATATTTGGTCTATGCAAATTGGGAAGGATTGAAGATGCAAAAAATGTGTTTGCAAATCTAAAAGGCAAGGGATTTGTTGCTGATATTTTCACTTATTCTAGCCTCATCCATGGTTGTTCCACTTCAGGATTTGTTGATGTAGCTTTTGATCTGAGGGATGAGATGTTAAGTGTTGGTCTCACTCCAAATATCGTAACCTACAATTCACTCATATATGGACTTTGCAAGTCTGGGGAGCTATCAAGGGCAGTTAGTCTTTTTAAGAAGTTGCAGTCAAAAGGTATCTCCCCTAATGTTATCACGTACAATACAATAATTGATAAATATTGTAAGGATGGTCACGTAACTGAAGCCTTTAAGTTCAAACAAAGGATGATAGAGGACGGTATTAAGCCTACTGTGTTCACCTATTCTATACTGATCCATGGTCTTTGTATTAACGGTTATATGGAAGAAGCAATCAAGCTTCTTGACCAAATGATTGAGAATAATGTGGATCCAAATTATGTTACATATTGGACGCTGATCCAAGGTTACATTAGATGCGGTGACATGAAAGAGATTTCAAAGCTTTATGATGAGATGCATATCCGTGGACTTCTTCCCACCCGTGTTGCTGGAGATGTAAAGCAAGCATGTCCTGTTATGTACAATCAGAATGGGAATACACGTCACATGAAGATGTACTGCTAGTCTACACAAAAATCATATAGTTTGACAAAGGTAAGTTAGGTTGATGTTATTGTTATTTGATTCATCCCACAATACACTAGTTTCATGTTATATGGTATTATTTAACTTCCAGCTTACAGATAGATCACATCCACAAGTTGTATGGCGTTTCGACCATCACTCGTGACTGAGAGACAACAAGATGGTCACCTCCCAATCTGTTGAACTCTCTTCTTCCTAGAGAGCATCTGCTGCGGCTTCTGCACCTCACAGGTCATCATGTTGCTGCAGTGAGGTGGTATGTGTGACCTCCATTCAAGAACCTTGAATCTCCCATGAGGTACAACACTACTATTATTACCAAAGAAGAGATCTCGAACACTCATCAGCCTGCCATCTGATAGTCATCAAGGATCACGAAATATTCAGAGGAAGCACTACTGCTTGCTATCCAAACAAACACCAGGTCCACAACTCCCTGGCAACTGCGCTTGAACTCCCTGGCAACTGCCAGAGCTGGAGCATGAGTGCTGACCTGCTGTGTAGGTGGTGAAAAGGTGGGCACTTGCCCCTTGGCAGTTGGCACTCAAATTGCACGGCTGACCATCATGATTGTTTTGAAAAAATAATTACTGCTTATTGCTTAATAATGATAATTATAAGTGCTAAGTAAATCATCAAATTATAACCAGTCTGTCAAATTAATGCTTTGCAGTGCCTATCAACTTTTGTTTGTTTTCTTCAATATACTACACAATATTTTAGTTGCATTTCCACAAATTGTGACTTAACAGTAGCAGTCGCGGATTCCTGTTGCGATCCATGACATTGATTGAGCTGCGCGATACCTGCAGGAGATATTCATCAGTTGCTGTATCTCTGCTTTTCAGGTGCCCATTGGGAGATGCCTCAGGCTGATTGATATCCTGATGAGCAACTGCATCAACGGCAAGATAAACAAGATCTACATCCTCACCCAGTTCAACTCCCAGTAGCTCACCACCACATCGTGTGGACATACAACTCTGGTGAGGGAGTTGGGTAATTGAGTTCATTGGTGGGCCCGTGGAGGTACGCTCTGATTCTAACAACAGTCATTGTGACAAATTATTGAGTTGCATGCACCAACCAGTTCAACCCAATAGCTTAAGCTTATGAGGAAAGGTGGACAATTCATACTCCAACACTCCCCCTCACGTGCAGGCTCCCCAAGGCCGCATACATGGATATTGGAGTGGGTTGTAATTATTTTAATTAACGCACCTGCCAGTATTCTAACTCGAGACCTCTGGCCCTGATACCATATTGAGTTGCATGCACCAACCACAGTTCATCCCAATAGCTTAAGCTTATGAGGAAAGGTGGGCAATTCACTTATACTCCAACACAAATAAGCCTACCATTTCGTGTCATGGGATGGGTGAGTGACTGTAACTGATGAAACCATTTTACATACTGGAATAGTGGGTAGGTGCTGTCAGCTACCCAGACAGCTGGGGAATCCAGAAAGAAATGGTTCCAGGGAACAACTGATGCTTTCAGGCAGTTCCTCTGGCTTTTTGAGGTTCTTCTTGGGTCATATCTCTTTTTTATTGCTATATTTTCTTAGGATGCTATCATTTTTTTAATATTAAATATTTCTTGATATTTGTGAAGGATGCAAGGCTGAAATGTATAGAGAACATACTGATTCTGTCTGGTGATCATCTGTACAGGATGGATTACGTGGACTTTGTGCAGGTCTCGTCTCTGTTCCAGGCTGATGCTTTAGTTTCAGGCTTATTTCTCACTGCTTGACAAAGATATGCTATTGTGACTGTTTTGCAGAAGCATGTTGACTCTGGTGCTGATATTTCAGTTGCTTGTGTTCCTATGGATGAGAGGTCATTCACCTTTCCCCCTTAATCCCTTTTGAATGTGTTCTTTGTCTTGGTATTTCAACTAGTCTTCAGTTTGCTAACAAAGCTAAGTGATATCTCCCCTAATGCTATCACGTACAATACACTAATTGATAAATATTGTAAGGATGGTCACATAACGGAAGCCTTTATGTTCAAACAAAGGATGATAGAGGATGGTATTAAGCCTACTGTGTTCACCTATTCTATACTGATCCATGGTCTTTGTATTAATGGTTATATGGAAGAAGCAATCAAGCTTCTTGACCAAATGATTGAGAATAATGTGGATCCAAATTATGATACATATTGGACGCTGATCCAAGGTTACATTAGATACGGTGACATGAAAGAGATTTCAATGCTTTATGATGAGAGAGGTTTGACAAAGGGAAGGTAGGTTGATGTTACTGTCATTTGATTCATCCTAGATCATATTTTCATGTTACATGGTACTAATAAACTTTCAACTTACAGATATATCACATCTACAAGTCGTATGACATTTCAAGTTTTGACCATCACTTGTGACTGGACAACAAGATGGTCACCTCCCAGTCTGTTGAACTCTCTTCTTTCTAGGGAGCATCCACCACGGTCTCCGCACCTCACAGGTCATCATGTAGCTATAGTGAGGTGGTATGTGTGACCTCCATGCAAGAACCTTGAATCTCCCATGAGGTACAACAGTACTACTATTACCAAACAAGAGATCTCTAACACTCATCATCTGGGGGCCTTCTTCACTCTGTGTCGAGCCTGCCATCTGATAATCATCAAGGATCACGATATATTGAGAGGAAGGACTACTGCTTGCTCTCCTGACAAACACTGGGTCCACAACCTGCCAAAGATCAACGAAGTCCTCGCGGAAGAGCAAGAGGTTCACACGCTTGAACTCCCTGGCAACTGCCAGAGCCATGCTCCAGGATTTGGCGTCAAAATTGCCTTCCAGCAGCCTACTGAAGACGCTTGCGCCGAAGAAACAACCGTTCATCTCCCACGCCAGGTCCATGGCCATCGACGCCACCCTGGGGTGGTCCTTCAGATCCGTGCTTCCAAACGTACGCACCTTGAAGAAGTACCAGTAGGCTTCTTGGGTGAAGGGTCGCACTGCCAAGGGTTGTGTTGTTCCTAGCCTCGCAACCTTGTCCGATCGGCTTGCAACTATGATCTTGCTTCCACTTGCAATCTGATGCCTGCAGTCCGAGTACAGTTTCAACCACACATCTTCGTTAATGTCCCCAGTGAGCTCGATGATCACCAATGTCTTTTCTCCTCCGACGAGTGCATGGTCATGATCGTGAGACTTGATCAGGGCACAGTTACCAAGAGTTGGTACTGTCTTCACATCCCTTATACTATCTTGACTGTAACGCAGGATCTGAGAGAAGTGGCTGCGGACCCTCTCGTCGTTGCAAGCATGCTCGATGATGGTTGTCTTGCCGACTCTCCCGGTTCCGATGATCGGCAGGACTGCGGGGGTTTCTGACTCCCCTGTCGTGTCTGCTCGCAACAGGAAGCTCAAGACCTGGTCCATCTCCATTTGGCGACTGAACATACACTTGTCCAGGAGCAGGTGCATGCTGTACGGCTGCCGGCACAGTCGAGGGCACCGACTCAGGTGCACGACTAGCTTGCTCACATCTCCAATGGCGATCTCTAGGTTGGCAAGGACTTCGGTGACCCGCTCATAGTCACTTGAGCTGCTGCTGCTGCCGCCTCTTCTAAGGAGCCGGAGACGTTTGGCAGGATTGAACATGGATGTTGAGAAGGAGGGGCTCACCACAGCTTGCTTGGGATCGTCGTCGTCTTCGGGTTCTTCTCGGAATCTCAAGGCGTCCAGCACGCGGTACCCTCTGTACATCTCCTTCTGCAGCCGGTCCAGCTGCCGCAGCATCGCCTGGTTCGTGACGATCCGCTGCTGGGACTCCTCGACAATGACGTGAACTCGGTGGAGAAGCCTTTGCAGAATTGCAGGTTGTTCAGCGCCTCCTCCACCGGTGCTGCCGCCGTCAGGCTCGAGCACTTGTCGATCAAGAAAGATACGGCTCTGCTGGTAAGGTCGCTCAAGATTGCAGAGAAGATGATCATCGCCATACCGAAATACCTCCTCACCAGTCACCATGATGTATATGGCAGCAAATGAGCTTGTCGCTTGCTTCTTGCAGCGGTTCAGGACTCCCGAGGCACCGTCATCAAATGTTTTGCAGAGACGAGTGTAGAATTCGCGAGAGAATCCGATCATTTGACTGTCTGACGTGAGCTGGACATGCCGCGTTTCTCACGTTTGTTTTTAAGAAAAAAACTAAGAGAAGACTAGGTCTAAAAGAAACCTACGAGAAGACTTCTTACTGTAGAAAATTCAACCCGATTCGACCCGCAAAGCAAAACTTTATATGACCCTATACTTTGGGGAAAGACCATTTTATTATTCTCATCTATTTATTTTTTCACTTAACCCCTTTTAGTCATGAACTATTTAATTTGGTCCAATCCACTCCTGATTATATTTCTCTTTTTTATTTCTTCATGTATAAATTGAGTTTTAATTTTAATTTTAATTTTTGCCTGTTGACTTACAACATGATAATCTCTCTACGTTAGAAAAGACATTATCATTTTTGTATGATTACTTACATACAATTTTGTATATTGTATCTAAGATCAACTTCCATACAATCCCCTTCTCCTCGAAATAACCCTGTCTTGTCTCCTCTGTCGCCCGCTCAGGCCCCCTCCCTCTCTCCCCTCCGTCGTGCTCGTCGGCGGTGAGAAGGGGTAGGGGACCCCCTCCTAGTAGATCTAGTAGTTATGATTTTAGTTGCCTCTATGGCTGTCTCCCTCCGTGGAAAGTGTTGCCTCACCTTCGCCACCGCCAGCCTCTTTGGCCTCTTCGGTGTCGTCGTCTCCGAGGTCCAGGTATGCTTAAATAAACTACCAACTTCCCTTCGCCCGACGGATCTTCTCCCTTCCGCATCCACGCCACTCCCACTGCATCTCCCTCAAGATCCGCGCCGCTCTGCCCCGCCACCACCGCCGCTCCACTCCGTCGCCCCTCTTCCCACGCAGCCTCCGTTACTGCAGATCCAAGCCCATCTGAGCACAAACCCATCGGGCGCAGGCCAGATGAACTCGCCTCCATCGGGGATTCGACTTCGAGCCTCATCACTTGCCGCAGACAACGAGAAGACCACATATCAGTCGGTCGTCCGGTGTGGATTTCTTCAGCGCTCTGTCGCCCTCCTTCAACCGACGCAAGGCGTGGTCCCTCCATTCGGGTGTAAGCCCCCTCGGCGCCCTATGGCCCACCGCCGGTGAGTTCGTCTCCGTCAACGCCACTGTGGATCTTTTGTTACTTTGGTCTATGGACCTTCTAGTAATACGACCTTCTTTGAAGGTTCATTCTGTAAAATGGCCGTTTAATATATATAAAGTTGTTATTGTGAAAAAAGAAATGCTTCATGCTTGTAGTAAAAAGTAATGATGGAAATCATGTGGAATTATAAATCATCATGTGTACTGAGCAAGAAAATAGTTGCATTGAAGAAGTTGGTCGGGATGCTTAGAGATATGACTCTCTGGAACACTGGTATAACTTAAGCGCTTTACAATGGAGGCGGCTGAATAAGATACACTTCACGAGGAGTAAGAACTTCTGTGTCCGCGAGCCTTCCAATCCAGAGGCTCCGGCGATCACAATTTACAAGCATGCGCGTAGTAAAAAAAAAAACGTTCACCCTTTCTTGAAGAGCCCGCCGAGGAACCCGCCGCTCTGCTCGGCCGCCGCCGCCTTGCCGGCGGTTATCTTCGACGACGGCGCGGCCTTGCCCCCCACCTTGTTGAGGACGGGGTCCGTCTCCAGCAGCTGCTCCTCCTTGTACAGCGCGCCGAAGATGGCCTCGAACAGGCCCTTCTGCTCCTGCTTCGCCGCCGCCGCCGTCACCACCTTCGTCGCGGCGGGGACGGTGCTGCGCGCGCTGGACGGGCGCACCGCGCGGCGGCCCAGAGCATTCCTCGTCCTGCCGCCGGCCGGCGATGCCGCCGCCGGCGCGACCGTGCCGAAGCTTACTGATGACGCCATGGGTGTGTGTGGCTCTGCGTGCTGCGTGCGTGGACGGGGACCAAGAGTTATTGTGGCGTTTCAGTCTTTTCAGGGTCTTGTATCGGGCCCGGAAGCTCGTGGCATCCACAAGCGGCTTATCCGGACCAGCGCATTCAGTTTGTGGGTGGCAGAATATTCATGTGATTTTGGCATTTTTAACGGGCAAATGTTCCGAACACCAACTTAAGTTGGCAGCGCCGGCAGCCACAAGCATGAAAAGATGCATGTCTGGTTGTTGAGCCAAAGGCTACTACATGCAATTTGTACTTTAAGTTAATTTTTTAATTAAATTTATAAAAGAAGCTTTGCTATGGTATCTCTTCCTTACGATTCCTAGCTAATACCGAGAGCAGGCAAGTCGTGCGCAGGCCTCGACCGTCGGATCGCACGCATAGACAGCCCAGGTAGCCCAGTGTTTTTGCAGAAAACCCCTCGGGCTTCACCAAAATACCGCTGCCGTCCCCAGCGGCCTCCCCGCCTCCCTCTCCTCTCTCCTTCACGTTAGGGGCGGCGGAAGCGGCGCGCCGGCCCGACGTCCGGCGAGCGGGCGCAGCCGTCCTCCAGCGCAGTCACGGCCTGCGTCCGGTGCGGGCGCGACTGGCTCCAGCACGAGTGGACGGGCGCGGCCGACGCGGCGCGGCCTCCGGCGGAGGAGCGGGCACAGGCGCAGCCTGCCTCCGACGCGGGTTTGCGGCGTCACGTGGTACAATGCGTGTGCGACCAGCTGTTCCGTGAGCTAGGGGGGTCCGTCGCCCCGGACTTCGAACGCCGTCGCTGCCCCCGCTGGCCCTGGCTTTCGAACGCCCTCGCCGGACCCGCGGCCTGAGGCCGCCTCTGCGCTTCCCTGCAGCGCCGCCGTGAGATGCTGCTGAGGTAGGAGGAGGCCGCCCCCTCCTCGCAGCTGCAGCTGTCAACCTGTCACCGCATCCTCGTAGCTGCGACTACAAAGACGAGCACCGTCAAGACTCGAGCTACTCCCCGGCTCCGCGCTACCACCTACTCCACGAGAAAAACCACGATCCTCCTCTGCTCACGAGGCATGAGCTGCTACAGTGACACCTCCATGTTGTTCGATGAAATAACCATTCATAATTGTAAGTTGCAACTTCTTCCTTGCCTCCCCAGCGCTTACTCTTCCTTCAACAAATCCTTGGTAACAATTTCTTTTCAGTTGCCTTGCAGATAACAGACGGCCAACCTAGCATCTTTATTAAACTCAATGTAGAGTTGTCAGCGGTTCAAACTACTCCCTCCCTTCCTAAATATAATCATTTCTCGATTTCTACTTATCACGTCGGACCATTCATCTTATCCGAAATTTTGTGAAAATTTAAAAGCACTTATGATATGTTTGTCAAAAAAAAGAAATTATGATATACTTCAAATATATACAATGATAAAACATGTCATAACACAATAAATAATATTTTCATGTCTTTTTTGAATAAAATGATTGGTCAAACGTGAACAGCGAATGCTTCTATTTAGGGACGGTTGGAGTATTACAAATTTGATAATGTTCTCTTCCTGACAAGTGACAACTATACATGCTTTTGGCATGAAAGGTATTCTCCCCAAGCTATGATCCATTCTCCATATTCATTAATTCTCCATTGCTAGCACTTAGCAGCATACCACCTCTTGGAACTTATAGTTGTTTCCAGTTTTAGACATATCTACAACTATCTCCTATGCAATTTATAATCAACAATCTTATAACTGTAGAAAATAAACTGAGAATGATACAAATGAAGGGAGCTGCCCACATACTTGAGGGCAGCAAGAGAAAGAGAATGGAATGGAGGCCATTGCCAATCCAAAAGTGTTCAACGTGCAGATGAACGCGACAAAACTGACATAGCGTCAAATCCAGAAAAGAGACCTCAGTCACCGTTCCTAAATCTACAAAATTCTGATCAATGCACATTTTTTCCACTGCTAATTTATTTAGTAAATATGTTTCATCTCAAATATTCTCAGTATATACAATGCTATCTCAACATGCATTTCAGATAACTTAGAATTTCCATTGCGTAACTTCAAACCGGGTTCAGTGTTATGGGTTATCGTACTGTTCGTCTGGCTTATCAGCCACCAATGGTGATACTTTTTTCTCAGAACAAATCAGCCACCAGCTACTAGCCAGCAGTACTTTTTTCTCAGAACAAATCAGCACCAGCCACCAGTCGTCAGCCTGACCAACAGGCCGTATGCCCGTATGTATATATTCATCATGATTCCAAATAGAATTCAATGTTTGTAATTTCAATGTATCCAAAAGGTTGGAGCTATTATTTTGAAAATGACACATCATGACTCGATGAACTTTGGGTTTCAAAATCATCGGAACTGACCTCAAAGTTAGAGAAGCCTTCAACTGTGCTTATTTGCCTTAGCAAAATCTCCCTTTGGTCTTAACTAAATTTTTAGCATTTCAACAACTTCACTTAACTAAATTTTCAGAAAGACATAAAATTAATATCCTGAACATGTTTCTCGATGAAGGACACTGGTCTAGCGTGGCAAAGCCGTGTTGCCTTTCTAGTTTGTATTGGTACTTGGAAGTACATGTGGTATTTGTAAGTATTTTCTTTTCTTATTATTTTTTAAAAAAGATCTTAATAAATTTACACACAATTTAAAACATATTATAGTAATTTCTCAATATGGTTGGTACTTCTGTGTAGGTACTTTCTACTACTTTCGCCTTGGATTTTGTTAGATGGACAACTCTTGTCAATTTGAAGCACTCTAAGTTTTTTTATAGAAGTAGTTTTTTACCCGAATCAAGATTGGTGGTGGCTTGAAATTTAAAAAGACTCTGGCGTGCCTAATTTTTTTTTTGGGCAATAGCTAGTTAGTTTGCAAATCAAAATATGATCATTTTATTAGACATGATCTGATTTATAGGATTTTCTTTTTCAAATACATTTTCGATTGAACCGTGGTAGGGCTCTACTCCATCATTCGTTTCTACCTATTTCGATTTAGAGAAGTTTCGGTGCGTATCCTTTATTTGACTTTACACGTTGTTTTGGTTCGGAGGTGAGTTATCGATGGATTGACCCAATTTTGTTTGGCATCAATGCAATACGTTATCAAGCACCACTCAACCTACGTCAGATCACCATTAGTTTTTACAAAAATATAGATATTAATTTTTGGAAGCAATATAGTTATTATCAATATAATAATGAGAAATACTTTCATCTGACAAGAATAATAGTATAGGACGCGGCTATTGTACGAGGCGGCGCCGTACTTTAGGTTGTGTTGCGGCCCAGAAGCCGTACATATAGGCGGTACGACTCGTGTCCCCCCCCTCCCCCCGCGTTATTATTTGGCACTGGTGGCCCCCCCATTTTTTGGCGGCAAAACACACAGCCCCCCCCCCCCCCCCCCCCGCGCGCCATCTTAACCCTAGGGTTATTTCGCGTTGCTGGGTGGCGGCGCAAAAACCAGGAGACCTAAAATCCCCACCAGGAGACCTAAAAAATCCCCCCCAGGAGACCTAAAATCCCCACCAGGAGACCAAGAATAGGAGCAGAAAAATCAAAGGACAAGGCGTGTAAAGAAATCAACATTCCAGGTACGATTGAGCAACTCTTAAATCAGTTTGACAGCTTAGTCGGGAGGAGAAAATCCAGGCAAAAATAACCCTACAGATAGGCGAGATTGATTCAAGTCAAAGATGCACAACATATCCGAGAGATTTTCTTGGTTCGATTTGGTTAAAGAACCCGGTGCGGACATGCGCTGCACACAATTTGGTTTTTTTTGGTTTGCCTGCCATGGTTGGGAATTGTTAAACTTGACTACTGCTTTGTGTATGTACATCATATCAGCTTCATATGTCCAAGACTTTTCTCTCCAGCGCCATCATGTAGTTCCCCCCTTTCTCCAAAAAACTGCAGCAAAAAAACACAAAAAAAGCAGGGTGGAAAAAGTTAGTGTGCGTAATCTAGTTTGTTGCAAGAAAAAACCATAAATTGTCTAGATTAGTACACAAAACTGCTGCGCGAGAAACCGTCGTAAAAATATTTTGGGTTGGATCTGTGTGGTTTTCTAGATCAGTATAGTTTCCTATGTGTTATCGTCAAAAAAAACATCCGAATGTTTTTTGTTCTTTTGGCTGTTTAACTAACCTGAAAGGGGTAATGAACATATATCTATGAACACAACCACATAGTTGGCTAGACTATTATGCAAACATGCCTCCGCGTTCTTATTTCCTTGGCTGTCTAACTGTCTTATGTTGGTTGGGTTTTTTTGTCAAGGGTGCGAAAAATGGACTTGAACCAATTGCCGCCTGAGTTTGATATTGACTTCATTGATTTGGAAGCTGCGGAACCAACACTTTTTACACAAAAGGAGTCGGCAGTTGCTTTTGGGGGACCCAATGATCGCAACTATGTCCTTGTGCCGCAACAATGTTGACGTCGCTGATGTGCACCCACAGGTGGTTGATAACTCTAACCCTTGTGACAGTCAGTATGTTGCTCCAGCTGCCTTGTTTGCTGAAGAAAAAGGATTGCATGGTATAGCGGAAGGTGATGGAAACCTTGATGATATTGCTGAAGAGGTGTGGTGCACACCCCCTGTCCCACATACTAGGCAGACATTTGGTACTAAAGAGGAAGCAAAATCTTACTATAATGCTTATGCAAAGAGAATTGGTTTCTCAATTCGCGTAAGTGCTACACGACTCTCAACTTCATCAAGGCAGCAGCGCAAAGTGATATATGTGTGCAATAAAGAGGGTCGCGGTAGAAAAGCTAAGGAAGAAGCAGATGATAACGACTCTCTTTGGACAGAGTCGATTCTGAAGATGAAGATGATGGTGACAGAGAAGATCTTAGGAAGAAGAAGCTTGATGGTAGAAAAAAGAGGAAGAGGGAAAAGATGTTGCACACTGGATGCAAAGCAAGGATGGTTGTTAATCTCAAAGAAAGTAGGTGGCATGTGACCTATTTTTTGGCCAACCACAACCATGATGTGGTTGTCAAACCTTCTTTGAAAAAGTTCCTAAGATCTCACAAAGGGATCCCGCAAGCAGAGAAGGAGTTTATTACCCTATTGCATGGGTGCAACTTAACCTCTGGACGCATCATGCAACTTATGAATGAAATGTACGGGTCTGCACAGATTGTGCCTTATGGAAGTAAAGACATCAGCAACTTTAGGTCGAATATTCGAAGGACTGACAGGTATAAAGACATGCAGCAAGCCATAGACCGATTCAGGGAGATACAAGCGGAGGATCCAAATTTCTACTGCAAGGTAAAATTGGATGACAGAGACAGGGTGGAAAGTATTTTTTGGGTTGATAGTGCAGCAAGGCAGGCTTACATTGATCTGTACCATGACTGTGTGTCTTTTGATGCTACCTACATGACCAATATGTATGATATGCCATTTGCTCCGTTCATTGGAATAAACAAGCACGGCAATCAATTCGGTTGGGGTGCGCGTTTTTGAGGGATGAGAAAAAACCTAGCTATGTGTGGCTATTTCAAGCATTCTTGGATGCTATGAGGGGGAAGACTCCCATGAACATTATAACAGATCAGGACACTGCTATGAGATATGCCATTGCGCTTGTGTTCCCTAACTCTACACACAGAAACTGCCGCTTCCACATTATGGACAAATTTTCAGGGACTATAGGTCCGGTGCTTGATCAAGATGAAGAGTTGGAAGATGATTTCAAAGAATGCATGAACCACACGGTTACTCCGACTGAATTTGAGGCAAAATGGGCTGCTATGCTGGACAAGTACAGTTTGCAGGGCAATGAACATTTTCATCACTTGTATGCCCTCAGAAGCACTTTTGCCCCAGCGTTCTTCATGCATTCGTTTTTCCCATTCCTACAATCAACTCGGCGCGTGAGGGCTTCAATGCGGTGTTGAAGACATATGTGAACCCAAATATGTCAATATTACATTTTGTCGAGCAATACCGGAAGATCCAAGACAAAATCCATGTTGCCGAGGGCGGGGAGGAATTTAAAACGATGATAAAGACGAGGAGGAGATGGTCGAGATTTCCTATAGAGCGTCATGCTTGCTACTATATACACGAAGAAGCTCTTCTACTGATTTTCGAAAGAGTTTGAAAAACATGCGAATATGACATGAAACAAGAGAGCGAGATCCACTACGGGTTGGTGCCTAACAATACGCGTGTGTATGGCTATGGCGGAGAGAATACATTGTGACAGCGATTGTTGATGAGCAAAGTTACTATTGTGAATGCTGCAAGTTTGATAGGGATGGTATTCTTTGTTGCCACATTCGAAGGTGTTTGTCACCTTAGGAATTAAAACCATTCCAGATAACTACATACTTGAGAGGTGGGCTCAGGATCCGCTTATGGCCCCGACGGAGGGTGGAGATGCTCGCTAATGTGTTTGTTCAAATTACGACTTAGTAGCCCATGGCATGCCTTTGAGTGGGCGAAGGACTTTGTGGTTCACAAATGCATGCTAGAGCTTTTGCGGGTTTGGCAAAAGATGGTTGTATGTCTAATGAAGCATATAAGGCTATGCGGACTATATAAAGATCATGCGGGCTAAGCTAAATGAGTCAAGAAGAAAAGAAAGTCTCGTAAGCACATGAGCACTGGGGCAGTGCCAGCATCTGCGTCGTCTACCTCTACACCAGCGTTGATGCACATGTTGGCGGGTCGGGATCAGCTGCTGTTGCCCCTGCCCAGGGAGGTAGCTGTGTTGATCATACTAATTGCTTATATGTGTGTAAAAAATAAAATGCGAGTTCTGGTATGGTCTTGATGTTGCGATAGATTTCTTAGAAAAAATTGATTTATGATGTAGGTGCTGCTGATATGGAGAGGGGCTTGCCGATACGGTGGATAACCCCCCAAGATCAAGAGTCAAAGGTCGCAAGAAAGAAAAGAGGTCAAGAAAGGGATGAATGCGCGAGCCTACTAAGAGGAAGAACGGAGTGCAGCGGTGCAAGTCTACAGAACATAATATTGCACGTTGCCCTAAGAAAGCAGAGGAGGGGGGCCTTGACTTGAACCTAGTTCCTGCTTAGTAGACAGATTTGCGATTGAATGTGTGAAAAAAAGTAGTCGTGGTCAGAAATTGGTTATACATTATGTTAAATTTGCTCTATCAGACAGATATGATTGGCCGCTTTAGTAAGTTAAGTTGGTCGGTACAAACACAAAAAAGAATAGAGGTGCGGCTTATACCTGCACAATTTATTTGCTTTTATCTGCATGGAAAAAATGATGAACTCATGAATGCTTTATGGTACCCTACATTGCACAGACACATGCTTATAGTACCTACATTGCACACACACATGCTTATGATTGGCCGCTTTAGTAAGTTAAGTTGGATGGGATTGCATACATACCTCACTTGTCTAGGCGAGAATTTATGACGCCACTTTGTCTCATTTTCTTCATGTGTAAACCACTTGTGTGTGAGGAGTTTTCGGATGTTGGGCATGTCTTTGTGGCTGAAATTACAAGCTGCACGTCCATCCCAATGTTCGGCGTGCATCGGCATGTGGAAGCCGCAATCATGGCCGCAAAAAACAACAAAAAATGACATATCGCTATGCTTTGTTCTATAAACCGAGCCTCGTCTTCCTATATGCCTGATACATAAACAACAATTTGAGAAAAGAATGGAGTGTACTTGTTGTTCTCGTTGTGGGACAAAGAATAGATATTGCTTCATAATTTTGGATCCGCACTTTTGAATCCGGGTAGTATTCGCTCCAAAGCTTCTTGATTGCTTCCATCGGTTGTCGCAGCAAGTCCTTAGGTTGGTGTCTTCAAGAGTTCTCATAGAGTCGAGCACTTCAAAACGGGCGTTGCGTATGTTGAGCACCAAAAGAAAGTAGTGCCCAACATCACTAAGATTTTTTACCTTGCCGACTTGAAGCACGGGGAACATGACTGCGTTTTTTGTGATACTCGTTTTTAGATGCAAATAAAAAAGCATGTACCGTGTATACACATATTACTGAAAAAAATTGTCATCTCCTAGCATGACTAATACCGTAATTTCGAAATAGGTATCCGGACATGACTAGAAAAATTGCTAAAAAAATACTCAATAGCCTTTTGATTAAACCTTCATGATTTTGCTTCTAGGAAATTTTATTTAAATCAGGAGGCAAGTTTGCTTAAAAATTGTCTACCGATTGTATGTTTCAGGAGTGGCGAAATTTCTACCTAGCGAAAACACCATTATACCATTTTTTTCAGATTATTATAGAAAAAAAAAGACCACATACCATTTGCCTGTGGTCAAGATGGTTTGTGCCTTTGTTAAATAAACGTTTGATTTCTGCCTTCTCTAGATTGTCTTTCAATAGGTAACCCTGTACATATAAGGTGGAAAATTATGTTGTACGGGTGTGTGCAAAAAAATCTGTTACACAGTTATATGGTTCTGAAAAAACACCTTATAAAAAAATAGATGCATGTAAACAAGGAGTGCTCACAAGAATGCGTATAGGCATGACCCATTTCACAAGACCCCGACCTTAGGGTTGATTGCATATATACCAACCTCTCGCGACCGTGTTGATTAGATCTCCGCCGTGCTTCACCGATTCTCGCAAGCTCATTCGGGTAAATGTGTGTGGGCCAGAAATTGATGATTATGATCCTATGATTGAAAAACAAGGAAGAGATCAGAAAAAAAAGTTAGTATACATAAAATTGGAGCATTTGGGAAATATGGTCGATGTGGGGAGAGGGGAAAAGAAAAGAGCACATACTCCTCGCTCTTTAGGTCCCTTGATCCGTCCGGCGTGCATGTGTTTGCGAGAATTGAGTCGTAGAGCCGGCGTACTTCCTTGCTTTGAGTGAAATTGCTTTTTGGTTGCATTGTCATCATACGGTGACTTCAACGCAGCAGCCTTCCTTAGCCTCCTTGTGGGTGCTGGTTTGAACGCTGGTGTCACCGATGAGTTTGCTGATAATGGTTCCTTTCCTTTTGCCGCTACTGCTGCTGCGTCTACAGGTGTTGCCCCTTTGTCATTTAGTATTTGCACTGACTGTTCGCTGCTTCTTAGGACTGGACCCGTGTGGCTTGAGTTGAGCTCACTTGCTTGAGCTTCTGTGTCTTGAGCTTTCTTCATCTTGAGCTGTTGGATAGCGTTCTCTTCTATTTCCCGGAAAATCCTCTTCTGTTAGTTCATCCAGACACCACACAGAGCCTGGCTCGTTGAGCCAAAAAGCATTTGAGGGGGGAGGGTTTTGGGTAGAGAGCCGTCTTGCGGTGGAGTTTGGTATGGGGTCCGTCCCACAGTGTGGCATTGGTTTTGAGGGCTCTCCTTCCGTGGGGTTGGATCTTGTTCATCAATAAACTTCATTAAGTTGATTTCGGTGGTGTGAAGTCTAGGTGATTGCTCCTTGCAATCGGGACTTCCGCGTTTCTCTTTTGCATGCATCAACACCGACATGCTCCTCTTGTGGCTGCAGTCACTAACCGATTTGCTTCGCTAAACCGGGGGTCATTGGCGTGAACCGTTGAAGTTTTAGGCAGCTTTAACCTCGACCTTCGTCCTTAGCTAGGGGTGGTGGGATTGACTCTAAAGGGACAAGCTCAATCACTTCATCGAGCATCCTTAACCTCTTAATCGGCCGGCAAGTGGTCCGCTTCGTCGTCGTCCTTTGAATCTCCATCCGTTGTGTGCATCACACCGTGACCTCCGGGGAGACCATCATCCTTGCCCTCCGATGTGGGGTGCCTTGCCTCCCTAATAGTGTCACCGTTCATCGACTCGTGGCGCTTTGGGTTTGGATTGTTGGTTTGTGCATCGCTATAACTTCTCTTTTTTGTTCTCTCTTCTTCTACCTCGTTTTCCTCTTCTTCTCCATCTTCTCCATCTGACTGCCCGTCTTCTTCTCCTTCATCATCTTCGTCCTCTTCGGTGTCTATATCTTCCCATTCATCTTCTTCTTCATCCAGCTTCTTGTTCATGTTCAGAATCTTCCTCGTCTTCTGGCTCTTCGATCTGGATCGGCCTTTGCCTCTTTGATCTCCTTAAACTAGGACCATTTGTATCCCGTGCATGCATCTGTGCTTCACCAACTTCTTTGACAAATGACCCCAACAACAATGTCATTCCGCACAGCAATTTCCCTACAAAGATCGTAAATGTTCCTTGTAACCCGCATGAGGTAAACCGAAAAAACCATCGGCACTCCGCCGGCATAGGGGGGGGGGGGGGTAATGCTTTGCGGTGGAAAAAACCGCCAAATTTACCCGAGCCGGCATTCCCTCTCGGTACTTTTGAAGTCACGAATTGCAAAATGTCTTCCGGCCTGAATAGTGACTCCTGGACTGTTGTATGTGGTAGCTGCTTGAGCTGAAAAGGTTAAAGAAGAAAAGATGACATCATAATCGGGGATCGGTGTTTGTTGGCTCGAAAAAAAACGATAGGAATAGATAGCATGTGCGTTGCTGCTCCATACCTTAAGTTTCCCAAATGATCCGTCATTGTTAGTATCTAGCTTGATAAGCTCATCCAAAAGTTTCCTTGACCATGCTGCTACTCTGGGGGTTGTATCTGGTATACTCAAAGTGGGAGCGTCCAGTGCATCGGCATATAGGATCTGTGAGGGTTTGCGCAAAGAATGACAAATGAGAATAAGTGGGGGGGTGGGGAGTTTGGGTCTTCAGATCTGGCTGTTTCAAAAAACCAACTAAAAAATTGGATACTAAAATGATCCTACTTGAGCAATCAGCAATGATAACTTGGTGTCTGAAAGATATAAAGTTGCTCTCTTACTAGCATGGTTTAATGAAGTATACTAAAAAAAGGCCCAAAAAGGGGATTTGGTTTTTGCCTTTTTGATCCACATGGGATGCACTCCCCCCTCCCTAGTTTCTTCTCTACATTAGTCAAAAAAATTAGGTGCCTTATCATATACTATATGTATACTAGCACCATATATATATAGGATATAGGAAAAAAAGATCCTAGATGCACTGTTGAAAAAAAAGATCCATGCCTCATATATAAGATAGCAAAAAAATAAAATACATGAATAAAAAAAGGAAACAATAGTAACAGATCCATTCAAATCAGGCAAAAAATGCGCGGGTGCTGCTGGATGTGTTTAAAAACAGAAGATTTATAACAAAAAAAGGGTGTGTGTTGTAAGTTGGATATCCAAAACAGTAAAGATAAGGGCTAAAAAAGAGTATAATTGGATTACAAACAGTGCTAAAGTGGCTGTCCAACCAAAAAAACATTTGCATTTTTAATTTTGATAAGCTATGACTATATGAATGACTGACTTATCTGCTGAAATTAAAATGCAGTTTTATGTAGATTTGCAGAAGAGAAAAAAATGTATGGAAAAAACAAGAGATACTTACCACAAGGACGAGGATGCATCCCCTGACAGATGCTTTCTTATTAATCTTTGAAGCCGCATCCTTCAGCTGGCGTACGACGAATTGTGACCAGTTGAGATGCTTCACACGTGACAAATCAACTAATTCTGGGTAGCATCTCGGGCTTATTCCCAAACTTGTTGGAGGGCATAAGAATGTTGATATAGCAACCATCAGAAATGATCTCGGAAATCTTCATTTGCTTCCTTGTTTTTCCCGACCCTTTCACATATGGCTTCTATCCTTGGAGCCGTCCCAAACACAATGTCGTACTTGTCATGGATGAACTTGATTGCTTCCGCTTGAAGTTCATACTTTACTTCCCTCCCCAATCGTCACCAACCCCAATGTATGTGAGATCGATTGTTCGATCCACCGCGATCCTCGCCCTCCCGGTAGCACCGGCTCCATGGTATCGAGTCCGGAAGCAATCCTTGATCGCCCATTTTGCAAGGTCTCGGGGATGGTGTGGCATGCAATCCGGAGAAGCCCCCCAAAATTAACGGCCCTCCACCATTGCCCGTCGCTCCGCCGACATGTGCTCGTAGAGCTTGACAAGCCGGGAAGGTGATGCCCGATTCCTCGGACCCTACACACAGAAAAATTACGGCGATAAAAAAAATGAGTGCCAATCAAAAATAATGTGCTTTCCAAGTGATGCACCGTTTTTTGTGAGTGAAACTTACCGCATTTGTCCTTGGCGGGCGTCCCGGGAGCGTTTTTCTTTCTTCTAGTCATTGCAACAGACGCTTCTTTTTTCAACTTCGGAAAAAAAACAACACCCCCACCGGATGAAAAAACACATTTTATGTGTCACGCGCAAAAAACAAAAAAATGGATTAGATTCAAAAAATTGATAACACGTGAGGACCTAAAAAAAGTAAAAAACCTAGAAGAATTCCTAAGCCTAGTGATTAAGCGAACCATGTAGTGCCACCACACCGGGTTACAGCAAGCACAAGCGATACGGGGAAAAATCGCTCTGCCCAATCCACTCTGGTGGATTTTTGTCGGCTTTGCTTACATGGTCTGACATAATCAATAGGCCAAGGAACATCCCGAAGATGGGCTCTACTCAGCTTAAAAACCAAAAAACTACTATCAATGCAAAAAAATAAAAAATCAAAAAAACTGGATGTGCTAATACTAGCAGCAAAAAAACTGAGGGATACATATGTACAACAAATTAGCATTAATCAGTGTGCAACTTTGGCATTGATTGGCCGCCGATATTACTAGTTGGAGCAGGCAATTGGGTACACTCAAAAAAAATTGTTGGTGCATGTCTCACCTTAGCGCGTGTTTTCGTGTCTCCCTTCGCTCCTCTCAACTCGTTTTGATCGTCGAAGAAAACCCTTCGAAGAAGAACACAATTTTGTGGAGGGGCACATGTTCATGCACGGGGAAGAGAAAAAATTTTGGGGTTAGCGTCAAACTAAACATTGTGAATAAAACAGACAAAAGAACGTGAAAAAAATATAGAGATTTCCTAAGCCTAATGATTAAGCGAACCATGTAGTGCCACCACACCGGGTTACGGCGCACAAGTGATACGGGAAAAATCACTCGCCCAATCCACTCGGTGGATTTTTGTTGGCTTTGCTTACATGGTTTCGACTTAATCAATAGGCCAAGGAAACATAGAAAATAAAAACACACACAGATGGCGCAAAAAAAGATAAAGTAGGGCCTACTTTAAATGTTGTAATCAATGACACACAACATTTTGGGTAGCAAAAAAGAAATTAATTTTGCTCTGGTAAAAAAATGATAAAAAGTGAAAATTCGTTGCACTGTGAACACTGAGGCAGGATGGATAGGCATAATCTGTCCTCACAGATCATCATGCGAGAAAAAAAACTGAGGGATACATATGTACAACAAATTAGCATTAATCGATGTGCAACTTTGGCATTGATTGGCCGCCGATTTTACTAGTTGGAGCAGTAATTGGGTACAACCAAAAAAAAACTGTTGGTGCATGTCTCACCTTAGCACGTGTTTTCAGGTCCCCCCTTCGCTCCCTCAACTGTTTTTGATTCCTCGAAGAAAACCCTTCAGCAGCAGCACAATTTGTGGAGGTGCATGCACGGGGAGAAAAAATTTTGGGGTTAGAGTCAAACTAAACATTGTGAAAATAAACAGACAAAAAAAAGTGAAAAAAATATAGAGATTTCCTAAGCCTAATGATTAAGCGAACCATGTAGTGCCACCACACCGGGGTTACAGCGCACAAGTGATACGGGAAAAATCACTCTGCCCAATCCACTCTGGTGGATTTTTGTTGGCTTTGCTTACATGGTTTCGACTTAATCAATAGGCCAAGGAACATCAAAAATAGTTGGGCTCTATTCAGCTTAAAAAAAAGAACACCTAGTTTTGGAAGAACAAAATGGGCTACTATAATCAATGTAAAAAATGGTTGCTCTGTGCAGTATGAAGCAGGATACTAATGTGTAGTAAACGAATCAGTTGTTCTGTGTTTTTTTTGAAGCAAAAATAATACTAGCAGCACAAAAAAAATCTAAAAATGAGATGTTGGTACTAGCAGCAAAACTACCGATAATACGTATGTGCCGCAACTTAACCTTGTTCATTGTGCGGTTTAACAGTTGATTATACATCGATTTAATTAGTTTGGACAGCAACCGAGTACACACATCAAGAAAGATTTAATTAGTCATTGGGGGTGCTCTCTCTCCGCCTCCGTCCTTGTAACTTCTAAGCCGACTACTGAGCAAGTAGGTGGGAGAGAAGTGAGGAGTGGGTGGCTAGTGCCCCCGATGGTGACAGACACAATGCTTATATAACCCCAGTCGCGAGAGACCCGGGCCTAAGCTAAGGATTAGGTTGCACTGCCTCCGATGGAGTGCGTAATGGAGTGATCACTGCATCGCGTGAGAGAAATGGAGCCCCCCCCGACATGAATGAGCACAAAAAAGTGAGAGCCGTTCAACATTGACCTTGATGAAATGCACTAGTGTCATAAAATTCATTAGTTAACAAGGCAGTGTTTTTCGAGCAAAAAACTTTCATTTCCATAACCGGCCACATACGGAAAAACCGACACATCTAAAAAATAGATGAACATTTGTCACAACAAATCGAATAGTGAATTCATGCTTCATTTCTCAAAGCAAAATATCAAAAAAAGCATGTATCCTTGAATAAAAATCACAACGTAATTATGATTCAATTGAGAGAACAAAAGCCTAAATGCCAAAATCGTTTATTACGCAGAAACCGCAATTTGTGAATCCAAGATGACACTAAAACAAGGGAATAGAAACAAATTGCGAAAAGGTCATTCTAAGAAGATTGGCATTCTACATTGAGCTTGAAAGAAAGTTATATTATTAAGGACTTAATTGCATTTGTATCATTCATTAGTTAAAGTTAAGGCAACAATTCTAAGTTTAGAAAACTGATTAGATTGCAATTTTATATCACTAAGGAAAACTGACACACCTAAATGCTATGTACACAGGAAAATCAACTACTAGAAGAGCATTTCCCACAAGAAACTGAACAGAGGATTCATGCTTCATTTAGGAAGCAAAAATCTCAAGCACTCCCTAAATTAATTTGATAGCCAAGTTATGATTCAATTGAGAGCACATAATCTCGCTTGAGCTAGAGATGTCGTAAACGTTGAAATCGTCCATCAACTGCGAATCTGCAATCTGGGGGGAGAAACACCAAACAAATCCAGGAGAACGCGCTAAATTTTGACACCATTCAGGGAGGAAGCTAATCGATCAACCAATCAATCAAGAAGATAGGTTTTCGCAACAAAGATTCTGGGGACACGATGTCGATTGGACGACGTACGGACCAAAAATTTAAGAAATGCAGTTTCCCATAATTCACAAACAACACAAAAAGAACTACTAATCAGACCAATTTTTCGGCTAATTTGCAGACAATCATAACCGCATCTACAAACCCTAACAAAGATTGTACGTCTCGATTTACCCTTAATTTGCAACTCCTCCCCCCTACACACTAACCAAAACCCACGCCGAAAATCCACACCACGGCCCAACCCGATCCCCAACATGGGAACAAGATTTGCACAACAAACGAGAGATCTAACGCGCCCGAAATCCACCTAGAAAACCCTAGAACAGATTGCCCATGACTTCAGTTGCCAACTAATGCACAAATCAAACGGAAAAAATGCCCCCAAATCCCCCCCCCCCGTCGAAATGCATACATGCATGTAGAAATGCAATCAACGCTTGCCGACGAGAACTGCACTGACCTTCGATTCGTTGCAGCGCGGGTCCGCCGTCGGCGCCCCCCACCCGTGGTTCGCCTCCGCCGCGGAGATCTTGAGGCCGCCCCCACCTCGCGGTTATCCTCCACCACCGAGAGCCTGGAGCCGCCCCACCTCGCGGTTCGCCCTCCGCCGCAGGGGGCTTGAAACCGCCCCCCTCGCGGATCGCCTCCGCCGACGGGGACCTGAAACCCCACCTCGCGGCTTCCCTCCCCCCGTCGAGGTGCTCCTGTCAAAACAAACGAACGGGAAAAACATCACCATCCGTGACGTAGCAGGCGACGCCATGGCGGTGCGCGTGAACTCACCTCCGTGCGCGTCCGGTCGCCGTCGGCAGCAGGGATCCCGCGACGGCGCTGGAGAAGCGAGGAATCGCCCCCCAAATCTCCAGAATGTAGAGAGGCGGGCGAAACCCTAGAGACTAAACGGGAGGACTGGAAATGGAATGGGAAGCGAGCGTGGGGGGCGCGAGACCCAATGTTTAAACAGCCCCCCCCCCCCCGGCGTTTCGATTCCAGCCGCAAAGTGGGGGCACGCGGGGGCACGTGCACGTGCACGCCGCGCGTTCACACGGTTGCCCCCGGCGTTTCGATTCCCGGCCATACATTAACAACAAGTCATTGGGAATAGTATATGCTAAAAACTGAGTGGATTGTACTTGGTCCTCTTTTTCTTGAGGGATTGCAAGTGGGCCTTTTCACAGCACATCGGTTGGAAAGGCCCAATTTGACGACAATATAGGCCGTAAAGTGGGCTGTTGGGCGCCTGGCCCAACACATTTTTTTCTTCTTCCAGCAAAACCCTCCCCACATCCGCCTATCCCTGTTCCGTTCCTCCGCCGCCGCCACCGCCTCGCTGAAACGGGGATCCCGCTGCCGCCGGCATACCCAATCCGTCAGCTCCTTGTTTTCAAAAAAAAAAAAAAACCGTCAGCTCCAGAACTCCGCGCCGCACTCCCCGCTTCGTTCGTGATTCCATCTGGTAAGATGTCCTCGGATCTCCTGCCTCGTTTTGTCCCCTCGGGTTCTAGGCTTTCATCTATGTTGTTTCTTGGATCTTAGATTGATCCCCCTCTCCTGATTCCTTGCCTTTTGATGCTTTCTTGAAGTGAGCCGCAGCGATGGCCGCGGGTGGTGTGCCGACCAATATGCAGAAGGAACAGGTGCGTGCCCCTGATAGCTTGCAGATTACCTTTGCCCAAGCTCAAATCGTTTCTTTGAATCTTTGATGTATACCATGTGATTTGAGGACTAAAAGGCATGGAAAATTACTTGGTTTCAACTGATAAATCATGTCTCACGATCGGTTTACCTGCCGAGATTTGAATAAATGAACTATACTTATTGAGAATTTTGCTTGAGGTGAATTCAACATGATTTTCATAAAAGAAATGCTAATGCCATGTGGAACTTTAAGGTGATCCTTCAAATGGAAGGAAGATTTACTCTACTCCCTCCGTCCCAAAATAATTGCACTTGTTGCCTTCTGCGATTCACGTTTGACCATTCGTCTTATTTGAAAAAATTGTGAAAAAATTATTTATTTTCCTATTACATGTTTTATTGTCATATATATTTTAAGTATATCATAATTGTTTTTACATTTGCACAAATTTTTTGAATAAGACGAATAGTCAAATGTGTTCTGTAAAAGTCAAACGGTGCAAATATTTTGGGACGGAGGGTGTACATGATATTGTTTAAACTGTTAGCCTGTTACAGTATTAACTTGGTATGTTTTCAGGTTACAATGAATAATTGCATCTGTTCAGGGATAAGAGATTTTATAATTTTAGCAATACTTTTTCAATAATTAACTTTCGTAACCAGTTACACAGAATAATTACACCTGTCCCAGGGATTTTGATATTTTAGCTATCTTGATATGAAGCTTTTTTTTCTGTGTCTTTCTGTATTGATACTAAAACTTATGCCAGTTTAGATTTTCAAGAAAGGGTAATAAGTGGTTCATTGCACATGTCCGGGGTTTTAATGGGATCATGGTTTCAATTGGAAAGAAGCTAAGCATGCTCGCAACGATTGTATGTACATGGTTGATATTTATGTCTAGCGATACAGTTGTTGATTTCTAGCCCTGTGTAAGTATGAGCAGCATTTTGTTGAAGTTACCATGAGGCTTGGAGCACGGCCAATGTCTCCGGGATTTGCTGATATTTAGTTTCAACCTTGTTCTTGGGATGATATCTATCTTTTCCTCTTGTAGTTCCTCTACATGTAAATATAGTTTCATTCAGAATTTTTTTCATTATATTATACCTGAATCTTTTCTGAGATCATTCATCATATGTGTCTCAATAGATGTTTGGATTGGCGGAGAAAGAGATGGAATACAGGGTTGATCTTTTCAACCGGTTAGTGGTTTCAGATCCCAATATCTATTTTATCCTTTAGCAACATTAGGAGTTTTAAGATTTCTTGCATCATTTATACCACTGAAATTTTTTTTCTTCTATCTGACAGTGTCTATGTTCTTTTCTCTCTCTTAAACATGATAATGTATATGTTCTTAAATCCAAACAGCATGCGAAGTGATTGAAGTATATAAACTTGGACTATAGAAGGGATGGCATTATTATGGCAGTTTCTGATATTCCATCTTTCACCTTTGTTTCACTGTAATGCAGGCTTACACAGACATGTTTTGACAAGTGCATCGAGAAGAGGTACACCTGAATTCAGCACATGTTGTTCATTTTCCTCTAGTTTGCTCTAAACTCCTGTTACATATGTGCCCTTTTTTAGTTATAGCATTCATATATGTGAACTATATTTTTATCAAGGTTGTTATATGTGCTTCTGCAAACCCATATGTAATGCGAAGAAGATAATCATATGATATAGTTAAACTAATTAAAGATACAACTATACGGAACAACTCCGAACATTTAAGTTTACTTTCTGGAGTCATTGCCATTGTGTCAAGTGAGTGCATGAATTGATGAATAACATGTGGATGAGTTGAGTTGTATTCTCTGTATCTCTAGGCACAAAGAAGCTGAGCTCAACATGGGTGAGAACAGCTGCATTGATCGATGTGTTTCAAAATATTGGCAGGCAAGTTAGTTTCATTGTTGGTCCAATTTCATATTCAATGTTCATCAGGTTTCCTACAGGTTATACTGGCTCTTTTTAGTGAAGAGATAATTGGTCCATGACAATCCAGCTTAACAAATGTGAAATGCTGGATTAGGAGACAATCTATACTTGATTGTTCTTTTGGGCTCTGGGTGCAGGCAAATATGTTTTCTATTTTATCTAAGGACTAGTGCTACAGAAAAAAATCAAATAGCTTCTCAATCCCTTTTTTATTACTTTTCACTGATCTCAACAGAAAAGTAGTATCTTATTGCTTCCTTGATGCTTCTATCTAGAATGGTAGTCTGCCTTCCTCCCCTTGGGATTCATGTCTAAGAAGCAAATAAATTTTGGTAATAGATTTGTTCCCCTCATGTTCTAGCTATGGTGTCACATGGTTCAGGTTTATCTGTTTTTCATCATGTTTCTGCTATGCTGTCATATTAATTAAGCATAAAATAATTCTGATTCGATACTTATGACATCTCTGTTTGCTTTAGTTTTATATCGATATGGAAACTATAACTACTCACATGACATGCCGTCAGCCTTGAAGTTCCATCTTTCGATTTATTTCTCACTGTTTTCTGATTTAATTCTTCAGGTCACTAATCTAGTCGGACAGCTTCTTGGAAATCAGCCTAAATAAATGTGATCTGAGATGAAATTTCATCTCGTGGTGCTATATTATGTCTTCCTTTTTGGTTCTAGGTTTTGATGGATCACTATGTAAACCAATGCAACATGGGGTGTTCAGGAGAGAAATTACATCTCTAATTTTTAGCCTTCTATTGCTGGTGCAATAGGGAAAACCAACATGTGAGGTTTCTGATACCATATTCTACCCTTCGTTTGAGCTTTGAAAGCAACATAGTCTTTAGTTTTATGGAGGCAAATATGTAACCTTTCTGAAAAGATAAATTATGTTGTCAACCATTTTACATCATTGGTCTTCCCTTGTTTCGTTATATTTGACTGCATTTAGTTGGTGTTGTATATGTATTTTTTAGACTTTAGCTATTTAAGTTTAACTTAGAACGAAACTAAAAACTTCTTTCATTTAATCATTTTGTTGGAGTGGAGGGAGTAGTCGTTTGGATTTGATACATCGACGTGCACGGCATGTTTTGCTCCTTGTTAGTTGTTTTAATAGTTTTTTAACGTATAAACTACAGATAGAGGTGAGCAAATGCATAGGATTTATGAAGAGGCTGTCTGCATCGGGAACCCTATCTCTGCACGGTACGCCACGCTCCATTACAGGGGTAGCGTTTTGCGCTACTCTTTCGTTGCTCTCCCCGTGCTCGGGGTTGTGTAGGACTTGCCCCGTCGGGCACGACATCAAACGGAGTAGAGGAGCACTATGGCAAGCGGTGCGCTTGCGAGGAGGGAGAGGGCGGTCGGAGAGGAGGGAGAAGTACAGAGGGTCACCGTGAGGAGGAAGAGGGAGAGGGCCGTGCGCGTAGGCCTGTTGTTTTTATCCACTATCCATATTCAAATCCACACTCACCTCAAATGAGGAGGTTATGGGTAGAAAATCCATTTAAGAAATGGGGAGGGCAGGGTGTGAGGAGGGTACAAATAATCGATTGGGTATGTATAGAATCTAGTACAAAACTAATTATCCATTAGGTATGAGTGAGATTGGGGAGGGTAAGAGGTGGATAATAATTATTTGGATTTGGGTATGAACAAGAGTGGATTTGTCCATACCCTCGCCAGTGGCAGGCTTAGGTGCGCGCCATCCTTCGGCTTGGCCACCGGATGCACAAGGCCACGACAGAGGTCGTGCGGGCGAGCTTCACAGCCAGCCACGTCGGTGAGCTCTGCCATGAGGTGCTTGATCCGTGGCGCGCAGGGGCCGTCGTAGGCTGTGTGTGCGAGTTCTGTCACTAGGGCCGCGACCGGTCACGCCAGCACGTGAGCTTTGCTATTGGGGCCGCTCGATTTGGATGTTCAGGGGTCATCGATGGATGGGAAAAAGTCTACTTCACCCGGTTGCAACGCATCACCCCCAACTTATGAAAATGGATGTGTTTTTACCCCCTGAACTTTCTAGTTGCAACGCATCACCCCCAACCTATGAAAATGGATGTGTTTTTACCCCCTGAACTTTCTAGAACAGGACAAAATCATAAAATGAAAATTCAATTTGTGTTGGACTTCAAATGAGTAGTTCTATGTAGTGAACATACAATATGGGATGCTTTAGTACATATTTTTTTTATAACTTTAGATCTATGCTTTTCTCTATAATTATAAAAAAATGTATTAAATATACCATATTGTATGTTTATTGTGTAGATGTACATTTAGAATCCAACACAATTCATCTTATTTAAAAAATTATGCAAGTATCATTTACTTTGCTTGCTACGTGCTTTATTATTTTAGGTATTTTAAGCTTGACTTGAGGTTTTACACATTTGCGATAATTTTTTGAATAAGACGACTGGTCAAAGTTGGAAGAAAATCAACAACGACAAGTATTTCGATAGAGTATTACATATCAATGTGTGCACGAGGGTGCCAAATGAATAAGACCATAGCCAGAGGCCGAGCCAGCTTTTGCTCGTGGTCAATGGGCGGTAAAATTGTGACGATGTTTGAAATTATTTCAGCTTACGCAACTTTTCATGGGAAAAAGCACTTAGGACTATAAGGTCCCGTTTGGAACGTAGCCAGTGGCGGAGCCACCAGTATGGCGAGCCTTGGCGGCCGCCACACCTAGCCGCCGGCAAACCTCCTCACCCCTCGTGATCTCTGCTGGGCTGCTGGCTACTGCGCAGCTACACTGCGCTATTACTTAGCGACTGAGCCTGGAAACGAACTGTTGAAGAAGAAAGAAGATAGCAGTACATATGAGTTGAGCATACGCTTGCCTTCTTGGGCCTCTGGGTTTTAGTGATGTGTCATGGTGGCCCAATGCAACTTACGACACTGATGCAGATTAGAAATTGTACTCTGGCAACTCAGATCATGATGGTTCCAACACACCGTTCCACAAAATTCCTAGGCCATGTTGGTTCCAGCAGATAGTAACAAATTAAAAGGTAAGAAAAATTATATTATAAAATTTTTCTATGAATTGGTACTATAATCTGCTAATTTTATTGTTTGTCTCTTTTTAATGTTTATCAGTTGTAAGCATACACAGAAGTTTTTAGCAGATTTTTAGACAAAACAGTCCAATGTTAATAGCATATTTTGATGATTTATATATGTAATTAGTAGTAGTATTATGTTCGCCATAGGTAAATTTTAATTCTGGCCCCGCTACGTAGGAATAGAAAACACAAGAATTGTAGGAATCGTAGGGACAAAGGAAAGATAAATGAGGAAAACAGAGGAATGAAAAACGTAAGAAATGATGTTTGGAATACAGGAACCACAAAACATAGGAAACTAGATTAATGTGGGCTCCACAAGCAAACAACGTGCACTTTTAATCTCATTATGTAAGAAGTAAAAAAATAACTCTTGACCGATTCCTTATTTACAGGAGCGCAGCCTGTTCGGTTGGTCAGTGGCCGATGGCCGGTGTCTTGGTTTGTTCCGAGAGAAGATACCGCCGGGCCGGTTGCGCCGGTTGTTGGTGGCCGGTTCGTTCTGAGAGAAAAGTACTGCTGGCTGGTGGCTGATAAGCCGAGCGAACAAGCTGGAGGTGGTTCTCAACCTTATCCTCTCACTGTGAACGCCATCCGCCCAACTCCTACGCTGCGTTTTCTCTCTGCTTCTTCTCTCCTGTTCTGATCCCAATCGAAGGAGCGAGCAACTTCAGCAGCTTCCCTATCCCCTTCCCAATGCTTAAAAAAAGTAGTCATGTAGGGGATGAAATCATCTCCAGCAGCTTTCATATCCCCTCCTTTTTTCACTATTGACGAAAATCCCCTCTCCATCCCCTTGAGGCCTCGTTTGGCAACTCGGGCGTTCACGTGGAAAGTGGCTCAAACCCCGTCTCTCGTGGAGCCTAGCCCATGGCGGGATGAGTTCTCCCTCTTAGGGCCCATTTGGGAGCCCATAATCCCTCCGGGTCCCCCTTCTTTTTCCCGGGCCGTGCTCCCACATCGATTTTCACGCGGGCCAAAACTGCCCTGTCATTTGGAAGCCCACAAACCCGGGACGTCTCAACCCTACCCACCCCTTTCCCCCGGGGCGCTCGCTCCCCACCTCCAGGTACCTGGCGCCGCCACCCCGTCCTTTCCTCGCGAAGTCGCGAATCACTTCCTCCACCACGCCTCCTCCCCGTCGACTCCACCATGTGCGCCGCCGCTTCACCGCGCCGCCCCTCCGACCAAGCGTCGTCGCCCTGAGCTTCCTCTCTTTCGCGTCCTAGTCGGTGTCCCCAACCAGCCGCCGCCGCCTCGGTGTCCTTCGCAAGAGAAGTCCACCACCGCTTCTTGCTCATCCCCCGGCTGGAGCGCCTCGCGCAGGCCGGAATCTTTCCTGCAGCCGCCTCTATCCTCCGATCCCCCGTGCCCAAATCAGCTCCATCGAGGTCCTGAGGTAAGCGCTTGGAACCCTATCGATCTCTTCACTGGTGTCAGGAATTCAGGCCCGTAAAATCTTCGTGGTTGGCACTCTGACGCCGCATGGTTGTCCGCCTCTACCGCAGTACCACGCCGTCAGGAATAACGATCCGCCCGGAGCTGCTGCGCACCAACGCCAAGCGGGGGAGGGCCAAGACCTCGCCGGGAGGTGCTGCGCCGCTGACGCCGCCGAAGGAGCAACGACGACGTCAACGACCGTCAGCACGAGGAGACCCGATGCGGTGATCGACGCCGCCGGTGCTATCCCCAAGCTGCACCGCGAGCTGAACCAGAGGCAAAGGACACGAACAAGATAAGTTGCGGCCTTCATCCACCTCGCCCACGACCTGTTCGACGAAACGCCTGAACCGTGACAGCAAGCCCCTTGGTGAGCTACCAACGCCCTACTGTCCTATCCTCTTGTGTTCCTGCCGTCGTTGCTGGGTCGCGTTCGCCCGTGTCATGTCTGTCCTTCGTGCTGTGATCGAGTCCATATAGGTGCCTTGCCGGAGCTGTGCGCCGTCACCTGATTGCTGTCCTCCAGGGCCGCCCGTGCATCATTGTTATGCTGGATATACACTGATCGACCTACAGTCCATGAAAAGTTGCCTCTCCATCGACCTACAGTCTGCCTGCCTACAACCTGTTTTGTGTTATGCGCGAATGGTAGACCTGAGCTGCTAACCACCGAGCCCACACTGTTTGTGTTCGCTGTTATGTTCTTTGAATATGGACTACAAATAGGAAAACATATCCCTGCCATTATTTGCTACCTGCAATGCAGTAAAGATGATCGATCTAGTTATGCTCTCATGCATTCCTAACTACTTCTATTTATAAGTTTATAACAAGATGAGATGTACTGACAATTTCAAGTTTGTGCCCAGATATATAGTAAGTATACCAATTTTCTGTATATCAGGTAAAAAGATTTAGTGTATAATTTTGTAACAACAGCGGTACCATTTGTACACACACAAGCAAATCTGTTTCAATGATTATTTTCCGGGAACCTGAACCAACCTGCACCTCTGATCTGGGTCTATTGATATTGTCGACTGAAATGATCACAGTTATATCTTGGATGGTATTCTGTTCATGAGAACACACAACAATGACAGAATGACTCACAAGCCTTGTACTGTAGGCTGTAGCTAGGCTAGCCATTATATTAGCATCATGAACAGTTTATCCTTGGCAAGACGCGGATGCTATATACCGGGATATTAGCTAGGTGTTTGAAGTTGTTATAGATGTCATTTAGGTTCAAGGTGTTTGAAGTTGTTTCTAGTTCTGTCATTTAGGTTCAACGGCCAGCAAGGAAAAGTTACCAATCAGTAATATTGCATTTTGCATATATAGATGCATGCAGCTTATATATATTCTGATTATTGAAGTTGATGGGTAAGATCTGCAGCATGTAGTTTGTGCAATTTACAATTTCTTTGTTTCCTTTTTCTTTTTGCATGGACATGAAAATAAGTCTAGATACTGCTATGGAAACTTGGGAGGATGATCTTAGGAGATTTATGTTAGAGCAAGAGGAGGAAGATGATGAATTTTTTTTGTTTTGCTCCCTGCACTTCAACTGTGCCTTTATGATGAGAAAATGCCAGAGCACACCTCTTCTCTTTCTGGTGCACAAAAGATCAAAGAAATATTAGAAGGCCATCCGAATTGGTGCAGACTGCAGAGTGGAGTTTAGGATGGAGCCTGAGATATTTAGAGCTGCAGCACATTATCTTAGGACACAGAATTTATTGCATGACACCCGTGGTGTTAAAGTTGAGGAACAAATGGGGATGTTCATGTTCATGCTTGCTTACAATGCTAGCACCGATAGGCTAAAGAAGGAATTTCAAAGACAAAGGGTGAGACTATCCATAGGATAATAACGGAGGTCTTCGATATAATTCCAACACTTACACAAAGATTTGTGAAGCTCCCAAATGTGGACCATACCCATGTGAAGATTGCATCGTATCCCCGTTTTATGCGTTTCTTCCAGAATCGCATCGGGGCCATTGATGGCACTCATGTCCCTATCACTATTGCACAAGAAAGAGCCGCTCCCTTCGTAAATAGGAAAGGGACCTTGTCACGAATGTGATGTGTGCTTGCAACTTTGATTTGAATTTTACTTTCATCTCATGTGGTTGGGAAGGATCGACATCTGATGCAGGGGTCCTACGGTCTGCACTTGCCAAGGGTTTTCATGTGCCTGAAGGAAAGTTCTACCTTGTAGACGGTGGTTATGCAAATACAACCTCATTTATTGCTCCATACCGAGGCGTTAGGTATCACCTTAGCGAGTTTAGGAGGCAAGGCAATCGGTATGCAAATTACAAGGAATTGTTCAACCATAGGCATGCTCAGCTTCGCAATCATATTGAAAGGGCTTTTGGTGTGCTAAAGAAACGGTTTCCAATCCTAAAAGTTGGAACCTTTCATCCCATTGACAATCAGATTAAAATTCCAGCTGCAGCTGCAAGAGTTTCACAATCTCATTAGAGGTCTAAATGGGGATGAAGGGTGGCTGGATCACCAACCAAATAATATCGACCTAACCGATTTTGTTGAGTTACCGGAGGGGGATGACAATTACCCGTATGAACTTCAATCGATTGATGGAAACGCCCTACGAGACCAAATTGCCCATCGATGTGGGTTGCCCATAATAATTAGGTGAAGCACTAGGATGCATCGATTTATTGTTTCTGTACTTTTTTGTTTCATTGTTATTTCTGTATCCTTAATCTAATCTTGTTTATTTCTTGCAGCAATGTCATCAGAAAGGGCCACCTGGAACTTCACGTATGAGAAGGGATTGGTGGATATTTTGAAAGAGTTGGGCAACATACCAATGTTTAAGGGGCAGAATGGGTGGACGGCTGAAGGTTGGAGGAGTATCACAAACAAATTCAATGATATGTTTCCAAGAGCAAACTTCAGTAAACAGCAAGTACAAGAAAAGGAGAAGGAGCTAAAAGGCAACTACAAGGTTATAAAAGAAGCTAGGAAAAGTGGTGTGGGCTGGAATGACACTTTGGGCATGATCATTGCAGAACCACAAGGATGGGAAAAAATGATAAAAGACAATCCCAAAGTCAGCAAATTTCGCAAGAAACCATTTCCTCTATATAGCAGCTTGGAGTCACTATATGAAGGTAATATATAATCTAAATTTTCTAGTCAGTAAATTTTAACTTCCTGATCATATCCATTATGTATATGCTTCTTTTTTTAGTGGACTGGCTCTGTTATTATTTGCTCGCATTATATACGGTAAACAAAGTTCTGCTTGTATGCTAGATTTATGTTTTTCACTGAGTGAACTATGGCCTTGTCAATAGATAATTGCATTATCCATCATGTATAGATCATTGAAGGTTTGGATTCAATGCTTTCTGATCTTATGCCCTAAGCCTACAAACAATAGTTTCAGCCCTCTATTGAATATGGTAGCTAATAAAGCCTAGGTGGCTAATGGGTTTAGTTCACAGTATTCTATAGGTAACATCATAGACCTCTCTGTATATATATACATAGTGCTTATTAGCCTTTTTGTATATTCCTGTTAAAAAATCATAAGCACTCGGCTAGTGTGTCCTATTTGAATAGTGGCTAAGAATCTCTTTCAATTGCTTTAGTGAAAATACAGTACGGAATAAAAAAGGCATCAGATATATGATGGGAACAAAGATGCAACTATTCTCATATGCAAAGGGATTAGCGAATACACATATATACCGAAACTTGTGTGGGAAATAGGATAAAGATCCCAATTTTATATACCACTTTAATTTAGTGCTATGTTGATATAAATCTTACAACTTTCAGTTGAAGTAGAAGGAAATAGTGATAACTGGGATATTGAAGGCTGAAGGTGCATGTTAGAAGTAGTTACAAAATTTCAGGTCATGCGGATTGAGGTTCCAGGGTCATTTCAAAGGGCAATGTCATAGGTGGCTGAATTCCTCTATTCCAATCAGTCCAAACTTTTTGGCGTGATGAGAAAGTATGGATCTAATTTTCATGCAATCAACAGAGTCGTGATCTCCATGTTGGTTACTGGATGTCATCCTTCCTACCTTTCTGTGTATGGCTGCGTGGCCATATAACAAACCATTTTATACCGTGTTTTTTGTGGAAGTCCCATTTGAGCATGCTCATGTCAGTCATGGCATGTCAAATACTTGACCTGTTCAGCCTTTTTATCATGGGTTATAAGTCATTGCTCGTTTAAACATGAAAAATATGATCTGCAAAGCCTGAAAAACTAGTTATCATGTGTTGTTTTGTTTTCAGCAGCGTCTTGATTTTTCAGATGTTATTGTTTATTTTGAACTCTGAACCACATTGTTTTATAGGCAGCATTGCCACAGGTGATCTAAACTTCACATCAACTCAACCAGTACCACCTCCACTAGTGCCACATCCACCACAAAGAAGTGAGCTGCAACCTGAACCCAATCCCCGAAGTAGTATCTCAAATCAGCCACCCCTAGTACCACCTCCATCTCAGAGCAGTATTGGTCTTGGTGGTGTAGAAGGCCTAGAAGTTCAGTCTGATATAGGTACTCACAATTTAGAGGACCTAGATGTTACCAGTGGAAAGAAACGCAAGCAAAGTCAAATGGCGGCAAAACTTGGGGACTACCTTGGCTTTAGAAAGGCTCAGATTCAAAAGGCTCAAGAAGCAATAGAAGACAAAAAGAAACGTGAAGAAGACTACTCAATTGAGAAATGTATTGACATTGTGGATGCCATGGAAGGGCTGTCTGATGAAGAAAAGGCCGATGCAAATGAAGTTTTTGAAAATGAAACACACAGGAAAGTGTTTGTGGGTACCAAAAATCCAAATGTCAGGCTGATTTGGTTGAAGAAAAAGATTGCTCGGCTTTCTACCCCCTCTAGTGCTGCCAGCAGTGAAAACTAGTCAGGTACTGTTTCTTTTGGGCCGACAATCTCATTGCTTGATCTGCCTGTGGGTACAAACAATCTCATTTCTTTTCAATTTGTGAATTTGCAAGCATTTATGCCCACATGAGCTCAAAATCTGCCTGTGTTGATCTTGGAACAACATTTGTACATTGATCTAGTGTTTGTTTTTCTGTTTTCCAGTAAGCGAAACAATTTAAGCTAATTTATTTCCGACGACTTTTTTTCCAGAATCTGTGAGCAGTGAACTGTTGAAGATGAATAGGTGAAAAACAACAACAGGGTATTCTTGAGGGACTCAACTGGCCATGGTTTTGTCATCGTGTTTCAGATCTACATTGCTATTTTTGTCACGCCATTTATGGTGTAGTAAAACTGAAGTGAAGTTTTGTGTTGGTGCCTAAATTATAAGTTGGAACTGAAGTGATACATTGTATGATTTTAATTATGTGTTGGCTTGGGTGCATCTGTGCGATGAGTTCTGAAACTTAAGAAGTGAATATGGTTCTTTATTTACGATGTGAATCTATGGGTGATCATTCGATAATGATGCACACTTGTATTAATTTTGGATGGTATTTGCATTGTTTGTGAGACATGTTTTGAAATGAATTATTATCAGACCACCTGTATTCTCAAACGTGTTCTGTATTCAGACCTGTTATGCTGTATTGAGACGTGTTATGCTATCCGGGGGATTCCTCTCTCTTTACTCCCAAACAACCGCATAAGACAGGGATTAACTACCCAGGAAAATGATGGGAAAGGGTTTCTGCAAAAAATTCCCCTCCGGGGCGTCTCCGCCCTGGGTCAGCTCCCCATCGCTCCCAAAGGAGCCCTTAGGCCAAAAACACATTTGGCAACCCGTGTATCGAAGTGGAAGGGGTCAATCCACAGGAGAAATAAACTTCACCGAACACGTCGTGAAAAAAAAAAACTCCTCGACTCGTCGTCACTACACACCGCTCCTCGCACGCTCTCCTTCCGCGTGCCGCCGCCATCACGACGTCACTTCTCCCTCGTGGCGCCGCCGGCGAGCCAGGCCACACCGGGCAGGTGCGCCACGTCCTCATCCACCTCCTCTCCCTCCATCTCCTCCACCACCTCATCCCCTCCCAATCCCTGTTTTTTCTTGCTAGGGTTCGGCGGTGGCGGCGGCGGCGGCGGTGGCGGCGGCGACGATCGTTAGAAGATTTGGGCCTTGGCCCAAATATTCCTAGTGAAATCCCAAAGGCCCGTCACACATGTATGCGGTGGTGGGGGACTTTAGTCCCACCTTGCTTGGCTAGGAGGAGTGAGAGCAACTTAAATAGGTGAGCTCTCCCCTCCTTGTTGAGCTATTGGTGAGAGAGGGAAAAGGAAGAAACACACGCGCGCGCTCGCTCGCCGGGCGGGGGTGGGGCGGGGCGAAGGGCGCGGGCGCACGACATGCGCGTGAATGCTCCCGCCAAATTTTTACCCTCGTGCTTGCGGGTGCGCGGCTTCCTTTTGCCATTCGAAATATTCTTTTGCATGCATGGAGAAAATTGCGCTCGGCTAATTTGGCAAGCAATTAATTCTCGTATTATGGCAATTGTCTAACGGCTGGTTTGTTGCCTTAATACTGTGATTGACGCGGCTTAATTGCTTTCCATGTTTTGCCGCGCCGTGTGTGTATATATATGAGGTCGAGACGTCGCTCTCATCACCGAGAAATCATTCTCTCCAGTGCCTCCGTCTCTGTGCTGCCGCCGTCTTCCCCATCCCGTCGCCGACGTGCCATCGTCGTCGGGAGAGCAGGCTCCGAAGCCCACGTCTCCTCGCGTCCCTGCACGGGGTAGGGGACGTATAAGGTTTTTGGGAAGCGCCGTCGCGACTGCTCGCTGGACGTCTTCTTCCCCCTTCGCCAGATCTCCGTCGCCTACGTCCTCGCCGCCGGGTCCGGCTTCGTCTTCGTCCTCGCCCCCGGATCTCCGTCGACGGACCGCTTCCTATCCTTCCTCACTCGGCGTAAGAATGTCGATCCTCTCCCTTCGTTCGTTCTTATGTTTCGCCGTTGCTAGCACTAGATTACAAGCGTTTGTCTCGTTTCGTAGTGCTAGTAATAGATCATATTACTCTCATACATGTTGTAGATCTTTTTCTAGTTGTCGGAATTAATTATTGCGTCACTGAATTACTGTTATTTCCAACAATCCAAAAACCTTATAGAATGAATTCAGTCGCAATGAAGGGATATACCGATGCAATGAAACCGGAGAAGTTCACTGGTGTGAATTTCAAGAGATGGCAGACGAGGGCACAGTTGTGGCTCTCGGCTATGGGCGTGTTTTGGGTCGTGAGTAACCCTCCCGCACTACCTCTCGGATCTGAGAAAGAGGTGCAGGAGTTTACTGCGGCTACGACGGTTTTTGTCGGATGCGTCCTTAGCGTTCTCTCTGACCAGCTGTGTGATGTTTACATGAACATCAAAAATGCTGTTGAACTGTGGGAGGCACTCGATCACAAATTCGGGGCCTCGACGGCGGACATGAGCCGTACGTGATGGAGCAAGACCATGACTTCAAGATGGTTGATAACCGTCCCGTCGTGGAACAGCTCATGAGTTCCAACTCATTGTGAGAGAACTCGAGCAGCTTGGACATGTTTTGCCCGACAAGTTTGTGGTCGGTGGCATCATTGCCAAATTACCTCCATCATGGAGGAATTTTGCCACATCTCCGAAACATAAAAGACAAAGAAATCTCGGTTGAAGATCCGTTGGTCGGTCTTGATGTTGAAGAGAAAGCTCGGCAAAGGATGCTCCAAAGAAAGGCTCCCGAACGAATCCCGAAGGTTAATGTGATGCAGCAAGCTGGGAAGAATAAGCAAAAGGCTATTCAGACTACTCAGTTCAAGAAGAAGAAGATGAACATGGATGAAGTTGTGTGCTTCGTTTGCGGTGAGACTGGGCACTTCGCCAAGAAGTGCAAGAACCGCAAAGGAAAGAAGAATCGAACGAGGGCGAACCGCCAACGTGACTATTGGCGATCCTAGCGGATGCCGGGTACGGTAATTCCTTACCGAGTGTATTTTCTCGTATTTCAATCTAATGATTGGTGGATAGATACAGGTGCCAATATTCATGTTTGTACTGATATCTCTATGTTTTCATCTTACCAGGTCGCACGAGGCTCAAGCGTCATGATGGGGAACGGCTCGCATGCTTCTGTACTTGGTGTTGGTACGGTCGATCTGAAGTTCACTTCGGGAAAGATCGTGCGGCTCAAGAACGTGCAGCATGCCCCCTCAATAAAGAAGAACCTCGTTAGTGGATCCCTCTTGTGTCGAGATGGATTCAAACTGGTATTTGAGTCAAATAAAGTAGTCATCTCGAGGTTCGGCCAATTTATTGGCAAGGGCTATGATAGCGGAGGCTTGTTCCGCTTTTCACTCTCCGATTTTTGTAATAAAGTTGTGAACCATGCTTGTGATGCAAACCATTCTGTGGCTGATATATGGCACTCACGTTTGTGTCACGTTAATTATGGTTGTATGTCGCGGTTATCCAGTATGAGTTTAATTCCGAATTTTCCTAATGTCAAAGGCTCTAAATGTCAAGCATGTGTGCAAGCAAAGCAACCTCGTAAGCCACACAAGGCTGTAGACGAGAGGTGCACGACATTATTAGAGCTCATACATTCTGATATTTGTGAAATGAATGGTGTGTTGACAAAAGGAGGAAAAAGATACTTTATGACTTTAATTGATGATGCAACAAAATATTGTTATGTGTTTCTTCTAAAGACTAAGGATGAGGCGCTAGAATGTTTTAAGACTTATAAAGCTGAGGTGGAGAATCAACTAGAAAAGAAAATTAAACGTGTTAGGTCTGATCGTGGTGGGGAGTACTTTTCCAATGAATTTGATCTTTTCTGTGCGGAGAACGGAATTATTCATGAATGGACACCCCCATATTCGCCTCAATCTAATGGGGTTGCCGAAAGAAAGAACCGGACGCTAATGGACTTGGTGAATGCCATGTTAGGAACGTCCGTATGGCTAAGGCATGGTGGGGGGAGGTCCGTCTTAACAGCATGTCATGTTCTAAATAGAGTTCCCACTAAAAATAGTGATGTGACTCCGTACGAAGGATGGAAAGGTAGGAAACCATCTCTCCATTACTTGCGCACGTGGGGCTGTTTGGCCATGGTTAGTGTACCAATTAATAAGAAGCGCAAGCTCGGACCAAAGACAGTTGATTGTGTATTTTTGGGATACGCACACCACAGTACGGCATATAAGTTTTTAGTGATAAAATCAGAAACGCCTGATATTTTAGTTGATTCACTTTTGGAGTCACGGGATGTTACATTTTTTGAGAATATATTCCCGATGAATGTTGCATATTCTTTACCTAGTTCATCAAATGAAATTATTCCTGAACCCACACCCAGCTTTGAGCCAATAATAAATCCTCCTGGAAATGATGAGAATGACAGTATTGTAGCTCCTAGAAGGAGTAAAAGACAGAGGGTTGCAAAATCCTTTGGTGATGACTTTACTGTGTATCTCATAGATGACACTACCACTACTATTGCGAAGCATATGCATCACCGGATGCGAGAATATTGGAAGGATGCGGTCCGTAGTGAGATGGACTCCATCACCGCAAATGGAACATGGGAAGTCGTAGCTAAACCGATGGGGTGCAAGCCGCCGGGCGTAAATGGGTATTTAAGAAGAAGCTTAGACCTGATGGTACTATTGAAAAGTACAAGGCTAGGCTTGTTGCGAAAGGTTATACACAGAAGGAAGGCGAAGACTTCTTTGATACCTACTCACCTGTTGCCAGACTTACTACAATCCGAGTGTTGCTATCCTTGGCTGCTTCCCATGGTCTTCTTGTCCACCAGATGGACGTGAAGACGGCTTTCCTTAATGGAGAGCTAGAGGAAGAAATTTATATGAACCAGCCGGATGGATTTATAGCACAAGGACAAGAGGGTAAGGTGTGCAGGTTACTTAAATCCTTGTATGGGTTAAAGCAAGCACCTAAGCAGTGGCATGAGAAGTTTGATAAGACTCTAACTTCTGCTGGGTTTGCTGTCAATGAAGCCGATACTTGTGTGTACTATCGCTATGGTGGGGGCAAAGGAGTAATCCTGTGCTTGTATGTTGATGACATACTAATTTTTGGGACCAGTATCGATGAGATTAATGATGTGAAATCATTCTTATCCCAAAATTTTGACATGAAAGATTTGGGAGAAGCGGATGTGATCCTTAACATTAAACTTAATAAGGGTGAGAATGGGATTACTCTTTTGCAATCTCATTATGTGGAGAAGGTATTGAATCGCTTTGGCTATATGGACAGCAAGCCTTCTCCAACACCCTATGATCCTAGCCTAATACTTAAAAAGAATAAGAGGCTAGGAAAGGATCATCTGAGATACTCTCAAATTATCGGTTCATTGATGTACTTAGCTAGTGCAACTCGTCCTGATATCTCATTTGCTGTAAGCAAGTTGAGCGAGTTCTCTTCAAATCCAGGATCTGAACATTGGCTTGGAATTGATCGAGTAATGCGCTATCTAAAGGGCACAATGAGTTATGCCATTCACTATTCAGGGCACCCAGCGGTGCTTGAAGGATATAGTGATGCAAACTGGATTGAAAATGATGCGCTTAAGGCCACTAGTGGATATGTATTCACTCTAGGTGGTGGTGCTGTCTCTTGGAGATCTTGTAAGCAGACAATACTTACAAAGTCAACAATGGAGGCAGAGCTCACAGCTCTAGAGACAACCTCTTCGAGGGCCGAATGGCTAAGAGACATGTTGATGGACTTGCCCGTGGTTGAGAAACCAATCCCTGCTATTCTCATAAATTGTGATAATCAAACAGTGATCACAAAAGTGAAGAGCAGTCAGGATAATGCAAAGTCCAGCAAGCATGTAAAGCGAAGACTGAAGACTGTCAGGAAATTATGGAGCTCCGGAGTAATAGCTGTAGACTACATTAATACAGCTAAGAACCTGGCAGATCCCTTTACTAAGGGACTATCACGTACTGTGATTGATAATGCATCGAAGGAGATGGGAATGAGACCCATGTGAGTTAACCTCGGTAGTAACCCAACCTATGTGATCGGAGATCCCGTGAATTAGGACCTGGGAAGAACAAGCCGTTGGTTGACGGGAGAGTACAACTTTTCCTTAAACCCACTCCGATGGAGATGCGAGACTCTCATTTCGTAAGGCAAAGTTGACTTTGTCTTAATGTGTTCGAGGCTTTACGAAGCAAGGTACTCGTCCTACGCAGTATTCTTGTAAGAACACACCTATGTGAGCCCCAACTCGTTAGTCGCAGCTTTATAAGACTTGGGAACTCTTTAGAGGCTCATGAAGTGAGATAGGAGTATGACTTATACGCTCCACTCGCGGGGTTGGCTATGGCAGCCTAGTATCAGTAAAGACTTCAAGTGAAGCCTATTCACACCAAACTGCCAATTCAAGGCCTAGTCCATTGTGCAGTTGTGGATGGGCCAATCTTGTCGTTCTAGGTGGATGTTCAACCTTAACCGGTCTCCACTGAATAGCTGGTATATTAACAGTACTGTGGTACAGGGAGGATGACACGTGCCTTTGGGATCTGGTGGGGGATTGTTAGAAGATTTGGGCCTTGGCCCAAATATTCCTAGTGAAATCCCAAAGGCCCATCACACATGTATGCAGTGGTGGGGGACTTTAGTCCCACCTTGCTTGGCTAGGAGGAGTGAGAGCAACTTAAATAGGTGAGCTCTCCCCTCCTTGTTGAGCTATTGGTGAGAGAGGGAAAAGGAAGAAACACACGCGCGCGCTCGCTCGCCGGCGGGGTGGGGCGGGGCGAAGGGCGCGGGCGCACGACATGCGCGTGAATGCTCCGCCAAATTCCCACCCTCGTGCTTGCGGGTGCGCGGCTTCCTTTTGCCATTCGAAATATTCTTTTGCATGCATGGAGAAAATTGCGCTGGCTAATTTGGCAAGCAATTAATTCTCGTATTATGGCAATTGTCTAACGACTGGTTTGTTGCCTTAATACTGTGATTGACGCGGCTTAATTGCTTTCCATGTTTTGCCGCGCCGTGTGTGTATATATATGAGGTCGAGACGTCGCTCTCATCACCGAGAAATCATTCTCTCCAGTGCCTCCGTCTCTGTGCTGCCGCCGTCTTCCCCATCCCGTCGCCGACGTGCCATCGTCGTCGGGAGAGCAGGCTCCGAAGCCCACGTCTCCTCGCGTCCCTGCACGGGGTAGGGGACGTATAAGGTTTTTGGGAAGCGCCGTCGCGACTGCTCGCTGGACGTCTTCTTCCCCCTTCGCCAGATCTCCGTCGCCTACGTCCTCGCCGCCGGGTCTGCTTCGTCTTCGTCCTCGCCGCCGGATCTCCGTCGACGGACTGCTTCCTCTCCTTCCTCACCCGCTGTAAGAATGTCGATCCTCTCCCTTCTGTTCGTTCTTATGTTTCTGCTGTTGCTAGCACTAGATTACAAGCGTTTGTCTCGTTTCGTAGTGCTAGTAATAGATCATATTACTCTCATACATGTTGTAGATCTTTTTCTAGTTGTCGGAATTAATTATTGCGTCACTGAATTACTGTTATTTCCAACAACGACGACTTCAGCTACTCCCACGTTGGCCTCGATTCAGCCCCTCCATGTGCGTATCCCCCTCCTCTCTTCCCCTCTCCTGTTTCTCCCTTCTTGAATGGTTAAACCCATGCCCATGTCTATCCTAGATCTGGCACAACATTCTTGCTAGGTTCTAATTCCTTACGGCCATCTTCCACCATCTAGTTGCGCAACAGGGTATACATCCAGATTTGTTGGTGTCTCGCTTGGATGAACTCTGTTCTTGCAATTGGTGTTTTTCTTAGCAGGCAAGCTGAGATTCTGTTGTTGTGGTCATTCTCTTGTGATATTTTGTCTCTTGTGAATTCTCAGGAACTAGTAGCATGCAATAATTAGTTGTAGGTAATTTCCAGTAGCGAAATTCTTCAGTAGTAATGATGCATGTGCTCTAGCAAACGATGTGTGGCTTGCCATCGCAGCTGGTGTGCTTGCTCGCAGTGGTGCGGTGACCACCTGCTGATGCGTGTGCCTGTCTGTGTGCTTGATTTGTGTGGCTTCAACTTTTGTACAAGTTGATACCGTAATATCTAGGAGTACTAATAAGCAGCATGTGGCTGCCTGTGTTGTGTGTGCGATTTTATTGATGAGGGTGCTGCTGGCTGGTCGTGTATGTATGTGTGTGGCTCTTGCATGAATATATGCACCAGTTGTATCCGTGCCAATCTTTAAGCTATAATTATTTGTGATAAAAAATATTTGTGGTGTGCGACTGATTCATGTACAAATTCTTTTTGCAGCAAGTTGGAAAAGAGCATATTCACTATTGAGCCTATGCTATGATGTGTTCAAAGATGCACAGAATAGAGCCATATTCATGACAGCAAAAGAATCTACATGCCTTAAATGGCTACGTAAGAAGATCCAAAGGTAAGCTGAAAACTTAGCAATGTTCCTTCCTCTCAGCTTTGTTGTAGCTATTACCTGATAGGTTGTTTGCTAAGAACTATATTCGATATGTTTTCCTATGCTAAAACTGTCGAGCATTTTAGTACAATTTGGGAGGCAGATGATGCTATGTTGTGTGTGACTTGCATCGTTTTATTTGTTAGAGTAATCAGTGACCAGGCCGTGTGTTCAAAAGGTTGGAAAGAGCACTAATATAATAAACCAATCTTGGTAAATTGAAGTTACTGTCCAATGATATATTGAAAGTGTTAGTTACAGTCTGCTATTTACATTCTTGAATATACAATGCTAATTGCATCGTTTTGATCAATGTTTGAAATGTCTTATGTTCAGGCAAGAGTAGAGATGGTACACTAAATATCACTTGCAATCTCAGATGATCAATTCAGGTGCATTAACTATTTTTTCAACCTTCTACTCTTTCTCATAATTTGAATTGTAGGTAGAAAAATGAGGTAACAGTTTCTTGTTTTGTAGAGTCACTGATATACTTGTGTGCCTGCCTACTAGTATTTATTATTTTGATTTTGATTGCAGACACATTTCATAATGTTGTAGAGATACTTGCGTCACATTGTCATGCTATCCTTGAATGAAAAGAGTTACTCCAGTTTGTTGTAATTAGCTAATGAGATCTAATCCTCACACTTTCAATGTAACTTTGATGTCATTAAGCCATATAAGTTCTGAAAGGTAGGACCTGTTTGTAGAACTATGGAAATAGTACAATTGGACTACTAATTTATGCTACATGGAATGAAAAGATTACAGCCGGTATTTTAGTGCTCAATCCTTTCTGTTTCCATAAATATAGGAGTGCTTGCTGAGTTAATAGTTAGCCTTCAGCTTGTCTGCCCGTGCTTTTAAATTTTGTTAACTCAAATGGTGGATCATACTAGCATGGGGGGCATCACTTCATGTTTCCTTAAGTTTGCACATTCATCAACATGCATAGCAAAATAATCACATCAGTTCTTTCTGTGTGTTTTTTTGTCTGACAAGTGTTTTCTGTATTTGTCTTGATCAGAGATGCAGTCGTGGGAGCTACTTCCAGTTTATCACACATCACACCAGTTCATTTTGCATGTCCAGTGCATAGCTATAGCTTGTTCATGGTGGTCATTGAGGTCATTGATCTGTATACACACTGATCTTTGTTCCATTATCATGCTTGTGTAATTACTTTGCAGTTTGCACCCAATAATTATTGTACTGATGAACTTAGTTGTGGTTTTGATATTTAAATTTCTCCTGTCCTTGGTGAGATGGTTGTTCCACATTTTTGTTCATGGATGACATTTGTATAAAAATGGATGTTTGCACATATTTTTTGCTTCAGATTGATATTTAACCCAATGAAATCAACCCAACCAATTTTGTTAAAAAAACAACCCAGCAACCCCACGTCCCCACAAAAGCCCAAACCCACCGGCGGTCACAAGTGGAATATTTCCACCCAGCCCAGACGTGGCTTTGGTGGGACACGGGGATCACCCCAACCTCTCCTTGGATTTTTTCCCCTGTGGAATAGATACCAGACTTGCCAAACGAAGCCTGAGGGTGTCTCTCCTCCACCCCTAAACCGTGGGACCCACTCAAAATCAGATCGAGTCCAACCTGATCCTCTTCCTGCGGCCCCGGGCCGGGGACGACGCCCCTCTCCCGGCCTCCCCCGGTGACCTCGGATCCGGCGATCTCAGCTCTGGCACCGTCCGGGGACCCCGACTCCGGCGCACCCTCGCCACCGCCGCGCTTCGCGTACGACTCTACGGCCCCGACGACCGCGCGCCGCCCATGGATTGACGCCGGATGGAGTTCCAGCCGTCGTGGGCCAGGAACCCACCGATCGATTCATGTGCCAGCAGACGAGTCCGCGGCCACCGACCCGCTTCTTGAAGCCTTCCGGCAACCCAGTCGTGCCTTCTTCGCTTCCAGCATCGGCCGGTGGCCTGAACGCCAAAGAAACGGCAGGCCGGAAGCCTCCAAGCCAAGCGCAATTGTTTGGAGCAGGGAGTTTGTCAGCTTGGCCTCGCTGCCGAAGGCCGCGTACACGACGGAGCGTGGCGCCTGTCCGTCCAGCCACTGCAACGTCTTGTGTTGTTGTTGGCCGCCGCTTCACCAGCACTCCTTCTGATCTGAGCCACCAAATTAGGGGTGTCAATGATTTGCTTGCTTTGGGGTCGCGGAAAATTATTTCTTTCCCCCATTGGCATGTACTGTACCATTCTTTGATTTGTAATTGCTGCCGGTGGAGTGTGTTTGTGTGTCCTGTCCTACCTGTAGATTATGAGCCTGTAAAAACTAACATCTCGTTTGTCTGGATTGGTGTGTATTGGTGTCAGTGCTGAAGAGCATTGTAGAAGAGATTCTTGTTGTATGAACTAGCACCATCAGTGGTGTTGAATCTTGAATGGTTTCTGTGATCATGTACTGCTGCCAGGGATCTCCCCCAACAAAGCCATTGGGACAGTTGCAGGTTGCAGTTGACCTGACAGGCCGTGTGCTTTGCTGACTGAATCTTTTCTTCCCTACAATTCATTCATTCAGGTCAGTCGGTGGCAACTTGGGATTGACTAAAAGCTCTCTCCTGTTGCTTTTGCTTGCAAAGGACCCTAGTTGGCAGCCGTTGGGGTTGGGGAAGATCAGAGTGTGGATAAATTGCTGATAATTCGTTGATGCATGCTGTTGAATCGAACAGGTGGTTGACTGAACAAGATTTCCATGGCCAGGGGATGTGCAGGCCACCAAGGGGGCAGCGCAGCCTGAGCTGGGCGTAGCTGTGAGACCTTAGCACTTATGTCAATTGTCACCACCTCCTCCTTCTCTATCTCGAGACTAGTTCAACTCACTTGTCTCTACTGTTGTAAAAAAAAACTCACTTGTCTCGCCGGTTGACGGAGCGGATGGCGTTGTTGGCGGTGGTGGAGGACTTGTGGAAGGGTAGCAGGATGAGATTAGCCTTGCGGCTGTGTGCCAGCGAGCATAGTCGTGGTGCGTCGGGTTGCTCGTGCTGCTGCTCTTCCAGTGTGGCTTCAGTATGGAGGCGGCGCGACCGACGAGCTCCGTGAGGTGGAGCACGATGAGCGAGATGGGGGATTCGCGTGAGGACCCCGACGCCTCCAGCAGGTCGATGAGCGGCGCGGTGTGGTCCTCACTGTAGAGGAAGGCGAGCACGCGGAGGTCGGCGCTGGGCAGCGCGTCCTCCAGCATCCGCGGCGTTGCGAAGGCGAGCTTCATGGCGCACCAGACGTGGGCGCCGTACAGCACCGCGCGTGCGTGGAGGTGCAGCAGGCCGTGGCTGTCCAAGAACTTGAGGGGGGCGCGGAAGAAGAGGAGCGTGGCGGTGGTGGCGGCGAGCTTGAGCGCGCAGGAGGCCTCGTGCCCGACCAAAAATCGATGATTTAGGGCAGGGAAAGAGATGATGGCGTGGCGTGGTGGGACCCACGAGTTGGGAATGGGAATAGGGAAACTGCTGGATCAAATTATGTTTTTAGGGATAGAGATATTTTTACTCCATCCCCAATAACATTAAATTTACTCCATCCGCTAAAGTTGCTCTAACTATAAGCAGCAGTTGGCGGATCACCAAGAGTCCAAGATGAGGCTGCGCAGAAGGTGCGGAGAACGTAGCAGGGAGGGCAGTGTAGCAGGTTTGGAGGTGCAAAGGAGTGCGACGCAGCGGAGAACACCGACGGCGGCGCCATGGTGGTCAGTTCATTTAAGCTCACCGACTTGATTCATCTCTCTTCTTTGTGTGCGTGTGATGCCTCGGAGTTCCGCGCAGGAAGATAAAACAAGAGGTTGGAGTGGAGTTTCTAGTTCCTATGGAATCGAATGGTGGCTAAGTATTCAAGAGGAATGAGGTTGCTCCATTCCTCCGCTCCAGACACTGGCTCTGAAAAAATTTCCGGAGGAATGGATTCCTACCCCTTCTACATATACATTCTCTCCGCGACCCTCCTCTAACTGAAATGTAAAGGGTGGCGGAATACTTATGCCAGTCTCACGAAGGGAAGAAAATTCGGTGCGCACCTGGCGCACCGCGGCCCCGGTGCGCACCCCTGCGTGGCGCTCGCTGATTTGCTATCTCGTCAGGCCCTCGTGTTCCCCGTGTGTCGCTGATTTCGGCTCGGCTCGTCTGCCGCGTGAATGGGCGCTCGGCTCCCGCACACGCCGCTCGGCTCCTGGCTCCCGCGATCCGCTGCTTGCTCGGCTCGCCTGCTGTATCTATTCGGTTTCGGCGGCTTACAAATTCCAACTTTGAGCCTCGATTAAAATTAGTAAACTTCTTTTACTAGTCGAACCAAATGCATGTACATGTCCACCAATGTCCATAGATCCCATTTTGCTACTGTGTAGCCAAAGTTTAGATGCATATTTGCTCAAAAATAATTTTCAAAAACAGGTAATTGATGTTGTTGGCGAACTGAATGGCAGGCCATTCAGTTTCGTCAGTTAACACTCGTGACAAAATTACATCTTTGAGGTTAGATTAAAATTAGTAACTGTTGTTTAGTAGTCTAACCAATTGAACCATGGTAAACCTTGGACTCCAAACCTTAGTTATAATCAACAAAAGCTGCTTTCATACAAAGCAAATTTCTCTCAAAATAATTCTAAATTTCCTTGAGTATCACTGTGATCAGGCTGCCAGACTTTATTTTTCAAGTCTGGCGCGCTCAGGATGTGCAATGCTCAATTCAATTTTTGGAGCTCTCTTACTCCAACATCTACCTCAACAAATGAAAGTACATGTCCACCAATGTCCATAGATCCTATTTTGCTACTGCGGAGCCAAAGTTTAGATGCATAGTTGCTCAACAATAATTTTCAAAAACAGCTAACCGATGTTGTTTCAGACTTCACTGAATTTCTGAATTTTCAGATTGTGAATAGTAACCTCTAGTCATTAACTTTGAAGATTTAATTGAGGTGTTTAGGGACTAAGTTTAACTCCCAAAGTACTCCCACTAAGTTCTGAACAAGCAAAATCCCAAATATCATATTTTGCACCATTTTTCCGAATTTGAAACTTCAAATGTTGACTTTTGTCAAATTGTACCCAGATTTGACCTTTACTCATTATGACCATTACAATATCACATCAATCACATAAATGACAACCATCATAAATTAACGTTGACAAAACAAATATCCAGAATGTTTACTTCATAATATCAAAATAAATTCATGTTTCAATAAGGTTCATTTCATGAGAACATGTCTACATAGATTCATCAAAATGTAACTTCCTAACAGCAGCTTGCGTTGTAGCATCTCGATCAACTCCCATTAAGAGACTTGTGTACCCTCCCCGCCATTGCCTGAAGGATTGGCAACTAAATTGAATTGGGGCATTATGACATTATTATATCCACCTTGGACGAAAGGAGCATTCATGGTTGAAGATGGCCCAACATTAAAATCCTGTGTATACGATCTGAAAGTGTTCATAATCATGCATGTAATAGAATAAATATTGAGAATAGGTATTATCTTACAATTATTTGGTTTGTCTCAGCGTGTTCGTCTCTTGCTTCAATATCATCATGTTCCAGATCGTCACCTACAATGCAAAATATATGAGAAACAAATAATTAGAATAAATTTTACACTAAACAAAAGGCATGGAACAATTCTCTACCTTTCTTCTGGGTAGCCTTCTTCCTCTTCTTCCCTGGGTTCTTCTCAAGAACATTTTTAAAACGTGTCTCTTTGGGACCTTTTATGACTGGAGGGATTCTGAATGATATTACACCATTTAGTGAATCTCGGACACATTCATTTGGAATAGGGGAAATCTCTTTGGATTTTTCATGCCTCTCACTTAGATAAGTATCCGCTTCCAAGTTCAAGTCATGCATGGCTTTCTGGATTTTATCAAGTAATTCTTTTGATGATGAACACTTCAATGCAAGAGATGTGGCCTGTCGAGATATAAGTGCTGCTTGTGCATTCAAATCTCCCTCCTCAGACCCTTGTTTTGATTCAATATAAAATCCACTTTTAGAATATTTTGTCCATCTAGGCAGTAGATATTGTGATGGCAAACTATATACCCCATTTATATTGTATACTCTAAGAGCATGTTTGCATAATAAACCTGAAAGATATAGTTCTCATTATAAACAAATAATATTTCAGGGTACAAAATGCAATTTAAACAACCTGAATGATAGTATTAAACATACCTATACATTCAAACATCCGACAAGAGCATGTAATAGTCGAATCATCAGTGTTCAATACTAATGTTGCTCCACGCTCAGATTGCATATACTTAACAAAGAATGTCAGGTTTGGCCCGTTACCTTCCAACAATTCACAACTCAATGTAAATTGTTTTTTAAACTCTTCCTCAAATTCTGAATACATTCTCCTTGTATATGTTTCAGCTGCAGTTTTTAACATTGGCAGATTTGGAATGTAGCAAACTGGAATCTTCCGACGTGACTCAAAATCAGCATCCTTCTCTTTTGACCTTAGATCAACTACAACATTTTCACATTCTAGAAGAAGTTCTGAAAGACCAAATTTCCTACGAAATCTTTTCTTGAAGACATTGTTCATACCTTCGCTCCTCTGGGTCGAGTGCATGTCCGCTGTAAATGAGTCAGGTACACCGCAACCCACTTTACCCTCAAACCATATAAGTTTGACATCCATTTGTTATCCTCAAGATTGTATTTATCCAACAATGCATTCCATTTCTCTATGAAGTAAATTTCTGCTCTGTCTTCGTAGATACAACTTTTGAAATCCGCCCAGAACTTGTTACCCGACTTGTCACCTGACTTGTCCTCTGCCTCGTCCTCTGTCGCTTTAATTATAGGACCAAGATGTTTGACAGCATTTTGGCCAATATGCCACAAACATAGGCGGTGGGCTGTGTTAGGAAATACATGAGCAATTGCTGCTGCCATTGCCGCATCTTGATCTGTGAAAATTGTGCTTGGGTGCTTTCCAGACATTGCTTGAAGAAAGGACTGAAATAGCCAAACAAATGATGGAATAGTCTCGTTGAACATGAGTGCACACCCAAAAATTATTGTTTGCTTGTGATGGTTGGTGCCAAGAATCGGAGCAAAAGGCATTTCAAACTTATTTGTTTGAAATGTGGTGTCAAAGGACACAGCATCACCGAAGCATTTGTAATCCATGATAGACTGACCATCCGCCCAAAAAAAATTTGCTATATGACCAGTTTCCCTGTCCACCTCAACTGCATAATAAAATGTAGGGTCTTCAGCTTGTTTATTCCTTAGATACTCAGGTAATGATTGTGCATCATTGGCTTCTAAGTACTGTGACCAATCTCATTATAGCAGTCCATCCTAGTAAATGGTACTTTGTCTTCACCTCCATAATGCTCCTTCATGAAATTAAAAACTTGGGATGGCTTCATTCCAGACCGTCGTGCCTGCCCAATTAATTTTCTATCTGCCTCTATAATCTCTCGTTGGGACCTCAACAAATGTGTCTTATTTGGACTGGCAAGATAATGGTTGTGATCAAGTACAACCTTTTGCACAGTCCATACATTTTCCTTGCTGATACTAAACTGGACACGAGCATCACAACCGGTCCTTTTAATATCCATTTTTGATTCCTCATTTTTCCGTTGCCCTTCGCCACAGCAAACAAAATATTTCTGACTTAAACTATCATCTGACTTGCGGCGCTTTGTCCTGTACTTTCTAACACTGAACCTAACAAGTCCAGCATATCTGTTGTACATCTCATAAGCCTTTTTTCCTCACAGTCAAAAGACATTCCAACTTTAGGTGCCATCAATGCATATTTATTAACCATATCCTGTACAGATAATTAACAGTTAAAGGTCTAGCATAACAAAAACATTATTAGATATAGTCTGTGAAGTTTGCTACTTTTATTTTACCTCATTTGGCACTTCAATCTCCACTGATCCAACTTGTGGTATTTGATGTTCATATTCTCCACGATCACAAGCAACATCATAATTTACAGCAGTAGCGTGTGATCTACACCAGTAAGCGATTATGAGGTCTACTAAGAAACATTCAGTACAATTTCTGAAATCTGTAGACAACAAGATTAGAAAATTCGTATCTCCCAAACTATATGTCCAAAAATTCTCAAATTTTGACACCAGAAAGTTGGTTAAATTATGTGCAACTTTCGTATTATATATTTTCTCTGAAAATGACGAGATCATAACGAAATTTATCAAAACAGCAACAATGCACAAATTTCAGACATAAAGATCATCGCTAATTCATAGTTCGACATACATTCAGTTCCTACATAATCTCTTACCAAGAGTTTCATCTAAGTCATCATCTAGCATATTACATCATCAGCCATCAGAGAGAACAACGGCGACGGAGTTACCTGTCAATGTTGGTGTGGTCGTCGCGGGCTAAGGCTTCGCTGCGCCCCAGCTCTTCCTCCATGGCCTCACCGCGCCCCAACCCTTCCTCCATGGCCTTGCTGCGCCCCTGCCCTTCCGTCGTCATGTCCGAGCCGCCGTCACCGATGCGGGAAGATGAATTGATGCAAGCCACGACCGCACAGCGACCCTACGTGAACCCTGGCTACTTACGTGAGCCACGACGGCACAGCAACGCGAGCCGAGCCGAGCCGAAATCAGCGACACACGGGAAACGCGAGGGCCTAACGGGACAGCAAATCAGCGAGCGCCACGCACTGCGCACCGGGGCCGCGGTGCGCCCGGTGCGCACCGAATTTTCTTCCTCACGAAGAATTTCATGTTGACATATCATTATTTTGGCTCTGATGTGACAAATGGACGGAGGGAGTAGCTTGTTTACGATATGGATGCCACGCTCCGAGCGAGATCAATCCCCAAAAGCGGGCCGCTTCTTTTTCCGTTTCACTTTGAAAAGGTACCGACAACGTAAGCAAGCTCATGCACGACGCCCTTCACAGTTCACACGCCTCACGAGGCTCCACGCCAGCATAACCCGCGGCGCTCCTCGCCAACCTCGCGCGAAACGTACAGCGTGCCAGAGCCAGTGCCAGTGCCAGCCAAACACCGTACCTTTCCCTTCTCGCAGCCACAGCCGCCAGAGCTCAGCAGCACCAACGATGGCCGCCGACGCGCGTTCTCCCACCACCGGCCGCCGCGTCGTGCTGTTCCCCTTCCCGTTCGCGACCCACATCACTCCCATGCTCCAGCTCGCGGGGCTCCTCCGCGCGCGGGGCCTCGGCGTCACCGTGCTCCACGCCGACTTCAACGCGCCCGACCCCGCGCGCTACCCGGACCTCGCCTTCGTCTCCATCCGCGAGCACCTCCCCGACGAGGTCGCCGCCAGCGCCGACTTGGTCCAGCAGATGATCGACCTCAACGACGCCTGCGAGGCGCCGTTCGAGGTCGCCCTCGCGGCGGAGCTGGCCCGCGTCGGCGGCGGCCACGTGGGGCAGCGCGAGGTCGCCTGCGCCGTGGTCGACGGGCAGTGGTACAAGATGCTGGGCGCCGCCGGGCGCGTCGGCGTCCCCGCCCTCGCGCTGCGGACTGACAGCGCCGCCGCCTTCCTCACCTTGCTCTCCACCCCACGCCTCCACGCCGACGGCTACTACCCCATCAATGGCATGTGCACGGTGCACCGGTAAATCTTGCTGAGAATCTTGTGGCACGACTGCTGCTAACTGTGATTCGATCCTTTGCAGGAGATCGGCTGGACGAGGCGGTGCCAGGGCTCGAACCACTGCGCGTGCGGGACCTGATCCGCGTAGACGGCAGCGACGACGAGACAGTGCTCCGCTTCATCGCCCACGTCTTCGACGCCATGCGTGCGTCCTCGTCTGGCGTCGTGCTCAACACCTTCGACGCCGTCGAGGGCCCCGAGGTGGCCAAGATCCGGCGCGAGCTCTCCCTCCCGGCCTTCGCCGTCGGCCCGCTTCACCTTCTCGCCCCGGTGGCGCCGCCGGCGGAGCAGCACGCGCCGGACTACGGCTGCCTGGCATGGCTGGACGCGCGGTCGCCGCGCTCCGTGCTCTACGTCAGCCTGGGGAGCGTGGCCGCCATCGGCCTCGACACGTTCCAGGAGATGGCGTGGGGGCTCGCCGGCAGCGGCTTGCCGTTCCTGTGGGTGATCCGCCCGGGCTCCGTCCGCGGCGCCGGCGCCGGCGACGTCGACGACGCGCCGCCGCCGTTCCCGGAGGAGATCGTCGAGACAGTGAACCGGAGGGGCAAGATCGTGGCGTGGGCGCCGCAGAGGGAGGTCTTGGCGCACCCGGCCGTCGGCGGGTTCTGGACGCACTGCGGGTGGAACTCGACGCTGGAGGCCGTAGGCGAGGGGGTGCCCATGCTCGTGCAGCCGTGTTTCGGCGACCAGACGGTGAACGCGAGGTATGTGGCGCGCCGGTGGGGCACGGGGCTGGACGTCGTCGGGAGGGTGCTCGAGAGGACGGCCTTGGCGAGGTCAATCAGGAGGCTGATGGCGAGGGAGATGAGGCCGCAAGCGCCGAGGGTGAGGGCTCGCTTCCTGATGCTGCAAGCAAGGCAGTGTGTCGCGGAGGGAGGCCCGGCGAGCTTGGCCCTCGATGGTCTTGTGGAGTACATGTTGGGTCTTTGAGGTTTTTTTTTCAGGTTTGGGCATGGCGATCAGGTGATGGTTTGGATTTGAAATAAACGACTGAATTGTATGTTGATGCCATTCAGCTTTGAACATGAGGATATGCTCTGAATAATGAACTGCATGCAGTGTTATATGTTTGATCTATGTACTAATCTAGTGTTCAACGAACCATAATTAGTGGTGCCCTTCTTCTACAACTAAGTTTCTGTCTAAGACTGAGAAATCATGATATACTCGGTGTGCATGCGTTAGTTCCCTTAACACAAAACGTGTGCCTATATATTCAGGTGCATATATAGCAACAACACAGTGCTGATTTGGTTACACATTTACTATCAAATCGTTTCATGAGAATTCAATATGATACTAAAGCCTGACATTGCCCATTAGACGATTCGTAAACTGGGATTTGGGATGGAATTGCAGGTTACTATTGCACAATACATTCTGCAGACAATTATCGGGCTTGTAGGAAATTCAATCTTCACCTGCAGCATGAAAAAGTTATACAATAAATTAATAAATAACTAAATGGATCTAGAAAATCATATACTCCTACATGAGAAAACTCTTTTTTTAGAGGAAAGGAGAATTTAATAGGCTTCGGACAGGGCAGCCAATGCAAGGCAAAAGGCAACCGTAAGATTGATTGATAGCGTAGGAACAGGGCCTTGCATGTTGGCGCTTGAGCTTTGAGCATGTTTTTGCATTTGAATTGAATGTTGAAGGGTTAGCCTTTGAATGGTTTACTGGCAGCCCAAGGGAGAGTTACATTCGTGAAAGAAACAAAGAAAACAGTGCTAAATCACTAACTTAAGAACACGGATAATATCCATGTATATCTTGCTACTGTTTCGTACTATTGGTTTGCTTATTAGTGACCTTGAGGAAACTGAGTGCATTAAAAGTTAAACTAATATAAGATGAGTTTCAGATTTTAATAAAAAATACGAGACCATAATTTAGTTAATTTCATATGTTGACACTTGCGCATTATTGTTCTATAATTATTTTTCGTAGAATTGAAGAATTGTGCAAGATCTGGTTGATTTGGCCAATTAAGACCTGGGCAGTGGATACATTCTGCTGACCAATTTTTTTCTTTGTTGAGAACAAGGTTCTTTGATTTGGTTTTTTCCTTTCGTTGCCAGGAGAACAAACTAAATGCACCCTGACTGCTCACCAGCTCTAGATGGATGCAAGCTTATCAACAAATTTGAGGACCCCAAGTAACAAGGTTTTCCACTCCTATGATACCAAAATGTTGAACCAATAAACAAAAACTATGGCAGAATGCAACCGAATTGAAGCCTGACCTCGTCTGTTATTAAACGGGCGCCACAGAAATCAGATGCCGCGCATGAGGCCAGTGACGTCGCAAGTGAGCTTCTGGATCTTGGGCTCGTCTTCATCATCATCGTCGGAGTCATCACACTGAGTCATGTAAGGCCTGCATAGATACATGCATAGAACAGCACGAACAAAGGCTCCATCACAAATTCACAATAAGCCATCACTGCTATCCATACACAGACATCGTTGGAGGTGCGCCATATATGGTGCGTCTGACCTTGTGACGTCCGCGATGCTCTCCCGCGGCAGGTCCGGGAGCAGGCCCTCCAGCATCCGCATCATCTGCTCCCGGAAGTCCGCCATCTCGCGTGTGTAGATCGACCTCAGCTGGATCGCCCCCACCTTGACGTTGCCTGGCCTGCCGATGTTGATGACCACGCGCTCCGCGTACTGGTTGCGCCATGCCAGGAGGCGCAGCCTCGGCGCCCGCAGCGAGAAGGACTTGTAGTCGGCGGATCCGTGGAAACTGTCCACTTCGAGCTCCAACAGCTCCGGCGCGTCGATGGCGATCTCCCCGAACGGCGACCCCGGCGATCGGCCGTGCGGGCTGACGTCGACGTCAATCAGGGACATGAACCTGAGGAGCGGTAGGCGGATGTCGACGCGGGCGTGCTCGATCTTGGAGTTGTTGAAGATGTCCAGCTCCTCTAGCCGCGGGCACCACGCGCCTGGCGCGAACGGCGCCTCGACTGTGACGTCGTCGAGATCCAGAGAGAGCAGTGATGGGAGGTGCGGCCACTCGCGGATCACCACACCTTCGAGGGTGAGCTTACGCAGGGCGACGGCGCCCGAAGCCGTGATGGCGGGCGCGACGTGGTCGCGGGCGTCGACGTCTAGGTTCCCCGCCGGCGTGGGCAGGTTCAGCGCCCAGGCGTCCCACACGGGGCCCTCGCGGTAGGGTGCTTCGACGCGGATGTCGCGCGCGGCGGCGAGCGCGATGATGCGGTCGGCGTGGCGCCTCATACGGCGGTCGTCGACGACGTAAGCGAGCCGGAGGGAGTCCACCTTGGACGCGGACGCATCCTCCGCGCGGCGGGCGAGGGCGACGCGGGCGGCAAGGATCGATTCCTCGTCGAGGAGGCCGTGCACGGAGTGTCCCCGAGGACGAGGAAATCGAAGAGGTCGATCTCGACGACGGGCGTGTGGTGATGGATGTGGCGCCACGGCCGGGACAGCACCGAGAGCTGCACGATCTGCCGGTAATGGAGGAGGGAGACGATCCGCGCGCGGAGCTCGATCGGCAGCGCGGTGATGCGGTCGCCGCTGGATCCGTCGACAGAGTCAGTCCTGGCCTTCTTGCTGTTGCTCTCGCTCCGGCGGCGCCGACCCATGTTCTCTGTCGCCACCTCGACCGCTCTAATTCTTGCGGTTTCGATGGATGGGGTGGGGATCGGGATTTGGGGTTTCAGTTCCGGCACTTTGGGAGGGAAAATAACGAGGTGTGCGCCAAACTACCGCGCGCGCGGCGGTTTCGGAATGCCCCTGTTCCCGCCAAGCTCGTAAAGGATTGGAGGGAAATCCAAACAGCCGCAGTTTGCTAAAGTCAGTGGTTTATATTTGTCTTCCAAGTATTAGTATTGTCCTACTAACCAACTATAATACTATATAGGAAAATTTTATTGAGGCTACTGAGATGCTCTTACATTTTTTTTTGTTTACATGGTATATTTATCATTGGGGCGCTGTTCTGATTCCGATCTCGAATGTAATTGTTGCTTTTGCATAAGTTGCATCCTTTATTAATTGGTGTAAGGTTCTTGTGGTGAATATAACAAAATAAAGTTTGAAGACATAATTGTAAGGGATTACATAAGAGTTTTTCTCACCTTATTTTTGAGGCTACTGACACAATCAGTACTAAACAAAGTGACATGAGTAATATATGTCTGACAAATGACCTTTTAGCTAGAGTAATTTTGCATGATCCAAGGCTCTCTTACCATCTAATTTGCTTGACATGTAGAGTTTTGAATACTCTTCTACTCCCACTGTCTTGTACAAGGCCTTCTCTTCAGCACTACCCGTAACCGGTGAAACTACTCCATCAAAGTGAAGGAACATGGAACGCAGATAAGGTCAACCGTTCTTTATTTGTATTTATTGTAACCCTGTGCTCGACACTCTTATATTTTCCATTTGACATAATCTGCAAACGCCAAAACATATAAAATAAGTGGGGTACCAGGTTGTTCCAAATTTAAGAGTTATTCATCTTGATGCATACGCCTAAAATGCAGGTCACTAGCAGTAGCTTATACGTACGCAGAGCATTTCAAGGAGAAAAACTGTTAAATGTAATTCATTCTCATATTTTGCAGGAAACTTTACCCTACATATAATAAACAGTTAAGAGACTAGCTAGAATTGTTTTAGGTCGTGAGTGATTTATAAACGGAATCTTAATTGATCATTTTTCATGGCTACATGTGTTGATCATTGATTATTAGCACATCAAGTTAGAATAATGCATCTATATATGATACATAAATTTCTGGAAATACTTCGTACCTCAAGAAAATCACCCATATTCACTAACAATGCATTAGGATTTGGTTTCACAGGAATCCATGCATTGTGCCTTTTAATTTGAAGGCCTTCAACTGAATTAACTTCTAAAAGGAGGGTTAGAAAAGATCCATCTGAATGGGGTGAGAAGCCCAAAATCTTCTCGGCTGTGGTCATGCATGGAGGGTAGTAATTCATCCTCAAATATTGACACACATATTTGTCATCCATCAGTTCGAGATCAATATTTAGTGTTTTTGCAATGACAGTTACAATAGAATGTGCAGTTTTCATCAACTCTGAAGAGTACTCTTCAATAGATTGCCTGTTATCACATAAAACAATATATGTCTATTACTGAGATAATGTCACACAATGAAGTAGCGTGGAGTTTGGACTGAAACAAATTTGTAGTTTAGTTATTAGGCAATTTGAGCACTCTAAAGTCTGACCACAACTCCTGGGTTGTTTTAACCCACTTATTGTGCAGTCATGCACATACACTCTTCATGAGAACCGATCATGAACTCTTGCAAAGTTATTTAAATTTTTTTTAGTAAACTATATTGATGTATAGTTTTTGTTATACTTAACTGCAATGGCCAGGTCATGAGCTCGCTAGTTCAGTGCAATGGATTTATCGTACATTGTAGCGATAGCAGAAAGGTGTACATTTATCTGGTTGTTAATTAGAGTTTTCACCAGAAGAATCTTTGTAGTCGCTGAACAGGAGTGCAGGCCATCCTTGACAATAAAGTTGAATACAGAACCAAGAAAGTTGAATACAGAAACAAGAAAGACATATCCTTGATAATAACTTTCTAAATACCTCACGAACTGGAATGTCTATCCACTAGTGTTCTTCTGTATTGTTGTTTATCTAAGAGCATCTCAAAAAATGTCCAATACTCCCCATAACTAGTTTTAGGTCCGAAGGTCCAACAGTGGCCCAATCCCATTCCCAATTTTCTTGGCATGTCAAATATCTGCGCTCCCTTTTTTCGTAAAAGGCGATGTGGCAACTCGTTCTTTATATCCTGCTGAAAAACGTTGTTTTCCAAACATCCTCTGTTTTTCTTTTACCAAGGTTTTTTAGCAACTAATTTTGTGTAGGTGTTAGTGAAGAATGTCTTTTTTAATCCTAATACTTTTTAAGAAAGGTCCCAAATTAAAACAAGTGTTTTGGAAGTCTCTTCTGGAGATGCTCTTAACTGAAGACATATAATAAAAGAGCGAAAAGAAATTCAGACGTCCAAGTGAAAACCACAAGGTATATTGTAATGGTTGGCCAGTCAAATGATGTTTAAGCTTTACCTAAACAATTTAGTGTAGTTTAAAGGATGATTTTGATCTTTCCAATATTCTATTTTGTTTTGGTGAGATGCCAAAGGGTTACACATATGGGAAGCAATACCATGATGTTTAATGTCAACTCAGTACTTGTCACGGACGGAGGAAGCTCGGAGATTGGAAGAGGGAATATGGCGGAGATTGTATTCAAAAGAGGTGGCCGGACGTGGCCCTGGACCTCGACGGCGCTCACGGCGCTCCAGGGGAGGCAGGTCACGAGAGGCCAAGGTACAATCTTCTAAGCCTGATCTCTAATCTCTCTAATCCCTCGGCTTATAAACTGCCTGAGGCTAACCAACTTCCTAATCAAGCCATATCTTTAACCAATCTTAACAAACCAAAACTCTATCTCTAACAAACCAAAAACTAATCCTAATGTTAGGCCCCTGAGCCTCTCTACTGTCTGCTAAGCTGGCCAAACGTCGGATGTACATGACATGTCTCCCCTCCTTCAGAAGCAGCTCGTCCTCGAGCTGAAAGGTAGGGAACTGCTCGCGAAAGTCCTCCAAATCGACCCACGCCGACTCCACTGCAGGGGCATCCTTCCAACGGACCAAAAGTTGACGATTGCCACGAGCAATTCTGCTGTTTAGCACCTTCTCAAGAAGCACCACTACTGGACCATGCTCAATTGGTGGCAGCGGCTTGGTGGCAGCGGCGGTGTCTGCTCTGGTGGAGTCCCATTGAACGGCTTCAGGAGGCTAACATGAAACACATCATGGATTCTAGTAGTCACCGACAACAGCAGCCTGTACGCAACATCGCCCACGCGCTCCAGCACTTGAAACGACCCGAAGAACTTAGGTCCAAGCTTGCCACGCCCCGGTACTTGGAGAGAAGCAACCGGGCAGTGCAGCAGACGAAGCCAAACCCACTTGCCCGGTGAGAACTCCACAGACCTGTGTGTGCGATCATAGACAGATTTGTAGTGCTACTGTGCCTGCTCCAACCGACCCCGAACCTCAGCCAGAAATGTGTCTCTATCCCTCATGGCCTTGTCCACCGCTGGAAGCCTAGCGTCCCCATGCTCATAAGAACAGATCGAGGGAGGCAGCCGACCATAAACCACCTCAAAGGGTGATGTCTTGAGTGATTGCTGGTACGAAGAGTTATAGCAGAATTCTGCCCAGGGCATCCACTCCAACCAATTCCGTGGACGATCCCCAGTCAGACACCGTAGATACATCGAAATAATCTTGTTTGTCGCCCCTGACTGCCCGTCTGACTGTGGATGGAATGCCGAGGTGAACTGGAGCTTCACACCGGCCAAGCGAAAGAGCTCGCGCCAAAACGAGCTTGTGAACACCGGATCTCTATCACTCACGATGGAAGATGGAATGCCATGAAGTCGCACTATCTCGGAGAAAAACACTCGAGCCACCGATGTTGTTGTATATGGATGACTTAATGGAATAAAATGTGTGGCCTTCGAGAACTGATCCACCACCGTCAGAATCACTGTCTTGTCGTTCACCGTGGACAGGGCCTCCACAAAGTCCATGGCCACATCAACCCAAACTGCAGTAGGGACCTCCAGAGGTTGCAGAAGACCTCCGGGCTGCAGATGCTTGCTCTTGTTATGCTGGCATACTGTAAATGTGCGCACGAAGTCCTGGACGACCACTCTTTCATGTGGTGTATGGAAGTTAGCCTGAAAATGATGTAGCATCTTGTGCACCCCCTCGTGACCTGCACCATGGATGAGATGCAGGATAGTAGGCCTGCTTGCCGAGGAAGGGGAGATGTAGACCCTCCTGTTGAAGAGGATGAGGCCGTCAGCGACACCCTGCCGCCTTGGCACCACTGCTGATGGCATCGCCATGGCCTCAGCAGAACACTCGTCGCGGTGAGACAGGGCGTCGGCGACGACGTTCAGCGCCCCAGGCTTGTACTCCACCATGAAGTTGAATCCCAACAACTTGCTGGCCCATTGGTGTTGTGGAATCGTGGTCAGGCGCTGGTCGAGGAGGAAACGTAGGCTACTATGGTCAGTGCGGATCACGAACCGCCTCCCCCACAGGTACGACCGCCAATGTCGCACAGCCTGAACCAGGCCGATGAGTTCCCGTTCATTAGCGGTGAGCTTGGCGTGGCGGGGCGCGATGGGTCGGCTGAAGAAGGCCAACGGACCTACACCTTGATGTGGCACCACGCCCACTCTCGAACCGGATGGTCACACTCGACGATGAAGTCGCGATCGAACGCCGAGAGCTGCAAAACTGGAGCTAATGTGAGTGCTTGTTGAAGCTCGTGGAAGGCGTGGTCGACATCGTCGTTCCAGCGGAAACCCTCCTTCTTAAGGAGAGCTGTGAGTGGCGTTGTGATGGTGTCGAAGTTGCGGATGAAGCGGCAGTAGTAACCCACCAATCTGAGGAAGCCGCATACTGCCTTTGCTGACTTGGGCACCGGCCAGTCCAACACCGCCTGCACCTTGATCTTGTCCATGGAGACGCCCTCTGTCAAGACGACATGACCAAGGTAGGCCACGTAAGAGCGCCCGAACTCACACTTCGACTGCTTGAGAAAAAGCTGGTGGTCCTGCAGCATATGAAACACTGTGCGGACATGGCGGAGGTGCTCCGACCATGACGAGCTATAGATCAAAATATTGTCAAAGAACACAAGGATGAATCGACGAAGGAAGGGGAGAAACACGTCGTTCATCGGCGCCTGGAACGTGGTCGGGGCATTAGTCAAGCCGAAAGGCATGACTAGGAACTCGAGCAGGCCTTGATGTGTGTGAAAGGCCGTCTTCTTGATGTAGTCATGATGCATCAACACCTGATGATAACCGTAGTGGAGGTTGAGCTTGGTAAAGAACCTAGCACCACGAAGCTCATCCAACAGTTCTTCCACCACCGGAATTGGAAATTTGTCCTTGATCGTGGCGGCATTCAGCACTCAGTAGTCAACGCAGAAACGCCACGTCCCATCACGCTTGCGGATCAGTAAAGCCGACGAGGAGAATGCGAACAAGTTATGCTTGATGACGCCTAAGCGTAGCATCTCATCACATTGACGTACTAGCTCGTCTTTCTGTAGATGGGCATAGCGATAGGGTAGCATGGTGACAGTGACGACGCCAGTCCCAGGCTTGAGGCGGATGTAGTGGTTTAGGTGGCATCGAGGTGGAAGGCCCTGCAGCTCCTGGAACAGGGCTGCGAACTCCTCCAGTAGCGCGTCGAGGAGGTCGCCATCAACAGCTGTCATTGCGGCCGAGGCTGGGCTTGGCGTTGCATCCACGCCGCACCACAAGATGCGCGTGCCGCCACAGGAGAACGCGAGTGTGTGCTGGGCGAAGTCCCAAAGAATCAGCCCTAAGGTGCCGAGCCACTGTACGCCAAAGACCATGTTGTAGTCGCCGAGGGGGAGCGCGTAGAGGTCGATGTTGAATGGCTCCCCTCCGACGAGCACAGTCTGGGCCGGCGCCTTCCCGGGCGATGCGATGCGGTCGTTGTTCACCAAGGACACGCTCAGGCCGGCGCTGGGTTGAAGGTGTACGCTCGCCCGCCTCGCCACATCAATGTCGACGAAGCTATGGGACGATCCGCAGTTGAGCAGGGCGACAACCACGACATCGTCAATGGAGACATAGACCTTCATAGTGTGGAACCCGCGAGCGCGCAAGCCCGTGATGGCGTGTAGGGAGATTCCCGGCGTGTCCGCGTGACCCGTTAGTGCAGCGCACTCGATTTCTTCCTCAACATCCTCCTCCTCGTCCGTGGTGTCCGCGATTTCGAGAAGGGAGAGCTTCTTGCGCCTATGCCCCACGACGAATTTCTCATCGCAATTGTAGCACAAGCCATCGGCATAGCTCTGGGCCATCTTGTCTGGGGAGAGACGACGCTGCGGGAGAGTGGAGGACAGGGTGAGGACCTTCCCGATCCCGGCGCGGCAGAGGATGCAGACAACACCGGCTGCACGCTGGGGACCTTGGCCGCGGCGGTTGGAGAGGGGGCTTGGTGCTGTTGGCGTCCTCCACGTGCGGATGCTGGGTCGACCAGGCTGAGCTGCATGCGCTGCTCATAGGTGCGGGCGAGCATGATGGCATCGTCAAGGTTGGCTGGCCGGCGGAGGGCGACGTCGGTCTTCAAGGGGTTGACCAGGCCCGCGGTGTAGATTTGGACGAGCTACTGCTTGGTGAGGTCGGCGCCGCAGCAGGCAAAGGCGAGGAACTGGTCGGTGTACTCCTCGACGGGGCCCGTGCGGCGGAGGAGCATGAGCTCTTCGATGGGACTATCGGTCATGGGCGGTCCGAAGTTGTCGGTGTTTTAGACCGGCAACCTACTAAGGGGAGTACCCGAAGTAGATGAATGTGGCCTCGCCGAGATCGGTAACTCGAAGGAAGAGATGCGTAATACCCTACGTCCTGTATGCTGCGTAGCTCTGGATTGATTGGGTACGATTACAAGATGATGCAATCTTACGCCGTGAGATGAGATGATCGAGAGAGGGGTCCCTGCCTCGCCTTATATAGTGCGGGAGGTAGGGTTACAAGTCGGTTCAGGGAGAGAGTACTAGTCGAGTACGTCTAGGAGTCTTCCATACAGTGCGAGACATGTACAACTTCCTAACCGAGTACTTCTCCTCTGTAGTCCTTGTGCTTCACGCCATCAGGTGCCGTGCAGCGCAAGTCGGGTAGTCCCAGGGGCCCACCGAGTAGTCGGTCCTGGTACCCACCGAGGTAGTGGGCCCAGGGAGGTCCATACGACAAGCCCCTGAGTACTTTGTAGTCGAGAAGGATAGCTTCAAGTAGTCTTGACGGCCTTAACGAGTAGTCCTCAAGCGTCCCCGAGTACTACAAGTCAAAAGTCCTCAAGAGTAGTCGAAGCATCCCGAGGCCGGAATGTACTCCACTCGATGTTTGAGCAATCTCGAAGTCTTCTCGAGTAGTCCCAAGCGTCCTCGAGCGCTGCCCTTGAAGGTCTTCAACAATGCCCGTGCTGTCTTGAAGCCGAAACTGATATGGAAGTGCGATTGCAAAATCGCACTCCATATGGAGTAGCCCCCGAGCCTTAGGTTGAGTTGTAGACTCTGGATGAGGGTCCACTTGAAGTTGTGGCAAGAAAATCTCGAAAAATCCGGAGAAAAAACCGAAGGACACGTGGCACGGAGCCCCCGAGCCTTGAGTCGAGTACTTCCTCTCGAATTGAAGGGTCATCTTGTAGAATGTGTCATGAGTTGCTCTTGAGTCTTGCCGCTTCCCAGGAAGTCGAGTAGAAGTAGCCGAGCCCCCGAGGTGAGGCGCATCGACTAGTTGAAGTTGAAAGGTCACGCGCGGCCGCTGAGTCAGCCAAGCGCAGACTTATCCATCCGTCCGTTGAGGGGCCGCGTTGACTTATAAATAGAAGCCAAAACCCCTAGGGTTTTTCACCGCACGCAACTGCAGCCATTCCCAGCAGATCTAGCCAGAAATCGCCACTGGTGCACACTGCTGCCATTGAGTAGATCGTAGATCCAAGCGCACGCGCCGTAGAGAGCCATTGCAGTAGCCCCCGAGCGAATGCGCGTGAATACACCATGCACCTGGAGCATGAAGCCGTCCCCGTCGAAGACCATGAAGGCCGCCGGCGGGAAGAAGAGAGGCCGTGAAGAAGCCACCGGATCCGCTGCGGGGACATCGCCGCCGGTGTCTCCGCCGCGGCCAGATCCAAATCGCGAGTGGAAGAAGTCCAAAGCGAAGATCGAAGACCTGCTGGCCCTTCTCAACAGTGGGTTCCTGCGGGAGAAGGAGGTGGATATGTGGAGGGCCGCCGCCGGGGATCCGTACCCCATGGAGATGAATCCAGACGAGATCCCGATGTTCGCGCGATTCGCGGAGCGTGGATTGTCCCTCCCGGCGAGCGACTTCTTCAAGGGGCTGCTGGGGTACTACGGCATCGAGTACCTCAACCTCAACCCCAACGGTATCTTCCACACCGCCGTCTTCGTACATTTTTGCGAAGCCTTTCTGGGGATCAAACCCCATTAGATCTTGTTCCGGAAGTTCTTCCGGGTGAAGCCGCAACCTAGCGCTAGCAATTCGCGAGTAGTCGGAGGAGCAGGGATCCAGATGAGGGAGGATGCCGCCAAACAATACCTCTCCTACAAGTTGATAGACTCCAATCAAGACTGGAAGGCCAAGTGGTTCTACGTCACGAACCACCACCCGGAGCTGTCGAAGCCCAGCGGGAAGCAGCCCAAGCACCGTCTGTGGTGGAACTCGGAGCCGACGATGCAAGAAGGACTCCATCTGCCCGAGTTGTTGGCGCGGATCAAGGCGCTGAGGGAAGCCGGGCTGAGGGCCGAGCACGTGGCCTTCAGCTTCATGAAGCGCAGGGTGTAGCCGCTGATGGCTCGCGACACCCTGGGGTACGAGTACACCGGTGATGACGACATGTCGCGGATGCCTGGAGATGAAGTCGACAACGACGACATTGTTGATAGGCTGGCTCGGATCTTCAAAGATATGCCGGTGTACTCGCCGTGCCCAGTACCAGAATACTCCTCCGCGCGCCCACCAAAGGAGGTTAGTAGCCGCATCCGTTGTCGAGTACTCATTGCATGAGAGTAGTCGCACTGATGAGTTGTTCTTCTTACATGATGACTTGAAGAAATTCGTCTCCGAGTCGCCGTCGCCTCCCCAACTAGTCGAGGTTCCAGAGGAAGGGAAGGCCAAGACCAAGGAGCGGCGCGAAGTTGGTGAGGGAGACGACACAGTTGTCGTTGAAGACTCGTCCGATGAGGAGGACAACGAGGAGACGCTGCAGGACCGCTTCCAGTTGCGGTCGAGGTTCAGCCGTCCTGTCTTACCTCACATCCCTCTCGTTCAGGATCAACCGGCTAGCCTAGAGGCTAGTCTGCTCGCACCGCCAAGGAGGCCGCGCAATGCGGCCCGCAAACGCGTGGCCAAGAAGTTGAAGGTCACGGAGACCACGTCCCAAGAGGTAAGCCGTCTTGAGTAGTGTAGTCGAGTTCTGATGTCTCGAGTTTGTGTGTTGATGACGAAGTTTCCTTGCTTGCAGGAGATGCCACCTTCTGAGCCCGTTGAGTAGGGCGACGAAGACGTCTGGGACACGGTGGGGGAGGCAGCTGAGGGTAGTCGCAGCCCAGCCCCCACTGTAGAAAAGCACTTGGCGCAGATGGAGCGCCAGCCCCCTGCTGCTCAGGGGAGCACGGAACCCGCCGCTGCTGCTACGGAAGAGGCAGCGGCCGCAGAGGCGCAGGAAGAGGCGCCTGCCAAGGCGAGACTGGTCGACATCGCCAGTATCCTCGGCGCCCCAACCGTGACCATAGTCCGGTCGAGCTTGTAAGTGGTGATTCTTGCCGAGTAGTACTTGATGCGGTAGTCGTACTTGACTAACAACCGGCTTGTGTACTCTGCAGGAGATCGACGGACCTGTCCTGGGAGGGGGATGAACCCGCTGCAGAGGTGGCGGAAGAAGAAACCGCGCCGCTCACTGAGGAATCCGCTCCCGCCTCTCAGGCGGAGCCCGAGGCGCCGACCGCTGAAGCTACGCTGCCCGAGGCCAGCGTCGTTGAAGGTAACTACTCTCTCAGGTGGAATTAGCCCAGGGGAGTAGTCGTAGTCGCCAGATATAACTGATGCACTTGTTCTCTTTGTCGACAGGTGCTGAGGCCGAGGGAAGCGAGATCCCGTCGGCGGTGCCCTTAGAGGACGTGGCACCGGGAACTCAGGAGGCTGCCGTAGAAGCCCCCGAGCCGATGGAGGTGGCCGCTGGAGAAGCCGCCGGGACGACTGGAGGAGAAGGGGACGCAGCGCTTCCAGAACCCGCTCTGGAGGTGGTCGTCTGCTCGCCGGAGATCCAGGACGCAGAGCCAATCCGCTCGGCGCTGATGATCGAAGCCGCTACGAGTAGTCGTGGCAGGATCGAGTTGTTGGCGGACGATCTGGTCGACCCAGCAATGGTGGCTCGGCACCTGGAGGCGGTGCGCCAAGCCGAGCAATGGATGAAGGTGAGTAGTCACAACCCTTGAGTAGTCAATCCTTTAGCGTTGAGTACCCATCTGATGTATGTTGTCTGCGCAGGATGTCGCTGAGAGGTCCCGGGAGAAGTCCAACATGCTTCAAGGCTTCGGCGACGCCGTGCTCCGAGTGGAGGCTTTGGAAGAGGAACTCGCGAAGTCCCGGAAGAAAACTGTCGCCATGCAGTCGAAGCTGTACACCGCCTTTGCCAAGTACCACAATGACGTCCAGGAGATGCAGGCAAAGAGCGACGATCTGGTGCGGAAGAACAAGTCCCTCCGCAACAAGAACAAAGGTACACCATTGTCTTGTTGAGTACTTATTGGAGGTCGAGAGGTAGTCTAACCCGTTGTGCCTTGTTGATTTCAGAGCTTGAGACTCGAGTAGATCAGCTGAAGGCTTCGGAGACTGATCTGAAGAACCTTTTCTGCCGGGAGTAGGAGGCCCGCCAGGTACTGGAGTATGATTATAAGAAGCTTGCTTACGAGTGCGACAAGCACATGGAGCTCCGTATTGCATCAGACCGTGACCTCGTCAACTGCTACAAATCATTGCAGAAGCTGAACGAGGATTGCGAGAAGCGCGGGCCCGGCCGCAAGGAGCTTGAAGAAGCCGCGCTCCCCATCGTGAGGCTACCGGTGCCTCATCCCTGGCGGTCCCAAGATAGCGCCGCTGGTGGATCGGTTGAAAGAAGCCCCCAGCCGGCTGGCGACCTACGTGAAGCATTTGGCGAAGTCGATCCCGAACCAAGTGCTGGCCTTCATGAAGTCGTACTTCCCGAAGGCTCCCGTAAATGTAGTCGCCGGCGGGCTAGCCGCCAACTGTACCGACGAGCCGTACGCGGAGCTGCTAGAGCAGATGGCGCCTATTGCAGATCAAGTCGCCGAGAAACTTAATCTCCAGTAGCCCTGTAATAGTTAGCTCGTAGCAGTAGTTGTACAAAATCAATTGTAATGAAATTGTTTAAGTATGAATGAAGAGAAACTTCCACCAATGAGTACTCGTTGCCGCGATCTTTGAGTGCGGAGTCCCATCGTGGAGTTGTCGCGAGTAGTCGTACTCGGCAGTAGTCCCGTTGAGGGAGGAAGACAGTAAAGTAGTTGATGAATAATCAAACTTTATTACTGAAGAAGTACACCTGGATGGCCAGGGCCGTAGTTACAGAGTAGTCGCCAGGACCCGGAGGCCGCCTACGGCTGAGTAGTGCTAGGGCGTGTAGCCGCTTACAGCACTAGATCCGTAAGTAGCCGTATAGGCTGGATCTAGGAGTACATGGTCTCTTAGTAGACCGCTGCTAGAGTCCTTTTTCGCTCATCGCAGCCCAGGATCCGTAGGTAGCCGCATGGGCTGGATTCTGGAGAGGAGTAGTCCGGAGACTGGTGCCTGGACTCGGAGGCCACTTATAGTGAAGGAGTAGTCCGGAGACTAGTGCCTGGACCCGGAGGCCGCTTACAGCGAAGGAGTAGTCCGGAGACTGGTGCCTGGACCCGAAGGCCGCTTACGGAGGAGGAGTCTTGATGTAGTCGTGTAGACTTGAGCCTCCAGGGTAGTCGTGTGGACTAGGCGTAGAACCGACAGAGTTGGTCGACGTTCCACGAGTTGTTGACGTCTTCGCCTTCAAGCGTCTGGAGGCGGTAGGAGCCCGGTCCGGTCACCTTTGCAACTATGAAGGGACCTTCCCAGGGTGAGCTGAGCTTGTGTTGTCCTTCCGTGTTCTGGATGCGATGGAGGACAAGATCACCAATGTTGAAGAAGTGTTCCTTGACGTTGCGATCATGGTAGCGTCGGATACCCTCCAGGTACCTTGCTGATTGGACGAGGGCGTCGCAGCGAGCTTCTTCGAGTCCGTCGATGTCAACTCGTCTGCTGTCTTCAGAGACGCCTTCGTCGTAGTGCTCCACTACTGGTGAATCCCACATGACATCAGTGGGGAGGATTGCTTCGGATCCGTAGACCAGGAAGTACGGGGATTGTCCCGTAGGCTTGGAAGGCTGAGTACGTAGCCCCCAGAGTGCATTGGGTAGTTCCTTGATCCACTTGCCTCCTTTAGAGTTAGCAGCGTCGTGTAGCCGCTTCTTGAGGGCGTCGAGCACCATCCCGTTGGCACGCTCGACTTGTCCGTTGGCCCGAGGATGGGCAACTGAGACATATCGGACGTCGATCCCACTGTTCTCACAGTACTCCCAGAACTGGTGATTGTTGAAGTTGGAGCCCAGGTCTGTGATGATGCGATTGGGTAGTCCGTAGCGATGCACGAGTTCGTCCAAGAAGTCGAGTACTCTGTCAGCCTTGGGGCATGTAACCAGCTTGACCTCGATCCACTTGGTGAACTTATCGATGGCCACCAGTACTCTGTTGAATCCACCTGGCACAGTTGGGAGTGGCCCAATCATGTCGAGCCCCCAGTAGGCGAAGGGCCAGGTTGGCGGTATGGTGACTAGGTTGTAGGCTGGGACATGTTGCTGCTTGGCGAAGTATTGGCACCCTTGGCACCTTCTGACGAGTTCTTCAGCGTCGCCCAGAGCTATAGGCCAGTAGAAGGCTCGTCGGAAGGCCTTGCTGACTAGCGTGCGAGAAGACGCGTGGTTGCCACAGATGCCTTTGTGGATCTCCTCCAAGATGTCTTTGCCTTCTTTTCTGGGGATGCACTTCATGAGTACTCCTGAAGATGCGCCCCACCTGTAGAGCTTGTCTCCGACGAGGACATAGGACTTGGCACGGCGGATGAGCTGCTCAGCCAAGTTCTTGTCTGAGGGAATATTCTGCTCGTTGAGGTAGTCGATGAAGGGCTGCCTCCAGTCCACGTCGATCATCATGACCTATTGGCCAGCTGGAGGATGCGCTGGGACAGGGGTCGGTGGCGCCAGCTCTGGTATGGATGGTGCATGAAGCTCGTGGACGAAGACACCCGCTGGCACTTGAGCGCAAGTAGAACCAAGCTTCGACAGGACGTCCGCTGCAACATTGTTGTCACGGACGACGTGGTGGAACTCGAGACCGTAGAACTTGTTCTCGAGCTTGCGGACTTGTAGGCAGTAGGCATCCATGTTCTCCTTGTTGCGGTCCCAGGACTTGTTGACTTGGTTGATGACCACTACGGAGTCGCTGTAGACTAGTAGCCACTTGATGCCCAGTGAAGCCGCGAGGCGGAGCCCATGTAGTAGGGCTCCGTACTCGGCTTTGTTGTTTGAGACCTTCCAGAAGATCTGCAGGACGTACTTGAGTTGTTCGCCCGTTGGAGAGATCAGGAGTACCCCTGCACCTGCGCCCTCGAGGTTGAGTGAGCCGTCGAAGTACATCACCCAATGCTCTGGTCGCTCGGTTGGAGTAGGTAGCTGATTCTCCCGCCACTCCGCCATGAAGTCGACTAGTGCCTGCGACTTGATGGCTGTGCGTGGCTTGAAGTCGATGGTGAGGGCGCTGAGTTCGACCGCCCACTTGGAGATTCTTCTAGTAGCATCTTGGTTCCGCAGGATGTCGCCGAGCGGGTAGTCGGTGACAACGGAGATCGAGTACTCCCCGGAAGTAGTGTCGTAGCTTCCGCGAGGTGATGAGTACTGCTTACAGAAGTTTCTGTACAGGCTGGTAGCGTGCCTTGGACTCTGACAAGACCTCGCTGGCAAAGTAGACTGGGCTAGGCGTGGCCGTCTTCCTGCCGCTCGACAATGATGGCAGTACTGACCACATGAGTAGTCGCGGCGAGGTAGAGCAGTAGCTGCTCGCCTTTGCGAGGAGCCGTGAGGACTAGTGGCTTCGATAGGAAGTCCTTGAGCTAGGCAAGGGCTTGGTTCGCCTCTGTGGTCCACACGAACTTCTCTTGGTGCTTGAGTAGTTTGAAGAAGGGGAGCCCCCGTTCTCCAAGCTTCGAGATAAATCTGTTCGGGGCTGCCATGCACCCGGTCAGCTTCTGGACGTCTTTGATGCACGTGGGAGCTTTCATGTTGGTGATGGCGGAGATCTTCTCGGGGTTGGCTTCGATGCCGCGGTGGCTGATGATGAAGCCGAGTAGTTTGCCCGAAGGTACGCCGAAGATGCACTTGTTCGGGTTGAGCTTCCAGCGATACTCGCGCAGGGATGCGAAAGTCTCTTCAAGATCGTCGATGAGGGTACTGGAGTTTCTGGTCTTGACGACCACGTCATCCACGTAGGCTTCAACGTTCTTGTTGAGTTGCCTCTCGAAGCAGGCCTGGATAGCTCGTTGGTATGTGGCGCCGGCGTTCTTCAACCCGAAAGACATGGTCGTGTAGCAGTACGCGCCAAACGGGGTGATGAACGCGGTCTTCTCCTGGTCTTCTTCCTTGATCGCGATCTGGTGGTACCCGGAGTAGCGGTCGAGGAAGCGGAAAGGGGTCGCAGCCCGCCGTGGAGTCGATGACTTGGTCAATCCGCGGCAACCCGAAGGGGTCATTGGGGCGCGTGCTTGTTGAGGTCGGTGTAGTCGACACACATCCTCCACTCATTCGAGTTCTTCTTGCGGACGAGGACGGGGTTGGCGAGCCACTCGGGATGGAAGACTTCTCTCGATGAAGCCGGCCCGCGAGTAGTTTGGCGAGTTCCTTCTTGATGGCATCCCGTCCGTCGTCGGCGAAACGGCGGAGGTGTTGTCGCTTGGGGGTAGCTTTATTATCGACGTTGAGGGAATGCTCGATCAACTCCCCGGCACCCCTCGGCATGTCCGCCGGCTTCCACGCGAAGATGTCGCGGTTAGCCCGCAGGAAGTTGATGAGCGCGTCTTCCTATTTGGGGTCGAGGCCAGCCCCGATGGTGGTGGTCTTCTTCTTGTCGCTCGTCCCGAGGCCGATTGTCTTGACCAGAACCTCCTCAGCTGGCTGAGGCTTGTTGGCTTTGTACGACTTCTTAGGGATGTCGAGTTCACTTGGGGCAAGCCTTTTCGACGCAGCATAGATCTCCATCATAGCGTTGGGTACTTGATTTGTGGAGGCGATCTCCACAGCTTCCGTGTCGCAGTCGTGCGAGATCTTCTAGTCCCCTTGCAGTGAGAGTACACCTGCTGGACTTGGCATCTTGAGTACCAAGTAGGTGTAGTGAGGCACCGCCATGAACTTGGGGATAGCCGGTCTGCCGAGGATGGTGTGGTAGGAAGTCTCAAAGTCCGCGACTTCGAACTTGATGTACTCGGTACGATAGTTGTCCCGAGATTCCCCGAAGGTATCTGGCAGGACCACTGAGCCCAGTGGGATAGCCGCGTTGCTGGGGACGATGCCGTAGAAGGGCGCGGTGCTCTTGGTGAGCATGTTGGTGATGTCGAGCCCCATCTTCTTTAAGGTCTTGGCGAAAAGGACATTGAGCCTGCTTCCACCGTCGATGAGGACCTTGTTAAGCTTGGAGCCCGCGACCACTAGCTTCAGGATTAGTGGGAACCGTCCTGGTTCGGAGAAGCTGGTCCATTGATCTGCGCGGGAGAAGGTATTGGGTACCTCCGACCACCTGAGAGGGGTCGGAACCGCTGGTTCAATGCTCATGACTTCTTGACGGGTAGCCTTTTGTTCCCGTCTGCTTGGTAGTCCACCGAAGAGGACGTTTACCGTCTTGTCGGGTTCCTGGAAGTCAGCATTACCGTCGTCGTGCTTCTTCTTGCCTTTCTTGTCATGAGGGTGCGGTGGCTCTGGAGTACCCTTGAGCGCTCGCCTGAGTTGGTAGCACTGCTCGGTGGTGTGGTTGCCGTCCAAATGCCACGGGCACTTCTCCTTCAGCAAGTCTTTGAAGCCGCCAGAGGTCTTCTTCGAGTTCTCCTTCGCAGGGCGCTGGATAGCCGCGACAGTGTTGTCTGGCTTGCGCTTGCGGTTGGGACCCGAGTAGTTGTTGTTGTTGCGACCGCCTTGGTTCCCGTTGTTGCTGCTGCCACCGCCAGTGTTCTGTTTGCTCTTGCCACGGATGGCATCGTACTTGGCGTTGGCTTTGTCTTCTTCGTCCGCCCAGGAGGTGATCATATCCTTCAGATGAGTGATAGACCTGGGGCGGCGTCGACTGAAGTCTTCGAAGGTGCGACGGTGGTAGAGACTGTCTTGGAAGAGGTCGACGACCTCCTTGTTGGTGACGTCGACTACGGTGGCGCGCTTGTCGAAGAAGCGCCGCATGTACTTGCGAAGGGTCTCGCCCTGTTCCTGCTTCACCATGACCAGGTCCATGCGAGTACCCGAGCGGCCCATGGCGCCCGCGAAGTTGCTGTTGAACTGCTCCTTCAGCTGGTCCCACTTGTCGATCGAGTGCTTGTCCAGCGACTCGAGCCATGTGAGCGGAGCCTGGTCCAGGCAGAAGGGGAAGTAGAGGCACTTGGTGTCGTTGTTGCCGCCAAGGTTCTCGATGGAGAGGGCGTAGCACCTGAGCCACTGGATGGGATCCTGCTTTGTGTCGTACTTGGTGATCCCCAGAGGCTTGAATTTCTCTGGGAGGAGAGGTTACGAAGTCGCGCAGAGAAGGCAGGGAAGCCGACATTGTCGCCCGACGTAGAAGCCTTCTTGCGCCGCAGCTCCTCGATCTTCTGGCGGGCGTCGTAGCCGCCCTGTGAGGCTCCGGAGGCGTGGCTGTTCGCGTGGTCTCGACCGCCCCCGCCACCGGCCCTCCTGTTGGCCCCATGGTTGGAGCTTCCGCCATCGCTGCCGCCGCCGTCAGGGTCGCGGTGAGGGATGATCTCACGATTGCCGCCAGCGGCTGCAGCGCTGTTGCCACCTTGGGAGGGTCCGCCGGCGTTTCCACGAGTGCGGTTGGGATTAGCCGGCAGCTCGGCTCGAGTACGGTTGCGGCCGAGGTTAGCGCTGCGACTTGTGGATTTGTTGTCGCGGTTCCTGGCGGGGGGCAGCTGGGTGACCCTGTTGTCGACTCGCATGAAGTAAGCGTCTTCTGCGAGCTTGGCGATGACTTCTCCAGCGCGTATCCCCTGAGCTTGGCGTGCGATCGCTGTGATCGACATGAGGCATTGCTCGGGGGTGGTGTGGACCCTACTCTCGACGGCCTCGAGAGCTTCTGCGAGGTAGCGGATGGGGAGGTTGTCTCGGAGACGCCGGCGCCGTTCGTTGCGCTTTCTGTTACGCTCACGTCGAGCGTCCCTGTTGGCATCGGTCTCATCCGCAGGTGCTTCAGCAAATAGCTCGTCTGCGGAGATGTCTTCAAGGTACTTGTCTTGTGCCGTCCCTGAAGGTCCTGGCGTGTTGCCGGCAGCCATGAAGACTTGGCGATCGGGGTTGCCAAGACTGGAGTCAGAGCTCGCCACCTCAGTTGGAGTGTACGAGTCAGCTCGAGCGAGTGGTGTTCCCTCCTGGAACGGGAGCGAGTCGAGGTAGGCGACGTAGCGTGAGTCCCCGCTTATCAGGTCGGCGGGCTTACGATCTGGCCAGTAGAAGAATCTCCCGGTAGGTGTGGACGTTATAACCAGCCCAGAAGCCGGCCCTGATAAGGGCTGCTCAGTAGTGTTGTCCTCGGACTCGGGATCCTCAGGGTCCGACCCGAAGTCGAACTCGTACGCGGAGTCCGAGTAGAAGCCGGAGAGGGGGTTGGAGTCTGAGGTGTGGCCGGGGGCGGTGTCGGAGTCCGAGTTGTACTCGGGTACGGGCTCCTTGCCGGCCCGACGCGAAGAGGGAGCCTCCGTGCGGGCCCTGCTGAGGTTGCGGGGGCCACGCGTGGAGCGCTCACGGGGTGGTGAAACCACATGCGATGGCTGAGTAGCCGGCTCGCATGCGATAGCCCACGGGGACGTCGAGTTCGAGTTGGAAGCGGATCCGAGCTCGAAGTCGGCGTGTTGGTCGAAAAGCGAAATTTCGCCGAACTTGCCGGCGAGTTCGCCCGTGACTACTTCGGGAAGTGTCACGAAGCCGGTCTCCGGGTTGGGCGGCATGGTGAGGCGGCGTTGGAAGGATCCAGCGCCGTCAGCAGTGCAGACCCAGGCGCCGAAGACGAAGGTGTCGCCGCGGTTGAAGGCGACGGTTGGCTTGATGCAGATAGGAGCCGTCGAATTCGCCATGTGATCTCGGCGAGAGCCCCTACCCGGCGCGCCGCGTGTCGGTGTTTTAGACCGGCAACCTACTAAGGGGAGTACCCGAAGTAGATGAATGTGGCCTCGCCGAGATCGGTAACTCGAAGGAAGAGACACGTGGCACACAATTTAGACAAGTTCGGGCCGCGAGGTGCGTAATACCCTACGTCCTGTATGCTGCGTAGCTCTGGATTGATTGGGTACGATTACAAGATGATGCAATCTTACGCCGTGAGATGAGATGATCGAGAGAGGGGTCCCTGCCTCGCCTTATATAGTCCGGGAGGCAGGGTTACAAGTCGGTTCAGGGAGAGAGTACTAGTCGAGTACGTCTAGGAGTCTTCCATACAGTGCGGGACATGTACAGCTTCCTAACCGAGTACTTCTCCTTTGTAGTCCTTGTGCTTCACGCCATCAGGTGCCGTGCAGCGCAAGTCGGGTAGTCCCAGGGGCCCACCGAGTAGTCGGTCCTGGTACCCACCGAAGTAGTGGACCCAGAGAGGTCCATACGACAGAAGTGCTGGTGGACCAATTGGGCGAAGCGGCGCCAGGATGAAGTTCTGGCAGTGAGCTCGAGTCGAGCATACCGGACGGCGCTCCCGCCGTGCCCCTGCCCCCGGAACAATGTCTCACAGCGATTCAACCAAGGCAGGGGGTCTTCCTTCCCGTCAAACGTGGGGAACTCTAGGCGGACGCGCGGGTGGAAGCGATGGTCGTAGGAGTCGTCCTCCTCCTCGTATGCGCCCCTGGAGAAATCCGGCAGTGGGCCGAATCGATGTTGGAGCGGCGGTGGCTGCTTGCTCTCGGGCGGCGGAGGGGGATTGGAGCTTTTCTTGGGTGGCTCGGAGGAGTTATGGGCGTCGGCTTCACCCTCAGACGCCAACCCTTTGTCGTTGTGCTGCACGTTCTTGCGCGAATGAGGGTGAGGTTGAGGGCCCGGATTTGCTCGGAGTTCTCGAAGGCGGCGGACTGGAGCGTGACGACCTTGGTCGGGATCGATGCGAGCTGGTCCTCCATGGGCGCAAGGGGGGCCAGCTTGTCGAGCGACGCCTTCATGTCGTCGATCTTGGCGGACACCTTCTCGAGCATCTCCTTCATGCCGTTGTTGCTCCCCATGGGCACGGAACGAGGCTCGACTGATACCAAGTCGTCACGGACGGAGGAATTGGAAGAGGGAATATGGCGGAGATTGTATTCAAAAGAGGTGGCCGGACGTGGCCCTGGACCTCGACGGCGCGGCGGAGCAGTAGGGAGCTCACGGCACGCCACCATGATGTTTAATGTCAACTCAGTACTTGTCACGGACGGAGGAAGCTGGAAGATTGGAAGAGTGAATATGGCGGAGATTGTATTCAAAAGAGGTGGTCGGACGTGGCCCTGGACCTCGACGGCGCGGCGGAGCAGCAGGGAGCTCACGGCACGCCACCATGATGTTTAATGTCAACTCAGTACTTGTCACGGACGGAGGAAGCTCGAAGATTGGAAGAGGGAATATGGCGGAGATTGTATTCAAAAGAGGTGGCCGGACGTGGCCCTGGACCTCGACGGCGCTCACGGCGCTCCAGGGGAGGCAGGTCGCGAGAGACCAAGGTACAATCTTCTAAGCCTGATCTCTAATCTCTCTAATTCCTCGGCTTATAAACTGCCTGAGGCTAACCAACTTCCTAATCAAGCCATATCTTTAACCAATCTTAACAAACCAAAACTCTATCTCTAACAAACCAAAAACTAATCCTAATACTGGGCGCCTGAGCCTCCCTGCTGTTTGCTACGCCGGCCAAACGTCCGGCTGTACGTGACAGTACTTTAGGAGCTTAAACAGTCATGAACAAGCCTGTAGGCCTCAGTAAAAAGAGTTGTCAAATGAAGCTTATATTAGTTACTCGTGAACTGTTTGTAATGCGTATTTTTTTTGAAGTTTAGATGTATATATACTGACCTGAAAGTATGAGGTTGAACAGGCCAATACCTCATATCACGGGCCTGAGGCGGATGAACTATGATGACAAACATGTCTGACCAGTCAAGTGTTTGACTCTCCGACACAACAAATGATTGACCGTACCCTTGAAGGTCTCCGGGAAGCTGTGCATAGGCACTCTTTACCTCGAGGGGAAGTTGGAAGAACTTCTGAATGTCATTTCTTATACTTGCAATGACCTCGTCAGGTATACCGTGATTTACAACCTGTGTGCAGACAAGAAGTTGGACATAGTTCTTAATAAAACACACATCTATCTGAGCAATTAAACTACAGTTTGGGATTATCAACCTTGAGACCGAGAACTAAAAATAATAAGAGATGAGTGTGTACCTGGAAAAATCCCCAATCCTCACAAGCAAATCTGAGGCGAGCAGACTCCTCTTCCTCAAAATCGGGATTGAAGAGCTTACCAAGATCGATCACCGGAACCTCACCGGATTGCTCGAAAAGGACTTCATCGTCTTGAATGTCCAGTCGGATGTACCTTTTGAGAGACTCTTCTGTCAACCCCTCAGAACATGTTGCGAGATCTTGTACATTCCTGACAGGGAGAGATGAAGCCACCCTTGACCATCTGGTTTCACTGCTCCTTGGAGCCTCCATCTCCATCCAAACTTCTCAACTAATAACTCTGAATCCAAGACTCACAAGCCTCTAATCAAGTACTTAGCTTGCTTGTACTCTGCTTAGAAATGTCGTCTAGTGCCATTTTTAACTGATGCAGGCACTAAACAAGTGTTCAGTTGATGTGCCTGATAATAAAGAAATGCTAAATGTCAACTCTCATTTTATTACTTAATTCAATTTAGTTGTCGTCATCTTCCTCGTTAGGTGCCACTTGCTTGCGCTTATCTTTGCTAAGCAGTTAAATTTTGCATTCCTTATTAGATTAAATATTCGGGGTTAAACAAATTAAAGCTTGTTGATGGAATCTGTGCAGATTAGCATCACCTTTGGTCAACACTCTAGTTCCTATCTCTAATATGGCAATGTACCAGTAGGTAGTACTTGAGGGTCTGTTCAATGAAATCTACCATAGAATCTTCTAGGTTTCCTGATGATCTATAAAACGTTTCGATTTACTCAAGAAAAAGATAGAGTGAATAGTAGTTCTTGTGAAGCACAACAAACTGTTGCTTAAAGATAGACTCAGCACCCCGAGATATTCTTCAGATCAGAGAAAAAAACATGCACCTGTCGTCATATGACTGTGTTCTTTGCACGCATTACATTTTGGAAAATCTGGACCATCTCTTTCTTGGGTGTCCTTTTGCCGAAGCATGCTGGACGCTCCTTCATATCTTATAATTCCACAAGGTGATCATTTTGAGGTGTTGCAATCCTTTCACATCCAGCTAAATGTCAGTTTTTTCATGAACATCATAATCATGATCTGGTGCATTTGGATGGAGAGGATCGGAATGACCTGATCTTTAAAGGGATTCGAAAGTCTGAGATCAGTCCGTCTTCGCTTCAATAAAGAGTTTGCTCTTTCTCAAAGCAAAAGAAAAAGGCCATCTATGCGTTTATGGCTAAATTCAACCTTGTAATCTATCTGGTTTTCTTTGTTTCCTTTTTGGTTTCTTGAACAAACTCCACATGTACCTTTTCCTCTATGCTTTAATATATATAATCAGTAGGGGTTAAGTCCCTTCTGTTTCTAAAAAAACAAAACTGTTGCATTATTGTGCTAAACTTTTTGCTCTATGCTTTAATATATATAATCAGTAGGGGATAAGTCCCTCCATCCCTAAATAAGTGTCGTTTGCGCTTCCCAAGAAACAACTTTGACTAATTTTATATTAAAATTACTAATACTTATGATACATAATTAGTATCATTGATAAGATATTCGAATATAGTTTTTAACAAAATTATTTGGAGTATTTTTTACAAACCGAGTCAAATTTGTGACACACACCAATGACGACACTTATTTACAGACGGGGGAGTAGCTGCTTATTGGTTGATGGATCAATTAGCATTATTATTATTGACTCGATCCATCAATTATGTCTTGATACATGAGACCCGATCTGAACAATGTATGAGCTGGATTTTGGTCCAAGGGTAGTAGGAGGGTAAAAGATCATCATAGGACCACAAACAATTTAGATAAACTAGCATTTGGTAACTTGTTTCAGATAACATGTCCCAAAGTGATATAGAGTACTCATGACCCAAAATCCAACTTATATGTTGCTGTGCACAGTCTTCTGATCCGTCACATATATACAATAAGAGGGCTGCTAGCGCCAGGACATCTAAGGTCCAGGTGCAGCATCAGATACTCTAGCAACACAGTTCAATCGGGATTAAAATTTCCCAGAGCAACATTAACTCATGTTTAATGAAACAAATTGAATACATCATTTGTTTTTGCTCATCTTTGTCTAGACGGTTGTCTGGACGTTGGAGACTCGAGTGCTTTGGGTCTGTGACGGTTCAAACTAAGATGAAGACAAAATCCCAAAAAATATGTCACCACAGTTGCAACACCAACGCTTACAACATCAAAAATTCATATTTCCAACATTCAAACATATATGAGAAAATAGTTCTATCTATTACTGGAGAAAAACTCAGTGAAACATCAGTACTTGTTTCAAGCAACATTTTCATGCAAATCATGGTTAAATTGGTTGAGTTCACAATCACATGCAAGTGAAACACTAAAAAAATATTGAAACACAAAAAATCTATAGATGAAACATTAAAAATTCAAAATTGCAACATTTAATAGTTGCAACGTTTAACTGAAGGGAAACTCGACAAAATCAATTGTTGTGCGGCGTATTTGGTGCAACATTTGAAATCTCAAGCAGAAACATACCAAAAGATGTGGCGCATGGAAATTCCCAACAAAAAAAAGTTCCCCACCGAATGCCACCAGCGGCACACCGTTTCTCTTGCATGGCACCCTTATGACAGCTCTACATGGCAGGCGGTGGCCGACGCGGCTCACCCTTGGGCTCGGTGGCTACGCTCGGCAGGTGGACTGCGCGGCTCGCCTGCCTCCAAGCAACAAGGGAGTGGCGGCTGACGTGCCTTGCCCCGGACAGCGGGGGAGCGGCAGCCGGCGCTCGGCCTGATGGCTCCGCCGTGGTGGAAGTTCGGTGGAAGGATAAGGATGAGGTGTGGGTTTCGGTCTAGCATCCGATTTTTCAGATACCAGACGTACGGTTGGTAGCATTACCGATACAATTATTAAATAATGACGGCACCCCATCCTTTTTCTTTTCAAAACCGGCCTTTTTTAATTATGCTCTGCTTCATCGTCAAGCTACATACACATAACACTATAGCACTCCTGGTGGATTACTAGATATACATCCATAAACCTACACCAAAAGAAGGGCTGGCCATGTTCTGATCATCTGATGATACCAAGCTGCGACATACTACACTAATAATTAAGCAAGCACACAGCTACAGCGGCTGTTCCTTCAACAGTACTACTAATTTTGATGATATCCCAGACGTGCTTCACGCATTGACTACATCAATCAGTACCATCCCCGTACTTGCAAAGCCCTGCAGCTAGCTAACCCCTCTTTAGCATGTATTAGTGTAAATGTGTGGAACATTGCAGTGCCCCGCAATGTACTTGTCACCCCTGGGATGAAGCGTCCTCGGGCTGCAGGCATAGCAGCGTGTGAAGTCGACGTTCTTCCTCACCGCTGACGCACCATCGACCTGATACCCTTTGTGTCCAACTGCGCAACATACCAGCAGCCTAACATCAGAAATTGTGGACTTATTTGGAGATGTCTTAATTGAAGCTTCCCGATGTATACAAGTCAGCTTGACACAGTTCTAGGCCACTTCATGTCTAAGATTACCATCCTTTTTTGTAAATAAATAAACAAACATTCAATTCAAAAGTTGTACTATATCTGTAAGATCAGCTAGGACAAGTAAATTAACATTCAATTCAAAAGTTGCATATCCTTCAGATCAGCTAGGACAAGACTGCCGGTCTCCATATAGCCTAGAATCATAAACAGATCAACCTAAAAAAATTTGCACGGTCCAAAGTGCTAATAATCAACTACACTATTTGAGATCAAGTACTTCATTTGTAATTACTTGAGATTAAGTTACCAAACATGCCTATTTCCATGCTTTAGAGGAGGCTATAGTTTATGAATAAACTGTGTTGAACTTTATGAATACAAAAGAAAAAAGGAAAAGGCTCACCAGTAGAGTCAGAACCCAATGGTTCACAACAAGTCACAATGAAGCCACCAGGAGCTCGCCTTTTGCCACAGTTGTAGAGTTCAGCAAAGAAAAGTTGTTCCTTCGAACCCTCCTTGCTGGACCTTGCAGTGAAGTTCACATGTGTATACAAACGGCCTGACTCAGTCATCATAATCACAGGACTAGCATCTAACAGCTCAAACTTCATCTGTTGGCCACAATAAATTAAACAGGTCACGACACGCAAAATGTCAATTCAATGTACATAATATGTTCTTCTTTTTTTTTAAAAAAAACCTAAAATGAGCAGCACACCTTTTTCCTTTTGTTGTAGTGTTCCAATGCACCCTTCGCAACTCTCTTTGCCTTCGCAAGAATAACATTTGGACGAGCGTGCATAATGTACTGATGTGATTTATGAGTGATTTTCCTGCACCAGCAATAATAGTGTCAACTGAAATGCCGAACAAAATTGACAGATATTTAATTTAATTTTAGACAGAGTTAGTAAAACCAGTGACTATGTAGCATCAGCATTTGTTCGAGAAATACAAAAGCATATAACTTGGCCATGTAAAGTAATCAGAGAGAAAACAACACATATATAGAATATGCTTACATGATATACATGGTACCTTTCTTACTCGGCGCTGTGACATTAGTGGCAGTGATGCATGCATGGTGTTAAAGTTTAAAACTGGCACTTTGCCAGATTTATTTGGTCATAAAAGTATGGTGCAGATTAGTAGTTATAAAAGTTGCTACTGGTTTAAGGCCTTAACATTAGTGATTAAAGGGATCCATAATTTTGCTGAATTGGGTACAGAATTATCCATGCATAAATGTCAGATGATGCAAATAGGAGCATATAGCTAGTCCATAAGAAGTGGATAAGGAGGCCTCAGTTAAATATGTTGTGGCAACAAGACAATTTTGCATCCTGTAGGCTGTAGGAATTATGATTAAATGCACTAAAGAAAATGCCTGATGAGAGTATGAGACAAATAACGCAGAATATTACAATACTTGACCATTACATCCCAATCCATAGCAAAATTCACATCTATTTCTCTTGCCACAAGGCATCATACCTAGGGATGGCAACGGGGAATTCCCTGTCGGGGATCGACCACCCATCCCCGTCCCCGCGGGGAATTCCCCATTAGCTCATGTGGGAGAAATTTTCCCGTCCCCGTCCCCGCGCAGGGATAAATCCCCGTGAAGATTCATCTATTCAATGGAAGATTGTTTGGGCTTTTTTATACAAATTAATTGCATCCGATTCAGATTTGCTTTTCCTTTATCAACTGCATTCGAGTGGCTTTGGATTCAAGCAAGAATTGTCGAACCTTCTCAATAAAAAAATAGTCTAGCAAAGAAGACAAAAAGAGCTTTGCATCCGCGGCATTGAAAAATCAAAAGCAACACCAAAATAGCGAGAGGACATAATAGCTTGTGTCTCGATCTCGATCTGAAGCACTAGCATGCCTCGAATCTCGATCTGAAGCTCTGGCACTAGTCTAGCACGTCTGCATCGTGTATCGCCATGGGAATGAGCAACGGTGGACCCTTAGCGCTAGCGACGGGAGTGCGCCTGATGCGGCCGCACAGGATGTCGCACGCCCATGCTAGGGCTTGTTGTGGGTCCAAGGCCTGGGCAGCAGAGGACCGGTGAGCGAGACGACGATAGCAGCTGGCGGCGGCAACGGGGTCTGGGAGGGGGAGGAGTGGGAAGAGATAGAGAGGAATGAAGGACTAGGGTTAGCTGCTTCATCGTTATATACCAAGTAATTTGCTATTGGGCTAGTACTGATGGGCTGCTACTTGGGCCAGGCCACTTTGTTGGCGGGGCTGCGGGGAAACGGGGACGGTGGATTATCCCCGCCCCCGCCATCCCCAACGGGGATAAATTTCTCCCCATTTAACTCCACGCGGGGATTAAATGGGTACCATCCCCGTCCCCTAATGGAGGAATTCTCCACAGGGAACCGGGGATCGGGGCCCGTTGCCATCACTAATCATACCAGCTTAGGGAATTAATTAAGACACCAACTTTTTTCAAATGGTGATGGTAAACAGAATAACAGTACATGCAAACAGTACTCAACAGAAAGAAATTGCAAAGTGACAGTTTGCAAATGGAAGTGCACGTACATGCAAACAGTACTCAACAGAAAGAAATTGCAAAGTGACAGTTTGCAAATGGAAGTGCACGCTTCTTCTAATGCCACAATACATGTGCTTTATAAAATTTACCATTGCGACAATAAGAAGTATTGTTTTTAAAGAAAGAACTAACAACAGAAACTGTGTATGGCCTCTACTCTACTACTAGAGCTATGGACACATGCTACTTTAGACATCCTGTGCTCGAAAAATCCAGGTTTGACTGCTAATTGTAATGATGTATAAAAACCTGATAATAATAAGTATTCTGAAAGTCTTTTCAAAGCAAACCTACATGTTATTTCAAGGAATCCAATCTAATATCTGAAAGATGATACTCAAAGTTATGAAAAGGTTGACTGAATATGTTGTTAGTATGTATCTATGTGTGAAAGGTTTTTTTTTGAGAATATCTGTGTCAAAGGTTGGGTATTTCAAGTGGAAGTTAAAATAAATAAATGTGTATGTAGAAAGTAAAGTACAGATGGGGCGATCTAATTGTTGTACAGGAACACTAATTAGGCCAATGTATACATGCCAGGCGTGCATATAAATGCGTGATTGGGATGAGGTGAAATGATATAGTAGAAATTGCAGATAGATCAGCATCTTACTGAGCTGGTGCAGGCGGCGGCGAAACAGGGAGGTAACTTTTAGCCAGGTTCACGATGCAGCGATGTTCGAATGAGTCGCATCCAGATTCTCCTGACTCCGAGCTGCTGCTTGACTGTAGGAGGGCGAAGACTGGGGGAGGGAGTGGTCTAGGTTTTGCTGACTCTGAGCTGCTGCTGCTGATTGATCGCAGGCAGGGAGGGAGCCATTCAGCAGAATCTCCAGGCTGAGGAACGCGGTCGCCCAAGTCGTCAGCCCTTCCCAATGTGTGCTGCAGCACCTCCATTACCCTGAACATCAACGAATGCTTGCTTGTTAGTGGCATACAAAAGTCTTCAAGTCGATTCAGAAAGGCTTTCGACGGAAGAAATATATTATACTCCAACTGAGAGCGAAATTAAAAAACCCCATTGAAGAAATTTGATTGGAGATTTTCGGTCCGGTGAACTCCGAAAATTCAATTCGAATCAAAGGAGGGTGGGACGAATTTATCGCAAATTTTCAGCTTGATCCGAACACGGACTCAATTTGAAACGAAGGGGAAAAGGGTTCGTTGGGTTAAGTTAGGGCTTGCCGGCTTGGGCACTATCACCTTCTCCGTCGGCGGCGGCTGCGTGAGCAACCAGCGGCTTGCAGGTCTAGAAGATACCCGACGTCCTCCGCCCGTGGGGAGGAGGGCGATCGAAATCCCCCTGCGGCAGAGGCAGCGGTGGCCCGGCCGCCGGTCTTCTCTCCTGGACGCAGCGCTTGCTGTTCGCTCTAAAAAGTCGAAGCAGACGGAAGAGGAGGAGGAACGATGAAGAAAAAAGAGCACGGCCCGAGCCCGAAGTGTTTTTTTGAATGGCTTCGCGGCGGTCCAAATACGAGTCGGATTGGAGTAAAGTGTATTTCAAAAGAAAATAACAAAAGGGAAATAACAATAAATATACGGTACTGCTAGCGCCCGGACGTCCGATCTGGGCGCTAGCGTCGAACGGGTGCTGCGCCGCACGTTTTGGATGAAGGCCTCTATCAGCCGTCGATCGGGGGGCGACGCGCGGGGGATGTTGCGAAAAACTTTTACGATGTTGCGAAAGAGAGTGTTCAATGTTGCGAACCGTCGTTCGTGCAACATCCAACGAGAGATGTTTGCATCGATATTGCGAGTTTGTTTGTGGTATGTTGTGAGCAACATGCGTCCAACATTCGGTGTTTCGAAAAAAAAGTACAGGGGGCGCACGGGTGCCCACCAGTTTCACGCGTTCACACGGGTGAACACCAGTTTCACGCATTCACACGTTCCCCAACCAGTTTCACGCCTTCCGTTTCCCCATATGCAACATTGGGATCATGAAAAAAGAACTTGAAACATGAACAATGAGATACTGCAACATCGCGATTTTACTTGTGCAACATCATTCATGAACGTCTTACCAACCGGATATTGCATGCAACATGAATGAAACACTAATGCAACATTCCAAAATAACCATTGCAACACTAGATTGTTTCATGTGCACCATCCATATAAATAATCTGTGACATGTGAAGAACGTTAATGCAACATCGATTGACAATGGTCGAAACATACTAAACGAACTCAGTCATGAGGAATGACGATTGCAACATAAGAACATTGTAAGCTGCAACATTCAAAAAATATAGATGCGACATCGTTGGAGAACGATTGCAACATCGGTAGAGAATGTTTGCAACATCCGTAGAGAACGTTTGCAACATTAGAAACTCATGTACTCCAACATTCAAGAAACATTGATGCAAACATCGGTAGGCACGATGCAACATCTGTAAAAACCAATTGCAACATCCGTAGACAGTGATTGCAACATTGGAAAAAATCAAATCTCAAATGCACAATGCGAGAAGCAGGGAACCACCCATCACTGCGACGACCGGCTCGGCTCGCCTCGCGGGGGAAGCGACGACCGGCCGCGCCCCTAGCGCGGGGAGAGGGAAGAGAGCTACCACCGGCGAGCCGGCGGACCGCCGCCTTCTCCCCACCCCCCGCGTGCAAGCCGTCGTCGCGCGCCGCGGCATCCGTGTCGGGAGCGGCCGGATCCACGCCGGGCGGTCAAGCTCCGGGCGGCGGCCGCGCTGGCGGCGGCGCGCGGAGGCCCCGCCGAGAGTCGCGCCGGCCCTAGGCCGCCGCTCCCGGCTCCGTGGCGGCGTTTGTGCGCGGAGTGGTCGAGGTGGGTGGAGTGCAGCAACACCATCACCTCCACCGAGTGCCGCGCCGCGAACCGAGGGCCGTCGTCGTGCTCGCCGTCGTCGTCGGGGCACCGGGGAGCAGCCATTCCCTGCGTCCGCGCGGATGGATGCTAAAGTAGCAAAAAAATGGATGGAGAAAATGACGAGTGGTGGAGGTCGTCCGTGTGGTGGTGCGGATAGGGATAAGGTCGTAGTGGGCCTCCCTCCTTTTGTGTCGCCAGCTCAGGCGTCCGACGCGGGACGCGCGTCCGAACGTCCGGACTCGAGCATTACCGATAAATATAACAGTGGTCGCACAGTGTTTCCTATCCAATCAATGGAAGAACTCCAAGAGTACATTGCGCTACGGGAAGAGGTGACCGGAGTACAAAGAGTAGATGATGCAGAAGATAAGATTAAATGGAAGTGGTTTCACGATTTTATTTGTGAAAAATTAGCTCACAAACTTTTGCTTGCAAAAAAAATCTTGTAATTTTCCTAGCCCTAGAACAGTTGCCCTTTTTTCTTCGAGAATTTCGGGGGGCGAGGGGCCCCACCTACTATATTAATCGAAAGCGGTGATCAAGGACCACCGAGAGTTACGGGGGGAGCTTTTTTGTGCGTGCATGAAGTGCGCTCTAGCTCTAGGGCGAAGCGGTCGGGCCGCCTTGACGCGGCGTCACTCACATGCGCGCGCCACCGCGAAATACGGAGTTTCGGTACAGGAGAGTGATATCTAAAGGACCAAAGATCAAGGTCGCGGACGATGGCTCGGAGAGTCGATCGCGTATCCGTGTACTCGGAGCGGAAGATCACGTCGTTGCGGGCGTTCCCGGATTCTCCACATCACGACCGGCGGGACGTCGTTGCTTAGGCCATTAGCAAGGTGGGGGGGGGGGGGGGATGACTGCACCCCCACGGGTTCGAAACGTCGGCGCCATCATGGGTGATGCCCAACGCCTCCCAGAGAAGAGCAGTGGCGTCACATTCGTAGAAGAGGTGTCCTGCGGTCTCGACCACGTCACATCCTCGGGGGCATTTGGCTTCGTCAGCTTCCAGGATTGTCTTGTGGAGGAGGTTGGCACGTGTAGGAAGTCTGTCGTTACAGAGTAGCCATGCAAATAATTTTACTTTCGTCGGCACACGTGTATCCCAGATTATTGTGCTGTTGGAGTCCAAGTCTTCCACGACAGTGAGAGCCCTGTATGCTGCATTAGAAAAAGAATTAGTCTGCCCTTCCCAATTCAGCACCCGGTCATCCGTCTCGTCGCTAAGAGCAACGCTGCCAACTAGCTCACACAAGGAGCAGAGTTCGCAAGACGCAGCAGTAGACAGCCGTGGTCGGAGTTGAAGGTTCAGGGAGGGGGAAAGAGCGAGAGCAACTGAGTAGTGTGGCCGGACAACATGGGACAGCAGAGCAGGAAATTTCAGACACAGAGGCCCACAAGGGAGCCAGTCATCAAACCAGAAGGAGGTTGATTTACCATCGCGAACTAGAACTCGAGTGAGCGCGCGGTATCGTTGTTGTTCAGTGACGATTAGGCGACGGAGGAATGAGACATCGGGAGGCTATCCCCAATGTCGCAGTTAAGATCATTTAGCAACCAATCACGCCAGGGAAGCGAAGTGTTTTGATGAAGCTTGTGAACAAATTTAAGAAGAAGACAGTGGTTTTGGATGGTGATGTCCTTGACGCCGAGGCCGCCGTCAAGCTTCGCCATGCAGGCTTTGTCCCAGGCAATAAGGCACTGTGCCTCGGAGCAAGTATCTTCACCAGTCCAAAGGAAGGCACGCCTTCGTCGATCAATGGCGTGGATCACACCAGCAGGAAGGAGCAGGGCGGACATGTAGTATACAGGCAGGCCGCTAAGAACAGCGTTAGTGAGCACAAGGCGCCCGCCAGAGGAGAGTAGCCGTCTGCGCCAACCGGATAGGTATTTGTCGCACTTAGCAATCAGAGGCATGTAATCCATGTTCCGAAGTTTTGCGGCAGAGGGGTAGCCCAAGATACGGCTGGGGAAAGGACGAGATCGGGCAGCCAAGCGTGGAGGAGATGTGAGCTGCATCGTTATCATCAAGGTGCAAGGGAACAAAAGTGGATTTATTTGTAGTTAATGGCAAGGCCGGTCGCGGCCCCGAAGTCCTCCGGGACGCTTTTGAGAACAACGGCGGCATGTCGGGTGCCACGGAGGAGAAGAAGCGTGTCGTCGACATACTGTAAAACGGGGCACGCTGCTCCAGGAACCAAAGGATGCTCAAGATCATCAGACTTTTGTTCGATCAGCCGTTTCAGGAGGTCAGCTACGATGATGAAGAGGTAAGGGGAGAGGGAGTCGCCTTGACGGAGGCCAGGACGACATTGGAACCAGCGGCCCGGGGTGCTGTTCAGGAGGATGGCAGTGCGTCCAGTGGAGAGAAGGGATGAGACCCAAGAGCACCATCGATCACCGAAGCCGCGCACTCGGTGGATTGCATTCAGACTCTCCCAGCAGATGGAATCGAACGCTTTCTGGAAGTCGAGTTTCAGCACAATGGTAGCTGCGCCACGACGGTGGCAACAGCTAAGGAGTTCGGCAGCGTAAACAAAATTTTCAGAGATGCATCGACCTTTTATGAAACCAGTTTGTTCAGGGCGGACAAGGTGGGATATATGGGGTTGCAGCCTGTTTGTCATGACTTTGGCAAAGGATTTGGCTAGGCAGCCTTGTAGAGAGATCGGCCGGAAGTTAGCAGTAGTGCGTGCGCCATCTTTCTTCGGGAGGAGGACCAGAAACGCACGATTGAGCCCGTCCAAGGAGAGCGTGTGATTGTAGAAAGCGGTGAAAAGGTCGGTGAACGCTTGCCCTTTAAATCCGATTCTCCCTCTAAAAATCATTTTTTTAACGGATGTTTGATGTTTCCCTCTAAAACTGCCGGAACCAGGACACGTGCTATGCATTTTGCGCGGATCCAGCTATTTTCCCTCCCAAACTGCCGGAACTGAAACAAAGATCCGGATTCCCGGAACCGCATCGATCTAAACCACAACAAGGAGAGACGACGGCGACAGAGTAGAGTAGATGGGTCGGCACCGCCGGAGCAAGAGCAGCCGCAAGAAGGCCAGGACTGACGCCGGCAATGGCTCTAGCTCCAGCGGTGGCGACCGTATCACGGCGCTGGCGCTGGAGCTCTGCGCGCGTATCGCCTCCCTCCTCCATTACTCGCAGATCGTCCAGCTCTCGGTGCTGTCCCGGCCGTGGCGCCACATCCACCACCACACGCCCGTCGTCAAGACAACCTCTACGATTTCCTCCTCCTCCAGGACATCTACTTCGACGAGGTGCACTCTGTGCCCGGCCTCCTCGACGAGCAATCGATCCTCGCCGCCCGCGTCGCCCTCGCCCGCCGCGCGCGAGGATGCGGCCGCGTCCAAGGTGGACACCCTCCGGCTCACCTTCGCCGTCGGCGACCTCCGCATGAGGCGCCACGCTGATCGCATCGTCTCGCTCGCCGGCGCACGCTACATCCGCATTCACGTGGGAGGTCCCGACTCCCCGTGCGGGACGTGACTCGGACGCCGGATCTACCCCCAACGGCGCGCGATCCGGACGTCCTCGGGCGGCCACCTCGTCCCCCGGCGCATGCGGGGGCCGGCCGCCGCGCCGGACGCTCCGCCTTCAAATGGTGGTGATTCGCGAGTGGACGCCGCACCTCCCCGTCCTTGCGGTCGGCGGATCTTAGCGCCGTCACCGTCGAGGCGCCGTTCGCGCCGGCACTTGGTGCCCGCGGCTCGAGGAGCTGGAAATCTTTGCTTCCAAGATCGAGCACGCCCGCCGCCCGCGTCGACATCTGCCTGCCGCTCCTCAGGTTCATGTCCCTGGGCGACAGGACGAGGTCGACGTCAACCCGTCGGGGATGTCGCCACCGTCGTTCGCGGAGATCGTCACCGACGCGCCAGTGCTGGTGGAGCTCGACGTGTACTACAGCTAGCCGGGGTCCACCGCCGACTACAAGTCCTTCATGCTGCGAGCGCCGAGGCTGAAAGTCCTGCGCTGGCGCAACCAGTTTGCGGAGCGGGTGGCCATCGATGTTGGCAGGCCGGGCAGCGTCAAGGTGGGCGTGATCCAGCTGAGGTCGCCGATTTACTACTCGCGCAAGATGGAGGATGTGAGTACACACCGTCCAAAGACCACGCACCGAGGAAGGCAATGGGCCGGTAAGAAGAAGCGATCGGCCTTTGAAGCCCGGTACGTGTATGATGGGCCCAAAGCTGGGTTGTTGGGTGATCGGACCCCCGTAATGCTGAATTCGTAGACTAACTATATGCACCGTGGAGAGCGAGAGGGGAGAGGCATCGATATGTAAACATTCATCTTGCAAGTAATCTTTCCTCTCGTTCTCCTACCCTGCTCGTGCTTCCTATCCTTGTTCCAATTCTTCTCAATTCCTATCCCCACTACCTTGATGCTAACAAATTGGTATCGATTCATTTGGTCCTCGGCCACATCAACCACCTGGTTGCATCGATTGGATTGGTAATAGGATCCGGTAGGGTTCATCGAATTCCACGGTTCGTTCGAATCGATTTCCGTAATTCCAATCCACGCCGATCCGATCCGGAGCTTCCATCTCCACATCATCACTACACTCGTATCCCGAAATGCCGGGGAGCCATGAATCCGGTTCAAATTGATCCTGGACAAACTCAAGAAGAACGACGCCAAGTGGGAGCGGCGCTTTAACGACTTGGACGCCAAGTGGAATCGCTAGATCTCGGAGATCAGCGTCAAGTTGGAGGCGCGGTCGGCGCCCCGGAGAAGATCTCGGAGAAGGAAGATCAAGTGGAGGAGCGCCTCAACGCCCTCGAGAAGGTTGCCGCTTCCTACGAAGATTGGCGAGCCCGCGGTCGAAGGTTCGGCCGGACGATGTCAAACTCGCGGTGCGCAAGCTCAACAAGCACTTGGAGCGAGTCGTCATCGACCACGCCCCGTCCAAATCCGACGGCATCTTCAAGGCGCCGAGTCGGCGTCCGCGCGCCCATCTACCGGAATCGGCGCCGACGGGCCTAATGGCCACCGCGACGATAATCGTAACCAAGAGGATGGTTATGAGTCCCTCACGGCCATGATCCATTCCCCGGTCAAGGGTGCGTCATCTGTTCCCTTGCCACTTCGGAGTAATTTGTCTTACGGTTTACCTAGCAATGGTACTCGCTCGGGGTCTCACATGTATGATGGTTATGGGACGGGGTAATTACCTAAATTACCTTTTCCGGTTTGTGATGGGGATAATCCTAGACATTGGATTAGGAGGGTGGAAGATTACTTTGATCCGTATAGTGTAGAGCAACTTAGATGGATTAAGTTGGCCACAATGAACTTCTCGTCTCGCAGCGGCACGATGGTTGCCCTCGGTCGAGAAGAGGCTTCAAACTTGTTCTCGGGAAGAGTTTCGTAGACTCGTTATTAGATCGGTTTGGTAGGGAACACCATGAGTTGTTAGTTCGTCGGTTGTTAAGTATTAAGCGAGACTAGTGCGGTGTCGAGCACATCGATCGCTTCTCTGTGTTGGTCGATCAACTCGTCGGCTCACGGCTCTCAAGCCGATCCATTGTACTATATCATGCGTTTTATTGATGGCTTGATCGAAGAACTTAGAGCTCATGTTCTTATTCAACGTCCTTCGAGCTTGAATCTTGCTTTTGTTTTGGCGCAATTGCGGGAAGAAGTGGCTCCCCTCCAAGGAAGAAGGAGTTCGGGAAGCCGGATTATGCTCCTAATGCTCGCTCTTCCAGCTATTGGCCATTACCACCTCCTCCTCGGCTAGAGAAGGCAAGCAACACACCTGCCGATGATCACCGCAACACCGATCATGCTCGAGCCGGATCAACCGATAAACGTCCGGCCGCCTTACGAGCTTATCGTCGAGCACAAGGTTTCGTCAACACCTGTGCGCGAGAAATGGGTCGAGGGCATAAGTGTGCCGAGAAGATACGGCTTCATGCTCGTAGGAGATTCGGACATTTTTCGGTTAGTGGATGATCCTAAGGAAGTCTCGACAATGCTTGAAGCCGGAAATCGCGTTGTTTGCTACAATTTCGGTAGGCTGCCGTCTTGGGGTTACCCACTCCAAAGACTGTGTGTCTAAAAGGCTCTATTCGGAACATTCGGATCGAATTCTAGTAGATTCGGTAGCTCTCATACATTCATCGGCACCCGAGTTAGCATCCCGGTACCGCAAGGGGCATCGGAGTTGTCCACTCCTCGTGGTTGTGCAAGTAGCCAATGGTCATAAACTACAATGTACTTCTCAATTCCCTCAAGCTCCTTGGTCAATTGATGGTTATAGTTTTCACTTTGACCCGAAAGTGCTCTCACTCGCTTCTTATGATATGATCTTGGGTTTGGACCGGCTTGAGTCATTTAGTCCTATGAAGGTTGATTGGAGGCACAAATGGCTATCTATACCTTATGGAGATACTCGGATTCTCGTTCTTGGGAGAGGAGGCTCAATGTCCGGTGGGGACCCGTACCGCAAGTGTGCTCGTGGAAATTGTAGCCGCCGACTCGGTGGAGGTATCTATTCCACCGGAAAGTACAACATCTCATTGAGGAATTTGTTGTGTTGTTTGAGGTGCCTACCGAACTTCATCCATCCGAGCCCGTGATCACTCTATACCATTCTTTGGAAGGTGCTTGCACCAATACACATCGGGACATATAGATATGCCCCATCCCCGAAAACCAAAATTGAGAGGCGAGTGCAAGATATGCTTGATAATGGCGTTATCCGGAAAAGCAATAGCCCCTTCTCTTCTTTAGTGATATTGGTTAAGAAGAAGGATAATACTTGGCGTTTCGTGTAGATTACATGCATTTAAATGCTATTACCATCAAAGGAAAGTATCCGGTGCGGTGATAGATGAATTCTTAGATGAGTTAGCACAAGCCGGTTGGTTCACTAAACTGGATTGGAGGGCCGGATTCAACCAGATCGAGGCTCAAACCGGGAGAGGAGTTCAAAACGGCATTCCAAACACATTTTGGACACTTTGAGTTCGGGGTCATGGCATTTGGCTTGACAGGGGCCCCGTGTACCTTCCGGCGGCTATGAATTCTACACTTGCTCCATACTTAAGGAAATTTGCACTTGTTTTCTTTGATGATATTCTTATATATAGAAAATCTTTGGAGGAGAACCTGGTGCATATCGGATTGGTTTTTGAGTTGCTTGTCAAAGACCGGTGGAAGATCAAATTATCCAAGTGTTCCTTTGTTCGAGAGAGATCGGTTATCCGGGACATGTAATCGGTGAGAAAGGTGTGGCTACCGACCCCAAAAAGATTGAAGCTATTGCTCAATGGCCAACTCCCCAGAATGTTAAAGAGCCGAGATCATTCCCGGGTTTAGGCGGGTATTACCGAAAATTCGTTAGGCACTTTGGGCTTCTTGTCAAACCTTTGACGATCTTTTGAAGAAGCATTCGGTGTTTGTGTGGACTTCCATCCATCGAATTCTTTTCGGTCCTTACAAACTACTCTGTGCAATTCTCCCGTTTTGTCCTCGCTCGACTTCTCCAAGACATTCGGTATAGAGATAGATGCCGGTGGATCGGGAGTAGGTGCTATACTTCTCCAAGATAATCATCCTTTGGCTTTCCTTAGCAAGGCATTGGGACCAAAGTCCAGAGGTCTGTATGCTTATGAGAAGGAGTACATGGCTATTCTCTTGGCAGTACAGCAGTGGCGGCAGTACTTGCAGCATGGCGAGTTCCATATATATACTGATCAGCGAAGTCTATGCCAACTCAATGAACAACGTTTGCACACTCGGTGGTAGCGAAAGTGTTCACCAAGCTCTTGGGTTTGCGGTACAAGATCATTTATAAACAAGGCACAAATAACGAGTGGTGATGCCTTGTCTCGAAAATCATCACATGTCTCTCAATGTGCTAACATATCCGTAATCACTCCAAAATGGATTGAGGAAGTGGTGGTCGGTTATGCTCATGATGAGGCCACCCGAGCCATTATAGCCAAGTTATCCGTTGATCCTGCGAGTTGTGGCCAATTTTGTCCTATCCAAAGGGTTGCTCATATTTAAGGATAGAATCTGGATTGGTTAAAATCCCGCCCTCGGGGGCGGAGCCAGAAATCAACCATAGGGGGGCGAGTCATAGATTTACCATTTACCGATCTTGTAATCATAATACATATTAGCATTTTAGTTAATTGATTTACAAAAAACACTTAATTTCTAAGCAGATTGCAAGCACTTTTTGAACTCTAATTTGAAAAGACAAATTTAATACATGAACTAATGAATACCGATAAGTAAATAATGGGAGATTAGCAGGCATGGATTAAGTATCTAGTGTGAGATTAGCGGCTTGTTGGGGGGTGCCAAGCCCCCCTCGGTCCCCCTCCCTCCGCCCCCGCCTCTCGCCCTCCACCTTAAATTGCTACAAGCATGCCACACTAGTGCCTTGGGAGGCCATTCTGGTATCCCCGTCACATATATGAGGATGAAGAAACTATTTGCTTGGAAGGGCTCGAGGAAATCTGTTCAAGATTTTGTGCAATCTTGTCTTATCTCGCCAACGGGCTAAACCGGATAGAACCAAGTTACCCGGTCTCCTTCGGCCTCTACTCCGTACCCTCCGGGGCTCCGTCCGCATCATCTCTCTAGATTTTGTGGAAGGTCTTCCCAAGTCGGCGGTGCTAATTGCATTCTAGTGGTGGTGGATTCTTTCACTAAGTATGGCCATTTTCTCCCTCTTAAGCATCCTTTCACAAAGCATTCGGTGTGGCTAAAGCATTTTTGGACTATGTCTACAAGCTCCATGGCCTCCCATCCGTCATCATCTTTGACGAGAGACAAAGTTTTTACAAGTAATGCTGTGGCAGAATTGTTTAAGCTAGCCGGCGTCGCCTTGCATATGTACTCGGCGTACCATCCACGGTCGATGGTCAAACGAACGTCTCAATCAAACTATGGAAACTTATCTTCGCCGCTTTGTCAACGCTTGCCCTTCTCGGTGGCTCCAATGGCTTCCATTAGCCGAGTTCTAGTACAATACTTCGGTGCATTCGGCTATAGGTGTGGCACCATTCATCGCTTTGTATGGCTATGGCCTAAACACTTTAGCCTTGTCCGCATTGGATACAATTCGATCATCCGATTTGCACTCATGGATGGAGGACAAGCAAGTGATGACCGATCTCATTCAACAACATCTTCGGCGTGCCAAGCAACGCATGAAGAACCAAGCCGACCGGCACGGATCGGAAAGACAGTTCAATGTGGGGGATTCGGTCCTTGTCAAACTTCAACCTTACATTCGGTCCTCTCGGCTCGTCGCTCTAATCGAAACTCTCCTTCAAGTACTTTGGTCCCTTTCCGGTAATTCAACGCATTGGGCGGTGGCCTACCCGAATACTCGCTATCCATCCGGTGTTTCACGTGTCACAACCGAAACCCGCCAAGCCGGGCCGTGACAAGGTATCTGCTACTCTTCCTTCGATATTGAATCTCATCGTGTGCCGGGACCGGTGTTGCGGTAGCGTGTGGGCTCAACGGCCTACTCGCCGATTTGTCAAGTCCCGATCCAATGGTCGAACCGGCCACCCGAGATGGCCATGTGGGAGAACCCGGAAGACATTCGTGGCCGTTTTCCGGCGGCACCCGCTTGGGGTCAAGCGGGATTTCAAAGAGGGGAGACCGTGAGTACACCGTCCAAAGACCACACACCGAGGGAAGGCACCGGGCCGATAAGAAGAAGCGGTCGGCCTTTGAAGCCCGGTACGCATATGATGGGCCCGGACCCGGGTTGTGGGGTGATCGGACCCTTGTAATGCTGAATTCGTAGACTAAGTATATATACCGTGGAGAGCGAGAGGGGAGAGGCATCGATATGTAAACATTCATCTTGCAAGTAATCTTTCCTCTATTCTCCTACCCCTGCTGTGCTTCCTATCCTTGTTCCAATTCTTCTCAATTCCTATCCCCACTACCCTGCTGCTAACAGAGGACTACGAGGAGCAGATGATGCGGATGCTCGAGGGGCTGCTACCGGACCGGCCGCGGGAGAGCATCGCCTGTGTCTCGCAAGGTCGGTGGCAGCTCCAGAATTTTTTTCCGAACAACCTCTAGAAATTTCATCGAGTCTTTGTTTAGGCTTTTGTATCAATGCAGGCCTTACATGACGCTGGAAGAGTGCGATGACTCCGATGACGACGAAGACGAGCCGAAGGACAAGAGGCTCACTTGCGACATCACTGACATCATGCGTGGCATCTGACTCCTGTGCTGCTCGGTGGCTGTTTAAGAACAAATGAGGTCAGGCTTCGGTTGCGTTCTGTCATAGTTTGTTTGGTTCAACATTTTTGTATCCTAGGAAGAACCCTTGTCCGGTTCTTCATATTTGTTGATACTAGGAATGCGCCCGTGCGTTGCTACGGACATTTGAATACTAAAATACATATATAAATGCAATTCACAAACTATTTAATAAAATTATACAATACAAAAGTAATACTAATAAATCATATTATATTATATTATATCATGTAAACACAACATAAATCTCTTAATTTAAAACATCCTATGGGAAGAAACTAAAGGCCAGTACATAGAAGTGACACGACAAAAAATAGATGAAGCTATAATTATTCTTATTTTCTTTCATCTCTTATCATCTCATCATGGCTTTCGAAAATATATTCAAATAGAGTATGTCCAAATGTCATTTGAGTTACCAAATCACCCAATTCATTACTTTCCTTCCCCTGCTTTTCCTTTTCTCAGGCAGGCCCTGCAGACTAGACAACAACCATCCTGAAATAGAATAGTCTTCTTGTTTTTTTCTTGAAACTCCAGCTATATATTAATAGGAAGGAAGCATGCACATAAAATAATATCATGCTTTTGCAATGATTGCCAAGCCAGACAAAGATAAGAGATTACTCACAACAGGGTTATTATGCTTCTGCTTTGTCCAGGTAATAGCAGCAATCATCTTTGACTGATTATGATAGCTGATCTTGGACGAATATACTCCATAGGGAGCATAGTTTTCATGTGTTCTGATGAGATGAATGACTCCATAGATATAATCATAAAAAAGAAATAAATATTCAGAATATATACTTATTATTACTTACTCATGTAAAAATCAGTACATGGAACAAAGGAATTACTGAAACAGACTAAATAGCAAGCCCATATGAATGACTAACTGGTCATAGTTCAAGGGCTAATAGAGCCACCAGCATGATGCATCTTAGAATTGACCAATGTGCATGATGCCTAATCAGTCATACTTCAAATAACAATTACGAAATTAGTAGGCTTTTGAATCAAGCGATATGAGTGTCATGTCTGAAAAGGAAAGTGTAAACTTGGTATGGAACAAAATGACCAAGACTTTAATAACTGAATATGAGAATTTTTAGTCCTACACAAATTACGGGAAAATCTAGCATGCTCACACCATTTTGAATCTAAAAATTGCCAATGAACAGCTCACAAAAAGTTTGCCATCAGTACCGTATTCCTAGCAAACAAAAAAGAAAAAACATGGTAAAAAGAATCATACTGTGAATTAACATGATGATCAAAGAAAGAAATCACAATAGTGCTTTAGGGAAATTAAACACAACCACCATCAGTTGGTAGCGACTGTTAACCTTCATCTGTACAAAAGCATGGGCCATAGGTATAACTACAACCCTAAAGAATATGGGGCATGCACTGAAGAGAAAAATAAAAGATAAGGAAACAATCTCACCTTGACCCTACAGTTTCAAGAATCAAATCCCTGAGTAGGGAGAGAGGACACTCCAGCCTTCAGTTCCATACCGTTAACTTCCCCGTAAACAGGCATTAATATTGATATTAGCTTGCTCAGTTTTTATCCAATGCAATAACACTGGAGACATTATTGTGTTGAGCTAAAAGAAATGTATGTGATCACAATGAGCACTGCAATATAAATTCATGCAAGCCAATGCAGTGTAGTCTGAACTGTCACTACTATGTGTGCAAACAACAGTTTTAAGCCATTCACAAAGTTCAGTCACAACAATGATGCGCGAAACAGGAGTGAAGCATCCTATATTGTTAAGCTATTCAAAATATATACATTCTAAACTCTTCTTAAAGTTCAACCTTGACAACAATGCACGAACCCGGGGTGAAAAATCATTGTTTACTGCTATGAAGATGGTTGTTAAGAATGATAACAGACATTGTATCTGGACACCTACATTACTATAATAAAAATGAACGGACCATAATCATACTATTTTTAGTGTAAACACAATGAGTGAATTTAAGTAGGATTCTAACTAAAATAGTGAATCGCATAAAACATATGAAAAAGAATAACTAAGCTTACCGATTCAAGGATAAGAGCGAATTTGAAGGCAAAAGGACTACAAAGAATAATGTCGGACATGATCATAGTTAATGATAAGGAGAGGAAGAAAGGTTAGAAAAGTACCCGGATCATGCAATGGGAAAGCTTGATTGACCAAGCACAACCCGGTTCGAATAGCTCGATGGTAGAATATCGGGCCGGTGGTAGTGATCCCACTACCATTGTCTCCGGGCCGATGGCTAATCGAATGAATCAAAGATTAGAAAGCGGTTAATGAAGGATGCATTGCGAAAAGAAATTTGGAAGAGTACTTACCGGGTTACTTACTCCTTAGAGTCCAATTTTAAAATCAGCATATAGAAAGAGGATCAATTCATACATCGAGATCTTATCGGTGAAAACTACATGAGCAACAAAGACAAACAAACAAACTTTTAACCGCATTAAAAGGTTGAAACTTGGATCGTACAAATCTTATCGCAATACCACAAACATTCGGAAAAGCGAAATATATAACACAAAGATAATTGTTTCTAAAATGAGGAAAAATATTACTATGGTATGCTTGCCCGGACTTTTAATGAAACTATGTATTGTTGATCGCATCATTGAAAAAGTTTCACGGGGCTAATTTGGTAAGGATACAAATTGTTCCCGAACCTATCATCGAAGTGTCTAATATGGGAAGGATACAAGTCCGCGAACAATGCTTCACTTGCTCCTCCTTGCATTTGCACCACAAACCGATGTACAACAACTTGAGGTTTTTTGACATAAAGATAAGAAAGTCATCAAATCAATAGTATGCCTTGCAAATCAACATATGTCCATCGGTTAAAGTCTCAGCCGTCAACATGAACTCATTGGAGCATCGACCACAAAGAGTACAAGAATAACACCTTTGTAAGGACCTCTCTTCCTTTTTGTCTATTGCTTTTGCTTTACTTTGCAGCACCAACCGTCGTGTGTTGTATTCTTGAATCTTCCGCTTGAGGGTGTTGGTCTCCATCTCGAACAATGGACCACGGGCTCCTCCATCTGCTCCTTGTAGGTATGCTCTAATTTTGCCTTCGGAAGCCGCATGAGGGGGGGACAGCGAGAGGAGCTTCAAGGAAATCCTCGGACATACGAAGGAAGGAACTGCGAAGAATAAGATGTATTGCAATATTCTTATTCAAATGGGGAAACATATAACTGTCAACTATTTATAGCAACATGCCATGGTCCATCAAGTAATAAGATATGTGTTCGGGATGCATATTAATAATCAAAGCAATGAATATATTTACTTGCCGGTGGTGGCGAAGCCGCGGAGGATGAGAGCGGCGGGTGCGGTGGAGAAGGTGAGAGGCGACATTGATGACGCCACAGCTCCCGCCGGCTTCACATCGATGACTTCGGAAATCCATACACAACCGCACTATATCCCACATAAACTTTTGTCGGCCATCCATAATCACATCATAAACCATATCACTTTGTTCAAAAAATGCCTTGAAAATATAACACTAAACTAAAAACATGATTCATCGATATAAATATTTTGTCCTAAGCATCGGGTGGGCTCGATTCGGGTAGAGGGAATAACTCCTCGCTAACGCTTACCTACAAAAACAATCACTAAGAAATGAATGCCACAACCCACAACTAAATGGATGGAACTCGGTGCTCAGCTCAAATCCAATCTCTAGATCACAAACAAGCACAAATGTGGGACAACCAAGCTCCATGCCATACCTTGAACAAGAACCCCTTGGATATGAAGCAGCCAGCTTACAAATCGGCGACACAGAAGCTGAAGGGACGGTGCATCCAATGCTCGGGACCATCACCATGCCTGAGCCATGTCCAGGTGAGTGGGTTGGTTGAGGGCCGGAGCAAGCAGACCAGTACGCCATAAATCATGTACTCCATCGGAAATGCCAGTGAACATCAGTACACCATAAATTTTGTTCAGTGGATCCAAAAACAGGAACGGTGAATCGAAACCTAACGTATTCTCTGGGCAACAAATTGTATGATGAAAGTGGATAATATACATACCTAGCAGTCGGGGCCTTCCGCCCACCACGGTCGTCGCCGGGAGCGATTTCCGTGTCCTGGAAACAATCTCCGGGCCTGCCGAGCGCAACATAGGGTGGCAGCGGCTGAACAATCACGGAGGCGGGGACCTCGTGAGGGGCGCGAAGAGGAGCAACTTCTAAGAAAATTAGATCTCGAGCAATCGATCGCTCGTCTTGTGCGAAGGTGCAAAAATAGGAGGAGGCGCAAGACGGTGAGGTTGGGGAGGAGATCGGGGATAGGGAGGCGGCGCGACGTAGCAAGGTGGGGACCGGAGAAGGAGGGAGAGACACGGGATGGTGAGGATAGGAGGAGGCACTTGCGGTGATGGCGGATGGTGGCGTCCGACGATGATGGCTATGGTGCGGGGGACGACGTCGACAATAGCGTTGGTGTGGGGGGTGGCGCTTTGACGGATGGCGGTGGGGGCGTTGGCGGCGGCGCAACCGTGGAAAGTGGCACCTTCGGGTAGGGGAAGGGGCGGCGACGATGGCAAATGGGGGGAGGAGGCGAGGCGCCGACACAACCGTGGAAAGGTGCGAAGCCGGGGGAGGAGGCGAGGGCGGCGCGCGCTGCGGGGGAGGAGCCGGGCGGCGGCGGATCTCGGGGAAGAAAACACGGAGGCGGCGGTATGCGGTGCCGGGAGGAGGGTGGCGGCGGATCTCGGGGGAAAAGCGGAGCGGTTGCGGTGGGGGTGTAGGAGGAGGTTGCGGAACCGCGGATGGGGAGGCGAACGCACGGAGGGGCGGATGTGTGAGCGCGTGGAGGGCGACGGGAGCGGGGCGCGGGGAGTGCGCATTCATGGAAGGGAGGCGGAGGGCACGACGAATGACGCATCAACTTTTTGTCTTAATTCCATTCTTTTTAGGAGTAGAGATAAGCTTGCGGCGATCATATGTTTGGTGACCCGACGGATGCGGCAGGATGCAGGATACTATTGTTCTTGCAAAACTAAAAATTACGGAATCTAGTTAGTTCTCAACAAAAAAGAGTCAGCAGTATTCTCCAGGTTTTATTATCCAACAATATTTTGCCCAAACTTTTCATTCAACTGACCGTTTGTCTGGTTCTTCAAATTATGTAATGGAGGGCAAATGGAAACATATGGAATTGACTAAATTATGTAAAATCTTCAACTAGAGCCCCATTCCGTACCTTAGATAGTTAAGGTGCATATCCTACAAAAAAAGCCATAGCAGAGGGTCAAAAAAAAAGCTGATCTTCATTTCGCAACATTGACTTGTTTGAATGTTCAATCAATCTTGTGGTTGCGCTTGCCTTGGCTGCCTTCTTGGATGACTAATAAATGAGTATTCTCTTGTGTATATGAAACCTTCGGGCTTTGTTCGGTTAGCCCATTCCCGACGGGGAATGCGGCCCAATCCACGGGGTACCCCGGCTTGGGTTCGAAAACCGGCCCACGATAAATCAATGTTCGGTTAGCCCCCTCCTAAGATTCATTCCCGGCCCAAAATCTGCTCGTTGACCCAACTCGGCGGGGGAACCGTCCCTCCGATATGTTGGGGTGGAAAAAATCCTCCCGCGTGGCGCGAGGGTTGAGGTTGAGGTGCTTAGTCGACACCGTGATAGACGCGAGGTCGAGGCGGCGGTGGTGGAGCGAATTGGCGAGTAGAAGGAGGATGAACGAGCGGCGGCTACGGTGATTCCTCTCCACGGCAACCCTTTTCCACGGCGAGCCATCCCGATAGCGGCGGTGGATAATTGACACCGGCACGGCGGGTCGGCGGCAACGCCGCGTGGTCTTCTCACTTTAGTAGCTCCGTCCCTCCCGGTGGTCGTCTTCTCACCGGTGAGTCACCCGTCCTCTCTTGTAGGTGCTAGGGTTCGTGACGCACATGGCCCGATCTAGAATCCGCTTGCTAAGATCCGGTTCTTGAATCTTGATTCTCGATTTATCACTTGTGCTCGTGCTGCCAATCCTAAGATAAGTGATAGTGGTAGTACTTTTTGGTATGTAAGGTGTTAAATCTATATACGTTATGCACCCGGGCTTTTGGTTGTAGTGTCTCGCGTTTTGGATGTCATCTCGTTGAGTTATCGGGGGTCGATTTTTGGATTAGCAATATCTATGTTTAGAGCATGTGCGATTCGATCCGATTGCTAAGATGCGGATACTTGTATATTTCTTGGACAACCCTTTTACCACACCTAGATGTAGTCTCATTTGTGAAGAACCACTAGTTTGAGCATTACTCCGGATGAGATTTGCACACATTTCAAGTTCGAGCACAAGTGCCTCTATTTTTTTTAAGAAATTAGCCCTCCGCGGCGACGAGCCGCCTCGCTAATCTCCACGCAGCGGAACGACGATCGGGTCTACCGAGACAAACTTGCAAGATCACGGACGACAACGGAGACACGATCTTTGTTAACGAGGTTCGGCCAAAGCCTACATCCCCGGGCATGACTACGGGCGCACCTCCCCAAATCACAACACCGCCGCTCCGGATCCCGGCAATACGCCGCCTTCTCCTGCGAGATTGTCGCTATGTCGTCATGGTTACAACAACAGCCCCCTCTCATATTTATGAGGAGGTTCAGGTTACAAAGTATGACACGAACTCCACCCTATACTACTAATACAACTCAAGTCCCATCGTAACCGGACTGTACAAATATTTGACACAATATCTAACAAACTCCACCTTGATGAATATTCCGCCACCTTGAATATGTCTTGCGCGAACCTCCGTGTACACCAGACTTGAGCTACCTTTGCCGCTCTATCAAGAGATGCCCAAAGAGACACTGCTATCTTTGCAAATCCTAACTCCGTGACTCCACCTACAACTATGCACCATTCTCTTCTATTACCACAATCTCTGCCAAGAAAAATTAGATTCATCTCCAGCTAGACAGCAATTGAATCTGACACCATGCTGTACTAGACGACATCTATGACATTGAGAACATCACAATCGCCACTGAGTCACATATCGAACTGGCACATTAGCATTGATCTTCCAATACTGCTGCCATACTACGCCAGACGTCTTACACCGTAGTCTCTTGCAGTCATGTCCAACCAGATTACTCCAGTTGCAAGTACAGACATCACCGTCTATACTTCCTTCCAGTTCGGCCGTTTGGTACCACCACCGTAACACCCTAAATTCCACCGTTTGTTTTTAATTAAAACTTGATTAGCAACACTTCGATTTCGCTTAAGGAATATAAGGTTGTTGTGCTTTTATAGGCATTTAATCGTTTTAGTTAATCAATTAATGAAATATAGGAGTTTATCGTGGCATACATGCCGGTGCATTGTTTTTGGTTGTTGGATTCAAATCTTGGTTTGAATTCGAAGTTTGTTTGTTGTTTAATTTGGTTTGGAAATAGGAGTTTGGAATTGAAACAAAAAAAAAAAAAAAAGAAAAAAACCAAACCGCCGCAGCCCGGCCGGCTGCGGCCCCACTACAGCCCACCGCGGCCGCGTCGCGGCCCCCGACCCACTCCCCTAGCGGCCCCGGCAACCCAACCCCGCGCTCCCGCCGGCCGGCCGACGCCGACGGCGGGGCCCGCCCGTCGGCGTCCACCTCCCCGCCGCGCCCGTCTCCGGCTTCGGGGTCGAGCCCGAGTCCGACCCCCGACCGCGCCGCCGCCGCGGGCCCGCGCGCGCGTGCCTCGCGCCGCCCCTTTTTAAGTGCGCCGCCACCCCCGGTGCCGCGCCGCACCCGCAACCCTAGCGCCTTCGGCCCGCCGACGCCCTAACCCTAGCCGCGCCGCGCCGCCGCCGCCGTCCGCCGCCGCCCGAGCCCGCGCCGTCCCGCCGCCGCTCGGCCGCCGTGCTCTCGCCCGCGGGTTCCGCCGTGAGGTAAGGATCCCCGCCGGGCGGTTTGATTGTGCCCCCGTGCACCGCATCGCCGGCTCGCCGTCGCCGGGGATTAGCCGCCGCCGCAGCTCGTCGCGCGCCGTCGTTCGTCGCCGTCGCCGCTCGCCGCGCGCGCCGTCGTTCGTCGCCGTCGCCGCTCCGGTGCCCACCGTTGGGTTCGCACGCGCGCGTTCTACGCCCGGTGCAAGTCCCGTGCCATTTGGGGCACCCTAGCCCCCCGGACCGCGCGCGCGCCGCCGCCGCCGCCGCCGCCGCCGCGCCTCGCGTCGCCGCCGGCGGCCCCCCCGCCGCTCCCGCGCGTGCGCAGCACTCGCGCCGCCGGATCCCCATCCGACGGCCACCACCTCGCCCTAGCCGCCGGTCAAACCGAGCCCCCGGTCAAACCGTCATGGTTAGATCTCGCGCCGTCCGATCACGATCCAACAGATCGGATCCGTCCCTTATCCTCAGCCGCGCGTTTTTGCTAAAGAAACCCCGAGTTTTCCCCGTTTCACAAAAATACCCTTCCACCTTATAAAACCCTTACGTTTTAGCCCAGTTTTCTTCTGTTTTAGCCCGAGAACTTAATATTCTTTACAAATTAGTCCTAAAACTTGTTTTAATCATAACTTTGTCGTTTTAGCTCCGTTTTTAGCGTTCTTTATGTCCACGCGATCGTCTCGACGAGTAGAATAGTTTTCTGTTGCTTTTGTTACTGTTTGAGATGATTGGTGTACTGTTTCTTATTTATTTCCATTGTTTGCTTGTATGTGATGTGTGGAGCGTAGCGTACGAGCAATTCGGGGACTTCGCCGTTGAAGAGTATCAAGACCCCGAGCAGCTTCCGGTGCTGGTAGAAGGCAAGTCCTTGCTGCATTCCCGTTAAATTCCTATTACAACATGCATTTTAATTACACTCGTTGTTTATTATTGCTATGCATTAAATTGATGGGTCCTATTGCTAAGGTTCGACTAGCTTTGTTATCCTATGCCTTGACCAACCCGGGTTTACTTTATGTTGGGTAGCACATGCTAGCGCTTTATGTGGTTTTGGGATGGTTTAATGAACACTTGTTAATATGGCTTTATTTATGCTATCATTCATGTAATGCAAGAACACTTTATACTTGTTAATCGGAACATGGAGCGACCACCCGGAAAACAAGACTACCACAAGACATATGGCTCTGTCTTGGCTTATTAATTAGTGAACTAGGTGCTAGGTATGCTTTACCCGATAAGGGTTGGGGGCCGGCGGGTAGTGACGTATGGACTGCTCGGGCACGGTGTGGGCTTAGCTAAGACACGGTACTCGTAGCACCGACCGGAGTAACCTAGCGGGCGCCTTCATCCGGGGATCTTTGTAACGGCCTCGTAGCGTCCCTATGCAATCACACCTCGGAAGTGTGGTATGGTGCCTTGCAAACACCGCATGGTTGGGTCTAAAACTCTTTTGGGTTTTTACGCGACTTGTGGGTAAAGATGTACAACCTCTCGCAGAGTGTAAAACTAACTAGTTAGCCGTGCTCACGGTCAAGAGCGGCCCGGACCCTCACATGATTAATTCTATGGAAGATGGAACTTTTAAACTTGTGCATTACATTTTATGGATCTGTTGCATTTTATTATCCGGGTTTGGTATATACTTACACTTGCTAGTAATAGATGCTTAATAAAACTTGACCAACTAAAATGCCGACTTACTTATGAGCCAACAACTTCCACCATAAAGCCTTGCATGTTGTTATAGAACTTTTCCCTTGCCGAGTACGACATGTGCTCACGCTTGTTGTTTACTTATTGCATCGACACTACCCGCCGTCGCTCGGATGGGCGTTTTGAAGACTACAATGATGAGTTCGATGGGTTCTAGGCGTCCGTTCTCCGGTCAACCGCTCGTGGAGGACTTCCACGTGTGTTTCTTTTCCACCGTTAGCTACTCGAACGATTGTTTAGTTGAGACATTCGGTCATGTAATAACCGTTTAATACTCTCTTTACGCTTTACACCGTGTTTTGGTATTCACCGCGTCGATGCATGTGTGTAACTTGATCCCGGCGCACATGTATTCTTGCATTCGGGTTTGTCCTTAAATCCGGGTGTGACAAAGTGGTATCGAGCCGTGTTGACCGTAGGACGTTAGCCTAGTCGAACTCGGTCGAAAACTAAGGATTTTATAATATTAGAAGCCACACATAGTTAGCTTGCTTTATTCTATTTTATTATATCTAATCTTGGTTTAATCTTATCCTTGCTTGCTTTTGTTATCTAAGCTTGACCTTGACTCTTTTAGTAATCTGCACTGTCTCATCTATCTTAGATGGTTCGCCGACTGAAGACCACTCGCTCGGTGCCTACCGTTTTCCAAGGTACCGGAGGATCGGGACTTCTCCGCTACTCAACCGACGGTGAGGAGCATCGGGAAGCTTCGGAGAGGGGAGTGAAGCGAGCTCGCGCGAGCAAGTTCCACCGCCCGCTGTCATTGAGCTATCAGATGATGAGCCCGAAGAGCCAGAGGAAGAGCAAGAGCCTGAGGAGGAGCCAGTGGAAGAGCCAGAGCAAGGAGGTGATCCGGAAGACCCCTCAGACCCTGAGGACTCTGACCCAGAGAATGGAGATGCTGAGGATCACCCTGCGCCAGAGAAGTGGAAGGTGGTCATCTGTCACCATGATGGAGGGCATGCACGCTTTCCGTCCAAGTTGAGGAGGCTCTTCCGGCGTCTTCAGCGAACGTGACGATCGACTACGTGGGACGAAGAGGACTCACCCTCGCCATCCAACCCGGTGGGATGTGTCCGTGCGCATCTTGGAGGATAACCCGCCGGATGGAGGGCCGTATGAGGTTGTTGTCCACCAAGCTCTAGCTACCGCAGCTACCTTCGCCGCCGGGCGAGATGATGCTGCTAGGAGGGCTCTATCCGCGTGGTGCTACGAGGAAGCTCATCACCTCACCAACTCTGTGTGGGGAGATCTACCCCGTCGTCGCTCTGGAGCTGTGGGCAGTGAAATTCCAATGGCCAATGAAACTTTGGGAGCACGCTATGCCATGCAAGTGGGGCACATAGCAGCTCTCAATACCAACTTGGACGACACTCTCATGGAGCTTCAAGATCTCCGTGACCAGCAAGATGAAGACCGCAGAGAGATCAAGAGGCTCAAAGCACTGATCGCGGGCCAAGATGAAGATGAGGTGCAGGATGATGGAGAGGACTCGGCTCGCCATGTCACCAAGACCCGCAAGAACAAGCTATGGGTCACTTGGATCCCGCACTAGGATCATTTGGCCATAGGAGTTAGGTGTTAGAAGTCTTTATCTTTCGGTTATCGAGTCCGTAAACGTTAGAACGACACGTTGGATCGATGAGTTAGATAGTGGTGTGCTTGAATGCTTGGTTTGTGAACATCTCGTGATTTGGATTTTTGTTTGATTGCAATGTGTTGTGGATTAATGCCACAATGACATTGGTTTAGTAATAGAATTTGATTAGTGGGTTTAAGTTCTGTTCCACCTATCTTTCATTTTATAAATTCGTAATTCTTTATCTATCATATTTTATCTATCTTAAGGAGCATTGTAGTGCTGAATCTGTTCGCGTTACTTCCTGACACAGCAGTACTGTTTTAATTTTATCTCGAGCTACAGAACTCCAAATTAAGTAAAACCAGTGGGGTTAGTTCACAAATTTCATACCTGATTTTCTGTCAAAAATTCAGCTATATCCAATTTATATTCTGGGAGTTATGGACGAAACATTGAGCTAACAGAAATCTGTCAATTCCTGCTGACATACCTGACTTCATTATTTTATATCCCGAGTTGTAGACCTCCGATTGAGGCAAAACCAGTTGGGTTAGTTCAGTAATTTCATACACCATATCTCCAGAAAAATTCGTGGTTTTTGGTCACTGGTACAGAGAGATATCTTGGTTTCTTTTCAGCTATAAGAATCTGTCTTATTCTGGAATTCAGCATTGTTATCTTTTCAGCTTTTTCAATTGTTATCATCATCTAAATCAGTGTTTCTAACGCTCAGATGGTAAACACCAGGTCCGGATCAGGGGTTGATCAGCCTCCAGTGGTTCGTCAAGGTCGAGGCAACAGTTCGAGCAGTGCACCGCCACCACCACCGCCACCAATGGATCCTATGCATCAGTTCTTTCAGAACCAGCTGCAGCTACTGCAGAACCTGACAGACATTGTGGCCAACCTGCAGGCTCAAGCTAATAATCCGCCACCGCCACCGCCACAGCAGCCAGCGCCTATGAACAGGCACCGGGAGTTCATGAGCCACCGTCCGCCGGTTTTCACCCATGCTGCAGACCCACTTGACGCTGATGATTGGCTGAAGACTGTGAGCAAGATGCTCACCACGGCTCAGTGCGATGACAGGGAGAAGGTCTTGTTTGCTGCAGGTCGACTCCAGGGATCTGCAGGAGCATGGTGGGATGCTTACATGACCGCCCATGCTGCACCCGACACCATCACTTGGCAGGAGTTCACAGAGAGCTTCAGGAACCATCATATTCCTGCTGGGGTCATGAGGCTGAAGAAGAAGGAGTTCCTCTCTCTTAAGCAGGGGGGAATGTCAGTGGCAGAGTATCGGGACAGGTTCATTGAGTTGTCTCGCTATGCACCGGAGGAGGTAGCGGATGATCCTAAGAAGCAGGAGCGCTTCTTGGAGGGTTTGGCTGGACCGCTTCGTTACCAGCTGACGTCACATACCTTCCAGTCTTTCCAGCAGCTGCTAGACAAGGCTATTGTTTTGGAATCCATGCGCAGAGAGCTGGGGGAGTTGAAGAGGAAGGCTGCTACTCCAGGGCAGTCCGGGAGCCACACTCGTCCCCGTTTTACTTCACCGCTGGGAGCCCCGTTCCGTCCAGGAGGCCCGTCAGGAGGTTATGGCCGGCGGCGGCGGTATCGGTACCCGGCCCGCGGCGGTTCCGGTAGTTCCGGCGCACTCCTCAGCAGTTTCCGCGCCCGGGTCCGCGTACACCACGCCCCCGCTTACCCGCGGCACCGTCCGATGACTCCTCTTGGTACGCCCGTGAGGCCGGGCGCACCACACACCCCCCCGGGCAACACTTGCTTCAAGTGTGGAGAGGTCGGGCATTATGCTAATGCTCGTCCTAAGAGGCACCCCCCGTGCACCCCCGTGCGGAACCGGCGGATGCGGCGGTTGAGGAGCGGGAACCGGACCCCGCGAGCAACAAGGGGCAAGCAGAGTCGGGCCGTGGCGGGGGTGAATCACGTGAGTACCGAGACCGCTCAGGAGAATCCACATGTGGTGCTTGGTATGTTCTTTGTCAACTCTATCCCCGCATCAGTATTATTTGATTCTGGAGCTTCCCATTCGTTTATATCTGCTCAGTTTGTGGCTAAGCATACCATACCCATGTGTCCCATGAAACAAACCATGCTAGTTAGATCACCAGGCGGGATATGAGGTCTTTATATATGTGTCCTAATGTTAGACTAAAGATCATGGGAGCGGACTTTTGGGCAAACTTGATAGTGCTTGGAATCAAAGGATCTTGATGTTATACCGGGTATGGATTGGTTGGGCACTCATGATGCGACGATACGGTGTGCTAAGAGGACCGTTCTTCTCACCGGCCCTAGCGGGGAAAAGATTGAACTTGTGGCCGATCCACCGTCGGATGCGGGAGGTTCTCGTGCGCGGTCGGATGGCAAGGCTTTGGAGGATATCGGGGTGGTTAATGAGTACCGGACGTGTTTCCGGAGGAGTTGCCGGGTATGCCACCCGACCGAGATGTTGAATTTGTTATTGATCTATTACCCGGTATCGCTCCTATTTCTAAACGTCCATATAGAATGTCTAGTACACAATTGATAGAACTTAAGAAATAGATTAATGAATTGTTGGAAAAGGGGTTCATCCGTCCTAGTTCATCACCTTGGGGAGCACCGGTTATCTTTGTTGAGAAGAAGGATGGTACTCGGAGAATGTGTGTGGATTATCGATTGCTTAATGAGGTCACTATCAAGAATAAGTATCCATTGCCTCGCATTGAAGACTGTTTGATCGGATGAGAGGTGCTAAGGTGTTCTCTAAGATTGATTTGCGTTCGGTTATCATCGGATGAAGATTAGATGGTCGGATATTCCTAAAAGCTCGCATTCACCACCGGTATGGACCGTATGAGTATACTGTTATGTCCTTTGGGTTGACAAATGCACCTGCCTACTTTATGTATTTGATGAACAAGGTGTTTATGGAGTACTTGGATAAGTTCGTTGTGGTGTTTATTGATGATATCCTGGTTTACTCTAAGACGAGGAGGATCATGCGAGCATTTGAGGCTTGTTTTGCGAAGTTGAGAGAGCGACGGTTGTATGCCAAGTTCAGCAAGTGTGATTTCTGGTCGAAGGAAGTCTCTTTTACGGGGCATATCATCACGGATGGAGGTATCGCGATCGATCCAGGCTAAGATAGAAGATGTGTTGAAGTGGGAACCGCCGAGGACGGTTAAGGAGATCGGGAGTTTCCTTGGACTTGCGGGGTACTATCGACGGTTCATCGAAGGGTTCTCTAAGATTGTGAAGCCTCTCACCACCTTGCCGGAGAAGGATAGAGAGTTCAAGTGGACCGATGCCCGTCGGCGAGTTTTGAGGAGTTGAAGCGAGAGGTTGACGACCGCTCCGGTGCTTGTGATGCCGGACTTGCGAAGGGCTTTGATATCTCCTGCGATGCATCGAGACAAGGTTTGGGTTGTGTTCTTATGCGGGGAGGGACACGTCATAGCTTATGCATCAAGGCGCTTGAGGAAGCATGAGCGAGAACTATCCTACGCATGATCCGGAACCGGCGTTCGTGGTTCATGCTTTAAAGATTTGGAGACACTACATCATGGGGACCAAGTGTCGGATCTATACGGACCACAAGAGCTTAAAGTACATCTTTACTCGAAGGATCTTAATCCGAGACAACGCCGATGGTTGGAGTTGATCAAGGATTACGATCCGGACATACGTATCATCCCGGGGAAGGCTAATCCGGTTGCGGATGCTTTGAGTCGGAAGGGACAAGCCAATACAACTTTGGTGTTCCAGTACACGATGAGCCGATGAGGGAGTTTGAGGGACTCAATCCGGGGATAGCTACTCACACCGAGGGAGTCACTTTGGAGGTAGAGTCTACTCGGAGCGACAGATTCGTGAAGGATAGGTGAAGGATGAGGAGATCAAGGAGATCAGGGACACCATGGAGAGGGGCAAGGCCCCGGATTTCACTGAGGATGATCAGGGTACGATATGGTTCAAGAACCGGATCTGTGTGCCTGATGTGGGAGATCTCCGGAAGACGATCTTGAGAGAGGCCCATGACTCAGCTTATTCCATCCACCCGGGCAAGTACAAAGATGTATCAGGATCCGAGGCGCGAGGTATTGGTGGTATGGGATGAAGAGGGATGTAGCCGCTCACGTTGCATTGTGTGACACGTGTCATCGCGTTAAGGCCGAACATCAGAAGCCAGCAGGATTGTTGCAGCCGTTGAAGGTGCCTGAATGGAAGTGGGAAGAAATCGGTATGGACTTTATAGTGGGATTACCACGGACACCAGCTGGGTATGATTCGATATGGGTTATAGTGGATCGCTTGACTAAGGTAGCTCACTTCATTCCAGTTAAGACTACTCATTCAGGTGCGAGGTTGGCAGAGTTGTACATGTCTCGTATTGTGTGTTTACATGGTGTGCCTAAGAGGATAGTATCTGACAGGGGTACCCAGTTCACATCGCGTTTCTGGGAGAAACTTCATGAGTCCATGGATACGAAGTTGCATTTCAGTTCAGCTTATCATCCGCAGACAGATGGTCAGACTGAGAGGACGAACCAGATTCTGGAGGATATGTTGAGAGCGTGTGCTCTTAGGCATGGTGGTAGGCGGGACAAGAGTTTACCGTATGCTTGAGTTTTCTTACAACAACGGCTATCAAGCCGGTCCGAAGATGGCACCCTTTGAGGCATTGTATGGGAGAAAGTGCGGGACACCCTTGTACCGGAGTCGGACGGTGAGAGTCGGTTGTTTGGGACGGACATCATCAAGGAGGCGAGAGGCAGGTTCGGATCATCGGAGAGAACTTGAGAGTTGCTCGGTCCGGACGAGAGAAAAGTTATGCAGACGGGAAGAGGAGAGATGTATCTTTCCAAGAGGGCGACTATGTGTATCTGAAGGTGTCGCCTATCAGAGGTTTGCGCAGGTTTAAGGTGAAGGGCAAATTGTCTCCTCGCTACGTTGGACCTTTCCAGATCTTGCAACGAGTGGGAGAGGTAGCATACCGACTTGAGTTGCCAGCGCAGCTTGCAGATCTGCATGATGTGTTCCAAATCTCGCAGTTAAAGAGAGGTCTCAAGCCTCATGACAAGGAACCGTTGCCTATAGATGGATTGGATGTGAAGGAGGATCTCACCATTACTGAACGGCCTATCAAGATTCTGGACAGATTGACACGGGTTACAAGAAACCGGACTTTCATAATGTGCAAGGTGCAGTGGAGTAATCATGCAGAGGATGAGGCAACTTGGGAAAGAGAAGAGGAGTTGAAAGCAGAATATCCACATCTCTTTGATCCATCCGAATCTCGAGGACGAGATTCATCTTAAGGGGGTAGGATTTGTAACACCCTAAATTCCACTGTTTTTTTAATTAAAACTTGCTTAGCAACACTTCGATTTCGCTTAAGGAATATAAGGTTGTTGTGCTTTTATAGGCATTTAATCGTTTTTGTTAATTAATTAATGAAACATAGGAGTTTACTGTTGCATACATGCTTTGGTGCATTGTTTTTGGTTGTTGGATTCAAATCTTGGTTTGAATTCGAAGTTTGTTTGTTGTTTAATTTGGTTTGGAAATAGGAGTTTGGAATTGAAACAAAAAAAAAAGAAAAAGAAAAAAACCAAACCGCCGCGGCCCCGGCCGGCCGCAGCCCACTACGACCCACCGCGGCCGCGTCGCGGCCCGGCCCACTCCCCTAGCGGCCCGGCAACCCAACCCCGCGCTCCCCGCCGGCCGGCCGACGCCGACGGCGGGGCCCGCCCGTCGGCGTCCACCTCCCGCCGCGCCCGTCTCCGGTTCGGGGTCGAGCCCGAGTCCGACCCCGACCGCGCCGCCGCCGCGGGCCCGCGCGCCGCGTGCCTCGTGCCGCCCCTTTTTAAGTGCGCCGCCACCCCCGGTGCCGCGCCGCACCCGCAACCCTAGCGCCTTCGGCCGCCGACGCCCTAACCCTAGCCGCGCCGCGCCGCCGCCGCCTCGGTCCGCCGCCACCTCGAGCCCGCGCCGGTCCCGCCGCCGCTCGGTCGCCGGTGCTCTCGCCCGGTGGTTCCGCCGTGAGGTAAGGATCCCGCCGGTGCGGTTTGATTGTGCCCCCGTGCACCGCATCGCCGGCTCGCCGTCGCCGGGGATTAGCCGCCGCCGCAGCTCGCCGCGCGCGCGCGTCGTTCGTCGCCGTCGCCGCTCCGGTGCCCACCGTTGGGTTCGCACGCGCGCGTTCTACGCCCGGTGCAAGTCCCGTGCCATTTGGGGCACCCTAGCCCCTCGGACCGCGGCGCGCCGCCGCTCGCCGCCGCGCCTCGCGTCGCCGCCGGCGACACCCCGCCGCTCCCGCGCATGCGCAGCACCGCGCCGCCGGATCCCCATCCGACGGCCACCACCTCGCCCTAGCCGCCGGTCAAACCGAGCCCCCGGTCAAACCGTCATGGTTAGATCCGCGCCGTCCGATCACGATCCAACGGATCGGATCCGTCCCTTATCCTCGCCCGCGCATTTTTGCTAAAGAAACCCCGAGTTTTCCCCGTTTCACAAAAATACCCTTCCACCTTATAAAACCCTTACGTTTTAGTCCTCGTTTTCTTCCGTTTTAGCCCGAGAACTTAATATTCTTTACAAATTAGTCCTAAAACTTGTTTTAATCATAACTTTGTCGTTTTAGCTCCGTTTTTAGCGTTCTTTATGTCCACGCGATCGTCTTGACGAGTAGAATAGTTTTCTGTTGCTTTTGTTACTGTTTGAGATGATTGGTGTACTGTTTCTTATTTATTTCCATTGCTTGTTTGTATGTGATGTGTGGAGCGTAGCGTACGAGCGATTCGGGGACTTCGCTCGTTTGAAGAGTATCAAGACCCCGAGCGCTTTCCGGTGCTTCGGTAGAAGGCAAGTCCTTGCTGCATTCCCGTTAAATTCCTATTATAACATGCATTTTAATTACACTGTTGTTTATTATTGCTATGCATTAAATTGATGGGTCCTATTGCTAAGGTTCGACTAGCTTTGTTATCCTATGCCTTGACCAACCTGGGTTTACTTTATGTTGGGTAGCATTTGCTAGCGCTTTATGTGGTTTTGGGATGGTTTAATGAACACTTGTTAATATGGTTTTATTTATGCTATCATTCATGTAATGCAAGAACACTTTATACTTGTTAATCGGAACATGGAGCGACCACCTAGGAAAACAGTACTACCACAAGACATATGGCTCTGTCTTGGCTTATTAATTAGTGAACTAGGTGCTAGGTATGCTTTACCTGATAAGGGTTGGGGGCTGGCGGGTAGTGGCGTATGGACTCCCGCTCGGGCGCGGGTGTGGGCTTAGCTAAGACACGGTACTCGTCCGGGAGCTTTATACGTTGCACCGACCGGAGTGTAACCTAGCGGGCGACCTTCATCCGGGGATCTTTGTAACGGCCTCGTAGCGTCCCTATGCAATCACACCTCGGAAGTGTGGTATGGTGCCTTGCAAACACCGCATGGTTGGGTCTAAAACTCTTTTGGGTTTTTACGCGACTTGTGGGTAAAGATGTACAACCTCTGCAGAGTGTAAAACTAACTAGTTAGCCGTGCTCACGGTCAAGAGCGGCCTGGACCCTCACATGATTAATTCTATGGAAGATGGAACTTTTAAACTTGTGCATTGCATTTTATGGATCTGTTGCATTGTATTATCTGGGTTTGGTATATACTTACACTTGCTAGTAACAGATGCTTAATAAAACTTGACCAACTAAAATGCTGACTTGCTTATGAGCCAACAGCTTCCACCATAAAGCCTTGCATGTTGTTATAGAACTTTTCCCTTGCTGAGTACGACATGTGCTCACGCTTGTTGTTTATTTATTGCATCTACACTACCCGGCCGTTTGCTCGGATGGGCGTTTTGAAGACTACAATGATGAGTTCGATGGGTTCTAGGCGTCCGTTCTCCGGTCGCCGTCTCGTGGAGGACTTCTACGTGTGTTTCTTTTCCGCTCGTTAGCTACTCGAACGATTGTTTAGTTGAGACATTCGGTCATGTAATAACTCGTTTAATACTCTCTTTACGCTTTACACCGTGTTTTGGTATTCACCGCGTCGATGCATGTGTGTAACTTGATCCTGGCGCACATGTATTCTTGCATTCGGGTTTGTCCTTAAATCCGGTGTGACAACCACGCCATTCGATTCATGCTTCGGTAACCCACACGTGCAACTCGAATCGATCCACGCCCTTGCTGATTTGGAAGCACGCAAACTCTCCCATGCACACCGGCATCCCCGAGCTCGCGCCACGTGTCGCCACGCCACGAGAACAACAATCCCATCGCCCGCCGCGCTCCTATGTCGTCATCGCTGATCCTGTCATTGCCTCGACTCACGGTCCGACTAGCTCCGTTGCCACCGGTCTCTCCGCCATGCACCACGGTATGTTCACCCTCCAAGTGAACCGTCCGCCACCATACCGAATCGTCCGCTATGTGCCTCGAGAACTATTCGGCCCGGTCTATCCATCACGGGTAGACCACCGGTGAGTTGCTCCACCCGTCGACCCCTCGTCGCCCGCCACCCGACTCCGCCGATCCCGAGCACCCACCGAACCGCCATCGAACCCCTATCGGCTTGCCTTGCATACCACAACCGAACACCGTCGATAGCATCCGCTCATTGCCAACGAGACATGTATTCTTTTATGCATGCATCAATGCACATAGTATCTTGTCGTGGTCTCATGTGCTTCGACCAATCTACTTATGTGCCTCCTCTTCCGAGTCCATGACAAACAAGGTCCAAGTCAAGTTGAGTACCGAATCGTACCTAAACCGGACTTCTCCTCCCGCGTGTCTCGCTCGGCTTGACACGAATCCGCCGTGATGTCCTCCTCGCCGGTTGTAGCTCTGCCCTCCCCGGACACCGCACCCGCACGCCGTAGGTCCCGACTCCTTACGACATCACCACACATCGTGTCCGGCCCGGCCCGCAACATTAGTGTTTCCCTCAACAAACACAAGTTGCTACAAACCGTTGCCATCGTCGACACTAATGCCGACCCGCCGCGACCGCGCCGCAACCATGCTCCACCTTTACGTGACAACCCGCCCGGGAAAATACCGTACTATCGCCTAAAACCAATCCACTTTGGTCATTGAGCAATAGTAAAGTATCGTCCCGTCGTTAGTTGCCGGGTTAACGCCGGTAAATCACTTGGATATCAACAAAGGATCGACAATATGCATTAAAACTCACGCAAAGGTGAGTCCGAGTACACTACATTGATGAACACAAATCTTCCCCGAAGGGGTTTAATTATTACAAAACTTTGTTCGTGACGTGAAGGTAAAGATTTAGAGTTTTAAACAGCGAAATAAAATAATCTAACGCAACGGTAAACATCACGGAGGCCATCCGTGATGTCATCACTGGTCGTCATCCACCCGGTCAGCAACACCTGCAGCAACAGTTTTAAAGCAAGGCTGAGTATACTAATACTCAGCAAGACTTAACCGTCGGGTGATAACTACATCACCAAACTCTAGACATGAGAGGCTTTTTGGCTGGTAGTGTTCTTTTGCTGAAAAGCAACAAAGAGTAGGTCCTTACTTTCAATATTTTAGCACAAGTTCTAGTTGATTACCATTTCTAAGTGTGCCAACTAATTCAATCAAGAATTGTACAAGCAATTAATTCATACAACAATATTCACCAAATTCCATCTTTACGGGATATCATGGCCAGTTGATTAAGCAGTCTCGGATAATGGTGAGAGGCCGACAATCGATTGGTTCATAACCTTGCAAGGTGGACCTAAACACACGAAAGAATACATACCCCAAGAAGGTCCAACAAAAACAAAACGGGGTATACACCAACCAGGCGGTTCCCGTCGATCTTCGGCTCGGGATCGGAACCTACATTTCTTGGTACAAGGCTTACGGCTCGCCCACACACGAACGTCCGGACTCACGCGGGTACCACACTATTGCAAGCGGGGGGAACACATCTCTGTGCCCCGGGTGTAGTAGGGAAAGGTTCCCTTGCCGCGTCAATCAGGTACTAGGCTTACCGGTCCCATTCCCGACAAGTGTTTAGTACGTTCAAAATCTTAGCCCACGAAAGACACTGGACCGGAGCCCAAATCCCATGCTCTTACCACATGAGCAATCCATTTATAAAGATCTTATGATTCCAACATAAGAACCTATTCTCGCGAGTGACGAACATCACCCGACTTCTACCGGGTCCTATAGCATAGCAGCTATCGACCTAGCATACTAGTAAAAGAACAGAGGTACCTAAGGATCATGCATCTAGGGTTTCATGCTACTCTTGAAACGTAAATGCACAATCATAGCAACGATAAATGCATAAATTTTTTAAAAATAGGGTTAATGATCCGGGCTTGCCTTCGCCGGCAAGGTTGGCCTTGGGCCCTTCCGGACTTTGGTCCTGGTCTTGCTCTACAACGACGTGGTGCACATCTCCGTCGGCTCCTCCGTCTCCTCCTTCGGCACACGCGTACAGCTACCGTTCGGGAGATCTACACGAGGATGCAATGCAAGACTTAAATTGATGATTTCCAATTTAATTATTTACAAACATCATATGACAACCATGAAGAGTATGGTTGGTCATATTCACCTTAACAAACACACCTTGGTATAATCTTTCTATTTAAGTAATTTCTTACGGTGCTTTATTATTTATTCTTTTTGATAATGGTTGTGTACATATTTTATGTAAAAATAATTTATCTTTCACAAACAGCAAGGTATTGATCTTTATCGTTTTTAAAATGATTTACATCACCCACGTTGGGCCTTTATATGTGTAGTAGATGATTTTTCCAATTCATTTTAATATTAGCTTTTAAAAGGCTTCCATAGATTTTATTCATAAAATAATTTAATAAAATTCAGTGGGATGTGTTATGAAGCATTTCCAAACCTATACAAGCCACTTCACCCACATGCACACTTAGGAGAGCTATGAATTTAATTATACCGAAAATAACAAAAGCTAGTCACCCAAATATGAGAAATGTATACAAAAATAAATACACATCAAAATGATTCACATTTTCTCACACATGATCTATGGTCCAAACCTAAGCGAGGAATGCAACATATACACCTAGAACTATTATGAAACTTGACTTATGCAATTACAAAGAAAAACAAGCATATTTCAAGAATAAATCTTTCCGACAAACATAAAATTGTGATTAATTCACCGCAGGTGCATTTTGGCATATAAAGATAACATGGAGAAGTTGGGAACAAAAACTTAATTAGTTTTAGCTACAAAAATCATTTAGACATATTCCGCAGAAAAGGAAAATAATTTTAATAAAAAGACTGAAAACATAACTTTGTGTAATGTTTGGTACAGGAGCTAGGAATGGCATTACACACAACATATCCAAAATTTAGATACGGAGAGGACTTATGGAATTTGAGATATAGCATATCTAGGGTTTTCACATTTCTATTTTTCATGCCAACAATATTAGGAAACAGCTCAAGCAAGAATAACAAAAGTTGTCGGATTTTTCACAATGAATCCAACAAAATTAGGTTTGCATTTTTCTGATTTTCTACGATTTTCTATGAATTTTACAAGATTCAGCACCTTCACCTAGATCTAGAAGAGACAGTTTTACGAACAGGCCCTCGAATTTCGCAGACAGGCCCTCAGGACGAAAAATTAGATTGCAATTGGGTCTCGGCGCCATGGCCGGTGGTGGGAGCTCAATTCCGGCGAGGGGGAAGGCTCGGCTCGGCGGGAAAGGGTGGGGGAGTGCTTAGGGGCTCACCTACGATCGATTCGGGGGTTGGACGGCTCCGAGGGCGTGCCGGCGAGGTTGCTCGGCGGCACCGGCCCTCCGGTGGCCGCCGCGACCCGGTCTTCGGCGAACGGGATGCTCGGTCCGGAACACAAGCGACACCGGGGATCTCTAGGGGTGCGTAGGGAGGCCACGGGAGGTTGTATAGGTGACGGTGTGGTTCGGAAGGGGGAGCTCGCCATGCGACCTCCAATGGCGTCCGACGGCATGCGTGCCCGAGGAACGGCGAGGCGCTGCGGCCTTTAAAGTAGGGTGGCTCCTTCTCTTCGCCTCTAAGCAAGGACCTTGCATTTACCCCACAACATGGCGGCCATCCTCGACTTGCGTGCGCGAGGGACCGGCGACGGACCGCCGGGCGCACGGCGGTGGTACGGCGCGACACGCGCTCCCACGCGACGGACTCGCGTTCCCGGGCGACGGGCGCGAAGGGGAACCGGGCGCTCGTGCCTCGAGGTAGTGGGGCCCGGCCCGCACGGACGGCGAGGCGTCGGGACGCGCGGCGCGCGGTGCAAGGATGCCGGGCAAATCGCCGGCGCTTTGGCGGCGCTCTAGAGCGCGGGCGATCCATTTTTCGGCCCGGTCAACCGTACTTTGACTGTGTGTTTCTCCAAAAATTTGAACTGTGCGACAAAAACGGTAGATACAAAAGTTGCAGATGAGACATCCCTCTACAACATTTGCAAAGGCCATCCGATGTTTTTCTCGACAGTTTGAACAGGAACGCCAAGCAAAGTTCGGGTTCTGCAGAGTGCTGATGAATAGTGAAAACTGCAGTTGACCAAGTTTTTCACCCTTTTCCGCTCAAAATTTGAAATGCCATCCAACATGAAAGTTGTGTCCCTCGAAAAACTGGACAACTTTTATATTGGTAGAATTTGAAGTGTTTGGGTGAAATTTGGAGAACGTGGCAAAAGTTCCAGACTGACAAGGAGTGACAAGGGGTTTGACTAGGGTTTTAGCTAGAGTTTGACCAAGCTTTGACCACAAAAGTGTGTTGACTTAAGTAAGAGAGTCATTAGAACTACTAATGGTATTTAAACAACCGAGGTGTTACACTTTCGTCGTATCCGCACCGCACCGACCATACATTGCACGATGTCTCGTAGATGCATAACCCTCGAATCTCCAAGTGATTTGCACAGTCTCTAGAACCAATCCAAACCATAGCTCTTCATACCACGGTAAGAAATTAGCCCTCCACGGCGATGAGCCGCCTGCTAATCTCCACACAGCGAAACGACGATTGAATCTACCGAAGCGAACTTGCAAGATCACAGACAACAACAGAGACACGATATTTGGTAACGAGGTTCAGCCGAAGCCTACATCCCGGTGCATGACTACAGGCGCTCCTCCCCAAATCACAACAACGGCCGCTCCGGATCCCGTGATACGCCGCCTTCACCTGCGAGCTTTGTTGCTATGTCGTCATGGTCACAACGGTAGCCCCCCTCTCATATTTATGAGGAGGCTCGGGTTACGAGAGGATGGCACGAACTCTACTCTATCTTGCTAAATACAACTCAAGTCCCATCGTAACTTAGACCGTACAAATATTCGACAGAATATCTAACATTTTTTTGACCTCTTTGCATGTTCGGTAAGGCTATTTGGGAACCAAATTCGAGTGAATTATCTCTTGATTGGATGATGCATGATGGAAAGCACCGATGTTTGAATGATGAGCACAAAGATAGTTTCGTGATATATAACTTGTCCCAACTCTTGTCAAAATGCATGATGTTTTCTCTCGGCATGTCTTCCACAATTTGATTGACTCGCTCGGTCGACCATCGGTACGAGGATGATAAGTCGAACTACGAATCAATTTGGTTCCCAAAGATTCATGCAATTGTTTCCATAAACGAGCCACAAATTGAGTACCTCGATCGGAAACAATGGTCTTGGGAATCTGTGTAGGCACACAATTTGATCGACATAGAGTTCCGCATAATCTTGGACGGAGTAAGTGGTGTGCACTTTGCGATGAAATGAGCGATCTTGGTCAATCGGTCCACTATAACCCGGATAGAATCCTTCTTTACGGCGATCGAGGGGTAAACCCACTATAAAATCCATACTTATGTCATCCCACTTCCACAAAGGTATAGTCAACGGTTGAAGTACACCGGATGATTTCAAATGGCCGGCTTTGACTCGATGACAAGTATCACACTCTGCCACATATTTGGCTATGTCTACCTTCTCGTTTGACCACTAAAAGTTTTTCCTCAAATCTTGATACATTTTGGTGCTTCCGGGTGAATAGAGAATTTGGAAAGATGAGCTTCGTCGAAAACTTCCTTTCGGAGTTCCGGACCAACAGGGAACTACGAGACGTTGCTCAAAGCACACCACATCTTTTGCATCCTTGTGGAAACAACTATATTTGGGGTCTTCTCCGCTAATTTCTGTTTTATTAGTCGGATGCCTTCATCATTGAGTTGAGCCAAAACAATTCTCGTCATATAGATTGGACTCGGCGAGAGATAGCATTCGATTTCCTTGCTCCACAATTTCAGATCGGAGCTTCCTCAAGTCTTCACACAAAGTCTCACTATACGACTCCACGGTGAAGCGATTGCGGTGAACCTTTCGGCTAAGCGCATCCGCAACAACATTGGCTTTTCCGGGATGATAGTGTACTTTTAGATCACAGTCTTTTATCAATTCCAACCATCTTCTCTGCCTCATATTCAATTCTGATTGGGTGAAGATATACTTAAGACTCTTGTGATCGGTGAAGATATTACAACAGTTTCCCATAAGATAATGCCTCCAGATCTTGAGAGCATGAACAACCGCGGCTAACTCAAGATCGTGGGTCGGGTAATTCACTTTATGGGGTCGAAGCGATCATGAGGCATAGGCAATGACTCTATTTTCTTGCATAAGAACACAACCAAGACTAGTGCCCGAAGCATCACAAAAGACTTCAAACGGTTTAGAATTATCCCAGCCGCACTAGCACTAGGGTTGTAGTCGGATGTTGCCTCAATGTGTGGAAAGCTTTTTCACAATCTTCGCTCCACACAAACTTGACTCCATTCTTTAATAGTTCGGTCATAGGTTTAGCGATCTGGAAAAATCCGGAATGAAACGACGATAATAGCCTGCTAAACCCGTAAAACTACGGATTTGATGTACGGTCTTGGGTGGTTTTCAATCCATAACCTCTTGTACTTTGCTAGGATCCACGGATATGCCTTCCTTGGAAATAATGTGCCCCAAAAATTTCACAATATCCAACCAAAATTCACATTTGGAGAACTTTGCATACAACTTGTGATCTCACAAACGTTGCAAAACAAATTCGAAGATGTTCTACATGTTCTTCTTCATTCTTGGAATAGATTAGGATATCATCGGTGAATACCACTACAAACTTGTCCAGCTCCATCATGAATACGGAGTTCATTAGATATATGAAATAAGCAGGTGCATTGGTAAGACCAAAGGACATCACCAAATACTCATAAAGATAGTATCGGGTGGAGAAAGCTGTTTTGGGAATATCACATGGCCTGATCTTTATTTGATGGTACCCTGACCGAAGATCAATCTTGGAGAAAACTTTGGCTCCAGCCAGCTGATCGAAAAGAACATCGATGCGGGGTAATGGGTATTTATTCTTAATTGTTACCGCATTGAGAGGTTGGTAATCCACACATAACCTCAAGCTACCATCTTTCTTCTTCACAAATAAAGCTGGGCAACCCCAAGGTGAAGAACTTGGGCGAATATAACCCTTATCTAGCAACTCTTGAAGTTGGGTCTTCAACTCGCCAATTCCTTGGGTCGCATGCGGTAAGGTCTTTTGGAGATAGGGGCTGTGCCGAGTGAAGTTCGATGACAAACTCGACATCTCTGTTGTAACACCCTAAAATTCCATCACCAAATTAATATAAGCAACAAGGTGTTTTAGTTTTAATTTTCTAAGGATTAAATAAATTATCAAATAAATTTGGCCTTTAAAATATTTAAATATCATTTTAATAATTTAGAAGCAATAAGTGCTTGTGCATCATGTTTGGTTTGCATGGTGTTTAAGAGTGTTTGTGTGAAGTTTAAAAGCTTTAAAGGTTTTAAAAAAAATGTTTTGAAGATTTTGAAAGAGTTAAAAGTTTGAAAAGTTGAAAAGGTTTAAAAAGAAAAGCTTTGAAAAAAAAGAGAGAAAAACCTCCTTAAACTCTTTCTCCCTCTCCCATTTCCCATCTGACCCAACCTCCCTCTTCTTTCTCCACCGGTCCCGGCGCGCCTCGCGTGGCCCAACGACCCCGGCCGCCTCTCCTTCGCCGGCCCGGCGCCCCTCCCCTCTCTTCTTTCTCGGACGCCGCCCCGCCGGGCCGTACGTCGGTCCCCTTCTCCCTCTCTCCCCCTCTCGGCGCCGGGCCGGCCCCCCGCACGTCGGCTCTCCCTTCCACCTCCAGCCGCGCCCCTTTCTCTCCCATGGCCGCGCCGGCCACCTTGTCTCCCTCGAGCGCCGCCCCGCTCGCGCCTCCTCCCCTTCGCTCTTGCGCATTAGTGCGCCGATTCACTCGCGCTGCCCCACCCTTTTCCCTTTCCTCTAGCCTCCCTCCTCTCCTTCAATTCTCGTCGTCAAGACGCACTGGAGCACTGGCCGCCTCCTTTCCCTCCTTCAATTTCTCTTCCCATTACTCCCCTCACCCGAATTCAAATCGAAACCGCCACGGCCATCAATGGCCGGTCCTTGCCCATCGCCTCGGCCACCGCTTTCCCCTCCCTTCCCCTCTATAAAACCCGTGGTCGAGCCCTGCGCGCACTCTTTCCGCGCTCGTACATGCCCCGCACCGCTCTCCTCTCACGCGCGCGCCGCCGCCTTGATTTCTTCCGGGCGCCACCATTGCGGCGGTGAGCAACCCGCCATCGGTGGGTGCCCCTAATCCTCTCGCCCCTTCTTCTCCTTCGCGTGCGAAGTTCACCCCAATTTAATTCGTATCACGGGATCGCTCTCTCGTTGCCGAACCGAGCCGCACAAGTCGCCGCCGCCGTCATCTTCAACCTCCGGACGCCGACGTCGATCTCCACCACCGCCGCTTCCCCGGTGCCGAGCCGTCTCCAACTCGTTGCCGTGGTGGTGAGCAAGCTTCCCCCTCGCCTCCTTTTATTTTTCCCCGAACCGCGCACCTCCCCGCCGCTCGCCGACCCCGCGCCGCCCGCCCTCGCCGGCCGTGGTGCCCTCGCCATCACCCGAGCCGCCTTCTAGAGCCCGTGGTCGGGTTCGCCTGGTTCCCCTCTCCGCGTAGAGCCCTTCCAAGCTTAAACCGTGCCCGGGAGGCCATTTTGGATCGTCGCCGGCGAGCCTCCGGCGAGTCGCCGTCGGGCTCCGCCGCGCGCCGCACCCCTCCGGTGTGCCCCGCCGCCGCCCATCGCGTATAGACGACACGAGCCGCCCGATTCTCAGGGGACGGCGCAGATTAGATCGAGGAGTTACCCCCCTTAGCCCGGTCCACCGTGGACCACGACCGGGTCCACCGCCGGTCCATGGGCTGCGGCGGCCGTCCATCGGCGGATCGACGGCCAAGATCTCCCCAAGCCGCCGGGTCAAACTTTAAGTACCGACCGGCCCCCGTAGTTTTTGCAAAAAGGCCCCCGTGCTTTGCATAATCACAACTATGCCCTTCCACCTATAGAAATCCTTCCGCTTAGGTCTCGATTTCTTCGTTTAAGCCCCCGAGCTTTTTAGTTTTTCCCCACCGCAGGTCCAATCTTGTCTTTTGCACTATAAACCTTCGGTTTATATGTGTAATTATGTTTTAGCCCCTGGTTTCTTGCGGTTAAGCCCCCGGAAGCCTAGTTTCTTCGCGAAAAGCCCCCGAAACTTGTTTTAGCCATATCTTTTCCGTCCTAGCTCCGTTTTAAGCGTTCTTGGTGTCCACGCGACCGTCTTTTCAAGCCCGTCGGTTTTAGAACCTTGTTTTGGCTGTATCTTGTGCGTTTTAGCTCCCGTTTCCACCGTTTCAAGTTGCGTTAGGCTCATATCAACTAAAACTACGTGATAGGACCAATGTTGTACATGTTCCTTGTTTTATAATTTATTTAAATATTAAATATGATTAAATCTTATTATGCATGCTTTTCTAATTAAAATCTAATTAGCGTTCAACACGTGTTTTCATAAGAAAGTTAATATGCTTAATATTAGTTAAATACTTCTTATAATTAAAAGCTAAATAGATGTGTACCTCGGTTTTTATAATCAAACTTAATTTGAGTAATGTTTATGTAATTTGCTTCCTAAATAAAAGCAATATAGGTTTATCTCGAGTTTTCTTAATTAAATTGTTAATTTGATTAATATGAATATAAATGTGTTTTTAAGTTATAATTTGATTAGAATAACTCGAAATATAAAGAGAAGCGCTTAGATGCTTTTACATGTTTCTTTTGAATTAAATGTTTAATTTGTATGAGTTAAACTTGAATATTTATAAATAAAATTGAAGTAGGCTTACATCGTCTTTTAAATACAAATATAACTTGCTTAATTATAAATGGGGTATTTCTCCGAAATAACCTATAAACATGATTTTATTTAATTAAAATATACCAAGCACGAGCTAGCTTTTGTTTGTGATCATCCAAATCTTTCGATAGTTCCTAGTGCTTTTGTGTTCGCTTTCCTAGAGCCAACCCTTGTTCTCTCTTGGTGAATCAACTATGTTGTTACACCTAATCTTTCCTAACCACCTTTCTTTAAAGCTACCTTGTTATCTGTTTCTTCTGTCGAATGCTTTACCTTTGCTTGGTGTATTGTTTTGTTTATTGTATGCTTTCTTGTGTGCTCGTAGACGTCGTGCCGGTTTCAAGTGAGCAGCCAGTTGGAGTAGATCAAGAGCAAGTGTTTGAAGAAGAAGAACTCCAGTGTTTAAGCAAGGAAGGCAAGTGGACTTCTCCCCCTGCATATTCTATTTTTGTCCCACACAACTTGCATGATAACTAAGTTTACATTTAAATGTTGTATTGCATAAATTTGATGGGAAATTACCTTGTTAAGGACATGACTAGACTTTTACCCTCATTACCTTGGACAACCCTTTTAAATAAATGTTTTGGGTAGAAATGCTTAGTTGCTATAACTTGGGATGGTTAAAACGAATCTTTTATTATATGATGAATGTTGATCATGATAACTTTGGTGATATATACATGTATGTGTGTGCTTATGGTTAACAAGAAGATCATATGGTTTAATCGGAACATGGAGAACCACCCAGAAAACGGTGCAACCACGGTCCACATGGCTCCGGCTTAGCCAATTAATTAGGAGAGTGGGTTAGGCGATAGCTCTTTTCCGAGAGGGGCACAGGGGGCGGAGTTGAAGGGGTATAGCCGGTTCTTTTGGGGTAGCGACCTTGGCTAAGGTGCCGACCATTAGGGAGGGTTATGGTCCGCTCCGCCGCCGTAACTCGTTGCGGCCGTTGGTTTCTCTTCTTTCCTTTGTAAAGGCTTCGTAGTGGACCCCTAGCCACTCACCTCGGAAGTGTTTAAGGGTCCGATCAACCCGGCAACATGGGGAACACGAACCGTGGGTAAAGTGTACAACCTCCGCGAGTGTAAAGGCCGATTGATCGGCCGTGCTCACGGTCAAGAGTGGCCTGGACCCTCACATGATTAATAAACTTGAAGATGGAATTAAATCGTGGTTTCGGTGGGTTTTTGAGAGAAGATGTTTTCCTAAATGCTTAAGTGGGTTGGTATAAACTTACACCTAGTAATTAGGTGCTTGCTAATAAAAATTTGACCAACATTAAAATGCTTACCGCTGTGAACCATAGCCTATCCTTGATAGCCTTGCATCTTTCCCCCACTTTCTGAGCTCCAACCATAAGTGTGCTCACCCTTGCTTACCCGCCGTTCGTAAGGGAACACCGGAGAAGAGTACTTCGGCCGACTACGAGGAGTTCCGAGGCTTGCGTGCCCCCGCCGGATGCTCGTGGAAGATGAAGACGGTCTTTGCGTCTTCATAGTTATCGTTTGTTCGTTGTAAAGACCTTCGAGTCTAACGTCCGAGTGTAATAAAGAGATAATGTAATGGTTTAACTCTTGTACGTTTTTATTGCTTTGTTTATTGATATTTCACTCATGACGTCTATCATATGTGTGTAAACTTGATCCCGGCGCACATATGAGATGCATTTGGTTTTCTTCGGAAAATCGGGTGTGACATCCGTTGGGTGCCATACCCAGCAATTCATCGGAAAAACATTCGCAAACTCTTGAACTACTAGAATTTCTTCCAAATTGAGAAGTGATTGCCACATAAGAACAAGGATTCACACCATCTTTGAAAGGTAGGTATAGAGTCGTGGCTCCAACAATTGGTGAGTTGATCTCTACCATTCTCTCCGAAATATCCAAGATCGCCCGATGTCGGTTCATCCAGGTCCATTCCTAGAATGACATCCATGCCTTCTAGCCCCAAAATGATAAGGTCTGTGTCAATTGTTTTGCTTCCTAATTCCAAGGGTACTCACTGGTCACCAACTCGAAGAGATGTTCCCTCCCGCCGTTTTAATCGTATATGCGTCATTGGTGTTACGGAGTTCGGTCCTACTCGCTCGCCGTCTTTCCATTCTTGAAACTATGTGTAGCACCAAAATCAAACAACACTATGGATAAGTTTTCCTCGAATAGAGAATGTGCCCATCATTACCGGTGCTCCTTCGGAATATCACCCACGAAGTGAAACCGAGTTTGCCCTTCCCGGCTTGAGCAACCTTCTTCTTGCCCTTGTTGATGGGTTTGGAAACTTGTCTCTGATTAGGCTGAGTTAGCTGGTGCTGCCTGTTGGTCTGGCATGGTTGCAGGCATGCCTTAGTGAAGTGTCCTGGTTCTCCACACTTGAAACAACGACACTCACTTCTACCATTAGGACTAGGTACAATAGGCTTGGGATTCGGCTACTGAGTGTTGGGAAAGTGAAGATTTTCTTGAATCCGATCCTGGGATGACTTAGCCACTAACCTTTCCAACTGTGAAGCCTGCTGGAAGTCTGGGAAAGTCTTCCGCATAATGCGTATTTTGCAATGTTGCGCATTATTGGGCATGGAGTCGACCTTCCTTTTCCTCTCGGCTTGGGCCCCTTTTATGGCATCTTCTTGGGAGATAGCTTTATTCACTAGCATGGGGTAGTCTGTCGAATTTTACCGAGTTCGGCCGTTCGACCCGCTTTACTATTCGGACCTTCACGAAAAAGCTCCATCTTCTTCATGTCGGTATCCACATGATATCCTCCATACTCGCGCAGGTTATTAAACTTCGCGCGTATTGGTACACCGTGTACGACCCTTGTTTGAGAGCCAATAACTCTCATTTTCCTATCGGTAAGTGCTTTAGGAAGGTGATGGTCTCCGAAAGCCTTTTTGAATTCTTCCCAAGTGATTTCATACTCAGGTTGTTGCATGGATTTGTAGTGTTCCCACCACATTAAAGCGAAGCATGAAGGCGCAATGCCGTGAATTTAGCCTTGCGTCCTTCCCGAACGGGGCAAGGTAAACACCGCAAACATGGCTTCAATGGATCGAATCCAGGCATCAGCATCCAAGGGTTCTTCCGTCCCATTGAACTGCGGGGGATTCATATACAGAAAGTGCTTGTACTCGGCTACTTGACCCTGGGTATCTTTCCGATTCCCACGGGGCTGCTTCGCGCTAGGATTGCTTCTGCCGCGGTATAGAAGAATTTGGCGCATCATCTCGGTTTGAGTAGCCACTATTGTCGGGTCGGTTGGTGGTGGCGGTGGTTGCGGCCATTGGAATCACGGAAACCATTCGGAGTGCTGCATGTCGAGCCCACCATCCGAAAAATTTGAGTTTTCATAAGTCACACATTCGTAAGCTTGTTCAACAAGTAGAACATGTAGGACGAAAACTCAATTTGACCAAATAGTCGGACTCGAGACGGTTACACCTTGCGTCAAAATGACAATTTCCAACATTCCAAAACCAAAGTTCCCGAAATGTTCAAAAATTTCCGCAACTCGGTAGGTTCATGAGACCAAACTTGACATTCAAGGGTTAAACTGGATGAGTCAGGAACAAAGTGCAAGGGTGCAAGATTCGGAGTGACGTGTTTCGGAAAGATGGCAAGACCTAGGTTTACTATCTAAGCATAGCTTAAGATTTGAAAACCCATGATCATGAAAATATTTCACAGGAAAGATTTGGATAGATATGGAGCACTTGGGTGTAGATCACCTATACGGCAACTCTGCGGAAAGGTCTGAGAAAAGGTCACGACCACAGGGTCAACTAGCTGGTCCGACAACAACACTTTAGATTCGAATTAAAGATTGTAATTGTTGTTATTATTATGTCACTTAAGGAAAACAACACATGTGATCTTTTTATTATTCAACAGGTTTTTATCATGATGCAAGAACGACCTATTCGTCCTCACCAAGCAATTAAGCCAAAATCGAAGTTAGTGCCGGTGGCAAGGCAACAATTACGTCTCTCCTTATAATAACTAGTCGAGACTATCGGTACTCTCTTAACGACTTACGAACGTGGTTAGTGTACCCGTAGAAGATTACGAACACAACGAACCTTTTATGCCGCACTCATGAAAGCATCCACATACATTACCGTTCACTATAGAAATGACATCCATGCGTTAAGCCGCCGCATGGACGGCGTCCAACCTCGGACACCCTCCGTTTGAATGGAGTGTATCCTTGCCTCGCATACTCGATATGCGGAATGCACACGTATAAAACAAGTGTCGACAACACAACTCATGACCGTACGCGAAGATGGGATCCGTGGAATGGATCACTCCATGAACACTCGCAATTCCCGTGATGCGGTACAACATTGTTGACGGTGAAATTCCATCAACCAAGCCATGAGTTTACCTTCGGTGTTGGCATGACTTTTGTATCTTATCCATTGGTACTAACCCCCGTGGTATAACAAGTTCACTTGTGCATGTCGGTTTTGGAGTTAAGTGTTTACACGGGGTTTTAACGTTGAAAGCAAGACTTCCAGGGATAAGTTCATTAAGCACCCCATGACAAGACCTTGAAGCCCTGTACAAGTCAAGCAATGAAGTGAACATGACTCCAAGAGCCCAAGGACCAAGCCCGAGAAGATGACAAACTCCGAGGACCTAGCCGAAAAAGTCTTGAATCTTGCAAGACAAGGAGCTTCATCCAATTCGGAGAGAAACCGACGACAAGGTCCCATATGCAAAAGGGGGAGAGGATCTAGAAGACGCGGGAAGCAACACCGGGCGAAGGAGGCCACGAACGGGCCGAAGTGGGCCCGAGCCGGCCGGCCCCGGCTCATTTCGGGGCCCGGTCGGCCTCCCCTTTGACCTAGTTGCATCTCCGGCTATTTATAGCCCCCTGACCGAGAGCCACGCATCAATCAATTCGTCATCCGCCGCCGAGGAGCCGAGAAGCTTGGGGGACACCATCTCGGAGATGAGGGTCGTGCTAGTTGTCTAGGGTCTCCCTAGCCGACGTGGGAACCTTGCATGGAAGACCACATCGGAGCTCGGAGCAAGGATCAAGATCGAGGTAGGATCCCGGTGGTGATCTTGTTCATGTAATCATTCATGGTGAAGTCTTTAAGTGAATCCGATTTCTAGCGATCAAGTGCCTTCTCAATGATTTTGTTTTCTTCTTGGTTTTGCTTCTTCTATGATCTAGTCTATAGCTAGATTACATAGGGTGATCTTGTAGCCGCGGTGTCTAGAGGTGCATACGGACCAGCCAAGTGATTTCAACTTGTTCTTATCGAACTCGCCCTAAACTACCCACATGAGTAGGGATACGTTGTGACAGACCGGGGTTCGAAAGGCGGGCGTTTTCGGAATCGGACCGGAGGCCACGGTTTAAAGAAGTTTTTAATGAGATTCTCTTTTCTATCTTCATCTATCTTGTTTGGAGCTACAACATATGCATGATCTAGACTCTCTAGATCGGTGATGTCTTGCTTTCTCTTGCTACCTCTTTAGTAGATTATATTAGATTCGTTTTCTTGATGATATCTTAGATTAGATGCAACTTAGTTCTTCAAAAGATAGCTACCCTTTCTTTACTAGATTGAATCCTTGTGTTGCACATTGTTCCACGGATTCGACACCTTGGGTTCACCACTTGAGGGAAGAAGGGTCTCTTGACTACGACGGGGGATTTGTCCGCTTGCATGACTAAACGAACTTTGATACAACTATTAACCGTCAACAAGCCCCTTTTTTCGGCGCCGTTGCCGGGGAACAAGCAATCAAGATCCGATCTAGTATCGCTTATTTTTCAGTTTTTCTTTTGATTTTCTTTTGCATGTCTTAAGTTTGATCATCCTCAAAAAGAAAAAAAAATCAATCTAATCTAATTTTGATTAACCCTAATTTTTCTTTTTAGATTTTTGTTTTATTGCTAACCCTAACCGGAGATGGTTGGCTACCTCTCCAAGAAACCCAAACTTTTTTTTTGTGTATGATCCGGGAAAACTTTACGTGCAAAGGAGACGTGCAACACAAGATAAAGGGTTGGAAACCGTAGATCCAAAAGCCAAAGTCGAAGGACCGTCAAAATCTCCAAGGGAATCACCACCTCCAAGTCCAAAGGAAGATCAACCTCAACAACCGCAGCGCGAGATCGAGCTATGCACCGGACATCGTTGATCTACCTATCATAAACCTTCAAGATGCCGGAAGGCTGTTCAAGATTAAGAGGAGGATGGAGAAGATGGAGATAGAGAAAGAAACTCAACACCTAAAGGCCGCCGAAGCAAGATCCACATGCGAGGATTGTGAGGAGCACGACCATGTCCAAGATCAACAAGGACGTTGTCACTAAGTTCGAGGCTATGGAGAAAGTATTAGAGAATCTAGATGGCAAGGTGACGGAGGTCGGAAGCTCTATACATGAAGTGTTGATCGTGATGAAGATGTTAGAGATGCAAGTGGGACAACTTGCCGGACAACCGATGGGTGACAAAGAAGAATTTTCGAGACAACCCCAAGGTCCCAAGACGGCGAAGGCTACTCAAACTCATTCGGGAGAGGTGGAGGAGCACGCTAAGAAGACCATGAAGATCATGACCGAAGGACCGGAGTTCGAGATGCCGAGCCATTACATGAAGGAAGTTGTTGCATCCATCAAGACCAAAAGACAAAGCCAGCCTGTGAAGACCAAAAATATGACTAAGCCGAAGAATAAGACCGTGCCCAAGATGGTGCGGAAGTGGGTACCCAAGATTGCAACGCCCTCAAAGAGCGTTGATCCGAAGTAATCAAGTGAAGGAGTCTAGCCATGGACTATAAACGAAGCGCTAGGCGGGAGGCAACCCGTTTCGTCGAGTCAAAAATAAGCTACCGGGAGGACAACCGATTCCAGGTTTTTCGAGTCTTTTTAATAATTCAGTTTTGAATTTTACTACGCAAAACATTAGACTTAGAGTGGTTGAACAATATTAGAGACATAATTCTTGGTTGAATATTTTGCTTGATCATAAACCCTTTACATAACATGCTATGTGTTTATTTGTTTCTTTTCGAGAAACAACAACCAAAAAAAATTCAGAACATATCTCAACCTTTCATCCTCTCTATGATGTTGTGGTTGATTTGTTTTACATGCTAAAAACACACGAGTAGAGCTACGACTTGTATCTAGATGTTATTTAAATTTCAGCACGTGGTAGGACTCGCGTGAGCCTAGAAACTTGACTTTTGGTTGTTTTAAAAATCCATATCCTTGGTTTCTCTAAGATTAGAATTTTTTCTAAGCCTCAATTTTATTTCATTCAAAATTTCTCTTATCTAATCAAAATTAGCACCTAAATATGCCCCCAATGTCAAGCGGGAAAAGCTTGCTCTCAACTAATGAAGGCAAACAATACGGTGAGACCAATATAAAAGTAGTCGGGAATATTTTTTGACTTACATTTGTTTTTAATGCTTTAAAACCTTCTCTAAATTTATGCCCGAGCTCTCTCATAGCCTTGAATTTATTTTTAATTTTCGAAATTTGAGGAGTGTTTAGCATTAAAACATGCTTATAGGGAGGCAATCTAGTTAACTTAACCATACATGCACCATGATACATCACGGGATGCCCCTCCAACATATTTTATCAAACCACATGGAAAGTACAAGCATGGGGGGGCAGCCAAGGCCTTGTTTTGTAGGAATATCATGGACGCATGTGAGGCAAGGGAGTATGGAAGTGACTCAAAGCAATATCATCAAGTGGAAGGAGCAATAATGCAAGCGAAGGAGTGGACAAGAACGTTTGGAAGGTGCAAGCGGTCACAAAGCAAAATGTGCTAGAGAAGAACCGAGCCAAGAGGAGGAGAGAGGTAAGTCTTCCATCCAATTCTTTGTTCGTGTGCTCTAGTTTGTAGGCCGGAACCACCTTAGACTTAGCCATCCACCTCGCTTGTTTCGTGCAACAAATCACATCCTTAATCCACTCAAAGTCCGAATACAAAATAATATTTGTGTACCTTATTACCGGTTGAAAACCCCGGATATATATATTTGTGAGGGAGAGTGCTACAATCATGGAAGAAACCTACAAGCTTTTTCACCAAAGGAGAAGGGATCATCTTCGTCTAAGCCATCATCGATAACCTCTTCGAGGAGGCACTCGGTTTCCGAGTCTCCTTAGAGTATGGAGGAGGACACGGCACCGCCGAGGAGGAACCACACTCTTCTCCTCGGTGGCATGAGGGCCACACGAAACTCGTTTATAAGGTTTACCAAACCTCAAGACATATGGAGGAGCCGCCGGTCCAACCTCACCGCTCGACATGATCATCCACTCAACCTCCACATGCTCCGTGGTATTCCAATGGGTTTATCATCACGACGGAGGAGGAGGAGAAGAAGCTTGCTCGCCTTGAGTAGAGGCTTGTAGCGAACATCAACTTCGACGACCAAACTCTCCACATATTGGGTTTTCATACGGGACAACGGTGCAATTCTCTAACGGAGTGTCGACAAACACCCACAAGGAATTCGCCTAGGAAATTCTCATGACCATGGCGCATATCCTTGATGAAGGAGTCTTGAGTCTCTCATTCCGTTTGGAGGGAGGCCACAAGTGGAGAAGAAGGAAGACACCGTCGGAAGGGTAACCTTGATCAACGGTGCTATTTCTAGCACCTTGATGGGGTCATCTCCTTTCATCTATGGGTTGTAATCGATCTTGAGATGCAATCATACTTTGTTGGATTATCTATCTATCATCTTGTGTTGAATATACTTTATTGCTTAAGGTTAGCTACCATGCCGTAAAGGGAGTAAGAGCTCCAATGCTTCCTTGGATCCATTCAACACACCGTGTACATCATAGGTCTAGTCATGAATACCTTCGGGTGCGAGTACGAGAGGAGGGAAAGGGCGAAACCGTGGTCACAACCCCCGATAGATTAGATTGGTTTTCATGTTCAAAACGATTGCATGTTCTAGTATCGTAGACCCATGGGCGAGTATTGTCGGTGTTTTAGACCGGCAACCTACTAAGGGGAGTACCCGAAGTAGATGAATGTGGCCTCGCCGAGATCGGTAACTTGAAGGAAGAGACACGTGGCACACAATTTAGACGAGGTTCGGGCCGCAAGGTGCGTAATATCCTACGTCTGTATCTTGCGTAGCTACGGATTGATTGGGCACGATTACAAGATGGTGTAATAGTGCGCCGTGGGATTGGATGCTAGAGAAAGGTCCCCGCCTCGCCTTATATAGTCGGGAGGCGGGGTTACAAGTCGGAGTAGGGAGAGAGTACTAGTCGAGTACGTCTAGGAGTCTTCCATACGGTGCGGGACATGTACGGCTTCCTAACCGAGTACTTCTCCTCCGTTGCCCTAGTGCTCCACACCATCGGGTGCCGTGTAGCGCAAGCCGGTAGTCCCGGGGGCCCACCGAGTAGTCGGCCCCGGTACCCACCGAGGTAGTGGGCCCGGGGAGGTCCATACGACAAGCCCCCGAGTACTTTGTAGTCGAGAAGGATAGCTTCAAGTAATCTTAACGGCCTTAACGAGTAGTCCTCAAGCGTCCCCGAGTACTACAAGTCAAAAGTCCTCAAGAGTAGTCGAAGCATCCCGAGGCTGGAATGTACTCCGGCTGATGTTTGAGCAATCTTGAAGTCTTCTCAAGTAGTCCCAAGCGTCCTCGAGTGCTGCCCTCGAAGGTCTTCAAAAATGCTGCCTTGTCTTGAAGCCGAAGGCGATATGGAAGTGCGATTGCAAAATCGCACTCCATATGGAGTAGCCCCCGAACCTTAGGTTGAGCCGTAGGCTCTAGGCGAGGGTCCATCCGAAGTTTTGGCAAGAGAATCCCGAAAAATCCGGAGAGAAAAAACCGAAGGACACGTGGCACGGAGCCCCCGAGCCTTGAGTCGGGCCCGTCCCTAGGCACGTGCGACTCGTGCGACGGTACGGGGCCTCCACACCTGCCAAGGGCCTCTAAATTATGCTTAGTTTCCTATATATATTTTTGCGTTTTGTTTTTTATTAGCTGTTGCGGCCATGCAAGTTTTAGCTGCGAGGCGGTCGGTCATTTCTTCCATTCGCCGTATCGTTTTGTTAGTCTATCCGGTGGGTCATCGACTTGTATTTACGTCGTCCTCTATCGGCACATAGTGGTACGGTCGTGCCTTGCGACGACGCGAGGCACCGAGCGACTGACGGCGGGCGCGCACACCGCTTTGGATGGCGGCACCCACGATCATTAGTCCATCACACCACTAGTAATTAGTGAAGAAATATCTCCATTAAGGCTTATGCATCATAGATTATTCCGAGAAAACAACACATCGGTTTCCGGCCAAATTTATTTTAGGTTTTTTTCTCTCCATAGAATAATTAGTTTACGTACACTAGTGCATCCATGGTTTTTTTTTATTTTCATCCTTTCATGTGCAAGTGCATTAATTTATCTTGTGATCCGTCAAACTATAGGCTTAACAAATCCGGTTAGAAAATTCAGCTAACTTTTCCGTATTAACCGGTCACATTAAGTCACATCTTCTCTCACAACATGCGGTCGGCAACTTTTCTTATTCCAACATTGTTCATACGCGCAATTTGCCGAACTAAACGGGTCCTTAATTGATTTACAAATTTATAAATTCATACCTTCATTTTGAGTTTTGTACAGGGCCTCCAAATACCTCGGGACGGCCACCGCAGGTCGAGTACTTCCTCTCGAATTGAAGGGTCATCTTGTAGAATGTGTCTCGAAATGCTCCCCGAGTCTTGTCGCTTCCCGGGTAATCGAGTAGAAGTAGCCGAGCCCCCGAGTTGAGGCGCGTCGACTAGTAGAATGCGAAGGGTCACGCGCGGCCGGCCGAGTCGGCCCGAGCGCGGACTTTTCCATCGGCCATTGGAGAGCCGTTGTGACTTATAAATAGAAGCCAAAACCCTTAGGGTTTTCCACCCATCACTCGCTCGTAGCCATTTCGAATAGATGCGGGCCGGATTCACTTCACGCGCACGCCGCCGCCGTAGTAGATCCAAGTGCGCCGCCACCCGGAGGCCGCCGCAGTAGCCCTCGAGCGAATGCGCGTGAAGACGCCGTGCACTTGGAGAATGAAGCCTTCGCCGTCCAAGTCTACGAAGACCGCCGGGAAGAAGAGGGGCCGCGAAGAGGCCGGCTCGTGGGCGCCGCGGGGGCAATGCCACCGATGTCTCCACCGCGGCCGGTCCGAGCCGCGAGTGGAAAAAGTCGAAGACAAAGGCCGAAGATCTGCCGGCTCTCCTCAACGGCGGATTCATCCATGAAAAGGAGATGGACAGTTGGAGGGCCGCCGCCGGGGACCCGTACCCCATGGAGAAGAGCGAGGACGAGATTCCGATGTTCCTGCGCTTCGCGGAGCGCGGACTCGCACTGCCGGCAAGCGACTTCTTCAAAGGCCTTCTAGGGTACTATGGTGTTGAGTACGTCAATCTCAACCCCAACGGTATATTCCATGCCGCTGTCTTCATTCACTTCTGTGAGGCGTTTCTGGAGATCAATCCCCACTGGATCCCGTTCGGAAGTTTTTCGGGTGAAGCCGCAGCCGAGCGCCAGCAACCCGCGAGTAGTTGGAGGAGTGGGCATCCAGATGCGGGAGGACGCTGCCGAGCGCACCTCTCGTACAAGCTCATCGACTCCAACCAGGATTGGAAGGCGAGGTGGTTCTACGTCACGAACCACCACCCCGGCTTGCCGAAGCCGAGCGGGGAGGCGGCCCGGACACGGGGCCCCGGTGGAACACGGAGCCCACGATGCGGGGAGGGGATCCGGCTCCCCGAGCTTTTGGCACGCATCAAGGTGCTTAGAGAAGCCGGGCTGAGGGCCGAGCACGTGGCCTTCAGCTTTATGAAGCGCGGGGGTGCGGCCGTTGATGGCCCGCGACACCCTGGGCTTCGAGTACGCCGACGACGACGACACATCGCGGATGCCTGGAGGCGAGGTCGACGATGACGACATCGTCGATAGGCTGACGCGCATCTTCAAGGACATGCCACCGTACACGGCGTGCCCAGTCCAGGAGTACTCCGCCGCGCGCCCGCCAAAGGAGGTAAGTAGCCGTACCCCCTAGTCGAGTAGTCATTGCTTGTGAGTAGTCGCGGCGATGTCTTGCGTCTTGCGGGACGACTTGAAGAAGTTCGTCTCCAAGCCGCGGCCGCCCCTCGGGTAGTCAAGATCCCGGAGGGGGGAAAGACCAAGGTCAAGGAGCGGCGGGAGGTCGGCGAAGGAGATGACACCGTCATCATCGAGGACACGTCCGACGAGGACGACGACGAGGAGACGGCGCGGGGACCGCTTCCGGTGCGGTCGAGGTTTAGCCGTCCCGGCTTGCCTCATGTACCCCTCGTGCAAGACCCGCCGGCTAGCCTGGAGGCTAGTCTGGCCGCGCTGCCACGGAAGCAGCTCAACCCCGCCCGCAAGCGGGTGACGAAGAAGCTGAAGGTCTCTGAGACCACGCCTCAAGAGGTAAGTCGTCTTGAGTATGGTAGTCGGGTAGTCGAGTACCGCCTATTGAGTTCATTTGCCGATGACCATGCTTCATTTGCTTGCGGGAGGTGCCGCCAACGAAGCCCGCCGATCGGGGCAACGAAGGCGAGTGGGACACGGTGGGGGAGCCGGCTAGGAGTCATAGCCCAGCCCCCACTGTTGAAGAGTTATTGGCGCAAGCGGAGCGCCGGCCCTCTCGCTCCTCAAGGGAGCACGGAGCCCGTAGCCACCGCTGCGAAGAGGTGGTGGCCGGTGCGGCGTAGGAGGGCGCCGCACCGCTACCGTTCTTGCGAGAGGAGGGCTGGACCGTCGAGGCGCAAGAGGAAGCGCTCGCCGAGGGTGGACGGTAGATATTGCCGGCATCCTCGGTGCCCTGACCGTGACGATAGTCCGGTCAAGCCTGTAAGTGCTGAGCCTTCCCTAGTAGTACTTGGTGTAGTAGTCGAGCTTGATGGACAACCAATTGTGTACTTCTGCAGGAAATCAACAGATCTGTCCTGGGAGGGAGATGAGCCCTCTACAACGGTGGCGAGAGGAAGAAGGCCGTGCCGCCCGCCGAGGAGCCCTCTCCTGCCCCTCGGGCGGAGTCGAAGCGCCGGCCCGCCGGAGGCTGCGTTGCCCGAGGCCGCCGTGGTCGAAGGTAAGTACTCGCCGAGGCTTTAGTATTCCCCATAGAGTAGTCATGGTTGCTGATGAACTTGATGTCTTCTTGACGGGCGTGAGGCCGAAGGGGAGCGACATCCTTGCGGCGGTGCCAATGCGAGAGTTGACACCACGAGTGCGGAGGCCGCCGAGGGAGCCCCCGAGCCGATGGAGGAGGTCGCCGAGGAAGCCGCCGCGGCGACCGGAGGAGAGGAAGCCACCGTGCCGCCGAGAGATTGCTCGGGAAGTGGTTGTCCGCTCCCCGGAGATCCGGGACGCGAGCCCATCCGCTCCGCGCCGATGACCGAGGCCGCCTCGAGTAGTCGTGGTGGGGTGGAGCCGCCGGGCAGACGACCTCGGTCGACCCGGCGACGGTGGCCGTGCACCCGGAGGCGGTCCGCCGAGCCGAGCAATGGATGAAGGTAAGTAGTCTTAAGTTCCGAGTAGTCAATCCTCCGTTGTTGAGTACTCGTGTGACATATGTTGTCGGTGCGGGACGTCGTGGAGAGGTTCCGCGAGAAGTCCAACATGCCGCAAGGCTTCGGCGACACGGTGCTCGGGCCGAAGCGCTTGAAGAGAAACTCTTGAAGTCGCGGAAGCACACGGCCGCCATGCGGTCCAAGCTCGACGCCGCCTTTGCCAAATATCACAATGATATCCGGGATATGCGGGCAAAGAGCGACGACTTGGTGCGGAAGAACAAGACACTCCGCAACAAGAACAAAGGTACACCGCTTGACTTATTGGGTAGTTGTTGGAGGTCGAGAGGTAGTCTAACCCGCCGCGCCGTGTTGTTTTGCGAGCTTGAGACCCGGTGGAGCAGTTGAGGATCTCGGAGACGGATATGAAGAACCTCTTCTACCGGGAGCGGGGAGGCCCGCCGTGTACTCGAGCTTGACTATAAGGAACTTGCCTTCGAGTGCGAGAAGCACATGGATCTTCGGATTGCTTCGATCGTGATCTCGTCAACTGCTACAAATCGTTGCGTAGTTGAACGAAGATTGCGAGGCGCTGCGGGCCCAGCTGAAGGAACTTGAAGAAGCCGCGCTTCCGATCGCAAGGCTCTTGGTGCCTCATCTCGGCGGCCCCAAGATCGCGCCGCTCATGGATCGCCTCGGAGAAGCCCCCCCCGGCCGGTGGCGACTTATGTGAAGCATCTGGCGAGGTCGATCCCGAAGCAAGTGCTGGCCTTCATGAAGTCTTACTTCCGAAAAGCGCTCGTGGAAGTAGTCGGCGGCGGGGGTAGCCGCCAACTATACGGATGAGCGATGACGCGGAGTCGCTAGAGTACATGGCGCCCATTGCGGAGCAAGTTGCCGAGAAGCTTAACCTCCGGTAGCCTTGTAGTAGTTAGCTCACGGCGGTATGTGTACAAAAACAATTGTAATGGAATTGCTTAAGTGTTAATGAAAGAAAAGTTCCATCAATGAGTACTCGTAGTCGCGATCTTAGAGTGTGGAGCCCCATCGTGGAGGAGATGCGAGTAGTCATACTCGGCAGTAGTCCCGTTGAGGGAAGTAGGCAGTAAAGAAGTTGATAATCGATCAAACTTTATTACTGGAGAAGTACACCTGGATGGCCAGGGCCGTAGTTACAGAGTAGTCGCCTGGACCCGGAGGCCGCTTACAGCTAAGTGGTGCTAGGGCAAGTAGCCACTTACTGCAGTAGATCCGTAAGTAGCCGTGTAGGCCGGATCTTGGAGTACGTGGTCTCTTCGTAGACCGCCCGCTAGAGTCCTTTATCACTCGTCGCGACCCCCGGGATCCATAGGTAGCCGCGCGAGCCGGATCTCGGAGAGGAGTAGTCCGGAGACCGGAGCCGGGACCCGGAGGCCGCTTACGGCGAGAGGGGGTGTTGATGTAGTCGTGTAGACTTGAACCCCGGAGTAGTCGTGTAGACTAGGCGTAGAACCGACGAGCCGGTCGACGTTCCACGAGTTGTTGATGTCTTCGCCTTCAAGTGTCCGGGAGGCGATAGGAGCCTCGGCCCTGGCCACCTTTGCCACGGTGAAGGGACCTTCCCGTGGGGAGCCGAGCTTGTGCGGTCCTTCCGTGTTCGGATACGACGGAGAACAAGATCGCCGACGTTGAAGGAGCGTTCCTTGATGTTGCGATCATGGTAGCGTCGGATACCCTCCGGGTACCTTGCCGATTGGACGAGGGCGGCACGGCGAGCTTCTTCGAGGCCGTCGATGTCAACTCGTCTCGTTGTCTTCGAGAGACGCCTTCGTCGTAATGCTCCACCGCCGGTGAGTTCCATATGACATCGGCGGGGATGATTGCTTCGGATCCGGAGACCCGGAAGTAAGGGGATTGCCCCGATAGCTTGGAGGGCCGAGTACGTAGCCCCCAGAGTGCGTTGGGTAGTTCCTTGATCCACTTGCCTCCTTTGGAGTTAGCAACATCGTGTAGCCGCTTCTTGAGAGCGTCGAGCACCATCCCGTTGGTGCGCTCGACTTGTCCGTTGGCCCGAGGATGGGCAACTGAGACGTATCGGACGTCGATCCCGCTGTTCTCGCAGTACTCCCCGTAATCGGTGGTTGTTGAAGTTGGAGCCCAGATCTGTGATGATGCAGTGGGGTAGTCCGTAGCGATGCACGAGTTCATCTAGGAAGTCGAGTACTCTATCAGCCTTGGGGCATGTGACCGGCTTGACCTCGATCCACTTGGTGAACTTGTCGATGGCCACCAATACTCTGTTGAAACCACCTGGCGCAGTTGGCAGTGGCCCAATCATGTGGAGCCCCCGGCGGGCGAAGGGCCGAATTGGCGGTATGGTGATTAGCTTGTAGGCCGGGACGTGTTGTCGCTTGGCGAAGTACTGGCATCCTTGGCACCTTCTGACGAGTTCTTCAGCGTCGCCCAGGGCCGTGGGCCAGTAGAAAGCTCGCCGGAAGGCCTTGCTTGTCCGGCGTGCATGAAGACGTGTGGTTGCCGCGGATGCCCTTGTGGATCTCCTCCAAGATGTCCTTGCCTTCTTGCCGAGGGACGCACTTCATGAGTACTCCGGAAGATGCGCCCCGCTTGTAAAGCTTGTCTCCGACGAGGACGTAGGACTTGGCGCGGCGGATGAGTCGCTCGGCCGAGTTCTTGTCCGAGGGAACCTTCTGCTCGCTGAGGTAGTCGATGAAGGGTTGCCTCCAGTCCACGTCGATCATCATGACCTCTGTCCAGCTGGTGGGTACGCTGGGACAGTGGTCGGTGGCGCCGGCTCCGGGATGGATGGCGCGTGAAGCTCGTGAACGAAGACACCTGCTGGTACTTGAGCGTGGCTAGATCCAAGCTTCGAGAGAACGTCCGCCGCAACGTTGTTGTCGCGGACGATGTGGCGGAACTCGAGACCGTAGAACTTGTTCTCGAGCTTGCGGACTTCTAGGCAGTATGGCGTCCATGTTCTCCTTGTTGCGGTCCCGCAACTTGTTGACTTGGTTGATGACCACCGCGGAGTTGCCATAGACTAGTAGCCGCTTGATGCCCAGTGAAGCCGCGAGGCGAGCCCATGTAGGAGAGCTTCGTACTCGGCTTCGTTGTTTGAGACCTTCCGGAAGATCCGCGGGACATACTTGAGTTGTTCGCCCGTTGGAGAAATCGAGAGTACCCATGCACCGCGCCCTCATGGTTGAGTGAGCCGTCGAAGTACATCACCCAATGCTCGGTCGCACGCTTGGAGTAGGTAATCGGTTCTCCCGCCACTCCGCCATGAAGTCGACTAGCGCCCGCGACTTGATGGCCGTGCGTGACTTGAAGTCGATGGTGAGGGCGCCGAGCTCGACCGCCCACTTGGAGATTCTTCCGGTAGTGTCTTGGTTCCGCAGATGTCGCCGAGCGTGTAGTCGGTGACGACGGAGATCGAGTACTCCCCGGAAGTAGTGTCGTAGCTTCCGCGAGGTGATGAGTACCGCGTACGGGAGCTTCGTATCGGGCCGATAGCGTGCCTTGGACTACGATAGGACCTCGCCGACAAAGTAGACCGGGCACCGGACCGGGTAGGCGTGGCCGTCTTCCCCGCCGCTCGACGATGATGGCCGTACTGACCACGTGAGTAGTCGCAGCGAGGTAGAGCAGTAGCTGCTCGCCCTTGTGAGGAGCCGTGAGGACCGGCGGCTTCGATAGGAAGTCCTTGAGCCGGGCAAGGGCTTGATCCGCCTCCGGAGTCCACGCGAACTTCTTTTGGTGCTTGAGTAGTTTGAAGAAGGGGAGCCCCCGTTCTCCAAGCTTCGAGATAAATGCGTCGATGCCGCCATGCACCCGGTCGGCTTCGGACGTCTTTGATGCTCGTGGGAGCTTTCATGCCTGGTGATGGCGGAGATCTTCTCGGGGTTGGCTTCGATGCCCGTTGACGGTTAATAATTGTATCAAAGTTCGTTCGTGACTCGCAAGCGTACAAGTCTCCCGTCGTAGTCAAGGGACCCTTCTTCCCTCGAGTGGTGAACCCAAGGTATCGAATCCGTGGAACAATGTGCAACGCAAGGATTCAATCTAGTAAAGCAAGGTAAGCTATCTTATGAAGGTAAGTTGTATCTAATCTACTAACTCATAAAGAAAACGAATCTAATCTAATCTAATCTACTAAAGAGGTAGCAAGAGAAAGCAAGAGATAACCAATCTAGAGAATCTAGATCATGCTTATGTTGTAGCTCCAAACAAGATAGATGAAGATAGCAAAGCGAATCTCATTAAAAGCATCTTTAAATCGTGGCCTTCCCATCCGACTCCGAAAACATCCGCCTTTCGAGACCCCCGTTCGTCACAACGTATCCCTATTCATGCGGGGAGCTTAGGGCGAGTTCGAAAGAACAAGTTGAAATCACTTGGCCGGTCCGGTATGCACCTCTAGCCACCGCGGCTACAAGAGCACCCTATGTAATCTAGCCGCAAACTAGATCGTAGAAGAAGCAAAACCAAGAAGAAAACAAAATCATCGAGAAAGCACTTAATCGCTAGAAATCGGATTCACTTACAAACTTCACCATGAATGATTACATGAACAAGATCACCACCGGGCCCTCCCTCGATCTTGATCCTCGCTCCGAGCTCCGACGTGGTCTTCCATGCAAGGTTCCCACGTCGGCCGGGGGAAACCCTAGACAACTAGCACGACCCTCATCTTCAAGTTGGTGTCCCTCAAGCTTCTCTCGCTCCTCGGCGGCGGAATACGACTTCGGTCTCGCGTGGCTCTCGGTCGGGGGACTATAAATAGCCCGATCGCAACTAGGTCAAAGGGCGGCGTGTTTGGGCCCTAAATGGGCACTCGGGCCGACCGGACCGGGGCCGGCCGCCCGGGCCCATTTAGGCCCGGCCCGCGGGCTCCTTTGCCCGAGGTCGGTTCCCTTGCTTCTCGGATGCTTCCCCCTTCGCATGTAGGTCCATGTCGTCGGTTTCTCTCCGAATTGGACTCAACTCCTTGTCTTGCAAGCTTCGAAAGACTTTTCCGGTCGGTCCCCGGAGTTTGTTGCCTTCTCGGATCGAGTCCCCGGCTTCTTGGAGTTAATATCACTTCATTGCATGACTTGTTCGGGACTTCAAGGTCTTGTCATGAGGTGCTTGATGAACTTATCCCAAAAGTCTTGCATTCAACACTAAATCCCCGCATAAACATTAAACTCCAAAAACGACATGCACATGTGAACTTGTTATACCACGGGGGTTAGTACCAAAGGATAAGGTATAAAATTCATGCCAACACCGAAGGTAAACTCATGGCTAGGTTGACGGATTTTCACCGTCAACATCTCCCCCATGCTTAAACCTTGCTCGTCCTCGAGTAAGCCTTCGATGGATATCATCCTTGCTAAACAATGTTTAAATTTTGCATTTGATCATACATGAGAAAACATAATGCTCTCAAAATTTTAATTCATTAAAGTTCCATAATGTACTAGCCTTCATCTCCACGGAGGGTGGATTCTTATTAAGCTTATCCCACAAGTATTAACATGCTCACAAAGTTTTAAATGGATCTCGAATTTTTTGAAATGAAGAACGAGATAAAGAAAAGCTAAACCAAATTCACAAATTTAAATCATCTCATGTATTGCTCATAAACTCTCATCTCACTTGTCTCTCAAGCCTATATATTCTACTCCTTTCCCTCTCATATATATGTGGAAGGCTTTATATGGAGCTTTGGGAAAGTTTAGTCCTAACAAGAATTTATAAGTGAGGTGTTGTCATAACAAGACAAGCTTCTCATGGTCTTACCGAGACTCGTCAAAAAGGTCATTGGAAAATAATGTTAAATCAAGGAGGGGAAAGAGAAAAATACACACACTTTTAGATAGGTGGACATGTGCAAATGGCAGAGAGTGATCCCGAGGCACAAAAGAAGTCCTCGTTATCGGATTGCACATGGTTGGAAAATGAGAATGGATCTTTTTATCTTGAAGCCTTGAATGCACTCTTAGAGAACCGGGAGTTCATTTTACGCACAAATATATTTTTTCTTTTTCTTCTCTTTCTTATATTTCTCATTCTTTTCTTTCTTTCTTTCTTATAGATATATATTTTTTTCTTTCTTCACCTTGGAAGTCATGTACATCGCCGAATTTTTTTCTTTCATCATTATATATATTTTTTTTTTTTTTTTAAAATACTCCCTTTTGAACTCTAAGGCAGCACCGTACCTACCTCCTCCCCCATGCTTAGACGTTGCTCGTCCTCGAGCAAAGAGGCGAAAAATAAGGTGGGTACCGGAGATATTTTCCTTGGAGAGATACTTGAAATCTTCAACGTTGGCACCGTCTTGCGATCTTCCTTGAATTGATGATCCATTCTCAATGATAGGTTGTGGTCAAGGAGGTAATCACAAAAAGATGATATTTGGTTTAAGGGTGGATATCCGGCGAAGTTTGTGAGACCACCGATGCGGGGGTACACAATGCACGGATAAAAGGCTAGCAAAAAGATAGATACGCAAAAACGGAATGACCAGCTTCTTAGTCTCGGGCCGCAGAAATCATGGCCTGCAATAACTCACTCAAAAATAAATCTTGTACACTAAGGTTTATGCACTCAAATATATATAAGGCTCTGGATAGGTTGAGCAACACACAAGTGATATTTGTGACAAGGTTAGCAATATTTTTGAGCATAAAAGACATCTTTAATCTATTCATAACTTGAGAGCACATAAAACACTATGGGTCTTTATTTTAATCATAACCTCCGCTGAAGATTGAGCTAGCATTTAGATAATTTCAGATTTGTATTTTTAAGAGAGCACTAGTTCAAACATGCATAAATCAATTACAAAGATAAACAAAGCGGCAATTATAATCATATATCATCATGGCACAAACTTTGTAACTTTACCAAAGGTAAAAACTTGGTGGCGACATTATTCATGATGAAAATAAACACTAAGATACATGCTGAAAAATTAAACTAAAAACTGAAAATTAAAGCAAAGCTGAAAATACTACGCAAACATAGGCGCAAACAAGCTGAAAATTAAAGAAAAGGGGGTAAAGGAAAGATAACTAAAGCTTCTCCTCTCTCTAATCTTCCGCCGATGGTTGATGTTGATAGTCTTGGTTGTTGTACCCTTACTTGTAATAGGAATGCACCACTACTCCTATGAATTGTCTGACGGTGCTAGGTGAAGGTGTCCAAGCACATAAGCGACGTTTGCATTTCCTTCACCCATTTGGTTTGCATTGGTTTGGATGGCTGCAATAAATTGCATGTTCCTTGCAGCGTATCCTCCAATGGTGGCCACATTTTGTTGTGGTTGAGGAAGGTGTGCAAATGGCTCCGCAAAGGCTACGTTGGGCACCGCAAAATTGGTGGGGGTATGGCTGCACCACTCCCCCATGCTTGCATTGGTACACCACCGCGTAATTTGGCGATGCCGGAATTTCTCCGAATGGTGGGACATAATTTTGTTGTGCACCCCCTTCTTGGGTCGTGGAAGATCCTTCTCCTATAATTCTTCTCCTTTATTTTTTCTTCGCCGGCACAAGAAGTCCTTCCTCTAACCGATCTTCTTCCCCTCAAGAAAAGTCTTAATCTTCAATCCGGAAGGGGCAAATTCACCTAGGCCACTTGTAAGCCTCCTCTCTCATCTTTACTCTTATATTTTCCTTTCTTCATATATTCCTAGGGAAGTCCCGGGTAGGAGATGATTTGGGTTCCTTGCAATACCCGGTTTTAAAGAGATAGTCAACATGGAGAGGTAACAACCCGATCTCCCGAATCCGATGTTGCTCACAACACCACCGGTTGATCATAGGTGAGTAGGGTTGATTGGCTGCGAGTAAATCCAATTCAACTCCGTGTTGGTTATCTATGTCTCTCTTATTCTCCCCAAAAATCCACTTGCACAAAAGTGACACACTTGGATGATGGGGTTCCGGATAGTATTTCTTCGTTGATGGTCTCTTCCCGTGATCATACTCCAAAAGCCTTCCCATGTGCTTTTATGCACATACTTGTTCCGGAGCTCCCTTTTGAAAATAGGAGACACTCGCCCATGGGTCTACGATACTAGAACATGCAATCGTTTTGAACATGAAAGCCAATCTAATCTATCGGGGATTGTGTTGAATGGATCCAAGGAAGCATTGGAGCTCTACTCCCTTTATGGCATGGTTGCTAGCCTTAAGCATTAAAGTATTTTCAGCACAAGATGATAGATAGATAATCCAACAAAATGTGATTACATCTCAAGATCGATTGCAACCCATGGATGAAAGGAGATTACCCCATCAAGGTGCTAGAAATAGCATCGTTGATCAAGGTTACCCTTCCGACGGTGTCTTCCTTCTTCTCCTCTTGTGGGCTCCCTCCAACGGAATGAGAGACTCAGCACTCCTTCATCAAGGTTATGCGCCATGGTCATGAAAGTTTCCTAGGCGAATTCCTTGTGGGTGTTTGCCGACACTCCGCTAGAAAATTGCACCGGTGTCCCGTGTGAAACCCAATATGTGGAGAGCTTGGTCGTCGATGTCGACGTTCGCTACAAGCCTCTACTTAAGGCGAGCGAGCTTCTTCTCCTCCTCCGTCATGATGACATACCCCTCGGAATACCGCGGAGCATATGGAGGTGGAGCGGATGATCGTGCCAAGTGGTGAGGTTGGACGGGCGGCTCCTCCATATGTTATTGAAGTTTGGTAGACCTAATAAACAAGTTTTGTGTGGCCCTCATGCCACCAAGGAGAGGAGTGGTTCCTCCTTAGTGGTGCCGTGTCCTCCTCCATACTCCAAGGAGACTCGGAAACCGAGCGCCTCCTCGAAGAGGTTGTCGATGATGGCTTAGACGACGATGATCCCTTCTTCTTTGGTGAAAAGGCTTGTAGTTATTTCGATGATTGCAGCACTCTCCCTCACAAATATATATCCGGGGTTTTCACCCGGTAACAAGGTACACAAATATTATTTTGGAGTCTGGACTTTGAGTGGATTAAGGATGTGGATTTTTTCTTGAGCTATCAAGCTTGGGAAGGTTGGCTATGTCTACGGAGGTTTTGAGCACACAAACTTGAACACACAAACAAAGGAAGGAGAGGGAAGCTTGCTCTCAGAAAACGGGAGCCGGGGGGGCTCCTTATATAGGTGAGGCCGGCCTCGGTGCTCCTCCCCCGCCTCGTCTTTCTTCCAAGCACGATCATTTCACCTCTCGCAACTTTCCCCGCCCGCGTGCTCCATGAGTTGCACCGCCAAAACGCTCTCGTCCACTCCTTTATTGGTCCTTCCACTTGATGCTTCATGTTTTGACTCACTTCCATACTCCCTTGCCTCACATGCATCCATGATATTTCTACAAAACAAAGCCTTGGCTGCCCCCCATGCTTGTACTTTGCATGTGGTTTAAATATGTTGGGGGGGCATCCCGTGATGTATCATGGTGCATACATGGTTAGGTTAACTAGATTGCCCCCCCTTTAAGGCTAAGCACTCCTCTAGTTTCGAAATTTAAAAATATTTTTCAGAGCCATGCAAGAGCTCGAACATAATTTTAGAGAAGTTTTTAAACCATTAAAAACAAATGCAAGTCGAAAATATTTTATTTTTACGTCGATTTCGGTCTCACCGGTATAGTTTGCCTTCATTGGTTGAGAGCAAACATTTCCCGGCTTGATCATGGGGGCATAGGTTTAGGTCCTAATTTTGATTAGATGAGAGAGATTTTGAATGAAATAAAATTAAGTGAGGCTTAGAAAAATTCTAATCTTAGAGAAACCAAGGATATGGATTTTTAAACCAACCAAAAATCAAGTTTCTAGGTTCACGCGAGTCCTACCACGTGCTGAAATTTAAATAACATCTAGATACAAGTCGTGGCTCTACTCGAGTGTTTTTAGCATGAAAAACAAGTCAACCACAGCACCATAATGAGGGTGAAGGGTTGAGTTAGGTTCTGAAATTTTTCTTTTTGGTTGTGGTTTCTCGAAAAAGAAGCAAACAATCACATAGGATGGTTCATGTAAAGGGTTTATGATCAAGCAAAATATTCAACCAAGAATTATGTCTCTAATATTGATCAACCATTCTAAGTCTAAGGTTTTGCGTAGTAAAATTCAGAACTGAATTAAAAGGACTCGAAAAACCTGGAATCGGGTTGTCCTCCCGTAGCTTATTCTTGACTCGACGAAACGGGTTGCCTCCCCGCCTAGCGCTTCGTTTATAGTCCATGGCTAGACTTCTTCACTTGATTACTCCGCATCAACGCTCTTTGCGGGCGTTGCAATCTTGGGTACCCACTTCGGCTTAGTCAATTTTTTTGGTCTTCACGGTGGCTTTGTCCTTTGGTCTTGACGGATGCAACTTCTTCCTTGTGGCTCGGCATCTCGAACTCCGGTCCTTCGGTCGTGATCTTCATGGTCTCTAGTGTGATCCTTCATCTCTCCCGAATGAGTTTGAGTAGCCTTCGCTGTCTTGGGACCTTGGAGTTGTCTCGGATATTCTTCTTTGTCACCAATCGGTTGTCCGGCAAGTTGTCCCACTTGCGTCTCTAACATCTTCATCACGATGAACACCCCGCATGTGGATCTTGCCTTGGCAGCCTTTAGGTGTTGAGCTTCTTTCTCCATCTCCATCTTCTCCATCCTCGTTGATCTTGAACGGCCTTCCGGCGTCTTGACTTGGAGGTGGTGATTCCCTTGGAGATTTCGACGGTCCTTCGACTTCAACTTTTGAATCTAGGGTTTCCACCCCTTTAGCTTGTGTTGCGCGTCACCTTTGCCTCGTAAAGTTTTCCCGGATCATCCACAAAAAAGTTTGGGTTTCTTGGAGAGGTAGCCAACCATCTCCGGTTAGGGTTAGCAATAAAACAAAAATCTAAAAGAAGAAAAATTAGGGTTAATCAAAACTAGATTAGATTGATTTTTTTTTCTTTTCGAGGATGATCGAACATAAGAGATGCAAAAGAAAATCAAAAGAAAAAGCTGAAAGATAAGCGATACTAGATCGGATCTTGATTGCTTGTTCCCCGGCAACGGCGCCGAGAAAAAGGGGCTTGTTGACGGTTAATAATTGTATCAAAGTTCGTTCGTGACTCGCAAGCGTACAAGTCTCCCGTCGTAGTCAAGGGACCCTTCTTCCCTCGAGTGGTGAACCCAAGGTATCGAATCCGTGGAACAATGTGCAACGCAAGGATTCAATCTAGTAAAGCAAGGTAAGCTATCTTATGAAGGTAAGTTGTATCTAATCTACTAACTCATAAAGAAAACGAATCTAATCTAATCTAATCTACTAAAGAGGTAGCAAGAGAAAGCAAGAGATAACCAATCTAGAGAATCTAGATCATGCTTATGTTGTAGCTCCAAACAAGATAGATGAAGATAGCAAAGCGAATCTCATTAAAAGCATCTTTAAATCGTGGCCTTCCCATCCGACTCCGAAAACATCCGCCTTTCGAGACCCCCCGTTCGTCACAACGTATCCCTATTCATGCGGGGAGCTTAGGGCGAGTTCGAAAGAACAAGTTGAAATCACTTGGCCGGTCCGTATGCACCTCTAGCCACCGCGGCTACAAGAGCACCCTATGTAATCTAGCCGCAAACTAGATCGTAGAAGAAGCAAAACCAAGAAGAAAACAAAATCATCGAGAAAGCACTTAATCGCTAGAAATCGGATTCACTTACAAACTTCACCATGAATGATTACATGAACAAGATCACCACCGGGGCCCTCCCTCGATCTTGATCCTCGCTCCGAGCTCCGACGTGGTCTTCCATGCAAGGTTCCCACGTCGGCCGGGGAAACCCTAGACAACTAGCACGACCCTCATCTTCAAGTTGGTGTCCCTCAAGCTTCTCTCGCTCCTCGGCGGCGGAATACGACTTCGGTTCTCGCGTGGCTCTCGGTCGGGGGACTATAAATAGCCCGATCAGCAACTAGGTCAAAGGGCGGCGTGTTTGGGCCCTAAATGGGCTCGGGCCGACCGGACCGGGCCGGCCGGCCCGGGCCCATTTAGGCCCGGCCCGCGGGCTCCTTTGCCCGAGGTCGGTTCCCTTGCTTCCCGGATGCTTCCCCCTTCGCATGTAGGTCCATGTCGTCGGTTTCTCTCCGAATTGGACTCAACTCCTTGTCTTGCAAGCTTCGAAGCACTTTTCCGGTCGGGTCCCCGGAGTTTGTTGCCTTCTCGGATCGAGTCCCCGGCTTCTTGGAGTTAATATCACTTCATTGCATGACTTGTTCAGGACTTCAAGGTCTTGTCATGAGGTGCTTGATGAACTTATCCCAAAAGTCTTGCATTCAACACTAAATCCCTGCATAAACATTAAACTCCAAAAACGACATGCACATGTGAACTTGTTATACCACGGGGGTTAGTACCAAAGGATAAGGTATAAAATTCATGCCAACACCGAAGGTAAACTCATGGCTAGGTTGACGGATTTTCACCGTCAACAATGCCGCGCCGGGCGATGATGAAGCCGAGTAGTTTGCCCGAGGGTACGCCGAAGACGCACTTGTTCGGGTTGAGCTTCCGGCGGTACTCGCGCGAGATGCGAAAGTCTCTTCAAGGTCGTCGATGAGGGTACCGGAGTTTCGGTCTTGACGACCACGTCATCCACGTAGGCTTCGACGTTCTTGTTGAGTTGCTTCTTGAAGCGAGCCTAGATAGCTCGCTGGTAGGTAGCGCCAGCGTTCTTCAACCCAAAAGACATGGTCGTGTAGCAGTACGCGCCAAACGGGGTGATGAACGCGGTCTTCTCCGGTCTTCTTCCTTGATCGTGATCCGGTGGTACCGGAGTAGCGATCGAGGAAGCAGAGCGGTCGCGGCCCGCCGTGGAGTCGATGACTTTATCAATCTGCGGCAACCCTGAAGGGGTCCTTGGGGTAGTGCTTGCCGAGGTCGGTGTAGTCGACGCACATCCTCCACTCGTTCGAGTTCTTCTTGCGGACGAGGACCGGGTTAGCGAGGTACTCGGGATGGAAGACTTCTCCGATGAAGCCGGCCGCGAGTAGTTTGGCGAGTTCCTTCTTGATGGCGTCCCGTCCGTCGTCGGCAAAGCGTCGTAGGTGTTGTCGCTTGGGGGTGGCCTTAGGATCGACGTTGAGGCGGTGCTCGATCAACTCCCCGGGCACTCCCGGCATGTCCGTCGGCTTCCACGCGAAGATGTCGCGGTTAGCCCGAGAGGAAGTTGATGAGCGCGTCTTCCTATTTGGGGTCGAGTCCAGCCCCAATGGTGGTGGTCTTGCTTGGGGTCGCTCGTTCCGAGGTCGATCGTCTTGACCAGTAACCTCCTCGGTGGCCGAGGCTTGTTGGCGCGGTCGGACTTCTCCGGATGTCGAGTTCACTTGTAGCAAGCTTCTTCGACGCAACGTAGACCTCCATCATCACGTTGAGTACTTGATTCGTAGAGGCGATCTCCACGGCTTCCGTGTCGCAGTCGTGGGAGATCTTCAAGTCCCCTTGGAGAGAGAGTACACCCGCTGGGCTTGGCATCTTGAGTACTAAGTAGGTGTAGTGGGGCACCGCCATGAACTTGGCGATGGCCGGTCTGCCGAGGATGGCGTGGTAGGAAGTCTCGAAGTCCGCGACCTCGAACTTGATGTACTCGGTACGGTAGTTGTCCCGAGATTCCCCCGAAGGTAACTGGCAGGACCACTGAGCCCGGTGGGATAGCCGCGTTGCGGGGACAATGTCGTAGAAGGGCGTGTTGCTCTTGGTGAGCATGTGGGTGATGTCGAGCTTCATCTTCTTCAAGGTCTTGGTGAAAAGGACGTTGAGCCCGCTTCCACCGTCGATGAGGACCTTGTTGAGCTTGGAGCCCGCGACCACCGGCTTCGGGACGAGGGGGAACCGTCCCGGCTCGGAGAAGCCGGTCCATAGATCCGCGCGGGAGAAGGTGATGGGTACCTCCGACCACCCGAGAGGGGCTCGGAACCGCCGGCTCAATGCTCATGACTTCTCGACGGTTAGCCTTTTGCTCCCGCCTCGCCGGGTAGTCCGCCGAAGAGTACGTTGACGAGCCTTGTCGGGTTCCCCGGAAGTCGTTGTTGTCTCCGTCGTTCTTCTTCTTGCCCTTTTTATCGTGAGGGTGCGGTGGCTCGGTGTACCCTTGAGTGCATGCCCGAGCCGGTAGCACCGCTCGGTGGTGTGGTTGCCGTTCGGATGCCACGACACTTCTCCTTCAACGGGTCTTTGAAGCCGCCGGAGTTCTTTTTCGAGTTCTCCTTCGCGGGGCGCCGTATAGCCACCACGGTGTTGTCCGGCTTGCGCTTGCGGTTGGGACCCGAGTAGTAGTAGTAGTAGTAGTTGTTGCCGCGACCGCCTTGGTTCCCGTTGTTGCCGCCGCCGCCGCCCGCGTTCGCTTGCTCTTGCCACGGATGGCGTCGTACTTGGCGGCGCCGGAAAGAGCCCACGCCGTCTGCAGTGCAGACCCAGGCGCCGAACACGAAGGTGTCGCCGCGGTTGAAGGCGACGGTTGGCTTGAAGTAGACGGGAGCCGTCGAGTTCGCCATGTGATCTCGGCGAGATCCCCTACCGGCGCGCCACTGTTGGTGTTTTAGACCGGCAACCTACTAAGGGGAGTACCCGAAGTAGATGAATGTGGCCTCGCCGAGATCGGTAACTCGAAGGAAGAGACACATTGCACACAATTTAGACAAAGGTTCGGGCCGCGAGGTGCGTAATACCCTACGTCCCGTATGCCTTGCGTAGCTCGGATTGATTGGGCACGATTACAAGATGGTGTAATAGTGCGCCGTGGGATTGGATGCTAGAGAAAAGGTCCCCGCCTCGCCTTATATAGTCCGGGAGGCGGGGTTACAAGTCGGAGTAGGGAGAGAGTACTAGTCGAGTACGTCTAGGAGTCTTCCATACAATGCGGGACATGTACAAAGCTTCCTAACCGAGTACTTCTCCTCTCGTTGCCCTTGTACTCCACGCCATCGAGTGCCGTGTAGCGCAAGCCGGTAGTCCCGGGGGCCCACCGAGTAGCCGGCCCCGGTACCCACCGAGGTAGTGGGCCCGGGGAGGTCCATACGACAAGTATCTCCTATCTTGATTGAACAAGCGGTTCCCTATGTATTAGGGAATTACTCTGTTTTCAAAAAGGGAGCCCCGGAACAAGTGGATGTGCATGGAGGCACAATTGAAGGTTTTTGGAGTATGATCGCGGGAGAAGACCATCAACAAAGAAATTTTATCCGGAACCCCATCATCCAAGTGTTTCACTCATGGATGTGCAAAAGGATTTTGGGGAGAATGAGAGAAACAAAGGTAACCGACACGGAGTTGAATTGGCTTTACTCGGCTTTGATTGCCAGGCAGCCAATCGACCCCACTCACCTATGATCAACCGGTGGTGTTGTGAAGCAACATCGGGTTCGGGAGATATTGGTTCGGGGTGTTACCTCTCCATGTTGGCTATCTCTTCGAAACCGGGTATTACAAGGAACCCGAATCATCTCCTACCCGGGACCTCCCTAAGATTTGAGTATATGAAGAAAGGAAAATATATAGGTGAAGATGAGAGAGGAGGCTTCAAAGTGGCCAAGGTGAATTTGCCCCTATCGGATGGAAGATTAAGACTTTTTCTTAAGGGAAAAGAAGATTGGTTAGAGGAAGGACTTCTTGTGCCGGCGAAGAAAAATAAAAGAGAAGGATTGTAGGAGAAGGATGTTCTACGGCCCAAGAAGGAGGTGCACAACAAAGTTATGGAGGAACCCGGCGCCGCCGAGTTACTACGGTGGTGTACCAATGCAAGCATGGGGGAGTGGTGCAGCCATACCCCCACCAAATTTTGCGTGCCCAACGTAGCCTTTGCGGAGCCATCCGCACATCTTCCTCAACCACAACAAAGTGCGGCCACCATTGGAGGATACGCTGCAAGAAACATGCAAAATGTTGCAGCCATCCTAACCAATGCAAACCAAATGGAAGAAGGAAATGCAAACATCGCTTATGAGCTTTGACACCTTCACTTAGCACCGTCGGACAATTCATAGGAGAAGCGGTGCAATCCTATTATGAGTAAGGGTACAACAACCAAGACTATCAATATCAACCACCGGCGGAAGATTAGAGAGAGGAGGAGCTTTAGTTATCTTTCCTTTACCCCCTTTTCTTTAATTTTCAGCTTGTATGCGCCTATGTATGCGTAGTGTTTTCAGTTCTTATTTAAATTTCAGCATGTGTGTTAGTTTATTTTCAGCATGTGTGTTAGTGTTTATTTTCATCATGAATAAAGTCACCACCAAGTTTTTACCTTTGGTAAAGTTACAAGGTTTTTGCCATGATGATATATGACTATAATTGCCACTTTGTTTATCTTTGTAATTGTTTTATGCATGTTTAAGCTAGTGCTCTCTTAAAATATAAATCGGAATTTATCTAAATGCTAGCTTAATCTTTAGTGGAGGTTATGATAAAAATAAAGACCCATAGTGTTTTATGTGTTCTCAAGTTTTAGATGGATTAAAGATGATTTATTTTTGTTCTTAAATGTGATGCTAACCTTGTCATAAATACCACTTGCATGTTGCTCTACCTATCCAGAGCCATATATATTTGAGTGCAAAAACTTAGTATACAAGGTTTATTTTTGGGTGAGTTATTTCAGGCCTTGATTTCTCTGGCCCGAAACTAAGATGCTGGTCATTCCGTTTTTGCGTATCTATCTTATTGCTAGCCTCTTATCCGTGCATTGTGTATCCCCACATCGGAGATCCCACAAACCTCGCCAAATATCCATCCTAAAAACCAAATATCATCTTTTGTGTTTACCTCCTTGACCACAACCTATCGTTGAGTATGTATCATCAATTCAAGGAAGATAGCAAGACGATGCCATTATTGAAGATTTCAAGTATCTCTCCAAAGGAAAAGTATTTCCGTACCTACCTTATCTCTATCACCTCTTTGCCCGAGGACGAGCAAACGTCTAAGCATGTGGGAGGAGGTAGGTACAAGGCAATCTTAGAGTTCAAGGGGAGCAAATAAAAAATTTGATGAGAAAGAAAAAGAAAAAAATGAGAAAAATAAAGAAAGAACAAAAATATGAGTATGAAAAGAGGAGAAAAGAAAAAAATATGAGTATGCATGATATAAAAATAAAATAAAATGAACTCCCCGGTTCTCTAAAGTGCATTAGGAATTTCAAGGGTTCAAGATTAAAAGACCCATACTCATTTTCCAACCATGTGCAATCCGATAACGAGGACTTCCTTTGTGCCTCGGGATCACTCTCTCGCCATTTGCACATGTGCACCTATCTTAAGTGTGTGTATTTTTCTCTTCCTCTCCTTGATTTAACATTATTTTCCAATGACCTTTTTGATGAGTCTCGGTAAGACCATGAGAAGCTTGTCTTGTTTTGACAACATCTCATTTATAAAAGCTTGGTAGGACTAAACTTTCCCAAAAAGCTCCATATAAAGCCTTCCGCATATATGTTTTATGAGAGGGAAAGGAGTAGAATAAATAGGCTTGAGAGACAAGATGAGATGAGAGTTTATGAGCAAGATGCAAGGTGGTTTAAATTTGTGAACTTGGTTTAGCTCTTTTTCATCTTGTTCTTTATTTCAAAATTTCGTGATCCATTCGAATTTTGGGAGCATGTTAATACTTGTGGGATAAGCTTAATTAAATATCTACCTCCATAGGGATGAAGGCTAGTACATTATGGAACTTTAAAGAATTAAATTTTTGAGAGCATTATGTTTTCTCATGTATGATCAAGTGCAAGGTTTAAACGGTGAAGGGCAACGATGATATCCATCGAAGGCTTACTCGAGGACGAGCAAGGTTTAAGCATGGGGGAGCCGTTGACGGTGAAATTGAGGACCATGTGTGGTTCGAGGACCGGTGGATGGTCGCTTCCTTGTGTGATGAGTGATTGACAACGTTGTGTGGACTGATTCTTGGCTAAGTATTTGTTGACGGTTAATAGTTGTATCAAAGTTCGTTTGTGACTTGCAAGCGGACAAGTCTCCCGTCGTAGTCAAGGGACCCTTCTTCCCTCGAGTGGTGAACCCAAGGTATCGAATCCGTGGAACAATGTGCAACGCAAGGATTCAATCTAGTAAAGCAAGGTAAGCTATCTTATGAAGACAAGTTGCATCTAATCTACTAACTCATAAAGAAAACGAATCTAATCTAATCTACTAAAGAGGTAGCAAGAGAAAGCAAGAGATAACCAATCTAGAGAATCTAGATCATGCTTATGTTGTAGCTCCAAACAAGATAGATGAAGATAGCAAAGCGAATCTCATTAAAAGCATCTTTAAATCGTGGCCTTCCCATCCGACTCCGAAAACATCCGCCTTTCGAGACCCCCGTTCGTCACAACGTATCCCTATTCATGCGGGGAGCTTAGGGCGAGTTCGATAGAACAAGTTGAAATCACTTGGCCGGTCCCGTATGCACCTCTAGCCACCGCGGCTACAAGAGCACCCTATGTAATCTAGCTATAGACTAGATCGTAGAAGAAGCAAAACCAAGAAGAAATCAAAATCATCGAGAAGGCACTTAATCGCTAGAAATCGGATTCACTTACAAACTTCACCATGAATGATTACATGAACAAGATCACCACCGGGGCCCTCCCTCGATCTTGATCCTCGCTCCGGAGCTCCGACATGGTCTTCCATGCAAGGTTCCCACGTCGGCCAGGGAAATCCTAGACAACTAGCACGACCCTCATCTTCAAGTTGGTGTCCCTCAAGCTTCTCTTCTCCTCGGCGGCGGAATACGACTTCTTCTCCCCGTGGCTCTCGGTCAGGGGGCTATTTATAGCCCGATTAGCAGCTAGGGCAAAGGACGACGCATTTGGGCCCTAAATGGGCTCGGGCCGACCGGACCGGGCCGGCCGGCCCGGGCCCATTTAGGCCCGGCCCCGCGGGCTCCTTTGCCCGAGGTCGGTTCCCTTGCTTCCCGGATGCTTCCCCCTTCGCATACGGGTCCATGTCGTCGGTTTCTCTCCGAATTGGACTCAACTCCTTGTCTTAGAAGATTCAAGCACTTTTCTCGGTCGGTCCCCGGAGTATGTCGTCTTCTCGGATCAAGTCCCCCGCTTCTTGGAGTTAATTTTACTTCATTGCATGACTTGTTCGGGGCTTCAAAGTCTTGTCATGAGGTGCTTGATGAACTTACCCCGAAAGTCTTGCATTCAACACTAAATCCCCGCATAAACATTAAACTCCAAAAACGACATGCACATGTGAACTTGTTATATCACGGGGGTTAGTACCAATGGATAAGGTATAAAATTCATGCCAACACCGAAGGTAAACTCATGGCTAGGTTGACGGATTTTCACCGTCAACATCTCCCCCATGCTTAAACCTTGCTCGTCCTCGAGTAAGCCTTCGATGGATATCATCATTGCTAAACAATGTTTAAACTTTGCATTTGATCATACATGAGAAAACATAATGCTCTCAAAATATTAATTCATTAAAGTTCCATAATGTACTAGCCTTCATCTCCACGGAGGGTAGATTCTTATTAAGCTTATCCCACAAGTATTAACATGCTCACAAAGTTTTAAATGGATCTCGAATTTTTGAAATGAAGAACGAGATAAGAAAAGCTAAACCAAATTCACAAATTTAAATCATCTCATGTATTGCTCATAAACTCTCATCTCACTTGTCTCTCAAGCCTATATATTCTACTCCTTTCCCTCTCATATATATGTGGTAGGCTTTATATGGAGCTTTTGGGAAAGTTTAGTCCTAACAAGAATTTATAAATGAGGTGTTGTCAAAACAAGACAAGCTTCTCATGGTCTTACCGAGACTCGTCAAAAAGGTCATTGGAAAATAATGTTAAATCAAGGCGGGGAAAGAGAAAAATACACACACTTTAGATGAGTGGACATGTGCAAATGGCAAAGAGTGATCCCGAGGCACAAAAGAAGTCCTCGTTATCGGATTGCACATGGTTGGAAAATGAGAATGGATCTTTTTAACTTGAAGCCTTGAATGCACTCTTAGAGAACCGGGGAGTTCACTTTACGCTCATATATATTTTTTTCTCTTTCTCATATTTCTCATTCTTTTCTTTCTTTCTTTCTTTCTTTCTTTCTTATATATATATATATGTTTTTTTTTCTTTCTTCACCTTGGAAGTCACGTACATCGCCGAATTTTTTTCTTTCATCATTATATATATATTTTTTTAAAAATACTCCCTTTTTGAACTCTAAAACTGCACCGTACCTACCTCCTCCCCCATGCTTAGACGTTGCTCGTCCTCGAGCAAAGAGGCGAAAAATAAGGTAGGTACCGGGATATTTTTCCTTGGAGAGATACTTGAAATCTTCAACGTTGGCACCGTCTTGCGATCTTCCTTGAATTGATGATCCATTCTCAACGATAGGTTGTGGTCAAGGAGGTAATCACAAAAGATGATATTTGGTTTAAGGGTGGATATCCGGCGAAGTTTGTGAGATCACCGATGCGGGGATACACAATGCACGGATCAAAGGCTAGCAAAAAGATAGATACGCAAAAACGGAATGACCAGCTTCTTAGTCTCGGGCCAGAGAAATCATGGCCTGCAATAACTCACTCAAAAATAAATCTTGTACACTAAGGTTTATGCACTCAAATATATATAAGGCTTTGGATAGGTTGAGCAACACACAAGTGATAATTATGACAAGGTTAGCAATATTTTTGAGCATAAAAGACATCTTTAATCTATTCATAACTTGAGAGCACATAAAACACTATGGGTCTTTATTTTAATCATAACCTCCGCTGAAGATTGAGCTAGCATTTAGATAATTTCAGATTTGTATTTTTAAGAGAGCACTAGGTTAAACATGCATAAATCAATTACAAAGATAAACAAAGCGGCAATTATAATCATATATCATCATGGCACAAACTTTGTAACTTTACCAAAGGTAAAAACTTGGTGGTGACATTATTCATGATGAAAATAAAAACTAAGATACATGCTGAAAATTAAACTAAAAACTGAAAATTAAAGCAAAGCTGAAAATACTACGCAAACATAGGCGCAAACGAGCTGAAAATTAAAGAAAAGGGGTAAAGGAAAGATAACTAAAGCTCCTCCTCTCTCTAATCTTCCGCCGGTGGTTGATATTGATAGTCTTGGTTGTTGTACCCTTACTTGTAATAGGAATGCACCACTCCTCCTATGAATTGTCTGACGGTGCTAGGTGAAGGTGTCCAAGCACATAAGCGACGTTTGCATTTCCTTCACCCATTTAGTTGGCATTGGTTTGGATGGCTGCAATAATTTGCATGTTCCTTGCAGCGTATCCTCCAATGGTGGCTCCATTTTGTTGTGGTTGAGGAAGGTGTGCAAATGGCTCCGCAAAGGCTACGTTGGGCACCGCAAAAATGGTGGGGGTATGGCTGCACCCCTCCCCCATGCTTGCATTGGTACACCACCGTAGTAACTCGGCGGCGCCGGGTTCCTCCCAATGGTGGGACATAATTTTGTTGTGCACCTTATTCTTGGGCCATAGAAGATCCTTCTCCTATAATTCTTCTCCTTTATTTTTCTTCGCCGGCACAAGAAGTCCTTCCTCTAACCGATCTTCTTCCCCTCAAGAAAAGTCTTAATCTTCAATCCGGAAGGGGCAAATTCACCTAGGCCACTTGTAAGCCTCCTCTCTCATCTTCACTCTTATATTTTCCTTTCTTCATATATTCCTAGGGAAGTCCCGGGTAGGAGATGATTTGGGTTCCTTGCAATACCCGGTTTTAAAGAGATAGTCAACATGGAGAGGTAACAACCCGATCTCCCGAATCCGATGTTGCCACAACACCACCGGTTGATCATAGGTGAGTAGGGTTGATTGGCTGCGAGTAAATCCAATTCAACTCCGTGTTGGTTATCTATGTCTCTCTTATTCTCCCCAAAAATCCACTTGCACAAAAGTGACACACTTGGATGATGGGGTTCCGGATAGTATTTCTTCGTTGATGGTCTCTTCCCGTGATCATACTCCAAAAACCTTCCCATGTGCCTTCATGCACATACTTGTTTCGGAGCTCCCTTTTGAAAATAGGAGACACTCGCCCATGGGTCTACGATACTAGACATGCAATCGTTTCGAACATGAAAACCAATCGATCTATCGGGGATTGTGTTGAATGGGTCCAAGGAAGCAATGGAGCCCTTACTCCCTTTACGGCATGGTTGCTAGCCTTAAGCATTAAAGTATTTTCAGCACAAGATGATAGATAGATAATCCAACAAAGTGTGATTACATCTCAAGATCGACCGCAACCCATGGATGAAAGGAGATTACCCCATCAAAGTGCTAGAAATAGCATCACCGATCAAGGTTACCCTTCCGACGGTGTCTTCCTTCTTCTCCTCTTGTGGGCTCCCTCCAACGGAATGAGAGACTCGGCACTCCTTCATCAAGGTTATGCGCCATGGTCATGAAAATTTCCTAGGCGAATTTCTTGTGGGTGTTTGCCGACACTCCGCTAGAGAATTGCACCGGTGTCCCGTGTGAAACCCAATATGTGGAGAGCTTGGTCGTCGATGTCGACGTTCTCTACAAGCCTCTACTTAAGGCGAGCGAGCTTCTTCTCCTCCTCCGTCATGATGACATACCCCTCGGAATACCGCGGAGCGTATGGAGGTGGAGCGGATGATCGTGTCAAGTGGCGAGGTTGGACGAGCGGCTCCTCCATACGTTATTGAAGTTTGGAAAACCTAATAAACGAGTTTTGTGTGGCCCCATGCCACCAAGGAGAAGAGTGTGATTCCTCCTCGGCGGTGCCGTGTCCTCCTCCATACTCCGAGGATGCTCGGAAACCGAGCGCCTCCTCGAAGAGGTTGTCGATGATGGCTTAGACGACGATGATCCCTTCTTCTTCGGTGAAAAGACTTGTAGTTTTCTTCCTTGATTGCAGCACTCTCCCTCACAAATATATATCCGGGGTTTTCACCCGGCAACAAGGTACACAAATATTATTTTGGAGTCCGGACTTTGAGTGGATTAAGGATGTGGATTTTTTTTTTTTGAGCTATCAAGCTTGGGAAGGTTGGCTATGTCTACGGAGGTTTTGAGCACACAAACTTGAACACACAAACAAAGGAAGGAGAGGGAAGCTTGCCCGCAAAAAACGGGAGCCGGGGGGCTCCTTATGTACGTGAGGCCGGCCTCGGTGCTCCTCCCCGTCTCGTCTTTCTTCCGGCACGATCATTTCACCTCTCGCAACTTTCCCCGCCCGCGTGCTCCACGAGTTGCACCGCCCAAATGCTCTCGTCCACTATTGGTCCTTCCACTTGATGCTTCATGTTTTGGGTCATGTCCATGCTCCCTAGCTCCACTTGCTTCACATGCCACCATGAAATTCCTAAAAAGTTGATGCTTGCTGCCCACCATGCTTGTCCTTTGCGTGTGGAATTGGTGAAAGTTGATGAAAGGGAATCCAATGGTGCATGCATGATTACTAGACTGCCTCCATTAAGGTGTGTTTAAGGTTAAGCACTCCTCTAATTCGAAATTTAAAATATTTTTCAGAGCCATGCAAGAGCTCGAACATAATTTTAGAGAAGTTTTTAAACCATTAAAAACAAATGCAAGTCGAAAATATTTTATTTTTACGTCGATTTCGGTCTCACCGGTATAGTTTGCCTTCATTGGTTGAGAGCAAGCTTTTCCCGGCTTGATCACGGGGGCATAGGTTTAGGTCCTAATTTTGATTAGATGAGAGAGATTTTGAATGAAATAAAATTAAGTGAGGCTTAGAAAAATTCTAATCTTAGAGAAACCAAGGATATGGATTTTTAAACCAACCAAAAATCAAGTTTCTAGGTTCACGCGAGTCCTACCACGTGCTGAAATTTAAATAACATCTAGATACAAGTCGTGGCTCTACTCGTGTGTTTTTAGCATGAAAAACAAGTCAACCACAGCACCATAATGAGGGTGAAGGGTTGAGTTAGGTTCTGAATTTTTTTTTTGGTTGTGGTTTCTCGAAAAAGAAGCAAACAATCACATAGGATGGTTCATGTAAAGGGTTTATGATCAAGCAAAATATTCAACCAAGAATTATGTCTCTAGTATTATTCAACCATTCTAAGTCTAAGGTTTTGTGTAGTAAAATTCAGAACTGAATTAAATTTAAAAAGACTTGAAAAACCTGGACTCGGGTTGTCCTCCCGGTAGCTTATTCTTGACTCGACGAAACGGGTTGCCTCCCGCCTAGCGCTTCGTTTATAGTCCATGGCTAGACTTCTTCACTTGATTACTCCGATCAACGCTCTTTGTGGGCGTTGCAATCTTGGGTACCCACTTTGGCTTAGTCAATTTTTTTGGTCTTCACAGGCTGGCTTTGTCCTTTGGTCTTGACGGATGCAACATCTTCCTTGTGGCTCGGCATCTCGAACTCGGTCCTTCGGTCGTGATCTTCATGGTCTCTAGTGTGATCCTTCATCTCTCCCGAATGAGTTTGAGTAGCCTTTCGCCGTCTTGGGACCTTGGAGTTGGCTCGGATATTCTTCTTTGTCACCAATCGGTTGTCCGGCAAGTTGTCCCACTTGCGTCTCTAACATCTTCATCACGATGAACACCCCGCATGTGGATCTTGCCTTGGTAGCCTTTAGGTGTTGAGCTTCTTTCTCCGTCTCCATCTTCTCCATCCTCGTTGATCTTGAACGGCCTTCCGGCGTCTTGACTTGGAGGGGGTGATTCCCTTGGAGATTTTGATGGTCCTTCGAGCTTGTGTTGCACGTCACCTTTGCCCGTAAAGTTTTCCCGGATCATCCACAAAAAAAGTTTGGGTTTCTTGGAGAGGTAGCCAACCATCTCCGGTTAGGGTTAGTGATAAAACAAAAATCTAACAAAAGAAAAATTAGGGTTAATCAAAACTAGATTAGATTGAATTTTTTTTTTTTCTTTTGAGGATGATCAAACATAAGAGATGCAAAAGAAAATCAAAAGAAAAACTGAAAGATAAGCGATACTAGATCGGATCTTGATTGCTTGTTCCCCGGCAACGGCGCCAGAAAAAGGGGCTTGTTGACGGTTAATAGTTGTATCAAAGTTCGTTTGTGACTTGCAAGCGGACAAGTCTCCCGTCGTAGTCAAGGGACCCTTCTTCCCTCGAGTGGTGAACCCAAGGTATCGAATCCGTGGAACAATGTGCAACGCAAGGATTCAATCTAGTAAAGCAAGGTAAGCTATCTTATGAAGACAAGTTGCATCTAATCTACTAACTCATAAAGAAAACGAATCTAATCTAATCTACTAAAGAGGTAGCAAGAGAAAGCAAGAGATAACCAATCTAGAGAATCTAGATCATGCTTATGTTGTAGCTCCAAACAAGATAGATGAAGATAGCAAAGCGAATCTCATTAAAAGCATCTTTAAATCGTGGCCTTCCCATCCGACTCCGAAAACATCCGCCTTTCGAGACCCCCGTTCTGTCACAACGTATCCCTATTCATGCGGGGAGCTTAGGGCGAGTTCGATAGAACAAGTTGAAATCACTTGGCCGGTCCGGTATGCACCTCTAGCCACCGCGGCTACAAGAGCACCCTATGTAATCTAGCTATAGACTAGATCGTAGAAGAAGCAAAACCAAGAAGAAATCAAAATCATCGAGAAGGCACTTAATCGCTAGAAATCGGATTCACTTACAAACTTCACCATGAATGATTACATGAACAAGATCACCACCGGGGCCCTCCCTCGATCTTGATCCTCGCTCCGAGCTCCGACGTGGTCTTCCATGCAAGGTTCCCACGTCGGCCGGGGAAACCCTAGACAACTAGCACGACCCTCATCTTCAAGTTGGTGTCCCTCAAGCTTCTCTTCTCCTCGGCGGCGGAATACGACTTCTTCTCCCCGTGGCTCTCGGTCGGGGGACTATAAATAGCCCGATTAGCGGCTAGGGCAAAGGACGACGCATTTGGGCCCTAAATGGGCCCGGGCCGACCGGACCGGGCCGGCCGCCGCCCGGCCCATTTAGGCCCGCCCGGCCGCGGCTCCTTTGCCCGAGGTCGGTTCCCTTGCTTCCCGGATGCTTCCCCCTTCGCATACGGGTCCATGTCGTCGGTTTCTCTCCGAATTGGACTCAACTCCTTGTCTTAGAAGATTCAAGGCACTTTTCCGGTCGGTCCCCGGAGTATGTCGTCTTCTCGGATCAAGTCCCCGGCTTCTTGGAGTTAATTTTACTTCATTGCATGACTTGTTCGGGGCTTCAAAGTCTTGTCATGAGGTGCTTGATGAACTTACCCCGAAAGTCTTGCATTCAACACTAAATCCCCGCATAAACATTAAACTCCAAAAACGACATGCACATGTGAACTTGTTATATCACGGGGGTTAGTACCAATGGATAAGGTATAAAATTCATGCCAACACCGAAGGTAAACTCATGGCTAGGTTGACGGATTTTCACCGTCAACGCATTGCGAGTGCGAGGTTGCGGCTTGACTCGTGTTGGTGCGGGTGAAGAACAAGCGCGAAAGGTCGTCGCCGGTGAGGCCTCCGGTGTGGAGAAGACAAGTAGGCTTCGTTCGAGGGACCCGGTGGCCGGCGGGGTCAAGTGCGGGCCGCATGGTGGCATGAACAGCAAGATGAAGTCGTGGACGGTTTCTTGGTTGAGCCTCAAAACCAAGGTCGAGCCGGGACTACGTGGGAGCCAAGTCATGAGTGGAGATTGGCGGAGGCTACACCGAGTTCGCGGGGTTTCCGGTGGTTCACCGTAAAACCACCGGGTTCCTTGGTTGATCCACAAAGCCAAGACCGGAGAACCGAAGACGGAGGTGCGGCGGCACCGGACCGGCTCGACCGGTGGGGACCGGTTCCCGACCGGTGAGGAGCACCGGTCCGACCGGTGTGCGACGACGCAGTCCGAGACTTCGAAGCGGAGGACACGCGTCGGGATCGCATGGCTTGCGTCGAGGCTACGCAGGGGTGCGGTCGCCGGGCATCCGTCCGATGGTGAAGACATGAAGACTTCCAAATCCGCCCTTGAGGGGCTTGTATCCCTAGTTAGTAGAGAAGGGTATTTTCGACATTCGGTTGCCGCCTATATAACCCAAGAGGTGAGAGGATGGCAGCCAACTCTTGGAACCCTAGCTCATTAGTTTTCCTATTTTCCACCTATTTCCTCTAGGTTTTCTTTAGGACTAGCAAGAGAGCTTCACGGAGAGATCTTGTAGAGAGGGATGGATGATCGGGCGGCTTGCTGGACCTTGTACGAACCTTTGTTTCATGTATAGATGATTCGGCGTGGTTCCTCAAGGTTTGGATGTGTTTTCCCGTTGTTCTTGGTGGTGATTTTCGGAGCCCTTTCTCGGTGATTTCTTTGGGGTGTTTTCGGGGCTTTTCTCTTGAGGATTTGATGGGGGAAATTTGTGGGAACCCTTCGTGGTTCTTTGGGCTGTGATTCCCCTCCCAAATCCGTGAGGAAAAGTGCTCGATTTTGGGGGTTTCTTGAGTTCTTGGGTTGGAAGTGCTTTCGGCGGGATTTCTTCGATTCCTCCTTTTTGGACGAGATTTGGTGGGATTAAACTTGGCCGTGGACTCCTCATGAGGTGTTCCCGATATCCCCAAAGTCTTGTTCAAGTCCGTGGAGCGATCCGGGAGATCGAGATTTGGATTTGGGGGAGTTGACCCGCGGGTGCTTGTTCATCCCGAGTCGCCCGAGCTACACCGGTCCGACCGGTGCTCTTGACCGGTCCGACCGGTGCAACCCTCTCGTGGGATTTTGCTCGGGTGAACGTCTTGGTGTGTTCGTTGTTGTCCCGTGGTGCTACCGTTTCGAATTTGGGTCCGTTTGGTGGTCGGTTGGCTCCGTTTGGTGCCTTGGGGGCTTTCGGTCGCCATCGGTCCGACCGGTGTGTCTCACCGGTCGACCGGTGTAGAGCCACTTAGTGAAAGTTGCTCAGTTTCACCAACAGGGACCGGTCTGACCGGTGGTGCTCACCGGTCCGACCGGTGTGGGTCTCGTAGACTCGAGGTTTGGTTTTTCCGCCGCGTTTCTCGGGTCGGAAGGTTGCGTGTTGGTTCCTAGGTCCAGTGGCACTCCGGTGGCTACGTGGGCTTGACCAACCTTGGTAGTGAGTCGGAGACGTGTGTTGGAAGCCGCGTTCGTCTTGTTGGAGTTTTCATCTCCTTCGAGAAGAATTTTTATCGGCTCCCATTCACTCCCCCCCTCTCCCGGTTCGCCGTATCGGTCCTTCAAGTGGTATCGAGCCGGTTCGGGTCTTTGTTGGCTCTAACCGGTCTAAGATCCAAGGATGGCGTACCGAGAACGGGGTTCGGGTCCTCCACACTTCGATGGCAAGAACTACCGGATGTGGAGCAAGCGGATGGGTGCGTTCCTCCGCGGAAAGGGTCGGCGCTTTGGGATGTCACGGTGGACACAGGCTATGTCCAGCCGATGGATTTCCTTGCTCCGGGGTCGAGGGGACGCATTCGACGCCAACAATAAGGCGGTCGACTACTTGTTTCGTGCTTTGTGTCGGCCGAGTTCGATCGGGTGCACACCGAGCACTTGGCTTGTAGGATTTGGGCGGTGTTGAAGGAGGCTCATGTTGGGAACGCCCGTGTTCGAGCACGGTTGTATGCGACCTACCGGAGAGAGTACGAGAACTTCACTCATCTCCCCGGTGAGTCCATCGATGCCTTGTTTCGCAGGTTCACGGTGGTGGTGAACAACATGAGGGCCAATGTGGACGTGCTCCCGTACGATGATCATGATAGAGCGGTCAAGCTCTTACACTCTTTGGATCGTACGATATGGGGCGGAAAGTTCGAGGCCATAGTCGAGTCGGAGCGGTATGATACTCGACGGTGAACGAGCCGTTCTCGAAGCTCAAGTCGGCCGAGGTGGATAGGGGCATGATCGCCAAGCTCGAGGGACCGACCGATTCCCATAGTCTTGCCCTCGTTGGTGGTTCCAAAGGAAAGACTAACTCTAACCCATCCACCAGGATGTTCTCGTTTTCCTCTCGATGTTTATGCCGGATGAGGAGTTTGATGACCTTGGAGAGGACGAGCCGGCGCCGTTGACGAGGCGGTTCGAGAGGCCGCACGAGAACCGCGTGAACATGAGGAGGAACACGAGGACTTGCTTCCGGTGCGAGCGGGACACTTCGTCGCCGACCGCCCGGAGAAGGCCGAGAACAAGGACGCCTACAAGCACAAGCCGAGGAAGAACGACGACAAGTACCGTTCGAGGCGCGACCACAAGAGCAAGCACAAGAACAAGTACAAGGACGAGCGACGATCGAGGAAGAAGGAGGGCCGAGGCAAGGCCCGAGCGATGGTTGGAGCGAGCGACGTCGACTCCGGCTCCGCGTACTCCACCTCGAGCTCGAGCGACGCCGACGACGAGGAAGATCGCCGCAAGAACAAGAGGTCGTCCAAGAACCCGAGCGGGCCGAGCCGCTTCGCGAGAGACGGCTTCGCACCATGGCGTTGAGCTCCGGCGGCAAGAAGAGCACACGGAGCGACTCGGACTCGAGTCCGACGACGAGGTGCGTGATGAGCTTCCCTTCTTGCGCCGGAGAATGAGAGGCTTGGCTCTTTGCTTGATAACCGTGATGACATGCTTAGAGAGGCCAAGAAAATGAGGAAAGAGCTTAGGGCTTCACTCGAGGATGCTAGGACTAGAGTGGCCGAGCTAGAGACACAGGTGCTTGATAGCAAGCTTGAGATTGATTCGCTTAAGGCTAGCCCCGTTGTTTCGATGAGAATGATTGTGCTTGATTGCTCTATTTTCCTTGCCGATCTTGCTTTGTTCAAGGAGAAGCATGCCTCCAAGTGTGAGGAACTAGATGTGCTTAGGGTTGAAGTGGCCGAGCTTAAGTCTAGACCTCGCTTTGCTAGGTGCTTGCACTTCTTGCCCCGTTTTGCATGCTAAGATTGATGAGATGCATGCTTACACTAGTTCGCTCGAGGCTAAATTGAAGGAACCCATGCCTACATCTTGCTCTACCCGTGAAATGCATGCATTGAAAAATTTAGAGCTTGCACATTATGTTGACCGTTTGCAGGATGAGAATGATGATTTGAGGAAGTTGATGGGTTGGTTGTCCGGTCACGAGCCTCAGTTGAGGATGATGATCGAGGCCTTTAAGAGGCAAGATGGTGAGGGGCTTGGAGCAAACAAGGTTGGTGAGGGAAGTGGAGAGAATATCCCGGAGCCACCAAAAACCCACCACAAGAATGAGTTCCCACCAAAACCTAACCATCTAAGGAATCGGCTAGACACAACCCCGCCTCCACCCGTGTTTCCTACACCCACAAATGACCTACAAAAGCCTATCAAGTTTGTGAGCACTTCGGGGAAAGTGTTCGTTGGGAAGGAGAGTGAGAAGGCAAGTGGTGAGAAACCGGTGGAGGGTTTGAGTGGAGAGAAACCGAGTGAGCGACCACATCCCAAGCCAAAGCCTAAGCTTGTGAGGTTCCATTGTGGCTATTGTGGGAGAGATGGCCATAAGGAGGAGTTTTGCTTCAAAAGGAAGCGAGAGGAGAGAATGGAGAAGGAGTGGGCTAACAAGGACAAGTATCACTCTTCCGATGGTGTACTTGAGCCCCGTATGCAGATGCCCAGGGGCAAGGCGATTGTGCGGACAGTTCGGGCTTGGGGAGAGAAGAAGGTGCCGCAGGGTGGTGTTGCTCGTCCGGGTCACACCGGTCGGACGGGTGTGGGGCACCGGTCGGACCGGTGCGGGCCCGGACGGACGGATGTTCGGGTTTCGAGCTCGTACAGGTGCGAGGGTTGTTTCTGGTGGTCGTGGTTCGGTGGTTGGGCTGGAAAGAGTGCAGGGGGTCAGTTTGCTAGGCGTTCTCCTCCTCGTGCTCAATACGGGGATTGGAGGAGTCGTGGCGTTGAGTTGGAGAGGAAGGACGTTCCACGGGCTTTCTTGCGTGGTTTTGGTCCTCCTCCAGGCAGAGAGGGGTGGTTCCCTCAGGGTGGTTACCGTGGTGGTGTTCGTGGAGGTAGCTTTGGTAGGAGAGATGCTTTGGTTGGTGCTAACCCCACTTTCGAGCAAATGGCTCGACACTGGTTTTCCTCTTTTGGTACTAACCCCAGTGCTGAGTCGTTTGTTCGCTCACGTGCCTATTTTTGATTTTCAGGTGGGAGACTTGAAGAACATTTGGTTGATTGACTCCGGTTGTTCGAGGCATATGACCGGAGACAGGGGGTGGTTCTCAAGTCTCGTCCCGTGGTGACGAAGAGGTACATCACTTTTGGGGACAATGGGCGTGGGCGTGTGCTTTCGAAGGTGAGATAAAAGTGAGTGGCAAGATCACTCGAGGCGTGTTGCTCTTGTTCAATCGCCGGGGTACAATTTGCTTTCGTGTCTCGGTTGTTGGATGAGGGTTTTGAGGTGTTGTTTCGGCCTGGTGGTTCTCGGATTGTGGACTCTCGAGGGGACCTTGTTTGTATGGTCGTTCCCGAGGGTCGGTGTTTCGTGCTGATTTTTCTCGGTCTTCGGGTGTTGAGCGTTGTTTCTTGGCCGGTTCTTCGAGTGAGTTGTGGAAGTGGCATAGGAAGTTGGGTCACTTGAGCTTTGACCTTTTGTCTCGCTTGAGTAAACTCAATTTGGTCCGAGGATTGCCACGGTTGAAGCTTGAGAAAGAGTTGGTTTGTGCTCCGTGTAGGCATGCCAAGATGGTGGCCTCTTCTCACCCGCCTCTCACCGATGTGATGACCGAGCGTCCATGCGAGCCGCTCCATATGGACCTTGTTGGCCCGGCTCGTGTGCGATCTCGCGGTGGGAAGTGGTATGTCCTTGTTGTGGTGGATGACTATTCTCGGTATGCGTGGGTGTTCTTTACGGAGGATAAGGGGGAGACGTTTGGTTTTGTTCGAGATCTAGTATTGAGGTTGAGGAACGAGAGGCACGGAGATGCCATACGAGCTATCCGCCGAGTGATAATGGCTCGGAATTTAGGAACTCTTGTTTTGAAACCTTTTGCCATGACTTGGGTCTTGAGCACCAGTTTTCGAGTCCGTATACGCCTCCCCGAATAGTGTTGTGGAAAGGAAGAACAGGACCTTGTGCGAGATGGCTCGGACGATGCTTGATGAGCATAGGACTCCGAGGAGGTATTGGGCCGAGGCGGTGAATACCACATGCTATGTGTCGAACGAATATACCTCGAGTGCACAAGAAGAAGACATGCTATGAGTTGATGCATGGTCGCACACCCAAGGTGAGTCACTTCCATGTCTTTGGTTGCAAGTGTTTTATTCGAAGAAGGGCGGGGAAGTTGGATAAGTTTGAGGCTAGGTCCGTCGATGGCATTTTCTTTGGTTATGCATCTCATTCTAGAGCATATCGTGTGCTCAATCTTGAAACTAACCAAATCGTGGAGACTTGCGAGGTAACCTTCGACGAGACAGAGCCACGTAGTCAGCTTGTCTTTGAGTGTGCAGGTGATGATGAGCTTGGCGAGGAGATCTTTCAGGAGGAGGAGCATGAACGTGGAGATGATGAGGATGGCGGTGCGGTGCCTCCGGCTGAACATGTACCCACTACTTCGACTACGATGATGGATGGACCCTCTGCTACACCTACGACGACAAATCAAGAACGAGGAGAAGCCGATGTTGAGGGGGAGGTAGCTTCGAGGCGAGAACCTCCCCGGCGAGTTCAAGTGGATCACCCAGCTTCAAGGATCATCGGCGACATGAATGAACGCACTACACGGTCGAGGGTTCGGAACAATTCCCATTTTGCTCATGCTGCGTTTGTTGCTTCTTTCGAGCCCAAAGACATTGGACACGCACTATCTGATCACAATTGGGTTAACTCGATGCATGAGGAGTTGGAGAACTTTGAGAGGAATCAGGTGTGGGAGTTGGTTGACCCTCCCCCCGGGGTGTAAGCCGATTGGTACAAAGTGGGTGTGGAAAAACAAAGAGGGAGAGAAGGGTGAGGTTGTGAGGAACAAGTCGAGACTTGTTGCTCAAGGGTTCGGTCGAAGGAGGGGATCGACTACGAGGAGACCTTTGCTCCCGTAGCCCGTTTGGAGGCGATTAGGATTCTTCTAGCCTTTTCTGTGGCTAAAGGGTTCAAGTTGCACCAAATGGATGTGAAGAGTGCTTTTCTCGAATGGAGTGTTGGAGGAAGAAGTGTATGTGAGGCGACCTCGGGGTTTGAGAGTGAGAAGTACCCCCACCGGGTGTACAAGTTGAGGAAGGCGCTGTATGGGTTGAAGCAGGCGCCTAGAGCTTGGTATGGCAGGTTGAGGGGGTTCTTGTTTGAGAGAGGTTTTGAGATGGGGAAGGTCGATCAGACCTTGTTTTTGCTGAGGCAGGGCAGAGATATCCTGATTGTGCTGGTGTACGTGGATGATATTGTCTTTGGTGGCTCGTCTAACTCTCTTGTTGCGAGGTTTGCAGATGATATGAGCAGGGAGTTTGAGATGAGCATGATGGGTGAGTTGCGCTTCTTCCTCGGGCTACAAATCAAGCAATCAAAGGAAGGAACATTTGTGCACCAGGCTAAGTACACCAAGGACATTGTGAGAAAGTTCAAGATGGAGGACTCCAAGGCTATGACGACACCGATGAGTACGACTACGGCTCTTGATGCGGGCGAGGAAGGTGAACACGTGGACCAGAAGGAGTACCGAAGCATGATCGGGTCACTCCTCTACTTGACGGCGACGAGGCCGGACATACAGTTCTCAGTGTGTCTGTGCGCTCGTTTTCAAGCGTCTCCGAGGACTTCGCATCGGCAAGCGGTGAAGAGAATTTTCGGTACTTGCGTCACACTCCCGACTTCGGCCTTTGGTACTCCGTGTCCTCTTCTTTGGCGCTTCATGGCTTTTCAGACGCGGATTTTGCCGGGTGTCGGTTGGATAGGAAGTCCACCTCTGGGACTTGCCGAGTTTTGGGTTCTTCGTTGGTGTCTTGGTCTTCTCGTAAGCAGTCGAGTGTTGCTCAATCCACGACCGAAGCCGAGTATGTTGCCGCTGCTAGTTGTTGCTCTCAGCTCCTTTGGATCACCTACACCATGAGTGACTTTGGTGAGGAGTATACCCATGTCCCACTTCAATGTGATAGCACCGGTGCCATAAGCGTTGCAAAGAACCCGGTGCTCCATTCCAAAACCAAACACATAGAAGTGAGGTATCATTTTCCGAGAGACAACGTAGAGAAAGGGAAGATAGCTTTGATCCATGTACCCACACATGACCAACTAGCCGATATTTTCACCAAACCCCTAGATCAAGCAACTTTCACTCGTTTGCGGGGGGAACTTGGTGTGTGTTTGATTTCCGAGTTGGGTGTGTGGGAGCTTTCTTTTGCCGGTGGTGTCGAGCCCGTTTTGCCTCCCCTCGAGGAGCCGGTTTGTAGCATATGTATAGCTTTCTTTTGTGCATTTCTTGCATTTTGGCATGGCATATGTAACATGATGTATAGGCATCCTTGTATCTTAGATTGCATGCATTTTGTATCATATGCATTGGTTAGGAAAGCTTCTCTCATATACATTGTTCACCATGGAATGAGATATATGTCTTTGTGAGCTTGTTTGGTATGATATGGTTAGTTTGGCTTAGCTCTTGATGATCTTGATGAATAATCCATGGTTGATAGCTATGCTTTTGAAAAATGTCACATGTATGCTCTCTCATGTGTAAATGCCTTTACATGCTCTTGACATGTTTTTGTGGCTTTGCTATGCTTAATTTGTGGTTGGATAGCTAGCTTATTGATCATATGGGGCCAAAGGCTCTTTTGCCATCATGAATGTTTAGCCCTCTAGATTTATCTTGTGGAGGAGCATAAGTTCCTTTTTGTCGCAAAGACATTTCATGTACCATTTACAAATCTGAATATGAAATGAAAAATGCTTGGAAATATGCTCCCATGTCATATGTGCTGAATTTAATTCGCTTTGGGTGCTAAACCGTTGCATGATGCCTACCAATGAGAAGTCTCATAAATAGAAGTAGGCACATGGCTCGGTGGCTTTGACATGACATGAGGTGCTTGTGGGTGTTTGTGATGGTCTTATGGTTAGAATGGCTGTCCTAGCATGAAGTTTGTGTGGCTTTGCCATTTTGATATGCTTTGATCATGTTTAGGACTTTGCTCATGAGAGGCAAGTTTTTCGCAAAATTGCCAAAATTCATCTTAGCTTCGTCCAATGGTTGTGAAACTTGGTGATCATGTAGTTGAGATCGATACGAAGCCGTAGAGTACCTAACTTGCTCATTTGGACATGTGTAGCATTCTTTGTTGAATTTTGTCTATTTGAGAAGCTCTAGGTTGCATCTTTTGCATTTTTGGCTTGATTCATGCATTGTCAACAAGGGGGAGAATTTTGAGCTTGAAATGGCTTGTTGGACGCATTTGGAAGGTTTTCGGTGGTTTCGAGCCATTTACGGGCTCGTTGTGCACCGGTCTAACCGGTGATGAGCACCGGTCCGACCGGTGTGGGTGCTGGTCCCGTGTACATATGTTAGGCACCGGTCGACCGGTGGTGGTGACCGGTCCGACCGGTGTGAGCCGAAAGTGCTTTGCGCGTCTGTTTCATGTGGTTTTCTTGCATGCATTCGTCCAGGGGGAGTTGCTTTGGTTCAGGGGGAGCTTGCATGTGTGCAGGGGGAGCTCTTTGTGGTTGTTCGAGCTTTGTTTCGGTGGTTTGCGCTCTTTGCTTGAGCTTTGCTTTGTCTCGGATGTGTCGAGCCGTTGCCCTTGCCTAAGGGGTCCGAGACTTGTTTCCTTCAAGTGATCTTGCTCTTTGCCTTTGTTTGGCTTTCGATCGCTTGTTGGAGTTCCTTTTTGTTCGTTTCTTTTTCTTTTCTTTTCTCTCTTGTTACTTTCGTGTGGGTGTTGTCAATGCACTCATCAAGGGGGAGATTGAGGACCATGTGTGGTTCGAGGACCGGTGGATGGTCGCTTCCTTGTGTGATGAGTGATTGACAACGTTGTGTGGACCGATTCTTGGCTAAGTATTGCGGGTGCGAGGTTGCGGCTTGACTCGTGTTGGTGCGGGTGAAGAACAAGCGTGAAAGGTCGTCGCCGGTGAGGCCTCCGGGTGTGGAGAAGACAAGTAGGCTTCGTTCGAGGGACCCGGTGGCCGGCGGGGGTCAAGTGCGGGCCACATGGTGGCATGAACGAAGAAGATGAAGTCGTGGACGGTTTCTTGGTTGAGCCTCAAAACCAAGGTCGAGCCGGGACTACGTGGGAGCCAAGTCATGAGTGGAGATTGGCGGAGGCTACACCGAGTTCGCGGGGTTTCCGGTGGTTCACCGAGAAAACCACCGGGTTCCTTGGTTGATCCACAAAGCCAAGACCGGAGAACCGAAGACGGAGGTGCGGCGGCACTAGACCGGTCGACCGGTGGGTCCGACCGGTCTGACCGGTGGGGACCGGTCTGACCGGTGAGGAGCACCGGTCTGACCGGTGTGCGACGACGCAGTCCGGAGACTTCGAAGCGGAGGACACGCGTCGGGATCGCATGGCTTGCGTCGAGGCTACGCAGGGTGCGGTCGCCGGGCATCCGTCCGATGGTGAAGACATGAAGACTTCCAAATCCGCCCTTGAGGGGCTTGTATCCCTAGTTAGTAGAGAAGGGTATTTTGGACATTCGGTGGCCGCCTATATAACCCAAGAGGTGAGAGGATGGCAGCCAACTCTTGGAACCCTAGCTCATTAGTTTTCCTATTTTCCACCTATTTCCTCTAGGTTTTCTTTAGGACTAGCAAGAGAGCTTCACGGAGAGATCTTGTAGAGAGGGATGGATGATCGGGCGGCTTGCTAGACCTTGTACGAACCTTTGTTTCATGTATAGATGATTCGGCGTGGTTCCTCAAGGTTTGGATGTGTTTTCCCCGGTTGTTCTTGGTGGTGATTTTCGGAGCCCTTTCTCGGTGATTTCTTTGGGGTGTTTTCGGGGCTTTTCTCTTGAGGATTTGATGGGGGAAATTTGTGGGAACCCTTCGTGGTTCTTTGGGCTGTGATTCCCCTCCCAAATCCGTGAGGAAAAGTGCTCGATTTTGGGGGTTTCTTGAGTTCTTGGGTTGGAAGTGCTTTCGGCGGGATTTCTTCGATTCCTCCTTTTTGGACGAGATTTGGTGGGATTAAACTTGGCTATGGACTCCTCATGAGGTGTTCTCGATATCCCCAAAGTCTTGTTCAAGTCCGTGGAGCGATTCGGGAGATCGAGATTTGGATTTGGGGGAGTTGACCCGCGGGTCTTTGTTCATCCCGAGCCGCCCGAGCTACACCGGTCGACCAAGTGCTCTTGGCCGGTCCGACCGGTGCAACCCTCTGTGGGATTTTGCTCGGGTGAACGTCTTGGTGTGTTCGTTGTTGTCCCGTGGTGCTACTCTTGTTTCGAATTTGGGTCCGTTTGGTGGTCGGTTGGCTCGTTTGGTGCCTTGGGGGCTTTCGGTGCCATCGGTCCGACCGGTGTGTCTCACCGGTCGACCGGTGTAGAGCCACTTAGTGAAAGTTGCTCGGTTTCACCAACGGGGACCGGTCGGCCGGTGGTGCTCACCGGTCGACCGGTGTGGGTCTCGTAGACTCGAGGTTTGGTTTTTCCGTTGCGTTTCTCGGGTCGGAAGGTTGCGTGTTGGTTCCTAGGTCCGGTGGCACTCCGGTGGCTACGTGGGCTTGACCAACCTTGGTAGTGAGTCGGAGACGTGTGTTGGAAGCCGCGTTCGTCTTGTTGGAGTTTTCATCTCCTTCGAGAAGAATTTTTATCGGCTCCCATTCACTCCCCCCTCCCTCTCGGTTCGCCGTATCGGTCCTTCGAAATTCCATCAACCAAGCCATGAGAGTACCTTCGGTGTTGGCATGACTTTTGTATCTTATCCATTGGTACTAACCCCCGTGGTATAACAAGTTCACTTGTGCATGTCGGTTTTGGAGTTAAGTGTTTTACACGGGGTTTTAACGTTGAAAGCAAGACTTCCGGGATAAGTTCATTAATCACCCCGTGACAAGACCTTGAAGCCCGGTACAAGTCAAGCAATGAAGTGAACATGACTCCAAGAGCCCAAGGACCAAGCCCGATAAGATGACAAACTTCGAGGACCTAGCCGGAAAAGTCTTGAATCTTGCAAGACAAGGAGCTTCATCCAATTCGGAGAGAAACCAACGACAAGGGCCCATATGCAAAAGGGGAGAGGATCTAGAAGACGCGGGAAGCAACACCGGCGAAGGAGGCCACGAACCGGGCCGAAGTGGGCCCGAGCCGGCCGGCCCGGGCCGGCCGGCCCCGGCTCATTTCGGGGCCCGGTCGGCCTCCCCTTTGACCTAGTTGCATCTCTGGCTATTTATAGCCCCCTGACCGAGAGCCACGCATCAATCAATTCGTCATCCGCCGCCGAGGAGCCGAGAAGCTTGAGGGACACCATCTCGGAGATGAGGGTCGTGCTAGTTGTCTAGGGTCTCCCTAGCCGACGTGGGAACCTTGCATGGAAGACCACGTCGGAGCTCCGGAGCAAGGATCAAGATCGAGGTAGGATCCCGGTGGTGATCTTGTTCATGTAATCATTCATGGTGAAGTCTTTAAGTGAATCCGATTTCTAGCGATCAAGTGCCTTCTCGATGATTTTGTTTTCTTCTTGGTTTTGCTTCGTCTACGATCTAGTCTATAGCTAGATTACATAGGGTGCTCTTGTAGCTGCGGTGGCTAAAGGTGCATATCGGATCGGCCAAGTGATTTCAACTTGTTATTATCGAACTCGCCCTAGACTACCCGCATGAGTAGGGATACGTTGTGACAGAATGAGGGTTCCGAAAGGCGGGCGTTTTGGAGTTGGATGGGAGGCCACGATTTAAAGATGCTTTTAATGAGATTCGCTTTTCTATCTTCATCTATCTTGTTTGGAGCTACACCATAAGCATGATCTAGACTCTCTAGATCGGTTATCTCTTGCTTTCTCTTGCTACCTCTTTAGTAGATTAGATTAGATTCGTTTTCTTGATGATATCTTAGATTAGATGCAACTTAGTTCTTCATAAGATAGCTTTCCTTGCTTTACTAGATTGAATCCTTGCGTTGCACATTGTTCCACGGATTCGATACCTTGGGTTCACCACTCGAGGGAAGAAGGGTCCCTTGACTACGACGGGAGACTTGTCCGCTTGCAAGTCTAAACGAACTTTGATACAACTATTAACCGTCAACAAACACACGTATAAAACACGTGGCTCATCTAGTTTGGTTGTGCAAGAATGTAAGTCCGACATAAAGTAAAATGTCTTGGAAGTTAGCAAAATAAACCATAGATTAATAAGCCACACCGAAAGAACCCAAAATTTCCCTCTAGGGCCTCTCTGTCTACTTCCATCCTTAACGATCCAACGCATTTTGTAAACACAACCAATATTGACAAGTTTTATTCAAAAACCGGTGACTAAGGTTGTTATTTTAACTTTGGTGCATATAATCGCCACGATACCGAGTTTGTGACAACCCGCCCGGAAAATACCGTACTATCACCTAAAACCAATCCACTTTGGTCATTGAGCAATAGTAAAGTATCGTCCCGTCGTTAGTTGCCGGGTTAACGCCCGATAAATCACTTGGATATCAACAAAGGATCCACAATATGCATTAAAACTCACGCGAAGGCGAGTCCGAGTACACTACACCGATTAATTAACGAGAATCCCCCGAAGGGGTTTAATTATTACAAAACTTTGTTCATGACGTGAAGGTAAGGATTTAGAGTTTTAAACGGCGGAAATAAAATAATCTAGCACAACGGTAAACATCACGGGAGGCCATCCGTGATGTCATTACGGCCGTCATCCACCCGGTCGGCATCATCCGCAACAACGAGTTTTAAAGCAAGGCTGAGTATACTAATACTCAGCAAGACTTAACCGTCGGGTGATAACTACATCACCAAACTCTAGACATGAGAGGCTTTTTGGCTGGTAGTGTTCTTTTGCTGAAAAGCAACAAAGAGTAGGTCCTTACTTTCAATATTTTAGCACAAGTTCTAGTTGATTACCATTTCTAAGTGTGCCAACTAATTCAATCAAGAATTGTACAAGCAATTAATTCATACAACAATATTCACCAAATTCCATCTTTACGGGATATCATGGCCAGTTGATTAAGCAATCTCGGATAACGGTGAGAGGCCGACAATCGATTGGTTTATAACCTTGCAAGGTGGACCTAAACACACGGAAGGATGCATAACCCAAGAAGGTCAAACAAAAACGAAACGGGGTATACACCAACCGGACGGTTCCCGTCGATCTTCGGCTCGGGATCGGAACCTACATTCCTTGGTACAAGGCTTACTGGCTCGCCCACACACGAACGTCCAGACTCACGCAGGTACCACACTATTGCAAGCAGGGGGACACATCTCTGTGCCCCCGGGTGTAGTAGGGAAAGGTTCCCTTGCCACGTCAATCGGGTACTAGGCTTACCGGTCCCATTCCCGACAAATGTTTAGTACGTTCAAAAGCATAGCCCAAGAAAGCCACCGGACCGGAGCCCAAATCCCATTCTCTTACCACATGAGCAATCCATTTTTAAAGATCTTATGATTCCAACATAAGAACCTATTCTCGCGAGTGACGAACATCACCCGACTTCTACGGGTCCTATAGCATAGCGACTATCGACCTAGCATACTAGTAAAAGAACGAGAGGTACCTAAGGATCATGCATCTAGGGTTTTATGCAACTCCTGAAACGTAAATGCACAATCATAGCAATGATAATTGTATAATTTTAAAAATAGGGTTAATGATCTGGGGCTTTCCTTCGCTAGCAAGGTTGGCCTTGGGCCATTCTGAACGTTGGTCCAGGTCTTGCTCCATAGCGATGTGGTGCACGTCTCCGTCAGCTCCTCCGTCTCCTCCTTCCGGCACACGCGTACAACTACCGTCGGAAAGATCTACACGAGGATGCAAATGCAAGATTTAATTGATGGTTTCCAATTTAATTAATTACAAACAACATATGACAACCATGAAGAGTATGGTTGGCCATATTAACCTTAACAAACACACTTTGGTACAATCTTTCTAAGTAATTTCTTACGGTGCTTTATTATTTATTCTTTTTGATGATGATTTGTGTACATATTTTGTGTAAATAAAATAATTTAGATTTCGCAAACAGCAAGGGGTTGATCTTTATCATTTTAAAATGATTTACATCACACACCTACGGTCTTTATATGTGTAGTAGATGATTTTTCCAATTCATTTTAATATTAGCTTCTAAAAGGCTTCCATAGCTTTTATTCTTAAAATAATTTCATAAAATTCAGTGGGATGTGTTATGAAACATTTCCAAACCTATACAAGCCACTTCACCCACATGCACACTTAGGAGAGCTATGAATTTAATTATACCGAAAATAACAAAAGCTAGTCACCCAAACATGAGAAATGCATACAAAAATAAATACACATCAAAATGGTTCACATTTTCTCACACATGATCTATGGTCCAAACGTAAGCTAGGAATGCAACATATACACCTAGAACTATTATGAAACTTGACTTATGCAAGTACAAAGAAAAACAAGCATATTTCAAGAATAAATCTTTCGACAAATATAAAATTGTGATTAATTCACCGAAGTGCATTTTTACATAAAGATAACATGCGGAAGTTGGGCACAAAAACTTAATTAGTTTTAGCTACAAAAATCATTTGGACGGATTCTCGCAGAAATGGAAAACAATTTTTATAAAAAGATTTATAGCATAACTTTATGCAGTTGTTGGTACAGGAGCTAAGCATGGCATTACACATAACATATCCAAAATTTAGATATAGAGCACTTATGGATTTTGAGATATAGCAGATCTAGGGGTTTCACATTTCTATTTTTCATGCCAAAAATATTAGGAAACAGCTCAGGCAAGAATAACAAAAGTTATAGGAGTTTTCACAAGGAATCCAACCAAATTGGGTTTGCATTTTTTTGATTCTTCTACGATTTTATACGAATTTTACAAGATTCAAGCACCTTCAACTAGATCTAGAAGAGACAGATTTATGAACGAGACCCTCGAATTTCGCGGAGACGAGGCCCTCGGGACGAAAATTTAGATTGCAATTGGGTCCCTTGCGCCATGGCCGGCGGTGGGAGCTCAATTCCGGCGAAGGGAAGGCTCGGCTCGGTCGGGGAGAGGGTGGGGGAGTGCTTAGGGGCTCACCTACGACCGCCATTCCGGGGTTGGACGGCTCCGAGGGCGTGCGGCGAGGGGGCTCGGCGGCACCGGCCTCCGGTGGCCGGCGCGATCGGTCTTCGGCGAACGGGATGCTCGGCCTAGAACACAAGCGACCGGGGAGCTCTAGGGGTGTAGTAGGGAGGCCACGAGAGGTTGTATAGGTGACGGTGTGGTTCGGAAGGGGAGCTCACCATGCGACCTCCAATGGCGGCCGGCGGCATGCGTGCCCGAGGAACGGCGGGGCTGCGGCCTTTAAAGCGAGGCGGCTCCTTCTCTTCGCCTCGAAGCAAGGACCTTGCATTTACCCCGCAATACGGCGGCCATCCTCGACTTGCGTGCGCGAGGGACCGGCGACGGACCGGCCGGGCGCACGACGGCGGTACGGCGCGGCACGCGCTCCCACACGACGGCGCGAAGGGGAATCGGCCGCTCGTGCCTCGAGGCGGTGGGGCCCCGGCCCGCACGGACGCCGAGTCGGCGGGACGCGCGGCGCGCGCGCGGGGATGCCGGGCGGATCGCCGGCGCTCTAGAGCGCGGGCCGATCCATTTTTCGGCCCGGTCAACCGTACTTTGACCGCGCGTTTCTCCAAAAAAATGAACCGTGTGACAAAAACGGTAGATACGAAAGTTGTAGATGAGACATTCCTCTACCACATTTGCAAAGGTCGTCCTATGTTTTTCTCGACGGTTTAAGCAGGAACGCCAAGCAAAGTTCGGGTTCTGCAGAGTGCTGATGAATAGTGAAAACTGCAGTTGACCAAGTTTTTCACCCTTTTCTGCTCAAAATTTGAAATGCCATCCAACATGAAAGTTGTGTCCCTCGAAAAACTGGACAACTTTTATATTGGTAGAATTTGAAGTGTTTAGGTGAAATTTGGAGAACGCGGCAAAAGTTCCAGACTGACAAGGAGTGACAAGGGGTTTGACTAGGGTTTTAGCTAGAGTTTGACCAAGCTTTGACCACAAAAGTGTGTTGACTTAATTAAGAGAGTCATTAGCACTACTAATGGTATTTAAACACCTGAGGTGTTACACTTTCGTTGTATCCGCACCACACCGACCGTACGTTGCACGACGCCTTGTAGATGCATAACCCTCGAATCTCCAGGTGATCTTCAGCGCAGTCTCTAGATCCAATCTAACCATAGCTCTTGATACCAATTGTAAGAAATTAGCCTCCAGCGGCAACGAGCCACTGGCTAATCTCCACGCAGCGAAACGACGATTAGATCTACCGAGACAAACTTGCACGATCACAGACGACAACGGAGACACGATATTTGGTCACGAGGTTCAGCCGGAGCCTACATCCCCGGGGCATGACTGCGGGCGCTCCTCCCCAACCGCAACACCGGCCGCTCCGGATCCCGGCAATACGTCGCCTTTCCCTGCGAGTCTGTCGTTATGTCGTCATGGTTACAACAGCAGCCCCCCTCTCATATTTATGAGGAGGCTCGGGTTACAGATTATGACACGAACTCTACCCTATACTGCTAATACAACTCAAGGTCCATTGTAACCGGACTGTACAAATATTCGACACAATATCTAACATTTTTTTGACCTCTTTGCATGTTCAGTAAGGCTATTTGGGAACCAAATTCGAGTAAATTATCTCTTGATTGGATGATGCATGATGGAAAGCACGGATGTTTGAATGCTGAGCACAAAGATAGTTTCTGTGATATATAACATGTCCTTTTCTGTTCCATGAAATTTCATGACATTTAGCAACAGTTAGGTAATGCAGCATCCATTTCTCTCTCAAACTCGTGCAGCGGCTTGAAGTTAAGTCGGTTGCAATTAATTATAATAAAGTTTAGAAGTCTGCACCAGTGTCTTGAATTGAAAGGAGAGTACTTATCTTGGTGTCTTGTTCAAAACACAAAGTGGCTAGTGCACATAAGACTTTTTTTAGAGTTTTAGGGCTCAGAGCCAGTCTTATCAAAAGACCAACAACGAATTCAGTTCAGTACAACGCAGCCGGATACACCATCAGGGGCACAAAAGGCGATCAGATGCAACTTGTCAGCATACAAGAAAAGAACACGCATAGGGACATCCACAAATCTACCATTTTCTCCACTCAAACACGATTATGCATTCAGACTACCATCCCGTTCTCATAGCTCAGCTCTTCTTCCAGCTTTTTCAGTTGCGCCGCCCACTGCTTCACACTTAGACTTGATCATCTTCATCCTGGTAGCATTTCTGGTCTTCTTGCCCACGAGTGCAGCTTCAGAATGTAGCTTTTTAATTCTTCCTTCTTCTTTGCAGGGCACAGGATTAGCCAATTCTGTGCTAATCCGGCAATCCTCCATAACAGTTGCTTCACATTTAACCAGACTGCATTCTGAAAATAAAGCTCATTTCTTAGCTTCCATATTCCCCACAGGATAGCAGCACTAACAATATTAATAGCAGCAAACTTTTCATCACTTAGCCAACACATGCCTACACTATCAAAGTTACCACCTAAATCTCTATTGAGTGTGTCAGAGATGTAGCTCCAAATCCTTTTTGCTACCACACACTCAAAGAACAAATGATGACTAGATTCACAGTCCTTACAAAAAAGGCAGGATTTATCTGCCACTTCTTGTCTCTTGGCCAAATTGTCTCTGGTCAGGTGCTTGTTATATTGGTCAAAAGCCAAAGGAAGAAATGCACAAAAGACTTTATGGCCGTACATATTCAGTTCTTCTAGTTGATTATCAGAATCAGAATAAAAAAGAACACAAAGAATTGAAATGAAACCCTTTTGGTGTTTGGTGGTATTCAATATCTGACTACTGGTGCTAAACGTGTATGCAGAGAAAGAAATCACTTTACTTTATAGTGCTCTATCACTACATATGGTTATATCCTGCAAGCTAACCAATCCTACTTGAAATTGTGACCGTTGAAATACATAGATCGTGCTATATCTAGATTTCTGTAAAGTGATATAATAAATGAACTAGACTTCGGTGCTTTAGTTTTGGCCATTATATAGTAGTTTTGTACCTAGCTTTCATATTCTCAAGTTTTGAGCTGATATCCTAGCTTTGCATCACCGACAGCTTCTTGCTATATGCAACCCTTGTTCAATCTACATATGTGCTATGTGCTGATTAAAACGACTACTTATAATTTTTTTTTCCTAATGACCTCATTCATGTGCTTTTATGTAAACACTTGCTAGTTTCATCATGAGCAATACTCTCTTCCTAATTAATTATGCTATATTTACTCCAACCATCTCATTGAAAGTATCTTCAACTCATAAGCTCTATTGGCACCTACTTGTTATCTCTTGTTTGTTTGTCGGGTGGCAGCACATGCGGAGAAGACCCGCAAGGCCTCACCGAAAGTATCTTCAATTCATAAGCTACGATTATGGCTGCTTTGCAATCTCTACCTCGAATTGCCGTGCCATAGATTGCGTTTTGTGAGATATGGTATTTGTTTCATCGACTTCCACCGATGGGAGATCAACCGCAAGATCGGGGAGCTATGCACCCCGGACATAGTCGACCTACCAATCTTGAACGTCACGGAGATCGGAAGGCCGTTCGAGATCAAGACCTCAACAATCCGTATGGTGCAACATTCACCCTTCACCGGTAAAGAAGATCCGAACCTTACCTCCAAGCGTTCATTCAACTATGTCAAACCTTCAACATGGATGGGGTGACTGAAGATCAAATGAGGGTGAGGCTCTTCCCGCTCTCGCTACTCGGGAAGGCTTTGCAATGGTTCCACTCTCAACCGACGGAGACGGTGCAAGATTGGAATGCATTGATGAGGGCCTTCATGAAGGAATACTACTCACCGGGTAAAACTCAAAGCTTGCGTAATAAGATTGCCACTTTTGCTCGGTATCCTACGTTAACTATCTTGGAGGCATTCGAGTGCTTCAATGAGTACACTCGGGCGGTTCCACATCACAAGTTCCCGAAGGAGGACCTCGTGCAAAAGTTCTACTAAGGACTTACCATAGCGTCAAGGACGATCATCGATGCATCAGCGGGGGGATCTATCATCGAGCTTACGCTGACCGAAGCTTTCACTCTATTCAAGAAGGTCGCGGACAATGACACGTGGGCGTCATTCGGACGCTTACTTTCGGTTCAACCCACGGGGAACGTTAAAGGGGTCTTGCAAGTGGAGAAAGAAAACATACTTGAAGGCAAGATCGATTCACTCATGCGGAGGTTGGAGAAGATGGAGATAGAAAAGAAAGAGGCTCAAGACTTAAAGGCTGCCGAAGCAAGATCCACATGTGAAGAGTGCGGAGAATATGGCCATGTCCACAAGGATTGTCCGGAGGAAGCCAAGGTGCTCGACTACATGAGGAAGGGAGATTTGCCGAACTTCCGCTACGGGCAAGGTAGACCTCAATTTAATGCAAGCTCATCCATTCCAAATTCGGTTCCACTTCGTATACAATTGAAGGACTTCATGGATGAGCCAGCTAAGATCAACAAGGACACCGTCACCAAGTTCAAAGCCATAGACAAGGTGTTGGAGAACATCTATAGCAAAGTGACGGAGGTCGGAAGCTCCAACCATCAAGTGCTCAACATGATGAAGATGCTCGAGATGCAAGTGGGACAACTTGCCGGCACCTATATGCTAATGAAGGGAAGCTTCCGGGACAACCCAAAGGTCCCGAAATGGCGATGGCTATTCAAACTCGTTCAGGAAAGGAGACCGAAGATCCGGAATGTTCCGTGGGAGCAAGGAAGCCTAAACCATCTGCCGAGATGGAGGAATTTGCTAAGGAGGAAGTTACGGAGATCGTCATCGAAGAGCCCGAGTTTGAGATGCCGGGAGAAGACACGAAGATACTGCAACTAAAGCCACACTAATTTCGAGGTAAACTTGATAATCACTTTGAGAAGTTTGCGGAGGTTGTGCGTAGATTAAGCAACAACATGCCGTTATTTGATGCCCTTTAAGTTCCTACATATTCTCGTGACTTCAAAGGTATCCTTGCAAATAAATATGAGATAGCAACACTCGGGGTAGATCATGTCAAGATGTCCGAGCAATGTAGTGCCGCTATTGCAAATGGACTAGAGAAGCAAAAACACCCCAGATGCCCGACAATTCCATGTTCCCTTGGTTCATTCAAGTTCGAGAAGGTGTTATGCGACCTTGGAGCTAGTGTCAGCATCATGCCAAGAGATGTGTTCAAGAAGCTACGCCTACCATTGGAGCCTACGAGTACGTGTTTGGAGTTGGGTGATAACTCCATTCGCTATCCCTTGGGCATCGTCGAAGATGTGCCCATGAAGGTTGGACATCACTTCATCCCCATCGACTTCGTGGTACTCATGATGGGAGAGAGGGAGAAGCCACCACTCATCCTTGAGAGGCCGTTCCTCAAGACCGTGGGAGCTAATATTGATGTTGGCAAGGGGGAGATCAACTTCAACATTAACGGCGAGAAAAGTTCTTTCAAGTTTCGACCACGCCTCGAGGTATGCAATATGATTGAAGTTAAATATGTTCCACCTCATCGTCACATTGTTAAGGAGGAACCAAGGAAGAAGGAAGAGCCAAAGAAGAAGGACGTGAAGAAAATCAAGGAAGTTGTTGCATCCGTCAAGACAAAGGAACAAAAGCCGCCCGTGAAGACAAAAAAAGATGACTAAGCTAGAGAATAAGCCCGTGACCAAGATGGTGCGGAAGTGGGTACCCAAGATTGCAATGCGCGCAAGAGCGTTGATCCAAAGTAATCAAGTGAAGAAGTCTAGCCATGGACTAAAAACGAAGCACTAGGCGGGAGGCAACCCGTTTCGTCGAGTCAAGAATAAGCTACGGGACGACAACCCGATTCAAGATTTTTAGAGTCTTCTCAAGTAAGTTAGTTTTGAAATTTACTAAGCAAGACAATAGACTTAGAGTGGTTGAACAATATGAGAGACATAATTCTTGGTTGAATATTTTGCTTGATCATAAACCCTTTACATGAACCATCCTATGTGTTGTTTGCTTCTTTTTCGAGAAACCAAAACCAAATAAATTCAGAACCTAACTCAACCATTCATCCTCTTTATGATGTTATGGTTGACTTGTTTTACATGCTAAAAACACACAAGTAGAGCCATGACTTGTACCTAGATGTTACTTAAATTTCAGCACGTGGTAGGACTCGCGTAAACCTAGAAACATAATTTTTGGTTGGTTTAAAAATCTATATCATTGGTTTCTCTAAGATTAAAATTTTCTAAGCCTAATTTAATTTTATTTCATTCAAAATCTCTCTCATTTAGCCAAAATTAGAACCTAAACCTATGCCCCCATGATCAAGCCGGGAAAAGTTTGCTCTCAACCAATGAAGGCAAACAATACCGGTGAGACCAATATAAATGTAGTCGGAAAATATTTTCGACTTACATTTGTTTTTAATGGTTTAAAAACTTCTCTAAATTTATGCTTGAGCTCTCCCATAGCTCTGAAATTATTTTTATTTTCAAAATTAGAGGAGTGCTTAGCCTTAAGACATGCTTAGAGGGAGGCAATCTAGTTAATTAAATCATGCATGCACCATGATGTATCATTGGATGCCCTTTCAACAACTTTCATCAAGACCACATGCAAAGGACAAGCATGGGTGGGCAGCAAGCACTGCTTTGCAGGAAATTCATGGTGGCATGTGAAGCAAGGGAGCATGAACATGACTCAAAGCAAAGACACCAAGTGGAAGGATCAATAATGCAAGCAAAGGAGTGGATGAGAAAGTTTTGGGCAGTGCAACTAGTGGAGCACGCAAGCACGAAAGTCACAAAGGGGAGATCGTCACACTGGAGGAAAACCGAGCGAGGGGAGGCACGAGACCACCCAGGCCGGTCGGCCTCCCCTATAAAAGGCACCCTCGTTGCTCGTCTTCAGCAGGCAAGTAGCTCTTCCCTCTCTCTATTTGTGTGCTCGAAGTTTTTAGTCCAGAACCGCCTTAGACTTAGCCATCCTTCCCAAGTTAGTTTTGCTCAACAAAATCACATTCTTAATCCACTCGAAGTCCATACTCCGAAATAATTCTTTAGTGCTTTGTTACCAGTTAAAACCCCGGAATTATATTAGAGAGAAGAGTGCTGCAATCATGTGGAAGGAAACCACAAGTCTCTTCACCAAGAAGAAAGAGTCATTGTCGTCCAAGACATCTTCGATGATGTCTTCGAGGAGGCACTCGGTTTCCGAGTCTCCTCGGAGCATGGAGGAGGACACGGCACCACCGAGAAGGAACGACACTCTCCTTCTCGATGGCATGAGGGCAACAAGGAGCTCGTCCATGAGGTTTACCAATCCTCAAGGGCGTAAGGTGGAGCCGCCCGTCCCACCTCGTCGATCGACCTGATCATCCGCTCCACCTCTGTACACTCCGCGGTACTCTGCATATGGCTTCATCATCATGTCGGAGTAGGAGGAGAAGAAACTCTCTCACCTTGCGAAGAGGCTTGTGGCAAATGTTGATTTAGCTCTCAACTCATTGGGTTTTGGCACGGACATAAATTATATGTTGGGGCACCTTGGATGGGTGCAATTCTCCAATGGGGTGTCGGCAAATACCCACAAGAAATTTGCCTTCGAAATCTTGATGACTATGGCGCCTATCCTTGATGAGGGGGTGCCAAGTTTATCATTCCAATTGGAGGGAATCCAGCAAGTGGTTCCCTGCGAGCAAATTAGGGAGCTACTTGGTTTCCAAAAGGGAGCTTTGGAGAAAGTAGATGTGCCAGAAGGCATGTTGGATGGATTTTGGAATTTAATCTCCGGGGAAGCCCACCAACAAAGGAATTCTATCCGGAACCCCATCATCTAAGTATTTAACTCATAGATGTGTAAAAGGATTTTGGGGAGGACGAGGGAGACAAAAGTGACGACACAGAGTTGAATTGGCTTTACTCAGCTTTAATTGCCAGGCAGCCAATAGACCCCTCCTACCTCATGATCAACTGATGGTGTTGTGAAGCAACATCAGGATCGAGAGATATTGGTTCTAGGTGGTACCTCTCCATGTTGGCCATCTCCTTGAGGCCGGGAGTTCCAAGAAATCCCGAACATCTTCTACCCGGGACCTCTCGGATTTGAATACTTGAAGCAAGGAAAATATATAAGTGGAAATGAGAGAGGAGGTTTTAATGTGGCCAAAGTGAACTTACCCCTTCCGCGTCCAAGACTTAGACTCTTCATTCAAGGGAAGGAAGATTGGTTGGAGGAAGGACTCCTTGTCCTGGCAAGGAAGAATAAAAGAGGAAGAATTGTAGAGGAGGGATCCTCCTCGGCGCAAGAGGGAGGTGCACAACAAAATTATGTGCTACTTGTTTGGAGGAATCCCTACACCGCCAAGTTATTACGGAGGGATATCAATGCAAGCATGGGGAAGTGGTGCAGCCGTGCCCCCACAAAATTATGTGGTGCCCAACGTAACCTTTGCGGAGCCCTATGCACAATATCCCCTACCACAACAAAGCATGGCCATAATCGGAGAATATGCTGCAAGAAACATGCAAAATGTTGCAGCCATCCAATCCAACGCGGCTCAAATTGGTGAAGGCAATGCAAATATTGCCTATGAACTTGGGCGTCTTAACCTAGTACCGCCGGATCAATTCGTTGGAGGAGATGTCAAAACCTATTATGAGCAAGGGTACAACTACCAAGATTATCAACACCAACCACCGGCGGAGAAGATTAGAAGAAGGAGGAGCTTTACTTTTCATTTCTTTTCCCTTTTTCTTTAATTTTCAGCTTGTGTTTGCTTATGTATGTGTAGTGTTTCAGTTTTTATTTAAATTCCAGCATGTGTGTTAGTTTGTTTTCATCATGAATAAAGTCACCACCTTGTTTTGTACCTTTGGTAAAGTTACAAAATTTATGCCATGATGATTATAATTCCCGCTTTGCCCATCTTTGTATTTGTTTTATGCATGATTAAGCTAATGCTCTCTTTAAATGCAAATCTGAATTTATCTAAATGCTAGCTTAATCTTTAGTAGATGTTATGATAAAAATAAAGACCATAGTGTTTTATGTGCTCTCAAGTTTTATATAGATTAAAGATGGTTTTTATTCTTATAAGTAATGCTAACCTTGTCATAAATATCACTTGCGTGTTGCTCTACCTATCCAGAGCCTTATATATATTTGAGTGAATAAACCTTAGTGTACAAGATTTATTTTTGGGTGAGTTATTGCAGGGCATGATTTCTCTGGCCCGAGACTAAGAAGCTGGTCATTTTGTTTTTGTGTATCTATCTTATTGCTAGCCTCTTATCCGTGCATTGTGTATCCCCACATCGGAGATCTCACAAACCTTGCCAGATATCCACCCTTAAAACCAAATATCATCTTTTGTGATTACATCCTTGACCACAACCTATCGTTGAGTATGTGTTGACGGTGTACTTTGGTACACTAAGAATGTTCATTACACTTTGGTTTGGATTTGATTATGGAACTAACCCGCCACTAGGCATGCTAATCATATAACAAGTTCATCTATGTGCATGCATTTGGAAGTGTTGTGTTTATGTAGGAAAACATGGACATAAAGGACGGATTCGCAACAAGTTCAAAGGAGCATTTACAGAGTATTGTTCGTGTTCATGAGCCCGATGAAATCACTTCCAATGGTGGCAAGGACCGAAGTGCTACGAGGAACACCCCCGGGGATTGAAGCGTAAAAGACCGAACTTCATGCGCGGAGAACCTCCATCTTGGACGCGAGGATGACATCGTCAAAATCATGCAATTGGAGGGGGCAAAGTGCATAATCACCTGAGGACCCACGGGAGCGTAGGGGCGACCGAACGGGGCCAAGATGGGCCTGGGCCGGTCGGCCTAGGCTGGCCGTCCTAGCCCACTCCGGGGGTCGGTTCGGCCCCCCTTTCCTTGCACCTGAAGGATTTTCAACCCTAAAACCCTGGAGGCACCGCCATTCGACAGGGAGAGAGCCGTTCGCACTAGGAGGCCATCCACAAGCTAGAGAGAGAGGAAGGAGATCTCCGGAGGGAGATCGTCCACCTTAAAGGAAGCACCCACAAGTGGAGAAGAAGGAAGACACCGTCGGAAGGGAAACCATGATCAACGGTGCTATGTCCAAGCACCTTGATGGGGTAATCTCCTTATTCGTCCATGGGTTGTAATCGATCTTGAGATGTAATCATACTTTGTCGGATTATCTATCTATCATCTTGTGTTGAATATACTTTAATGCTTAAGGTTAGCTACCATGCCGTAAAGGAACTATGAGCTCCAATGCTTCCTTGGATCCATTCAATACGCCGTGTCCATCATAGGTCTAGTCATGAATACCTTCACGTAGTGACGATACGAGAGGAGGGAAAGGTCGAAACCGTGGTCACAACCCCAATAGATTAGATTGGTTTTCATGTCTTTAAGCGATTGCATGTTCTAGGATCGTAGACCCATGGGCGAGTGTCTTTTATCTTGATAGCTTGATCATTCTCTCTAGTGTAGTTTAGTTGTTTTCTAGTTTAATCATAGTTAAAGTTTGAGTAGCTAGAGTGTGAAGGTAGATTGAACGCTTGTAATCCCCTTGCTCCGCGGATTGACAAGAACCTTGGGAATCCCGTGGTGAAAAAGGTGTGGGGTCCGTACGCTTGCGGATCGTAGGTGGATACGAGTTTTATACGTTAACAAGCTCCTTTTTCTCGAGGTCTTGTTGCCGGGGAGCAAGCTAGTTTACATCGTTTGGTTTGCATCTAACTTAGTTTTATAATTTAGTTTATCTTTTGTTTGCTATATCTAACATATATTATCTAGAAAACCACTTGTTTAGTTTTTGTTTTTGTTTTTTATCTTATTGTCTAGATGGCGTTCGTCAATCAACCCGTGGAAGAACCGGAGAAATCACTAAGGGATTACTCTAGCCCTCGATGTGAAGACATAAAAGTACAAGAGTCGGATTCGAAGCTCGAAACGACCAAGTATGAGACTAAATCCAAGTTCATCGAGATGGTGGCGGCAAACCTGTTTGAAGGAATGGTTACGGAGAACCCATATAGACACATAAGGCATTTCACGACGCTATGCAAAACGGTGCGTCAAGAAGGAGTTCCCGATGAATGGTTCAAATGGAATCTCTTTCCCTACTCACTTGCCGGCAATGCAAATACATGGTACTCGTTTGCGTCCTTTGAAGTTGAAGGGAATTGGAACAAGTTGACAAAGAAGTTTTGCGAGAAGTTCTTTCCAATTAGCAAGGTTCAACATCTAAGGAGACAAGTGATCACTTTCATGCAAGGAGAAGAGGAAGGGATAGACCAAGCCTGGGATAGGTTTAATGGATTGATCGAACAGACCAAAATCCCGCTTCACCTAAGACGTACTTTGCATACATTTTTCTTTTCCCTAACCCCTAGTTGCATGCGACACGTCGAAATGTGTGTGGGGATCTCATGGAGAAAACACTCACTTTAAGCCGCCAACTTCTACAAAAAGTTAGTAAAGCTAGCCGCCATGCGAAGAGATTGGGAAACAAGACTTGCGAAGAGCCGTAATACAATTTAAGGAAGAAGAAGCTTGCTGATTTTTCTAAAGAGGCAACCCCCGAAGTCACAAAAGAGGAACCAATCATGGAAAAGCTTGAACAAGAACACATAAAGTCAAGAACTACACCAAACCTAATTTCGCCACACCAAATGAGACGAACAAGAAAAGCATGTCAAGCGCGAAGCCACTAAGGAGTTCCGAACCAATGGATTGGGTTCCTATTGATTACGGAGAAGTATCTCGCCAAAGCAGAAGACTGCTCAATCAAAAGGGGAATGGCAAGAGCATTGGAAGTGGATTTCCACCGGAGAAGAAAGTTTGTAATTCATACGACCTCGAAACCACCGTGAGATTTTGAAAAGCTCTTTGGAGATGACGCTATGGATCCGAACATATTGCCGAGGTGAAGAGAATCATGGGGATCAAGCCCGAAGCATCACCATTACGCTCGCCTCGCTGAAATTTACTCAGGATCCGAAGAAGAAGAGAAGATGACGCCACACTCCCGAGTTGCAAGATCAACGGAGTTCAATGCAAGGCTTATGCGACATCTGAGCCCAAGTAAGTGTTCTATCTTCTAAAATTTACGATAAAGTTCAATACCACAACCTAGACTTAGCTCCAACATCAACGAAATTAATTATGGGAGATGGTAGAACTATCAAACCTCTAGGTTTTGCTTGCAACATGAAAGTAAAAATCTCTAGAAACTATATACCAACCGATTTCTTTGTTATTGTTGCTTACCATAGTAATCATGATCACATAATCTTAGGTAGGCCTTTTCTTAAATTGGTTGATGCCGTGTTAGATGCCGGAGAAGGAAAAGTAACAATGAACCTTAATGGAACAAAGTACACATATAACTTTCTTCGTGCTTCTGAAACACCTTACACCTTTTCCTCCCGAAGATGAAGAAGTAGAAGAGATAGATAGTTCTTGGTTTGTTGAAACCCTTAGAGACCCGCCGCAAAGAGCAATGGAAAATCAAATTAGTAATCAACAAGATGAAGAACTAGAGGAAGCGACAAAAGGCTTAGAGCCGCATGATGGTAGCGTGGAGAAGAGAAATTCCGAAGACACAGGAGAAAACCCGAGGAGCCATGTTCGAGGTAGACCTTAAACTTTTGCCCAAGGGATTAAAGTATGAATTTTTGGGCCTGCATAAAACTTATCCAAATATTGTGCGCCGACGAGTTGAGTCCCGAAGAAAAATGAAGCGTTGCTGATTTTATTAAAAACATAGGAAGGTGATTGATACTCGATTAATGATCTCAAAGGTATTAGCCCAAATTTTGCACTCATCGTATACCAATGGAAGACCAATGTAAGCCCGTAGTGGACTACCAAAGGAGGCTAACCCATGCCATGCGAGAGGTAGTAAAGAAAGAGGTTATCAAGTTACTGATGCCGTAATCATCTACCCGTTCCGCATAGCGAGTAGTGAGTCTCGCATATCAGGTAATCAAGAAAGGAGGTTTAACCGTGGTGAAGAATGAGAAGAACGAGTTGATACCGCAAAGAACCGTGACCGGGTGGCGTATGTGTATCGGACATCGTAAGCTTAACAAAGCCGACGAAGAAAGATCACTTCCCCTACCGTTCATTGACGAGATGACGGGGAGAGGTTACAAACCACGCTTATTTTTGCTTCTCGACGTATACTGGTTCATGTACCCATTCACCCTAAGATCAACATAAGACAACGTTTGCGTGCCCTTACGTAACGCTTGCATATAGGAGAATGCCCTTTTCGGCCTATGCAACGCTCCAAATTTTCAACGTTGCATGATGGCCGTATTTTCGAATTCATCAAGAAATTGTTGAAGTGTTTATGGATGATTTTACCATTTACTGAAGACGTTCATGGATTGCTTAGCAAACTTAGAAAAGGTCCTTACAAGGTGTGCGTAGGTAGATTTGGTTTTAAATTGGGAAAAGTGCCACTTCATGGTTAAGCAAGGAGAATGTGGGATGTTATATCCGAGAGAGGAATTGAAGTGGACAAGGCTAAGGTAGAGACTATTGAAAGCAACTCCCACTTGCCGTATGTTAAGTCCTTAAGGAGCTTTCTAGGCCATGTCGCATTCTATAGAAGATTTATAAAGGACTTCAAGATCACTAAGCCTTTAACGCACCTTCTTCAAAAGGATGTGGCTTTCGACTTTGATGAGAAGTGTCTAGCGGCATCTCAGACCTTGAAAAATGCATCGGTGAGTGCTCCCATCATCCAACCCTCCGATTGGAGCCAACCTTTCGAGATCATGTGTGACGCAAGTGACTACGCCGTAGTACCTGCCTTGGGTCAAAGAAAGGAAGGCCGAGTTCACGCGTTTTTACTATGCTAGCAAAACTTCTAGTGGGGCACAATTAAATTATGCCACTACTCGAAAAGGAGTCGCTAGCGGTGGTGTTCGCTTTCGAAAAATTCGGGATCTTACATCGTGAACTCGAAGGTCATTGTTTACACCGATCACGTTGTAGCCTTATCAAGTATCTCAGCTAAACCATGTTTGATTCGTTGGATCCTTCTTCTCCAAGAGTTTGATGTTGAAATTCGTGATAAAAAGGGGGTGGAGAATGTTGTGGCCGATCATTTGGTTCAGATGAATCGTGGACAAGATGATAAAGAGCCCATAGAAGATAAGATGAGAGATGACCACCTCTATAGAGTGCTTGATAAAGATACTTGGATGATCGACATCATTCGAGCAATTCGAAAGATGCCCCTCGATCATTTAGATAAAAAACACTCAAAGGAAGATAATTCAAAGTAAGAAATATTTTTGGGATGCACCATACCTCTTCAAACTTGGCAATGATCAGGTAATGAGAAGATTGTGTCAAGAGAAGAAAGGGTAGAGATTTTGAGGAAGTGCCACTTACGGAAAGTACTATGGACACTATAGCCATTTTCGAACCCAAGCAAAAGTATGGTCGAGCGGATTCTATTGGCCGTGAGATGCATGAAGATTATACTAAAAGATATGTTGCATCATGCCCCGAATGCCAAAGGACCTAAACATCTCTCAAAGAAATTCTATGCCTTTGAAATACAACTTGCAAATCGACATATTCGATGTATGGGGCATAGACTTCATGGGGCCTTTCAAAATCCATATTTCGATTCGAATACATCCTAGTCATGGCTGATTATGTATCCAAGTGGGTAGAGGCAATACCATGTCGTAAAGCTTCCACGGGAGGAGTCCATCACTATGATCAAGAACGTGATTTTTCCACGTTTCTAAGAGACACCGAGAATCTGATAAGTGATGGAGGAACTCATTTCACCTGAAGAATTTCAAAAAGTGCTTGTCCAAGTTGGGATCGCGTACACCTTCCAAACGTTTCCGTCCACTCCTTCGCTTGCATTATTGCTCCTTCCACTTGATGTTTTCGCTTTGACTCACTTCCGTACTCCCTTGCCTCACATGCATCCATGATATTCCTACAAAATAAAGCCTTGGCTGCCCCCCCATGCTCGTACTTTGCATGTGGTTTAAATATGTTGGAGGGGCATCCCGTGATGTGTCATGGTGCATGCATGGTTAGGTTAACTAGATTGCCTCCCTTTAAGGCTAAGCACTCCTCTAATTTCGAAATTTAAAAATATTTTTCAGAGCCATGCAAGAGCTCGAACATAATTTTAGAGAAGTTTTTAAACCATTAAAAACAAATGCAAGGGTATAATTTATTACGTCGATTTCGGTCTCACCGGTATAGTTTGCCTTCATTGGTTGAGAGCAAGCTTTTCCCGGCTTGATCATGAGGGCATAGGTTTAGGTCCTAATTTTGATTAGATGAGAGAGATTTTGAATGAAATAAAATTGAGTCTTAGAAAAATTCTAATCTTAGAGAAACCAAGGATATGGATTTTTAAACCAACCAAAAATCAAGTTTCAAGGTTCACGCGAGTCCTACCACATGCTGAAATTTAAATAACATAGATACAAGTCGTGGCTCTACTCGAGTGTTTTTAGCATGAAAAACAAGTCAACCACAGCACCATAATGAGGGTGAAGGGTTGAGTTTGGTTCTGAAATTTTTCTTTTTGGTTGCGGTTTCTCGAAAAAGAAGCAAACAAACACATAGGATGGTTCATGTAAAGGGTTTATGATCAAGCAAAATATTCAACCAAGAATTATGTCTCTAATATTGTTCAACCATTCTAAGTCTAAGGTTTTGCGTAGTAAAATTCAGAACTGAATTATATTTAAAAAGACTTGAAAAACCTGGAATCGGGTTGTCCTCCGGTAGCTTATTCTTGACTCGACGAAACGGGTTGCCTCCCGCTTAGCGCTTCGTTTATAGTCCATGGCCGACTTCTTCACTTGATTACTCCGGATCAACGCTCTTTGCGGGCGTTGCAATCTTGGGTACCCACTTTGGCTTAGTCATTTTTTTTGGTCTTCACGGGCGGCTTTGTCCTTTGGTCTTGACGGATGCAACAACTTCCTTGTGGCTCGGCATCTCGAACTCCGGTCCTTCGGTCATGATCTTCATGGTCTCTTCATCTCTCCCGAATGAGTTTGAGTAGCCTTCGCCGTCTTGGGACCTTGGAGTTGTCTCGGATATTCTTCTTTGTCACCAATCGGTTGTCCAGGCAAGTTGTCCCACTTGCGTCTCTAACATCTTCATCACGATGAACACCCCGCATGTGGATCTTGCCTTGGCAGCCTTTAGGTGTTGAGCTTCTTTCTCCATCTCCATCTTCTCCATCCTCGTTGATCTTGAATGGACTTCCGGCGTCTTGACTTGGAGGTGGTGATTCCCTTGGAGATTTTGATGGTACTTCGAGCTTGTGTTGCACGTCACCTTTGCTCGTAAAGTTTTCCTGGATCATCCACAAAAAAGTTTTGGGTTTCTTGGAGAGGTAGCCAACCATCTCCGGTTAGGGTTAGTAATAAAACAAAAATCTAAACGAGAAAAGAAAAAAAATTAGGGTTAATCAAAACTAGATTAGATTGACTCTTTTTTTTTTTGAGGATGATCAAACATAAGAGATGCAAAAGAAAATCAAAAGAAAAACTGAAAGATAAGCGATACTAGATCGGATCTTGATTGCTTGTTCCCCGGCAACGGCGCCGGGGAAAAAGGGGCTTGTTGACGGTTAATAGTTGTATCAAAGTTCGTTTGTGACTTGCAAGCGGACAAGTCTCCCGTCGTAGTCAAGGGACCCTTCTTCCCTCGAGTGGTGAACCCAAGGTATCGAATCCGTGGAACAATGTGCAACGCAAGGATTCAATCTAGTAAAGCAAGGTAAGCTATCTTATGAAGGTAAGTTGCATCTAATCTACTAACTCATAAAGAAAACGAATCTAATCTAATCTACTAAAGAGGTAGCAAGAGAAAGCAAGAGATAACCAATCTAGAGAATCTAGATCATGCTTATGTTGTAGCTCCAAACAAGATAGATGAAGATAGCAAAACGAATCTCATTAAAAGCATCTTTAAATCGTGGCCTTCCCATCCGACTCCGAAAACATCCGCCTTTCGAGACCCCCGTTCGTCACAACGTATCCCTATTCATGCGGGGAGCTTAGGGCGAGTTCGATAGAACAACTTGAAATCACTTGGCCGGTCCGTATGCACCTCTAGCCACCGCGGCTACAAGAGCACCCTATGTAATCTAGCTATAGACTAGATCGTAGAAGAAGCAAAACCAAGAAGAAATCAAAATCATCGAGAAGGCACTTAATCGCTAGAAATCGGATTCACTTACAAACTTCACCATGAATGATTACATGAACAAGATCACCACCGGGGCCCTCCCTCGATCTTGATCCTCGCTCCGAGCTCCGACGTGGTCTTCCATGCAAGGTTCCCACGTCGGCCGGGGAAACCCTAGACAACTAGCACGACCTTCATCTTCAAGTTGGTGTCCCTCAAGCTTCTCTCGCTCCTCGGCGGCGGAATACGACTTCGGTTCGCGTGGCTCTCGGTCGGGGGACTATAAATAGCCCGATTGGCGGCTAGGGCAAAGGAGGGCGGATTTGGGCCCTAAATGGGCTCGGGGGCCGACCGGATCGGGCCGGCCGGCTCCGGGCCCATTTAGGCCCGGCCCGCCGGCTCCTTTGCCCGAGGTCGGTTCCCTTGCTTCCCGGATGCTTCCCCTTCGCATGTAGGTCCATGTCGTCGGTTTCTCTCCGAATTGGACTCAACTCCTTGTCTTGCAAGATTCAGCACTTTTCTGGTCAGGTCCCTGGAGTCTGTCGTCTTCTCGGATCAAGTCCCCGGCTTTTTGGAGTTAAGTTTGCTTCATTGCATGACTTGTTCAGGGCTTCAAGGTCTTGTCATGAGGTGCTTGATGAACTTACCCCGAAAGTCTTGCATTCAACACTATATCCCTGCATAAACATTAAACTCCAAAAACGACATGCACACGTGAACTTGTTATACCACGGGGGTTAGTACCAATGGATAAGGTATAAAACTCATGCCAACACCGAAGGTAAACTCATGGCTAGGTTGACGGATTTTGACCGTCAACATCTCCCCCATGCTTAAACCTTGCTCGTCCTCGAGTAAGCCTTCGATGGATATCATTATTGCCAAACAATGTTTAAACCTTGCACTTGATCATACATGAAAAAAAACATAATGCTCTCAAAAGTTTAATTCGTTAAAGTTCCATAATGTACTAGCCTTCATCTCTACGGAGGGTAGATTCTTATTAAGCTTATCCCACAAGTATTAACATGCTCACAAAGTTTTAAATAGATCTCAGAATTTTTGAAATGAAGAACGAGATAAGAAAAGCTAAACCAAATTCACAAATTTAAATCATCTCGTGTATTGCTCATGAACTCTCATCTCACTTGTCTCTCAAGCCTATATATTCTACTCCTTTCCCTCTCATATATATGTGGTAGGCTTTATATGGAGCTTTGGGAAAGTTTAGTCCTAACAAGAATTTATAAATGAGGTGTTGTCAAAACAAGACAAGCTTCTCATGGTCTTACCGAGACTCGTCAAAAAGGTCATTGGAAAAATAATGTTAAATCAAGGAGGGGAAAGAGAAAAATACACACACTTTAGATGAGTGGACATGTGCAAATGGCAAAGAGTGATCCCGAGGCACAAAGGAAGTCCTCGTTATCGGATTGCACATGGTTGGAAAATGAGAATGGATCTTTTTATCTTGAAGCCTTGAATGCACTCTTAGAGGACCGGGGAGTTCACTTTACGCACAAATATATTTTTTTCTCTTTCTCATATTTCTCATTCTTTTCTTTCTTTCATTCATTCTTTTTTTTTCTTTCCTCGTCATATATTCAGTCCATGACTTTCACAACGAAGTTTTGATTTTTTATACCTTAAAAGTCATGAATATCACTGGATTTTTTTTCTTTCATCATTATATATATATTTTTAAAATACTCCCTTTTGTACTCTAAAACTACACCGTACCTACCTCCTCCCCCATGCTTAGACGTTGCTCGTCCTCGAGCAAAGAGGCGAAAAATAAGGCAGGTACCGGAGATATTTTTCCTTGGAGAGATACTTGAAATCTTCAACGTTGGCACCGTCTTGCGATCTTCCTTGAATTGATGATCCATTCTCAATGATAGGTTGTGGTCAAGGAGGTAATCACAAAAAGATGATATTTGGTTTAAGGGTGGATATCCGGCGAAGTTTGTGAGATCACCGATGTGGGGATACACAATGCACGGATAAAAGGCTAGCACAAAGATAGATACGCAAAAACGGAATGACCAGCTTCTTAGTCTCGGGCCAGAGAAATCATGGCCTGCAATAACTCACTCAAAAATAAATCTTGTACACTAAGGTTTATGCACTCAAATATATATAAGGCTCTGGATAGGTTGAGCAACACACAAGTGATATTTATGACAAGGTTAGCAATATTTTTGAGCATAAAAGACATCTTTAATCTATTCATAACTTGAGAGCACATAAAACACTATGGGTCTTTATTTTAATCATAACCTCCGCTGAAGATTAAGCTAGCATTTAGATAATTTCAGATCTGTATTTTTAAGAGAGCACTAGTTCAAACATGCATAAGTCAATTACAAAGATAAACAAAGCGGCAATTATAATCACATATCATCATGGCACAAACTTTGTAACTTTACCAAAGGTAAAAACTTGGTGGCGACATTATTCATGATGAAAATAAACACTAAGATACATGCTGAAAAATTAAACTAAAAACTGAAAATTAAAGCAAAGCTGAAAATACTACGCAAACATAGGCGCAAACAAGCTGAAAATTAAAGAAAAAGGGGGTAAAGGGAAGATAACTAAAGCTTCTCCTCTCTCTAATCTTCCGCCGGTGGTTGATATTGATAGTCTTGGTTGTTGTACCCTTACTCATAATGCACCACTCCTCATATGAATTGTCCGACGGTGCTAGGTGAAGGTGTCCAAGCATATAGGTGACGTTTGCATTTCCTTCACCCATTTAGTTTGCATTGGTTTGGATGGCTGCAATAATTTGCATGTTCCTTGCAGCGTATCCTCCAATGGTGGCCACATTTTGTTGTGGTTGAGGAAGGTGTGCATAGGGCTCCGCAAGGGCTACGTTGGGCACCGCAAAAATGGTGGGGGTATGGCTGCACCACTCCCCCATGCTTGCATTGGTACACCACCGTAGTAATTTGGCGATGCCGGAATTTCTCGAATGGTGGAACATAATTTTGTTGTGCACCTCCTTCTTGGGCCATAGAAGATCCTTCTCCTATAATTCTTTTCTTTTATTATTTTTTTTTCTTCGCCGGCACAAGAAGTCCTTCCTCTAACCGATCTTCTTCCCCTAAAGAAAAGTCTTAATCTTCAATCCGGAAGGGGCAAATTCACCTAGGCCACTTCGAAGCCTCCTCTCTCATCTTCACTCTTATATTTTCCTTTCTTCATATATTCCTAGGGAAGTCCCGGGTAGGAGATGATTTGGGTTCCTTGTAATACCCGGTTTTAAAGAGATAGCCAATATGGAGAGGTAACACCCCGAACCAATATCTTCCGAACTCGATGTTGCTAACAACACCACCGGTTGATCATAGGTGAGTGGGGTCTATTGGCCACTTGGCAATCAAAGCCATGTAAAGCCAATTCAACTCCGTGTTGGTTATCTTTGTCTCTCTTGTTCTCCCAAAAATCCACTTGCACAAAAGTGACACACTTGGATAATGGGTTCGGATAGTTTTTTTTTTCGTTGATGGTCTCTTCCCGTGATCATACTCCAAAAACCTTCCCATGTGCCTTCATGCACATCCACTTGTTCCGGAGCTCCCTTTTGAAAATAGGAGACACTCGCCCATGCGTCTACGATACTAGAACATGCAATCATTTCGAATCATGAAAACCAATCTAATCTATCGGGGATTGTGTTGAATGGATCCAAGGAAGCATCGAGGCCTATACTCCCTTTCCGGCATGGTTGCTAGCCTTAAGCATTAAAGTATTTTCAACACAAGATGATAGATAGATAATCCAACAAAGTGTGATTACATCTCAAGATCGATTACAACCCATGGATGAAAGGAGATTACCCCATCAAAGTGCTAGAAATAGCATCATTGATCAAGGTTACCCTTCTGACGATGTCTTCCTTCTTCTCCACTTGTGGGCTCCCTCCAACGGAATGAGAGACTCAAGCACTCCTTCATCAAGGGTATGCGCCATGGTCACGAAAATTTCCTAGGCGAATTCCTTGTGGGTGTTTGCCGACACTCCGTTAGAGAATTGCACCGGTGTCCCGTGTGAAACCCAATATGTGGAGAGCTTGGTCGTCGATGTCGACGTTCGCTACAAGCCTCTACTTAAGGCGAGCGAGCTTCTTCTCCTCCTCCGTCATGATGACATACCCCTCGGAATACCGCGGAGCGTATGGAGGTGGAGCGGATGATCGTGTCAAGTGGCGAGGTTGGACAAAGCGGCTCCTCCATATGTTATTGAAGTTTGGTAAACCTAATAAACGAGTTTTGTGTGGCCCTCATGCCACCAAGGAGAAGAGTGTGGTTCCTCCTCGGCGGTGCCGTGTCCTCCTCCATACTCCAAGGAAACTCGGAAACCGAGTGCCTCCTCGAAGAGGTTGTCGATGATGGCTTAGACGACGATGATCCCTTCTTCTTCGGTGAAAAGACTTGTAGTTTTCTTCCTTGATTGCAGCACTCTCCCTCACAAATAAATATCCGGGGTTTTCACCCGGTAACAAGGTACACAAATATTATTTTGGAGTCCGGACTTTGAGTGGATTAAGGATGTGATTTGTTGCATGAAACAAACGCGGTGGATGGCTAAGTCTAAGGTGATTCCGGCCTACAAACTAGAGCACACGAACAAAGAGTTGGATGAAAGACTACCTCTCTCCTCCTCTTGGCTCGGTTCTTCTCTAGTGCATTTTGCTTCGTGATCGCGTACACCTTCCAAACGTTTCCGTCCACTCCTTCGCTTGCATTATTGCTCCTTCCACTTGATGTTTTCGCTTTGACTCACTTCCGTACTCCCTTGCCTCACATGCATCCATGATATTCCTACAAAATAAAGCCTTGGCTGCCCCCCCATGCTCGTACTTTGCATGTGGTTTAAATATGTTGGAGGGGCATCTCGTGATGTATCATGGTGCATGCATGGTTAGGTTAACTAGATTGCCTCCCTTTAAGGCTAAGCACTCCTCTAATTTCGAAATTTAAAAATATTTTTCAGAGCCATGCAAGAGCTCGAACATAATTTTAGAGAAGTTTTTAAACCATTAAAAACAAATGCAAGGGTATAATTTTTATTACGTCGATTTCGGTCTCACCGGTATAGTTTGCCTTCATTGGTTGAGAGCAAGCTTTTCCCAGCTTGATCATGGGGGCATAGGTTTAGGTCCTAATTTCGATTAGATGAGAGAGATTTTGAATGAAATAAAATTAAGTGAGGCTTAGAAAAATTCTAATCTTAGAGAAACCAAGGATATGGATTTTTAAACCAACCAAAAATCAAGTTTCAAGGTTCACGCGAGTCCTACCACATGCTGAAATTTAAATAACATAGATACAAGTCGTGGCTCTACTCGAGTGTTTTTAGCATGAAAAACAAGTCAACCACAGCACCATAATGAGGGTGAAGGGTTGAGTTTGGTTCTGAAATTTTTCTTTTTGGTTGCGGTTTCTCGAAAAAGAAGCAAACAAACACATAGGATGGTTCATGTAAAGGGTTTATGATCAAGCAAAATATTCAACCAAGAATTATGTCTCTAATATTGTTCAACCATTCTAAGTCTAAGGTTTTGCGTAGTAAAATTCAGAACTGAATTATATTTAAAAAGACTTGAAAAACCTGGAATCGGGTTGTCCTCCCGTAGCTTATTCTTGACTCGACGAAACGGGTTGCCTCCCGCTTAGCGCTTCGTTTATAGTCCATGGCCGGACTTCTTCACTTGATTACTCCGGATCAACGCTCTTTGCGGGCGTTGCAATCTTGGGTACCCACTTTGGCTTAGTCATTTTTTTTGGTCTTCACAGGCTGGCTTTGTCCTTTGGTCTTGACGGATGCAACAACTTCCTTGTGGCTCGGCATCTCGAACTCCGGTCCTTCGGTCATGATCTTCATGGTCTCTTCATCTCTCCCGAACTAGTTTGAGTAGCCTTCGCCGTCTTGGGACCTTGGAGTTGTCTCGGATATTCTTCTTTGTCACCAATCGGTTGTCCGGCAAGTTGTCCCACTTGCGTCTCTAACATCTTCATCACGATGAACACCCCGCATGTGGATCTTGCCTTGGCAGCCTTTAGGTGTTGAGCTTCTTTCTCCGTCTCCATCTTCTCCATCCTCGTTGATCTTGAACGGACTTCCGGCGTCTTGACTTGGAGGTGGTGATTCCCTTGGAGATTTTGATGGTACTTCGAGCTTGTGTTGCACGTCACCTTTGCTCGTAAAGTTTTCCCGGATCATCCACAAAAAAGTTTTGGGTTTCTTGGAGAGGTAGCCAACCATCTCCGGTTAGGGTTAGTAATAAAACAAAAATCTAAACAGAAAAGAAAAAAAAATTAGGGTTAATCAAAACTAGATTAGATTGACTCTTTTTTTTTTTGAGGATGATCAAACATAAGAGATGCAAAAGAAAATCAAAAGAAAAACTGAAAGATAAGCGATACTAGATCGGATCTTGATTGCTTGTTCCCCGCAACGGCGCGGGAAAAAAGGGGCTTGTTGACGGTTAATAGTTGTATCAAAGTTCGTTTGTGACTTGCAAGCGGACAAGTCTCCCGTCGTAGTCAAGGGACCCTTCTTCCCTCGAGTGGTGAACCCAAGGTATCGAATCCGTGGAACAATGTGCAACGCAAGGATTCAATCTAGTAAAGCAAGGTAAGCTATCTTATGAAGGTAAGTTGCATCTAATCTACTAACTCATAAAGAAAACGAATCTAATCTAATCTACTAAAGAGGTAGCAAGAGAAAGCAAGAGATAACCAATCTAGAGAATCTAGATCATGCTTATGTTGTAGCTCCAAACAAGATAGATTAAGATAGCAAAACGAATCTCATTAAAAGCATCTTTAAATCGTGGCCTTCCCATCCGACTCCGAAAACATCCGCCTTTCGAGACCCCCGTTCGTCACAACGTATCCCTATTCATGCGGGGAGCTTAGGGCGAGTTCGATAGGACAAGTTGAAATCACTTGGCCGGTCCGGTATGCACCTCTAGCCACCGCGGCTACAAGAGCACCCTATGTAATCTAGCTATAGACTAGATCGTAGAAGAAGCAAAACCAAGAAGAAATCAAAATCATCGAGAAGGCACTTAATCGCTAGAAATCGGATTCACTTACAAACTTCACCAAGAATGATTACATGAACAAGATCACCACCGGGGCCCTCCCTCGATTTTGATCCTCGCTCCGAGCTCCGACGTGGTCTTCCATGCAAGGTTCCCACGTCGGCCGGGGAAACCCTAGACAACTAGCACGACCTTCATCTTCAAGTTGGTGTCCCTCAAGCTTCTCTCGCTCCTCGGCGGCGGAATACGACTTCGGTTCGCGTGGCTCTCGGTCGGGGGACTATAAGTAGCCCGATTGGCGGCTAGGGCAAAGGAGGGCGGATTTGGGCCCTAAATGGGCCACGGGCCGACCGGACCGGGCCGGCCGGCCCGGGCCCATTTAGGCCCGCCGCCCGCGGGCTCCTTTGCCCGAGGTCGGTTCCCTTGCTTCCCGGATGCTTCCCCTTCGCATGTAGGTCCATGTCGTCGGTTTCTCTCCGAATTGGACTCAACTCCTTGTCTTGCAAGATTCAAGCACTTTTCCGGTCGGGTCCCCGGAGTCCGTCGTCTTCTCGGATCAAGTCCCCGGCTTTTTGGAGTTAAGTTTGCTTCATTGCATGACTTGTTCAGGGGCTTCAAGGTCTTGTCATGAGGTGCTTGATGAACTTACCCCGAAAGTCTTGCATTCAACACTATATCCCTGCATAAACATTAAACTCCAAAAACGACATGCACACGTGAACTTGTTATACCACGGGGGTTAGTACCAATGGATAAGGTATAAAACTCATGCCAACACCGAAGGTAAACTCATGGCTAGGTTGACGGATTTTCACCGTCAACACCGCCGCCGCTCGGTGCTAAGCTCCTCCGCCCGTGCTCGTCGCCGGCCAACCACTCTAATAGCTCCGGTAGATGCTAGTGAAGCACCAAGGCCCGCTTGTTGCCCAGCCCCGCGCCTCCTTGCCACTTTTCCCCGAGCCGCCGTGGGTGCCGCCGCCGCGCGCCCTCGCCGGAGCTCGCCTCGACCCCGCCACCACCGCCAATCAACCGAGGGTGAGGCCAATTGCACTCCTGTGCCGCATGTTGCTCTGGACCGGCCCCACATCGCCGCCGGCGAGCCCTCCCGCCGCCGCCGAGGGCATGGTTGTGAATCCAAGGGCCTAGTTGCAAGGAAACTTAACTTAGTTTTATTGCAGATCAGTCCAAGGTCTTAGAAAATTCCTAGAAATTCACAGAAAAATCAGAAAATTCCCAAACTAATTTTTTAGGCTTCAGGATGTTAAACCCCACCTCCTTGTTGTACACTTATGGCTAGATTCAAAATAGTTTGGGCAGGAAAATTTCAAATGTGTTATACTTGAATCTGTCCTAATTTGAAAAATATAACTTTTTCGTAGCTGAGCTTTGGTTATGTTGTGAGTTAGGATATGACTAGATGCTGTGCCAAAATTTGCACAAAGTTATGCAGTAGATTTTGCTAGACAAATTCTTTTGCATTCTTGCGAAGAATCGCTTAGATGATTTTTTTCTGTTAAATATATTTATGTTCTTGAGCCCAACTTGTGCACACTGTCTTGTGATGTCAAAAGGCACATCTTGTGAATTAATCATGAATTTCGAGTTAACAGAAATAATTATTCTCGATTAATGCATGTTTTTCTTTGTAAATTAATAAACCAAGTTCAGTAGAGATTCTATGTGAACATGCTGGCTTTTTGGACTTGTTTAGGACCAGAGAACATGCACAAGAAAGTTTGGATCATTTTGATGCTTAATTATTTTTATATGCATTTAAGTTGAATCACTAGCTAGCCTTTGTTATTTTCCCCAATATTTATTTTCCTAGCATCCAACACTTACATGTGGCTCCAATGGACCAGGATAGGTGCTAGTAGGCTTGAGAAACACTCATTTGATTTTTGGTAATTTAGTTGATTAATAAAAAGCTTAAATGCTCTTTTAATATTAAAGGGGAATTAAATAAAGAAAAATCCCTAATTAATTCTTTTCCTTTTTGAAGAGTATTATTGAATATAATTAAAAGATAATTAATTATCATCACCGATAAGAAATTAATTCATAATAAAAATATTAATTACACCTTTATTGGTGAAGAAAAAAAGGAAATGAAGCTTTCACATGAAGTGTTAAGCTTAATTAAAAACCTTTATTCAAATGTGGAATAAAAAGAGTAACCCATGTACAACCAATAACCTTCCTAAAAGAGAAACACTATCTACATGCTTGTTAAGGTGAATATGACCAACTAGAGTTGGATAAGACAACAAACTATCACATCACCTAAAGTGCTTTGCATTCCGTGTAGATCTTCCGGACGGAGATTACTCCCCGGTCCCGGAAACCGAGGAAGGCGGAACGGAAGGTTCACCGCAAGACGTGGACGTACTCGACACCGAGGGTGCCCAAGCTAACATAGTGACGAAGGCAAGCTCCGTGCATCTAACCTAGTTTTCAAATTCTTTATTCAATTATCTATGAATGATTGCGCATTTACGTTCGGGAGTTGAATGGAACCCTAGATGCATGATCCCTAGGTACCTTTGGTCCCTACTAGTATGATAGGTCGATAGTCGCTAAGCTATAGGACCGTTACAAGTCGGGTGATGACCTCACTCGCGAGAATAGGTTCCTAGATAGGAATCATACTATATCCTTAAATGGATTGCTCACGTGGTAAGAGCATGGGATGCGGGCTCCGGTCCGGTGGTTATGTGGGTTAAGTTTTTGAACGTACTAAGCACATGCGGTTATGGGGCCGGTAAGCCTAGTACCATAATGAGGCGGTTAGGGATCCTACGGTTACTACTCTTGGGATTCGCTCTCACGGCTCGCCACCGGTGGTGTATGGTGACTCCGGTTATCTCGCGGGGTATGCCGGATAGCTCGCACCAAAGATCGTAAGATTCGATCCCAACCCGAGGATTTATGGGGGCGGCCGGGGAGTTGTCCTCGCGGGGGCAAGCCGACCGTGTGGTTGGGTCTACCTTGCAAGGTTTAAATCAATCGATTGTCGGCCTCTCACCGTTATCCGAGACTACTTACTCCACTAGTCATGTGATCCCTAATGATCGAAGTTGATGAATATGGTGTTTGATTAATTGTATTGTACAACCTTGCTTGTACTAGTTGGCTAATGTAGTAAAGACTAAACTACTATAACTTGTGCTAAAATCTTGAAAATAAGGACCTACTCTTTGTTACTTTTTAGCAAAAGCAACCCAAAGTAGCCAAACAGCCTTTCACGGTCTAGAATTGGTGAAGTAGTTATCACCGACGGGTAAGACTTGCCGAGTATTAGTATACTCGGCCTTGCTATAATGTGTTGATCCAGGTAATGCCTTCGGTGATGTGTGGCCCGGTGAGATCCCGCCGGCCGGGAGCCGGAGTGGGTGCGGGACGACTACCGAAGCATCATGGATGGCCTCCCGTGGTGACTTTGCCGCCGCTAGTTAATTCCACTCGTCTTTTCAAAACTCGAACTATTTCGTCATGACAAAAACTATGGTTTGTAATAATTAAACCCTACGGGGTGTGAATTTGGATATGAATGTTGTTGTATCTCTGGACTCGCCTTCGAGTGAGTTTTAATGCATATATCTGATCCTTGTTGCTTTTCAAGTGATTTACCGGGCGTTAACCCGGTGACTTACGACAGGATGGTACTTTATTGTTGCTTAATGACCAAAGTGGATCGGTCTTAAGCGATAGTACGGTACTTTCCGGGTGGGTTGTCACAAATGAAATGTGTTCCGGAAAAACTAAGGAACTTTGTTGTTGGTCGATTTTGAAGTTCTATAGGAAAGTTTTGAGAACGTGCAAGAAAACTAATCCAGCCTTAAGAAGCATTTGGGCTTTGACCACAGATTAGGGTGTTGACCAAGGTTCTTTGTGCAAAAGTGTGACTCCCTAAGTTAAACATGATTAGAGGCTACTTAATCCCGATTATTAAGGCCGAGGTGATGTCATAAGCAAAAATAAACATCGGTGGATGCTACAATGGGAGCCGATAAAAATTCTTCTAGAAGGAGGTTGAAACTCCGACAAGATGAACTCGCTCGGTCGGACCCCCAAAATCACACGCTCCGCACTTCTACCTTCCGTTTGCCAAAACCATGTAGCCACCGGAGTGCTACTAGCCCTTGGAACAAACACTACCAAGAACCTCAACACACACGCACCCATGACGGCGGAAACAACTCGAAAGCCGGCTATCCGGAGGGGGCGGTTAGACCGGGTATGGGGGGCGGTTAGACCGCCTCCACGAGGCAACTAAGAAATCCTCCGAAACACCTCTTCCGAGCACCAAAACGCACCACGGTTTCACCAACGAGAGATCTCCGGTCAAGACCATGCTAGCTACCGAAAATCTTGGCGAAAACCAAAACTCCACCCGGGGGCCTAGGGGCGGTTAGACCGGCTACCGGGGCGGTCTAACCTCCCCGTACCCGGCCTACGAACTCCAACCAAGAGCACCTAGCAAACGGCACGAGAACGACCCGAAATTTCACCCGGACGCTCCCTCGATCAAGGGGAACAAACTCACGAGAGGAAAATCCGGCGAAACAAAACTTTGACCTAGAAACCCCGTGGCGGTTAGACCGCACCCTCCAGGCGGTTAGACCGCCTCTCCCGGAAAAACAGCCCCGCGGGTCAAACCCTAACTTCCTCGCGCCGATCTCCCGAATCACTCCACGGATTGCAGCGAAACTTCGGGATTAGCCGGGTTACCTCCCGGGCAACCTCTACCTCAAAGGAATCGACCCGAAATGCTCACAATCAAGAGGAATCGAAGAAATCGCTTCTCGAGGTCAAGAACTCGCCCAACTCGAAAAACCACCAAATCGAGTCCGATTCAAGAGAGATTTTGGGGCAAAGTCACCAGCCAAAGAGGCACAAGATCCTCACACGTGACACCCACCAAGGACCCCAAGAAATCGTCCTCAAAACACCGCCAACAAGAGCTCCGAAAATCAACACAAAGAAGGAAGGGAAAACCACCTTGAGGAACAACGCCGAACCATCTATACATACCAAGAAAGGTTCGTACAAGGTCTAGCTTGCCACCCAAACATCCATCCCTCTCTCTACATCTCACATGATGCTCTCAAGCTAGTTCTAGGAAAAACTAGGGAAAAAGGAGAACGAAAATGGAAAAACAAATGAGCTAGGGTTCCAAGAGTTGGCTCCCATCCATCCACTCAATGAGTATATATGGAGGCACCCAAAAGACTAAACTACCCTCACCTAATAACTAGGGATACAAGCCCCTCAAGGGCGGATTTGGAAGTCTTCGTAATTTTCTCATCGGACGGATGCCCGGCGACCGCAACTTGCTTAGCGTCGACGCAAGCCTTGCGATCCGGACGCGTGTCCTCCGCTTTGAAGCATCTCGGCGCCGGCGGCCAGGGCGGTCAGACCGCCCCCCGGGCGCTAGGACCGGCCCGGACAATCCGACCGGCCCCAGGCGGTCTGACCGCCCCTCCTGGGCGGTTGAACCGGCCTGGGTGGCCGCACCTCCTCGTTGAGTCTTCGGCCTCGGTTTTGTGGCTCAACCGAGTAACCTAGTGGTTTTCTGGTGAACCACTGCAAACCCCGCGAACTCGGTGTAGCCTCCGCCAATCTCCACTCATGACTCGGCTCCCACGTAGACCCGACTCGACCTTGGTTTTGAGGCTCTACCAATAAACCGTCCACGACTTCATCTTCTCGTTCATGCCACCATGCGGCCCGCACTTGACCCCACCGGCCACCGGTCCCTCGAATGAACCCTACTTGTCTTTTCCACACCGGAGGCCTCACCGACAATGACCTTTCGCGCTTGACCTTCACCCGCACCAACACGAGTCAAGCCGCAACCCGCACCCGCAATACTTAGCTAAGAATCAGTCCACACAACGTTGTCAATCACTCATCACACAAGGAAGCGACCATCCACCGGTCCTCGAACCACACATGGTCCTCAATCTCCCCCTTGATGAGTGCATTGACAACACCCACATGATGTAACACGAGAGAAAAGAAAAGAAACAAATAAAAAGAAACCTCAACAAGCGATCGAAAGCCAAAGAAAGACAAAGAACAAAATCACTTGAGGAAGACAAGTCTCGGACCCCTTAGGCAAGGGCAACGGCTCGACACATCCGAGACAAAAACCATCTCAAACAAAGAGCGCAAACCACCGAACCAAAACTCGAACACCACAAAGAGCTCCCCCCGCACATATGCAAACTCCCCCCGAGCCACAAGACACTCCCCCTAAACCAATGCAAAGAATGCAACTCCGGGAATGCAACAAAGAGCAGAAAACTGCTCACTCTGCCCAGGGTGGTTAGACCGCCTACCCCAGGCGGTTAGACCGCCTACCACACAACTGACCGCCTGGGGGCAGTTAGACCGCCCCATGTGACCGGCCCAGCACCAAATTGCTCAAAATTTGCCTGAACCAATCGGAACACCTTCCAAACACTCCCAGGTACCCAAAGCATGCACAAACTTTCCCCCCTTGTTGACAATGCATGAATCAAGGCAAAATGCGAAAAGTTTCAACATATAGCTTCTCAAATATACAAAATTCATCACAAGGAGCTACACAAGTCCAAATGAGCAAGTTAGATACTCGACAGTTCGTAATGACCTTGACTACATGATCACCAAGTTTCACAACCATTAGACAAGGCTAAAAAGAATTTGAGTAATTTTGCGAAAATTTACTCTCTCACAAGCAAAAACCTAAACATGAGCAAAACATGTCAAAATGGCAAAGCCACACAAACTTCATGCTAGGACAGCCATTCTAATCATGAGACGATCACAAACACCTACAAGCACCTCATGTCATGTCAAAGCCACCGAGTCATGTGCCTACTTCTATATATGAGACTTCTCATTGGCGGGCATCATGCAACGGTTTAGCACCCAAAGCAAATTAATTTCAGCACATATGACATGGGAGCATATTTTACAAGCATTTTTCATTTCATTTTCAGATTTATAAATGGTACATTAAATGTCTTTGCGACAAAAAGGAACTTATGCCCCTCCACAAGATGAAGCAAGAGGGCTAAACATTCATGATGGCAAATGATCCTTTGGCCCCATATGATCAATAAACTAGCTATCCAACCACAAATTAAGCATAACAAAGCCACTAAAATATGTCAAGATCATATAAAGGCATTTACACATGAGAGAGCATATATGTGACATTTTTCAAAAATATAGCCATCAACCATGGATCATTCATCAAGATCATCAAGAGCTAAGCCAAACTAACCATAGCATACCAAACAAGCTCACAAAAACATATATAGCATCCCATGGTGAACAATGTATATAGGAGAAGCTTTTCCTATCCAATGCATATGATACAAAATGCGTGCAATCTAAGATACAAGGATGCCTATACATCATGTTACATATGCCATGCCAAATGCAAGAAATGCAGAAAGGAAACTATACATATGCTACAAAGGAGCTCCCACACACTCGACTCAAGAAATCAAACACACCAAGTTCCCCCCGCAAACGAGTGAAAGTTGCTTGATATAGGGGTTTGGTGAAAATATCGGCTAGTTGGTCATGTGTGGGTACATGGATCAAAGCTATCTTTCCTTTCTCTATGTTGTCTCTCAGAAAATGATACCTCACTTCTCTGTGCTTGGTTTTGGAATGGAGCACCGGGTTCTTTGCAACGCTTATGGCACTGGTGCTATCACATTGAAGTGGGACATGGGTATACTCCTCACCAAAGTCACTCATGGTGTATGAAATCCAAAGGAGACGAGAGCAACAACTAGCAGCGGCAACATACTCGCCTCGGTAGTGGATTGAGCAACACTCGATTGTTTGCGGGAAGACCAAGACACCAAAGAAGAACCCAAAGACCGCCAAGTCCCAGAAGTGGACTTCCTATCCAACCGACACCCGGCAAAATCCGCGTCTAAAAATCCATGAAGCGCCAAAGAAGAGGACGTGGAGTACCAAAGGCCGAAGTCGGGAGTGTGACGTAAGTACCTGAAAATTTGCTTCACCGCTTGCCGATGCGAAGTCCTCGGAGACGCTTGAAAACGAGCGCACAGACACACCGATAATTGTATGTCCGGCCTCGTCGCCGTCAAGTAGAGGAGTGACCCGATCATGCTCCGGTACTCCTTCTGGTCCACGTGTTCACCTTCCTTGTCCGCATCAAGAGTTGTAGCCATACTCATCGGCGTCGTCATAGCCTTGGAATCCTCCATCTTGAACTTCCGCACAATGTCCTTGGTGTACTTGGCTTGGTGCACAAATGTTCCTTCCTTTGATTGTTTGATTTGTAGTCCGAGCAAGAAGCGCAACTCGCCCATCATGCTCATCTCAAATTCCCTGCTCATATCCTCTCGCAAACCTTGCAACAAGAGAGTTAGACGAGCCACCAAAGACAATATCATCCACGTACACCCGCACAATCGGGATATCTCCGCTTTCCGCCTCGGCAAAAACAAGGTCTGATCGACCTTCCCCATCTCAAAACCTCTCTCAAACAAGAACCCCCTCAACCTACCATACCAAGCTCTAGGCGCCTGCTTCAACCCATACAGCGCCTTCCTCAACTTGTACACCTGGTGGGGGTACTTCTCACTCTCAAACCCCGGAGGTTGCCTCACATACACTTCTTCCTCCAACACACCATTCAGAAAAGCACTCTTCACATCCATTTGGTGCAACTTGAACCCTTTAGCCACGGAAAAGGCTAGAAGGATCCTAATCGCCTCCAAACGAGCTACGGGAGCAAAGGTCTCCTCGTAGTCAATCCCCTCCTTCTGAGTGAACCCTTGAGCAACAAGCCTCGACTTGTTCCTCACAACCTCACCTTTCTCTCCCTCTTTGTTCTTCCACACCCACTTTGTACCAATCGGCTTAAACCCCGGGGGAGGGTCAACCAACTCCCAAACCCGATTCCTCTCAAAGTTCTCCAACTCCTCATGCATCGAATTAACCCAATTGTGATCGGATAGTGCGTGTCTAATATCTTTGGGCTCAAAAGTAGCAACAAATGCAGCATGAGCGAAATGGGAGTTCTTTTGAACCCTTGACCATGTAGTGTGTTCATTCACGTCGCCGATGATCCTCGAAGCTGGGTGATCCACTTGTACTCGCCGGGGAGGTTCTCGCCTCGATGCTACCTCCCCCTCAACATCAGCTTCTCCTCGTTCTTGATTTGTCGTCGTAGGTGTAGTAGAGGGTCCGTCCATCACCGTAGTCGAAGTAGTGGGTACATGTTCAGCCGGGGGCACCGCACCGCCATCTTCATCGTCTCCATGTTCATGCTCCTCCTCTTGAAAGATCTCCTCGCCAAGCTCATCATCACCTGCACACTCAAAGACAAGCTGACTACGTGGCTCTGTCTCGTCGAAGGTTACCTCGCAAGTCTCCACGATTTGGTTAGTTTCAAGATTGAGCACACGATATGCTCTAGAATGAGATGCATAACCACAGAAAATACCATCGACATACCTAGCCTCAAACTTATCCAACTTCCTGCCTTTCTTCAGAATGAAACACTTGCAACCAAAGACATGGAAGTGACTCACCTTGGGTGTGCGACCATGCATCAACTCATAGCATGTTTTCTTCTTGTGCACTCTGAGGTAGATCCTGTTTGACACATAGCACGCAGTATTCACCGCCTCAGCCCAATACCTCCTCGGAGTCCTATGCTCATCAAGCATCGTCCGAGCCATCTCGCACAAGGTCCTGTTCTTCCTTTCCACAACACCATTCTGGGGAGGCGTATACGGACTCGAAAACTGGTGCTCAAGACCCAAGTCATGGCAAAAGGTTTCAAAACGAGAGTTTCTGAATTCCGAGCCATTATCACTGCGGATAGCTCGTATGGCATCTCCGTGCCTCTCGTTCCTCAACCTCAAGACTAGATCTCGAACAAAACCAAACGTCTCCCCCTTATCCTCGAGAAAGAACACCCACGCATACCGAGAATAGTCGTCCACCACAACAAGGACATACCACTTCTCACCCGCAGATCGCACACGAGCTGGGCCAACAAGGTCCATATGGAGTAGCTCGCATGGGTGCTCGGTCATCACATCGGTGAGAGGCGGGTGAGAGGAAGGCGCCATCTTGGCATGCCTACACGGCGCACAAACCAACTCTTTCTCAAGCCTCAACCGTGGCAATCCTCGGACCAAATTGAGTTTACTCAAGCGCGACAAAAGGTTAAAGCTTATGTGACCCAATTTTCTATGCCACTTCCACAACTCACTCGAAGAACCAGCCAAGAAACAATGCTCCACACCCGAAGACTGAGAAAAATCAGCACAAAACACCCGACCCTCGGGAACGACCATACAGACAAGGTCCCCTCGAGAGTCCAAAATCCGAGAACCACCTGGCCGAAACAACACCTCAAAGCCCTCATCCAACAACTGGGACACAGAAAGCAAATTGTACCCCAGCGATTGAACAAGAGCAACACGCCTCAGAGTGATCTTGTCACTCACTTTGATCTCACCTTCTGAAAGCACACGCCCACGCCCATTGTCCCCAAAAGTGATGTACCTCTTCGTCACCACCGGGACGAGACTTGAGAACCACCCCCTGTCTCCGGTCATATGCCTCGAGCAACCGGAGTCAATCAACCAAATGTTCTACAAGTCTCCCACCGAAATTCAAAAATGAGGATGTGAGCAAACAAACAATTCGAAGACCGGGGTTAGTACCAAAAGAGTAAAACCGAGTGCCGAGCCATTTGCTCGAAAGTGGGGTTAGCACACATCAAGACATCTCTCCTACCAAAACTACCACCACGAACACCACCTCGGTAACCACTCCGAGGAAGCCAACCCTCGCCGCCCGGAGGAGGACCAAAACCACGAAAGATGACCCGTGGACCGTCTCTCCTCTCCTTCTCCAAGCTACGACTCCTCCCATCCCCGTAGTGAACTCGAGGGGGGAGAATGCCTAGCAACCGACCACCTGCCGACTCTCCGGACCAACCACCAAGCAACACCACCTCCGGAACCGAAACCTCTCGACTCACCACCTCGAAAACCACTCCGCCCGGAGTCGGGGGGGCGGTTGAACCGCCTAGCCAGGCCGGTCTAACCGCCCCCCTCTGGGCTGGGCCGGTCTGACCGCCTAGCCAGGCCGGTCTGACCGCCCCCTCCAGAACTGCTCCTCGGCTGCGGGAACTCGCATCTCCCCATGCCGGAACACTTCTCACCACAACTTTACCCCTGGGCAGTGGCATACGAGGCTTAGGTACACCATGGGAAGGGTTGTACCTATCCTTGTTCACCCACTCCTTTGCCATCCTCTCCTCACGCTTCCTCATGAAGCAAAACCCAATCCTTGTGACCCTCTTTCCCACAATAGCCACAATGGAACCTCACAAGCTTAGGCTTAGACTTGGATTGGGGCTGCTCACTTGGTTTCTCTCCACTCAACTCCTCCACCGGTTTCTCCTCACAAGCCTTCTCACTCACTTTCCCAAAAAACACTTTCCGGAAGTGCTCATGAACTTGATAGGCTTTTGGAGATCATTTGTGTGTGTAGGAAACACGGGTGGAGCCGGGGTTGTGTATAGTCGGTTCCTAAGAGGGTTAGGTTTTGGACGGAAATCATTCTTGTGGTGGGTTTTTGGTGGCTGCGGGATATTCTCTCCACTTCCCTCACCAACCTTGTTTGCCCCAAGTTCCTCACCATCCGCCTTTTAAATGCCTCGATCATCATCCTCAACCGAGGCTCATGACCGGACAACCAACCCATCAACTTTCTCAACTCATCATTCTCATCCCGCAAACGATCAACATAATGTGCAAGTTCCAAATTTTTCAAAGCATGCATTTCACAGGTAGAGCATGATGTAGGCATGGGTTCCTTCAATTTAGCCTCAAGAGAACTAGTGTAAGCATGCATCTCATCAATCTTAGCATGCAAAATAGGGCAGGAAGTGCAAGCACCTAGCAAAGCAGATCTAGATTTAAGCTCAGCCACTTCAACCCTAAGCACATCTAGTTCCTCACACTTGGAGGCATGCTTTTCCTTGAACAAAGCAAGGTCAGCAAGAAAGATGGAGCAATCAGCACAATCAACCTCATTGGAAACAACAGGGCTAGCCTTAAGGGAATCAATCTCAAGCTTGCTACCAAGCACCTGTGTTTCTAGCTCAGCCACTCTAGTCCTAGCATCCTCGAGTGAAGCCCTAAGATCTTTTCTCATTTTCTTTGCCTCTCTAAGCATGTCATCACGGTTATCAAGCAAAGTACCAAGCCTCACATTCACCCGGCGCAAGAAAGGGAGTTCATCACGCACCTCATCGTCGGACTCGTAATCCGAGCAAGAAAGATGGAGCAATCAGCACAATCAACCTCATCGGAAACAACAGGGCTAGCCTTAAGGGAATCAATCTCAAGCTTTCTATCAAGCACCTATGTTTCTAGCTCGGCCCACTCTAGTCCTAGCATCCTCGAGTGAAGCCCTAAGCTCTTTTCTCATTTTCTTTGCCTCTCTAAGCATGTCATCACGGTTATCAAGCAAAGTACCAAGCCTCACATTCACCTAGCGCAAGAAAGGGAGTTCATCACGCACCTCATCGTCGGACTCGGAATCCGAGTCGCTCCGTGTGCTCTTCTTGCTGCCGGAGCTCGGCGCCATGGTGCGGGAAGCCATTGCTTGTGAAGCGGCTCGGCCCCGCTCGGGTTCTTGGACGACTTCTTGCCCTTGCGACGATCACCTTCATCTTCACTGCTACTCGAGCTCGAGGTGGAGTACACGGAACTGGAGTCGACGTCGCTCGCTCCAACCATCGCTCGGGCCTTGCCTCGGCTCTCCTTCCTCGATCGTCGCTCGTCCTTGTGCTTGTTCTTGTACTTGCTCTTGTGGTCGCGCCTCGACCGGTACTTGCCATCGTTCCTCGGCTTGTGCTTGTAGCCGTCCTTGTTCTCGACCTTCTCCGGGCAGTCGGCGACGAAGTGTCCTGGCTTGCCGCACTGGAAGCATGTCCTCGTGTTCCTCCTCATGTTCACTCGGTTCTCGTGCAACCTCTCGAACCGTCTCGTCGGGAGCGCCGGCTCGTCCTCTCCAAGCACGGTGAACTCCTCATCCGGCATAGACATCAAAGAGGAAAAAGAGAACATCCTGGTGGATGGGTTAGTGTTAGTCTTTCCTTTCGAACCACCAATGAGGGCAATACTATGGGAATCGGCGGACCCTCGAGCTTGGTCTGTCATGCCCCTATCCACCTCGGCCCGACTTGAGCTTCGAGAACGGCTCGTTCACCGTCGAGTGTCATACTTCTCCAACTCCACAATGGCCTCGAACTTTCCGCCCCATAATGTACGATCCAAAGAGTGTAAGAGCTTGACCACTCTATCATGATCATCGTACGGGAGCACGTCCACATTGGCCCTCATGTTGTTCACAACCACCTTGAACCTCTCGAAACAAGGCATCAATGGACTCACCGGGGAGATGAGTGAAGTTCTCGTACTCTCTCTCGATAGGTCGCATACATCCGTGCCTGAACCTGGGCATTCCCAACATGAGCCTCCTTCAGCACCGTCCAAATTTTACAAGCCAAGTGCTCGGTGTGCACCCGATCGAACTCAGGCTGACACAAAGCACGAAACAAGTAGTCGACCGCCTTATTGTTGGCGTCGAATCCGTCCCTCGATCCTGGAGCGAGGAAGTCCATCGTCCGCACATAGCCTCGTGTCCACCGTGACATCCCAAAGGATCCGACCCTTTCCTTGGAGGAACGCACCCATCCGCTTACTCCACATCCGGTAGTTCTTGCCATCGAAGTGTGGAGGACCCGAACCCCATTCCCTGGTACGCCATCCTTGGATCTTAGACTCGGTTAGAGTCAACAAAGACCCGAACCGGCTCGATACCACTTGAAGGACCGAATAGGCGACCGAGAGGGGGGGAGTGAATGGGAGCCGATAAAAATTCTTCTCGAAGGAGATTGAAACTCCGACAAGATGAACTCGCTCGGTCGGACCCCCAAACTCACACGCTCCGCACTTCTACCATCCGGTTGCCAAAACCACGTAGCCACCGGAGTGCTACCGGTCCTAGGAACAAACACTACCAAGCAACCTCAACACACACGCACCCACGACAGGCGGAAACAACTCGAAAGCCGGCCTGTCCGGAGGGGGGTGGTTAGACCGGGTATGGGGCGGTTAGACCGCCTCCACCGGGCAACCAAGAAATCCTCCGAAACACCTCTTCCGAGCACCAAAACGCACCACGGTTTCACCAACAGAGATGTCCGGTCAAGACCATGCTAGCCGCCAAAAAATCTTGGCAAAAACCAAAACTCCACCTAGGGGCCTAGGGGCGGTTAGACCGGCTACCGGGGGCGGTCTAACCTCTGTTAGCCGCACGAGAACGGCCTGAAATTTAACCCGGACGCTCCTCCTCGATCAAACTCACGAGAGGAAAATCCGGCGAAACAAAACTTTGACTCCGGAAACCCCGGGGTGGTTAGACCGCCCCCTCCGGGCGGTTAGACCGCCTCTCCCGGAAAAACGACACGCGGGTCAAACCCTAACTTCCTCGTGCCCGATCTCCCGAATCACTCCACGGATTTCGCCGAAACTTCGGGATTAGCTGGGTTACCTCCCGGGCAACCTCTACCTCAAAGGAATCGACCCGAAACGCTCACAATCAAGAGGAATCGAAGAAATCGCTTCTCTAGGTCAATAACTCGCCCAACTCGAAAAACCACCAAATCGAGTCCGATTCAAGAGAGATTTGGTGGCAAAGTCACCATCCAAAGAGGCACAAGATCCTCATACGTGACACCCACCAAGGACCCCAAGAAATCGTCCTCAAAACACCGCCAACAAAGAGCTCCGAAAATCAACACAAAGAAGGACGGGAACACCACCTTAAGGAACAACGCCGAACCATCTATGCATACCAAGAAAGGTTCGTACAAGGTCTAGCTTGCCACCCAAACATCCATCCCTCTCTCTAGATCTCACATGAAGCTCTCAAGCAAGTCCTAGGAAAAACTAGGGAAAAAGGAGAACGAAAATGGAAAAACAAATGAGCTAGGGTTCCAAGAGTTGGCCGCCATCCATCCACTCAATGATTATATATGGAAGCACCCAAAAGCCTAAACTACCCTCACCTAATAACTAGGGATACAAGCCCCTCAAGGGCTGATTTGGAAGTCTTCGGAATTTCCTCATCGGATGGATGTCCGGCGACCGCAACCTCGCTTAGCCTCGACGCAAGCCTTGCGATCCCGACGCGTGTCTTCCGCTTTGAAGCATCTCGGCGCCGGCGGCCGGGGCGGTCGAGCCGCCCCTCCCGGCGTTGAACCGACCCGGGTGACCGCACCTCCTCGTCGAGTCTTCGGCCTCGGTTTTGTGGCTCAACCGAGTAACCCAGGTGGTTTTCCCGGTGAACCACCGCAAACCCCGCGAACTCGGTGTAGCCTCCGCCAATCTCCACTCATGACTCGGCTCCCATGTAGTCCCGGCTCGACCTTGGTTTTGAGGCTCTACCAAGAAACCGTCCACGACTTCATCTTGCTATTCATGCCACCATACGGCCCGCACTTGACCCCCACCGGCCACCGGGTCCCACGAACGAAGCCTACTTGTCTTCTCCACACCCGGAGGCCTCATCGACAACGACCTTTCACGCTTGTCCTTCACCCGCACCAACACGAGTCAAGCCGCAACCCGCACCCGCAATACTTAGCCAAGAATCGGTCCACACAACGTTGTCAATCACTCATCACACTAGGAAGCGACCATCCACCGGTCCTCGAACCACACATGGTCCTCACCGGGACCCTTTGAATATTCCCAAACTTCGACAATCTTGACAACCCTTGTAATACCGAAAGCAATCCTCCAAAGCATCGTCGGCCGAAACATCCAGTGTGCTCGATAACCCATTTCATTCGATAAGCCGATTGATGCGCTCCACATAGTCCATCATGCACTTCACTCATCACTTTTTTTGCTTCTTCGGACCCGGGCATTGCTGCAATACCCCATCTAATGATTTGTAAAATAAACGTCCATCCGGAACAAATTTTATAGCTTTATACCTGAGCTTCCTAGAAACCTTTCGGGATGGATTCTCTAGATAATCAACAATCTCCTTTCTCCAATCATCCTCTGCAAGATCACTCTCGAAAGCACACACCTCCATGGCAAATACTTCTTGGTTTTCTCTTTAACCCGAAGCACTTTGAGTTATCTTGTTTGCCTCTTCATTGTGTTCTCTAGGAATATGTCGTAGAATTACTAACTAAAAACTTTTCAAGATTTCCTTGCATCGTTCGTAGTAACTCCTCAAGATATCACTTCTACATTCATATTGGCCATTCAATTGTTTTATAACCAGCTGCGATTCTCCATAAAGTTCAACCGAAACAACCATTGCTTCTTTCAAATATTGAAGCCTTCTAAGTAGTGCCTCGTACTCAGCTTGATTGTTTGTGACAGTAGGCTGAATAGGGATAGCAAATTCAAACATCTCACCTCTAGGTGAAATCAATAAAATCCCTACCCCCCCACCTTTTCCACATGAGGATCCATCAAAGAACAAAGCCCAATGAGTAATTTCAAGCAAATCAATTGACGGATCTCGATGCTCAGTAATGAAATCAACAATAATCTGACCTTTAATAGCTTTTGCCGATTCAAACTTCAACTCAAACTCAGACAAAGCCAAAATTCATTTGCCAATCCTTCCATTCAAAATTGGCATAGATAACATGTGTTTTATTACATCAAACTTTGAATATACAATGCATTCGGCATTCAACAAGTAGTGCCAAAACTTTGTACACGAGTCATAAACACACAAGCACAGTTTCTCCGCGCCGAATACATGGTCTCAGGATCAAGTAATTTTCGGCTAAGGTATGCTACTATCTGCTCCTTTCCTTCAAATTCTTGTATAAGGGCCGATCTAATGGTTTGGGTATCGGCCACCACGTACAACTTAAAAGGCTTGTTCAACCGAGGAGGAACCAACACTGCTCGGTTCCTTCATGTACCGCTTGATCTCATCAAAAGCCTTTTGTTGTTCGTCACCCCATACAAATTTTTGATCCTTCTTGATCTTCAACAGCGGAGAAAAAGTCAAGACCTTTTGTGACAAATTTGAAATGAATCTTCTCACAAAATTGATCTTGCCAAGTAGTGATTGCAACTCCTTGAGATTGGTTGGAGGAACAACTTCGTCGATAGCTTTCATGCTTTTCTTGCCAACTTCAATCCCTCCTTCATGTAACGAAATCCCAAGAATTCTCCACTGAAACTCCAAAGGCACACTTGTTTGGATTCATCTTCAACCCATGCTTTCGGGTGCACTCCAGAGTTCTCTTCACATCCTTCAAGTGTGAGTCATGATTCAAAGATTTGATCACGACATCATCAATATAAATTTCAACAATTTTGCCGATCAACTCATGAAAGATATAATTCATGGCTCGTTGATAAGTTGCGCCGGCATTTTTCAACCCAAATGTCATGACAATCCACTCAAACAAGCCTATATGCCCAGGACATCTGAAGGTTGTCTTCGATATGTCTTCTATTGCCATAAATATTTGATTGTACCCTGCATTACCATCCATAAAAATGATAACTTTATGTCCAAGAACAACATCAACCAATAGATCAAGCAACATGCATTGGGTATCCATCGATGGGAGTGGCTCTGTTCAAATCTCGGAATCTATGCAAACCCTCATCGTCCCATTTTTCTTGTAAACGGGGACGATGTTTGAGATCCACTCTGCATATCCGCATGGCCGAATGAAATTTGCATCGAGTAATCACTACTAGGAATCGACCCTTAGAGCACCAAATTTTCTGGCAACACCACGTATTTGGTTGCAATAGTTGGTTTTATAGCAACCAACGTATTAATGCGTTGCGATATCTTGGTGTTATGGCAACCAAAAATGTGGGTTGTGTCCGTTGAAACAGATCGTTGCAACAAAGTTGGTGTTAATGCCACGGTGAAAATGGTGGTTGCCTTTACGGGTAGCTATTGCCACAACTGATTGTGCATTGCGATAGTATCGATTTAATGTTGCGATAGATATATGTTTGTTGCCACGAATATTTAATTGGTTGTGATAATGCATGCCTATGGCCACGATGAAATTTCGTTGTGTAGAGTGCAAACTTTGTTGCGATAGCTGATGTGCCTGTTGCATCCAAAAAATCATTCGTTGCGTTTGATGTGTGTTTGTTGCCACGAATATTTAGTTGGTTGCAATTATGTCGGCTTTCAACCATGATGAATTAACGTTGCCTAAAACTTAAACCTGGTTGCGATAGGTCATGTGACTGTTGCATCCAGAAAACAAATCGTTGCATCAATTAGGTTTTATTGCCACGATGAATTTGGTGAATTCATTAGATTTTTTTTGTTGCGCTAAAAGATTTTATGATGATGTAATTAAACCCACCTGCCCTTTTCAAGAAAGAAAAATAAGCAAGCCCAATTGGGTTGTATTGTTGGCCGGCTTGCTAACAAAATTAGGAAAAAAATCATGCCTCTAACCCAGCCCACCGGCGCATGGGGAGAGGGAAAAAAGACCTGAGAAGAAAAAAAAGGCCGACTCATGCCTACGTATGCGCCCTGTGTAGGTCGGACCTCGGCCAGCCGGCAACAGCATGGTCGCAGAGGCAACAGCATGGTCGCAGAAAAAAAGAAAAAAACACTAGAAGAAATCCTTTGATCCATCACGAAATTCCCATGACGTTTTCTGATTTCGTCACAGATCACACTACATCCATGACAAACACTCAAATTTCGTCATAGATTGGCAGTGCTGGATATGAAGCCCAAAATGAAGTCCAAACACTATGACGTTGTGTCAATTTCGTCATAGATTTCGTCACAGATCATAATGCATCCATGACAACATGCAGATTTTGTCATAGATTAGCAGTGTTGGATATGAAGCCTGATATGAAGTCCAAACACTATGATGTTGCGCCAATTTCGTCATAATTTGACCCACATTGCATTTCGCCATTTCCTCATGATTAGTAAATTAAAAGAATTAGAGATGATCATTGATAAATAAAAAACTTCATTAGACAAATCATGGGAAAAAAGAATGATGTATGGAAAAAATAGAAAAATAAATAAATGAAAAAAATTTGTGGAGACACGAATTTGAACCGTGTACCACATGAACAAGTTAGAAAATTAAGCAAATACTCCACACCCGAAGGGATTCGAACCGAGGACCTCACGCATCAACTCGCAACCCTTTACCACTAGAGGACATGTTTCCGTCACTGCAAAAAATTGAGGTGCATAGGGGACTCGAACCCGCTACCTGGAGGAAAGGAGTTGGATTGCTTTACCACTGAGCTACATTTGAAGTTATGTGTCATTATAGAAGTTTATTTACATACCCTTTCCTCCATCGCCTCTAGGAAAGTTGAAAAAATAGCATGCGAGGATGAGATTCGATGAGGACCGGGAGCGTCCCGGTGGTCGATGGATGACCGCTCCTCGGTGATGAGTGATTGACAACGGGTGTTGGACTCGACTCTTGGCTTAGTGCGCGGGTGTAGGCCGCGGCCTAGTTCGTGTTGTTGCGGGTGAAGAACGGGCGCGAAAGGTCTTCAGCCTTGAGGGGCCTCCGGGAGATGGAGAGACAAGTAGGCTCGGTTCGAGGGACCCGGTGGACGGCGGGATCGGGGTGCGGGCCACATGGTGGCGACACGAGCAAGATGAAGTCATGGACAATCGAGCCGGTGCACGGTGGCGGTCAAGTCAAGTGGTTTGGCGGGAGGTCGGGACCGGCACGCGGGGGTTTGGTGGTTTGCCCACAAAACCATCGGCGAACGGTTTCTTGGTTTGGGCCTCAAAACCAAGTCCGAGGGCCCAACACGACGAAGACGGGATCCCGGCGTGTCGGGAAGCTTCGAGGCGAAGGACACGCGGCGGGATAGCATGGCTTGCGTCGGGAGGACGCGGGGTGCGGCAAAGGCGTGGCCGTCCGATGGCAAGACCCACAAACATTACCTAAATGCCCCTACGTGGGTTGTATCGCCGTAGTTAAGTTAGGGGTAGTCGAGTCATTTACCACTACGGCGGGACTCGATATATAAGCCATGAGTGTGTGTGGATGGCTCTCTCTCTCTCCGCGACTTAGGTTTTCATTTCCTCCCTCCCATTTCTCATTTTCGTAGCTATTTTTCTTCCATTTTCTCTAGGCTAGCATGAGAGCTTCATGAGAGATTTGTTGAGAGGGATGGATGCTAGGGCGGCATGCTAGACCTTGTGAATCTTTCCCGGTTTATATAGAAGATTCGGAGTTGTGTTTCTCATGGTCTTTTTGTGCTTGTTTTCGTGCTTTTGTTCCCGGTTCGATTCCGCGGATTTGAGTGGGTTTCTCCCCGGATTTCTTTGAGGAAAACATGGATAGATGTCTCGTGCATCTTTGTGATTGATGTTGTGCCCTCAAACGCCGGAAACCACTTCGATTCGAAGATTTTCGTTCGGTGCTCATGTTTTTGGTGGTGCTCAAAGGATTCGCGATTCCCGGTGATTTAGGGAGTTAGGAGGCAAGATTTTTGGGCTATAGCATCCTTGTGTGACGCTTTTCAAGTCCCCAAACCCTTGTCTCTACAGGCTTCAACCGTTTGGGAAATCCGACGATGATTTGGTGGAGTTGACTTTCGGGGTCGGGCGTTTCGCGCTCCGTCCGCACCGGCGGACGGTCCGCGAGAACCCGGCGGACGGTCCGCGCCGCTAGGGTTCGTCCCGTGTTCTTCGTGTTCGTGCTCGCCTTTCGTTTCGATCCGTCGCGGTTTTAGTTTTCGGTTGGACGGAGTTTCGGACGGTCCGCGAGCGAGAGGGCGGACGGTCCGCGGGTGCCGGCGGACGGTCCGCGTGCTCCCCGCGACGGTCCGTGGTGCGGTGCATCCCCGTTGGTTCCGTTTGTTTTTAACGGACGGTCGCGGCTCGGCCGGACGGTCCGCGGCAAGGGGGCGGACGGTCCGCGGTCCCCCGCCGGACGGCTCGCGTGGCTCATCGCGGACGATCCGCCTGTCCGGCCGGGACGGTCCACCGTAGGCTACGCGCTTTGCTTCTTGGTTCGATTCCTCTCCTTCTTCTTTCGTGCTTCCGCGTGTGCTTCAAGGAATCGTTCCTAAGGCTAGAGGTTGATCCATAACCTCGTTATCTTGGCGATTGGTGTGTGATTCGATCCATCGCTCGTGTGTGACCGGGATTTGACTAGGGCATAGGCCGGGTTCTTTTGGAAGAATTTTTATCGGCTCCTATTCACTCCCCCCTCTCTAGTCGCCATCCGATCCTTCATTCGAACCCACTACCTCACGCATCAAGAGCACATCTCGCTACCACCGGGACACTTCATGAGTTGTGGTAAGCGAGGATAGTTTAGTTTATATACATATCGATTAAGCTTCGGGACCACGTGGCGAACTAGAATGGTCAAGTTGCTTCGCCGCAACCACGTGGCGCACGCCGTTCTCGTTTTCCCGTCATTTTTCTTTTTAATCTACAATTAAAATTTCAAACTGGTTTTTCTCGGTCATAGTAACTCCAAATTCATTGATTTTTTTTCTGATTTTTTGTAAAATCATGATCTTTTGTGTAATATCATTTGTCTACATATTAATTGCTATTTCGTTTATCTTTTTTATGTAGCTTCTTTTCTTCTACCAAAAGAGAATAAAAAAGATATTTGCACTAAGACAAGTGTCGGTGTAACTTCATATTTTATCATACTAATACAAAAAATAAGATTTTTACCAAATTTGAGTTGCGTAGGACTTCAACAATGTTATGTTGTGTTCAAACTTCAAAGTTTGAGTATAGTTATAAGAAACTATGTGAGAGATGTTCCTCTTTGTGAACATCTATAATCTCACTTTATTAAAATCATCCGATTTTTTTACAACATGATTATATGCTAAAAATATGGTTCTCGTGTCATTTTAGAATGGTTACAACATGATTACAACACGAGGAAAGAAAATACTTTAGAATGTACAAACTTTAAGTTTAAGTTGAATTGTATGAAACAATGTGAGAGATCTATATAGTTTGTGAACATGTATACTCCAATTTTCGTCAAATCTTATGAAACTCTTTTGTCAAGCTTGTACATCTATAAAATGATTCCTAAAATTTGAAACTAGTGTTTCTCGGTCATAGTAACTCCAAATTCATTGATTCTTTTTTATAATTTTTGTAAAATCGCAATCTTTCACGTAATATCGTTCGTTTTCATATTAATTGCCCCTAATATGTTACCACGTCAATTCGTAGAACCATTAGAGCATTTTATGATATTATTTGAATTGTGATAGTGTAAATTCGAGATGTAAGTTTGAATTACCAATAATAAACTGATGTCGAAATCATTTTTCATTTGTTAAAGTTGTAGATCTTGGTAGAGAATGGTTTTAGAAAATTTTAGAAAAAAGAATCATCCAATTTGGAGTTAGTATGAGATGGAAAAACTAGTTACAAGTTTTAGTCAATGATTAAAAAGAGAAAACACACTTGTTCATCTCAGTTCATAACAAGTGCAATTTCTATTTTTAATCTTCGGATGAAACTTGTAAACTATTTTTCTTCCTCATACGAACTCCAAATCAGTTGATTCTTTTTTCTAATTTTTTCTAAAATCGAGATGTTTTCCTCAGTGCCATTTGTTTGTATCATAGTTACTATTTCTTGATTGCTTTTCATACAACACATCTTTTCCAACTAAAAAGAGAATATAAAAAACATGTCTTTTCATAATAATTGCTAATATAACTTAATATTCTCTAATGTTATGGTCAACACAAGGTTGCATCCAAATTTGAGGTGCCCATGGGTAAGGAAGTATTTGAGTGTGTACAAACTTTGAAATTTAAGTTGAGTTGTATGAAACAATGTGATGATCTAGCTAGTTTATGAACAATGTATACTCAATTTTCACAAAATCTTATGAAACTTTTTTGTCAAGCTTGTACATCGATAAAATGATACTATGCCAATTTACACAATTTTTAATAAGTTCTATTTATTATTATCGTTATTTTATAACAAGGTGACTAGTAGAAGTTTGAAATTTCCCTACAAGCCAATTGAATTTTTCGTCAATCTCCTAGATGTGGCCTAGAATGGACCATAGGCGCCTAAATATAATTTTTTTGAATTTTTTAAACTTATTAGATGCACATATAGGTCAAGTTTGGAGGAGTTAAAATTTAAAAATACAAAATTTAACTAGTTCAAAATTCGTAAAATTTTCCTTATCCCACACAATAATTTTCTTCGACGGCCCAGTTGCTTATGTGTCATACTCTCATCTTCTTTCTTTTCCTCTAGCTCGTCTTCTTCCTTTTTCCAACGTGTTCAATCTTTGCCGCCGTGTGTTGCTCCATGGCCACGCTCCCTTGCAGCTTTGACCGAACTAGAGCAGCAGGTGATGAACAAGACCGGAGCTTCGGTGGATCTCGCCACGCCCGCCTCTCCCATGTAGAAATTCTTAGAAAATATCAAATCTATTCGACAATTTTTGAAACTCCTAGAAGACAATTTATATGCATACTTTTGTATATAAAAATATATTTAGGCGTCTAGGATAATTATATTTAAGTTTTTTTGAGACTCGGATAATTATATTTAAGTGTTCCGTAACAATGGTACAGTAAAATAAAAATGTAAAAGAAAATTGTTAGGCAGTAAGTAAATGAATCAAGGCCTGTTCGGCCCAAATAGCCAACCTATTTTTGGCCGTCCATTGCTGATCCGACGACTACGATCACATCTCCTCAAGACCTCAACCAAACCCTAACCCCGGCCGCAGCCGCAGCCACCCTCTCTTCCTTATTTGCGTCAGCCCCCATCTCCGCCTTCCCTCCCGCTGGCGCCGGCCGCGCAGCCTCCTCGCCGGTCACGCCATCCGCGCACCCGCTCCGCCTCTCGCGCCCCCCGCCCTTCCCGCACCTCCGCCGCCGACTGCAGAGGTGTAGTCCCCTCGGGGAGGTGGTCTGCACCGAGCACGGCATCGACGCCACCGAGCTCTACGGCGGCGACTCCAACCTCCAGCAAGAGCGCGTCAATGTCTACGACAACAAGGCCACATGCGGCCACTTCGGAGCAGAAGGTTCTGGTGGCACGGAAGCCCTACTTCACGCTCCTCTACATCCGGATGGCGCAGGTCCCCTTCGACATTGACATCGACACCTCCTTCCCTGATGCCGGTGAGCTCCCCTACCCCACCCGTAGCCCTACACTCTCGTATCCTATCGCATCCCTTAGCTCCGCTTGCTGTGCCTGCTGCTTCCCTTCCGTGCTGGGATCCCGCTCTGCTGCTGGCATCTCCGTTCGTCAGCTGCTAGATAGTGTTTGTGTTTCCCCCCTTAATACAAGGGAAGCTGTGGATAGCTGCTGGGAGATCCATACATCGGCGTGCTGGAAATCTCAAGCTATGTGCGAGGTAATTAGAAACTGATCGCTGTTGTTTGGTGTGTGCACTTCAGCTGTTTGCAGAAATGCCTGTGTGGCAAGGAAGACGCCAGCAGGAAGAGCTCCTGAGTCCTGACGGAGTGACGTGATCCCAAATCTCTCTCTATTCTCTGCTAATAGGTAAGCTGCAGGCTGCAGGCAAGTCAACGTCAAGGTGGAGATGGATCTAGCATCTCCCTATCTGCTAATAGGTCGGCTGCATATTTTACTAGATCTATGTTTGCCTCATGTTTTTTTTGTAGAACAGTTAAAGTAATTGATAATGGGATAGGACCTTTTACAGTTGATAAGTCTTGTAGCTGTGTATTTTGGATCTTTTTTGTACCTCGTGCGCTAGTGTCACCGTACCTCTTATACTATATGAGACTGTCCATAGCTAGTGTGAATGTACTAATATCTAAATGTTTGTAGTTTCTGTACAACCATTCTAGTGCGGGCCGTTTGGCTTTAATATTTTTTCTGGATATATTTCCTATTTTTCAGTTGTTATGCCTAACTTGCTTCAATTGACCAGTAACCAATTACTTTCATTTATCTCACCATTAATTACATGTTTTGTGTGCTCCAAATGGGATGTTATGATGTGTGTGCTCCTCCATTGTAACCACTACAGATATTTAAGAAATTATAATAGCCAAAAGTCCAGATTATACGGCAGTTTCCTGGTCACAGAAAAATGCCTCATTTGGCCATTTTAGTGTCATAATATGAATGCAAAAAATAATGAAATAGTTTACTTTATGGCCCTTTGAGTTTACACTTAACTCCTATTTTTGACCAAAGGAATCATCATCTAATAGAAAAGGGAAGTATTGTTGACAAAATTGAGTGTTGACAACATTGAGTGTATGTATGAGCTTGAAAGATCCAAATCCCATATGATAACCCCCTTGCTTGGTGCTGCTAATATATGTGAGATTGGTTGATTCAACTGTGATTTGATTCCTCAAAAGTGTGCTGCAAATTTGGAAAAAGATGTTTTCCTTTGTTCTCTGTGATACACAATGTCTCATGTAATGTGTATGATTTGAGAAGTTAAGCTGCTTGGTATTTGTCTCCTGATGGGGGAATTGGATCACTGAATTTTATTTTTATTTTTTTGCAACATTGGTTAGATCTTCTGTACAGTCCTACTGGATCCGCACACGCAAAAAATAACAATTTGCAGCGTGATAAGATCAGAAAGGGCTGCTAGTGTTATGGGAAGAAATGCAAAGAGTGTTGGCCTTCAAACCCAGGAGCATAAATCTGGGACTTGGATGACAAATACTGAAAAGTTGTCATTTCAGTTATTTTATCCTCCTTTTGGATGACTTGTATTTGTGGAAGTGCTTTTTGTCTGTCATCCTTAAATCTAGTAGTGTCTGAAACTTGGGTTCTAACGTTCGGTAGTGTCCATTTACATTGTTCTATCTTCGTCCCAAACTCTTTCAAACTCATGTGTTTCCATTTGTGTTAATGGAAATGGTTTCGAGCCTTGTGTGAAAGCGAAGCAACATCGCCATATTTTTTTAAGAGTGTCTCGTTTCACCCATAGGTGGCTTATAGGCAATGTGCATGTGTGCTAGTGCTGTTAGTTACTACCCTGGGCGACAAGAGTTTTAGTCCATGGTATTTTGGATAATTAAGTCCATGGTGTGTACTGAGTGTGGTCATTCTTTCATTCTGCAATGTATGGCTTTTCAAGGTTCAGCAGGATAGGCAGGTTCAGCTCAGTTCAGTGATATGTGTCCAATTTCCTGAGTTTGAGAATATTTGATCAACTTCGCAATGTCCACTGAAAATATAAGTAAAATTTGTGGAGTTACAGTTTTACTCCTATCCCCTAAGCACAATGCAACCTTCAAATCCATTTATGAGAGAGCTGAAACAGTTTCAGTTTTAATCCTATACAGGACCAATTACCTTACTAATAATATTGCTTCATGTTTTGTAGGAAATGAAAAAATTCCCTTCGCAAGTTGGCTCAACTTACAATGTATCATTCACTACTTTAGTATTGAATCTGTACATGAGAGATCCTTTGTTGCTTCTCAAGGTATTATGCCTGTACAATGTTTTTAAGAAAGCATCATGCAACATTGTTTTTAAAACCTCTTAACATCGCTTATAGCTTGCATATAGCCATATAATGTGTCTGAGGGATGTAATCCATGGCTGCGGGATTTTTTTTCATTTCAGAGCGAGAGAGAAATATATGAGATATGACTACAAGATAGCCTGACATTTAGTGTAAGAGAATGATAGAATAGTCATCCAAACTTTGTTATTACACTATATATCTGCTCGTGATGTTCACCATGTCATTGCTAGATTTTTGCATATGACTTGTGTTGTGTATGCCATCTAGTAAAGAAACAAGAGATGTTTACCATGTGTATTGAATAAACTCTGCCATTTCAATTTCTTTACTACCTACACTTGATTTGCACTTTACATTCAACAAGATTTGGTATGGATTTGATCTGTTGGAATTGATTATGTTTAATGTTTGGGGAAAAATAAACTATATTTCACAACACTCTAGTGTCCCATTGGATTCTCATAGAATTTATTTAAATAATAAATTGTTAAAAAAAATTCTAGCAGTTTTTTGTCCCCGCATGGCTGAATGTGCTTGGAATTGTTTGATCTCAATTGCACTTGTCCACCGATTGCTAATTACTCCATGATTTTAAACATATTTGTTTTCATGAATCACAGAGAAACTCAGGGAGCCAAAACAATTAGAGAAAGCTTCTATGGCTGCAAGTTGATGGATGGCACCAACAAGAATGACAAGTTGCTGATGGGCGATGGAGCAACCAATGAACCCATTTCTAGATCAATTATTTGTATGCTAAACAATGCAGTGAACTTACTTAAATATGATGTCCTTATTATGTTAGTTGTGGTCATGTTTTTTAAACCAGAATGTTGGTCGTTGTGTGATACTTCGGTTTGAGACAAAATTAATATTAATGAATGTATCAATTATTATTTGTGATATTCTCTACCGTTGAAAATAATTAAAAAAACTAATTTTAATTTCACCTCATTGCGATAGACTATTGATTTTGGTTGCAATATGCTTTATTGCAATGAACTTTAAGTGTTGCGTTATCGTATTATCTATTACTACCAACAATTGTTTGTTGCATGTGCCCTCTATTGCCACCAACACAAATACGTTGCAATCTAGATATATTACCTCGAAGACTAGTTCGTTGCATTAACATATCATCTATTGCCACCATATCTGATTTGTTGCAAAAGCATTGTAATGCAATGGATCAGAATTCGTGGGAATAAGACTATATGCCTACGTATCTTTGGAGTGGCAATACTTTTCTTTTGCAACACATTTGGTCGTGGCAATCTTGAACTATTGCATCCTATGGTTTGGTCGCAATAAAATCTGAGACAACCAATAAAGTCGTTGCAATATTTACTCTTGCAACCAAAAATCGGTTGCATTTCCTTTTTTGTTTGTTGCCATATTTATTATTACAACCTAGTATAGGTTGCATTAGGCTTCTTTTGTGTTGCAATATTTTTTGTAGCAACCAACTATTGGTTGCAATAGTATTTTTTGGTCATTGCATTAACAAACTCTATTGCAACACATCATCTTATGGTTGCCTCAGGCTATTGCACCGTTCCAATTGCAACCATTTGTCAACCACCTCACTTCGATGCAACTGATTCCAGATGCAACCAAAATAGTCATATTGCAACCATATATAGGTGTTGGCAAAGGGTTGATTTCTAGTAGTGAATCTTTCAATTTCCTTTTTCATGTCGGCCAATACTTCATCCTTGTAAATTTTTCGGGGAGGTTGCTTATAAGGTTTAAAACCAGGCTTAATTGGCAACCGATGTTCAACAATGGAACGATCCAAACCAGGCATCTCTGAATAATCCCAAGCGAAGTAATCTTTATATTCCTTTAACAGACTTGATTAATTCTTTTTTGAAACTTGACTCCAAGTTAGCACTGATAAATGTCGGCCTTCGCTTATCACCATCTCCAATGTCAATTTCTTCCAATTTGTCAGCCGACATGAATCCACGCCCTAACTTCCCATCAGTTCCATCAACCGGATTATCCATTAAAAATTGCTATAAGAGCCAACTGCTTGAATCGGCCGTTGATCACTGCTGACTGGTTCAACAGGACCTTCACCCCAGTCCTTTCCTGAGAAGCAATCGATGCCTTGATACTCCCAGAAGGCTGGTTCAACATTAGCCACGCTCACCGAATCATCTGCTTGGACCACTTCTATGTCATCATCTACCCATTGAACAAGCTATTGGTGCATGGTAGATGGGATGAAGCAGTTTGCATGGATCCAGTCCCGTCCAAGCAGCAAGCTGTAAGCTCCCTTGCCTTCAATGACAAAGAAGGTCGTGAGCAAAGTCTTGGACCCGATCATCAAGTCCACGTGCACGCAGCCCTTGGTATCTGAAGGATTTCTAGCAAAGTCATTCAGAATTATGCTTGTTGGCGTTAAATCTCCGGGGCCCATGCCAAGCTTCCTGAATGTGGTGTATGGCATTACGTTGACTGCAGCTCCACCATCAACAAACATCTTGGTCAATGGCTTGCCATTGACATATCCCTTCAAGCACAACGGCCTCATGTGTCGATTCCTGACCGGCTTGTCAAAGGTAGCCTGCTTAGCCAACACCAGTTGCGCCATTAATCCCCCAAGTTGCTCATCCTCATTGATATCTGGAGATGTCTCCTCCTGCACAACTTGGTTAGCGGGAGCCATGAACTCATTCGGTAGAAAGTACACCATGCATGCTGGAGCCGAACGACCCGATCGTTAAGGCCCGCCCTTTGGGCGCCATAGTTTCCTTTTCTTGATTCCCGCTGCTTCAATTCTTGGTTCCTCAAGCATTGAACCCTTCTCTTTGGCTTCGAAGGACCGATACGGCGAACCAGAGAGGGGGGAGTGAATGGGAGCCGATAAAAATTCTTCTCGAAGGAGATGGAAACTCCTACAAGATGAACACGGCTTCTAACACACGTCTCCGACTCACTACCCAAGTTGGCCAAGCCCATGTAGCCACTGGAGTGCCACTGGACCTAGGAACCAACACACACACCCTTCCGACCCGAGAACGCAACGGAACACCAAACCTCGAGTCTTCGGACCCACACCGGTCGGATCGATGAGTACCACCGGTTAGACCGGTCCATGCCGGTGAAACCGAGCAACTTCACTAAGTGGCTCTACACCGGTCGACCGGTGAGACACACCGGTCGGACCGATTGTAGCCTCGAAAGCCCCCAAGGCACCAAACAGGCCAACCAACCATCAAACCGATCCAAACTCGAAACGGCGAAAGCAACACGGGACAACAACGAACACAACAAGACGTTCACCCAAGCAAAAACCCACCGGGGCTCGCACCGGTCGACCGGTCAAGAGCACCGGTCGACCGGTGTAGCACGGGGCGGCTTGGGATGAACAGCACCCGCGGGTCAACTTCCCCAAATCCAAATCTCGATCTCCCGAATTGCTCCACAGACTTGAACAAGACTTTGGGGATATTATGAACACCTCATGAGGAGTCCATAGCCAAGTTTAATCCCACCAAAACTCGTCCAAAAAGGAGGAATCAAGGAAATCCTGCCAAGAGCACTTCCAACCCAAGAACTCAAGAAACCCCAAAATCGAGCACCTTTACTCACGGATTTGGGAGGGGAATCATAGCCCAAAGAACCACGATGGGTTCCCACAAATTTCCCCCATCAAATCCCCGAGAGAAAGGTCCCAAAAAAGAAAACAACACAAAGAAATCACAAAGAGAGGGCTCCGAAAATCGCCACCAAGAACAACCGGGGAAAACACATCCAAACATTGAGGAACCACGCCGAATCATCTATACATGAAACAAAGGTTCATACAAGGTCTAGCAAGCCGCCCGATCATCCATCCCTATCAACAAGATCTCTCCGTGAAGCTCTCTTGCTAGTCCTAAAGAAAACCTAAGGAAAATAGGTGGAAACTAGGAAAACTAATGAGCTAGGGTTCCAAGAGTTGGCTGCCATCCTCTCACCTCTTGGGTTATATGGAGGCGACCGAAAGTCTAAAATACCCTTCACTAACAACTAGGGATACAAGCCCCTCAAGGGCAGATTTGGAAGTCTTGATGTCTTCACCATCGGACGGATGCTCGGCGACCGCACCCTGCGTAGCCTCGACGCAAGCCTTGCGATCCCGACGCGTGTCCTCCGCTTCGAAGATTTCGGACCGCGTCGTCGCACACCGGTCGACCGGTCCCCACCGGTCGGCCGGCCGGTCCGGCGCTCGATGCGGTTCCGTCTTCGATTCTTCGGTCTTGGCTTTGTGGATCAACCAAGGAACCCAGTGGTTTTCTGGTGAACCACCGGAAACCCCCGCGAACTCGGTGTAGCCTCCGCCAATCACCACTCATGACTCGGCTCCCACGTAGCCCCGGCTTGACCTTGGTTTTGAAGCTCAACCAAGAAACCGTCCATGACTTCATCTTGTTGTTCATGCCACCACGCGGCCCGCACTTGACCCCTCTGGCCACCGGGTCCCTCGAACGAAGCCTACTTGTCTTCTCCACACCTGGAGGCCTCACCGGCGATGACCTTTCGCGCTTGTTCTTCACCTACACCAACACCAGTCAAGCCGCAACTTGCACCTGCAATATTTAGCCAAGAATCAGTCCACACAACGTTGTCAATCACTCATCACACAAGGAAGCGACCATCCACCGGTCCTCGAACCACACATGGTCCTCGCCTTCTCCTCAAGCCGAGCGTGCACCACCGTCCTTCTTTCCAGATGTATTCGCGTTCCTGTTCTTCTTGATCAACCCACTTTTGATCAGCTTGTCTTTTCCTTGGGTGATCGTTGACCTCATTTATTTTTAAGCGCCAACCATCATTGGGATATATCCTTCCAATTCTCTCATGGACGGATCGGCGATTGACAGCTTCCCGCCTATATTTTGTGTACTTATCACCGCATTCGGGGCAATTCTTCGATGTGGGGAGTTTCAAGCCCTCGTTCAAGGCAATGCCCGAAGAATGCGCATCCCCAATGTGCGCGCTCCTGTTCCCGTGCATGCTCTACCGGCTCTCTTCTTCGCGCGCTCCTTCTTCAAACCTCCGCTTCTCCTATTCGTATTTTTGCCTCCGGTAGCGTTTTTTTTTCTGTTGACACTACCACTTGCTAAGAAGAATGCGCGTGGTTACCCTGGGCTTGGTCCTGGAAGATTCCCCAACCTCAATCTGGCTCTTCAGGATGCGAGGAGCCTCTTTGTGGACTTGCTGCACTGTCACTTGACGTGTAGGATCAACTGATCCATCCTGTTTTGCTCTAGCTGAAGTCAAGACCTTCACTTTCCCCTTTTTCTCTGCAGTTACCATATTAACAGAAAAGCCAACCATGTTCTGAGGGAAAGGGTGGCCATCCAGCTTCATCTTATTATCGAATTTCAAGTGACCCTCCTGGATAGCCTTTTGGATCCTCATCCTGAAAACCCTGCAATCATTAATAGAGTGAGAGTTTCTATCATGAAATCCATAGTAACGTTTCTCTTTAACTCCATCAGGCCGAAGCATAGAATGCCCCTCAGGCAACTTGATTCGGCCTTCCTTCACCAGGAACTCAAAGAGCTTGTCAGCCTTAGTCACGTCAAAGTCATACGTGCCCTTGGCTTGCTTTATCCATCGCTGGTTTACAGTTAATGGTTCTTTGCCCCACATGATCTCAGCTGCGGCCACTTCCTCATCATCATCAAATTCCTCCACCTGATCAGCTTTTTCGAGGAACTGGTTGTAGATATCGACCATGTCATGGTGCTTGGCGAACACGGAGTCTTTCTTGAATCCGTAAGCTTGATTACTCATTAATGACAACCTCTCGGGATAGCCGACCCATATTGTCAAACTCCATGCCAAACAGCTTCTCCCGAATAGCCGGTAACGTTCCCTCAACGGCCATGTCGGCCAATTGATCGTCGGCGGGGTCACGGAGAAGCACATGCCCTTGACCTCTCTGAACCTTCTGAGGAATTCTAAGAGTGTTTCATTGTGCCTCTGCCTCAAAGTAGCCAGATCAATTAGCTTCTTCTCAGTGCTACCACTGAAGTAATGGGCATGGAACTTCTGTTCCAAGTCTTTCCAGGTGTTGACTTATTGAAAAGGCAAAGAAGAAAACCATGTAAAAGACGGGCCTATCAACGATAAAGGGAAGTATCTGACGCTGAACGCCTCATCAGCTGAAGCTTCCCCAAGTTGCATCAAGTATCGAGCAATATGCTCTACAGTGCTTGTATCATCCTGCCCAGAGAGCTTTGTGAACTCTATAGGGGGTTTCACTCTTGGTGGCAAAATCACCATGTGGTACCACTCTGGGAAAGGAGGCGTGTAAGGTTTGGTCCCCGCATCTTGGGTTTAAGGTCGAATTGATTTTGCAAAACATCGGCCATTTTCTCGCACCAGGATATCCTTGCATTCTTGTACCATACCCGAGGATTTGGGAAAGCATCAATAGCACCATAATCCATAACTTTTGAATATTCCCCACCATACATATTTTTTTGCGGCTTTGTTGTTGGCCGGGGCTATCTTGTAAGTAGAATTAGGTGGCATTCCGGATGAACCGAATGCCGAGGTCCTCATATGTAGGCCTATTGGGCATTGCTCGATATGGGTTCGGTTGTTGAACTTGTTGATCTCCATTGTTTTGCGAGAGGCGGCCGGACCGGTTGACTCCCAACGCTTTGTGGAGGTGGCTGGATTTGTTGGCCTTGCGGTGGCGGTTGAGCACCGCATCCCGAACGGGCGGGCCGAGCGAACTAGTCTCTCCAACCTCCGCGAGAAGATGTGTGAGGGGATACTCGACTAAGCATCCTCTCTATGCCTGGGCCAAAGACTCCGATCATCATCTGCTTGAACATGTTCAAAAAAGCAGTATGATGTTTAACCATCACGGTTTCTATAGTTTCCCGAAAAGCATTCAGATCCTCTTGTTTCTCTTGAGCAGATGTGGAATCAGGTTCCCCTGGCAACAGAACCCTGGGCATGTCAGATTTGAGGTACGGTACACCACTTCTGTTTTTGCCAAATGACATCAAACATTTCTGCTGGAACTGGTCAATGGCATCCTTCAACTGCCTTTGTTGCTCTGGAGACAGGTCATTAATGGTGACATCCATGACGTCGTGAATGTCAGGCATCTTGAATCAGCTAGATGGGTCCCACTGGGCGTGCCAAAAAGTGTGTAGTGTGCCAGTCAATTTTCCTGAAACTGACAAAGGAATAAAATAGTTAGATAAAACATGGAACTTGCCAGGTGGTACCAGACAGTTCCGTATTTATGGCTAGAAAGCCAATTAAAATGACATATAGCTATGACAAGCTATCTGTCAGCAGTTTTAACATCATTCGGGAGCTTTAAAACATAAAACAGGGTATAGCCGAATGGATGACGTAAGCATGACAAAAGATCGGTCTTTGTTTAAATAACGTTGCTCGTGCATGATCATGATCGATTTTTGATGATAAACAACAAATAAAATAAATAAAGTAAAGCATGATCATAAATATGAGATAAAAAACGTGCATAAGCCAAAAGCACTAGTCTACCGCAGTCTAGGTACTTTCAAACCCGTCGAGCATGCAACCAAACAAGCATGGAAGCATAACCGAATACAGTTGTACAGCCGAATCGGGTTCCGTGGAGAAGGAACAAGCATTGACAAAGATGATAAACCTATCAGATTGAATCGAAATCTAATCCACCGGATGATTAGCTCTAAAAGAATCCAAAAACCTGCATCTACCGCATGATACTCAGTTCTTTCAAGATTCACACAAGATTAACAAGCTTGAACCCACAACATGTGACAACCTAGATTGATTCAAGTTCGGCTATTAGAGAACAAGTAATCCACATGCCGTATTAAGCCAAAGATATGATCGTGTAACATGAAGATCACCAAACAAGATAAAGCTGATTCAAACCAATCTAAATTGGGCAAAAGAGTGTTACATGAATTTAAACATAAAGTAAAAACTCAAAGCAACATGAGATAACTTAATGAATCTATTAGATCTTGCCAAATCTAATAGAGCCGATAACTAGCTCCAAGCTAGATCTTAGCCCACCGCATGGCTCATGATCTAACAAGAAACCCTCTTGAACCAAGCTTAAATCCACCGCATGATACTAAACAAGGTAACAAGACTACTTGCATCACGGTCTAAATCCACCGCATGATACTAGACATGATACAAGGTTGCCGATACTTACGAGAGGTCGACGGATCGATGATTCCCCTCGAAGAACTCGACGACACGACTAAAGGACTCGAGAATTTGGCGTAAAGCCGGTTTGTTGTGAAATTGTTCGATACCTATTACATACATCAAGGGTTTATATTTATACCCTTGTCCTAACACGACTTCGGTCGACTACCGATACAACATTAAATTTCCAAATTAATGCTCCGACGCCAATGTCCGTCTTGTATACGCCATCAACTCGTTCTTTCCTTGCATCGGGCCACATCACCATGCATTCCCGAAAACTTCCCTTTTAAAAGCGCAAACGGTCCCTTTGCCGAACGATGGCGCACCGCCGACCGCAAGTGTCCTTTACCGATTCCTTTTGAGGACATTTTTCCCGGCGGAATGGTATTCATCACCGAGCTCGGCCCACAAGTCGGCCTTTCTCCCGCACCATTTTTTGGTGTTAACACCCGGGTCATCCGGCCATAGGGGTCGGGTCACCTTGCAAGCATATAGAGGCGTGCGGGTCACCCGGCACGTGTACCGAGTCACCCACCAACGGCTTCATCGGGGCCGACACCGGTCGGACGGTGCTTGTCACCGGTCGGACCGGTGACCTCCAATGTTTACTCCTCCGGTGATTTTGCCCCTCTTGCCCCTTGAATGTGTGAATATTTTAGTTATTTAATTCCTGCAACATGGACAAGGCATTGCTCTACTAGAGAGCCATTAAAAGCATCGAATGGCATGAGAGAGTAAAATTTCATAAAGAAAAGCGTCACATGAGTGTTCACCAAGGACCAAGAGCGACTTGGACTCAATCAACCGTACTAGTTACCGAGATGACATTGATTTCAAGATTTATATGAACTTGCTCTCCACATGGTCAATAGAAGCCATCTTGATTTCCAAATCTTCCAACCATGTGCTCAATGCATCTATTTCAACCCGCAAGCTCATCAAGCATTTCTTGGTACCCAACACTTGTTGGGTCCTATTGGTTTAGTCACAAGGTGCTTAGGGACCCAAATGGCTCTCATGCTATAATGAGGTGAACTAATCTCCCTAGCACAAGTTCCATTCTTATCGTTCCTAAGCTTATGGAAATCATAATGGACAAGGTTTGATTTAGGAATGTTACCATTTGGACAATCTTTGCCCATGTGACCCTTTTGACGGCCGAAAGACCGATACGGCGAACCGGAGAGGGGGGGAGTGAATGGGAGCCGATAAAAATTCTTCTCGAAGGAGATGGAAACTCCAACAAGATGAACACGGCTTCCAACACACGTCTCCGACTCACTTGCCCAAATTGGCCAAGCCCACGTAGCCACTGGAGTGCCACTGGACCTAGGTACCAACACACAACCTTCCGACCCGAGAACGCGGCGGAACACCAAACCTCGAGTCTACGGACCAACACCCGTCGGACCGGTGAGCAATCGGTCCCCGCCGGTGAGAGCCGGCAACTTCCACTAAATGGCTTCACACCGGTCGGTCGGTGTAACACACCGGTCGACCGGTCCAAGCCCGAAAGCCTCCAAATCACCATATAGGCCTACCGACCTCCAAACCGACCAAAACTCGAAAAAGGCGCAACACGAGACAACGGCGAACACACCGAGATGTTCACCCGAGCAAAAACCCAACGAGGGTTTCACCGGTCGACCGGTCAATAGCACCGGTCGACCGGGTGTAGCTCGGGCAGCTCGGGATGAACAACACCCGCGGGTCAACTCCCCCAAATCCAAACCTTGACCTCCCGAATCGCTCCACGGACTTGAACAAGACTTTGGGGATAATATGAACACCTCAAGAGGAGCCCATAGCCAAGTTTAATTCCACCAAAACCTTTCCAAAAAGGAGGAATCGAAGAAATCCCGCCAAAAACACTTCTAACCCTAGAACTCGGAAAACCCCAAAATCGAGCCCCTTTACTCACGGATTTGAGAGGGGAATCACGGCCCAAAGAACCACGAAGGGTTCCCACAAATTTTCCCCATCAAATCCCCAAGAGAAAGGTCCCGAAAACAACCCAAGAAAAACACCAAGAAAGGGCTCCGAAAATCACCACCAAGAACAACCGGAACAACACAACAAGGCCTTGAGGAACCACGCCGAATCGGCTATACATGCCACAAAGGTTCATACAAGGTCTAGCTTGCCGCCCGATCATCCAACCCTCTCACAAGATGTCACCATGAAGCTCTCAAGCTCGTCCTTTGGAAATCCTAAGAAAATAGGAAACCAAATGAACTAGGGTTCCAAGAGAGTTGTCGCCATCCTTTCACCTCATGGGTTATATGGAGGCAACCGAAAGTCTAAAATACCCTTTCCTAATAACTAGGGATACAAGCCCCTCAAGGGCGATTTTGGAAGTCTTCAAGCTTTCTCCATCGGACGGATGCCCCGCGACCGCAACCTGCTTAGCCTCGACGCAAGCCTTGCGATCCCGATGCGTGTCCTCCACTTCGAAGATTCCGGACTGCGTCGTCGCACACCGGCCGGACCGGTGCTCCTCACCGGTCAGACCGGTCAGACCCACCGGTCGACCGGTCCGCACCTGCCGCAAAGACCGTCTTCGGTTCTTCGGTCTTGACTTTGTGGATCAACCAAGGAACCCGGTGGTTTTCTCGGTGAACCACCGTAAACCCCGCGAACTCGATGTAGTCTCCGCCAATCGCCACTCATGACTCGGCTCCCACGTAGTCCCGGCTCGACCTTGGTTTTGAGGCTCAACTAAGAAATCGTCCACGACTTCATCTTGTTGTTCATGCCACCATGCGGCCCGCACTTGACCCCACCGGCCACCGGGTCCCTCGAACGAAGCCTACTTGTCTTCTCCACACCGGAGGCCTCACCGGCGACAAGCTTTCGCCCTTGTGCTTCACCCGCACCAACACCGGTCAAGCCACAACCCGCACCCGCAATACTTAGCCAAAAATCGGTCCACACAACGTTGTCAATCACTCATCACACAAGGAAGCGACCATCCACCGGTCCTCGAACCACACATGGTCCTCAATCTCCCCCTTGATGAGTGCATTGACAACACCCACTCGAAAGAAACAAGAGAGAAAAGAAAAAGAAAAGAAACGAACAAAAAGAAACTCCAACAAGCGATCGAAAGCCAAACAAAGGCAAAGAGCAAGATCACTTGAAGAAGACAAGTCTCGGACCCCTTAGGCAAGGGCAACGGCTCGACACATCCGAGACAAAGCAAAGCTCAAGCAAAGAGGGCAAACCACCGAACAAAGCTCGAAAAACCACAAAGAGCTCCTCTTGCACACATGCAAGCTCCCCCGAACTAATGCACCCCCTGGACGAATGCATGCAAGCCACTTGAAAACAGGGCAGCAGCAACAACTTCAGCTCACACCGGTCAGACCGGTCACCACCACCGGTCAGACCGGTGCCCAACATGCGCACAGGACCAGCACTCTGACCGGTCAGACCGGTGACCTCGACCGGTTAGACCGGTGCACAACAGAGCCCAGAAATGGCTCGAAGCCACCCGAAAACCTTCTAAATGCATCCAACAAGCCATTTCAAGGTCAAACTTCTCCACCTTGTTGGCAATGCATGAATCAAGCCAAAAATGCAAAACTTTCAACCTAGAGCTTCTCAAATAGACAAAATTCAACAAAGGATGCTACACATGTCTAAATAAGCAAGTTATATACTCTATAGCTTCGTATCGACATCAACTAGAAGATCACCAAGTTTCACAACCATTGGACGAAGCTAAGATGGATTTGGGCAATTTTGCGAAAAAATTGCCTCTCATGAGCAAAGTCCTAAACATGAGCAAAACATATCAAAATAGCAAAGCCACACAAACTTCATGCTAGGACAGCCATTCTAATCATAAGACCATCACAAACACCCACAAGCACCTCATGTCATGTCAAAGCCACCGAGCCATGTGCCTACTTCTATGTATGAGACTTATTAAATTCAGCACATATGACATGGGAGCACATTTTCCAAGCATTTTACATTTCATTTTCAGATTCATAATTGGTACATGAAATGTCTTTGCGACAAAAAGGAACTTATGCCCCTCCACGAGATAAAGCAAGAGGGCTAAACATTCATGATGGCAAATGAGCCTTTGGCCCCATATGATCAATGAACTAGCTATCCAACCACAAATTAAGCATAGCAAAGCCACTAAAACATGTCAAGAACATGTAAAGGCATTTACACATGAGAGAACATATATGTGACATTTTTCAAAAACATAGCCATCAACCATGGATTATTCATCAAGATCATCAAGAGCTAAGCCAAACCGACCATAGCATACCAAACAAGCTCACAATGACATAAATAGCATTCCATGGTGAACAATGTATATAGGAGAAGCTTTTACTATCCAATGCATATGATACAAAATGCATGCAATCTAAGATACAAGGATGTCTATACATCATGATATATATGCCATGCCAAATGCAAGAAATGCACAAAGGAAAGCTATACATATGCTACAAAGGAGCTCCCACACACCCAACTCAAGAAATCAAACACACACCAAGCTCCCCCGCAAACGAGTGAAAGTTGCTTGATCTAGGGGTTTGGTGAAAATATCGGCTAGTTGGTCATGTGTGGGTACATGAATCAAAGATATCTTTCGGAAAATGATACCTCACTTATATGTGCTTGGTTTTGGAATGGAGCACTGGGTTCTTTGCAACGCTTATGGCACTGGTGCTATCACATTGAAGTGGAACATGGGTATACTCCTCACCAAAGTCACTCATGGTATATGAAATCCAAAGGAGCTGAGAGCAACAACTAGCAGCGGCAACGTACTCGGCCTCGGTAGTGGATTGTGCAACACTCGACTGTTTGCGGGAAGACCAAGACACCAAAGAAGAACCCAAAAACTGGCAAGTCCCAGAAGTGGACTTCCTATCCAACCGACACCCGGCAAAATCCGCATCTGAAAAACCATGAAGCGCCAAAGAAGAGGACGCGGAGTACCAAAGGCCGAAGTCGGGAGTGTGACGCAAGTACCTGAAAATTCGCTTCACCGCTTGCCGATGCGAAGTCCTCGGAGACGCTTGAAAACGAGCGCACGGACACACCGAGAACTGGATGTCCGGCCTCGTCGCCGTCAAGTAGAGGAGTGACCCAATCATGCTCCCGTACTCCTTCGGTCCACGTATTCACCTTCCTCGTCCGCATCAAGTGCCGTAGTCGTAATCATCGGTGTCGTCATAGCCTTGGAATCCTCCATCTTGAACTTCCGCACAATGTCCTTGGTGTACTTAGCTTGGTGCACAAATGTTCCTTCCTTTGATTCTTTGGATTTGTAGCCCGAGGAAGAACTCGCAACTCACCCATCATGCTCATCTCAAATTCCCCGCTCATATCCTCTCGCAAACCTTGCAACAAGAGAGTTAGACGAGCCACCAAAGACAATATCATCCACGTACACCCGCACAATCGGGATATGTCCGCCTCGCCTCGGTAGAAACAAGGTCTGATCGACCTTCCCCATCTCAAAACCTCTCTCAAACAAGAACCCCCTCAACCTGCCATACCAAGCTCTAGGTGCCTGCATCAACCCATACAACGTCTTCCTCAACATGTACACCCGGTGGGGGTACTTCTCACTCTCAAACCCCGGAGGTTGCCTCACATACACTTCTTCCTCCAACACACCATTCAGGAAAGCACTCTTCACATCCATTTGGTGCAACTTGAACCCTTTAGCCACGGAAAAGGCTAGAAGGATCCTAATCGCCTCCAAACGGGCTACGGGAGCAAAAGTCTCCTCGTAGTCGATCCCCTCCTTCTGACTGAACCCCTGAGCAACAAGCCTCGACTTGTTTCTCACAACCTCACCTTTCTCTCCCTCTTTGTTCTTCCACACCCACTTTGTACCAATCGGCTTACACCCTGGGGAAGGGTCAACCAACTCCCAAACCTGATTCCTCTCAAAGTTCTCCAACTCCTCATGCATCGAATTAACCCATTTGTGATCGGATAGTGTGTGTCCAATGTCTTTGGGCTCAAAAGTAGCAACAAATGCATCATGAGCAAAATGAGAATTGTTCCGAACCCTCGACCGTGTAGTGCGTTCATTCATGTCACCGATGATCCTCGAAGTTGGGTGGTCCACTTGTACTCGCCGGGGAGGTTCTCGCCTCGATGCTACCTCCCCCTCAACAACGCCTTCTCCTCGTTCTTGATTTGTCGTCGTAGGTGTAGGAGAGGGTCCGTCCACCACCGTAGTCGAAGTAGTGGGTACATGTTCGGCGGGGACACCACACCGCCATCTTCATCGTCTCCATGTTCATTCTCCTCCTCCCGAAAGATATCCTCGCCAAGCTCATCATCACCGCACACTCAAAGACAAGTTGACTACGTGGCGTGTCTCGTCAAAGGTTACCTCGCAAGTCTCCACGATTTGGTTAGTTTCAAGATTGAGCACACGATATGCTCTAGAATGAGATGCATAACCAAAGAAAATACCATCGACAGACCTAGCCTCAAACTTATCCAACTTCGCCCTTTCTTCAGAATAAAGCATTTGCAACCAAAGACATGGAAGTGACTCACCTTGGGTGTGCGACCGTGCATCAGCTCATAGCAAGTTTTCTTCTGATGCACTCTGAGGTAGATCCTGTTCGACACATAGCACGCGGTATTCACCGCCTCAGCCCAATACCTCCTCGGAGTCCTATGCTCATCAAGCATCGTCGGAGCCATCTCGCACAAGGTCCTATTCTTCCTTTCCACAACAACATTCTAGGGAGGCGTATACGGACTCGAAAACGCGGTGCTCAAGACCCAAGTCATGGCAAAAGGTTTCAAAACAAGAGTTTCTAAATTCCAAGCCATTGTCACTGCGGATTGCTCGTATGGCATCTTTGTGCCTCTCGTTCCTCAACCTCAAGACTAGATCTCGAACAAAACCAAACGTCTCCCCCTTATCCTCGAGAAAGAACACCCACGCCTACCGAGAATAGTCGTCCACCACAACAAGGACATGCCACTTCCCACCCGCGGATCGCACAAGAGCCGGGCCAACAAGGCCCATATGGAGCAGCTCGCATGGACGCTCGGTCATCACATCGGTGAGAGGCGGGTGAGAAGAGGCTACCATCTTGGCATGCCTACACGATGCACAAACCATCTTTTTCTCAAGCCTCAAACGTGGCAATCCTCGGACCAAATTGAGTTTACTCAAGCGAGACAAAAGGTCAAAGCTCAAGTGACCCAACTTCCTATGCCACTTCCACAACTCACTCGAAGAACCGGCCAAGAAACAACGCTCCACAACCCGAAGACCGAGAAAAATCAGCACGAAACACCCGACCCTCGGGAACGACCATACGGACAAGGTCCCCTCGAGAGTCCAAAATCCGAGAACCACCCGGCCAAAATAGCACCTCAAAGCCCTCATCCAACAACCGGGTCACGGAAAGCAAATTGTACCCCGGCCGATTGAACAAGAGCAACACGCCACGAGAGTGATCTTGTCACTCACCTTAATCTCACCTTCGAAAGCACATGCCCACGCCCATTGTCCCCAAAAGTGATGTACCTCCTTGTCACCACCGGGACGAGACTTGAGAACCACCCCTGTCTCCGGTCATATGCCTCGAGCAACTAGAGTCAATCAACCAAATGTTCTTCAAGTCTCCCACCTAAAATTCAAAAACAAGCACATGAGCGAACAAACGACTCGGCAAGACTAGGGTTAGTACCAAAAGAGTAAAACCAGTGCCGAGCCATTTGCTCGAAAGTGGGGTTAGCACAAACCAAACCATCTCTCCTACCAAAGCTACCTCCACGAACACCACCACGGTAACCACCCTGAGGGAACCACCCCTCTCTGCCTGGAGGAGGACCAAAACCACGAAAGAAAGCCCGTGGACCGTCCCTCCTCTCCTTCTCAAAGCTACGACTCCTCCCATCCCCGTAGTGAACTCGAGGGGGAGAATGCCTAGCAACCTGACCACCTGCAAACTCTCCAGCCCAACCACCAGAACCACGACCTCCAGAAACAACCCTCACACCTGTACGAGCACGAAACCCAAACTCGCCCGCTGTCCCGCACCGGCGCACCGGTGCCCACCGACCGGTGTATTCTAGGCAGCAGCACCACCAACAGCCCTTCCGCTCTCCCCGGCCCGAACCGTCCTCACACTCGCCTTGGCCCCGGGCATCCGCACACGAGGCTCAAGTACACCATCGGAAGGGTGGTACTTGTCCTTGTTAGCCCACTCCTTTGCCATTCTCTCCTCTCGCTTCCTCTTGAAGCAAAACTCATCCTTATGACCATCTCTCCCACAATAGCCACAATGGAACCTCACAAGCTTAGGCTTAGGCTTGGGTTGTGGCCGCTCACTTGGTTTCTCTCCACTCAACATCTCCACCGGTTTCTCCTCACTAGCCTTCTCACTCTCTTTCCCAAAGAACACTTTCCCGAAGTGCTCACAAACTTGATAGGCTTTTGGAGATCATTTGTAGGTGTAGGAAACACGGGTGGAGTTGGGGTTATGTCTAGTCGGTTCCTAAGATGGTTAGGTTTTGGGGGGGAAATTATTTTTGTGGTGGGTTTTTGGTGGCTGCGGGATATTCTCTCCACTTCCCTCACCAAACTTGTTTGCCCCAAGTTTCCTACCATCCTCGCCTCTTAAATGCCTCGATCATCATCCTCAACCGAGGCTCATGACCGACATCCACCCCATCAACTTTCTCAGCTCATCATTCTCATCCTGCAAACGATCAACATAATGTGCAAGTTCCAAATTTTTCAAAGCATGCATTTCACAGGTTGAGCATGATGTAGGAATGGGTTCTTTCAACTTAGCCTCAAGAGAACTAGTGTAAGCATGCATTTCATCAATTTTAACATGTAAAACGGGGCAAGAAGTGCAAGCACCTAGCAAAGCAGTCTAGACTTAAGCTCGGCCACTTCAACCATAAGCACATCTAGTTCCTCACGCTTGGAGGCATGCCATTCATTGAACAAAGCATGATCATCAAGGAAAATGGAGCAATCAAGACAATCAAACTCATCCGAAACAACAGGACTAGCCTTAAGGGAATCAATCTCAAGCTTGCTATCAAGCACCTGTGTTTCTAGCTCAGCCACTCTAGTCCTAGCATCCTCGAGTGAAGCCCTAAGCTCTTTTCTCATTTTCTTGGCCTCTCTAAGCATGTCATCACGGTTATCAAGCAAAGAGCCAAGCCTCTCATTCTCCTGGCGCAAGAAGGGAAGTTCATCACGTACCTCGTCGCCGGACTCGAAGTCCAAGTCGCTCCGTGTGCTCTTCTTTGCTGTCGGAGCTCAGGGCACCATGGTGCGAAGCCATCTCTAGCGAAACGGCTCGGCCCGCTCGGGTTCTTGGACGACTTCCTGCTCTTGCGACGATCGCCTTCATCTTCACTAGTGCTCGAGCTCGAGGTGGAGTACGCGGAGCTGGAGTCGATGTCGCTTGCTCCCACCATCGCTCGGGCCTTGCCTCGGCTCTCCTTCTTCCTCGATCGTCGCTCGTCCTTGTGCTTGTTCTTGTACTTGCTTTTGTGGTTGCACCTCGACCGGTACTAGCCATCCATCCTCGACTTGTGCTTGTAGCCGTCCTTGTTCTCGACCTTCTCCGGGCTATCGGCGACAAAGTGTCCCGGCTTGCCGCACTGGAAGCATGTCCTCGTGTTACTCCTCATGTTCACTCGGTTCTCGTGCAGCCTCTCGAACCGCCTCGTCAGGAGCGCCAGCTCGTCCTCTCCAAGCACGTCGAACTCCTCATCTGGCATAGACATCAAAGAGGACAAAGAGAACATCCGGTGGATGGGTTAGTGTTAGCCTTTACTTTCGAACCACCAACGAGGGCAAGACTATGGGAATCAGTCGGACCCTCGAGCTTGGCGATCATGCCCCTATCCACCTCGACCGACTTGAGCTCGGAGACCAGCTCATTCACCGTCAGAGTGTCATACTTCTCTGACTCCACAATGGCCTCGAACTTTCCGCCCCATATTGTACGATCCAAAGAGCGTAATAGCTTGACAGCTCTATCATGATCATCATACGGGAGCACGTCCACATTGGCCCTCATGTTGTTCACAACCACCGTGAACCTCTAAAACAAGGCATCGATGGACTCACCGGGGAGATGAGTGAAGTTCTCATACTCTCTCCGGTAGGTCGCATACATCCGTGCTCGAACCCGAGCATTCCCAACATGAGCCTCCTTCGACACCATCCAAATTCTACAAGCCAAGTGCTCGGTGTGCACCCGATCGAACTCAGGCTGACACAAAGCACGAAACAAGTAGTCGACCGCCTTATTGTTGGCGTCGAACATGTCCCTTGATCCTGGAGCGAGGAAGTTCATCGACCGGACATAAGTGTCTCCTATATATATAGACACGGCCTTTCCTCGGAGAAACGCGGCCATCCGTTTACTCCACATCCGGTAGTTCTTGCCATCGAAGTGTGGAGGACCCGAGCCCGTTCCGGTAAGCCATCCTTGGATCTTAGACCGGTTAGAGTCACCAAAGACCCGAACCGGCTCGATACCACTTGAAAGACCGATACGGCGAACCGAGAGAGGGGGGAGTGAATGGGAGCCGATAAAAATTCTTCTCGAAGGAGAAGGAAACTCCAACAAGATGAACACGGCTTCCAACACACGTCTCCGACTCACTTGCCCAAATTGGCCAAGCCCACGTAGCCACCGTAGTGCCACCGGACCTAGGAACCAACACACAACCTTCGACCCGAGAACGCAACGAACACCAAACCTCGAGTCTACAGACCAACACCGGTCGGACCGGGGAGCACCACCGTAAGACCGGTCCCTCGCCGGTGAGAGTTGGCAACTTCCACAAAGTGGCTTCCCTAGACCGGCCGGTGTAACACACCGGTCGGACACGGGCCCAAGCCCGAAAGCCTCCAAATTACCAAACCGAAAGGCCCTACCGACCTCCAAGGCGAGCCCGGACTCGAAACAAGTCGCAACACGGGACAACGGTGAACACACCCGGACGTTCACCCGAGCAAAAACCCACCGAGGGTTGCACCGGGGCCGAGCCCGGTCAAGAGCACCGGTCGGGGCCCGGGTGTAGCTGGGCGACTCGGGATGAACAAAGACCCGCGGGTCAACTCCCCCAAATCCAAAACTTGATCTCCCGAATCGCTCCACGGACTTGAACAAGACTTTGGGGATAATAGAAACACCTCATGAGGAGCCCATAGCCAAGTTTAATCCCACCAAAACTTGTCCAAAAAGGAGGAATCGAAGAAATCCCGCCAAGAACACCTCTAACCCTAGAACTCGGAAAACCCCAAAAACGAGCCCCTTTACTCACGGATTTGGGAGGGGAATCACGGCCCAAAGAACCACGAAGGGTTCCCACAAATTTCCCCCATCAAATCCCCAAGAGAAAGGTCCCGAAAACAACCCAAGAAAAACACCAACAAAGGGATCCGAAAATCACCACCAAGAACAACCGGGAACAACACAACAAGGCCTTGAGGAACCACACCGAATCATCTATACATGCCTCAAAGGTTCATACAAGGTCTAGCTTGCCGCCCGATCATCCAACCCTGTCACAAGATCTCACCATGAAGCTCTCAAGCTAGTCCTATGGAAATCCTAAGAAAATATGAAAGCAAATGAACTAGGGTTCCAAGAGAGTTGTTGCCATCCTCTCACCTCATGGGTTATATGGAGGCAACGGAAAGTCTAAAATATCCTTTCCTAATAACTAGGGATACAAGCCCCTTAAGGGCGGTTTTGGAAGTCTTCATGCTTTCTCCATCGGACGGATGCCGGCGACCGCAACCTCGCTTAGCCTCGACGCAAGCCTTGCGATCCCGACACGTGTCCTCCGCTTCGAAGATTCGGACTGCGTCGTCGCACACCGGTCGGACCCGGTCGGCGCCGACCTTCGCGCCGCAAGACCGTCTTCGGTTCTTCGGTCTTGGCTTTGTGGATCAACCAAGGAACCCGGTGGTTTTACGGTGAACCACCGGAAACCCCGCGAACTCGATGTAGCCTCCGCCAATCGCCACTCATGACTCGGCTCCCATGTAGTCCCGGCTCAACCTTGGTTTTGCGGCTCAACCAAGAAACCGTCCACGACTTCATCTTGCTCGTTCATGCCACCATGCGGCCCGCACTTGACCCCCGCCGGCCACCGGGTCCCTCGAACGGAGCCTACTTGTCTTCTCCACACCGGAGGCCTCACCGTCGACGACCTTTAGCGCTTGTTCTTCACCCGCACCAACACCGGTCAAGCCGCAACATACATCCGCAATAGTTAGCCAAGAATCGGTCCACACAACGTTGTCAATCACTCGTGACACAAGGAAGTGACCATCCACCGGTCCTCGAACCACACATGGTCCTCAACGGCATACATAGCAAATGCGGCTTTTGTTCTTGTTGGTCATATCATTCCTTACAATTTCTTTTCCATAATTGCTTCCGAGTCTTGTTCTTGTAGAAAGGATCTTCCTTGCCTTGTTTGTTTGAGGTGGGCCTACCTGCCACCGGCAACACCCGAGCCATCACACGGTGGCATGCCAGGCGGGGTGCCACTACCTACTATTGCATTTGGGCACGAGTAGGCAAAGTGTCCCTTATCTCGCACTTGTAGCACACCCTCCACTTGTTTGAGCTTCTAGACTTCTTGGAGAGTGACTCTTGTGTCTTGTGCTTTATTGGGCGGTATTGGGATTTGATTTGCCCAACCTTGCTCTTTTCTTGAATCTTGTTCTTGTGGGACATTATATGTTGTTGGGGAGTTGATCTAGTGGCGGTTGATCCCTTCTCAAGCTTCTTCACCATGTCTTCACGATTATCTTGAGAAGGTTGTAATTTGGTCTTCTCGTTCAACACATACAAGTCCTCTTGAAGCCTTTGAACCGTTTGCTTGAGTTCATCATTTTCTTTAGCAATAAGGCCATCACAAGATTCTACAAGTACACGCTCAATGCTAGATTGGCTTGCTTGAGTGTTGACGGTGAAAATCTGTCAAACTAGCCATGAGTTTACCTTCGGTGTTGGCACAAGTTTTATACCTTATCCATTGTTACAAACCCCCGTGGTATAACAAGTTCACGTGTGCATGTCGGTTTTGGAGTTTAGTGTTTATGCAGGATTTTTGCGTTGAATGCAAGACTTTAGGGATTAGTTCATCAAGCACCTTATGACAAGACCTTGAAGCCTTGTACAAGTCATGCAATGAAGCAAACTTAACTCCAAGAAGTCGGGGACTTGATCCGAGAAGACAACAAACTCCGATGACCTAACCGGAAAAGAGCCGAATCTTGCAAGACAAGGAGTTATGCCCAATTCGGAGAGAAAGCGACGACATGGACCTACATGCGAAGGGGGAAACATCTAGAAGACACGGGAGCCGACGTAGAGCAAAGGAGGCCACGGGCGGGGCTCGGATGGGCCCGGGCCGGCCGGCCCCGTGAGCCGATCGGCCCCGGCCCCGCCTAGGGCCCGTTCGTCCCTTCCTTTGCCCTAGCCGCCATTCGGGATATTTATAGCCCCCCGACCGAGAGCCATGGATCATACAATTCGTCATCGGCCGCCGAGGAGCGAGAGAAGAGATGGACACCATCTCGGAGAGGAGAGGGTCAAGCTAGTTGACTAGGGTTTCCCTAGCCGACGTGGCAATCTTGCACGGAAGACCACGTCGGAGTTCCGGAGCTAGAAGCAAGATCAAGGAAGGATCCCGGTGGTGATCTTGTGTATGTATCATTATCATAGTTGAATTATCATGTTGAATCTATTCTTAGCGATTAAGTGTTTCCTCGGAGATTTCATTTTTCGATCGGCTTTGCTTATTCCAATTCTATTCCCGAGATAGATTACATAGGGTGTTCTTGTAGCCGCGGTGGCTAGAGGTACACGCCGGATCTTCCGAAAGAATCTCGACATGTCTTTTGACTTGCCCTAGACTCCCCGCATGTGTAGGGATACGTTGTGACAGAACGGGGGTTCCGAAAGGGAGATGTTTTGGAATTGGACGGGAAACCACGGTTTAAAGAGGCTTCTTATAAGATTCGATTTGCTACTTCTTCTCTAGCTTGGAACTTCAACAAAAGGCTTATCCCGATCCCTCTAGATCGGTTTATCTACCCAATCTTTCTTTGTTATCTCCGGTCTTCGTAGATTAGATTAGTTTTGTGTCTTTTACCTAGATGCTTTAGGGTTTATCTTTTATCGAAGATTGAAATTACTTAGCTTTACAAGATCAACTTTTGTGTCACACATTTGTTCCACGGATTCGATACCTTGGGTTCACCACTCGAGGTAAGAAGGGTCCCTTGACTACGACGCGGAGACTTGTCCGCTTGCAAGTCTAAACGAAATTCGATACAACTATTAACCGTCAACAAGCCCCTTTTTCCGGCACCGTTGCCGGGGAACAAGTGATGAAGATTTGGTTTTTTATTGCCTTTTCTTGTAATTTCAGTTTTCTTTTAGTTTTTTTTTTTGCGTCTACTAAACTTTGATCATCCTCAAAATAAATCTAATCTAGTTTGTCGAACCCTAGTTTTTATAGATTTGTTTTTACTTTCTAGTTTTTGCATATTTTGTTTATTGCTAACCCTAACGGGGAGATGGACGGCTACCTCTCCAACAAACCCGATAATTTTGTGGATGATCCGGAAAAAACTTTACGAGGCTAAGGAGACGCGAAGCACATCAAGCTAAAAAGCTGGATTTTGTAGATTCGGAGTCGGAAGACAAAGGATCGAAGGAATCTCCGAAGAATTCACCACCTCAAAGTCCTCGTGAGAATTGACATCCACCGATGGGTGACCAACCACCACAAGAGCGTAAGATTGGGGAGCTATGCACCCGGACATCATCGACCTACCAATCTTGAACCTTGAGGAGATCGAAGACCGTTCGAGATCAAGACCTCAACAATCCGCATGGTGCAACATTCACCCTTCACCGGTAAAGAGGATCCGAACCTTCGCCTCCAAGCATTCATTCAACTATGTCAGACTTTCAACATGGATGGGGTGACTCAAGACCAAATGAGGGCAAGGCCTTTTCCGTTCTCACTTCTCGGGAAGGCTTTGCAATGGTTCCACTCTCAACCGGCGGAGACGGTGCAAAATTGGAACACGTTGATGAAGGCTTTCATGAAGGAATACTACTCGCGCGGGTAAAACTCAAAGTTTGCGTAATAAGATTGCCACCTTTGTTCAATATCCTACAAGAACTATCTCGGAGGCATTCGAGTGCTTCAACGAGTACACTCGGCGGTTCCACATCACAAGTTCCCGAAGGAAGACCTCGTGCAAAAGTTCTATCAAGGACTCACCATGGCGTCAAGGACGATCATCGACGCATCGGCGGGAGGGTCCATCATCGAACTTACACCGACGAAGCTTTCACTCTATTCAAGAAGGTCACGGATAATGACACATGGGCATCATCCGGCGACCGCATCCGGTTCAACCCACGGGGAACGTAAAAGGAGTCTTGCAAGTGGAGAAGGAGAACATACTTGAAGGCAAGATCGACTCGCTCATGAGGAGGTTGGAGAAGATGGAGATGGAAAAGAAAGAGGCTCAAGACTTGAAGGCCGCCGAAGCAAGGTCCACATGCAAAGAATGTGGAGAGTATGGCAAAGATTGTCGGAGGAAGCCAAAACGCTCGACTACAAGAGGAAGGGAGAATTGCCGAACTTCCGCTACGGGCAAGGTAGACCTCAATTTAATGCAAGCTCATCTATTCCTAATGCGGTTCCGCTTTGTATATAATTGAAGGAGTTCATGGACGAGTAAGCTAAGATCAACAAGGACACCGTCACCAAGTTCAAGACCATAGACAAGGTGTTGGAGAACATCGATAGCAAAGTGACGGAGGTCGGAAGCTCCAACCATCAAGTGCTCAACATGATGAAGATCCTCGAGACGCAAGTTGGACAACTTGCGGGGCACCTCTCTAATGATGAAGGGAAGCTTCCGAGACAACCCAAAAGTCCCGAATCAGCGAAGGCCATTCAAACACGTTTGGGAAAGGAGACCGAAGATCCAGAACGATCCGCAGGAGCAAGGAAGCCTAAACCATCCGCCGAAACGGAGGGAGTTGCTAAAGAGAAGGTTACGGGGATCGTCACCTAAGAGTCCGAATTTGAGATGCGGAGGAAGACACGAGGATACCGCAACTCAAGCCACGCTACTTCCGAGGTAAACTTGACAACCACTTTGAGAAGTTTGTGGAGGTTGTGCATAGACTTAGCATCAACATGCCATTACTAGATGCCCTACAAGTACCTACATATTCTCCATACTTTAAAGACATACTTGCAAATATATATGAGATAGCAACACTCGGGGTAGATCATGTCAAGATGTTCGAGGAGTGTAGTGCCGCTATTGCTAATGGGCTAGAGAAGCAAAAGGACCCCGGGTGCCCTACAATACCTTGTTCCGTTGGTTCTTTCAACTTCGAGAAGGCGTTATGCAACCTTAGAGCAAGTGTGAGCGTTATGCCGAGGGATGTGTTCGAGAAGCTACGCCTACCAATGGAGCCTACGTGTATATGTTTGGAGTTGGGAGATAACTCCATTCGCTATCCCTTGGTCATTGCCGAAGATGTACCCGTGAAGGTCGGACACCACTTCATCCCCGTTGACTTCGTGGTGCTTGAGATGGGAGAGAGGGAGAAGCCGCCACTCATCCTTTGGAGGCCTTTCCTCAAGACTGTGGGAGCTACTATTGATGTTGGCAAGGGAGAGATCATGTTCGATATCAACGGAGAAAGGAGTTCCTTCAAGTTCCGTCCAAGAATTGAGGCAAGCAACATGATTGGAGTGAAGGGAGAACCAAAGGAAAAGGAGGGGCTGAAAAAGAAGAAGGAGCCGAAAAAAATGAACGTAAAGAAAATCAAAGAAGGTGTTGCATCCGTCAAGACAAAGGAAGAAAAGCTGCCCGTGAATACCAAAAAAATGACTAAGCCGGAAGACAAGCCCGTGCCCAAGATGGTGCGGAAGTGGGTACCCAAGATTGCAACGCCCGCAAAGAGCGTTGATCCGAAGTAATCAAGTGAAGAAGACTAGCTATGGACTATAAACGAAGCGGCGGGCGGGAGGCAACCCGTTTCGTCGAGTCAAGAATAAGCTACGGGAGGAGAACCCGATTCCGGGTTTTTCGAGTCTTTTTAATATTTTAGTTTTGAGTTTTATTACGCAAAGACATTAGACTTAGAAGTGGTTGAACAATAGTAGAGACATAATTCTTGATTGAATATTTTACTTTATCATAAACCCTTTGCATGAACCCTCCTATGTTTTTGTGTGATTCTTTTCGAGAAACCACAACCAAATAATTTCAGAACTTAACTCAACCTTTCACCCTCATTATGGTGCTGTGGTTGATTTATTTTTCATGCTTGTTGACGGTGAAAATCCGTCAACCTAGCCATGAGTTTACCTTCGGTGTTGGCATGAATTTTATACCTTATCCATTGGTACTAACCCCCGTGGTATAACAAGTTCACATGTGCATGTCGTTTTTGGAGTTTAATGTTTATGCGAGGATTTAGTGTTGAATGCAAGACTTTTGGGATAAGTTCATCAAGCACCTCATGACAAGACCTTGAAGTCCCGAACAAGTCATGCAATGAAGTGATATTAACTCCAAGAAGCCGGGGGACTCGATCCGAGAAGACAACAAACTCCGGGGGACCGACCGAGAAAAGTCTTCGAAGCTTGCAAGACAAGGAGTTGAGTCCAATTCGGAGAGAAACCGACGACATGGACCTACATGCGAAGGGGGAAGCATCCGAGAAGCAAGGGAACCGACCTCGGGCAAAGGAGCCCGCGGGCCGGGCCTAAATGGGCCCAGGCCGGCCGGCCCGGTCCGGTCGGCCCGGGCCCATTTAGGGCCCAAACACGTCGCCCTTTGACCTAGTTGCCGATCGGGCTATTTATAGTCCCCCGACCGAGAGCCACGAAGAGAAGATTTCGTCTTCGGCCGCCGAGGAGCAAGAGAAGAGAGGGACATCATCTAGGAGAGGAGAGGGTCGAGCTAGTTGACTAGGGTTTCCCTAGCCGACGTGGGAACCTTGCAAGGAAGACCACGTCGGAGTTCCCGAGCTAGAAGCAAGATCAAGGAAGGATCCCGGTGGTGATCTTGTGTATGTATCATTGTTATAGTTGAATTATCAAGTTGAATCTTTTCCCGCCGATCAAGTGTTTCCTCGAAGATTTCGTTTTTCGATCGGCTTTGCTTATTCCAATTCTATTCTCGAGATAGATTACATAGGGTGTTCTTGTAGCCGCGGTGGCTAGAGGTACACGCCGGATCTTCCGAAAGAATCTCGACTTGTCTTTTGACTCGCCCTAAGCTCCCCGCATGAATAGGGATACGTTGTGACAGAACGGGGGTCTCGAAAGGCGGATGTTTTCGGATTTGGACGGGAAACCACGATTTAAAGAGGCTTTTATTAAGATTCGATTTGCTACTTCTTCTTTTGCTTGGAACTTCAACGAAAGGCTTGCCCCGATCCTTCTAGATCGGTTTATCTACCCAATCTTACTTTGTTTTCTCCGGTTTTTAGTAGATTAGATTCGTTTTGTGTCTTTACTTAGATGCATTAGGTCTTTTATCGATTATTGAAGATTACTTGGCTTTAATAGATTAATTCTTGCGTCACACATTTGTTCCACGGATTCGATACCTTGGGTTCACCACTCGAGGGAAGAAGGGTCCCTTGACTACGACGGGAGACTTGTACGCTTGCGAGTCACGAACGAACTTTGATACAAACATTAACCGTCAACAAGCCCCTTTTTCTGGCGCCGTTGCCGGGGAACAAGTGATCAAGATTTGATTTTTTTATTGCTTTTTTTTGTAATTTTCAGTACTGATTTTGTTTTATTTTTGCATCTAATAAGCTTCAATCATCCTCAAAATACATCTAATCTAGTTTGTCTAACTCTAGTCTTTATAGATTTGTTTTGTTTTCTAGTTTCTTTTGCATATTTTGTTTATCGCTAACCCTAACAGGAGATGGACGGCTACCTCTCCAACAAACCCGATAATTTTGTGGATGATCCAGAAAAACTTTACAGGCTAAGGAGACGCGAAGCACATCAAGCTAAAAAGCTGGATTTTGTAGATTCGGAGTCGGAAGACGAAGGATCGCAGGAATCTCCGGAAAATTCACCACCTCAAAGTCCGCGGGAGAACCGACGTCCACCAATGGGTGACCAACCACCGGAAGAACGCAAGATTGGGGAGCTATGCACCCCAGACATCATCGACCTACCAATCTTGAACCTCGAGGAGATCGGAAGACCGTTCGAGATCAAGACCTCAACAATCCGCATGGTGCAACATTCACCCTTCACCGGCAAAGAGGATCCGAACCTTCACCTCCAAGCATTCATTCAACTATGTCAGACTTTCAATATGGAGGGGGTGACTCAAGATCAAATGAGGGCAAGGCTTTTTCCGTTTTCACTACTCGGGAAGGCGTTGCAATGGTTCCACTCTCAACCGGCGGAGACGGTGCAAAATTGGAACACGTTGATGAAGGCTTTCATGAAGGAATACTACTCACCGGGTAAAACTCAAAGCTTGCGTAATAAGATTGCCACCTTTGTTCAATATCCTACAGAAACTATCTCGGAGGCATACGAGCGCTTCAACGAGTACACCCGGGCGGTTCCGCATCACAAGTTCCCGAAAGAAGACCTCGTGCAAAAGTTCTATCAAGGACTCACCATGGCGTCAAGGACGATCATCGATGCATCAGCGGGAGGATCTATCATCGAGCTTACACCGACGGAAGCTTTGACGCTATTCAAGAAGGTCGCGGATAATGACACGTGGGCGTCATCCGGGCGCCTACACCCGGCTCAACCTATGGGGAACGTCAAAGGAGTCTTGCAAGTGGAGAAGGAAGACATACTTGAAGGCAAGATCGACTCGCTCATGAGGAGGTTGGAGAAGATGGAGATAGAAAAGAAAGAGGCTCAAGACTTGAAGGCCGCCGAAGCAAGGTCCACATGCGAAGAATGTGGAGAGTATGGCCATGTCCGCAAAGATTGTCCGGAGGAAGCCAAAGTGCTCGACTACATGAGGAAGGGAGAATTGCCGAACTTCCGCTACGGGCAAGGTAGGCCTCAATTTAATGCAAGCTCATCTATTCCTAACGCGGTTCCACTTCGGATACAATTGAAGGAGTTCATGGATGAGCAAGCTAAGATCAACAAGGACACCGTCACCAAGTTCAAGACCATAGACAAGGTGTTGGAGAACATCGATAGCAAAGTGACGGAGGTCGGAAGTTCCAATCATCAAGTGCTCAACATGATGAAGATGCTCGAGACGCAAGTTGGACAACTTGCGGGGCGCCTCACTAATGATGAAGGGAAGCTTCCGGGACAACCCAAATGTCCCGAATCGGCGAAGGCCATTCAAACGCGTTCGGGGAAGGAGACCGAAGATCCGGAACGTTCCGCGGGAGCAAGGAAGCTTAAACCATCCACCGAGGTGGAAGGAGTTGCTAAAGAGAAGGTTACGGGGATCGTCACCGAGGAACCCGAATTCGAGATGCCGGAAGATGACACGAGGATACCGCAACTCAAGCCACGCTACTTCCGAGGTAAACTTGACAACCACTTTGAGAAGTTTGTGGAAGTTGTGCGTAGACTTAGCATCAACATGCCGTTACTAGATGCCCTACAAGTACCTACATATTCTCGTTACTTTAAAGATATACTTGCAAATAAATATGAGATAGCAACACTCGGGGTAGATCATGTCAAGATGTCCGAGGAGTGTAGTGCAGCTATTGCTTATGGGCCGGAGAAGCAAAAAGACCCCGGTGCCCTACAATTCCATGTTCGGTTGGTTCTTTCAACTTCGAGAAGGCGTTATGCGACCTTGGAGCTAGTGTGAGTGTCATGCCGAGGGATGTGTTCGAGAAGTTACGCCTACCAATGGAGCCTACGGGAATATGTTTGGAGTTGGGTGACAACTCCATTCGCTATCCCTTGGGCATTGCCGAAGATGTACCCGTGAAGATTGGACACCACTTCATCCCCGTCGACTTCGTTGTGCTCGAGATGGGAGAGAGGGAGAAGCCGCCGCTCATCCTAGGAAGGCCGTTCCTCAAGACCGTGGGAGCAACTATTGATGTTGGCAAGGGGGAGATCATGTTCGATATCAACGGAGAAAGGAGTTCCTTCAAGTTCCGTCCAAGGATTGAGGCATGCAACATGATTGGAGTGAAGATAGAACCAAAACAAACGGAGGGGCTGAAAAAGAAGAAGGAGCCGAAAAAAGTGAACGTAACGAAAATTAAAGAAGGTGTTGCATCCGTCAAGACAAAGGAAGAGAAGCCGCCCGTGAAGACCAAAAAAATGACTAAGCCGGCCAAGCCAAAAGACAAGCCCGCGCCCAAGATGGTGCGGAAGTGGGTACCCAAGATTGCAACGCCCGCAAAGAGCGTTGATCCGGAGTAATCAAGTGAAGAAGTCTAGCTATAGACTATAAACGAAGCGCTAGGCGGGAGGCAACCCGTTTCGTCAAGTCAAGTCAAGAATAAGCTACGGGAGGACAACCCGATTCCAGGTTTTTCGAGTATTTTTAATAATTTAGTTTTTGAGTTTTACTACGCAAAGACATTAGACTTAGAAGTGGTTGAACAATATTAGAGACATAATTCTTGATTGAATGTTTGCTTTATCATAAACCCTTTGCATGAACCCTCCTATGTGCTTGTTTAATTCTTTTCTTTTCGAGAAACCCCTCAACCAAATAATTTCAGAACCTTAGCTCAACCTTTCACCCTCATTATGGTGCTGAGGTTGGCTTATTTTTCATGCTAAAACCACACGAGTAGAGCCACGATTTATATTCAAGTGTTATAAAAATTCAGCACGTGGTAGGACTCGCGTGAACCTAGAAATCAAAGCTTTTGGCTGATCTTAAAAATCTTTATCCTTGGTTTCTCTAGGATTAGAATTTTTCTAAGCCCATTCTAATTTTGCTTTATTCAAAATCTTTCTTATTTAGCCAAAATTAGAACCTAAACCTATGCCCCCATGATCAAGCCGGGAAAACGTTCGCTCTCAACCGATGAAAGCAGACTTTACCGGTAAGACGAAAATCGACGTAGTCGAAAAATATTTTCGACTTACATTTGTTTTTAATGGTTTAAAAACTTCTCTAAAATTATGCTCAAGCTCTTGCATGGCTCTGAAAAATATTTTAAAATTCGAATTAGAGGAGTGCTTAACCTTAAACACACCTAAATGGAGGCAATCAAGTTTGAATTAATCATGCATGCACCATTGGATCCCCTTTTATCAACTTTCACCCACTCCACATGCAAAGGACAAGCATGGTGGGCAGCAAGCATCAACTTTGCAGGATTTCAATGGTGGCATGTGAAGCAAGTGGAGCTAGGGAGCATGGACATGACCCAAAGCATGGAGCATCAAGTGGGAGGACCAATAATTCAAGAAAAGGAGTGGACGAGAGCGTTTGGGCGGTGCAACTTGTGGAGCACGCGGGCGGGGAAAGTTGCAGAGGCGAAATGATCGTGCCGGGAGAAAGACGCACCGAGGAGGAGCCGTTGGAGCCTCGGGCCGGCCGGCCTAGGCCGGCCGGCCCGCCCTATAAATGGCGCCCCCGGCGCCCGTCTTCTCGCGAGCAAGCTTCCCTCTCCTTCCCTTGTTTGTGTGTTCAAGTTTGTGTGCTCGAACCTCCGTAGACTTAGCCAACCACCCAAGCTTGAGAGCTCAAGAAAAAATCCACCTCCCTAATCCACTCAAAGTCCACATCCGAAGCAAAGAGTTTAAGTGCCTAGTTTACCGGTTGCAACCCGGATTTTTAGTTGAAGAGAGAGTGCAGCAAGCATGTGGAAGAAGACCACAAGTCTCTTCTCCAAGAAGAAGAGTTCGTCGTCGTCCAAGCCGTCATCAACCACGTCTTCGAGGAGGCACTCGGTTTCCGAGTCTCCCCGGAGCATGGAGACGGACACGGCACCACCGAGGAGGAGCGACGCTCTCCTCCTTGGTGGGATGAGGGCTGCGAGAAGCACTTCCATGAGGTTCACCGAACCTCGTGGGCACACGGAGGAGCAGCCCGCGCCACCACGACGATCGACTCGCTCGACCGCACCACCTCCTTACACCCCGACACAATCTTCGTACGGCTTCATCATCATGTCGGCGGAGGAGGAGGATAGGCTCGCCAATCTTGAGAAGAGGCTTGTGCCAAATGTCGAGATCGACGACCAAGCACTCCACACCTTGGGTTTTCGCACCGACATAAACTACATGTTGGGGCACCTCGGGTGGATTCAATTCTCCAACGGAATCTCGGTGGACACCCACTTGGGTTACACCTTGGAAATTTTAATGACTATGGCACCCATCGTTGATGATGATGGGGTGCAATGCTTGTCATTCCGTTTGGAGGGAATCCAACAAGTGGTTCCCTACGAGCACGTAAGGGAGCTGCTTGGATTCCACAAGGGCGCTCCGGAGAAAGTCGACGTGCCTCCCGCATGTTGGCGGAATTTTGGGGCATGATCTCCGGAGATGCCCATCAACAACGCAAAAGCATCCGCAACCCCATTATCCGGATATTTCACTCTTGGATGTGCAAGAGGGTATTGGGGAGGATGAGGGAAACAAAGGTGACCGACACGGAGTTAAATTGGCTATACTCGGCTTTGATTGCCAGGCAGCCAATCGACCCCTCTTACCTCATGATTAACCGTTGGTGTTGTGAAGCAACATCGGGGGCTAGTGATATTGGTTCGGGGTGTTACCTCTCCATGTTGGCCTATTCCTTGCGACCGGGGATCGCAAGAAACCCCGCTCACCTTTTGCGCGGTACCTCTCTCGGTTTTGAGTACTTGCGGCAAGGCAAGTACATTAGTGGAGATGAGAGAAGAGGTCACCGATTGGCCATTGTGAACCTCCCTCTTCCGGATGAGAGGCTTAGGCTTTTCACCGAAGGAAGGGAAGATTGGTTGGAAGAGGGAATACTTGTCCCCGCAAGGAAAAATAAAAGAGGAAGGATCGTAGAAGAGGGAACATCCTCCGCACAAGAGGGTGGAGCACAACCCAATGTGCAACCATCCGGCGGGGGTTCCTCCTCCGCCAAGTTATTACGGAGGGTCTCAACAACAAGCATGGGGGGGTGGTGCACCGGTACCCCCTCAAAATTATGTTGTGCCCAACGTTAACTTCGCGGAGGCCTACGCTCATCATCCCCAACCACAACAAAGCATGGCTATTATTGGAGGATACGCTGCAAGAAATGCTCAAAATATCGCAGCCATCCAATCCAACGCAGCTCAACTCGGTGAAGGCAACGCAAATATTGCCTTTGAACTTGGTCGCCTTCACCTTGTAGAGCCAAATCAATTCGACGGAGGAAGCGTTCAACCATATTATGAGCAAGGGTATTATTATCAAGACTATCAACATCAACCACCGGCGGAGGATTAGAGGACTTAAGGAACTTTAGTTTTCTCTTCTTTTCTATTTCTCTGTAATTTTCAGCTTTTGCTCTTATGTGTTTGCGTAGTATTTTTCTGTTTTTATTTAATTTTCAGCAAGCTTGTTATGTTTATTTTCAGTATGTATTTCAGCTTGATATCACCTTTAATAAAGTCACCACCTTGATTTTTATCATTGGAAAAGTTACAAAATTTGTGCCATGTTGATATATGATTAAAATTGCAGCTTTGTTCATCTTTGTAGTTGATTTATGCATGTTTAAGCTAGTGCTCTCTTAAAAATACAGATCTGAATTTATTTAAATGCTAGCTTAATTTTCAGCGGAGGTTATGATTAAAATAAAGACCCATAGTGTTTTATGTGCTCTCAAGTTAAGAATGGATTGAAGATGTCTTTTATGCTCAAAAATATTGTTAACCTTGTCACAAATATCACTTGTGTGTTGCTCAACCTATCCAAAGCCTTATATATATTTGAGTGCATGAACCTTAGTGTACAAGATTTATTTTTGAGTGAGTTATTGCAAGCCATGATTTCTCTGGCCCGAGACTAAGAAGCTGGTCATTCCGTTTTTGCGTATCTATCTTTTTGCTAGCCTTTTATCCGTGCATTGTGTATCCCCGCATCGGAGATCTCACAAACTTCGCCGGATATCCACCCTTAAACCAAATATCATCTTTTTGTGATTACCTCCTTGACCACAACCTATCATTGAGAATGGATCATCAATTCAAGGAAGATCGCAAGACGGTGCCAACGTTGAAGATTTCAAGTATCTCTCCAAGGAAAATATCTCCGGTACCTACCTTATTTTTCGCCTCTTTGCTCGAGGACGAGCAACGTCTAAGCATGGGGGAGGAGGTAGGTACGGTGCTGCCTTAGAGTTCAAAAGGGAGTATTTTAAAAAAAAATATATAATGATGAAAGAAAAAAAAATTCGGCGATGTACATGACTTCCAAGGTGAAGAAAGAAAGAAAGAAAAGAATGAGAAATATAAGAAAGAGAAGAAAGAGAAAAAAATATATTTGTGCGTAAAATGAACTCCCCGGTTCTCTAAGAGTGCATTCAAGGCTTCAAGATAAAAAGATCCATTCTCATTTTCCAACCATGTGCAATCCGATAACGAGGACTTCTTTTGTGCCTCGGGATCACTCTCTGCCATTTGCACATGTCCACCTATCTAAAAGTGTGTGTATTTTTCTCTTTCCCCTCCTTGATTTAACATTATTTTCCAATGACCTTTTTGACGAGTCTCGGTAAGACCATGAGAAGCTTGTCTTGTTACGACAACACCTCACTTATAAATTCTTGTTAGGACTAAACTTTCCCAAAGCTCCATATAAAGCCTTCCACATATATATGAGAGGGAAAGGAGTAGAATATATAGGCTTGAGAGACAAGTGAGATGAGAGTTTATGAGCAATACATGAGATGATTTAAATTTGTGAATTTGGTTTAGCTTTTCTTATCTCGATCTTCATTTCAAAAAATCCGAGATCCATTTAAAACTTTGTGAGCATGTTAATACTTGTGGGATAAGCTTAATAAGAATCCACCCTCCGTGGAGATGAAGGCTAGTACATTATGGAACTTTAATGAATTAATATTTTGAGAGCATTATGTTTTCTCATGTATGATCAAATGCAAAGTTTAAACATTGTTTAGCAATGATGATATCCATCGAAGGCTTACTCGAGGACGAGCAAGGTTTAAGCATGGGGGAGATGTTGACGGTGAAAATCCGTCAACCTAGCCATGAGTTTACCTTCGGTGTTGGCATGAATTTTATACCTTATCCATTGGTACTAACCCCCGTGGTATAACAAGTTCACATGTGCATGTCGTTTTTGGAGTTTAATGTTTATGCAGGGATTTAGTGTTGAATGCAAGACTTTTGGGATAAGTTCATCAAGCACCTCATGACAAGACCTTGAAGTCCTGAACAAGTCATGCAATGAAGTGATATTAACTCCAAGAAGCGGGGGACTCGATCCGAGAAGACAACAAACTCCGGGGACACGACCGTAAAAGTGTTGAAGCTTGAAAGACAAGGAGTTGAGTCCAATTCGGAGAGAAACCGACGACATGGACCTACATGCGAAGGGGGAAGCATCCGAGAAGCAAGGGAACCGACCTCGGGCAAAGGAGCCCGCGGGCCGGGCCTAAATGGGCCCGGGCCGGCCGGCCCGGTCCGGTCGGCCCGTGCCCATTTAGGGCCCAAACACGTCGCCCTTTGACCTAGTTGCCGATCGGGCTATTTATAGTCCCCCGACCGAGAGCCACGAAGAGAAGATTTCGTCTTCGGCCGCCGAGGAGCAGAGAAGAGAGGGACATCATCTAGGAGAGGAGAGGGTCGAGCTAGTTGACTAGGGTTTCCCTAGCCGACGTGGGAACCTTGCAAGGAAGACCACGTCGGAGTTCCCGAGCTAGAAGCAAGATCAAGGAAGGATCCCGGTGGTGATCTTGTGTATGTATCATTGTTATAGTTGAATTATCAAGTTGAATCTTTTCCCGGCGATCAAGTGTTTCCTCGAAGATTTCGTTTTTCGATCGGCTTTGCTTATTCCAATTCTATTCTCGAGATAGATTACATAGGGTGTTCTTGTAGCCGCGGTGGCTAGAGGTACACGCCGGATCTTCCGAAAGAATCTCGACTTGTCTTTTGACTCGCCCTAAGCTCCCCGCATGAATAGGGATACGTTGTGACAGAACGGGGGTCTCGAAAGGCGGATGTTTTCGGATTTGGACGGGAAACCACGATTTAAAGAGGCTTTTATTAAGATTCGATTTGCTACTTCTTCTTTTGCTTGGAACTTCAACGAAAGGCTTGCCCCGATCCTTCTAGATCGGTTTATCTACCCAATCTTACTTTGTTTTCTCCGGTTTTTAGTAGATTAGATTCGTTTTGTGTCTTTACTTAGATGCATTAGGTCTTTTATCGATTATTGAAGATTACTTGGCTTTAATAGATTAATTCTTGCGTCACACATTTGTTCCACGGATTCGATACCTTGGGTTCACCACTCGAGGGAAGAAGGGTCCCTTGACTACGACGGGAGACTTGTACGCTTGCGAGTCACGAACGAACTTTGATACAAACATTAACCGTCAACAATGCTAAAAACACACGAGTAGAGCCACGACTTATACCTAGGTGTTAATTAAAATTCAGCACGTGGTAGGACTCGCGTGAACCTAGAAACTAAACTTTTGGTTGGTTTTAAAAATCTATATCCTTGGTTTCTCTAAGATTAGAATTTTTCTAAGCCTTATTTAATTTTGTTTTATTCAAAATCTTTCTCATTTAGCCAAAATTAGAACCTAAACCTATGCCCCCATGATCAAGCCGGGAAAAGTTTGCTCTCAACCAATGAAGGCAAACTATACCGGTGAGACCGATATCAACGTAGTCGGAAAATATTTTCGACTTACATTTGTATTTAATGGTTTAAAAACTTCTCTAAATTCATGTTTGAGCTCTTGCATGGCTCTGAAAAATATTTTTAAATTTTGAATTAGAGGAGTGCTTAACCTTAAACACACTTACAGGGAGGCAATCTAGTTTGAATTAATCATGCATGCACCATTGGATACTCTTTCATCAACTTTCACCAAGTCCACATGCAAAGGACAAGCATGATGGGCAGCAAGCATGAACTTTGCAGGAATTTCATGGTGGCATGTGAAGCAAGTGGAGCAAGGGAGCATGTACATGACTCAAAGGATGAAGCATCAAGTGGACGAGAGCGTTTGGGCGGTGCAACTCGTGGAGCACGCGGGCAAGAAAGTTGCAGAGGAGAAATGATCATGCCGGAAGAAAGCCGAGGCGGGGAGGAGCCGAGAGGCCACCCGGGCCGATCGGCCCGAGCCAGCCGGCCTCCCCTACTTAAGGAGCACCGGCTCCCGTTTTCTCGCAGCAAGCTTCCCTCTCCTTCCTCGGTTTGTGTGTTCAAGTTTGTGTGCCCGTAACCTCCGTAGACATAGCCAACCTTCCCAAGCTTGATAGCTCAAAAAAATCCACCACCTTAATCCACGAAAAGTCCACATCCCAAAGTAAGATTTTAAGTGCCTAGTTACCGGTTGCAACCCGGAGTTTTAGTGGAGAGAAGAGTGCAGCAACCATGTGGAAGAAAACCACAAGTCTCTTCTCCAAGAAGAAGGGTTCATCATCATCCAAGCCGTCGTCAATGACGTCTTCGAGGAGGCACTCGGTTTCCGAGTCTCCCGGAGCATGGAGACGGATACAAGCACCACCAAGGAGGAACGATGCTCTCCTCCTTGGTGGCATGAGGGCGGCAAGGAGCACGTCCATGAGGTTTACCGAACCTCAAGGGCACACGAAGGCGCCGCCCGTTCCACCACGACGATCAACCCGTTCGACCGCGCCACCTCCATACACTCCGATATATTCCTCTTATGGCTTCATCATATTGTCGGAGGAGGAGGAGAAGAGGCTCTCTCGTCTTGAGAAGAGGCTTGTGCCCAACGTCGAGTTCGACGACCAAGCACTCTACAATTTGGGTTTCGGCACCGACATATACCACATGTTGGGGCACCTCGGATGGGTGCAATTCTCCAACGGAGTGTTGGCGGACACCCATAAGGAGTTCGCCTTGGAAATCTTGATGACCATTGCACCTATCCTTGATGATGGAGTGCAAAGTTTATCATTCCGTTTGGAGGGAGTCCAACAAGTGGTTCCCTACGAGCATGTTAGGGAGCTACTTGGATTCCATAAGGGAGCTCGGAGAAAGTTGACGTGCCACCCGCATGTTAGATGGATTTTGGAATTTGATCTCCGGAGAAGCCCACCAACAACGCAATTGCATCCGCAACCCCATTATCCTAGTATTTCACTCTTGGATGTGCAAGAGGGTATCGGGGAGAATGAGGGAGACGAAGGTGACCGACACGGAGTTGAATTGGCTCTACTCGGCTTTAATTTCCAAGCAGCCAATAGACCCCTCATACCTTATGATCAACCGTTGGTGTTGCGAGGCAACATCGGGAGCGGGACATATTGGTTCGGGGTGCTACCTCTCTATGTTGGCCTTCTCCCTATGGCCGGGGATCACAAGAAACCCGGAACATCTTTTGCGTGGTACCTCTCTCGGCATTGAGTATTTGCGACAAGGCAAATACATTAGTGGAGATCGGAGAGGAGGTTTTCATTTGGCCACGGTGAACCTACCCCTTCCGGATGCAAGGCTTAGGCTTTTCATCGAAGGGAGGGAAGATTGGTTGGAAGAGGGACTCCTTGTCCCGGCAAGGAAAAACAAAAGAGGAAGAATCGTAGAGGAGGGAGCATCCTCCGCACAAGCGAGTGGTGCACAACCCAATGTGCCACCATTCGGTGGGATCCCTCCTCCGCCAAGTTATTACGGAGGGCCACAAGAGCAAGCATGAGGGAGTGGTGCACCAAGTACCCCCACCAAATTATGTGCCGCCCAACGTAAACTTCGCGGAGCCCTACGCACAATATCCCCAACTATAACAAAGCATGGCCATAATTGGAGGGTATGTTGCAAGAAATGCACAAAACGTCGCAGCCATCCAAGCCAACGCGGCTCAACTTGGTGAGGGCAATGCAAAATATTGCCTATGAGCTTGGACGCCTTCACCTAGTGGAGCCGGATCAATTCGTTGGAGGGAATGTTCAACCTTACTATGAGCAAGGGTACTACTATCAAGATCATCAACACCAACCACCGGCAGAGGACTAGGAAGATTAAGGAACTTTTGTTTTCTTTTCTTTTCCCTTTCTCTGTAATTTTCAGCTTTTGTTTTTGTGTGTTTGCGTAATATTTTCTGTTTTTATTTAAATTTCAGCAAGTGTGTTTATTTATTTTCAGTTTGTATTTCAACTTAATTTCATCATTAATAAAGATACCACCTTGTTATCACCGTTGGAAAAGTTACAAAAATTTGTGCCATAATGATATATGATTATAATTGCTGCTTTGTTTACCTTTGTATTTGATTTATGCATGTTAAAGCTAGTGCTCTCTTAAAATACGAATCTGAATTTATTTAAATGCTAGCTTAATAGCGGAGGTTATGATTAAAATAAAGACCCATAGTGTTTTATGTGCTCTCAAGTTATGAATAGATTGAAGATGGTTTTTATGCTCAAAAACATCGCTAAACCTTGTCATGAATATCACTTGTGTGTTGCTCAACCTATCCAAAGCATAATATATATTTGAGTGCATAAACCTTAGTGTACAAGATTTATTTTTGAGTGAGTTATTGCAGGCCATGATTTCTCTGGCCCGAGACTAAGAAGCTGGTCATTTCATTTTTGTGTATCTATCTTTTTGCTAGCCTTATATCCGTGCATTGTGTATCCCCACATTGGAGATCTCACAAACCTCGCCGGATATCCACCCTTAAACCAAATATCATCTTTTGTGTTTACCTCCTTGACCACAACCTATCATTGAGAATGGATCATCAATTCAAGGAAGATCGCAAGATGGTGCCAACATTGAAGAATTCAAGTATCTCTCCAATGAAAAATATTTCCGGTACCTACCTTATTTATCGCCTCTTTGCTCGAGGACGAGCAACGTCTAAGCATGGGGGAGGAGGTTGGTACGGTGCAATTTTAGAGTTCAAAGGGGAGCAATTAAAAAAAATTCAAAGGGGAGAAAAATAAAAAATCAAAACGCCGATGTGAAAGTCTCGTTACCGAATGTATGACAAGAAAAAAATGAATGAATGAGAAAAAGAAAGAAAGAAAGAAAAGAAGGAGAAATATGAGAAAGAGAAAAATATGAGTATGTGCAAAAATAAAGTGAACTCCCCAGTTCTCTAAAGTGCATTAGGAAATTCAAGACTTCAAGATTGAAAGATCCATTCTCATTTTCCAACCATGTGCAATTCTACAACGAGGACTTCCTTTGTGCCTCGGGATCACCCTTTGCCCTTTGCACATGTCCACTCATCTAAAGTGTGCGTATTTTTCTCTTTCCCCTCCTTGATTTAACATTATTTTCCAATCACCTTTTTGACGAGTCTTGGTAAGACCATGAGAAGCTTGTCTTATTTTGACAACACCTCGTTTACAAAATCTTTTTAGGACTAAACTTTCCCAAAAAAACTCCATATAAAGCCTACCACAGATATATGTGATGAGAGGGAAAGGAGTAGAATATATAGGCTTGAGAGACAAGCGAGTTGAGAGTTCATGAGCAATATACAAGATGATTTAAATTTGTGAATTTGGTTTAGCTTTTCTTCATCTCATTTTTTATTTCAAAATTCGAGATCTATTTAAACTTTGTGAGCATGTTAATACTTGTGGGATAAGCTTAACTAAGAATTTACCCTCCGTAGAGATGAAGGCTAGTACATTATGGAACTTTAATGAATTAAAATTTTGAGAGCATTATGTTTTCTCATGTGTGGTCAAGTGCAAAGTTTAAACATTGATGGGCAATGATGATATCCATCGAAGGCTTACTCGAGGACGAGAAAGGTTTAAGCATGGGGGAGATGTTGACGGTGAAAATCCGTCAACCTAGCCATGAGTTTACCTTCGGTGTTGGCATAAGTTTTATACCTTATCCATTGGTACTAACCCCGTGGTATAACAAGTTCACGTGTGCATGTCGGTTTTGGAGTTTAGTGTTTATGAAGGATTTTAGCGTTGAATGCAAGACTTTCGGGATAAGTTCATCAAGCACCTTATGACAAGACCTTGAAGCCTTGTACAAGTCATGCAATGAAGCAAACTTAACTCCAAAAAGCCAGGGACTTGATCCGAGAAGATGACAAACTTCGAGGACCCAACCGAAAAGTGCTGAATCTTGCAAGACAAGGAGTTATGCCCAATTCGGAGAGAAACTGACGAAATGGACCTACATGCAGAAGGGGGAAACATCTAGAAGACACGGGAATCGACGTAGAGCAAAGGAGGCCGCGGGCTGGGCCTGGATAGGCCCAGGCCGGCCGGCCCAGCCCAGTCCATGGCCCGTTCGTCCCCTCCTTTGCCCTAGCCGCCATTCGGGCTATTTATAGCCCCCTGACCGAGAGCCACGCATCATCCAATTCGTCATCGGCCGCCGAGGAGCGAGAGAAGAGAGGGACACCATCTCGGAGAGGAGAGGGTCAAGCTAGTTGACTAGGGTTTCCCTAGGCGACGTGGGAACCTTGCACGGAAGACCACGTCGGAGTTCCCGAGCTAGATGCAAGATCAAGGAAGGATCCCGGTGGTGATCTTGTGTATGTATCATTATCATAGTTGAATTATCAAGTTGAATCTATTCTTAGCGATCAAGTGTTTCCTCGAAGATTTTGTTTTTCGATCGGCTTTGCTTATTGCAATTCTATTCTCGAGATAGATTACATAGGGTGTTCTTGTAGCCGCGGTGGCTAGAGGTACACGCCGGATCTTCCGAAAGAATCTCGACTTATCTTTTGACTCTCCCTAGACTCCCCACATGAGTAGGGATACGTTGTGAAAGAACGGGGGTTCCGAAAGGCGGATGTTTTCGGATTTGGACGGGAAACCACGGTTTAAAGCGGCTTCTTATAAGATTCGATTTGCTACTTCTTCTCTAGCTTGGAACTTCAACAAAAGGCTTATCCCGATCTCTCTAGATCGGTTTATCTACCTAATCTTACTTTGTTATCTCCGGTCTTTAGTAGATTAGATTAGTTTCGTGTCTTTTACCTAGATGCTTTAGGGTATCTCTTTTATTGAAGATTGAAGTTACTTGGCTTTACTAGATCAACTTTTGCGTCACACATTTGTTCCACGGATTCGATACCTTGGGTTCACCACTCGAGGGAAGAAGGGTCCCCGGACTACGACGGGAGACTTGTCCGCTTGCAAGTCTAAACGAAATTCGATACAACTATTAACCGTCATCATTGAGATAAACAATCATTAGCGCAAGATAAATTGACTTGAACTTGTGAGCATGTGCATGTGTGAGATAGAGGTTGTATAGATTTTACCGACGAAAGCACAACCTCATGGGCTATCTCTAGTGTTGCATAAGAATCGACAAGCTTCTCATAGGGGAAAAAATGTTCAAGTTCGTTGTGACTAGCTTGTAGTACCATATGCTCACTAGTGAGTTTTGCTTGTTTGGCTTCTAGATCATCATTGGCTTCTTCTTCTATTTTAGCTCTACATGCTAAGGATTTGATGTCATGATCATTTGCTAGCCAAGGATTCATACTTACAAACCAAGGATGCAAGCTCGGAATTGAGAAGCTCAAGTTCTCTTGACGGAGAGCTTGATGCTTCAATCTTCCGGCCCTTAGCTCTCTTGGCTTGTCTCTTCTTCTTGCTCTTCTTTTCCATCTTGGCCATCAAGCAAGTTTGAGTGCCCCTACTAGCACCGACCGACCGGTGGGTGTCACTTTGGTCCGACCGGTCCCCGCAGAGGGACGTCATGTTCTCTTCTTTGATCTTCTTCTTTCTTGAGGATTGATGCTTGATGATCGGTGGATGTTGTAAAGGTAGTAGGGCACATCTTTTCGGTTCATCTTCATCATCGCTCTCTATCTCATCCCATTTGGTGTTTACCAATTCAAATAGTAATTTCCAAATGTGATGAGCATCTTCATAAACCATCTTGCTCTTTAGGATAAGATACTTTAGTTCTCTGCATAAACAATCGCACAAAAGATTAGTAACAACGACATTGAGTTCATCTTCTCCAAGTCCATTGGCGAGACACATGCCTCATCCTTTGGAAAGATACTCGCAACTATAATGCGCTCGCGGTAGGACCCAAAACCTTAAGTGCAATGAGGACATTAGAGCACCAAGAAGTATAGTTTGAGCCATCTAGAGCTAGAGGCTCAAACGGTACCTCACAAGTTGTCGACATCGAAGAACTCCAAGCGGTTAAGATCGAATCGGAGCACCAAGCTCGATACCAATTGAAAGGACCTTGATGTCGCCTAGAGGGGGGTGAATAGGCATGACGACCAAATTAAACTCTTCCTCCCCGGACACTTGAGCCGACGGTGCTCCACCGGTCGGATCGGTGATGATGACCGGTCGACCGGTCAAGCACTAGACTTCACAGGTGACACCGGTCAGACCGGTGCGCCTCACCGCCGACCGGTGTAGCAAAGAACACCGCAAAAATGACTTCAAGCACCTCTTGACTTCTAGCACGAACCAAACTTGGTATGTGGCCTTTGTAGATGATCACAAGCAAGGTAGTGAGCCCCGCACACACAAGTAGTACACCCAAGTAGATCGAAGCGGAAGCAAATCAAATATGCTAGAAAAACAACTTAGAGAGTCAAACCACGAGAGAGAAGCAAGGATTTATTTCCCAAAGTTCACCACCCACTACGGAACGACTACGTCTCCGTTGAGGAGCTTTTAAGGGAGAATTCCCACAATAAGCCGGGTCTCTTTCAACCTCTTTCCTCCTTTCCATTAAGACGATCTTTTTCACGAACAGGCAAGATCACAGCCCTCATAAACTTCCTGTCGCTCACCACAACCTTGGGAGCTAGCCGGCGACGCCTTGCCATCTAGGAGGCAAACATCCAAGAGTAACAAATGCTTCAAAGCTTGTAGACGCGAAACCAAATTGCTCAAGCTATGGAAGTGCTCTTGTTAGCTTACTAGGTCACTCTTAAGCTCACTTTCTCAACCCAATACAAAGAATATGGCTTGAATCCACATATCTATCGAAGAGAGGGTTGGGGAGAGTCACTAAGGCTTAGAGCTAGTTAGAAATGGCTTGGGACCTCAGCAAACTCACTAGAAACAAGCAACCCTCACTTGAAGAAGGCTTGGGGTATCTAAACCCCCGAAAAGAGAAAACTAGCCGTTGGTCCTCGAGTGGCACTCGGTCGACCGTGCCTATGACTATCAGACCGGTTAGGACCGAGACATCCCAAAAACCTTTTCTAAGAGACTAGCACTTCACCACCGAGATGAAATGACCCGGGTTAGGTTAGGAGGGTTTGTTAGCACACTCCAAGGCTAGATCTCACTTAGGTCAACTAAAGAGCACTTTGACTTGGTCAACTCACTAAGTTGCATCCCTCTTGATAGTACGGCATACCTATACTCATGAATAAAAACACTTTGTTGAACTCTTGAGCTTGAACACTTTCAATCTTGCCATACTTGATCAATATCCACTTGAGGGCTTTCAACATAGCCTTGACTTGAGCATGTCCATAGTTGAGCTAGTGACTTAGAATCTTTCCATATAGCATAGGAGTGCACTCTTGGATACACAGGTCACTCCAAATTGCCAATCTTAACAATTTGATGACTTGCAATGCTTTCCTCGGTTAAGGTTTGAATATCATAGTTGAAGACCCCACGGATGCTAGAACTTCACCTTAGCAAAACCCTAATGGCGGCTTTGCTGCGGCCCCAAAGATTGCTTAGTCCCTCACCCTAGACATCTCGGTTAATCTCTTCATCACTTATCCAATCCACTTTGAGTTCCACTTTGCTTCATACACAATTAATCTTCATTTGAAAGTTACGCTTCAAATGCTTGATCTTGATTGACAACAAATGTGCAAGCTTCCAATTTAGAACCATAGTATGTAGACTCATTATCATGTTCTCTTTTAATAAACACATGAAGTCTTGAATCATACGCTTGTCTTTGTCAACGCGAGCCATAATATTCATCCGCAATTAAATACTTCAATGGTTGCTCATGAATATATAGAGAAAACCTGCTCACAATCTTAGACAAATTCATTAGTCCTTTAATCACCTTGTCATTCAATTCACCAAAATCCACTTAGGGGCCTAGATGCACTTTCGGTAAGGAGCCCGTCGGGGGTGTCTATGAGACGAACAACAACAGACCTCACCTCTTCCCCTTCAACCGCACCGCTATGCGGTCCATAGCGTAATTGGCGGCACGCTTCGGTGTCGTTCGGCTCCACCTCATATCCCGCAATGGTTACTTGCTCATTCTACAATGACTTAAAAGCCACCTCAAGATTGACTTCAAGGTCTTGACGAGCTCGTTTCTCATAGCCGACTTTTTGAGATACGACATACTCACTGTCAACAGCTTCTTTCATCGCTCGCTTGAGCTCTTGGCCCCCAGCCTCGACCTCCCGAAGCGTCACCTCTAGGGACTGGACCCTCTCCTTGGTGTTCTTCAAATCATTGTTGAGGCCTTCCTCATGATTGCGGAAGTCTGCAAGACATCAAACAAAATTAGCACCCAACATAAAGACCTCAACGCTACTGCAAAAAGATTAGCAACACAAAAACTCGGACTTACCTATGGTTAAAGCGTTGAATTGCGCATTGGCCTCCTTGGTCCTGCGCTTCTCCTCGGCAAGCTCGTCCTCGAGCTTCTTCTTCTCCACGACGGCCGCCTCGCGGATCTCTTTGAGCTCTTGCTCTAGCTCGCAAATTGCGGTCGCGTTGCCGCCGCATCCTTCAACGAGTCGACCCAACCCTTAGCACGCTCGGCCCGGCGGCGCTCCAAAGATAACGGCTCGTCGGCCACACCTCGAAAGAACGTCGTCGAAGTAACACAATAAGGAAACCTACCGTCAATACAACGTTGAGAGTCACAATGGCGTTTCGCACGGCCCGCATATCTTCGTTGTCGTCGAAGATGTCCTCCTTCCGGGGAGTGTCATTCCAATCAATCTCTCGCCGCGGCAACCTCGAGCTCAATGGAGAAGAAATAGGTACCGTGTGCCGGACGTCCCCGGACCTCCCGGCCGCTTGGTCAATCGGGGCCCGATCCTTGGCCGGGTCTTCCTCCATCCCACTAGGTCTTGCGCCGATGGGATGCACGTCGATGACCCGCGCGAGAACTCGACGCTCCGACGTCCCCCATAGCACCTTCCACTCCCACATCATTAGCACGCGGTGGAGTCGCCGTCCTTGAGTCTATAGCGGTGGTGTTGTCCCCCTTTTATCGACAAATGGTGGCGGGGTTGCCGTTCGCGCATCGTGAATCAAAGACCGCGCCACGACCTTAGGGGAGGGTGACCTCGTTTGAGAAGGCGAGGCCCGATTTGTCCGCTTGCAAATCCATATGAACTTTGATACGATTATACACCGTCAACAAGCCCCTTTTTCCGGCGTCGTTGCCGGGGAACAAGCAATCAAGATCAAATCTAGTATCGCTTATTTTTCAGTTCTTCTTTTGATTTTCTTTTGCATCTCTTAAGTTTGATCATCCTCAAAAAGAAAAAAAAAATCAATCTAATCTAGTTTTGATTAACCCTAATTTTTTTTAGGATTTTGTTTTTGCTAACCCTAACCGGAGATGGTTGGCTACCTCTCCAAGAAACCCAAACTTTCTTTTGTGGATGATCTAGGAAAACTTTTCGAGCAAAGGAGACATGCAACATAAGATAAAGGATTGGAAACCCTAGATCCAAAAGCCAAAGTCGAAGGACCGTCGGAATCTCCAAGGGAATCACCACCTCCAAGTCCAAAGGAAGATAAACCTCAACCGCCACCCATGGGAGAACAACCACAACCGGAGCGCAAGATCGAGCTATGCACCCCTGACATCGTTGATCTACCTATCATAAACCTTTAAGACGCCGGAAGGCCGTTCGAGATCAAGGTCTCAACTATCCGCATAACGATTGCGAGGGCTTTGGAGCGTTTCAATGAATACATACGAGCCGAATTCCATGAGTGGCATATCGGTTTACTTAAGAGGAGGATGGAAAAGATGGAGAAGAAAGAAGCTTAAGACCTAAAGGTTGCGAAGCAAGATCCACATGCGAGGAGTGTGAGGAGTACGACCATGTCCAAGGTAAACCCCGATTTAATGCAAGTTCGTCGATTCAAGATTTGGTTCCTCTTTGTGCACAATTGAAGGACTTCATGGATGAGCAAGATAAGATCAACAAGGACGTTGTCGCTAAGTTCGAGGCTATGGAGAAAATATTGGAGAATTTGGCTGGCAAGGTGACGAAGGTCGGAAGCTCTCTACGTGAAGTGTTCATGTGATAAAGATGCTAGAGACACAAGTGGGACAACTTGCCAGGCGCCCGATGGGTAGCAAAGGAAGATTGTCAGTACAACCCCAAGGTCCCGAGACGACGAAGGCTACTCAAACTCATTTGGGTCCCGAGCCAAGTACATGAAGGAAGTTGTTGCATTCGTCAAGACCAAAGGACAAAGCCGCTCGCGAAGACCAAAAATATGACTATGGTGAAGAATAAGCCCGTGCCCAAGATGGTGCGAAAGTGGGTACCCAAGATTGCAACGCCCGCAAAGAGCGTTGATCCGAACTAATCAAGTGAAGAAGTCTAGACATGGACTATAAACGAAGCGCTAGCCGGGAGGCAACCCGTTTCATCAAGTCAAGAAGAAGCTCGGGAGGACAACCCGATTCCAGGTTTTTCGAGTCTTTTTAAATAATTCAGTTTTTTTATTTCACTATGCAATACATTAGACTTAGAATGGTTGAACAATATGAGAGACAAAATTCTTGGTTGAATATTTTGTTTTGATAATAAACCCTTTACATGAACCATCATATGTGATTGTTTGCTTCTTTTCGAGAAACCGGAACCAAAAAAATTCAAAACCTATCTCAACCTTTCATCCTCTTTATGATGTTGTGGTTGACTTGTTTTACATGCCAAAAACACACAAGTAGAGCCACGACTTGTATCTAGATGTTATTTAAATTTCAGCACGTGGTAGGACTCGCGTGAACCTAGAAACTCAACGTTTGGTTGTTTTAAGAATCTATATCCTTGGTTTCTCTAAAATTAGAATTTTTTTATGCCTCATTTTATTTTATTTCATTCAAAATCTCTCTCATCTAACCAAAATTAGAACCTAAACCTATGCCCCCATGATCAAGCGGGAAAAGCTTGCTCTCAACTAATGGAAGCAAACGATACCGGTAAGACCAAAATAAAAGTAGTCGAGAATATGTTTCGACTTACATTTGTTTTTAATGCTTTAAAAATCCTCTAAATTTATATTTAAACTCATGAATAGCTCTGATTTTATTTTTATTTTTCGAATTATAGGTGTGCTTAGCATTAAACATGCTTAGAGGGAGGCAATCTAGTTAACCTAACCATGCATGCACCATGATGCATCATGGGATGCCCCTCCTACATATTTCATCAAATCACATGCAAAGGACAAGCATGGGGGCAGCCAAGGCTTTTTTTGCAGGAATATCATGGAGGCATGTGAGGCAAAAGAAGCATGGAAGTGACTCAAAGCGAAAACATCAAGTGGAAGGAGCAATAATGCAAGCGAAGGAGTGGACGAGAACGTTTGGAAGGTGCAACCCCGTGGGGCACACGGTCACGAAGCAACAAGGCAAGCATGAGTGCACTAAAGAAGAACCGAGCCAAGAGGAGGTGATAGGTAAGTCGCTCATCCATCTCTTTGTTCATGTGCTCTAGTTTGTAGTCCGGAACCACCTTAGACTTAGCCATCCACCTCGTTTGTTTCGTGCAACAAAACACATCCTCAATCCACTCAAAGTCTAGACTCCAAAATAATATTTGTGTACCTTGTTACCAGTTGAAAACCCCGGATATTTGTTTGTGAGGGAGAGAGTGCTGGAACCATGGAAGAAAGCTACAAGCCTTTTCACAAAGAAGAAGGGATCATCGTCGTCCAAGCCTTTATCGACAACCTCTTCGAGGAGGCACTCGGTTTCCGAGTCTCCTTGGAGTATGGAGAAGGACACGGCACCACCGAGGAGGAACGACACTCTTCTCCTCGGTGGGATGAGGGCCACACGAAGCTCGTCTATGAGGTTCACCGAATTTCAAGGACGTACGGAGGAGCCGCCCGTCCCACCTCATCACTCGACACGATCGTCCGCTCCACCTCCATACGCTCCGTGGTATTCCGAGTTGGGTTTATCGTCATGATGGAGGAGGAGGATAAGAAGCTCACTCGCCTTAAGTAGAGGCTTGTAGCGAATGTCGACTCGACAACCAAGCTCTCCACATATTGGGTTTTCATCCAACGGAGTGTTGGAAACAATCACAAGGGATTCTCCTTGGAAATTCTCATGACCATGGCACATATCCTTGATGAAGGAGTGTCGAGTCTCTCATTCCGTTTGGAGGGAGTCGAACAAGTGGTTCCCTATGAGTATATTTGGGAATTGCTTGGTTTTCAAAAGGGAGCCCCGGAACAAGTGGATGTGCATGGAGGAACATTGGAAGGTTTTTGGAGTATGATCACGGGAGGAGACCATCAACGAACAAATAATATCCGGAACCCCATCATCCAAGTGTTTCACTCATCGATGTGCGAAGGATTTTTGAGGAGAATGAGAGAAACAAAGGTAACCGACATGGAGTTGAGTTGGCTTTACTCGGCTTTGATTGCCGGGTAGCCAATAGACCCCTCTCACCTCGGGGTGTTACCCTCCGTGTTGGCTATCTCTTTGAGACCAGGTATTACAAGGAACCCGAAGCACCTCCTACCCGGGACTTCCCTAGGATTTGAATATATGAAGAAAGGCAAATACATAAGTGGAGATGAGAGAGGAGGCTTCAAAGTGGCCAAGGTGAATTTACCCCTTCGGATCAAAGATTAAGACTTTTGTTGAGGGGAAATAAGATTGGTTAGAGGAAGCACTTCTTGTGCCGGCAAAAAAAAAAAGAAAAAGAAAAGAGGAAGGATTATAGGAGAAGGTTCTTCTGCGGCCCAATAAGGAGGTGCGCAACAAAATTATGTGCCACCATTTAGAGGAATCCGGCACCGCCGAGTTACTACGGTGGTGTACCAATGCAAGCATGGGTGAGTGGTGCAGCCATGCCCCCACTAAATTTTGCAGTGCCCAATCTAGCCTTTGCGGAGCCATATGCACATCTGCCTCAACCACAACAAAGTGTGGCCATCATTGGAGGATACGCTGCGAGAAACATGCAAAATATTGCAGCCATCCTAACCAATGCAAACCAAATGGGTGAAGGAAATGCAAACATCACTTATGTGCTTGCACACCTTCACCTAGCACCGTCGGACAATTCATAGGAGGAGTAGTGCAATCCTATTACGAGCAAGGGTACAATAACCAAGACTATCAATATCAACCATCGACGAGAAGATTAGAGAGGAGGAGATTTAGTTATCTTTCCCTTTTCCCATTTCTTTAATTTTCAGCTTATATTTGTTTGTGTTTGCATAGTGTTTTCAGTTCTTATTTAAATTTCAGCATGTGTGTTAGTTTATTTTCAGCATGTGTGTTAGTGTTCATTTTTATCATGAATAAAGTCACCACCAAGTTTTTACCTTTGGTAAAGTTACAAAGTTTGTGCCATGATGATATATGATTATAATTGCCGCTTTGTTTATCTTTGTAATTGTTTTATGCATGATTAAGCAAATGCTCTCTTAATATACAAATCTGGATTTATCTAAATGCTAGATTAATCTTTAGCGGAGGTTATGATAAAAATAAAGACCCATAGTGTTTTATGTCCTCTCAAGTTTTAGATGGATTAAAGATGATTTATTTTTGTTCATAAAGGTAATGCTAACCTTGTCATAAATACCACTTGCATGTTGCTCTACCTATCCAGAGCCATATATATATTTGAGTGCAAAAACTTAGTACACAAGGTTTATTTTTGGGTGAGTTATTTCGGGCCTTGATTTCTCCGGCCCGAGACTAAGAAGCTGGTCATTCCGTTTTTGCATATCCATCTTATTGCTAGTCTTTTATCCGTGCATTGTGTATCCCCACATCGGAGATCTCACAAACCTCGCCGGATATCCACCCTTAAAACCAAATACCATCTTTTGTGTTTACCTCCTTGACCACAACGTATCATTGAGTATGGATCGCCAATTCAAGGAAGATCGCAAGATGGTGCCAATATTAAATATTTCAAGTATCTCTCCAAAGGAAAAGTATTTACGGTACCTACCTTATCTCTATCACCTCTTTGCCCGAGGACGAGCAAACGTCTAAGCATGGGGGAGGAGGTAGGTACAATGCAATTTTAGAGTTCAAAAGGGGATAAAATTAAAATAAAATTAGAAAGAAAAGAAAAGGAAGAAAAAAATGAGAAAGAGATAGAAAGAAAACGAAAAAAATATATGTATGAGAAAAAGAAAAAAATGTGAGTATGAGTAAAAATAAAATGAACTCCCCGGTTCTCTAAAGTGCATTAGGAATTTCAAGGCTTCAAGATTAAAAGATCCAAACTCATCTTTCCAACCATGTGCAATCCGATAACGAGGACTTCCTTTGTGCCTCGGGATCACTCTTTGCCATTTGCACATGTCCACCCATCTCAAGTGTGTGTATTTTCTCTCCCCTCCTTGACTTAACATTATTTTCCAATGACCTTTTTGACGATTCTCGGTAAGACCATGAGAAGCTTGTCTTGTTTTGAGAACATCTCATTTATAATATCTTGGTAGGACTAAACTTTTCCAAAAAGCTCCATATAAAGCCTACCACATATATGAATGTTATGAGAGGGAAAGGAGTAGAATAAATAGGCTTGAGAGACAAGTTGAGATGACAGTTCATGGGCAAGATGCGGGGTGGTTTAAATTTTTGAACTTGGTTTAGCTTTTTTTCATCCCATTCTTTATTTCAATATTTCGAGATCCATTTGAATTTTGGGAGCATGTTAATACTTGTGGGATAAGCTTAATTAATAATCTACCCTTCGTAGGGATGAAGGCTAGTACATTATGAAACTTTAACGAATTAAACGTTTGAGAGTATTATGTTTTCTCATGTATGATCAAGTGCAAGGTTTAAACAATGAAGGGCAACGATGATATCCATCGAAGGCTTACTCTAGGACGAGCAAGGTTTAAGCATGAGGGAGATGTTGACGGTGAAATTCCGTCAACCTTGCCATGAGTTTACCTTCGGTGTTGGCATGAGTTTTATATCTTATCCATTGGTACTAACCCCCATTGTATAACAAGTTCACTTGTGCATGTCGGTTTTGGAGTTTTGTGTTTATGCGGGTTTTAGCGTTGAAAGCAATACTACCGGGATAAGTTCATCAAGCACCTCATGAGAAGACCTTGAAGCACTGGTACAAGTCAAGCAATGAAGTGAACATGACTCCAAGAGCCCGGGGACCTAACTTGCGAAGATGACAAACTGCGAGGACCTAGCCGTAAAAGTGTTGAATCTTGCGAGACAAGGAGCTTCATCCAATTCGGAGAGAAAGCGACGACAAGGGCCCACATGCGGAAGGGGGAAGGATCTAGAAGACTCGGGAACCAACACGGGCGAGGAGGCGCGGGCGGGGCCAAAATGGGACCGGGCCGGTCGGCCCGGGTTGGCCGGCCCGGCCCGTTTTGAGGCCCGATCCCCCCCCCCCCCCCCTTTGACCTAGATGCCTCTCGAGCTATTTAAAGCCCCATGACCGAGAGCCACGCATCAATCAATTCGTCATCCACCTCCGAGGAGCGAGAGAAGCTTGAGGGACACCATCTCGGAGATGAGGGTCGTGCTAGTTGTCAAGGGTCTCCCTAGCCGACGTGGGAACCTTGCATGGAAGACTACGTCATAGCTCCGAGCAAGGATCAAGATTGAGGTAGGATCCGGTGGTGACCTTGTTCATGTAATCATTCATGGTGAAGTCTTTAAGTGAATCGATTTCTATCGATCAAGTGCCTTCTCGATGAATTTGTCTACTTCTTGGTTTTGCTTCTTCCCCAATCTATACTTAAGATAGATTGCATAGGGTGCTCTTGTAGCCGCGGTATCTAGAGGTGCATACCGGACCGACCAAGTGATTTCAACTTGCTCTTATCAAACTCGCCTTAGACTACCCGCATGAATAGGAGTACATTGTGACGAACGGGGGTTCTAAAAGGCGGGTGTTTTCGGAATCGGACGGGAGGCCACGGTTTAAAGATTCTTTTAATGAGATTCGCTTTTCTATCTTCATCTATCTTGTTTGGAGCCACAACATAAACATGATCTAGACTCTCTAAATCGGTTATCTCTTACTTTCTCTTGCTACCTCTTTAGTAGATTAGATTAGATGTGTTTTCTTGATGATATCTTAGATTAGATGCAATTTGGTTCTTCATAAGATAGCTTTTCTTGCTTTACTAGATTGAGTCCTTGCGTTGCACATTGTTCCACGGATTCGATACCTTGGGTTCACCACTCGAGGGAAGAAGGGTCCCTTGACTACGGCGGGGGATTTGTCCGCTTGCAAATCCATATGAACTTTGATATGATTATACACCGTCAACGGGTATGCCTTACCAACCAAGTTGGCGGATCTTCGCGTGGCGCCCACACTCATCGCTTGAATCTGCGGCCGGGAGCCGTAGACCTTCGATCGTAGGATGCACTTCATCAAGACACTAGTGGAGGCGGCTATTCTGTCACTACGTGAAAACCTCAAATAGGTCATGCAAAGCATTTGTAACGGGCCCTTAACTCCCATTACATCCACCCAAATCTGTAACGGTTGTTGTTTGGCGCCCGTTACCTATAAGCACGCTAGGATGACCCCGGGGTTGGCCTCCACAACGCCCGTTACCAATGTGGACTTCGGTAATGGGCTTCTTAAACATCCGTTACATAAATTCTTTGTAATTGATGTTAAAAGAGCCCGTTACAAATGTTAGACCTATCGGTAACGGGCTTGTCAAGTCCGTTACCGATCAATGCCGTATCAATAACGGGTCGCTTAAGTCCATTAGCGATCACTTCCGTATTGGTAACGTGCCATAAAGTCCATTACGGATGAGCATTTGACGCCCGTTACTAGTTTGAGAGCCTAATAATATATTGAAGTCCGAGAGCACTCAAGCGTAGTGAAGCGGGAGCGCGGCGTCGGTGAACAAATGAGACGGAGGTTTGTTAATCATCATCTCCTTTGAGTATGTCCTCATTGACGAGTCAACTTGATCCATCTCTCATTGCTTCCATTTCGACATACGAGGCAAAATCAACACACATATCTTCCGAGACAAAACGGACATCATAAGAGAGATAACTTGTCCACACGGATGAAAATAACTTGTCCACGGGAATAAAGATAATTATTACAAAAGGTTAACTTGTCCATATAACGAGGCTATGACTTAACTAGTCCATCACATTATTTACACTATGGTCCTACTATCCGACCATACACATCAACAAAGGCATGCCCCTTGAACATCCACAAAAGTATGGCTACTCACCCCGCACATCAACAAGCATGAACTAGATCATGCCCCATCGAGATTATTGGCTCTTTTTGCGGCCTCTTCGTAAGCAACCAAGGATTCTTGAAGCCCTTCTAGCTCACCTTCAATGGGCTCGAGATTTTGTTCGGTAGTATAATTGTACCTCCTTATGTGCTTAGCCTTTTTGATGAGGATGTTCACTTCTTTTGTGATTTTTTCAAACTCGGGTTTCACATAATCCCGGACATTAAGGTTAAGATGTAACTCAAGCTCTGCTCGAGACTCAAAAATTTTTGCCCGAAATAGGGTTAAACATGGTATAAGAACAACATAGTTAATTCGGAACTAATTTGCCTCATACCTTGGAGCGAGGGTGTGACAAGTAAAAGCGAACTTAGTTCGGAACTAATTTACCTCGAACTTGGTATAATTAAGATCATGACAAGCATGGAAGACATCATCATAGGCACTAATTAACTTTATGAAGCACAAGCTCAAGCTACCATAAGCTCTATCTATCGAACTAGTAAAAAGGCGGTGAGATTCGGGAAACATGCCTCGCCGTCGTCGTAGTCGTTGCCGAGTAAGAGATGAGGTCCTCTACACCTTCTTCGCCGCTCCCTCGACACCTCTTCATAGTTGCCGACACTTGTGCTCGCAAATGTGAGGCGGAGCCACTCGCCCACTTCGCCGCCCCCCTCACCGGCACGCTCCTCCTTGCCGCCGCTTGGCCCCTCGTTGGAATCCGAGAGGATCCAGTCGAGGACCCTCGTCTCCGGCATTGGGTTCACTCCACCGCTGCTTGGCCCTTCTCCGGCACTCATCATCATCTCTCTCTTCGCTGCCATCTCACCGGCACGCGCACGGATCCGGTTGCGACACCGCTTCGCGTTCCGGTTCTTCTCGATCCCGGGTGCGCGGGGTTGTCCGCTGCTTGGCCCCTCACCGGCGCTCATCGTCGTCTCTGTCTCCACGCCTCCTCTGCGCTTTTTTCAAGGAAAGCGCTGCGCTTATCCATTCGGAAAGAAGAAATTAAAGAGGCAATATTTGGGATGGAGGGGGTAGCGAGTCAATGTCGACGCAGGTTAGCAAACCCGGGTCGCTTTGTAGTTTGTATGAAGAAAAAATTGGTGTAATGAAGACAAAAGGAGGTAGAGTTAAACCATTAGTTTGATGAGAAATGATGTGGGTAGCTTGCATGAAGAGAGGAATGAAGTTAATGATAGTTAGTGGGTACCAATTATATAAGTTATATAGATATAGATTAATAAAAATACGAACAATTCATAGTTTTTTTAAGAATCGAACAACTCATAGGAGTAGTTAGGCATTTGGTATTTTGAATAAAATATGAACAGTCACACGTCTCCTTGTGACCACATGATTTTTGTGGCCAAGAGGCAAGAGCTCTCCGAGCGGACACGGGTTCCGAGGCGTGTGACCGACCGCCTGACGGTTCGCCATCTTGTCAATATAAATCCTGGCCGGCCAATAACTTCGTCAACTGCAGCACCAAGAAAACCCCAGCACCACCGTCTCCGATCACCAAGAAGTGAATCCAAGAGCTTCTCCTTCCTCAAGCAAGTGCATGGTGTCAAGACATCCATCAAGGAAGCGGGGGAGGGAGGAGGTGCCGCGGCCCCCGCCCGCCGAGCCCGAGAAGGTGCCACCGCCCCCGCCCTCCGAGCCCGAGGAGGTGCCCCCCCCCCCCCCCCGCCCGAGGAGGTGAAGCGGATGAAGCCGCCCCGTGCAAGGTGCGGCTGCCAATGCGTGCTCGTCCGTAAATGTTGAGGATGCTGTTTTTCAATGAAGATGCTCTACCGGCCTTGGCGAGTCTTAAAAAGATGGCTGTTCATCACGGGGTCCAATGGCCTCTTGAGCCGCTGCAGAAGACCGTGATGGATTACGCCTTCAAGGTCAATGCCTTGGCTAGGCATCCGAAGAGAGAAGTGGTCCCCCCCGACGACGACGATGATGGCGGCCTCGACGTCTCCGGCTTCGGCTCGACTCGACTCCGACTCCGACTCCGACGGTGGGGCTCCTCCGCGGTGACTACCTCTCGCTGAATTAATTTGTTCTTCTGTTAATGTGTTCTTTCAGTGTGCTTGTCGAACTTGTGATGGACTAGCTAGTAGATCTGTGTATGTTGAACTTGTGATGAACTAGTAGATCTAAGAGATGCGGTAGATCAATCCATGTCTCCTATTTTTGAAGGCCTTGCAATGTCTATGGTAGCAGCTTACAATGAATTTCAATGTGTATGCCAGAGTTATGCCAGAAGTTTGTTACTCTGTTTGTCTTAATAATCCGCATTTCCTTTGCCTCGTGCTGAAATGAAATGTCAGGACAGTTGAATCGATGAATTGTGTGATGTATGACACATTAAGATTTGTGACACAATTGTCATTCCATTCATTCTTCATTCATACATTTAAGTTTGTCATATGTGACAAATTTTTCATTCTTTGTCCACACAGCTGAAGCAAAAGTACCACTTATAACATCATAATTACTTCTTTGCAGCATACATGCCTAGTAACATCCAAATACTACACAAACAACAGCCACAATAATCAAGTTCATCTTCTAGATCACATTGTCCATCTTCTCCTCCAGTGCTTTCTTCCTCTGCTTGTCCTCCAGTGCTTGCCTCTGCTCGCCAATCCCAATCTGACATTCCACTGAATCAACTACTTCATCGACCGCGTCTGCCTAGTTTGACGGTCGAAAAACAATGACGCCAGCATCCTTCAGCATCTGGAGATACTCCTTGTGGAAATGATAAAATCCACAATTCTTGGCGTACTACAGAATCAAAAGCACATAAGAACCCTAACTCAGATTTGGGAGACACAGCAGACTACTCACCGAGTTCCTTCAAACTTGAAATAAAGACGACCGTGGTTTTCACCTTCCTTCGCGTCCGCCCCTCCTCCACCCGAGCCATACCACGGTCCGGGCAAGGGACCGGTGGAAAGCCGCTTAGCGCACGTGCACCTCCGGACGAATCGGCGTTGAAACGAACCGAATTTCCGCGAACGGAAACCCGACTCTCTGCACCTCTGTGATAGTCCCAGGAAGAGGCTATCACGTGCAATCCCTGTCTCAAGTGGTACAAGTCCATACAACACAGGAATAAAAGAAGAATTACATAATATTATTATTACAACATCATAGTACAACTCTTCGGCACAAGCCGGGTACAAGTCCAACAGGACTGAATCAAGAAAGATAAAACATCTACGCAGCGGATCTATCAAAGCGAAGCGTCTCCAGCTCCACAGGCAAACTTGAGCATAGGACCAGCTCTAGTCTTCACACCTTTGTCACGAAGTTGTAGTCGTAGACGGTCACCGAGTCTGAAATGCCAGCATCTACCCGATAAGCGGGTAGGTCATGTCGACTTCCCAACAAAGAGCAAAAGCGGTGGTTGAATCTAGTATGCATGGATAAAACCTATATTGGGGGGTAGAAAGTTATGCATGCGACGGCGCGGTAGCAACAATCAAGGTATGCAAAATAAGCGGCGAGGTCCACACTGCGGGAGGTCCACACCCTCGAGGTCCACACCTCACGGGGTCCGCACCCCTCAACAAGGGTGTCCACACCAAAGCACTGAATCACAACCACGATCCAGCTCCCAACTCTCATCTGCGATGTGGGGCCCACCTGCTCCTATCCCCACATCTCAACGGCCTCAGGCCGGGCTCACTCACTTGGGGGAGAGAAGAAGCACAAGAAAAGAGTCTAGTCGGAAGTAGCGGTAGATAGCGATCTTGTCCATAACAAGTGGACACGGACTATAGCTATAGGTTTAAACACTGCGAGAGGTTGTACAACCGTACCCGCCCGAATAGAGCGGAAACGGTGGCCGCCGCTCCGAACCCTACCATACGGGCGGAGTCCAAGTAAGTGGATAGTACCCTCCTGCGTCTCCGAGTACGGCGCGGCCCCCCTGCCGTAGAGCTCATGCGCCGGCGAGGGGTCCCTCGAAGGCCGTGGAACCCTTCCCCGGCCTCGCCGGGGCGAAGTCTTCTAAGGAGGAACGTCGTCTCCCATCACGATCACACCGATCCGCCTATAGGCAGGGTGCTATCCACTACGAGTCTCACCCCGCACCCCCGCCCATAACAAGGCGGACAGTTTGTACGAAAATAGATACTGCATCTGGTGGTAAGTCGACTCGGTCCTTAAGGGCCGAGAGCGAGCACTCCCCATCTCCATCCCGTCCGACACGCCGCTCGGGTAAGAGGCCGGATTGCATCTTCCGAGGGCAGGGCGTTCACAAGTAGCCAAATGGCTCGCTCCCACCAAAAACACATCAAGGAAGAACACACCCAGAACTCACGCTAGAACACACCGAGATCTCCCACATCTTAGTCCAAGCCAGAGTACCATCCATAATCAAGCAACAAAAGTATGGATAGTTGGTAAATGGGACTAGCTAGGGGTCTGTAGCTAGTCCTGAGGTAAGGTGTGCTTAAGAGCGCTACGAGGCTAGTACTAGTGAAGCAGCAACGACCATGGCTAGGCAGCTAGGTTGCTGCCCGGGGTTGCCGAGCGTGAAGCAGAGGCCTCTGCTCACGACACGGTCGTCCATCACGTGCGGTTTCCTGGTTTCCAGCACATGGCACGGTACACGCTTCACTGCACGAAGCCAAGTGGAGCGAGAGCGGATATGCGTGAAGCAGCAAAGAGGGAAGATAAAGGTGTAGAAAAGGTAAGTGATGAGAAAATGGGGTGGGATTCCTGTCCCCGGCACGCCAATGGTTAGTTGCGGGGCTCCGGCGTCCCAGACCCACATTAGCACAGTGGCGGGCAGCGGCCACGAATTCTACTCCAAGAACGCGGGGCGAAAAGGCCTCGGTTCAAGGGCAAGAGCGGGTAAGGATAGGATAGTAGTGAGCGTCTCAAAATTATGAAACCAACGCAAGTGGTTTCATAGTTTTCGGAGCTCCGGATAGTTAGATAAGAATTTTCAGAGATAAAAGGTTTTATAAATTAATTTCTAGAATCATTTATAAAAGAGAAAAGGATTTTTAATTTGAAAATAGGGATGACATCAGCATGACGTCATCGTGACGTCATCGTCACAGATGGTGGGCCGTTAGTGGGCCAAAAGAGGTAGTGGGCCGAAATTGGATCCAAAGTGTTTGTGGCCCAAAGGGCTGGCCCAGTTCGGCCCAAGGTTCAGTAAGTCTAGAAGAAGTCCTCTAACTCCTTGGTTCGGCCTGGTTAACTTGTTGGGCTAAGCAGGCTTCCGTGGGCCAAAGCCCACACTGGGTTTCGTACGTAAGTCCAGGGATGCACCCCGAACTACTCCGGGGTTCGTCGATTCCCTGGATCTGGGATCCTTTGCGGCATCGTGTGGGCGTGCGCGTGTATCCTAGCGTGTGGCTCCACTCTCACCTCAGGAAAACAAGGGTGCCCACAAGGTGTTCGGCAAAATGCCAGAAAGGGGGCGGCGACGCGGCAAGGGCGGCCGGCGACGGATCCTAGGCGCGCGGCCGTGCGCGCACTGCGGGGAGAGAACATCACGGCGCGAAGGCCGAGCCTCGGAATGACGGCACGTGCGGGCTCTACGTCGGCGGCCGGTCATGGCGTCGGCGTGAGCGGTGGTGCGATGCGAGAGCGCGGCGGGGATCGGCGAGAGGCGGAGCGGCTCGACGCGATAATAAACGGCGTGGTGCGAGATGAAGTAGTGCATCGCGTGGTGTCGCGGCGCGGCACGACGATGGGAGGGTCATGCGGCGTGGCACACGAACTCATGGGGGTGAGCTCCTTGGCGCGCACACGGCACCCACACACTTGCGGACCAAAGCGGCGCCGGTGTCGGTGCACGCACACGACCGGGGCACCCGGCGCGGACGACGTCCCGGCATGTCGCGGCGGCACGGGTTCGGGTGAGGTAGTGGCCTACGGCCTACCGGCTCGTGGCCGGGGTGCACGGCGGCGGAACGGAGACGGGATCTGCGGGGAAATCGGCGGCGCGAAGGCGGGACATGGGATGAATGTCGGGGCGGAGCTCGGCGCACGGCGCGGTGGCCGGCGCGGCGTGACGCTGGGGCACGCCCCCTTGGGTAGTTAGCAGGGGCAGGAGGAGGACACGGAGAGGCTCACGTAGAGGTGGAGGTGAAGACGTAGCAGTGGCGGCCGCTGCGGGGAAGTTGTCGATGATGGATGCGACATGAGGCGGCGAAGCGTCATGATCCTCTACTCCTGTCCTCTCCCGCTCGTGGATGGCCCTTTTCCGGTCACGGACGGCTCCGGCTTCTGGACCCTCGACTCCGGCAAGGCGGCGGGGTGGCGATGCGCGCGTTGATTCCTCTTCTCCCTTTCCCCTCCTCCTCTCTTCTCCCTTTTCCCCTCCCGGTGGTGAACAGAGAATCCAAAGGGGAAAATCCCCAAGTGTGCGATGTCTTGCAGCAGGGGCCTCGCCCGGGGGATTAGAGGCTCGCGCAAGACGAGGCAAGGGTAGAAGGGTCACGGATGGGTCTCTATTGGCTTGCCAGGGTGTGGTCGTCGACGTGGAGGCACGGGTATGGCTGACGGGTGCGGATGCGCGTCGACAGGTGAGGGTAAAAAGGGAAAGGGTCGGGCGGAGCCTGGGTGCGGCCGCCTGGCTTGGCGTCCATGCCATGGGCGCGGTAGGAGCCTGCCCCCTGCCCGGGGTGGCATGCACGTGCGCGTGCTCGCTACGTTGGTGCGGCGGCGCGGCCAAGAGATTGAGACTGGGTGGAAGAAAGGAGAGAGGGAGAGGAAGACACACGGGTCCACCGGTCAGTGAGGGAAAGGAGAGGGAAGGCCAGCGGGCCTTGCTGGGCTGCGGTGCTAGGCATCACTGGGCCGCCTTAGGCTGGAAAGGTTGGGCCGCGCAGATGGTCAAGGTGAACGTGTGGCCACGGTTTGAGGGGTGAGGGTGGTCTGATGGACTTCGAAGACGGTCAGCTGGCCCAAGATAGCTGGAAGAGTTTTGATTATAGTTTTGAATTTAGTCTAAACCATATATTTGAATTTGGATACTTTCGAATTCAAACACACTCAAATAAAAACCAAATAAAATTCATAAACTCCAAATCTCATACTTACCATATTTTGAAATTATATTTTTATATTGGTTTAATTTATAAGGAATTTGAGATGAGAGGCTAGCAATTTGGAATCAAACTTGGTAGCACACAAGTTCAAACAAATAGTTTTAAATTTTTGCGAAAATTCACACATGGTAAATCATTCAAATTTCTGGTATGTTACGGGCGTAGTGCGACATGTGTGCGACGGTGGGGAAGGACGGGAGGGCGGCGGCGGTGGAGCTCGGATCGGGGAAGAAGGGGGCGGGGGTGCGGGCGCCGGGGGCGGATACATATTTATTCGGCAAGGGGCATTTATGACAATGGAGCACTTGTTGGCGACGATGGTTAGTCTACCGGATCGCCTTTGTCGGTCGGGCGGGCTATGGTTATCTTTTTTTATAGGCCTCGACGCGACGTGTGGGCACGACACTATTTTTTCGAATTGAAACTTTCTTCCCCCAAATAGTATACCCCATAAACAGCACCAAAAAATTCGTAAAAAATACGAATAATTCATAGTTGGTAATTTAGTATTTGAATAAAATATCAACAACTACACTTGTCTAACCAAATTTCTTAAAATTAGAATTTTTATCTCTCGTATACGATATAATAATTATAATAACGTCTTAGTGTGTTCTAAAAATTCTACAAATTGACTTGGCAACATAATTTAAGTCCCTAAGCTTGTCTGCAAAAATTCAATTGGTTTCGAAAACGGAAGATTATAGTTGTGTACAAATGTCTACATCTCTCACCTAGTTTATTAGAATGTTACTTCAACATTTAGGTTTTCCACACTTTAAAACATGTTCGAACTCATACGCATTTGAATTTTTAACATAACCTTATGTTCAACATAAGATTACGAAATTCAAAGTTTAATTAGTAATGGTTGTGTAAAAAAATATTATTTATATGTTGTACTTATAAGGAACAATATAGGGTGTATAAACAACATCCAAGAAATGGAATTACATACGAAAAAATGTCATAAATGAATAGATGTTGATTTTAGAAAAACTTAGGAAAAAATATCATCAAATTTGGATTACGGTTGACGGAGAAAAATGTGATACAAAATTTGATTGCGGATTAAAAGGGGAAAAGCAAACTGTTCTTTATTCGAACGGACCTGGCCCCACCCCTTCATTGGCAACGATGGTTAGTGTACCTGGATCGCCTTTGTCGGTCGGGCGGGGCTACGATATCTTTTTTTATATAGGCTTCGACGGCGACGCGTGAGCCGAGCACTATTTTTTCGAATTGAAACTTGCTTCCAATAGTATACCCCATAAGCGGCACTAAACAATTCATGAAAAATACGAATAATTCATAGTTGGTAATTTAGTATTTGAATAAAATATCAACGACCACACTTGTCTAACCAAATTTCTTAAAATTGGAATTTTTATCCCTTGTTTATGATATAATAATTATAATAACGTCTTAGTACGTTCTAAAAATTCTACGAATTGACTTGGCAACATAATTTAAGTCCCTAAGTTTGTCTAAAAATTCAAATGGTTTCGAAAACGGAAGATTATACTTGTGTACAAATGTCTACATCTCTCACCTAGTTTATTACAATGTTACTTCAACATTGAAGTTTTCCACACTTTAAAACATGTTCGAACTCATATGCATTTGAAATTTTAACATAACCTTATGTTCACCATAAGATTACGAAATGCAAAGTTTAATTAGTAATGGTTGTGCAAAAAAATATTATTTATATTTTGTACTTATAAGGAACAATATAAGGTGTATAAACAACATCCAAGAAATGGAATTACATACGAAAAAATGTCGTAAATGAATAGATGTTGATTTTAGAAAAATTCAGAAACAAATAAGATCAGATTTGGATTACGATTGACGGAGAAAGTTTGTGATACAAAATTTGATTGCGATTAAAAGGGGAAAAGCAAAGCTTGTTCTTCATTCGAACGGACTGGCCCCGCCCCTTCATTGGCGACGATGGTTAGTCTACCGGATCGCCTTTGTCGGTCGGGCGAGGCTACGGTTATCTTTTTTATACGGGCTTCGACGGCGACGCGTGGGCCGACACTATTTTTTCGAATTGAAACTTGCTTCCCTCAAATAGTATACCCCATAAACAGCACCAAAAAATTCATAAAAAATACAAATAATTCATAGTTGGTAATTTAGTATTTGAATAAAATATCAACAGACCACACTTTTCTAACCAAAATTCTTAAAATTAGAATTTTTATCTCTTGTTTACGACATAATAATTATAATAACGTCTTAGTGTGTTCTAAAAATTCTACAAATTGACTTGGCAACATAATTTAAGTCCCTAAGCTTGCCTACAAAAATTCAAATGGTTTCGAAAACGGAAGATTATACTTGTGTACAAATGTTTACATCTCTCACCTAGTTTATTAGAATGTTACTTCAACATTAAAGTTTTGCACACTTTAAAACATGTTCGAACTCATATGCATTTGAAATTTTAACATAACCTTATGTTGTCCATAAGATTACGAAATTCAAAGTTTAATTGCTAATGGTTGTGTCAAAAAATATTATTTATATGTTGTACTAATAATGAACAATATAATGTGTATAAACAACATCCAAGAAATGGAATTACATATGAAAAAATGTCATAAATGAATAGATGTTGATTTTAGAAAAATTCAGAAACAAATATCATCGGATTTGGATTACGATTTACGGAGAAAAACGTGATACAAAATTTGATTGCGGATTAAAAGGGGAAGAGCAAAGCTGTTCTTCATTCGAATAGACCCGGCCCCGCCCCTTCATTGTCGACAATGGTTAGTCTACCCCGATCGCCTTTGTCGGTCGGGCAAGCTACGGTTATCTTTTTTTTATATAGGCTTCGACGCTAACGCGTTGGCCCGACACTATTTTTTCGAATTGAAACTTACTTCCCTCAAATAGTATACCCCATAAACGGCACCAAAAGATTCGTAAAATACAAATAATTCATAGTTGGTAATTTAGTGTTTGAATAAAATATCAACGACCACACTTGTCTAACCCAATTTCTTAAAATTAGAATTTTTATCTCTTGTTTACAATATAATAATTATAATAACGTCTTAGTGTGTTCTAAAAATTCTAAAAATTGACTTGGCAACATAATTTAAGTCCCTAAGCATGTCTACAAAAATTCAAATTGTCTCGAAAACGGAAGATTATACTTGTGTACAAATGTCTACATCTCTCACCTAGTTTATTAGAATGTTACTTCAACATTGAAGTTTTCCACACTTTAAAACATGTTCGAACTCATATGCATTTGAAATATTAACATAACCTTATGTTGTACATAAGATTACGAAATTCAAAGTTTAATTAGTAATGGTTGTTTAAAAAAATATTATTTATATGTTGTACTAATAAGGAACAATATAATGTGTATATACAACATCCAAGAAATGGAATTGCATACAAAAAATGTCATAAATGAATAGATGTTGATTTTAGAAAAATTCGAGGGCCGGGGAGCGTCCGGTGGTCGATGAATGACCGCTCCTCGGTGATGAGTGATTGACAACGGGTGTTGGATTGACTCTTGGCTTAGTGCGCAGATGTAGGCTGCGGCCTAGTTCGTGTTGTTGCAAGTGAAGAACGGGCGCGAAAGGTCTTCAGCCTTGAGGGGCCTCCGGGAGATGGAGAAACAAGTAGGCTCGGTTCGAGGGACCCGGTGGGCGGCGGGACTAGGTGCGGGCCACATGGTGGCGAGACGAGCAAGACGAAGTCATGGACAATCAAGCCGGTGCACGGTGGCGGTCGAGTCATGTGGTTTGGCGGGAGGCGGACCGGAGCACGTGGGGTTGGTGGTTTGCCCACAAAACCATCGGAGGACGGTTTCCTGGTTTGGGCCTCAAAACCAAGTCCGAGGGCCCAACATGACGGAGACGGGATCCGGGCGTGTCGGGAAGCTTCGAAGCGGAGGACACGCGGAGGGATCGCATGGCTTGCGTCGGGAGGACGCGAGATGCGGCAAAGGCGTGGCCGTCCGATGGCAAGAGCCACAGACATTACCTAAATGCCCCTGCGTGGGTTGTATCGCCAGTAGTTGAGTTAGGGGTAGTCGAGTCATTTACCACTCCGGCGGGACCTGATATATAAGCCATGAGTGTGTGTGGATGGCTCTCTCTCTCTCCGTGACTTAGGGTTTCATTTCCCCCCTCCCATTTCTCATTTTTCCTGGACTATTTTGTTCTCCATTTTCTCTAGGCTAGCATGAGAGCTTCATGAGAGATTTGTTGAGAGGGATGGATGCTAGCGCGGCATGCTAGACCTTGTGAATCTTTCCTGGTTTGTATAGAAGATTCGGAGTTGTGTTTTTCGTGGTCTTTTTCGTGCTTGTTTTTGGTGCCTTTGTTCTCGGTGTGATTCCGCGGATTTGAGTGGGTTTCTCCCCGGATTTCTCTGAGGGAAACATGGGTGGATGTCTCGTGCATCTTTGTGATTGATCTTGTGTCCTCAAACGCGCGGGAACCACTTCGATTCAAGGATTTTAGTTCGGTGCTCTAGCTTTTGGTGGTGCTCAAAGGATTCGCGATTCCCGGTGATTTAGGGAGTTAGGAGGCAAGATTTTTGGGCTATAGCATCCTTGTGTGATGCTTTTCAAGTCCCCAAACCCTAGTCTCCACGGCTTCTACCGTTTGGGAAATCCGATAATGATTTGGGGGAGTTGACCTTCGAGGTCGGGCTGTTTTACGTTGCGTCCGCGAGGCGCGGATGGTCCACGAGGTGTCGGCGGACGGTCCACGAGGAGCGTGTTATTCCCGTGTTCTTCGTGTTCTTGCTCGGTCTCGTCTTTCGATCCGTAGTGGCTTTGAGTTTTTGTTGGGCAAGGTTTCGGACGGTCCGCGGCGGCGGGCGGACGGTCCGCGGGTGCACCGCGGACGGTCCGCGTGCTCCCCGTGGACGGTCCACTATTCGGGGTCGTCTCTCGGAGGTTTTGTGTGCTTTTCGGACGGTCCGCGGTGTAGGGCCGGACGGTCCGCGGTGTGTGTGCGGACGGTCCGCGGCGCGGCCGGACGGTCGCGTGGCCGTGCGGACGGTCCGCCCCTCCGGGCGGACGGTCCGCGAGCACGAGTGCTTTGCTTCTTGGTTCGATTCCTCCCTTCCTTTCCGTGCTTCCGCGTGTGCTTCAAGGAATCGTTCCTAAGGCCGGAGGTTGATCCATAACGTTGTTGTCTTGGCGATTGGTGTGTGATTCGATCCATCGCTTGTGTGTGACCGGGATTTGACTAGGGTATAGGCCGGGTTCTTTGAGAAGAATTTTTACCGGCTCCTATTCACTCCCCCCTCTCTAGTCGCCATCCGATCCTTCAAATTCGGAAACAAATAAGATCAGATTTGGATTACGATTGACGGAGAAAACTATGATAAAAAATTTGATTGCGGATTAAAAGGGGAAAAGCAAAGCTGTTCTTCATTCGAACGGACACTGGCCCCGCCCCTTCATTGGCGACGATGGTTAGTCTACCGGATCGCCTTTGTCGGTCGGGCGAGGCTACGGTTATCTTTTTTTATATAGGCTTCGACGGCGACGCGTGGGCCGACACTATTTTTTTTTAATTGAAACTTGCTTCCCTCAAATAGTATACCCCATAAACAGCACCAAAAAATTAATAAAAATACGAATAATTCATAGTTGGTAATTTAGTATTTGAATAAAATATCAACGACCACACTTGTCTAACCAAAATTCTTAAAATTAGAATTTTTATCTCTTGTTTAAGATATAATAATTATAATAACGTCTTAGTGTGTTCTAAAAATTCTACAAATTGACTTGGCAACATAATTTAAGTCCCTAACCTTGTCTACAAAAATTCAAATTCTTTCGAAAACGGAAGATTATACTTTTGTACAAATGTTTACATCTCTCACCTAGTTTATTAGAATGTTACTTCAACATTGAAGTTTTCCGAACTTTAAAACATGTTCGAACTCATATGCATTTGAAATTTTAACATAACCTTATCTTCTCCATAAGATTACGAAATTCAAAGTTTAATTAGTAATGGTTGTGTAAAAAAATATGATTTATATGTTCTACTAATAAGGAACAATATAATGTGTATAAACAACATCCAAGAAATGGAATTACATACGAAAAAATGTCATAAATGAATAGATGTTGATTTTAGAAAAATTCAGAAACAAATATTATCAAATTTGGATTACGGTTTACGGAGAAAGACGTGATACAAAATTTGATTGCGAATTAAAACACTGAAAAGCAAAGCTGTTCTTCATTCGAACGGACACTGGTCCCGCCCCTTCATTGGCGATGATGGTTAGTCTACCCGTATCGCCTTTGTCGGTCGGGCAGGCTACGGTTATCTTTTTTTTAATATAGGCTTCGATGCTAACGCGTGTGCCCGACACTATTTTTTTGAATTGAAACTTACTTCCCTCAAATAGTATACCCCATAAGAAGCACAAAAAGATTCTTAAAATACGAATAATTCATAGTTGGTAATTTAGTGTTTGAATAAAATATCAATAGCCACACTTGTCTAACCCAATTTCTTAAAATTAGAATTTTTATCTCTTGTTTACGATATAATAATTATAATAACGTCTTAGTGTGTTCTAAAAATTCTACAAATTGACTTGGCAACATAATTGAAGTCCCTAAGCTTGTCTACAAAAACTCAAATGGTCTCGAAAACGGAAGATTATACTTGTGTACAAATGTCTACATCTCTCACCTAGTTTATTAGAATGTTACTTCAACATTGAAGTTTTCCACACTTTAAAACATGTTCGAACTCATTTGTGAGAACTACTAGCATGTCCTAAATTTTCTAAACGAACGGCCTTGTTGGGATAGAGGGAGTCGAGTTAGTTTTCTTGGTGATGTGACCTACATTACTCGTTTTATGGCCCACACAAGCCAACTCGCGCTAGGTTAGTACTTAGTAGGGAAGGACGCCTCCCTCACGCGGTCTCCTCCCACTCTCCCCTCGCTCCGTCGCCGACACTTTCTCCCCCTCGCCTTCGCCCCCCTCACCTCCCCCATACCGTGACCCACTCTACACTCCATCGTTGAGACGCGTGACACACCACGCTCGGTGCGATGCGCACCACACCTCGACGGCGAGATCTAGAGGAGGAGGGACCCGAGCTGCGACGGCGGCGATGATGGTGACGACTAGAGGAGGGATCCGGTGTCGATGACAACGACGACGACGACGACGATGACGACTAGGAGGAGGAGGGATCCGGCCACGAGGTCGACGCGAGGATGAGGACGTGGCGGCGGCGGCAGCGACGAGGAGTAGAGATCCCTCCGCTCCGGCGGTGCGAAGGTCGGTGGCGAATCTAGGATTTGAGTTTATGGTATGCCGCTCGAAAAATGTCTTATACAATTTGGTAAATGCATTCTACCAACTCGGTAATAATTGTAAAATTAACAACAATTAAGTAATAAGGTAATTTGGTATATTTTCTTGAGTTTATGGAATTAGGCCAAGCGTGCTTTTGCGGCACACATGCGTTCGGGTAATCAAGTATACAACATATGCGTGTGTATGGTTTTCTTTTTATACTTGTACTTGTGGGAATTGCGGGGGTATGCCGTGGCTCCTTTGTATAAATTCATGTGGACATACTTAGTTGTCGATCGTATACATACTTAGCATATCCTTTTAGATTGACTCTTACACTTGGTTTTGCTTTTGTTCCTATGCACATCCGCACATTCTCTCCAAGTTGAATAAGTACCTCATCATCAACCGAGGCGACTCGCATCTTGCTCTTTAAACTGGTATGGTCGCTTTGCCTACACTAATTTATGTTAATGGTTTACCAAGAACCAATGATATTACGGTGGGCTAAAGTAGTTACTGTAATTCCCTTGACTATTAATTCACGGGATAATTCGATGAGGACTATAGACACGGGGCACAAGATGAAGAAGAGGGTTATGGCAACCGCTGGTGCACAACAAGACCGGATGGGTGGGGCTCGGCGCGGGGCGGAGCGCCAAGGACATCCACAAAGTGGCCAAGTGACACAATGATAGTCACTAAGGTCGACATAGTGGGGATGACAATACCATTGACTCAAAAGCGCGGGTTCGGGGCGCTTGCGGGCTCGTTGCTAGACAAAAGATACCTTTGAACTTGCTGGAAATCAAAGAACTAAACACTTGAAGTTCCGGGGAAGATGCGAAAATGCGAGGCATTCAAGCTTTTACGGGAAGACCGCGGCCAAGGCATGGAGACAATTCGGATTTCGGCTTAGGCGAGATTTTATCGAAAAGGACTTCGACCATTTACAAGGCACTGTTTATTTTCCGGAGCAGGTGGAAGGAGTTCATGAAACGGGCGAGAAACCGAGCAAGCCTCATCTGCTACGGTCAAGTTCAAAGAACTCCGAAGCCGGCACACAAGCCGGTACAACATGGTTCCGGCTCGTTATCTTGTGAAACTAGAACAATGGGAGGAAGAGGACGAGAAAATTAGTTGCGATGTGGTATACCCAACCCATATGACGCCTACCCGACGATCATTCCAAAAATTGGATACGAGCAAGGAGTAAGCTAGTGATTAAAGACCGTGTTGTCGTGATAGTGTTCAACAACAAAGAGGCAGAAAAATTGGCTACGGACATCAAGGAGAAGATTGCATGTGCAGAATCTTCGGGAATGGAAGGGCAGAGGGAGTATGATGTGCTAAGTCAGTGCTTGGGCCGCCACGAACAACACGGTCGTGTGCGTGGTGTCTCCAGCTACCAGGGCTGGAAGTATGCATGGCCTCGGCACGTCGAGATGTACAGGAAGAAGAAGAGGACGAAGACCGACACATCAGTTGATACGGAAAAGATAAAGGAACAAATCAAGAAAGAGCGGTGGGCGAGATGCGGATGCGAGAACATGCGGATGTAGAGGTGGTGTGGTCACCGGATGATGTTGTCACCAATGTCCAATCGCGCAAGCCCTTCACCCGCCACACTGAAGAGTAGGCGTGCGTCCGCGGATGTAGCTTTGATCAATGGCACTACAGAGTTGGTGACGAAGGTGCGCTGTGACGATCGTACACACGAAGACCTTATTCGCATGTTGGTCGAACCCACACACTTGTGGCCTATGGATCACGTGGAGGGGGATTCAATGTGAGGCTGCACTTGGTCTTGTTCATCCAGAGGAGACTACGCTACAAACAATCCCGATTCATGAAGAGCGTGTTGTGGTTGAAGTGATCACTATATATACTATCTTTGCGGATGAGCTGTTAGAATACCCTCCTAATGACGAGGTGATGAAATTCGAACAAGCTCAAGGACGAGAGGTTGCAATGGAGAAGGTGTTGGATTAACATCAAAGGAGCACCAACATGTATATCTCGTTCACAGGCTATTGTACAGATTCCTTGTAGTTCACACAGTACGGTACAGGTTCCTTCCTCATATGGTTCCCCTCCTCCTCCTCCTTCCCCACATGTTCCATCCCCACATCCAGAAGGTACACAAAATATTCCATCCCCACCTACTCCTAGTCCTAAAAAACAGAAAAACTTGCATCCCCACATCCGCAAGAGACACCAAATATTCCATCCCCACCACCTCCTCCTCCTTCTCCTCATGAAACAACAAAACCTACACCCCCAAATGGAAGTGCTCAAAACAATCATGCCAAAGTAGGTACATCTGGGCCTAATACCTTTGTAATAGGTCTTGGTGAGACACCACTAGGCAAGAAAGCCCTTGAGAAACCTTCAGCCATTTCAAAACTGCAAGAAGAGAAACTTGCCAAAAATAACAGCTCTACAGCACCTATAGCAGGCAAGCAAGCCCTTAAGAAACCTTCTTCGACCATCTCAAAGCGACGGGATAAGGAAATTGCTTGTAAATAAAACCACTAAGAGGCCTACTAGAAAGCGATCTAAAAGAAACACCAAGGAGAATCATCGGTATATGACTAACCCAAAGCAATCTGAGAGTGACACTGAAAAGAATCCTTGGGCAATGGCTAAACCAAATTACAAATTCAGAAAGAACCTTCTCAGTGTTGGTGATCTCAAAAAGGTTGCTCCTTTTACCAGAAAGCTCCACACATTCTACATGCAACGTGGTGCATCAGATGATGCTTCTGACATTATGGTCACACTTTGGCCCAGGACCAATGCATGGCTGAAGAGAGATGAATCGTCAAATGCACTCCAGCAGATGCCTGTGCAACTCAGTGATTTGTACGATCTCTTCAACTTGGATGCTTTAGATCTGACACTTCTCTGCTGCTTCATCCTGTAAGTTGCTTGAAAATTTAATCTGCTTCTCACTAATCACATCCTCTATCGAACTGTGCTTTTTGCCTCACATCATCTTTATTACCATGTATTTTGCCTCCTTATACTTTGTTTTTTCTAACTAATAGGAATATGACTGTAGAAGTTGACAACAAGGGCCCTGCAGTTGGCTACCTTGATCCTGAATGCCTTTGCTCGACAACGTTGAACAGCACGGATAACATTGTTTCTTTCTCTGTTGACTATATGCTCAGAGCCTTCGAACAATATGCTACAAAGGATTTAATGCTTACCGCTTATCTCAGTACGAACCACCGGATTCTTTGTGGCAATCGTTCCGAAGCGACGGAAGGTCTACTATCTTGATTCATTGAAGACAATTAATACTAATACTCGCCCTTTAGAGCTAATCATTAATGAGACGTTCCTCAACTAAGCGTACGAGTATATTAATTAATTGTGTCCTAACCATTGTTGATATTTTCGTTGTAGGGCTTGGGAATGTTACTACCGCAAAAAGTTCTTGCGTCGTGGCCCCTTGAAACACGTCAAAGATGTTAAGGTACATACCACTTATTTCCTTCTGTGGAAGCTAGTAAAGGGCCGGTATTTCTTGATTTTATTGTAGTGCTTGAGTTTATTTCTTCTCTACCACCACTATTTTTTTTACGTACATTTATTGCGGTGCCACCAACAACCTACTTTGGATCCGGACTCTACGGTTTCTATTGTGCCTATCACATGCTTCAATTAAAATATAGCGGCACACATATGAAGGTACTTTCTTGGGATCTTCACTTGTAAAACCTGCAACCGAGCACAATTCTTTCTTATTAGCACTACACATGTTTGGTAACCACCTATATATGTGTCTTGATCGGTGACATTATTATATCTAGAGAGAAGGGCTAGATGAGCATCCTCTCGACAAATCTTTGCTAGCGAGATGTTCGTGAAAGAATTGCCACATTCCTCATGGAACGGGTTATCACAGGCGGAGGAAAATTTCATCTTGATGAAGCGTGTGGGCTAATATTGTGTTTGGTGACAAGGAAATTATTGCATTCCTCCTTGTCCATGAATTTTTGCACTCCTTGTTGTCCATGAATTTTTGTGATATTGTTGCATTCCTCCTTGGGAGATGCATTTCCTCCTTGTATGAGATGATGATCTTGAATTTTGTCATATGATGCATGTGAATTGTGGATTTACGTGAATTTTGATGCTTGGATCTAATTTACGTGAATTTAGTCATATCTGGGCTGGTTCCGGGATGCGGCCCCACATGGCTGCCAAATCTTGGCTGGATCGGGATGCGGCGGAAAGCGAGCAACGAGGTTCTTGTAGGGGTGGCCTATGTTTCTATAACGGGCGTTAATTAAAGCTCGTTACAAACACTGACCACTGAGTAACAGGCTTCAATTGGAGCACCTGTTACAAACTTGCCAACAAAGTAACGGGCACCGTAAAGCCCGTTACCAATACGTGGCCCGTTCGTTGAGACATCGGAGACGCAGGTTCACCACACGCGTCTGCGATATTGATTTCACAGTAACGGGCTTTGTTTTGGTGCCCGTTACCAAAGTTCCCTGTGGGCCCAGAGAAATAGTAATTTTCACGTGACCGATGGCTAGTTGTGGTAACGGTCGTTGTTTAATGCCGTTATGAATATTTCTTATCGGTAATGGGCATCCGCCTATTACCTTTCTTGGCTTATTTGTAACACTTGATCGGTAACGGGCGCATTGCCAATTACCAAAGGCGATTTACGCCCGTTACCAAAGCCGAGTTTTTCACGTAGTGTGTATAGGTCGGTACCAATCACAACGTAGATGGCACTTTGTTGTGTGATACGCTCCCACTTCACTTTTTATCTTCTCGGGATTAGTTGGTCAAGTATGAAGTCTTCTTGCACCAATCATCTCTTTTTCTGACATCAACATGACACAGGGAGGTGCTGAAGTTTGGTCGTGTTGAAGTAGTTCTGGTTTGTCCGGGTCTAGGAGTTTGATTGAAGGCTTGCATAGGCCTTGGACGAACAAGCACTGCCCGATACTAGAGCTCGTTGAGAGCCTAGTTTGGAAAGTACATCGCGTCCACATTGTTGTTTCATGGTACGTGCTGAAATTTAATTCCCTCGAAGTGTAACACCCGAAAATTCCATCACAATAAAATATTGTTAGCAACATGGTTTAGTTTTATTTTTCTAAGGATTTAATAAATTTGAATAAATAAATTTGCCTTTAATTAAATTAAAACATCATTTAATAATTAGAATCAAACAAGTGATTGTGCATCATGTTGAAATGCATGAGTTTTGGTTGTGGTGTGGTTTTAAAAAAAAAAGGTCTTAAAAAAAACACTTGTGAAAAAGACTTAAAAACTATTGTGAAAAGTCCTTAAAAATAATTGTGAAATTGGTGTAAAAGTTTGAAAAAAAAAAGAATAAAAGTTTGAATTAAAAAAATGTGTTTGAAAACTTGTTTAAAAAGTTCTCTAAAAAGTCTTAAAATAGTTGGTGAATTTGTGTTAAAATTTGATTTGAAAAAGATTTGAATTTGAATTTGGATTTGAAAAAGAAAAAAAAAAAAAAAGAAAAAAAAAACAAACAAGCTAACCTACCAATCTAACCCAACCCCCGCGGCCCTCTTGTTTTGGCCCATGCGGCCCACCCCGCCGCCTCCCTCCCTCTCCTCTCTCTCCCTCTCGCCGACGGGTGGGGCCCACCTGTCGGGTTCTTCTTCTTCCTCCGGCCGCGCCCCCCTTTCTTCCCCCGGCCGGCCGCCGGCCTCCCGTACCGGCGCCGCCTCCCCGGTCTCCCCGGCGCCGCCTCCCCGCCCCGCGCCCGTCCGCCTTCGCCATCAATGCACCGCCCAAACCGTCCCCGCCTCTTCCCCTTCCCCTACCCGCCGCCCACCGAGCCGCTCGCCATCAATGGCGGCCGTCGGTGTGCCCGCCGTCCACCGCCTCACCGCACCCCCTCGGCTCCCTCTCAGCCCTATATAAGAAGCGCAGGACTCCCTCTCCAAACCGCGCCCCTCCCTTCCTCTCCTCCCTCACCCCACCGTGCCACCGCCGGAGCTCACCGCCCGCCCGCCGGAGCGCCGCCCCGATCCGCTTCGCCGGCGCCCCTAGCTCCCTTCCAAGGTCTCCGGTGAGTTCCCCGCCTCCTCCTCTTTCTCCCGGTGCTTTCCCCTCCGCGAATGGTGCCCGGGAGCCCATTTTGCCCCTTCGCCGGCGAGCTCCGCCGCCGCCTCCCCGCCCGGCGCCGCCGCCGCCGTCCGTCCGCCGCCGCCGGCCTCTTGCGACCACCGCTCGCCGTCCGATGATGATCAACGGCCGGATTAAAAGGATGCGTATCCCTTGGTTTGGTTCACCATGGACCGGGTGGACCGGGTCCACGGGCGCCGGTCCACGAGCCTTGTGTCACGCTGCGTCGGCATCGCGTCGGCCGACCAATCACGAGCCGCCACGCGTCGCCGGCCACAGCTCACCCGCCGGCTGCCCGGACACTTTTGTAAAAAGGACCCTGCGGTTTTTAATATTACAAAAATATCCTTCCACCTATATAAAAGCCTTACAACTAGGTCCCGATTTTTATATCTAGGCCCCGCAAGTCCTTAGTTTCTATGTTCTTTAGCCTATCCTTAACCTTTTACATATTAGACCTTCTAGTTTCACACATATTTATGTTTAGGTCCCCGAAATCTTGCGGGAAAACCCCCTAAACTTCCAGTTCTTTTACAATTTAGTCCCTGAACCTTGTTTCAGCCATAACTTTTTCATCCTAGCTCCGTTTTACGCGTTCTTGATGTCCACGCGATCGTCTCCTCGAGCCCGTCATTTCTAAAAGCTTGTTTTAGTCTTTTGGTAATGTTTGATGTATTGTTTTACTTATTGTATGTTTTTCTTGCATGATCGTAGCCAACACGCTGTTCGAGGAAGTTCAAGTGCAGAGCTTTGCAGATAAGGAAAGTAGCTTATCGTTGGAGAAAGGCAAGTGACCCTAACCATCCTTCTACCTATGCTTTAATCAAGATTACTATAAGTTAATCGGAACATGGAGAACCACCCGGGAGAACAAGTGCAACCACGGTCCATATGGCTCGGCTTAGCCAATTAATTAGGTGTGCGATTGATCCGATGGCCCTTTTCCGAAAGGAGCGAGAGGGGGGATCCGGGTTGCGGGGGTATAGCCGGTCCTTTTGGGGTAGCGACCTTTGCTAAGGTGCCGACCACTAGGGAGGGTTATGGTCCGCCCCGATCCGTAACTATGCGGGTCGTTAGTCTTTTGCATATCTTTGTAAAGGCTTCGTAGCGTCCCTATGCAATCACACCTCGGAAGTGTGGTATTGTGCACGATCGGCACATGCGTGGTTGGGTTCAAAGTTCTTTGGAACTTTTACGCGAACCGTGGGAAAAGTGTGCAACCTCTCGCGAGTGTAAAGGCGATCGATCGGCCGTGCTCACGGTCAAGAGCGGCCTGGACCCTCACATGATTAATTGAACTTAAAGATGGATTAATATTGCTTTCCGGTTATTTACGTGGCCTTGCCGAGTACCAACCATAAGTGTACTCATCCTTGCTTACGCTGTTCAGAGAAGAATCCCGGAGTGGAGTACTTCACCGACTACGAGGAATTCTGAGGATGCGGTCAACCAGTCAGATGCCCGTGGAAGATGAAGATGGAGTCGCGTCTTCATAGTTATCGTTGTTCGTGTAAAGACCTTTGTGTCTACCATCGTGAGTGTAATAAAAGTTAATAAACCTTTTCTGTACGTTTTGAGCAGTGTCTTGTGATATTACACTCATGAGTCTATCATATGTGTGATATTTTGATCCTGGCACACATATGAGATGCATTCGGTTTTCTACGGAAAATCGGGTGTGACAGAGTGGTATCAGAGCATTGCTGACTGTAGGACGCAGCCTCAGATAGAAATGGTCGATATTAAGGTCTCTCTTTCTAGGAAGCCCTTCTAACATTCAAAATATCTTATATACGCTTAAAAAAAATATTTTATTCTTTATTCTCTAAACAAAATCAAATCTTTTGTTTTCTTCTACACTGAGTCTGATTCTTGATCTTCCACCATGAATTACCACACGTGCTTTATAGGATAGATTCATAGGTTGCCTACCCTCTTACCAGTTTCGTTTCGATAGAGCCGTTCTTGTGAGGACGTGCGATGTTAATGCTTGTTGATTGTAAACATGCATGATTTGGATCTTTGACATGATTGAAATGTTTTTGTGGAGTGATGGCCACAAATACATCAATAAAATAATTAAAGTTAAAATTTGAATCTTAGCCCCTTCTCTCTGATTCACCTTTATCTTCCTGTCGGAAAACTTTTCTCTCTAACAATCAAATGGTAAACGTCAGGTCAGGAGCTGGACAGGATATTCCGTTCGTCATCAATCAGCTGAATCAAGTTCCCTCCTTCACAAGAATTAGCAATGGATCCCGCGATGCGGCAGTTCTTTACGGAACGGATGCGGTTAATTCGAACCTCACCGCCACCGTCCCGAATCTACGAGCACGGCGAGAACCGACCTCCACCTCAAGGACCTCCACCACCTCCACCACCGGTGAACAAGCATAGAGAATTCATGAGCCACAACCCGCCCACTTACTCTCATTCGTAGATCCCCTCGATGCCGATGATTGGCTCAAGACCATCAACAAGATGCCGAATATCACCCAATGTAATGATCGTGAGAAGGTTTTGTATGCCTCGGGACGTCCGGCGGTGCGGCCTACGATTGGTGGGATGCTTACACCATCGCACATGCCGCTGCTCGACACCATTACCCGGCAGGAGTTCCAGGAGAGTTTTCGTACACATCACATCCCGACTGGTGTGAAGAAGTCGAAGAAGAAGGAATTTCTAGCTCTAAAACAAGGCAACATGACCGTTAGTGAGTATCTGGATCAGTTTACTCATTTGTCCCGCTATGCACCAGATGAAGTCAACACAGATGCAAAGAGACAAGAACGCTTTCTTGATGGTTTGATAGGTCCACTTAACTATCAGTTGCAGAGCCACACATTTCTTAACTTTCAGATGTTGCTCAATAAGGCTATAGGCTTGGAAAATAAACGCAAGGAACTTCGTGAACAGAAGCGCAAGTTTCAACCTCAAGGTCAATCCAGCAGTAACACCCGCCCTCGTTACAACTCATCGCAAGACTTTCGGTTTCGTTCTAGCACACCGGGCGGAGGCCATGGACGAGTCGGCGGTATCGTTCGTTTGATGAACCCGAAGAATCCAACCCAATGACACCTCAGGCTCCAAATCCTCATCAGAATCGCTCAGGTGCACCAGTAAGGAACACTACTCCAGTTCACCCCAGTGGATGCTTCAACTGCGGAGAATTAGGACACTATGCTAGTATTTGCCCTCAGCGTAATATGCAGACAACCCAGAGAGATAACAGAGGTCAACAGAACAATATGCATGGTAGGGTGAACCATGTGACAGCCGAAGAAGCTCAAGGAGACAAAAATGTTGTGCTTGGTACGTTTCTTATCAACTCTGTACCTGCAACAGTTTTATTTGATTCCGGGGCATCGCATTCATTTATTACTGAACGATTCGTGACAAAGCATGATGTACCCAAGAGTTCCATGAAGACACATTTGCTAATCAGTTCCCCAAACGGTGAAATGAAATCCACCTATGTATGCCCACAGGTCAATCTTAAGATCGGAGAGATAGATTTTGAAGCAGACTTAGTGATTCTAACATCCAGTGGAATAGATGTGATCCTTGGTATGGATTGGTTAAGCAAGCATGATGGAATCATTTTGTGTGCCAAGAAGTCGGTGCTCTTAACTACCCCGCAAGGAGATAGGATTGAGTTTGCTGCTACAAGCCCGAAGAAGAAGGAGAAGTGAACGAGCTCTGAGATAGTAAACCATCATCTATCAAGGACATCTTGTATCTCCTCTTGTTTCCCGATCCCTCCGAATCTCGGGACGAGATTCTTTTTAAGGGGGTAGGATTTGTAACACCCGAAAATTCCATCACAATAAAATATTGTTAGCAACATGGTTTAGTTTTATTTTTCTAAGGATTTAATAAATTTGAATAAATAAATTTGCCTTTAATTAAATTAAAACATCATTTAATAATTAGAATCAAACAAGTGATTGTGCATCATGTTGAAATGCATGAGTTTTGGTTGTGGTGTGGTTTTAAAAAAAAAGGTCTTAAAAAAAACACTTGTGAAAAAGACTTAAAAACTATTGTGAAAAGTCCTTAAAAATAATTGTGAAATTGGTGTAAAAGTTTGAAAAAAAAGAATAAAAGTTTGAATTAAAAAAATGTGTTTGAAAACTTGTTTAAAAAGTTCTCTAAAAAGTCTTAAAATAGTTGGTGAATTTGTGTTAAAATTTGATTTGAAAAAGATTTGAATTTGAATTTGGATTTGAAAAGAAAAGAAAAAAAAAAGAAAAAAAAACAAACAAGCTAACCTACCAATCTAACCCAACCCCCGCGGCCCACTACTTGTTTTGGCCCATGCGGCCCACCCCGCCGCCTCCCTCCCTCTCCTCTCTCTCCCTCTCGCCGATGGGGTGGGGCCCACCCGTCGGGTTCTTCTTCTTCCTCCGGCCGCGCCCCCCTTTCTTCCCCGAGCCCCGCCGCCGCCCGCCCGTACCCGCGCCGCCTCCCCGGTCTCCCCGCGCCGCCTCCCCGCCCCCGCGCCCGTCCGCCTTCGCCATCAATGCACCGCCCAAACCGTCCCGGCCTCTTCCCCTTCCCCTACCCGCCGCCCACCGAGCCGCTCGCCATCAATGGCGGCCGTCGGTGTGCCCGCCGTCCACCGCCCTCACCGCACCCCCTCGGCTCCCTCTCGCCCTATATAAGAAGCGCGGGACTCCCTCTCCAAACCGCGCCCCTCCCTTCCTCTCCTCCCTCACCCCACCGTGCCACCGCCGGAGCTCACCGCCCGCCCGCCGAGCGCCGCCCCCGATCCGCTCGCCGGCGCCCCTAGCTCCCTTCCAAGGTCTCCGGTGAGTTCCCCCGCCTCCTCCTCTTTCTCCCGGTGCTTTCCCCTCCGCGAATGGTGCCGGGAGCCCATTTTGCCCCTTCGCCGGCGAGCTCCGCCGCCGCCTCCCGCCCGGCGCGCCGCCGCCGCCGTCCGTCCGCCGCCGCCGGCCTCTTGCGACCACCGCTCGCCGTCCGATGATGATCAACGGCCCGGATTAAAAGGATGCGTATCCCTTGGTTTGGTTCACCATGGACCGGGTGGGCCGGGTCCACGGCGCCGGTCCACGAGCCTTGTGTCACGCTGCGCGCGCATCGCGTCGGCCCGACCAATCACGAGCCGCCACGCGTCGCGGCACGGCTCACCCGCCGGCTGCCCCGGACACTTTTGTAAAAAGGACCCCCGCGGTTTTTAATATTACAAAAATATCCTTCCACCTATATAAAAGCCTTACAACTAGGTCCCGATTTTTATATCTAGGCCCCTGCGGTCCTTAGTTTCTATGTTCTTTAGCCTATCCTTAACCTTTTTCATATTAGACCTTCTAGTTTCACACATATTTATGTTTAGGTCCCTGAAATCTTGCAGAAAACCCCCTAAACTTCCAGTTCTTTTACAATTTAGTCCCTGAACCTTGTTTCAGCCATAACTTTTTCATCCTAGCTCCGTTTTACGCGTTCTTGATGTCCACGCGATCGTCTCCTCGAGCCCGTCATTTCTAAAAGCTTGTTTTAGTCTTTTGGTAATGTTTGATGTATTGTTTTATTTATTGTATGTTTTTCTTGCATGATCGTAGCCAACACGCTGTTCGAGGAAGTTCAAGTGCAGAGCTTTGCAGATAAGGAAAGTAGCTTATCGTTGGAGAAAGGCAAGTGACCCTAACCACCCTTCTACCTATGCTTTAATCAAGATCACTATAAGTTAATCGGAACATGGAGAACCACCCAGAGAACAAAGTGCAACCACGGTCCATATGGCTCGGCTTAGCCAATTAATTAGGTGTGCGATTGATCCGATGGCCCTTTTCCGAAAGGAGCGAGAGGGGGGATCCGGGTTGCGGGGGTATAGCCCGGTCCTTTTGGGGTAGCAGCCTTTGCTAAGGTGCCGACCACTAGGGAGGGTTATGGTCCGCCCCGATCCGTAACTATGCGGGTCGTTAGTCTTTTGCATATCTTTGTAAAGGCTTCGTAGCGTCCCTATGCAATCACACCTCGGAAGTGTGGTATTGTGCTCGATCAGGCACATGCGTGGTTGGGTTCAAAGTTCTTTGGAACTTTTACGCGAACCGTGGGAAAAGTGTGCAACCTGCGAGTGTAAAAGCGATCGATCGGCCGTGCTCACGGTCAAGAGCGGCTCGGACCCTCACATGATTAATTGAACTTAAAGATGGATTAATATTGCTTTCCGGTTATTTCTGTGGCCTTGCTGAGTACCAACCATAAGTGTACTCATCCTTGCTTACGCTGTTCAGAGAAGAACCCTGGAGTGGAGCACTTCACCGACTACGAGGAGTTCTGAGGATGCGGTCAACCAGTCAGATGCCCGTGGAAGATGAAGATGGAGTCGCGTCTTCATAGTTATCGTTGTTCGTGTAAAGACCTTTGTGTCTACCATCGTGAGTGTAATAAAAGTTAATAAACCTTTTTCGTACGTTTTGAGCGAGTGTCTTGTGATATTACACTCATGAGTCTATCATATGTGTGATATTTTGATCCCGGCACACATATGAGATGCATTCGGTTTTCTACGGAAAATCGGGTGTGACACGAAGTGGCTTTCCGGTTTGCGGATCATAGCACAATAGGCATCCATCGTGTCCTTGACGCGGAGCCCCACTCCTTGTTGACTTGTTCGATGACGACCTTTGAATCCCCGAAAGCTAGCGGTCGCTTGATGCCAAGGGGCACCGCTATACATAGTCCATGGATCGGCCGCTTGTTGGAGGCCTTGTAGTGTATCTTCGGGACGTACTTGAGTTGTTCCCCCCGGGGGAGATGAGTAATACCGCTCGCGCCGCGCCTTCAAGGTTGAGGGTGCCGTTGAAGTACATTATCCAGGTGTTCGGCCGCTCCTTGGGAGGGGGCATCCGGATTTCGGTCCACTCGGTACACAAAGTCCGTGAGGATCCGTGACTTGATTGCTTGCCGAGGGCAAAACTCGATTTCTAATTCTCCAAGCTCGACCGACCACTTGACGATGCGGCCGTTGGCGTCGCGGTTGCGGATGATTTCTCCTAGTGTGAACGACGATGGAACCATGATCTCGTGAGCTTAAAAGTAGTGATGAAGCTTTCTCGACGCAATCGGGAGTGCGTAGAGCAACTTCCGAGGTTGCGTATAACGTGTCTTAGCGTCGGCTAGGACCTCGCTTACGTAATACACGGGTCGTTGAACGAGATAGGCATGCCCTTCTTCTTCTCGTTCAAAGCAACGAGGATAGTGCCGACCACATTAGTGGTGGCGAGAGATGCGAGAGGTGGAGTGTTTCTCTCGGAACTAGTGGAGTCATGATTGATGGAGTTGTCAAGGATTCTTTGAGAGCATCAAATGCCTTTTGCGCCTCGTCATCCCACACGAACTTGTCCGCCTTCTATTGACGTAAAATCCGCACCTCACGCCAAGCACAAAGCAAGCCGAAAAAGCTAGCTTCACACGTGCAAAGATTCCAAGACGTGCCGGTCAATTTTTCCCGAAAATTAACAAAATGCAAAGTAGTTAAATTCCAAAGCTTGGAACTTGTCGGGTGGTACCGCACGGTTCCATATTTTCGTCTAGAAAGCCAAGTAAGATGACATATAGCTATAAAGAGCTATCTCAAAGAACTAGAAACCATTCGGGAACTTTAAAGTGCAAAAGTAACATAGCCGAATAGATGATGTAAGCATGATGATAGATCGGTCTTTATTTGGATAAAAATGCACGTACGCAAAGCCATGACCGATCCTCATGGTAAATAACATTAAACAATATATGAAGTAAAAGCATGATCATAAATATGCAATAAACAAGCATGCATAGGTCCAAAGCACTAGTCTACCGCATGTCTAGATACTTTAAGACCCGTCAGGCATGATATCAAACAAATCTATCCACCGCATGATACAACTTGTTTGAAATCAAACCACCATCCACAAATAGATCTATCCACCGCATGATACGATCTAAATATGGAAAGCTAAAAGCATACAATATTTAAAGCATAACTTATGAACACGTTTCACTCGTGAAAGCATAACCGAATACGGTACGAGCAGTACCGAATCGGGATCCATGAAGAAGGAACGAACATTACCAAACAAGATAAATCTATCAAAGTTGGATTGAAATCTAATCCATCGGATGACTAGCTCCAAGACAACCCAAAAACCTGCATCTACCGCATGATACCCAGCTCTTTCAAGATTTATACAAGATTTGGCAAGCTTGAACCCGCAACACGTGACAACCTAGATCGATTCGGTTTCGGCTATCAGGGAGCATGTGATCCACGTGCTATTTAAGCCAAGGGTACGAACTCGATTCGCATAAGGATCATCAAAAAGATAAAGCCGATCCAAACCAACCTAGATTGGGCAAAGAAGTGTTACATGAATTTAAACATAAAGTATAAACTCAAAGCAACACGGGGTAACTTAATGAATCTATTGAATATTGCCAAAACTCAATAGAGCTGATAACTAGCTTCAAGCTAAATCTTAGCCTACCGCATGGCTCATGACCTAACAAGAAACCCTCTTGAACCAAGCTTGAATCTACCGCATGACACTAAGCATGGTAACAAAACTACTTGCATCGGATCTAAATCCACCGCATGATACTAGATATGATACAAGGTTGCAGGTACTCACGGAGGTCGACTGATCGATGAACCCTCTCGAAGAACTCGACGACACGACAAAGGACTCAAGGGTTGGGCGTAAAGCCGGTTTGTATTGAGAATGTTTCTGATGAAAATAAATACATTCAGGGTCTATATTTATACCCTGTCACAGCATGACCTCGAATGGATATGATACCTAATTTATCTCTAAATATGATCACTTATCCATCCATTCACCTCTTCCGCTCGGGCCACGTCACCACGCAATCCCGCAAAATCAGCACAACAGTTTTCTTGCCGAACGGAAGCAAATTGCCGACCGCGGACTCTTTTGCCGAATTCTTCTGAAGAAACCTTCCTTCCTCCGGACGGACTCCTCACCGCGTTGGACCCACAGGTCAGACTCCTTACCAAATTTTGGTGTTAACACCTTCTTCAATAGCTTGAAGAAGGGTAAGCCTTTCTCGCCGAGTTTGCTGATGAAATGACCTAGAGCCGCCATCATTCCTGTAAGCTTCATGACGTCTTTTTTGTTGGACGGCTTGGCCATGTTGCATAGAGCGTCGACCTTCGCAGGGTTGGCTTCAATGACTCGGTGCCCAGCCATGAAGCCCAGGAGCAATCCGGAAGGTACACCAAAGACACACTTGGTTGGGTTGAGCTTCCATTGGAACTCTCGTAGATTGGTGAAGGTTTCAGTGACGTCGGCGATGAGCTGATCTTCCTCGGTAGTCTTGACGACCACATCGTCTATGTAGGCTTCAACGTTCTTCCGGTCCGCGACTTTAGGCACTTCGAATTACCTTCGATATGTTGCTCTAGCGTTTTTCGGACCAAAGGTCAAGACCTTGTAGCAAGAGATGCCATGGGGCGTTATGAATGTCATTTTGTCTACATCGTTGGAATGCGGGGCTATCCGGTGATACCCCGAGTAGCAATCGAGGAAGCAGAGTAGAACACTACCGTTCATGGAGTCCACGACCCGGTCGATGCGAGGAAGAGGGAAGGGATCCTTCGAGCAAAGGTGCTTGTTGAGATCGGTGTAATCGATACACATCATTAATCCACCGGTTTTCTTTGGTGCAAGGACCGGCTTTGCGAGCCCAACCGGTGTTTACATTCTCTAATAAAACCTGCGCCTAAGAGCTTACGGACTTCTACTTCTATGTCCTATTATCTATCTTTTGCAAATCGTCGGATCTTTTTCTTGATAGGCCGTGCGTCTTGTTGACTTCAATTGCATGCTCGGCTAGCTCCCTGGGGACACCGGGCATATCAGACGGGCTCCATGCGAAGATGTCAGTGTTGTCCCTGAGGAAGATGGTGATCGCGAGTTCCTATTTGGGGTCGAGGTTGGCCCCGATGACGACTTCCTTGGATGCAAACCTTCTTCACAGCTGGACTTGGGTCCAAAGATGTGCTTGTGCGCTTCTGCTCTGGCACCTCCAGAGTGGTTTGGTCGATCTTGGCCGCCTAGGTGACCATGACCGTTGTTGTCGCTTTGATCGCGGAGTCTTTGGAGAGCTCGATGGTGACGCTTTCACAGTTGTAGGAGACCATGATGCCCCGAGGATAGAGAGAATTCCATTTGGCGCCGACATCTTCATGATGAGGTAGGTATGATGAGGTATGGCCATGAACTTGGCAATCATAGGTCGGCCGAGGATGGCGTGGTAAGAGGAGCGGAAGTCCGCGACCTCGAACGTCAAGTACTCTGTGCGGAAGTTCTCCATTGTGCCGAAGGTGACCGGCAGGCATACATGACCTATGGGGTACGCAGCCTTGCCGGGCACGACCCCGTACGAGGGTTCATCGCATGTAGTCATCTTGTTGAAGTCAAAGTCTATCTTTCGTAGCGTCTCTGTGAAATGATGTTCAGGCTGCTGCCCCCATCAATGAGGGTTTTAGGCAGCAAGGCCCCGTCGACTATGGGGTTAATGACCAGCGGGTAGGTCTCAGGGTCAGGAATGTGGACCCAATGATCTTTCCCGGAGAAAGTGACCGGAAACTCGACCAACGTAGAGGTTGTGGAGTTTCGGTGTTGACGTGCCCGATCTCCCTTGCGTGCTATCGGAGCCGCTCGTTGCTTTTGGTCGCTTGGCGACCGCCAATGATGAAGTTGATCTCTCGGTTGGTCGACCGAAATGCACCATTGGGGTAGCCCCCTTTGGGTGGTGGTGGTGGAGATCGCTCCTTGTGGTTGTTGTCGTGGCGATTGTGGTCGTCCCGGCGACGTCGATCATCACACCGGTCATCTCGGCGGTCACCGCGCCGGTCGTCACGGCGATCACCCTTGGGGTCATCACGCCGGTCGTTGCGGTCGTTGCGGCGATAGTCGTCGCTTCGTCGTCACGGCGATAATCACCGCAATAGTCACGTCGATCCCTGTCGTCTTTGCGGCGATAGGGCCCGTGGTCACGGTAATCACGTCGATCGGGTCGACGGTTACGGATGTAGAAATGTTGGTCACCATTCGGTCGTCGTTGTTCTTGCTCTTGGTCTTCTTGGAGTCGGAGGGTACTCCAAGGGCACGTTTCCGTTGCTCACACTCCCTCATGGTGTGTTTGGCATTACGGTGAAACCGGCATTGGTCGTCCAGGACCATGTTGAAGTCACCTTCGAGGAAGGTGGAAGGTCTTGGTGGGTCTTCCATGTAAGCTTCACCGGATCGTTTTCGCGACCTGTTTCCTCCATCTTCGTGATCTTCTCTGTTGAAGTCGTGCATTACCGCGTCTTGAGTGTCGACTAACTTGTCGACGTAGGTTATGAGGTCGGCAATGGTATGTGCGTCGGCTTCGTGGATCTTCTCGAAAAGCTTATTGTTGGTGATCCCCTTTTTGTAGTAGGCAATGACGTCCACATCTTTGACACCCGAGAGGGTGTTGCGGTTCTCGAAGAAGTGGTTGGTGTACTCCCAAAGAGTTTCATCACGTCTCATCCGCACTCGGTGAGGTGGTGAGTGTTGCCGGGGCGATTATAGGTTGCCCGGTAATTGGTCGTGAAGAGGCAAGACAATGTTGCCCATGAGGTGATGCACTCGCCGGGGAGATTGTCGAGCCACAAGAGTGGTGCCTTGCCCATCACAAGGGGGGAGTATCCCGCCATGGGTCTTCGTTGCCTCCGGAGGTGCATGCTTCGCGATGTTATACATCTTGAGCCATATACTTGGGTCGGAGTGACTGTCATACTTCTCAATGGCTAGCTTGAAGTCTTTGGGGTATCTTATCGTCCGGAGACGTCGTGAGAATGCTTTGGGAAGTTGTTGACCACTCCCGGGCTTGCCGATGGGCCGTAAGCCGTCGAATGACGTAAATGTCATCGGGAGGGCCGTTGTCTTGGTCGTACTAGGCACGCCGTAGGAGTTCTTGGTCCCGCATGTTCCGCGGCTCCGTTGCTTGGATGGGATTACTGGTGTTTAGGGTGTCGGGAACCCCATGCCCACGGTCATAGTTAGCACATCGTGCTATCACCACTTCATCTTTTATGAGTTGTCGTTGACTACTTTCGGCACGATTGGCTTGCGTAGTGGAGGTGGAGTCGCTACATTTTGCCTTGTGTTTGCAGCAGGTGTTTCTCTAGGCATTGGCGCATTAGCCACATAGTCGGCGGCATTGCTAGCAACGTTAGCAGCAACATTGGGCCGGTGCATTGGCCGGAGCGTTAGCTACGGGATTGGCTAGAGTGTTAGCTACAAGCATTGGGCGGAGCATTAGCGCAAAGCATTGGCGGCGAGATTGGCTGGCCGCATCACTTCGTTTTCACCTTGTCCCCCTTCGCCCACCGGCTCCGGGGGACCATTGTTGCGACATCGTTGGCGGATCTACTCCTAGAGTAGGAACATGCTACCGATCTACCGTATCAAGGACCTCTTTCTTCAATCCGAGCGGCGGACGTGGACATTAACTTGGAGACGTCGCACCGTAGGAGAATCCTCGAGGTGGTTTAATGCAACAAGAGCGGCTCCCAAGTTGGTATGTGGAGAGTTGTAGACTTCAAGGCCATCTCGCTCAAAGTCCCTTAGGAGGTCTCCGGAACGTAGGCGATTCGCACGTTGTTCATTACCTTGCCGGCGTGGGCGAGGGGCGGTGGTGGTGCTTGCGCCGCGAAGTTGTCGTTGACTTGCCCGACGTTGATCGGTTGTTGACCCGCGGCTAGGGCGGCTGCGCACCAACTCTTGTTGTCGATGTACCGCTCTTTCGGCATTGGCATTCTTGCGCTACTGGCGTTGTTCATCCGTTTATCCATCTTGAGGTGGTACATCCGCAGAGACGACCAAGACCTCACGATCTAGTGTCTCGAGCTCTTCTCCCAGGTAGTTTGGGGAGATAGTTGTGCGGGCGATCTGAAACGCGAGGCGGTCCGGAGACGGCTCCCGGTTTATCTGGCGGCGATAGGCCACAATAAGAGGTCATCGAATCTTCTCGAGGACACGGCACTGGCGAGCTGTGTGTTTGGGATTCTCGTGGATAGGGCGAGGGGTCATCGAGGTGACTCCTGCTCTTCCACAACCGGTGTCTTGGGTCCAAATTCGATCCGGATCTTGCGCTTCATGTAGCGGGACGTACGTGAGCTACGTTGCACGGTGCCAAGAGGCATCTTGGATGAGGTCTTGCGAAGGCGTTTGACGCATTCGCGGATTTTGATCTTGTTAGAGAGCATGCCCTCGACACGATCGATCCCGCAGATCAAGTCGCTAGGAGTGGGTGGGTGGGTTTTTGTCAACGGATTTGTCCCGATCCGTTGGTCGGAGGTGACCGCATTGCCCTTAATGACGAGGCGGGCGGCCGGAGCGGTGGGTTTCGCCGGCACCGAGCTGAAGCGGATGTCGACGAGATTGGTGAGGATGTTCTCCATGCTCTCCGAGAGGATGACGTCGTTGGTCGAAGCCATTGAGTTGCATGAAGAACCTTGATTCCCCCCACACGGCGCGCCAACCGTCGGATGGTGAGATCTAGATAACCCATGGGGGTGTTAATCCCGGTGGTTTAGTTGTTCGAAGGGGTGGAATCTAAGGCTAAGAACTCGAAGGTCGCACACAAGTACGTGGAACACGAGAGAACACGACGAGTTTATACCGGTTCGGCCCTCCGGAGAGTAAAACCCGGTTGACATAAAATCAGCACCTCACGCCAAGCACACAGGCAAGCCGGATTAGCCGGCTTCACACACGTGGCCGGGCGTCGAATTCCGGAAGCGTGCCGATCAATTTTCCCCGAAACCGACAAAGGATGAAAACGGTTAGATAAAACCCGGTACTTGTCGGGTGGTACCAGACAGTTCCGTATTTATGGCTATAAAGCCAGTTAGAACGACATATAGCTACAAACAAGCTATCTGTCAGCAATTTAAACATCATTCGGGAATTGATAAAGTGTGTAAACAGAGCAACCGCCGAATGTATGACGTAAGCATGATGAAAAATTGGTATTTATTTAAACAACGTTACAAAGACGTAACCATGGCCGATTATCAAGGATAAAGCAAGATAAATTAAATAAAAGCGAAGCATGATCATGAATTTGCGGTAAACAAGCATGCATAGGCCAAAAGCACTAGTCTATCGTGTGTCTAGGTACTTTTAAACCCGTCAAGTATGACATCAAACAAGTTAATCCACCGCATGATACAACTTGTTTGAAATCACACCATCAACCAAGAATAGATCAATCCACCGCATGATACAATCTAAACATGGAAGGTTAAAAGCATACATTATTTAAAGCAAACTCATGAACATGCTTCACTCGTAAGGGGATTACCGAATACGGTACATGCAGCCGAATCGGGTTTCGTGGAGAAGAAACAAACATTGCCAAGGATGATAAATCTATCGATTGAATCGAATTCTAGTCCATCGATGACTAACTCTAAGACAATCCAAACACCTACATCTACCGCATGATACCCGGTTCTGTCAAGATCTATGCAAGACCAACAAGCTTGAACCCGCAACACATGACAATCTAGATTGATCTCGAATTCACTGTAGAGAGCGCATGACCCGCTTGCCATGTCAAGCCAAAGACTTGAGCGTGCAACACGTGGATCACAAACACGGTATAGCCGAATCTAATCAATCTAAATTGGGCAATAAGAGGGTTACATGAATTAAACACAAAAAAGTAAAATTCAAAGCAACACATGGTAACTTAATGAATCTATTAGATCTTGCCAAATCTAATAGAGCCGATAACTAGCTCCAAGCTAGATCTTAGCCTACCGCATGACTCATGATCCAACAAGGAAACCTTCTTGAACCAAGCTTAAATCCACCGCATGATACTAAGCATGGTAACAAGACTACTTGCATCACGATCTAAATCCACCGCATGATACTAGACATGATACAAGGTTGCCGGTACTTACGGAGGTCGACGGATCGATGGCTCCTCTCGAAGAACTCGACGACACGACTAGAAGGACTCGAAAGTTGGCACGGGGCCGGTTTGTTGTGAAATTGTTCGATGCCTATTACAAACACTAAGGGTTTATATTTATACCCTGGTTCTAACATGACTCCTAGTCGGCCACGATTACAATATTTATTACCTAAAATTAATACCATGGCATCATGTCCGTCTCATATCCACCATCAACTCGTCTCCTTCTTTGTATCCAATCCACATCATCACACACTCCCGAATACTTCCGCTTTCATTCGTCGAACGGCTCTCCTACCGAATGACGTGTACTCCCGACCGCAGACGCCTCTACCGAATGCTTTGAGGAAAACCTCCTGCCGAATGGTGTTCTTCTCCTAAATTCGGCTCACATGTCAGTCTCTTCCCTGTACCAATTTTTGGTGTTAACATATGCCCCTTCAATTACGGGATAAAAGGTGATTTTATTCCGAATTGACCATAAATACTCAACGTCCCCAGGCCAAATCGATCAACACCCGTTCTTTTCTCCTTTAAACTGTTGGAGCCTTCGTCTACATCCAAAACCTAGCTCATCAATTTTTCAAACTTCAATCTTCAAATGGCGAACCAAGGCCAAGCTCTCCAGGTAAATCTTATTCTCCTTAAGCACATTCGGTATTACCTCTCTCGAATCCCATCTCAAATTTCTCCTTTCGCCCTCTTTTGTTCTTGATAGGCTCTAGCCGCTGAAATCTTGATTCCTGTCGAGGAACAAGGCATCTTATTTCCTCGGGCCCGTAGGAGTTTCCGATCTCTCTAAGTTTATTACAACCGAATCCCGAGAGGATTCCTTTCAAGATATGACCGACAAAGCCTCACGAGTGGCGGGGACACTTTCAAGAACCGGCCTCTCGCCCCCAATTGCGGGGGCCGAGGAACCGGTACAAGAGTGTACTTGATGACAAAAGCCGAAAAACAAAAAATTGGGACAAACCGTATTTCTCATTGCTTAGAATTGACCCTAGCCGAAACACCCAAAAATGAGATCCTTTTGATTGCAGCCTCCCACTTTTGGTCTAACGGCGCAAATGCCTTCCTTTTCGGCCATGGGCCAATGTCTCCCACCTTGGCCGATGTTTACATGATAACCAGCCTGAAAGTCACAGGAACTATGTATCCGTATAAGTACAAGGGCTTTTCCAAGAAAATAGGAGTAAAGACAGAAGTCGGATACAAGAGATATATCCAAAACCATATCTCCGATGGCCCTCCGACCGATGTTCAATACGAGCTTTCCCGAATATGTGGTTATGCAGATTTATCCGTTGTGGCGAAGACACTCGGCCGTTGGTACACCTATTCCCCTTGGGAAGTACCTTCTAGGAAGCGTCTATCATATGCTTCATCAAACCACCTATCCGATGCACACCAGCAAAAAGATCCCCGTGTCAATGGTCCTTGGTGGTTTGTTCGGATGTGGCCGCAATTATACATGCACCGATTGTTGCTATTAACCTCAACAATCGGCATTTCCCTTCAACCAACTAAAAGGAAGGAGAAACTTAGAGCACCAAAGGCCGCCAAACCTATGGAGAAGCTTCTTCCATCGTGTCTATCGGTAAAGACATTGGCCAACTATTTGATCTCTTCTTCATAGGTTTTGCCAATCCTCTTTGGTTCCCATATCTAGACAATGACAACCCGATTCTTCCTTGTGAATTTAGTTTTGAAACTATATGTGATGATATACATTCCATAGCAATCTTCAATGCTTTCATCCATCCCTGTATTCTGCCAGCAGAATTTTGTGGAGGAAGGCTGGTTCAGAGTACCTTTGAGTACTACCAGCCAAACATGATGGCCAGGCAATTAGGATGTGGCCAAGTGCCCCCAAGGTTATTTCTCCATGAATTTCTCAAGCCCAGAGAGGATATCAAGGAATCCATGAAAGCAAGAAGGATTTTTGAGTATAAATGCAGCACGACTATTTATACACTCAAGCCCTTTGTGCCAATAAAATTTGCTCATCCTTCTTTCATTCTTTGGTGGCAAGAACTTCATGATCACATTTTTAACATGCCGGTACACACTCTCTGTCTTGAATTAATGTCGACTTCCAACCAACTTCGAGAGGTAATATATTCATCCCCCTTTCTTACATCTCGTTTTTAATCATACTCCTCCTCACCGATCATGATTCTGTCATTTTGCCGGATACGTACCCGCCCCACTTGCCGGGGACAATCCTTTATGAGATTGAAGGCCCAATCTCTCGCTGCGGGATGTCGATCCCCTACTCGGCTCAACTGATGTCTAGCCATGCCGTGCTAGATCCAACTCTTATCAGGCCGTTTCTGACAAAAGGAAAGCCCCATCTCTCGATTGCTTCTTCATCCGTCAAGAAGAAAAGAACAAGCAAAAGGCTAGTTATTCAGGTCAGAACACCTTCCCCTCCTGAACATAATGCCATTCTTCATTCTGATCATCTTTATTTTTGCATGATTTTAGACCAAAACACAAGCAACCGGTGGTTATTACAGATTCTACCAATGCTTCATCAATCGGTAAAATTTTCACCATCTTATTCTTAATCATTTTTCTTCATTGGCACTCACCCCCTACTTGTTTGCAGAGGAAACTTTGGTGGATCAAAGCGTAGGGAGTTCTTCTCCTCATCATGATTCGGTCCCGAGTCTCACCAAGGATTCAACCAGCTTCTCCTCAACCGAAGTCTCGGCTTCACCAAGAAATCATCTATTTTCTCCTCGGCCGGATGTACAAGAGCCTTCCATTGAGCACGAGAAGCCTCCTTCTCCCATTCGGGAAAATAGGAATGATGTAAGCATGAGCATCCATCTTTTCTATTTCCACCTAATAGATCATCATTAATTTGGCAAGAATTTCTTTTCGAGAGAAAATTGTGTCATCACCCGGTTATTCCTTTGCTTTGTGGATGACTTGGTTGCCGAAAAAAGGAGATGAAGCATCTTCTAGTCAAGCTTTATCGAGAGGAAAATCAAGCAAAGTGAAGGAAATCCTCTCCTTGCTACAAAGGGACGTCCCGGACCAAGTCGGGGATGCTCGATCTTCTAAGAGAAGCGCTTGAATTTATCGATCAAGATCTCCCTGCTAATATCAAGGCTTCTTTAGAACCTATTTCCCAATTGGATAATCACTTTCTTCATAAAGAAACAAGCTTTGAAAAACCAATCCTCCCAAAGGAGATCTACAAGAAAGCAATCTGTGAAAGATTTGCATGCTCAGATTCAGAACAATAAGGAATTGCTAGCCAAATTGCAGCCTGCACTCGAGCTGAAGAAAACCAGAAAAGCTGCATTGGAGGCTGAGCTGAGAAACTTGACAGCCGAGATTGAAGCTGACGAGAAGAAGATGGCTGAACTTCCCGAATCAACGGAGAAAATGCGAAAGGAAGCTCAGCAGCCCTGAATGTAGAAAGGCAGCTCAAGACAAAGCTCTCTCGCTTCCGTCTAAAACCCAAGAGGCTAATCAAAAATTGTTGGAGAATATCAACAAGATCATATCGAGATACCACCAATGTAATTTCAAAATACTTGGGTGCGTAATTGTAACAAACAATTCATAGCTGAATGCTTTATCAACTCGTAGTTTCGCTTTCGTTAATCTTTATTCTCCACATTTGTTTTGCCTTATCTTGACGAGTAGCCTCGGATGATTCATTCGGCAATTCGACCACAACGGTGTTAGACCCGAAAAATGACCCAACCGCAACACAACCGAATCTTAACCAGTCAAACTGAATATGACTCAGCATGAATCCCAAAATGACCCGGCGACCGTTCGGTCGAAGGAGTCTCCCCACTTTCCAAATTTCTTGGGATATGCGCCACGATCTCCGGCCACAATCTCTTCGTCAGTTCCATAAATAAGGACCTCGGGTGCCCCTAACCTTTCACCAAATCCTCTGCCTTCCGAGCCTCTGCTAGCTTGAGCTCTTCCTCTTCAAGCACTAGTACTCCCAAGAACTTCATGGCCAATAGTGGCAACGAGCGCACGGCAAGCGACGAGGCTAAAGGGAGCCGCGCCGGCGCTCGTCGGAGGTGGTGATCGCCGCTTCTTCAAAACCTTTTCTTAGATCTTGTCTCATCCCTGACGATTTTCTTTGCGCTTTCAGGCTCATCCGATGGAACCCGGCTCCTGCTCCGCTGCAGCTACGGCCGCGGTGGGTGACTCCTCGGGGTCATCCAGCCGATCCTACTCCTCCAGGTCTTCTGGCTGGGACTCGCGCTATACTGACCGCGACGCCCGCAGGTTCCGGAGGAACGTGATGCGACCCGACACGAACTGGAGATTATCTCCAAACAGGGCGGGATCGCTGACCTCGAGTGGCAGCATCAGCGCAAGCAGCTGCTCGAGGCCATCAATGGTGAGTCCCGCAAATTTTAATTCAATCTTGAACAATACTAACCGCCGTTGCTGCGCGTGACCCCCGCAGATCGCGATGCTGAGCTCAATCGGCTAAAGGCGCCGGTCGAGAAGCCGGCGAACAAGGTGAACACTCCCGGAGGCACGCCGGAAGTTCGCCTTCGCAGTGGCGGAGCCGCGTCAACGAGGTGGCCCCGCATGGCGTCCGTCTAGGCACCGCCTTGGGCCTAGCCGCCATGTCGACGTGCACCGGCATCGACTACTCCACGCAGCCGCCGGCTTCGATGGTGGCGCGCCGGAGGACCTTGACGACATCGATGCCATTGTGGAGTGCTTCGATGGCCATGGCGCCACCATTGCCAACTCCATCCACCCACAATCCGTTCGAACGGACATCGTTTGATTAGTTTGTACTAGGGGTCATGGAATTTCGGCAATGAAATGAAAATTTATCTTTTGCGAGCTTATCTTGTGATAACTTTCCTAATTTGTGCATACCAATCTTCATTGTTTTGAACGCATTGGGGAACTTTTCCCTTAGCCGAATACGCACAAACTTTTGCCCCCCGGCGCGGAATCCGTAGAGAATCCTCATTCGGGAATCATGAACACTATTTTGTTGAAAAAACCTTCTCATCCAAGGAAAAACCCCCGTCGTTTGGTATTCCCATCAATGCGCGCCGGCCAGTCATCACTCCCGATGCATTTCCACTGCTAATAAAATAGCTCTCCGGTGCTCTGCAAATCCACTCGTACACACTTTCATCATTTCATTCCCTCTTGCCTTCCTCCTCCAGAAAAAACCCCCAAAGCCATGGCGGACAAGGGGAAACACCAGGCGAGGAGAACAGCCTCCCACCAAAGAAGCGAACCTTCCGAGAGTAATCTTCTCTTCCCATTCCTTTCTCTTGATCTTGATTGTAATCTTGTGATTCATCTTTCTTTGATTTCAGCCTCAACCTGCTACCGAGGACATTTTCTGCACTAAAGAAATTCCTGGGCACATCCGCTCCGACTTCTCGGCTGAAGAAGTAGACGCTACGCATGAGCAGAGGGCCAACCATCAACTGTGTCGTCGCATTCGGCACTTAGAGCATGATCTGCGGGACATCACCGCCCGTTGCCTTTGCACCGAACACGAATGCCGCATGAGCTTGGATGTGATGATAGGCGGTGAGATCTTTATCCCCCATTGAATCTCATGTTCAAGTTCGGATCCCGTGTTTGATGAGAATCGTTCTTCTTCTTCGGATATGTCCGACGGATACAACAACCCGAAGGCCGCCCGGGACGAGCATGATGGAACCCGCAGAGCATGCCGGCGCCCAAGGTTTCCGCGTCGCCGTCACGGTGGTCTTCGAGCAGCTGAAAAGGGACGAGCTCAAAAGGAAAGGCGCCGAGCCAAAGAAATGAAGATACTTCGCTTCTTCCTTCGGGCCTTCGCTTCCCGGAGCCTTCTTTTGTAATCTTAGGTAGTGGCATTGTTAATAGAAGAACATGCAAGAATGTTTGTGATGCAAAAAAAATTTTGTGCTACGGGCAATACACTTTAGTATTGGCCATTTTCCTTTTGTTGGAATTTTTTCTGAAGGCGGCTTCCTCTCGAATGCCGGCTATTTCTGTTTCTCTAATGCCTGGAACAGCAATCAACAATCAACTTCAATGCTAGGATAATATTTCTTCAAGTATCTCCCATTTATAGCAGCAGTGAATTCTTCTCCCGGAAAAGTTTTCAAGATGTATGCATTTCCGGGCGTGCACATAACCACCCGAAAGGGACCTTCCCAATTTGGAGACCACTTACCGAATGCACCGTACTTAGTCCCAATCGGCAATAATGCTTTCCAAACCAAATCTCCTTCGCAAATTGCTTGACCTTTACCTTCTTGTTATAGTACTTAGCAACTCGCATTTTGTTTTTCTTAATACTTTCCAAGGCCCTAAGATGAATCATATGCAAACCTTTTAATTCATCCATCATTAAGTCATTGTAATCCTTGGAACTTAAATCCTTTTGCAATATTATTCTCCTTGAGTCTGACTGCATCTCCCATGGCAAGATGGCATGATGTCCATAAACCAACTCATAAGGAGATGTCTGTGTAGCTCCATGAGGAGCCATTCGGTAAGCCCATAAGGCTTCATTGAGTACCGAATGCCACCTTTTTGGCTTATGATCAATCTTCTGTATAATCTTGATCATGATCTTGTCAGAAGCTTTTGTCTGACCATTAGCTTGGGCATAATAAGGAGAAGAATTTAATAATTTGATCCCCATACTTTTAGCAAAATTTCTAAACTCGAAGATGTAAACTGAGTTCCTTGATCTGTTGTAATTGTCTGAGGAATTCCAAATCTGTAAATGATATGCTCTTTGACAAACTCAACCATATTTTCTGATGTCACCTTCTTCAATGGAATTGCCTCAACCCACTTAGTGAAATAATCTGTTGCTAAAAGCACAAACTTATGCCCCTTGCTAGATGGAGGATTTATTTGGCCAATCAAATCTATTCCCCATCCTCTGAATGGCCATGGCTTGATAATAGGATTTAGAGCTGATGCTGGAACTCTCTGAATATTTCCAAACTTCTGACAATCTTGACATCCCTTGTAATATTCAAAGCAATCTTCCAGCATTGTCGGCCAATAATATCCAGTTTTCCTAATGACCCACTTCATTCGGTAAGCCGACTGATGTGCTCCACACAGCCCATCATGCACTTCACTCATCATCCTCTTCGCTTCTTCTTGACCCAGGCATTGTAGCAACACCCCATCCATGGATTTGTAATACAAATGTTCATCAAGAAGAACAAACTTTATGGCTTTGTACCTGAGCTTCCTAGAGACCTTTCGGGATGGATTCTCCAAATAATCATCAATTTCTTTTCTCCAATCATCTATTTCTAGAACACTCCCAAAAGCATATACATCGATGGCAAACACTTCTTGATTCTCTCTATAACCCGAAGCACTTTGAGCTAGCCTGTTTGCCTCTCCATTGTTTTCTCTAGGAATATGTTGTAGAATTACTAACTGAAAGCTTTTCAGGATTTCTTTGCACTCCTCATAGTAATTCCCCAGGATATCATCTCTGCATTCATATTGTCCATTCAATTGTTTTATAACTAGCTCTAAATCTCCAAAAACCTCAACTGCAATGGCCTTCGACTCTCTCAAGTATTGAAGCCCTCTGAGCAATGCTTCATACTCAGCTTGGTTATTTGTGACAGTAGGTTGAATAGGAATAGCAAATTCAGACACTTCTCCCTTGGGTGAAATTAATAAAATACCTACTCCACCTTTGCCACATGAAGATGCATCAAAAAATAGAGCCCAAGGAGTAATCTCAAGCAAATTCATTGATGAACCATGATGTTCGGTAATGAAGTTAGCAATAATATGTTCTTTATAGCTTTTGCCGACTCAAACCTTAATTCAAACTCGACAAGTCTAAAATCCATTTGCCAATCCTTCCATTAAAAATTAGCATAGACAACATGTGTTTAATTACATCAAATTTTGAATATACAATGCATTCGACATTCAACAAATAGTGCCAAAACTTTGTACATGAGTAATAAACACACAAGCAAAAGCTTCTCTGCAGTCGAATATCTTGTTTCGGGATCAAGCAATTTTCGGCTAAGGTATGCAACTACTCTTTCCTTTCCCTCAAATACTTGTATGAGGGCCGATCCAATGGTTTAGGTATCGGCCGCCACGCACAACCTAAAAGGCTTGTTCAATTGTGGAGGTACCAATACCGGTGGTTCCTTCATGTATTCCTTGATTTCATTAAAAGCCTTCGTTGTTCGTCACCCCATACAAACTTCGATCCTTTTTGACTCTTAACAAGTGGAAAAAAGGAAACACCTTTTGTGACAAATTTGATATGAACCTTCTCACAAAATTGATCTTGCCAAGCGTGGATCGCAATCCCTTAATATTGGTTGGAGGAACAACTTCATCAATAGCTTTCATGCTTTTGTTGCCAACTTCTATTCCTCCCTCATGCACCGAAATCCCGGGAACTCTCCGGTTGAAACTCCAAAAGCACATTTGTTCGGGTTCATCTTAAGCCCATGCTTCCTAGTGCATTCTAGAGTTTTCCCCACACCAGCCAAACGTGATTCATGATCCAATGACTTGATCACGATATCATCAATATATATCTCCACAATTTTGCCGATCAACTCGTGAAAAATATAGTTCATGACTCTTTGATAATTTGCACCAAGCATTATTCAACCCAAATGTCATGACAATCCACTCAAATAGCCCTATATGTCCAGGACATCTGAAGGCTGTCTTTGCTACATCTTCCACCGCCATAAAAATCGGATTGTACCCTACATTGCCATCCATGAAGCTAATAACTTTATGCCCACGCAGCGAAAGCATCAACCAACAAGTCAGCAACAGGCATTGGATATTCATCCATGGGTGCAGCCCTGTTTAGATCTCTAAAGTCTATGCAAACCCTCATCTTTCTGTTTTTCTTGTAAACGGGAACAATATTAGAGATCCACTCGCATATCCGTATGGACAAATGAAATTTTCTTCTATTAATCCCTCAACCTCTTTTTTCACGTCGGCCAATACTTCATCTTTGTAAATTTTTTGGGGAGGTTGCTTGTAAGGTTTATAACTAGGCTTGATTGGCAACCGATGCTCAACAATGGAACGATCCAAACCAGGCATCTCCGAATAATCCCAAGCGAAGCAATCTTTATATTCTTTTAATAGCTTAATCAACTCTTCTCTAAAACCTGAATCCAAGTTAGTACTGATGAATGTCGGCCTTGGCTTGTCACCATCTCCAATGTCTATTTCTTCCAATTTATCGGCCGACATAAATCCACGTCCTAACTTCCCATCAGTTCCATCAATTGGATTCTCCATTAAAAATTACTATAAGAGTCGACTGCTTGAATCGGCTGTTGATCACTGCTGACTGGTTCAACAGGACCTTCACCCAGATCCTTGCTCGAGAAGCAATCTATGCCTTGATACTCCTAGAAGGTTGGTTTCACATTAGCCACGCTTACCGAATCATCCGCTTGGACAACTTCCACGTCATCATCTACCCACCGAACAAGCTATTGATGCATAGTAGATGTAATGCAGCAGTTCCCATGGATCCAATCCCTTCCAAGCAATAAGTTATATGCCCCTTTGCCTTCAATGACAAAGAAGGTTGTAAGCGAGTTTTAGATCCGATCATCAAATCAACATGTACACGGCCTTTGGTGTCCGAAGGATTTCCAACAAAATCATTCGAGAACTATGCTCGTTGGCGTCAAATCTCCAAGGCCCATGCCAAGCTTTCTGAATGTAGTATATGGCATCACATTGACAGCAGCTCCACCATCAACAAACATCTTAGTCAATGGCTTCCCGTTGACGTACCCTCTTAAGTACAGTGGTCTCATGTGCCGATTCTTGGCTGGCTTATCAAAAGTAGCTTGCTTGGCCAACATTAACTTTGCCATCAGTTCAAATTGCTTGGCCTCATCCATATCTGGCAATATTTCCTCCTGCACAATTTGATTTGCTGGAGCCATGAATTCATTCGGCAAGAAACATACCATGCATGTATGAGCCGAATGACCAGATTCATCAGGTTTGTCTTTTGGGCGCCACACTTGTCTCTTCTTAATTCCTTCCTGCTTCAGTTCCTAATTCCTCAAGCGCTGTACCCTTCTCTTCTGGCTTCTTCTTAAACCAGGTGGGCACCACTGTCCCTTTTGCCAGACATACCCATGATCTTCTTCTTCATGATCAACCCACCCGTGATCGGCATACCGTTTTCCGGGTTGATCATCAATCTTATTTATTTTTAGGCGCCGACCATCACTAGGATGTACCCTTCCAATTCTTTCATAAATGGATCGGCGATTGGCGTGTCTTGCCCGTATTCGGTATACCTATCGCTACATTCGGGACGGTTATTCCGTGTGGGAAGCTTTAAACCCTCGTTCCAACAAGAAACCGAAGAAGGCACATCCCCAATGTGCACACTCTTGTTCTCGCATATATTCCTCTTGTTCCTTCCTATACATCTCTTCTTCACATCTCCGCTTCTCCTCTTCATACTTGTGCCTCTGGTAGCGCTCCTTTTCTTGCTGACGCTGCCATTTATTGAGGAGAATACGCGAAGTCACTCTGGGTTTAGAGGATTCACCCACTTCAATTTGACTATTCTGGAAGCGAGGCTCTTTCTTGTGAATCTGTTCAAATGTGACTTGTCGAGTGGGATCAACTGAGCCATCCTGCTTTGCCTTTTCCGAAGTCAAAACTTTCACCTTTTCTTTCCTTTTAGGCTCAACAGTGTTCACCATGTTAATTGAGAACCCGATCATGTTCTGAGGGAATGGGTTACCATCCAATTTCATCTTATTATCAAACTTCAGATGTCCTTCTTGGATAGCTTTCTGAATCCTTACTCTAAAGACCCCGCACTCATCGATGGAATGAGAATTTCGTCATGAAATCCACAAGACGTCTTATTTTTCACTTCATCGGTAGCCGAAGCATAGAATGCCCCTCCGGCAACTTGATCCGGCCTTCTTTCACAAGGAAATCGAAGAGCTTATCCGCCTTGGTTACATCAAAATCATAGGTGCCTTTAGTTTGTTTGATCCACCCTCGATTTACTGTCAATGGCTCCTTCCCCCACACTATCTCTGCTGCAGCTATTTCCTCTTCATCATCATATTCATCTCCTTGATCTGCCCTTTCGAGGAATTGATTGTAAATTTCAGCTATATCATTGTGCTTGACAAATCTGGAGTCTTTCTTGAAGCCATATGCTTGATTGCTCATCAATGACAGTCGGTGTGACAGCTGGCCAAGGTCGTCGAATTCCATCCCGAATAGCTTCTCCCGAATGGCTGGCAACATTCCTGCTACAGCCATACCAGCCAATTGATCATCTGGTATGTTCAGAGAGAAGCACATGCTTTTTGTCTCTCTGAATCTCCTGAGGAACTCCATTGGTGTTTCATTGTTCCTCTGCCTCAAGGTAGTCAGATCAATTAGCTTTTTCTCATTACTGCCAGTGTAATAATGGGCATGGAACTTTTGCTCCAAATCTTTCCAAGAGCAGATTGAATGAGCAGGTAGAGAAGTGAACCATGTGAATGCTGGGCCTGTCAAGGACAGAGGGAAGTATCTAATTCTGAAGGCTTCATCAGCAGAAGCTTCCCCAAGCTGCATTAGGTACCGGGCTATGTGTTCCACAGTACTGGTATCATCTTGCCCTGAAAACTTAGTGAATTCTGTGGGAACTTTCACCCTGTTTGGTAGTGCTACCCTTTGGTACCATTCTGGGAAGGGAGATGTATACACGTGTCCTTGATTTTTAGGTTTCAGACCGAATTGATTTTGCAACACATCGGTCATTCTTTGCACCAGGAGATCAACATTGGTGTCTTGATTCCCTGGTCTCCCAGCAGGCATCCCTGTAGCACCACCATACCCAGGATTCGGGAAAGCATCGATAGCACTATAGTCCATGAACTCTGAATACCCATTCCCGTACATATTCCTTTGCGTACTCGTTACTTGTTGGGGCTATCCGTAAGTAGAGACAGGTTGAACTCCAGTAGTACCGAATGCCATCTCACCATATGTGCGTGGATTAGGTATTGCTTGATGAGGGTTCTGCTGGATCGGTTGACTACCCACATGTTGAGTTGGCTGAACACTCATACTTTGCTGAGGCGGCTGAGCACTTGCATCTTGACGAGGTGGTTGGCCATTAGCAGTAGCACTTGATTCTCCTGTTTCATTAGCCATCTCATTACCATTAGGCCCCTGGGGTGTTGTTAGACTAAGCACCGACCGGTTGGCCCTTGTGCTCACTCAAAATGTCGGTCATGCTTGGGCCAAAGACACCAACTAACATCTATCGGAAGCTATTTAAAAATGCAATGTTGTGTCCGGCCATTATTTCTTCCATAGCTTGCCGCACCATAGCAAAAGCTTCTTGTTTCTCTCGCAACAAGTAGTGGCATCGGTCTCTCCCGGCATCGAAGTCTTGGCATCTCGGTCCGAGGAATGGCACACCACTCCTATTCTTGGAAAAAGACAACAGACACTTCGCCGGAACTCGCTCCATGCCTCTTTCGCATCGCTGATGTTCGAAGACGAGTTCATTAAAGGTGACATCCGGGACAACTTGGATTTCATTCATCTTGATCAACTTGAGCGTCCCACCGGCGTGCCAAAAAGTGTGTTGACGTAAAATCAACACCTCACACCAAGCACACAAGCAAGCCGGATTAGCCGGCTTCACACACGTGGCCCGGCGTCAAAATCCGGAAGCGTGCCGTCAATTTTCCCCGAAACCGACAAAGGATGAAAACGGTTAGATAAAACCCGGAACTTGCCGGTGGTACCGACAGCTTCCGTATTTACGGCTATAAAGCCGTTAGAAATAGATATAGCTACAAACAAGCTATCCGTCAACAATTCAAACATCATTCGGGAATAGATAAAGCGTGTAAACGAGCACCGCCGAATGTATGACGTAAGCATGATGAAAAATCGGTCTTTATTTAAACAACATTATAGCACGTAATCATGACCGATTATCAAGGATAAAGCATGATAAATTAAATAAAAGCGAAGCATCATCATGAATTTGCAAGAAACAAGCATGCATAGGCCAAAAGCACTAGTCTACCGCGTGTCTAGGTACTTTTAAACCCGTTAAGCATGACATCAAACAAGTTAATCCACCGCATGATACAACTTGTTTTAAATTACACCATCAACCAAGAATAGATCAATCCACCGCATGATACAATCTAAACATGGAAGGCTAAAAGCATACATTATTTAAAGCAAACCCATGAACATGCTTCACTCGTAAGGGGATTACCGAATACGGCATGCAGCGCCGAATCGGGTTCCGTGGAGAAGGAACAAACATTGCCAAGGGTGATAAATCTATCGATTGAATCGAATTCTAGTCCACCGGATGACTAACTCTAAGACAATCCAAAAACTCGCATCTACCACATGGTACCCGGTTCTATCAAGATCTATGCAAGACCAACAAGCTTGAACCCGCAACACGTGACAATCTAGATTGATCCGAATTCGGCTATAGAGACGCATGACCCGCTTGCCATGTCAAGCCAAAGACTTGAGCGTGCAACACGTGGATTACAAACAAGATAGAGCCGAATCTAATCAATCTAAATTGGGCAATAAGAGTGTTACATGAATTAAACACAAAAAAGTAAAATTCAAAGCAACACATGGTAACTTGATAAATCTATTAGATCCCGCCAAATCTAATAGAGCCGATAACTAGCTCCAAGCTAGATCTTAGCCTACCGTATGACTCATGATCCAACAAGGAAACCTTCTTGAACCAAGCTTAAATCCACCGCATGATACTAAGCATGGTAACAAGACTACTTGCATCACGATCTAAATCCACCACATGATACTAGACATGATACAAGGTTGCCGGTACTTACGAAGGTCGACGGAGCGATAGCTCCTCTCGAAGAACTCAACGACACGACTAGAAGGACTCGAAAGTTGGCACGGGGCCGGTTTGTTGTGAAATTGTTCGATGCCTATTACAAACACTAAGGGTTTATATTTATACCCTGGTTCTAACATGACTCCTAGTCGACCACGATTACAATATTTATTACCTAAAATTAATACCATGGCGTCATGTCCGTCTCATATCCACCATCAACACGTCTCCTTCTTTGTATCCAATCCACATCATCACACACTCCCGAATACTTCCGCTTTCATTCGTGGAACAACTCTCCTACCGAATGACGATGTACTCCCGACCGCGTACCCTTCTACCGAATGCTTTGAGGAAAACCTCTGTCGAATGGTGTTCTTCTCGCTAAATTCAGCTCACATGTCGGTCTCTTCCCCGTACCAATTTTTGGTGTTAACAAACCCTACGTCCGGTTGTCGATGTAGATTGCTTGAGGATTGCGTATGAGTACAAGGGTCGGCTCGCCCGCCATATATTGGCCGGTGGATGAGGTCGGTTCCTTGACTCCCGGTCGGTTACGACTAGGATTCCTAAGTCTAGTTGATTACATCGCTTGCCATTTATCCGTTGATCTCGCTTTGGACGAAATCCACCGATGTCTTATCTTGTACACCAAGTCCCGAGGTCATGCCGAACTAGGTCGTTTGAGGAATCTTCTAGAAGGTCTTCGGGAGGTTGTGTGGGTTGCCAACTAGGTCGGTTGGGCCCATTGACGGATCGACGGGTCTTCGGTAGGCCGACCCACTTATCGGGGACGGCCGTGAGCCCGGTCGGTGGGGACATAGGGGTACCCATGTCTCACACCGAGAGACATGGGTACCCATGGGTCCCCACCGACTAGGGTCTCGGCCGTCCCCGACAGTAGGCCCTCGACCCCGGGAAGACCCGCCGACCCGTCGCGTGGGCCCCGCCCGACCCGACATGTGAGCCCAAGGACACGAAGATAGCTTGGAGTACAAGACAAGACAGGACCGGCTCGGATAACCTTTCCCCGTTGTAACCGACTAGGATAGATGGAAAGTGACCCGTAGCCCAAGGTTGTCGACCAATATAAGGCAGCCTCGGGGTGCTCTCTTCGGGGGCAGATGGGTCTCGCATAATTCCACCACCAAACCGGACGTAGGGTTTTACTCTCCGGAGGCCCGAACCAGCATAAATCGTCGTGTTCCTCATGTCTCACCGGGATTTCCGTGCTTGTCCTACGTGCAACCATCTACGCTCGTAGTTCCCCGATCCCTCCAATTAACCTACAACCACTTGGGTCGCCCCCTTGCAGATCTGTCCGGGTCTCACCCCCCCGACGGTTGCGTGCCGGGTAGGGGTGATCGAAGCTCTTCGTGTAGTGTGATGACAGATCGCTCTAGCGATCATCTTCGGCGAGATGTGATCCATTAGGTCTCGGCCTCTGGGTACGGTACCTAGATGCGATCTCACATCGTCGACGTGCACGTTTGTTCGGGGTTTCCCGAGAACATGCACCCCAGGCTCACAGCAACAGCAGATGAGTGTGTCCGTGCTGTGTTCCAGCCACGCACCAGTGCATGCATACAGGCATAGCACCAGCTGCCACGAAGAAACGGACGATTTCGTCAAGCCACAAGTCCATCTACTATACGCGTGAACAGGGGAGTATATTGATTGCTTTTCTTTTGTTATTTTCTCTCTCTTTTCTAGGTAGTTTGATCGACTTGATCTTCTACTTACAAATTTTGTTTGGGAAGTGCTAGCGCCCAGACGTCCGATCCGGGCGCTGGTATCGGACAAATCTGTAGTGTTAGTTGGCGACCGGGGATCGTGCGATCAGCCCCCGGTCCCCCCACGTGACGCACCATGCTTTTCAAAGTGTTCACACGGTATCCCTTTTAGTGCGTTCACATGGTACCCTTCACACGGGTCTCCACTAGTTTCACGCATTCACACAGGTCCCCACTAGTTTCATGCGTTCACACGGTCCCAACTAGTTTCGTGCCTCCCGCTTCGCCAAGGCGCGATATTTGAATCATGAAAAAGAAACTTGAAACATGAACGTTGAGATCATGCAACATCCCAATTTAACTTGTGCAACATCAATCATGAACGTATACTCTAGTCTCACCAACCGGATATTGCATGCAACATGAATGAAACCCCGACGCAACATTCGAAAATAACCATTGCAATACTATATTGTTTCATATGCAACATCCATATGAAATAATCGACTTGCGAAGAACGTTAATGCAACATCGATCGACAATTGCTGAAACATACTAAAAGAACTCGAGTCATGAGGAGTGACGATTTGAAACATAAGAACATTGTAAGCTGCAACGATCAAAGAGTATAGATGTAACATCGGTGGAGAACGATTGCAACATCGTTAGAGAATGTTTGCAACATCGTAGAGAACAATTGCAACATTAGAACCTCGTATACTCCAACATTCAAAGAACATTGAGGCAACATCGGTAGGCACGATGCAACATCCGTAAAAACCAATTGTAACATCCGTAGACAATGATTGGAACATTAGAACCTCGTGTACTCCAACATTCAAAGAACATTGAGGCAACATCGGTAGGCACGATGCAACATCCGTAGATAGTGATTGCAACATCGAAAAATTCAACCACCCATCACCGACGAGAGGGAGCGACGACCGGCTCGGCTCACCTCGGCCGGGGGGAGCAACTACCCGACCGCACCCCCGGCGTGGGAGAGGGTAGAGAGCCGCCACCGACGAGCCGGGCGGACCCCCACGCGCAAGCCGCCGTCGCGCGTCGTCGGGTCCGTGTCGGGAGTGGCCGGATCCACACACGGGACGGTCGATCCGGCCTCCCGTGTGGGGGAGCGGCGGCCACACGGGAGCAAGCGGATCCTTCGCGAGCTCGCCGGTGCGGAAGAGCGGCGGCCGCGTGGGAGCAAGCGGCTCCTTCCGCGAGCTCACCGGCGCGGGGGAGGGGAGCTCCACGCGGCGGCCGCGCGAGAGCAAGCAGGTCCTTCCGTGAGCTCGCCGGTGCGGGGCGAGGTCCGGGCGGACGCACTCGCCGAGGTGCATCGCTCTGTTCGCTAGTCAACGTGCGTCGCAAGTGTGGCCGGGGAAAAAAGAAGGGTTATTTGGTTCTAGGCCATTACTAATTTTCAAAGTTGGAGAAATGCCATTACTATTCGTCTTATTAGAAATTTGTCATCGCAATTCTTCAACTTTCACAACTTTGCCCTTTTCTACGTCCGTGGTGACCTAAGGCCCACTTGGAGACTTCGTATTTGTGTATAGGACCAAAATGCCCCCAGGCCTTCTTCCTCCTTTGTTTCTTCCCCTACCCATCTATGGACGCGCGTGCAGGAGTGGTACCCACCGCAAAATCGCGCCCACCAGGAGCATCTCGTCGACGAGCCGCGCCAACCCGCTAGTTCCCGTCATGAATCGGTCATCGGAGCGCTGCCAACCTTGCTGGTGCGTCCCGCCGCCGCATGCCGGCCATCCCCTCCTCGAATCGCTGTCGCACGGGCACGCACTTCCAAATTGCCGACAGGCCCCCTCGCCCATGCTTCCCAAGTCGCCGTCGCGCCCCTCCGCAGATCGCCCCTTCTGCAGGTCGCCACCACGATGCCCGTTCCAAATAGCCTCAGTGCTCGCCCGCCCATCCCCTAATCCCTGTCCATGGCATGACCATCTTCCCTCATGTGCATCTGCTGCTACCCGCATGTGTGGTCAACGGGTCCACTCAGGTTTGGATTTCTCCTCTCGCTGGCGTCTTGGTCTAGGTGATAGCAGTATGTATTCGTCTTTATATTACCCAAAAATCGGTCAACATCCCTTCAGTTCCGACCGCCCGTGTTGATCTCCACCACTGGTTTGGAGATGTGCTGCAGCGGACGAGGATCCACAACCTCCTCCCCAATGCGGCGGCCCTAGAGAGCCCCAGGCGCGGCCTTCTCGCGACGGCGAGCTCTGCAGGGCAGGGGCACCCGTGGCCTTCTTGGCTCCTCTCCGTGGCAAATCGACGACCAGCTCCCTCTTCCCGGCGAGCTCGACGGCGGCGGCTCGAGCTTGGGCCTTGGAGGTCCGGCGTAGCGCTCCCAGGGAGGTCCCGACGGTAGATGGAGGCCCGCCGGCCGCAGCTTGAGCTCGGGTCAGTGGCGACGGCAGCAGGCGTCTTTGTCATTGGTGAGGCGAGGCAGGGGCACATGGTGGTCGTAAACATCACCGACTGCAGAGGAGCTGTATCCGTGCGCGCGGACCGTGGAGATCCACAACAGGCGGCCGACGAGGCGGGAGGAGAAGCGGTCGCGGCCATGGCATTGGGAGATTTGCCCTATCCTGACAGCTTCTTGCTCGGCGTTGGATGTACGAGCCCAAGGGCGGCGGTGCACAAATGTCGGTTGGGCGGGACGACTGGGTGAAGCGTGGGGACGGCCGGAGGTTGAAGAAGGAGGGCAATTTGGTCCTATACGCTAATGTTGAGCCTGCAACTGGGCCTCAGGTCGCTGTAGACGTAGAAAAGGGCAAATTTGCGGGGAGTTGAAGAATTGAAATGGCAAATTTCCAATAAGACGAATAGTAATGGCGTTTACCAAAGATAAATAGTAATGGCGCTGAACTAAATAACCCCAAAAAGAATGAGCGGTGGGGGCATCCGCGTGAGGAGATAAGATTACAGGTGGGGCCCGCCTCCTTTATACTCTCTGCCGCGCCAGCTCACCCATCCGGGCGCGTGACGCGCATCGGACGCCCAAGTCTGAGCGTTTCCGATTTTGTTTTCACGTACGTTAACTCTTCATCTTCGGCGACGTCCTCTGTGTCACGGTCAGGCTCCCTAGGTGTTGATGCGTCCAGCAATCGAGTTCGGCTCCAAGCGACATCGTCATGCTACTGCTGCAGTCATCACCATCACGTCTACGTGTCCTATTCGTATTCATCTACGCCAAGCCGTGGCTGCGGAGGATTTTTTGTCTACATCGTTGGCATGTATTGCACTCTGCAGGTCGCCAACAAAATCAATCTGCGGAAGCGGCATGTACTGCACTCTGCATGTCGCCAACAAAATCAATCTGCGGAACTACGTATCCAGGGAATATTTTTTCAGTATTCTATTATCCTTTTACTAGTAATTAGGAATGTGCCCGTGCGTTACCACGGGCATCGAATAAATAACCGATCTTCAATATATATCTAAAAGTAACGAAGTAAATAAACAACACATGTATGTGATGTGACCAAATAGATGTTGAGAGAAAAATTACTTATGAAACTAAACTCTTGCCATTTTTAATGACAATGGGCATCTCAAGTAATGATCTACTACATTTAGTAATATTATAAAAAGCTTTTCCCCTCAACTTAGCTTTTGTTAAGCCATACACGATACATCTATTAAAGACGGCTCCCAAAAAAAACCTTCAAGTGACAAACACAAAGGTAGACAGCACCCAGATCACTATCCAATTACAAAATGTAACTTCAGCCCGGACAAACATGTTGTTGAATGACTCTAGACCTTCTTCCTTCATGGCTTCCCATCAAAATTCTCCATTATCAAAAAAGGCCAAGTTGAAGTTAAAAGTTCTCCACTATCAAAAATTCTCCATTCTTCATGGCTACACTTTAGATTGGATGACTTGGACACCTAATGCTTTCAGAGTTATTTATATTCAGCCATGTCTAGCCAACACTGCGTCATCAATTCCACTTAACAGCAAGCTGAATCAACTGTTCTAAACAAATAACGCACCTAGATAACAATATATTGATATACTCAACTCACCTCTCCATGTAAAACATAGAACAGACTATCAGAATTTCCTAGAACAGTGCTGACAATGGAACCCTGAAAAAGGAACGCTGATCACACTTGAAGCTTGACCTCCAAGGCTCCAACTAATCATGCTCAAGCTCGACATGACAAAGAATTGAATAAGAATTCCCAAATATACATTTTATAACGTGGCAATATTGTTCAATTTACTAACATAAGCTGTGCTAACTACAAGTGAAGTGAAGCGAAGTGAAACTTGAACTTTGCACGGTTAGCGCCAAATATATTTCCTTTCAATGCACAATTTTATTTCTGCTCCTTGGAGGAGATATGGAAAAGCACCAAGCTTTCTCACATGGAAGACACTTTATTACTCAAATTCGGATCTCGGTGTCGGTGCGGAATATGGTCCCGACACTAACCGGTAGATAACGCCTAGGTCTATCCCTCGATGGTCGATGCTAAGCAACAAATGACACAAGGATTTATCCGGTTCCGGCCGAGGGGGCCGTACGTCCAGCGGTGGTGTGCTCGTGGCACTATATTGCTCGGCACGGGGGTGCTTGTAGTGGGGCAAATACAAGCAAGGCGGGAGAGGAAGCGTGGCTCCCAAGTCCCTGGTGAGTAGCTGAAGATATTGTGGGAGAATAAGAGAGTGAGTGCACAGTGCGCTGTGTTCTTCCGGGTTCGTCCGAACTCGTCCCCCTCCGCCTCTCCGCGGCTGGGGGCTCGCCTCCCCTTTTATAGGCCAAGGGGGCGGCGAGTTACATGCACGCCGCGCTGCCTAGCTACGTGAGGGAGCACGTCGCGCTATGGTGTAGAGTGGGCGGCCGTCGGTCGATCTTCGCCGCGATCCGGCCATGATGGCCTACCTTGTACCCGAACAGGGGGCGATTCGAGGGGTAGGAGGCGGCGGATGGCGATGGCGCCCCCGATAGGCTTCGAGGGAGATGCGATGATGGGCGGTACGGGGTATAGGAGCGGGCGAACGGCGTTCCTTCCCAATGAGCTCGCGGTGGTGGAGTGGTTGCTTGCAGGTGTTCGGGCGTGCGCCGCGGAGTCGGGCGTGCGCCGCGCGCGTGGGTACGGCGGCCGCGCCGTTGCGGTGGCCGGGATGGCCGCCCACCGCCTAGCGCCCTTCACCTAACCGCGGGGTCACGGGAAAGTGGGATCGAGGGTGCGCCGGCCCCCTTTCGAGGGGTCGGGCGCGTTAGTCGTACGGTAGCGTGCGCGCGGTGTTATGGGACCGACACCGGCCGTGCCGCACGGTCCACCCCACGGTGGCGGGGATGGGCTCCTCCCCGGGGAGTTGGTGCGGCGGCACGGGCGTGAGCCCGGGCGCATGATGGCGCCGTCCGCGGCGTCGGGGCGTTAAATGCCCAAGTACGGGGCCGGCGCACGCGTGCGGGGCGCCCGTGAGCGTGGCGGGCCCCGCCGAGGGTGGAGCGAACCCTCGAGCGAGGGCGAGGCCTCGCTCGAGGGGGAGCGGGCCCTCGAGCGGGGCGGGACCGCTCGAGGGAAGGGTCGCCCCTCGAACGGGGCGGAACCTGTTCGAGGAGGGGGTTGCCCCTCGAGCGGGGCGGAGCCCGTTCGAGGAGGAGCGTACCCTCGGGCGGGCGGGGCCTGCTCGAGGGGTCTCGCGGTCGGGCTATCTTGGCGGGGCCTCCGGAAGTCTGCTGCGTGGGCCACGTCCGCATGGTTAGTTCCCCGCATGGTTAGGCCCGGTTCATTTGATGCGGGAATTTAAGTGAGGGTTCCCCCATCGTTTGAGGGGACCCCTAGGGGCGGTCCCCGACGGTAGCCCCCGAGCATCCGCGGGTTTGCCATTGAGGCTCCCGCGGATGTCGGAACCTACTGATAGGACGTTCTTCCCTCCTTGTTTGCGAACGCTTTCCGTGGGGCCGCGCTAGCGGACCCGCGGGTCTAGCCCCGAAGCCCCGGGGAGTGTGGGCTCTCTGCGGGGGGTTAACCGCGAGCAATTCGGTCAGAAAGGCGTGGCACATATGCCAACCGGCATCGGCGGTATTTCAGCCGGCATCGGGGGTGCACGCTCCCCTGTCACTGTCTCGGGCGGGTGCAATTCCAAGGAGGTGTAGCCGTGCGTCAAGCCCCCCGAGCCTTGGCTGTTCGAGGCGATCGGGTCGAGCACGACGACTTGTTTTTTATCACGCCCTCGCCGTCCCTCCGCGGGTCGGGAGGTGAGGTTTCCACGACTCCCATCGAGCGGGTCGCGAATCGCGGATTCCTCTTCGAGGCCGCTAGCGGGTGGTTCAAGTGGACGTCCATGCCCCGTTCGATAAGGGTAGGCCGCGCGGTCCGGAGACACGTCCATGGAAGCGCTTGCGTGGGTTTGCTAGGTGGGGCTCGGTCCCGTTCGCTAGGGACCGAGGGCGCGGAAGCTCTCCCTCGGTGGGATCCCCCGGCTAGCCGCCCTCGGCCGGCTCTCGAACACGACATGTGGGGCACCCTCGAGCCGACGGGCTCGAGGAACGGCTCGAATGCGCGTGCCCTCGTCGTCCCTAACTGCGTGATGCGGGGCGCCCGTTCGAACCCGTCGAGGGTCGGGCTTCGAACCTCGATCGCAAGGCCGTGCGGGGCCGTGCCTAGGCCGGCCCCCGTCTTTTCGCGTTTGCGGCCGTCGAGGGGTCCGGGCGTGCCGACCCTCGAGGTGGTTGGTTGGTGGCATGGCGCGGTATGAGTGCTTTCGGTGTCGCTCTATTTCAAGCGTGACCACGGGCGATCCTCTTATGCGCGTGCCTTCTTTAGGGGGTCGACATCGTCTCGAGTTGGGGGTCATGCCGCTCGAGGGTCCTACGTGGCATGGGTGCCCGCGGCCGCCCTCGCTCTACACCGAGCGAGTCCCGGCGACCTTCTCACGCCGATATCCCATCGAGGGTCGCCTTGTTTCGAGTTGGGGGTCATGCCGCTCGAGGGTCCTACGTGGCATGGGTGCCGCGGTGGCTCGCTCTACATCGAGCGAGGTCCCGGCGACCTTCTCACGCCGATATCCCATCGAGGGTCACCACCGTCTCGAGCCGAGGATTCGCCTCGCTCGAGGGCTCTCCTTGCTTGGCAAGGGGCCCGGGCATTTAATTGCCTTGCGGGCGTGGCTGCGGGTTTTGCAGCGCTGGCGCGCTTTTTTAGGCGCGCGGCTCCGCGCGCGCGCGTAGTGGGCGGCGCTGCCGGCGGATGTGACGGTTTCACCTCGGTTGCTGCCGGTCTCGCCGTAATGATGACCCGCCTGCAGTGTTAGAGCTGCTGCGGTCGTGGTGGGGCCCGCTTGCCGACGCGACGGAAAGATTCCTGCGGTTAAATGCGGCGGGGCGTCCGCTCCGAGAACTCGCCCGTTGCCTATAAACCGCGGGAAGGAGTAGGCGGCGGTTTTTTACCTTGGCTCCTCACCGTTTTAGTCCTCCGCCTCTTCGCCTTCGTCTCACCCTTGCCGTCGCGCGGCTCGCTTGCTTAGAGCTTTCTCCTCGTTTCCTCGTCCTCCACCTTCGTACTCGTTCGTCCTCCCTCATGGCGCCGCCTCGGCCTCCGATCGGGGTCCCGGAGCCGTACGCACGGGAGAAGTCGACCGTGACCCGGCTCGCCCCGGGCGAACCGGTCGCCGCCCGCTAGCTCTCGGCCAACGAAGAAGGGCGCCGGCGGAGTGGATCGTGCCGCCGGCGTCGCACCACGAGCCCAATCCGCCGGAGGGTTACGTGGTGAGCTTTCTCCGCTACCACGAGCGCGGCTTCAACGCGCCGGCGAGCACGTTCATGCGGGCGTTGTGCTACCACTACGGGGGTGGAGCCGCACAACTTCGCCCCCAACGCTATCTCGCGGGCGGCCACATTCGTGGGCGTCGCGAAGGGTACACGGGGATCCCGGTCAATTGGGAGCTGCGGGTACACCTCTTCCGCGGGGAGGGCGATCACGCGGCCCACGTCGGAGCCGAGGGACCCGCCGCGCGGTGCGCGCCGGCGGGATGTCGCTTGCCCCTGCGAGGGCAGCTCAAGAACTTCTACATCCCCCGCACCATGACGACGAACAACGCCGGCCGGGAGCGGGGATGGTTTTATCCGCGCAACGCCGAGCCCGGCCTCCCCTCCCTACACGGGGCGGGTGTTCAAGGAGAGGCCGGACCGGCGGGGCTACGGGTTGCCTACGGCCAACCACCGGGCGCGCCGAGGAGTCCGTCCTCGCCGCCTGCGGCGGGCCGGCGAGGGAAGGGCTCAACGCGACGGGCGTCCTCGCCTTCCTTCATCACCGGCGAATCGTGCCGTTGATGGAGAGGCCGCTCGCATCTTCGAGATGACGGAGGCGGCCAACCCCGTCGACGCGCCATTATCACTCTTGCGCGCGATTGGTGCGGTTCGGTATCGCCAAGTCCGTTCCACCCACCCCCCGACTCCCGTGCGCTCGGCCGGGCGGCGCGGACGGGGAGCAGCGGGAGCGGGCGGCGCGCGGAGGGAGCACGCAAGGCGGCGCCGGGCGCGTCGCGACGCACGGTCCGCCGAGTACCGGCGGCGGGGAGGAGGCGGGGCTCTCCTCCCCCGACATCGAGGAGCCCTCGTCCTCGGATCGGGACGAAGAGGAAGAGTACGAGGGGGGAGGGCCCCTCGGACGGTGGCGCCCGCGCCCCCGTCGCCGGATCTCGCGCGGCGTCGGGGGCGGCTTCGTCCGGGGCGGGCGCGTCGGCGTCCGCCGCCGGGCGGTCGTCGTCGGGGGCGGCACGCGCCGCGGGGGCCGGCGCGCGCCGCGGAGGCGCGCGCGGCGGACGTGCCCGCGCGCGCGTCGAGCGTGCCCGCACGCGGCGGGGAGTGCGTCCGCGCGAGCGGCCGTCGTCGTCGAGGGGCGCGTCGGGGAGGCGTGCCCGCGCGCGGGACAAGCGTGCCCCTCGCGCAGCGTGGCGCCGTCGGGGGGTGCGGCGTCGGGTGCGCCCGCGCACGGGGCGGGCGTGCCCGCGCGTGCGGCGGCGCCATCGAGGAGGCGCCGCGTCGGGCGCGACCGCTACGCCGGCCCCGTCCGAGGGCCTCGAGGAAAAGGAAGCGGGCCTTTTCCTCCGCGAGGTACGTAGCCTTGCCTTCCTCCGTGTGGCTTTGGTGTGCTTTGGTGGTTAGATGTTCTAACTCTCCGTTCGTGATTGCGCGAGGCGGTGCCGACCGTTCCTCCTCTTGCACCGGCCAAGGTGCCGAGGACGGACGCGCCGATCCCCACCCGGCGGCGCTCGTCGAGGGGGTCGCGCCGGGGGAACGAGCGCGGCGGCGGGCACGAGCTCGCAAGGCCGGCCGAGGCCTCGGGGGCCGGCCGGCGGATCAACCCGCCGCGGCGCAGCCGGAGGTTGCCGGGGGGCGACCGGCGCCGGTCGCCACGGAGGCGCGAGCCGCGGCGGTGGCTACGGTGGAGGTGCCGCCCGCGGTGGCGGCCACTACGGAGGAGGCGGAGCGGGCGCGCCTGCGGGAGCGCCCGCGGATGTGGCGGCGCGGACGGTGGTGGCGGCCACGGCGCCACGACGGGCGCCCGTGGTCGCGGAGGCGCGGGTGGAGGCGCCGGCGGAGGCGGCGCGGTGGCTCCGCCCCGCCGGCGGTCCCCGGGCGGAGGTGGTGGAGCTCTCGGATGACTCCCCGCCGCCCGGGTGGAACCGGTGGGCCGCCCGGCCCGCGAACTCCCCCGAGCCCCGGGGAGGGGGCCCTCGTGAGGCGGCACGAGGGTCGCATGACGGCGGGGGGCCGAGGGCACGATGCCGAGGCCTCGTCCTCCCGCGCGGCCGCCCCGCGCCCGGGGGGGGGGGGGCCGTGGAGGATCCCCCGGCGTTTGCCGACGCTCGGGGGAGCGAGAGCTGCGGGGCGAGCTCCTGGGCCATGGCGCCACGCTCAACCGCGCGTTGAACGAAGCGCGGCGGGTCCACGGCGGCCGGCCCGGACCGTCTTCCAGGTGAGCCACGGTTGCTCGTTTCCCTTCCTTTTTTCGTTTTCGCGTGCTGCACTCAAACTTTGGCGCTTACGGGATTCGATGTGTGTTATGCCAGGAGCTCGAGCGCCGCGCTCGCGAAAAGTACAGCGCGTTCGACCAGGTGAACGCCGAGGCCTGCCAGCTCCGGGAGCGATGCAGCGCTTACGACGCGCTTGCGGATGCCCTCGGGACGCGGACGACCGGGCCGGGTGTACCGGCGATGGCGTGGTGCGACGTGCTTCCCGAGAGTTCGGGGCGGGGACGCGGCGCGTGACCCGAGCCTCGGGCGGATCCGCGCAGCCCTCGTCGATCGTGACGAGGCGGCGTGGAACGCGCGCGAGGACACGGACAAGACGCGAACGCCGGCCGCCACCCGGGAGGCGGAGGTGGCCACCGCTCGCGCCGAGACCCGGGAGCTCCGCACGTCGCTCGAGGGGGCCCGGGCGCGGCGGCGTCGGGCGAGGAGCGGGCGCGCGGGCCGGAGCAGCGCGCCAAGGAGGCCGATGACCCGAAGGCCGCCCTCGACGTGAAGGCCGCGGCTCTCGTCGCCGGCCGAGGGGCGGCTCCGGCGGAGAGCGCATCGCCCGCCGGGGGGCCGAGGGGCGGCTTCGGCGGGGAGCAAGGGCCGCCCTTGGTGACGCCCGGACGGCGCTGGAGCGGGAACGCGTCGCGCGCGAGACGGCGGAGAGGTCGGCCGGAGGAGCGGAACGCCGCATTCTCCGAGGTTGAGGATGAGGCGCTGGCGCTCAGCATCAGCAATGCCGCCCAAGAGATGGCCCTCGTCGAGCAAGGCGAGACCGTCCAGCATCTCGAGCTGGCGCTCGAGTCCGCGCGCCGCGACCTCGATCCGGGAGAAGAGGCAAGTCGAGGGTAAGTTCCGTCGACCCTGCTTGTTAGTTTTTGCTTTTAGAGGGTTCGTTTCCCCCTTTCTGATTTCTTGTCGTCTTGTCGCTTCCAGGCCTGCGCACAGCTTTGGGGCACGCTGTTGGACGGGCCGAGGCCTGCGCAGCCTCCTACAACTCCCTCCGAGCGGGGAGGCCGGGGAGCTGCGGGACGCGGCCCTCGAGACCTGTCACGTCGTCGAGGAAGGCGATGTCCGGGCCGGCGGCTCGGCGGCCGGCCCGCCGCGCGCTCTCGGTGGCCACGTCACGGAGCGGGTGCGCCGGCGTTGCACACGGGCGTGCGAAGGCCCTCGGAGTGGTGCGATCCCACTACGAGGTCAACCTCGAGGCGGTGGCGGAAGGCTACATTGTGCCCGTGGGCGTCGAGGACGAGGTGGCCATGGAGCGCGCGGACGCGCTTGTTGCCGACGCCGCCGAACGCTCGCCGAGGCCTTCGAGGAATTCCTCTTCCCGGACGCCGCCGACGCCGCCGCTCCCTCTACCGCGAAAGCATCCGGGCGCTAGGCCCGTTTTTTTGTTTGTGTGTATCAGAACTCTGGCCTCGTGGCCTCTTGTAAATAAACAAGTAGTTTCGTGAACATGGTCAGTTTGTAAATGAAATCGCTTGCTTATTGCGCTTTTTGCTTCTTCTTCTTCCGAGTAGATTCTAGTTAGGGAAGTCCGCCTTTCGCAGGGGCCCGCTGGGTTGGAGGCGAGAGAGACGGGCCGTAGCCACGCGGCGTAGGCGTCTCTCGGCTCGCGCGCTCCTTCCGCCGTGCCGCCTACGCCTGTTCAAATCGTGGCTCGTGGTTGAAGTAGGAAACAAACTTAGCGCGTGTTATTACGTTTTTTGCACGAAAAAATGGGACCATTTGGGGGGGGGGGTGCCCCCCCGCGTAGCCCCCGAGGGTAACTTGGGTTTCGGGGGGAAAGCCGAGTTGCCCTTTTATTGGATTCGGAGTATTTACATAGGTGACGCCAGGCGGGGCGTTGGCCGTGCGTTTTTACAACGGAAAATACTTGGAAATCCTAGCTAAGGGTAGAAGCGACGTAGGCCGTTGGATGTTCCAAGCGTTGGTGAGTTCTTCGCCGTCCTCGTTGGCAAGCTTGTACGTGCCCGGTTTGAGCACCTTCACCACGACGTAGGGTCCCTCCCATGGGGGCGATAGCTTGTGGCGCCCTCGGTTGTCTTGGCGTAGCCTTAGGACCAAATCCCCCTCGCTGAAATCCCTGCGACGTATCTTGCGCGCTTGGTAGCGTCGTAGGGACTGTTGATACCTTGCGGAGTGCATCAACGCCACGAGGCGTACTTCGTCTAGCTGATCCAGTGAGTCCTCGCGGGCTCGCTGGTTAGCGTCCTCGTTGTAGCCCCGAACTTTGGGTGAACCGTATTCCAGATCCGTGGGGAGGATGGCCTCCGCGCCATGGACTAGGAAAAACGGGGTGAACCCGGTGGCTCGCTGGGGTAGTCCTTAGGCTCCACACGAGCGCCTGGCAGTTCTTGGAGCCATTTTCGGCCAGATTTGTTGAGCTGGTCGAAAATTCGCGGGTTTGAGGCCTTGTAGAATCATGCCGTTGGCACGTTCCACTTGGCCGTTAGTCCGCGGGTGCGCCACGGTGCCCGGTCCACTCGGATGTGGAACTTGTCGCGGGAACTCCAAGAACTTCCGGCCGTGAACCGGGACCCGTTGTCTGTGATGATGGAGTTTGGCACTCCGAAGCGGTAGACGATGTCGGTGAACAACGTAGCGCCCGCTCGGCCCTCAAATTCGTAATGGGGCGCACCTCCACCCACTTGGAGAACTTGTCGATTGCGACGAGCGGGTGGGTGAAGCCCCCGGCGCCTTCCGCGGGGGCCCGACGATGTCCAACCCCCACACGGCGAACGGCCATGTGACGGGGATTGTTTGTAAGGCGTGAGCGGGCGGGTTGGTCTTGCGGGCGTAGAAGCGGCACCCTTCGCGGGTGCGCACGATTTCGTTGGCGTCCGCGACCGCGGTAGGCCAATAGAAGCCACGGCGGAACGCGTTGCCAACGAGAGTGCGTGGCGCGGCGTGGTGGCCACAGATTCCCGCGTGTATGTCCCGCAGGAGCTCGCGCCCCTCGGGGATTGGTATACACCGCTGGAGGATGCCCGACGCGGCGCGCTTGTACAGCTCGCCGTCGACGAAGGTGAATGACTTGGCCATCCTGGCGACACGCCTGGCCGTGGCCCGGTGCGCGGGGAGCTCCCCTCGAGCAATCCGGGCGATGTACTTCTCCCCGCCAGTCCGCCTGGACGGGAGCCGGCTCGATGTCCATTGCGACAGCCTCGTGGGAGCCGTACCCCTCGAGAAGGGAGAGTACGTACGCCTCGTTCGAGGGGTCCTCTTCCATGGGGTCCGCACCCGCCGGATTCGAGGGAGCCCCCCGAGGGTCCGTCGTCGCTCGAGGGGTAAGGCTCGAAGGTTACCGAGGGCGCGCGACGTCGCGCGCGAAAACGTTCGGGGGGAACGGTGATCCGCCGGACGCTATCTTTGCCGGCTCGTCCGCTTCTTCGTTGTACCCCGGCGGGGTACATGATTAAGCTCGATGCCGTAAAATTTGTCCTCGAGGGCCCGCACGGCTTTACAGTAGGCCTCCATCTTGTCGTCGTGGCAGCTCGCGTTCTTCATGACTTGGTCGATCACGAGCCGCGAATCCCCTCGCACGTCGAGGCGCTTGATGCCCAACTCGATGGCGATCTTGAGGCCGCGGAGAGGAGGGCCTCGTATTCCGCCATATTGTTGGATGCGGGGAAATGGAGACGCACCGCGTAGCGCATGTGCTCCCCGAGGGGTGACACGAAGAGCGGGCCCGCGCCCGCTCCTGTCTTCATCACCGAGCCGTCGAAGAACGAGAGTCCGGCACTCGCTTGGATGCGAGGGGGCGGCACTCGCGTGTCCGTCCACTCCGCGACGAAATCGGCAAGGATTTGTGATTTGATGGCCTTGCGCGGGGCGTAGGCGAGCGTTTCGCCCATCAACTCCACGGACCACTTGGCACCCCGCTCGCCGCGTCGGGGTTGCGAATGATCTCTCCTAACGGGAAGGAAGAGACCACCGTAATCGGGTGGGCCTCGAAGTAGTGGCGGAGCTTGCGCCGCGCGAGGACTACCGCATACAACGAGCTTCTCGGACACGGGGGTAGCGCGTCTTCGTGTCCGACGAGACCCTCGCCGATATAGTAGACCGGCCTCCGCACGGGCAAGGCATGCCCTTCTTCCGTGCGCTCCACGACGATCACGCGCGCGACCACCCGGGTGGTCGCGGCCACGTAGAGTTGGAGGGGTTCGCCGTCTCGCGGCGGCGTAAGGATTGGGGCGTGCGTCGGCCGATGCCTTCGGCTTGTCGAGCGCTTCCCGGGCCTCGGCGGTCCAAGAGAAGCGCTCGTGCTTCTTGAGCGGCCCGGTAGAGGGGCGAGGCCCTTCTCACCGAGCCTCGAGACGAAGCGGCTCAAGGCGGCGAGGCACCCCAACACTTTCGCACTCCTTTGAGGTCCCGAATTGGACCCATTCGCTCGAGGGCCGCGACCTTTTCGGGGTTGGCCTCGATCCCCCGGCGGGGAGACGATGTATCCTAGGAGCATGCCCCGCGGCACTCCAAAGACACATTTTTCGGGGTTGAGCTTGACCCCGTTGGCCCGCAGCGAGCGAATGCGATGCCAAGATTGCCGACCGGTGTCGTCCGCCTTCTGGTTTTGACGACGATGTCGTCTACGTAAGCCTCGACCGTCCGCCCGATATGGTCCCCAAAAACGTCTTTGCATGCGCCGCCGATATGTTGCGCCCGCGTTTCGAGGCCAAAAGGCATCGTGACGTAACGAACGTCCCGAACGGTGTGATGAACGAAGTCGCGAGCTGGTCGGACTCCTTCATTTTTATTTGATGATATCCCGAATAGGCATCAAGGAAACGAGTAGTTCACACCCTAGCAGGGGAATCAATGATCCGATCTATGCGCGGCAAAGGAAAAGGAACTTTTGGACATGCTTTATTGAGACCGGTGTAGTCAATACACATCCTCCACTTCCCATTTTTCTTTTTTACAAGCACGGGATTAGCTAACCATGTCGGGTGGAACACTTCCTTGATGAATCCGGCCTCGAGGAGCTTCCCGCGGCTCCACTCCGATCGCCCGTCGCCGTTCCTCGTCGAAGCGGCGCGGCCCGCCGCCGACCGCCGCGAGCATTAGGCGAGATATCAAGGGAGTGCTCGGCGACCTCCCTCGGAATGCCTGGCATGTCCGAGGGGCTCCACGCGAAAACGTCGGCGTTGGCGCGGAGGAAGTCGACGAGCACTGCTTCCTATTTAGGATCGAGGGTCGTGCTGACCCTCAATGCTTTGCCCTCGGGGGCCGATGGGTCGAGAGGGACCCCTTTGGTTTGCTCGGCGGCCTCGAACGTGCCGACGTGCTTGGTGGCGGAGCTGAGGTCGTCGTTGACCATCTTCTCCGGCCGCGTTTACCGGCCGCTTCATCCAGCGCTAGCGCCTCTCGCATGTTCCACGCACTCGACATCGCGATCGAATGCATGCTCGATCGATGACCCGACGGTGATGACGCCGTTTGGACCCGGCATCTTCATCTTCGGGTACGTGTAGTTGGGGACCGCCATGAACTTGGCATAGCATGGTCGCCCAAGGATGGCATGGTAGGCCCCTTTGAATCCCACCACCTCGAAGGTGAGGGTTTCCTTGCGGAAATTCTTGGGGGTCCCGAACCGGACGGGCGCATCGATCCGCCCAAGGGGTTGAACCCGCTTTCCGGCGCGATGCCGTGAAACGGCTTCGTGCCGGGCCGGCAATGGTCCGGCCCAATCCCCATTAGGCGCAATGTGTGCGCGAAGAGGATATTGAGGCTACCGCCTCCGTCCATAAGGACCTTCGAAAACCGGGCGTTCCCAATGATGGGATCGACCACCGGGGTATCTTGGCCGGGTTCGGGATGCGGTTTGGGTGATCATCCCGGCTAAAGGTGATGGCATCCTTCGACCGGTTGAGAAAGGCCGGAGGTGCCCTCTCTCGCGGCGAGGACTTCGTGCCGCTCCTTCTTCTTGCGCCGCCGGGTTGACATGTCGACAGTGGGTCCCCCAAAAATGAGGAACACATTTTCGACGGCGGGGAAGCCACCTCGCGTCGCCGTCGCCCCCATCCTTCTTGGCCTCGGCCTCCTTCGCGGCGGCACGGCCATAGAACTTCTTGAGCATGTCGCACTTGCTCAAGAGTGTGATTCACGGGGGTCTTGTGGTAGGGGCATGGCTTCTTCATCATGTCGTCGAACACCCCCCGGGCCTCGAGGAGCCGGTCGAGGGGCCCCGCCGGCCGGGGTCAACGGCCGAGGGCCTCGGCGTTGCCGCCGTTGCGCCCTCGCTCGCGCGCCGCGCGGCGCGGCTTCTTCCCCCCTTCTTGCCCCGCTTGTCGTTGCGGCGCGGCTCCTTGGACCCGCCGCCCTCCGCGGGCGTGTCCTCGGAGCGCTTGCCCTTCTTGCCATCGAAAATTGCCCCCACGGCCTCCTCTCCCGGAGGCGAAGCCGGGTGGCAATGTCGAACGGCTCGTTCGAGTCCGTGGGCGGGGCTGCGTCCCGGCTCGCGCACAAGGTCCCGCACGTGGTGCCCTCGAGGAACGCGTGCACGATCTCGGATTGTGCCACGGCGGGGAGCTCGTGCGGCGCTTGGAGAAGCGCCGTATGAAGTCCCGCGGCGGTCGCCCGGCTTCGCGTGCGGGAGCGCGGATCCCGAGGAGTTCCCGGGCGCACGTATGTGCCCCGGAAGTTGCCCACAAAGGTGTGGACCGGATCGTCCCGGTTGTGGATGCGGGCCGGCGGGCAAGTGCTCGAGCCATGTCGGGCCGCGTCGCCCGGATGCGGGGGCAAGTTGCGGATGATTACTTCGTCGTTGGTGGCCCCGCCCGACCGACGGAGCCGGGCGGTAATCGTTGAGCCAAACACGAGGGTCCGTCTCCCCGTTGTATTTGATGATCGTCGAGGGCCGACGGAAGCGCCGGGGGGAACGCCGCCGTGCGGATCTCCCGCCGAACACGCGGGTGCCGGGGGCTCCGGCGTTGGGGAGCGATCCTCACCGCCGTCGTAGCGTCCACCCCTTCGAGGGTGGTAGCCCCCCGGCCGCTCGCGCGTCCGCCTTGCCGGTGCGCCCGGTGTTGATGACGTTGCGGGCGTCACCATCCGCCGCCCGCGTGTGTCGAGGAGGCGTTCCTTGGCCGGCGTGCGTCCCTCGGTCGGCGGGTCGACCCGCATGCACCGAGGGTTCGCCCCCGGTGCCGGATCATCACCCCGCGCGTCCCCCCCGTTGGCGGATGCGTGAGGCCGAGCTTTCGGCTTGTCGGACGGCCGCTTGCTCAAGGAGGGTCCGCACCTCGCGGTGCATGTCTCGAGCCTCGGGGGTCGAGGGTGCCGGCATGGCGCGCGCAGGTGTTGCGGCGGCGATTAGCTTTTGGCTCGCCCGCGGCGGGGAGTATCCGCGTTGTCGACGTTGGGGACGGGGTTGAGGCGGTCTCGGACCCCGTCGGCCCCGCCTCCCGCGCGCGTTCGCCGCGCGCGGAGGCCTCTCTCCGCCATCGAGGCGCGGAGCGCCCGCACGGTCCGTACTCCTCTCGCGGCTTGGCCTCGAGCTCGCGAGCTTGGGCCGGCCGCGCATCGACGTCGGCCCCGGCCGGGAGCGCTTGGCCCCCGCGGCCGGGCGCGTGGCGATCCCGGGGGCCGGCGTGACCTCCCCATCTCCGGCGCCGCCGCACCGGCGGCGTTGGCCGGTCGTTGGTGATGACGGCGCAGCATTCCCGTGTGGGGTCGTAGCTCCCGGTCTTTGGAGTCGTCGGAGCAACCGAACCCGTAGTCCGTGGCGTCGAGGAAGCGCTCGAACGCGACCGGGTCCGGGCACACCGTAGAAGTCCCACTCCGCGTACCCATGGCGGCCGGCGGGTGGCATCGTGTCGACGGAGCCCGGGGACGACTCGTCCGTCGTCGGAAGTGCCGGGATCCCCGGCGACGAAGATGTGCCGACCGGGCGGAACCCCGCGCATTGTAGTGTTGACGTTGGCGTTGTAGGCCGTAGTGGCGCCACGCAACCCGATGGGGATGCGTGGTCCGAGACCGCACGCGGTCCCGCCGGGGCGGTGGCGGTCGTCGTGGCGGTGGACGCTCCGCGTTGGGCGGCGGTGCGCTCGGCCGCCGCCGCTCGGACCGTGCCCGTCGCGAGCGCAGCCCGCAGCGACGACGACGTCGCGGTGTCGACGGTCCCCGCAGCATCCGTGCTGCGCAGTGCCCGCGCCGGTGTCGTGCGTGCGGCGGTGACCGGGGCGGACTCCGGCCTCCCCGCTGCGCGTGTAGCTCCTCACGGTTGGTGAGGCGCATGAGATAGCCATTCCCCGTGGCCTGGAAGTTCAAGTCCCCGAAGCGGATCTCGAACCCGGCCGGAAGGGGGTCTGAGCTACCCATGTTGTAGCGGGTGCTACGGTACTCAGTGCGAATCACCATGGAGGGAGTTAGCGAAATGACCTTAGGCGCTCGTTTGCCCCACGGTGGGCGCCAACTGTCGGTGCGGAATATGGTCCCGACACTAACCGATAGATAACGCCTAGGTCTATCCCTCGATGGTCGATGCTAAGCAACAAATGACACAAGGATTTATCCTGGTTCCGGTTGAGGGGGCCGTACGTCCCGGCGGTGGTGTGCTCGTGGCACTATATTGCTCGGCACGGGGTGCTTGTAGTGGGGCAAATACAAGCAAGGCGGGAGAGGAAGCGTGGCTCCCAAGTCCCTGGTGAGTAGCTGAAGATATTGTGGGAGAATAAGAGAGTGAGTGCACAGTGCGCTGTGTTCTTCCGGGTTCGTCCGAACTCGTCCCCCTCCACCTCTCCCCGCGGCTGGGGGCTCGCCTCCCCTTTTATAGGCCAAGGGGGCGGCGAGTTACATGCACGCCGCGCTGCCTAGCTACGTGAGGGAGCACGTCGCGCTATGGTGTAGAGTGGGCGGCCGTCCGGTCGATCTTCGCTGCGATCCGGCCATGATGGCCTACCTTGTACCCGAACAAGGTGGCGATTCGAGGGTAGGAGGCGGCGGATGGCGATGGCGCCCCGATAGGCTTCGAGGGAGATGTCGATGATGGGCGGTACGGGGTACGGGAGCGGGGCGAACGGCGTTCCTTCCCAATGAGCTCGCGGTGGTGGAGTGGTTGCTTGCAGGTGTTCGGGCGTGCGCTGCGGAGTCAGGCGTGCGCCTGCGCGCGTGGGTACGGCGGCCGCGCCGTTACAGTGGCCGGGATGGCCGCCCACCGGCCTAGCGCCCTTCACCTAACCTGCAGGGTCACGGGAAAGTGGGATCGAGGGTGCGCCCGGCCCCCTTTCGAGGGTCGGGCGCGTTAGTCGTACAGTAGCGTGCGCGCGGTGTTATGGGACTGACACCGGCCGTACCGCACAGTCCACCCCACAGTGGCGGGGATGGGCTCCTCCCTGGGGAGTTGGTGCGGCGGCACCGGGCGTGAGCCCCGGGCGCATGATGGCGCCGTCCCGCGGCGTCGTGGCGTTAAATGCCCGGGTACGGGGCCGGCGCACGCGTGCGGGGCGCCCGTGAGCGTGGCGGGCCCCGGCCGAGGGTGGAGCGAACCCTCGAGCGAGGCGAGGCCTCGCTCGAGGGGGAGCGGGCCCTCGAGCGGGGCGGGACCGCTCGAGGGAAGGGTCGCCCCTCGAACGGGGCGGAACCCGTTCGAGGAGGGGGGTTGCCCCTCGAGCGGGGCGGAGCCCGTTCGAGGAGGAGCGTACCCTCGGGCGGCGGGGCTCGCTCGAGGGGGTCTCGCGGTCGGGCTATCTTGGCGGGGCCTCCGAAGTCCCCGCTGCGTGGGCCACGTCCCGCATGGTTAGTTCCCCGCATGGTTAGGCCCGGTTCATTTGATGCGGGAATTTAAGTGAGGGTTCCCCCATCGTTTGAGGGGACCCCTAGGGCGGTCCCCGACACTCGTTTATATGAAATTTATTCCAGGCAAACATTTCATCACATGAAAAATAATTATAAACAACATTTGGCATGCGCACAACTCAAAATGCCTATTGTCTGAAAAAATAACATGAAGCATGGTTAAAGTACTGCAAATTAATATTGGTCAGACATGGCAAAAGCAATGTGCATGCAAACTTCTCAAATTACTTACTTGGCATTTTAGATGCAAAGTACTTTTATATGACTAGATAATGTAGAGAGTTAGCTGGACAAACAATGAGCACATAGTTTTACCTTTGTATGACTCATGGCATGCACCTATTCTATTATATAAGACATCAATGAGGTAAACAACACTCACAAGTATTTCCTTCGTCTTCCTCATACGCAAGACTGCTACCACAGGTCTCCCCCTCCAAAAAAAACAAATTGTAAATATGAAACTATAAAAAATTAGCCATAGTCAGTTGTTCTAGGTGGACCAGTAGCTCAAATAAAATGAACGAACCAAATAAAATTAAAAAATGAGGTACCATAAATCCACTTACGAATGATCATCATTGAGTAATTTGCAAATAGCTTTGTTCACAGGCTCAGAATCATTGTCCATTGGCGACGTTGTACCTTTATACATCTGCAAGAAAGATTCTCATAGTGCAATATTTGTGCCTATATCATGGTTCCGCCAAAAAAGATACACATGGGCTTGCTTATTGACTAATTGCTAAAGTCAATGCTAGTACAATATTTGCACACCGTATGTACTCCATGTGAAACTCAGAATCACTTATATCAATTAAGTGGGGCATGTAGTAATACCACCACACAGTCAATACTAATAGATAGTTGTGTAGGGGATGAAGATGACAAATTCAGGCTCTCCTTTGAACGGAAGAGATCACAGTTCAATAAGAAAGCCAACAGGCCAAATTTTAGTTGTAGACTTTCCGTATGAGATGGAGGTCCAGATAATATCTTTTGATGTATTACAAGAAGTTGCCGGTGATAAAGGGGGGAATCAAGTTACACCCAAACCTCGCAGAAGCCTTCCACATGTGCCATGCATCCTATAATCCTGTCCTCTGCTGAATTTGAAAAGAGAATATTACAATGAAAATTTGTGTAACATGGAGAATCCCACATGATTCAAGTGCACATCCATAACCCCAAATTGGAAGTAGTGTATGCTTTACTATTTTTGTGCACATAGATTGAATACAGAAACATGGAAAGAGATATTGAACTACCATAACATATCGTCAAACACTCAATATGCACTCAGTTGCTGGCCATGAAGGCGTCAAGTACCTGATGCACTTCCGGCCGGCCTGGACGCATCGGATGCTCGTGTAACACCCTAAAATTTCATCACCAAATTAATTTAAGCAACAAGGTGTTTTCGTTTTAATTTTCTAAGGATTAATTCAATTATCAAATAAATTTGGTCTCTAAAATATTTAAATATCATTTTAAAAATTTAGAAGCAATAAGTGCTTGTGCGTCATAATTAGAATGCATGGTTTTATTATTGGTTTGTGTGAAGTTTTAAAAGCTTTTAAAAATGTTTTGAAGATCTTGGAGTTTTTTGAAAAGAGTTCAATTTCAAAAGTTTGAAATGTGAATTTGTAAAGGTTTGAAAAACAAAACTGCTCAAACCCCTCCTCTCTCTCTCCCTCCTTTCTTTCTTTTCCGGCCCGTGGCCCAAGCAACCCCCGCGGCCCCGGCGGCTGCGCGGCCCACCTCCCTTCCTCCCTCCTTTCTTTTTCCCCGCGCGGCCCACCTTCTCTTCCGGTCCACCAACCCCGCGCCGGCCCACTTTCTCCCACCTCCCCTTCCCCTCTCCTCTCGCGCCAACCGGGCCCGCCCGTCGGCTCTCTCCCTTCTTCCTCCGGCCGCCCTCTCCTCGTTCCCTAACGGGGCGCGCCGCCGCCGGCCATTGCACGCGTCTCCCGCGCTCCCCCTTCTTCAATCGCCTCCATCAAGATGCACTAAAGCCCCGCCTTTATTCTCCCCCATCAATTTCCTCCGTTTCCTCTCCATTCAAGTTTCCCTCTCTTGAATGCCTTGAAGCCGCCGGCCCCCTCGGCCATTGATGGCCATTGCTCCCGCCATCACCCCCCTCTCCCCTCCTCGCTCTATAAAATCGACCCAAGAGCTCATGCGGTCGCTCCTTTACTCACCCGCGCCTCCCACACTCTGTCCCTTCCCCTACACACATCGCCGCCCGAAGCTCACCGCCGCCGGAGCTCCACCGGCCTCAATCTACGTCGGTGCCTCATCTCCTCCGCCGTGTGCTACGTCAAAGATCCGCGTAAGGGTGAGCAACTTAACCACCCCTCCCTTTTCTCGCCCGGGATTTCCCTAGCCCCTAGCGCCGCTCGCCGGACTTGGGCCGTCCACCGTGGCCGCCGCCGTGCCTTCTCCGCCGCCTAGCTAGCCGGGGCAAGTAGCTCATTGAATCCCTCATGCGCTCCTCTTCATTTTGGTACTTTCCCCGTCAAGTTTGGTGCACGGGAAGTCGTGTTCGAGTGTCGCCGACGAGGTCTCCGGCGAGCCACCGCCGTGCGCCGCCGTCCCTCCGCCGGGCGCCGCCGCCCCCATCGCCGCTCTCGCATGCATGCGTCCCAGGCCGCCCGATCTGCGGTCAACGGCCCAGATTAGATCGTGGGGAACCCCCTAGCCCTGGTCCACCGTGGTCCTGTGGACCGTGGTCCACGTCGCGGTCCACGGCCGCATCAGCGCCGCGCCAGCCGTCCATCACGTGATGAACGGCTGAGATCCAGCCCCGCCCCGGTCAAACATGCGTGGTCGCCGCCACTTTGCAAAAAGGCCTCTGTCCTTCCCAAAATCACAACAATGCCCTTCCACCATCAAGAATCCTTGCAGTTAAGTCCTGGTTTTTATGTTTAGACCCCTAAGCTTTCAAGATTCTTTCACCCGCGGTCCATCCCTCTTCTTTTACACCAAAACCCTCGAGTTCTTACACATAATTACGTTTAGGTCCCTGATATCTTGCAGATAAGCCCCCGAAGCCCTGTTTCTTCACAGAAAAGCCCTTGAACCTTGTTTCGACCATATCTTTTCCGTCTTTTATCCGTTTTAAGCGTTCGGGTGTCCATGCAACCATCTTTTCAAGCCCGTCGGTTTTAGAACCTTGTTTTGGCCATATCTTTTGCGTTTTAGCTCTGTTTCCATCATTTGAAGTTGCGTTAGGCTCATATAAACTCAAAGTACGTGTTAGGAGCAATGATGTACATGTTCTTTGTTTTATATTTTATTTAAATATTTAATATGATTAAATCCTATTACACATGCTTTTCTAATTAAAATCTAATTAGAAGTTTAACACGTGTTTTCATAAGAAAGTTAATATGATTAATATTAAATGAACATTCTTTTAATTAAAAGTTAATTAGATGTATATCTCGGTTTTTATAATCAAACTTAATTTGATTAATGATTATGCAATTTGTTTTCTACTAAAATGTAACATAGGCTATATCTCGGGTTTTCTTAATTAAATGTTAATTTGATTAAGATAAATATAAATGTGTTTATAAATTATAATTTGATTAGAATAACTCGAAATATAAAGATAAACGCCTAGATACTTTTAAATGCTTCTTTTAAAATTAAATGTTTAATTTGCTTAAATCATACTTGAATATTTATAAGTAAAATTGGAATAGGCATACATCGTCTTTTAAATATAAATATAACTTGCTTAATTATAAGTAGGCTATTTCTTTGAAATAACCTATACACATGATTTTATTTAATTAAAGGATATCAAACGCATAGCTAGCTCTTGTTTGTGATCATCCAAATCTCCCGATAGCTCCGAGTGTTCCTTGTGTTCGCTTTCCTAGACCCAAACCCCGTTTTCCCTTTGAGCTTTTCATGCTTGGTGTATTATTTTGTTTATTGTATGTATTCTTGTGTGCTCGTAGACATCGTGCCGTTTCAAGCGAGCAACCGGTTGAAGTAGATCAAGAGCAAGTGTTTGAAGAAGAAGAACCTTAGTGTTTAAGCAATGAAGGCAAGTGGTCTTCTCCCCCGCATGATTCTAACCTTGGAACATGGAGATCATGTGATTTAATCGGAACATGGAGAACCACCCAAGAAAACATGCGCAACCACGGTGTTACATGGCTCGACCTTAGCCAATTAATTATGTGTGCGAATGATCCGATGGCCCTTTTCCGAAAGGAGCGGGAGGGGGATCCGGGTTGCGGGGGTATAGCCCGGTTCTTTTGGGGTAGCGACCTTTGCTAAGGTGCCGACCACTAGGGAGGGTTATGGTCCGCCCCGATCCGTAACTATGCGGGTTGTTAGTCTTTTTTATACCTTTGTAAAGGCTTCGTAGCGTCCCTATGCAATCACACCTCGGAAGTGTGGTATGATGCCCCGATCGCATCGCATGGTTGCATTCAAAGTTCTTCGGAACTTTTACGCGAGCTGTGGGTAAAGTGTGCAAACCTCTCGCAAAGTGTAAAACCGATCGATCGGCGGTGCTCACGGTCATGAGCGGCCGGGACCCTCACATGATTAATAAACTTAAAGATGAGAATAAATCGTGGTTCTATGAGCTTTGGGATGTTTTGCTTAAAAGTTTCTTAAGTGGGTTGGTATATACTTACATCTAGTAACTAGGTGTTCTTTAATTAAAAGTTTGACCAACATTAAAATGCTAACCGCCGCAAAAAAACCATAGCCTATACTTGGTAGCCTTGCCTTCCCCCACTTGTTGAGTACCAACCATAAGTGTACTCGCCCTTGCTTACCGCTTGTTCGAAGAGAACAATGGTGAAAAGTTCTACAACGACTTTGAGGAGTTCGAGGCATGCGTCTCCCCCGATCACGTGCCTATGGAAGCGGAAGACGAAGACTCGTCGTGTAGTTATCGTTTTCCGAAGTTAAAGACCTTCGTGTCTTCCGAATGAGTGTACTAAGTTGTTAAACCCCTTGTTACGTTTTTACTTGTCTATGATATTACACTCATTTCGTCTATTATATGTGTGGAACTAGATCCCGGCACACATATGAGATGCATCCGGTTTCCCTCCGGAAATCGGGTGTGACAGAGTGGTATCGAGCAAGTAATGACCGTAGGACGCGGCATTAAGTTAGAAATGGTCGAAAAGTAAGGATTCATGTTCTAGAAAGCTTGTCATCCTTCAAAAAAATTGACTTATTTTACATATAAAATCTAATTTAATCTTGTCTTCTTGTTAAAACACATCGTTTTGTTTTGATCTATTCGAGTTCGTTTCTTGTGCTATCAACTCGAATCTTCACCACCGAGGTTTTCTGATATAAGTTCTTAGATTGCCTACCCCTTATCAACTTCGATAGAAACGTTTCTGTGAGGACGATCGTTGTGTTGATGTTTGTTGTTTGAACACATGTTTGATTTGGAATTTTGGTTGAGTGAGTTGTATTGTGGAGTGATGGCCACAAATGCAACAAGAAATAAATTGTTAGGTTAATAGAGATAGATTGGGTTCAAATCTGGGATATCCTTATCTGCCATTCGAGTTGGTTGGAGGATGTCAAAAGTTCAAAGTCTAGAAGGAACACCAACATCAACAACTAGGAATCTACAAGCATATACAAACATCAACATATGAAAGAAGAAAAAAAAAGATGGCCAATTTCGTTCACCCCCGTTGTTCTTCTCTCTACCACAGGTGTGATTACAATCACAACAAAAAAAGATGGATATGATATAAATAATTTTACCTTACGCTTCAATCTGTTTTCAACCTCTTTTGAGCTTATCTTTATCACACAACCGGATGGCGAGTCCCATTGAAAATCACGAAGATAAAGACAACAAAAGAAACATCGACATTCCATCTACAACCTCGGTAATTGAACGCAAGATGCTAGAGTATATGGCAACACAAACTCGGACTCGCAAGCAATGACTCAATCCATGGTTAATATCCATCGGTATATTATAGAGCAAGCATCAAATCCTAAGAACCCCAATCTTGTTTTGGGTGATAACCGTCGATTCCGTCCGTTCCACCGTTATTAGACAAAGAAAATCTATCAGTCATGCAAGCTCAAGTCTTACAAGGACAGAAGCAGACCAACACATCATCCCCTCATAACATAGAGATAACCAAAGCTGGAGTTCCTGCCGGACCAGTAAAGAAGCAAGTTGTAGAAGAATGGAACCATCAAAGTAATAAGAGAAGTCATGGAGCACAAGAATTGCGGATGAATGAACAACACAAACATATGAAGACTATAGGAATATGTCGATGTTGTGAGCATTATGGTCGTTCATGCCTCCAAAAAGAAGCCACCCTAATGACGGATGAGGCTAGACAACGTTATCATTTGGATGTCAATAAGAAAAGGAAGTTATGTACCCAAAATCCAAGTCCTAGAAGAAGTTGCTCAAGCCGTAGATAGTAATCGATTATCAACCTTGAGGATTAGAGTATAACTTTCAAAGCATTCCGGCCCGAAAGAATCAAACAACTCAAGAAGCATGTGAGTGAGGAAAGCCAAGACAAAAGTATTGAAAGACTCGTGTTTCAAATGTGGTGAAGAAGGCCACTATGTTAATAATTGTCCAACAAAGCGTAAGAGGATTTTGCCTAGTCACGATGGATTATATTGCCTCAAGCGTGGAGAAAATGGACATCTTGCTAGTTGGTGTGCAAAAGAGGATGGTAATCAACCCTAGGATCGAAGTCTCAATACCCTTACTTCTAGTCAAACGTGCAATCGTCAGGATACTAAAGCAAGAAAAGCATGTTTCTATTGTAACAAAGAGGGACATTTCATAAGTTAGTGCCCCAAGAAGCTTTTGGATCAAAAGAAGAAAAAAGATTTGAAGAGTGATTCCAAATAGTCAAAAAATGGAGTTAATCCAGCTCTATTCAAATCACTTTATCAAGACGACAAGGAAATTCTACCACGGCAAGTCAATGAAGTTGAGGAAGGGAATGGACAGTCACAAGCAGAGTTAGGTTGAGTATTCCAGTGATGTTTATAAAGTGAGTTGTGAAGAATAAAGAATTATGTTTATGGAGCTTGTGTAAGACGAATTATATGGAAGCAAGATAAGCAGTGTTGGATGCTAAACACCCGAACTCTTGTTTCATGCTAGCCTTTGTGAATCTCGGGATGAGAATCTGTCTTAAATTGGAAGTTCAAATTGCTTCATCTTTTTGAGTTCATCTCTTCATGCATTAGTACACTATTCCTATCTGGAATACCTTTCTCTAACAATCAGATGGTAAGCACCAGGTCAGGAGAAGGTCAAGACATTCCATCCGTTGTCCGTTCTCACATTGCTAATTAGCGGAATTAAGCACCACCCCCACCCCTCAACCCAAACAATGGATCCAATAACGCAACAATTCCTTGCCACTCGGATACGGCTAATCCAAAACCCGACTACCACTATTCAAAACATTCAAGCTTAGCAAAATCAATCACCACCGAAGAAGCACCACCAAAGACCGGTGGACAAGCATAAGGAATTCATGAGTCACCGTCCTCCCACATACTCCCACTCAACCGATCCATTGGATGCCGATGATTGATTAAAGACCGTCACCAAGAAGTTGGAGATGACACAGGTACCGATCGAGAGATGGTTCGTATACGACGAGCAGTCGTTTGGAGGGATTAGCAGCTCAATGGTGGAATGCGTACATTGTCGCACATGCCGCACCTAACACCATCACCGGGCAGGAGTTCAAGGATAATTTTCGCGTGCACCATATTCCCTCTGGTGCAATCAAGCTTAAGCAAAGAGAGTTCCTCGCTCTAAAGCAAGGCAATATGTCAGTTAATAAGTATCTGGACAAGTTTACTCAATTATCTTGCTATGCACCGGATCAAGTTAATACTAACCCAAAGAGGCAGGAACGCTTCCTAGATGGTCTGATAGGGCCACTCAACTATCAACTACAGAGTCATAGCTTCCCGGACTTCGCTACATTACCGAACAAAGCTATTGGTCTATAGAACAAACTTGTGGAACTTGGTGAACGAAGCGCAAGTTCCAAACACAAGGACAATCTAGCAACACACTCATCACAGGGTTCTCAGTTTAGTTTTGGTTAATCAAGTGGAATTTATTTGCAAAATTCTCAGTTGCAGCGTTCAACCAAGCAGTCCTAACATTCTAGCCAACAGACACCACATGTTGCAAGTCATCATCAGGATCACTCAGGTGCACCAGGACGAAACAACTCTCCAGTTCACCCTAATGGTTGTTTCAATTGTGGAGAATTGGGACATTATGCCAGCATCTGCCCAAATTGTAACATCTAGACTCCCTAGAAAGACAATGGTCAAAGGTTCAAACAACCAACATCTCAAATACACCATGGAAGTGAAAATTCTCAGATCAATAAGGGTCTACGGAATTACGTGCGTGGCAGAGTGAACCACGTGACGGTCGAACAAGCTCCGACGCTCCCGATTTTGTCTTGGATACGTTTCTGTCAAACTCGTACTCGCAACGATTTTAATTGATTCCGGAGCATCACATTCATTCAGATCGAACAATTTGTGGCAAAGCATAATATACCTATGAGTTCTATGAAGACACATTTGTTGATTGGTTTCCCGAATAGTGAAATGAAGTCCACTCATGTATGCCCACGAGTAAATCTTAAGATCGGGGAATAGATTTACAAGCCGATCTAGTAGTTCTTACATCTAGTGGACTAGATGTAATACTTGGAATGGATTGGTTAGGTGAATGTGACGGAATAATTATGTGTGCCAAGAAGTCAGTACTCATAACCAGCCCGCAAGGAGATAGGATTGAGGTTGTTGCTACTGCCCCATTCATAGTACAAGGCAAAGTGAATCAGGATTTAGGAAAGTAGGTGAAGGAGCTACGATTGTCGGAAGAGCTCAGCATACAAGATGGACCTGGAACAATACCCTTAGTTCTTTTCAATCTTTCCGAATCTCGGGACGAGATTCTTTTTAAGGGGGTAGATTTGTAACACCCTAAAATTCCATCACCAAATTAATATAAGCAACAAGGTGTTTTAGTTTTATTTTTTTAAGGATTAAATAAATTATAAAATAAATTTGGTCTCTAAAATATTTAAATATCATTTTAATATTTTTAGAAGCAATAAGTGCTTGTGCATCATAATTAGAATGCATGGTTTTATTATTTGTTTGTGTGAAGTTTTAAAAGCTTTTAAAAATGTTTTGAAGATCTTGGAGTGTTTTGAAAAGAGTTCAATTTCAAAAGTTTGAAATGTGAATTTGTAAAGGTTTGAAAAACAAAACCGCCCAAACCCCTCCTCTCTCTTCTCTCCCTCCTTTCTTTCTTTTCCGGCTCATGGCCCAAGAACCCCCGCGGCCCCGGCGGCTTGCGCGGCCCACCTCCCTCCTTTCTTTTTCCCCGCGCGGCCCACCTTATCTTCCGGCCCACCAACCCCGCGCCGGCCCACTTTCTCCCACCTCCCCCTCCCCTCTCCTCTCGTTGCCAACCCGGGCCCGCCCGTCACCTCTCCCTTCTTCCTCCGGCCGCCCTCTCCTTTGTTCCCTAACGAGGCGCGCCGCCGCCGGCCATTGCCCGCGTCTCCCGCGCTCCCCCTTCTTCAATCGCCTCCATCAAGATGCACTAAAGCCCCGCCTTTATTCTCCCCCACCAATTTCCTCCGTTTCCTCTCCATTCAAGTTTCCCTCTCTTGAATGCCTTGAAGCCGCCGCCCTCGACCATTGATGGCCATTGCTCCCGGCCATCACCTCCTCTCCCCTCCTCGCTCTATAAAATCGACCCAAAAGCTCCCCGCGGCCGCCCCTTTACTCACCCGCGCCTCCCACATCTCTCCCCTCCCCTACACGCACCGCTGCCCGAAGCTCACTGCCGCTGGAGCTCCACCGGCCTCGATCTACGCCGGTGCCTCATCTCCTCCACCGTGTGCTACGTCAAAGATCCGCGTGAGGGTGAGCAACTCAACCACCCCTCCCTTTTCTACCCTGGACTTCCTTAGCCCCTAGCGCCGCTCGCCGGACTTGGGCCGTCCACCGTGGCCGCCGCGGTGCCTTCTCCGCCGCCTAGCTAGCTGGGGCAAGTAGCTCATTGAATCCCTCATGCGCTCCTCTTTGTTTTGGTACTTTCCCCGTCAAGTTTAGTGCACGGGAAGTCGGGTTCTAGTGTCGCCGGCGAGGTCTCCCGGCGAGCCACCGCCGTGCGCCGCCGTCCCGCCGCCGGGCGCCGCTGCCCCGTCGCCGCTCTCGCATGCATGCATCCCAGGCCGCCCGATCTGTGGTCAACGGCCCAGATTAGATCGTGGGGAACCCCCTGGCCCTGGTCCATCGTGGACTCGTGGACCGTGGTCCACGGCGCGGTCCACGACCGCGTCAGCCGTCCATCACGCGATGAACGGCTGAGATCCAGCCCCGCCCGGTCAAACATGCGTGGTCACCGCCACTTTGCAAAAAGGCCTCTGTCCTTCCCAAAATCACAACAATGCCCTTCCACCATCAATAATCCTTGCGGTTAAGTCCTGGTTTTTATGTTTAGACCCCTAAGCTTTCAAGATTCTTTCACCCGCGGTCCATCCCTCTTCTTTTACACCAAAACCCTCGAGTTCTTACACATAATTACGTTTAGGTCCCTGATATCTTGCGGATAAGCCCTTGAAGTCTTGTTTCTTCACGGAAAAGCCCCTTAACCTTGTTTCACCATATATTTTCCGTCTTTTATCCGTTTTAAGCGTTCGGGTGTCCATGCGACCGTCTTTTCAAGCCCGTCGGCTTTAGAACCTTATTTTGGCCATATCTTTTGCGTTTTAGCTGTGTTTCCATCATTTCAAGTTGCGTTAGGCTCATAGAAACTCAAAGTATGCGTTAGGAGCAATGAAGTACATGTTCTTTGTTTTATATTTTATTTAAATATTTAAAATGATTAAATCCTATTACACATGCTTTTCTAATTAAAATCTAATCGAAGTTTAACACGTGTTTTCATAAGAAAGGTAATATGATTAATATTAAATGAACATTTCTTTTAATTAAAAGTTAATTAGATGTATATCTCGGTTTTTATAATCAAACTTAATTTGATTAATGATTATGCAATTTGTTTTCTACTAAAATGTAACATAGGCTATATCTCGGGTTTTCTTAATTAAATGTTAATTTGATTAAGATGAATATAAATGTGTTTTTAAATTATAATTTGATTAGAATAACTCGAAATATAAAGATAAACACCTAGATACTTTTAAATGCTTCTTTTAAAATTAAATGTTTAATTTGCTTAATTCATACGTGAATATTTATAAGTAAAATTGGAATAGGCTTACATCGTCTTTTAAATATAAATATAACTTGCTTAATTATAAATAGGCTATTTCTCCGAAATAACCTATACACATGATTTTACTTAATTAAAAGATATCAAACGCATAGCTAGCTCTTGTTTGTGATCATCCAAATCTCCCGATAGTTCCGAGTGTTCCTTGTGTTCGCTTCCCTAGACCCAAACCCTCGTTTTCCCTTTAAGCTTTTTATGCTTGGTGTATTGTTTTGTTTATTGTATGTATTCTTGTGTGCTCGTAGACATCGTGCCAGTTTCAAGCGAGCAACCAGTTGAAGTAGATCAAGAGCAAGTGTTTGAAGAAGAAGAACCTTAGTGTTTAAGCAATGAAGGCAAGTGGTCTTCCCCCCTGCATGATTCTATTTTATCCTATGTAATTGCATGACAACTAAGTTTATATTTATTATGATATTGCATTAAATTGATGGGAACACCCTTTTTAAGGACTTACCTAGACTTTTATCCACAATCCTTGGATCAACCCGGTTTAACAAATGTTTTTGGGTAGAATATGTTAGTTGCTCAACTTGGGTTGGATAAAAATGGTTTTCCAAGATAAATGCTTATATGTTTTACGTCGATGGTGCTTTTGGTAAGACAAGATCATGTGATTTAATCGGAACATGGAGAACCACCCAAGAAAACATGCGCAACCACGGTGTTACATGGCTCGACCTTAGCCAATTAATTAGTTGTGCGATTTATCCGATGGCCCTTTTCCGAAAGGAGCAGAGGGGGATCCGGTTGCGGGGGTATAGCCCGGTTCTTTTGGGGTAGCGACCTTTGCTAAGGTGCCGACCACTAGCTAGGGTTATGGTCCGCCCCGATCTATAACTATGCGGGTCGTTAGGCTTTTGTATACCTTTGTAAAGGCTTCGTAGCGTCCCTATGCAATCACACCTCGGAAGTGTGGTATGATGCCCGATCAACATCGCATGGTTGCGTTCAAAGTTCTTCGGAACTTTTACGCGAGCCGTGGGTAAAGTGTGCAAACCTGCGCAGTGTAAAGGCGATCGATCGGCCGTGCTCACGGTCATGAGCGGCTTGGACCCTCACATGATTAATAAACTTAAAGATGAGAATAAATCGTGGTTCGATGAGCTTTGGGTTGTTTTGCTTAAAAGTTTCTTAAGTGGGTTGGTATATACTTACATCTAGTAACTATGCGTTCTTTAATTAAAAGTTTGACCAACATTAAAATGCTAACCGCTGCAAAAAACCATAGCCTATCCTTGGTAGCCTTGCATCTTCCCCCACTTGTTGAGTACCAACCATAAGTGTACTCAGCCTTGCTTACCGCTGTTCAGAAGAGAACAATGGTGAAGAGTTCTACAACGACTTTGAGGAGTTCTGAGGCATGCGTCTCCCCCAGTCAAGTGCCTGTGGAAGCGGAAGACGAAGACTCGTCGTGTAGTTTCGTGTCTTCCGAATGAGTGTAGTAAGTTGTTAAACCCCTTGTTACGTTCTTACCGTCCGTGATATTACACTCATTTCGTCTATCATATGTGCGGAACTAGATCCTAGCACACATATGAGATGCATCTCGGTTTCCCTCCGAAAATCGGGTGTGACACTCGCACCTCGCGTCGGAACCATCGCTCGTTGCCGTCCGTACACCGTCATGGTGGGCGGGGAGTCGGTGCCCGTGTAGGAGTGTACGAGCAGCAGCAAATCGTCGTCGTTTCCCAAACCTCGGGCAACCTTGTGGAGCACGGCGAGTTACCTAGGCGGGCGTCGCTTGATTCTCGCCGGCTCTAACTGCCGACACCCGAGGTGGAGGGGGAGGGATGAGCGGGGCCGCGGCGGCCATCCTGCGTCGGCAATGAAGAGGACCGCGGATGCTCGTGTAGAGGGGCGCCGTTGGAGTGGGATGAGGGCGGGGAGGGGCGCGCGGCCTCGCGGAGGGAGACAGAAAGCGAGGTGGAGCAAGTAATTCATTTGAGCTTGATGAATCATCTATCCCTTGTGCAATTCCTATCTCCAAGGTAGATGCTTCAACTTCTTGCATTGATTTAATTGATGAATCTTGCTCACCATCTTGCAATCAGAATGTTGTTGTAGAAACTTGTGATTGTCTCATATGCAAGAAAAATGATGAGCTCAAGCAAGAAGTAAAATGGCTCCGAGAGAGGTTGGCAAGCTTGATGGGCAAGGGCAAGAACGATGAGGAACAAGTGGACATCTCTCAAGTCATGAAGAGCAAAGTCCAACCTTCTCAAGATAACTGTGATCCCATGGTGAAGAAGCTTGAGAAGGGTGCAACCGTGACTTGCTACAAGTGTCATGGAGAAGGGAACAAGTTCTACAAATGCCCTCAATTTGTCAAGAAGATGGACAAGGGCGCAAAGAAGAAGTTAAACCCCACCATCAAAAGCTCCCTCATCTACACCAAGCCCAACCACAAGAACAAGACCAAGAGCAACACCTACGTCATCAGGAAGAAGGCTAATGGCAAGGTGGTTGCACACAAGGTTGGGAAGATGAAGGAGGAGCGAGGTTGGAACTAACCCATTCGGGTGCCCAAGGAAGCCATCATCAACATGAAGGGGCCTCAAATGGTTTGGGTTCCAAAGGCCACTTGAAGGCCTTGAGGTTGGGGACTTGGGAGGCTTGGCACAAAGAAGATGAGAAGATTCAAGCCTATAAGCCAAGCTCGCAAATTGGACATGTGTTGCCCAAAAACGCCGGTTGAGGTAATGGAAACTAGTACCTATCTTTTGTATCATTGTAGCTCGATTGCCTTGTTTAGGTTGCATTTGTTGAAATATTTACATATGGTAGGTTGCTTGTGTCATGTGCTAACCCATGAGCAACTTACATGGTTTGATTATTGTGTAGGTAAGCTACACTTGTTCTTTCATGGTGCATGTTTGTATATATATCTCTTTGCATCATGAGCAAGCTATAGGGTTAGCTTCCCTTTTGTTATAATAAACAATGTGCATACATTTGGTTGGTGATTCAAACACTAAATGCACACATTTAGGGGGAGCTCATCCTATGGTTTGGTTACGGGACTAACACTCGTTTCAAGTTTATCTTATGTAGTCCCTTGGTGACGCGTTCCGGTGTGGTACTTCATTCTAAGAGAATGCTATTTCACTCTCAATGTGATCTAACATCTCTAAAAGAGTGAATATAGCAATATGAGCTATTGAGTCATGTCCTTGCGAGCTTATGTCTCTATATAAGTTCAAACGCAATGAACTCATACATTCCTAATCCTTGTGGTACCCCAAGTGTCTTCTATGCAAGCTTTTTTCAAGTGGTGTCATCTAGTGATATCATTTCCAAGTGGCTCATCTCAATGTGGTGCGAACAAGGTTAAGAGGATCAACCCCCGGAGGTGTGCAATGATCAAAAGACTATAAGTGATATCTACAAGTGGTAATGTAACAAGAACCCATTTGTCTTATCTCTTGTTCTTTAAGCTACCTCCTTGCATGATATCCTCTAAGCTTCCTTGTCTTTCAAGTTTGTAGTAGTGCACTTGTTTTTCACACTATCTTTTTGTACACACACTTATGGGGAGCTTAGTTTGTATCATGCTAGTCTCATGAGCTTGTGATCCACCTTAGTCATTCTTACATGTGTTATCTTCATTGATATCATACATATGGATCATGGTTCATGCGGCTTTCTCCCTTATATTTAACATTTCTCCTTGAGCTATGTTTGCTTGGACTTGCTAGTTTTCTTGGACCAATTTTGCTTTGTACTTTTTGGAGATTTTATTCCAAAGGGGGACAATGTGAGACCAAAGCAAGCTAGGTTCCAAGGATATGAGACCAAAGGAGGAAATGTGAACATAGGAAGAAAAGATCAAAAGGGGGAAGTTTGATCTAGGGGGAGTTTGGATGATGGTAAGCATCCAAGCAAGTGTAAGTTGTTCTAATACTTTCAATTTTTGCAAATTTATGCTTGCTTTGGTTGTGTTGTCATAAATCACCAAAACGGGGGAGATTGTAGCGAACATGGCCTCATATGCCATTAGTTAGAGTTTAATTTTGGTGATTCATGACAACATGATCATTGGGACTAACCATATTGTTTTAGCATGTCTTTGTCGACACTTCTAGGTCCCAAGGATGCAAGAAACCCACATGCCAAAATAGGGAAATCAAGGGTCAAAACCGAGCAAGAAAGGAAAAGAAAAGACACCGTCGGATGAACCGACGGTACCTTAGCAACAAGCGTCGGTGCAATCGTCGGACGAGTTGGTACATAGGGTGAAACCCGTGTACCGTCGGATGAACCGACGGTCCATTTTCTAGTAGCGTCGGACGAGTTGCGAGAGGAAGAGCGGTGAAGACGGTAGCACCGGATGATCCGACGGTCGAGTGGGGACACCGTCAGTCTATCCGACGCTTAGTTTGAATCAAGACAGAGATGCGCCAAGACGAAGCCTTCAGCACCGGATGATCCGACGCCTTGATCAAGGGGTAGCGTCGGTCTATCCGACGGTCGCGTGGAAGCTAACAGAGACGACTTGGTTGCGGGGTCTTCAGCACCGGATGATCCGACGCACCGTCGGTGCATAGTGTCGGAGCAGTTGTGTTAGAGAATCTCAACGGCTATGTGACGTGGGAGGGGCACCGGATGAACCGACGCCCTGGAAAAGCTTAGCATCGGTTCATCCGATGCTACCTTTTTCGGTGGCATTTAACCAACGACTAGTTTGATGCCTTGGGCTATTTATACCTCCTCCACCCGCGCATTTGAGAAAGCTGGATTGTGCGGAAGTGCAGAGGAGTTTAAGACACATTGAAGATCATATACAATCTATCCAAGTGCTTAATTGCTCATCCTTAGACTTGCATATGCATTGTGTATGTGCTTAGTGCTAGGCTTAGCTTAGAAGCGAGTGAGTGCAAGGTTGTGCCAACCGTGTGAGGTGATTCTTGAGTGAATCAAGTTGTACAAGGTTCGCCGGAAGCCTTGGGGCCTAATTGTCTCACCGGCAATCGTCATTGACCCTCCGACTTTGTGTGGAGCGGCGAGGACACTTTGTGCGGGGACGTGGAGACCCCCTTCCTTGGTGGAGAAGCTCCTTAGTGGAGGCGGCATCAAGGTGACCAAGGGAGCTTGGCAAGTGCCTAAGTGGCTAGCTTTTTTGGCGAGTCAAGTGGTGCTCTTGGGAGAGCGGGTGACCGGGAAGCAATACTCTTGTGTGAGTGCTTCAACGTGGACTAGGGGTGGCTTAGTGCCGACCGATACCACGGGATAAATCGCGTGTCAAGAGTTTGCTTCCTCTCATCCCCTTTACGTTTCCGCATTTACTTTATTGATATCTTCTACGTGCTTATGCGGGACCACGCCGTGACGTCGGGCCGGCGGGATCGGTCATCCCCGTCGGCCGTCCCCCGTGTGCGGCCATCCCCGCCACTATCGCACCACGCGGACGCCGTGGCAACATCCCGGCGCCGTTGGGATGTACGGGGAAAAGACTTCGCCCGAAAGCGCCCACCGTGCCACGTACGGGTTCCCGTCAACGGCATCCTCGAATTGGCCCACCACGGCGGCCGGTCAACCAACTACCGTGCCGTAGCCCTCAAAGCCGCTCTGTACGAGCACGGGACGCACCACGACGCCCCAACGGGAGCGGGATTCGCCGGGACGGCCGTCGCCTCCCGCAAAGACCGTGACTTGGAGGCCACGCCTCCTCTCCCCGCCTCGCTTGTAGCCACCCCTCTACTAGCACCACGGTGCAAGAAATATAGTGCCCCGAGCACACCACCGGTGGACGTACGGCCCCGGTCGGAACCGGGATAAATCAAGTGTCCTTAGTTGCTTAGCACCGGCCATCGAGAGGTAGATCTCGGCGCTCATTACTAGATAGTGTCGGGACTACATTCCGCGCCCACGGTTGGCGCTCCGGGTAGGGGATCGCGCCGAAGATCGGCTCGTCATCATCCCTCTCGATGGTGATTCGCACCGAGTACCGCGGTACGAGGTACTCCATGGGCAGCTCGGACCCACTCCCGGCCGGATTCGAAATCCGGTTCGGGAGCCTGAACTTCCAGGCTACGGGGAACGGCTACCTCATGCGCCTCACCAACCGCGAGAAACTACGTGTGCGGCGCCAAGCCGGGTCCGTCCCGGTCGCCGCCGCACGCGTCGCCGCGACACCGACACCTGCCCGGCACGGACGCTACGAGTCCTTCGGCGCCACGGCGCCGCCGTCGCTCCGGCCAACGTTCGTGACGGGCGCGGTCGGAGCGCCGGCATGCCGCGCGCATCACCTCGCAATGCGACACGATCACCAACGAGACAACAGCCGCCCCGGCGGGGGAGCGCTCGGTCTCGGGACCGCGCTTCCCCATCGGTTTGTGCGGCGCTACGACGGCTTACGTCGCCTCCGCCGACACCAACGCACCGACGCGCGGGGCTCGCCCTCCGGCCGCCATGTCCCGGCCGCCGGGGATCCCGGTGCCTCCGCCGGCGACGAGTCATCCCAAGGCTCCGCCGATGAGCCGCCGCCGCCACTTCGCATGGGTACGCGGAGTGGGACTTTTCCGGCGTCCCCGACCCAGTGATGTTCCGGTGGTTCCTTGACGCCACGGACTACTGGTTCGGCTACTCCGACGACTCCAGCGCCGGGAGCTACGACCCCGCGCGGGAGTGTTGCGTCGTGATCCCCAACGACCAGGCGAACGCCGCCAACGCGGTAGAAGCCGGCGACGGAGAGGTTCCCACCGGTCCGAGGACTGGACCGCGCCTGGGTGCGGGGCCAAGCGCCCCTCCCCCCTCACCGTCGAGGGGGCCGACGTCAACGCGCATCCGGCTCAAGCGCGAGAGCTTGAGGCCAAGCTCGCGGAGGAGTACCGCACGGTGCGACCGCTGCGGGCCTCCATCACCGGAGAAGCCTCGCGCGCGCGGCGAGCGCGCACGCGAGGTGGGCCGACGGGCCCGTGACCGCATCAATGGCGACTTCAACGTCGACGATCCGAGCACGCCCCCGCGAGCGAGCCAGATGCTCATTGCTGCCGCGACACTGTTGTGGGCCATGCCCGCCCCCTCGACGCCCGAGGCGCGGGAACCCGCACCGCGAGGTGCGGGAACTCATCGAACAAGCGGCCGTCCAACGGGCCGAAAGTTCGGCGTCCCGCATCCGCCGGCGGGGAAGTGCGCGGGACGACGGGGGCGCACAAGGCCCCGAGCCCTCGGTGCACACGGGCGGCGCGGCGGGAGCGTCCCGCCAATCCGGAGCGCACGCCGACCAAGGAGAGGCGCCTCGACATGCGCGGGCAAGCCCAAGATGGAGACGCCCGCAACGTCATCAACGCCCAACGGACGGGCAACGCGAAGACGCGGGCAACGGCGGGCTACCACCCTCGACGGGGTGGGTGCTATGACAACCGGGAGGATCGCTAACCGACACCGGAGCCACCGGGAACCCGTGTGTTCAACCGGGAGATCCGCACGGCGAGCTTCCCCGGGCGTTTCCGCCGGCCCACGTCGATCGTCAAGTACAACGGGGAGACGGACCCCCGCGTGTGGCTCAACGACTACCGCCCGGCATGTCACCGGGCGGGGGCCACCACGGACGAGGTTATCATCCGTAACCTCCCCCCCGCACCTCGCCGACTCGGCGCGGACGTGGCTCGAGCACCTGGCGGCCGCCGGATCCACAACTGGGACGATCTGGTCCGCACGTTTGTGGGAAACTTCCAGGGCACATACGTGCGCCACGGGGAACTCTTGGGACCGCGCGCTTGCACTCAAAAGCCCGGCGAGTCGCTCCGGACTTCATACGGCGCTTCTCCAAGCGGCCGCACGGAGCTCCCGAGTGTGGCTCGGTCCAAGATCATGCACGCCTTCCTCGAGGGCACCACCGTCGGGACCTCGTGTGCGAGCTCGAGCGCGGCCCCCGCCGGCCATTTCGAACGAGCCGTTCGACATTGCCACCGGCTTTGCTTCGGGCGAAGAGGCGGTGGGGGAAATCTTCGACGGCAAAAAGGGCAAATGCGTGGACGACGAGCCCGCGGAGGGCGCAAGTCCAAGGAGCCCCACCAAAAGAACAAGCGGGGCAAGAAGGGGAAAGAAGCCGCGCCGCGAGGCGCGCGAGCGGGGGGCGCGACGACCGAAGGATCGGATGGCGACTAGAGAGGGGGAGTGAATAGGAGCCGGTAAAAATTCTTCTCAAAGAACCCGGCCTATACCCTAGACAATTCCCGATCACACACAAGCGATGGATCGAATCACACACCAACCGCCAAGACAACAAGGTTATGGAACAACCTCAAGTCTTAGGAACGATTCCTTGAAGCACACGCGGAAGCACGAAAGAAGGAGGAAGGAATCGAATCAAAGAAACAAGATGTCAGCCTCGAGCGGATCGTCCGGCCGAGCGGGGCGGGACCGTCCGCAAAGGCCGCGCGGACAGTCCGGCCGTGTGCCGCGGACGGTCCGGCCGGGCGCCGCGGATAGTCCGCAAGGGACACGCGGACCGTCCGGCCGGAAGCCACGGACCGTTTGTTAAAGACAACGGAACCACCGTAACCGACCCGAGAAAAACGGACCGTCCGCGAAGACCGGGTGAACCGTCCGCGCGGGTTTCGGACCGTCCGCTACTGAAGCTCGGACCGTCCGCGAACCGGCCGCAACGAAAACCTAAAGCAAACCCGGATCGAAAGCAAAGGCGCGCAAGAACACGAAGAACACGCGAAGAACACGCGGCCCCGAGGGTCAACTCTCCCAATCCATCACCGGATCTCCCAAACGGTAGAAGTCGTTGAGACAAGAGTTTGGGGACAAGTTAAGCGTCAAACAAGGATGCTATAACCCAAACATTTCGCCTCCTAACTTCCTAAATCACCGGGAATCACGGATCCTTTGAACACCACTAAAAACTAGAGCTCTGACTGAAAATCCTTGAATCGAAGTGGTTTCCCGACGTTTGAGGGCACAAGATCAATCCCAAAGATTCACAAGACATCCATCCATGTTTCCCTCAAAGAAATCCGGGGAGAAACCCACTCAAATCCTCAAAACCACACCAAGAACAAAGGCACCAAAAACAAGCACGAAAAAGACCACGAAAATCACAACGCCGAATCTTCTATGCAAACCAGGAAAGATTCACAAGGTCTAGCATGCCGTCCTAGCATCCATCCCTCTCAACAAATCTCTCATGAAGCTCTCATGCTAGCCTAGAGAAAATGGAAAAGAAAATAGTCCAGGAAAAAGAGAAAGAGTAGGGGGAAATGAAACCCTAAGTCCCGAGAGAGAGAGCCATCCACACACACTCATGGCTTATATATCGGGTCCCGCCGGTGTGGGAAATGACTCGACTACCCCTAACTCAATTGCGGCGATACAACCCACGTAGGGGCATTTATGTAATGTTTGTGGGTCTTGCCATCGGACCGCGACGTCTTTGCCGCACCCCGCGTCCTCCCGACGCAAGCCATGCGATCCCGCCGCGCGTCCTCCGCTTCGAAGCTTCCCGACACGCCCGGATCCCGTCTCCGTCGTGTTGGGTCTTCGGACTTGGTTTTGAGGCCAAAACCAAGGAACCGTCCTCCGATGGTTTTGTGGGCAAACCACCAAACCCCGCGTGCTCGGCCCGGCCTCCCGCCAAGCCTCTTGACTCGACCGCCACCGTGCACCGGCTCGATCGTCCATGAATTCGTCTTGCTCGTCTCGCCACCATGTGACCCTCACCTAGTCCCGCCGTCCACCGGGTCCCTCGAACCGAGCCTACTTGTCTCTCCATCTCCCGGAGGCCCCTCAAGGCTGAAGACCTTTTGCGCCCGTTCTTCACTTGCAACAACACGAACTAGGCCACAACCCACACTCGCGCACCGAGGCAAGAGTCGGTCCAACACCCGTTGTCAATCACTCATCAGCGAGGAGCGGTCATCCATCGACCACCGGGACGCTCCCGGTCCTCAACGACGACGGTGACGAAGCTCTTGCTGTTGACCCAGCTCGACGGGGCCCCCGGCTGGCTCCTCGAGGCCCTGGGGTTTTCGACGACATGCTGAAGAAGCCATGTCCCTACCACAAAACGCCGGTCAACCACACCCTCGAGCAGTGCGACATGCTCAAGCGGTTCTACGGCCGCGCCGCCGCGAAGGACGGCGAGGCCAAGAAGGATGGGGGTGACGGCGACGCCGGCGGTTTCCCCGCCGTGGAAAATTGAAGGACCGATTAGGCGACCGAGAGAGGGGGAATGAATGGGAGCCGATAAAAATTCTTCCCGAAGGATGAACTCGGCCTATGCCCCAAATCCACAAACAAGGATTCCAACACGAGCTTGCCAAGGTCGCGTAGTCACAAAGGACCTACCAACCCTAGGAACAAGTTCCAAACCAATCCAACGTGGAAGAACAACTCAAAAAGCAAGGGACTTAGGCAATCCGGAAAGCACCCGGGCGGACCGTCCGTAGTGTCCGGCGGACCGTCCGCGAGGAGGGCGCGGAGCGTCCGCGAGGAGGGCATGGACCGTCCGAAATTGCTACCCGAACCTCCAGTACTGCACCGAGAAAAACAGACCGTCCGTGATGGACCCGCAGACCGTCCGCCTCGTCATGGACCGTCCGACACTCTAGTACGGACCGTCCGCAAACTTCATGCACCAAAAACCCACCGACAAAATGAATCGAAAGAGAGGCGCTCAAGAACCCGCAAGAACACGAAGAACGGTTGGGGCTGTCGGGCACCTCGCGGACGGTCCGCGGTGACCTCGCGGACGGTCCGCGGCTACCTCGCGGACGGTCCACCGAGTGCGAATCGGCACGGCCCGAGGAACACGAGAAACAACCTCAAACTTCAATTGATGGATCTCCCAAACCACAAGGAGTCTTGAGACGAAATTTTGGTGAGATGATGAACACCCCAAGGAGAGGTTATGCCCCAAAAATTACAGCCTCAAACATCCTACAACTCCCGGAATCGCAAATCCTTGCCAAGAACACTATGACCTAGGGTTCATCCGAAGTCAACGAATCGAAGACCAAATCCGGCGTTTGAGGGGTCCGGATCATCCACAAAGAGGCACAAAGCACTCACCCATGATCCCCTCAAAGAAATCCGGATAGAAACGCCCTCAAATCGATGAAACAAGTCAAGCACGAAAATAGCACAAAAGGAGCTCCGAAAATGCAACAAGAGCAACTCGGGAATAGAAAGATTGGCACAAGATTTAGAGGATGAATTCACTATGAATATCTTGTCCAATCGATTACAAGCCACTCCTAGAATCCAAATGCGAGATGGCAAAAAGCTCCAATCAAAGAGCCACTCTCTCCTCTCTCCCTCTCTCCCAAAGCACTCCAAAATGAAAGAGTACCGCAGCACCTGCTAGCCCAAGAGTTGGCTGAAAATTCAGCCCCCTCCTCCTATATATAGGCCCTCCGGAAAAGACCGAAGTGCCCCTACACTAGGAGTACAACACAAGCCCTCACGGGGGCATTTTGGTCAACACATGAAGTTCACCATCGGACCGCCGCACATCCATCGGGTCTTCACATCCTCCCGACGCAAGCACCTAGATCATGCCGCGTGTCGCCCGCCTCGAAGCTTCCCCGACGCACCCGGATACCGTCTCCGTCACGCCGGGTCCTCGGGCTCGGTTTTGAGGCCCAAACCGAGAAACCCTCCTCCGATGGTTTTGTGACCAAACCACCAAACCCCGCGTACACGGCTCGGCCTCACCACGCCAAGCGTCGAGCCCGCCAAGCCTTTCACCTCCGGCGCCGGACGGTCTACTCAGTCTTGCCTCGTTCCTTGACTTGGCCACCACCGATGCACCGGCTCCATGTCCACGACTTCGTCTTGCTCTTCTTGCACCATGCGGCTCGCACTTGATCCCGTCGGCCACCAAGTCCCTCAAACCAAGCCTACTTGTCTCTCCACTCCTCGGAGGCCCCCGCAAGGCTAAGACCTTTCGCGCTCGTTCTTCACCTCGCACCAACGCAAACCAAGCCGCAACCAACACCGCAATACTAGGCCAAGAGTCGGTCCACACAACATTGTCAACCACTCCTCACGAGCGCATTGACAACACACCACATAAACAATAAGGTAAATACACAAAATAAAACACACACAACACAACACAACTCAACACTACACACACAAAGCTTCAAACCATCCGATCAATCACTCATCACACACGGACCAAGGTACTTCTCAACTTGGTTCCTCAAAAGCGTCTTCCTCATCTTCGGGGGACCGACCGTCGACATGTCCAGCCGCCAACGCAAGCGGGAGCGGCACGAGGTCCTCGCCGCAGAGAAGGCGCCTCCCTCCTTCCTCGACTGGTCGGAGGACGCCATTACGTTCAGCCGCGAGGATCACCCGAACTGCATCCCCAACCCGGGTCAGTACCCGCTGGTGGTCGACCCGGTCATCGGGAACGCGCGGTTCTCGAAGGTGCTGATGGACGGAGGCAGCAACCTCAACATCCTCTACGCGCACACACTGCGCCTGCCGGGGATCGGGTTGGATCGAGCCGCGGCGGGAGGCACGACGCTGTTCCATGGCGTCGCGCCGGGCAAGCGCGTCCAGCCCCTCGGGCAGATCGAGCTGCCAGTCAGGTTCGGCACGCCAGACAACTTCCGCAAGAAGACGCTCACCTTCGAGGTGGTGGGGTTCAGGGGCGCGTCCCACGCCATACTCGGGCGGCCGTGCTACGCCAAGTTCATGGCGGCCCCCAACTACACCTACCGCAAGATGAAGATGCCGAGGCCCAACGGTGTCATCACCGTGGGCTCATCCATCGAGCACGCATTCGACAGCGACGTCGAGTGCGTGGAGCACGCCGAGGCGCTGGCGCTGGATGAAGCGCTCGCGGCCAACCTGGAGAAGCTAGTCAACGAGGACCTCAACTCCACCGCCAAGCATGCCGGCAGCTTCGAGGCTGCCGAGCAGACCAAAGGGTTGCCCCTCGACCCTACTGCCCCCGAGGGCAAGGCGTTGAGGGTCAGTTCCACCCTCGACCCGAAATAGGAAGTGGTGTTCGTCGACTTTCTCTCGCGCCAATGCCGACATCTTCGCGTGGAGCCCCTCGGATATGCCGGGCATTCCGAGGGAGGTCGCCGAGCACTCCCTTGACATCCTACCTCACTCCCGCGCCGTGCGGCAACGGTTGCGCCGCTTCGACGAAGAGCGGCGCCGCACGATCGGAGAAGAGCTGCAGAAGCTCCTCGAGGGCCGGGTTCATCAAGGAATTGTTCCACCCCACATGGCAAGCTAATCCCGTATTAGTGAAAAAAAGAATGGGAAGTGGCGGATGTGTGTAGACTACACTAGTCTTAATAAAGCATGTCCTAAAGTTCCTTTCCTTTGCCACGGATCGATCAAACCGTTGATTCGACCACCGGGTGCGAACCGTTATGTTTCCTTGACGCCTATTCCGGGTACCACCAAATAAAAATGAAGGAGTCCGACCAGCTCGCGACTTCATTCATTACGCCGTTCGGGATGTATTGCTACGTAACAATGTCGTTCGGTCTCCGAAACGCGGGCGCTACATACCGGCGATGTATGCATCACGTTTTCGGGGATCACATCGGGCGAACCATTAAGGCATACGTAGACGATATAGTCGTGAAAACCGGAGAAGACGGACGACCTAGTTAGCGACCCTCACATCGCGTTCGGCCGCCTACGGGCCAACGGGGTAAAATTGAACCCCGAAAAATGTGTCTTCGAGCGTGCCTCGAGGCATGCCGCTAGGATACATCGTCTCCCAACGAGGCATCGAGGCCAACCCCCGAAAAGGTTGCGGCCCCTAAAACCAATGGGCCCAATTCGGGACCTCAAGGGGGTCCAAAAGGTGTTGGGGTGCCTTGCCGCTTTGAGCCGCTTTATCTCGCGGCTCGGCGAGAAAGGCCTCGCCCCTCTATCGACTCCTGAAAAAACATGAGCGGTTCTCCTGGACCGTCGAGGCCCAGGAGGCGCTTGACAAGATGAAGGCGACCCTCGCCCATGGTCCAATCCTCGGACCGCTCCGGGACGGCGAACCTCGTACCTCTACGTGGCCGCGACCACCCGGGCGGTCGGTGCCGTCATCGTGGTAGAGCGCACGGAGGAAGGGCACGCCCGCCGGTCCAGCGGCCGGTGTACTATATCGGCGAAGTCTTGTCCGAAACCGGGGCGCGCTACCCACAAGTCCGAAGGCGCTCTACGCGGTGGTCCTCGCGCGACACAAACTCCGCCACTACTTCCGGTGCTCACCCGGTCACGATATTTCCAACTTTCCGTTGGGAGAAATCATCCGGAACCCGGATGCGGCGGCAGTGAGATTGCCAAGTGGTCGGTGGAGCCGATGGGTGAAACGCTCACCTACGCGCCGCGCAAGGCCATTAAGTTCCAAATCTTGGCAAATTTTGTTGCCGAGTGGACGGATACGCGTTGCCGCCGCCGCGCATCCGGGCCGAGTGCTGGACTCTCGTACTTCGACGGGTCGTGATGAAAACGGGGGCGGGCGCGGGCTCGCTCTTCGTCTCACCCCTCGGGGAGCACATGCGATACGCCGTGCGTCTCCACTTCCCCGCGTCAAACAACATGGCCGAGTACGAGGCCCTCCCTTGCGGCCTCAAAATCACCATTGAAACGGACATCAAGCGCCTCGACGTGAGGGGGGGGGGGGACATGCGGCTCGTGATCGACCGGGTCATGAAGAACGCGAGCCGTCACGATGACAAGATGGAGGCATACCGCAAGGTTGTGCGGGCCCTCGAGGACAAGTTCTACGGTGTAGAACTCAACCACGTGCTCCGCCGGTATAACGAGGAGGCGGACGAGCTCGCCAAGATCGCGTCGGGGCGGATCACTGTTCCCCCCGAACGTTTTTGCGCGAGACGTCGCCCGCCCGTCCGTCGACCTCGAGCCACGTCCCTCGAACTGTGAGGAACCCTCGGGGGCTCCCTCGAGTCCAGCAGGCGCGGAGCCCATGGACGAAGACCCCTCGAACGAGGGCGTACGTGCTCTCCCCGCTCGAGGGGTACGACGCCGACGAGGCCGAGGCCATGGACATAGAGTCGGCCCCCCGGCGACAAGTATATCACCCGGATGGATCGAGGGGAACTCCACTCGGACCGGTCCGAGGCTAGGCACATCGCCGGGACGGCCAAGTCATCCACTCTCGTCGACGGCGAGCGTACAAGCGCGCCGCGTCCGCATCCCTGCGGCGATGCGTGCCCATCCTTCGGGGCGCGAGCTCCTCCGGATATACATGCGAGAGTGTGAGGCCATCACGCAGCACCCCGCACCCTCGTAGGCAATGCGTTCCGCCGGGCTTCTGCGGCCCACCGCGGTCGCGGCACGCCGGCGAGATCGTGCGCACCCGCGAAGGGTGCCAATTCTACGCCCGCAAGTCCAATCTCCCCGCGCACGTCCCGCGGACCATCCCCGTCACATGGCCTTTCGCCGTGTGGGGGACCGGATATCGTTGGGCCCCTACGAAAGGCGCCGGGGGCTACACCCACCTTTTGGTCGCTATCGACAAGTTCTCCAAGTGGGTGTAGGTGCGCCCCATCGGGAATCTCGGGCGAGGAGGCGGTGACGTTCTTCACCGACATCGTCTACCGCTTCGGAGTGCCCAACTCCATCATCACCGACAACGGGTCCCGTTCATGGGCGGGGAAGATCTTGGAATTCCGTGATAAGTTCCACAATCGCGTGGGACTGGGCAGCCGTGGCGCATCCACAGACCAACGGTCAGGTGGAACGCGCTAATGGCATGATCCTACAAGGCCTCAAGCCCAAGATTTTCGACCGGCTGAACAAGTCTGGTCGGAAATGGCTCCAGGAGTTGTCGGCGGTCATGTGGAGCCTCAGGACCACCCCAAGCAGGGCCACCGGGTTCACCCCGTTCTTCCTGGTCTATGACGCGGAGGCCATCCTCCCCGCGGACTTAGAGTATCGGTCGCCCGCAGTTCGGGGCTATGACGAAGGCGCCAACCAGCGAGCCCGCGAGGACTCGCTGGACTAATTGGACGAGGCGTGCACCGTGGCCCTGATGCATTCCGCAAGGTACCAGCAGGCCCTAAGGTGCTACCAAGCCGGAAGGTGCGGCGACGAGACTTCGGCCGAGGGGGGACCTGGTCCTAAGGCTACGCCAAGACAATCGAGGCTGCCACAAGTTGTCGCCCCCGTGGGAGGGACCCTACATCGTGGTGAAGGTGCTCAAGCCCGGCACGTACAAGCTGGCCAACGAGGATGGCGAAGAACTCACCAACGCTTGGAACATCCAGCGAGCTACGTCGCTTCTAGCCTTAGCGAGGATTTCCAAGTTTTTTGTTGTAAATTACATGCCCAACACCCCGGTTGGCAGCCTAGATGTAAAAATCAACAGATTAATAAAGCTGAAGGGCAACTTGTCTTTCCCCGGAAAACCAAGTCACCCTCGGGGGCTACTTGCGGGGGGCACCCCCCCAAAAAAAAATGGTCCTATTTTTTCGCGAGAAAATTCGCAAGCGCGCTAAGTGCGATTTGACCTTAGCCTCGAGCGAGTTCGGGGAGGGGCGCGGTGGCCAAGCGGAAAGGACGCGCGAGCCAGAGATAGCCTACGCCTCCGCGAGGATACAACCCTTCTCTCTTGCCTCCGGCCCAGCGGGCTACTCACGAAATCGAACTTCCCCAACCCGAATTCACCCACACAAAGGAAAAAACAGAACAGCGCGACAAGCGAAACAAGAAACACCACTTACATTTACAAGTGTTTAAACATCTCAAAAGAGTACTCGTTTATTTACATAGCCACATGGCCCGGATTCTAACATTCAAACAAAAAAGGGCACGGTGCCCAGGAGTTTTCAGGCTTGGGGCCCGCCGGCGTCAGGAGCGTCGGGGAATAAGAAATCCTCGAAGTCTTCGGCGAGCGTCTCAGCGGCAGCGGCAGCAAACGCGTCTGCGCGTCCGCGCGCTCCATCGCCACCTCGTCTTCGACATCCTCCGGACGATGTAGCCCGACGCCACGGCCTCGAAGTTCAATTGGTAGTGAGACCCCACTACGCCGAGGGCCTTCGAACGCCGAGGTGAAGGGCGCGGCGCATACGCCTCGAGACATGCCCGCCGAGGGAATGCGGGCGACTTGCCGGCCGAGCTCCCGGCTTGCACTTCGCCTTCCTCCACCGCCTGGCAGGTCTCGAGAGCGGCGGCCCACAGCTCCCCCAACTCCTTTTCCGTGGAGTTGTAGGCCGCGCTCACGGTCTCGGCCTGGGTGGTCGCATGCCCCAGGGCGGTCCGCAGGCCTGGAAGCCACGAACAAGGAAAGATGAAGTTGGGAGCAGATCCCAAAAGAACGAAGCAACGAACGGAAACAAACTCACCTTCAACCTCGCTTCTTCTCCACCTCGAGGGACCGGCGCGTCTCCTCGGCCTCGCGCCGCAGCTTGAGGTATGAGGCCTCCTCGCTCCTCGAGGGCCCGGCGCCGGTCCTCGTGAGAGATGCGATCTGCACCGGCTCCCCGTTGAGGCGCGAGACCTCCTCCTCTTGCTTCTTGAGCGAGGCCCGTGCCTCCTCGAGCGTGGCACGCTCCCCGCCGGGAGTTGGCCCGGCGCCTCCTCGCGCTCCGGGCGCCCCCGCTCGAGCGCGGCCGAGCCTCGACGAGCGCGGCCCGCTCCCGCTGGAGTTGGCCCTTCGCCTCCCGGCGGGCGGCTCGCTCTCGCCGGAGCCGCTCCTCCGCCGTGGCGAGCGCGGCGGCCTTGTCCGCCGGGGCCGTCTTCGGCCCCTCGGCCTCTGGAGCGCCGCACGGCCCCGCGGGAGCGGGGGCGCGGGCGATGGCGACCTCCGCCTCCCACGTTGACGCGAGGGAGCGCGACCCTCCATGTCCTCGCGAGCTCGGTGTAGCGCGTCGTCCCGCTCCACTAGCACGGTCCGCACCCGCACGACCGCGGAGGCGCCTTCCGCGACACGGGCGCCCTGCTCCGGGGGCGAGTCCAGCGAGGGCCTCGGCCCGTACGCCGCCCACCGGTCAGGTGACCTGAGGGCCTCGACAAGGGCCTCCAGGGCCTCATACTGCCCCCGGTACCAGCGGAAATCGGCGTCAAGGCGGTCGAGGACGACGTACCGCTGCCGGGCCCGGCGCTCCAGCTCCTGCCACCAACAAGCAGAGCGAGAGGGGCGGGCGTCAGAAAAGACACGAACGAAGAGCAAGCGAGGGGAAGGAATTGCGAAAACTCCGCGAAACTCGAGCCGACACCGGAAGGCGTGCCACGCCGGACCGCTGTGGATCCACAACGCCTCATTCGGCACCCGGTTGAGTGAGGCACCATGGTTGCGGAGCTCCTTCCCGAGCCCCTGCTCCGCCCGAGCATCGTTGAAGTGGGCCGGCGGGGCGTCCGCCTCCTCTTGCTCTGCTCCCGGGCGCGCCGCGGGTCCGGCGCGCGATGACGAGGGCCCGGCGCCATCCGCCGGGCACCTCGGCGCCGCGCCGGCGTCGCTACGGGCCACGAGTGCCCCCGTCGAGGCCTCGGGGGGCTCGGCGGCGGGACGTCTTCGTCATCGGGAATCTCCACCACCGCCGCCCCCCGGGCTACGGGCCGAGGGCGGGCACCGGCGAAGTCGGCGGCGCGGCGACCGCCGCGACCATGGCCGCCACCGCCACCAACGCCGCGGGCCGCGGCTCCCGCCGGCCGCGGCGGCCCCGCGGCTCCCGCCGGGCGCGCGCCGTTGCGGATCTACAACCGCCGCCGTCGCGCGCGGCTGGCGGCCGGCGGCGGCGGCACCGTGGTCGTCGCCGCCGGCCGCGGCTCCGTGGCCTCGGCCGCACTATGCGAATCGCCGCTCGCCGCCGTCACCGTGCTCAAGGCCGCCCGCGGCGCCCTCGACGAGCGCCGCCCGGTGGGGACGGCCGTATCCATCCTCGGCACCTTGGCGGGCGCGAGAGGAGGCACGGTGGGCGCCACCCGCGAACGTGAAGACAAGAAACCTTAGGCCCCGGCCAATCCAAAAACGCGCTCGAGGGGAAGCAATCACTTGCCTCGGGTGGAAAATCCCCTTTTCCTCGGTGGCTCGGTGGACGTTGTCGCCGCCACCGGTGTGGCCGCCGCCGCACCCCCGACCGTCTCCGCGGCACGCGCCGGCACTTCCGCGGCACGCGTCGCCTCTCTCGTAGGTGGCCCGGCGGCGGGCGCTCCCGCGCCCTCCCTAGGCACGGTTCCTCCCTCCGCCTCCGCGGCTACGGGGTGAGGGGGTGAAGGCTCCCACCTCTCGGGGGAGCCCGGCCCCCCTCTCTACCCTCCTCCTCCTCCTCGCCCGACAACGAGTATTCCTCGGTCCCGGGGGGGAGGAGAGCCCCTCGCCGCTCGCGCGGCGAGAACTCCTTACTCCTCCGTTCCCGGCGCTCCCACCGCCGGATGCTCGCTCCCTCTTGCGGGCCGCCCGCTCCCTGTTCTCGCCCGCGCGCGCGCACGCGTGTGCGCGAGACCGGGGTGTAGGCGGGTCGGACGGCGCGGCGCTCACGGCCCTTATCCGCGAGGGACGGGCAAAACTTCAAAACACGCCGATACCGCGCGAACCGGCCGAGCAAGGGAAGGCGGGCGTCTACTCACCAATGAGCCGATGGGGAGCATGGTAAACGCCCAAAGGGCCACGTCGTCGTTCGGCCGGACTTGAGGTCGATGGCGCGTCGCGCCCGCGTGGCTGTGTACTCCCGCGGGGAAGAGGCCCGGCGAGCAATCGCAACTCCGCTAACGTGATGGGGTCCGCGTCCTCGTGCATTTCGTAGATGCGAAGCGGCCTCTCCATCAGGGGGACGATCCGCCGGTGATGGAGGTTCGCGAGGACGCACCCCGCGGTCAGGCCAACGTCCGCCAGGGCGTTCAACTCGGCCAGAAGCGAATCCAACTGCGTCGATGCGAAGGCGGGGACACCCCTGATGCCAGGAGTCGGCCTTCTCCTTCAGTACCTTGCCGGAGTAGGGGGGAAGGCCAGCGCCGTCGTTGCGGAGGTAGAACCACCCCCGCTCCCACTCCGCGTTGTTGGAGGTGATCGTGCGGGGGGATGTGAGAGCTCCCCGCGCGTGTTCCGCGAGCGCGATCATCATGCCGCCGGCGCGCACCGCGCGGTGGATCTTTGGCTCCGGCGTCGTCGGCGTGTGCGGCTCCGCGTGGAAGAGGTGAACCCAGAGATCCCAGTTGACGGGGATCCCCAGGAAGCCCTCGCACACGCTGACGAATGTCGCCGCTTGCGAAATCGCGTTCGGCGTGAAGTTATGCAACTCCACACTGTAATGGTAGCATAATGCACGCATAATGCAACTTGCTGGCGCCACGAAGCCCCGCTCGTGGAAGCGGATGAAGCTGACGACATAGTCGTACGGCGGGTTGGGCTCCCGCTCGTTCGGCTGCGGCACGATCCACGACGCGGGGTGCCCATCCTCGTTTGCCGCGAGCTGGCCGGCGGTCACCAGCTCGCTCAAGGAAAGCCGCGTCACCGTCGAGAGCGGCCACGACAGCGGGTCGATGATGGTGATGGGCTGAGGAGGAGCCATGCGGACTGGCGAAGGAATGAGGAGCACGGGGCGAGAACTGTGCGACGGCAAGAGAGCGGGCGCGGCTCTGGAGCGGAAGCGCAAGGGGCGAGGATGGCAGACGCTAAGTGTGAGAGGTAAAAACCGTCTCGCCTCCCTCCATTGGATTTATAGATCCATGGTGATTGCTTCCCCGAAACGCAATCCCCGCGCGCATTAGCCGAGGTAAAAATCTCGGTCGCTGACGGGCGGGACCCACCACGATCGAGGTGGCCGTGTGCCCGCACTCGCGCTATCATTACGGCGCGGTAATCAAACGCCCGCGGCGGGCGGTCACGTCCGCCGCCCACGTCGCCCTCTACGCGCGCGGCCGCGGCGCTCGAAAAGGCGCGCCGCCGGCGCAAAAGCGTGGCCGCGACTACGCGCATTAAATGGCCCGGTCCCTTGCCCGTAAGGATGACCCTCGAGCGGCCCGTGCCCCGGGCTCGAAAACCTGACCCTCGAAGGGTGCGATTACCGACCAGTGGCCTCGAAACCCGCTCGGCGTGGATGAGCGCCACAGGTGCCCTCGATCTACAAAATACTGCGATCGGCGGTTCGAGGGCCGGCCCGGCCAAGAACCCTCGAAACCCGCGGATGCGAAAAGACGGGGGCACCTAGCCGCCACCCCCGCGACGGCCCCTGCGATTAGGGTTCGAAACCCGATCCTCGAAGGGTTCAAACGGGTGCCCCCAGATCACCGAGTTAGGGACGACGAGGGCGCGCGCATTCGAGCCTTTCCTCGAGCCCACCGGCTCGAGGGCACCCCACATGTCGTGTTCGAGAGCCAGCGAGGGCAGCTAGTCGGGGGATCCCACCGAGGGAGAGCTTCCGCGCCCTCGGTCCCTAGCGAACGGGACCGAGCCCCACCTAGCAAACCCACGCAAGCGCTTTAATGGACGAGTCTCGGACCATGAGCCTACCCTTATCGAACGGGGCATGGGCGTCCACTTGAACCACCCGCTAGCAACTCGACGAGAAATCCGCAATCCGCGACCCGATCGATGGGGGTTGTGGAAACCTCACCCTCCGTCCCGCGGAGGGGCGGCGAGGGCGCGTTTAGAACAAGACGGAGAGCTCGCCCCGATCGCCTCGAATGGGCCCAGGCTCGGGGGCTCGACGCACGGCTACACCTCCTGGGGTGCACCGAACGCGAGAGTTACCAGTCATGCGCGTGCGACCGAGGCCGGCCGGGAACATCGCCGATGCCGGTTGAAACAAATGCCCCGCGCGCCGGTAAAAACTCGCGAAAAAACCCACGGGTCGCCGACGCGGACCCACGAAACGGCATTGGCAACCGGGGAGGGAAGGACGTCCTATCGGCAGATTCCGGCATTTGCGGGATCCTAACGGAAGCACCCACGGATGCTCGGGGGCTGCGTCGGGGACACCCCTAAGGGTCCCCTAAATAACCGAGGGGAAACCCCGCTTAAACCCGCAAAAAACGCAAAACGCAAATCAACTTGCGCACCTAAAGCACATACACAAGCACAACCACGACGGCCGGTGGCCCCCGCGGCCCACCAAGACAACACGGCGACGCCCCTCGAGTGAAGTCCACCTCGCTCGAGGGATAGACGCTCCCTCGGGCGAGGTCCCCTCGGGTGGGGTCCGCTCCGCTCGAGGGCACCCGGGCGCACCTTTCCTACGCCCCCCGCGCGCACCTGCTCCCGCACGCGCGTACGGGCATTTAATGATCTGACACAGCAGGTCGCGCCACTACTCTGACGCGCCTGGGAATCATGCCCCGGCGCTGTTTCGCCAACTCCCGGTGGGAGGCCATCCCTGCCGTTGTTCGGCATTGTGCGGCAAGGCCAGTGTCAGCTCCGTGACACTGTGCCGCTTGCCCCCATACGGCTAACATGCCACGCCCTCGAAGGGGGCCGGTGAGACCCTCGAGTATCTTCCACGTGCTTATGCAAGACCACGCCGTGACGTCAGGCTGGCGGGATCGTGCATCCCCGTCGCTGTCAGCCCTATGCGGCCATCCCCGCCACCGTCGCACCACGCCGGACGCCGTGGCGACATCCCGCGCCGTTGGGATGTACGGGGACAAGACTTCGCCACAACGCCCACCGTGCCACGTACGGGTTCCCCATCAACGGCATCCTCGAATTGGCCCACCACGGCGGCCAGCCAACCAACTACCGCGCCACGGCCCTCGAAGCCGCTCCCCGTACGAGCACGGGACGCACCACGACGCCCCAAATGGAGCGGGATTCGCCGGGACGGCCGTCGGCTTTGCAAAGCATCGTTCGCCATACCGCTACACATAGAAATAGTGAAGCGTGCATGTAAGCGCACCCTCCTTGGTCTATAAAAGGAGGGGCGGCCTCCCCGGCCCGCGGGGGACACGGGACGACGGACGAGCAATCACTCACTCGCTCTCCGCCTTCCCCACGATATAGGCATTAGCCTCAATCAAACCACCGGGACTTGGAGGCCGCGCCTCCTCTCCCGCCTCACTTGTAGCCACCCCTCTACGAGCACCACGGTGCGAGCAATATAGTGCCCCGAGCACACCACGCGCCTGGACGTACGGCCCCGGCGGGGAACCGGGATAAATCAAGTGTCCTTAGTTGCTTAGCACCGGCCATCGAGAGGCGGATCTCGGCGCTCATTAATAGTTAGTGTCGGGACTACACTCCGCACCGACACGTACTCCATCGACGGCTCCGGACATTGTGTACTCATCACCAGGGAATCACCCGTCGTATTTTGGAAAAAAATTGAGTGCGCGGCGTGCGCGTGCGCCGTCCCGTGTGCACCCCTCGCGCATCGCCTGCGCTTGCCGATCGGACATCGGTTCCGCGAGATGAAGGCGCTTGGCTCCGGGACGCTTGGCTCTCGCGCTCGGCTTCGCGATCCCTCGGCTCCCGCACATAGATCAGCTCCCTCGTTGAATCGTCTTGGGTCCGCTTCCCGACTTCTGTCGAAGGAGCCGAAGGTCGACGGGAACCGGATCATGAATTTATACACGAAGAGGATGCAGCACCGGATCATGGATATGCATATGAAGAGCAGGCAGCGGTTCACAAATTCGGCGGCCAAGATGAAGTTCCCAGCCTTGGATTTGGGTAGCAGCGAGAAGAGCATCCCCGCCGACACCACCTTCGAGGCGGACTCCGGTGGGCGCCGTCTCGAGCGCGGCGGCCGGCGGGCATCGAAGAAGCCGTCTTCCCCGCGACCGCCCATGGCGGAAGGCGGCGCCCGATCATTTCCCGCGACGGCCTTGGAGGAAGGGAGCGCTCCGTCCGGGGGAGCCACACGCGGGGAGCCACGCGCGGTAGACGGAAGGCGGCGCCCGATCATTTCCCGCGAGCGCTCGAGGTGCAGTCGTCCGTGTGCCTGCAAGAATAGAGATGGCCGCCACCTCCAAATCCAGCCACTTCAGTTCGTCCCCATCTTTGGCGAGCACACATATGCACTCCCTTTGATCTCCTCTCTCTATTTTGCTTCTAACCCGAACTCCTGGTTGCCCAGAACACTGGGATTTTTGGCCAGCCAAGAGCTCTGCAGTCCACCGGCCATGGCGTTCAGGAATAAACCGTGGGCTGCATCGTGAGGATAAGGTATGGTAGTTTTGCCTATGAGTCCCCAAGAAATCCCTAAACCAAAACACTATAGATTGTGTCTTGTAACTTTTGTCCATTACCCCCTACAAAAATCTCACCATTCACACATAAATCCCATCAGTGCTCTTTCCCTTGGTAGCCCTTGTCCTTTGGCCTATTCGGGAGCACTATTTATTGTGTCTTGCAAAACTTATCAGCTAACCCTCCCGATCTATAGCTAATCGCGATTAGGTCGTTCCGGCCTTGTTTTGTGCATAGATCCCGCGTTTTAGCTCCGTTTCGATCGTTTCAAGATGCGTTAGATTCGTCTCACAATAAAATACACACCAGTGCTAATGCTTACCCTACAATGTGTTTTAATAATTTATTCTATATTAACTTGGTTAATGTCTATTAAACTTGTTTTCTAAATAAAATCTACTTAGAGTTTAATCACGTGTTTTCATGCTAAAGTTAATCTGGACTAATATTTATTTGAACAATTCTTCCAATTAAAATCAAATTAGAATGTATCTCGGTTTTCATAATCAAACTTAATTTAATTAATATATATTCAATTTGCTTTCTAAATAAAAGCAACATAGGCTATCCCGAGCTTTCTAATTAAATGTTAACTTGACTAATTTGAATACAAATGTGTTTTGAATTAAATTTGTTTAGTGGAACTCAAAATATAAAGTTATACGTTTATATGCTTTACACACTTTTTCTGAATTAAATGTTTAAATTGCATAAATTATACTTGAATAGTTATAAATAAAATTGAAATAAGTTTACACCGTCTTTTACATATAAATATAACTTACTTAATTCTAAATAGGGTATTTCTCTCGAAATAGCCTATACACATTGCTTTATTCAATTAAAATATAGCAAGCATATAGCCTTTGTGAGTTATAATCCAAATCTCTCGATAGATGTACCTTTTTTAACGATAGTTTGCATTTGACTTTCTAGAACCGAAACTTGTTCTCTTTTTAAGTCTTCCTTGTATGGTGTATTGTTCTTAGAGTTGCTTGTTCGCTTTTGCATGTTTGTGCCCGATGTTTGCTTCGAGTAGAAAATCAAGTCGTTTATACGAAGTTCGGAAGTTTCAAGAGAGCAAGAGCGGAAGAGCATAAGAGTAGCTTTTTGTTGGAGAAGAGCAAGTGACCCCAACCACCCTTCTACCTATGCTTTAATCAAGAATACTATAAATTAATCGAAACATGGAGAACCACCCGGAAACGAGTGCAACCACAATCCACATGGCTCGGCTTAGCCAATTATTTAGGTGTGTGATTGTATTGATGACCTTATCCGGAGGAACACAGGGGGCTCGGGTTGTAGGGGTATAGCCCGGTTCTTTTGGGGTAGCGACCTTTGCTAAGGTGCCGACCACTAGGGAGGGTTATGGTACGCCTTGTCTTGAGTCAGAATGTCGTGGGTTGTTGGTGCTTTTGCATATCTTTGTAAAGTCTTCGTAGCGTCCCTATGCAATCACACCTAGGAAGTGTGGTATTGTGCCTGATCAGCACATGCATGGTTGGGTTCAAAGTTCTTCGGAACTTTTACGCGAACTCGTGGTGAAAGTGTGCAACCTCTGCAGAGTGTAAAACTGATCGATCAGCTGTGCTCACGGTCAAGAGCGGCCTGGACCCTCACATGATTAATGAACTTAAAGATGGATTTAATATTGCTTTCTGGTTATTCCTATGACCTTGTTCAGTACCAACCATAAGTGTACTCATCCTTGCTTACGCCGTTCGAGAGGAGAATCTCGGAGTGGAGTACTTCAACAACTACGAGGAGTTCCGAGGCATGCGATCAACGAGTCGAAGCCCGTGGAAGATGAAGATGGAGTCGCGTCTTCATAGTTATCGCTATTCGTGTAAAGACCTTCGTGTCTACCCTCGTGAGTGTAATAAAAGTTAATAAACCTTTTACGTATGTTTTGAGCATTATTTTGTGATATTACACTCATGAGTCTATCATATGTGTGAAAATTGTGATCCCGGCACACATATGAGATGCATTCGGTTTTCTTCGGAAAAACGAGTGTGACAGAGTGGTATCAGAGCAATGTTGACTGTTGGACGCAGCCTCAGGTAGAAAGGGTTGAGATTAAGGTCTCTCTTTCTAGAAAACCTTTCCAACATTCAAAATACCTTATTTACACTTAAAATGTATTTTATTCTTTATCAAAATTATATCTATTTGTTTTATTCTACACCGAGTTATTCTTGTTCTTCCACCTTGAACTACCACCCGTGTTTTCTAAGATAGCTTCTTAGGTTGCCTACCCCTTTTATCGGTTTCGTTTCGGTAGAATCGTTCTTGTGAGGACGTGTGATGTTAATGCTTATTGGTTGTAAACATGCATGATTTGGATCTTTGATATGATTGGAATGTTTTTATGGAGTGATGGCCACAAATGCATCAATAAAATAATTAAAGTTAAAATTTCAATCTTAGCCCCCTTTTCTTTTTTCATCTTTATCAATTCAACTTCTTATCGGAATTACCTTTTCCCTAACAATGCGAAGGACCGAAACGGCGAACCAGAGAGGGGGGAGTGAATGGGAGCCGATAAAAATTCTTCTCGAAGGAGATGGAAACTCCAACAAGATGAAAGCGGCTTCCAACACACTTCTCCAACTCACTACCCAAGTTGGTCAAGCCCACGTAGCCACTGGAGTGCCACTGGACCTAGGAACCAACACACAACCTTCCGACCCGAGAACGCAGCGGAACACCAAACCTCGAGTCTACAGACCCACACCGGTCAGACCGGTGAGCACCACCGGTCAGACCGGTCCCTGCTGGTGAAACTGAGCAACTTTCACTAAGTGGCTCTACACCGGTCAGACCGGTGAGACAAACCGGTCGGACCGGTCACGGCTGAAAGCACCCAAAGCACCAAACAGGCCAACCGACCACCAAACTGACCCAAACTCGAAATAGCAGCAACACGGGACAACGACGAACACACCCAGACGTTCACCCGAGCAAAAACCCACCAAGGGTTGCACCGGTCCGACCGGTCAAGAGCACCGGTCAGACCGGTGTAGCTCCGGGCGGCTCGGGATGAACAAGACCCGCGGGTCAACTCCCCCAAATCCAACCCTCGATCTCCCGAATCGCTCCACGGACTTGAACAAGACTTTGAGGATATTAGGAACAAAGGTTCATACAAGGTCTAGCAAGCCGCCCGATCATCCATCCCTCTCAACAATATCTCTCCATGAAGCTCTCTTGCTAGTCCTATGGAAAACCTAAGGAAATAGGAAGGGAAAATAGGAAAGCAAATGAACTAGGGTTCCATGAGTTGGCTGCCATCCTCTCACCTCTTGGGTTATATGGAGGCAACCGAAAGTCTAAAATACCCTTTCCTAATACCTAGGGATACAAGCCCCTCAAGGGCGGATTTGGAAGTCTTCATGTCTTCACCATCGGACGGATGCCGGCGACCGCACCCTGCGTAGTCTCAACGCAAGCCATGCGATCCCGACGCGTGTCCTCTCGCTTCGAAGATTCCGGACCGCGTCGTCACACACGGTCGGACCGGTGCTCCTCCTCGGTCGGACCGGTCAACCCGGTGCGGCTCTCTTGCGGCAAAGACCGTCTTCGGTTCTTCGGTCTTGGCTTTGTGGATCAACCGGGGAACCCGGTGGTTTTACGGCGAACCACCGGAAACCCCGCGAACTCGGTGTAGCCTCCGCCAATCTCCACTCATGACTCGGCTCCCACGTAGTCCCGGCTCGACCTTGGTTTTGAGGCTCAACCAAGAAACCTTCCCCGACTTCATCTTGATGTTCATGCCACCATGCGGCCCGCACTTGACCCCGCTTGCCACCGGGTCCCTCGAACGAAGCCTACTTGTCTTCTCCACACCGGAGGCCTCAGCGGCGACGACCTTTCGCACTTGTTTTTCACCCGCACCAACACCGGTCAAGCCGCAACCCGCACCCGCAATACTTAGCCAAGAATCGGTCCACACAACGTTGTCAATCACTCATCACACAAGGAAGCGACCATCCACCGGTCCTCGAACCACACATGGTCCTCAATCTCCCCCTTGATGAGTGCATTGACAACACCCACATGAAAGTAACAAGAGAGAAAAGAAAAAAAAAGAAATGAACAAAAAGAAACTCCAACAAGCGACCGAAAGCCAAATAAAGGCAAAGAGCAAGATCACTTGAAGAAGACAAGTCTCGGACCCCTTAGGCAAGGGCAACGGCTCGACGGATCCGAGACAAAACAAAGCTCAAGCAAAGAGCGTGAACCACCAAAACAAAACTCGAAAAAACCACAAAGAGCTCCCCTGCACACATGCAAGCTTCACACGAACCAATGCACCTCCCCCGGACGAATGTATGCGGACCACTGAAAACGGGGCAGGCTGCAGCAATTTCGGCTCACACCGGTCGGACCGGTCATCACCACCGGTCGACCGGTGCCTAAGATGTGCACGGGACCATGACTCACACCGGTCGGACCGGTGCTCCTCACCGGTTAGACCGGTGTACAACGAAACCCGAAATGGCTCGAAACCACCTGAAAACCTTCTAAATGCGTTCAGCAAGCCATTTCAAGCTCAAACTTCTCCCCCTTGTTGGCAATGCATGAATCAAGCCAAAAATGCAAAACTTTCAACCTAAAGCTTCTCAAATAGACAAAATTCAACAAAGAATGCTACACATGTCCAAATGAGCAAGTTAGATACTCTAATAGCTTCGTATCGATCTCAACTACATGATCACCAAGTTTCACAACCATTGGACGAAGCTAAGATGGATTTGACCAATTTTGCGAAAAAACATGCCTCTCATGAGCAATGTCCTAAACATGATCAAGGCATATCAAAATGGCAAAGCCACACAAACTTCATGCTAGGACAGCCATTCTAATCATAAGATCATCACAAACACCCACAAGCACCTCATGTCATGTCAAAGCCACCGAGCCATGTGCCTACTTCTATGTATGAGACTTCTCATTGGTAGGCATCATGCAACGGTTTAGCACCCAAAGCAAATTAAATTCAGCACATATGACATGGGAGCACATTTTCCAAGCATTTTTCATTTCATTTTCAGATTTATAATTGGTACATGAAATGTCTTTGCGACAAAAAGGAACTTATGCCCCAGCACAAGATGAAGCAAGAGGGCTAAACATCCATGATGGCAAATGAGCCTTTGACCCCATATGATCAATAAACTAGCTATCCAACCACAAATTGAGCATAGCAAAGCCACTAAAACATGTCAAGATCATGTAAAGGCATTTACACATGAGAGCGCATACATGGGACATTTTCAAAAACATAGCTATCAACCATGGATTATTCATCAAGATCATCAAGAGCTAAGCCAAACTAACCATAGCATACCAAACAAGCTCACAAAGACATATATCAACATATATCTCATTCCATGGTGAACAATGTATATCGGAGAAGCTTTTCCTATCCAATGCATATGATACAAAATGCATACAATCTAAGATACAAGGATGCCTATACATCATGTTACATATGCTATGCCAAATGCAAGAAATGCACAAAGGAAAGCTATACATATGCTACAAAGGAGCTCCCACACAAAACTTACAAACCACCGGCTCCTCGAGGGGAGGCAAAAAGGGCTCGACACCACCGGCAAAAGAGCAAAGGAGCACAAAACTCACAAGCTCCCCCTAAACTCATGCATTAAGGCCAAAGAGCATACAAAGCTCACCTTACACACATAAGATAGGGCAAAGAGCAAAAGGAACCAAGTGGCTTGACCAAGGTCACACACTTGAAGGTCACAAATTCACTTACCTTTATCATTTCTTCAAAATTCACTCATCCTTGTCCACCATCCCCGAAAGTGATGTACCTCCATGTCACCACCGGGATATGAGACCGAAGAACCACCCCCCGATATCAACCAAATGTTCTCCGGGCCATCCACCGCAACTCAAAACCAATAGCGAGAGCGAGAGAGAGCAAACGACTCAACACCGGGATTAGTTCCAAAAGTGTAAAACCGGTGCCTAGCCATTTGCTCGAAAGTGGGGTTAGCACAAACCAAACCATCTTTCCTACCAAAGCTACCTCCACGAACACCACCACGGTAACCACAATGAGGTAACCAAACCCTCTCTACCGGAGGAGGACCAAAACCACGAAAGAAAACCCGTGGACCGTCCCTCCTCTCCTTCTCAAAACTACGGATCCTCCCATCCCCATATTGAGCACGAGGATGAGAATACCTAGCAACCGACCTCCCGCAAACTTTCCGGCCCAACCACCGAACCATGAACTCTAGAACCAAACCTCGCACCCGTACGAGCACGAAACCCAAGCTGGCACTGTCCCGGAGCCCGCACCGGTCCGACCGGTGCCCCTCACCGTCCGACCGGTGTAGCACGGTCGGCAACACCTCCAATAGCCTTCGGCTCTCCCCAAGCCCGAACTATCCTCACACTCTCCTTGGCCCCGGGCAACCGCACTCGAGGCTCAAGTACACCATCGAAAGGGTGGTACTTGTCCTTGTTAGCCCACTCCTTCGCCATTCTCTCCTCACGCTTCCTCTTGAAGCAAAACGCTCTCTTGTAACCATCCTTTCCACAAAACTCACAATGGAAACGGATTGATGCGGGCTTAGGCTTGGGATGAGGCTCTTCACAAGGCTTCTCACTTGGTTTCTCACTAGGCGTTTCACTAGACTTCTCACTCGGTTTTTCTCTTGGTTGGTTTGGCTTGGATGCAAACTTGTCTTTGGGTGTGGGTTGTGGTGGAACTAAAACATTCCCAAATTTCCTTTCTCTCTCACCACCGCCCTCACCAACCTTATCCAATCCCAAAGCCCAAGCTGTCAAAGCGCTTACGGCTAGAATCATCATACCTAGCCGAGGTTCTTGACTCGACAACCAACTCAACGCTTCACGCAACTTATCATTCTCATCTTGCAAGCGACCAACACATTTTGCAAGATCCAAATTCTTCATAGCATGCAACTCACAAGTAGAACAAGAAGTAGGAATAGGCACTTTCAAATCGGCCTCTAGCGAACCAATGCGAGAACGAAGCTCAACAATTTTCTCATGCAAACCGGGGCAAGAAGTGCAAGCACCAAGCAAAGTGGGTCTAGATTGTAGCTCAGCCAACTCAACCCTAAGCACATCTAGTTCCTCACACTTGGAGGCATACTTCTCCCTAAGATCGGTCAAGTCAGCTAGGAAAGCGAGCAATCAGCACAATCATTTTCATCGAAACAACGGGGCTAGCCTTAAGCGAATCAATTTCAAGCTTGCTATAAGAACCTGTGTTTCTAGCTCGGCCCACTCTAGTCCTAGCATTCTCGAGCAAAGATCTAAGCTCCTTCCTAAGCTTCTTAGCCTCTCTAAGCATGTGATCGCGATTATCAAGCAAGTCAACCAACTCCTCATTCTCCTTGCGCAAAGAAGAGAGCTCATCACATACCTCATCCTCGGAATCCAAGTCCGAGGCGTCCTTCTGGCTTCTCTTGCTACTAGAGCTACGAGCCATGCCGCAGAAGTCGTCCTTGAGGCTTAGGCCTGTCACACAAAGGCCGTTGAGATACTTGCCGAGGTTCTTCTTCTTCTTCTTCTTCTTCTTCTTCTTCTTGTCATCCTCTTCGTCTTCATCACTTGAGCTTGAAGACGTGTCCTCGGAATCGGACTCGATGTCGCTTGATCTCTTCATCTTCTCTCGAGACCGAGCCTTCTTCCCATGTTCATGATCCTTCTTCTTGAACTTCTTCCTCTTGTCCATGAACTTGTGCTTGTCGTGGTTGTTCACCTTCGGACACTCGGCGAAATAGTGTCCAGTCTTGCCGCACTTGAAGCATGTCCTCGTGTTCCTCCTCATGTTCACCCGGTTCTCGTGCAGCCTCTCGAACCGCCTCGTTAGGAGCGCCAGCTCGTCCTCTCCAAGCACGTCGAACTCCTCATCTGGCATAGACATCAAAGAGGACAAAGAGAACATCCTGGTGGATGGGTTAGTGTTAGCCTTTCCATTTGAACCACCGATGAGGGCGAGACTATGAGAGTTAGTCGAGCCCTCGATCTTGGCCGTCATGCCCCTATCCACATCGCCGACTTGAGCTTCGAGAACGGCTCGTTCACCGTCGAGTGTCATACTTCTCGACTCCACAATGTCCTTGAACTTTACGCCCCATATTGTACGATCCAAAGAGTGTAAGAGCTTGACCGCTCTATCATGATCATCGTACGGGAGCACGTCCACATTGGCCCTCATGTTGTTCACAACCACCGTGAACCTCTGAAACAAGGCATCGATGGACTCACCGGGGAGATGAGTGAAGTTCTCGTACTCTCTCCAGTAGGTCGCATACATCCGTGCCTGAACCTGGGCATTCCCAACATGAGCCTCCTTCAGCACCGACCAAATTCTACAAGCCAAGTGCTCGGTGTGCACCCGATCGAACTCAGGCTGACACAAAGCACGAAACAAGTAGTCGACCGCCTTATTGTTGGTGTCGAATCTTTCCCTCGATCCTAGAGCGAGGAAGTCCATCGGCTGGACATAGCCTGTGTCCACCGTGACATCCCAAAGGATCTGACCCTTTCCGCGGAGAAACACACCCATCCGCTTGCTCCACATCTGGTAGTTCTTGCCATCGAAGTGTGGAGAACCCGAACACCGTTCCTGGTACGCCATTCTTGGATCTTAGACCGGTTAGAGTCAACAAAAACCCGAACCGGCTCGATACCACTTGAAGGACCGAAACGGCGAACCGAGAGAAGGAAGTGAATGGGAGCCGATAAAAATTCTTCTCGAAGGAGATGGAAACTCCAACAAGATGAAAGCGGCTTCCAACACACTTCTCCAACTCACTACCCAAGTTGGTCAAGCCCACGTAGCCACCGGAGTGCCACCGGACCTAGGAACCAACACACAACTTTCCGACCCGAGAACGCAACGGAACACCAAACCTCGAGTCTACGGACCCACACCGGTGAGACCGGTGAGCACCACCGCCGACCGGTCCCCGCCGGTGGTGAAACCGAGCAACTTTCACTAAGTGGCTCTACACCGGTCGAGCCGGTGAGACGCACCGGTCGGACCGGTCCACGGCCGAAAGCCCCCAAAGCACCAAACGAGGCCAACCGACCACCAAACTGACCCAAACTCGAAACAGCGGCAACACGAGACAACGGCGAACACACCCGGACGTTCACCCGAGCAAAAACCCACCGAGGGTTGCACCGATCAGATCGGTCAAGAGCACCGATCGACCGGTGTAGCCCGGGCGCTCGGGATGAACAAGACACTGCGGGTCAACTCCCCCAAATCCAAACCACGATCTCCCGAATCGCTCCACGGACTTGAACAAGACTTTAGGGATATTAGGAACACCTCATGAGGAGTCCATAGCCAAGTTTAATCCCACCAAAACTCGTCCAAAAAGGAGGAATCAAGGAAATCCCGCCAAGAGCACTTCCAACCCAAGAACTCCAGAAACCCCAAAATCGAGCACATTTACTCATGGATTTGGGAGGGGAATCACAGCCCAAATAACCACGAAGGGTTCCCACAAATTCCCCCCATCAAATCCCCAAGAGAAAGGTCTCGAGAACAACCCAAAGAAATCACCAAGAGAGGGCTCCGAAAATCACCACCAAGAACAACCGGGGAAAACACATCCAAACCTTGAGGAACCACGCCGAATCATCTATACATGAAACAAAGGTTCATACAATGTCTAGCAAGCCGCCCGATCATCCATCACTCTCAACAAGATCTCTCCATGAAGCTCTCTTGCTAGTCCTATGAAAAACCTAAGGAAATAAGAAGGGAAAATAGGAAAACAAATGAGCTAGGGTTCCAAGAGTTGGCTGCCATCCTCTCACCTCTTGGGTTATATGGAGGCAACCGAAAGTCTAAAATACCCTTTCCTAATACCTAGGGATACAAGCCCCTCAAGGGCGGATTTGGAAGTCTTCATGTCTTCACCATCGGACGGATGCCCGGTGACCGCACCCTGCATAGCCTCGACGCAAGCCATGCGATCCCGACACGTGTCCTGCGCTTCGAAAATTCCGGACCGCGTCGTCGCACACCGGTCGACCGGTGCTCCTCACCGGTCGAGCCGGTCCCCACCGGTCAAACCGGTCGGACCGGTCCGGCGGCGCTGCAAAGACCGTCTTCGGTTCTTCGGTCTTGGCTTTGTGGATCAACCAAGGAACCCAGTGGTTTTCTGGTGAACCACCAGAAACCCCGCGAACTTGGTGTAACCTCCGCCAATCTCCACTCATGACTCGGCTCCCACGTAGTCCCGGCTCGACCTTGGTTTTGAGGCTCAACCAAGAAACCGTCCCCGATTTCATCTTGCTGTTCATGCCACTATGCGGCTCGCACTTGACCCCGCCGGCCACCGGGTCCCTCGAACGAAGCCTACTTGTCTTCTCCACACCCGGAGGCCTCACCGGCGACGACCTTTCGCACTTGTTCTTCACCCGCACCAACACCGGTCAAGCCGCAACCTCGCACCTCGCAATACTTAGCCAAGAATCGGTCCACACAACGTTGTCAATCACTCATCACACAAGGAAGCGACCATCCACCGGTCCTCGAACCACACATGGTCCTCACAATCGGATGGTAAACACCGGGTTAGGAGTTGGACGGGACATTCCGCCGTGATACGTGCTCACATCGCCAATCGAATCTGAACCAAGTCCCTCCTACACCACAAGAATTAGCAATGGATCCCGCGATGCGGCGGTTGTTTACGGCACGGATGCGGCTAATTCGAACCTCACCACCACTCGTCCGGAATGCGCAAGCACGGCGGGAACCGGCCGCCACCACGGGGACCCCCACCACCTCCGGCACTAGTGAACAAGCATAGAGAGTTCATGAGCCACCACCCGCCCACTTACTCGATTCGGTGGATCCCCTTGATGCGATGATTGGCTCAAGACCGAGGACCATGTGTGGTTCGAGGACCGGTGGATGGTCGCTTCCTTGTGTGATGAGTGATTGACAACGTTGTCCGGACCGATTCTTGGCTAAGTATTGCGGGTGTAGGTTGCGGCTTGACTCGTGTTGGTGCGGGTGAAGAACAAGCTGTGAAAGGTCGTTGCCGGTGAGGCCTCCGGGTGTGGAGAAGACAAGTAGGCTTCGTTCGAGGGACCCGGTGGCCGTGGGATCAAGTGCGGGCCGCATGGTGGCATGAACGGCTACATGAAGTGGTGGACAGTTTCTTGGTAGAGCTTCAAAACCAAGGTCGAGCCGGGACTACATGGGAGCCAAGTCATGAGTGGAGATTGGCAGAGGATACACCGAGTTCGCGGGATTTGCGTGGTTCACCGGAAAACCACTAGGTTACTCGGTTGAGCCACAAAACCGAGGCCGAAGACTCGACGAGGAGGTGCGGCCACCGGGCCGGTTCAACCGCCCAGAGGGGCGGTCGGGACCGCCCGGGGCCGGTCGGATTGCCGGACCGGCCTAACCGCCCGTGGGGGCGGTCGACCGCCCTTGCCGCCGACGCCGATATGCTTCGAAGCGGAGGACATGCGTCGGGATCGCAAGGTTTGCGTCGAGGCTAAGCGAGGTTGCGGTCGCCGGGCATCCGTCCGATGAAGAAATTCCGAAGACTTCCAAATCCACCCTTGAGGGGCTTGTATCCCTAGTTATTAGGTTAGGGTAGTTTAGTCTTTTGGGTGGCTCCATATATACTCATTGAGTGGATAGATGGCAGCCAACTATTGGAACCCTAGCTCATTTGTTTTGCCATTTTTGTTCTCCATTTTCCCTAGTTTTTCCTAGGACTAGCTTGAGAGCTTCATGTGAGATTTAGAGAGAGGGATGGATGTTTTGGTGGCAAGCTAGACCTTGTACGAACCTTTCATGGTATGTATAGATGGTTCGGCATTGTTCCTCAAGGTGGTTTTCCCGTCCTTCTTTGTGTTGATTTTCGGAGCTCTTTGTTGGCGGTGTTTTGAGGACGATTTCTTGGGGTTTTTGGTGGGTGTCACGTATGAGGTCCTTGTGCCTCTTTGGCTAGTGACTTTGCCCCCAAATCACTCTTGAATCGGACTCGTTTTGGTGGTTTCTCGAGTTGGGCGAGTTCTTGACCTAGAGAGGCGATTTCTTCGATTCCTCTTGATTGTGAGCGACTCGGGTCGATTCCTTTGAGGTAGAGGCTGCTCGGGAGGTAACCCGGCTATTCCCGAAGTTTTGCTCCAATCCGTGGAGTGATTCGAGAGATCGGGCGCGAGAAATTTAGGGTTTGACCCGGGGCCGTTTTTTTACGGGAGAGGCGGTCTAACCGCCGGGAGGGGCGGTCTAACCGCCCGGGGTTTCTAGGTCAAAGTTTTTTTTTTCACCAGATTTTCCTCTCGTGAGTTTGTTCACCTTGATCGAGAGGAGCGTCCGGGTGAAATTTCGGGTCGTTCTCGTGCCGTTTGCTAGGTGTTACTGGGTTGGAGTTCGACCACCCCTAGGGCTGCGGGTGCAGTTTTGGTTTTCACCAAGATTTTCTGGTAGCTAGCATGGCCTTGACCAGAGATCTTTGTTGGTGAAACCGTGGTGCGTTTTGGTGCTCGGAAGAGGTGTTTCGGAAGATTTCTGGGTTACCAGGTGGAGGCGTTCTAACCGCCCCCTATACCCGGTCTAACCGCCCCCTCTGGACAACCGGCTTTCGAGTTGTTTCCGCTGTCGTGGGTGCGTGTGTGTTGAGGTTGCTGGTAGAGTTTGTTCCTAGGACCAGTAGCACTCCAGTGGCTACGTGGTTTTGGCAAACGGAAGGTAGAAGTGCGGAGCGTGTGATTTTGGGGGTCCGACCGAGCGAGTTCATCTTGTCGGAGTTTCAATCTCCTTCGAGAAGAATTTTCATCGGCTCCCATTCACTCCCCCCCCCCCCGTCCGGTCGCCTAATCGGTCCTTCAAGTGGTATCGAGCCGGTTCGGGTCTTTATTGACTCTAACCGTCTAAGATCCAAGGATGGCGTACCGGAGAACGGGGTTCGGGTCCTCCACACTTCATGGCAAGAACTACCGGATGTGGAGTAAGCGGATGGGTGCGTTCCTCCGCGGAAAGGGTCGGATCCTTTGGGATGTCACGGTGGACACAGGGCTATGTCCGGCCGATGGACTTCCTTGCTCCGGGATCGAGGGACAGATTCGACGCCAACAACAAGGCGGTCGACTACTTGTTTCGTGCTCTGTGTCAGCCTGAGTTCGATCGGGTGCACACCGAGCACTTGGCTTGTAGAATTTGGCTGTCTTTGAAGGAGGCTCATGTTGGGAGTGCCCAGGTTCAGGCACGGATGTATGCGACCTACCGGAGAGAGTACGAGAACTTCACTCATCTCCCCGGTGAGTCCATCGATGCCTTGTTTCAGAGTTTCACGGTGGTTGTGAACAACATGAGGGCCAATGTGGACGTGCTCCCGTACGATGATCATGATAGAGCGGTCAAGCTCTTACACTCCTTGGATCGTACAATATGGGGCGGAAAGTTCGAGGTCATTATGGAGTCGGAGAAGTATGACACTCGACCGTGAACGAGCCGTTCTCGAAGATCAAGTCGGATGAGGTGAATAGGGGCATGAGCGCAAGCTCGAGGGCCCGACCGATTCCCATAGTCTTGCCCTCGTTGGTGGTTCGAAAAGAAAGGCTAACACTAACCCATCCACCAGGATGTTCTCTTTATCCTCTTTGATGTCTATGCCAGATGAGGAGTTCGATGTGCTTGGAGAGGACGAGCTGGCGCTCCTGATGAGGCGGTTCGAGAGGCTGCACGAGAACCGAGTGAACATGAGGAGGAACACGAGGACATGCTTCCAGTGCGGCAAGCCAGGACACTTCGTCACCGACTGCCCGGAGAAGGTCAAGAACAAGGACGGCTACAAGCACAAGCCGAGGAACGATGGCAAGTACCGCCGAGGTGCGACCACAAGAGCAAGTACAAGAACAAGCACAAGGACGAGCGACGATCGAGGAAGAAGGAGAGCCGAGGCAAGGCCCGAGCGATGGTTGGTGCGAGCGACGTCGACTCCAGTTCCGTGTACTCCACCTCGAGCTCGAGTAGCAGTGAAGACGAAGGTGATCGTCGCAAGGGCAAGAAGTCGTCCAAGAACCTGAGCGGGCTGAGCTGCTTCGCTAGAGACGGCTTCTGCACCATGGCGCTGAGCTCCGGCAGCAAGAAGAGCACACAGAGCGACTCGGACTCTGAGTCCGACGACAAGGTGCGTGATGAGCTTCCCTTCTTGCACCAGGAGAATGAACGGCTTGGTACTTTGCTTGATAATCGTGATGACATGCTTAGAGAAGCAAAGAAAATGAGAAAAGAGCTTAGGGCTTCACTCGAGGATGCTAGGACTAGAGTGGCTGAGCTAGAAACACGGGTGCTTGATAGCAAGCTTGAGATTGATTTCCTTGAGGCTAGCCCTGTTGTTTCGGATGAGGTTGATTTTCTTTGATTGCTCCATCTTTCTTGCCGATCTTGCTTTGTTCAACAAAAAGCATGCCTCCAAGTGTGAGGAACTAGATGTGCTTTGCTAGGTGCTTGCACTTCTTGCCCCGTTTTGCATGCTAAAATTGATGAGATGCATGCTTACACTAGTTCTCTTGAGGATAAACCGAAAGAACCCATGCCTACATCATGTTCTACCCGTGAAATGCATGCTTTGAAAAATTTGGAACTTGCACATTATGTTGATCGTTTGCGGGATGAGAATGATGAGTTGAGAAAGTTGATGGGTTGGTTGTCCGGTCATGAGCCTCGGTTGAGGATGATGATCGAGGCATTTAAGAGGCGAGGATGGTGAGGGACTTGGGGCAAACAAGGTTGGTGAGGGAAGTGGAGAGAATATCCCGCAGCCACCAAAAACCCACCACAAAAATGATATCCCTCCTAAACCCAACCATCTAAGGAAGCGACTAGACACAACCCCGGCTCCACCCGTGTTTCCTACACCCACAAATGATCTCCAAAAGCCTATCAAGTTTGTGAGAACTTCGGGTAAAGTGTTCTTTGGGAAAGAGAGTGAGAAGGCTAGTGAGGAGAAACCGGTGAAGAAGTTGAGTGGAGAGAAACCAAGTGAGCAGCCCCAATCCAAGCCTAAACCTAAACTTGTGAGGTTCCATTGTGGCTATTGTGGGAAAGAGGCCACAAGGATGAGTTTTGCTTCAAGAGGAAGCGAGAAGAGAGGATGGCAAAGGAGTGGGCGAACAAGGATAGGTACAACCCTTCCCAAGGTGTACCTAAGCCTCGTATGCCACCGCCCGGGGGGTAAAGCCGTGGTGAGAAGTTTTCCGGCATGGGGAGATGCAAGTTCCCGCAGCCGAGGAGCGGTTCCGGAGGGGGCCGTCGACCGGCCCGGCTAGGCGGTTCAACCGCCCCCCCGCATTTCCCCGGGGCGGAGTGGTTTTCGAGGTGGTGAGTCGAGAGGTTTCGTTCCGTAGGTGGTGTTGCTGGTGGTTGGTCCGGGAGAGTCGGCGGGTGGTCGGTTGCTAGGCATTCTCCCCCTCGAGTTCACTACGGGGATGGGAGGAGTCGTAGCTTTGAGGAGGAGAGGAGGGATGGTCCACGAGCTCTCTTTCGTGGTTTTGGTCCTCCTCCGGGCAGCGAGGGTTGGTTTTCTCGGAGTGGTTACCGAGGTGGTGTTCGTGGTGGTACGTGTGGTAGGAAAGATGGCTTGATGTGTGCTAACCCCACTTTCGATTGCTCGACATTGGTTTTACTCTTTTGGTACTAACCCCGGTCTTTCGGGTCGTTTGTTCGCTCACGTGCTCATTTTTGAATTTCGGGTGGGAGACTTGAAGAACATTTGGTTGATTGACTCCGGTTGATCGAGGCATATGACCGGAGACAGGGGGTGGTTCTCAAGTCTCATCCCGTGCCGACGAAGAGGTACATCACTTTTGGGGACAATGGGTGTGGGCGTGTGCTTTCGAAGGTGAGATTAAGGTGAGTGACAAGGTAACTCGAGGCGTGTTGCTCTTGTTCAATCGGCGGGGTACAATCGCTCTTTGTGTCTCGGTTGTTGGATGAGGGTTTTGAGGTGTTGTTTCGGCCCGGTGGTTCTCGGATTTTGGACTCTCGAGGGGACCTTGTCTGTATGGTCGTTCCCGAGGGTCAGGTGTTTCGTGCTGATTTTTCTCAGTCTTCGGGTGTGGAGTGTTGTTTCTTGGCTGGTTCTTCGTGTGAGTTGTGGAGGAGGCATAGGAAGTTGGGACACTTGAGCTTTGACTTTTGTCTTGCTTGAGTAAACTTAACTTGGTCCGAGGATTGCCACGATTGAGGTTGAGAAAGAGTTGGTTTGTGCGCCATGTAGGCATGCCAAGATGGTAGCCTCTTCTCACCCGCCTCTCACCGATTTGATGAGCGAGCGTCCATGCGAGCCGCTCCATATGGACCTTGTTGGCCTAGCTCGTGTGCGATCCGCGGGTGGGAAGTGGTATGTCCTTGTTGTGGTGGACGACTATTCTCGGTATGCGTGGGTGTTCTTTCTCAAGGATAAGGGGGAGGCGTTTTGTTTTGTTCGAGATCTAGTCTTGAGGTTGAGGAACGAGAGGCACGGAGATGCCATACGAGCTATCCGCGGTGATAATGGCTCGGAATTCAGAAACTCCCGTTTTGAAACCTTTTGCCATGACTTGGGTCTTGAGCACCAGTTTTCGAGTCCGTATACGCCTCCCCGGAATTTTGTTGTGGAAAGGAAGAACGGGACCTTGTGCGAGATGGCTCGGACGATGCTTGATGAGCATAGGACTCCGAGGAGGTATTGGGCCGAGGCCGTAAATACCGCGTGCTATGTGTCGAACGAGATCTACCTCGAGTGCACAAGAAGAAAACATGCTATGAGTTGATGCATGGTCGCACACCCAAGGTGAGTCACTTCCATGTCTTTGGTTGCAAGTGTTTCATTCTGAAGAAAGGCAGGAAGTTGGATAAGTTTGAGGCTAGGTCTGTCGATGGTATTTTCTTTGGTTATGCATCTCATTCTAGAGCATATCGTGTGCTCAATCTTGAAACTAACCAAATCGTGGAGACTTGTGAGGTAACCTTCGACGAGACAGAGCCACATAGTCAGCTTGTCTTTGAGTGTGCAGGTGATGATGAGCTTGGCGAGGAGATCTTTCTGGAGGAGGAGCATGAACATGGAGATGATGAAGATGGCGGTGCGGTGCCCCCGCCGAACATGTACCCACTACTTCGACTATGGTGATGGACGGACCCTCTACTACACCTACGACGACAAATCAAGAACGAGGAGAAGCTGATGTTGAGGGGGGAGGTAGCATCGAGGCGAGAACCTCCCCGGCGAGTACAAGTGGATCACCCAACTTCGAGGATCATCGGTGACGTGAATGAACGCACTACACGGTCAAGGGTTCGAATCAATTCCCATTTCGCTCATGCTGCATTTGTTGCTACTTTTGAGCCAAAAGACATTGGACACGCACTATCTGATCACAATTGGGTTAATTCGATGCATGAGGAGTTGGAGAACTTTGAGAGGAATCAGGTTTGGGAGTTAGTTGACCCTCCCCCAGGGTGTAAGCCGATTGGTACAAAGTGGGTGTGGAAGAACAAAGAGGGAGATAAAGGTGAGATTGTGAGGAACAAGTCGAGACTTGTTGCTCAAGGGTTCAGTCGAAGGAGGGGATTGACTACGAGGAGACCTTTGCTCCCGTAGCCCGTTTGGAGGCGATTAGGATCCTTCTATCCTTTTCCATGGCTAAAGGGTTCAAGTTGCGCCAAATGGATGTGAAGAGTTCTTTTCGAATGGTGTGTTGGAGGAATAAGTGTATGTGAGGCAACCTCCGGGGTTTGAGAGTGAGAAGTACCCCCACCGGGTGTACAAGTTGAGGAAGGCGCTATATGGATTGAAGCGGGCGCCTAGAGCTTGGTATGGTAGGTTGAGGGGGTTCTTGTTTGAGAGGTTTTGAGATGGGGAAGGTCGATCAGACCTTGTTTTTGCTAAGGCGGGGCGAGAGATATCCCGATTGTGCGGGTGTATGTGGATGATATTGTCTTTGGTGGCTCGTCTAACTCTCTTGTTGCAAGGTTTGCGAGAGGATATGAGCGAGGGAATTTGAGATGAGCATGATGGGCGAGTTCTTTGTTCTTCCTCGGGCTACAAATCAAACAATCAAAGGAAGGAACATTTGTGCACCAAGCTAAGTACACCAAGGACATTGTGCGGAAGTTCAAGATGGAGGACTCCAAGGCTATGACGACGCCGATGAGTACGACTACAGCTCTTGATGCGGACGAGGAAGGTGAACATGTGGACCAGAAGGAGTACCGAAGCATGATCGGGTCACTCCTCTACTTGACGGCGACGAGGCCGGACATCCAGTTCTCGGTATGTCCGTGCGCTCGTTTTCAAGGGTCTCCGAGGACTTCGCATCGGCAAGCGGCGAAGCGAATTTTCGGTACTTGCGTCACACTCCCGACTTCGTCCTTTGGTACTTCGCGTCCTCTCCTTTGGCGCTTCATGGTTTTTCGGACGCGGATTTTGACGGGTGTAGGTTGGATAGGAAGTCTACTTGCGACTTGCCGCTTTTTGGGTTCTTCTTTGGTGTCTTGGTCTTCCCGCAAACAATCGAGTGTTGCTCAATCCACTACCGAGGCCGAGTACGTTGTCGCCGCTAGTTGTTGCTCTCGGCTCCTTTGGATTTCATACACCATGAGTGCCTTTGGTGAGGAGTATACCCATGTCCAACTTCAATGTGATAGCACAAGTGCCATAAGCGTTGCAAAGAACCCGGTGCTCCATTCCAAAACCAAGCACATAGAAGTGAGGTACCATTTTTCGAGAGACAACCTAGAGAAAGAGAAGATAGCCTTGATCCATGTACCCACACATGACCAACTAGCTGATATTTTCACCAAACCCCTAGATCAAGCAACTTTCACTCGTTTGCGGGGGGAACTTGGTGTGTGTTTGATTTCTTGAGTTGGTGTGTGGGATCTCCTTTGTAGCATATGTATAGCTTTCCTTTGTGCATTTCTTGCATTTGGCATGGCATATGTAACATGATGTATAGGCATCCTTGTATCTTAGATTGCACACATTTTGTATCATATGCATTGGATAGGAAAAGCTTCTCCTATATACATTGTTCACCATGGGATGCTATATATGTCTTTGTGAGCTTGTTTGGTATGCTATGGTTAGTTTGGCTTAGCTCTTGATGATCTTGATGAATAATCCATGGTTAATGGCTATTTTTTTTGAAAAATGTCACGTATATGCTCTCTCATGTGTAAATGCCTTTATATGATCTTGACATGCTTTAGTGGCTTTGCTATGCTTAATTTGTGGTTGGATAGCTAGTTTATTGATCATATGGGGCCAAAGGCTCATTTGCCATCATGAATGTTTAGCCCTCTTGGTTTATCTTGTGGAGGGGCATAAGTTCCTTTTTGTCGCAAAGACATTTCATGTACCATTCATAAATCTGAAAATGAAATGTAAAATGCTTGGAAAATGTGCTCCCATGTCATATGTGCTGAAATTAATTTGCTTTGGGTGCTAAACCGTTGCATGATGCCTACCAATGAGAAGTAGGCACATGGCTTGGTGGCTTTGACATGACATGAGGTGCTTGTGGGTGTTTGTGATGGTCTTATGATTAGAATGGCTGTCCTAGCATGAAGTTTGTGTGTCTTTGCCATTTTGACATGTTTTCCTCATGTATAGGTATTTTCTTATGAGAGAGTAACTTTTCGCAAAATTACTCAAATCCTTTTTAGCTTTATCCATTAGTTGTGAAACTTGGTGATCATGTAGTTAAGGTCATTACGAACCTGTAGAGTATCTAACTTGCTCATTTGGACTTGTGTAGCTCCTTGTGATGAATTTTGTATATTTGAGAAGCTATATGTTGAAACTTTTCGCATTTTGCCTTGATTTATGCATTGTCAACAAGGGGGAGAAGTTTGTGCATGATTTGGGCACACGGGAGCTAATGGAAGGTGTCCAAAGCGGTTTAGCAATTTTCGGAGAAGTTTTTGCGGGGGCGGTCACATGGGGCGGTCTAACCTCCCGGGGGGCGGTCACATGACCGGGGGCGGTTTAACCGGCTGTGCGAGCGGTTTAACCGCCCTATGCGATGTGAGCTTGGTTTTCTCTTTGTCATGCATTTCCAAGTGACCGTCTTGCATGCTTTGGCTTAGGGGGTGCTTGCATATGTGCGGGGGGAGCTCTTTGTGGTGTTCGAGCTTTGGTTCGGTGGTTTGCGCTCTTTGTTTGAGCATGGTTTTGTCTCGGATGTGTCGAGCCATTGCCCTTGCCTAAGGGGTCCGAGACTTGTTCTTCTTCAAGTGATCTTGCTCTTTGCCTTTCTTTGGCTTTCGATCACTTGTTGGAGTTTTTCTTTTAGTAGTTTCTTTTCTTTTCTTTTTCTCGTTGGTTACAAATCATGTGTGTTCTCAATGCGCTCATCAAGGGGGAGATTGAGGACCATGTGTGGTTCGAGGACCGGTGGATGGTCGCTTCCTTGTGTGATGAGTGATTGACAACGTTGTGTGGACCGATTCTTGGCTAAGTATTGCGGGTGCGAGGTTGCGGCTTGACTCGTGTTGGCGCGGGTGAAGAACAAGCGCGAAAGGTCGTTGCCGGTGAGGCCTCCGGGTGTGGAGAACACAAGTAGGCTTCGTTCGAGGGACCCGGTGGCCGGTGGGGTCAAGTGCGGGCCTCATGGTGGCATGAACGGCTAGATGAAGTCGTGGACGGTTTCTTGGTAGAGCCTCAAAACCAAGGTCGAGCCGGGACTACGTGGGAGCCAAGTCATGAGTGGCGATTGGCGGAGGCTACACCGAGTTCGCGGGGTTTGCAGTGGTTCACCAGAAAACCACTGGGTTACTCGGTTGAGCCACAAAACCAAGGACGAAGACTCAACGAGGAGGTACGGCCACCCAGGCCGGTTCAACCGCCCCGGAGGGGCGGTCAGACCGCCTGGGGCCGGTCGGATTGCCGGGCCGGTCTAACCGCCCGGGGGGCGGTCTGACCGCCCGGCCACCGGCGCCGAGATGCTTCGAAGCGGAGGACACGCGTCGGGATCGCAAGGCTTGCGTCGAGGCTAAGAAGGTTGCGGTCGCCGGGCATCCGTCCGATGAAGAAATTCCGAAGACTTCCAAATCCGTCCTTGAGGGGCTTGTATTCCTAGTTATTAGGTGAGGGTAGTTTAGTCTTTTGGTTGCCTCCATATATACTCATTGAGTGGATGGATGGCAGCCAACTCTTGGAACCCTAGCTCATTTGTTTTACCATTTTCGTTCTCCCTTTTCCCTAATTTTTCCTAGGACTAGCTTCGAGCTTCATGTGAGATCTAGAGAGAGGGATGGATGTTTGGGTGGCAAGCTAGATCTTGTACGAACCTTTCATGGTATGTATAGATGGTTCGGCGTTGTTCCTCAAGGTGGTTTTCCCGTCCTTCTTTGTGTTGATTTTCGGAGCTCTTTGTTGGCGGTGTTTTGAGGACGATTTCTTGGGGTTTTTGGTGGGTGTCACGAATGAGGTCCTTGTGCCTCTTTGGCTAGTGACTTTGCCCCCAAGTCTCTCTTGAATCGGACTCGTTTTGGTGGTTTCTCGAGTTGGGCGAGTTCTTGACCTGGAGAGACGATTTCTTCAATTCCTCTTGATTGTGAGCGACTCGGATCGATTCCTTTGAGGTAGAGGTTGCCCGGGAGGTAACCCGGCTATTCCGAAGTTTTTTCGCAATCCGTGGAGTGATTCGGGAGAACGGGCATGAGGAAGTTAGGGTTTGACCCGCGGCCGCTGTTTTTACGGGAGAGGTGGTCTAACCGCTTGGAGGGGGCGGTCTAACCGCCACGGGGTTTACTGAGTCAAAGTTTTGTTTCGCCGGATTTTCCTCTCGTGAGTTTGTTCGCCTTGATCGGAGGAGCGTCCGGGTGAAATTTCGGGTCGTTCTCGTGCCGTTTGCTAGGTGTTCTTGGTTGGAGTTCGTTCTCGGGTACGGGAGGTTAGACCACCCTTGGTAGCCGGTCTAACCGCCCCTAGGCCCCCGGGTGGAGTTTTGGTTTTCGCCAAGATTTTTCGGTAGCTAGCATGGCCTTGACCGAGAGATCTTTGTTGGTGAAACCGTGGTGCGTTTTGGTGCTCGGAAGAGGTGTTTCGGAGGATTTTTGGGTTACCGGGTGGAGGCGGTCTAACCGCCCCCTATACCGGTCTAACCGCCCCCTCGTACAACCGGCTTTCGAGTTGTTTCCGCTGTCGTGGGTGCGTGTGTGTTGAGGTTCTTTGGTAGAGTTTGTTCCTAGGATCGGTAGCACTCCGGTGGCTACGTGGTTTTGGCAAACGGAAGGTAGAAGTGCGGAGCGTGTGATTTTGGGGGTCCGACCGAGCGAGTTCATCTTGTCGGAGTTTCAATCTCCTTCGAGAAGAATTTTTATCGGCTCCCATTCACTCCCCCCCCCCCCCCCTCTCTCGGTCGCCTAATCGGTCCTTCAAGGACAATCAACAAGATGTTGAATATCACACAATGTAATGATCGTGAGAAGGTCTTGTATGCCTCGGGCCGTCCGGAAGGTGCGGCATCGATTGGTGGGATGCTTACACCACCGCACATCTTCTTGTCGACACCATTACCTGGCGGGAGTTCCGGGAGAGTTTTCGTACACATCACATCCCAGTGGTGTGAAGAATCTTAAGCGGAAGGAGTTTCTCGCTCTAAAGCAAGGCGGCATGACGGTTAGTGAGTATCTGGATGAGTTTACTCATTTTTCCCGCTATGCACTAGTAGAAGTCAACACGGATGCAAAGAGACAAGAACGGTTTCTCGATGGTTTGGTAGGGCTAGTTTACTATCATTTGCGAGCCACACATTTCCTAACTTCCATATGTTGCTAAATAAGACTATAGGCTTGGAAAATAAACACAAGGAACTTCGTGAACGAAGCGCAAGTTTCAATCTCACGGACGATCCGGCGGCAACACTCGCCCACGTTATAACTCATCACAAGACTCTCGGTTTCGTTCTAGAGGACAAGGCGGAAGCCATGGACAAAATCAACGATTTTATCATTCATTTGAGAAACCCGAAGAATCCAACCCAATGACACCGAAAAGATCAAGATGTCGACTAGAGGGGGGTGAATAGTCGAACCCGAAAATCACAAACTTTTTCGCATTTGTCGGATGCGGTCCGGAGACTCCGGATATTTTTCCGGATACTCGGGAAATCCGGAGAATCCGGGAAAATGTCCGGATATTCCGGCTCGCTAGGGAGAGATTAAATCGACAAAAATTTAACTTGCTCAAAAGTAAATGCGTGAAAATAGGTTATGCACCGAGACAAAACAAGCATGTTTATCCACTCAAATCCTGCGGAACCTCAACACAAAGTAGATCGGCACCAAACCCTAGATATGTGCTCAAGATAGAAACAAGCATGCAACAAGATGAACAAGCACAAGAGACACAAGGATTTGTTACCGGAGTTCAACCTCACACCTTGAGGTCCACGTCTCCGTTGAGGTACCCACGAAGGGTGGACCTTTACACCTAGGTCACTTTCCTCCCTCTAGCGACCACAAAGATCAAGCTAGAGTTACTTACTCAATGTCGGGGTGATACAAACTTCCTTGGGCAGCCACAATCTTTGGATGCTCTAAGGAAACGCCTAGCCGGCTAGGAGCTCAAGGCTCCAAGAGTAACAAACACGAATTTTGCCAACCAAGCGAAGAACGAGGTGCTCTAGAGATGGGAAATCAGCTCACTAGCACTCTCCAAGTCCTTGCTCTCAAATCCTCTTAAATCCCACAACATATCTCACCAACCTTTAGCCAAAGGGGGACGAGGGAGGGAGTAAATGAGGTCTGTTCAAGTCGGCATGAAAATGGCGGGGGAAGAGAGTAAATGAAGGGGTGGAGGGGGCTTTTATACCCCCTCACCCAGAATATAGCTGTTGAGGCTTTATGACCCGGAGTATCCGGTTGTAAACCCGGAAACTCTGGGAAGTCCGGAGTCTCCGGGGAGAACCCGAATACTCCGGCCTTCCAAGGTCAGCACCCAAGAAAAGATCCCCGTGTATGTGTTGGTGCAAAGGTGTCTCTCATAGGTTTTGTTTTAGCAACTAGAGCACATGTTCGACTCTTGGAAGACATAATTCCTGTCCCTCTTGATAGTACAACATTCCTAGGACTCAAATTCAAAATTAAAATAAATAAGTCTTCTTAGGAATCCTTTAGAGCACCACTTTCCTTTTTGTGTAGTCAACGAGTTGTGCTTGATGCCATACATAAATTTTAATACTGCTCATGGACTAGGTAAATTCATTAGCCACTTAGGTGTGTGTCATTAAATCACCAAAACCCACTTAGGGGGCCAAGATACTCTTCAATCTCCCCCTTTTTCGTGATTGATGACAACACACTTAAGTCATACAAGAGATAAACAATGAATATTAAAAGCTTTTGTAATACTCCCCCTTAATATGTGCATTTTGATCTTGAATATCAATGGTCCTATTAGGGCCAAAATTTTGCACAACAAGAGAAACAAGAGAGTATTACAACATTGGGGTGCTTGTGACATGCAACGGATAAAAGTGAGATGTTTATGACATATTATGCACTCAACAAATAAGTCAGAGAAATCTGGAGCTGAGAGATCCGGAGTCTCCGGGCCAGATCCGGAGAGTCCGAAAAATCCGGAAACTCCGGGAAAAAAGTCCGGACTCTCCGGGCTTCGATGCGACGAGAAAAAGAACAGATTTCACACGGGTTTTCAATCTAGCATAAACTGTCCTTAGAAGATGGAAAGCGAGAGAAAATCATCAAAGCACACAACCAAATTTCTCAAGCTCACATAGTCTCACACAAACGAAATTTAGAGTTATTACAAGCCAAGTTCCAAATTCAAATACAAATACAATAAAGTTTCATTATTCCACAAGCACATAAATAGATAACTTCACTCCCCCTTTGGCATCAAGCGCCAAAAAGGAAGTGTGGAGCATCGGAGTCACTCGGAGTCGTCGTCTTCCTCCTCTTCTTCTTCATCATTGGCCTCCTCCTCTTCTTCCTCTTGGGCACCTTGGGCGTCCCACTCCGCAAAAGGGTCATCAAACACGGGAAGCTCGTGGTAGGGATCGGTGGGAAGGCCAAGGTGAGACTTGATCTCGATGATGTCCCGGTGGTTCTCATTTGTCTCCGTGGCTATTGTCTTGCACATGTTGAAAATGCTCTTAAGCACCCTCTTTATCATGGAGCCACGGTGCCGAGCGGGGAGGTGGAGGAGAAGAGCGTGCGGCGGGCAAATCATCATGGCGAGGAGCTGCACTAGACGAGCCAACACACTTGCGACCTTTGGGAGGCCTCTTGGCACGATCACGAGAGGTGGCGGAGCGGCTCATGGACACATCCTTGGGATAGCGGACATTTGTGACTCTCTCAATCATGTACATGCGATAGGGGGCATATGGAAGGTGCTTCATCGGATCGTTCATGGCCCTCCTCAACTCATTCCAAATAAAGTCAAATATACAAAATCCTTCTCCATCCAGGTGCCATCCTATTGAGAAGATTTGGAGCATAGTATCTCAAGGTGTGGCATCTCCTATCTTAGGATCAATAGTGGCACGAAAGAATTGATTGAGATAGTAGTAGTAGGGATTGAGTTGGTCCGCCTTGCCCTCAATAGCCAAATCTCGGCTAGGAAACATGAAGGGCGGCTCTTTGGGCTTGCACTTGTCCTCATTGTGCACGAGAGAGCGCCTCTCATCCTTAGAGCCAAGTCCCAAGAGCCTAGAGAAGGTCATGTAATCAATGGTGCACTTTTGTCCTTGAGTCGTCCAAGTGATGGTGTTTTCATGGGGATTGAAGAAGTATGAGCAATGGAATTGAGCAAGAATTTCTTTGTTCCAATTGTACCTAAATCCCATGATATCATAGAGGCCCACTTCCTTGCATTTGTCAATGACGGAGTTGAACACGGTGTTGTTTAGCTCTTCATAATATTTCCAATCAATGTACCTCATTGGCACAATTGGAGCCATGTTCTTGGAAGCTAGCTTGGGATTGCGGATCACGGATTGATAAAAATCCCTATGAAAGTCACACCAAAACCTTGCCTCAAGCCCTTCCCCCTTGAGATACAAGTACACATTTTCCTCTTTTTGCTCCCTCACTACTAGAGAGTTCCTGGAGTAATCCCTAATCATGTGTTCAGCAAATCCAAGAACTGAACCGGGATCCCTTAGCTTGATGGGAGTGTCAACTACCCGGACATTTTGTGGGAGGGTAGGAATGAGCCTAGGAGGGGTTTTGGGGCAGATGTGAGATGCTACTCCTTGCTTGTGTTTAGGAGGAACTCGAGTAGCTGGACGGCTTTGATGGACATATGGGGCTTGATGGCTCTTTTTGGGATGGGGCTTGTAGCGGGGTTTTTCTTTTGCGACCCCTTTCCATGGCGATGAGGGGGCTCGGAGGCTTGCTCATAAGTCTCATCTTCTACTTCATCATCACTCTCTGTCCTCTCCTCCTCCTCCTCTATCTCTTCTTCACTCCCTTCGGCATAGGAGGGAGAAGGGTCACCTCGCCTCGTCCTAGAGCTGCGCGAGATCCTTCATGCCCTAAGGCTTCTTGCACGGCTGCGCGAGCGGTGGGGTCGTGCCTAGCCTTGGTCCTCCTTTGGGTGGAGGGCTCCTCATTGTCACGGCGGACCTTCACTCTCACCATCTGGATAGGTAAAAGGATATGGAGGTGAGAGGTTATTGTCGGTGTTTAAACCTCTCGACCTCCATGGGAGGTACCCGCAGCAAGGTAGAAGGTGGGGATCGCCACGATGCGGAACCCGAAGGTACGCGCGAGGACACAAGACACAAGATTTATACGGGTTCGGGTAGCGGAGTAGCTACCCTACGTCTGTTTGGGGTAGTATTGCGCCTGCGCTTGGTGTTGTTCCCCGGAGGGATTGGGGATGTCCTCCTAGGTACCCGGCCCTCCTTTACATAGTCCGGGGGGGCGGGTTCCTAGTCGGTTACAAGGCAGGAGTCCTAGTAGGATTACACGGAGCGAGTCCTAGTAGGAGTACGGGGGGAATTCTAGTAGGAGTCCGTCTTCTACTCTTCCTCCTTCCTTGCATGAGTACCGGGGTGTATGCCGACAAGCCCCCGAGCACGTTGGAGTCGAGAGTAGTAGTTCGAGTAGTCTTGAAGCCTCTTCGAGTAGTTCTTGAGCGTCCTCAAGTCTTGCTTGGAGAAGTCTTCAATAGTACTTGAGCTGCCGCGAGGCCGGAAGGTGGTCCGGCTCATCGGTCTTGAAGTCGAGGTTATATGGAAGTGCGATTGCAAAATCGCACTCCACATGGAGTAGTCCCCGAGCCTTAGGTTGAGTTGTAGACTGCGGCCGAGGGTCAATCTTGATTCTGTTTCCGTCTTGAAAAAATCAAGGCGATGAGGGTAGCATAGTAGCCCCCGAGCCTTGGAACGATTGAAGAATCAGTCCGAGGGTCTTCAGTGTTTGCGGAAGTCATCATTTGAGTAATCTTCTAGCGTTTAGCCCCCGAGCTTATCGCTAGGTGAGCCGTAGGAGCCACGTCGAGTAGTTGTTGGTGCTTGAGCCCCCCGAGCTAGAGAGCTAGCGGAGACTACTCGAGTTGTCATCGAGTAGTAATTTGGTGCGTAGCCCCCGAGTTTGGGAACTAGGCTGCGTCGGTGGAGGTACGCGGAGCGTCTTGGAAGTCGTCGCCGAAGCTTGACACGAAAGTAGAGATGCGTACATTATGTAGCATTTTTGTAGAAATTGAACCTACAAATGACAAATATAAATATGAATATAGATGTAAATGTCATGTGTCATGCTCTTGTTGCGGTCGTTAGGCGTCGAGTAGTTAGCCTCGATGCGGTTTAGTGCCCGATCTCCGTGGTCGTTTGTTTAGCCATAGCCGCTGGGGGCGTGGAGGCATGACAGGAGAGCCAAGGCTTTGCGCGGATCAAGGCGTGTGCTACTGTAGCGAGACCATTAAGAGGTAGACGAAGGTAGTCGACATGGCGACAAGAGAGAGCGCGATTGCTCGTTATTCCGCATGGCGGAGAGCAAGGTTGCGCGGTGCCTCCTCAGGGTGTAGCTGTTGTGCGCCTCCAGCACTCAATACACGAAACGTCGTGGCAAGAGCCTCCTAATTTGGTGCACCAAGCCTGTGGCAGTCAGTCAACAGTCCCCAAGGAATAATTGGCACAGTGTAGCTCTACTGGCAGGGAGCCGTTGAGAGGCGTACACGGAGTAGTCTTTGGCGTTGGTTCCTGTATGTGGAGAGCAAGCCAAAGAAAAAATAATTATTGAAATAAGTGACTTAGCTTGATTCATGGACGAGTATCGAAGAAGGCGTGGCGGTCGGTGATGGAGCTGCGACGGTTGGAGGCGAAGTCGACTAGTTGGAGGTGGATCCGACTAGTTGTTGATGTCGTGGGAGCCGTCCTCGACTAGTTTTACGGTTGAGACTAGTCGAGGTAGTCATACGCCCGAGAAGACGATGTCGCGGTAGCGTACGGTGTAGTCAATGTAGAGCCGCCGCGGCCGGGAAACGAGTACTCGCGGCGCACGGTGAGGGCGACGTAGAGCTTGTGCGGCGGGTGACGAGTAGTCACGATGCACGACGAAGTTGATGTAGAGCCGCTGTGGCCGGGAGACGAGTACTCGCGGCGCACGGCGAGGCTGACGTAGAGCCTGTGCGGGAAGAGTTGGTGAAGTCGCGTACATCTTGCCATGTGCACCAAGCAAAGATCTGGAAGTCTCTTGGTATGTCTTTGTGTGTGCGTGTAGAAAATCTAAAATTTCAACCGTAGTTGCAGGAGCTTTGCGTGTGCGCACAGGAATATTTGATGCGCATCAGTACAAATAAAGTTCTCTACTTCTTTTTCCTCGCATGTGGCCAGGACTGCCTTGGTCTTAGGATGGTATTAATCCTTGCCAGACTACCACGACGAGGAGAAGACAGAGCCCTAGTCCGCCTCGGAATCCAGTGGATCGGATTGCACAAGGGAATTGCGTCAAGCCGCCGAATTGATTTTCCAAAGAATTGCGCCGAGCTTGCAACTTCAACTTGCACGCCGAAAGAGCAGCAGCAACGGGGTTGATTTTGCTGATGAAGGTCCTCCGAGTCGCTCGATGATCATGACGATAGCCCCACGGTGGGCGCCGGTGTCGGTGTTTAAACCTCTCTACCTCCATGGGGAGGTACCGTAGCAAGGTAGAAGGTGGGGATCGCCATGATGCGGAACCCGAAGGTACGCGCGAGGACACAAGACACAAGATTTATACGGGTTCGGGTAGCCGGAGTAGCTACCCTACGTCCGTTTGGGATAGTATTGCGCCCTCGCGCTTGGTGTTGTTCCCCGGAGGGATTGGGGATGTCCTCCTAGGTACCCGGCCCTTCTTTATATAGTCCGGGGGGTGGGTTCCTAGTCGGTTACAAGGCGAGAGTCCTAGTAGGATTACACGGAAGCGAGTCCTAGTAGGAGTACGGGGGGAATTCTAGTAGGAGTCCGTCTTCTACTCTTCCTCCTTCCTTGCATGAGTACCGGGGTGTATGCCCGACAGGTTATCAAAAGAGGAGACACACTACACTTGTGATTTAGGGTTGCGGTGTGAACCCGGATACTCGGGAAAAAGTCCGGAGACTCCCGAGATTCCGGAGAGTCGGGTTCTTCAACCCCGAAGTTTACGGGTTTCCGGCCCGAAACCCTAAATTACAATGCGGCAAGATTTATCCATCCAAACTAAGAGGAAACACGGATCTAGAGTCTATGGAGTATTTCCTACCTATTCCCTAAGAGAATACTACAAGGACTACGCTAGGGAAGTAGATCGGAAAAACTCCTTTGAATATACCTTGGGGAGAGAGGGGAGAAGGCTTGAATCCTTTGAAACTCGAGTAGATCCTTGATCTCCACGCCTTGGAGCCTTCACTCCCTCACTTTCACTCGATTTGGCCGGTTGGAAGAGGAAATCGCCCAAGGAAGTGAGAAGGAGGCGACGGGAGAGAGGGGGCGTGGTTAAAGGCGAGTAGTGGTGAAAGAAGGATTTTTCACCCGGCCAAAGGTTTTTATACCTTTACAACCCGGATTCTCGGGCCAAGTCCGGAATATACGGGAAACCGGAGTTTCGGCCCCAACCCGGAGATTCCGCTCCCCCCGAATCCGGCGAGCGATTTTCAAGGAATTTGATTTTTGTATAGATTTGGAAGATTTCCTATGTGATATATGTGAGCTCGAGCGGTATCGACGGTTTGGACTAGCCACAACCAAGCAAAGGGAACAATAGTCCAAATGTCGTACTTTAAAGATCCAAATTTTCAAAACAAACTCAATACAAGCTTTTCGCAAATCTTTTGCTTTCAAAAGTTCTATACTAGGTCACTCAAATATGTGCATGATCCAAGCCAAGTTACGAGAATCCAAGATATTTATCTCACTACTCAAAGCACAAAACCTTAGTTCATCAAGAGGCTTTGTGAAGATATCGGCTAGTTGCTTATCGGTGCTCACATGACTCAAAGCGATATCTCCTTTGGCTTCGTGGTCTCTCAAGAAATGGTGTCTTATGTCTATGTGCTTTGTTATTGAGTGGTTTACGGGGTTGTTAGCTAGCTTGATGGCACTCTCATCACACAAGAGTGGCACCTTGCTAAACGTGCAACCAAAGTCTCTCAAAGTGTGCTTCATCCAAAGTAGTTGAGCACAACAAGCGCCGGCTGCAACATACTCGGCTTCGGCGGTGGAAAGGGCAACGGAGTTTTGTTTCTTAGAACTCCAAGACACCAAGGACCTTTCAAGAAATTGGCAAGTCTCGGATGTACTCTTTCTATCTACTTTGCAACCGGCATAGTCCGAATCGGAGTAGCCAAGTAGATCGAAAGTGGAGCCCTTATGATACCGCAAACCAAGATTAGGAGTATGAACCAAGTATCTAAAAATTCTCTTAACGACCATTAGATGGCACTCCTTAGGATTAGCTTGAAACCATGCACACATGCACACACTAAGCATAATATCGGGCCTAGATGCACAAAGGTAAAGCAAAGGACCAATCATGGAGCGATATACCTTTTGGTCGATGCTTTTGCCTTCCTCATTTAGATCAAGATGTCCATTTGATGGCATAGGTATTTTGATGGGCTTGGCGTTGTTCATGTCAAACTTCTTGAGCATGTCATTGGTGTACTTGGTTTGACTTATGAATGTGCCATCCTTGAGTTGCTTGATTTGAAAACCGAGAAAGAACCTCAACTCGCCCATCATAGACATCTCGAATCTTTTAGTCATGATCCTACTAAACTCCTCAACCCAAATTTGATTAGTAGACCCAAATATGATATCATTGCCTTGTTTACGAGTGAAGAGAGTAGGATCGTCTTTGCCTATTTCAAAACCTTTCTTTAAGAGAAATTCCCTAAGGCATTCATACCATGCTCTAGGGGCTTGCTTGAGCCCATAGAGCGCCTTATGGAGCTTGTAGACGTGGTTTGGAAGTTGAGGATCTTCAAATCCCGATGGTTGCTCAACGTAGACTTCTTCGGAGATTGGACCATTCAAGAAAGCACTCTTGACATCCATTTGATGTAGCTTGAAGTTGTGATGGGTGGCAAAGGCTAAGAGTATGCGAATTGCTTCAAGTCTTGCCGGCGGTGCATAAGTTTCTCCAAAGTCTAAGCCTTCTACTTGAGTGTACGCCTTCGCAACCGATCTAGCTTAGTTCTTGGTCACCACGCCATCTTCATCTTGTTTGTTGCGAAACACCCACTTGGTTCCTATTACATTTTGTTTAGGGCGTTCCACCAAGGACCGAGACTTCATTCCTAGTGAAGTTGTTGAGCTCTTCTTGCATGACCATCACCCAATTAGCATCTCCAAGAGCATCTTCAACCCTAAGAGGTTCCAACATAGAAACAAATGAGTAATGTTCACAAAAATTTGCTAATCTCGAACGAGTTGTTACCCCTCTACGAATGCTTCCAAGTATGTTATCAACGGGATGGTCTCGTTGAACACTTTGTCGAACTCTTGGATGTGGGTCGGACTCTTCTTGTTGGATCAAATCCTCGGCTTCTTGACTTGTCGTTTGATGCTTCGGCGAGTAGATCCGGAGTCTCCGGACGATCTCGGAATTCCCGGAAAATCCGAGTCTCCGGGTTTTTGTCGGATTCTCCCGGAGTACGCGGCGGGAGCGGGGGCTCGTTGCATCTTCAATTATGCGATCCTCATCATCTTCTTCTCGAGGCTTGATTTCTCTAATAGCCATTCTCCTTATGGCCTTTTCAGCGGGTACTTCCTTGCCTACACACAATTCATCAACTTGCTCCTCTTGAGAGCCATTAGATTCATCAAACGTCAAGTCACACGTGACTTCAACACAACCGGGGGTTTTGTTGAGGACACAATAGCCATGAGCGTTTGAGGCATAACCAAGAAAGATACCTTCATCAACTTTAGATGCAAACTTAGAGCTTTTGGGCTTCTTGTTGAGAATGAAGCACTTACAACAAAAAACTCTAAGGTAAGAGACATTGGGCTTTTTACCGATTAGGAGCTCATAGGCGGTCTTGTGGCGAAGCTTGTGAAGATACAAACGGTTTATAGCATGACAAGCCGTGTTGATTGCTTCGCCCAAAAGCTATCCGAAGTCTTGTACGCATCAAGCATGGTTCTTGCGGCTTCTATGAGAGTTCTATTCTTCCTCTCTACAATCCTATTTTGTTGTGGAGTGTATGGGACGGAGAGCTCATGACCAATGCCTTCTTCATCAAGATACTCTTCAATGTTGGTGTTCTTGAACTCGGTGCCATTGTCACTTCTTACTCTTTTAATCTTCACATCAAACTCATTTGGGGCTCTTGTTGCAAACTTCTTGAATATTTCATGAACTTTGTTGTTGTCTTTCATAAAGAATACCCAAGTGTACCGAGAGTAATCATCAACAATGACAAATCCATACTTGTTCCCTCCAATGATAACATAGGCTACCGGACCAAAGATATCCATGTGAAGTAGTTCCAATGGCCTTGAGGTAGATACTACATTCTTGGCGGGATGAAGAGCACCAACTTGCTTTCCGGCTTGACAAGAACTACAAATTCTATTTTTCTCAAAATGAACGTTTGTTAGTCCTAGGATGTGTTCCCCCTTTAGAACCTTATTGAGATTATTCATCCCAACGTGAGCTAGTCGGCGATGCCAAAGCCAACTCAAGATAGACTTTGCCAATAAGCATGTATCAAGTTGGGCTTTATCCGACGAAAAATCCACCAAGTAAAGCCTTCCCTTGAGTTCACCCTTAAAGGCAACGGAGTCATCGCCCCTTCTAAAGACGGTCGCACCCTCATTTGTGAACAAACAATTGTAGCCCATCTCATAAAGTTTTGAAACGGACAACAAGTTGTAGTCCAAAGATTCAACCAAATAAACATTGGAAATTGAATGATTGATTGAGATAGCAATTTTACCAAGACCAACAACCGTTCCTCCACCATTGCCTCCAAAGGCAATGCTTTCCGTAGGATTTTCAATCATGTCACAAGATGTAAACATTTTCTTCTCCCCGGTCATATGATTTGTGCATCCACTATCAATCACCCATTTTGTTCCACCGGAGGAGTATGCCTTGGAGCCCCTAGCCATGAGGCAAGTGTGAGTGAAGTCATCTTCATCATCGGTGAGATCTTCAGATAGTGATGACTTGTTGATTGGTTCCTTAATGGTTATGGTAGCAAGACCGGCTTCTATGTCGGAGTCGGAGCTATCATCGTTTGAATCCCATTCTTCACCCAAATGAGCTTCACCAACTTCCTTTCTCTTGTTCTTGTCAAACTTGTTGGTGTCTCTTCTTCTTACCTTTATATTAGGGCACTCGCAATGAAATGACCCTCCTTGCCACAACCAAAGCAAGGTCTCTTGGAAGCTCTCTTCGTCTTGATCTTGTCCTTGTCCTTGTTCTTGTTGAAGAAGCCACTCTTCTTGAACATTTTGTTGAATTTCCTCACAAATAGAGCCATTTGCTCGGGAGTCATGTCCATGTCACTATCTTCATCACCTTCTTCCTCGACCACGGTCCTTGAGGTTGATGAGCTTGACCTCTTCACCTTGCTAGATGCCTTGAGGGCTACTCACTTGTTCTTCTCAAGTTGTTCATGCATCTTTGACATTTCTTGTGAGAGCTTGGACTCCTTGACGGTGATAAGGTGTTCTTCCATTTTTCCAATCACATCCACCGGAGTGAACTTGTTGAACCCTCTCTTTTCCCTTATGAGAGTGGGGAGTTGAAAATCCCTTGCCATGTAAGCGGAGAGGATCTTGTCAACCACTTCTCTTTTTCCCCATCTTGTACTTCCAAGTGATTTGATTTTGTTGATGATCTTGTTTAATCGGTTGTACATGTCTTGAGGTGATTCATCATCCTTGATGACAAACCGATTGAGCTCACTTTCCAAGGCTCGAATCGTTCCTTCTCTTACTTGCTTTGTCCCTTCATGGTTGATGAACAAGGTGTCCCACACTTCCTTGGCGGACTTCAACCCATCAACCTTGTCATACTCTTCGGACGTGAGTGAACTCTTGATGATGCGTATGGCTTGATAGTTTCTTTGTATCTCATTTGCTTGATCTTGAGTTAGCGTCGCATCACCACTTGGAAAGGTAATACCCCTGCTCACAATAGTCCAAAGTGCGGGATTCACCGCCATCAAATACTTCTCCATCGAGTTCTTCCACTTGGAATAGCCGATTCCATCAAATTGGGGTATCTTCCCAATGTGGCTAGAACCCGATGGATGGTTAAAGGATAAGCGAGAGTAATCGAAAGAGGTTCGAGTATAGTCCCTTGATGGTCGTCGGGCGGAGCGAGTGGACTTTGCATCATCGAACTCCTCGTCCTCACTATCGGAGGACTCATCACCTCGTCCATGCGCTTGATGACTAGTGCTTGCACCATGGGTGTTGTCTCCTCGAGGAAGGGGGAGGCATGCCAACAACATTGTTGACGGGATCACCTTCGGCGAGAGGTAGAGCTTGATCATTTGGATTCGACATCTTCTCAACTCCAAGCGGTTAAGCTTCAAATATGGAGCACTTGGCTCGATACAAATTGAAAGGATCAAGATGTCGACTAGAGGGGGTGTGAATAGTCGAACCCGAAGATCACAAACTTTTTCGCGGCTATCGGATGCGGTCCGGAGACTCCGGATATTTTTCCGGATACTCTAGGAAATCCGGAGAATCCGGGAAAATGTCCGGATATTCGGCTTGCTAGGGAGAGATTAAATCGACGGAAATTTAACTTGCTCAAAATTAAATCTGTGAAAATAGGTTATACACTGAGACGAAACAAGCTTGTTTATCCACTCAAATCCTGCAGGAACCTCAACACAAAGTAGATCGGCACCAAACCCTAGATATGTGCTCAAGATAGAAACAAGCATGCAACAAGATGAACAAGCACAAGAGACACAAGGATTTGTTACCGGAGTTCAACCTCACACCTTGAGGTCTACGTCTTCGTTGAGGTACCCACGAAGGGTGGACCTTTACACCTAGGTCACTTTCCTCCCTCTAGCAACCACAAAGATCAAGCTAGAGTTACTTACTCAATGTCGGGGTGATACAAACTTCCTTGGGCAACCACAATCTTTGGATGCTCCAAGGCAACGCCTAGCCAGCTAGGAGCTCAAGGCTCCAAGAGTAACAAACACGAATTTTGCCAACCAAGCGAAGAACGAGGTGCTCTAGAGATGGGAAATCAGCTCACCAGCACTCTCCAAGCCCTTGCTCTCAAATCCTCTTAAATCCCTCAACAAATCTCACCAACCTTTAGCCAAAGGGGGAAGAGGGAGGGAGTAATTGAGGTGTGTTCAAGTCAGCACAAAAATGGAAGGGGTAGAGAGTAAATGAAGGGGTGGAGGGGGCTTTTATACCCCCTCACCCGAATATAGACATTGAGGCTTTATGACCGGAGTATCCGGGTAAACCCGGAAACTCCGGGAAGTGCGGAGTCTCCGGGGTAAACCCGGATACTCCGCCTTCCAAGGCCGGCACCCAAGAAAAGATCCCCGTGTATGTGTTGGTGCAAAGGTGTCTCTCATAGGTTTTGTTTTAGCAACTAGAGCACTGTTCGACTCTTGGAAGACATAATTCCGTCCCTCTTGATAGTACGGCATTCCTAGGACTCAAATTCAAAATTAAAATAAATAAGTCTTCTTAGGAATCCTTTAGAGCACCATTTTTTTATGTAGTCAACGAGCTGTCTTGATGCCATACATAAATTTTAATAACTTGCTCATGGACTAGGTAAATTCATTATCCACTTAGGTGTGTGTCATTAAATCACCAAAACCCACTTAGGGGGCCAAGATACTCTTCGGACACCACATGCTCCAAAGCCTCATCAGAACCGCTCAGGCGCACTAGTAAGGAATAATACTCCAGTTCACCCAAGTGGTTGTTTCAATTGCGGAGAATTGGGACACTATGCAAGTATTTTCCCCAGCGCAATATGCAGACACCTCAGAATGGTAACACAAGCCAACAGAACTACATGCATGGTAGGGTGAACCATGTGACAGCTGAAGAAGCCCAAGAGGCCAAATATGTTGTGCTTGGTACGTTCCTTATCAATTCTGTACCTGCAACAGTTTTATTTGATTCCGGAGCATCACATTCATTTATTACTGAACGATTTGTGACAAAGCATGATGTACCCAGGAGCTCCATGAAGACACATTTGCTAATTAGTTCCCCAAACAGTGAAATGAAATCCACCTATATATGCCCACGAGGTCAATCTTAAGATCGGAGAGATAGATTTTGAAGCCGACTTAGTAATTATAACATCTAGTGGAATAGATGTGATCCTTAGAATGGATTGGTTAGGCAAACATGATGGAATTATTCTGTGTGCCAAGAAGTCTGTGCTCTTAACAAGCCCGCAAGGACAAAGGATTGAGTTTGTTGCTACCGCCACCCTAGAAAACAAGGAAGAGTGAATAAGATTCGTGGATGATATTCAAGTTACGTGCGAGTACCCTCAATATCTTTCAAGATCGGCATGTAACGAGAATCTCCTTAGCTGTTTTCCAATCTCTCCGAATCTCGGGACAAGATTCTCTTTAAGGGGGTAGGATTTGTAACACCCGAAAATTCCATCACAATAAAAAAATGTTAGAAACAAGGCTTAGTTTTTATTTTCTAAGGATTTAATAACTTTGACTAAATAAATTTGCATTTAATTAAATTAAACAATATTAAATTTAGAACTCACCAAGTGATTGAATGCATACAAGCCCTTGCATCGGTTTTGCTTGATGTTGTGTGGTTTTTAAAAACAAAATTTCAAAAGTCCCAAAACCCACCCTAAACATATCCCTCTCATCTCTTTTTCAGCCCACCGGCTTTTTTTTCTTCCCGACGACCTACTTCCCTTCGCAGCCCAAATCGCTCAACGGCCCGGTTCAGCCCACGGGTAGCCCACCTCTCCCTCCCTCTCTCCTAGTCACCGACAACGAGGTCCCACACCGTCGGCACCTCCTTCAACCTCCGGCCGCCTCCTCTCCCACCATGGCCGGTCACACCGACGCCTCCCCCGGCCTCCCCCAACTCTTCCCCTCCCTCCACTTAGCACGTCATTCAATGCCTAGTGGAGCATGCACCCTACGACCGCCTCTAACCCTTCCGAAACCGCCCCCACCGAAGCTCCCCGAGCTTTAATGGCCGCCGGCCACCGAGCTCCACCGTTCCACCGCCATGCCGACTCCTCCTCTCCCCTCGGCCCTATAAAAGGTGAGCCCGAGCCCCTATCTCTCCGCACCTCCCCTCCTCTCCTCCACCCGAGCACCCACTCTCGCCCCACGTGTAGCGCCGTCGTTGCCCGAGCCAAAGCGAGTGCGGGTCGTCGCTCGATTCGTTGGCCACGATTCTTCCGGAGCAAGCTGCTACCACCACGAGCTCCGTGACGACAAGCCAAGCACCGCCGCCCGCGAGCGCTCGAGGTGCGGTCGTCCGTGCGCCCGCAAGAATAGAGATGGCCGCCACCTCCAAATCCGGCCACTTCGGTTCGTCCCCATCTTTGGTGAGCACACATATGCACTCCCTTTGATCTCCTCTCTCTATTTTGCTTCTCACCCGAACTCCCGGTTGCCCGAACACGGGATTTTTGGCCGGCCAAGAGCTGCGATCCACCGGCCATGGCGTTCGGGGAATAAACCGTGGGCTGCATCGTGAGGATAAGGTATGGTAGGTTTGCCTATGAGTCCCCATGAAATCGCTAAACCAAAACACTATAGATTGTGTCTTGTAATTTTTGTCCATAACCCCCTACAAAAAACGCACCATTCACACATAAATCCCACCAATGCTCTTTCCCTTGGTAGCTCTTGTCCTTTGGCCTATTCGCGAGCACTATTTATTGTCTTGCAAAACTTATCGGCTAACCCTCTCGATCTATAGCTAATCGTGATTAGGTCCTTCCCGACCTTGTTTTGTGCATAGATCTCGCGTTTTAGCTCCGTTTCGGTCGTTTCAAGTTGCGTTAGATTCGTCTCACAATAAAATACGCGCTAGTTCTAATTCTTACCCTACAATGTGTTTTAATAATTTATTCTATATTAACTTGGTTAGTGTCTATTAAACTTGTTTTCTAAATAAAATCTAATTAGAGTTTAATCACGTGTTTTCATGCTAAAGTTAACTTGACTAATATTTTTTTGAACAATTCTTCCAATTAAAAGCAAATTAGAATGTATCTCGGTTTTCATAATCAAACTGAATTTAATTAATATATATTTAATTTGCTTTCTAAATAAAAGCAACATAGGCTATCCCGAACTTTCTAATTAAATGTTAGCTTGACCAATTTGAATACAAATGTGTTTTGAATTAAATTTGTTTAGTTGAACTCAAAATATAAAGTTATTCGTTTAGATGCTTTACGCACTTTTTACCGAATTAAATGTTTAAATTGCATAAATCATACTTGAATAATTATAAATAAAATTGAACTAAGTTTACACCGTCTTTTACATGTAAATATAACTTACTTAATTCTAAATAGGGTATTTCTCCGAAATAGCCTATACACATTGCTTTATTCAATTAAAATATAACAAGCATATAGCCTTTGTGTGTTATAATCCTAATCTCTCGCTAGATGTACCTTTTTCAATGATAGTTTGCGTTTGCGTTTCTAGAACCGAAACATGTTCTCTTTTTAAGCCTTCCTTGTATGGTGTATTGTTCTTAGTTGTGCTTGTTTGCTTTTGCATGTTTGTGCCTGATGTTTGCTTCGAGTAGAAGATCAAGCTGTTGATCGGAAGTTCGGAAGTTTCAAGAGAGCAAGAGCGGAAGAGCATAAGAGTAGCTTTTTGTTGGAGAAAGGCAAGTGACCCTAACCACCCTTCTACCTATGCTTTAATACAAGAATACTATAAATTAATCGGAACATGGAGAACCACTCGGGGAAAATAGTGCAACCACATTCCACATGGCTCGGCTTAGCCAATTAGCGGGTGTGTGATTGTATTGATGACCTTATCCCAAAGGAACACGGGGGGGCTCCTAATTGAAGGGGTATAGCTCGGTTCTTTTGGGGTAGCAGCCTTTGCTAAGGTGCTGACCACTAGGGAGGGTTATGGTCTGCCCTGAGCTGTAACTGTCGTGGGTTGCTGGTGCTTTTGCATATCTTGGTAAAGGCTTCGTAGCGTCCCTATGCAATCACACCTTGAAAGTGTGATATTGTGCCTGATCAGCACATGTATGGTTGGGTTCATGAACTACTCAACTTTTACGCGAACTATGGTGAAAGTGTGCAACCTCCGCAAAGTGTAAAAGCGATCGATCAACCGTGCTCACGGTCAAGAGCGGCTTTGGACCTCACATGATTAATGAAATTAAAGATGGATTTAATATTGCTTTCCGGTTATTTACGTGGCCTTGCTAATTACCAACCATAAGTGTACTCATCCTTGCTTACGCTATTCAGAGGAGAATCTCGGAGTGGAGTACTTCAACGAGACCGAGGAGTTTCGAGGCATGCGATCAACAAGTCGAAGTACGTGGAAGATGAAGATGGAGTCACGTCTTCATAGTTATCGCTGTTCGTGTAAAGACCTTCGTGTCTACCCTCGTGAGTGTAATAAAAGTTAATAAACCTTTTCTGTACGTTTTGAGCATTGTTTTGTGATATTACACTCATGAGTCTATCATATGTGTGAAATTCTGATCCTGGCACACATATGAGATGCATTCGGTTTTCTTCGGAAAAACGGGTGTGACAATCCGGTGTGTGGCTACCGTGTTCCCGAGCCAAGTGTGCTCACGGTAGGGTTTACAAGCCGGTTGGGAGAGGGAGATCGTTCCTAGGTCCGGGTGGTGGTGTATGATCGTGTGAAAATCTAATCCTTGTGGATTGTAGCCCTCCTCTCCCTTTTATAGTCTCAAGGGGAGGGGCACAAGGGGAAATATAAAAGAGTTACGGTGATTGGGAGCTGATACGTCCCGTCGTACGTCGGTCGTCCGTATGGGCGTATCGGCGTCGAGTTGCAATACCTTTTCGGGGAAGCCTCCACGTGGCCGGGTTGAACTGTTCCTTTCGGGATGCTTGGCTTTCTCCCCGAGTAGTTTGGGTTTGCCTTAGTACGCCCGAGTACTTGCTTGTCGCCACGCGTGAGCCTAAGTCTAGGACCGTGTGCGTCGTAGAGGGTGCTCGAGTGCCTCGGGTTGAGCTTTGCGTGTGGCGGGAGCGGAGGTTGATGGCGATGTGATGGGCCGCGCGGCTAGTCGGGTTCGCATTTAAGGCTCCCACCGGGGCGGGTCATGTGCATGGCCGCCACTGTCGTCCCCGTATGACATGGAGATTCGCTTCCCTGCGTGCCTTGGTGGCCTCGCCCGAGCCGTGTGTACGCGCCCACGCACTAGTCGGATGCGGAAACTTGTCATGCGAGGCGGAGACTTGTCGTGCGAGACGGAGACTTGTCGTTAGAGGCGGAGACTTGTCGTGAGAGGCGGAGACTTGTCGTGTCGGACGGAGACTTGTCGGAGATGTAGCCGTTCGGCCAAGGAATGGTCGTCTTGCCGGTGAGAGTCTTTACGAATATATGCATGCCTTCCACGAGACACAACACCGGGTGGAGAGTGCTCTCCTTCCGGATGTTGTAATCAGCAAGGGTACGGTCATCCTCAAGCTACTCGCCAAGCGATAGAAGTCTTCACCTAGTGGATGATGGTTTTGTTATCTTCGAGTTGAAAAATCTTGCCGTCAAAGGGGGCCCCGAATGCGGGCCCTCGTCGCAGCCCCCGAGCCTGAGTGGGAGTCGGGGAGTCGGGCTCAGGCTCAGTTGGTGGATCTTGGTGTTGGAGGTGTTCTTCGGGTCCTCGGTGGGTGAGCTCGAGCGCATCCTCCGGATGTAGCCCCCGAGCTCGTGAGTGAGTTGGAGACTCGCTCGCGAGCTTTTATTTGTATTTGTAACGGTTGCGGTCTTGGAGGTTTCGGCCGGGGCGAGTTTCGGTCATGGGCGTGAGCATCTCGGCCGACGTGACCGATGTGACCGCTCCCAACCGGTTGTAAACCCTACCGTGAGCACACTTGGCTCGGGGAACACGGTAGCCACACACTGGATTGTCACACCCGTTTTTTCAAAGAAAACCGAATGCATCTCATATGTGTGCCGGGATCACAATTTTCACACATATGATAGACTCATGATTGTAATATCACAAAACAATGCTCAAATCGTACGGAAAAGGTTTATTAACTTTTATTACACTCACGAGGGTAGACACGAAGGTCTTTACACAAACGGCGATAACTATGAAGACGCGACTCCATTTTCATCTTCCACGGGCTTCGATCGGTTGATCGCATGCCTCGAACTCCTTGTAGTCATTGAAGTACTCCACTCCGAGATTCTCCTGCGAACGGCGTAAGCCGGGGATGAGTACACTTACGGTTTGTACTCGGCAAGGCCACGAAATAAGCGGAAAGCAATATTAAATCCATCTTTAAGTTCATTAATCATGTGAGGGTCCGGCCGCTCTTGACCGTGAGCACGGCCGATCGATCGGTTTACACTCTACGAGAGGTTGTACACTTTCACCATAGTTCGCGTAAAAGTTCCGAAGAACTTTGAACCCAACCATGCATGTGCTTGATCGGGCACAATACCACGCTTCCGAGGTGTGATTGCATAGGGACGCTACGAAGACTTTACAAAGATATGCAAAAGCACCAACAACCCACGACGATTCTGACTCGGGGCGGACCATAACCCTCCCTAGTGGTCGGCACCTTAGCAAAGGCGCTACCCCAAAAGAATCGGGCTATAGCCCCGCAACCCGGAGACCCTTGTGTTCCTTTTGGATAAGGTCATCAATACAATCACACACCTAATTAATTGGCTAAGCGAGCCATGTGGACTATGGTTGCATTGTTTTCCTAGGTGGTTCTCCATGTTCCGATTAATTTATAGTATTCTTGATTAAAGCTTAGGTAGAAGGGTGGTTAGGGTCACTTGTCTTTCTCCAACAAAAAGCTACTCTTATACTCTTCCGCTTTTGCTCTCTTGAAACTTCCGAACTTCCAATCAACAACTTGATCTTCTACTCGAAGCAAACATCGGGCACAAACATGCAAAAGCAAACAAGAACAACTAAGAACAATACACCATACAAGGAAAAATTAAAAAGAGAACAGGTTTCGGTTCTAGAAACGCAAACGCAAACTATCGTTGAAAAAGGTACATCTATACTAGCCCCATCCTTCCATCATAGCTTAGTTAGCTAGCTACTTCATTTGTGCTAAAGCCCCTCGCACCAACCTATTCGGATAAGTGTAGAGAAGAAAGGAAGGGGCTCGAGAGATTTGGATTATAACACACAAAGGCTATATGCTTGTTATATTTTAATTGAATAAAGCAATGTGTATAGGCTATTTCGGAGAAATACCCTATTTAGAAATAAGTAAGTTATATTTATATGTAAAAGACGATGTAAACTTATTTCAATTTTATTTATATTTATTCAAGTATGATTTATGCAATTTAAACATTTAATTCGGAAAAAGTGTGTAAAGCATCTAAACGTATAACTTTATATTTCGAGTTCAACTAAACAAATTTAATTCAAAACACATTTGTATTCAAATTAGTCAAGTTAACATTTAATTAGAAAGCTCGGGATAGCCTATGTTGCTTTTATTTAGAAAGCAAATTGAATATATATTAATTAAATTAAGTTTGATTATGAAAACCGAGATACATTCTAATTTGATTTTAATTGGAAGAATTGTTCAAAAAAAATATTAGTCAAGTTAACTTTAGCATGAAAACACGTGATTAAACTCCAACTAGATTTTATTTAGAAAACAAGTTTAATAGACATTAACCAAGTTAATATAGAATAAATTATTAAAACACATTGTAGGGTAAGCATTAGCACTAGCGCATATTTTATTTTGAGACGAATCTAACGCAACTTGAAACGATCGAAACAGAGCTAAAATGTGAGATCTATGCACAAAACAAAAGGGTTGGAAGGACCTAATCACGATTAGCTATAGATCGGGAGGGTTAGCTGATAAGTTTTGCAAGACACAATAAATAGTGCTCGCAAATAGGCCAAAGGACAAGGGCTACCAAGTGAAAGAGCACCGGTGGGATTTGTGTGAATGGTGAGATTTTTGTAGCGGGTTATGGACAATAGTTACAAGACACAATCTATAGTGTTTTGGTTTAGGGATTTCATGGGGACTCATAGGCAAAACGGCCATACCTTATCCTCACGATGCGGCCCACGGTTTATTCCCGAACGCCATGGCCGGTGGATCTGCAGAGCTCTTGGCCGACCAAAAATCCCGGTGTTACGGGCAACCGGGAGTTCGGGTGAGAAGCAAAATAGAGAGAGGAGATCAAAGGGAGTGCATATGTGTGCTCACCAAAGATGGGGACGGAACCGAAGTGGCTGGATTTGGAGGTGGCGGCCATCTCTATTCTTGCGGGCACACGGACGACTACACCTCGAGCGCTCGCGGGGGACAGCGATGCTCGGTGTCGGGAGAGGTGGCGGTGCTCGGCTTGTCGTCGCGAGCTCGCGGTGGTAGCAGCTTGCTCCCGAAGGCTCGTGGCCAACGAATCGAGCGATGGCCCGCACTCTACTTTGGCTCGGGCAACAACGGCGCTACGCATGGGGCGAGAGTGGGAGCTCGGGTGGAGGAGAGGGAGGGGAGGTGCGGAGAGATAGGGGCTCGGGCTCACCTTTTATAGGGCCGAGGGGGGAGGAGGAGTCGGCAAGGCGGTGGAACGGTGGAGCTCGGTGGCCGGCGGCCATTAAAGCTTAGGGAGCTTCGGTGGGGGCGGTTTCGGAAGGGGAAGAGGCGGTGGCAAGGTGCATGCTCCACTAGGCATTGAATGACGTGCTCGGTGGAGGGGAGGGGAAGAGTTGGGGAGGCCGGGGAGGCGGCGGCGCGGCCGGCCATGGTGGGAGAGGAGGCGGTGGAGGTTGAAGGAGGTGCCGACGGGTGGGACCTCATTGTCGGTGGCGGGGGAGAGGGAGGGAGAGGTGGGCTGCCCGTGGGTTGGGAACCGGGCCGTTGAGCGATTTGGGCTGCGGAGGCAAGCGGGTCGGCGGGAACAAAAAAAAGTTAGGTGGGCTGAAAAAGAGATGAGATGGATAGGTTCGGGGTGGGTTTTGGGACTTTTGAAATTTTGTTTCTAAAAACCACACAACATCAAGCAAAACCGATGCAAAGGCATGTATGCATTCAATCACTTGGTGAGTTCTAAATTTAATATTGTTTAATTTATTTAAAAGCAAATTTATTTAGTAAAATTTATTAAATCCTTAGAAAATAAAAACTAAGCCTTGTTTCTAACATTTTTTTATTGTGATGGAATTTTCGGGTGTTACGGCTCGGTCTCTGTAAGTCCGCACGTCGCGGGAGTCGAGGGCGTTGACGCAAAATGTGCACTCGGCGCCAATCACACGGCAAGCCGAAAAGCTTAGCTTCGCACGCGCGAGAGAGAAAGTGACGTGCCGGTCAATTTTTCCCGAAAATTAACAAAAGATGAAACGGTTAAATACCAAAATTTGGAACCTACGGGTGGTACCGAGCGAGTTCCATATTTACGGCTAAGAAGCCAAGCAAGACGACATGTAGCTATGCGAAGCTACATCCGTCAAAGAGTCACGACCATTCGGGTAACCAAGAAGGGAAAAAGAACATTGCCGAATGGATGACGTAAGCATGACAACGATCGATCTTTGAATGAACATGGATGCATGCGCAAAGCCATGACCGATCCTCATGAAGATTAACATTAAATAAAGTAGAGCACGAACATGATCATGTATTAAAATAAGTATGCATAGATCCAAAGCGTTAGTCCACCGCATGTCTAATTGCTATAAGATCCGTCGGGCACGATATCGAGCAAATCTATCCACCGCATGATACAACTTGCATGAAAGAGCGCACCACTTTCCACAAATAGATCTATCCACCGCATGATACAACCTAAATATGGAAAGCTAGAAGCATACGTCTTTTAAAACATAAATAACGCACGTGATCTACCTGTGAAGATATAACCGAATGCGGCTGAACAACCGATTCGGGGTCCATGGAGAAGGAACAAACATTACCACGTGAATAAATCTATCAGGCTGAATTGGAAATCTAATCCACCGGATGACTAGCTCCAAAGCAGCCCAAAAACCTGCATCTACCGCATGATACCCGGCTCTTTCAAGATTTATACTAACAAAGCAAGCTTGAACCCGCAACACGTAACAACCTAGATCGATTCGGTTTCGGCTATCGGAGAGCACGAGATCCACACGTCAAAATACGAAACCCGCTCGTGCACGGATCTTAAAAGGAAAAGAGCCGATCCAAACCCATCTAGATTGGGCAAAGTGTATTACATGAATTAAAACATAAAGCAAAACTCATGATAACACAGGGTAACTTAATGAATCTACTGGATCTTGCCAAAATCCAATAGAGCCGATAACTAGCTTCGAGCTAAACCTTAGCCTACCGCATGGCTCATGATCTAACAAGAAACCCTCTTGAACCAAGCTTGAATCTACCGCATGACACGAAGCATGGTAACAAGACCACTTGCATCAGATCTAAATCCACCGCATGATACTAGACATGATACAAGGTTGCCGGTACTCACGGAGGTCGACGGATCGATTGGTCCTCTCGAAGAACTCGACGACACGACAAGGGACTCTAGGGTTTTGGCGTAAGGCCGGTGTGTATTGAGGAATGAACGTCCGTTTTACATACATCCGGGGATCATATTTATACCCCGCTCGATTACAATTGCGAATGGATTCATTGCCTAACTAAACTTGATCACCGTCCATCCATTCGCTTCTCCGATCGAGCCACGTCACCGTCCAATCCCGCAAAATCGGCTCTCTTGTTCCTTTGCCGAAGCCGGAGCGGATAGCCGACCGCGGATCCTTACCGCCGAAAATCTCTCGAAGATACCTTTCCTTCCACCGGACGGACTCTTTTCCGAATCGGTCCCACATGTCATACTCCTTACCAAATTTTGGTGTTAACACATGCCCCTTCAATTGTGGGATAAAAGTAATTTTGTTCCACAATTGACTCCACCGCAAATCCTTGAGCCAAACCTGTCAACACTTTGTTCTTCGCAATCCGCCGGATTCTTCGTTCGGATCCAACCCTAGATCTCCTCCGTTCCGAGCTCGAATCTCCAATGGCAACTCGAACCAAGCTGCTCGGGTAAATTCACCCCTCCAAACCTTTGTTCGGCATTAGGTTTTCAATTTTACTCCGAGATTTTCTTCTTCTCGCTCTCTTCCAGGAACCGTCTCTGCCCTTCGATCCCTATTGAGGCCAATTCGCAATCTTATTATCTTGGTCCCGAAGGGAATCCCGACCCTCGAGATTTTATTGCCGCCGAATCTCGAGAGAATCCCTTTTAAGGCGAGTTTTATCTCCACCTCCTCGGTGGCAAGATGCGTTCAGAAGCGGCCTTTGCCCCCAATCGCGGTGGAAGACTTGGTATCGTAGGATTCTTGCGGATAAGAGCGGATTGACCGATCTGGATACTCTCCGCATTGCTCAATGTTTGGAGTTATCCGTAGCTAAGACGCCCAAGAATGAAGATCTTCGATAGCCGCGTGCCACTTCGGTCCAATGGCGTCAATGCCTTCCTTTTTGGTCATGGCCCAATGTCTCCAACTTTGGCCGATGTGTACATGATCACCGGCCTTGACATCACCGGGTCCGTTCGGCCTTGGAATTTCAAGAACTCCTCACGCCAAACGGGGGTAAAGCCGGGGAATGGCTACAAGAATTATATTTTGAAACATATGAGAGATAATCCCCTTGGCGAAGTTGAATACGAGCCTTCTTGAACATGTGGTTATGCGGGTTTGTCTTCGTGGCAAGGCCAATGAACCCACTGCGAATCATATCGCAATGGCGATCCATCCGGCCGGCGGCAACCGCCTTCCTGCGGGAAAATTCCTCTTGGGCGGTGTATACCATATGCTTCATCGGACGGTTACCCAAATGTATACCGGCCGAGAGGATAACGTGCGTCAATGGCCCTTGGTGGTTTGTTCGGATTTGGCTGCGGCTTCACATGCACCGGATCGTAGGCGTCGACTTGAGCTCTAGGTTCTTCCCCTGGTCCAATCCCCACGAAGGAGAGCTTCAAGTCACCGAGAGGATGCCAAAGCTATGGAGAAGCGGCTTCAACTCGTTATCGTTCGGCGGGACATTACCCAACTCTTCGAGTTGTTCTTCAAAGGCTTCCCCAATCCTCTTTGGCTTCCCTATATAGGCTATGACACTCTGACCTTTCCTGTCGAGTTCTCCTTTGAGCCCAGCCATCAAGATGGGAGATTCTTGGAAATCTTTAATATCATAATCCGCCCATGTATATTACCGGCCGAGTTCAATGGAGGGAGGCAGAATGCCAGTACTTATGAGTACTACCAGCCTAACATAATGGCCGGGCAACTTGGATGTGGCCATTTGCCCCCAAGATTGTTTCGCATGAATTCCTCAAGCCCGGGGAGGAAATCAAAGAATCGATGCGGTGCGGCGAGTTTTCAACTATGTGTGCGGTCCCACTTGTCTACACATGTCCTTTTGTGCCTGCAATCATAGCTCACCCTACCTTCAACTCATGGTGGCAAGAATTCCACGACCACATCTTCAGTGAACCCGTTCATGTGTTCGTGCGTAACCGGTGCCACGATTTTCTGCCGAATTCAGAGGTAACACACTGAGCCCCTTGATCAGATTTTTCCTTCTTTTATTCATGGTCCTGACCTTCATCTTCCGTCCACGAACACGGTTCCTGCCTCCCGAGCCGGGGTAATAACTTATAATGCCGAAGGCCCAATTTCGGCATTGGGGTTTAAATCTACAACCCCGCGCCAAGCGATGGACGGGTATGCTACCACCGATCCCGGCCTCTCTAGCCTTCTGTTGATAGGAGGCAAGGTCTACATCCGATCCCTCCTCCGAGCGCTAAAAGGAGGAGAAGCGTCAAGAAGTCTTGGTTGAGGTAAACTCCTTTACCTTCTTGATTCTTGGGTCACTCTGTTCTTGATGGATCATATCATTGTGCATTTCGGACCGAGCCCAACATTCTTCGGAATCGGCACACCGCCAATGCTCCACTCATCGGTATGACTTTTTGCTATTCTTTCTCAAGGATGAACAACCGGCACTTATCCTTTCAATTGAACATTTGCAGAAGAAACTGTTGGAGAACCACTTGTAGATGTCCCAGTGGTTCAACAGGCGAGCCCTTCCAGGGTTGAATTGCCCATCCCAGTAGAGGTTTCATCTTCATCACCTTCTGCGGAAGCAGTACGCTCTCCAGAGATGAATCCCCCAACTCAACTGGAGCCACCAAGTTCTCCCAGGATGCCATCGCCCATCAGCCAAGCAGCAACGGCCAACCCAACAGAGGAAGATCCAATTCTTCCCCAGCCAGAAACTCACGAGTCGCTGATTGGTGCACCAGCATCTCCCGACTTGGACGTTTCGGCTCTACTCGGGACGCCTCCTCCGTCCGCGATTGCTCCCGCTCAAGATACCATTCATGAGGTACTTGATTCCGCTCTTAATCTTGATACCTTGATGCTAGCATTCTCACCTCGGCAGTGTTGTTTTCAGGATCACGCCCCGTCATCATCGAGCTTGCCATCAGAGAGCCCATCGGCTGCCGATGTGATGAAAGAAGTGAGCCAACCGTTGCCAGACGAGGTATTGCTCAAGCTCAAAGAAATTGCGGCACGGCTAGAAAAAGACGTCCGGGGATCAGCTCAACGATCTTCGCCATTTTGAAGAGATGTTTGAGCCCATTAGCCGCAAACTCCCCGATGACATCAGAGCTTTTCTGTCGTCCGTCTACGACTTAGAGCCCTTTTATGTTCCCTTGAGGCGCACTTGGAGGAAATTGCGCTCCCGTTCGGCCATTGAAAAGGAGAAAAGCGATCTTGAACAGGCCATGAACGAGATACAATCCCAAGCAAAAAGCCATACGGATACCTTGGCCGACCCGCAAGCTTCTTACGATCCGAAAGTCGCCGGAAAGGCGCTCTAGAGGCGGAATTAAAAAGCCCGTCGGCGGAGATGGAAATTGACCCGAGAAGAAAATAGCCGATCTCCCCGGATTAATAGCAAAGACCGAAGCGGAGGCGAAGCGGCGTCACTAGAGTAAAGCGAAGTGCGATGCGGAGCTTATTGACTTATCCGATGCCCGAAAGGACTATCGGGAGATCTTGGACAACTCCCACTTGATAATATCCAATGTTCGTCACGCACTTGCAAAACTCCTTAACGCTTGAATGTTCTTATTGATGTATACCTGGACTGGTCGTTCTTGTAATATTTCCTTTGCAATTGCATCTGTGAACTTGTCCCCTTCGAATGCATCTGGGAACTGTCTGTAGCCGAACGCTCGCAAACAACTGCCCCTTGGCGCAAGATCCACAAAGGATCCCAATTCGGCAATCCGCGAATACTGTTCAAAAGAAACCCTTCGCACTTGGTGGAAACCCCTGCCGCTTGGTATTCCCACAGTGTGTACTGGCCAGATCATCACTCCCAATGCGCCCCCTTGGTCAATAAAATAGCCCGTGGGGTGCTCTGCAAATCCACTCGCACACTCCTCCATCACTTCTCGTCTCTTCTTTCGTCGCTAGAAGAAAAAACCCCAACGCCATGGACAAGGGTAAACAACCTCAGGGGAGCGGCTCGTCAAGGAAGCGTACGATTCGGAAGTGAGTTCTTTCTTGATCCGCTCCTTGTCCTTCTGCTTGATCTTGCGCTTCATGTTTTCCTCTGCCTCTTTCAGCCTTGATTTGCTTCCTGAAGAAATCATCGGAACCGAAGATGTCCCTGAGTACATCTCCTCCGATTCTTCTCCTGAGGCGGAGGATGCCACGCCTGAGCAAAAGGTCATCCATCAGCTGCGCCGCCGTGCTCGGCACCGGAGCGTGACCTCAGGGACATGTCCGTCCGGTTGTCAAGCCGAACGCGAGCGTCGTATGGCGCTGGAAGCGCTAGTGGGGGGTAAACGCTTCTGTCCCCCTTCATGTTTGCATCTGGATCTCTTGCCCCTAACCTTGATTCTTTTGCCCCAGATGTTTCTGACAGGTACAGCAACCTGAAGGCGGCCTGGGATAGCTTGGTAGAGGCCGCCAATCGTGGTCATCCTCGTGCGTTCCAAGTCGCCGTCACGGTGGTCCTGGAACAACTGAAGAGGGAGCAGCAGCCGAAGAAGTAAAGAAAAGATTGAATCATACTTTCGCTTCTTTCTCCACGCCTTCTGCTTCCCTCCCTTAGGGGACTTGACCTTCAGGGCTGCTATGTGTAATCCTGCAAGAAACCAGTTGTAGTGTAGTATTGAGCTAAGGGCAATGCATCAGGCACTGGCCATTTTTTCTTTTGTTCATGGATTTTTGTTCTAAAGGCGGCCTCATTCTCGAGCGCCGGCTGTTTCTGCGTCAGATGTGTATAATCATCGATCGATTTCAACGCTAGGATAATACTTCTTCAGATATCTTCCATTTATTGCGGCGGAAAACTCCTCTCCTAGCAAAGTTCTCAATATGTATGCATTACCGGGGAACGCATCCGACCACACGAAAAGGCCCCTCCCGGTTAGGGGACCATTTGCCGAATTCACCGTATTTAGTTCCAATCGGCGGTAGCGCTTTCCAAACTAGATCGCCTTCGTGAATTGCTTTACTTTTACTTTCTTGTTATAGTACTTGGCGACCCGCAGCTTGTTTTTCTCGATGTTCTCCAGGGCCCTGAGACGGATCATATGCAGATCTTCTAATTCATCCATCATTAGGCCACTGTAATTCTTGGAGCTCAAATCGTTTTGCAACACTACTCTCCTTGACTCTGATTGCATTTCCCAGGGCAGGATCGCGTGATGCCCGTAAACCAACTCGTAAGGAGAAGTCTTTGTAGCTCCATGGGGGGCCATTCGGTAAGCCCACAGCGCTTCACTGAGTACCGAATGCCATCTCCTCGGCTTCTGGTCGATCTTCTTCGTATAAGCTTGATCATGATCTTGTTAGAAGCCTCTCGCTTGACCATTAGCTTGGGCATAGTATGGAGAAGAATTAAACGAGTTTGATTCCCATGCTTTCGGCAAAATCTCTCGAATTCCAATGACACGAATTGTGCCCCTTGGTCGGTGGTAATCGTCCGAGGAATCCCAAATCGATAGATGATGTGTTCCTTAACGAATTCGATCATGTTTTTTCGACGTCACCTTTTTGAGTGGGATTGCCTCAACCCATTTGGTGAAGTAATCCGTAGCCAAAAGCACGAACTTGTGCCCCTTGCTAGATGGTGGATTAATTTGGCCAATCGGGTCTATGCCCCGGCCCCCGAATGGCCATGGCTTGATGATGGGATTTAATGCTGATGCGGGGACTCTTTGAATATTTCCGAACCTCCGGCAATCTTGACACCCCTTGTAATACTCAAAGCGAGTCCTCTAATATCGTCGGCCGAAGCATCCGGCTGCCTAATAACCCATTTCATGCGATAGGCCGATTGGTGCGCTCCACATATCCCATCGTGCACCTCGCTCATCATGTTCTTGGCTTCTTCTGGACCCAGGCATCGTAGCAGTACTCCATCTAATGACTTATAGAATAAATTGTCATCCAGAAGAACGAACTTGATTGCCTTATACTTGAGCTTCCTAGAGACTTTTCGGGATGGATCTCTCAAATATTCAACGATCTCTTTCCTCCAATCATCTTCTGTAAGATCCGTCCCCAGTGCGCTCACCTCTGCAGCAAATGCTTCTTGACTCTCTTTATAACCGAGAGGCGCTGCGAGCCGGCCCCGTTTGCTTCCTCGTTATGCTCTCTAGGAATGTCTTGTAGGGTTACCGGTGGAAAGCCCTTCAAGATTTCTCTCGCATTCCTCGTAGTAACTCCTCAGCGCCTCGCTTCTGCACTCGTACTGGCCGTTCAATTGCTTGATGACCAACTCTGAATCTCCATAAATTTCAACTGAAACGGCCCCGGCTTCTCTCAAATATTGAAGCCCTCGAAGCAGCGCCTCGTACTCAGCCTGGTTATTTGTGACGGTGGGTTGTATAGGAATGGCAAATTCGAACATCTCACCTCTGGGAGAAATTAGTAGAATCCCTACTCCCCCACCTTTGCCACATGATGACCCGTCAAAGAATAGAGCCCATGGGGTAATTTCAAGCAGATCAATCGAAGGGTCACGGTGTTCAGTTATAAAATCGGCAATGACCTGACCTTTGATGGCTTTTGCCGATTCGAACTTCAACTCGAATTCTGATAGAGCTAAAATCCATTTGCCAACCCGACCATTCAAAATTGGCATAGATAACATATGTTTTATCACATCGAACTTCGAGTACACAGTGCATTCGGCATTCAACAAGTAGTGCCGAAACTTTGTACACGAATAGTATACGCAAAGACATAACCTTTCTATAGCCGAATACCTGGTTTCAGGATCAAGTAGTTTTCGGCTAAGATAGGCTACTACCCGCTCCTTCCCTTCGAATTCTTGAATAAGGGCCGATCCAATAGTTTGGGTATCGGCCGCCACGTACAACTTGAAAGGCTTGTTCAGCTGAGGAGGAACCAAAGACCCGGCGGCTCCTTCATGTCTTCGCTTGATTTCTTCGAAAGCCTTTTGTTGTTCGTCGCCCCATGTGAACTTCGATCCTTCTTTAGTTTTAGCAACGGAGAGAACGGCAACACCTTCGTGATAAATTTGAGATGAACCTTCTCACAAAGTTGATCTTGCCGAGCGGTGATTGCAACTCCTTGAGGTTGGTTGGAGGAACGACTTCATCAATGGCCTTCATGCTCTTTTTGCCAACTTCGATTCCCCCTTCGTGGACCAAAAATCCCAAGAATTCTCCAGTCGACACCCCAAATGCACACTTGTTTGGATTCATCTTCGAGCCATGCTTCCGGTGCATTCCAAGGTCTTCTTCACATCTTCCGGATGGGTGACATGACTTAAGGACTTGATCACCACGTCGTCAATGTAGATCTCCACGGTCTTGCCGATCAACTCATGAAAGATGTAATTCATGGCCCGCCGATAGGTTGCACCGGCATTTTTCAAACCAAATGTCATGACGATCCATTCAAACGAGCCTATATGGCCGGGACATCTAAAGGCCGTCTTCGAGATGTCTTCTATTGCCATAAAGATCCGATTGTACCCCGCATTGCCATCCATAAAGCTAATCACCTTGTGCCCAAGCAGCCGGCGTCAATCGGCAAATCGGCAATAGGCATCGGGTATCCATCCATGGGAGTAGCTCGTTTAGGTCCCCGAAGTCTATGCAAACTCTCATTTTTCCATTTTTCTTATACACGGGGACGATGTTAGAAATCCACTCCGCATATCCGCGGGGCCGAACGAAGTTTGCGTCAAGTAATCTTTCGATTTCCTTCTTCACATCGGCCAATACTTCATCCTTGTAGATTTTCCGGGCGGTCGCTTATATGGCTTGAAACCGGGCTTGATTGGCAACCGGTGCTCGACGATGGATCGATCCAATCCAGGCATCTCCGAGTAATCCCAGGCGAAGCAATCTTTATATTCTTTGAGAAGCTCAATTAGTTTCCCCCTGAAGTCTGGCTGCAAATTTGCACTGATGAACGTCGGCCTTGGCTTATCACCGCTTCCAATGTCAACTTCCTCCAGCTTATCGGCCGACATGAATCCTCGTCCCAGCTTGCCATCAGTGCCATCCACGGGGTTCTCCATTAAAAATTACTGTAAGAGCCGACTGCTTGAATCGGCTGTTGGTCACTGCTGACAGGTTCAACAGGACCTTCTCCCCAGTCCTTCCCTGAGAAGCAATCGATGCCTTGGTACTCCCAGAAGGCTGGTTCCATGTTAGCCACGCTCACAGAGTCATCCGCCTGGACGACCTCGATTTCATCGTCCACCCACTGGATCAGCTGTTGATGCATGGTGGATGGGACGCAGCAGTTGGCGTGGATCCGGGCCCCGCCCAAGCGACGGCCGTAGGCTCCCTTCCCTTCGATGACGAAGAAGGTGGTGAGCGGCGTTTTGGACCCGATCATCAAGTCCACGTGAGCGCATCCTTTGGTGTCCGAGGGGTTCCGGCGAAGTCGTTCAGGATGATGCTTGTTGGTGTCAGATCGCTCGGGGTCATGCCAAGCTTCCTGAAGGTGGTGTACGGCATTACGTTGACTGCCGCGCCGCCGTCGACGAACATCTTGGTCAATGGCTTGCCATTGACGTACCCCCTCAAGTACAGCGGCCTCATGTGGCGATTCTTGGCCGGCTTGTCGAAGACGGCCTGCTTGGCAAGCACCAGCTGCGCCATCATCTCCTCGGGTTGCTCGTCGTCAAAGGAAGCTTCTTCCTGCATCATCTGGTTAGCGGGAGCCATGAACTCGTTTGGCAGGAAGTATACCATGCATGCAGGGGCTGGACGCTTCGATCCTTCTGGCTGGTCCTTGGGGCGCCATTTCTGTCTCGTCTGGATCCCGGCTTGTTTCAACTCGCGGTTCCTCAAGCGTTGGACCCGCCTCTTCGGCTCTTGCGCGGACGGTGGGCACCATTGCCCCTTCGCCGACGTAGACATCTTCATCCTCCTCGTGGTCAGCCCACCTGAGATCGGCTCGGCGCTTCCCGGGATGATCAATGATTTCAATTTTTTGCCGCCGATCCCCATTCGGGTGGATCCTTCCAAGTCTTTCATGGACGGATCGGCGATTGCGAGTTTCTCGCCTATATTCGAGCATATCCGTCGCCGCATTCAGGACAGTTCCTTAATGTGGGCAGTTTCAGGCCCTCATTCCAGGGAAGTGTCCGAAAAGGCGCACCCCCGCGGGGCGCGCTCCCGCCGCGCGCGTGCCGTTCCCGATTCCATCGCGCGCGCTTCCTCCTCGTGACGACGCTCCTGGTAGCGTTCCTTCTCCATCCGGCGCCGCCATTTGTTGAGGAGAATGCGTGACGTCACCTTGGGTTTAGGCTTGGACGATTCCCCGATCTCGATATGGCTCTTGAGAACGCGGGGGCGTCGCCCGTACTTGCTCTATGGTCACCTGGCGCTTCGGGTCAACTGATCCATCTTGCTTGGACCTGGCCGAGGTCAGGACCTTGACTTTCCCTTTCTCTTCGTCGTTATCGCATTGATAGAAAAGCCGAGCATGTTCTGCGGGAAGGGGTGGCCATCCAGCTTCATCTTGTTGTCGAACTTGAGATGCCCTTCCTGGATAGCCTTCTGGATCCTCATCCTGAAGACCCTGCAATCGTTGATGGAGTGCGAGTCCCTGTCATGGAAGCCGATGGTAACGCTTAGCTTTGACTCCATCAGGCCGAAGCATAGAATGCCCCTCGGGCAGCTTGATTCGGCCTTCTTTTACCAAGAGCTCGAACAACTTGTCAGCCTTTGTGATGTCGAAGTCGTAAGTTCCTTTGGTCTGTCTGACCCAACGCTGATTCATTGTGAGAGGCTCTTTACCCCACATGATTTCCGCCGCAGCTATCTCCAGTTCGTCGTCAGAATCCTCGAACAAATCAGCTTTGTCCAAGAATTGATTGTAGATATCGGCGATGTCGTGCTGCTTGCCAAACTTGGGGTCTTTCTTGAGGCCATATGCACGATTGCTCATCGGGGATAACTTTTGCGACACTCGGCCGGAGTTCTCGAACTCCATTCCAAATAACTTTTCGCGCACGGCCGGGCGACATCCCGGCGACGGCCATATCGCCTAGCCGATCGTCCGGCAAGTTCAATGAGAAGCACATGCCCTTGACTTCTCTCGAACCTTCGAGGAACTCCGGCGGTGTTTCACCGTGCCTTTGCTTTAGGGTGGCGAGATCAATCAACTTCTTCTCGGCGCGCCGCTGAAGTAATGAGCGTGGAATTTGCGCTCCAAATCTTTCCACCTGGCCACAGATTCAGGCGGCAAGGACGAGAACCACTGAAAAGCCGGACCCGTCAGCGAGGCGGGGAAGTAGCGAACCCTGAACGTCTCTTCGGCTGAACACTCCCCGAGCTGCATGAGATAACGAGCGATATGCTCGACCGTGCTTGTCTCGTCCTGCCCAGAGAACTTTGTGAATTCCGTCGGCGGTTTCACCCTTGGTGGCAGGAGCACGTTATAGTACCATTCTGGGAACGGCGGCCTGTAGGTGGGGCCCTGCATCCTTGGCTTGAGGCCGAACTGATTCTGCATCAATTCGGCCATCTTGCGTGCTAGGGCATCTTCCTCCTGAGCGCCTGTAGCTGGCGCGTACCCTGGGTGCGGAAAGGCATCGAACGCTCCGTAATTCCCCACTTCATGATAGCCGCCGCCGTATAAATTTCTCTGGAGCCAGTTGGTGGACGGAGCTATTCTTCGACTGGGGTCGAGTGGGGCCCCAGATGAGCCGAACGCTAGGTCTCCGTACGTGGGCTGGTACGGATTCGGCTGTTGCACGGGGCCGACGCCGTGCCTTTGTGGTGGCGGCGAGATTGGTTGACTTCCCGAAGCTTGCAACGACGGCCGAACCGGGCCGCCCCCCGGCTCCCCGTGGAGGAGGTTGGAACGTTTGGCTCCGGAGCTCGAGGAGGAGGAGGCTGCCGCACCGGCCCCGTGGTGGCGGCCGAGAGCTTGATTCGCCCGGCTCCACAAGTGCTCTTTCCGCGTACGCCTTCCGAACGCCCGCCCCGCGCCCGACCAAAGAGGGCCACCATCATCCGTTGGAGCGACCCAAGGAAAGCTTGATTGTGCTTGGTGAGCACGTCGTCCATTGACTCTTGGAAGACCCGCGCGCATTCTTCCTTTTCTTGTTGGGTCGTAGCGTCGGTTTCTCCCGGCAACAACACTCGGGCGGTGACATTCTTCGGATATGGTACACCGCTTCGATTCTTTTTGAATGACATGAGACACTTTTGTTGAAACTGATTCACGGCGTCCAAGAGCTGCTGATGCTGCTCCGGAGAAAGGTCCTCAATGTTGACATCCAGGAGGTCTGTGATCTCAGGCATCCTGAACCAATTCGGCTGTAGGTCCCACTGGGCGTGCCAAAAAGTGTGTTGACGCAAAATGTGCACTCAGCGCCAATCACACAGCAAGCCGAAAAGCTTAGCTTCGCACGCGCAGAGAGAAAGTGACGTGCCAGTCAATTTTTCCTGAAAATTAACAAAAGATGAAACGGTTAAATACCAAAATTTGGAACCCACGGGTGGTACCAGTGCGGTTCCATATTTACGGCTAAGAAGCCAAGCAAGACGACATGTAGCTATGCGAAGCTACCTGTCAAAGAGTCACGACCATTCGGGTAACCAAGAAGGGAAAAAGAACATTGCCGAATGGATGACGTAAGCATGACAATGATCGATCTTTGAATGAACATGGATGCATGCGCAAAGCCATGACCGATCCTCATGAAGATTAACATTAAATAAAGTAGAGCACGAACATGATCATGTATTAAAATAAGCATGCATAGATCCAAAGCGTTAGTCTACCGCATGTCTAATCGCTATAAGATCCGTCGGGCACGATATCAGCAAATCTATCCACCGCATGATACAACTTGCATGAAAGAGCGCACCACTTTCCACAAATAGATCTATCCACCGCATGATACAACCTAAATATGGAAAGCTAGAAGCATACGTCTTTTAAAACATAAATAACGCACGTGATCTACTCGTGAAGATATAACCGAATGCGGCCGAACAACCGATTCGGGGTCCATGGAGAAGGAACAAACATTACCACGTGAATAAATCTATCGAGCTGAATTGGAAATCTAATCCACCGGATGACTAGCTCCAAAGCAGCCCAAAAACTCGCATCTACCGCATGATACCCGGCTCTTTCAAGATTTATACTAACAAAGCAAGCTTGAACCCGCAACACGTAACAACCTAGATCGATTCGGTTTCGGCTATCGGAGAGCACGAGATCCACACGTCAAAATACGAGACCCACTCGTGCACGGATCTTAAAAGGAAAAGAGCCGATCCAAACCCATCTAGATTGGGCAAAGTGTATTACATGAATTAAAACATAAAGCAAAACTCATGATAACACGGGGTAACTTAATGAATCTACCGGATCTTGCCAAAATCCAATAGAGCCGATAACTAGCTTCGAGCTAAACCTTAGCCTACCGCATGGCTCATGATCTAACAAGAAACCCTCTTGAACCAAGCTTGAATCTACCGCATGACACGAAGCATGGTAACAAGACCACTTGCATCGATCTAAATCCACCGCATGATACTAGACATGATACAAGGTTGCCGGTACTCACGGAGGTCGACGGATCGATTGGTCCTCTCGAAGAACTCGACGACACGACAAGGGACTCTAGGGTTTGGCGTAAGGCCGGTGTGTATTGAGGAATGAACGTCCGTTTTACATACATCCAGGGATCATATTTATACCCCGCTCGATTACAATTGCGAATGGATTCATTGCCTAACTAAACTTGATCACCGTCCATCCATTCGCTTCTCCCGATCGAGCCACGTCACCGTCCAATCCCGCAAAATCAGCTCTCATTGTTCCTTTGCCGAACCGGGAGGATAGCCGACCGCGGATCCTTTCCGCCGAAAATCTCTCGAAGATACCTTTCCTTCCACCGGACGGACTCTTTTCCGAATCGGTCCCACATGTCATACTCCTTACCAAATTTTGGTGTTAACGAGAGGCGTCGCAGCTTGCGTGCGGCCGTTTTGCCGGGACGCGCGCGTGAGTGGGCGAAAGTCTTGTTGACACGGCGGGCCCGCGCCGAAGATGAAGAGTGAGGCGTGTACACTTTAAAACCGCACGTCAAGCGCCGGGTCCGGGACTTTGTTTTCCGCTCGCTTTTCTTCTCCCTCGCGCTTGCCCCTTGAGCTCCGAGTTCTTTTGACTTCATATCGCCGCCGGCCGCCGCGTTCCCGGCTCGCCCGAGACTTCACCGACGCGATGTCGAGTTGGGCGCGCTCCACTGTCTCTCGCGAGTAGCTCCTTCGTCTCGTTGAGGCGGGCTAGCCGTCTCCCTCGCCGAGGCCGTCAAGTGGATCATCCCAGCCGACGAATCCGTGACATGCCCTCTTAGGGGGTACATGGTGTCGTTCGTGGCCTTCGACGAGCGCGGCTTCTCCGTCCCCGTCGGCCGGTTCATTCGAGGGGTGTTGTTCGCGTACAAAGCTACGGCTCCAGCACCTCAACCCGAATAGCATCCAACAAATGGCTGCCTTTGAGGCAATGTGCAAGGAGTTCCTCGACATCGGTGCGCATTGGCATCTGTTTCGGTACTTCTTCAGGTTCACCTGCCTGAGGGAGGGATCCCGCACGGCGACGATTGGCTGCACCAACCTTCGGATGAAGCAAGGCCGCGGCGACGACTACATCCCGGTGACGCTGACCGGCTCGAACGGCGGGCGGCACGGGGGATGGTTCTACTTGCGGAACGACCCCGAGCACGCGCTCCCGTTGTACACCGTGCAGAACAAGAGAAGATGCTCAAGTCCCACCGGGCGGTGCTTGGGCGTCTTCGGAAGGCCGGGATCACCTTGGCGAAGGTGGTCGGGAAATACCATGCCCGAGGTGTTGTGCCGCTCCGGGAGGCGGCCACTCCGGCTCGCGACATGACCGTCGACGGGGCCCCATGGGGCCGGGACGGTTACCGAACCGCAGCCTCCATCGCCGCTCGAGGTTCAACGTCGCGTGGCGCAAGCGATTGGGAGAACGACCTACTCATGGCCGTCGTCGCGGATGCTCCCGATGCTCCCCAATGCGGGAACGGAGAAGTTTGTAAGTTGTCCGTCTTCTCGGCAAGTTTGATTCGACTTTTTTCATGGGAAGGTATTCTCGGGTTTGAACTTAGTGCGTTCTTGTTGCTACGGTTGAAATGCGCCTACCTTGTTCGAGCTAAGGCGCCTCTCCCGGAGGAGGCGATCTTCAACTAGAGTCGGGCGGCGGTGGAGAGGAGGCGCGTTGCGCGTAAGGCGCAACATAAGAAACGCCGGATCGCCAAGCGTGATCGCAACGACAACCGCAACATGAGGCACAAGGCGGGGGAGCGGGGGCGTTTCCTCCGACGAGGATCTATCGCTCGAGCCATCATGGAGTGGCGATGTCGCCAAGACCGCGGTTGACTGGAGCAACATGTCGGGGTCGTCCTCGTCTTTCTTCGCTCCGTGGTGTAGAGGTGTCGTCGTCGCACCAACCTCGAGACGCGGGGCACAACAAGGTTGTGGGGTCGAGCTCGTGTCCGGCGGCTCCCCCTGTCCGAGTGGGCCTTCGGTCGACCCGCTCCCGTACGACGCCCAGCGGGACGGGCACTCCCGAGCCGCCAAGATCTGCACCCCGTCAGATTGATCCCCCTAGGAGCTCGGAGGAGCGTTCGGTGCCCGTCCGCCAGCTCTACGACGGTTCGGATCGCCCGGACTGTGACTCCCTGCAGAGGCGCCGGTCGCGGGGGAGGTCGTCAGATTCGACGTCGACGCCAAGCGCGGTGCGGTGGCAGAACCGAGCGCCGCCCGCGGCGCTTGCGAGTCGTTGCTTATCCGGGGGTGGCGGGGCCCCGGATGTTCATGTGCCCCTTATCGCAAGGGCGGGGGCCACGGTCAATCCCCGGCCGTAGCGGAGGCCGGTGGGACAGCCCCCGAGCGAATGGGGAAGAATGTTGCCGTCGTCGCGGCCGTCCGAAGCCGAGAAGCACCCGAGACGGCGGACTCGAGTCACGCCGTACCCGAGCGGGGCTCGAAGCGCGTCGCGAGCCAAGCGAGGCATGTCGGATTGCCGGTGAAGAAGGCCCGGTGCACTCCAAAATGTAAGTCTCTAACTTTAGCTTTTTCTTGTCGTGACTCTTCCGACTTATTTGTCGATGTTGACACTCGTCTTCTCGTAGCCATGCCGATACCGGTGTGCTTAGCACCGGGCCCCCGAAGCGAGCGGCGGCCGAGGGCACGGGTGATCTCCCCCGAGCCCTCGCCCCCGCCCCCCCGAGTACCAAGCCGGTGCCATTGCGGGCCAAAAGAGACGCGCGTCGATGGTCGGCGAGATGAGGACGCCAACCACGCCCCCTCCACCAGCCCCCGCTGTCGCCGTCGAGGAGGGCGAGGTGGCCACGGAGGAGACAGTCATTTGGGCTGCCCCAGACGCGTCGTCCGGGGCTGGTCCGAGCGTCGAGGAGGTGGTGATGGTCTTGGATGAAGACGTGGCGCCTCCCCCAAAGACGGAGAGGCATGATGCCACGGTGGTCCTAGCGTTGGAGTCGACACGGGTGCCGGCGGCGATGAGCCATCTCCCGGTTGTGGAGGTGTCGGTGCCCCCTCCGATGATGGAAGTTCAAGGTCCTTCCTCGACCGCGGAGGCGGCGGAGTCCTCCTCGGCCCGAGTCTCCCTTACGATCGAGGAGATGATGGATATAGAGTCGTGCCGATATCTCGACCTCCCGGTGTCGAAATAATCGATCTCGAAGCGCCCCGCCTCTCTAAGAAAGAATACGACGCGGCGGCGTAGTGGAGGTCCAACAAGCCGATGATCATGGAGATGATTGCATCGGCTCGAAAGCGCCGCCGGAGTACAAGAGGGCCGACGGCTTCACCCCCGCCGCCGTAGAAGACACGAGAGGATGTGGCCCTTGCGGTGCCCGCGGCTCGCGTGGAGCCGATAGAAGATACGACCGCGCTGCCGCATGTCGATGAAGGTCGGGAGGCGTCGCCTCCCGGGCTAGTGGATGCCACCGAAACTCCAGCCCCCGTCGCGAAGCCTGTCTCGGCAGAGACCGTTGCTGGGGGAGAGGAATCGTCACCGCCTGGTTCAGTCACCGTTGAAGTTGAGGATGTCGGGGCTCGCACACTTGACGAGACGGCCACCGTTGTGCAAGGGTTGGCCGTCCCCGAGATGGTGGCCAGGGCCACCACCCCGGAGATCCAGGTGGCCGAGGAGACGGGGGCGTCCCTTTCCCAAGGCGCGGCTGGCGACGATGCCCGAACACTTGAGTTCGTGTGTTCTTGGTGGGCGGCTACCACCGGTCTTGACGCAAACTGCGAGGATGACAAGGAGGCCATGGCGCATCACACCTTGGAGCGTGGGATGACCTAGGCGTGTCCGGCCTTCGACGAACTCATCCTCCCCGTGACCTCGGTGAGTTTTCTTGTTAAGGGTTCCTTTTTTGATTCTGCGATCTTCTAGAGCTTCACCTGTTGTCCCGGTTCTGTCAGTGGTAGACGCTCGAGTCTTCAGGTCGGAAGCGTGCTCGCGAGGTGTGCCAACTCCGCGCGGAGCGGACCCAGCTGGAGATGCAACTTGTCGTAGCTCGGGTTGTAGCAGCCGGTGCCGTGGCGAGTGAGACATCCGCACGGTCGTCCCTTGTGGCCGCTCATCGGTCCACGGAAGGCCGAGCCATCTCCGTCGAGACCGCCGCCGCGGCCGCCGTCACCAAGAGGGACTCACTTGCGTCGAGGCTCGCGCTTGCCGAGGCTGAGATCGAGAAACTTCGAGTGGCGGCGGCGTCCGTGGAGGAGGTGGCTGAGAGAGCCAAGACCGCCGCGACCACAACGAGAGTCCGCTGCCCGTGAAGCCTCCCGGATCGCTGCTCGCAAGAAGGCGGCCCTCGAGGCAAAGGTGTCGGAGTTGGAGAGTGACTTGAGGACGACTACGACGGACTTGGCGACGACGAGCCATCGGTTCCCAAACCACGAACCATCTTTCGGGTGGTGACCGAGGAAGCGTCGCGGCTTCGTAGCTCCAAGGTCGTTGAGCTCGGCGATGGTCACACTCGGCGTGTTGCTTGGGCCGCGAATGCCCGAGGCGTTTATCGAAGAGGTTGGCTGCCTTCCCGACATGGTGCGAGAGCTCGAGTTGTCGACAACTCGCCGGGACGGTACACCGGGTTCTCGCCATGATCGAGTCGCACTACCAAGGGCCGGACCGCACGGTGCCGAGCGGCGGCCGGGCTCCCCGCATCTCTCCGACGACCAATGCGACGAACCGGAGATGGACCGTGCCGCCTTCGCCCGCGAGATGGCCGACGCCTGCGTTGAAGGATCCGGAACTACTGCCACAAGACGAGTCGAGGCACCGGGGAGTTCCCGGGCCCCAAGATAAACATGCCACAAATTATCATGCTATAATAATCCGAAACAAGTTGTGAGGCTATCATGTAGCTAGATCTTTATTTTGAGTTATCTCTCGATCGCTTTCGAGCATCCAAGGACGACCGCGCAACGCGCGCGGCACCGAACTTAGGGGACGAGAAATAGTCAAGCCGTGCTGCGAAGCCGCGGAGGCGTGAGAGTCGTAAGGCCGGCCCCTTCGATCCACTAAGTGCGACCGTCCGTTCGCGGCCCCCGGAACTCGAAAGGTTCGGGAGATAGCTTAGCGGGGGATTTGCTTGTGAATACATTTTCTCGGACCGAGTCCCGGTGGTTACTCGAAGGCTCTTGAAAGGAGGTCGGATGAAAACCGGAGACAAGAGAAGTACACCGCAAGTCTTCGTGCCGTAGCCGCGGAGAGCGTTAGCACTAGGAACTTTGAACGAACAGCGACTCGTTATCCCATGCAAGTCGTCATCTTTACCTTTCGCGAGTTCAAGTTTCGTTAAAAAACTTTTCGCTTGTGCAATAAATCTCGACAAAGTTGTCATAATTTTTTGAAAAAACTTCACAAAAACGAGGAGGCACGAGGGCATCGTTCCCTTGGTAGCCCCCGAGCAGGGAGCGTGTTTGCCTTGGTGCAAAGACGCTAGCTGCTCAAATTGAGAGTTGCCATAATGAAAAGAACACAGTTGGGCACAAGTTCAGAACTCAAAGACATGTGAACATAGACAAACGACATTTATTTATTGACACATAAGCACGGAACATTTACTCAAGGGTAAAATGGTCGTAGATGTTCGATGTTCCATGCGTTGGTGACGACCCGCCCGTCCTCGTACTTGATCTTGTATGTCCTTGGTCAAAGCACCTCGTGGACAATGAAGGGCCCTTCCCAAGGCGGTGACAGGTTGTGCCGGTCCTTGCGGCTTGAACCCGTCGAGAGAACAAGAACGCCGACGTGGAACTCGCGGGGGCGCATATTGCGCTCGTGGTAGTGCCGCAACGCCTGCGGTTCTTGGCGCTCTTCATCGGTGCTACGTCGCGTTCCTCGTGAAGCCGGTCGATCGCGTCTTCGAGCGTGACCTCGGTTCCCTTGTTCGGTGTATGCCCAACACCCGTGGGTTGCCATAGTCGATGTCGGTTGGCAAGACCGCCTCGGAGCCATGTACCATGAAGAAAGGCGTGAACCCCATGGCCCCGCTTGGCGTAGTACGTAGGCTCCACAACACGGACGGCGGTTCGGCCACCCATCTCGCTCGGAACTTGTCGAGCCGCTTGAAGATTCTTGGCTTCAAGCCTTGTAAGATCATATCATTCGCCCTCTCGACTTGCCCGTTTGTCTTCGGGTGAGCAATAGCCGACCAATCCACACGTATGTGGTTGTCGTCATAGAAGTTGAGGAATTTCTTCCCCGTGAACGCGGGTGTCGTTGTCGGTAATGGTCGTGTTGGGGATGCCGAAACGGTAGATGATGTCGGTGAAGAACGAAACGGCCTCTTCGGTAGCCGACATTCACTATGGGTTGAGCCTCGATCCGCTTTGAGAACTTGTCAACCACTACGAGGAGGTGAGTGAAGCCCCGGGGTGCTTGTCGGAGCGGCCCCACCATGTCGAGGTTCCGGACTGCGAAGGGCCACGTGATGGGGATCGTCCGCAATGCTTGCGCCGGGAGGTGAGTTTGTCTCACATAGAATTGGCAACCCTCACGGCACCACACAATGTACTTCGAGTCGGCAACCGCCGTAGACCAATAGAAACCTTGTCGGGAAGCTTTTCCGACAAGTATAATCGACCCGGCATGGTGACCGTAGGTACCGGTGTGTATCTCTTTCGGCCAGCTCGCGGCCTTGATCTCCGGGAACGCACCGCATGAGTATGTCGGCCGCCCCATGCTTGTAGAGCTCGCCGTTGATGATGACGAAAGCTTTCGCGCGGCGAGCGATGCGCCGGCTTCGTTTGGTCGAAGGGAGCTTCCCCTCGACCAACCACTCGAGGATGGGGAAACGCCGGTCGGGATCATCGAGGTTTACTTGCGGTGACTCGTCGATTGCCATGACCTCAAGTCCCGGCTCTTCAAGTGTCTTCTCGCCCTCCTCTCGTACGGACGGTTGGTGTTGAACGCTCGCGAAGACACCATGTGGAACCGGCTGCGACCGGATGCCGCTTTCGCAAGTACGTTGGTCGCTTTATTGTAGTCGCGCGGCACGTGGTGCAGCTTGTCGGTGTTTTAGACCGGCAAACCTACCAAGGGGGTATCGGAGGTAGTAGATTGTGCGGTGAGGATCGTGATCGGGAGACCGAGAACTCGAAGGTATGCGCAAGGACACGGGACACAAGATTTATACGGGTTGGGGCCGCTGTCGTATGGGCCTCCCCGAGCCCACTACATCGGTGGGTGCCGGGACCGACTACTCGGTGGGCCCCGAGACTACCCGCTTGCGCCGCACGGCACCCGAAGGCGTGGAGCACAAGGACTACGCGGAGAGTAGTACTCGGTTAGGGATCCGTACATGTTCCGCACTGTATAGAGGTCTCCTAGACGTACTCGACTAGTACTCTTTCCCTACTCCGACTTGTAACCCTGCCTCCCGGACTATATAAGGCGAGGCGGAGGACCGATCTCAGGATCACCTCATACAATCCCCTACAACTCACGGCGCACTATTGCACCATCTTGTAATCGTGCCCTATCAATCCGAGCTACGCAAAGCATACGGGACGTAGGGTATTACGCACCTCGCGGCCCGAACTCGTCTAAATTGTGTGCCACGTGTCTCTTCCTTCGAGTTACCGATCTCGGCGAGTCACAATCATCTACTTCGGGTACTCCCCGTAGTAGGTTGCCGGTCTAAAACACCGACACCGGCGCGCCGGGTAGGGGCTCTCGCTCGAGATCACATGGCGAATTCGACGGCTTCCGTCCACATCAAGCCAAGCGGTCGCCTTCAACCGCGGCGACACCTTCGTCTTCGGCGCCCGGGTCCGCACGCGCCGACGGCGCGGGCTCCTTCCAGCGCCGCCTGACCATGCAGCCCAACCCGAGGACAGGCCTCGTGACGCTTCCCGAAGTCGTCACAGGCGAACTCGCCGGCAAGTTCGGCGAAATCTCGCTCTTCAACCACCACGCTGACTTCGAGCTCGAGTCCGTCTCCAACTCGAACCCGACGTCGCCATGGGCCATCGCATGCGAGCCGGCTGCTCAGCCATCGCAGACGGCCCCTTCACCACGCCAGCGCTCCGCGCGTGGCCCCCGCGTCCTCAGCCGGGCCCGCACGGGGGCTCCTACTCCACGACGGGCCGGCAAGGAGCCCGTAACCGAGTACAACTCGGACTCCGACGCCGCCCCCGATCACGTCTCGGACTCCAACCCTCTCTCCGAGTTCTACTCGAACCCGGACTACGAGTTCGACTTCGGGTCGGACCCTGAGGAGCCCGAGTCCGAAGACGACTCCACTGAGCTTCCCTTGTCAGGGCCAGCCTCTGGGCTGGTTATAAAATCGACACCGACCGGCGGATACGTTCCGGCTCGACCGCAAGCCCGCCGACCCGGCAAAGGGAGACTCGCGCTACGTCGCCTACATCGACTCACTACCGTTCCGGAGGGAACACCACCGGCCCGGGCCGACTCCAACACACCAACCGAGGTGGCACCCCCGAGTCCCGGCCTTGGCACCCCCGATCGCCAAGTCTTCATGGCCGCCGGCGACACCCCGAGACCCTCGGGCACGGCCGAAGACAAGTACACGGAGGACATCTGCGCGACGAGCCGTCCGCCGATGCACCCGCAGGGCGAGACCGTCGCCAACGGGGACGCTCGACGCGAACGTAACGGAGAAGCGCGGCGAACGACGCCGCGGCTCGCGAGACAACCTTCCCATCCGCAACCTTGCGGAGGCTCTCGAGGCGTCGAGAGCGGGGTCCACACCACTCCTGAGCAATGCCTCATGTCGATCACAACGATCGCACGCCAGGCTCAGGGCATACGCGCTGGAGAGGTCATCGCCAAGCTCGCTGAAGAAGCCTACTTCATGCGGGTCGACAACAGAGTCAGCCAACCTCCTCCAGCTAAACCGCGCGACAACGAAGCTACTAGTCGCAGCGCCAACGCTGGCCCCAACCGTACTCGAGGCGACATCCCAGCTGAGCCAAACCGTCGCCGCTCCCACGCCGGCGGACCTTCACAGCAGGACCAAGGCAACCGAGAGGTTGTCCCCCACCGCGCTCCGGCCGGTGGTGGCGGCAACGACCCTGACGGTGGCGGCAGCGACGGCGGCAGCTCCAACCACGGGGCCAACAGGAGAGCTGGAGGCGGCGGCAGTCGCGGCGGCCGAGGCCACGCGAACGCCCACGCCTCGGCGCCTCACACGGCGGGTACGACGCTCGCCGAAGATCGAGGAGCCGCGGCGGAAGAAGTCGACCACCGCCGCCGAGGGCGACGGCTTCCCCGCCTTCTCACCACGACTTCGCAACCTACTCCTCCCCGACAAGTTCAAACCTTTGGGGATCACCAAGTACGACGCGCGAAGCAGATCCTATCCGGTGGCTCCGATGCTACGCCCTCTCCATCGAGAACGGCGGCGGCAACGACGACACCAAATGCCTCTACTTCCCCTTCTCGCCCGGACCGGGCACCACTCACATGGCTCGAGTCACTTGACAAGCACTCGATCGACAAGTGGGACCAGTCGAAGGAGCAGTTCACAAGCAACTTCGCGGGCGCCATGGGCCGTTCGGGTACTCGCATGGACCTTGCCATGATCAAACGAGAACAAGGCGAGACCCTCCGCAAGTACATGCACCGCTTTTTCGACAAGCGCGCTACCGTCGTCGACTTCACCGACAAGGAGGTCATCGACCTCTTCCGAGACGGCCTCTACCATCGCCGCACCTTCGAGGACTTCGGTCGTCGCCGCCCCAAGTCCATTCCCCACCTCAAGGACATGATCACGTCCCGGGCGGATGAAGAGGACAAGGCCAACGCCAAGTACGACACCATCCGCGGCAAGTCCAAGCGAGAACCGGGGGCGGCGGCGGCAAAGAATGCAAACCAAGGCGGCCGCAACAACAACAACAACAACAACTACTACTACTACTACTACTACTACTACTACTACTACTACTACTCGGGTCCCAACCGCAAGCGCAAGACGGACAACACCGTCGCGGCTATCCAGCCGCCCGCGAAAGGGAACTCGAAGAAGAACTCGGCGGGTTCAAGGACCTCGCTAAAGGAGAAGTGCCCGTGGCATCCAAACGGCAATCACACTACCGAGCGGTGCTACCGGCTCGGGCACGCACTCAAGGACACGCCGAGCCACCGCACCCTCACGACCGGAGAAGGGCAAGAAGAAGGACGGCGACAACGACGACTTCCAAGAACCCGAGAAGACCGTCAACGTCCTCTTCGGCGGACCGCCCGCCAGGCGGGAGCGAAGGCCACCCGTCGTGAAGTGATGTCCATCGAGCCGCCGGTTCTAACCCCTCTCGGGTGGTCGAGGTACCCATCACCTTCTCCCGCGCGGACCGGTGGACTAGCTTCTCCGAACCGGAGACGGTTCCCTCTCGTCCCGAAACCAACGGTGGCGGGTTCCAAGCTCAACAAGGTGCTCATCGACGGTGGAAGCGGGCTCAACGTCCTCTTCACCAAAACCTTGAAGAAGATGAACCTCGACGTCACCCCCATGCTCACCAAGAGCAAGCATGCCTTTCTACGGCATCGTCCCGAGCAACGCGGCTATCCCACCGGGCTCGGTGGTACGCCGTTACCTTCGGGGCCAAGAGAAGTCCGACGACCGCCAACAAGCCTCGGCCGCCCGAGGAGGTACTCGTCAAGACGGTCGACCTCGAACGAGGCGACCCCGAAGCAAGACCACCACCATCGGGGCCGGCCTCGACCCCAAATAGGAAGACGCGCTCATCGGCTTCCTCCGGCTAACCGCGACATCTTCGCGTGGAAGCCGACGGACATGCCGGGAGTGCCCGGGGAGCTTATTGAGCACCGCCTTAACGTCGACCCAAAGGCCACCCCCAAGCGACAACACCTCCGACGTTTTGCCGACGACGGACGGGACGCCATCAAGAAGGAGCTCGCCAAGCTACTCGCGCACTCGGCTTCATCGGAGAAGTCTTCCATCCCGAGTGGCTCGCCAACCCCATCCTCGTCCGCAAGAAGAACTCGAACGAGTGGAGGATGTGCGTCGACTACACCGACCTCAACAAGCATCGCCCCAAGGACCCCTTCGGGTTGCCGCGGATTGATCAAGTCATCGACTCCACGGCGGGCCGCGACCTGCTCGCTTCCTCGGACCGCTACTCCGGGTACCACCGATCGCAATCAAGGAGGAAGACCAGGAGAAGACCGCGTTCATCACCCCGTTTGGCGCGTCATCGCTACACGACCATGTCGGTCGGGTTGAAGAACGCCGGCGCTACCTATCAACGGGCCATCCGGGCACGCTTCAAGCGGCAACTCAACAAGAACGTCGAGGCCTACATGGATGACGTGGTTGTCAAAACTAGGGACTCCGATACCCTCATCGACGACCTTGAAGAGACCTTCGCATCACTACGCGAGTACCGCCGGAAGCTCAACCCGAACAAGTGCGTCTTCGGCGTCCCTTCGGGCAAACTACTCGGCTTCATCATCGCCCGGCGCGGCATTGAAGCCAACCCCGAGAAGATCTCCGCCATCACCAACATGAAAGCTCCCACGAGCATCAAGGACGTCCGGTAAGCCGACGGGGTGCATGGCGGCGGCGAACGCATTCATCTCGAGGCTAGGAGAACGGGGTCTCCCCTTCTTCAACCGCTCAAGCATCACGAGAAGTTCGTGTGGACTCCGAGGCGGATCGGGCCCTTGCCCGGCTCAAGGACTTCCTGTCAAAGCCGCCAATCCTCACGGCTCCTCACAAGGGCGAGCGCCCATCGCTCTACCTAGTCGCGACTACTCACGTGGTCGCATCGCCATCGTTGTCGAGCGGCATGAAGACGGCCACGCCTATCCTGGTCCGGCGCCGGTCTACTTCGTCGGCGAGGTTCTATCGAGTCCAAGGCTCGCTACCGGCCCGTGCGAAGCTCCCGTACGCTCTACTCATCACCTCGCGGAAGCTACGACACTACTTCCGGGGAGTACTCGGTTTCCGTCGTCACCGACTACCCGCTCGGCGACATTACGAGGAACCAAGACGCCACCGAAGAATCTCCAAGTGGGCCGCCGAGCTCGGCGCCCTCACCATCGACTTCAAGCCACGCACGGCCATCAAGTCGCAAGCACTAGTCGACTTCATGGCGAGTGGCGGGAGAATCGCCTACCTACTCCCACCGTGCGACCGCAGCACCGGGTGATGTACTTTGATGGCTCACTCAACCTCGAGGGCGCAGGGCGCAGGGGTACCCCGATCTCTCCAACGGGCGAACAACTCAAGTACGTCCCGGATCTTCCGGAAGGTCTCAAACAATGAAGCCGAGTACGAAGCTCTCCTACACGGGCTCCGCCTCGCGGCTTCACTCGGCATCAAGCGGCTACTAGTCTACGGCGACTCCGCGAGTGGTCATCAACCAAGTCAACAAGTCCCGGGACCGCAACAAGGAGAACATGGACACCTAGCGCCTAGAAGTCCGCAAGCTCGAGAACAAATTCTATGGTCTCGAGTTCCATCACATCGTCCGCGACAACAACGTCGCAGCGGACGTCCTCTCGAAGCTTGGATCCACCCGCGCCCAAGTACCCGCGGTTGTCTTCGTCCATGAGCTTCACGCGCCATCCATCCCGGAGCCGGCGCCATCGACCACTGCCCCAGCCCATCCACCAGCTGGGCAGGAGGTCATGATGATCGACGTGGACTGGAGGCAACCCTTCATCGACTACCTCGGCGAGCGAGAAGGTCCCCTCCGACAAGAACGCGGTCGAACAACTCATCCGCCGCACCAAGTCTTACGTCCTCGTCGGAGACAAGCTTTAAAAGCGGGCGCATCTTATGGAGTACTCATGAAGTGCGTCCCTCGTGAAGAAGGCAAGGACTTCTTGGAGGAGATCCATAAGGGCGTCGCGGCAACCACGCGTCTTCACGCACGCCGGTCGGCAAGGCCTTCCGGCGAGCTTTCTACCGGCCCACGGCCCCGAGCGACGCCGAAGAACTCGTCGAAGGTGCCAAGGATGTCGGTTCTTCGCCAAGCGACAACACGTCCCGGCCTACAAGCTAGTCACCATACCGCCGACCCGGCCCTTTGCCCGCCGGGGGCTCTACATGATTGGGCCACCGCCAAGCCGCGCCGGGGAGGATTCAACAGGGTACTGGTGGCTATCGACAAGTTCACCAAGTGGATCGAGGTCAAGCCGGTCACATGCCCCAAGGCTGACAGAGTACTCGACTTCCCGGATGAACTCGTACACCGCTACGGGCTACCCCACCGCATCATCACAGACCTGGGGTCCAACTTCAACAACCACCAGTTCTGGGAATATTGCGAAAATAGCGGGATCGACGTCAGATACGTCTCAGTCGCCCATCCACGGGCCAACGGACAAGTCGAGCGCGCCAATGGGATGGTGCTCGACGCCCTCAAGAAGCGGCTACACGACGCTGCTAACTCCAAAGGGGGCAAGTGGATCAAGGAACTACCCAACGCACTGCGGGGGCTGCGGACTCAACCATCCAAGCCAACGGGGGCAATCCCCTTACTTCTTGGTCTACGGCTGCGAAGCCATCCTCCCCGCCGACGTCATATGGAACTCGCCGGCGGTGGAGCACTACGACGAAGGCGTCTCGGAAGACGACGGACGAGTTGATATCGACGGCCTCGAAGAAGCTCACCGCGCCGCCCTCGTCCAATCGGCAAAGTACCGGAGGGTATCCGACGCTACCATGATCGCAACGTCAAGGAACGCTCCTTCAACGTTGGAGATCTTGTCCTCCGCCGTATCCGAACACGGAAGGACTCCACAAGCTCGGCTCCCCACGGGAAGGCCCCTTCACCGTGGCTAAGGTGACCGGGCCGGGCTCCTACCGCCTCCAAACACTTGAAGGCGAAGACGTCAACAACTCGTGGAACGTCGACCAACTCTCGTCGATTCTACGCCTAGTCTACACGACTACTCCGGGTTCAAGTCTACACGACCGCATCAACACCCCTCACCGCAAGCGACCCCCCGGGTCCCGGCTCCAAGTCTCGGACTACTCTCCTCCGGAGTCCGGCCCCGCGCGGCTACCTACGGACCCCGGGTTGCGACGAGCGTCAAGGACTCTAGCGCGGTCTACCAAGAGACCACATCCCAAGATCCGGCCCCGCACGGCTACCTACGGATCTTCGATCCGGCCTACACGGCTACCTACGGATCACCGACCGCAAGCGGCCACCCGCTCCGGCCGCCACTTAGGCGTAAGCGGCCTCCGGTCCGGTGCGACTACCTTGTAACTACGGCCACGGGTACCCGGGTGTACTTCTTCAGTAATAAAGCTTGATTGTTCATCAACTTGTTTACTGTCTACTCCCTATGACGGGACTACCAAAGCCGAGCATCGCTACTCGCACCTACTCCACGATGGGCGCTCCGCACTTTGAGATCGCGGTTACGAGTACTCATTCTTTGGAAAATTTCATTTCATTGATACATGAATAGTTCATTACAAGTGTTTCCTGTACAACTATGGCTACTAGCTACCTATGCGGGGCTACCGGAGGTTCGGCTTTTCGGCTACCGCTCCGCGATGGGAGCCATGCGCTCCCGGCGGCTACGCGCATCGCTCATCCGAGCAGTTGGCGGCTACCCCGCCGGCGACCACCTCCACTGGAGCCTTCGGGAAGTACGACTTCATGAAGGCCAGGATTTGCTTCGGGATCGACTTGGCCATGTGCTTGACGTAGGCGGCCAGCCGGCTTGGTGCTTCTCGAAGACGATCCGCCAGAGGAGCGATCTTGGGGCCACCGGGTGCGACACCGGGAGCCTCGCGATCGGGAGAGCAGCCTTCCTCAAGATCCTTCGAGCCGGGCTCGGAGCGCCTCGCAATCTTCATTCAACTTCGCAAAGATTTGTAGCGATTGACGAGATCTCGTCGAGGCAATCCGCGGCTCCATATGCTTCTCGCACTCGAAGGCGAGCTCCTTGTAGTCGAGCTCAAGTACCCGGCGGGCTTCTTGCTCCGTAGAAGAGGTTCTTCATGCTGACCTCCGAGGCTTTCAGCTGCTCCACCTGGCCCTCGAGTTCTGCAACACGGAAACACAACAACAGGTCAGAGGCTTGACGACTTCTAACAAGTACCCGACAAGTCAAAGGACATACCTTTATTCTTGTTGCGGAGGCCTTTGTTCTTCCGCACCAACTCGTCGCCCTTCGCCTGCAACTCCATCACGTCGTTATGGTACTTGGCGAAGGCGGCGTCGAACTTCGACCGCATGGCGGCCGCGTGCTTCCGCGACTTCACGAGCTGCTCCTCCAGGGCCTCGGCTCGGAGCACGGTGTCGCCGTAACCTTGCGGCGGGTTCGACTTCTCGCGGGATCGCTCCGCGACGTTTGCACAAGACAAGCTCAAGTCAAGAAGAGTACTCAACGGCAAAGGATTGACTACTCGGGAGGCTACGGCTATGTACCTTCATCCACTGTTCGGCTCGCCGGATCGCCTCCAGGTGCTGGGCCACCGTTGCCGGCTCGACGAGATCGTCGGCCGAAGTTCAATCCCGCCGCGGCCTGCGGACGTAGCCTTCGTCATCGGCGCCGAGCGGATAGGCTCCCGCGTCTTGGATCTCGGGGGATCGGATAGCCACCTCCGGGGCAACCCCCGGCGACGTGGTGGCCGCCTCCCCCTCGGTGGACTTCGCGACGACCTCTCCCTCGGGCTCGGGGGCTCCTCCCGCGGCCTCGGGGGCCTACGGTGTCAACTCCCGCATGGGCACCCCCGCGAGGGATGTCACCTCCTTCAGCGCCTGCCAGCAAACGACACGCGCATCAGTGCCTACGACTACTCGTCCTAGAGTTCTACAGCTTCAAGAAGGGTACTCACCTTCGACTACGACCGCCTGCGCGCGGCGGCGCTTCGGTAGCCGGGGGCTCGGTCACGGCTTGGGCCTCGGGAGCGGGCTCCTCGACGGGCGGCGCGACTTCTCCCCGCCTCCGCTGTCGAGGGCTCTTCCCCGTCCCGGCTCGGATCCGTGGACTTTCGCGAAGTATTCGCGAGAGGGTCGTCGGACAAATCGACTACCGCAGCAAGTACTACTCGTGAGGACGTGGTACTTACAAGTTCGACCGGACGATGGTCACGGCCGCACACCGAGGATGCGGCAATATCAACCCGTCCACCCTCGGCGGGCATCTCTTCCTCTGCCTCTTCGACTACCGCCTCCTCCACGGTGGCGGCGGCGCGCGGCGTCTCCTGCGTTCCAGAGGTCACCACCCTTTCAACGGTGGCGGCCACGGGTCCTCGCTCTCTCGCCGGGAGCGGGGGCTGGCGCTCCAGCTGCGCCAGGAGTTCTTCGACAGTGGGGGCTGGACTTCGGTTTCCAGCCGGTTCCCCCACCGGGTCCCACACGCCTTCGTCGCCCTCTTCGACGGGCTCCGTTGGCGGCACCTCCTGCACACAAAGGACGACTACTCGTCAGCACTGTACTCGAATACCGGGTACTCGACCACTCTGCTCAAGAAAGCCTACCTCCGGAGGCGTGGTCTCTGAGACCTTCATCTTCTTCGCCACCCGCTTCTTGGTGGGGTTGCGCGGCTTCCGCGGCGGCGCAGCAAGGCTAGCCTCCAGGCTAGCCGGAGGGTCTTGAACAAGTGGAACATGAGGCAAGCCTGGACGGCTAAACCTCGACCGCAGCTGGAAGCGGTCCTGCAGCGTCTCTTGGTCTTCTTCCTCGTCATCGGAGGTATCCTCCACGATGACGGTGTCGTCGCCTTCACCGACTTCGCGGCGCTCCTTCACCTTCCCCTCCACCGGGACTTCGATCCCGCTCGGCGGCGGCTGTGGCTCGGAGACGAACCGCTTCAGATCATCCTGCGCAAAGACACAAGGCGTCAGCAACTCTACTACAAGTACTCACTACTCGACGAGGGGGGTACGGCTACTCACCTCGTTGGGCGGGCGCGCGGCGGAGTACTCCTCGACCGGGCACGCCGTGTACGGCGGCATGTCCTTGAAGATGCGCGACAACCTCTCGATGATGTCGTTGTCGTCCAACTCGCCCCCCGGCATCCGCGACGAGTCGTCGTCGCCGGTGTACTCGAAGCCCAGCGTATCCCGCGCCATCGGCGGGCCCGGATCTGCGCTTCATGAAAGCGAAGGCCACGTGCTCGGCCCTCGGTTCGGCTTCTCCGAGCACTCGAATGCGTGCTAGCAGCTCGGGGGAGCCGGATCCCCCCCTCTGCATGGTGGGCTCTGTGTTCCACCACTCGCGATGCACCGAGCCGCCGTCCGCTTGGCCGGCGGCCGGGGGTGGTGGTTGGTGATGTAGAACCACCTCGTCTTCCGGTCCGTGTTGGAGTCCACGAGCTTGTACGCCGAGTGCGATCCGCGGCGTCCTCCCTCGGTGGATCCCGGCTCCTCCGACTACTACGGGGTTGGAGAGGCACGGGGTCGCGGCTTGACGCGGAAGAACTTCGGAAGAGCACCCGGTGCGGCTTGATTCCGAGGAAGGCCTCGCGAAGTGGACGAAGACCGACGTGTGGAAGATGCCGTTGGGGTTCAAGTTGAGGTACTCGATGCCGTAGTACCCGAGCGGGCCCCTTGAAGAAGTCGCTTGCTGGGAGCGCAAGACCGCGCTCCACGAAGCGCGAGAACATCGGGATCTCGTCTTCAGCCTTCTCCATCGGATAAGGATCTCCTGCGGCGGATCTCCACATGTCGACTTCCTTCTCCCTGATGAACCCACTGTTCAGCAGGGTCAGCAGGTCCTCCGTCTTGACCTTCGATTTTTTCCACTCGCGGCTTGGATCAGCGCGCGGTGGAGACAGGGGCGGCACCGCACCAGTGGCGGCTGCGGCGGCCTCTGCACGGCTCCTCTTCTTCCCGCCGGCCTTGGACGTCTTCGACGGCGACGGCTTCATTCTCCAAGTGCAAGGAGTTTTCACTCGCATCCGCTCGGGGGCTACCCTAAAGGCTTCGGGTGGCGATGCGCTCAGATCTACTACGGCGGCGGCGAGTGGCGCGGGGGTGGATTTGCTTCTAGATTCAAATGGAAATGACTGCGGCTCACTTGGGTGAAAAACCCTAAGGGTTTTGGCCTCTATTTATAAGCCAAATCGCCTCCGCAACGGGCGGCTGGATAAGTCCACGCGCGGGCGAATCGGCGGGTCGCGCGTGCCTCTTTGTATTCTACTAGTCGACGCGCCTCACCTCGGGGGCTCGGCTTCTTCTACTCGACTACACGGGAAGCGGCTAGTATCAAGAGCATCTCGGGACACATTCTCCAAGAAGACCCTTCAATTCGAGAGGAAGTACTCGACTCAAGGCTCGGGGGCTCCGTGCCACGTGTCCTTCGGTTTTTTCTCTCCGGATTTTTCGGGATTTTCTTGTCAAGATTTCGAGATGGACCCTCGGCCCGAGCCGCGGCTCGGGGCTCGGGGGCTACTCCATATGGAGTGCGGTTCTGCAGATCGCATCTCCGTAACGGCTCCGGCTTCAAGACAAGACGGGCATTTCTTGAAGACCTTCGAAGGCGATTTCAAGGACGCTTGGGACTACTCGAGAAGACTTCAAGATTGCTCAAACATCGAGTGGAGTACATTCCGGCCTCGGGATGCTTCGACTACTCTTGAGGGCTTTTGACTTGTAGCACTCGGGGACGCTTGAGGACTACTCGTTAAGGCCGTCAAGACTACTTGAAGCTATCCTTCTCGACTACAAAGTACTTGGGGGCTTGTCGTATGGGCCTCCCCTGGGCCCACTACATCGGTGGGTGCCGGGACCGACTACTCGGTGGGCCCCTGGGACTACCGGCTTGCGGCGCACGGCACCGAAGGCGTGGAGCACAAGGACTACGCGGGGAGTAGTACTCGGTTAGGGATCCGTACATGTTCGCCATTGTATAGAGGTCTCCTAGACGTACTCGACTAGTACTCTTTCCCTACTCCGACTTGTAACCACCGCCTCCGGACTATATAAGGCGAGGCGGGGACCGATCTCGGGATCACCTCATACAATCCCCTACAACTCACGGCGCACTATTGCACCATCTTGTAATCGTGCCCTATCAATCCGAGCTACGCGGCATACGGGACGTAGGGTATTATGCACCTCGCGGCCCAAACCTTGTCTAAATTGTGTGCCACGTGTCTCTTCCTTCGAGTTACCCATCTCGGCGAGTCACAATCATCTACTTCGGGTACTCCCCGTAGTAGGTTGCCGGTCTAAAACACCGACAGCCGCCAAGGTGGCGAACCCTACGTCTGTTTTGGGATCAAGTATGGCGCCTGCGCTTGGTGTGGGGTTAGATCGGGTGCCGGCTAGGTATCCGGCCCTCCTTTATATAGTCCGGGGGGCGGATTCCTAGTCGGAGTAGCGTCTCCGAGCTCCTAGTGCTATCACGAGACGGAGCTTTCCGCTTGCTGCATCGCCGCGGCCTCGAGTAGCGTCTTCGAGTGCTAGCGTACATGTCGCTCCTCCGAGGTCACGGGTTCGGGCGGTTGCGCGGCAACATGGCGGCGGCGCCGGGGTTCACGGGACGCCCGTAGGAAAAGTGGCGGTGCGTCGGCGGCGCGTTAACGTTCGCGCCTTCGTCGGCGCGGCGGTTTTATTGGGCTCGGTGCGCGTGCGGGTGATGTCGACGCACGACCATGCGGCTAGCTTGCGGCGGGCGGCGTTCTCGCCGGTTTCCGTTCGCGTTCTCGGGCTCGCCCCGAACGGGGACATCTCGCGCGGGGCGCCGGTCGGCTGTTCCCCTGCATGGGAACACTCGCGCGAGGTTGTCGATCACGAGGCTCGGCGCTAGTGCGGAGCTCTTGATGCGAAGTACCAACTCTTCATCGAGGCGGCGTCTTGCCTCCTCTAACTCGTCGAGTCGGGCCCGCCGTTGGGCATCGGCACCACGATGGCGTGGTGCATGCTCGATTCGAAGGCGCTTGACGTAGGAGCCACGCGGACATTGCAATCCCTTGTGGGTCATGACGTCGCGCGGCCGGCGCCCTCCGAGTACTCGGCCGACCCGGGGACGATGCTCGTGACGCGGAGGGCGTCGACGTAGGCCGTCCACCGGGTCGTCCGGCGAGCCGGGTTGCCCATGAGGGTACATTGTGGAGGACCACTCCATGAATTCCCCCCGGTCAAGCGGTCCGTCTCCACGGGCTTGGAAGGCGAGGTTAGTGAGATAATAGGCGGCGAGCCTAAAACGCTCCTGTGTCGGGTTTGGCCCCAACATGCCAATGATGACGTTGCCCGAGTAGCTTCAAACGAAGGCCTCGCGCGCCGCGGCCCCGAGAGGACATTCGGGTGAGGCGGCCGGCCGAAGGTATGGGCGGCAACGGACTCCACCGGCTCGGTGTAGACGCGCCGAGGGAGCCAAAGTGCACGGTAGTCTCGGGAGTCAACATGACCCCGCGACCGTCCATCCGATCCGCCGAGTTCATCGAGACACACGAAGTGCCCCTACGGCACACCAGCGTCGGGGTTCTCTACCGCCGGCGGTAAATCTATGTCGATCGTGCGTCGGGCTCGGATGGTTAGCTCCGGGGACAACGGGGTTTATGCGGGTTCGGGCCTCCGAGGAGTAATACCCTACGTCCGGTGCGTGGCTACCGTGTTCCCGAGCCAAGTGTGCTCGCGGTAGGGTTTACAAGCCGGTTGGGAGAGGGAGATCGTTCCTAGGTCCTGGGTGGTGGTGTATGATCATGTGAAAATCTAATCCTTGTGACGAGTTGCCCTCCTCCCCCTTTTATAGTCTCAAGGGGAGGGGAACAAGGGGAAATATAAAAAAGTTACGGTGATTGGGAGCTAATATGTCCCGTCATACGCCCCTGTCCGTCCGGGCGTATCGGTGCCGAGTCGCGAGTCGCGATACCTTGTCGGGGAAGCCGCCACGTGGTTGGGTTGAAGCTGTTCCTTTCGGGACGCTTGGCCCTCTCCCCGAGTAGTTTGGGTTTGCCTTAGTCCGCCCGAGTACTTGCTTGTCTGCCACGTGTGAGCCTAAATCTAGGCCCGCGCTCGTCGTAGAGGGTGCTCGAGTGCCTCGGGCTGAGCTTTGCGTGTGGCGAGTGTCACACCCGGTTTTAAAGGCAAAACCGAATGCATAGATCACGTGTGCGCTAGGATCAAGTTACACACACGCTTAGACATTATGAATACCAAAAACAGTGCCACACGATTAAAGAGTTATTACAAACCATAGTCTTAAACGAATCTTAAATAACGAGTTCTCGCAGCGGACAAAATGCCTCCACGAAGTGTACCGACCGAAGACTACCGTTGACGGATAAAACTCGTATCCACCTACGATCCGCAAGCGTACGGACCTACACCTTTTTCACCACGGGATTCCCAAGGTTCTTGTCAATCCGCGGAGCAAGGGGATTACTAGCGCTTAACCAAGTACTAATCTAGTTGACTAAGGAAACCTTTAAAGAGAGTATTAATCTAAAAGTAAAGACAATCTAACCTAAGTTAATCTAAGTTAAGTTGATCAAACAAATCTAGGGTTAAACTAGATGGTAAAGGGGTGAACACAAGAGAGTGATTAAGAAAGATAAGCGTTCCCTCCCTAGGATCTAGGATAACATGGATATGCATCTACTACATGAGAGTGGTAAACCAATCTACCGGGGTTGTGACCACGGTTTCGCCCTTTCCCTCCTCTCGCATCGTCACTACGCGAAGGTATTCGTGACTAGACCTATGATGGACACGGTATGTTGATGGAATCTATGGGAGTAGCGGCTATCATACGCCGAAAAAACACGGTGTCCTACCTTAATCATCAAAGCATCATCAACATGAAAACAATAGATTCAAACCACGAATCAAGTAGCTATCACATAGCATGTATTCATCTAATCCTAGGGATGAACGGAGACATTACCCCATCATCTTACACGGATTGAAGCACATAGGGGTGATGGAGACTCCGGAGAACGTCGTCGATGAAGATGGCGGCGATGGAGCTTGGGAACACCCCTAGGCCGGTGGCTTGGAGTCCTCCTCTTGCTTCCTTCTCTCCGCCGGCGTTGATCCTTGCGACGAGCTCATCTAACTCTCTCCCTCATCTTGCGGCGGCGGTTTTCGGTGATTGGCGTCGGTAGGATGATTTGTTCGATGGGTAACCATCTTGGGGTGCCTAGGGGGTTTTATTTATGTCCTTTGGGTGCCTTGGGGCGTGCTTCACCTTGCCTTGCACGAGATCCTCCTTGGGAGAGAAGCAAACTTGGTTTTCATAAATCAGCATCGTCCAGATTTTCCTGATTCGCAGTCCTTCCTTGCCAGCGCAATATCTCCCACGTCCGGACTCCAAATAATGCAAATTCTGTGTCCAGGTTGTGTGCCACGAAATTATCTTCAACTTTGATATTCATTTCTTTCCTTACAAATGAAGATAAGATCTCCAAATCGGCCTTGGAAGATAATCTGTTCTGATTTCGGACTGACTGCGCAGCAGGGATTTCGGGGGCTATATCTCCTAGCTCCCTTATCCGAATTGGGCCTTCCACATGTCCAAATCGAAGGTATCGTCGAGGCCCACAACTTTGGTAGTCAAACTTTTGCCATTAAAGGCCGTTTAAGTCTCCGAATCTGTACCGAAAGATCATGCTGTCCTGGGCTGCGAGAATATCTCTCGGGCTGAGTTGATCTTGTTGGTAAACATCCAAGTCCTCGGAGTTTTGCATGTTGATGCTTCGGTCCTTGGGTTGTTTGGAGTCTTGTTCACTTCGTGTCTTGACTTGTGACGGGCTTCATGATCTTCTCTTGAAGTGCTTAATGAACTTCTCCCGAAAGTCTCCTTTTTAGCGTAGATTTCCTGCGTAAACAATGAACTCCAAAATCGACATGCAAGTGTGAACTTGTTACATCATTAGTATGCCTAGTGGCGGGTTAGTTGAAAATCATAATCGAAACCGGTGTATAACAAGTACTCTAGTTTGACGGAAATTCACCGTCAACATCTCCCCCATGCTTAAACCTTGCTCGTCCTCGAGTAAGTAATCCTTGCTTAAAAGGGAAATCGGTGTTGCCTTCCAATGTTGTCCCCGCACTTAGTCATTCATGACGAGGCAAATTGCTCTCTCTTAAGAATTTATTTTTAAAGTTCAAGATGTGACCAGCTTCTTTTTCATTATGGAAGATAGACTAACAATAAAGAACAAGCCACATTTAACATGATGCTCTCAAACTTAAGTGAACTTCAAACCATTACCTTGTCACATGGAAGATTTTCAAAAAGATGCATATCCAACATAAGTGAAAATCTCTTGCAAGAGCTCATGGAACACTCATCTCATCAAGTCACTCAAGCCTATACTAGATTATTTTCAACCTACTCTACTCATATGTGATAGTGGAAGGCTTATGTGGATCTTGGAAGGTTAAAAACAATCCTAGCAAAACATATACCCGAAATATTGTCAAATTAAGAGAGGGGTCTATTGGAATTACCGAGACTCGTCAAAAAGGCCATGGAAAATAAATGTTGGAAAGAGAGAGGGACGAAACACACACATTTAGATAGGTGGATATGTGCAAGTGGCAAATGGATGATCCCGAGGCACGAGTGAAGTCGTCGTTATCGGATTGCACATGGTTGGAAGATTTGAGTGTGGATTTGTCATCAAGGCACTTGAGAACTTATGAAGCAAAAAGATCCGAGGAGCATCTTTATTATTTTTTTACTTTTATTTTATTTCCTTCTCATTTTCTCTCTTTCTTTCTTTCTCTTTTTTTCTTTATTCTTCCTTTTTTTCCTTACTTTTCTTTTCTTCTCATCATAACAATTTTTTTCTTCTTTCATTTTTTTCTTCTTTTTTTCTTTTGCTTCTCAAAACTTTTTGCAACATAATACTTACATAGCATTTGTGTCGAGAATGACTCCTCCCCCATGCTTGAACGATGCTCGTCCTCGAGCATAAAAGAGAGGGGAAATGATTGCTAAAGTAAGTATAAATTCCATAATATTGCGGAATATTTGAATCTCCATCAAGAATTTTACTCCATACTCAAATTGGGTTGTGGACAAGGAGGTGATCACAAAACGATGTTTTTGGTTTAGGGTGGATGCCCGGTGAAGTTTGTGGAATTTTCGATGTGAAAACCCACAATGCATGGACAAAAAGGCTAGCATGAAAAAGTTACACAAAGGAATGACCAGCTTCTTAGTCTCGAACCATAGAAATCAATCCTAATCCAACTCATCAAAACATATGTTTGCAATCTACGGGTTTTGTTATCATAAAACATATATGTATATGGCTTTGGTAGGTAGAACTTTGCAAGAGCATCACAAATATGTAGATAGCATAAAACTTAAGTTTTCATAAAAAAAACAAGTTATCCGGCTATCCATAAACTTAAATGAAAGAGCAAAGATATGTATGTGGGTCTAGATCATAGTCATTTCACCTCCACAAATAAAAGAGCTGGTATTTAAATTAATTTCAGATCATATTATAGAGAGCAATTAGCCAAGACATGTATAACTTCATGTAGGTAAAACAAAGCGGCAACTTTCATCATCTTTCCGTAAGCATAGGCAATGTAGAACATCGAGGTGAACACATGGTCATGCTTATCTATTGAAAGTAAAAAGAAACCTAGGTTGTCCTCCTAGTAGCCATGTTATTGTTTGAAGAGAAAAACAAAAGGTTGCACCTAGTTGAGGTTGAAGGCATACTTACAAGCATTTGTCTTTGGAAAATAGAAGGTCCATGGAGATGTTGCCATCCTTTGTAATTCTTCGTTGCCTTCTTCCGACATCTCCATGTATCGATGTGGCTTTTGCTTTTGTCTTGATTTATTAATGCTCCTAAACTTCTGAATTTGATCTTGTATGCTTAATGGAGTCATTGGTCGCCCTTCTCTTCAATGTTGTCATCACCATCTCCTCTTTCTTGTTCTCATCATCTCCTTGCTGTATCTTTTTCATGGATTTCCCCTCTGTCCAGAATAGAACATACATCTAAATATAGCTCTATTGAAAAGTTTATGAAATTATCTTTTCAACGTGTGGTCATTCATCGAAAACGGAGTTCAAACAAGGGAGCTATGTCCATTTTACTTCAACGCTGTGTGCTGTCCAAAACTGATTTCAGGACGTGTTGCACTCGGTGATTCGGGCATAACCACTTGTAGGAACCTCCGATTGTCTTGATTCTTGATTTGTTGGAATTGTAACTTCATGGGACTTCTAAATATCCAAAAATATTCAGCGTTTTCCCTTCGAGACCATGCAGAATTTTGATGAGATCGATAGCTTCTCGCACATTGATCTGGAGACGTTAATGATCTTGATCTAGAGCGTCATGTTGCACTTCCGTGTTGAAGATTTAGGGTCTCCCCCATGCTTAGCATTTTTCTTCTTTTCGTTGCATAGCCATGGCCCTTCGTGCAAGAAGAAAAGGTACCAATGCAGCTTTAATTTACTTCCCATGTTGTGCTTGATCACTTATAGAAGACTTGCCCAAAGCATCCTTTTGTTTCATCGTTATCTCCTTCTTTATTATCCTTCGGTGCTGCCTTCACTCCATGAATTTTTTAAATGTCTAGAATAGAAAGTATACTCAAGCTCTACTCCATTGCATAGTGCAAAAAATTTCCTTTCCAACGAGTCTTCATTTGCTCAAATCGGACTCCGGACAAGAGAGTTATGTCCGTTTTACTTCGGTGATGAAATCTGTCCTGAAATTTACTTCGGTGATGAAATCTGTCCTGAAATTTCAGAACGTGCAACGCTCAATGTTTTCTCCATAACTCCTTGCACGGGCCTTCAAACTTGTTGGTTCTTGATGCGTTGTAATGGTAATTTGATGGAGCTTCTGAATATCTCATTTTCTTCATTTGTACACCTCTGAACAAGCTCTCAAATTGATGAAGACAGCAGCATCCATCACGGGATTCGGAGATGTTGATGATTTATCTTGCAACTCTTTTAGGCATGACTTCTTTTTTTCATTATTCAAGCCTTTTCTACATGGTTAGTGAAAATCGGGTCTTTCCCGACATATGATTCTTTAAGGTCATTAGCTTGACCAAGCGCAAAGCATGATCGAGATTTACAAAACTTATTGTAAACATACGCGTCCATAATTAACACCACATGTGAATTGTAGCAACAAGTCAAGGTGTAAATAAAAGAAGCATATGTTTCATGCATAGCACTTAGCTCATCATTAGGCAAAGGTTCTTTAGGTGTGAGATTAATTGGATCAAAAATAAATGTTTCCTCTTTTTCATTCTCAAGAAAATCTAGCCTATCAACATGATCACTAATGGAACAAGGCATAGACATTAAACTATCATTCATACTATTGGTTGAGCATGAGTATTTGAATTTATCAACATTAATACCAATAATATCTTGAGATTTCAGCGCGTACCTTGGCCTTAGAGCTTTTTCAACAAGAGTGATATTTGGTTCATCAAGCGGTGTTGAAGGCGAATCGATCTCAACAAGTGTAGTTGCCTCTTCATCACCGTCTTGCAATTTTTTTCAACTCATCATGTGGAACATGCAATCCTTCAACTATGTACGCATTCATCTCTTCTTTGAAGTCTTATTTATCAACCAGATCTTCATCTTCAAAGACTTGTATGTTGCTTTCTTTATCTTCCATGTACCACATGTCGTCAAGATCGCTCATTGTTGATTCACTCTTTCCTTCATCCTTGAGTACTTCCATGTCTTGATTTGCTAGTGTGTAGGCTTCAATAGCACACAAGCTATCACCTTGTGGGGAGGGGCCTTCTTGGAGTACTTGATCTATGTCAACCCCTTCCCATTCATCTTCTAGCTTGAGTCCTATCTCCTCCCATTTATCCTTTGAGTCACTAGGCTCATCACGGTTGTACTCTTCTCTTCCTTCATCATAAATCTTTGAGTTGTCAAACCGGTCGATCCATCCTTCATCTCCTTCTTCTCTTTCTTCTTCAAACATCTTTTGGATCGACTCTCCACTCATCTCTTGATCAAATATATCTTCAACTAGTTTGGCAACATGTCGGCGTTCCTCCTTCCTTCGGTAGTTGACTAGTGGGGCGAAATCAACTTGAACCCAACCGGATTGCTTGAACTCCGCCAATGGTCTAGCATTCCACATACTTTGGCCTACATTCATGTTAGTTTCAACATTTTTAACATCCGAAATGACTTCTCTTACCTTGGGAAGTGGATCTTCAATTTCTTGTATGGTCAGTTCATCTTCCTTGACCTCCGGTTCATCTTTTTCAGAAATTTCAGCAAGCACCTTGGGCTTGCTTTTGTCATTTTGCTCCTCTCGACAACATCTTTGCCAATCTCGTAGTGTTCTTTGTCCATTGCTTATCCTTTGTAAGATTTGTGTGGCTTCACTAATTGTTTTATCCATTATGTCACTGCCTGCACACATGCTTACAAAACGAGACGAGTTAGGGGTTAGTGAAAAATAAAAGGTATGCAACATCAAGTCACCGGAAAATCCCAAGTTCGGGCCTCGCTCAAGTAGTTCATTAAAACGGTCCCATGCTTCATCAATTCCTTCATCCTCTCCTTGCTTGAAATTGAGCACTTGCCTCCTTAAGTCTTGGACCTTTCTTATGGGAAAGAACTTCAAAAGAAATTTCTTCACTAGCTCATCCCAATTTCCTTTTGCTTCAACGGACGCAAGTGTGTACCATCTTCGCGCTTCATCTTCGAGAGAGAATGGAAAAAGATTCCACTTGAACCAAGCGGCCGGAACTCCTTTTTGTTGCACCGTGTTGCATAACATCGTGAATTTCTTAATGTGTCTATATGGGTTGTCATCCTCCAATCCTCTAAATGGTTTTGTCGCCACTAACTTGATGATTCCGGGCTTCACTTCATAGTGGGTTGGAGCAAACGTCAAATCTGATTTTTGCATCTCAATGTCTTCCATTGACGGCATTGCTAGCTCCCTTAGCGACATCTCTTCGTCTTCCAATGGTGAGGTGAACAAATCCATCTAGGCACAAGAAAAGTAGAAAGAAAAACAAAAAGATTTTTTTCTTTTTTTAAAAAATAAGGGTTAGGTGTTAGCACTCAACAAAATTAATACTAGATTAAACGTAGCAAACGGCTTGCTCCCCGGCAACGGTGCTAAAAAAAGGGGCTTGTTGACGGATAAAACTCGTATCCACCTACGATCCGCAAGCGTACGGACCTACACCTTTTTCACCACGGGATTCCCAAGGTTCTTGTCAATCCGCGGAGCAAGGGGATTACTAGCGCTTAACCAAGTACTAATCTAGTTGACTAAGGAAACCTTTAAAAAGAGTATTAATCTAAAAGTAAAGACAATCTAACCTAAGTTAATCTAAGTTAAGTTGATCAAACAAATCTAGGGTTAAACTAGATGGTAAAGGGGTGAACACAAGAGAGTGATTAAGAAAGATGAGCGTTCCCTCCCTAGGATCTAGGATAACATGGATATGCATTTACTACATGAGAGTGGTAAACCAATCTACCGGGGGTTGTGACCACGGTTTCGCCCTTTCCCTCCTCTCGTAGTGTCACTACGCGAAGGTATTCGTGACTAGACCTATGATGGACACGGTATGTTGATGGAATCTATGGGAGTAGCGGCTATCATACGCCCGAAAAAACACGGTGGCCTACCTTAATCACCAAAGCATCATCAACATGAAAACAATAGATTGAAACCACGAATCAAGTAGCGATCACATAGCATGTATTCATCTAATCCTAGGGATGAACGGAGACATTACCCCATCATCTTACACGGATTGAAGCACATAGGGGTGATGGAGACTCCGGAGAACGTCGTCGATGAAGATGGCGGTGATGGAGCTTGGGAACACCCCTAGGCCAGCGGCTTGGAGTCCTCCTCTTGCTTCCTTCTCTCCGCCGGCGTTGATCCTTGCGACGAGCTCATCTAACTCTCTCCCTCATCTTGCGGCGGCGGTTTTCTGGTGATTGGCGTCGGTAGGATGATTTGTTCGATGGGTAACCATCTTGGGGTGCCTAGGGGGTTTTATTTATGTCCTTTGGGTGCCTTGGGGCGTGCTCCACCTTGCCTTGCACGAGATCCTCCTTGGGAGAGAAGCAAACTTGGATTCCATAAATCAGCCTCGTCCAGATTTTCCTGATTCGCAGTCCTTCCTTGCCAGCGCCATATCTCTCACGTCCGGACTCCAAATAATGCAAATTCGGTGTCCAGGTTGTGTGTCACAAAATTATCTTCAACTTTGGTATTCATTTCTTTCCTTAAAAACGAACATAAGATCTCCAAATCGGCCTTGGAAGATATCTGTTCTGATTTCGGACTGACTGCGCAGCAGGGATTTCGGGGGCTATATCTCCTAGCTCCCTTATCCGAATTGGGCCTTCCACATGTCCAAATCAAAGGTATCGTCGAGGCCCACAACTTTGGTAGTCAAACTTTTGCCATTAAAGGCCGTTTAAGTCTCCGAATCTGTACCGAAATATCATGCTGTCCTGGGCTGCGAGAATATCTCTCGGGCTGAGTTGATCTTGTTGGTAAACATCCAAGTCCCCGGAGTTTTGCATGTTGATGCTTCGGTCCTTGGGTTGTTTGGAGTCTTGTTCACTTCGTGTCTTGACTTGTGACGGGCTTCATGATCTTCTCTTGAAGTGCTTGATGAACTTATCCCGAAAGTCTCCTCTTTAGCGTAGATTTCCTACGTAAACAATGAACTCCAAAATCGACATGCAAGTGTGAACTTGTTACATCATTAGTATGCCTAGTGGCGGGTTAGTTCAAAATCATAATCGAAACCAATGTATAACAAGTACTCTAGGTTGACGGAAATTCACCGTCAACAACTACGCACACCTTGAACTCCCGGAAATCTCCCGAAATATCTTCGAAGTTCTCCCGGTACCGAGCGAGCAATCCGGGTATTGTAGATGCAAGAGAATAAACAAGCGTGAGCACATGACGTACTCGGCAAGAGGGAACAACATAACGTGCGGGGCCATATGGTGGATGGCTAAGGTTCAAGCGAGTTAATCATTTTAGTGGATCAAGTTTTATTAGCAACCGATTACTAAAGAGTGTAAGTTCATGCCAACCCAATTAATAAGATATAAGCATCATAAATAAAGAACAAAACAGCAATTAAACATTAAAGTTCCATAATTTAATCATGTGAGTGTCCAGGCCACTCTTGACCGTACATCTTTACCCACAAGTAGCGTAAAAGCTCCGAAGAACTTTGGACCCAACCATGCGGTGTTTGCAAGGCACCATACCACACTACCGAGGTGTGATTGCATAGGGACGCTACATGGCCTTTACAAAGGTTCCCTAGCAAGTTATGACCCACAAGGTCGGATCGATTAGCAAGGTATAAAGTCCCCTAGCAGGTCGATGCCCCACCATAAAAAGAATAACTCACCCAACCCCCCGCTAGAGCGAGTCTATACCCCACGGTACCGCCGATCCCTTGTCCTTATCGGGTAAGACCATCCCAAGCTAAAGTTCCTAATTACTCGGCCAATACCATTGCCCATTAGTTCTTGTGGTTGTCTTGTTTTCCTGGGTGGTTCTCCATGTTCCAATTAATATATTAAAGTGGTCTTGTAAAGTAAAGATCATAAACGGAACATAGAATAATAAAAGTAACCAAGTTTGATTAATACCAATCCCAGTTGAGCATGCTAAGCAATAGCTACCACAAGATTAATTTAATTCCCGGTGGCAAGGTAAAGGTAGCAAAAGTCTAGGCATGATCCTTAATAGGTTCCCATCAAATTAATGCAAGCGAGAAAAGTAAAGACAAAGTGAATTTAAATGCATGTTATGTAGGACAAGCGGGTATGCATCAAGGAATACTTGCCTTCAACGAACCCTTGCTGCTCAAACTCTTGCACGACTTGATCTTCAAATCCCTCGAACGAATCGCTCTCTACGGTCCACAATCATCACATACAAGCATACAATAAGAAAAAATAAGAAACAGTCACCAAACAGATCAAACAGATCTAAACAGTAGCATAAAACTAATCTACGCTTCGAGACGAACGCGTGGACATAAAGAACGCTAAAATTGGAGCTAAAACGACCAAGTTATGGCTTAGGGAAGGTGTAGGGACTAATCTGTAAAGATTTGAAAAGGTTTCGGGCTAAAATAAAGAAAAAGGACTGAAGCTGTGGGGAAACTTCTAAGGTGGAAGGGTATATCGTGAATTCCGGGAAACATAAGGGCTTTTACGCAAAGCCACGGAATCAAGCCGGTATTGACCCCGGGTCGGGTTGATCGGATCCATCGGATGCGGATCCGACGGCTGCGACGGCCGCGGGTTTTAAGTGATGGCGGGATTCGATCCAACGCGTCGGATGCGGATCCAACGGCGGGGGGACGCACGCAAGCGGCGGGGGCGGCGGGGTGCATTGGCGGCGGCGGGCGACCGGCGGCGAACGGCGGCGCGCTCGCCGGCGAAACCCTAATCTAGGGTTTACGGTCATAGATTAAGACGCGGGTTGCGTCTACGCGAAGCACGCGAAGCGGCGAGGCGATCTGGAGGGCGGCGGTCACGGTGGAGAAGCGGTGGCGCGGGTGCTCGGCGTGGCGGCGCGGCTCGGCGAGGGTGGCGAAGTCCGGCGAGGTTCCGAGGGCGACGGGGTGCACGGGGACGACGACAAGTGATGCCGGTGGGTTCCTCACCTCCTTGCGCGTCTGCGGGCGACCTCCTTATCGACGGGGCGGCGGCGGAGGCGGGGAAACAACGGCGGCGGCGGCGAGCTATGGTTAGGGCTTACGGCGCATGAAGGCTTGGCGGCTAGGGCACGGGGGTCTCGGGTAGGGCGTCCAGGGGCGGCGACGGCCTTAAATAGTCCCGGGCGGACTCCTTGGCGTGCGGGACACGCACAGGGGAGCGTGCTTCGCTCAGACTCGGCGGCGGCGGCGGAGTCCGGGCGGAAGACGGCTTGAGCTCGGGGATGACAGGCGGACCCCACGGGTCAGCGGCACAAGCGCGGAGGGGGGCGGGCGCGGTGTTAGGCGGGCCGGGCCGGGCCGCAAGCGGGGCCGGCTGCGCGGCTGGCGCGGGAGCTGGGCTTGCTGGCTGCTGGGCCTGCTGCTAGGCGGCTAGAGCGGCTGGGCTGGCCTGCGCGGGAGCTGGGCTACGCTGGGCGGTGTGCTGAAAGGGGATAAGGGGTAGGGTTTTAGGAATAGGGTTTAGGTGTTTTTAGAAAAAGGATTCAATCAATAGAATTCAAATTTTGAATTTGAACTCCAGCAAACAAAAGAAATGCACCAGCATGAATGCCACAATTAATTCCTATATTTCATTAACTTTATTTTAGAAAAGTTTTAAATGCCTAAAAATAAATAAAGCAACCTTATATTCCTTAAGCAATAAATGGTGTCTAGCAAATTTTTAATAAAGCTTATTTTTAGTAAAATTAGGGTGCTACACGGAGCGGAGGTTGATGGCGATGTGATGGTCGCGCGGCTAGTCACGTTCGCATTTAAGGCTCTCGCCGGGGCGGCGGTCGTCCGCATGGCCACTAGCCGTCGTCCCCGTATGACGTGGAGATTCGCTTCCCTACGTGCCTTTGGTGGCCTCGCCGAGCCGTGTGTCTAGGCCCACGCACTAGTCGGAGGTGGAGACTTGTCGTGCGAGGCGGAGACTTTGAGGACCATGTGTGGTTCGAGGACCGGTGGATGGTCGCTTCCTTGTGTGATGAGTGATTGACAACGTTGTGTGGACCGATTCTTGGCTAAGTATTGCAGGTGCGGGTTGCGGCTTGACTCGTGTTGGTGCGGGTGAAGAACAAGCGCGAAAGGTCGTCGGCGGTGAGGCCTCCGGGTGTGGAGAAGACAAGTAGGCTTCGTTCGAGGGACCGGTGGCCGGCGGGGGTCAAGTGCGGGCCGCATGGTGGCATGAACAAGCAAGATGAAGTCGTGGACGGTTTCTTGGTTGAGCCTCAAAACCAAGGTCGAGCCGGGACTACGTGGGAGCCAAGTCATGAGTGGAGATTGGCGGAGGCTACACCGAGTTCGCGGGGTTTCCGGTGGTTCACCCGGGAAAACCACCGGGTTCCTTGGTTGATCCACAAAGCCAAGACCGGAGAACCGAAGACGGAGGTGCAGGCGGCACGGACCGGTCCCCGACCGGTGGGTCGGCCGTCCGACCGGTGGGGACCGGTCGGCCGGTGAGGAGCACCGGTTGACCGGTGTGCGACGACGCAGTCCGGAATCTTCGAAGCGGAGGACACGCGTCGGGATCGCATGGCTTGCGTCGAGGCTACGCGAGGGTGCGGTTGCGGGCATCCGTCCGATGGTGAAGACATCAAGAATTCCAAATCCGCCCTTGAGGGGCTTGTATCCCTAGTTAGTAGAGAGGGGCATTTTAGACATTCGGTTGCCGCCTATATAACCCAAGAGGTGAGAGGTTGGCAGCCAACTCTTGGAACCCTAGCTCATTAGTTTTCCTATTTTCTACCTATTTTCTCTAGGGTTTCCTTAGGACTAGCAGGAGAGCTTCACGGAGAGATCTTGTAGAGAGGGATGGATGATCGGGCGGCTTGCTAGACCTTGTACGAACCTTTGTTTCATTTATAGATGATTCGGCGTGGTTCCTCAAGGTTTGGATGTGTTTTCCCCGGTTGTTCTTGGTGGTGATTTTCGGAGCCCTTTCTCGGTGATTTCTTTGGGTTGGTTTCGAGGCTTTTCTCTTGGGGATTTGATGGGGGAAATTTGTGGGAACCCTTCGTGGTTCTTTGGGCTGTGATTCCCCTCCCAAATCCGTGAGTAAAGGTGCTCGATTTTGGGGGTTTCTTGAGTTCTTGGGTTGGAGGTGCTCTCGGCGGGATTTCTTCGATTCCTCCTTTTTGGACGAGTTTTTGTGGGATTAAACTTGGCTATGAACTCCTCATGAGGTGTTCTTGATATCCCCAAAGTCTTGTTCAAGTTCGTGGAGCGATTCGGGAGATCGAGATTTGGATTTGGGGGGAGTTGACCCGCGGGTGCTTGTTCATCCCGAGTCGCCGGTGCTACACCGGTCTGACCGGTGCTCTTGACCGGTCTGACCGGTGCAAGCCCTTGTGGGATTTTGCTCGGGTGAACGTCTTGGTGAGTTCGCTGTTGTCCCGTGGTGCGGCTGTTTCGAGTTTGGGTCCGTTTGATGGTCGGTTGGCCTGTTTGGTGCCTTGGGGGCTTTCGAGCCGCCACCGGTCTAACCGGTGCGTCTCACCGGTCCCCGACCGGTGTAGAGCCACTTAGTGAAAGTTGCTCGGTTTCACCGGCGGGGACCGGTCGGCCGGTGGTGCTCACCGGTCTGACCGGTGTGGGTCTGTAGACTCGAGGCTTGGTTTTTTTTCGTTGCGTTTCTCGGGTCGGAAGGTGGTGTGTTGGTTCCTAGGTCCGGTGGCACTCCGGTGGCTACGTGGGCTTGACCAACCTTGGTAGTGAGTCGGAGACGTGTGTTGGAAGCCGCGTTCGTCTTGTTGGAGTTTTCATCTCCTTCGAGAAGAATTTTTATCGGCTCCCATTCACTCCCCCCCCCTCTCCGGTTCGCCGTATCGGTCCTTCAAGTGGTATCGAGCCGGTTCGGGTCTTTGTTGACTCTAACCGTCTAAGATCCAAGGATGGCGTACCGAGAACGGGGTTCGGGTCCTCCACACTTCGATGGCAAGAACTACCAGATGTGGAGCAAGCGGATGGGTGCGTTCCTCCGCGGAAAGGGTCAGTTGCTTTGGGATGTCACGGTGGACACAAGGCTATGTCCACCGATGGATTTCCTTGCTCCAGGGTCGAGGGACAGATTCGACGCCAACAATAAGGCGGTCGACTACTTGTTTCGTGCTTTGTGTCGGCCGAGTTCGATCGGGTGCACACCGAGCACTTGGCTTGTAGGATTTGGGCGGTGTTGAAGGAGGCTCATGTTGGGAACGCCCGGTGTTCGGGCACGGTTGTATGCGACCTACGGGAGAGAGTACGAGAACTTCACTCATCTCCCCGGTGAGTCCATCGATGCCTTGTTTCGAGGTTCACGGTGGTGGTGAACAACATGAGGGCCAATGTGGACGTGCTCCCGTACGATGATCATGATAGAGCCGTCAAGCTCTTACACTCTTTGGATCGTACGATATGGGGCGGAAAGTTCGAGGCCATTGTGGAGTCGAGAAGTATGACACTCGACGGTGAACGAGCCGTTCTCGAAGCTCAAGTCGGCCGAGGTGGATAGGGGCATGACGACCAAGATCGAGGGCCCGACTGACTCTCATAGTCTCGCCCTCATCGGTGGTTCAAATGGAAAGGCTAACACTAATCCATCCACCAGGATGTTCTCTTTGTCCTCTTTGATGTCTATGCCAGATGAGGAGTTCGACGTGCTTGGAGAGGACGAAGCGGCGCTCTCGACGAGGCGGTTCGAGAGGCTGCACGAGAACCGGGTGAACAAGAGGAGGAACACGAGGACATGCTTCAAGTGTGGCAAGCTGGACACTATTTCGCCGAGTGTCCGAAGGTGAACAACCACGACAAGCACAAGTTCAAGGACAAGAAGAAGAAGTCCAAGACGAAGGATCATGGACATGGGAAGAAGACACGGTCTCGAGAGAAGATGAAGAGATCAAGTGACATCGAGTCTGATTCCGAGGACACGTCTTCAAGCTTGAGTGATGAAGACGAAGAGGATGAGAAGAAGAGGAGGAGGAAGAAGAACTTTGGCAAGTATCTCAACGGCCTTTGTGTGACGGGCCTAAGCCTCAAGGACGACTTCTGCGGCATGGCTCGCAGTTCGAGCAGCAAGAGAAGCCAGAGGGACGCCTCGGATTTGGATTCCGAGGATGAGGTATGTGATGAGCTCTCCTCTTTGCGCAAGGAGAATGAGGAGTTGGTTGACTTGCTTGATAATCGCGATCACATGCTTAGAGAGGCTAAGAAGCTTAGGAAGGAGCTTAGATCTTTGCTCGAGGATGCTAGGACTAGAGTGGTTGAGCTAGAAACACAGGTTCTTGATAGCAAGCTTGAAATTGATTCGCTCAAGGCTAGCCCTGTTGTTTCTGATGAAAATGATTGTGCTTGATTGCTCGCTTTCCTAGCCGACTTGACTGATCTTAGGGAGAAGTATGCCTCCAAGTGTGAGGAACTAGATGTGCTTAGGGTTGAGTTGGCTGAGCTACAATCTAGACCCACTTTGCTTGGTGCTTGCACTTCTTGCCCTAGTTTGCATGAGAAAATTGCTGAGCTCCGTTCTCGCATTGTTTCACTTGAGGATGATTTGAAAGTGCCTATTCCCACTTCTTGCTCTACATGTGAGCTGCATGCCATGAAGAATTTGGATCTTGCAAAATGTGTTGGTCGCTTGCAAGATGAGAATGATAAATTGCGTGAAGCGCCGAGTTGGTTATCGAGTCAAGAACCTCAGCTTGGTATGATGATTGCTAGCTGTAAGCGCTTTGACAGTTGGGCTTTGGGTTTGGATAAGGTTGGTGAGGGCAGTGGTGAGAGAGAAAGGAAATTTGGGAATGTTTCAGTTCCACCACAACCCACACCCAAAGACAACTTTGCATCCAAGCCAAACCAACCAAGAGAAAAACCGAGTGAGAAGGCAAGCGAAAAGCCTAGTGAGAAACCAAGGGAGAAGTCTTGTGAAGAGCCTCATCCCAAGCCTAAGCCCAGATCGATCCGTTTCCATTGTGAGTTTTGTGGAAAGGATGGTCACAAGAGAGCGTTTTGCTTCAAGAGGAAGCGTGAGGAGAGAATGGCGAAGGAGTGGGCTAACAAGGACAAGTACCACCCTTTTGATGGTGTACTTGAGCCTCGTGTGCAGTTGCCCAGGGCCAAGGCGAGTGTGAGATCAGTTCGGGCTTGGGGAGAGCGGAAGGTCGTTGGAGGTGCCGTCTTGCCCGAGCTACACCGGTCGGACGGTGTGGAGCACCGGGCGGACCGGTGCGGTGCTTGGACGAGCGGCGAGTTTGGGTTTCGTGCTCGTACAGGTGCGAGGGTTGTTTCTGGAGGTCGTGGTTCTGGTGGTTGGTCTGGAAAGTTTGCAGGAGGCCAGTTTGCTAGGCATTCTCCCCCTCGAGCTCACTACGGGGATGGGAGGAGTCATGGCTTTGAGAAGGATAGGAGGGATGGTCCACGGGCTTTCTCTCGTGGTTTTGGTCCTCCTCCAGGCAGAGAGGGTTGGTTCCCTCATGGTGGTTACCGTGGTGGTGTTCGTGGAGGTAGCTTTGGTAGGAAAGATGGTTTGGTTTTTGCTAACCCCACTTTCGAGCAAATGGCTAGGCACCGGTTTTACACATTCGGAACTAACCCCGTGTTGAGTCGGTTGCTCGCTCTCGCTCTTGGTTATGAGTTGCGGGTGGATGGCCGGAGAACATTTGGTTGATATCGGGGGGTGGTTCTTCGGCTTCATATCCGGTGGTGACATGTAGGTGCATCACTTTCGGGGATGGTGGACAAGGATGAGTGAATTGTGAAGAAATGATAAAGGTAAGTGTTTTTGTGACCTTAGAGTGTGTGGCCTTGGTCAAGCCACTTGGTTTCTTTTGCTCTTTGCCTTATCTCATGTGTGTGTAAGGTGAGCTTTGTACGCTCTTTGGCCTTAATGCATGAGTTTAGGGGGAGCTTGTGAGTTTGGTGCTCCTTTGCTCTTTTGCCGGTGGTGTCGAGCCCTTTTTGCCTCCCCTCGAGGAGCCGGTGGTTTGTGAGCTTTGTGTGTGGGAGCTCCTTTGTAGCATATGTATAGCTTTCCTTTGTGCATTTCTTGCATTTGACATGGCATATGTAACTTGATGTATAGGCATCCTTGTATCTTAGATTGCATGCATTTTGTATCATATGCATTGGTTAGGAAAAGCTTCTTTCATATACATTGTTCACCATGGAATGAGATATATGTCTTTGTGAGCTTGTTTGGTATGCTACGGTTAGTTTGGCTTAGCTCTTGATGATCTTGATGAATAATCCATGGTTGATAGCTATGTTTTTGAAAAATGTCACATGTATGCTCTCTCATGTGTAAATGCCTTTACATGCTCTTGACATGTTTGTGTGGCCTTGCTATGCTTAATTTGTGGTTGGATAGCTAGTTTATTGATCATATGGGGCCAAAGGCTCATTTGCCATCATGAATGTTTAGCCCTCTTGATTTATCTTGTGGAGGAGCATAAGTTCCTTTTTGTCGCAAAGACATTTCATGTACCATTTACAAATCTGAAAATGAAATGAAAAATGCTTGGAAATGTGCTCCCATGTCATACGTGCTAAATTTAATTTGCTTTGGGTGCTAAACCGTTGCATGATGCCTACCAATGAGAAGTCTCATAAATAGAAGTAGGCACATGGCTCGGTGGCTTTGACATGACATGAGGTGCTTGTGGGTGTTTGTGATGGTCTTATGGTTAGAATGGCTGTCCTAGCATGAAGTTTGTGTGGCTTTGCCATTTTGATATGCTTTGATCATGTTTAGGACTTTGCTCATGAGAGGCAAGTTTTTCGCAAAATTGCCAAAATCCATTTTAGCTTCGTCCAATGGTTGTGAAACTTGGTGATCATGTAGTTGAGATCGATACGAAGCCGTAGAGTACCTAACTTGCTCATTTGGACATGTGTAGCTTCCTATGTTGAATTTTGTATATTTGAGAAGCTCTAGGTTGAAAGTTTTGCATTTTTGGCTTGATTCATGCATTGCCAACAAGGGGGAGAAGTTTGAGCTTGAAATGGCTTAGTGGATGCATTTAGAAGGTTTTCGAGTGGTTTCGAGCCATTTACGGGTTCTCGTTGTACACCGGTCCGACCGGTGAAGAGCACCGGTCCGACCGGTGTGAGTGCTGGTCCCGTACATATGTTAGGCACCGGTCGACCGGTGGTGATGACCGTCCGACCGGTGTGAGCCGAAAGTGCTTTCTTGTACCGTCCCGTTTCATGTGGTTTCGTGCATGCATTCGTCCAGGGGGAGTTGCATTGGTTCAGTGGGAGTTTGCATGTGTGCAGGGGGAGCTCTTTGAGAGTTTTCGAGCTTTGTTTTGGTGGTTTGCGCTCTTTGCTTGAGCTTTGTTTTGTCTCGGATGTGTCGAGCCGTTGCCCTTGCCTAAGGGGTCCGAGACTTGTCTTCTTCAAGTGATTTTGCTCTTTGCGTTTATTTGGCTTTCGATCGCTTGTTGGAGTTTATTTTTGTTCGTTTCTTTTCTTTTTCTTTTCTCTCTTGTTACTTTCGTGTGGGTGTTGTCAATGCACTCATCAAGGGGGAGATTGAGGACCATGTGTGGTTCGAGGACCGGTGGATGGTCGCTTCCTTGTGTGATGAGTGATTGACAACGTTGTGTGGACCGATTCTTGGCTAAGTATTGCGGGTGCGGGTTGCGGCTTGACTCGTGTTGGTGCGGGTGAAGAACAAGCGCGAAAGGTCGTCGGCGGTGAGGCCTCCGGGTGTGGAGAAGACAAGTAGGCTTCGTTCGAGGGACCGGTGGCCGGCGGGGGTCAAGTGCGGGCCGCATGGTGGCATGAACAAGCAAGATGAAGTCGTGGACGGTTTCTTGGTTGAGCCTCAAAACCAAGGTCGAGCCGGGACTACGTGGGAGCCAAGTCATGAGTGGAGATTGGCGGAGGCTACACCGAGTTCGCGGGGTTTCCGGTGGTTCACCGAAAACCACCGGGTTCCTTGGTTGATCCACAAAGCCAAGACCGGAGAACCGAAGACGGAGGTGCGGCAGGCACCGCACCGGTCTCGACCGGTGGGTCCGACCGGCTCCGACCGGTGGGGACCGGCCGACCGGCGGTGAGGAGCACCGGTCGACCGTGTGCGACGACGCGGTCCGGAATCTTCGAAGCGGAGGACACGCGTCGGGATCGCATGGCTTGCGTCGAGGCTACGCGAGGGTGCGGTTGCCGGCATCCGTCCGATGGTGAAGACATCAAGAATTCCAAATCCGCCCTTGAGGGGCTTGTATCCCTAGTTAGTAGAGAGGGGCATTTTAGACATTCGGTTGCCGCCTATATAACCCAAGAGGTGAGAGGTTGGCAGCCAACTCTTGGAACCCTAGCTCATTAGTTTTCCTATTTTCTACCTATTTTCTCTAGGGTTTCCTTAGGACTAGCAAGAGAGCTTCACGGAGAGATCTTGTAGAGAGGGATGGATGATCGGGCGGCTTGCTAGACCTTGTACGAACCTTTGTTTCATTTATAGATGATTCGGCGTGGTTCCTCAAGGTTTGGATGTGTTTTCCCCGGTTGTTCTTGGTGGTGATTTTCGGAGCCCTTTCTCGGTGATTTCTTTGGGTTGGTTTCGAGGCTTTTCTCTTGGGGATTTGATGGGGGAAATTTGTGGGAACCCTTCGTGGTTCTTTGGGCCGTGATTCCCCTCCCAAATCCGTGAGTAAAGGTGCTCGATTTTGGGGGTTTCTTGAGTTCTTGGGTTGGAGGTGCTCTCGGCGGGATTTCTTCGATTCCTCCTTTTTGGACGAGTTTTTGTGGGATTAAACTTGGCTATGAACTCCTCATGAGGTGTTCTTGATATCCCCAAAGTCTTGTTCAAGTTCGTGGAGCGATTCGGGAGATCGAGATTTGGATTTGGGGGAGTTGACCCGCGGTGTCTTGTTCATCCCGAGTCGCCTGTGCTACACCGGTCGACCGTGCTCTTGACCGGTCCGACCGGTGCAAGCCCTTGTGGGATTTTGCTCGGGTGAACGTCTTGGTGAGTTCGCCGTTGTCCCGTGGTGCCGCTTCGTTTCGAGTTTGGGTCCGTTTGGTGGTCGGTTGGCCTGTTTGGTGCCTTGGGGGCTTTCGGTGCCGCCACCGGTCTAACCGTGCGTCTCACCGGTCCGACCGGTGTAGAGCCACTTAGTGAAAGTTGCTCGGTTCACCGGCGGGGACCGGTCGACCGGTGGTGCTCACCGGCCCGACCGGTGTGGGTCCGTAGACTCGAGGCTTGGTTTTTTTTCGCCGCGTTTCTCGGGTCGGAAGGTGGTGTGTTGGTTCCTAGGTCCGGTGGCACTCCGGTGGCTACGTGGGCTTGACCAACCTTGGTAGTGAGTCGGAGACGTGTGTTGGAAGCCGCGTTCGTCTTGTTGGAGTTTTCATCTCCTTCGAGAAGAATTTTTATCGGCTCCCATTCACTCCCCCCCCTCTCCGGTTCGCCGTATCGGTCCTTCGGACTTGTCGTGTGAGGCGGAGACTTGTCGTGCGAGACGGAGACTTGTCGGAGATGCAGCCATTTGGCCAAGGACCGGTCGTCTTGCCGCAGAGAGAGTCTTGACGAAGATCCGCATGCCATCCCTAAGACACAACACCGGGTGGAGAGTGCTCTCCTTCCGGATGTTGTAATCGGCAAGGGTACGACCATCCTCAAGCTACTCGCCAACCGATTGAAGTCTTCACCTAGTGGATGATGGTTTTGTTGTCTTCGAGTTGGATAATCTTGCCGTCAAAGGGGGGGCCTAATCCGGGCCCTCCTCACCTACACACTAGCAAATTAAGACATGGAAGCACTCAAGGATGAAGAAAATGGTGAATCAACGATGAGCGATCTTGACGACATGTGGTACACGCGAGATAAAGAAAGCAACATACAAGACTTTAAAGATGAAGATTTGGTTGATAAAGAACACTTCAAAGAAGATATGAATGCGTACATAGTTGAAGGATTACATGTTCCACATGATGAGTTGAAGAAATTGCAAGATGGTGATGAAGAGACAACTCCACTTGTTGAGATTGACTTGATTTCAACGCTACAAAATGAACCAAAGATCACTTTTCTTGAGGGAGCTCCGAGGCAAAGATACACACTAAAACCTCAAGATATTATTGGTATTAATGATGATATGTTCAAATATTCATGTTGGACCAATAGTATGGATAATAATTTAAATTCTATGCCTTGTTCCAATAATGATCATGTTGATAGGCTAGATTTTCTTAAGAATGAAAAAGAGGAAACATTTATATTAGAACCAATTAATCTCACACCTAAAGAACCTTTTCCTAATGATGAGTTAAGTGCTATGCATGAAACATATGCTTCTTTTGTTTACACGTTGCTTGTTGCTACAATTCGCATGTGGTGTTAATTATGGACGCGTATGTTTACAATAAGTTTTGTAAATCTCGATCATGCTTTGTGCTTGGTCAAGCTAATGACCTTAAAGAAGTACATGTCGGGAAAGGCCTGATCTTCACTAACCATGTAGACTAGGCTCAAATAATGAAAAGAGAAGTCATGCCTAAAGAGCTGCAAGATAAATCATCAACCTCTACAAATCCCGCGATGGATGTTGCTGTCTTCATCAATTTAAGAGCTTGTTCAGAGGTGTACAAATGAAGAAAATGAGATATTCAGAAGCTCCATCAAGTTACCATTCCAACACATCAAGAACCAACACATTTGAAGACCCATGCAAGGAGTTATGGAGAAAACATTGAGTGTTGCGCGTTCTGAAATTTCAGGACAGATTTCATCGCGGAAGTAAAACGGACGTAACTCTCTTGTCTAGAGTCCGATTTGGGCAAATAAAGACTCGTTGGAAAGGAAATTTTATGCACTGTACAATGGAGTAGATTGGGTATACTTTCTATTCTGTAAATTAAATAAAAATTTATGGAGTGAAGGCAGCACGAAGGGTGATAAAGAAGGACGCGATGAAGCAAAAAGATGCCTTGGGCAAGTCTTCTATAAGTGATCAAGCACAACATGGGAAGTAAATTAAAGCTGAATTTGTACCTTTTCTTCTTGCATGAAGGTCCATGTCTATGCGACGAAAAGAAGATATGTGAGAAAGTCGAGCTGTATGACTTTAAATGAAGCGCTTTTCGGGAGGCAACCAGTTTATTTTTGTTTTTATTCCTTTCTTGGAGAGAATAAAGAATGTCACCATATTTTGACGATCGAATTGTGGTTATTAATATAAGTTTAGTTTTCTTTTTAGAACCACCATCATCTTCATGCTCATATTTATTTATTTGCGTCAATTGCATTGTTATCAACGTGATGTTTCTTTGCGTGTACATGTTTTGCACATAGTTGGCTTGGTTGTTTTATATACTTAATGATGTATTCTTTAGTTTCCATGTTGATGCTTCTAGGTCATTTTTCTTTTTGCAATATTGTGTAAACGTGGTGTTTAAACATGATTACGGACCATCATCGTTAAGTTCGATAAACCTTGCTAGCTTTTCTTATTTTTCATGTTGCATAGGTTAGTTTATAAGCTTTGCAATGTGCTTAGTTTTTCTTGTGCTATAAGAGTTATTGGTCTAGGCATAGACATGGTGTTTTAACCCTAGATTTATCCACCTTTATGGCTACAGAGAAATTTGGCAACCTAGTTGTAAACATGGTGTTTAGAACTAGGTGAAAACATTGTCTTTGTTTATATGCTTTCCTATCATGTGTATACACACCTTGCACCACGCACACTCATTAGGTTTTTATTTCTCATTAGAATAATTATGCCACAAGTTAAGAATCTTAGAATGTATTGTTGGTTTGTTGGCGATTCTATCTACTCCCAACCGTCACCTTGGGGGTAGAATGTGCTCTTAAAACGTCTTGCGGGCAAGATAAAGACTTCACTACAAGGAAATTGAAGGATGGCTAAGATAAACATGCTTTGTCTTCTTCCATGTCTAGCAAAATGCTAAGCTTGGGAGAGACTTTGAATCTTCAACACGGAAGTGCAATATGATAAAAATGACCAAGATCATCAATGTCTCCGGATTAATGCGCAAGAAAGCCACCGATCTCATCACAATTCTGCGTGGTCTCAAAGGAAAAACTCTGAATACTTTCAGATATTTAGAAGACCCATGAAGTTACAATTCCAACAAATCAAGAATCAAGACAATCGGAGGTTCCTACAAGCGGTTATGCTCGAATCACCGAGTGCCACACGTCCTGAAATCAGTTTTGGACAGCACACAGTGCTGAAGTAAAACGGACATAACTCCCTTGTTTGAACTCCGTTTTTGATGAATGACCACACTTTGGAAAGGTAATTTCATAAACTTTTCAATAGATCTATATTTTTATATATGTTCTATTATGGACAGGGGAGAAATCCACAAAAAAGAGACAGTAAGGAGATGATGAGAATAAGAAAGAGGAGATGGTGATGACAACATTGAAGAGAGGACGACCAATGACTCCGTTGAGCATACAAGATCAAATTCAGAAGTTTAGGAGATTGATAAATCAAGACAAAAGAAAAGCCACATCGATACATGGAGATGTCGGAAGAAGGCAACGAAGAACTACAAAAGATGGTAACACCTCCATGGACCTTCTCTTTTCCGAATATAAATGCTTGTAAGTATGCATTCAACCTTATTAGGTGCAATATTTTGTTTTTCTCTTCAAACAATAACATGGCTACTAGGAGGACAACCTAGGTTTCTTTTTATTTTCAATAGATAGACATGACCATGTGCTCACCTCGATGTTTTATATTGCTTGTTCTTATGGAAAAATGATGAAAGTTGCCGCTTTGTTTTACCTACATGAAGTTATACATGTCTTGGCCAATTGCTCTCTATAACGTGATCTGAAATTAATTTAAATACCGACTCTTTTATTTGTGGAGGTGAAATGACTATGCTCTATACCCATATACATATCTTTGCTCTTTGATTTAAGTTTATGGATAGCCGGATAACTTGTTGTTTTTATGAAAACTTAACTTTTATGCTATCTACATATTTGTGATGCTCCCGCAAAGTTCTACCTACCAAAGCCATATACATATATGTTCTATGATTTCAAAACCCGTAGATTGCAAACATATGGTTTGATGAGTTGGATTAGGATTGGTTCCTATGGTTCGAAACTAAGTCGGTCGTTCCTTTGTGTAACTTTTTCATGCTAGCCTTTTTGTTCATGCATTGTGGGTTTTCACATCGAAAATTTCACAAACCTCATTGGGCATCCACCCAAAACCAAAAACATCTTTTTGTGATCACCTCCTTGTCCACAACCCAATTTGAGTATGGATTAACATTCTTGATGGAGATTCAAATATTTCGCAAGATTATGGAGTTTATACTTACTTTAGTAGTCGTGTCCCCCTCTCTTATGCTCTAGGACGAGCATCATTCAAGCATGGGGGAGGAGTCATTACATCATCTCCGACAAATGCTATGTAAGTATTATGTTGAAAAAGTTCGAGGAGCAAAAGAAAAAATGAAAAATGAAAAAAATTATGATGAGAAGAAAAGAAAAGTAAGGAAAAAGAAAGAATAAAGAAAAAATGAGAAAAAATGAGAAGGAAATAAGATAAAAGTAAAAACATAAAAAAGATGCTCCTCGGTTCTTTTTGCTTCATAAGTTCTCAAGTGCCTTGATGACAAATCCATACTCAAATCTTCCAACCATGTGCAATCCGATAACGAGGACTTCACTCGTGCCTCGGGATCATCCATTTGCCACTTGCACATGTCCACCTATCTAAATGTGTGTGTTTCATCCCTCTCTCTTTCCGGCATTTATTTTCCATGGCCTTTTTGACGAGTCTCGTAATCCCGTAGACCTCTCTCTTAATTTAACAATATTTCGGACGTATGTTTTGCTAGGATTTTTTTTAACCTTCCAAGCTCCACATAAACCTTCCACTATCACATAAGAGTATAATAGGTTGAAAATAATCTAGTATAGGCTTGAGCGACTTGATGAGATGAGTGTTTCCATGAGCTTTTGCAAGAGATTTTCACTTATGTTGGATATGCATATTTTTGAAAATTCTTCCATGTAACAAGGTAACGGTTTGAAGTTCGCTTAAGTTTGAGAGCATCGTGTTTATTAAATGTGGCTTGTTCTTTATTGTTATTCTATATTCCATAATGAAAAAGAAGTCGGTCGCACCTTGAACTTTAAAAATAAATTTTTAAGAGAGAGCAATTTGCCTCGTCATGGATCAATAAGTGCGGGGACAAAATTGGAAGGCAATGCGACTTCCCTTTTAAGCAAGGATTACTTACTCGAGGACGAGCAAGGTATAAGCAAGGGCGAGATGTTGACGGTGAATTTCCATCAACCTAAAGTACTTGTTATACATTGGTTTCGATTATGATTTGCAACTAACCCTCCACTAGGCACACTAATGATATAACAAGTTCAACTTCGTATGTGCATTTGGAAGTGTTGTGTTTTTGTAGGAAAACATGGACCAAAGGGATGGAGTCACAACAAGTTCAAAGGAGCAAATGAGGAGTTCCGTTCATGTTCGAGTGCAAGACGAAATCACTTCCAAATGTGGCAAGAACCAAGGTGCTATCTTGGATCATCCCCGAGGACTAAGATGAAAAGTTCAAACTTCATGCGAGAAGACCCCCCTATCTTGATCACGGGGATGACAACCTCAAATGACACAAATCAAAGGGGCTAAGTCCAAAATTCCAAGATGAGCCGCAGGGAGGAAGGCAGGCCCGAACCGGCCCGAGAAAGGGCTCGGGCCGGCCGACCCGTTTGGATCGGCTCGGGGGCATTTTGTGGCGGTTCGACCCCGCCCTTTGACCTAGTCGCTCCTCGGTCTATTAATAGCTCCCTCATCCGATGACCGCCGCATCCAATCATTCTACCGATGCCATTCACCGAGAAAACCGCCACCGCAAGATGAGAGAGAGAGAGAGAGAGTTGAATGAGCTCGTCGTAAGGACCAACGCCGGTGGAGGGAAGGAAGCAAGAGGAGGACTCCAAGCCGCTGGCCTAGGGGTGTTCCCAAGCTTCATCACCGCCATCTTCATCGACGACGTTCTCTGGGGTAATGTCTCCGTTCGTCCCTAGGGTTAGATGAATGCATGATATGTAATCTATACATGAATCTTATGCCAATCGATGCTTTATGGTCTATGTCTTCGCGTATGCTTTGTTTACACATGTTTGAGCAACATGTGGTCTTAGTAGGGTTTGTGGTAATCATGGTGATTAGCTTAACCCTATGGATGCTTAGGTATAGATGCAGTTATAAGTGAAAGTGTTTGATTACCTTGCGTAGTGACAGTACGGTGGACGAAAAAGGCTTAGCGGCCGCATAACCGCCATGAAGCTATTGTAGACAACGCCCTTTTCATGTACTAGGTGCATGTTCATGTGATCCTAAACCCTAGGGAGGGAACACTTATCTACCTAAACCTCTCTCTTGTGTCCACCCTTTTCCATCTAGTTTAACCTTAGATTTCTCTCGATTAACATAGGTCGGATTGTCTTTACCTTTAGATTAATGCCCCTTTCAAAGGTTTTCCATCAACTAGATTAGTGCTTGGTTAAGTGCTAGCAATCCCCTTGCTCCGCGGATTGTCAAGAACCTTGGGGGTCACCCCGTGGTTAAAAAGGTGTAGGTCCGTACGCTTGCGGCATCGAAGGTTGTTACGTGTTTCAACCGTCAACGCTTGTATGGAAGCATTCATGGTTGCGTTGATTTCCTTCTCTTAGCCCGAGTGATATTTGTATCTATTTGAGTCTTTTCGTGGGATTTTCGTGCGCAACTTGTTCCTTCGATTCCGAGGTGTTTGTGTTCGGTTTTGTTTGTGGAGATCATGGATAGATGTCTTGTGCATCTTTTGCTTGATCTTGACTCCTCAAATGCCGGATTTGGCCTTCGATTCAAGGATTTTGGTTGGAACCCTAGCTTTGTTCTTTAGCTCGGTAGAATCTCGATTCCTCTCGTCTTAGTGGATTTGAGGCTCCAATTCGTAGGTATAGCATCTCCTAGAGGCGCTTCATCTTCACCTATGATTTGGTAGCTTTCCCTTGGTTGATTCGGGAGATCGGGCAAACGGGGAAGGTTTGACCTTGAAGAGGTCGGGCTCGGGCCGCGTAAATCTCTCCGGTGGACGGTCCGCGGGTGTATGGCGAACGGTCCGCGAGGAGCCCGACAGCCGCGACTATTCTTAGTGTTCGTCGCGAGTTCTTGTGTGTCTTTCATTCGATCCATTTTGTCGGTGGATTTTTGGTGCACGAAGTTTGCGGACGGTCCGTACTATAGTGCGGATGGTCCGTGTCGAGGCGGACGGTCCACGGGTCCATCACGGACGGTCCATTTTCTCGGTGCACTTCCGGAGGTTCGGGTAGTATTATCGGACGGTCCGCCCTCTACCCGAGGACGATCCGCGCCCTCATCACGGACGGTCCGCCCGTACACCATGGACAGTCCGCCGGTGCTTTCCGGATTGTCTAAGTCCCTCGCTTGTTGAGTTGTGCTTCCGCGTTGCTTTGAGTCGGGACTCGGCAAAAAAGGGCCCCAAGATGACTTCAAATGAAAAAGTTTGAACTCGTCGAAAGCTACAAGTTTCATATTGTCGGGGATAGCCATAAGGGTCCCCTAAACAACTAGGGAAAACCCGCCTACCTTCGTGAAAAACAAACGCAAGCGAACCTAAAAACGCGCGTAAGATAAACTCACGGGCCCACGGCCCACCGGACAGGCGGCCTGGACACCCTTGGGCGGAACTCCGCTTCGCTCAAGGGTGGCGGTGCCGCACTGGTAAAACTTTGCCTCGCTCGAGGGACGGTCGCCCCCTCGGGTGAGGTTCTGCCTCGCTCGAGGGTTGGGTGCCCCTTCGAGCGGGATTCCGCCTCGCTCGGGGGCTGGACGACCCTCGAGCGAGGTCCCGTCTTGATCGAGAGCTAAGCGCCCCCTCGAGCGAGTTTCCGTCTCGCTCGAGGGCATCACGGGCCCGCCGCCTCCATTCTTGCTCCCCCGACAGGGGGATTTAATGCACCGACATTCGCGAGCGCCCGAGGTCAAAGGCGAATCCACACCATGACGCGCCGCAGAATCACACCCCGCCCTTGCTCCGCCAACTCTCCCGGCGAGGCCATCCCCACCACTGTGCGACGCTGTGCGGCATGGCCAGCAACAACCCCGTGGCACTGTGCCACCCACTCCCGTACGGCCGACGCGCCGCACCCTCGAAAAAAGACGGCGGAGCCCTGAAGGGAAGGCGAACGACTACGCCGCGCTCGCGCAAGGACGCGCCGTGACGTCGGGCGGCGGGGACCGGTCACCTCCGTCGCCATCGGCCCCGTGCGACCATCCCCGCCGTCCCCAACACCATCCCGCCACCGCATCACCAACCCCGACGCCGTGGGGAGCATGCGGTGAAAGGACACCGCCGCGCCGGCTACCGTGCCTCGTACGGTCTCACGTCAACGGCACCCTCGAGTCCTCACCCGGACGGCCATCGAACGAGCGACCTCTACGCCACCACCCCCGGAAGCCGCTCCCGGACGCACACAGACGCGCCATGATGCCCCGCCGGATGTGGGATTCGCAAGGACGGTCGTCTACTCCACGACATTGTACACCATGCTTCTACACGTAGATGAAATAGTGCGGCACGCTTGTAAACCGCCGCCTCCTTGGCCTATAAAAGGAGGGACGGTCCCCTAGCCGCAGGGGGACGACGGACGGCGCTCGGTTGCACGCTTTCCACCTTGACCACGATATTGGCACTTGCCTCAATCATACCGAGGCCCGACCTCCTCTCCCGCTTCGCTTGTAGCCCCCCTCTACGAGCACCACCATGCACGCAATATAGTGCCTTGAGCACACCCTCGTTGGACGTACGGCCCTCGGCGGGAACCAGGATAAAACTCAATGTCACTAGTTGCTTAGCACCGGCCATCGAGAGATAGATCTCAAGCACTTCTTACTAGTTAGTGTCGGGACTACTCTCCGCACCGACAATTGGCGTGCCGGTGTAGGGGGACGCGCGCCGAAGATCAGCTCCCACCAGCCATCTCGATGGTGATCCGCACTGAGTACAGGGGCCAGAGATACTCCATGGGCAGCTCGGACTCCCTCCCAGCTGGATTCAAAATCTAGTTCGGGAGCCTGAAATTCCAAGCTACGGGAAATGGCTACCTCATGCGCATCACCAACCGCGCCGAGCTTCACCCATGGCGGTCGACCGGGCCAGGTCCGGTTCCCATCACACCCGCCGCCGACGCCCCGGCCGCCGCCCCAAGCGGATGTTGTGGGCCCCTCAACGCCACGACGCCGACAACACTCGGCCGCCGCTCTCGACGGGCGCGGGTGGAATGACGTCGGGCCGCGCGCATTGCCTCACAACGCGACTCGACCGCCGGCGATATGGCGACCGCTCCCGTGGGGGAGTGCGCGGTTCTCGAGCCACGGTTCCCCCACGGCATGCGCAACGCCGCGATGGCGTACGCCTCATCCGCCCGCACCGATGTGGTGGCGCGCGGGGTCCGTTCTAGCCGCCGCGTCCCGGCGGCCGGGAACCCTACCGCCACCACCAACGACGAGTCCTACCACGGCTCCGCCGGCCGAGCCGCCACCCACCGCTTGGCACGGGTACGCCGAGTGGAACTTCTCCGTTGTGCCGGACCCGGTGATGTTCCAACGGTTCCTTGATGCCGCGGACTATTGGCTCGGCTACTCCGACAACTCCAAAGCACGGGAGCTATGACCCCTTGCGGGAGTGTTTCGTCGTGGTCATCAATGACCGAGGCAAACGCCGTAAACGCGGCGAGAGCCGGCGACGGAGAGATCCCCCTCAACCCGGAACCGGGCCACTCCCGGGCGCGCGGGGCCGAGCGCACCCCCCACCTCACCGCCGAGGGGTGCCGACATCAACGCGCGATTAGCCCAAGCGCGGGATATCGCGGCCAAACTCGCGGAGGAGTACCGCGTGGTGCGACTACTTCGCGCCTCTATCACCGGAGAAGCCTCCGCGCGCGGCGAACGCGCGCATGAGCTAGGCAAGCAAGCCCGCGAGCGCATCAACACCGACGTCGATGTCGACAACCCAAGCACGCCCCCACGAGCAAGCCAAAAGCTCATCGCAGCCGCGACACTGCTGAGAGCCATGCCTGCCCCCTCGACGCCCGAGGCTTGGAACCTGCACCGCGAGGCGCAGGCGCAGGCGCTCATCGAGCAAGCGGTCGTGCAACAGGCCAAGAGCTCGGCGTCCCGCATTCACCGGCATGTGAGCGCTCGGGACGACGAGAGATGCGCAAGGCCCCGAGGCGTCGGTTCACGCGGGCGGCATACGGGGCAGCCCGCCAACCAAGGCCGGGACACCGGTCGGGGAGCGGGATCCTTGACACGCGCGGGCGGTGCCCGGGGACGGTGACGCTCGCAACGTCATCAACGCTCGGTGAACGGGCAACGCAAAGGCACGGGCGGCGGTAGGCTAACACCCACGACGGGGTGGGCGCTACGACGGCCGTGAGGACCGCTCGCCGACACCGGAGCCCCCGGGGACCCGCGTGTTCAGCCGGGAGATCCGCACGACGAGCTTCCCCCAACGCTTCCGCCAGCCCACGTCAATCGACAAGTACACAGGGGAGACGGACCCCCGTGTATGGCTCAACGACTATCGCCCGGCATGCCACCGGGCGCGCCCACCACCAACGAGGTCATCATCCGCAACCTCGCCGTTACACCTCGCCGATTCGGCGCGAACGTGGCTCGAGCATCCGCCGGCCGGCCCGCATCCACAACCGGGATGACTTAGTCCGCACCTTTGTGGGGAACTTCCGGGGCACGTACATGCACCCCGGGGAACTCCCGGGATTTGCGCCCGTGCATCTAGAAGCCCGGCGAGTCACCCCGGACTTCATACGGTGCTTCTCCAAGCGTTGTACGGACCTCCCGAGTGTGGCCCGGTCCGAGATCGTGCACGCCTTCCTCGAGGGCACAACCGCCGAGACCTTGTGCGTGAGCTCGGGCGCGGTCCGCCCGTTTGAAGGACCGATAAGGCGACCGGAGAGGGGGGGGGAGTGAATGGGAGCCGATAAAAATTCTTCTCGAGGGAGATTGAAACTCCGACAAGACGAACTAGCTCGGTCGGACCCCCCGAAATCACACGCTCCGCACTTCTACCTCCCGTTTGCCAAAACCACGTAGCCACCGGAGTGCTACCGGTCCTAGGAACAAACTCTACCAAAGAACCGCAACACACGCGCAAAGACCGACGGCGGAAACAACTCGAAAGCCGGCTAACCGAGGGGGCGGTTAGACCGGGTATAGGGGGCGGTTAGACCGCCTCCACCCGGCAACCAAGAAATCCTCCAAAACGCCTCTTCCGAGCACCAAAACACACCACGGTTTCACCAACGAGAGATCTCCGGTCAAGGCCATGCTAGCTACCGTAAAATCTTGGCGAAAACCAAAACTTCACCCAAGGGCCTAGGGGCGGTTAGACCGGCTACCGGGGCGGTCTAACCTCCCGTACCCAAAGAACGAACTCCAACCAAGAACACCTAGCAAACAGCGCGAGAACGGCTCCAAATTTCACCCGGACACTCCTCCGATCAAGGCGAACGAACTCACAGAGGAAAATCCGGCGAAACAAACCTTTGACCCGGAACACCCGGGCGGTTAGACCGCCCCTCGTAGGCGGTTAGACCGCCCCTTCCGAACGAGAACCCGCGGGTCAAACCCTAACTTCCTTGCGCTCAATCTCCCGAATCACTCCACGGATTGCGGCCAAACTTCGGGGATAGCCGGGTTACCTCCGGGCAACCTCTACCTCAAAGGAATCGACCCGAAATGCTCACAATCAAGAGGAATCGAAGAAATCGCTTCTCTAGGTCAAGAACTCGCCCAACTCGAAAAACCACCAAATCGAGTCCGATTCAAAGGAGATTTGGGGGCAAAGTCACCAGCCAAAGAGGCACAAGAACCTCATACGTGACACCCACCAAAAACCCCAAGAAATCGTTCTCAAAACACCGCCAAAAAGAGCTCCGAAAATCAACATCAAAGAGACGGGAAAACCACCATCATGAACCACGCCGAACCTTCTATACATGCCATGAATGGTTCGTACAAGGTCTAGTTTGCCACCCAAACATCCATCCCTCTCTCTAGATCTCACATGAAGCTCTCAAACTAGCCTTCTAAAAACCTAGGGAAAATAGAGAACGAAAATGGAAAAATGAAATGAGCTAGGGTTCCAAGAGTTGGCTGCCAACCTCTCACCTCTTGGGTTATATAGGCGGCAACCGAATGTCTAAAATGCCCCTCTCTAATAACTAGGGATACATGCCCCTCAAGGGCGGATTTGGAATTCTTGATGTCTTCACCATCGGACGGATGCCCGGCGACCGCACCCCGCGTAGCCTCGACGCACGCTTTGCGATCCCGACGCGTGTCCTCCGCTTCGAAGCTTCTCGGCGCGCGGCGGCCGGGCGGTCGACCGCCCCCCGGGCGGTTAGGACCGGCCCGGTGAATCCGACCGGCCCCGGGCGGTCCGACCGCCCCTCCCGGGCGGTTGAACCGGCCCGGGTGGCCGCACCTCCTCGTCGAGTCTTCGGCCTCGGTTTTGTGGCTCAACCGAGTAACCCGGTGGTTTTCCGGTGAACCACCGCAAACCCCGCGAACTCGGTGTAGCCTCCGCCAATCTCCACTCATGACTCGGCTCCCACGTAGTCCCGGCTCGACCTTGGTTTTGAGGCTCTACCAAGAAACCGTCCACGACTTCATCTTGCTTGTTCATGCCACCATGCGGCCCGCACTTGACCCCCGCCGGCCACCGGTCCCTCGAACGAAGCCTACTTGTCTTCTCCACACACGGAGGCCTCACCGCAACGACCTTTCGCGCTAGTTCTTCACCCGCACCAACACGAGTCAAGCCGCAACCCGCACCCGCAATACTTAGCCAAGAATCGTCCACACAACGTTGTCAATCACTCATCACACAAGGAAGCAACCATCCACCGGTCCTCGAACCACACATGGTCCTCAATCTCCCCCTTGATGAGTGCATTGACAACACACTCACATGAAGTATCATAAGAGAAAAGGAAAAGAAAAGAAACAGAATAAAAAGAAACCCCAACAAGCGATCGAAAGCCAAAGAAAGGCAAAGAGCAAGATCACTTGAAGAAGACAAGTCTCGGACCCCTTAGGCAAGGGCAACGGCTCGACACATCCGAGACAAAACGCAGCTCAAGCAAAGAGCGCAAACCACCAAATCAAAATTCGAACACCACAAAGAGCTCCTCCCCGCACAAATGCAAGCTCCCCCGAGCCACAAGACACTCCCCCCGAACACATGCATCAATGCAACTCGGGAATGCACCAAAGAGCAAAAACCCGCTCACACCGCCCGGGGCGGTTAGACCGCCCGCCCGGGCGGTTAGACCGCCTCCGCCCGAACAGACCGCCCGGGGGGCGGTTAGACCGCCCGAAGAAACCGGCCCCGCACCAAACTCGCTCAAAACTGCCCGAAACAATTGGAACACCTTCCAAACACTCCCGAGTGCCCAAAACATGCACAAACTTCTCCCCCTTGTTGACAATGCATGAATCAAGGCAAAATGCGAAAACTTGCAACATATAGCTTCTCGAATATACAAAATTCATCACAAGCAGCTACACAAGTCCAAATGAGCAAGTTAGATACTTGACAGTTCGTAACGACCTTAACTACAAGATCACCAAGTTTCACAATCATTGGACAAGGCTAAAAAGGATTTGAGTAATTTTGCGAAAAGTTACTCTCTCACAAGCAAGTACCTAAACATGAGCAAAACATATCAAAATGGCAAAGCCACTCAAACTTCATGCTAGGACCGCCATTCTAATCATAAGACCATCATAAACACCCAAAAGCACCTCATGTCATGTCAAAGCCACCGAGCCATGTGCCTACTTCTATGTATGAGACTTCTCATTGGTAGGCATCATGCAACGGTTTAGCACCCAAAGCAAATTAATTTCAGCACATATGACATGGGAACATATTTTCCAAGCATTTTTCATTTCATTTTCAGATTTGTAAATGGTACATGAAATGTCTTTGCGACAAAAAGGAACTTATGCCCCTCCACAAGATTAAGCAAGAGGGCTAAACATTCATGATGGCAAGCGAGCCTTTGGCTCCATATGATCAATAAACTAGCTATCCAACCACAAAGTAAGCATAGCAAAGCCACTAAAACATGTCAAGATCATATATAGGCATTTACGCATGAGAGAGCATGTATATGACATTTTTCAAAAAATTAGCCATCAACCATGAATCATTCAACAAGATCATCAAGAGCTAAGCCAAACTAACCATAGCATACCAAACAAGCTCACAAGAACATATATAACAACCCATGGTAAACAATGTATATAGGAGAAGCTTTTCCTATCCAATGCATATGATACAAAATGCATGCAATCTAAGATACAAGGATGCCTATACATCATGTTACATATGCCATGCCAAATGCAAGAAATGCACAAAGGAAAGCTATACATATGCTACAAACCGGCTCCTCGAGGGGAGGCAAAACGGGCTCGACACCACCGGCAAAGGAAAGCCCCCCACACACCCAACTCAAGAAATTAAACACACACCAAGTTCCCCCCGCAAACGAGTGAAAGTTGCTTGATCTAGGGGTTTGGTGAAAATATTGGCTAGTTGGTCATGTGTGGGTACATGGATCAAAGCTATCTTCCCTTTCTCTACGTTGTCTCTCGGGAAATGATACCTCACTTCTATGTGTTTGGTTTTGGAATGAAGCACCGGGTTCTTTGCAACGCTTATGGCACCGGTGCTATCACAATGAAGTGGGACATGGGTATACTCCTCACCAAAGTCACTCATGGTGTAGGTGATCCAAAGGAGCCGAGAGCAACAACTAGCGACGGCAACATACTCGGCTTCGGTTGTGGATTGAGCAACACTCGACCGCTTACGAGAAGACCAAGACACCAACGAAGAACCCAAAACCGGCAAGTCCCGTAAGTGGACTTCCTATCCAACCGACACCCGGCAAAATCCGCGTCCGAAAAGCCATGAAGCGCCAAAGAAGAGGACGCGGAGTACCAAAGGCCGAAGTCGGGAGTGTGACGCAAGTACCTGAAAATTCGCTTCACCGCTTGCCGATGCGAAGTCCTCGGAGACGCTTGAAAACGAGCGCACGGACACACCGAGAACCGTATGTCCGGCCTCGTCGCCGTCAAGTAGAGGAGTGACCCGATCATGCTTCGGTACTCCTTCTCGGTCCACATGTTCACCTTCCTCGTCCGCATCAAGAGCCGTAGTCATACTCATCGGCGTCGTCATAGCCTTGGAGTCCTCCATCTTGAACTTCCTCACAATGTCCTTGGTGTACTTAGCCTCGGTGCACAAATGTTCCTTCCTTTGATTGCTTGATTTGTAGCCCGAGGAAGAACCGCAACTCACCCATCATGCTCATCTCGAACTCCCCGCTCATATCATCCGCAAACCTCGCAACAAGAGAGTTAGACGAGCCACCAAAGACAATATCATCCACGTACACCCGCACAATCGGGATATCTCTCGCCCTCGCCTCTCGCAAAAACAAGGTCCGATCGACCTTCCCCATCTCAAAACCTCTCTCAAACAAGAACCCCCTCAACCTCGCCATACCAAGCTCTAGGCGCCGCTTCAACCCATACAGGCGCCTTCCTCAACTTGTACACCCGGTGGGGGTACTTCTCACTCTCAAACCCCGAGGTCGTCTCACATACACTTCTTCCTCCAACACTCCATTCGTAAAAAGGCACTCTTCACATCCATTTGGTGCAACTTGAACCCTTTAGCCACGTAAAAGGCTAGAAGGATCCTAATCGCCTCCAAACGGGCTACGGGAGCAAAAGTCTCCTCGTAGTCGATCCCCTCCTTCTGACTGAACCCCTGAGCAACAAGTCTCGACTTGTTCCTCACAACCTCACCCTTCTCTCCCTCTTTGTTTTTCCACACCCACTTTGTACCAATCGGCTTACACCCTGGGGGAGGGTCAACCAACTCCCACACCTGATTCCTCTCAAAGTTCTCCAACTCCTCATGCATCGAGTTAACCCAATTGTGATCGATAGTGCGTGTCCAATGTCTTTGGGCTCGAAAGAAGCAACAAATGCAGCATGAGCAAAATGGGAATTGTTTCGAACCCTCGACCGTGTAGTGCGTTCATCCATGTCGCCGATGATCCTCGAAGCCGGGTGATCCACTTGAACTTGCCGGGGAGGTTCTCGCCTCGAAGCTACCTCCCCCTCAACATCGCCTTCTCCTCGTTCTTGATTTGTCGTCGTAGGTGTAGCAGAGGGTCCATCCATCATCGTAGTCGAAGTAGTGGGTACATGTCCCCGGGGGCACCGCACCGCCATCTTCATCATCACCATGTTCATGCTCCTCCTCCCCGAAAGATCTCCTCGCCAAGCTCATCATCACCGCACACTCAAAGACAAGCCGACTACGTGGCTCGTCTCGTCGAAGGTTACCTCGCAAGTCTCCACGATTTGGTTAGTTTCAAGATTGAGCACACGATATGCTCTAGAATGAGATGCATAACCAAAGAAAATGCCATCGACGGACCTAGCCTCAAACTTATCCAACTTCCTCGCCCTTCTTCGAATGAAACACTTGCAACCAAAGACATGGAAGTGACTCACCTTGGGTGTGCGACCATGCATCAACTCATAGCAGTCTTTTTCTTGTGCACTCGAGGTATATTCCGTTCGACACATAGCACGCGGTATTCACCGCCTCGCCCCAATACCTCCTCGGAGTCCTATGCTCATCAAGCATCGTCCGAGCCATCTCGCACAAGGTCCCGTTCTTCCTTTCCACAACACCATTCGGGGAGGCGTATACGGACTCGAAAACCGGTGCTCAAGACCCAAGTCATGACAAAAAGTTTCAAAACGAGAGTTCCCGAATTCCGAGCCATTATCACCGGCGGATAGCTCGTATGGCATCTCCGTGCCTCTCGTTCCTCAACCTCAAGACTAGATCTCGAACAAAACCAAACGTCTCCCCCTTCTCCTCAAGAAAGAACACCCACGCATACCGAGAAAAGTCGTCCACCACAACAAGGACATACCACTTCCCACCCGCGATCGCACACGAGCTGGGCCAACAAGGTCCATATGGAGCAGCTCGCATGGACGCTCAGTCATCACATCGGTGAGAGGCGGGTGAGAAGAGGCCACCATCTTGGCATGCCTACACGGAGCACAAACCAACTCTTTCTCAAGCCTCAAACGTGGCAATCCTCGGACCAAATTGAGTTTACTCAAGCGAGACGAAGGTCAAAGCTCAAGTGACCCAACTTCCTATGCCACTTCCACAACTCACTCGAAGAACCGCCCAAGAAACAACGCTCAACACCCGAAGACCGAGAAAAATCAGCACGAAACACCCGACCCTCGGGAACGACCATACAAACAAGGTCTCCTCGAGCGTCCACAATCCGAGAACCACCAGGCCGAAACAACACCTCAAAACCCTCATCCAACAACCGAGACACGAAAGCAAATTGTACCCCAGCGATTGAACAAGAGCAACACGCCTCGCAGTGATCTTGTCACTCACTTTTATCTCACCTTCGAAAGCACACGCCCACGCCCATTGTCCCCAAAAGTGATGTACCTCTTCGTCACCACCGGGACGAGACTTGAGAACCACCCCCGTCTCCGGTCATATGCCTCGAACAACCGGAGTCAATCAACCAAATGTTCTTCAAGTCTCCCACCCGAAATTCAAAAACAAGCACGTGAGCGAACAAACGACTCAAAGATCGGGGTTAGTACCAAAGGAGGAAAACCGTTGCCGAGCCATTTGCTCGAAAGTGGGGTTAGCACCAACCAAAGCATCTCTCCTACCAAAACTACCTCCACGAACACCACCTCGGTAACCACTCCGAGGGAACCACCCCTCACCGCCCGGAGGAGGACCAAAACCACGGAAGACAACCCGTGGAGCGCTCTCTCCTCTCCTTCTCAAAGCTACGACTCCTCCCATCCCCGTAGTGACCTCGAGGAGGAGAATGCCTAGCAACCGACCACCCGTTGTCTTTCCAGACCAACCACCAGTAACTCCACCTCCAGACCTGAAACCTCTCGACTCACCACCTCGAAAACCACTCCGCCCGAGTGGGGGGGGGGGCGGTTAAACCGCCTAGCCGGGGCCGGCCTAACCGCCCCCCTCCGGGCCGGGGCCGGCCCGACCGCCCGGCCGGGCCGGCCCGACCGCCCCCTCCAGAACAGCTCCTCGGCTGCGGGAACTCGCGTCTCCCCATGCCACAGCCTTACCCCTGGGCAGTGGCATACGAGGCTTAGGTACACCATGGGAGGGGTTGTACCTATCCTTGTTCGCCCACTCCTTTGCCATCCTCTCTTCCCGCTTCCTCTTGAAGCAAAACTCATCCTTGTGACCCTCTTTCCCACAATGGCCACAACGGAACCTCACAAGCTTAGGTTTTGGCTTGGATTGGGGCTGCTCGCTAGGTTTCTCTCCACTCAACTCCTCCACCGATTTCTCCTCACTTGCCTTCTCTTTCACTTTCCCAAAGAACACTTTCCCCGAAGTGCTCACAAACTTGATGGGCTTTTGGAGATCATTTGTGGGTGTAGGAAATATAGGTGGAGCTGGGGTTGTGTCTAGTCGGTTCCTAAGATGGTTGGGTTTTGGAGGGAAATCATTTTTGTGGTGGGTTTTTGGTGGCTCCGGATATTCTCTCCACTTCCTTCACCAACCTTGTTTGCCCCAAGCCCCTCACCATCTTGCCTCTTAAAGGCCTCGATCATCATCCTCAACTGAGGCTCATGACCGGACAACCAACCCATCAACTTCCTCAAGTCATCATTCTCATCCCGCAAGCGATCAACATAATGTGCAAGCTCCAAATTTTTCAATGCATGCATTTCACAAGTAGAGCGAGGATGTAGGCATGGGTTCCTTCAATTTAGCCTCGAGCGAACTAGTGTAAGCATGCAACTCATCAATCTTAGCATGCAAAACGAGGCAAGAAGTGCAAGCACCTAGCAAAGCAGTCTAGACTTAAGCTCGGCCACTTCAACCCTAAGCACATCTAGTTCCTCACACTTGGAGGCATGCTTCTCCTTAAACAAAGCAAGATCGGCAAGGAATATGGAGCAATCAGCACAATCATTTTCATCAGCAACAACAGGGCTAGCCTTAAGCGAATCAATCTCAAGCTTGCTATCAAGCACCTGTGTCTCTAGCTCAGCCACTCTAGTCCTAGCATCCTCGAGTGAAGCCCTAAGCTCTTTCCTCATTTTCTTGGCCTCTCTAAGCATATCATCACGGTTATCAAGCAAAGAGCCAAGCCTCTCATTCTCCTGGCGCAAGAAGGGAAGTTCATCACGCACCTCGTCGTCGGACTCGCAGTCCGAGTCGCTCCGTGTACTCTTCTTGCTGCCGGAGCTCGCCGCCATGGTACGAAGTCGTCTCTCGCGGCGCTCGCCCCGCTCGGGTTCTTGGACGACCTCTTGTTCTTGCGGCGATCTCCCTCGTCGTCGCCGCCGCTCGAGCTCGAGGTGGAGTACGCGGGACCCGGAGTCGACGTCGCTCGCTCCAACCATCGCTCGGGCCTTGCCTCGGCCCTCCTTCTTCCTCGATCGTCGCTCGTCCTTGTACTTGTTCTTGTGCTTGCTCTTGTGGTCGCGCCTCGAACGGTACTTGTCGTCGTTCTTCCTCGGCTTGTGCTTGTAGCCGTCCTTGCTCTCGGCCTTCTCCGGGGCGTCGGCGACGAAGTGTCCCCGCTTGCCGCACCGGGAAGCGTGTCCTCGTGTTCCTCCTCATGTTCACGCGGTTCTCGTGCGCCTCTCGAACCGCCTCGTCAACGCCGCCGGCTCGTCCTCTCCAAGGTCATCAAACTCCTCATCCGGCATGGACATCAAAGAGGAAAACGAGAACATCCCGGTGGATGGGTTAGAGTTAGTCTTTCCTTTGGAACCACCAACGAGGGCAAGACTATGGGAGTCGATCGGTCCCTCGAGCTTGGCGATCATGCCCCTATCCACCTCGGCCGACTTGAGCTTCGAGAACGGCTCGTTCACCGTCGTAGTATCGTACCTCTCCGACTCGACTATGGCCTCGAACTTTCCGCCCCATATCGTACGATCCAAAGAGTGTAAGAGCTTGACCGCTCTATCATGATCATCGTACGGGAGCACGTCCACATTGGCCCTCATGTTGTTCACCACCACCGTGAACCTGCGGAACAAGGCATCGATGGACTCACCGGGAGATGAGTGAAGTTCTCGTACTCTCTCCGTAGGTCGCATACAACCGTGCTCGAACACGGGCGTTCCCAACATGAGCCTCCTTCAACACCGCCCAAATCCTACAAGCCAAGTGCTCGGTGTGCACCCGATCGAACTCGGCCGACACAAAGCACGAAACAAGTAGTCGACCGCCTTATTGTTGGCGTCGAATCCGTCCCTCGACCCCGGAGCAAGGAAATCCATCGGCCGGACATATCCCGTGTCCACCGTGACATCCCACGTAGTCCGACCCTTTCCGCGGAGGAACGCACCCATCCGCTTGCTCCACATCCGGTAGTTATTTCCATCGAAGTGTGGAGGACCCGAACCCCCGTTCCCGGTACGCCATCCTTGGATCTTAGACCGGTTAGAGTCAACAAAGACCCGAACCGGCTCGATACCACTTGAAGGACCGATAAGGCGACCGGGAGAGGGGGGAGTGAATGGGAGCCGATAAAAATTCTTCTCGAGGGAGATTGAAACTCCGACAAGACGAACTAGCTCGGTCGGACCCCCGAAATCACACGCTCCGCACTTCTACCTCCCGTTTGCCAAAACCACGTAGCCACCGGAGTGCTACCGGTCCTAGGAACAAACTCTACCAAGCAACCGCAACACACGCGCAAGACCGACAAGCGGAAACAACTCGAAAGCCGGCTAACCGGAGGGGGCGGTTAGACCGGTATAGGGGGCGGTTAGACCGCCTCCACCCGGCAACCAAGAAATCCTCCAAAATGCCTCTTCCGAGCACCAAAACACACCACGGTTTCACCAACGGAGATCTCTCGGTCAAGGCCATGCTAGCTACCGGAAAATCTTGGCGAAAACCAAAACTTCACCCAAGGGCCTAGGGGCGGTTAGACCGGCTACCCGGGGCGGTCTAACCTCCCGTACCCAGGCAACGAACTCCAACCAAGAACACCTAGCAAACGGCGCGAGAACGGCTCCAAATTTCACCCGGACACTCCTCCGATCAAGGCGAACGAACTCACGAGAGGAAAATCCGGCGAAACAAACCTTTGACCCGGAAACACCCCGGCGGTTAGACCGCCCCCCGTAGGCGGTTAGACCGCCCCTTCCGAACGAGGAACCCGCGGGTCAAACCCTAACTTCCTTGCGCTCAATCTCCCGAATCACTCCACGGATTGCAGCCAAACTTCGGGGATAGCCGGGTTACCTCTGGGCAACCTCTACCTCAAAGGAATCGACCCGAAATGCTCACAATCAAGAGGAATCGAAGAAATCGCTTCTCTAGGTCAAGAACTCGCCCAACTCGAAAAACCACCAAATCGAGTCCGATTCAAAGGAGATTTGGGGGCAAAGTCACCAGCCAAAGAGGCACAAGAACCTCATACGTGACACCCACCAAAAACCCCAAGAAATCGTTCTCAAAACACCGCCAAAAAGAGCTCCGAAAATCAACATCAAAGAGACGGGAAAACCACCATCATGAACCACGCCGAACCTTCTATACATGCCATGAATGGTTCGTACAAGGTCTAGTTTGCCACCCAAACATCCATCCCTCTCTCTAGATCTCACATGAAGCTCTCAAACTAGCCTTCTAAAAACCTAGGGAAAATAGAGAACGAAAATGGAAAAATGAAATGAGCTAGGGTTCCAAGAGTTGGCGCCAACCTCTCACCTCTTGGGTTATATAGGCGGCAACCGAATGTCTAAAATGCCCCTCTCTATTAACTAGGGATACATGCCCCTCAAGGGCGGATTTGGAATTCTTGATATCTTCACCATCGGACGGATGCCCGGCGACCGCACCCTGCGTAGCCTCGACGCACGCCTTGCGATCCCGACGCGTGTCCTCCGCTTCGAAGCTTCTCGGCGCCGGCGGCCGTGGCGGTCGACCGCCCCCCCGGGCGGTTAGGACCGGCCCGGGAATCCGACCGGCCCCGGGCGGTCCGACCGCCCCTCCCCGGGCGGTTGAACCGGCCCGGGTGGCCGCACCTCCTCGTCGAGTCTTCGGCCTCGGTTTTGTGGCTCAACCGAGTAACCCGGTGGTTTTCACGGGGTGAACCACCGCAAACCCCGCGAACTCGGTGTAGCCTCCGCCAATCTCCACTCATGACTCGGCTCCCACGTAGTCCCGGCTCGACCTTGGTTTTGAGGCTCTACCAAGAAACCGTCCACGACTTCATCTTGTCGTTCATGCCACCATGCGGCCCGCACTTGACCCCCGCCGGCCACCGGTCCCTCGAACGAAGCCTACTTGTCTTCTCCACACCCGGAGGCCTCACCGGCAACGACCTTTCGCGCTAGTTCTTCACCCGCACCAACACGAGTCAAGCCGCAACCCGCACCCGCAATACTTAGCCAAGAATCGGTCCACACAACGTTGTCAATCACTCATCACACAAGGGAGCGACCATCCACCGGTCCTCGAACCACACATGGTCCTCAATCTCCCCCTTGATGAGTGCATTGACAACACACTCATGAAGTATCATAAGAGAAAAGGAAAAGAAAAGAAACGAGAATAAAAAGAAACCCCAACAAGCGATCGAAAGCCAAAGAAAGGCAAAGAGCAAGATCACTTGAAGAAGACAAGTCTCGGACCCCTTAGGCAAGGGCAACGGCTCGACACATCCGAGACAAAACGCAGACTCAAGCAAAGAGCGCAAACCACCAAATCAAAACTCGAACACCACAAAGAGCTCCTCCCCGCACAAATGCAAGCTCCCCCGAGCCACAAGACACTCCCCCCGAACACATGCATCAATGCAACTCGGGAATGCACCAAAGAGCAAAAACTCGCTCACACCGCCAGGGCGGTTAGACCGCCGCCCGTGGCGGTTAGACCGCCTCCGCCCGAACGGACCGCCCGGGGGGCGGTTAGACCGCCCGAAGAAACCGGCCCCGCACCAAACTCGCTCAAAAACTCGCCCGAAACAATTGGAACACCTTCCAAACACTCCCGAGTGCCCAAAACATGCACAAACTTCTCCCCCTTGTTGACAATGCATGAATCAAGGCAAAATGCGAAAACTTGCAACATATAGCTTCTCGAATATACAAAATTCATCACAAGCAGCTACACAAGTCCAAATGAGCAAGTTAGATACTTGACAGTTCGTAACGACCTTAACTACAAGATCACCAAGTTTCACAATCATTGGACAAGGCTAAAAAGGATTTGAGTAATTTTGCGAAAAGTTACTCTCTCACAAGCAAGTACCTAAACATGAGCAAAACATATCAAAATGGCAAAGCCACTCAAACTTCATGCTAGGACCGCCATTCTAATCATAAGACCATCATAAACACCCAAAAGCACCTCATGTCATGTCAAAGCCACCGAGCCATGTGCCTACTTCTATGTATGAGACTTCTCATTGGTAGGCATCATGCAACGGTTTAGCACCCAAAGCAAATTAATTTCAGCACATATGACATGGGAACATATTTTCCAAGCATTTTTCATTTCATTTTCAGATTTGTAAATGGTACATGAAATGTCTTTGCGACAAAAAGGAACTTATGCCCCTCCACAAGATTAAGCAAGAGGGCTAAACATTCATGATGGCAAGCGAGCCTTTGGCTCCATATGATCAATAAACTAGCTATCCAACCACAAAGTAAGCATAGCAAAGCCACTAAAACATGTCAAGATCATATATAGGCATTTACGCATGAGAGAGCATGTATATGACATTTTTCAAAAAATTAGCCATCAACCATGAATCATTCAACAAGATCATCAAGAGCTAAGCCAAACTAACCATAGCATACCAAACAAGCTCACAAGAACATATATAACAACCCATGGTAAACAATGTATATAGGAGAAGCTTTTCCTATCCAATGCATATGATACAAAATGCATGCAATCTAAGATACAAGGATGCCTATACATCATGTTACATATGCCATGCCAAATGCAAGAAATGCACAAAGGAAAGCTATACATATGCTACAAACCGGCTCCTCGAGGGGAGGCAAAACGGGCTCGACACCACCGGCAAAGGAAAGCCCCCACACACCCAACTCAAGAAATTAAACACACACCAAGTTCCCCCCGCAAACAAGTGAAAGTTGCTTGATCTAGGGGTTTGGTGAAAATATCGGCTAGTTGGTCATGTGTGGGTACATGGATCAAAGCTATCTTCCCTTTCTCTACGTTGTCTCTCAGAAATGATACCTCACTTCTATGTGTTTGGTTTTGGAATGAAGCACCGGGTTCTTTGCAACGCTTATGGCACCGGTGCTATCACAATGAAGTGGGACATGGGTATACTCCTCACCAAAGTCACTCATGGTGTAGGTGATCCAAAGGAGCCGAGAGCAACAACTAGCGGCGGCAACATACTCGGCTTCGGTTGTGGATTGAGCAACACTCGACCGCTTACGAGAAGACCAAGACACCAACGAAGAACCCAAAACCGGCAAGTCCCGAAGTGGACTTCCTATCCAACCGACACCCGGCAAAATCCGCGTCCGAAAAGCCATGAAGCGCCAAAGAAGAGGACGCGGAGTACCAAAGGCCGAAGTCGGGAGTGTGACGCAAGTACCGAAAATTCGCTTCACCGCTTGCCGATGCGAAGTCCTCGGAGACGCTTGAAAACGAGCGCACGGACACACCGAGAAGCGTATGTCCGGCCTCGTCGCCGTCAAGTAGAGGAGTGACCCGATCATGCTTCGGTACTCCTTCGGTCCACATGTTCACCTTCCTCGTCCGCATCAAGAGCCGTAGTCATACTCATCGGCGTCGTCATAGCCTTGGAGTCCTCCATCTTGAACTTCCTCACAATGTCCTTGGTGTACTTAGCCCGGTGCACAAATGTTCCTTCCTTTGATTGCTTGATTTGTAGCCCGAGGAAGAACCGCAACTCACCCATCATGCTCATCTCGAACTCCCCGCTCATATCATCCGCAAACCTCGCAACAAGAGAGTTAGACGAGCCACCAAAGACAATATCATCCACGTACACCCGCACAATCGGGATATCTCCGCCCCGCCTCTCGCAAAAACAAGGTCCGATCGACCTTCCCCATCTCAAAACCTCTCTCAAACAAGAACCCCCTCAACCTCGCCATACCAAGCTCTAGGCGCCGCTTCAACCCATACGGCGCCTTCCTCAACTTGTACACCCGGTGGGGGTACTTCTCACTCTCAAACCCCGGAGGGTTGTCTCACATACACTTCTTCCTCCAACACTCCATTCGAAAGGCACTCTTCACATCCATTTGGTGCAACTTGAACCCTTTAGCCACGAGAAAAGGCTAGAAGGATCCTAATCGCCTCCAAACGGGCTACGGGAGCAAAAGTCTCCTCGTAGTCGATCCCCTCCTTCCGATCGAACCCCCGAGCAACAAGTCTCGACTTGTTCCTCACAACCTCACCCTTCTCTCCCTCTTTGTTTTTCCACACCCACTTTGTACCAATCGGCTTACACCCCGGGGGAGGGTCAACCAACTCCCACACCCGATTCCTCTCAAAGTTCTCCAACTCCTCATGCATCGAGTTAACCCAATTGTGATCGGATAGTGCGTGTCCAATGTCTTTGGGCTCGAAAGAAGCAACAAATGCAGCATGAGCAAAATGGGAATTGTTTCGAACCCTCGACCGTGTAGTGCGTTCATCCATGTCGCCGATGATCCTCGAAGCCGGGTGATCCACTTGAACTTGCCGGGGAGGTTCTCGCCTCGAAGCTACCTCCCCCTCAACATCGCCTTCTCCTCGTTCTTGATTTGTCGTCGTAGGTGTAGCAGAGGGTCCATCCATCATCGTAGTCGAAGTAGTGGGTACATGTCCGGCCGGGGGCACCGCACCGCCATCTTCATCATCACCATGTTCATGCTCCTCCTCCCGAAAGATCTCCTCGCCAAGCTCATCATCACCGCACACTCAAAGACAAGCCGACTACGTGGCTCGTCTCGTCGAAGGTTACCTCGCAAGTCTCCACGATTTGGTTAGTTTCAAGATTGAGCACACGATATGCTCTAGAATGAGATGCATAACCAAAGAAAATGCCATCGACGGACCTAGCCTCAAACTTATCCAACTTCCCGCCCTTCTTCGAATGAAACACTTGCAACCAAAGACATGGAAGTGACTCACCTTGGGTGTGCGACCATGCATCAACTCATAGCAGTCTTTTTCTTGTGCACTCGAGGTATATTCCCGTTCGACACATAGCACGCGGTATTCACCGCCTCGCCCCAATACCTCCTCGGAGTCCTATGCTCATCAAGCATCGTCCGAGCCATCTCGCACAAGGTCCCGTTCTTCCTTTCCACAACACCATTCGGGGAGGCGTATACGGACTCGAAACCGGTGCTCAAGACCCAAGTCATGACAAAAAGTTTCAAAACGAGAGTTCCCGAATTCCGAGCCATTATCACCGCGGATAGCTCGTATGGCATCTCCGTGCCTCTCGTTCCTCAACCTCAAGACTAGATCTCGAACAAAACCAAACGTCTCCCCCTTCTCCTCAAGAAAGAACACCCACGCATACCGAGAAAAGTCGTCCACCACAACAAGGACATACCACTTCCCACCCGCGGATCGCACACGAGCCGGGCCAACAAGGTCCATATGGAGCAGCTCGCATGGACGCTCAGTCATCACATCGGTGAGAGGCGGGTGAGAAGAGGCCACCATCTTGGCATGCCTACACGGAGCACAAACCAACTCTTTCTCAAGCCTCAAACGTGGCAATCCTCGGACCAAATTGAGTTTACTCAAGCGAGACGAAGGTCAAAGCTCAAGTGACCCAACTTCCTATGCCACTTCCACAACTCACTCGAAGAACCGGCCAAGAAACAACGCTCAACACCCGAAGACCGAGAAAAATCAGCACGAAACACCGACCCTCGGGAACGACCATACAAACAAGGTCTCCTCGAGCGTCCACAATCCGAGAACCACCAGGCCGAAACAACACCTCAAAACCCTCATCCAACAACCGAGACACGTAAAGCAAATTGTACCCCGCCGATTGAACAAGAGCAACACGCCTCGCAGTGATCTTGTCACTCACTTTTATCTCACCTTCTCGAAAGCACACGCCCACGCCCATTGTCCCCAAAAGTGATGTACCTCTTCGTCACCACCGGGACGAGACTTGAGAACCACCCCCTGTCTCCGGTCATATGCCTCGAACAACCGGAGTCAATCAACCAAATGTTCTTCAAGTCTCCCACCCGAAATTCAAAAACAAGCACGTGAGCGAACAAACGACTCAAAGACCGGGGTTAGTACCAAAGGAGGAAAACCAAAGTGCCGAGCCATTTGCTCGAAAGTGGGGTTAGCACCAACCAAAGCATCTCTCCTACCAAAACTACCTCCACGAACACCACCTCGGTAACCACTCCGAGGGAACCACCCCTCACTGCCTGGAGGAGGACCAAAACCACGGAAGACAACCCGTGGAGCGTCTCTCCTCTCCTTCTCAAAGCTACGACTCCTCCCATCCCCGTAGTGACCTCGAGGAGGAGAATGCCTAGCAACCGACCACCCGTTGTCTTTCCAGACCAACCACCAGTAACTCCACCTCCAGACCTGAAACCTCTCGACTCACCACCTCGAAAACCACTCCGCCCCGAGAGGTTCGGGGGGGGGGGCTAAACCGCCTAGCCGGGCCGGCCTAACCGCCCCCCTCGGGCCGGGCCGGCTCGACCGCCCGGCCAGGCCGGTCCGACCGCCCCCTCCGAACGCCTCCTCGGCCGCGGGAACTCGCGTCTCCCCATGCCGAACACTTCTCACCACGGCCTTACCCCCGGGCGGTGGCATACGAGGCTTAGGTACACCATGGGAGGGGTTGTACCTATCCTTGTTCGCCCACTCCTTTGCCATCCTCTCTTCCCCGCTTCCTCTTGAAGCAAAACTCATCCTTGTGACCCTCTTTCCCACAATGGCCACAACGGAACCTCACAAGCTTAGGTTTTGGCTTGGATTGGGGCTGCTCGCTAGGTTTCTCTCCACTCAACTCCTCCACCGATTTCTCCTCACTTGCCTTCTCTTTCACTTTCCCAAAGAACACTTTCCCCGAAGTGCTCACAAACTTGATGGGCTTTTGGAGATCATTTGTGGGTGTAGGAAATATAGGTGGAGGCGGGGTTGTGTCTAGTCGGTTCCTAAGATGGTTGGGTTTTGGAGGGAAATCATTTTTGTGGTGGGTTTTTGGTGGCTCGGGATATTCTCTCCACTTCCTTCACCAACCTTGTTTGCCCCAAGCCCCTCACCATCTTGCCTCTTAAAGGCCTCGATCATCATCCTCAACCGAGGCTCATGACCGGACAACCAACCCATCAACTTCCTCAAGTCATCATTCTCATCCCGCAAGCGATCAACATAATGTGCAAGCTCCAAATTTTTCAATGCATGCATTTCACAAGTAGAGCGAGGATGTAGGCATGGGTTCCTTCAATTTAGCCTCGAGCGAACTAGTGTAAGCATGCAACTCATCAATCTTAGCATGCAAAACGAGGCAAGAAGTGCAAGCACCTAGCAAAGCAGTCTAGACTTAAGCTCGACCACTTCAACCCTAAGCACATCTAGTTCCTCACACTTGGAGGCATGCTTCTCCTTAAACAAAGCAAGATCGGCAAGGAATATGGAGCAATCAAGACAATCATTTTCATCGGCAACAACGGGGCTAGCCTTAAGCGAATCAATCTCAAGCTTGCTATCAAGCACCCGTGTCTCTAGCTCGGCCCACTCTAGTCCTAGCATCCTCGAGTGAAGCCCTAAGCTCTTTCCTCATTTTCTTGGCCTCTCTAAGCATATCATCACGGTTATCAAGCAAAGAGCCAAGCCTCTCATTCTCCCGGCGCAAGAAGGGAAGTTCATCACGCACCTCGTCGTCGGACTCGCAGTCCGAGTCGCTCCGTGTACTCTTCTTGCCTGCCGGGAGCTCGCCGCCATGGTACGAAGTCGTCTCTCGCGAAGCAGCTCAGCCCGCTCAAGTTCTTGGACGACCTCTTGTTCTTGCGGCGATCTCCCTCGTCGTCGCCGCCGCTCGAGCTCGAGGTGGAGTACGCGGAACCGGAGTCGACGTCGCTCGCTCCAACCATCGCTCGGCCTTGCCTCGGCCCTCCTTCTTCCTCGATCGTCGCTCGTCCTTGTACTTGTTCTTGTGCTTGCTCTTGTGGTCGCGCCTCGAACGGTACTTGTCGTCGTTCTTCCTCGGCTTGTGCTTGTAGCCGTCCTTGCTCTCGGCCTTCTCCGGGCGGTCGGCGACGAAGTGTCCCCGCTTGCCGCACCGGAAGCGTGTCCTCGTGTTCCTCCTCATGTTCACGCGGTTCTCGTGCAGCCTCTCGAACCGCCTCGTCAACAGCGCCAGCTCGTCCTCTCCAAGGTCATCAAACTCCTCATCTGGCATGGACATCAAAGAGGAAAACGAGAACATCCTGGTGGATGGGTTAGAGTTAGTCTTTCCTTTGGAACCACCAACGAGGGCAAGACTATGGGAGTCAGTCGGTCCCTCGAGCTTGGCAGTCATGCCCCTATCCACCTCAGCCGACTTGAGCTTCGAGAACAGCTCGTTCACCGTCACAGTATCGTACCTCTCCGACTCGACTATGGCCTCGAACTTTCCGCCCCATATCGTACGATCCAAAGAGTGTAAGAGCTTGACCGCTCTATCATGATCATCGTACGGGAGCACGTCCACATTGGCCCTCATGTTGTTCACCACCACCGTGAACCTGCGGAACAAGGCATCGATGGACTCACCGGGGAGATGAGTGAAGTTCTCGTACTCTCTCCGTAGGTCGCATACAACCGTGCCCGAACCTCGGGCGTTCCCAACATGAGCCTCCTTCAACACCGCCCAAATCCTACAAGCCAAGTGCTCGGTGTGCACCCGATCGAACTCGGCCGACACAAAGCACGAAACAAGTAGTCGACCGCCTTATTGTTGGCGTCGAATCCGTCCCCTCGACCCCGGAGCAAGGAAATCCATCGGCTGGACATATCCCGTGTCCACCGTGACATCCCACGAGTCCGACCCTTTCCGCGGAGGAACGCACCCATCCGCTTGCTCCACATCCGGTAGTTCTTTCCATCGAAGTGTGGAGGACCCGAACCCCGTTCCCGGTACGCCATCCTTGGATCTTAGACTCGGTTAGAGTCAACAAAGACCCGAACCGGCTCGATACCACTTGAAGGACCGATAAGGCGACCGGAGAGAGAGGGGGGAGTGAATGGGAGCCGATAAAAATTCTTCTCGAGGGAGATTGAAACTCCGACAAGACGAACTAGCTCGGTCGGACCCCCGAAATCACACGCTCCGCACTTCTACCTCCCGTTTGCCAAAACCACGTAGCCACCGGAGTGCTACCGGTCCTAGGAACAAACTCTACCAAAGAACCGCAACACACGCGCAAAGACCGACGGCGGAAACAACTCGAAAGCCGGCTAACCGAGAGGGGGCGGTTAGACCGGGTATAGGGGGCGGTTAGACCGCCTCCACCCGGCAACCAAGAAATCCTCCAAAACGCCTCTTCCGAGCACCAAAACACACCACGGTTTCACCAACAGAGATCTCTGGTCAAGGCCATGCTAGCTACCGGAAAATCTTGGCGAAAACCAAAACTTCACCCAAGGGCCTAGGGGCGGTTAGACCGGCTACCCGGGGCGGTCTAACCTCCCGTACCCAAGCAACGAACTCCAACCAAGAACACCTAGCAAACGGCGCGAGAACGGCTCCAAATTTCACCCGGACACTCCTCCGATCAAGGCGAACGAACTCACGAGAGGAAAATCCGGCGAAACAAACCTTTGACCCGGAACACCCCGGCGGTTAGACCGCCCCCGTAGGCGGTTAGACCGCCCCTTCCAGAACAGGAACCCGCGGGTCAAACCCTAACTTCCTTGCGCTCAATCTCCCGAATCACTCCACGGATTGCAGCCAAACTTCGGGGGATAGCCGGGTTACCTCCTGGGCAACCTCTACCTCAAAGGAATCGACCCGAAATGCTCACAATCAAGAGGAATCGAAGAAATCGCTTCTCTAGGTCAAGAACTCGCCCAACTCGAAAAACCACCAAATCGAGTCCGATTCAAAGGAGATTTGGGGGCAAAGTCACCAGCCAAAGAGGCACAAGAACCTCATACGTGACACCCACCAAAAACCCCAAGAAATCGTTCTCAAAACACCGCCAAAAAGAGCTTCGAAAATCAACATCAAAGAGACGGGAAAACCACCATCATGAACCACGCCGAACCTTCTATACATGCCATGAATGGTTCGTACAAGGTCTAGTTTGCCACCCAAACATCCATCCCTCTCTCTAGATCTCACATGAAGCTCTCAAACTAGCCTTCTAAAAACCTAGGGAAAATAGAGAACGAAAATGGAAAAATGAAATGAGCTAGGGTTCCAAGAGTTGGCTGCCAACCTCTCACCTCTTGGGTTATATAGGCGGCAACCGAATGTCTAAAATGCCCCTCTCTAATAACTAGGGATACATGCCCCTCAAGGGCGGATTTGGAATTCTTGATATCTTCACCATCGGACGGATGCCCGGCGACCGCACCCTGCGTAGCCTCGACGCACGCCTTGCGATCCCGACGCGTGTCCTCCGCTTCGAAGCTTCTCGGCGCGCGGCGGCGGGCGGTCGACCGCCCCCCGGGGCGGTTAGGACCGGCCCGGTGGAATCCGACCGGCCCCGGGCGGTCCGACCGCCCCCTCCGGGCGGTTGAACCGGCCCGGGTGGCCGCACCTCCTCGTCGAGTCTTCGGCCTCGGTTTTGTGGCTCAACCGAGTAACCCGGTGGTTTTACGGTGAACCACCGCAAACCCCGCGAACTCGGTGTAGCCTCCGCCAATCTCCACTCATGACTCGGCTCCCACGTAGTCCCGGCTCGACCTTGGTTTTGAGGCTCTACCAAGAAACCGTCCACGACTTCATCTTGTCGTTCATGCCACCATGCGGCCCGCACTTGACCCCCGCCGGCCACCGGGTCCCTCGAACGAAGCCTACTTGTCTTCTCCACACCCGGAGGCCTCACCGCAACGACCTTTCGCGCTAGTTCTTCACCCGCACCAACACGAGTCAAGCCGCAACCCCGCACCCGCAATACTTAGCCAAGAATCGGTCCACACAACGTTGTCAATCACTCATCACACAAGGGAGCGACCATCCACCGGTCCTCGAACCACACATGGTCCTCACCGTTGACTCCAACGAGCCGTTCGACATCGCCACTAGCTTTGCCTCCGGCGAGGAGGCGGTGGGGGCCATCTTCGACGGGAAGAAGGGCAAGCGCGTGGACAACGCGCCCGCGAAGGGCAAAGCAAGTCCAAGGAGCCCCCACATAAGCACAAGCGGGTAAAAAAGGCAAGAAGCCGCGCCGTGAGGCGCGCGTGTAGGGGCGGGGCGCGACGACGACGAGGACGAGGCCCCTCGCTGTTGACCCATCTCGAAGGGGTCCTCGAGCGGCCCCTTGAAGCCCCGGCGTATTCGACGACATGTTGAAGAAACCCTACCCGTACCACAAGACGCCGGTCAACCACACCCTCGAGCAGTGTGACATGCTCAAAAAATACTATAGGCCGCGGCGCCGCGAAGGATGGGGGTGACGGCGACGCCGGCGGCTTCCCCCGCGGTGGAAAACGTCTTCCTCATCTTCGGGGGACCGACCATGGACATGTCCAACAGCCAGCGCAAGTGGGAGCGGCACGAGGTCCTCACCGCGGAGAAGGCTCCTCCCTCCTTCCTCGACTTGTCGAAGGATGCCATCGCCTTCGGCCGCGAGGATCACCCGAACCGCATCCCCAATCCGGGTCGCACCCGCCGGTTGCGACCGCATCATCGGGAACGCGCGGTTCTCTAAGGTGTCGATGGACGGAGGCGGCAGCCTCAACATCCTTTACGCGCACACTTTGCGCCCGCCGGGGATCGGGTTGGACCGAGCTGCGGCCCGGCACGACGTCGTTCCATGGCGTAGCGCCGGGCATGCGCGTCCGGCTCCTCGGGCGCATCGATCCGCCATTCCGGTTTGGCACGCCGCACAACTTCCGCAAGAAGACACTCACCTTTGAGGTGGTGGGGTTCGGGGGCGCGTACCACGCCATTCTCGGGCGGTCGTGCTACGCCAAGTTCATGGCGGTCCCGAACTACACCTACCTCAAGATGAAGATGCGGGGCCCAAGAGCGTCATCACCGTGGGCTCATCGATCGAGCATGCGTTCGACTGCGACGTCGAGTACGTGGAGCACGCTGAGGCGCTAGCGCTGGATGAAGCACTCATGGCGAACCTGGAGAAGCTGGTCAACGAAGACCTCGACTCCGCCACCAAGAACGCCGGCAGCTTTGAGGCTGCTGAGCAAACCAAGGAGGTGCCCCTCGACCCTACTGCCCCCGAGGGCAAGGCCTTGAGGGTCAGTTCCACCCTCGAACCGAAATAGGAAGTGGTGGTCGTCGACTTTCTCCGCGCCAACGCCGACATCTTTGCGTGGAGCCCCTCGGATATGCCGGTGCATCCCGAGGGAGGTCACCGAGCACTCCGTTGATATCCTCGCCTCACTCCCGCGCCGTGCAACAGGCGGCTATGTCTCTTTGATGAAGAGCGATGCCGGCAATCGGAGTAGAGCTGCGAAGCTCCTCGAGGCCGGGTTCATCAAGGAAGTGTTTCGTTGACGGTTAATAGTTGTATCAAAGTTCATTTAGACTTGTAAGCGGACAAGTCTCTCGTCGTAGTCAAGGGACCCTTCTTCCCTCGAGTGGTGAACCCAAGGTATCGAATCCGTGGAACAATGTGCAACGCAAGGATTCAATCTAGTAAAGCAAGGAAAGCTATCTTATGAAGAAGTAAGTTGCATCTAATCTACTAACTCATAAAGAAAACGAATCTAATCTAATCTACTAAAGAAATAGCAAGAGAAAGCAAAGAGATAACCGATCTAGAGAATCTAGATCATGCTTACGTCGTAACTCCAAACAAGATTGATGAAGATAGAAAAGTGAATTTCATTAAAAGCATCTTTAAACCGTGGCCTCCGGTCCGATTCCGAAAACACCCGCCTTTCGGAACCCCGGTTCCGTCACAACGTATTCCTATTCATGCGAGTAGTCTAGGGCGAGTTCGATAAGAACAAGTTGAAATCACTTGGTGGGTCCGGTATGCACCACTAGCCACCGCGGCTACAAGAGCACCCTATGCAATCTAGTTATAGACTAGATTGGGGAAGAAGCAAAACCAAGAAGAAAACAAAATCATCAAGAAGGCACTTGATCGCTAGAAATCGGATTCACTATAAAACTTCACCATGAATGATTACATGAACAAGATCACCACCGAGATCCTACCTTGATCTTGATCCTTGCTCCGAGCTCCGACGTGGTCTTCCATGCAAGGTTCCCACGTCGTCTAGGGAGACCCTAGACAACTAGCACAACCCTCATCTCCGAGATGGTGTCCCTCAAGCTTCTCTACTCCTCGGCGGAGAATGACAAATTGATTGATGTGTGGCTCTCGGTCAGGGGGCTATAAATAGCCCGAGATGCATCTAGGTCAAAGGGGGGCCGACTGGGCCTCGAAATGGGCTGGGCCGGCTAGCTTGGGCCCACTTCAGCCCAGTCCGCGGCCTCCTTCGCCCGACATTGCTTCCCGAGTCTTCTAGATCCTCCCCCCTTCTGCATGTGGGCCCTTGTCGTCAGTTTCTCTTCGAATTGGACGAAGCTCCTTGTCTCGCAAGATTCGGCACTTTTCTGGCTAGGTCCTCGGAATTTTCCATCTTCTCGGGTTGGTCCTTGGGCTTCTTGGAGTCGTGTTTACTTCATTGCTTGACTTCTACCGGGCTTCAAGGTCTTGTCATGAGGTGCTTAATGAACTTATCCCGGAAGTCTTGCTTTCAACGCTAAAACCCTGCATAAACACTAAACTCCAAAACCGACATGCACAAGTGAACTTGTTATACCACGGGGGTTAGTACCAATGGATAAGGTATAAAACTCTTGCCAACACCGAAGGTAAACTCATGGCTAGGCCGACGGAATTTCATCGTCAACATGTTCCACCATACGTGGCTAGCTAACCCCGTACTAGTTAAGAAAAAGAATGGGAAGTGGCGGATGTGTGTAGATTACACTAGTTTGAATAAAGCATGTCCTAAAGTTCCTTTTCCTTTGTCGCGAATCGATCAAATCGTTGACTCAACTGCAGGGTGTGAGCTTCTATGCTTCCTTGATGCCTATTCCGGTACCACCAAATAAAAATGAAGGAGCCCGACCAGCTCGCGACATCATTCATCACGCCATTCGGGATGTACCGCTACGTAACGATGTCGTTTGGTCTCTCGAAACGCGGGCGCTACATACCAGCGATGTATGCGGCATGTTTTCGGAGATCACATCGGGCGAACCGTTGAGGCTTACGTAGACGACATAGTCGTAAAAACCGAGGTAAGCGAGACGACCCGGTTGACGACTTGTGCATGGCATTCGATTGCTCGCGAGCCAACGGGGTGAAGCCGAACCCCGACAAGTGCGTTTTCGGAGTGCCGCGAGGCATGCCGCCGGGGTACATCGTCTCCCGGCGGGGAATCGAGCCCAACCCCCGAGAAGGTCACGGCTCTCGAGCGGATGGGCCCGATTCGAGACCTTAAGGGGGTCCGAGAAGGTGCCGGGGTGCCTCGCCGCCTTGAGCCGCTTCATCTCGTGGCTTGGCGAAAAGGGGTTGCCCCTCTACCGACTCTTGAAGAAGCACAAGCACTTCTCTTGGACCGTCGAGGCCCGGGAGGCACTTGACAAGCTCAAGGCGATGCTCACCCACGCGCCGATTTTAACGCCACCTCGGGATGGCGAGCCTCTGTACCTCTACGTCGCCGCAACCACTCTGGTGGTCAGCGCCGTCATCGTGGTGAAGCATACGGAGAAAGGGCACACCCTACCAGTCCAACGGCCCGTATACTACATCAGTGAGGTGCTGTCCGAGACCAAGGCGCGATATTCGCATATCCAAAAGCTGCTCTACGCGGTGGTGCTCGCACGGGGCAAGCTTTGCCACTACTTCGAGGTCCATCCGGTTACGGTGGTCTCCTCCTTTCCATTGGGGGAGATTATCCGAAACCCGGACGCGGCGGGCAGGATCGCCAAGTGGTCGGTGGAGTTAATGGGCGAAACGCTCACCTATGCGCCGCGCAAGGCGATTAAGTCCCGGATCCCGGTGGATTTCGTCGCCGAATGGACGGACACACACCGCCGCCGCGCAAGTCCGAGCCGAGTGCTGGACCATCTACTTCGATGGGTCGGTGATGAAAACAGGGGCGGGCGGGGTCTGCTCTTCATCTCACCCCTCGGGGAGCACATGAGGTATGCGGTGCGCCTGCATTTCCCCGCGTCAAACAACATGGCGGAGTATGAGGCACTTCTCTGCGGCCTTAGAATCACCGTCGAGACAGGCATCAAGCGCCTCGATGTTAGGGGGGACTCGCAGCTCGTGATCGACCAGGTCATGAAGAACGTGTGCTGTCACAACGACAAGATGGTAGCATACTGCAATGTCGTGCGGGCCCTCGAAGACAAGTTCTACAACATAGAGCTTAATCACGTGCCCCGCCGGTACAATGAGGAGGCGGACGTGCTCGCCAAAATCGCGTCGGGGCGAATCACCGTTCCCCTGAATGTTTTTGCGCGGGATGTCGCCAGGCCGTTCGTCAACCTCGAGCCGACCCCTCGAACCAGGAGGAACCCTCGGGGGGATCCCTCGGACCCAACAGGCGCAGAGCCTATGGATGAGGACCCCTCAAACGAGGCGTTTGTACTCTCCCTGCTCGAGGGGTATGGCGCGGATGAGGCCGAGACCATGGATACAGAGCCGGTCCCCCGCGCGGAGGACTGGCGATACAAATACATTGCCTGGATGGACCGAGGCGAGCTTCCCCGGACCGACCCGAAGCCGGACGCATTGCCGGGATGGCCAAGTCATTCACCCTCGTCGATGGCGAGGCCGTACAAGCGTGCCGCGTCAGGCGTCCTGCAGCGATGCGTGCCCATCCCTCGGGGCGCGAGCGCCTTCGAGACATTCACGCGTGCGTATGCGGCCACCACGTAGCGCCACGCACCCTCTCGGGCAACGCGTTCCGCCGGGGCTTCTGCGGCCCCACCGCGATGGGCCGACGCCGGCCGAGATCGTGCACACCTACGAAGGGCGCCAGTTTTACGCCCGCAAGACCAACCTCCCTGCGCACGCCCTCCAGACAATCCCCGTCACATGGCCCTTCGCCGTGTGGGGGCTGGACATCGTCGGGCCCTTGCGGAAAGTGCCCGGGGGCTACACCCACCTACTGGTTGCCATTGACAAATTCTCCAAGTGGGTCGAGGTGCGCCCGATCACGAATCTCGGGCGAGAGCAAGGCCGTGACGTTCTTCACCGACATCATTTACCGTTTCGGGGTGCCTAACTCCATCATCACCGACAACGGGTCCCAATTCACCGGCGAGAAGTTCCCCGTGACAAGTTCCACATCCGCGTCGATTGGGCGGCCGTGGCGCATCCATAGACCAACGGTCAAGTAGAGTGCGCCAACGGCATGATCTTGCAAGGTCTCAAGCCCAAGATTTTCGACGGACCGAACAAGTCCGGTCGAAAGTGGCTCCGGGGAACTACCGGCGGTCGTGTGGAACCTTAGAACCACCCCCGAGCGAGGGCGCCATGGGATTCACCCTATTCTTCGTAGTCTATGGAGCGGAGGCTATCCTCCCCATGGACCGGAATACGGGTCGCCCGCAGTCCGGGGCTACGACAGGGGCACCAACCGGCGGGCCCACGAGGACTCGCCGGACCAACCGGACGAGGCCCGCACCATGGCCCCGATGCACTCGGCAAGGTACCGGCAGGCTCGAGGCGCTACCAGGCCCGAAAGATACGGCGCCGAGACTTCAACGAAGGGAACCTAGTTCTAAGGCCGCGCCAAGAAAATCGAGGCCGCCACAAGCCGTCGCCCCCGTGGGAGGGACCCTACGTCGTGGTCAAAGTACTCAAGCCCGCACCTACAAGGCGGCCAATGAGGATGGTGAAGAACTCACCAATGCTTGGAACATCCAACGGCTACGTCGCTTCTACCCTTAGAAAGGATTTCCAAGTTCCTTCTTGTTATTTACGCACCCAACACCCCGATTGGCTATACGAATGTAAACTTTCACCAAGATGAATAAAGTCAAAGGGCGACTTGGCTTTCCCCAGAAAACCAAGACACCCTCGGGGGCTACTGCAGGGGGCATCCTCCCCAAAAAACTGGTCCCATTTTTTCGCAAAAAGTCGTCGCAAATGTACTTAGTACGCCTCGACCCAAGTTCGGGTGAACTTACGCGAGACGCGAGCGGCTAAAGGGTGAAGAAGCACGAGTCGGGGATAGCCTACGCCTCCGGCAGATACGGCCCTTCCCCCTCGCCGCTTCACCGCAAGCTACTCGTGCGAACAAACCTTTCCCGGCCCAGGGTTCACCTAAGAAAATTGGGAGGCGGAACAATACGATTCGGGAGTAAAAAACATTGCTTCAATTTGCAAACATCCAAATGTTTTAAATAAGTAATCATTTATTACATAGCCACATGGCTCGAATGCTAATACTTACAACAACAAGGGCACGAACGCTAAGTGATCTTCGGTGCTTGAGGGTCGCCTGCCGTGGGAGCATTCGGGAACAGGAAGTCCGTGAAGTCCTCGGTGAGGATGTCGGCAGCAGGAGCGGCGAGCACGTCCGCACGGTTCATCACCACCTCGTCGTCGACGTCGACGGGGGCAACGTAGCCCGTAGAGACAGCTTCGAGGTCGACCTGACAGTGGGAGGCCACCACACCAAGCGCCTTCTGGATGCCCAGGTGAAGGGCGCGGCACATACGTCGGGTGACGTGCCCACCAAGGCCACGTAGGAGGCTCGCCATCGAGCTCCCAGTCTGCGCCTCGCCTTCCTCGACTTCCTGGCAGGCCTCGAGGGCGGCGGCTGCGGCTCCTCCAACTCCTGTTGCGTGGAGTTGTAGGCCGTCTCCGCACGGCATGAGCTTGGGTCGTCAAGTTCCCTAGGGTGGTCCGCAAGCCCGAAAATCATAAACGAAAAACAAAAGTTGGGAGTGGATCCGAAACGAGTCGAACGGACGAGCGGAGGACGAGCGAAAACCAACTCACCTTCGACCTACTTCTTCTCCGCCTCGAGAGCATTGCGCGCGTCCTCGCCGCCCCCGCCATAGAATGAGAACCGTGGCCTCCTCGCTCCTCAAGGGACTTGCGCGGGTCCTCATGCGAGACACCGAGTTGGGTCGGCTCCCCGTTGAGCCGCGGGACTTCTTCGTCCCGCCGCTTGAGGGTCGCTTGTGCCCCCTCGAGTGCGGCGCACTCTCGCCGGGCCTCTTCCCACGCCGGGCACGCACGCTCGAGGGCGGCCCCGAGCCTCGGCCGAGGGCAGCTCGCTCTTGCCGGCCGAGCGCCCGCCCGTTGGCGCGCATCTTGCTCCTGCTGGAGCCGCTCCTCCGTCGAGGCGAGGGAGGCAGCCTTGTCCGCCAGGCTGGTCCTCAGCCGCTCGGCCTCCTTAGCCTTCTCCTCAACCTAGCTGCGCGAACCGCGCCCCCTCGAGGGTGGCACGGTCTTGCCGGAGCCGAGCTCGGCGGAAGCCAGCTCCCTCTCGAATTCCGCCGCAGCAACCTGCACCTCGGCCGCATCCTCACGCGCCTTCCATAGCGCCTCGTCCGCTCCGGGAGCGCCGCCGCACCTTCGAGATTGCGGAGACGTCTTCCGCAGCCCGGCGTCCCCCCTCCCGGAGCTCGTCCCGCACGCGCGCGCGGCCGGTACTCCGCCCACCCGTTGTCGGTTCGCGGGGCTTTGACGAGAGCGTCCGCAGCATCGTACCGGTACCGATACCATTCACACTCGGAGCTCGGCCGATCGAGGCGGTTATACCTCTCTTGAGCACGGCCCTCAAGCGCCCGTCGACAATGAACGAGACGCGGGAGAAGGCAAGATCGAGAACACATGGGCGCGAAAGCGGCAAGAGACAATCTCGGGTCGGCGACGAACGCACGCACCTTGAAGATCTACCACGTAGGACCGGTATGGATCCGCGGGGCCTCGTTCAACACATTGTTAAGCGAGGCCCCGTGGTCTCGAAACTCCTGCCACAGGGCCTGCTCGGCCTAGGCCTCATTGAAGTAGGCCGGGAGGTGCGGCGGCGGGCTCCCGCTCCTTCTCCGTGCCCACCACGATTGTATTTGGGGCGGGGGAGGCCGGCGCGTGACGACGAAGCCTCGGCGCTCGCGTCGGCCGCTGCGGCACCACGTGGCTGTCTTCTCGCACCAATAGGACCCCCGCCGCGGGTTCGGGGGCTGGCGCGAGCCAGTCCTCCCACTGACCCCATCCGGGCGGCGGGGCATCATCGTCAGGGATCTCCACCACGGTCGCTTGGTCGACCACAATGGGGACGGGCTCCGGGGGAACCACTGGCGCGGTGGTCGCCGCCACCGTGTCCGCCACCGCGGCCGCCACCTCCGCCGCGACCTCGCGACCTTGGCCGCACCGCGCGGTGGCTCGCTCGCCGCCGCGGCACTCTCTCGCCGCCTTCGACGCCCTTGACGAGCACCGCCTCGTGGGCACGGACGTGCTCGACCTCGCACATTAGCGGGGCGCGAGGTCGGGGACGATCGGTGCCGCCCGTCAACACGGAGACGGGGAGTTAACTCGAGCATCCGGAGACGCGAATGCTTACCTCAAGGTGGAGAAGCCCCCGCTTTCTCTTCCTCGAGGGCTCGACGGACGCCGTGGCGGTGGCCGGCGTCGCCGCCGTAGCACTCCCGGACGCCTCCGCGATACGCGCCGGCGCCTCCGCGACACGCGCCGCCCCTTCCGTAGACCACCGGTGGCGGGCGCTCCCGCGCCCGCCCCGGGCGCTTGCTCCTCCGCCGCCTCCGCGGCTTTCGGTGAGGGGGGCGCGGGCTCCCACCTCTTAGGGGGGGCGCCCCCGTCACTCTCTTCCTCTTCTTCCTCTCCCGACGACGAGTACTCCGAGGTCGCCGGGGGGAGAGAGTCCCCTGCTGCTCGCACGCGGCGGAATTCCTCGTCCGTCTCGTTCCCGACGCTCCCCGCGCCGGATCCTTCGCTCCTTCTTACGCGCCGCTCACTCCTCGCTCCCGCCGGCGCGCCGCACGCGCGCGCGCCGCGCTCGCACTCGGGGCGTGGGAGGATCGGATCGCGCGGCGTTCACGGCCACCCGCTGCTGGGAAGAGTGAAATGTCAAAGTCGCGGCGGCGCGTTGCAGAGGAATAAAGGAAAAGAGGGGGAGCCTACTCACCGGCAGGGCGTCGGGAAGCATAACGAACGACCAGAGGTCGTCGTTGCTATGCCCGACGGCCTTGAGGCCGATGGAACGCCTCGCCCTCGTGGCCGCATACTCTAGGGGGGAAGCGGCCGTGCACTAACCGCGAGTGCGCCGGGCAACACGGGGTTGGCCGTCTCACTCATCTCGTAGATGCGGAGCTCCCTCTCCATGAGGGGAACGATCCGCCCGTGGTGGAGGTTCACGAGGACCGAAGCCACGCCCGGCCCGAGCCGTCCGCCACGCTCTTCAACGCGAGCGGGGCCGACTCCGGCGGATCTCGGCACGAAGAGGGCGACGAGCCGTCCCACCAAGAGTCGGCCTTCTCCTTCGAACCTTAATGGTGTAGGAGGGAGGCCGGGCTAGTCGTTGCGGAGGTAGAACCACCACCGCTCCCACTCCGTGTTGTTGGAGGTCATCCCGTAGGGAATGTAAAATTCCTTGCGCGACTCCCGCAGTGAGATCGACATGCCACCGGCGCACACCGAGCGACACACCCGCGGCTCAGGCGTGGTGAGTGTGTGCAGCTCCGCGCGGAAGAGATGGACCGGAGATCCCGGTTCGGCCGGGATCCCCAGGAACCCCTTGCAGACACCGACGAAGGTAGCCGCCTGCGAGATCGCGTCCAGGGCGAAGTTGTGCAACTCCACCCCGTAGTGGTGGCACGGCCCCACGCATGAAGCGGCCGCCGGCGCGGTGAAGACGCGTTCATGGTGCCGGACGAAGCTGACGACGTAGCCGTGCGGCGGGTTGGGCTCCCGATCCGTCGCCGGCGGACTATCCACGTTGTGGACTGCCCGTCCACATTTGGCGCGAGCTGTCCGCCGTTCACAAGCTCGCTCAAGGCGAACCTCGTCACCGTCGAGCGGTTCCACGGCAGCGGGTCCAGCACGGTGATCGACTGCGGGGGAGCCATTCCGACTGGCGAAGGAGCACGAGGACGAAGCGGACACTACGCGAAAACAAAAGAGCGCACGACGCTCTAGAACGGAAGCAAGGAGCAAAGGACGACGGGCGCTAAGTGTTGAGGTAAATGACTCACCTTCCTTCCCCTTCGATTTATAGATCTATGGGAGCCACGCTCCCCGAACCGCGCGTGCCTCGCGCATTAACCGCAGGATACGGCACCGGTCACCGACGAGCGGACCCCACCACGACCGAAACGGTTACGGCACGGCAACCGAAGAGCCGCGAGCGGGACGTCACGTCCGCCTACCCACGTCGCCCACTACACGCACGGCCGCATCGCCCGAAAATGCGCACCCGCGGCCGCATGACCACGGCCACGACCGTGGGCATTAAAATGACCCGGCTCCTTACCACGTAAGCGAAGCCCTCGAACGGCCCGAGTGCGGTGCTTGTGAAATCCTACCCTCGAAGGGTGCGATTACCGACCGGTGGTCTCGAAGCCCACTCGGCAAGAGCGGGCGCCATAGGTGCCCTCGATTCAAGAGGATTATCGATCGGCAACTCGTGGACCGGCTCGCCGCGAGCACACGAGTCTGCGGATGTAGAAAAGATGGGGGCACCTAGTTGCCACCCCCGCCACGGCCCCTGCGATCACGGGTTCGAAGCCCGACCCTCGGAGGGTTCGAACGGGTGCCCCGCATCAACGGAGTCGGGGACGACGAGGGCGCACGCATTCGAGCCTATCCTCGAGCTCACCAGCTCGAGGGCGCCCCGCAAGGCGTGTTCAAGAGCCAGCGAGGGCAGCTAGTCGAGGGATCCCATCGAGGGAGAGCTTCCGCGCCCTCGGCCCCTAGCGAACGGGACCGAGCCCTGCCTAGCAAACCCACGCAAGCGCTTTCATGGATGAGTGTCCAGACCACGAGCCTACCCTTATCTAATGGGGCATGGGCGTCCACTTGAACCGCCCGATAACAGCTCAACGAGGAATCCGCAATTCGCCGCTCGATGGGGGTTGCGGAAACCTCACCCTCCGTCCCACGGAGGGACCGGCGAGGGAACGTACAAACTAGTCGGAGAGCCCGCCCCGATCGTCTCGAACGGGCCCGTGCTCGGGGGCTCGACGCACGGCTACACCTCCGGGATGCACCGAACGCGGACGATGCCAGATACGTGCACGTGGAACCGCCGAAGTCGGCTGAAATATCGCCGATGCTGGCTGAAACTAACACCCCGCACACCGGCAGATCCTGTGAAAAAACCTTGCAGGAGCACCCACGCTCCTGCAAGGCTTCGGGGGCTAGACCTGTGGGTCAGCTAGCGCGGCCCCACGGAGCGACACCGAGCAACCGGGGGAAGAACGTCCCATCGGCAAGCGTCGGCATCTGCGGGGTCCTAACGGACACACCCACGGATACTCGGGGGGATGCGTCGGGGACAACCATAAGGGTCCCCTAAACAACCGGGGAAAACCCGCCTACCTTCGTGAAAAACAAACGCAAACAAACCTAAAAACACGCGTAAGATAAACTCACGGGCCCACGGCCCCACCAAACGAGCGGCCGGATACCCTCGTGCGGAACTCCGCTTCGCTCGAGGGAGGCGATGCCGCACCGGTAAAACTTCGCCTCGCTCGAGGGCGGTCGCCCCCTCGAGTGAGGTTCCGCCTCGCTCGAGGGCTTGGCGCCCCTTCGAGCGGGATTCCGCCTCGCTTGGGGGCCGGACGCCCCCCCTCGAGTGAGGTCTCATCTCGATCAAGAGCCGAGCGCCCCCTCGAGCGGATTTCCGTCTCGCTCGAGGGCATCACGGGCCCGCCGCCTCCATACATGCTCCCCCGACGGGGGGCGAATGCACGGACATTCGCAGGGCGCCCGGGTCAAAGGCGAATCCACGCCACGACGCGCTTGGGAATCACGCCCCGACCCTCGCTCCGCCAACTCCTTCGGCGAGGCCATCCCCGCCACCGTGTGACGCCGTGCCACATGGCCGGCAACAACCCCGTGGCGCTGTGCCACCCACTCCCGTACGGCCGACGCGCCGCACCCTCGAAAAAAGACGGCGGAGCCCTGAAGGGAAGGCGAACGACTATGCCGCGCCCGCGCAAGGACAACGCCGTGATGTCGGGCCAGCGGGACCGGTCACCTCCGTCGCCATCGGCCCTGTGCGACCATCCCCTCCGTCCCCCAACACCATCCCGGCCACTGTATCACCATCCCCGACATTGTGGGAGCGTGCGGTGACAGGACACCGCCACGCCGGCTACTGTGCCTCGTACGGCCTCACGTCAATGGCACCCTCGAGTCCTCATGCGGACGGCCATCGAACGAGCGACCTCTACGCCACCACCCTCGAAGCCGCTCCCGGACGCGCACGGGGACGCGCCATGACGCCCCGCCGGATGCGAGATTCGCCGGGACGGCCGTCTACTCCACGACGCCGTACACTATGCTTCTACACGTAGATGAAATAGTGTGACACGCTTGTAAACCGCCACCTCCTTAGCCTATAAAAGGAGGGGCGGTCCCCTAGCCGTAGGAGACAACGAGCACGGCTCGGTTGCACACTTTCCGCCTTAACCACGATATTGGCACTTGCCTCAATCAGTACCTTTGGGACCTGGAGGCCCGACCTGCTCTCCCGCTTCGCTTGTAGCCCCCCTCTACAAACACCATGCTACACGCAATATAGTGCCTCGAGCACACCCCTGCTGGACGTACGGCCCCCGGCCGGAACTAGGATAAAACTCAGTGTCACTAGTTGCTTAGCACCGGCCATCGAGAGATAGATCTCAACGCTTCTTACTAGTTAGTGTCGGGACTACTTTCCGCACCGACACATGTAAAGTTTATTTCCATCCGAGTTCATTCAAAAAGTTACGATTTTTTGAAAACAGACCGACCCTCCTGGGTAGGTTAGTTTTGCTAAATTTTGAAGTGATGGTATATTTTTATAAAACGAAAAAAATAAAACTCCTGCTGGCTGCTGCAGGCCTGCAGTCGATTCCTATTTGAACAAGCCCGGCATCCATTTCCTGCTCCGTCGGACCGGAGGCAATGGTTCGAGGCGCAGGAGGCAGGTGCGGAGCCGCGGGAGGCCTACATCGAAGAGGCCGTGGTGGTCGTGGGAGTGACCATCTGGGCATGGGCCAGTTTGCTGACGGGGCACCAGCGGTTCTAGTTGATGGAGATGGACGAGCATCAGTCGCTACTGAGAAGAAAGGTACATGTTTTTTGGCCATTGAATATCGATTCAAGGCTGAAAGTATGTCCAGTTGGAAAAAATAAATGTCAAATTGGAAGATTGTATCTAATTTGGTGGTATGGTAGAGCTTTTTTGTGTTTGTACTTGTAGAGATTGTGTTGATATAACAAGTAATATGGTCTTGATATGATAAATTTTGTGTTAGCTATTGGTTAAGTTTGCTAATGTATTTTTGCACTTCTTGGCAGCTGGGGTAATTAATCAAATTTGCTATGAACGATCCCACGAAAGGTTCACATGGAATGGAGCGTTGCGTCCTCATGCGGATCCCATGAAGCGTATAAAGATTTTACCACAGGCTCGTAACCGTGACCATACAGTCCCAGGTACATGTAATTCATAAGCAAATTGTATATTACTATCAATCTTACAAATCTTACAAATCTGACAATAACATTATTATACATCCTGTGTTAATGTTGAAGGGAGCTGTGTTTACTCCTCCATTGCGACAGCACTAGAAGCTGCAAATAGGCCGATGTGTGGAGTTGATGTTGGTGAGTTTGCATGGGAAGAACTGCAGGAAATGGTTGATGAGTTCAATCCATGTCGTATTACTGCTGCCCTTCGGGTGCTCAAGTACCATGGAATTAGGAGAAGGGTGGACTATAAGAAGGTACATTCTCGTACCATGTTAAAAATTTCCGTGTGTTTACACTTTAGTTGTCTTCTTGAAATCTGTGTGACTAGCCAAACTGCAGCCACATGCCCACATAAGTACTTGAGAAATCTTATTTTGTTTGAACAACATTGGTTTACTGGATTTTACCAACAAATATAAATAGAAAAAATATATGTTCATTATGATTATAACTGTAATTTATACACTATATAAAATTAAAATTTTATTTAAAAATGAAATTTGCTAGTTTACTACTCCGTTCCCTTTGTCCCTAAATACCATTCATTTTGTCTTTTCTAGATACATGTGTAATCATAGTACGTATTTAGGTGCATACAAAAGCTATGTACTTGGAAAAGCCAAACCGAATTAAAATTTGGACGGAGGAGTATGTTTCATCTTTCAAGTGCTTAAAATCAATTTAATCGAGGTGTCTGTACTGCTCCAGTGACAATACCATTTCTCCTATGACGGAACTTATGGGAAAAACTATCTTCATGAATTAGAAATGTTCTAAATTAAGGAATCAGTTCTTAGCAGTACAGATATTTCTTGAAGCTCTGATATTTCTTACTAAATTTGATTGATACAGACTGACAATAATTTAATATTCAATTCAACTTGAGGTTTCTATTGTGTTATAGATTCTGACTGTTCAACTTGATTTACTTCCAATCATTTTCTTTATATTCGGAAAAAAAAAAACATGTAGTAACATGTATTAGTGTGCTAATATTCTTTTTACCTTCTCAATTATTATGATGCTATCTTTGCATGAATTTATCTCTATTTCCACAAACTTTTCTCCTGATCTTAGCTAATTGAAAGAACTGCACTATGCATCAAAAATACACACTGGAATCAAAAGTATGCATGCATGAACCTGCATAACATGTGCTTTACCATATTGTACAGAATGTTGTTCTCACAAGTTAAAGTTTTGTCATATCGTATTTACAGAGAAATTTGAATGGCAAGCGATTTAAGATAAGTCAATTCTATGAGTTCTGTAATGTGGACATTATTCATGATGATGTTCCAGCATGTGGCCTAGATCAGCACAATATGGAAGCTGCAATTAAAAATATGCTTAGCAGGACAGTATTACTTGCACACTTTCCCATTAGTGAGAACTACTATAACCTTCTTGATGGAGGAGAGCATATATATGCCTATGATGAGAGTGATCCAGTACTCCAAAATGGGGAAGAAGATGAAAATGAAGAAGGATCTGGAGCTATTTCTACACATGTGGTAGTTGTTACTGGTTTTGGATTTGAGGAAAGCACACCGTACTTCGAGTTCTTAGACAGCAATGGTAAGAAGTTTGGTAAAAATGGTTATGGGCGAATATTACCTAGTAGCATAATATCAGTCTATGCATTCGATGTAACTGTAGACTAGATAAACACAAACATAGTGCTCTGGGATTTTGAAAATCAATCAACTTTATGGACATGGTGTTGCCAAAAGTCAGACAACATCTGAAGCTTTTTTTGTGTGTGTTTGAAGAATCTTGTTTTCTGTCAATTACATGGCATGCAGACAGTGAGATGAATTGTTTAACTGAGCATCCTTTCCCACTAATAACGTTATTATGATGAGTTTAGTTTCTTGAAGATGTGGTTTTTCTCCCATAAATTCACCTCAACGAGTTCATAAATCCTTAGAACGTTGGTATGAGGAAGTTTGCCAATGGCGGCTACCATCGTCGCCGGCAGGTCTGCACCAAGGTCGCTGGAGCTCGGGGCGTGGCCTCGGCTGATGGAGCACCGCCGCACCAGGGATAACTTCAACTGGTCTAAGCAGATGAGTGTCTTCTGCGGCTCTGTCCGAAGCCTTGAGGCGATAGAGCTTCTGAATTCTGATGACCTGTGAACAACGGCGACCTGTTTCCGGCGGTGAACGGCGGCAGGAGATTCTGTGCAGGTGCCAGGGACTTCCGTTTTTTTTCCTTTTATGGACGGAACAGCTATTCTCTGTTTTCTACAGTACGTGTGGTTAAAAATATTAAAATTTTAGGATAAACATAGGAAAATAATATCCTATATTGAAAGACTTTTACAAAATAGTAAAAATTTACATTTTATTAATTAAAAGCTAAAAGTGTTTGATTTACAAGTTAAAACGAACCGGAATGATTTACTCCTTGCAATTTTAGTTTTCTTAGGGCAGATTAGTGGAGGAATAGAAAGATTTTAGTATCTTTATTTATTTATCAAATGCGCAGTAAGTTTTGTCATGCAAATCAGATCTGACCACTTAATAATTAGGAAGGTAATTAAATCTGTTTTGTAGGATTGCATTGTTTGTAAGATTTTTTTCAAAAGGTAGAATTGTATTTTTTATGGGACGGAGGGAGTATAAAAAAGTATTTTCCATGTATTGTTATTTCTTTTTTTAAAATACACTTTACTCCAACCCGACACGAATTTGGGCCGCCGCATAGCCACCAACAAAAAGGGCCTGCTATTTTCCTTCCCCGTTCGACTTTAGAGCGAACAGCCAAGCGCTGCGTCTCGGAGAAGGCCAGGCCGCCGCCGTCGCCGCCGCAGGAGGAACTCGATCACCCTCCTCCCCGCGGGCGGAGGACGTCGGTATCTACTGCACCCGACAGCCGCCGGTACCTCACGCCGCCGCCACCGACGGAGAAGGTGATGGTGCCCGAACCCTAACCCAACGACCCCTTTTCCCTCTTCGTTTCGAATTGAGTCCGTGTTCGGATCCAGCTGCAAATTCTGAGAAATTCGTTTCCCCCCTTTAATTCGAATTGAATTTTCCGAGTTCATGGGGCCGGAATTATCCGATCCGATTTCTTCAGTCTGGTTGATAATTTCGCTCTCAATTATATTTCTACCGTCGAAAGCTTTTCTGAATCGACTTGAAAACTTCTGGATGCCACTAACAAGCAAGCATTCATCGTTGTCAGGGTCATGGAGGTGCTGCAGCACACGTTGGGGAAGGCTGGCGACTTGGTCGACCGCGTTCCTCAGCCTGGAGAAGCTGGATGGCTCCCTCCCTGGCTGCGATCAAGCAGCAGCTCCGAGTCTGGCCTCTGGTCAAGCAGCAGCAGCTCAGAGTCGGCAAAACCTAGGCCACTCCCTCCCCCAGTCTGCGCCCTCCTACAGTCAAGCAGCAGCTCAGAGTCAGGAGAATCTGGATGCGACTCATTCGAACAATGCTGCATCCTGAACCTGGCTAAAAGTTACCTCCCTGTTCCACCACCACCTGCGCCAGCTCAGTAAGATGCCGATCCATCTGCAATTTTACTATATATCGTTTGACCTCATTCTGACCGCGCATTTATTTGCACCCCTAGTGTGTATACATTGGCACGATTACTGGGCATTGGGACTTACATAGTCAGTTGATTCATTTGTTAGTTTATACTTGGGTTACCACAATGGCCATTGGTCTGTATCCCTATACAACAATTGGATTTCCCCATTTGTACTTCGTTCGCTACAACTACAACTACAACTTAGCATTTTGTCCCAAGCAAGTTGGGGTAGGCTAGAGATGAAACCCACAAGAAACAAGGGTAGGAGAAGCACAAAGCACAAGAACACAAAAGCACAAAAGAAAAAGAAAAGATCAACCTTTTCATAACTTTGAGTATAATCTTTTCAGATATTAGATTGGATTTCTTGAAATATGGTGTAGGTTTGCCTTGAAAGGAGTTTTAGAATACTTATTCTGATAAGTTTTTATATATGATTACTATTAGCACCCAAACCTGCATTTTTTCGAGTACACGATGTCCAAAGTGGCATGTGTCCATAGTTGTAGTAGTAGAGTAGAGGCCATCCAATCAGTTTATGTTGTAAGGGTACTTCTCTAAACATAAGACTTCTTATTATCGTAATGGTAAATTAAGCACATGTATTGTGGCATTAGAAGAACCAAAGCCCTCTAGTCCTAGTTGGCTAGTGGAGCTGAGGTATGGTCGCAACCACCCAGGTTCAATTCCTCGTTGGAGCGAATTATGGGGTTGATTAAAAAAAAAAACCCTCGCTGTGAAACCGGTGTTCGGGGGTTTTCCGAGCCGAGAGAAGGTTTCTTCTTCTTAATGAAAACCGTGGGGCGGTCTTACCCCCACCGGCTTAGTTTTTTATTGTGGCATTAGAAGAAATGTGCACTGCCTTTTTGCAAACTGGCATTTTGCAATTTCTTTCTGTCGGGTACTGTTTGCATGTACTGTTATTCTGTTCATCATCACCATTTGAAAAAAAAGCTGATGTCTTAATTCCTTGAGCTGGTAGTCTGGTACGATGCCTTGTGGGAAGAGAAACAGTTGTTATTTAGCAATGGATTGGGATGTAATGGTCAAGTATTGTAATTCTGGATTGGGATGTAATGGTCAAGTATTGTAATTCTTTGTGTATGTCTCATCATGCACTTTAGTTTGGACATTTGATCATAATTCCTACAGCCTACAGGATGCACAATTGTCTTATTGCCACAACATATTTAACTGAGGCCTCCTTATCACTTCTCAGGGACTAGCTGTATGCCTCTATTTGCATCTGACTCTTATTATGCATGCATAATTTCCTTACTCCAGCATAATTATGTATCCCTGTAACCAGTATTGTTAAGGCCTTAGGGCAAGTGGCAACTGTTAAAATTGGTCTGCGCTATACTATTATGACTGAATAAATCTTGCAAAGTGCTAGTTTTAAACTTTAAGATCATGCATCACAGCCACTAATGTCACAACGCCGAGTAAGCAATGTACCATGTATATCTATGTGAATATGTGATGTTTGGTTTTATTAAATCTGTTTAAAATTAAATATCTATCATTTTGGTTTGGCGTTTCAGTTTGACACTATTGTTGTTGGTGCAGGAAAATCACTCACAAATCACATCGGTACATTATGCATGCACGCCCAAGTGTTATTCTTGAGAAGGCCAAGAGAGTTGCGAAGGGTGCCTTGGAGCACTACAACAGAAAGAAAAAGGTGTGCTGCTCATTTAATATTTTTTAAACAGAAGAACATATTATTGCATCAAATTAATTGTGTGTCATGACCTGTTGAATTTCTTGTGGCCAACAGATCAAATTTGAGCTGTTAGATGCTAGTCCTGTGATCATGATGACTGAGTCAGGCCGTTTGTATACACATGTGAACTTCACTGCAAGGTCCAGCAAGGAGGGATCGAATGAACAACTTTTCTTTGCTGAACTCTACAACTGTGGCAAAAGGCGGGCTCCTGGTGGCTTCATTGTGACTTGTTGTGAACCATTGGGTTCTGACTCTACTGGTGAGTCTTTTTCTTCTTTCTTTTGTATTCATGAAGTTGAACACAGTTTTTTGATAAACCAGTATGGAAATAGGCAAGTTTGGTAACTAAATCTCAAATAATTACGATGCAGTACTTGATCTTTTATGGGTAGATAGCGTAGTGGATTATTAGCAATTTGGACTACATGTTTTAGGTTATGAACTCCGGCAGTCTTGTCCTAGCTGATTTTAAGGATACACGACTTTTGAATTGAATTTTAATTTACTTGACCGATTTTAAGGATGTACAATTTTTTTTAATGTTTGTTAATTTACAAAAAGGATGGTAATCATAGACATGAAGTATCCTAGAACTGTGTCAAGCTGACTGGTATCGGGAAGCTTCAAATAATTCCACAATTTCTGATGTTTAGCTGCTGGTGTGTTGCAGTTGGACACAAAGGGTATCAGGTCGATGGTGCATCAGCGGTGAGGAAGAACGTCGACTTCACACGCTGCTATGCCTGCAGCCCAAGGACGCTTCATCCCAAGGGTGACAAGTACATTGCTGGGCACTGCAATGTTCCACACATTTACACCAATACATGCTAAAGAGGTGTTAGCAGTACCTGCCCTTGCAAGTACGGGGATGGTAATACTGCTGAAGGAACAGCCGCAGTAGCTGTGTGCTTGCTTATTAGTATAGTACTATAGTATGTCGCAGCTTGGTATCATCAGGACATGGTGGCCCTTCGTTTGGTGGCTGTACCTGACAAAGATTTACAATGCTACGTGTATACTCCCTCTGCTCTTAAATATACGACGTCGTTGATTTTTTATTCCAACTTGAACCTCTAATATTCATTGAACAAGTTATTAGTTAACTAAAGTAAGATATATGTCTATTGTCTTGTAGTTTTATCAATTTATAAAAATATTACGTGTATACTCCCTCTGCTCTTAAATATATGACGTCGTTGATTTTCTATTCCAACTTTAACCCTTAATATTCATTGAACAAGTTATTAGTTAACTAAAGTAAGATATATATTGTTATGTCTATTGTCTTGTAGTTTTATCAATTTATAAAAATATTTGCAGAAAAGACGAATAGTCAAACGAATGCAAAAAAAAAATCAATGGTGTTATATTTAAGAACGGAGGTTGTATATAATAGCTTAGACGATGAAGCAGAGCAAACAAAGACCGGTTTTGAAAACAGAAAGGATATGGGTGTCATTAATTATTGTATATATGTGACAACATAATCTGAAACAAGTTACCAAATGCTAGCTTATTTCAATTTATTTGTGGTCCTCTAGTGGTCCTATGATGACCTTTTACCCTTCTACCCTTGGACCATAATCCAGTTCATACATTGTTCAGATGGGGTCTCACGTATCTCGACATAATTGACTGATAGTTTTTATTGTACCGTCGAAACCACCGACCACTCATCTGGATACATGACGCTAGCTACTACAGTAGCTAGCTAGCGAGGCTACCACTACCTGGCTGCGCACAACATCAACATATTAACTTCTGTTCAGCATCGCCGCCTTCATTCGTCGCCGTCGTGGTGCCCAACGAATCCTCCTTCCTCGGGGTGGCTGAGACCGGTGCAGTACAAGCAGTTGTCCCTGGTCTTGCGTTCCTCTGCACGTATTACAGGTGCAGACAGTGAGACAGTGATACATATATAGATTCAAGGCGGCAGATCGAGTCAATAATAATTAAAAAAATGCAAAGCAGCTAAGAAACTCACTTTTGGTGTGGAACTGGACGACCATGGTGGCGGTCTCCGGGACGCCGGCGGGGCCCTCGACCTCGGCGAAGAAGGTGTAGCAACGGCCGGTGCCGCCGTCGAACGCCGCCTTGAAGTTGACGTGGAAGTAGGCCGTCCCCTCGGAGAAGAACTTGTGGCTGTCCTTGGCGCGGTCCAGGGTGATGGGGGAGTTCCCCTCCTGCCGGTTGTACAACTCCACCGCCAGGCGCGCGCACGTGCCGGACTGGTTGCTGTCGCAGTCGTCGTAGTACTTCTCCGGGTCCAGCGTGCGGCGGGGCTGCTCCTCCCCGCCGCCGGAGAGCCCCGCCGCCGCCGGCAGGCCGCTGCAGTGGCCCAGGAAGGCGGCGGTCATGTAGTCGTAGTAGCTTCTGCAGCAGCACAACGCATGCATCTTGATCAATTAGCTAATTAATAACAGCAAATAGAGGTAACAAATGTTATAATAATTAGCTAGTACAGAGTAATAATGCAATCAACATCACGTCGTGCGCAGTAAGTAGTGTAGGCACGTACGGGTGGGTCGGGGTAGCCTTCTTGCCATCAGGAGTGTCAGGTGCGCCGGCGCCGTAGTTGGGGGTGTAGCCAGGATCAGCCATTGTCGCCGCCCTCCAGAGTGATCCGGCATGAGCTGAACACATATATATAGGCAGCGCCCCTCCCCATCCAATGCATTTTTTTTAAAGAAACCATCCAGTGTTGCTCCCCCTCGAGTTCCATGACACGATTCGATGTACACCGCGCGTCAGCGTATATATTTGCAGTCGTCCGCGCCAGTGAATATAATCGCAACGCATGCACGCCGGCCTGTCAGTCAGATAATGGTCAACGGAGCTGCAAAAGCCATGCATTTGCACTGACAGTGCCAGTCCTGTCAGCTCCTTGCTCATCGTCGTCGTCAGCTGGCTTTGTTCAGTCCCCGGCCAGACCGACTCGATCCCCTAGCTATAGCCGCGTCAGCGTATATTTGCGCTGCGTATGCGGATAAAGCAACTGCAGTCCTCGCGCCACCGACTCGATCCCTGCAGCCCTGCGTCATCAACTGTGTGCTGTGAACAGATGAACTGGGGCACTCTCATCACCATTAGACCATCCGCACCGCTCTACGACACGGGGTGCGGTAAGAGCAACTTCAGCAGCTTCTCTATCAATGAGCAACTTCAGCAGCTTCCGGATATCCTCGAAAATCCAAGCAATCAATGAGCAAAGTCTCGCTTCTTTTTTAGTCTTCAACATGTAGTAGCAAGAAAGACAAAACACAACGCAAACGGCTTGAGCAGCCGATGCAATGTGACAATGCAATCAATCTTGAAAGACCAGATTCAACTACAATGGCGAATCAAAATAATAGATAAAAAGTCTAGGGATCGATAGAACGGTTTGAGCAACTTGATCTTTCTTCCCCAGTGGAGTCGCCAAAATGTGTTGACACTTTTTATGGCCAACACACGAGAGCACTAGAGCGTGCGGATCACAAACGAACCAAAAAGGCAAAGATGCTGCCTAGGGAGGTTAGACTGCCCTGGCAAGGAGGTTAGACCACCCCCTAGGGTTTTGGCTCGGGATGGTCTTTACCACACTTACGTGATGGAGGATAGCTAGGTTTACGAGCAAACTAGCAAAGAGATAACTAACTCACCTACGTGGCGAAGAACGACTAGTTTACGAGCAAGCTAGCAAAGGCAGTCGAAGCTCTCGCCCAGGAGGGACCCCGTCGGGGCGTGGACATCACCGGCGTGCCCTAGGTCGACCGGCGAGGCCCTAGGATGCCATCTCAAGTCGTGGAGGATCAAGAGACGAGAAGCATGAAGGTTGGAAAAGGTGTTAAGAGGGTAAAAAGTAGACGTAATTGTTAGATTCGATTGTGTTCCCCTCAATCGGTCGTGGCCCTTCATAAATATAGGGTGGGGAGGTCTTGCCCCCAGTAGGAGTCGAAGCCTATACAAATTCCATGTCGAAATACAACTCCTAACTCGGATTCGGCGGGGGTAGGCCGATCAAAACGGCCCCGGGACCCGGTTTAACCGTGTGTCCGATTGCGGATCGTCCGAAGCCATATTTCTCTCATACGGACTCCGAATTGAATGTTCTATATATGGACCTTGATCTACTCAACGAGAACTATACAACGGTGATGTCTAAATTAACTTTTGAGCAACTTTCCCGGGCCGATCTAACCGGGTCACCGGGGTGGTCTAACCGGTCCTATCGGACATGCCAAATTTGGGTGTCAACGGATGAAATCTAAAATGTGGCCGATCATTTTATTTCAACCTTCCGGACTCAAATTTTTGCTTCCCCCATCTCTCCCTTCTACTCTAGCTGCGGTGAGTCCCCTAAACCCACGAGCCTCCACTAGCTTTTAGGGTTCGGTTTGGGGGCGTATTGAAAGGATCAAGATGTCGACTAGAGGGGGGGGGTGAATAGTCGAACCTAAAAAATCGCAACTTTTCACAATCGCTAAATCGAGTCCGGAGTTTCGGATATTTTTCGGATACTCCGGAAATCCGGAGAATCCGGAAAATGTTCGGATATTCCGGCCGGTGAGGGGGAATCAAATTCGACGAAATTAAACTTGCTCAAATGTAAATGCGTGAAAATAGGTTATGCACTAGGATTGTACAATCCGTTTATCCACTCCAAACTTGCGTAAATCTCAACACAAAGTAGATCAAGCACCAAACCCTAGATATGTGCTCAAGATAGGAACAAGCATGCAACAAGATGAACAAGCACAAGAGACATAAGGATTTGTTACCGGAGTTCAACCTCACACCTTGAGGTCTACGTCTCCGTTGAGGTACCCACAAAGGGTGGACCACAAAGATCAAGGTAGAGTTACTTACTCAAATTCGGGGTAATACAAACTTCCTTGGGCGGCCACAACCTTTGGATGCTCCAAGATGACGCCTAGCCGGCTAAGAGCACAAAGCTCCAAGAGTAACAAACATGAAGTGTGCCAACCAAGCGAAGAACGAGGTGCTCTAGAGATGGGAAATCAGCTCACTAGCACTCTCCAAGCTCTTGCTCTCAATCCCTCTTAAATCCCAACCAAATTCTCACCAAACTTGAGCCAAGGGGGGTAAAGGAGGGAGTGAATGAGGTATGAAGGTTTGCAGGTCGAAATGGCAAGAGAGAGGGTAAAGGAAGGGGTGGAGGGGGCATTTATACCCCCTCACCCCGCAATATAGCCGTTACGGCTTTAAGACCCGAAATATCCACGGTAAACCCGAAAACTCCGAGAAGTCCGAAGACTCGCGGGGTAAACCCGGATACTCCGACCTCCCAAGGTCGGCACCCAAGAAAAGATTCCCGTGAATGTGCTTGGTGCAAAGGTGTCTCTCATAGGTTTTGTTTTTAGCAACTAGAGCACCTATTCGACTCTTGGAAGACACATTTCCTGTCCCTCTTGATAGTACGGCGTTCCTAGGACTCAAATTCAAAAATATAAACTAAATAAGCCTTCTTAGGAACCCTTTGTAGCATCACTTCCTTTTCGTATAGTCAATGAACCGAACTTGATGCCACATACAATTTTAATACCTCGCTCATGGACTAGATAAATCATTAGCTACTTAAGTGTGTGTCATTAAACCACCAAAACCCACTTTGAGGGCCAAGATACTCTTCAATCTCCCCCTTTTAGTGATTGATGACAACACATTTAAGTCGTGCAATAGATAAACAATGAATATCAACTAACTTTTGTAATACTCCCCCTTAATATGTGCATATTGATTTTGAATATCAATGGTCCTTTTAGGGCCAAATTTTGCACAAAGAAAAAACATGAGAGTATTACACTAGTGGGGTGCTTGTGATGTGCAACGAGATAATAGTGAGATGCTCATGACAGATTATGCACTCAACAAGGATGAAAAAAATCTGGTGCTAGAAAGTCCGGACTGTCCGGGTCATATCCGGAATGTCTGGGAAATCCGGATACTCGAGAAAAAATTTCCGAACTCTCCGGGCTTTCGAACACCGGTGAAAAACAACATTCACCAAAGATTTTCAATCTAGCAAAAATCATCCTTAGAGAGTAAAAACAGAACAAAACATCACAAGCACAAATTAAATGTCTCAAGCTCACATAGTCTTACACACATACGAATATAGAGTTATTACAAACCAAGGTTCCAAATCCAAATACATGAAGTTGATTGTTCCACAAATAGATAGATAGATAAATTCACTCCCCCTTTGGCATCAAGCGCCAAAAAGGAAGTGTGGAGCAAACTCGGATCACTCGAAGTCGCCGTCGTCCTCCTCTTCTTCTTCAATGTCCTCCTCCTCTCTTTCCTCTTGTCCTTCTTCCGCATCTTGGGCGTCCCATTCCGCAAATGGATCATCAAACTCGGGGAGCTCACGGTAGGGATCGGTAGGAAGGCCAAGATGAGACTTGATCTCTATGATGTCCCGGCGGTTCTCATTGGTCTCGGTGGCCATGGTATTGCACATGCTAAAAATGCTCTTAAGGACCCTCTTGATCATAGAGCCACGGTGCCGACGGGGAGGTCTAGGTGGAGAGGGTGCGGCGGGCATGTCATCATGGCGAGGAGCCGCACTAGAGGAGCCAACATACTTGCGAGCCTTTGGTGGTTTCTTGGCTCGATCACGGAGGTGACGGAATGGCTCATGAACAACATCCTTGGGGTAGAGAACATTGGTGACTCTCTCAATCATGTACGGATAAGGAGAATTGGGGAGGTACATTGGATCGTTCATAGCCCTCCTCAACTCATTCCAAATGAAGTTAAATATGCAAAAACCTTCCTCATCCAGGTGCCATCCTATTTAGGAGATTGGGAACAAAGTACCTCAAAGCTGTGGCATCTCCTTGCTTGGGGTCGATGGTGGCACGAAAGAATTGGTTGCGGTAGTAGTAGTATGGATTGAGTTGATCCGCCTTGCCCCCAATAGCCAAGTCATGGCTAGGAAACATGAAAGTGAGCTCCCTAGGCTTGTACTTGTTCTCATTATGAATGGGAGTGCGTTCTTCAACCTTAGAACTAAGTCCCAAAAGCCTAGAGAAAGTCATGTAGTCTATGGTGCACTTGTTCCCTTGGGTTGTCCATGTTATGGTGTTGTCATAAGGGTTGTAGTAATAGGAGCAATGGAATTGAACGAGAATTTCTTTGTTCCAATTGTACCTAAACCCCATGAGATCATATAGGACAACCTCCTTGCACTTCTCAATCACGGAGTTGAACACGGTGTTGTTGAGGTCCTCATAGTACTTCCAATCGATGTACCTCATCTTAAAAATAGGCACTATGTTCTTTGCAACTAATTTAGGATTCCGGATGACGGTTTGATAGAAGTCTCTATGAAAGTCACACCAAAATCTTGCCTCAAGCCCTTCTCCCTTGAGATACCGATAAACATCATCCTCCCTTTGCTCTCTCACGGCTAGAGCATCCTTGGAATAGTCCCTTATCATATGCTCGGTAAAGCCAAGTACGGATCCGGGCTCCCTAAGCTTGATAGGAGTGTCGACCACCGGACGTTTGGTGGAAGGGTAGGGATGAGTCTAGGAGGTGTTTTGGGGCAAATGTGGGCTGCTACTCCTTGCTTGTGTTTAGGAGGAATGCGAGTAGCGGCACAGCTTTGATGGACATAGGAGGCTTGGTGGCTCTTTTTGGGGTGAGGCTTGTAGTGGGTTTTCTTTGTAGCTAGCCCCTTCCCATGGTGACGAGGAGGCTCAGGTGGCTTCTCATAGGTGTCATCCTCCTCTTCACCATCACTTTCTGTCCTTTCCTCCTCCTCCTCCTCCTCAATCTCTTCTTCACTTCTCTCGGCATAGGAGGGAGGAGGGTCACCTCTTCTTGGCATAGAGCTGCGCTGAGAGCCCCCTTGGCCTAACTCCTCTTGCACGGCCCTCAAGGCGGCGGGATCGTGCCTAGCCTTAGTCCTCCTTTGAGTGGAGGGCTCCTCGGTCTTACGTCGGACCTTCACTCTCACCATCCGGATAAGTAAAAAGATATGGAAGTGAGAGATGAGCCATGGAAGAGATGCACAACTTGTGATTTAGGGTTTGCGGGATGAACCCGGAGACTGCGGGAAAAAGTTCGAACGCTCCGGGAAGTCGGAGAGTCCGGGTTTTTCAACCCGGAGTTTTCGGGTTTCATACCCGAAACCCTAATTCACAATGCCGCATGAATCGACCATTCAAACAGCGAGATAATGTAGATCTAGGGCCTATGCAGTGTTCTCCATCTATTCCCTAAGAGGATACAACAAAACCAACTAGAGGGAAGTAGATCGGAAATTGTTCTTGAAGGAATACCTTGGGGAGAGAGGGAAGAGGGGTTCAATTCTTCAAAATCGATGTAGATCTTCATTCTCCACACCTTGGTGCCTTCAATCCCTCACTCACACAAGATTTGGTGGGTTGGATTCGAAAATCGCCTAAGGGCGAGATGAGGGAGAGTGGGAGGCGACAGGAGAGGAAAGGAGCTGCGGTCAAACTGTGAAAGGAGTAAAAAGAAATTGACTGCAGTGAAAAGGGTATTTATACCCTAAAAGCCCAGATACTCCGGGTCAGGTCTGGAATTTCCGGGAAACCCGGAATCTCCGGGAAAATCTTCGGAGTCTCCACTCCCCCTGAGTCCAACGACAAGATTTGCAAGGAATTTGATTTTGGATAGATTTGGAAGACTATGTATGTAATATATGTGAGCCTGAGTAGTATCAACACTTTGAACTAGCCACAAACAAGCAATGGGAACAATAGTCCAAGTGTTGTACTATGAAAATCCATTTTTTTTCAAAAACAAATTGAACACAAGTTTTTCACAAATCTTTTGCTTTCAAAGTCCTAATCTAGGTCATTCAAACATGTGCATGATTTCAAGCCAAGTTACGAGAATCCAAGATATTTAGCTCACTCCTCAAAGAAGAAAACCTTAGTTCATCAAGAGGCTTTGTGAAGATATCGGCTAGTTGCTTATCGGTGCTCACATGGCTTAAAGAGACATCTCCTTTGGCTTCGTTGTCTCTCAAAAAATGGTGTCTTATGTCTTTGTGCTTTGTTCTTGAGTGGTTTACGGGGTTGTTAGCTAGCTTAATGACACTCTCATTGTCACACAAGAGTGGCACCTTGCTAAACTTGCAACCAAAGTCTCTCAAAGTGAGCCTCATCCAAAGTAGTTGAGAACAACAAGCGCCGGCTGCAACATACTCGGCCTCGGCAAGTGGAAAGGGCAACAGAGTTTTGTTTCTTGGAACTCCAAGACACCAAGGACCTCCCAAGAAATTAACAAGTCCCGGATGTACTCTTTCTATCTAGTTTGCAACCGGCATAGTCCGAATCGGAGTAGCCAAGTAGATCGAAAGTGGAGCCCTTAGGATACCATAAACTAAAGTTAGGAGTGTGAACCAAGTATCTAAAAATTCTCTTAACAGACCATTAGATGACACTCCTTAGGTTTAGCTTGGAATCTTGCACACATGCACACACTAAGCATAATATCGGGCCTAGATGCACAAAGGTAAAACAAAGAACCAATCATGGAGTGATATAACTTTTGGTCGATGATTTTGCCTTCCTCATTTAGATCAAGATGTCCATTTGATGGCATATGTGTTTTGATGGGCTTGGCATTGTTCATGTCAAACTTCTTGAGCATATCATTGGTGTACTTGGTTTGACTTATGAATGCGCCATCCTTGAGTTGCTTGATTTGAAATCCGAGAAAGAACTTCAACTCTCCCATCATAGACATCTCAAATCTTTCGGTCATAATCCTACTAAACTCATCAACCCAAGTTTGATTAGTAGATGATCTCAAAAAAAAAGTTTGATTAGTAGACCCAAATATGATATCATCAACATATATTTGACATACAAATACATTATTGCCTTGTTTACGAGTGAAGAGAGTAGGAGCGGCTTTGCATATTACAAAGCCTTTCTTCAAGAGAAATTCCTTAAGGCATTCATACCATGCTCTTAGGGCTTGCTTGAGCCCATAGAGCGCCTTATGGAGCTTGTAGACGTGGTTAGGAAATTGAGGGTCTTCAAAGCCCGGTGGTTGTTCAACGTAGACTTCTTTGAAGATTGGACCATTCAAGAAAGCACTCTTGACATCCATTTGATGTAGCTTGAAATTGTGATAGGTGGCGAAGGCTAAGAGTATGCGAATTGCTTCAAGCCTTGCCACCGGTGCATATGTTTCTCCAAAGTCCAATCCTTCTACTTGAGTGTACCCCTTAGCCACCAATCTTGCTTTGTTATTGGCCACCACGCCATCTTCATCTTGCTTGTTGCGAAACACCCACTTGGTTCTAATCACATTTTGCTTGAGGCGTTCCACTAAGGACCGGACTTCATTCCTAGTGAAGTTGTTGAGCTCTTCTTGCATGGCCATCACCCAATCGACATCTCCAAGCTAGGCACACATGAAGACGTATTGACCCTCATGTGTTGGCGCTCCGCGGTCGTCGCCATGGAGTTGCATGCATCACATTAGGGAAATAATAATTTAGAATAAACTAATCAAGGAAAGGTGCAAGTGCAATGGAAATATGATAAAAAAGAAAATTGGAATCTTCCCCGCATACGTTAGCTTGCGGATTATTTTCTAGCCGCAAATGACGGACACGTGTAGACTTGGTACATCGGTTTTTTTCATACGTGACGGACACGAGTCACGTCAACCGGATGGAAGATGGAGCCCGGACGACCACCAACTCAACGTATTCAAGTTGTAAACCGATCGGGCCGCATATAGCGACGTGGTCACCGGCTCTCCACCGGTGCACGCGACGACGCGAGATGCCGGATGCCGAACTTGATAACCGCCATGAAACTCGTCGGGTGGGTGGATGTGAATTTTTTTTTCCGGCGCTCCATCCACGGAACGAAGACGCCGACCTCATGATTAGATCGGAGAGTAGCGGCGAGCGGGGTCGCCGCGGAGAGATCCTTTGTGTCGTCGCGGAAGAGGTCGCCGGAGTGAGCCGCCATCACGCCGCACGAAGAGCTCGCGATCACCCCCTACGGCGCGCCAACCGTCGGATGGTGAGATCTCGGGACGGCCCGGGGGGGGTGTTAATCCTCGTGGTTTAGTTGTTCGGCGGGGAGATCGGGAGCTAAGAACGCGATGGTTATGCTAGTGTAGCACGCGGAAATTACGACGAGACACAAGGATAAGGCGATTTTATACATGTTCGGGCCTCTGGAGAGTAAAACCATACGTCCTGTTCTTCGGTTTGTATTGATTCGATCTCAAGTGGGATTACATGGTCGTGGTGTCGATGGAGGTGGTGCGGTCCGTTGGTTGTCCCCGGGAGGACGCCCTTGCCCGCCTTATATTGGGCGATGGACAAGGTCGGTCAACCGAGTCCAAGTCGGTTACAACAGGGAAACCTACCTCTAGTCCGTTTACATCATGGAAGGCTTATCCGAGCTACCTTAATCCGTCTAGACTTTCTTGACCCGTATGCCAAGTCGTCTTCTCGTCCGGACAAGGTTGTCCGGGGAATCTTCTCCGGAAGGTCTTCGGGAGGTCGTGTGGGCCGCCAACTAGGTCGGTTGGGTCCACGGACGGGTCGGCGGGTCTTCTAGTAGGCCGGACCCACTTGTCGGGGACGGCCGTGAGCTCCGGTCGGTGGGGACCTAGGGGTACCCATGTCTCACACGATCCCTCTTAAATCCCAACCAAATTCTCACCAAACTTGAGCCAAGGGGAGTAAAGGAGGGAGCGAATGAGGTCCGAAGGTTTGCGGGTCGAAATAAAAAGAGAGAGGGTAAAGGAAGGGGTGGAGGGGGCATTTATACCCCCTCACCCGAATATAGCCGTTACGGCTTTAAGACCCGGAATATCCGGGGTAAACCCGGAAACTCCGAGAAGTCCGAGACTCGGGGTAAACCCGGATACTTCGACCTCCCAAGGTCGGCACCCGAGAAAAGATTTCGTGAATGTGCTTTGGTGCAAAGGTGTCTCTCATAGGTTTTGTTTTAGCAACTAGAGCACCTATTCGACTCTTGAAAGATACATTTCTGTCCCTCTTTATAGTACGGCGTTCCTAGGAATCAAATTCAAAAATATAAACTAAATAAGCCTTCTTAGGAACCCTTTGTAGCATCACTTCCTTTTCGTATAGTCAATGAACCGAACTTGATGCCACATACAATTTTAATACTTGCTCATGGACTAGATAAATCATTAGCTACTTAAGTGTGTATCTTTAAACCACCAAAACCCACTTAGGGGGCCAAGATACCGTCACATATATACCTGTCTTGGGTGGACCTATAGATAGTTTCGGGGGTGGCACAACACGTTTTGTAGAAAATAAATGATTTTTAATAGACTAGGTAAATCTAGTTTACTAGGCAAAGGTGGAGAAGGGTGAGAGGGACGTAAGAGATGTGGCTATCCCATGGGTCCCCACCGACCGGGGTCTCGACCGTCCCCGATAAGCGGCCGTTGATGGATAAAAGATGTATCCCTCTACGATCCGCAAGCGTACGAACCCCACACCTTTTTCACCACGGGATTCCCAAGGTTCTTGTCAATCCACGGAGCAAGGGGATTACAAGCGTTCGATCTACCTTCACACTCTAGCTACTCAAACTCTAACTATGATTAAACTAGAAAACAACTAAACTACACTAGAGAGAATGATTAAGATATCAAGATAAAAGACACTCGCCCACGGGTCTATGATACTAGAGCATGCAATCACTTAAAGACATGAAAACCAATCTAATCTATCGGGATTGTGACCACTATTTCTCCCTTTCCCTCCTCTCGTACCGTCACTACGCGAAGGTATTCATGACTAGACCTATGATGGACACGGCGTATTGAATGGATCCAAGGAAGCATTGAGGCCTTTACTCCCTTTACGGCATGGTAGCTAACCTTAAGCATTAAAGAATATTCAACACAAGATGATAGATAGATAATCCGACAAAGTATGATTACATCTCAAGATCGATTACAACCCATGGACGAATAAGGAGATTACCCCATCAAAGTGCGGACATAGCACCGTTGATCATGGTTTCCCTTCGACGGTGCGTTCCTTCTTATCCACGTGAGGGTGCTTCCTTCGAGGTGGATGATCTCCCTCCGAGATCCCCCTCCTCTCTCTCTAGCTTGTGGATGGCCTCCGGTGCGAATGGCTCTATCCCCGTCGAATGGAGGCACCTCCGGGGTTTTAGGGTTGAAGATCCTTCGGGTGCAAGGAAAGGGGGGCCGAACCGGCCATCGGGGTGGGCCGGGCCGGCCGGCTCGGGCCGACCGGCCCAAACCCATTTCGGCCCGGTTCGGTCGCCCCTTCGTTCCCGTGGGTCCTCGGTGATTATGCACTTTGCCCCCTCCACTTGCATGATTTTGACGATGTCATCCTCGCGTCCAAGATGGAGGTTCTCTTCGCATGAAGTTCGGTCTTTTACGCTTCAATCCTCGGGGGTGTCCCTCGTAGCACTTCGGTCCTTGCCACCTTTGGAAGTAATTTCATCAAGCTCATGAACACGAACAAGACTTCGTAAATGCTCCTTTGAACTTGTTGCAAATCCGTCCTTTATGTCCATGTTTTCATACATAAACACAACACTTCCAAATGCATGCACAAAGATGAACTTGTTATATGATTAGCGTGCCTAGTGGCGGGTTAGTTCCATAATCAAATCCAAACCAAAGTGTAATGAACATGCTTGGTGCACCAAAATACACCGTCAACATCTCCCCCACGCTTAGCCGTTGCTCGTCCTCGAGCAAGTACTCGTAAAAGAACTTCGTCCAAGGTGTTGTAATCATAAACCGCTTATCTTTCTTCATAAGTTAGTCAATCCTTTCATCTTTAATACATAAACATAATGTAATGATCATCAAACATAAACATGAGCGTTTAGAATTTTTACCACGTCAAGATTTACCCCACAACTCAAACTCTTCACTCAAAGTCTTCAAATTCAGCCATGCTTACTTCTTTGCTTCCATCGGAGGGTTTTTATGATTTTTCAAACAAAAATCCTGCAACAAGTATTAGACAAAAACCTTTCTCCAAGCGCGCTCAAGTCACTCATATGAAGTGACTACCCTAACCAAATTTTATAAAACTCTCACCTCCCATAAATCTCTCATATAACATGTAAAGTGGAGCTATAGGTAGGGCTAGCGCAATCAACACAAGTATTGTCAAACTAAGAACTTCCTCTAATGGTTGTTTACGTTTCAAAGCCAATGATCATGAGAATTAACCATATGTAGGGATATCAAGGATGAGAAGATTTAGAATGGTGGACATGTGCAAGGGCAAAAGAAAATTGTGACTACAAGGCACCGATGACGTCTCGTTGTCGGATTGCACATGGTTGGAAAAAGAATGAAAGTTTCGTCTCTCAACAACGTGACATCCTTCCTTACACTTTATTTTTCTTTTCTTTCACTCGATCCATCCCTCTCATATCTTTATTGCTACCTCCTCTTTTTTTTCTTTTTCTTATTCTTCTTTCTTCTTTCTTTCATTCACATATTTTTTCTTTCTTTCTTTCTTTCTTTTCCATACTCATACTTTTCTCTTTATTTTTCCCTCTCTTGACAACTTTTCAAAGCTCTCAACTCCTCTCTTTCTTGCATGCATACAATCTGAAATTTTAAATAAATCATGCTAGAGACGAGACGAAACTTTGAGAATAGGTTATGTTCAAGGAATGCGATGTACAAAAGAGATGTATAGGGTTGGGTATGGAATTCGGCGATGCACGGGACTTCCAATGTGAAAGTCTCGTTACCGAATGTATGACGATGCTAGCAACAAAAGATAAGCACAAGAACATGATCATTGCTCGAAATTAAAACTCCCAAGAGAGAAGGATCCTAGCCCAACTCATCGTGCTAATCACACTTATGGTGGAGCAAAAAAAATTGGCTTTGTATAGGATTTTTTTCTTACTCTCAACTTGGAAAAAGAGGTTTTGCTAACATTTATTACAAGGGTTTTAAGATAATTTTCAGAACTGAAATCCTCCAATTTTTAGCATTGAACATAGCACAACTAACATGTGAAGCTCAAGATCGAAGTGTGGTATGGGTACTTTAAGTAGTAGCAATTCCACTAAGCACCATGGTAAACGTTTTTCAAACCACACACTTATGTTCATATATCAAGAATCAAAGATTAAAGAAACAAGATGAATAAAGATAAGCACATAAGACACAAAAAATATATAAAGACTCTTTTTATTTGATTTTCTTTGACTCAACACTAATTTAAGACACTTCAAACTTGCAAAAATTTAAAAACACACTCGAAAACTAAGACTCATTAAGCTCTAAGACTCTCGCTCAAAGATTAAACCAAACCTAAACTTGAAGCTTAAAAACTAAGGCTAGCTAGCTAGCTCTCCCTCACGCTAAAAACATAAGATGTCCTCGTCGTATCTTACAAAATTCCTAAGGGGAAAACTAGATGTAGTGGTACTTTAAGCAAGTATTGCACCACTTGCCTCTCATGTTTCCAACCATGCCAAAAAGTTTGCGCACATTACGGTTTAGGAACTTGTAGTCGTCTTCAACTACGCGCTCCAAATCCTCCAAACGCTGCTTCATCGCCTCCATGGCTTGGAGACATTCGTCGACCGACGCGTAGAGATCCGCGATGGAGTGACGACAAGCTCGACAACACATCGGATGCAATCCGAAGGGGTCGTCATCGCCATTATCTCCACCATCATCACCGCCGTCGTCGCCACCACCATTGTCGTTGCCGCCGCCGTCGCCTTCGGGAGTCTTCTCCTTGGGCACCTCATCCCAAATGTAGAGGTCGTTATCATCTCTTCCGGTGGCCGCCCACAAGCACGGGCTACGATCGTCGGAGTAGTCGCTACCCCCATAATCCTTAGGCTCGGGCGACACCTCCTTGTAATCTTTCCGCTTCATGCCTTGGATGCGCGCCAACCTTCGAACGGGCGTAGGGACCTTCTCTCCTTCGACAGGGTTGCGAGATGCAATAGCTCCGGTCGGGACACGCCCTCCGCAATGGATGCGGGCCGTCCCCCGGATCTCGACGGGTAGCTTGAGCTCGCATCGCATCGCCTCCTCCATCGATGGCTACTTGGCTTCTAGCTTCAACTCTAAGCTTCTTGGGGACACAATGGCTGCCGCAAGGGTGCTAAATATTGCTTGGAGGGGTTGATTCCCGAGCTCCCAATTCGGCCAAAAAAATAGTCGGAGAGGGAAGCCCCGGAAACCTCATTTGCCTTTTTTAAACTTCCCTTAAAATTTTCGACCAAAGAAGGAAGTCAAAAAGAAGCAATTTGGGCAAAAATCGGGGAAGTCGGCCGCGGGACCCTCTTTGGGCCGGTCGGACCGGCCGGCCGGCCCACCTTGTCTCGGGGGTCGGGCCGGTCCGGTTTTTCACGCACCACCCTTATTTCACCTCCTCGGCCCATGGGAAAAAGTTGTCCCGGTAAATCTTCGCGAGAAACTCCGAGAAAATTAAAAGAAAAACTATTTACGAAATTCATGCCTTGTTTTTCGTCTTAGGCGGGACGTTCGGGCTCTTCTTCCATGGTGAAGACATCAACATGGTGAAGGGGCACAACGTCGGGTTCGTAGTAAACCTTAAGCCGTTGACCATTCACAATAAATTGATCGCCTTTTATATCCATAACGGTTACAGCTCCGTTGGAGAGCACCGAATGCACAACATAAGGTCCGTCCTAGTTGCTTTGCAATTTCCCCTTTCCGAAGGTTTTAAACCTCAAATTGTAGAGGAGGACCTTATCTCCTTCTTTAAATTCTTTCTTTTTCAATCTTTTATCATACCACCTTTTGATTCTCTCCTTGTATATGCTTGCATTTTCATATGCTTTCAACCTCATCTCCTCTAGCTCACTTATTTGGATCCTTCGTTTCACCACCGCGGCATCGAGATCGAGGTTCATCTCTTTAATCACCCAATAGGCTTTATGTTCCAACTCAACCGGATGGTGGCAAGCTTTTCCATAGACGAATTGATAAGGGGTCATACCTATCGGTGTCTTGAACGCCGTTCGATAAGCCCATAAAGCTCCGTCTAATTTCTTTGACCAATCTTTGCCTCCCTTCTCTATGGTTTTGTTGAGGATGCTTTTTAATTGCCTATTTGACGTTTCCGCTTGTCCGTTGGTTTGTGGGTGATAGGCCGTAGAGACCCTATGTTCAATCCCCAACTTGGACAAGTACTTTTTGAAATTCTTCCGGTGAAGTGAGTTCCTCCATCACTTATCAAGATTCTCGGTGTACCGAAACGAGGAAAAATCACGTTCTTGATCATAGTAATGGACTCCTCAGTGGAAGCTTTACGACATGGCATAGCCTCTACCCATTTGGATACATAATCAACCATGACTAGAATGTGTTCATATCCGCATGAGTTTTTGAAAGGCCCCATGAATTCTATACCCCATACATCGAATATATCGATTTGTAAGTTGTATTTCAAACACATAGAATTTCTCTGAGAGATGTTTCCGGTTCTTTGGCATTTGGGGCATGATGCAACATATCTTTTAGTATCTTCAGGCATCTCCGGCCAAAAGAATCCGCTTGACCATACTTTTGTTTGGGTTCGAAAATGGCTATAGTGTCCACCGTACTCCGCCGAGTGGCACTTTCTCAGAATTTCTACCCTCTCTTCTCTTGGCACACATCTTCTCATGACTCCATCATTGCCAAGTTTGAAGAGGTATGGTGCATCCCAAAAGTATTTCCTACATTCAGAGATTATATTCTTTTGAGAGTTTTTGTCTAGATGATCGAGAGGCATCTTTCGAATTGCTCGAATGATATCGATCATCCAAGTATCCGTATCAAGCACTCCATAGAGGTGGTCATCTCTCATCTTATCTTCGATGGGCTCTTTATCATCTTGTCCACGATTCATCCTAGACAAATGATCGGCCACAACATTTTCCACCCCCTTTTTATCACGAATTTCAACATCAAATTCTTGGAGAAGAAGGATCCAATAGATCAAACGTGGTTTAGCTTCCTTCTTAGCCAAGAGATATTTGATGGCTGCGTGATCGGTGTAAACAATGACCTTCGAGTTCATGATGTAAGATCTGAATTTTTCGAAAGCGAATACTACCGCTAGCAACTCCTTTTCCGTAGTGGCATAATTTAATTGCGCCCCGCTAAGAGTTTTGCTAGCATAGTAAATGACGTGAACTCGGCCTTCCTTTCTTTGACCCAAAACCGCGCCTACAGCGTAGTCACTTGCGTCACACATGATCTCAAAAGATTGGCTCCAATCCGGAGCTTGAATGATGGAGCACTCACCAATGCACTTTTCAAGGTCCGAGAATGCCGCTAGGCACTTCTCATCAAAGTCAAAAGCCACATCCCTTTGAAGAAGATGCGTTAAAGGCTTAGTAATCTTTGAGAAGTCCTTAATAAATCTTCTATAGAATCCGGCATGGCCTAGAAAGCTCCTTGAGGACTTAACATCCGTCGGAGGTGGGAGTTGCTCAACCGTCTCTACCTTAGCCTTGTCCACTTCAATGCCTCTCTTGGATATAACATGTCCAAGCACTATGCCTTGCTTAACCATGAAGTGGCACTTTTCCCAATTTAACACCAAGTCTTCCTCTCGCACACCTCGTGAGGACCTTTTCCAAGTTTGCCAAGCAATCCATGAACATCTTCCCATAAATGGAAAAACCATCCATGAACACCTCGACAATTTCTTTGATGAATTCCGAAAATACGGCCATCATGCAACGTTGAAAAGAGGCCGGAGCGTTGCATATGCCTAAGGGCATCCTTCTATATGCAAACATTTCGTAAGGGCAAGTAAACGTTGTCTTGTGTTGATCTTCGGGTGAATGGGAATTTGCATGAACCCCGAGTACCCATCGAGAAAGTAAAAATAAGAGTGGTTTGCTAACCTCTCAAGCATCTCGTCGATGAACGGTTGGGGGAACTGATCTTTCTTCGTCGCTTTGTTAAGCTTACGATAATCGATACACATCCGCCACCCGGTCACGTTTCTTTGTGGTATCAATTCATTTTTCTCATTCTTCACCATGGTCAAGCCTCCTTTCTTTGGTACACAATGTACGGGCTCACCCACTCGCTATGCGGAACCGGATAGATGATTCCGGCATCAAGTAACTTGATAACCTCTTTCTTTACTACCTCTCGCATGGCATGGGTTAGCCTCCTTTGGTGGTCCACTACGGGCTTACATTGGTCTTCCATTGGTATACGATGAGTGCAAAAGGCCGGGCTAATACCTTTGAGAACATTAATCGAATATCCAATCACCTTCCTATGTTTTTTCAATAAAATCAGCAACTTCTCATTTTCTTCGGCGCTCAACTCGTCGCTCACGATGACCGGAGAAGTTTTGTCCGGGCCCAAAAATTCATAATTTAATCCTTTGGGCAAAGGTTTAAGGTCTACCTCGGGCGCTTGTGGCTCCTCGGGTTTAATCTCTCCTATGTCTTCGAATTTTCCTTCCTCCTCGCTTCCATCATGTGGCTCCAAGCCTTTCGTTGCTTCTTCTAGTTCTTCATCTTGTTGATTACTAATTTGATTTTCCATCGCTCTTTGAAGCGGGTCTCTAAGGGTTTCAACAAAACAAAGGCTATCTATCTCTTCTACTTCTTCATCTTCGGGAGGAAAGGGTGTAAGGTGTTTAGAAGCACGAAGAAAGTTATATGTGTACTTTGTTCCATAAAGGTTCATGAGGACCGGGAGCGTCCGGTGGTCGTTGGATGACCGCTCCTCGGTGATGAGTGATTGACAACGGGTGTTGGACCGACTCTTGCTTAGTGCGCAGGTGTAGGTTGCGGCCTAGTTCGTGTTGTTGCAGGTGAAGAACGGGCGCGAAAGGTCTTCAACCTTGAGGGGCCTCCGGGAGATGGAGAGACAAGTAGGCTCGGTTCGAGGGACCCGGTGGACGGCGAGATCGGGTGCGGGCCACATGGTGGCGACACAAGCAAGACGAAGTCATGGACAATCGAGCCGGTGCACGGTGGCGGTCGAGTCAAGTGGTTTGGCGGGATCCGGACCGAGCACGCGGGGTTTGGTGGTTTGCCCACAAAACCATCGGAGGACGGTTTCTTGGTTTGGGCCTCAAAACCAAGTCCGAGGGCCCAACACGACGGAGACGGGATCCGGGCGTGTCGGGAAGCTTCGAGGCGGAGGACACGCGGCGAGATCGCATGGCTTGCGTCGGGAGGACGCGGGGGTGCGGCAAAGGTGTGGCCGTCCGATGGCAAGACCCACAAACATTACCTAAATGCCCCTACGTGGGTTGTATCGCCGTAGTTAAGTTAGGGGTAGTCAAGTCATTTACCACTCCGGCGGGACTCGATATATAAGCCATGAGTGTGGCAAGCGTGGCCACTTCATCGCCGAGTGCCGGAAGCGGAGGAGAACAAGTACAAGACGAGCGAGTACAAGGCGCACCCGAGGCGTGAAGACAAGTACTCCTCCAAGGGCAAGCACTTCAGCAAGTCCAAGAGCAAGGACAAGGACAAGCGGCGACCGAGCAAGGGCGGCTACAAGAAGGACAAGGCAAGAGCTATGGTGGCCGGTGCGAGCGACGTCGACTCAAGATCAAGCGACGCGCAGTCAAGCTCAAGCAGTGAAGATGAAGACGCCGGGAGGTGCAAGGGCAAGAAGAGTGCAAGCCAGAACCTCAGTGGATTGAGCTGTGTGGCGCTTGAAGGCTTTTGTGGCATGACCCATAGCTCGAGCAGCAAGAAGAGCGAGAAGGAAGACAGCGACTCCGACTCGGAGGTTGAGGTAAATCGTGACCCCGACTCTTTGCTTGCTGAGATCACTAGGTTGAATGGCTTGATTGACAACCGTGATAGTGTGCTAAGAGATGCCAAAAAGATGAGGAAAGATCTTAGGGCTCAACTTGAGGATGCTAGTGAGAAAGTAGGAGAGTTAGAGTCCAAATTGCTTGAATTGAAACTTGAGAATGACTCTTTGAAACTTGCTCCTACTACTCCTGATGATGTTGAGTGTCTTGAGTGTGATGCATGGTTGAATGAGATCAAGTTGCTTAATGAGAAGAATGCTTCTACTTTGGCAAAACTAGATGCTCTTAGGATCGAGTATGATGAGTCGAAGGCTAGACCTACTTTGCTTGGTGTTTGTAAATCATGTCCTACTATGCATGCTAAGCTTGTTGATGCTCGTTCTACCATTAGTTCTTTGGAAGCATCTTTGAAATCTCCTGTTGCAAATGCATGCTCTAGCCGTGATGAAGTTACTTTGCGCAATCTTGAACTTACTTCCCGTTTAGATGTCATCTATGAGGAGAATGACTACTTGAGGAAGGTGTTGGGTTGGTTGTACGGGCGGGAACCTCAATTGAAAATCATGATTGAGGAGTTCAAGAGAGCTGATGGTCGTGGTTTGGGGTTTGAGAAGTTGGGTGAGAAAGTGGGAGAAAACAGGTGGGGAGAGGGTGTATGAGAAGTGTGTTGAGTCTAACCCCGAGTTTGAGGTGATTGGAGACATCCAAGTCCCACTTCCAAAGGCACCCAAGAACACTTTCACACCAAAGCCCAACCACCTTTGCAACAAGCTTGACACAACCCAAGATCCACCCAAATTCCCACCTAAGACAAATGACTTCCATAAACCGGTGAAGTTTGTGAGTGAGAAGGGTGAGAAGCCTAGAGAGAAGCCGAGCCAAAACCAAAACCCATCCCCTTCGAGGTGTGAGTATTGTGGCCGGGAGAGACACCTAGCGAGTTTTGCTACAAGAGGAAGAGGGATGAGAGGCTTGCTAGGGAGCAAGCAAACCGAATAGGTATCGCCAATCTCATGGTATTCCTGAGCCTAGAGTGCCACTTCCACGGGGTGTGGGAAGTGTGAAGAGTGTTGGTAGAGTTGGAGCTCGGGGTGGTAGGTTTGTTAGGAGAGATGATGGTGTGCGTCTTTGGTGAGAGGTTTGGTCGGGCTCGTGGTGGTTTTGCTGGACGTCCCCCTACTCGTCCTCAATACGGGTTTAGGAGAGATGATCGCAGCTTTGGGTTCCAGAGGAACTACGGACCACGTTTTCCCCCTCGTGGTGCTCGTACTCCTCCCATGGGACATGGGAAGTTTGGTGGCAAGGGAATGATGTTTGCTAACCTTTCTTTTGAGCGAGATGGCTCGACACCGGTTTAACTTTCTTTGTGCTAACCCCGGTGTCGAGTCGTTAGCTCATTCTCGTTCTTGTTTCGACTACGGAGCGGGGAGGCTTGGAGAACATTTGGTTGATCGACTCCGGATGTTCTCGACACATGACCGGAGATAAGAAGTGGTTCTCCATCCTCACCCCGGTGAAGGAAAAGATGTACATCACACTTGGGGACAATGGACGAGGAAGGATGATGTCCGAGGGTGTTGTGCGTGTGAGTGACAAGGTAACGTTGAAGAGAGTTGCTCTTGTGAAGTCTTTGGGTTTCAATTTGCTTTCGGTTTCTCGGTTGCTTGATGAGGGTTTTGAGGTGTGTTTCAAGTCCGGTGAGTCTCGTTTTGCCGGATTCTCGAGGTGCTTGTCCGTATGATCATCCCCGAGGGTCGGATTTTCGTGGCTGATTTCTCTCGTTCTTTGGGCCCCGCTTTCTCGTTTGATGGCCGGTCCTTCTTTTGATTTGTGGAAATGGCATAGGCGGTTGGGACACTTGAGCTTTGATTTGGTTTCCCGCTTGAGTGGTCTTGACCATGTCCGAGGATTGCCGAGGTTGAAGCTTGAGAAGGATTTGGTTTGTGCTCGGTGTAGGCATGGCAAGATGGTAGCCACTCCCCATCCACCCCCGACCGATGTCATGACCGAGCGTCCGACGTAGCCGTTGCATATGGACCTTGTTGGGCCGGCTCGAGTTCGCTCGATGGGTGGGAAGTGGTATGTCCTTGTTGTGGTGGACGATTACTCTCGCTATGCCCGGGTGTTTTTCTTGGAAGATAAGAGTGAGACATTTGGTTTTGTTCGAGATCCGATCGTGAGGTTGAAAAACGAGAGGCATGGGAATGCTATTCGAGCTATCCGCCGGTGATAATGGCTCGAGTTCAAGAACTCTCGTTTTGATGCCTTTTGTCATGATCTAGTTCTTGAACATCGGTATTCGACCCCTTATGTGCCCCCTCAAAATGGAGTTGTGGAAAGGAAAAATCGGACTCTTTGTGAGATGGCTAGGACGATGCTCGATAAGCACGGGACTCCTAGGAGGTATTGGGCCGAGGCGGTCAATACGGCTTGTCATGTTTCCAACGGGATTTTATTGCGAACTTTCAAGAAGAAGACCGTTATGAGCTTATGAATGGTCGGGCACCCAACGTGAGTCATTTCCGAGTCTTTGGCCGCAAGTGCTTTATTCTTAAGAAGGGAAAACTCGACAAGTTTGAGGCTAGGTCTAGTGATGGTATTTTCTTTGGATATGCTAACCATTCTAGAGCCTATAGGGTGCTTAATCTTGAGACTAACACAATCATGGAGACTTGCGAGGTAACCTTCGACGAGACACTGCCATGTACCTCTCTTGGCTTTGAATGTGCAGGTGAAGAGGAGATGGCCGAGGACCTCTTTGAAGAGGAGAAGGATGAAGCTGGAGATGATGATAGGGAGAACCATGCGCCTGAAGCTGAGTGTGTACCCACTACTTCCCCTACGACCACTACGGAGCGTGGACCGTCTACTTCATGGACAACGACGGTGCGACAAGAGGACCAGGCGAAAGAAGGCCGAAGTTGAGGGGGAGGTAGTCGCGAGGCGTGAGGCTCCCCGGCGGATTCAAGAAGTGCATCCCCCGTCGAAGATCATTGGGGACATCGACGAACGTACTACACGGTCAAGGTCCGGGAATTCCTCTCATTTTGCTCATCTTGCTTTTGTTGCCACCTTTGAGCCCAAGGACATTGGACATGCTTTATTTGATGCAAACCGGGTCAATTCTATGCATGAGGAGTTGGAAAACTTTGAGAGGAACCGGGTGTGGGAGTTAGCCGAACCTCCTCCAAATTGCCATCCCATAGGAACCAAGTGGGTGTGGAAGAACAAAGAGGGAGAGAATGAGATGGTTGTGAGGAACAAGTCCGGACTTGTTGCTCGGGGGTTTAGTCGGAAGGAGGGGATCGACTATGAGGAGACCTTTGCTCCCGTGGCCCGTCTTGAGGCAATTCGGATCCTTCTAGCCTTTGCCGTGGCTAAAGGGTTCAAGTTGTTTCGGATGGATGTGAAGAGTGCCTTTCGAATGGGGTCATAGAGGAGGAGGTATATGTGAAGCGCCCACCCGGGTTGGAGAGCGAGTTGTACCCACACGGGGTGTACGGAGTTGAAAAGGGCTCGTATGGGTTGAAACGGGCGCCCGTGCTTGGTATGGGAGATTGAGAGGTTTTCTCGTTGAGCGAGAGGGTTTGTGATGGGTACCGTGGATAGGACCTTGTTTCTCCTCAAGCATGGAAATGACTTGTTGATTGTTCGGATATACGTGGATGATATTGTCTTTGGTGGCTCGTCACATAACCTTGTTGCCAAGTTTGCGGATGAGATGAGCGGGGAGTTCGAGATGAGCATGATGGGCGAGTTGCGGTACTTTCTCGAGCCGAGATCAAGCAAGTGAAGGACGAAACATTTGTGCACCGGACCAAATACACGAAAGGCATGTTGAGGAAGTTCCGGATGCAAGATGTGAAGCCGATGTCGACTCCCATGGGGAGTACGGCCACTTTGGATGCGGACGAGGACGGAGAACCGGTGGACCGGCGGGAGTACGGGAGCATGATCGGCTCCCTTCTCTACTTGACCGGCGACGAGGCCGGACATACGGTTCGGCGTGTGTCCGTGCGCTCGTTTTCGAGCTTCGCCGAGGACATCACATCGACGGGCCGTCAAGAGGATTTTCGTGTACCTACGATCCGCCCTCGGTCTTGGCCTTTGGTATTCTTCCTCCTCGACTCTCTCTCTTCATGGTTTTTCCGATGCGGATTTCGCCGGTTGTCGAGTCGAGAGGAAGTCTACTTCTAGTACTTGCCGAGTTTCTTGGGTCTTCGTTGGTTTCATGGTCTTCCCGCAAGCAGTCTAGTGTAGCTCAGTCTACCACCGAGGCAGAGTATGTTGCGGCCGCGAGTTGTTGTTCCCGGTTGTTGTGGATTTTGTACACTTTGAGAGACTTTGGTGAGGAGTGCACCCAGATCCCACTTCTTTGTGATAGCACCAGTGCCATAAGCATAGCCAAAAACCCTGTGCTTCACTCCAGAACCAAACACATAGAAGTGAGGTATCATTTCTTGAGGGACAATGTGGAAAAAGGAACAATTGTGTTGAGTCATGTCCCTACCCAACATCAGCTAGCCGACATCTTTACAAAGCCTCTCGACCAAGCTACTTTTGTGCGCTTGAGGGGGGAACTTGGGATTTGTTGCCCTTTCTAGTTGATTCTTGGGGTTTTTTTTCTTTTGTATCATATGTATCATACCATGTTTACTTTGATGTATATACATGCTTTGCTTGATGTATAAACCATGGTAGGATAGCCATCTTGTCATATATCATGTTGCATTTGTATCATATTGCATTTTAGGATGATGAGCTTCTTTCATATGCCTTATTTGAGTCTCTTTGGCTATTTGTGAGATATTGGTCATATGTGTGGAGAAATGGTGATGTGAGGCCATGCTCTTGGAATATTTAAGATATATGTGTGGTGAGATAGCCCTTTTTGAAATAAATGCGAATCTTGACTAACTTTTGGTGAAATGTGCTCCACTCATGTGTAGTAGTGTATCCATGTCACGTTTTGGTCTAAATGTGCTTTCATGCTTAGATTGTGCTTGGATGTCTGTTTCTTGCAATTGGGCCAAAGGCCGATATCATTGTGAATGTTTAGCCTATGTTGCATTCATGGGGGAGCATAAGCTTCTTTTTGCCACAAAGGCACTTCATGTACCATGAAATGAATTAATCTTGAAAAGAAGTGTGTATGTTTGAAAAATGCTCCATCCATCATGTCTATGCTTAAAATGTCTTATCTTTCACATATGGGTGCAAAACATGTTGCATGATGTTCACCAGTGGAGAAGTCTCCCCGAAGTGGACACATGGCTCATGAGCTTTGACATGACATGCTTTGCTTTCTGGGTGTTTGCCATGATCTTTTGCTGAGAATTTGATATCCTTGTATGATCTTTGAATGGAATGCATGTTTGTGGCTCAAGTGTGACATGGATAGGCTTTTACATGTGAGGCGAGCCTTCTTTTGGTAAAAATGCTTAAATCTGAAAATTTTGCTTTGTCACATGCTTGTATTTTCATATATTACTTGTGGCAATGCTTTGACTATGCTATGATTCATATGTGTGATCTTTGTCTCATTTTTTAGCCTTTGACACTAGATTTGACCTATTTGAGAAGCTCATGTAGATGTTTATATGCTTTGTTTTGCATTTCTGCATTTTCACCTTGATTCATACATTGTCAACAAGGGGGAGAAGAGGTGAGCTTAATGAAAATTCGAAGAGGTGAGCCAAAATTTGGAAGTTTGCATCCACATGTTCGGGGGGGAGCTTGCATTTGTTTAGGGGGAGCTTTCTTGCTTGTTTTCGGTGTGGAGTTTGTGCTTTGCTTGGCTTGTGACCTTTTTTCGCCTTTCTTCGGTTTTGGGTCATGAGTTGAGCTTCTTTGTTTTTCTTTCTTCTTCCTTTCTTTCTTTCTCTCGAATTTCATTTCGCGTTGTGTGTTGTCAATGCACTCATCAAGGGGGAGATTGAGGACCGGGAGCGTCCGGTGGTCGTTGGATGACCGCTCCTCGGTGATGAGTGATTGACAACGGGTGTTGGACCGACTCTTGGCTTAGTGCGCGCGAGTGTAGGCTGCAGCCTAGTTCATGTTGTTGCGGGTGAAGAACGGGCGCGAAAGGTCTTCGGCCTTGAGGGACCTCCGGGAGATGGAGAGACAAGTAGGCTCGGTTCGAGGGACCCGGTGGATAGCCGGACCGGGTGCGGGCCACATGGTGGCGACGCGAGCAAGACGAAGTCATGGACAATCGAGCCGGTGCACGGTGGCGGTCGAGTCAAGTGGTTTGGCGAGATCCGGACCGAGCACGCGGGGTTTGGTGGTTTGCCCACAAAACCATCGGAGGACGGTTTATTGGTTTGGGCCTCAAAACCAAGTCCGAGGGCCCAACACGACGGAGACGGGATCCGGCGTGTCGGGGAAGCTTCGAGGCGGAGGACACGCGGCGAGATCGCATGGCTTGCGTCGGGAGGATGCGGGGTGCAGCAAAGGTGTGGCCGTCGGATGGCAAGACCCACAAACATTACCTAAATGCCCCTACATGGGTTGTATCGCCGTAGTTAAGTTAGGGGTAGTCGAGTCATTTACCACTCCTGTGGACCCGATATATAAGCCATGAGTGTGTGTGGTTGGTGCTCTCTCTCCGGACTTAGGGTTTCATTTCCTCCCTCTCATTTCTCATTTTCGTAGCTATTCTCTTCTCCATTTTCTCTAGGCTAGCATGAGAGCTTCATGAGAGATTTGTTGAGAGGGATGGATGCTAGGGCGGTATGCTAGACCTTGTGAATCTTTCCTGGTTTGTATAGAAGATTCGGAGTTGTGTTTTTCATGGTCTTTTTGTGCTTGTTTTCGTGCCTTTGTTCTCGGTGTGATTCCACGGATTTAAGTGGGTTTCTCCCCGGATTTCTTTGAGGGAAACATGGATAGATGTCTCGTGCATCTTTGTGATTGATCTTGTGCCCTCAAACACGGAAACCACTTCGATTCAAGGATTTTCGTTCCGTGCTCTAGCTTTTGGTGGTGCTCAAAGGATTTGCGATCCCGGTGATTAGGGAGTTAGGAGGCAAGATTTTTGGGCTATAGCATCCTTGTGTGACGCTTTTCAAGTCCCCAAACCCTTGTCTCCACAGCCTTCAACCGTTTGGGAAATCCGATGATGATTTGGGGGAGTTGACCTTCGAGGTCGGGCCGTTTTTCTCGCTCCGTCCGTGCCTCGCGGACGGTCCTCGTCGTCCCGGCGGACGGTTCGCGCCGCGCGTGTTCGTCGGGTGTTCTTCGTGTTCTTGCTCGCCTTTCGTTTCGATCCGTCGTGGTTTTGAGTTTTGGTTGGACGAAGTTTCGGACGGTCCGCGTGTCTTGGGGCGGACGGTCCGCGGTGTGCGGGCGGACCGTCCGCGTGCTCCCCGTGGACGGTCCGTTATTCGCGGTGCGTCTCTCCGGTGGTTCCGTGTATTTTATCGGACGGTCCGCGGTGTTGGTGCGGACGGTCCATGGCACAGCGGCCGGACGGTCCGCGTGGCCGGTGCGGACGGTCCGCCCTCCTGGCCGGACGGTCCGCCGAGCCCGTGTGCTTTGCTTCTTGGTTCGATTTCTTCCTTCCTTTCTTGTGCTTCCGCGTGTGCTTCAAGGAATCGTTCCTAGGACTAGAGGTTGATCCATAACCTAGTTGTCTTGGTGATAGGTGTGTTATTCGATCCATCACTTGTGTGTGACCGGGATTTGACTAGGGTATAGGCCGGGTTCTTTGAGAAGAATTTTTACCGACTCCTATTCACTCCCCCCTCTCTAGTCGCCATCCGATCCTTCGTTCATTGTTACTTTGCCTTCTCCGGCATCTAACACAACATCAACCAACTTAAGAAAGGGCCTACCTAGGATTATGTGATCATGATTACTATGGTAAGCATCAATAACAAAGAAATCAGTTGGTATATAATTTCTAGAGATTTTTTACTTTCATGTTGCAAGCAATACCTAGAGGTTTGATAGTTCTACCGTCTCCCATAATTAATTTCGTTGATGTTAGAGCTAAGTCTAGGTTGTGGTCTTGAACTTTATCGTAAATTTTAGAAGATAAGACACTTACTTGTGCTCCGATGTCGCATAAAGCTTTGCATTGAACTCCGTTGATCTCGCAACTCAAGTGTGGTGTCATCTTCTCTTCTTCGGATCCTATCGCGTAGGCTTCGGCGAGGCGAGCGTATGGCGATGCTTCGGGCTTGATCCCCATGATTCTCTTCACCTCGGCTATGTGTTCTGGATCCACTATGTCATCTCCAAAGAGTTTTTGGAAAATCTCACCGGTGGTCTGAAGGTCGTATGAATTTTCCGCTTTCTTCTCCGGTGGGAAATCCACTTCCAATGCTCTCGCCATTCCCTTTTGATTAGGGAACGGTCTTCTCTTGTCGAATACTTCTCCGTAATCGATAGGAACCCAATCCATTGGTTCGAACTCCCTTAGTGGCTTCGCGCTTGACATGCTTCGTTGTTTGTCTCATTTGGTACGACGAAGTCAATGCTCGGGGTAGTTCTTGACTTGATGTGTTCTTGTTCAAGCTTTTCCGCGATTGGTTCCTCTTTTGTGACTTCGGGGTTGCCTCCGTAGAAAATTCAGCACACTTCTTCTTCCTTGAATTATATTCCGGCTCTTCCGCAAGTCTTGTTTCCCAATCTCTTCGCATGCAGCCGCTTTACTAATTTTTTGTAGAAGTTGAGCGGCTTCTCGTCGGTGTTTTCTCCATGAGATCCCCACCGCACACATTTCGACGTGTTGCATGCAACTAGGAGTTAGGGAAAAGAAAAATATATGCAAGAGTACGTCACCGAAGAAGCCGAGTCTTGGTACTTGTTCGATCAACCCATTAAACTTATCCCGGGCTTGGTCTATCCCTTCCTCTTCTCCTTGCATGAAATTGATCACTTTTCTCCTTAGATGTTGGACCTTGCTAATTGGAAAGAACTTCTCACAAAACTTCTTTGTCAACTTGTTTCAATTGCCTTCAACTTCAAAGGACGCAAACGAGTACCATGTCTTTGCATTGCCGGCAAGTGAGTAGGGAAAGAGATTACATTTGAACCATTCATTGGGAACTCCTTTTTGACGCATCGTGTTGCATATCGTCGTGAAATTCCTTATGTTCTATATGGGTTCTCCGTAACCATCCCTTCAAACGGGTTTGCCGCCACCATCTCGATGATCTTGGATTTAATCTCATACTCGGTCGCTTCGAGCTTCGAATCCGACTCTTGTACTTTTATGTCTTCACATCGAGGGCTAGCGTAATCCCTTAGTGATTTCTCCGGTTCTTCCACGGGTTGATTAACGAACGCCATCTAGACAATAAGATAAAAACAAAAACAAAAACAAAAACAAAACAAGGGTTTTTCTAGATAATAGGTGTTAGATAAAACAAATAAAAGATAAACTAAAATATAAAACTAAGTTAAATGCAAATCAAACGATGTAAACTAGCTTGCTCCCCGGCAACGGCGCCGGAAAAAGGGGCTTGTTGACGCATAAAAGACGTATCCCTCTACAATCCGCAAGCGTACGGACCCCACACCTTTTTCACCACGGGATTCCCAAGGTTCTTGTCAATCCACGGAGCAAGGGGATTACAAGCGTTCGATCTACCTTCACACTCTAGCTACTCAAACTCTAACTATGATTGTTGACGGTGAAAATCCGTCAACCTAGCCTTGAGTTTACCTTCGGTGTTGGCATGAGTTTTATACCTTATCCATTGGTACTAACCCCCGTGGTATAACAAGTTCACGTGTGCATGCCGGTTTTGGAGTTTAGTGTTTATGCGGGGTTTTAGCGTTGAAAGCAAGACTTTCGGGATGAGTTCATTAAGCACCTCATGACAAGACCTTGAAGCCCCGTACAAGTCATGCAACGAAACAAACTTAACTCCAAGAAGCCGGGGACCCGATCCGAGAAGACGACAAACTCCGAGGACCGGACCGAGAAAAGTGCCGAATCTTGCAAGACAAGGAGCTATGCCCAATTCGGAGAGAAACCGACGACATGGACCTACATGTAGAAGGGGATAACATCCAGAAGCAAGGGAACCGACGTAGAGCAAAGGAGGCCTCGGCCGGGCCCGGATGGGCCCGGGCCGGCCGGCTCGGGCCGGTCGGCCCGGCCCGTCCGGGGCCCGGTGAGGCTCCCCTTTGCCCTAGCCGCCAATCGGGCTATTTATAGCCCATTTATAGCCCCCTGACCGAGAGCCACGCATCATACAATTCGTCATCGGCCGCCGAGGAGCAGAGAAGAGAGGGACACCATCTCGGAGAGGAGAGGGTCGAGCTAGTTGACTAGGGTTTCCCTAGCCGACGTGGGAACCTTGCACGGAAGACCACGTCGGAGTTCCCGGAGCTAGAAGCAAGATCAAGGAAGGATCCCGGTGGTGATCTTGTGTATGTATCATTGTTATAGTTGAATTATCAAGTTGAATCTTTTCTCAGCGATCAAGAGTTTCCTCGAAGATTCTCGTTTTTCGATCGGCTTTGCTTATTCCAATTCTATTCTCGAGATAGATTACATAGGGTGTTCTTGTATCCGCGGTGGCTAGAGGTACACGCCGGATCTTCCGAAAGAATCTCAACTTGTCTTTTGACTCGCCCTAAGCTCCCCGCATGAGTAGGGATACGTTGTGACAGAACGGGGTTTCCGAAAGGCGGATGTTTTCGGATTTGGACGGGAAACCATGATTTAAAGAGGCTTCTAATAAGATTCGATTTGCTACTTCTTCTCTTGCTTGCAACTTCAACAAAAGGCTTACCCCGATCCCTCTAGATCGGTTTATCTACCCAATCTTACTTTGTTTTCTCCGGTCTTTAGTAGATTAGATTAGTTTCGTGTCTTTTACCTAGATGCATTAGGGTTTCTTTTACCGAAGATTGAAGTTACTTGGCTTTACTAGATTAAGTTTTGCGTCACACATTTGTTCCACGGATTCGATACCTTGGGTTCACCACTCGAGGGAAGAAGGGTCCCTTGACTATGACAGGAGACTTGTCCGCTTGCAAGTCATGAACGAACTTTGATACAACTATTAACCGTCAACAAGCCCCTTTTTCTGGCGCCGTTGCCGGGGAACAAGTGATCAAGATTTGATTTTTTATTGCCTTTTTGTAATTTTTAGTTTTCTTTTTGTTTTTCTTTTTGCATCTACTAAATTTTGATCATCCTCAAAATACATCTAATCTAGTTTGTCTAACCCTTGTTTCTATAGATTTGTTTTTACTTTCTAGTTTTTGCATACTTTGTTTATTGCTAACCCTAACAGGAGATGGACGGCTACCTCTCCAACAAACCCGATAATTTGTGGATGATCCAGAAAAACTTTACAGGCTAAGGAGACGCGAAGCACATCAAGCTAAAAAGCTGGATTTTGTAGATTCGGAGTCGGAAGACAAAGGATCGCAGGAATCTCCGAAGAATTCACCACCTCAAAGTCTTCGGGAGAATCGACTTCCACCGATGGGTGACCAACCACCGCAAGAACATAAGATTGGGGAGCTATGCACCCCGGACATCATCGACCTACCAATCTTGAACCCGAAGAGATCGGAAGACCGTTCGAGATCAAGACCTCAACAATCCGCATGGTGCAACATTCACCCTTCACCGGTAAAGAGGATCCGAACCTTCACCTCCAAGCATTCATTCAACTATGTCAGACTTTCAACATGGATGGGGTGACTCAAGATCAAATGAGGGCAAGGCTTTTTCCGTTCTCACTTCTCGGGAAGGCTTTGCAATGGTTCCACTCTCAACCGGCGGAGACTATGCAAAATTGAAACACGTTGATGAAGGTTTTCATGAAGGCATACTACTCACCGGGTAAAACTCAAAGTTTGCGTAATAAGATTGCCACCTTTGTTCAATATCCTACGGAAACTATCTCGGAGGCATTCGAGCACTTCAACGAGTACACTCAGGCGGTTCCACATCACAAGTTCCCGAAGGAGGACCTCGTGCAAAAGTTCTATCAAGGACTCACCATGGCGTCAAGGACGATCATCGATGCATCGGCGGGAGGATCCATCATCGAACTTACACCGATGGAAGCTTTCACTCTATTCAAGAAGGTCGCGGATAATGACACATGGGCGTAGTCCGGGCGCCTACATCCGGTTCAACCCACCGGGAACGTCAAAGGAGTCTTGCAAGTGGAGAAGGAGAACATACTTGAAGGCAAGATCGACTCGCTCATGAGGAGGTTGGAGAAGATGGAGATGGAAAAGAAAGAGGCTCAAGACTTGAAGGCCACCGAAGCAAGGTCCACATGCGAAGAATGTGGAGAGTATGGCCATGTCCGCAAAGATTGTCCGGAGGAAGCCAAAGTGCTCGACTACATGAGGAAGGGAGAATTGCCGAACTTCCGCTACGGGCAAGGTAGGCCTCAATTTAATGCAAGCTCATCTATTCCTAACGCGGTTCCGCTTCATATACAATTGAAGGAGTTCATGGATGAGCAAGCTAAGATCAACAAGGACACCGTCACCAAGTTCAAGACCATAGACAAGGTGTTGGAGAACATCGATAGCAAGGTGACGGAGGTCGGAAGTTCCAATCATCAAGTGCTCAACATGATGAAGATGCTCGAGACGCAAGTTGGACAACTTGCGGGGCGCCTCACTAATGATGAAGGGAAGCTTCCGGGACAACCCAAAAGTCCCGAATCGGCGAAGGCCATTCAAACACGTTCGGGGAAGGAGTCCGAAGATCCGAACGTTCCGCGGGAGCAAGGAAGCTTAAACCATCCACCGAGGTGGAAGGAGTTGCTAAAGAGAAGGTTACGGGGATCGTCACCGAGGAACCCGAATTTGAGATGCCGGAGGAAGACACGAGGATACCTCAACTCAAGCCACGCTACTTCCGAGGTAAACTTGATAACCACTTTGAGAAGTTTGTGGAAGTTGTGCGTAGACTTAGCATCAACATGCCATTACTAGATGCCCTACAAGTACCTACATATTCTCGTTACTTTAAAGATATACTTGCAAATAAATATGAGATAGCAACAGTCGGGGTAGATCATGCCAAGATGTCCGAGGAGTGTAGCGCCGCTATTGCTAATGGGCTAGAGAAGTAAAAGGACCCCGGGGTGCCCTACAATTCCATGTTCGGTTGGTTCTTTCAACTTTGAGAAGGCGTTATGCGACCTTGGAGCTAGTGTGAGCGTCATGCCGAGGGATGTGTTCGAGAAGCTACGCCTACCAATGGAGCCTACGGGTATATGTTTGGAGTTGGGAGATAACTCCATTCTCTATCCCTTGGGCATTGCTGAAGACGTACCCGTGAAGGTCGGACACCACTTCATCCCCGTCGACTTCATTGTGCTCGAGATGGGAGAGAGGGAGAAGCCGCCGCTCATCCTTGGGAGGCCTTTCCTCAAGACCGTGGGAGCTACTATTGATGTTGGCAAGGGGGAGATCATGTTCGATATCAACAGAGAAAGGAGTTCCTTCAAGTTCCGTCCAAGAATCGAGGCATGCAACATGATTGGAGTGAAGGGAGAACCAAAGCAAAAGGAGGGGCTGAAAAAAAGGAGCCGAAAAATGAATGTAAAGAAAATGAAAGAAGGTGTTGCATCCGTCAAGACAAAGGAAGAGAAGCGACTCGTGAAGACCAAAAAAATGACTAAGCCGGAAGACAAGCCCGTGCCCAAGATGGTGCGGAAGTGGGTACCCAAGATTGCAACACCCACAAAGAGCGTTGATCCGGAGTAATCAAGTGAAGAAGTCTAGCTATAGACTATAAACGAAGTGCTAGGCGGGGAGGCAACCCGTTTTGTCGAGTCAAGAATAAGCTACGGGAGGACAACCCGATTCCAGGTTTTTCGAGTCTTTTTAATAATTTAGTTTCGAGTTTTATTACGCAAAGACATTAGACTTAGAAGTGGTTGAACAATATTAGAGACATAATTCTTGATTGAATGTTTTGCTTTATCATAAACCCTTTGCATGAACCCTCCTACGTGCTTGTTTGTTCTTTTCTTTTCGAGAAACCTCAACCAAATAATTTCAAAACCTAAATCAACCTTTCACCCTCATTATGGTGCTGAGGTTGACTTATTTTTTATGCTAAAACCACACGAGTAGAGCCACGATTTATATTTAGGTGTTAATAAACTTCAGCACGTGGTAGAACTCGCGTGAACCTAGAAATCAAAATTTTTGGTTGGTTTAAAAATCTATATCCTTGGTTTTTCTAGGATTAGAATTTTTCTAAGCCTCATCTAATTTTGTTTTATTCAAAATATTTCTTATTTAGCCAAAATTAGAACCTAAACCTATGCCCCCATGATCAAGCGGGAAAAGTTTGCTCTCAACCGATGAAGGCAAACTATACCGGTGAGACCGAAATCAACGTAGTCGAAAAATATTTTCGACTTACATTTGTTTTTAATGGTTTAAAAACTTCTCTAAAATTATGTTTGATCGCTTGCATGGCTCTGAAAAATATTTTAAATTTCGAATTAGAGGAGTACTTAACCTTAAACATACCTTAATGGAGGCAATCTAGTTTGAATTAATCATGCATGCACCATTGGATTCCCTTTCATCAACTTTCACCAATTCCACATGCAAAGGACAAGCATGGTGGGCAGCAAGCATCAACTTTGCAGGAATTTCATGGTGGCATGTGAAGCAAGTGGAGCTAGGGAGCATGGACATGACCCAAAGCATGAAGCATCAAGTGGAAGGACCAATAATGCAAGAAAAGGAGTGGACGAGAGCGTTTGGGCGGTGCAACTCGTGGAGCACACGGGGGGGAAAGTTGCAGAGGCGAAATGATCGTGCTTTGGAAGAAAGACGAGGCGGGGAGGTGCACCGAGGCCCCCGGGCCGGTCGGCCGAGGACAGCCGGCCTACCCTATTTAAGGAGCCCCCGGCTCCCGTTTTCTCGCAGCAAGCTTCCCTCTCCTTCCTTTGTTTGTGTCTTCAAGTTTGTGTGCCCAAAACCTCCATAGACATAGCTAACCTTCAAAAGCTTGATAGCTCAAAAACAATCCACATCCTTAATCCACTCAAAGTCCACATCCGAAGTAAGAGTTTAAGTGCCTAGTTACCGGTTGCAACCCGAAGTTTTAGTAGAAGAGAAGAGTGCAGCAACCATGTGGAAGAAAACCACAAGTCTCTTCTCCAAGAAGAAGGGTGCATCGTCATCCAAGCCGTCATCAACGACGTCTTCGAGGAGGCACTCGGTTTCCGAGTCTCCCCGGAGCATGGAGACGGATACGGCACCACCGAGGAGGAACGATGCTCTCCTCCTTGGTGGTATGAGGGCTGCAAGAAGCACGTCCATGAGGTTTACCGAACCTCAAGGGCACACGAAGGAGCAGCCCGCGCCACCACGACGATGGACCCGTTCGACCGCGCCACCTCCTTACACTCCGATATATTCTTCGTACGGATTCATCATCTTGTCATCGGAGGAGGAGGAGAGGCTCTCTCGTCTTGAGAAGAGGCTTGTGCCCAACGTCGAATTCGACGACCAAGCACTCTACACCTTGGGTTTTGGCACTGACATATACTACATGTTGGGGCACCTTGGATGGGTGCAATTCTCCAACGGAGTATCGGCGGACACCCACAAGGGGTTCGCCTTGGAAATTTTAATGACCATTGCACCTATCCTTGATGATGGGGTGCAAAGCTTGTCATTCCGTTTGGAGGGAGTCCAACAAGTGGTTCCCTACGAGCATGTTAGGGAGCTACTTGGATTCCACAAGGGAGCTCCGGAGAAAGTTGACGTGCCACCCGGCATGTTAGCGGGATTTTGGAATATGATCTCCGGAGAAGCCCATCAACAACGCAATTGCATCCGCAACCCCATTATCCGGATATTTCACTCTTGGATGTGCAAGAGGGTATTGGGGAGATTGAAGGAGACGAAGGTGACCAACACGGAGTTGAATTGGCTCTACTCGGCTTTAATTGCCAGGCAGCCAATAGACCCCTCTTACCTTATGATCAACCGTTGGTGTTGTGAAGCAACATCGGGGGCGGGACATATCGGTTCGGGGTGTTACCTCTCCATGTTGGCCTTCTCCTTACGGCGGGGATCGCAAGGAACCCCGACCATCCTTTGCGTGGTACCTCTCTTGGCATTGAGTATTTGCGGCGAGGCAAATACATTAGTGGAGATGAGAGAGGAGGTTATCGTTTGGCCATAGTGAACCTACCCCTTCCCGATGAGAGGCTTAGGCTTTTCACCGAAGGGAGGGAAGATTGGTTGGAAGAGGGACTCCTTGTCCCTGCAAGGAAGAACAAAAGAGGAAGAATCGTAGAGGAGGGAACATCCTCCGCACAAGCGAGTGGAGCACAACCCAATGTGCAACCATTCGGCGGGATCCCTCCTCGGCCAAGTTATTACGGAGGGCCACAAGAGCAAGCATGGGGGGGTGGTGCACCGGTACCCCCGCCAAATTATGTGGTGCCCAACGCTAACTTCGCGGAGCCCTACGCACAATATCCCCAACCACAACAAAGCATGGCCATCATTGGAGGGTATGTTGCAAAAAACGCCCAAAACATCGCAGCCATCCAAGCCAACGCGGCTCAACTTGGCGAAGACAACGCAAATATTGCCTATGAGCTCGGACGCCTTCACCTAGCGGAGCCGAATCAATTCGTCGGAGGGAATGTCCAATCGTATTATGAGCAAGGGTATTACTATCAAGATCATCAACACCAACCACCGACGGAGGACTAGAAGATTTAGGAACTTTAGTTTTCTTTTCTTTTCTTTTTCTCTGTAATTTTCAGCTTTTGTTTATGTGTGTTTGCGTAATATTTTCTGTTTTATTTAAATTTCAGCAAGCGTGTTTGTTTACTTTCAGTTTGTATTTCAACTTGATATCATTATTAATAAAGACACCACCTTGATTATATCATGGAAAAGTTACAAAAATTTGTGCCATAATGATATATGATTATAATTGCCGCTTTGTTTATCTTTGTAATTGATCTATGCATGTTTAAGCTAGTGCTCTCTTAAAATACGAATCTGAATTTATTTAAATGGTAGCTTAATCTTCAGCGGAGGTTATGATTAAAATAAAGACCCATGGTATTTTATGTGCTCTCAAGTTATGAATAGATTAAAGATGTCTTTATGCTCAAAAATATCGCTAACCTCGTCATAAATATCACTTGTGTGTTGCTCAACCTATCCAAAGCCTAATATATATTTGAGTGCATAAACCTTATTGTACAAGATTTATTTTTGAGTGAGTTATTGCAGGCCATGATTTCTCTGGCCCGAGACTAAGAAGCTGGTCATTCCGTTTTTGCGTATCTATCTTTTTGCTAGCCTTTTATCCGTGCATTGTGTATCCCCACATCGGAGATCTCACAAACCTCGCCGGATATCCACCCTTAAAACCAAATATCATCTTTTGTGATTACCTCCTTGACCACAACCTATCGTTGAGAATGGATCATCAATTCAAGGAAGATCGCAAGACGGTGCCAACATTGAAGATTTCAAGTATCTCTCTAAGGAAAAATATTTCCGGTACCTACCTTATTTATCGCCTCTTTGCTCGAGGACGAGAAACGTCTAAGCATGGGGGAGGAGGTAGGTACGGTGGAGTTTTAGAGTTCATATTGGAGCAATTTTAAAAAAAAATGTATGAAAGAAAATTCAAAGGCGATGTACGTGACTTCCAAGGTGAAAGTCTCACAAGAAAAAAATATATATATAATGAATGAATGAAAGAAAGAAAGAAAGAAAGAAAGAAAGAAAGAAAAGAATGAGAAATATGAGAAAGAGAAAAAAATATGAGTATGCGTAAAGTGAACTCCCCGGTTCTCTAAGAGTGCATTCAAGGCTTCAAGTTTAAAAGATCCATTCTCATTTTCCAACCATGTGCAATCCGATAACGAGGACTTCCTTTGTGCCTCGGGATCACTCTTTGCCATTTGCACATGTCCACTCATCTAAAGTGTGTGTATTTTTCTCTTTCCCCTCCTTGACTTAACATTATTTTCCAATGACCTTTTTGACGAGTCACGGTAAGACCATGAGAAGCTTGTCTTGTTTTGACAACACCTCATTTATAAAATCTTGTTAGGACTAAACTTTCCCAAAGCTCCATATAAAGCCTACCACACATATATGTTATGAGAGGGAAAGGAGTAGAATATATAGGCTTGAGAGACAAGTGAGATGAGAGATCATGAGCAATATACAAGATGATTTAAATTTGTGAACTTGGTTTAGCTTTTCTTTATCTCGTTCTTTATTTCAAAAATTCGAGATCTACTTAAACTTTGTGAGCATGTTAATACTTGTGGGATAAGCTTAATAAGAATCTACCCTCCGTAGAGATGAAGGCTAGTACTTTATGGAACTTTAACGAATTAAAATTTTGAGAGCATTATGTTTTCTCATGTATGATCAAGTGCAAGGTTTAAACATTGTTTGGTAATGATGATATCCATCGAAGGCTTACTCGAGGACGAGCAAGGTTTAAGCATGGGGGAGATGTTGACGGTGAAAATCAGTCAACCTAGCCATGAGTTTACCTTCGGTGTTGGCATTAGTTTTATACCTTATCCATTGGTACTAACCCCCGTGGTATAACAAGTTCACGTGTGCATGTCGGTTTTGGAGTTTAGTGTTTATGCGGGGTTTTAGCGTTGAAAGCAAGACTTTCGGGATGAGTTCATCAAGCACCTCATGACAAGACCTTGAAGCCCCGTACAAGTCATGCAACGAAACAAACTTAACTCCAAGAAGCCGGGGACTTGATCCGAGAAGACGACAAACTCCGAGGACCGGACCGGAAAAGTCTCGAATCTTGCAAGACAAGGAGTTATGCCCAATTCGGAGAGAAACCGACGACATGGACCTACATGTAGAAGGGGGAAACATCCGAGAAGCAAGGGAACCGACGTAGAGCAAAGGAGGCCTCGGGCTAGGCCTTGATGGGCCCGGGCCGGCCGGCCCGAGCCGGTCGGCCCGGCCCCGTCCGGGGCCCGGTGAGGCTCCCCTTTGCCCTAGCCACCAATCGGGCTATTTATAGCCCCCTAACCGAGAGCCACGCATCATACAATTCGTCATCGGCCGCCGAGGAGAAGAGAAGAGAGGGACACCATCTCGGAGAGGAGAGGGTCGAGCTTGTTGACTAGGGTTTCCCTAGCCGACGTGGGATCCTTGCACGGAAGACCACGTGGGAGTTCCGGAGCTAGAAGCAAGATCAAGGAAGGATCCGGTGGTGATCTTGTGTATGTATCATTGTTATAGTTGAATTATCAAGTTGATCTTTTCTTAGCGATCAAGAGTTTCCTCGAAGATTTCGTTTTTGGATCGGCTTTGCTTATTCCAATTCTATTCTCGAGATAGATTACATAGGGTGTTCTTGTAGCCGCGGTGGCTAGAGGTACACGCCGGATCTTCCGAAAGAATCTCGACTTGTCTTTTGACTCGCCCTAAGCTCCCCGCATGAGTAGGGATACGTTGTGACAGAACGGGGGTTCCGAAAGGCGGATGTTTTCGGATTTGGACGGGAAACCACGATTTAAAGAAGCTTCTTATAAGATTCGATTTGCTACTTCATCTCTTGCTTGGAACTTCAACAAAAGGCTAACCCCAATCCCTCTATATCGGTTTATCTACCCAATCTTACTTTGTTTTCTCCGGTCTTTAGTAGATTAGATTAGTTTCGTGTCTTTTACTTAGATGCATTAGGGTTTTTTTACCGAAGATTGAAGTTACTTGGCTTTACTAGATTAAGTTTTGCGTCACACATTTGTTCGACGGATTCGATACCTTGGGTTCACCACTCGAGGGAAGAAGGGTCCCTTGACTACGACGGGAGACTTGTCCGCTTGCAAGTCACAAACGAACTTTGATACAACTATTAACCGTCAACAATGATTAAACTAGAAAACAACTAAACTACACTAGAGAGAATGATTAAGATATCAAGATAAAAGACACTCGCCCACGGGTCTATGATACTCGGCATGCAATCACTTAAAGACATGAAAACCAATCTAATCTATCGGGATTGTGACCACGGTTTCGCCCTTTCCCTCCTCTCGTACCGTCACTACGCGAAGGTATTCATGACTAGACCTATGATGGACACGGCGTATTGAATGAATCCAAGGAAGCATTGAGGCCTTTACTCCCTTTACGACATGGTAGCTAACCTTAAGCATTAAAGTATATTCAACACAAGATGATAGATAGATAATCCGACAAAGTATTATTACGTCTCAAGATCGATTACAACCCATGGACAAATAAGGAGATTACCCCATCAAAGTCTTGGACATAGCACCGTTGATCATGGCTTCCCTTCCGATGGTGTCTTCCTTCTTCTCCACGTGAGGGTGCTTCCTTCGAGGTGGATGATCTCCCTCGGGAGATCTCCCTCCTCTCTCTAGCTTGTGGATGGCCTCCGGTGTGAATGGCTCTCTCCCCGTTGAACGGCGGCGCCTCCGGGTTTTAGGGTTGAAGATCCTTCGGGTGCAAGGAAAGGGGGGTCGAACCGGCCACCGGGGGTGGGGGCTGGGTGGCCGGCTGGGCCGACCGGCCCGGAGCCTATTTCGGCCGGTTCGGTCGCCCCTTTGTTCCCGTGGGTCCTCGGGTGATTATGCACTTTGCCCCCTCCACTTGCATGATTTTGACGATGTCATCCTTGCGTCCAAGATGGAGGTTCTCTTCGCATGAAGTTCGGTCTTTTACGCTTCAATCCTCGGGGGTGTTCCTCGTAGCACTTCGGTCCATGCCACCTTTGGAAGTGATTTCATCAAGCTCATGAACACGAACAAGACTCCGTAAATGTTCCTTTGAACTTGTTGCAAATCCGTCCTTTATGTCCATGTTTTCCTACATAAAAACAACACTTCCAAATGCATGCACATAGATGAACTTGTTATATGATTAGTGTGCCTAGTGGCGGGTTAGTTCCATAATCAAATCCAAACCAAAGTGTAATGAACATGCTTGGTGCACCAAAATACATCGTCAACACGGGCCCGACTCCGCCGACCTAACAACAAGCCCGGCAGTCATGATCTGCGGCCCCGAAGACCTTCCCGAAGCTTGGCGTGCAATCGGTCCGGATATCACGAGATACTTCGTTTGTAATCCATAGACATAGACTACCATATTGCAACCGACCTTGTAACCTAGTCCGTCGGACTATATAAGGCAGCCTTGGACATCTTCCGAGGTCATCGCATCTTTGTTTTGGCTCTCGCGCACAAGCAATACAACACCACCAAGAACTCGGACGTAAGATTTGTATTCTCTAGAGGTCCAAACCGGTATAAACATTCATGTCTCTTGTTCCATGTACTCATCACATAACCATCTACGCTCTCTCGTTCTCGTTCCCTCCTAACCTCAAAATCAACCACATGCCTTTGGTAGGGAGAGGGGCTTTAGCCCCGATTGGTAAGGGGTATAGGTCTATCAAGTCCAACCGGGACTAATGATGAGAGACAAAAGTCCCCATAGTCTGGGTGAACCAACCTGGGCTAAAGGGGTCCTTTAGTCTCGGTTCATATTATGAACCGAGGCTAAAGGGGGGGGCACGTCGGCGCTCGCACCCACCCCCTTTAGTCTCGGTTGGTAATACTAACCATGACTAAAGGGTCTCATCTCTTTTTTTGTTGTTTTCGATTTGACCGTATATTCTAATTGTTGTCTAACCCGTATATGTATGTATACATATTTGCACTTGTATATATGTATACCTATCCGTATGTATCATATACGCACTTAGATTAGACTTATATATAAATTAAACCATATATATCTAGATATATAAACTTATAAATGTATATACACATAATAATTTATACACATGAAAATAAATAGTATTTTCTTAAACTAGTATATATACACCAAAACGCCACATAGTATATATACATCAAAATATCATTCAGTTCAAATTTCTAGTCTCAATTGGCTTTCCTCGGAGGTGAGTCGGTCAATTGGATGGTTGTCGTAATGATGTTTTCCTAGTGGATTAACCACCTCATCCATGAGGAATCCCATGAGAGCTTCTTGAATTGCCAAGAGACGATCCTTCTCAATGAGTGCGTGCCTTTTTACAATCCTTTGTAATTTGCAAAAAGGTTGATATAATACACCAAGCGATTAAATATACAAAAGAGGATAAAAATGATTTATTATCAATAGGTTTATTTTACTTACGCTATCATCATCCATGTTGCCAATGTAATGGTGCATGTGCTCACGGACGTAGTACCCGCATAAATTATTTCTTGGTTCTTGTCTCAAACACTAAAGTGGAGAGGAAAACAGATTATCAAATACTAGTGTTATACATTTTAAATATTCTCAATCTGAAGTTATTATTTGTATATGTACCATACAATTAGTGACCCATCTAATTTTTTCTTGAAATGGTCCTCGTTGTTTTGCAATGAACTTGGTCCAAGATGCGAGGCAAAATAATAAAAGATACAATGTTAGTATAAAAGCTAAATATATATATTGCATTAAAGAAAATGTCATAGATAGAACTATTATTCGTGATATACATCTTGAAGGTCTTGGTATTATGAGGGATCTTTTCTCAATGAATCATACACATTGATGTTGCTATTGTCGAGATAGATCATCGAGGGTGTTCTTGTAGCCGTGGTGGCTAGAGGTGCATGCCTGACCTTCCGAGAGATTTCAACTTGTCTTTGGACTCGCCCTAGACTAACCCGCACGAATAGGGGTGCGTTGTGATAGAACGGTGGCTCCAAAAGGCGGGCATTTTCGGAGTCAGATGGGAAACCGTGATTTAAAGATGCTTTTTATGAGATTGAACTTGTTTACTTCTCCTAGGCTCGGAACTTCAACGAAGGCTTGATCCAATCTCTCTAGATTGGTTTATCTATCCCCCATATCTCTTGGTACCTCCGGTTTTCATAGATTAGATTCATTTTCATGATGTTCTTTAGATTAGATGCATAGGACTTTCCTTTTGAAGATCAAAGTTCTCGACTTTATTAGATTGATTATTGCATCGCACATTGTTCCACGGATTCGATACCTTGGTTCACACTTGAGGGAAGAAGGGTCCCTTGACTACGACAGAGGATTTGTTCGCTTGCAAGTCCACTTGGAGTTTAACACGAATATACACCGTCAAGAAGCCCCTTTTTCTCGGCGCCGTTCTTCGGGGAACAAGTGATCAAGATTCGATCTTTTATTGCTTTTTGTGTAATTTTCAGTTTTCTTTTGGTTTTTCTTTTTGCATCTACTAACTTTTGATCATCCTCAAAATCAATCTAATCTAGTTTGTCTAACCCTAGTTTTCTTAGATTTGTTTTTATTTTTGTTTTTTGTATATTTTGTTTATCGCTAACCCTAACAGGAGATGGACGGCTACCTCTCCAACAAACTCGATAAATTTGTGGATGATCCGAGAAAAACTTTACGAGGCTAAGGAGACGTGCAACACAACAATCTAGCAAGCTGGATTTTGTAGATTCGAAGTCGGAAGACGAAGGATCGTCGGAATCTCTCGAAGAATCAAAGTCCTCGGGAGAATCGACTTTCACCGATAGGAGAACAACCGCCGCAAGAGCGCGATGATCGGGGAGCTATGCACCCCGGACATCGTCGACCTACCAATCTTTAACCTCGCGGAGATCGAAGGGCGTTCGACATCAAGACATTCACGCTTCAACGGTAAAGAAGATCTCGAACCTTCACCTCCAAGCGTTCGTTCAACTATGTCAAACTTTCAACATGGACGGGGTGACTCAAGATCAAATGAGGGCAAGGCTCTTTCCGTTCTCGCTACTTGGGAAGGCTTTGCAATGGTTCTAGTCTCAACCGGCGGAGAGCTCGCGCAAAATTGGGTTACATTGATGAGGGCCTTCATGAAGGAATACTACTCACCGGGTAAAACTCAAAGCTTACGTAATAATAATGCTACTTTTGCTCAATATCCTACGAGGACTATATCGGAGGCATTTGAGCGCTTCAATGAGTACACTCGGGTGGTTCCACATCACAAGTTCTCGAAGGAGGACCTCGTTCAAAGTTCTACCAAGGACTCACCATGGTGCCAAGGACAATAATCATTGCATCGGCGGGAGGATCTTGTTAACACCAAAAATTGGTACGAAAAGGGACCGACTTGTGGGCCGAGTTTGGTAAAGAAGCGCCATTCGGCGAGAAATTCTCCTCAAAGGATTCAGGTAAAGATACTTGCGGTCGGTAGTACGCCATCATTCGGCGAAGGGCCGTTTGCGCTTAAGAAAGGAAGCATTCGGGAATACGTGATGACGTGGCCCGAATATAAGGAAGGGACGAATTGATGAAGGGTGCGAGATGGACTTTGGCGCCGGGACATTAATTTAGGTAATGAATGTTGTACTCGTAGTCGACCGAGAGTCGTGTTAGGACAAGGGTATAAATATAAACCCTTGGTGTCTGTAATAGGGATCGAACAATTACACAACAAAACCGGCCCCGAGCCAACCTTTGAGTCCTTTATTCGAGTCATCGAGTTCTTCGAGAGGAGCTATCGATCCGTCGACCTCCGTAAGTACCGGCAACCTTGTATCATGTCTAGTATCATGCGGTGGATTTAGACCGTGATGCAAATAGTCTTGTTACCTTGATTAGTATCATGCAGTGGATTTAAGCTTGGTTCAAGAGGGTTTCCTGTTAGATCATGAGCCATGTGGTAGGCTAAGATCTAGCTCGAAGCTAGTTATCGGCTCTATTAGATTTGGAAAGATCTAATAGATTCATTAAGTTACCAAGTGTTGCTTTGGATTTTGCTTTATGTTTAATTCATGTAACACTCCTTTGCCCAATCTAGATCGATTAGTTTCGGCTCTATCTCTTTGAGATCCATGTGATGTGCTTTCAAAATCTTTGGTTTATTGTAAAAGATCAAGTGCTCTCAATAGCCGAATTTAGATCAATCTAGATTGTTACGTGTTGCGGGTTCAAGCTTGTTGACTTTTCAAATGTTTGTTCCTTCTCCACGGAACCCGGATCGATTTGCATGCCATATTCGGCAATTCTAGCACTAGTGAAACGTGTTTATAAGTTTGTTTTAAATAATGTATGCTTTTAGCCTTCAACGTTTAGATTGTATCATACGGTGGATTGATCTATTCTTGGTTGATGGTGTGGTTTCAAACAAGTCGTATCATGCGGTGGATTAACTTGTTTGATATCACGCTTGACGGGTTTGAAAGTACCTAGACATGCAAGTAGACTAGTGCTTTTGGCCTATGCATGCTTGTTTACTTCAAATTTATAATCATGCTTTCACCTTATTTATTTTATTGTAATTTATCCTCGAAAATTGGTCATGACCACTTGCGAGCAATGTTGTTTAAACAAAGACCGATCCTTTGTCATGTTTACATCATGCATTCGGCTATATCCTGGTTTCATGTTTTAAAGTTCCCGAATGATATTCAAGCTGCGACGGATAGCTTGTTGTAGCTATATGTCATTTTAATTGGCTTTGTGGCCATAAATAAGGAACTGTCTGGTACCACCCGGCAAGTTCCAGGTTTTATCTAACTGCTTTTCATCCTTTGTCAGTTTCAGGAAAATTGATTGGCACGCTTTGGATTTGGCACGTGTGTTAAGCCGGCTTCATTCGGCTTGCTGTGTGCTTGGCACGAGGTGCTGATTTTGCGTCAACACAATTTTTGGCACGCCTGGTGGGACCATCTAGCTGATCAAGATGCCTGATATTCATGATGTCATGGATGTCACCATGGATGAGCTGTCTCCAGAGCAGCAAATGCAATTGAAGGATGCCATTGATCAATTTCAGTAGAAGTGCCTAATGTCGTTTGCTAAAAACAGAAGTGGTGTGCCACATCTTAAGTCTGACATGCCAAGGGTTCTACTACCAGGAGAACCTGATACCACATCAGCTGAAGAGAAACAGGAAGCTATGAATGCAGTTTGGCAAACTATGGAAATCATAATGGCTAAAGACCATACTGCTTTCTTGAATATGTTTCGACAAATGATGGTTGGTGTCTTTGGCCCAGACATGGAAAGGGTGCTTGGTTGAGTATCACCCCAAGGACCTACTGTGGAGATAGGAGAATCAAGTGTTGCTTGTCAATAGCCAACCGGTTAGAGATGCAAGTGCTCGGCCGCCTCTCGCAAAGTATGGGAGGTCGGCCAACCCGGCCGCCTCGCAAAGTACGGGAAGTCAACCAATCTAGCCGCCTTTGCAAAGTACGGGAGAGGTCGGCTAATCCAAAGAACGAGAACCCTTATCAGGCAATGCCCAATAGGCCTACTTATGGAGAATTGGCATTCGGCTCTTCTGGAGTTCCACCTGGCTGTACTTACAAGATAGCCCCAGAAAATAATAGGCTACAGAAGAACATGTATGGGGGTGGATATTCAGAATTCATGGACTACGGTGCCATTGATGCTTTCCCGAATCCTGGATATGGTACGGCCACGGGAATGCCTACTTTGGGCCCTACCGGAAGGCCAGGAGATCAAGACACTAACGTTGATCTTATGGTGCAGAAAATGGCCAATGTGTTACAAAATCAATTCGGTCCGAAACCCAAGAATCAAGGGCATGTGTATACATCTCCTTTCCCAGAATGGTATAACAGGGTGGATTTGCCACACAGGGTGAAAGCTCCTGCAGATTTCACAAAGTTTTCTGGGCAAGATGATACTAGCACTGTGCAGCATATAGCCTGATATTTGATGCAGCTTGGGGAAGCTTCAGATGATGAAGCATTCAGGATCAGATATTTTCCCTTATCACTGATAGGCCCGGCCTTTACATGGTCTGCTTCTTTGCCTACTCAATCAATCTATTCCTGGAAGGATTTGGAACAAAAGTTTCATTCTCATTACTTCATTGGCAGTAATGAGAAAAGCTAATTGATCTAACCACCCTGAGACAGAGGCATAATGAGACACCCATGGAGTTCCTCAGGATGTTCGGGAGAGACTAAAAGCATGTGCTTCTCTTTGAATCTACCGGATGATCAATTGGGCGATATGGTCGTAGGTGTATGTCGCCGGCTATTCGGCATGGAGTTCGATAATCTTGGCCAATTGTCACACAAATTGTCATTGATGAGCAACCAAGCTTAAGGCTTCAAGAAAGACTCTAGGTTTGCCAAACACGGTGATATAGCTTACATCTACAACCAGTTCCTTGAAAGAGCCGATCAAGGATAGGAATTTAATGATGAAGTGAAAATAGTGCAGCTGAAATGGTGTGGGGCAAAGAGCCGTTAACGTGAACCAAAGATGGGTCAAACAAGCTAAGGGAACCTATGATTTTGATGTGACCAAGGCTGATAAGCTCTTTGAGTTCCTTGTAAAGGAAGGCCGAATCAAGTTGCCAGAGGGGCATTCTATGCTTCGGCCTGATGGAGTCAAAGAAAAGAGATACTGCGGGTTTCACGACGAGAATTCTCACTCCATCAATGAGTGTAGGGTTTTCAGGATGAGAATTCAAAAGGCTATCCAAGAAGGTCATTTGAAGTTTGACAATAAGATGAAGTTGGATGGCAATCCTTTCCCTCAGAACATGATTGGGTTTTTAGTCAACATGGTGACTGCTGAGGAAAAAGGAAAAGTGAAGGTTTTGACTTCGGCGAGGGCAAAGCAGGATGGATCAGTTGACCCTGGTCAACAAGTAACAGTTGAACAAGTCAACAAGGAAGTGCCTCGCATCCTGAAAAGTCCAATTGAAGTGGGGGAATCTTCTAAACCCAGGGTGACTTCGCGTATTCTCCTTAACAAGTGGCAGCGTCAGCAAGAGAAAGAACGCTACCAGAAACAAAAGTACGAGGAAGAGAAGCAAAGATATGAAGAAGAAGTGCACAAGAAAGAACGAGAAGAGCATACATGAGAGCAAGAGCGTGCGCATTGGGGATGTGCATTCTTCAGGCGCTGCTGGAACGAAGGTTTGAAGCTCCCCACGTTGAACAATTGTCCCGAATGCGGTGACAAATATAGCGAGTATAGGCGGGGATGCGTCAATCGCCGATCCGTCCATGAAAGAATTGGAAGGATACACCCTAGTGACGGTCGGTGCATAAAAATAAATGAAGTTGATAATCACCCAAGAAAAAGATATGCGATCATAGGTGGGTTGATCATGAAGAACAAGAGCGTGAATATGTCCGGCGAGAAAGGACGGTGGTGCCCACCCGGCTTAAGGAGAAGCCAAATGAGAAGAGTTCAACGCTTGAGAAATTAGGAGTTGAAACGAGCGGGGATCAAGAGGAAACGGGTGTGGCGTCCCAAAGATAGGCTCGATGGATTTGATCGTTCGGCTCCAACGTGCATGGTATGCTTCTTGCCGAATGAATTCATGGCTCCAGCTAATCAGGTTGTGCAGGAAGAGGCATCGCCAGACATCGATGAGGCTGAGCAACTTGGGCTGATGCACAACTGGTGTTGGCCAAACAAGCAACCTTTGACAAGCCAGCCAAAAATCGACACATGAGACCGCTGTACTTGAGGGGATATGTCAATGGGAAGCCATTGACCAAGATGTTCGTTGATGGTGGAGCTGCGGTCAATGTGATGCCGTATACTACATTCAGGAAGCTTGGAATGGGCCTTGGGGATTTGACGCCAACAAGTATAGTTCGAATATGTTTGGGCCTCTCTTGTCGGTGTTTGCAACGGTGCTCATGTCATCGGTGCTAAATTCAAGCTCCTCCTTGAGATCTCTCAAACTTTGGTCTAGGAACCTTTCTAACCTGTCTAGACTTATTGCTAACTGTAATATGACAGTTGCTTTCTTTGATAGATTGGAAGAAATCAGACCTCTGTGCTCCAGTGAATTGAAATTTAGGGTCATCATCAAGGAGCACATCATTTCTCTTCTGAGAATGCAAAATCATTACTAGAAGCAGAGATTCACTCAGAGGGTTATGCAGTTTGGGGATGAGAACACCAAATTTTTTCACTCCATGGCCACTGAGAGATATAGGAGAAATGTCATTTCCCAGATTGTTGATGGATCTGGAAGGATTGTCCGGGATCATGGGGAATTAAGCTCCATTCTTTGGCAGGAATTCAAAAGGAGGTTGGGCTCCTCGGTGGGGGTATCCATGCAGTTTGATCTTTAGGATTTAGTCCAGAGCTACCCCAATCTTGAGTTTTTTTGCCTCCCCTTGTCCACTAAGGAAATTGATGAGATCATCCTTGATTTTCCTACTGATAAGGCCCCTGGCCCGGATGGGTTCAACAATCTGTTCTTCAAGAAATCCTGGCATATCATTAGAGGAGACATGTACAAGCTCTGTCAGGATTTCTTTCATCATCAGGCTGACCTCAAGAGTATCAATCATTCCTTCATCACCTTGGTTCCCAAGAAGGATAATCCTGAATCTGTGAATGATTTTAGGCCAGTTTCTCTTCTAAACTCATCCATTAAGCTCATCTCAAAGCTGCTTGCTAACAGACTCCAGTCTATTGCTTTAAAGATTGTTCATGAAAAATTAGTATGGTTTCATCAAAGGAAGAACTATTCAAGGCTTGTCTTCGGTGGGCTTTTGAATTTCTTCACCGGTGTCACCACTCTAGAAGGGAGATTATAATCTTGAAGTTGGACTTTGAAAAGGCCTTTGATCCTGGTTGAACACTCCACTATTTTGGAGATGCTTCATGCTAAAGGCTTCCCCCGAAGTGGTTGAGGTAGATTGAGGAGTTGCTTGTCCACTGCCACTTCCTCTCGTTCTTCTTAATGGCATTGCTTTGGAAAAGACTTTAATTGTACCGGAGGTGTTAGGCGGGGGGGATCCCCTCTCCCCTCTTCTCTTTGCCATTGCTGCCGATCTCCTTCAATATGTCATCAACGAGAGTATTATCTTGGCAATCTTCGCCCCCTTTCCCCCAAAGGTCCGGTGCTCCCTTCCCTATTGTCCACTATGCTCGATGACACCATCTTGGTTAAGCAAGCTAATGAGGATCGGTTGGTCCTCCTAAAAAGAATTCTTCACAAGCATTACCCTTTCTAGTGGCCTTGTGGTAAACTACCATAAATCTTGTCTCGTTCCAATTAATGTTTCTCCCGAGAAAGCTTCCTCTCGGCTCGATCTTTTGGTTGTGCGGTGGGCTCCTTCCCATTTACATACCTTGGTCTCCCCCGGGCCGACTAAGCCCCAAGTGAAAGATTATGCACCTCTAATCTGCAGAATTGAAAGAAAATTGTCGGCTTCTTCTCGGTTTCTTTCCTATCTTTGGAAGGTTGCAATTAGTCAACTCGGTCATCTCTTCGCTCCCCACTTATTACATGTGTTCTCCGAAGCTTCCCCTCACTTGTCATTGAGATTATAGATAAGCACGGGAAAAATTGTCTCTGTAGAGGCAAGGTCTTCAATAGTAAAAGGTACAATCTAGTTGCTTGGGATCCGGTCAAGAAGCCTAAAAACAAAAGTGGGCTTGGGGTCATCAACTTAAGCATACAGAATGATGCGCTTCTCCTCAAGCAGCTGCATAAATTCTACAGCAAGGCTGATATTCAGTGGGTTTCTCTTGTCTGGCAGAAATACTACAACAACATTGTTCCCCATCTGACAAGAGAAAAGGGCTCTTTCTGGTGGAAAGACATCTTTCGGCTTCACACTCAATTCAGAGGGGTTGCCATTTGCAACCATAACCGGGGGGACACTATCAGTTTCTGGGAGGATATCATTGATGGGGTCATTCATTCTGAAAAGTTTTCTCATCTCCTACAATTTGCTCGGGACCCTGCCATTTCTATGTTTGCCCTGAGGACGACTGATAACTTGCTGAGCTGTTTCAGAATCCCCATGACCGGGGCTCTTCAATTCCCTCCCATCAGCCCTGGTTCCAAGGATTCCTGGCATCTTATTTGGGGGCAGCGTAGGTTTCTGAGTAGCGACTTCTATCAGTACCAGTTTAGGGAGCTCAGGCCCAGTAGAGCAATTCTTGACATCTGGAAAACCAAATGCATCCCGAGGATCAAGTTTTTTGCCTGGCTTCTTCTCAATGATAGGCTGAATACTAGGAATATTCTGAGAAGAAGAAGGAAAGTGCTAGATGAAGGATACAATTGTGTCATGTGTCACAATAGTGAGGAAGAAAGCTACTTTGCTCGTCTCTTTTTCTCGTTGCCCCCCGCTTCGTTGTTAATAGATGGTTCGCCTTGGGTGTTGTTTGGGGGGAAAATCTAAGCGTCCACCGAGAGGATCTTGCAAGCCGAAGCTGTTTTTGGGCTCCCTTTCTTCGGGGAGATCTTTTTGATTGGTGCCTAGTGTATTTGGAAGCAGAGAAATGAAGTCATTTTTGACGGCAAGCCTCCACATCTCGCGGTCTGGAAGGCAAATTTCAAGGCACTGGTTCTGGAGCATTTTTGCAGATTCAAGTCAAGCCTTCATCCTTCGATCAAAAACTGGCTTAGTGCTCTATAGCTTCTCTTGTAGTGCTGCTCTGTTGCTGTGTTGCCCCCTTCCCTCTCTAGCTCCTGTAGTCTTTTCTGCTGTTGTTTCTTTCTTTGCTACTCCTCCCTCGTTGCCTAACCACTGGTTGGGCCGGATGTAAGTCCCTCCTCCTTGTAACTTTGTTTCCTCTTTTTAATATATTTCTCCTGTTGCCGGGGGGCGTTGCCCCACGATTTTCGTTCAAAAAAAAAAGTATAGTTCCGAATGATTTTGTTGGGAATCCTTCGGACACCAAGGTCCGTGTACATGTGGATCGATGATCGGGTCTAAGACCTTGCTCACAACCTTCTTTGTCATTGAGGGCAAAGGGGCATATAGCTTCTTCGCTTGGACGGGACCGGATCCATGCAAATTGTTGCATCCCATCTACCATGCATCGGCGGCTTGTTCAATGGGTGGATGATGATATAGAAGTGGTCCAAGCGAGATGATTCGTGAGCGTGGCTAACATGGAACCAGCTTTCTGGGAGTATCAAGGTATAGATTGCTTCTCAGGCAAGGACTAGGGTGAAGGTTCGTTGAACCGGTCGGTAGTGATCAACGTACCGATTCAATCAATCGGCTCTTATAGCAATTTTTAATGGATAATCCAATTGATGGAACTGATGGAAAGTTAGGACGTGGATTCATGTCGGCTGACAAATTGGAAGAAATTGATATTGGAGATGGTGATAAGCCAAGGCCGACATTTATCAGTGCTAACTTGGATTCAAGTTTCAGAAAAGAGTTGATCAAGCTACTGAAAGAGTACAAAGATTGCTTCACTTGGGATTATTCGGAGATGCCTGGTTTGGATCGTTCCATTGTTGAGCATCGGTTGCCAATCAAGTCTGGTTTTAAACCATATAAGCAACCTCCCCGAAAGATCTACAAAGATGAAGTATTGGCCGATGTGAAAAAAGAAATTGAAAGACTGATCGAAGCAAGTTTCATTCGGCCATGCAGATATGCAGAATGGATCTCTAACATTGTCCCTGTTTACAAGAAGAATGGAAAAAATGAGGGGTTGCATAGATTTTAGAGATCTGAACAGAGCTACGCCCATGGATGGACATCCAATGCCGTTGCCGACTTGTTGGTTGATGCCACTGCTTTGGACATAAAGTTACTAGTTTCATGGATGGCAATGCGGGGTACAATTAAATTTTTATGGCAATAGAAGATATATCAAAGACAGACCTTTAGATGTCCTGGACATATAGGCCTTTTTGAGTGGATTGTTATGACATTTGGGTTGAAAAATGCCGGTGCAACTTTTGAAAGAGCCATGAATTATATTTTTCATGAGTTGATCGGCAAAATTGTGGAGATATACATTGATGATGTCGTGATCAAGTCTTTAGATCATGAATCACACTTGAATGATGTGAGGAAAACTCTAGAGTGCACCCGTAAACATGGGCTTAAGATGAACCCCAACAAGTGTGCCTTTGGGGTTTCAACTGGAGAATTCTTGGGATTTTTGGTGCATGAGGGAGGAATAGAAGTTGGCAAGAAAAGCATGAAAGCTATTGATGAAGTTGTTCTTCCAGCCAATCTCAAGGAATTGCAATCACTACTTGGCAAGATCAATTTTGTGAGAATTTTCATTTCAAATTTGTCACAAAAGATGTTGCCTTTCTCTCCACTGTTGAGGATCAAGAAGGATCAGAAGTTTGTATGGGGTGACGAACAACAAAAGGCTTTTGATGAAATCAAGCAGTACATGAAGGAACCGCCAGTATTGGTGCCTCCATAATTGAACAAGCCTTTCAAGTTGTACGTGGCGGCCGATACCCAAACTATTGGATCGGCCCTTATACAAGAATTTGAGGGAAAGGAGCAAGTAGTTGCGTACCTTAGTCGAAAATTGCTTGATCCCGAAACAAGATATTCGGCTGCGGAGAAGCTTTGCTCGTGTGTTTATTACTCATGTACAAAGTTTCAACACTATTTGTTGAATGTTGAATGCATTGTATATTCAAAGTTTGATGTAACTAAACACATGTTATCTATGCCAATTTTGAATGGAAGGATTGGCAAGTGGATTTTAGCTTTGTCTCGAGTTTGAATTGAAATTTGAATCGGCAAAAGCCGTTAAAGGTCGAGTTATTCTTGATTTCATTCTCGAACATCGCGATCCATCGATTGATTTGCTTGAAATTGCTCCTTGGGCTTTGTTCTTTGATGGATCCTCATGTGGCAAAGGTGGTGGAGTAGGAATTTTATTAATTCCACCCAGAGGTGAGATGTTTGAATTTGCTATCCCTATTCAACCTGTTGTCACAAAAGCAAGCCGAATATGTAGCATTGCTCAGGGGGCTTCAATACTTGAAGGAAGCAAAGGCTATTTCAGTTGATTTTTTTGGGGATTCAGAGCTAGTCATAAAACAATTAAATGGCCAGTATGAATGCAGAAATGATATCCTAAGGAATTACTACGAGGAGTGCAAGGAAATCTTGAAAAGTTTTTAGTTAGTGATTCTGCAACATATTACTAGGGAAAACAATGAAGAGGCAAACAGGTTGGCTCAAAGTGCTTCAGGTTATAGAGAAAATCAAGAAGTATTTGCCAACGATGTGTGTGCTTTCGGGAGTGACCTAACAGAAGATGATTGGAGAAAAGAAATTGTTGATTATCTGGAAAATCCATCCCGAAAGGTCTTTAGGAAGCTCAGGTATAAAGCTATAAAGTTTGTTCTTCTTGATGGATGTTTGTTTTACAAATCATTAGATGGGGTGTTGCTACAATGCCTGGGTCAAGAAGAAGCAAAGAAAATGATGAGTGAAGTGCATGATGGGCTGTGTGGAGCCCATCAATCGGCTTACCGAATGAAGTGGGTTATCAGGCACACTGGGTGTTACTGGCCGACGATGCTGGAAGATTGCTTTGAGTATTACAAAGGGTGTCAAGATTGTCAGAAGTTTGGGAATATCCAAAGAGTTCCAGCATCAGCTTTGAATCCTATTATCAAGCCATGGCCATTCAGAGGATGGGGTATAGATTTGATTGGCCAAATAAATCCTCCATCTAGGAAGGGGCATAAGTTTTACATCTTCGAGTTCGGGGAATTTGCTGAAAGCATGGGGATAAAATTGTTGAATTCTTCTCCTTATTATGCCCAAGCTAATGGTCGGGCGAGAGGCTTCTAAAAAAATCATGATCAAAATTATACAAAAGAAGATTGATCAGAAGCCAAAAAGGTGGCATTCGGTACTCAATGAAGCCTTGTGGTCTTACCGAATGGCCCCTCATGGAGCTACAAAAACATCTCCTTATGAGTTGGTTTATGGGCACCATGCTGTTTTGCCATGGGAAATGCAATCAGATTCAAGGAGAGTGGTTTTGCAAAAGGATTTGAGTTCCAAAGATTATAGTGGCTTAATGATGGACGAGTTAGAAGATTTGCATATGATTCGTCTTACGGCCTTGGAAAATATTGAGAAGAACAAGATGCGAGTTGCTAAGTATTACAACAAGAAAGTAAAGGTCAAGCAATTTGTAGAAGGAGATTTGGTTTGGAAAGCATTATCGCCGATTGGGACTAAGTACGAGTACGTTCGGCAAATGGTCTCCGAACTCGGGAAGGTCCTTTTCGGGTAGTTAGATGCATATATCTTGAAAATTTTACTAGGAGAAGAGTTTCTTGCTGCTATAAACAGGAGATACTTGAAGAAATATTATCCTAGTATTGAAGTTGATCGTTGATTACAAGCATCGGGATTACAAGCATTAGGAATATAGAAACGGCCGGCATTCGGGAAAGAAGCCGCCTTCGAGCAAAAAATCCCGACAAAGGAGATGGCCAATACCGAAGTGTATTGCCCTTAGCGCAAAAAGTGTTCTACATTACAAATGTTTCTTGCGGGTTCTTTATTTGGCAACCTGACTACCTAAGATTACAAAAGGAAGCCTATGGGAAGCGAAGGCCCGGAGGAAGAAGTGAACGTATGCTTCATTTCTTTGATTCCGTGTTTTTTCATTTCAATTCTTCCTTCTTCGGCTGTTCTAGAACCACCGTGACGGCAACGTAGAAGCTTCGAGGGTTGCCGCGACTTGCAGCTTCCATCAGGCTATCCCAGGAAGCCTTCAAGTTGTTATACCTATCAGAAACATCTGAAGAAAGGGAACAAGTTCTTGTTAAGTTTGGTATCTGAAACTTAAACATGAGAACCGAGCAAGGATGAAGATCTTACCCCCTACCAACACTTTCAGGCTCATGCGGCGTTCGCGTTCGGCATTACAGCAGGCGGTGATGTCTCGCAGGTTGTGTTCTAGATGCCAAATGCGACGGCGCAGTTGGTGGTTGGTCTTCTGTTCCGGTGTGGCGTCTTCTTCTTCAGCAGAGGAATCAGAGGGGATGTACTCATGAACCTCTTCGGTTCCAAAGATCTCCTGCGGGAGCAAGTCAAGGCTAAGAACGAAGGAAGGTGAATCATGAGATTGCAATCGAGAGCAAAAGAAAGGATTGAAGGAAAACTTACTCTCGAATGGTGCTTTCTTTGGTGGAGCGCTGCTCTTCTCGATTGGTCGCTTTCCCTTGTCCGCCATGGCCTTAGGGTTTTTTCCTCCGGAAAAGCGAGGGAGAGAAGACGTGAGGTGATGGAAGTGTATGCGAGTGGATTTGCGAGAGCACCAAGGGGGCTATTTTATTAGGCGTGAGAGCGCATTGGGAATGATGAGGTGGCCGGCGTACATTAATGGGAATACCAAACGGCGGGGTTTTCTCCCCGAATGCGAAGGGTTTTCACCGAACAAAGTGTTCATGGCTCCCGAATGAGGATTTTCTACGGATTCTACACCAAGGGACAAGAGTTTGTGCGTATTCGGCTAGGATAAAAGTTCCCCAATGCGTTCAAAACGAGTAAGGTTCGCATGCACAAATTGAAGGAAATCATCACAACACAAATACGGGAGATAAAATTTCATTATTTATTGCCGAAATTCCAACATCCCTAGTACAAACTAATCAAAAAGCACGTTCGGCAAGATAGGGCGGGAATGAATGGAGTTGGCAATGGCGTCGCCGTGACCGTTGAGGCGCTCCGGGATGACTTCGATGTCATCGATGTCCTCCGCGCGCCACCATGGAAGCCACGCGGCCGCGTGGAGTGGTCGACGCGGTGTGCGTCGCCATGGCCGCTAGGCCCAAGCCGGTGCCCGGACGGACGGCCGTGGAGGGCCACCTCGTTAACGCGATCTTCCACCGCGCCAAGGCGAGCTTCCGGCGTGTCTCCGGGAGTGTTCACCTTGTCCGCCGCCTTCTTCACCGGCGTCTTCGGCCCGGTTGAGCTCGGCGTCGCGGTCCGCAAAGCAATTACGGAGCAATGGTGGTTAGTTCAAAGTTGAGTTGAATTAAAACAAATCACAAGATTCCGGCCTCTAGCGGTGCTTGCGCCGGTGCTCCCACTCGAGCTCATCGATTCGGCCTTTTTGGAGACGGCCTCCAATTCGTGTCGGGTTTCATCACGCTCCGCCTTGAACCTACGGGTGGCAAGGTCATCATTGCACGAGCCGGAGGAGTGGGAACGGCCGGACGATCCCGAGGAGTCGCCCAACATGGCCGGAGTTGTGGCCGGTGCGGGGAGCGGGGTTCCACTTTGGATGAACACGGGGATATAAAGAGGATCGTCGAAACGAGAAGAAATGCGGAAAGAGCTATTAAGAAACCGACGATCACCACCTCCGGCGAGCGCCCGTGCGGCTCCCTTCGGCCTCGTCGCTAGCTCGGCGCTTGTTGCTACTGCCTGCCATGGAGTTTTTGAGTACTAGTACTGGAAAGAAGAAGTTTAGATTGGCAAAGGCTTGAAATCAGGGGACTTTGTGAAAGGCTAGGGGCACCCGAGATTCTTATTTATGGGATTGGCAAAGAAATCGTGGCTGGAGATCGTGGTGCATTTCCGGAGAAATTTGGGAGGTGGAATCGTCGTCGGGTCGTTTGGAATTCAAGGCCGAGTCATATTCGGTTTGACTAATTGAAATTCGGCCGAGTTGCGGTCGGGTCGCTATTCGGGTCTAACTGTTTGTTTGGCCGAGTTGCCGAATGAATCGTCTAAAGTTGCTAGCTAAAGTAAGGCAAGACAAAATATTGGAAAGTAAAGTTTATGGTGATCAAAATTACAAGGACGATAAACCATTCGCTACAAATTGTTTGATACAATCATATACCCAAGTATTTTGAGATTACACTTTGGAAGCATCGCTATCATCTTGCGATGTTTTCCGGCAATTTACGATCGACTTCTTGGGTTATAGACGGAGCGGAGAGCTTTGTCTTGAGCTGATTTGATTCAATCAAGGACGTTGTAGCTTCTTTTTGGATCTTCTTTATTGATTCGGGGAGCTCGGCTATCTTTTTCTTGTCAGCCTCGATTTCAGTTGTCAAGTTCTTCGGTTCGGCTTCTATCGCAGCTTTTCGGCGATTTTCAATTCAAGTGCAGGCTGCAGTTCAGCCAGCAATTCCTTATTGTTTTGGATCTGAGCCTGTGAGTCTTTCACGAATTGCTTGGCTTGGGCTCTCTTTTGTTCTAGGGCCTGGTCGAGAGGATTGTTTCTTCAAAGCTCGCCTCACCGCCGCAAAGTGATTGTCCGGTTGTGAGATAGGCTCCAAGGAGGCTTTGATATCATCGGGAAGCTCTTGGTTGATGGATTCAATCACTTCTTCTAGACGATCAAAATCCACGACTTGATCCGGATGTCTCTTTGCGGCAAAGAGAGGATTTCTTTTAGCTTTGCTTGGTTTTTCTCTCGATAGAGCTTCACCCGAAGATGCCTCATCTCCTTTTTCGATAGTTAAGTCATCCACGGTAAAAGAGAAGCTTGGTGGTGATGCGGCTGTTCCTAAAAAAAGGCTTGCCGAATTAAGGATGATTTGTTAAATGGAAATAACGAGAGATAAATATCCATGCTTACCTCCTTCCTGGCCTCCGAGTCGGAGAGGGGATTTTTCCGGGCTCAAGAAGAGGTTCCTGGATGGTCGGTCGAGGAGAAGCTTGAGGGGTCCCTAGTAAAGCCGAAGCTTCTAAGCGAGGAGAAGTTGGTGGAGTCCTTGGTAGGTTTGAAGCTTCGCCGAGGAGAAGATGGATCCATCCCCGATGAAGGCTGGAACATCTACTTGAGAAGAGGATGGTTGAATTCTTGGTGAAGCCGGAGCTTCGCATGAGGAGAGGATGGTGGATCCTTGGTGAATTTGGGCTTGTAGCATGTTGAGGAGAAGAACTCCCCACGGTTTGGTTCACCAATGTTTCCTCTGCAAATAACAAGTAGAAGGTAAATGCCAATGAAGAAAATGGTCTTTAAAAGGAAAGAAGATGGTGACGACCTTACCGGCGGATGCGGCATTGGCGGATTCTCGTGGTGATTGTTGGTTCTTTGAGCTCGGTCCGAAATTACACAAGATAAAATTGTCGGAATGAAGATTGGTTTTATGCTCGGGAAGGAAAAGATGTTAACCTCAATAAGAACTCTTTTAGATGTTCTTTTCTTCTTGGCTGCCTTGGATGAGCAACCAGGGATGGAGCTTTCCTTTTATCAGAGGCTGAACTGATGAGAGTTGGGTCTGATGTGGCATATCTGGACATCAGTTGAGCCAAGGTGGTGGAATGAAATCCCAAGGCAGAGATTGGGCCTGCAATGTTGTAGGAAATTGTCCTAGCACGAGGGGCAGGCACTGTATCCTGCAGAAAGTGGCATAAGATCCTGATTAGTAAAGAAGGACATGATTGAGAAAGGGGAAAAATAAGTTTGTTACCTCTAAAATTGGCTGGAAATCGAGGCATTAGCTCAAGACAAAAAGAATGCCTTTGGCTCATTGAAGATGTGAACATGGAATTCTTGCCACCGGGAAGTAAATGAGGGATGAGCTATTGTTGTTGGCACAAAGGGGCTAGGTGCATAAACAGTTGGGCTGCACTGATACTCAAAGACTCTTCTGGCTTGCAGAGATTCCTTAATTTCCTCTCTGGGCTTGAGGAATTCATGAAGGAATAGCCTTGGGGGCACTTGGCCACATCCTAGCTGTCTGGCTATCATATTTGGTTGATAGTATTCAAAGGTGCTTTGATTTTTCTTTCCTCCACTGAATTCTACTGGCATAATGCATGGATGAATGAAGATGTTGAAAATTGCTATGGATTTTACATCATTGCATCCAGTTTCAAAGCTGAATTCGCAAGGGAGAGTCAGGTTGTCATTGTTCAGATATGGAAGCCAAAGGGGATTGGCAAAACCTTTGAAGAAGAGCTCAAAAAGTTGGCTGATGTTTTGGTCGATAGATATGGTTGAGGCAGCTTCTCCCTAAGTCCAACAACCTTTGGTCATCTGAGTTTCTCCTTCCTTGTAGTTGGCTGAGGGAAAGTACCGGTTGTTAAGGTCGATGCCAACGATCTGGTGCATGTATAGCTATAGCCACATTTGAACGAACCACCAAGGGCCGTTGACACAGGAGATCTTCTGGCTGGTGTGCATCAAGTGAGTGGACTGATGAAGCATGTGGTATACACTTCCTAGGAGGTATTTTCCAAGAGGAATAAGATTACCAACAGCCAAGTCCTCAACCATTACGATGTGGTTCAGGGTTGGCTCATTGGCTTTGCCGCAGAAGATGAATCTGCATAGCCACATGTTCGAAAGGCTTTGTACTCAATTTCGGATAAGGGGCCATCGGACATATGATTTTGGATATACTTATTATATCCAACTCTTGTTTTTACTCCTTTTTTCCTAGATGAGCCTTTGTATTTGTAAGGATACACGGATCCTGTGACATCAAGGCCGGTTATCATATATACATCGGCCAGAGTGGGAGACATTGGTCCATGACCAAAAAGAAAAGCATTGACACCATTCGACCAAAAATGACAAGCTGCAATCAGAAGATCTTCATTTTTGGGTGTTTCAGCCAGAGATAATTCCAAACAATGGGCGATGCGAAGGCTGTCCCAATTGCTTGTTTTAGCACTGTCATCATCGAGCATCCTCTTATACCAGTTCCTCCAACCTGCAATTGGGGGCGAGGGCCGATCTTTGAAGCCATCTTGCCATTCATGAGGTTTTGACAAAGCTGCTTTGAAAGGAATTCTTTGGGATTCGGCAAACTCAAGAGGGTCGGAGGTTTCCACGGACCCGAGAAAATAGGATGGTGATTGGTCCTTGATGGGAATCGAGAATCTCGGCGGCTAGAGCCTATGAAGAACAAGAAAAGGCAAAAGAAAATCTAAGATGGAATTTGAAAAAGTAATACCGAATGAACCTTAGGGAGATGAGATTTACCTTAAGAACTTGGTCTTGGTCCGCCATTTGAAGAGTTGAGCTCGAAGGATTGATGAACTAGGGTTTGGATCTGAGCGAAGACTCCAACGGTTTGCAAGAGGAAAGAACGGGTGTTGAACAGATTTAGCTCGGAGACGTTGAGAATTTATAGCCAATTCGGAATAAAATCACTTTTTATCCCGTAATTGAAGGGGCATATGTTAACACCAAAAATTGGTACGGTAAAAGGGACCGACTTGTGGGCCGAATTTGGTAAAGAAGCGCCATTCGACAGAAATTCTCCTCAAAGGATTCGGTAAAGATACTTGCGGTCGGTAGTACGCCATCATTCGACGAAGGGCTGTTTGCGCTTGAGAAAGGAAGCATTCGGGAATACGTTATGACGTGGCCCGGATATAAGGAAGGCACGAATTGATGACGGGTGCGAGATGGACATTGGCGCCGAGACATTACTTTAGGTAATGAATGTTGTACTCGTAGTCGACCGGGAGTCGTGTTAGGACAAGGGTATAAATATAAACCCTTGGTGTTTGTAATAGGGATTGAACAATTACACAACAAAACCGGCCCCGTGCCAACCTTCGAGTCCTTTAGTCGAGTCGTCGAGTTCTTCGAGAGGATCCATCGATCCGTCGACCTCCGTACGTACCGGCAACCTTGTATCATGTCTAGTATCATGTGGTGGATTTAGACCATGATGCAAGTAGTCTTGTTACCTTTCTTAGTATCATGCGGTGGATTTAAGCTTGGTTCAAGAGGGTTTCTGTTAGATCATGAGCCATGCGGTAGGCTAAGATCTAGCTCGAAGCTAGTTATCGGATCTATTAGATTTGGTAAAATCGAATAGATTCATTAAGTTACCACGTGTTGCTTTGGATTTTGCTTTATGTTTAATTCATGTAACACTATTTTTCCCAATCTAGATCGATTAGTTTCTACTCTATCTTTTTGAGATCCATGTGTTGTGCTTTCAAATCTTTGGTTTATTGTAAAAGGATCAAGTGCTCTCAATAGCGGAATTTAGATCAATCTAGATTGTCATGTGTTGCGGGTTCGAGCCTTTGACTTTTCAAATGTTTGTTCCTTCTTCACGGAACCCGGATCGGTTGTACAGCTGTATTCGGCAATTCTTCCACAAGTGAAATGTGTTTATAAGTTTGTTTTAAATAATGTATGCTTTTAGCCTTCTATACTTAGATTGTATCATGCGGTGGATTAATCTATTTGTGGTTGGTGGCATGGTTTCAAACAAGATGTATCATGCGGTGGATTAACTTGTTTGATTTCACGCTCGACGGGTTTAAAAGTATCTAGACATGCGGGAGACTAGTGCATTGGGCCTATGCATGCTTGTTTATTGCATATTTATAATCATGCTTTCACCTCATTTATTTTATTGTAATTTATCCTCGAAAATCGGTCATGACCACGTGCGAGCAATGCTTTGTTTAAACAAAGACCGATCCTTTGTCATGTTTACATCCTGGTTTCATGTTTTAAAGTTCCCGAATGATATTCAAGCTGGCGACGAGATAGCTTATTGTAGCTATGTGTCATTTTAATTGGCTTTGTGGCCGTAAATAAAGGAACTGTCTCATACCACCCGGCAAGTTCCGGGTTTTATCTAACTACTTTTCATCCTTTGTCGGTTTCGGGAAAATTGATCGGCACGCTTCGGATTCGGCACGTGTGTTAAGCCACCTTCGTTCGGCTTGCCGTGTGCTTGGCGTGAGGTGCTGATTTTACGTCAACGAGATCTATCATCGAGCGTATGCCAACTCAAGCTTTCACTCTATTCAAGAAGGTCGTGGACAATGACACGTGGGCGTCGTCCGGACCCTTACTTACGGTTCAACCCACGGGGAACGTCAAAGGAATCTTGCAAGTGGAGAAGGAAGACATACTCGAAGGCAAGATCGATTCACTTATGCGAGAGGTTGGAGAAGATGGAGATAGAAAAGAAAGAGGCTCAAGACTTAAAGGCCGCCGAAGCAAGATCTACATGTGAAGAGTGCGGAGAATATGGCCATGTCCACAAGGATTGTCCGGAGTAAGCCAAGGTGCTCGACTACATGAGGAACAAGGATTTGCCAAACTTCCGCTACGGGCAAGGTAGACCTCAATTTAATGCAAGCTTATCAATTCCGAATTTGGTTCCGCTTCGTATACAATTGAAGGACTTCATGGACGAGCAAGCTAAGATCAACAAGGACACCGTCACCAAGTTCGAAGCCATAGATAAGGTGTTGGAGAACATCGATAGCAAGGTGACGAGAGGTCGGAAGCTCCAACCATCAAGTGCTCAACATGATGAAGATGCTCGAGACGCAAGTGGGACAACTTGCGGGCGCCTATCCGCTAATGAAGGGAAGCTTCGGGACAACCTAAAGGTCCCGAAACGGCGAAGGCTATTCAAACTCGTTCGGGGAAACCGAAGATCTAGAACGTTCCGCGGGAGCAAGGAAGCCTAAACCATTCGCCGAGACAGAGGAATTTGCTAAGGAAGAAGTTACCGAGATAGTCACCGAAGAGCCCGAGTTTGAGATGCGGGAGAAGACATGAAGATACCGCAACTCAAGCCATGCTACTTTTGAGGTAAACTTGATAATCATGTTGAGAAGTTTGTAGAGGTTGTGCGTAGATTAAGCATCAACATGTTGTTATTGAAAGCCCTTCAAATTCCTACATATTCTCGTTACTTCAAAGATATTCTTGCAAACAAATATGAGGTAGCAACACTCAGGGTAGATCATGTCAAGATGTCCGAGCAATGTAGTAGTGCTGCTATTGCAAATGGACTAGAGAAGCAAAAAGACCCCGGATGCCCGATGATTTCATGTTCCGTTGGTTCATTCAAGTTTGAGAAGGCATTATCCGACCTTGGAGCAAGTGTGAGCATCATGCCAAGAGATGTGTTTGAGAAGCTACGCCTACCATTGGAGCCTACAGGCATGTGCTTGGAGTTGAGTGACAACTCCATTCGCTACCCCTTGGGCATCATCGAAGATGTGCCCATGAATTTTCCGGCCGAGATCGCCCGTGACTACTTCGGGAAGCGTCAAAAGCCCGGTCTTCGGGTTGGGCGGCATGGTGAGGCGGTAATGGAAGGATCCGGCGCCGTCGGCGGTGCGGACCCAAGAACCGAAGAAGAAGGTGTTGCCGCGGTTGAAAGCGACGGTTGGCTTGATGAAGAGCGAAGCCGTCGAGTTCGCCATGAGATATTCGGCGAGATCCCCTACCCGGCGTGCCGGTGTCGGTGTTTTAGACCGGCAACCTACCAAGGGGAGTACCCGAGGTAGATGAATGTGGCCTCGCCGAGATCGGTAACTCGAAGGAAGAGACACCCGGCACACAATTTAGACGAGTTCGGGCCGCGAGGTGCGTAATACCCTACATCATGTATCTCGCGTAGCTCGGGATTGATTGGGTGTGTTTGCAAGATGATGCGTATGAGAGAGAAGGGTCCCTGCCTCGCCTTATATAGCTCGGGGAGGCGGGGTTACGGGCGGTTCGGGGAGAGAGTACTAGTCGGGTATGTCTAGGAGTTCTCTACACGGTACATGACACGTATAGCTTCCTATCGAGTATTTCTCCACCTTAGTCCTTGCGCCTCACGCCATCAGGTGTCGTGTGGCACAAGCCGGGTAGTCCCAGGGGCCCACCGAGTAGTCGGTCCTGGTACCCACCGAGGTAGTGGGCCCAGGGAGGTCCATACGACAAGCCCCCGAGTACTTTGTAGTCGAGCAGGATAGTTTCGAGTAGTCTTGATGGCCTTGACGAGTAGTGCTCAAGCGTCCCCGAGTACTACAAGCCGAAAGTCCTCAAGAATACTTGAAGCATCCCGAGGCTGGAAGGTACTCCACCGATCCTTGAGTAGTCTTGAAGTCTCCTCGAGTAGTTCCCAAGCGTCCTCGAGTTCCGCTCTTGAAGGTCTCCAATAATACTCGTTGTCTTGAAGCTGAAATTTATATGGAAGTGCGATTGCAAAATCGCACTCCATATGGAGTAGCCCCCGAGCCTTAGGTCGAGTCATAGACTACGGCCGAGGGTCAATCTGAAGTTCTGGCAAGATTATCCCGCAAAATCCGGAGAAAAAACCGAAGGACATGTGGCACGGAGCCCTCGAGCCTTGAGTCAAGTACTTCCTCTCGAATTGAAGGGTCATCTTGAATGTAGAATGTGTCCTGAGTTGTTCTTGAATCTTGTCGCCACCCAGGGATTTGAGTGGACGTAGCTGAGCCCCCGAGATAGGGCGCATCGACTACTGGAAGTTGAAAGGTCAAGCGGCTGCTGCTGAGTCAGCTGTTTGAAACATATCCATCTGGCCGTTGCGGAACCGCCGGCTGACTTATAAATAGAAACCGAAACCCTTAGGGTTTTCCATCCTTCGCATTCGCAGTTGGTTGAGATAGATCTGGCCAAGACTTAGCCACCGTACACACCGCCACCGCATTGTAGATCGCTAATCCACGCGTGCCACCGCCGTATTTCTCCGCCGCAACCCCCGAGCGAATGCGAGTGAAAACCCGCCGCCTTTGGAGAATGAAGCTATCCCCATCGAAGAGCGTGAAGACCGCCACGGGAAAAGAGGTCTCGTGAAGAGGCCGTTGGATCCGCCGAAAGGTCAACACCACCGAGTGTCTCCCCCGTGCCCGAATCCAAATAAAGAATGGAAGAAATCCAAGGCCAAGACGGAGGATTTGGCGGCACTCGCTCAACGGTGGTTTTCTTCGGGAAAAAGAGGTGGACATGTGGCGTGTCGCCGCAGGGGATCCGTATCCGGAGAAGAACCCCGACGAGATCCCGATGTTCGCCCGATTCATGGAGCGCGGGTTGGCTCTTCTGGCGAGTGACTTCTTCAAAGGTCTTCGGATTATTACGGTATCAAGTACCTCAACTTGAACCCCAATGGAATCTTCCATGTATCTATCTTCGTCCACTTCGCGAAGTATTCTTGGGGATCAAGCCCCACCGGGTACTATTCGGAAAGTTCTTCCGCGTGAAGTCCCGCCCAAGCGCCAACGACCCAAGAGTAGTCGGAGGGGCCGGGATCCGGATGCACAAAGATGCCGCCGAGTAGTAATTGGCGTACAAGCCGATTGACTCCAACAAAAATTGGAAGTCAAAATTGTTCTACATCACCAACCACCACCGGAGTCGCCGAGGCGAAGCGGGAAGAAGCCGAAACATCAACCCCGGTGGAACACGGGATCGACGATGCGGGGAGGGTATTCAATTACCCGAGTTGCCGCCGAAGATTAAGGCTTTGAGAGAAGTCGGGCTTAGGGCCGAACACGTGGCCTTCGGCTTCATGAAGAGGAGGGTGCAACCACCGATGGCTCGCGACACCCTCGGCTACCGGTACACCGGCGAGGGTGACATGTTGCGGATGCACGGCGGTGACATCGATGATGACGACATCGTCGAGAGGCTGGCGGGGATCTTCAAGGACATGCCACCGTACACGCCCGCCCGACCCCCGAGTACTCCGCGGCTCATCCGCCGAACAAAGTGAAAGACCAATACGGCGAACCGAGAGGGGGGGGGAGTGAATGGGAGCCGATAAAAATTCTTCTCGAAGGAGATGGAAACTCCACCAAGATGAACACGGCTTCCAACACATGTCTCCGACTCACTACCCAAGTTGGCCAAGCCCACGTAGCCACCGAAGTGCCACTAGACCTTGGAACCAACACACAACCTTCCGAGGCGAGAACGCGGCGGAACACCAAACCTCGAGTCTACGGACCACCACCGGTCGGACCGGTGAGCACCACCGGTCGGACCGGTCCCCGTTGGTGAACCGGGCAACTTTCACTAAGTGGCTCCACACCGGTCGGACCGGTGAGACACACCGGTTAGACCGGTCACAAGCCGAAAGCCCCCAAAGCACCAAACGAGCCAACCGACCACCAAATTGATCCAAACTCGAAACGACGAAGCAACACGAGACAACAACGAACACACCCCGACGTTCACCCGAGCAAAAACCCACCGAGGGTTGCACCGGTCGGACCGGTCAAGAGCACCGGTCGGGACCGGTGTAGCTCGGGTAGCTCGGGATGAACGAAGACCCGCGGGTCAACTCCCCCAAATCCAACCCTCGATCTCCCGAATCGCTCCACGGACTTGAACAAGACTTTGGGGATATTAGGAACACCTCATGAGGAGTCCATAGCCAAGTTGAATCCCACCAAAACTCGTCCAAAAAGGAGGAATCAAGGAAATCCCGCCAAGAGCACTTCCAACCCAAGAACTCAAGAAACCCCAAAATCGAGCACCTTTACAAACGGATTTGGGAAGGGAATCACAGCCCAAAGAACCACGAAGGGTTCCCACAAATTTCCCCCATCAAATTCCCAAGAGAAAGGCCCCGAAAACAACCCAAAGAAATCACCAAGAGAGAGGGCTCCGAAAATCACCACCAAGAACAACCGGGGAAAACACATCCAAACCATGAGGAACCACACCGAATCATCTATACATGAAACAAAGGTTCATACAAGGTCTCAAGCCGCCCGATCATCCATCCCTCTCAACAAGATCTCTCCATGAAGCTCTCTTGCTAGTCCTATGGAAAACCTAAGGAATTTAGGAAGGAAAAAGAGAAAACAAATGAGCTAGGGTTCCTAGAGTTGGCTGCCATCCTCTCACCTCTCGGTTATATGGAGGCAACCGAAAGTCTAAAATACCCTTCTCTAACAACTAGGGATACAAGCCCCTCAAGGGCGGTTTTGGAAGTCTTCATGTCTTCACCATCGGACGGATGCCGGCGACCGCACCCTGCGTAGCCTCGACGCAAGCCTTGCGATCCCGACGCGTGTCCTTCGCTTCGAAGTCTCGGATTGCGTCGTCGCACACCGGCGGACCGGTGCTCCTCACCGGTCGAGCCAGGGTACCCACCGGTCGAGCCGGTCGGACCCACCGTTCGGACCGGTGCGGCGGCGGCTGCGCAAAGACCGTCTTCGGTTCTTCGGTCTTGGCTTTGTGGATCAACCAAGGAACCTAGTGGTTTTTTGGTGAACCACGGAAACCCCGCGAACTCGGTGTAGCCTCCGCCAATCTCCACTCATGACTCGGCTCCCACGTAGTCCCGGCTCGACCTTGGTTTTGAGGCTATCCAAGAAACCGTCCATGACTTCATCTTGCTTGTTCATGCCACCATGCGGCCCGCACTTGACCCCCGCCGGCCACCGGGTCCCTCGAACGAAGCCTACTTGTCTTCTCCACACCGGAGGCCTCACCGGCGACGACCTTTCGCGCTTGTTCTTCACCCGCACCAACACCGGTCAAGCCGCAACCCGCACCTACAATACTTAGCCAAGAATCGGTCCACACAACGTTGTCAATCAATCATCACACAAGGAAGCGACCATCCATCGGTCCTCTAATCACACATGGTCCTCACAAAGTAAGTAGCCACACTCGGTGTCCTAGTACTAGTTGTATGTTGCGGTATGATATTGTGAAGTTTGTCTCGAGCCGGCTTCGCCTCCCCGGCTTGTAAATATCCCGAGAGGAGGGGAAATGTCACACCCAATTTTCCGAAGGAAACCAAGTGCATACCTATATGCATGCCGGGATCAAGTTTCATGCATATAGTGACATAAAAGTGTATACGAAACGGTATCACGTAAGAAAAAGAAAGATTATCGAGATTTACGCTTAATCACGGGAAACGAAGGCACCAAACGTCACGGGCATTCGGCGGGGGTTGCGTACGCCTAGCACCAAGCAACATCTTCATAGCGACTTCCTCTTTACGAGCAACATTGTTTATAGCAAGGGTGAGCACTTGTCGTACTCAGCAAGTGTGGGGAAAAAGAATGAATGCAAAGGCTTTATAGTGGACTGGGCTATACGCATTTAAGCAATTTTAGTTGGTCAAGTTTTATTAGCACCTGATTACTAATAAAGTATAAGTTTATACCAACCCACATTAAGCATAAGGTAAGAGGTACGCCATAAGCACATGGCAAGCATAACCAGAGAACACGATTTAAGTCCATCTTCAAGTTCGGTTATCATGTGAGGGTCCGGGCCGCCCGTGACCGTGGGCACGGCTAATCGATTAGTTTTACACTGCGAGAGGTTGTACATCTTTACCCACAAGTCGCGTAAAAGTCCCGAAGAACTTTAAACCCAACCATGCGATGCTTGCGCGGGCATCATACCACACTTCCGAGGTGTGATTGCATAGGGACGCTACGAGGCCTTTACAAAGAGTCCTCCCGTGCGTATTAGTCCATAGTAGTATGTCATAGAGGCTATCTTTCGTACCACACTTCTATTACGGACGGTAAGCCATAGAGTCTTCCGTTCCATCACCGCTCGGAATAGAAGAGCCATAAAAGCATTCCTCCGTCCCCAACCTACTATGCGAGTAAGAACCACACAAAGACTTCCCTAATTACTTGGCCAAGACCGAGCCATATAGTCCTTGTGGTTGCACTTGTTGTCCTGGGTGGTTCTCCATGTTCCGATTAATCATATGGTCTTGTATTAAGCAATCAAAGATATAACATAAAGGTATAGCATGATTCATCATTAATGTTCATTAAAATCACCATAACCCGGGTATAGCAACTAAGCATAGCTACCCAACATAAATATAAACCCGTTTGATCAAGGCACGGGATAAATAACACTAGTCAAACCTTAAACATGGGTCCCATCCAAATTAATGCAAGCATATGCAATGAGTGATTAAATATAGTTCTTAGGACAAAAGATCAAGGACACACTTGCCTTTAACCAAAGTAATGTCGTTGCTCGAATATCCTCAACTTCAAGCTCTTCCAAGCTTCTCGAATGGCGTTCACTCTAAGCGCATCAATCATCGGGCATAAACATACACAAAGGAAACAAACAAGCATACTAAGAACAAAACACCAATCATAAGAAAGCTTTAAAAGAACGCACTAAAGGATAGGCTTGATTAGATGGATCACTAAAGAACACAAAGGGTGCTTGGAAAGGCTTGGTTAGCTTTAAAGAGATGGTTGTGAAAATTTGAGCAAGGACCGGAAAGATCACACTTAGATTGAGCTGAGAAAAGAACGTCTAATGAACGTTTCGCATACATGATAGAACAACTATGAGCTTGGTTCTTTTTAATTAACAAAACACATATAAAGGATATTTCAGAAATAAAATACCCTATGTTGACATTAATGCAATATTAAACTTTATTTATGAAACCGGTGTAAAGAACTAGTCAAGTTTTATTATAAAGATTCATATATGAATTAAACCGATTAAACATTTAATTTAGAAAAACTAAACTATATGAACAATCTAAACGAAACTTTGTAATTTGAGTAGATCATATTATTATTAAAAACATTATGATATTGGCATTAATCAATTTAATATTTATTATAAAAGCCGATGTAAAAGCCTAACCAAATTTTAATTAGAAAAGATTAATTAACTATTAAGCAAATTAACATTTGGTTTACGAAAACCGAGATAAAGATCTAATTAACTTTTATATATAAAAACATGTGATAGAAACTTTAATCAAATTAAATTTGCTTATGAAAAACGATATATAGATCTATTTTACTTTTATTTATAAAAGGCATGTGTAAATAGACATTAATCAAAATTAATATTAATTTTATTTTCAGAAAACAAAACATGGTGAAAACACACCACTAACGCGTGCTTTACATTATTATGGACCTAACGCAAGTTGAACGGATGAAATCGGAGCTAAGACGAAAAAGATATGAGAAAAACAAGATTGAAAGGACCTAGTCGTGATTAACCGTAGATTTCAGGGGTTAGCAAAGAAAACTCCCGAGACACATCAAACAGTGCTCGCGAATGGATCTAATCTGGGGGTTAGATCTGCAAAAAGTTTCGGGATGGATTGGATCTACGGAATCTAATCTTTCCAGGGGGTTTTCGAGGAAAGATGCAAGACTCAAAAGTGGATCTAATTATTTTCCAGATTTTTCAGGGGGTCAAGTGCAAAGCTGCTACCTTATCTTCTTCCTCAGGACACAGGTCGCACACAGGAACACCAGGAGGGGGCGGCGGCGGCCCTGGTGGCCATGGGAGCCGGCGCTTCGGGCACGAAGGAGCTCGATTGAGGCACGAAACGGGTAGAGGAGATCGAGACGAACACGAAGGTGGTGCTCACCGGCGCGGAGGACGACGGAATCGGCCGGAATCGAAGTCAACCGTCGGCGGTTTTGCAAGCTCGCCGCTCGGCTTCGGCGGGCGGCGGCGTGAGGCGAGCGGTAGGGCGGCGGCGCGGGGGTGAGCGCGTACGCGGGGGCGGCGCGGCCTAGGGCGGGCGGCGCCCTTTATAGGAGCGCGCGTGGGGCCCGGGCGGCGGCCATGGCCGGGCGCGGCGGCGCCGCCCGGATGGGCCACGGCGGGGCGGGCCGGTGCGGGCGGAGCGGTTTGGGTCGGGCCTGCGGCTCGGCCCCAATCCGGTAGGATAGGGTTTCTTTTTTTTTTTTTCGAATCTATTTCCGGTGCGAAAAATAATCCGGAAAAATTCGTAAATTATTTTGAAGCACGAAAAATACTCGGAAAATCACAAAAATTCCGGGAAAATTCCTAGAGATAGATTAAGACACGAACAACCCAAATAAACCATTTGGTGCTCATGAAAAAGATTTTAGAGCCTTCTATTAAATAGAAAATGCTCGGAGAAAATGAAAATAAATTCCAGAAAAATCCGGAAAATTCTCGGGAGAGTTTGGACAGCTCCTAAACGCATTTTTGAAACCTTTTGCACTCAAGAACCACTAGATGCATTGGCATGAATGCAACACTCTCAACTTTTATTTAATTTAGAAAATCAAACAAAGGATTTTTCTTATACTATATTCCCTGTAAAGAAAAATAAATGTTGGAAAAATTTTAAAATTATGAGAAAATCGTTATTTAATTATTCTTTCTATTCACATCCCGAAATTGGAAATTTACGGGTGTGACGAGAAAGGTGTCGCCAAAGAGCACCGCGATGTTCGCGAAGGTGATGACACCGTCATCGTCGAAGACACGCCTGACGAGGAAGACGAGGAGACGCTTCAGGAGCGGTTCCAGTTGCGGTCCAGGTTCAGCCGCCCTGGACTGCCCAATGTCTCCCTCATCCACGATCCTCCGACTAGCTTGGAGGCTAGTTTGCCTGCGCCGCCGAGGAGGCCGCGCAACGTGGCACGCAAGCGCGTCGCCAAAAAGTTGAAAGTCACCGAGACTACATCCCAAGAGGTAAACTCCTCGAGTAGAGTAGTCAAGTATTTGTCTTGCAGTGTTGTGTATGCTGACCACTGAATTCCAAGTGCTTGCAGGAGATTCCGCCTTCCGACCCCGTAGACCAAGGGGACAAAGGCGGCCCGGGAGACGGTGGGGGAGCGGCCGAAAGAAACCGCAGCCCCCCCCCCCACCATAGAGGAACTTGTGACGCAATTGACACAACGGTTGACTACGGTTCTCGAGCCGCAAGCGCCGGTCGTCGAGAGCGAGGATGGAGCCGACCGTGATCGCTGTGGCCGTCGAAGAACCAAGCGGCAACTCGGAGCCGAAGGAGAGGCACCCGCCGAAGCCGGACTTGTCGACATTGCCAACATACTTGGCGCTCCGACCGTGATCGTTGTCCGGTCAAGCTTGTAAGTGAAGATCCTTCCCGAGTTGTACATGTAGCCGGGTAGTCATACTTGGTTGACCACCGGTTATGTACTTGTGCGGAGAAATCGACGGACTGTCCCGGGAGGGAGATGAACCCGGCACGGTAGCGGTCGAAGAAGCTTCCTCGCCCGCCGCCGAGGAGTCCGCTCCCCCTCCCCTAAGGAAAGAGCCGTGGCACAAGCCGCGGAGGCTACGCTTTGTTGACGGATAAAAGACGTATCCGTCTACGATCCACAAGCGTACGGACCCCACACTTTTTTCACCACGGGATTCCCAAGGTTCTTGTCAATCCGCGGAGCAAGGGGATTACAAGCGTTCGATCTACCTTCACACTCTAACTACTCAAACTCTAACTATGATTATACTAGAAAACAACTAAACTACACTAGAGAGAATGATTAAGATATCAAGATAAAAGACACTCGCCCACGGGTCTACGATACTAGAGCATGCAATCGCTTAAAGACATGAAAACCAATCTAATCTATTGGGGTTGTGACCACGGTTTCTCCCTTTCCCTCCTCTCGCTTCGTCACTACGCGAAGGTATTCATGACTAGACCAATGATGGACACGGCGTATTGAATGGATCCAAGGAAGCATTGGAGCTCATACTCCCTTTACGGCATGGTAGCTAACCTTAAGCATTAAAGTATATTCAACACAAGATGATAGATAGATAATCCGACAAAGTATGATTACATCTCAAGATCGATTACAACCCATGGACAAATAAGAAGATTACCCCATCAAGGTGCTGAACATAGCACCGTTGATCATGGTTTCCCTTCCGACGGTGTCTTCCTTGTTCTCCAAGAGAGGTGCTTCCTTCGAGGTGGACGATCTCCCTCCGGAGATCTCCCTCCTCTCTCTCTAGCTTGTGGATGGCCTCCTAGTGCGAATGGCTCTCTCTCTGTCGAATGGCGGCGCCTTCGGGGTTTTAGGGTTGAAGATCCTTCGGGTGCAAGGAAAGGGGGGCCGAACCGACTACCGAAGTGGGCCGGGGCCGGCCGGCCTGGGCCGACCGGCCCCGGGCCCACCTCGGCTGGTTCGGTCGCCCCTTCGCTCCCGTGGGTCCTCATGTAATTATGCACTTTTCCCCCTCCACTTGCATGATTTTGACGATGTCATCCTCTCATCCAAGATGGAGGTTCTCTTCGCATGAAGTTCGGTCTTTTACGCTTCAATCCCCGGGGTGTTCCTCATAGCACTTCGGTCCTCGCCACCTTTGGAAGTGATTTCATCAAGCTCATGAACACGAACAAGACTCCGTAAATGCTCCATTGAACTTGTTGCGAATCCGTCCTTTATGTCCATGTTTTCCGCATAAACACAACACTTCCAAATGCATGCACATAGATGAACTTGTTATATGATTAGTGTGCCTAGTGGCGGGTTAGTTCCATAATCAAATCCAAACCAAAGTGTAATGAACATGCTAGGTGTACCAAAATACACCGTCAACATCTCCCCCACGCTTAGCTCTTGCTCGTCCTCGAGCAAGTACTCGTAAAAGAACTTCGTCTAAAGCGCCGTAATCGTGTACCGCTAATCCTTATCACAAGTAAGTCAACCCTTTCATCTTTAATACATAAACACAAAGTAATGATCATCAAACATAAACATGGGTGTTTAGAATTTTTACCACGTCAAGATTTACCCCACGACTCAAAATCTTCACTTGAAGTCTTCAATTTCAGCCATGCTTACTTCTTTGCTTCCATCGGAGGGTTTTTATGATTTTTTTTTTCAAACAAAATTCCTGCAACAAGTATTAGACAAAAACCTTTCTCCAAGTTCTCTCAAGTCACTCATATGATGTGGCTATCCTAAACCAATTTTATAAAACTTTCACCTCCCATAAGTCTCTCATATAACATGTAAAGCGGATCTATAGGTAGAGCTAGCGCAATCAACACAAGTATTGTCAAACTAAGAACTTCCTCTAATGGTTGTTTACCTTTCAAAGCCAATGATCATGATAATTAACCATATGTAGGGATATCAAGGATGAGAAGATTTTGAATGATGGACATGTGCAAGGGCAAAAGAAAATTATGACTACAAGGCACCGATGACGTCCTCGTTGTCGGATTGCATATGGTTGGAAAAGAATGAAAGTTTCGTCTCTCAACAACGTGACATTCATCCTTACACTTTAATTTTCTTTTTTTCACTTGATCCATCCCTCTCATATCTTTATTGCTACCTCCTTTTTTTTTCTTTTTCTTTTTCATTCATTCTTTCATTCTCACATTTCTTTCTTTCTTTCTTTCTTTCTTTCATTCTTTCTTTCTTTCTTTTCCATACTCATACTTTTCTCTTTATTTTTCCCTCTCTTGACAACTTTTCAAAGCTCTCAACTCCCCTTTTTCTCGCATGCATACAATCTGAAATTTTAATTAAACCATGCTAGAGACGAGACGAAACATTGAGAATAGGTTGTGTTCAAGGAATGTGATGTACAAAAGAGATGTATAGGGTTGGGTATGGAATTCGGCGATGTACGGGACTTCCAATGTGAAAGTCACGTTACCGAATGAATGACGAGGCTAGCAACAAAAGATAAGAACAAGAACATGATCATTGCTCGAAATTAAAACTCACAAGAGAGAAGGATCCTAGCCTAACTCAACGTGCTAATCACACTTATGGTGGAGCAAAAAAATAAATTGGCCCTGTATAGGATTTTTTTCTTACTCTCATCTTGGAAAAATAGGTTTTGCTAACCTTTATTACAAGGGTTTTAAGATAATTTTCAGAACTGAAATCCTCCAACTTTTAGCATTGAACATAGCACAACTAACATGTGAAGCTAAAGATCGAAGTGTGGTATGGATACTTTAAGTAGTAGCGATTCCACTAAGCACCATGGTAAACATTTCTCAAACCACACGGTTATGTTCATATATCAAGAATCAAAAATAAACAAACAAGTGAATAAAGATAAGAAATACACAAGACACAAATATAAAGACTCTTTTTATTTGATTTTCTTTGACTAAACACTAATTTAAGACACTTTCAATGTAAAACCCCGGATTTTCATAGAAAACCCGAATCCCGTACCATTGCGATAGTCCCTGGATCGGTGGCTATCGCGTACGAACGTCTCACGAGAATGATTCACAAAGTCATACATCGCATCACATAAAGGTAATAGTACATTATTTTATTACATATCCATAATGGAGTACCAGCATTACAAGCCTCTTGGCTGAATCGGAGCGAAAATTCTACGCAACGGTAGCTATCTTCTCGAAGGGTCTCCATCTTTATTCTTCCCGCCACGGGCAACTCGAGCGAAGCGACGTATCCCTCGGTCGTACCATCCGTCGGCGTTGCGGTCGAAGTCGGACTCGTACCTCGCACACCCAAAATCTATCCCCAAGGAGCGGGATAGGTCCACGTCACCAACCGTATGCGGCTTTAAGTGGCCTAACATCTAAAGGGAAAAGAGAGTAGACAAGGAATCGGCTGTGGTTTCCTAAGCGCGAGCGAGCGAGAGTATAATCAAGGTATCTCCATCAATATCCCAAAACCCAAGTCTCTCAACACATCCCGGATCCAAGCGGTCACCCGGAAGACCCGTCCCAACTCCTACTCTGTCTAGGGGCGATGCGAGAACTTCCTCTCCTCGCACCTCAATGATTACAACCGGATCAACGAGGTAGATGGAGCCTCTCTCCTCTAGCCGGCTATAACCACGGCTCACCACACTCTCATCTATAAGGGGGGAGGTAGAAATCCCAAAACATGAGGATCAAGTACGTCTTCTAGGCAGTGTCCATGACCGAGGACGCGGCTATAGCTATAGATCGAACAACTCTGCAGAGCGTGTACACCTGTACCCATCCCGGAATGGTACCCGGCCGGTGTACGGCCGACCGAGCCCATCCTACCGGCGAACTCTCGGTAGTTACGAACCCATCCTGCATCCGGCCCTCAAAGTTGTCCCCCCCTCGGAAGGGACTACACCGGAACTGTGAAATGCTCCCGTGTGGCCACACGGGAGTCGCTCTGAGAGGGTGGCCTCACCTCCACCGCTCCCCCACTGATACCCCGCTATCCATCCTAAGCAGGTATGGTTCCGCACTTGCCGAGCTCAACACGGCCCTATCCCCACTCTCGGCGGGGTGGTGTGTACGATGTCCTATAAACAAGTTGATCCACTCGATTTCGGACCAGGGCGAGCTCATGTCCTCCAAGCGCACGAAAAAACCCAACACCTAGGCTCCGAAACCGTAACGGGAGGGATGCACCGAGGAGTGCACCCCTATCCCCAATCCCGCCGGATCGGTTGTTTCGAGCTCACCCCCCGCCAAAGTACCCAAAACGCCTTCTCCTGCCGGTTTTTACCCCACACACGCCAAGAACCACTACTCCCATCCCAACACATGCATCGCGAAGCTCGGCGCACATACACGCCCATATAAACATATATAGTAGTAGTAGGACAATCAAGGACAGGGTAAATAAAGGGGCGATTGCAAGGTTCATCAACATGCATATATAAAGTAAAGCGCTAGCAATACTACTCGACAATGCCTAATGGGTAGTTCAGAATCGGTCGGGCGTGAACCTGGGGTCGGGTAGTCCTCCGCGGCGAAGTCGTCGGCGTAGTCGTACTCCTGGCTCAGCTCTCCGGCTCCTCCTGCTCCTAGTAACGCGAAAAAGAAAATAAACAGCGGTCCTATGGCATCTTAAAGCCAAATAAGAGCAAATAAGATCCAAAATGGGAACAAACACTATTCCAACCCGTAGTTTGAGATTTTAGAAATTTTCTGGAAAAGGTTTCGTAATTTTTGGAGATAAAATGGATTTACTATGATTTTTCAAAGAGAAAATGCATTTTCAGTAATTAGAAATACGTTTTTCCCTTTAAAACACCCCAGCCACACCGGATCCGCCGAAACCGGATCCGCTGCGGCCGGCTCCCTGTGGCCCGCATGTGGCTGAGCTCCCAGTGGGCGCCGCACGCGATCCCGTGAGGGGATCGTGCGGCTCCGCGCGATGTGGTCCGGCATGTGGCTGCGACTGGGTTGGTCCAGCCACAGCGGATCCCGGCGTGTAGGCTGCGGCCACGCCGCTGTGTGGCCTCCGGTGCAACCCATTGGCCAGGGATCTAAATCCGCCCCCTCCCTAAGTGTTCGACGGAAGGCCTGGGAGAGAGACGCGGTGTGCTCCACGACGGCTAGGGCGGCCGGTCGGCAAGGTGCCTACGGTTCTTCCTCCACCGATGGGCTCGGTGGGCGCCGGATCGGCCTAGGGGCGTCGCGCGCGGTCGTCGCCGGCGTGGTGTGCGGCGGCGGCGCGGTGACGGCGCCGGAACGCCCGGCTCGGGCGGGGGCGCGGCGGTGTGAGGGGGACGGCGTGCGCGGGGTGTGCACGCGTGCCCGGTTACTCCCCGCCGGGGTGCGGGATTGGAATCGCGGCGAGGCGTCGTGGTGGTGCACGGCGGCGCACGGCTCGACGCCATGGGCGGCGGCGAGCGAGGCACTTGGGCCGGGGCGGTGCGTCTTCGTCCCGAGGTACGGCACGGCGCTAGTTAAACACCTACACGGCAAGCACGGGGTTTCCGCGATGTGGCCACCCCGGCACGACGGCGGCGCGGCGAGCACAAGGCTCGGTGGCCGCGGCGGGGGCTCAAGGAAGGGGGCCAAGGTCCGGTTTTTGCCCGAACGGTTGCAACGCGCGCGTGCGGGGGTGCACGCGTGCGTGCTCCGTGGCGTTCACGGGCACGCGCGCGGGGGCGTGCCCGCGACGCGAACACGTCGCGGCGCTCGACACGGCGCGGCGGCGACACAGACTACACGGTGCTAGCGCAAAAGAGAAGAACAGGACTAGGCGGGCAGCGCGTGCTTGGCGACGGCAGCGGCACCTGCAGAAGATTGACCCAGCCTGGCACGATGGCCGGCTTCACTGGCGACGGCGCGGTGGCGCAGGGCACGACACTTTCCACCCCGGCGCGAAGGTCGGGGGCATCCACGAGCGACGGGAGGTGGGTGCCCTCACCTAGGTGGCCACGGGCCGAAGCGGAGTCGCGTCGGTGAAGGACGGTGGTGCAGAGACGAGGAGGGAGGCGGCGGCGGTAGAGGTGGCGGTGCGGTACGGCGGCGCGGTGTCGAGCGGGCCGAGGTCGTAGGCGTGCGCGTCCGCGCGGTCCGGCTCCTCCTCGCAGGCAGCTCCGGCGTCGCGGGTACGGCTCCGCGGTGGCGGCGCCGCTCCCAGCTTCTTCTCCTCCCCTTCTCCCTTCTCTCCTCGCCGCGGGTAGGTGGGTAGGGGATCGATCCCCTCGGGCGGCTAGGGTTTGGGGGTCTCCAGAGGCGGCGGCGCAGGCTTCTTATAGCGGCGGGGCGCGGGGGCACGTGGACGGCGGCGAGGCGGCCGGGAGGCCGAGGGGGCGCGTCGCGACGGCGCCATGACCGGCGCGCCCCGCCCCCTTCCCCTTTCGACGCCGACAAAAGAGGAAAGGAAGAGGGTGACGACGCCGACGTCGGCGTGACGCAAGGGGGACCCACCGGCAGCGACTCGGGCGCGGCGGGGGTAGGTGGACGGTGCGGGCGCGGCCGGGCCGGGCCGCCACCGGGCTGGAATCCGGAGGCGGGGCCGAAGTGAGGGTTGCGGCCCGTGTGCAATAGTGTAGCATGCCAATTTTTCTTAGGCCTCAAAATGGATTCAAATTTGAATTCCAACTCAAATTTGAATTCACCCAAACAAAACCCAAATAAAATTTCAATTGAAGAACCAAATCTCCACACTAGCAGGTTATAAACCCTAAAAGCGTCGTCGAAGCCAAAACCAAATCTAGGAATGGTGGAGAGAGAGACAGAAGACGACCTTATTCGATTTACGAGCACTCCATTTCAATTCAAGTTTTTGAAATTCGACATTTGAATGCAAGTCAAAACTAGGGATGTTACGAACTCCCCCTCACAAGAATCTCGTCCCCGAGATTAGGAAGTTACCTCCGTTTCGAAGAGATGAGGGTATTTCTCCCTCAATGCGACTCCTTCTCCCACGTGGCTTCGCGCTCGGAGTGGTTACTCCGGAGCACCTTGCGAAGCGCGTGGTGGTGTTCCCGGTCGACTTCTCCGCCCGAGTCCGAGATCCGAACCGGGTACTCCAAGTACTCCGGGGTTTCTCGGACGTCGAGCGCCCGAGCGGGCACTCTCTTCTCGACGACCACACACTTCCGAAGTTGGGAAACATGGAACACGGGTGAACTCCCGCAAGCTCCGGAGGTAGCTCGAGTTTGTAAGCTACCCTCCCGACCTTGCTCACAATAGGGTAGGGCCCAACGTATCTAGGGGACGCCTTCCCCCCGATGTGGAACCTCTTCGTGCCTCGGAGGGGTGACACCTTCAGGTAGACGTGATCCCCTACCTCGAACGAGACGTCCTTCCGTTTTGCGTCGGCATAGCTCTTCTCGCCCGCTCCGAGCTATCTTCGGGTTCTCTCGTACCTTGGCGACATTTTCCTCGGCCTCAACAATAGTGGCGGGACCGAAAAAGGTTCGCTCCCCCACCTCGGACCACATCAACGGTGTCCGACACTTTCGCCATACGGGGCTTCGAACGGAGCCATCTTCAAGCCGGCCCGGTAGTCGTTGTTGTATGAGAACTCGGCATAAGACGAGGCTCTTTTCCCGTCCGATCCATAGGTCAACACACAAGCCCTCAGCAAGTCTTGTAGTACCTGATTTACCCTCTCTGTCTGACCGTCTGTCTGTGGGTGGAACGCTGTGCTGTAGTTCAGCTGGGTGCCCATAGAAGCGTGTAAGCTCTTCCAAAATTGAGCAGTGAACTGGGGCCCTCTGTCTGACACTATGCTCCTCGGAGCCCCATGGAGCTTCAGGATGTTGTCTACATACAGTTCTGCAAGTCGGCTCACGCGGTAGTCCGCCCTAACGGGTAAGAAATGGGCTACCTTGGTCAGCCGATCAACAATCACCCAAATGGAGTCATGCCCTTTTTGCGTGCGCGGCAACCCCACAATGAAGTCCATGCTGATATCATCCCACTTCCACGTGGGTATCTCGAGCGGTTGCGGCGGCCGGCGGGCCTCCGGTGTTCGGCCTTCACTCTCGGCACGTGTCGCATCGAGCGACGTATTCGGCAATGTCTTCCCTCATCTTTTCCCACCAAAACCGTACCTTCAGGTCTTTGTACATCTTGGTACAACCAGGGTGGATCGAGTACCGAGAGTCGTGGGCCTCTTTAAGGATCGAGTCCCGAATCTCCTTGTCCTGAGGCACGCAGATGCGGTCTTTCAGCCATAGTGTACCCTGTTCGTCGAGACGATAGTCAGCTGCTTTGCCATTTTCCATCAGGCGTTTTACCTCCTGGATCTCTGGACATTCCTTCTGAGCTTGGCGGATCTGGTCTTCGAGTGTGTATTTTACCCGCAACTGGTTCAACTGCCCCTCCTCCACAATCTCTAAGCTCAGCTTTTCCAGCTCTTCATGCAAGGCCGGGTTGTTCCTCTCGCACCATCGGGTTGTTGCGGTAGTGCTTGCGGCTCGGAGCGTCGGCCACGACGTTTGCCTTACTAGGATGGTAGTGAATCCTCGTGTCGTTGTCCTTAATTAGCTCTAGCCATCTCCTTTGCCTCGGGTTCGGCTCCGAGCGGGTGAAGATATACTTCGGACTCTTGTGATCCGTGTAGATGTCGCACTTGTTCCCCATCGACGGTGCCTCCATATCTTCAACGCATGAATGACAACGGCTAGCTCGAGATCGTGTGTCGGGTAGTTCTCCTCATGCTTCCTTAAGCTGTCGTGATGCGTATGCCACTACCTTGCCCCCTTGCATCAACACGCGGCCAAGTCCTTGCCTCGACGCGTCACGGTACACCACGAAATCCTTGCTCGCGTCGGGCGGGGTCGGGGACCGGGGTAGTGGTGAGACGGGTTTTGAGCTCCCCGGAAACCGGCTTCACACTTGTCCGACCACACATACGGCGTGTTGCTCTTCAACGATTCCGTCATGGGCTTGGCGATCTTGGAGAAATTCTCGATAAACCGGCGGTAGTACCCGGCCAAACCGAGAAAGCTCGCGGATCTCTCGTCACGGACTTCGGTGACCGCCACTTCGATACGGCCTCAATCTTGCTCGGGTCTACGGGCAACTCCTTTAGGCGACAACACATGACCCGAAACACGACTTCCCGAGGACCATGTGTGGTTCGAGGACCGGTGGATGGTCGCTTCCTTGTGTGATGAGTGATTGACAACGTTGTGTGGACCGATTCTTGGCTAAGTATTGCGGGTGCGGGTTGCGGCTTGACTCGTGTTGGTGCGGGTGAAGAACAAGCGCGAAAGGTCGTCGCCGGTGAGGCCTCCGGGTGTGGAGAAGACAAGTAGGCTTTGTTCGAGGGACCGGTGGCCGGCGGGGTCAAGTGCGGGCCGCATGGTGGCATGAACAAGCAAGATGAAGTCGTGGACGGTTTCTTGGTTGAGCCTCAAAACCAAGGTCGAGCCGGGACTACGTGGGAGCCAAGTCATGAGTGGAGATTGGCGGAGGCTACACCGAGTTCGCGGGGTTTCCGGTGGTTCACCAGAAAACCACTGGGTTCCTTGGTTGATCCACAAAGCCAAGACCGGAGAACCGAAGACGGAGCCGCAACGGCACCAGACCGGTCTGACCGGTGGGTCTGACCGGTCTGACCGGTGGGGGACCGGCTCCGACCGGTGAGGAGCACCGGCCCGACCGTGTGCGACGACGCGGTCCGGAATCTTCGAAGCGGAGGACACGCGTCGGGATCGCATGGCTTGCGTCGAGGCTACGCGGGGTGCGGTCACCGGCATCCGTCCGATGGTGAAGGCATCAAGAATTCCAAATCCGCCCTTGAGGGGCTTGTATCCCTAGTTAGTAGAGAGGGGCATTTTAGACATTCGGTTGCCGCCTATATAACCCAAGAGGTGAGAGGATGGCAGCCAACTCTTGGAACCCTAGCTCATTTGTTTTCCTATTTTCCACCTATTTTCTCTAGGTTTTCCTTAGGACTAGCAAGAGAGCTTCACGGAGAGATCTTGTAGAGAGGGATGGATGATCGGGTGGCTTGCTAGACCTTGTACGAACCTTTGTTTCATGTATAGATGATTCGGCGTGGTTCCTCAAGGTTTGGATGTGTTTTCCCCGGTTGTTCTTGGTGGTGATTTTCGGAGCCCTCTCTCGGTGATTTCTTTGGGTTGTTTTCGGGGCCTTTCTCTTGGGGATTTGATGGGGGAAATTTGTGGGAACCCTTCGTGGTTCTTTGGGCCGTGATTCCCCTCCCAAATCCGTGAGTAAAGGTGCTCGATTTTGGGGTTTCTTGAGTTCTTGGGTTGGAAGTGCTCTCGGCGGGATTTCTTCGATTCCTCCTTTTTGGACGAGTTTTTGTGGGATTAAACTTGGCTATGGACTCCTCATGAGGTGTTCTTGATATCCCCAAAGTCTTGTTCAAGTCCGTGGAGCGATTCGAGAGATCGAGATTTGGATTTGGGGGAGTTGACCCGCGGGTGCTGTTCATCCCGAGCTGCCCAGGCTACACCGGTCTGACCGGTGCTCTTGACCGGTCTGACCGGTGCGAGCCCTTGTGGGTTTTTGCTTGGGTGAACGTCTTGGTGTGTTCGTTGTTGTCCCGTGTTGCTGCTGTTTCGAGTTTGGGTCCGTTTGGTGGTCGGTTGGCCTGTTTGGTGCCTTGGGGGCTTTCAGGCTGCCATCGGTCTGACCGGTGTGTCTCACCGGTCTGACCGGTGTAGAGCCACTTAGTGAAAGTTGCTCGGTTCACCAGCGCCAGGGACCGGTCGGCCGGTGGTGCTCACCGGTCCGACCGGTGTGGGTCTCGTAGACTCGAGGTTTGGTTTTTCCGTTGCGTTTCTCGGGTCGGTAGGTGGTGTGTTGGTTCCTAGGTCCGGTGGCACTCCGGTGGCTACGTGGGCTTGACCAACCTTGGTAGTGAGTCGGAGACGTGTGTTGGAAGCCGCGTTCGTCTTGTTGGAGTTTTCATCTCCTTCGAGAAGAATTTTTATCGGCTCCCATTCACTCCCCCCCCTCTCTCGGTTCGCCGTATCGGTCCTTCAAGTGGTATCGAGCCGGTTCGGGTCTTTGTTGACTCTAACCGTCTAAGATCCAAGGATGGCGTACCGGAGAACGGGGGTTCGGGTCCTCCACACTTCGATGGCAAGAACTACCGGATGTGGAGCAAGCGGATGGGTGCGTTCCTCCGCGGAAAGGGTCGAGTTTGCTTTGGGATGTCACGGTGGACACGGGCTATGTCCACCGATGGATTTTCTTGCTCCGGGGTCGAGGGACGGATTCGACGCCAACAATAAGGCGGTCGACTACTTGTTTCGTGCTTTGTGTCGACCGAGTTCGATCGGGTGCACACCGAGCACTTGGCTTGTAGGATTTGGGCGGTGTTGAAGGAGGCTCATGTTGGGAACGCCCGTGTTCGGGCACGGTTGTATGCGACCTACGGAGAGAGTACGAGAACTTCACTCATCTCCCCGGTGAGTCCATCGATGCCTTGTTTCGGAGGTTCACGGTGGTGGTGAACAACATGAGGGCCAATGTGGACGTGCTCCCGTACGATGATCATGATAGAGCCGTCAAGCTCTTACACTCTTTGGATCGTACGATATGGGGCGGAAAGTTCGAGGCCATAGTCGAGTCGGAGAGGTATGATACTCTGACGGTGAACGAGCTGTTCTCGAAGCTCAAGTCGGCTGAGGTGGATAGGGGCATGATCGCCAAGCTCGAGGGACCGACTGATTCCCATAGTCTTGCCCTCGTTGGTGGTTCCAAAGCAAAGACTAACTCTAACCCATCCACCAGGATGTTCTCGTTTTCCTCTTTGATGTCTATGCCAGATGAGGAGTTTGATGACCTTGGAGAGGACGAGCGGCGCCGTTGACGAGGCGGTTCGAGAGGCTGCACGAGAACCGCGTGAACATGAGGAGGAACACGAGGACTTGCTTCCGGTGCGGCAAGCGGGACATTTCGTCGCCGACCGCCCGGAGAAGGTCGAGAACAAGGACGGCTACAAGCACAAGCCGAGGATGAACGATGGCAAGTACCGTTCGAGGCGCGACAACAAGAGCAAGCACAAGAACAAGTACAAGGACGAGCGGCGATCGAGGAAGAAGGAGGGCCGAGGCAAGGCCCGAGCGATGGTTGGAGCGAGCGACGTCGACTCCGGCTCCGCGTACTCCACCTCGAGCTCGAGCGGCGGCGAAGACGAGGGAGATCGCCGCAAGAGCAAGAAGTCGTCCAAGAACCCGAGCGGGGCCGAGCCGCTTCGCGAGAGATGGCTTCCGCACCATGGCGCCGAGCTCCGGCAGCAAGAAGAGCACACGGAGCGACTCGGACTCCGAGTCCGACGACGAGGTGCGTGATGAACTTCCCTTCTTGCGCCGAGGAGAATGAGAGGCTTGGCTCTTTGCTTGATAACCGTGATGACATGCTTAGAGAGGCCAAGAAAATGAGGAAAGAGCTTAGGGCTTCACTCGAGGATGCTAGGACTAGAGTGGGCCGAGCTAGAGACACGGGTGCTTGATAGCAAGCTTGAGATTGATTCGCTTAAGGCTAGCCCCGTTGTTTCGATGAGAATGATTGTGCTCGATTGCTCCATATTCCTTGTCGATCTTGCTTTGTTTAAGGAGAAGCATGCCTCCAAGTGTGAGGAACTAGATGTGCTTAGGGTTGAAGTGGCCGAGCTTAAGTCTAGACCTCGCTTTGCTAGGTGCTTGCACTTCTTGCCCCGTTTTGCATGCTAAGATTGATGAGATGCATGCTTACACTAGTTCGCTCGAGGCTAAATTGAAGGAACCCATGCCTACATCTTGCTCTACCCGTGAAATGCATGCATTGAAAAATTTGGAGCTTGCACATTATGTTGATCGTTTGCGGGATGAGAATGATGATTTGAGGAAGTTGATGGGTTGGTTGTCGGTCACGAGCCTCAGTTGAGGATGATGATCGAGGCCTTTAAGAGGCAAGATGGTGAGGGGCTTGGAGCAAACAAGGTTGGTGAGGGAAGTGGAGAGAATATCCCGGAGCCACCAAAAACCCACCACAAGAATGAGTTCCCACCAAAACCTAACCATCTAAGGAATCGGCTAGACACAACCCCGGCTCCACCCGTGTTTCCTACACCCACAAATGACCTACAAAAGCCTATCAAGTTTGTGAGCACTTCGGGGAAAGTGTTCTTTGGGAAGGAGAGTGAGAAGGCAAGTGGTGAGAAACCGGTGGAGGGTTTGAGTGGAGAGAAACCGAGTGAGCGACCACATCCCAAGCCAAAGCCTAAGCTTGTGAGGTTCCATTGTGGCTATTGTGGGAGAGATGGCCATAAGGAGGAGTTTTGCTTCAAGAGGAAGCGAGAGGAGAGAATGAGGAAGGAGTGGGCAAACAAGGACAAGTACCACCCTTCCGATGGTGTACTTGAGCCTCGTGTGCGGATGCCCGGGGGCAAGGCGATTGTGAGGACGGTTCGGGCTTGGGGAGAGAAGAAGGTCGGCGGGTGGTCTGCTGTCCTGAGTCACACCGGTCGGACCGGTGTGGGGCACCGGTCGGACCGGTGCGGGCCCGGGACGGACGGATGTTCGGGTTTCGAGCTCGTGCGGTGCGAGGGTTGTTTCGGTGGTCGTGGTTCGGTGGTTGGGCCGGAAAGGGTGCGGGTGGTCGGTTGCTAGGCGTTCTCCTCCTCGTGCTCAATACGGGGATTGGAGGAGTCGTGGCGTTGAGTTGGAGAGGAAGGACGTTCCACGGGCTTTCTTGCGTGGTTTTGGTCCTCCTCCGGGCAGAGAGGGGTGGTTCCCTCGGGGTGGTTACCGTGGTGGTGTTCGTGGAGGTAGCTTTGGTAGGAGAGATGCTTTGGTTGGTGCTAACCCCACTTTCGAGCAAATGGCTCGGACCGGTTTTCCTCCTTTGGTACTAACCCCGGTCTTTGCCGAGTCGTTTGTTCGCTCACGTGCCTATTTTTGATTTTCGGGTGGGAGACTTGAAGAACATTTGGTTGATTGACTCCGGTTGTTCGAGGCATATGACCGGGAGACGAGGGGGTGGTTCTCAAGTCTCGTCCCGGTGGTGACGAAGAGGTACATCACTTTTGGGGACAATGGGCGTGGGCGTGTGCTTTCGTAAGGTGAGATAAAAGTGAGTGACAAGATCACTCGAGGCGTGTTGCTCTTGTTCAATCACCGGGGTACAATTTGCTCTCTCGTGTCCCGGCTTGTTGGATGAGGGCTTTGAGGTGTTGTTTCGGCCTGGTGGTTCTCGGATTGTGGACTCTCGAGGGGACCTTGTTTGTATGGTCGTTCCCGAGGGTCAGGTGTTTCGTGCTGATTTTTCTGTCTTCGGGTGTTGAGCGTTGTTTCTTGGCTGGTTCTTCGAGTGAGTTGTGGAAGTGGCATAGGAAGTTGGGTCACTTGAGCTTTGACCTTTTGTCTCGCTTGAGTAAACTCAATTTGGTCCGAGGATTGCCACGGTTGAAGCTTGAGAAAGAGTTGGTTTGTGCTCCGTGTAGGCATGCCAAGATGGTGGCCTCTTCTCATCCGCCTCTCACCGATGTGATGACTGAGCGTCCATGCGAGCCGCTCCATATGGACCTTGTTGGCCCGGCTCGTGTGCGATCTCGCGGGTGGGAAGTGGTATGTCCTTGTTGTGGTGGATGACTATTCTCGGTATGCGTGGGTGTTCTTTACGGAGGATAAGGGGGAGACGTTTGGTTTTGTTCGAGATCTAGTCTTGAGTTTGAGGAACGAGAGGCACGGAGATGCCATACGAGCTATCCGCAGGTGATAATGGCTCGGAATTCGGGAACTCTCGTTTTGAAACCTTTTGTCATGACTTGGGTCTTGAGCACCCGGTTTTCGAGTCCGTATACGCCTCCCCATAATGGTGTTGTGGAAAGGAAGAACAGACCTTGTGCGAGATGGCTCGGACGATGCTTGATGAGCATAGGACTCCGAGGAGGTATTGGGCCGAGGCGGTGAATACCGCATGCTATGTGTCGAACAGATATACCTCGAGTGCACAAGAAGAAGACATGCTATGAGTTGATGCATGGTCGCACACCCAAGGTGAGTCACTTCCATGTCTTTGGTTGCAAGTGTTTCATTCGAAGAAAGGCGAGGAAGTTGGATAAGTTTGAGGCTAGGTCCGTCGATGGCATTTTCTTTGGTTATGCATCTCATTCTAGAGCATATCGTGTGCTCAATCTTGAAACTAACCAAATCGTGGAGACTTGCGAGGTAACCTTCGACGAGACAGAGCCACGTAGTCGGCTTGTCTTTGAGTGTGCGGTGATGATGAGCTTGGCGAGGAGATCTTTCGAGAGGAGGAGCATGAACATGGTGACGATGAGGATGGTGGTGCGGTGCCCCCGCCGAACATGTACCCACTACTTCGACTACGATGATGGATGGACCCTCTGCTACACCTACGACGACAAATCAAGAACGAGGAGAAGCTGATGTTGAGGGGGAGGTAGCTTCGAGGCGAGAACCTCCCCGGCGAGTTCAAGTGGATCACCCAAGCCTTCAAGGATCATCGGCGACATGAATGAACGCACTACACGGTCGAGGGTTCGAAACAATTCCCATTTTGCTCATGCTGCATTTGTTGCTTCTTTCGAGCCCAAAGACATTGGACACGCACTATCCGATCACAATTGGGTTAACTCGATGCATGAGGAGTTGGAGAACTTTGAGAGGAATCAGGTGTGGGAGTTGGTTGACCCTCCCCCAGGGTGTAAGCCGATTGGTACCAAGTGGGTGTGGAAAAACAAAGAGGGAGAGAAGGGTGAGGTTGTGAGAAACAAGTCGAGACTTGTTGCTCGGGGGTTCGATCGAAGGAGGGGATCGACTACGAGGAGACCTTTGCTCCCGTAGCCCGTTTGGAGGCGATTAGGATCCTTCTAGCCTTTTCGTGGCTAAAGGGTTCAAGTTGCACCAAATGGATGTGAAGAGTGCTTTTTCGAATGGTGTGCTGGAGGAAGAAGTGTATGTGAGGCAGCCTCCGGGGTTTGAGAGTGAGAGGTACCCCCACCGGGTGTACAAGTTGAGGAAGGCACTCGTATGGGTTGAAGCGAGCGCCTAGAGCTTGGTATGGCGAGGGTTGAGGGGGTTCTTGTTTGAGAGAGGCTTTGAGATGGGGAAGGTCGATCAGACCTTGTTTTTGCTGAGGCAGGGCAGAGATATCCTGATTGTGCAGGTGTACGTGGATGATATTGTCTTTGGTGGCTCGTCTAACTCTCTTGTTGCGAGGTTTGCGGATGATATGAGCGAGGGAGTTTGAGATGAGCATGATGGGCGAGTTGCAGTTCTTCCTCGGGCTACAAATCAAGCAATCAAAGGAAGGAACATTTGTGCACCGAGCTAAGTACACCAAGGACATTGTGAGGAAGTTCAAGATGGAGGACTCCAAGGCTATGACGACGCCGATGAGTACGACTACGGCTCTTGATGCGGACGAGGAAGGTGAACACGTGGACCGAGAAGGAGTACCGGAGCATGATCGGGTCACTCCTCTACTTGACGGCGACGAGGCCGGACATACGGTTCTCGGTGTGTCCGTGCGCTCGTTTTCAAGCGTCTCCGAGGACTTCGCATCGGCAAGCGGTGAAGAGAATTTTCGGTACTTGCGTCACACTCCCGACTTCGGCCTTTGGTACTCCGCGTCCTCTTCTTTGGCGCTTCATGGCTTTTCGTACGCGGATTTTGCCGGGTGTCGGTTGGATAGGAAGTCCACTTACGGGACTTGCCGGATTTTGGGTTCTTCGTTGGTGTCTTGGTCTTCTCGTAAGCGGTCGAGTGTTGCTCAATCCACGACCGAAGCCGAGTATGTTGCCGCCGCTAGTTGTTGCTCTCGGCTCCTTTGAATCACCTACACCATGAGTGACTTTGGTGAGGAGTATACCCATGTCCCACTTCAATGTGATAGCACCAAGTGCCATAAGCGTTGCAAAGAACCCGGTGCTCCATTCCAAAACCAAGCACATAGAAGTGAGGTACCATTTTCTGAGAGACAATGTCGAGAAAGGAAAGATAGCTTTGATCCATGTACCCACACATCACCAACTAGCCGATATTTTCACCAAACCCCTAGACCAAGCAACTTTCACTCGTTTGCGGGGGGAACTTGGTGTGTGTTTGATTTCTTGAGTTGGGTGTGTGGGAGCTTTCTTTTACCGGTGGTGTCGAGCCCGTTTTGCCTCCCCTCGAGGAGCCGGTTTGTAGCATATGTATAGCTTTCCTTTGTGCATTTCTTGCATTTGGCATGGCATATGTAGCATGATGTATAGGCATCCTTGTATCTTAGATTGCATGCATTTTGTATCATATGCATTGGTTAGGAAAAGCTTCTCTCATATACATTGTTCACCATGGAATGAGATATATGTCTTTGTGAGCTTGTTTGGTATGCTACGGTTAGTTTGGCTTAGCTCTTGATGATCTTGATGAATAATCCATGGTTGATAGCTATGCTTTTGAAAAATGTCACATGTATGCTCTCTCATGTGTAAATGCCTTTACATGCTCTTGACATGTTTTTGTGGCTTTGCTATGCTTAATTTGTGGTTGGATAGCTAGTTTATTGATCATATGGGGCCAAAGGCTCATTTGCCATCATGAATGTTTAGCCCTCTAGATTTATCTTGTGGAGGAGCATAAGTTCCTTTTTGTCGCAAAGACATTTCATGTACCATTTAAAAATCTGAAAATGAAATGAAAAATGCTTGGAAATGTGCTCCCATGTCATATGTGCTGAATTTAAATTGCTTTGGGTGCTAAACCGTTGCATGATGCCTACCAATGAGAAGTCTCATACATAGAAGTAGGCACATGGCTCGGTGGCTTTGACATGACATGAGGTGCTTGTGGGTGTTTGTGATGGTCTTATGATTAGAATGGCTGTCCTAGCATGAAGTTTGTGTGGCTTTGCCATTTTGATATGCTTTGATCATGTTTAGGACTTTGCTCATGAGAGGCAAGTTTTTCGCAAAATTGCCAAAATCCATTTTAGCTTCGTCCAATGGTTGTGAAACTTGGTGATCATGTAGTTGAGATCGATACGAAGCTGTAGAGTATCTAACTTGCTCATTTGGACATGTGTAGCATTCTTTGTTGAATTTTGTCTATTTGAGAAGCTCTAGGTTGAAAGTTTTGCATTTTTGGCTTGATTCATGCATTGCCAACAAGGGGGAGAAGTTTGAGCTTGAAATGGCTTGTTGGACGCGTTTAGAAGGTTTTCGTGTGGTTTCGAGCCATTTCGGGCTCTCGTTGTACACCGGTCCGACCGGTGATGAGCACCGGTCCGACCGGTGTGAGTGCCGGTCCTGTACATATGTTAGGCACCGGTCCGACCGGTGGTGATGACCGGTCCGACCGGTGTGAGCCGAAAGTGCCGGCACTGTCCGTTTCATGTGGTTTCTTGCATGCATTCGTCCGGGGAAGTTGCATTGGTTCGGTGGGGAGCTTGCATGTGTGCGGGGGGGAGCTCTTTGTGAGTTTTCGAGTTTTGTTTCGGTGGTTTGTGCTCTTTGCTTGAGCTTTGCTTTGTCTCGGATGTGTCGAGCCGTTGCCCTTGCCTAAGGGGTCCGAGACTTGTCTTCTTCAAGTGATCTTGCTCTTTGCCTTCGTTTGGCTTTCGATCGCTTGTTGGAGTTTCTTTTTGTTCATTTTCTTTTCTTTTTTTTTCTCTCTTGTTACTTTCGTGTGGGTGTTGTCAATGCACTCATCAAGGGGGAGATTGAGGACCATGTGTGGTTCGAGGACCGGTGGATGGTCGCTTCCTTGTGTGATGAGTGATTGACAACGTTGTGTGGACTGATTCTTGGCTAAGTATTGCAGGTGCAGGTTGCGGCTTGACTCGTGTTGGTGCAAGTGAAGAACAAGCGCGAAAGGTCGTCGCCGGTGAGGCCTCCGGTGTGTGGAGAAGACAAGTAGGCTTTGTTCGAGGGACCGGTGGCCGGCGGGGTCAAGTGCGGGCCGCATGGTGGCATGAACAGCAAGATGAAGTCGTGGACGGTTTCTTGGTTGAGCCTCAAAACCAAGGTCGAGCCGGGACTACGTGGGAGCCAAGTCATGAGTGGAGATTGGCGGAGGCTACACCGAGTTCGCGGGGTTTCCGGTGGTTCACCGAAAACCACCGGGTTCCTTGGTTGATCCACAAAGCCAAGACCGGAGAACCGAAGACGGAGGTGCAAAGAGGCACCGAGACCGGTCCGACCGGTGGGTCGACCGGTCGACCGGTGGGGACCGGTCGGCTGGTGAGGAGCACCGGCTCGACCGGTGTGCGACGACGCGGTCCGAATCTTCGAAGCGGAGGACACGCGTCGGGATCGCATGGCTTGCGTCGAGGCTACGCAGGTGCGGTCACCGGGCATCCGTCCGATGGTGAAGGCATCAAGAATTCCAAATCCGCCCTTGAGGGGCTTGTATCCCTAGTTAGTAGAGAGGGGCATTTTAGACATTCGGTTGCCGCCTATATAACCCAAGAGGTGAGAGGATGGCAGCCAACTCTTGGAACCCTAGCTCATTTGTTTTCCTATTTTCCACCTATTTTCTCTAGGTTTTCCTTAGGACTAGCAAGAGAGCTTCACGGAGAGATCTTGTAGAGAGGGATGGATGATCGGGCGGCTTGCTAGACCTTGTACGAACCTTTGTTTCATGTATAGATGATTCGGCGTGGTTCCTCAAGGTTTGGATGTGTTTTCCCCGGTTGTTCTTGGTGGTGATTTTCGGAGCCCTCTCTCGGTGATTTCTTTGGGTTGTTTTCGGGGCCTTTCTCTTGGGGATTTGATGGGGGAAATTTGTGGGAACCCTTCGTGGTTCTTTGGCCGTGATTCCCCTCCCAAATCCGTGAGTAAAGGTGCTCGATTTTGGGGTTTCTTGAGTTCTTGGGTTGGAAGTGCTCTCGGCGGGATTTCTTCGATTCCTCCTTTTTGGACGAGTTTTTGTGGGATTAAACTTGGCTATGGACTCCTCATGAGGTGTTCTTGATATCCCCAAAGTCTTGTTCAAGTCCGTGGAGCGATTCGAGAGATCGAGATTTGGATTTGGGGGAGTTGACCCGCGGGTCGTTCATCCCGAGTCGCCCGTGCTACACCGGTCTGACCGGTGCTCTTGACCGGTCTGACCGGTGCGAGCCCTTGTGGGTTTTTGCTCGGGTGAACATCTTGGTGTGTTCGTTGTTGTCCCGTGTTGCTGCCGTTTCGAGTTTGGATCCGTTTGGTGGTCGGTTGGCCTGTTTGGTGCCTTGGGGGCTTTCAGGCTGCCATCGGTCTGACTGGTGTGTCTCACGGGTCTGACCGGTGTAGAGCCACTTAGTGAAAGTTGCTCGGTTCACCGCCAGACAGGGACCGGTCCGACCGGTGGTGCTCACCGGTCCGACCGGTGTGGGTCCGTAGACTCGAGGTTTGGTTTTTCCGCCGCGTTTCTCGGGTCGGTAGGTGGTGTGTTGGTTCCTAGGTCCAGGTGGCACTCCGGTGGCTACGTGGGCTTGACCAACCTTGGTAGTGAGTCGGAGACGTGTGTTGGAAGCCGCGTTCGTCTTGTTGGAGTTTTCATCTCCTTCGAGAAGAATTTTTATCGGCTCCCATTCACTCCCCCCCCTCTCTCGGTTCGCCGTATCGGTCCTTCACTTCCTCCATCCGGAACTCACACTTGCCGAACTTGGCGTACAACCGATGCCGTCCCGAGCTTCCCCCGACGATCCTCGGGTGCTCTTCGTGCTCTTCGTCGTCCGGGGAGTAGACCAAGATATCGTCAATGAAGACGACGACACACTTGTCCAACTCGTCCATGAAGACCTTGTTCATCATATTCATGAAGTATGCCGGAGCATTGGTCGTGCCAAACGACACGACCGTGTACTCATACCGCCCATACCGAGTTACGAATGCCGTCTTGTGGATGTCCTCCGGCGGATCTTCATCCGGTGATAACCCGACCGGAGATCAATCTTTGTCGAAGTACTTGGCTTGCCTCACTGATCCATCAAATCATCAATCCTGGGCAGTGGGTACTTGTTCTTGATGGTCACCGCGTTCAAGGCGCGGTAGTCGACGCACAGACGTTGCGTCCCGTCCTTCTTCGGTACAAATAATGCCGGTGACCCCCAGGGTGAGGCACTCGGCCGAATGAACCCTTTCTCGAGTAGCGAGTCCAGCTCTGCCTTCAGCAGTTTCAGCTCAACCTCTGCCATACGGTACGGACTCTGGGCTATCGGCGCCGTTCCCGGCACCAGGTTAATCACGAACTCCACATCACGATCAGGAGGCAACCCGGGCAACTCCTCTGGAAACACATCCTCATACTCACATACTACCGGCACGTCCGATATGGCCTTCGTGTGAAGGCTGTATACGGCCGGTATGTCTCGAGACTTCATTGGCTCGAAGGTCACCCTTGTCCCGTCAGGGTGCAGTAGTGTCACCAGCCTCGGTGAAGTGGAGATGACACCCTTGTGGGCAGTGATCCAATCCATTCCCAGTATCACGTCGATACCATGGGAAGGCAGCACGGTGAGATCCCCATAGAATGTGTGACCTTGGATGACCACTTCCACTCCTTTGCACAAACAGGTGCATCGGATATCCCCGAGCGGAGAGCTCGTGATGATGGGCATTGTTCGGGTGGTTGTAGGGAGGGAAAGTTTACTCACGAACCGAGAGGTGATATAAGACCCGGTTGCACCGGTGTCAAAGAGAACTAGAGCAGAAGTACCACAAACCAAAAACTTACCGATCACGACGTCGGGGGCATCGGCAGCCTCCTCCTCAGTGAGGTGGTTCAGCCTCCCACGGCCGGCGGCCGGGGGCGGTGCAGCGTGAGGAGGTCGGCTTCGGGAGCGGGTGCCCTCGCGGGGGTGGCGGCGGCCTTCTTGTCGGGCGGCCGTAGGACTTGTGGCCCGGCTTGCCACACGCGAAGCGGTGACGGTGAAGCCTCCCGCGGCGGGTCGCGCGGTGCTCGGTGGAGTACGGGTGTAGCCTCCAGTCTGCTGGGGGTAGCCGGGGTTCCTCCCTCCGGGGAACGGGCTACGTCCACTACCTCCGAAGCCACGCCCGGGCTGGTTGTGCCCGGGCGGTAGCTCCCCCTCAGCATGTTGCTCTGTCCGCTTCTCGGCTTCTGGAAGGATCGGTCAGGCTGATCCCGATCTCCCATTCTCTTCTTGCCCCTCATGCGTTCCTCGTGGCCCCTCCTCTCGTCCTCGACCGCGATGGCGCGGTTGACGAGATGGCGCAAAGACTTGTGCTCACTTGCCTTCGCCGCCCGGCAAAGGCCGTGGTGGAGGCCTTGCGAGAACCGGAACTCGCTTCTTCGGTCGGTGTTGGTGTCGTCGGGGGCGTACCGCATCATCTTCATGAAGTGACGCTCGTACTCCTCGACCCTCATCGCACCCCGAGTCATGGTGCGGAACTCCCGCGCCTTATCGGACCGGCAGCTCGTCGGGGAGGTGCGCTCGCGGAACGCCCTCGCGGAACTCCGCCCGGTGATGAAAGCCGGGTTCGGGTGGGTGGCGGTGTAGTTGTCCCACCATGCCTTGGCAGGACCCTCCAGCTGGTGCGCGGCGATAGCGACGCACTCCTCGTCGGAGCAGACGGTGAGGTCGAGCTTGGTCTCGATCACCCTCGCCCGGTCGTCGGCCTCGAGTGGGTCATTCGAGTAGCTGAAGGTGGGAGCCTTCAGGCGGATGAACCTCTCGATCTTCCGCGTGAGGTCCTCGTCCTGCGGAGCGACGCGGTTCCCACCGTTGCCACGGTGCTCCATGGCCTCCGCCATTCTCTCCGCATCGACCGAGTCTGGAGCGCCATCACTTCCACCAAGTTAGGTGGGGGTGGTGGTGGCTGTTCCGGCTCAGGCTGGCCTTGCGCGGTCGCTCCTTGCTCAACCTCGGCCTCAGGGTTCTCGGGCGGCGGTGGCGGTGCCCCGTCACCTCGGGCCCTAGCCCCCAAGGCTCCTCCACGCAGGGGTGGACGGCCACGGCCACGACCGCGTCCACGCCCCTGCTGGGCTTCTTCCTCGCCGGCCTCCTCGAGGCGAGCTATCAGCCGGTTGGAGCGGCGGATCGACATCCTTCTGAAAACATAAGGGAAAAGAAAGGAGTTTACGCACGTCACTCACCAACTCACACATGAGTCTTAAGCACTCAAGAAAATAGTTCTAATTATAACCTACACTCAAGCGAGAAGAAGCATTAAGACACAAATAACACCATTAAGATCCAAGCACACATCAAACATGATTATTACACTTGCTCCCCCGAGGCCGACTCGGACCTTGGGGTAGCAAAGCAACAAGTCAACGATCTAATACATCGGTACAATCTCAAAAGGGTAGTGTCTACATGGTGTGGCATGACTCTCTTCATGCACCGAACATGCTCGCGGCCGCATGGAACAACTCATGGAATCTACTAGCATAGAACACCCGCTCTAGGCCATGCCTCCCGTCCCGCCTCTCTACTCCGTGCGTGCCCGCCGGTACGTGACGGGGTAGCGGTCCTCGGTGGGGTAGTCCGGCGGAAAGATCCGGGACACCAAGGCGTGAGCCTCTCGAACCTCCTCGGTCTCGACGGGGGTCGGCGGACGGGCCATCGGGCACAAAGGGGTGGAGCTTGAGGCGTGACTGGTGCAGCTCGAAGGTCTCAGTGCGAATCTCACGCTGGGACTCGGGGGGCAGCTCTCCGTTGAGCTCGAAGAGCTCGTCCACGCGAAGTGAGTCGGCGTCCTCCCAAGTCCTCCTCAGTCTCTCGGCCTTGTCCCTCAGGTAGACGGCCGTGCGCGTGAGCCACGCGATGTTGGCGATGTTGTCCGCTCGGCTCTTCTCCAGCTTCTCCACCTTGAGCCGCTCACACCCGAGTAGGTGAGCGCGCACCGTGAGCAGGTCGTCCTTGCGCTCGAGCTTGTCCTTCACCGTTCGACTCGCGGTCGCCCGCGTAGGTCCTCCTTGGCGTGCGCATCTCCTCCCCCGGTGTCCACCCTCTCCCTCTCGGACCGTAGCGGGGACGGGGGTCGCGCGGTCGAGGCTCAAGCTCGAGCCGGCGAACACGGTGGCGTAGCGCGGTGTTCTCCCCTCTCCGGCTCGGCGCAGCCGGGCCGGGTACCGGGAGCGCGTCGATGGTAGCGTCCCCGACCTCGGCCGTAGAGGGTACGTGACTCGTCCTCCGGTCGGGCGCGTGTACTTGTCGAGGTCGACCAAGTAGCCGGCGGTCTCCACCGCAGTCTCGTCGGCCTCGCGGAAGGGAGCGGCGTCGACGTCGTCCGGATCCCCTCGTACGAAGGAACTCCGTCCACGAGCGGTGCGAGGCGCCGGTAGTCCGGGGGTAGCGGCCCGAAGAGTCCCGGTCTCGAAGGAGGCGCGGTGCGAGCGAGTAGGCAGCCCGGGGCCGGCGGCGGCGACGTCGAGCGCGGTCGCGACGGGTGAGAGCGAGCGTCGTGTGCGGACCTCTCCCTTAAACCCGGGAGACTCGGGTGAGGGAGCACGGCCGACCGTGCGAGCACCATCCGCCCGGCTCACGGCGGGTACGTACTCGGCGCGGTACGTGACGTAGGTCGGAGGGACTCCAAGCCTGAGAAGGGCCCTCTCCATCCGGTGGCGGATCGCCCCCGAGAGTCTCGGGGGTGATCTCCGCGACCTGGTGCTCCATCTCCTGTGAAACGCAAGAAATTTCTGTCAGCGCAGGTGAGTAAGAAATTTTCAAAGAGGGAATGAGTTTTTATAACATAGCTCAAGGGTATAACTATAAAGGTAGAGCGTATGGAGTCCTATCTCTATCGACCTTTCCTAGGGATACGTGCTACGGTCAAGCATGGCTCTGGTACCACCTGTAAAACCCCGGATTTTCATAGAAAACCCGAATCCGTACCATCGCGATAGTCCCTGGATCAGTGGCTATCGCGTACGTAACGTCTCACGGAATGATTCACAAAGTCATACATCGCATCACATAAAGGTAATAGTACATTAATTTATTACATATCCATAATGGAGTACGCATTACAAGCCTCTTGGCCGAATCGAGAGCGAAAATTCTACGCAACGGTAGCTATCTTCTCAGAAGGGTCTCCATCTTTATTCTTCCCGCCACAGGCAACTCGAGCGAAGCGACGTATCCCTCAGTCGTACCATCCGTCGGCGTTGCAGTCGAAGTCGGACTCGTACCCCCGCACACCCAAAATCTATCCCCAAGGAGCGGGATAGGTCCACGTCACCAACCGTATGCAGCTTTAAGTGGCCTAACATCTAAAGGGAAAAGAGAGTAGACAAGGAATCGGCTGTGGTTTCCTAAGCGAAGCAGAGCGACAGAGTATAATCAAGGTATCTCCATCAATATCCCAAAACCCAAGTCTCTCAACACATCCGGATCCAACCGGTCACCCAGAAGACCCGTCCCAACTCCTACTCCTGTCTAGGGGTGATGCGAGAACTTCCTCTCCTCGCACCTCAATGATTACAACCGGATCAACGAGGTAGATGGAGCCTCTCTCCTCTAGGCGGCTATGACCACGGCTCACCACACTCTCAACTATAAGGGGTGAGGTAGAAATCCCAAAACATGAGGATCAAGTACGTCTTCTAGGCAGGTGTCCATGACCGAGGACGCGGCTATAGCTATAGATCGAACAACTGCGCAGCGTGTACACCTGTACCCATCCCGGAATGGTACCCCGCCGGTGTACGGCCGACCGAGCCCATCCTACCGGCGAACTCTCGGTAGTTACGAACCCATCCCCGCATCCGGCCCTCAAAGTTGTCCCTGTCGGGGACCGCCCCTAGGGGTCCCCTCAAATAATGGGGGAACCCTCACTTAAATTCCTGCATCAAAATGAACTAAGCCTAACCATGCGGAGAGGACTAACCATGCGGGACGTGGCCCATGCGAGCGGGGACTTCGAGGCCCGCCAAGACGCCTCGCCTATGAGACCCCTCGAGCGAGGCTCCGCCTCGCCCGAGGGTACACTCCTCCTCGAACGGGCTCCGCCCCGCTCGAGGGGCAACCTCCTCCTCGAACGGGCTCCGCCCCCGCTCGAGGGGCAACCCCCTCCTCGAACGGGTTCGGCCCCGTTCGAGGGGCGACCCCTTCCCTCGAGCGGTCCTCGCCCCCGCTCGAGGGCCCGCCTCCCCTCGAGCGGGCCTCGCCTCGCTCGAGGGTTCGCTCCACCCTCGGCCGGGGCCCGCCACGCTCACGGGCGCCCCGCACGCGTGCGCCGGCCCCGTACTTGGGCATTTAACGCCCGACGCCGCAGGGCGGCGCCATCATGCGCCCGGGGCTCACGCCCGTGCCGCCGCACCAACTCCCCGGGGGAGGAGCCCATCCCCGCCCACCGTGGGGTGGGCCGTGCGGCACGGCCGGCGTCGGTCCCATGACACCGCGCGCACGCCACCGTACGGCTAACGCGCTCGACCCTCGAAAGGGGGCCGGGCGCACCCTCGACTCCACTTTCCCGTGACCCCGCGCCAGGTTGGGTGAGGGACGCTAGGCCGGTGGGTGGCCATCCCGGCCACCGTAGCCGCGCGGCCGCCGTACCCACGCGCGCGGGCACCCGCCCGACTCCGCGGCGCACGCCCGAACACCGCAGCAACCACCCCGCCACCGCAGAGCTCATTGGGAAGGAACGCCGTTCGCCCGCTCCTGTGCCCCGTACCAGCCATCATCAGCACCTCCCTCGAAGCCTATCAGGGGACGCCATCGCCATCTGCCGCCTCCTACCCTCGAACCGCCACTGTTCGGGTACAAGGTAGGCCATCATGGCCGGATCGCAGCGAAGATCGACCGGACGGCCGCCCGCTCTACACCGTAGCACGACGTGCTCCCACACGCAGCCTAGGTAGCGCGGCGTGCATGTAACTCGCCGCTCCCTTGGCCTATAAAAGGGAAGGCGAGCCCCCAGCCGCGGGGGGACGAATCCGGAGGAACGCAGCGCACTGTGCACTCACTCTCTTATTCTCCCACAACATCTTCGGCCACTCACCAGGGACTTGGGAGCCACGCTCCCTCTCCCGCCTTGCTTGTATTTGCCCCACTACAAGCACCCCGGTCTTGAGCAATATAGTGCCACGAGCACACCCGCGCTCGGACGTACGGCCCCCTCGGCGGGAACCGGGATAAATCCTTGTGTCATTTGTTGCTTAGCATCGACCATTGAGGGATAGACCTAGGCGTTATCTCTTGGTTAGTGTCGGGACCATATTCCGCACCGACCGGTTGGCGCCCACCGTGGGGGCAAACGAGCGCCTAAGGTCATTTCGCTAACTCCCTCCATGGTGATTCGCACTGAGTACCGTAGCACCCGCTACAACATGGGTAGCTCAGACCCCCTTCCGGCCGGGCTCGAGATCCGCTTCGGGGACTTGAACTTCCAGACCACGGGGAATGGCTATCTCATGCGCCTCACCAACCGTGAGGAGCTACGCGCGCGGCGGGAGGCCGGGGTCCGCTGCGGTCTCCGCCGCACGCACGACACGGCGCGAGTGCACTGCAGCACGGATGCGCGGGTCCGACGACGCCGCGACGCCGTCGCCGCTGCGGGCTACGCTCGCGTCGGGGCGCGGTCCCGGCGGCGGCAGGGCGAGCGCGCCGCCGCCCAACGCGGTGCACCCACCGTCACGACGGCCGCCACCGCCCCGGCGGGACCGCGTGTGGTCTCGGACCACGCGTCCCCATCGGGCCGCGTGGCGCCACTACGGCCTACAACGCCAACGTCAACACGACAATGCGCGGGGTTCCGCCCGGTCGGCACGTCTTCGTCGCCGGGGATCCCCGCACCTCCGGCGCGGACGAGTCGTCCCCGGGCTCCGTCGACACAATGCCACCCGCTAACCGTCATGGGTACGCGGAGTGGGACTTCTCCGGTGTGCCGGACCCGGCCGCGTTCGGCGCTTCCTCGACGCCACGGACATGCGGTTCGGTCGCTCCGACGACTCCAAAGATCGGGAGCTACGACCCCACGCGGGAGTGCCGCGCCGTCATCACCAACGACCCGGCCAACGCGCGCCGGTGCGGCGGCGCCGGGAGATGGGGAAGTCATGCCGGCCCCGGGGGGGTCGCCACGCGCCCGGCCGCGGGGCCAAGCGCTCCGCCGGGGCCGACGTCGACGCGCGGTGGCCCAAGCTCGCGAGCTCGAGGCCAAGCGGCGAGAGGAGCACGGACGGTGCGGCTACTCCGCGCCTCGATGGCGGGGGAGGCCTCGCGCGCGCGGCGAACGCGCGCGGGAGCCGGGCCGACAGTCCGAGACCGCCTCAACCCCATCCCCAACATCGACAACGCGGATACTCGCCCGCGAGCGAGCCAAAAGCTCATCGCCGCCGCGACACCGCCGCGCGCCATGCGGCACCCTCGACCCCCGAGGCTCGAGACATGCACCGCGAGGTGCGGACCCTCCTTGAGCAAGCGGCCGTCCAGCCAGCCGAAAGCTCGGCCTCACGCATCCGCCAACGGGGGGGACGCGCGGGGTGATGATCCGGCACGGCGGGGGCGAACCCTCGGTGCATGTGGGTCGACACCCTGGCCGACCGGGGACGCACGCCGGCCAAGGAACGGCTCCTCGACACACGCGAGGGCGGCCGGATGGCGACGCCCGCAACGTCATCAACGCCGGAGCGCACCAGCAAGGCGGACGCGCGAGCGGCCAGGGGCTACCACCCTCGAAGGGGTGGACGCTACGACAGCGGCGAGGATCGCTCCCCGACACCAGAGCCCCCGGGCACCCGTGTGTTCAGCCGGGAGATCCGCACGGCGGCGTTCCCCCAGCGCTTCCGTCAACCCTCGACGATCATCAAATACAACGGGGAGACGGACCCTCGTGTTTGGCTCAACGATTACCGCCTGGCCTGTCAGCTGGGCGGGGCCACCAACGACGAAGTGATCATCCGCAACTTGCCCCTGCATCTGGGCGATGCGGCCCGGACATGGCTCGAGCACTTGCCCGCCAGCCAGATCCACAACTGGGACGATCTAGTCCACACTTTCGTGGGCAACTTCCAGGGCACATACGTGCGCCCCGGGAACTCCTGGGATCTGCGCTCCTGCACGCAGAAGCCGGGCGAGTCGCTGCGGGACTTCATACGGCGCTTCTCCAAGCGCCGCACGAGCTCCCCGGCGTGGCACGGTCGAGAGATCGTGCACGCGTTCCTCGAGGGCACCACGTGCGGGACCTTGTGCGCGGCCGGGACGCGGCCCGCCCACGGACTCGAACGAGCCGTTCGACATTGCCACCGCCTTCGCCTCGGAGAGGAAGCCGTGGGGGCAATCTTCGATGGCAAGAAGGGCAAGCGCTGCGAGGACACGCCCGCGGAGGGCAGCGGGTCCAAGGAGCCGCGCCGCAATGACAAGCGGGGCAAGAAGGGGGAAGAAGCCGCGCCGCGAGGCGCGCGAGCGGGGCGCAACGGCGGCAACGCCGAGGCCCTCGGCCGTTGACCCGGCCCGACGGGGCCCTCGACCGGCTCCTCGAGGCCCGGGGTGTTCGACGACATGATGAAGAAGCCATGCCCCTACCACAAGACCCCCGTGAATCACACTCTTGAGCAAGTGCGACATGCTCAAGAAGTTCTATGGCCGTGCCGCCGCGAAGGAGGCAGAGGCCAAGAAGGATGGGGGCGACGGCGACGCAGGTGGCTTCCCTGCTGTCGAAAATGTGTTCCTCATTTTTGGGGGACCTACTGTCGACATGTCAACCCGGCAGCGCAAGAAGGAGCGGCACGAAGTCCTCGCCGCAGAGAGGGCGCCTCCGGCCTTTCTCAACTGGTCGAAGGATGCCATCACCTTTAGCCGGGATGATCACCCAAACCGCATCCCGAACCCGGGCCAGTACCCCCTGGTGGTCGATCCCATCATTGGGAACGCCCGTTTTCGAAGGTCCTTATGGACGGAGGCAGTAGCCTCAATATCCTCTTCGCGCATACATTGCGCCTAATGGGGATTGGGTGGACCAGTGCGGCCCAAAGACGAAGCCGTTTCACGGCATCGCGCCCGAAAGCGGGTTCAACCCCTCGGGCAGATCGATCTGCCCGTCTGGTTCGGGACCCCCAAGAATTTCCGCAAGGAAACCCTCACCTTCGAGGTGGTGGGATTCAAAGGGGCCTACCATGCCATCCTTGGGCGACCATGCTATGCCAAGTTCATGGCGGTTCCCAACTACACGTACCTGAAGATGAAGATGCCGGGTCCAAACGGCGTCATCACCGTCGGGTCGTCGATCGAGCATGCATTCGACTGCGATGTCGAGTGCGTGGAACATGCAGAGGCGCTAGCGCCGGGATGAAGCGCCGGTAAACACACCGGAGAAGATGGTCAATGACGACCTCAGCTCCGCCACCAAGCACGTCGGCACGTTCGAGGCCGCCGAGCAAACCAAAGGGGTCCCACTCGACCCATCGGCCCCCGAGGGCAAAGCATTGAGGGTCAGCACGACCCTCGATCCTAAATAGGAAGCAGTGCTCGTCGACTTCCTCCGCGCCAACGCCGACGTTTTCGCGTGGAGCCCCTCGGACATGCCAGGCATCCCGAGGGAGGTCGCCGAGCACTCCCTTGATATCCTGCCTAACGCTCGCGCTGTTCAGCAGCGGCTGCGCCGCTTCGACGAGGAACGGCGACGGGCGATCGGAGTGGAGGCCGCGGAAGCTCCTCGAGGCCGGATTCATCAAGGAAGTGTTCCACCCGACGTGGTTAGCTAATCCGTGCTTGTAAAAAAGAAAAATGGGAAGTGGAGGATGTGTATTGACTACACCGAGTCTCAATAAAGCATGTCCAAAAGTTCCTTTTCCTTTGCCACGCATAGATCGGATCGTTGATTCCACCGCCGGGTGTGAACTACTCGTTTCCTTGATGCCTATTCGGGATATCATCAAATAAAAATGAAGGAGTCCGACCAGCTCGCGACTTCGTTCATCACACCGTTCGGGACGTTCGTTACGTCACGATGCCTTTTGGCCTCGGAAACGCGGGCGCAACATATCGGCGCCGCATGCGGCACGTTTTTGGGGACCATATCGGGCGGACGGTCGAGGCTTACGTAGACGACATCGTCGTCAAAACCAGAAGGCGGACGACCGGTCGGGCCGATCTTGGCATCGCATTCGGTTGCGCGGGCCAACGGGGGTCAAGCTCAACCCCGAAAAATGTGTCTTTGGAGTGCCGCGGGGCATGCTCCTAGGATACATCGTCTCCCGCCGGGGAATCGAGGCCAACCCCCGAAAAGGTCGCGGCCCTCGAGCGAATGGGTCCATTCGGGACCTCAAAGGGGTGCGAAGGTGTTGGGGTGCCTTGCCGCCCCGAGCCGCTTCGTCTCGAGGCTCGGTGAGAAGGGCCCGCCCCTCTACCGGCCGCTCAAGAAGCACGAGTGCTTCTCTTGGACCGCCGAGGCCCGAGAAGCGCTCGACAAGCGAAGGCATCTCCGACGCACGCCCCAATCCTTACGCCGCCACGAGACGGCGAGCCCCTCCAACTCTACGTGGCCGCAACCACCCGGGTGGTCGCCGCCGTGATCGTTGTGGAGCGCACGGAGGAAGGACATGCCTTGCCCGTGCAGGCCGGTCTACTACATCGGCGAAGTCCTATCGGACACGAAGACGCGCTACCCCCGGGTCCGAAGGCGTTGTATGCGGTAGTCCTCGCGCGGCGCAAGCTCCGCCACTACTTCGAGGCCCACCCAGTTACGGTGGTCTCTTCCTTCCCGTTAGGAGAGATCATTCGCAACCCCGACGCGGCAGGCAGAATTGCCAAGTGGTCCGTGGAATTGATGGGCGAGACGCTCGCCACGCCCCGCGCAAGGCCATCAAATCGCAAATCCTAGCCGATTTCGTCGCTGAATGGACGGACACGCACCGCCGCCCCCTCGGATTCAAGCGAGTCTGCCGGACTCGTTCTTCGACGGCTCGGTGATGAAGACGGGGAGCGGGCGCGGGCACCGCTCTTCGTGTCACCCCTCGGGGAGCACATGCGCTACGCAAGGCGTCTCCACTTCCCCGCGTCTAACAATATGGCGGAATACGAGGCCCTTCTCTCGTGGCCTCAAAATCGCCATTGAGTTGGGCATCAAGCGCCTCGATGTGCGAGGGGATTCGCGACTCGTGATCGACCAAGTCATGAAGAACGCGAGCTGCCACGACGACAAGATGGAGGCCTGCGTAAAGCCGTGCGAGCCCTCGAGGACAAGTTGTACGGCATCGAGCTTAATCATGTACCCCGCCGGTACAACGAGGAAGCGTACGAGCCGGCAAAGATAGCGTCGGGCGGATCACCGTTCCCCCGAACGTCTTCGCGCGCGACATCGCGCGACCCTCGGTAACCTTCGAGCCCTACCCCTCGAGCGACGGCGGACCCTCGGGGGCTCCCTCGAATCCGGCGGGTGCGGAGCCCATGGAAGAGGACCCCTCGAACGAGGCGTACGTACTCTCCCTTCTCGAGGGGTACGGCTCCCACGAGGCCGTCGCAATGGACATCGAGCCGGCTCCGTCCGGCGGACGGCGGGGAGAAGTACATCGCCGGATTGCTCGAGGGGAGCTCCCCGCGAGCCGGGGCCACGGCCGGGCGCATCGCCGGGGATGGCCAAGTCATTCACCCTCGTCGACGGCGAGCCGGACAAGCGCGCGCGCGTCGGGCATCCTCCGGCGGTGTATACCCATTCCCGAGGGGCGCGAGCTCCTACGGGACATCCACGCAGGGATCTGTGGCCACCACGCCGCGCCGCGCACCCTCGTCGGCAACGCGTTCCGCCAAGGCTTCTATTGGCCTACCGCGGTCACAGACGCCAACGAAATCGTGCGCACATGCGAAGGGTGCCAGTTCTACGCCCGCAAGACCAACTTGCCAGCTCAAGCTCTGCAAACGATCCCCGTAACATGGCCGTTCGCTGTGTGGGGATTAGACATCGTCGGGCCCCTGAGGAAGGCGCCCGGGGGCTTCACCCACCTGCTCGTCGCAATCGACAAGTTCTCCAAGTGGGTGGAGGTGCGCCCCATTACGAATTTGAGGGCCGAGCGAGCAATCACGTTCTTCACCGACATCGTCTACCGCTTTGGAGTGCCAAACTCCATCATCACGAACAACGGGTCCCGGTTCACGGGCGGAAGTTCTTGGAGTTCTCGCGACAAGTTCCACATCCGAGTGGATTGGGCGGCGTGGCGCACCCACGTACTAACGGCCAAGTGGAACGTGCCAACGGCATGATCCTACGGGGCCTCAAACCCGGAACTTTCGACCGACTCAACAAATGCGGCCGAAAATGGCTCCAAGAAGCGCCGGCGGTCGTGTGGAGCCTAAGGACTACCCTGCGAGCCACCGGGTTCACCCCGTTATTCCTAGTCCATGGCGCGGAGGCCATCCTCCCCACGGATGCGGAATACGGGTCGCCCAAGGTTCGGGGCTACAACGAGGATGCTAACCGGCCGAGCCCGCGAGGACTCACTTGGACCGGCTAGACGAAGTACGCCTTGTGGCGTTGATGCACTCGCAAGGTATCAACGGTCCCTACGACGCTACCAAGCGCGCAAGATACGTCGCAGGGATTTCAGCGAGGGGGATTTGGTCCTAAGGCTACGCCAAGACAACCGAGGGCGCCACAAGCTATCGCCCCCATGGGAGGGACCCTACGTCGTGGTGAAGGTGCTCAAACCGGGCACGTACAAGCTTGCCAACGAGGACGGCGAAGAACTCACCAACGCTTGGAACATCCAACGACTACGTCGCTTCTACCCTTAGCTAGGATTTCCAAGTATTTTCCGTTGTAAAAACGCACGGCCAACGCCCCGTTGGTGTCACCTATGTAAATACTCCGAATCTAATAAAAGGGCAACTCGGCTTTCCCGAAACCCAAGTTACCCTCGGGGGCTACCGCGGGGGGGCACCCCCCCCCAAATGGTCCCATTTTTTCGCGCAAAAAACGTAATAACACGCGCTAAGTTTGTTTCCTACTTCAACCACGAGCCACGATTCGAATAGGGCGTAGGTGGCACGGCGGAAGGAGCGCGCGAGCCGAGACGCCCTACGCCGCGCGGCTATGGCCCGTCTCTCTCGCCTCCAACCCGGCGGGCCCCCGCGAAAGGCGAACTCCCCTAACTAGAATCTACTCGGGGAAGAAGAAGAAGCAAAAAGCGCAATAAGCAAGCGATTTCATTTACAAACTGACCATGTTCACGAAACGACTTGTTTATTTACAAGAGGCCACGAGGCCAGAGTTCTGATACACATAAACAAAAAACGGGCCTAGCGCCCGGGTGCTTTCGGGGCGGGTGGAGCGGCGGCATCGGCGGCGTCGGGAAGAGGAATTCTTCGAAGGCCTCGGCAAGCGACTCGGCGGCGTCAGCAGCAAGCGCGTCCGCACGCTCCATGGCCACCTCGTCCTCGACGCCCTCGGGCACGATGTAGCCTTCCGCTACCGCCTCGAGGTTGACCTCGTAGTGGGATCGCACCACTCCGAGGGCCTTCGCACGCCCAGGTGCAACGCCCGACGCACCCGCCCCGTGACGTGGCCGCCGAGGGCGCGTAGGCGGCTAGCCGCCGAGGGCCGCCGGCCACGGGCATCGCCTTCCTCGACGACGTGACGGGTCTCGAGGGCCGCGTCCCGCGGCTCCCTGCCGGCTCCGCTCGGAGGAGTTGTAGGAGGCTGCGGGGCCTCGCCCGCCCAACGGCGTGCCCCAAAAGCCGTGCGCGGGCACGGAAGCGACAAGACGACGAGAAATCGTAAAGGGGGAAACGAACCCTCTAAAGCAAGAACTAACAAGCGGGGGTCGGACAGGTAGCTTACCCTCGACTTGCCTCTTCTCCAGATCGAGGTCGCGGCGCGCGGACTCGAGCGCCAGCTCGAGATGCTGGACGGTCTCGCCTTGCTCGACGAGGGCCATCTCTTGGGCGGCATTGCTGATGCTGAGCGCCAACGCCTCATCTTCAACTTCGGAGAATGCGGCGTTCCGCTCCTCCAGCGACTTCTCCGCTGTCTCGCGCGCGACGCGCTCCCGCTCCAGCGCCGCTCGGGCGTCGCCAAGGGCGGCCTCGCTCCCCGCCGGAGCCGCCCCTCGCCCCCACGGCGGGCGATGCGCTCCGCCGGAGCTGCCCCTCGGCGGCGACGAGAGCCGCGGCCTTGACGTCGAGGGCGGCCTTCGGGTCATCGGCCTCCTTGGCGCACTTGCTCCGCCCGCGCGCCCGCTCCTCGCCGGCGGCGGCGCCGCGCCGCGCTCCCTCGAGCAACGTGCGGAGCTCCCGGGCCTCGGCGCGAGCGGTGGCCACCTCCGCCTCCCGGGGTGGCGGCCAACGTCCGCGTCTTGTCCGGGTCCTCGCGCGCGTTCCACGGCGCCTCGTCACGATCGACGAGGGGCCGCGCGAATCCGCTCGAGACTCGAGTGATGCGCCGCACCCTGCCCTGAGCTCTCGGGGAGCACGTCGCACCACGCCATCGCCGGTACACCGGCCCGGCTGTGCGGCGTCCCGAGAGCTTCCGCAAGCGCGTCGAAAGCGCCGCATCGCTCCCGGAGGGGCGGCGGGCCTCGGCGTTCACCGATCGAACGCGCTGTACTTCTCGTGGGCGCGGCGCTCGAGCTCCTGGCATCCACACATCGAGCCTCGTAAGCGCCAAGTCTTGAATACAGCACGCGAAAGCGAAAAAGGGGAAGAAGAAGAGCAACGGTGGCACACCTGGAAGACGATCCAGGCCGGGCCGCCGTGGACCCGCAGTGCCTCGTTCAACGCGCGGTTGAGCGTGGCGCCGTGGCTCCGAAGCTCGCCCCAGAGCTCCTGCTCCCTCTGGGCGTCAGCAAATGCCGGGGGGTCCTCCGCGGCCCCCCCCCCGGGCGGGGCGACCGGCGTGGGAGGACGAGGCCTCGGCGTCGTGCCCTCGGCCCCCCACTATCACGTGACCCTCGTGCCGCCTCACGAGGGCCCCCTCCCGGGGCTCGGGGGGAGTTCACGGGCCGGCTGGCCCTTCGGTTCCACCCGGGGCGGCGGGGAGTCATCCGAGAGCTCCACCACCTCCGCACGGGGACCGCCGGCGGGCGGAGCCGCCCGCTCGCCTCCGCCGGCGCCCCCACCGCGCCTCCGCGGCCGCGAGCGCCCGTTGTGGCGCCGGTGCCGCCACCTCCGTCCGTGCCGCCACATCCGCGGGCGCTCCCGCGAGTTGCGCCCGCTCCGCCTCCTCGCCGCAGTGGCCGCCACCGCGGGCGGCACCCTCCACCGTAGCCGCCGCCGCGGCCTCGCGCCTCCGTGGCGACCGGCGCCGGGCCGCCCCCGGCGACCTGCGGCCGCGCCGCGCGCGGGCTGATCCACCCGCCGGGGCCTCGAAGCCCCGGCCGGGCCTTGCGCGCGCTCGTGCCCGCCGCCGCGCCTCGTCCCCGGGCGCGACCCCCTCGACGAACGCCGCCGGGTGGGGATCGACGCGTCCGTCCCCTCGGCACCTTGGCCGGGTGCAAGAGGAGGGACGGTTGGCACCGCCCCGCGCAAACACGAACGGAGGATTAGAGCGTCTAATAACCAGCAAACTAAGGACAAGCAAAGGAAGAACAGGTTCCTTACCTCGCGGAGGAAAAGGCCCGCTTCCTTTTCCTCGAGGCCTCCGACGAGGCCGGCGCGGGGGCGCGCCCGCCGCGGCACCTCCCCGACGGCGCCGCCGCACGCGCGGGCACGCCCGCCTCACGCGTGGGCGCGCCCGCCGCCGCCACCACGCGCGGGGGCACGCTAGCCCGCGCGCGCGCGCGCGCCCACCGGCGCGCCCCTCGACGAGGACGCCGCGCGCGCGCGACGCGCTCCCGCCACGCGCGGGCACGCTTGACGCGCGCGCGAGCACGTGCCCGCCGCGCGCGCCTCCGTGGCGCGCGCGGCGCCCCCGCGGCGCGTGCCGCCCCCGACGACGACCGCGCACGGCGGCGGACGCCGACGCGCCCGCCCCAGACAAAGCCACCCCTGACGCCGGCGCGAGATCCGGCGACGGGGGCGCGGGCTGCCACCTGTCTGAGGGGCCCTCCCCCTCAGACTCTTCCTCCTCGTCCTGCTCCGAGGACGAGGGCTCCTCGATGTCAGGGGAGGAGAGCCCCAGCTCCTCCCGCCGCCGGTACTCCGCGGACCGTGCGTCGCGGCGCGCTTGGCGCCGCCTTGCGTGCTCTCTCCGCGCGCGCGCTCGCTCCTGCTTGCCCCCGCCGCGCCGCCGGCCGAGCGCACGGGGAGTCGGGGGTGGGTGGAACGGACTTGGCGGCGTTGAAGCGCACCGGTTGCGCGCGAGGACAACGATGGCGCATCGGGGAAACGGAAGCAAGGACAAGGATTAAAACGAATCAAAAAACCACACTCACCAACGGGCCGAGTGGGGAGCATCTCGATGTCCCACGGGGTCCGACCCGCGGTGGCGGCGTCCGGTGTCGACGGCGCTCCGCGCCGGGGTGAGCGCGTACGGCCGCTCCGGCGGCGTCGGGAGCATCCGCGACCTCGCCACGTCGACGGGGTTGGCCGCCTCCGTCATCTCGAAGATGCGTAGCGGCCTCTCCATCAACGGCACGATTCGCCGGTGATGAAGGAAGGCGAGGACGCCCATCGCGTTGAGCCCTTCCCTCGCCGGCCGCGCAAGGCGGCGAGGGACGGACCCCCGGCGCGCCGATGGTTGGCCGTGGGCAACCCGTAGCCCCGCCGGTCCGGCCTCTTCTTGAACACCCGGCCGGTGTAGGGAGGAAGGCCGGGCTCGGCGTTGCGCGGATAAAACCATCCCCGCTCCCCGGCCGGCGTTGTTCGTCGTCATGGTGCGGGGGATGTAGAACTCCTTGAGGCCGCCCCCCGCGGGGCGAGCGACATCCCGCCGGCGCGCACCGCGCGCGCGGGTCCCTCGGCTCCGACGTGGGCTGCGTAATGAGCTCCGCGCGGAAGAGGTGTACCCAGAGCTCCCAGTTGACTGGGATCCCCAGGTACCCTTCGCAGACGCCCACAAATGTGGCCGCCTGCGAGATCGCATTGGGGGCAAAGTTGTGCAGCTCCACCCCATAGTGGTAGCACAATGCCCGCATGAATGTGCTCGCCGGCGCGTTGAAGCCGCGCTCGTGGTAGCGGAGGAAGCTCACCACGTAGCCCTCCGGCGGATTGGGCTCAAGGTGCGACGATGGCGGCACGATCCACTCCGCCGGGCGCCCTTCTTCGTTGGCCGAGAGCTGGCCGGCGGCGACCAGCTCGCCCAGGGCGAGCCGGGTCACGGTCGACCTCTCCCATGCGTACGGCTCCAGGACCCTAATCGGAAGGCCGAGGCGGCGCCATGAGGGGGGGCGAACGAGTGCGAGGGCGGAGGACAAGGAGACAAGGAAGAAGCTCTAAACGGCGAGCCCGCGCGACGGCAAGAGCGAGGCGAAGGCGAAGGGACGGAGGACCGAAAACGGTGAGGAGCCAAGGTAGAAAACCGCCGCCCCTTCCTCACCGCGGTTTATAGGCGACGGGCGAGTTCTCCGGAGCGCACGCCCCGCCAACATTAGCTTGCGGGAATCTTTCCATCGCGTCGACGGGCGGCCCCACCACGACTGCGGCGGCTCTAACACTTGCGGGCGGGTCATCATTACGGCAAGACCGGCGACGACCGAGGCGAAACCGTCACGTCCGTCGGCCACGTCGCCCACTACGCGCGCGCGCGGCCGCGGCGCCTAAAAGGCGCGCCCGCGCCGCAAAACCCGCGGCCACGCCCGCAAGGCAATTAAACGCCGGGCCCCTTGCCAAGCAAGGAGAGCCCTCGAGCGAGGCGAATCCTCGGCTCGAGACAAGGGTGACCCTCGATGGGATGACGGCGTGAGAAGGTCGCCCGGGACCGCTCGGTGTAGAGCGAGCGGCCCGCGGGCACCCATGCCACGTAGGACCCTCGAGCGGCATGACCCCCGGCTCGAAACGGGGTGACCCTCGATGGGATATCGGCGTGAGAAGGTCGCCGGGACTGCTCGGTGTAGAGCGAGGCGGCCGCGGCACCCATGCCACGTAGGACCCTCGAGCGGCATGACCCCCAACTCGAAACAAGGCGACCCTCGATGGGATATCGGCGTGAGAAGGTCGCCGGGACCTGCTCGATGTAGAGCAGACCACCGCGGGCACCCATGCCACGTAGGACCCTCGAGCGGCATGACCCCCAACTCGAGACGATGTCAACCCCCTAAAGAAGGCACGCGCGTAAGAGGATCGCCCAGGTCACGCTTGAAATAGAGCGACACCGAAAGCACTCATACCGCGCCATGCCACCAACCAGCACCTCGAGGGTCGGCACGCCCAGACCCCTCGACGGCCGCAAACGCGAAAAAGACGGGGCGGCCAAGGCACGGCCCCGCACGGCCTTGCGATCGGAGGTTCGAAGCCCGACCCTCGACGGGTTCGAACGGGCGCCCCGGATCACGAGTTAGGGACGACGAGGGCACGCGCATTCGAGCCGTTCCTCGAGCCCGTCGGCTCGAGGGTGCCCCACATGTCGTGTTCGAGAGCTAGCGAGGGCGACTAGCGGGGGGATCCCACCGAGGGAGAGCTTCCGCGCCCTCGGTCCCTAGCGAACGGGACCGAGCCCCACCTAGCAAACCCACGCAAGCGCTTCCATGGACGTGTCTCCGGACCGCGCGGCCTACCCTTATCGAACGGGGCATGGACGTCCACTTGAACCACCCGCTAGCGGCTCGAAGAGGAATCCGCGATTCGCGACCCGCTCGATGGGAGTCGTGGAAACCTCACCTCCCGACCCGCGGGAGGGACGGCGAGGGCGCGATAAAAAACAAGTCGTCGGGCTCGACCCGATCGCCTCGAACGAGGCCAAGGCTCGGGGGCTTGACGCACGGCTACACCTCCTTGGAATTGCACCCGCCGGGAGACGGTGACGGGGGAGCGTGCACCCCCGATGCCGGGCGGAAACACCGCCGATGCCGGTTGGCATATGTGCCACGCCTTTCGACCGAATTGCTCGCGGTTAACCCCTGCGGGGAGAGCCCACACCTCTGCGGGGCTTCGGGGCTAGACCCGCGGGTCCGCTAGCGCGGCCCCACGGAAAGCGTTCGCAAACAAGGAGGGAAGAACGTCCTATCGGTAGGTTCCGGCACCGCGGGAGCCTCAATGGCAAACCCGCGGATGCTCGGGGGCTGCGTCGGGGACCGCCCTAGGGGTCCCCTCAAATAATGGGGGAACCCTCACTTAAATTCCTGCATCAAAATGAACTAAGCCTAACCATGCAGAGGACTAACCATGCAGGACGTGGCCCATGCAGCAGGACTTCGGAGGCCCACCAAGACAGCTCGCCTATGAGACCCCTCGAGCAGGCTCCGCCTCGCCCGAGGGTACACTCCTCCTCGAACGGGCTCCGCCCCGCTCGAGGGGCAACCTCCTCCTCGAACGGGCTCCGCCCCGCTCGAGGGGCAACCCCCTCCTCGAACGGGTTCCGCCCCGTTCGAGGGGCGACCCCTTCCCTCGAGCGGTCCCGCCCCGCTCGAGGGCCCGCCCCCCTCGAGCGGGCCTCGCCTCGCTCGAGGGTTCGCTCCACCCTCGGCCGGGGCCCGCCACGCTCACGGGCGCCCCGCACGCGTGCGCCGGCCCCGTACTTGGGCATTTAACGCCCGACGCCGCGGGGCGGCGCCATCATGCGCCGGGGCTCACGCCCGGTGCCGCCGCACCAACTCCCCGGGGAGGAGCCCATCCCCGCCACGCGTGGGGTGGGGCGTGCGTACGGCCGGCGTCGGTCCCATGACACCGCGCGCACGCCACCGTACGGCTAACGCGCTCGACCCTCGAAAGGGGGCGGGCGCACCCTCGACTCCACTTTCCCCGTGACCTGCCGGGTTAGGTGAGGGACGCTAGGCCGGTGGGTGGCCATCCCGGCCACCGCGCGGTGCGGCCGCCGTACCCACGCGCGCGGGCACCCGCCCGACTCCGCGGGCGCACGCCCGAACACCTTGCGGCAACCACCCCACCACCGCGAGCTCATTGGGAAGGAACGCCGTTCTGCCCGCTCCTGTGCCCCGTACCAGCCATCATCAGCACCTCCCTCGAAGCCTATCAGGGGACGCCATCGCCATCTGCCGCCTCCTACCCTCGAACCGCCACTGTTCGGGTACAAGGTAGGCCATCATGGCCGGATCGCAGCGAAGATCGACCGGACGGCCGCCCGCTCTACACCGTAGCACGACGTGCTCCCACACGCAGCTAGGTAGCGCGGCGTGCATGTAACTCGCCGCTCCCTTGGCCTATAAAAGGGAAGGCGAGCCCCCAGCCGCGGGGGGACGAATCCGGAGGAACACAGCGCACTGTGCACTCACTCTCTTATTCTCCCACAACATCTTCAGCCACTCACCAGGGACTTGGGAGCCACGCTCCCTCTCCCGCCTTGCTTGTATTTGCCCCACTACAAGCACCCCGGTGCCGAGCAATATAGTGCCACGAGCACACCACCGCTTCGGACGTACGGCCCCCTCGGCGGAACCGGGATAAATCCTTGTGTCATTTGTTGCTTAGCATCGACCATTGAGGGATAGACCTAGGCGTTATCTACGGGTTAGTGTCGGGACCATATTCCGCACCGGTCCCCCCCCTCGGAAGGGACTACACCGGAACTGTGAAATGCTCCCGTGTGGCCACACGGGAGTCGCTCTGAGAGGGTGGCCTCACCTCCACCGCTCCCCCACTGATACCCCGCTATCCATCCTAAGCAGGTATGGTTCCGCACTTGCCGAGCTCAACACGGCCCTATCCCCACTCTCGGCGGGGTGGTGTGTACGATGTCCTATAAACAAGTTGATCCACTCGATTTCAGACCGGGGCGAGCTCATGTCCTCCAAGCGCACGAAAAACCCCAACACCTAGGCTCCGAAAACCGTAACAGGAGGGATGCACTGAGGAGTGCACCCCTATCCCCGATCCCAGATCGGTTGTTTCGAGCTCACCCCCGCCAAAGTACCCAAAACGCCTTCTCCTGCCGGTTTTTACCCCACACACGCCAAGAACCACTACTCCCATCCCAACACATGCATCGCGAAGCTCGGCGCACATACACGCCCATATAAACATATATAGTAGTAGTAGGACAATCAAGGACAGGGTAAATAAAGAGGCAGTGCAAGGTTCATCAACATGCATATATAAATTAAAGCGCTAGCAATACTACTCAGCAATGCCTAATGGGTAGTTCAGAATCGGTCGGGCGTGAACCTGGGGTCGGGTAGTCCTCCGCGGCGAAGTCGTCGGCGTAGTCGTACTCCTGACTCAGCTCTCCGGCTCCTCCTGCTCCTAGTAGCGCGAAAAAGAAAATAAACAGCGGTCCTATTGCAACTTAAATCCAAATAAGAGCAATTAAGATCCAAAACGGGAACAAACACTATCCCAACCCGTAGTTTGAGATTTTAGAAATTTTCTGGAAAAGGTTTCGTAATTTTTGGAGATAAAATGGATTTACTATGATTTTTCAAAGAGAAAATGCATTTTCAGTAATTAGAAATACGTTTTTCCCTTTAAAACACCCCAGCCACACCGGATCCCCCGAAACCGGATCCGCTGCGGCCGGCTCCCTGCGGCCCGCATGTGGCTGAGCTCCCAGTGGGCGCTGCACGCGATCCCGTGAGGGGATCGTGCGGCTCCGCGCGATGTGGTCGGCATGTGGCCGCGCCCGGGTTGGTCCGGCCACGGCGGATCCCCGCGTGTAGGCTGCGGCCACGCCGCTGTGTGGCCTCCGGTGCAACCCACCGGCCAGGGATCTAAATCCGCCCCCCCTCCCTAAGTGTTCGACGGAAGGCACCGGGGAGAGGGACGCGGCGGCGCGGTACGGCGTCGCCGGCGGTGTGCTCCACGACGGCTAGGGCGGCCGGTCGGCAAGGTGCCTACGGTTCTTCCTCGAGCCGATGGGCTCGGTGGGCGCCGGATCGGCCTAGGGGCGTCGCGCGCGGTCGTCGCCGGCTTGGTGTGCGGCGGCGGCGCGGTGGACGGCGGCCGGAAAGCCCGGCTCGGGCGGGCGCGGCGGTGTGAGGGGGACGGCGTGCGCGGGGTGTGCACGCGCGCCCGGTTACTCCCGCCGGGGTGCGGGGATTGGAATCGCGGCGAGGCGTCGTGGTGGTGCACGGCGGCGCACGGCTCAACGCCATGGGCGGCGGCGAGCGAGGCGCTTGGGCTGGGCTGGTACGTCTTCGGCCCGAGGTACGGCACGGCGCTAGTTAATCACCTACACGGCAAGCACGGGGGTTCCGCGGCGTGGCCACCCCGACATGACGGCGGCGCGGCGAGCACAAGGCTCGGTGGCCGTGGCGGGGCTCAAGGAAGGGGGGCCAAGGTCCGGTTTTTGCCCGAACGGTTGCAACGCGCGCGTGCGGGGGGTGCACGCGTGCGTGCTCCGTGGCGTTCACGGGCGCGCGCGCGAGGGCGTGCCCACGACGCGAACGCGTCGCGGCGCTCGGCACGGCGAGGCGGCGACGCGGACGACACGGTGCTAGCGCAAAAGAGAAGAACGAGGACTAGGCGGGCGGCGCGTGCTTGGCAACGGCGGCGGCACCGCAGAAGATTGACCCGGCCGGCACGATGGCCGGCTTCACGGGCGACGCGCGCGGCGGCGCGGGGGCACGACACGTTCCACCCCGGCGCGAAGGTCGGGGGCATCCACGAGCGACGGGAGATGGGTGTCCTCACCTAGGTGGCCACGGGCCGAAGCGGAGTCGCGTCGGTGAAGGACGGTGGTGCGGAGACGAGGAGGGAGGCGGCGGCGGTAGAGGTGGCGGTGCGGTACGGCGGCGCGGCGTCGAGCGGGCCGAGGTCGTAGGCGTGCGCGTCCCGCGGTCCCGGCTCCTCCTCGCAGGCAGCTCCGGCGTCGCGGGTACGGCTCCGCGGTGGCGGCGCCGCTCCCAGCTTCTTCTCCTCCCCTTCTCCCTTCTCTCCTCCGGCTGCGGGTAGGTGGGTAGGGGATCGATCCCCTCGGGCGGCTAGGGTTTGGGGGTTTCCAGAGGCGGCGGCGCAGGCTTCTTATAGCGGCGAGGCGCGGGGGCACGTGGACGGCGCTGAGGCGCTGGGAGGCCGCGGGGGCGCGTCGCGACGGCGCCATGACCGGCGCGCCCCGCCCCTTCCCCTTTCGACGCCGGCAAAAGAGGAAAGGAAGAGGGTGACGACGCCGACGTCGGCGTGACGCAAGGGGGACCCACCGGCGGCGACTCGGGCGCGGCGGGGGTAGGTGGACGGTGCGGGCGCGGCCGGGCCGGGCCGCCACCGGGCGGGTCGGAGGCCGGGCCGAAGTGAGGTTGCGGCCCGTGTGCAATAGTGTAGCATGCCAATTTTTCTTAGGCTTCTAAATGGATTCAAATTTGAATTCCAACTCAAATTTGAATTCACCCAAACAAAACCCAAATAAAATTTCAATGGAAGAACCAAATCTCCACACTAGCGAGGTTATAAACCCTAAAAGCATCGTCGAAGCCAAAACCAAATCTAGGAATGGTGGAGAGAGAGACGGAAGACGACCTTATTCGATTTACGAGCACTCCATTTCAATTCAAGTTTTTGAAATTCGACATTTGAATGCAAGTCAAAACTAGGGATGTTACATTCAAACTTGGAAAAATTTAAAAACACACTCGAAAACTAAGACTCATTAAGCTCTAAGACTCTCACTCGAAGATTAAACCGAACCTAAACTTGAAACTCAAAACCTAAGGCTAGCTAGCTAGCTCTCCCCCACGCTAAAAACATATGACGTCCTCGTCGTATCTTACAAAAATCCTAAGGGGAAAACTAGATCTAGTGGTACTTCAAGCAAGTATTGCACCACTTGCCTCTCATGTTTCCCGACCATGCCAAAAAGTTTGTGCATGTTGCGGTTAAGGAACTTGTAGTCGTCTTCAACTACGCGCTCCAAGTCCTCCAAATGTTGCTTCATCGCTTCCATGGCTTGGAGACATTCGTCGACCGACGCGTAGAGATCCCCGATGGATTGACAAAGCAACCTCGACAACATATCGGATGCAATCCGAAGGGGTCATCATCGCCATTGTCTCCACCATCGTCGCCACCGTCGTCGGCGCCTTCGTCGCCACCACCATTGTCGTTGCTGCCACCGTTAGGGCCTTCGGGAATCTTCTCCTTGGGCACTTCATCCCAAATGTAGAGGTCGTTATCGTCTCTTCCTACGGCCGCCCACGAGCTCGGGCTACTATCGTCGAAGTAGTCGCTACCCCCATAATCCTTAGGCTCGGGCGACACCTCCTTGTAGTCTTTCCGCTTCATGCCTTGGATGCACGCCGACCTTCGAACGGGCGTAGGGACCTTCTCTCCTTCGACGGGGTTGCGAGATGCAATAGCTCCGGTCGGGACACGCCCTCCGCAACGGATGCGGGCGGTCCTCTTGATCTCGACGGGTAGCTTGAGCTCGCATCGCTTCGCCTCCTCCATCGATGGCTCCTTGGCTTCTAGCTTCAACTCTAAGCTCCTTGGGGACACAATGGCTGCTGCGTGGGTGCAAAATATTGCTTGAAAGGATTGATTCCCGAGCTCCCAATTCGGCCAAATAAATAGTCCGAAGAGAAAAACCCTAGGAACCTCATTTTCCTTTTTTAAACTTCCCTTAAAATTTTCTGACCGAAGAAGGAAGTCGAAAAGGAGCAATTCGGGCAAAAATCGGGGACGTCCGTCGCCGGGACTCACCGGGGCCGGTCGGACCGGGCCGGCCGGCCCATCTGCCTCGGGGGCCGGGCCGGTCCGGTTTTTCGCGTACCCCCCCCCTTTTTCGCCTCCTTAGCCCATGGGAAAAAGTTGGCCCGGTAAATCTTCGCGAGAAACTCCGAGAAAATTAAAAGAAAAACTATTTACGAAATTCTTCCTCGTTTTTCGTCCTAGGCGGGACGTTCGGGCTCTTCTTCCATGGTGAAGACATCAACATGATGAAGGGCACAACGTCGGGTTCGTAGTAAACCTTAAGCCGCTGTCCATTCACCACAAATTGATCGCCGTTTATATCCATAATGGTTACCGCTCCGTTGGAGAACACCGAATGCACAACATAAGGTCCGTCCCACTTGCTTTGCAATTTCCCCTTTCCGAAGGTTTTAAACCTCGAATTGTAGAGGAGGACCTTATCTCCTTCTTTAAATTCTTTTTTCTTCAATCTTTTATCATACCACCTTTTGATTCTCTCCTTGTATATGCTTGCGTTTTCATAAGCTTTCAACCTCAACTCCTCTAGCTCGCTTATTTGGATTCTTCGTTTCACCACCGCGGCATTGAGATCGAGGTTCATCTCTTTAATCGCCCAATAGGATTTATGTTCCAACTCAACCGGAAGGTGGCAAGCTTTTCATAGACGAATTGATAAGGGGTAATACCTATCGGTGTTTTGAACGCCGTTCGATAAGCCCATAAAGCTCCGTCTAATTTCTTGGACCAATCTTTGCCTCCCTTCTCTATGGTTTTGTTGAGGATGCTTTTTAATTGCCTATTTGACGTTTCCGCTTGTCCGTTGGTTTGTGGGTGATAGGCCGACCCTATGCTCAATTCCCAACTTGGACAAGCACTTTTTGAAGTTCTTCTCGGTGAAGTGAGTTCCTCCATCACTTATCAAGATTCTCGGTGTACCGAAACGAGGAAAAATCACGTTCTTGATCATAGTAATGGACTCCTCCGTGGAAGCTTTATGACATGGTATAGCCTCTACCCATTTGGATACATAATCAACAATGACTAGGATATACTCAAATCCAAAGGAGTTTTTAAAAGGCCCCATGAAGTCTATACCCCATACATCGAATATGTCGATTTGTTGGTTGTATTTCAAAGGCATAGAATTTCTTTGAGAGATGTTTCCGGTTTTTTGGCATTCGGGGCATGATGCAACATATCTTTTAGTAACTTCATGCATCTGCGGCCAAAAGAATCCGCTCGACCATACTTTTGCTTGGGTTCAAAAATGGCTATTGTGCCCACCGTAATCCGCCGAGTGGCACTTCCTTAGAATTTCAACTCTCTCTTCTCTTGGCACACATCTTCTCATTACTCCATCATTGCCGAGTTTGAAGAGGTATGGTGCATCCCAAAAGTATTTCCTACTTTCAGAGATTATCTTCTTTTGAGAGTTTTTATCTAGATGATCGAGAGGCATGTTTCGAATTGCTCGAATGATATCGATCATCCAAGTGTCTTTATCAAGCACTCTATAGAGGTGGTCATCTCACATCTTATCTTCTATGGGCTCTTTATCATCTTGTCCACGATTCATCCTAGACAAATGATCGGCCACAACATTTTCCACCCCTTTTTTATCACGAATTTTAACATCAAATTCTTGGAGAAGAAGGATCCAACGAATCAAACGTGGTTTAGCTTCCTTCTTAGCCAAGAGATACCCGATGGCTGCGTGATCGGTGTAAACAATGACCTTCGAGTTCACGATGTAAGATCTGAATTTTTTGAAAGCGAAAACCACCGCTAGCAACTCCTTTTCCGTAGTGGCATAATTGAATTGCGCCCCACTAAGAGTTTTGCTAGCATAGTAAACGGCGTGAACTCAGCCTTCCTTTCTTTGACCCAAAACCGCGCCTACGGCGTAGTCACTTGTGTCACACATGATCTCGAAAGGTTGGCTCCAATCCGGGAGGTTGGATGATGGGAGCACTCACTAATGCACTTTTCAAGGTCCGAATGCCGCTAGGCACTTCTCATCAAAGTTGAAAGCCACATCCTTTTGAAGAAGATGCATTAAAGGCTTAGTGATCTTCGAGAAGTCCTTAATAAATGTTCTATAGAATCCGGCATGGCCTAGAAAGCTCCTTAAGGACTTAACATCCGTAGGAGGTGGGAGTTGCTCAACCGTCTCCACCTTAGCCTTGTCCACTTCAATTCCTCTCTCGGATATAACATGTCCGAGCATTATGCATTGCTTAACCATGAAGTGGCACTTTTCCCAATTTAACACCAAGTCTACCTCCGCGCACCTCGTGAGGACCTTTTCCAAGTTTGCCAAGCAATCCATGAACGTCTTCCCATAAACGGAAAAATCATCCATGAACACCTCGACAATTTTTTCGATGAATTCCGAACATATGGCCATCATGTAACGTTGAAAAGAGGCCGGAGCGTTGCATAGGCCGAAGGGCATCCTTCTATATTCAAACGTTCCGTAAGGGCAAGTAAACGTTGTCTTGTGTTGATCTTCGGGTGAATGGGAATTTGCATGAACCCCGAGTACCCATCGAAAAAGCAAAATTGTTAAGCTTACGATAATCGATACACATCCGCCACCCGGTCACGTTTCTTTGTGGTATCAATTCATTTTTCTCATTCTTCACCACGGTCAAACCTCCTTTCTTTGGTACACAATGTACCGGGCTCACCCACTCGCTATGCGGAACCGGGTAGATGATTTCGGCATCAAGTAACTTGATAACCTCTCTCTTTACTACCTCTCGCATGGCATGGGTTAGCCTCCTTTGGTGGTCCACTATGGGCTTACATTGGTCTTCCATTGGTATACGATGAGTGCAAAAGGCTGGGCTAATTCCTTTGAGATCATTAATCGAATATCCAATCACCTTCCTATGTTTTTTCAATAAAATCAGCAACTCTCATTTTCTTCGGGACTCAACTCGTCGCTCACGATGACTAGATAGGTCTTGTCGGCGCCCAAAAATTCATATTTTAATCCTTTGGGCAAAGGTTTAAGGTCTACCTCGGGCGCTTGTGGCTCCTCGGCTTTTATTTCTCCTATGTCTTCGAATTTTCCTTCCTCCACGCTTCCATCATGTGGTTCCAAACCTTTTGTTGCTTCTTCTAGTTCTTCATCTTGTTGATCACTAATTTGATTCTCCATCGCTCTTTGCAGTGGGTATCTAAGGGTTTCAACAAAACAAAGGCTATCTATCTCCTATACTTCTTCATCTTCGGGAGGAAAGGGTGTAAGGTGTTTAGAAGCACGAAGAAAGTTATATGTGTACTTTGTTCCATTAAGGTTCATTGTTACTTTGCCTTCTCCCAAAGCATCTAACACGGCATCAACCAACTTATGAAAGGGCCTACCTAAGATTATGTGATCATGATTACTATGGTAAGCATCAATAACAAAGAAGTCTGTTGGTATAAAATTTCTAGAGATTTTTACTTTTATATTGCAAGCAATACCTAGAGGTTTAATAGTTCTACCATCACCCATAATTAATTTCGTTGATGTTGGAGCTAAGTCTAGGTTGTGGTCTTGAACTTTATCGTAAATTTTAGAAGATAGGACACTTACTTGTGCTCCGATGTCGCATAAAGCTTTGCATTGAACTCCGTTGATCATGCAACTCAAGTGTGGTGCCATCTTCTCTTCTTCTTCGGATCCTATCGCGTAGACTTCGGCGAGGCGAGCGTATGGTGATGCTTCGGGCTTGATCCCCATGATTCTCTTCACCTCGGCTATGTGTTCCGGATCCACTATGTCATCTCCAAAGAGTTTTTGGAAAATCTCACCGGTGGTTTCAAGGTCGTATGATTCTTCCGCTTTCCTTTCCGGTGGGAAATCCACTTCCAATGCTCTTACCATTCCCTTTTGATTAGGGAACGGTCTTCTCTTGTCGAATACTTCTCCGTAATCGATAGGAACCTAATCCATTGGTTCGAACTCCCTTAGTGGCTTCGCGCTTGACATGCTTCTCTTGTTTGTCTCATTTGGTACGGCGAAGTCGATGCTCGGGGTAGTTCTTGAGCGATGTGTTCTTGTTCAAGCTTTTCTCGTGATTGGTTCCTCTTTTGTGACTTCCGGGGCTGCCTCTTTAGAAAATTAAGCACACTTCTTCTTCCTCAAATTATATTCCGGCTCTTCTGCAAGTCTTGTTTCCCAATCTCTTCGCATGGTAGCCGCTTTACTAATTTTTTGTAGAAGTTGGGCGGCTTCCGTGAGTGTTTTCTCCGTGAGATCCCCACCCGCACACATTTCGACGTGTTGCATGCAACTAGGGCTTAGGGAAATGAAAAATGTATGCAAGAGTACGTCACCGGTGAAGACGAGTCTTGGTCCTTGTTCGATCAACCCATTAAACCTATCCCAGGCTTGGTCTATCTCTTCCTCTTCTCCTTGCATGAAATTGATCACTTGCCTCCTTAGATATTGAACCTTACTAATTGGAAAAAACTTCTTGCAAAACTTCTTCGTCAACTTGTTCCAATTGCCTTCAACTTTCAAGGACGCAAATGAGTACCATGTCTTTGCATCACCGGCAAGTGAGTAGGGAAAGAGATTCCATTTGAACCATTCATCGGGGACTCCTTCTTGACGCACGGTGTTGCATATCGTTGTGAAATGCCTTATGTGTCTATATGGGTTCTCCGTAACCATCCCTTCAAACGGGTTTTCCTCCACCATCTCGATGATCTTGGATTTAATCTCATACTCGGTCGCTTCGAGCTTCGAATCGACGCTTGTACTTTTATGTCTTCACATCGAGGGCTAGCATAATCCCTTAGTGATTTCTCCGGTTCTTTCACGGAGTTGATTAATGAATGCCATCTAGACAATAGGATAAAAACAAAAACAAAAGCAAAACAAAGTGTTCTTCTAGATAATAGGTGTTAGATATAGCAAACAAAAGATAAACCAAATTATAAAACTATGTTAAATGCAAACCAAACGACATAAACTAACTTGCTCCCCCAAGCAACGGCGCCGGAAAAAGGGGCTTGTTGACGGATAAAAAGACGTATCCCTCTACGATCCGCAAGCGTACGGACCCCACACCTTTTTCACCATGGGATTCCCAAGGTTCTTGTAAATCCGCGAAGAAAGGGGATGACAAGCGTTCGATCTACCTTCACACTCTAACTACTCAAACTCTAACTACGATTAAACTAGAAAACAACTAAACTACACTAGAGAGAATGATTAAGATATCAAGATAAAAGACACTCGCCCACGGGTCTACGATACTAGAGCATGCAATCACTTAAAGACATGAAAACCAATCTAATCTATCGGGGTTGTGACCACGGTTTCGCCCTTTCCCTCCTCTCGTACTGTCACTACGCGAAGGTATTCATGACTAGACCTATGATGGACACGGCGTATTGAATGGATCCAAGGAAGCATTGGAGCTCATACTCCCTTTACGACATGGTAGCTAACCTTAAGCATTAAAGTATATTCAACACAAGATGATAGATAGATAATCCGACAAAGTATGATTACATCTCAAGATCGATTACAACCCATGGACGAATAAGGAGATTACCCCATCAAGGTCTTGAACATAGCACCGTTGATCATGGTTTCCCTTCCGACGGTGTCTTCCTTCTTCTCCACGAGAGGGTGCTTCCTTCGAGGTGGACGATCTCCCTCCGGAGATCTCCCTCCTCTCTCTCTAGCTTGTGGATGGCCTCCTGGTGCGAATGGCTCTCTCCCTGTCGAATGGCGGCGCCTCCAGGGTTTTAGGGTTGAAGATCCTTCGGGTGCAAGGAAAGGGGGGCCGAACCGGCCACCGAAGTGGGCTGGGCCGGCCGGCCTGGGCCGACCGGCTCCGGGCCCACCTCGGCCGGTTCGATCGCCCCTTCGCTCCCGTGGGTCCTCATGTAATTATGCACTTTGCCCCCTCCACTTGCATGATTTTGACGATGTCATCCTCGCGTCCAAGATGGAGGTTCTCTTCGCATGAAGTTCGGTCTTTTACGCTTCAATCCCCGGGAGTGTTCCTCGTAGCACTTCGGTCCTCGACACCATTGGAAGTGATTTCATCAAGCTCATGAACACGAACAAGACTCCGTAAATGCTCCTGTGAACTTGTTGCGAATCCATCCTTTATGTCCATGTTTTCTTACATAAACACAACACTTCCAAATGCATGCACATAGATGAACTTGTTATATGATTAGTGTGCCTAGTGGCGGGTTAGTTCCATAATCAAATCCAAACCAAAGTGTAATGAACATGCTAGGTGTACCAAAATACACCGTCAACACGTTTCCAGAGGCCGGCATGGTAGAAGGTGAGTAAGTTGTGGATGCACAACGTTCCTCCGGGAGTAGTCGTAGCCCCCGGAAGCCGATCCCGTGTTTCTTCGATGATAGGGGCGAGAAGTCGATGGAAGTACCATCCCCGAGGTTGTGCCGTGGTGCCGTAACCCGAAGTAGCCACCGGAGCGACATCCGAGCCGACGGAGATAGCCGACGGAGGAGCCCCGGGGTGGCCGAAGAAGTGCACGACGACGTACTACCCGGGTCAAACACGGAAGTAGTCGTCCACTCGCTAGAAATTCGGGATGCGAGCCGATCCATTCGGCGCCGATGTCCGAGGCCGCCGCGAGTAGTCGTGGTGGACTCAAGCTTCTAGCGAGACGATCTTGTCGACCCGGCGACGTAGCGCGCAATTTGGAAGCGATGCGGTGGGCGGAGCAATGGATGAAGGTACGTGATCGTACTCTTGATTAGTCGAGTTCCGGTAGAAGAAGTTACTCAAGTAGTTGCCGCATCACGCAGGATGTCGTGGAGAGGTCCCGACGTAAATCCGAGATGCTCCGGGGGTTTGGCAACACGGTGCTCCGGTCGAGACTTTGGAGAAAGAACTCGCCAAGGCCAAGAAATACTCGCCATGCTCCGAGTCCAAGCTCGATGGCGCCTTTGCCCGGTACCATAATGAAGTGCAGGATATGCAGGCGAAGAGCGATGAACTTGTCCGGAAGAACAAGTCGCTCCGCAATAAGAACAAAGGTATGCCGCTGACTTGTCGAGTACTTATTGGAGAGTACGCAGTAGTAGTCTAACATCGTCTCCTGACTTGTTTGCAGAGCTTGAGACCCGAGTTGAGCAGCTAAAGGCATCAGAAGTCGACATGAAGAATCTCTTCTACCGGAAGAAGGATGCCCGCGAGGTACTTGAGTATGATTATAAGCAGTTGGCTCATGAGTGCGATAAGCACATGGAGCTTCGAATTGCCTCGGATTGTGATCTTGTCAACTACTACAAATCTTGGCAGAAGCTAAACGAAGACTGCGAGAAGTTTGCGGGGACAACTCAAGCAACTTGAAGAAGCTGCTCTTCCCGTCGCGAGGCTACTAGTGCCTTATCCGGGCGGGCCGAAGATTGCTCTATTAGTTGACCGGTTGAGGGAAGCTCCCGGTCGTCCGACGACTTATATCAAGCATCTGGCGAAGTCCATCCCAAATCAAGTCTTGGCGTACATGAAGTTGTACTTCCCCAAGGCTCCGGTAGACGTAGTCGCGGGTGGACTAGCCGCCAATTGCACCGATGGGCGACGCGGAGCCGTTGGAGCAGATGGCACCGATAGCTGAACAAGTCGCCGAGAAGCTGAACCTTCAATAGTTCCGTAGGGTTAGCTTGTGAAGGATCGATACGGCGAACCGGAGAGGGGGGAGTGAATGGGAGCCGATAAAAATTCTTCTCGAAGGAGATGAAAGCTCCAACAAGACGAACACGGCTTCCAACACACTTCACCGACTTACCGCCCAAGTTGGACAAGCCCACGTAGCCAATGGAGTGCCACCGGACCTAGGAACCAACACACAACCTTCCGACCCGAGAACGCGAGAGGAACACCAAACCTCGGGTCGGAAGGTTGTGTGTTGGTTCCTAGGTCCGATGGCACTCCGTGGCTACGTGGGCTTGGCCAACTTGGGTAGTAAGTCGGTGAAGTGTGTTGGAAGCCGTGTTCATCTTGTTGGATCTTTCATCTCCTTCGAGAAGAATTTTTATCGGCTCCCATTCACTCCCCCCCCCTCTCGGTTCGCCGTATCGCTCCTTCAAGTGGTATCGAGCCGGTTCGAGTCTTTGTTGACTCTAACCGCCTAAGATCCAAGGATGGCGTACCGGGAATGGGGTTCGAGTCCTCCACACTTCGATGGCAAGTACTACCAGATGTGGAGTAAGCGGATGGCTGCGTTTCTCAGAGGAAAGGGTCAGATCCTTTGGGATGTCACGGTGGACACAGGCTATGTCCAGCCGATAAACTTTCTTGATGAAGGATCGAGGGACATGTTCGACGCCATCAATAAGGTGGTCGACTACTTGTTTCGTGCTTTGTGTCAGCCTGAGTTCGATCGGGTGCACACCAGGCACTTGGCTTGTAGAATCTGGTTGGTGTTGAAGGAGGCTCATGTTGGGAATGCCCAGGTTCAGGCTCGGATGTATGCGACCTACGGAGAGAGTACGAGAACTTCACTCATCTCCCCGGTGAGTCCATCGATGCCTTGTTTCAGAGGTTCACGGTGGTTGTGAACAACATGAGGGACAATGTGGACGTGCTCCCGTACGATGATCATGATAGAGCTATCAAGCTTTTACACTCTTTGGATCGTACGATTTGGGGTGGAAAGTTCGAGGCCATTGTGGAGTTGGAGAAGTATGATACTCTGACGGTGAAAGAATTGTTCTCGAAGCTCAAGTCGGCTGAGGTGGATAGGAGCGTGATTGCCAAGCTCGAGGATCCGACTGATTCCCATAGTCTTGCCCTCGTTGCTGGTTCGAAAGGAAAGGCTAACACTAACCCATTCACCAGGATGTTCTCTTTGTCCTCTTTGATGTCTATGCCAGATGAGGAGTTTGACGTGCTTGGAGAGGACAAGCCGGCGCTCCGACGAGGCGGTTCGAGAGGCCGCACGAGAACCGGGTGAACATGAGGAGGAACACAAGGACATGCTTCAAGTGCGGCAAGGCTGGCCACTATTTCGCCGAGTGTCCGAAGGTGAACAACCACGCCAAGCACAAGTTCATGGACAAGAGGAAGAAGTCCAAGAAGAAGGATCATGAACATGGGAAGAAGGCTTAGTCTCGAGAAAAGATGAAGAGATCGAGCGACATTGAGTCCGATTCGAGGACACGTCTTCAAGCTCAAGTGATGAAGAAGAAGAATCTCGGCAAGTATCTCAACGGCCTCCGTGTGATGGGCCTAAGCCTCAAGGACGATTTGCGCAGATGGCTCGCGGCTCTAGCAGCAAGAGAAGCCAAAAGGATGACTCAGACTCAGATTCTGAGGATGAGGTATGTAATGAGCTCTCTTCCTTGCGCCAGGTAAATGAGGAGTTGGTTGCTTTGCTTGATAATCATGATGACATTCTTAAAGAGGCTGAGAAAATGAGGAAGGAGCTTAGGGCTTTGCTCGAGGATGCTAGGACTAGAGTGGGCGAGCTAGAAACACGGGTTCTTGATAGCAAGCTTGAAATTGATTCTCTTAAGGCTAGCCCCGTTGTTTCGATGAGAATGATTGTGCTGATTTCTCCACTTTCCTAGCCGACTTGGTGATCTTAGGGAGAAGTATGCCTTCAAGTGTGAGGAACTAGATGTGCTTAGGGTTGAGTTGGCCGAGCTACAATCTAGACCCACTCGCTTGGTGTTAACACCAAAATTTGGTAAGGAGTCTGACTTGTGGGTCCAACTTGGTGAGAAATCCGTCCGGTGGAAGGAAGGTCTCTTCAGATGCATTCGGCAGAAAAATCCGCGGTCGGCTATTTGCTTCCATTCGGCAAGGAAACTGTTGAGCTGATTTTGCGGGATTATGTGGTGACGTGGCCCGAGCGGAAAGGACGAATGGATGGATAAGCGATCGTGCTTAGAGATAAATTTGGTATCAAATCCATTCGAGGTCGTGCTTAGCGGGGTATAAATATGAACCCCGAATGTATGTAACGGACATCCGAAATCATTCTCAATACAAACCGGCTTTACACCAAACTCTAGAGTCCATTTGTCGGGTCGTCGAGTTCTTCGAGAGGGTTCATCGATCCGTCGACCTCCGTGAGTACCGACAACCTTGTATCATATCTAGTATCATGCGGTGGATTTAGATCGATGCAAGTAGTCTTGTTACCATGCTTAGTATCATGCGGTAGATTCAAGCTTGGTTCAAGAGGGTTTCTTGTTAGGTCATGAGCCATGCGGTAGGCTAAGATCTAGCTTCAAGCTAGTTATCGGCTCTATTGAATTTTGGCAAGATTCAATAGATTCATTAAGTTACCCCGTGTTGCTTTGAGTTTTTGCTTTATGTTTAAATTCATGTAACACCTCTTTGCCCAATCTAGATGGGTTTGGATCGGCTTTATCCCTTTTGATGATCCTTATGCGAATCGAGTTCGTACCTTTGGCTAAAATAACACGTGGATCACATGCTCTTTGTTAGCCGAAACCGAGTCGATCTAGGTTGCTACGTGTTGCGGGTTCAAGCTTGCCAAAACTTGTATAAATCTTGAAAGAATTGGGTATCATGCGGTAGATGCAGGTTTTGGGGTTGTTTTAGAGCTAATCATTCGGTGGATTAGATTTCAAATCAATCTGATAGGTTTATCTTGCTTGGTAATGCTCATTCCTTCTTCACGGACACCCGAATCGGTATTGTTCACCGTGTTCGGTTATGTTTTTCATGAGTAAAACACGTGCACAATTCATGCTTTAAATATTGTATGCTTTTAGCTTTCCATATTTAGATTGCATCATGCGGTGGATAGATCTGTTTGTGGAAGGTGGCGCGATCTCAAGCAAGTTGTATCATGCGGTGGATAGATTTGCTTGGTTTTGTACCCGACGGGTCTTAAAGTACCTAGACACGCGGTAGACTAGTGCTTTGGATCTATGCATGCTTGTTTATTACATATTTATGTTTGTGCTTTTACTTCATTTATTATTTAATGTTGTTCACCACGGGGATCGGTCATGGCCTTGCGCACGTGCATCTTTATCCAAATAAAGACCGATCCATCGTCATGCTTACGTCATCTATTCGGCTATGTTACTTTTTACCTTTTAAAGCTCCCGAATAGTTTCAGTTTGCTGGCAGATAGCTCTCTATAGCTATATGTTATCTCATTTGGCTTTCTAGCCGTAAATATGGAACTATCTGGTACCACCCGGCAAGTTCCAAGCTTTGGAATTTAACTACTTTGTCTTTTGTTAATTTTCAGGGAAAATTGACTGGCACGTCTTGTGATCTCTTCGCGTGTGAAGCCGGCTTGTTCGGCTTGCCGTGTGCTTGGCGCGAGGTGCGGATTTTGCGTCAACACACTTTTTGGCACGCCCGGTGGGACCACGGCCGAAAATCAAGATGCACGACATCGGGGATATCATGGATGTCAACATCCAAGACCTCTCTCCGAACGGCGGCAACAGCGGCAGGATGCCGCGGATCAATTCCAACGAAGTGTTTGTTGTCATTCAAGAAGAACGGGAGTGGCGTCCCATACTTAAAAAATGAGATGCCCGGGGTTTTGTTTCCGGGAGAGAGTGACGCTACGACCTAGCGGGGAGAGGGAGGAATGCATGCAAGCGTTCGAGATACCGCGAGATCACGTCTTAAGCGAGGCACCATAGAGCTTTCTTGGGTGCGTTCAAACGGATGATGGTGGTGTCTTCGGCCCGGGCATGGAGCAAGTGTTCAATCGAACACCCTTTCAAGGAGGCATCGTGGAGATGGGTGAGTCCGAGTTCTCAACCGCCATTGTGGAGTCGGCCCGGCCCGGCCTCCTCCGCGCAGCGTAGGAAGCCAAGCCTTCCGGCTTCCTCCACAAGGCGCCGGAGGTCGGCCCGGTTCGGCCCCCACTACGAGCCGCGGAGAGGGCAACCGGTCCGGCCACCACCGCGGGCGGCGCGGGTCAACCCGTGCAACGGCCGAACCCGTATCGGCCCACGTACGGGGGCCGGCATTCGGCTCGCCCGGAGCCCCACTTGCTTCCGGCTACGAGATTGCCCCGCCTAGCAACATATTGCGAGAAGAATTTGTACGGCGGAGGCTACCACGAGGTGATGAACAACGGCGCCATCGATGCTCTCCCGAATCCGGGTTACGGACCGGCCTACGGGCGTGCGGGAGGATGATATCCCGGCTGCGAAGATGGCCGACTTGATGTAGAATCAATTCGGCCTCAAACCTAAAATGCGGGGACCTACCTACACGCCTCCGTTCCGGAGTGGTATTACAACGTGATCCCGCCGCCAAGAGTAAAGCCTCCGACGGAATTTACAAAGTTTTCCGGGCGAGGATGACACGAGCACGATGGAGCATATTGCTCACTACCCGATGCACTTGGAGAGTGCTCATCCGAAGAGGCGTTCGGGGTCGGTACTTCCCCATGTCACGGACGGGCGCGGCGTTCCGGTGGTTTTCGTCTTTGCCTCCCCAATCGGTTGGCACATGGAAGGAGCCGGAACGGAAATTCCACGCCCATTATTTCGGCGGCAAAGCACGGAGAAGAAGGCCGATCGACCTCGCGACCCCGAAGCGGAGACACGGTGAGACGCCCCCGGAGTTCCTCGGGAGGTTCGGAGAAATCAAGGGCATGTGTTTTTCGCTAAATTTGCCGGATGACCGGTTGGCCGACATGGCCATTGCCGGGATGTTGTCGGCCGTACGTGAAAAGCTGTTCGGCATGGAATTCGATAACCGGGTCAATCGTCCCAAAAGCGTCGCCGATGAGCAACCAAGCCTACGATTTTAAGAAAGACGCCAGGTTCGGCAAACAGCACGACGTGGCGGATATCTACAATCAGTTCTTGGAAAAAGCTGACCAAATGGAGGACTCTGATGACGACCAGGACGTGGCTGCGGCCGAAATCATGTGGGGGAAGGAACCATTGACCATGAATCAGCGCTGGGTCAAACAGACTAAAGGCACCTATGATTTCGACGTCACTAAAGCGGATAAGCTGTTTGAGTTCCTGGTAAAGGAAGGCCGAATCAAGTTGCCTGAAGGGCATTCCATGCTTCGGCCCGATGGAGTAAAGGAGAAACGTTACTGCGGCTTCCATGACAGGAATTCTCACTCCATCAATGACTGCGGGGTCTTCGGGATGAGGATCCAGAGAGCTATCCGGGAGGGACATCTCAAGTTTGATAACAAAATGAAGCTAGACGGCCACCCTTTTCCCCGAACATGATAAGCTTTACGTCAACATGGTGACAGCCGAGGAGAAGGGCAAAGTCAAGGTCTTGACTTCGGCCCGGGGCAAGGCGGGATGGAGCGAAGAGACCCGAACGTCAAGTGACCTTGGAGCAGGTGCATGGTGAAGCCCCTCGCATTCTCAAGAGCCATATCAAGATTGGGGAATCATCCGGGGCCAAACCCGGGGTGACTACGCGCATCCTCCTCAACAAGTGGCGGCGCCGCCACTGGAGAAAGAGCGCTACCGTAAATGAAAGCACGAGGAGGAGAGGCGCGAGCCGAAGAAGAAGCGCGTAGGAGAGATCTAGAGCAATATACGCGCGAGCAGAGCGCGCACACCGGGGGGTGCGCATTCTTCGTGCACCGCCTGGAACGAAGGGTTGAAGCTTCCCATGCCGAGAAACTACCCCGAGTGCGGCGACGAGTACTTTGAGTATAGGCAGGAAACTGCCAGTCGTCGATCCGTCCATGAAAGAATTGGAAGGATGCATCCTAGTGAGGATCGGCGTCAAAAAATTGAAATCATTGATCATCCCAGGAAGGGACAAGCCGACTTGAAGTGGGCTGATCAGGAGGAAGACGAGGACGAGTACATCTGGCAAAGAGGGCAATGGTGCCCGCCTGGCCTAAGAAAGAGTCAGAAAAGGAGGGTTCAACGCTTGAGGAACCGCGAACTGAGGCAGGCAGGGATCCAGACAAGGCAGGTGTGGCGTCCAAAGGATAAACCTGAAGGGTCAAACCGTTCGGCTCCGACGTGTATGGTATATTTTCTCGCCGAATGAATTTATGGCTCCTGCTAATCGGGTCGTGCGGAGAAGAAGCGTCCCTAGATGATGAGCAGCTTGAGGGACCGATGGCGCGGTCGGTGCTAGCCAAGCAAGCCATCTTCGACAAACCGGCCAAAAATCGACACATGAGGCCGCTATACTTGAAAGGATATGTCAATGGCAAGCCATTGACCAAGATGTTTGTCGACGGTGGAGCGGCAGTCAACGTAATGCCATACACCACTTTCAGAAAACTTGGCATGGGCCCTGGCGACTTGACACCTACAAGCATAATTCTGAACGATTTCGCCGGGAATCCTTCAGATACCAAGGGGTGCGCCCATGTGGATCTGATGATCGGGTCCAAAACACTGCTCACAACCTTCTTTGTCATCGAAGGTAAGGGAGCCTACAGCCTACTGCTTGGACGGGACTGGATTCATGCCAACTGCTGCGTCCCATCTACCATGCATCGGCGGCTCATCCAATGGGTAGATGACGATATTGAAGTGGTCCAAGCGGATGAGTCCGTGAGCATTGCAAATGTGGAACCGGCTTTCCGGGAATACCAAGGCATTGACCGTTTCTTAGGAAAAGACGGGGAGAAGGTCCTGTTGAGCCTGTCAGCAGCGATCAATAGTCGATTCAAGCAGTCGGCTCTTATAGCAATTTTTAATGGATAACCCCGTCGATGGTACTGACGGCAAGTTGGGGCGAGGATTCATGTTGGCCGATAAATTAGAGGAAGTTGACATTGGAAGCGGTGATAAACCAAGGCCGACATTCATCAGCGCAAACTTTCAATCAGACTTCAGGGAGGAGTTGATCAAGTTGCTTAAGGAATATAAAGATTGCTTCGCTTGGGATTATTCGGAGATGCCTGGACTGGACCGTTCCATCGTTGAGCATCGGTTGCCAATTAAATCTGGTTTTAAACCATACAAGCCACCTCCCCGGAAAATCTACAAAGATGAAGTATTGGCCTATGTGAAGAAAGAAGTTGAAAGGTTGCTTGATGCAAACTTCGTTCGGCCATGCAGATATGCGGAGTGGATCTCTAATATTGTCCCTGTCTACAAGAAGAATGGAAAGATGAGGGTCTGTATAGATTTCAGGGATTTGAACAGAGCTACTTCTATGGATGGTTACCCCATGCCTGTTGCCGATTTGTTGGTTGACGCCGCTGCTGGACACAAGGTCATCAGTTTCATGGATGGTAATGCGGGGTATAACCAAATTTTTATGGCAATAGAGGATATATCAAAGACGACCTTCGGATGTCCTGGTCACATAGGCCTGTTTGAATGGATAGTCATGACATTTGGGTTGAAGAATGCCAGTGCAACTTATCAGCGAGCCATGAACTACATCTTTCACGAGCTGATCGGCAAAATTGTCGAAATTTACATTGATGACGTCGTGATCATGTCTCTGAATCATGACACGCATTTGGACGACGTGAAAAGAACCTTGGAATGCACCCGAAAGCATGGTCTGAAGATGAATCCAAGCAAGTGCGCTTTTGGGGTATCAGCTGGAGAGTTCTTGGGATTTTTGGTCCACGAAGGGGGGATTGAAGTTGGCAAGAAAAGCATGAAGGCCATTGATGAAGTTGTCCCTCCAACTAATCTCAAGGAGTAGCAATCCTTTGCTCGGCAAAATTAATTTTGTAAGGAGATTCATCTCAAATCTGTCACAGAAAGTTTTGCCGTTTTCTCCATTGCTGAAACTTAAGAAAGATCAGAAGTTCACGTGGGGCGACGAACAACAAAAGGCTTTTGACGAGATCAAGCAATATATGAAGGAGCCACCAGTACTGGTCCCTCCGCAGTTGGATAAGCCTTTCAAGTTGTACGTGGCGGCCGATACCCAAACCATTGGATCGGCCCTTATTCAAGAATTCGAAGGAAAGGAGCGGGTAGTAGCGTATCTTAGCCGAAAATTACTTGATCCTGGGACCAGGTATTCGGCCTGCAGAGAAGCCGTGCTCGTGCGTGTACTACTCGTGTACAAAGTTTCGGCACTACTTGTTGAATGCCGAATGCATTGTATATTCTAAGTTCGATGTAATAAAACACATGTTATCTATGCCAATTTTGAATGGCGAATTGGCAAATGGATCTTGGCTTTATCGAGTTTGAGTTAAAGTTCGAATCGGCAAAAGCTATTAAAGGTTAGATCATTGCCGATTTTATAACCGAACATCGTGATCCGTCAATTGATTTACTTGAAATTACTCCTTGGGCTTTATTTTTTGATGGGTCATCATGTGGTAAAGGTGGGGGAGTAGAGATTCGTTGATTTCGCCTAGAGGTGAGATGTTTGAGTTCGCTATCCCTATACGACCCCATTGTTACAAACAATCAGGCTGAGTACGAGGCATTGCTTCGGGGGCTTCAATATTTGAGAGAAGCCGGGGCCGTTTCGGTTGAGGTTTATGGAGATTCAGAATTGGTAATAAAGCAATTGAACGGCCAATACGAATGTAAAAGTGAAGCGCTGAGGAGTTACTACGAAGAATGCAGGGAGATCTTGAAGAGCTTTCCGTTGGTGACTCTACAGCATATTCCTAGGGAACATAACGAAGAAGAAAATAGGTTGGCTCGGAGCGCCTGCGGTTATATAGAGAGTCAAGAAGCGTTTGCTACAAACATATGTGCGCCGGGAATGGATCTTGCGGAGGATGATTGGAGAAAAGAGATCGTTGACTATTTGAAAGATCCATCCCGAAAAGTCTCTAGGAAGCTCAGGTACAAGGCCATAAAGTTTGTTCTTCTGGATGATAATTTGTTTTACAAATCGTTAGACGGGGTGTTGTTACAATGCCTGGGTCCAGAGGAAGCTAAAAGGATGATGAGTGAAGTACATGATGGGATATGTGGAGCACACCAATCGGCCTACCGCATGAAATGGGTCATCGAGCAAGCCGGGTGCTTTTGGCCGACGATATTGGAGGACCGCTTTGAGTATTACAAGGGATGTCAAGACCGCCAGAGGTTTGGAAATATTCAAAGGGTTCCTACATCGGCGTTAAGTCCCATTATCAAGCCATGGCCATTCGGGGGTGGGGTATAGACTTGATTGGCCGGATTAATCCACCATCTAGCAAGGGGCATAAGTTTGTGCTTTTCGCTACGGATTATTTTACTAAATGGGTTGAGGCAATTCCACTAAAGAAGGTGACGTCGGAAAACATGGTTGAATTTGTCAAGGAACACATCATCTATCGGTTTGGAATCCCTCGGACAATCACTGGCGATCAAGGTGCCCAATTCGTGTCCTTGGAGTTCGGAGAATTTCCCGAAAGCATGGGGATCAAATTGTTTAATTCTTCTCCCTATCATGCCCAAGCTAATGGTCATGCAGAGGCTTCTAATAAGATCATGATCAAGCTTATACAAAAGAAGATCGACCAGAAGCCAAGGAGGTGGCATTCGGTACTCAGTGAAGCGTTATGGGCTTACCGAATGGTCCCTCATGGAGCTACAAAAACATCTCCTTACGAATTGGTTTATGGACACCATGCGGTTTTACCTTGGGAAATACAATCGATTCTAGGAGAGTGGTTTTGCGAGAAAGATTTAAGCTCCAAAGATTACAATGGCTTAATGATGGATGAGCTAGAAGATTTGCACATGATCCGTCTTAGGGCCCCGGAAAATATCGAAAAGAACAAGTCTGCGGGTTGCCAAGTATTATAACAAGAAAGTAAAAGTTAGGCAATTTGCGAAGGGGATTTGGTTTGGAAAGCGTTACCGCCGATTGGAACCAAATACGGTGAATTCGGCAAATGGTCCCCTAGCGGGAAGGACCCTTTCGCGTGGTCGGATGCGTCCCCGGTAATGCATACATGTTGAAAACTTTACTAGGAGAAGAATTTTCCGCTGCAATAAATGGAAGATATTTGAAGAAATATTATCCTAGTATTGAAATATCGGTGATCACCAGCATTGGGATTACATGCATCTGATACAGGAATAGCCGACGCTCAAGAACGAGGCCGCCTTTAGAACAAAAATTCCCAAACAGAGGGAATGGCCAGTGCCTAGATGCATTGCCCTTAGCACAAAACTACATTACAACTGCTTCTTGCAGGTTTACATCCAACAACCCTGGTGATCAGGACTTCGAGGAGGCGAGAAGCAGAAGGCCTGGCGTAAGAAGTGAAAGTATGATTCAATCTTTTCTTTGCTTCTTCGGCTGCTCCCTCTTCAGTTGTTCCAGGACCACCATGACGGCAACTTGGAATGCATAGGGGTGACCATGATTTGCTGCCTCCACAAAGCTGTCCCAAGCCGCTTTCAGGTTATTGTACCTATCAGAGACATCTGAGACAGAGGAGTGGTCATTAGGGGCAAAGATCCAGATGTGAACACAGAGTCAAGAAGGAGTTAGAGACATTTACCTCCCACTAATGCCTCCAAAGCCATGCGACGCTCGCGCTCGGCCTGGCAACGAGCTGTGATGTCCCTGAGGTCATGTTCCAGGTGCCGAACGTGGCGGCGCAGTTGATGGCTGGTTCTCTGCTCGGGCGTGGCATCCTCTGCTTCAAGGGAAGAATCAGAGGAGATGTACTCAGGCATGTCCTCGGTCCCAATGATTTCCTCAGGAAGCAGATCAAGGCTAAAAGAGGAAAGGTAGAGAGGAGGTAAAATGTGAGATTATATGAGAAAACAAGGAGCAAATCAAAGGAAAACTCACTCTCGAATCGTGCGTTTCTTCGGGGTGCTGCCTTCCTGGGGCTGCTTGCCTTTGTCCATGGCCTTGGGGTTTTTTCCTCTGAGGACAGAGGAGGAGATGAGAAGTGATGGATGAGTGTGCGAGTGGATTTGCGGGGCATCTCGCGGACTATTTTATTGAGCGAGGGAGTGCGTTGGGAGTGATGATGGCGGCGGCGTGCGCTATTGGAATACCAAGCGGCGGTGGTTTTCTTCCCGAATGCGAAGGGTTTTCGTTTGAACGAGTGCTTAGGGATTGCCGATTCAAGGATCTTCTCGCGGATTTTGCGCCAAGGGGCATCCGTTTTCGTGTGTTCGGCTCAAGAGAGTTCCCGAATACGTTTAAGAAGAAACAAGATCCACGGATGCAAACACGGAAAATTCATCGCAAGGTGCAAGCACGGAAATTAAAAGTTCTTTATTTATTGCCGATATCAAACATCCCTAATACAATCTAATCAAAGAGCTTTGTTTAACACGGAGCGGGGATGAGTGAGTTCGGCAATGGCATCGCCGTGGCCGTCGAGGCGCTCCAAGATGATCTCGATCTCCTCGATGTCTTACGGTGCGCCGCCCCGAAGCCGCGCGGCTCGGTGGAGTATCGACGTCGGTGTGCGTCGCCATGGCGGCCGGGCCAAAAGTGGTGCCCAAGCGGATGCCATGGGTGGCCACTTCGTCCACGCCGTGCTCCACCGCGGCAAGGCGCTCCGCCGGCGTGTCTCCGCGGGCGTTCACTTTGTCGGCCAGTTGCTCTACCAGCATTTTTAGCTGGTTGAGCTTGGCGTCACGGGCTGCAAAATGCGAAACAAAGGTGATTAGCGTCAAAAGCCGGATTGGATTAAAGAGCAGTTTCAGAGCCGTACCATCGATGGTCGCCAGCAGCTGCTTGCGCTGGTCTTCCCACTCCAATTCGGCTATGCTAGCCTTTTTGGAGACATCTTCCAGCTCGCGCTGGACCACCTCCAGCTCTGCCTTGAAGCGGAGAGCATCGAGTTCCCCGTAGGGCACGGGGGAGTAGCGGTCCGACTCCGAGGAGTCATCCGGCAGGGGCTGACCGGCCGGCGCAGAAGATGGGTTCCATTGAATAAGCCTGAAACAGAGGTGATCGTCAAGAACGAAAGAGGATCGAAGATGAATCGTAAAAGAAAAAATTGACGATCATTGCCTCCGACGCGCACTGGCGCGGCTCCCCTCCGCCTCGTCGGTGGCGCGGTGCCGGTTGTTGCTACTCGCCATGCTTTTGGGATTTGCGCCGATTGGAAAAAGAGGACTTGAGATTGGCGAAGATTTGAGAGCTAAAGCTTGGCGAAGAGCCGGGGGCACCTACGGTTTTCATTTATAGGCCTGGCGAGATAGATCGTGGCCTCGGGTCGTGTCTCTAGATCGTGGCGCATATCCCAAGAAACTTGGAAGGTGGAGAGGTTTCCTTGACCAATCCGCCGTCGGGTCGTTTGGAGTTCAAGGCCGAGTCATATTCGGTTGGTCGGCTCGGGCCGAAAGGAAGTTAAGGTGCCGTTCGGGTATTGGCACTTTTTGGCTATTGATTACCGAATGGGTCGTTCGAGCGTTGCAATTAAGGACATGCGAGAGGAAAAGGAAAATAAAATTGCAAGAGAAAATGTTGCAAGGACGACCGAGTTCGGGTACACATCGATCAATACATCTAAATGTTTAAATACTTTGCAATTACATTGGAGGCGTTCGATGTTGTCCGGTGGATGTTCTCCATACGTTCTTGATAATCTTTCTAAGCGTCGGACAAGATGGTGAGTTCGCATCACATTGGTTCACCTCGGCTATGGACGATGTCGCTTCCTCTTGGATTTTCTCTATCGGTCCGGGAAGTTCGGCTATCCTCCCGTCGTCGGCTTCTATTTCGCCGATAAGCTTTTCGGCTCCGCCTCCCGGTGCGGCCTTTACGGCGATTTTCAACTCACGAGCGGCTCGCAGATTGGTCAATGTCCCTTTGTGACTCTCAATCCGGTATTGTGCTCCCTTTACGGCTTGTTCGGCTTTAGCTTTCTTCCGTTCAACCGCCGGACAGAAGATACATTCCTCAGATCTCGTCTTATGGCTACATAATGAACATCCAGGCCAGAGATAGGTTCAAGTGAGGCCCTGACATCCTCAGGAAGTTCTTGGCTGATGGGTCTAAGCATGTCCTCGAAATAATCAAGGTCTCTGATCTGATCTTGGGCCTCTCTTTGCAGCCAGGCAAAAATTTCCTTGAGCTTTTCTTGCACTTCCTCTGACAAGGTTTGAGGCACCCTTTCCCTCGTCTCGGCAATTGGATTGTTCCCCATTGGTGGGTTTGATGATGATGGAGCCTGATCCTGAAAGAATAACATTGCCGAGTCAGGGGTATCAGGAAATAAAAGATAACAGGATTAAGTGCAAGTGATTACCTCATGTCTGACTTCCTGAACTAGAACGGGGTTTTGTTCGGTTTCAAGGGAGATTTCGGAGCCACCGGTGAAGGAGGTGCTCGTGGCAAAGCTAAAGCATCCGTGTGAGAGGGTGATACGGCCTGCGGTAACTCGAACCTTCCGGGCTGGAGAGGAAATGGATTCACCTTTGCTAAGGTTGATGTTTCGCCGGCCAATAGGTGGTTGAGCCCTTGGAGGACTTGGAGGCTCGGTTGGATGGGAAAGTTTATCTCCGGCGAGGTTGGTGTTTCGTCCGAGCGAGGGGGTCATTGAGTCCGGATGAAATGAGATCTCTACTTGGACAGATGGCTCAGCCCTGGGTGGACTTGCATGTTGAGATACTGGGACATCCACAAGTTGATCCACCATTGTTTCCTCTGAAAATACCAGATCAAGGATGAGTGCCAGTGTTGATCTTTAAAGGAAGGAGTGATAAAGGTCATACCAGTGGATGGAGCATTGGCAGGTTCTGAAGCTGAGGATTGCTGAGTTCTAGTCTGAAATCGCATAAGACGGGATTTATCAGAAAAGAGTAATCCTGTGATCAAGAGAGAAGAAATTTTACCTCAATAAGGACTTTCTTGATGGTTCTTCTCCTCTTAGCATTCGGAGGTGCAATCAGAGACAGGCCTTGCCTCCTGTCAGCAGTAATGCTGGACAGAGTTGGATCTGTTGTAGCATACCTAGCCATTAATTGAGCCAGGGTTGGTGATCTAAATCCCAATGCTGAGATTGGGCCTACTGCATTGTAAGTGATCTCCCTGGCTAGAGGGGCAGGCATTGTGTTCTGTGGGTAAAAAGAAATAAAAATCAGGATCATGGTTAGAGGAGGAAATGTCTGATTTGAGGAAAGGGATAATCATATTACCTCTGAGGTTGGTTGAAAGTCAGGCATCAGTTCTATACAAAACAAATGCACAGGCTCACTGAAGATATGGTCATGGAATTCTTGCCACCAGGAGTTGAAGGTGGGGTGAGCTACTGTTGTAGGTGTGAAGGGCAGGTGTAAACGGATGGACCGCATACATACCGAAAAACCTGTTTGGTTTGAGTAAGTTCTTTGATTTCCTCTCTGGGCTTGAGGAATTCATGCAGAAACAGTCTCGGGGGCATCTAGCCACATCCAAGTTGCCGATCCATCATGTTGGGCTGATAGTATTCATAAGTACTGTGGTTTAGCCTCCCTCCACTGAATTCAGCTGGCAGAATGCATGGGTGGATGATGATGTTGAGGATTTCCAGAAATCTTCCATCTTGGCGCTCAGCTTCAAAGGAGAACTCACAAGGGAGAGTTAAATTGTCATTATCCAAATAAGGAAGCCAAAGAGGGTTTGGGAAGCCTTTGAAGAAGAGCTCGAAGAGCTGGCTGACATTCTGCTTGATGAGAACGGTTGAAGCAGCTTCTCCATAGGTGTGGCATCCTCTGGTGACTTGGGTTTCCCCTTCATGATAGTTGGATGAAGGGAAGAGCCGGGTGTTCAGGTCAACACCAACAATCTGGTGCATGTGCAGTTGCAGCCACATTTGTACAAACCACCAAGGGCCATTGACACATGCTATCCTCTGGCTGGTGTACATTTGGGTGACAGTTTGATGAAGCATGTGGTATACACTACCCAGGAGGTATTTCCCAAGGGGAAGGCGATTACCATTGGCTAAGTGTGAAGCCATTGCAATGTGATTCAGAGTAGGCTCATTGGCTTTACCACAGAAGATGAACCTGCACAGCCACATGTTCAGGAACGCCCTGTATTCAACTTCACCAAGGGGGCCATCTTTCATATGATTCTGGATATAATTTTTATATCCGCTCCCTGGTTTCACCCCTGTTTGTCTTGTGGAGCCTCTGAAATCCCAGGGACGAACAGATCCTGTAATGTCAAGGCCGGTAATCATGTATACATCGGCCAGAGTTGGGGACATTGGGCCGTGACCAAAAAGGAAGGCGTTGACGCCATTTGACCGAAGTGGCAAGCCGCTATCAAGAGGTCTTCGTTTTTGGGGGTCTCGGCCAAAGACAGCTCCAAGCATTGAGCGATGCGGAGGGTATCCCAGTTTTGGGTCCTGGCACTCTTATCTGCAAGAATTCTTTGGTACCAATTCTTCCGACTCGCGATTGGGGGCAAGGGCCAGTTCTTGAAAGCATCCTGCCACAGGGGAGGCTTGGTTAAAGCCGCTTTGAAGGGGATCCTTTGGGATTCAAATTTGCGATGAATTCGCGAGGATCAGAAACTCCCACAGGACCAAGGAAGTAGGATCTTGAATTGGCCTCAGTGCGGATCAAAAGCTCGGTGGAAAGCTCCTGAGGGAAAGCGGAGAAGAAATCTCAGGTAAAAATTGAAAATCTGAATGCCGAATGAAGCTTATGGTGGAGGAATTTACCTGAGCAGCTTGATTTTGAGCCGCCATTGGGGATTTGAGCTCAGAAAAGGTGATCTAGGGTGTGGATTTAGACGAAGACTCCGGCGGATTGTGAAGAGAGAGAACGGGTGTTGAACGGATTCAATTTGAAGACGTTGGTGGTCGGAGTCAATTCCGGAATAAAATCACTTTTATCCCGTAATTGAAGGGGCATGTGTTAACACCAAAATTTGGTAAGGAGTCTGACTTGTGGGTCCAACTCGGTGAGAGATCCGTCCGGTGGAAGGAAGGTCTCTTCGGATGCATTCGGCGAGAAAAATCCGCGGTCGGCTATTTGCTTCCGTTCGGCAAGGAAACTGTTGAGCTGATTTTGCGGGATTATGTGGTGACGTGGCCCAAGCGGAAAGGACGAATGGATGGATAAGCGATCGTGCTTAGAGATAAATTAGGTATCAAATCCATTCGAGGTCGTGCTTAGCGGGATATAAATATGAACCCCGAATGTATGTAACGGACATCCGAAATCATTCTCAATACAAACCGGCTTTACGCCAAACCCTAGAGTCCATTTGTCGTGTCGTCGAGTTCTTCGAGAGGGTTCATCGATCCGTCGACCTCCGTGAGTACCGACAACCTTGTATCATATCTAGTATCATGCGGTGGATTTAGATCTCGATGCAAGTAGTCTTGTTACCATGCTTAGTATCATGCGGTAGATTCAAGCTTGGTTCAAGAGGGTTTCTTGTTAGGTCATGAGCCATGCGGTAGGCTAAGATCTAGCTTGAAGCTAGTTATCGGCTCTATTGAATTTTGGCAAGATTCAATAGATTCATTAAGTTACCCCGTGTTGCTTTGAGTTTTTGCTTTATGTTTAAATTCATGTAACACCTCTTTGCCCAATCTAGATGGGTTTGGATCGGCTTTATCCCTTTTGATGATCCTTATGCGAATCGAGTTCGTACCTTTGGCTAAAATAACACGTGGATCACATGCTCCTTGATAGCCGAAACCGAGTCGATCTAGGTTGTTACGTGTTGCGGGTTCAAGCTTGCCAAAACTTGTATAAATCTTGAAAGAGCTAGGTATCATGCGGTAGATGCAGGTTTTGGGGTTGTTTTGGAGCTAATCATCTGGTGGATTAGATTTCAATCCAATCTGATAGATTTATCTTGCTTGGTAATGTTCGTTCCTTCTTCACGGACCCGAATCGGTACTGTTCGGCCGTGTTCGGTTATGTTTTTCATGAGTAAAACACGTGCACAATTCATGCTTTAAATATTGTATGCTTTTAGCTTTCCATATTTAGATTGTATCATGCGGTGGATAGATCTGTTTGTGGAAGGTGGCGCGATCTCAAGCAAGTTGTATCATGCGGTGGATAGATTTGCTTGGTTTTGTACCCGACGGGTCTTAAAGTACCTAGACACGTGGTAGACTAGTGCTTTGGATCTATGCATGCTTGTTTATTACATATTTCTGTTCGTGCTTTTACTTCATTTATTATTTAATGTTGTTCACCCGGGGATCAGTCATGGCCTTGCGCATGTGCATCTTTATCCAAATAAAGACCGATCCATCGTCATGCTTACGTCATCTATTCAGCTATGTTACTTTTTACTCTTTAAAGCTCCCGAATAGTTTCGGTTTATTTGTGAGATAGCTTTTTATAGTTATATGTCATCTCACTTGGCTTTCTAGCCGTAAATATGGAAGCGCTCGGTACCACCGGCAAGTTCCAAGCTTTGGAATTTAACTACTTTGTCTTTTGTTAATTTTCGGGGAAAATTGATCGGCACGTCTTGTGATCTCTTCGCGTGTGAAGCCGGCTTGTTCGGCTTGCTTGTGTGCTTGGCGCGAGGTGCGGATTTTGCGTCAACACTTGGTGCTTGTACTTCTTGCCCTAGTTTGCATGAGAAAATTGTTGAGCTTCATTCACGCATTGTTTCACTTGAGGCCGATTTGAAAGTGCATATTCCTACTTCTTGTTCTACATGTGAGCCGCATGCTATGAAGAATTTGGATCTTGCAAAATGTGTTGGTCGCCCGCAAGATGAGAATGATAAGTTGCGTGAAGTACCGAGTTGGTTGTCAAGTCAAGAACCTCGGCTTGGTACGATGATTGATAGTTGTAAGCACTTTGATGGTTGGGCTTTGGGATCCGATAAGTTTGGTGAGTGCGGTGGCGAGAGAGAAGGGAAATTTGGGAATGTTTTTGTTCCACCGCAACCCACACCCAAGCTTAAATCCAAGCAAAATCAACCGAGAGAAAAACCGAGTGAGAAGGCAAGTGAAAAGCCTAGTGAGAAACCAAGTGAGAAGCCTTGTGAAGAGCCTCACCCCAAGCCTAAGCCCAGATCAATCCGTTTCCATTGTGAGTTTTGTGGAAAGGATGGTCACAAGAGAGCGTTTTGCTTCAAGAGGAAGCGAGAGTAGAGAATGGCGAAGGAGTGGGCTAACAAGGACAAGTATCACCCTTCGATGGTGTACTTGAGCCTCGTGTGCGGATGCCCGGGGCCAAGGCGAGTGTGAGGACGAGTTCGGGCTTGGGGAGAGCGAGAAGGGTGTTGGAGGTGCTTGTTGCCCGAGCTACACCGGTCGGACCGGTGAGAGGCACCGGTCGGATCGATGCGAGCCCGGACAGGCGGCAGCTTTGGTTTCGTGCTCGTACGGATGCTAAGTTTGGTTCTAGAGGTCGTGGTTACGGTGGTTGGTCCGGAAAGTTTGCGGGAGGCCGGTTTGCCGGGCATTCTCCTCCTCGTCCTAAATATGGGGATGGGAGGATCCGTAGCTTTGAGAAGGAGAGGAGGGACGGTCCACGGGCTTTCTTTCGTGGCGTTGGTCCTCCTCCAAGTAGAGAGGGTTGGTTCCCTCATGGTGGTTACCGTGGTGGTGTTCATGGAGGTAGCTTTGGTAGGAAAGATGGTTTGGTTTGTGCTAACCCCACTTTCGAGCAAATGGCTAGGCACTGGTTTTACACTTTTGGAACTAACCCCAGTGTTGAGTCATTTGCTTGCTCTTGCTCTTGGTTTTGAATTGCAGGTGGGAGGCCTGGAGAACATTTGGTTGAATATCAGGGGTGGTTCTCCGGCCTCATATCCCGGTGGTGACATGGAGGTACATCACTTTCGGGGATGGTGGACAAGGACGAGTGAATTGTGAAGAAATGAACAAGGTAAGTAACTTTGTGACCGTCGAGTGTGTAGCCTTGGTCAAGCCACTTGGTTTGTTTTGCTCCGTATCTATCTCATGTGTGTAGGGTGAACTTTCTATGCTCTTTGGCCCTAGAGCATGTGTTTCGGGGGAGCTTGTGAGTTTTGTGCTCATTTGCTTTTTGCCGGTGGTGTCGAGCCGGTGGTTTGTGAGTTTTGAGTGGGAGCTCCTTTGTAGCATATGTATAGTTTCCTTTGTGCATTTCTTGCATTGGCATGGCATTTGTAACATGATGTATAGGCATCCTTGTATCTTAGATTGCATGCATTTTGTATCATATGCATTGGATAGGAAAAGCTTCTCTTATATACATTGTTCATCATGGAATGCTATTTATGTCTTTATGAGCTTGTTTGGTATGCTATTGTTAGTTTGGCTTAGCTCTTGATAATCTTGATTTATAATCCATGGTTGATGGCTATGTTTTTTGAAAAATGTCACATGTATGCTCTCTCATGTGTAAATGCCTTTATATGATCTTGACATGTTTTAGTGGCTTGGCTATGCTTAATTTGTGGTTGGATAGCTAGTTTATTGATCATATGGGGCCAAAGGCTCATTTGCCATCATGAATGTTTAGCCCTCTTGCTTTATCTTATGGAGGGGCATAAGTTCCTTTTTGTCGCAAAGACATTTTCATGTACCAAATATGAATCTAAAAATGAAATCTAAAATGCATGGAAAATGTGCTCCCAAGTCATATGTGCTGAATTTAATTTGCTTTGGGTGCTAAACCGTTGCATGATGCCTACCAATGAGAAGTCTCATACATAGAAGTAGGCACATGGCTCGGTGGCTTTGACATGACATGAGGTGCTTGTGGGTGTTTGTGATGGTCTTATGATTAGAATGGCTGTCCTAGCATGAAGTTTGTGTGGCTTTGCCATTTTGATATGCTTTGATCATGTTTGGGACTTTGCTCATGAGAGGCAAATTTTTCGCAAAATTGCCCAAATCCATCTTAGCTTCGTCCAATGGTTGTGAAACTTGATAATCATGTAGTTGATGTCGATACGAAGCTACAGAGTATCTAACTTGCTGATTTGGACATGTGTAGCATCCTTTGTTGAATTTTGTCTATTTGAGAAGCTCTAGGTTGAAAGTTTTGCATTTTTGGCTTGATTCATGCATTGCCAACAAGGGGGAGAAGTTTGAGCTTGAAATGGCTTGCTGGATGCATTTAGAAGGTTTTTAGGTGGCTTCGAGCCATTTACGGGCTCGTTGTGCACCGGTCTGACCGGTCGAGGTCACCGGTCTGACCGGTCAGAGTGCTGGTCATGTGCACATGTTGGGCACCGGCTTCGACCGGTGGCGGTGACCCGTCGACCGGTGTGAGCTGAAGTTGTTGCGGCTGCCCTCGTTTTCAAGAGGTTTGCATGCATTTGTCCGGGGGGAGTTGCACTGGTTCAGGGGGAGCTTGCATGTGTGCAGGGGGAGCTCTTTATGGTTTTTTCGAGCTTTGTTTCGGTGGTTTGCGCTCGGTGCATTGGTTCAAGGGGGCTTGCATGTGTGCAGGGGGAGCTCTTTATGGTTTTTTCGAGCTTTGTTTCGGTGGTTTGCGGTCTTTTCTTGTGCTTTGCTTTGTCTTGGATGTGTCGAGCTGTTGCCCTTGCCAAAGGGGTCCGAGACTTGTCTTCTTCAAGTGATCTTGCTCTTCGCCTTTGTTTGGCTTTCAATCGCTTGTTGGAGTTTCTTTTTGTTTGTTTCTTTTCTTTTTCTTTTCTCTCTTGTTACTTTCGTGTGGGTGTTGTCAATGCACTCATCAAGGGGGAGATTGAGGACCATGTGTGGTTCGAGGACCGGTGGATGGTCGCTTCCTTGTGTGATGAGTGATTGACAACGTTGTGTGGACTAATTCTTGGCTAAGTATTGCGGGTGCGGGTTGCGGCTTGACCGGTGTTGGTGCGGGTGAAGAACAAGCGCGAAAGGTCGTCGCGGTGAGGCCTCCGGGTGTGGAGAAGACAAGTAGGCCTCGTTCGAGGGACCGGTGGCCGGCGGGGGTCAAGTGCGGGCCGCATGGTGGCATGAACAAGCAAGATGAAGTCATGGACGATTTCTTGGTTGAGCCTCAAAACCAAGGTCGAGCCGGGACTACGTGGGAGCCAAGTCATGAGTGGCGATTGGCGGAGGCTACACCGAGTTCGCGGGGTTTCCGGTGGTTCACCAGAAAACCACTAGGTTCCTTGGTTGATCCACAAAGCCAAGACCGAAGAACCGAAGACGGTCTTTGCAAAGCGGTGCCGGACCGGTCGACGGTGGGTCCGCCGGTGGGTACCGGTCCGGCCGGTGAGGAGCACCGGGCCCGACCGGTGTGCGATGACGCGGTCCGGAATCTTCGAAGCGGAGGACACGCATCGGGATCGCAAGGCTTGTGTCGAGGCTAAGCGAGGTTGCGGTCACCGAGGCATCCATCCGATGGAGAAATCTTGAAGACTTCCAACACCGCCCTTGAGGGGCTTGTATCCGTAGTTGATAGGAAAGGGTATTTTAGACTTTCGGTTGCCTCCATATAACCCATGAGGTGAGAGGATGGCAGCCAACCTCTTGGAATCCTAGTTTATTTGCTTTCCTATTTTCCTTTCCTATTTTCTTAGGATTTCCATAGGACTAGCTTGATAGCTTCATGGTGAGATCTTGTGAGAGGGTTGGATGATCGGGCGGCAAGCTAGACCTTCTACGAACCTTTGTGGTATTTATAGATGATTCGACGTGGTTCCTCAAGGCTTTGTTGTGTTGTTCCCGTTGTTCTTGGTGGTGATTTTCGGAGCCCTCTCTTGGTGTTTTTCTTGGGGTGTTTTCGGGACCTTGCTCTTGGGGATTTGATGGGGGAAATTTGTGGGAACCCTTCGTGGTTCTTTGGGCTGTGATTCCCCTCCCAAATCCGTGAGTAAAGGGGCTCGATTTTGGGGTTTTCCGTGTTCTAGGGTTAGAGGTGCTTTTGGCGGGATTTCTTCGATTCCTCTTGTTGGACAAGTTTTGGTGGGATTAAATTTGGCTATGGACTTCTCATGAGGTGTTCCTATTATCCCCAAAGTCTTGTTCAAGCTTGTGGAGTGATTCGGGAGATCAAGCTTGGATTTGGAGGAGTTGACCCGCGGGTCTTGTTCATCCCGAGCGCCCGAGCTACACCGATCCGACCGGTGCTCTTGACCGGTCGACCGGCGCAACCCTTGGTGGGTTTTTGCTCGGGTGAACGTCTGGGTGTGTTTGCTGTTGTCCTGTGTTGGAGCTGTTTCGAGTTTGGGTCGGTTTGGAGCTCGGTTGGCCTGTTTGGTGCTTTGGGGCTTTCTGGCTGTGACCGGTCTGACCGGTGTGTCTCACCTACCTGACCGGTGTGGAGCCACTCTGTGGAAGTCGCCAAGTTTCACCAGCAGGGACCGGTCTGACCGGTGGTGCTCACCGGTCTGACCGGTGTTGGTCAGTGGACTCGAGGTTTGGTGTTCCGCTGCGTTCTCGGGTCGGAAGATTGTGTGTTGGTTCCTAGGTCCAGTGGCACTCCAGTGGCTACGTGGGCTTGGCCAACTTGGGTAGTAAGTCGGTGAAGTGTGTTGGAAGCCGTGTTCGTCTTGTTGGAGCTTTCATCTCCTTCGAGAAGATTTTTTATCGGCTCCCATTCACTCCCCCCCTCTCGGTTCGCCGTATCGGTCCTTCAACTTGTAGCAAAGATTGTATATAAACGAAGTTGTAATGAACTTGTTTAAGTATGTAACGAAAGAAGTTCCATAAAATGAGTACTCGTTGTCGCAATGTGTGTATGCGGAGTTCCCATGTTGTGGAGTTGTTCTGCGAGTAGTAGTACTCGGCGGCACACTCGTTGAGAGACACAAGTAAATGAGTTGATTGATAATCAAACTTTATTACTGAAAAAGTACACCTGGATGGCCAGTGCCATTTACAAGTGTAGTTGCCAGGACCCGGAGGCTGCCTACGGCTAAGTAGTGCTAGGGCGCATTGCCGCTTACAGCAGTGGATCCGTTAGTAGCCGTATAGACTGGATCGAGCAGTACATGGTCTCTTGATAGAGCGTCGCTAGAGTCCTCTCGATGCTCGAGCGCCCCGAGATCCGTTAGTAGTCGTTAACGCCGGATCTTGGAGTAGAGTAGTCCGGAGACTTGTGCCTGGACCCGAAGGCCGCCTGCGGCGAGAGGGTCTTGAGGTAGTCATGTAGACTTGAGCCCCTAGAGTAGTCGGGAGACTACGTGTAGAACCGACAGAGTCGGTCGACGTTCCACGAGTTGCCGATGTCTTCACCTTCGAGTGTCCGGGAGCGGTAGGAGCTCGGTCCGGTCACCTTTGCAACTATGAAGGGACCTTCCCATGGCGAGCTAAGCTTGTGTAGTCCTTCCATGTTCCGAATGCGACGGAGGACGAGATCACCAACGTTGAAGGAACGTTCCTTGATGTTGCGATCATGGTAGCATCGGATACCCTCAACGTACCTAGGCGATTGGACGGGGGCGGCGCAACGAGCTTCTTCGAGTCCGTCGATATCAACTCACTTGCTTTCTTCGGATATGCCTTTGTCGTATTGCTCTACCGCCGGTGAATCCCACATGACGTCGGCGGGTAGAATAGCTTCGGAGCCGTAGACCGGGGAAATATGGCGGCCGTCCCATTGTCTTGGAGGGTTGAGTACGCGGCCCCCGAGTGCGTTGGGTAGTTCCTTGATCCACTTGCCTCCTTTTGTGTTAGCGGCATCGTGCGGTCGCTTCTTGAGAGCGTCGAGTACCATCCCGTTGGCACGCTCGACTTGTCCATTGGCCCATGAATGGGTGAGCGAGGCGTATCGGACGTCGATCCCGCCGTTCTCGCGGTACTCCCGAAGCCGGTGATTGTTGAAGTTGGAGCCCGGTGTCCGTGATGATGCGATGGGGTAGTCCGTAGCGATGCACGAGTTCATCCAAGAAGTCGAGTACTCGTCGGCCTTGGGGCATGTGACCGGCTTGACATCGATCCACTTGGTTAATTTGTCGATGGCCACCAAGATCGTTGAATCCTCTGGCGCGGTCGGAAGAGGCCCAATCATGTCGAGCCCCCGGCGGGCGAAGGGCCGGGTTGGTGGTATGGTGACTAGCTTGTAGGCCGGGACATGTTGTTGCTTGGCGAAGTATTGGCACCCTTGGCACCTTCGACGAGTTCTTCGGCATCATCCGCAGCCGTGGGCCGCAGAAAGCTCGTCGGAAAGCCTTCTGCCGGTGTGCGTGAAGACGCGTGGTTGCCACGGACACATTTATGGATCTCTTCCAAGATGCCCTTGCCTTATTCGCAGGGGACGCACTTCCCGAGTACTCTAGAAGATGCGCCCCGTCCGTAGAGCTTGTCTCCGACTAGGACGTAGGACTTCGCGCGGCGGATGAGTTGCTCGGCCAAGTCCTTGTCCGTGGGAACCTTCTCGCTCGCGGATGTAGTCAATGAAGGGTTGTCGCCGGTCCACGTCTATCATCATGACCTCTCGGCAAGGCGAGGAAGGTGTTGGGTCGGTGATCGTCGGCGCCGGCTCCGGGATGGATGGCGTGTGGAGCTCGTGGACGAAGACACCCGCCGGTACTTGAGCGCGAGTAGAACCAAGCTTCGACGAGACGTCCGCCGCAACATTGTTGTCACGGACGACGTGATGAAACTCGAGACCGTAGAACTTGTTCTCGAGCTTGCGGACTTCTAGGTAGTAGGCGTCCATGTTCTCCTTGTTGCGGTCCCGGGACTTGTTGACTTGGTTGATGACCACTCGCGGAGTCGCCGTAGACTAGTAGTCGCTTGATGCCCAGGTGAAGCCGCGAGACGAGCCCGTTCGGCGGGGCTTCGTACTCGGCTTCGTTGTTTGAGACCTTCCGAGAAGATCTACGGGACGTACTTGAGTTGTTCGCCCGTCGGGGGAAATCAAGAGTACCCCTGCACCTGCACCTTCAAGCTTGAGCGAGCCGTCGAAGTACATCACCCAATGCTGCGGGCACTCGGTTGGAGTAGGTAGCTGATTTTCCCGCCACTCTGCCATGAAGTCGACTAGTGCCTGCGACTTGATGGCTGTCCGTGGCTTGAAGTCGATGTTGAGGGCGTCGAGTTCGACCGCCCACTTGGAGATTCTTCCGGTAGCATCTTGGTTCCGCGAGGATGTCGCCGAGCGGGTAGTCGGTGACGACGGAGATCGAGTACTCCTGGAAGTAATGTCGCAGCCTTCCGCGAGGTAATTAGCACCGCATACGGTAGCTTCGTATCTTGGTTGATAGCGTGCCTTAGATTCCGACGGGGACCTCGCTGACGAAGTAGACTGGTCGCTGGACTGGGTAGGCGTGGCCGTCTTCCTGCCGCTCGACAACGATGGCGATGACTGACCACGTGAGTAGTCGCAGCGAGGTAGAGCAGTAGCTGCTCAATTTTGCGAGGAACCGTGAGGACTGGTGGCTTTTATAAGAAGTCCTTGAGCTGAGCAAGGGCTTGGTCTGCCTCTGGAGTCCACGCAAACTTCTCTTGGTGCTTGAGTAGTTTGAAGAAGGGGAGCCCCCGTTCTCCAAGCTTCGAGATGAATCTGTTCAGGGCCGCCATGCACCCGGTGAGCTTCGTACGTCTTTGATGCACGTGGGAGCTTTCATGTTGGTGATGGCGGAAATCTTCTCGGGATTGGCTTCGATGCCGCGATGGCTGATGATGAAGCCGAGTAGTTTACCCGACGGTACGCCGAAGACGCACTTGTTCGGGTTGAGCTTCCGGCGGTACTCTCGCAAGGATGCAAAAGTCTCTTCAAGATCGACGATGAGCGTATCAAAGTTTCGGTCTTGACGCCACGTAATCCACATAGGCTTCGATGTTCTTGTTAAGCCGCCTCTTGAAACGGTCCTGGATAGCTCACTAGTAAGTAGTGCCGGCGTTCTTCAACCCGAAAGACATGGTCGTGTAGCAAGACACGCCAAACGGGGTGATAAACGCGGTCTTCTCCCGGTATTCTTCCTTGAGATCCGGTGGTACCCGTAGTAGCGGTTGAGGAAGCAGAGCGAGGTCGCGGCCCGCCGTGGAGTCGATGACTTGGTCTATCCGCGGCAACCCAAAGGGATCCTTGGGGGCCGTGCTTGTTGAGGTCAGTGTAGTAGATGCACATCCTCAACTCGTTCGTGTTCTTCTTGCGAACGAGGATGGGGTTGGCGAGTCACTCAGGATGGAAGACTTCTCTGATGAAGCCGGCCGCGAGTAGTTTGGCGAGTTCCTTTTGATGGCATCCCGTCGGTCGTCGGCGAAACGGTGGAGGTGTTGTCGCTTGGGGGTAGCTTTAGGATCGACGTTGAGTGAGTGCTCGATCAGATTCCTGGGCACCCCTGGCATGTCCGCTGGTTTCCACGCGAAGATGTCTCGGTTAGCCCGGAGTAAGCTGATGAGCGCGTCTTCCTATTTCGGGTTGAGGCCCACCCCGATGGTGGTGGTCTTGCTGCTATCGCCTGTCCCGAGGTCGATCATCTTGACTTGAACCTCCTCAGCTGGCTGAGGCTTGTTGGCTTTGTCCGACTTCTCTGGGATGTCGAGTTCACTTGGGGCAAGCTTCTTGGATGCAGCGTAGATCTCCATCATTGCGTTGGGTACTTGATTCGTGGCTGCGAGTTCCACAGCTTCTGTGTCGCAGTCGAAGGATATCTTCAAGTCCCCTTGTAACGAGAGTACACCGGCCGGACTTGGCATCTTGAGTACCAAGTATGTGTAGTGAGGTACCGCCATGAACTTGGCGATAGCTGGTCTGCCAAGGATGGCGTGATAGGAAGTCTCAAAGTCCGCGACTTCGAACTTGATGTACTCGGTGCGGTAGTTTTCCCTTGTCTCCCCGAAGGTAGCGGCGGGACCACCGAGCCTAGTGGGATGGGCTGCGTTCCGGGGACGATGCCGTAGAAAGGCGAGGTGCTCTTGGTGAGCATATGGGTGATGTCGAGCTTCATCTTCTTCATGGTCTTGGTGAAAAGGACGTTGAGCCTCGCTTCCACCGTCGATGAGAACCTTGTTAAGTCCGGAGCCCGCGACTACCGACTTCGGGACGACGGGGAAAACGCCCTAGTTCGGAGAAGCTTGTCCATTAATCCGCGTGGGAGAAGGTAATGGGTACCTCCGACCACCGGAGAGGGGTCGGGACCGCTGGTTCAATGCTCAGGACTTCTCGTCGGGTGGCCTTCTGAGCCCGTCGGTTGGGTAGTCCACCGAAGAGGACGTTCACCGTCTTGTCAGGTTCCTGAAAGTCGTCGTTGCCTTCGTCGGTCTTTTTCTTGCCTTTCTTGTCGTGAGGGAGCCGTGGCTCTGGAGTATCTTTGAGTGCTCGCCGGAGTTGGTAGCACTGCTCGGTGGTGTGGTTGCCGTCCAGATGCCACGTGCACTTCTCTTTCGACAAGTCTTTGAAGCCGCCGGAGGTCTTCTTCGAGTTGTCTTTCACGGGGCGCTAGATAGCCGCGACCGTGTTGTCCGGCTTGCCCTTGCGATTAGGACCCGAGTAGTTGCCGCCCATGTTCCGCTTGCTCTTGCCACGAATGGCATCGTACTTGGCGTTAGCCTTATCTTCTTCATTAGCCCAGAGGTGATCATGTCCTTGAGGTGGGTGATGGAGCTCGGGCGGCGATGACCGAAGTCTTCAAAGGTGCGACGGTGGTAGAGACCGCCTTGGAAGAGGTCGATGACCTTGTCGGTGACGTCAACTACGGTGGCGCGATTGTCGAAGAAGCACCGCATGTACTTGCGTAGGGTCTCGCCCTGTTCCTGCTTCACCATTGCCAGTCCATGCGAGTACCCGAGCGACCCATAGCGCCCGCGAAGTTGCTGGTGAATTGGTCCTTGAGCTGGTCCCACTTGTCGATCGAGTACTTCTCGAGTGACTCGAGCCATGTAAGCGGAGCTTGGTCCAGGCAGAAGGGAAAGTAGAGGCACTTTGTGTCATTATTACCACCAGCATTTTCGATGGAGAGGGCGTAGCATCTGAGCCACTGTACTGGATCTTGCTTCGCATCGTACTTGGTGATCCCCAGTGGTTTGAATTTCTCCGGGAGAAGTATATTGCGAAGCTGTGCAGAGAAGGTGGGGAAGCCGTCGTTCTCGCCTGCGGATTTGTTGCGCCAAATTTCCTCGATTCTGCGACGGGCATCGTAGCCGCCGCTTGAGACACCAGTGATGTGGCTGTTTGCGTGGCCTCGGCCGCCGCGATCACCCCCGCCACCGGCTCTCCTTCCAGCCCCGTGTGAGGAGCTCCCGCCGCCGCCGCCTCCGCCGCCGGGATCGCGATGAGGGACGACATCGCGGTTACCGCCCGGTGCCGCCGGCGCCGTTGCCACCCCGAGAAGGTCCACCGGCCGATGCCCGAGTACGGTTGGGGTTGGCCGGTAGTTCCGAGGACCATGTGTGGTTCGAGGACCGGTGGATGGTCGCTTCCTTGTGTGATGAGTGATTGACAACGTTGTGTGGAGTGATTCTTGGCTAAGTATTGTAGGTGCGGGTTGCGGCTTGACTTGTGTTGGTGCGGGTGAAGAACAAGCGCGAAAGGTCGTTCGTCGGTGAGGCCTCCAAGTGTGGAGAAGACAAGTAGGCTTCGTTCGAGGGACCGGTGGCCGGCGGGGTTGAGTGCGAGCCGCATGGTGGCAAGAACAGCAAGATGATGTCGGTGGACGGTTTCTTGGTTGAGGCACAAAACCAAGGTCGAGCCGGGACTTCATGGGAGCCAAGTCATGAGTGGTGATTGGTAGAGGCTACATCAAGTTCGTGGGGTTTGCGGTGGTTCACCGGAAAATCACGGGTTACTCGGGCCGAGCCACAAAGCCGAGGCCGAAGACCGAGCGTGGCTTTCGGCCAAAACCGGCCTGACCGGTTTGGAGAACCGGTCTGACCGGTTTGGGGTCGCAGGGCGCCCGGAAGCTTCGAGGCGGAGGACACGCGTCGGGATCGCAAGGCTTGCGTCGAGGCTACGCGAAGTGCGGTCGCCGGGCATCCGTTCGATGAAGATATTCCGAAGATTTCCAAATCCGCCCTTGAGGGGCATGTATCCCTAGTTATTAGTGAAGGGTAGTTTAGTCTTTTGGGTGCCTCCATATATACTCATTGAATGGGTGGATGGCAGCCAACTCTTGGAACCCTAGCTCATTTGTTTTCCTATTTTCCTTCCTATTTTACTTAGGTTTTCCATAGGACTAGCAAGAGAGCTTCATGGTGAGATCTTGTTGAGAGGGATGGATGATCGGGAAGCTTTCTAGACCTTGTATGAACCTTTGTTTAATGTATAGATGATTCGGCGTGGTTCCTCAAGGTTTGGATGTGTTTTCCCCGGTTGTTCTTGGTGGTGATTTTCGGAGCCCTCTCTTTGTGTTTTCTTTGCGTTGTTTTCGAGACCTTTCTCTTGGGGATTTGATGGGGAAAATTTGTGGGAACCCTTCGTAGTTCTTTGGGCTGTGATCCTCTCCCAAATTCGTGAGTAAAGGTGCTCGATTTTGGGGTTTCTTGAGTTCTTGGGTTGGAGGTGCCCTTGGCGGGATTTCCTTGATTCCTCCTTTCTGGACGAGTTTTGGTGGTATTAAACTTGGCTATGGACTCCTCATGAGGTGTTCCTAATATCCCCAAAGTCTTGTTCAAGTCCGTGGAGTGATTCGGGAGATCGAGGTTTGGATTTGGGGGAGTTGACCCGCGGGCTGTGTTCTTCCCGATCGTCCGAGAAAAAACCGACCTAGCCGGTTTCCCAAACCGGTCGACCGGTTTCGCCTTGTGGGCCGTCGAAAAAGGTTTTTGAGCAAGGAAGTCTTTGCTGCTCCATGGCTTCGTTTGTTCAGATGTGGAAAGGCTTTTGAGGCGTTTGGGGTCTTTGGGGAGTTTACGGACAAAATCGGTCCGATCGGTTTGCCAAACCGGTCTGACCGGTTTCCCCTGCCTGCGTGAGGCTAAGTCCAACAGAAGCGGTCTGACCGGTTTCAGAAACCGGCCTGACCGGTTTGGCTGCCCGGCCGGCCGTGTCGTGTGTGGTTCCGCTGCGTGTGTGTTGAGGCTGTTGGTTGGGTCTTGCTCCTAGGTTCAGTAGCACTCCAGTGGCTACGTGAACTTGGCAAGAGAAGCTTGCGGAGGTGCACAAGTGAAATTGGGTTCATAGGCCGAATTCTTGAATAGAATTTTTATCGGCTCCCATTCACTCCCCCCTCTCTGGTTCGCCGATTCGGTCCTTTAAGTGGTATCAGAGTCGGTTCGGGTCTTTGTTGACTCTAACCAGTCTAAGATCCAAGGATGGCATACCAGGAACGAGGTTCGGGTCCTACACACTTCGATGGAAAGAACTACCAGATGTGAAGTAAGCGGATGGGTGCGTTCCTCCGTGGAAAGGGTCGGATCCTTTGGGATGTCACGGTGGACACGGGCTATGTCCGGCCGATGGACTTCCTCGCTCCGGCATCGAGGGACGGATTCGACACCAACAATAAGGCGGTCGACTACTTGTTTCGTGCTTTGTGTCGGCCGAGTTCTATCGGGTGCACACCGAGCACTTGGCTTGTAGGATTTGGGCGGTGTTGAAGGAGGCTCATGTTGGAAATGCCCGGGTTCGAGGCACGGATGTATGCGACCTACGGAGAGAGTACGAGAACTTCACTCATCTCCCCGGTGAGTCCATTGATGCCTTGTTTCGAGGTTCACGGTGGTTGTGAACAACATGAGGGCCAATGTGGACGTGCTCCCGTACGATGATCATGATACGGCGGTCAAGCTCTTACACTCTTTGGATCGTACGATTTGGGGCGGAAAGTTCGAGGCCATTGTGGAGTCGGAGAAGTATGACACTGCGACAAGTGAACGAGCCGTTCTCGAAGCTCAAGTCGGCCGAGGTGGATAGGGGCATGACTGCCAAGCTCGAGGGTCCGACTGACTCCCATAGTCTCGCCCTCGTTGGTGGTTCCAAAGGAAAGGCTAACTCTAACCCATCCACCAGGATGTTCTCTTTCTCCTCTTTGATGTCTATGCCAGATGAGGAGTTCGACGAGCTTGGAGAGGACGAGCTGGCGCTCCTGACGAGGCGGTTCGAGAGGCTGCACGAGAACCGCGTGAACATGAGGAGGAACACGAGAACATGCTTCCAGTGCGGCAAGCCGGGACACTTCGTCGCCGACTGCCCGGAGAAGGCCGAGAACAAGGACAGCTACAAGCACAAGCCGAGGATGGATGGCAAGTACCGTTCGAGGAACGACCACAAGAGCAAGCACAAGAACAAGTACAAGGACGAGCGACGATCGAGGAAGAAGGAGAGCCGAGGCAAGGCCCGAGCGATGGTTGGAGCGAGCGACGTCGACTCCGGTTCCGCGTACTCCACCTCGAGCTCGAGCAGCAGTGAAGACGAAGGTGATCGTCACAAGAACAAGAAGTCATCCAAGAACCCGAGCGGGCCGAGGCCGCCGCGAGAGACGGCTGCTCGCACCATGGCGTTGAGCTCCGGCAGCAAGAAGAGCACACGGAGCGACTCGGACTGCGATTCCGACGATGAGGTGCGTGATGAACTTCCCTTCTTGCGCCGGGAGAATGAGAGGCTTGACTCTTTGCTTGATAACCATGATGACATGCTTAGAGATGCCAAGAAAATGAGAAAAGAGCTTAGGGCTTCACTCGAGGATGCTAGGACTAGAGTGGCTGAGCTAGAGACACAGGTGCTTGATAGCAAGCTTGAGATTGATTCCCTTAAGGCTAGCCCTGTTGTTTCGGATGAGGTTGATTGTGTTGATTGCTCCATATTCCTTGCTGATCTTGCTTTGTTTAAGGAGAAGCATGCCTCCAAGTGTGAGGAACAAGATCGGCGTACAAGAATTTGCACAAATTGCGGCCAATGTTACCCGGGGTACCATTCCGGCTCTTACAACTCGCCACTACAAGGTAGTTTGCCTAGCTATTAACATAATTTTATTAGTGTGATTTTTAAACGAGCCTTGTCCTTGATTATTTTGCAATAATTCTTTAGAGTTCGCGAAGACATCACTTCTTCACTGGCTCTAGTCGGACCTTATGTTCATGTTGGATCATTTGACCATCCAAACCTGTTTTATGGTGCGAAGTGTTGTGATGGCTCAAAACAATTGATAAATGAACTACTCTTGGAAATGGCTGAAAGGCATAATGAAGGATCATCAACAATTATTTACTGTGCAACTGTTCGTGATGCTGTAGAGGTTTGTATATAGTATTCATTATTTAAGTATGATACTAGAGATGGTTTATGTAAGGTATATGTACAATTTTTTTCCTCAGATCCAGCAACTACTATCGGGGAACGGAATAAATTCAGCTTTATATCATGGCAAAATGGGTGCAAAAGAAAGAACTGAAGCTCACATGTATGTATGCCTCTACACATGAGTATTATTCTTGTTGACCGTGATCATGATTAACTACCTTTTTTATAGATCATTCATCACAGACGAAGTTAATGTTATAGTAGCGACTGTTGCCTTTGGAATGGGGATAGACAAGCCCGATGTTAGGTGTGTTATTCATTATGGATGCCCAAAAAGTCTAGAGTCCTATTATCAAGAGAGTGGACGATGTGGGCGAGATGGTCTATCATCAACATGTTGGCTTTACTATAAGAAAGCTGATTTCAATAGAGGGAAATTTTATTGCTCGGACATACAATCAGTAAGGCAGCACAGTCTAGTACTATTGATTTAATATATTAGTAAATAATTAGTGCATAGTCAACTTAAAATATTGATTTAATATATTAGTAAATAATTAGTGCATAGTCAACTTAAAATCCGTTTGGCAGGAGGAGCAAAAGGCGTGTGTGATGGAATCATTCCTTGCTAGTAAGAATTATTGCATGCTTGGGACCTGCCGTAGGAAAAACCTGCTCATGTACTTTGGAGAGGAAGCTAAACCTGATTGCGGTAGTATTTGACCATATGATTTGGTTATTGTATTGCAATGGTCCTACGCTTAGAAATCTCATTTGAATTTTCAGGTAGCTGTGACAATTGCTGTGGAAGTGGCACTGTGCAAAAGGATGTGGCTACTTATGCAATGACACTGCTTCTTTGTATTAAAGAGACAGAGGGACGATTTGGTCTTAATTTGCCTATCAATGTCCTCCGTGGTTCAAATGTAAATTATATTACAGTTGAATTTATTTTTGACATATTTTAGTTGCTACACAACTTAAGTGCATTGTGTTTTTATTAATAGAACAAGAAAATTGAGCGTCAACAATTCCAACTATTGCCGGCACATGGTTCTGGAAAACACCACTCAGCTAATTGGTGGAAGGAGCTAGCTTTTATATTGCTTAATAAAGGTGACAAAATACAACAACAGAACTGATTTTAATTTTCTTATTGATCATAATACTTAGTCATTAATTTGTTTCACAGTACTTCTTCAAGAAAAATTCCGTGGAGCATATCGAATGATCAGGTAAATTTTTCGAACATATGGATGCTTATATAATATCCCAATAATTATTGAAAATTAATTATAGACCAATCTACGTGTAACAACAAAACATGATGCAGTTTGAGCGAGAGTGGTCAGGAATTTATTTATGGCCAGCTTGAGTCACCACAACCTTTGCTTGTTACCTTCACTAATGATATGCTCCAAGAAGAAGAATGCATGGACACAGATGAATATGTTAGCGGGGGTGTAAATTACCATGATCACCATATTTGTGAATTATCAGAGGTAAAAATGTCGTTTGATATAGACGAAATGTTATACATTTATGGATTTGCTGGGTCGGAAATTAATTTGTGCATGAATTGTTTATGTTCAGAGTGAAAATGAACTATATGTGATGCTATTGACTGTTAGGGGCAAATTGGCTTCTGACAAATCGGTTACACCGTAAGTGAATTAAAAATAAATTATGCTTTAATTACATTGTATCATAAAATTGACAAAATGTGTTTTACTTTATGGAGATATGCGATATGTGGTGACCAAGTTCTTAGGATTTTTGCAAAGATGAGACCATCTACAGAAAAAATCATGTCTTTGGTGGACGGTGTGAACATGGTGATTTATTATCATTTCCATTGTTCATACCAAGCTAAGCAACTTTGATTTGAGCTTTACATTTAAGAATATAATTGTTTTCAAAATTCAATCCATGCAGCATTTTGTGGAGAACTACGGCAAACTTTTTATTCACTACATCAAAGAAAAGTGCTTGTCATTGGGTCTGGATACTGATTACTTGCTAGAAGATTTTTTGGGAGGATTTAGCCCTTCAGATTACATTGATGATGAGTACAATGATTATGACTCTAGCAATTATCAGGACAACATCAAGGCCGAAGAGATCCTTTATGTGATTGAAATATATAATGGCGTGAGTTCTAGTTTACCGAAATGTTGCAATATTAATAGCTTAATTAGTAAAAAGCTAAAATAGTGTTTTCATGTGCAGCGCACCATTGATCAGATAATGGAAAATTCTGAGGCAAGTGAAAAAGAGTCTGTTCAGAGCACCCTGGAGGACCTGAAGAGTCGATTTATGATTTACTTTGATGATGGAGTGTACTACCCGTATTAGGTCCAGTGCATTGATTAATTACGTGTTCAATTGAAACTTTACCGCAGCAACTGTAACATTATTATTGTGTGCTGAACAAAGAATGAAAACGAAAAGTTTCATGTGCATGTAGTATTATCTAGACGGAGCTAATTTTTTAATATTTAGTGTGGGCAGCGCTCCCCATGTGTACGTGCAGGGGGTGAAAATTGCCAACTTTAGTAAATGTACTGCAATGATTCTCTGAAAGTAGGCCATGTTTCTTGTGCGGTCCCACTCAAATAACAATTTGGGCAAAATGCTATGTATCTTTGGTTTCGCTGTTGGACGCTGGGAGAAGAACAGAATATACAATCCCTCACCTTCCACAGAACAACTAGAGCTCATTCCTGTGCTGGTTGCTGCTGCTCCGCATCAATGGCTTGTCGATTCTGAACTCGAGCACCCATTAGCGGCAAATCGAAAAAACACGGAAGAGCTACGGTAAGGACCTCGTCCATCTATTTTGATTCCAGGATTAGCGTGCATGATACAGCAGTGGGGTGATGCCTCAATTAGATCTGATTTGAGCACCATCTACATGTATCAGAGAGATGATTCGATTTCAAAATATGATGAAAATCAAGCAGATCTCGTTGTTCCTGTCGTTTTCGTTAGATTAAAGTTTCTATCAAGCAGATCAGTTTAATTTTCAATTAAGTTTCAGATATTTGAAAGAAGAAAGCAATGCAAATCCACTAGGGTTTCTTACTACGGCACCAGATTAGGGACATGTATGACAGAGATGATTCGATATAATAATATGCTGAAAAAAGAAGCAGAACTCCTTGATACTGTAGTTTTCATTAGATTAAGGTTTCTATCATTGCCAGGGGATACATGAATTTAGTTTTCAATTAAGTTTGTAGATATGTGAAAGAACAAACCAATGCAGATCAACTAGGCTTTCGTAGTATACGACTAGATTAGGGTTAGTTTTGGTATCTGTTCGGCACCTAGTTTTGGTATCTGTTCAGCACCTGATAATTGATGTGTTGTAAATGCATTAACTTTTTGGATAGTCTTATTCAGTTAATAATGTAAGACCTGTTATAATAAAACCGGGCATCGATGGACAAAAACAATGGGTTCTCGCCGTGGGCTGCTATGAGCAATCTTAGTTCACCCTACAACACTTCAAACGAAACTGTTGCATGTATTACTGATAAAGTAGGTTCACTAATTGGCTGTCGTAGCTCAGCAAACTATGTTTCGGGGGTAATGTCGAAGTTTGATGAGCAGAAAAAGGGTTTGGTAAACTCAATTGGCTTTGGGGGGTTTGTTAGAGTTGCATGAAATGAGCAAAGTGAACAGGTTCTTCTCACATTGGTTAGTGACAAGGACTAATTCGGAAGACGATATTATAAAGACTAGTGAAGATGTGTAGCGAACATGGCCTCATATGCCATTTGTTCGGAGTTTGATTTTGGTGATTCATAACAACATGATCATTGGGACTAACCATATTGTTTGAGCATGTCTTTGTAGACACTTCTAGGTCCCAAGGATGCAAGAAAACCCCATGCAAAAATGCCAAAACAAAGGGTCAAAACCGAGCAAGAAAAGGAAACGAGAAGACACCGTCGGATGAACCGACGGTCCCTCAAATACAAGCGTCGGTGCAATCGTCGGACGAGTTGGTGCACGGTGGTGAAACCCTAGGTACCGTCGGATGAACCGACGGTCCGGTTTTTACATGCGTCGGACGAGTTGCAGAGGAAGAGCAAGGAAGACAGTAGCACCGGATGATCCGACGGTCTGAGTGAGGACCCCGTCGGTCTATCCGACGCTCAGTTTGAATTCATACAGAGACGCGCCAAGACGAAGCCTTCAGCACCGGATGATCCGACGCCTTGGTTAAGGCATAGCGTCGGTCTATCCGACGGTCTGTTGGAAGCTAACAGTACCGACCTGGACGCGAGGCCTTCAGCACCGGATGATCCGACGTGGCGTCGGAGCATAGCGTCGGAGCAGTTGTGTCAGAGAACCTCAACGGCTACGTGACGTGGGAGGGGCACCGGATGAACCGACGCCCTGAAAAGCATAGCGTCGGATCATCCGACGGTACCTTTTTCAGTGGACGTTAGCCAACGGCTAGTTTGATGCCTTGGGCTATTTATACCCCCTCCACTCACTCATTTGAGGTTGCTGGATTGTGTGGAAGTGCAGAGGAGTTCAAGACACATTCAAGATCATATCCAATCCATCCAAGTGCTTAATTGCTCATCCTTAGACTAGTGCATGCTTTGTGTGTGTGCTTAGTGCTAGGCTTAGCTTAGAGCTGAGTGAGTGCAAGGTTGTGCCAACCTTGTGAGGTGATTCTTGAGTGAATCCTGTTGTACAAGGTTCGCCGGAAGCCTTGGGGCCTAAGTGGCTCACCGGCAATCGTCATCGACCCTCCGGCTTGGTGTGGAGCGGCGAGGACACTTTGTGCGGGGGACGTGGAGACCCCCTTCCTTGGTGGAGAAGCTCCTTAGTGGAGGCAGCATCAAGGTGACCAAGGGAGCTTGACAAGTGCCTAAGTGGCTAGCCTTTGTGGCAAGTCAAGTTGGTGCTCTTGGGAGAGACTTGGTGACCAGGAAGCAATACTCTTGTGTGAGTGCTTCAACAACGTGGACTAGGGGTGGCTTAGTGCCTACCGATACCACGGGATAAATCGCGTGTCAAGAGTTTGCTTCCTCTCATCCCCTTTACGTTTCCGCATTTACTCTCTTGCAATCTTTGCTTGCCTCTACATTCCTAGAGTAGTATCATGCTAGGATTGGCTATAGGTTGCAAACCTTCTTTTGGGATGGGAGTTTCACACTAGAACAACCGTAGTTGCACATATAGATAGTATGTTCTAGTTTCCCTTTGCGCAAAATTAGTGAAGCCATAGGTTAAGGTTTTTAGTTGCCTAATTCACCCCCTCCCCCTCTTAGGCTAACGGGCATCCGATTCCTGACAAGTGGTATCAGAGCCGGGACTCACTTCCTTCACAAGGAAACACCAATTCGATTGGTAAATTGTGAAAACCGGCTCATTGGAACGGTTAGGCTTCACCGCCTAGTGAGTTGCCCTATAGAGGAATGAAAGGGGTGGATACCTTAGGTTTGGCTCCACATTTCGATGGCACGGGCTATCCTCGGTGGAAGGTTCTCATGGAGGCCTATCTCCAAGCAAGGGACCTTGATGTTTGGAGAGTCACCGATGAGGGCATGAAAAATGGTACTAGAAAGGAAAAGCAATTTGATGTGATTGCTAAGAGTATCATTTTGTCCTCACTAGATGTAGGCGTTTTCAATAGAGTTTTTACTTGTGAAAATGCTCATGAGCTATGGAAAACCATCAAGGAGCAAAATGAGGGTTCAAAAGAAGTTGCTAATGAACGCTACGGTTGTCTCCTTGAGGAATTCAATAGCTTTAAGCAACTTGCTAATGAAAATGCCGAATCTATGTACTCACGCCTAAATGTGCTTGTCAATGAGATTAATGCCTTAGGTGTGAAGGACATCACGGACTTGAACATCAACCGCAAGATCCTTCAAAGTCTCCGGAAGCCCGACTATGACTTGGTGAAAGCAATCATCTACGAGAAGAAGCTCGAAGATTTGAAGCCATCGCATATCTTGAGCAAGATCATGGCACATGAGCTTCAACTCATGCCCAAGTCAAAGAAGCCGCCCCAAGAAAAGCCCCAAGAACCATCCTCTCCAACAACAAGCCATGCTCTCTCAAGCCGACAAGAGAAGGTGTTGAGTAGAATGGCTACTCACGGAAGCTCAAGTGAGGATGATGGTGATAATGAAGATTCCTCAAGTGATGAAGAGGTTGAATCTATGGTGGCCGAGTACGTGAAGAAGATCTTCAAGTATGTGAAGAAAGTCAACATGTACGGCTACAACATCCACTTGAGAGAAGGGCGTCATCATCAACACATCAAGTTCACCAAGATCAAGCACAAGCCCAAGAAGAAGGTGGTCAAGGAGAGAATATCAAGGCAAGAAGCAACCTTCGCCGTCCGCGAGTGGACAAGTGATGGATCAAGTTCCTCTAGCTCAAGCGATGAATCAAGAAAGAACTTCACCACCCGCTTCATGCAAGGTCCTTCATCATCACACATGTGCCTTATGGCCAAAGGTATGGAAAGCAATGTAAGTGATGACGAATCCGACACCACCTCTCTCAATGATCTTGTTGAGCTAATCCATGAGCAAAAAGGAATGCTTGAACTACAAGCTAATGAAATTAAAGAACTCAATGCTCTCAATGATCTTAGTGACACCCTTGCTACAAATTATGAACATTTGTTGTGCAAATTCAAATTGCTTAGCAAGGAGTGGGATGAGCTAAAATCTAAGCTTGAGAGCAATGAGACTAAAACAAGTAATTCCTTTAAGCTTGATGAAACATCTATCCCTTGTGCAATTCCTATCTCCAAGGTAGATGCTTCAACTTCTTGCATTGATTTAATTGATGAATCTTGCTCACCATCTTGCCATGAGAATGTTGTTGTAGAATCATGTGATTATCTCATAGGCAAGGAAAATGATGAGCTCAAGCAAGAAGTGAAATGGCTCCGAGAGAGGTTGGCAAACTTGATGGGCAAGGGCAAGAACGATGAAGAACAAGTGGACATCTCTCAAGACATGAAGAACCAAGTCCAACCTTCTCAAGATAACCGTGATCCCATGGTGAAGAAGCTTGAGAAGGGTGAAACCGTGACTTGCTACAAGTGTCATGGAGAAGGGCACAAGTTCTACAAATGCCCTCAATTTGTCAAGAAGATGGACAAGGGCGCAAAGAAGAAATTGAAGCCCACCATCAAGAGCTCCCTCATCTACACCAAGCCCAACCGCAAGAACAAGACCAAGAGCAACACCTACGTCATCAAGAAGAAAGCAAATGGCAAGGTGGTTGCACACAAGGTTGGGAAGATGAAGGAAGAGCGGGGTTGGAACCAACCTATTTGGGTGCCCAAGGAAGTCATCACCAACATGAAGGGGCCTCAAATGGTTTGGGTTCCGAAGGCCACTTGAAGGCCTTAAGAGCGGGGACTTGGGAGGCTTGGCACAATCAAGATGAGAAGATTCAAGCCTATAAGCCAAGCTTGCGAATTGGAAATGTGTTGCTCAAGTTCCCCGATTGAGGTAATGGAAACTAGAACCCATCTCTTGTATCATTGTAGCTCCATTGCCTTGTTTAGGTTGCATTTGTTGCAATATTTTCATATGGTAGGTTGATTGTGTCATGTGCTAACCCATGAGCTATCTACATGGTTTGATTAGTGTGTAGGAAAGCTACACTTGTTCTTTCATGGTGCATGTTTTCATATATATCTCTTTGCATCATGAGCAAGCTATAGGGTTAGCTTCCCTTTTGTTATCATAAACAATGTGCATACAATTGGTTGGTGATTCAAACACTAAATGCACACATTTAGGGGGAGCTCATCCTATGGTTTGGTTATGGGACTAACGTTGTTTCAAGCTTTTCTTATGTAGTCCCTTAGCGACGCGTTCCGGTGCGGTGTTTCATTCTAAGAGAATGCTATTTCACTCTCAATGTGATCTAACATCTCTAAAAGAGTGAATATAGCAATATGAGCTTCATGCTATTGAGTCATGTCCTTGCGAGCTTATACATATAAGTTCAAAGGCAATGTACTCATACATTCCTAATCCTTGTGGTACCCCAAGTGTCTTCTATGCAAGCTTCTTCCAAGTGGTGTCACCTAGTGATATCATTTCCAAGTGGCTCATCTCAATGTGGTGCCAACAAGGTAGAGAGGATCAACCCCCGGAGGTATGCAATAATCAAAAGACTACAAGTGATATCTACAAGTGGTAATGTAACAAGAACCCATTTGTTTTATCTCTTGTCCTTTAAGCTACCTCTTTACATGATATGCTCTAAGCTTCCTTGTTTTACAAGTTTGTAGTTGTGCACTTGTTTCTCACTACCCTTGTCTTACAAGTGGTATTCTTTTTATGCACACACTTAGGGGGAGCTCGGTTTGTATCATGTTAGTCTCATGAGCTTGTGATCCACCTTAGTTATTCACACATGTGGTATCTTCATCGATATCATACATATGGATCATGGTTCATGCGGCTTTCTCCCTTGCATTTAACATCTCTCCTTTGAGCTATGGATGCTAGATCTTGCTAGTTTCCTTGGACCCGTTTGCTTTGGACTTTTTGGAGATTTTATTCCAAAGGGGGAGAATGTGGGACCAAAGCAAGCTTGTGGCTTATGGGCTCAAGGATGCTTACAAGTGATTTCAAGGATTTGAGACCAAAGGGGGAGAATGTGAACATAAGATCAAAAAGGGAGAAGTTTGATCTAGGGGGAGTTTGGATGATGGTAAGCATCCAAGCAAGTGTAAGTGGTTCCAATTCTGTCAATTCTAGCAAATTTATGCTTGCTTTGGTTGTGTTGTCATAAATCACCAAAAAGGGGGAGATTGTAGCGAACATGGCCTCATATGCCATTTGTTCGGAGTTTGATTTTGGTGATTCATGACAACATGATCATTGGGACTAACCATATTGTTTGAGCATGTCTTTGTAGACACTTCTAGGTCCCAAGGATGCAAGAAAACCCCATGCAAAAATGCCAAAACAAAGGGTCAAAACCGAGCAAGAAAAGGAAAGGAGAAGACACCGTCGGATGAACCGACGGTCCCTCAAATACAAGCGTCGGTGCAATCGTCGGACGAGTTGGTACACGGGGTGAAACCCTAGGTACCGTCGGATGAACCGACGTCCGTTTTTTACATGCGTCGGACGAGTTGCAGAGGAAGAGCAAGGAAGACAAGTAGCACCGGATGATCCGACGGTCTGAGTGAGGACCCCGTCGGTCTATCCGACGCTCAGTTTGAATTCATACAGAGACGCGCCAAGACGAAGCCTTCAAAGACCGGATGATCCGACGCCTTGGTTAAGGCGAAGCGTCGGTCTATCCGACGGTCTGTTGGAAGCTAACAGCCGACCTGGACGCGAGGCCTTCAGCACCGGATGATCCGACGTGGCGTCGGAGCATAGCGTCGGAGCAGTTGTGTCAGAGAACCTCAACGGCTACGTGACGTGGGAGGGGCACCGGATGAACCGACGCCCTGGAAAAGCATAGCGTCGGATCATCCGACGGTACCTTTTTCAGTGGACGTTAGCCAACGGCTAGTTTGATGCCTTGGGCTATTTATACCCCCTCCACTCACTCATTTGAGGTTGCTGGATTGTGTGGAAGTGCAGAGGAGTTCAAGACACATTCAAGATCATATCCAATCCATCCAAGTGCTTAATTGCTCATCCTTAGACTAGTGCATGCTTTGTGTGTGTGCTTAGTGCTAGGCTTAGCTTAGAGCTGAGTGAGTGCAAGGTTGTGCCAACCTTGTGAGGTGATTCTTGAGTGAATCCTGTTGTACAAGGTTCGCCGGAAGCCTTGGGGCCTAAGTGGCTCACCGGCAATCGTCATCGACCCTCCGGCTTGGTGTGGAGCGGCGAGGACACTTTGTGCGGGGGACGTGGAGACCCCCTTCCTTGGTGGAGAAGCTCCTTAGTGGAGGCGGCATCAAGGTGACCAAGGGAGCTTGACAAGTGCCTAAGTGGCTAGCCTTTGTGGCAAGTCAAGTTGGTGCTCTTGGGAGAGACTTGGTGACCGGGAAGCAATACTCTTGTGTGAGTGCTTCAACAACGTGGACTAGGGGTGGCTTAGTGCCTACCGATACCACGGGATAAATCGCGTGTCAAGAGTTTGCTTCCTCTCATCCCCTTTACGTTTCCGCATTTACTCTCTTGCAATCTTTGCTTGCCTCTACATTCCTAGAGTAGTATCATGCTAGGATTGGCTATAGGTTGCAAACCTTCTTTTGGGATGGGAGTTTCACACTAGAACAACCGTAGTTGCACATATAGATAGTATGTTCTAGTTTCCCTTTGCGCAAAATTAGTGAAGCCATAGGTTAAGGTTTTTAGTTGCCTAATTCACCCCCTCCCCCTCTTAGGCTAACGGGCATCCGATTCCTTACAAGATGTGATGCTGAAGATGGTCCCAGAGGATATTCATAAGATAATAGGACTTCTGCAACATTCATGGAGAAACATATGTATTTCCTGGGCCGTGAGAATTGTATGATTAATACAGCTGAAGCAATTCTGAAAAGACCTCTAGCACCAAACATTTCCAAGCAAGATGCAGACCAGTTCAAGATTGCATTTGTTGTATTTATCATGGGGAAGTTTTTGGCGCCAACCACAAACTTTTACTCTGGCAATTATAATTTCTGGCATGCTGTAGTGAATGCTGATGAGATAAAGAACTACAATTGGAGTGGTTATGTCTTGAGTTGCTTACTGGATGCTGCTAGAGTGGTTTTCTTTGCAAGGTTCTTAAAGAAGGAAGTGAATACTATAATGGGCTGTCCACTTTTGCTTCAGGTGATACAGAAATGATTTGTGTTTTAAAATGCTTTCTACTTTTATATGTTGGAGTTACTAAATTACAATACGGCTGCAGATTTTCTATCTAGACAATATTGATCTTGGACAACTTAACCTGAAGCATGATGTGTCCCCGCGCATTAAGGCATTTGATTGCTCACTTCTAGGTAGAATGATACAGTTAGACACGGACAAGGTTTCGGAACATTTGGCTGCAGGAAGGTGAGTGACTGCAGTTCATTTTGTGAAGCATGCTTATTTTGTTTTTGCTAAATGTTTATTTTAAATGAAATCATTTTTTGTTGTGAAGCTCCGGTGCCGGATCGACTCATGCTATAGTTTACCCGATATATCCGAAGTCCCAACATATAATCTACCACAACATGGAGTACGTGGGTTAACCCGGGGTCGAAGAAGCACGGAGTCATTTCGAGGCTGGGACAACAAGGTCAAATTCGTCAACAAATGTACATGAAAGTGGAAACACAACATCGATGGTGCATGCTGCGTCTTGTTCTAAGCAAGTGGTAGCTGCTGGAATGCATGAGGTGGACCATAAATCGCCAGGAATCGACAGGGAAGGTCACAAAGTACTATCTAGTCAAGGTAGGTATTTATTGGGACACTAAAGTATTTGTGTGGGTAAGAATAATATAATTTTTTTAATATATTAACTTTTGTTAATTGGACCAGTACTTTACAATGATGGGAAGTCTGGACAGGTGACAATGATGGAAGGAAATGGGAAGCATATTGTGTCATCGTGTGGTGAAGAGTTTGATGGGTCACATCTAAGATTGAAGACATCGAGATGGGAGTTCGGTTTATCTCCTTTTGCTATTGTGTCAACACATCAAGGTCCTCCGTTGGCGTCAGTATTGAAGCTGTATTCTGCTATTAGGGATTGCTCCGAAGAGGACAAGGGAAGGTACCTCTAACTGACATTTCATAAAAAGTTAAACATTGGTGAGAGACATGTAAGCTGACCACAATTTTTTCTTCTGTTTGCAAGTACATGGTTCAAACACAACCATCCATATGAAATAAAAATACAGGGTTGGTCGCTGCATCTAATGTTTGCTTCAATCAACGACTTCAGCGTTGATGTTGTCAACGCAATCATACGTATGTTTCACAAGATGGATGATGACATATATGCTATGTACAAAGAAAAGAGGTTTAGGCATTTCCTTCCACCACAATTTGCGGTATGTAGTTGAATGAAGTTATTGATATATCATATGCAATTTGTAAATGTAGTGTGTGAGGATTGGAACTGAACTTATTGATTTTGCAGGATATGATTCTAACAGGAACAGGGATTGTAGATGATGAAAAATGGCTGAAATGTTTGTCGGGGACCATATTGCATATGCGATTAGTGAATGCAAGCTGGTGAGTGGTGTGAGAAGACAACAACCTTTATCAGTATAATGCAACCTTTGTCAGTTTAATGCAAAATATATAATGTCTTTTTTCTCTGTAACCAATAAAGATTATAGCACCAGTGTGCCTAAACTTCAACTGGTCACTATACGTTTGGAATTTTGAGCATAGAACTGTCACAGTGATTGACCCAGTTAAAATGATAAAGGGAAGACAAGCAGTTATGCGGAAACATAAGCAGTGTGTTGAAAAGTTACACAGAGTAATGACTAGTTGCAAGGAGGTGTTTTTCTCTCAGCCAGAAATTCCAATGAAAGGATGGGGAAGAGATTTTCAATCAGTGGAAGGTGCAGCTGGAACCAGGTAATAAAAAAATGTAATTTGTTCTTAGATGTCCTAATATAGAAATATATATGATTATGATTAGTTGAAACTGTTGCAGGGCTACATCAGGATTGTACACCTTGTTCTATGCTAGATATTTTGACGGGCGGACACTGACAAGGATACTGACATATGTGAGTATAAGTTGCTTATGGTTTGGTACATTTTGGAATTGAGTTGTTTCTAGCTTGGACATGGAAAGTAAACGTTGCCAGAATAATTCAAACTTCTTTTGCAGGAAGCTCAGGATATACAAAAATGCAACATACTACATCAGCTGCTTAGCTTACCTGATAATGTTGGGGATATACCATGTGAGATTAGGGATGCCCTCATGCAAGAGTACTGACCATCTATTCCAAACTATTAATTGGACATGTAATACCGGAAATGATTTTGCTGATAGACTCCAAACTTGCATATTATAACTAAGTGCAAAGTTTGCCTGAGATGTCGTTGTAAGGGACTAACTATTTTGTGTAATTGTGCCGCAACAAAACGATGGAGGATGACTGAGTTAATTTGCAATGTAACAATGTTTATGTGATGGGAATATTTTGCTACGGTGATGAGTAATTCTGTATATGCGTAGGTCTGTGCACACATTATTCATACAAGATTTATGTATTGCCTTGGTACATGGTAATAGAAAGAGACCTATCAGGTTCCGCCATACCTTATGCCTGGCCAAAATTATTAAAATGCAGCTACCTGCATAGGCAGGAAAAATCATCTACGGCGGTAGGCAGGAAAAACATCTTTACCTGCATACGAAAACATCTTTACGAAAAATCATCTGCCTGCATACGAAAACATCTTTACTTCATCATAGGCAGGAAGAATCAATTGCTACCTGCTACGGCGGTAGATCCAGTTCGTGCTAATTGCTATGACTAGTTCAATTTCAGTAAAGATAAGCATGTGTTCAGTTCAGGTAGATAGTTGGTGCGCTTGTAGCTTACAATTCACCATGAGAAAAGAGAAATAACATCGATCAGATGATGCTGGAATTCATGTTAGCACAACAAACTGATGCGAGTTTGTATTTTTAACAATAGGTTCAGGTACTGAATTATACCAAATAAAGTGGTCCAATGAACGTTACATTAGGTACAAAACAACATTACATGAAGAAAACAGCTAACACAATAGTAAAATAAAAAGTACAGAGTGAATTAGCACCCACAATGATGACAGCATGATACAAAAGCGACCACATTATCTGCCACTACCAATTAAGTCACAGAAGTTACTCCTCAGAAATTGTAGCTGCCAAGTCAAACAGTAAGGTCATATCAGCTAGAATTTCAACTAAGACCTGAGCACAACCAACTCCCTCCTCTTTCTGAAGATGAATGTCCAATTGGTTGCAAACTACATAATGGGAATTGACCATTGCTTTAAGCTCAAGGATCATGAACTTCCATTGGGCTACTACTTCGTTCTCAATGGCAACATAATTATTTTTCAAACACTGTAACCTACCTAATCAACTGATGCTTCTTTAGGAGAACAGGAAAGTTAACATCAATAATTTCTAGTCCCATAGACCTTTCTAAGAATTGAATTGCTTTGGTAGCAGCGCTACATTCTGCTTCGGAAGCTGTTTTTTTGACATCACCTTCTATAATAGTTGGACCAGCAGTCTGAGATGTAACAACACCATTCAAACTGATCTTGCATATTCCTCTGAACAAATCATTGTCCTCTAATATGTTGATGAACTCCGCATTTGTCATACCAAGGCGAAACAGAATGTCATTAACTATATCAGTCTGAGGTAGTCTCAGGGTTAAGCAATCCTACATATAATAGTGAAGTAATAAGAAAGATTAAGATGACATGTTGTGTTACGTAGGAAAAATAACATAACAAGAGGGAAAACACCAGGAACTAAAAGACTAATTACCTCAGTGAAATCTGTACTTATGTCTTCTTGCTGTTTAGCATGTTCATTTTCAAAAAGTGCCATTTTCTCTGAGATGTTTTGCAATGCTGCTTCCACCATACACCTGATAGTGATAATTTTCCCGTATAAAGTTGTATGATCAGGGTCGATCACACCTGAGACAGTTGTTTCCATATATTTTAAAAGACCAACTGATGCTGTCCATTTGCTCAGCATCGACTTGATGTTAACAATGATATCATGTATACTGTTGTCAACCTGTTGGCACTTCAGTTCTGCTGTCACAACCTTTGCATAGCTCCAGTCTCCAATACGAAGTTCAAACTTGGAGAACAGGTAAGCAGCAACCTTGAGGACAGCATCATGTTGAGCTTCTTCAAAATTATTGAACATTGAACCACAAAAGGCAACACCAAGATCTGGAGTTCCAGATCTAATCTGGAATGGAACTTTTCTAGGATCAAAGCTAACAGATACTCCTTCCAAGCCCATACCACAAAAATATGTTTTGACAACCATAACTGGGCCTTTCAAATCAATCATGGCCCTATTTAGAAGATTGGGAATGTCTAAAAAGACCCTTCTCTTGCTTCCCTACATTTAAAGAACACTGGCTGCTTAGACAAAACTGCCTTTCAAATCATGGCCATTAATTATAGTTAAACAATGATAATGTCTATTTTGAAGAACAATGCTGAGATATCTAAATGAAAATATAGGACATGAGCTGCTGAGTTGAAACTGTGTCATCCAATATAGTAACTTCTCAAGTTATCAAAATGTTCACAATATATTATGATTACTAAAGTACAAAGAGAAGCAGTAACCTCTGGAACATCAGGTGTATGAGCATCTGCATCTCTCTGACGCTTGCGCTGACAGTTTATCATTGAAGAGAAGCACAGAATAGACAGCAACAGAATATGATGTCCCTTTAATTTACAAAATTGAAATATTGTGCAAAATATTAGCAGGTACAAACAACAAAATGGTTCTTTAGAACTCAATATGAAGGATGTAGCTATAATAATGCTTGATAGCATACATGATCTAAAACCGTTGGTGCATGTTGGGGACGGCACGACGGAGATGGGTGGGGGATACGGCAGCAGTGACAAGGAGTGGAGCGAGAAGAGAAGAGCTGCGGCGCCGGCGCTAGCGACGGTGGCGATGGCAGCAGTGTAGATCGGGCTAAGGGAGAACAGGAGACAGGGTCGATGGCGGAGATTGGGGAGCAGATGTATCCATGGCGGCGCTGTAGATCTCGAAAACGGAGCGGCTACAGTGTCGATGGAGGAGATTGGGGAGCAGAAGAAGCACCGAAGGAGAGGGGCACTAGGTATGGGTGGGAATCGATAGAGCGACGGCTGGGAAAGAATTGCCTGATCGGGTTACGCGGGAATGGAAGAGGGGAATGAGGGCGTGTTGACCGAGCACGAATCGAAAAGCAGCCGCGGACCGTTCGGATACTACATGCGGCCGCTTACAGTTGTGAGGTTACTTTTTCGCAGATGTGTCCCCTCCGCAGATCTTTGCGAAGAATTGAGAGGATTCGTTTCCGCCGCGAACTCTTGTCGGCGGGCGGCGGCTTCCCTATTGGGCCGATTTGCTTTTTTCCCATTTCCACTTTTTTGCCAAAAACTTCACTAAACCGTGGTTTTAGAATTTTTCGTGAATCTATGTAACAAAATATTTCTCACAAATTTGGTTCCAATCTTTTTCAACATCGTTTCTTAATTTATTTTCAAAAAATTTGTTCCAGATTTGTTTTCCCTAAATTTTTCCATTTTTTTGTTTCAATATTTTCACGATTTTATTTGTGAAAAATTAGCTCACAAAATTTTGGTTGCAAAAAATCTTGTAATTTGCCTAGCCCCAGAATAGTTGCCCTTTTAATCAGATTCTCCCTCTAAAATCGTTTTTTGAAAGGATGTTTCCCTCTAAAACGCTCGGAACCAAGACTCTTTCTTCAATACTTGAGATTTTTATGAGTCGTCCATCGTTTCAGATCGTGTGGTTATAAAATATTAGGAACCTATTACAAGAAACCAATCTTGTGGACGAGAACCAAGTAATTGTGGGCGTAAACTAAATAATTAAATAATTGTAAGTATTTAACTAATCCTTGTTATGAATTGTGTGGGCCGAACCACCGGCTCCTTTTTCTCGCCTGGTTCCGATCAAGCAAGCTAACATTCCTCCAAAGATCGGTATTCCCGGAACCCCATCGATCGAAACCCAACAAAGAGAGCGGCCGAGACGGCGAGAGAGTAGATGGATCGGCACCGTCGGAGCAAGAGCAGCCGCAAGAAGGCCAGGACTGACGCCGGCAATGGCTCTGGCTCCAGCGGTGGCGACCGTATCACGGCGCTGGCGCTCGAGCTCCGCGCGCGTAACGCCTCCCTCCTCCATTACTCGCAGATCGTCCAGCTCTCGGTGCTGTCCCGGCCGTGACGCCACATCCACCACCACACGCCCGTCGTCAAGATCAACATCTACGATTTCCTCCTCCAGGACATCTACTTCGACGAGGTGCACTCCGTGCCCGGCATCCTCGACGAGCAAACGTTCCTCATCGCCCGTGTCGCCCTCGCCTGCCGCGCGCAGGATGCGACCGCGTCCAAGGTGGAGACCCTCCGGCTCACCTTCGCCGTCGGCGACCTCCGCATGAGGCGCCACGCTGATCGCATCGTCTCGCTCGCCGGCGCACGCTACATCCGCATTCACGTGGGAGGTCCCGTGCGCCGCGGGACGTGGCCTGGACGCTGGATCTACCCCCAGTAGCGGGGCTGGCCACCTGTGTCCTGTTAGCTATCGAACGATACAGGGGAGGAAACAGAGGAATTCAGAGTGAAGAGTTCATAGAGACAGGAGGAAATTCCTCTCCGGCTGAGACCCAACGAGGGCGACGCTGTGAGGAGGAAGAGATCAATCGTGATCCTCTCTCTCCAGCCACACACGGATAAATAGCCAGCACACCCACGCAACACCGCACTGGACCAGGCAATAATCTATGGGCCCCAATCCGGCCCGCTAACCCTTGGGTTGGGCTTTCTGATCCTAGGTCGTGACACCCCAGCTTCCTCTTGAGCACCGCTGACATTCCCCCTCCCTTGAGATGTCACTTGACCCCAAGCAGGCACAAAAGGATACATCTGTTGCAGCATGACGGCGTCTTCCCAGGTGGCTAATTCGAGCGGCCAGCCAGACCATTGCACCAGCACTTGCTGAACAGGACGAAGACCTTTGGAGATCATCCGACGCTGTAGTATCTTGTCTGGCACCCGAGGAGAGTCAATATCAGCAGGCATAGTTGGCACCATGTCACAACCTGAAATTCTCAATTTCAGTATGTGAATAGAGAGAACAATTAAACAATTATTTTCTCATAATTTTAAAACTTTTCCAACATTTATTTTCTTTACCGGGAATATAGTACAGGAAAAAAATCCTTGTTTGATTTTCTAAATCAACTAAAAAGTTGTGAGTGTTGCATTCATGCCGATGCATCTTGGTGCTTCTTGAGTGCAAAAGGTTTCAAAAATGCGTTTAGGTGCTGTCCAAACTTTTCCGAGAATTTTCCGGACTTTTCGGGGAATTTATTCTCACTTTCATCGAGCTATTTCTATTTATTGGAAGGCTCTAAAATCTTTTTTGTGAACTCCAAAAATTTTATTTGGGTTGTTCATGTTCTAATCTATCTCTGGGAATTTTCCTAGAATTTTTGAAATTTTTAGAATATTTTTCGTGGCTTTTATGAATTATCTAGCTATTTCAAGATTATTCTCTTCCCGAAAATAAATTCTAAAAATAAAAAGAACTCCTTTTCCTTTTTCTTTCTCTTCCTCCCTTTTCAGCCCAGTCAAGCTTTCACCCCACTCTTGGAAGTCTGGCGGACCACCCCCGACTCCTCCTCTTCACCCGTTCGGTCACTTCCGGCCTGTCTATCCGAAGTCTACCACCGCCCCTTAACTTCTTCGCGAGACCACTCAAGCTCCCTCAAGTTCTCAGGCCGCAGCCCAGCAACCCAGCCTACTCGGCCCGCTCCAACTCGTTCGCTCCAACCCGCCGGCCCGGCCACAAGCCCACCACGGAGCCCATCTAGGTCGAGTTGCTCCGTGCGCCGCCAGGACTCCGCCGGAGTCCGACGCCCGTACGCCTCGGCGTCCGTGTCACGCTCGCCCGGACTCCCACGCCGCGTCCCCTTATAAGCCGCACCCGAGCCCTAGCCCCTGCCTTGCCTCCGCCGCCCGCGCCTCGCCCCCGCTCGTGCGCGCCGCCGCCACCAACACCGTCGCCGCCCCTCTTCGAAATCCGGCGCCTCCGTCGATCTCCTGGACAAACGAGCATCGCGTCGAGTAGCCTCTCGCCGAGATGAACCCGTTCCGCCGTTTTCCGTCGCAAGTTGGCCACCGAAGCGCCGCCATCGCTTGCAACCGCTGCCAGCCGCCGCAACTCTCCACCGCCGGCCCTCTCTCCGTCTGCCTCCGACCTAGATGAGTCCCTCCACAGGTGCCCCTTCTTCTCCTCTTCCTTCTCCCCCATCTGGCCGAAGCTCTCGCACCGAAGTTCACCGGCGCCGCCATCCTCCAGTGCCCGCCGGGAGAGCCCCCTTCACCTGTCCGCTGTGAAACAGAGGACGAAGAAGGACATCTTCTGTTTAGTCCCCCGTGTTTCCCCTAATCCCTAGATCCAAATCATGTGTCTAGTTCCTTTTGCAAGAAACCCCCTGAAACTATCAGATTCCCTAGATTCCATCCACCCTAGACTTTTTGCAAGTAAACCCTTGGGTTTTTATACATAATTATGTATATGCCCCTGTCTTTTTGCAGTAAACCCCCTGAAGTTTCCAATCTCCGCATCTAGGTCCCCAGATCTTGTTTTGTCCATATCTTTTCTATTTTAGATCCGTTTTAATTCGTTCAAGCTGCGTTTGGTCCATAATAATGTGAAGCACACATTAGTGGTGACTTTTCATCATGTCTATTTTCTAAAAATAAATTTAATATTAATTTTGTTTAATGCTTCATAAATATGCCTTTTCTAAATAAAAGCTATATAGATCATACACCGTTTTTTATAATCAAATTTAATTTGATTAATGTTTCTCTCACATGCTTTTGTAAATAAAATCTAACTAGGTCTTTTGCCCGGTTTTCCATAAGTCAAATATTAATTTGCTTAATGATTAATTAACTTTTATAATTGAAAATTGATTAGGATTTTACTCCGGCTTTATGAATAAATATTAATTTTGATTAATACCAATGTAATACTGTTTTTAATAATAACATGATCTACTCACAAAGTTACGTTTAGATTATTCATATAATTTAGTTTTTCTAAAATTAAATGTTTAATTAGTATAATCTATATATGAATCTTTGTAAATAAAACTTGACTAATTCTTTACACCGGGTTTGTAAATAAAGTTTAATTTGCTTTAATTCCAACATGGGGTATTTTATTTATGAAATTTCCTTACATATATTTTGTTAATTAAATCTACCTCATACCTTATTCTCTTATTTGTGCAAACTGTTCGTTAGTCGTTCTTTATCAAGCTCTGTCTCAGTGTGTCTCTGTTGTAGAGCTAGCCTTCTTTCAAGCTCCAGATCTTTCCAATCCTAGTACATGCCATCCTATCGTAATTGTCTTTTATGTAAGACAACTACACTCTTTCAGTTCTTTAATCCAAGCTTGTGCAGCTATCTTCCTTAGAATCAGTGTCTCTGTCATCTAGCTGTTCTTTCTTCATCCTAGTTCTCCTTGTAGGCTAGTCTTCCTAGATCTTAGCCTAAGGTTTCTTATGCGCTTGATAGTTCGTTGCTACCGTTCTAGTTCATTTCACCTTAACTTGTACGTTAGCATGTGTATCACCTGTTACTTGTTTTAACACTAAAACTGCATATTAATCTTGACTAATTTTTATTCCATTGCTTTTATATATAAAAAAGTGATTAGATTCTAATCCGGTTTTCTTTAATCATGATGTAATTGGTTAATCCCTATTCATAACTAGTTTTTATAAATAAAATATGTTAGAGTTAAACATCAGTTTTCATAGTAAAGTCAATATGCCGAATGACATCATAAATGCCTTTTCAATATTAAATATGTTTAGTTGAACACGTGACATAAAGTTACTCGCCTAGATATCTTATACTTGCTTTATCTTTCTAAAGTAATTGTTAATTTGACATAACTTCTACTCGAATGTTATAAATAAAATATGATTAGGTTTATCGTGATTTTTTAATCAAATTTAACTTGTTTAATGGTGACATAGAGTATTTCTCTGAAATATTTTTGCACATGATTTCTCATTAAAATATGAACAAGCACGTAGTCTCTTGTTGTTTGTTAATGATCTCACGATAGATTCGAGCTTAGTTCCGTTTTCAGCGTTTCTTGCGCTTGCGTAACCATAGAATCGAGTCTATGTTATAGTGCGTTCTTTTAAAGCTTCTCTTTGATTGTTGCATTGTTCTTAGTTGCTTGTTTGTTTGCTTTGTATGCTTGTGCCCAATGATTGATGCGCTTAGAGTGAACGTGGTTTGAGAGCTTTGAAGAGCGTGAAGGTGAAGATATTCTGAGCAACTACTTTGGTTAAAGGCAAGTGTGTCCTTGTTCTCTGTCCTAATAACTACTTAATCACTCATTGCATTGCTTGCATTAATTTTGATGGGTTCCTATTAAGGATGATGACTAGTATTCTTTTTATCATTGCCTTGTATAGCCCGACGTAGCCCGACGCCACGGTCTTGAAGTACACCCGGTAGTGAGACCCCACCACAACGAGGGCCTTCGGACGCCCACGTGAAGGGCGCGACGCATGCGCCGGGAGACATGCCCACCGAGGGCACGCGAGCGACTCGCCGGCCGAGCTCCCGGCTTGCGCCTCGCCTTCTTCGACCCCCCTGGCGGGTCTCGAGGGCGGCGGCCCGCGGCTCTTCGAACTCCCGTTGAGAGGAGTTGTAGGCCACCTACACCACCTCGGTCCGAGTGGTTGCGTGCCCCGAGAGCGGTCCGCGTGCCCGAAAGCCACGAACAAAGAAAAACAAGTTGGGAGCGAACCCCAAAAGAACGAATCAACAAGCAAAAGGCGGGCGAAAGAAAACTCACCTTCGACCCGCTTCTTCTCCCCCTCGAGGGACCGGCGCGCATCCTCGGCCTAGCGCGCGGCTTGAGAAACGAGGCCTCCTCGCTCCTCGAGGGACCGGCGCGGATCCTCATGTGAGATGCGATCCGAACCCGGCTCACCGTTGAGCCTCGACACCTCCTCCTCCTCGCCGCTGAGCGTGGCCCGTTCCCCCTCGAGCGTGGCGCGCTCCTCGCTAGAGTTGGCCCGGCGCCTCCTCCCGCACCATGCGCTCCCCGCTCGAGCGCGGCCCGGCCTCAACGAGTGCGGCCTCTCCCCGCCGAAGCCGGCCTTTCGCTTCCCGGCGTGTCGCTCGCTCCTCGCCGGAGTTGCTCCTCCGCCGCGGTGAGTGCGGCGGCCTTGTCCGCCGGGGGCCGTCTTCGCCCCTCGGTCTCCTCGAGGGCCGCGCGGCCCCGTTGAAGCCGGGCGCCGGCGGTGACGACCTCGGCCTCCCACGCCGCCGCGACGAGCACGCCCCCTCCATATCCTCGCGAGCCCGGCGCGGCGCGTCGTCCCGCTCCACCAACGCCACCCGCACCCTCTCGGACCGCGGAGGCGCCTCCCGCGGCACGGGCGCCCGCTCCGGGGGTAGGTCCGGCGGGGCCTCGCCCTTGTAGGCCGCCCACCGGTCCGGCGACCTCGGGGCCTCGACAAGGGCATCCCGGGGTCTCGTATCGCCCCCGATACCGGTGAAGGTCGGCGTTGAGGCCGGGCCGCGCTCCGGCCTCCCCCGCCGCCAACAAGCAAGGCAAGAAGAGCGGCCGTCGAAAGAAAAAACACGAACGCGAGAGAAAGCGAGGAGAAGGAACCTGCGAAAACTCCACGAAACCCGGCCCAACCCGGGAAGACGCGCCACGCGAGACCACCGTGGATCCGCAACACCTCGTTCGGGACCCGGTTGAGCGAGGCGTCGTGGTCACGGAGCTCTGCCGAGCCCTTGCTCCGCCCGGGCTTCGACGAAGTGGGCCGGCCGGGCGTCGGCATGCTCCCCGCCCTCGCTCCGGGCCCGACGTGGGTTCGGCGCGCGACGACGAGGCCCCGGCGCCGTCCGCCGGGTGCCTCGGCGCGCGCCAACATCGCCACGGGCCACGAGCGCACTCGCCCACCGATCCCGGCCCGGCGGCGGGACGTCATCATAAGGGATCTTCACCACCACCGCCCTCGGGGCCGCCGGGCCGCGGCGGCGCCGGCGGGGTTGGCGGCGTGGCGACCGCCACGGCCGTGGTCACCGTGTCACTAACGCCGCCATCGCGGCTCCACCGCCGTCACCGTTGTCGTGGCCCCGCAACCGTCACCGCCTCGCCGCGCCCTCGCGGCCACCGGCGGCGGGCCCGTAGTCGTCGCCGCCGGCCGCGGCTCGGGGACCTCGGCCGCGCCATGCGAGTCCCCACTCGCCGGCCGCCGCCGTGCTCGCGGCCGCCCGCGACGCCTTCGACGAGCGCCGCCTAGTAGGGACGGCCGCGTCCGACCTCGGCACCTTGGTAGGTGCGAGGGGGCACGGTGCGCGCCACCCCCGCAAACATGAAGGCAAGAAGATCGGATCCTACCCGATCCGAAAGACGCGGCTAAGGGGAAGCAATCACCTACCTCGGGGTGGAAAACCCTCGTTTCCTCTTCCTCGGGGGCGCGGCGAGCGCCGTAGCCGCCGCCGGCGCGGCCGCCGCTTCGCCCCCGGTCATCTCGCGCGCGCGCGCGGCGCCTCCGCGGCGCGCGTCGCCTCTCCCGTAGGATGCCCGACGGCTAGTGCTCCCGCGCCCGCCCCGGGCGCCGTCTCTTCCGTCGCCTCCGCGGCTGCGGCGAGGGGGGCGAAGGCTCCCCACCTCTCGGGGGGGAGCCCGACCCCATCACTCTCTTCCTCCTCCTCCTCGCCCGACGACGAATACTCCGAAGTCCGGGGGAGGAGAGCCACCGCTTGCTCGCGCGGCCGAACTCCTCACTCCTCCATTCCCGGCGCACTCGTCATCGGATCCTCTTCTCTTTCTTGCGCGTCGCCCGCTTCTTGCCGCCGCCGCCGCTCCGCGTGCGCACGCGCTCGGGCTCGGGGCGTGGGCAGGTCGGACCGCGCGGCGTTCACGGCCATTATCTGCAAAGAACAGGCAAGGCTTCAAAACACGCCGATATCCCGCGAACCGGCAGAACAAGGGGAGGTGGAAGTCCACTCACCAATGGGCCGACCGGGAGCATGATAAACACCCAGAGGGCCGCGTCGTCGCTCCGGGCAGCCCTGAGGTCAATGGCACGCCGCGCCCGTGTGGCCGCGTACTCCCGCGGGAGGAGGTCCGGCGACAACCGCGATCGCGCCGGCGCGATGGGGTCCGCGTCCTCGTGCATCTCGAAGATGCGGAGCGGCCTCTCCCTCGGGGGAATGACCCGCCGGTGATGGAGATTCGCGAGGACGCACCCCGCGGTCAACTCGTCGTCCGCCGGGGTCTTCAACGCGGCCGGGGAGCGAATCCGGCCCGCGCACGGTGCGAAGACGGGGGACACCCCGTAGTGCCAAGAGTCGGCCTTCTCCATCGGCACCTTGCGGAGTAGGGGGGGGGGAGGCCGGCGCCGTCGTTGCGAAGGTAGAACCACCCCCGCTCCCACTCCGCATTGTTGGAAGTCATTGTGCGGGGGATGTAGAGCTCCCCGCGCGTGTTCCGCAATGTGATCGTCATGCCGCCGGCGCGCACCGCGCGGCGTGTCTTCGGCTGCGGCGTAGCAAGCGTGTGCGGCTCCGCGCGGAAGAGATGAACCCGAGAGATCCCAATTCAATGGGATCCCCGGAAGCCCTCGCACACGCCGACGAACGTGGCTGCCTGCGAAATCGCATTCGGCATGAAGTTGTGCAGCTCCATGCCGTAGTGGTAGCACAACGCGTGCATGAAGCGACTCGCCGGCGCCGCGAAGCCGCTCTTGTGGAAGCGGATGAAGCTGACGACGTAGCCGAACGGCTGGTTGGGCTCCCGGTCCCTCGCCGGTGGCTCGATCCATGCCGCGGGACGCCCATCCTCATTCGCTGCGAGCTGGCCGGCGGTCACCGGCTCGCTCGGGGCAAACCTCGTCGCCGTCGAGCGCGGCCACAACAACGGGTCGATGACGGTGACGAGGCTAAGGGGGGAGCCATGTGTATCGGCGAAGAAGCGTGGAGCGCGAAGCAAGTGTTATGCGGCGGCGAAGGAGCGAGCGCGGCTACGGGTCGGAAGCGGAAAGGGCGAGGACAAGAGACGCTAAGTGTTTAGGTAAAGATTCGCCTCGCCTTCCCCCTCGGATTTATAGATCCACGAAGCTACGCTCCCCCGAACGCACGCCCCGCATGCATTAACCGCAGCGTACGGCCCGGCCACCGACGGGCGGGACCCACCACGACCGGGGCAACCGGGTGCACGCACTCGCGATATCATTACGCGCGCGGCAACCGAAGAGCCGCGGCGGGCCGTCACGTCCGCCCGCCCACGTCGCCCACTACGTGCGCGCGCGTCCGCGGCGCCCGAAAAGGCGCGCCGCGGCGCGGAACGCGTGGATACAACTATGGGCATTAAATGGCCCGGTCCCATACCAAGTAAGGATGACCCTCGAGCGGCCCGAGCACGAGACTCGAAAAATCCCGACCCTCGAAGGGTGCGATTACCGACCAGTGGCCTCGAAGCCCGCTCGGCGTGAACGGGCGCCACGGGTAAAATTTATCGATCGGGCGGTTCGAGGGCCGGCCCGCCGAGAACCCTCGAAACCCGTAGATGCGAAAAGTCGGGGGCACCCACCGCCGCCCCGCAACGGCCCTACCGATCGGGGGTTCGAAACCCGACTCTCGAAGGGTTCGAACGGGTGCCACGGATCGCCGAGTCGGGGACGACGAGCCCGCGTGCACTCGAGCCTTTCCTCGAGCCCACCGGCTCGAGGACGCCCCACATGTCGTGTTGGAGAGCCGGCCGAGGGCAGCTAGTCTGGGGGATCCCATCGAGGGAGAGCTTCCGCGCCCTCGGTCCCTAGCGAACGGGAACGAGCCCCACCTAGCAAACCCATGCAAGCGCTTTTATGGATGAGTCTCCGGACCACGAGCCTACCCTTATCGAACGGGACATGGGCGTCCACTTGAAGCACCTGCTAGCAGCTCAACGAGGAATCTGCAATCCGCGACCCGATCGATGGGGGTTGTGGAAACCTCACCCTCCGTCCCGCGGAGGGACGGTGAGGGCGCGTTTGAAATAAGACAGAGAGCTCGCCTTGATCACCTCGAACGGGCCCAGGCTCGGGGGCTCGACGCACGGCTACACCTTCTGGGGTGCACCGAACGCGAAAGGTACCAGTCGTACGCATGCGACCGAAGCCGGCTGGAACATCACCGATGCCGACCGAAACAAATACCACGCACACCGGTAAAAACTCACAAAAACCCCCCCGCAGAGCACTCACGGTCTGCGCAGACTTCGAGGGCTAGACCCGCGGGCCCGCCGACGCGGCACCACGTAAAGGCATTGGCAACTAGGAGGGAAGAATGTCCTATCGGCGGGCTCCAACATGCGGGACCCCGACGGGTATGCCCACGGATGCTCGGGGGCTACCGTCGGGGACGACCATAAGGGTCCCCTAAATAACCGGGGGAAACTCGCTTAAAACCCTGCAAAAAATGCAAATCATGAATCAACTCACGCACCTAAAACACATACAAGACACAACCACGCCCCCGGTGGCCCCCGCGGGCCGCCGTGGCGACACGACGGATAACCCTCGAGTGAGGTCCGCCTCGCTCGAGGGATAGACGCTCCCTCGGGTGAGGTCCGCCTCGCTCGAGGCCTTAACGCCCCCTCGGGCGGGGTCCGCCTCGCTCGAGGGCACCGGCACGCCGCTCGCGCTCCCCGCCCCCGTGTACGGGCATTTAATGCCCCGACACCGCGGAGACGCACACCACGACTTTGGCACGCCCGGGAATCGCGTCCCGCGCCGTTCCACCAACTCCCCGGGGGAGGCCATCCCCGCCGCCGTGTAGCACCGTGCGGCAAGGCCGTGTCGGCTCCGTGACACTGTGCCGCCTACCCCCGTACGGCTAACACACCGCGCCCTCGAAGGGGGCCGGCAAGCACCCTCGAGTGTCCGTGTTGTGCCGACGCGGGGCCACGCCGTGACGTCGGGCCGGCGGGATCGGGTCATCCCCGTCACCGTCAACCCCGTGCGACCATCCCCGCCACCGCCGCACCACGCTAGACACCGTGGCGACATCCCGACTTTGTTGGGGCGCGCGGGGACAAGACGTCGCCACAACGGCCACCGTGTCACGTACGGGCCCCCGTCAACGGCGCCCTCGAATCGGCCCACTACGGCGGCCGGTCAACCAACCGCTACACGGCCACCCTCGAAGCCGCTCCCGTACGAGCACGAACGCACCACGACGCCTCAACGAGAGCGGGATTCGCCGGGACGGTCGTCGGCTCCATGGCGCCGCTCGCCATACCTCCACACGTAGGGAAACAAGGGCGGCATGCATGTAACCGCTCCCTCCTTGGCCTATAAAAGGAGGGGCGGTCTCCCAACCACGGGAACACGGGACGACGGACGGCGATCGCTCACATGCTCTCCGCCTTCTCCACGATATTTGCACTTGCCTCAATCAACACCTCCGGACTTGGAGGCCGGTGCCTCCTCTCCCGCCCCACTTGTAGCCACCCCTCTACGAGCACTACGTTGCAAGCAATACGGTGGGGATGAGAGGAAGCAAACTCTTGACACGCGATTTATCCCGTGGTATCGATAGGCACTAATCCACTCCTAGTCCACGTTGAAGCACTCACACAAGAGTATTGCGTCCCGGCCACCAAGTCTCTCCCAAGAGCACCACTTGACTCGCCACAAAGGCTAGCCACTTAGGCACTTGCCAAGCTCCCTTGGTCACCTTGATGCCACCTCCACCGAGGAGCTTCTCCACCAAGGAAGGGGGTCTCCACGTCCCCCCGCACAAAGTGTCATCGCCGCTCCACACCAAGCCGGAGGGTCGATGACGATTGCGGGTGAGCCACTTAGGCCCCAAGGCTTCCGGCGAACCTTGTACAACATGATTCACTCAAGAATCACCTCACAAGGTTGGCACAACCTTGCACTCACTCGGCTCTAAGCTAAGCCTAGCACAAAGCACATACACAAAGCATGTACAAGTCTAAGGATGAGCAAATAAGCACTTGGATGGATTGGATATGATCTTCAATGTGTCTTGAACTCTTCCGCACTTCCACACTATCCAGGCTTCCTCAAATGGGCGGGTGGGGGAGGTATAAATAGCCCAAGGCATCAAACTAGCCGTTGGCTAAAAGCTGCCGAAAGTAGTACCGTCGGATGATCCGACGCTATCTTTTTCCGGCGTCGGTTCATCCGGTGCTACTAGCCGTTGCCTCCACGGCACATGACTTCTCCGACACAACCGCTCGATGCTATGCACCGACGGTGCGTCGGTTCATCCGGTGCTGAAGACCCCGCGTCCATGTCGCCTCTGTTAGCTTCCACACGACCGTCAGATAGACCGACGCTTCATCTTGACCAAGGCGTCGGATCATCCGGTGCCGAAGGCTTCGTCTTTGCGCGTCTCTGTATGAATTCAAACCGAGCGTCGGATAGACCGACGGTGTCCCCACTCGGACCGTCGGATCATCCGGTGCTACCGTCTTTTGCGCTCTTCCTTTGCAACTCGTCCGACGCCGCTAAAAGATGGACCGTCGGTTCATCCGATGGTGCCTAGGGTTTCACCAAAGTGTACCAACTCGTCCGACGATTGCACCAACGCTTGCTGCTAAGGTACCGTCGGATTTCTTTTCCTTTCTTGCTCGGTTTTGACCCTTGTTTTTTTCATTTTGGCATGTGGTTTTCTTGCATCCTTGGGACCTAGAAGTGTCTACAAGGACATACTAAAACAATATGGTTAGTCTCAATGATCATGTTGTCATGAATCACCAAAATCAAACTCGAACTAATGGCATATGAGGCCATGTTTGCTACAATCTCCCCTTTTTTTGTGATTTATGACAACACAACCAAAGCAAGCATAAATTTGCAAAAATTGACGAGAATGAGAACCACTTACACTTGCTTGGATTCTTACCATCATCCAAATTCCCCCTACATCAACATTCTCCCTTTTTGATCTTCTCTTCCTATGTTCACATTCTCCCCCTTTGGTCTCATATCCTTGGAACCTAGCTTGCTTTGGTCTCACATTCTCCCCCTTTGGAATAAAATCTCCAAAATGTACAAAGCAAAATGCCTCTAAGAAAACCAAAGCAAGTCCTAGCACACATAGCTCAAGGAGAAATGTTAAATACAAGGGCGAAAGCCACATGAACCATGATCCATATGTATGTATCAATGAAGATACCACATGTAAGGATGACTAAGGTGGATCACTAGCTCATGAGACTAGCATGATACAAACTAAGCTCCCCCTAAATGTGTGCACAAAAAGATAGTGTGAAGACAAGTGCACAACTACAAACTTGTAAGACAAGGAAGATTAGAACATATCATGCAAGGAGGTAGCTTAAAGAACAAGAGATAATACAAATGGGTTCTTTTAACAATACCACTTGTAGATAACACTTGTAGTGTTTTGATCATTGCATACCTCCGGGGGTGTTGATCCTCTTTACCTTGTTGGCACCACATTGCGATGAGCCACTTGGAAATGATATCACTAGATGACACCACTTGAAAAAAGCTTGCATTGAAGACACTTGGGGTACCACAAGGATTAGGAATGTATGAGTACATTGCCTTTGAACTTATATAGAGACATAAGCTCGCAAGGACATAACTCAATAGCATGAAGCTCATATTGCTATATTCACTCTTTTAGAGATGTTAGATCACATTGAGAGTGAAATAGCATTCTCTTAGAATGAATTACCGCACGGAACGCGTCACCGAGGGACTACATAAGATAAACTTGAAAAAATATTAGTCCGATAACCAAACCGTAGGATGAGCTCCCCCTAAATGTGTGCATTTAGTGTTTGAATCACCAACCAAATGTATGCACATTGTTTATGACAACAAAAGGGAAGCTAACCCTATAGCTTGCTCATGATGCAAAAAGATATATATGAAAACATGCATCATGAAAGAACAAGTGTACCTTTCCTACACACTAATCAAATCATGTAAGTTGCTCATGGGTTAGCACATGACACAAGCAACCTACCATATGTAAACATTGCAATAAATGCAACCTAAACAAGGCAATGGATCTACAATGATACAAGAGATAGATACTAGTGACCATTACCTTAACCGGGGAACTTGGGCAACACATGTCCAATTTGCAAGCTTGGCTTATAGGCTTGAATCTTCTCATCTTGATTGTGCCAAGCCTCCCAAGTCCCCGCTCTCATGGCCTTCAAGTGGCCTTTGGAGCCCAAACCATTTGAGGCCCCTTCATATTGGTGATGACTTCCTTAGGCACCCAATGGGTTGGTTCCAACCTCGCTCCTCCTTCATCTTCCCAACCTTGTCCGCAACCACCTTGCCATTAGCCTTCTTCTTGATGAAGTAGGTGTTGCTCTTGGTCTTGTTCTTGCGGTTGGGCTTGGTGTAGATGAGGGAGCTCTTGATGGTGGGGTTCAACTTCTTCTTTGCGCCCTTGTCCATCTTCTTGACAAATTGAGGGCATTTGTTGAACTTGTGCCCTTCTCCATGACACTTGTAGCAAGTCACGGTTGCACCCTCCTCAAGCTTCTTCACCATGGGATCACAGTTATCTTGAGAAGGTTGGACTTTGCTCTTCATGTCTTGAGAGATGTCCACTTGTTCCTCATCGTTCTTGCCCTTTCCCGTCAAGCTTGTCAACCTCTCTCGGAGCCATTTCACTTCTTGCTTAAACTCATCATTCTTCTTGCCTATGAGGGAATCACATGTTTCTACAACAACATTCTCATTGCAAGATGGTGAGCAAGATTCATCAATTAAATCGGTGCAAGAAGTTGAAGCATCTACCTTGGAGATAGGAATAGCACAAGGGATAGATGATTCATCAAGCTCAAAGGAATTACTTGTTTTAGTCTCATTTCTCTCAATCTTAGATTTTAGCTCATCACACTCCTTGCTAAGCAATTTGAATTTGCACAACAAATGTTCATAATTTGTAGCAAGGGTTGCACTAAGATCATTGAGAGCATCGAGTTCTTTAATTTCATTAGCTTGTTTCTCAAGAATTCCTTTTTTCTCATGGACTAGCTCAACAAGGTCATCGAGAGAGGTGGTGTCGGATTCATCATCACGTACATTGCTCTCCATACCTTTGGCCATAAGGCACATGTGTGATGATGATGAAGGACCATTCATGAAGCGGGTGGTGAAGTTCTTTATTGATTCATCGCTTGAGCTAGAAGAACTTGATTCTCCACCACTTGTCCACTCACGAACGGCAATAGTTGCTTTTTGCCTTGGTATCCTCTCCTTGACCACCTTCTTCTTGGGCTTGTGCTCGATCTTGGTGAACTTCATGTGTTGATGATGACACCCTTCTCTCAAGTGGATGTTGTAGCCGTACATGTTGACTTTCTTCACATATTTGAAGATCTTCTTCACGTACTCGGCCACCATGGATTCAACCTCTTCATCACTTGAGGAATCATGATCGTCACCATCATCACCATCATCCTCGCTTGAGCTTCCATGAGTAGTCATCCTACTCAACATCTTCTCTTGTTGGCTTGAGAGAGCATGGCTTGTAGTTGGAGAGGATGGTTCTTGGGGCTTTTCTTGGGGCGCCTTCTTTGACTTGGGCATGAGTTGAAGCTCATGTGCCATGATCTTGCTCAAGATATGAGATGGCTTGAAATCTTCGAGCTTCTTCGCGTAGATGATTGCCTTCACCAAGTCATAATCGGGCTTCCAGATACTTTGAAAGATCTTGCGGTTGATGCTCAAGTCCGTGATGTCCTTCACACCTAAAGCATTGATCTCATTGACAAGCACATTTAGGCGTGAGTACATAGATTCGGCATTTTCATTTACAAGATGCTTAAAGCTATTGAATTCCTCAAGGAGACAGTCGTAGCGTTCATTAGCAACTTCTTTTGAACCCTCATTTTGCTCCTTAATGGTTTTCCATAGCTCATGAGCATTTTCACAAGTAAAAACTCTATTAAAACGCCTACATCTAGTGAGGACAAAATGATACTCTTAGCAATCACATTAAATTGCGTTTCCTTCTTAGTACCATTTCTCAAGCACTCATCGGTGACTCTCCAAACATCAAGGTCCTTTGCTTGGAGATAGGCCTCCATGAGAACCTTCCACCGAGGATAGCCCGTGCCATCAAAATGTGGAGCCAAACCTAAGGTATCCACCCCCTTTCATTCCTCTATAGAGCAACTGACGAGGCAGTGAAGCCTAACCGTTCCAGTGAGCCGGATTTCACAATTTACCAATCGAATTGGTGTTTCCTTGTGAAGGAAGTGAGTCCCTACTCTGATACCACTTGTAAGGAATCGGATGCTCGTTAGCCTAAGAGGGGGAGATGGTGAATTAGGCAACTAAAACCTTAACCTATGTCTTCACTATTTTTAAACAAAGATAAACTAGAACATACTATCTAGATGTGCAACTAGGGTTGTTCTAGTGTTAAATTCCCATCCCAAAACAAGGTTTGTAACCTATATCCAATCCTAGCATGATACTACTCTAGGAAAGTAAAGGCAAGCAAAGATTGCAATAGAGTAAATGCAGAAACGTAAAGGGGATGAGAGGAAGCAAACTCTTGACACGTGATTTATCTCGTGGTATCAGTAGGCACTAAGCCACCCCTAGTCCACGTTGAAGCACTCACACAAGAGTATTGCTTCCCGGTCACCAAGTCTCTCCCAAGAGCACCACTTGACTCGCCACAAAGGCTAGCCACTTAGGCACTTGCCAAGCTCCCTTGGTCACCTTGATGCCGCCTCCACTAAGGAGCTTCTCCACCAAGGAAGGGGGTCTCCACGTCCCCCGCACAAAGTGTCCTCGCCGCTCCACACCAAGCCGGAGGGTCGATGACGATTGCCGGTGAGCCACTTAGGCCCCAAAGCTTCCGGCGAACCTTGTACAACTTGATTCACTCAAGAATCACCTCACAAGGTTGGCACAACCTTGCACTCACTCGGCTCTAAGCTAAGCCTAGCCCAAAGCACATACATAAAGCATGTACAAGTCTAAGGATGAGCAAATAAGCACTTGGATGGATTGGATATGATCTTCAATGTGTCTTGAACTCGTTTGCACTTCCCCACTATCCGGCTTCCTCAAATGGGCGGGTGGAGGAAGTATAAATAGCCCAAGGCATCAAACTAGCCGTTGGCTAAAAGCTACTGAAAGTAGTACCGTCGGATGATCCGACGCTATCTTTTTCGGGCGTCGGTTCATCCGGTGCTACTAGCCGTTGCCTCCACCACACATGACTTCTCTGACACAACTGCTCTGACGCTATGCACCGACGGTGCTTCGGTTCATTCGGTCTTTGAAGACCCCGCATCTAAGTCGTCTCTGTTAGCTTCCACGTGACCGTCGGATAGACCGATGCTTCATCTTGACCAAGGCATCGGATCATCCGGTGCTGAAGGCTTCATCTTGGCACGTCTCTGTATGAATTCACACTGAGTGTCGGATAGAACGATGGTGTCCCCACTCGGACCGTCGGATCATCCGGTGCTACTGTCTTCCCTGCTTTTCCTCTGCAACTCGTCCGACTCTACTAAAAGATGGACCGTCGGTTCATCCGACAGTGCCTAGGGTTTCACCAGTGTACCAACTCGTCCGACGATTGCACCGACGCTTGCTGCTAAGGTACCGTCGGTTCATCCGACGGTGTCTTTTCTTTCTTTCTTGCTCGGTTTTGACCCTTGTTTTTCTCATTTTGGTATGCGGTTTTCTTGCATCCTTGGGACCTATAAGTGTCTACAAAGACATGTTAAAACAATATGGTTAGTCCCAATGATCATGTTATCATAAATCACCATAATCAAACTCGAACTAATGGCATATGAGGCCATGTTCTCTACAGTGCAGCACAAATTTGTCCTCCCACCAGTTGGTCAAATCTGATCTCTGAGTGCTCTGGGACAAAAGTGGAAGAACTGGAAAGTTGCTTTAAAACACGAACGATATGATGCAGAACGTCTTGCCGATCGGGATCTCCGTGTCCCGGAAGAACAATGGAATTTCCTTGTGTCATATTGGGGCACTGAGAAGACCAAGGTAGTGTCGAACATTCTATTGAATCTGTCACCAACATAAAAACTGATTACGAATATTGGAATCTTGATAATATGTTTTGGGTGTTGTTGCTTTATAGGCTCAAAGTGCTCGATGCAAAGCTTCTCAGGTTCCTTCTTCTAATCATCCTAGACTTGGATCAAAGAGTTACGCACAGATACAGGAGGAAGAGGTAGTTTGGACAAAAAAAATCCTTTGTTTTCTTCACCTGGGGTTTGCCTTGATTTTGTTAGTCGTCATGAACATGAAACAGAGGCAGAAGCGATTAAACATGCCAGAATCAAGTGACACAGACACATCCACACCTGAAGGCCGGGAAGGTCGACCCGTGCCTATGGACGATATCTCTGCAGAAGTCATCAGTCCAGACCAGTGAATTTATGGTTATGGAAGCCTGCTCTGCACCAGTCATCTTTGTGGAAAGGTGGCTTCTAATTAAGGTGTCTGAACCAAGTTCGAGAGGCACTTTGGAAGAAGATGCTGGAAATGGAAGAAAAATAATGGAAGCCAACACAAATACTACCCAGAACTGATGAAGGACATGGAATGTACCACTACCAAGGCTAGACTTCTTTTGCTTTGTAGCTTCACTCTATTTGGACCCTGTGCATTTCACTGATTTGTTTTTGGGACTAGGGATCGTATTTTTTAGATATTGGATAATTAAATCCGGCCTCTACATTCGAAGATGTACACAACTAATTATTACAGAGTTGAAAAGAACATTCCACGAAAGGGTAAAAATAAGCGAGAAGAGGGCAATAAGCCCCCGACTAAGATAAACGAAAAAAATTTTTCCATCCTCCATTGGCAAACCGTAGAGCAACGACTTCTAATTTCCTGCTCATAGTGATGAGGGTATCCTTAGCCTGCTCCTTACGCCGCAAATGGGCCCGGAAGCGTAGCCGGTAATCTCCCCGAAAATAACCCGCAAAAACGAATTAAACTTCGTCTTTTTGAAAACTATATCATTCCGTCTTTTCCAAATATCCCAACAAATGGCGAGACCCCAACCCAAATCATGGGCCAAATCATGGGCTTAAAATCCTTATGTCGATTATTAAGCCACGTACCAAACATATGGCTACTAGATCTAGGCTGGGTCAAATTAGTAGCATAGAAAATAATCCTCCAAATCATTTTTGCGGAAGGGCAATCTAGAAACAGGTGTTGAATCGTTTCATTCAAATTACAGCAGACACATTGCTGGCTTCCTTTCCAATTTTTCTTTGCAAGGTTATATTTTGTCAAAACAACCCCTTCTGAAGAAACCAAAGAAAAATCTTGATCTTTAGAGGTATTTTCCACTTCCAGATCTTCCTATGCTGAAAAGGTGGATGAGTATCTATGTCATGTAGATACAATGACCGAACAGTGAAAAAACCACTTTTTGTCAGCCGCCATTTAAAATAATCCTTAGCATCCACCAGAACAACATTAGAGACCCGAGCTACTAGGTGAAGCCATTGGCTTAGGTTATTATCAATCAATGACCGCCTAAAGGAAATATTAAGGGGTCTAGAGGACAAAACCTTAGAAACCGTGACATGCTTATCCCACGCTATATGGTATAAGGATGGGTAGGTATCCTTGAGCGGCTTATCACCTATCCACGTATCATCTCAAAATCTCGTGTTGGTTCCATCTTTAATAACGAAAGAACGGTTAGACAGAACCTCATCCTTAATATGCATGAGTCCTCTCCAAAAGTGAGTCATTTGGTTTTGATGATACTTGTGTGAGGATTTTGGTTCTCAAATATTTGTTCCTTAGCAAAGATTGCCAGGTCCCATCAGTGTTCAAAAGGTTTACTAACCACTTTGCTAATAGGCATTTGTTTTGTAGCTGTAGGTTCAAAATCCGAAGGCCACCCTGATCTTTGGGGCGACACAAGATGTCCCATTTAGCAAGCCTATATTTGTGCTTATTAGCAGAACCCTGCCAGAAAAATCTAGATCTGAAATGATCCAGGTTTTTAAGAACTCCCTTAGGGACCTCAAAAAAGGACATCATGAACATGGGTAAGCTACTTAACACCGAATTTAGCAGGACCAACCCCCCATAGGAAAGATATTTTGCTTTCCAACACGAGAGCTTTTGTTGGAAGTGTTCTTCGACTTTACTCCATTCGAGAATTTAGGAGTTGTCTATGGTGCATCGGGATACCTAAATACCGAAAGGGTAATTTCCCGAATTACAACCAAAGAGAGAAGTATAGGAAGACTCCATCTCTCTGGCCGCACCATAACAGAAGACTTCACTCTTGTGGAAATTAATCTTCAGCCCCGATAGCTGCTCAAAGGCACATAAAAGGAGCTTAAGATTTTTAGCTTGCTCAAGGTCATGGTCTAGAAAGATTGTGGTGTCATCTGCGTATTGTAAGATGGACAAACCATCATCAACTAGATGGGGTAGCACCCCTCTTATTTTCCCATCTATTTTCGCTCGATTAATAAGCAGGGCTAACATGTTAGCGACAATGTTAAATAAGATAGGGGACATAGGATCCCCTTGTCTGAGCCCCCGTTTCGTTTGGAAGTAGGGTCCAATGTCATCATTAACTTTGATTCCCACACTCCCTCCCGTAACCATGTTTTTGAATCCATCCGCACCATTTAGGTGAGAAGCCTTTCATTCGTAAAGTCTGCTGGAGAAATGACCACTTAACCTTATCATAGGCCTTTTCAAAGTCAATCTTAAAAATGACTCCATTAGATTTTTTGGTATGAAGTTCATGGATGGTCTCGTGTAGAATAACAACACCTTCCATGATATTCCTACTAGGCATGAAGGCAGTTTCTGTTGGGCTCACCACCGTCCTTGCTACTTTATTCAGCCTATTAGTTCCAACTTTAGTAAAAATCTTGAAACTAACGTTGAGGACACAAATCGGTCTATATTGCTGAATCTTAGTGGCATTCTCAATTTTGGGAATTAAAGTAATGATCCCAAAGTTGAGGCTAAAGAGGTCAAGAGTGTCTTAAAGTGCGGTTAGTTTCGCTTTTGAGGGAAAGAGTGTCTTAAATCATGGAATATAGCCAAAAGGTCCTCTTTGATCACCCCCCGGAAGACTTGATAGAATTCGGTGGGAAGCCTTCGGTCTAGGAGCCTTATTATGATCCATTTGGAAGATTGCCTCTCTCACCTCATTCTCGGTGAAATCAGCAATGAGGATCTCGTTTTCCTCATCGGATACTTGTGGAATATCATGAATCCGATCCTCCATCAAGGTGATTTCCGTCTGTTCGGGACCCCTACCGTATTTTTGTAATAATTCGTGATGTGGCTTTTAAGACGGTCAAAACTAACAACAACACCATTGTCATCCTCAAGCCTATAAATTTGCGCTTGCGGTGTTTGCCATTTGCAACAAGGCGAAAGAACCTTGTATTAGCATCCCCTTCCAAGAGAGTTTTGACCTTAGCTCTTTCATACCACTTAAGCTCTTCCTCCCTCAAAAGCGAAACAAACCACTCTTTAAGATAGTGCTTTAAATTGATTTCATGATCGGTTAGCCTATCAATTTCCGCTTTTTTATCAAGATCTCGTGAAGGGTCGAAGAGTATTTTCTCCTTTTTATAGGAGCACTGCCATATTAGACACCCGACTTCTAAGATGTTGCCTTAGTCCGCGAATCTTGGACTGCCGCCACCGCCGTAGTGGAGAAGATCCGGAGTTTTTACGGTCGCCAAATATTTGCAACCATATCATAAAAACCCTCCTTTAGGAGCCATCCCCTTTCAAATCGAAAAGGTCCGGATCCGGACCGCCGAGTGGATGTGCTCGTGGAAACCACTAGTGGAGTATGGTCTGATATGTTCCGGTCTCTAGCTTCGACCTTGGCCAAGGGGAAATTAATTTCCCATTCCGTACTAGATAAAACTCTATCAAGCTTTTCATAAGTCGGATTATCCCCCGCACCCACCCAAGTATATTGACGACCTGTCATGACAATTTCCCTAAGATCAAGGGCCTCAATGACAGCATTAAAAAGGGAAGGCCATTTAGTATCAAAATCACCACTGCTTTTGTCCTCAAGTTTTCGCATAATATTAAAATCTCCACCAATGAGAAAAGGAAGGTTCTCCCTTGAGCGAGGTATTAGCGAGTTCGGCAAGAAACGCACCTTTGTTTTGTGATTGGGCCGGTCCATAAATAGAATAAAGGACAAACTTGAAGTCCCCTTCATCGATGGCCCCAATATCGAACACACTAAGATCCACCCTAAGCAAGATCCCACCCGATCCGCCATGGGGAGCCATAGCGTGCCAAAGAAAATCACGTCCAAGACATAAATTTTTAAGGACGTGATCGGGGAAAGGACTCACGACCGGTTGGGGTTTTTGGAGCCTAGGTGTTGGGGTTTTACTTGCGCTTGGAGGATATGAGCTCGCCCCGGTCGAAACCGAGTGGATCAACTTGTCAATAGTGAGGACCATGTGTGGTTCGAGGACCGGTGGATGGTCGCTTCCTTGTGTGATGAGTGATTGACAACATTGTGTGGACGATGCTTGGCTAAGTATTGCGGGTGCGGGTTGCGGCTTGACTCGTGTTGGTGCGGGTGAAGAACAAGCGCGAAAGGTCGTTGCCGGTGAGGCCTCCGGTGTGGAGAAGACAAGTAGGCTTCGTTCGAGGGGCCCGGTGTCCGGCGGGGTCGAGTGCGGGCCGCATGGTGGCAAGAACAAGCAAGATGAAGTCGGTGAATGGTTTCTTGGTTGAGCCACAAAACCAAGGTCGAGCCGGGACTTCATGGGAGCCAAGTCATGAGTGGTGATTGGCGGAGGCTACATCAAGTTCACGGGGTTTGCGGTGGTTCACCGAGTAAAATCACCGGGTTACTCGGCCGAGCCACAAAGCCGAGGCCGAAGACCGGTGTGGTCGTCGGCCAAAACCGGCCTGACCGGTTTGGAGAACCGGTCTGACCGGTTTGGGGTCGCAGGGCGCCGGAAGCTTCGAGGCGGAGGACACGCGTCGGGATCGCAAGGCTTGCGTCGAGGCTACGCGAAGTGCGGTCGCCGAGCATCCGTCCGATGGTGCTACGAAGACAAATTCCCAAAGTGCCCTTGGTGGGCGTGTATCTTAGTTTAGGCTTTAGGGGCATTTTAGTCTTTCGGCTGGCCTCCATATAACCCAAGGGGTGAGAGGATGGCAGCCAATTTTTGAAACCCTAGCTCATTTATTTTTCCATTTTCCTTCCTATTTTCCCTAGGTTTTTCATAGGACTAGCTTGAGAGCTTCATGGTGAGATCTTGTTGAGAGGGATGGATGATCGGGCGGCTTGCTAGACCTTGTATGAACCTTTGTTTCATGTATAGATGATTCGGCGTGGTTCCTCAAGGTTTGGATGTGTTTTCCCCGGTTGTTCTTGGTGGTGATTTTCGGAGCCCTCTCTTGGTGATTTCTTTGGGTTGTTTTCGGGAGTTTTCTCTTGGGGATTTGATGGGGGAAATTTGTGGGAACCCTTCGTGGTTCTTTGGGCTGTGATTCCCCTCCCAAATTCGTGAGTAAAGGTGCTCGATTTCGGAGTTTCTTGAGTTTTTGGGTTGGAGGTGCCCTTGGCGGGATTTCCTTGATTCCTCCTTTTTGGACGAGTTTTGGTGGGATTAAACTTGGCTATGGACTCCTCATGAGGTGTTCCTAATATCCCCAAAGTCTTGTTCAAGTCCGTGGAGCGATTTGGGAGATCGAGGTTTGGTTTTGGGGGAGTTGACCCGCGGGCTGTGTTCTTCCCGACTGTCCAGGCTAAAACCGGCCTGACCGGTTTCCCAAACCGGTACCGACGGTTTGGCCCGTGGGGCGTCGAGAAAGGTTTTTGAACAAGGAAGTCTTTGTTGCTTCATGGCTTCGTCCGTTCGGATGTGGAAAGGCTCTTGAGGTGTTTGGGGTCTTTGGGGAGTTTTCGGACAAAATCGTCCGACCGGTTTGCCAAACCGGTCCGACCGGTTTCCCCTCGCTCGCGTCGGGCTAAGTCCAACGAAGTGGTCCGACCGGTTTCGAAACCGGCCCGACCGGTTTGGCTGCCGGCCGTGTCGTCCGTGTTTCCGCTGCGTGTGTGTTGAGGCTTTTGGTTGGGTCTTGCTCCTAGGTTCAGTAGCACTCCAGTGGCTACGTGAACTTGGCAAGAGAAGCTTGCGGAGTTGCACGAGTGAAATTGGGTTCATAGGCCGAATTTTTGAATAGAATTTTTATCGGCTCCCATTCACTCCCCCCTCTCTGGTTCGCCGTTTCGGTCCTTCAAGTGGTATCAGAGCCGGTTCGGGTCTTTATTGACTCTAACCGTCTAAGATCCAAGGATGGTGTACCGAGAACGGGGTTCGGGTCCTCCACACTTCGATGGCAAAAACTAAGAGATGTGGTGCAAGCGGATGGGTGCGTTCCTCCGCGAAAAGGGTCGATCCTTTGGGATGTCACGGTGGACACGGAGCTATGTCCAACCGATGGACTTCCTCACTCCGAGATCAAGGGACGGATTCGACGCCAACAATAAGGCGGTCGACTACTTGTTTCGTGCTTTGTGTCGACCGAGTTCGATCGGGTGCACACCGAGCACTTGGCTTGTAGGATTTGGGCGGTGTTGAAGGAGGCTCATGTTGGGAATGCCCGGGTTCGAGCATGGATGTATGCGACCTACGGAGAGAGTACGAGAACTTCTCTCATCTCCCCGGTGAGTCCATCGATGCCTTGTTTCGTAGGTTCACGGTGGTTGTGAACAACATGAGGGCCAATGTGGACGTGCTCTCGTACGATGATCATGATAGAGCGGTCAAGCTCTTACACTCTTTGGATCATATGATTTGGGGCGGAAAGTTCGAGTCCATTGTGGAGTCGGAGAAGTATGACACTCGACGGTAAACGAGCTGTTCTCGAAGCTCAAGTCAGCTGAGGTGGATAGGGGCATGACTGCCAAGCACGAGGGACCGACTGATTCCCATAGTCTTGCCCTCGTTGGTGGTTCGAAAGGAAAGGCTAACTCTAACCCATCCATCGGGATGTTCTCTTTCTCCTCTTTGATGTCTATGCCAGATGAGGAGTTCGACGAGCTTGGAGAGGACGAGCTGGCGCTCCTGACGAGGCGGTTCGAGAGGCTGCACGAGAACCGCGTGAACATGAGGAGGAACACGAGGACATGCTTCCAGTGCGGGAAGCCGGGACACTTCGTCGCCGACTGCCCGGAGAAGGCCGAGAACAAGGACGGCTACAAGCACAAGCCGAGGATGGACAACAAGTACCGTTCGAGGCAAGACCACAAGAGCAAGCACAAGAACAAGTACAAGGACGAGCGACGATCGAGGAAGAAGGAGAGCCGAGGCAAGGCCCGAGCGATGGTTGGAGCGAGTGACGTCGACTCCGGTTCCACGTACTCTACCTCGAGCTCGAGCGGCGGTGAAGACGAAGGTGATCGTCGCAAGAACAAGAAGTCGTCCAAGAACATGAGCGGGGCCGAGTTGCTTCGCGAGAGATGGCTTCGCACCATGGCGTTGAGCTCCGGCAGCAAGAAGAGCACACGGAGCGACTCGGACTGCGAGTCCGACGACGAGGTGCGTGATGAACTTCCCTTCTTGCGCCGGGAGAATGAGAGGCTTGGCTCTTTGCTTGATAACCGTGATGACATGCTTAGAGAGGCCAAGAAAATGAGAAAAGAGCTTAGGGCTTGACTCGAGGATGCTAGGAGTAGAGTGGCCGAGCTAGAGACACGGGTGCTTGATAGCAAGCTTGAGATTGATTCCCTTAAGGCTAGCCCTGTTGTTTCGGATGAGGTTGATTGTCTTGATTGCTCCATATTCCTTGCCGATCTTGCTTTGTTCAAGGAGAAGCATGCCTCCAAGTGTGAGGAACTAGATGTGCTTAGGGTTGAAGTGGCCGAGCTTAAGTCTAGACTCGCTTTGCTAGGTGCTTGCACTTCTTGTCCTGTTTTGCATGCTAAGATTGATGAGATGCATGCCTACACTAGTTCACTTGAGGCTAAATTGAAGGAACCTATGCCTACATCATGCTCTACCCGTGAAATGCATGCCTTGAAAAATTTAGAACTTGCACATTATGTTGATCGTTTGCGGGATGAGAATGATGACTTGAGAAAGTTGATGAGTTGGTTGTCCGGTCATGAGCCTCGGTTGAGGATGATGATCGAGGCATTTAAGAGGCGAGGATGGTGAGGGACTTGGGGCAAACAAGGTTGGTGAGGGAAGTGGAGAGAATATCCCCGAGCCACCAAAAACCCACCACAAAAATGATTTCCCTCCAAAACCCAACCATCTTAGGAACCGACTAGACACAACCCCGGCTCCACCCATATTTCCTACACCCACAAATGATTTCCAAAAGCCTATCAAGTTTGTGAGCACTTCCGGAAAGTGTTCTTTGGGAAAGTGAGTGAGAAGGCTAGTGAGGAGAAATCGGTGGAGGAGTTGAGTGGACGAAACCAAGCGAGCGGCCCCAATCAAAGCCCAAAACTAAGCTTGTGAGGTTTCATTGTGGCTATTGTGGGAGAGATGGCCATAAAGGTGAGTTTTGCTTCAAGAGGAAGCGAGAGGAGAGAATGGCGAAGGAGTGGGCTAACGGGGACAAGTATCACCCCTCCGGTGGTGTACTTAAGTCTCATGTGCGGATGCCGGGGCCAAGGCGAGTGTGAGGATAGTTCGGCTTGGGGAGAGCGAAAGAGTGCGAGGAGGTGCTTCTGCGGAGGAGTGAAACCGGTCGGATCGGTTTTGGAACCGGTTAGGACCGGTTCGGGGTCCGAGAATGACAAGTTTGGTTTTCGTGCTCGTACGGTGCGAGGGTTGTTTCCGGAGGTCGTGGTTCGGTGGTTGGGCCGGAGAGTTTGCGGGTGGTCGGGTTGCTAGGCGTTCTCCCCCTCGAGTTCACTACGGGGATGGGAGGAGTCGTAGCTTTGAGAAGGAGAGGAGGGACGGTCCACGGGTTCTCTTTCGTGGTTTTGGTCCTCCTCCGGGCGAGAGAGGGGTGGTTCCCTCAGGGTGGTTACCGTGGTGGTGATCGTGGAGGTAGCTTTGGTAGGAGAGATGCTTTGGTTGGTGCTAACCCCACTTTCGAGCAAATGGCTCGGCAAGATCGGTTTTACTCTTTTGGTACTAACCCCAGTGCTAAGTCGTTTGTTCGCTCACGTGCTCGTTTTTGAATTTCAGGTGGGAGACTTGAAGAACATTTGGTTGATTGACTCCGGTTGCTCGAGGCATATAACTGAAGACAGGGGGTGGTTCTCAAGTCTCGTCCCGGTGGTGACGAAGAGGTACATCACTTTTGGGGACAATGGGCGTGGGCGTGTGCTTTCAGAAGGTGAGATCAAAGTGAGTGACAAGATCACTGCGAAGCGTGTTGCTCTTGTTCAATCCGCCGGGGTACAATTTGCTTTACGTGTCCCGGTTGTTGGATGAGGGCTTTGAGGTGTTGTTTCGGCCGGGTGGTTCACGGATTTTGGACTCTCGAGGGGACCTTGTCTGTATGGTCGTTCCCGAGGGTCAGGTGTTTCGTGCTGATTTTTCTCAGTCTTCGGGTGTGGAGCGTTGTTTCTTGGTTGGTTCTTCGAGTGAGTTGTGGAAGTGGCATAGGAAGTTGGGTCACTTGAGCTTTGACCTTTTGTCTCGCTTGAGTAAACTCAATTTGGTCCGAGGATTGCCATGGTTGAGGCTTGAGAAAGAGTTGGTTTGTGCGCCGTGTAGGCATGCCAAGATGGTAACCTCTTCTCACCCGCCTCTCACCGATGTGATGACTGAGCGTCCATGCAAGCTGCTCCATATGGACCTTGTTGGCCCAGCTCGTGTGCGATCCGCGGGTGGGAAGTGGTATGTCCTTGTTGTGGTGGATGACTACTCTCGGTATGCGTGGGTGTTCTTTCTTGAGGATAAGGGGGAGACGTTTGGTTTTGTTCGAGATCTAGTCTTGAGGTTGAGGAACGAGAGGCACGGAGATGTCATACGAGCTATCCGCGGTGATAATGGATCGAATTCGAAACTCTCGTTTTGAAACCTTTTGCCATGACTTGGGTCTTGAGCACCGGTTTTCGAGGCCGTATACGCCTCCCCGGAATGGTGTTGTGGAAAGGAAGAACGAGACCTTGTGCGAGATGGCTCGGACGATGCTTGATGAGCATAGGACTCCGAGGAGGTATTGGGCCGAGGCGGTGAATACCGCGTGCTATGTGTCAAACGAGATATACCTCGAGTGCACAAGAAGAAGACATGCTATGAGTTGATGCATGGTCGCACACCCAAGGTGAGTCACTTCCATGTCTTTGGTTGCAAGTGTTTCATTACGAAAAAAGGCGGGGAAGTTGGATAAGTTTGAGGCTAGGTCCGTCGATGGTATTTTCTTTGGTTATGCATCTCACTCTAGAGCATAGCGTGTGCTCAATATTGAAACTAACCAAATCGTGGAGACTTGCGAGGTAACCTTCGACGAGACAGAGCCACGTAGTCAGCTTGTTTTTGAGTGTGCAGGTGATGATGAGCTTGGCGAGGAGATCTTTCAGGAGGAGGAGCATGAACATGGAGGTGATGAAGATGGCGGTGCGGTGCCCCCAGCTGAACATGTACCCACTACTTCGACTACGATGATGGACGGACCCTCTACTACACCTACGACGACAAATCAAGAACGAGGAGAAGCTGATGTTGAGGGGGAGGTAGCATCGAGGCGAGAACCTCCCCGGCGAGTACAAGTGGATCACCCAGCTTCGAGGATCATCGGCGACATGAATGAACGCACTACACGGTCGAGGGTTCGAAACAATTCCCATTTTGCTCATGCTGCGTTTGTTGCTACTTTTGAGCCCAAAGACATTGGACACGCACTATCTGATCACAATTGGGTTAATTTGATGCATGAGGAGTTGGAGAACTTTGAGAGGAATCAGGTGTGGGAGTTGGTTGACCCTCCCCCAGGGTGTAAGCCGATTGGTACAAAGTGGGTGTGGAAAAACAAAGAGGGCGAGAAAGGTGAGGTTGTGAGGAACAAGTCGAGACTTGTTGCTCAGGGGTTCAGTCAGAAGGAGGGGATTGACTACGAGGAGACCTTTGCTCCCGTAGCCCGTTTGGAGGCGATTAGGATCCTTCTAGCCTTTTCCGTGGCTAAAGGGTTCAAGTTGCACCAAATGGATGTGAAGAGTGCTTTTCTCGAATGGTGTGTTGGAGGAAGAAGTGTATGTGAGGCAACCTCGGGGTTTGAGAGTGAGAAGTACCCCCACCGGGTGTACAAGTTGAGGAAGGCGCCGTATGGGCTGAAGCGGGGGCGCCTAGAGCTTGGTATGGCGAGGTTGAGGGGGTTCTTGTTTGAGAGAGGTTTTGAGATGGGGAAGGTCGATCGGACCTTATTTTTGCTAAGGCGAGGGATGAGATATCCTGATTGTGCAGGTGTACGTGGATGATATTGTCTTTGGTGGCTCGTCTAACTCTCTTGTTGCAAGGTTTGCAGATGATATGAGCAGGGAATTTGAGATGAGCATGATGGGTGAGTTGCAGTTCTTCCTCGGGCTACAAATCAAGCAATCAAAGGAAGGAACATTTGTGCACCAAGCTAAGTACACCAAGAACATTGTGCGGAAGTTCAAGATGGAGGACTCCAAGGCCATGACGACGCCGATGAGTACGACTACAGCTCTTGATGCGGACGAGGAAGGTGAACACGTGGACCGAAGGAGTACGGAGCATGATTGGGTCACTCCTCTACTTGACGGCGACGAGGTCGGACATACGGTTCTCGGTGTGTCCGTGCGCTCGTTTTCAAGCGTCTCCGAGGACTTCGCATCGGCAAGCGGTGAAGCGAATTTTCGGGTACTTGCGTCACACTCCCGACTTCGGCCTTTGGTACTGCGTCCTCTTCTTTGGCGCTTCATGGCTTTTCGGACGCGGATTTTGTCGGGTGTCGGTTAGATAGGAAGTCCACTTCGGGACTTGCCGAGCTTTTTGGGTTCTTCTTTGGTGTCTTGGTCTTCCCGCAAGAAAACGAGTGTTGCTCAATCCACTACCGAGGCCGAGTATGTTGCCGCTGCTAGTTGTTGCTCTCAGCTCCTTTGGATTTCATACACTATGAGTGACTTTGGTGAGGAGTATACCCATGTCCCACTTCAATGTGATAGCACCAGTGCCATAAGCGTTGCAAAGAACTTAGTGCTTCATTCCAAAACCAAGCACATAGAAGCGAGGTTTCATTTTCTGAGAGACAACGTAGAGAAAGGAAAGATAGCCTTGATCCATGTACCCACACATGACCAACTAGCCGATATTTTCACCAAACCCCTAGATCAAGCAACTTTCACTCATTTGCGGGGGGAACTTGGTCTGTGTTTGTTTTCTTGAGTTGGGTGTGTGGGAGCTCCTTTGTGGCATATGTATAGTTTCCTTTGTGCATTTCTTGCATTTGGCATGGCATATGTAACATGATGTATAGGCATCCTTGTATCTTAGATTGCATGCTTTTTGTACCATATGCATTTTGTAGGAAAAGCTTCTCTCATACACATTGTTCACCATGATGTGCTATATATGATCTTGTGAGCTAGTTTGGTATGCTATGGTCGGTTTGTCTTAGCTCTTGATGATCTTGATTTATATCCATGGTTGATGGCTATGCTTTTGAAAAATGTCACATATATGCTTTCTCATGTGTAAATGCCTCTATATGATCTTGACATGTTTAGTGTCTTGGTTATGCTTAATTTGTGGTTGGATAGCTAGTTTTTTGATCATATGGGGCCAAAGGCTCATTTGCCATCATGAATGTTTAGCCCTCTTGCTTTATCTTATGGAGGGGCACAAGTTCCTTTTTGTCACAAAGACATTTCATGTACCATTTATAAATCCGAAAATGCTTGGAAAATATGTTCCCATGTCATATGTGCTGAAATTAATTTGCTTTGGTCTGCTAAACCGTTGCATGACGCCTACCAATGAGAAGTCTCATACATAGAAGTAGGCGCATGGCTCGGTGGCTTTGACATGACATGAGGTGCTTTTGGGTGTTTGGGATGGTCTTATGATTAGAATGGTTGTCCTAGCATGAAGTTTGTGTGGCTTTGCTATTTTGACATGTTTTGCTCATGTTTAGGTTTTTGCTTGTGAGAGAGTAACTTTTCGCAAAATTACTCAAATCCTTTCTAGCCCCGTCCAATGGTTGTGAAACTTGGTGATCATGTAGTTGAGGTAAATACGAACTCGTAGAGTATCTAACTTGCTCGTTTTGATATGTGTAGCATCTTGTGATGAATTATGTATACTTGAGAAGCTCTAGGTTGCATTTGTGCCTTGATTCATGCATTGGCAACAAGGGGGAGAAAGTAAGGTGGAGAAAAGTTGCTTTGTATCCCCGAATCCTATCCCAAGTGTCAAGGGGGAGTTTGTGCATTTCTTTTGCATCTTTGGCTTTTGGGGGTGTGGTCTGCGTCGTGTGAAATCGGCCGACCGATGTTGGAAACCGGTCGACCGGTTTTGGGGTGGAACCGCCCGATCGGTTATGGGAACCGGTCGACCGGTTTGTGCCCGGTGTTGGCACTTGATCGGGGGGAGCTTGCATATGTGCAGGGGGAGCTCTTGTGTGCTTTGGTGGTTTGTGCTCTTTGCTTGAGCATGGTTTTTGTCTTGGATGTGTCGAGCCGTTGCCCTTGCCTAAGGGGTCCGAGACTTGTCTTCTTCAAGTGATCTCGTTCTTTGCCTTTCTCGGCTTTCGATCGCTTGTTAGAGTTTTTCTTTTTGGTTCTCTTCGTTTTCCTTTTCTCTTTATTCACCAAATGTGTGTGTTGTCAATGCACTCATCAAGGGGAGATTGAGGACCATGTGTGGTTCGAGGACCGGTGGATGGTCGCTTCCTTGTGTGATGAGTGATTGACAACGTTGTGTGGACCGATGCTTGGCTAAGTATTGCGAGTGCGAGGTTGCGGCTTGACACGTGTTGGTGCGGGTGAAGAACAAGCGCGAAAGGTCGTTGCCGGTGAGGCCTCCGGGTGTGGAGAAGACAAGTAGGCTTCGTTCGAGGGACCGGTGGCCGGCGGGGTCGAGTGCGGGCCGCATGGTGGCAAGAACGACAAGATGAAGTCGGTGGACGGTTTCTTGGTTGAGCCACAAAACCAAGGTCGAGCCGGGACTTCATGGGAGCCAAGTCATGAGTGGTGATTGGCGGAGGCTACATCAAGTTCGCGGGGTTTGCGGTGGTTCACGGGAAAATCACGGGTTACTCGGGCGAGCCACAAAGCCGAGGCCGAAGACCGGGCGTGGCTGTCTGGCCAAAACCGTCCTGACCGGTTTGGAGAACCGGTCCGACCGGTTTGGGGTCGCGGGGGCGCCGGAAGCTTCGAGGCGCGAGGTCACGCGTCGGGATCGCAAGGCTTGCGTCGAGGCTATGCGAAGTGCGGTCGCCAGGCATCCGTCCGATGGTGCTACGAAGACAAATTCCCAAAGTGCCCTTGGTGGGCGTGTATCTTAGTTTAGGCTTTAGGGGCATTTTAGTCTTTCGGTGGCCTCCATATAACCCAAGGGGTGAGAGGATGGCGATCAATTTTTGGAACCCTAGCTCATTTATTTTTCCATTTTCCTTCCTATTTTCCCTAGGTTTTTCATAGGACTAGCTTGAGAGCTTCATGGTGAGATCTTGTTGAGAGGGATGGATGATCGGGCGGCTTGCTAGACCTTGTATGAACCTTTGTTTCATGTATAGATGATTCGGCGTGGTTCCTCAAGGTTTGGATGTGTTTTCCCAGTTGTTCTTGGTGGTGATTTTCGGAGCCCTCTCTTGGTGATTTCTTTGGGTTGTTTTCGGGACTTTTCTCTTGGGGATTTGATGGGGGAAATCTGTGGGAACCCTTCGTGGTTCTTTGGGCTGTGATTCCCCTCCCAAATTCGTGAGTAAAGGTGCTCGATTTCGGAGTTTCTTGAGTTTTTGGGTTGGAGGTGCCCTTGGCGGGATTTCCTTGATTCCTCCTTTTTGGACGAGTTTTGGTGGGATTAAACTTGGTTATGGACTCCTCATGAGGTGTTCCTAATATCCCCGCAGTCTTGTTCAAGTCCGTGGAGCGATTCGGGAGATCGAGGTTTGGTTTTGGGGGAGTTGACCCGCGGGCTGTGTTCTTCCCGATCGTCTGTGCAGCAAAACCGGCTCGACCGGTTTCCCAAACCGGTCTGACCGGTTTGGCCCCGTGGGCTGTCGAGAAAGGTTTTTGAACAAGGAAGTCTCTGTTGCTTCATGGCTTCGTCCGTTCGGATGTGGAAAGGCTCTTGAGGTGTTTGGGGTCTTTGGGGAGTTTTCGGACAAAATCGGTCCGACCGGTTTGCCAAACCGGTCCGGCCAGGTTTGCCCTCGCCCGCGTCGGCTATGTCCAACGAAGCGGTCCGACCGGTTTCGAAACCGGCTCGGCCGATTTGGGCGCCAACAGCCGTGTCGTGTGTGTTTTCGCTCCGTGTGTGTTGAGGTTGTTGGTTGGGTCTTGCTCCTAGGTTCGGTAGCACTCCGGTGGCTACGTGAACTTGGCAAGAGAAGCTTGCGGAGTTGCACGAGTGAAATTGGGTTCATAGGCCGAATTCTTGAATAGAATTTTTATCGGCTCCCGTTCACTCCCCCCCCTCTGCGGTTCGCCATTTCGGTCCTTCAAATAGGACCTTCGTACACACCACCCCGCCGAGAGTGGGGTTAGGGCCGAGTTGAGCTCGGCAAGTGCGGAACCATACCGCCGGAAGGATAGCGTGGTATCGGTGGGGGAGCGGTGGAGGTGAGACCACCCTCTCGAGCGACTCCCGTGTGGCCACACGGGGGCATTTCATAGTTCGGTGCCGTCCCTTCGAAGGGGGGCGTTTTGAGGGCCGGATGCGGGATGGGACCATAACTACCGAGAGTTCGCCGGTAGGATGGGCTCGGTCGGCCGTACACTCGGTCGAGTGCCATTCGGGATGGGTACGGGTGTACACACTGCGTGCGAGTTATTTGATCTATAGCTATAGTCGCGTCCTCGGTCATGGACAATGCCTAGAAGACATGTTCGTTCCTCATGTTTTGGGATTTCTACCTTCCCCCTTTAGATGAGAGTATGGTGAGTCGTGGTTGCAATCGGTTAGAGGAGAGAGGCTCCATCTACCTCGTTGATCCGTTGTAACCATTGAGGTGCGATGAGAGGAAGTTCTCACATCAACCCTAGTCGGGAGTAGGTTGTGGAGACGGGGCCACGGGTGACCAAGTGGTTCGAACCGTGTTGAGAGCTTTGGGATCGGGAACTTGTTGGAGATATCTTGTTCATACTCCGCCGTCGCATAGGAGACCCGAGCCGTTCCTTGTCTCTTTTTCTCCCTTTAGATGTTAGGCCACTTAAAGCTACATACAGTTGGTGACGTGGACCTATCTCACTCCTTGGGGATAGACTTTGGGTGTGCAGGGTACGAGACCGAGTACGACAACAACGCTGATGGATGGTACGACTGAGGGATGTGTCGCTTCGCTCAAGGATTCCTATGGCGAGAAGAATAAAAGATGGAGACCCTTCTTAGATGCTAGCTACAGTTGCATAGAATTTTACTTTGATTCAGCCAAGTGGCTTGTAATGATGTACTCCATAATGGACTTGTAATTTATTATGTACTTTTACTCTTATGTGATGTGATGTATGACTTTGTGTATTTATTTGTGAGACGTTCTGTACGCGATAGCCACCGATCCGGGGACTATCGCGAGGGTACGAGGATTCGGGTTTTCTATGAAAATTAGGGGCTTTACATTGACCTAGCTACCATTCGGACTATTTATAGCCCTCGCCAAGAGCCACGAGATCAATTCATTCGTCATCCGCCGCCGAGGAGCGAGAGAAGAGAGGGAGTTTCGGAGAGGAGCGGGTCGGGATGGTTGACTAGGGTTTCCCCTAGGCCGACGTGGGAACCTTGCATGGAAGACCACGTCGGAGTTCCGGAGCTAGGATCAAGATCAAGGTAAGATCCCAATGGTGATCTTGTCCATGTATTATACTCTTGTGTTGAATTTGCAAGATCGAATCCGATTTCTAGCGATCAAGTGCTTTCTCTACAACTTTGTCTCCACTTGGGTTTGCTTCTTTCCCAATCTAGTCTATAGGTAGATTGCTTATGGTGCTCTTGTAGTCATGGTGGCTAGAGGTGCATACCCGATCTACCGAGCATTTTCAACTTGTTCTTCTTGGACTCACCCTAGGCTAACCCGCACGAATAGGATTGCGTTGTGGCGGGACGATGGATCCAAAAGGTGGGCGTCTTCGAGTTGGAACGGAAGCCACGATTTAAAGAGGATAGTAATGAGATTCGTTTGCTTTATTCTTCTTTGTTTTGGAACTTCAACAAAAGACCCAATTCAATCTCTAGATTGGTTTTCTCTTGCTACCTCCGGTGTTTAGTAGATTAGATGTGTTTTATGGTTCTTCCAAAGATTAGATGCAAAACCCCTTTTCAAGATCAAAGTGTTTTCCGCTTATTAGATTGGATCTTGTGTTACACATTGTTCCACGAATTCGATACCTTGGGTTCACACTTAAGAGAAGAAGGGTCCCTTGACTACGACGGAGGATTTGTCCGCTTGCAAGTCCAAACAAACTTTGATACGACCATCAACCGTGAACAACATACATATTTGGATTTGGCGTTTAGATACAAATAATAATAAATTCATGTGAATTTTTCCTACAAATATAAATATTAAAAATATGTCAAATATTTCGGCCAAATACAAATAATAAACAAAAATGGAGAATTATATACAAATAATAAATGATTATGAGGAATTATATAGCGAAATGGGGGAAAACCTTTGTCTTTGGCGGGCATCCTAAACAACCGCCGGCCACGAAAGCATCTGTGTTGGCGGTAAGCATAAGCGCCCGCCGGCGAAACTTATCCGTTCTAGCGGGCGGGAACCCGCCAAGACAAAGGGCCATTTCTCTTGTCTCAAAGTTCTTTGGTGGGTCTTGCGCCCGCCGGCAAAGACTGTTTTAGCCACCGGAACAAATCATTTACGGCGTAGTGTTCTAATTTGCACTTTATTTTAGTTGATGTTTGTCTTGTTTCTCGTTCATGTAATGAGTGTGCGCATGAGCTAGCTCATTCGGGCTTCGCTAGGGACCCGAACGTTCGAATCATTTGGAATGATCCCCTCTCGAGTTTTGTAATCAATTTGGTGGGTCGTGACCTCATGTCCTTCCGATTGAATAAAGAATGAGCGACTTAGCGAGTCAAAAAAAAGAATGTTGTATAGTGAAGAACAACTAGTTCCTTTTTTACAACACTTATGAGTGGCCGCATATGTATTCACGGGGCACCTCATTGAACTCTCTCCCTCTCTCACTCATAAGAGGACCTCACTCATCAACATCCTCTTGTTCCTCCCGATGGTTCGGAGCTTGAGAGCAACACCGGAAGCCCATGCCGCCGCCGGGAGGGACTACCGGCGAGCTCCGGGGGAGATGTAGGTGTGGGGAGGGGTCATCGGGGGAGCTCACCCACGGAGGTAGCGAGCTCGCCGCGCACGGGGGAGCGAGTGTGGGGAGGGGCCACCGTTTGGTGAGGTCATGCGTGGAGGGCCACGCGGGGGGAGCTCACACGGGGAGGAGCGCCGTCATCGGGTTGGCACATGGGGAGAGAAGAAGGGAAAAGGAAACAAACCAGTACAACATAATCGGTAGGTGGACAAATATTTTAAGAAGATTTGTAAGGTAGTTGTTTTTTTTATGAACCGTCCATCCGACGAGATCCAACGGTGGAATACCCGGGAAGTATCGGAAAATTCCTTCTAGGAAGTATTAGGAAGTATCAAAATGGTGGGACCCACAAGGAAATTACTATTACACCCTTTTCTTATCTACTTTAATTTTTTTAGTTAATAAAGATGATACTTCCAAATACTTCTGATACTTCCTAATACTTCTCAAGTATCGTAAAAAAAACCTCATATTTTAAAGTTGCCGACCTCAAAAGTCACCGGAATGGGGGTGTTTTTGAATTTGTACCGCGAGGGAAGCTATAATTTTGAGCAAAAGAAACAATGACTTTGCGCCATTTGGCCGCCTTCGGCTTTTGGAAAGCCCAACCAAGCGGACCAACTCATGTGCTGAGATTTTGCATTAAGGATGTGAATGAGCTTACCCGAATGAGCAACGCCGGACCAAGGGTTTTGAAGAAAACTGTGGCGGACGTGCAACTGAATAACTCGTTCTTTTTTTAGAATTCTACCAGCAAGGATTATCCATAATTCTACAGTTTGAGGGCTCTCAATACTTTAATTAGGAATGGGTAATTCTATAATTATAAAAAATGTGTTATTTTGGGTATTGTGATTTTTTCTCTTAAAACATCATTTTCTCACTCACGACGTTTTCCACTTCTCTATCGAAATAAATTAAATACTCATATACCACCTATGTATACCACCTACTACCACAAAGTGCATGTTTTAGTAGTATAAAATTAATCTCAATCGTCACATCTTTTCATATTAGACCTTTTCAAACAGTGGTATAGGGTGGTACGGTGCACCATGAGCCCTTAATTTATTTGTTGGCTGTTATACGTCATATGTGGGCGATTTCAATGACTAATTGGCTGTTGTGCCTATCTCTAATAATTGGCCCCTCCAAGCTGTTGTGTCTATATCTAATAATGCTTTTGGCTTGTCATGTTGTTGCTGCTGTCAACCTATGAACTTATGATTGGCTGGGAAAAAACTCAAGTCTCTCTCATTGGCTGACTAAAATGGATTTGCACTATTGTTGCTACAAGTTCGTCGCTAGGTGCTCCTCCTCATTCTGGAAGCTCGTCGTGTCAGATTATCAGGTATTCAGGTGTAACTACTAAAGCAGAGAATTGCATGCATGTCAATTGTTGCTACAAGTTGGCAGCTAGGAGCTCTCTCCACCTTCTAGAAGCTCATGCCATATCATCAGGTGTAACTATAGTGTCGAGAGTCGATGGCAAGGTAGCGAATTAACCAAAACTATATATAACAAGATGTGTTTTTATTTTAGGTGAGTAGTTGTCAACTTATTTTCCTTCATAAAAAAACTTATTATCCTCTTTTTTCTGTGCAGGAAAAGTAGAATATCTATATGACCATTGTTATTGTGATTCAAGTACGGATGTGAGAAATCTAATATTTCTATACCTATGTGTATGTTCTTGTATTATAATTTCCTGATGTGCCAAAAATTTGGAAGAACTTGTTGTTGTTGGTTTTCTTCCACTTAACCGAATCATGTTTAGCCACTTACTTATCATTCAACATTTGTTAAAATTTTGGGGTGTGTCACTCCCTCCTGTTTAGCAATTTCGATTGCGCACAACTGTGTATATCAATTATTAAGACCTCAGCAACACAAGGTTTTATCATTTCACTGTCGCAGCAACTTTATAGTGTTTTTCCCGCAGCTGTTCTATGGAATATAGAGTAGATATCATCCAGAGATCTATCAGAAGAAACTCTGTTCTATCCCACAATATTATGTAAACTAAAGAGAAAAATGCACGTGCTGGTTCACTGTACTAATATGCTAAATACTACTCCCTCTATTTCAAAATACTTGTGGCCATTGACTTTTTCTGCAACTTTGATCGTTCATCTTATTCAAAAAATTGTGAAAATACAATTTATTTTGTTTGTTATATATTTTAATGTTGTATGTATTTTAAGCTTGAGTATTATTTTACATGTTTGCGGTAATTTTTTTATAAGATAAATGATCAAAGTTGAAAAAAGAAAGTGAACAGTAACAAGTATTTTGAAACGGAGGGAGTACCAAGCAATATGGTCAAAACACACTTGAGGACTTGTTTGCTTCCTCGTGCTTTCTTGGTGTTTAGATTTTGGTATCTTACTTGATATAATTATTATGAAGAAAAATGATCAAAACACACTGGCATGGACATCTCGGTTGCCACACGCCACATTTTCTCGAATAGACTTAATAGTCACAGATAAACACGGCATAACTTTCAGACACATTATTGATAGGTACTACATCCAACCCCAGCATATCTGAAAATATCAGTACTAGCTTGTGTGGCAAGTAATTCATGGCCAACTGTGGCAAATACATATGATATTCCTATATAAAAGTTCCTAATTAAGAATGTTTCAACGCTTGTTAGAAAAGCAGGAAAAGCAGAATATATGTAACACTTATGTATGTTATTATATTTGCCTGTTGTGGGAAAAAATTGAAAACACTTGTTGTTTTTCCCAATTAACCAAATTACGTTTAGCCAGTTACTTATCAATTAAGATATGTTAAAATTTAGGGGTGCAGTGTTTCACTGACCTCCTGTTCAATAGATAATAATTTTGATTGCGCACAACTGTATATTGATTATTAAGACCTCATCAACACAATGGAATCAACGCAATGATTTTACCATGCATTTCACAGTCGCAACAAGTTTATAGTGTTTTCCCCGCATCTCTTCCATGGAATATGGAGTTGGTATCATTCCATATCTCTCCTATGAAACTCCAATCCATATTTTCTACCAATATGATAGACACAACGTGCCGCATTTTCTCTTATAGACTTAATATTAATCACAGATAAACACGTTGTAACTTTCGGTGACACGTACTACTTCTTCCAATACCCATGCGTTTGACAATATCTGAACTCTTGTGTGGCAAATAATTCATGGCCAACTGTGTCAAATATGTACATATATGCTCGATCTTCCTATATATAAGTTCCTAATAAGGATGTCTCAACTGCACGTTCAAAACAAAGCTAGGTACGCTGAGTCACTTGTCTGGAAATCCGACCATATTGCTTACAAGTTACATGATGAGTTTACAAGTTACATGTGCTAGTCTCTGTGCTGGTACGCTAGCGCTGTTTATTGCATGGTTATTGTTACAGTACTGGGTGTACAAATGGAGGAATCCCCCATGCAAAGGGATTTCTCCACCTGGTTCCATGGGCTTACCTATTGTTGGTGAGAGCATTCAGTTCTTCAAAACTAGCTATTCCCTGGACATCCCAGATTTCTACAAGCTCAGACTGAAAAGGTGAGATATTTGAACATCCCTTTTGCTTTCCTCCTCCATGGTGTTTTTAACCAATGGCACAGAACCAAATAAACCCAAAGCAGTGAAAATTAAGTCTAAATTAATTCCAGGACACGACGATTGGCATGCACAAATAATACTCTGAAGTTAATTGTCTAAATTATATATAGTGCCCAAAACAATATTATTATTTATGAGATGAAAGAATTAAGGAATGTTATTATTTGGCACATGATGATGCCAACAGTTTTTTTTTCAAGTTATTTATAGCTACTCTTGGACGACTTGCTCTTCTTGGTGAGCATATAAACGCTAATATTTAAGAATGAAATTTGGAGGCCCCTGAGCAAAACACATTATAATGAAACCTTAAATTTCGAAAATGTGGCGACTTCAAAATGGATAAGGACGACGAACATGCCCAGACGTACCCACGATTTGAAATTCGTGTTTGATTCTTGCGTTGCTCTGAGTTGCCCATGGCTGGACCCGGAATTGACTCGTGTGGCGCCTCCCTGGAAGGCCCTCCAACTTTGGGAGATGAATTGGGATTTGGGAGTTTCTACGATCAATTTTAAACGTACAGATGGGGGAGAAGCAGGTTGCAATGGCTCTGTCCTTCTAAATCTGCGCCTTTCCTTTACTTATATTTTTCTAATTCTTGGGCCTTGTATTATAAAGTTATTAATTAAGAAAAATAGTACTAATGGTAGATTTTGTGGCCTCCAATTTTTCGAGGCCCTGATTCCTGAACAGTCGCAGAAAGCTACGAGAAAAGTTCATTGTTTGTTTGAGCTTCTGGCTTTTCACACTGAGAAGCTACAAGAAAGCTCAACTAAATAGAGCCATAGTGTATAAGTTTAAGGATTGACCATGCTCTTAGTCTATGTAAAAGTAATTCAGGTAGGTAACCGGTTGGTGTATGTTTCTATCATGCACTGATTCTTCTTGTGACTAGGTATGGTCCGATTTTCAAGACAAGTTTGGTGGGACAGCCTCTTGTTGTTTCTGCAGATCCGGAGGTCAATAGGTTTATATTTCAGCAAGAAGGGAAGTTGTTTCGGAGCTGGTACCCTGAGGCAGCAAATATAATCATTGGTGAGAAGACTATCGATGGATTTCATGGCGCTCCCCACAAGTTCATCCGGAATTCCATTTATAAATTATTTGGCCTCGAATACCTCAAGCACAACCTTCTTCCTGAACTAGAGGCTGCCATAAGAAACAACTTTGCAGAATGGGCCACTAAATATGCCATTGATATTCATGATAGCACCCCAGATGTAAGTGTGAAGCAAGACCGTACCCTTCTCTTTCAATAACTTTTACTCCCTCTAATCCAAATTATAAGTCGTTTTCGCTTTTTTTAGATTCATAGACTTTGTTGTGCACTTAGATACACCCTATGTCTAGATGCATAATAATATATTTGGATCAAGAAAAACGAAAATGAACTATAATTTGGGACGGAGGGAGTACCTCGCATATAATTAGAAGGAAAGGAAATCAGACTCGAGCCACAATTAAAGTGTGCATCATATTTTGTTTGCCAAGTTAAATTTTATCTCTTCAGAATCAGTCAAATTATTATGTTTCGTGAATAGAAATTGTACAGCTCGATTATTCATATTTTCAAAAGCGTTCATGCTCAGTTAGTACTGATATACCTGATGAGATCAATGGTCAAAGAGTATGTTACTGGGCAGATTGAGTATATAGGAGACTAGTTTTATGTTTCCATACAGTAGTTAGTTTTATGTTTCCATACAGTAGTAGTCATACTTATTTCTCGAAATGTCTTTTCTCCTAAGATTTGAAGAAGGAACAGATTCCTCAAAAAAAAAAAGAAGAAGAAGGAACAGAGAAAATGGACCAAGAGGCAACACCATATTCAATGACTAATAATAATCTGAATCTCGTAAACACCTTTTTGTAGAATTAGAGTGCAATATTGAGATTGTGGGGTACATGTCAAGGTCCCAATCGAACCCGCCAATCTAGATTTTATTTCTTTTATAATATAATCGGTAGTTCTCCTACCTTGTTCATTTTTTAAAAAAAAAGATGAGTACAGTATGCTATACATTGAAAATTATGGATAGTTGAAAACTTTGTAATAAGATAACGGCTGCATGCATTTTTGCAAAGGCTGGACACACCTCCATTTTCTTAATAAATATTGAAAATAAATATTATATATAGCATTGAACATGTGTAGTGAAACCATGCATTATGCAGTCCTGTGATTGATATGCATTTGTCGGATAGATGATTATTGATCTGGTGGCCAAGAAGTTGGTTAGCCTCGATCCCTCAGAGTCAAGAGAATTGACAAAGAACTACAGTGCATTTCTTCAGGGGTTGATATCATTCCCACTATATGTCCCTGGAACAACATTTTACCAATGCATGCAGGTAAGTCATGTTGTTGACATTTTCTTAGAATACAATATTATCTCGAGCTATATATCATAAAAGTATTTAATGAGTTGGTTAATTCGTACAAAATTTCTACCTAATATTCATATCATCACCTCAAAATGTGGGTTTTACATTTATGATGTGTTAATGCATTGTTGTTTTTTGTCGAAAGGGAAGGAAAAATATGCAGAAGATAATGTCAAATTTGCTAGGCAAGAGGCTAACGAGATCAGATGTAAAGCATGGTGATTTTCTTGATCTAATTGTAGAAGACCTTCAGAGTGGGAAGCCAACAATAGATGAAAAATTTGCTACAGATGCATTAGTTGCACTCCTGTTTACCAGCTTTGTAACACTGGCACCCATCCTCATCTTGGCATTCAAGTTTCTTGGGAACAATCCGAAAGTTCTCAAAGCTCTCAAGGTAGTACTGTAGTATGTAATGCTATATTGTTTTTTCTACTGCTGGAATAAGTACTAAGATCAGGATTTCACTCACAAAGCAAGTTCTCAATTCTTCAGGAGGAGCATGAAGCAGTAGTGAGGAACAGAGGTGATGCAAATTCTGGGTTCACATGGGAGGAATACAAGTCACTAACATTCACAACCATGGTGATTTATCCTACGCTAAATTATAACCATTATCATTTCCAATAATGTTTCCATATATGGTGCTTGATGTGCTATTTGGACCTTTTTGAAAAAAAAACTCACATCAGCTGATTCTGAATTAAGGTTGTGAACGAGCTTACCAGAATGAGTAACGCCACACCAGGGGTTTTCAGGAAAACTATGACGGACGTGCAACTGAATGGTATATATATTTCGTATTTTAAAAAATGGTTTTAGTCACATCCATGGTTTTTCATAGGTAGGTAGGATGGAGAAGGGCAGTGTGGGTGTTACAAGCATAGGGGTATATGGATTGGTGGTTACATTGAAGATACCCTAGTTTGTTTTCTTGACAGGATAGAAACTATACTAGTTCCTTATCTCTCTGTACGTACGTAATGCAGGTTATACAATTCCAGCTGGTTGGATGGTGATGGTTTGCCCCATGGCAGTTCATCTAAACCCAGAAATTTTTGAAGACCCTCTCAGCTTTAACCCATGGAGGTGGCAGGTGAGAAATAAAGGAAAAATTATTCTTCTGCATCAGTATTACTCTTAATAAGAGATCAATTAACAACTCTGCCAATGCAGGATGAGTCTCAACGGAGCACACTGTTGAAGAATTTTATGCCATATGGCTTAGGCATACGGACTTGTCCAGCAGCAGATTTTAGCAAGCTTTTCACAGCAATTTTCCTTCATGTGTTGGTCACAAACTACAGGTAATTATTGACCTTTCTGTAACACTATCTAGTTGCACACACACTGGTTAAGTTGCAGAATGTTGACAGTCGTGTACATGAACTGTCTGAACAGATGGGTGGAGATAAATGATGGTGAAGTAGCCCGCATGGGAGTGATCATTTTCCCAAATGGGTATAAAATTAAACTCATCCCAACCGAAGGACCAGATCTACCATCAGTGTATTGAAGATACTATCTGGATATGAAACTTTAATTCCTGTTCGTAAATGGTTGCTTGTATGGTATGAAAAAGAAAGTGTGTACCAAGATTGGTCTGTGGATGTCTCCAAGTATCTAGCCATTTATATGATTAAGAATTGTATAAGAAAAAATTATTAGTTTGTGTGTGTAAATGATGATTATTGGTGTACAAATGTTATATGTTTTTAATAAAAGAAGTTTGTTCTTACGTAAACCTGAGCTAAAGTTGTTCCACATGAAAGTATTGCAAGTATAAAGTTGACAAGTTCCACATGAAGCCGTTTGCGGATACCTAGTACATAACACTGTCTCCAGCAGATGTTGCAGCCCCTATTACATCTGCATTTTGCGCGCGCCCCCCACATTATAGCGGCTCCAGTGTGAGCTGCAAAGCCTGCTGCATTTTGCAGCGATGCCCCCCGCACGCGCATCCTCGGGTGCATCCCAACCACCGCTTTGCTGCTTGCCCGCCCCCACCCGCCCCACTCTCTCTCCCTCTCCCTCTCCCTCTCCCTCTCCCTCTCCCAGACTTCACCAGCAGCCCCCCCCCGTGACGGATCCGGGGCGAGGAGCAACGTCCCCGCCGGTGACGGCGTGCTCCCCGCTGTCTCCTTCCCCGGTGGACCGGGCCGCGGTGCGCCGTCCCACCCCCGCCCGCGAGTTCTTGGCTCCACATCCGACAAAAAAAATATGGATGTGGATGTGGTAAAGGTATTATCCGATCGATCCGATCCGCTTTCATCCCTACCGGCGGGGAAAGCGGAAAAAACACGACCGGATTGACCGCACCAGCAGCCTTCTCCACAACTCCACTATATTATCACCGGTCCGGCCGCGTCGACTCGCGCGAACCACCGCGACCGTACCTATCCCACCCACGGACCCACCCCGCTCGCCCCCGCCCGAGGCCGCGGAGCGGATGGCACCGCCGCCACCGGCCACCGCGAGGGGAGGAGGACCCTCCCGGAGGTGCGTTGCGCGGGGTGAAGGGAGACGCCGGACGTGGAGCACGGGCTCACGAGTTCATCCGCCCGGACCGCTCCACGTCGCGGCGCTCCCGCCGGAGCTCATGCCGCCTCCGCCGCCGAGGTGCCGCCACGCATTGCCCATCCCGGACGTGCCGGCGACGCGCGCCGGCGCCTCCCTCCGCGAGGCCGCCGTGCGGGTCCCGCGGGTCCATGCTCGCCGTGCCGCCGGGGCTCGGGCCGCTGCGGCTACCCCATCGCGGCGCCGAGCTCGCCGTCGACCCCGCGCGACTCCGCCCGTTCCTCCTCTCCACCGCCGCCACGCCGCTCGTGTCGGTCCGCCTCTACCGCAGGTCTACCGGCCCCGGAGGTATTAAAATTCGGTGCTAGTATGGAAAAAGTCTACTTCACTCCCCAATCTATGAGTGTTGGAACACATCACCCCCAACCTATGAAAATGGATTTTTTACCCCCCGAACTTTCTAAAACAGACAAATCACTCCCTTTGAATAATCATAGCTAATCACGGAAAAATAATAAAATCAAAAATCAAATTGTGTTGGACTTCAAATGAGTAGTTCTACGCAGTGAACATACAATATAGTGTTAAACATGTAAACGTGTGTGTGCGTGTTGTAACAAACAGGTGAACAACCTAGAGCTGGTTAGTTAGATGAGATAGGATCTAGCCCTTGTAAATAGGATCGGCCAGGTTGTTCACCGTCATCTGTAAACCACGCCAGGGGTTGTTCCTGGCCTACTTAACACGCAGGCGCGACCTCACATGAGGCAACGACGCTTCATCAGTTTTACATGGTATCAGTAGTCTAGCCTCTACCAAACACATCTAGATGTCGCTGACTCCCTCTTCCTCCGCCGGCGGGCAGCCGCTCCTTCCTGCCCTCGGCCTCGCCTCTCCTCTTGGTCTTCCTGTTTCTGAGAAACTGTCCAAGAGCAATCTTCAGCTGTGGAAGATGCAAGTGCTGCCAACCATTCGTGGCGCCCAACTCGAAGGGTACCTCGATGGCACAATGGCGGCACCACCGAAGGAGATCAATGTCAAGACCGGTGACACCGTCCTTGTCGTATGGACCTCCCCGGGCCCACTACCTCGGTGGGTACCGGGACCGACTACACGGTGGGCCCCCGGGACTACCCGGTTTGCGCTACACGGCACCGAAGGCGTGGAGCACAAGGACTACACGAGAGTAGTACTCGGTTAGGGAGCCGTACATGTCCCGCACCGTATAGAGGACTCCTAGACGTACTCGACTAGTACTCTCTCCCTACTCCGACTTGTAACCCGGCCTCCCGGGACTATATAAGGCGAGGCAGGGACCGATCTCTAGCATCCAATCTCATCTCATACAACTCACGGCGCACTATTGCACCATCTTGTAATCGTGCCCAATCAACCCAGAGCTACGCAAAGCATACAAGACGTAGGGTATTACGCACCTCGCGGCCCGAACCTGTCTAAATTGTGTGCCACGTGTCTCTTCCTTCGAGTTACCGATCTCGGCCGAGTCACATTTATCTACTTCGGGTACTCCCCTTAGTAGGTTGCCGGTCTAAAACACCGACGGTCACCAAATCTGCCAATCCTGAGTACGCCACCTGGCTTGCTCACGATCAGCAGGTCCTGAGCTATCTGCTCACTACCATGTCGCGCGAAGCACTACTTCAGGTCGGCGCTGCATCAACGGCGGCCGAGCTATGGGCTGCGGTGGAAGAGATCTATTCCTCGCAGACTCGTGCAAGGGCAGTAAACACTAGGATTGCCCTTGCCACCACCAAAAAGGGCGCAATGACGGCGTCCGAGTACATGGCCAAGATGAAGTCGCTATCTGATGAGATGGCGGCCGCCGGGAAGCCTCTCGGTGCGGAGGAGCTCATGTCCTACATCCTCGCCGGACTGGACATGGAATACAACCCGTTGGTCACTTCCATGCTGGCCCGATCTGATCCAGTCCCATACAGCGAACTCTTGTCTCAGATTCTGAGCTTCGAGAGTCGTCTTGATCTGCTTGCACAAGGCGGCGGCGGATCCCAATCTTCAGTCAACTCGGCGTCGCGCAGCTCTGGTGGTGGCCGGACCTCCGGCAACCGTGGCTCTGGGCGTGGTCGCGGCGCGCCAGGCGGGGGTGGTCGCGGTCGCGGCTCCAACTCCTCTGGTGGTCAAAAACCTCGGTACAATGGGCGGTGTCAAGTGTGCTTCAAGGAAGGACACAGTGCCACCAATTGTTGGCATCGATTCGACGCTGATTTTGTTCCTGATGAGAAGGCTGCCAACAATGCCGTCCATGGGTACGGGGCTGATGGCGCTTGGTACACTGACACCGGGGCTACGGATCACATTACCAGTGAGCTTGACAAGTTGGTAATTCATGACAAGTATCATGGGAATGATCAGATCCGAACTGCAAGTGGAGCAGGTATGAACATTAATCGTATTGGTAAAGCCATTGTTAGTACTCCCAATTGCAATCTTAAATTAAATAATGTTCTTCATGTTCCCACTGCCCACAAAAATCTTGTTTCTGTTCATCGTCTTGCTGCTGATAACCATGCTTTCCTTGAGTTTCACCCTGATTTCTTTTTGATTAAGGATCGAGTCACGAAGAAAACTCTTTTGGAAGGCAAGTGTAGAGGTGGTCTATATCCTCTCCCAGAGTCCAGACGTGAAGCTCACAGTGCTGTCAAACCATCCATGGCTAGATGGCATAGTAGACTTGGTCACCCAGCTTTTTCCATTGTTCATCGAGTTATTAGTAAAAATAATTTGCCTTGTCTTAGGGAAGATCGTCAGGATATGGTGTGTGACGCATGCCAGCAAGCCAAGAGTCATCAACTTCCCTATCCCAAGTCTTCGAGTGTCTCTCAATTCCCTTTAGATTTAATATTTTCTGATGTATGGGGGCCTGCTCCAGACTCTGTTGGGAGAAATAAATATTATGTGAGCTTTATAGATGATCATAGCAAATTTGTTTGGATTTATCTCTTGCGCCGTAAATCTGAGGTGTTTGAGAGGTTTCATGAATTCCAGCAGCTTGTTGAGCGACGATTTGACAGGAAAATTGTTGCCATGCAAACGGATTGGGGAGGAGAATATGAGAAACTTAACTCTTTTTTTCGCAAGGTTGGCATATCTCATTTGGTGTCTTGCCCTCATGCTCACCAACAAAATGGTGCTGCAGAACGCAAACACCGTCATATTGTTGAAGTTGGCTTGTCCCTTTTAGCTCACTCTTCTATGCCTTTGAAATATTGGGATCAAGCCTTTCTAGCTGCCACTTATTTGATCAACCGTCTCCCTACAAAGAATCTTCAGTTCTCCACACCCCTTGAAACCCTTTTTCATGAAAAACCTGATTATTCTCTGCTTAGGATCTTTGGATGCGCCTGCTGGCCGAACCTTCGGCCCTATAATACGCATAAGCTTGCTTTCCGCTCAAAACAATGTGCCTTTCTAGGGTACAGTAACATGCACAAAGGGTTCAAGTGCCTCGACATATCCACTGGCCGCATATATATATCTCGCGATGTTGTATTTGATGAGCATGTGTTTCCCTTTGCTGCACTCCATCCCAACGCAGGCGCACGGCTCCGATCTGAAATAGAGCCCCTTTCTCCCACTCTTTTCGATTCCTCCATGATTTTTGGGAGTCCTACAATGTCTCTACCTATTACGGTTAATAGTTCTCCAAGTCCTGCTGCTGAATCTAATCAAAATTTGGGAGAAAATCCGGTTGGAACACCGGTATTGGGTGCTGTCTTACAGGGGGAGACCGGCGTGGAGTTCGAAGCTGATCTGGTACCCGCATCGGCCTCGGGATCGGCGGGCGCATCAGCCTCGACGCTTGCGCCGGCGTCTGCGCTCGACCCGCACGCGCATCCGGCCGACGGGGCGGCCACGCGGCGCACCGCGCCCGGCGCGGACGCGGGGGTGCCTCCCACCGACGACACGCGGCACGACGCCACGGGCACGGGTGCGCGGGTGCCTCCGTGCCTCCCACCGACGACATGCGGCACGCGGCCACGGGCGCGGGTGCGCGTGTGCCCCCTGCCGAAGCACACCTGCGCGCTGACGTGACGCAGGATCCGGCGGCACCAGGAGATGTCCCTGCGTCGGCGGGATCCGGTGTGGCTCCTACGCCTGCTGCCTCTCCTACACCATCTGCCTCAGGCCCGCAGCCACCGCCATCTCGTCCTCATACTCGAGCGCAGTCCGGTGTTCATAAGCCAAAGCAGTATACTGACGGTACAATCAGGTATGGGATGCATGTTACTACTGAACCTATCTCTGTTACTGCTGCCTTGGCTGACCCAAATTGGAAAAAGGCGATGGATGTTGAGTATGAAGCCCTTATGCACAATAATACTTGGCATTTAGTTCCTCCAGATTCTAGTCACAATGTCATTGATTGTAGATGGGTTTATAAAGAAAAGAGGAAAGCTGATGGTACTCTTGATAAATATAAGGCCCGTCTTGTTGCTAAAGGGTATACTCAGCGTTATGGTATTGACTATGAAGATACTTTTAGCCCTGTTGTTAAGCCTGCTACCATTCGTTTGGTCCTCTCGCTTGCAATATCATCTGGATGGAGTCTTCGACAGCTAGATGTTCAGAATGCGTTTCTTCATGGAAATCTTGAAGAAGAAGTGTTCATGAGGCAGCCTCCTGGGTATGAAAGTAAAACTCATCCACAATATATTTGCAAGTTAGATAAAGCGCTTTATGGTTTGAAACAAGCACCTCGTGCATGGTACTCTCGGCTCAGCTCCAAACTTATAAGTCTTGGTTTTAAATCATCTAAGGCCTTATTCGTTTCCACGGGATCAATTCCGATCGGAATGGATAAATACAACAAGAAAATCATGATAGTTACTATAAGAGATCCGGATTTATTCCGAGTCAAAAATTAATTTGCTCATGATAGGTATACCAAAAGGCCGGAATCAATCCACTAGTCAAGAGGTGTGGAACCAATCCGGCTCTCTTGTCTCTTGTTCTACCTATCATGATTGGTAAATTAATTTTTGGTTCGGAATAGATCCGAGTCCATATCATAATTTTCTTCATACATTTATTATTCCGGCCGGATTGAATCCCACGGAAGCGAACAAGCCCTAAAGCGGATGTGTCTTTGTTTATTTTCAACAAAGGGGGAGTAACAATATACCTTCTTGTTTATGTTGATGACATTATTGTTGCGAGTTCCTCTATTGCAGCAACCGAGGCACTTCTCAAGGATCTTAAAAAGGATTTTGCTCTCAAAGATCTTGGTGATCTCCACTATTTCTTAGGCATTGAGGTCAAGAAGGTATGTGATGGAATATTGTTGACACAACAAAAGTACACATCAGATTTGTTGACTCAAGTAGGTATGATAAATTGCAAGCCTATGAATACTCCCATGTCCTCTGATAAGTTGTCGATTAATGATGGTGATCCACTTGGACCAAAAGATTCAACTGAGTATAGGAGTATTGTTGGAGCATTGCAATATGTGACTTTGACACGGCCGGATATATCATTTGCTGTGAACAAGGTATGTCAGTTTCTACACAGGCCTACTACTGTGCATTGGAGTGCAGTTAAAAGAATATTGAGGTACCTGCGGCATACACTAGGGATGGGGCTTCGAATACGCAAGTCACCGTCCACTCTTGTTAGTGCATTCTCAGATGCAGATTGGGCTGGATGCTCTGATGATCGAAGGTCTACAGGTGGTTTTGCAGTCTTTCTTGGCTCTAACCTAATATCATGGAATGCTAGAAAACAGGCAACAGTATCTAGATCAAGTACTGAAGCAGAGTATAAATCTCTAGCTAATGCTACAGCAGAAGTTATGTGGGTACAAACTGTGCTTAAAGAACTTGGAGTTAGAGGACCTAAGTTTGCAAGGTTATGGTGTGACAATCTTGGAGCAACATATCTATCAGCTAATCCTGTGTTTCATGCTAGAACGAAACATATAGAAGTGGACTTTCACTTTGTCAGAGAAAGAGTTGCACAAGGCCTATTACAAATCAGATTTATATCGACCAAGGATCAAGTTGCTGATGGTTTCACAAAACCTATACCAGTTCGTCAACTTGAAGAATTTAGACACAATCTCAACCTAAGTAAGTTGTGATTGAGGAGGGGTGTTAAACATGTAAACGTGTGTGCGTGTTGTAACAAACAGGTGAACAACCTAGAGCTGGTTAGTTAGATGAGATAGGATCTAACCCTTGTAAATAGGATCGGCCAGGTTGTTCACCGTTATCTGTAAACCACGCCAGGGGTTGTTCCCGGCCTACTTAACACGCAGGCGCGACCTCACATGAGGCAACGACGCTTCATCATTTTCTACATATAGAATGCTTTAGTACATATTTTTGTCAACTTTATACTTGCAATACTTTCATTTGGAACTGAGGGAGTATCAGAAGCCAGTCTGACGGCGATCTCCTGCTGTCTGCTTCTGATTCTGTGACGACTGACGACGCTCCTCTAGTTCAATAGTCCTACTATGCAGTGATGGTTAAGGTAACGAACTGAGTTTTTGTTTTTTCCCTGTGGGGGGCAACAAGCTGGGCTAGGTGGCATGCCAAACGCATGGGTAATGATGAACCGGCTGGCCAGGGCATTTTGTCATTGAAAGAAAAAGTCCTTTTGAGTCTCATATATTACTGAAGTCTGATTTTTGTCTTTCATTCGCAAAACTATATATCTGGATTTCCTAAACTACCAAATCTGTTTATTTTTTATGCTTCATCTACAGATTTTTTTTATTTTAACCCCTTTTAATCTAATATTTTAAAAATAACCCACACCGAATCAAGAAGTAGCCCATTTGGTCGCGCCACGCTCCGTGGTGCAACTAATACTTAGTCGCACCACATGAAGTGGCGCGGCTAATATACGCGGTGGCGTTGGAAAAAGTCGCAGCTTACGTGGTAGACCGAGTCACGCCAAGTGATCTGGCGCGACTTAGGAGGAGTCACGCCACGGCACCTGGCGCAGCTCGGGAGTACGTACTGGTTAGGCCCTCCTCCCACTCTCATTTAGTTGTGTTTCCTTATTCCTTTTAAGTAGCAAATCAGCTCCTAAATTTGTGAAACTCGAGACGTATGATCTATAAAGTGCATACGTTTCATTTTAACTATGTGCACTCGAAATCATGGTGTATAAAATGAGAAATCTAATTTTGAAATAGCCTAAGTGTGGACTGGAACGGGACAGGCCGGCGTGGACATCTGAGCACACAGATCGAGTGAGTGACCTTCTGGGGAGAGAGAGCGAGTGTTGTTGTCGGAACAGGAGTGACCTTCTGTGGAGAGAGAGCGAGTGGTGTCGGAAGGAGAAGACATAGACGAGCAATAACAATGTGCGTCTCCGATGTGAGAAAAAAAGCGACCATGGGTGGTAATCAAAGGAGACGAGTCATAAGAAACAATTGGGTCGCCAGCAAAGGAGACGCATCCTACAAGCATGCGTCTCCGGTACGAAATTATCAATAACGGACTTTATAGCCCGTTAGCGATAGGGCAGCAATCGTAACGGACTTTACAAGCCTCGTTATCGATAGGTTTAACATCCGTAACGAGCTCTCTTTAACATCCGTTACAAAGAATTTATGTAACGGACGTTTAAGAAGCCCGGTACACTCGAAGTCCACATTGGTAACAGGCGTTGTGGAGGTCAAACCCGGGTCTTCCTGGCGCGCTTATAGGTAACGGACGCCAAACAGCAACCGTTACAGATGTGGGTGGATGTAACAGGCGTTAAGGGCCCGTTACAAATGATGCATGACCTATTTGAGGTTTTCACGTAGTGGCAGCCCGACGAACTTGAAGGACGGCGTTGTAGAAAAGAGAAAAACGCAGTGGCAAAGTCGCCGAAAAGTAGATGTTGTAAATTGTAAAGGGTTTGCCCGAAGGCAGTTTGTTTGATATTGGTGTACCTTTTTCCCGACCACGCAGGGTCATTATTTATGTCATAAGGACAACCCGATTCCTAACCGATTACAGCACTGTTTACTTGCATCTAAAGAAAACGAACACTACTAAAATTAGAAAAAGACTCGTCGGAGCCCAAAACTCCTTTGTAACACCCCGTCACCAAAGCCGCACCGCCTAGCCCTTTCGTAGGGGCAAGCACGTACGTACACATAGCCCTGCTTACACTTTTCTCCTCGCTTCGTGTAAAAGGGTTAACCCGAGAGTGGTATGACTGGTAGACAAAGGCTTATAAGTTGGGTGGAAAGGGTTAACCCGAGGGTGTATGACTGGTGGACAAAGGCTTATAAGTTGGCTCCACCCTTGCTCAACTAGCAATGTGGCACTAAACACGCGCATCAACGCTCATGGGCACTCATGGCTTATCCAAATTGGGCCGGGTGTGACATTCACCCCCCCTCAAAGAACCCGACGTCCTCGTCGGTTCAACTCACCCGTCAAGTGTCGACTCATACACCATGCCATGTGCCCATCCCGTGCCCACACGTGCATGCATATGTCCGTACACTCGCGGGCGCCGCAGCCCCGCCGGTGCCCGTGCCGCGCTTGAGGAACGGCCTCGGCGTGGCGCACTCGTCGAACTCGGTGAGCGCGCCCGGGCTGCTCCGCCTCGGGTGGTGCAAGTGCGACGACGACCTCACCGGGCTGCCCGCCGCGTCGCCGCTCACGGTCCTGCTCCTCGGCGGCGCCGCGACGTCCCCTCCTCGGGGTGCTCGGGATGGACGCCGCCAGTGTCCTCTTGGCCTGAGCAGCAACAGCCATTCGCGGTGTGGCGGGCCCGCCTCCTCGCGCGTCCCGTGTCGTGCCCCGAGCGCGCGGGGGCTCACCGGCATGGTGCGCACCGCGGCCCTTGCGCCCCGAGCCTTCCGAGACGCGGACGGCGACATCGTGCCCCACGGCGCGGAGCGAGGCGGCGATGAGGCGAAGCAGGTCGCCTCCTACACGGCCCGCGGGCGGCGGCGGCTCGATCCGGTGGTGGTGGTTCCGATATGTTTCGATGGGTCCCACCAAGAAGGGGATGGAGAGAGGTTTTTAGTACATGGAGAAAAAAATGGAGAGTTACAAGGGATGTGCTGTACGATTATCTTTTTTGCTAGGGGATATGGAAGGTGCTGAAGTTGCTCTTAGGATTCTCTGGTCAAAGTTGACCCGTGGGCTACGGTGGAGCGGATCCTCCATCCTTCCCCTGCATCTTCCTCACTCCTCTCTATGGCTGCACCAAGACGTCGATGCCGCGGCGGCAGCCTCCAACTAACGTCCAGGACTCACCTTCAGGTCGCGGCAAGGGCGGCGGCGTCCTGGCTGGACGAGTTGGACGGCAGGAGAAACAAGAATGGGATTGGCCGTGTTGGTTTTCTTGTGGGCCCAAAGGGTCAATTTGAATATAAATAATTAACTTTTGGAGGATCTGTTGGATTCCTTAACCATTTAGAATACCTTATTATATATTTTAAAGACCTGATAAAACTCTAATATAGCTAGGATTATATATAATCTGTTGGAGTTGCTCTAACTATATCTTGCTTAGTTAAATATAGCACTGAGAAACAACGAACAGCAGGTACGGACGAAAAATATTAGGATTGGATGTTTCATCACTTCAAGAGAAGGGCACAGTAACATCAATTTTGGTTCCTGAAATGGATATAATTCAGATCTCCAGACAACAGGACAAGGTTTGGTTCCATTCAACAAACGCAATCCTACGAGTTTGTCCATATTCATAGCAAAACTCCAACCAACACAATTGCACTGCAAATGAAGCCCCAAGCGAAGCCCCGAATTCCGCTTGCTCTGATTTCTTCACTTGAAGCTTAGTTAAATATATCTAACTATAATTCTTCTTTTATACCATCTTTATAAATCTGAAATTCTGATCTTAGTAAATCGTGACCAGGTGCTTCAAATGAAGACACAGACAGGGCATGTGGAATTTGGGACTTGTCTTGCCGTTGTCATTGTGTCATCTGGCAGTGGAATTGTGCTGGATGAGTTTATGCTCTGAATGTGAACTAACTTGTTATAATTTTCCTTGTTGATTGAAATCAAACCTTGTCCCGTTTTCTGAAGATCCTGTTCGATATTGCTGTCCTTCATTTCAACTGAAGCCTCCAACAACCTAACTCCTGAACTTCCAGTTCCTAGAATTCTTTCCCTCTGTGGGACCTACTGTTCTTTACAAGGAGCTAGTGACGTACCATAAAACCGTATGCTTCTTCCATATATAACAAAAATTACAATTAATTCTCCTAGAAAGCTGACCAGACCATCTTCATAATAGATTGAAATTACCACGGACTGATTGGATGTTCCTACAATTGGCTCAACACGCTCCAGTTCAGACCACATATCAAGCAACATCGTAGAATACTAGAAAACTTCGTGGCGTTCTAGTGGTGGGCCCTAATTTTATTTTTTGAGTTCAATTATATTGTAGTTTCGTTGCATGTGCAGGTAAATTTCTTGTTTTGATCCTTGTTGCTTCAGCGCGTGGCATGTTTTTTTATGAATTCTTTTCATGATGTTTGTTGCGCGAGAAGATTAATTTTTGTGCCACTTAATATGATTGGTCATATATATAGTTGTATGCTCTCTAGGGAAATTGTATTTGAGGATTTGAGTAAGGAGCACAGTGGTTATTAATTTGGGCTCACATAGAAAATGTTGTGGTGAACATAAAAGTAGGTGAACTCTAATTACCATAAGTGCTACATCTGATTCGCGTTGGGTGTGATCCATGTGCTTATGTTGTAGCCCATTCGTATAAGTTTCCTCATATATAATTATCAGCCCTTGTCATGTTTTTGGAATACTTTACATTTGGAACTTGTAAAATAAAAGTAATATGGTTATGAGAGTAATCATGGAATGAATTTTGGTGCACCTAATGGATAGTTCCAGGGAGAAGGGAATTAAACTACTGATTGATGTGTTTCACGTTTTTTTTTTGCAAAAATAGGAGGTGATTCAATCGAGGTGTTCATGCAATATTTCTTATGAATTAATTTTTGGACGGAATTTATTTCTTTGTCAAAGGTTTGTTTGAAAAAGTTATTAACCGTATCTCTTACTATTCCCTTACCCATGTCAGACCGCTCCCTTCCTCTCCTTAGCGGCGCACGGCTCCCCTGTGGCCAAAGCCTAGGTCGCCGACTGCGGACTGCCTGTTGCGGCTGCCTTCATGCTGGCCTGTGCGCCAGACTGGTTGTGGCTGTCGCGCCGGTCGCTTGGGGAGCGTCGGCCGCGCCGACCGGGTGCGCGCGGCGGTGGCCCAGAGGTGGCACAGCGGTGGCTCGTGGGGCGGCGTGGTGGACTCAGGTGCGCGAGGCCGCACCAGCTCCTGCTCGGCGGTTTTTCTAGCCGTTGCTCTGTGGTGGCGTGCATTTCTCCTCCCTCATCCACTCTTCTCCCTTTTGCGCTCCTCGATCTGCACGTTGCTACCGCCTCTTTCTCTTCTGACCTCTTCTCTTCTCCCTTTGCAGACCGTGGCTCCAGATCCGGCACCTGCTGTGGCGCGCCGGTGTTGCTCGGGTGCCGCGCCACAGCTCGAGCAGCTTTGCTCGAGCCCGAGCCCTGTCCTTGGACTGCAGGATGATTTTGGGAAAGATCAGGGACTTTGCAAGAAAACCGCTACTCACGCGATCCAGACCGTTCAGGCGCCCGATTCGACGGCCTGGAGCTGTGTGCGACGTGGATGCGTTGCTAGGCCGCGATATTGGCCAAGTTTCATAGGTAAAGATACAATGGGGAAAATGGCAAATACAGACTAGTAAATGGTCTATTAAACTGAAACCATACACGTGGTAATATTTTCTAGAGATACGCAGGCTATGTGTCATGCACCATAACAACTCAAAGTGAAAGTATGTGATCAACCAACTTATCGACGGCCTGCTGCGAAGACCCACTACTCTCAAGGCACATCCGTGCTTTCTCCGTCAAATTCATTGCTCTTTCTCTCATCCCAATTCCTTCCTGTTCTCCCATCAGCTTCCCGATCTCCTTCTCGATGCCCCCTCGCTCCAGCACACCCTCTAGCAAAACCCCAACCTTCCACGCATCCGCCACGTACCTTCCAGTCACTAGCTGATCTCCAAGATAGGCCTGTGGATAGCATCGGCACCCCCTCGTAGACACCCTCCCTCCAACGTGGAGTTCCATCCGCTGTGAGTCCAGAAGCCACCAACTGCAGGGTGGGCTAGCACCTCCTGCTGCGGTGCCCACTCGATCACCTTGCCCCTACCCTCCACCGCCGACTCGAACCCTTCCGGCAGCTCTTGTGGTTCCTCCACCCCAAGCACAAGGCCGCGTCGAACCACCCATAGAAACGGCTTACCACTGTTCTCTAAACCCCATGCGACCTCCGTAAACTCATCTTTGGTGACACGAATTACGCTGCCAAAGCTCACGTACAGCACAGAGCCGGAGTCCTGCGTGTTCAGCCACCGGATGTAGGTGCTGTCTTGGTTGAGTAGGCTCGTCGCCACGCCATCGATGGAAGTGAGTTTGTGAAGTGGACAGTACAGGAGACAGCCGCTTCCCCGAGTGCCAAATGCACTTGGGGAAGGCCCCAAAACACTCGGGGAAGCCTTCCCCCGGGGAAGTGCCTCCGGGGATTCCTCTCACGGGAAAGAGGTCTTCCCCGAGTGCCAAAAATCGTACACTCGGGGAAGCCTTTCCCGAGTGCCGTCCTAGCACTCGGGGAAGATTTGACGCCGTCCGTTTTTTTTTTGAAAAACCTCTTCCCCGAGTGCAACACTCAGGGAAGGAATTTGATTTTTTTTAAAAAAAATCTTCTTCCCCGAGAGCCCCATCCCAAGCACTCGGGGAAGAGTATGTCCCCTTTTTTAAAAAAAAACCTTCCCCGAGTGCCCCTGCTTAGGCACTCGGGGAAGCCTCTTTTTTTTCTTTTCCTTGTGACAAACAAAGCATATATACAACATATATACAAATCAACATCAATATAAAAAACCTCTTCCCTAATCCACTGTCATTCAACCTGATTACCTTTTGGCTTTACTAAAATGGCCACGGTAAGGTTGTTTTTATATTGTTGTTATATAACAGATGAAAGCTGAAACCTTTAGATAAATCATGAACCTAATAAATTCACCAAAACATATGGCTGCATCATTAGTTGCGCAATCCAATAGAACCACAAAAAATCAAACCCATGCACAGGGAGTCAGGGACTAGGGCCAATCTAAAATCACAACAACCATTTTTTTTAATCGTCAAATTATATGATTTCATGTAACTATAGTTCAAATTTGAAGTGTCCCCAAAAATTCGAGAAAATGAAAAAATAACGAAATATACCTAAAAAATCAAAATTGAACCAAACTTGAGCAAAGAGTTTTGAATAATGTGGCAAGGCAACACAAAAAAATGGAGCAAAAAACTAAAAAAATAAAAAAATTTCCCCGAGTGCTTCCGCGTGACACTCGGGGAAGAGACCCTTCCCCGAATGCCAGGAAAAGGCTCTCGGGGAAGAGGCTCCTTCCCCGAGTGCCGGCGCATGGCACTAGGGGAAGAGGTCACCTTCCCCGAGTGCTAGAGCATGGCACTCAGAGAAGACTTTTTTCAATTTTTTGGCAAACGGTTCCGTCCAATGTTGCCGTCAAATGCAAATTTTCTTTTGCGAGTGCCCCTCTTCCCCGAGTGCCACCCTTCCCCGAGTTCCATGGGTTTTGCGACACTCGGGAAAGACTCTCTTCCCTGAGTGCATTTCTTCCCCGAGTGCAACACTCAGGGAAGATTGGCTTCCCCGAATGCCCGATTTTTGGCACTCGGGAAAGAGTTTGGCACTCGGGGAATTTCGGTTCTCCTGTAGCGTGACCTACGCCGAAAATCGGAATCCCCTTATCGGCAAGCTCGCTCCGGATTACCTCGGCCTCGTGAGGTTCGAGAGCTTGGAACGAGTTGATTATGGCGCCGGAAGACCTTGCTGTGGTCTCGTTTGTCAGATTCAACAGCTTCAGCCCAAGTTCTTTGCTCGGGAAGAGTTTGCTTGGGTCAAACAAGTCACGCACTTGTAGTGGTGGCAGTTCCTTCACTGGTAAGAGTAGGTTGGACTCTGAAATGAAATAGAAAATGCTGCATCAATAAGAGAGTAAAGCCAGCTGGACTCTGAAATGGAGTGGAATTGTGGAAAATGCTGCACCTCCTTGTAGGAGAAGTAGATGACGTAGGGAACTAATTCCTAAGTTGACCCATATGAACCAGTCAACAGGAAGTTCTATACTGCAGACTGTTCGGTTGGTGGTGGCTGATGGTAGTCTTGGTTGTTTGAGAGAGAATAGTACTGTTGTCTGGTTGTTGATGGCTGATTTGTTGTGAGAGAAAAGATCTTCTTGGGTGGCCGATAAGCCAAGCGAATAGGGCGCTACAAGCATATTGTCTTCTCTGCCAAATGATAAAAATAGTAGTTTAATTTGAATAAAACTAAATGTCAATAACTTTGGGATCTACATGCTTTGAAGTTTGAACCTTACTATCACTTACTAAGGATTTTTATACTAAATTGTTCCCGATCCAGAATATGGCCACATTGCACGTTCCCGGCTTCTAAGGTTTGAACTTACTTGCATTACAAGCAGAATCGGCAGTGCTAAAAATAGCACAATTACTAGCACTTGTCGTAACAAATCTAGTCTCTTGCTGAAATTTTCAAGGGAACAATAATACAATATTGAATTTTTTTCCATATTTTAGCAGTGCCAGTCAGAGCTACAAAAACCTGTCGAATTCAGTCTGAAAGCTTTTTTCCCGACTAAATAGAGAGTGACCTTGCGCTGGCAAATAGCCCTTGTCGTATAGCATGTCGTAGTTGCTGAACAACCGGAAGGAGGCGGCGCTGCAGGTGTGCAGGACGAGCGTCGGCAGCCCGAGCCCGGCCGCCGCCTTCTGCACGGCGGTGAGCGTGGCGTCGACGATCAGGCACGCCAGCCGGGGTTCTCCCTCCTCCGCCTCGCCCAACCTCAGCAGCAGCGACGCGAGCGCGTCCCGGACGCCCTCGGCCAGGGCCGACGCCTCCACGGCGGCGTTCATGGCGAGGACCCTGTCCGCGCCGCCGTCGTCGGTCGCGGCGATCGCGTCCGAGATGGCGTCGGGCACGGCGACGAAGGAGAAGTCCGGATGGCGCGCGGGGTCCGGCGCGTTGAAGGCCGTGTGGAGGACGGTGACGGCGAGCCCCCGCGCATGGAGCGCGCCGGCGAGCTGCAGCATCGGGCTCACGTGGTCCTGGAACGGCAGCGGGAACAGCGCGACGCGGGCGGCGGCGGCGCGCCTGCCTGTCCCGGCCATTCTCGTCCGCCGCCGGCGACGTTAGTAGCTAACCGTAACAACACAAAGATGTAGAATTTCTCGGGCTCTCATTGCTGTAGGCCGGAATGGGATCCCACTTATCTTTAAGCTTCAAGGAAACTTCGTAAAGCAGCAAGGATATGGTCAAAGATTCAAAGAGTCAAATTGATGGGCACTGTCATTTGCCAACAGTTGCCGTTTGAGTGGTATGAGAAGAAACATTAATGAACTAACAACTAATAAAAAAGGTTCACCCACAATGACCAAACCGGTCAGTGTGCAAATTAAAGTTGATCTTCGCCCCTACTCTACATGTTTCCATTGACTCGAGATATTTGAAAATTTGATGTGAGTACTGTTGGTTATTCTCAGAGAAAAGTACTGTTGGCCGGTGGCTGATAAGCCAAACGAACAGGGCGATAGCTTTGTGTGTGGGAACCATTTTTATTTGAGGGATTTGTACTCTTTTTCATGATTTTGAAATTTTGTTTCTCTTTTTTCATCTCCATGGACTTTCTCTATCTTCTCCCTCATATGCAAAGCCTCCTTCCTATACTCTCTAATCTTTTATTCTCTCTGAATCAGGCGCATCAACCATGGTCGCTCTGTTCTGTTCTGTTGCACAAAGCAAATCAGAGCAGCAGCCGCACTAATAAATGCTAGCCTGCCGGCGCCACTGCGAGGTCATGACTTGTGTTGAGTTTAATTCCACATCGAAAATTGATGGTGGAGGAGCACAACATAAAGGTGGGGGCAGTCCTCACCCATCAGGCTAGTCTTTTGGGTTAAGTTAGACCTAGAGTCTTGTTGTTGTGGGCTCCGGTGGACCTAGACTTGATGGGGCACCGGCTCGTGGGTATAGCGGGCCGGGCCGAATTCCGCTGCGCCACTCTAACAACTTGGGGGAGAGCTGGAACGGCTGTCGGAGCAGAGCAGCATGCCCACCCTTTCGCCGCTGGACTGCCGCCGTGTTGCGTGTTGCGCATTTGGTAAATGCCGAGGTAAACTCGGGTACCGAATTGATCCGAGAGAAGATGTAATAGCATGTTCAAAAACTAATTTTGAAAATTAATTTTGACATGATTTCATAGATATTTCATGTAACTTCGGTACTTTCGGTAAATTCGGTAATTTGACATGATTTCATAGATATTTTTCATGTAACTTCGGTACTTAAATTCGGGTACCGAATTGATCCCAAAGAAGATGTAACAACATGTTCAAAAACTAATTTTGACATGATTTCATAGATATTTCATGTAACTTTTGTACTTTCGGTAAATTTGGTAAGTTAGGTTCGGTTTCGGTATTTACCTCGGTACTTTGGTTCTTGAAAACTCGGAACCGAACATGGAACCGAATATTTCGGTTTGGTAAATTTTGGTTCGATTCTCGGTATTTTTGTGCCCACCCCTAGCTGGCCGCAGGTGCCGCCGGCTGCTCTGGCGCAGGCATGGGTGCGTGACCTCTGTCCTGTGGCCGCAGAAAAGGGGGAACAAAAGCGGTGGTCCGGCGAGCGGCAACCATGAGGATGAGCGGAGACACCGCCACCCAGCGACAGCTATCCACGAGGGCTAGCACCGGCAGGCCCCTAGCGAGAGTCAGTGCTACTCTGGCGCAGGCGTGGGTGCGTGGCCTCTGTCATGTGGCCGCGGAAAAGGGGGAACATAAGCGGTGGTCCGGAGCGGCAACCATGAGGACGAGCGGAGACACCTGGCCCCCAGCGACAGCTGTCCACAAGGTCTAGCACCGGCAGGCCCCCGACGAAAGTCAGTGGAGAGCAGTACGACTCTAGGAGTATGTTTGGAGGTTGAAGATGCGGGCCTCACGTCAGTGGTGGAGGCACAAAAGAGATAGGGATAAGAACAAGGGCAAATATGTCATTTCACATGAGTTTGGATGAAAAAGAGAACAAAATTCTAAAATGGTGAACAAAAGGATGAGATCTCAAAAACCAAAAATGTTCACATGCACAAGGTAATATTTTGAAAGGCTTGTGAACTCAGGGTTATATCAGGTGAGGCATCCAAACAATTTCAAAATATATCTCCATTAACTCCATTAGAGCAACTCCAAGAGACTCACTAAATTAGACTAGCTAAATTTACATTTAACTAGTCATTTAGTATTCTTCCTCTAAATTTCCTCTTCTTTCAACAGACTAGCTAAAATGACTAGTCATTCCATAACTAGGCCCACGTGTCAGTCGTGCGAAGGAGGTTATTGGAGTAGGAGGGGAGCACGCGGGAGGTGGTGGGGCCGTGAAGGATAGCTAGTCTCTTGTAGTTGCTCTTAGATCTACATCTCTATAATGTGCATCTTATATGTTTTGTTAAACATAAATCTTTTAATACCACAACTACTTGTGACTATGATAATTTTGTTTACAACACCACTTTTAGAAAAATAGAATTATGTATGTTAATCTACACACCACCAATGTTATTAACTTTGTGCGCAAAGACAGAGATGAATGACTTAGGGTGTGGTTGGTTACATGCACCACTTGATGTATGTGTCGATGATTATGAATGATGATATTCAACCAATTTGCTTGTTGTAAAAAAAACTATTTGCTTGTACGTTCACTTCTATTAGTAGAATCTATATAACACGTAAAGAAATATCCCACTACCAATCATTAATTGTATATCTTTTACATGCAAAGCTTTTCGAATCATCATCCACTAAGGTCACCTATTGATGTCTTCCACCGATTTTCGGTGACCAAATACATAGAGGATCAATCGTTTAAGTGTTGTTCTTTCTGAAATAATGAATATGTTTTTATGTATAGTGTCATTTTTATAAGCAATCGGGCAAACATATTGGTTCATAGTTTATCAAAAACTTAAGTGAGATGTTTGTAATTCAAAGTACTGCCAGGAATCGGATGCTCGTAGCCTAAGAGGGGAGGGGGTGAATTAGGCAAACTAAAGAACTTAACTTATGGCTTCACTATTTGTGCATAAGGCTAAACAAGAACATATTATCTAGATGTGCTACTAGGGTTGTTCTACTGTGAAACTCCCATCCCAAAACAAGGTTTGCACCCTATAGCCAATCCTAGCATGATACTACTCTAGGAAAGTAAAGGCGAGCAAAGCTTGCACGAGAGTAAATGCGGAAACGTAAATAGGGATGAGAGGAAGCAAACTTTTGACACGTGATTTATCTCGTGGTATCGGTAGGCACTAAGCCACCCCTAATCCACTTTGCTGAAGCACTCACACAAGAGTATTGCTTCCCGGTCACCATGTCTCTCCCAAGAGCACCACTTGACTCGCCACAAAGGCTCGCCACTTAGGCACTCGCCAAGCTCCCTTGGTCACCTTGATGCTGTCTCCACTAAGGAGTTTCTCCACCAAGGAAGGGGGTCTCCACGCCCCCCACACAAAGAGTCCTCGCCACTCCACACCAAGCCGGAGGGTCGAAGATGATTTCTGGTGAGCCACTTAGGCCCCAAGGCTTTCGACGAACCTTGTACACCTTGATTCACTCAAGAATCACCTCACAAGGTAGGCACAAACTTGCACTCACTCAGCTCTAAGCTAAGCCTAGCACTAAGTACATACACAAAGCATATACAAGTCCATGAATGAGCAATTAAGCACTTGGATGGATTGGATATGATCTTCTAGGTGTCTTGCACTCCTCTGCACTTCCACACAATCCAGCAACCTCAAATAGGTGAGTGGAGGGGCTATAAATAGCCCAAGGCACTTAAGGAGCCGTTGGCTAACGACTCACTGAAAAGTAGACTGTCGGATGAACCGCCTATTTTTCAGGAGCATCAGTTTATCTGGTGCCCCTCCCACGTCACATAGCTGTTGAGGTTCTCTGACAGAACTACACTAAGGCTATGCTCCAACACACTGTCAGATCATCCGGTGTTGAAGACCTTGCCGCCAAAACCTTACTATTAGCTTCCGCGAGACAGTCGGATGAACCGCTGCTATCCCGTCGATCATCTGGTGCTCTGCATTGATCTTGGCGCATCTCCGTCTTGTTCAAACGTGATCATCGGATAAACCGACGCTTCCCTCCAATGGACCGTTGGTTCATCCATCGCTGCTGTCTTCGTGGCTTCTCTTCTTAAATTCATCCGACGCAACTAGGATATAGACCGTCAGATCATCCAACGGTGTCAAGTTGATTCCAGTCACTGTGTTGTACCAACTACACCAATGCCATGCTCGGATGGTACTGTTGGTTCATCCGACGGTGGCTTCAACTTGCCATTGCTTCAACTTAACATGCCATCACTTATACCCCTCACGCTGGACCCGTCTGTCATATATTTAGAGGACCGGATAGCGTGACAGACCTGTAGAATCAGAATTTGGAGAGTGATACTGCCAAAATTGTAATGTTTTTGTCACTGCGATGTTTCTTACCCACCCTCGTAAACCCATTGGTGGCCCCGCAAACCTTCTATCCTTGTTCCATTAATGAGTGCCCTTCTCTCGGCCTTTGCCAGCCTCTGTTTGTCTTACCCGTTCGCTGCCGCAGCCGCCTGCTGCTCGTGACCACCCTTATCACCGCCGCAAATCTTGGGACTGACGTGTGCCGGCAGCAGAGTGATTTTGACGACACGCTACATATTTGCAACCCTAACTCCTCCCGGAGGCCGCACTATCGTGCCCCGCCTAGCGCAGTCCCCTGAGGGCGTGAAGTCATACGAGACGGGACCAAAGCGGGATGATTCGTTATACACGTAAGGAACAAAGCTTGGATCGCCGTCTTGCTTGCTAGCGGAACGTGAATCGCTCGCCTCATCCTTGGTCAACTAGAGCGCTAGAAGATGAAACAACACCCTAGCAGGACGACACCGTGATCTTCGATTCCACTGGGCCAGTAAAGAATTTGCAACGGGAACCATTCGAATGGGAGGATAGATGGTAGAGGAAGCTAGAGTAATGAGGAGATGAGTACCAAGTCACCACATCAAGAGGATTTGGCAATGGAGTTGCCGGCGACAGCTGGCTCTTGTAAACAGATGAGGAGTCAATGGTAGGAGGTGAGGATGAAAAGGTGGATTGGGCTGTTGGGTATTAATGGGCCTTTGGGTTAGATAGCCTATTACTTCTTTTATTTATTACTTTTAATATATAATATATTATTATATTTATACACTTTAATATATATATTTGTTGTACAGTTGTCTCCTTAATATTAAAAAGTATCGGCTGTAACGTCCCGAATTAATATGGTTCACGTTCCAATTCCAACAGGTATGATGCATAGTGGTATATACCCCTTCATACCAAATATTTGTAGATCAGCATACTACGTTTCTCGTTTCCGTTCCTCGACCCTCGATCCACAAACTTGGTGACTAAAGTTCCAAAAGAACTCGTTCTTTTTGGTATAGATTTGAAAAATCTGATTTGAAGCAAAACTCACAAATATTTGGAAGTATATAATGTTGGATATAGGACAACTCTCATTGGATGTTAAACACCATTAAATTTTAGGCCTTGTTAGTTCGTCAAATTGCTTTAGATGTGACAGTGAATAGTTATAATTTCCTGGCAACTTACCATATTAAGTCTTTTGCACAGGAAGTGAAATACACTTCGATGTGACCGATGAATAGTGGCCTTACTTTGGACGTGAGCACCTGAGTGTCTTCCTGGTGACTACATACACCAAAACTACCTATCATGAGCATTATTAGCTCATGAGAATGGCGAGACCTTATTGGCTTGTGAGAGGGCGAGACTGTTTCCTTCTAATAAATTTTCAGTTTTCAATTTTATATATTTCTTAATTTAAATATTAAATACTTGGATAACAAAATTATTTTTATAAAATGTGCGTTGGTGCGTGTCGTACGTGTGTCTGTGCCAGTAAGAACAAGATGTTAGCCAATCAATAGTCATGTCGGTCGTTTTTTGGCCGAATAAAAAAACTAATTTTTCGTGGGCCTAAAATCTATGTTCACTAGGCCTGCGAGGCTGCGAAGATTGGTCCAAAAGTTTCGTTGGTCAGTTTTATTTTGGAAAAAGTCCTTTTGACGTCCCTCATCTATTACCGAAGTCTAACTTGCATCCTTCATCTGCAAAATCGGATATTTGGGGTCTCTCAAGTATCAAATCAGGTTATTTTTAGTCCCTCAGCTGTTTTGGAGGGTGGTTTTCGCATGATGTTGCCGCAATTGAGTATATAATAAGGTCTCAACTATCAAAAATGTTTATTTTGATCCCTCAACTATCAAGTCTATTTATTTTTCCTTGACTGTTTTGGAAGGTCTCGACGGTGTATATTCGTATTAAACTTCAATCGGACTTGCAAGCGGACAAGTCCTCCGTCGTAGTCAAGGGACCCTTCTTCCCTCAAGTGTGAACCCAAGGTATCGAATCCGTGGAACAAATGTGCGATGCAAGAAATCAATCTAATAAAGTTGAAAACTTTGATCTTCAAAGGGGAATCTTATGCATCCAATCTATAGACATCATGAAAACGAATCTAATCTATGAAAACCGGAGGTAGCAAGAGATAGAGGGGGATAAATAAACCAATCTAGAGAGATTGGATCAAGTCTTTGTTGAAGTTCCGAGCAAATAAGTAGAAAGTTCAATCTCATAAAAAGCACATTTAAATCACGGTTTCTCGTCCAACTCCGAAAATGCCCGCCTTTTGGAGCCACCGTTTTGTCACAACGCACCCCTATTCGTGCGGGTTAGTCTAGGGTGAGTCCAAAGACAAGTTGAAATCTCACGGAAGGTCAGGCATGCACCTCTAGCCACCACGGCTATAAGGACACCCTCGATGATCTATCTCTAGAATAGATCTTAAGATATGAAAAGCCGATTGAAATCAAAGTCATAGGAGAAACACTCGATCGCTAGAAATCAGATTGCAACTTGATAATTGTAAGGAATCGGATGCTCGTTAGCCTAAGAGCGGGAGGGGGTGAATTAGGCAACTTAAAACCTTAACCTATGGCTTCACTAATTTTACACAAAGATAAACTAGAACATACTATCTAGATGTGCAACTAGGGTTGTTCTAGTGTGAAGCTCCCATCCCAAGACAAGGTTTGCAACCTATAGCCATTCCTAGCATGATACTACTCTAGGAAAGTAAAGGCAAGAAAAGATTGCAAAAGAGTAAATGCGGAAACGTAAAGGGGATGAGAGGAAGCAAACTCTTGACGCGCGATTTATCCCGTGGTATCGGTAGGCACTAAGCCACCCCTAATCCACGTTGTTGAAGCACTCACACAAGAGTATTGCTTCCCAGTCACCAAGCCTCTCCCAAGAGCACCACTTGACTCGCCACAAAGGCTAGTCACTTAGGCACTTGTCAAGCTCCCTTGGTCACCTTGATGCCGCCTCCACTAAGGAGCTTCTCTACCAAGGAAGGGGGTCTCCACGTCCCCCGCACAAAGTGTCCTCGCCACTCCACACCAAGTCGGAGGGTCGATGACGATTGCCGGTGAGCCACTTAGGCCCCAAGGCTTCGGCGAACCTTGTACAACTTGATTCACTCAAGAATCACCTCACAAGGTTGGCACAACCTTGCACTCACTCGGCTCTAAGCGAAGCCTAGCACTAAGCACATACACAAAGCATATGCAAGTCTAAGGATGAGCAATTAAGCACTTGGATGGATTGGATATGATCTTCTAGGTGTCTTGAACTCCTCTGCACTTCCACACAATCCAGCTACCTCAAATGGGTGAGTGGAGGGGGTATAAATAGCCCAAGGCATCAAACTAGGCATTGGCTAACGACCACTGAAAAAGGTAGCGTTGGATGAACCGATGCTAGATTTTCCAGGGCGTCGGTTCATCCGGTGCCCCTCTCACGTCACATAGCCGTTGAGATTCTCTGACACAACTGCTTTGACGCTATACACCGACGGTCCGTCGGATCATCCGGTGTTGAAGACCCCGCAACCAAGTCGTCTCTGTTAGCTTCCACGTGACCGTCAGATAGACCGACGCTACCCCTTGACCATGGCGTCAGATCATCCGGTGCTGAAGGCTTCGTCTTGGCGCGTCTCTGTCTTGATTCAAACGAAGCGTCGGATAGACCGACGGTGTCCCCACTCAGACCGTCGGATCATCCGGTGCTACTGTCTTCGCTGCTCTTCCTCTGCAACTCGTCCGACGCATCTACAAAATGGACCGTTGGTTCATCCGACGGTGCCTAGGGTTTCACCTAGTGAACCAACTCGTCCGACGATTGCACCGACGCTTGCTATTTAGTTACTGTTGGTTCATCCGACGGTGTCTTTTTCCTTCTTTTTCTTCGCGTCTTCAACTTGGATCTTTGCTTCAACTTAACATACTTAACATGCCATTACTTATAGCCTCCAAATATATACTAAGTCCTCAAATTTGCTGTAAGTAACCTAACATGTCCATGGTATGTTAACTTGTGGCATGACATGTTAGCTTGGGCATGGTATGTTAACATGTGGTGACATCCATGGGACCTATGAATTCCTACAAAGACATGCTAGACAATGTGGTTAGTCCCATTACTTGTGTTAGCATGAATCACCAAAATCAACTCGAACAAATGACAAATGGGGCCATATTCGCTACAATAATTCAACATAATACATGATACATGAATCAAGATCACCATCGGGATCCTACCTTGATCTTGGTTCTAGCTCTGGGAACCCCGACGTGGTCTTCCTTGAAAGGTTCCCACGCCGGCTAGGGAGATCCTAGTCAACTAGCTCGACCCTCTCCTCTTCGAGATGGTGTCCCTCTCTTCTCTACTCCTCAGCGGTGGATGGCGAATGAATTGATGCGTGGTGCCTAGCCTCGGGGCTATAAATAGCCCGAATGGCGGCTAGGTCAAAGGGGGGCCGACTGGGCCTCGAAGGGGTATGGACCCACTTCGGCCCAGCCTGCGACCTCCTTTGCACAGTGTTGCTTCCCGAGTCTCCCCCCAACTGCATGTGGGCCCTTGACATCAGTTTCTCTTCGGATTAGATGAAGCTCCTTGTCCTACAAGATTCTGCAATTTTCTGACTGGGTCCTCGGAGTTTTTCATCTTCTCGAGTTTGGTCCTTGGGCTTCTTGGAGTCATGTTTACTTCATTGCTTGACTTGTGTCGGACTTTAAGGTCTTGTCACGAGGTGCTTAATGAACTTATCCCGGAAGTCTTGCTTTCAACACTAAAATCCTGCATAAACACTAAACTCCAAAACCGACATGCACAAACAAACTTGTTATACCAAGGGGGTTAGTACCAATTGATAAGATATAAAATTCATGCCAACACCGAAGATAAACTCATGGCTAGGTTGACGGAATTTCACCGTCAACAGAAGGTGATATTCGCATGACGTGGCGTTGAGTCAACATACCAGACACATGCAGAGGTGGGACCCCATTATGTCACGTGACTATCTTCTCCCCTTTCTCATTCTTCCTTCCCTCTCCCTAACACTTCTTTCTCTCTATCTCTTCATCCCTATCTAGACCGACGGAGCTCTCTAGGGTCGTCGACGACGAGCTTGTGCGGTGGTGAAAGACGAGCGAAACTGCGGTGGGCTCCTGTGATGGAGCATGCAGAGCGATACGGCACGACGGGCTCGTGTGGTAGAGCGGCTCGTGTGGTAGAGCACGAGGAGAGAGAACGAAGGAAGCCACTGGACACGTGGGACCCACCATCACATGTACCTCGCATGTGGGAGTCATCATCACATTATGCGAAAACCACCCTCTAAAACAGCTGAGGGACCTAAAATAAATAGATTTGATGGTTGAGGGAACTCGTATATCTGGTTGCGGCCAAATCATGCAAAAATCACCTTCAAAACAACCAAGGGACCAAAAATAAACGGATTTGGTAGCTGAGGGACCTCAGATACCCGATTTTGCGGATGAGAGGCCAAAATCAGACTTCGACGGTAGATGAGGGATGTGAGAAGGACTTTTACCTTTTATTTTCCTTCAGGCAGTTTGGCCCGGTTATTGTCGCGCCCATGTCCATATAAAGCGCGACTCCAAAATCTCGGTGTGAAAGCAAAGCATTTCCGAAATCCACCTTCCCCATCCAAGCCGACGAGAGATTCCGGCTGGAGATGGACATGCCCAGCGGCAGCACGCGCAAGGAAGCCAGGATCGCGGACGGCGCCGTCGCCGACCGCCTCACCGCGCTGCCGATGGAGCTCCGCGCGCACATCGTCTCCTTCCTCTCGTACCGGGAGATCGCCCAGCTGTCGGCGCTGTCCCGGCCTTGGATCCACATCCACCACCACACGCCCGTCGTCAAGCTCAACCTCAACGAGTTCCTCCTCTTCGACGACCTCGTGCTCGACGAGGAGGAGGACGCCCTCCCCGGCGTCGTCGACGACGGCCTCCTCCTCGGCCTCCGCGTCGCGCTCCGCCGCCGCGCGCAGGAGGGGTCCGGGTGCACGGTGCACGCCCTCAGGATCTCCTACCCCGTCGACGATCGCCGCATCAGGCGCCACGCCGACCGCATCATCGCCCTCGTCGACGCGCGCAGGATCCGCGTCGTCAACGTCCCCTTCAACGGCCGCACCTCGAGGGACGCGTGGTCGCTGCCCCTCCCGGCCGCGGCGCGCCACCTGGACGTCGCCGTGTTCGGCCACCTCTCGCCGGCAATCACGGGGCCGGGCGCCGCCGCCCTGCGCGATCTCCGCCTCGAGCACGTCGTGCTCCGCGAGTGGCCGTGCCTTCCGTCCCTGCGCTCCCTGACGCTCACCGACGTCACTGTCGAGGCGCCGTTCCCACCTGGCGCGTGGTGCCCGCGGCTGGAGCACCTGGGTATCTTCAACTGCGAAATCGAGCAAGCGCGTGTCGACATTCGCCTGCCTCTCCTCAAGAGCCTCGACATGGATCACGTCGACGTCGGCGCTCACGGCGACTCCATCGGCTCGCCGTTCGGGGACATCACCGTCGACGCGCCGGAGCTGGAGGATCTGGAGGTGAACTGCAGCGCTGGCTGCACCGCCGACTACAAGTCGTTCACGCTGCGGGCGCCGATGCTGAGGTACCTGCACTGGCACAACCAATTCGCAGAGCGCGTGGCCATCGACGTTGGCAGCCCGGGTAGTGTCGCGGAGGGGAAGATCCAGTTCGAGTGGAATCAGGAGAGTAGCTGCCGTGATATGAAGAGATACAAGGCGCAGATGATGCGGATGCTGGAGGGTCTCATGCCGGAGCTGTCGGCGGAGCGTGTCGCCGACGCTGCAAGGTGAGTGTCACCGTGCCCATTTATCCTGCCGTCCGCTGCGACTTCGCCATCTCACCATGTGAGCCTTGCTGAATTTGCTGTGTTGTTGAATGCAGGCCTCACATGACGCTCGACAAGTACACCGTAGAGGGCTTTGACTTTGTGGAGGATGGCAAGATGATCCCCACGGAGAGGCTCACCTGCGACCTTGGTGCCATCCTGTCGTCACTAAAGGACTGAACACGTATGGTGTGTCAGTTTCTTCTAACAAAGATGCAGGGCAAGTGGAATTCTGAACTTTGGACCTCAATCTGAAGTCCACGGCACCGATTGTGCATCAGTTTTACTGGAATAGCAAGTTTATTTCTTCTTTTTCTTAGAAGGAAACATGATTTTTTTTTTTGCGAATGAAGGAAACATGATTTTGCCTGTGATCTTAAGATATTTGATGTTTCGTGAACCATGTTATCTTGTCACTGAATTGAATTGCCGTTCTTGTTCTAGAAATGAAATGCACAATAGCTTGACCATGTTTGTGCTCATAATTCCCGTGTATAAGTAATTTGTTCTGCGTGTTGTCCTGATAAGATTTGCAATTGCAGCTCTTTAATTAACAAAACACTAGCAGAGTGCAGCAAAGATACTTCTGCATATTGAAACAATTGCAAGTGCTTCTAAAAAAGAAGCAGGGTAGGTGGAAGTCTGAACTTTGAACCTCAGTCTGTCATCTGCTGCACTGACCACACATAAGTGTGATTGGATTGGCATGTTGATTTCGTTTCTCGTAGAAAGAATCCTGATTTTGCCTGATGAGCTTAAAGATGTTTGATGTTTCCTGCACCATGTTACTGATTTGCACTGTTGTTTTTCTCTTGAAACAAAATGCTTGCAGTGCAGTTCTTAGCAATGCTCTATATCGATTTCGGATTTTGTTCTGCCTTTTTATTTAGAGTAATAGGGCTGCAGGCCCCAGTCTTTTCATGAAAAGACCAAGTAGTTGTTACAGTTCACACGCCCAAACCAGCAAATTCAGAGAGAACAACGGAAGAGAAAACGACATCTAGACTATTACAAAGTTCTTTTTCGGAAGTAGCTTCTCGTCTTGGATTTTCTTCTTTTTCAGAACACGCTCCCTTTGTGGATCATGTCCACCAGTTGTCGTGGTAGTTTGTTTTCCTTCCAGTTCTCCTCCGGCTTCGCCAGGAAGCTGAGCAGTTCCTTTCTCAGATCTTCATTCATGGTGGCAATCTGTCCGGTTGATTTGCTAAAAGCTTCAGCTTGTTTAGCTTTTGCTCTAGCTCTGAAGTCACTCTGAAGGACAGAGGAGCTTCTAGTTTTGTATCATGGCTGCTATCTTTTGTAGCAGGAACTTCACACTTCGCCAATGGACACCCTGAAAACATACAGAATTCCTTATTTTCTAGGCTGCCGAAGTGAATATGTTAACTACGGTAATTTTTTTTGTTGCTAAGCCATAGGCTTCCAATATTTTCAAAGCAACTTCAATATTCAACATTTACACATGAAGAGATGTCAGCTCACATCTGCTTTGCCACCACAATCAAAGAAAAGATGATGTACAGATTCAGGTTCACAGCAAAACACACATCTGTCATCCTCTAAGTGTTTTCTCTTTTTCACATTATCTCTAGTAAGCACTTTATTTTGGGTGAGTAACCAAAGAAAGAAATAGACCCTAGGTAGTATTTTTAAGTTCCACACTGCAAGGGTGTGTACTGGTTTCACACCTCTGAAGTTTACAATTTTGTATAGGGGTTGTGAGGAATATTCCCCATTTGAATTAAAAGTTCATATCATCTCATCCTGGTCACTACTGAGAGTGATTGTAGAAGCTAGTTGCATGATCTCCTCCCAGGCTCTCATCAGGTTTGATCTTGTTTTTCTCATTTTGGATTATGTACAAGTCCCAAAATTGTATGGCCAGACTAGAGGTTCCTAGCCAAATATGCTCCTAAAACTTTATTTTCTTCCCATATACTATTTTCCATCTATATCCTAGTTTGGCTGCTCTAGCAGCCCACATCAGCCCTTTGAAAAACCAGGAGCTACCATCAGTACTGCTATAGAAAATATTAGGTTTACATGTATTGTATTTATCATCAATTGCTTCTAGAGCTTCCCATCATCCTTTTGATATCTCCTTAACCAGGATCCCAGGAGGCAGGTGTTAAGATCTCTCAGATTTGGAATGCCTACTCAACCAAACTCTTTTGCACATGCTAATACTTTTCCAATTAGCCAGATGCCATCTATATGCTTATCTTCACTATCATTCAAAAGGCAGTTAGCCATTTGGGTTGAGATTGTTTTAATTGCCCACTTGGGGAACTTTATGAAGGAAAGGAGGTACACTGGAATTGAAGCTATACAGGTCTGTATCAAGGTCACTCTAGCTGCTTAAGAGAGATTCTGTTTACGATTTTGTCAACCAGATGTTGGATGTCCTCTCTACTCACCTTTTCATAGTGGAGAGGAACTCCCATGTATTTAATGGGGGAACTTCTTACAGGGTAGCTGAACAGATGGGCAATCTCATGTATTTGCCTTTGGTCTAGGTTCAGGGGGATCTATTTACTTTTGTGGAAATTAATCCGCATCCCTGATATCTTTGAGATATTTTCTCAAAGATGACTAAGGTACTTTTCAAGTTTTTCAGATTGTCTATGTCAGAGAAAAGGATGGTATCATCTTCATACTGAAGAGACACAATCTCTTTTCTTGGGCCAGTTGCTATCCTTTTATAAGATGCTTTCAGCAGCTTTAATTAGCATCCTAGTTAAGACATCTCCAACTAGGTTATATAGCATTGGGGACAGGGGGTCCCCCTATCTCAGCCATTTTTCCTGTCTAAAAGAAGGAGCTATCAAAACCATTTAGGGTAACTCCCACCGAGCCCCCCCCCCCCCTAACCACCCTCGCTATCCACTTTATCCACCTATCACTGAAGCCTTTGATTTGTAGGATTTCAAAGAGGAAGTCCAGGTTCACCCTATCATAGGCTTTTCATAGTCTACCTTACGGATGACACCTGGCTCTTTGTTTTTGTGGACACTATGGACTATTTCGTGTGCAACAACCACACTTTCTAGGATATATGTCCCTCCTATAAAGGCACTTTGTTGGGGAGATATTAGCCTATCAGCTATCTTTTCTAATCTTATTGTCAGGACTTTCGAGAAGATTTTAAAACTACAATTGCATAGATTTATGAGTCTGAATTTCTTCATAGATCTAGCTCCCAGTTCTTTTGGGATTAGAGTTAGTAGAGCATAGTTCAGTCTATGCAGGTCTAAGGTTCCATTGTAGAAATCTTGGAACATATTCACTATGTCTATCTTCACTACTTCCCAAAACTTTTGAAAGACGAGGAAGGGGAGCCCATCTGGGCCTGGGCCCCTTCTGCATAGCAGCTAAATATGGCAGTTTTGATTTTCTCTTTAGAAAAGTAGCAGAGAGGAGGTCATTTTCCTCCTGAGTTACTTTATCATTTTCAACCCAGAAGTTTTCTCCTAGGGAAATGTTTCCCCTCCTCTCTTCTTTAAAAAGGTTTTTTATAGAGGTCAACTGCAATTTTCACTATCCCCTTGTCATCTTCTACTATGTCATTTGGGCCTTCAAGGACCTCTATTCTTTTCTTCCTATTCCTCTAGTTAGATACTGCTTGGAAATATGTAGGGTTCCCATCTCCTTCTAGGATGGCTCTGTCTCTTGATCCTTGTCTGGCTTTGATTTCTTCTAGAGCCCAAATGTTTTTTAGCCTATCAATTATCTCTCTAAGTCTATGTCCCTCTATTTCTGATAAGGTATTCTGCTCAGATTTCAAGTCTAACTTATTGAATTCCACTGCTAGAGCTGACTTTTCTTTATTCATGGCTACCACTTCATTGGTGGCCCAACCTCTGGTTAACCTTCTAAAGGTTCTAACTCTAAATTGCCATCTATCTATATCTTTCACCTCATCACAAGGTGTGGACCAGGCTTTTGTCACTACCTCTTTAAAATTCTCTTTTCCTGGCCACCACTTTTCAAATCTGAATTTTTCTTGGGTTGATCCATGCTAGCCCCAATGTCCATCAACAGGGTATTGTGGTCGCTAGGGATTCTTTCTAAAGCTTTTACTCTAGTAAGAGGGAAATTAGCTTCCCAATCAGTAGAAACAAAAATTCTATCCAATCTAGCCATAGTGGGTGGGTCCTGGTTGTTTGTTCAGATATATAGTCTGTTGTTGGGGTTTAATTCTACCAATCCCCATCTGCCTATCCAACCATTGAAAGCATCCACCCATTTATGGTTGATGTTCCCATTGCTTTTGTCTCTAATATTTCTAACTAGTATAGATTAAAGTCTCCACCCAAGAGGATGGGTCCTTGCCAAGAGTTCATGATATGATGCAACTCATCTATGAAGGCTTGTTTTCCTCCCTCGTAAGGACTACCATAAATCACTACCGGCCACTAGCTAAAACCAGAGGTCTTATCTTGAAGGAAAACTGAAACAGAGAACTTTAAGATCTCACTAGTAGTGATGTTAAAAGTTTCTGCATTTGCACCTATAAGAATACCTACCTCTTGCACTGCCCTCAGCAGGTAGGAAGTGCCATTCAAAACGAATATTCGCAGTTAGGGACCTAAGAAAGCCACTAGAAAAGGAACTTTTTTCTACATCACCTATGAAATCAGCATGATTACATCTAATTTTGTTGATTAGAGCGGGTACCCTGCCGGGTAAGCCCGGACCTCTAATATTCTAGAAAAGGCCTATCATTTTTATTTTTTCCTGGTTATTTTTCCCTAGGAACTTTTTCAGATAAGGCATCAATAAGCTCCTCTAGCTTCTGTGCCTTCATCTGCTTAGGTGGGGTCACAGGGGCCTCTCCCTGGTCCACTTGATCTTTTTCATCATCCACTTCTATAGGGCAACATTCCTGATTATTGCAGGTAGAAGAAAAACTACTATTTCTACTACTATCTAAGTCAATCATACTCTTGACAACCTCCTCAGAGGTGTTTGAGTTTCCAGTCTTAATATCTAAATTTTTGGCTACTACCATCATATCAACATCAGTAATAACATTTGAGGAAAATGATTTTATACCTGGGTTTTCTTCGAGGTGCACCTTCCTTTTTAGGTTTTGTGCCTTCTCCAGCACTGTCTCTCCACCTTTGTTGTTCTGCCTCGAGCTTCTCCTTTATGCTTGGATGGGCCCCCACTTCTTGTTGTCTTGGTTAGTTTCTGCTTTCTGGTTCTTTTGATTCTTGTCTTCCCTCACCTATGTAGATGTACTCATTTAGAATCCAACACAATTGGATTTTTCCATTTTATGATTTTTCTGTGATTTAATATGATTTTTCAAAACCGCTTCAAGGGGTAATTTGTCCTGTTTTAGAAAGTTCAGGGGTAAAAAATATCCATTTTCATAGGTTGGGGGTGATGCGTTCCGGCCCTTATAGGTTAGGTTGGGGGTGAAGTAGACTTTTTCCGAGCTTCTTCCTTCTCCCCTTGCCCCTCTGCTTGTTTTGCTTCCTTATCAACTGCCTGATCTTCTCTACCTACCAGTGCATCTTCTTCATTTTCTTTGGTGAAAGCATATTTCCATTCCTCTGGTAAGGTGGACATTTCCTGGTCTTCCATTGTGTCTTGTTGGGTTTCTTGTGCATAATCTGTTGTTTGGTTCTTCATGTAGCTCTTCTTCTTCTATCATTCTTTCCACTGATTTTTTTTTGTTGTTTCCACTATGTTGGCTGTTTTGATATGACAGTTTTCTTTTCTCCCTTGTCCACCACTCAAACTTGCAGCTGGAAACAAACTGTTCTGCCTTTTTTTAAAAAAAAAACTGTACCTATAAATCTTCACAAAAACTCTAGCAGAGAAGATAATTTCGAACAATGAATAATAGTTCATTTGGATTTTTTGGATTCTTTCTAAAAGGTAAGTATTTCATTTGATAAGAGGGGGATTCAGTTTCTTGACATAAGGAAGCAGCACATGACATTATTCGACAAATTTGCAAACATATCAGGAGTTCAGGAGCACCGTACAAGTTACCGCTCATCCCCGACTAACTGAAATTTCACAGGGACATTATGTATTGGACTATACTGTCCATGGCCGAACCAGTAGCAGCAGATGCTTTCACCTGCAGACAGTGTGCCATCTCCCTCATCTGAGCTCCATCTTCCCCAACCATCACTCTCCTCACCGCCTTCGCCACCTTCTCCCTCCCGATCACATCCCCAACCTCCATCCCAACGCCCCACTCGTGCGTCACGTATCTCGCATTCACCATCTGGTCCGCAAAGCACGGCTGCACAAGCATGGGCACACCTTCGCAAACGCTCTCCAATATCGAGTTCCACCCGCAGTGTGTCCAGAACGCGCCGATGGCCTGGTGCGCCAAGACCTCCCTCTGCGGAGCCCATGTCACGATCTTTCCTCTGCCCCTTACCTCCTCCTCGAACCCGTCCGGCAGCGGCAGTGAAGCCTCCTTGCCGCCGCTGCCACTGCCACCGGTTACCATGCCAGGCCGGACGACCCACAGGAACGGCACGCCGCTGCCGGCCAATCCCCACGCCATCTCCTCGAACACGCCGCGGTCGACGCACGCCAAGCTTCCCAGGCTCACGTAGAGCACGGAGCGCGGCGGGCGCGCGGCGTCCAGCCACGCGAGGCAGCTGCGGTCCGGCGCGTGCAGGCTCTGCTCCGCCGCCGCCGGTGGCGTCTGGATCAGCAGGTGCAGCGGCCCGACCGCGAACGCGGGGAGTGAGAGCTCGCGCCGGATCTTGGCGAGCTCCGGCGCCTCGATCGCCTCGAACGTGTTGAAGACGACGCCGGACACCGAGGCTCGGACGGCGTTGGCCACGGCGGTGACGAAGCCGCAGAGCTCGTCGGTGTCGCAGCCGTCGACGCGGATCAGGTCTCGCACGCGCAGCGGCTCGAGGCCCGGCACCGGCTCATCCAGCTGCTCCGCTGCAAGGAACATTTGCTTGCAAGTTGCAACTAGCAAATCAGCTTCTGCGCTCCAAGATCCAGTGTGAAGAAAAAAAAAGCAAAAAAGGTTACACGCTTGCCTTTGAACGAAAGGTAGCCGGCGTCGCGCAGCCTCGGCATCGCGAGCATGTTGCGGAGCGAGGCGGCGATGTCGGTCCGGAGCGCGAGGACGGGGACACCGAGCCGGCCGGCGGCGTCCATCGCCGCGTAGCACTGCCCGTCGACCACCGCGCACGCGACGGCGTCCTTCAGCGACGCGAGCGCCTTCCGGAAGGGCGCCGCGACGGCGGCGTTGAGGGCCAGGAGCTTCGCGAGGATGTCGGAGTCGGGGGAGACGGCCGCGTCCGGGAGCGGCGCCTCGTGGATGGGGACGAAGGCGAGCTCCGGGTGGCGCGCGGGGTCCGGGGCGTTGAAGTCCGTGTGGAGGACAGTGACGGCGAGGCCACGCGCGCGTAGGAGCGCCGCGAGCTTCAGCGTGGGGTTGAGGTGGCCCTGGAACGGCAGGGAGAAGAGGACGACGACTCGGCGGCGGTGGACGCCGCCTTCGCGGAGCTGCTCTTCTCCGGCCATTGCCGCCGGCAGAGTGACTGGCTCGATCTGGCTGCTGGGAGTGGGAGGTCGCGGAGCTGCTCTTTGTCTTTGTGTGCGGAAGCTCTGGCCATGTCAGCATGTGATGCACAACGAGAAGGCTCGTCAGAGCATTACGCACCGGAGGCAGTGGTTGGCACCACACCAACAAAAACAAAAGCGGTTTGGAAAGGGCAGCAAGACTACTACACTACCCTCGTGGAAAGAGCGTTTGCTAAACAATGCAGGAAGGTTGGTGCTAGTGAGGTCGGTGCTGTCTGCAATCAGCCTGTTCGTTTTGGGCGGTGTCGATGGTGCATGCTTGAGAGAAAATCTATTTGGCTGGTGGCTGATAATCCAAACCAACAGGGCGAATGCCGGCTTGTTTAAGAGAGTGTCGGTTTGTTGAAACACCTAGTTTTGTTGCTAATAAAAAATCAGGTGCTGGCTGTGTTCCTATCACCTGAATTCTGGAGACCAATAGAATCTGACGGTGCAGATGAAACAAGACACAAATTTGACAATAATAATGATCAGAGAGGTCATAATAAATCATTCAAGGCAGAAATTCCATATGAATAATAATCATATAATCATCAAATAAATAATAATCAGATTTTCATCAGATTTTCTAAATGTTATCATGAACACATTTTACTGGAATAAACAATCTAAGAAAACAACACTTCAAATTTGACATATTAAAAAGAAGTTATATTAACAAGGAAAAGGAAATTTAAACAGCAAAACATATCTTTTTTTTCTATAGTTAGAACACATAATATTGGGATAGTGGAAATCCCTCAGATTCAAACACAACACTCAAAACATACACAAAGTTAAAATTACATAACATACAAATTGAATTTACAGTTGTACCATCACTGTAAATTATGTAGCGTAAATCATAAAGAATTCCTCAGAGGTTGATAAAAGCAGTTCAAGGTCGATATCCGGGTTGTGACCGTCCATGGGTGGAGCGTCGATGCCAGTCTAGAGACATTTTTGTGCCTATTTCGTTAATAAGCATTATGATTTAGGAGATCAAAGAAAAAGGCATGTGCAGAAAGTCTGATTAATCATTGGCTCATCGCGTCAACTCGTCATGCAGCTCTGGGCCGCTCCGTATGGATCATCTCCATATAGCCTTTGCGGCGGTGCGGTTCCGCGCACGCGGACCCTGCAGATCAGAGGCGGAGCCGAACAGAACTGTTGGGCTTAATCCTTGATCCTTAACCATTTTGTGCATAGCTTTAGTGTGTTTTGTACTAGGCTTAGCGTGTCGGTGCACGATCTGTGCACGTTCCGAGCCCGCGCACGCCATGGCGGGCGCGTCCGCGTCTGTAGGACGATGTGCTGAGCTTGCGGTGATCATGTGATGGCATGATCTAGTAGATATGTGAGCATCACACGTTCTAGGTAGTTAGTTGCTTGTTTCAGCTACTTGTATCTATAAATACTCAATCTATAGATGAAAATCGCTGCTGGTTGTGTGCGGCACCAAATACTCTTTTTTTCTCTGCTTTGAGTGCTCGCCGGCGTTCCTGCCGCTCAGTGCCGTCTCCGGCCACTTGCCGGCGACGTGCCTCGTCCAGTCATCGTCGACGATGGCGGGGATCTCGTGCACCTCGAGCCGCCGCGGCGGGGATAACTCCTCCTTGTCGCCGTTGTGGCTGATCTTGGGAGACACGCCGCGGTCGGTGCTGGAGATTGGAGCGGAGTCGCCGGGCTGGAAGGCGGTGGTGGACGCGAGCCTCGTCAACATGTACCGCAAGATCTACGCGGGCAAGTTCCGGTGCCCGGGCTGGTTCTCGCTGGGGCTGCGCGACCTGCTCCGCCGCGTGCTGCACCCGAGCCCGAACGAGGAGGAGGAGGAGGCGTGGTTCAAGGCGGAGTTCAAGAAGGAGGAGGAGGACGAGGACGAGGGCGCGGCGAGGGAGATGACGACGTTCGACATCCTGAGCTTCTCGGCGGGGTCGGACTGTCGGCGGCGGCCGGGCGCCGGGCGGGCAAGGAGCGGGTGTTCGTGGGCGGGCCGCGGGCGCCATGCCGAGCCGCGTGGAGGCGGCGGGCGGAAGGCGGGGTACCGCGTGCGAGAGGGGAGGAGGAGGAAGCATCGGCGGCGGCGGGGCGGCGGCGGGCCGGTGTACCTGGAGGAGGAGGGCGGCGGCGGCATCGTGGCGATTGGAATCTCTGATGACAGCTGGGGTCCACCTCAAAATAGAGGTCTGAATAGATATGCCTGCTGGAGTTGGGTAACAATTTTGAGCCTCCATATTTTGAAGTTGGGCCTGCAAAAGAGATTTGGAGGCCTTAATTTGGAGGCCCCCGCTGGAGTTGCTCTTACTTTTGCATGTAATGCTACTTTTGCAATCATTGGAGGATTTAGAAGGAGAGAGAAAAAGGAGTAAAAGGGGTGGGGTCCACCAGAACTAACACCAATTACCACCTCTTGGGGATGTTAGTTTTTTGGGGGTGTTACTTGCAACTAACACCAAACTAACACATATGCTTGGATTTTTTGTGTTAGTTTAGTGTTAGGGCCCCTTTGGCAGGGCTTTTGCAGCGGCTTCACCGTCGGCGGAAGCCGAAGCCCTGCCAAAGGGTGCAAAACGAAACAGCTTCGACGATGAAGCCCAAAAAAGCTCCTGAAAACGCGCTCTCACATAAATTCGCCGCTGGGGAAGCCAAAAAAAGAGGCTCCCTGCGGCTTCTGCTCACCTTCTGCCCTCAGTGGGGCCCGCAAATGGAGCTGACGACGGGAGCTTGGGCATCGGCCGAGGGGAGGAGGCGCGGCCGGACGGCGAAGGGCGGCGGCGATGGAGCCCGCGGCGGCCGGCGGCGACGACGCTTGTGGAAGCGGCGGCCGACGGCGGCCGATGGCGCCCGCGACGGCCGGTGGACGACGCCCGCGGAAGAGCGCTCCGGCGGCGGGCGTGGGCCCCGGAGACGGAGAGGCCGAGAGGGCGGCGCTGGACGACGGGGGAGGATGAGGAGGAACCGAGCCTCGTCGGAGGTGTCCCGGTGCCAGGGAAGCAGTGGTGGTGCCGACGATGTGTGGATGGGAGGCGCAGGGTGCGGTGGGAGGTTGGATGGATGGATAAGGTGGGAGGCCGGATTGATCTGGTCTATTGATTTCAAGATCTAGGGTTAAAAAAATTGAAACCGAAAAAAGATAAGGGCATTACAGACATTTCCTCCTTTCATCCGTGCGACACAGCCATGAGAAGCTGTTTTGCCAAACACTTTTCTAATCAGACAAGTCGCAGCCAAGAAAAGCCGCTTCATCAGCACAGCCACAGCCGCAGCCGTTTTAGCCACAGCCGAAGCCCTACCAAAGGGGCCTTTAGTTTGCTGCAAACTAACACTAACACCTTCAACCAAACATGCCCATTACCTAATAATTTCTCTCGAGGGCTTGTTTGCGAAATGGAGGATTGAAGTGGATGGAAGAGGATTGAAGGAGATTTTGGGAAATTTTGAGTTATAATGGAAATTCCTCCACCCCAATGCCTTTCGTTCTCCTTCGTTCCACTAATTCCCAAACAAGCCCGAGGGTGACTAGCTAGTTTACAGTTGGCAAGGATATATAATGAATTAGACTGTCCATGCACGAACTGGTAGCAGCAGATGCTTTCATCTTCAGACGATGCGCCCTCACCCTCACCCGAGCTCCATCTTCCCCGACCATCACCTTGGCCACCACCGCCGCGACCCTTCCCCTCTCGATCACCTCCCCAACCTCCATCCCGACACCCCACTCGTGTGTCACGTACCTCGCGTTCACCGTCTGGTCCGCGAAGCACGGCTGCACGAGCATGGGCACTCCTTCGCCGACGGCCTCCAGCGTCGAGTTCCAGCCGCAGTGCGTCCAGAACGCGCCAACCGCTGCGTGCGCCAGGACCTCTCTCTGTGGAGCCCATACCACGATCTTTCCCCTGTTTTTGATCTCCTCGCTGAACCCATCCGGCAATGGCGGCGGAGCCTCCTCCTCGCTCACGCTGCCAGCGACCAAGCCCGGCCGGACGACCCACAGGAACGGCACGCCGCTGCCGACGAGCCCCCACGCCATCTCCTCGAACGCGGCGCGACCGACGGTGGCCACGCTCCCCAGGCTCACGTACAGCACGGAGCGTGGCGGGCGGCGTCCAGCCACGCCAGGCAGCCGCCGTCGGGCGCGCGCAGTGTTGTTTGCTCCGCCGGCGACCGGGACAGCAGGTGCAGCGGGCCGACCGCGAAGGCCGGGAGGGAGACCTCGCGCCGAATCTTGGCGAGCTCCGACGCGGCGACGCCTCGATCCCCTCGAACGTGTTGACGACGACGCCGGACTCCGAGGAACGGACGGCGCCGGCGACCCGGGCGATGAAGCCGCACAGCGCGTCGGCGTCGGTGCCGTCGACGCGAATCAGGTCCCGCACGCGCAGCGGCTCGAGATCCGGGACCAGTTCATCGAGCCTCTTCTCTGCAGGATCGTTAGCTATGAGCTAATCAGGGAATGTCCATTCCAAAAGCAAGATCCAGAGCGAGCCCGACGACGACCTTGCCTTTGATGGGAGGTAGCCGGCGTCACGCAGCCGCGGGAACGCGAGCATGGTTCGGAACGTGGCGGCGCTGTCAGTCCGAAGCGCGAGGACGGGGACGCCGATCTGGGCGGCAGCGTCCACCGCGGAGTAGCATTGTCCGTCGACCACCGCGCACACGACGGCGTCCTGGTCATGTCCGCGCAGCAGCAGCGACGCGAGGGCGTCCCCGAACTGAGGCGGCATTAAGGGCCAGGAGCCGCCTGGCGATGTCGGCGCCGGGGCAGGTGACCTCGTCGGGGAGCGCCTCGCCGATGGGGACGAAGGAGAGGTCCGGGTGGCGCGCGGGGTCCGGGGTGTTGAAGCCCGTGTGGAGGATGGTGACGGCGAGGCCCCGGGAGTGGAGGAGCGCGCCGAGGTGGAGCATCGGGGTGATGTGGCCCTGGTACGGCAGCGGGAAGAGCACGACGCGGCGGCGGCGGCGCTGTTCTTGTCCGGCCATCGACTCTGGAGTCTGGACGGCGGAGATCGGTTGTGGTGGCAAATTGACAATGCGAGGTCTGCAGACGGTGACACGGGATTGGTGCGGAGTAAACAGTAAAGAGCTCTGGTGCAGAGATGTGGCCAAGTGCATAGCATACATAGTTCCTGATTAAAATGCATCAAAAACAGAAAGTTCATTTGAGATGTTAGCGTAACGTTTTGTAATGGGCTCACGTCCCCAAGTCTTTGGCTCTGATCTCTCTCATCTGAAATTGAATTATGTGGGATCATGGGAATGGGATGGCCGATTTAGTAAAAACAGAGGACCATAGCAAACACAGAGTCCAGGATGGCTGCAAAAACAGAGCCTTACAGAGTGTTGACTCCTGGCACAAATAGAGACAGAGAGTAAAAAGTTGGGCAGATAATGTTAGAATATTAGTCATTTTAACGAGTAATTTAATGCAGAAAAATAAAAGTTAGAAACTTAACAGAGACAATGTTCATGACAAAATGTGATCTAGCACAGTATGCCAATATGTAGATAATAAGCGAAACAGTAAGCAATAGATTGTACCTAGCGGCATTCATGTCGGCGCTAGACGACATAACGCTTGTCGGTGTAGTCGTCCTGCTCAGTGCAGTGCAGAAAGGATGCAGTGCCGATCTTCACCCCCTCCAGCAGCGCTCCAATCACGTTCAGGAAGACGAACAGTAGTGAGTAGTCGTGCTGAAGGCACTCCCCAAAAACGTTATCGCCGGTCTTCACCCGAGCAGATGAACTCCGACTCCGACGAACGTCCCGAAGGCTCCTACTCTCCCACGATCCTGTGCGCGCAAGCCATGGGACGGGAAGCTCTGTTGCAGCAAGTTGTGTTTTGTGTTCTCTCAGCTCGAGGGACAAATCCAGACGGGGCTATATATAAGAGTTCTCGGGTAAGCCAAGGGTCAGGAGGTGAAGGTGCGCCGGCACAGCCAGGAATCGAAGTGCTTCAGCACTTATGGGATCTCTTCACATTAAAAAGGAAGTAGAAAACCTTTCCCATCCCGTCCCATCCCGTCACGCACGCCGCCGCCCGTCCGTCCGTCTGGCTCGGCTCCGACTCCGACGAATGTCCCGGAGGCTCCTACTCTCCCACGATCTTGTGCGCGCAAGCCATGGGATGGGAAGCTCTGTTGCAGCAAGTTGTGTTCCGTGTTCTCTCAGCTCGAGGGACAAATCCAGACGGGGCTATATATAAGAGTTCTCGGCTAAGCCAAGGGTCAGGAGGGGAAGGGGCGGCGGCGCAGCCAGGAGTGGAAGTGCTTCAGCACTTATGGGATCTCTTCACATTAAAAAGGAAGTAAAAACATTTCCCGTCCCGTCCCGTCCCGTCACGCACGTCGCCGTCTGTCCGTCTGGCTAGCTCGGCACACACGCACGCCGCCCGCCCGCCCGCTTGCCACGCCACGCCACTCCACGGCCCGGCCGCCGCCGCGGCGCGCGCGCGCGCGGCATCGTTTTGTCCCCTTCTCAACCACTCAATAGAGATAGAACAAAGTCCAGTATATAAGTTGAGACTAAGCCACGTCAATTGTCATGCCGGTATTATTTGTTTTAAACCAAAGAGATATTAGGATTGTTAGTCATTAAATGGGTTAAGCCCAATTAATAATCCAACAATCCCCACCTATCTCTAGGGTTTAAGTAAATAATCTCAAAAATCACAACTTTTGATATACTAGAATTTCGACGGAGATTGTGAAGTTGAACTTCCGTCTAGAACAATGAATCCAATCACTCACAACTGATCAATGGACAAAGCCTTGAATTGAGAGTTTTGCATGAAAATGAGTTTCAACAAAGTTCATATCTTAGTACAAGGCTGCTACAAACATTCCCTTTGTTTTGAAGCATATAAGTCATGCTTCCTGAGCCTTTCATGAGTATCTAGAGATTTTCCACACCTCATAGACTGTGACTAGCAGTCGAACTCATATAGGTGTGTCCCTTTGAGGATGTTCTGTAGGACAACATCCCTGCTATAGTAAGCCACTCGGGTCACATTAAGGACTCATCCAGCCTGTCATACAGAATAGGAGAAACAGTGCATCTCTAATGAGTTTGAGCTTAGTTAAGGGGTTTCTCCTTCAGTCAACCACTAGCTGGTTTTACCATCCTACTTCACGGGATCTTCGATCACATAGAATAGGTTACCACTATGGTGTGACTTCAAGTGGGTCTTAAGCCCAACTCCCTCGATGCACCTTCTATCACATTGCGTGACAGACCCTTGGTAAATTGATTTGCCAGATTTTTGGACGTATTGACATAGTCCAATGCTATTACTCCGGAGTTTCTCAATTTTTTGACAGACTTCAACCGCCTTTTCACATGCCTTGTGGACTTCATGTTATCCTTGGAACTGTTCACTTTGACTATCATTGTTTGATTGTCACAGTTCATGGAAATAGTCGGTATGGGTTTTTCAACCACCGGTAAGTCCATCAGGAGCTCACGAAGCCATTCAACTTCAAATGTGGCGGTATCCAATGCTGTGAGTTCTGCTTCCATTGTTGACCTCGTTAAGATGGTCTGCTTGCAAGACTTCCATGAAGCAGCGCCACCTCCAAGTGAGAAAACATATCCACTTGTGGCATAAATCTCATTAGCAAAATCCAGTTGGCATCACAATAACCTTCAAGTACCCTAGGGTACACGGTATAGTGAATTCCATAACTCATGGTTCCTTTTAGATAGCGTAATACTCTTTCAAGAGCTTGCCAATGATCCTCTCCTGGGTTTGAAACAAACCGACTCAATTTGCTCACAGCATAGGAGATATCAGGCCTCATTGCGTTAGCTAAATACATAGGTGAACCAATTATTTGAGAATATCTCAATTGATCTCGTGCAATTCTCCGATTCTTTCTCAAAGATACGCTTGGATCATAAAGAGTTGGAGCAGGTGAGCACTCACTATAACCAAAGAGACTCAACACCTTTTCCACATAGTGGTTTTGCACAAGAGAAATCCCACCATTTCCTTCTTCTCTATGTAGCTTTATGTTAAGAATAACATCAGCCACACCCAAGTCTTTCATCTCAAAATTATTAGACAGAAAATCTTTTACTTCTTTGATCACATTCTCATTGTTACCAAAGATTAGAATATCATCTACATATAAGCACAAAATCACACCTTCTCCACCACCAAACCGATAATATACACATTTATCAGCTTCATTCACAACAAAGCCTGCTGATGTTAGTGTTTTATCAAATTTCTCATGCCACTATTTAGGTGCTTGCTTTAGGCCATACAAAGATTTTAATAACTTGCACACCTTTCCCTCTTGACCTTTTGCTATAAACCCATCAGGATGATCCATATAGATCTCTTCTTCAAGCTCTCCATTTAGGAAAGCTGTCTTAACGTCCATTTGATGAACGAAAAGACCATGTGAGCCAACCAAGGATAGTAGCACTCGAATAGTCGTAAGACGGGCTACAGGTGAATAAGTATCAAAATAATCTTCACCTTCTTTCTGGGTATAGCCTTTTGCAACAAGCCTTGCTTTGTACTTCTCAATAGTACCATCAGGCCTGAGTTTCTTTTTGAAAACCCATTCACATCCTACAGGTTTGCACCCATAAGGACGATCAACCACCTCCCAAGTACCATTTGACATTATGGAATCCATTTCACTTTGAACTGCTTCCTTCCATAAGTCTGCATCAGGAGAAGAATAAGCTTCTTCTATGGTTTTGGGGGTGTCATCCACAAGGTATATGATATAGTCATCGCCAAAGGATTTTGCAACTCTGCGCCTCTTACTCTTTCGAGTGACTATATCATTATCCTCCTCAGCAATATTCTCATGAGATTCATCAGCAACAATATTTTCAGGTTCAGGTGTCTCAAGAGATACAGAATCATGACTAGAATTGCTAGGTACATTTTTCATGGGAAATTCATCTTCAAAAAATGTAGTATCTCTCGATTCCATGATTGTGCCTTCCACCATATCAGGCACTTTGGAATTAATAATTAAAAATCTATATCCCACGTTGTGAATGGCGTAGCCGAGAAAGACACAATCAACGGTTTTGGGTCCAAGCTTTCGCTTTTTGTTAATTGGCACATTCACCTTTGCCAAACAACCCCATGTCCGTAGGTATGAGAGATTTAATCTCCTTTTCTCCCATTCCTCGAATGGTGTGACTTCTTTGTTCTTCATGGGCACTCGGTTTAGAACATGACATGCTGTCAATATTGCCTCACCCCACCATTCCTTAGATAGTCCCGCAGTGTCCGACATAGCGTTAACCAAATCTGTTAGAGTGCGGTTCTTTCTTTCGGCAATCCCATTGGACTGTGGGGAGTATGGCGGTGTTCTCTCATGAATTATATCGTGCTCCGCACAGTACTCAGAAAAATCATTTGAGAAGTATTCTCCTCCGCGATCGGACAGTAGCCTTTTGATTTTTCTCTTGAGGTGATTTTCTACCTCGACCTTATAGATTTTAAAATAATGTAGTGCTTCATCCTTCGATTTTAGCAAATATATGTAGCAAAATCTAGTGCAATCACCTATAAAAGTCATGAAATATATTTTGCCACCTTTAGTCAACTCTCCATTCATCTCGCACAAATCAGAGTGAATTAATTCTAGAGGTGCCAAGTTCCTCGCCGCAGCAGCCTTGCGAGGCTTGCACGGTTGTTTCGATTCAACACACACATGGCACTTAGAATTTTTGACTAAATTAAATTTCAGGATTAAATTTAAACCAACTAAGCAAGACATGCAACCAAAATTAATATAACATAACCGCGAATGCCAAATATTGGCCTCATCATGAGTATTAATATGGTTCACAAACTTAACAGTACTCTCACAAAGAGACAAGCGGAACAAGCCTCCGCTCTCATAGCCCTTCCCAATGAAAGTTCCAAACTTCGACAAGACACATTTATTCGACTCAAAAACTAGTTTGTGACCATCACGACAAAGTAAAGAGCCACTAATCAAGTTTTTCCTTATTGAGGGGACATGCTGCACGTTCTTCAGCTGCACGGTCTTTCCCGAAGTAAGCTTCAGATCAACCGTACCAACACCATGAACAGAAGCACGTGCTCTGTTTCCCATCAACAAGGAGGCAGCCCGCCCGACCTAATAAGAAGAAAACAAGGATTTATCAGCACATACATGTATATTGGCTCTTGTATCAATCCACCAATCTGGTGAATTGAAAACTGAAAGTACTGTATGGAGTGAATTACCATACCTCGAGGTTCCTCCTTCAGCCTCAACCATGTTTACTGATTTCTTCTGATTTGGCTTCCACTTTGCATCTAGGCAATCTCTAGCAAAATGCCCAGTCTTGTCACAAGTGAAGCAGTTGTCTTTCTCCTTGTCCTTCTTCTTGAAAGAAGTAGTGTTCTTTGGTTTCACATCTTACTGGTTTTTCTTCTTCTGTGGTTTAGAACGATTCTTTTGCACCACATGTGCGCTAGAACCACCCTCTGCAACTTTCTTTCCCTTGACATCTTTTGCCCTTGCCTTATCTTCCACATCAAGAGTACCAATGAGTTGAGTAACATCAAACTCCCTTCTCTTGTGTTTCAGAGAGGTTGCAAATTCTGTCCAAGAAGGTGGCAATTTTGCAATCATGCATCCAGCCACAAACTTGTCAGGGAGATCACAGCCATGCATCTCGAGATCTTTCACTAGCGCTTGTATTTCATGAGCTTGTTCCACTACCGAGTGGTCATCGACCATCCGATAGTCATGAAACTGCTCCATGACATACAACTCAGAGCCAACATCAGAAACTCCATAGTGTTGCTCAAGTGCATCCCGCATTTCTTTACCAGACTGCAGAGGTACATACGCATCAACTATGGTGTCACCAAGCACGCTTAGTAGTCTTGCTCTGAACCTCACATCAGCATCGTGGAACGCATTATCCTCCTTAGGAGTATGCGGACCAACAGCTCTAGGTTCGACCACAAAGAAGCAATGCATGGAAGTCATCCATAATATGCACCTCTGGCGTCATCTCTTGTAATTAGAGCCATAAAAAACATTGGGTTTCAACATGCTCGCAAAGCCAATACTCGTAAAAGGCCTATAACGTTTTTGGATTGTTGGAATATTAGCCATTTTAACGAGTAATGTAATCCAGAAAAATAAAAGTAGAAACTTAACAGAGACAAAGTTCATGACAAAATGTGATCTAGCACAGTATGCGAATATGTAGATAATAAGCGAAACAGTAAGCAATAGATTGTACCCAGCGGCATTCATGCTGGCGCTAGTCGACATAGCGCTTGTCGGTGTAGTCGTCCCGCTCGGTGCAGTGCAGAAAGGATGCAGTGTCGATCTTCGCTCCCTCCAGCAGCGCTCCAATCACGTTTAGGAAGACGAACAGTAGCGAGTAGTCATGTTGAAGGCACTCCCCAAAAACATTATCGCCGGTCTTCACCCGAGCAGATGAACTCCAACTCCGACGAACGTCCCGGAGGCTCCTACTCTCCCACGATCCTGTGCGCGCAAGCCATGGGACGGGAAGCTCTACTGCAGCAAGTTGTGTTCTGTGTTCTCTCAGCTCGAGGGACTATAGTTCTCAGGTAAGCCAAGGGTTAGGAGGGGAAGGGGCTCGAGGCACTGACTATAGTTCTCGGGTATGCCAAGGGTCAGGAGGGGAAGGGGCTCGAGGGACTATAGTTCTCGGGTAAGCCAAGGGTCGGGAGGGGAAGGGGCGCCGACGCAGCCAGGAGTCGAAGTGCTTCAACACTTATGGGATCTCTTCGCATTAAAAAGGAAGTAGAAAACCTTTCCCGTCACGCACGCCACCGTCCGTCTAGCGGTAGGTGTGCGTGCGTGTGTGGCATCGTTTTGTCCCCTTCTCAACCACTCAATAGAGATGGAACAAAGTCCAGCATATAAGTTGAGACTAAGGGCGTCTCCAATCGTATGAGCTAGCACTAGCTCTAAGCTGATGAATTTAAACGAGAAAAGAGTGCAACAACTAGCTTTGAATATTGTGCAGTGAGAGAACAGTGTATTGGGAATTGAGCGAGCTTATCTCTTCTCTCCTAGTTAGTCTCTTGTCTTTTGCAATGTTTCATGATTAAAAAATTAGTTTCACTAGCTCTAAGCTAGATTGTTGGAGACGCCCTAAACCACGTCAATTGTCATGCCGGTATTATTTTTTTAAAACCAAAGAGATATCAGGATTATTAGTCATTAAATGGGCTAAGCCCAATTAATTATCCAATAGATAGACAATGGAACCCAATCCCCAGTTAGATGAAAAAGGCAAGAAGATTCTGATTGGATCAAGGCGCCTGCTATAAAAATAAAATAGTATCCAACAGATCGATGACCTCAATAATCCCCGGTCCAGGATCTCAGAGGTTCACTCTCTACTGTCACTTGACTCACTTCTAACTTCTAAGGGCAAAGAGCAATTGGCATCATTGGCATCTTGGTTCTTTACAATCACTAGATCAGGGGCCTGTTTGGATGGTGGGGTAAATGAGGTAAATGGGGCAAATTTACCCCTAAGGTGCCAAACATGTGGTGCAAATGTGGTGGGGCAAATGTTTTGCCCCCCTAATTCTATTTACCCCTAAAAGGTAGCAAATTGGAGCAAATTTGTGGTGGGTCCCGCTCTCCCTCTTCATCCACATCCACATTTACCACTTCATCCAAACACCCCAGGGGGCAAATATTAGTAGGGGCAAATCATTTTCCTTGGGGTAAATATTTACCCCTACCATCCAAACAGTGCCCAGGTTTGTTTTCAAGTATTGCCTCATAGAAATTATATCCTTATCCTGCATTATAATGCTCTGCTATGGAAGATACATAACTAACCCGGGCAATATACATGTCCTAACTGATTTAGTCACCAGCCTCCATTGTTACAAATCAATGTTTTGACTTAGTGTCTTTTAATAATCTTAAAATTATTACACAACGAAGAGAAAAAAAGAAGAAAAACTGTGATTGGATCAAGACGCCCGCTATAAAATATCCAACAGATCGAGGAGATCAATTATCCCCGGTCTGCTCTCTAACCTCTAATGTACTCACCCTTCAAAAATTTAAGTCGTTTTAACTTTTCTAAACGCTTAGATACAAAGCAACACATCACACCATATAATGGCAAACAACAATATTATAAATCCGGTAGTAGTTGAGTTATTCATTTGGGACAAAGCAAGCAGACACACAAACACTGCCAAATATCCATGATCCTTTTACAGACGCTACAGCTACTAAAAACACTGAACTCAAAGGGAGAGTATGTGATCTACCAACTTATCAACAGACTGCTGAGAAGATCCGCTACTCTCAAGACACACCCTCACCTTCTCCTTCAACTCCTTCGCTCGTCCCCTGATCTCCGCTCCCTCACCATCTTCTTCCTCCATCAGCTTCCTGACCGCCTTCTCGATCTTCCCTCGCTCAAGGGCACCCTCCACCAAAATCCCAGTTCTCCACGCATCCGCCACGTACCTCCCGGTCGCCAGCTGATCTCCGAAGATAGGTCTCGACAGCATCGGCACCCCCTCGTATATGCTCTCCAACGTGGAGTTCCATCCGTTGTGAGTCCAGAAGCCGCCCACCGCAGGGTGGGCTAGCACCTCCTGCTGCGGCGCCCACTCGATCACCTTCCCCCTACCCTCCACCGCCGCCTCGAACCCTTCCGGGAGCTCCAGCTTCTCCACCCCGAGCACGAGGCCGCGCCGGACGACCCATAGGAACGGCTTGTCAGTGCTCGCTAAACCCCACGCGATCTCCGTGAACTCATCTTGGGTGACATGAACGACGCTACCGAAGCTCACGTACAGCACGGAACCGGGCGCCTGCGCGTCCAGCCACTCGATGCAGCTCCGGTCCTGGTCGAGTAGGCTGGTCTCGCCGCCGTCGTTGGAGGTGATGAGCTTGTGGAGTGGACCGACGGCGAAGGGCGGTATGCCTTTGGGGGCGAGCTCGTCGCGGATCATCCGGAGCTCGTCGGGTTCGAGAGCTTCGAACGTGTTGAGGATTGCGCCGTTGGAGTTTGTTGTGGTCTCCGTGGCAAGATTCAGGATCTTCTGCCCGATTTCCTTGCTGGGGAGCTTGCTTGGGTCGAACAGGTCCCTGACTTGTAGTGGTGGCAGCTCCTTTATCGGCATGTGCAGGTTGGATTCTGAAATGGTGAATCGGAAGTAATGTAAAACGATGTCATATACAGTGAAAATGTGCCCATTAGTACAGGTAAATTGGGTGGTTGGATGAGAGTGCTCAGAATCAACTTAGGCAATTGAGGGACATCCTCACATCCTGTGCTTTGGGCCAACAAAAAGATAGACCCATTTGGATCTGGGAAGCAAAAAGAAAATTTTCTGTCAAATCTATGTATGCTCACTTGTGTAGTGCTGAAACTGAAAAACCTAATAAAAACCTGTGGAAAGCCAAAATACCTTTGAAAGTCAAGATTTTTATGTGGTTAGTCCAGTTGAATGCAATACTGACGAAAGATAACCTTGCCAAAAGATGATAACCTTGCCAAAAGAAAGTGGCGGGGGGATAAAAGATGTAGTTTTTGCAATGAAGAGGAAAGTAAGTTCACCTTTTCTTTGAGTGCTACCTTGCCGGATATATCCGGAGTCCGATAACATGGGTAATTGGAGTTAATCGCAGCCGTCGAACCCGTCTCAATACCGGGACCGGAGCAATATGTTTCTTCCGGCTAATAAAAAATTCATATGGTGGGGCTTTCGGTACTGTCTGCTGGGCTGTGTGGAAAACCCGCAACAGGGTGTGTTTTGAGGGGAAACGTGTTAGATCTCCTACTGAGATCATTTGCTTAGCTTCGTCTTTGATTTCTTATTGGGCAGGTCTTCAGAAGGATGACACGAAGGAGGTGCTGGAAGCTGGTGCAGAGATGCTCAAAACGCGGCGCTGGCTTTCCACACTCAGATGTTGCATCAAGCTGAGCCGGGAGCAGGGGCGGTGCTGCTGCAGTAGGGAGCTGCTGAATCATCTTGTTGAAGATTGGAGGAAAAAGTTTAATCTGTGTGGGTGTTAAGCTGGTGTTTGCGCGTGGTAGCTGGTTCTCGGATGGTTAGGCGGTAGAAACTCTTTCAAGCGGTTTTGCTGAAAAACTGTCTGTGGTCTTTTGTTAGCGTCATCGGTTGTTCCGCCCCCCTCAGTAGGGATTGCCCTGTGTGCAATTTCGCTGCTGAGGGTTTAGAAAACCTGCTGTAGTTGTCTTGATCGTTTTTAATTTGAACCAAAGACTTTGTAATTCCGTTACATCAGTAATGAAATTCGGGCGTAGCCCTTGGTGGAAAAAGTACAGGTAAATTGACCTGTAAGTTTCAAGTGTGTATCAAGATTTATTGGGGGGAAATTCATTTGAAACAGAGCTAGAAACAGAGGAAGATGCTGCACCGTATCGTATGGTCTCCTGTTGGTTGCTAACCTGACGATGGCAGATAGCCCTTGTCGTGGAGCATGTCGTAGGACCTGAACAACCGGAAGCATGCGGCGCTGCCGGTGTGCAGGACGAGCGTGGGCAGCCCGAGCCCGGCGGCGGCCTTCTGCGCGGCGGTGAGGGTGGAGTCGATGACCAGGCACGCAAGCCGGGGCTCCTCCTCCTTCTCCGCGGCCGTCTTCAGGAGCGACGCGAGCGCGCTGCGGACGTGGCCCGAGGCCTCCATGGCGGCATTGAGGGCGAGGATCTTGGCGATGCCGCCGACGGCAGCCTCCGAGACGGCGTCGGGAACCTCGACGAAGGCGAACCCCGGCGGGTGGCGCCCCGGATCCGGCGCGTTGAAGGCCGTGTGAAGGACGGTGACGGGATAGACTAGGATGCCTCGACGATGCCTCCGGCCGATCGGTGCTCCGGCTTGAGAGCTTGGTGTTGCTATATATATTTAAAAAGTGGCAAGCATTGATCTATTATCCATGACGTCAGTTGATCAGTATACTATGCTGGGAGCTTCGGAGGAAACTTCGTAACGCCATGGATGCGCGTGCTCTCGAAGCTCTACAGTACAGGGATATCATAACAAATAGACGGATTGGTCAAAGCTGACTGGCCACTGTCAAGACAGGCAGAAATGGGCAACGGTTGACGGATCTTAGAAGAAGATTGTCGATTCTTTTTTCCCCAACTGATGGATCAGAAAGAGAGCACCCAATTAATCGGAAGAAAATCAGGTGTGCGCGGGGCGCTCAGTGCGCACCCCCTTTGGCGATGTGGGATTGGATAGGAGTCCTGCACGTGCTCGAGGCTCGACCGGCTAGCGCTGCCTCGCACGTGACGACTCGCGTGCTCCCACACGCGACCCTTCGCGCTGCTCGTGCTGCTCCGGTCCCGCACGAAGTCTTCGGCAATGAACATCACCACGTACCGGTAACTCGAGGTGCAGGTGCGGCGAGTCCACAAACCCGTCCCACAAAATTATCCTTCGTGGACATTGCACCCGAGACCCTCATAACTTCGGCGAGACCTAGCAGCCACTGCTGCCATCGCCGCCGTGCTCTCCTCCAGCGTTGATCAGTATACTATGCTGGGAGCTTTGGAGGAAACTTCGTAACGCCATGGATACGCGTGCTCTCGAAGCTCTACAGTACAGGGATATCATAACAAATAAACAGGCTACGCATCACCACGAGGGGGTGCGCACGCCGAACGCTGTGCGCCCCGCGCACACCAGATTTTCTTCCCAATTAACACGAATTGTTCATGGACGATTAAATTCAACATGGCTAAGAATATCAGCCATTAATTTCTTCTCTCAAACACATGCATACTGCAGAAGGTTCACAGAGACATTATGTAGCTAACTACCTTATCAATGGCGGCCTGAGAAGACCCAGACCTCTCCACCAAGCAATCCGCCACCTTCCCCCTAAGCACCTCCGCTCTCGCCCTCATCTCAGCACCCTCCCTCCCACCACCCATAAGCTTCCTCACAGCGCCCTCGACCTCCCCTCTCCCCAGCTCGCCTTCCAGCTGAAACCCGACGCCCCACACCTTCTCCACGTACCTCGCGTTCATCATCTGGTCCACCGCGTCGGGCCTGCAGATCATGGGGACCCCCTCGCTGAGGCTCTCCAGCGTCGAGTTCCACCCGCAGTGCGTCCAGAACCCGCCCACCGCCGCGTGGGCCAGCACCTCCTGCTGCGGCGCCCACCGGATCACCACGCCCCTGCCCCTGACGGCGTCCTCGAAACCATCGGGAAGCTGCGGCGAGGTGTCGGTGTCGTGCACTAGGTTGGGCCGGACGACCCAGAGGAAAGGGTGGCCGCTGTTGGCCAGTCCCCAGGCCACCTCGACGAACTCGCCGGAATCCATGGCGGCCAGGCTCCCGAAGCTCACGTACAGCACCGACCCGGGGGCCTGGGTGTCCAGCCACTCGATGCAGCTGTAGTCCTGGTCCAGGAGGCTGCTCCCGGTGTTCCTCGAGGAGAGCTTGTGGAGAGGGCCGGCGGCGAGGAGGAAGGGCAGGTCGAGCTCGCCGCCGCGGAGCTTCTGCAGCTCGGCTGGCTCCAGGGCCTCCAAGGTGTTGATGATGACGCCCGAGCAGTTCCGCACGGTCTCGGTGATCCGCGCGATGACCTCGCGGAGCATCTCGTGGCTGCTGATCTTGGTTTGGAAGAGGTCCCTCACTCGGAGAGGCGGCAGCTCCGGCACCGGCATGTCGAGCTGCGACGACTCTTGGGACGGAGGCAGGTAGCCCTTGTCGTGGAGCATGGGGTAGGCGAGGAAGCACCGCAGGCACGCTGCGCTGCCGGTGCGCAGCACCACCGTCGGCAGGCCGAGCTCCTCGGCGGCCCGCTGCACGGCGAGGAGGTTGGCGTCGATGACGAGGCACGCGGCGCCGACGGGCGCCTCGAGCTCGGCGGCGAGCGCGGACGCCAGGGCGGCCCGCACGGGCGACGGCGACGCCTCCATGGCGGCGTTGATGGCTAGGATGACGTCGATGATCCTGCCCGTCGCGGCGACGTCGGCGGGGACGCCGTCGGGGACCTCGACGAAGCGGAACTCCGGGTGGCGCGCCGGGTCCAGGGCGTTGAAGCGCGTGTGGAGCACGGTGACGGCGAGGCCCGCTCGGGCGTGGAGCGCGCCGGCGAGGTGCATCATCGGGTCGATGTGGCCCTGGAAGGGCAGCGGGAACACCAGCACCCGGCGCGGTGGCTCTCCGCCGTTGCGCGGACCCTGGACGCCGCCGGCGGCCATGGCTAGCTAGCTGTGCGTGCGCGCCTTGTTGGGCGTGTGCTGCTCTAGTGGAGCGAGGTACTGGTCAGTGGTGAGTGAGGAGCACTGCTCGATCCCCAAACACAAGTCGATCTGAACGTGACGACACATCATTGGAGGCGGCAGCTTTGGTTTATGCGCGTCGTATCGTAGTACGTGCACGTTTGCAACAGATTCGTCCTGGAGGAGAATTATTAGGAGCTGCAATTTAAGGATCACTAGGCGCCAACGCCCGGGCGTGGCGGCTAGCTATGCGATCAATCATGCACCCATGTCGCGTTTGAACCCATCACGTCATTGCTGACACTGCGTGTAGGTAGCTTGGGCAACTTCAACGTTTAGACCGAGTGCAATGTTTTGCCTCCGGCTCGCAATTATGCCTTCCACACTTCTCAACAACCGAGACAAAAGGGGAGCCAAACTGCCTTCCAACGAGAGAGAAGATGCACTCCCACTCCCCTCCAAGTCAAACGGCAAGAGTGTTGGGTGAGTATTGGCGTCGTCCGGGCGTGGGGCTGGTCGGGTGGAGCAGACGAGCAGGAGGAGTTGGGGAGGAGCAAAAATGGCGGCGGTTGGGCGTGGGGCTGACCATGCGAGATTCCGAGGCCGCGGAGAGGAGGGAGCTCCGGCGCAGGGAGGAAGGAACTATGACGCCACCGCGATGACCTCCCCCACCGCCAAATCCATGGCTGCCGCTCGCCGCCCCTCGCCGGCAATGACCTTCCTCTCCAGTGACGACCTCTCCTATCCCCCGAATCGAGGAGGCCGCTGTCGGGCATACACCCCGGGTACTCATGCAAGGAAGGAAGAAGACGGACTCCTACTTAGAATTCCCCCCCGTAATCCTATTAGGACTCGTTCGTGTAATCCTACTAGGACTCCTGCCTTGTAACCGACTAGGAACCCGCCCCCTGGACTATATAAAGGAGGGCCGGGTACCTAGCCGGGTACCTGATCTCAACCCAACACCAAGCACAGGGCGCCATACTTGATCCCCCAAACGGGACGTAGGGTTCGCCACCTTGGCGACCCGAACCGTATAAATCTTGTGTCATGTGTCCTTGCGCATACCTTCGAGTTCTCGGTCTCCCGATCACGATCCTCACCGCACAATCTACTACCTCGGGTACCCCCTTGGTAGGTTTGCCGGTCTAAAACACCGACAGTGCCCCTCGTCGCCTCCGCCTCGGGCCACCGCGAGAAGGCCGCGTGGATCCTGGTGGAGCAAAGGAGCAGGGGAAGGGTTGTGGTGGCAGAGGAGCAGAGGAGGTAGCAGAGGAGGGACCGCGATGGCGTTGGGGGCGAAGCGGCGGTGGAGGCACGGTGCGGGGCGGGCCGGATGGAGCAGGAGAGGAGATGTGTTTGCGCTGTCTCTTTTGGAGACATCGTGATTTCAAGGGAGGGCAAAGTACTGTGCACGAGCGGCAAAGCTGGATTTGCCTCTCCAAATTGCAATGTGAGCTTGAGAAGCTTCTGGCCCAATGGGTCCGTAAAACTCACTTGGATAAGCCGTATTATTAAACCGGACAAAACAACAAGTGATAAAACCAAAAACGGATAAAACACCTAAACTATAAGATAAGTAAGCTTCGCCGGACCATATAAACGCACGACAAACCCATGCAAAGGGTTTAGTTAAGATATGCCAAATTCCTCCAAGTACACAAATGGAACCCAACCATACATGTCCCCCACTTATATGTTGGAGTCAGCCATCGTTCAAACTTTTTTATTAATGTGGGACCTATGCGAATGTGTCAAATTGGAAAATTTTTGCTCCAGCGTGAAGCACAGTCTAGCACCAGTGTAGGACGCATATCATAATTATAGACATCCGATTTCTTATGCTCGTCTGCTCTCTTATTGGTTTGTTCCACGTTTTCTCTCCATTTGGTTGAGCTCCCGGTGCTCTGCTAGCACCATGCAGAAAAATCGCTCAAACTTATCGCACTTAACAAGCTCTCTATTTCTTCTCCAGCACCCTCTTAAATTAAAAAATGGAGCTGCCCGTCCAGGAACGCAGCAGATGTGATGAGCTGGACAGGGGCTTGATCGTACGACTGTGAAAGAACCTGCTGCTAGCTTGTTGCTGACGAGTAACTTCTCGATCTTAACCTTGCAAATGACAATACGGACCGACGGCGAGGTAGTGTGGTTAGTCTGATGCTGATGGCTTCAAATATGTTTGCAACTCCTGCAAAACAATGTAGGAGTCTGTCTTTGCCAGGCGTATCATTGGAGCAATACGATGACACAATGCAAGTCTTTCTTCTGTCACAATAGCTAGGGAATACCTGCTGACAACAAAACGACAATAATTCTCCCAAATTAATTAATCCTGTCGCCATCAGCTACTCGTAGCAGCAAAGCCAGCAGTTCATGACATGGCTGCCTCTCGCTTGCTCTTCTGTCTTCACTTGAGCTCACGCGCCCCGCCGCTCATCGACCACCGTTGGCAGGGGCTCTATATATGCTGGAAGGTGATAAGTATTGAAACTCCCTATATATATATATATATATATATATCTACCGAAAGGTGGATAAGTACTATTAAAATTATAAACTCATTTAGCTAAATAAAGAGCCATTCGGTTTATGGTGGTGATGGTGATTAGTCTTTGGTTTGTTCACGAGAGAAAATCTTCTTTGGTTATTTACGTTCTCATTTAGTTCTTTGATGTGGTTCGTTCTGCGAAAAAAATCTTCTTGGTTTGGTGGTGATAAGCCGAGCGAACAGTGACAGTCCACCAAAGCTAACAACCCGGTAATAATTCATTCAACATTTTTAGCAATTAATAAATGTTGAGCAACATTTTTAAAGAAAACCGGACCAACATTTTTCTGAAATGTTGAATCAACACTTTTTTTACCAATGTTGTCAACATTTTTTGAAAAATGTTGGCAGATATTTTCTGAATCAACATTTTTCGAAATGTTGTACCGATAATTTTGGGATCGGCACTGCTAGCGCCCGGACGTCCGATCCGGGCGCTAGCGTCGGACGGATCGTGAGCCGCAGGATCTGGATCAAGACCTCTATCAGCCGTCGATCGGGCGAGGCGCGCGTTCAATGTTGCGAAAAACTTTTAAGATGTTGCGGAAGTTATTATTCAATGTTGCGAACCTCGTCCGTGCAACATCCAACGAGAGAAGTTTCCATCGATGTTGCGAGTTTATGTGTGTCATGTTGCGAGCGGAAGGGTTCGCAATATTCGGTGTTTCGGGGAAAAATAGCCCGGGGTCGCACGGGCTCTCTTCCCCCCCCGGCTCGCGGCTCCCGCGGGGGGGGGGGGGGGGGTGAGGGGCGGCGCCAAACCTAGGTTCTCTCGCTCACCGTGAGGGTCATGGCGCATATCCTCCAGGGAATCGAGTGCCCCCCATCGGGTGAAGCCTTCTCCGACCGCACTGAACACAAGGTTGGACGGATTGTTGGAAGGCGATCTTCAGATCCGGTGAAGATGCCCATCGATACACACCTAGGTTCGTCGAGCGGCTACCATGGGAGAGTTGCGGCTACTGCGCCCAACACCGCGGGGGCAGTGCTCCCGGGATCGTCAGCTGGGCAGGTTGGGGATCCGCCCCCGCATCCCCGCATACACCTCCCCCCTTCAATGTTTGCTTTTGCATCAAAATTTCTTGCGATGTTGGTAGGCGAGGAACCCCATGTTTTGCGCGATGTTGGAATTTTGGCGACTTCGCTACTTGTTTTGGATCCTATTGCTGCAACTTTTGATGTTGCAAAGTGTTTGCATCATCGAAACATTTTTGTATGCCGCTTGCAACACGTGATTTACCCCGTTGCGACATAAAATTCTGTAGGTGCGTGATTGGAATCTGCTGCCCTGGACTGCAGCAAGCTCGAGCGGCAACAGCGCGCCCGCACCCTACAACACGGTGTCAATGCCTCCGTCGTCATCCGCAAAGCGGAGTTAGGTCCACCGCCGCCGTGCAAAAAATGTTGTTAGCTTGTTTTAGATCTTTTTGCTAGTTGTTTTAGATCCTTTTGCTGCACCTTTTGATGTTTCAAACTTTTGATGTTGCGTAGCGATGTTGCTTGGTTTTTTAATGATCGAAACATTTTGGTATGTCATTTGCAACATGTGATTAACCTGTTTGCAACATCAATTTCGTAGGTGCGTGATTTGAATCTGCTGCCCCCAAGCTCGAGCGGCAACGGTGTGGGCATTACAAATGTTTAGGCTAACTCGGCCGAGCATGTGCAAGTAATGGTTGGAGAATATGAGGTCTATTTTGAGGATGAGGATGTTGTGTGCTCACAACCGGTGCGGCCGTGTATTGGTATGGAATTTGACACGGTAGAAGAAGCACAAAGAGTGTACAACGACTATGCTTTCAAAATGGGTTTTAGCATCGGGGTCGCTTCGAGCGAGAATCGGCGGAAAAAGAGGTAGCAAAGAGCGATCGAAAAGAATGGGAATGCTCCCATGCTAGGAAGCCAACTCAGGACACAGAGGATGAAACCAACTCGGGGGCTTCGACAAATGACACAACTAAATCAGAAGGTACAAAAAAGAGGGCAGCAAACGCTGTATCAACCACGTCAACAAGGAAGCGCAACACCATCAAAAAGTTTGATTGCAAAGCTCATATGGCTTGGGAAAAGAGATGGGAAGTGGAGAGTAATTGTAATGCAGCCTGAGCATAGCCACCCTCTTGTGAAGGGGGTTGGGGTGAGGAAACATTTGAGGTCCCACCGGAGCATATCGTGGGCTGACTATGAGTTGCTGAAAACATTACACCACGAAACATCGGCACCATGCGGATAATGAGGATTCTTGGTGATTTCCATGGTGGGATTGCAACCTTACTTTCGGCGGCAAGGATGTATCGAACATGAGGACGCGCTTGAGGGGGAGTTCGAGCTATAGAGACATGGATGCGACATTGGAGTATTTCCGAAGCGACAAGGTCGAAAGTCCTTCCTTCTACTACGCTACAATGATTGACGCGAGATAATGCTTTGCGGGGCCTATTTTGGGTTGATGGCGGGACAAGGGAGGCTGTACAAGAGTTTTGGTGATTGCATATTCCTGGACACAACATTTTGCACGAATAGATACGGCATGCCGTTTGCGCCTATTGTTGGGATAAACAACCACCTACAAAGCATATTGCTTGGGTGTGCGTTCTTTGCTCGATGAAACAACTGAAACATTTGTTTGGATGTTGGAGAGGTTGAAGGAAGCGATGGGTGGAAGAGAGCCAACCAACATAATGACAGACCAGGATAAAGCAATGAAAGCGGCGATAACTATAGTCTTCCCAAAGGCAGTCCACAGATGTTGCAAGTGGCACGTGCTGAGCAAAGCTACCGAGAAGTTTGCGTGGTTGATCAGTCATGAGAAGGACTTCGCAAAAGAGTTCGATTACTGTGTGAACCGCACTGAAACAAAAGAAGAGTATGAGGGTTGGTGGGCGATGTTGGGGGAAAAGTACAAGCTGCAAGACAATGAGTTCTTCCAAAGCATTTCAGCGACACGAAGCATGTGGGCCCCTGCGTACTTCAGAAGGGACTTCTTCCCTTTCACAGGCACAACGGGGAAGGTCCGAAAGCATGAAATCATTATTCAAAAAAGTCATCCACCCTCAAGACTCGGTCTTTGCAGATTCGTGACACAATATGACTACATCATGGACACCGGAGCCGAAAGAGAAAACAAAGAGCGATGCAATGGGGCGATTTCGGACCCCCCACCGTGGGGGAGGTACTCTTTCGAGAAGCGAGCGGCGCAATTCTACCTTGGTGAAGTGTTTGGTAAATTTCAAGAGTTCTTTGCGTGATTCAACAAGATTCAAGATAGGAGGGGTTACTGCTTGATGACCAAGGTTGGTCCTTTCAAGTTGTGCACCCGACGTCCGTCGAGTCCGCACGGTGTCGGTCGATAGACATGCAACAAAATATACGTGCTCGTGCAACATGTTTGATCGTGATGGTGCGCTCTGCCCACACATATTGAAAGTGTTCACGAATAGGGATGTTGATGTAATTCCGGAAAGGTATCTACTTCAAAGGTGGTCGAAGGAAGCGACAACAAAGGTGCCGAACGCCTCTCGGGTCTGAACCAACATTTGGTGTCCCGGCAACAAACAAGTTGAGGTACAATGCATTGTGTAGGAAGATGACCTCCTTGGCAGCAGAAGCTTGTTTGGGTGTTGAGAAGTACACCATTGTTTCAGCTGGTATAGATAAGTTGTTTGAGACGGTGAGGGCGGCAAAGGACTCATCGACAATTCAACTTGGAGTTGAGGATGGTGTTGCGGTCAATGTTACGGAAAATCAAAAACCCATTTTGAAGGTGAAGAATCCACCAAGAATAAACAGCAAAGGGCGCCCAAAAGAGAAGGTGGACAGGTTCAAGTCTATAGTGATGCAAGCTAGGGAGAAAGCAATGAAAAAGAAGGGCAAGCCTAAGAGTGCAGCGAAGAAACCATGCTCCTATTGCTACGAAGTTGGTCATAGTGTACAGACCTGTGAGTACATGGCCAAAGCAGAGGCGCTTAGGGCGGAGCTGAGGGAAACAGAACTGAAGCTTTGAATTAAATTATTTTGTATCTTTGTGTCCATTTGAGTTGATCTTGTGAAACAACATAATGTATATGCTGCAACATTTCATTTTATCAAACTTAATTTTTTTTGTGTTTTGCAGAAGCAAAACAAATACGTACTTGATGTCATGTAAAAAATCACTTCATGTTGTGTTTGTTATTAGAAGATGTTTCAGAAGGTGTTAGCTAATGTTGGGGTAGTAAAGGTGGAAAGTGAATAATTAAAACACTTCATGTTGTGTTTGTTATTATAAGATGTTTCGAAAGATGTTGGCATAAATGTTGGGATGGGGAGGTGGAAAAGGTGGAAAGGGGATAATTAAAACACTTCATGTTGTGTTTGTTATTATAAGATGTTTCAGAAGGTGTTAGCTAATGTTTGGGGTAGTAAAGGTGGAAAGTGGATAATTAAATCCCTTCATGTTGTGTTTGTTATTATAAGATGTTTCAGAAGGTATTAGCTAATGTTTTGGGGCAAATATGGGAAACTGGATAATGCAACATCTTCGAAAAGTGATGTGCAACAATCAGAACATGCTGCAGCAAACATCATGAAAACCGTGTGTTTTACATAGAGTAGATGAATAACTAGAATCTCTGAAAAAAGGTTCACAAGTCTGAAAAAGGTCTCTGAAAAAACTACTGGAACAGAAGGTATTCTACTACACAAAGGTGTGAGCCATTTCTACTTGTTCTTGCAATGCTTTTCCACAAACTCGCTCAACTTGACTTCGTTGCTTGAGGAAAGTAGAAGTACGGCTGCACTAACTTTCCTGTAATCGCCCATCATGTGCTGAAAAAAGAGAAAAGGACATTACTTCATGTATAAAAAAATCATTCATTTTTTAAAAAAATGAAGGCTTGTGAAAGCTTGAATGAAAAGGAAAAAAGAGATGATTAGTATGTTGCGGCTATTACGGCGGCAATGACGTTTCCGTCTTCTTCCCGTTCCAAGACTCGATATAAAGCATGGTGTACGGTCCACAATCATGCCTATGGGGAAAAGGAAAAAAATATTGAGACATTGATTCTAAAATATTTATCGAAACATTTATAATTTGCCTTTGAAACATGTGGAAGCATCGATGCAACATGAATTGGGAGAACATTGGTTGTCCGGAAAAATTGTTCGGAACATTTAAAAATCAAGTTTGAAACATTATCATTCTTAGCTTTGAATCATTGTGGTTGTACGGAATAAAAAATGTTCCGCAACATTTCTAATTCAAGTTTGGAACATTTCTAATGCGAGTTCACAACATCTAACATAAAAAAAGGGTTTTGTTTATTTTTCAGTGAACTTACAAATTATCTTGCTGAGGGTAGTCCTTGGGGTAATTCCAAACAAACCGAGACACATCTTTCTTCAAAACATTGGAGTTCAGGCAAGCTCTAGAGAAGTTAGTGACCTAGTTATAAACAAAACAAAAAATGAATGTTAATTATTGAAATTGGTCGAACGGGAAAAGCAACTATGTAAAAAAAGGATAAAAAAAGGATGAACAAAGGCAAGTTAAAAATGTTGGATTCGCAAACAAAACATATTGTGTCTTGCGATGCATTTAATGGGTTGAACCAGGAAATTTGCTGAAGAAACATATTAATGCAGACAAGTACCCAATGACGTTCTTGGACATTGGGGAAGAAAAGCTACAAAGAAACATGAAGCTATAATCAAAATGTTTGCAAAAAAACAAAAAACAAAAAGACAAAAAAGGGGATTTGGTTTAGCAACACAGTACCAGGTCCATCTTAGAAAAATCCCATGTCTTGTCCAGCATGGTTAGCATCCTGTTGCAGCTATCATCAATGAATTTGTCGGGGTCGATGATTAGCTTATCCTTAATAGAGGGAAAAAGAAGCAACAAAAGGTTAGAAAAAACTAAAAACTAAAGTAGAGAAATAGTGGTGCTTGAAAAAAAGATAGAGATAACAAGAAAGGATACTAACAGTGAGTACGGCTGAGAAAGCATATTTCTTGACAACATTATTGTCCTTTACACGAAGTTCAGCTTCTTCAATGTTGAACTGATTGGTCCAAAGGGTCATGACCTCGTTGTTAATTAAGCCCTTTGGCTTAAACGACTTGTAGAACTCCTCATAGCACACATGGAAACCGCCTATTTTAACAAAAACGATCTTGTGTGGAACCAACATGAGTAGAATGAGTGTAAAAAAAACATATTGTGAAACATCTACACGATCTTCGCCGCAACATGTATTTAACAAGTGTGAAACATTTTAAATCTAGGGTTGCAACATCTAAACAATACTTACCGCAACATGTGTTCGAGAAAATGGTGGCTATAAAAAAAATGCCCGAAACAATTTAAATGTAGGCCTACAACATCTAATAACCCTTTGCTAAAGCATGTCTTTGGAACATTTTATATCTAAGATTGCAACATCTAAGCACTACTACCGCAACATGTGTTTAAAAAAAATGATGGTATGGCTGAAACATTTTAAAACTAAGACTACAACATCTACAAAGCATTGATGTAACATGTATTTTAAAAAATGTAAAACTGAGCAATAGTTGACAGGTCTGAAACATTTTAAAACTAAGCCTGCAACATCTACTTTGTGTTGCTGCAACATGTAAAAACTGGAAGTTGGGTGCTAGAATGAAGGCGAATTGTAAGAGTTAGCTTACGCTTCTAAGATCTCTTCTTTGGTCACCGGCTTCTTCAAAACTCTTTTGCTGATGTACTTCTCATACACGGATTTTGTTTCTTCGTCCAACTTCAATTTCTTCAATTTCTTTCCTTGATTCAAATTGATGGCAGCCCGCTTCCTCCTGTTTTTCTTGTCATTTGTGCTTGAGCCGGGCTTGTTTGCTTCCCTATCTTGGACAATTGTTACAGCTGAAAAGAAAAAAGAAAAACAAAATGAAAATACATAAAAATTGCAGAATCTGCAAAAAAAGGAGAGCTAGCAGAAAATAGCAGGAAAAATAGAAAAGAAGGAAGGAGGAGGGGGCACCTTTGCGCGTGATTTCTGGTGGGGTAGAGCAATCATCATCAGTCCCGTCGGAGTTCAGCAGATCAAATGAAGGGAGGTCGTCATAGAGGCTGGAATCATTGCTTTTCTTCTGGCCAGGAGAGCTAGCACCACTGGTTGATGTGTTTGCATTGCCGGTGCCTCCTTCGGCTCCAGCAAAAGCACTTTTGCTGGTGCCTCCTTCAGCTGCACCGATAGCGCTTTTGCTGGTGTCTCGTACGGGTGCACCAGTGGTGCTTTTACTCGTACCTCCTTCGACCGCAACGCCGGCACTTGTTTTGCCAACATCACCATCGGTGGGCGATGGTCCCTGCACCATCAACACTTGTCCTGGCCCTGCTAGCTAACTCAGCCATCTTGGCCAACATCTCCCCCTGACGCTGCCTAAGCCTTGCCGAAATCTGATCATTAAATGATTTCGATACGACAACAGCAATTTTGCGGACATCTTCATCCATAACCTTGGAAAAGTGTGCAACAACATGCTGGTACTCAGCTGGTATCTGCGAAAAAACAACAAATCATGTTACACAGTGTGTTAGCAGTTTTTGCAAAGCACAAACAACAGGGTGTGGTGGTTGTAAAAAACCGAAAAACATGAGGGTTTTGCTATACCTCATGTATATCAATTTGAGCGAGTTGCTTCAGCCATTCATCAAGAGAGGTGACGATGGGGACTTCTTCAGATGCCTCAAGCCCGTGTGCGTGACCAGCAGATCCGGTGGCGGGGGCGGGGCGGGGGCGGCGGCGGGGGGCGGGGGCGGGGGGCGAGGGCATACGGAGTGAGGGAGAAGTCGCGGAACTGCAGAAAAAAATAGTGAACAATATAAGTGCCATAAAGTAGTAGAAAAAAAGGAATAAGCAAAGCAAAAAGAAAATGAGTATAATGAGTGTCAATCAAAAAAATTCGGTTGTGAAACATCTACACGTCTTTCGCTGCAACATGTATTTAACAAGTATGAAACATTTTACATCTAAGGTCGCAACATCTAAACACTACTTTGCCGCAACATGTGTTCTATTGGTGCATATAAAAATGCTGAAATACAAATTAAATCTAGACCTACAACATGTACTATGGCCGTAGAACTAAGCGATATAAGCGGTCCGACAACATTTCAAACTCTAAGCCTACAACATGAACTCGACCACTTTTGTAACAAGTGTTGTGAAAAAACATAGCCGAGCAGTATTTACACGGATGGGTTAAAAAATACTACCGCAACATCTACAAAATACTACTGCAACATTTTTTATCTGAGGTTGCAACATCTAAACAAACTACTGCAACATGTGTTAAAAAATGATGAATATATGACTGAAAACATTTTAAATTTAGGACTACAACATCAAAAAAAAGTGAAGATGTAATGTTGCGCATACCGGTAGCCTCCCAAAAGAATTCCCAAGTGACAACTTATTCTTGTCAACAGCCATCACAAAGTTGAAGTATGCATTCCGACATGGCAAATGCGGGGTAGACTGTAGTTGATTTGGTGGCCTCTGTCAGATGGCAGATCAAGGTGGTCCATGTAGGCGATCTGTATGGAAAAAAACAGAAAAACAAATGAATCGCAAATTTATACAAAAAAATCTTGAGCAAAACGACATAAAGAAATAGAACACATCGATGAGATATCATGGGAAAAAAGAGAAAGAAAAAAGGTAACCCATACCGCTAAAATGATGAGGCATGATCCAATCTGATGATCCTTCTCAAGACGTTCAGGGGAGAATTTCTGGTATTTCTTCACTTCATCCATCAGTTCTTTCAAAATGTGTCCAGCCCAATCAAAGGTGCTGATCGACTCAACATTTTCTAAGCTATTGAGGTACTTTAGGCTCACATCGTTACCCGTGCCGGGGTTGTACACGCTCCCTAAATCCAATAGGGCGAACGACCTCATGAAGGTCTCCCGTCGTTGCTCTCTCGTAGCAATGGAAATGCACCTCCCGATTTTGGCTCTATCTCCATCCCTATACAACTCTTTCAATTTCATCACCTCATCCGAATCACCGAAATCCTCACGGCTACGGCATTGTTTTCCAAACCGAGAATCTTGCAGATAAGATCACGGTTGAAGACAATGACTCTGTTCTTGTACCTGAATTCACTAAGAAGTGGGTCTACACGCTTCATCATCCACTTGACAAGTTTGATAGGGACAGAAAATTCATGCATCGACAAAAGGGCACCAAAACCAGCGTCGATCACCCATTCCTTTTGCTGATTGGAAAGCTGTGGTACAAGAGAACAAATCCTGCGGGCAGAGAAACGGCACTTGAAATGCTCTTCATTTATGCTGATGTTTGTCTTCTCTGAAAAAATAAAGAAAACTGTGTGAGCTTGAAACAAAACAAATGAATGCTTGCAACATGGGGTGAGTGAGGGATAAACATCACGGTTTGGCGGGGATAGTTTTTTCCAACACTGAAAACTGGGCAAGCTTGAGACATAACAACAAAATAAAATGCAACATAACAAATGAATGAATGCAACATGGGTGTGTGTGAAAAAACATAAACATCACAAAATGTTAGTTGGGATGGGGGAGAGTGGCTCTGTTTTCTAAAAAAACTGAAGGGTGTGCAGGGCAGGGCTCTGTTTTTCTCCCAAAAAAGAAAACTGTGTGAGCTTGAAATAAAGCAAATGAATGCTTGCAACATGGGGTGAGTGAGGGATAAACATCACAGTTTGGTTTGGGGGGGCTGGCCAGGACAGTTTTTTCCAACACTGAAAACTGGGCAAGCTTGAGACATAACAACAAAATAAATGCAACATAACAAATGAATGAATGCAAACATGGTGTGTGTGTGAAGAAACATAAACATCACAAATGTTAGTTGGGATGGGGGAGAGTGGCTCTGTTTTCTAAAAAAACTGAAGGGTGTGCAGGGCAGGGCTCTGTTTTCTCCCAAAAAAGAAACTGATGGGTGTGCAAATGAAGGCTACAAAAAAAGTGTGCATTGACCAATTGCTATCCATGTAAAAATGGGCGCGGGGCGGAAGCATCAACCTCTCCCCCCCCGATCGTTTGTGGCGTTGCCGCACGGCTCTTAACCACAGAGAGCCCTCCCCCCCAAAAAAACACCCTCGAAAAAAAAGATAAAACCAGCCATGCCTTCATAGTATTTATCAGTTATGCCTCGTAGTATTTATCTGGCCATTAAAAAGCAAAAATCTAACAAAAACACTACTGTTTGCCAGGTTCAGACAATGGTCATATGCAAGTATCCTGAAGCAAGGGGTTCGGGTAAAATTTCATGGTGTGAAAAAGTGGACTCTGCTAAAAACACTAGAAAAATTGGAATAAACCCCTTGATCAGCGCAAACTACGGATTGAGGAATCTAAAACCTATGAATCTAAAAAGCAAGCATCACCGCAACGCGCGAGACAAAAACGGATGCAAAAAAGCTGCGAAAGCGAGTTCGGTTCCCGCAAGCTTGCATGGTATGCGGATCAACCTGCATCAAAAAAGCACACCCAACAAAGCATCCATGGAATTGTGTGGTGTGGGGAAAAACTCATCAAGCAACCATATTAATTTCGGTAGTTGTCCTAACCCTAACCATTAGCATCGAGTGAAGTTATTGCGCACAGAGAAATGCCACGAACCAGTTCAAGGAAAGGGGAATGAGCGAGGAGGAACTTACTGGGTTGCCTCGTGCGGTTGATCGCCTGGAAGCCGTCGCGGGTATCGCTCGCCGCGCGCTCATCGTCGGGGGGGGGGGGGGGGGGGGGGCGCCGCCGCGCGCCGCCGCCGGCCGAGCGCGAGCGGCGACCCCGCGTCCGCGAGAAGACGCCGCGGCCCTCCCCAACATCCCCATCCGTCGCCGCCCTCGTACGGCGCGGCCGCGACTTCCGCTTCGCACCAACCGACGCCTCCGCGCCACCCGCATCGCCGCCGGACGAAGGGGAGCGAGAGCGCGTACGCGAGGGGAGTCGCCTTCCTCGCCGTCGCTAGGCTCCCAATCGGAGTCTTCCGCCGCCGTCCCCCGCCCGAACCGGCCGCGGCGAACCCATCACCGCCGCCGCGGATCGCTCGCCGGATGCAGGCGCAGCGGAGTGTTCGTGGTTGAGAAAGTGAGGGAGTGGGTGCGTGGTGGGGCCGACGGGGGGATGAGATGGAGGAAGGGGCGGTTGTGGCTTTACCGTGGCCGTCGGATGCGATATAGATGAACGACCGGGAGGGCGTCCGTTATTTTTACCGCATCGGACGCCCGTTCCGCAGCATTGCCGTTTTGGGATTTTGGTGACTCTGCCCTTGTGTTGGAGCTTAATGGTGATTTTGCCCCTGTTTTTCGGACTTTGCGATTTTACCCCTGCTTTTTGGTTTGATGTTGCCGTTTGCCCCTGGTTTGAAGGTCCGTTAGATGGAGTTAGATTAAAGGAATTTAAAAAAGAAAAAAAATAGGAAAAGGACCTACTACCTCTACTTGTCAAGCGTCCCGTCTCACGTGCCGTGATTCCCTCATCTTCCTTCTTGTTCATTCTTCTCTCTCTATGCATGAACGAGCAGAGCTCACCACTAGCTAAAATACTCCAGCCAAAAGCCATCAAATCCAAATCCCTCACACCGTTGGAGCCTACACATCTGTCTTTGGTGGAGTGGATTACGTGGAGAGGGCGAATCTATTTTAGGAAAACGTTGGGCAAAACAGCTTCTCCTGGATGTGTAACATGGACAAAGGGGTGAAATGTCCGGAATACCCTTTTCCTTTTTAATTTCTTTCTTTTATTTTTCTATTTTCTTTTGGTATGGTTTCACGCAGCGAGATGTTTATTTGGCAAAGCTGCGGTGTGGGGCCCACACGCAATCATTCTTTTCCTAGCACGCACGCACGCACGCACGCCTCTCTTGATCTCTTCGGAGCATCTGGAACTGGAAGGGATCTCGCCCTTTCTCTCGCACGCACGCAGGCGGAAGGCGACGACGACAGCTTCGATCCATCGGCCTGCGACGGTGGGCCTTCTCCTCCCTCTTCCTCTCTCTCCCTACCTCACGCTGGGATCCCTCTCTCTCTCTTTCTTCGATGGGTGTGGCGTGTGCGGAAGGGCCGACGGTGAGGTTGTCTCCGGCCGTGGGCTCGCTCGCCTGGCTCCCTCCGTCGGCAGGCTCCGGCCGCGCCGCCTGGCTCCACCGCGCCTGCATCAACTACCGGTCCTCCACCGCGTCTGCATGACTACCCGCCTCCGATCCCCACCTCCGGTAGGTGTGCCACGCCTACAGTGACGGCGGCGGATGGCGTGCGGCGGGCCCTGCGCCGAGGGTAATGGTGGGAAAGAGGAGGCGGAGCTGCCGTGAGCTGGTTTTTCCAGCTTCCCCCTCTCTTTCGGCTCCAGTCAGCGGGAATCACGGGCAGCTCCTCCGACGGAGCCATTTTTTTGTTGCGTTTGGCACGGCTTCGGGCGAAGCTGCTCGCGGAGCTGTTCGCCGAGCGCTGCCAAACGCACCCTTCAAATCGAACCGTTGTGTGCCCCTATCGACTATCCACGTGACAATTTCTTAGCTTGGCCAGGATGTAGTTGCTGCTGCCGCATGCACGTCCGTCATGGTCGCCACCATGGTGAGCTCTGAGCAGCGTGAACAAGTTCCAGTTCTCACTGGGGAGCGCATCAATCACCTCAACTGTACGCGTTCTCCAAACATGCTGCGTCGCATAGCTCTCACCACCCTCGTCGCCCCCTCCTACTTGTTTCCCGCTGTCCCACATCGACGAGGAAGAAGAGTGAGCACCTGGGTGGGGGCCGATCATATGGGTAAAGTTGTCATTTCACAGCCAATTTGACACCATGAAGTATTTCCAACGGAATAAGGGCAAACTCAGTCTTCAATTTGGAAAACAAGGGCACAAAGTTGAAAAAATAAGGGCAAAATCACCATTTACCTGCAAAGCAAGGGTAAGAATACCAAACCCCCAATAATTTATCAGCGACATAATTAAAAAGAGTAGGCCACATTTTCAAAAAAATGATGAACCAACATTTCAACATTTTCAAAAAATGTTGGATCAATATTTTTTCAAGAGTTGTTAAAAATGGGAAAATGCTGGACCATCTGTCTCGCCTCCGGCGGCCGGCTCTGAAGGTGCCAGACAACAGGAGAGGGGGTGCGTGGCGAGCCCCATGGCGGGCCGCGACGGCGTGGCGGCCATCTGACCCCCATAGGCACGTCGGACAGCAGGATCGTAGATATTAGTCATAAGAGCATCTCCAGCAGTTTGCCAAATCGAGTTGACATCTTTGATTTTTTGGCAAAAAAACATTAAAATACTCCTCTAATAGTTTGGTAAAGGACTTGATAATTTTTGGCAACTTGGAAAAATAGCCTCCAGCGCGTAAATAAATGCACTCGACTCGCAGTTGGCATTGTCGTTTCTAGACAGGTGGGAGGGTGAAAAAAGAAATAAATAACAAAGAAGGGTTCCTGATCCAAGTTTTCAAGAGGTGGAAGAGTATAAACATAATTTTGTTTCTCTCCGGGTTCCTCATGTAAGTTAGATCTGAGTTTGGTAAGTGAATTAGGAGATAGACTCATTTTTTACTTGGCATATCTTTTTAGAAGTTGACAAAATAAAAGATTTCCAAATTAAAATTTAGCAAACTCTTGAAGATGCTCTAACACTTGATGGATAAGAGTAGTCTCAATGGAGGAAACTAACACGGTTTCCATAGCACAAGAAATCATCTATAAAAATTATTCTCCGGCCTTGTTTAGTTTGCTAAAATTTCTAACGTTTTCTCAACTCTCTCTCCATTACATCACATTAAATACGCCAAAAGACATATGTTCGGAGTATTAAATATAAGTAAAAAAATAACTAATTGTACAGTTTTGATGTACTCCGCGACACAAATCTTTTGAGCCTAGTTAGGCTATGGTAGGATAATATTTACCACAAACAAACGAATTGTGCTACAGTGTGCTGCGGGAGTTCCAAACGTTGAAAAGACAAAATTTTCACCGAACTAAACAAGGCCGACAATGGTAGTTTTTTTCCATATCTTAACCTTCGGATTTTCTTTTATTGTTTGTTCGACTTTGCATGAAAGCATCGTCCTTCAGTTTTTAGCCACGTAATCAGCTTGCCTCCTCGCTGGCCGCATAGAAGGAGCCTCGTTCTTGCTCTTTTTTAGTAGAATGAGTTCTTGTGCAGCCACAGTGTTCCTCGCGGTCGAGGATGAGAGTACATTAAAATAAAATTTATATGACTGACTAGATAAATATATGTGCATAGATGAACAAAAGGGTGGGATAATGGGCTGCTCATGTTCTTATTTGTGTTTGCAACAGAATTTTTTGTAAATTTGAAATAAATGTCCACTTGTTAAGCATATATAGTAAGAGCACACGGGAAGTGGATGGACCGTTGGATGACGAGAAGTGTTTCCGGTTCAGTACAAAATGTGAAAATAGTTATTAGTTATTTTTATTTTATATTATTAGTTGCTTAAGCATTTGTTGTACATCACATGCACATGGATGTACAAGTATAGTAGTACACACTAGTTCAGGTAGTTATTTATCAATCAATGATGAAGCTCAAAATATGTTAACAATGAGTAATAATATCAGTGGGTTAAAAAATATTTTTCTAAAGCTACATGTATCGGTGATAGAGTGACTAGTGAGAGGTTGTGGGGGGCCAGTGAGGAGTGTGTTGCAAAGTCAAAAAGGAAGGGGAAAGTTGTCAGTGTACATGACATAAACGCCTTTATGTTCATTAAACGACTCATGTGGCATAGTTAGTATATGGTGAAATGAAAAATAAAATACGATGTGAAATACTACACACAGAAGAAGACAAAAATATCACGCATATCGGTACATCTTAACGGGCTTGATAACTTCACGCATGAGTGTCAGAGCTACAAAATAATTTTCGCTTAGTCTACCGGTATTATACATGAACACTGAGTGGGACATGATAATTTTCTTCATGAGAACCTGCAAGCTTTAATGAGCTCCACTTGTCTCTAAAATTAACAATTTCAAAAAACGTCACCCATGACATGATCGCAAAAATATTAAATTAACGCTTCATTAATGAGTATACACAGAAAGAACATGTGTAGCAGTTTGATTGCTTACGATGATGACAGCTTGATTGTGATGGCGGATCGATCAGCGGGAATAGGAGTACTTTGTTTTTTTTAAAAAAATAGCGCGCTGTGTGTTGTCTGCCGTGACGATCTGAGGCGGCAATGGCCGGCGTCCAAGAAGCGCTCGCCGGCGGCGGCAACGGAACGCACCGGCGGCGCCGCGTCCTGGTGTTCCCGCTGCCGTTCCAGGGCCACATCAATCCGATGCTGCAGCTCGCCGACTCGCTCCACGCGCGGGTAGGGCTCTCCGTCACGGTGCTCCACACGCGGTTCAACGCGCCGGACCCCGCGCGGCGCCCGGAGTTCCGGTTCGTGCCCGTGCCCGACGGCGTCCCCGCCGAGCTCGCCGCGTCCGGGGACGTCATCGGCATCCTCGACGCCATGAACACCGCCATGGAGGCGGATGGCGCGGCGGCGCTCCGGGACGTCCTCGCGTCCGTGCTCGCGGGTGACGACGACGGCGAACAGCCCGCCGCCGCGTGCATCGTCTTCGACGCCAACCTCACAGCCGTGCCCAGGGCCGCCGCGGCGGTCGGTCTCAGGACGCTAGTGCTGCGGACCGCGAGCGCCGCCTGCTTCGTATCCTTAACGGCCTACCCAATGCTTCACCAGAGGGGCTACCTGCCTCCCGAAGGTCAGTTTACTAGAGCATCAATGTAGCAATCGTACTTATCTTTTGGACTTAATCCTTTGTTAACATGAGAAGTACATTTCAATTTGTGTGCTTTAGCCACAGGTAGTTCTTTTACCACAGGAATTGTTTGGTCAACCGCTAGGATCAATTCTAGAACAGCTAAATGAATATCTAAACATGCCCGACAAGTACTGCAAACAAACGCATCAAAGTTAAAACATGATCAGACAATGGGCATAATAGTCTATAATGAGTCAATTTTGTGCTATTTTCTAGGAAAAACTCCAAATTTGAAAAACGAAACTTTTTAATGTACATACACTTTTAAAAACTTTATAAACTTTTTAACTTTTTTAATGTTGACGTTTCTATCTTTCCCTAACTTTTTCCCTAACATGCTCTGTTCTAGCTAGAGTCGAAAATGTACATGCCGGTGAAAGAGCTACCACCCTTGAGGCTAAGGGACCTCTTCTATTCAAGCTGGAGCGAGCAAGCGAAAATGTGGAACCTACTTGCCCGGGCCATGGAAGCAATGACCAATTCCTCATGTCTAGTGATCAACACACTCGATGCGCTGGAGCAAGCCGAGCTGGAGAGGATCCGCGACGAGCTCCGCATCACTACGGTACTCGCTCCCGGGCCTCTTCACAAGCTCTCCTCGAACAGCACAGGAAGCAGCAGCAGCTCACTGGACGAGGACTACGATTCCATCAAGTGGCTGGACACGCAGCCCCCGGGATCCGTTCTGTATGTTAGCTTCGGGAGCTTGGCTTCCATGGACGCCGACGAGTTCTTGGAGGTGGCATGGGGTTTAGCGACCAGCAGCCATCCTTTTCTGTGGGTGGTTCGCCCGGACTCGGTACGGGGTTCTTCGGACCGTCCTCCAGGTTTACCAAATGGTTTAGAGGCTGCGATTGAGGAGGGTAGGGGCAAGGTGATCCAGTGGGCCCCGCAGCAGGAGGTGCTGGCCCACCGTGCAGTGGGTGGGTTCTGGACACACAGCGGATGGAACTCGACGCTGGAGAGCATCGGCGAGGGGGTTCCCATGATATGCAGGTCTCAGTTTGCGGATCAGATGATGAACGCGAGGTACGTGGAGAAAATATGGGGTGTAGGGTTCGAGCTCGAGGGTGAGCTGGAAAGAGGCAAGGTGGAGAAGGCCATTAGGAAGCTCATGGAGGAAGAGGAGGGAGCTGAGATGAGGGAAAGAGCAAAGGAGCTGAAGAAGAAAGTGGCGGATTGTTTGGAAATTGGTGGTTCATCTCAGATTGCCATTGATAAGTTGGTGAAGCACATACTCTCTTTGTGACTTTTTTTAATCATCAGATGGACATTCTATGTGAATTATATGTTGTGTGGAACTCTTAGGAATTGTAGGGAATGACAAACTTTTGTTTAGCTGTATTGTATTTATTCCACAAAACACTACAACTTACTTTTCCTTTAGTTTTCTCATAATGATTTCTGCTTGAATAGGTGTGTTACCGCTTAAACTAGAACTATATTATTTTGTTTAGTAGAGGAACTTAATACTATAGATTTCCAAATGGGCCGGGCACGATTAGTGGCACGAGGCACGACTCGAAAAAGCACGGCCCTAACCCGACCCGAGGCACGATCAATAGTGCCTAGTGCCGGCCCGACCCGACGACCTTTTAGTGCACGGGCCGCCATCTCGGCCCGTCGGGCCGGCCCGAAGCACGGCCCGATAGGGGGCGGCACGAAAGTGGCCCGGCCTCAAGCACGAATGCGGCCCGCCCGCCAACAACCCATCTTTCCCTCCCCTAGCCCACCAATGATGCTACATATAAATACAAAAGACCCTAACTTGCCCTGCTGCGGCCGCCCCTCCTCCTCCCTATTCCCATACCGCCGCCGCCTCCCTTCGGTTTCACGCGCGGATGCGCCTCCTCCCGATTTCTGTCGTTGCGCGTCCGAATCCCGCCGGCGACTCGTCCGTTCAACCTCCGCCGCCGCCATCCGCCCGCTCCTCCTCTCTCCGGCATCGGTCGTCGCCCGCCCGCGCCACCGGCCGCGCGAGCCGAGCTCGGGGCGCATCGCCCGCACCGCCGGCCGCGGAGGCCGAGCTCCGGCGCATCCGCATGCGCCGCCGGCCGCGGGGGCCGGAGCTCGGCCCCGTCCACCGGCACCGCCGGCCGCATCCGCGTGCGCCGTCGACGGCGAGGGGGCGGAGCTCCGGCCTGTCCCCGCGCCACCGGTTGCATCCGCATGCGTCGCGAGCCGCGGGGGCGAGCTGCGCCACCGACCGCATCCGTGTGCGTCGCCCGCGTAGTGCCGGGCCGGGTCACGGCCCATCGGGCCGTCCTCGGCGTCGTGCCGGCCCGGCCCGGCCGGCGCCGTGCCCGGGCCGCCGGTTCGGCCCGACGCCCAATACGGCCCGACACGAAAAAGGCTTCGGGCCGCATAGTGTCGGGCCGCATCGGGCCGGGCCGGATCGTGCTCGGGCCGGGCGGCCCGTTTGGAATACTATACTTAATACCGGTAAGTTAATTGTTAGGGACCTTTCAACGAGCGAGTTAAATTATTGCTCATAGAAATACATGTTGCCTCATTGATTTGGCTTGGGATCATCATCACAAAGTAGTTATAAGGGCGAGTCCCTATGGTAGAAATCGTGTGGCAACACTCATAGAGAATCACTTAAGCAATAATTCAAATGTAGAAACTACCTCACCCAATGGAAGTTTCTTTAGCTAATAAATGGTTCACTTCTCTACTCCTAAAAAGAATGAAAAGGAGAAAAAAACTTGGTACGTCTTTTTCCTCTCCGCTTCGCGGCCGTCCCGTGCGTCCGTCATCCTCTCTCGCCTCCCGCATCCGCCTTTGTGTCCACCCGCCGCCTCACCCTCCCGTTCCGCTCGCGCGTCCTCACCCGCCCCCGATCGCCTCCGGTTTTTCTCGCCGCCTCAAACCTCTCCGTTCCATTTTTCCCTTGAACCCTAGCCTCGCGCACACCATACCCAGCACGCCGCCGCTGCCCTTCTTCCTATGCCTCCTCCCCATCGTCGTCGTCCTGCGCCGCCTCCCCCATCATCCTGGCCGAGCACCGCCGCCTCCGTAGACCCCCTCTCGTTTTTCAGCCGCCGACAAATCTTCATACATTGTTGTGTCGCGCCTCACCTCCGCGCCGACCGTCGTCACCTCTTCTCCGTTCGCGCGGACCGCCGCAATCCCTCCCCTCAGCGGAAGTCCACACCGACCACCACACCTCTTCTCCGCGCCATGAGGAGATCGAAGGAGAGAGACACGGTGAGACTCGGTCAATCAAGCGGTTTCCGTGGCGGTCGTCTCCGTGGCACGGGGAAAATGCGGGGGCTCCTTCGTCTATCCTCCCCTCTCATCAACCACGGGTAATCTACGGCTCCGGTCACTCCGATTGCTCTCACCGTTGGTTGATCTTGTTATGGAAGGTAGGGTTCGACGGGACTTTAATTTGGATCTCGATTGCAGCTTCACAAAGCTTGCGAGCAATGCGGTTGTCACCGGTAGGTATATTTTTATTGTGTTGGATTACTGCAATCAATCCCTCGCACTTGACTTGCTTGAACCGTGTTAGGTTGCTGGGTCAAAGGCTTGCTGATTTTAAAGTCCGCCTCTTTGGTTCTATGATTTATTTGTATTTAATTTCATTTGTCATCTGAAAATGCCTGAAAGCTTTTGAATTAATAGTGTATATTCCATATCAAACATTTCAGTTCTGCCTTTTTTAACTTTTGATGCCTGGTGTAACCAGTAAAGTTTGTAAGAACCAGTATAGACTAATTAGTTATATGTGCAGGGAGGTGTGTAACCACAAGAATGCGTATATGTAGCTGACTCATGTGGAGGTAGGATCCAATGCCCCGTGAACACACCGGAGGTAGCCGCACATGGTTGACTTGTCCTTTGATTCCTTCAAATCTAAGTAGGAATGCTATGGTCCTCTCGACCCTAAATGTTTGCATCCATCCAACAAGTTTAGCTTGGCATTGAGCGAAATCCAACAAGTTTAGCTTGGCATTGAGCGAAAAAATGGGAAATGGTTATTTTTTATACTATCCCTGTTTCGGTGCGGATTGGTCATCGTTGGAGGGAAAATAGAATTGTTGTTGAATACAAATTTTACGGATGTATTTTTTTGTTGAAGAATGAAAAACTTATCCAACTTGTATTAATTCAAAACTACTCATGTTTTGTGATGTTGTCAGAACAATCTTTCTAACAGTAAACTGAATTTCTTCAATTCCAGTTTAATTACACCGCTCATGATGACAGGCAGTTTGCTGCTGTGGAGACGAACAACTATGCACTAAACAAGTGTTGCATTTTTTGACTGACCAGATTGTGACCTACACAGCCGGATTGACATATCTGATATCTCTACCGATGGTGAGATTGTTATTGCAATTCTTTATTGTGTTTCAAGATTGCCAAATCATTCCTTGCCCTAACCGCCGATGGATGATGCGGGATGATGAAGATTTGGATCTTCGCCCGTTTGACCCATCACGCATAGAAGGAGCTCGATGAAATGTCTAATAGCTGCAGTCTTACATGAACTATATGATGGCAAGGTACACCAACGGATAAATGAAATTTGTTTTTTGCAATTAGAAAAAATATATTTCATTGTACACAAGCATGCTATTGTCAAGTACCATTGTACTAATTACTAAATACTAAATATATTTCAAGCTTCTTGGGTTTAAGGGTGCATAATTGTGTGTCATTGCCGCACACTTGAACACTAAGGAGCACTTGCATCAATCATGGTAAAAAATTCAGATTAACCTTGAAATTTTAACCCAGGTAACAAGAGATCGGTTAAAATTATCAACTTAATGTTTAATCATGATGCATATTTAATACGGTTTATATTGTTTTTGATTGAAAGTTATTCGCGTTAGGATCCTACTAGGATAGACAATATCTTGGACAAAATTTGCACTATCTCGAATCTAATTTTGGAGATCCAAATTCATTTGTTATTTCTGTCATCAAGGGCTTGTGCTTCATTATGGAGGAATTAAAGGTCCTGACTGCACCAAATTTGTTTTTGAATAATTGATGGGCTAAATGGTGAAATTACAATGTTGTGACTAACATCCATACTAAAACTAACGCAGACAAGGCGACATCGGATAGAGCATGCATCCAACTTTTGGAACCAATCATCAAGGGATCGGGTGGAGTGGGGTATCTGCGAAGTCTTTTATCAAGTGTTATGGGCTCCCCTTCGATGTCTTGGCTTCACTCGCTTTTACTGCCTGTTGAATTTAATCTGTGTAAGATAGTGCATAAACATGTTAGCTCGCTATGAATTATGCCAGCAGTGAACCATGTTAGTACATTACTTGTAACAGGTTCATTTGGTCTTAGTTCTTCTTTGTGTCTTATTGTGTGAAAACGAAACAGAATATAGTTTTTAATGGAAATAAGTAGTGCCAAAATTATGGACAATGCATCATAGTGCTTTTCTTTGTCATATTTTCACAGTTAGGTTAGGTTGTCTGAATAACCTTTAGGTGCCCAATGGAAGTCGATTTTCCCAAAATTGCCGCTACAAGTATTTGCTTGAAAAAAAGTGTTGTGGAATGTGTGAGTTAATTAAGCTTATGTGGTAGGTGATTATCATGCAGAAGGTTGGAATGATGGTTTGTTTCGTTTCGAATGATTGAGTGCTAGGAATACAACTGCACCCTTAGCTGAGTAAACAAAATACTGATTGTGTGCAAAAGGATGGTGAAAATATTGCATCTTATTATGTGGGACATAGTTTTGTCAAGTAAGGTTATGTGCACATTCATAAATCTTCTTACATTGCAATCTTGTTATTTTTGCAATCTCGTTATCTGAACAAAATCAGATTTTTCTGCTATTCATAGAAGGCTTGCTTGTTTATCTTCCATGGATAGATACTACCGTAATATCGAATTGGGAATAACTTCATGAGCTTTTTGCTTGCCGAATGAGCTTGTGGATTGCAACTACTACTACTTATTCAATGATCTTATTCAATGATCTTTAATAATTCATTTTGTTTAGATTCTAATATCAAGTATTTTCCCGATCACTTTATGTTTTTGAGGTGTTGGATGAAAAAGTTTAATGGTGGTTGCTACCAAGCTCCAAGAATTAGATCTTGTCATTATGAGTATTGTGTTAAAACATGATGGGCCTATGAAACTTCATCATTCTACACTCAAGAAGCATAAAGGTGACAGTTGCCCCCGTGACTTTGTCACTTATGATCGTTCTTGGTTTGCTTGGAGGAAGATAATCTACTTACCATAAGTAGCGCTTGATATTTCAGGGGGGAAGTGCTTTAGAGTTCAAGATTTAGGAGTTCTCTCGACGGTTTTATTCTTACCTAACTCATGTAGCTAATTGTAGGTTGTAGGTTATTTCAGTAATGTGCAACATGGTGCCTCGGAGCAATTCTGAATCTGAAGTAAGCAAATTGAGTCTACATTGTTAGGTTTTCTTTTTCTTATACAATATTATCATCTTATTGAATACTCAATGTATTAAAATAATACAATACAATATATATTTTTTTGCCGGTAGCAACGCATGGGCACGATCCTAGTATTTTATTGTTTATCTCTTGTCTTTGCTCTGCTTCTCTCCTTCACCTCACGAACACACACAACCACACAGGAAAGCTAGCGAGCAGGTAGCAAGACGGCGGAGAGCGTGCATGGCCGCCGGTGGTGGCGGACGAGCTGACAGCGTGGGCGAGTCAACACGGCGGACCGGAGAGCACGCACGTCATCCTCCTCGCGAGAGGTCAACGGCCTCATCCGGCGGGCGGCCGCGACGGCCGGCGGCGCGCGGCCGGCGCATCCTGCGCCGCGAGCACGGTCGACGTGTCCCGCGCAGCCAGCTAGCCGTCGGGGGAGCGCGTGGCAGAGAGCGGACGACAAGCTTGCAGCGCGGGCGAGCCGAGGAGGCCGCTGCAGTGACGCCTCTATTCCCAATTCGCCGACAAATAGCAGCCATGACGGCATGCGCGAGGCCGACGAGCCAGCGCGAGGTGGGCGGCGAGCGGCAGCCATGGCGGCGGGTCCGAGCTCCCTCGGCGGCGTGCGCTCGCAGGCTACCGCAGTGCAGGCGTTCCCGTGGAGCTAGCGGGGGCTCCCACGGCGGCGCACGAGGACTCGCGGCGTGCGGCGAGGCTAGCGCAAGGACCCGCGGCGGGCGGCGAGGTCGGCGCGAGGTCTGCGTTGGGCGTCGACGAGGTCAACGCGATGTGGCCGGCAAGCGGCAGCCATGGCGGCGCGTACGAGCAAGATCCAACAAGCGGCCCGCAAGCGGGTCCCGCGCGACGGCATGGGTGGCGAGCGAGGCCGGTCAACGAGCCGCGCCGACGGCGAGCGAGGGCCGGAACTAGAGGTGCCGGCGAGCGGGGCCGCGCGGGCGCGGTCGACGAGCGGGGCTCGTGCACGGGCGCGACCGGCGAGCGGCGGTCGGCAAGGGCGGGATGGCCCCACCACCATGGAAACTACTCGTTTCCTCCCAACGCCAAAACGAGCGTTTCTTCATGCCTCGTTACCGGTGTGGACGTCGTTTCTTTCTTAGTGTAGAAACGGTTTCCTCAATTTCTCCTCTCTTTCTTCGTTAATTAGAGTCTTACATTAATTTTTTTCTTAGGTGGCAGTGTAGTTAATGAAGATAGAAACCATCTAATTAATGCCATTGGGAGTGCCTAAGTAGTTTAGGACATTGAAGAGTGTGTCCACTGCTTAAATTATTAATCTACTTCCAGAGGTTGGCTTTGAAAGTTGTGAAGAGAGAGAGAGAGCAGAATGTGATAGCCCATGAACTCACACAGTTGGTGAAACGTAGGACACACTCTGCAGTGTAGCGCATGCAGGTTTCGCGTTGAGTCATTGATTACTAAGGATTGTAATCTGTTTCATGGTAATCAATAGAACCCACTCCTTCCTGAAAAAAATTAATAATACTGACAAATGAGGATCATCTCGTCTTTTTTTCAAAGACACCATACATACATAAACACTCATCATACTCACCAGTAGTCTTTTATCGAGGCACATTATATGACATCCGTATTAATTTCTAAAACAAAATTAGGTGTGCTGAGTCTGAGAGAACCAGCCAAAAGCAGAGGAGAGTCACCTTAGTAAATTATTCTACTTTTTTTTATATAACAACCATTGGAATTACATTACAAATTGTGCACTTAGTTGCTGATAAGGACAGTCGATTATGTAGTCCCAATACGTTATGTTGTCTGCAGTTATGTATTGCTGATTCATCATTCTTTTCCCAGTTTTGGATTATCCGTTGGGTTTCAAATATCCGCGGGTTTGGATTTGGAGTTGAATTTTCACCCGAACTGGTTTGAGGTCTTTTACAACGCACAATACGACCATTCGGTAGTACGGTAGTATTACCGGTGTTTTTACTATGGGTAAAATGATAATTTCCTCAAAATATATTATTTAGAAAATCCCCCCTCCCGTTGCCGAGTCAGCCGAGACGCACCCAATTCATATATTTCATTTCTTATATTACAACAATACCATTTTACATTTTTTATAATACCCTTATACTACCCATACGACCTATGAATACTATCATACTACAGCTAAAAAACCGGTAGTATAGAATTAATCTCAACCGTCAGATCCTTACATATAGGTCCTTTTCTATTACATAGAAGTCCTTTTTCAATCAGTAGTACACATCGTATTGTGCGTTGTAAATGACCTCACTAGTTTTTGGGTTGGATTTGGATTTTAGGCTTGGATTATGGATTTTGGTGCCCTAACACTACATCTGATCTAAATCTGATCCGTTAGCATCCTTAAACCCATCCTAAGACTTTCTCTTGTAATTAATCTCCAAAACATATGATATGTTGAAAAGTCATCTCCAGCATTATCTAAATTGGCCCTACTTTATCTTTCAACATATTCACACTTATTTTTCAACATAATGACATATGCAACATTTGTATGATTTTCCCTATATGTTCATTGTATATTTGAGGAAAGTGAGTTACTTTAATTTAGAGATATAATAATAATAATAATAATAATAATAATAATAATAATAATAATAATAATAATAATAATAATAATATGATGATGATGATGATGATGATGATGATGATGATGATGATGATAATAATAATAACAACAACGACGACCACCAAGTGTGGTCGGATAAAAAACACAAAAAAAATTCAATACATGACGAAAAAGAGTTTTTTTAGACCAGCCACCGGCATGGAGGGGACAATTAACATATCTGCCTGTACACACCTCCTCCGACGGGTCTCATAGAGCTAGCTCATAGCTTTTTATAACATGTGAACAGTGCAAAAAAGAGGAGCCGGACGCGGAGCTAAGTGTCGGAGTGGAGCGATTGTGATAACCCGCCCAGGAAAATACCGTACTATCGCCTAAAACCAATCCACTTTGGTCATTAAGCAATAGTAAAGTATCATCCTGTCGTTAGTTGCCGGGTTAACGCCCGGTAAATCACTTGGAATTCATACAAAGGATCGAACATATGCATTAAAACTCACGCGAAGGCGAGTCCAGAGTACAAACATTATTTAAGTCCAAATTACGTCTGAGGGTTAAATTATTACGAACCATTGTTCATGACTTGAAGTAAAGGTTCAGAGTTCGAAAAACAGCGGAAATAAAATAAACTAGCGCAATGGTAAGCATCACAGGAGGCCATCCGTGATGCCATCACTTGTCGTCATCCACCCGAGTCAACAACACACCGCACAACAGTTTTAAAGCAAGGCTGAGTAAACTAATACTCAGCAAGACTTATCCGTCGGGTGATAACTACATCACCAAACTCTAGACATGAAAGACTTTTGGCCGGTGTAGTCTCTTTTGCTGAAAAGCAATAAAGAGTAGGTCCTTACTTTCAATATTTTAGCACAAGTTCTAGTCGATTACCATTTCTAAGTGTGCCCACTAATTCAAGCGAGAATTGGACAAGCAATTAATTCATACAACAATATTCACCAAGTTCCATCATTACGGGATCTCATGGCCAGTTGATTAAGCAGTAGCGGATAACAGTGAGAGGCCGACAATCGATTGATTCAATCCTTGCAAGGTAAACCTAAACACAAGGTAGGATGCCCCCGCGAGGACAACCATCCAGGCAGTTCCCAAAGGTCCTCGGGTTGGGAACAAAGCTTACAGTCCTGGGTACAAGGTTAACTGGCATACCCCGCGAGGTACCCAGTCTCACACACGCACTCCCCTTCCTGGTAGCTAGCCGGTTAGGTGAACACTCAGGAGTAGTAACGAAAAGTTCCCGCACCGTCTCATTAAGGTACTAGGCTTACCGGTCCCATTCCCGGCAAGTGTTTAGTACGTTCAAAAGCTTAGCCCACGAAAGCCACTGGACCAGAGCCCAAATCCCATGCTCTTACCACATGAGCAATCCATTTATAAAGATCTTATGATTCCGGCATAAGAATCTATTCTCGCGAGTGGCTAACATCACTCGACTTGTACCGGTCCTATAGCATAGCAGCTATCGACCTAGCATACAAGTGATAGAGCATAGGTACCTAAGAATCATGCATCTAGGGTTTTCAATTCAATTCCTGAAACGTAAATGCACAATCATAGCAGAACATAATTGCCTAATTTTTAAAAGATGGGGTTAATGATCCGGGGCTTGCCTTCGCTGGGAAGGTTGGCCTTGGGCCCTTCTGGACTTTGGTCCAGGTCTGGAGCTACGTCCATGTACTGCAGCTCTTCGTTAGTACCTTCGTCTCCTCCTTCCGGCACGAGCATATATCTACTGTCCGGAAGACCTACACTAAGATGCACATGCAAGATTTAATTGTCGATTTTTAATTTAATTATTTACAAACATCCACTGACAACCATGGGGTGTATGGTTGACCACATTCACCTAGATAAGAAATACATTCAGCATACTCTTCCAAAAAGGAACAATATGCTAATCTTTATTATTTATTTTTTTGATAGTGACTGTGTACTTATATATGAAAATAATTTAATTTAACTTCACAAACAACAATGGGTTGGTATTTATCTTTTTAAAATGAAATTCATCGCACACAAGTCATCAAAGGTGGGTTGGTGTTTTTTCCCATTTAATTGACTATTAAGCCTTAAATTGCTTCCATAGCTTTTATTCAAGAAATAAATCATGAGAATCTAGTGGAAGGGTTTATTAGACACTAAACACCTATAACAAGCCACTTGACACACATGCATGCTTAGGATAGCTAAGAAATTAATTACTTTGAAAATAACAAAAACTAGCTAGTAGAACAAGGTAAATGCACACAAAAAAATAAGCATCCAAACGATTCAAACTTTCTCACACCTGTTATATGGTCCAAAACTAACCTAGGGATGCAACATATACACCTAGAACTATTATGAATCTTGACTTATGCAATTACAAAGAAAAACAAGCATATTTCAAGAATAAATATTTCTGACTAATATAAAATTGTGATTAATTCACCAGAGGTGCATTTTGTCATAAAACGATAGAATGCGAAGTTGGTCGCAGAAATGGAAAACCGTTTTTATAAAACTATTTACAACATACCTTTGTGCAATTTTTGTTACGAGAAGATGGCCATAACATAACTTACAACATATCCAAAAAATTAGCTATAGAAGACTTGTGGATTTTGAGATATCACGGATCTAGGTTTTTTACATTTCGTTTTTCATGCAAAAATTATCGGAAACGACCTAGGCAAGTTTAACAATAATTGTAGTACTTTTCACCAAGAATACAACAAAATTGAGTTTGCATTTTTCTGTATTTCATACGAATTTCTATGGATTTTACAAGAATCAACAAATGTCTAATACTATTGAAGATGCCGTTTTGCAAGAAAATCCCTGGAGGTTTTGATTCCTTACAGATGCGCCCTCAGTTTGTGGATTGGCCCTCGGAAAGATTTGGGGTCTTGGAATGTGGTCCTCGGGGGAGTTGGCCGGCGCGGCTCGCCGGAATCCGGCGAGTTCGTCGGCGTGCGCGGCCGGGAAAGGGCGGGGAGAGAGTCCCCACCTCCCAAGGGTTCGCTTTCGGGGCTCGGCCGGGTCCGGAAGAGGGCCGATGAGTGGTCTTGCCGGCGGCGGTGGCCGCAAGGAGTTCGGCTTCGGTGAGCTCTCGGCCGAGGATAGAAAAAGGGCGGCCCGCACGACTCTATGTGGTCCTAGGGGAGGTATCTGGATGGTCGAACCGACGGGGAAACCGGCGGGCGGGGCTTCCCACCACGACGGTGGCCATGGCGAGGGCGGCAGAGCAACAGGGAGGCAGCAACGCTTGAGTGCACGGGGCAAGGGAGCAGCGACCCCTTTATAGGCGATGCGCGCGCCAGCTCGCGACCGGTGGACCGACGACGGCGCCTCGGGGATGCGCGCGACCGGACGGACGGCGGACGGACCGACGGTCCATGGCGTGGTGCGCGGCCGGCGAGTGCGGGCTCGGCATGTGGCGCGTCGCGGAGCTCAAGGCGTCACGGGGCGCGGGCGGCCTAGGGAAGGCGTGGCCTCGGGCGGCGCGCGGGCGGCATGTGGCGCGTCGCGGAGCTCAAGGCGTCACGAGGTGCGGGCGGCCCGGGGAAGGCGCGGCCTCGGGCGGCGCGCGGGCGCGGCGGCGCCCCGGCTTCGAATGTGTTGCTGATCCCCTGTTTGAGCGCGTTTTCCTCCAAAAATTTGTACTGAAGTGCCTCAAGTGATGAATAGGAAAATTGTAGATCTAGCTATCCTCTCTAACTTTCACAAAGGCCATCAAGTGTTTTTCTCAACAGATTTTGCACAAAAGGTTTGCCAACTTTGAATGCCACTCAGTTCCAGTGAACAGGAGGTACTGTCATTTGGCCAAGTTTTTCACCTTTTTCACTCAAAATTTGAAATGCCAATCTACATGAAAGTTGTGTCCCTCAACAAAATGGGCAACTTTCATAAAGGTAGATTTTTAAGTGTTTAGGTGAATTTTGGAGAACGCGGCAAAAGTTCCGGTAGACATTTGCCGACGTCAGGGTTTAAGCGGGGTTTGACCGTGTCTTTGACCAAGGGTTGACCACAAGAGGTTTTGACTTGATCAAGAGGGTCATTAGGGGTTGTTGGCTCGGTTTTCGAGGTGATGACCTAGGTTGACCCAGGTTGACCAATGTGAGCCGGTTTGAATCGACTGATTCAGTCATTAGGGTTAATGACGCTACTTAAAAACCTGGGGCGTCACAGCGATGGCTTCTCTCTCACGCACACGTATCTAAGTACTACTTTCTTCCTTTAAAATTGCAATGTTGATATTGCATTCACCCGTGCATTACGGTTGCGGCGGTCGATCCACTTGCCTCACCTCACCTGCACACTACACCACACATGGGTGGGCCCCGCTGAGCCCCACACGTACAGCACAACTCTATAATCTCTACGAGTCTCCTCCGTCTCTCTCGGAGTCTCAATTATCTCTTCCCTTTTCTCTTTCTTGTGTTCCGGTCCAGATTGAGAATACATGGGCGGAGCCACGGGATGCGGTGATGTAAGCGAGGGTTAGACTTACCGTTGGTAACCGGTCGGTTTACCGCGGTAACCGGCCTGGATCGGTTACGGTACCGGCCGGTTACCAACCGTTAGGTTCAAAAAAAATTATGAATTTGAATTCCAAAAATAAAAAATTGTGGAAAAATCCCTAAAAATACTTCGTGATTTATTGAGTCTAATGGTGTCAAATTTGTTGCAAACTTAGTTCATTTAATATAAATTTCAACTAAAAGAAGTTAAACCAAAAAAGAAAAAAGAAAAAAAAACCGGCGGCCTAGGTCGGCCCACTAAGGCGCAACGATGGGGGGGGTCAAAGTAACCCTACCGCAGCTCCCTACCCCATTCCACCCGAGCCAAATCGTCCGAATCGCCTCCCCTCACTCGACCGCCTCCCCCGGGTCCGCCGTCCGGCCGCCGCCGCCTAACCGGCGACCGAGCGTGGTTTACCGCTCGGTCGGCGCGGGAGCCGGCCGGCCGGCCGCCGGATCTAACCACGCGCCGCACCGGATGGGCGGTTTACCGGCCGGAGGAGCGATTAGCCGCAGTTAGGTCGCGGTAAACCGCCCCGGCGCAGGTAGTTCCTCCCCCCTTTGATTTATCTAGTTTTCAATATGTTTTGATATACAAGTGTAGAACATTTTGATTTAGGATGCGTATATGATTTGACTCAGGTGTTTACATGATTTAGGTTTGTAATTGTAGATATGTAGACCATAAATGTAGGATTTTGGTAGAGCATATTTAGGTGTATATTTGATTTCATTTAGGATGTATATATGATTTCATTAAGGATGCAGATATTTGGAGCATATTTAGGTATATGATTTATGTGATTGATTTGTGGATGTTAATATTTTCATTAATTCATCACCGGAGAACCACAAATACATGTTCGGTTTTTCGGCTTCGGACCTCGGTTTACCGGCCTTACCGACCGGTTACCGATCCTAACCGAACGGTAAACCGATCGGTTACCGATTGACTTGGCGTTCGATTTGAAAATTTGAATTTGCTCGGTAACCGCCGGTTACCGCGGCTTACCGAGCGGTAAACCGTTACCGGAGGCCGGCGGTTAGGGTCTACGGTTCGATAAGTAAAACCCCGATGTAAGCTCGTTTAGACGGCGAGCTCTAGGGGAGCGGCGGCGCGCTTCCCCGGAGAGCAGTAACCCACTCCCGACAGCAAGCTCCCGGGGGAGCAACAACGCGCTCCTTGGGAGAGCGAAGAACCCGCTCTCGGGGGCGAGCTCCCCGGGGAGAGTTGTAGCACGCACGGGTAGCTCCCCCACTCGGGCCTTGTTCGGTTATACCCAACCCGGTCGGGAATGCGGCCTCGATCCGAATTTTTTTTATTTTTTAATCCTTTTTAATCTAATTTATTAAAAATAACCGGGCCCAACTAAAATTGCAAAAAGTAGCCCTTTTGGTCGCGCCGGGCCGTGTGGCGCGACTCCTCATTGAGTCGCGCCACATGCCCCGGCGCGACTCGGGCGCCACGTTGGCCGGCGCGCGCCGGCGTTGCTGAGGTGGCGAGTGAGTCGCGCCATGGCATGTGGCGCGACTCAATGAGGAGTCGCGCCACGCGGCCTGGCGCGACTCACTAAAGATACAGGGGGCCGCCGGGCCCCTTTTCTTTCTTCCTCCTCCTTTCTTTCTCCCAAACCGAGCTCCCTCCCATGGCGTCGCCCCCCTCCGCCCCCCTCTAGATCCACTCCATCCCTCACCCATTTTGAAGAGGAAAGTGTGGGAAATTGCTCGTGGAAGGTAACTCCTCCATTCTAACCAATTAGTTTTCGCGGATTCCATCATTTTCGTTGGATTTGAGGTGGTTAGGTTTAGTGAATGATTTGAGATAGATAGCGTGATTGAGTACGAATCGGGTATGATTTAGTGTAGTGTATCGTTCAAGTGACCGATGTTAACCTCTTCTTATCGTCTAGTTTCTCTTGCATGGTAGGATTTCATCATTTTCATGTTGGATAGTGTAGATGCTATTGATATGTGAGATGAGTGTTGGTATAATCAATTTAATTTGTGGTTGTGTGTAGATGGATCGTTTAGTACGTATATTTTCGGGCGGCATAGTTGATGACAATGGGGAGTTTAAAAGCATGAGGCAACAAGTAGCAAGATTTGATAGTCCTCCAACTTTTGAAGATATTAAAACCCGAGTGAGTACTTTGTTCAAGGTTGGTAATGAGGGGGAGGAATTAAGGATTCATAGAAGGTTTGACTCCGGTGAGAAAAGAAGTCACTATGTGATGATGCCTATTAGTTGTGGCGATGATTGGTTATTTTACAAAGAGTGTGTGAAAGAATCTCAAGTTCGTTGTCTTTGAGTTAGTTGTTGATGTTCACTCTCCGGTTGATTCACCGCATAATGATGAGCCCATGGAACACTTAACTCGGGAAGATATGGTACCCCACAATGAGGTTCATGATAATGATGATGATGAAGAAGGTGGTGATGATGAGGAATGTTCTTATGGTTCGGATGGGAAAGATGACTTTGATAGATGTGGGTTGAATAATAATTTTGGTGAGTATCGGAATGATGAGGAAGAAGATGGGGATGATATATCGTGAGCTCTAAAGAAGAAGAAGAAGAACCAACTCCGAGTTAGCCAACCAACCCCATCTCCACATAGTCAACCAACCCAACCAACACATATGGCTCGAGCAAATCCTATACGCCAATTTAGTTCTTTGGGTGAAGAGCCTCCATTATTTGGTGAGATGGTAGATGAGGCGTCTAAAGGGTCGGTGTACACTCTATCCGGATTTCGAGTGCCGAATTCACTCAAACAGAGTTGAGGCAATTGGAAGTCGTACATGTTGATGTACCCGAAGTTTCCGTTTTCCATTCGGTTCCGAGGAAGGCATATTGTGATTCAGGGTTACATCTTAGTGAAGTAGATCCCGACAGTGGTGAATTGTTTATAACCAAGGGAATGCAATTTGATAACTTGGAAGAATTAAAGTTTTTCTTAAGGGATTACTCGGTGCGGCATCATAGGCCATATAATGTGATTCATTCATCGGCCAAAACAAGATACACGGTTGCTTGTCAACAAGATTGTGCTTGGAAGGTGTGGGCGCGTCCACTTCCTGATGATAGGAACAAATGGAGAATCACAAGAGTTGTCCAACCTCATACATGTGGGACGTCGGAAGTGGCACAAGAACATTCTCAATGCACGGCTCGTTACATTTCTAGACGGATTGCTGGCATGGTTTATAAGGATCCCGATGTTTCTATAGCTGCCCTCATTGAGTCCATCAAAGCTTTCAGCAACTACACGGTGAATTATGGAAAGGCCTGGAGAGGTAAGCAGCATGCAATATCCATGTTGTGGGGTGATTGGAAGGATGCTTACGGTAGGGTGCCAAAAATCCTACAAGCAATAACACACTTCAACCCGGGTACGAAGTGGTGCACTCATACTACGGGAAAGGAGGAGCTCCACAAAGGTGTAATGAAGCCAGTAATGGAGCGGGTGTATTGGTGTTTCCCCCAATGTGTAGAGGCATTCAAGCATTGCAGACCGGTGATAAGTGTCGATGGAACATTCTTAAGCGGAAAGTACGGGGGTGTTTTGTTGATCGCCACCGGTGTTGATGGTGAGGATAGATTGGTACCCCTTGCATTTGCCTTAGCCGAAAGTGAGAATATTGAGAGCTGGTCTTGGTTTTTGCATTTGGTCCGTCGGGACGTTGTGGGACGTCTCGGGAAGGTGTGCATAGTTTCGGACCGCCATCAAGGAATACTAAGTGCGGTTGAGGATTACATGGAAGGGTACGAACTGTCGTGAGTCGTCGGTGCATGCGACACTTTGCGGCGAACATATGGCATAGGCAAGCTAACAAGAAAGTTAGAGAGCAGCTCAAATCGGTGTGTGCGGCCAAAGCGGAGAGGACTTTTAATATTAGACTAGAGAAACTAAAACAAATGATGAATCCGGAAGCAAAAGAGTGGTTGGAGGAGCAGATGGTCAATAAACATAAGTGGGCCAACGCATTTGATGAAGGTGGTTGGAGATACGGTGTGAACAATACAAATCTTTCGGAAGTGCTCAACAAGGTCCTCAAAGGCATCCGTGCTATGCCAGTATCGGCTATTGTGGAGTACACTTTCTACAAGATCAATTCATATTTTGTGCATAGGTGGAAAAAAGCAAAAGTGCAAATAGAAAGAGGGTTACGTGGGATGAATATTTTTGGTAAAGCCGCAAAGAAGCACTTAAACGAGCAAGGTAAAAAAGCTGCGAGCATGAGGGCCGAGTTGTTTGATCCCACATTGTATGTGTACTCGGTGAGAACGACTTCCGCTTTGAATGTTGGAGGTGAGATGACGGGCGGACGCATATATAAGGTGGACCTCTCTCGGAGTGTCTTGCACTTGTTGTATACCTCGGTTGCTACATGTTCCATGCTCTCATATGATTGCTGCATGCCTTGTTAGAGGGGTGTCTTGGCTAGCACCAGCGTACACGACACAATTGTATTCTAAGGATTCAGTATTGAAGACATGGGCGGCTCGTTTTGAGCCAATACTAGACGAGACACATTGGCCTGAGTACAATGGTCCTGACTACGTCCCAGATGACGGGAAGAGGAAACTTGGTGTGGGAAGGAGGAAAAAAAGCGATTACACAATGAGATGGACCAAACAAGTGGGTAAGATAGGGATATTTACGGTGCCGGGGAGTTTGACCAAGAAAAGTCGAAGATCCGATGTAGTGTCTGCCACGAGGAGGGTCATCGGAAGGAACGACATAAACAATCTAGTGGAAGCGGGCATACGGTAGCTACTTAGGATTTCATGTCTCTATTTCTTAATTATGCAAATAACATTTTTGTCATTTCCTTTTGTATAAATAATCTGATGAAAATTTATGTTTTTTCAGGCAAATGGCGGCGAGCAAAGGCAGGCGTGATGATCGCATCCCACCACCTCTTCCGGTTCCTATGTGTCATTGTGGCATTCCAGCACAAGTGAAGCAATCAAGGGATGAGGCAACAGCTGGAAGGGCGTTCTACACATGTGCAAGAAAGTGGATACTAAATGAAGATGGCGGCCCAAGTCAATACAACATGGCACCTTGCTTTTTCCACCAAGTGGATTGATGGACCGGAAAAATTTGACCCTAGGATCCGATTATTTCCGTGGATAGAATCGGTGGTGCAACCATATCATGAGTTCAGACGGTGGGTGCCACCACCACCAAATCCACCAGAAATGACATTCCAAGAAAAACAAGAGGCGGGATGCAGGCGTGTTAGCAACCCTCCATTGTGTCATTGTGGGAGGCCAAGCAAGTTGCAACTTCCTGATCTTGACCTTCCCGATAAATTCACACCATTCTTTTGGTGCAACCAAAGAACACATGTAAGCATCATTGCTCTTCCCGTCAAATTCATTACGCTCGATATTTTGATATATAGAGGACTTTATTGAATTTGTTGTGCGGGATGGATGGCCCCAATGTGATTTTCAAGAGGACATATACGGGCCGAAGTCCGATTGGCCGTCGAAGAAGACGTGCAAGCATTCGAGAGTGGGGAGAAGCCATGGCCATGTGATGAGCCTTATAGGCCTCGTTGCAAGTGTGGAATACTCGCTCGAAAGGGAGTGGTTCCATCGAGCTTGGATATGGTTGGTTTTGTGGTAACTCGTACGGAGATTATTGGGTAAAGTCACTTTCCTAACTTTTTTATCCATGTGTTGTGCCCACTTAAATGGTTGCGTGTTGCCTAAAATTTCACATTAATTTTGTAGGAGGGGAGAACATGTGATTGGGAGAGCTTTGCAGGGAGGGAAGCACTGCGTCTACATTTGGGGCAATGTTCCGGGTATTTGAAAATCAAGGAAACAGCCATGAGGAAAAATAAATTAAGAGAAAAATATGATGTCCCAATTCCATCGGATAAAGAGTTGTTTGGACAAATTGCAAAGGATAAACTTGCTAGAGAGGAGGGATGTTCACAAACTAGTGTTGGAGAGGGCATTAGAGAGGGCCTCATTGAATTTTGGAGGCGCAATAGGATGAATTATCCACCGCCCCTAAGTGCGAGTGAGAGGAGGAGGAAGAGGTTGAGGGAGGAGGAAGAGGAGAAGGAGAGAAGAGGGAAATGCATGCGTAACATGAGGGAAAAGTGGCGTCGTGATTGGAGTGAGTTTGATCCATCAAGGATATTTGCAAAGGATTCCATAGCCGAGTGGTTCCAAATGGCGGAAGCAAAGAAAAGAGGGATTAATTTGAAGTTGGCTAGAATTGAGGCAAAAATGGCACAATTGCAGGCAATGAAAGCTCTTGTGAGAGAATTGCCAAAATTTACAACACAAAAAAAGTGTAGCAATAATGTAGAGGAAATTGTGGATGCGACTACCAAATTTCAATGGGAGGCGATAAAGAGACTTGCTACCAAGGCGCAAGAGGTGGAGGACAAGGGCAAGGGCAAGGAACAAGAGGTGGAGGACAACGACAAGGGCAAAGCCAATATAATTGAGGTGGAGGATGACGATTGGGGTGACGATGAATTATTGTTTGATTTTGGGTCAGAGTAGTGAACTTGTGTTGTAATGGACTTAATTATGCCATGTAATGAACTTATGTCGTGGACCTTATGTAATGTTTCAAAAATGTGGCTTCAGGACATGTTGAATGTTTGGTGTATTTGAACTATGGAGGTTTGGGTTTGTGATTGAATTGAACTATGCCAAATTTGTGATCGATGTATATATGTGTGAATTGATGTTTGTTAACCATGTAAATATTTGTGGTCGTGTTCATGAACTCACTCAAAAAACGGCACAAATCTATCAAATTTCGAACTCACCAAAAATGGTCCCAGACTTAACCAAATTCCAACACCCCCAGGGAGGTGCAGTACTGGTTTTGGGAATTTACTGGCGCGGCTGCTTCATGTGTCGCGCCAGGCGGCTTGGCGCGACTCCTTCATGAGTCGCGCCAAGTGATGTGGCGCGACTCATGAAGTAGCCGCGCCGCGCGCAGCCAAAACCAGATCGCCGTAGGTCATATGGCGGGCAGAAGTCGCGCCACGTCACTTGGCGCGACTCATACATGAGTCGCGCCAAGCCCCCGGCGCGACTCATGTAGGAGTCGCGCCAGGCGAGTTCCAAAACCAGTACCGCACCTTCCTGGGGTGTTGGAATTTGGTTAAGTCTGGGAGGATTTTTTGTGAGTTCGAAATTTGATAGATTTGTGCCGTTTTTTGGAGTGAATTCATGAACACGAACACAAATATTTACATGGTTAAGAAGCACCAATTCACACATATATACATCGATCACAAATCCGGCATAGTTCAATTCAATCAGAAACCTGCATAGTTTGATCACAAGCCCGTCTACAAAGTCCGATCACAAGCCACAAGCCTACATAGTTCGATCACAAGGCACATAGTTCGACCACAAGCCACATAGTTCGACCACAAGACTAAGGGAACGTTCAACCACTCAAACTTAGCACAAGCCTAAGGATGCGGAGTGTAGACTTTCTTCGCCTTTCGAACCCGCCCAGGTTGCGTGTCAACGACATTATGGCTGCCCACATCCGCATGCTCCCGCCTCACATGCCGATTCGGTTGAGTTTCTTGTGTGGCAACGGGAGCACCCGCAAGTTGAGAGGACCCAATCTCACCGCTTCGGTGTAAGAGGGATCTCCCGCTCGCTCGTCTACGCTGGCCTCGGACTCGGTTTCCGGCTCTGGGGTACGTGGAGGGGATCTAATTACAATCCCCGGTGCACGGCGGCGAGATCCTCCTACAAAAACCATATTTGCATCATTGATGTACCTAACCATATATTAGAAAAAAGACAAACCTACAACTACCAAGGCCACAAACCTGAAGTTGATGCACTTTGTGCTCGTCTCGTGGATCTTTGTGCGGACTCTGAAGCTCCAGCAACATGTCTGGGTCCTGGTGCCGGTCTTGCCAAGCAATTCAACTTGAACGCCGCTTTTCTACATCCCCGTCTAATCCTCTGTAAAGCACCATAACCAAATTGAGCATTCATCCATAACAACCGGAAAACTCCGCTGAAATTGGATATTACCCGCACAAAACTCCTCAACACACCGGCCTCCTCCGGAGATCCGATCGGGACGACCAAAGCTTGCTCCGCTTCATTAGCAAATCTTCCTAGTTGTTGCCCCTACATGTGGTTCATAAGTTAACATTATGTCACAATACCAAGTGAAATTGCAAACTCGTGAAAAGAGTATCATCACTTACAATATAATCCTCGAACGGACCACGCTCTGGCTGCCTCCCACGTCTAGTGATTTCGTCGTACTCGGGCAAAACATCTTCGGATCGGAAGGTAGATCCTCAATGTACTCTTCATCCATTGCAACCCTTAACTTTAAGCGGGTGTTTTGTTTTAGCCAATCCAAATACTCATTGAACGGACCGTCACGGTGTCGTGCCCCCCCATGCACTATGTTGTTCGCTCTCGCATTCCATGCATTGACCGCGTGGATGTGATGCTCCGGCCAATTCTTGGCACCCTTTGCTTACGACGGTCGATTCTGCATTTACGGTAATTAATCATAGTGAGTAATTTCGTAGACAACCAACAATTTGAAGGGTATGAACCAAATGAAAAGTACATACTCGTGGAGGTTGTGGCTAGTGTTGTAGTAATACGGAGGGTAGTTTTGAAGATGCCCAAATTGCCGTTGCACTCTATGTGGCGAGATGGTACTCCACAACATAGAAGCAAATCAAAGGGCAAATGTTACGCCAATAATGTTCATCAATTGTGCACATCGGGCTAAAATCTCCCTCAAGCAATCTCATTCCTTATATATGGCTGCCAAGTAACCTAGATACACATATTGATTTATCTAAGCAAATGTTGTAACATATATAAGCGAGTCCTTAAGAAAGAAAGGAGTAGTGGTGAAGTGTATCACTTACATGACTTGGTTGAAGGCGAGTCCATGGCGTTGGTGTAGTACGTGTAGCGTCGTCTCCGGGTTCCCATGGACCCTTGCAATGTTGGTCCAAAGATACCCGACAAGTGGCCAAGGGAACCTCACCGTCATATGGCAAATCCTACAACATAGTGTCAAGTCTAAATAAGAACTCAAACGGACAAATGCTTAAGAACATTAGAGTTGCAAATTACGTACACCAAATGTGTAGCGCTCTCGGCCGACCAATTGGAAGCCGCTCCCACATCCACAACTGGAGAAGGTAAGCACACCCACCAAGATTAGCATTAGGACCACTTCTCCCGCATGCATCACACATCCGCCGATACAACCATGCGAGTCGCACTCGCCCAACTATAAGTTGCAATGCCATCCCATTCTTGCCCGATGATTGGTATCCACATCCAAGATATTGTATTCCCGCTAGAATCGGGAAAAAGAAATCCACCCACCATATGCCACAACCATGCACGAGCATGCATCTGAATCTGGAGCTCATTAGCATGTTGTGGTGGCCGATGACCAAAGTGCGTTGGGCCAACCAAGACGAGTTTACTCCGGTTGTTTTCCCGTCCTTCACACCTTCTTGCGGTTCTTGTGGCCGCACTCCTAACAATGCCTCGACAATATCCCTCCAATCTTGTGGGTTTATGTGACCGGTCACAAGATACCCGTCAACACGGAGGCCAAAGAGCATGGCAACATCCTCCAATGTCACGGTCATCTCACCACGGGGCAGGTGGAAGCTATGTGTCTCGGGCCTCCACCGATCCACTAGCACGATCAAAGCAAAGCATTGTCCATCTTCGGGAGCCCGAGTCTTGATCAATGTCGCAAGAGGGAGGAAACCCGATCGGCGAATGAAAGGTGTGTACCTATCATCCCATTGTAGAGGAGTGTGAGTACGGGGTCGCAAAGGCTTCAAAACCTACAAAAAAATATCACATTCACAAAAATTGATTAGTACACGACAATCCAATTTCAATTCTTCCATGATCAAATTAACAAGTGCTTCTAATCCTACCTCCAAACGCTCTTCTAGCTTCCGCCCACGGTGATTGTCATCGTAGTACTTCTCAAGGAGTGGATACCTTGGGTGGTACTTGCTCTTGTTGAGCCATGGTCCTAAATGAAGAAAATATTATTTATAACCCACCTAAAAATTGCATGCATATGTGAAGTAAAATTAAAATACATAAGAAAAGCTAGCGAAGAAAATAAGCAGCAAGATATATACTACTATCTCAAACATGCATCAACTTGTGAAGAAAATATTTCAATCTCCAACATACATACACATAGTGAAAGAATTACTAGTGAAAAAAACTACTAAGTCATGACTAAAGCTAGTACCATCACTTGCATTTCAAACATCAATCAAAGGAAAGTAAATATTGATTTATTCAATTGCAAATCAAATTTCATTCTAAATACAATAGACTAGTGAAAGGTAAGTAAAGATATACTAGTGAAAAATAAATACTACTACTCAAAGGTAAGTAACGAAATACTAGTGAAAATACTACTCAAAGCTAGTACTACTAATAAAACCTACTACATGAGCCTACATTGCAATTTCATTCGTTCATTGTGCTCAACATTACTTCAACATCTACACCACCAAAATCCATCGAAACCGAAGCATGCATTGCAAACTACACGATAGATCGGTGTTACAATCAACCAATGCATCGATACAAGCCAACTAATAGTGACCGATTCGTACTCAATCCACCATTGGAGCCACATAGTCAACAAACCCTAGCAATGGCTAAACCCTAGGTAAACAACCAAATCGAGAAAAACTAGCCGGTTAAAGTGGAGGAGGTACCTTCAATGAGTGATTTCCCACCCAAATCCACTTGAATCCGGTGGAGGAGGAGGGGGGATCCGGAGGGGGAGGCGGCGGGGGCGACGGCAAGGGGCTGCGGCTCGGTTCGGTTGGGGAAGAAAAGAAAGGAGGGAGGAAGAAGAAGGGGCCGGCGGCCCGGGGGTATTAAGTGAGTCGCGCCACGCCTCCCGGCGCGACTCGGCCGCGCCGGGGCATGTGGCGCGACTCACTCGCCACGTCAGCAGTTCCTGGCGCGCGCACGGCCGACGTGGAGCCTGAGTCGCGCCAGGGCATGTGGCGCGACTCAATGAGGAGTCGCGCCACGCGGCCTGGCGCGACCAAAAGGGCTACTTTTTGCAATTTTAGTTGGGCCCGGGTTATTTTTAATAAATTAGATTAAAAAGGATTAAAAAATAAAAAAAATTCCCCGATCCATGGGGGTACCCCGGCCTAGGGTCAAACACCGGCCCAACCAAAATTATGCATTCGTTTACGCCGCCCGTTTTTGTTCCCGGCCCAAAACCCCTCCCATCCTCCTACACCAGGCCGGGAACAAAAAATCATCTCGTTGGCGTGGGGGAACACACCCCGGTGGCGCGAGGGCGGAGCAACTTCGCGAGGCGAGAGAGGGCGGCGGCGGCGCGTCTGCGGGGGAGAGGGAGGTGGCGGCGCGTCTCCGGCTAGCACTGCATCTCCGGCTGGCGGCTGCAGATCGAGTGAAGCAGCAGCAGGGCCTCTCCCGAAGACCCCTATGACCGCGACGGCGACGCAGGCGGGTCCACGGCGGCGGCGGCGCACGGCGAGTCCGCGGCGGCGCGGTCTTCTCACCCAGCCCCTTTGGTGGCCACCTTCTCACCGGTGATTGCATCCTCACCCTTCTCTTTTCTTTGTTTCCTGCTAGGGTTTCGTGTGTAGTGCCTAGATCAAGATGTTGAATTTGGTTCTTGATTAGTTCTTGGCCCCGGTCCGCGCGCATCACCTACACGAGGTCCGCCTCGAATCCCGTGATCTCGCTCGTTTAACCCCCGATCCAGATCAAATCCGCCCCGATTCACCCTCCTGCTATAGCAGAGGGTAGTATGAACCGTGTGGTAAATTGTTTGATTGGATTGGGTTCCTCTTCTTCATTGCTCGTGTCTCTCACTCGCTCATGGATTGTTTTTTTTTTTACGTTTTGGACTTTCAAAGTGCTCAGCAAAAAGTGAGCATGATTAGTTTTGGGTATAAGAAGGCTCTCTTGTTTGTTTGCCTCCTAAAATATGGTCCGAGGATAGTAGGGTAAAAGATCATCTTGGAACCACAAATAATCCGTCGAAAAGTAACTTATTTGAGATTATTTGCAGTCCTATCCTGAAGTGTTCCTTTAGTACCCACAACTCATAATTTAGACGGAAATCGAGATGGCTAGATAATAGAAAAGCACATCTTTTTTTCATGATGAATCTAGTATCACCTATCTTGCCAATCTCTATAATTGGCTAACTGCCCACATTTAGAGTCAAAATTGAAAATGCTAGACTGACAGGAACCCCAAAGCAAGTCACATTTGTGATAAAAGAGTAGTACTAATGAAACTGTGCTAATTATTACGCACAGTCCATTGTAAAAACTGAACAAATTTCGCCTCTAGAAAAAAAACACTGCAAAGTTAGGGCAGATCAGTCTGTGGTACTCTCCTTTTTCCGGCAGTGTGAGAAGGGGGGCTAGGTGCATGGGACGAGGTGAGGGTTATTGCAACAGGGGCAGGCTGCTGCTGCTGCTGTGCCCTCACACCGTTAGGCTTTACTGACCAGAAAAATGGTCCAAAAATTGATAGGGTGGTAGTGGTGGATTATTTGAGGCATCATTGATTGGTGGTCGGACCGGTTCGTATTCGTTAGTGATGGATGGATGGATTCTATTTGGGGTTTGCATGTGTATAATGTTACTGCTGCATTCGTCTACATGCTTTTCATGTCAGATGTTCCAATGCCTGTCAGGTGTATCGCGTTCTGGAAATCTTGCTTGTGCGTGCTAGTGTAATTTTTGTAGGGGGTAGTAAAATTCTGAACTCGCCACTAAACGCTAGCATGAGTTCGGTGTTCGGGTCAGGTTGGATTAGATCGTCCTCTTCTGAAAGAACAAATGAAACTTTTACCTCTTCTTCTAAGCACAGACAGGATGAACTGGTCTGATCGTTCAATATAATCTGCGGTGATGCTCTTACAAAAGAGGTTCCCAGTTATTGCAACTACAGCTTATTGCTGCATCCCTTGCTGTTGCACCCTTTAATTTTTATGTTGCCAATACTATTGTATTACTGATGCTTGAACTTGAGGTATCTAATAAGCTAAAAGCTTTTGGAACCTTGTCATTCTCCAACCTGATATAGAGCTAAACTCTTCAGTATGTGTTATTGGAAGTAATCCTTTCATTAGTAAATTGGAAAAAGTCCATTTTTGACCATCCAATTATAGGCTAAGTTTGGTTTTGGCCATCGAACTTGAAAACGTGACATCTTTGACCATTCAACTGTCAAAACCGTTCAAATTTGGCCATCGGGTGGTTTTGATAGGCGGTTTTCAATTTTTTATTTACAATTTAGTCCTTAGATCTTAAAATGATTATTACTTTTTGCTCATACTTCCGATTTTGGTGATTCTTGCAGTCACACGTTCATAATGGTGAGCTTTGTCTTTTCAGATGTTATTTATACTATTTTATCACTATTTATTATATTATTCTTATGTTGTGGTGTAGGAACAACAATATACGAAAAGTAAAATAAACGGGTACAAAATAATATGAACAACATTTCAAAATATAAAGCTCATCGTTAAGAATGCATGACCACAAGAATCATTTAAATCAGAGATACAAGTACAAAATAGTAATCATTTTAAGTTAGGAGGACTAAACTGTAAATAAAATGATTAAAAGCAGTTCCTGGATCTTAAAATGATTACTATTTTTTCCTCATATCTTCGATTTAAGTGATTCTTGTGGGTATGCATTTCTAACGATGAGCTTTATATTTTAAAATGTTATTCATATTATTTTGTACCTGTTTATTTTACTTTTCATATGTTGTTGTTTCTACATCACAACATAATAATAATATAACAATTGTGATAAAATAGTATAAATAACATTTGAAAAGAAAACGCTCACCATTAGAATGCATGACCACAAGAATCACCGAAATCGGAAGTATGAGAAAAAAGTAATAATCATTTTAAGATCTAAGGACTAAATTGTAAATAAAAAATTGAAAACCGCCCATCAAAATCGGCCGATGGCTAAATTTGAACGGTTTTGACAGTTGGATGGTCAAAGATGTCCAATTTTGAAGTTCGATGGCCAAAACCAAACTTAACCTATAGTTGGATGGTCAAAAATGGAACTAATGTTATCCTTTACTTCTAATGCTTGTTAATTCAACATCTATGCAATTTGATGTGCTAGCTCAATTCCTATTTTCTGGTTCATTCGAAGTCTATCAGAGTTATCTTTGGGCACTCTGTCCCTCCACTTATGCTTCTTATATGATCCACTATAAGTTTGTAGCAGTGGCTACTTCCATTTGCCTAGTGATTGCCTAGTTTTTATTGCAAAGGAGGAACCGTATGTCCATGTGTGTACTGCTTATCCGAACCGTTTATTATGATCCGTAAAATTGGCTAAGGACATTTGAATATTTGCTTGCAGATTACCCCCGCACCGCCTCGCCTCGGAGAGGACGAGCCTCCACCATCTTGGGATTTGGTACCCTCTCCTAGAGGTGACTCTAACTCTTGCAATGAGTTTGAGTTTAAAGGATCGATTAGAAAGAGGAGAGATGAGGAGGACGATGATATGATGTTGTTCTTCCTTCCCGCACTCTCTTTGTTGGGTTCCGGTTCTAGTGTAGCGAGGGAAAAGATACGACGACATACATTGAAGCTATCGGGCGAGGAACGTGTTCGGGAATTCTTTGGAAGGTCATGTTAAGAACTGTTGGGTAGCTTTCCGGATGGAAACCGGAATATTCATGGCACTTGTAGAATGTGTTTTTTCTATAATAATTAGATCTGCTTTATTGTAATAAATTATGAATGTTTTGGGCTGTACTAAATTAAGAATGTTTTTGGGTTGTAAGTTAAATATACTATGAATGTTCTTGTGGGTCGTAAGTTAAATATACTACTATGAATGTTTTTGTGGGGCCGTAAGTTAAATATACTATGAATGTTTTTGTGGGCTGTAAGTTAAATCTGCTTTGTTTTCCATGTTAAGTTACCATGATTGGAAGAGGCTCTCCGAAGTTGTTTTTATCAAAAGGTGCACAAAAGAAGCTGTCCCCAAAACCAAAAAGACTCGGAGGTTCTCCAAAAGGTAAGCTACACAAATGACTTGTTAAACAAAATCTGATGTGTCATCCTTGTTTTGTGACTTGTTAAATAAAATCTAATGTTTCATCCTTGTTTTGTGTAGAGAAATTAAGAGCGGCTTGGAATCTAACATTGGAGAAGACTCTAGTTGACTTGCTTCATGAACATAAGACGTCCGATTATAGGGGTCAAAATGGGTGGCCCTCGGAGACTTGGAATAAGATTGTAAGTGAATTTCATGCGAGGGAGGACTATGTAAGTTTCACTAAGGCACGGATACAAGAGAAGGAAAAGGAGCTCAAAAGGGACTACCGGTTGATGAAGGACGCAACAAAAACAAAGTGGAGTACATTTTGATTCAAAGGCGGGGAGGATCACAACAACTCCTGGCCGTTTGGAAAAATATCATTGAATCCCATCCCAAGGCTAAGAAGTTTCGCAGCAAGTCCTTTCCACTATTTGAGGCCTTGGGTGAGCTTCATGATGGTAAGTCTCATCACAAATTGCATCCTTTGCTATATGGTTTACATGTCTATCTTTTGTAACAAAACTTTCTTGTGTAGGTCAAACAGCTGAAGGGACTTACAATTACACCTCCAATCAAGTGATAGGACCTACACAAGTGGAGAACAGGTACAATGTTGACAACCTGGAAGTTGCAACCAATTCAGATTTGCAAGAAACAAGGGTAGGCCAAGAAGACGATGAAATCATGGAAGTTGAACCTCCTCAGATGCCACTGAGAAGGGAAGTAGAACCTCCTCGGCTGCCACTAAGAAGGGATGCTCGAAGCTCACCAGAAAGAGAGCCAAAGAGGCAGAAGAAAACTACTAACATCGAAGGTTTGATGGAGAAGTACATCGGCTTTAGGGCCAAACAAGCTGAGGAAGAAGCGACTCAACTAGCTGAAGAAAAGGAGAAAAGTGAGGCTAATGATTTTTCAATCAAGAAATGTGTCTCTGTTGTTAGCACCATGGAAATGACAAAAGAGGAAAAAGCTGCTTCATACAAGATATTCAGGGACCCTGACAATAGACAGATCTTCTTGAGTTCATATGAAGAGGACCCAGAAGTTGCATTCATCTGGTTGAAAAGCGAGATGGCTTAGGAGGTATGCTCCTTCCCCTCTCATGTCCTACCTGTCCCTGTATTAGCCAATGATAGTTGCCTTGTCAATTAGTTTCTGAAATTTAGGAAATGAGATATCTGGGCTTTCTCTGAATCTGTACAGAGGGATCTCCCTATGTTGGTTAATATTCTGTCATGTTATCTGATGAATTGGACCCACCTAGTTTGTACAGAGACCACACCTGCTTGTAGATGAATTGGACCCACCCAGTTGCTGCAACTGAGGTGCTATACACTGGTTTTCTTTGTTTTCTGCTGACAATAATTAGGAGATGATAGCATATTATTATCGCTTGCTATATGCATGAAAACTTATAGTTTAACTCGATGTGACATCTATCATTTCACATTTAATTCAGTTTCAATTTTGTGCTCTTCATTTTTATTTCTTATTCCAATCCGCGCTACAGGTTGTTAATATTTAATACCCAAGTTAAGGTAATTCCAAAATGTTTTCTGTTTCCAGACATCATGATTATAAGCGGCTTTACTGTTTTGGCACGGGCATGTCATATTAATTCTGAGTTATAGACTAAAGTACTTTGATGCATTTATGCATGCACTCCTGAGATGAGAGGCTAGTTACATGTGAAATAACAGGACGTGTGACCAGTGTAGAAAGAATCACTTCTACTGTTAACCTTGAAATCAGGTGCCGAGATAAGAATCTATTCGAAATGGTGAATGGAGTGACCTGTGTACATTCAGCTTTGGCTCATGTAACCTGATGATATGCTAACCTGATATTACCCTTTTGATGTGAAATGATACACTAGAAACCAGTGCCTTACTGTAAGTAACTGCTGTTGTTAAAGCTCAAAATAGTTTTGTTTCAATACCATGAAATATATATTTCTTACTTGTATCAACAAGAACATGATGACTTATATATTGTAAAATAGGTCTAGTCAGCCCTGTTTCCCTGGTATGCGCACTGCATTAGTTTCAGGGAACTCGATAGAGTCCTACTGTAGTTCAGTAGTTGCAAGTTACTATAATTCAGTAGAGTACTTCTTTGTTGCAATATATCTGAATTACATTGACAATGTTTCTTGATGAATCTAATGTAGGAGCTGGTGAGGGATGGTACAAGACCGTGGTCTTTGGCTAGGAGAGTACTCATCTCTCTCTTTTATTCATGTATGATCGTACTTGAGATTATATCCTATCTATTTTGTTTACTATAGTTAAGAGAGAGACCATCATGTGTTGAGTATATATTTCATTCAGAGAGTAGAGCCATTGCATCCGGCTGTTAGATGTATGATTGTCAATACTTGTTGTTGGTCCTCTGCTGGCTTGAATCCCTGCCAACCGAACACATGTTTCATTGCCATTGCAGAAAATTCATTTAACTAAATCAGCGGTACCAGGAGGGTCTCTAGGGGTTCTACCGAATGAGGTTTTTGGGGAAGGGATTAATCCCAAGATGTATTAATTCTCAACAGGGAATAAGTGGTGGGAAGGGGATTCACCCAACCCCTGTCCGTAATTAAATACTCTTGGGGTTTTCACCCCTCCCAGCCGAACAAGGCCTCGGGGAGATCTGTGTGGGGCGCCGTCGAGCGCGGCCGCGGCGGCGGCACACGGAGCACCTGCTGGGCAAGCTCCCCGGCCACCGCAGAGATCTCCCAACGGAGCAACGGTCTTCTTTTGTTTTCTCTTTTCCAATTTTCCACAGATTTTGTCTTTAAAACCTTTTTGTTTCCGTTTACATTTTCTACAAAACCTTTTCTACAAAGTCTTTTAGTTTTTTTACAAAAAATATTTGTGCAAAATATTTTCCACAAAGTTTCTGAAAAATATTTTAATTTTTTGTCATGTAAAAAATTTGTTTCAAAAAATATCTATATATGATGTTTCCTCAAGTTTCTTTGAAACTTTTTCATCAAATGTTTTCCTTGTTATTTGTTTTTCAAAAAAGTTTTTCACCCCGATGATGTTCAAATTTTTGTGTCTATTTTTTTTCTCAAATTTCTTTGAAAAGTCTTCTTCAAAATAGTTTTATGTTTTTTCAAAAGCTTTTTTCTCCTGAACTTTTGTATTTTTTATTCTGAAATTTATTGATGTGCCGGCGTGCATGTGCTAGAGTAGGCTAGTGGGCCGTGGCCGCCTGGTCGGAAATCGACCGCTGGCTGGTCTTACGGGCGTCCGTAAATTTGAGGTGCCCCTTTAATATTTGACGGCACATAGTTCAAAACTGAGCTATTCAATGTCAAATATTTGAGAATGGAGGTAGTAGTACCGTGTTACACTCGTCAACTCTTCCTTACTAAGCAACCCACTCCCGGCTCCAACCCTAGTGCCGCCCTTCCGCTCCACCCCGTGCCGCCGCCGGGTTGGACCGGTGCCATCGCCGGTAAAATGGCGAGGAAAGGAGATCCTCCGCCTAGGGCCGCCTCCGAGGTTCCCTACATCCTTGCTCAAGCCCACGCCGCGCAGCTCCAATACATGGCCATGGCCTCCCGTCCTGCTGCTAGCCATGGCCGCCATGGAGGCCCCGGTCGTGGATCCGTCACCCTCGGCCGGGGGGACGGCGGCCGGCACGCCGCCGCCGTCCTCCTCCCCCGCGACCCATCCCCAATTTCCCGTCGCGCCTCCCCCTCCGGGCTCCAATCTGGTTAAGATTCTTGCCGGTCTTTCTCTCGTGGATGCATGCATGCCTAGTCGTATCGTTAGGTATGGTCACTGGTAAGTAGGTAGTCTGCATAAGAGAGTTCAAGATAGTAGGTAATCTGCATATAATTATCCTAATGACAACAATGAATGGAATGCAGAAAAATTGAAAATTGGTGACATAGTTCTAGAATGTGTTCATAGGTCACTCAGGAGCTAAAAGAATTGTTTCCCAATATGATCCCATTAATCTGCCACAACTCCAAATTGTACTGTACCATTGTATATCAAACTAATAACTAGTTGCTGTTTCTTTTCTTGCCAACTTTTTAACCTGATAGAGCCGGATAAGTCCTTGTTCAATGAAAAAATATGTATCAAGGTATAACCAAGATGGTGTTTCACAAATATGTAAATAACTTAGTAATACTAATGCATATGCTCGTAATAGTATCATACAACTGAAATATCCCCGCTTCCCCACTACCTTTCATATATTATTTCCTTATACCTCGATGGTACTGATCTATCACTGTGCATATCTGCATGTAAAACACTGACATAGGTAATCTGCATAAGACAGTTCTAGCTAGTAGAAAGGAAAGTTTATCAGTCAGCATTTGCATTTTAGATGTTAAAGATGGCATATCCTGTTGTAATAGTCAAATATTATGTAATATGAGCCAATGGTGCCCTATAATTTAACAACTAAGTACTTCACGCTCACATTTTGATATACAAAGCAAAATGTTTTTTCCTGAAACTTTAGTAAAACAAATTGCACTATTTCTAAAGAGTGAGTGGGCAATTTACCTCAAAACTTCTGGTGGGTACAAACAGCAAGTGAATTGATTTCACCCAAAACTCTGAAGTTCGACAAGTGAATTACATTTTGTTCTGCTACCTGTGTAAGACAGCTCGTTGCCTGGCTGGTGGTTGACTGATGCTCTTGCTATCTACACTCCAAATTACTAGTAGCAGTGTTGAAAGCGTTGCTCTGTTTTGGTTTTGCCTGTGCTGTGCGTTCTGAACAGCTGTGCCTAACGCCATTCTTTTTTTGTTTTGTTCATATTACCACTCCGAATTCAGTAGTGTTATGTTTTCCAGGCTGAATTAATGTCATTTAAGCTTCCAGTGTGGCTTGTAAGCAGTATTACTTGTCGTCAGTTGCAATAGGGACTGCCAAATTTATCTCAGAATTTAGCATCCCTCTTTGTGATGTGCAGTTGCTAGTGTGTGTAATCTTTCTTCCAGGTTGTTACAGCTGAACTTGCAAGTGCAATCGAAGTTCAGAGAAGAGAGCACTTGTAACTTAATTAGATGAGTTTTGCTCAGGTAGACCCCAAAACAAATTTGCACGATTATCAAAGTAGCCACGTCATAAAACTTGATTTAATCCCGGATGGGTACTGTTTGGGCCCGACGACCCTACCTGTGCCTAAGTCCAATCCACAAACCCGTCCAGTCCGGATCGACGGCGGCGGCGGCAAGCGCGGGAGACGGGCGGCGGCAAGCGCGGGTGGAGGCCGGCGCGTCACTTCGTTGTTGGATCCCCTTCCTAAGAAAGGGTGGATTTGACGGAGGCCGGCGCCGGCGTGCGCAAGCGGATGGGGTGATGGAGGTGTTGGGGACTGCGAGGGTGGCCTTGTGGCGTCCGCTATCGCTTCCGCACCTTGGCAGGTCCGGTGAAGGCAAGTTCTGGAGGGACCGGCGCAGAGGCCGGCGGCGGCGGCGTGTGCGGGCGGATGGGGGTGAAGGAGGTAGTGTGGACGGCCGGGGTGGCCTTGTGGCGGCCACCATCTTCCGCGACCGCCATCTTTTCTTTACAAAGGTTATTGATGCTTAATCATTAATTGTTGTTCTCTTAGTTTAAGCAAAGCTTAGCGTTGCATAAATTCTGCAAGATACGGTTAGCACTGGAAGCCATGATTATTACTATACATATAATGTTATAAACGATGGCGAAAAAGACGAGAAGTAAAAGAGATCAAATCGCAAGGAGACACGAGATTTAACGTGGAAAACCCTCCCAACATGAGAGGGAAAAACCACGGGCGCCAGCCAGCAAGCAACTTCACTATGATCGGAGTCCGGTTACAAAAACCAACGGCGGCGGCTTATAAGAAGTAGAATGAATCAATCTCCAATCCGGCCTTAGCCCCAAGGGTCTCCGCTACGCTTCGTCGAAGTTTAGCCTCTGTCTTTGCACAATGAATTTGGATCATCAATCAACAAACTCCACCTTCGGACAAATTTCTTCTTGTAGCATCAACAAAGAACCTTCATCCCGAACACATCACAAAGAAACAAAAAATACTTCGGCGCCAAACAGCCTCTTGGGCTAATTAATAATACCAACCGAGCTTGAGCAAAGCTCAAACTTAGCAATAGGAAGCGGCTTTGTCAACATATCATTTGGATTATTATGAGTGCTTATCTTGCATACCTTTAGCTTACCCTTTTCGATCTCATCTCGAACATAATGGTACTTGATCTCATTGTGCTTTGTCCTAGCATGGAACATCCGATCTTTAGTAAAATAAATTACACTTTCACTATTAGAAAACAAGTTAATGCAAGATTCAACTCCACAAAGCTGAGCATACAATCCATTAGCCAAATCACCTCTTTGCATGCTTCAAACAATAGCCATGTACTCTGCCTCGGTAGTAGACAATGCAACAACGAGCCGCAAAACAGCCTTCTAACTCACAAAGACAAGCGCCAACAAGTAAACACATAACCTGTGAATGATCCGTATCCGTCCAAATCACCAGCATAATCTGAATCAACATATCCAATAAGTCCCTTAGTTGTCCTGCCAAACTGCAAACAATGATCTGCCGTCCCTCTGAGAAACCTAAAAATCCACCGAACTACCCTTCGGTTGTTCTTTACCAGGATTAGACATATATCCGCCAACAATACTCATAGCATAAAATAAATCCGGACGAGAGCAAACCATAATACATCAAAGAACCAACCGCACTACAATACAAAACTTTTGACATGTATTCAATATCCTCATTTGAACTAGCACACCGCTTTGCGGAGACAATTTAAAATGCGGTGCAATAGGAGTACTAACATGCTGTGCATCATGCATGTTGAAGCGCCGAAGAACCATCTCAATATAAGCATGTTGACTAAGAAACAATAAACTAGCTTTTTTGTCTCTAGTAATTTCCATACCTAAAATTTTCTTAGCCGCTCCAAGGTCCTTCATCTCGAACTCACTACTCAACAATTTCTTCAATGTAGTGATCTCTCTCTCTGCTCTTGGCAGCAATCAACATATCATCAACATATAACAACAAGTATATAGGTGATCCATTAACATGCTTGATGTAAACACAACTATCATATTTAGATCTCTTAAAGCCATGTGACAACATAAATGAATCAAACCTCTTATACCACTGACGGGGAGACTGTTTCAAACCATACAAGGATCTCTTCAACTTACAGACATAATTCTCCTTGTCGGGCACTATGAACCCCTCGAGCTGGTCCATGTAAATCTCCTCCTCAAGCTCTCCATGTAAAAATGCATTCTTCACATCTAACTGCTCAAGCTCAAGATCAAGTAGAGCAACAATACTAAAGAAAGTGCGAATCGAAGCGTGCTTAACAAGCTGGAGAGAACACATCATTATAATCAACACCAGGAATATGACCGAAGCCTTTAGCAACTAACCTCCCCTTATACTTTGGAGGCTTGCTAGGAGATAAACCCTCCTTTCTCTTGTAGATCCACTTGGAGCGAACGAGGCTTCTTACCCTTAGGCAAAGGGACAACATCCCACGTGCGGTTGTTGACGGATAAAACTCATATCCACCTCGATCCCCAAGCGTACGGACATACACCTTTTCACCATGGGGATTCCCTAGGTTCTTATCAATCCACAGAGCAAGAGGATTACAAGCGTTTGATCTAGCACTACTACTAACTCATCCAAACCCTAATCTACGGTTAATCTAAAGAACGACTATGCTACACAAGAGAGAATGATTAAAACAACAAGATATGTAAAAGACACTTGCCCAAGTGTCTACGATAGTTGAACATGCAATCGCTTAAGATATAAAAACCGATCTAATCTATCAAGGGTTGTGACCACGGTTTCGCCCTTTCCCCCCCCCGTCTGTCACTACGCGGAGGTATTCGTGACTAGACCTATGATGGACACGGTGCATTGAATGGATCCAAGGGAGTATTGAGATCTTACTCCCTAAATGGCATGGTATCTAACCTTAAACAACAAAGCTTCTTCAATACTAGATAATAGATAGATAACCAAACAAAGTAGCGATTACATCTCAAGTTCGATTACAACCCATGGACAAATGAGAAGATTACCACATCAAAGTGCTAGGCATAGCACCGTTGATCATGGTGATGCTTCCGACGGTGTCTTCCTTCTCCTCCACTTGTGGGTGCTTCCTTCGAGTAGAGCGATCCTTCTCGCGAATGATCTCCCTCCTCTTCTCTCTCTAGCTTGTGGATGACCTCTCGGGTGAATGGCTCTCTCTTTGCGAATGGCGGTGCCTCCCTGTACTTAGGGTTGAAGGATCTTCACGTGCAAGAAAAGGGGGGCCGAACTGACCCCCGGGGTGGGCTGGCCCAGGCCCATCCTGGCCCAGTTTGGTCACCCCTTCGCTCCCGTGGGTCCTCATGTATTTATGCACTTTGCCCCCTCCATTTGCACCACTTTGACGATGTCATCCACACGTCCAAGATGGAGGTTTTCCTTGCATGCAGTCCGGCCTTTTACGCTTCAATCCCCGGGGATGTTCCTTTGTAACACTTCGGTCCTTGTGTGACACCCTAAAATTCCATCACTTAAATCACTTAGCAATTTAAAATGTCTTAAGGATTTAAGGAGATTAAAATGCTAAATAAAATTAAGCTCTAAAAATATTAAAGATAATATAATAAAGTTAGAAACAACAAGTGTATGTGCATCATCTTTTGGCTTGCATGATTTTGGTTGCTCGAGTAGTCTCTAAAAAGCCTATAAAATATTTGAGAAAAGTTTGCAAAAGTTTGAAATGGATTTGAATTGAAATTTGATTTGAAAATGAGGTTTGAAAAAAGAAAAGAAAAGAAAAAAACAAAAGAACCAAGCACCCTTACCTTTTTGGCCCGGGCGGCCCGGCCCCCGACCCCCCGCCGCCCACTGCCCTTCCCCCTTCTCTTTTATTTTTGCAGCGGCGCCGACAGGTGGGCCCCACCTGTCAGCCTCCATCTCTCCCCTTCCTTTTCTTCTTCCTCGCGCCCGCGCCGGCCGCCGCCGCATGCCGCTGATTCCGCCACGCCCCGCCCTCTCCCCTTCCTTTCCCTGCACTGCGAGCATGCCAATTAAGGCAATTACTCTTCCCCTAAACCCCACGGCCGTTTCCCTTTCTAACTTTAAGCCCGGACGGCCCGCCGGCCATCAATGGCAACCCGCCGCCGCCCCGGCCCCTAGCCGCTTCATCTCCCATCCTCGTGCCCTATATAAGCTCGCGCACGCGCTCCTTGGCTTCCCTTTCGCCTCTGCTGCACACACGCGCCCGAACCGAGCTCAATTTCTCCAGCGCCGCCGCTTTGCTTTCCGCCGCCGCCGTTGTCTCGTCGCCGCCGGTGAAGGGCTTGGTCTCCCACCCGTTTCTGTTGATCAATAGGTTCGCAGGGGACTTGACATGCTCGTGCGCCTGCAGGTTCGCGCCCCCGACGCCCGTGGCAGCCGCGCCCCGTGCTCGCCGGAGCGCCGCCGAGTCGCCGTCGTCACCAAGCCGCCCCGCTGCCGCCTCTTTTCCACTCTTCGGCCCGTCTTCATCGCCGCGCGTGGTAAGCAAAACCCCCCTTCCCAATTTCCCCTCCTATCGCGCCCCGGCGCCTCCCCCGCGAGCTCACCGGAGTGACCGCGCCGCCCCCTTACGGTGCCGGCCGCCGGTGAGGCCCAATCGTGCCCTCGTAGAGCCTCGCTATCGTGTGCGCAAGCATCTCCGAATCGTTTTGCCCTAACACGTGGTCGAAGAAACGGCCGGGAACGCCGTCCGAGCTCACGCCGGCGAGTTCCCGCCGCGCGCCGCCGCCCTCCGGCGTCGTCGCCGCCGCCCGCCGCATGTATTTGATCGGGGCCGTTAGATCGCAAGCAAACGGGCCGGGATCGCGTACCCTTTCGTTTAAAGGGGGATGGTCCACGGTGGACCCATGGACCGCGCCCACGGCCGGGTCCACGGTGCACCGTGCGCCATCCACCGTTGGATCCGAGATCCACGGTGCGGAGTGGCAGATTTGATTAAGAGTCCCTGGGAATTTAAACATTAGCAAGCCGGTCCTTCCACCTTTGAAAATAATTACAGTTAGGTCCTGATTCTTGCAAACTAGCCCCTATCTACCCTGTTTAATTCTGTTTTAAGCCCTTTTCACTACTTTTTGCATATAAACCCTCTGATTTAATTTATAAAAATGTTTTGGCCCCTGAATTTATTCATAAACAACCCCGTAAACTTAGTTTTCTTGCAAATAGGCCCCTGAAAACTGTTTTAGCCATATCTTTCTCATTTTAACTCCGTTTTTAGCGTTCTATATACCGAAATGATCGTCTCGACGAGTAGAATCCTTTAAACAGTAAATTTACCAGTTTTACTACTGTTTGGTGTACTGTTTTGTTTATTGATTGTTATCCATGTTTGACTCGTAGATATCGTGCTCGTTTCGTCCGAGCTCCCTGTCGGAAGTGATCGGAAGAACTTGTCTTTGAAGAGGAATTCACCCATCTTGTAGAGGAAGGCAAGTGGACTTCCCCCTCTGCATAATCTTTTTGAACCCATGTCACTACATGCTAAACAATGTTTACTATTCTCGTTGATATGCATAAATCTGATGGGCAAACACCTAGCTAAGGACTTGACTAGATGCTTTACCACTTTACCTTGATCAACCCTGTTTAAACAAATGTTTGGGGTAGATAAATGCTTAGCTTGCTCAACATAAGTTTGGTTATGCTTTGTTTATGTTATACATCTCGGTTTTGGTTATGTATATGCTTGTGCTTTAACAAGATAACTTGATGTAATCGGAACATGGAGAACCACCCAAGATAACAGTACAACCACAGTCCACATGGCTCGGCTTAGCCAATTAATTAGGAGAGTGGGGTAGCTGATAGCTCTTTTCCGAGAGGGGCACGGGGGGCCGGAGTTGAAGGGGTATAGCCCGGTCCTTTTGGGGTAGCGGCCTTGGCTAAGGTGTTGACCACTAGGGAGGGTTATGGCCGCTCGCTCTTTGTCAGAATCGTTGCGGGCTGTTGGTTTCTCTTCTTTCCTTTGTAAAGGCTTCGTAGTGGACCCCTAGCCACTCACCTTGGAAGTGTTTAAGGGTCTAGCTAACCCGGGCAAGATGGGGAACACGAACTGTGGGTAAAGTGTACAACCTGCGAGTGTAAAGGCGATCGATCAGCCGTGCTCACGGTCACGAGCGGCTTGGACCCTCACATGAGTAATAAACTTGAAGATTAATGTAAATCGTGGGTTGGAGGTTTGGTTTGAGGTTTCTTTTAAAGGTTAAGTGGGTTGGTATACACTTACATCTAGTAACTAGGTGCTTGCTAATAAAACTTGACCAACTTATAAAATGCTTACCGCTGTGAACCATAGCCTATCCTTGATAGCCTTGCATTTTTCCCCCACTTGCTGAGCTCCAACCATAAGTGTGCTCACCCTTGCTTACCGCTGTTCAGAGGAGAACGTCGGAGGCGAGGACGAGTACTGGAGTGATTTCGAGGAGTTCTAGGCATGCGGATCCCCCAGTCATCATGCCTGTGGATGTCAGCGATGGAGTTGCTCGTCGTCGTTTAGTTATCGTTTGTTCGGACCTTCGAGTCCACCCTTATGGATGTAATAAAGGACGTTATCTTGGTTTAAACTCTTGTACGTTTTATTACGGCAATGGTATTACTCTCGTTTTGTCTATCATGTGTGTGTAAATGATCCGGCGCACATATGAGATGCATTCGGTTTTCTTTGTAAAAATCGGGTGTGACAAAGTGGTACCGAGCCGTGATGAGCGTAGGACGCAGCCTTAGTTAGAAATGGACGAAATTAAGGATTCATGTTCTAGAAAGCCACATCATGCTTCAAATCATCTTATTTACGCACTAAAAATCTAATTTAACTTTGTTTATCATTTTAAACTATCATTTTGATTTATTCCGCACTGCGAGATCGGTTTTGCTTTGACGGATGGCCGGGACTTACATGACCCCTCGCAAGAGCACCGGTGGACGCTTTCCTACTTTGGACGGTGGCTCCTCGCCATCGCCTTGAGGATGTTGAGGAGGAACGGGGGAGGAGTTCCGGCGGGGAGGTTGAGGTTGAGGAGGACCCGGAGGAGGTTCGGCCCCGAGAAGAAGAAGAAGAGGATCCGAAGAAGTTGAGATGGAGGAGGAGGAGCCGGAAGAGCCATTGGAACGGCCACGGTACGATGGCACGGTGCTTGAGGCGGACGCGGATGGTGATATTGTGATTCCACCGGCGCTGCGGTCAATGAGGAAGCACCCCCGCACCTGCTGATCTGTGCCGAGAAGGTGATCCGGAAGACTCCGGTGATGACGGTGTGGGTGAGGATGATGGTAACCATGCCTTGCTCGGCAATCCGGAGGAAGATGAAGATCCCCGCTACCATGGAGCCGAATACCATAAGCACTCTCCGAAGGCGAGAATGGGCTGTTCGCATTCTCCTGTGGGATGTTCCGAGGTATACGGGGTATACCATAAGGCCTCTCTATGTGACCAAGCATTTCGGTGAGCACGGAATGAGGGATTACTACACTTGCAAAGTTTACATCGGGAAGCCTGCGAATGATACCGAAGGATGGAGGTATCGCTCATCCCACCATAGCACGGCTCGGTTCTCTACGGATGACGGCTGCGGTGAATGATGCAGCAAGGAGGGCGCTGCGGTCGGTCTGCCATGCTAATCGGGTGCAGTTGTTCCAATCGGAGTACCGCCATGTGCCTCGACGTGCAAGTGGCACAGAAGTGACCGTAGTACCGGCGGGGAGGTGATGACCGCATCGATGTCTTGGCAAGGGTGACTGCTGCTCTGAATGCTGATCTGGAGAGAGCAACTTTGGAGATAAACAAGTATCATGAAGAGCTGCAGGCTGCTCAGGCAAAGATAGCGCGTCTTGAAGCACAACTTGCAGGACAGCGACTGCCTCAGGAAGTCATGCCATACCAGACTACAGCTTCCCCTCCGCGCAAAAGGCTTCGTTACGGCACTGATGAAGCTACTACTCGTCTTGGCTAGGATCCTAGGATGCTCGCCCTTATCATTTACCTTTTCGATAGACCGTTCCTGCGTGAACGTATTTGCTTGTAATAATGAATGCTGTTTGCAAAACATGCTTGAGTTGGATCTTTGCTTGATTGTAATTGTATGGTGGAGTGATGGCCACTATGCAATCTGAAATTTTAAGTTAATTAAAGTTTGGTTTGGGTTTTATCGGTTGTCATTGCTTAATCTCTCATGCAAGTATGTTTGGATCAAATCTGTTTTCGCAGTCATATGACATGTCAGTAATGTTTTGTTTATAACTCAAGCTACAGAAATCCAAATGACATGAAACCAGTTGGGTTAGTTCACAAATTTAGAGGATGAATTTCTGTCAAAAATTCAATGGTATACCATACATATTCTGGGAGTTATGCACAAAGTAATGAACATGACAGAATCTGTAAATCTCTGCTGATATAGCTGTACTGTTTGAATTATATCTCGAGTTATACATATCCAAATGAGGTGATTCCAGTTGGGATGGTTCCATAATTTTATACACTATATTCTGGTAAAAATTCGTGGTCATTGGATATCTACACAGAAAGTTATGCATAATTCTTTGAGGTCAACAGAATCTGTCTTAACTGAAGTACATGCTGTCATTTTACTTTGAGTTATTCTCTTATGCAATGATTCAAGTACAATTATCTGAGATATGATTTTTCTAACGGTCAGATGGTAAACACCAGGTCCGGAGGAGGTCAAGATGTGCCACTGTGATCCGGGCACATATTGCAAATCAACAAAACCCGGCACCACCTCCACCGATCAACCAAGCAATGGACCCGAACATGCAGCAATTCACGGCAGCGCGGATGCAACCGATTCAAAACCTTACCAACACGTGCAGCAGATGCAAGCTCAACAGAACCAGCCACCACCACCGATGCCACCACCACCCCCGCCACCAAGGGACGGAGCACAAGGAGTTCATGAGCCACCATCCCCCTACATTTTCTCACTCAGTCGATCCACTAGATGCCGATGAGCGGCTGAAAACTATCACTAAGAAGCTGGAGATCGTGCGGTGCGCGACGGGGAGATGGTTACGTATGCTGCTGGAAGACTTGTGGGGCGGGCCGCAGATTGGTGGGATGCGTACTCTCAAGCTCATCCCAACGGGCGGAACATCACTTGGCAGGAATTCCGCTGACAATTTCCGCACTTATCACATTCCTTCGGGGGTTCTCAAGCTCAAGCCAGAGGGAGTTCTTGTCACTGAGGCAAGGCAATATGTCAGTGACTGAGTATCTGGACAAGTTCACTCACTTGTCACGCTATGCACCTGATGAAGTCAACACTGATCCAAAGAGGCAAGAAAGGTTCCTGGATGGCTTGATTAGTCCTCTGAACTATCTACTCGCGAGTCACATCTTCCGGACTTTCGACGCCGGTAAACAAAGCTATTGGGGTGGAAAGCAAGAGGAAGGAGATGGGTGAACATAAACGCAAGTTTCGGTCCCGAGGGCGGTCTAGCGGTAACACCCGTCCCCGTTACGGTTCTCGGCGAGCACGACTCCATATCGTCCTGGTGGACAAGGCGGGAGGTACCCACAGAACATGCGGCTCCGGCGCTCGTTTCAGCCACGGCGCTTCAATCCTCGGACCCCCGGGACTCCTACCCCACGACCGAGTCGTCCTAGCAACAACTGCGGGGCACACTGTCGGGAAACACCAACCCTGTTCGGCCGGGTGGATGCTTCAAGTGCGGAGAGGCCGGGGCATTATGCTAACAAGCTCGTCCTAAGAGGGTGATGCGGACTCCACGGAGGGACATTGGGAACGGGGATGGGCAGCCATCTTCTCGGGCTCGTACTCCACGGACACCCGGCAAGAGAGGCCGGCGAGTCATGTGCGTGGCCGAGTCAATCATGTATCAGTGGAGCAAGCTCAGAATGATGCTGGCGTGGTATTGGGTACGTTTTTCGTCAACTCGTACCTGCTACCGTATTATTTGATTCGGGAGCATCACATTCATTTATAACCGATCAATTTGTGGCAAAATATAACTTACCTATGAGTACAATGAAGAATTCAGCGATAGTTAGCACTCCGGGGGAGAAATGAAAACTGGTCACATATGCCCACAAGTAAAGATAAATATCATGGGACTAGACTTTCTTGCTAATGCGGTAGTTCTAAAATCATGGGGAATAGATGTCATTCTTGGTATGGATTGGTTAAGGAGTTGTGATGGAGTTATTCAGTGTCGGAAGAGGTCAGTACTGTTAACCGGTCCTCAAGGGGAAAGAGTGGAGTACGTGAGTGCACCCTCATCTGTTAAAGGAGTTATGAACTCTGTTGAAGGCAAGGCCTTGGAGGATATAAGGGTAGTGAATGAATTCCCTGATGTATTCCCGGAAGGGATTTGCCGGGTATGCCACCCGATCGTGACATTGAATTTAGTATTGAACTTATACACGGGTCACGCTCCCATATCTAAAAGACCATATAGAATGGATGTTAAAGATCTAAGCTGAATTAAAGAAACAAATTGAAGAATTGCTTAGTAAAGGGTTTATCCGTCCTAGTTCATCACCATGGGGAGCCCCCACACTCTTCGTTGATAAGAAGGATGGTTCTAGGAGGTTGTGTATAGACTATCGATCACTTAATGAGGTTACTATCAAGAATAAGTACCCTTTACCTCGGATTGAGGATTTGTTTGATCAAATGAGAGGAGCTAAAGCTTTCTCTAAGATAGATCTTAGATCGGGCTATCACCGAGTTAAAAATCCGTGTGGAGGATATACCAAAGACGACATTCACATCTAGATACGGGTTATATGAGTTTCTTGTGATGTCCTTTGGCACGACCAATGCACCAGGATACTTTATGTATTTGATGAACAAGGTATTCATGGAGTATCCGGATAAGTTTGTTGTGGTATTCATTGATGATATATTGGTATTCTCTCGGAGTGAAGAAGAACACGAAGAACATTTGAGGCTTGTGTTACGGAAGTTACGGGAACATCGGTAGCGTATGCCAAGTTCGGCAAGTGTGCTTTACGGTTAAAGGAGGTATCTTTTCTCGGACACATCATCACGGACGGAGGCATAGCGGTCGATCCAAGCAAGGTTCGGGATGTATTGAGCTCGGAGTCCACCTAAGAATGTGCGGAGATCGAAGTTTCTGGGTCTTGCGGGATACTATCGGAGGTTCATTGAAGGGTTTTCTAAGATAGTGAAGCCACTTACCACTTTGCTCGAGAAAGGAAGAGAATTCAAATGGGATGAGAAGTGTCGAGGCTAGTTTTGAGGAGTTGAAGAAGAGGTTGACCACGGCACTTTGTGTTGATCATGCCGGACATACACAAAGGGTTCGATGTGTCTTGTGACGCCTCTCGGCAAGGTTTGGGATGTGTGTTAATGCAAGAAGGAAAGGTAGTCGCCTATGCTTCAAGACAGTTGAGGAAACATGAGCGAGAACTATCCTACTCATGATCTTGAGTTGGCTGCGGTTGTTCATGCTTTGAAGATGCGGAGACATTATATGATTGGGAACAAGTGTAAGATCTTTCTCGACCATAAGAGTACGAAATATATCTTTACTCGAAGGATCTGAATTTGAGGCAAAGAAGATGGTTAGAGTTGATCAAAGATTATGATTTGGATATCCGGTATCATCCGGGAAAAGCGAATGTTGTGGCGGATGCTTTGAGTCGAAAGGGACAGACTAATATGTTATTGGGACACTGTTGCCTCAAGAACTATCTTTGGGAGATGGCACAACTTAATTTGGGATTGGTTGCTTCGAGTGAGACTTTAACATTAGAGATTGAATCGACACTTGAGCGGGATATCGGGAAGGGACGGTTGATCGATGCCAAGATTGCGAGAATACGGCGATTAAGTTGGGCAAGGTTCGGAATTCGGAGAAGATGAGCAAGGAACGAGTGTGGTTTAAGAACAGAGATACGTGTACCGAGAGATCAAGGAGTTGAGAGAGGCTATTTTGAAGGAAGCACATGATTCGGCTTACTCTATACACCCTGGTAGTACCAAGATGTATCGGGACTTGAAGCGAGAGATGCTTGGTGGTATGGGATGAAGAAAGATGTGGCAGCTCATGTAGCTTTGTGTGATGTGTGCCAAAGAGTGAAAGGCGAGTATCAAAGACCGGCGAGGATTGCTACAACCTGCGAAGGTACCTGAGTGGAAATGGGAGGAAATCAGTATGGATTTCATAGTGGGATTACCTCGTACTCGTGACGGGTATGATTCTATTTGGGTTATTGTGGATAGACTAACCAAGGTAGCGCACTTCATTCCAGTAAAGACGACCTATACGGGAGTGAAGCTAGCTGAGTTGTATAATTCAAGAATAGTGTGTTTGCACGGAGTACCGAAGAAGATAGTGTCAGATCGAGGCACACAGTTCACCTCACGGTTTTGGCGAGAAGTTGCATGAATCGATGGATACCAAGTTAAACTTCGGCTCGCATACCATCCTCGGACGGATGGGCGGACGGAGAGAACAAATCGGATACTCGAGGATATGTTGAGAGCTTGTGCGTTAAAGAACGATGGCGGTTGGGATAAGAGTTTGCCTTATGCGAGTTTGCTTATAACAACGGCTATCGATCCGGCATCAAGATGGCACCTTTTGAAGCTCTGTATGGAAGAAAGTGTAGAACACCGTTGTTTTGGAATCAGACTGGTGAAAGGCAGTTCTTTGGGCCAGACAGCATACGAGAAGCTGAGAAGCAAGTTGAAATCATAAGGGAGAATCTTAAGGCAGCACAGTCTAGACAGAAGAGTTATGCTGATCCTAGACGAAGAGAGGTGATCTTAGAAGTCGGTGATTATGCATACCTCAGAGTGTCACCTATTCGAGGGTTACGAAGGTTTAATGTCAGAGGAAAGTTATCACCTCGATTTATCGGACCTTTCAAGATTTTGGAACGGAAAGGAGAAGTAGCATACCAGTTGGAGTTGCCAGCACAATTGTCAGGAGTTCATGATGTGTTTCATGTATCCCGGCTAAAGAAATGCACAAGTGAGGTCGAGAATAGAACCGGTACGGTTAGAGGATATTCAAATGGAGAATGACACGACATACAAGGAATACCCTGTTAAGATCTTGGATGTGTCGGAAAGAGTTACCGGGGAGTAAGATCATCGGAATGTGTAAAGTGCGGTGGAGTCATCACCGAGGAAGAGGCAACTTGGGAAAGAGAGGATGAACTCAAGGAAGACTTCCCTCGATTTGTTCTCTAAATCTTCGAATCTCGGGACGAGATTCTCTTTAAGGGGTAGGATTTGTGACACCCTAAAATTCCATCACCGAAATCACTTAGCAACTTAAAATGTCTTAAGGATTTAAGGAGATTAAAATGCTAAATAAAATTTAGCTCTAAAAATATTAAAGATAATATAATAAAGTTAGAAACAACAAGTGTATGTGCATCATCATTTGGCTTGCATGATTTTGGTTGCTTGAGTAGTCTCTAAAAAGCCTATAAAATATTTGAGAAAAGTTTGCAAAAGTTTGAAATGGATTTGAATTTAAATTTGATTTGAAAATGAGGTTTGAAAAAGAAAAGAAAAGAAAAAAACAAAAGAACCAGCACCCTTACCTTTTTGGCCCGGGCGGCCCCGGCCGACCCCCCTGCCGGCCCCGCGCCCTTCCCCCTTCTCTTTTCTTTTTGCGGCGGCGCCGACGGGTGGGCCCCACTGTCGGCCCCTCCATCTCTCCCCTTCCTTTTCTTCTTCCTCGCGCCCGCGCGGCCGCCGCCGCATGCCGCCGATTCCGCCACGCCCCGCCCTCTCCCCTTCCTTTCCCTGCACTGCGAGCATGCCAATTAAGGCAATTACTCTTCCCCTAAACCCCACGGCCGTTTCCCTTTCCAACTTTAAGCCGGACGGCCCGCCGGCCATCAATGGCAACCCGCCGCCGCCCGGCCCCTAGCCGCTTCATCTCCCATCCTCGTGCCCTATATAAGCTCGCGCACGCGCACCTTGGCTTCCCTTTCGCCTCTGCAGCACACACGCGCCTGAACCGAGCTCAATTTCTCCAGCGCCGCCGCTTTGCTTTCCGCCGCCGCCGTCGTCTCGTCGCCGCCGGTGAAGGGCTTGGTCTCCCACCCGTTTCGGTGATCAATAGGTTCGCGGGGGGACTTGACATGCTCGTGCGCACGCGGGTTCGCGCCCCCGACGCCGTGGCGGCCGCGCCCGTGCTCGCGGAGCGCCGCCCGAGTCGCCGTCGTCACCAAGCCGCCCCGCTGCCGCCTCTTTTCCACTCTTCGGCCCGTCTTCATCGCCTGCGCGTGGTAAGCAAAACCCCCTGCCCAATTTCCCCTCCTATCGCGCCCAGCGCCTCCCCCGCGAGCTCACCGGAGTGACCGCGCCGCCCCCTTACGGTGCTGGCCGCCGGTGAGGCCCAATCGTGCTGTAGAGCACGCTATCGTGTGCGCAAGCATCTCCGCATCGTTTTGCCCTAACACGTGGTCGAAGAAACGGCCGGGAACGCCGTCCGAGAGCTCACGCCGGCGAGTTCCCGCCGCGCGCGCCGCCCTCCGGCGTCGTCGCCGCCGCCCGCCGCATGTATTTGATCGGGGCCGTTAGATCGCAAGCAAACGGGCCGGGATCGCGTACCCTTTCGTTTAAAGGGGGGATGGTCCACGGTGGACCCATGGACCGCGCCCACGGCCGGGTCCACGGTGCACCCGTGCGCCATCCACCGTTGGATCCGAGATCCACGGTGCGGAGAGGCAGATTTGATTAAGAGTCCACGAGAATTTAAACATTAGCAAGCCGGTCCTTCCACCTTTGAAAATAATTACAGTTAGGTCCTGATTCTTGCAAACTAGCCCCTATCTACCCTGTTTAATTCTGTTTTAAGCCCTTTTCACTACTTTTTGCATATAAACCCTCTGATTTAATTTATAAAAATGTTTTGGCCCCTGAATTTATTCATAAACAACCCTGTAAACATAGTTTTCTTGCAAATAGGCCCCTGAAAACTGTTTTAACCATATCTTTCTCATTTTAACTCCGTTTTTAGCGTTCTATATATCGAAATGATCGTCTCGACGAGTAGAATCTTTTAAACAGTAAATTTACCAGTTTTAGTACTGTTTGGTGTACTATTTTGTTTATTGATTGTTATCCATGTTTGACTCGTAGATATTGTGCCTGTTTCGTCTGAGCTCCCTGTCGGAAGTGATCGGAAGAACTTGTCTTTGAAGAGGAATTCACCCGGCTTGTAGAGGAAGGCAAGTGGACTTCCCCCTCTGCATAATCTTTTTGAACCCATGTCACTGCATGCTAAACAATGTTTACTATTCCTGTTGTTATGCATAAATCTGATGGGCAAACACCTAGCTAAGGACTTGACTAGATGCTTTACCACTTTACCTTGATCAACCCTGTTTAAACAAATGTTTGGGCTAGATAAATGCTTAGCTTGCTCAACATAAGTTTGGTTATGCTTTGTTTATGTTATACATCTCAGTTTTGGTTATGTATATGCTTGTGCTTTAACAAGATAACTTGATGTAATCGGAACATGGAGAACCACCCAAGATAACAGTACAACCACAGTTCACATGGCTGTGGCTTAGCCAATTAATTAGGAGAGTGGGGTAGCCGATAGCTCTTTTCCGAGAGGGGCACGGGGGGCCGGAGTTGAAGGGGTATAGCCCGGTCCTTTTGGGGTAGCGACCTTGGCTAAGGTGTTGACCACTAGGGAGGGTTATGGCCCGCTCATTCTTTATGCTTGTTGCGGGCTGTTGGTTTCTCTTCTTTCCTTTGTAAAGGCTTCGTAGTGGACCCCTAGCCACTCACCTTGGATGTGTTTAAGGGTCTAGCTAACCGGGCAAGATGGGGAACACGAGCCGTGGGTAAAGTGTACAACCTCGCGAGTGTAAGGCGATCGATCGGCCGTGCTCACGGTCACGAGCGGCTTGGACCCTCACATGAGTAATAAACTTGAAGATTAATGTAAATCGTGGGTTGGAGGTTTGGTTTGAGGTTTCTTTTAAAGGTTAAGTGGGTTGGTATACACTTACATCTAGTAACTAGGTGCTTGCTAATAAAACTTGACCAACTTATAAAATGCTTACCGCTGTGAACCATAGCCTATCCTTGATAGCCTTGCATTTTTCCCCCACTTGCTGAGCTCCAACCATAAGTGTGCTCACCCTTGCTTACCGCTGTTCGAGGAGGAGAACGTCGGAGGCGAGGACGAGTACTGGAGTGATTTCGAGGAGTTCTAGGCATGCGGATCCCCCAGTCATCATGCCTGTGGATGTCAGCGATGGAGTTGCTCGTCGTCGTTTAGTTATCGTCTTGTTCGGACCTTCGAGTCCACCCTCATGGATGTAATAAAGGATGTTATCTTGGTTTAAACTCTTGTACGTTTTATTACGGCAATGGTATTACTCTCGTTTTGTCTATCATGTGTGTGTAAATGATCTGACGCACATATGAGATGCATTCGGTTTTCTTTGTAAAAATCGGGTGTGACACCTTGCCACCTTTGGGAGTGATTTCATCAAGCTCTCAAACATGAACGAGACTCCTCAATTGCTCCTTTGAACTTGTTGTGACTCTGTCCTTTATGTCCATGTTTTTTTACAAAAACACAACACTTCCAAATGCACACACAAAGATGAACTTGTTATATCATTAGTGTGCCAAAATACACCGCCAACATCTCCCTCACGTTTAGATCTTGCTCGTCCTCGAGCAAGTACTCGTAAAAGAAGTTTTGTCCAAGGTGTTGAAATCATGCTCCGCTAATTCTTTCTTAACAAGTTTGCCTTTATCTTTAATATAGTAAACATAAAGCAATGATCATCATACATAAACATGGGCGTTTAGAATTTTTACCAAATCGAGATTTACCCCACAACTCATACCTTTCACCCGAGGTCCTCAATTCCAGCCATGCTTACTTCTTTGCTTCTATTGGTCGGTTTTCATGATTTTCAAAAATAAAATTCCTGCAACAAGTATTAGAAAAAACCTTTCTCCAAGTTCTCACATGTCGCTCATATGAAGTGGCTATCCTAAAAAATTCATAAACTCTCACCTCCCATAAGTCTCTCATATATCATGTAAAGTGGAGCTATAGGTATGACTAGTGCAATCAACACAAGTATTGTCAAGCTAAGAACTTCCTCTAATGATTGTTTACCTTTCAAAGCCAATGATCATGAGAATTAAACCATAATGCACAGATGTCAAGGATAAGAAGATATAGAATGTTGGACATGTGCAAGGGCAGACGAAAATAAGACAATGAGGCACCTATGACGTCCTCATTGTCGGATTGCACATGGTTGGAAAAAAGAATGAAAGTTTCGTCTCTCAACAACAACATCATCCTTTATGCACTTTTATTTATCCTTCACTTGATTCATCCTCTTCATATCTTTCTTGTCATTCCTCTTTCTTTCTCTTTTCTTTTCTCTTTTTTTCTCTTTCTTTTCTTTTCTTTTCTTTTCCGTACACATATTTTTTTCTTTCTCTCTCTTTGACATCTTTATCTCTTTTCAAAGCTATTAACTCCTCTCTTTCTCGCATAAACATAATATGAATTTAAAATAAAAAACAGGCTAAGGACAAGACGGAACTTCAAAAATAGGTTGTGTTCAATGAATACGATGTACAAAAGAGATATAATGGTTTGGGTATGGAATTGGGTGATGTACGAGACTTTCAATATGAGAGTCACGTTACCGAATGCATGACGAGGCTAGCAATAAAAGATAAACACAAGGACATGACCATTGCTCGAAATTAAAACTTCCAAAAGAGAATGATCCTAGCCCAACTCATTATGCTAACCACACTTATGGTGGGGTGAAAATTAAATTTTGCTTTGTATAGGATTTTTCTTAAACTCTCAACTTGGAAAAAGAGAATTCGCTAACCTTTATTACAAGGGTTTTTCAATAATTTTCAGAATAAGATTCCTCCAATTTTAAGCATCAAATTTAGCACAACCAAAACGAAGTTCTAGATCAAAGCATGATGCAGGTACTTTTAGAGGTAGAAACTCCACTAAGCACCACAACAAACGTTTCAAACCAAATAGTTATGTTTATTTATTAAAAATTAAAGACGAACATACAAGTAAAGGAAGAAAAGGATTGCAAGAGACAAAAAATTTAAAGGACACTTTTTATTTGATTTTCTTGACACGAACACTAACTTTAAGACACTTTAAACTTTCGAAAAACTTTAAAAAGCACACTCCTAAATCTTAAGACTCTCACACTCTCGGGAAAACTAAACCAAACCAAACTAATCTTCAAAGCAAAAGGCTAGCTAGCTAGCTCTCCCCCACGCTAAAACCATACGACGTCCTCGTCGTATCTTACAAAAAAACTAAGGGGGAAACTCTATTCCCTAGTGGAACTTTCCGCAGTTCTTGCACCACTTGCTCCTCATGTTTCCCACCATGCCGAACAACTTCCGCACGTTCCGATTTAGGAATTTGTAGTCGTCCTCAACCACTCGTTCCAAGTCCTCCATACACTGCCTCATTGCCTCCATGGCCTGGAAACACTCGTTGACTGATGCGTAGAGCTTCGTGATGTAGTGACGGCAAGCCGCACAACACAACAGATGCATCCCAAAAGGGTCTACATCGCCAGGGTCTCCGCCGTGTCGTCGCCGCCGTTAGAGCCTCCGGGAGTCTTCTCCTTGGGCACCTCTTCCCAATAGTAGAGGTCATTGTCCTCCCTTCCGGCAGCCGCCCACGAGCTCAGGCTACGGTCATCGAAATAGTCACTCCCCCTGTAATCTTTAGGCTCGGGCGACACCTCCTTTTAATCCTTCCTCTTCATCCCTCGGATGCGCTCCGACCTCTAAACGGGAGTAGAGACCCTCTCCTCCTTGACATGGTGGCGAGATGCGATTGCCCCAGTCGAGGCACGCCCTCCGCAATGGATGTGGGCGGTCCTCTTGATCTCCATGGGTAGCTTGAGCTCGCATCGCTTCTCCTCCTCCGCCTTCAATGGCTTCTCGGCGCCTAGCTTGATCTCCACGCTCCTCGGGGACGTCATGGCTGCTGCTTGGGTGCAAAAGGATGCGAATTGGGATGGATTCCCGAGCTCCCATCTTGTCCATTTAAATAGTCCGGGAAGGAATGCCCTAGAAACCATATTTTCCTTTTCTTGACTTCCCTAAAATTTTCTGACCAAACAAGGAAGTCAAAGACGTGCGTCCCAGAGGAAACCGGGGGCGAACCGCCGCCCGGGCCTCAAGGCCGATCAGACCGGGCCGGCCGGCTTGCCCTGGTTCGCGGGCCCATTCGATTTTCACGTGCCCCACTAATTTCGTGTTTTTAGCCCATATGAAAAAGATGTCCTGGTAAAACTTCGCAAGAAACTCTAGAAAAATAAAAGAAGAGCTATTTACAAAATGCTCAGCTTGTTTTACGTCCTAGGCTAGATGTGCATGCTCTTCCTACATCAGGTTCGTAATAAACCTTAAGCCGTTGACAATTCACCATGAATTGATCACCTTTCACATCCATTATGGTTACCACTCCATTGGAGAGCACCGAATGAACAATGTAAGGTTCGTCCCATTTGCTTCGCAAATTCCCTTTTCTGAAGGTTTTAAACCTCGAATTGTAGAGGAGGACCTTATATCCTTCTTTGAATTCCTTTTTCTTCAATCTTTTGTCGTACCACCTTTTAATCCTCTCTTTGTATATGCTCGCATTTTCGTAGGCTTTTAACCTAATCTCCTCTAGCTTGCTTATTTGGATTCTCCATTTTACCACCGCGGCGTCTAGATCGAGGTTCATCTCTTTAATTGCCCAATAAGCTTTATGTTCTAACTCAACCGGAAGGTGACAAACTTTGCCATAGACAAATTGATAAGGGGTCATACCTATCGGTGTCTTGAACGCCGTTCGATATGCCCACAAAGCTCCGTCTAACTTCTTTGACCAATCCTTACCTCCCTTCTCTATGGTTTTATTAAGGATGCTCTTTAATTGCCTATTCGATGTTTCTGCTTGTGGATGATAGGCCATAGAGACTCTATGTTCAATCCCCAACTTGGACAAGCGCTTTTTGAAATTCTTCCCGGTGAAGTGAGTTCTTTCATCGCTTATCAAAATTCTTGGAGTACCGAAGCGAGGGAAAATCATGCTCTTGATCATTGCAATGGACTCCTCCGTGGAAGCTTTACGACATGGCACCACTTGGACACATAATCAACCATGATTAGAATATGTCAAATCCATGTGAGTTTTTGAACGGCCCCATGAAGTCTATACCCCACACATCCAATAAGTCCATTTGTAGATTATATTTCAAGGGCATGGCATTCCTTTGAGAAATATTTCCGGTTATTTGGCATTCGAGGCATGATGCAACATATCTTTTAGTATCTTCATGCATCTTTGGCCAAAATAATCCGCTAGACCATACTTTTGCTTGGGTCCGAAAATGGCTATAGTGTCCACCGTACTCCGCCGAGTGGCACTTTCTCAAAATTTCTAGCCTCTCCTCTCTTGGCACACATCTTCTCATCACTCTATCATTGCCAAGTTTGAAGAGATAAGGTGAATCCCAAAAATATTTTTGGCTTTCGAAGATTTTCCTCTTTTGAGTGTTTTCATCTAGGTGATCAAGAGGCATCTTTCGAATTGCTCGAATGATATCGATCATCCAAGTATCTTTGTCGAGTATTCGGTAGAGGTGGTTATCTCTCATCTTGTCTTCTATGGGCTCTTTATCATCTTGTCCATGGTTCATCCAAGACAAATGATCGGCCACAACATTTTCCACCCCTTTTTATCATGAATTTCAACATCGAATTCTTGGAGAAGAAGGATCCAACGAATCAATCTTGGTTTAGCATCCTTCTTAGCTAAGAGATACTTGATGGCCGCGTGATCGGTGTAAACAATGACCTTCGAATTCACGATGTAAGATCTGAATTTTTCAAAGGCAAACACAACCGCTAGCAACTCCTTTTTTGTAGTGGCATAATTTAATTGTGCCTCACTAAGAGTTTTACTAGCGTAGTAAACGGCATGAACTCAGCCTTCCTTTCTTTGACCCAAAAGCGCTCATACGGCGTAGTCACTTGCGTTACACATGATCTCTCACCAAAGCACTTTTCAAGGTCCAGAATGTCGCTAACCACTTCTCATCAAAGTCAAAAGCCACGTCCTTTTGAAGGAGTTGTGTTAAAGGCTTAGTGATCTTTGAGAAGTCCTTAATAAATCTTCTATAGAATCTAGCATGGCCTATAAAGCTCCTCAAGTACTTAACATCTGTTGGAGGTGGGAGTTGCTCAACCGTCTCCACTTTAGCTTTGTCCACTTCGATTCCTCTCTCGGATATAACATGTCTGAGCACTATGCCTTGCTTTACCATGAAGTGGCACTTTTCCAAATTTAGCACCAAGTCTACCTCCGCACACCTCGTGAGGACCTTATCTAAGTTTGCCATTCAATCCACGAATGTCTTCCCATAAATGGAAAAATCATCCATGAACACCTTGACAATTTCTTTGATGAATTCTGAGAATACAAATATCACGTAACGTTGAAAAGAGGCCAAAGCATTGCATAGACCGAAGGGCATCCTTCTATATGCAAATGTTCCATAAGGGCAAGTAAACATTGTCTTGTGTTGATCATTTGGGTGAATAGGAATTTGCATAAACCCCGAGTACCCATCGAGAAAGAAAAAATAAGCGTGACTTGCTAATCTCTAGAGCATCTCATCAATGAACGGTAAGGGGAAGTGATCTTACTTTGTTGCTTTGTTTAACTTCCGATAATCGACACATCCGCCATCCGGTCACGGTTCTTTGCGGTATTAATTCATTCTTCTCATTCTTCACCATGGTGAAGCCTCCTTTCTTCGGTACGTAATGTACCGGGCTCACCCACTCGCTATGCGGCACCGGGTAGATGATTCTGGCATCAAGTAGCTTCATGACCTCTTTCTTTACTACCTCTCGCATGGCATGAGTTAGCCTCCTTTGATGATCCACTACCAGCGGTATATGATGAGTGCAAAAGGATAGGCTAAGTCCTTTGAGATCATTGATTGAATATCCAATCACCTTCCCATGCTTTTTCAATAAATTCAGCAACTTCTCGTTTTTTTCGGGACTCAATTCGTTGCTCACGATGACTGGATAAGTCTTGTCCGGGCCCAAAAATTCGTACTTTAATCCTTTCGGCAAAGGTTTAAGATCCACCTTGGGCACTTGTGGCTCATCGGGTTTAATGTTTCCTATGTCTTCGAATTTTTCTTCCTCCACGCTTCCATCTTGTGGTTCTAATCCCTTCGTTGCTTCCTCTAATTCCTCGTCTTGTTGATCATTAGGTTGATTCTCCATCGCTCTTTGCAGCGAGTCTCTAAGGGTTTCAACAAAACAAAGACTACCTGCCTCCTATACTTCTTCGTCTTCGGGAGGAAAAGGTGAAGGATCTTTAGAAACGTGAAGAAAATTATATGTGTACTTCTTTCCATTAAGATTTAATATTACTTTGTCTTTTTCATCATCCAACACAACATCAACCAACTTAAGAAAGGGCCTACCTAGGATTATGTGATCATGATTACTATGGTAAGCATCTACAACAAAGAAATCGGTTGGTATGCATTTTCCAGAGATGATTACGTTAATGTTGCAAGCAATACCTAGAGGTCTAATAGTTCTACCATCTCCCATAATTAACTTTGTTGATGTTGGAGCTATGTCTAGGTTGTGGTCTTGAACTTTATCGTAAATTTTAGAAGATAGAACACTTACTAGGGCTCTGATGTCGCATAAAGCTTCTCCTCTTGGTCGGATCCTGTTGCGTAAACTTCGGCGAGGCGAGCATATGGCGACGCTTCGGGCTTGATCCACATGATTCTTTTCACCTCGGATATGTGTTCCGGATCCATTTCATCATCACTAAAGAGCTTTTGAAAGATCTCACCGGTGGTTTCAAGATCATATGAATCTTCCGCTTGCTTTTCCGGTGGGAAATCCGCTTCTAATGCTCTTGCCATCCCCTTTTGGTTAGGGAACGGTCTTATCTTGTTGAATACCTCTCCATAATCAATTTGAACCCAATCCATATGCTCGAACTCCCTTAGTGGCTTCGCGCTTGACATACTCCTTTTGTTTGTTTCATTTGACTTGGCAAAGTCAACACTTGGGGTAGTTCTTGTCTTGATGTGCACTTCTTCAAGCTTTTCCGGGATTGGCTCCTCTTTCTTGTCTTCCGGGGTTGCCTCTTTAGAAATTTCAGCACACGTCTTCATTCTTGAATTGTGTTCCGTCTCTCGCGCAAGTCTTGTTTCCCAATCTCTTCGCATGGCCGCCGCTTTGCTAATCTTTTGTAAAAGTTGAGCGGCTTCCGTGAGTGTTTTCTCCATGAGATCCCCACCTGCACACATTTGAACGTGTTCCATGCAACTAGGGGTTAGGGAAAAGAAAAATGTATGCAAGAGTACGTCACCGGAGAAGTCGAGTCTTGGTCCTTGTTCAATAAACTCATTAAATCTATTCCAAGCTTGGTCTATCCCTTCCTCTTCTCCTTGTGTGAAAGTGATCACTTGCCTCCTTTGATGTTGAACATTGCTAATTGGAAAAAACTTCTCGCAAAAATTTCTTTGTCAACTTGTTCCAATTGCCCTCAACTTCAAAGGACGCAAACAAGTACCACGTCTTTGCTTCGCCGACAAGTGAGTAGGGAAAGCGATTCTATTTGAACCATACATCGGGAACTCCTTGACGCACAGTGTTGCATAGCATCATGAAATGCCTTATGTGTCTATATGGGTTCTCCGTATCCATCCCTTCAAATGGGGTTTCCACCGCCATCTCGATGATCCTAGCTTTAATTTCATACTTGGTCGCTTCGAGCTTCAAATCCGACTCGTGTACCTTTATTTCTTCACATCGAGGACTAGCGTAATCCCTTAGCGATTTCTCTGGTTCTTCTACGGGGTGGTTGACGAACGCCATCTAGACAACAAAATAAAAACAAAAACAAAACAAACCAAAGTGGTTTTCTAGGTAATAGGGGTTAGATGTTAGCAAATAAATGATAAACTAAATCTAAAACAAAATTAGATGCAAAACCAAATGATGTAAACTGGCTTGCTCCCCGGCAATGGCGCCAAAAAAAGGGGCTTGTTGACGGATAAAACTCGTATCCACCTACGATCCGCAAGTATATGGGCCTACACCTTTTTCACCACGGGGATTCTCTAGGTTCTTATCAATCCGTGGAGCAAGAGGATTACAAGTGTTTGATCTAGAACTACTACTAACTTATCCAAACCCTAGTCTACGGTTAATCTAGAGAACAACTATGCTACACTAGAGAGAATGATTAAACCAACAAAATATGTAAAAGACTCTTCCCAAGGGTCTACGATACTTGAACATGCAACCTCTTAAGATATGAAAACCGATCAAATCTATCGGGAGTAGTGACCATGGTTTTGCCCTTTCCCTCCCCCGTACTATCACTAGCGGGAGGTATTCGTGACTAGACCTATGATGGATACGATGTATTGAATGGATCCAAGGGAGCATTGTGATCTTACTCCCTACACAGCATGGTAGCTAACCTTACACAATAAAGCTTCTTCAATACAAGATGATAGATAGATAACCAAACAAAGTAGCGATTACATCTCAAGTTCGATTACAACCCATGGACAAATGAGAAGATTACCCCATCAAGGTAGTAGGCATAGCACCGTTGATCATGGTGACGCTTCCGACGGTGTCTTCCTTCTCCTCCACTTGTGGGTGCTTCCTTCGAGTAGAGCGATCCTTCTCGCGAATGATCTCCCTCCTCTTCTCTCTCTAGCTTGTGGACGGCCTCTTGGGCGAATGGCTCTCTCGGCCTCCACATACTTAGGGTTGAAGGATCTTCACGTGCAAGAAAGCCGAACCGACCTCGGGGTGGGCTAGGCCGGCCGACCTGGGCCGACCGGCCTAGGCCTATCCTGGCACGGTTCAGTCGACCCTTCGCTCCCATGGGTCCTCATGTATTTATGCACTTTGCCCCCTCTATTTGCGCCATTTTTACAATGTTATCCTCACGTCCAAGATGGAAGTTTTCCTTGCATGAAGTCCGGTCTTTTACGCTTCAATCCTCGGGGATGTTCCTTTGTAACACTTCGGTCCTTGCCACCTTTGGGAGTGATTTCATCAAGCTCTCAAACATGAACGAGACTCCTCAATTGCTCCTTTGAACTTGTTGTGACTCTGTCCTTTATGTCCATGTTTTTTTACAAAAACACAACACTTCCAAATGCACACACAAAGATGAACTTGTTATATCATTAGTGTGCCTAGTGGCGGGTTAGTTCCATAATCAAATCCAAACCAAAGTGTAATGAACATGTTTGGTGTACCAAAATACACCATCAACACAGTTCTTCTCCAAAGACTGCATCTCATCCTTCATAGCTGCAATCCACTTCTCACGGTCACTGCAAGCAATGGCTTCAGAATATGTGGCTGGCTCATAACTGCTATCAACCTATTCAGCACAACTCAAAGCATAATAAATCATGTTACACTTCTCAATAAGACGACGTGGTCGTCCACAACCCCTCTTAGACTTGCGAGTAGCAATGGGCAAATACTCATCTAGTTGCAAAACAGAGGGTAAGTGTTGAACATCATCATGAGCCTCATTATGAACAACTTCATTTTCCTGGTCATCCACAGGCAGCTCCACCTGCACACCTGTATCATCATGCACATGTTGCTGCACTTGCACACCTTCCTCATCATCCACATGCTCCACATGCACACTGATATGCTGCAGTTCTTTATTAAAATTATCTGGAACATGATCTGAGGTCCAATTGTCATAAAACATCACAGATTCATTGAAAACAACACTCCTGCTCATGAAAGTCTTCCTTGTTTCGGGATCCCACACCTTATATCCTTGAACTCCCGAACCATAACCAAGAAAAAGACATTTAATAGCTCTAGGCTCTAATTTTCCATTATCAACCTGAGCATAAGCAGTGCAACAAAAAACTTTCAACCGTAAATAATCAACGGGTGTGCCGGACTATACCTCAATATGTGTTTTCTTATTAAGAGGGATAGAAGGCTGTAAGGAATCGGATGCTCGTTAGCCTAAGAGGGGGAGGGGGTGAATTAGGAAATCTTAAAACCTTAACCTATGGCTTCACTATTTACGCACAAAGGAAAACTAGAACATACTATCTAGATGTGCAACTAGGGTTGTTCTAGTGTGAAACTCCCATCCCAAAACAAGGTTTGCAACCTATAGCCAATCCTAGCATGATACTACTCTAGGAAAGTAAAGGCAAGCAAAGATTGCAAAAGAGTAAATGCGGAAACATAAAGGGGATGAGAGGAAGTAAACTCTTGACACGTGATTTATACTGTGGTATCGGTAGGCACTAAGCCACCCCTAGTCCACGTTGTTGAAGCACTCACACAAGAGTATTGCTTCCGGTCACCAAGTCTCTCCCAAGAGCACCACTTGACTCGCCACAAAGGCTAGCCACTTAGGCACTTGCCAAGCTCCCTTGGTCACCTTGATGCATCCTCCGCTAAGGAGCTTCTCCACTTAGGAAGTGGGTCTCCACGTCCCCGCACAAAGTGTCATCGCCGCTCCACACCAAGCCGGAGGGTCGATGACAATTGCCGGTGAGACACTTAGGCCCCAAGGCTTCGGTGAACCTTGTACACCTTGATTCACTCAAGAATCACCTCACAAGGTTGGCACAACCTTGCACTCACTCAGCTCTAAGCTAAGCCTAGCACTAAGCACATACACAAAGCATATGCAAGTCTAAGGATGAGCAATTAAGCACTTGGATGGATTGGATATGATCTTCTATGTGTCTTGAACTTCTCTTCACTTCCACACAATCCGACAACCTCAAATGGGTGAGTGGAGGGGGTATAAATAGCCCAAGGCATCAAACTAGCCGTTGGCTAAAAGGCGTGAAAAAGGTAGCGTCGGATGAACCGATGCTAAGCTTTTCCGGGCGTCGGTTCATCCGGTTCCGTCCACGTCACTTAGCCTTTGAAGATCCACCGACACAATCGCTCCGACGCATTACACCGACGGTGCGTGAATCAACAAAATTAACTCGAACAAATGGCAAATGAGGCCATGTTCGCTACAACGGCGACTTTGTTTATCAAGTAGCACGCGGTGTTAGCGGCTTTAGCCTAGAAACGCTTGTTCATCTTAGCGTTAGATAGCATGCAACGAGCCTTGGAGATGATGGTCCTGTTCATGCACTCAGCCACACCGTTTTGCTGAGGAGTATATGGTATGTTGTGGTGCCTGACAATGTCTTCCTGTCTGCAATAAACATCAAATGTAGCAGAACTAAATTCTCCACCATTATCAGTATGAAGCACCTTCACCTTTCTATCACTTTGCATTTCTATCATCACTTTCCAACCTTTAAATGGAGCAAAGGTATCATCTTTATTTTTCAGAAAGTAAGGCCATACGTTTCTAGAGTAGTCATCAATAATAGTAAGCATGTAACGAGCACCACCATAAGAAGGCTTATGAGGACCCCATAAGTTAGCATGTACATAATCAAGAGTACCTTTGGTGGTATGAACAACGATATTGAACTTTACCCTTTTATGCTTCCCGAAAATACAGTGCTCACAGAACTTCTTGCCACTCAGCGTACAACCCTTTAGTAGGTTTCTCTTCATCAATTCTACCATACCAAGTTCGCTCATATGTCCAAGACGCATATGCCAAAGGTTAGTCTCACAAGGTTTATCATCAGTAACAGCAGCAGCAGCGGAAACAGAACTATGTAAAGTGCTACCTTGAAGGACATATAATTTATCAGAATTCATATCACCTACCAAACAAACAATGGAACCTTTTGATACCTTCAAAACTCTGCCTGAACCGGAGTATTTAAATCCTTCTGCATCAAGTGTGCTGAGAGAAATCAGATTTCTAGTCATCCCTAGTATGTATCTCACATTCTGCAGCGAGCGTGCCATGCCATCATGAGCCTTGATCTGAACTGAGCCGACACCCACAATGTCACACGGGTTGTCGTCTCGCATACACACAACATCTCCTTTCTGCATAGACTTAAATGAACTAAACCAATCTCTGTTAGTGCAAATATGAAACAAACATGCAGAATCAAGTATCCACTCTTCATTACCAGAAACACAACCAGCAAGAACTACTAGACAATCTCTAGAATCTGAACCAACACCGGTGACAACAGATGCCTTACCATCAGGATTATTTTTCATGTTCTCCTTGTTCTTTAGTTTCCAACACTCTTCAATAAAATGTGTTTTCTTTTTGCAATACTTATAGAACTTCTTGGGCGGTCTGGACTTTGAACGTCCTCTGCTTTCTTGGCTCTTGTAGCGATCATTGCCATCATTGGAGGATCTCTGTTCGGGCTTGCCTCTCACTTGCAAAGCATCGTCCCTTGGAGGATGACCCATCAGAATGCACCATGCCTTTCATCTTCTCCCTAGATTGGAGTGCCTCATAAACATCCGAGACGGTTAGTTCATCACGGCTCAAAAGTATGGTGTCACGAAAAGATGCAAACAAACTGGGTAGAGAGCATAACAGTAAGAGTCCTAAATCTTCATCCTCATACTTAACCTCCATCGACACTAGGTCGGCAATAATCTCCTTGAAAACAGATATGTGGCTTAACACCGAACCACCCTCCTCCATCTTAAGCGTGAACAACTTCATCTTCATATGCATCTTACTGGTCAGATCCTTTGACATACAGATCGATTCCAGTTTCAACTAGAGTGCTGCAGCAGTTTCTTCCTGCAGACATTCTTGCAGTATATCATTAGATATATGAAGTTAAAGACAGAGCCTTACGATCCTTGCGCTTCTCCTCATCGGTCCAATCTTTGGACGCCTTGTCACTGAACTTTTCGAGTGCCTCATCAAGGTCTTGAGTTTGCGCCAGAACAACCCGCATCTTCACTTGCCATAGAGAGAACCTTGTCTTGTAATCCAACAGCGGTAGATCGAACTTCATCGTCGGCGACATCAGGGAACCCTAGTCTGGAACAGGATCTGGTACCACTTGTTATAAACGATGGCGAAAATGACGAGAAGTAAAAGAGATCAAACCGCAAGAAGTCACGAGATTTAACATGGAAAACCCCTCAACACGAGAGGGGAAAACCACGGGCGCTAGCCAGCAAACAACTTCACTGTGATCGGAGTCCGGTTACAGACGCCAACGGCGGCTTACGAGAAGTAGAATGAATCAATCTAATGGAAAACTCTATTGGGGTTATATGACCTGTACGGGCCTTAGCCCCCAGCGGGCCTCCGCTACGCTTCGTCAGAAGTTTGGCCTCTATCTTTGCACAATGAATTTGGATCATCAATCAACGTATAATTCGTGTAGTGCTAGTCTTGCAGCTCCTCAATGCTATAGCTAGTTCTATGCAGTTTTTGCTTTGTTTGGACAGTTAATTGGGTCGTCTTTTCAGTTTGACATACTATTAGAGAATTGTAGAGTATTGCTTTGGTTTGTAACTTAACTTGAAAAATAGGAAGTGAGAACCAAGATCTTTTCAACCCCTTTTGATTATTCCCAGTTTCCTAAGTCATCAATCAGTCCTACCTACTACTTTAATCAGGCACCTAGTTAATTTATTCCTCCATGATGGAAAGAACAGTGTGAACAATACTTTGAATTGCTCAATATTGTTCTTCTTTTTGGAAGAGTAAAATGCTTAAGGGGGATCTTTGTTGGAATAATAAAATGCTAAATGTTGTCAACTGACTGTCAGGACTTCTAGCAAGTCTTGCAGTCCTTAAAGTTATGACCAGTTGCTTTCAGCTGACTGGAAGGACTTCATTCATTTGACCTTGAAACAGATCCCTGCTACGATGCCTTCCACGACCAAGAGTGGGGAGTGCTAGTGCATGACGACAAGTATGCTCTAAACCTTGATCAGACAGCTAATCTTCTCCCGAGCCCTACGATCAGCAATAGATTGTAAAGTTACAATATTTAGTTCTGAATTGCAGGAAACTGTCGGAAATGCTCACTCTGTCCGGCACACTGGCTGAGATGGCATGGCCTGCGATCCTCAGCAAGAGGGACAACTTCAGAGAAGTGTTATTAGGGTATAAACACTAGAGTTTTGTATTCTTATACAACAACATAACTGAATGATCAGATGATTATACCGAGGGACAAAAATTACAAACCAACGAACTGTGAATACCTTTAAAAAATGATAATAATATGTCTGCAGAAACTAGGTAAACTAGGTCTGGTTTATGCTTGAGATCCCAGATTTACAATCATGTATGAGATTGATTACATTTGCCCATCATTCAAGCCACCAACCATATATAGTAACCTACGTAATCTTTTAATAACAATGTATGTCCTCTTAATTGTGCAAAACTGAAATAGTTGACTACTCTAGTATATTTCAGTGGGTATTCATCTATTTTCAGCGATATAGAACAAGATGGCATTCCTGTATTTTTATGCAGGTGGTTGATGATTTGAGCAAGGAACCTACAATGGATCATCTGGTATATATGTATATCAATCTTGTATATATGATTTTAACCATTCATTAAATTTTGACAGTGCTTCATTCTACTTATTATATTTCAGCTCCGTAGGGATGCAAATGAATTTGCCATGAGCACTCCTAGATCCATGATTGACAATGGCAGCAATAAACTTGTAGAGATCATGAACAGACTTAACTCTTTGGAAAGGGTAATTGTAGGCGTGGTGGCAAAGGACCCAAGCTTCGTGAGATTTCAGATAGGTCCAGAATGCATGCCAATGATAAGTTAATATAAACTTATTCTTTGGTGTGCTTTGGGGGAGGGGGGGGGGGGGCGCTATAACTGAGCAGCAAGTCCAGTGAACCTTGGGTTCAAGCAAACGAACAGGAGTAACTTCAACTTTCAAAGGTACGCTAAGAATCCACATGTAGTGTTACCCAGGTGCTTATAAAGCACACTCCTCTGTCCGGAGCTACCACATCTGATATAAAGCTTAAGTGTTGAAAATTCAGATAATTAGATTAAATTTTCTCACTGGCCCATTAGTAAAAGAAAATCTTTGAAGAATAAATTAGATTGGTTTTTGGTCGAAATTATCAGAATGTCCAGACATAGTCAGTACAGTAGAAACATAGCACTACATGATAAAACTGGGATAATCTAAGCAGTTTTTTCCTCGATAAAACTGGCACTCACTCAGGCAGAGGTACGAGATGCTATTCTTCAATGCAGGCAGTAATAAAACTAACAATTACTTCAAACAACTTGATCACATCAGATTTCATATCACTATGACAAAATTTAAATCGATGGAAGAATTTTTACAGAAAAAGGATCTCTGCCACTGGGCTCTATAAAGGATCTCATTCACAAAAAGCAAGGGAAAGAAGTGTAGCTGACCTCTTGGAAAATATCACGACACTGCATTGAGATTGCAGGTTCTCACATGCAAATCACATCCAATCAGGTCTGGTCCTACAAATTAAATATGATTCAGTCACATAAAAGAAAATATAAAATCTTTGGAATGAACGAGGGAAGGGTACGAGATACATATACCCGGATGGCACTGCTGCTGTGGGCCACCTAGATGTGCTGCCGCTCTTACTCCGGTTGGCCTCGTAGCGTCGCAGGTGACGGATTTGGGAGAGTTGACCGCCGCAGATGCCGCCATCGAAATCGACTCTGGGACAGGAATTGCCGGCCCACAAATCAGGAAGGGTCGCCATCATTGCCGCAGCCGAGATGGACTCTAGCCCTCCGGGAATCACAAGTACAAGAATGGATATGTGGCCGCCCATTGCCGCAGACAACGCTGTGGAGATGAACTCCGGCCCTCCGGGAATCACAGGTGGAAGGGATCAGGGAGACATGGCCGCCCTTGCCGCAGCCGCACCGCTGCCGCCGGCCTCGGAGAAAAATGGCGATAGGACCGGCAACGTAAAGAAAATGGGTCGCGAGGGAAGCTGTGGCCAGCGGTGTAGATGAGTCCGGTGGTCGGGACGGGTTTGTGGTGGACTGGATTTGGGCACAGATAGGGTCAGGCCCAAACAGTACCCATTCGAGATTAAATCATAATTAATGATGTGGCTAATGACGTGGGTGCTTTAATTTTCGTGCAAATCACATGGGAGGGTCTACCGGAAAGTTTTGTGATTGTCGAATGAAACTTGTGCTACTGTGTTCTATAGAAAGGTTCATCTGCATTTGTGTACTTCTAAAGAGATGTTGCCAAAAATGTATCTCTCAGAGTGTCATCAGCATCTCATTTCATCTGCATTTGGATTAGGAATACATGCTGCAGCCTTGTCGTTCTACTTCTATGGCTATGGATATGCCAATAATAACCTCCCCCTTTTGTATTATGGCACCGAGTTGCATGGTTACAATAAATTTATTTCCCCTTTATTCTCAAAATCTGGCAGAATTTAATTTTGTGCTGCTTCAAAATGCAAACTAGATGCATGCTGGCTGTTGGTCACTAGTTAGTGGTAAGGACTTGGGATGAAACACGCCTTAATCACATTGAGCAGCCAACAAGACTGAATGCAGCTAATATTAAAAAGAAAATGCAAAAAGCCAACGTGAGGAGTGGAGTGGAGCTGTAGAATACCCAAACACAATGTACTACAAGAGGTGGAGTGGAATGGAGTTGATGGAGTGGAGTTGGTGAAGTGAAGTGGCTGTTTTGGTAGTGGAGTGCTCACAAATAAACAGGCCATAGTGTGCTAATATGTGTGTGTGTGTGTATAGCATGCATTCACCTGTATGCTGTATGCATGAGTATATCTGCAAGTGTTTTCTCAAGTTAGGATGAGACATCCCATGAACAACGACGGCTACTCTAAATCTCCCAGCCTTATATTGTTCAAATCTTATCCTGTAGCTCGGCCCCAACCTGCTGGCGACCACTGAAGCCACGCGAAACCCATCCAAGCAATGGCCACCGCCGGCAGCAGCGGGCGCCGCCGGCGCGTGCTGTTCTTCCCGCTCCCGTACCAGGGTCACATCAACCCCATGTTCCAGCTCGCCGGCATTCTCCGCTCCCGTGGCTTCGCCGTCACCGTCTTCCACACCCACTTCAACGCCCCCGACGCGTCTGCCCACCCGGACTACGACTTCGTCCCCGTCCCCGACGGCATGCCGGCGGGCCGCCACCCGTTGCAGGACACTGTCCAGCGCATCCTGGACATAAACCGCGCCTGTGAGGCGCCGTTCCGGGAGCGCCTCGCCGCGCTGGTGGAGCGGTGTGGGGACGACGACGGCAACGGCGACGTCGTCACGTGCCTCGTCGCCGACGCGCACCTGCTGGCGATGGTGGACGTGGCGCGGGGGCTCGGCGTGCCCACGCTGGTGCTGCGCATCACCAGCGCCGCGAGCTTTCGCTGCTTCATGGCGTACCCCATGCTTCATGAAAAGGGATATCTGCCTCCCCAAGGTCACGAATTCCTACCTACTTCATCAAGTATCTTATCGAAAATTTGATCAATCAGTAATAGAATGATACTTTCTGTTAGAATTAACTTATCTAACATTTTAGCCTTAAACAGTATCTTAACTTAGCCCTAGCCATGATCACTAATCATAATTAATGTGAAATCTTTGATTTAGATTAATTAACTAGCAGAGTTTGTAGATGCCATTTGTAGTCGTGGTAGACGTTGAAGTAGAACTTATGCTCACCAGATTAGTAGCTTCTCGCTCCTGATCGATGAAGAACTTGATATCAATGACGAACAACAACTTCGTGGTCATCACCCTTGATGAACTCGATGACGAATGTGAAGGTCGAGCTTCCAACCCCCACTAGAGCCCTAATTGATTGGTGTTGTACCAATTCGGAGATTGGATTGATTGATGTACAGGCACCCCAAACTCATATATATTAGATTTAGGGTTAGGGCTGCCTCCTAGTAGCTAGAACACACTAGGTGCACCTGCCAATCACGGTACAAGAGTCCTAAACGCATAAGGAGGTGGAGTCTTTGTACGTGTGAAATTGTTTCTCTCAACTTATTATGCTGAGATCACAAATATCCAACTTTCATTAAGAACTTACAGACCAAATTAAAATATAAATGTTAGCCAAGATATGGTTTCAAATACTGACACAATCGTGACTCTTTAAATTCAATTAAATTTCTTTTGTATAACAGTGACCTCTTTGTTATACAAGAGTATACCTGTGAGAGTATATGAAATCCGGTTGACAATTTATTTTATTGAAACTTTGATCAATACTTACTAGAATATAAAATAGTTATGGTTTAAAATATCGACACGGTCATGACAATTTGACTATGATTCAATTTCTTTTGTATAACATTGACCTCTTTGTCACTGCTATTATAGTGCATGATGATCCAACTTGATACATGCTTTGTTTCAGAGTCAAAGGTAGACATGCCGGTGGAGGAGTTGCCACCGCTGCGGGTAAAGGACCTCTACTACTCAAGAAGGGTTGACAATGAACTGGTGACAAAATTGATCGCTCGAGCCACGCAAGCGGTGAAGAATTCCACCGGTTTACTCTTCAACACATGTGATGCTCTGGAGAGAGCTGAGCTCGAGAGCATCCACGACGAGCTCGACATCCCCATGGTTCTCGCGGTAGGCCCTCTCCACAAGCTCTCCTCCAAGAGCGTAGGGAGCAATGCCAGCGCTAGCTTACTGGACCAAGACTACGGCTGCATCGAGTGGCTGGACACACAGCCTCCGAAATCGGTGTTGTACGTCAGCTTCGGGAGCTTAGCATCAATGGGCTCCAAGGAGTTCGTGGAGGTGGCTTGGGGTTTGGCAAACAGTGGCGTCCCTTTCCTATGGGTGGTTCGGCCAGACATTGTGCAAGGTTTGGGTGATGCCAACTTTTTAGGGGATGGCTTTGAGGCGGCGGTTCAGGACAGGTGCAAGCTGGTTCAGTGGGCACCGCAGGAGGAGGTGCTAGCGCACCGTGCGGTGGGCGGGTTTTGGACACACAATGGCTGGAACTCGACATTGGAGAGCATTTGCGAGGGTGTTCCGATGATGTGTATGCCTCAATTCGCGGACCAGCCGATGAACTCGAGGTACGTGGAGCAAGCATGGGGTGTAGGGTTCGCGCTGGAAGGCGTGCTGGAAAGAGGCAGGATTGAGGAGGCCGTTAGGAAGCTGATGAAGGGGAAAGAAGGTGGTGAGATGAGGGAAAGAGCTAAGGAGTTGAAGGACAAAGTGGGAGACTGCTTGAAAATTGGTGGCTCTTCACATATTGCCATTGACAAGTTGGTCAACTACTTACTTACTATGTGAACTCTGTTTTTGAGGAACGTTGTGAACTTTTTATAGGAATTCATTTGGCAACCATGTAAGTTTTATTGTTGAGAAATTTTAGTGTGCTTGAAAAAAATGATACCTGTCCATCCAGCAAAATCGAACGGTACGTGGAAACAAAGAAAGTACCACGAAGTACCAAAAGAGAAGTACCTGTGTTTTCTCATCAAAATTCTTAACAAGTGTACCCCCTCATGGATTAGAATTCTATCATTTCAATTAGTAGGAGCTCAAATCATCCAGTTGATCAATAGTTGTGTAGACATTTCTGCAGGCAGCAAGATTGCTCATTCAAACCATGTGTGTCCACCATGAATTTGCTTGATCAAGACAACTCCAATTGTGGTGTCCTTGTGTGACCAAAAGTCGTAGGAGAAGCTAATAATGATTTTCTTTACTCCAGTTGACCCTTGTGACAAACAAGAAAGCAACTTCGGCTCAAACTTTCTGAATTTTTTTTGAAGGAACGGGAGAAAAAGAAAAGGTCATTTACAAATCAGAAAAGAAAGGAGGATAAAGGATTTATAGTAAACTATCTAGCCAGATGTCAAAAAGGAGAAATAAATTTTCATTTTGCTGTACTCTTAAATTTAGAAATAGCTCCCAAAAGGGTTGGGATCTGCATTGTTTTTTTAGCAGTTTGGGATCTGCATTGTTGAAGATGAAATCATTCCTTCTTGTCCAACCTACAAGATGAGCGGAGAATGGAGATTCATGAGTAATGGAACACCATTTACTTGGGCATACATTTTGTTAGGACTCCAAGCCAAGTTAATGGTAAAAATATTACTATGGATTACTAAGAGCATCTCCAAAAGTTTGCCAAATTTTACTTGGCAAATCCTGTGTTTTGCCAACTTCTAATAAGATATGCAAAGTAAAAAAAGAGTTCATCTCCAATAGTTTGGCATACCTCACTTGCCAAATCCAGATGTAATTTACATCAGGAATCCTGAGAGAAACAAAATTATGTTTGTGTCCTTCCACCTCTTAAAAAATTACATGAGGAATCCTTTTCTATTCTTTATTTCTTTTTTCACCCTCCCACATATAGGGAAACGACGATGGCAACCACGATCCGCGCGCGCATATATGCGCGTGGGGAGGTGAGTTTTGCCAAGTTTCTATTTTTGCCAAGTTGGTTTGCCAAACTGTTGGAGGCCAATTTTTCTTGTTTTGCCAAAATTAGATGGATACCAAGTTGATTTGACAAATTGTTGGAGTTGCTTTTCTTTGTTGCAATAATCTTGACATGGTTGTGTCACACGCGTGTGTGCGTGTGTTCGATTAGTACGTTAGCTTGTTAGTTGCGCGTGTGTGCGTGCATGCGTTTAGGCTTAGTTTGTTAGCATATGTTAGTCGATTTGTAGAGTAGCAGGTTCATGCATGAGTTGGTTCTTGTCGGAGTTTTATATCCAGCAACCTCCATGGAGGTACCTGTCAGAGTGTAGATAGTGGGGATCGCTAGACGTGGAACTCGAAGATATGCGTGGGGACACAAGATTTATACGAGTTTGGGTAGCCAGAGTAGCATACCCTACGTCTTGTTGGGAGTAGTATTGCACCTTGCGCCTAGATGTTGTTCCCCAGAGGGATTGTGGATGTGTTTCTAGGTACCAGACCCTCCTTTATCTCCAAGGGGCGGGTGCCTAGTCGGTTACAAGGTAGGAGTCCTAGTAGGATTACACGGTATGAGCCCTAGTAGGATTATAGGGGAATTCTAAGAGGAGTCCGTCTTACTCTTTTCTTGCAGGTACCCGGGGTGTATACCTAACAGTTTTCGTGTGTGTCAACAAACTCAGAAGCCTGTGCTACGAGAAGTGCATGGTCTGGGAAGCCCGTGCTGCGAGAAGCGCATGCAAGTCTAGATCAGCTAGAGACGACTGATTCTCACGGAGTTTGTGGCTCAGCGTGGAGACACCCGGATCACCAGAGAACGTGTACCTGCGCATGATCGACATAGTGCATGGTGCAGGCATTGTGTTGCGTGGAGAGGCTACTTATGTTGGAATTTGGCGCATGTGACCCATTTAGTAAATTCTAAAGCATGCACAATAATAGTCTCGTATTGCTAAGACAAAGAGAGGTTGTCTTGCTTAAATATGGGAGTCTCCTATCAGAGAAAAATAAATGCATGTGAGATAAAAGGAGACTGTTGATACACGCACGCACAGCCCGCGCATTTTCACGTAAATTATCGCGTGACTTGTGACTTGCGATGAGTACAACTAGCTATTACAGGTGCATTTTTATTTTTGTGCTGTGTCAATGACGTTTCAGTTTCGACTGCTTAATGGTGACAGTTTTACTGCAATCAAATAGGCGAGTTCACCGCTTGATAAAGGTGGCAGTTTCTGCTTGAATCAATTGAGCAGTTATCAGTCTGATTGATAAGAGGAATATGAAACGTTTGCTGGAGCCTATAAACACCAGGAGACGTCTTGGTGGCTTGGGACACAGAGTAGACATACACTTCATCTCCCACGTGTTCGCTGTTCTGACCGCTAGCTGTTGCGCTTCGTCGACCTTCGATCTCCGAAACCACTACCGCAACATTCCTACACGGTGCGGTAATCAGGTTTTTGGGCAGCATCACACGCGACTGCTTGGTAGATCTGCAACTACTTCAACGCATTCATCAACTCACTGCGCAAGAACTGTGAGTAATTTCTTAATATGTGGGTTGTTCATTTATGGTGTGCGATTGCATCATTTTTAGTCAATATGATTTTCCTCAAGATTAAATCTGAATTATTCATAATTAGGCTGTTTTTCCAACAACTTAAGCTATGTATCCCTGCACCCTTTGAGATGAAGAAATAGCGAAGATACATGTCGTTCGTCGCCCACGGCGTTCGTCACCGAAAGCTACTTTTCATCTTCTTCCTTGCGTCACTACGTGAGTGGGAGCGATCATAGGGCTGGATTCCAACATTCTTAAGCTCTTCATGTTAATTCTCATGAAAAATGCTACTAAAGATAAATCTTATATACTCTAGAAAACATTTCAAACATCTTGTTTTTAATTCGGTAGACTCTAATTATCACTACGCCGCATTGTGGGGGTTGGGCAGGGAGCGGCCCCGCGGGGCAGGGGAAGACCGAGGGAATGAAAAAAGAACAAACCCATCATTTTCCACTTACCGGTGGCAGTGGTGGGTAATTTACCCTAACTCCATGAAACTTGGATTTGGTGGAGTACCTCTTTAGGTACTCCACGAAATCTGTGGATCTGGGGTCTGCTCCACCATTTTTTGGAGCAGATCCATGGTGGAGTTGCTGGAGCTGGGTATGTTTGCTTGGAAAAACTTGAAGCGGAGTTGGTTTTTTAGATCTGGAGATGCGTGGAGCTGTGCCAAACACGCCCTTAATCTAAGGGCGGAATATGCATTAATTCTTCCTTCTTAATCTAGGGGTGGTATAGGCAATCTCATCTCTGAAGCATCAAGCAAGGCTCAAATTTTTTTTAACTACCAAAATAGCTATTTTAATCCTACAATTTTCTCACGCAGTTCAATGTTGCTCTTCATCCTAGGTGTCACGCCTTATTGGCATGCATTGTCAGCATCCGGTTAGCTTAAGCTAGTTAAGCATGCCCATCATAATTTATATCCAAGAAACATCATGCCACTATCAGAAGTTGTGTGTGGTTGATATCTTCCCCTTATTTATATGTGACACTCACAAAAACAAAAATCTTCCATCAAAATAACGAAAATCTTACATGAAAACAAAATGCAATAATCAATGACTCTAACACATTTTTAATTTCCACCCTACAATCCACTACTCCCTTTGTCCCGGTAACATGGTCGTTTTAGTACAGAGGTATGTCCCGCAAAGATGGTCGTTTTAGGCCCAGCTGTAGTGCTCTGCTTCCATCCACTAGCTATTGAATTCCATCATAGCTGTGCGACGCTCTTCCCAGGCTCTAACTATTTGATTTCAACTCTCGTCACAGGCATCCATCATTGCTTTACTAGGGGTGTTTCTGACCTTTGCTCCTTACAATGGTTGCTGAGTTTTTCTACCGGCGACAGTCAATCCGGGACGGAGGGAGTATATGACATCTGTGGTCCCGCTATCTCTCCGTGCAGCCGCAGTGCCGCACGCAGTAACAAAACTTCTTGACAAAACTTTTATAAAACATTATCGAAATAAAACGGAATGAAACCAAATTAACAAGACATCGTGAATCAAAAGTTTGGGAAAAGGGGACCAATTTGGGAAAAATTTACATGAAAATATTATGAACAAATATTTCAAAAATGGTGGACCAAAAATAAAATTAGAAGCAAAAATTGTGTACAGAAAACTGCTCCGACGGTTCGCCCTGACGATCCGCTACACACCATCTGTCGCTATCTAGCTGCACGGTTCATTCCAGTGGCTGGAGACGATCCACATGCATGGTTGACGGAGGCGGAAATACTGAAGCTGCAGGCATACCACCTAATATTAAAAAATTCCAAAAGAAATTAAAAACACTTCACCGCAAAAAAAAAAACACTTCACGCGTTCCACGCACGGCTAAAAAAAAACTTCACTATACCGACCGTTGGTCTCGTGCAGGTTAAAGGAGATAAATTCACCACCGACCCACTAGTCAATTTTTCTCGAAAGACTAGCAAAATTGCGCTTCATTATATTAAAAAAAAGAAAAAGGAAAAACTTCATAAATACGAGACAAAACCCAACGCAACACACACCACACACAGCCTAGCACCCACACACAATCAAGGTCCCCAAACTTCCGAAACGCACATCTAGCTCTCTAAACATGCTAATTGGTTCACATGAGGTCCAAAATTTTATTAACCGCGTTAAACCGCAATTTGTGGTGTGCTAATCGTGTGCTGCATGTGGGTCCCACTTATCAGCCCCACCTACCTCTCTTCTCTCTCCAATGTCTCAATCTATCAGCGTTGTTCGGTTGGTGGTGATGATGGTAGTCTTTGGTTTGTTTCGAGAGAAAGATCTTCTTGGCTGGTTCTTTGGTGGTGGGTTTGTTGTGAGAGAAAAATCTTGTTGGTTGGTGGCTGATATAGCCGGTGGACGGCCTACACCCCTGTCCATCTGCTTCCCTTCTCTCGCTCTCCCAAATAGGACTAGGGGGCGTGAAGCTCTGCTTCCAGCGATCTTGCCGTTCTGCTGCACACCATCTGTCGCTACCTAGCTGCTCCTTCGCCAACCATGGCGGCAGCGGCGACAGCGGTGCTGACCCGCACAAGTCGAGGTGGGGGCAGCTTTGGAGGGGGCAGTGCATATGACAGCGGTGGCGGTAGAGTAGCGGCATGACGACGGTGGTGGGTGGCATGGCGGTTGCGTGCGGCCTTGCAAGGAGGGATGGCAATGCAACAGGGCCTGCGCGGTTGCGCGCCGCTCGACATGCCTAGGTTCGGAACCTCCTCGATGGCCGGAGATTGAGACGGCGGAAAGAGAAAAGAGGTAGGTGGGGCTGACAATAAGTGGGACCTACATGTCAGATCAACATCAGCACATGATTAGCACGCCACAATTCCAGTTTAACACCGTTAACGAAATTTTGGACCTCACGTGAAATGTTTAGCAAATTTAGGGAGTTAGATGTGCATTTTGGAAATTTGGAGACCTAATTAAATGACACCCTGTGCCGAGAGAACGAGTAGGTCGACAAGCTGTCGGGCGGAGGAAACGATTTGAGCGATCATCCGCACAAGTAGCTTCGCGTTATGTATAAGCTGTATTAAACTGCAAGGCGTGAGGCACAAGCCGATTTAATTATCAATGATGCTGCCTCTTCTATATTTGTCCTAACATTAAGTCATTAACAACAGTTTTTGCAAGAAGGGGATCCATTACAATTACAAGAGGTTGGCACGCGGTGCTGATCAGCTCCTGTGCGAGCCGAATAGCCGGTCGACGGCAATGGCCGGTGCCCAGGAACCTTGCACCGGCGGCAGCGACGACGGCCAGGGAACGCACCGGCGGCGCCGTGTCCTGGTGCTCCCGCTGCCGTTCCAGGGCCACATCAACCCGATGCTGCAGCTGGCCGGCGCGCTCCACGCGCGGGGGTCCCTCGCCGTCACCGTTCTCCACGCGCGTTTCAACGCGCCGGACCCCGCCCGCCACCCGGAGTTCCAGTTTGTGCCCGTGCCCAACAGTGTTCCCGCCGAGTTCGCCGCGTCCGGGAACCCCCACGCCCTCGACGTCCTGTTCGCCATGAACGCCGCCATGGAGGCGGAGGATTCGGCGGCTCTCCGAGGCGTCCTCTCGTCGGTGATCGGGGACGAGAGGCAGCCTCCGGTGGCGTGTATTGTGTTCGATGCCACCCTCCTCGCCGTGCCCAAAGCTGCCAGGGCGCTCGGCATCCCGATGCTGGCGCTGCACACCGGGAGCGCGGCGTGTCTCCGTTCCTTCATTGCCTACCCTATGCTTCATGAAAAAGGCTATCTGCCTCCACGAGGTAACAATTTATTCAGAGGGTGTATATGAAAATTTGAAATTTTTATTTTTGATCTTTGTAGATGAAGTAATTATGCCAGCCGCTAAAATTAGCAAGCGGAGGCACGCGGGTGGCGGCCGGCTCCACGCCACCGCCGCCCTCTGCGCGTGGGGGAGGGATCCAACGCGTGGCCTTTGCGCCGCTGGCTGCCGGTGGGGGAGGCAGGGACGGCCGTCCTTCCGGCCCGCCGTGAGGAGCTAGTCCGCCTCGTGTGCCCCCGGTTTGCCTTTTGAGCACCACCGTGCGCCGGTATAGGTGCTCGCTTTCTCCCCAATCCCCACTATGGGCCTTGTTTCCAGCTGGTCAAGGGTGCCCCCGCGGGGGTCCCTCTGCTGTCGGGGCGCCGGATCGGAGTTGCCTCTGCGCTGTGCCGGTGCTGCCGCGCCCAAGTCTTTGGCTTCGCCTTCAAGCCACTTGTTGTCGCTTTGTCGTCGTCATACTTGGTGGTGGCATAGCTAGTCATCGTTCCTTGTTTGCTGGCAGCTTGTGGAACCATGTCTCCTCCTCTGCTTCGTTGGTGGAATGGGAGGATGAGTCTCATCTTCCCCTTGGTGCTTCAGGTTGTCGGCACTCCACGATGGCTTATGTTGCTCTGGAGTCCACCTTTCGTCGTCTTCGACTATTGCCAGGTGTGGGAAGGCGTCGCCTTTCTCCTTGTGGTCATTATTTGGTTGTTGTGGTCGCTTCAGTCGTCATGGTCGCTTTCGCTATTGCGATGGTCACGGGCCTGCTTTTACTCCCATTCCTATCACCTTGAATTGCTCATTGCTTCTCCATCGTTTGCCTCTCAACCATGCTTGGGAGGTGGTTGTGAGGAGTAGGAATTGGAGGCCTCACCGAACGCTCTTCCAGTGGCTTTCATAGGTGTCGACAACGGTTGCGGTCCTTTCCGTAGCTCATCTCGTTGGGGGGTGTCGTCACAGCCACCGAACCCATTTGGCTCCGCCGGGTGACATCTTGGTCTGCTCCTTCACGGGTAGATGGACGATGGCCGCGTTGGTCGGCATGATTTCCTCCTTGGAGGCATCGTTCTGCAGGGCATCCTTGTGCTTCCTCTATCGGCTTCAGGTTGTTAAACACTCGTGATATTTGTGCGTTCTCGACGTACTTTCTCCTGCAAGTTCAGCCCTCTTGGGTCGTGTGTTTATTCGCTGGTGGTGTTTTGGGTTCTTGTCGTTTACTTTGTCTCCACACTTCAAAGGTTCTCTGAAGTTGCATTCTTGTAACTCTTTTTTGCTTAATGAAATACGTGTAATGCATGTTCTTATAGATGTCCATTTGAGCCGCCCGGCCCAGCCCTAGCACGGGCCCAGCATGGACCGGTGATTTTTGTGTCGGGCCAGGCCCGACACTACTACCCGCCATGCCGTGTCGTGCCAGCCCACGGGTTGTGCTGACGGCCCAACCCAGGCCCGTGGGCCGATATCGTGTCGGGCCATCCCATGAAGCACGGGGTCTAGGTCATGCCCCTGCCTCCCGGCGTCCATTGTCGTCCACGCGAGAAGGGAGCAGGGGAGGGGAGAGAGTGCTGACGTAGATCTGGGAGATGAGGGAGCCACGACGCTAGCCTCTAGTCCATGCGCACAAGTATCGTCATTCGCCCGCGATCGACCTGCTCTAGATCCGCGTGAGGATGCAGGAAAGCGGTGGTGTCGCCGAGGCCAGTGGTGAGCCTCCGGCTTAGCGGTGCTCGACGACCGGCGCCTGCGATCTGCGCGGATCTGAGGATGATAGAAGAGAGGAAGGGAAGGAGAGCCAAAGTGGGGCGGTGGAGCTCGCGTCGCGCAGTGGTGGTGGTGGTGGTACGCATGGACCCGGGGTGCCACTGCCATTGCGGGGTGTCAGCATGTCGTGAGGGAGAGGCGGCCGGGCTGCTGCTCGCGACGTGAGAGAGAGCGAGGGAGATAGACAGCGGCGGTAGGAGAGGTAGGAGCAGACAGTTAGGGTTTGTGACTTCTTTATGTATGAGTTGGGGTTATGTGGGCCGCAACTGGGCTTCCCTATTTTCGGCGTGCGGGGTGGGCCGCCGGTGGGCTGGGGTGGCGGCCCATACCTGGGCACGGAATACGGGCCAAGCTCAGTGACTAACGGGCCGTGTCGTGCTTGGGCCAAGCTAAAATCGTGTGCTTTCGGGCGGGATTCCGTGCTGCGGACCAAATGTACATCTATACATGTTCTTTTTAAAAAAGGCTAGCAGATATCAACACAAGTCGTCTCTATTAGCACTTTAGGAGCCCACCCTTGTTAAGAAGATTTAGAGTACATTTCACTAGGGGTCCATTAACTTTTATCTCCGTCCCATCTAGGTCCATTAACTAAAAATCTGGTCATCTGGGTCCACAATCTATCAAAGTGTCCCATCTAGGTCCAAAGCTATCCACAGAGGTAGTATTAGCATACATGGTGCTGCCAGCGTGTCCACATTTTACAAAGGCCCCCTCTGTCTCTCAAGCATTACATCGAGCATGCCACGCACATCCCTTTCACAGTTTCACTAGAGATTTCCGCCGCCGGCGAAGTTCACCGGTGGTCATCGGTTGAAGTGGTTGGCATCGAGGCAAAGGAACGTGAGCTGCAAGAATCCGGCCTCGATGCCTGGCTGGAGCCTGTTAGACTTCTTCCCACCTTTCCCTGATGCGGCATGCACGACACCGACTAAGGGAGCCATGGTAGCACGCTGGCCCAGCTCCCACACCCGCCATCTCAGCGGCCCAGCGCGCGGTGAGACCCTGACCTGCATTAGGTCTAGTTCGTGTCGTGTGAAGGTGTGACAACCCGCCCAGGAAATTACCGTACTATCGCCTAAAACCAATCCACTTTGGTCATTAAGCAATAGTAAAGTAGTGTCATGTCGTTAGTTGCTGGGTTAACACCCAGTAAATCACTTGGATATCAACAAAGGATCGACAATATGCATTAAAACTCACGCGAAGGCGAGTCCAGAGTACACTACACTGATTAACACAAATCTGCCCCGAAGGGGTTTAATTATTACAAAACTTTGTTCATGACGTGAAGGTAAACATTCAGAGTTTTAAACAGCGGAAATAAAATAATCTAGCGCAATGGTAAACATCATAGGAGGCCATCCGTGATGTCATCACTAGTCGTCATCCATCGGTCAGCAACACCTACAACAACAGTTTTAAAGCAAGGCTGAGTATACTAATACTCAGCAAGACTTAACCGTCGGGTGATAACTACATCACCAAACTCTAGACTTGAGAGACTTTTTGGCTGGTAGTGTTCTTTTGCTGAAAAAGCAACAAAGAGTAGGTCCTTACTTTCAATATTTTAGCACAAGTTCTCGTTGATTACCATTTCTAAATGTGCCAACTAATTCAATAAAGAATTGTACAAGCAATTAATTCATACAACAATATTCACCGAATTCCATCGTTACGGGATATCATGGCCAGTTGATTAAGCAGTCTCGGATAACGGTGAGAGGCCGACAATCGATTGGGTTATAACCTTGCAAGGTAGACCTAAACACACGGAAGAATGCATACCCCAAAAAGGTCCAACAAAATGAAACGGGGTATACACCGACCAGGCGGTTCCCGTCGATCTTCAGCTCGGGAGCGGAACCTACATTCCTTGGTACAAGGCTTACTGGCTCGCCCACACACGAACGGCCGGACTCACGCGGTACCACCTTTGTTGCAAGCAGGGGGACACATCGCTGTGCCCCAGGTGTAGTAGGGAAAGGTTCCCTTGCCGCGTCAATCGGGTACTAGGCTTACCGGTCCCATTCCCGGCAAGTGTTTAGTACGCTCAAAAGCTTAGCCCACGAAAGCCATTGGACCGGAGCCCAAATCCCATGCTCTTACCACATGAGCTATCCATTTATAGAGATCTTATGATTCCAACATAAGAACCTATTCTCACAAGTGACGAACATCACTCGGCTTCTACCGGGTCCTATAGCATAGCAGCTATTCGCCTAGCATACTAGTAACAGAACATAGGTACCTAAGGATCATGCATCTAGGGTTTCATTCAACTCCTGAAACGTAAATGCACAATCATAGCAACGATAATTGCATAAATTTTAGAAACAGGGTTAATGATCCGGGGCTTGCCTTCGATGGCAAGGTTGGCCTTGGGCCCTTCTGGAATTTGGTCCAGGTCTTGCTCTACAACGATGTGGTGCACGTCTCCGTCAGCTCCTCCGTCTCCTCCTTCCGGCACACGCATACAACTACCGTCGAAAAGATCTACACGAGGATGCAGATGCAAGATTTAATTGACGATCTTTAATTTAATTAATTACAAACAACATATGACAACCATGAAGAGTATGGTTGGCCATATTCACCTTAACAAACACACCTTGGTATAATCTCTCTACTACAGTAATTTCTCACGGTGCTTTATTATTTGTGCCTTCTGATAAAGGTTGTGTACATATTTTATGTAAATAAAATAATTTATCTTTCACAAACAGCAAGGTTTGATATTTATCATTTTTAAATGATTTACATCACACATATTGGGCCTTTAGATGTGTAGTTTGATGATATTCTCATTTAATTGAATATTAAGCTTTAAAGGGCTTCTATAGCTTTTATTCATAAAATAATTTAATAAAAATTTAGTGGAATGTGTTATGAAGCATTCCCAAACCTACACAAGCCACCGCACACACATGCACTCTTAAGAAAGCTATGAATTTAATTATTTTGAAAATAACAAAAGCTAGTCACCCAAACATGAGAAATGCATACAAAAATAAATACACATCAAAAAGATCCTAACTTTCTCACACAGGTGATATGGTCCAAACCTAATCTAGGAATGCAACATATACACCTAGAACTATTATGGATCTTGAGTTATGCATTTTCAAAGAAAAACAAGCATATTTCAAGAATAATTATTTTTGATAATTATAAAATTGAGATTAATTTACCAGAGGTGCACTTTGGCATAAACAGGTAGAAAGCAGAAGTTTGGCACAAAAACTTAATTATTTTTAGCTACAAAAATCATTTTGACAGATTCTGCAGAAATGGAAAACAATTTTTATAAAACGATTTACAACATAAATTTGTGGAATTTTTGGCACAAGAGCTAAGAATAACTTAACACACAACATATCCAAAATTTAGATACAGAGGACTTATGGATTTTGAGATATATCAGATCTAGGTTTTTCACATTTCTATTTTTCGTGCCAAAAATATTAGGAACTAGCTCCGGCAAGAATAACAAAAGTTGTAGGATTTTTCACACCGAATCCAACAAAATTTGGCTTGCATTTTTCATTTTTTACGATTTTATACGAATTTTCCAAGTTTCAGCAATTACTCAAACACTATTTAAGAAACTTCTCCCGCTTAGGTCCCTGGAAGTTTAAGATTCCTTACAGAAAAGCCCTCGGTTTGCGGATTGACTCTCAGAAAGAATTCGCCCCTCGCAATTGGGTCCTCGGGGACGGACAGCGGCGGTCCGGTGGAAATTCCGGCGAGGACTTGCCGGAATCCGACCGGGGAGAGCAGGAGAGTGGTCTAGGGCCTACTAGGGTTCGATTTGTGGGCTTGGTTGTGGGCGAGGAGCGGCCGGTGGGTGGACGCACCGGCGGCCAGCGGCGGTCGCCGCTGGAGCCTTTGCTCCGGTGAGCCTCCGGCCGGGAAAAGGCAACGGGCGGCGGGGGTAGTCCTCAGGTGGTCTAAGGGAGGTGCCGCAGGTGTTGGCCGGTGACGGAATCGAGGGGAGGGTCGAGTTCATCGGCAGCGGCCATGGCGGACCGGGGTGGACTGGGCGGCGCGCGGGTAGCTTGGTGTTCGCGTGGACGGCTCGTGCCGATATATAGGCGACATCCAAAGCACCTGCAAGCACGGGCAACCGAAGGAGAGACCCGCCACGGCGCGGCGGCCGGCCGCACGCGGGCGGCGCGGGTAGCACCGGATGCGCGCGCGCGCGCGGGGCGCACGCGGACTCCCGGGGCTCGGGCCGTGTGCGGCCTCGGTATGCGGTCCTCGGGACGCGCGGTGGCCTCGGGAAGGAGCGTGTGGGGACGCGGGCCAACCGTACGGTGTGTACGGCGCGGCGCGCACGACGCGGCCGGCGCGGGCGACGTCGCGGTGTGGCGCGGCGCAGAGAAGTTGGGTCACTGTGCCACTGTTTGAACACGTAAAACTCCAAAAAGTTGAATAGAAGTGCACAAAGTGGTGAATAGGAAAGTTGTAGATCTCACTACCCTCTACAACTTTTACAAAGGCCTTATGGTGTTTTTCTCAACGGATTTTGCACAAACTGCTGCCAAACTTTGAATGTTGCCATGTTTCGGTGAACAGGAGATACTGTCGGTTGACCACGTTTTTCACTAATTTCCACTCAAAATTGGGAATGCCAATCTACATGAAAGTTGTGTCCCTCAACAAACTGGACAACTTTCATACTGGTAGATTTTTAAGTGTTTAGGTGAATTTTGGAGAACGCAGCAAAAGTCCCGGAAGACATTCGCCGACATCAGTTTTTAAGCGGGGTTTGACCGTGTCTTTGACCAAGGGTTGACCATGGGTGTGTGGAGACTTGGTCAAGGGGTTCAATAGGGTTCACTGGCGAGGTTTTCGAGGTGATGACCCACGTTGACCTAGGTTTGACCAGTGTCGGCTGGTATGACTCGGCTGATTCGGTCATTAGCGTTAATGACATTAATTAAAAACCTGGGGCGTCACAGCCTACCCCCTAAAAAGGAATCTCGTCCCGAGATTCGGAAATTAAAGACAAAGGTAGGGGTAAGGTTCTTACTGTTTCGCGATTGCAGGAAACCCGGATACTTGGTGTTGAGGAAGTGCTCGGTCTCCCAAGTAGCTTCTTCAGTATGGTGACTCCATTGTATCTTGTACATCTTCACGGTATGTCTCCTAGTTTGTCTTTCTTTTTGATCTAGCACTCTCAGCGGATGCTCGACCACTGAAAGATCTGGCTCGATCTAAGCATTCGCTTCTGTGATGACCTCTGTCTCGGGTACCTTCACTCCTTTCTTCAATTGTGTCACATGAAACACATTGTGTACAGCCGAGAATCGATCCGGAAGTTGGATACGATAAGCAACTGGTCCACATACCTCAATGATATCGTATGGGCCAATATACCGTGGGGCTAATTTCCCTTTGACGCCAAATCTTTGTATACCTTTGGTCGGTGAAACCTTGTGGTATACGTAATCACCCACGTCATAGTGTCGGGGTGCTGTCCCTTTGTCATGGTAACTCTTTTGTCTCATTTGATCCAACTTCAAGTTTTCTCTAATCACCTCCACCTTCTCTTCTGCATCCTTAACTAAATCTGGACCAAAGAGCGTTCGCTCTCCAGCTTCTGACCAATTCAAAGGAGTTCGGCATCTTCGTCCATAAAGAGCTTCAAATGGTGCCATCTTCAAACTAGCTTGATAACTATTGTTATAAGAGAATTTCGCAAAGATAGACACTTGTCCCAACTCTTATCAAAATGCATGATGCTTGCTCTCAGCATGTCTTCCACAATTTGATTGACTCGCTCGGTCTGACCATCGGTCTGAGGATGATAACTTGAACTACGAAACAATCTGGTTCCCAAAGATTCATGCAATTGTTCCGAGAAACGAGCCACAAATTGAGTACCTCGATCAGAACAATGGTCTTGGGAATCCCGTGCAGGTGCACAATTTGATCGATATAGAGTTCTGCATAATCTTGGACGGAGTAAGTGGTGTGCACTGCGATGAAATGAGCAGTCTTGGTCAATCGGTCCACTATAACCCAGATGGAATCCTTCTTTACGGCGATCGAGGTAAACCCACAATGAAATCCATACTTATGTCATCCCACTTCCACAAAGGTATAGTCAACGGTTGAAGTACACCGCTGATTTCAAATGGCTCGGCTTTGACTCGATGACAGGTATCACACTCTGCCACATATTTGGCTATGTCTACCTTCATGTTTGACCACCAAAAGTTTTTCTTCAAATCTTGATACATTTTGGTGCTTCCGGGGTGAATAGAGAATTTGGAAAGATGAGCTTCATCAAAAATTTCCTTACGGAGTTCCGGATCAACAGGAACTACAAGACGTTGCTCAAACCACACCACATCTTTTGCATCCTTGTGGAAACAACTATATTTGGGGTCTTCTTCCGCTAATTTCTGTTTTATTAGCTGGACGCCTTCATCATTGAGTTGAGCCAAAACCATTCTGTCGTATAGATTTGACTCAGCTGAGATAGCATTCAAATTTCCTTGCTCCACAATTTCCAATCGGAGCTTCCTCAAGTCTTCACACAAAGTCTCACTATATGACTCCACGGTTAAGCAGTTGCAGTGGACCTTTCGGCTAAGCGCATCTGCAACAACATTGGCTTTTCTGGGATGATAGTGTACTTCTAGGTCATAGTCTTTTATCAGTTCCAACCATCTTCTCTGCCTCATATTCAATTCTGATTGGGTGAAGATATACTTGAGACTCTTGTGACCGGTGAAGATATTACAACGGTTTCCAATAAGGTAATGCCTCCAGATCTTGAGAGCATGGACAACCGCGGCTAACTCAAGATCGTGGGTCGGGTAATTCACTTCATGGGGTCGAAGTGATCGTGAGGCATAGGCAATGACTCGATTTTCTTGCATGAGAACACAACCGAGACCAGTGCCCGAAGCATCACAAAAGACTTCAAACGGTTTAGAATTATCCAGCTGCACTTGCACTGGGGCTGTATTTAGATGTTGCCTCAATGTGTGGAAAGCTTTTTCACAATCTTCGCTCCACACAAACTTGACTCACTTCTTTAATAGTTCAGTCATAGGTTTAGCGATCCTGGAAAAATCCGGAATGAAACGATGATAATAGCCTGCTAAACCCAGAAAACTACGGATTTGATGTACGGTCTTGTGTGGTTTCCAATCCATAACCTCTTGTACTTTGCTAGGATCCACGGATATGCCTTCCTTGGAAATAGTGTGCCCCAAAAATTTCACACTATCCAACCAAAATTCACATTTGGAGAACTTCGCATAAAGCTTGTGATCTCGCAAACGTTGTAAAACAATTCGGAGATGTTCTGCATGTTCTTCTTCATTCTTGGAATATATTAAGATGTCATCAATGAATACCACTACAAACTTGTCTAGTTCCATCATGAACACGGAATTCATGAGATACATGAAATAAGCAGGTGCATTGGTAAGACCAAAGGACATCACCAAATACTCATAAAGACCGTATCGGGTGGAGAAAGCTGTCTTGGGAATATCACATGGTCTGATATTTATTTGATGATACCCTGATCAAAGATCAATCTTGGAGAAAACTTTGGCTCCAGCCAACTGATCAAAAAGAACATCAATGCAGGGTAAAGGATACTTGTCCTTGATTGTTACCGCATTGAGAGGTCGGTAGTCCACACATAACCTCAAGCTACCATCCTTCTTCTTCACAAATAAAGCTGGGCAACCCCAAGGTGAAGAACTTGGGCGAATATAACCCTTATCTAGCAACTCTTGAAGTTGGGTCTTCAATTCTGCTAATTCCTTGGGTGGCATGCGGTAAGGTCTCTTGGAGATGGGGGCCGTGCCCGGTTGAAGTTCGATGACAAACTCGACATCTCTGTCGGGTGGCATACCCGACAATTCATCGGGAAAAACATCCGCAAACTCTCGAACCACTGGAATTTCTTCCAGCTAAGAAGTGATTGCCACATAAGAATGAGGATTCACACCATCTTTGAAAGGTAGGTATAGAGTCGTGGCTCCAACAATTGGTGAGTTGATCTCTACCATTCTTTCTTAAATATCCAGTACTACCTTATGCTGGTTCATCCAGTCCATTCCTAGAATGACATCAATGATCCCAAGATGATAAGGTCTGTGTCAACGGTTCTGCTGCCTAATTCTAGGAGTACTCCCTTGGTCACCAACTCGGAAGAGATGTTGCCTCCCGCTGTTTTAATTGTAAATGCGTCATTGGTGTTACAGGAGTTCAGTCCTACTTTGCTCAGTGTCTTTCCATTCATGAAACTATGGGTAGCGCCAGAATCCAACAACACACGAATGAGTTTGCCTCGAATAGCGAACGTGCCCATCATTACTGGTGCTCCTTCTGGAATATCACCCACAGAAGTGAAGCTGAGTCTGCCCTTCCGGGCTTGAGCAATCTTCTTCTTGCTCTTGTTGATAGGTTTGGAAACTTGTCTCTGATTAGGCTGAGTTAGCCGGTGCTGCCTGTTGGTCTGGCACGATTGCAGGCATGCCTTAGTGAAGTGTCCTGGTTCACCACACTTGAAACAACGACGCGCACTTCTACCATTCGAACTTGGTACAATAGGCTGGGGAGTCGACTGTTGAGTGCCGGGAAGGTGAAGATTTTCTTGAGTCCGATCCTGGGACAACTTAGCCACTAACCTTTCCGACGGTGAGGCCTGCTGGAAGTCTGGGAAAGCCTTCCGTATAATGCGTATTTTGCAACTTTGCGCATTATTGGGCATGGAGTTAGTCTTTCTTTTCCTCTCGGCTTGGGCCCTCTTCATGGCATCTTCCTGGGAGATAGCTTTATTCACCAGCATGGGTAGCTGTCAAATTTTACCAGATTCAGCCGTTCAGCCAATTTACTATTCATACCTTCGCGAAAAAGCTCCATCTTCTTCATGTCTGTATCCACATGATATCCTCCATACTGGCAGAGGTTATTAAACTTCTGCGCGTATTGGTACACCGTGTCTGACCCTTGCTTGAGAGCCAATAACTGTTGGTGATATGCCCAAGAGCCCATCATCACAATACAGTTTAAAGGCCCAAGAGGATATTGATCCAAGAGGTATTAGGGTTACTAATGGTCCTATGAGATAGAAGACCATTAGTACGCCCTATATATACGTAGCAGGAGCAAAGGGGGGGGCGCCCGAACCGTCGCCCGCGCCTCCCCTTTGCCGCCGCCCTCCTCTTGCCGCCGCCCTAGCCGAACGTGCGGTGCTAGCACACCGACGTCCTGCGTTCCATCCCCGTACGTGTGGACTCCGTAGAGGCGCGGCGCTACTACTCGCCGCGCTGATCGGCTGTTGGGATCAAGGACGAGGAGCTCGGTTCGTGGGACGTGATCGACTACTTCCTCTACACCGACGCTCGACTCCTTTCGTTGTGCTGCACGTCTAGTGGTAACGATCTATGATCTCCTACTCGCAAGTATCTTGGGTGTATGCGGTAGAGTAGCTAGCGTAGCCTACCCGTTTTCCTACAATAACTCCCTCATTTTCCTATCGGTAAGTGCTTTAGGAAGGTGATGGTCTCTGAAAGCCTTTTTGAATTCTTCCCAAGTGATTTCATACTCAGGTTGTTGCATGGATTTGTAGTGTTCCCACCACATTAAAGCAGAACCACGAAGCTGCAATGCCGCTAATTTAGCCTTGCGTCCTTCTGAACATGGCAAGGTAAACACCGCAAACATGGCTTCAATGGCCCGAATCCAGGCATCAACATCCAAGGGTTCTTCCGTCCCATAGAACTGCGGGGGATTCATATCCAGAAAGTGCTTGTACTCGGTTGCTTGACCTTGGGAATCAATCCGATTCCCACGGGGCTGCTGCTGCTGGGATTGCTGCTGCAGGTATAGAAGAATTTGGCGCATCATCTCGGTTTGAGTAGCCACTATTGTCGGGTCCGGTGGTGGTGGCGGCTGGTTGCGGCCACTAGAATCACCGAAACCATTCGGAGTGCTGCGTGTCGAGCCTACCATTTGAAAAATTCGAGTTTTCATAAGTTACACATTCGTAAGCTTGTTCAACAAGTAGAACATGTATGACGAAAACTCAAATTGACTAAATAGCCAGACTCGAGACAGTTACACTGCATCGAAATGACAATTTCCAACATTCCAAAACCAAAGTTCCCGAAATGTTCAAAATTTTTCAGCAACTCGGTAGGTTCATGAGACCAAACTTGACATTCAAGGGTTAAGCTAGATGAGTCAGGAACAAGGTGCAAAGGTGCAAGATTCGGAGTGACGTGTTCCGGAAAGACGGCAAGACCTAGGTTTACTATCTGAGCATAGCTTGAGATTTGAAAACCTATGATCATGAAAAGATTTCTCGACAAGGATTTGGATAGATAGGGAGCACTTGGGTGTAGATCACCTATACGGCAACTCTGCAGAAAGGTATGAGAAGAGGTTGCGACAACAAGGTCGACTAGACGGTCCAACAACACTTTAGATTCGGTTTAAAGATTGTTATTGTTGTTATTAGAATATTACTTAAGGAAAACAACACATGTGATCCTTTCACTATTCAGCAGGTTTTCATCATGATGCAAGAACGGCCCATTCGTCCTCACCAAGCAATTAAGCCAAAAATCGGAGTTAGTGCTTGTGGCAAGGCAACAAATACGTCTCTCCCTATAATAACTAGTCGCGACTATCAGTACTCGCTTAGCGACTTACGAACGTGGTTAGTATACCTGCAGAAGATCACAGAACACAACGAACCTTTCATGCCAGCACTAATGAAAGCGTCCACATACATTACCGTTCACTATAGAAACGGCATCCATGCGTTAAGCCGCTGCATGGACAGCGTCCAACCTCGAACACCCTCCGTTTGAATGGAGTGTATCCTTGCCTCGCATATTCGACATGCGGAATGCACACGTATAAAACACGTGGCGACAACACAACTCATGACCAGACGCGAAGATGGGATCCGTGGAATGGATCACTCCATCAACCCTCGCAATTCCCGTGATGCGGTACAGCACACGTATAAAACACGTGGCTCATCTAGTTTGGTTGTGCAAGAATGTAAATCTGACATAAAGTAAAATGTGCTGGAAGTTAGCAAGATAAACCATAGATTACTAGGCCACCTGAAAGAACCCAAAAATTCCCTCTAGGGCCTCTCGGTCTATTTCATCCTTAACGAACTAGCGCATTTTGTAAACACAACCGATCTTGGCAAGTTTTAATCAAAAACTAGTGATTAAGGTTGTTAATTAAACTCTGGTGCATATAATCGCTCTGGTACCAGCTGTGACAACCCGCCCAGGAAAATACCGTACTATCACCTAAAACCAATCCACTTTGGTCATTAAGCAATAGTAAAGTAGCGTCCTGTCGTTAGTTGCAGGGTTAACGCCCGGTAAATCACTTGGATATCAACAAAGGATCGACAATATGCATTAAAACTCACGCGAAGGCGAGTCTAGAGTACACTACACTGATTAACACAAATCTGCCCCGAAGGGGTTTAATTATTATAAAACTTTGTTCATTGTCACACCTGATTTTCCGAAGAAAACCAAATGCATCTCATATGTGCGCCAGGATCAAGTTTACACACATATGATAGACGTCATGAGTGAAATATCAATAAACAACAATAAAATCGTACAAGAGTGAAACCATTACATTATCTTTTTATTACACTCAGATGATAGACTCGAAGGTCTTTACAACGATCAAACGATAACTATGAAGACGCAACTCCATCTTCATCTTCCACAGGCACCTGACTGGGGGCACGCGAGCCTCAAAACTCTTCGTAGCCGCTGAAGTACTCTCCTCCAGTGTTCTTCTCTGAACAGTGGGTAAGCAAGGGTGAGCACACTTATGGTTGGAGCTCAGCAAGTGGGGGAAAGATGCAAGGCCATCAAGGACAGGCTAAGAGTTTGCTGCGGTTAGCATTTTAATGTTGGTCAAATTTTATTAGCAAGCACCTAATTACTAGGTGTAAGTTTATACCAACCCACTTAAGCATTTAGGAAAGCATCTTTTCTCAAAAACCCACAAAAAACCACGATTTAATTTCATCTTCAAGTTTATTAATCATGTGAGGGTCCAGGCCGCTCTTGACCATGAGCACGGCTGTTATAACAGTTTTACACTCTGCAGAGGTTGTACACTTTCACCACAAGTCGCGTAAAAGTTCCGAAGAACTTTGAACCCAACCATGTTGTGCAAAAGTAGGCACAATACCACACTTCCGAGGTGTGGTTGCATAGGGACGCTACGAGGCCTTTACAAAGAGTCCTCCTATGTGTATTAGTCCATAGTAGCACGCCTAGAGGCTATCTTTCGTACCCTCTCTCCACCCTCAGACCAGGTTAGCCTAGAAGAGCACTTCCGTTCCAAAAACCGTCCAGAGTAGAAGAGTCATAAAAGCATTCCTCCGTACCCCAAGCTACTAAGGCTAGTAGCCACACAAGACTTCCCTAATTAATTGGCCAAGACAGAGCCATATGTCTTGTGGTTGCACTGTTTTCCTGTGTGGTTCTCCATGTTCCGATTAAATCTTATATGATCTTGTTATTAACCATAAGCACACACACAAATAATTATATCACCAAAGTTATCATGATCAACATTCATCATATTGCAAAAGATTCATTTTAACCATCCCAAGTTACAGCAACTAAGCATTATCTACCCAAAACATTTATTTAAAAGGGTTGTCCAAGGTAAAGGGATAAAAGTCTAGTCATGTCCTTAAAAAGGTAATTTCCCATCAAGTTTATGCATAGCAACATTTAAATGTAAACTTAGTTATCATGCAAGTTGTGTGGGACAAAATAGAATATGCAGGGGGAGAAGTCCACTTGCCTTCCTTGCTTAAACACTGGGGTTCTTCTTCTTCAAACACTTGCTCTTGATCCACTCCAACTGACTGCTCACTTGGAACTGGCACGATGTCTACGAGCACACAAGAAAACATACAATAAATAAAACAATACACCAAGCAAAGGTAAACTGATCTGACAGAAGAAATAGACAACAAGGTAGCTTTAAAGAAAGGTGGCTAGAAAAGATTAGGTGTAAGAACATAGTTGATTCACCAAGAGAGAACAAGGGTTGGCTCTACGAACGCGAACACAAAAGCACTAGGAACTATCGAGAGCTTTGGATGATCACAAACAAGAGCTAGTTATGTGCTTGGTATCTTTTAGTTAAGTAAAATCATGTGTATAGGTTATTTCAGAGAAATACCCTATTTATAATTAAGCAAGTTATATTTGTATTTAAAAGATGATGTAAAACTAGTTCAATTTTATTTATAAATATTCAAGTTTAACTTATACAAATTCAACATTTAATTTAAAAGAAGCATGTAAAAGCATCTAGGCGCTTATCTTTGTATTTCGAGTTATTCTAATCAAATTACAACTTAAAAACACATTTATATTCATATTAATCAAATGAACAATTTAATTAAGAAAACTCGAGATAAACCTATATTGATTTTATATAGGAAGCAAATTGCATAAACATTACTCAAATTAAGTTTTGATTACAAAAACCGAGGTACACATCTAATTGGCTTTTAATTATAAGAAATATTTAACTAGTATTAAGCATATTAACTTTCTTATGAAAACACGTGTTGAACTCTAACTAGGTTTTAATTAGAAAAGCATGCATAATAAGATTTAACCATATTTAACATTTAAATAAATTATAAAACAAAGAACATGTACAACATTGGTCCTATCACGTAGTTTTAGTTGATATGAGCCTAACGCAACTTGAAACGGTGGAAACGGAGCTAAAACACACAAGACACAACCAAAACAAGGTTCTAAAACTGACGGGCTTGAGAAGACGGTCGCGTGGACAACAAGAAACGCTTAAAACGGAGTTAGGACGGAAAAGATATGGCTAAAACAAGTTTCAGGGGCTTTTCTGTGAAGAAACAGGGCTTCCAAGGGCTTAACTGCAAGAAACCAGGGGCTAAAACATAATTACACATACAAACCGAAGGTTTATAGCGTAAAACAACCAGTTAGAACCTCGGGCAGGGAAAACAGAGAAGCTCAGGGGCTTAAACGAAGAAAACAGGACCTAACGGTGATGATCTATAAGGGTGGAAGGGCATGGCTGTTATATTAGAAAGCACGGGGTCTTTTACGCAAAAAATCCCACAAACAGCTCGGATTGACCGGTGCGATCCGGTTGACTCGGCTTTGAGCGGATCTGGACCAATGATCGGGGCATGTACGGTTGCGGAGAAAACAAAAGGCTCAAGGGCCTAAACACAAAAGAAAGGACCTAAATGCAAGGATTTCAAGCGGTGGGAGGGTATGGTTGTGATAAGGAGAAGGACAGGGGCCTAACCGCAAAATGGCGGCGACCACAAGTGTTTGACCGGGGCGGGGGCTGGATCTCAGCCGTTCATCGCGTGATGGACGGCTGGCGCGGCGCTGATGCGGGCGTGGACCGCGCCGTGGACCACGGTCCACGGGTGCACGGTGCACCGGCCACTTAAACGAAGGGGTACGTGATTAGGGTCGTCGATCTTGGATCCGGTGGTCCTGGTGGCTTGCAAGCGACACGCGGCGATGGACGGCGGTGCACAGCCGATTCGCGGCGGCGCCGGGCGGAACACTCACCGGAGCTCGCCGGAGACGGCGGTTTAGGCGCCACGGTGCACCATTCGTGACGTAGATTGGACAAGGAGAAAGAGGAGGACGGCGCGGAGCTCACCAGGGATTCATCGACGGCGGTGGGGCGGCGTAGACGACGTGCGGCGAAGAGGGGCGGACGGGATCACGGGTGCTCGCCGCGGAGGTAGTTGTGGCCTTGGCTGCGTGCTTCCGCGCGTTGGGATGAGCCCCTGGTGTACCTGTGCGTGCGAGGGTAGGGGAGATGAGGGAGGAACGATGGACACAAAACAGGGGCGGCGCACGGCTATTCACCTTGGCGGCGGCGGCGGCAGTGCTGCGGCTCGGTTGGGTGAAAGAAGGGTTCGGGGGCGCCGGTCTTCGTGCGAACGGTGTAGACGTAAAGCGAGGACGGAGAGGGCTCGGGGAAGGAGTCCACCGGCGTCAGGTGGGGGCTCCAAGCACCGGCTATGGCGCGGCGGCAGGATCCCCCAGGCGGCAGCGTGCGCACGAGGGGAGAGAGGTGCAGGGCTTGAGTGGGTCTGGGAAGGGAGGGAAAAGGGCGAGGCAGGGTCAGCCTTGGCTCTTATAGGGGGAAGGGAACGAGAGGGGGCGCCTGCCGGGGGGGCAGTGGTCCTTCAATGGCCATGAGGCCGGCCGATGGAATGCAATCAAGGGGGAGGGATTAATTCGGGCGAAACGGAAAGGAATTGATGGCGGGGAAAAGAAGCCGATGTTTCAATGCACCTGGATTGAAGGGTTTGAGGGCGGGGAAGGCGCGGAAGGCGGGGAAAACGGCCGCCCGGCACAGCTTTCACACGAGGCAGAGGAGGGGGCGGTTAGAGGAAGAGGACGGAGCTGCCAGGTGGGGCCGGGTTGGCGGTGAAAGAGAAAGAAAGGAGGGGAAGGTGGGAAGCTGGGCCGCCGGGGGGGTTTGGGCCGGATGATGGTGTGGGCCGGTGGCGGAAAGCAGGCCAGCGGGCTGAAAGGAAAAGGGGGAGAGAGAGGGTTAGGAGTTTTTCTTTCTTTTTTTCAATCTTTTCAAATCCTTTTCAAACTTTAAACTCTTTTCAAAGTTTAAACACTTCAAACCTTTTGCAAGTTTTCAAATTATTTTAAAGACTTTTAAAACTTCACATCCTCACACATAAACACCATGCAAACAAAAACATGATGCACAATCACTTGTTGCCTCTAAAATTATTAAAATGATATTAAAATATTTAGAGACCAAATTTATTTGATAATTTATTAATCCTTAGAAAATAAAACAAAAACACCATGTTGCTTACATAATTTAGTGATGGAATTTTAGGGTGTTACATTCATGACGTGAAGGTAAAGATTCAGAGTTTTAAACAGCGGAAATAAAATAATCTAGCGCAACGGTAAACATCACAGGAGGCCATCTGTGATGTCATCACTGGTCGTCATCCATCGGTCAGCAACACCTGCAACAACAGTTTTAAAGCAAGGCTGAGTATACTAATACTCAGCAAGACTTTACCGTCGGGTGATAACTACATCACCAAACTCTAGACATGAGAGACTTTTTGGCTGGTAGTGTTCTTTTGCTGAAAAAGCAACAAAGAGTAGGTCCTTACTTTCAATATTTTAGCACAAGTTCTAGTTGATTACCATTTCTAAATGTGCCAACTAATTCAATCAAGAATTGTACAAGCAATTAATTCATACAACAATATTCACCAAATTCCATCGTTACGATATATCTTGGTCAGTTGATTAAGCAGTCTCGGATAACAGTGAGAGGCCGACAATCGATTTGTTTATAACCTTGCAAGGTAGACCTAAACACACGGAAGAATGCATACCCCAAAAAGTCCAACAAAAATGAAACGGGGTATACACCGACCAGGCAGTTCCCGTCGATCTTCAGCTCGGGAGCGGAACCTACATTCCTTGGTACAAGGCTTACTGGCTTACCCACACACGAATGGTCAGACTCACGCAGGTACCACACTGTTGCAAGCAAGGGGACACATCGCTGTGCCCCAGGTGTAGTAGGGAAAGGTTCCCTTGCCGCGTCAATCGGGTACTAGGCTTACCGGTCCCATTCCCGGCAAGTGTTTAGTACATTCAAAAGCTTAGCCCACGAAAGCCACGGGACCGGAGCCCAAATCCCATGCTCTTACCACATGAGCAATCCATTTATAAAGATCTTATGATTCCAACATAAGAACCTATTCTCGCGAGTGACGAACATCACTCGGCTTCTACCGGGTCCTATAGCATAGCAGCTATCGACCTAGCATACTAGTAACAGAGCATAGGTATCTAAGGATCATGCATCTAGGGTTTCATTCAACTCCTGAAACGTAAATGCACAATCATAGCAACGATAATTGCATAAATTTTAGAAACAGGGTTAATGATCTGGGGCTTGCCTTCGATGGCAAGGTTGGCCTTGGGCCCTTCTGGACTTTGGTCCAGGTCTTGCTCTACAACGACGTGGTGCACGTCTCCGTCAGCTCCTCCGTCTCCTCCTTCCGGCACACGCGAACAGCTACCGTCGGAAAGATCTACACGAGGATGCAGATGCAAGATTTAATTAACGATCTTTAATTTAATTAATTACAAACAACATATGACAACCATGAAGAGTATGGTTGGCCATATTCACCTTAACAAACACACCTTGGTATAATCTCTCTACTACAGTAATTTCTCACGGTGCTTTATTATTTGTGCCTTTTGATAAAGGTTGTGTACATATTTTATGTAAATAAAATAATTTATCTTTCACAAACAGCAAGGTTTGATATTTATCATTTTAAAATGATTTAAATCACACATATTGGGCCTTTAGATGTGTATTTTGATGATTTTCTCATTTAATTGAATATTAAGCTTTAAAAGGCTTCTATAGCTTTTATTCGTAAAATAGTTTAAGAAAAATTCAGTGAGATGTGTTATGAAGCATTCCCAAACCTACACAAGCTACTGCACACACATGCACTCTTAGGAAAGCTATGAATTTAATTATTTCGAAAATAACAAAAGTTAGTCACCCAAACATGAGAAATGCATACAAAAATGAATACAGATCAAAAAGATCCTAACTTTCTCACACAGGTGATAAGGTCCAAACCTAAGCTAGAAATGCAACATATACACCTAGAACTATTATGGATCTTGAGTTATGCATTTTCAAAGAAAAACAAGCATATTTCAAGAATAATTATTTCTGATAATTATAGAATTGTTATTAATTCACCAAAGGTGCATTTTGGCATAAAAAGATAGAATGCAGAAGTTGGGCACAAAAACTTAAATATTTTTAGCTACAAAAATCATTTTGACAGATTCTACAGAAATGGAAAACAATTTTTATAAAAAGATTTACAACATAACTTTGTGCAATTTTAGGAACTAGAGCTAGGCATAACCTAGCACACAACATATCCAAAATTTAGATACAGAGGACTTATGGATTTTGAGATATAGCAGATCTAGGTTTTTCACATTTCTATTTTTCGTGCCAAAAATATTAGGAACTAACTCTGGCAAAAATCACAAAAGTTGTAGGAGTTTTCACAACGAATCAAAAAAATTGAGTTTGCATTTTTATATTTTTTCTACGATTTTATACGAATTTTCCAAGTTTCAGCAACTACTCAAACACTATTTAAGAAACTTCTCCCGCTTAGGTCCCTGGAAGTTTAAGATTCCTTACAGAAAATCCCTCGGTTTGCGGATTGACCCTCAGAAAGAATTCGCCCCTCGCAATTGGGTCCTCGGGGGTGGACAGCGGCGGTCCGGTGGAAATTCCGGCGAGGACTCGCCGGAGTCCGGCCGAGGAGAGCAGGGGAGTGGTCTAGGGCCTACTAGGGTTCGATTTGTGGGCTTGGTTGTGGGCGAGGAGCGGCCGGCAGGTGGGCGCACCGGCGGCCAGCAGCGGTCGCCGTTGGACCCCTTGCTCCGGCGAGCCTCCGGCCGGGGAAAGGCAACGGGCGGCAGGGTAGTCCTCAGGTGGTCTAAGGGAGATGCCGCAGGTGTTGGCCGGTGTCGGAATCGAGGGGAGGGTGGAGTTCATCGGCAGCGGCCATGGCGGACCGGGGTGGACTGGGCGACGCGCGGGCAGCTCGGTGTTAGCGTGGACAGCTCGTGCCGCTATATAGGCGACGTCCAAAGCACCTGCAAGCACGGGAAACCGAAGGAGAGACCCGCCACGGGCAGTAGCCGGCCACACGCGGGCAGCGCGAGCAGCACCGGGTGCGCGCGCGGACTCCTAGGGTTCGGGCCGTGTGCGGCCTCGGTATGCGGTCCTCGGGACGCGTGGTGGCCTCATGAAGGAGCGTGTGGGGACGCGGGCCGACCGTACGGTGCGTACGGCGCGGCGCGGCGCGCACGACGCGGCCGGCGCGGGCGACGTCGCGGCATGGCGCGGTGCGGCGAAGTTGGGTCACTGTGCCACTGTTTGAACACGTAAAACTCCAAAAAGTTGAATAGAAGTGCAGAAAGTGGTAAATAGGAAAGTTGTAGATCTCACTACCCTCTACAACTTTTACAAAGGCCGTATGGTGTTTTTCTCAACGGATTTTGCACAAACTGCTGCCAACTTTGAATGTCGCCATGTTTCGGTGAACAGGAGATACTGTCGGTTGACCACGTTTTTCACTAATTTCCACTCAAAATTGGGAATGCCAATCTACATGAAAGTTGTGTGCCTCAACAAACTGGACAACTTTCATATTGGTAGATTTTTAAGTGTTTAGGTGAAATTTGAAGAACGCGGCAAAAGTCCCGGAAGATATTCGCCGACATCAGTTTTTAAGCGGGGTTTGACCGTGTCTTTGACCAAGGGTTGACCATGGGTGTGTGGAGACTTGGCCAAGGGGTTCAATAGGGTTCACTGGCGAGGTTTTCGAGGTGATGACCCACGTTGACCTAGGTTTGACCAGTGTCGGCTGGTATGACTTGGCTGATTCGGTCATTAGCGTTAGTGACATTAATTAAAAACCTGGGGCGTCACAGAAGGCGTCCCACGGCGGCTCTAGGCAATGTCGCCCCCTTCCCGCACCGGCCGTGACAAAACTGCCACCTGGTCTTGATCGCACACCATGCGTCGTGGTTGGTGGCCGTCGGCCAACACCGCGCGCCGACCACGGCCGGGTTACCCTACGCTTGGCCGCCGTGGCCGGCCACTGATGCCGCCGCCTACGGTGGTGGCCGCGAAAAAAATCCATTATGCGGTCGTCGAGGTGCACCTTAATCTCTAGTACTCTGCAGTAGCGCTGTGCGCTGGGCTGGCCCGTGTGGTGTGGCGCCCAGGGTCGCTACTTGCGTCGGCCGGTGGCCATCCGCCCAGATCCACCGGCGGCTGGTGGGAGAGGAGAGAATGGGTGAGGGATGGGAGGGAGGGGTGTGGAGTGGAGATGAAATGAGAGATGAGGAGGTGTTTTGCAAAAAAAATGTCAACACACTAACAGCGCCACATAGGCTAGTACTGTCTCCGTGGACAACTTTGGACTTAGATGGGACAGTTTAATAGATTGTGGACCCAGATGACTGGAATTTTAGATCATGGACCTAAATAGGATAGAGGTAAAAGTTAATGGACCCCAAGTGTAATTTACTTAGAAGATTATAATTTAGGGAAAAGTCTAATTTTCACCCTTGAACTAGCACACAAGTTTGGTTTTCAACATTAAACTACAAAACTAGACATAAAAGGCCCTCCAACTAACGAAACCATTTGACCTTTTGAGTGGTTTCCGAGGTGATTTTTTATTTTGCGTAAATGTTAAAAAATGGTTTCATCTAAAAAAATCACAACTTATTCATTTTAAATCAGAAAAATATGGAAGCTATACCCAAAGTTTTATAAGAATGTCACCTATCTATTGGTGCACTATGTGGAGTTTTTTTGGATATTATATGTTCATGTGTCTAGGTTTTATTGCTTTTTCTCAAAATACTAGGAATATTTTTTTTGATGACTAAAAAGCGAAGAATGTGCACCACATACATTTCGTGTTCTAACCGCATGCATGCTCTTGTTTTAGAGTCGGAACTCTACACGCCGGTGAAGGAGCTGCCACCACTGCGAGTAAAAGACCTCTTCTATGGAACCGGGAGCCACCAAGAACCAACGAGGGAAACGGTTACTCGATCCGTAGAAGAAGCAGTGAAAAATTCTGCTGGTCTAGTCATCAACACATCTAGTGCTCTGGCGGCAGCCGACCTAGAGAGGATTCGTGACGAGCTCAACCTACCTCTGGTGATCGCGGCCGGCCCTCTTCACAAGCTTTCCTCTAGGAGCACAGCAGCTGGGGGCAGCAGCTTACTGGAGCAAGACTTGAGCTGCATCGAGTGGCTCGACGAACAAGCCACGGAATCCGTGTTGTACGTCAGCTTCGGCAGCTTGGCTTCCATGGACTCCGATGAGCTCCTCGAAGTGGCTTGGGGTTTGGCCAACAGTGGCCATCCTTTCCTGTGGGTGCTTCGGCCAGGGATGGTACGAGGCTCATCATTGGACGGCACAGATTTGATGCCAGGTGGATTTGAGGATGCAGTCGAGGGCAGGGGCAAGGTAGTTACGTGGGCCCCACAACAGGAGGTGCTGGCCCACCGTGCAGTAGGTGGGTTTTGGACACACAGTGGCTGGAACTCGACGTTGGAGAGCATCGGCGAGGGGGTTCCCATGATATGCAGGCCCCTGTTCGGTGATCAGATGATGAACGCTCGGTACGTGGAGAAGATATGGGGTGTAGGGTTCGAGCTAGAAGATGTGTCTTTGGAGAGAGGGATGATCGAGAAGGCCGTCAGGAAGCTCATGGAGGAGGCCGAGGGAGGTGAGATGAGAGGAAATGCAAAGGAGCTAAAGGAGGAAGTGGCAGACTGCTTGGAAACTCGTGGGTCTTTTGAGAGTGCCATTGACAAGTTGGTTAATTATATACTTGCAATGTGAACTTTTATGTTGTGCATGCAGTTGTTTTTTTTTTTGCAACTTGCTTCCATATGGTATACTCGAGTCAAACATTGAGAATATAAATTATGAATAACTTTTAAATTATTGAGTTTGAAAATGTGAAAACTACATGAATAAATTTGTCTTGCAAAATACTTTCATAAAAGTATACATATGTTAGTTTTTAACAAATTTTTTTATAAAAAAAAAGTCAAAGTTGTACTTTGGAGACCGTGTCGCTGTTCTAAACGATTTCATTTACCAAACCGGAGGGAGTATATAGTATATCTGTTCCAAGTTTTTGCCACCAATTATTGCCATTACACTTTGCTCAACATCCCCTTCTCCCATGCTCTCACTCCCTTCCCCCTGCGCGCTGTTCGTCATTGTCGATCGAGGAGAACATGAGCTTGCGCTTGGCGTCGATGGCGGTGACGCCCACACTGGCTTCCACAGCGCCGGCGGGCCCCTCGGCCAGCGCCTACAGCTGGCTTCCCTCTGACGTCACCGTTGTGGGCTCTGTCTCCTGTTGGGCCTCTCTGAGTCAGCCTCCACCCTCGTTGCTGCTTCTCCGCCACCGTTGTGGCAAGAAGCTACACCAATAGCTGACCCGTTTGAAGCATCTGTCTCCGGCGCCATCGACGACGAGGCCGCCAGAGGAGCAAGCGGCAGGCTCCGGCGCCGCCGGTGGCGTGGTCTCTGAATTCTTTCTTTGTCTGTTCTGCTTTGCCAGCGTGTGTTCTGTCTTGTGGAACATGCAGGAATATTGTGGCAGCTTGTGTTATACTCCTATTAGTTGCAACAATAGATTCATTTCATTTTAATGCTGTATTTAGGTTATACTTCGAATGAACACAGCTATGGGAATCATCAAGGATTGAGAAAGGTAGTTTCTATTAACATTAATCACTCTTGGAAACTACAACTCGAAAATCCTAATCTATCTATAACAATTATACAGAGGGAACCCCTTACACATCTTAAATTTACTTCTCTCACATTGCAAAAGGTTCACGCCAACATCCACTAGATCTTCTCTCAATATTCAAGCTGTTCACAACACCATCCACTATAATCATGAATTTATGTCTTCTACCAATTTTCTGGAGCTAATAGTAATCATGTATGTATTGTGTAAGCCTTTGCGAGTACCATGATATATACAAATTTTTAAGTAGTTCTCTCTCAATAAAATAAATGTGTTTTCATTTACATTCTTTTGCAAAAAATGTTGCGATGCAATCATTTTAGTGCTTCCACTTTCAAATTGCATCTTCAAATTTATAGAAATTCCTACAGCAACACGTGAGGTATCACCTAGTAAAACTCCAGGTTTTCATGTGTTTTGTCTCTCGTACATATTCATTCAACCCCTGGATTCTTTTTCACAAATGAAGAGTTTTCCTACCTAGCTAGCACTTGTAAGTTGTAACCACGAGATCACGTGCAAAATCCACGTTCTCCGACTACTGCTTGAAACGGATCGCATCATGCCACACGAAAACCAAACAAAGCCACTGCCCACCGTGGGAAAAAAAAAAATAAGAAAAGGGTACTCTGCCCAAGAGCACCACCACCACGTGGTCGCCACTCGTGCCGTACCAAGACGCCTACAGGCCCATGATGTGGCTTACCAGCTTGTCGACGTTGAGGAAGGACGATCCGGCCTCGCCGTAGCCGATGCTCTCCGCCGCTCTGCTCCTCAGCTCCAGCGCCCTCCGCCGCATCCCGGCGCCGGGCTCTCGTGCCCCGTCCATTAGCGCCGATATGGCAGCCTCCACCCTCCCCCTCTCGAGCTCGCCGCCGTCGAGCGTGACGCCGACCCGCCACACGTGGTCCACGTACCTGGCGTTCCCCATCTGGTCGCCGAAGCACGGCCGGCACAGCATCGGCACGCCCGCGCACACGCCCTCCAGCGTCGAGTTCCACCCGCAGTGGGTCCAGAACCCGCCCACGGCGGGGTGCGCCAGGACCTCCTCCTGCGGCGCCCAACTCACGACGGCGCCCCGCCCGTGCGTCGCGGCGTCGAAGCCGTCGGGCAGCGGCGGTGGCTCCTGGTCCTGCGACGGCGGCGCGCCGCGAACCAGGCCCGGTCGGAGCACCCAGAGGAAGGGGCGGCCGCTGTTGGCCATGCCCCAGGCTGTTTCGACGAGATCGGCGGCGGACATGCTAGCAAGGCTGCCGAAGCTGACGTAGAGCACAGACGCCGGCGCCTGCGAGTCCAGCCAGTCCAGGCACCCGCGTTCCTGCCGCAGCAGGCTGTTCGCGGCCGCCGGCGAGAGCTTATGAAGCGGGCCGACGTCGAAGACGGGGACGACGAGGTCTCGCCGGAGCGCCGCGAGATCGTCGGCCTCGAGCGCGTCGAACGTGTTGAGGATGAGGCCCGAGGATGTCTCCGCGGCGGTCACCATCCGGGAGACCACCTCGGTCATCACGGCGTGGCCGGCGGCGGTTGTGGACAGCAGGTCCCGGACGCGGTACGGCGGCAGCTCCGTCACCGGCGTGTCCAGCTGCGACTCCAGCGCTGGTTGGTAGCCCCTGTCGCAGAGCGTGGGGAACGCCGTGAAGATGCGGAAGCCGGCAGCGCTGCCGGTGCGCAGGACCAGTGTCGGCACGCCGAGCCCGCGCGCCACGCCCAGCAGCGTCAGCAGGTGCGCGTCGGCGACGAGGCACGCAACGGCGTCGTTGCCCTCCCGCTGCTGCTCCTCCAGCAGCGCGGCGAGGCGCTCCCGGAACGGCGCTTCGCAGCCGCCGTTCACGGCGAGGACGCGCTCAAGGGTCACGGTCACCTGCAGCTTGCCGGGGTTGTCCGCCGGCGTCGTGACGCCGTCGGGGACGGGGACGAAGTCGTAGTCCGGGTGGAGGGACCCGTCGGGGGCGTTGAAGTGGGTGTGGAAGAAGGTGACGGCGAAGCCGCGGGAGTGGAGAATGCCGGCGAGCTGGAACATGGGGTTGATGTGGCCCTGGAACGGGAGCGGGAAGAACAGCACGCGCCGGCGGCGGCTGTCGCCGGTGGACGTGTGTCCTATGGAGCCCATTGACGATTCTTGGGGAGTGATGCTTCTGCGGTTGTGAAGTGTGAATATGCCACCAGTATATATGGTTCTTGACTTCTTGTAGGAGTATAAGCACGGCGTTTAGAGTGATACGGAACGAGCAAAGTTTACCTTTTTATTAGGGTGAGCCATGGGGTTTTGAAACAACATTGATACATGTAGATCTGAGCATTTCACGGGTCGGGTCGGGCCGGGTTCGGGCCGGGTCGTAAAAACCCGGGGTTTTCGGGTCGAGAAAATCCTGCCCACGACCGTCCCATGGGACGTGTCGGGCCTCAGTTTTCGGGTCGGGCCCGGGCTTGGGCGCGCCACCCGCACATTTTACATTCTAAAATAATTAAAAACAACATTTCGGGCCGGGCTCGGGCCAAAAAAATTTTCGCGGGCTCCAAGATTTCTACCCACGCACGTCTAGTAAAGTTCGTGGGCGGGCCTGGCTCGGGCCGAGCCCGGGCCGGGCCTGGCTAACAATGCTCAGTATAGATACATGAGTACATTGTACTATAAATTACAGAGGCTGATGCTTGTCTGATTCTTTTTTTTGGCAGCGGACAAATATTGTTCAGCAATGGGTGACACAATAACCTAGTACTCCCTCCATCCCAAATTACTACCCCTTCGTCCTGAAAATTTGTCTTTTGGAGAATTTTAGGCGCAAGAGCAGTGGTGGGAAATGTCTATATCAACCCCAAAGACTAAGGATTGTCCCAATCGAAGAAACTACTAAAGTTTTTGTAGCATAGGATATCGCACAAGAAATTTCTTCTTCGCAATGCAAAATTTTCTACCAAACATCAGACAAAGAATTAGCCAATCATCTGCCTTATTAATCTTTGCCATCTTTGGATCCTATGTGCATTTCGCTCTCCTTTCCACCACCATGGCACCACCACTCTCCTTATCCATTCCCCTGCTCCTTTCTCTCACAAACAATCTGTTCTCCAATTCATTCCACGGTAGATTGACTGACAGATGGCAAGGTGCTCTAGCCCTGCACTGGGAGCCGTGGGTCGCAGCAACCGTGAGGAGTGGTGGCATAGGGTCGATCGCCGGTTGAGGCGAGGCATGGCTGCATGGGCCTCTACGGTGAGCTCCCCTGCTCTCCCCGTCGGGAGCGCCGATGTGTGGGCTCCGTGGGCCGAGCTCCCTCGTCAAGTGAGCTCGCCCGTTGATGAGGGGATAAACTAGAGGTAATCATCTTAGCTCTGTCGGGGACCGCCCTAGGGGTCCCCTTAAACAACGGGGAATCCTCACTTAATCCCGGTATCAAAACACGCTAAGCCTAACCATGCGGGTAACTAACCATGCGGGACACGGCCCACGCGGGATCCCGACGGCCCACCGAGACGGCCCACCGAGAAGACCCCTCGAGCGAGGCTCCGCCTCGCTCGAGGACGCGCTCCCCCTCGGGCGGGCTCCGCCCGTTCGAGGGGCAACCCTTTCCCTCGAGCGGTCCCGCCCCGCTCGAGGGATCCCCCCCCCTCGAGCGGGTCTCGACTCGCTCGAGGGTTCGCTCCGCCCTCGGGCGGGGCCCGCCACGCTCACGGGCGCGCCGCACGCGTGCGCCGGCCCCGTACTTGGGCATTTAACGCCCCGACGCCGCGGGACGGCGCCATCATGCGCCACGGGCTCACGCCCGGTGCCGCCGCACCAACTCCCCCGGGGAGGAGCCCATCCCCGCCCCCGTGGGGGGATGGAGCGTGCGATACGGCCGGTGTCGGTCCCGTGACACCGCGCGCCCACTACGATGCGGCTAACGCGCCCGAGCCCTCGAAAGGGGGCGGGCGCACCCTCGATTTCACTTTCCCGTGACCCTACAGGTTAGGTAGGGGGCGCCAGGCCGGTGGATGGCCATCCCGGTCACTGTAACGGTGCGGCTGCCGTACCCACGCGTGCGGACGCACGCCGGCACCGCAGGCGCACGCCCGAGCACTGCAGCAACCACTCCGCCGCCGTGGAACGCATTGGGAAGGAACGCCGTTCGCCCGCGCTTGTCCCCCCCGTACCGGCCATCATCGCACCTCCCTCGAAGCCCATCGGAGGACATCACCGCCATTTGCCGCCTTCCTACCCTCGAACCGCCACCGTTCGGGTACGGGGTAGGCCGGCATGGCCGGATCGCAAAGAAAGATCGTCGGACGGCCGCCCACTCTACACCGTAGCGCGACGTGCTCCCTCACGTAGCTAGGTAGCGCGGCGTGCATGTAACCCGTCGCCCCCTTGGCCTATAAAAGGGGGAGGCGAGCCCCCGGCCGCGGGGGGGGGGGGGGGGGGGGGAACAAGTTCGGAGGAACGAACACAGTGGAACACAACACACGGTGCACTCACTCTCTTATTCTCCCGCAACATCTTCGACCACTCCACCGGGGACTTGGAAGCCACGCTTCCTCTCCCGCCTTGCTTGTACTTGCCCCACTACAAGCACCCCCGGTGCCGAGCAATATAGTGCCACGAGCACGCCCCTGCTGGACGTACGGCCCCCTCGGCCGGAACCAGGATAAAACCTTGTGTCATTAGTTGCTTAGCATCGACCATTGAGGGATAGACCTAGGCGTTATCTACTGGTTAGTGTCGGGACCATATTCCGCACCGACAGTTGGCGCCCACCGTGGGGCAAACGAGCGCCTAAGGTCATTTCGCCAACTCCCTCCATGGTGATCCGCACCGAGTACGGGTGCTACGCGCTACAACATGGGTAGCTCGGACCCTCTCCCGGCCGGGTTCGAGATCCGCTTCGGGGACACGAACTTCCGGGCCACGGGGAACGGCTATCTCATGCGTCTCACCAATCGTGAGGAGCTTCGCGCGCGGCGCCGGGCCGAGTCCGCCTTGGTCTCCGCCGCACGCACGACACGGCGCGGACGCCCGCGAGGCACGGATGCCGCGGGTCCGTCGACGCCGCGACGCCATCGTCGCTCGGGCTACGCTCGCGCCGGGCGCGGTCCGAGCGGCGGCGGGCGGCGCGCGCGCCGCCCAACGCGGTGCGCCCATCGTTACGACGACCGCCACCGCCCCGGCGGGACCACGTGCGGTCTCGGACCACGCGTTCCCATCGGGGCTGCGTGGCGCCACTACGGCCTACAACGCCAACGTGAACACGACGATGCGCGGGTTCCACCCGGCCGCCACGTCTTCGTCTCCGGGGACCCCGGCACCTCGGCGGCGAGACGAGTCATCCCCGGGCTCCGTCGACACGATGCCACCCGCCAACCGCCATGGGTACGCGGAGTGGGACTTCTCCGGTGTGCGGGACCCGGTCGCGTTCGGGCGCTTCCTCGACGCCACGGACTGCGGTTTGGGCGCTCCGACGACTCCGGCACGGGAGCTACGACCCCACGCGGGAGTGTTGCGCCGTCATCACCAACGACCGGCCAACGCCGCCGGTGCGGCGAGCGCGGGGGACGGGGGAAGTCACGCCCGCCCCGGGGGATCGCGACGCGCCCGGCCGCGGGGCCAAGCGCTCCTGCGGGGCCGACGTCGACGCACGGCCGGCCCAAGCCCGCGAGCTCGAGCCCAAGCCGCGCGAGAGGAATACGGACGGTGCGGCCGCTCCGCGCCTCGATGGCGGGGAGAGGCCTCCGCGCGCGGCGAACGCGCACGGGAGCTGGGCCGACAAGTCCGCGACCGCCTCAACCCCGCTCCCAACGTCGACAACGCAGACACTCCGCCACGGGCGAGCCAAAAGCTCATCGCCGCCGCGACGTTGCTACGCGCCATGCCGGCACCCTCGACCCCCGAGGCTCGAGATATGCACCGCGAGGTGCAGACCCTCCTTGAGCAAGCGGCCGTCCAGCAGGCCGAGAGCTCAGCCTCACGCATCCGCCAACGGGGGGGGGGACGCGCGGGGTGATGATCTGCACCGGGGGGGCGAACCCTCGGTGCACGTGGGTCAACCCGCCGACCGGGGACGCACGCCGGCCAAGGAACGACTCCTTGACACGCGCGGGGGCGGATGGCGATGCCCGCAACGTCATCAACGCCGGGCGCACCGGCAAGGCGGACGCACGAGCGGCCGGGGGGATACCACCCTCGAAGGGGGTGGACGCTACGACGGCGGTGAGGATCGCTCCCCGACGCCGGAGCCCCCGGGCACCCGTGTGTTCGGCGGGGAGATCCGCACGGCGGCGTTCCCCCGCCGCTTCCATCGGCCCTCGACAATCGTTAAGTACAACGGGGAGACGGACCCCCGCGTGCGGCTCAGCGACTACCGCCTAGCTTGTCGGTGGGCGGGGCCACTAACGACGAAGTGATCATCCGCAACTTGCCCCCGCACACGGGCGACGCGGCCGGGACATGGCTAGAGCACCCGCCCGCCGGCCCGGATCCATAACCGGGACGATCTAGTCCACACGTTCGTGGGCAACTTCCGGGGGCACGTACGTGCGCCACGGGAACTCTCGGGATGCGCTCCCCGCACGCGAAGCCGGGCGAGTCGGCCGCGGGACTTCATACGGCGCTTCTCCAAGCGGCGCACGAGCTCCCCGGCGTGGCACGGTCCGAGATCGTGCACGCGTTCCTCGAGGGCACCACGTGCGGGACCTTGTGCGCGAGCCGGGACGCAGCCCGCCCACGGACTCGAACGAGCCGTTCGACATCGCCACCGGCTTCGCCTCGGAGAGGAGGCCGTGGGGGCAATCTTCGACGGCAAGAAGGGAAAGCGTTCGAGGACACGCCGCGGAGGGCGGCGGGTCCAAGGAGCCGCGCCGCAACGACAAGCGGGGCAAGAAGGGGAAGAAGCCGCGCCGCGGAGGCGCGCGAGCGAGGGGCGCAACGGCGGCAACGCCGAGGCCCTCGGCGTCGACCGGCTCGACGGGGCCCTCGACCGGCCCCTCGAGGCCGGGGGTGTTTGACGACATGATGAAAAAACCATGCCCCTACCACAAGACTCCCGTGAACCACACTCTTGAGCAATGCGACATGCTCAAGAAGTTCTACGGCCGTGCCGCCGTGAAGGAGGCAGAGGCCAAGAAGGATGGAGGCGATGGCGACGCGGGTGGTTACCCCGCTGTCGAAAATGTGTTCCTCATCTTTGGGGGACCTACTGTCGACATGTTGACCGGGCAACGCAAGAAGGAGCGGCACGAAGTCCTCGCCGCAGAGAGGGCACCTCCGGCCTTCCTCAACTGGTCGAAGGACGCCATCACCTTTAGCCGGGATGATCACCCAAACCGCATCCCGAACCGGGCCAGGACCACCGGTGGTCGATCCCATCATTGGGAACGCCGGTTTTCGAAGGTCCTTATGGACGGAGGCGATAGCCTCAATATCCTCTTCGCGCATACATTGCGCCCGATGGGGATTGGGGTGGACCGGTGCCGGCCCGGCACGAAGCCGTTTCACGGCATCGCGCCCGGCAAGCAGGTTCAACCCCTCGGGCGGATCGATCCGCCGTCCGGTTCGGGACCCCCAAGAATTTCCGCAAGGAAACCCTCACCTTCGAGGTGGTGGGATTCAAAGGGGCCTACCATGCCATCCTTGGGCGACCATGCTATGCCAAATTCATGGCGGTCCCCAACTACACGTACACGAAGATGAAGATGCCGGGTCCAAACGGCGTCATCACCGTCGGGTCGTCGATCGAGCACGCATTCGGCCGCGACGTCGAGTGCGTGGAACATGCGGAGGCACTAGCGCCGGATGAAGCGCCGGTGAACACGGCGGAGAAGATGGTCAACGATGACCTCGGCTCCGCCGCCAAGCACGTCGGCACCTTCGAGGCCGCCGAGCAAACCAAAGGGGTCCCCCTCGACCCGTCGGCCCTCGAGGGCAAGGCATTGAGGGTCGGCTCGACCCTCGATCCTAAATAGGAAGCGGTGCTCGTCGACTTCCTCCGCGCCAACGCCGACGTCTTCGCGTGGAGCCCCTCGGGCATGCCGGGCATCCGAGGGGAGGTCGCCGAGCACTCCCTTGATATCCTGCCTAATGCTCGCGGCGTGCGGCGGCGGGCCGCGCCGCTTCGACGAGGAGCGGCGACGGGCGATCGGAGCGGAGCTGCGGAAGCTCCTCGAGGCCGGATTCATCAAGGAAGTGTTCCACCCTACGTGGCTAGCCAATCCTGTGCTTGTAAAAAAGAAAAATGGGAAGTGGAGGATGTGTATAGACTACACTAGTCTCAATAAAGCATGTCCAAAAGTCCCTTTTCCTTTGCCACGTATAGATCAAATCGTTGATTCAACGGCTGGGTGTGAACTACTCTGTTTCCTTGATGCCTATTCGGGCTATCACCAAATAAAAATGAAGGAGTCCGACCAGCTCGCGACTTCGTTCATCACGCCGTTCGGGACGTTCTGTTACGTCACGATGCCTTTTGGCCTCAGAAACGCGGGCGCAACATATCAGCGCTGCATGCAGCACGTTTTCGGGGACCATATCGGGTGGACGGTCGAGGCTTACGTGGACGACATCGTCGTCAAGACCGAGAAGGCGGACGACCCGGTTAACGACCTTGGCGTCGCGTTCCGCCGCCTTCGGGCCAACGGGGTCAAGCCGAACCCCGAAAAATGTGTCTTTGGAGTGCGCGGGGCATGCTCCTAGGATACATCGTCTCCCGGCGGGGAATCGAGGCCAACCCCCGAAAAGGTCGCGGCCCTCGAGCGAATGGGTCCAATTCGAGACCTCAAAGGGGTGCAGAAGGTGTTGGGGTGCCTCGCCGCCTTAAGCCGCTTTGTTTCGAGGCTCGGTGAGAAGGGCCTGCCCCTCTACGGCCGCTCAAGAAGCACGAGCGCTTCTCTTGGACCGCCGAGGCTCGGGGAAGCGCTCGACAAGGCCGAAGGCGTCTCGACGCACGCCCCAATCCTTACGCCGCCACGAGACGGCGAACCCCTACAGCTCTACGTGGCCGCAACCACCCAGGTGGTCAGCGCCGTGATCGTCGTGGAGCGCACGGAGGAAGGGCACGCCTTGCCGTGCGGAGGCCGGTCTACTACATCGGCGAAGTCTGTCGGACACGAAGACGCGCTACCCTCGGGTCCGAGAAGGCGTTGTACGCGGTGGTCCTCGCACGGCGCAAGCTCCGCCACTACTTCGAGGCCCACCCGTAACGGTGGTCTCTTCCTTCCCGCTAGGAGAGATCATACGCAACCCCGACGCGGCAGGCAGGATTGCCAAGTGGTCCGTGGAGTTGATGGGCGAGACGCTCGCCTACGCCCCGCGCAAGGCCATTAAATCGCAAATCCTAGCCGATTTCGTCGCCGAGTGGACGGACACGCACCGCCGCCCCCTCAAATTCAAGCGAGTGCCGGACTGCGTTCTTCGACGGCTCGGTGATGAAAACGGGGAGCGGGCGTGGGCACGCTCTTCGTGTCACCCCTCGGAGAGCACATGCGCTACGCGGTGCGCCTCCACTTCCCCGCGTCCAACAATATGGGCGAGTACGAGGCCCTCCTCTCGCGGCCTCAAAATCGCCATCGAGCCGGGCGTCAAGCGCCTCGACGTGCGAGGGGACTCACGGCTCGTGATCGATCAAGTCATGAAGAACGCGAGCGCTACGATGACAAGATGGAGGCCTACCGTAAAGCCGTGCGGGCTCTCGAAGACAAGTTCTACGGCATCGAGCTTAATCATGTACCCCCGCCGGTACAACGAGGAAGCGACGAACTTGCCAAGATCGCGTCCGGGCGGATCACCGTCCCCCCGAACGTTTTTGCGCGCGACATCGCGCGGCCCTCGGTCGCCTTCGAGCCCTACCCCTCGAGCGACGGCGGACCCTCGGGGGCTCCCTCGAATCCGGCGGGTGCGGAACCCATGGAAGGGGACCCCTCGAACGAGGCATACGTACTCTCCCTTCTCGAGGGGTACGGCTCCCACGAGGTCGATGCGATGGATATAGAGCCGGCTCTGTCCAAACGGATTGGCGGGAAAAGTACACCGCCCGGATCGCTCGAGGAGAACTCCCCGCGGACCGGGCCGCGGCCGGGCGCATCGCCGGGGATGGCCAAATCCTTCGTCCTCGTCGACGGCGAGGCCGTACAAGCGCGCCGCGTCGGGCATCCTCTAGCGGTGTATACCCATTCCCGAGGGGCGCGAGCTCCTACGGGACATCCACGCGGGGATCCGCGGCCACCACGCCGCGCCGCGCACCCTCGTTGGCAACGCGTTCCGCCGGGGCTTCTGCGGCCTACCGCGGTCGCGGATGCCCGGCGAAATTGTGCGCACCTGCGAAGGGTGCCAGTTCTACGCCCGCAAGTCCAATTTGCCCGCTCACGCCACCGCAAACGATCCCCGTAACATGGCCGTTCGCCGTGTGGGGGTTGGACATCGTCGGGCCCCTGCGGAAGGCGCCCGGGGGCTTCACCCACCTACTAGTCGCGATCGACAAATTCTCCAAGTGGGTGGAGGTGCGCCCCATCACGAATTTGAGGGCTGAGCAGGCGGTCACGTTCTTCACCGACATCGTCTACCGCTTTGGAGTGCCAAACTCCATCATCACGGACAATGGGTCCCAGTTCACGGGCCGGAAGTTCTTGGAGTTCTGTGATAAGTTCCACATCCGCGTGGATTGGGCAGCTGTGGCACACCCACAGACCAACGGCCAAGTAGAGCGTGCCAACGGCATGATCCTACAGGGCCTCAAGCCCCGGATTTTTGACCAGCTCAACAAATCTGGCCGAAAATGGCTCCAAGAACTACCAGCAGTCGTGTGGAGCCTAAGGACAACCCCAAGCAGAGCCACCGGGTTCACCCCGTTTTTCCTAGTCCATGGCGCGGAGGCCGTCCTCCCCACGGACCTGGAATATGGGTCGCCCGAGATTCGAGGGTACGACGAAGATGCTAACCGGCGAGCCCGCGAGGACTCGCCGGGACCGGCTAGACGAAGTACGCCTCGTAGCGTTGATGCACTCCGCAAGGTATCAACGGTCCCTACGACGTTACCAAGCACGCAAGATACGTCGGAGGGATTTCGGCGAAGGGGGATCGGTCCTAAGGCTACGCCAAGACAACCGAGGGCGCCACAAGCTATCGCCCCCATGGGAGGGACCCTATGTCGTGGTGAAAGTGCTCAAGCCGGGCACGTACAAGGCGGCCAACGAGGACGGCGAAGAACTCACCAACGCTTGGAACATCCAACAGCTACGTCGCTTCTACCCTTAGCTAGGATTTTCCAAGTATTTTTTGTTGTTGTAAAATCACATGGCCAACGCCCCGATTGGTGTCAACTATGTAAATACTGCAAGTCTAATAAAAGGGCAACTCGGCTTTCCCCTGAAACCCAAGTTACCCTCGGGGGCTACTGCGGGGGGGCACCCCCCCCCAAAATGGTCCCATTTTTCGCGCAAAAGTAAAAAACAACTCACACGCGCTAAGTTTGTTTCCTACTTCAACCTCGAGCCATGATTCGAACAGGGCGTAGGCGGCACAGCGGAAGGAGCGTGCGAGCCAGAGATAGCCTACGCCGCGTGGCTATGGCCCTTCTCTCTCGCCTCCAACCCAGCGGGCCCCCTGCGAAAATCGAACTCCCCTAACTAGAATCTACTCGAGAAGAAGGAGAAACAAAAGGCGTAATAAACAAGCAACTTCATTTACAAGCAATCGCTCATGTTCACAAGACAATTTGTTTATTTACAAAAGGCCACAAGGCCGGAATTTCGATACACGTAAACAAAAAATGGGCCTAGCGCCCAAGCGCTTCGGGCGGGGAGGAGCGAGAAAGCATCGGCGGCGTCGGGAAGAGGAATTCTTCGAAGGCCTCGGCGAGCGACCGGCGGTGTCGGCGGCAAGCGCGTCCGCGCGCTCCATGGCCACCTCGTCCTCGACGCCCTCGGGCACGATGTAGCCCTCCGCCAGCGCCTCGAGGTTGACCTCGTAGTGGGACCGCACCACTCCGAGGGCCTTCCGGACGCCTAAGTGCAACGCCCGGCGCATCCGCTCCGTGACGTGGCCGCCGAGGGCGCGCGGGCGGCGGCCGGCCGAGCCGCCGGCCCGGGCCTCGCCTTCCTCGACGACGCGGCGGGTCTCAAGGGCCGCGTCGTGCGGCTCCCCTGCGCCTCGCTCGGAGGAGTTGTAGGAAGCTTGCGGGGCCTCGGCCCGCCCGGCAGCCGTGCCCCAAGGCGGTGCGCAAGCCCGGAATCAACAAGACGACAAGAAATCGAAAGGGAGAAACGAACCCTCTAAAGCAAAAAACCAACAAACGAGTCAAAAAGTGACTCACCCTCGACTTGCTTCCTCTCCAAATCGAGGTCGCGGCGCGCGGACTCGAGCGCCAACTCGAGACGGCGGGACGGTCTCGCCTTGCTCGCGGAGGGCCGGCTCCGGCCGGCGTTGCGCGATGCGAGCGCGAGCGCATCATCCTCAACCTTGGAGAATGCGGCGTTCCGCTCCTCCAGCGACTTCTCCGCTGCCTCACGCGCGACGCGCTCCCGCTCCAGCGCCGTTCGGGCGTCGCCAAGGGCGGCCTCGCTCTCGCCGGAGCCGCCCCTCGGCCCCACGGAGGGCGATGCGCTCCGCCGGAGGGCTGCTCCTCGGCCGGCAACGAGGGCCGCGGCCTTGGCGTCGAGGGTGGTCTTCGGGTCGTCCGCCTCCTTGGCACGCCGCTCCAACTCGCGCGCCCGCTCCTCGGCCGGCGGCTGTTGCGCCCGCGCCCCCTCGAGCGACGTGCGGAGCTCCCGAGTTTCGGCGCGAGCGGTGGCCACCTCCGCCTCCCGGTTGGCGGCCGGCGTCCGCGTCTTCTCTAGGTCCGCGCGCGCATTACGCGCGCGCCTCGTCACGATCGACGAGGGCCGCACGAATCCGCTCGAGGCTCGAGCGGCGCGCCGCACCCTGCCCTGAGCTCTCCGGGAGCTCGTCGCACCACGCCATCGCCCGGTACGCTAGCCAGCCGTCTGGCGTCCTAAGAGCGTCCGCAAGCGCGTCGAAAGCGCTGCATCGCTCCCGGAGCGGCGGGCCTCGGCGTTCACCGGTCGAACGCGTCGTATTTGTCGTGGGCGCGACGCTCGAGCTCCTGGCGTCCACACATCAAATCTCGTAAGTGTCAATGCTTGAATGCAGCACACGGAGACGAAAAAGGAAGAGGGACGAGCAAGCGTGGCTCACCCGGAAGACAAGCCGGGCCGGGCCGCCGTGGACTTGCAGCGCCTCGTTCAACGCGCGGTTGAGCGTGGCGCGTGGCTCCGGAGCTCGCCCCGAGCTCCTGCTCCCCCCTGGCGTCGGCGAACGCAGGGGGATCCTCCACGCCCCCCCCCACCGGGCGGGGCGGCCGGCGTGGGAGGACGAGGCCTCGGCACCGTGTCCTCGGCCCCCCACCACCATGTGACTCTCGTGCCGCCTCACGAGGGCCCCCCCTCCGGGGCTCGGGGGAGTTCGTGGGCCGCCCGGCCCACCGATTCCATCCGGGCGGCGGGGAGTCGTCCGAGAGCTCCACCACTTCCGCCCGCAAATCGCCGGCGGGCGCGGCCGCTTGCGCCGCCTCCGCCGGCACCTCCACCCGCGCCTCCGCGGCCACGGGCGCCCGGCCGCGCCGCCGTGGCCGCCACCTCCGGCGGTACCGCCGCATCCACGGGCGCTCCCGCAGGTGTTGCGCCCGGCTCCACCTCCTCCGCGGTGGCGCCCACCGCGGGCTCCACCACCACCGTCGCCGCCGCCGCGGCCCGCGCCTCCGTGGCGACCGTCGCCGGCCGCCCCCCCCGACGACCGCCGGCCGCGCCGCGGTGGGCCGATCCGCCGGCCGGGGCCTCGAGGCCCCAGCCGGGCCTTGCGAGCTAGTGCCCGCCGCCACGCTTGTCCCAGGGCGTGACCCCCTCGACGAGCGCCGCCGGGTGGGGATCGATGCGTCCGTCCTCAGCACCTTGGTCGGTGCAAGAGGAGGAACGGTTGGCACCGCCCTGCGCAAGAACGAACGGAGGGTTAGAGCACCTAATCACCAACAAACCAAACCAAACGAAGGAGGACAGGCTCCTTACCTCGCGGAGGAAAAGGCCCGTTTCCTTTTCCTCTAGAGGCGGCGCGCCGGCCGCACCCGCCGCGAGCGCCTCCCCGACGGCGCCGCCGCACGTACGGGCACGCCCGCCCCCGTGCGCGGGCGCGCCCAATGCCGCATCCCCCGAAGACGCCCCGCGCGCGCGGGCACGCTCGCCCGCGCGCGCGCACGCCCGCCGACGCGCCCCCGACGATGACGCCGCGCGCGCGGGCACGCTCCCCCCGCGCGCGGGAACGCTGGACGCGCGTACGGGTGCGTGCGCCGCGCGTGCCTCCGCGGCACGCGCCGGCACCTCCGCGGCGCGTGCCGCCCCCGATGACGAGTGCCGGCGGCGGGCGCCGGTGCGCCCGCCCCGGGCGAAGCCGCCCCCGACGCCGGCGCGGGTTCCGGCGACGGGGGCGCGGCCGCCACCGTGCGAGGGGCCCTCCCCCTCGGACTCTTCCTCCTCGTCTTGTTCGAGGACGAGGGCTCCTCGATATCCGGGGAGGAGAGCCCCGGCTCCTCACGCCGCCGTACTCCGCGGACCGTTGGTCGCGGCGCGCTTGGCGCCGCCTCGCGTGCTCCCTCTTGCGCGCCGCTCGCTCCCGTTGCTCCCCGGCGCGCCGCCCGGCCGAGCGCACGGGAGTCGGGGGTGGGTGGAACGGACTTGGCGGTGTTGAACTTCACCAGCTGTACACAGGAGCGACAAAGGCGTGTCAGGAGGCAAAGGCAACGCTAAAGAACCAAAACGAAATCGAGAACCACACTCACCAACGGGCCGATGGGGAGCATCTCGATGTCCCACGGGGTCCGCCCCTCAGGCATCGGCGGCGTCCGGGTGTCGACGGCACTCCGCGCCCGGGTAAGCGCATACGGCCGCTCAAGGGGCGTCGGGAGCATCCGCGACCTCGCCAGGTCGACGGGGTTGGCCGCCTCTGTCATCTCGAAGATGCAGAGTGGCCTCTCCATCAGAGGCACAACCCGCCGATGGTGGAGGAAGGCGAGGACGCCCATCGCGGTCAGCCCGTGCTTCCTCAGTCGCTGCAGCGCGCCCAGCACCGACTCCTGCCGCGTCCGATGCTGGGGTGGGGACACCCCGTACCCCCAGGAGGCGGGCCTCTCCTTGAACACCCGGCCGGTGTAGGGGGGAAGGCCGGGCTCGGCGTTGCGCAGATAAAACCATCCCCGCTCCCAGCCGGCGTTGTTTGTCGTCATGGTGCGGGGGATGTAGACATCCTTGAAGCGCCCCCGCGGGCGAGCGACATCCCGCCGGCGCGCATCGCGCGCGCGGGTCCTTGGCTCTGTCGTGGGCTGCGTGACGAGCTCCGCGCGGAAAAGGTGCACCCAGAGCTCCCAATTAACTGGGATCCCCAGGTACCCTTCGCAGACGCCCACGAATGTGGCCGCCTGAGAGATCGCGTTGGGGGCGAAATTATGCAGCTCCACCCCGTAGTGGTAGCACATCGCCCGCATGAAGGTGCTCGCCGGCGCATTGAAGCCACGCTCGTGGTAGCGGACGAAGCTCACCACATAGCCCTCCGGCGGGTTGGGCTCGTGGTGCGCCGCCGGCGGCACGATCCACTCCACCGGCGCCCTTCTTCGTTGGCCGACGGCCGGCGGCGACGACCGGCTCGCCCGGGCGAGCTGGGTCACAGTCGACCTCTCCCAGGCGTACGGCTCCAGGATCCTAATGGGAAGTTGAGGCGGCGCCATGAGGGGGGACGAAGGAGTGCGAAGGCGGAGGACAAGGAAACGGGAAAAGAGCTCTAATGGCGAGACCGCGCGGTGGCGAGAGCGAGACGAAGGCGAAGGGACGGGGGACTGAAAGTGGTAAGATGCCAAGGTAAAAAAAAACCGCCATCCCCTCCTCCCCCGCGGTTTATAGGCCGACGGGCGAGCTCTCCGGAGCGGACGCCCCCGCCGCATTAGCTTGCGAGGAATCTTTCCATCGCGTCGACGGGCGGGCCCCACCACGACCGCGGCGGCTAAAACACTTGCGGGCGGGTCATCATTGCAGCGAAGACCGGCGGCAACCGAGGCAAAACCGTCACGTCCGCTCGCCGCGCCGCCCACTACGCGCGCGCGCGCGGTTGCGGCGCCTAAAAGGCGCGCCCGCGCTACAAAACCGCGGCCACGACCGCGAGGCATTTAAATGCCGGGCCCCTTGCCAAGCAAGGAGCACCCTCGAGCGGGGGCGGACCCCCGGCTCGAAACAAAGGCGACCCTCGATGGGATATCGGCGTGAGAAGGCCGTCCGGGACTCGCTCGATGTAGAGCGAGGCAACCGCGGGCACCCATGCCACGTGAGACCCTCGAGCGGCATGACCCTCGGCTCCGGACGGGGGCGACCCTCGATGGGATATCGGCGTGAGAAGGTCGCCGGGACTCGCTCGATGTAGAGCGATCAACGCGCGGGCACCCATGCCACGTGAGACCCTCGAGCGGCATGACCCTCGGCTCCAAACGGGGGCGACCCTCGATGGGATATCGGCGTGAGAAGGTCGCCCGACACACCGCTCGATGTAGAGCGGACGGCCGCGGGCACCCATGCCACGCAAAACCCTCGAGCGGCCGGGCCCCGGCTCGAGACAATGTCAACCCTCCAAAGGGAGGCACGCGCGTGAAGGGACCGCCCGGGTCACGCTTGAAATAGAGCGACACCGAAAGCACTCATACCGCGCCGTGCGCCAACAAGCGCCTCGAGGGCGACTCGCGCGGACCCCTCGACGGCCGCAAACGCGAAAAAACGGGGCTGTCCATGCACGGCTCCGCACGGCCCCTCCGATCGGAGGTTCGAAGCCCGACCCTCGACGGGTTCGAACGGGCGCCCCGGATCACGCAGTTAGGGACGACGAGGGCACGCGCATTCGAGCCGTTCCTCGAGCCCGTCGGCTCGAGGGTGCCCCACATGTCGTGTTCGAGAGCCGGCGAGGGCGCCTAGCCGGGGGATCCCACCGAGGGAGAGCTTCCGCGCCCTCGGTCCCTAGCGAACGGGACCGAGCCCCACCTAGCAAACCCACGCAAGCGCTTCCATGGACGTGTCTCGGACCGCGCGGCCTACCCTTATCGAACGGGGCATGGACGTCCACTTGAACCACCCGCTAGCGGCTCGACGAGGAATCCGCGATTCGCGACCCGCTCGATGGGAGTCGTGGAGACCTCACCCTCCGTCCCGCGGAGGGACGGCGAGGGCGCGTTAAAAAACAAGTCGTCAGGCTCGACCCGATCGCCTCGAACGGGCCAAGGCTCGGGGGCTTGACGCGCGGCTACACCTCCTTGAAATTGCACCCGCCGGGAGACACGGTGACGGGGGAGCGTGCACCCCCGAAGCCGGCCGAAACACCGCCGATGCCGGTTGGCATATGTGCCACGCCTTTCGACCAAAGTTCTCGCGGTTAACCCCTGCGGAGAGAACCCACACTCTCCGCAGGCTTCGGGGGGCTAGACCCGCGGGTCCGCCGACGCGGCCCCACGGAAAGCGTTCGCAAACAAGGAGGGAAGAACGTCCTATCGGTAGGTTCCGGCATCCGCGGGAGCCTCAATGGCAAACCCGCGGATGCTCGGGGGCTGCGTCGGGGACCGCCCTAGGGGTCCCCTTAAACAACGGGGAATCCTCACTTAATCCCGGTATCAAAACACGCTAAGCCTAACCATGCGGGTAACTAACCATGCGGGACACGGCCCACGCCGGGATCCCGACGGCCCACCGAGACGGCCCACCGAGAAGACCCCTCGAGCGGGCTCCGCCTCGCTTGAGGACGCGCTCCCCCTCGGGCGGGCTCCGCCCCGTTCGAGGGGCAACCCTTTCCCTCGAGCGGTCCCGCCCCGCTCGAGGGATCGCCCCCCTCGAGCGGGTCTCGACTCGCTCGAGGGTTCGCTCCGCCCTCGGGCGGGGCCCGCCACGCTCACGGGCGCGCCGCACGCGTGCGCCGGCCCCGTACTTGGGCATTTAACGCCCGACACCGCGGGACGGCGCCATCATGCGCCACGGGCTCACGCCCGGTGCCGCCGCACCAACTCCCCGGGGAGGAGCCCATCCCCGCCACCGTGGGGGATGGACTGTGCGATACGGCCGGTGTCAGTCCCGTGACACCGCGCGCCCACTACGGTACGGCTAACGCGCCCAACCCTCGAAAGGGGGCGGGGCGCACCCTCGATTTCACTTTCCCGTGACCCTACGGGTTAGGTAGGGGGCGCCGGGCGGTGGATGGCCATCCCGGTCACCGTAACGGTGCGGCCGCCGTACCCACGCGTGCGGACGCACGCCCGGCACCGCAGCGCACGCCCGAGCACCTTGCAAAGCAACCACTCCGCCGCCGTGGAACGCATTGGGAAGGAACGCCGTTCGCCCGCGCCCGTTCCCCCGTACCGGCCATCATCGCACCTCCCTCGAAGCCCATCAGAGGACATCACCGCCATCCGCCGCCTTCCTACCCTCGAACCGCCACCGTTCGGGTACGGGGTAGGCCGGCATGGCCGGATCGCAAAGCAAAGATCGTCCGGACGGCCGCCCACTCTACACCGTAGCGCGACGTGCTCTCTCACGTAGCTAGGTAGCGCGGCGTGCATGTAACCCGTCGCCCCCTTGGCCTATAAAAGGGGGGAGGCGAGCCCCTAGCCGCGGGGGGGGGGGGGGGGGGGGGGAAACAAGTTCGGAGGAACGAACACAGTGGAACACAACACACCGTGCACTCACTCTCTTATTCTCCCGCAACATCTTCAGCCACTCCACCAGGGACTTGGAAGCCACGCTTCCTCTCCCGCCTTGCTTGTACTTGCCCCACTACAAGCACCCCGGTGCCGAGCAATATAGTGCCACGAGCACGCCCCCGTCTGGACGTACGGCCCCCTCGGCGGGAACCGGGATAAAACCTTGTGTCATTAGTTGCTTAGCATCGACCATTGAGGGATAGACCTAGGCGTTATCTACGGTTAGTGTCGGGACCATATTCCGCACCGACAGCTCCTAAATCCCCTAAATCATGAATGCTAACAACGGGCCGCATCTGTAAGGGCCCAACACCAGCAAACAGCAGCACAGGCCCAGCTCCCCTTTCCAAGGCTAGCAGCCTGACATCTTTTATGGGACCACCTCCGACCAAGGCGGTCGTCCTGCACAACCTAAGGAGCGCCCCAGCTACCTCGACAAATGGCTCCTCCCCGCACGACCTAAGGTTCCTTCGTATGCAGCCCGCCGGCGGGGGCCCCCAGGCGAGGGCTGCAATGTGGCACCAGCGGCCTCACGCCGCCCAAGACATGCAGAAGCAGCAGGGCGGGCGGATCCGCGCTGTCAGATGGCCAAGCCATGATGAGATTTTCCCGGCGTGGGAAGTGGACTGCCCCGACGTCCCATCATCTGGATAACAAACAATAGCAAAGGACAGATGAATCCTATCAGAGGAAAGGTCAGCGCTTGCGTGAGAAGCCTCGACCTAGCAAGACCTGCGCGGCCATGAGTCGGGAGAAGCTACCTTGGAATGAGAGTCGCCAGCTACGCCGCCCTACGGAGGCTACCGCGGCTAGCACAACATATGGCACCAACCGAAGACGAAGGCCCACGACGCGGTACTGTTCCAACAATGTTCCGGCACTATTGCAGCACTGTAGCAAGATGTTATTTTACCATCCTAACCCTTGTACACCAGCCCCCCTTGGACTATAAAAGGGGAGGCTGGCACTGTAAACAGAGGACTTGAAGAACAACCATGAGAACGAACAGGGATCAACGATCATGACACGATCATAGAGCACAACTCCACTCACACAACGAGCATTCACAACTCACCATCACACTCAGAGACTTGGGATGCTCTCCCTCTCTCGACCAAAGCTTGTACCCCCTACTACAAGCCCCCCGCGGGCATATAGAACACTCCTTCGCACTGAACGTAGGGTGCTCCCCATGCTTGAACCAGTATAATCCTTGTGCCTCTAAGCTCAACCATCCGGATCATACGTATCATACCCCGACGCCTATGTAGGGGTGCGGTAGTGCTGGCCCAGCCGCCAGGTGAGGCGAGGCATGGCCCCTGCGGAGAGCTCCCCTGCATCCCCGAGCTGCTTGTAGTCCACAAGAGAAGCCTTTCGATGCTTGCCAACAAAATTCACAGAAAGCTCCCTTGTTCTTTTGCAAACCAATTTTACTACTCTTATATACAAATCCATGAGAATGAGGCAAGGATTTATTTTTATTTTTCTTCCGCCATGGCTGCAGCTGTTGACCTTGACGCTCAGAGTTCTTGACCTTATGCCCCGCTCATGCTCGGCCGCTTGCTTCCGTTGGAGCCAACGGCTGGGGCTCGTCCACCGGAGTTGTGGCAGCCTGAGGTTGCCTGCCAAGCATACTATGGCCGGGGCACGCATGCCTCGCCATGACAGTCGGAGCTTGCTGGCAGGGGCGCGGCGGTCCGAGGTTGCCTGCCAGGAGCACGATGGTTGCGGCACGCCCGCCTGGCCGGAGCTCGGCGGCAGGGGCACGCTCGCGGGGCACCATACCCGATCCGGATGACTACCTTGGAAAGGGGTCGTTTCTTCCCAACTGGTTTTCTCCCGTTTCTTGATGTCTTGGTACCAGTGAGGACGTCATTTCTGAGTGTAGAAACCGTTTCTTCCTTTTTTCCCTCTATTTGTTCAGTAACTCTTGTGCCACATCAGCAAATTGTGAGTTGTCATGAGTAATTAATAGAGATAGAAACTGCATTAAATTTGCCATTGGGACTACCCTAATACTTTAATTGGGATTGGAAATGGTGATGCTTGTTTAGTTTTCTGAATTCTAAATAAATGCCCATGAATTGCAAATAGGCAAATAACATCAATTGATCATTTCATTGGCTTTACACGCTTATAATTTTTTTGTTGGTATGAGTGCTATACTATTTTAACTAAATGAGGTTTATTATGATGTAAGAGAACACTATTTGTGGGACAAGATTAAGAACATAAAGGGGCACTTTTTACAGGATGGAGGAGTAGTTGTTTTGGCTTTTCTAGATACATTCATTTTGTTATGTATCTAGACATATGTAAGCCAAAACAACTAGTAATTTGGGACGAAGGGTGCAGATTTTTCATTGTATGAAGTGTTCACCTTCTTTCTCCCAATGCTTTGTTCTACATGCTTCACCAGTGTATGTGGTTACCCTGACGTCTGGCCATCACAGGCGGCATCCTCGCCGGGCAGATCAAATTTTCGATATTATTGGGCCCTACCTATAAATATGGAATATAGGTAGTCATTTCTTCTTAGTTTTGGTGAATTATTTTGTTAAAAAAACATGTTAGAAAAATACAAGCATATCTTAAGTTAAAAATTGTGAGATGGTAGCATATGTCATGACACACGTTAGAAAAAAAATATCATGATTCTTATCATTATTTTGATAGGGTATGTTATTGAATAATAAATAAATTTAAAGAGCATAGATTCATAGTTAAAGGATACGTTAGAGTAGGCCTTCTTGGGCTTTGGCTTGAATGATCTCTTAGGAATTCTTGTAGCATAGTACTCATCATCCTCATCTCCATTCTTCGACAAACTAGATGATGATGGAGATCATGAAGGATAAGATGGTTGCTTCTTCTTTCTTCTCTTCTCTTCCTTCTTCCTCTCTTTCTTCTTCTTTTGTTTATTGCTCTTTTTGTTGTCCTCCTTGGAGGACTCCTTTACGACCTTCTTGAGCTTGTTGAGCTTCTCAGGGGTTGTGGTTGACTCCACTTCAGATGAATCAGAGTCATCACCACTCGGTATGTCCTCGAACTTATCCTCTCCACTTGCCATATCCTCACACAGTTAGGTGCTAATAAGGATTCTAAGATCTGATACCCATTGATAGGATCAAGGCAAGCGGCCTAGAGGGGTGAATAGGCCTACAAAATAATTTCAAGCTTTTTTTGCAACTTCACTGTCAGAATGCGGAACCTTCGCGTATTTTCGCAAAACCTTTAGGAAATTCTGTAGAACCTCTGAGAATTTCACAGAGCTTCCAGAAATTGAAACCTACACAAGATCTTACACTGATAATAAGATGAAAAATAGATCTTCTGCTACAGGAAATCTAGGATGTGAATTGAAGATGTAAACACTTACTCCCCTTCGAAACACAAAAGAGACGTAGATCGAGAGCAAACCCTAGAAGAACAAGAGTAGAGAAAGTAGAGAACAAAGTACAACAAGCAAGCAAGCAAGTAATATATATAAAGTAAATGCACAAGAGACTCAAGATTTATCCCGTGGTTCAGATCACCACAAATGTTGACCTATGTCCACATTGTTGAGGAAAGCCTCAAAGGCTTTGGGATCTCTTTCAGTCCACTACTCTCTTACCTATCACCAAGGCAATAGGTATAGGGTTCCACTAGCACATTATACTCAATACAAACTTCTTAGAGCCACCACACAACGATTGGAAGCTTTCAAGTCACCTCTAACCGTCTAGGAACAAAGTTCAAAGAGTAAAAGATCCACCAAGATGGCTAGGGTTCCACCAAGTCCACAAGAACACTAGTGGGATCTTCTTAGCTCAACCTCACAAGATTTCACTCAGTCCTTCCATGAGATACTTGAATTTGGAAGGAAGGAGATGGGAGTGAGTGCAAGAGTAGAGAGAGCTCTTGGTTGGTCTGAACAACAATAGGAGAAGATAAACATTGGGGGTGCACAGGAGTTCAGTAAATACCCCCAAAGATCTGAAGAGTAATGGTCAGATTCGAACCGCATAACTTCTCCTCCATCGAGAAAAGGATAAAGAAGCAACATAAAAAATGATGTCATTGCATTGACACCATAAAGACCAACACCCAATAATGAAGACTTCTCTAGAAATCACTTTTGTTATTTCTTAAGTCTCTACTAAAGCACTACGTGAAAACCTCAAATAGGTCATGCAACATTTGTAACGGGCCCTTAACACCCGTTACATGCACCCACATCTGTAACGGTTGTTGTTTGGCACCAGTTATAGATAAGCGCGGCAGGCCGACCCCGGGGTTGGCCTCCGCAATGCCCGTTACCAATGTGGACTTCTGGTAACAGTCTTCTTAAATGCCCGTTACATGAATTCTTTGTAACAGACATTAAATCGAGTCTGTTATGCAAGTTAAACCTATCGGTAACGGGCTCATAAAGTCCATTACTGATCAATGCCCTATCGGTAACGGGTTGTTTAAGTCCATTACTGATCACTACCGTATTGGTACCATGCTATAAAATTCGTTACTGATGAGCATTTGACGCCCGTTACTAGAATGAGAGATCAATAATTAAAGTCTAATAGCACTCTTCACTACTATGAAGCGGGAGTGCGGCGGCAGTGAACAAATGAGACGGAGGTTTCTCAATCCGTGTCTCATTTGCGAAGAAAGGAGACAGAGGTTTGTGAATCCTTGTCTCCTTTGAGTCTGTCCACATTGACAGGTCAACTTGATCTCTCATTGCTTCCATTTCGACATACAGGCACAATGAACACACATAGACAAAACAGACATCATAAGAGAGATAACTTGTCCACAAAGATGAAGATAACTTGTCCACAGGAATAAAGATAATTATTACAAAAGGTTAACTTGTCCATCAGTCTAGGACTTAACTTATCCATCACATTATTTACTATGGTCGTGCTATCTGACCATACACATCAACAAAGGCATGACCCTTGAACATCCACAAAAGTATGGCTACTGACCCTGCACATCAACAAGCTTGAACTAGATCATGCCCCATCAATATTGGCTCGTTTTCCAACATCTTCGTAAGCAACCAAGGATTCTTGAAGCCCTTCAAGCGCACCTTCAATGGGCTCGAGATTTTGTTCAGTAGTATACTTGTACCTCCTTATGTGCGCAGCCTTTTTGATGAGGATGTTCACTTCTTTCGTGATTTTTTTCAAACTCTGGTTTCACATAATCCTCGACATTAAGGTTTAGAAGTAACTCAAGCTCTGCTCGTGACTCAAAAAGATTTGCCTGAAACAGGGTTAAATATGGTATAAGAATAACATAGTTAACTCAGAACTAATTTGCCTCAGAACTTGGAGCAGTATAGGAACAATAATCATCATAAGAAAATTATATAAGAACTTGAAAATTATCCTAGGCTTCATAGTAGGGTGTGACAAGTAAAAGCAGAACCTAGTTCAGAACTGATTTGCCTCAGATTTGACAAGCATGAAAGACATCATCATAGGCACTAATTAACTTTATCAAGCTCAAGCTCAAGCTCAAGCTAGCTTAAGCTCCATCTATAGAACAGGTAAAAGGTAGTGAGATTCAGAGAAACTTGCCTCGCCGTCGTCGTGGTCGTTGCCAGAGTCAGAGATGAGGTCCTCTACACCATCACCGCTCCCTCGACCCCACTTCGTCGTTGCCAGACACTTGTTCTCGCAAACGTGAGGCAGGCCCCTCGCCCACTTCGCTGCCCCCTCATCGGCACGCTCCTCCTTGCCGCTGCTTGGCCCCTCGTCGGAATCCAAGAGGATCCAGTCGAGGACCCTCGTCCCCGACATTGGGTTCACTCCACCGCCGCTTGGCCCCTCTCCGGTGCTCATCGTCGTCTCCCTCTTCGCCGCCATCTCACCGGCACGCGTGCGGATCCAGTTGCGGCACCGCTTCGCGTTCCGGTTCTCCTCGATCCCGGGTGCGTGGGGTCGTTCGCTGCTTGGCCCCTCGTCAGCGCTCATCGTCGTCTCTGTCTCCATGCCTACTCTCACACCTCCTCCGCGCTTTTTTAAGGAAAGTGTTGTGCTTATCCATTCGGAAAGAAGAAGGGGAGACGAAATGGGTCAGGACGGTTGAATATTCATTTTGCAAAATGGATAGTCCATGCCGACGCGGGTCAGCGAACCTGCGTCGCTTTGTTGGCTGGTGCACGAGCCAACAATGGTTATCTTCTTTATACTAGGCTGCCGACACTGACGCGTGGGCCCGACACTTTTTTTTGAAATGACACTTGTTTCCCTCAAAAATTAGGGCACCATAAAGCAGCACCTAAAAATTAATAAAAATACGAACAACTCATAGTTTGTGTTTAAGAATCGAACAATTCATAGTTTAATTCCCAAAAGTTTCACCAACAACCTGTCACATCAATCTTCTTTCCACTAATTTGGAGTATTAAATGTAGATTAATGACAAAACCCATTCCACGACCCCTACCTTAATTTTTGAGACGAATCTAACGAGCCTAATTATGTCATGATTAGACAATGTCGTGCTATAGTAAACAATCTCTAATGACGAATTAATTAGACTTAATGGATTCGTCTCACAATTTCTGATCCTTTTTGTAAAAAATCTACATTTAATACTCCTAATAGACCTTGAAAGGGCATTTAAGAATCAAACAACTCATAGTTGGGCATTTGGTATTTTGAATAAAATATGAACAGTCACACGTCTCCTTGTGACCACATGACTCTTTTTATGGCCAAGAGCTCTCCTTAGCGGACACGGGTTCTGAGGCGCGTGACCAGCCGCCTGACAGTTCACTGTCTTGTCAATATAAATCCCGGTTGGCCAAGAACTTCGTCAACCGAAGAAATAAGTTTGGAGGAAGAAATATCAAAGTACACCTTCGGAAGACCAATCACTACCCGCGTTATCAACTGATCAATCAATGGCCACTACATCTACGCCATGGGAGTAAGTACTCTAAACTCTCGCTGAGAGGTAACTCAGTATTTATCTTTATATTCTGCACTGCATATTTAGATTAGTATGTTTATTTCCTTGTGCCTGCATTGAAAAAAATCATAAAAAATATTTTCTGCTTTTGCATTCTTGAAGGCCCCATGTACTCCGTACCGTGGCGGCATAATAAAAAGTATAAATAAATAATTTTTTTGCATTCACATGTTTATGTTTTAGCATCCCTTTTGCATATCAAAATTCACAAAAATATGTGGGCACATGAAGGTCCACACATTTCAAAAAAACCCAAAAAGAAGTGGGCACATGAAGGCTCACAACATAATCCTAGAATTTGCTCCTTCGGGTATGTGCGGGACTAATCTTTACAAGGAGAAATTAAGAAGGACCTGAAGGCAAACAAGTTCCAAGGATGAATCCAGTTATCATGATAAGTATCATTATCCTATGTTTTATTAGCTAGTTATTTGAGTATTAGTTAAAAGTCTTAGTTTGAATAAAATGCTAAAGTCTGCTAATTGGCTTTTCTCTTTAATAATGACCTTGATGATATATGCTTGGAGATGATGAATAGTTCCTCCGCCGTAATTCCTTTTAAAAGTGCTTAGTTTTCAGACCTAGATTCTCATGAAGCTTAAATGCTTAATTTGCTCTAAACCCAAAATCTGTGCAAGTACATGCTTAATTTGAGTCTAGGCTTTGAAAGATGATTCATGAAAAGTTGAGTTGCTATTGATCATTTTCCTAGAGAAGCTTGATTCCTGGATTTATCTTAAAAATCATGAAATTTTATATGAAGAGTTCCTGTGTCTATGATCCTTAAGAGCTTGTCATACACATCAAGATCATTCCATTCCACCATTTATGCTGCTTCTGTCATGGAAGTACGCATTTTCCATCAAGCCATATAGCTCATGCACCTCTAGGATATATCTCTCTCAATGTTAAAAAGAATTCTGGGGCTACATTCGAAAAAAAGAAAGAGAGGAAAAAAGTGAGAAGAGAGAGGGAGAGAAAAGGACAAGTGTCATACTAGGCGAGAAGGGCTTACCTCACTAAAAGAAATAAATTTAGAGATGAATAATGGACATGTGTCCGAGGGCGATTAGAGCCCACATCTCTAAGGAGAGAGAAAAATGGACAAAAGTCTGGGGCGAGTAGAGCCCACCTCTCCAAGAATGGAAAGCCCATATCTTAAAAATCTTAGAAAGAATTCCAAGAGCTAGGATAAAAGGCTTACCACCTTTCACCCTCATCCATCCAACAGTATCATCCATATCTTGCCAAGTGTGACTCCATGCTTGAGAAGGTCATACACAGGATCTTTGAGTTTTATCTGAGAAAATGCAAAACCCCAAGATGATAGCTGATCAAAGAATTTGAGATATACTGCTTGACTTGATTGTTTTGTCTTTTATTTGCTCAAGATTTATGAAAAGGCTATGCTTAAAGGTTGAAGGTAAGAGAGAGCAATCTTGTTGAGGAGAATTGGTTTTTGAAAACCACTTTTGAGGTGTGAAAGCGTTGTAGCAACTCCTGATCCTGTAAAGCATACCTTTGCTAGGGACTAGCAAAGGGTAAGCTTGGGGGAGTTTGTTGATACATTTTATTTATGAATTTTATCCCTCACATTTATTGGAAAAAGGACTAAAATATAATTAGATCACCTTATTAGGGTTTATATTGACAAGTTCCACGAGTTTTTGTGAATCTATGAATCTTCAAGGACTATTCAGAAAATATGCAAAGAAACCACTCTAGAAGACTCCACAAGGCTCCGGAACTCAACGTGACTTAGCACCTAAGAAAGATGCATCTAGAAGGATCAAGGACCCACCTGGCCGAAGTGGACCCAGAGGGGGGCCCACCCCAGCCCGAGCGGCTTGGTGGTGGGGCCGACCGGCCCCCCTTGTGCCAAATGGGCCCAGCTTCCGGAAGCTTCTTCCACCGCCTATGATGATCAATATAAACCACATGTTTAGGTCGGTTTGATCCTACGGCGCACGTCTACCCCTCAAGACTATATAAGCAGACCCCCTGCCCCCTAGCAGAGGCATCTGGAACTCATCTGGATCAAGTTATCAAGTCAGAGATACTACGCCCTAGAAACACCATATAGCAGAGTAGCTAGCTAGTCTAGATCTTGGAGAAGGCAAGGTGTCTACTTGGCTCCTGATCGTCTAGAGGCTGATCGAGATACTGATCTAGCTTCGCTCTTGTAAGTTCTTATCTAGTTACTTACATTTTTTATACAAATATATGTTCTTATCAATGATTATATTTGACAATATATGCTTTGGTGTTTATTATGATTACATGTTTATCATAGTTGATTTGCCTTTATATTCATCTATGGAGTCGTGCACTACACCATGTACAACCTTTCCTGACACCAAGGTGTTGGGAAAGCATGTTTATCCTTGTCCCATTAGGTGTCGGCAAATATATAGACTTTAGATGTCCAATAAAGTGTCGGCATTAGTGCAAAGGGCCAACGAATTATGTGTCGGCGTTTCCCGATACAACTGATTAAGTGTCGGCATATGTATACAGACAGATAAAGTGTCGGCATATGTTGTTTACCGACCTCTAAAGTGTCGGCAATGATTTCTACCTCGGACGCCAAAAATATTTTATTTTTCTTTGGCGCGGCGCAGTGGCGCGCTTTCTTTTTCCCGCGGCGTAGTGGCGCGCTTTCTTTTTCCCTTCTCACGCCTAAGTCCCCACAAATTTTCCATCACTCTCAGTAACCCTAGTCTCAATTCTCCAAACCTGCACCGCTACCCCCTCCCACGTTCCCTCTGTCCGCACTTGCAATCCGCGCGGCTCGCCCCTTCGGCATCACGCCTCTCGACTCCGTCGCCGCTCCATCCGCGTGCCCCATCCATCGACACCGCGCCTACCAGCTCCATCGCCGCCCCATCCACCGCCGTCACCCCACCCTTCCGCGCCGCTCGCCTCCAGTCGCCCCTCCCAGCATCCGCCGCCGCCGCCGCCACCCACCCAACATCACCCCTCCCATCCACCACCGCTACCCACCAAGCACCGCACCTCCCATCTGCTGCCACCACCCAGCGAGGCACCGGTTTGGCACATCACCGCTCGCCCAGGCCATTCGGGGTCCCCTCGTGCCGCTGCCCACTCAGGCGGAGCCGCGCGACGCCGACAGCCAATCCTTTGAGGGCGCGTCTGCCCAGGCCGAGTGCTCCGGAGGCTTCATTGCTGCTCAAAGGTAAAATACTATTTTCTTTGGATTTGTTGCACAAGGACAAGAGACAAGAACGGAAATCAGTTGCCCAGGCTTACAGATTAGGTAATTGGTAGCATTTTGTTTTTACAAATTAGTTGATTGGTAGCATTTTGTTTAGCAGAGAACTACAAGTCAAGTGATTTGAGCTGAAGATTTGATTGCTCACTGCGAAAACTTTGCTCATTTTTGGATCTGAAGCTGCTAGTAAGTTTCCTGTGCCAAGAGTATCTTTACAATTTTTTGTCACAGAGGCTAGAAGAGTTTGTATGTGCATATATTAACTAATTTTCTCTTTTGTCCATTGATTCCTTATAACCAAATTTGGTTAAACAAGGTGTCAGGTTGTACCTCTCTTCAGATTCAGCAGGGAAAGCCTGATTGGAGGTTCAAATTCAGTAGAGAAAGCCTTATTGGAGGTTCTTCTGCCGACAACAATTACTGAACATGTATTGTTATGGACTCTTTTTGCTCTAGGAACTATGGTTATTTTCTTTGGATGCAAATATCCATTGTGCGTGAACTGCAATGAAATTATTTTGTGGTTTGAGTGTGTGTTTTCCTGATCTTGAGCTTGTGATTGGCATGTAGGTGCATACCTGTGCTTTGTGTATTCTGTCATTGAAATTAGCTTTGTTTAAGGCTCAACATGGACAAAAGCTGGATGAATCAACCTTAGGTATAAACAATGTGCCTTGTGTTAGATACAAGTTGTGTATTAATGTTGGGTCTAATATGCTATAATTGACTATATGTAGACAAATTGATGAATATATGAAAGGAGTGAACATGTTTTTAGAGTTTGCATATAGTAATTCAGCTAAAGGAAACAAGATATTGTGTCCTTGCAAGATATGTCAGAATTAATGTTGGAGAGTTAGAGATGTTGTTCGTGAGCACTTGATATGTAATGGGTTTGCAGAAGGTTACATAACATGGGTGAACCATGGGGAGCCAAGTTCGAGTGTTTTCCCAAATAGCATGCAGTATGATAGTGTAGAAGCAGAGAGTTCACATGAAGAGGAAGATATTACTGCTTTACTTCAAGATTTAGCAAAAGGTTTAGATGCCATGGGGGAATTAGAGGTAAATGAGGGGCAGTAGAAAGAGGATGGTTTAGATGCCATGGGGGATTTAGAGGTAAATGAGGGGCAGTAGAAAGAGGATGTGGAAACTTTTTTAAAGTTGATAGATGATGCTGGTAAAGAACTATACCCAGGCTGTAGAAACTTCTCAAAGCTACGTTTCATGGTTAGATTACTCCATATCAAATTTCTTGGGGGATGGAGTAACAAAAGTTTTGACATGCTACTAGAGTTACTTAAAGATGTTCTACCTGATGGTTCTCAACTTCCGAAAAACTTCAATGCCGCCAAAAATACAGTAAAATACCTTGGTCTTGGGTACACCAGTATTCATGCATGTGAGAATGATTGCATCCTATTTTGGAAACAACATAAAGATTTAAATGTGTGTCCAAGATGTAACACTTCAAGATGGAAATCTGAAAAGACTAGCCCTAATGGGAAATGTGTGCACCGAGTTCCTAAGAAAGTGCTTCGTTATTTTCCAATAAAGAAAAGGCTGCAAAGGTATTTTATGTCATCCAAAACAATAGCTGATGTAAGGTGGCACGATGAAGGACGCACGAAGGATGGTTTGCTTAGGCATCCAACAGATGCTCCTTTTTGGAAAGATTTTGATTCAAGATATCCTGACTTTGCCAAAGATAGTCGTAATCTCAGACTTGCTGTAGCTGCGGATGGTTTTAGTCCTTATAGAACCATGAATTTCAATTACAGCATATGGCCTATCATTTTGATCCCATACAATGTTCCACCTTGGAAGTGTATTAAGCAGACAAACTTCACCCTATCTTTGTTAATTCCTGACCCTAAGGCAGCTGCATCTGATATGGATGTTTATCTTGAGCTGCTTATAGATGATATGAATGATATGTTTGTTGATGGTGTACGTACATTAGATGCATCAACGGGGAAATGCTTCCAGCTGTGTGCTGCCATATTATGCACCATCACTGATCTACCTGGACTAGGGCCATTTGCTTTCATGTTCTGTCTCTGGCAAACTTGCTTGTCCTGAATGCCACTCACATTTATGTGCCGTCCAATTGAAAAAGGGAGGCAAGTACGTGTACATGGGCCATCGTAGGTTCTTAGATGCTGATCATATATTTAGGTCTAATGCAAATTCATTTAATGGCACTGTAGAGGATAGGACGGCATCTACACCACTTAGTGGAGAAGAAATTTTCAAACTGACAGAAAATATAAGATGGACTTTTGGGAAGGATCCAGTTATGAAGAAGCCATTCCAGCAGCCACGAAGGGATGGCAACTCACCAAAAATAGTTTGGAAAAGGTGTTCTATCTGGTTTAAGTTGCCATATTGGAAATACTTGATGCTGCAACATAACTTTGATGTTATGCACATTGAAAAAAACGTATGTGATTTCATTATTAACACACTTTTACAGATTGATGGGAAATCTAAAGACAATCTGAATGCTCGCATGGACATGCAGACATTTGGCATTAGAAATAACCTTCATCCCATTGAAGTAGATGGCAGATTTTATTTACCTCCATCCCTATATAATATGAGTCCTGATGAGAAGAAGTCGTAATGTCATAGTTGAGGAGAAGAAGATAATTGGACTAAAGAGCCAGGACAACCATGTTTTGTTACAAGATTTATTTCCACATGCTGCGAAACATATTGCCAACACAAACAACTGCTGCGCTGATTCGTGTGAGCAATTTCTTCAAGCAGATCTACTCACCTGTATTTCATGTTAGAGATATACAAAAGCTAGAGGCTGAAATAGCTGAGACACTAAGTATTCTTGAGACCATATTTCCACCTGCCTTTTTTGATATGATGGTGCATCTAATGGTCCATCTTCCTACTCAAGCAAGAATTGGTGGTCCTGTTCAGTACCGTAGCATGTGGCTAGTAGAGAGGTATTAATTGTAACACTACTTTTTTCAAAGCAATACAATTTAGTTTACCAATATATTAAGTAAGGTAAATTAATCACTACCGGAATCGAAGGCTTTGCCTAGAGCGCGGTTCTTTGCCGAGAGCCAAATAAAAAACTCTCGGTAAAGAAGGCTTTGCCGAGAGCAAAATAAAAAACCCATGGCAAAGAAAAAACTCTAGACAAAGAGACTTCCTTGCCAAGAGCAAAACAAAAAACTCTCGGCAAAGAAAAAAACACTAGGCAAAGAATTCTGGCTCTCGGCAAAGAATTTCTTTGCCGAGTGTTTTTTTCAGCTCTCGGCAAAGAAAATTTAAAAATTCACTTTTTTACCTCTAATTTTTTTTTCTATCCTCAACATAGACTTATACAAAACTTATACTGAATTTTTTCACAATTTTCAGCTTTGTTTGTTATATTTAAAATTTTTTTACTTCTTTCTAGGTATTTTTTCATATACGTCCGATATGACCTGCAAATGCATGAGGTCATAGAGTAAAGTTGTTGGAAAAATGACTTTAATGTCCATGAGACATCTCTAAGACCATTTACACAAAATGAACCTAAATTTCAAGCATTTGGTTCTCTGTGCATGATGAAGATCATGAGGTAGAAAGGATTCAAAATTGTATAAAATTCAAATGAAGTTTGAAAATCATGAAATTTGTCAAGTGCCCATGATATCATATGTGGAGGTTGTGATAAAACGTTGAGAATGTTTTGAACACTTTGACACATATGTTGTTTAGAATCCGGAACATCTCACGAGAAGTTTCAGAGAATTGAACCAATGTCACTAGGTTTGGAGTCTTAGAGAAATCTAAATTTGAGTTTGTCTAAAAAACTTTTGTAGAAGTAGTATACAATATAACTGGTGTTATGTTAAATTTTTTAAAAAATCCATTTTTTCTATATTTAATAATTGATTGAACTAATATTTTCTTTGCCTAGAGTAATCTTCTCGGCAAAGCCTTATTGGGCCCTTCCTACCAGCCGGCCCATGCTCGAATGCCGGCTCATCCTACCGGGCGGCCCAACAACCAACCCTACCTATTAAAATCGCCCCCTCCTCTCCTTCCTCCGCCCCTCAATCCGCCGCCTCCTCTTCCTCCCTCCGCCACTGCCTCCTCTTTTTCCCTCCCCCGCGCGCAGATCCGCCACCCTCCCCCACTCCCTCCACTGCCAACCTCCCTCCTGCGCGCAGATCTGCCGGTCAGCCTCCCTCCCTCGCTCCTCCTCCTTCTCCTCCTCCTCCCTCACCGGTTAGGCCCGCTGGCCCCTCCTGCCTCCACTCCCCTCCCCCCTCTGTTCGCTACTCACCAGCGGTGGGGAGCAGCGGCGGGGCGAGGTGCGGGTGGCGCATAAGGAGGCGCGGCGGGGTGAGGTGCGGCATTGGTGCATAAGGAGGCGCGACGGCTCGGCCTCTTCTCCTGGTGGCGGTGGCTCCTTCCCCCGACGCGACGGTAGCTCCTTCCCCGGCGCGGCTACGGCTCCTACCCCGGCACGATAGCAGGCATCTCATCCCCGGCACGGCGGCAGGCAGCTCCTCCCCGGTGTTCCCAGCTGTAGCTCCTTCCCGGTGCGGCTGTGACTTCTTCTCGGTGCCGTTCTAGTGTGCGGCGACCAGATCTGAGGCGGTGGACGGATACGAGTTCTACCTCCCTCCCTCTCTCTATGTGTTTTGTTTGCGCGGTGGTGGTGGTGTGCGGCGGCCGGATAGTGGTGCTGGCGGCTCTGGTGGTGGTGGTGGTGGCCGCGGCGGCGGCCGAAGGCGGGGTCGGCGGCGGTGGCCGGCGGGCCGGGTCGGCGACGGTGGTGGTGGCGGGCGGGCGGGGGTGGTGGTGGGCGGCGCCGGTAGTGGTGGTGGCGGATCCGGTGGTGGTGGTGGGCGGCGGTGGTGGGGCTAGGGCAGCCGGCTGGTGAGCCCACTGCCTTGGAATTGCTTCTTTTTTTGTTTTATGAAATTTCATTTGCCGAGAGCAATATCCCACTCCCGGCACACGTGTAACGAGTGGATCTGACGTGGCTCTCGGCAAAGGGCTCTTAATAGAAAGAATAATTAAACAAGAGTTTTCTCATAATTTTAAAATTTTTCTCAACATTTATTTTGTTTAGAGGAAATCTAGTATAGGAAAAAGTCATTGTTTGATTTTCTGAATAAAAAAAGGGTTTGATGTGAGTGTTGCATTCATGTCCATGCATCTTGGTTTTCATGCGTGCAAAAAGCTTTTAAAACACGTTTAGGTGCTGATCAAATCCTCCTAAGAATTTTCCATCTTTTTTCTGGAATTTATTCTCACTTTTCCCGAGCTATTTCTATTTATTGGAATGCTCTAAAATCTTTTTCTTGATCTCGAAATACTTTATTTGGGTTCCTCACATCCCAAATCATCTCTAGTAATTGTCCTGAATTTTTCTGAGCTTTCGGAGTATTTTTTGTGATTTAATTATGATTTCAGGATTTTCTGGAATTATTTTTAATCCGAAATTAATTTCTGAAATTAAAAAAAAGGAAAATAAAATTGGACTCAATCTCGGCCAATAAATAGTTGCCGGCGATCTCCTTGGCGTCCTATTTCCAACACCGCCAACCTCGTTCCGTTTCGATAACCCTAGCTCCCAGAAACCCTCGCCGAACTTTTGCATCTACTAAATTCCGGCGAACTTCCGGCGAGCTTTTCCGGCGAAACCGTGCACTTCCGGTGCAAGTGGACACCACCCTGGAGTTTCCCTCGTCGAGGTTTACGCCGTGATGTGCTCAGTCACGCGAATCCGACGTCGCCTCCGTCATCCTCCCCAACTCCGGCGAGCTCCTCTCCAACTCCGGCGAGCTCTTCCGTCGCCGTCGTTCATCTTTGGGCGAAGGTGAGCACACCATCGCGTTCGTCTCATCGTCTCGTCAATCTACAGTTTCGTGGTCATTTCCATCTAATCCCTTTGCCCTCTCTTTCTTTGTTGTACTGTTCGAGCTGCAGGGCTGCCATCACCGTTCCTCCTCCAGTTTCAGCCACCACCATCCGTATCTGCCCATGGTAAGCACTCCTAGGAGCTCCTCTAGACCTCCTCTATCTCCTGCTCCACTCAATTGAATTTCTAGGCCGTCGGAACCCCTCAATCTCCAGTGGCCAGGAGGTTCCTGTTCGTCCGTCCGCCTCGGTCCAGAGAAAGAAGATGAGTTGGCAGATTTGCAAATAGATCCTAGTGTAGTCCTTTAATCTTTCTAAGTTCTTTTGTGTCTTGCAAGTTTCCTAGAAAACCCCCTACAAAAACCCCACCTTTTACACATAAATCCCACCCAAGACTTTTTCAAATCTAACACTACCTTTAAGTCTTTTCGCGAGCACTATTCAATGTGTCTTGCAAATTTTCTCTGCTACTCCCTAAGATCTATAGTTAATCACGAATAGGTACTCCATTCTTGTTTTCTCCATATCTTGCACGTTTTAACTCCGTTTTAATCCGTTCAAGTTGCGTTAGGTTCATAATAATGTAAAGCACGCATTAGTGGTGTGTTTTCACCATGTTTTGTTTTCTAAAAATAAAATTAATATTAATTTTGATTAATGTCTAGTTACACATGCCTTTTATAAATAAAAGTAATATAGATCTATACATCATTTTTCATAAGCAAATTTAATTTGATTAATATTTCTATCACATGTTTCTGTAAATAAAAGTTAATTAGATCTTTATCTTGGTTTTCTTAAACCAAATGTTAATTTGCTTAATATTTAATTAACTTTTCCAATTAAAAGTTGATTAGGCATTTACATCGACTTTTATAACAAATATTAATTTGATTAATGCCAATACCATAATGTTCTTAATAATAGCATGATCTACTCAAATTACAAAGTTTTGTTAAGATCGTTCATATGGTTTAGTTTTTCCAAATTAAATGTTTGATCGGTTTAATCAATATATGAATCTTTATTAATAAAACTTGACTAGTTCTTTACACCGGTTTCGTAAATAAAGTTTAATATTGCATTAATGTCAACATAGGATATTTTATTTTTGAAATATCCTTTATATTTGTTTTGTTAATTAAAATGAACCTAGCTCATAGCCTTGTTTTCTCATATATGCAAAACGTTTGTTAGACGTTCTTTACACAACCCTCTCTAAGTGTGATCTTTCCGGTCCTTGCTCAATCTTCCACAACCATCTCTTTAAAGCAAACCAAGCCTTTCTTCCTCCAAGCACGGTTTGTGTGCTTTAGTGATCCACCTAATCGATCCTATCCTTTAGTGCGTTCTTTTAAAGTTTTCTTTTGATTGGTGCTTTGTTCTTAGTATGCTTGTTTGTTTGCTTTATGTATGCTTGTGCCCGATGATTGATGCAAGTAGAGTGAACGTTGTCCGAGAAGCTTTGAAGAGCAAGACGTGAAGACATTCTGAGCAACTACTTTGGTTAAAGGCAACTGTGTCCTTGATCTTTTGTCCTAAGAATTATGTTTAATCACTCATTGCATATGCTTGCATTAATATGATGGGACCCATGTTTAAGGTTTGACTAGTGCTATTTATCCTGTGCCTTGATCAAATGGGTTTATCTTTATGTTGGGTAGCTATGCTTAGTTGCTATACTTGGGTTATGGTGGTTTTAATGAACAATAATGATGAATCATGCTATACCTTTATGTTATATCTTTGGATGTTTAATATACAAGACCATATGTTTAATCAGAACATGGAGAACCACCCAGGAAAACAGTACAACCACAAGACATATGGCTCTGTCTTGGCTTAATAATTAGTGAACTAGATATTAGGTATGCTTTACCTGATAAGGGTTGGGGGCTGACGGAAGACGGCGTATGGACCTGCTCGGGCGTAGGTGTGGGCTTAGCTAAGACACAGTACTCGTCCGGGAGCTTTATACGCTGCACTGATCAGGTAACCTAGCGGGCAACCTGCACCTGGGGATCTTTGTAAACGCCTCGTAGCGTGCCTATGCAATCACACCTCGGCAGTGTGGTATGATGTCTGATCAACATCGCGTGGTTGGGTCTAAAGCTCTTCAGAGTTTTTACGCGACTTGTGGGTAAAGATGTACAACCTTTGCAGTGTAAAACTGACTAGTTAGCCGTGCCCACGGTCACGGGCGGCCTGGACCCTGACATGATAATTAAACTTGAAGATGGACTTAAATCGTGTTCTCTGGTTATGCTTGCCATATGCTTATGGTGTATCTTATCTATCTCTTTATGATAATTGTGGGTTGGTATAAACTTATATTTTATTAGCAATAAGGTGCTAATAAAACTTGACCAACTAAAATTGCTTAAATGCTTAAAGCCCAGTCCACTATAAAGCCTTTGCATTCATATCTTTTTCCACACTTGCTGAGTACGACAAGTGCTCACCCTTGCTATAAACAATGTTGCTCAGAAACAGGATGCTACTCTAAAGTCTTGTGAAAATGTTGCTGGTGCTGGGCGTACGCAACCCCCAGTCGACTGCCTGTGATGTTTGGAGCCTTTGTTTCCAGGATTAAGCGTAAATCTCTGATAATCTTTCTTTTTCTTACGTGATACTATTTTTGTATACACTTATATGTCACTATATGCATGAAACTTGATCCTGGCATGCATATAGGTATGCACTTGGTTTCCTTCGAAAAATCGGGTGTGACAGCCGGCCTAGCGGTGCTGAGTGCGTTGTGCCGAGAGTTCCCTCTCGGCACAGCCTGTGCCGAGAGGAATTGGGCCTCTGCCAAGAGCAACGTGCTCTCGACAAATCCTTGGAATCCGGTAGTGAATGAAGTTTACTTTTCTTAGGTTTTTGGTGAGGTGCAAAAGTCATGTTCGCACAAAAAGTTATACAGAGGGTTCAATTTGTGAGGGTCATAAATTTGATGAGAGTCTTATATTTTGTTCACAACATTTGGATGGATGCGAGACTAGGTTTACTAGGCAAGCAAGAAATGGTGAGCCAATTGAAAATGAATCTTCCAATACCACTCCATTCTTCAGAAGTAATGGGAAAGCTTTGAGTGGCAAGTGCACCACATTGTTAGACTACAAGACTTGGCTTCAGGCACATAGATATGTGTTGTCTAACTATGACAAAATCGAACCATACCTGAAGTAAGTTGGCTACTAATTTAGTTATTGAATCTCTTTTTATTCTTTACATTGCTCAAAAGTTTCAACTTATGAAACATTTGCAGCAAGCATATTGAATACCTGCCCTCAGCTAGTCATCGAAATCAATGAGAAATCAACCGTATTCATCATGAAATGTTTCATGAGTGGTTTAGAAAGCATGTAAGACATAACACAACCAACTATTCGTGCTCTAAACTTATGTTTTTAGATAAAAATGTAGTTTAATTAACTGTAACATTATGGGTGTGTTTGGTTGAGTTGTGGCTGTGAGAAAAGCTGTTGTGAGCTGTGGCTGTGAGAAAAGCTACTGTGAGCTGTGAGCTGTGAAAAAAGTTGAAAGTCATTTGGCTGGCATAACTGTGGCTGTGGAAAAAGCTGATGTTTGCAAGAAGATGTATATACTGCCCATGAAGTTCCGAGGCCATGTTGATATTCAAAATGATTGTAAATAATTATTTTATTTGGTAATTTGCATGCAAAATACCCATTTTATAAAGAAAATCTTAACTTTTGAAGTTTGCATTCACCATTGACATACGATCCACAATGATAGGAAGTCTAGAAAATAATAACAACTGACTCATACAATGATGTCCTTACTTAACATAACTACCTTCGTCCCGTACTAACCAAAGCATCAGCTATCTCACTACGGATGGTATTCATGGTTTCCTCATGGTCGTCATCTTCGACATCATCTTCTTCTTCCAAGGCAGATGGTTCTTGTAGCATATACTCCTCATTAGCATCACGTTCATCAAACTCCTTATCTTGTAGTTGACTATCACGAATAAAATTATGCAACGCCATACAAGCTACTATTATATGCTTTTGAGTACGAGGAGGATGACTTGGAATTGTCTTCAAAATACGCCACTTCTACTTCAAGACCCCAAAAGACCGCTCAATGACATTTCGAAGAGATGAATGCAAAAAATTGAACATTTCATACTTCCCTTGAGGAGGACGCCATTTCGAAGTCGAAACTCTTGTATATGGTATGTGCTTCCTTTAAAAGGGGCAAGATATCCTTGTCGTTTTGGGTAACCAGAGTCCACAAGATAATATTTACCTATAAATAAAACCAAATCAGCAAAGAAAAAACAATAGAAATAATGATGACAGTATCAAAATATGTATACCTTTAGGAGGCACAGGAAATGAAGGAAAGTTTGCTAAAGCATGATTTTTTTTGTGTATCATGTGCGGAACCCGGCCATCCAACGACCACATAGATAAACCTCATGTCAAAATCATAAATAGCTAGCACATTCTGAGAGGTATACCCATGTCGACATGTATGGGTAATCACTTTCTTTGTTGGCACTACTACTTGAATATGTGAACCATCAATGGCTCCAATAGCGCCTTTGAAATAAAGCCAGAAGCGATCCTCTTTCAGCTTGTCATGTTCAGTAGTGAAATTAGGATCTCTTGGCTTGATATTGTCCCTTGCTAATTTGCGCAAACATAGAAAAACTTCGCGAAACTTGGTGTGAACTGTCCAAAGGGACCGTGTAAAACGGTTTTCAGCTTGGGAGAATGATTGAGGTCCTCCAACACTTGTGGAAATCTTCTCTGCTGCTGTTTCTATCTTCAAACATGTGTTCTTGTAGAGTCGAAAGAACGGACTTTTCTCATCCTTCTCTTCAGAGCGGCCCTTGTGTTTCTTTTTTCCTAATTTTTCCTTCTTCAAAGAAGCCAACTTGACATGATCATCAGTGTTCTGTAGCTCAGCCATATCCTCATCGCTAGAATCAGATGAATAAATATCATTAGGACATGCTGCAATAGCCCCACTGACATGTGTCATTGCAAACAATACGTGCAGATCATCAAGGTGCTTCGGTCCTTGTTTCTTGAACCTCACATGATTGCATTTGATACCTTTATCAGGGTTGTTGCATCTCTGAAATTAAATGGCAAAAGTTAGGAATTCACCTAGTACATAATAACAAAGTCTGAGTTCTTACAGAAAGGTGTTCATCCCACCATTCCTTGGATGCATCAACAGTTTGCTTTTTCTCATTCCATCCAAGCCCGGTGGCAGAATTTTTGAAATCCATAAACCAATTATATTCTTTTTTCATATTATCCAACTTATTCTTCAATTGTATCTTTGTTTGCTTCAAACCTGATTTTTTTTCATACTTGGATCTTAGATTTTTCCAACCAACGGTAGTGTACTGTCCATTTGGCCTATTTCCAGCATCTATCTCTTTTTTGCATATATCAATAAGATGCTTCACATTGGCATCACACCAATCTGCCTTATCAGAATTCTTGAATCAAGCAAAAAAAATTTGTCATTCACTGAGGGCCATAGACATTGGGGCCATACAAACACTACTGGTACAATTTGATTTTGACACATAAAACATATGCAACACAAATCGAAGGATTGCTACACGAATTGACATACTACTACTCAAATCCAACCAATTTTGGTCAGTAAAAGATGAAGGGAGGATTCGATTTCGATTTGGTCACTTACAGATCTCCAGAGAGGACGAAGGCCGAGGGAGGTCGAGTGGGAGCCTGACGCCGACGTCCAGGGGCACAACCGGCAAGGGGCGTTGCCGATGAGGGGCGCCACCGCTCAGAGGAGCCGCCGCTGGGCCTGGACAGGGCGCGCAGTCAGTTGGGGCACAAGGAAGAAACCGGCACAGTAGGTAGGGAGAAGGAGGGCGGAGGAACTCTGGCCAGACCTGGGAGCGCTGCCGGCAAGGGCCGCCGCCGCCGGCGAAACCCTAGGAGAGAGGGCGACAGAGAGGGGTGACGACGTTTCTGCGGGGCTGCAGGCGCGATGGGTGGGGCGACGGGGGGAAATAGATGAACCGGCACGTTACTAATCAGTGGCATGGTGGGTAATTTCGTTGAAGTTTTGCCCCTCACAGTTGAAAAAAGCAGGGGTCAAGTGGTTGTGAGATTTGTACAGAGAAAACGCTGATTTCTTTGAAAGCTAGGAGATGAAAGTACCCCCTTTGGTTGAGCTACTGACTTTTCTTTAAAGCTACAGCTGGTTTAAGCTGAAACAAAGGGACCCTATATATCTACAAGTGGAAGGGATGATTGAAAATGGTGCAGAAGTATCAGAAGAAATACAAATTTTGGCCAATGAGCCTTTCATGATTTCTATAGTGTATAGTAGCTATACCATATATGGATTCAATTTCCATACACATTCTTATGATGAGGGCCGACCTGTCCAAAGCCTAGTCACCGCGTTCCCGGGTCGACCGAGTCGAGGAACGGGAACGAGGATCGTGGTACGCCGTTCTTCAATACTATTTGGAACGACGAGTGCACAGCTTCAGCATGTCCCAAAGTCACTTTGATCGTGATCCAAGTTAGTTCGGGACGATGTTCCCGGGACGATGGGAGGGAACGAGGGACGCGAACCATGCATATATAGATCGATACTGTTTGAAACAATACTTCAAATGAAATTTAACCAAATAGCTTAATTGTCTCACACTCAAAGATAGAAAAAAACTAACAACTGACTTAATTGTTTCACTGACACACAACTTAATTGTTTGACTGACACTCAAAGGTAAAAAATAGTAGCTCCATAAGACCATGATTGACTGATTGTCGGTGTTTTAGACCGGCAAACCTACCAAGGGGGTACCCGGACGTAGTAGATTGTGCGGTGAGGATCGTGATCGGGAGACCGAGAACTCGAAGGTATGCGCAAGGACACGGGACACAAGATTTATATAGGTTCGGGCCGCCAAGGTGGCGAGCCCTACATCATGTTTGGGGGATCAAGTATGGCGCCCTGCGCTAGGTATTGGGTTGAGATCAGGTGCCCGGCTAGGTACCCGGCCCTCCTTTATATAGTCTAGGGGGCGGTTTCCTAGTCGGTTACAAGGCAGGAGTCCTGGTAGGATTACACGGTACAAGTCCTAGTAGGATTACAGGGGAATTCTAGTAGGAGTCCGTCTTCATCCTTCCTTGCATGGGTACCCGGGGAGTATGCCCGACAAGCCCCCGAGCACATTGTAGTCGAGTGTAGTAGTTCGAGTAGTCTTGAAGCCTCTTCGAGTAGTTTTTGAGCGTCCTCGAGTACTGCTTGGAGAAGTCTTCAATAGTACTTGAACTGCCACGAGGCTGGAAGGTGGTCCAGCTCATCTGTCTTGAAGTCGAGATTATGTGGAAGTGCGATTGCAAAATCGCACTCCATATGGAGTAGCCCCCGAGCCTTAGGTTGAGTTGCAGACTCTAGCTGAGGGTCAATCTTGATTCCGAATCTTGTCTTGAAAAAATTGAACAATGGGTGTAGCATAGTAGCCCCCGAGCCTTGAAATGATTAGGTAATCAATCCAAGGGTCTTCAGTGTTCGTGAAAACCATCATCCAAGTACTATTGCAGCATGTAGCCCCCGAGATAAGAGAGCCATATGAGCCACATCGAGTAGTTGTTGGTACGGAGCCCCCGAGCTTGAGAGCGAGCGAAGCATGCTGAAGTTATCCTTGAGTAGTATGTTGAGTGCAGCCCCCGAGCTGGAAAGATTCCGAGTACTAATTTCGACATCGAGTCGTGGAGCTTGAAAAGTAGCCATGTCGTCAGAGCGGACTTTAGATGCGACCGAAGTCAACTTTAGATGCCGGCAGAGCGGACTTTAGAATGCGACTTGAAAACCGAAGACGACTTTGTGCCGCGCGGAGCGGACTTTGAGATGCGACTTGAAAACCGAAGTCGACTTTAGTTGCCGCGCGAAGCGGACTTTGATATGCGACTTTGGAAGTCGACTTTAGATTGCCGTGTGAAACAGACTTTAGATGCAACTACAATAGTCGACTTTGCGCCACACGGGGTGGACTTAAGATGAAAAAACGAAAAGCACTTTCCGGAAAGCCAAAGCGAATGAAAAAATCAGAAAAAACAAATAGTTTTGCCGCCGGAGCGGGCTTAAGATTGCAACCAAAGTCGGCTAGTGCCACCGGAGTGGGCTTGGATGCGACCGTTAGCGTCGACTTGTGCCACCGGAGTGGGCTTGGGTGCGACCGTTAGCGTCGACTTGTGCCACCGGAGTGGGCTTGGGTGCGACTGTTAGCGTCAACTTGTGCCACCGGAGTGGGCTTGAGTACCTTAGCCATGGATTTCAGACCCAAGGTACAGAGCGTGAAGACCACATGCAGCTAGGTTCCATCGTCGCCAGGACCCGAGGGCCACTTACAGCTACGTCCCATCGAAGCTTACACACGTAGTATGCCACCGAAGCAGGTGATGATGCGACCGGAGTCGACTTTAAGTTGCCGCACGGAGCGGACTTTAGAATGCAACTTTAGAAGTCGACATTAGATTGCCGCGTGTAGCGGACTTTAGAAGCTGCCTCCTAGGGATAGCCCCCGAGTTGATGAAGTAGACTCGTGGTGACTTGATTGATATACCCCAAGAGTAGTCAGCAGAGTGTAGCTCCCGTGAAAACCCGCCGAGAAGCGTACACGAATGAGTAGTCGACAAGTAGTCCTACATAATGAGGAGAACAAGCCAAGAAAAGAAAATAGTAATCATTTAAATAAATGACTTAGCTGTTGCTGCCTGGGCAGACTGTTGATGAAGCCGTGGCGGTCGGCGATGGAGCCGCGACGGTTGTTGCTGAAGTTGACTAGTCAGAGTTGATTCCGACTAGTTGTTGGGGGCGTGACTGCCGTTCTCGACTAGTTTGGAAAACTAGCTGAGATGAATGGTCGACGCGATGGGACCGGAAGACGACGTCGTGGCTGTGCGCAGCGTACTCGAAGTAGAGCCAGTGTTGCCGCGAGACAAGTAGTCACGACGCACGACATGGCTGAAGTAGAGCCAGCGTGGCTGCAAGACGAAGTCGCGGTGCACGGAGTAGTCGACGATGAGCTATGTGACGGGCCGCGCGACATGCCGAGGCACCCGGACGCACGGTGTAGGCGAAGTAGTCGACGATGATCCGGGTGATGAGCCGCTCAACGTGCCGAGGCACCTGGACGCACGGCATAGGCGAAGTAGTCGACGACGAGCCAACACGAGGCGAAGTAGTCGACGACAAGCCGCGTGACGAGCCGTGCAACGTGCCGAGGCACCCGGACGCGCGGCGTAGGCGAAGTAGTCGACGACGAGCCTTCGCGAGGCGGAGTAGTCGACGACGAGTGGCGCGACAAACCACGTGACGAGCCGCGCAACGTGCCAAGGCACCCGGACGCGTGGCGGAGCGCGGCGCGACGAGCCGCGCGACATGCCGAGGCACCGGACGCGCGATGGAGGTGAAGTAATCGACAACGAGCCCGCACGAGGTGGAGTAGTCGACGACGACCGGCGTGACGAGCCGCGCGACGTGCCGAGGCACCCGGACGCGCGGCGGAGGGCGGGGCGCGCGACGAGCCGCGTGACATGACGAGGCACCCGGATGCGCGGCGTAGGTGAAGTAGTCGACGACGAGCCCGCGCGAGGTAGAGTAGTCGACGACGAGCGGTGCGATGAACAGCGTGACGAGCCGCGCGACGTGCCAAGGCACCCGGACGCGCGGAGGAGGGCGGCGCGACGAGCCGCGTGACGAGCCGCGTGACGTGCCGAGGCACCCGGACGCGCGACGTAGTCAAAGTAGTCGACGACGAGCCTACGCGAGGCGGAGTAGTCGACGACGAGCGGTGCGACGAACCGCGTGACAAGCCGCGCAACGTGCCGAGACACCCGGCGCGCGGTGGAGGGCGGCGCGACGTGCCGAGGCACCCGGACGCGTGACGGAGGTGAAGTAGTTGACGACGAGCCTGCGCGAGGCGGAGTAGTCGACGACGAGCCTGCGCGAGGCAGAGAAGTCGAACGACGAGCGGCGCGACGAGCCACGTGACGAGCCGCGCAACGTGCCGAGGCACCCGGACGCGCGTTAGAGGCGAAGTAGTCGATGACGAGCCTACGTGAGGCGAAGTAGTCGACGACGAGCCTGCGCGAGGCGGAGTTGTCGACGACGAGTGGCATGACGAGCCGCGTAACAAGCCGCGCGACGTGCTGAGGCACCCGAATGCGCGACGGAGGTGAAGTAGTCGACGACGAGCCTGCGCGAGGCGGAATAGTCAACGACGAGCCTGCGCGAGGCGGAGTAGTCGACGACGAGCCTGCGCGAGGCAGAGAAGTCGACGACGAGCGGCACGAGGAGCCACGTGACGAGCCGCGCGACGTGCCGAGGCACCGGACGCGCGGCGGAGGGTGGCGCGACGAGCCGCGTGACGAGCCGCGCGACATGTCGAGGCTCCCGGACGCGTGGCATAGGCGAAGTAGTCGACGACGAGCCTGCGCGATGCGGAGTAGTCAACGACGAGCCTGTGCGAGGCAGAGAAGTCGACGACGAGCGGCGCGACGAGCCGCGTGACGAGCCGCGCAACATGCCGAGGCACCCGGACGCACGGCGGAGGCGAACTAGTCGACGACGAGCCTACGCGAGGCGGAGTTGTTGACGACGAGTGGCGTGACGAGCCTCGTGACGAGGCACGCGACGTGCCGAGGCACCCGGATGCGCGACGGAGGTGAAGTAGTCGACGACGAGCCTGTGCGAGGCGAAGTAGTCGACGACGAGCCTGCGCGAGGCAGAGTAGTTGACGACTAGCCTGCGAGGCAGAGATGTCAACGACGAGCGGCGCAAAGAGCCGCGTGACGAGCCGCGCGACGTGCCGAGGCACCCCGGACGCGCGGCGGAGGGCGCGCGCGACGAGCCGCGTGACGAGCCGCGCGACATGCCGAGGCACCTGGACGCGCGACGTAGGGGAAGTAGTCGACGACGAGCCTGCGCGAGGCGGAGTAGTTGACGACGAGCAGCGCGACTAAACGCGTGACGAGCCGCGTGACGAGCTGCGCGACGTGCCGAGGCACCCGGACTCGCGATAGAGGTGAAGTAGTCGACGACGAGCCTGCGCGAGGCGGAGGAGTCGACGACAAGCCTGCGCGAGGCGGAGTAGTCGACGACGAGCCTACGCGAGGCACAGAAGTCGACGATGAGTGGCGCAACCAGCCGCGTGATGAGCCGCGCGACGTGCTGAGGCACCCGGACGCGCGGCGGAGGCGAAGTAGTCGACGACGAGCTCGCGCGAGGCGGAGTAGTCGACGACGAGCGGCGCGACGAGCCGCGTGATGAGCCGCGCGACGTGCCGAGGCACCCGGACGCACGGCGGAGGGCGCGCGCGAAGAGCCGCGTGATGAGCCGCGCGACATGCCGAGGCAGCCGGACGCGCAACGGAGGTGAAGTAGTCGACGACGAGCCTGCGCGAGGCGGAGTTGTCGACGACGAGCAGTGCGACGAACCGCGTGACGAGCCGCGTGACGAGCCGCGTGACGTGCCGAGGCACCCAGACGCGCGGCGGAGGTGAAGTAGTCGACGACGAGCCTGCGCGAGGCGGAGTAGTCGACGACGAGCCTGCGCGAGGCACAAAAGTCGACGATGAGTTGCGCGACGAGCCGCGTGACGAGCCACGCGACGTGCTGAGGCACCCGGACACGCGGCGGAGGGCGGCACGACGAGCCACGTGACGAGCCGCGGTTGACGGTTAATAGTTATATCAAAGTTCGTTTGTGACTTGCAAGCGTACAAGTCTCCCGTCGTAGTCAAGGGACCCTTCTTCCCTCGAGTGGTGAACCCGGTATCGAATCCATGGAACAAATGTGTGACGCAAACTTAATCTAATAAAGCCAAGTAACTCCAATCTTCGATAAAAGAAACCCTAATGCATCTAAGTAAAAGACACGAAACGAATCTAATCTACTAAAGACCGGAGAAAACAAAGTAAGATTGGGTAGATAAACCGATCTAGAGGGATCGGGGTAAGCCTTTTGTTGAAGTTCCAAGCAAGAGAAGAAGTAGCAAATCGAATCTTAATAGAAGCCTCTTTAAACCGTGGTTTCCCGTCCAAATCCGAAAACATCCGCCTTTCGGAACCACCGTTCTGTCACAACGTATCCCTACTCACGCGGGGAGCTTAGGGCGAGTCAAAAGACAAGTCGAGATTCTTTCGGAAGATCCGGCGTGTACCTCTAGCCACCGCGGCTACAAGAACACCCTATGTAATCTATCTCGAGAATAGAATTGGAATAAGCAAAGCCAATCGAAAAACGAAATCTTCGAGGAAACACTTGATCGCTAGGAAAAGATTCAACTTGATAATTCAACTATAACAATGATACATACACAAGATCACCACCGGGATCCTTCCTTGATCTTGCTTCTAGCTCGGGAACTCCGACGTGGTCTTCCGTGCAAGGTTCCCACGTCGGCTAGGGAAACCCTAGTCAACTAGCTCGACCCTCTCCTCTCCGAGATGGTGTCCCTCTCTTCTCTGCTCCTCGGCGGCCGATGACGAATTCTCTGATGCGTGGCTCTCGGTCAGGGGGCTGTAAATAGCCCGATTGGCGGCTAGGGCAAAGGAGGGGGCAAACGGGCCCTGGAATGGGCTGGGCCGACCGGACTGGGCCGGCCGGCCTAGGCCCATCCAGGCCCAGCCCGAGGCCTCCTTTGCTCTACGTCGGTTCCCTTGCTTCCTGGATGTTTCCCCCTCCTGCATGTAGGTCCATGTCATCAGTTTCTCTCCGAATTGGACACAACTCCTTGTCTTGCAAGATTCAGCACTTTTCTGGTCAGGTCCTCGGAGTCTGTCGTCTTCTCGGATCAAGTCCCCGGCTTCTTGGAGTTAAGTTTGCTTCATTGCATGACTTGTACGGGGCTTCAAGGTCTTGTCATGAGGTGCTTGATGAACTTATCCCGAAAGTCTTGCATTCAACACTAAAACCCCGCATAAACATTAAACTCCAAAACCGACATGCACACGTGAACTTGTTATACCACGGGGGTTAGTACCAATGGATAAGGTATAAAACTCATGCCAACACCGAAGGTAAACTCATGGCTAGGTTGGCGGATTTTCACCGTCAACATCTCCCCCATGCTTAAACCTTGCTCGTCCTCGAGTAAGCCTTCGATGGATATCATCATTGTCAAACAATGTTTAAACCTTGCTCTTGATCATACATGAGAAAACATAATGCTCTCAAAATTTTAATTCATTAAAGTTCCATAATGTACTAGCCTTCATCTCTACGGAGGGTAGATTCTTATTAAGCTTATCCCACAAGTATTAACATGCTCACAAAGTTTAAATAGATCTCGAATTTTTGAAATAAAGAACGAGATAAAGAAAAGCTAAACCAAGTTCACAAATTTAAATCATCTTGCATATTGCTCATGAACTCTCATCTCTCTTGTCTCTCAAGCCTATATATTCTACTCCTTTCCCTCTCATAACATATATGTGTGGTAGGCTTTATATGGAGCTTTGGGAAAGTTTAGTCTTAACAAGATTTTATAAATGAGGTGTTGTCAAAACAAGACAAGCTTCTCATGGTCTTACCGAGACTTGTCAAAAAGGTCATTGGAAAATAATGTTAAATCAAGGAGGGGAAAGAGAAAAATACACACACTTTAGATAAGTGGACATGTGCAAATGGCAAGGAGTGATCCCGAGGCACAAAGGAAGTTCTCGTTATCGGATTGCACATGGTTGGAAAATGAGAATGGATCTTTTAAACTTGAAGCCTTGAATGCACTCTTCGAGAACCGGGGAGTTCACTTTACACATATATTTTTTTCTCTTTCTCATATTTCTCATTCTTTTCTTTCTTTCTTTCTTTCATTCATTCATTCATTATATATATATATATATTTTCTTTCTTCTTGTGAGACCTTCACCTTGGAAGTCACGTACATCGCTGAATTTTTTTCATTCATCATTCATTTTTTTAAAATACTCCCCTTTGAACTCTAAAACTGCACCGTACCTACCTCCTCCCCCATGCTTAGACGTTGCTCGTCCTCGAGCAAAGAGGCAAAAAATAAGGTAGGTACCGGAAATATTTTTCCTTGGAGAGATACTTGAAATCTTCAATGTCGGCACCGTCTTGCGATCTTCCTTGAATTGATGATCCATTCTCAACGATAGGTTGTGGTCAAGGAGGTAAACACAAAAGATGATATTTTGGTTTAAGGGTGGATATCCGACGAAGTTTGTGAGATCTCCAATGCGGGGATACACAATGCACGGATAAAAGGCTAGCAAAAAGATAGATACGCAAAAACGGAATGACCAACTTCTTAGTCTGGGGCCAGAGAAATCATGGCCTGCAATAACTCACTCAAAAATAAATCTTGTACACTAAGGTTTATGCACTCAAATATATATTAGGCTTTGGATAGGTTGAGCAACACACAAGTGATATTTATGACAAGGTTAGCGATATTTTTGAGCATAAAAGACATCTTTAATCTATTCATAACTTGAGAGCACATAAAACACCATGGGTCTTTATTTTAATCATAACCTCCGCTGAAGATTAAGCTAGCATTTAAATAAATTCAGATTTGTATTTTTAAGAGAGCACTAGCTTAAACATGCATAAATCAATTACAAAGATGAACAAAGCTGCAATTTTAATCATACATCATCATGGCACAAATTTTTGTAACTTTTCCAATGATATAATCAAGGTGGTGTCTTTATTAATGATGATATAAAGTTGAAATACAAACTGAAAATAAACAAACATGCTTGCTGAAATTTAAATAAAAACAGGAAATACTACGCAAACACACATAAGCAAAAGCTGAAAATTACAGAGAAAAAGAAAAGAAAAGAAAGCTAAAGTTCCTAAATCTTCTAGTCCTCCGCCGGTGGTTGATGTTGATGATCTTGATAATAATACCCTTGCTCGTAATATGATTGGACATTCCCTCCGACGAATTGATTTGGCTCCACAAGGTGAAGGCGTCCAAGCTCAAAGGCAATATTTGCATTGCCTTCACCAAGTTGAGTTGCGTTAGCTTGGATGGCTGCGATGTTTTGGGCGTTTCTTGCAACATACTCTCCAATTATGGCCATGCTTTGTTGTGGTTGGGGATGATGTGCGTAGGACTCCGCGAAGTTAGCGTTGGGCACCACATAATTTGGTGGGGGTACCGGTGCACCACCCCCCCATGCTTGCTCTTGTGGCCCTCCGTAATAACTTGGCGGAGGAGGGATCCCGCCGAATGGTTGCACATTGGGTTGTGCTCCACTCGCTTGTGCGGAGGATGTTCCCTCCTCTACGATTCTTCCTCTTTTGTTCTTCCTTGCGGGGACAAGGAGTCTCTTCCAACCAATCTTCTCTTCCTTCGGTGAAAAGCCTAAGCCTCTCATTAGGAAGGGGTAGGTTCACTATGGCCAACCGATAACCTCCTCTCTCATCTCCACGAATGTATTTGCCTTGCCGCAAATACTCAATGCCAAGAGAGGTACCACGCAAAAGATGGTCGGGGTTTCTTGCGAGCCCCGGCCGTAAGGAGAAGGCCAACATGGAGAGGTAGCACCCCGAACCAATATTTCCTGCCCCCGATGTTGCTTCACAACACCAACGGTTGATCATAAGGTAAGAGGGGTCTGTTGGCTACCTGGCAATTAAAGACGAGTAGAGCCAATTCAACTCCGTGTCGGTCACCTTCGTCTCCTTCATCCTCCCCAATACCCTCTTGCACATCCAAGAGTGAAATATCCGGATAATGGGGTTGTGGATGCAATTGCGTTGTTGATGGGCTTCTCCAGAGATCATATTCCAAAATCCCGCTAACATGCCGGGTGGCACGTCAACTTTCTCCGGAGCTCCCTTGTGGAATCCAAGCAGCTCCCTAACGTGTTCGTAGGGAACCACTTGTTGGACTTCCTCCAAACGGAATGACAAGCTTTGCACCCCCATCATCAAGGATAGGTGCAATAGTTATTAAAATTTCCAAGGCGAACCCCAAGTGGGTGTCCGCCGATACTCCGTTGGAGAATTGCACCCATCCAAGGTGCCCCGACATATAGTATATGTCGGTGCCAAAACCCAAGGTGTAGAGTACTTGGTCGTCGAACTCGACGTTGGGCACAAGCCTCTTCTCAAGATTAGAGAGCCTCTCCTCCTCCTCCGATGACAAGATGATGAAGCCGTACGAAGAGTATGTCGGAGTGTAAGGAGGTGGCGCGGTTGAGCGGGTCGATCGTCGTGGTGGCACAGGCTGCTCCTCCGTGGGCCCTCGAGGTTCGGAAAACCTCATGGACGTGCTTCTTGCAGCCCTCATACCACCAAGGAGGAGAGCATCGTTCCTCCTCGGTGGTGCCGTATCCGTCTCCATGCTCCGAGGAGACTCGGAAACCGAGTGCCTCCTCGAAGACGTGGTTGATGACGGCTTGGACGACGACGAACTCTTCTTCTTAGAGAAGAGACTTGTGGTTTTCTTCCACATGGCTGCTGCACTCTTTTCTTCAACTAAAACTCCGGGTTGCAACCAGTAACTTGGCACTTAAACTCTTTGCTTCAGATGTGGACTTTGAGCGGATTAAGGATGTGGATTTTTTTGAGCTATCAAGCTTGGGAAGGTTGGCTATGTCTACAGAGGTTTTGAGCACACAAACTTGAGCACACAAACAAAGGAAGGAGAGGGAAGCTTGCCTGCAGAAAACGGGAACCGGCGGGCTCCTTAAGTAGGGGAGGCCGGCCGGCTCGGGCCGACCGGCCCGGGTGGCTTCGGCTCCTCCCCGCCTCGGCTTTCTTCCGAAGCACGATCATTTCGCCTCGCAACTTTCCCCGCCCGCGTGCTCCACGAGTTGCACCGCCCAAACCCTCTCGTCCACTCCTTTTCTTGCATTATTGGTCCTTCCACTTGATGCTTCATGCTTTGGGTCATGTCCATGCTCCCTAGCTCCACTTGCTTCACATGCCACCATGAAATTCCTGCAAAGTTGATGCTTGCTGCCCACCATGCTTGTCCTTTGCATGTGGAATTGGTGAAAGTTGGTAAAAGGGAATCCAATGGTGCATGCATGATTAATTCAAACTAGATTGCCTCCATTAATGTGTGTTTAAGGTTAAGCACTCCTCTAATTCGAAATTTAAAATATTTTTCAGAGCCATGCAAGAGCTCAAACATAATTTTAGAGAAGTTTTTAAACCATTAAAAACAATGTGAGTCGAAAATATTTTTCGACTACGTCGATTTCGGTCTCACCAGTATAGTTTGCCTTCATCGGTTGAGAGCAAACTTTTCCCGGCTTGATCATGGTGGCATAGGTTTAGGTTCTAATTTTGGCTAAATAAGAAAGATTTTGAATAAAAAAAATTAGATGAGGCTTAGAAAAAATTCTAATCTTAGAGAAACCAAGGATATAGATTTTAAAACCAACCAAAAGTTTTGATTTCTAGGTTCACGCGAGTTCTGCCACGTGCTGAATTTTATTAACACCTAAATATAAATCATGGCCCTACTCGTGTGGTTTTAGCATGAAAAATAAGTCAACCTCAGCACCATAATGAGGGTGAAAGGTTGAGTTAGGTTCTGAAATTATTTGGTTGAGGTTTCTCGAAAAGAAAAGAACAAACAAGCACATAGGAGGGTTCATGCAAAGGGTTTATGATAAAGCAAACATTCAATCAAGAATTATGTCTCTAATATTGTTCAACCACTTCTAAGTCTAATGTCTTTGCGTAATAAAACTCAAAACTAAATTATCAAAAATACTCGAAAAACCTGGAATCGGGTTGTCCTCCCGGTAGCTTATTCTTGACTCGACGAAACGGGTTGCCTCCCGCCTAGCGCTTCGTTTATAGTCTATAGCTAGACTTCTTCACTTGTTTACTCCGGATCAACGCTCTTTGCGGGCGTTGCAATCTTGGGTACCCACTTCCGCACCATCTTGGGCACGGGCTTGTCTTCGGCTTAGTCATTTTTTTGGTCTTCACGGGCGGCTTCTCTTCCTTTGTCTTGACGGATGCAACACCTTCTTTGATTTTCTTTACGTTCATTTTTTTCGGCTCCTTCTTCTTTTTCAGCCCCTCCGTTTGTTTTGGTTCTCCCTTCACTCCAATCATGTTGCATGCCTCGATTCTTTGACGGAACTTGAAGGAACTCCTTTCTCCGTTGATATCGAACATGATCTCCCCCTTGCCAACATCAATAGTAGCTCCCACGGTTTTGAGGAAAGGCCTCCCTAGGATGAGCGGCGGCTTCTCCCTCTCTCCCATCTCGAGCACAACGAAGTCGACGGGGATGAAGTGGTGTCCGACCTTCACGGGCACATCTTCAGCAATGCCCAAGGGATAGCGAATGGAGTTGTCTCCCAACTCCAAACATATACCCGTAGGCTCCATTGGTAGGCGTAGCTTCTCGAACACATCCCTCGGAATGACGCTCACACTTGCTCCAAGGTCGCATAACGCCTTCTCGAAGTTGAAAGAACCAACCGAACATGGAATAGTAGGGCACCGGGGGTCCTTTTGCTTCTCTAGCCCATTAGCAATAGCGGCACTACACTCCTCGGACATCTTGACATGATCTACCCCGAGTGTTGCTATCTCATATTTATTTGCAAGTATGTCTTTAAAGTAACGAGAATATGTAGGTACTTGTAGGGCATCTAGTAATGGCATGTTGATGCTAAGTCTACACACAACTTCCACAAACTTCTCAAAGTGGTTGTCAAGTTTACTTCAGAAGAAGCGTGGCTTGAGTTGCGGTATCCTCGTGTCTTCCTCCGGCATCTCAAATTCGGGTTCCTCGGTGAAGATCCCCGTAACCTTCTCTTTAGCAACTCCTTCCACCTCGGTGGATGGTTTAAGCTTCCTTGCTCCCGCGGAACGTTCCGGATCTTCGGTCTCCTTCCCCGAACGTGTTTGAATGGCCTTCGCCGATTCGGGACTTTTGGGTTGTCCGGAAGCTTCCCTTCATCATTAGTGAGGCGCCCCGCAAGTTGTCCAACTTGCGTCTCGAGCATCTTCATCATGTTGAGCACTTGATGATTGGAACTTCCGACCTCCGTCACTTTGCTATTGATGTTCTCCAACACCTTGTCTATGGTCTTGAACTTGGTGACGGTGTCCTTGTTGATCTTAGCTTGCTCATCCATGAACTCCTTCAATTGTATACGAAGTGGAACCGCGTTAGGAATAGATGAGCTTGCATTAAATTGAGGCCTACCTTGCCCGTAGCGGAAGTTCGGCAATTCTCCCTTCCTCATGTAGTCGAGCACTTTGGCTTCCTCCGGACAATCTTTGCGGACATGGCCATACTCTCCACATTCTTCGCATGTGGACCTTGCTTCGGCGGCCTTCAAGTCTTGAGCCTCTTTCTTTTCCATCTCCATCTTCTCCAACCTCCTCATGAGCGAGTCGATCTTGCCTTCAAGTATGTTCTCCTTCTCCACTTGCAAGACTCCTTTGACGTTCCCCGTGGGTTGAACCGGATGTAGGTGCCCGGATGACGCCCATGTGTCATTATCCGTGACCTTCTTCAATAGAGTGAAAGCTTCTGTCGGTGTAAGTTCGATGATGGATCCTCCCGCCGATGCATCGATGATCGTCCTTGACGCCATGGTGAGTCCTTGATAGAACTTTTGCACGAGGTCTTCCTTCGGGAACTTGTGATGTGGAACCGCCCGGGTGTACTCGTTGAGGCGCTCGAATGCCTCCGAGATAGTTTCCGTAGGATATTGAACAAAGGTGGCACGCAAGCTTTGAGTTTTACCCGGTGAGTAGTATTCCTTCATGAAAGCCTTCATCAACGTGTTCCAATTTTGCACCGTCTCCACCGGTTGAGAGTGGAACCATTGCAAAGCCTTCCCGAGTAGTGAAATCGGAAAAAGCCTTGCCCTGATTTGGTCTTGAGTCACCCCATCCATGTTGAAAGTCTGACATAGTTGAATGAATGCTTGGAGGTGAAGGTTCGGATCCTCTTTACCGGTGAAGGGTGAATGTTGCACCATGCGGATTGTTGAGGTCTTGATCTCGAACGGTCTTCCAATCTCCTCGAGGTTCAAGATTGGTAGGTCGATGATGTCTGGGGTGCATAGCTCCCCAATCTTGCGTTCTTGCGGTGGTTGGTCACCCATCGGTGGAAGTCGATTCTCCCGAGGACTTTGAGGTGGTGAATTCTTAGGAGATTCCTGCGATCCTTTGTCTTCCGACTCCGAATCTACAAAATCCAGCTTTTTAGCTTGATGTGCTTCACGTCTCCTTAGCCTGTAAAGTTTTTCTGGATCATCCACAAAATTATCGGGTTTGTTGGAGAGGTAGCCGTCCATCTCCTGTTAGGGTTAGCAATAAACAAAGTATGCAAAAACTAGAAAGTAAAAACAAATCTATAAAAACTAGGGTTAGACAACTAGATTAGATGTATTTTGAGGATGATCAAAGTTTAGTAGATGCAAAAAGAAAAACAAAAAGAAAACTGAAAATTACAAAATGGCAATAAAAAAAATCAAATCTTGATCACTTGTTCCCCGGCAACGGCGCTAGAAAAAGGGGCTTGTTGACGGTTAATAGTTATATCAAAGTTCGTTTGTGACTTGCAAGCGTACAAGTCTCCTGTCGTAGTCAAGGGACCCTTCTTCCCTCGAGTGGTGAACCCAAGGTATCGAATCCGTGGAACAAATGTGTGACGCAAAACTTAATCTAATAAAGCCAAGTAACTCCAATCTTCGATAAAAGAAACCCTAATGCAACTAAGTAAAAGACACGAAACGAATCTAATCTACTAAAGACCGGAGAAAACAAAGTAAGATTGGGTAGATAAACCGATCTAGAGGGATCGGGGTAAGCCTTTTGTTGAAGTTCCAAGCAAGAGAAGAAGTAGCAAATCGAATCTTAATAGAAGCCTCTTTAAACCGTGGTTTCTGTCCAAATCCGAAAACATCCGCCTTTCGGAACCCTCGTTCTGTCACAACGTATCCCTACTCATGCGGGGAGCTTAGGGCGAGTCAAAAGACAAGTCGAGATTCTTTCGGAAGATCCGGCGTGTACCTCTAGCCACCGCGGCTACAAGAACACCCTATGTAATCTATCTCGAGAATAGAATTGGAATAAGCAAAGCCGATCGAAAAACGAAATCTTCGAGGAAACACTTGATCGCTAGGAAAAGATTCAACTTGATAATCCAACTATAACAATGATACATACACAAGATCACCACCGGGATCCTTCCTTGATCTTGCTTCTAGCTCTGGGAACTCCGACGTGGTCTTCCGTGCAAGGTTCCCACGTCGGCTAGGGAAACCCTAGTCAACTAGCTCGACCCTCTCCTCTCCGAGATGGTGTCCCTCTCTTCTCTGCTCCTCGGCGGCCGATGACGAATTCTCTGATGCGTGACTCTCAGTCAGGGGGCTATAAATAGCCCGATTGGCGGCTAGGGCAAAGGAGGGGGCAAATGGGCCCTGGAATGGGCTGGGCCGACCGGACTGGGCCGGCCGTCCTGGGCCCATCCAAGCCCAGCCCGAGGCCTCCTTTGCTCTACGTCGGTTCCCTTGCTTCCTGGATGTTTCCCCCTTCGCATGTAGGTCCATGTCATCGGTTTCTCTCCGAAATTGGACACAACTCCTTGTCTTGCAAGATTCAGGCACTTTTACGGTCGGGTCCTCGGAGTCCGTCGTCTTCTCGGATCAAGTCCCCGGCTTCTTGGAGTTAAGTTTGCTTCATTGCATGACTTGTACGGGGCTTCAAGGTCTTGTCATGAGGTGCTTGATGAACTTATCCCGAAAGTCTTGCATTCAACACTAAAACCCTGCATAAACATTAAACTCCAAAACCGACATGCAGACGTGAACTTGTTATACCACGGGGGTTAGTACCAATGGATAAGGTATAAAACTCATGCCAACACCGAAGGTAAACTCATGGCTAGGTTGGTGGATTTTCACCGTCAACAGCCGCGCGACATGCCGAGGCACCCGGACGCGCGGCGTAGGCGAAGTAGTCGACGACGAGCTTGCGCGAGGCGGAGTAGTCGACGACGAGCGGCGCGATGAACCGCGTGACGAGCCGCGCGTCGTGCCGAGGCACTCGGACGCGCGGCGGAGGGCGGCGCGACGAGCCGCGTGACGAGTCGCGCGACGTGCCGAGGCACCCGGACGCGCGACGTAGGCGAAGTAGTCGACGACGAGCCTGCGCGAGGTGGAGTAGTGACGACGAGCGGTGCGACGAACCGCGTGACGAGCCGCGCAACGTGCCGAGGCACCCGGACGCGCGGCAGAGGCGAAGTAGTCGACGACGACAATGCGCGAGGCGAAGTAGTCGACGACGAGCCTGCGCGAGGCGGAGTTGTCGACGACGAGCCCGCGCGAGGTGGAGTAGTCGACGACGAGCCGCGCGGCGAGCCGCGTGACGAGCCGCGCGACGTGCCAAGGCACCCGGACGCGCGGCGGAGGCGAAGTAGTCGACAACGAGCCTGCGCGAGGTGGAGTAGTCGAGGACGAGCGGCGTGACGAGCCGCGTGACGAGCCGCGCGATGTGCCGAGGCACCCGGACGCACGGCGGAGGGCGGCGCGAAGAGCCGCGTGATGAGCCGCGCGACATGCCGAGGCACCCGGACGCGCGACGTAGGCGAAGTAGTCAATGACGAGCCCGCACGAGGTGGAGTAGTCGACGACGAGCAAGGCGACGAACCGCGTGACGAGCCGCGTGACGAGCCGCGCGACGTGCCGAGGCACCCGCACGCGCGACGGAGGTGACGTAGTCGACGACGAGCCTGCGCGAGGCGGAGGAGTCGACGACAAGCCTGCGCGAGGCGGAGTAGTCGACGACGAGCTTGCGCGAGGCACAAAAGTCGACGATTAGTGGCGCGACGAGCCGCGTGATGAGCCACGCGACGTGCTTTGAGGCACCCGGACACGCGGCGGAGGGCGGCACGACGAGCCGCGTGACGAGCCGCGCGACATGCCGAGGCACCCCGGACGCGCGGCGTAGGCGAAGTAGTCGACGACGAGCCTGCGCTAGGTGGAGTAGTCGACGACGAGTGGCGCGACGAACCGCATGACGAGCCGCGCGATGTGCCGAGGCACTCGGACGCGTGGCGGAGGGCGGCGCGACGAGCCGCGTGACGAGCCGCGCGACGTGCCGAGGCACCCGGACGCGCGACATAGGCGAAGTAGTCGACGATGAGCCTACGCGAGGCGGAGTAGTCGACGACGAGCGGTGCAACGAACCGCGTGACAAGCCGCGCAACGTGCCGAGGCACCCGGACACGCGGCAGAGGCGAAGTAGTCGACGACGAGCCTGCGCGAGGCGAAGTAGTCGACGACGAGCCGCGCGACGTGCCAAGGCACTCAGACGCGCGGCGAGGCGAAGTAGTCGATGACGAGCCTGCGCGAGGAGGAGTAGTCGACGACGAGCGGTGCGACGAGCCGTGTGACGAGCCGCGCGACGTGCCGAGGCACCCGGACGCGCGGCTTTGTCGAAGTAGTCAACGACGAGCCGCATGACGAGCTGCGCGACGTGTCGAAGCAACCGGAGGCGCGGTGTAGGAAAATTGATTCTGCTTTGACAGGAGCAAGGCGACTTGCTTCAATGGATCTTGGCGAGTCGACGAGTAGATTGATCTTGTTGACGAGGGTCCTTCGAATTCGCCCGGTGGTGATGATCACCCCTACCTGGCGCGCCAGCTGTCGGTGTTTTAGACCGGCAAACCTACCAAGGGGGTACCCGGACGTAGTGGATTGTGCGGTGAGGATCGTGATCGGGAGACCGAGAACTCGAAGGTATGCGCAAGGACACGGGACACAAGATTTATACAGGTTCGGGCCGCCAAGGTGGCGAGCCCTACGTCCTGTTTGGGGGATCAAGTATGGCGCCCTACGCTTGGTACTGGGTTGAGATCAGGTGCCCGGCTAGGTACACGGTCCTTCTTTATATAGTCCCGTGTCCGGTATTGGGTTTATATGATGGCAATTGTGGCCTTCGCCTACTGTAAAAAGCGTCGGGAAATGCTTACCATGGTGTAGTGGTATAGCCCTCACCTAGATCATTTGTTAACATGGCTAAGCAGTAAAGACAGTGTAAGCGTGGTGCTTATATTGTATTTATCTGCGATTGCACCCTATATGTCGGGTCGTGTGGTAGATCGTGGTAGTGACAACACTATTGAGTCCTTCGCAGTCCACCCCCCGTGTATAGGACTAGTGGAGCCTTATACTGTTTGGATTGTTTCAAGTTTTGGCCTTGATCCTCCTGAATAGTCTCCCCATGCATTGATATAATAGTTCTTCTCCCATGATTGCTAAATGCTTGCACTAATCATAGTTTGCATTGACATATAGTTTAGAGTTACCGAGTATCCTCTCTAACTATACTTTGATATGTTTCTCTTGCCATAATGACACTTTCTAGCTGCTCATGATGTTATGACTTGAACAATGCTATCAATATCTTTATCTTTATATGACTTACCCCTGTTTATAGCAATTGATATATTTTGGCCACTCTACATTATGAAACTAAGAGATGAGCATGTATTAGGTATTATGGATTAGAAAGACTTCTTTCCCTGTGGTAGAATATAAATACGATACCTGGTTTTACTCCTGGTTAAAATGCTACAATGGTATATTTATATCCGTGCGCTTGCGGATTCCCCTGTTTTTTTTTATATATATATATATATATATATATATATATATATATATATATATATATATATATATATATATATATATATATATATATATATATATATATATATATATATATATATATATATATATATCATCTTTTATAGAGATCCAAGGCATATGTAAGAGTACCATATCCATGCGTTTTCAGGCACACTTGTCAGGGCTGACAACCTATATCGAGTTGTGCTATAAATCGTGTCACAATTCACCTTTTAGGCCCCCCTTTGGGAGGACTTCATCCACGACTTCAGCTCCGGCTTCGCTAGGAGCCCTCCCAAACGGATTATTTCACCGACTCCAGGGCTGAAGCCCCTAAAAATGCGCTCACTGGAGCCGTTTTGTGCTGCCGGATCCAGGAAATACTAGCTTCGCCCGGGTCCAGACCTCCCACTTGCATTTCTCCCAGCCCTTTGCCATGATACTTGTAACAAATTACATGAACTACCACCACAAAAACAACCCGCAGAACACCCGAACCGTCCCGTCCCATCTCGCGGCCTCCCGTCATGCAACCTCCCTCCTCTCTCTCTCTCTCTCTCTCTCTCTCTCTCTCTCTCTCTCTCTCTCTCTCTCTCTCTCTCTCTCTCTCTCTCTCTCTCTCTCTCGCAGAAACCTAGCGGCGGTGGCGGGATGAATCCCCTTCCTCTGAGCAGCGAAATCGATGGATCCCCTCTGGCGGAAGATGATCCAGGCAACAGGGGCGGCGGAGGCTTCCCTTACTGGCCGGATGGCGCCCAACGGTCGGCGGGATAGCTCCTGCCAGCCATGGCGTGGTGGCGGCACAACAAGGTCCGAGGGCGAGGGGTCTGTTCCCGACGTGGCCCAGCTCCCAGTCGGCCGCCCCCACCGGACTCCCTGCTGCAGGGCCCAGTGCCCCAGCCTCTTGTTTGGGCAGCAGCGTACTTGAAGGGTCGGCCATGCCGACTGGATTGCCGGGTTGGTGGAGCAAACCAGTGGCGGCGACGGCACTCGGGCCGGAGTGCCTCTCTAGCATGTTGACGGTAGTGACAGCACCTACTTCGACATCCATCGGGAACCCTACAGCCGAAAGAGAAGCAGAGTTAGCTGATGGAGTCTCTGCTCACCGGTGAGATGCAGAGTCAGCTGATGGAGTCTCTGCTCGCCGACGAGGAGGACACAGTGGCCATGCACCCAGGCCACGGACAGCGGCTCGCGCTACCCCCGCTACCATCGACATTGTAAGTACAGTTCCCTTGCTAAATAATATTGTTAGCATCGACATTATATTGTAATAATATTGGAGTGATATTCTCATGCATTAGAATGTGACCATGGAATCCATTGTGTTTTAGCATTGTTGTAGTGATGTTTTCAACTTATGTTACCGATTCTTGGCAACAAAGAAGCTGATTGGTGTGATGAGAATACTAGAATAGTCAGTGAGCTTTTTGCAGACGAACTGAACAACGAAAATCATGATACCACTCATTTGAGTAAAACCGGGTACACAAATGTGATAACAAGGTTCAAGGATAGGACTGGGCTTCTGTATAGTAGAAAACAATTTAAGAACAAATGGGATAAACTGAAAGTTGATTACACTATTTGGAAGCAACTCACTAAGTAGACTGTTTTAGGATGGAGTTCATCTGAGGAACCAAGTTGAGAAGCACCTTGGTCCGTGTGTGATGAGTGATTGACCGGATGGTTTGAAGCTTTGTGTGTGTAGTGTTGAGTTGTGTTGTGTGTGTTTTATTTTGTGTATTTACCTTATTGTTTATGTGGTGTGTTGTCAATGCACTCGTGAGGAGTGGTTGACAACGTTGTGTGGACTGACTCTTGGCCTAGTATTGCAGGTGTTGGTTGCGGCTTGGTTTGCGTTGGTGCAGGTGAAGAACATGCGCGAAAGGTCTTAGCCTTGCGGGGCCTCTGAGGAGTGGAGAGACAAGTAGGCTTGGTTCGAGGGACCCGGTGGCCGATGGGATCAAGTGCGAGCCGCATGGTGCAAGAAGAGCAAGACGAAGTCGTGGACATGGAGACGGTGCATCAGTGGTGGCCAAGTCAAGGAACGAGGCAAGACTGAGTAGACCGTCCAGGCGCCGGAGGTGAAAGGCTTGGCGGGCTCGACGCTTGGCGTGGTGAGGCCGGGCCATGTACGCGGGGTTTGGTTGTTTGGCCACAAAACCATCGGAGGAGGGTTTCTCGGTTTGGGCCTCAAAACCGAGCCCGAGGGCCTGGCGTGACGGAGACGGTATCCGAGTGCGTCGGGAAGCTTCGAGGCGGGCGACACGCGACATGATCTAGGTGCTTGCATCGGGAGGGCGTGAAGGCCTGATGGATGCGCGGCCGTCCGATGGTGAACTTCATGTGTTGACCAAAATGCCCCATGTGAGGGCTTTTGTTGTACTCCTAGTGTAGGGGCACTTCGGTCTTTTCCGGAGGGCCTATATATAGGAGGAGGGGGCTGAATTTTCAGCCAACTCTTGGGCTAGTAGGCTGCGGTACTCTTTAATTTTGGAGTGCTTTGGGAGAGAGGGAGAGAGGAGAGAGTGGCTCTTTGATAGGAGCTTTTTGCCATCTTAGATTTGGATTCTAGGAGTGGCTTGTAATCGATTGAACAAGATATTCATAGTGAATTCATCCTCTAAATCTTGTGCCAATCTTTCTATTCCCGAGTTGCTCTTGTTGCATTTTCGGAGCTCCTTTTGTGCTATTTTCGTGCTTGACTTGTTTCATCGATTTGAGGGCGTTTCTATCCGGATTTCTTTGAGGGGATCATGGGTGAGTGCTTTGTGCCTCTTTGTGGATGATCTTGACCCCTCAAACGCCGGATTTGGCCTTCGATTCGTTGACTTTTGGATGAACCCTAGGTCATAGTGTTCTTGGCAAGGATTTGCGATTTCGGGAGTTGTAGGATGTTTGAGGCTGTAATTTTTGGGGCATAACCTCTCCTTGGGGTGTTCATCATCTCACCAAAATTTTGTCTCAAGACTCCTTGTGGTTTGGGAGATCCATCGATTGAAGTTTGAGGTTGTTTCTCGTGTTCTTCGGCTGTGCTGATTCGCACCTGGTGGACCGTCCGCGAGGTCACCGCAGACCGTCCGCGAGGTAGCCGCGGACCGTCCGCGAGGTCACCGCGGACCGTCCGCGAGGTGCGTGACAGCCCAGCTGTTCTTCGTGTTCTTGCGGGTTCTTGAGCGCCTCTCTTTCGATTCATTTTGTCGGTGAGTTTTTGGTGCATGAAGTTTGCGGATGGTCCGTACTAGAGTGTCGGGCGGTCCGTGACGAGGCGGACGGTCCGCGGGTCCATCACGGACGGTCCGTTTTTCTCGGTGCAGTACTGGAGGTTCGGGTAGCAATTTCGGACGGTCCGTGCCCTCCTCGCGGACAGTCCGCGCCCTCCTCGCGGACAGTCCGCCCGGACACTACGGACGGTCCGCCTGGTGCTTTCCAGATTGCCTTAAGTCCCTTGCGTTTTGAGTTGTGCTTCCGCGTTGGATTGGTTTGGGACTTGTTCCTAGGCTTCTTGGTGGTTCCTTTGAGGTTGTTTGAGCCCTGTTTGGGATCTTGTTTGTGCTTGTGGGTTCGTGGAGTTGCGATTGGGGTATAGGCCGAATTCAACCAAAGGGAAGAATTTTTATCGGCTCCCATTCACTCCCCCCCTCTCTGGTCGCTCGAATCGGTCCTTCATCATCAGGCAAAGATATTGTCATGACAGAGGCTTCGTGGAAGGAAACATCAAAGGTATGTGGCTGAAATGGGTTGTTTCTTTACTGTCATGCTTCAATTATAGAAAATAAAAGGTTGCACCAGATTCAAGATTAGAGGCATCCAGAATGAGGACCAATTGGAAATTATGTTTGAAGACATTCGTAACACCGGTGATGACCATTGGTGTGCCTCTATTGGTGTAGCACCTTCCCAATTCAGCCCTGCAACATCTCCCATTCATGTTGATGACCAAGATGAAGCTGTGAATGTAGAGAATGATAGTGAGCCAGAAGAGAAAATACCTACAAGTGCAAAAGGGAAGAGAGGTAAAGGGGTTGATAACATCCCTTGCTTTTTGAGTTGTTGAGGACCAGGAGCGTCCTGGTGGTCGATGGATGACCGCTCCTCAGTGATGAGTGATTGACAACGGGTGTTGGACTGACTCTTGGCTTAGTGCGCAGGTGTAGGCTACGGCCTAGTTCGTGTTGTTGCAGGTGAAGAACGGGCGCGAAAGGTCTTCAGCCTTGAGGGGCCTCCGGGAGATGGAGGACAAGTAGGCTTGGTTCGAGGGACCCGGTGGACGACGGGGCCCGGGTGCGGGCCACATGGTGGCGACATGAGTAAGAGGAAGTCATGGACAATCGGCGGTGCACGGTGGTGGTCGAGTCAAGTGGTTTGGCGGGAGGCCGGACCAGAGCACGCGGGGTTTGGTGGTTTGCCCACAAAACCATCGGAGGACGGTTTCTTGGTTTGGGCCTCAAAACCAAGTCCGAGGGCCTAACACGACGGAGACGGGATCCGGGCGTGTCGGGAAGCTTCGAGGCGGAGGACACGCGGCGGGATCGCATGGCTTGCGTCGGGAGGACGCGGGGTGCGGCAAAGGCGTGGCCGTCCGATGGCAAGACCCACAAACATTACCTAAATGCCCCTACGTGGGTTGTATCTCCAGTAGTTAAGTTAGGGGTAGTCGAGTCATTTACCACTCCGGCGGGACCTGATATATAAGCCATGAGTGTGTGTGGATGGCTCTCGCTCTCCGCGACTTAGGGTTTTTCCTCCTTCCCATTTCTCATTTTCGTAGCTATTTTCTTCTCTATTTTCTCTAGGCTAGCATGAGAGCTTCATGAGAGATTTGTTGAGAGGAATGGATGCTAGGGCGGCCTGCTAGACCTTGTGAATCTTTCCTGGTTTGTATAGAAGATTCGGAGTTGTGTTTTTCGTGGTCTTTTTGTGCTTGTTTTCGTGCCTTTGTTCTCGGTGTGATTCCGCGGATTTGAGTGGGTTTCTCCCCGGATTTCTTTGAGGGAAACATGGATAGATGTCTCGTGCATCTTTGTGATTGATCTTGTGCCCTCAACCGCCGGGAAACCACTTCGATTCAAGGATTTTCGTTCGGTGCTCTAGTTTTTGGTGGTGCTCAAAGTTCGCGATTCACGGTGATTTAGGGAGTTAGGAGGCAAGATTTTTGGGCTATAGCCTCCTTGTGTGACGCCTTTCAAGTCCCCAAACCCTTGTCTCCACAACTTCAACCATTTGGGAAATCCGATGATGATTTGGGGGAGTTGACTTTCGGGGTCGGGCTATTTTCAGTTCTTTCCGTGCCTGGCGGACGGTCCGCGAGGGTCAGGCGGACGGTCCGCGTGAACAGTGTTCGTCGGGTGTTCTTCGTGTTCTTGCTCGCCTTTCGTTTAGATCCGTCGTGGCTTTGAGTTTTGGTTGGACGAAGTTTCGGACGGTCCGCGTGTACTGGCCGGACGGTCCGCGGGTGCCTGGCGGACAGTCCGTGTGCTCCCCGCGGACGGTCTGTTTTTCGGGGTTCACTACTGGAGGTTCTGTTTGCTTTAACGGACGGTCCGCGGCTCAGGCCGGATAGTCCGCGGCAAGGGTGTGGACAGTCCGCGGTACCCTGCCGGACGGTCCGTGCGGCCCATCGCGGGCGGTCCGCACTGCCTGGCCGGACAGTCCGCCAGAGGCTGAGTGATTTGCTTCTTGGTTCGATTCCTCCCTTTATTTCTCGTGCTTCCACGTGTTCTTCAAGGAATCGTTCCTAAGACTAGAGGTTGATTCATAACCTCGTTGTCTTGGCGATTGGTGTGTGATTCGATCCATCGCTTGTGTGTGACGGGATTTGACTAGGGTATAGGCCGGGTTCTTTGTGAAGAATTTTTATCGGCTCCTATTCACTCTCCCCTCTCTAGTCGCCATCTGATCCTTCAATTGGTATCAGAGCTTGGTGCCGGATTCTTTGCGACTTTGACAAGTCTCGAATCCTAAGATGGCGTACGTTGAGCGGGGCGGTCCGCCGCACTTCGATGGAAAGGGTTACCACAAGTGGGCGGCTCGTATGATGATCTTTCTTCGTGGAAAGTTGTTGGATTTCATTGTGCTTGACAAGACCGATGCTATTCCGGTCAACATCCATACTCTTATGGTGACCGATGCAAAAGCCGTTGATCACTTGGTCCGGAGCTTGTGTGATCCTGAGTTTGAGCGTGTTCGCCATTTGAATCTTGCTTGGCAAATTTGGGAAAAGTTGTTGGTTGCTCACGGTGGTGATAACCATGTGAAGGCTCGCCTCTTTGTCTCTTACCAGATGCAATATGAGAACTTCACTCAACTTCCCGGTGAGGACATTGATGCGATGTTTCAGAGGTTCACCGCCATCGTGAACAACATGAAGGCTAATGTTGAGGATTTTCCTTACAGCGAGCATGATCGGGCTTTGAAGCTCTTGCATGTCTTGGATCCAAATGTTTGGGGTGCTAAGGTTGAGGCCATCAAGGAGTCTGGGCAATATTTGACTATTGAGTTGGATGACCTCTTCTCTAAGCTCAAGTCGGTTGAGGTTGACGGGAAGTTGCAATCCAAGCATGAGGGCTCGGCCGACCATAGTCTTGCTCTTGTGGGCGGATCAAAGGGCAAATCTAACCCTTCCTGTCGACGGTTTTCCTTGTCTTCTCTTATGTCTATTCCAGATGAGGAGTTTGATGTCTTTGGGCGAGGAGGAGGCTGGCCTTGCTCTCAAGAAGGTTTGATCGACTACACGAGAGTCGGAGGAATGCAAGGCGGAGCTCAGGGACGTGCTACAAGTGTGGCAAGCGTGGCCACTTCATCGCCGAATGCCGGAAGCGGAGGAGAACAAGTACAAGATGAACGAGTACAAGGCGCACCCGAGGCGTGAAGACAAGTACTCCTCCAAGGGCAAGCACTTCGGCAAGTACAAGAGCAAGGACAAGGACAAGCGGCGGCCAGAGCAAGGGCGGCTACAAGAAGAACAAGGCAAGAGCCATGGTGGCCGGTGCGAGCGACGTCGACTCAAGCTCAAGCGACGAGCAGTCAAGTTCAAGCAGTGAAGATGAAGACGTCGGGAGGCGAAAGGGCAAGAAGAGTGCAAGCCGGAACCTCAGTGGGTTGAGCTGTGTGGCGCTTGAAGGCTTTTGTGGGATGGCCCATAGCTCGAGCAGCAAGAAGAGCGAGAAGGAAGACAGCGACTCCGACTCGGAGGATGAGGTAAATCGTGACCCCGACTCTTTGCTTGCTGAGATCACTAGGTTGAATGGCTTGATTGACAACCGTGATAGTGTGCTAAGAGATGCCAAAAAGATGAGGAAAGATCTTAGGGCTCAACTTGAGAATGCTAGTGAGAAAGTAGGAGAGTTAGAGTCCAAATTGCTTGAATTGAAACTTGAGAATGACTCTTTGAAACTTGCTCCTACTACTCCTGATGATGTTGAGTGTCTTGAGTGTGATGCATGGTTGAATGAGATCAAGTTGCTTAATGAGAAGAATGCTTCCACTTTGGCTAAACTAGATGCTCTTAGGACTGAGTATGATGAGCTTAAGGCTAGACCCACTTTGCTTGGTGCTTGTAAATCATGTCCTACTATGCATGCTAAGCTTGTTGATGCTCGTTCTACTGTTGGCTCTTTGGAAGCATCTTTGAAATCTCCTGTTGCAAATGCATGCTCTAGCTGTGATGAAGTTACATTGCGCAATCTTGAACTTACTTCCCGTTTGGATGTCATCTATGAGGAGAATGACTATTTGAGGAAGGCGTTGGGTTGGTTGTCTGGGCAGGAACCTCAATTGAAAATCATGATTGAGGAGTTCAAGAGAGTGGATGGTCGTGGTTTGGGTTTTGAGAAGTTGGGTGAGAAAGTGGGAGAAAACAGTGGGGAGAGTGTGTATGAGAAGTGTGTTGAGTCTAACCCCGAGTTTGAGGTGATCGGAGACATCCAAGTCCCACTTCCAAAAGCACCCAAGAACTCTTTCACACCAAAGCCCAACCACCTTTGCAACAATCTTGACACAACCCAAGATCCACCCAAATTCCCACCTAAGACAAATGACTTCCGAAAGCTGGGTGAGGTTTGTGAGTGAGAAGGGTGAGAAGCCTAGAGAGAAGCCAGAGCCAAAACCAAAACCCATCCCCTTCAGGTGTGAGTATTGTGGCAAGGAGAGGCATCTTGCAGAGTTTTGCTACAAGAGGAAGAGGGATGAGAGGATTGCTAAGGAGCAAGCAAAACAGGACAGGTATCGCCAGTCTCATGGTATTCCTAAGTCTAGAGTGCCACTTCCACGGGGTGTGGGAAGTGTGAGGAGTGTGTGCAGGTTCCCACAGAGAGGTGGTGGTGCGAGGTTTGTTAGGAGAGATGATGGTGTGCATGCTGGTGAGAGGTTTGGTCGGGCTCGTGGTGGTTTTGCTGGATGTCCCCCTACTCGTCCTCAATACGGGTTTAGGGGAGATGATCGCAGCTTTGGGTTCCAGAGGAACTACGGACCACGTTTTCCCCCTCGTGGTGCTCGTACTCCTCCCATGGGACATGGGAAGTTTGGTGGCAAGGGAATGATGTTTGCTAACCCCTCTTTTGAGCAGATGGCTCGACAACGGTTTAACTTTCTTTGTGCTAACCCCGGTGTCGAGTCGCTAGCTCATTCTCGTTCTTGTTTCTAACTACGGGCGGGGAGGCTTGGAGAACATTTGGTTGATCGACTCCGGATGTTCCCGACACATGACCGGAGATAAGAAGTGGTTCTCCGGCCCTCACCCCGGTGAAGGAAAAGATGTACATCACATTTGGGGACAACGGACGAGGAAGGGTGATTTACGAGGGTGTTGTGCATGTGAGTGACAAGGTAACGTTGAAGAGAGTTGCTCTTGTGAAGTCTTTGGGTTTCAATTTGCTTTCGGTTTCTCGGTTGCACGATGAGGGTTTTGAGGTGCGCTTTAAGTACGGTGAGTCTCGTTTTCTTTGGATTCTCGAGGTGATCTTGTACGTATGATCATCCCGAGGGTCGGATTTTCGGGCTGATTTCTCTCGTTCTTTGGGTCTGCTCAGTTGTTTGATGGCCGGTCCTTCTTCGATTTGTGGAAATGGCATAGGCGGTTGGGACACTTGAGCTTTGATTTGGTTTCCCGCTTGAGTCGTCTTGACCTTGTCCGAGGATTGCCGAGGGTTGAAGCTTGAGAAGGATTTGGTTTGTGCTCCGTGTAGGCATGGCAAGATGGTAGCCACTCCCCATCCACCCACGACCGACGTCATGGCCGAGCGTCCGGACGGAGAGCCGTTGCATATGGACCTTGTTGGGCCAGCTCGAGTTCGCTCGGTGGGTGGGAAGTGGTATGTCCTTGTTGTGGTGGACGATTACTCTCGCTATGCTTGGGTGTTTTTCTTGGAGGATAAGAGTGAGACATTTGGTTTTGTCTGAGATCTGATCGTGAGGTTGAAAAACGAGAGGCATGGGAATGCTATTCGAGCTATTCGCAGTGATAATGGCTCGGAGTTCAAGAACTCTCGTTTTGATGCCTTTTGTCGTGATCTAGGTCTTGAACATCAGTTTTCGACTCCTTATGTGCCCCCTCAAAATGGAGTCGTGGAAAGGAAAAATCGGCCTTTTTGTGAGATGGCTAGGACGATGCTCGATGAGCACAGGACTCCTAGGAGGTATTAGGCTGAGGCGGTCAATACGGCTTGTCATGTCTCTAACAGGATTTTATTGCGAGCTTTCAAGAAGAAGACCTGTTATGAGCTGATGCATGGTCGGGCACCCAAGGTGAGTCATTTTCGAGTCTTTGGCTGCAAGTGCTTTATTCTTAAGAAGGGAAAACTCGACAAGTTTGAGGCTAGGTCTAGTGATGGTATTTTCTTTGGATATGCTAACCACTCTAGAGCCTATAGGGTGCTTAACCATGAGACTAACAAAATCATGGAGACTTGCGAGGTAACCTTCGATGAGACAATGCCATCTACCTCTCTTGGCTTTGAATGTGCAGGTGATGAGGAGATGGCCGAGGACCTCTTTGAAGAGGAGAAGGATGAAGCTGGAGATGATGATGGGGAGAACCATGCGCCTGAAGCTGAGTGTGTACCTACTACTTCCCCTACGACCACTACGGAGCGTGGACCATCTACTTCATGGACGACGACGGTGCGGCAAGAGGACCAGGCGAGAGAAACTGAAGGTGAGGGGGAGGTAGTCTCGAGGCGTGAGGCTCCCCGTCGGATTCAAGAAGTGCATCCCCTGTTGAAGATCATTGGGTCATCGACGAACGTACTACACGGTCAAGGTCGAGGAATTCCTCTCATTTTGCTCATGCTGCTTTTGTTGCCACCTTTGAGCCCAAGGACATTGGACATGCTTTATCTGATGCAAACTGGGTCAATTCTATGCATGAGGAGTTGGAAAACTTTGAGAGGAACCAGGTGTGGGAGTTAGTTGAACCACCTCCAAATTGTCATCCCATAGGAACCAAGTGGGTTTGGAAGAACAAAGAGGGAGAGAGTGGGATGGTTGTGAGGAACAAGTCCAGACTTGTTGCTCGGGGGTTTATTCGAAAGGAGGGGATCAACTATGAGGAGACCTTTGCTCCTATGGCCCGTCTTGAGGCAATTCGGATCCTTCTAGCCTTTGCCGTGGCTAAAGGGTTCAAGTTGTTTCGGATGGATGTGAAGAGTGCCTTTACGAATGGGGTCATAGAGGAGGAGGTGTATGTGAAGCGGCCACACGGGTTTGAGAGCGAGTTGTACCCACACGGGGTGTACGGGTTGAAAACGGCTCTCGTATGGGTTGAAACGGGTGCCCGTGCTTGGTATGGGAGATTGAGAGGTTTTCGTTGAGCGAGAGGGTTTGTGATGGGTACCGTGGATAGGACCCTGTTTCTCCTCAAGCATGGAAATGACTTGTTGATTGTTCAGATATACGTGGATGATATTGTCTTTGGTGGCTTGTCACATAATCTTGTTGCCAAGTTTGCAGATGAGATGAGCAGGGAGTTCGAGATGAGCATGATGGGCGAGTTGCAGTACTTTCTCGGGCTGCAGATCAAGCAAGTGAAGAATGGAACATTTGTGCACCAAACCAAGTACACGAAAGACATGCTGAGGAAGTTCCAGATGCAAGATGTGAAGCTGATGTCGACTCCCATGGGGAGTACGGCCACTTTGGATGCAGACGAGGACGAAGAACCAGTGGACCAGCGGGAGTACAGGAGCATGATCGGCTCCCTCCTCTACTTGACGGCGACGAGGCCAGACATACAGTTCAACGTGTGTACGTGCGCTCGTTTTCGGGCTTCACCGAGGACATCACATCGACGGGCCGTCAAGAGGATTTTCGGGTACCTACGATCCCCCCTGGTCTTGGCCTTTGGTATTCTTCCTCCTCGACTCTCTCTCTTCATGGTTTTTCCGATGCGGATTTTTCTTTGGTTGTCGAGTCGAGAGGAAGTCTACACGGTACTTGCCGGTCTTGGGTCTTTGTTGGTTTCATGGTCCGGTCTTCCCGCAAGCGATCTAGTGTAGCTCGGTCTACCACGGAGGCGGAGTATGTTGCGGCCGCGAGTTCTTTGTTCCCCGAATGTTGTGGATTTCATACACTTTGAGAGACTTTGGTGAGGAGTGCACCCGGATCCCACTTCTTTGTGATAGCACCAGTGCCATAAGCGTAGCTAAAAACCCAGTGCTTCACTCCAGAACCAAACACATAGAAGTGAGGTATCATTTCTTGAGGGACAATGTGGAAAAAGGAACCATTGTGTTGAGTCATGTCCCTACCCAAGATCAGCTAGCCGACATCTTTACAAAGCCTCTCGACCAAGCTACATTTGTGCGCTTGCGGGGGGAACTTGGGGTTTGTTGTCCTTTCTAGTTGATTCTTGGGGGATTTCCTTTTGTATCATATGTATCATACCATGTTTACTTTGATGTATATACATGCTTTGCTTGATGTATAAACCATGGTAGGATAGCCATCTTGTCATATATCATGTTGCATTTGTATCATATTGCATTTTAGGATGATGAGCTTCTTTCATATGCCTTATTTGAGTCTCTTTGGCTATTTGTGAGATTTTGGTCATATGTGTGGAGAAATGGTGATGTGAGGCTATGCTCTTGGAATATTTGAGATATATGTGTGGTGAGATAGCCCTTTTTGAAATAAATGCTAATCTTGACTAATTTTGGGTGAAATGTGCTCCACTCGTGTGTAGTAGTGTATCCATGTCACAGTTTGATCTAAATGTGCTTTTCATGCTTAGATTATGCTTGGATGTCTTTTTCTTGCATTTGGGCCAAAGGCCAAATATCATTGTGAATGTTTAGCCTATGTTGCATTCATGGAGGAGCATAAGCTTCTTTTTGCCGCAAAGGCACTTCATGTACCATGAAATGATTTAATCTTGAAAAGAAGTGTATAATGCTTGAAAAATGCTCCATTCATCATGTCTATGCTTAAAATGTCTTATTTTCACGTATGGGTGCAAAACATGTTGCATGATGTTCACCAGTGGAGAAGTCTCCCCGAAGTGGACACATGGCTCATGAGATTTGACATGACATGCTTTGCTTTATGGGTGTTTGCCATGATCTTTTGCTGAGAATTTGCTGTCCTTGTATGATCTTTGAATGGTATGCATGTTTGTGGCTCAAGTGTGACATGGATAGGCTTTTACATGTGAAGCGAGCCTTCTTTTGGTAAAACTGCTTAAATCTGAAAATTTTGCTTTGTCACATGCTTGTATTTTCATATATTACTTGTGGCAATGCTTTGACTATGCTATGATTCATATGTGTGATCTTTGTCTCATTTTTAGCCTTTGATACTAGATTTGGCTTATTTGAGAAGCTCATGTAGATGTTTATATGCTTTGTTTTGCATTTCTGCATTTTCACCTTGATTCATAAATTGTCAACAAGGGGGAGAAGAGGTGAGCTTAATGAAAATTCAGAAGAGGTGAGCTAAAATTTGGAAGTTTGCATCCACATGTTCAGGGGGAGCTTGCATTTGTTCAGGGGGAGCTTTCTTGCTGATTTCAGTGTGGAGTTTGTTCTTTGCTTGGCTTGTGACCTTTCTTTGCCTTTTCTTGGTTTTGGTCATGAGTTGAGCTTCCTTGTTTTTTCTTTCTTCTTCCTTTCTTTCTTTCTCTGAATTTCATTTCGCGTTGTGTGTTGTCAATGCACTCATCAAGGGGGAGATTGAGGACCAGGAGCGTCCCGGTGGTCGATGGATGACTGCTCCTCAGTGATGAGTGATTGACAACGGGTGTTGGACTGACTCTTGGCTTAGTGCGCAGGTGTACGCTGCGGCCTAGTTCGTGTTGTTGCAGGTGAAGAACGGGCGCGAAAGGTCTTCAGTCTTGAGGGGCCTCTGGGAGATGGAGAGATAAGTAGGCTCGGTTCGAGGGACCGGTGGACGGCGGGGCCCGGGTGCGGGCCACATGGTGGCGACACGAGAAAGACGAAGTCATGGACAATCAAGCCGGTGCACGGTGGCGGTCGAGTCAAGTGGTTTGGCTGGAGGCCGGACCGAGCACGCGGGGTTTGGTGGTTTGCCCACAAAACCATCGGAGGACGGTTTCTTGGTTTGGGCCTCAAAACCAAGTCCGAGGGCCCAACACGACGGAGACGGGATCCGGGCGTGTCGGGAAGCTTCGAGGCGGAGGACACGCGGCGGGATCGCATGGCTTGCGTCGGGAGGACGCGGGGTGCGGCAAAGGCGTGGCCGTCCGATGGCAAGACCCACAAACATTACCTAAATGCCCCTACGTGGGTTGTATCGCCAGTAGTTAAGTTAGGGGTAGTCGAGACATTTACCACTCCGGCGGGACCTGATATATAAGCCATGAGTGTGTGTGGATGGCTCTCGCTCTCCGCGACTTAGGGTTTCACTTCCTCCCTCTCATTTCTCATTTTCGTAGCTATTTTCTTCTCTATTTTCTCTAGGCTAGCATGAGAGCTTCATGAGAGATTTGTTGAGAGGGATGGATGCTAGGGCGGCATGCTAGACCTTGTGAATCTTTCCTGGTTTGTATAGAAGATTCGGAGTTGTGTTTTTCGTGGTCTTTTTGTGCTTGTTTTCGTGCCTTTGTTCTCGGTGTGATTCCGCGGATTTGAGTGGGTTTCTCCCCGGATTTCTTTTAGGGAAACATGGATAGATGTCTCGTGCATCTTTGTGATTGATCTTGTGCCCTCAAACGCCGGGAAACCACTTCGATTCAAGGATTTTCGTTCGGTGCTCTAGTTTTTGGTGGTGCTCAAAGGATTCACGATTCCCCGTGATTTAGGGAGTTAGGAGGCAAGATTTTTGGGCTATAGCCTCCTTGTGTGACGCCTTTCAAGTCCCCAAACCCTTGTATCCACAACTTCAACCGTTTGGGAAATCCGATGATGATTTGGGGGAGTTGACTTTCGGGGGTCGGGCTGTTTTCAGTTCTGTCCGTGCCTGGCGGACGGTCCGCGAGGGTCAGGCGGACGGTCCGCGTGAACAATGTTCGTCGGGTGTTCTTCGTGTTCTTGCTCGCCTTTCGTTTCGATCCGTCGTGGCTTTGAGTTTTGGTTGGACGAAGTTTCGGACGGTCCGCGTGTGCGGGCGGACGGTCGCGGGTGCGGCGGACGGTCGCGTGCTCCCTGCGGACGGTCCGTTTTCGGGGTTCGCTGCGGGAGGTTGTTTGCTTTAACGGACGATCCGCGGCTCGGGCCGGACGGTCCGCGGCAAGGGTGCGGACAGTCCGCGGTACCCTGCCGGACGGTCCGCGCGGCCCATCGCGGACGGTCCGCCGCGCTGCACTGGCCGGACGATCCCGCCGAGGCTGAGTGATTTGCTTCTTGGTTCGATTCCTCCCTTTATTTCTCGTGCTTCCGCGTGTGCTTCAAGGAATCGTTCATAAGACTAGAGGTTGATTCATAACCTCGTTGTCTTGGCGATTGGTGTGTGATTCGATCCATCGCTTGTGTGTGACCGGGATTTGAATAGGGTATAGGCCGGGTTCTTTGTGAAGAATTTTTACCGGCTCCTATTCACTCCCCCCCTCTCTAGTCGCCATCTGATCCTTCAGTTGTGCTTTCGTGTTGGATTGGTTTGGGACTTGTTCCTAGGCTTCTTGGTGGTTACTTTGAGGTTGTTTGAGCCCTGTTTGGGATCTTGTTTGTGCTTGTGGGTTCGTGGAGTTGCGATTGGGGTATAGGCCGAATTCAACCAAAGGGAAGAATTTTTATCGGCTCCCATTCACTCCCCCCCCTCTCTGGTCGCCCGAATCGGTCCTTCAATTGGTATCAGAGCCGGTTGTGGATTCTTGTGGCTCTAACAAGTCTTGAATCCATAGGGTGACTAGAGGAAAGAGGTGCTTTTGCTTGCGACCTTGGTTTGCGCGTTTTGAGTCCGGCGATTTGGAGTTGTGCCCTTGGAAAACCATAACTTGAGATACCTTCAGTAAAACGGGCATAACTTTTCGCTCGGTGCTCCGTTTTGGCTCAAATTTTTACAGCAGTTTCGTGACTCCATTTGTAGGTGATCCAAAATCATCTAAAGATCATTTTGGGGTCTTCAAAAATTCAGAAAAAATCAAGAAGATAATTGAAAAATCCTCATTTAAGTCTCTTGCGGCTTTGTCTTATTTCTTCTGGATTTTCTCTAGGCTTCATTTCACCTTATTTTGAGCTGAAATTTTTTGTGCCTCTATCTTTGGTGCTCCTTGTTCAGTGGTAAAATTTTGGAAAAGATAAGATCCTTTGCTATTGAACTCGTGAGTACTTGTTAGGGAATTGAGGCATTTTGAGTGCTTTCTTTGCATCGTTGCTTGTTCCTTGAGCTTGGTTTCGGCTAATCCTAACCGGTACTTTGTTTATGGCACCAAGTTATTCTCATTGTGGTTCTTTGAGCAGAAGGAGTATGGAGGTTGAGGCGGAAGCCGAAGTGGAGAAGATGATATCTCTCATCGAGGACTATCGAGATGGTGACATCAAGAAAGGCGAGCTCTACCACAAGCTAGGAGGCATGAACCAAGGTACATTTGCCAAAGCTATCTTGATCCTATGCAATAGGTTGGATGATTATGAGCGTGATTGTGGAGACTTGCATAGGAGAAACATAGATTTGTGTGATGCCTTGCGTAGGAAGAATGAGAAGATGAAATGCTCTCTTACTAGGTTGAAATGTGGTATGGCTCATTGGAGGTCTCGTGCTTTGAATTCTTGCACTTCTTGTAACACCATGCATGCTAAAAATGATGCTTTGATTGCTTCCATTGCATGCTTGAAATCTGAAATTAAGGTGTTAAATTTCAAAGCTTCTTTGCCTTGCAAATCTTGCGATGCCTTGTGTGCTGCAAATGAGAAATTAAAAGATGAAGTTAATTGGCGCAAAATGCATGTTGAAGCTTTTAGAAGAGCATGCAACAATCTTGATTTTGAGAATGATGAATTGAGATCATCTCTTGCTAACTTGCAATCTGAAATTGACTTGTTGAAATCCAATGCTTCTATGTTTTGCAACTCTTGTGTTGCTTTGAATGATGAACTTGATACGGCTAGGAGTAAGATTGCTTTGTTAGAGTCAAGTGCTTCCCTACCATGTGTTTCTTGTGAGTCTTTGCTTGCTGAAATTAATGAACTAAAATTGACTCACACCACATGTGTAGATAAACTTGAGCATGCTAGGGCTGAAATTTGTGATATGAAATCCATGCCTTGTAGCAAGTGCTCTTTGTTGCTGGTTGAGGATGCTTGCCATACTTCTTGCAATGATGATAATGTTTTGCGAGATGTAAATGATGTTGCTTGTTCATGTGATTTCGTTTGCACCTCATGCATTGGTTTGGAAAGTGAAGTTTTGTCTTTGAAAAAGATGCGCGAGGATATGAGCGCTAAGTTGGTTGAGCATGATGAGATGAGTGCCAACCTTGAGAAAGAAAATGAACTCTTGCGTACCACATATGCTAAATGCATTGAAGAAGAAATCAATAATTTGAGAAATATGACATGTGGTACTTGTGAGCGCCTCAAGTCTCAAAATGAGGTTTTGCGCACAAGGTGCAAGAGTCTTTGTGCCAAGGGTTTGGATTCATGCTTCTCTTGTCACTCCGATGTTGATACTTCTAAATTTGCTTCTTCTAAAACGGAGTCGACTTCTTCTCTTGAGTGTGAGTCTTTGGATGGTGGTAAGTGTGCTAGTGCTTTGGATAGCTCTCCTATAGCTACTCCTAAGCTTGTTGCTTCTTTTGGTGTTGCCCAAGGTGATTTGAATGGAAAGGGTGCCTCCCACATATTTACTCATACTCCCAAGCCGAGGTTCCAATGCACCTTTTGCAAGAAGGATGGGCATACCATTGAGTTTTGCTTTCGCCGTGTCAAGCACGAGCGACGTGTGCGTGCCAAAGCTTTTAAGAAGCCACGTAGCCTTTCTCATGGCACGTGTGATTCTAACGTGGGCACCAAGTTGGATGTTGGGGTTGATGCTTCATGCTCTAAGTCCCAAGGGACATCCCACTTACAAGAGAATGGTGATTCATCCACTCGGACCGTGCCTCTCGATAGGCCTTTGTACCATTGCTCTCATTGTGGGAAGGATGGGCATCAAGAGAGTTTTTGCTACCGCCGGGCAAGGAAAATACGGCGAGGAGGTGCCTCTAGGCCTTTGGTTGTTCATAGTCCTTCTCATGGCATGAACACTTGTGAGCCTAAGAAGGCGCGATTTGTGGACGGGTTTTATGACACTCTTTCTAGTGAGTTAGGCCATGCTCGTGGACATGCTTCTAGTGTTTCTTGTGTTGGTCCGCGACATGCTTCCCGTGGTGCTTGTGTTGGTTCTTCTCCTACGACCCCGAAGGATATTTGCCTTTTTGCTCGTGGTAGCACTCGACTTTCTTCACGAGTGACTTCTTTAAGGTATGGTTCCAAGGGCGTTCGAAAGACTTTTCATTCCAACCGGCATTTGCATCATGCTAACCCACATGATAGGTTGTGTGCACCACTTACCCGTGTGACCAAATCTTGGATTCCCAAGTACGTGCTTGCTAACCCTTTAGATCCAAGGCTCGGTCTTTCTCGTCTCCTTGTGTGTAGGTATGGAGGCGCGGTTGGAGAACATGAGTTGGATGGGCTTGATCTCTGCCCGTGAGGAGATCAAGACAAGATGGTTCTCCACACCATTTTGGATGGCTCTTGAAAGCCTTTGTACACATGTATAGTGAGTTTTCTTTTCCCCTTGTCCTCTCTTGTATATACTTGTGTCTTGCTTGTGTGAAAACCATGGTAGGCTAGCCATCTTGTTCATGATAGCTTTGTGATCTTGAATATCTATCTTGCTATATTTGTATGATTTTATGGTGGGTGATATTTATGAACATCATGTCATGCTTTATGGTTGATTGCTCGGTTATGTCATGTTGTTCATCCATATCATTTTTGTCTAGCTCGATGGTACCTTTCTTGTTAGCATGTTTGTCCCCCATGTATATCTTGTCATGCTAGCTTTGTAATATATGTTGGTGGATGATCCATGTGATCTTGTATCATGCCTTTGTTTAGTTCTTGTATATTGTTTGGCATGTTGTTCTTTGGTATCATTTTGGTTTAGTGTTGTACCTTGTTGACATACTTTCTTGCCCATGCTTATTCATATTTGTGGAATTATATTACAATGCTCTATTTATGTTAATTGTTATTGTCAATGCATTGTGTAGCATGTTGTGAGCTTTCCTTGGAGTTTTGGGCTTGTCGTGTCTTCGGGTTGTGTTGTTGTTCCTCTTTTCGGTTGGTTTTAGAGTTTTCCTTGCTCTTTCTTTTCCTAGCTTTTTCTTTGTTAGTTGCCCTTGGTTGAGGGGGAGCTTGGCTTCTTTTGATAGGGAATTTGATTCCAAGAAGGGTTGTGGCTTTTTGGGCAGTCTTTGTGATCCTTCAATTGGTATTCCTTCTATGGTGTTCAATTGGGATCTTTGCGGTTTTGCAATTGGTACTTTTCTATGGTACTCAATTGGGACCTTTGGTGGCTCTTCTCACGCTTGGACCGATTCTTGGTTGGTGTGTTCCCTCGTGAGCTTTATTGGTGTTAAGTCAAGTTCCTTGTCTCCCTATGCATTTTGCATTGCATTTGTATCATATATCATGTTGTATAGACTTTGGTAGGTTTGACATTTGTATCTCGCATTCTGTCATATATCATGTTTCTTTTGATGTACATATCTACCTATGTTGCATTTGTATCATATTGCATTTTAGGATGATGAGATTCTTCCATATGCCTCATTTGAGTTTCTTTGGCTACTTGTGAGATATTGGTCATGTGTGTGGAGAAATGGCTATGTGAGGCTATGCTCTTGGAATATTTGAGATATATGTGTTGTGAGATAGCCTTTTTGAATCAAATGTTAATCTTGACTAAATCTGATGAAATGTGTTCCACTCATGTATAGTAGTATATCCATGTCACTTTTTGGTCTAAATGTGCCTTTCATGCTTAGATTGTGCTTGGATGTCTCTTTCTTGCATTTGGGCCAAAGGCCGATATCATTGTGAATGTTTAGCCTATGTTGCATTCATGGGGGAGCATAAGCTTCTTTTTGCCGCAAAGGCACTTCATGTACCATGAAATCAATCAATCTTGAAAAGAAGTGTGTATGCTTGAAAAATGCTCCATACATCATGTTTATGCTTAAAATGTCTTATTTTCACACATGGGTGCAAAACATGTTGCATGATGTTCACCAGTGGAGAAGTCTCCCCGAAGTGGACACACGGCTCATGAGCTTTAACATGACATGCTTTGCTTTATGGGTGTTTGCAATGATCTTTTGTTAAGAATTTGATCTCCTTGTATGATCTCTGGATGATATGCATGTTTTTGGCTAGAATATGACATGGATAGGCCTTTAAATTTGAAGTGAGTCATCTTTTGCTAAAATTGCTCAAATCTGAAAATTTGCTTTGTCACATGCCTATATTTCCATATATTGCTTGTGGCAATGCTTTGACTATGCTATGACTCATATGTGTGCTCTTTGTCTCACTTCTAGCCTTTGACACTAGATTTGGCCTATTTGAGAAGCTCATGTAGATGTTTATATGCTTTGTCTTACATTCACGCATTTTCACCTTGATTCATACATTGTCAACAAGGGGGAGAAGAGGTGAGCTTAATGAAAATTTCGGGAAAGCGCATCTAAAATTTAGAAGTTTGCATCCACATGTTCGGGGGGAGCTTGCATTTGTGTAGGGGGAGTTTTGGTGAGTTTCCTTTGTTTGCTCGAGTTGTGCTTTGGTGGTTGCTTTTTACTCTATCACGTGTCTTTAGGGTGAGCTTTGTATGCTCTTTGTCCCTAGTGCATGTGTTTAGGGGGAGCTTGTGAGCTTGGTGTGCTCTTTTCTCTATCTCATAAGTTTAGGGTGAGCTTTGTATGCTCTTTGGCCCTAGTTTATGTGTTTAGGGAGGAGCTTGTGAGTTTTGTGCTCTTGTGCCGGTGGTGTTGAGCCCCTTTGCCTCTTCTTGAGGAGCCGACGGTTGACTTGTGTTTTCGGTTGTCACATGATTGGTGTTGAGCCCTTTGTGTCTCTTCTCGAGGGATCGTGTGATTTCGCTTGTCCATGATCGGTGTTGAGCCCTTTGTGTCTCTTCTTGAGGGATCATGCATTCTTGTCTCGGTTGTGTCGAGCCGTTGCCCATGTCTTTGGGGACCAAGACATTGAGTTGGTCTTTATGGTTTCTCTCATGCCAAGTGACCTTGTTCTTTGCTCTTGTGTGGTTTTCTTTCACTTGGATGAGTTGTTCGGCCTTTGCCCTCTCAAACCATTTCTTTGTGCTCAATTGTTGTCAATCCACTCCTCAAGGGGGAGAAATTTGGAAAATCAAGTGGATATGAACCTTGATTTGATGGTGATGAGTGGTTGACAAGTGTTTTGGTAAGAGTTTTATGGCACTTTGGGTTGAGCATTTTGGTTTGATGGCTTTTAGGGATTGCATGTTGGTAGTGTGTCTCTTCGATTGCGCTTAGCCTTTGTGCTTGCTTTGGTTTCGAGAGGAATTTGTCGGAGCATGCTTTTATCCCTTCTCACTTCAAGTGGCCTTTTGTTTGCTTTTTATTGGCTTTGTGGCGCTTGAATGAGTTCTTGTTTGCTTTTTGACCTTCTTTTGTCAATGCACTCATCAAGGGGGAGATTGAGGAATCAAGTTGAGAAGCACCTTGGTCCATGTGTGATGAGTGATTGACCGGATGGTTTGAAGCTTTGTGTGTGTAGTGTTGAATTGTGTTGTGTGTGTTTTATTTTGTGTATTTACCTTATTGTTTATGTGGTGTTTTGTCAATGCACTCGTGAGGAGTGGTTCACAACTTTGTGTGGACTGACTCTTGGCCTAGTATTGCAGGTGTTGGTTGCGGCTTGGTTTGCGTTGGTGCAGGTGAAGAACATGCGCGAAAGGTCTTAGCCTTGTGGGGCCTTCGAGGAGTGGAGAGACAAGTAGGCTTGGTTCGAGGGACCCGGTGGCCGATGGGATCAAGTGCGAGCCGCATGGTGCAAGAAGAGCAAGACGAAGTCGTGGACATGGAGACGGTGCATCGGTAGTGGCCAAGTCAATGAACGAGGCAAGACTGAGTAGACCGTCCGGGCGCCGGAGGTGAAAGGCTTGGCGGGCTCGACGCTTGGCGTGGTGAGGCCGGGCCATGTACGCAGGGTTTGGTGGTTTGGCCACAAAACCATCGGAGGAGGGTTTCTCGGTTTGGGCCTCAAAACCGAGCCCGAGGGCCTGGCGTGACGGAGACGGTATCCGGGTGCGTCGGGAAGCTTCGAGGCGGGCGACACGCGACATGATCTAGGTGCTTGCATCGGGAGGACGTGAAGGCCTGATGGATGCGCGGCCGTCCGATGGTGAACTTCATGTGTTGACCAATATGCCCCTGCGAGGGCTTTTGTTGTACTCCTAGTGTAGGGGCACTTCGGTCTTTTCCGGAGGGCCTATATATAGGAGGAGGGGGCTGAATTTTCAGCCAACTCTTGGGCTAGTAGGCTGCGGTACTCTTTCATTTTGGAGTGCTTTGGGAGAGAGGGAGAGAGGAGAGAGTGGCTCTTTGATTGGAGCTTTTTGCCATCTTAGATTTGGATTCTAGGAGTGGCTTGTAATCGATTGGACAAGATATTCATAGTGAATTCATCCTCTAAATCTTGTGCTAATCTTTCTATTCCCGAGTTGCTCTTGTTGCATTTTCGGAGCTCCTTTTGTGCTATTTTCGTGCTTGACTTGTTTCATCGATTTGAGGGCGTAGCTATCCGGATTTCTTTGAGGGGATCATGGGTGAGTGCTTTGTGCCTCTTTGTGGATGATCTTGACCCCTCAAACGCCGGATTTGGCCTTCGATTCGTTGACTTTTGGATGAACCCTAGGTCATAGTGTTCTTGGCAAGGATTTGCGATTCTGGTAGTTGTAGGATGTTTGAGGCTGTAATTTTTGGGGCATAACCTCTCCTTGGGGTGTTCATCATCTCACCAAAATTTCGTCACAAGACTCCTTGTGGTTTGGGAGATCCATCGATTGAAGTTTGAGGTTGTTTCTCGTGTTCCTCGGTTGTGCTGATTCGCACCTGGTGGACTGTCCGCGAGGTCACCGCGGACCGTCCGCGAGGTGCCTGACAGCCCAGCTGTTCTTCGTGTTCTTGCGGGTTCTTGAGCGCCTCTCTTTCGATTCATTTTGTCGGTGAGTTTTTGGTGCATGAAGTTTGCGGATGGTCCGTACTAGAGTGTCGGACGGTCCGTGACGAGGCGGACGGTCCGCGGGTCCATCACGGACGGTCCGTTTTTCTCGGTGCAGTACTGGAGGTTCGGGTAGCAATTTCGGACGGTCCGTGCCCTCCTCGCGGACAGTCCGCGCCCTCCTCGCGGACAGTCCGCCCGGACACTGCGGACGGTCCGCCTGGTGCTTTCCAGATTGCCTAAGTCCCTTGCTTTTTGAGTTGTGCTTCCGCGTTGGATTGGTTTGGGACTTGTTCCTAGGCTTCTTGGTGGTTCCTTTGAGGTTGTTTGAGCCCTGTTTGGGATCTTGTTTGTGCTTGTGGGTTCGTGGAGTTGCGATTGGGGTATAGGCCGAATTCAACCAAAGAGAAGAATTTTTATCGGCTCCCATTCACTCCCCCCCTCTCTGGTCGCCCGAATCGTTTCTTCATCATCAGGCAAAGATATTGTCATGACAAAGGCTTGGTGGAAGGAAACATCAAAGGTATGTGGCTGAAATGGGTTGTTTCTTTACTGTCATGCTTCAATTATAGAAAATAAAAGGTTGCACCAGATTCAAGATTAGAGGCATCCAGAATGAGGACCAATTGGAAATTATGTTTGAAGACATTCGTAACACCGGTGATGACCATTGGTGTGCCTCTAGTGGTGTAGCACCTTCCCAATTCAGCCCTCCAACATCTCCCATTCATGTTTATGACCAAGATGAAGCTGTGAATGTAGAGAATGATAGTGAGCCAGAAGAGAAAATACCTACAAGTGCAAAAGGGAAGAGAGGTAAAGGGGTTGATAACATCAAAGGAAAGAAACCGAAGACAAATACAGGTCATTGGTTTCATGAACAGTTGAGCAAGATTGTTGTGATGAATGAGAGAACATCTGCTTCTTGTGAGTCAATTGCAAGGAAGGAGGACAATTCTAGTTGCTCCATCAAGGATGTCATGGCGTTGGTTAAGAAATGTGGTGTCGTTCCATCCACAAATAAACATTTCATAGCATCTATTGTGTTTACCAAAAGGGCTGAAAGAGAGATGTTTATGACCTTGGATACTCATGAAGAGAGATTTGAATGGTTGACAAGGAAGCATGAGTGGATGACAAGAAATGATGTGGCTAAGTAGAAAGCATTTCTTTGCTTCTTAGCATGATCATTGATCCTTTTAATTTGAACTATTTGTGATTTATTTAACATGTTGTTTTTCTATGATCCGTATGGTACAATTTAGTGAGTTGTAATAATTTTACTCTATGGTTTCTCATGATCATTTTCTGTAATAACACTACTATTTTTAATGAGTGTTCTCATGTTGTTTACCTCATGCACAGATCTGATTGTTCTTCTCATAAGAGTGATAATAGTGGTTCTGGTGATGATTGGGCTATGAGAACTATATCATTTATGAGGGCTTCTCAGAATAATCTATTTGCTATTGCTCTTATTGCCTCCAAATATTTCATGACCTATCATGACAGGAATGATCCTATAACTCCAATACAAACTGGTTTTAGTTGGACTATGGAGAGACTTAACACTGGCCGAAGCCCTAAGATGTTCAGGATGGATTCACATCTATTTTACCAGCTTCATGATTTGCTGGTGAGTACCTATGGTCTCCAGTCATCTTTGCATATCAATTCCATGGAATCACTTGCTATGTTTCTCGTTATATGTGGGCATGGTATGTCCAATAGTGCAATACATGGAATTTTTAGCCATTCTGGGGAGACCATCAGTAGAAAATTTGACGAGGTCTTGCATTGTGTGGTGGCTGTGTGTGAGGACTACATAAGGTCGATTGATCCTAACTTCCGTACAACACACCAAAGAATTACTAATGATCGTAGGATGATACCATACTTTAAAGATTGCATTGGAGCTCTTGATGGTACTAATATTTTGGCAACACCACCTCCTCATGATGTCGTTAGATACATTGACCGAACTGGAAAAGCGGCAAAAAATGTTCTTGCTGTTGTTGATTTTGACTTGCGATTCACATATGCATCAATTGGACAACCTGGATCTATGCATGACACTAATGTGTTGTTTCATGCTTTAAGGCATGATCAGGACACGTTTCCGCACCCCCAACAGGTATGATTATCGGTTCTACTCACAAAGTCACAAGTTTGCACATGAAAATTATTCACCAATAGCTCATATAATTTTTTACTTTATTTTAGGAAAATATTACGTTGTTGATTCCGGATATCCATATAGGCCTGGATACTTGGCACCATTCAAGGGTACAAGGTATCATGTTCCATATTGGAGGAGGGGTCCTGCTCCAAGTGGTGAGCATGAACACTTTAACCATTTGCATTCAAGTATTCGCAATGTCGTAGACCGTGCTTTTGGTTTGTTAAAAATGAAGTGGAGATTACTTCTCAAGATGCCTAGTTTCCCAATGGAAAAGCAAAAGATGATTGTTGCTGCAACCATGTGCCTCCATAACTTCATTTGTGAGAATAGTTTGCAAGATAAACATTTTACCAAATGTGACTGGGATCCAAATTATGTGCCCACTATACCGGAAAGGTATATAAGAAGTCGACGGATCCAAAATGCAGGAGACACATCAACGCCAGAATCTAGCGATTTGTCTATGGATAGGTTTCGTGATGACCTTGCACGAGCAATATTTCTTTCTAGATCATGAGCATGTATCCTTGGTTGTATGATTTATGTGAGGATTGACTTTCCTTAAAAAATTACCGTACAATTATGAGAAGACAAATTATTATTAACTAACCAATATCTCTATTTATTTATTTATTTTTATATATGTTTATTTATTCCCACATGACTTAAAAGGTTTAAACGTAATACAAACATATAATTGAGCAAATAAACATGTCACATTGCAAGGGCATATTAGACATTTCACCTCTTCTTTCTATTCATGAAAACCAGCATGAAGCCGTTTTGCCAAACGTTTTGTAAAACGGCTCCAGCTCCACCAGAGGAGCCGGAGCTGGAGCCGTTTTTGGTGGAGCTGGAGCCCTCCCAAACAGGCCCTTAGTTTAATCTGAAAGCAACATCTAATATACACTTATCATCATGTTAAGATATACCTCTGCATTTCTAGTGTCGTCGATAGAGATGGATCTTATATCCGTTTCTAGACGATGATGTTAGCAATGTCAACAAGCATTTTTGGCGCTGTTCCCGGGGAAAGAAAGTCTAAGCTTAGATGAAAAAGTTCCAGTAATAGCATACATGCATCTCTCACACATAATGTATCGAGAATCCAAATTATCATTGCTTAAACAGACTTACCCTTGTTCTTTCCACTTGTGTCTATATTATTTTAGGGTAATGTATGAATAAGAATCTTCTAAAAAACTTCGTTTCAGATCCAGAGAAAATCTTAAGGAAGGCAAAGTCAAAGCTCAGGTCTCCTGATTCTCAGCCCACGACTTCTTCCATGGGAGATTCAATAGCGTGAAGCTTAACACCCATGTTTGAAGTAATGGCAAACAAGTCCCTACACGTATACTTCGCACCGACCCCGGACAACATTCGTACTGGTCCGACAGTCACTATAGGAAATGCTGCTTTTGAGCTCAATGCTGCACTGATCAACATGGTACAAGCTAGCCAATTTTGTGGAAAAGCTCATGAAGATGCTAACAAACACCTTCAAAAATTCTTAGAGATATGTAGCACCTTCACGATTAAAGATGTGCCAAGTGATGCAATCCGACTTCGTTTATTCACATTCTCATTATTTTGGCGAGTGAAGAAATGGTTTTACTCCAACAAAGACAAATTTACAACTTGGACATTATGTTCTACTGCCTTTCTGGCAAAGTTCTTTCCCATAGGTAAAACCAATGCCTTATGGGGGAAATTTTCAAGTTTCCAGCAACAACACGAGGAATCTATTCCTGAAGCATGGGAGCGCTTTCAAGACTACATTTAAGATTGCCCACGTCATGGAATGGAAAACTGGTTGCTCTTACAGACCTTCTACAATGGGCTCTCTACCAACACCCGTGAAACGATGGATGCTGCAGCCGGAGGTGCTTTCCTGTCCCTTACACCTACTCAAGCTACTAACCTTGTGGAAAAGATGGCGTCCAATCAAGCTTGGAACGAGGAACGTCAACCCCACAAGAAAGAAAGAGGAATGTACTAGCTCAAGGAGGTTGACATGCTGTCTGCCGAAATGGATTTACCGATGAAGAATCTTGAAGACAAAGCCCCTGAGAAGAAGGAAGTCATGCAACTCTTCGAATCCCGCATGACCTGTGAAGAGTATGGAAACCCTGGACACTCAGGGAGTCAATGCCCTCAGCTGGAGGAGGACATGAACTACATCAACAATAACAACCAATATTGTCCCCAGCAGAATCAAGGATGGACTTAGCAGAGGACCAACTACCCAGGTAACTATTTAGGTAATTATCAAGATAATAATTCTTCCAATAATTTCTCACCTTTAAGAGACTTAGTCCAAAACCAGGGTAGAATTATGGATAATCTGTCTAAGAAGTTAGCTTCCAATGATAAAATGCTCGAAACTATTAGTAATAAAATGGAAATTTTTTCTTCTGCCCTCAAGAACCAACATAGCTTTAATAAAATGCTAGAATCTCATATTTCTCAGCTGGCATCATCTGTTCCCACGGCTAATCCAGGTAGGATTCTGGGCCAGCCGGAAGAATTAGAATATGCAAATCTTGTTGATATCTATTCTGCAGATCTGTGTTCGAGTAAGACAGAAGAAGGCCCAAGATGGACTGACTGGGGCATGCCCGCCAAAAGAGGAGATCCAGGAAGGCCCGTCATCACCATCACTATTGGAGCCAACACCTTCAAGAATGCACTTTGTGACTTTGGGTCTAGCGTCAGCATAATGCCTAAAGTAATATATAAGAAAATCAATGGTTCACCTTTATTGTATACAACCATGTGCTTGCAGCTTGCAGACCTGTCACTATGCCACCCAAAGGGCATCCAAGACGACGTATGTCTGGGGTAGGACGCTCCTATGTGGCTGCCGACTTCATTGTTGTCGACACTGGGGGAAGTGAGAATGCTCCAATTATTTTGGGACGTCCTTTCCTTGCCACAACCAAAGCCATCATCTACACCGACACCGCTAAGATCGTCTTCACCATCAGAGATTCAATTTCAAGAACAAGATCCTAAAAGCTCCTGCACACCCCCGATATCCTTATCCTCAAGAACATGAGCCAGTTGTTGAGAAGAAGAGAAGAGATAGAAGGAGGAATAAGGAGAATAATCGACCTCAACTGCATGTGGAAGAAGTTTGGATGATCAACACGATTCAATCAGAGAATAAGAACTTGTTCCCTTCACCATTACGGCCAAAGCTTGAAGACCCTAGAGTTCCATCAATCCATTGCTCCATCAATCAATGGAACTTCCAACGAGTTGTTTGCGACACGGGATCGGGCATCAACCTAATGTCTAAGGTAACCTATGAATTAATATATGCTGACCTGCCTTTGTATTCCATATATATAGTGTTGCAGATGGCGGATCAATCACAATGGTTCCCAGAAGGAATTGCACAAGATGTACTTGTCAAGATAAAGGACCACTATGTCCTGACTGACTTTTTAGTCATAGACATGGGAGATGAGAAAGATCCTCCCATCATGCTTGGAAGACCGTTCCTGAACACAACAAGAGCAATCATCTACATCAGGACTTGCGATATCCACTTCTAGTCCACAACTGAAAAGGTATGCTGCTACTTCTGTAACATCCTGGAATTTTCTCCGGAATGTTAGCAATGCAAAAATGTGGATTTCAAAATTTCTATTTGAAATTGAGTGCATAATTAAGATGTAAGGCTGTCTTCTTTGAACCTTCCCTGAATTCCTAGATTTATTTTGAGTAAACTAATTAAATTTAGGAATTATAAAATGCTAGTGTAAGAACCTGGGAGTTTATTGGATTTGTTTTGGATCTTACTTGTGTGGGATTCGAATTCGGATGTTAATTCAAATTTGGATCTAATGTTTGAATTGGGTTTAGGAAAGGAACCTTTGCAACTTGGGCCTCAACTCAATGCACTGAGTCCTCTAGAGCACGTCAAGCTGCTCCCTCTACTTCGCCTAAACCGCCAGCCTACCTATCCCTTTCGGCCCAACACAGCCAGCCGGCCCGTCTACCACCCACCTCTCTTCTTGTTTCACCGCCACGTGGGACCCGCCGGTCAGGCCTTCTCTCCCTTTCTCCTTGCCGTCTTCCCCGTGACGAAACCGTGGGGGCAGGGGAGGCGACGCAAGCATCCGCGCCGGCCCCATGGCCGCCGCCCCCCTACAGCGCTGGCGCGCTGGATGGCCTCCGCGTTCCCCCTGTGCCGCATCTGCACCGCCCGCTCCAGTGCCCTCAAAGCCTAGGGCGCCACCCTATAAAGTCGCCCCAACCAGTCTTCCCTGTACCGAGCCGCCGCCTTGGGGATTTCCCCTGAATCCGCCACCTCCACCAAAAATCAGAGGGGGAAGAAGGGGAGGAGGAAGGGAGGAGCTGGAGTCGCTGGGGGAGAGGGAACTGGAGGCCGCCCGTGGGAGAGCCCGAAGCCGTCGCGCCGCTGGACCACCTGGTCGCCACCCGCCCGCGGAGCGAGGTCGCCGGGACGGGGGCGCCCGTGCGTGGACCGCGGAGCCAGAGCTGTTCAAGCCGCCGACGATCGCCCCTTCACCGAGCCGAACCCCCTGCTTCCTCTTCACCGTGCTGCTCGCCTGCCTCAGCCCGAACTGCGCTGAGCCCGGTTCTACATCCATCTTCCCCGAGCGCTTCAACACCGCCTCGCCACCGCATCCTTGGACCCGAGGTGAGCACCACGTTTCCCTCCTCGCTGTGGAGTTTGGCCTTCGTGCCGAGCAGAGAAAAGAGGGCCAAGCCCGTGGTTTCATCTGTGCCGTTCTTGGACCGCTGTCCCTCACCGCGCCGCCGCGCAGACCCGCCGTCGTCTGAGAGCCGACCATCGAGCCGAGTCGGTCGCATGCAGGTGCCGCTGCTGTCATCGCCGCGCGCGCTCCTTTGCCTTGCAGTTGTGTCGTTCCTTTGTTCGACGTGCATCGCCGAGCTTCGATTTTCCGCCGGCCCCCACACGCTGAGCACCCCACCGTCGAGCGAAGGCCCTGCCTTTCTTTGGCCAGGGGTCGTGTGAGCACAGACCCTCATCGTGCGCACATCCCCGCTTGCCGTCCACCCGTCTCTGTCCCTTGCCAAGAGCATGTCGTCGGCGTTGTGCCGTCACCATGGTTGCATCGCTGATGATTTGCCTGCACACACCACCACCGGGCCAAGGTCCTGTTCTTCCTGGTTGAACCTGTGCACGCGCACTCACGTGCCCGCGAGGCCGTTCGCCGGCATTTATGCCTAACCAGCGCCGCCGGTCTGTTCCTCGCCATCCCCCTTTCTTTTTTCCCTTGCCTAGTGCACGCCATCAGTTTCGTGTCGCCGTAATGGCCGCACCGTCGGTGTTCAACACGCACACGAACGCAGGCTACCGAGGGGCCGAGCCCCTGCTTCACCTATCTGTGACCATGCTCGACGTTCCGCCGTGCCGTCACCGCGAACCCCAACGCACCGGCGCACGTGTGTCCGTCGAGCCATCGACCCCAAGTTCGAACCTTTTTGGTCGCCTTGACCCTGAACACCGCCTCGCCTAAATCTGCTCGTTGTGCTCTTGTCTCTGTGTCGTCGCCGTGCACGCGCCGTCGGTTTTGTGTCGCCCTCGTGGCCAGGCCGCCGACGTTTGCACAAATGCCAACGCATACACCTGAGGGGTCGAACCCCTCTGCTCTCCTTGTCCAACCCATGTACGCACGCCCTCCAGGGTGAGACTCTGCCTTCCTAGCCGAACGAGCGCACACGCCCGCATGCACGCGCGCGAGAGAGCGACCACGCCAGCGTGGACACCCTAGTCCTTGTCGTCGTGCCACCCCACTTTGCCGCGCTACACCCGGTCTCACGACTGCACGATGCGCGTGTCGCCCATACCACGCCCTTGTGCTTGTCGGGCGAGCCGTTGATGCTCTGTTCGCATGCTGGCACGCACACCTCTCGTTCCTCCGCCTCGCCGGCACTTTGTCCACCGCCGGGGATCCTTGTTTCCTGACCGCCGTGCGACCTCGTCACCGTGGGTCGACGCCGGCCAAGACCGCTCTTTTCTCTACCCTATCGGTGCCCTAGCATCTCTTTTCACGCTTCGTGTCTTACTTTGTCCAACCGCGCGCACACACACGCCCGTGTGAGGGACGTCGACACTGCGCGAGGAACCACGCCGCTGAGCCGTCTTCGTCATCCGAGGCTTTGCCCTTGTCGCGACTGCGTCGCCGTCCTTCTTGCTCTCGCCATCGTGGCTGAGCCACCGGCACTCACCCGCGCCAACCCTGTCATCGCCTTGCACACCTCGAGCGAAACTGAAGCACCCAGTTCGCGACCGCCCCATCGCTCTACTTCATCTCGCTGCCGAGGACGTCCTTCCGCCTGGGCGCATGAGCGTCAAGCCAAGGCAGTGCACGTGTTCGTCCACACGCACGCACGCAGGCGAACACACCGGCGTGCCACCGCGAAGCTCGCCGCCGTGGCCAAGCCACCGACATGCCTGTGTGCTCAAGTGAGGACATGGACGCCGCCTTTGGCCGACCAATGCTCACTCACGCACGCGAGGGCCGAGGCCTCGCCTTTTTGTTGCCAGACCTCGTGTGAACTCAAACCCTCGCCGCCGACCTTCTTATCGTCGCCAGACAAGCCCCGTCCTTGATCATGATCTTCTGTTCGCAAGACGACGTCCCCGCCATGTAGTCCGCTGTCTCTGTCAACCATCGCCGCGCCGGGCTGCTCTCTTTCGCCACCGGAGTTCTGCTCACACACACTCGCACTCGAGGGAATCGAGCCCTGCTCTCCCTGTCCAAACGGTGCACACACATGTTCACGCGCACGCACGCCCTCGCAAGTGAGATGCCATGCCGCCGCGGACACCCTAGTCGCGACGCCGCGGAGCTCGAGCCGCACCGAGCCGTTTACCGTCGCGCCGCCGTGCTCGTCTGGGAGCTTCATCTCACGGCCGCACGCTCGTGCATGCGCTCGACCAAGCTATCGCCTTTGCTCCCCTTGCTCGAGTCCAGTGAACACATTCACGCGTGTGAGCCGAACCTAACCGCCGCTCAGCCTGTCTCGACCGGAACCCCGTCGTCAAGAGCATCCTTTCCGCCGAGGCGCGCGAGCGCCGGACCAACTCGTGTACGCGTTCTCTCTCAGGCACGCGAGCGCATACAACCTCATCGACGTCGACCACCCTAGCCTCGTTGCCGAAACCTTCTGCTTTGCACTGCGCGCCAAGCTGCTCTCCGTCACTGTCGTGCCGAGTTTCCGACCAAGGCAACCCTTTTCTTTGCTTAGGTGGATTCCTAGGTGTACCAGAGCCACGTCGAGTCGCGTGAACTCGAGTCACCGACCAACCTCGCCGCCAACGAGCCTCTTATCCGCTCGCCGCTCCTCTGGGACTTACCATCGAGCACCTGGCGCCCACACCAGAGCCCCGTAGGGGATAGTTGCACACACGCGCCCACACGCCTTCGTTACCGTAATGGATCCTGTCGGATCTAGTGCGTTCAACCAACCACAAAAGCAACACACCTCTGCCGCTCAACTGCGAGCCGCAGCAGATCCGACCGAGATCATTTGTGGCAGCCACACCTTCAGCCATGTGGGCAACCACTTGTGCATGGGTCAGCTTATAGCTACCTATGTGGCAGCCATGTGAGCTCAAAGAGCTAGCTTGCAGCCCGCCTGTAGATAGCTTAGAGCCCTTTTGAGCCGGCCATTAGCTAGCTTATACTTAAGTGTATTTGTGTATGCGTATTTTATTTTTCAGAAAATGTATTTTGCCTTTGGAAAATCCTAGAAAACTCATTTCAACTCCGAAAATTGTGAAACCTTTTCCAAAGCTCTTCTAAAATTATAAACTCCGTGTTAGGCTAGTGTTCGCTCTCTTTTGGCTCTTAATTGTTGTTCATTTGGAGTTAATTGCAATAGGACCCGCCTTTATTTTGATTACGTGTTAATAGGAGCAGCTGGAGCCGGGGAGCTGAGCTCGGAGATCGACTACACCGACGACTACTCGCACGCAGGTGTTCACGCCCGACTGATTTTGAAACACCTATTAGGCATTGCTTTGTAGTATGCTAGCGCTTTACTTTAAATGCATGATGATGATGAACCTTGCACTGCCTTCTTTAATTATCCTGTCCTTGATTGTCCTACTACTATATGTATATAAGCGTGTATATGCGCTGAGCTTCGCGATGCATGTGTTTGGGATGGGAATAGTGGTTCTTGGCGTGAGTGGGGTAATACCGGCAGGAGAAGGCGTTTTGGGTACTTTGGCAGGGGTGAGCTCGAAACAACCGATCTGGGATCGGGGATAGGGGTGCACTCCTTAGTGTATCCCTACTTTGACGGTTTTTGGAGCATAGGCGTTGGGGTTTTACTTGCGGAAGGAGGACATGAGCTTGCCCCGGTCTGAAACCGAGTGGATCAACTTGTCGATAGGACTTTCGTACACACCACCTCACCGAGCATGGGGATAGGGCCGAGTTGAGCTCGGCAAGTGCGGAACCATACCTGCTTAGGATGGATAGCGGGGTAGCAGTGGGGGAGCGGTGGAGGAGAGACCACCCTCTCAGAGCGACTCCCGTGTGGCCACACGGGGGCATTTCACAGTTCCGGTGCGATTCCTTTTGCGGGGGATTCGCTTTGAGGGATGGATGCAGGATGGGATCATAACTACCGAGAGTTCACACGGTAGGGTGGGCTCGGTTGGCTGATCACCGCCGGGTGCCATCCCGAGTTGGGTACAGGTGTACATGCTCAGCAGAGTTTCGATCTATATGTATAGACGCGTCCTCGGTCATGGACAAACCTTGAAGACATGTTAGTTCCTCATGTTTTGGGATTTCTACCTCCCCCTGTAGTTGAGAGTGTGGTGAGCCGTGGTTGCAGTCGGCTAGAGGAGAGTGGCTCCCTCTACCTCGTCGATCCGATTGCAATCATTGAGGTGCGAGGAGAGGAAGTTCTCGCATCGACCCTAGATGGAGATAGGTTGTGGAGACGGGGCCCTGGGGTACCAGGTGGTTCCGAGCTGTATCTGAGAGATTGGTTTGGGACCTATATGGAGATGATTTCTGTTTATGCTTTGCTGCTGCTGCATAGGAAACGTGAGCTTCTACCTTGCCTCTTTTCTTACCCTTTAGAAGATAGGCCACTTAAAGCTGCATACAGTCGGTGATGTGAACCTATCCCACTCCTTGGGGATAGACTTTGGGTCTGCAGGGATTGAGTCCGACTAAGACAACAACGCTGACGGATGGTACGACTAAGGGATGCGTCGCTTCGCTCAAGGATGCCTGTGGGCGTGAAGAACAGAAGATGGAGACCCTTCTGAGATGCTAGCTACCGCAGCGTAGAATTTTACTCTGATTCAGCCTTGAGGCTTGTAATGTTGTACTCCATTATGGACATGTAATAAATTATGTACTAATATTTGTGTGAAGCGATGTACGGTTGTGATTTACCTGCTGTGATGAGATCTGTACACGATAGCCACTGATCCCGGGACTATCGCAAAGGTACAGGGACTCGGGTTTTCCTCATCGAAAATCCGGGGTTGTTACAGGTGGTATCAGAGCCAGGTTGACCGTAGCGCGTATCCCTAGAGATGGCCGATAGTAAATAAGGATTCTATACATTTCCTTCCTTTATATAAACCCCTTGAATTATTTTATAAATTCTTTCTTACCTACGAGCTTCAACTTTTCTCATGAGGACACGACCTTTGGTTGAGAACTTATCCTGAACACGATGAAGTGGAGCAGTGTTGAAACACCATACTAGACACAACCCCTGGGAGACCTTTTAACGATAAACTAGATCGTTGACGTGCTCGCAACCTCTGAGGCCTGAGTCACCCTCGAGGAAGCTTATATGAGTATCTATCATGTTTGCTGAGTGTTTGGCTCTTAATGGAGTTTATTGTGTTTTAATGCATCTTCCCATTGAGTGATAGGATATATAATTAGTGATATTTTCATGCTTGTGTCTGACTCATTAGTTGGTGAGTGACGTTGTCTAGAGTTTTGCTTCCCTAGTCATGTTTTCCAAAAGGATATCGATCCGAAGGTCAGGTCGCCTGCTGGCACGCTTTGAAGAAGCTGCCAAGGAAGAGGAAGTTCCACAGGGTCGTGGCCGTGCCGCCGCCACCGCCACCCGAGGGCCCTGAAGCTGATGACGAAGAGAAGGAAGCTGAGCCCGAACCGGAGCAAGGCCAGCCTGAGCCGAAGCAGCTGCCATCGCCGACACCCAACTTGGTGGACGTGATGGCCCTGCACACTCAGCTGATGCAGAGGATGGCGGAAGCCCTGGAGCACCGAGGCTATGGTGGGAACCGCAATGCCCCACTGGGGGAGGACCTCACGAAGAAATCGAGGGGTTCATCTGACTGAAGGCCCCCACCATCGGCTACTCGGACAAGCCGCTCGATGCTGACGACTGGCTGAGGGTAATCGAGACCAAGCTCGACCTCACTGTGTACACTGGAGAGGAGTGTGTCGCCATCGCCGCGCACCAGCTAGAGGGTTCTGCGAAGTCTTGGTGGGACAACCACGCCGCCAGCCACCTGAACCCAACTTTCATCACTTGGCTGGAGTTCTGTGAGGCGTTCCGCAAGCAGTACCTGCCCAGCGAGATGATGGTCCAAAAGACTCAAGAGTTCTGCACCATGACACAGGGTGCGATGAGAGTGGAGGAGAACGAGCACCACTTCATGAAAATGATGCGCTACGCTCCCAAAGACACTAACACTGACCAGAAGAAGCAGTTCTGGTTCCTGCGACGCCTTCACCACGGCCTTCGCCAAGGACTAAAGGCAAGTGAGCACAAGTACCTACGCCACCTCGTGATCCGCGCCATCATGCTCAAGGACGAGAGAAGGGGTCGTGAAGGCCACATAAAGGACAGGAAGAGGATGGGAGATCGAGGCCACTTAGACCGATCATCCCAGAGGCTGAGGGATGGGCCAACCAACATGATGAGAGGGAATTTCCGCTCAGGGACTAACCAGCATAGAAGCAACTTCGGAGGAGGCAACAACTACTACTCAGGAGGAGGAAGCTTCAATTACTAGCAGCAAGAGGATACATCCGTTCATAGTCGAGCACTCCAAGACCCAACATCAGAGAGTTCACCCCGACTTGCTTCTCCTGTGGCAAGCTTGGGCAAGTCCTTCCAATGCCCCGACAAGAGGACCGCAGCTATGCCCGCAAAAGCACCGACTCCGGGAGGAGGACATCCTCAGTCTACTCCTCAGCAATCTGCAAGCCGTGGGAGGTTTACCCACCTGAAGGAAGGAAAAGCTACCAACGCTTCTGCCACCGCGATCGGAGAGTTTTAAGTTGGATCACTTCGGCTCTAACTCTTTTTGATGCTAGAGCAACTTGTTTCTTCTGTTTTCTCATCTCTTCAAAAACAGGGAGTCAGCTCTTAATCTCGGGGACGAGATTCTTGTGAGGGGGGGAGTTCTGTAACATCCTGGAATTTTCTCCGGAATATTAGCAATGCAAAAATGTGGATTTCAAAATTTCGATTTGAAATTGAGTGCATAATTAAGATGTAAGGCTGTCTTCTTTGAACCTTCCCTGAATTCCTAGATTTATATTTTGAGTAAAATAATTAAATTTAGGAATTATAAAATGCTAGTGTGAGAACCTGGGAGTTTATTGGTTTTGTTTTGGCTCTTACTTGTGTGGGATTCAAATTCGGATGTTAATTCAAATTTGCATCTAATGTTTTAATTTGGTTTATGGTAATAAGAAAATAGGAAAGGAACCTTTGCAACTTGAGCCTCAACTCAATGCACTAAGTCCTCTAGAGCACCTCAAGCTGCTCCCTCTGGTTCGCCTAAACCGCCAGCCCGCCTATCCCTTTCGGCCCAACACAGCCAGCCGGCCCGTCTACCACCCACCTCTCTTCTTGTTTCACCGCTAAGTGGGACCCGCCGGTCAGGCCTTCTCTCCCTTTCTCCCTGCCGTCTTCCCCGTGATGAAACCGTGGGGGCAGGGGAGGTGACGCAAGCATCCGCGCCGGCCCCATGGCCGCCGCCCCCCTGCAGCGCTGGCACGCCGGATGGCCTCCGCGTGCCCCCTGTGCCGCATCTGCACCACCCGCTCCAGTGCCCTCAAACCCTAGGGCGCCGCCCTATAAAGCCACCCCAACCAGTCTTCCCTGTATCGCGCCGCCGCCTTGGGGATTTCCCCCGAATCCGCCGCCTCCACCAAGAATCAGAGGGGGGAAGAAGGGGAGGAGGAAGGGAGGAGCTGGAGTCGCTGGGGGAGAGGGAACTGGAGGCCGCCCGTGGGAGAGCCCGAAGCCGTCGCGCCGCTTGACCACCTGGTCGCCGGCCTGCAGGTGAGGTCGCCGGACGAGGGACGCCCGTGTGTGGACCGCGGAGCCGGAGCTATTCAAGCCGCCGACGACCGCCCCTTCACCGAGCCGAACCCCCTGCTTCCTCTGCACCGTGCTGTTCGCCTGCCTCAGCCCGAACCGCGCCGATCCCAGTTCTACATCCATCTTCCCCGAGCGCTTCAACACCGCCTCTCCACCGCATCCTTGGAGCCGAGGTGAGCACCACGTTTCCCTCCTCGCTGTGGAGTTTGGCCTTCGTGTCGAGCAAGGAAAAGAGGGCTAAGCCCGTGGTTTCATCTGTGCCGTTCTTGGACCGCTGTTTCGCACCGCGCCACCTCGCAGACCCGCCGTCGTCTGAGAGCCGGCCATCGAGCCGAGCAGGTCGCATGCAGGTGCCGCTGCTGTCATCGCCGCGCGCGCTCCTTTGCCTTGCAGTTGTGTCGTTCCTTTGTTCGACGTGCATCGCCGAGCTTCAATTTTACGCCGGCACCCACACGCTGAGCACGCCACCGTCGAGCGAAGGCCCTGCCTTTCTTTGGCCAGGGGTCGTGTGAGCACAGACCCTCATCGTGCGCATATCCCCGCTTGCCGTCCACCCGTCTCTGTCCCTTGCCAAGCGCATGTCGTCGGCATTGTGCCGTCACCATGGCTGCGCCGCAGATGATTTGCCTGCACACACCACCACCGGGCCGAGGCCCTGTTCTTCCTGGTCGAACCTGTGCACGCGCAATCACGTGCCCGCGAGGCCGTTCGTCGGCATTTATGCCTAACCAGCGCCGCCGGTCCGTTCCTCGCCACCCCCCTTTCTTTTTTCCCTTGCCTAGTGCACGCCATTAGTTTCGTGTCGCCGTAATGGCCGCGCCGTCGGTGTTCGGCACGCACACGAACGCAGGCAACCGAGGGGCTGAGCCCTTGCTTCACATATTGTTGACGGTGTATTTTGGTACACCTGGCATGTTCATTACACTTTGGTTTGGATTTGATTATGGAACTAATCCGCCACTAGGCACACTAATCATATAACAAGTTCATCTATGTGCATGCATTTGGAAGTGTTGTCTTTATGTAGGAAAACATGGACATAAAGGACGGATTCGCAACAAGTTCAAAGGAGCATTTACGGAGTCTTGTTCGTGTTCATGAGCTTGATGAAATCACTTCCAATGGTGGCAAGGACCGAAGTGCTACAAGGAACTCCCCCGGGGATTGAAGCGTAAAAGATTGAACTTCATGCGAAGAGAACCTCCATCTTGGACACGAGGATAGCATCATCAAAATCATGCAAGTGGAGGGGGAAAAGTACATAAATGCATAAGGACCCACAGAGCAAAAGGGGCGACCGAACCGGGTCGAGGTGGGCCCTGAGCCGGTCAGCCCGGGCCGGCCGGCCCGGCCCCAAGTTCTGGTGCCGGTTCGGTCCCGTTTTCCTTACACTCGAAGGATCTTCAACCCTAAAAGCCCCGAGGCACCGCCAACACCGAGGAAGGGAGTCATTCGCACCAGAAGGCCATCCACAAGCTAGAGAGAGAGGAGGAGGATCTCCGGAGGGAGATCAACCACCTCGAAGGAAGCACCCTCTCGTGGAGAAGAAGGAAGACACCGTCAGAAGGGAAACCATGATCAACGGTGCCATGATCAGCACCTTGATGGGGTAATCTTCTCATTCGTCCATGGGTTGTAATCGATCTTGAGATGTAATCGCACTTTGTCGGATTATCTATCTATCATCTTGTGTTGAATATACTTTCATGCTTAAGGTTAGCTACCATGCCGTAAAGGGAGTATAGGCCTCGATGCTTCCTTGGATCCATTCAATACGCCGTGTCCATCAAAGGTCTAGTCATGAATACCTTCGCGTAGTGACAGTACGAGAGGAGGGAAAGGGCGAAACCGTGGTCGCAACCCCGATAGATTAGATTGGTTTTCATGTCTTTAAGCGATTGCATGCTCTAGTATCGTAGACCCGTGGGCGAGTGTCTTTTATCTTGATATCTTAATCATTCTCTCTAGTGTAGTTTAGTTGTTTTCTAGCATAATAATAGTTAGGGTTTTAGTGGCTAGTGTGTCGTTGTAGATCAAACGCTTGTAATCCCCTTGCTCCGCGGATTGACAAGAACCTTGGGAATCCAGTGGTGAAAAAGGTGTGGGGTCTGAACGCTTGCGGATCATAGAGGGATACGTCTTTTATCCGTCAACAAGCCCCTTTTTCTGGCGCCGTTGCCGGGGAGCAAGTTAGTTTACATCGTTTGATTTGCATCTAACTTAGTTATATATTTAGCTTATCTTTTATTTGCTATATCTAACACATATTATATAGAAAAACGCTTTGTTTTGTTTTTGTTTTTTTATCTCATTGTCTAGATGGCGTTCGTTAATCAACCCGTGGAAGAACCGGAGAAATCATTAAGGGATTACGCTAGCCCTCAATGTGAAGACATAAAAGTACAAGAGTCGGATTCGAAGCTCGAAGCGACCAAGAATGAGATTAAATCCAAGATCATCGAGATGGTGGCGGCGAATCCATTTGAAGGGATGGTTACGGAGAAACCATATAGACACATAAGGGATTTCACGACAATATGCAACACGGTGCGTCAAGAAGGAGTTCCCGATGAATGGTTCAAATGGAATCTCTTTCCCTACTCACTTGCCGGCAATGCAAAGACATGGTATTCGTTTGTGTCCTTTGAAGTTGAAGGCAATTGGAACAAGTTGACAAAGAAGTTTTGCGAGAAGTTCTTTCCAATTAGCAAGGTTCAACATCTAAGGAGGCAAGTGATCACTTTCATGCAAGGAGAAGAGGAAGGGATAGACCAAGCCTGGGATAGGTTTAATGGATTGATCGAACAAGGACCAAAACTCGGCTTCACCGGTGACGTACTCTTGCATACATTTTTCTTTTCCCTAACCCCTAGTTGCATGCAACACGTCGAAATGTGTGTAGGTGGGGATCTCATGGAGAAAACACTCACAAAAGCCGCCCAACTTCTACAAAAAATTGGTAAAGCGGCTGCCATGCGAAGAGATTGGGAAACAAGACTTGCGGAGGAGCCGGAATATAATTCGAGGAAGAAGAAGTGTGCTGATTTTTCTAAAGAGGCAACCCCGGAAGTCACAAAAGAGAAACCAATCATGGAAAAGCTTGAACAAGAACACATCAAGTCAAGAACTACACCAAACGTTGACTTCGCCGTACCAAAGGAGATGAACAAGAGAAGCATGTCAAGCGCGAAGCCACTAAGGGAGTTCGAACCAATGGATTGGGTTCCTATTGATTACGGAGAAGTATTCGACAAGAGAAGACCGTTCCCTAATCAAAAGGGAATGGTAAGAGCATTGGAAGTGGATTTCCCACCGGAGAAGAAAGCGGAAAATTCATACGACCTTGAAACCACCGGTGAGATTTTTCAAAAGCTCTTTGGAGATGATATAGTGGATCCGGAACACATAGCCGAGGTGAAGAGAATCATGGGGATCAAGCCCGAAGCATCACCATACGCTCGCCTCGCTGAAATCTACTCGATAGGATCCGAAGAAGAAGAGAAGATGACACCACACGGAGTTCAATTCAAAGCTTTATGCGATATCGGAGCCCAAGTAAGTGTTCTATCTTCTAAAACTTACGATAAAGTTCAAGACCACAACCTAGACTTAGCTCCAACATCAACGAAATTAATTATGGGAGATGGTAGAACTATCAAACCTCTAGGTATTGCTTGCAACATGAAAGTAAAAATCTCTAGAAACTACATACCAACCGATTTCTTTGTTATTGATGCTTACCATAGTAATCATGATCACATAATCTTAGGTAGGCCTTTTCTTAAGTTGGTTGATGCCGTGTTAGATGCCGGAGAAGGCAAAGTAACAATGAACCTTAATGGAACAAAGTACACATATAACTTTCTTCGTGCTTCTAAACACCTTACACCCTTTCCTCCCGAAGATGAAGAAGTAGAAGAGATAGATAGTCTTTGTCTTGTTGAAACCCTTAGAGACCCGCTGCAAAGAGCGATGGAAAATCAAATTAGTAATCAACAAGATGAAGAACTAGAGGAAGCAACAAAAGTCTTAGAGCCGCATGATGGTAGTGTGGAGGAAGAGAAATTCGAAGACATAGGAGAAATCAAACCCGAGGAGCCACAAGTGCCCGAGGTAGACCTTAAACCTTTTCCCAAGGGATTAAAATATGAATTTTTGGGCCCAAACAAAACTTATCCAGTCATTGTGAGCGACGAGTTGAGTCCCGAAGAAAATGAAGCGTTGCTGATTTTATTAAAAAACATAGGAAGGTGATTGGATATTCGATTAATGATCTCAAAGGTATTAGCCCAGCCTTTTGCACTCATCGTATACCAATGGAAGACCAATGTAAGCCCGTAGTGGACCACCGAAGGAGGCTAACTCATGCCATGCGAGAGGTAGTAAAGAAAGAGGTTATCAAGTTACTTGATGCCGGAATCATCTACCCGGTTCCGCATAGCGAATGGGTGAGCCCGGTACATTGTGTACCAATGAAAGGAGGTTTGACCGTGGTGAAGAATGAGAAAAACGAATTGATACCGCAAAGAACCGTGACCGGGTGGCGAATGTGTATCGATTATCGTAAGCTTAACAAAGCGACAAAGAAAGATCACTTCCCCCTACCGTTCATTGACGAGATGCTCGAGAGGTTAGCGAACCACGCTTATTTTTGCTTTCTCGATGGATACTCGGGGTTCATGCAAATTCCCATTCACCCGGAAGATCAACATAAGACAACGTTTACGTGCCCTTACGGAACGTTTGCATATAGGAGGATGCCCTTTGGCCTATGCAATGCTCCGGCCTCTTTTCAACGTTGCATGATGGCCGTATTTGCGGAATTCATCGAAGAAATTGTCGAGGTGTTCATGGATGATTTTTCCGTTTATGGGAAGACGTTCATGGATTGCTTGGCAAACTTGGAAAACGTCCTCACGAGGTGTGCGGAGGTAGACTTGGTATTAAATTGGGAAAAGTGCCACTTCATGGTTAAGCAAGGCATAGTGCTCGGACATGTTATATCCGAGAGAGGAATTGAAGTGGACAAGGCTAAGGTAGAGACGGTTGAGAAACTCCCACCTCCTACGGATGTTAAGTCCTTAAGGAGCTTTCTAGGCCATGCCGGATTCTATAGAAGATTTATCAAGGACTTTTTGAAGATCACTAAGCCTTTAACGCATCTTCTTCAAAAGGATGTGGCTTTCGACTTTGATGAGAAGTGCCTAGCGGCATTCCGGACCTTGAAAAATGCGCTGGTGAGTGCTCCCATCATCCAACCTCCGGATTGGAGCCAACCTTTCGAGATCATGTGTGACGCGAGTGACTACGCCATAGGCGCGGTCTTGGGTCAAAGAAAGGAAGGCCGAGTTCACGCCGTTTACTATGCTAGCAAAACTCTTAGTGGGGCGCAATTAAATTATGCCACTACAGAAAAAGAGTTGCTAGCGGTGGTATTCTCTTTCGAAAAATTCAGATCTTACATCGTGAACTCGAAGGTCATTGTTTACACCGATCATGCAGCCATCAAGTATCTCTTGGATAAGAAGGAAGCTAAACCACGTTTGATTCGTTGGATCCTTCTTCTCCAAGAATTTGATGTTGAAATTCGTGATAAAGAGGGGGTGGAAAATGTTGTGGCCGATCATTTGTCTAGGATGAATCGTGGACAAGATGATAAAGAGCCCATAGAAGATAAGATGAGAGATGACCACCTCTATAGAGTGCTTGATAAAGACACATGGATGATCGATATCATTCGAGCAATTCGAAAGATGCCTCTCGACCATCTAGATAAAAACACTCAAAAGAAGATAATCTCCGAAAGTAGGAAATATTTTTGGGATGCACCATACCTCTTCAAACTTGGCAATGATGGAGTAATGAGAAGATGTGTGCCAAGAGAAGAAAGGGTAGAGATTTTGAGAAAGTGTCACTCGGCGGAGTACGGTGGACACTATAGCCATTTTCGAACCCAAGCAAAGGTATGGTCGAGCGGATTCTATTGGCCGGAGATGCATGAAGATACTAAAAGATATGTTGCATCATGCCCCGAATGCCAAAGAACCGGAAACATCTCTCAGAGAAATTCTATGCCTTTGAAATACAACCTACAAATCGACGTATTCGATGTATGGAGCATAGACTTCATGGGGCCTTTTAATAACTCATTTGGATTTGATATCCTAGTCATGGTTGATTATGTATCCAAGTGGGTAGAGGCAATACCATGTCGTAAGGCTTCCAGGAGGAGTCCATTACTATGATCAATAACGTGATTTTTCCCCGTTTCGGTACACCGAGAATCTTGATAAGTGATGAAGGAACTCACTTCACTGGGAAGAATTTCGAAAAGTGCTTGTCCAAGTTGGGAATTGAGCATAGGGTCTCTACGGCCTATCACCCACAAACCAATGGACAAGCGGAGACGTCAAATAGGCAATTAAAAAGCATACTCAACAAGACCATAGAGAAGGGAGGCAAAGATTGGTCAAAGAAATTGGACGGAGCTTTATGGGCTTACCGAATGGCGTTCAAGACACCGATAGGTATGACCCCTTATCAATTCGTCTATGGAAAAGCTTGCCACCTTCCGGTTGAGTTGGAACATAAAGTCTATTGGGCGATTAAAGAGATGAACCTTGATCTCGATGCCGCGGTGGTGAAACGAAGAATCCAAATAAGCGAGCTAGAGGAGTTGAGGTCGAAAGCATATGAAAATGCAAGCATATACAAGGAGAGAATCAAAAGGTGGTATGATAAAAGATTGAAAAAGAGAGAATTTAAAGAAGGAGATAAGGTCCTCCTCTACAATTCGAGGTTTAAAACCTTCGGAAAGGGGAAATTGCAAAGCAAATGGGACGGACCTTATGTTGTGCATTCGGTGTTCTCCAACGGAGCGGTAACCATTATGGATATAAACGGCGATCAATTTGTGGTGAATGGTCAACGGCTTAAGGTTTACTACGAACCCGACGTTGTACCCATCCACCATGTTGACGTCTTCACCATGGAGGAAGAGCCCGAACGTCCCGCCTAGGACGAAAAACAAGGCATCAACTTTTGTAAATAGTTTTTCTTTTAATTTTCTGGAGTTTTTCGCGAAGATTTACTGGGCCAACTTTTTCCTATGGGCTAAGGAGGAAAAAATAGGCCAGTGTGCAAAAAACCGGACCGGCCCAGCCCCCGAGGCAGGGTGGGCCGGCCGGCCCAGGCCGATCGGCCCAGAGGGTTCCGGCGGCCGATGACGCCGAATTTCACCCGAATTGCTCCTTTTTAACTTCCTTGTTTGGTCAAAAAATTTTAAGGGAAGTGTAAAAAAGGAAAATAAGGTTCCCAGGGCTTTTCTCTCAGGACTATTTATTTGGCCGAATCGGGAGCTCGAGGATCAAACCTTTCAAGCAATATTTGCACCCTTGTAGCAGCCATTGTGCCCCCAAGGAGCTTAGAGTTGAAGCTAGAAGCCAAGAAGTCATCGATGGAGGAGGCGATGCGATGCGAGCTCAAGCTGCCCGTCAAGAGGATCGCACGCATCCGTTGCGGAGGGCGTGTCCCGACCGGAGCTCTTGCATCTCGCAACCCCGTCAAAGGAGAGAAGGTCCCTACGCTCGTTCGAAGGTCGGCACGCATCCAAGGCATCAAGCGCAAAGACTACAAGGAGGCGTCGCCAGAGCCTAAGGATTATGGGGGTAGCGACTACTCCGACGATCGTAGCCCGAGCTCGTGGGCGGCCGCCGGAAGAGATGATAACGACCGCTACATTTGGGATGAGCAGCCCAAAGAGAGGACTCCCGAAGGCCCCAACGGCGACGGTAACGATGGCAATGAGAGCGGCAATGACAATGGAGGTGGCGACGACGGTGGCGACGATGGTGGAGACAATGGCGATGAAGACCCCTTCGGATTGCATCCGATGTGTTGTCGAACTTGTCGTCAATTCGTCGGGGATCTCTACACGTCGGCCGATGAATGTCTCCAAGCCATGGAAGCGATGAAGCAGTGTATGGAGGATTTGGAGCACGTAGTTGGAGACAATTTCAAGTTCCTTAACTGTAATGTGCGCAAACTTTTCGGCATGGTTGGAAACATGAGAGGCAAGTGGTGCAATACTTGCTTGAAGTACCACTAGATCTAGTTTTCCCCTTAGGAATTTGTAAGATACGACGAGGACGTCGTATGTTTTAAGCGTGGGGGAGAGCTAGCTCGCTAGCCTTAGCTTTTGAACTTCAAGTTTAGGTTCGGTTTAATCTTCGTGTGAGAGTCTTAGTGTTTTAATGAGTCTTTAGTTTTTGAGTGTGTTTTAAAATTTTTGCAAGTGTCTTAAATTAGTGTTGAGTCAAAGAAAATCAAATAAAAAGAGTCTATATATATATATATCTTTGTGTTTTATGTATTGCTTATCTTTATTCACTTGTTTGTTTAATCTTCGATTCTTGATATATGAACATAAGTATGTGGTTTGAAAAACGTTTACCGTGGTGCTTAGTGGAATTGCTACTACTTAAAGTACCCATACCGCACTTCGACCTTGAGCTTCACATGTTAGTTGTTCTATGTTCAATGCTAAAAGTTGGAGGATTTCAGTTCTGAAAATTATCTTAAAACCCTTGTAATAAAGGTTAGCAAAACCTCTTTTTCCAAGTTGAGAGTAAGAAAAAAATTCCTATCCAAAGCCAAGTTTATTTTTTTCTCTCCACCATAAGTGTGATTAGCACGATGAGTTAGGCTAGGACCCTTCTCTCTTGGTAAGTTTTAATTTCGAGCAATGATCATGTTCTTGTGCTTATCTTTTGTTGCTAGCCTCGTCATATATTCGGTAACGTGACTTTCACAACGGAAGTCACGTACATCGCCGAATTCCATACCCAAACCTATACATCTCTTTTGTACATCGTATTCCTTGAACACAACCTATTTTCAAAGTTTTGTCTCGTCTCTAGCATGATTTATTTAAAATTTCAGATTGTATGCATGCAAGGAAAGAGAGAATTGAAAGCTTTGAAAAGTTGTCAAGAGAGAGAAAAATAAAGAGAAAAAGTATGAGTATGGAAAAGAAAGAAAGAAAGAAAAAGATTTATATGTGAATGAAAGAAGAAAAAGAAAAAGAGAAAGATGAGGTAGCAATAAAGATATGAGAGGGATGGATCAAGTGAAAGAAGAGAAAAAAATAAAGTGTAAGGAAGGGTGTCACGTTGATTGTGAGACGAAACTTTTACTCTATTTCCAACCATGTGCAATCCGACAATGAGGACGTCATCGGTGCCTTGTAGTCACAATTTTCTTTTTCCCTTGCACATGTCCACCATTCTAAATCTTCTCATCCTTGATATCCCTACATATGGTTAATTCTCATGATCATTGGCTTTGAAAGGTAGAAAATCATTAGAGGAAGTTCTTAGTTTGACAATACTTGTGTTGATTGCGCTAGCCCTACCTATAGCTCCACTTTACATGATATATGAGAGATTAATGGGAGGTGGGAGTTTTATAAAATTTGGTTAGGATAGCCACTTCATATGAGTGACTTGAGAGAGCTTGGAGAAAGGTTTTTGTCTAATACTTGTTGCAGGAATTTTTGTTTTGAAAATCATAAAAACCCTCCGATGGAAGCAAAGAAGTAAGAATGGTTGAGATTGAAAGCTTCGAGTGAAGAGTTTGAGTTGTGGGGTAAAACTTGACGTGGTAAAAATTCTAAACGCCCATGTTTATGTTTGATTATCATTACTTTGTGTTTATGTATTAAACATGAAGGGATTGACTAACTTGTGAAGAAGGATAAGTGGTATATGATTACAACACCTTGGACGAAGTTCTTTTACAAGTACTTGCTCGAGGACGAGCAAGAGCTAAGCGTGGGGGAGATGTTGACGGTGTATTTTGGTACACCTAGCATGTTCACTACACTTTGGTTTGGATTTGATTATGGAACTAACCCGCCACTAGGCACACTAATCATATAACAAGTTCATCTATGTGCATGCATTTGGAAGTGTTGTGTTTATGTAGGAAAACATGGACATAAAGGACGGATTCGCAACAAGTTCAAAGGAGCATTTACGGAGTCTTGTTCGTGTTCATGAGCTTGATGAAATCACTTCCAATGGTGGCAAGGACCGAAGTGCTACGAGGTACACCCCCAGGGATTGAAGCATAAAAGATCGAACATCATGCGAAGAGAACCTCCATCTTGGACGTGAGGATAGCATCATCAAAATCATGCAAGTGGAGGGGGCAAAGTACATAAATGCATAAGGACCCACAGAGCAAAAGGGGCGACCGAACCGGGCCGAAGTGGGCCCGGGCCGGTCGGCCCAGGCCGGCCGGCCCAGCCCAGTTCTGGTGCCGGTTCGGTCCCATTTTCCTTACACTCGAAGGATCTTCAACCCTAAAAGCCCCGAGGCGCCGCCAACACCGAGGAAGGGAGTCATTCGCACCAGAAGGCCATCCACAAGCTAGAGAGAGGAGGAGGATCTCCGGAGTGAGATCAACCACCTCGAAGGAAGCACCCTCTCGTGGAGAAGAAGGAAGACACCATCGGAAGGGAAACCATGATCAACGGTGCCATGATCAGCACCTTGATGGGGTAATCTTCTCATTCGTCCATGGGTTGTAATCGATCTTGAGATGTAATCGCACTTTGTCGGATTATCTATCTATCATCTTGTGTTGAATATACTTTCATGCTTAAGGTTAGCTACCATGCCGTAAAGGGAGTATAGGCCTCGATGCTTCCTTGGATCCATTCAATACGCCGTGTCCATCAAAGGTCTAGTCATGAATACCTTCGCGTAGTGACGATACGAGAGGAGGGAAAGGGCGAAACCGTGGTCACAACCCCGATAGATTAGATTGGTTTTCATGTCTTTAAGCGATTGCATGCTCTAGTATCGTAGACCCGTGGGCGAGTGTCTTTTATCTTGATATCTTAATCATTCTCTCTAGAGTAGTTTAGTTGTTTTCTAGCATAATAATAGTTAGGGTTTTAGTGGCTAGTGTGTCGTTGTAGATCGAACGCTTGTAATCCCCTTGCTCCGCGGATTGACAAGAACCTTGAGAATCCCGTGGTGAAAAAGGTGTGGGGTCCGTACGCTTGCGGATCGTAGAGGGATACGTCTTTTATCCATCAACACCTATCTGTGACCATGCTCAACGTTCTGCCGTGCCATCACCGTGAACCCCAACGCACCAGCGCACGTGTGTCCGTTGAGCCATCGACCCCAAGTTCGAACCTTTTTGGCCGCCTTGACCCTGAACACTGCCTCGCCTAAATCTGATCGTTGTGCTCTTGTCTCTGTGTCGTCGTCGTGCACGCGCCGTCGGTTTTGTGTCACCCCCGTGCCCAGGCCGCCGATGTTTGCACAAATGCGAACGCATACACCCGAGGGGTCGAACCCCTCTGCTCTCCTTGTCCAACCCATGTACGCACGCCCGCCAGGGTGAGACTCTGCCTTCCTAGCTAAACGAGTGCACACGCCCGCACGCACACGCGCGAGAGAGCGACCACGCCAGCGTGGACACCCTAGTCCTTGTCGTCGTGCCACCCCACTTCGCCGCGCTACACCCGGTCTCACGACTGCACGACGCGCGTGTCGCCCGTACCAGACCCTTGTGCCTGTCGGGCGAGCCGTTGATGCTCTGTTCGCATGCTGGCACGCACACCTCTCGTTCCGCCGCCTCGCCGGCGCTTTGTCCGCCGCCGGGGATCTCTGTTTCCTGACTGCCGCGCGACCTCGTCACCGTGGGTCGACGCCGGTCAAGACCGCTCTTTTCTCTACCCTATCGGTGCCCTAGCATCTCTTTTCACGCTTCGTGTCTTACTTTGTCCAACCGCGCGCACACACACGCCCGTGTGAGGGGCGTCTACGCTGCGCGAGGAACTGTGCCGCCGAGCTATCTTCGTCGCCCGGGGCTTTGCCCTTGTCGCGACTGTGTCGCCATCCTTCTTTCTCTCGCCGTCGTGGCCGAGCCACCGGCACTCACCCACGCCAACCCTGTCATCGCCTTGCACACCTCAAGCGAAACTGAAGCACCCAGTTCGCGACCGCCCCGTCGCTGTACTTCACCTCACTGCCGAGGACGTCCTTCCGCCTGGGCACACGAGCGTCAGGCCAAGGTAGTGCACGTGTTCGTCCACACGCACGCACACAGGTGAACACACCGGTGTGCCACCACGGAGCTCGCCGCCGTGGCCAAGCCACCGACATGCCTGCGCGCTCAAGTGAGGACATGGACGCCGCCTTTGGCCGACCAATGCTCACTCACGCACGCAAGGGCCAAGGCCTCGCCGTTCTGTGGCCAGACCTCGTGTGAACTCAAACCCTCACCGTCGACCTTCTCATCGTCGCCAGACAAGCCCCGTTCTTGACCGTGATCTTCTGTTCGCAAGACGGCGTCCCCGCCGCGTAGTGCGTTGTCTCTGTCAACCATCGCCGCGTCGGGCTGCTCTCTTTCGCCGCCGGCGTTCTGCTCACGCACACCCGCACTCGAGGGAGTCGAGCCCTGCTCTCCCTGTCCAAACGGTGCACGCACATGTTCACGCGCACGCACGCCCTCGCAAGTGAGCTGCCACGCCACCGCGGACACCCTAGTCGCGACGTCGCGGAGCTCGAGCCGCACCGAGCCGTTTACCATCGCGCCGCCGTGCTCGTCTGGGAGCTTCATCTCACGGCCGCACGCTCGTGCATGCGCTCGACCAAGCTATCGCCTTTGCTCCCCTTGCTCGAGTCCGGTGAACACATTCACGCATGTGAGCCGAACCTAACCGCCGCTCAACCTGTCGCGACCGGAACCCCATCGTCAAGAGCATCCTTTCCGCCGAGGCGCGCGAGCACCGGACCAACTCGTGTATGCGTTCGCTCTCAGGCACACGAGCGCATACAACCTCATCGACGCCGACCACCCTAGCCTCGTCGCCGAAACCTTCTGCTTTGCACCGCGCGCCAAGTTGCTCTCCGTCACCGTCGTGCCGAGTTTCCGACCAAGGCAACCCTTTTCTTTGCTTAGGTGGATCCCTAGGTGTACCAGAGCCGCGTCGAGTCGCGTGAACTCAAGTCACCGACCAACCTCACCGCCGACGAGCCTATTATCCGCCTGCCGCTCTTCTGGGACTTACCATCGAGCACCTGGCGCCCACGCCAGAGCCCCGTAGGGGATAGTTGCACACACGCGCCCACACGCCTTCGTTACCGTAGTGGATCCTGTCGGATCTAGTGCGATCAACCAACCACAAAAGCAACACACCTCTGCCGCTCAGCTGCGAGCCGCAGCAGATCCGACCGAGATCATTTGTGGCAGCCACACCTTCAGCCATGTGGGCAGCCACTTGTGCATGGGTCAGCTTATAGCTACCTATGTGGCAGCCATGTGAGCTCGAAGAGCTAGCTTGCAGCCCGCCTGTAGATATCTTAGAGCCCTTTTGAGCCGGCCAGTAGCTAGCTTATAGTTAAGTGTATTTGTGTATGCGTATTTTAGTTTTCAGAAAATGTATTTTGCCTTTGGAAAATCCTAGAAAACTCATTTCAACTCCGAAAATTGTGAAACCTTTTCCAAAGCTCTTCTAAAATTATAAACTCCGTGTTAGGCTAGTGTTCGCTCTCTTTTGCCTCTTAATTGTTGTTCATTTGGAGTTAATTGCAATAGGACCCGCCTTTATTTTGATTACGCGTTAATAGGAGTAGCTGGAGCCGGGGAGCTGAGCTCGGAGATCGACTACACCGACGACTACGCCGCCGACGACTACTCGCACGCAGGTGTTCACGCCCGACTGATTCTGAAATACCTATTAGGCATTGCTTTGTAGTATGCTAGCGCTTTACTTTAAATGCATGATGATGAAGAACCTTGCACTGCCTTCTTTAATTATCCTGTCCTTGATTGTCCTACTACTATATGTATATAAGCGTGTATATGCGCTGAGCTTCTCGATGCATGTGTTTGGGATGGGAATAGTGGTTCTTGGTGTGAGTGGGGTAAAACCGGCAGGAGAAGGCGTTTTGGGTACTTTGGCGGGGGTGAGCTCGAAACAACCGATCTGGGATCGGGGATAGGGGTGCACTCCTTAGTGTATCCCTACTTTGACGGTTTTTGGAGCCTAGGCGTTGGGGTTTTACTTGCGGAAGGAGGACATGAGCTTGCCCCGGTCTGAAACCGAGTGGATCAACTTGTCGATAGGACTTTCGTACACACCACCTCGCCGAGCGTGGGGATAGGGCCGAGTTGAGCTCAGCAAGTGCAGAACCATACCTGCTTAGGATGGATAGCTGGGTATCAGTGGGGGAGCGGTGGAGGAGAGACCACCCTCTCAGAGCGACTCCCGTGTGGCCACACGGGGGCATTTCACAGTTCCAGTGCGATTCCTTCTGCGGGGGGATTCGCTTTGAGGGCCAGATGCAGAATGGGACCGTAACTACCGAGAGTTCACACGGTAGGGTGGGCTTGGTTGGCTGATCACCGCCGGGTGCCATCCCGAGTTGGGTACAGGTGTGCACGCTCTATAGAGTTTCGATCTATACGTATAACCGCGTCCTCGATCATGGACAAACCTTGAAGACATGTTAGTTCCTCATGTTTTGGGATTTCTACCTCCCCCTGTAGTTGAGAGTGTGGTGAGCCGTGGTTGCAGTCGGCTAGAGGAGAGTGGCTCCCTCTACCTCGTCGATCCGATTGCAATCATTGAGGTGCGAGGAGAGGAAGTTCTCGCATCGACCCTAGATGGAGATAGGTTGTGGAGACGGGGCCCTGGGGTACCAGGTGGTTCCGAGCTGTATCTGAGAGATTGGTTTGGGACCTATATGGAGATGATTTCTATTTATGCTTTGCTGTTGCTGCATAGGAAACCTGGGCTTCTACCTTGCCTCTTTTCTTACCCTTTAGAAGATAGGCCACTTAAAGCTGCATACAGTCGGTGACGTGAACCTATCCCACTCCTTGGGGATAGACTTTGGGTCTGCAGGGATTGAGTCCGACTTCGACAACAATGCTGATGGATGGTATGACTAAGGGATGCGTCGCTTCGCTCAAGGATGCCTGTGGGCGTGAAGAACAGAAGATGGAGACCCTTCTGAGATGCTAGCTACCGCAGCGTAGAATTTTACTCTGATTCAGCCTTGAGGCTTGTAATGTTGTACTCCATTATGGACATGTAATAAATTATGTACTAATATTTGTGTGAAGCGATGTACGGTTGTGATTTACCTGCTGTGATGAGATCTGTACACGATAGCCACTGATCCCGGGACTATCGCAAAGGTACAGGGACTCGGGGTTTCCTCATCGAAAATCCGGGGTTGTTACAACTTCAATACTAATACTAATCCTGAGCAGCCCAAGAAGAACAAAACGCGGAGACGCCTTCAGAAATTACAACGCAAGCTGAACACAAAGTTGACAGATGTCAAGAACATTGAAGAAGAGATTAAGGAGAAGTCTGCTCAGCTTCTACCAGCCCAGTATTCTGAACCTGTTACTCCAGAAAGGTCTCCACAGAAGAAACAAGTTTGGAGGAAGAAAGATCAAAGTACACCTTCAGAAGATCAATCACTAACTGTGTCATCAACTGATCAATCAATGGCCACTACATCTACGCCATGGGAGTAAGTACTCTAAACTCTCGCTGAGAGGTAACACAGTATCTATCTTTATATTCTGCACTGCATATTTAGATTAACAAGTTTATTTCCCTATACCTGCATTGAAAAAAATCATAAAAATATGTTCTGCTTTTGCATTCTTTAAGGCCCCATGTACTCCATACCGTGGCGGCATAATAAAAAATATAAATAGATATTTTTTTTGTAGTCACATGTTTTTGTTTTAGCATCCCTTTTGCATATAAAAATTCACAAAAATATGTGGGAACATGAAGGTCCACACATTTCAGAAAAAACCCAAAAAGAAGTGGGCACATGAAGGCTCACAACCTAATCCTAGAATTTGCTCCTTCAGGAATGTGTGAGACTAATATTTACAGGGAGAAATTAAGAAGGACCTGAAGGCAAACAAGTTCCAAAGATGAATCAAGAATCACTTCAAGATCCAGCTTGGGGGAGAGCACCCCAGTTATCATGATAAGTATCATTATCCTATGTTTTATTAGCTAGTTATTTGAGTATTAGTTAAAAGTCTTAGTTTGAATAAAATGCTAGAGTCTGCTAGTTAGCTTTTCTCTTTAATAATGATCTTGATGATATATGCTTGGAAATAATGAATAATTGCTCCGCCGTAATTCCTTTTAAAAGTGCTTAGTTTTCAGACCTAGATTCTCCTGAAGCTTAAATGCTTAATTTGCTCTAAACCCAAAACCTGTGCAAGTACATGCATAATCTGAGTCTAGGCTTTGAAAGATGATTCATGAAAAGTTGAGTTGCTATTGATCATTTTCCTAGAGAAGCTTGATTCCTTGATTTATCTTAAAAATCATGAAATTTTATATGAAGAGTTCCTGTGTCTATGATCCTTAAGAGCTTGTCATACACATCAAGATCATTCCATTCCACCATTTATGCTGCTTCTGACATGGAAGTACGCATTTTCCATCAAGCCATATAGCTCATGCAACTCTAGGATATCTCTCTCTCCATGTTAAAAAAGGATTCTGGGGCTACATTCGAAAAAAAGAAAGAGAGGAAAAAGTGAGAAGAGAGAGGGAGAGAAAAGGACAAGTGTCATACTAGGCGAGAAGGGCCTACCTCCCTAAAAGAAATAAATTTAGAGATGAATAATGGACACGTGTCCGAGGGAGAGTAGAGCCCACATCTCTAAGGAGAAAGAAAAATGGACAAAAGTCCGGGGCGAGTAGAGCCCACCTCTCCATGAATGGAAAGCCCATATCTTAAAAATCTTAGAAAGAGAGATATAGTCCAAGAGCTAGGCTAAAAGGCTTACCACGTTTCACCCTCATCCATCCAACACTATCATCCATATCTTGCCAAGTGTGACTCCATGCTTGAGAAGGTCATACACAGGATCTCTGAGAGAGCAATCTTGTTGAGGAGAATTGGTTTTTGAAAACCATAGTACTTTTGAGGTGTGAAAGTGTTGTAGCAACTCCTGATCCTGCTAAAGCATATCTTTGCTAGGGACTAGCAAAGGGTAAGCTTGGGGGAGTTTGTTGACACATTTTATCTATGAATTTTATCCCTCACATTTATTGGAAAAAGGACTAAAATATAATTAAATCACCTTATTAGGGTTTATATTGACAATTTCCACGAGTTTTGGTGAATCTATGAATCTATAAGGAGTATTTAGAAATATGCAAAGAAACCACTCTAGAAGACTCCAGAAGGCTCCGGAACTCAACGTGATTTAGCACCTAAGAAAGATGCATCTAGAAGGATCAAGGACCCACCTGGCCGAAGTGGACCCAGAGGGGGGCCCACCCCAGCCCGAGCGGCCTGGTGGTGGGGCCGACCGCCCCCCTGGTGCCAAATGGGCCCAGCTTCCGGAGCTTCTTCCACCGCCTATGATGATCAATATAAACCACATGTTTAGGTCGGTTGGACCCTACGGCACACGTCTACCCCTCAGGACTATATAAGCAGACCCCCTGCCCCCTGGCAGAGGCATCTGGAACTCATCTGGATCAAGTCATCAACTCAGAGATACTACACCCTAGAAACAACATATAGAAGAGTAGCTAGCTAGTCTAGATCTAGGAGGAGGCAAGACGTCTACTTGGCTCCTAATCTTCTAGAGGATGATCGAGATACTGATATAGCTTCACTCTTGTGAGTTCTTATCTAGTTTCTTACATTTGTTATACAGACATATGTTCTTATCAATGATTATATTCGACATTATATGCTTTGGTGTTTATTATGATTACATGTTTAGCATAGTTTATTTGCCTTTATATTCATCTATGGAGTCGTATAGCCCTCACCTAGATCATTTGTTGACATGGGTGAACGGTAAAGATAGTGTAAGCATGGTGCTTATATTCTATTTATCTGCGATTGCACCCTATATGCCAGGGCGTGTGGTAGATCATGGTGGTGACAGCACTATTGAGTCCTTCGCAGTCCACCCCCGGTGTATAGGACTAGTGGAGCCTTATACTATTTGGATTGTTTCAAGTTTCGGCCTTGATCCTCCTAGATAGTCTCCCCATACATTGATATAATAGTTCTTCTCCCATGATTGGTAAATGTTTGCACTAATCATAGTTTGCATTGACATATAGTTTAGTGTTACCGAGAAGTATCCTCTCTAACTAGACTTTGCTATGTTTCTTTTGCTATGATGACACTTTCTAGCTGCTCATGGTGTTATGACTTGAACAATGCTATCAATATCTTTATCTTTATGTGACTTACCCCTGTTTATAGCAATTGATATATTTTGGTCACTCTACATTATAATACTGAGAGATTAGCATGTATTAGCTATTATGGATTAGAAATACTTCTTTCCCTGTGGTAGAATATAAATACGATACTTGGTTTTACTCCTGGTTAAAATGCTACAACGGTATATTCATATCTGTGCGCTTGCGGATTCCCTGTTTATATATATCTTATTTTATAGAGATCCAAGGCATATGTAAGAGTACCATATCCATGCGATTTCAGGCACACCTGTCAGGGCTGACAACCTATATCGAGTTGTGCTATGAATCGTGTCGGAATTCACCTTTTAGTTTAATCTGAAAGCAACATCTGATATACACTTAGCATCATGTTAAGATATACCTCTACATTTCTGGTGTCGTCGATAGAGATGGATCTTATATCCGTTTCTAGTCGATGACGTTAGCAATGTCAACATCCATAAGATTACGGAATGCAAAGTTTCATTAGTAATGGTTGTGTAAAACAAATATTATTTCTATGTTGTACTTATAAGGAACAAAAGAAGGTGTATAAACAACATCCAAGAAATGAAATTACATACGAAAAAATGTCATAAATGAATAGATGTTGATTTTAGAAAAAATCAGAAACAAATATCATCAAATTTGGATTACGGTTGACAGAGAAATACGTGATACAAAATTTGATTGCAGATTAAAAGGGAAAAAGCAAACTGTTCTTCATTCGAATAGACCTGGCCCCGCCCCTTCATTGACGACGGGTAGTTGTTAATCATCATATAATTTGCGCATCTGAACCTTTTTAATAAACGCTCCGCCCCGCCTTCGGCCTTCTATCCCCTTCTCCGGCTTCCCCCTTCCTCGTCTCCGTCACAGCGTCGTCTGCTTCAGTCTGCCGGGGCGGATGCATATTCATTCGGCCAGGGGCATTTCTGACAATGGAGCACTTGTTATCGACGAGGGTTAGTGTACCAGCGTCGTCGGGGTGGATGCATATTCATTCGGCCAGGAGCATTTCGGACAATGGAGTACTTGTTCGCGACGAGGGTTAGTCTACCCAAATCGCCTTTGTTGCTCGGGCAGGCTACGGTTATCTTTTTTTATATAGGCTTCTGATGCTGACGCGTGGCCCAACACTATTTTTTCTGCATTGAAACTTGCTTCCCTCAAATATTATACCCCATAAATAGCACCAAAAATTTGTAAAAAATATGAACAATTCATAGTTGGTAATTTAGTATTTGAATAAAATTTCAACAGTCACACTTGTCTAACCAAATTTCTTAAAATAAGATTTTTTTAATTTGTTATTTATGATATAATAATTATAATAACATCTTAATGTGTTCTAAAAACTCTACAAATTGATTGGGCAACATAATTTAAGTCCCTAAGCTTGTCTACAAAAATTCAAATGGTTTTGGAAACGGAAGATCATACTTGTGTACAAATGTCTACATCTCTCACATAGTTTCTTAGAACGTTACTTCAACATTGAAGTTTTCCACACTTTAAAACATGTTCAAACTCATATGCATTTGAAATTTTAACATAACCTTATGTTCACCATAAGATTATGAAATGCAAATTTTCATTAGTAATGGTCGTGTAAAACAAATATTATTTCTATGTTGTACTTATAAGGAACAATATAAGGTGTATAAACAACATCCAAGAAATGGAATTACATACGAAAAAATGTCACAAATGAATAGATGTTGATTTTAGAAAAAATCAGAAACAAATATCATCAAATTTGGATTACAGTTGACAGAGAAATACGTGATACAAAATTTGATTGCAGATTGAAATGAGAAAAGCAAATTGTTCTTCATTCAAATAGACCTGGCCCTGCACCTTCATTGGCGACGGGTGGTTGTTAATCATCGTATCATTTGCGCATCCGAACCTTTTTAATAAACACTCCGCCACGCCTTCCGCCTTCTATCCCCTTCTCCGGCTTCCGCCTTACTCGTCTCCGTTGCAACCTCGTCTCTGTCGCAGGGATGGCCCGCGACTCTAGGGGGAGGTTCTTCAAGGAGGAGGCCCCGCGGCCACGTCCCTGTCTGTCTTCCTCGGTGCTGACCGCCGCCCCCGCCAATAGAGTGAGGTTCCGCCAATAGAGCCGTCCCAGTGCACCGCCCCCATGAGTCTTCCTCGGCACTCCATGGAAGAGGCCGGTTCTTTGTCGGCTCGGTGGAGGAAGCCGTACACGCACGCAAGGGTCAAGTTGGTGGACTCCAGCGACTCCCGCCATGGAGAGGCATGGTTTTTTCCCTCAATGCGAAGGAAGAAGCGGTCCACACGCATTGAGGTGAGGGCGGACTCCTCCAGTGACGACCGGGGCAGAAGAGTGGTGGTAGACCTCATCTCCTCCAGCGATGACTCCGGCAACAACTCCGGTGACGACTCCAGCAACAACTCCGACAACGATTCAGAAGACCATGAGACAAGTTCTAAAACCATCACACACAATTTGTCCTTGGACCTTCACATGTTCACTGATCATTTGTTCTAATGCATCAATTTCCATTTGTTGTAGGAAGTTGTTGCACATGACATTGACAAGATTTGGACTAAAATCAACAAGCTCAAGGAATCGGCTGAAGAGAAGCAGGCAAGTTTTGAAACCAGTTAGAGATAAACAACTTTCTTGTAAATTACAACTGTTATGAAGCTCACATCAATATAATTTTTCCTTTGTTTTAGGAATGCGTTGTTACTCGGGATGACATTAACTACATCTGAAAAGGAATCGACAAGTAGGATGAGCAGCTTAAAGCCGCAGAAAAAAGGCAGGAGATTGAACTTCTAAAGAAGAATGTTGAGCTGGCGGAAAGAGTTGCAAAACTAGAGACAAGGCTAGCTGAACTTGAGGCAGCAACACAAAAGAAGCCATCTAGCTAACTAGTTCCCTTGCAACTACAATCTAGTTTGGTGATGCGCCCAGCTGATGCAGTCTTATTTTGGTGATGTGCCCTGTTGATGCATGTCAAATGTGGATATGTTTGTTATGAGTTAGTTTGCTTGGTGATGTGAACTTGTGATGCATGTCATATGTGAACATGTGATGCTATATCAACAGTCACTCTTGTTTGCTTTGGTACTTTAGTAATTGAATAAAATATCAACAGCCACACTTGCTTAACAAAATTTCTTAAAATTAGATTTTTTTATCACGTGTTTATGATATACTATACTAGTAGCAGAGTAGTACTTGACTACATTACTCATTTTAAAGCCCACACAAACCCACTCGCGCTAGGTTAGTAGGGAAGGACGCCTCCCTCACTCAGTCTCCTCCCACTCTCCCCTTACGCCACTGCTGCCGCTTTCTCCCCCTCGCCTTCGTCCCCCTCACCTCCCTCCACGCCGCGACCCATGCTACACCCCTTCGTTGAGATGCACGCCACACCATGCTCGACGCGACGCGCACCACACCACGCTCGATGCGACGTGCACCACACCTCTAATAGTGAGATCAGGAGGAGGATGGACCCACGAGCGGCGGCAGCGGCAACGGTGATGACTAGAGGAGGTTACCAGTGACGACAACGACTAGAGGAGGGATCCAGCGATGACAACGACGACGACTAGGAGGAGGAGGAGGAGGAGGAGGAGGGATCCAGCCACGATGTCGACGCAAGGACGAGGACGTGGCGGCGAGCAGGCAGTGACGAGGAGTAGAGATCCCTCCGCTTCGGCAGTGCAAAGGTCAGTGGCAAATCTAGGATTTGAGTTTATGGTATGCCGCTCTAAAATGTCTTACACAATTCGGTAAATGCATTCTACCAACTCGATAATAATTGTAAAATTAACAACAATTTAGTAATAATGACATTTGATATATTTTCTCGAGTTTATGGAATTAGGACAAGTGCGCTTTTGCAGCACACATGCGTTCAGATAATCAAGTATACAACATATGCGTGCGTATGGTTTTCTTTTTATATAAATGCGTATTAATATACTTGTACTTCTAGGAATTGCAAGGTATGTCGTGGCTCCTTTGTATAAGTACATGTGGAAATACTTAGCTGTTGATGGTGTACATACTTAGCATTTCCCTTTAGATTGACTCTTATATTTGATTTTGCTCTTGTTCCTATGTACATCTGCACATTCTCTCCAAGTTGAATAAGTACCTCATTAGCAACATAGGCAGCCTGCATCTTTCTGTTTAAAATGGTATGGTCGCATTGCCTGAACTAATTTTTTGGTTACTAAATTTTCCATTTATGTTAATGGTTTACCAAGAACCAATGATATTACGGTGCGCTAAAGTAGTTACTCTAATTCCCTTGACTATTAATTCACAGGATAAATCTGACGAGGTCTTTATATCTGGGCCACAAGATGAAGAAGAGGGTTATGGCACTGCTAGTGCACAACAAGACCAGGTGGGTGGGGCTCAGCGCCGAGGCAGAGCGCCAAGGACATCCACAAAGTGGCCAAGTGACACAATGATAGTCACTGAGGTCAACATAGTGGGGATGCCAGTACCATTGACTCAAAAAACGCAGGTTCATGGCACTTACGGGGCTCGTTGCTAGACAAAAGATACCTTTGCACTTGCTAGACATCAAACAACTAATCAATGATGAAAAGTGGGACTTGTTTGATGAGCATGTGCAAAAACACTTGAAGTTCCAGGAAGACGCAAAACGCAGGCATTCAAGCTTTTCTGGAAGACAGCAGCCAAGGCATGGCGACAATTCAGATTTCAGCTTAGGCGAGATTTTATAAGAAAAGGACTTGAGCCATTTACAAGGCACCCATTTATTGTCCTGGAACAGTGGAAGGAGTTCATGAAACAGGAGGAAACCGAGCAAGCCTCATTTGCTAGTGTCAAGGTCAAAGAACTCCGAAGCCAGAACACAAGCAAGCACTGCATGGGTCCAAGTGGTTATACTGTGAAACTAGAACAATGGGAAGAAGAGGATAGGAAATTAGTTGCAGCTGGTATCCCCAACCCATATGACGCCTACCCTGACGATTGTTCCAAGAATTGGCTGTGAGTAAGGAGTAAGCTAGTGATTAAAGACCGTGTTGCCATGATAGTGTTCAACAACAAAGAGGCAGAAAAATTGGTTGCGGACATCAAGGAGAAGATTGCATGGTGCAGAATCTTCAGGAATGGTAGGGCAGAGGGAGTATGATGTGCTAAGTCAGTGCTTGGGCCGCTCTGAACAACCAGGTTGTGTGCATGGTGTCTCCATCTACCAGGGCTGGAAGTATGCATGGCCTCAGCACGTCGAGATGTATAGGAAGAGGAAGAAGATGAAGACCGACGCATCAGTTAATACGGAAAAGATAAAGGAATAAATCAAGAAAGAACTGGTGGCTGAGATGCAGATGCAGAACGTGCAGATGCAGAGGTGGTGTTGTCACCAGATGGTGTTGTCACCAGTGTCCAATCGCGCAAGCCCTTCACCCGTCACACTAAAGAGTAGTTGTGCGTCCGCAGATAATGTAAGTTTGATCGATGGCACTGCAGAGTTGGCGACGGAGGTGCGTTGTGACGATCGTACACACAAAGACCTTATAGGCATGTTGACTGAACCCACACACTGTGGCCCATGGATCACATGGAGAGGTATTCAATGTGAGGCTGCAATTGGTCTTGTTCATCCAGAGGAGACTATTGCTACAAACAGTCCTGATTCATGAAGACTATGTTGTGGTTGAAGTGCTCACTGTATATATTATCTTCTGTTGGAATACCCTCCTAATGACGAGGTGATGAAACTTGGACAAGCTGAAGGACAAAGGTTACAGTGGAGAAGGTGTCAGATTGACATCAAAGGAGCGCCCACATGTAAATCTCATTCACAGGCTACGGTACATATTCCTTGTAGTTCACACAGTACGGTACAGGTTCCTTCCTCACATGGTTCCCCACATCCTCCTCCTCCCCACATCTCCAAGATATTCCATTCGGACCTCCTCCTCGTCCTGAAAAACTTGCATCCCCACCTCCTCGTCATCCTGAAAACACAGAAAAAGTTGCATCCCCACATCCGCAAGATACACCAATTATTCCATCCCCACCTACTCCTAGTCCTGAAAAACAGAAAAACTTGCATCCCCACATCCGCAAGACACACCAAATATTCGATCCCCACCACCACGCCCACCACCACCTCCTCCTCCTCCTTCTCCTCCTCATGAAACAACAAAACCTACACGCCCAAACAAAAGTGCTCAAAACAATCATGCCAAAGCAGGTACATCTGAGCCTATTACCTCTGTAATAGGTCCTGGTGAGACACCACTGTTACCAGTCAACCAGAGTGATGTGTTGTCTAGTGTTGATAAATCTATTGACGACATTTCGAAGAAAGCTGTAGGTACATCTTGGCCTAATACCTCTGTATTAGCTCCCAGTGAGACACCACTAGGCAAGAAAGCCCTTGAGAAACCTTCAGTCATTTCAAATCAGTAAGAAAAGAAACTTGCCGAAAATAAAATCTCTACACCACGTACAATAGGAAAGAAATCCCTTGAGAAACCTTCAGCCATTTCAAAGATGCAAGAAGAGAAACTTGCCAAAAATAAAAGCTCTACACCACCTACAGCAGGTAAGCAAGCCCTTAAGGAACCTTCTTCAGCCATCTCAAAGTAGCCGGAAAAGGAAATTGTTGTAAATAAAACCTCTAAGAGGCCTACTAGAAAGCAATCTAAGAGAAACATTAAGAAGAATCCTTGGTCTATGACTAAGCCAAAGCGATTTGAGAGAAACACCAAGAAGAATCCTTGGGCTATGGTTAACCCAAATTACACATTCGGAAAGAACCTTCTCAATTATGATGATTTAAAAAATGCTGCTCCTTGTACCAGACAGCTCCACACATTCTACATGCAACGTGGTAAGTCAGATGATGATTCTGACATTATGGTCGCACTTTGGCCCGGGACCAGTGCATGGCCTCAGAGACATGAATCGTCAAATGGACTCTAGCAGCTACAGGTGCAACTCAGTGATTTGTATGATCTTTTCAACTTGGATGCTTTAGATCTGACACTTCTCCACTGCTTCATCCTGTAAGTTGCTTGAAAATTGAATCTGCTTCTCACTAATCATTCTCTATCGAAATGTGATTTTTGCCTTACATCATCGTTACCATGTATTTTGCCTCCTTACACTTTGTTTTATCTTACTAATAGGAATATGACTGTAGAAGTTGAGAAGACGGGTGATGCAGTTGGCTTCCTTGATCCTGAATGTCTTTGCTCACAACGTTGAACAACACGGATAACACTATGTCCTATATGTGCAATGCCTTCGGACTATATGCTAAAAAGAATTTCATGATTACCGCTTATCTTAGTACGAACCACTGGATTGCAGTGGCGATCATTCCGAAGTAGCGGAAGGTCTAGTATCTGGATTCATTGAAGACAGTTAATACTAATACTGACCCTTTTGAGCAAATCATTAATGAGTAAGTTATTTCTTTCTTAACCTGCGGACATTCCTCAACAAACTCTGCAGAGTATATTAAATAATGGTGCCCTAACAATTGTTGCATGTTTTATTGTAGGGGTTGGGAATGTTACTGCCGCGATAAGAAGCTGCGCCTTGGCACCTTGGAACATGTCAAAGATGTTAAGGTACATACAACTTATTTCCTTCCTGTGGAAGCTAGTACTAAAGCTTGAGTTTATTTCTTCTCGATCACCACTATTTTTCTTTGTACATTTATTGCAGTGCCACCAACAACCTACTGGATCCAAACTCTATGGCTTCTATTGTGCCTATCACATGCTTAAATTAAAAGATAGAGGCCCACATATGGAGGTACTTTCTTGGGATCTTCATTTGTAAAACCTACAACTGAGCACGGTTCATGCTTATTAGCATTGCACATGTTTGGTAACCTATATATGTGTGCTGACTGGTGACATTGTTATATCCAGATATTAGGGCTAGATGAGCATCCTCTCGACAAATCATTGTTGGTCAATGTTTGTGAAAGAATTGCCACATTCCTCATGGAACAAGTGATCACAGCCGGAGGAAAAATTCATGTTGATGAAACTATGTGGGCTCAGATTATGCATGGTGACTAGGAAATTTTTGCATTCCTCCTTGTCCATGAATTTTTGTGATATTGTTGCATTCCTCCTTGTGAGATGATGATGCTGAATTTTGTCATATGATGCATGTGAATTATGTGGATTTCTGTGAATTTGGATGCTGGATCTAATTTCTGTGAATTTAGTCATATCCTGACTGGTTCCAAGATGCAGCCCCTAATGGCTGCCAAATCTTGGCTGGTTCCAGGATGCAGCTGGCAAGCAGGCAGCAGGTTACTGTAGGGGTGGCCTATGTATCTGTAACGGGCGTTAGTTAAAGCTCGTTACAAACACTGATCACTGAGTAACGAGCTTCAATTGGAACACCCGTTACAAACATGCCAACAATGTAACGGGCACCGTAAAAGCCCATTACCAGTACTGACCGGTGGTCCCCAGAATTTGGCCCGTTCGTCGAGACATCGGAGACACAGGTTCACCACACACGTCTCCGATATTGATTTCACAGTAACGGGCTCTGTTTTGGTGCCCGTTACCAAAGTTCCTTGTGGGCCTAGAGAAACAGTCATTTTCACGTGATCGGTGACTAGTTGTGGTAATGGTTGTTGTTTGATGCCGGTTACGAATCCTATATATGTTGAGACGCACATGAAATAGACGCATCTCATTTCATTCAGACATCAGAGACGCAGTTTTCTAAAATGCGTCTCTGATGTTGAGTTACTATAACAGGCTCTGTTCTGTGCCCGTTACCAAAGTTCTCTACGGGCCTAGAGAAACAGTCATTTCATGTGACCGGTGGTTAGTTGTGGTAACGGTTGTTGTTTCATGCCCGTTACGAATATGTGTTACCAGTAACAGGCATCTGCCTGTTACCTTTCTTTGGTCATTCGTAACACTTGATCGGTAACGGGCGCTTTGCCCGTTACCAAAGGCCATCTATGCCCGTTACTAAAGTCAGTTTTTCATGTAGTGAAGGTGCCTTGCTAGCGTGAGCGTAAGATCCACCTGGGTACACCTATGAGTACGAACGAGTCCGCAAGCGCACAGATATACCGCTGTAGCACTTCACCTAAGGAGTATTCCAAAGGGTATCGAATGCAAGGAACGGTGAGCGCTAACTACAAGCCTAGCTATGGTCCTAGGACAACACTCTATAGGATGAGATGAGAGATGGAAAGGATCCGGCCAAAAGCGTACAGAGATAAGGACAGTCTCTCAATTAGAAACCCTCGTTTCGGGCACCAGTTCCCTCCTGGATATGACAAGTGTTGGTTCTGGCCAAAAATGCTACGATGTATCCGAACGTGGGGGGTACAAAGGGTCCAACGGATGTAACTACCGCGGCCTATCCCTAACTAACCATGGGATACAGGGCAAGCGAAGGATAACTAGCAGTCTAGACACCACGTCTACACTACCGATCACTACTATAGCACGGCTAGGTCTGAGCTCCCGCTAGCAATGCTATAGAACTCTGTATAAATACGAAGTGATGAACCCACGAGGGAGAGACTAGAACTCACTCAGGTATTAGCTATCTCATGCATGGATCACGGAGGGACTTTGGTCTAAATAGAACCTACGGAGCACCCACTTTACTCTAGTTATACTAACTGGCATACAAACAAAATTAGAAACTTATGAACTACACCAAAAGATCAAAGGGTTGGGTTCATGAAGAACACAAGACTCTAATTCAAGAACAGATGAAGAACACAAGAACTATTCAATTATGCAAGAGCCCACTTTAGTCTAAACAGAGAATGTAGGAACACTCACTTTAGGCTAATCGAAGAACAAAGGCACCCGTAGAGGTTCGTTCTTGGGGAAAGATGCCTACACACCATGGCATGTCCCCAAATCACCCCCTCACCTTCCTTCTTATCTCTACCTAGCACCTACTCACATGTACACATGGAGAGGAGATGAGAGAAGGAGGAGGAATGTGTTGTGTCCCTATTCTAGCCCCCTCCACCTCTATTTATAGTGCCAAGGCAGGTCTTGGGCGCACCAATGAGGTGGTGACATGTGGCGCAGAGGGATTGGGGGCCAAGTTAGTGAATCTTCCATGAGAAGGAGTTGCAGGCTTTCAAACGGATATTTGGGCAGGCACCTGGCACCGCCTTTGGTTCGTCACGACAAGCCGACATGTGGAAGGGTGGTGCAAGGCCTTAGAGTGGGGATCGACTGACCTCCCCGATCACGCTGGTTTTCATCTAGGTGACTGCCAAGTGGGTCCCAAGGTGGGTATGGGTGTGTTCATGGTGTTTCTAGACAGTTATCTCGTGGTTGTGGGCCCTTGGATCTGCGTGCTTGCTCCTGCTTGGTCAAGAGTGTGCTTCTTTGGATCGATTAGGTGTCATGGCCATGTGGGCGCCTGTGTGGCAGCACGTCGCCATGTGGCCTGGTGTGGGTCCCATCAGGCCTAATGTCTTGGGCATATCTCTCTCATCCAGACACCAAAGTAGGCAAATGATATGTCCATTTCGATCGTCTCGACGAGCTCGTTGCAATGGTGGAGTCCAATTTGGCATTTGACACTGTTTCCAATGGCGACCTATATAAGTCTTTGGTTCTCTTGCTCTGTGAATACATCATTTAACGCATGATTCGGTACATCCTGCGATTAAAGGTAGAAACACCAACACTTGTAGAGATTGTTAGTATAAACTCCTATTCTAGTGTTGATGATCACTTTTCATTTATTTTATGCAGGAGTTGACGATGTAAAAGTGGTACTTAATAGCCGTCAACAATCACAGAGTTGACTTGCAGTCTTGCACTGAGCACCATTGCCTGAAAATCCAAAGATAAATTCCACTGCACTCCGAAGTCGCTCTTAATCTAATAGTTGCGAATTTCATTTTGGCATGCAATCTCATGTAACTACAAGACAAAACATACTTCCTGGAAATCCAGACCTCTTCCATCAATCAAACTTCATAGGACACATTATTTGTCAAACAAGTATAGAGAATTTCGTAAAGATTTCAGAGTTTCACTTGAATGAATGAAATATGTGCTTCAAAGTATCACACAGTCTCATCGGGGTCCTGAAGAGTCCCTCGATAGTACCTGCAGTCAAGGTAGCGCACCGTTGACGGTGAAAATCCGTCAACCTAGCCATGAGTTTACCTTCGGTGTTGGCATGAGTTTTATACTTTATCCATTGGTACTAACCCCCGTGGTATAACAAGTTCACGTGTGCATGTCGTTTTTGGAGTTTAATGTTTATGCGGGGATTTAGTGTTGAATGCAAGACTTTCGGGGTAAGTTCATCAAGCACCTCATGACAAGACTTTGAAGCCCCGAACAAGTCATGCAATGAAGTAAAATTAACTCCAAGAAGCCGGGGACTTGATCCGAGAAGACGACATACTCCGGGGACCGACCGGAAAAGTCGTCGAATCTTCCAAGACAAGGAGTTGAGTCCAATTCGGAGAGAAACCGACGACATGGACCCGTATGCGAAGGGGGAAGCATCCGAGAAGCAAGGGAACCGACCTCGGGCAAAGGAGCCCGCGGGCCGGGCCTAAATGGGCCCGGGCCGGCCGGCCCCGATCCGGTCGGCCCGTGCCCATTTAGGGCCCAAACGCGTCGTCCTTTGCCCTAGCCGCCAATCGGGCTATTTATAGTCCCCCGACCGAGAGCCACGCGAGAGAAGATTTCGTCTTCGGCCGCCGAGAAGCAGAGAAGAGAGGGACACCATCTAGGAGAGGAGAGGGTCGAGCTAGTTGACTAGGGTTTCCCTAGCCGACGTGGGAACCTTGCACGGAAGACCACGTCGGAGTTCCGGAGCTAGAAGCAAGATCAAGGAAGGATCCCGGTGGTGATCTTGTGTATGTATCATTGTTATAGTTGAATTATCAAGTTGAATCTTTTCTCGCCGATCAAGAGTTTCCTCGAAGATTTCGTTTTTCGATCGGCTTTGCTTATTTCAATTCTATTCTCGAGATAGATTACATAGGGTGTTCTTGTAGCCGCGGTGGCTAGAGGTACACGCCGGATCCTCCGAAAGAATCTCGACTTGTCTTTTGACTCGCCCTAAGCTCCCCGCATGAATAGGGATACGTTGTGACAGAACGAGGGTCTCGAAAGGCGGATGTTTTCGGATTTGGACGGGAAACCACGATTTAAAGAGGCTTTTATTAAGATTCGATTTGCTACTTCTTCTTTTGCTTGGAACTTCAACAAAAGGCTTACCCCGATCCCTCTAGATCGGTTTATCTACCCAATCTTACTTTGTTTTCTCCGGTTTTTAGTAGATTAGATCTGTTTTGTGTCTTTTACTTAGATGCATTAGGTTCTTTATTGAAGATTGCAGTTATTTGGCTTTAATAGATTAAGTCTTGCGTCACACATTTGTTCCACGGATTCGATACCTTGGGTTCACCACTCGAGGGAAGAAGGGTCCCTTGACTACGACGGGAGACTTGTACGCTTGCGAGTCACGAACGAACTTTGATACAATTATTAACCGTCAACAAGCCCCTTTTTCTGGCGCCGTTGCCGGGGAACAAGTGATCAAGATTTGATTTTTTATTGCTTTTTTTTGTAATTTTCAGTACTGATTTTATTTTATTTTTGCATCTACTAAGCTTCGATCATCCTCAAAATACATCTAATCTAGTTTGTCTAACTCTAGTCTTTATAGATTTGTTTTGTTTTCTAGTTTTTTTTGCATACTTTGTTTATTGCTAACCCTAACAGGAGATGGACGGCTGCCTCTCCAACAAACCCAATAATTTTGTGGATGATCCAGAAAAACTTTACAGGCTAAGGAGACGCGAAGCACATCAAGCTAAAAAGCTGGATTTTGTAGATTCGGAGTCGGAAGACAAAGGATCGCGAGAATCTCCGGAGAATTCACCACCTCAAAGTCCGCGGGAGAACCGACGTCCACCGATGGGTGACCAACCACCGGAAGAACGCAAGATTGGGGAGCTATGCACCCCAGACATCATCGACCTACCAATCTTGAACCTCGACGAGATCGGAAGACCGTTCGAGATCAAGACCTCAACAATCCGCATGGTGCAACACTCACCCTTCACCGGCAAAGAGGATCCGAACCTTCACCTCCAAGCATTCATTCAACTATGTCAGACTTTCAACATGGAGGGGGTGACTCAAGATCAAATGAGGGCAAGGCTTTTTCCGTTTTCACTACTCGGGAAGGCGTTGCAATGGTTCCACTCTCAACCGGCGGAGACGGTGCAAAATTGGAACACGTTGATGAAGGCTTTCATGAAGGAATACTACTCGCCGGGTAAAACTCAAAGCTTGCGTAATAAGATTGCCACCTTTGTTCAATATCCTACGAAACTATCTCGGAGGCATTCGAGCGCTTCAACGAGTACACTCGGGCGGTTCCACATCACAAGTTCCCGAAAGAAGACCTCGTGCAAAAGTTCTATCAAGGACTCACCATGGCGTCAAGGACGATCATCGATGCATCGGCGGGAGGATCTATCATCGAGCTTACACCGACGGAAGCTTTCACGCTATTCAAGAAGGTCGCGGATAATGACACGTGGGCGTCATCCGGCGCCTACACCCGGCTCAACCTATGGGGAACGTCAAAGGAATCTTGCAAGTGGAGAAGGAAGACATACTCGAAGGCAAGATCGACTCGCTCATGAGGAGGTTGGAGAAGATGGAGATAGAAAAGAAAGAGGCTCAAGACTTGAAGGCCGCCAAAGCAAGGTCCACATGCGAAGAATGTGGAGAGTATGGCCATGTCCGCAAAGATTGTCCGGAGGAAGCCAAAGTGCTCGACTACATGAGGAAGGGAGAATTGCCGAACTTCCGCTACGGGCAAGGTAGGCCTCAATTTAATGCAAGCTCGTCTATTCCTAACGCGGTTCCACTTCGGATACAATTGAAGGAGTTCATGGATGAGCAAGCTAAGATCAACAAGGACACCGTCACCAAGTTCAAGACCATAGACAAGGTGTTGGAGAACATCGATAGCAAAGTGACGGAGGTCGGAAGTTCCAATCATCAAGTGCTCAACATGATGAAGATGCTCGAGACGCAAGTTGGACAACTTGCGGGGGCGCCTCACAAATGATGAAGGGAAGCTTCCGGGACAACCCAAATGTCCCGAATCGGCGAAGGCCATTCAAACGCGTTCGGGGAAGGAGACTGAAGATCCGGAACGTTCCGCGGGAGCAAGGAAGCCTAAACCGTCCACCGAGGTGGAAGGAGCCGCTAAAGAGAAGGTTACGGGGATCGTCACCGAGGAACCCGAATTCGAGATGCCGGAAGATGACACGAGGATACCGCAACTCAAGCCACGCTACTTCCGAGGTAAACTTGACAACCACTTTGAGAAGTTTGTGGAAGTTGTGCGTAGACTTAGCATCAACATGCCGTTACTAGATGCCCTACAAGTACCTACATATTCTCGTTACTTTAAAGACATACTTGCAAATAAATATGAGATAGCAACACTCGGGGTAGATCATGTCAAAATGTCCGAGGAGTGTAGTGCGGCTATTGCTTATGGGCTAGAGAAGCAAAAAGACCCCGGGTGCCCTACAATTCCATGTTCGGTTGGTTCTTTCAACTTCGAGAAGGCGTTATGCGACCTTGGAGCTAGTGTGAGTGTCATGCCGAGGATGTGTTCGAGAAGTTACGCCTACCGATGGAGCCTACGGGAATATGTTTGGAGTTGGGTGACAACTCCATTCGCTATCCCTTGGGCATTGCTGAAGATGTACCCGTGAAGATTGGACACCACTTCATCCCCGTCGACTTCGTTGTGCTCGAGATGGGAGAGAGGGAGAAGCCACCGCTCATCCTAGGGAGGCCGTTCCTCAAGACCGTGGGAGCAACTATTGATGTTGGCAAGGGGGAGATCATGTTCGATATCAACGGAGAAAGGAGTTCCTTCAAGTTCCGTCCAAGGATTGAGGCATGCAACATGATTGGAGTGAAGGGAGAACCAAAACAAACGGAGGGGCTGAAAAAGAAGAAGGAGCCGAAAAAAGTGAACGTAACGAAAATTAAAGAAGGTGTTGCATCCGTCAAGACAAAGGAAGAGAAGCCGCCGTGAAGACCAAAAAAATGACTAAGCCGCCCAAGCCAAAAGACAAGCCCGCGCCCAAGATGGTGCGGAAGTGGGTACCCAAGATTGCAACGCCCGCAAAGAGCGTTGATCCGGAGTAATCAAGTGAAGAAGTCTAGCTATAGACTATAAACGAAGCGCTAGGCGGGAGGCAACCCGTTTCGTCAACTCAAGTCAAGAATAAGCTACCGGGAGGACAACCCGATTCCAGGTTTTTCTAGTATTTTTAATAATTTAGTTTTTGAGTTTTATTACGCAAAGACATTAGACTTAGAAGTGGTTGAACAATATTAGAGACATAATTCTTGATTGAATGATTGCTTTATCATAAACCCTTTGCATGAACCCTCCTATGTGCTTGTTTGATTCTTTTCTTTTCGAGAAACCCCTCAACCAAATAATTTCAGAACCTTAGCTCAACCTTACACCCTCATTATGGTGCTGAGGTTGACTTATTTTTCATGCTAAAACCACACGAGTAGAGCCACGATTTATATTCAAGTGTTATAAAAATTCAGCACGTGGTAGGACTCGCGTGAACCTAGAAATCAAAGCTTTTGGTTGGCCTTAAAAATCTTTATCCTTGGTTTCTCTAGGATTATAATTTTTCTAAGCCCATTCTAATTTTGTTTTATTCAAAATCTTTCTTATTTAGCCAAAATTAGAACCTAAACCTATGCCCCCATGATCAAGCCGGGAAAACGTTCGCTCTCAACCGATGAAAGCGGACTTTACCGGTAAGACCAAAATCGACGTAGTCGAAAAATATTTTCGACTTACATTTGTTTTTAATGGTTTAAAAACTTCTCTAAAATTATGCTCGAGCTCTTGCATGGCTCTGAAAAATATTTTAAAATTCGAATTAGAGGAGTGCTTAACCTTAAACACACCTAAATGGAGGCAATCAAGTTTGAATTAATCATGCATGCACCATTGGATTCCCTTTTATCAACTTTCACCAATTCCACATGCAAAGGACAAGCATGGTGGGCAGCAAGCATCAACTTTGCAGGATTTTCATGGTGGCATGTGAAGCAAGTGGAGCTAGGGAGCATGGACATGACCCAAAGCATGGAGCATCAAGTGGGAGGACCAATGATTCAAGAAAAGGAGTGGACGAGAGCGTTTGGGCGGTGCAACTCGTGGAGCACGCGGGCGAGGAAAGTTGCAGAGGCGAAATGATCGTGATGGGAGAAAGACGCGCCGAGGAGGAGCCGGAGCACCCCGGGCCGGCCGGCCTAGGCCGGCCGGCCTGCCCTATAAATGGCGTCCCCGGCGCCCGTCTTCTCGCAGCAAGCTTCCCTCTCCTTCCCTTGTTTGTGTGTTCAAGTTTGTGTGCTCAGAACCTCCGTAGACTTAGCCAACCACCCAAGCTTGAGAGCTCAAGAAAAAAAAATCCACCTCCTTAATCCACTCCAAGTCCACATCCGAAGCAAAGAGTTTAAGTGCCTAGTTTACCGGTTGCAACCCGGATTTTTAGTTGAAGAGAGAGTGCAGCAAACATGTGGAAGAAGACCACAAGTCTCTTCTCTAAAGAAGAAGAGTTCGTCGTCGTCCAAGCCGTCATCAACCACGTCTTCGAGGAGGCACTCGGTTTCCGAGTCTCCCCGGAGCATGGAGACGGACACGGCACCACCGAGGAGGAACGACGCTCTCCTCCTTGGTGGTATGAGGGCTGCGAGAAGTACTTCCATGAGGTTCACCGAACCTCGTGGGCACACGGAGGAGCAGCCCGCGCCACCACGACGATCGACTCGCTCAACCGCACCACCTCCTTACACCCCGACACAATCTTCGTACGGCTTCATCATCTTGTCGGCGGAGGAGGAGGATAGGCTCGCAAATCTTGAGAAGAGGCTTGTGCCAAACGTCGAGCTCGACGACCAAGCACTCCACACCTTGGGTTTTCGCACCGACATATACTACATGTTGGGGCACCTCGGGTGGGTTCAGTTCTCCAACGGAATATCGGTGGACACCCACTTGGGTTACACCTTGGAAATTTTAATGACTATTGCACCCATCGTTGATGATGATGGGGTGCAAAGCTTGTCATTCCGTTTGGAGGGAATCCAACAAGTGGTTCCCTACGAGCACGTAAGGGAGCTGCTTGGATTCCACAAGGGCGCTCCGGAGAAAGTTGACGTGCCTCCCGCATGTTGGCGGAATTTTGGGGCATGATCTCCGGAGATGCCCATCAACAACGCAAAAGCATCCGCAACCCCATTATCCGGATATTTCACTCTTGGATGTGCAAGAGGGTATTGGGGAGGATGAGGGAAACAAAGGTGACCGACACGGAGTTAAATTGGCTATACTCGGCTTTAATTGCCGGGCAGCCAATTGACCCCTCTTACCTCATGATCAACCGTTGGTGTTGTGAAGCAACATCGGGGGCCGGTGATATTGGTTCGGGGTGTTACCTCTCCATGTTGGCCTTTTCCTTGCGACCGGGGATCGCAAGAAACCCCGCTCACCTTTTGCGCGGTACCTCTCTCGGTTTTGAGTACTTGCGGCAAGGCAAGTACATTAGTGGAGATGAGAGAAGAGGTTACCGATTGGCCATTGTGAACCTCCCTCTTCCGGATGAGAGGCTTAGGCTTTTCACCGAAGGAAGGGAAGATTGGTTGGAAGAGGGACTACTTGTCCCCGCAAGGAAGAACAAAAGAGGAAGAATCGTAGAAGAGGGAACATCCTCCGCACAAGCGGGTGGAGCACAACCCAATGTGCAACCATCCGGCGGGGTTCCTCCTCCGCCAAGTTATTACGGAGGGTCTCAACAACAAGCATGGGGGGGTGGTGCACCGGTACCCCCACAAAATTATGTTGTGCCCAACGCTAACTTCGCGGAGTCCTACGCTCATCATCCCCAACCACAACAAAGCATGGCTATTATTGGAGGGTATGCTGCAAGAAATGCTCAAAATATCGCAGCCATCCAATCCAACGCAGCTCAACTCGGTGAAGGCAACGCAAATATTGCCTTTGAACTTGGACGCCTTCACCTTGTGGAGCCAAATCAATTCGACGGAGGAAGCGTTCATTCATATTATGAGCAAGGGTATTATTATCAAGACTACCAACATCAACCACCGGCGGAGGACTAGAAGATTTAGGAACTTTTGTTTTCTTTTCTTTTCTATTTCTCTCGTAATTTTCAGCTTTTGCTTATGTGTGTCGCGTAGTATTTTTCTGTTTTTATTCAATTTTCAGCAAGCATGTATGTTTATTTTCAGTGTGTATTTCAACTTGATATCACCATTAATAAAGTCACCACCTTGATTATATCATTGGAAAAGTTACAAAATTCGTGCCATGTTGATATATGATTAAAATTGCAGCTTTGTTCATCTTTGTAGTTGATTTATGCATGTTTAAGCTAGTGCTCTCTTAAAAATACAGATCTGAATTTATTTAAATACTAGCTTATTTTTCAGCGGAGGTTATGATTAAAATAAAGACCCATAGTGTTTTATGTGCTCTCGAGTTATGAATGGATTGAAGATGTCTTTTATGCTCAAAAATATTGCTAACCTTGTCACAAATATCACTTGTGTGTTGCTCAACCTATCCAAAGCCTTATATATATTTGAGTGCATAAACCTTAGTGTACAAGATTTATTTTTGAGTGAGTTTTTGCAGGCCATGATTTCTCCGGCCGGAGACTAAGAAGCTAGTCATTCCGTTTTTGCGTATCTATCTTTTTGCTAGCCTTTTATCCGTGCATTGTGTATCCCCGCATCGGTGATCTCACAAACTTCGCCGGATATCCACCCTTAAACCAAATATCATCTTTTTGTGACTACCTCCTTGACCACAACCTATCATTGAGGATGGATCATCAATTCAAGGAAGATCGCAAGACGGTGCCAACGTTGAAGATTTCAAGTATCTCTCCAAGGAAAATTATCTCCGGTACCTACCTTATTTTTCGCCTCTTTGCTCGAGGACGAGCAACGTCTAAGCATGGGGGAGGAGGTAGGTACGGTGCAGTTTTAGAGTTCAAAAGGGAGTATTTAAAAATATATATATAATGATGAAAGAAAAAAACATCCAAAGGATATTCATGACTTTCAAGGTATAAAAAAATCAAAACTTCGTTGTGAAAGTCATGGACCGAATATATGACGAGGCAAGAAAAAAATGAATGAATGAAAGAAAGAAAAGAATGAGAAAGAAAAAAAATATATTTGTGCGTAAAGTGAACTCCCCGGTTCTCTAGGAGTGCATTCAAGGCTTCAAGATAAAAAGATCCATTCTCAATTTTCCAACCATGTGCAATCCGATAACGAGGACTTTCTTTGTGCCTCGGGATCACTCTTTGCCATTTGCACATGTCCATTCATCTAAAGTGTGTGTATTTTTCTCTTTCCCCTCCTTGATTTAACATTATTTTCCAATGACCTTTTTGACGAGTCTCGGTAAGACCATGAGAAGCTTGTCTTGTTTTGACAACACCTCATTTATAAATTCTTGTTAGGACTAAACTTTCCCAAAAGCTCCATATAAAGCCTACCACATATATATGAGAGGGAAAGGAGTAGAATATATAGGCTTGAGAGACAAGTGAGATGAGAGTTTATGAGCAATACATGAGATGATTTAAATTTGTGAATTTGGTTTAGCTTTTCTTATCTTGTTCTTCATTTCAAAAATTCTGAGATCCATTTAAAACTTTGTGAGCATGTTAATACTTGTGGGATAAGCTTAATAAGAATCTACCCTCCGTAGAAATGAAGGCTAGTGCATTATGGAACTTTAAATGAATTAAATTTTGAGAGTATTATGTTTTCTCATGTATGATCAAATGCAAAGTTTAAACATTGTTTAGCAATGATGATATCCATCGAAGGCTTACTCGAGGACGAGCAAGGTTTAAGCATGGGGGAGATGTTGACGGTGAAAATCCGTCAACCTAGCCATGAGTTTACCTTCGGTGTTGGCATGAGTTTTATACTTTATCCATTGGTACTAACCCCCGTGGTATAACAAGTTCACGTGTGCATGTCGTTTTTGGAGTTTAATGTTTATGCAGGGATTTAGTGTTGAATGCAAGACTTTCGGGGTAAGTTCATCAAGCACCTCATGACAAGACTTTGAAGCCCTGAACAAGTCATGCAATGAAGTAAAATTAACTCCAAGAAGCCGGGGACTTGATCCGAGAAGACGACATACTCTAGGGACCTGACCAGAAAAGTGCTGAATCTTCCAAGACAAGGAGTTGAGTCCAATTCGGAGAGAAACCGACGACATGGACCCGTATGCAGAAGGGGGAAGCATCCAGAAGCAAGGGAACCGACCTCGGGCAAAGGAGCCCGCGGGGCCGGGCCTAAATGGGCCCAGCCGGCCGGCCGGGCCCGGTCGGCCCGGGCCCATTTAGGGCCCAAACGCGTCGTCCTTTGCCCTAGCCGCCAATCGGGCTATTTATAGTCCCCCGACCGAGAGCCACGCGAGAGAAGATTTCGTCTTCGGCCGCCGAGAAGCGAGAGAAGAGAGGGACACCATCTAGGAGAGGAGAGGGTCGAGCTAGTTGACTAGGGTTTCCCTAGCCGACGTGGGAACCTTGCACGGAAGACCACGTCGGAGTTCCGGAGCTAGAAGCAAGATCAAGGAAGGATCCCGGTGGTGATCTTGTGTATGTATCATTGTTATAGTTGAATTATCAAGTTGAATCTTTTCTTAGTGATCAAGAGTTTCCTCGAAGATTTCGTTTTTCGATCGGCTTTGCTTATTTCAATTCTATTCTCGAGATAGATTACATAGGGTGTTCTTGTAGCCGCGGTGGCTAGAGGTACACGCCGGATCCTCCGAAAGAATCTCGACTTGTCTTTTGACTCGCCCTAAGCTCCCCGCATGAATAGGGATACGTTGTGACAGAACGGGGGTCTCGAAAGGCGGATGTTTTCGGATTTGGACGGGAAACCACGATTTAAAGAGGCTTTTATTAAGATTCGATTTGCTACTTCTTCTTTTGCTTGGAACTTCAACAAAAGGCTTACCCCGATCCCTCTAGATCGGTTTATCTACCCAATCTTACTTTGTTTTCTCCGGTTTTTAGTAGATTAGATCTGTTTTGTGTCTTTTACTTAGATGCATTAGGTTCTTTATTGAAGATTGCGTTTATTTGGCTTTAATAGATTAAGTCTTGCGTCACACATTTGTTCCACGGATTCGATACCTTGGGTTCACCACTCGAGGGAAGAAGGGTCCCTTGACTACGATGGGAGACTTGTACGCTTGCGAGTCACGAACGAACTTTGATACAATTATTAACCGTCAACACGCACACGTACAACATGAGTCAGAGACTACCATTGGTACGAATGTGAGATTTGGGACAAGTTTGTGGATTAGGTCTCAGGGCCTCACCGGTGATGATGACAGAGTCGATGGGGAAGAGGAAGGCAATGACGGTGTGGATCACGCAGACCACCTCTTTAGCACTTGCCACAGCGGCAATCACATCGGCTACCTCTGCAACCTTGTCCAGGGCCAGGGCATCGAGGCCAGCCTCTCCATCACCGCCGGCCAGAGAGAGTCTAAAGCTGGTTTGCTTGCTCGCCATGCCCATTGGCACTGAGGAGATTCTATGAAAGTTTGAGTGAGGTTAAAGCAACTCCAGCAAAGCCCTACTCAGGCCTATAGTCAAAAGGAAAGGTTTTTGTGCTTGGTATACACAATGGTAATGTAGATAATGGTACCATTGTTCCACAATGTACATTGTGTACCATTATTGCTTGGTACACATTGTGTAGTGGTACTAGTGTACACATTATACAATGGTATCTGATAGGCGATGACCCAATCTTCCAAGAGGTAAATGGATATGGCGATTGGTGGAGACTCGACGTTGGCGATCTTGGCTTCAAATAAACACGATTTAGACCCCACAACCGTTACACCACTGCTCCATTGGTATCAACCAAACACGACTTGATTAACCTCACCACGAAGGCTTTCCCTGCAAGTGAATCGAGAACACAAGCAAGAAAGGATAAACACCAAGGTTTTAAATAGCGGCCCGTAGCTCTCGACGCGAAGCTATTTTTCTTTTTTATGCTATCGACGCTATTTCCGCTATATCGCGCTATTGCGCCGCTATCCCAGAATAGCGTCATATTGTCGCTATTTTGCCTCTATAGGATCAGGCAAGAAAAACCAAGGCAAGTGGACTGTAATTAAAACTTCCAATAACAATGGTTGTTGATTTTTGAATTGTGATTTGTGAACTTTATGGTTGTGTGGTCCATGGTTGTTTGCTTATGTACTTTAACTTCAAGTGTTATGCCTTCATGGCTATTTGGTATTTGCTTTGAGGTTTAGAACTTATCATATTATGTTGTTCATTGTCATGGCTATTTGAATTATTAACTTATTAAGGCTAGTTCAACATTGTCAAGTTGTTGTTGTTGTTTCAATCAAATAGCGCGCTATAGCAGCGATATAGCGGCATCAGCAAGCTGCCGCTACTGCACATAGCTGCCACTATAGTGGCGCCATGCGGCTCTATACCGGCGCAATAGCGCCAAATAACAACCAGATTAGGACGCCGCTATTTTTCATAGCCCGCGATTAAAAACCTTGATAAACACTCAATTCTATAATTGCAAATATGAATTGAAGCAAAAGAGTGTGGGGTTCAAGTTCTAATCACAAAAGGACGAATCGACACAATGGTGATGAACAAGAATGGGGGCCCTGATTCACAGCAAAAGAACTCGGCGTTACAGTGGCTATGAAGATAGTTTGTTCCTCGAGTCGAAGGGAAATAAAAACTCAAACAAAACCCCAGTCAAAATAATAGTAGCTACTGAGTTTTAACCCTGAAGTGGTGACCTAGGGTTGAGGGGCAACCAGGGGTGGGTGTCCTCAACCTGGGCTTAAGGCCCGACACGATACATGGCCTAATTGGCCCAAAAAGGTGACACAACACCTTGCTATGGTCACACAGAGTGATCCATGAACCTTCTAGAGCTGGGACCAGAACCAAAACGATGGTGTCATTGTCCCCTTTCCAACAAATCCTTATACACCTTGTTTTGATGCTGGATGAGGGACATATCGCCGAAACCGTGCAGGCATATTTGTTGAATCCGAACCAAACATGGCAGCTGAGTTGGAAACGACTTGTAGCGTGGGGAAGGATGTGACATGCGCGTATCCAACATGGTGATGTCCTCATCATCATCCCATCATCAACATCCTGCAAAAGGTTAGTGACAGTCGAATGCATACAAGACATAGTAGCATTGAAAACACGAACATCTTGGGATAGCATAGTATAACAAGGTGCATCATGGTTTTCACAAAGTTTAGCAGCAGCAGATGTAGTAGCAATAAAAGCACCTTCTTTTCATTTAATTCCCTCATGTTTATCAACAGAAGAATCACTCATAGCAGGTTGTTTTATATTATTTACAACAACCTCTTTAAAATGTTTCCTATCATCAACAGGTGATAAAAGAAGAAAAGTAATGTTTTTATTCTTATGCATGAAAGTGTAAGAATTAGTTCTACCATGGCGTGCAACATATTTATCATATTCCCATGGTGGTCCTAATAAAAGGGAACATGCTTCCATTGGCACTACATCAAAATCAGCATAGTCGGTATAAGAACCCACTGGAAAATGTATGCGTGTTAAGTGCCTCTTTGCCTTACCACTATTGTTGAACCATTGTATGTGATATGTGTGACATAGTTCACGAGTAGTCAACCCAAGCTTTCGGACCAGATCTGAACTCACCAATGTGTTGCAGCTCCCGGTATCAATTATGGTGAGAACATGGCGCTCCTGGACAATGAGAAACATATGGAACAAATTGTTATGTTGTATCTTTGTGTCCAGTCACACCCGTTTTTCCAAAAAAAAATCAAGTGCATAACTATATGTATGACATGATCTATTTTCATACATATAGTGACATATAAGTGAATAACAGTTCAGTATCACGTAAGAAAAAGGAAGATTATCAGAGATTACGCTAAATCTTGGAAACGAAGGCACCAAACTCCACAAGCAGTCGACCGGGGGTTGCGTATACCTAGCACCAGCAACATCTTCACAACAACTTCATCACATCTTCCACTTTCTGAGCAACATTGTTTATAGAAAGGGTGAGCACTTGTCGTACTCAACAAGTGTGGGGAAAAGATGAATGCAAAGGCTTTATAGTGGACTGGGTTTTAAGCATTTAGCATTTTAGTTGGTCCAATTTTATTAAACAACTATTTACTAGCAAGTATAAGTATATACCATCCCACAATTAAGCATAAAGGTAAGAGATACACCATAAGAATATGGCAAGCATAGCCATAACCACAATCTAAGTCCATCTTCAAGTTCAATTATCATGTGAGGGTCCAGGCCGCTCTTGACCATGAGCATGGCTAATCGATTAGTTTTACACTCTGCAGAGGTTGTACACTTTCACCACAAGTCACGTAAAAGTCCCGAAGAACTTTGGACCCAACCACACGACGCTAGCTAGGCATCATACCACACTACCGAGGTGTGATTGCATAGGGACACTACAAGGCCTTTACAAAGATTCCCCAATGTGCAGCAACCCACTAGGTTTCAGGATAGGGCATAAAGCACCCTAGCGGGTCAATACCCCACCATAAATGAACAAACCAAACTCCCTGCTAGAGCAGGTCTATGCCCCAACAACGCCTCCCCATTGGCCCCTTTTGAATAAGATCACTAAAACGCCAAGGTTTCTAATTATTCGATCAAGACATAGCCATATGTCTTGTGGTTTCACAGTTTTCCTGGGTGGTCGCTCCATGTTCTGATTAAGCACATGGTCCTGTATTAAACAACCAGAGATATATAGCATAGAGGTAAAGAAAGTTCATCATTAATGTTCATTAAAACCACCATAACCCAGGTATAGCAACTAAGCATAGCTACCCAACAAAAGATAAACCTAGGTTGACAAAGAATGATATTAAAGACTAGGCAAACCTTAATAGGACCCATCAATATTAATGCCAGGCATATGCAAAGTGATTAAATATAGTTATTGGGGCAAAAGAACAAGGATACACTTGCCTTTAACCAGAGAATTGTTGGTCATAATATCTTCAACTTCTCGCTCCTCAAAGCTTCTCGAACAACGTTCACTCTATGCGCATCAATCCATCAACACAAGCATACAAAGCAAACAAACAATCAAACTAAGAACAATACACCAAGCAAGAAAACTTTAAAAGATTGCACTAAAGGACAGGCTCAATTCTATGGATCACTAAAGCACACAAACCGTGCTTAGAAGGGAAAGGTCTGATTAGATGCACATGGTTTGGGCTTGAGCTAATACTAGAAAGGTTTAGAGCTCTAGATAGATTTGATCAAAAGGAGATACTGAGATAAATCTGATAAAGAACGTCTATCGAACTAGTTGCATTTATGAACATGAAAGACTATAAGCTTGGTTCATTTTAATTAGCAAAAATATGTATAGGATATTTCATAAGAAAATACCATAAGTTGGATTTAATGCAATATTATATTTTATTTGCAAAGACCGAAGTAAGAACTAGTCCAATTTTATTTATAAATATTCATGTATAGTTTACACCAATTAAACACTTTACTTTAAAAATGTTAGAACAAGTAATCGAACATAGGCATGTGACGTGTTGAGCTAAACAAACTTTATTTAGAAGACACATGCATGTTGGCATTAATCCAATTAATGTTTATCTATAAAACACGGTGTAAAAGTCTAATCAACTTTTAATTAGAAATTTTAATTAAATATCATTAAGCAAGACTAACATTAGTTTAAGAAAACCTAGATGTGGCACTATTCATCTTTTATTAATAAAGCATATGAAGTAGACATTAATCAAATTAACATTGATCATGAAAAACGGTGCATAACACTATGTATCTTTTATCTAGAAAAGGCATGTTTAATAAACATTAACAAAATTAACATCAAATTAATTTTAAAAAACATACATGATGTGAACTCACCACTAACATGTACTTTGCATTATTATGAACCTAACACAACTTGAACGGATTCAAACGGAGCTAAAACATAAAAGATATGGGTAAAACAAGATTGAAAGGATCTAGATGCGATTAGATAGAAAACTGAAGTGCTAATAGAAAAGATTCACAAGACACATCCAATAGTGCTTGTGGATAGATCTATGGCTAGAGTTGGATCTGAAAAAGAGCCTCGAGTTGCACTTGTTTGCGAGCATCTAATAGATCCAGGGGGTTTTCCTGCAAACATGCAAGACATAAGAATCCAACTCAAGATAACAGGAAACCCTATGGGCCTAGACACAAAACAATAAGTCTTCTCCTTCCTTCAGCCTGAAGCGAAAGGCGGCTTCTGGTGTTGCAATCGCCAGTGTCCTGTGCGGTCTCCGGCTCAGCCGAGGCTTGGAACAGAAAGAGGAGACGAAGGGGATCTAGGGGTGGTGCTCACCGGTGTAGGAGAAGGGCGGGAGCGGCCGGAAACTGGTGGCGGGCGGAGCTCAGGCGGCCGGCGGCATTGGTGGTTCCAATCACTAGCATTTGGTAGCCTAGAAGCTCGGGTGAGCGGCGCAAGATATAGAGAAGGCAGAGAGGATCACGGGATTGCGCTCACCAGCGGAAGAGACAGGCGGAGATGGCCGGATTTGGAGAAGAAGGCAACGACGGCGGAGTACGTCGGCCTGCGGGTCTTCAAGGGATGGCGGCACTCTGGTGCATCTCCAGCGGCGGGCGGGAGCTCCTCAGACTCGGCTCGTCATCACGCAGCTCTTAGAGGTTGCGGCTCCGTTCGTCGGTGTTCTACTGCTGCGAATTGGGCGGTGAGCTTGGCAGTGATGGGCGGTGCTGTGTAGAACATAGGGTAGTGCGGGATGAGTGGCTATGGCACGCGCAATGTGGCGGCGCCTTAAATAGGGCCGAGGGCGCAGTCCTGGCGTGCACGACCATGCCCGTGGCAGCCATGGTCTCTGGTGGTGCTGGGCCCAGATGGGCCTCGTCGGGCCTGCGGCTGGGCCGGTGGGAGCGGGTCGGCCTACGGGCTCAACCCAAACCGCAAGGATAGGAATTTTTTAGAAATTATTTCTCATGTAAAGAAAAATCCAGAAAAGCTAGATAATTCATTTAAAGCATGAAAAATACTCTAAAAAACCCAAAAATTCCAGGAAAATTCCCAGAGATAGATTAGGACATGATCAATCCAAATAAAGTACTTGGAGATCATGAAAAGGATTTTAGAGCCTTCTAATAAACAGAATTAGCTCAAGTAAAATGAGAACAAATTGCAGAAAAAGCTGGAAAATTCTCGGAAGGTCCTGGTCAACACCTAAACGCATTTTAAAACTTTTTTCCCTCATAAACACTGAGATGCATCAGTATGAATGCAACACACACATTGAACCATTTATTTAATTTAGAAAAACATTCAAAGACTTTTTTCCTATATTATATTCCCTGAAAAGAAAATAAATATTGGGAAAATTTTAAAATTATGAGAAAATTGTTATTTAGTCATTCTCTCTATTCACAACTTGAAATTTGAAATTTCACTGTGTGACATGTCCTCCTCATCAACCAATTGAGCAGCCAACACACGCTGCACAAGAAGGCTAGGGAAGCCCGCGACTGCAGCATCAGAATCAATGGTATCCTCCTCTTGTTCAACCGAAGAATCTGCAACAAGATTAGTAGCAAGAGCCAACGAATCTTCCTCGTCACTAGCACTGATATAACCATTAGCAGCAGGGAAGCAATGAAAGCATGGATACTTGGGCGTTCCTTCAAGACATGTCCCATGCCCTTACAGCAGTGGCACTGGATGCTAGCGGAACTACTCGAGGACACACCTAGAGTAAAAGGTTTCTTATGCAACTGGACCTGCACAGGAGACAAATTGCTCACCTCAGAAGTTGGTGTTGTATACAGCGTAGTTGATGGTGCTTTAGGAGTAGCATCGGTCAGCATCGGTCATGGACTTGTTTATATCTGGACGCTGTTGAAATGTTCTCCCAGCATTGGACCTGAAAGAAAATTGTTGGCGACGTCCCTGTACCTCACGTTTAACTTCAATAGCAACATGGTACAATTGGCTGAACCTTGTCCAATCTTTGTAAGGGCTAGTTCGTTTCCACGGGATTGGATCTGGCCGGAATTGATAAATATAACAAGAAAATCATGATAGCTACTATAAGGAATCCGGATTTATTCTGGGTTGGAAACCAATTTACTCATGATATGGACATCAAGAGACTCCGAATTAATCCACTAGTCAAGAGGTGTGGAATCAATCTGGCTCTTTGGTTCCTTGTTATGCTTATCATGATGAGTAAATTAGTTCCTGGACCGGAATAAATCCGGGTCTCTATATTATCTATATTGATTTTTTTCTACAGTATTTGTCATTTCCGTCTAGATTGAATCATGTGGAAATGAACTATCCCTAATCAAGAATATCCTTTGTATCATGGTTCCAACCACCCAAAAAATCTAATAGAAAGAGCCTAATCATCCTCATGTACGCCACAACGTGACAAAAAATAAGCAATTCTTGATAATAAGCCTCGACACTTTTATCACCTTGTTTTAAAGTTTGCAGTTTCATACGTAAATCACGTTGACATTATGGAGGAACAAAGCGAGATTTCATATGTTGTTTCAAGGCATTCCAAGTCTGAGGTATACGTGGAGCAGCATTATTGTTAGCATAAGCATTGTATAGATCATTCACCAAAAGAGAGCAAAACTAGTAAATTCACTAGTAGCAAGCCTAACTCTATGCTCATCAGGAACTTGATGGGAATTAATTTTTGTTCAACAACTACCTCCCAATCTAAATAAGCCTCGGGATCAGCATTACCGTCAAAAGGAATCATGGTAAACTTAACTTTAGCAAAAGGATCATTATTACCACGATTTTGATTACCTCCTTCACGATTGCGATTCCCTCCTCCCATCTGAAAACGATTATGTTAGAGACACTCCTCATCAGGATCAACATCCTCGAACGCATCATCATCATCCTTAGGTTGAACTGGTGGAGGTCGTTGCTCAACATGTTCAATCCGAGTCACCATACCGTTGATCTGTCGAGTCAGTGCATCAAACTGTTCTTGCATGTAGGTAAGCTGCTTAGTAACAAACCTCGTAAGCTCGTCCTTGGACACACACTCATTGAAGTCTGTGGGAGACTCCTTTCATTTCTCATTATCTGACATGGTTAGAAGACAACAAAAGACAATACCGAAAGTGTTATCCCTATCAACTAAGAACTAGTGGGTATGTATGGAAGTGGAATGCAATATCTCAAGCGGCTTACCACCGTCTTACAAGTGTTTTTACCAAAGCCAACTAGGCGGCACAATCAGTTGTCGAGTCTGGGTGTAACAAGTTGCAAGACGAACCCATGCTGACAGAAGTATCTATGGAACTATGGGTAGGCACAATATGGTAGCAATGATTAGCAAATAACGAATGTAGATTAGCAAAGTTCAGTAAATGTCCAAAGTACAAGTCACAATTGCTAACTAAGACGTGCCCTAGTCGTAGCACAACAAGGAAAAAACAAGAAACGATGGACAGAAAACTCGGAAAACTAGCACAATGTCAGTGTTGTAATTAATGCTGAAAACCTTGCCAAAAAGGGACTAGTACAAATCACAAAATAGTGTTTCTATAGAAGTACCAGCAAATGAACTCAATTTTTTTATTTTTTTACCACTGATCTAAAATCACAAAGGATGGAAGCACACAAAATTTCACCTGAAACATAGGTGTATTTTGGCCTAGGGAAAATCAAGAACGATCTTGGAGAACCCCTCAAAACACTTAAATAGCTTTTTCTTTATCTTCCCGATTTTTTTATTTTTTGAGAATGGCTGACCAATGAAGTGGGTATATGTATGTCCAACTTTTGTTGCCAAACTCCTGTAAAAATTTCAGCAAAAATGTAGCACCGAGCGAAAAGTTATGCCTGTTTTATGAAAGGTATCTCAAGCCATGATTTCGGAAAGGCACAACTCGGCAGGAAACATAGCGGCAGCTAGGGCAAAACTTCCTCCTAGCGACGGCAGAAACAAGCATAGGGGCACGATGCTCCCTGGTAGTAGATGCAAAGCAATAGGTATTCGCCAGATAATGACTCAAGGATCAAGTATGCGATGCAAAAGCGATCAAAGTGGCTTGCAACCTATGTAGGGCTTGCACGGCAAGAGTTCACACAAGGTGGCTAGCGAGGGCAAATCGAGAAATGTGGTGGCTCGACTTGTTGTATGGCTAATGGTGGATGGGCTAGCGGCGAAAACAAAATAACAACGATGGGCACGTTGAACTACGGCGACAAACACAACCTAAACCAGCAACAAGACTCAACCAACAACAAGACTCGACCACGGACACAAACTCAACAAAGCAATCTAAAAACGAAATTACAAGGCTAAGGGGGGCAGTAGGACAGTGGAAAAGTAAATATTTTTGGGTTTTTTGTGGACTATAGGTGATGAACACAAATGAACCTAAAGGGGAACAAGATGATACCTCACGAGAAAACTTTTCCAAGAGGTAGACAGTAAACTTGATTGGGTGGAAAACTCGACGTTGACGATCCGGCTTCGCATCAGCACGATTCGGACCTCGCAACCGCTACACCACTGCTCCACTAGTTATCAAACAAGCACAACTTGATTGACCTTGCCACGAAGGATTTTCCCTGCAAGCGAATCAAGAACACAAACAAGCAAGAATGTAAAGCACGCAATCTAATAATTGCAGATAAGAATTGAAGCAATGACAAAGGGGTTCAAGTTCTGTCCACAAAAGGACTAATCAACACAGTGGTGACAAACAAGAATGGGGGCCTGATTCATAGAAAAAAACCTCGACGGTACAGTGGCTATGAAGAAAGTTTGATCATTGATGGAAATCACAACTAATAAACAAAACCAAGTTGAAACGATGTCAGCTACTGAGTTTTAACCCTGAAGGGTGACTTAGGGTTGATGGGCGACCAAGGGGGCATCCTCAACCTGGGCTTAAGGACCGACACTATACACGGCCAAATTGGCCCAAAAAGGTGACACAAGCACCATGTCGTTGTCACACAGAATAACCCACGAACCTTCTGGAGCTGGGACCAGAACCAAAACAACATCCCATTTCCAACGCATCCTTATACGCCTCGTTTCGATGCCGAATGAGGGAGATATCATTGAAACCGTGTAGGGATGTCGGCTGAATCCGAACCGAATGTGGCAGCTGAGTTGGAGACGACTTGTAGCGTCGGGAAGGATGTGGTGTGCGCGCATCTAGCGTGGCGATGTCCTCATTAGTCCCTGCGTCACCTTATATAGTCTGAGAGGTAGGGTTAAAAGTCGGTTTAGGGAGAATTCTAGCCGTACACAAGTAGGAGTACTCTATATGGGTTCGGACATGCCTAGCCTTCCTAACCGAGTTCTAGTCCTCTATTGTCTTGTGCTCGACGCCGTCTTGTACCGTGGTGCACAAGTCGAGTAGTCTCGAGGCCCATGTAGTAGTCGGTTTCTGTACCTGCCTGGGTGGTGGGCCCTGGGATGTCCATACGACAATTCCTTGTTTTCCCACTGGGTTTAAAGGAGTTTTTACCCTGGTATATCAACATATATATACTTTGGTTTTTCTTCCTACATGGTTTTTCCAAAGATTCAGGATTATAATTGTTGAACAAGTAAAGACTTCTACGGAACCAAGTGATCAATGGGAAGTGTTAAGATTAATTAGTTAGTGATCAATTAGGATAATGAAAACACTAGCAACCGCTCCGGGCAGGGCATGGCGCCCTTTCATCTGGCCCCTTGGGCTTGTATATATTTGCAAACCATTGTTCTACAAAGAATACAGTCATTCATTCCCATCCATTGCCAACACTTCTCTTGATTAATTGAGTTGAACCTCTTTTTTACTGACTTTTATTTTAATTAATTAACAAATTGATTAAATTTTGAACGGTTCTTCTCTAACAAAAGTTTAAGAGATCTTTTGCTCGTCAAACCAAAAATTTTATTGCAAAGAAGATGTATTGGAATTTGTTGAAAATGGATGCTCAGAACACGAAATTGTGGGTGGACACGGCAGAATCCAGTGAACCCAACAAAATCCCAAGTACAATACTCCATGTTTCATGTCTCCATCACACCATCAATTCGACACGTAGTAATGTAGTATCTCGTCAGACATAGGACTGTTTCCTGCCCATGCTGTGTACGAAATTTCTGCCGCTACAGCGACTGGATCAGGCTGACGAGCTTGTCGACGTTGAGGGAGGACGACCTGGCCTCGCTGCCGATGCTCGCCGCCGCGCTTCTCTTCAGCTCCATCGCCCTCTGCCGCATCCCGGCGCCGGGCTCTCGTGCGCCGTCCATCAGCGCGGCAATGGCAGCCTCCACCCTTCCCCTCTCGAGCTCGCCGTCGAGGGTGACGCCTACTCGCCACACCTGATCCACGTACCTGGCGTTCCCCATCTGGTCGCCGAAGAACGGCCGGCAGAGCATCGGCACGCCGGCGCACACGCTCTCCATCGTCGAGTTCCACCCGCAGTGCGTCCAGAACCCGCCCACTGCCCGGTGCGACAGGACCTCCACCTGCGGCGCCCAGCTGACCACCACGCCCCGGCCGCGCGTCGCGGCGTCGAAGCCCTCGGGCAGGGACGACGGCGGCGCGCCGCAGACGAGGTCCGGCCGGAGCACCCAGAGGAAGGGGCGGCCGCTGTCGGCTATGCCCCAGGCTGTTTCCACGAGATCGGCGGCGGACATGCTGGCGAGGCTGCCGAAGCTGACGTAGAGCACGGACGATGGGGATCGCCCGTCGAGCCAGTCCAGGCAGCGGCGGTCCTGCCGCAGTAGGCTGCTCGACGCCGCCGGCGAGAGTATGTGTAGCGGGCCGACGTCGAACACCGGGACGGCCAGGTCGCGCCGGAGGGACGCGAGTTCGTCGGCCTCGAGCGCGTCGAAGGTGTCGAGGACGAGACCCGCGGAGGTCGTCACCGCCGTCACCGCCCGGGAAAGCACCTCTCGCAGCTGGCCATGCGCGGCGGCGCTTCTGACGGACGACAAGTCGCCGACGCGGTACGGCGGCAGCTCGACCACCGGCGCGTCCAGCTGCGACGAGTCTGCCACCCAACAGAGATCAAGATCACGGCATGCCCTCCTTCACTCATAGTCATAGATGATGTGTGGGCGTGTCGTCGTGTACCTTGAGCTGGCAGGTAGCCTTTGTCGCAGAGCATGGGGAACGCCATGAACCAGCGGAAGCAGGCGGCGCTGCCGATGCGCAGCGCTAGCGTCGGCACGCCGAGCCCTCGCGCCACGCCCAGCAGCGTCAGCAGGTGTGCGTCTGCGACGAGGCACGCGACGTCGTCGTCCTCCGCCCGGGCTCGCTCCAGCAGCGCGGCAAGGCGGTCCCGGAACGGCGCCTCGCACGCGCGGTTCATGGCGAGGATGTGGTCGAGGGTGGTCTGCACCGTGTCCGGGCTGTCGGCCGGCGTGACGTCGTCGGGGACGGGGACGAAGTCGTAGGCCGGGTGGAGGGACGCATCGGGGGCGTTGAAACGGCGGGCGTGGAAGATGGTGACGGCGAACCCGCGCGCGTGAAGGATGCCGGCGAGCTGGAACATGGGGTTGATGTGGCCCTGGTACGGCAGCGGGAAGAACAGCACGCGCCGCCGCCGGCGGTCGACGGTGGTCGTGTCCGCTGCGGAGCCCATCGACGGTTTCTTGCGGCGTGCTGGCTCTGCCGTTGAAGGTGAAGGATCTGTGGATCTTGGTGAATGTACCTGATCGAAAGTGACAGTGACATGAAACGACGAGCAAATGAGACAACATCGATGCAATCCTTCAGTTGGGTTGATCCGCTCTTCTATTGGCGGGACGGGATGCGCTTGCCTTGTGACTTGTGAACAAGTTCAGTAGCGGTCGTTGACACCAGCAAAGCCTTCATGGAGCTGCAGGTGCGAACAAAACAACGCAAATAAGTTTCCAAACACTAGTTCACATGCTCTGTCTGGCCATTGGTTTGCGGGTGATAGGCGAAGCTCATACGCAACTGCACACCAGCCAGCTTGAACAGTTCCTGCCAAAGATTGCTTGTAAACCCTTTGTCTTTGTCAGAAATAATGGACTTGGGCAGTCCATGGTAAGGATAAACATTATCCCTGAACACTTTTGCTACTGTGGCTGCTGTAAAAGGATGACGTAGTGGTATAAAGTGGCCGATTTTGCTGAATTTGTCAACCACTACAAGAATTGCATTCGCTGATGCCAACTTCGGAAGCCCCTCTACAAAGTCCATTGGCACCACTTCCCAAGATGCGGACGGAACGTGTAAGGGCTGCAACAGGCCGGGGTATTTGGCCCGATCCGGCTCAGCCTGTTGACACACGACACAAGCCTGGACAAAGGACTGAATATCCGCCTTCATATCTGGCCAGTAGAACATTTGCTTAATTTTGCTATAAGGCCTGAATGGCCGCCAATGGGATTGCTATGCAGACCCTGTATAACCTGTTGTTGCATATCCTTGTTAGAACCCAACCACACCTTGTTCTTAAACTTGATCAGGCTGTTGACCAGAGAATAATTGGGTATAGAATGGCCAGCTACAGGGAGTTTAGTGAGAAGATCCAATGCCTGAGGGTCCTGAGAGTAAGCTGAAGTAACTTGCTCCAACCACTGGGGAGTGACAGCTGAAATAGCCATAAACTGATCCTCAGGGGTGAAAGTGCATCTTGGCCCCCAATTGCTTTGGTGATAGTGACAAGTACAATTTGTAGTATTTAATGCTTGATCTAGATGTGTGCAGGACTTAGGTGAATGAAACTCTCACGGTTTGACCAAAGGAAGGCCCCCAACTCAAAGTCGTCGTTTTCAACTCAAATAAAGGCTTAATTTATTTTTGATTTTGAATTTGAGTATAGGAAACACTGTACTATAAAGGGGGATGCAAATTGATAGCCAAGAGATGCTAAAAGTGCTCTAGGAAGTATCCCAAGTGAGTGAGAAGAGACGAGAGTTGACATGTGCACGCTTGCTACTCTTTTCTAAAATTCTCAGCCATTGTCGGTAGTACCGACACCAGGTCGGTAGTACCCATATGGCTTCACTGGCGAGTTTTAGCCAGGGGGTCGGTACTACCGACTCTGTGTCGGTACTACCGATAAAGCCGCACTGTTAGGTTTCTGGGAAACCCCTCGGTAGTACCGACACCGTGTCGGTAGTACCGAGGATGGTCGACTCAGCACAGTAACGGCTAGTTTTTGAGCCTTAGTATTTAAACCCCTTTCTTCTTCCTTGAAGGATCGGATGGCGACTAGAGAGGGGGGGAGTGAATAGGAGCCGGTAAAAATTCTACTCAAAGAACCCGGCCTATACCCTAGGCAATTCCCGGTCACACACAAGCGATGGATCGAATCACACACCAACCGCCAAGACAACAAGGTTATGGATCAACCTCAAGTCTTAGGAACGATTCCTTGAAGCACACGCGGAAGCACAAAAGAAGGAGGAAGGAATCGAATCAAAGAACCAAGCTGTCAGCCTCGGGCGGACTGTCTGGCCAGGCGGGGCGGACTGTCCGCAAAGGCTGCGCGGACAGTCCGGCCAAGTGTCGTGGACAGTCCGCAAGGGACACGCGGGCCGTCCGGCCAGGAGCCACGGACCGTCCGTTAAAGACAACAGAACCACCAGAACCAACCCGAGAAAAACGGACCGTCCGCGAAGACCGGGCGGACCGTCCGCGCGGGTTCCGGACCGTCCGCTACTGAAACTCGGACCGTCCGCGAACCGGCTGCAACGAAAACCTAAAACCAAATCGGATCGAAAGCAAAGGCGCACAAGAACACGATGAACACGCGAAGAACACGCAGCCCGCAGACCGTCCGTCACCGCCTCGCGGACCGTCCGCGCCGCACGGACAGAGCAGAAAACTGCTCGACCCCGAGGGTCAACTCTCCCAATCCATCACCGGATCTCCCAAATGGTAGAAGCTATTGAGACAAGAGTTTGGGGACAAGAAAAGCGTCAACCAAGGATGCTATACCCCAAAAATTTCGCATCCTAACTTCCTAAATCATCGGGAATGACGGATCCTTTGAACACCACCAAAAGCTAGAGCTCTTAACGAAAATCCTTGAATCGAAGTGGTTTCCCGGCGTTTGAGGGCACAAGGTCAATCACAAAGATGCACTAGATATCCATCCATGTTTCCCTCAAAGAAATCTGGGGAGAAACCCACTCAAATCCGCGGAATCACACCGAGAACAAAGGCAACAAAAACAAGCACGAAAAAGACCACGAAAAACACAACGCCGAATCTTCTATACAAACCAGGAAAGATTCACAAGGTCTAGCATGCTGCCCTAGCATCCATCCCTCTCAACAAATCTCTCATGAAGCTCTCATGATAGCCTAGAGGAAATGGAGAAGAAAATAGTCCAGGAAAATGAGAAAGAGGAGGGGGGAAATGAAACCCTAAGTCGCGGGCAGAGAGAACCATCCACACACACTCATGGCTTATATATCGGGTCCCGCCGGTGTGGGAAATGACTCGACTACCCCTAACTCAACTACTGGCGATACAACCCACGCAGGGCCATTTCTGTAATGTTTTAGGGTCTTGCCATCGGACGGCCACGCCTTCACCGCACCCCGCGTCCTCCCGACGCAAGCCATGCGATCCCGTCGCGTGTCCTCCGCTTCGAAGCTTCCCGACACGCCCGGATCCCGTCTCCGTCGTGTTGGGCCTTCGGACTTGGTTTTGAGGCCCAAACCAAGAAACCGTCCTCCGATGGTTTTGTGGGCAAACCACCAAACCCCGCGTGCTCGGCCCGGCCTCCTGCCAAGCCTCTTGACTCGACCGCCACCGTGCACCGGTTCGATCGTCCATGACTTTGTCTTGCTCGTCTCGCCACCATGTGGCCCGCACCTAGTCCCGCCGTCCACCGGGTCTGTGACACCCTAATTTTTCATCATTAAAATAATATAAGCAACATGGTGTTTAGTTTTTCTCTCTAAGGAATAATAAATTATCAAATAAATTTGGCTCTAAAATATTTAAATATCATTTTGAATAATTTTAGAAGCAACAAGTGCTTGTGCATCATATTTTGTTTGCATGGTGTTTAAGTGTGCTTGTGTGAAGATTTAAAAGTTTTTTTAAAAAAAATGATTTGAAAATTTTGAAAAAAGTTTGAAGAGTTTAAAGTTTGAGAAAGGGTTTTGAAAGAAAAAGGTAAAAAAAACCAAATCCCTTCCCTAACCCCTCCTCTCTTTCAGTCCAGCAGCCCAGCTCTCCTCCTTCCTTTCCTCTTCCGCCGGCCCAAGTCTTTCTCGCGGCCCAGCAACACCCTCTCTTCTCTTTTTAGTCAATGACAGCCCGGGCCCGCTAGTCAGCCGTGTCTTTCTCCTCTGGCCGCATGCGCCGCAGCAGCCGCGTGCGCCCGCCGGCCAAATTCCGGCATTCCCGCCCTCCCCGCCTTCAAGCTCGCCATAAAGGCCTAGTGAAACCCCGGCGCCATCTCTCCCCTTAACTTCCCTTCAGTTTCCTCTCCATTCAAGGCGTCTCTTTGAATGCAATCATGGCCGTGGCCATTAATGGCCGGCCGGCCGCCTCTTCATCCACCGAGCCCGGCCTGCTTCCATCCTCTCTCTATAAAAGCTGAGGACGAGCCCCTACCTCACCCTTTCCGCACCCGAGCACACCCTGCATCTCCTCCGCCCTCGCGCATGTGTCGCTGTCGTCGTGTTCCATCGTCGGACTGTTACCGGAAGTCCCGAAGTTCTAGCCGACGGTGAAGTGTCACTATCTCGTATCTCTTCCTTCTTCTCTTTCTTTTTCGTTCCTTACCTGTGCATGCTCACCATGCCAGGACCGCCCCTATCCTCTTCACCGAAGCGCCGCCTGAGTTCGAGTTTTTGGCACCACCGTCAATCTCTCTCTGTGCCACTCTCGATCTCCCTCGTCGCTGGTGAAGTTCTTCCCCGGGCCCTCTTCGTCTTCGCCGTCGCACGTGTCGCTCACACGAGAACCCGGCACCCCGGAGCTTCCTCCTCTCCGCCGGACCGAGCCGCACCGGAGATCGGCCGCCGTCCAAGCTCGGATCGCCGTCATCGATCTTCGCCCCTGTTTCCTCTCCGCCAAGGCCCTTCTTGTTGTAGCTTCACCTCAAGGTAAAGAAGCCACCTCCTTTTCTTCCTCATGTATCCGTGATGCCCAGTGTCGTTGCCGTCGTGCGACTTGTGCGCCATCCGCCGCCGGCCGTGGCGCCGTTCACCCGTAGCCATAGCTACCGCCTAGAGCCCGTGGTTGAGTCCCCCATGTCCCTAGCTCTGTGTAGGGCTTTTCCTCGCTCAAAACCGTGCACCGGAGCTCGAGATCGAGCAACGCCAGTGAGCTTCCGGCGAAGCACCGCCGTGCGCCGCCACACGCCGCCACCCCGGGCGCTTGCACGTTTTGTCGACCGTCCGATCTGTCCGGAACGACGCAGATCATCCCCGGCCGTGAGTCAAATAGACCGCGTACCGGTCAACCCAGGCGCGTGCTGACCGTTTTGAAAAAAAGAGCCCTGCACTTTATTATATCACAACCATGCCCTTCCACCAGTTCAAATCCTTATGTTCAGGTCCTTTTTCTTTACGTTTAGACCCTTGAGCTTTTAGTTTTTCCTCAATCGTATGTTCGCAAATCTATGGCCGGCCGCCTGCCGTTTTCCTTTCTCCCGTGCCAGCTCCTTTCTGTCTGTAAATACAGAACGTCGAGCTCTCGTTGCGCCCCTCTGCCTCACCTCTCTCGCTCTGCACCACACGCTGCCAAGCCGAGCGCTGCAGCCTCTCGCATCCCCGCTCTCGGAGCGCCACCGGCCTCGTCGTCAGTTCGTCAGCCAGGAGGAGCCCGCTCGGAGTTGGCCAAACGCCACCAGAAGCACGACGACGCCCACCGCACATGTTTCCTCGTTCAACATCACCAATCCATCACGTACTGGAGCGCCACCACGGTCTGGAGGCCGAGCCGTCCGCCGTGCGACACCGTCAGTCCTTGTCGCTCGTCGCCCACCAGACGAAGTACCACCGCTCGTGCCTGGCCGCCAGTGCCCGAGCCGCTTGCTGTCCCCGTGGCCTTTTACCTCAGCCACGCCTGCACGCACCATGCGTTGTGTCTGTGTCGTCTCGCACCCGTGCGCACGCTGTCGTGCGTCCCTGCACCACCCCGCACACTCATGCACGATGCTGCCCATTCGTTTCCTCCCCTTCAATCCATCAGTATGGTCAGTTACATTCTCTCAAGCCACCATTAATGACCGCCCCCCCTCTTTAATCCTCTCGAGAAACGTCTTGCTCACCTCCTGCGTCGCACGCCTCACCTGAAACCGTCGTCTCTTCATTCCTCCAGTAACTGCACGTTATCAAGGCCATCAATGGCTGCCACCGTTTCCCTTTCATGGCGTGCCGCTGCTCTTTCCTATTCCTTCCTAGCTCGCTCTATAAAAGTGACGCCCGAGCCCTGCACCCTTGCTGTTCCTTTTTCGTCTTGCCTGTGCAAGCACTGCTGGCCACGCCACACCTAGACGACGCCACCGCAAGTATTGACGAGCCGAACTGCATGCATATGTTCATCCGCTAGTTCCTGTCATCGATTTCCCCCGCCGGAGAAGCATGCCCATGTGAAGACCGCCGGCCATGCCGCAACCATCGTCGTCGGCCGCCCGCAAGTTTTCCGGCCGCCGCACCATCTCCTTGTCGCCGGACACCGCGGACCGAACTTGCGGCTTCAAGTCCCGAGCCACCGCCCGCCATCTCTCGTCGTCCGCTTCAAAATCCGTCCGTCTTTTGATTCAAGTTGCCGCTTGCGCCCGACGCCGTTGCCGGATCGAAGCCGATGACATGCATGGTTGGGGTCGTTTCGGTACCAAGCTAATGCCTCATCGGCTCACGTTTGTTCAAGCATCAATCACCACATCAAAGTTTAATCCTTGCCGATCCTCGCATGAAGCTTGCCAATGTCCTTTGATCTGCTTGTCCATCATCAATCCACGGTCGACCATCACGCACGGGTGAGAAGTGTTCGGTCCCGCACTTTCCTTCCCGCATCTCGACGTTACAACCGTTCAGTATTTGTGTTTCACTATGTTTAGCAGCACCGTGAGACACATGCTAGCACCCTCCGTCCATGCATGCATGCATGTCTTGCCATAGTCAACTACACGCTTGCTATCAGTACATGTATACTTTGATGATGTCAGCGCTACATGATGCTTATGTCATATACCTGTTATTCCTTCAAAGTACGATTCCAGTAAATTTCTACGTGTGTTCTCAGCAATATAGCCTCTGTCCTTCCTTTTATCTTTATCTATTTGTTATCATCTGCCATCTTTTGTGTCTCGGGAATCATCTTTGCTAGACCTTCCAATCCGTAGTAATCACATATATCTTTCCAATCTTTGTTTAATCATTAGATCTCACATGCTAACCGTTTAAGCTCGTTCTCGTTGCGTTAGTTCGCCTCACAATAAAAATGCGCTAGACATGATATTTACTACAAAATGTGTTTTGAGAACTTATTCTAAAATTAATTTATTAATGTTTACGTGAATGGATTTTCTTAATGAATTTTACTAGGACCCAGTAACGGTTTTCATATTTAAGTATTAAATTGACTAATACCTAGTGGAATTGTTTACCAATAAAATCTATCTAGAGATACACTTCGGCTTTTCATAATATAAATGTTAAATTGGTTAATATTTATTCAATCTGCTTTCTAAATAAAAGCTACTTAGGCTATCATGAGTTTTCTTCATTAAATTGTTAATTTGATTAAGATGAATATAAATATGTTTTATAATTGTAATTTGATTAGTTCAACTTGAAATATAAAGATATACGTTTAGATGCTTTATATGCTTCTGTCCAAACCTAAATGTTTAATTTGCATAAACCATACTTGAATCTTTGTAAATAAAATTGGATTAGGTTCACATCGTCTTTTAAATACAAATATAACTTGCTTAATTATAAATAGGGTATTTCTTTGAAATAACCTATGCACACAATTTTATTTAATTAAAATATACCAAGCATATAGCTAGCTCTCGTTTGTGATCATCCAAAGCTCTCGATAGTTCCTAGTGCTTCGTGTTCGCGTTCCTAGAGCCAACCCTTGTTCTTTACGTAAAGCTTTTCATGCTTGGTGTATTGTCTTAGTTGTTCTTGTTTGTCTGCTTTGCATGTTTGTGCACGATGTTTGCTTTGAGTAGAAGATCAAGCTGTTGATCGGAAGTTCGGAAGTTTCAAGAGAGCAAGAGCGGAAGAGCATAAGAGTAGCTTTGTGTTGAGAAAGGCAAGTGGACTTCTCCCCTGCATATTCTACTTTGTCCCACACAACTTGCATGATAACTAAGTTTACATTTAAATGTTGCTATGCATAAATTTGATGGGAAATCACCTTTTTAAGGACATGACTAGAATTTTATCCCTTTACCTTGGACAACCCTTTTAAGTAAATGTTTTGGGTAGAAATGCTTAGTTTGCTATAACTTGGGATGGTTAAAATGAATCTTTTACAATATGATGAATGTTGATCATGATAACCTTTGGTGATATATATGTATGTGTGTGCTTATGGTTAATAACAAGATCATATGGTTTAATCGGAACATGGAGAACCACCCGGGGAAAACAGGTGCAACCACGGTCCACATGGCTCGGCTTAGCCAAGTAATTAGGAGAGTGGGTTAGCCGATAGCCTTTTTCCGAGAGGGGCACAGGGGGCCGGAGTTGAAGGGGCATAGCCTGATTCTTTTGGGGTAGCGGCCTTGGCTAAGGTGCTGACCATCAGGGAGGGTTATGGTCCGCTCCCGTCGAACTGTCGCGGGCTATTGGTTTCTCTTCTTTCCTTTGTAAAGGCTTCGTAGTGGACCCCTAGCCACTCACCTCGGAAGTGTTTAAGGGCCTTGCAAACCCGGGCGACATGGGGAACACGAACTGTGGGTAAAGTGTACAACCTCTGCAGAGTGAAAACTGATCGATCAGCCGTGCTCACGGTCAAGAGCGGTCTGGACCCTCACATGATAATCAAACATAAAGATGGAATTAAATCGTGGTTTTTATGGTTTTGAGATGAAATGTTTTCCTAAATGCTTAAGTGGGTTGGTATAAACTTACATCTAGTAAATAGGTGCTTGCTAATAAAAATTTGACCAACATTAAAATGCTAACCACAGCAAACTCTTAGCCTGTCCTTGATAGCCTTGCATCTTCCCCCACTTGCTGAGCTCCAACCATAAGTGTGCTCACCCTTGCTTACCCGCTGTTCAGAGGAGAACACTGGAGAAGAGTTCTTCAGTGACTACGAGGAGTTCTGAGGCTTGCGTGCCCCCGGTCAGATGCCTGTGGAAGATGAAGATGGAGTTGTGTCTTCATAGTTATCGTTTGATCATTGTAAAGACCTTCGAGTCTAATGTCTGAGTGTAATAAAGAGATAATGTAATGGTTTAGCTCTTGTACGTTTTTATTGCTGTTTATTGATATTTCACTCATGACGTCTATCATATGTGTGTAAACTTGATCCTGGCACACATATGAGATGCATTTGGTTTTCTTCGGAAAATCAGGTGTGACAGAGTGGTATCAGAGCAGTAATGACTGTAGGACGCAGCCTTAAGTTAGAAATGGTCGAAAAGTAAGGATTCATGTTCTAGAAAGCCATGTCATCCTTCAAAATTATCTTATTTACGCATAAAAATCTAATTTATCCTTTTTTTCTTTGACAAAACCCATCATTAGTTTTTGATCTATTCTGAGTTCAGTTCTTGTTCTGTCAGCTGGATCTACCACCAGTGTTTTCTAGTATAAGTTCTTAGATGGCCTACCCTCTTATCAACTTCGATAGAATCGTTCCTGTGAGGACGTGCGTTGTAAATGTTTGATTGTTTGAACACATGTTTGATTTGGAGTTTTGATTGTGTGAGTTGTGTTGTGGAGTGATGGCCACAAATGCAACAAGGAATAAATGGTTAGGTTAATAGACATAGTTTGGGTTCAAATCGGGGTTATCTTTTTCTTTATCTGCCATACAAGTTGGTTGGAGGACATTAAGATGGAAGGTAAAAACAACACCAACATCAACAAGCAAATGTGACTATCATCACCAATTTCTACACGGAAGCAAGTACAAGAAACGAAGGCCTCACTCTCATATCCCTAATCTCACTCTATTGAAGGTTAGAAGGACCAAGATGAAGATTAAAGCATGAAGTTTCAACATGCCATACAAAAAGATGTCAAACTCTGCCATCATAATCTTGTTTGTCCCTCTACCTTGTTTCTTCTCTTTCCGAATCTCGGGACGAGATTCTTTTTAAGGGGGGAAGATTTGTGACACCCTAATTTTCCATCATTAAAATAATATAAGCAACATGGTGTTTAGTTTTTCTCTCTAAGGAATAATAAATTATCAAATAAATTTGGCTCTAAAATATTTAAATATCATTTTGAATAATTTTAGAAGCAACAAGTGCTTGTGCATCATATTTTGTTTGCATGGTGTTTAAGTGTGCTTGTGTGAAGATTTAAAAGTTTTTTTTTAAAAAAATGATTTGAAAATTTTGAAAAGAGTTTGAAGAGTTTAAAGTTTGAGAAAGGGTTTTGAAAGAAAAAGGTAAAAAAAACCAAATCCCTTCCCTAACCCCTCCTCTCTTTCAGCCCAGCAGCTCAGCTCTCCTCCTTCCTTTCCTCTTCCGCCGGCCCAAGTCTTTCTCGCGGCCCAGCAACACCCTCTCTTCTCTTTTTAGTCACTGACAGCCCGGGCCCGCTAGTCAGCCGTGTCTTTCTCCTCTGGCCGCACGCGCCGCAGCAGCCGCGTGCGCCCGCCGGCCAAATTCCGGCATTCTCGCCCCTCCGTGCCTTCAAGCTCGCCATAAAGGCCTAGTGAAACCCGGCGCCATCTCTCCCCTTAACTTCCCTTCAGTTTCCTCTCCATTCGAGGCGTCTCTTTGAATGCAATCATGGCCGTGGCCATTGATGGCCGGCCGGCCGCCTCTTCATCCACCGGAGCCCTTCTGTTTCCATCCTCTCTCTATAAAAGCTGAGGACAAGCCCCTGCCTCACCCTTTCCGCACCCGAGCACACCCTGCATCTCCTCCGCCCTCGCGCATGTGTCGCCGGCGTCGTCGTGTTCCATCGTCGGACTGTTACCGGAAGTCCCGAAGTTCTAGCCGACGGTGAAGTGTCACTATCTCGTATCTCTTCCTTCTTCTCTTTCTTTTTCGTTCCTTACCTGTGCATGCTCACCATGCCAGGACCGCCCCTATCCTCTTCACCGAAGCGCCGCCTGAGTTCGAGTTTTTGGCACCACCGTCAATCTCTCTCTGTGCCACTCTCGATCTCCCTCGTCGCTGGTGAAGTTCTTCCACGGGCCCTCTTCGTCTTCGCCGTCGCACGTGTCGCTCACACGAGAATCCGGCGCCCCGGAGCTTCTTCCTCCCCGCCGGACCGAGCCGCACCGGAGATCCGCCGCCGACCAAGCTCGGATCGCCGTCATCCATCTTCGCCCCTGTTTCCTCTCCGCCGAGGCCCTTCTCGCCGTAGCTTCACCTCAAGGTAAAGATGCCACCTCCTTTTCTTCCTCACGTATCCTTGATGCCCAGTGTCGTCGCCGTCGTGCGATTTGTGCGCCATCCGCCGCCAGCCGTGGCACCGTTCACTCGTAGCCATAGCCGCCACCTAGAGCCCGTGGTTGAGTCCCCCGTGTCCCTAGCTCCGTGTAGGGCTTTTCCGCGCTCAAAACCGTGCACCGGAGCTCGAGATCGAGCAACGCCAGTGAGCTTCCGGCGAAGCACCGCCGTGCGCCGCCACGCACCGCCACCCAGGCGCTTGCACGTGTTGCTGACCGTCCGATCTGTCCGGAACGACGCAGATCATCCCCGGCCGTGAGTCAAATAGACCGCGTACCGGTCAACCCAGGCGCGTGCTGACCGTTTTGAAAAAAAGAGCCCTGCACTTTATAATATCACAACCATGCCCTTCCACCAGTTAAATCCTTATGTTCAGGTCCTTTTTCTTTACGTTTAGACCCTTGAGCTTTTAGTTTTTCCTCAATCGTATGTTCGCAAATCTATGGCCGGCCGCCTGCCGTTTTCCTTTCTCCCGTGCCAGCTCCTTTCTGTCTGTAAATACAGAACGTCGAGCTCTCGTTGCGCCCCTCTCGCCTCACCTCTCTCACTCGCACCACACGCTGCCAAGCCGAGCGCTGCAGCCTCTCGCACCCTGCTTCAGAGCGCCACCGGCCTCGTCGTCAGTTCGTCAGCCAGGAGGAGCCCGCTCGGAGTTGGCCAAACGCCACCAGAAGCACGACGACGCCCAGCTGCACTTGTTCCTCTGTTCAACATCACCAATCCATCACGTACTGGAGCGCCACCACGGTCTGGAGGCCGAGCCGTCCGCCGTGCGACACCGTCAGTCCTTGTCGCTCGTCGCCCACCGGACGAAGTACCACCGCTCGTGCCTGGCCGCCAGTGCCCGAGCCGCTTGTTGTCCCCGCGGCCTTTTACCTCAGCCACACCTGCACACACCATGCGTTGTGTCTGTGTCGCACGCTGTCGTGCGTCCCTGCACCACCACGTCGCACACTCATGCACGATGCTGCCCATTCGTTTCCTCCCCTTCAATCCATCAGTATGGTCAGTTACATTCTTTCAAGCCACCATTAATGACCGCCCCCCCTCTTTAATCCTCTCGAGAAACGTCTTGCTCACCTCCTGCGTCGCACGCCTCACCTGAAACCGTCGTCTCTTCATTCCTCCGAAGAATCGCACGTTATCAAGGCCATCAATGGCTGCCACCGTTTCCCTTTCATGGCGTGCCGCTGCTCTTTCCTATTCCTTCCTAGCTCGCTCTATAAAAGTGACGCCCGAGCCCCCGCACCCTTGCTCGTTCCTTTTTCGTCTTGCTTGTGCAAGCACCGCCGGCCACGCCACACCTAGACGACGCCACCGCAAGTATTGACGAGCCGAACCGCATGCATATCTTCATCCGCTAGTTCCCGTCACCGATTTCCCCGCCGGAGAAGCATGCCCATGTGAAGACCGCCGGCCATGCCGCAACCATCGTCGTCGGCCGCCCGCAAGTTTTCCGGCCGCTGCACCATCTCCTTGTCGCCGGACACCGCGGACCGAACTTGCGGCTTCAAGTCCCGAGCTACCGCCCGCCATCTCTCGTCGTCCGCTTCAAAATCTATCCGTCTTTTGATTCAAGTTGTTCGCTACGCCCGACGCCGTTGCCGGACCGAAGCCGATGACATGCATGGTTGGGGTCGTTTCGGTACCAAGCTAATGCCTCATCGACTCACGTTTGTTCAAGCATCAATCACCACATCAAAGTTTAATCCTTGCCGATCCTCGCATGAAGCTTGCCAATGTCCTTTGATCTGCTTCGTCCATCATCAATCCACGGTCGACCATCACGCACGGGTGAGAAGTGTTCGGTCCCGCACTTTCCTTCCTGCATCTCGACGTTACAACTGTTCAGTATTTGTGTTTCACTATGTTTAGCAGCACCGTGAGACACATGCTAGCACCCTCCGTCCATGCATGCATGCATGTCTTGCCATAGTCAACTACACGCTTGCTATCAGTACATGTATACTTTGATGATGTCAGCGCTACATGATGCTTATGTCATGTACCTGTTATTCCTTCAAAATACGATTCCAGTAAGTTTCTACGTGTGTTTTCAGCAATATAGCCTCTGTCCTTCCTTTTTTCTTTATCTATTTGTTGGAATCATCTTTGCTAGACCTTCCAATCCGTAGTAATCACATATATCTTTCCAATCTTTGTTTAATCATTAGATCTCACATGCTAACCGTTTAAGCTCGTTCTCGTTGCGTTAGTTCGCCTCACAATAAAAATGCGCTAGACATGATATTTACTACAAAATGTGTTTTGAGAACTTATTCTAAAATTAATTTGATTAATGTTTACATGAATGGGTTTTCTTAATGAATTTTACTAGGACCCAGTAACGGTTTTCATATTTAAGTATTAAATTGACTAATACCTAGTGGAATTGTTTACCAATAAAATCTATCTAGAGATACACTTCAGCTTTTCATAATATAAATGTTAAATAGGTTAATATTTATTCAATCTGCTTTCTAAATAAAAGCTACTTAGGCTATCATGAGTTTTCTTAATTAAATTGTTAATTTGATTAAGATGAATATAAATATGTTTTATAATTGTAATTTGATTAGTTCAACTCGAAATATAAAGATATACGTTTAGATGCTTTATATGCTTCTGTCTAAACCTAAATGTTTAATTTGCATAAACCATACTTGAATCTTTGTAAATAAAATTGGATTAGGTTCACATCGTCTTTTAAATACAAATATAACTTGCTTAATTATAAATAGGGTATTTCTTTGAAATAACCTATGCACACAATTTTATTTAATTAAAATATACCAAGCACATAGCTAGCTCTCGTTTGTGATCATCCAAAGCTCTCGATAGTTCCTAGTGCTTCTGTGTTCGCGTTCCTAGAGCCAACCCTTGTTCTTTCTGTAAAGCTTTTCATGCTTGGTGTATTGTCTTAGTTGTTCTTGTTTGTCTGCTTTGCATGTTTGTGCACGATGTTTGCTTTGAGTAGAAGATCAAGCTCTTGATCGGAAGTTCGGAAGTTTCAAGAGAGCAAGAGCGGAAGAGCATAAGAGTAGCTTTGTGTTGAGAAAGGCAAGTGGACTTCTCCCCTGCATATTCTACTTTGTCCCACACAACTTGCATGATAACTAAGTTTACATTTAAATGTTACTATGCATAAATTTGATGGGAAATCACCTTTTAAGGACATGACTAGAATTTTATCCCTTTACCTTGGACAACCCTTTTAAGTAAATGTTTTGGGTAGAAATGCTTAGTTTCCTATAACTTGGGATGGTTAAAATGAATCTTTTACAATATGATGAATGTTGATCATGATAACCTTTGGTGATATATATGTATGTGTGTGCTTATGGTTAATAACAAGATCATATGGTTCAATCGGAACATGGAGAACCACCCAGAAAACAAAGGCAACCACGGTCCACATGGCTCTGGCTTAGCCAAGTAATTAGGAGAGTGGGTTAGCTGATAGCCTTTTTCCGAGAGGGGCACAGGGGGCCGGAGTTGAAGGGGTATAGCCCGGTTCTTTTGGGGTAGCGGCCTTGGCTAAGGTGCTGACCATCAGGGAGGGTTATGGTCCGCTCCGCTGCTGTAATTATCGCGGGCTATTGGTTTCTCTTCTTTCCTTTGTAAAGGCTTCGTAGTGGACCCCTAGCCACTCACCTCGGAAGTGTTTAAGGGCCTTGCAAACCCGGGCGACATGGGGAACACGAACTATGGGTAAAGTGTACAACCTCTGCAGAGTGAAAACTGATCGATCAGCCATGCTCACGGTCAAGAGCGGCCTGGACCCTCACATGATAATCAAACTTAAAGATGGAATTAAATCGTGGTTTTCATATGGTTTTGAGATGAAATGCTTTCCTAAATGCTTAAGTGGGTTGGTTTCCGGCAAAGGGGGGATTATTCAGAGCAGGCTCAATGGACAATGGGGATGGAATAGCTGTTGGTGGATTCTCTTTCGGATAGGCCCCGAAAGGAGAAGAGAAGCTGAAATGAAACTTACATCTAGTAAATAGGTGCTTGCTAATAAAAATTTGACCAACATTAAAATGCTAACCGCAGCAAACTCTTAGCCTGTCCTTGATAGCCTTGCATCTTCCCCCACTTGCTGAGCTCCAACCATAAGTGTGCTCACCCTTGCTTACCCGCTGTTCAGAGGAGAAGACTGGAGAAGAGTGCTTCAGCGACTACGAGGAGTTCTGAGGCTTGCGTGCCCCCGGTCAGATGCCTGTGGAAGATGAAGATGGAGTTGCGTCTTCATAGTTATCGTTTGATCATTGTAAAGACCTTCGAGTCTAATGTCTGAGTGTAATAAAGAGATAATGTAATGGTTTAACTCTTGTACGTTTTTATTGCTGTTTATTGATATTTCACTCATGACGTCTATCATATGTGTGTAAACTTGATCCTGGCACACATATGAGATGCATTTGGTTTTCTTCGGAAAATCAGGTGTGACAGGGTCCCTCGAACAGAGCCTACTTGTCTCTCCATCTCTCGGAGGCTCCTCAAGGCTGAAGACCTTTCGCGCCCGTTCTTCACCTGCAACAACACGAACTAGGCCGCAGCCTACACCTGCGCACTGAGCCAAGAGTCAGTCCAACACCCGTTGTCAATCACTATCACTGAGGAGCGGTCATCCACCGTCCACCGGGACACCCCTGGTCCTCAATCTCCCCCTTGATGAGTGCATTGACAACACATAACGCGAAATGAAATTCAGAGACAGAAAGAAAGAAGAAAGAAAAACAAAGAAGCGCAACTCATGACCAAAACCAAAGAAAGGCAAAGAAAGGTCACAACCCGAGCAACGCACAAACTCCACACCGAAAACAGCAAGAAAGCTCCCCCTGAACATGTGGATGCAAACTTCGAAATTTTAGCTCACCTCTTCTGAATTTGCATTAAGCTCACCTCTTCTCCCCCTTGTTGACAATGTATGAATCAAGGTGAAAATGCAGGAATGTAAAACAAAGCATATAAACTTCTACATGAGCTTCTCAAATAAGCCAAATTTAGTGTCAAAGGCTAGAAATGAGACAAAGAGCACATATATGGATCATAACATAGTCAAAGCATTGCCACAAGTAATAGATGAAAATATAGGCATGTGACAAAGCAAATTTTCAGATTTGAGAAATTATATCAAAAGATGGCTCACTTCAAATGTAAAAGCCTATCCATGTCATATTCGAGCCAAAAACATGCATATCATCCAGAGATCATACAAGGATATCCAATTCTCGACAAAAGATCATTGCAAACTGTAAGTGCAATCAAGCCTTAAGTGGGTTTTGGTGAATTAAGTGACAACTTGATTAAATCCCTAACACTCTTGTGAAGCATGTGAGCAGGTTAATGATTGTTGATAAATGATATTTATGAATAAATTCATGCTTTTGGCTCATATTGCAATTTAGACAAGAATGGATCATGACAAAGTATATGAAATGATTATAAGCATACTAAGAGTGAATGTCATGATAAAGAAAAGATGTTCTCCCCATTGATCCTTACATAAAGCATACAACAAGTGATCCTAAGCTAAAGAAAAGCAAATATAAAGGCATGATGATACATGATAATTGGTTGGCTTTTCTATGTTGGGCAAAGTACATTTTGAAGAAAGGAGAAGCTTGTGGTATAATAATGGGAGAATTAAATTAAAGATGAATATGGCATCAAGGGATTTCACCATTGACATATGATAGAAATTGATGACCAATGTTGTGAGCTTTGTCAAGAAAACATCAAGGGATTTCACTATTAATACTAGATGGAGCTTGATGATCTAGACAATAAGTTTACCAAGTTCAATATCAAATGGTTCTCACTCTTATACTTCATGAAGATTATTGACTTGTTCAAAGAAGAGATTTGCAAGACTTTGAGTTGGATTTTAGCTAAGGTCATTTGGCTATCTATATTACTTTGGACCTACATTTGAAGGATTGCAAAAGCAAGGATAATTGATATCAATCAAAGGACAAACAAATTGAGTAGCATCTCGAATGGTTTTATCTCTATGGTGCAAGGCTTGACTCATTTGTGGCAAGGATAAGTGATGAAGAGATCAAGATGGCTAAAACGAGGAACTAAGCTAAGGCTATGGATAGCGACCATAAGCAAAGTGGCTAGGGTGAAGTTAAGAGCATCAAGGATTTCGAAGTATCTTATCCAAGCCTACCGAGGAAAGTGACAAATTGCATCTAACGTCATGATTGATAAATTCAAGTGGCTTAAGAATTCAAAGTGATTGATCTCTATTCTATGGAAGAATTCTAGGTCGCTAGCTCAAGGTGGACATGCTCAAGCACATACATATGTTTGCTCATCTACAACATGTGCTTAGTTGGTACACGTCATTTGAAGCCCTCGAATCATTGAAGATCATTTATCGGCGTACCTTGGAGGTTCAAGCTCAAGTGGATTTATTAGAATTTATCTTTTCTTGAGTTTAGGTATGCCGTACTACCAAGAGGGATGAATCACTGGTTGGACAATAAACATCAAAAAGTGCTCAAGTGAAACCTAGAGAGACTAACCCGTGAGATCAAAACCTTAGTTGAGCTCTCTGGCCAAAACCGGCCTGACCGGTTTTGGAAACCGGTCTGACCGGTTTGGGCACTGACACCGTCCAACGGCTAGTTGGTTTGTAAACCGGTCGACCGGTTTGGCAAACCGGTCCGACCGGTTTTGTCCGACGGACTAACGGCTAGTTTTGAGTGAGGTGGGTATTTATACCCATGAGCTCCTCCTTGAGGGGCCGCTGGTTCACTTCACTCCTAACACATTCCCCGAACCATAGCAAAGCTCTTCCCAACCTCTCTAAGTGAGATTTAAGCCTCTAGTGCCATATCCTTGAGTTGGGTTAAGAGAGTGACTAGTGTGAGAGCTTTAGAGAGCTTTGAGAAGCCTAGTGAGCATCCCACACTTGAGCACCCGCCGATTTCGTTGAAGATCATTGAAGCATCCTTTACTCTTGGAGCATTTGCTCCTAGACGGCTAGAGGTCGCTTGGAAGCTCCAATCCGAGATTGTGGAAGCTCCAAGAAGTTTGTATTACCCCCGTGAATCTAGTGGAAAACCTCTCATCTCAAGAGATTGTTCTCTTGACTTGAGATCGAGGGAAAGGGCAAGCCTTGTGTGGCGAGTCTATCCTTGTGTGGATACCTCAACAACGTGGACGTAAGCAAGCCTTTGTGGCGAGCCGAACCACGGGATAAATCCTTGTGTCAATTGCGCCTTTACTTCATATACATCTTGCTTGTTGGTTTATCTCTCTTTCTAGCATATATCTTGTGCTTCCGCTTCGATCTACCTTGGTGTGCTTGTGCTGTGTGCAGGGACTTTGTTGGTACTCCTGGAAACCCATGTGGAAGTCTCACACCAAGTTTGGTTTGTGCTAGAACTCGTAGAGGGGTTTTACTTATTGTCTGTTCTGTTTGTGTAAAACCGGTCTGACCGGTTTTGGAAACCGGTCTGACCGGTTTCAGTACTGACAGTGGGTTGAATTATTTTAAGTGTGCAGATTCGCCTATTCACCCCCCTCTAGGCGACATCAAGATCCTTTCAATTGGTATCAGAGCAAGGTTCTCCGAAATCGAGCTTAACCGCTTGGAGAAAAGATGTCGATAACGTCTGAGGTATCTTTTGAGCTATTGACACTAGGAGGTTCAAACTTTGATTCTTGGTCCCGCTCATGTACTCAATAAAATTAGGACCTTTGGTCCATATGCCGAGCAGGTTGTAGTCGCTAGCATTCTTCCTCCTTGCACTAGAGTAGACAACTTTGATTTGTCAAATTTATCTAGAGAGGAGTTAGAATGTTGGCATCTCAACGCTCAAGTTACTGATTACATTCGTAGTACCTTGAGTTGTGATGTGCAGGAATTGATCTATGACGACATAGTTGATGCACATGACATTTGGGAAATCATTCAAGAGGTCTACGGTATGCCCAAATGTAAATATCAAAATCAAAGAGTAAGCATGCAAAGTAAAGCCACAGCGTCAAACCAATCATCTTCATGCACTCATGATGACATCTCGGCCAAGTGTGATGAGAAAAGAGAAATCATAGGTCAAAATGAAGATTTGGGGTTTGAGCATGATAAGCCGTCAACTAGTGAGGATCAAGGTGCAAATGTATCTTCAGAAGGGTGCTCTACCTCTGGAGTACACACTGATGCTACAATTATCACACCCGAGGATCAGCAAGACAAGAAAGGCAATTCGGGTGACCCTGTGGGGAAATCGGTCCAACCGGTTTTCAAAGCCGGTCTGACCGGTTTTCACAGGATGAGGGCAACTAGAAGTAGCAAGTGTTCAAGAAGGCAATCAAGAAAAACACCGACAGTTTCTAGATCCTCAACTCTCAGTGTTGATGATCACAAGTGCTTAATGGCCAAGAAGAGCAAGAAAACCAAGGACAATCAAATGTCAAAGAGAGTTGAAGATCAAGTTGGCATCATAAAGACTTTGACTCAAAAACTTGAAGCCTTCAAGCTCTCTTACTCTACCTTGGATAATAAATATGATATCTTGCTTAACAAAGTTGCTTGTGCTACTAACACGTCTACATGTGTAGCGTCTTTGGAGCAAGAAAGGAAGGTGCTAAATGAAAGGCTTGAAAAACTCACTAGCGAGCATATGGCGTTGCAAGCACGTCACAAAGAGCTTGAATGCTCTCATGAAATGCTTGTAGAATCATATTCTTGTCTAGAAATGGCTCATGAGGTTGTTCTCTCGTCGGTAAAATCCACTCAACCTCTCTCACACACATGCACATGCTCACGTGTCAATATTGAATTGCCTTGTACTAAACCTTGTTGTTCTCAAGCAAGCCAATCTAGTATTGAGCATGTATTTGTAGAGACTTGTGATGACCTCATTGCGAAAGAAAATGATCAACTCATGCAAGAGGTCGAAAGGCTTAAAGTTGACTTGAGTAAGTTGAAGGGAAAGAGTCAAGTGCAACCTTGTCAAGATAACCGTGACAACATGGTGAAGAAGCTTGAGAAGGGTTCAAACCGCACTAGCTCAACCTTTCGACCGAAGAAGCAAGGCAAAAACCACAAGGCTCAAGAAATGAAGAAAAAGGAGCTTGATGACATACAATCGTTCAAGCACTCAAATGAAGGGCACTATGCATCGATGTGCTCTCCTCAGCTCAAAAACAACAAGAAAAGGCAAGGGAAGCTAAGGAGAAGGATATGCTACAAATGCAAGCAACATGGACACTTCATTGGTGATTGCCCACAAGTAACCGGGGTGCTGTCTGTACCAAACCGGTCTGACCGGTTTGGGAAACCGGTTAGACCGGTTTTGGGAACAGTGGTGCCTCGAGTGCATATCAAGCACAATCAAGCCTCTACAGCAAGCCTTCAGATCAAGAAGGGGCAAGTGAGCAATAACGAGTGCAAGGCCTCATCAAGAAAGATCAAGGGCCGTCTTTGCTACACTTGTCGGTCAAACGGACATGAAAGTAATAAGTGTCCAAATGGTAACGTTCCTAAGTCAAAACTTGTCAATCATGCATTATCTAGGCTTAGGGATGACAAGAATGATACTTATGCTACTAGAGTGATGAGTTCACCTCAACCTAGCATAAGAACCATTTGGATTCCAAAATCCATTGTGACTAACCTTAAAGGACCCAACATGGTTTGGGTACCAAAAAGAGCTTGCTAGAGTTGCAGGAGCATGGAGATGCATTGGAGGCTTGGCAAATTTCAAGAGAAGATCAATGAACTAGAGTAATGCCGAGCATAAAGTATAAACTCTCTTTCTCTACTCCAATGACATCTTGGTAACATAAGCTTCATCTTTTATCTAAGTCAATTGATCCTAAGTGGTATCTTGTGCTCAATGCCTTGGTTTTGTGCACTTGGTTTGTCTAAGTACTTTGTTATACAAATATGCTCCTCTTTCCATATGATGCTTGTAATCGCTCTCTAGTAGAGCATTTCAATTTAATTTGTGCGAGTTCAAATGAGAAGAAAATTGTAAGTCAATCAAGTGTTTGGCCGTATGAGATGTTAGAACAAGTTGAAGCATATGAGAAGATGAAGAGAAATCACAAGCTTTAACTCAAACTCCAAAGGCCACACACTTGCCTCGTGTTTCGGTGGTACGGACCTCGGAGGTTCCGAGTATTTCCTCGCAGGTTCCGAAGTTTGCTTGCGGGAACTCAACCTCCGGAAAACCTTCGGAGGTTCCGAGTTTTTGGAAGTTCGGATCTATAAAGTCTCCGGAATCAAGGTGATTATCAAGAATGATACACACATGAGGATGTGCCCGCATTAGGAGCCGATGGAGTCTTGAAGAAATGGTGGTTGAACCGATCGGTAAAACCGGCTCGATCGGTTTGCCAAACCGGTCGACCGGTTTTGGCCCATCCGGCTCAACTTGAAATTGAACTTCTAGAATAGCCCAAGAATTTCAAACATATATCCTCGGCCTCTGATTAAGCATCATACAAACACTATCTTGGTGGTAGTAAGTACTCTTGGCACAATTTCAATTTTTGTAAATTACTTTTCTTTTGTGCCTTGAGCAAATTGTAAAGTGACCTCTCCTAGTTCATTAATTTGACCGAGTGCTCGTCTCATGCAAATCAAATTCATGATGCACCTATCTAGGGGGAGACCACTCTACAATTTGTGGCTTTGGGACTAATGCCTTCATCTAGTGATCTCTTGCAGCCTCAAATTGAGAGCTCTTCTCTCTCTCCATGGAGTATGCTATGTTTCTTGAATCCAAAGGGGTATTTTTGAGCAAATCTTTTCTTTTGGATTATGGAACCGACCTTAAAGCTTAGCTACTCACCACAATATAGTTTAAATTCCTCGAGTTGGACTTAATCGTCAACATGGTGCATGTGACCCTAGTTGTTTACACTAATTCATGTGCTCCATAAACAAAGGGAATTTGATCTATATTGTGAGGTTTCAATTTTTGGTGAATTCCTTGTCTCTCTAACCCAAAAGGTCACCAAGGATTGAGACTAGTACTTGTGCTACTTAAGTATCTCTCTCTCCCACGTTGTGTATAAAGGTTTATCAAAATGAGAGCTAGAACTTGGACCTAACTTGATAGTGCACAAGTCAAGGGAAATCACAATTCACCAATGTGAAGATGTGATAAGCTAGAGGCAAAGGTATGATTCACACTCATTTCTTTCTCTACCTTTACCATCTAGGTTTCATTCATGCTAGGGTGTGCATTTTCTTAGCATGTGGTTATTCGCGGTCTCTTGTGGATTTCAATTGGATATTTAATTGATGCCTACCTTTATATTGACTTTATGTCAAATGTTTCTTGTAATGCGAGAGGCATGAGTTAAATATACTAATGAAGTCCTAAATCTTGTTTAGCCACATGTTTGAGTGACATAGGGTTAGTTCCTTGAAAAACCTAACTAGCATGATAGGACATGTGTGAACTTTGAAAATATTTGGAGTTTGGTCCTCTTGACCCGATCGACCCACATGTGACTATGGTTAAACGTGCTTGATTGTTGGCTAGTCACAAGTGGTGAGATTTTCTTAAGTCCAACATATTCCTCATATCCTTTTCTCTCTAAGTTTCTTGGAAGTATCAAGGAGCTTTTGAACCTAGATGGAAACATCTATCTAAGGGATTTATCTAGTGACCAAAGTTTATTGCTTAATCTTCTCAGCTCACTAGATTCCTCTTTAAAGGAAAAGAGAACAAAATTCTTACAATATCTTATCTTTTTCTTAATCACCTCTCTCTCGGAGAAAAAGGGGGTCTTTGGATAAAGATTTGAAGCTTCAGGTGTTTCTTTAAATGAACTAGTAACTGGACTTCTCCTGAACATATCACTCTTATTGGTTCTCAATTTAAGCTTCAATAACTCAAATTCTACCATCTTTTTGGTTTCCTGAGGGAAACCGGTCCGATTACGGCTTCGAAACCGGTCTGACCGGTTTTACCCGGGCCACCCCTTCAAGGGGTATCTCACTGGAATATTCTCAATCCATCCCCACTTCATCCTCACCAGACCAAGCTCGAGCCTCACTCCCCTCTCCCGTGCTACCTCTCCTCTCTCACTCTCCCACCATGAAATCTTGAGAATGGACCAAGGAAAAGGTTTTCCCTTTGGGGATTAAGGGCTAGAGGTGCTAATCTTCGGCCTAACCGGTTTGGAGACCGTTTTTGGATGTTGAATCATCTTCTCCAATCATCTCAAGGTATTCAAAAGCTCTCTTTGCCCGATCTCTTAGCTCCGTGAATATCTCTTGGATTCCTTTGAGCAATCATCAACTAGTATGCCCAGGAAGCTATCTTTAAGTTTTGAATCAGTTTGGATGGCTACATTTCAAATTCCTTAATCTAGGGTTTCAGCCGACGAAACCGGTCTGACCGGTTTCTGAAACCGGTCTGACCGGTTTTGCCTGGACAGAAACCCTGATTTTCTTTAGTCTCTTCAAATTCGTTTCTCGTCAAGTCCCAAATCAATTCCTATGTTCCTTATACATTCTTTGCAACATTTTCTTGGTCAGGAACAACATGTCGGACTTCTCTAAGACCTACACTCGGTCAAAGAAGCAAAAGAGGGTTGATGAGCCCGAAGGCGTTTCCGGTCCGATCGAGGCATCCGGTGCCTCCAGTGGGCCTATCTTGAGACCTAGGACGTCCAGGGCATCTCAACCCGCTGTGGACGAGATCGTTGAAGAAGAAGAAGAAGAGGGGCATGAAACGTCTAGTGATGATAATGAGAGTGATGAGAACTATAGAATGCGCTTTAGGCATGGGAAAGGACCCGCGGATGATGACGATGATGATGATGAAGAGGAAGATTTAGGAGGAAGAGAAAGAAGTGTTGAAGAAGAAGAAGAAGAGGAGGTGTTGCTTGAGATCCGTAGGCCAGTCAATCCCAGCTCTCATCGGATTGTGAACTATCTTGGCATGGGAAAGACAGAGGCAGCTAGGAGGAAGAGAAGGGAATGGCCCTATGGTGAGCCTAAGGACATGGCCAGTGGGATAGATTATCGGTTTCACACTTTCTTTCAGCAGGACTTCTATTCCACCGCCATTATTGCTAAGAAGAAGGGCATTATAGCAGAGGCTCGGTGGATAGATTGGGCACACATGGAGAGGGCAGACAATGCTGTTTTCAGAGATATCATAAGTGTTTGCACTACTCTGAGGATCAAGCCTCTGATGGGTTTTAGGCACAGTTGGAACACAGAGGTAATTGCTCAGTTCTATGCCACTGTTGCTTTTGAAGAACATGAGAGTGCTAGGAAAATGCATTGGATGACCGAGGGGACTAGATACAGTGTCACTTTCACTAACTTTGCTAGGTTCCTTGGACTCAGTCCAGCAGATTTGTCACTTCCTTGTATTCACCGAGGCATTCGTCCTATGGAGCCGTCTGCAATGAAGTTCATGTATCCTAGGGACAAGCAAGCAAATGCGGGTTTTGCAGCAGGGCTTTACTCCTATTACAGTGTGCTGAACCGTATGTTTCGCTTGACCCTCACACCTAGGGGAGGAAACCCGGCAGATATTTCTAACTATGCTAAGGACTTGCTCGTTCACATGAGGCCTCCTGGACTTCCATTCTCTGTGAGTGACTTCATTTGGGAGGAAATCAAGTCTATTAGCGAGAGCCCCCAGAGGTTGTGTGGATATGCACCATATATCATGCTTATCATCGAGAAAGCGTCTAATAGAAAATATCTAAAGGATTCAAAGCATGAGCCTTTCAAGGTCCCTGTACCCAAGAGGATGAGGTTACCTTCACCTGGAAGGTACGACGAGTTGATGGAGGAAGGGGAAGGTCAGCAGCAGGATCGGCCCCACCGCCGCCTCGGTCGAGCCAAACCGGTCCGACCGGTTTGGGAAACCGCCCGACCGGTTTGGGGCCGGCAGCAGACGGCCTGACCAAGGGACAAGCCACCCTCTCCCATTCGTAAGCTCTTGAACTTTTTCACTTCTATGTGTAAGAGCCGAGGGATGTGTTAGTTGAGCGACAAAGATCTAGGAGAGAAAGGAAGCAAATGAAGGACACTCTCAAGCTTTTGCACAATCACCACGGATTTGAGCCTCCTAGATCTCCACCCTCTCCCGAGACGGAGGAGCCCGAGATTCCTTCGAAGAGACAGCATGGTGGCACAGCTAGGGTCCGAGGGTTATTTTCAACAATATGCTCATCACTTTGGTTATCAAGTCCCTAATCCTCCACCTCCTCCTATGGGACCTCCTACTAGCGGAGAAAGTATTGTATCTCAAGCTTATCAATCTCTCTTCGGCAACATTGATGGTAAGATGTGGTTCATTTTCTCTTTCATTAGCATCTACCATTCTTTCTCAAGTTCTAAAATTCAAATTCTCTCTTAGACTATCCTCCTCCACATGGTGGTGTTCCTCCGGCGTACGGCGGTGCTCCTCCGGAGTATGGTGATCAGTGATGCTCAGCGGCACCTCTTCTCCAAGTTTTTAGTGATGGATGACAAAGGGGGAGAAGTATAGACGATTAAAGCTTATCTGTCTTGTGCTGTAGGGGTGAAACCGGTCTGACCGGTTTCACAAACCGGTCTGACCGGTTTTGTGCTGAGCCATCCCAAGCTCCTATGTATCCAGTTATCTTTTATCTTAGAGACTTGTTGAGAGATTTGGATCTGTAATATTTAACTGTTGAACCTTATCTATGTGTTGGACTTGAGAACTCTTGTATTGTGTGCTACAATGTGTGTAATGTACTTTAAATGTTTCTAAGCGACTTAATGGTAGTCTGTGATGCATGATTGTATGGTGAATGAGTTTTGTTTCCTTGTTTTCCCTGTGTTGTGGACTGACTGGGTGAAACCGGTCTGACCGGTTTCTGAAACCGGTCTGACCGGTTTTTGCCCCAGACAGTACACACTTCTTTGTGTTTTGCCTCTCGGTTATGCTATCTCATGTCATATGCATCACACACTCATTTTATCTTGTCACACACACCTGTTGCACCCCACTTTGCTGAGATTTAGGGGGAGCTCCATGTCTTTCTTGAAATACGTGCAAATTGGCATTTTTAGGCCAAAATTTGGAATTCCATTCTTTGCACGAATTGAGGGGGAGCTTTACCTAAATCTTGGTTCTTATGAGCTTTATTTTTATATCTTTTGTAAGCTTTAATCAAGGTTGTCATCAATCACCAAAAAGGGGGAGATTGTAAGTGCAATCAAGCCTTAAGTGGGTTTTGGTGAATTAAGTGACAACTTGATTAAATCCCTAACACTCTTGTGAAGCATGTGAGCAGAGTTAATGATTGTTGATAAATGATATTTATGAATAAATTCATGCTTTTGGCTCATATTGCAATTTAGACAAGAATGGATCATGACAAAGTATATGAAATGATTATAAGCATACTAAGAGTGAATGTCATGATAAAGAAAAGATGTTCTCCCCATTGATCCTTACATAAAGCATACAACAAGTGATCCTAAGCTAAAGAAAAGCAAATATAAAGGCATGATGATACATGATAATTGGTTGGCTTTTCTATGTTGGGCAAAGTACATTTTGAAGAAAGGAGAAGCTTGTGGTATAATAATGGGAGAATTAAATTAAAGATGAATATGGCATCAAGGGATTTCACCATTGACATATGATAGAAATTGATGACCAATGTTGTGAGCTTTGTCAAGAAAACATCAAGGGATTTCACTATTAATACTAGATGGAGCTTGATGATCTAGACAATAAGTTTACCAAGTTCAATATCAAATGGTTCTCACTCTTATACTTCATGAAGATTATTGACTTGTTCAAAGAAGAGATTTGCAAGACTTTGAGTTGGATTTTAGCTAAGGTCATTTGGCTATCTATATTACTTTGGACCTACATTTGAAGGATTGCAAAAGCAAGGATAATTGATATCAATCAAAGGACAAACAAATTGAGTAGCATCTCGAATGGTTTTATCTCTATGGTGCAAGGCTTGACTCATTTGTGGCAAGGATAAGTGATGAAGAGATCAAGATGGCTAAAACGAGGAACTAAGCTAAGGCTATGGATAGCGACCATAAGCAAAGTGGCTAGGGTGAAGTTAAGAGCATCAAGGATTTCGAAGTATCTTATCCAAGCCTACCGAGGAAAGTGACAAATTGCATCTAACGTCATGATTGATAAATTCAAGTGGCTTAAGAATTCAAAGTGATTGATCTCTATTCTATGGAAGAATTCTAGGTCGCTAGCTCAAGGTGGACATGCTCAAGCACATACATATGTTTGCTCATCTACAACATGTGCTTAGTTGGTACACGTCATTTGAAGCCCTCGAATCATTGAAGATCATTTATCGGCGTACCTTGGAGGTTCAAGCTCAAGTGGATTTATTAGAATTTATCTTTTCTTGAGTTTAGGTATGCCGTACTATCAAGAGGGATGAATCACTGGTTGGACAACAAACATCAAAAAGTGCTCAAGTGAAACCTAGAGAGACTAACCCGTGAGATCAAAACCTTAGTTGAGCTCTGCGGCCAAAACCGCCCGACCGGTTTTGGAAACCGGTCCGACCGGTTTGGGCACCGACATCGTCCAACGGCTAGTTGGTTTGTAAACCGGCTCGACCGGTTTGGCAAACCGGTCCGACCGGTTTTGTCCGACGTACTAACGGCTAGTTTTGAGTGAGGTGGGTATTTATACCCATGAGCTCCTCCTTGAGGGGCTGCCGGTTCACTTCACTCCTAACACATTCCCGAACCATAGCAAGGCTCTTCCCAACCTCTCTAAGTGAGATTTAAGCCTCTAGTGCCATATCCTTGAGTTGGGTTAAGAGAGTGACTAGTGTGAGAGCTTTAGAGAGCTTTGAGAAGCCTAGTGAGCATCCCACACTTGAGCACCCGCCGATTTCGTTGAAGATCATTGAAGCATCCTTTACTCTTGGAGCATTTGCTCCTAGACGGCTAGAGGTCGCTTGGAAGCTCCAATCCGAGATTGTGGAAGCTCCAAGAAGTTTGTATTACCCCTGTGAATCTAGTGGAAAACCTCTCATCTCAAGAGATTGTTCTCTTGACTTGAGATCGAGGGAAAGGGCAAGCCTTGTGTGGCGAGTCTATCCTTGTGTGGATACCTCAACAACGTGGATGTAAGCAAGCCTTTGTGGCGAGCTGAACCACGGGATAAATCCTTGTGTCAATTGCGCCTTTGCTTCCTATATATCTTGCTTGTTGGTTTATTTCTCTTTCTAGCATATATCTTGTGCTTCCGCTTCGATCTACCTTGGTGTGCTTGTGCTGTGTGCAGGGACTTTGTTGGTACTCCTGGAAACCCATGTGCAAGTCCCACACCAAGTTTGGTTTGTGCTAGAACTCGTAGAGGGGATTTACTTATTGACTGTTCTGTCTGTGTAAAACCGGTCTGACCGGTTTTGGAAACCGGTCTGACCGGTTTCAGTACTGACAGTGGGTTGAATTATTTTAAGTGTGCAGATTCGCCTATTCACCCCCCCCTCTAGGCGACATCAAGATCCTTTCACAAACACCCATAAAGCAAAGCATGTCATGTTAAAGCTCATGAGCCATGTGTCCACTTCGGGGAGACTTCTCCACTGGTGAACATCATGCAACATGTTTTGCACCCATGTGTAAAAGATAAGACATTTTAAGCATAAGCATGATGAATGGAGCATTTTTCAAGTATACACACTTCTTTTCAAGATTAATTCATTTCATGGTACATGAAGTGCCTTTGCGGCAAAAAGAAGCTTATGCTCCTCCATGAATGCAAGATAGGCTAAACATTTGTCGGTGCGGAATGTGGTCCCGACACTAACCAGTAATAAGTGCCAAGGTCTATCCCTCAATGGTCGATGCTAAGCAATAAAAGACACGGAGTTTATCCTGGTTTCGGCCGAGGGGCCGTACGTCCAGCAGTGGCGTGCTCAAGGCACTATATTGCTCAGCACCGGGGATGCCTGTAGTGGGGCTGCTACAAGCAAGGCGGGAGAGGAAGCGTGGCTTCCAAGTCCCTGGTGTAGTGGCTGAAGATATTGTGGGAGAATTGGAGAGCAAGTGCGTGGTGCGTCTTGTCTCATGTTGGGCTCTGTTGTTCGTGTGTCGTGTGTTGTGTCTGTGTGTCTTCGTCCCCTGCGGCAAGGGGGTTCGTCCTCCTTTTATAGACCAAGGAAGGAGCGAATCACATGCGCGCCGTGCTATTTAGCTACGTGAGGGAGCGTGATGTGCTACGCTGTAGAGTAGGTGGCCGCCTGTGCGATCCTCGCAGCCGATCCGGCCATCATGGCGTATCTTGTACCCGAACAGTGGCGTCCTCGAGGGTAGAAGGGCGGCGGACGGCTGTGATGTCTTCAGATAGGCTCGAGAGAGTTGCTGACGTCGGTCCGTACGAGGTACAGCGGCAGGTAAGGTGGCGTCCCGTTCCCACACGCTCCACAGTGCTGGAGTCGTTGCCATAGCGCCTAGTGTGCGCCCGTACGCGCGGGGGCGGCAGCCATACTGTTAACAGTGGCAGGGACGGCGTCCCACCGGCCTAGCGCCTCCACCTAACCCTGTAAGATCACAAGAAAGCAAATCGAGGGTGCAACCGGCCCCCCTTCGAGGGCTCGGCGCGTTAGCCGTACCGGAGCAGGCGGCACGGCGTCACGGGGACCGGCACCGGCCGCCGCGCGCACGCCCCCCCCCCCCACGGTGATGGGGATGGGCTCCCTCCCCGGGAAGTTGGTGCGGCGGCACCGGGCGCGAGCCCCGGTGCGCATGATGGCGCCGTCCCGCCGATGTCGAGCGTTAAATGCCCGCGTACGGGGAGCGGGCGCGCGTGCGCGGAGTGCCCTCGAGCGAGGCGGACCTCGTTCTAGGGCGGGGCGGACCCTCGAGCGAGGCGGACCTCGCTCGAGGGAGATGCACCCCCTCGAACGGGGTGGAGCCCGCTCGGGGGAGGCACGCATCCTCGAGCGAGGCGGAACTTATCCGAGGGGGTCTTCGAGTGGGCCGCCTGGTGGGCCGCTGGGGCCTTCGTGGCATGGGCCATGTCCTGCATGGTTAAGTAAGGCGTATTTGGCTTTGGCTTTGTTGCGGGTTTTAAGTGGGGATTTCCTAGCTGTTTAAGGGGACCCCTAGGGCTGTCCTCGACAACATTCACAATGATATTCGGCCTTTGGCCCAAATGCAAGAGAAAGACATCCAAGTACAATCTAAGCATAGAAAGCACATTTAGACCAAAACGTGACATGGATACACTACTACACATGAGTGGAGCACATTTCATCAAATTTAGTCAAGATTAGCATTTGATTCAAAAGGGGCTATCTCACAACACATATTTCTCAAATATTCCAAGAGCATAGCCTCACATAGCTATTTCTCCACAGACATGACCAATATCTCACAAGTAGCCAAAGAAACTCAAATAAGGCATATAAAAGAAGCTCATCATCCTAAAATGCAATATGATACAAATGCAACATGATATATAACAAGATGGCTATCCTACCATGGTTTATACATCAAGCAAAGCATGTATATACATCAAAGTAAACATGGTATGATACATATGGTACAAAAGAAAAACCCCCAAGAATCAACTAAAAAGGGCAACAAACCCCAAGTTCCCCCCCCGCAAGCGCACAAATGTAGCTTGGTCGAGAAGCTTTGTAAAGATGTCTGCAAGCTGATCTTGGGTAGGAACATGACTCAACACAATGGTCCCTTTCTCCACATCGTCTCTCAAGAAATGGTACCTCACTTCTATGTGTTTGGTTCTGGAGTGAAGCACTGGGTTTTTCGCTACGCTTATGGCACTGGTGCTATCACAAAGAAGTGGGATCTGGGTGCACTCCTCACCAAAGTCTCTCAAAGTATATGAAATCCACAACAGTCGGGAACAACAACTCGCGGGCCGCAACATACTCGCCTCGGTGGTAGACCGAGCTACACTAGATCGCTTGCGGGAAGACCACGAAACCAACGAGGACCCAAGAAACCGACAAGAACCGAAGTAGACTTCCTCTCGACTCGGCAACAAAGCAAAATCCGCATCGAAAAGCCATGAAGAGAAAGAGTCGAGGAGGAAGAATACCAAAGGCCAAGACCGGGGGCGGATCGTAGGTACCGAAAATCCTCTTGACGGCCTGTCGATGTGATGTCCTCGGCGAAGCCTGAAAACAATCGCACAGACACACACTGAACTGTATGTCTGGCCTCGTCGCCGTCAGGTAGAGGAGGGAGCCGATCATGCTCCGGTACTCCCGCTGGTCCACTGGTTCTCCGTCCTCGTCCACATCCAAAGTAGCCGTACTCCCCATGGGTGTCGACATAAGCTTCATATCTTGCATCTGGAACTTCCTCAGCATGTCTTTCGTGTACTTGGTATGATGTACAAATGTTCCGTCCTTCACTTGCTTGATCTGCAACCCGAGAAAGTACTGCAACTCGCCCATCATGCTCATCTCGAATTCCCTGCTCATCTCATCTGCAAACTTTGCAACAAGGTTAAGTGACGAGCCACCAAAGACAATATCATCCACGTATATCTGCACAATCAACAAGTCATTTCCATGCTTGAGGAGAAACAAGGTCCTATCCACGGTACCCATCACGAACCCTCTGCTCACCAGAAAACCTCTCAATCTCCCATACCAAGCCCGGGGCGCCTGTTTCAACCCATAGAGCCCTTTTCAACCTGTACACCCTGTGAGGATACTTCTCACTCTCGAACCCCGGTGGCTGCTTCACATACACCTCCTCCTCTATGACCCCATTCAGAAAAGCACTCTTCACATCCATTTGAAACAACTTGAACCTTTTAGCCACGACAAAAGCTAGAAGGATTCGAATTGCCTCAAGACGGGCCACAGGAGCAAAGGTCTCCTCATAGTCGACCCCCTCCTTCTGACTATATCCCTGAGCAACAAGTCTGGACTTGTTCCTCACAACCATCCCATTCTCTCCCTCTTTGTTCTTCCAAACCCATTTGGTTCCTATAGGATGGCAATTTGGAGGTGGTTCAACTAACTCCCACACTTGGTTCCTCTCAAAGTTTTCCAACTCCTCATGCATAGAATTGACCCAGTTTGCATCAGATAAAGCATGTCCAATGTCCTTGGGCTCAAAGGTGGCAACAAATGCAGCATGAGCGAAATGAGAGGAATTTCTAGACCTTGACCGCGTAGTACGTTCGTCGATGTCCCTAATGATCTTCGATAGGGGATGCACTTCTTGAATCCGCTGGGGAGCCTCACGCCTCGAGACTACCTCCCCCTGAACTTCAGCTTCCCTCGCCTGGTCCTCTTGTTGCACCGTCGTTGTCCATGAAGTAGACAGTCCACCCTCCGTAGTGGTCGTAGGGGAAGTAGTGGGTACACAATCAGCTTCAGGCGCATGGTTCTCTCCATCATCATCTCCAGCTTCATCCTTTTCCTCTTCAAAGAGATCCTCGGCCATCTCTTCATCACCTGCACATTCAAAGCCAAGAGAGGTACATGGCATTGTCTCGTCGAAGGTTACCTCGCAAGTCCCATGATTTTGTTAGTCTCAAGATTAAGCACCCTATAGGCTCTAGAATGATTAGCATATCCAAAGAAAATCCCATCACTAGACCGAGCCTCAAATTTGTCGAGTTTTCCTTTCTTAAGAATGAAGCATTTGCAACCAAACACTCGGAAATGACTCACCTTGGGTGCCCGACCATGCATCAGCTCATAACAGGTCTTCCTCTTGAAAGCTCGCAATAAAATCCTGTTAGAGACATGACAAGCCGTATTGACCGCCTCAGCCCAATACCTCCTAGGAGTCCTGTGCTCATCGAGCATCGTCCTAGCCATCTCACAAAGAGTCCGATTTTTCCTTTCCACAACTCCATTTTGAGGGGGCACATAAGGGGTCGAATACTGATGTTCAAGACCTAGATCACGACAAAAGGCATCAAAACGAGAGTTCTTGAACTCTGAGACATTATCACTGCGGATACCTCGAATAGCATTCCCATGCCTCTCGTTTTTCAACCTCACGATCAAATCTCGAACAAAACCAAATGTCTCACTCTTGTCTTCCAAGAAAAACACCCAGGCATAGCGAGAGTAATCGTCCACCACAACAAGGACATACCACTTCCCACCCACCGAGCGAACTCGAGCCGGCCCAACAAGGTCCATATGCAACGGCTACGTCGGACGCTCGGTCATGACATCGGTCAGGGGTGGATGGGGAGTGGCTACCATCTTGCCATGCCTACACGGAGCACAAATCAAATCCTTCTCAAGCTTCAACCTCGGCAATCCTCGGACAAGGTCAAAACCACTCAAGCGGGAAACCAAATCAAAGCTCAAGTGACCCAACTGCCTATGCCATTTCCACAAATCAGAAGAAGGACCGGCCATCAAACAGCGAGCAGGACCCAAAGAACGAGAGAAATCAGCCCTGAAAATCTGACCCTCGGGGATGATCGTACAAACAAGATCACCTCGAGAATCCAGCAAACGAGACTCACCAGACTTGAAACGCACCTCCAAGCCCTTATCAAGCAACTGAGAAACCGAAAGCAAATTGAAACCCAAAGACTTCACAAGAGCAACCCTCTTCAATGTTACCTTGTCACTCACATGCACCACACCCTCAGAAATCACCCTTCCTCGTCCATTGTCCCCAAAAGTGATGTACATCTTTTCCTTCACTGGGGTGCGGCTGGAGAACCACTTCTTATCTCCGGTCATGTGTCGGGAACATCCGGAGTCGATCAACCAAATGTTCTCCAAGCCTCCCCGCCCGTAGTCGAAACAAGAACGAGAATGAGCTAACGACTCGACACCGGGGTTAGCACACGAAAGTTAATCCGGTGTCGAGCCATCCGCTCAAAAGAGGGGTTAGCAAACATCATTCCCTTGCCACCAAACTTCCCATGTCCCATGGAAGGAGTACGAGCACCACGAGGGGGAAAACGTGGTCCGTAGTTCCTCTGGAACCCAAAGCTGCGATCATCTCCCCTAAACCCGTATTGAGGACGAGTAGGGGGACGTCCAGCAAAACCACCACCATCCCGACCAAGCCTCTCACCAGCACGCACACCATCATCTCTCCTAACAAACCTCTCACCACCACCTCTCTGTGGGAACCTACCACCCTGAGCTCCAACTCTACCATCACTCCTCACACTTCCCACACCCCGTGGAAGTGGCACTCTAGGCTCAGGAATACCATGAGACTGGCGATACCTGTCCTGGTTTTCTTGCTCCCTAGCAAGCCTCTCATCCCTCTTCCTCTTGTAGCAAAACTCTGCTAGGTGTCTCTCCTTGCCACAATACTCACACCTGAAGGGGATGGGTTTTGGTTTTGGTTGTGGCTTCTCTCTAGGTTTCTCACCCTTCTCGCTCACGAACTTCACGGGTTTCTGGAAGTCATTTGTTTTGGGTGGAAATTTGGGTGGATCTTGGGTTGTGTCAAGCTTGTTGCAAAGGTGGTTGGGCTTTGGAGTGAAAGAGTTCTTGGGTGCTTTTGGAAGTGGGACTTGGATGTCTCCAATCACCTCAAACTCGGGGTTAGACTCAACACACTTCTCATACACACTCTCCCCCATCGTTCTCTCCCACTTTCTCACCCAACTTCTCAAAACCCAAACCACGACCATCAGCTCTCTTGAACTCCTCAATCATGATTTTCAATTGAGGTTCCTGCCCAGACAAGCAACCCAACACCTTCCTCAAATAGTCATTTTCCTCATAGGTGACATCCAAACGGGAAGTAAGTTCAAGATTGCGCAAAGTAACTTCATCACAGCTAGTGCATGCATTGACAACAAGAGATTTCAAAGATGCTTCCAAAGTACTAATGGTAGAACGAGCATTAACAAGCTTAGCATGCATGGTAGGACATGATTTACAAGCACCAAGCAAAGTGGGTCTAGCCTTAAGCTCATCATACTCAGTCCTAAGAGCATCTAGTTTAGCCAAAGTAGAAGCATTCTTCTCATTAAGCAACTTGATCTCATTCAACCATGCATCACACTCAGTGCATTCAACATCATCAGAAATAGTAGGAGCAAGTTTCAAAGATTCATTCTCAAGTTTCAATTCAAGCTACTTAGACTCTAACTCTCCTACTTTCTCACTAGCATTCTCAAGTTGAGCCCTAAGATCTTTTCTCATCTTCTGAGCATCTCTCAACACACTATCACGGTTGTCAATCAAGCCATTCAACCTAGTGATCTCAGCAAGCAAAGAGTCGGGGTCACGATTTACCTCATCCTTCGAGTCGGAGTCGTTGTCTTCCTTCTCGCTCTTCTTTCGCTTGAGCTATTGGCCATGCCACAAAAGCCTTCAAGTGCCACACAGCTCAATCCACTGAGGTTCCGGCTTGCACTCTTCTTGCCCTTGCGCCTCCCGGCGTCTTCATCTTCACTGCTTGAGCTTGACTGCGCGTCGCTTGAGCTTGAGTCGACGTCGCTTGCACCGGCCACCATGGCTCTTGCCTTGTCCTTCTTGTAACCGCCCTTGCTCGGTCGCTGCTTGTCCTTGTCCTTGCTCTTGGACTTGCTGAAGTGCTTGCCCTTGGAGGAGTACTTATCTTCATGCCTCAGGTGCGCCTTGTACTCGCTCATCTTGTACTTGTTCTCCTCCGCTTCCGGGCACTCGGCGATGAAGTGTCCACGCTTTCCACACTTGTAGCATGTCCCCGAGCTCCACCTTGCATTCCTCCGGCTCTCATGTAGTCGATCAAACCTCCTTGAGAGCAAGGCCAGCTCCTCCTCGCCCAGCACATCAAACTCCTCATCTGGAATAGACATAAGAGAAGACAAGGAAAACTGTCGACAGGAAGGGTTAGCTTTGCCCTTTGATCCGCCCACAGGAGAAAGACTATGATCAGTCGAGCCCTCATGCTTGGATTGCAACTTCCTGGCAACCTCAGCCGACTTGAGCTTAGAAAAGAGGTCATCCAACTCAATGGTCAAATATTGCCCGGACTCCTTGATGGCCTCAATCTCAGAACCCCAAACATTTGGGTCCAAAATATGCAAGAGCTTCAAAGCTTGATCATGCTCAGTGTAAGGGAAATCCTCAACATTGGCCTTCATGTTGTTCACGATGGCGGTGAACCTATGAAACATTGCATCAATGTCCTCACCGGGAAGTTGAGTAAAGTTCTCATATTACATCCGGTAAGAGACAAAGAGGCGAGCCTTCACATGGTTATCACCACCGTGAGCAACCAACAACTTCTCCCAAATTTGCCAAGCAAGATTCAAATGGCGAACACGCTGAAACTCAGGATCACACAAGCTCCTGACCAAGTGATCAACGGCTTTTGCATTTGCCTCATACTTGGCCTTAGCACCGGCATCGGTCACCATAAGAGTATGGATGTTGGCCGGAATAGCATAGGTCTTGTCAAGCACAATGAAATCCAACAACTTGCCACGAAGAAAGATCATCATACGAGCCCCCACTTGTGGTAACCCTTCCCATCGAAGTGCGGCGGACCGCCCCGCTCAACGTACGCCATCTTAGGATTCAAGACTTGTCAAAGTCGCAAAGAATCCGACACCAAGCTCTGATACCAATTGAAGGATTGGATGGCGACTAGAGAGGGGGGAGTGAATAGGAGCCGGTAAAAATTCTACTTAAAGAACCCGGCCTATACCCTAGACAATTCCCGGTCACACACAATCGATGGATCGAATCACACACCAACCGCCAAGACAACAAGGTTATGGATCAACCTCAAGTCTTAGGAACGATTCCTTGAAGCACACACGGAAGCACAAAAGAAGGAGGAAGGAATCGAATCAAAGAACCAAGCTGTCAGCCTCGGGCGGACTGTCCGGCCAGGCGGGGCGGACTGTCCGCAAAGGCCGCGCGGACGTCCCCGCAAAGGCCGTGCGGACAGTCCGGCCAGGTGCTGCGGACAGTCCGCAAGGGACACGCGGACCGTCCAGCCAGGAGCCACGGACCGTCCATTGAAGACAACAGAACCACCAGAACCGACCCGAGAAAAACAGACCGTTCGCAAAGACCGGGCGGACCGTCCGCGCGGATCCCGGACCGTCCACTACTGAAGCTCGGACCGTCCGCGAACCGGCTGCAACGAAAACCTAAAACCAAATCGGATCGAAAGCAAAGGCGCGCAAGAACACGACGAACACGCGAAGAACACGCAGCCTGCGGACCGTCCACCACCGCCTCGCGGATTGTCCGCGCCGCACGGACAGAGCAGAAAACTGCTCGACCCCGAGGGTCAACTCTCCCAATCCATCACCGGATCTCCCAAATGGTAGAAGCTATTGAGACAAGAGTTTGGGGACATGAAAAGCGTCAACCAAGGATGTTATACCCCACAAATTTCGCCTCCTAACTTCCTAAATCATCGGGAATCGCGGATCCTTTGAACACCACCAAAAGCTAGAGCTCCGAACGAAAATCCTTGAATCGAAGTGGTTTCCCGGCGTTTGAGGGCACAAGATCAATCACAAAGATGCACTAGACATCCTTCCATGTTTCCCTCAAAGAAATCCGGGGAGAAACCCACTCAAATCCGTGGAATCACACCGAGAACAAAGGCACCAAAAACAAGCACGAAAAAGACCACGAAAAACACAACGCCGAATCTTCTATACAAACCAGGAAAGATGCACAAGGTCTAGCATGCCGCCCTAACATCCATCCCTCTCAACAAATCTCTCATGAAGCTCTCATGCTAGCCTAGAGGAAATGGAGAAGAAAATAGTCCAGGAAAATGAGAAAGAAGAGGGGGAAATGAAACCCTAAGTCGCGGGCAGAAAGAACCATCCACACACACTCATGGCTTATATATCGGGTCCCGCCGGTGTGGGAAATGACTCAACTACCCCTAACTCAACTACTGGCGATACAACCCACGCAGGGGCATTTATGTAATGTTTGTGGGTCTTGCCATCGGACGGCCACACCTTCGCCGCACCCCGCGTCCTCCCGACGCAAGCCATGCGATCCCGCCGCGTGTCCTCCGCTTCGAAGCTTCCCGACACGCCCAGATCCCATCTCCGTCGTGTTGGGCCTTCGGACTTGGTTTTGAGGCCCAAACCAAGTAACCGTCCTCCGATGGTTTTGTGGGCAAACCACCAAACCCCGCGTGCTCGGCCCGGCCTCCCGCCGAGCCTCTTGACTCGACCGCCACTGTGCACCGGTTCGATCGTCCATGACTTCGTCTTGCTCGTCTCGCCACCATGTGGCCTGCACCAAGTCCCGCCATCCACCGGGTCCCTCGAACCGAGCCTACTTGTCTCTCCATCTCCTGGAGGCCCCTCAAGGCTGAAGACCTTTCACGCCTGTTCTTCACCTGCAACAACACGAACTAGGTCGTAGCCTACACCTGCGCACTGAGCCAAGAGTCAGTCCAACACCCGTTGTCAATCACTCATCACTGAGGAGCGGTCATCCACCGACCACCGGGACGCTCCTGGTCCTCATTCCTCACTTATTGCAGACCAACCGCGAGACAAACACTTCCTCAAGCATTCACTCTAGCTCTCCCCTCTCCTTTAGAGCTAATCCTTGGTTCCCTTGAGCTAGGGTTTGAGTAGAGAGGTGATTCCTAGTGAAGTGTCCACAAGCTTTGAGAGCCCCATCGTTTCTCACCTTCTCAAGAGCACTGAAGCATCTCCGGGCTTTTGGTTTGCATTTGTTACTCTTGAAGCTTGCTTCTAGACGGTTAGGCGTCGCCCGTGAGTGCCCTCTTTGTGTGGTGCACCCGGGATCGTTTGTATTACCCTCTCCTTGGTGGAGAATTCTTAGTGAGCACCAATCTTCCTTTGTGGGGGTTGGAAGAGGAAAAGAGGCTCTTGGTGATAGCCCTCCCTTTGTGGGATCCTCAACGGAGACGTAGCATCCTTTGCGAGTGTGAACTTCGGATTAAATCTTTGTGTCTCCTTTACTTGCTTGAATTATTTGTCTCTATCTAACCCTAGAACTTGTTTTAGCCTGATCTATCACTTGGTTGCTTTCCAACTCATCTCTGTGGTTGCAGGTGGTTCTTAGCCTCTAAACTAAGACTTTGATTCAAATAGAATTGCTAGAATCTCTGCAGAATTCAAATTTCGTTTTAGTCAACTCTACCCTGTCGGTAGTACCGACCTGGTACCGGTAGTACCGAGACCCCTCGGTAGAACCGGCACCACATTAGTAGTATCGACAGGTGATTTAACCGCTGCTTTTGTTTCAAAAATTTGAAGTGATCCTATTCACCCCCCTCTAGGCATCACAACCTTGATTTAGGCTTAACCGCTAAGGGATCAAGATGTTGGAAATTGGAAGAAGATGATCAAGAAGGAGCAAGCCAAGTACACTCACTCCGGCTTCTACGAAGTGCCCCACAACTACGCGCAAATCCCGAGCAACAACTCTAACGACAAATTCTATTCCGTGCATTTGGGAAAGCCTCCTCATTTCGATGGGAAGGATTATCCCAAATGGGCTTATGATATGCAAATGCACCTTTACGGGCTTCACCCTTCTCTTTGGAAGATTGTGGTTGTAGGTGTTACAATATCTGCCGAAGGAGAAGCCCTCACCATTGAGCCTGAGCAAGACCTCCACCACAATGTGCAAGCAACAAGAGTCATCACGGGATCCTTGTGTGCACAATAGTTCAACAAGGTGCGGAACATCCAAATTGCCAAAATGATTTGGGATACACTCAAGGAAGCACACGAGGGAACCGAACATGTTAGACAAGGAAAGATGGACCTAATCAACGGGGAACTTGAGCTATTCCTCATGAAGGATGGAGAAATCGTACAAGAAATGTATGATAGGCTCATGGTCCTTGTCTCGGACATTAGAGCCCTTGGAAGTAAAGATTGGGATGACTCAAAGGTCACCAAGAAGTTGCTAAGAGCTTTTGCCCCTAAGGACAAGAACTTGATGGCAATGATAAGAAGGGACCCAAGATACCCAACAATGACACCCACTCAACTACTTGGAGAAATTTTGAATCAAGAACTAGTTGATCAAGATGTGGAGAAGTCTTTAACCTTGAAGATGGGCAAGAGCTTAGCCCTCAATGCTAGCTCTAGTGAAGTGGTGGAAGCAAAACCCATGTCCTCCAAAAGCAAAAAGGAAGACACTAGCGATGAAGGATGCACTGATGAAGAAACCGCCTTTGCCATAAGGAACTACAAGAAATTCTTGAAGTCAAGAGCATCAAGGAAAGGGGGTGATGAAAGAAAGAAGAAGTCTCAAAGGAAATGCTACGAGTGTGGAGAGTATGGACACTTCATTGCCGAGTGTCCTAAGCATAAGAACAAGAATGAGGAAGAGAAGAAATACAAGGAGAGGAGCAAGGAGTACAAGAACAAGTACCAAGGGTGTGCACACGTGGGTCAACAATGGGACTCAAGTGATGAAGATGTGGAACCAAAGAATAAAGGCATGGCAACCGTTGCCATGGCACAAGGTTCATCTTCACCACGCCTCTTCATCAACCTCTCCGATGATGAAGACCACTCTCACTTTTGCCTCATGGCAAGGGGGAGCAAGGTACAAGAATCTACTGTCTCATCTTCTCCAATCTCCTCTTCATCCATACCTAGTAGTGACATAGAGAACATAGATGAGGAAAAGGAAATGGAAAACAACATGATAAAGAAATTTGGTAAAAAGGGGCACAAGGAGATTAAAAGGCTTTTGGACAAACTAGAAAAAAAGAAGGAGATTCTTCATGATCAAGAAGACTTGCTTATCCTTGAAAAGGAAAGAAACCTTGCTCTAGAAAAATCTCTTGCCGAGGAGAAGGCTAAGGTTGAAAAGTTGACCACGGACTTGTCCTTGGCCAATGATTCCAACAAGAGGATGTCAAAGGATTACACTTTGGCAAATGAATCTCTAGCTTCCCTAAAGGCTACTCATAGTGAGTTTCAATCAAGCCTCTCATGCTTGACGGAGAAATACAAAACTCTTGAAGCTAACTTTAGTAGTCTTTGGGAAAGCACCAAAGTCACTCCATCAGCAAGATTGGACTCTAGTGCCTCCACTAGCAAAAATTGTTCTTCTTGCTCTAACATTGATATAAATGCTCTCAAGACTAACCATGCAAGGCTTGAAGAGAAAATTAAGAGCAAGGACAAGGAGATTGCCCGATTGAACATGTTGATTACACAAGGTAACATTGGTGCCAAGTCCATCCCCAAGGTAGTTGACAAGCAAGGACTTGGGCATCGTAAGAACAACAAAGCCAATGGTAGAATGGTGGTGAAAGGGCATGAGATTCCCTTGTGGAACAAGGGTGGCTACCTCAATACTATTATGGACATTGTCCATGGAGTCACCACCTCTACCACAACCAAGGACATGCCAAAGATGGTGAACACCACTAAAGGAAATGGTAGGGTTAACCCTCCACCAAAGGCATCAAAGAATGTGGTTGAGCACAAGCCCTCTTCCAACTACACGTGTGACTACATCGTAACCTTGGACCACAATGGTAAAATAGTGTTCAAGTATGTTGGGGCCTATGCCATGAAGGCCATGAGGAAGAGTGTGTGGGTTCCAAAAGTTTATGCATCTAACCTCCAAGGACCCAAATCATTTTGGGTACCTAAACCAAAAGCTTGAACTTCTTTTGTAGGCCTACTCCTCCGGTGGAAGCGCATGGTTGATTGATAGTGGTGCCACTAATCATATGACCGGAGATGAAGGCTTATTTGCATCCCTTGATCATTATGACAACCCTACGGAAACTATCATCTATGGAGACAATGGTCAAGGAGATGTCATTGGTCTAGGTAAAATTGTTATCTCAACAACAAATTCAATTGAAGATGTTTATCATGTTCAAGGGTTGGGGTACAACTTGTTGTCGGTTTCACAACTTTGTGAGAAAGGCTAAAATTGTCTCTTTACTCATGAGGGTGTGACCGTCTCTAGGAGGGAGGATTCCTCTACTGTCTTTGCGGATCATTTACGGGGAAAGCTTTACTATGTGGATTTCACAAAAGTAAAAGTGGACCCTAAGGCTTGCTTAGTGGCAAAATCCGACTTGGGTTGGCTATGGCATCGCCGACTAGCCCATGTTGGCATGAGGAACTTGGACAAATTTCAAAAAGACGAGCACATCCTAGGACTAACAAATGTTGTTTTTGAGAAAGATAGGTTATGTAGCGCTTGTCAAGCCGGGAAGCAAGTTGGAGCTCATCATCCCGCTAAGAACATTCTATCCTCATCAAGACCATTGAAGCTACTACACATGGATTTATTTGGACCTATTGCCTACATAAGTATCAGTGGTAACAAATACGGTTTAGTAATTGTTGATGACTTTTCCCGTTTCACTTGGGTATTCTTTTTGCAAGATAAAAGTGAAGCAAAGGGAATTGTGAAGAAGTTCATTAGAAGAGTTCAAAATGAGTTCGAGCTCAAGGTCAAGAACATAAGAAGTGACAACGGCTCGGAGTTTAGGAACACTCAAGTTGAAGAGTTCCTAGATGAAGAAGGCATCAAGCATGAACTCTCCGCTCCATATACACCTCAACAAAATGGCATCGTTGAGAGGAAGAACCGTACATTGATTGAAGCGGCAAGGACAATGCTTGATGAATACAAGACTCCGGACTCATTTTGGGCAGAAGCCATCAACACCGCATGCCATGCCACCAACCGACTCTACCTCCACAAGTACTTGAACAAGACTCCCTGCGAAATCATCACCGGTAAGAAGCCTAGTGTGCACTACTTTAGGGTCTTTGGGTGTAAGTGTTTTATACTTAACAAGAAACCCAAAGCCTCAAAGTTTGCATCCAAGGTTGATGAAGGTTTTCTTCTTGGTTATGGAACTAACAAGCATGCCTATCGTGTTTTCAACAAAACCACCGGTTGTGTTGAGACCACGGTAGATGTGAAATTTGATGAATCCAACGGCTCTCAACGAGAGCAAGTTAGTGAAAACCTTGTAGATGATGAAGAGCCCCCAAGCATATCTATCTTGGGAATGGGGACCGGTGAAGTGATGCCTCATGAGGTTCTATCACAAACGCCGGTTGACACAAGCACTCAAGATCCATCATCATCAACAAAAGTGGAACCACCTAGTTCTCAAGTTCATCAAAATGAGAGCCAAGTTCATGGTGATGATCATGAACGGAGCTTTGATCAAGGGGGGAACTAAGTGATGAAGCTCAGGCGATACTCCACAAGTTGTAGATGATGATGAAGGACCCATTCAACGTCAATCTCAAGCACCACACCCAAGGGTACATCAAATGGTTCAACGAGATCATCCCGTTGACAACATACTTGGGAGTATTCAAAGAGGGGTAACAACTCGATCTAGATTGTCAAATTTTTGTGCATTTTACTCGTTTGTTTCTTCTTTGGAACCTCTTAGTGTGGAACAAGCTCTTGAGGATCCGGATTGGATTATTGCAATGGAGAAAGAATTGAACAATTTCAAGAGAAATGAAGTTTGGGAGTTGGTACCAAGACCCAAGCAAAATGTGATCGGCACCAAATGGGTTTTTAGGAACAAGCAAGATGAGTTTGGTGTCGTCACAAAGAACAAGGCAAGCCTTGTCGGCAAGGGTTACACTCATGTTGAAGGCTTGGACTTTGGAGAGACTTATGCTCCGGTAGCAAGCCTTGAGTCAATTCATATTCTTTTGGCCTATGCTACCCATCATGATTTCAAGCTTCATCAAATGGATGTGAAGAGTGCCTTCTTGAATGGACCTCTCCAAGAAGAAGTTTATGTGGATCAACCACCGGGCTTTGAAGACTCAAGATTTCCAAACCATGTATACAAGCTCCATAAGGCGCTCTACGGGCTCAAACAAACTCCTAAAGAATGGTATGAATGCCTTAATGATTTTCTTCTCAAGAACAGCTTTGAGATAGGCAAAGCCCATTCTACTCTCTTCATACAAAGAAATGGAAAAGATATATTCGTTTCTCAAATTTATGTTGATGATATCATCTTTGGTTCTACTAATGATAAATTTTGTGAAGAATTTAGTAGGATCATGACCAAGAGATTTGAGATGTCTATGATGGGTGAATTGAAGTTCTTTCTTGGATTTCAAATCAAGCAAATGAAGGAAGGGACTTTCTTGTGTCAAACCAAGTATGTGAAAGATATGCTCAAGAGGTTTGACATGGCCGATTCCAAGCCAATCAAGACTCCCATGGCACTAAATGGACATCTTGATCTCAATGAAGAAGGGAAGTTGGTCGACCAAAAGGTATTTCGTTCCATGATTGGCTCCCTCCTTTACCTTTGTGCATCTAGGTCCGATATAATGCTTAATGTGTGCATGTGTGCAAGATTTCAAGCCAATCCTAAGGAGTGTCATCTAATGGCCGTTAAGAGAATATTTAGATACTTGGTTCATACTCCTATCCTAGGCTTGTGGTATCCCAAAGGTTCCACTTTTGATCTACTTGGCTACTCCGATTCAGACTATGCCGGTTGCAAAGTAGATCGAAAGAGCACTACCGGGACTTGCCAATTTCTTGGTAGGTCTTTGGTGTTATGGAGCTCAAAGAAGCAAAACTCGGTTGCTTTGTCCACGGCCGAAACCGAATATGTGGCGGTCGGTGCTTGTTGTGCACAACTCTTGTGGATGAAGCAAACGTTGAGTGATTATGGCTGCAAGTTTAGTAAGATTCCACTCTTGTGTGACAATGAGAGTGCTATCAAACTAGCGAATAATCCAGTTCAACACTCTAGAACAAAGAACATAGACATTAGACATCACTTCTTACAGGATCATGAGGCTAAGGGTGATATTGCTTTACGACATGTAAGCACCGAAAGGCAACTTGCCGACATTTTCACCAAGCCTCTCGACGAGCATAGGTTTTTTGCTTTGAGGAGTGAGCTAAACATCTTAGATTCTCGTAACTTGGCTTGATCTTTTGCACATAAACTTGTTTGTTGCCTAGATAGGAAGCAAAATTTCCTATTTTTCTTCTCTTTGTGTGTGTCTTGCAAAAATTTGGATCTTTACATAGAGGTTGGTGACTATAGCTTTGATTGATTGTTTGTGACTAGTCACCAACTCCTATGGGTGCTCTACATGTCCATACTTCCTTCTCTCCAACAAACTCGATCTTTTTCTCAACCCATTTCAAAATCTAGTTAAACTGCCGGTACAACCGACACTACGTCGGTAGTACCAATAAGAGCTCTCTAGAGGAATTTCCGGCGTTTCGCGGTTGAACCGACGCTGCGTCGGTATTACCGCCCCCCCGGTAGAACCGACGCGGGGTCGGTATACCGATAAAGACTCACAGTCTTAATTTTCTCGTTCCCCCGGTAGTACCGACCCCATGTCGGTACTATTGATAACTCACACTGGGTTATATATACCCCCCGTCCAGAACCTAGGGTTCATCCTCTCCTTTCCAACTGTTGGAGCCGCCCCTTCTCTCCTCTCGCTCAAACCGCGTGGGGGATACAAAATCCAACCGTGCAAAACCTAATCTAGCCACTCCACTTGATTCTCCACCCTCCGGATCATCCGATCCTCGCCGGAAGTTCATTGATTCGCGGGAAATGCTTCAAGGTACTCATTCAAATCTTCGTGAATCGATCTCTCAATGTAGTTGTTTCTAGAGGAAATGATTTAGGGAATCATCGTTTTATCCATCCTAGAACTCATACCCATGTTTTCACATCTTTTTGTTGGGAAAAACACCCGGATTCAAGGTTTTGTGGCCTGGGTCGGCCCTCATCGGTAGTACCGACCCTATGTCGGTAGTACCGATGAGGTGCTAACAGGAGCACCTCTCCTATGAATCAAGCCATCCTTTATCCTTTTCTACACATCCATCTTATGCAAACAATTCTTATCCTCCAGATGGGTCGTGCGGGCAAGCAAGTAGTTCACGAAGGGTCCGATGAGGATGATGTCCCTCTTGCTCAACGGAAGAGAAAGGTGGGAGCTAGCACTCAAGGTCCACGTGGGCGTGGACGTACCAATCCACCTGCTGCACCTCGTCAATCCAAGGGACAAGGTCATCGAGCCCGTACGAAGCAAGCTCACCAACCGGATGATCATTATGATGATTATGAGGACATTTCTTTGGACACCCTCTCATCCTTCATCCTTCGGCCATCTGTACCTCCTCGTCCGGCAACTCAAATGGGCATTCTCAAGATGGTGGACTACACAAGGGGGTCTCACAATGCGTACAAGGAAAGGTACACCGATCCCGCTCTGTGGCAAAAGGAATTTGATGCGGACATCCATTTTTGGCTCAAGTTTAATGCGGATTGGTATGAGTCTGTTATCCTTAGCAAGGACCACTTGATCGTAGACATGAAGTCTATCAATTGGGAGCTTCTTAGGTCTCTCAATATTCCGGCGGTCAATGATGCTATAGACATTTGTCATGACAAGGGAATGACCACCGTTATGACGATCAACTATGATTGGAATGAAGAAGTGGTTGCTCAATTTTATGCCAACCTCTACATCCGTCGCGAGACAAGGAATTTTCATTGGCTCCTTCAAGGCAAGCCCCTCTCCGTCTCCTATGAGCGATTTGCCCAAATTCTTGGATTCGGTGAGGAAGATCTTGGTCGCCCCAAGCTTCATGGTGGGGAGTTTCCGCTTGATAGTGAGATGGATTTCATGTATGACTCCATGTTTGGCAAGGTGGAGTTTGGTACCACTCATGGAATGAAACCGGTCTATAAGATGTTGAACCAACTTTTCCGCTACACCCTCACTCCTAAGATCGGTGACAACACCAACATCTCCAATGTGGCCAAGGAAATTCTTGTGAGGATGGCACCGGGGAAGGAAGCCTTTAGTATCTTTGATTTCATTTGGGAGGAAACTATTGTGTGCTCCATGTCCGCAAACAAGAGTTGTCAATATGCTCCTTGGATCTTCAAGATGATTTGTGAGGTGACGGGAGTTGACATTCTCACCGATAAATGTCACTCTTGGTACAAGCTAAACAAGGGCAACATTGAGCGCCTCCTCAAGTTGGACAAGCATGCCCCTCCTCGTCCCGCTCCCATGGGTGGCACCTCCTCCGGTGGCCCGTCTTCCTATGAGACACCTTCGTCGTCTCGTGGGCCATCCGCATCTAGAGGCACCGTTCCCCCGGGCAAGAAGAAGAGCATCTTCAACTTTCTATCTCAGGGTCTCTTCGCTTGTTTCAATGTGGGCAAACACAATGCTCAAGAGATTCATGCTCACAGGCAGCATGTTGGAGCAGCTCATCAAATTGGAGGCTTGTCAAAAGGCCTTGCTCGCTCAACGCAACATCGAGCACTCTCCCGTCCGCGAGCCTATGGACTTTCCTCCTCCACCAACCTTCTACAACCCTTGGGAGATCTACGACGACACATCCATGATGTATGGAGCTCCCCCGGCCGACATCGACGATGAGGACTTTGGTGGTGGTGAGACCGACGACGACGACTCTCCTCCGGCTGCCCACTCTCAACATGATTATGATGATTGAAGGGCCTCCTCCTTTTTGGCGCTTGATGCCAAAGGGGGAGTGTGCTCACAATTTATCCATGTGGGGGTGGTGTGTATCTCCATGCCTTGCTATATATCTATCCTAGGATTGTGGACATGTATGAACCTATTTGTGTGGTGTGATGGTTGGTGAACCTTTTTAAATTTGTAAGACCTATTTGTGCTAGTATGGAACCTTGATTATCTACTTGTGATGCTTGCTATTTCTCACTTTACTGATTTGTATTTCATGTCATGTGCATCACGGTTTCTATATCACACTTATGCACTTGTGTATGCAAATTGAGAGTGAAAAGACTTCTAAGTGTGTGATAGGCATCTAAGGCCTTAGTAAAAGTCCAAGCACACATTTAGGGGGAGTTTCACTTTTGATTGATGGATACACACACATCTTTTATAAAACAAATTGTGGTTGTCATCAATCACCAAAAAGGGGGAGATTGAAAGTGCATCTTGGCCCCCGATTGTTTTGGTGATAGTGACAAGTACAATTTGTAGTATTTAATGCTTGATCTAGATGTGTGCAGGACTTAGGTGAATGAAACTCTCACGGTTTGACCAAAGGAAGGCCCCCAACTCAAAGTCGTCGTTTTCAACTCGAATCAAGGCTTAATTTATTTTTGATTTTGAATTTGAGTATAGGAAACACCGTACAATAAAGGGGAATGAAAATTGATAGCCAAGAGATGCTAAAAGTGCTCTAGGAAGTATCCCAAGTGAGTTAGAAGAGACGAGAGTTGACACGTGCACGATTGCTACTCTTTTCTAAAATTCTCAGCCATTGTCGGTAGTACCGACACCAGGTCGGTAGTACCGATATGGCTTCACTGGCGAGTTTTAGCCAGGGGGTCGGTACTACTGACCCTGTGTCGGTACTACCAATAAAGCCCCACTGTTAGGTTTCTGGGAAACCCCTCGGTAGTACCGACACCGTGTCGGTAGTACTGAGGATGGTCGACTCAGCACAGTAACCGCTAGTTTTTGAGCCTTAGTATTTAAACCCCTTTCTTCTTCCTCACTTATTGCAGACCAACCACGAGACAAACACTTCCTCAAGCATTCACTCCACCTCTCCCCTCTCCTCTAGAGCTAATCCTTGGTTCCCTTGAGCTAGGGTTTGAGTAGAGTGGTGATTCCTAGTGAAGTGTGCACAAGCTTTGAGAGCCCCATCGTTTCTCACCTTCTCAAGAGCACTTGAAGTATCTCCGGGCTTTTGGTTTGCATTTGTTACTCTTGAAGCTTGCTTTTAGATGGTTAGGCGTCGCCTGTGAGTGCCCTCTTTGTGTGGCGCACCCGGGATCGTTTGTATTACCCTCTCCTTGGTGGAGAATTCTTAGTGAGCACCAATCTTCCTTTGTGGGGGTTGGAAGAGGAAAAGAGGCTCTTGGTGATAGCCCTCCCTTTGTGGGATCCTCATCGGAGACGTAGCATCCTTTGTGGGTGTGAACTTCGGATTAAATCTTTGTGTCTCCTTTGCTTGCTTGAATTCTTTGTCTCTATCTAACCCTAGAACTTGTTTTAGCCGAATCTATCACTTGGTTGCTTTCCAACTCATCTCTGTGGTTGCAGGTGGTTCTTAGCCTCTAAACTAAGACTTTGATTCAAATAGAATTGCTAGAATCTCTGCACAATTCAAATTTCGTTTTAGTCAACTCTACCCTGTCGGTAGTACCGACCTAGTACCGGTAGTACCGAGACCCCTCGGTAGAACCGGCACCACGTCGGTAGTACCGACAGGTGATTTAACCGCTGCTTTTGTTTCAGAAATTTGAAGTGATCCTATTCAGCCCCCTCTAGGCATCACAAGGTACTTTCAAGGGGCCCTATGAGACAAGGCATCAACCACTCGGTTTTTTGAGCCCTTTTTGTACACTATAGAGTATTGTAGACCAAGCAATTTGGAGAACACCTTCTGCTGCCAGGGCGTGTGGAGACGCTGCTCGTTGAGATGAACCCAATTGTGCTAGCCGGTATGAATATAGAACTGCCCTTGCAGCAAGAAATGTCTCCATTGGTCCACTGCTACAAGTATTGCCATGTATTCTTTTTTTGGAAAAAACCCATTTTTGACCATCCAACTCTTGTTAAAGTATGGTTTTGACCATCGAACTTCAAAACCGGTTATCTTTGGCCATCAAACTATCAAAACCGTTCAAATGTGACCATTGGGCTGTTTTGACGGGTGGTTCTAAATTTTTTTATTTACAATTTAGTCCTTAGAACTTCAAATGATTATTACTTTTTGCTCGTACCTCCGATTCAAGTGATTCTTGTGGTCACATGTCCATAATGGTGAACTTTATCTTTTAAAAAGTTCTTTATACTATTGTATCTCAATTTATATAATTTTTATGTTGTTGTATAAAATAATAACATAAGAAAATAAAATAAAAATTTACAAAAATAAAATGACAATATTTTAAAAGACACAGTTCATCGTTACGAACACATGACCACAAGGATCACTTAAATCGGAGATACGAGAAAAAAATATTAATCATTTTAAGATTTGAGGACAAAACCGTAAAGAAAATAGTCATTTGATATTAAAATAATTACTATTTTTTCTTGTATCTCCGATTTAAGTGATTTTTATGGTCATGTTTTCGTAACGAAGAACTGTATCTTTTAAATATTGTCATTTTATTTTTGTAAATGTTTATTTTATTTTCTTATGTTATTATTTTATAACAATTTATTTTACTTTTCTTATATTGTTGTTTTTACACAATAACATAAGAATAATATAAAAAATAATGATAAAGTAGTATAAAGAACTTTTGAAAAGATAAAACTCACCGTTATGGACGTGTGACTGCAAGAATCACCAAAATCGGAGGTACGAGCAAAAAGTAATAATAATTTCAAGTTCTAAGGACTAAATTGTAAATAAAAACAATTAAAACCACCTATCAAAACAACCCAATGGACAAATTTGAACGGTTTTGATAGTTGGATAACCGGTTTTGGAGTTTGATGGCGAAAACCAAACTTTGGCAAGAGTTGGATGGTCAAAAATGGACTTTTTCCTTCTTTTTTTAGGTCGACAACCCTTAGTTGTGAGTACTAAGCACCTTGTTGATGAAGTAAGTCCACGGGGTGTCCATCTTGCATCAGCACTGCACCGATTCCCTTCCCACAAGCATCAGTTTCGACATAGAATGGTTTGTCAAAGTTGGGCAAGGCAAGTACTGGTGTCGTGCAGAGAGCTTGCTTCAGCATTTGAAAGGACTCATAATGTTCTGGCAGCCACAAAAATAATGTATTCTTCTTCAACGAATTAGTGAGAGGACTTGCAATCAAACCGAAGTTGCGCACAAACTTCCTGTAATAGCCCGCTAACCTAAGAAAACCTCTCAACTCCTTGACTAAAGTGGGAACTAGCCAGCTAGTCATTGCTTGGATTTTGGATGGATCTGTAGCTATGCCTTCCTCACTAATGATGTGGCCCAAGTAGCTCATTGACCACTGCGCAAATTTACATTTAGACAGCTTGACAAACCACTAATCTTGTTGGGGGCTACTAGAACACCATTTGTATGTGCACCAAATGCTCTTCATACATCTTGCTATAATCGAAGGTCCAGGTTGGTGAACCAACTTGCATCGGCCAAGTCATCCATCAATTGATCGAAGACAGGCACCTGAAACTTAGATTCCAGGGTTAAGGAATTGAGGTGACGAAAATCAACACAAAAGCGATATGTGCCATCTTTCTTTTTTACCAACAAAACTGGAGAAGAGAACAAACTTGTGTTGTGCTGAATTATGCCCTTGGACAACATGTCTTTCACTTGATTTCCAATTTCATCCTTTAAGGCTAGGGGGTAGCAATATGCTCTTATATTCACTAGTCTAGCGCCTGGCACAAGAGGGATCTCATGGTCACATGCACGAGACGGAGGCAACCCATCTGGTTCTTCAAAGATAACACCAAACTGAGCTATCAGAGACTGCACTTCTGAGAGCAGCAGAGAGACTTGAGATTCTATTGTCCCCTCCTGAGTCACACAACACAATTACGAAAGCGCACTATCTAGAGAATCTGTAAGCTCCCCTTGAAGCAATACTTGAATGCCTTGATGCAGAATTTCCATGCATCTATTTCTCCTTCCAATGTACCCTCATAGGGCTATGGGCTTCAAGCTAGCCCATGCCAATAATCACATCATAAGCAGTCAGAGGAAGGACCCTTAGGTATGTCTGGAACACATGAGACTGTACAGAGCATTCCGCTTCCTGGATAACAGCAGTGCATTAGAGAATTCCACCACCAGCCACCTGGATAGCAGCAAAGATTGGTACTGAAATGATATGTTCCAGTTGTTGAGCTATCGTAGCACTAATGAATGAGCTAGTGCTCCTAGAGTCAATCAGAATGGAGATCTTGTGATTTTGAATATTGCCCCAGAGCTTAATTGTTCTTGCTGCTGGAGATCCATTTATAGCAGACTTAGAAATAGCCAGAGATATATGGTTGTCAGCCGCACCAGACTTGTCAATACCAGATGATTCCTGCATGTCATCATCTAGCTGGAACAATTCTCACAACTGTTATACAACGTGCAACTGAACTGTAGGAGCACACATATGATCTTTAGTCCACCTTTCATTGCATTTGTAACATAAGCCCAGAGCTCGCCGATATGAGCGTAAAGCTGCAGCCTTAGCTTCAGGAGAATATACTGCCCGAGCAGATTCCACACCGTGGCAGTCATCAGCGACCTGAGACACTTGTTGCTTGTCTCAGACTAGAGGTGCAGGCAATGGAAGTAGGTTTTTGCTTGTAGTCTTGGAAGAAAACCCAGATTCATGCTTCTTGTAATCATGACGCTTATAAAAATCTCCAACTTCCTCCTGCAAGGTAGCAAGAACACAAGCAGTATCCAAGTCCGCAGGTCTTTGAACAAGTACAACAGACTTAATGTCATCTTTAAGCCCATCAATGAATCTTAATGTATAATAGAGAGGATCAATGGTAGTTGTGTAGGATGACAATTGGTCTACTAATTGAGAAAACTCCTCTACATAACCAGCCACTATGCCAGACTGTTTAATGTGAAAAAGCTAGCAAACTAGGATTTCATGTTGATCCCAACCAAATCTATCATGGACTAGTTTGCGGAACATATCCCAGGTTACAAACTTAGCTCTACTTTCTACTGACTGTAACCATCTAGCAGCTGGACCCTCAAAGTACATAGATGAAATGCAAACCCAATTTGATTTATCTACACCACACATATCAAAATAGTTCTCACAATGAGACTGCCACAGTTTAGGGTTCTCTCCATCAAACTTAGAAAAAGGTAACTTAGGCTAGTGTCCTCATGATGCATTGGTCATAGAGTTGCCAGTTTTACTCTAAAAATGATGAGATCCCAATAGATGACCATGTGAAGTGTAAGGATCTGAGGACGTACCTTTGACCGGGAGCTGGGTATAGGCCATGACGGACTTGTTCCCGTTCTCCCAGAGGTGGTTGTCGAAGCGGTGCCCGTCAGGGCTGACGGCTGGGTTGCCGACAGGTGGAGTCACCGCATCAATCTCGGGTTTGGGCAGGATGCCCGTAGCAAATCCCGCTTGATCAAGAACCACTCAATCGATCTTGTTGCTAAGAAGGGAGACCTGTTGCTTGAGGTCATCGATGACGTTGAACTTGCTGGTGTGGTTGTCGACGGCGTCGACCTTGACGACGAGATCCGCGACAGACGTGTCAATCTCCTCCTTCCATGCCGTGATATCTTCCATCTTGTCCTCGATCGGCTTGAAGTAGTAGGCATTGATGCGCGACTCAAGGGAGGAGAAGCACTCATCGATCTTCTTCATCTCATCGAGGAGAAGCTTGGAGTTGGGGTCCATGGTGCCGCCGATTCGCTCCTAGAGGCGGGTGTAGTGGGGATGGTGAGGATCCAGCATGGGGCGAAGATCGATTGAGTCTCTGTTACCAGATTGTTAGCTACTCTCCCAATAGGTACAATACAGAGCAGGGATCAGATCGAGAAGAACAGCAGAAGAGAGGAGGGAGCTCGAGAAGAAGAAGAGAGAGTGACGGAGGAGGAATGTTTAGAGTTTAGGGTTCATACAGAATCATCATACATGCTCTCCTCTCCTCACTCCAGCTACTTAATACACTCATTACATCCATTTTGGCCCGGACACATTTGGATTGGGCCGAGATGCTCGGTTGCTTTTGGGTCGTGCTTCCGGACAAGTTGTTGTTGTAGCTTCTGGGCCAGCCCCTTGAGTAGCAGTGCCAACAGTTATAAGATTATCGGTACCAGCTAGCATGAACAGATTCTACGTGGAACATGGAATGTAAATGATGTATAAGTTGGCGATCAAACCAAAATTATTGAGTCCTTCGTTCCACACAATGCAACCAATGTTGATCTGATGCTTCAGCCTTCGGGTGCCTCATTGGTGCATTTTGTAGCGCTTGGACAGATGTAGCAGTCTACAGACAGCTCCTTGCTGCGTGGTTTTGCCAAGCAAGTTGCATTGTCTATACATCATGCTATCATTTTTTGGGTTAACTAGATGTATGCCATTGCAAGTGTCACAGTTCAGAGATATATCATTACTATTCGCGACATGGTAAGAGTGCCATTGCAATTTCACAACTTTTGGAGATATATCACTACTTACCTCTTCGATGTGTTTATAAAAAATTTTAGACCACAATACCCCATCTTCTTCCTTGCATACTCTCCCCTGAATCCTCTCCCAAACAAGCCCATAGTGGTGATGGAAGCAAAGGTTGTGGAGCAGGCCCACCCCCATGGTAGCATGTTTTGTATACTCTGGCACTCATAAATTCCACACAAGCTAGTCTTGCAACTTAAGCATATATATAATTTTTATTTATTTTTTATTTTTAAGGCGTGCATACCACATTTTTCATTAAGAGAAAAAATCATGAAGTTACTAAATTACAAGATTGCAAGCGCATCGATTTAAGAAGGAGAAACGCAACAATCCGAACAAGAAAAGGGCCTAATGGGACCTGGGGTTAAGGAGAGAAGCTAATCTAGCAAAAATCCGAGCAAGCCCAAAGTCTTGCTTCCTCTCCAAGTGTAAGCCCTCTCCAACAATTGAAGCCAATTTATCGTGTACACACAGGAAAATCTGCAACATAGTACCCTCGAACCACATGCCTGAGAGAGTGAGAGGGTGTTTGGATCCATGAGTGACTAGAGACTAGAGACTAACTTTAGTCACCAAAGTGACTAAACCTCTAAACACCCCTGACTAAAGGGTAACTAAAACTACTTTAGTCTCTAGTCACCCCTCACCCAACTTATAGTGACTAAAATCCCCTCTCACCTAATTAATTGCTCCTCCCATTAATTCTGTGGACCCAACAAGAGATAGGAGAGGAGAGAGAAAGGAGGGAGAAAGAACAATTTAATGTTAAAAACAATTAATGCTGACTAATTTTAGTCACTATCCAAACAGGGGCTGAGACTAAACTCTAGTCAGGCGACTAAAGGGATCGAAACACCCTCTGAGTTTCCTCTGTGCTAGTGCTGAGCATCATGCCAGCCCCTTCGTTTTTGCATTGTTTGCCGATTAAACTATTCATGAGCTAGTGCATGCGCTGCTTGTTGGCGGAGGCCTAAGAGATAGCACCTAGCTCATAGATAGGGGAGAGAGAGAGTAAAGGAAGCCCATGCAACAGGAGAATTCAGAGCGTGCACAGTGATAGGGAGAGACTTTGGAAGTCGTGTGAGATGTGTGTGAAGACAAGAGCTAGTTGTTCTCGTTTTGCACTGTTCATTGAGTAAAATACAATTTCTGCTGGCACAGTGTTATTGTGTTGGAGAGGTGGTTGCGTCTCCTTGCAGGCACCCCTGCTACCCAGGAGCGGTCGGTACAGTCATTGCAGGTTCCTGTAAGTGAAATCAAGCCCTAAGTGGGTTTTGGTGAGTTGAATGACAACTTGATTAAGTAACTAACTTTCATGTCAAGCACATCAGTAGGTATGAATTATTTGATGAATGATCTTTATGAGTAAGATTATGCAAATGGCTCATATAGTGAAGATGACAAGTGTAAATCATGACATGGTACATGGAAAGTAAGAAAACTTCTTTAAGATGGATGTCATGATGAGTTCGATATACATTTCCATGGTGCATAAATGAAACATACAACAAGCAAATAAAAGTGAAGAAAGAGGCATAAGTGAATTGGATTTCTTGATGGCCTGTAGTGGCAAAGCAAAGCTTGTTTCGTGAACAAATAGACATTTAAGTCATAAAGGAAGATATGATCACAAGTGAATTTCATTCTTAAATACTATAAGAAGATGGTCATTCTTACAAGAGGATTTTGCAAAGCTTCAAGAAAGTATTGTGTAAGGTCATGTACTTGCCTCCAAGAGAATGGACCTACAAATGCAAAATTTAAAGTAATGGATATACTCTGTCAATCAAGAACAAGTATTTGAGTTGTATCTAAAAGGGGAATTCAAGTTGATTATGCAAAGCTAGAATACAATATGGTAAGGGTAAGTGCAGAGGACTAGAACAAGGGACCAAGCAAAAGCTATGAATAGCGACCATGAGCGAGTTGCTAAACTGAAGTTGCTAGTATCCAGGGATTTCGAAGAATCATATCCAAGCCTACCGAGGGAAGCAATGAAATGCATCTATTTGTTAAGGTTGACAAAATGGAGTGACTTAACGATTCAAGTATTCACAATTATGCTTTATGGAAGAATTTTAATTTACTAGCTCAAGATGGATATGCTTAGTTTATATATTTAGCAAGTGTACTCGGTTGGTATGCAACGTTGGAAGCCCTCAAATTGTTGCAGATCAAGTACCAACATGTTCTTTGTCAAGCAAGCTCAAGAGGATCAATTTTGTGTTTTATCTTTCTACTTGAGTATAGTCATGTCATACTATCAAAAGGGATGCAACATTGGTTGGACAACATCTATCAAAAAGTGCTCAAGTACTCCCATGAGACCTAACCTTGTGAGATCAAACCTAGTGGGGTTCTCTAGCTCAAACCGGTCTGACCGGTTTTGAGTGCTATCATGTCCAACAGCTAGTCAGTTTGAAAACTGGTTTGACCGGTTTGGCAAACCGGTCTGACCGCTTTTGTTTGATAGACTAACAACTAGTTTTGTGTGAGGTGGGTATCTATCAATATTTTACATAGCGGGCTAAGCCTCTTAGTTGATGATCTCTGAAAAAGCTAAGAGAAGTTATAGCTCAGCTATAGCCGCAGCTAAATCATTTAGCAAAATTGTAAAAAATAATCAAACAAAATTCATACATGACACAACAATTGAATCATTGATTCACTGGTTACCACCAAAACACATTATCATGTCATCAACTCAACAATCATCACACCTACGCCTCACCATCACAAGACTACATCACAAGAGCGATGCCCTACAAAATACCATATCATCAGACGATTGTTCTACTACTAAGAATCAGAGACACATAGAGACTCAGTAGAATAAGATAATATAGTCAGCTAGAAGTAGGCCCATTTAGTGGATATAGCTGGCTAAATGCAGCTATTATCCCTCAATCTAACATTGTGGCTAAAAGTGTGATCTCCTAGTGGCAATGCTTCCAATAGGCTATATCCGGCTATAGCTGCAACTATAGCCAACTATTTAAATCATTGGTATTTATACCCACGAGCTCCTCTTTGAGGGGGTTGCTGGTTCTCCATGCATTCTACACCTTCCTGAACCCCAACTGAGCTCTCCCAACCTCTTTTAGTGAGATTCAAGCCTCTAGTATCTTATCTTTGAGTTGAGTTGAGAGAGTGACTTGTGTGTGAGCTTTGTGAGCAATCCCATGTTTTAGCACTTCTTGGTTGTGTTAAACAATCTTTACATCATTTGTTACTCTTGGAGCTTTTGCTCCTAGACAGGTAGAAGTTGCTTGGAAGCTTTCGGTCATTGTGTGGCAACTCCAAGAACTTTGTATTTATCACAGATCTGTGATAGTGAAATCCTCCATCTATCACTTTGGTGATAGGTGTGAGAGAGGAGTGGATTGAAAGAGATTCCAAAGCCCTTGTGGCCCGGTTGCTTCGACACTGAGGCCAAACGCCAACGCTTGGCCCGATCCTCTCCATTGCCTCCATCCATCTCCTCCCTACCGGTAGAGGTCTCTGGTGATGCTGGGCGGCAGAACGGGCGGTGTGTGTGGTGGCGGATCGAGTAGCGTGGGGGCGGCAGTGCGAGCAACCGCACCCCTTGGAGGCGGCTGTCCTCAACGACGGCGACTCGGTGCTCCTGCCGCCATGGACTGGTGGAGCAGAAAAGAGTATGGGAGTGATTGAAGTTGGATATGAAGAATGGATTTTTACTATAGAGAGATCTTAACTAAATGAGAATATATAGATTAATATTTAGGACAGACCCAATAGAGGAAACTAGAGTAGTTTCCATAGCATAGGATTTCGTACCAAGAAATCAATCTTCCAAATGGAGAAATGTCCTCTGCGATCTAGATTAGAAATGAACCAATCTCAGCATATCTTGCTCTTAGATTCTCTAGGCAGGCCATAGTGCCACACTGTCGCTCTGTAATGATCCGTCGGACCTACCATCGCACACACCGCTCCGCTGCAGTTTCTTGCCTTCTCGATTAAGTGACGACGTTGTTTCCTGAGGAGGAAATGATTTCTACTGTTTTTGCTCTCTTTCCACATTTATTAGTTGTCATGTCACCATTTTTTGCTTATATAGCATCTTATTTATTAGGGACAGAAATTATCACTAATGTCTCATTAGGACTGCCCTAAGACCATCTGGGCAGGGTCACTTGCTGTACATCATGTATGGTCGAACGGTCAAAGTGGGATTCAACATCCACCAATACCATTCAACTTGGTAGATCACCTTGCTAGTTTTAACTTGGAGTTTCTAACGTAAACATATCAACAACTTTTTGAGAATGACACAGTACAACACAGATGCTCACAACACGCACGCACACTCACCCCTATGAATACACATACACAAACCCTACCCCTATCAGCACCTCTGAATGATTGAGCACCGGCAGATCTGGAGATTCCCGAAGTCACCAATGGCGCCTCGTCGTCGACGGGAACATCGCTAACCACTTAACGCATAACGCCGGTAAATCCTGGAAAATCTAGGAAAAGGTGCGAACACTAGGATTTGAACCCTGGTGGGTAGCGTCCCACTGGACCGTCCTACTGTGACGCCCCAGGTTTTTAATTAACCCTAATCATCGGTCAACCCAGCTGACAGTGGTCAAATCACGGTCAACCTGGGTCCTCACCTTGAAAAACTTACCAACCAACCCTAATGAACCCTTTGGTCTAGTAGACACACATGTGGGGCCAGCCCATGGTCAAAGACTTGGTCAAACCCCACTTAAACCCTAGTATCCATAGATGTCTTTCGGAACTTTTGCCGTGTTCTCCAAAATTCACCTAAACACTTCAAAATCTACCTTTATGAAAGTTGTCCAGCTTGTCGAGGGACACAACTTTCATGTAGATTGGCATTTCAAATTTTGAGTGGAAAAGCATGAAAAACTTGCCCAAAGGACGGTATCTCCGATCATGGACACAGGCTGACATTCAAAGTTGGCAACGTTTTCCGCAAAATCTATTAAGAAAAACCCCATATAGCCTTTTTGAAAGTGGTAGAGGGTTGCTAGATCTACAACTTTCATATTCATCGGCTGGTAAAGTTCTATTCAAAATTTTGGAGATATTTGAGTTCAAACAGGGAGCTAGCAAAACGTTTGGGCAAGGGCGCTGTTGTGCCACGACGTCGTGCGCGCCGTGCGCCGCGCACCGCGCCCGCGCGCCGGCCGCCTCGACGTCCGCGCCCGAGGCCACCGCCGACCGAGGCCGCACACCACCCGAGACGCGCTCCTTTCCCGAGCCGACCCGCGCCCGTGGTGCATCGGAGCCCGCGCGCCACGCGCCTCTCCCGTCACCGCGCGCGTACGCGCGCCGTGCACACGGCGGATCGTCAGTCCGTCCGCGGTCCGGTCCGTACGCGCGCGCGCCGAGGAGCGCCGTAGCATGGCAGCATCTCGTTGCCGACGTCATGGCCACGCGAGTCGGGTCTATTTAAGCACCACCGTCGTCCCGTGCGTCCTTGCCGAGCCGCCCTTGCCGTGCGCCGCCGTGGTTGTCATCGCCCCTGGGTGAACTCCTCCCCGCGCCCTCTGCGAAGTTACGCACGCACGCACACCCCCTCCCTAGTGACCTGCGACACCTCCCCACACCGCGCCTTGTGCCGCGCGCGCCGCCGTCTTGCCGGCGCCCGGGGCCGCGATGGCCGGCGCCGCCCCGCACCGCCGAGTGAGCTCACCGGCGCCGCTCCACTCCCGCCTTCGGCCACATTTGGGTCGTAGGTGAGCTCCCAATCACCTCCCCACCGTCCCCCGGCCAAGCCCCGGCGCGGCCTCGCCGGAATCGAGGCCAAGCCACCAGCGGCCAGCCCCAAGGACCCAATTGCAGGGTTCCTTTTTTTCAGTGGTCTGGGTGTGAACTAGCGGCTGATTTGTGAGACTCTGTAGCGAACATGGCCTCATAAGCCATTTAGTTCGAGTTTAATTTTGGTGATTAATGGCAACATGATCATTGGGACTAACCATATTATTTTAGCATGTCTTTGTAGACACGTCTAGGTCCCAAGAATGCAAGAAAACCACATGCCAAAACCGAACAAGAAAAGGAAAAGAAAAGACACTGTCGGATGAACCGACGGTATCAAGCGCCAGTGCAATCGTCGGACGAGTTGAGGGTCAAACCCTAGGTACCGTCGGATAAACCGACGGTCCACTTTTTAGTAGCGTCGGACGAGTTGCAGAGGAAGAGCAGCGAAGACAGTAGCACCGGATGATCCGACGATCTGAGTGGGGTCACCGTTGGTGTATCCGACGCTTAGTTTGAATCAAGACAGAGACGCACCAAGACGAAGCCTTCAGCACCGGATGATCTGGCGCCTTGGTCAAGGGGTAGCGTCGGTCTATCCAGCGGTCAATTGGAAGCTAACAGAGGCGACTTGAGCGCGGAGTCTTCAGCACCGGATGATCCGATGCACCATCGGTGCATAGCGTCGGAGCAGTTGTGTCAGAGAACCTCAATGGCTAAGTGACATGGGAGGGGCACCGGATGAACCGACGCCATGGAAAAGTATAGCGTCGGATCATCCGACGGTACTGTTTTCAGTGGACGTTAGCCAACGGCTAGTTTGATGCCTTGGGCTATTTATACCCCCTCCACTCACCCATTTGAGGTGGCTGGATTGTGTGGAAGTGCAGGAGAGTGCAAGACACCTAGAAGATCATATCCAATCCATCCAAGTGCTTAATTGCTCATCTTTAGACTTGCATATGCTTAGTGTATGTGCTTAGTGCTACGCTTAGCTTGGAGTGAGTGAGTGCAAGGTTGTGCCAACCTTGCGAGGTGATTCTTAAGTGAATCAAGGTGTACAAGGTTCGCCGGAAGCCTTGGGGCCTAAGTGGCTCACTGGCAATCGTCATCGACCCTCCGACTTGGTGTGGAGCGGCGAGGACACTTTATGCGGGGGACGTGGAGACCCCCTTCCTTGGTGGAGAAGCTCCTTAGTGGAGGCGGCATCACGGTGACCAAGCGAGCTTGACAAGTGCCTAAGTGGCTAGCCTTTGTGGCGTGTTAAGTGGTGCTCTTGGGAGAGACTTGGTGGCCGAGAAGCAATACTCTTGTGTGAGTGCTTCAACGTGGACTAGGGGTGGCTTAGTGCCTACCGATACCACGGGATAAATCACGTGTCAAGAGTTTGCTTCCTCTCATCCCCTTTACGTTTCCTAGAGTAGTATCATGCTAGGAATGGCTATAAGTTGCAAACCTTGTTTTGGGATGGGAGTTTCACACTAGAACAACCTTTGTTGCACATATAGATAGTTTGTTCTAGTTTACTTTTGTGTAAAATTAGTGAAGCCGTAGGTTAAGGTTTTAAGTTGCCTAATTCACCCCCTCCCCCTCTTAGGCTAATGAGCATCCGATTCCTTACAGACTCTGAAAGGTTCTAAGGGCCTCAGCGCAAAAGGGTATCTTCACTAGTATATGCAAATTGCTGAAACTTGTAAAATCTCTAGCAAATTGTAGAAAATTCAGAAAAATGCAATCTCAGTTTTGTTCGATTCGAGGTGGAAAATACTATAACTTTTGTTATACTCACATAGTCTGATTATTGATATTTTTAGCACGAAAAATAGGAATGTGAAAAACCTAGATCTGCCATAACTCAAAATCCACGAGTCCCCTGTATCCAATTTTTGGATATGTTGTGTGTGATGTTATGACTAGCTCCTGTGCCAAAAATTGCACAAAGTTATGAAGTAAATCTTTTTATATGAATTGTTTTCCCTTTATTCAGAATCTGCCTAGATGATTTTTGTAGCTAAAACTATTTATGTTTTTGTGCCCAACTTGTGCATGCTGTCTTGTTATGCAAAGATACACTTCTGGTGAATTAATCAAAATTTCTGAGTAAACAGAAATATTTATTCTTAATTTGTGCATGTTTTTCCTTTGTAATTCGATGATGCAAGATCAGTAGTGATTCTAGATGTGTTTGCTGGATTTCTAAGATGGTTTAGGACCAGAGAACTTGTGTGAAGAAGTTAGGAGCATTTTGATTCTTATTTATTTTTGTATGCATGTAACTTGAATCACTAGCTAGCTTTTGTTATTTTTTCAAGAAATTAATTTTCTAGCTCTCCAAGCCTTGCATGAGTGATCAGTGGTGCAGTATAGGTGTTGTGATGCTTGAGAAACCCTTCTTTAAATTTTTAGTGATTTATTGTTTAATAAAAGCTTTAAAGGCCCTTATGGAGTAATGCTTTGATTAAATTAGGAAAATACCTTTTTAATTCGTTTCCCTTTTGTGAAGTGTTATCCAACTTAACTAAGAAGCTAAGAATACACCCTTGCTGTTGAAGGATTAAATTGTGAATAATTATCCTTGTACACACCTTTACTAGTGACAGGTAAAAGTGTTAAACCTTCACATCAAATAACAAGTATAAAGGAAAACATTAATTCAAGTGTGTAATAAAAGAAAGAAAAACATATCCATAATAACCTTCATAAAGAGAAATTAATAGTTAATTATTTGTTAAGGTGAATATGACCAACAGGAGTTGGATAAGATAAATAAGCTGTCACATCACCTGAACCCTGCATTGCATTTTGTGTAGATTTTCCTGACGGTGACTACTCGCTCATCCCGGAAGCCGAGGGAGGAGAAGCGGAAGCTGCTCTGCAGTACGTGGAAGTACTCGACGACACCGAGGGTGCTCAGGCTAACCTTGCTGACGAAGGCAAGCCCCGGTGCATCTGACCCAGTTTTCAAATTTTGTCATACAATTATCTATGGATGCTTGTGCATTTAAGTTCAGGAGTTGTATGGAACCTTAGATGCATGATCCTTAGGTACCTGTGTCCTCACTAGTATGTTGGGTTGATAGCTGCTAAGCTATAGGACCGTTACAAGTCGGGTGATGACGTCACTCGCGAGAATATGTTCCTAGATAGGAATCACAAGATCTCCTTAAATGGATTGCTCACGTGGTAAGAGCATGGGATGTGGACTCCGGCCCAATGGCTATTGTGGGTTAAGTGTTCGAACGTACTAAGCACTTGTCGAGAATGGGACCGGTACGCCTAGTACCTTAATGAGACGGTTAGGGATTTAACTGTCACTACTCTTGGGATGCGTCTCACGGCTAGCTACCGGTGGTGTATGGTGAGTCCGGGTGCCTCGCGGGGTATACCGGATAGCCTGCACCAAAGATTGTGGCCTTTTACCCCGACCCGAGGATTTTTGGGAACTGTGTGGTGGTTGTCCTCGCGGGGGCATCCCACCGTGTGTTTAGGTCTACCTTGCAAGGTTTGAATCAATCAATTGTCGGCCTCTCACCGTTATCTGAGACTACTTACTCCACTAGCCATGAGATCCCTAATGATGGAAGTTGATGAATTTTTATGCTTGATTAATTGTATGGTACAACCTTGTCTGTACTAGTTGGCAAACTTAGTAAAGCTTGAACCCACTAGAACTTGTGCTAAAATCCTGAAAGTAAGGACATACTCTTTGTTACTTTTCAGCAAAAGAAACTCCGTGGCCAAAAAGCCTTCCATGTCTAGAGTTGGTGAAGTAGTTATCACCGACGGGTAAGTCTTGCTGAGTATTAGTATACTCAGCCTTGCTATAATATGTGGATCCAGGTAATGCTTTCGGTGATGTGTGGCCCGGAGAGATCTCGCCCGGCTGGGAGCTGGAGTGGGTGGAGGACGACAACTGAAGGCATCATGGCTGGCCTCCCGTGTTGTCCTCGCTTTCCGCTTAGTTGATTTCCGTTGTTTCAAAAACTCTGAACTACGTCATTATGACAAAAACTCCTGTTTGTAATAATTAAACCCTTCGCAGTAAGATTTCAGATGTTAATTATGTTGTATCTCTGGACTCGCCTTCATGTGAGTTTTAATGCATATATTTCGATCCTTGTTGCTATATAAGTGATTTACCGGGTGTTAACCTGGCGACTAACGACAGGATGATACTTTATTACTGCTTAATGACCAAAGTGGATTGGTTTAGGCGGTAGTACGGTATTTTCTTGGGCGGGTTGTCACACCTACCATTGGACTACAAGCCCACTTGCAACATATCAACAACTTGGAGCTGTCTATCTCAGATTTTTACTTCTCTGATCCGGTGATGCACGTTGTATCTATTTAAAGTGAAGGGGACTCTAAACTTCCACATACAGATGCACGTTGTAGACTTTGCTCACTAGGTGTCTGATGAGTCCGATAGACGTGGTCCTATATCCGAGACGTCAGTAGATTTTTGACTAGCTTGTCGGAATGAAGTCAAGTAGTCAACTATAAGGAGATCTTAACTAAATGAATAGCTAAATGAGAATAAAGAGAGTAATACTTAGAGCAGTCCCAATAGAAGAAATCATATTAGTTTCTATAGTCTAGGACACCGTATCAAGAAACTGCTCCTCCCATTGCAAAATTTTGACCTAACATTCTCATAAAACACTGAACAATCATACACATGACTTTTCTATATCCTCTCAGGATCCATTATGCATAGCACATGGCAGTCCAAGCCCAGAGCATCCACACCACAAGGCGGTCAGCGATGCTCACGGCAGCCTGGGCGCGGCGGCCCGAGCTCGCCGGCCTGACCGCGTCAACCGGGGCTCGCGCCTGGCTCGGCAACCCGAGCTCGGCTTACCCTCGTCCGTCTGGGCGGAGCTACCGAAGCTCACCGATGGATGGCGCGGCGCCATGGTCTTGTCCCCAGGGGGAGACGGCCGGAGCTCGCCCACCTAGGCTCGTCAGCATCAAGCCAGCGCGACGAGTGGGAATGTGAGCGAGGTGGGGGTGCTCACCGGTCTGGATTAGCCGACCGGGGCGCGACGGCCCGAGCTTGCCGACCGGCGGCTGGAGCTCGCCGACGGGGGAGCGGCCTGAGCTTGTGCTCCACGGATGTGCACGCAACTGCAACACATTGATTTCCGAGTCTGCGGTTCATAGATCCCGCGTGGTGGCCTGGCCTCGGCAGCACGGAGCTCCTCCTGGCGCCCACTGCGATGCTCAGCGACATGGCGTCCTCCCACCTTGAAGGCACGACGAGGTATGGTCCCTCATCTGGCGTCCTCTACTTGGCAACGCGTGGCGTCCTCCCATCTCGCAAGTGTGGTGATGTAGGGGCCCTTCTCCTTCGGGAAAAAAATTGGGTGCGCACCGGGCGCACCGCAGCCCCGGTGCGCACCCCCTCGTGTCCTGCCGCGATTCGCTGGAGCACCGGGCCGCACGGCACCATCGGCTCGACCCCGCACGGCTCCATACTACCTGTGACCCAATCAGCTCATGCTTCTGTCCCTAAGTCTACCGCTTAGTGCTGCAATCAATTTTTTGAGTTCTCTTAAAAATACTTCACTCCAACATCTAGCTCAACAAATGAGAGTACATGTTCATCAATGTTCATAGATTCCATTTTGCTACTATAAAGTCAAAATTTAGATGGAAAGTTGCTCAGAAATAATTTTCAAAAACAGCTAAATGATGTTGTTTCAGACTTTACTCGGTCCTCTAAGTCTGGCGCCCAATGCTGCAATCAATTTTTGGAGTTCTCTTAAAATTACATAAATCCAACATCTAGCTCAAAAAATGAGAGTACATGTTCACCAATGTTCATAGATATCATTTTGCTACTGTGAAGTCAAAGTTTAGATGCAAAGTTGCTCGGAAATAATTTTCGAAAACAGCTAATGATGTTGCCCCAAGTCCGGCGCCGAGTGCTCCAATCAATTATTGGAGTTCTCTTAAAATTACTTAACTCCAAAATCTAACTCAACAAATGAGATTACATATTCACTAATGTTCATAGATCCCATTTAGTTATTTTGGAGACAAAGTTTATATGCAAAGTTTCTCGAAATAATTTTCAAAAACAGCTAAATGATATTGTTTCAGACTACTTTTCTCCCTAAGTCTGAAACAACATCAGTTAGCTGTTTTTGAAATTTATTTCTGAGCAACTTTGCATCTAAAATTTGGCTTCACATTAGCAAAATGGTATCTCTGAGCATTTGTGAACATGTACTCTCATTTGTTGAGCTAGATGTTGTATTTAAGTAATTTTAAGAGAGCGGCAAAAATTGATGTCAGGACTTGGACAACCTTGGCGCCGGACTAGGCTGCTTGACCCGGTGATGCTCGGGGAAGTTTGCAATTATTTTGTGGGCAATTTTATTTGTAAGATAGCAGATTTTGTTGATGACATATAAGGTTTCGAAGTCAATATTTAACATGGTTTAATTGTTTGGAATAGTATAAGATGATTACTATTTTTAATCGAACCCTAAAGTTGGAACTTTGTCACTTTGTTTCATCGTTGTTAACCGACGAAACCGAGCGAGCATTCGGTTTGCCGGGTCGTGGGAGACAAGCCGTGCGGAGCGCGGAGCCGTTCCCATTGAGCCGAGGGAGGCCGGGGATGCGGCGGAGGGCGGCATCGCACGGCACGGACGTCGGATACGCTAGCATGGCCATCGCGACGGGGTGCGCACGGGGGCGCGGTGCGCCGGTGCGCACCCAATTTTTTTCCCTCCTCCGGTGTTGGGTGGCGGCAGCCAACGCAAGCACGGTGGCGTGTGGGTGCGCGTGCGGCGTCCGGCTGCAGCACACCAAATCTCCGGATCCATCTTGGAAGGCGGTTGTTTCTTCCCAACGGGTTTTCTCCCGTTTCCTGGTATCTCGATACTAGGGAGAACATTTCTACGTGAGGAAACAATGTTTTGCTTTTCTATTCTCTCTGTGATAACTCCCCTACCACATCAGCAATTTGCTGAGCTGTTAACATAATTAATAAGGATAGAAATTATCATAAATGTCCCATTGGGACTGCCTTTAGCTAGTCTTTTGGAGATGCTCTAACAGCAACTCCAACAGCCTGGCTAACGTTTTGTATCTATAAAAAAGGGAAAACGGCGTCAAAATATGTTTCCAACAGAATCGGTATCAACCAATGCTCGCTATACCCCTTGCCAATCGCCATCAAGCGCCCTCCCCTCGGTATCTTTAACGAGCCGAATCGTTCGGTAAGGGCAGTCCCAATGGAGGAAATTGACACGGTTTCCATAGTATAAGAAATCATCTATAGAAACTATACTTCACAATGATAGTGTTCGTCTTCAAGTAATAATTGTTTTCTCTTTCTCTCTCCCAATTTGACCAATGGGAAGCGTTGCATTAATCTTATAGAAACTAATGGTTTCTTCCTAATGGAAATTTCAAGGTTTTTTGTGCATTGGGTCAAGAGTAGACATGGTTTCTCCATGAGGAAACCATTTCTATGATTTGTGCTCTCTTTCCTCATTAATTATGTTGTCACATCACCATTCTACTTAGTTGGCAAGATAATTAATAGACATAGAAACCACCATAAATGTACCATTAGGAGTGTCCTAATCCCTCCGCCAAACGTGGGCCCGACGTGCAGGGCAATACAACAGCTCGGGGCATGGCCGGCCGAAAGCTGTGCGGGACGCCGGGGGGCGGCGTCATCCGGAACTGCGTCGGCTGCTACGGGCTATGCTAGCCGGGAGCTGCACCGGGTGCTATCGAGGGGAAGGCCATCAGGCGTCGCTAGGGGGCATGGCTCGGGGAGTTCCACCGGCCCCCGGGAAGGCTGCGCCGGTCGCGAGGAAGCCGCATGGGGCAGCCGGGGCCGTGTCGGCCACGCGGGGGTGCGTCTCACACCTTGTCGGGGGCGGGGGCCGACGAGCGGCACTAGGGGAAAAGCTGCTACGGGGAGCGGGGGCTGGTCTCTCGATGTGGTCATCCGCGACCTCCGGGGTGTGCACCCGATCTCTGGCGCACTCGCCCGTGATGCCGCTGAGAAGAGTGCTAGACCTGTTGCTCCCAAAGTCCACGAGGCTCAACGGCAGTGGCATGGCGTGGAGGAGGTGGTGGCGCAATGGGGATCAAGTTGGCGGGTGAGATTAGGTTGATGGTGATTGGTGGCTGGGGAATATAGTTTCCCGATTGTGTGATGCGTGGCCGCAGCGTTTGGTGGGCAAAGGGGGTAGAGCAGGAGGTGACGGCGGTGGGTGTGCTGGTGATTTGAGGGAGACGTTCGGAGGATGCAGAATTTGGCTGGCGGCGGCGGGCGGCTGGACTCCAGGCCCGGTGGAAGAAGAAGAATAACGAGAATAACAGAGGTAGTTGTGGCCAGCAGCTTGAAGGGGTAAGGAAAAGAAAAACAATAAAGAGTCTGATTTAGCTAGTTTGTTGGAGCGGACCAATATTTAGAGAGGATTCCTAGCTAAATGAGAAAATAAAGAGTGAGATTTAGGGCGCGTTTGGCAGAGTTCCACGCAGCCCGCGGGAACTCATGCGAAGGCGCGGCGGAGCTCGCCGGCTCCTGCGGCGAAGCTCGCACGGGGCCAAATCTGCCGGCCGTGTGCCCGCCCGCTCGGCCGGCGGTGACACTTCTCGCCCACGGTGAGGTTGAGTGCCCGCCCACCGCGCCTCACGCCCGCCCTCCGTCGGCGTGCCGCGCGAGGCCGCCGCTCGCCCGTGCCTCGCGCCCGCCCGCGCCTTCCGGCGGCGAGGCCGCACACACTTGCCCTAGCGGCGACGCCGTGCCTACCTACCCCAGAGGCGAGGCCAGACTCCCAGAGCTCGAACTCCAGCGAAAGCTACATGGCGGAATCGAAGGAGGAAGAAGTTAGATTTTTTCCTATTCTTCTGACATGTGGGTCGTAGGTGTCATAGGGATGATGAGGAATATGGAGTTGTACCAAATTGAGAGCCACATGTGGTTCGAGGACCGGTGGTTGGTCGCTTCCTGTTGTGATGAGTGATTGACAACATGGTGTGCACTGATTCTTGGCCAAGTGTTGCAGATGCAGGTTGCGGCTTAACTGGTGTTGGTGCAGGTGAAGAACAAGTGAGAAATGTTGTTGCTGGTGTGGCCTCCAGGTGTGGGGAAGACAAGTAGGCTTGGTTCGATGGACTCGGTGGCCAGCGGGGTCAAGGGTGGACCGCATGGTGGCAAGAACCGCAAGATGAAGTCGTGTACGGTTTCTTGGTTGAGCCTGAAAACCAAGGCCGAGCCGGGACTACGTGGGAGCCGATTCATGAGTGGTGATTGGCGGAGGCTACACTGAGTTCGCGGGGTTTCCGGTGGTTCACCAGAAAACCACTGGGTACCTTGGTTTATCCACAAAGCCAAGACCTAAGAACCGAAGACGGATGTGCAGCAGCATCGAACCGGTCTGACCAGTGGGTACCAGTCTGACCGGTGAGGAGCACAGGTTTGACCGGTGTGCGACGATGCAGTTCGGAATCGTCAAAGTGGAGAACACACGTCGGGATCACAAGGCTTGCGTCAAGGCTAAGCAAGTTTGCGGTCACTGGGCATCTGTCTGATGGTGCGAAAACAAAGACTTCCAAATTCGCCCTTGAGGGCCATGTATCCCTAGTTAGCTAGTAAGGGTATTTTAGTCTTTTAGTTGCCTCCATATAACCATAGTGGTGAGAGGATGACAACCATCTCTTGGAACCCTAGCTCATTTGTTTTTCCTATTTTCCCTTCCTATTTTCCTTAGGATTTACATAGGACTAGCTTGAGAGCTTCGTGGTGAGATCTTGTGAGAGGAAGGATGATCGGGCGGCAAGCTAGACCTTGTATGAATATCTTTGGTATGTATAGATGATTCGACATGGTTCCTCAAGTCTTGGATATGTCTTTTCCATTTCTCCCTTTTGGTGATTTTCGGAGCCCTTTCTTGGCGTTTTTCGTGGAGCAATTCGAGGCCTTTCCCTTTGGGAATTTGTTGGGGTGTATGCTTGAACCCTTCGTGGTTCTTTTCCCTTTGATTTCCCTCCCAAATCCGTGAGCAAAGGGGCTCGATTTTGTGGTTTTCTTGGCTCTAGGGTTAGAGGTGTTCTTGGTGGGATTTCTTCGATTCCTCTCGATTTAGCAAGTTTTGGTGGACCAAATCTTGGCTATGGAGTGCTCACGAGGTGTTCCTACTATTCCCAAAATCTTGCACAAATCCGTGGAGCAATTCGGGAGATCTGGAGTTGGATTTGGGGGTGTTGACCCACGGGCACTGTTCATCCCGAGAGCTCAGGTCACACCGGCCTGACCGGTGCTTCACACTGATGTGACCGGTGCATACTCTATTGAGTTTTGCTCAGGTGAACGTCTTGGTGAGTTCCCTATTGTCTTGTGTTGCAGCTATTTCGAGTTTGGTTCTTTTTGGAGCTCGGGAGGTCAGGTATGTGTTTTGGGGCTTCGTGGCTTAGACCGGTCTGACCGGCGTGCTACACCGGCTAGACCGGTGTAGGAGCTTGTTGGTGGTCAATTTCCGTCAACCAAGAGCACTTGTTATGTTATGGTTTGAACTTCATTTTGAAACTAATCCGCCACTAGGCATACTAATGAGCACTTGTTATGTTATGGTTTGAACTTCATTTTGAAACTAATCCGCCACTAGGCATACTAATGATATAACAAGTTCACCGTTGGCTGTGCATTTTGGAGTATAGTGTTTTTGCAGGAATTCACGTATTAAATGAGGGAAGATGCAACTAGTTCGGAGAACATTTTGCAAGACAATCAAGGAGCTCCGACCATGTGCCAACTAGCCTCCAAGGGTGGCAAGGACCAATGTGCTTGAATGGAGAACTCACGAAGATCGAGATGAAAAGGCTGGAAGTTTCCTGGTCTCCTCGGTCTTGTGCCCGCTCGCCTTAAGTTTGCAGGCTATCTAACATGCTACCTGCTCACCTTTCCCCTCTATCTCGCTGACAGCGTCAAGCCAGTTTCCCTCGTCTCGCACACACGACCGACTCAGACCGAGTCGTGCTCCGCCGCATCTGCCCGGCTCACTCGCGCACATACTCGCTCGTGGCCGAGTCTGTCAACTCACGCGCACTTATTTGCATGCGAGCGCCCCGCATGTCAAGCCTCCTCCCACCTCTAGCCAACGCCCACGCTCTCACGTGCCCGTGAGTTGTGCCGGCGCTCTCGCCGCACGCACTCGTGCACTGCGCCGGAACGCTCGGCCTCTTCCCGCGTCTCTTGCACTTCTCTCCCTCCTTCAATGGCACCATCAACTCAACACCGGCGCCACTTGTTTTTCCCCTTAACTTTTCATCCGTTTCTCCCTCACCACTCCCAATCAGTAATGACGCCAACACTGGCAATTGATGGCCGGCCATGCCGCAGCGGTGCAGCCCCTTCCCCTCCCTCCATCTGGGCCCTATAAAGAGTGCCTCCAATGGAAGCCTCGCGCTCCTGCTGCTCCACTCCGGCTCACCTGCAAAAGAGCCGCTACCGTCCGATCTCGCCGGAGCTGAGCAACACCTGCCGGTTCTCTACCTGTTTCATCGCAAAGTGCCACCGTGTTCCGTGCAGACGAAGCCGAGCTCCACCGTACATCTTCGTTGCTGGTTCACCGCCCCCGTCGACCCCTAGATCGAGCCAGCACCGCTCGGAGTACATTTGCGCCGAGCTGGAGTTCCACCGCCACTCGTCATCGCTGTTCCGTCAAAGGAGCACCACCATCGCCGTCTCTACCGTCCGTCGTCTTCTTTGTTTTCTGGTCGCCGTTCTACACCTCCGGCCGGCCGTTCCATCAGCCAGGAACTCTCCAAGACGTACCACGGGGACCACGACGTCAAGCTGCAGGCTGCAGCACCCAAGCCGGCTACGTCGTCCGTCGCTTCCGTCGTTTACGGCCATCCAGTCGTTCGTCGCCGCCGTCCAAATTCTGATCCATCACCGCTCGCCATCAAAATCGTCCGCCTCCGTCTCCTTCCGTAACAGGCCGAGCTGTTCGTCGTCCGTCGCCTTTCCTCAAGATCCGGCCACCACTTCTGTCCTATCTCTGCCGCCGGTGGAACCAAGGACACCTCCAGGTGTTCACCAGGCACGGCCGTCAGAGCACCCCCAAGGGATTGACGACCAGCTGTGCCTGCCACTAGTTCCCTTCCATCGTCATTTCCTCACTGGATCGGAACACCGTTATCCGAGCAAGCATGGACCAACGAGGTACACACCAGTGAGATCCCCATCCTCTCATTCCGTTTTTCTATATCCCATCAATTTCTAAGCATCAGAATCCATTCAAGCAAATCTCCTGTGTGCTTCTGTATTTCGGTCATGGAGGAACGTACGTGCATGTTCAATTCATTCTCCTAGGAAGAGGAAGGCTATGCAGTTTTGTGATTAATTTTCCTTTCGTTCCATCTCTGCAGCATCAGTGTCTCCCAATCCATCACATCCATCAAGGATGCTTGCTAATATTTCTGGAGTTGTCGTTCATCCAAAGACTGAAGGTGCTGCCATGTTTGGAGTCTCATGGTTTCTGAAACAAGCTAGTGCCATCACTCCTTTCTGGAGTGATCATGAACTAAATCCTGCCAATGTTTTTTTGATCTGCTGTCCGTCAGCACCCCACTGTCGACCATAACCATAACGCACTAATGAGACTAGTGCTGCATGCTCCGTTTATATTATCATGATCATTCTTTTCAAATCAATGTATGCATCCTGTTGAACGATGGCCAGAAAGCTAGCTCCAAGCACATACAGTAGCATGCATGTTTTCTCATAGGCTAAAAAGAACCAACAAGTAGTGTACTTCACGTATCTGTTAATTCCCTTGCATGATGTGAGCATAGCATCATGCTGATGTCAGAAACTCTTCTTTTGCCTCAATAATAGTTATCCATTCTTTCATACGTGTGCTTGTCTATGCTAAGAAGCAATCAACACAATGACACCTTCATGATGTCAGCATTACATAGTGCTTATGTCATATACTTGTTGTCCCTTCAAAAATACAATTCCAATAAATTTCAGCATATGTTTCAGCAATATAGCATATATTTTTCTTTTTCAATCTATCTGTTATCTCTTGTGTCTCATGAATCATCTTTGCTAGACCTTCCAATCTATAGTAATCACATATATCTATCCAAACTTGTTTAATCCATAGATCTTACGTTTTAACACGTTTAAGCTCGTTCTTGTTGTGTTAGTTTTGTCTCATCATAAATAATGCGCTAGACAAGATGTTTACTCTAAAATGAGTTTTGATAATTTATTCTATATTAACTTGGTTAATGCCAATTAAACATGTTTTATAAATAAAATCTAATTAGAGTTGAACATTGTGTTTTTTCATACTAAAGCTAATTTGATTAATACTTATTTAAATAATTCTTTCAATTAAAATCTAACTACGGTGATACCTCGGCTTTCATAATCAAATTAAAATCAACTAATATTTATCCAATTTTCTTTCTAAATAAAAGCTACATAGGGTATACCAAGTTTTCTTAATTAAATGTTAATTTGACTAATATGATTATAAGTGCGTTTTTGAATTATAATTTGTTTAGGTCAACCCGAGATATAAAGTTGCACGCTTAGATGCTTTGCATGCTTCTTCTAAAATTAAATGTTTAACTTGCATAAATCATACTCGAATATTTATGAATAAAATTGGACTAAGTTCCACATGGTTCTTTTTATATATAAATATAACTTGCTTAAATAAGCTATGGGAATGATTTTATTTAATTAAAATATATCAAACAAATAGCTAGTTTTTGTGTGTTATAATTCAAATCTCTCGATAGATGTGTCTTTTCAATGATAGTTCCGTTCTTAGCGTTTCTTGCATTTGCGTTCCTAGAAACAAACCCTATCCTCTTTTTAAGTCTTTCCTTGATTAGTGTATTGTTCTTAGTTGTTCTTGTTTGTCTGCTTTGCATGTGTTGTCCCTGATGATTGCTTCGAGTAGAAGATCGAGTTGTTGTTCAGAAGTCATGAAGATCAGGAGTATCAAAGAGCAAGAATGGAAGAACATAAGAGTAGTTTTTGTTAGAGAAAGGCAAGTGGTCTTCTCCCCCTGTATATTCTACTTGTCCTATATAATTGCATAATAATTAAGTTTATCCTTTATGTTATTGCATTAAACTTGATGGGAACAGGGTTTTAAGGACTTACCTAAATTTTTACCCATGATCCTTGGAACAACCCAGTTTAATAAAATGTTTTGGGTAGACAATGCTTAGTTGCTTAACTCCGGTTGGATAAAAATGGTTTTTCTGGACAATGGCTTTTATGCTTAATGATGATGCTTATGGTTAATACAAGAATACCTTAATTTAATCAGAACATGAAGAACCACCCAAGAAAACAGTACAACCACAGTCTATATGGCTCTAGCCTAGCCAATTAATTAGGCGTGTGGAACTATCTGGCAGCCTTTCCTGAAAGGGGCACAGGGGGGTGAAGTTGAAGGGGTATAGCCTGGTTCTTTTGGGATAGAAGTCTTTGCTGAGGTGCTGACCACTAGGGAGGGTTATGATACGCTCGGCTGCTGTAACTGTCGCAGGTTGTTGGTCTTCTGCATTCCTTTGTAAAGGCTTCGTAGTGGACCCCTAGCCACTCACCTCGGAAGTATTTAAGGGCCTTGCAAACCCGGGTGATACGGGGAACATGAACGGTGGGTAAAGTGTACACCTCTGTAGAGTGAAAACTGATCGATCAGCCACACTCACGGTCAAGAGCGGCTTGGACTCTCACATGATAATCAAACTTAAAAATAGAATTAAATTGTAGTTTCTTGCGGGTTTTTGAGATGAGGTGTTTTCTAAATGTTTAAGTGGGTTGGTATGAACTTATATCTAGTAACTAGGTGCTTGTTAATTAAAACTTGACCAACATTAAAATGCTAACCGTTGTAAAACTTAGCCTATCCTTGATAGCCTTGCATCTTCCCCACTTGCTGAGCTCCAACCATAAGTGTGCTCACCCTTGCTAAACCGTAGTTCAGAAGAAGGTGTGTGAAGTCCAGAAGATGGTGCTAGGCGTTCGCAACCCCCAGTTGATTGCTTGCGAAGTTTGGAGCCTTTTGCTTCCCAGGATTCTGCTGTAAATCTCTGATTATCTCCTTTTCTTTACGTGATATTATTTATGTTATTCACTAATGATGTCACTATATGTATGGAACTAGATCCTGGCATACATTTAGGTAACACTTGGTTTGTTCGGAAAATCGAGTGTGACAATCACTCATATAAGAATACTCAAAGAAGGGTGATGGTTGAGAGTCAAAAATATTATTGGGATGCACCTTATCTCTTTAGGCTTGGAGCGGGTGGAGTCTTGCAAAGGTGCGTACCAAGGGAAGAAAGACTTGAAATATTAAGGAAGTGTCACTCGGGTGAGTATGGAGGACACTATGGACATTTTAGGACTCAAGCTAAGGTATGGGCTAGTGGGTTCTATTGGCCGAAGATGCATCAAGATGCGAAAAGGTATGTTGCTTCTTGTCCGGAATGTCAAAGAACGGGAAATATATCACAAAGGAATGCTATGCCTTTAAATTATAACTTGCAAATTGATCTATTCGACGTATGGGGAATTGACTTCATGGGGCCTTTAACTAATTCAAATGGATATGAGCATATATTAGTAATGGTTGATTATGTATCCAAGTAGGTAGAGGCCATCCCTTGTCAAAGAGCTTCAACGGAGGAATCTATATCAATGACCAAGAATGTTATATTCCCACGCTATGGAGTTCCGCGAATCTTGATAAGTGATGTAGGAACGCACTTCACGGAAAATAGTTTTAGAAAGTCCTTGTCCAAATTGGGAATCGAGCATAGAGTGGCCACGGCTTACCACCCACAAACCAATGGTCAAGCAGAAACTTCAAATAGGCAACTCAAGAGTATTCTTAACAAGACTGTTGAAAAGGGAGGTAAAGATTGGTCGAAAAAGTTGGACGAAGCATTATGGGCATATCAGACGGCACATAAGACACCAATAGGTATGACACCATATCAATTCGTCTATGGTAAATCCTGTCATTTGCCTTTGGAATTAGCACACAAAGCATATTGGGCGATCAGATGAATCTTGATGTGGATGTCGCAAGAATCAAATAGAGAATTCAAATAAGTGAATTAGAATAGATGAGGCTTAAAGCTTATGAGAGTGCAACCATCTACAAGGAAAGAATGAAGCGATGGTATGATAAAAGACTTCAATCGAAGGAATTCAAAGAAGGCCACAAGGTCCTCCTCTTTAACTCAAAGTTCAAGATATTTGGGAAAGGCAAATTGAAAAGCAAATGGGATGGACTGTATGTCGTCCACTCGGTCTCGCCAAGTGGAGCGGTAATGATTATGGATATAAAAGGGGACCAATATGTGGTTAATTGACAGCGATTGAAGTTTTTTCTTGAGCCCGATGTCGTGCCCATGGACTACATTGACATATACACCATGGAGGACGAGCCCGAGCGTCAAGCCTAAGATGTAAAACAAGGTAACTTTTCTGTAAATAAATTTTCTTTTCTTTTCTTATGTTTATCGAGTGCTTTTCACAATTTTTAGCTGGACCTTTTCACCACATAGGCTAGTATGCACGAAACACAGAGGCCCGCAGAAGTTGGGCCATGGGGGGCCAAAACTAGGGGGTAGGCCGGCCGGCCCATGCCGACCGGCCCAGCACCCCTCTGCATCAGTTCACGTCCATTTTTCTCTGGGACATGACTCAGTTTATTTCCTGTCATTGTCGACCCTTTTGCAACTACAAAATTAGGAAGGGTAAGGTTTAGGCTGAGTTTTTCCCGAAGGAGTGGTGCTCTTCTTGTGGGGAGTTTCATTAGGTGTAGTAGCTAGCTTTTATCCCTCTTGTTCATCTTGAAAGATTATGACGAGGACATCGTAAGTTCTAAGCGTGGGGGGAGCTCGCTCTTTTAAAAATTTTTCTCAAGTGGTGGAAGGTAGAGTCTTAAAGTTGAGTCAAGTTTTGAATCTTGTTTTTAAAATTTTTAGCTCGTGATGTGTCTTAAATTAGTGTTGAGTCAAGAAAAAGAAATAAAAAGAGTCTTATATATTTTGTGTCATGCAAGTCTTTTGTTTCTTTTACTTGTTATGTCTTTCTTTTGTCCTTATTATTTGAGCATGAGCATTGTGAATAATTGTTTACCGTGGTGCTTAGTGGAAGTTTACCTTTGAAAGTATCCTTGCTCAACTTTGATCTAGGACCTTAATTTAGCTATGCTTTGAGTAATACTAATATTGGAGTATTTATTTCTGAAAATTATGAAAAAAACACCTTACAATGAAGGTTAGCGATTTCTTTCTCCAAGTTGAGAGGCAAGTCTATCCTATACAAGGCCTAAACAATATATATACACTCCACCATAAGTGTTGTTTAGCATGATGAATTGGGTTAGGATTTACTCTCTTGGGAGGTCTAATTTCAAGCAATGATCATGTCCTTGATGTTATATCTTTTATTGCTAGCCTCGTCATATATTCGGTAATGTGAATCTCACATTAAATGCCCCATACATCGCTGGATTCCATACCCGAAACCATAAATATCTTTTTATCATCTTATTCCTTGAACACAACCCATGTACGAAGATTCATTCAATTTTTAGGTAAGGTTTTATTTAAAATTCAGATTGGTATTCATAGCAAAAAGATGGGCGAAAGGCTTCGGAATAGAAGATAAAAATGTAGAGGAAAGAAAATGTATATATGTAAAAGTGTGTGCACACATAAAGAGAAAAGAGAGAGAGAGAGAGAGAGAGAAGAAGAACGAAAAGAAAGAAAAGGGAGAAAAGAGAAAAGAGAAAAAGAAAAGAGAGAAAAATCCAAGGCAATGCAAGAAGGATATAATGAGGGATGATAAGTCAAGTGAAGATCAAGAGAAATGCGAGGAAGGATGCGATGATGTTGAGAACGAATCTTCGATATTCCATACCATGTGCAATCTGACATCGAGGACATCATAGTGCCTTGAAGTCATTATTCTTTTTCCCTTTGCACATGTCCACCATTTTAAATCTTCTCATCCTTGATACCCTTACATATGGTTTAACTCTCATGATCATTGGCTTAGAAGGTGAACAACCACAAGAGGATTTTCTTAACTTGATAATACTTTTGCTAACTTCACTAGCCACACCTATAGCTCCACCTTACATTATAAATGAGATACTTATGGGAGGTGAGAGTGTTGACAGTGTATATTCGTATTAAACTTCAAGTGGACTTGCAAGCGGACAAATCCTCCGTCGTAGTCAAGGGACCCTTCTTCCCTCGAGTGATGAACCCAAGATATCGAATCCATGGAACAAATGTGCAATGCAAGAGTTGATCTAATAAAGTCGAGAACTTTGATCTTCAAGAGGAGAGTCTAATGCATCTAATCTTAAAGAACACCACAAAAACGAATCTAATCTATGAAAGACCAGAGGTAGCAAGAGATAGAGGGGGATAGATAAACCAATCTAGAGAGATTGGGTCAAGCCTTTGTAGAAGTTCCGAGCAAAAAAGAAGTAAACAAGTTCAAACTCATCAAAAGCTTCTTTAAACCATGGTTTCCTGTTCGACTCCGAAAACGCCCGCCTTTTGGAGCCACCGTTCTGTCACAATGCATCCCTATTCGTGCGGGTTAGTCTAGGGCAAGTCCAAAGACAAGTTGAAGTCTCTCGAAAGGTTAGTCATGCACCTCTAGCCACCACGGCTACAAGAACATCCTCGGTGATCTATCTCGAGAATAGATGTTAAGATACGAAAAGCCGATCGAAATCAAAGACGTAGGAGAAACACTTGGTCGCTAGAAATCGGATTGCAACTTGATAATTCAACATTACATGACCACCGGGATCCTACCTCGATCTTGCTTCTAGCTCCGGGAACTCCGACGTGGTCTTCCTTGCAAGTTTCCCACGCTGGATAGGGAGATCCTAGTCAACTAGCTCGACCCTCTTCTCTCTGAGATGGTGTCCCTCTCTTCTCTGCTCCTCGGCGGCCGATGACGAATGAGTTGATCTGTGGCACCTGGCCTCGAGGCTATAAATAGTCTAAATGGCGGCTAGGTCAAAGGGGGGTCGACTCGGCTTGGAAATGGGCTGGGCTGGCCGTCCTGGGCCCATTTCGGCCCAGCCGACAGCCTCCTTTGCTCGGTGTTGGTTCCTGAGTCTTCTAGAGTCTTCCCTAATCTGGATGTGGGCCCTTGTCGTATGTTTCTCCTCGGATTGGATGAAGCTCCTTGTCCTACAAGATTCGACACTTTTTTGACTGGGTGCTCGGAGTTTTTCATCTTCTCAGGTTTTGTCCCTGGGCTTCTAGGAGTCATGTTTACTTCATTGCTTGACTTGTACCGGGCTTCAAGGTCTTGTCATGAGGTGCTTGATGAACATATCCCGGAAGTCTTGCTTTCAACACTAAAATCCTGCATAAATACTAAACTCCAAAACTGACATGCACGAACGAACTTGTTATACCAACACCGAAGGTAAACTCATGGCTAGGTTGACAGAATTTCACCGTCAACATCTCCCCCATGCTTAAACCTTGCTCGTCCTCGAGTAAGCCTTCGATGGATATCATTGTTACCCTTCATTGTTTAAACATTGCACTTGATCATACACAAGAAAACATAATGCTCTCAAAAATTTAATTCTTTAAGTTTTCATAAGGTACTAGCCTTCATCCCTACGGAGGGTAGATTATTAATTAAGCTTATCCCACAAGTATTAACATGCTCCCAAAATTCAAATAGATCTCAGATATTTTGAAATAAAGAACGAGATGAAAAAGAGCTAAACCAAGTTCACAAATTTAAATCATCTTGCATCTTGCTCATGAACTCTCATCTCATCTTGTCTCTCAAGCCTATTTATTCTACTACTTTCCCTCTCATAACATTCATATAAGTGGTAGGGTTTATATGGAGCTTATTGGGAAAGTTTAGTCCAACCAAGATATTATAAATGAGATGTTGTCAAAACAAGACAAGCTTCTCATGGTCCTACCGAGACTCGTCAAAAAGGTCATTGGAAAATAATGTTAAATCAAGGAGGGGGAGAGAAAAATACACACACTTGAGATTGGTGGACATGTGCAAATGGCAAAGAGTGATCCCGAGGCACAAAGGAAGTCCTCGTTATCGGATTGCACATGGTCGGAAAAATGAGTATGGATCTTTTAATCTTGAATCCTTGAAATTCCTAATGTACTTTAGAGAACCGGGGAGTTCACTTTATTTTATTTTTACACATACTCATATTTTTTTCTTTTTTCTCATACTCATATTTTTTCTCTTCTTCTTTTTTTCTTTCTTTCTCTTTATCATTTTTTATTTGCTCCCCTTTGAACTCTAAAATTGCCTTGTACCTACCTACCCCCATGCTTAGACGTTTGCTCGTCCTCAGGCAAAGAGGTGATAGAGATAAGGTACGTACCGGAAATATTTTTCCTTTGGGGAGATACTTGAAATCTTCAATCATGGCAACATCTTGCGATCTTCCTTGAATTGATGATCCATACTCAATGATAGGTTGTGGTCAAGGAGGTAATCAAAAAATATGATATTTGGTTTGAAGGGTGGATATCCGGCATTTGTGAGACCTCCGATGTGGGGATACACAATGCACAGATAAAAGGCTAGCAAAAAGAGATACACAAAAACGGAATCACCAACTTCTTACTCTCGGGCCAGAGAAATCATGGCCTGAAATAACTCACTCAAAATTAAATCTTGTATACTAAGGGTCATGCACTCAAATATATATAAGGCTCTGGATAGGTAGAGCAACACGCAAGTGATATTTATGACAAGGTTAGCATTACTTTTAGGAATAAAAATCATCTTTAATCCATCTAAAACTTGAGAGCACATAAGACACTATGGGTCTTTATTTTTATCATAACCTCCACTAAAGATTAAGCTAGAATTTAGATAATTTCATATTTGCATTTCAAGAGAGCATTAGCTTAATCATGCATAAAACAACTACAAAGATAAACAAAGCGGCAATTATAATCATATATCATCATGGCATAAATTTTGTAACTTTACCAAAGGTGAAAACAAGGTGGTGACTTTATTCATGATGGAAAACAAACTAACACACATGCTGGAAATTTAAATAAAAACTGAAAACACTACGCAAACATAAGCAACACAAGCTGAAAATTAAAGAAAAAGGGAAAAGAAAAGAAAACTTAAGCTCCTCCTTCTTCTAATCTTCCGCCGGTGGTTGGCATTGATAATCTTGGTAGTTGTACCCTTGCTCATAATAGGTTTTGACATCTACTCTAATGAATTGATCTGGCGGTATTAGGTGAAGGCGTCTAAGCTCATAGGCAATGTTTGCATTGCCTTCACCTAATTGAGCCGCGTTGGACTGGATGGCTGCGATGTTTTGCATGTTTCTTGCAGCACATCCTCCGATTATGGCCACACTTTGTTGTGGTTGGGGAAATTGTGCATAGGGCTCCGCAAAGGTCACGTTGGGCACCACATAATTTTGTGGGGGCATGGCTGCACCACTCCCCCATGCTTGCATTGGTGGCCCTCCGTAGTAACTTGGAGGTGGGGGAATTCCTCCATATGGTGGCACATAGTTTTGTTGTGCACCTCCCTCTTGTGCCGAGGAAGATCCTTCTTCTACAATTCTTCCTCTTTTATTCTTCCTTGCCGGCACAAGGAGTCCTTCCTCCAACCAACCCTCCTTCCCTTGGATAAAGAGTCTTAATCTTGCATCCGAAAGGGGTAAGTTCACCTTGGCCACATTAAAGCCTCCTCTCTCATCTCCACTTATATATTTTCCTTGCTTCAAGTATTCAATTCCGAGAGAGGTCCCAGGTAAAAGGTGCTCGGGGTTTCTTGGAATACTCGGTCTTAAGGAGATGGCCAACATGGAGAGGTAGAACCCTGAACCAATATCTCCCGATCCCGATGTTGCTTCACAACACCATCGGTTGATCATGAGGTAGGAGGGGTCTATTGGCTGCCTGGAAATTAAAGCCGAGTAAAGCCAATTCAACTCCATGTCGGTCACCTTTGTTTCCCTCATTCTCCCCAAAATCCTCTTGCTCATCCATGAGTGAAACACTTGGATGATGGGGTTTCGGATAGAATTCCTTTGTTGATGGGCTTCTCCCGAGATCAAATTCCAAACTCCATCCAACATGCCTTCCGGCACATCTACTTTCTCTGGGGCTCCCTTTTGGAAACCAAGTAGCTCCCTAATATGGTCAAAGGGAACCACTTGCTGAATTCCCTCAGTAGGAATGACAACCTCGACACCCCCTTATCAAGGATAGGTGCCATGGTCATTAAAATTTCCAAGGAAAATTCCTTGTGGGTATTTGCCGACACGCCGTTTGAAGCGTCCCCTCATCGAGAGGTGACTAAATGTGACACAAATACCGGTCCCAGAGGGGCGGTAACACATTTATTGCAACATGTGGATCGTCTTTTACATTACGGTGACACGAGAGGGCACGGAAGTGCCAACGCCACAAGGAACAACACAAATGCTAACGACCACACTACGATAGCAAAGGCTTCCAAAGCCTCATCAGAGTACCACACCATGGAAGCTCTCTGTGGAGGCCCTAGGTACACAGGCACGGTTGGGTGTAGGGCGGCGACATACTCGACGTCTTCGGAAACAAAATCGGGATCCTCCTCTCGAAAAACGAGTTAGTTAAATAAGGGTGAGCACGAGCGTACTCAACAAGTTCAACACCACCCACGGAGGGGCTTATAAGCAGATCATGCACATGATATAAATAACAAGGAACAGGTTAAGGTTTATTTGCAAACTCATTTACTCATGCAGGGGTTCATTTTCAAAAAGGTTTTCGCAAACCAGTTTTATAACCAAAGTGACTCAGTGGTTTTAAGAAAACCATTGTGGAACTACCGGACTCCCCGTCCGCAGTAGCCCAGGCACACAACCACACACTTCACCCGGAAAACAACTCACACCAGAAAACATCCCAAACCCAAACACTAGTTTTTGTGACCACACCATGACTCGTCCAATACCGTGGACACGGCTATTCGAATAGGTTAGACACTGCGAGAGGTTGTACAACTTTACCCACAAGTAGGGCATCGTCACACGGAAACCTCGGTGCGGTGCGGATCCTATCAAAGCCATTACCCACCTTAGCTAACCCTACGAGCCATCACGAAGCAACCAAGGGGTTATCTCAAATAACTAGGGCGTACCTCACACAGAGCGTACCCCTACTCCTTGGTCTCCGGCCGCTCACCCGCACACCATATGGCAAGTAGATTAACTAGTGGGGTTTATGCTAAGCCGTTGCCACATACAACGGTCGAGTGGTTGTACGACCATTGGGTCGGGTGAGATGTCACGCAAGCCGGTCCTTAATCGACAAGATGGACAACTCCCAACACGCTCAACCACACAGTATGAGCTCACCCATACCCCCGACACACATGTCCATCTCGTCTACCCAGTTCTTTACCCATTTTCCGAAATATCCTAGTCCCGTTTTTAAAGCACTCACACATTTTTAAAGCCATCATTTTGGCCAAACAAGGTTCAATCATAGCAATCAAGGGTGGCTATCCAACCATGTTTTGCAAGTAAAACAATATGCAATTTGTAAAACGGGTATAGGGTTATATTTATAAAACTAGGACCAAAGCATGCATCAAAGGATGAGATTGAACTTGTCGTCCTTGAAGTCTTCGGGAAGTTCCGGCTTGGTGTTCGGAATCTCGGGCTCCTCGCTCGCGGTACTCGGTTCCAAGCTCGGCTCGGGGTACCCTCCTTCGTTCACTCCGTTGGCTATAGCGCACACACAAGCAAGCATGCAATCAATATAGGCACACACAATTTCTCCGGCTAAGCTCGAGGAAGGTAATTAAATAAAATAGGAAATAAATATCATGCAGGGGGTTTTGGGTGACGGATTGGTGGCGGTATACCCGGTACGGGTGTGAGGAAGTTTGGGCATGATTTGAATTAAAATCGCGCATGAAATGATGTGTTAAAGGAGGTGTTTAGGGTTAATTAGGGGCCTGTTAGTATTTTATTTTAAAAGAAAAGGACCTAATTATAATATTAAACCTAGCGGGGGTTTTACTAAATAGCCCGGGGGTATAATTGTAAAGGGACAAGGTGGTTTTTGTGGTATAGTTTAAAATATAGGGTCGATTTTTAAAGAAGGGATAGAGGGAAATAGAGGGGATTCGGTATGGAAAAGTGCAAAAAGGGCGGGGGGTATGGGCAAAACAACCATCTTCTTCTTCCCCTCCCACACGATACGAACGGGAGGAGACGGGGAGGCCGGCCGGTGGAGAGGGGAGGGGCGCCGACGACCCGGTGCGCGGCGACGGGCGGGAAGTGGGGCAAAACGAAGAGGAGCTTGAGGGCAACTCATTCGGCTCCTCACCTTGGTTGGGGACGGACCGTGGAGGGAGATCGACGGCGGTGGGCGGTTTGCAACCAAGACGACACGGGCGGCGCCGGTGGTGGCGATGGAGGGCTCGGGAAGGAGGGGGAATTGATCGTGGTGGTGCGGGGTGCCACGGGGAGCCGCGCGAGCCCTTTTATAGGCGCGGGAAGGTCGGTTCGGGCGAGGATTTTTGAGCTCTAGGAGATTCGATGGCCGGCAATGGTGGTGGGGGGAAATATCCCGGCATTGACTCACCGACGAGGCTTCGGTGGACCGGGTGTCGTTGGATGTGATGCGTCGTGCGGTGTTCGCCATGGAGGGGGGAGTAAGGTGGTGTGGTGGCGTGTCCGAGCAAGCAACGCCATAATGGCGGTCGCCGGTTGTCGGTGGGGGAAGGGGCGCCACGGCTCCTGCCGGCAGCGCGGGGCCGGCCATGCGGGCGGCGCCGTGAGCTCGCCGGCCGGGCGCAGCCAAAGGAGAGAGGGGAAAGGGGGGGGGGCCGCCGGGCCCGGAGGCCGGGCGCGCACGCGCGCGCAGGAGGGGGGGGCGGTCGTGGCGGGCGCGGCCCGGGCCGAAGGAGGAAGAAGGCAGGGAAAAAGAAAAGAAGGGAAGAAAAGAATAGGAGAAAAGAAAACGAGAAAAGGGAGAAAAAGAGAGAAATAGGAAGAGGAAAAGAAATATAAAAATTGGGAAATAAAATAGGAAAGAGTTTTAGAAAAATTTGGAGAATTTAACGGAAATTTGGGGAAAGGTTTTTGCGGGGTTTTCCGGTTTTTCGGGCGTCGGCGTGATTTTCGGGACGGCGGTGATGGCGAGGCGGACCGACCGGCGGGACCATGGCGTGCGAGGGATTCCCGGCGTGGTGGCCGACCGCGGTGCCGGGGCGGCACGAGACGGGCGATGCCCCGGGCGCAGGAGGTGCCGGGCGAGATTCGCGGCACGCGCGCCGAAGGAGAGAAAGAAAAGGTCGGGGTTTCGTAAGGGGGTAAATGAGCTCAGCGGGAAAATTTTGAAAACACGCGTGATTTATTAGGTGATTTATTAGGAGCTATGTGGGCGTTACAACCTACCCCACTTAAAATGAATCTCTCCCCCGAGATTCGGCTAGTTTTTGAACAAGTGGGGAATTCTTTCTTCAACGCGTCCTCTCGTTCCCACGTGGCTTCTTCTACTCCGTGTCTGCTCCACTGGACTCTGCATACCCGTACCTCTGATGTTCTCGTTCTTTTGACCACCGTGTCCAAAATCTTAACCGGGCACTTTTTGGTACCTAAGGTCCCGTCGTAGATCAATGGTCTCTACCGTACTCGCTTCTCTTCGAGGACCTTCAAACACCTTCATAATCGGGAGACATGAAACACTGGGTGTATGTCCGACATCTCTTCCGGTAGCTCCAACCGGTATGCTATCGCTTCCGACCCTCTTCAGTACCTTATATGGTCCAATGTACCGAGGGGCCAACTTTCCGTGCACTAAAATCTCCGAGTCCCTCGGATAGGTGAAACCTTGAGGTAAGCGAAATCTCCAGGATTGAAGCTTGCTTCTCGCCTCTTCTTGTCTACATAGCTCTTCCGTCGGGATTGGGCGGCTTTCAACTTTTCTCCGATGTCGGCTACTCGCTCTTCAAACCTTCCTTTATAAGTGCGGGCCCAACCGGGGCACGTTCTCCCACTTTTGACCACATCGGTGGGTGTCCTACATTTCCTCTCGTACAATGCTTCGATCGGTGACATTCCTAGGCTTGCTTGATAGCCGTTGTTGTAGGAGAACTCGCATATGGTAGACTCTGCTCCCAGTCTTTGCCATAGGTGAGGACACATGCTCTCAACATGTCTTCCAGAATTTGGTTTACCCTTTCGGTCTGTCCATCTGTCTGTGGGTGATACGCTGAGCTGAAATCCAGTTTGGTACCCATGGCTTTATGCAAGATTTTCCAAAACCTAGAGGTAAACGGGGTCCCTCTATCTGAGACTATCCTACTAGGCACTCCATGCAATTTCACTATGTTCTCTATGTAGAGTTTTGCCAACTTCTCTCCTCCATAAGTGGTCCGTACGGGTAGAAAGTGAGCGACTTTAGTGAGTCGTCCACTATCACCCATATGGAATCATGTCCTTTCTGAGTCTTTGGCAAACCTACTACAAAGTCCATGTCTATTTCGTCCCATTTCCATACTGGGATGGGTAAGGGCTGCAACGAATCCGCGGGTTTTTGGTGCTCGGCTTTAATCCTTTGACAAGTATCACGAAAGGCGACGAACCGGGCAATGTCCGCTTTCATCCCATTCCACCAATACTTCTGTTTTAAGTCCATATACATCTTGGTGGATCCCGGGTGAATGGAATATGCCGAGTTGTGGGTCTCATCCATGATGGTCTGTCGGAAATCTCCGCCTTCAGGCACGCATATCCTATTATTATACCACAATGTGCCTTGATCATCCACTCTAAAGTCTGGGGCCTTATTCTCTCCCGTATGTTTGCGGATTTTCATCGGTCTCTTGGGCCTTCCGGATCTTCTCTAGGGTAGGCCGAACACTCGCCTGGCGAACGTAGCCTTGGGGAACAATGTGCACGTTGAGTTGTGCCATTTCCTCTTGCAATCGGGTACTCTTGGGTGCTTGCCTTCTCGTAGGATTTTCGGCTTAGGGCATCCGCTACTACATTGGCTTTCCCTGGTTGGTAGTGAATATCTAGGTTATAATCTTTGACTAACTCTAGCCACCTTCTTTGCCTTAGGTTCAAAGTTGGGCCGGGTGAAGATGTACTTTAGGCTCTTGTGGTCGGTATAGATCTCGCACTTATTTCCAATCGGGTAGTGTCTCCAAATCTTAAGGGCATGCACTACGGCAAAGCAAACTCCAAATCATGGGTGGGATAATTCGCTCATGGGGTTTGAGCTGGCGGGAAGCATATGCCACTACTTTCCCATCTTGCATGAGAGCACATCCCAACCCTTGTCGGGACGCGTCGCAATATACGACAAAATCCCATTGAATGTACGGCGGTGGTCGGCATCGGGGCCGTGGTCAATCTTCTCTTCAACTCCCCGGAAACGTTTCTCGCACGACTTGGTCCGGTTGAACTTCTTCTCCTTCTTGAGCAACTCGTCATGGGCCGGGTAATCCCGGAAAATCCTTCAATGAACCTTCGATAGTACCTCGCTAAACCAAGAAAGCTTCGATTTCGCTCACATTGGTCGGCTTGTTGCCGGTTGAGATCGTTTCGACTTTCCCGGGGTCTACCGCTACTCCTTCCGGTCGAATATGCCCAAGGAAAGATATTTTCTCCGCCGTAACTCACACTTGCCGAACTTAGCGTACAACTTGTGTGCCCTCAATTTCCCAAAGACTACTCGAAGATGTCGCTCATGTTCCTCCACACTCCCGGAGTAAACAAGCATGTCGTCAATGAAGACTACGACAAACTTGTCTAGCTCTTCCATGAACACCTTATTCATGAGGTTCATAAAATACGCTCGGTGCGTTGGTGAGTCCAAAGGACATCACTCGAACTCATACCGCCCGTAACGGGTGACAAAGGCGGTCTTGGGGATGTCGCTTTCCCTAATCTTGAGTTGATGGTATCCCGATCTCGCATCCACCTTTGAAAAATACTTGGCCCCTTTTCACCGGTCGAATAGATCATCTATTCCGGGGAGAGGGTACTTGTTTTTGATAGTGACTTCATTCGGCCGAGCGATAGTCCACGCACGTCCTCATGTTCTTATCCTTCTTTTCCACGAAAAGCACCGGGGCTCGCCATGGTGATGAGCGTGGTCTAATGAATCCACTTCGCCGGGAGTTCTCCTAGCTGCTTTTTCAATTCTGCCAACTCAGGGGCTGCCATCCTATAGGGTCTCTTAGCTATGGGAGAGGTTTCGGGAATAAGGTCGATGACGAACTCTATATCCCTATCTGGTGGCATTCCGGAGAGTTCTTCGGGGAACACATCTGGATACTCTCGCACTCATCGGGACATCTCTATGGACTTGGCTTCCATGTTGAAAACCATTATGTCCGGCCCGTGTCCTCGGGTGTGGCGGTGTCACTTGTATTCCGTCCGGGTTGGTTAGATGCACTACTTTATCGGCGCAATGGTGTTAGATTAACCAATCCATCCCAAGGATCACATCCGTGTTGACACTTGATGTCACCTCCGGCGTTCGTGTTAATAGGGGTGCTTTCGGTAGTACCGTGGGTATGCTATGCTTTTCCACAAAACTTGAGGATATGAATGAGTGCGATGCTCCTGAATCAAATAACATGGTTACCAAGACTGAGCTGACCAGGAACTCACCGAGCACTACGACTTGTGCTTCTTGAGCCTCCTGTGCGTTGATGTGGTTGACGCGGGCTCGTCCATAAGACTGCTGGGGCTGCCTCATCCGCCGGTTGCCGTTGTTGTTGCCAAAGTTGTTGCCGTGCACCAAGCATGCGGTTGGCTCCGGACACGAGTGGCCTTGGCCCGTTCACCGAGTTGGAGTAGGTGGAAGCGGTTGGCTTCTTGGCATATTGGCGCTGGCAATGAAGTGTCCGGTCTCGCGGCGGTTGAAACACACACGGGAGTTGTTGTTGTTGTTGTTGGCGGTGACCGGCGGTGTTGCTCTCGTGGGGGCTTCATGATGTTCTCGTTGTTGTAGGGCTTGAACCGGGTTCCGGGACCCCGAGAGCTCGTGGCTTGCGACCGGGTGCGGTCGCATGGGGGCTTGGAATCCGGACATGGGGTGTCCGAAGTTTCTCTCGCCTCCGGGATCGCCGTTCTTTCGTTTGGCCTTGTGCTCCATGAACTTGCGCTTGTTCTCCTTCTCTTCTTCCCTCGCTCTCTCTGTGAGTATGGCCATGTTCATGAGGGTGTTGAAATCCGGTAGATCCGAGGGGTAAGCGGTGGTCCTCGCTCCGGAGTTAATCCCTTCTTGAACATCTCCTGTTTCTTGGAGTCCTTGTCCACTTCTTCTGGGGCATAACGAGCCAGCTCTATGAACTGGTAAGTGTACTCCTCCACGGACATGTTGCCCTAGCGGAGTTCACGGAACTCATCCGCCTTTTGCTTCGGTGTGGCTTACGGGATGTGGTAGCGGCGAAACTCTTCCACGAACTCATTCCGGGTGATGGCGGAGGGATCCTTGGGCCGCCGCACGGTAGTTCTCCCACCGAGGCTAGGGCTATCCCGTGAGCTGGTGAGGCCGCCGGGAGAACCTTGTCTCGGTCCTCACGCGCTGAAGGGCTCCAGTTCCCTTAGAATGGCTCTCAGCCAGTCGTCGCATCCAAGGGATTCACGGACCCGCCAAAAGTGGGTGGCTTCGTCCTGAGGAACTCTACCGGCTTCTCATTCATGCCCAGAACTCGGGGCCTTGGGCGGTTGACGGCGTTGAATATGGCCCCCATCATTACAACCGATTGGCCAAAACTTGTGCCAGTTCTATGGGAGGGGGTGGCGGTGGCGGGACAACGTTCTCTCCATCTTCGCCTTGGTTCACTTCCTGGTCGTTAAGGCGCTCCCTTCGGTCGGCTTGCGATCCTTCAGGCATCCATACGACCAGAGCCTTGGTGGGTCCTAGCAGGGCGCCTGGAAACCATCTGTAAAGGAGCGGGTTTTCTAAGAGATCTAGCTTTTATGTGATGTTTAAGTGGATTATATCGGATCTCTTTTTGAAAAGGCGGGGTCTACTCCTACCGGCAAGAACACAACAAGCACATAGAAAACAAGCAAGCACAAACAAGTTTTTATTACAAACCAAAGTGAAGAGGATACGTCCCGACTACGCGACTTACACTACGCGGACACACTACACGACTCAGCACGACAAGAGCTAAAGGTACGACTCTAAACTCGGACCGGTCACGCTTCAATCCCCTGGGTCAGGGCAACAGGGGTATGCTACTCGCAGGGAGAGCCTTCTTCCGGGGTTGAGTGCACTTCCAGTGGAATGAGCAGTTCATCTTTGTCCTCGCCCTCGGGCTTTCCATTCCCTTGGGGCTGTGCTGCAACTTCCGCGGTCGCTGCTGGTTGTTTGGTGACTACCGGTGGTGCTGGCGGGGCTTCAATAGTTCCTCCCCATCCTACAAGGGGTGTTCCCAGCAGGACATGTTCTTCTCCAATGGCCGGAACGGGTGTCCCGCTGTTGGTCCATTCTTGCATGCGCTGGTCTTGGATCCGCCTGAGGCTTTCATGGGCAATGACTTCACTACTTATGGCGGCTGCGGTCCTTGCTTCCGCTTGAGCCACTCGGACTTGGTGCATCCTCACTGTGACTTCGGCTTGCTCGGCCCGACTGATTTGCTCCCTCAAGGGCTTGGCTTGGTCATCAAAGAGTTTGTCCGGGGAGACGAGGTAGGCAACTATGTGGTACAACAAGTCTTCTTGGTGGTGGCGTCATTCCGGGTTTCTCATGCGTGCACGCGAGCGGGGTTCGATGGTGGGAGGAAAATACCTCATCGGTGTGGGGACGAGGTGTTCCTCGTAGATCCGGCACGGGTAGCGGAGGGCTTTTCCGAGGGCCAAAGGGTAGGTGACTCGGTGTCGAAACCCCGTGGCGGTCACGCGCCACGCTTGATGTTGGTGTGGCGGTTGCTTCGGCGACGGAGAGGACCACCCTACGGCGAAGAGTGCCGAGTTGCTCGTACTCTCTACCGTAGTACATAGGGCGCTCGGTGATACCGAGGCGCTCCGGGGAGTTGATAAGAAGGCAAGCAAAACCAGGCTCCTCCCGGCACATGGCTTGGGTCCATCCATCTTCCGCCATCCGAAAACAAGGTTAGAGTTGAACAAGTTGTGGTAGGGTACAAAAGGTAGATAGCTTCATTTAGTAACAAGGTTGGGGTACACTCCTCGGGGTACACTTATTATTACTAGAACACGGCTCTAGCCTAGACATCCTAGTCTTATCCTCATGGTGATTCTTCCTCCACCGAATGCGACGCTTCTTTGGTGGGAGGTCTTGCTCCGATATCTCGTCCTCGGTGTCGTATGGACCTCCCCGGGCCCACTACCTCGGTGGGTACCGGGACCGACTACTCGGTGGGCCCCCGGGATTACCCCGGCTTGCGCTACACGGCACCTGAAGGCGTGGAGCACAAGGACTACACAGGAGTAGTACTCGGTTAGGGATCTGTACATGTTCCGCACTGTATAGAGGTCTCCTAGACGTACTCGACTAGTACTCTTTCCCTACTCCGACTTGTAACCCTGCCTCCCGGACTATATAAGGCGAGGCAGGGACCGATCTCAGGATCACCTCATCCAATCTCCTCTCATACAACCCACGGCGCACTATTGCACCATCCTGTAATCGTGCCCTATCAATCCGAGCTACGCAAAGCATACGGGACGTAGGGTATTACGCACCTCGCGGCCCGAACCTCGTCTAAATTGTGTGCCACGTGTCTCTTCCTTCGAGTTACCGATCTCGGCGAGTCACATTCATCTACTTCGGGTACTCCCCGTAGTAGGTTGCCGGTCTAAAACACCGACACCGGGCGCGCGGGTAGGGGCTCTCGCTCGAGATCACATGGCGAACTCGACGGCTTCCGTCCATATCAAGCCAATCGTTGCCTTCAACCGCGGCGACACCTTCGTCTTCGGTGCTCGGGTCCGCACCGCCGACGGCGCGGGCTCCTTCCGCCGCCGCGACCATGCGGCCCAACCCGAGGACGAGCCTCGTGACGCTCCCCGAAGTCGTCACGGGCGAACTCGCCGCAAGTTCGGCGAAATCTCGCTCTTCAACCACCACGGCGACTTCGAGCTCGAGTCCGTCTCCAACTCGAGCACGACGTCGCCATGGGCCATCGCATGCGAGCCGGCCGCTCGGCCATCGCAGCGGCCCCTTCACCACGACGGCGCTCCGCGCGTGGCCCCCCGCGTCCTCGGCCGGCCCGCACGGGGGCTCCTACTCCACGACGGGCCGGTAAGGAGCCCGTAACCGAGTACAACTCGGACTCCGACGCCGTCCCCCGATCACGTCTCGAACTCCAACCCTCTCTCCGAGTTCTACTCCAACCCGGACTACGAGTTCGACTTCGGGTCGGACTCGAGGACCCCCGAGTCCGAAGACAACTCCACCGAGCTTCCCTTGTCGGGGCCGGCCTCGCGGGCCGGTTATAAAATCAACACCGACCGAGCAGATACGTCTACCGGCCGGACCGCAAGCCCGCCGACCTCGGCAAAGGGAGACTCACGCTACGTCGCCTACATCGACTCCCTACCGTTCCGGGAGGGAACACCACCGGCCCAGCCGACTCCAACACACCAACCGAGGGTGGCACCCTGCGAGTCCGGCCTTGGCACCCCCGATCGCCAAGTCTTCATGGCCGCCGGCGACACCCCGGGACCCTCGGGCACGGCCGAAGACAAGTACTCGGAGGACATCTCCGCGGACGAGCGCGTTCGCGGATGCACCCGCAGGGCGAGACCGTCGCCAACGGGGACGCTCGGCGCGAACGCAACGAGAAGCGCGGCGAACGACGCCGGCGGCTCGGAGACAACCTCCCCATCCGCAACCTTGCGGAAGCTCTCGAGGCGCCGAGAGCGAGTCCACACCACTCCCGAGCAATGCCTCATGTCGATCACAATGATCGCACGCCGGTGCTCGGGGCATACGCGCCGGAGAGGTCATCGCCAAGCTCGGCCGAAGAAGCCTACTTCATGCGGGTCGACAACGAGGTCGCCCAACCTCCTCCGGCCTAAACCGCGCGACAACGAAGCTACTAGTCGCGGCGCCAACGCCGGCCCCAACCGTACTCGAGGCGACATACCGACCGACCCAAACCGTCGCCGCTCCCACGCCGGCGGACCTTCTCGAGACCAAGGCAACCGAGAGGTTGTCCTCCACCGCGCTCCGGCCGGTGGTGGTGGCAACGACCCGACGGTGGCGGCGGCGACGGCGGCAGCCTCCAACCACGGGGCCAACGAGGAGAGCCGGAGGCGGCGGCGAGCCGCGGCGGCCGAGGCCACGCGAACGACCACGCCTCCGGCGCCGCGCACGGCGGGTACGACGCTCGCCGGAAGATCGAGGAGCCGCGGCGGAAGAAGTCGACCACCGCCGCCGAGGGCGACGGCTTCCCCGCCTTCTCACCACGACTTCGCAACCTACTCCTCCCCGACAAGTTCAAGCCTTTGGGGATCACCAAGTACGATGCGAAGCAGATCCTATCCGGTGGCTCCGATGCTACGCTCTCTCCATCGAGAACGGCGGCGGCAACAACGACACCAAATGCCTCTACTTCCCCTTCGTCCGGACCAAGCTCCACTCACGTGGCTCGAGTCGCCGTACAAGCACTCGATCGACAAGTGGGACCGGACCGAAGGAGCGAGTTCACAAGCAACTTCGCGGGCGCCATGGGCCGTTCGGGTACTCGCATGGACCTCGCCATGATCAAGCGAGAACAAGGCGAGACCCTCCGCAAGTACATGCGCCGCTTTTTCGACAAGCGCGCTACCGTCGTCGACGTCACCGACAAGGAGGTCATCGACCTCTTCCAGGATGGCCTCTACCATCGCCGCACCTTCGAGGACTTCGGTCGTCGCCGCCCCAGGTCCATTCCCCACCTCAAGGACATGATCACGTCCCGGGCGGATGAAGAGGACAAAGACAACGCCAAGTACGACGCCATCCGCGGCAAGTCCAAGCGAGAACCGGGGCGGCGGCGCGGCAGCAATGCAAACCAAGGCGGCCGCGGCAACAACAACAACAACTACTCGGGTCCCAACCGCAAGCGCAAGCGGACAACACCGTCGCGGCTATCCGGCGCCCGCGAAAGGAAACTCGAAGAAGAACTGCGGCGGGTTCAAGGACCACGCTAAAGGAGAAGTGCCCGTGGCATCCGAACGGCAACCACACCACCGAGCGGTGCTACCGGCTCGGGCACGCACTCAAGGACACGCCGGAGCCACCGCACCCTCACGACCGAAGGGCAAGAAGAAGGACGGCGACAACAACGACTTCCAAGAACCCGAGAAGACCGTCAACGTCCTCTTCGGCGGACCGCCCGGCGGGCGGGAGCGAAGGCTACTCGTCGTGAAGTGATGTCCATCGAGCCAGCGGTTATGACCCCTCTCAGGTGGTCAGAGGTACCCATCACCTTCTCCCGCGCGGACCGGTGGACTAGCTTCTCCGAACCGGGACGTTTCCCTCTCATCCCGAAACCAACGGTGGCGGGTTCCAAGCTCAACAAGGTGCTCATCGACGGTGGAAGTGGGCTCAACGTCCTCTTCACCAAAACCTTGAAGAAAATGAACCTCGACGTCACCCCCATGCTCACCAAAAGCAGCATGCCTTTCTACGGCATCGTCCCGAGCAACGCGGCTATCCCACTGGGCTCAGTGGTACTGCCAGTTACCTTTGGAGCGTCTCGGGACAACTACCGCACCGAGTACATCAAGTTCGAGGTCGCGGATTTCGAGACTTCTTACCACGCCATCCTCGGCAGACCGGCCATCGCCAAGTTCATGGCGGTGCCACACTACACCTACTTGGTACTCAAGATGCCAAGTCCGGCCGGTGTACTCTCCCTCCGGGGGGACTTGAAGATCTCCCACGATTGCGATACGAGAGGCCGTGGTGATCGCTTCAACAAACCAAGTACCCAACTCAATGATGGAGGTCTACGCGGCGTCGAAGAAGCTTGCTACAAGCGAACTCGACATCCCGCAGAAGTACGACGAGCCGCCAACAAGCCTCGGCCACCCGAGGAGGTACTCGTCAAGACGGTCGACCTCGGAACGGGCGACCCCGGCCAAGACCACCACCATCCGGGCCGGCCTCGACCCCAAATAGGAAGACGCGCTCATCGGCTTCCTTCGGGCTAACCGCGACATCTTCGCGTGGAAGCCGACGGACATGCGGGAGTGCCCGGGGAGCCGATTGAGCACCGCCTCAACGTCGATCCAAAGGCCACCCCTAAGCGACAACACCTCCGACGTTTTGCCGACGACGGATGGGACGCCATCAAGAAGGAGCTCGCCAAGCTACTCGGCTGCCGGGCTTCATCGGAGAAGTCTTCCATCCTAAGTGGCTCGCCAACCCCGTCCTCGTCCGCAAGAAGAACTCGAACGAGTGGAGGATGTGCGTCGACTACACCGACCTCAACAAGCACGCCCCCAAGGACCCCTTCGGGTTGCCGCGGATTGATCAAGTCATCGACTCCACGGCGGGCGCGACCGCTCTGCTTCCTCGATCGCTACTCCGGTACCACTAGATCGCAATCAAGGAGGAAGACCGAGGAGAAGACCGCGTTCATCACCCCGTTTGGCGCGTCATTGCTACACGACCATGTCATTCGGGTTGAAGAACGCCGGCGCTACCTACCAACGGGCCATCCGGGCTGCTTCAAGCGGCAACTCAACAAGAACGTCGAGTCCTACGTGGATGACGTGGTTGTCAAAACCAGGGACTCCGGTACCCTCATCGACGACCTTGAAGAGACCTTCGCATCGCCGCGCGAGTACGGCGTGGAAGCTCAACCCGAACAAGTGCGTCTTCGGCGTCCCTTCGGGCAAACTACTCGGCTTCATCATCGGCCCGCCGCGGCATTGAAGCCAACCCCCGAGAAGATCTCCACCATCACCAACATGAAAGCTCCCACGAGCATCAAGGACGTCCGGAAAGCCGACGGGGTGCATGGCGGCGTTGAACGATTCATCTCGAGGCTAGGAGAACGGGGTCTCCCCTTCTTCAAACTACTCAAGCATCACGAGAAGTTCGTGTGGACTCCGAGAGGCGGATCAAGCCCTTGCTCGGCTCAAGGACTTCCCGTCGAGGCCGCCAATCCTCACGGCTCCTCACAAGGGCGAGCGCCATCGCTCTACCTAGCTGCGACTACTCACGTGGTCGATCGCCATCGTCGTTGAGCGGCGGGAAGACGGCCACGCCTATCCTGGTCCGGGCGCCGGTCTACTTCGTCGGCGAGGTTCTATCGAGTCCAAGGCTCGCTACCGGCCGTGCAGAAGCTCCTGTACGCTCTACTCATCACCTCGCGGAAGCTACGACACTACTTCCAGGAGTACTCGGTTTCCGTCGTCACCGACTACCCGCTCGGCGACATCCTGAGGAACCAAGACGCCACCGGAAGAATCTCCAAGTGGGGCCGGTCGAGCTCGGCGCCCTCACCATCGACTTCAAGCCACGCACGGCCATCAAGTCGCAAGCACTAGTCAACTTCATGGCGAGTGGCGGGAGAACCGGCTACCTACTCCCCACCGTGCGACCGAGCATTGGGTGATGTACTTTGATGGCTCACTCAACCTCGAGGGCGCGGGCGCGAGGGTACTCCCCGATCTCTCCAACGGGCGAACAACTCAAGTACGTCCCGCGGATCTTCCGGAAGGTCTCAAACAATGAAGCCGAGTACGAAGCTCTCCTACACGGGCTCCGCCTCGCGGCTTCACTTGGCATCAAGCGGCTACTAGTCTACGGCGACTCCGCAGTGGTCATCAACCAAGTCAACAAGTCCTGGGACCGCAACAAGGAGAACATGGACGCCTATTGCCTAGAAGTCCGCAAGCTCGAGAACAAGTTCTATGGTCTCGAGTTCCATCACATCGTCCGTGACAACAACGTTGCGGCGGACGTCCTCTCGAAAGCTTGGATCCACCCGCGCCCAAGTACCCGCGGGCGTCTTCATCCATGAGCTTCACGCGCCATCCATCCGGAGCCGGCGCCACCGACCACTTGCCCCGGCCCATCCACCGACGGGGCGGGAGGTCATGATGATCGACGTGGACTGGAGGCAACCCTTCATCGACTACCTCGGCGAGCGAGAAGGTCCCCTCCGAGCAAGAACGCGGCCGAACAACTCGTCCGCCGCGCCAAGTCCTACGTCCTCGTCGGAGACAAGCTTTACAAGCGGGCGCATCTTTCGGAGTACTCATGAAGTGCGTCCCTCGTGAAGAAGGCAACGACATCTTGGAGGAGATCCATAAGGGCGTGCGGCAACCACGCGTCTTCACGCACGGCGGTCGGCAAGGCCTTCCGGTGAGCTTTCTGCGGCCCACGGCCACGGGCAATGCCGAAGAACTCGTCGAAGGTGCCAAGGATGCCGGTTCTTCGCCAAGCGGCAACACGTCCCGGCCTACAAGCTAGTCACCATACCGCCGACCCGGCCCTTTGCCTGTCGGGGGCTCGACATGATTGGGCCACTACCAAGCGCGCCGGGAGGATTCAACGAGGTGCGGTGGCTATCGACAAATTCACCAAGTGGATCGAGGTCAAGCCGGCCACATGCCCCAAGGCCGACGAGTACTCGACTTCCTGGATGAACTCGTACACTTTGCTACGGGCTACCCCACCGCATCATCACGGAGCCGGGGTCCAACTTCAACAACCACCGGTTCCGGGAATATTGCGAAAACGAGCGGGATTGACGTCCGATACGTCTCGGTTGCCCATCCACGGCCAACGGACAAGTCGAGCGCGCCAACGGGATGGTGCTCGACGCCCTCAAGAAGCGGCTACATGACGCGCTAACTCTAAAGGGGGCAAGTGGATCAAGGAACTACCCAACGCACTGCGGGGGCTGCGGACTCAACCATCCAAGCCAACGGGGGCAATCCCCCTACTTCTTGGTCTACGGCTGCGAAGCCATCCTCCCCGCCGACGTCATATGGAACTCGCCGGCGGTGGAGCACTACGACGAAGGCGTCTCGGAAGACGACAGACGAGTTGATATCGACGACCTCGAAGAAGCTCGGCCGCGCCGCCCTCGTCCAATCGGCAAGGTACCGGAGGGTATCCGACGCTACCATGATCGCAACGTCAAGGAACACTCCTTCAACGTTGGAGATCTTGTCCTCCGCCATATCCCGAACACGGAAGGACTCCACAAGCTCGGCTCCCCACGGGAAGGCCCCTTCACCGTGGCTAAGGTGACCGAGGCCGGGCTCCTACCGCCTCCAAACACTTGAAGGCGAAGACGTCAACAACTCGTGGAACGTCGACCAACTCTGTCGATTCTACGCCTAGTCTACACGACTACTCCGGGGTTCAAGTCTACACGACTACATCAACACCCCTCGCCGCAAGCGACCCCCCGGGTCCTGGCTCCAAGTCTCGGACTACTCTCCTCCAGGTCCAGCCCGCGCGGCTACCTACGGACCACGGGGCTGCGACGAGCGTCAAGGACTCTAGCGGCGGTCTACCAAAGAGACCACACTCCAAGATCCGGCCCCGCGCGGCTACCTACGGATGCGCGATCCGGCCTACACGGCTACCTACGGATCACCGAGCGCAGCGGCTACCCGCTCCGGCTCCACTTAGGCGTAAGCGGCCTCCGGTCCGGGCGACTACCTTGCAACTACGGCCCCGGCCACCCGGGTGTACTTCTTCGGTAATAAAGTTTGATTGTTCATCAACTTGTTTCTTGTTTACTCCCTATGACGGGACTACTTAAGCCGAGTACTACTACTCGCACCTACTCCACGATGGGCGCTCCGCACTGCGAGATCGCGGTTACGAGTACTCATTGCTTTGGAAAATCCCATTTCATTTATACATGAATAAGTTCATTACAAGTGTTTCTGTACAACAATGTCTACTAGCTACCTATGCGGGACTACGGAGGTTCGGCTTTTCGGCTACTCGCTCCGCGATGGGAGCCATCTGCTCCAGCAGCTCTGCGTACTGCTCATCCGAGCAGTTGGCGGCTACCCCGCCGGCGACCACCTCCACTGGAGCCTTCGGGAAATACGACTTCATGAAGGCCAGGATTTGCTTCGGGATCGACTTGGCCATGTGCTTGACGTAGGCGGCCAGCCGGCTTGGCGCTTCACGAAGACGGTCCACCAGAGGAGCGATCTTGGGGCCACCGGGTGCGGCACCGGAGCCTCACGATCGGGAGAGCGGCTTCCTCAAGATCCTTCGGTGCCCGGGCCGGAGCGCCTCGCAATCTTCATTCAACTTCCGCAAAGATTTGTAGCGGTTGACGAGATCTCTCGTTAGAGGCAATCCGCGGCTCCATGTGCTTCTCGCACTCGAAGGCGAGCTCCTTGTAGTCGAGCTCAAGTACCGGCGGGCTTCTTGCTCCCGGTAGAAGAGGTTCTTCATGCCGACCTCCGAGGCCTTCGGTGCTCCACCCGGCCTTCGAGTTCTCGCAACACGGAAACACAACAACGGGTCGAGGCTTGACGACTTCCAACAAGTACCCGACAAGTCAAAGGACATACCTTTATTCTTGTTGCGGAGGCCTTTGTTCTTCGCACCAACTCGTCGCCCTTCGCCCGTAACTCCATCACATCGTTGTGGTACTTGGCGAAGGCGGCGTCGAGCTTCGAGCGCATGGCGGTCGCGTGCTTCCGTGACTTCACGAGCTGCTCCTCCAGGGCCTCGGCTCGGAGCACGGTGTCGCCGTAACCTTGCAGGAGGTCCGACTTCTCACGGGATCGCTCCGCGACGTCCTGCACAAGACAAGCTCAAGTGAAGAAGAGTACTCAACGCAAAGGATTGACTACTCGGGAGGCTCCCGGCTACGTACCTTCATCCATTGTTCGGCTCGCCGAATCGCCTCAGTCTGCCGGGCCACCATTGCCGGCTCGACGAGATCGTTGGCCGAAGTTCAATCCCGCCGCGGCTACTCGACGTAGCCTCCGTCATCGGCGCCGAGCGGATAGGCTCCGCATCTTGGATCTCGGGGGGATCGGATAGCCACCTCCCGGGGCAACCCCCGGCGATGTGGTGGCCGCCTCTCCCCGGCGGACTTCTCGACGACCTCCCCCACGGGCTCGGGGGCTCCTTCCGCGCCCTCGGGGCCTCGCGGTGTCAACTCCCGCATGGGCACCCCCCTGCGGGGATGTCACCTCCTTCGGCGCACGCCAACAAACAACGCGCATCGGTGCCTACAACTACTCGTCCCGGAGTCCTACATCTTCGGGAAGGGTACTCACCTTCGACTACGACCGCCTGCGGCGGCCGGCGCTTCGGTGGCCGGGGCTCGGTCGCGGCTCGGGCCTCGGGAGCGGGCTCCTCGACGGGCGGCGCGACTTCTCCCCGCCTCGGTGTCGAGGGCTCTTCCCCGTCCCGGCTCGGATCCGTGGATTTTCTCGCGAAGTATTCACGGAGGGTCGTCGGACAAATCGACCACTTCTGCAGCAAGTACTACTCGTGAAGACGTGGTACCTACAAGTTCGACCGGACGATGGTCACGGCGGAGCACCGAGGATGCCGGCGATATCAACCGTCCACCCTCGGCGGGCATCTCTTCCTCCGCCTCTTCGACTACCGCCTCCTCCACGGTGGCGGCGGCCGGCGCGGACATCTCCGCGTCCTCGCGGCTTCCATCTCTCCAACGGCGGCGGCCGCGGGTACTCTGCTCTCCTCTAGAGCAGGGGGCTGGCGCTCCAGCTGCGCCAGGAGTTCTTCGACAGTGGGGGCTGGACTACGGCTTCCAGCCGGTTCCCCCACCGGGTCCCACACGCCCTCGTCGCCTTCTTCCACAGGCTCTGTTGGCGGCACCTCCTGTACACAAAGGGAGACTACTCGTCAGCAACGTACTCGACTACCGGGTACTCGACTACTCTATTCAAGATAACCTACCTCCGGAGGCGTGGTCTCTGAGACCTTCATCTTCTTCGCCACCCGCTTCTTGGTGGGGTTGCGCGGCTTCCGCGGCGGCGCAACAAGGCTAGCCTCCAGGCTAGCCGGAGGGTCTTGAACAAGTGGCACATGAGGCAAGCCTGGACGGCTAAACCTCGACCGCGGTTGGAAGCGGTCCCGAAGAATCCCTTCGTCTTCTTCGTCGTCATCGGAGGTATCCTCCACGATGACGGTGTCGTCGCCTTCACCGACTTCGCGGCGCTCCTTCACCTTCCCCACCACCGGGATCTCGATCCCGCTCGGTGGCGGCGCGGCTCGGAGACAAACCGCCTCACATCATCCTCGCGCAAAGACATAAGGTGTCGGCAACTCTACTACAAGTACTAACTACTCGACGAGGGGGGTACGGCTACTCACCTCGTTGGGCGGGCGCGCGGCCGGAGTACTCCTCGACCGGGCACGCCGTGTACGGCGGCATGTCCTTGAAGATGCGCGACAACCGCTCGATGATGTCGTTGTCGTCCAACTCGCCCCCGGCATCCGCGACGAGTCGTCGTCGCCGGTGTACTCGAAGCCCAGCGTATCCCGCGCCATCAGCGGCTGGATCCTGCGCTTCATGAAACTGAAGGCCACGTGTTCGGCCCTCAGTCCAGCTTCTCTGAGCACTCGAATGCGTGCTAGCAGCTCGGGGAGCTGGATCCCCTCTTGCATGGTGGGCTCTGTGTTCCACCACTCGCGATGCCTGGGCTGCCGTCCGCTTGGCTTCGGCAGGCCAGGGTGGTGGTTGGTGATGTAGAACCACCTCGTCTTCCAGTCCGTGTTGGAGTCCACGAGCTTGTACGCCGAGTGCGACCGCGGCGTCTTCCCTCAGCTGGATCCCGGCCCCTCCGACTACTGCGGGGTTAGAGGCACCGGGCCGCGGCTTGACGCGGAAGAACTTCCGAGAAGAGCACCCGGTGCGGCTTGATCCCGAGGAAGGCCTCGCGAAGTGGACGAAGACCGACGTGTGGAAGACGCCGTTGGGGTTCGGGTTGAGGTACTCGATGCCGTAGTACCCGAGCGGCCCCTTGAAGAAGTCGCTTGCCGGGAGTGCAAGACCGCGCTCCACGAAGCGCGAGAACATCGGGATCTCGTCTTTCGCCTTCTCCATCGGATAAGGATCTCCTACGGCGGATCTCCACATGTCGACTTCCTTTTCCCCGATGAACCCACCTTTGTTCGGCGGGGTGAGCGAGTCCTCCGTCCCGACCTTCGATTTTTTCCACTCGCGGCTTGGATCAGCGCGCGGTGGAGACAGGGGCGGCGCCGCATCAGTGGCGGCGCGGCGGCCTCTCGCACGGCTCCTCTTCTTCCCGCCGGCCTTGGACGTCTTCGACGAAGAACGGCTTCATTCTCCAAGTGCAAGGAGTTTTCACTCGCATCCGCTCGGGGGCTACCCTAAAGGCTTCGGGTGGCGATGCGCTCAGATCTACTACGGCGGCGAGCGAGGCGCGCCGGGGGTGGATTTGCTTCTAGATTCAAACGGAAATGAGTTGCGGCTCACTTGGGTGAAAAACCCTAAGGGTTTTGGCTTCTATTTATAAGCCAAATCGCCTCCGCAACGGGCGGCCGGATAAGTCCACGCGTGGGCGACTCGGCGGTCGCGCGTGTCTCTTCGTATTCTACTAGTCGACGCGCCTCACCTCGGGGGCTCGGCTACCTCTACTCGACTACCGGGAAGCGGCTAGTATCAAGAGCATCTCGGGACACATTCTCCAAGAAGACCCTTCAATTCGAGAGGAAGTACTCGACTCAAGGCTCGGGGGCTCCGTGCCACGTGTCCTTCGGTTTTTCTCTCTCGGATTTTTTGGGATTTTCTTGCCAAGACTTCGATGGACCCTCGGCCCGAGCTCGCGGCTCGAGGCTCGGGGGCTACTCCATGTGGATTGCGGTTCGCGAATCGCATCTCCATGTCGGCTTCGGCTTCAAGACAAGACGAGGCATTTTTTGAAGGCCTTCGAAGGCGGTTTTCGAGGACGCTTGGGACTACTCGAGAAGACTTCAAGATTGCTCAAACATCGAGTGGAGTACATTCCGGCCTCGGGATGCTTCGACTACTCTTGAGGACTTTTGACTTGTAGCACTCGGGGACGCTTGAGGACTACTCGTTAAGGCCGTCAAGACTACTTGAAGCTATCCTTCTCGACTACAAAGTACTCGGGGGCTTGTCGTATGGACCTCCCCGGGCCCACTACCTCGGTGGGTACCGGGACCGACTACTCGGTGGGCCCCACGGGATTACCGGCTTGCGCTACATGGCACCCGAAGGCGTGGAGCACAAGGACTACACGGGAGTAGTACTCGGTTAGGGATCCGTACATGTTCCGCACCGTGTAGAGGTCTCCTAGACGTACTCGACTAGTACTCTTTCCCTACTCCGACTTGTAACCCCGCCTCCCGACTATATAAGGCGAGGCAGGGGACCGATCTCGGGATCACCTCATCCAATCTCCTCTCATACAACCCACGGCGCACTATTGCACCATCCTGTAATCGTGCCCTATCAATCCGAGCTACGCGGCATACGAGACGTAGGGTATTACGCACCTCGCGGCCCGAACTGTCTAAATTGTGTGCCACGTGTCTCTTCCTTCGAGTTACCGATCTCGGCGAGTCACATTCATCTACTTCGGGTACTCCCCGTAGTAGGTTGCCGGTCTAAAACACCGACACTCGGTCCGGGTCCCTTTGTCCCAATGAGTTTATTCGGGTTCATCTTCCTCCAATCCAACTTCTTCTCTCCTTCTACGTTCTCTAACCTCATCCCATAGGGCTTTATTGGCCATTAGAGTGCGCTACCTTTCCCTAAGGTAATCTTGCTCCATGTTTTCTAGGGCAACTTCTGCCATCATTGTCTTTATCCTTTCAAACTCTATCCTTTGCTCGGCTCTTTCCGCTCTGTCAATCTGTTGCTTCGGTTGCTGGGCTTGTTCCTGGTAGAGGTGGTCTAGGCCATTGAGGTAGATAGACAGGTGGGAAACTGCATCTTCTAGGTCTTCTTCCTCTCGTTCTAGTCCCCTCATGCGGTCAATCCATCAGCGTCCTCTACCTCTGGAGGGTGGGAAAAATCCCATTGGAGTCCTTCGAGATCTTGCCTATAAACCACTCGTAGACATCACGGGGCCTTCCGAGCAGCCTTTAGGTAGGTGTCGGCGAAGCGAAACCCGAGTGGCGGAGACAAACCGGGGTTCTATGTCGGGGTAGAGCGTGCTTCTCCCCACGAAGATCAGCACTTTACACCGAAGGGTGCCGTAGAGTTCGTACTCCCGATAGACGAACTCCGGTGGGTCCCTTACTCCGACGCGCTCTAAGCTCAGTAGCAGCAGGTTAGGGAGGCCAAGCTGGACGGGGCAGACTCCTCCGTTCCATTCCGGGTTAGCCATCTGGAATCAGGCGAGGATCAAGGTAAGGATTTAGGAAAAGATGAGCTCAGCAAAGAAAAGGTTAGAGAGGGGTCAGAGGAGGTCTTGTATCCTAGGGGTCGCGTCCTACGGCCAACCTACGGCTCTGATACCACCTGAAGCGTCCCCTCGTCGGAGGTGACTAAATGTGACACAAATACCGGTCCCAAGAGGCCGGTAACACATTTATTACAACGGGTGGATCGTCTTTTACATTACGGTGACACGGAGGGCACGGAAGTGCCAACACCACAAGGAACAACACAAACGCTAATGACCACACTACGATAGCAAAGTCTTCCAAAGCCTCATCGAGTACCACACCATGGAAGCTCTCTGTGGAGGCCCCGGGTACACGAGCACGGTTGGGTGTAGGGAAATGACCTACTCGACGTCTTCCGAAACGAAATCGGGATCCTCCTCGAAAAACGAGTTAGTTAAACAAGGGTGAGCACGAGCGTACTCAACAAGTTCAACCCCACCCACGGAGAGGCTTATAAGCGGATCATGCACATGATATAAATAACAAGGAACAAGGTTAAGGTTTATTTGCAAACTCATTTACTCATGCGGGGGTTCATTTTCAAAAAGGTTTTCGCAAACCAGTTTTATAACCAAAGTGACTCGGTTGTTTTAAGAAAACCCCTTTGTGGAACTACGGACTCCCGTCCGCGAGTAGCCCGGGCACACACGGCCACACACTTCTCCCGGAAAACAACTCACACCGGAAAACATCCCAAACCCAAACACTAGTTTTTGTGACCACACCATGACTCGTCCAATATCGTGGACACGGCTATTCGAATAGGTTTGACACTGCGGATGTTGTACATCTTTACCCACAAGTAGGGTACCGTCACACGGACACCTCGGTCCGGTGTGGATCCTATCAAAGGTATTACCCACCTTAGCTAACCCTACGAGCCATCACGGAAGCAACCAAGGGGTTATCTCACATAACCAGGGCGTACCTCACACGGAGCGTAAACCTACTCCTTGGTCTCCCGTCGCTCACCCGCACACCGGATGGCAAGTAGAATAACTAGTGGGGTCTATGCTAAGCCGTTGCCACATACAACGGTCGAGTGGTTGTACGATCATTAGTTCGGGTGAGATGTCACGCAACCCGGTCCTTAATCGACAAGATGGACAACTCCCAACACGCTCAACCACACGGGTATGAGCTCACCCATACCCCCGACACACACGTCCATCCCGTCTACCCAGTTCTTTACCCATTTTCCGAAATATCCCGGCCCCGTTTTTAAAGCACCCACACATTTTTAAAGCAATCATTTTGGCAAAACAAGGTTCAATCATAGCAATCAAGGGTGGCTATCCTACCATGTTTTGCAGTAAAACAATATGCAATTTGTAAAACGGGTATAGGGTTATATTTATAAAACTAGGACCAAAGCATGCATCAAAGGATGAGATTGAACTTGCCGTCTTCGAAGTCTTCGGGAAGTTCCGGCTCGGTGTTCGGGATCTCGGGCTCCTGCTCGCGGTACTCGGTTCCAAGCTGCGGCTCGGGGTACCCTCCTTCGTTCACTCCGTCCGCTATAGCGCACACACAAGCAAGCATGCAATATAGGCACACACATTTTCTCCCGCTGAGCTCGAGGAAGGTAATTAAATAAAATAGGAAATAAATATCATGCGGGGGTTTTGGGTGACGGATTGGTGGCGGTATACCCGTACGGGTGTGAGGAGTTTGGGCACGATTTGAATTAAAATCGCGCATGAAATGATGGGTTAAAGGAGGTGTTTAGGGTTAATTAGGGGCTCGTTAGTATTTTATTTTAAAAGAAAGGACCTAATTATAATATTTAAACCTAGCGGGGGTTTTACTAAATAGCCCAGGGGTATAATTGTAAAGGGACGGGGGTGGTTTTTGTGGTATAGTTTAAAGTATAGGGTCCGATTTTTAAAGAAGGGAGAGAGGGAAATAGAGAGGGGGTTCGGTTTGGAAAAGTGGAAAAGGGCAGGGGTATGGGCAAAACAACCATCTTGTTCCTCCCCTCCCTCACGATACGAACGAGAGGAGACGGGGAGGCCGGCCGGTGGAGGGGGGGTGAGGGGCGCGGCGTGAAAGTGCATCTTGGCCCCTAATTATTTTGGTGATAATGACAAGCACGATTTGTGGTATATAATGCTTGGTCAAGATGTGTGGAGGTCTTGAATGAATGAAACTCATATGGTTGATCAAAGGAAGGCCCCCAATTTCAAGTCGTTGCTTTCAACTCGAATCAAGGCTTAATTTTATTTTATTTTTGAATTTGAGTATAGGAAACACCGTACTATAAAGGGGGATGCAAATCAATAGCCAAGAGATGCTAAAAGTGCTCTAGAAGCGTATCCAAGTGAGTGAGAAGAGTTGAGAGTTGGCACGTGCACAAATGCTATTCTTTTCCCAAATTCTCAGCCCTGGTCGGTTGTAGCGACGCCACGTCGGTACTACCGGCGATCTCCCCTCGGTAGTACCGGCGTAGGGCCGGTATACCGATATGGCTTCACTGGCGAGTTTTAGCCAGGGGGTCAGTACTACCGACCCAGCGTCGGTACTACCGATAAGCCGGTACTATTAGGGTTCTGAAACCCCCCTCGATAGTACCGACACCGTGTCGGTAGTACCGGGGTTACACGATTCTGCACAGTAACGGCTAGTTTTTTGGCCCTTGGTATTTAAGCCCCCTTCTCCCTCCTCACTCATTGCCGACCAACCACGAGACAAACACTTCCTTGAGCATTCACTCCACCTCTCCCCTCTCCTCTAGAGCTAATTCTTGGTTCCCTTGAGCTAGGGTTTGAGTAGAGAGGTGAATTCTAGTGAAGTGGACACAAGCTTTGAGAGCCCCATCATTTTTCTCATTCTCAAGAGCACTTGAAGCATCTCGGGCTTTTGGTTTGCATTTGTTACTCTTGAAGCTTGCTTCTAGACGGTTAGGCGTCGCCCGCGAGTGCCCTCTTTGTGTGGTGCACGTGGGATCGTTTGTATTGCCCTCTCCTTGGTGGAGAATTCTTAGTGAGCACCAATCTTCCTTTGTGGGGGTTGGAAGAGGACAAGAGGCTCTTGGTGATAGCCCTCCCTTTGTGGGATCCTCAACGGAGACGTAGCATCCTTTGTGGGTGTGAACTTCGGATTAATTCTTGTGTCTCCTTTTTTCTTGCTTGAATTCTTTGTCTCCAATTAACCCTAGAAATTGTTTTTATCCGGATGTATCAATTGGTTGCTATTCAACTCATCTCCGTGGTTGCGAGGTGGTTCTTAGCCTCTAAACTAAGACTTTGATTCAAGTAGATTTGCTAGAAACCCTGCGAGAATTCAAATTTCGTTTTAAGTCATCTCTACCGTCGGTAGTACCGACCGGTACCGGTAGTACCGACCCCGTCCGTAGAACCGGCACCACGTCGGTAGTACCGATAGGTGTTTTAACCACTTGCTTTTGTTTCGAAATTTGAAGTGATCCTATTCACCCCCCCCTCTAGGTGTCACAAGGTCCTTTTCAATTGGTATCAGAGCCTAATCCCTTGATTTAGGCTTAACCGCTAAGGGATCAAGATGTCGGGGATTGGAAGCAATCCAACCGCCGAAGAAATTGCCGCAAAAGAAGCTCAAGAGAGAGAGAGAGCTCAAGGCAGCTCAAGTCGGCGACCTCGTCGGCGGGGCCCGAAGCCGTACACCATCCAACGTTGATAGCTCGACGACTCATCATCGGATTCCGACTCCGACTCGGATTCCGACTCAAGCGATGAGGATGTCAAGGACGATGATCATGCGGCAAAGAAGGCGGCAAAGAAGAGAAGAAAGGCCAAGAAGAAGAAGAAGGCCAAGAAGATGGCAAAGAAGCTCCTCAAGAAGATGATCAAGAAGGAGCAAGCCAAGTACTCTCACTCCGGCTTCTACGAAGTGCCCCACAACTACGGGCAAATTCCGGGCAACAACTCTAATGACAAATTTTATTCCGTGCATTTGGGAAAGCCTCCTCATTTCGATGGGAAGGACTATCCCAAATGGGCTTATGATATGCAAATGCACCTTTACGGGCTTCACCCTTCTCTTTGGAAGATTGTGGTTGTAGGTGTCACAATACCCGCCGAAGGAGAAGCTCTCACTATTGAGCATGAGCAAGACCTTCACCGCAATGTACAGGCCACAAGAGTCATCACGGGATCCTTGTGCCTTGTGTGCACAAGAGTTCAACAAGGTGCGGAACATCCAAATTGCCAAAGTAATTTGGGATACACTCAAGGAAGCACATGAGGGAACCGAGCATGTGAGACTAGGGAAGATGGACCTAATCAACGGAGAGCTTGAGCTATTCTTCATGAAGGATGGAGAAACCGTACAAGTGATGTATGATAGGCTTATGGTACTTGTCTCGGACATTAGAGCTCTCGGAAGTAAGGATTGGGATGACTCAAAGGTCACAAAGAAGTTGCTAAGAGCTTTTGCCCCTAAGGACAAGAACTTGACACAAATGATAAGAAGAGATCCAAGATATCCAACAATGACCGCCACTCAACTCCTTGGAGAAATGTTGCATCAAGAACTTGTTGACCAAGATGTGGAGAAGTCTCTAACCTTGAAGATGGGCAAGAGTCTAGCTCTCAAAGCTAGCTCTAGTGAAGTAGTTGAAGAGAAGCCCAAGCCCTCCGGGAGCAAAAAGGAGGACACTAGCGATGAAGAAACCACGGATGAAGAAACCGCCTTTGCTATAAGGAAGTACAAGAAATTCTTGAAGTCAAGAAACTCAAGAAAAGGTGGAGATGATAGAAGGAAGAAGTCACAAAGGAAGTGTTATGAGTGTGGAGAGTATGGACACTTTGTTGCCAAGTGCCCCAAGAACAAGAACAAGAATGAGGAGGAGAGAAAGTTTAAGGAGAGAAGCAAGGAGTACAGGAACAAGTACCAAGGGCGTGCACACGTGGGTCAACAATGGGACTCAAGTGATGAAGATGAAGAACCAAAGAAGCAAGGGATGGCAACAATTGCCATGGCACAAGGCTCATCTTCACCACGCCTCTTCAACAACCTCTCCGATGATGAAGACCACTCTCACTTTTGCCTCATGGCAAGGGGGAGCAAGGTACAAGAATCTTCCGTCTTATCTTCTCCAACCTCCTCTTCATCCACTCCTAGTAGTGACATAGAAAACATAGATGAGGAAAAGGAAATAGAGAACAACATGATAAAGAAATTTGGTAAAAATGGCCACAAGGAAATTAAAAGGCTTTTGGACAAACTAGAGAAAAAGAAAGAGATTCTTCATGAGCAAGAAGACTTGCTTATCCTTGAAAAGGAAAGAAACCTTGCTCTAGAAAAATCTCTTGCCGAAGAGAAGGTTAAGGTTGAAAAGTTGACCATGGACTTGTACTTGATCAATGATTTTAATAAGAGGATGTCAAAGGATTACACCTTGGCAAATGAATCTTTAGCTTCCCTAAAGGCTACTCATAGTGAGCTTCAATCAAGCCTCTCATGCTTGACGGAGAAATACAAAACTCTTGAAGCTAACTTTAGTAGTCTTTGGGGAAAGCACCAAAGCCACTCCATCGGCAAGATTGGACTCTAGTGCCTCCACTAGCAAAACTTTCTCTTCTTGCGCTAACATTGATATGAATGCTATCAAGACTAACCATGCAAGGCTTGAAGGGAAAATTAAGAGCAAGGACAAGGAAATTTCCCCGACCGAACATGTTGTTCACACAAGGCAACATTAGTGCCAAGTCCATACTCAAGGTAGTGGATAAGCAAGGATTTGGGCATCGCAAGAACAACAAGGCCAATGGTAGAGTGGCGGTGAAAGGGCATGAGATTCCCTTATGGAACAAGGGGGGCTACCACAACACAATAATGGATATTTCCCATGGAGTCACCACATCTACCACAACCAAGGAAAGTCCAAATATAGTGCAAACCACAAAGGGAATTGGTGGAGTAACACTCCACCTAAGGCATCGAAGAATGTGGTTGAGCACAAACCCTCACCCAACTACACTTGTGATTACATTGTAACCTTGGACCATAATGGTAAAATGGTCGTCAAGTATGTTGGGGCCTATGCCATGAAGGCCATGAGAAAGAGTGTGTGGGTTCCAAAAGTTTATGCATCTAACCTCCAAGGACCCAAATCCTTTTGGGTACCTAAACCAAGAGCTTAAACTTGTTTTGTAGGCCTACTCCTCCGGTGGAAGCGCATGGTTGATTGATAGTGGTGCCACTAATCATATGACCGGAGATGAAGGCTTGTTTGCATCCCTTGATCATTATGACAACCCTATGGAAACTATCATCTATGGAGACAATGGTCAAGGGGATGTCATTGGTCTAGGTAAAATTGCTATCTCAACAACAAATTCAATTGAAGATGTTTATCATGTGCAAGGGTTGGGATACAACTTGTTGTCGGTTTCACAACTTTGTGAGAAAGGCTACAATTGTCTCTTTACTCATGAGGGTGTGACCGTCTCTAGAAGGGAGGATTCCTCTATTGTCTTTGCGGGTCATTTACGGGGAAAGCTTTACTACGTGGATTTCACAAAAGTAAAGGTGGATCCTAAGGCTTGCTTAGTGGCAAAATCTGACTTGGGTTGGCTATGACATCGCCGACTAGCCCATGTTGGCATGAGGAACTTGGCCAAACTTCAAAAGGACGAGCACATCCTAGGACTAACGAATGTTGTTTTTGAGAAAGATAGGTTACGTAGCGCATGTCAAGCCGGGAAGCAAGTTGGAGCTCATCATCCCACCAAGAACATTCTATCCTCATCAAGACCATTGAAGCTACTACACATGGATTTGTTCGGACCAATTGCCTACATAAGCATCGGTGGTAACAAGTATGGTTTAGTAATTGTTGATGACTTTTCCCGTTTCACTTGGGTATTCTTTTTGCAATATAAAAGTGAGTCCCGGGGAATTGTGAAGAAGTTCATTAGAAGAGTTCAAAATGAGTTCGAGCTCAAGGTCAAGAACATAAGGAGTGACAACGGCTCGGAGTTTAGGAACACACAAGTTGAAGAGTTCCTAGATGAAGAAGGCATCAAGCATGAACTCTCCGCTCCATATACACCTCAACAAAATGGCATCGTTGAGAGGAAGAACCGTACATTAATTGAAGCGGCAAGAACAATGCTTGATGAGTACAAGACTCCGGACTCATTTTGGGCGGAAGCCATCAACACCGCATGCCATGCCGCCAACCGACTCTACCTCCACAAGTACTTGAACAAGACTCCCTACGAAATCATCACCGGTAAGAAGCCTAGTGTGCATTACTTTAGAGTCTTTGGGTGTAAGTGTTTCATACTTAACAAGAAACCCAAAGCCTCAAAGTTTGCATCCAAGGTTGATGAAGGTTTTCTACTTGGTTATGGAACTAACGAGCATGCCTATCGTGTTTTCAACAAAACCACCGGTTGTGTTGAGAACACGGTAGACGTGAAATTTGATGAATCCAACGGCTCTCAACGAGAGCAAGTTAGTGAAAACCTTGTAGATGATGAAGAGCCACGAAGCGTATCCATCTTTAGAATGGGAACCGGTGAAGTAATGCCTCGGGGAGATTCAAGCACAAACTCCGGATGACACAAGCACTCAAGATCCATCATCATCAACAAGAGTGGAACCACCTAGTTCTCAAGTTCATCAAGATGAGAGTCAAGTTCATGGTGACGATCATGGACGGGGCTTTGATCAAGTGGGAGAACTAAGTGAGGAAGCTCAAGGAAACACTCCACAAGTTGAAGATGATGATGATGGACCCATCCAACGTCAATCTCCCGCAGCCACAACCAAGGGTACATCAAATGATTCAACGAGATCATCCCGTTGACAACATTCTTGGGAGCATTCAAAGAGGAGTAACAACTCGATATAGATTGTCAAATTTTTTTTGATTTTACTCGTTTGTTTCCTCTTTGGAACCTCTTAGTGTGGAACAAGCTCTTGAGGATCCGGATTGGATTATTGCCATGGAGGAAGAATTGAACAACTTCAAGAGAAATGAAGTTTGGAGTTGGTACCAAGACCCAAGCAAAATGTGATCGACACCAAATTGGTTTTTAGGAACAAGCAAGATGAGTTTGGTGTCGTCACAAAGAACAAGGCAAGGCTTGTTGGCAAGGGTTACACACAAGTTGAAGGCTTGGACTTTGGAGAGACTTATGCACCGGTAGCAAGGCTCGAGTCAATTCGCATTCTTTTGGCTTATGCTACTCATCATGATTTCAAGCTTCATCAAATGGATGTGAAGAGTGCCTTCTTAAATGGACCTCGCCAAGAAGAAGTGTATCCGGATCAACCACCGGGCTTTGAAGACTCAAGATTTCCAAACCATGTGTACAAGCTCCATAAGGCGCTCTACGGGCTTAAACAAGCTCCTAGAGCATGGTATGAATGCCTTAAGGATTTTCTCCTCAAGAACGGCTTTGAGATAGGCAAAGCCGATTCTACTCTCTTCATACAAAGAAATGGAAAAGATATTTTCGTTTGTCAAATTTATGTCGATGATATCATCTTTGGGTCTACTAATGATAAATTTTGTGAAGAATTTAGTAGGATCATGACCAAGAGGTCCGAGATGTCTATGATGGGAGAATTGAAGTTCTTTCTTGGATTTCAAATCAAGCAAATGAAGGAAGGGACTTTCTTGTGTCAAACCAAGTATGTGAAGGATATGCTCAAGAGGTTTGACATGGCCGATTCTAAGCCCATCAAAACTCCCATGGCATTAAATGGACATCTTGATCTCAATGAAGAAGGGAAGTCGGTCGACCAAAAGGTATTCCGTTCCATGATTGGCTCCCTCCTTTACCTTTGTGCATCTAGGCCCGATATAATGCCTAGTGTGTGCATGTGTGCAAGATTTCAAGCCAATCCTAAGGAGTGTCATCTAATGGCCGTCAAGAGAATCTTTAGATATTTGGTTCATACTCCTAACCTAGGCTTGTGGTATCCCAAAGGCTCCACTTTTGATCTACTTTGCTACTCCGATTCGGACTATGCCGGTTGCAAAGTAGATCGGAAGAGCACTACGGGACTTGCCAATTTCTTGGTAGGTCTTTGGTGTCATGGATCTCAAAGAAGCAAAACTCGGTTGCTTTATCCACGGCGAAGCCGAATATGTGGCGGTCGGTGCTTGTTGTGCACAACTCTTGTGGATGAAGCAAACGTTGAGTGATTATGGTTGCAAGTTTAGTAAGATTCCACTCTTGTGTGACAATGAGAGTGCTATCAAGCTAGCGAACAATCCGGTCCAACACTCCGGAACAAAGCACATAGACATTAGACACCACTTCTTACGGGATCATGAGGCTAAGGGTGACATTGCTTAACGACATGTTTGCACCGAAAGGCATCTTGCCGACATTTTCACCAAGCCTCTCGACAAGCATAGGTTTTGTGCTTTGAGGAGTGAGCTAAACATCTTAGATTCTCGTAATTTGGCTTGATTTTTTGCACATAAACCTGTTTGTTGCCTAGATAGGAAGAAAAATGTTTTACTTTATTTCTCTTTGTGTGTGTCTTACAAAACTTTGGATCTTTACATAGTGATTGGTGACTATAGCTTTGATTGATTGTTTGTGACTAGTCATCAACTCCTATGGATTCTCTACATGTCCATACTTCTCTCTACCAAAAATCTCTATCTAGACCCTCAATCAATCTCAAAATCTCGGTAAATAGCCGGTACAACCGACACAAGGTCGGTAGTACTGATAAAAGCTCTCTGTTGGATTTACTGGCGTTTCACGGTAGAACCGACGCCGTGTCGGTACTACCGGACCCCCCCGGTAGAACCGACTCGGGGTCGGTATACCGATAAGGCCTCTCTGTCTCAATTTCTGCAGATCGCCGGTAGTACCGACCCCCTGTCGGTACTACCGGTAAACACAGCTAGGCTATATAAGGCCCGCGGGCAGCACCTAGGGTTTCAGGATTCTTTTAACGGTTAGCCGCGCCCCTTCTTCACCCCTTGCTCAATCCTTGTGGGGATTCCAAAAACCAACCGTGCAAAGTGATTCTAGTCCACTTCTTTCGATTCTCCACCCTCCGAACATCCGATCCTCGCCGGAAGTTCGTCGATTCGCGCGGGAAGCATCTCAAGGTATTCATTCAAAATCTCTGTCGATCGATCTCCCAATGTAGTTGTTTCTAGAGGGAATGCTTTAGGGAATCATCATCTTATCCATCCCGGAACTCGTATCTATGTTTTTGTAGAATTTGGTTGGGTAAATCTCCGGATTCAAAGATTTTCACCCGAAATCGACCGCCATCGGTAGTACCGACCCCGTGTCGGTAGTACCGATGGGGGCCGTCACCGCAGCCCCTCTCTTGAATTGAGCCATCTCTTTCCATCGTCTATACACCCATCTTATGCACTCTTTTCTAATCCTCCAGATGGGTCGTGCCGGCAAGCAAGTGGTTCGCGAAGGATCCGATGAAGATGACGTTCCTCTCGCTCAAAGGAAAAGGAAAGGGAGAGCTAGTTATCAAGCCCCTCGTGGACGTGGTCGTACCAATCCACCAGCTGCTCCTCGTCAATCCAAGGGACAAGGTCATCGTGCCCGTACAAAGCAAGCTCACCAACCCGATGATCACTATGATGATTATGAGGACATCTCTTTGGACACCCTCTCATCCTTCATCCTTCGGCCATCCATCCCTCCTCGTCCGGCTACTCAAATGGGAATTGTCAGGATGGTGGATTACATAAGAGGGTCACACAATGTGTACAAGGAGAGGTATTCCGACCCCGCTCTTTGGCAAAAGGAGTTTGACGCGGACATCCGCTTTTGGCTTAAGTTCAATGCCGATTGGTATGAGTCCGTCATTCTCAGCAAGGACCACATGACCATTGATATGAAGTCGATCAACTGGGATCTTCTTAGGTCTCTTGACATTCCGGCCGTCAATGATGCGATTGATATTTGTCATGCCAAGGGGATGACCAATGTGATGGCAATCAACTATGATTGGAATGAAGAAGTGGTCGCCCAATTCTATGCCAACCTCTACATCCGTCGTGAGACAAGGACATTTCATTGGCTCCTCCAAGGCAAGCCCCTCTCAGTCTCATATGAGCGTTTTGCTCAAATCCTTGGTTTCCGTGAAGAGGATCTTGCTCGTCCCAAGCTTCATGGTGGGGAGTTTCCGCTTGACGATGTGAGATGGCCTTCCGTGTATGGAAAAGTGGAGTTTGGTACCACACATGGGATGAAACCGGTCTATAGGATGTTGAACCAACTCTTCTCGCTACACTCTCACTCCTAAGATCGGTGACAATACCAACATCTCCAATGTGGCAAAAGAGATTCTTGTGAGGATGGCACCGGGGAAGGAGGACTTTAGCATTTTCAACTTCATTTGGGAGGAAATCATTGTGTGTTCCGTGTCCGCCAACAAGAGTTGCCAATATGCTCCTTGGATCTTCAAGATGATTTGTGAGGTGGCGGGAGTTGATATTCTCCCCGACAAGATTCACTCTTGGTACAAGCCAAACAAGGGCAACATTGAGCGTCTTCTCAAGTTGGGCAAGCATGCTCCTCCTCGTCCCGCTACCGTGGGTGGCTCCTCCTCCGATGGCCCATCCTCCTATGAGCCACCTTCCTCCTCTCGTGGGCCATCCGCATCTCGAGGCACCGTTCCCCCCGGCAAGAAAAAGAGTATTTTTAACTTTCTCTCTCAAGGTCTCTTTGCTTGCTTCAATGTGGGAAAGCACAATGCACAGGAGATTCGTGCGCATAGGCAGCACGTTGATGAGCAGCTCATTAAGTTGGAGACACGTCAAAAGGCTTTGCTCGCTCAACACAACATCGAGCACTCTCCCGTCCGCGAGCCCATGGATTTTCCTCCCCCACCAAACTTCTACAACCCTTGGGAGATCTACGGCGACACCCGCATGATGTATGGAGCTCCCCCGCCGACATCGACGATGAGGACTTTGGTGGTGGTGAGACCGACGACGACGACTCTCCCCGGTGCCCACTCTCTACATATCTATATTGATTTTAGAGGCTCTTCTTTTGGGCGCTGAAGGCTAAAGGGGGAGTGAGCTCACAATTTACTCATGTGTGGGGGTGGGCTTGTATCTCCATATCCATCTATCTATCTATCCTTTAGTTGTGGACTTGTGTGGACTATTTGTGTATTTGTGTGGTGTAATGCTTGATGAAAAACCTAGAACTCTTTTAAATTTATAAGACCTAAATTGTGCTTGTGGTGTGAGGAACATTGTCTATCTATTTGTGATGCTTGTTGTTTCTCTCTTTATTGTTTTATATATCATGTCATATGCATCACGGTATATATATCACACCCATGCACGTGTGGATACAATTTGAGAGTGAAAAGTCTTCTAAGTGTGTGATAGGCATTTGAGGCCTTCATAAAAGTCAAAGCACACATTTAGGGGGAGTTTCATTTTCAAATTTGTCAAATACACACATCTTTTATAAAACCAAATTGTGGTTGTCATCAATCACCAAAAAGGGGGAGATTGAAAGTGCATCTTGGCCCCTAATGATTTTGGTGATAATGACAATCACGATTTGTGGTATATGATGCTTGGTCAAGATGTGTGCGAGGTCTTGAATGAATGAAACTCATATGGTTGATCAAAGGAAGGCCCCCAATTTCAAGTCATTGCTTTCAACTCAAATCAAGGCTTAATTTTATTTTATTTTTGAATTTGAGTATAGGAAACACCGTACTATAAAGGGGGATGCAAATCGATAGCCAAGACATGCTAAAAGTGCTCTAGAAGGGTATCCAAGTGAGTGAGAAGAGTTGAGAGTTGGCACGTGCACAAATGCTATTCTTTTCCCAAACTCTCGGCCACGGTCGGTTGTACCGACGCCATGTCGATACTACTACGGCGATGTCCCCTCGGTAGTGCCGACGTAGGGCCGGTATACCGATATGGCTTCACTGGCGAGTTTTAGCCAGGGGGTCGGTACTACCGACCCAGCGTCGGTACTACCGATAAGCCGGTACTATTAGGGTTCTGAAACCCCCCTCGGTAGTACCGACACCGTGTCGGTAGTACCGGGGTTACACGATTCTGCACAGCAACGGCTAGTTTTTTGGCCCTTGGTATTTAAGCCCCCTTCTCCCTCCTCACTCATTGCCGACCAACCACGAGACAAACACTTCCTTGAGCATTCACTCCACCTCTTCCCTCTCCTCTAGAGATAATCCTTGGTTCCCTTGAGCTAGGGTTTGAGTAGAGAGGTGAATTCTAGTGAAGTGGACACAAGCTTTGAGAGCTCCATCGTTTTTCTCCTTCTCGGGAGCACTTGAAGCATCTCCGGGCTTTTGGTTTGCATTTGTTACTCTTGAAGCTTGCTTCTAGACGGTTAGGCGTCGCCCGCGAGTGCCCTCTTTGTGTGGTGCACCCGGGATCGTTTGTATTGCCCTCTCCTTGGTGGAGAATTCTTAGTGAGCACCAATCTTCCTTTGTGGGGGTTGGAAGAGGAAAAGAGGCTCTTTGTGATAGCCCTCCCTTTGTGGGATCCTCAACGGAGAAGTAGCATCCTTTGTGGGTGTGAACTTCGGATTAAATCTTGTGTCTCCTTTTGCTTGCTTGAATTCTTTGTCTCCAACTAACCCTAGAAATTGTTTTTAGCCCGATCTGTAAATTGGTTCCTTTCCAACTCTTCTCTGTGGTTGCAGGTGGTTCTTAGCCTCTAAACTAAGACTTTGATTCAAGTAGATTTGCTAGAAACCCTGCAGAATTCAAATTTCATTTTAAGTCATTTCTGCTTGTCGGTAGTACCGACCTGGTACCGGTAGTACCGACCCCGTCGGTAGAACCGACACCACGTCGGTAGTACCGACAGGTGTTTTAACCGCTGCTTTTGTTTCAGAAATTTGAAGTGATCCTATTCACCCCCCCTCTAGGCATCACAAGGTCCTTTTCACGGCGACCGGTGCGCGGCGACGGCCGGGAAGTGGGGCAAAACGAAGAGGAGCTTGAGGGCAACTCATTCCGCTCCTCACCTTGGTCGGGGGACGGACCGTGGAGGGAGATCGACGACGGCGGGCGGTCCGCAACCGAGACGGCACGGGCGGCACCGGTGGTGGCGATGGAGGGCTTGGGAAGGAGGGGGGGAATTGATCGTGGCGGTGCGGGGTGCCACGGGGAGCCGCGCGAGCCCTTTTATAGGCGCGGGAAGGTCGGTTCGGGCGAGGATTTTTGAGCTCTAGGAGCTTCGATGGCCGCAATGGTGGTGGGGGAAAATATCCCGGCATTGACTCACCGGGGCCGAGGCTTCGGTGGGACCGGGTGTTGTTGGATGTGATGCGTCGTGCGGGTTCGCGTGGAGGGGGGAGTATGGTGGTGTGGTGGCGTGTCCCGGCGAGCAACGCCTTAATGGCGGTCGCCGGTTGTCGGTGGGGGAAGGGGCGTCGCGGCTCTGCTTTGCCGGCAGCGCGGGGCCGGCCTTGCGGGCGGCGCCGGCCGAGCTCGCCGGCCGTGCACGGCCCGGAGGAGAGGGGGGGGGGGGGGGGGGCGGCGGGCAGGCCCGGAGGCCGGGCGCGCACGCGCGGGGGGGGGGGCACCCGGTCGCGGCGGGCGCGGCCCGGCCGAAGGAGGAAGAAGGCAGGGAAAAAGAAAAGAAGGGAAGAAAAGAATAGGAGAAAAGAAAACGAGAAAAGGGAGAAAAAGAGAGAAATAGGAAGAGGAAAAGAAATTTAAAAAATGGGGAAAAATAGGAAAGAGTTTTAGAAAAAATTTGGAGAATTTCACGGGAAATTAGGGGAAAGGTTTTTGTGGGGTTTTTCGATTTTTCGGGCATCGACGGGATTTTCGGGACGGCGGTGATGGCGAGGTGGACCGGCCGGCGGGACAACGTCGAGCGAGGGATTCCGGCGTGGTGGCCGACCGCGGTGCCGGGGCGGCACGCGACGGGCGATGCCCCGGCGCGGGTGGTGCCGGCGGGGGATTCGCGGCACGCGCGCCGAAGTAGAGAAAGAGAGCGGCCGGGGTTTCGAAAGGGGTAAATGAGCTTAGCGGGAAAATTTTGAAAACACGCGTGATTTATTAGGTGATTTATTAGGAGCTAAAAATGCAGGCGTTACACCGTTGGAGAATTGCACCCATCCAAGGTGCCCCAACATATAATAAATGTCGGTGCTTCGAAGGACCGATACGGCGAACCGGAGAGGGGGGGGGGAGTGAATGGGAGCCGATATAAATTCTTGTCGAAGGAGATGGAGACTCCAACAAGACGAACTCGGCTTCCAACACACGTCTCCGACTCACTACCCAAGTTGGCCAAGTCCACGCAGCCACCGAAGTGCTACCGAACCTAGGAACCTACTCCCAACCTCACGGACTCGAGAACGCGGCGGAACACCAAAACTCGAGTCCAGCGACCAACACCGATCGGACCGGTGAGCACCACCGGTCGACCGGTCCATGCCGGTGAAACCCGGAGACTTCCACAAAATGGCTCCACACCGGTCGGCCGGTGCAACACACCGATCAAACCGGACTTAGCCGTAAAGCCCCAAAACACCAAACAGCCTACCGAGCTCCAAACAGACCCAAACTCGAAACAAGACAGCAACACGAGACAACAGCGAACACACCCAAACGTTCACCCAAATCGCTCCACGGACTTGAACAAGATTTTGGGGATAATAGGAACACCTCATGAGGAGTTCATAGCCATGATTTTGTCCACCAAAACTTGCCAAATCTAGAGGAATCGAAGAAATCCCGCCAAGAACTCCTCTAACCCTAGAACACCGAAAACCCCAAAATCGAGCTCCTTAACTCACGGATTTGGGAGGGGAATCAAAGACAAAAGAACCACAAAGGGTTCCCACATATTTCCCCCATCAAACCCCCAAGAGCAAGGTCCCGAAAACACACCAAGAAAACCACCAAAAGAGGGCTCCAAAAATCACCACCAAGAACAATCGGGGACAACTCAACAAAGCCTTGAAGAACCACGCCGAATCATCTATACATACCAAGGAGGTTTGTACAAGGTCTAGCTTGCCGCCCGATCATCCAAACCTCTCACAAAATCTCACCATGAAGCTCTCAAGCTAGTCCTATCGAAATCATAAGAAAATAGGAAGGGAAAATAGGAAAGCAAATGAACTAGGATTCTAAGAGATGGCTGCCATCCTCTCACCTCTTGGGTTATATAGGAGGCAACCGAAAGTCTAAAATACCCTTACTTAATAACTAGGGATACAAGCCCCTCAAGGGCGGTTTTGGAAGTCTTCGATTTTCTCCATCGGACGGATGCCGGTGACCGCACCCCGCTTAGCCTCAACGCAAGCCATGCGATCCCAACGCGTGTCCTCTCGCTTCGAAGATTCCGGACCGCGTCGTCGCACACCGGCCGGACCGGTGCTCCTCACCGGTCGAGCCGGTACCCACCGGTCGACCGGTCCGGAGCTAATGCAAGACCGTCTTTGGTTCTTCGGTCTTGGTTTTGTGGATCAACCAAGGAACCCAATGGTTTTTACGGTGAACCACTAGAAACCCCGCGAACTCGGTGTAGCCTCCGCCAATCGCCACTCATGACTCGGCTCACACGTAGTCCCGGCTCGACCTTGGTTTTGAGGCTCAACCAAGAAACCGTCCATGACTTCATCTTGTTGTTCATGCCACCATGCGGCTTGCATTTGACCCCGCCGGCCACCGGTCCCTCGAACGAAGCCTACTTGTCTTTTCCACACCTAGAGGCCTCACCGGCGACGACCTTTCGCACTTGTTCTTCATCCGCACCAACACCGGTCAAGCCGCAACCCGCACCCGCAATACTTAGCCAAGAATTAGTCCACACAACGTTGTTAATCACTCATCACACAAGGAAGCGACCATCCACCGGTTCTCGAACCACACATGGTCTTCAATCTCCCCCTTGATGAGTGCATTGACAACACCCACATAAAGTAACAAGAGAGAAAAAGAAAACGAAAAGAAACAAATAAAAGGAAACTCCAACAAGCGATCGAAAACCAAACAAAGGAAAAAGCAAGATCACTTGAAGAAGACAAGTCTCGGACCCCTTAGGCAAGGGCAACGGCTCGACACATCCGAGACAAATCTATGCTCAAACAAAGAGCACAAACCACCAAACCAAAGCTCGAAAAACCACGAAGAGCTCCCCCCCCGCACACATGCAAGCCCCCCCGAACCAATGCAACTCCCCCCGGATGAATGCATGCAAGACACCACTTGAAACAGGCAGCCGCAACAACTCGGCCCGACCGGTCGACCGGTAAACACCACCGGTCGACCAAAGTGTGCAACATGTGAACAGAACCGGCACTTGGACCGGCCGGACCGGTGACCTCGACCGGTCGACCGGTGCACACCAGAGCCCAGTAAATGGCTCGAAACCACCTGAAAACCTTCTAAATGCATCCAAGCAAGCCATTTCAAGCTCAAACTTCTCCCCCTTGTTGGCAATGCATGAATCAAGCCAAAAATGCAAAACTTTCAACCTAGAGCTTCTCAAATAGACAAAATTCAACATAGGATGCTACACATGTCCAAATGAGCAAGTTAGATACTCTATAGCTTCGTATTGACATCAACTACAAGATCACCAAGTTTCACAACCATTGAACGAAGTTAAGATGTATTTGGGAAATTTTGCGAAAAAATTTACCTCTCATGAGCAAAGTGCTAAACATGATCAAAACATGTCAAAATTGCAAAGCCACACAAACTTCATGCTAGGAGAACCATTCTAATCATAAGACCATCACAAACACCCACAAGCACCTCATGTCATGTAAAAGCCACCGAGCCATGTGGCTACTTCTATATATGAGACTTCTCATTGGTAGACACCATGCAACGGTTTAGCACCCAAAGCAAATTAAATTTAGCACATATGACATGGGCGCACATTTGCCAAGTATTTTACATTTTATTTTCAGCTTCAAACTTGGTACATGAAATGTCTTTGCGACAAAAAGGAACTTATGCCCCTTCACAAGATAAAGCAAGAGGGCTAAACATTCATGATGGCAAATGAGCCTTTGGCTCCATATGATCAATACGCTAGCTATCCAACCACAAATTAAGCATAACCAAGCCACTAAAACATGTCAAGATCATATAAAAGCATTTACATATGAGAGAGCATATATGTGACATTTTTCAAAAAACATAGACATCAACCATGGATTGCAAATCAAGATCATCAAGAGCCAAGCCAAACTAACCATGGCATACCAAACAAGCTCACAAAGACATACATATCATTACATGGTGAACAATGTACATAGGAGAAGCTTTTCCTAACCAATGCATATGATACAAAATGCATGCAATCTAAGATACAAGGATGCCTATACATCATGTTACATATGCCATGCCAAATGCAAGAAATGCACAAAGGAAAGCTATACATATGCTACAAAGGAGCTCCCACACACAAAGCTCACTAACGACCGACTCCTCGAGGGGAGGCAAAAAGGGCTCGACACCACCGGCAAAAGAGCAAAGGAGCACAAAACTCACAAGCTCCCCCTAAACACATGCACTAGGGCCAAAGAGCATACAAAGCTCACCCTACACACATGAGATAGAGAAGGAGCAAAAACAAATCAAGTGGCTTGACCAAGGCCACACACTCGAAGGTCACAAATTGGCTTACCTTGTTCATTTCTTCACAATTCACTCGTCCTTGTCCATCTTCCCAACAAGTGATGTACCTTGATGTCACCACCGGGATATGAGGCTGGAGAACCACCCCCGATATCAACCAAATGTTTTCCAAGCCATCCATCTGCAACTCAAAACCAAGAGCGAGAGCGAGCAAATGATTCAACACTAGGGTTAGTTCCAAAAGTGGCAAACCAGGTGTCGGGCCATTTCCTACCATGCCTATCGATACGGCGATCCATCCTGTCAAACCTAGAACCACCATGGGAAGACCACTTCGTCCCATTTGAGGGGTACGACTACCAAGAAAGGACAAGCGTGGTCCATAGCCCTTCCGAGACTCAAAACTGCGATCTCTCCCAAACTCATATTGATTACGAGGTGGAGAACATCCAGCAAACTCAACACCACCATGGTAACCATTACGAGGAAACCATCCCTCACTAACTAGAGGAGGACCAAAACCACAAAAAGAAGACCGTGGACCGTCCCTCCTCTCCAACTCCAAGCTACGACTCCTCTCATCCCCGTACTAAGCACGAGGAGGAGAACATCCAGCAAACTGATCACCTGCAAACTCTCTAGACCAACCACCAGAACCACGACCTCCAGAGCCAAATCTCGCACCTGTACGAGCACGAAACCCAAACTGCTGCTTGTCCAGGTCTGCACCGGTCTGACCGGTGCCTCTCACCGGTCTGACGGTGTAGCCCTGCCAGCAGCACGTCCAACAGGCTTTCGCTCTCCCCAAGCCGGAACTATCTTCACACTCGCCTTGGCCCTAGGCAACTGCACACGAGGATCAAGTACACCATTGGAAGGGTGGTACTTGTCCTTGTTAGCCCACTCCTTCGCCATTATCTCCTCTCGCTTCCTCTTGAAGCAAAACTCTCTCTTGTGACCATCCTTTCCACAAAAATCACAATGGAACAGAATTGGTCTAGGCTTAGACTTGGGATGAGGCTCTTCACAAGACTTCTCACTAGTTTTCTCACTCGGTTTCTCACTTGGTTTCTCTCTCGTTTTAATCGACTGGTTTGGCTTGGGTGCAAACTTATCTTTGTGTGGATTGTGGTGGAACTGAAACATTCCCAAATTTTCCTTCTCTCTCACAATCGCTCTCACCGACTTATCGAATCCCAAAGGCAATAAAAGCGCTTACAACTCACAATCATCATACCAAGCCGAGGTTCCCGACTAGACGACCAACTCAACACTTCACGCAACTTATTGTTCTCATCCCGCAAATAGTCAACACATTGTGCAAGTTCTAGATTCTTCATAGCATGCAACTCACAAGTAGAACAAGAAGTAGGAGTAGGCACTTTCAAATCAGCCTCAAGCGAAACAATGTGAGAACGAAGCTCAACAATTTTTTCATGCAAACCAAGGCAAGAAGTACATGCACCAAGCAAAGTGGGTCTAGATTGTAGCTCACCCAACTCAACCTAAGCACATCTAGTTCCTCACACTTGGAGGCATGCTTTTCCCTAAGAGTAGTCAAATCAGCTAGGAAAATAGAGCAATCAAGACAATCAACCTCATCGAAACCACGGGGCTAGCCTTAAGAGAGTCAATTTCAAGCTTGCCATCAAGAACCCGTGTTTCTAGCTCGACCACTCTAGTCCTAGCATCTTCAAGCAAAGCTCTAAGCTCCTTCCTAAGCTTCTTAGCCTCTCTAAGCATGTGATCGTGATTATCAAGCAAGTCAACCAACTCCTCATTCTCCTTACGTAAATAAGAGAGCTCATCACATGCCTCATCCTCGGAACCCAAGTCCGAGGCGTCCTTCGGCTTCTCTTGCCGCCGGAGTTGCGAGTCGGCGAGGTTGTCCTTGAGGCTTAGGCCCGTCACACAAAGGCCGTTGAGATATTTGCCGAGGTTCTTCTTCTTCTTGTCATCCTCTTCGTCTTCATCACTCGAGCTTGAAGACGTGTCCTCATAGTCGGACTTGATGTCGCTCGATCTCTTCATCTTCTCTCGAGCCCATGTCTTCTTCCCATGTCCATGGTCCTTCTTATTTGACTTCTTCCTCTTGTCCTTGAACTTGTGCTTGTTGTGACAACCCCACTCGAGATAATTCCGTACTATCGCCTAAACCACTCCATTTGGTCATTAAGCGATAATAAAGAATCATCCCGTTTAGTGTTGCCGGGATTACACCCGGTAAATCACTTGACAACACAAAGAGGATCGAACGTATGCATTAAAACTCCCACGAAGGAGAGTCCGAGTGCCTTACAAATTAATATCAAATCCCCGTAGGGTCCATTATTACAACATAGTTCTTTGACATGTAAGTAAATGGTTCGAGTTTATTAGAAACAACGGAAGATAACTAAACGATATGATCACATCATAGGAGGCATGTCCATGATGCAATCACTCCTCGTCATCCACCCATTCCGGCTCCCACCGGTGGAAGTTCTCCGAGCCACACATCACATGCATTACCCGGAACAACATTTATAAAGCAAGGCCGAGTATACTAATACTCGGCAAGACTTACCCATCTAAAAGAAAGACTTTACCTCTAATCATGCATGGCTTTTGGCTAATGGGTTTGTTTGCCAAAAAGCTACTAAGTGAATCGTTACTTTCACATTTTAGCTCAAGTTTTAGTAGAAGTAATCATTACTAGATATGCAGCTATTGCAACCAAGTTGTACAAACAATTACTCAAAGTAATAATCTTCACAAAGTTCCATCATAAAGGGATATCATGGCCGGTCGGATAAGTAGTCTCGGATGACGGTGAGAGGCCGACAATCGATTGATTCAAAAACCTTGCAAGGTGGACCCAAGCACATGGGAGGTGCCCTCACTAAGAGTTCACCAACCAAGCGGTTCCCGTCATTCCTCGGATTGGGATCGGATGCTACGTCTCAAGTACAAGGTTTATCGGGATACGCCACTAAGGTCACCCGGCCTCACGCAAGTACTTGAGTGGCGAGCCGGGGCCGCAGCCCTATGTTTAGTAGCGCAAAGTTCCCGCACCGCCTCATTTAGGTACTAGGCTTATCGTACCCATTTCCGACAAGTGCTTAGTACTTTCAAACACTTAACCAATGAAGCCATTGGACCGGAGCCCAATCCCATGCTCTTACCACATGAGCAATCCATTTAATTCATAAAGTGATTCCATAAAGGAGATCCTATTCTCGCGAGTGACGAACATCACTCGACTTGTACCGATCCTTAGAGCATAGCAACTAGCGACCTATCATGCTAGTAAAAGATCATAGGTACTTATGGATGATGCAACTAGGGTTTCACTCAACTCCCGAACATAAATGCACATAAGATAGCAATAATAAATTCAGAAGCTTGGAAGTAACCACATGGGTTAAATGATTAAACCGGGGCTTACCTTCGTCGGCACAAGCATACGGACAACCTTCCGGACTTTGGTCCGGTCTTGCTCCACGGTCACATAGTGCACGTCTCCTCCTCGCTCCCTCGTCCTCGTCGGCCGGCACGAGCATGTAGATACCGTCGGGGACTTCTACACGGGAAATGCAATGCAGTGATTAGGAGGGTGATTAATTTAATTTAATTCAAAAACAGTACTAAGCGACCACTAGGAGTACATGGATGGCCATATTCACCTTAACAAAGGTATTTAAACATTTTACCTTTTAAAAGGTAATCAAAAAGCTTATTTAGTCTTCTCTTTAAGGTGATTGTGTGCACAACTATAAAAGAATATTTACTTTAAATACAAACAGCAAGGAAAGTTACTTTTATGCCACAAATTACTTTCCTAACTCATTTATATGACTCATGCATGAAGGGATTTGTTTTTCCTATTTTTCCTTCACTAGTTTAATCTAGTTTGCACTCTTTTAATCAACCAATCACACTTCAAATTTGCCCAACAGTGCCCCCTGGTCCTAATGACCAGGAAACACCTAATTGGACAAGCAAGCACAAGTTGATCCACCGCAAACATAAATGCACACAAATAAAGGCATTTCTATCTAGCACCTAAAGGATTAATACATATAAAAATAAGTACAACAACAATGAGACCAAACTTTCTCCTACACATGCTTTGGCCTAAAAAAAAGCCCAAGGAACCAGCAAATACACCTATAGCTATTATAGATCTTGACCTATACATTTATGATTAAAAACAAGCATAAATTAAGAAATAATATTTCTAACAGAGATAAAATCAGGATAAAATCACCATAGGTGCATTTTGGTATAACATGACAATAGCCGGAAGTTGGCCTAAAAAATAATTATAATTTAAGCTACAAAAATCATCTAGGCAGATTTCTCAATATCACAAGATAATTTATATAACAAGATTCCTTTAGTAGCTTTGTGCAATTTTTGGCACAGGACCTACACATGCTAGTTCCCACAACATATCCAAAATACGGATCAAGATCATGCATGGATTTTACAGAAGCATAGATCTAGGGGTTTCACATTTCAAATTTTCAAGCAAAAACTAAAACTCAAAAGTATATACATGCTTTGGGAAAGATGTAGTTCTAGCTACACCGAGCGCAACAAAATTGGGTTTGCAATTTTTGAATTTTTCTATGATTTTATCTCGAATTTACAAGACGCCGCTAAAACACTTAAGAGATGAAGAATCATTTTGCACGCGGACCCCTCGCCAACTTTTGAAGGTTCACAATTGTGCCCTTGGCCTTCCCCACCGTACCCCGACGGCGGTGGTGCGGTCGCCGGCAGCGAGGTGAGGCTCGGGGAGGCAAACAAGCGAGCAAGGAGTGCGATTGGACTCACTAGAGATCGATTGGCGGCGGAGGCTCGGCGGAGATGTCACCGGCGAGCGGCGGCGGTGGAGCAGTGGCAGCGCGGCCGCGGAAGCTCGGATTTCGTGAGAATAGGGGTGGAGCTCAACAATGTGCAGCACGGGTAGCTTCGATGTAACCTAGTCGAGGTCCCGGAAAGGTTGGTTGGCTTGGAGCTCAAGCGGGGAGTGGGGCTCGCCGGAGGCCGCGCGGCGGCGGCCGGGAAGAGGTTGTGCTCCGCGCGCGCGGCGGCTCGGCTAAGGCTACCGGTGCACGCGTAGGCTCTAGCCGTGTGAGGAGAGGGGCTAGGCGCAACACGTTGGCGTCGTGAATGCACAAGGCGGGGGGAGCTCACCGAGGCGGCACCTATGGCGGACGGCGGAGCTCGGGCGGCGGTGTGCGTGCGCGAGGAACGAACGGGGATTTGTTTATATAGTCGTGGGAGGTTGGTTGCGAGTTGGTGATGTCACCCCGGTGACCGGTCACGCGTGGTGTGGGCGGCATTGCTCGCCGACGTGCGGTTGCCCCGGCGGCCAATGGCGAGCGGCGGGCGGCGCACCGACGATTGTGGCCTCGCCATTTGGCACCCCCGGTGGCCGTGAACGTCACACACGGGAGCACACCGGCGCAGCGCAGGTGACCGCCGGACATTCCGTCCCCTCGGCGTGCGCGCCCGACGCGGGTACGGCGCATACGGCGCGCGCGGCCGACGTGTCATCCCCCCGCGCGACGTCGTGCGCGGGAGCTCGGTTTGCACGATCGGCTTGATTTACCCCTTTTCCCATCGAATTTTCTCTAGATTTCAAAATAGAAGTGGCTCGAACTTTGAACACCGAGTTGTTCAACAAGGTACCAGCTTCAAAAGTGCCAAAGGATCTAGGGGGTTTTTTCTCACTGGTTCAACCAGGAACGGCTGTGCAAGGTGGCAAGAAACTTGGCGCCCAGTAACAGTGCACCAGCGCATGTTTTTGCATTTTTCACCATTTTGCACTCAAAATCAGCAATGCCATTCTTCAAGAAAGTTGTGTGCCTTGCAAAACTGCACATGTTTCCTATTGGATGAATTTGAAGTGTTTAGGGAAATTTTGGAGAACGTGCCCAAGTCCTAGATTGACACAAGGAGGTCAAAGGGGGCACTAGGGTTTTGGGCTAGGGTTTTGACCAAGAGTTGACCCAGGGTTCTCAAGGGTAGTTAGAGGAGTAGTTAAGAGTGTCATTAGCACAAATCACCCCTAAGCAAAAACACGGGGTGTTACGGCCTACCCCCCTTAACGGGAATCTCGTCCCGAGATTCGAAATCAAGAGTACGTGAGGAGAGTTCACTTATGAGTTTGACTTGGAAGAAAGTCGTGGTACTTGGTGTTTAAAAATTGCTCGGTCTCCCATGTAGTTTCTTCTTTAGTGTGGTGACTCCATTTGATCTTGTACATCTTCACCTTTTGTCTCCTAGTTTGTCTCACTTTTCGATCCAATACTCTCATTGGATACTCGCTAGGGATAGATCCGGTTCTATTTCTCGCATTGGTCTCCTCAATTATTTGTGCTTCGGAATCTACTCACACTTCTTTAGTTGCGAGACGTGAAACACGTCGTGCACTCGCGGATAGTCGGTCCGGAAGTTGAATACGGTAGGCAACCGTACCAAACTTTTCGGTGACTTCATAAGGGCCAATATAGCGTGGAGCTAATTTCCCTTTTACACCAAAGCGTTGCACGCCTTTGGTTGGAGATACCTTTAGGTACACGTAATTACCAACTTCAAACTCTCGGGGAGCTTTAGCTTTGTCATGATAACTCTTTTGTCTCATCCGAGTCGCTCTCAAATTTTCTCTAATCACACCCACTTTTTCCTCGGCTTCTTGTACTAGCTTGGGGCCAAATAAGGTTCACTCTCCCGCTTGTGACCAATTTAACGGGGTATGACACCTTCTTCCATACAATGCTTCAAACGGGGCCATCTTCAAGCTAGCTTGGTAACCGTTATTATAAGCAAACTCGCTAGGGCTAAGCATTTGTCCCAAGATTTGTCAAAATGAATGACACAAGCTCTCAACATGTCTTCCACTATTTGGTTCACTCTTTCCGTTTGACCATCATTCGGGGGTGATAGCCGGAGCTATGGATTAGCTTGGTTCCCAACGATTCATGCACTTGTGCCCTGAAGTGAGCAACAAACCGAGTACCTCGATCCGATAAAATAGTCTTTGGAACACCATGCAAGCGCACTATGAGGTCAACATAGATTTCCGCATAGCGCTCGGCCGAATAGGTAGTGTGGACGGGAATTGTCGGGGACAGCCTTAGGGGTCCCCTTTAACAACCGGGAAATCCCTACTTAAAACCCGCAACAAAGTCAAACACACTTCGCCTAACCATGCGAGATACGGCCCACGCCGCAAGGACCTCAACGGCCCACCAAGGCGGCCCTCTTGAAGATCCCCTCGAGCGGACTTCGCCTCGCTCGAGGGTGCGCGCCCCCTCGAGCGGTGCTCCGTCCCGTTTGAGGGGGTGCGCTTCCCTCGAGCGGGCTCCGCCCCCGCTCGAGGGTTCGCTCCCCCTCGAGCGGGCTCCGCCTCGCTCGAGGGTCCGCCCCGCCCTCGACCGGGGTCCGCCTCGCTCGAGGGCGCCCCGCTCGCGTGCGCCCGCCCCCGCACACGGGCATTTAACGCCCCGACACCGGCGGGACAGCCGCCATCATGCGCCGGGGCTCGCGCCCGTGCCGCCGCACCAACTCCCCAGAGGGAGCCCATCCCCATCACTGTGGGGAGGGACCGTGCGCCGCGGCCGGTGTCAGTCCCGTGACACCGTGCGCCTGCTCCAGTACGGCTAACGCGCCGAGCCCTCGAAGGGGGGCCGGCTACACCCTCGATTTGCTTTCTTGTGACCCTACAGGGTTAGGTGGAGGCGCTAGGCCGGAGGAACGCCATCCCTGCCACTGTTACGGCATGGCCGCCATCCCCGCGCTTGCGGTGCGCACGCCCGGCGCCGTAGCAACAACTCCTTCACGTAGCTAGATAGCGTGGCGCGCATGTGATTCGCTCCCTCCTTGATCTATAAAAGGGGGACGAACCCTCCCCGCCGCGGGAGGAGGAGGACGAAGATGACACGAGCACAACACAATTGGAGACAAAGCCGCACCACGCACTTGCTCTCCAATTCTCCCACAACATCTCCACCATCACACCGGGGACTTGGAAGCCAGGCTTCCTCTCCCGCCTTGCTTGTAGCAGCCCCACTACAGGCACCCCCAGTGCTAAGTAATATAGTGCCTTGAGCACGCCACTGCTGGACGTACGGCCCCCTTGGCCGGATCCAGGATAAAAACTCTGTGACACTTGTTGCTTAGCATCGACCATTGAGGGATAGACCGTGGCGCTTATTACTGGTTAGTGTCGGGACCACATTCCGCACCGACAGTTGGCGCCCACCGTGGGGCGATCTGAGCGCCTAAGGTCAATCCGTCAACTCCCTCCATGGTGATCCGCACCGAGTACCGCGGTACACGCCACCGCATGGGCAGCTCGGACCCCCTCCCCCGCCGGGTTCGAAATCCGGTTCGGAGGCCCGAACTTTCGGGCTACGAGGAATGGCTACCTCATGCGCCTCACCAACCGTGAGGAGCTCCGCGCGCGGCGCCGGGCCGGGCCCGCCCCGGTCCCCGCCGCACGCACCACCACGGCGCGGTACGCCCGCAGCGCGGATGCCGCGGCCCGTCGATGCCACGACGCCACCGCCGCTCCGGGTTGCGTTCGCGCCGGGCGCGGTCCGAGCGACGGCAGCCGAGCGCGCCGCCTCTCGGCACGCGCGCGCCCGCCGCCACGATCTCCACCATCCCGGCAGACGCCGCACGGTCTCCGACCGCGCATCCCCATCGGGCCGCGTGGTGCCACGACGGCCTACAACGCAAGCATCAACACCACGATGCGCGGAGGTTCCGCCCCGGCCGTCACGTCTTCATCTCCGGGATCCCGGCGCCTCGCCGGCCGACGAGTCGTCCCCGGGCTCCCTCGACACGTTGCCGCCCGCCAACCGCCACGGGTACGCGAATGAGACTTCTCCGGCGTGCCGGACCCGGGCCATGTTCGACGTTTCCTTGACGCTACGGACCACCGGTTCTGGCCGTTCCGACGACCTCCAAAGCACCGGGAGCTACGACCCCGCGCGGGAGTGCTACGCCGTCATCGCCAACGACCCGCCCAATGCCGCCGCCGCGCGGTGGGCGCGGGAGACGGGGAGATCACGCCTGCCCCAGGGATCGCCACACGCCTAGCCGCAGGGCCAAGCGCTCCTACCGGGCCGACGCCGACGCGCAACCGGCCCAAGCCCGCGAGCTCGAGGCCAAGCCGGCGGAGGAGCACGGACGGTGCGGCCGCTCCACGCCTCGATGGCCGGAGAAGCCTCCGCTCGCGGCGAGCGCGTGCGGGAGCCGGGCGCACGTGCCCGCGACCGCATCAACGCCGACAACCCCCGACATGCCGCCGCGGCAAGTTAGAAGCTCGTTGCCGCCGCAACGCTGCTACGGGCCATGCCGGCACCCTCGACCCCTGAGGCACGAGACCTGCACCGCGAGGTGCGGACTCTCATCGAGCAAGCGGCCGTCCGGCGGGCCGAGAGCTCGGCGTCGCGCATCCGCCAACAAGGGGATGCGCGGGGTGACGGGCCGCACAAGGGGGCGAACCCTCGGTCCACGCGGGGGGGGGAAGCGGCGGGGCGACCCGCCAACTCGGGACGCGCGCCGGCCAAGGAACGGCTCCTTGACACGCGCGGAGCTGCGGGACGGTGACACTCGCAACGTCATCAACGCCCGCCGCACGAGCAAGGCGGACGTGCGAGCGGCGCCGATGGGCTACCACCCTCGACGGGGCGGACGCTACGACAGCGGCGAGGACCGCTCCCCGACGCCGGGAGCCCCCCGGGACCCGTGTGTTCGGCCGGGAGATCCGCGCGGCGGCCCTTCCCCCGCCGCTTCCGCCAACCCTCGACCATTGTCAAGTACAACGGGGAGACGGATCCCCGCGTGTGGCTCAACGACTACCGCTTGGCTTGCCGGACCGGGCGGGGCAACGAGCGACGAGGTCATCATCCGCAACTTGCCCCCGCACCTCGGCGATGCGGCCCGACATGGCTCGAGCACCGCTCGCCGCCCAAATCCACAATTGGGACGATCCGGTCCGCACGTTCGTGGGCAACTTCCAGGGCACGTACGTGCGCCCCGGGAATTCCCGGGACCCGCGCTCTCCGGCACACGTGAAGCCCGGCGAATCGCCGTGGGACTTCATACGGCGCTTCTCCAAGCGCCGCACGGAGCTCCCCGGTGTGGCGCAATCCGAAATCGTGCACGCCTTCCTCGAGGGCACCACATGCCGGGACCTCGTGCGGGAGGCCGGGACGCAGCCCGCCCACGGACTCCAACGAGCCGTTCGACATCGCCACCGCCTTCGCCTCGGGGAGAGGAGGCCGTGGGAGCGATCTTCGACGGCAAGAAGGGCAAGCGCTCGGAGGACGCGCCCGCCGAGGGCGCAAGTCCGGGGAGCCCCACCCGCAACGACAAGCGGGGCAAGAAGGGAAAAAGCCGCGCCGCGAGGCGCGCGAGCGGGGCGCGACGGCGGTAATGCCGAGGCCCTCGCCGTTGACCCGGCTCGACGAAGCCCTGGATCGGCCCCTCGAGGCCCGGGGTGTTTGACGACATGCGTCGAAGAAGCCATGTCCTTATCACAAGACCCCAAGAACCACACCCTTGAGCAAAGGCGACATGCTCAAGAAGTTCTATGGCCGCGCCGCCGCGAAGGAGGCAGAGGCCAAGAAAGACGGAGGAGATGGCGACGCCGGCGGCTTCCCCGCCGTGGAAAACGTGCTCCTCATCTTTGGGGGGCCCACCGTCGACATGTCGACCCGCCGCCGCAAGAAGGAGCGGCACGAGGTCCTCGCCGTGGAGAAGGCGCCTCCCTCCTTCCTCAACCGGTCGGAGGACGCCATCACCTTCGGCCGGGAGGACCATCCGAACCGCGTCCCCAACCCGGCCGCACCCGCCGGTGGTCGACCCCATCATCGGGAACGCGCGGTTCTCGAAGGTCTTGATGGACGGAGGCGCATCCTCAACATCCTCTACTCGCATACGCCGCGCTTGATGGGGATCGGGTTGGACCCGCCGCGGCCCGAAGACGAAGCCGTTCCACGGCATCGCGCCCGGCAAGCGGTGTCCGGCCCCTCGGCGCATCGACCCGCCGGTTTGGTTTGGCACCGCGAAGAATTTCCGCAAGGAGATCCTCACCTTCGAGGTGGTGGGGTTCAAGGGAGCCTACCACGCTATACTTGGGCGACCCTGTTACGCCAAATTCATGGCGGTCCCCAACTATACCTACTTGAAGATGAAGATGCCAGGACCGAACGGCGTCATCACCGTCGGCTCGTCCATCGAGCACGCATTCGACTGCGATGTCGAGTGCGTAGAGCACGCAGAGGCGCTGGCGCTGGACGAAGCGCTGGTAACCACTTTGGAGAAGATGGTCAACGACGACCTCGACTCGCCGCCAAGCACACCGGCACGTTCAAGGCCGCGGAGCGTACCAAGGAGGTCCCCCTCGATCCTTCTGCCCCCGAGGGCAAGGCGTTGAGGGTCAGCTCCACCCTCGACCCCAAATAGGAAGTGGTGCTCGTCGACTTCCTCCGCGCCAACGCCGACATCTTCGCGTGGAGCCCCTCGGATATGCCGGGCATCCCGAGGGAGGTCGCCGAGCACTCCCTTGACATCCTCGCCTCACGCCCGCGCCGTGCAACAACGGCTCCGCCGCTTCGACGAGGAGCGGCGACGGCAACCGGAGCGGAGCCGCGGAAACTTCTCGAGGCCGGGTTCATCAAGGAGGTGTTCCACCCAACGTGCCCGTGCTTGTAAAGAAAAAGAGTGGGAAATGGCGGATGTGTATAGACTACACCGGCCTTAATAAAGCATGTCCTAAAGTTCCTTTTCCTTTGCCTGTGTATTGACCAAGTCGTCGATTCAACGGACGGGTGCGAATTGCTTTGCTTCCTTGATGCTTACTCCGGGTATCATCAAATAAAGATGAAGGAGTCCGACCAGCTCGCGACTTCGTTCATCACGCCGTTCGGGATGTTCTGCTACGTCACGATGCCATTTGGCCTCCGAAACGCAAGTGCAACGTACCGCGCCGCATGCAAAGCACGTTTTCGAGAGACCACATCGGGCGGACGGTCGAGGCGTATGTGGATGACATCGTCGTAAAGACCAGAAGGCGGATGACCGGTTGGCGACCTTGGCATCGCGTTCGGTTGCCTACGGGCCAATGGGGGTCAAGTTAAACCCCGAAAAGTGTGTCTTTGGAGTGCCGCGAGGCATGCTCCCGGGATACATTGTCTCCCAACGGGGAATCGAGGCCAACCCCGAAAAGGTTGCGGCCCTCGAACGAATGGGTCCAATCCGGACCTCAAAGGGGTGCAAAAGGTGCCGGGGTGCCTTGCCGCCTTGAGCCGCTTCATCTCGAGGCTCGACGAGAAGGGCCTCGCACCTCTATCGCCTCCTCAAGAAACACGAACGCTTCTCCCGGACCGCCAAGGCCCGGGACGCGCTCGACAAGCTAAAGGCGTCCTTAGCGCACGCCCCTATTCTCACGCCGCCGCAGACGGCGAGCCCCGCGCCCCTCTACGTTGCCGCGACCACCCGGGTGGTCGCCGCCGTGATCATCGTGGAGCGCACGGAGGAAGGGCACGCTTTACGTGTACAGCGGCCTATCTATTACATCGGCGAGGTCCCGTCGTACACCAAGACGCGCTACCCCCCGTGTCCGGAAGTTGCCGTACGCGGTAGTCCTTGCGCGGCGCAAGCTCCGCCACTACTTCGAGGCCCACCCCCGTCACGGTGGTCTCCTCTTTCCCGCTGGGGGAGATCATCCGCAACCCCGACGCCGCGAGGGGGATTGCCAAGTGGTCCGTAGAGCCGATGGGCGAGACGCTTGCCTACGCCCCGCGCAAGGCCATCAAGTCTCAAATCTTGGTGGATTTCGTCGCCGAGTGGACGGATACGCAGCCGCCGCCCCCGCGCATCCAAGCGAGGCCGGGACTCGTTCTTCGACGGCTCGGTGATGAAAACGGGGGCGAGCGCGGGCCTGCTCTTCATGTCACCCCTTGGGGAGCACATGCGCTACGCAAGGCGCCTCCACTTCCCCGCGTCTAACAATATGGCCGAATACGAGTCCCTCCTCTCGTGGTCTCAAAATCGCCATTGAGTTAGGCGTCAAGCGCCTCGATGTGCGGGGGGACTCGCAGCTCGTAATCGATCAAGTCATGAAGAACGCGAGCTGCCATGACGACAAGATGGAGGCCTACTGCAAAGCCGTGCGAGCCCTCGAGGACAAGTTCTACGGCATCGAGCTCAACCATGTGCCCCGCCGGTACAACGAGGAGGCGGATGAGCTGGCCAAGATTGCGTCCGGGCGGATCACCGTTCCCCCGAACGTTTTCGCGCGCGACGTTGCTCAACCCTCGGTCATCTTCGAGCCCCACCCCTCGAGTCACGCTGAACCCCTCGGGGGCTCCCTCGAACCCAACGGGTGCGGAACCCATGGACGAGGACCCCTCGAACGAGGCGTACGTACTCTCCCTCCTCGAGGGGTATGGCGCCACGGAGCCGACGTAATGGACATCGAGCCGCCTCCCCGTCAAAACGGACCGGCGTGACAAATACATTGCCCGGATGGCTCGAGGGGGAACTCCCCGCGACCGGTCCGCGGCCGGGCGCATCGCCGAGATGGCCAAGTCTTTTGCCCTCGTTGACGGCGAGCCGTACAAGCGCGCCGCCTCGGGCATCTCGCAGCCGGTGCGTGCCCATTCCCGAAGGGCACGAACTCCCCGCGGGACATCCACGCCGGGATCTGCGGCCATCATGCAGCGCCTCGTACCCTCGTCGGCAATGCGTTCCGCCAAGGCTTTTACTGGCCTACCGCGGTTGCGGACGCCAGCGAAATCGTACGCACCTGTGAAGGGTGCCAGTTCTACGCCCGCAAGTCCAACCTACCCGCCCATGCCCCGAGAACATCCCCGTAACGTGGCCATTTGCCGTGTGGGGGCCGGACATCGTTGGGCCCCCGCGGAAGGCGCCCGGGGGCTTTACCCACTTGTTGGTCGCAATCGACAAGTTCTCCAAGTGGGTGGAGGTGCGCCCCATCACGAATCTCGGGGCGGCAGTCGGTAACTTTCTTCACCGACATCGTCTACCGCTTTGGAGTGCCGAACTCCATCATCACCGACAATGGGTCCCAGTTCACGGGCAGGAAGTTTTTGGAGTTTTGCGACAAATACCACATCCGTGTGGATTGGGCGGCTGTGGCACACCCACAGACCAACGGCCAAGTAGAGCGTGCCAACGGCATGATCCTACGAGCCTTAAGCCTAAAATTTTCGACCGGACTCAACAAATGCGGGGCGAAAATGGCTCCAAGAGCTACCGGCGGTTGTGTGGAGCCTAAGGACCACCCCCGAGCAGCAGCCACCGGGTTCACCCCGTTTTTCCTAGTCCATGGTGCGGAGGCCGTCCTCCCCACGGACTTAGAATACGGATCGCCCGGGGTTCGAGGCTACGACGAGGATGCCAACCGGCCGAGCCCGCGAGGACTCGCCGGATCAACCGGACGAGGCACGCCTCGTGGCCTTAATGCATTCCGCAAGGTATCACCGATCCCTAAGACGCTACCAAGCACGCAAGATACGTCGACGGGACTTCAGCGAAGGGGACTTGGTCCTAAGGCTACGCCAAGACAACCGAGGGCGCCACAAGCTATCGCCCCCATGGGAGGGACCCTACGTCGTGGTGAAGGTATTCAAGCCCGGCACGTACAAGCTGGCCAACGAGGACGGTGAAGAGCTCACCAACGCTTGGAACATCCAACAGCTACGTCGCTTCTACCCTTAGCTAGGATTTCCAAGTACTTTTATTGTAAAAACCACATGACCAACGCCCCAGTTGGTAACAACTATGTAAATGCTTCAAGTCTAATAAAAAGGACAACTCGGCTTTCCCCTGAAACCCAAGTTACCCTCGGGGGCCACGCGGGGGGGCACCCCCCCCCCCCCAAAATGGTCCCATTTTCGCGCAAAAACAAAAGAAGCACGCGCTAAGTTTGTTTTCTACTTCAACCCCGAGCAACGATTCGAACGGGCGCGGGCGGCCTAGCGGAAGGAGCGCACGAGCCGAGATAGCCTACGCCGCGTGGATATGGCCCTTCTCTCTCGCCTCCAACCCAAAGCGAGGCCCCCGCGAAAATCGAACTCCCCCCAACTAGAATCTACTCGGGAAGAAGGAGAAACAAAAAGCGTAGTAAACAAAAGACTTCATTTCGACAGACGTTTATGTCAAAAACAACTCGTTCATTTACAAAGTCCGTGAGGCCGGAATACCGATACACACATAAAAATGGGCCTAGCGCCCACTGTCTTCGAGCGGGGAGGAGCGGCGGCGTCAACAACGTTCGGGAAGAGGAACTCCTCGAAGGCTTCGCCGAGCGACCGGCGGCGTCGGCCGGCGAGCGCGTCCACACGCTCCATCGCCACCTCGTCCTCGACACCCTCGGGAACGACGTAACCCTTCGCCGCGCCTCGAAGTTGACCTCGTAGTGGGATCGAACCACTCCGAGGGCCTTCTCGGACGCCAAGACGCAGCCGCCGGCGCATCCGCTCGGTGCCGTGGCCGCCAAGGGCGCGCAGTGACCGGCCGCCGAGCCGCCCCCGTGCCTCGCCCTCCTCCACGGCTTGGGTGTCTCGAGGGCCGCACCACGCAGGCTCCCGTAGCTCCCGGCTCGGAGGAGTTATAGGAAGCCCGCAAGGCCTCGGCCGCTCAGCCGCATGCCCCAGAGCGGTGCGCAAGCCTGGAGTCACCAAGACAAGAAAGAAATCAGAAAAAGGAGTGCGAATTCCCAAACGGAAAACCAACCAAACAAGAGTCAAGCAGCAGCTCACCTTCGACTTGCTTCCTCTCCGCCTCGAGGTCGCGGCGCACGGCCTCGACCGCCAGCTCGAGGCGCTTGACGGTCTCACCTTGCTCCTGGAGGGCCAGCTCCTGGTTTGCATTTGTAATGCTGAGCACAATCAGCTCGCCCTCGGCCTTGGAGAACGCGGTGTTCCGCTCCTCCGGCCGACCTCGCGCCGCCCCGCGAGCGACGCGCTCCTCGCTCCCGCCGCCGACCGGCGTCGACGAGGGCGGCTTGCTCTTGCTAGAGCCGCCCCTTAGCCCCCTTGGCGGGCGGTGCGCTCGCCGAAGCCGCTCCTCGGCCGACGACGAGCGCCGCGACCTTGGCGTCGCGGGCGCCTTCAAATTGTCGGCCTCCTTGGCCCGCCGCTCCCGGCCGCGCGCCCGCTCCTCGGCCCGGCGCCGCCGTGCTTGCGCCCCCTCGAGCGACGAGAGGAGCCCCCGGTTCTCGCCGCGGACGCCGGCCACCTCCGCCTCCCGGTTGGTTGCCGCCGTGCGCATCTTCTCCGTGTCCGAGCGCGCCGCCGCGCCGCCTCATCACGGTCGATGAGGGCCGCGCGGACCCGCTCGAGGCTAGAGCGGCGCGCCGGTCCCCGCTCGAGCTCTCGGGGAGTTCGTCGCGCCGGGTCACGGCCCGTACGCCGGCCCGCCGTCCGGGGGTCCCGAGGGCGTCGGCAAGCGTGTCGAAAGCGCCGCACCGCTCCCGGAGCCGGTGGACCTCGGCGTTCACCCGATCGAAGTCGTCGTACTTGTCATGGGCGCGACGCTCGAGCTCCCCGGCACCCACAAATCAAAACCCGTAAGTGCCACGACACGAGGCGGCGCACAAAAATGAGAGAAAGAAGAAAACGAGCATCGACGCCCTACCCGGAAGACGCGCCATGCGGGGGCCGCCATGGACCCTCGGCGCCTCGTTCGGGGCGCGCGGTTGAGCGTGGCGCCGTGGCTCGGAGCTCTCCCCGCAGCTCCCGCTCCCCCCGGTGTCGGCAAACACGGGTGGGGATCGCCGCCGGCTCCCTCTACCGGGCGGAGTGGCCGGCGCGGGAGGATGAGGCCTCGGCGCCGTGTCCTCGATATCCCTCCACTATGTGACCCTCGTGCCGCCTCACGAGGGCCCCTCCCCGGGGCTCGGGGGAGCGTGTGGGGAAGCTAGCCCACCGGTCCCACCCCGGCGGCGGGGAGTCGTCGTCCGGAGACCTCCACCACCTCCGCCCGGAACCACCGGCGGCGCCGCCCTTGCGCCGCCCTCCGCCGCGCGCCTCCACTTGCGCCTCCACGGCCGCGGGCACTTGACGCGGCGCCGCGGCCACCGCCTCCCGGCCGCGCCCCCGCGGCGGCAGGGCGCCCGGCCGCCCTCCTCGCCGGCCACCACCTCCGGCCGTGCCTCCGCGACCACGAGCGCCGCCACGGGCTGCACACGCTCCGCCTCCTCTCGCAGCCGGCGCCACGGACCGCGCCTCCGTAGCGGCGCCCTCCGTGGGCGCGCGCTCCGCCACGGCCGCCGCCGCGGCCGCGCCCCCACAATGGCCGGCGCCGGCCGCTCCTCGGCGACCACCGGCCGCGCCATGGCGGGCGATCTGCCGGCCGAGGCCTCGAAGCCTCAGCCGGGCTTTGCGAGCTCTCGCCCGCCGCCGCCATGCTTGCCCCCGCCCGCGACGCCCTCGACGAGCGCCGCCGGGTGGGGATGGATGCGTCCGCCCTCAGCACCTTGGCCGGTGCGAGGGGAGGCACAGTTGGCACCACCCTGCGCAAACACAAACAGAAAGTTAGAATGCCTGGTCGTCACAAAACCAAGCCAAGCGAAAAAGCGAGCTCCTTACCTCGAAGAGGAAAAGGCGCGTTTCCTTTTCCTCGTAGCCTCAGCGGATGTGGCCGGCGTGGCCGGCACGCTCGCCGCCGCGCCTCCCCGACGACGCCACCGCACGCGCGGGCCCCGCCTCGCACGCGAGCACGCTCACCCCCCGCGCGCAGGCGCGCATGCCGTGCGCGCCTCCACCGCGCGCGCGTGCCGCCCCGTTGTCGATTGCCGGCGGCGGGCGCCGTTGCGCCCGCCCCTGGGCGATGCCGCCCTTGCCACCGGAGCCGGCTCCGGCGACGGGGGCGCAGCTCCCACCCATCGAGGGGCCCTCCCCCTCGGCCCTCTTCCTCTTCGTCCTCCTCCGAGAACGAGTACTCCTCGGTCCCCGGGAGGAGAGCCCCAATTCCTCGCGCCGCCGGTACTCCGCGTTCCGTCGCTCGCGGCGCTCGTGGTGCCGCCTCGCGCGCTCCCTCTTGCGCGCCGCCCGCTCCTCGCTCCCCGTTGGCCGCGCCGCCCGACAGAGCGCGCGGGAGTCCGGGGTGGGCGGAACGGACTTCGCGGTGGTGAAGCTCACCACCGCATGCGGGAACGACAAAGACGCGTCGGAGGCGGAGGCAACACCAAGAACTAAAAAGGAATCAAGAATCGAACTCACCAGCGGGCCGGTGGGGAGCATCTCGATGTCCCACGGGGTCCGGTCCGGGTGCGCCAGCATCCGGGTGTCGACGGTGTTCCGCGCCGGGTGAGCGCGTACGGCCGCCCGAGGGGGGTCGGGAGCATCCGCGACCTCGCCGCGGCGCGACGGGGTCCGCCTCCTCTCGTCATCTCAAAGATGCAGAGCGGCCTCTCCATCGAGGCACGACCCGCCGGTGATGGAGGAAGGCAAGGACGCTCGCCGTGGTCGGCCCTCACGCCGTCGGGCTCCTCGTGGCGGCCAAAACCGAGTCCCCGCCGCCTCCGATGCCGGGGCGTGGACACCCCGTAGCCCCGGGAGGCCGGGCTTCTCCTTGAACACCCGACCGGTGTAGGGGGGGGAGGCCGGGCTCGGCGTTGCGCGGGGAACCATCCCCGCTCCCCACCGGCGTTGTTCGTCGTCATGGTGCGGGGGATGTAGTCGTCCTTGAACCGCGCCCGCGAGGTGAGTGACATCCCGCCGGCACGCACCGCGCGGCGGGTCCTCGGCTCCGTCGTGGGCTGCGTGAAGAGCTCCGCGCGGAAGAGGTGTACCCGTAGCTCCCGCTTGATCGGGGATCCCCGATACCCCTCGCAGGGCGCCCACGAACGTGGCCGCCGCGAAATCGCGTTGGGCGCGAAGTTGTGCAACTCCACACCGTAGTAGTGGCACAACGCTCGCATGAAGCGGCCGCGCGGCGCGTTGAAGCCTCGCTCGTGGAAGCGGACAAAGCTCACCACATAGCCTTCGGCGGGTTGGGCGCGCGGTCCCCCGCCGGCGGCACTATCCACTCCGCCGGCGGCCATCCTCATTAGCCGCCAACCGGCCGGCGGTGACCAGCCTCGCCAAGGGCCGGCCGGGTCACCGTCGACCACTCCCGTGCGTACGGGTCAAGGATCGTGAGGGGCCGAGGTGGCGCCATGAGGAAGGGCAAAGGATGCGAAGAACGAAGGACAGAAGAGGAGGAAGAGCTCTAATGGCGAAGCCGCACGGTGGCAAAGGCAAGGCGGGGAAGAAAGCATGGGGGGCTAAAATGGTGAAGCGCTAAGGTAAAAAACCGCCATTTCCCCTTCTCCTCTCGATTTATAAGCCGCGGGCGAGCTCTCGGGGCGGATGTCCCGCGCGCGTTAACTGCAGGGAATCTTCTCTTCTCGCTGGCGAGCGGACCCCACCACGACCGCAGCGGCCACATCACCGTAAACGGGCCATCATCACGGTGAAGACTAGCCGGGGCCGTGGCAGGCGGTCACGTCCGCCTGCCCACGCCGCCCACTACGCGCGCGCGCGCGGCCGCGACGCCTAAAAAGGCGCGCCCGCGATGCGAAACCGCAGCCTCTACTGTGGAGCATTTAATGGCCGTGTCCCTTGTAAAACAAGGAGAACCCTCGAGCGGCACGGACTCCTGGCTCGGGATAAATTCAGCCCTCGAGCAGGTACAAGCGTGAGAAGGTCGCCCCGAGGCCCGCCCCGAAGTAAAGCGGGCATCGCGAGCATCCATGCCACGTAGCACCCTCGAGCGGCACGAGCCCCTGGCTCTAGACAAAGTCAACCCTCGAATGGGTACAGCGTGAGAAGGTCGCCCCGAGACCCGCCCGAAACAAAGCAGGCATCGAGCACCCATGCCACGTAGGACCCTCGAGCGGCACGAGCCCCCGGCTTTAGACGGTGTCGCCCCTCTAAAGGGTACAGGCGTGAGAAGGTCGCCCCGAAGCCCGCTTGAAACAAAGCGGGCATCGCGAGCACCCATGCCACGTAGGACCCTCGAGCGGCACGAGCCCCTGGCTCGAGACAATATCAACCTTCTAAAGGGGCACAAACGTGAGAAGGTCGCCCCGAGGCCCACCTGAAACAAGGCAGGTACCACGAGCACCCATGCCACGCTGTGCTGCTGACCAACGCCTCGAGGGCTGGCACGCCCGGACCCCTCGACGGCCGCAAATGCAAAGACGGGGCTGCCCAGGCGCCGCCCCGCACGGCCCTACTGATCAGAGGTTCGAAGCCTGACCCTCGACGGGTTCGAACAGGCGCCCCAGATCGCGAGTCAGGGACGACGAAGGCACGCACATTCGAGCCGTTCCACGAGCCCATCGGCTCGAGGGTGCCCCACATGTTGTGTTCGAGAGCCGGCCGAGGGCGCCTAGCCGGGGATCCCACCGAGGGAGAGCTTCCGCGCCCTCGGTCCCTATCGAACGGGACCGAGCCCCACCTAGCAAACCCACGCAAGCGCTTCAATGGACGTGTCTCCGGACCACGCAGCCCTACCCTTATCGAACGGGGCATGGGCGTCCACTCGAACCACCCACTAGCGGCTCAACGAGGAATCCGCAATTTGCGACCCGCTCGATGGGAGTTGCGGAAACCTCACCCTCCGTCCCGCGGAGGGACGGCGAGGGCGCGTTAAGAAACAAGTCGTAATGCTCTACCCGATCACCTCGAACGGGCCCAGGCTCGGGGGCTTGACGCACGGCTACACCTCCTTGGTTTGCACCCGCCGGAGACACGGTGCCAGCGCGCGCGCGTCACCGAAGCCGGCCGAGATATTGCCGACGCCGGTTGACACATGTGCCACGCCCTCCGACCGGTTCTCATGGTTAACCCCCGCGAAGCATCCATGCTCCCGCAGGCTTCGGAGCTAGACGCCGCGGGTCCGCCGACGCGGCCCCACGGAAAGCGTTCGCAAGACAAGAAGGGAAGAACGTCCTATCGTAGGTTCCGGCATCCGCGGGAGCCTCAATGGCAAACCCACGGATGCTCGGGGGCTGCGTCGGGGACAGCCTTAGGGGTCCCCTTTAACAACCGGGAAATCCCTACTTAAAACCCGCAACAAAGCCAAACACACTTCGCCTAACCATGCGGGATACGGCCCACACCGCAAGGACCTCAACGGCCCACCAAGGCGGCCTTCTTGAAGATCCCCTCGAGCGGGCTTCGCCTCGCTCGAGGGTGCGCGCCCCTCGAGCAGGCTCCGTCCCGTTCGAGGGGGTGCGCTTCCTCGAGCGGGCTCCGCCCGCTCGAGGGCCCGCTCCCCCTCGAGCAAGCTCCGCCTCGCTCGAGGGTCCGCCCCCGCCCTCGACCGGGGTCCGCCTCGCTCGAGGGCGCCCCGCTCGCGTGCACCGCCCCCCGTACACGGGCATTTAACGCCCGACACCGGCGGGACAGCGCCATCATGCGCCGGGGCTCGCGCCCGTGCCGCCGCACCAACTCCCCAAGAGGGAGCCCATCCCCATCACTGTGGGGAGGGACCGTGCGCCGCGGCCGGTGTCAGTCCCGTGACACCGTGCGCCCGCTCCAGGATGGCTAACGCGCCGAGCCCCTCGAAGGGGGGCCGGCTACACCCTCGATTTGCTTTCTTGTGACCCTACGGGGTTAGGTGGAGGCGCTAGGCCGGAGGAACGCCATCCCTACCACTGTTACGGCATGGCCGCCATCCCCGCGCGTGCGGGCGCACGCCCGGCGCCGTAGCAACAACTCCCGAGCGGTGAAACGTATTGGGACCGGGACGCCGTTTTACCTACTCCCCGTACTCCATACGGGCCAACGTCGGCCGGCTCCCTCGAGCCCATCAGAAGACATCACCGCCATCCGCCGCCCTTCTACCCTCGAACCGCCACTGTTCGGGTACAAGATAGGCCATGATGGCCGGATCGCTGCAAGGATCGTCCGGACGGCCGCCCACTCTACAGCATAGCATGCCACGCCCCTTCACGTAGCTAGATAGCGCGGCGCGCATGTGATTCGCTCCCTCCTTGATCTATAAAAGGGGGACGAACCCTCCCTGCCGCGGGGGGAGAAGGAGGACGAAGAAGACACGGGCACAACACGATTGGAGACAAAGCCGCACCACGCACTTGCTCTCCGATTCTCCCACAACATCTTCGCCCATCGCACCGGGGACTTGGAAGCCGGGCTTCCTTTCCCGCCTTGCTTGTAGCAGCCCCCACTACGAGCACCCCCGATGCTAAGTAATATAGTGCCTTGAGCACGCCACCGCCGGACGTACGGCCCCCTCGGCCGGAACCGGGATAAAACTCTGTGTCACTTGTTGCTTAGCATCGACCATTGAGGGATAGACCACGGCGCTTACTACCGGTTAGTGTCGGGACCATATTCCGCACCGACGAGAATGAAGTGAGCGGTCTTGGTAAGTCGGTCCACTATTACCCAAATGGAATCATGCTTCCGGGGCGTGAGAGGTAACCCGACAATGAAATCCATGCTTATATCGTCCCACTTCCATGTAGGAATGGACAATGGTTGCATTTGGCTCGCGGTCTTTAGGTGACTAGCCTTGATCCTTTGACATGTATCACAACCGGGACACATACTCGGCTATCTCACCCTTCATGTTTGACCACCAAAAATTTTCCCCGAGGTCTCGGTACATTTTGGTACTTCCGGATGAATGGTGAATTTAGAGAGATGGGCTTCATCCAAAATCTCCATCCTTAGGTTCGATCCCGGGGAATAACTAATCTTTGACCGAACCAAACAACTCCCTTGTCATCCCTTCGGAAACAATCGTACTTGGGGTCTCTTTCTTCTAACTTCGTTTGATTTTCGGACATCTTCATCGATGAGTTGAGCCATAGCAATTCTCTCATGGAGAGGAGATTCAATCGTGACAAGATAAAGATCACCATGCTCGACCATTTCCAAGTTAAGCTTCCTCATTTCTTCACATAAGGTTTCATTATACGGCTCTAACGTCACATAGTTGCAATGTTTGCTTTGTCGGGATGATAATGGACTTCCAAGTCGTAATCCTTTATCAATTCCAACCATCTTCTTTGCCTCATATTCAAATCGATTGAGTGAAAATATACTTGAGACTCTTGTGGTCCGTGTAGATATTGCGGCGATTACCCATCAAGTAATGCCGCCAAAGTTTTAAGGCATGCACTACTTCGTCGCTAGCTCTAGATCATGAGTAGGATAATTCTTCTCATGGGGTCTAAGTGCCCGTGAGGCATAGGCAATGACTCGGTTTTCTTGCATAAGAACGCAACCAAGACCAAGGCCCGAAGCATCACAAAACACCTCAAACGGCTTGGACATATCTGGTTGTGTCAATACGAGAGCCGAGGTTAAGTGTTCCCTCGGGGTATGGAAGGCTTTGTCACACTCCTCACTCCACACAAACTTGACACCTTTCTTCAATAGTTCGGTCATGGGTTTAGCTATTCTAGAGAAATTCGAATAAACCGACGGTAATAGCCTCGCTAGACCCGGAAAACTGCGGATTTGATGTACCGACTTGGGTGGCTTCCAATCCATGACTTCCCGCACCTTGCTAGGATCCACGGAGATACCATCCTTTGAAATAGTGTGACCCAAGAATTTCACACTATCCAGGTCGAATTCACATTTAGAGAACTTGGCATAGAGTTTGTGACCTCTCAATCGCCGCAAGACAATGCGAAGATGCTTCACATGCTCGGCTTCATTCTTGGAATAAATGAGGATATCATCAATGAATACCACTACGAACTCCGTCCAATTCATTCATGAAGAGCGAGTTCATAAGCTACATGAAATAGGCGGTGCATTGGTGAGACCAAAAGACATCACCGAAATTCATAAAGACCGTATCCGGTGGAGAAAGTCGTCTTCGGAACGTCACTTGCTCGAATCTTAATTTGATGATAGCCGATCGAAGATCGATCTTGGAAAAGGCGGCACCAGCCAATTAATCAAACAAGACATCAATGCGGGGCAACGGATATTTATTCTTGATTGTCACCGCATTGAGTGGACTATAGTCAACACACATCCGCAAACTACCATCTTTCTTTTTCACAAAAATAGCGGGACTCCCCCAAGGAGAAGAACTTGGGAAGATATACCCTTTATCAAGCAATTCTTGCAATTGATTCTTCAACTCGGCTAGCTCTTTGGGTGGCATGCGGTAGGGTCTCTTAGAGATGGGGGCAGTGCCAGGCTGAAGCTCTATGACAAATTCGACATCTCTGTCTGGGGGCATACTAGGCAAGTCATCGGGAAAGACATCTGGGTACTCACACACAACTAGGATGTCTTCTAGCTGGACAGTTGCGGCGGCATAGGAACAAGGATTCATGCCTTCTACCTTGGGCAAGTACAAGATGGTTTGACCACTAGTAGGGGAATGGATTTCTACTCTTCTCGAGGCAATGCCCAAGACAACCTGATGTTGGGTTAACCAATCCATACCTAGGATCACATCGATACCCTCTAAACTTAAGGCTAAAAGGTTTGCGGGAGCAATTTTGCTACCTAACTCCAGTGGCACTCTCATGACTAAATTGCCAGTGGTAACTCGCCCACCCGGCGTGGTTATCAAGAAAGGTCGGTTCATATGGCAACTCTTTAATCCCAGCTTATTCAAAATCTTCTCATTTATAAAACTATGAGTTGCACCAGAATCGAATAAGACTTTAACGGAAAAGCCTCGGATAGAGAATATACCCGTGAGCACCGCTGCTCCTTCCGGTGTGTTCACCATGGAGGTATAGTTCAATTTGCCCTGTTTGACTTGCACCATGGGTTTCTTGCCTTGGTTCCCATGACAGAATCCTGAGCCTCCACCTTGTTTGTTTGGCTTGGGTTTGTGACACTCATTGATATAGTGCCCCGGCTGCCCACAATTATAGCAGTGACGATCCTTAGTAGCACTGTTGTTATTGTTGTTGGCTGGGGGTGCACTAGGCTTGTATGGCTGCTGTTGTGCCTTACGGAACTGGAAATTCCCCGGACGGCTTGTTCTCGGACGGGGTCACCCTCTAGTGTCCATTGAAGATGATCGGGGAGGACCCCGAGTACCCTTCTTGACAAAGCGGAATTTCTTGCCCGACCCACCGGTAAGCGGTGAATCCGGCCCGCCTCTTCCTATCCTTTCCGGGCTTTTGACATGGCATCCTCTTGAGAAATGACCTTGTTCACAAGGTCATGATAACCGTTAGGCTCATAAAGATTAAGCCTCTCATAGAGATCTCCATGTAGCCCATCACGGAAATGCTCTATCTTCTTGGCATCGTTGTTAACGTGATGCCCACCATACCGACACAAGGCATTGAACTTCTTAGCATACTCATACACCGTGTTAGAACCTTGCTTTAAAGCAAGCAACTCCCGCATCTTTCTATCCACGAGACCTTTAGGAATGTGATGTTCCTTGAAGGCCTCGCTTGAATTCAGCCCACGTGATTTGATGTCCCGCGGGGATCATGGTCTTGAAATTCTCCCACCAAATCAACGCTGCACCATGGAGTTGGAGGGCAGCGAAGCTGGCCTTGCGCTCTTCTGAGCAGGGCAAGGTGAACACAGAACTTGGCCTCAATGGCCCCGATCCACGCATCGGCAGCCGGTGGCTCCTTGGTCTCCTCAAAAGTAGGGGGCTTCATGGCATAAAAGTGCTCATACTTGGTGACTCGAGGCTGGCCATCCATATTCTCCCCACGGGGATTGTTTTGTAGCTACCGAGCAAGCTGCTGCTGCGTTTGCAAGAGCTGCCGCATCAACTCGCTTTGGGTGACCATAAATTGCTCTTGAATGGTCATGTTGGCGGGGAGGAGGCGGAGCGTCACTCCCACTTGCACCAAAGCCATTGAGAGATGCACGGGTTTGTCCCACCATCTGAAACCCATGAGGTTTTCATTAGTCACATATTCACAAGCTTGTTTACAACATCCACAAGAAGAATATGCAAAACGAAAACTCATAGCATCAATTTGGTGAAACCGAGACAGCGGAGAGGAGTTGTTAGAAAATTCATAACTCTCTGCCCTTAATAGGAAAAGCTCCCGTTTTTGGTCAGCAAGTGAAAAATTTAGTAAGCTCCAACATTGGTATTCAACCCGAGGTCCAATTCCAACGTTATCATGCCCAAAAAATTCCAACACCGAGGTTCTGCCTAGCTGTTTTTACCGGAGGCCGAACTGCACAATTTCCGCTATAATTCTCGGTACGCTTATGCAATGGTGGTGAATTTTGGTGAGCATAATCTCCACAACATAACACACAAGGTTAGTATTCAACACAAGGCGAAACTTTGATCACAACAACCCTAAAGCATTCATTAAGAAAAGACACATAAAGTGTTCATCCAAGCATTACATGATGCAAAGTCTTTGGATCGACTACACACTTATGTACAACAAAAGGTCATCATCCGTACTCTCCGAACAGCCTCTACCCTTATACAAAAGCTAGCCGAGGAGGCTAAACTAAGAGTACATGATTGTCTTCCAAAAGACAACTGCTAAACCACTAATAGCCCACAACGGAGCCAGCACTAGTATCCGGAGAATCGGGTGGTGGACCACCCACACCGTCCTCGCTCAAGCCCGAAACTCCCCGAAGCTCGTCCGGAGCGGGAGGCGAAGCCGGTGGTGCGATCGGCGGCCGCTGCCCCTAGTGGGCCATCACCTACCACACCTCCACCTCTATCTCCATCTTAGCTACCTGGTTCGCATCTCAACCACGTTCTGCACCAAGGCAAAACGCTGGGCCTCAGTGTGAGCTAGCTGCACCTGAGTCATCTCGAGAGCGTGGTCTCGGGCGTACAGCTGCTCTGTGAGCTCGGCACGCTCCTGGTGCCACTGGATACGCTCGTCCTGAAGCGCAACAATCTCCTCGCCGGAGGTGAGCAACGGTCCGTCGCTCGTGCGAAGGTCGAGGGTGAGGATATCCCTCATCGCTGTGGAGTCCATCAACACAACTCGCAGCATACCCCGAGTGGAAAGACGAAACACCCGCATGTGGTACACCACCTCCAACAACCTCGAAGCTGGTGCACAATGACCTCTGGAGGGTCCGTCGTGAGCAACACGTCGGTGAGCGAGATACGCTCACGCCAAGCCGGGTCAAGTGGGTCCATGGTCGGGAACAACCCCAGCGTAGTAAGCATCACCTCGTCCGGGTGCTGCTCTCAGAAGGTGTGAAGGATCCGCATGGTCGCGGACTCAACCGACTCGACATCGCGGTGAGCAAAAAACATCATGCTCAAGTCTGCCCACTCCGGGTGCTCGGGGTGGGGTAGCACGGTCGTGGTCGTGCGGGCGTAGGGAACACCCTGGTCCCAAAAAGAGAGCACCTCGTACAGCGGCGGCGTAGTGTAGCCCACCTCACTGAGAGTCTCCCACAAAATGCGGGGAAAACCCTCCCAGTGAGGGGCATCGGTACGAATGGTACCGTCCGTGTCGATCTCGTAGATTGGTGGCTGCACCATCTGTACAAAAATTAGGGACTACACGTTAGACATCAAATGACATCAACACGAGAAAAAGGGGTAAAATCTGGTAGGTATGAACAAAAATTCATAACATAAAAACCAGGACCCCAAAAATTCCCAAATTTTTGCAGCAACTCAATGACATAATTATGCACACTTTTGGTGTTCAAAGGTAGATCTAGATTGGATTGGAACATACTCGAAAAATTTCATTTGCAGGGATGCTGCTCTGAAAAACAGCAGAACAGATACTCACTAAACTGAGCATAACTCTCTGCAGAAATTTCCTAAAATCCTGAGAAATTCACAGTAGATGCTCAATTTGCAAAGAAACAACTTTCTTAAAGGATGTCTAGTCAGATTCCTGACAGATTTGGCTACAAAAATTGAGAAATGACAGAGACAGAATCTGCCAGAAATTTCCTAAGATCAAGAGAGAGGAAAACCTTATCTAAGATCAAGGAATCACCCTAGAAAAATTACTCAAGCAAGTAAGGACAAATTTTAGGTTCAACAAGATTTTAGTCATGAATGCATACGTCTTAAACGACTTCACACACATGGATCCAAAAGACGTAGTTAGTGCCGGTGGCAGGATTATAATCGGCTCTCCTTATAATATCTAGTCGGAGCTACTGGAATCGTACTTAACGACTTACGAGATGTTGTTAGTGTACCTGCAGAAAACGAACCTTTCGTGCCAGCATGCCACGAAAGCGTCCACATACATTACCGTTCACTATAGCAACGGTATCCATGCGTCAAGCCGCTGCATGGACAACATCCAACCTCGGACACCCTCCATTTGAATGGAGTGTATCCTTGCCTCGCATGATCGACATGCGGAATGCACACGTATGATAAACGTGGCGACACCACAACTTATATCTAGACGCGAAGATGGGATCCGTGGAATGGATCACTCCATCAACCCTCGCAATTCCCGTGATGCGGAACAGCACACGTATAAAACACGTGGCTCATCTAGTTTGGTTGTGCAAGAAAGTAAGTGTGACATAAAGTAAAGTGCTTTGAAAGTTAGCAAAGTAAACCATAGATTCTTATGCCACCTTAAAGCCTCATTCGTTTCCACAGATCAATTCCGATTGGAATGAATAAATACAACAAGAAAATCATGATAGTAACTATAAAAGATCCGGATTTATTCCGGGTCGAAAACTAATTTGCTCATGATAGGTACACCAAAAGGCTCGGAATCAATCCACTAGTCAAGAGGTATGGAGCCAATCCGGCTCTATGGTCTCTTGTTCTACCTATCATGATTGGTAAATTAATTTTTGATCCGGAATAAATCCAAGTCCATATCATAATGTTCTTCATGCATTTATTATTCCTACTGGATTGAATCTCACGAAGTGAACAAGCCCTAAAGAACACAAAATTCCCTCTAGGGCCTCTCGATCTAGATCATTCCTTAATGATCCAACGGATTTTCGTAATCCAATCCATCTTGGCAAGTTTTATTGTAAATCGTGTGATTAGTATTAATCTAATCACTCCGGTGCATACAAGTGCTCGATACCAGCTGTGACAACCCCACCCGAGATAATTCCGTACTATCGCCTAAACCACTCCATTTGGTCATTAAGCGATAATAAAGAATCATCCCGTTGAGTGTTGCCGGGTTTACACCCGGTAAATCACTTGACATCACAGAGAGGATCGAACGTATGCATTAAAACTCCCACGAAGGAGAGTCCAGAGTGCCTTACAAATTAATATCAAATCCCCGTAGGGTCCATTATTACAACATAGTTCTTTGACATGTAAGTAAATGGTTCGAGTTTATTGAAAACAGCGGAAGATAGCTAAACGATATGATCACATCATAGGAGGCCTGTCCATGATGCAATCACTCCTCGTCACCCACCCATTCCAGCTCCCAGCCGGGTGGAAGTTCTCCGGGTCACACATCACATGCATTACCTGGAACAACATTTATAAAGCAAGGCCGAGTATACTAATACTCAAAGAAGACTTACCCATCTAAAAGAAAGACTTTACCTCTAATCATGCATGGCTTTTGGCTAGTGAGTTTGTTTGCCAAAAAGCTACTAAGTGAATCCTTACTTTCACATTTTAGCTCAAGTTCTAGTAGAAGTAATCATTACTAGATAAGCAACTATTGCAATCAAGTTGTACAAACAATTACTCAAAGTAATAATCTTCACAAAGTTCCATCATAAAGGGATATCATGGCCAGTCAGGTAAGTAGTCTCGGATGACGGTGAGAGGCCGACAATTGATTGATTCAAAAACCTTGCAAGGCAGACCTAAACACACGGGAGGTGCCCTCACTAAGAGTTCACCAACCAAGCGGTTCCTATCATTCCTTGGATTGGGATCGGATGCTACGGTCTTAAGTACGAGGTTTCTCGGGCTACGCCGCTAAGGTCACCCGGCCTCACGCAAGTACTCGGGTGGCGAGCCCGGGCCGCAACCCTATGTTTAGTAGCACAAAGTTCCCGCGCCGTCTCATTTCGGTACTAGGCTTATCGTACCCATTTCCAACAAGTGCTTAGTACTTTCAAACACTTAACCAATGAAGCCATTGGACCGGAGCCCAATCCCATGCTCTTACCACATGAGCAATCCATTTAATTCATAAAGTGATTCCATAAAGGAGATCCTATTCTCGCGAGTGACGAACATCACTCGACTTGTACCGGATCCTTAGAGCATAGCAACTAGCGACCTATCATGCTTGTAAAAGATCATAGGTACTTATGGATCATGCAACTAGGGTTTCACTCAACTCCCGAACATAAATGCACATAAGATAGCAATAATAAATTCGAAGCTTGGAAGTAAACACATGGGTTAAATGATTAAACCGGGGCTTGCCTTCGTCGGCACAAGCGCCGGACAACCTTCCGAACTTTGGTCCGGGTCTTCCTCTACGGTCACGTAGTGCACGTCTCCTCCTCCCTCGTCCTCGTCGCCCGCACGAGCGTGTAGCTACCGTCGGGGACTTCTACACGGGAAATGCAATGCGTTGATTAGGAGGGTGATTAATTTAATTTAATTTAATTCAAAAACCGTACTAAACACCACTAGGAGTACATGGTTGGCCATATTCACCTTAACAAAGGTATTTAAACATTTTACCTTTTAGAAGGTAATCAAAAAGCTTATTTAGCCTTCTCTTTAAGGTGATTGTGTGCACAACTATAAAAGAATATTTACTTTAAATACAAACAGCAAAAAAAAAGTTACTTTTATGCCACAAATTACTTTCTTAACTCATTTATATGACTCATGCATGAAGGGATTTGTTTTTCCTATTTTTCCTTCACTAGTTTAATCTAGTTTGCACTCTTTTAATCAACCAATCACACTTCAAACTTGCCAAACGGTGTCCCCTGGTCCTAATGACCAGGAAACACCTAACGTTATCCTACACATGCTTTGGCCTAAAACAAGCCCAAGGAACCAACAAATACACCTATAGCTATTATAGATCTTGACCTATACATTTATGATTAAAAACAAGCATAAATTAAGAAATAATATTTCTAAAAGAGATAAAATCAGGATGAATTCACCAGAGGTGCATTTTGGTATAACATGATAACGACTCTGAAGTTGGGCTCAATAATAATTATATTTTAAGCTACAAAAATCATCTAGGCAGATTTGTCAATATCACAAGATAATTTATATAAAAAGATTCCTTCGGTAACTTTGTGCAATTTTTCGCACAGACCTACACATGCTAGTTCCCACAAAGCATATCCAAAATCCGGCTCACGATCATGCATGGATTTTGCGTAAACATAGATCTAGGGATTTCACATTTCAATTTTTCAAGCAAAAACTAAAACTCAAAAGTATATACATGCTTTGGGAAAGTTTTAGTTGTAGTTACACAAAGCACAAAAACTCGGGTTTGCAATTTTTGGGTTTTTCTAAGACTTTATCTCGAATTTACAAGATCTTTCGCTAAAACACTTAAGAGATGAAGAATCATTTTGCACGCGGACCCTCGCCAACTTTTGAAAGTAGACAATTGTGCCCTCGGCCTTCCCCATCGTACCCCGGCGGCGGTGGCGCGCTCACCGGTGGCGAGGTGAGGCTCGGAGCGGCAAACAAGCGAGCATGGAGTGCGATTGGACTCACTAGAGATCGATTGGCGGCGGAGGCTCGGCCGGAGATGTCACCGGCGAGCGGCGGCGGCGGCGGAGCAATGGCGGCGCGGCCGCGGAAGCATGGATTCGGTGAGAATAGGGGCGGAGCTCAACAATGTGCAGCACGGGTAGCTTCTTTGTGACCTAGTGGAGGTCCCGGAAAGGTTGGTTGGCTTGGAGCTCAAGCGGGGAGTGGGGCTCGCCGGGAGGCTGCGCGGCGGCGGCCGGAAGAGCTTGTGCTCGGTGCGTGCGAGGCTCGACCAAGGCTATTGGTGAGCGCGTAGGATCTAGGTGTGTGAGGAGAGGGGCTAGGCGCAACACGATGGCGTCGTGAACGCACAAGGCAGGGAGCTCACCGAGGCGGAACCTATGGCGGACGGCGGAGCTCAGGCGGCGGTGTGCGTGCGCGAGGAACGAATGGGGACTTGTTTATATAGTCGTGGGAGGTCAGTTGCGAGTTGGTGATGTCACCCTGGTGATCGGTGCACGCGCGGTGTGGGCGGCATTGCTCGGCGATGTGCGGTTGCCCCGGCGGCCAATGGCGCACGGTGGGCGGCGCACCGGTGAGTGTGGCCTCGCCACTTGGCACCCCCCGGCGGCCGTGAACGTCACGCACGGGGAGCACGCCGGCGCGGCGTAGTGACCGCCGGACATTCCGGACCCTCGGCGTGCGCGCCCGACGCGTGTACGCGCGCGTACGGTGGCGCGGACGACGTGTCATCCCCCGGCGCGACGTCGTGCGCGGGAGCTCGGGTTTGCACGATCACTTTGATTTACCCCTTTTCCCATCGAATTTTCTCTAGATTTCAAAATAGAAGTGGCTCGAACTTTGAACACCAAAGTTGTTCAATATGTTACCAGCTTCAAAAGTGCCAAAGGATCTAGGGGGTTTTTTCTCACTGGTTCAACCAGGAACGGCTGTGCAAGGTGGCAAGAAACTTGGCGCCCAGTAACAGTGCACCAGCGCATGTTTTTGCATTTTTCACCATTTTGCATCCAAAATCAGCAATGCCATTCTTCATGAAAGTTGTGTGCCTTGCAAAACCGCACATGTTTCCTATTGGGTGAATTTGAAGTGTTTAGGAAAATTTTGGAGAACGTGCCCAAGTCCTAGATTGACACGAGGAGGTCAAAGGGGACACTAGGGTTTTGGGCTAGGGTTTTGACCAAGAGTTGACCTATGGTTCTCAAGGGTAGTTAGAGTAGTAGTTAAGAGTGTCATTAGCACAAATCACCCCTAAGCTAAAGCACGGGATGTTACACTTGTCGTGGTTGTTCACCTTCGGACACTCGGCGAAATAATGTCCGGCCTTGCCGCACTTGAAGCATGTCCTCGTGTTCCTCCTCATGTTCACCCGGTTCTCGTGCGGCCTCTAAAACCGCATCGTCGGGAGCGCCAGCTCGTCCTCTCCAAGAACGTCGAACTCCTCATCTAGCATAGACATCAAAGAGGACAAAGAGAACATCCTGGTGGATGGGTTAGTGTTAGCCTTTCCTTTCGAACCACCGACGAGGGCAAGACTATGAGAGTCAGTCGGGCCCTCGAACTTGGCTGTCATGCCCCTATCCACCTTAGCCGACTTGAGCTTCGAGAACAGCTCGTTCACTGTCAGAGTGTCATATTTCTCCGATTCCACAATGGCCTTGAACTTTCCACCCCAAATCGTACGATCCAAAGAGTGTAAGAGCTTGACGACTCTATCATGATCATCGTACGGGAGCACGTCCACATTGTCCCTCATGTTGTTCACAACCACCGTGAACCTTTGAAACAAGGCATTGATGGACTCACCAGGGAGATGAGTGAAGTTCTCGTACTCTCTCCGGTAGGTCGCATACATCCGACCCCGAACCTAGGCATTCCCAACATGAGCTTACTTTAACACCGTCCAAATTCTACAAGCCAAGTTCTCGGTGTGCACCCGATCGAGCTCAGCCGACACAAAGCACAAAACAAGTATTCGACCGCCTTATTGTTGGCGTCGAACATGTCCCTCGATCCCGTAGCAAGGAAGTTCATCGGCCGGACATAACCCGTGTCCACCATGACATCCCAAAGGATCCGACCCTTTCCGCGGAGGAACGCCGCCATCCGCTTACTCAACATCCGGTAGTTCTTGCCATCGAAGTGTGGAGGACCCGAACCCCGTTCCCGGTATGCCATCCTTGGATCTTAGATCGGTTAGAGTCAATCAAGACCCGAACCGGCTCGATACCACTTGAAGGACCGATACGGCGAACCAGAGAGGGGGAGTGAATGGGAGCCGATAAAAATTCTTCTCGAAGGAGATGGAGACTCCAACAAGACGAACTCGGCTTCCAACACATGTCTCCGACTCACTACCCAAGTTGGACAAGTCCACACAGCCACTGAAGTGCAATTGAACCTAGGAACCAACTCCCAACCTCACAGACCTGAGAACGCAGTGAAACACCAAAACTCGAGTCCACAGACCAACACCGGTCAGACCGGTGAGCACCACCGGTCGGACCGACCCCCGATGGTGAAACCCGGCGACTTCCACATGATGGCTCCACACCGGTCGGCCGGTGCAACACACCGGTCAAACCGGTCTCAACATTTGAAAGCCCCAAAACACCAAATAGGCCTACCGAGCTCCAAACGGACCCAACCGGAAACAAGGAAGCAACACCGGACAACAGCGAACACACCCAAACGTTCACCCAAGCAAAAACCCAACAAGGGTTGCACCGGTCGAGCCGGTCAAGAGCACCGGTCGGACCGGTGTAGCTCGGGCGACTCGGGATGAACAAGCACCCGCGGGTCAATTCCTCCAAATTCAAACTTCGATCTCCCGAATCGCTCCACGGACTTGAACAAGACTTTAGGGATAATAGGAACACCTCATGAGGAGTTCATGGCCATGATTTTGTCCACCAAAACTTGCCAAATCAAGAGGAACCGATGAAATCCCGCAAAGAACTCCTCTAACCCTATAACACCGAAAACCCCAAAATCAAGCCCCTTAACTCACGGATTTGGGAGGGGAATCAAAGACAAAAGAACCACGAAGGGTTCCCATATATTTCCCTCATCAAATCCCCAAGAGAAAGGTCCCGAAAAGACACCAAGAAAACCACCAAAAGAGGGCTGCGAAAATCACCACCAAGAACAACCGGGAACAACACAACAAAGCCTTGAGGAACCACGCAGAATCATCTATACATACCAAGGAGGTTCATACAAGGTCTAGCTTGCCGCCCGATCATCCAACCCTCTCACAAAATCTCACCATGAAGCTCTCAAGATAGTCCTATCGAAATCCGAAGAAAATAAGAAGGGAAAATAGGAAAGCAAATGAACTAGGGTTCCAAGAGATGGCTGCCATCCTCTCACCTCCCGGGTTATATAGGAGGCAACCGAAAGTCTAAAATACCATTACTTAAGAACTAGGGATACAAGCCACCCAAGGGTGGTTTTGGAAGTCTTCGCATTTTCTCCATCGGACGGATGCCCGGCGACCGCACCCTATTTAGCCTCGACGCAAGCCATGCGATCCCGACGATGTCCTCTCGTTTCAAAGATTCCGGATCGCGTCGTCGCACACCGATCGACCGGTGCTCCCCACCGGTCAGACCGGTCTGGAGCTGCTGCTGCACCGTCTTTGGTTCTTCGGTCTTGGCTTTGTGGATCAACCAAGGAACCCAATGGTTTTCTGGTGAACCACCGGAAACCCCGCGAACTTGGTGTAGCCTCCGCCAATCGCCACCGATGACTCGGCTCCCACGTAGTCCCGACTCGACCTTGGTTTTGAGGCTCAACCAAGAAACCGTCCATGACTTCATCTTGTTGTTCATGCCACCATGCGGCTCGCATTTGACCCCGCCGGCCACCGGGTCCTTCGAACGAAGCCTACTTGTCTTCTCCACACCCGGAGGCCTCACCGGCGACGACCTTTCGCGCTTGTTCTTCACCCGCACCAACACCGGTCAAGCCGCAACCCGCACTTGCAATACTTAGCCAAGAATCGGTCCACACAACGTTGTCAATCACTCATCACACAAGGAAGCGGCCATCCACCGGTCCTCGAACCACACATGGTCTTCAATCTCCCCCTTGATGAGTGCATTGACAACACCCACATAAAGTAACAAGAGAGAAAAAGAAAACGAAAAGAAACAAATAAAAGGAAACTCCAACAAGCGATCAAAAACCAAACAAAGGCAAAAAGCAAGATCACTTGAAGAAGACAAGTCTCGGACCCCTTAGGCAAGGGCAACGGCTCGACACATCCGAGGCAAAACTATGCTCAAGCAAATAGTGCAAACCACCAAACCAAAGCTCGAAAAACCACGAAGAGCTCCCCCCGCACACATGCAAGCCCTCCCGAACCAATGCAACTCCCCCTGGATGAATGCATGCAAGACACCACTTGAAACAGGAGCCTGCAACAACTCGGCCCGACCGGTCGACCGGTAAACACCACCGGTCGACCGGTGTGCAACATGTGAACAAAACCAAAGCACTTTGACCGATTAGATCGGTGACCTCGACCGCCTGACCGTGCACACCAGAGCCCATAAATGGCTCGAAACCACCGAAAACCTTCTAAATGCATCCAGCAAGCCATTTCAAGCTCAAACTTCTCCCCCTTGTTGGCAATGCATGAATCAAGCCAAAAATGCAAAACTTTCAACCTAGAGCTTCTCAAATAGACAAAATTCAACATAGGATGCTACACATGTCCAAATGAGCAAGTTAGATACTCTATAGCTTCGTATTGACATCAACCGCAAGATCACCAAGTTTCACAACGATTGAACGAAGCTAAGACGGATTTGGGTAATTTTGTGAAAAATTTACCTCTCATGAGCAAAGTCCTAAACATGATAAAAATGTGTCAAAATGGCAAAGCCACACAAACTTCATGCTAGGACAACCATTCTAATCATAAGACCATCACAAACACCCACAAGCACCTCCTCTCAAGGCGTTCGCCACAAACCTCTTCTCAAGGCGAAAGAGTTTCTTCTCCTCATCCTCTGACATGATGATGAATCCATACGCGGAATACCGCGGAGTGTACGGATGTGGAGCGGATGATCGGGTCGATCGGTGAGGTGGGACAGGCGGCTCCTCCGTATGCCCTTGAGGTTCGGTAAACCTCATGCACGAGCTCCTTGTAGCCCTCATGCCACTGAGGAGAGTGTCGTTCCTCCTCAGCGGTGTCGTGTCCTCCTCCATGCTTTGAGGAGACTCGGAAACTGAGTGCCTCCTCAAAGACGTCGTCGAATATGGCTTGGACGACGAGGACCCCTTCTTCTTGGTGAAGAGACTTGTGGTTTTCTTCCACATGATTGTAGCACCCTTCTCTCTAATATAATCCCGGGGTTTTAACCGATAACAGCGCTCACAAAAATTATTTCGGAGTATGGACTTTGAGTGGATTAAAGGCGTGATTTGTTGGGCAAAACAAACTTGCGAAGGATGGCTAAGTCTAAGGCAGTTCTAGACTAAAAACTTGAGCACACAAACAGAGAGACGGGAGAGTTGCTTGCCTACTAAAGATGAGCACCGAGGGGTGCATTTATAGGGGAGGCCGACCGGCTTGGGTGCCTCTGGCCCTCCCTGGCTTGATTTTTCCTCCAGCGTAATGATCTCCACTTTGTGACTTTTGTGCCCACGTGCTCCACAAGTTGCACCACCCAAACTCTCTCATCCACTCCTTTGCTTCCATTATTGATCCTTCCACTTGATGTCTTTGCTTTGAGTCATGTCCATGCTCCCTTGCTTCACATGTCACCATGAATTTACTGCAAAACAATGCTTTCTGCCCCCCCCCCATGCTTGTCCTTTGCATGTGACCTTGATGAAAGTTGTTGGAAGGGCATCCCGTGATGCATCATGGTGCATGCATGATTTGCTTAACTAGATTGCCTCCCTTTAAGCATGTCTTAAGGCTAAGCACTCCTCTAGTTTCGAAAATTAAAAATAAACTCAGAGCTATGGCAGAGCTCAAGCATAAAATTAGAGAAGTTTTTAAACCATTAAAAACAAATGTAAGGCGAAAATATTTTCCGATTACAATTATATTGATCTCACCGGTGTTGTTTGCCTTCATTGGTTGAGAGCAAGCTTTTCCCGGCTTGATCATGGGGGCATAGGTTTAGGTTCTAATTTTGGCTAAATGAGAGAGGTTTTGAATGAAATAAAATTAAGTGAGGCTTAGAAAAATTCTAATCTTAGAGAAACCAAGGATATAGATTTTTAAACCAACTAAAAGTTAAGTTTCTAGGTTCAGGCGAGTCCTACCACGTGCTGAAATTTAAATAACATCTAGGTACAAGTTGTGGCTCTACTCGTGTGTTTTTAGCATGAAAAACAAGTCAACCATAACATCATAAAGAGGATGACAGGTTGAGATAGGTTTTGAATTAATTTGGTTTTGGTTTCTCGAAAAGAAGCAAATAACACATAGGATGGTTCATGTAAAGGGTTTATGATCCAAACAAAATATTCAACCAAGAATTATGTCTCTAATATTGTTCAACCACTCTAAGTCAATGTCTTGTGTAGTAAATTTCAAAACTAACTTACTTGAAAAGACTTGAAAAATCTTGAGTCGGGTTGTCCTCCCAGTAGTTTATTCTTGACTCGACGAAATGGGTTGCCTCCCGCCTAGCGCTTCATTTATAGTCCATGGCTAGACTTCTTCACTTGATTACTTCGGATCAACGCTCTTTGTGGGCGTTGCAATCTTGGGTGCCCACTTCCGCACCATCTTGAGCACGGGCTTATTCTCTGGCTTAGTCATCTTTTTGGCCTTCACAGGCGGCTTTTGTTCCTTCGTCTTGACGGATGCAACAACTTCCTTGATTTTCTTCACTTCCTTCTTCTTCGGCTCTTCCTTCTTCCTTGGTTCTTCTTTAACAATGCGACGATGAGGTGGAACATATTTAACTTCAATCATATTGCATACCTCGAAGTGTGATCGAAACTTGAAAGAACTCTTCTCACCATTAATATGGAAGTTGATCTCCCCCTTGCCAACATCAATAATAGCTCCCACGGTCTTGAGGAAAGGCCTCCCAAGGATGAGTGGTGGCTTCTCCCTCTCTCCCATCTCGGGTACCATGAAGTCGATGGGGATGAAGTGGTGTTCGACCTTCACGGGCACATCTTCGGCGATGCCCAAGGGATAGCGAATGGAGTTATCACCCAACTCCAAGCACATACCCGTAGGCTCCAATGGTAGGCGTAGCTTCTTGAACACACCTCTTGGCATGACGCTCACACTATCTCCAAGGTCGCATAATGCCTTCTCAAACTTGAATTAACCAACGGAACATGGAATTGTCGGGCATCCAGGGTCTTTTTGCTTCTCTAGTCCATTTGCAATAGCGGCACTACATTGCTCGGACATCTTGACATGATCTACCCCGAGTGTTGCTATCTCATATTTATTTGCAAGGATATCTTTGAAGTAACGAGAACATGTAGGAACTTGAAGGGCATCCAATAACGGCATGTTAATGCTAACTCTACGCACAACCTCCACAAACTTCTCAAAGTAATAATCAAGTTTACCTCGGAAGTAGCATGGCTTGAGTTGCGGTATCTTTGTGTATTCTCCCGACATCTCAAACTCGGGCTCTTCGGTGATGATCTCCGTAACTTCCTCCTTAGCAAATTCCTCTATCTCGGCGGATTGTTTAGGCTTCCTTACTCCCGCGGAACGTTCCGGATCTTCGGTCTCCTTCGTTGAATGAGTTTGAATAGCCTTCGCCACTTCGGGGCCTTTAGGTTGTCCCAGGAGCTTCCCTTCATTAGCGGATAGGCGCCTGACAAGTTTTCCCACTTGCGTCTCGAGCATCTTCATCATGTTGAGCACTTGATGGTTGGAGCTTCCAACCTCCGTCACCTTGCTATCAATGTTCTCCAATACCTTGTCTATGGCTATGAACTTGGTGATGGTGTCCTTGTTGATCTTAGCTTGCTCGTCCATGAAGTCCTTCAATTGGATACGAAGCAGAACCGAATTCGGAATGGATGAGATTGCATTAAATTGAGGTCTACATTACCCATAGCGAAAGTTCGGCAAATCTCCCTTCCTCATGTAGTCGAGCACCTTGGCTTCCTCCGGACAATCCTTGTGGACATGGCCATATTCTCCACACTCTTCACAGGTGGATCTTGTTTCGGCAGCCTTTAAGTCTTGAGCCTCTTTCTTTTCTATCTCCATCTTCTCCAACCTCCGCTTAAGTGAATCAATCTTGCCTTCGAGTATGTCTTCCTTCTCCACTTGCAAGACTCCTTTGATGTTCCCCATGGGTTAAACCGGAAGTAAGCGTCCGGACGGCGCCCATGTGTCATTGTCCGCGACCTTCTTGAATAGAGTGAAAGCTTCAGTCGGTGTAAGCTCGATGATAGATCCTCCCGCCGATGCATCAATGATCGTCCTTGATGCCATGGTGAGTCCTTGGTAGAACTTTTGCACGAGGTCCTCCTTCGGGACCTTGTGATGTGGAACCGCCCACGTGTACTCATTGAAACACTTGATTGCCTCCGAGATAGTCTCCATAGAATATTGAGAAATAGCAATCTTGTTACGCAAGCTTTGAGTTTTACCGGATGAGTAGTATTCTTTCATGAAGGCCCTCATCAACGCATCCCAATTTTCCACCGTCTCCACCGGTTGAGAGTAGAACCATTGGAAAACCTTCCCGAGTAGCGAGAACAGAAAGAGCCTTGCCCTCATTTGATCTTGAGTCACCCCGTCCATGTTGAACGTTTGACATAGTTGAATGAATGCTTGGAGGTGAAGGGTGAAAGTTGCACCATGTGGATTGTTGAGGTCTTGATCTCGAACGGCCTTCCGATCTCCATGAGGTTCAAGATTGGTAGGTCGATGATGTCCGGGGTGCATAGCTCCCCGATCTTACGTTCTTACTGTTGATCTCCCATCGGTGGAAGTCGATTCTCCCAAGGACTTTAAGGTGGTGATTTCTTCGGAGATTCCAACAATCCTCCGTCTTCGACTTCGAATCTACAAAATCCAGCTCCTTAGCTTGTTGTGCTTCACATCTCCTTAGCCTGTAAAGTTTTTCTGGATCATCCACAAAATTATCGGGTTTGTTGGAGAGGTAGCCGTCCATCTCCTGTTAGGGTTAGCGATAAACAAAATATACAAAAATGAAAAATAAAAACAAATCTAAGAAAACTAGGGTTAGACAAACTAGATTAGATTGATTTTGAGGATGATCAAAAGTTAGTAGATGCAAAAAGAAAAACCAAAAGAAAACTGAAAATTACACAAAAAGCAATAAAAGATCCAATCTTGATCACTTGTTCCCCAGCAACGGCGCCAGAAAAAGGGGCTTGTTGACGGTGTATATTCGTATTAAACTTCAAGTGCACTTGCAAGCGGACAAATCCTCTGTCGTAGTCAAGGGACCCTTCTTCCCTCGAGTGATGAACCCAAGGTATCGAATCTGTAGAACAAATGTGCGATGCAAGTGTTGATTTAATAAAGCCGAGAACTTTGATCTTCAAGAGGAGAGTCTAATGCATCTAATCTTAAAGAGCACTACAAAAATGAATCTAATAGATAAACCAATCTAGAGAGATTGGGTCAAGCCTTTGTTGAAGTTCCGGGCAAAGGAGAAGTAAACAAGTTCAACCTCATCAAAAGCTTCTTTAAACCATGGTTTCCCATCCAACTCCGAAAACGCCCGCCTTTTGGAGCCACCGTTCTGTCACAATGCACCCCTATTCATGCGGGTTAGTCTAGGGCAAGTCCAAAGACAAGTTGAAGTCTCTCGAAAGGTCAGTCATGCACCTCTAGCCACCACGGCTACAAGAACATCCTCAGCGATCTATCTCGAGAATAGATCTTAAGATACGAAAAGCCGATCGAAATCAAAGATGTAGGAGAAACACTAGAAATTGGATTGCAACTTGATAATTCAACATTACATGATACATGAATCAAGATCACCACCGGGATCCTACCTCAATCTTACTTCTAGATCTGGGAACTCCGACGTGGTCTTCCTTGCAAGTTTCCCACGCCGGCTAGGGAGATCCTAGTTAACTAGCTCGACCCTCTTCTCTCCGAGATGGTGACCCTCTCTTCTCTGCTCCTCGGCGGCTGATGATGAATGAGTTGATTTGTGGCTCCTGGCCTCAAGGCTATAAATAGTCTGAATGGCGGCTAGGTCAAAGGGGGTCGACTGGGCTTGGAAATGGGCTGGGCCGGCCGGCCCGGGCCGACCGTCCCGGGGCCCATTTCGGCCCGGCCCGACGTCCTCCTTTGCCGGTGTTGGTTCCCGAGTCTTCTAGAGTCTTCCCCCGATCCGCATGTGGGCCCTTGTCGTCGGTTTCTCCTCGGATTGGATGAAGCTCCTTGTCCCGCAAGATTCGGCACTTTTCTGACTGGGTCCTCGGAGTTTTTCATCTTCTCGGGTTTGGTCCACGGGCTTCTAGGAGTCATGTTTACTTCATTGCTTGACTTGTATCGGGCTTCAAGGTCTCGTCATGAGGTGCTTGATGAACATATCCCGGAAGTCTTGCTTTCAACACTAAAATCCTACATAAACACTAAACTCCAAAACCGACATGCACAAACGAACTTGTTATACCAAGGGGGTTAGTACTGATGGATAAGGTATAAAACTTATGCCAACACCGAAGGTAAACTCATGGCTAGGTTGACGGAATTTCACCGTCAACAGAGAGTTTATGAAATTATCTAGGATAGACATTTTAAATGAGTGACATGTGAGAACTTGGAGGAGGACTTTGTCTAATACTTATGCAGGAATTTAATTTCTAAAAGCTTGTGAAATCCCTCAAATGGAAGTAAGAAGGAAAGTGTGGTTGGAGATGAGGATCTCTAGTGAAAAGGTATGAGTTGTGGTGGAAGTCTTGAGTTGGTAAATTTCTAAACACCCATATTTACATTATGATCTTTGTTTCATGTCTCTTATATTAAAGATGAATGATTGACAAACTTGTAAGGAAGGATATGACGAAGCTTGTTTCAACTCCTTGGATGAACAACTTGTGAGCAACTTGCTCGAGGACGAGCAAGATATATGTGTGGGGGATGTTGGTGGTCAATTTCTGTCAACCAAGAACATTTGTTATGTTATGGTTTGAACTTCATTTTGGAACTAACTCGCCACTAGGCATACTAATGATATAACAAGTTCACCGTTGGAAGTGCATTTTGGAGTATAGTGTTTTTGCAGGAATTCACGTATTAAATGAGGGAAGATGCAACTAGTTCGGAGAATGTTTTGCAAGACAATCAAGGAGCTCCGACCATGAGCCAACTAGCCTCCAAAGGTGGCAAGGGCCAATGTGCTTGAATGGAGAACTCCCGAGGACCGAGACGAAAAGGCTGGAAGTTCATGCATAAAGATCCCTCAACTTGGTCGTCGAGATAATGACGTCCAAAGCCCAGAATTGAAGGGGCCAGTGATCCAAAGTGCAAGAGATGGACTGTGGAGCAAATTGGGCCGAAACCGAGACCAGAAGGGCCCAGGCCGGCCAGCCCAGGCGGATCGTCCCAGCCCGTTCTGGTGTTGGTTCGGGTTCCCCTTTCTTCGGTGTTAAGTAGGTGCAACCCTAATCGCGGGGGCAAGCCGCCATTCGCTAGAGACGTCGTCTAGTCCCTCAGAGTCACCAAGGAAGAGAGAATCGACTACGAGAGAGACCCTTGGGGTAGGACACTCGGGGAGATCATTACCAAGCCCAAGGGTGGTCGCCACGAGGAAGGAGGATGCCGAGAGCTTGCCACGTCGCCGCCGGAGTTGAAGGACAACAAGGATCCATCTTCATCGGAGGCATCCACCATCTCAACAGTGCCATGCTTAGCGCCATGATGGGGTAAAGTCTTTGATTTGTCCATGGAGTTGTAATGGAACTTGAAGTGTAGTCACCTACATATCTTGTTTGGATCATATGTCTATCATACCTTTTGTTGATGATGCTTAATGTTTAAGGCTAGCTACCGTGCTTTCGGGGTTGCTCCTGTAGATCACGTCAACATACCGTGTTCATTAGGGTTAGTATCGATTACCTTCACGTAGTGACATGTACGAGGGAAGGGAAAAGTCTAATCCTTGATCATACACCTAGATACATTGGATCGGGGTTTTACCATGTTTTGGGTGATTGCATCTTCAAGTGCCTAGACTCCATGGGCATACGTTCTTCATACTTGTGCACCTTTAATCTCTCTTTAATGTAATTTAGGGTTAGTTTGTCTTTACTTTGATTAATCTTTCTATCATAAGTCTTCAATCATCTAGACTAGTGTTAGGTTAAACGCTAGTAATCCCCTTGCTCCTTGGGTTGACAAGAACCTTGGGATCTCCCGTAGGTGAACAAGGGCATAGGAGATCCGTACGCTTGCGGATCGAAACTTCATACGAGTTTTACCTATCAACAGAGCTTTCTGTGGAAGTTCTCAGAATTTGTCAGGGTGCTCCAGCAGGGTCTGGTCTGACCGGTGTGTGCGACCGGTCTGACCGGTGTTGCCTAGTAGCTGCTCGAGTTGGTTTTCCGTTGCGTTCTCGGGTTAGCTTCGGTGGTTGTTGGTTCCTAGGACCAGTAGCACTCTAGTGGCTACATGGTTTTGACCAACTTGGTAGTTGAGTCGGAGACGTGTTTTGGAAGTAGTGTTCATCTTGTTGGAGTTCTCATCTCCTTCGAGAAGAATTTTTATCGGCTCCCATTCACTCCCCCCTCTGGTTTGCCAAATCTGTGCTTCAATTGGTATCAGAGCAGGTTCGGGTCTTTATTGACTCTAGCCAGTCTAAGATACAAAGATGGCGTACTAGGAATGGGGTTCGGGTCCTCCGCACTTCGATGGGAGGAACTACCAGATGTGGCAGAGGCGGATGGCGGCGTTCCTCCGCGGAAAGGGTCAGATCCTTTGGGATGTTATGATGAACACAGCTTATGTTCATCCTGTGAAAGTCCTTACTCCAGGATCAAGGGATATGTTCGACGCCAACAACAAGGTGGTCGACTACATATACCATGCTCTGTGTCAATCCGAATTCGATCGGGTTCAGACAGAGGACTTGGCGTGCAGGATTTGGTTGGAGCTAAATAATGCTCATGTTGTGAATGCTGAGGTTCAGGCACCGTTGTATGCGACTTACCGGAGAGAGTACGTGAACATCACTCATCTCCCAGGTGAGTCTATTGATGCCTTGTTCCAGCAGTTCATGGTGGTTGTGAACAACATGAGGGCCAACGTCGACGTCCTCCTGTACGATGTCCATGATAGAGTTGTGAAGCTCTTACGCACGCTGGATCGTACCATGTGGGATGGAAGGGTCGATGCCATTCTTGAGTCCGAGAAGTAACCACTCTGATGGTGAACAAGTTGTTCTTGAAGCTCAAGTCTACAAAGGTTGATCGTGGTTTGATAGCTCGTCTTGAGGACCCGACTAACTCCCATAGTCTTGGTCCCGTCAGTGGCAAAGTGGCTAAGTCTAACGCTAATGCATCCTCTAGGATGTACTCTCTGTCTTCTTTGATGTCTTTGCCACACGAGGAGTTCGACGTGCTTGGAGAGGACGAGTTGGCGTTGCTGCCCAGACAGTTCAAGAGGCTGCACAAGAACCGGGTGAACACGAGGAGGACAACACGGATGTGCTTTCAGTGCGGCAAGCCAGAACACTTCGTCACCGACTGTCCGAAGAAGACGGGGAACAAGGACAACTACAAGGATGGCTACAAGGACCAGTCAAGCAAGGACGACAAGTACCGATCGAGGCGCGATCACAAGCACAAGGACGAGCGACGGGCGAGGAAGAAGGACAGCCGCGGCAAGAAGGCCCGAGCGATGGTCGGAGTGAGTGACGTGGACTCCAGCTCCGCTTACTCTTCCTCGAGCTCGAGTAGCAGCGAAGATAAAGGTGATCGGCGCAAGAACAAGAAGGCATCCAAGACCTTGAGCGGGTTGAGCTGCTTCGCGGGAGATGGCTTCTACGGCATGGCACGCAGCTCCAGCAGCAAGAAGAGTCACCAGAGCGACTCGAACTCTGACTCCAAGGATGAGGTACATGACGAGCTTCCCTTCTTGCATGAGGAGAAAGAGCATCTTGGCAAGTTGCTTGATAATCGTGATGACATTCTTAGAGAGGCTAAGAAGATGAGGAAAGAGCTTAGGGTCTCACTAATAGATGCTAGGAACCGTGTGACTGAGCTAGAAACCTAGAACCTAGATGCTAAGTTTGAGATTGATTCGCTTAAAGCTTCTCATGTGGTTTCTGATGAGATTGATTGTTGTGATTGCTCAATGTACCTAGCTGATTTACTGCTCTTAACAATAAGCATGCCTCTACTTGTGATGAACTAGATGTGCTTAGGGTTGAAGTGGTTGAGCTTAAGTCTAGACTTGCTGCTTGCACTTTGTGCCCTGTTTTGCATGGAAAGATTGATGAGATGCATGCTTACACTATTTCGCTTGAGGCTAAGTTGAAAGAGCCTCTTCCTACTTCCTGCTCTACCTTTGAAGTGCATGCTGTGAAAAATCTGAAACTGACACATTGTGTGGATCGCTTGCAGGATGAGAATGATGAGTTGAGAAAAATGATGGGTTGGTTCCGATGCATGTACCTCAGTTTAGGATGATGATAGAGGCATACAAGCGCTATGATGGGCAAGCGCTTGGTTCAGAGAAGATTGGAGAGTGCAGTGGTGAGGGAGGAGAGAAGATTGGTTATACCCAAGCTCCACCAAAAACCTTCCACAAAAATGCCTATGCTCCTAAGCCCAACCCACTGAAAAACAAACTCGACACAAACTCCAAATCCTCCCATATTTCCCCACTCCACAAATGATTTCCAAAAACCCATCAAGTTCAAGAGTGACTTGGGGAATGAGTTCTTTAGGAAAGAGGGTGTGAAGCCTAGTGAGGAGAAACCGATTAAGAAGCCGAGTGGAGAGAAACCAAGTGAGCAGCCCCATCCCAAGCCTAAACCTAAGCCTGTGCGGTTTCATTGTGACTATTATGGGAGAGATGGTCACAAGGGTGATTTTTTGTTTCAAGAGGAAGTGTGAGGAGAGAATGGCGAATGAGTGGGCTAACAAGGACAAGTACCACACTTCCAATGGTACACTTGAGCCTCGTATGCAGATGCCCACGACCAAGGCGATTGTGAGAATGGTTCCGGCTTGGGGAGATCGGAAGGTTGCAAGTGGTGCTGCTAGGCGAGCTACACCGGTCAGACCGGTGCGCTACACCGGTCAGACCGGTGCAGGTCTAGACAAACAGTGGTCTGGTTTTCGTGCTCGTGAGGATGCTCGGTTTAGTTCAGGTGGTCGTGGTTCTAGTGGTTGGTATGGGAAGTCATGGTCAGTTTGCTAGACGTTCTCCACCTCGTGCTCAATAGAAGGGTGGGAGGAGTCGTAGCTTTGAGATGGAGAGGAGAAACGTTCCACGGTCTTCCTTTTATGGCTTTCGTCCTCCTCCATCTAGAGAGGGTTAGTTCCCTTGTAGTGGTTACCGTGATGGTGTTCGCAGAGTAGTTTTGATAGGAGAGATGCTTTGGTTTGTGATAACCCCAATTTGGAGCAAATGGCTCGGCACTGGTTTTACTCTTTTGGTACTAACCCCAGTGATGAGTCGTTTGTTAACTCACGTGCTCGCTTTTGAATTTAAGGTGGGAGACTTTGAGGACCATGTGTGGTTCGAGGACCGGTGGATAGTTGCTTCCTTGTGTGATGAGTGATTGACAACGTTGTGTGGACCGATTCTTGGCTAAGTATTGCGGGTGCGGGTTGCGGCTTGACGCGGTGTTGGTGCGGGTGAAGAACAAGCGAGAAAGGTCGTCGCCGGTGAGGCCTCCGGGTGTGGAGAAGACAAGTAGGCTTCGTTCGAGGGACCGGTGGTCGGTGGGGTCAAGTGTGTGCCGCATGGTGGCATGAACAGCAAGATGAAGTCGTGGACGGTTTCTTGGTAGAGCCTCAAAACCAAGGTCGAGCCGGGACTACGTGGGAGTCGAGTCATGAGTGGCGATTGGCGGAGGCTACACCGAGTTCACGGGGTTTCCAGTGGTTACCAGAAAACCACTGGGTTCCTTGGTTGATCCACAAAGCCAAGACCGTAGAACTGAAGACGGTGCTACGGTAGCGCCGGACCGGTCGACCGGTGGGTAGCGGTCGACCGGTGTGTGACGACGCGGTCCGAAGATGTCGAAGCGAGAGGACATGCGTCGGGATCGCATGGCCGGCATCGAGGCTACGCAGGGTGCGGTCGCGGGCATCCATCCGATGGAGAAGACATGAAGACTTCCAAAACCGCCCTTGAGGGGCTTGTATCCCTAGTTATTAAGTAAGGGTAGTTTAGACTTTCGGTTGCCTCCATATAACCCATAAGGTGAGAGGACGGCGGCCATCTCTTGGAACCCTAGTTCATTGGCTTTCCTATTTTCCCTTCCTATTTTCCTAGGATTTCCATAGGACTAGCTTGAGAGCTTCATAGTGAGATCTTGTGATAGGGTTGGATGATCGGGAGGCAAGCTAGACTTTGTATGAACCTTGGTATGTATAGATGATTCGGCGTGGTTCCTCAAGGCCTTGTTGTGTTGTTCCCGGTTGTTCTTGGTGGTGATTTTCGGAGCCCTCTCTGTTTTTCTTGGGGTGTTTTCGGGACCTTGCTCTTGGGGATTTGATGGGGGAAATTTGTGGGAACCCTTCGTGGTTCTTTGGACTGTGATTCCCCTCCCAAATCCGTGAGTAAAGGGGCTCGATTTTGGGGTTTTCGGAGTTCTAGGGTTAGAGGTGTTCTTGGCGGGATTTCTTCGATTCGTCCTTTTTGGACAAGTTTTGGTGGGATTAAACTTGGCTATGGACTCCTCATGAGGTGTTCCTATTTCCCCCAAAGTCTTGTTCAAGTCCGTGGAGCGATTCGGAAGATCGAGGTTTGGATTTGGGGGAGTTGACCCGCGGGTCTGTTCATCCCGAGTCGCCCGAGCTACACCGGTCGACCGGTGCTCTTGACCGGTCGACCGGTGCAACCCTTGGTGGGTTTTAGCTCGGGTGAACATGCGGGTGAGTTCTTTGTTGCTCGTGTTGGGGCGGTTTCGAGTTTGGGTCGGTTTGGAGGTTGGTAGGCTTTGTTTGGTGATTTGGGGGCTTTCGGGCTTAGCCCAGGTCCGGCCGGTGTGTTGCACCGGCCTAACCGGTGTGAAGCCACTTAGTGGAAGTCGTCAACTCTCACCAGCAGGGACCGGTCTGACCGGTGGTGCTCACCGGTCGACCGGTGTTGGTCAGTGGACTCGAGGTTTGGTGTTCCGCTGCGTTCTCGGGTCGGAAGGTTGTGTGTTGGTTCCTAGGTCCGGTGGCACTCCGGTGGCCACGTGGGCTTGGCCAACTTGGGTAGTGAGTCGGAGACGTGTGTTGGAAGTCGTGTTCATCTAGTTGGAGTTTCCATCAATTTCGAGAAGAATTTTTATAGGCTCCCATTCACTCCTCCCCTCTCTAGTTCGCCGTATCGGTCCTTCGGACTTGAGGAACGTTTGGTTGATTGACTCCGGTTGCTCAAGGCATATGACCAGAGACAAGGGGTGGTCCTCAAGTCTCGTCGTGGTGGTGTCCAGAACATACATCACCTTTGGGGACAATGGGCGAGCATGTGTGCTTTCAGAAGGTGAGATCAAGGTAAGTGACAAGGTCACTCTCGGGTGTTGCTCTTGTTCAATCGCTGGGTTTCGGTTTGCTTTTTGTGTCCTAGTTTTGGATGAAGGCTTTGAGGTGTTGTTTCGGCCTGGTTCTCGGATTTTAGATTCTCGAGGGGACCTAGTTTGCATGGTCGTTCTTAAGGGTCAAGTGTTCCAGGCTGATTTCTCTCAGTCTTCTGGTGTGGAGCGTTGCTTTTTGGCTGGTTCTTCGAGTGAGTTGTGGAAGTGGCATAGGAACTTGGGTCACTTGAGCTTTGACATTTTGTCTCGCTTGAGTAAACTCAATTTGGTCGAGAATTTCCACGGTTGAAGTTTGAGAAAGAGTTGGTTTGTGCGTCGTGTAGGCATGCCAAGATGGTAGCCTCTTCTCACCCACCTCTCACCGATGTCATCACCGAGCGTCCATGCGAGCTGCTCCATATGGACCTTGTTGGCCCAACTCGTGTGCAATCTGCGGGTGGGAAGAAGTCGTATGTCCTTGTTGTGGTAGACGACTACTTCGGACATCGTCCAAATTCTACAAGCCAAGTGCTCGGTGTGCACCCGATCGAACTCGGGCGACACGAGCACGAAACAAGTAGTCGACCGCCTTGTTGTTGGCGTCGAACCTATCCCTCGATCTGGAGCGAGGAAGTCCATCCCGCTGGACATAGCATGTGTCCACCGTGACATCCCAAAGGATGCGACCCTTTCCGCGGAGGAACGCACCCATGCGCTTACTCCACATGCGGTAGTTCTTGCCATCGAAGTGTGGAGGACCCGAACCCCGTTCTCGGTACGCCATCCTTGGATCTTGGGCGGTTAGAGTCAACAAAGACCCGAACCGTGCTGCGATACCACTTGAAGGACCGATCGGGGGTGACCGGAGAGGGGGAGTGAATGGGAGCCGATAAAAATTCTTCTCGAAGGAGATTGAAACTCCGAGAAGATGAACTCGCTCGGTCGGACCCCCAAAATCACACGCTCCGCACTTCTACCTTCCGTTTACCAAAACCACGTAGCCGCCGGAGTGCTGCGGTCCTAGGAACAAACACTACTAGCAACCTCAACACACACGCACCCACGACGAGCGGGAAACAACTCGAAAGCCGGTCGTCCCGGAGGGCGGTTAGACCGAGGTATAGGGGGCGGTTAGACCGCCTCCACCAGGCAACCAAGAAATCCTCCGAAACACCTCTTGCGAGCACCAAAACGCACCACGGTTTCACCAACAAAGATCTCTGGTCAAGGCCATGCTAGCTAATAGAAAATCTTGGCGAAAACCAAAACTCCACCCGGGGGCCTAGGGGCGGTTAGACCGGCTACCGGGGGCGGTCCTAACCTCCCGTACCCGGCAACGAACACCAACCAAGAACACCTAGCAAACGGCACGAGAACGACCGAAATTTCACCCGGACGCTCCTGCGATCAAGGCGAACAAACTCACGGAGGAAAATCCGGTGAAACAAAACTTCGACACGGAAAGCCCAGGGCGGTTAGACCGCCCCTCCGGGCGGTTAGACCGCCTCTCCCGGAAAAAACGGCCCGCGGGTCAAACCCTAACTTCCTCGCGCCGATCTCCCGAATCACTCCCCCGATTGCGGCGAAACTTCGGGGATAGCCTGGGTTACCTCCGGGAAACCTCTACCACAAAGGAATCGACCCGAATCGCTCACAATCAAGAGGAATTGAAGAAATCGCCTCTCTAGGTCAAGAACTCGCCCAACTCGAAAAACCACCAAATCGAGTCCGATTCAAGAGAGATTTGGGGGCAAAGTCACCGACCAAAGAGGCACAAGATCCTCATACGTGACACCCACCAAAAGCCCCAAGAAAAAGTTCTCAAAACACGCGCCAACAAAGAGCTCCGAAAATCAACACCAAGAAGGACCCAGGAAAACCACCTTGAGGAACAACGCCGAACCATCTATACATACCATGAAGGTTCGTACAAGGTCTAGCTTGCCACCCAAACATCCATCCCTCTCTCTAGATCTCACATGAAGCTCTCAAGCTAGTCCTTGGAAAAACTAGGGAAAAAGGAGAACGAACATGGAAAACCAAATGAGCTAGGGTTCCAAGAGTTGGCTCGCCATCCAACCACTCAATGAGTATATATGGAGGCACCCAAAAGATTAAACTACCCTTACTTCAAACTAGGGATACAAGCCCCTCAAGGGCGAATTTGGAAGTCTTCGGATTTTCTTCATCGGACGGATGCCGGCAACCGCATCCTGCTTAGCCTCGACGCAAGCCTTGCGATCCCGACGCGTGTCCTCCGCATCGAAGCATCTCGGCGCCAGCGACCGGGCGGTCGGACCGCCCCCCCTCCCACCGGGCGGTTAGACCGGCACGGGCAATCTTACCGGCCCGGGCGGTCCGCCCGCCCCTCCGGGCGGTTGAAGCCGGCCCGAGTGGCCACGGCTCCTCGTCGAGTCTTCGGCCTCAGTTTTGTGGCTCAACCGAGTAACCCAGTGGTTTTCTAGTGAACCACTGCAAACCCCGCGAACTCGGTGTAGCCTCCGCCAATCTCCACTCATGACTCGGCTCCCACGTAATCCTCGGCTCGACCTTGGTTTTGAGGCTCAACCAAGAAACCATCCATTACTTCATCTTGCCGTTCTTGCCACCATGCGGCCCGCACTTGACCCCACTGGCTACCAGGCCCCTCGAACCAAGACTACTTGTTTCTCCACACCTGGAGACCTCATTGGCAACAACCTTTCACGCTTGTTCTTCACCTGCACCAACACCAGTCAAGCCGCAACCTGCACCTACAATACTTAGCCAAGAATCAGTCTACACAATGTTGTCAATCACTCATCACACTAGGAAGCGACCATCCACTGGTCCTCGAACCACACATGGTCCTCAATCTCCCCCTTGATGAGTGCATTGACAACACCCACATGAAGTAACACAAGAGAAAAGAAAAAGAAAATAACCAAATAAAAAGAAAAATCGACAAGCGATCGAAAGACAAAGCAAGGAGAAGAGCAAGATCACTTGAAGAAGACAAGTCTCGGACCCCTTAGGCAAGGGCAACGGCTCGACACATCCGAGACAAAACCATGCTCAAACAGAGAGCGCAAACCACCGAACCAAAGCTCGAACACCACAAAGAGCTCCCCCGCACATATGCAAGCTCCCCCGAGCCAAAACACACTCCCCCGAACCAATGCGGCACGGGGAATGCAACAAAGAACAAAAAGCTGCTCACTGCGCCCGGGGTGGATAGACCGCCTACCCCAGGCGGTTAGACCGCCTACCATACATCTGACCGCCCCACGTCACCGGCCCTATACCAAACTACTCAAAATTTGCCCGAACCAATTGGAACACCTTCCAAACACACTCAGGTTCCCAAAGCATGCACAAACTTCTCCCCCTTGTTGACAATGCATGAATCCAGGCAAAATGCGAAAAGTTTCAGCATATAGCTTCTCAAATATACAAAATTCATCACAAGAGGTTGCACAAGTCCAAATGAGCAAGTTAGATACTCTACAGGTTCGTAATGACCTTAACTACGTGATCACCAAGTTTCACAACCATTGGACAAGGCTAAAAAGGATTTGAGTAATTTTGCGAAAAGTTACTCTCTCATAAGCAAAAACCTAAACATGAGCAAAACATATCGAAATGGCAAAGCCATACAAACTTCATGCTAGGACGGGCATTCTAATCATAAGACCATCACAAACACCCACAAGCACTGATGTCATGTCAAAGCCCATGAGCCATGTGCCTACTTCTATGTATGAGACTTCTCATTGGTAGGCATCATGCAACGGTTTAGCACCCAAAGCAAATTAATTTCAGCACATATGACATGGGAACATATTTTCCAAGCATTTTACATTTCATTTTCATATTTATAATTGGTACATTAAATGTCTTTGCAACAAAAGGAACGTATGCCCCTCCACAAGATAAAGCAAGAGGCTAAACATTCATGATGGCAAATGAGCCTTTGGCCCCATATGATCAATAAACTAGCTATCCAACCACAAATTAAGCATAGCAAAGCCACTAAAACATCTCAACATCATGTAAAGGCGTTTACACATGAGAGAGCATACATGTGACATTTTCAAAAAAACATAGCCATCAACCATAGATTATTCATCAAGATCATCAAGAGCTAAGCCAAACTAACCATAGCATACCAAACAAGCTCACAAAAACATATATAGCATCCCATGGAATGAGATATATGTCCTTGTGAGCTTGTTTGGTATGCTATGGTTAGTTTGGCTTAGCTCTTGATGATCTTGATGAATAATCCATGGTTGATAGCTATGTTTTTGAAAATTGTCACATGTATGCTCTCTCATGTGTAAGTGCCTTTATATGATCTTGACATGTTTTAGTGGCTTGGTTATGCTTAATTTGTGGTTGGATAGCTAGTTTATTGATCATATGGGGCCAAAGGCTCATTTGCCATCATGAATGTTTACCCCTCTTGATTTATCTTGTGGAGGAGCATAAGTTATTTTTTGTCGCAAAGACATTTCATGTACCATTTATCAATCTGAAAATGAAATGAAAAATGCTTGTAAAATATTCTCCCATGTAATATGTGCTGAATTTAATTTGCTTTGGGTGCTAAACCGTTGCATGATGCCTACCAATGAGAAGTCTCATACATAGAAGTAGGCACATGGCTCGGTGGCTTTGACATGACATGAGGTGCTTGTGGGTGTTTGTGATGGTCTTATGGTTAGAATGGCTTTCCTAGCATGAAGTTTGTGTGGCTTTGCCATTTTGGTATGCTTTGATCATGTTTAGGACTTTGCTCATGAGCGGCAAGTTATTCGCAAAATTGCCCAAATCCATCTTAGCTTCGTCCAATGGTTGTGAAACTTGGTGATCATGTAGTTGAGATCGATACGATGCCGTAGAGTATCTAACTTGCTCGTTTGGACATGTGTAGCATTATTTGTTGAATTTTGTCTATTTGAGAAGCTCTAGGTTGAAAGTTTTGCATTTTTTGGCTTGATTCATGCATTGCCAACAAGAGGGAGAAGTTTGAGCTTGAAATGGCTTCTTTGGGCGCATTTAGAAGGTTTTCGGGTGGTTTCGAGCCATTTAGGCTCTGTTGTGCACCGTCCGACCGGTCGAGGTCACCGGTCCGACCGGCCTGGAGGCTTGGTTCTGTTCACATGTTGCACACCGGGCGCGCCGGTGGTGTTGACCGGTCGGACCAGGTCGGGCTGAGTTGTTGCAGCTGGCTGTTTCAAGTGGTGTCTTGCATGCATTCGTCTAGGGGGAGGTGCATTGGCTCGGGGGAGCTTGCATGTGTCTTGGGGGAGCTCTTTGTGGCTTTTCGAGCTTTGTTTCGGTGGTTTGTGCTCTTTTCTTGAGCTTTGTTTTGTCTCGGATGTGTCGAGCCGTTGCCCTTGCCTAAGGGGTCCGAGACTTGTCTTCTTCAAGTGATCTTGCTCTTTGCCTTTGTTTGGCTTTCGATCGCTTGTTGGAGTTTCTTTTTGTTCGTTTCTTTTCTTTTTCTTTTCTCTCTTGTTACTTTCGTGTGGGTGTTGTCAATGCACTCATCAAGGGGGAGATTGAGGACCATGTGTGGTTCGAGGACCGGTGGATGGTCGCTTCCTTATGTGATGAGTGATTGACAACTTTGTGTGGACCGATTCTTGGCTAAGTATTGCGGGTGCGAGTTGCGGCTTGAGCCGGTATTGGTGCGGGTGAAGAACAAGCGCGAAAGGTCGTCGCCGGTGAGGCCTCCGGGGTGTGGAGAAGACAAGTAGGCTTCGTTCGAGGGACCGGTGGCCGGCGGGGGTCAAGTGCGGGCCGCATGGTGGCATGAACGACAAGATGAAGTCGTGGACGGTTTCTTGGTTGAGCCTCAAAACCTAGGTCGAGCCGGGACTACTTGGGAGCCAAGCCATGAGTGGAGATTGGCGGAGGCTACACCGAGTTTGCGGGGTCTCGGTGGTTCACCGAGAAAACCACTAGATTCCTTTGTTGATCCACAAAGCCAAGACCGAAGAACCGAAGACGGTCTTTGCAAGCGGTGCGGACCGGTCTCGACGGTGGGGTCCGCCGGTCGACCGGCCGGTGCGGACCGGTCCGACCGGTGAGGAGAACCGGTCGACCGATGTGCGACGACGCGGTCCGGATACTTCGAAGCGGAGGACAGGCGTCGGGATCGCAAGGCTTGCGTTCAGGCTATGTAGGGTGCGGTCGTCGGGCATCCATCCGATGGTGAAGACATGAAGTCTTCCAAATACGCCCTTGAGGGGCTTGTATCCCTAGTTATTAGGAAAGGGCATTTTAGACATTCGGTTGCCTCCATATAACCCAAGAGGTGAGAGGATGGCAGCCAAATCTTGGAACACTAGCTCATTTGTTTTCCCATTTTCCTTCCTATTTTTCTTAGGTTTTCCATTGGACTAGCAAGAGAGCTTCATGGTGAGATCTTGTTGAGAGGGATGGATGATCGGGCGGCTTTCTAGACCTTGTATGAACCTTTGTTTCATGTATAGATGATTCGGCGTGGTTCCTCAAGGTTTGGATGTGTTTTCCCCGGTTGTTCTTGGTGGTGATTTTCGAGCCCTCTCTTGGTGATTTCTTTGGGTTGTTTTCGGGACCTTTCTTGTAACAACCCGGGAATTCGAGTGTGTAAATTTTGCGAAAAATTAAAACTTTTTGCTTGCATTTGAGTGCTATCAATTTTTGAACCAAAATTTCTAGCCTTTCTCTAATTCTCCACCAAATCAACCCATTTATAAAACATATATTTAAAATATGGTAAAATATGTGAGTTGGATTTTCTCTGGTTTATTTGGAGTTCAAATGTGTGTAGTTTGAATTTGAGTGGGAAACAAATTCAAACTCTATTTCAAATCCTATTTCAAACTTATCCATTTAATTGGGAAAGGGCAACCAAGTGAGCCGGGCCGCTTTCATCTTTCCTAGCTCTGGCGGCCGGCCCAACCCGCAATCTCTTCCGGCCCAACTCACCCGCGTTTGCCTTAACCTTGCCCTCGGACACCGGTGCGTGGACCCCGCGTGTCGCCCGTCCCCCTTCACCTCACCTACCCGGCCCGGGCCGACCCACCCGACCGCGCCGCCGCCGGTCCCGTCGCACCCGCTCGCGCGGCGCGGGGCGCGGCCGAGCCGCCGGCCGGCACGCACGCCGAGGGGCCGGGGTGCTCGCGTGCGGACCAAGCCGGGGTCGGAGGGGGAAAAGCCGCATCCGCCCCGCGCCTTGCCCCCTTGGTCCAAGGACGCGTGAGAGAGAGAGGCGGCGTAGCCACGGGCACCGCCGGTCCAAGCCGGGGGGCATCTGCGGAATTCCGCCTCGTCCTTGCGGCACCGCGGATTCAAAAGCGGGAGGAAGGCGAGCGGCGGTGGACAACCGCCACCAACCCACATTGGGGTTTTGCCCCATCCGGGAGCCGCCCGCCGGGGGGGAGGGGGGAAGGAGAAGAGGGGAAGCGAGAGGGAAGAGGAGGCGAGCGGAGACCGACGCGCGCGCGCCGCCGGCGCGTTGTTGCGGAGGCCGGATGAGGCGGGGAGAGAGGTGCCGGGACGGGGAAGAAGACGAGCGCGACCGAGGAGGAGCCGGACCGGAGCGAGGGCACCACCGTGAACCTCGACGCCGACGCCGCACCGCCACCCACGTCGAGCACCGCAACGACTCCACCGTCGACCCGCGCGTGAGCACCGAAGCCACCTTCCCTTCTTCTTGCACCGTACCTCCTCTTAGCACTGCCGTGCGCGTGCCTTCGAGCCGCTAGGTCTTCGGACGCGCCGCGCCCGCCGCGCCGCCTCCCCATGGGCGACGCCGCGTCGCGCCGTGCCGGCGGGAATGCGGGGGCCGTGGCTACCCCAAGCCGTGTTGTCCCGGTGCCTTCGCCAAGTTTGGGATTCGGGGAAAAGGCCGGGAAGGGAAGGGCCGGGGAAACACCCCGCGCGCGCCGTCGAGCACCGCTCCGAACGCGACGCGCGCCGCCGGCCGGTGAGCGGGGATCGCCTTTCCGCCACGTCGCGTCTGCGGGCGAGCCGCCGCGGGGGGGGCTTGTGATGCTTAGCCGTGACCCGGCCTTCGTGCCGTGGGTATCTGTTGCGGGTGATGGTGAGCGCGGGCGCGGCCGGCCGCACCCCAGCGCGCCATGGCCGTGGCCCCGCCACCAGTGGAGCTCCGCGTGCGGGCGTTCCACGCCGAGTTCTGTGTTGTGTTGAGCCGGTCTTCGAGTCGAGGGCGAGTTTTGCAGGTGAGCGTGCGCTTGAATCCCTGCCGGCCGCACCCCAGCGTGCCAAGGCTTCGTCCGCACCGTGGAGACGCACGCGCGCCGGGCCTCGACGTCGCGCCGCGCGCCGTGGCGGGTGAGCTGGTAGCCGGCCTTCGAGCCGCGCGTGCGTGCGTGAGTGCCCGAGAGGGGAGTGGGAAGGCGGAGGCGCACCCCGGCGCCGAGCCCGGGGCTCGCACGCGTCGCGCCGCCGCCGATGCGTGCGCCGGTGATGACACCGCCAGGCGCGGCGGCCGCCAAGGAAGGGAGCGGGTCCCTGTTTCCCCTGGCCGCGGTAGGAGTAGAAGGCCGATGGGCCCTAAGCGGCACCCGGCCCACCGGGGAGCTGAGGAGGGGCCCAACTTGTAGGTTGAGGCCACAACCAGAAGCTCAGGGTGGCTTTCTGGACTTCGTTCGCCTGGGCCCATTGGACCGAGCCCAGTGGGCCATATTCAGCCCAGTAAACCTTTCAGCCCGTCGTCGGCCCGCGGACCCTGGAGCGCTGACGTCATGCTGACGTCAGCAGCTTATTTTCTGAAAAACCCTTTTCTCTTCTGTTTAAAAATTCCAGAAAATGTTTTTAACCTTTAAAAATTCATAACTAATTCTAGGGAGCTCAGAAAAATACAAAACTAATTTCTATAAATCCGTATTTGCGAAACCTTGCTGATTGTAGGTAGTTTGGGTTCATTTGGATCTTCTAAATTGGTTCTTATTTGGAGTTATTGCTTAGATGTGCATCGTTATCTTATTTTTCGCGTCGAATCTCGTGCGCGGACCCGAGCTTCGACCGGGAGGACGTGGAGGACCCCGAGTACCTTTGCTCCCGGACGGCGGCGCTTCAACGGCAACGAAGGTGTCATGTCACTCCCAACCATATAGATCCTATGTTGCTACTTAGTTGCTAGTGCTTTACTTTAATGCATTGAACCGATGTTGCATAACCCGTTTAATAGCCATGCCTTGATGTTTTGATATATCCTGTTCCTTGTTCTACTACCTGCGGGACTAGCTACAGACCCCTAGCTAGTCCCTTACCTCAACTATCCATACTTTTGTTGCTTGATTATGGATGGTATTCTGGGCTTGGGCTGAGATGTGGGTATCTCGGTGTGTTTCTAGCGTGCGTTACGGGTGCGTATCTCCTTGCTTGTGTTTTGGCGGGAGCGAGCCGCTTGGTTACTTGTGAACGGGCTGCCGAGGGAAGATGCGATGCGGCCTCTTACCCGAGGGTCGTGTCGTGTGGGATGGAGATGTTGAGTGCTCGCTCTCGGCCCCTTAAGGACCGATCGTCAGTTGACCTTGTTTCGGATGACTATTTTCGTACGGACCGCCCGCCTTGTATTGGGCGGGGGGTGCGGGGTGAGACTTGTAGTGGATAGCACCCCTCTGTGGGAGGATCGGTGTGATCGTGTCGGGAGGGGTCGTTCCCTCTTTAGTAGACTTTGCCCTGGCGAGGCCGGGGGAAGGGTTCCACGGCTTCGAGGGACCTCTCGCGGGTAGTACGAGCTGCCGCGGAGGGCTGGGCCGGGCTCGGAGATGCGGGGAGGGTACTATCCACTTACTTGGGCTTCGGACCGTATGGTAGGGTCGGACACCGGTGGATCTTGCCGGTTCGGACCTATTCGTGCGGGTACGGTTGTACAACCTGCGGAGTGTTAAACCTATAGCTATAGTCCGTGTCCCTTTGGTTATGGACAGTCTTTCGATCTCTCCACGACTAGTTACACTTCTCTTGTGCTTCTTCTCTCCCCCGAGTGTGTGAGCCGGCTTCGGCCGTTGAGATGTGGGGATAGGAGCCGGGTGGGCCCCACATCGCGGATGAGAGTTGGGTTACGGATCATGGTTGAGATCCGATGTTTTGGTGTGGTATTCCTTGAGCGGGGTGTGGACCCACGAGGTGTGGACCTCGGAAGCGGAAGCTTCCCCGAGGTGTGGACCTCCTAGGCGTATTCTCGCTTACCTTGTACGTTGCCCCTTCTTTGCTTTGCTTAAGCTTTCTACGGCCAGCATTAGGGATATCTCATGCATAGTAGAATATACACCGCTTTTGCTTCTTTGTTGGGAAGGCGACATGACCTACCCGCTTATCGGGTAGACTGCGGTGACTCGACGCGAGAGCCGGACTACGACTTCGACAACGACGGCCGGGTGGACTAGAGCTCTTCCTACACTTGAGGCACTCGCGGAGATGGAGTTTCCCGCGCTTTCATGGAGCCGCTGCTAGACGTTTTATTTATGTTTGATTCAGTCCTGTTGGACTTGTACCCGACATGTGCCGAAGAGATGTACTCTGATTAATGTAATAAAATAAATGTTGTACTCTACTTCATTGTTTTTACCTTTCTGTATGGATTTTGGAATCGGCGGAGACGGGGGATTGCACGTGGTAGCCCTCACGGGACTACCACCGAGGTGCTAAGATTCGGGATTCCGTTCGCGGAAATCCGGGTCGTTTCGGTTGGTACCGAGCCATGCTTGACCGTAGGACGAGCCCCGGGGAATGGTCGATAGTATAGGAAGCCGTTTCTGAACCTTGAAACTTTATATAAACCCCTTGGCTTCCGTATGTATATAACTATACTTATATATATGCATTACTTTGATTAACTTTCACTAACTACCTTACTAACTACGCTCTAACAACGTTGTGCAGATGGCGGAGAGGACGTGGGTTCCTTTGGAGTCGGACGGCAAGAGCTACGGAGGCTTCTGCCGCTTGCTGAGAGAGTGCCTGGAGGCAGCTGGAGTGGGGACCGACGGAGTCAGCTACAAGGGGAGGGCCATGGGGCACATGGAGCGGAGACCCCCACTTACCTGGCCGTCACGGTGCCGGCGGACCCACGGGTGCCGAGTTCGAGGAGGTTGAGGTGCCTCGTTTCGAGAGTTCGACCACGGAGGCACACCCGGAGCGGCGCACGCGGGGCTCTCAAGAAGGTTTGTGTCCGGCTCGGGGAGAAGGCCGAAGGACACTCCGTTCGGCGTGCTTCCGACGAGAGATCTACGACCGGGTCGGCCGGGACACGAGCGACCGAGCACGGTACACTGGAGGTGACTTCGGTGGAGGAGGACAAGATGATGCTCGCGGCCCGGACGGTGCATCTTGGCTCGGGACCGAGGGCGCGCGTATCGGGCGGACGGCGAGATCGCGTACCTTCGGTGGAGGTGTGACGATGCCTGCGGCGGGGTTCGGGGCACGGAGGCGGGAGAGAGAGGATATACTTGACGAGTTGGAGGCGTCGCACGAGAGGAACGGAGAGGCGGTACGGCTTGGATCGGTAGCGGCGCGGCCCCGACGACCGAGAGGGATGCCCGGAGGATCGCTACTGCGGAGGCACGGATGAGGGCGGAGCGGGGAGTTGCACCGGGCTTCGGTGGAGGCCGCGCGTGAGGACGAGTGAGGGGGCGAGAGGCGAGGGACCGGTTGGAGTCGGTGGGAGCCGCACGGTGACTATCAAGTCAAGGTGTGGGATCTTCGGGAGGCGAGTCGACACAACTACCACCACTTGTGCTACCTTGGTGGACTGGTCTACGAGGAGAGAGGACAGAAGCGACCGGGACCCGCGCGGCACGGGAGCGTTCCGACCGGCGAGAGGCCGACGAGCTGGAGGCGCTCTCCGCACAGCTACCACCCAAGAAGAGGCCCCGACTGAGGACAGAGACTTTCGAGCTTCCCCCGACGCTCCTACCACGTGTGCGGCCGTACCCGAGTGGTTCGCAGGACACAGCGGAGATGGACCGTGCTCTCCAGGATACCCGTGACTACTACGGGGGACCGGCGATCAGGGTGCCGGGTTACCCAGGAGTCCACTCACCGCCGTTCTACTCGGTTCCACCAGACACCGGCTCCGAGGCACCTCAGAGTACTCAGTGATGGGAGTAGAGATCTTGTAGCAGATTCTGAGTAGATGTAATAAGTTAGATGTAATGCTACCGCTCATGTTGACATGCCTGTAGTAGCTACCCCATGTTGTACCATGCGTTAGCGTGATGTGTTGCCGTGTACCCTCGAAGGTCGTTGGAGTAAACCTCGAGGTGCACCCCTTTTGTATGGTGGCATTGATTGAGTGACATGGATCTTCATGGATTTTCTCGGAGTTCATGCTTCTTTATGTTTGTATGAAATTCTTTGTTTGTTAGCAGGATTACTCCTCTATAGTTAATACCCTTATTAAATACATTCTCCCTACCACTACTAACTATTGCAACTGGAACAGATGTCGGGAGCAAGGAGGTCCGGGCGACTACTGGCCCGTTTCGAGGGAGGTCGCCGGGGACGACGGAGGGGGAGGATGCCCCTAACCCGGCGGGGAGCGAGAGGCCGCGGACGTCGTGGAGGTCACGCGCCTCGAGGCGGGCTCCGCGGAGGCCTGGCGGGCCGCGGAGGCCGAGGAGGCCGAGTTGGCGGTCGAGGAGCGCGCGCGCGACGAAGAGGGAGCTCGGGGAGCGAGGAGCTCGAGCACGAGCGGTACCCCGGCCCGAGGGAGGAGCGAGGCCGGGCTCGGGGGACACGAGGTGCCACCCACCGCCACCTCCCCCGAACTTGGCCGACGTGATGGCGGTGCGGACTCGGGCGATGCGGACGATCACCCGGATGCTAGCTCGGAACAACAACAACAACAACCACGGGGGGTCGAACCGCAACACTCCGAGAGGGTTTCCCGGAAGAAGGTTGAGAACTTCAACAAGGCTGCGACCGCCTACCTTCGACCACTCGGCGGATCCGATGGACGCGGACAGCGGCTACGTGAGATTGAGAAGAAGGCCGGAGCCGGCCGAGCTTGCGAGGAGGAGTGTGTGACCGTGGCCGCGCACCAGTTGGTCGGCACGGCCGGTGCGTGGTGGGACGCTACGTGACTCGCACCGGGACCCGTTGCACATCGGGTGGGACGAGTTCGTGGAGGCCTTCAGGAGCCACCACATCCCAGACGCAGTGATGGACAGAAAGGCTGACGAGTTCGGGCACCTCCAAGATGGGAAACATGTCGGTGTAGGAGTACGCCAACCGCTACCGGGAGGCGATGAGGTACGTGCCGGACGACACCGACACGAGAGAAGAAGAAGGTCTACCGGTTCGGAAAGGGGCGCACAAGGGGATGGCACACCACTTGTCCGCGCACGGCCGCCCGACACTTCGCTCCATTATCGACAAGGCACTGATCGTGGAGAGGTCAAGGCTTGAGTACATGGAGGTTCGTGGGAGCAAGTCCAAGCGCACAGACCAGGCAGGACGCTCAGGTCCACCCCAGAGGCAGAGGACAGGCTACGCACAGGGCCACCAGACACAGCAGAGGCACCACGTCACTCGGTCTCGGCCGCGAGCAAAGCTAACCCGGGCGAGAGTGGAGGTCGAACGGTGGAAACCGAGGCCACCACCGCGGGCGGCGGACGGATCTAAGGTGACTTGCTTCAAGCGCCGTCGGGTCGGGCACAAGTCGTTTGAGTGTCCCCGGCGGGCGCCACCGGGGAGTCGGAGCCGCGGCTCTCGGTTCCGGACCCCGGCCAAGCCACCGGCACCGGGGAGGACGGCCACCCCGTACACGGCGAGAGGACCGCTCGGCCGCCGGCTACTCGAGGCCGTCCGAACCACCTCACCGCCGAGGATGCGGCGGCCGCACCCGACGTCACACTTGGTGAGTTCCTTGTTGACTCGGTTTTGGCAAGTTGTTTTGTTCGATCTCGGAGCTCGGTTTTCGTATATTTCTACCAAGTTTGCTAAAGAAAGGTCTCTACCAACTAAGCCTCGACCAAGGCCTATCTTGACTAGCTCTCCGCTAGGAGAGAAGAGGAGTACGTTAGAGTGCGGGGGAGTGAGGATGGTGTTTGAGGGGCTACGGTTCACGGCGGACTTGACGGTTTTGGAGTCTACGGGATAGATGTGATCCTAGGGATGGATTGGTTGGCAAAGCACAACGGGATAGTCTCCTGCAACCCCGAGTGATACGGCTAGAGCACCCCGGTGGGACTATAGTGCGGATTGAACCACGAGTCCGAAGGCTGCTACGATGATGTGCAACATGAGTGGGAAAGAGATTGAAGAAATCCCGGTGGTCGTGACTTTCGGACGTGTTCCCGGAGAGGAGCTTACGGAGTTACCTCCGGACCGGGACGTGGAGTTTGTGATTGAGGCGATGCCGGGGGCGGGGCCCGTTGCAAAGAGTCCGTACGGGATGTCGTCCGACGAGCTGGACGAGTTGAAGAAACGGCTCAAGAAAGCTGCTCGAGCAAGGGTTTGTTCGGCGAGTGCCTCACCGTGGGGTTCCCCGGTGCTCTTCGTGGAGAAGAAAGACGGCACAAAGAGGATGTGCATTGACTACCGCACGCTCAACTCAATGACAATCAAGAACAAATACCCACTACCCGGAATCGAGGATTTCTTTGGATAGACTTAAAAAGGCAAGGTTCTTCTCCAAGATCGACTTGAGGTCGGGTTACCACCGGATGAAGATCCGAGAGCGGGACATTCCCAAGACGACCTTCACCACACGGTACGGCTTGTACGAGTTCGTGGTGGTTTCCTTCGGGCGACCAACGCCCTCGCTTACTTCATGAACTTGATGAACAAGGTCTTCATGGAAGAGTTGGATAGGTTTGTAGTGGTGTTTATCGACGATATCTTGATCTACTGCGAGACCCGAGGAGCACGAGGAGCACTGCGGGTCGTGCTAGAGAGGCCGAGGCGAGCAGAGCGTACGCTAAGTTCGGCAAGTGCGAGTTACGGATGGAGAAGGTCGCGTTCTTGGGACACGTGTTGTCGGCGGAGGGGGATAGGCGTGGATCCGTCCAAGGTAGAGTCAATGACCAAGTGGGGGCAGCCGTTAAACGTGACGGATGTCGGGGAGCTTCCTTGGGTTGGCGGGTTACTACCGGAGGTTCATTGAGAACTTTTCCAAGATCGCAAAGCCAATGACGGAGTTGCTCAAGAACAACACAAAGTTCGAGTGGTCAGAAGCGTGTGAGAGGAGCTTTCAAGAGGCTGAAAAAGAGACTCACCACGGCCCCGGTGCTTACCTTGCCGGATATCAAGAAAGACTTTGTGGTCTCTCGTGACGCTTCAAGGCGGGGACTCGGATGTGTGCGATGCGGGGAAGGGAAAGTTGTGGCTTATGCTTCCGAGCGATTTGAAGAAACACGAGGAAAACTACCCGACACACGACTTGGAGCTGGTAGGCTGTTGTGCATGCGCTCAAGATGCGGAGACACTACACGATAGGGAACAAGTGTGAGCTGTTTTCCGACCACAAGAGCACGAAGTACTTCTTTACCCGGACGAGGAGTTGAACATGAGGCGGAGGCGATGGGCCGGAGCCGATCAAGGACTACGACGTCGAGATCAACTACCACCCGGGGCAAAGCTAACGTCGTGGCGGATGCACCGAGTCGAAAGACATATTGCAACAACCTCATGGTAAAAGAAGAGCAACCTGCTGCGCATGAAGAGCTAGAGAAGGCGAGAATCGAAATTGTAGACCAAGGCCAAGTCAACGTGATGCAAGTGACCTATGACCTGGAGGAGCGAATCCGTACGGCCCGGGAAGGAGTGTGCGAGAAATCAAAGTCTTTGCGAGAACTAATGAAGCGGGGCAAAGCGAGAGGACTACGGGTTGATGAACGAGGACCTGTGTGGTTGAAAGAACGGATCCGTGTACCACAAGACGAGCACTCCGGGGAGCGAGATCATGAGAGAAGCTCACGACTCGAGGTACTCGATTCACCGGCGAGCACCAAGATGTACGAGAGATCCGAAGATCGGTGCGGGTGGAAGGACATGAAGAAGGACATAGCACACTATGTGGCTTTGTTGCGACACTTGTAGCGAGTAAAGATTGAACATCGAAACCTCGTTGGTTTGTTGAAGCCGTTGGCTATTCCGGTTTGGAAGTGGGAGGACATTTCCATGGACTTTGTGGTGGGACTTCCTAGAACACCAAAAGGAAACGACTCGGTTTGGGTCATAGTGGATCGGCCCGACCAAAGTGGCTCACTTTGTGCGGTGAAGACCGGTATGCAACCGAGAAGTTGGCGAGAGCGTACGTAGAGCACATACTCGGGCCGCACGGGGCACCCGAAGTATTGTATCGATCGAGGACCACGGTTTGTCTCCAAGTTTTGGCGAGCTTCCACAAGCTTATGGGCACCACTCTCGGCTACGGCCACGACTTTTCACCCACGGACCGACGGTCGGACGGAGAGGGTCAACCGGGTCTTGGAGGACATGCTACGAGCTTGTGCACTCACTTATGGCAACGATTGGGAGAGCGGTTTGCCGTTTGCGAGTTCTCGTACAACAACGGCTTTCAAGCGAGTCTCCGGATGGCACCCTTTGAGGCACTTTACGGTCGAAAGTGCGAGGACCCCGCTAGCTTGGTCGGAGGTTGGAGAACGAGCACCGTTTGGGCCAGCAATCATTGAGGAAGCGAGAGGAGAAAGTTGAGAAGATTCGTGAGAACACGAAGATCGCTCAAAGCCGTCAGAAGAGCTATGCCGACAAGAGAAGGAGAGAGTTGTCTTTTGCAGTTGGCGACCGAGTGTACTTGAAAGTCTCACCGCTTCGAGGAACTAAGAGGTTCTTGGTGAAGGGAAAGCTTGCACCGAGGTACGTGGGGCCGTACCCTATCGCCCGAAGGATTGGAAGTTTGGCCTACCGGCTTGCACTACCGAGACGATGGCAGGAGTTCACCCGGTGTTTCACGTGTCACAGGTGAAGAAGAGCGAGAAGGCGGTGGAGGCAAAGCAAGTGCCCATGGAGTTGCTTGACCTGCAAGACAACCTTGAGTATACGGGAATATCTCGAGAAAATCTTGGACGGAAGTGTCAAGGAGACAAGGAGAACTACCATTCCTTTACGTAGAGTGTTGTGGAGCAACCATACGGAGCGAGAGGCAACATGGGAGAAGGAAGGCGATCTCGGGAAAGAGTACCCTCACTTGTTCACGGAGGAGGTCGAGGACTAAATCTCGAGGACGAGATTCTCGGTGGTGGGGGAGAATGTAACAACCCGGGGAATTCGGGTGTGTAAATTTTGCGAAAATTTAAAACTTTTTGCTTGCATTTGAGTGCTATCAATTTTTGAACCAAATTGCTAGCCTTTCTCTAATTCTCCACCAAATCATCCCATTTATAAAACATATATTTAAAATATGGTAAAATATGTGCGTTGGATTTTCTCGGTTTATTTGGAGTTCAAATGTGTGAAGTTTGAATTTGAATGGGAATCAAATTCAAACTCTATTTCAAATCCTATTTCAAACTTATCCATTTAATTGGGAAAGGGCAACCAAGTGAGCTGGGCCGCTTTCATCTTTCTTAGCCTGGCGGCCGGCCCAACCCGCAATCTCTTCGGCCCAACTCACCCGCGCTGCCTTAACCTTGCCCTCGGACACCGGTGCGTGGACCCCGCGTGTCGGCCGTCCCCCTTCACCTCACCTACCCGGCCCGGCCCGGCCCACCCCGGCCGCGCCGCCGCCGGTCCCGTCGCACCCGCTCGCGCGGCGTGGGGCGCGGCCGAGCCGCCGGCCGGCACACACGCCGAGGGGCGGGTGCTCGCGCGCGGACCAAGCCGGGGCCGGAGGGGAAAAGCCGCATACGCCCCGCGCCTTGCCCCCTTGGTCCAAGGACGCGTGAGAGAGAGAGGGCGGCGTAGCCACGGGCACCGGCCGGTCCAAGCCGGGGGGCATCTGCGGAATTCCGCCTCGTCCTTGCGGCGCCGCGGATTCAAAAGCGGGGAGGAAGGCGAGCGGCGGTGGACAACCGCCACCAACCCACATTGGGGTTTTGCCCCATCCGGAGCCGCTCGCCGGGAGGGGGGGAAGGAGAAGAGGGGAAGCGAGAGGGAAGAGGAGGCGGCGGGGAGGCCGAGCGCGCGCCGCCGCCGGCGCGTTCTTGCGGAGGCTAGACGAGGCAGAGAGGTGCCGGACGGGGAAGAAGACGAGCGCGACCGAGGAGGAGCCGGACCGGAGCGGGGCACCACCGTGAACCTCGACGCCGACGCCGCACCGCCACCCACGTCGAGCACACGCAACGACTCCACCGTCGACCCGGCCGTGAGCACCGAAGCCACCTTCCCTTCTTCTTGCACCGTACCTCCTCTTAGCCTGCCCTGTGCGAGTGCCTTCGAGCCGCTAGGTCTTTGGACGCGCCGCGCCGCCGCCTCCCCATGGGCGACGCCGCGTCGCGCCGTGCGGCGGGGAATGCGGGGCCGTGGCTACCCCAAGCCGTGTTGTCCCGGTGCCTTCGCCAAGTTTGGGATTCGGGGGAAAAGGCGGAAGGAAGGGCTGGGGAAACACCCCACGCCGCGCGCGTCGAGCACCGCTCCGAACGCGACGCGCGCCGCCGGCCGGTGAGCGGGGATCGCCTTTCCGCCGCGTCGTGTCTGCGGGCGAGCCGCCGCGAGGGGGGCTTGTGATGCTTAGCCGTGACCGGCCTTCGTGCCGTGGGTATCCTGTTGCGAGGTGATGGTGAGCGCGGGCGCCGGCCGGCCGCACCCCGGCGCGCCATGGCCGTGGCCCCGCCACCGGTGGAGCTCCGCATGCGGGCGTTCCACGCGGCGAGTTCTGTGTTGTGTTGAGCCGGTCTTCGAGTCGAGGGCGAGTTTTGCGGGTGAGCATGCGCTTGAATCCCCTGCCGGCCGCACCCCCGGCGCGCCAAGGCTTCGTCCGCACCGTGGAGACGCACGCGCGCGGGCCTCGACGTCGCGCCGCGCGCCGTGGCGGGTGAGCGGTTAGCCGACCTTCGAGCCGCGCGTGCGTGCGTGAGTGCCCGAGAGGGGAGTGGGAAGGCGGAGAGGCGCACCCCGGCGCCGAGCCTGGGGCTCGCACCGTCGCGCGCCGCCGATGCGTGCGCGGCGATGACCGCCGGGCGCGGCGGCCGCCAAGGAAGGGAGCGGGTCCTGTTTCCCCCGGCCGCGGTAGGAGTGGAAGGCCGATGGGCCCTAAGCGGCACCGGCCCGCAGGGGGGGCGAGGAGGGGCCCAACTTGTAGGTTGAGGCCACAACCGGAAGCTCGGGGTGGCTTTCACGGACTTCGTTCGCCTGGGCCCATTGGACCGAGCCCAGTGGGCCATATTCGGCCCGATGAAACCTTTCAGCCCGTCGTCGGCCCGCGGACCCTGGAGCGCTGACGTCATGCTGACGTCAGCAGCTTATTTTCTGAAAAACCCTTTTCTCTTCTGTTTAAAAATTCCAGAAAATGTTTTTAACCTTTAAAAATTCATAACTAATTCTAGGGAGCTCAGAAAAATACAAAACTAATTTCTATAAATCCGTATTTGCGAAACCTTGCTGATTGTAGGTAGTTTGGGTTCATTTGGATCTTCTAAATTGGTTCTTATTTGGAGTTATTGCTTAGATGTGCATCGTTATCTTATTTTTCGCGTCGAATCTCGTGCCGCAGACCCGAGCTTCGACCAGGAGGACGTGGAGGACCCCGAGTACACTTGCTCCGGACGACGGCGCTTCAACGGCAACGAAGGTGTCATGTCACTCCCAACCATATAGATCCTATGTTGCTACTTAGTTCGCTAGTGCTTTACTTTAATGCATTGAGCGATAAATTGCATAACCCGTTTAATAGCCATGCCTTGATGTTTTGATATATCCTGTTCCTTGTTCTACTACTGCGGGACTAGCTACGGACCCCTAGCTAGTCCCTTACCTCAACTATCCATACTTTTGTTGCTTGATTATGGATGGTATGCGGGCTTGAGGTTGAGATGTGGGTATCTCGGTGTGTTTCTAGCGTGCGTTACGGGTGCGTATCTCCTTGCTTTGTGTTTTGGCGGGAGCGAGCCGCTTGGTTACTTGTGAACGGTGCCGAGGGAAGATGCGATCTGGCCTCTTACCCGAGGGTCGTGTCGTGTGGGATGGAGATGTTGAGTGCTCGCTCTCGGCCCCTTAAGGACCGATCGTCAGTTGACCTTGTTTCGGATGACTATTTTCGTACAGACCGCCCGCCTTGTATTGGGCGGGGGTGCGGGGTGAGACTTGTAGTGGATAGCACCCCTCCTGTAGGAGGATCGGTGTGATCGTGTCGGGAGGGGTCGTTCCCTCCTTAGTAGACTTTGCCCTGGCGAGGGCCGGGGAAGGGGTTCCACGGCTTCGAGGGACCTCTCGCGGGTAGTACGAGCTGCCGCGGAGGGCGGGGCCGAGGCTCGGAGATGCGGGGAGGGTACTATCCACTTACTTGGAGCTTCGGCGGTATGGTAGGGTCGGACACCGGTGACGGCCGGTTCGGACCTATTCGGGCGGGTACGGTTGTACAACCTGCGCGAGTGTTAAACCTATAGCTATAGTCCGTGTCCACTAGTTATGGACGGTCTTTCGATCTCTCACACGACTAGTTACACTTCTCTTGTGCTTCTTCTCTCCCCGAGTGTGTGAGCCGGTTTCGGCCGTTGAGATGTGGGGATAGGAGCCGGTGGGCCCCACATCGCGGATGAGAGTTGGGTTACGGATCATGGTTGAGATCCGGTGTTTTGGTGTGGTATTCCTTGAGCGGGGTGTGGACCCCGAGGTGTGGACCTCGAAAGCGGAGCTTCCCCGAGGTGTGGACCTCCTAGGCGTATTCTCGCTTACCTTGTACGTTGCACCTTTGCTTTGCTTAAGCTTTCTACGCCGGATTAGGGATATCTCATGCATAGTAGAATATACACCGCTTTTGCCTCTTTGTTGGGAAGCCGACATGACCTACCCGCTTATCGGGTAGACTGCGAGTGACTCGACGCGAGCCGGACTACGACTTCGACAATGATGGCCGGGTGGACTAGAGCTCTTCCTACACTTGAGCCGCTGCGGAGATGGAGTTTTCCGCGCTTTCATGGAGCCGTTGCTAGACGTTTTATTTATGTTTGATTCGGTCTGTTGGACTTGTACCCGGCATGTGCCGAAGAGATGTACTACGATTAATGTAATAAAATAAATGTTGTACTCTACTTTATTGTTTTTACCTTTACGTATGGATTTTGGAATCGGCGAGACGGGGATTGCACGTGGTAGCCCTCACGGGACTACCACCGAGGTGCTAAGATTCGGGATTCCGTTCGGCGAAATCCGGGTCGTTTCATTTCTCTTGGGGATTTGATGGGGGAAATTTGTGGGAACCCTTCGTGGTTCTTTGGGCTGTGATTCCCCTCCCAAATGCGTGAGTAAAGGTGCTCGATTTTGGGGTTTCTTGAGTTCTTGGGTTGGAAGTGCTCTTGGCGGGATTTCCTTGATTCCTCCTTTTTGGACGAGTTTTGGTGGGATTAAACTTGGCTATGGACTCCTCATGAGGTGTTCCTAATATCCCCAAAGTCTTGTTCAAGTCCGTGGAGCGCTTCGGGAGATCGAGGTTTGGATTTGGGTGAGTTGACCCGCGGGTCTTGTTCATCCCGAGCCGCCGAGCTACACCGGTCGACCGGTGCTCTTGGCCGGTCCGACCGGTGCAACCCTCGGTGGGTTTTTGCTTGGGCGAACGTACGGGTGTGTTCGGCTGTTGTCCCGTGTTCTTCTTTGTTTCGAGTTTGGGTTAGTTTGGAGGTTGGTTGACCTCCTTGGGGGCTTTCGGTACGTGACCGGTCCTAACGGGTGTGTCTCACCCGGTCGACCGGTGTGGAGCCACTTAGTGAAAGTTGCCCGGTTTCACCGGCGGTGACCGGTCCGGCCCGGTGGTGCTCACCGGTCGACCGGTGTTGGTCCGAAGACTCGAGGTTTGGTGTTCCGCTGCGTTCTCGGGTCGGAAGGGTGTGTGTGTTGGTTCCTAAGTCCGGTGGCACTCCAGTGGCTACGTGGGCTTGGCCAACTTGGGTAGTGAGTCGGAGACGTGTGTTGGAAGCCGCGTTCATCTTGTTGGAGTTTCCGTCTCCTTCGAGAAGAATTTTTATCGGCTCCCATTCACTCCCCCCCCCTCTGCGGTTCGTCGTTTCGGTACTTCGGATAACCATGATGACATGCTTAGAGAGGCCAAGAAATTGAGAAAAGAGCTTAGGGCTTCGCTCAAGGATGCTAGGACTAGAGTGGGCCGAGCTAGAAACACGGAGTTCTTGGTAGCAAGCTTGAGATTGATTCCCTTAAAGCTAGCCCTATTGTTTCGGATGAGGTTGATTGTCTTGATTCTCCATCTTTCTTGCTGATCTTGCTTTGTTTAAGGATAAGCATGCCTCCAAGTGTGAGGAACTAGATGTGCTTAGGGTTGAAGTGGGCAGAAAGTTGAAATCTAGATCTCGCTTTGCTAGGTACTTGCACTTCTTGCCCTGTTTTGCAAGCTAAAGTCGATGAGATGCATGCATACACTTTGCTTCCCTTGAGGCTAAGCTTAAAGAACCAATTCCTACATCTTGCTCTACTGTGAAATGCATGCTTTGAAGAATTTGGAACTTGCGCACTATGTTGATCATTTGCGAGAATGAGAATGATGAGTGAGAAAGTTGAAGGGTTGGTTGTACGGTCATGAGCCTCGGTTGAGTATGATGATCGAGGCATTTAAGAGGTAGGATGGTGAGGGACTTGGGGCAAACAAGGTTGGTGAGGGAAGTGGAGAGAATATCCCGAGCCACCAAAAACCCACCACAAAAATGATTTCCCTCATAAACATAACCATCTTAGGAACCGACTAGACACAACCCCGGCTCCACCCGTGTTTACTACACTAACAAATGATCTCCAAAATCCTATCAAGTTTGTGAGCACTTCGGGGGAAAGTGTTCTTTGGGAAAGAAAGTGAGAAGGCTAGTGAGGAGAAACCGGTGGAGAAGTTGTGTGGAGAGAAACCAAGTGAGCGACCACGGCCCAAGCCTAAGCCTAAGCTTGTGAGGTTCCATTGTGGCTATTGTGGGAGAGATGGCCATAAGGATGAGTTTTGGTTCAAGAGGAAGCAAGAGGAGAGAATCACGAAGGAGTGGGCTAACAAGGACAAGTACCACCCTTCCGATGGTGTACTTGAGCCTCGTGTGCAGATGCCCAGGGCTAAGGCGAGTGTGAGGACAGTTCGGGCTTGGGGAGAGCGGAAGGATGTTGGAAGTGTTCTTGTCCGAGCTACACCGGTCGGACGGTGTGGGGTACCGGTCGGCCGGTGCGGGCTGGACGGGCGGCGGTTTGGGTTTCGTGCTCGTACAGGTGCGAGGGTTGTTTACGGAGGTCGTGGTTACGGTGGTTGGGCTCGAGAGTGAGGACCATGTGTGGTTCGAGGACCGGTGGATGGTCGCTTCCTTGTGTGATGAGTGATTGACAACGTTGTGTGGAGTCGATTCTTGGCTAAGTATTGCGGGTGCGGGTTGCGGCTTGGGCGGGTGTCGGTGCGGGGTGAAGAACAAGCGCGAAAGGTCATCGCCGGTGAGGCCTCCAGGGTGTGGAGAAGACAAGTAGGCTTCGTTCGAGGGACCGGTGGCCGGCGGGGTCAAGTGCGGGCCGCATGGTGGCATGAACGAGCAAGATGAAGTCGTGGATGGTTTCTTGGTTGAGCCTCAAAACCAAGGTCGAGCCGGGACTACGTGGGAGCCGAGTCATGAGTGGAGATTGGCGGAGACTACACCGAGTTCGCGGGGTTTTCGGTGGTTCACCGAGAAAACCACCGGGTTCCTTGGTTGATCCACAAAGCCAAGACCGAAGAACCGAAGACGGTCTTTGCAGAGCGGTGCGGACCGGTCCGACCGGGGTGGGTACCGGCTCGACCGGTGGGGGAGCACCGGTCCCGGCCGGTGTGCGACGACGCGGTCCGGAATCTTCGAAGAGAAGGACACGCGTCGGGATCGCAAGGCTTGCGTTGAGGCTAAGCGAGGTTGCGGTCGCCGGGCATCCGTCCGATGGAGAAAGCTTCAAGTCTTCCGGATCCGCCATTGAGGGGCTTGTATCCCTAGTTATTAGGAAAGGGCATTTTAGACTTTCGGTGGCCTCCATATAACCCAAGAGGTGAGTGCATGGCAGCCAAGCCTTGAAACCCTAGTTCATTTGTTTTCCTATTTTCCTTACGATTTCCATAGGACTAGCTTGAGAGCTTCATGGTGAGATCTTGTGAGAGGGTTGGATGATCGGGTGGCATAGGAAGTTAGGTCACTTGAGCTTTGACCTTTTGTTGCGCTTAAGTAAACTCAATTTGGTCAGAGGATTGCCACGGTTGAGGCTTGAGATAGAGTTGGTTTGTGCGCCATGTAGGCATGCCAAGATGGTAGCCTCTTCTCACCCACCTCTCACCGATGTGATGAGCGAGCGTCCATGCAAGTGCTCCATATGGATCTTGTTGGCCCGGCTCGTGTGCGATGCGGGTGGGAAGTGGTATGTCCTTGTTGTGGTGGATGACTACTCTCGGTATGCGTGGATGTTCTTTCTTGAGGATAAGGGGGAGACGTTTGGTTTTGTTCGAGATCTAGTCTTGAGGTTGAGGAACGAGAGGCACGAGAGATGCCATACGAGCTATCCGCGGTGATAATGGCTCGGAATTCGAAACTCTCGTTTTGAAACCTTTTGCCATGACTTGGGCCTTGAGCACCGGTTTTCGAGTCCGTATACGCCTCCCCGAGAATGGTGTTGTGGAAAGGAAGAACGGGACCTTGTGCGAGATGGCTCGGATGATGCTTGATGAGCATAGGACTCGAGGAGGTATTGGGGCGAGGCGGTGAATATCGCGTGCTATGTGTCAAACGGGATCTACCTCGAGTGCACAAGAAGAAAACATGCTATGAGTTGATGCATGGTCGCACACCCAAGGTGAGTCACTTCCATGTCTTTGGTTGCAAGTGTTTCATTCGAAGAAAGGCGGGGAAGTTGGATAAGTTTGAGGCTAGGTCTGTCGATGGTATTTTCTTTGGTTATGCATCTCACTCTAGAGCATATCGTGTGCTCAATCTTGAAACTAACCAAATCGTGGAGACTTGCGAGGTAACCTTCGACGAGACGAGCCACGTAGTCAGCTTGTCTTTGAGTGTGCAGGTGATGATGAGCTTGGCGAGGAGATCTTTCAGGAGGAGGAGCATGAACATGGCGGTGTGGTGCCCCTGGCTGAACATGTACCCACTACTTCGACTACGGTGGTGGATGTACCCTCTCCTACACCTACGATGACAAATCAAGAACGAGGAGAAGCTGATGTTGAGGGGTAGGTAGCATCGAGGCGAGAACCTCCCCAGCGAGTACAAGTGGATCACCGAGCTTCGAGGATCATCGGCGACATGAATGAACGCACTACACGATCGAGGGTTCGGAACAACTCTCATTTCGCTCATGCTGCATTTGTTGCTACTTTTGAGCCCAAAGACATTGGACACGCACTATCGATCACAATTGGGTTAATTCGATGCATGAGGAGTTGGAGAACTTTGAGAGGAATCGGGTTTGGGAGTTGGTTGACCCTCCTCCGGGGTGTAAGCCGATTGGTACAAAGTGGGTGTGGAATAACAAAGAGGGAGAGAAAGGTGACGTTGTGAGGAACAAGTCGAGGCTTGTTGCTCAAGGGTTCGATCGAAGGAGGGGGTCGACTACGAGGAGACCTTTGCTCCCGTAGCCCGTTTGGAGGCGATTAGGATCCTTCTAGACTTTTCCGTGGCTAAAGGGTTCAAGTTGCGCCAAATGGATGTGAAGAGTGCTTTCTCGAATGGTGTGTTGGAGGAAGAAGTGTATGTGAGGCGACCTCGGGGTTTGAGAGTGAGAAGTACCCCCACCGGGTGTACAAGTTGAGGAAGGCGTTGTATGGGTTGGAAGCGGGCGCCTAGAGCTTGGTATGGTAGGTTGAGGGGGTTCTTGTTTGAGAGAGGTTTTGAGATGGGTTTTTGAGATGCTCTCTCTTGTGTAAATGGCTTTATATGATCTTGACATGTTTTAGTGGCTTGGTTATGCTTAATTTGTGGTTGGATAGCTAGTTTATTGATCATATGGGGCCAAAGGCTCATTTGCCATCATGAATGTTTAGCCTTCTTGCTTCATCTTGTGGAGGGGCCTAAGTTCCTTTTTGTCGCAAAGACATTTCATGTACCAAATACGAATCTGAAAATGAAATGTAAAATGCTTGGAAAATGTGCTCCCATGTCATATGTGCTGGATTTAATTTTCTTTGGTTGCTAAACCGTTGCTTGATGCCTGCCAATGAGAAGTCTCATGCATAGAAGTAGGCACATGGCTCGGTGGCTTTGACATGACATGAGGTGCTTGTGGGTGTTTGTGATGGTCTTATGATTAGAATGGCTATCCTAGCATGAAGTTTGTGTGGCTTTGCCATTTTGATATGCTTTGATCATGTTTAGGACTTTGCTCATGAGAGGCAAACTTTTCGCAAAATTGCCCAAATCCATGTTAGCTTCGCCCAATGGTTGTGAAACTTGGTGATCTTGTAGGTGATGTCAATACGAAGCTATAGAGTATCTAACTTGCTCATTTGGACATGTGTAGCATCCTATGTTGAATTTTGTCTATTTGAGAAGCTCTAGGTTGAAAGTTTTGCATTTTTGGCTTGATTCATGCATTGTCAACAAGGGGGAGAAGTTTGAGCTTGAATTGGCTTGTTGGATGCATTTAGAAGGTTTTCAGGTGGTTTCGAGCCATTTTCGGGCTCGGTGTGCACCGGTCGACCGGTCGAGGTCACCGGTCCGACCGGTCGGACAAGCGGTCTGTGCACATGTTGGGCACCGATCGGCCGGTGGTGGTGACCGGTACGACCGGTGGTGGTGACCGGTCCGACCGGTGTGAGCCGAAGTTGTTGCGGTACGCCCTATTTTCAAGTGGTTTGCACGCATTAGTCCGGGGGGAGTTGCATTGGTTCGGAGGGAGCTTGCATGTATCCGGGGAGAGCTCTTTGTGGTTTGTCGAGCTTTGGTTTGGTGATTTGCGCTCTTTGCTTGAGCTTTGTTTTGTCTCGGATGTGTCGAGCCATTGCCCTTGCCTAAGGGGTCCGAGACTTGTCTTCTTCAAGTGATCTTGCTCTTTGCCTTTGTTTCTCTTTCGATCGCTTGTTGGAGTTTCTTTTTGTTCCTTTCTTTTCTTTTTCTTTTCTCTCTTGTTACTTTGTGTGGGTGTTGTCAATGCACTCATCAAGAGGGAGATTGAGGACCATGTGTGGTTCGAGGACCGGTGGATGGTCGTTTCCTTGTGTGATGAGTGATTGACAACGTTGTGTGGACTGATTCTTGGCTAAGTATTGCAGGTGCGAGGTTGCGGCTTGACCGGTGTTGGTGCGGGTGAAGAACAAGCACGAAAGGTCGTCGCCGGTGAGGCCTCCGGGTGTGGAGAAGACAAGTAGGCTTCGTTCGAGGGACCCGATGGTCGGCGGGGTCAAGTGTGTGCCGCATGGTGGCATGAACAGCAAGATGAAGTCATGGACGGTTTCTTGGTTGAGCCCCGACTACGTGGGAGCCGAGTAATGAGTGGCGATTGGCGGAGGCTACACCGAGTTCGCGAGGTTTCCGATGGTTCACCGGAAAACCATTGGGTTCCTTGGCTGATCCAAAAAGCCAAGACCGAAGAACCGAAGACGGTCTTTGCGCCAGCGGCGCGACCGGTCTCGACCGGTGGGTCCGACCGTTCGACCGGTGGGTACCGGTCCGACCGGTGAGGAGCACCGGTCCGACCGGTGGGCGACGACGCGGTCCGGAGACTTCGAAGTGGAGGACACGCGTCGGGATCGCATGGCTTGCGTCGAGGCTACGCGGGGTGCGGTCGCCGGCATCCGTCCGATGGAGAAGACATGAAGACTTCCAAACGCCCTTGAGGGGCTTGTATCCCTAGTTATTAAGTAAGGGTAGTTTAGACTTTCAGTTGCCTCCATATAACCCATAAGCTGAGAGGATGGCAGCCATCTCTTGGAACCCTAGTTCATTAGCTTTCCTATTTTCCCTTTCCTATTTTCTTAGGATTTCCATAGGACTAGCTTGAGAGCTTCATGGTGAGATCTTGTGAGAGGGTTGGATGATCGAGCGGCAAGCTAGACCTTGTATGAACCTTTGTGGTATGTATAGATGATTCGGCGTGGTTCCTCAAGGCCTTGTTGTGTTGTTCCGGTTGTTCTTGGTGGTGATTTTCGGAGCCCTCTCTTGGTGTTTTTCTTGGGGTGTTTTCGGGACCTTGCTCTTGGGGATTTGATGGGGGAAATTTGTGGGAACCCTTCGTGGTTCTTTGGGCTGTGATTCCCCTCCCAAATCCGTGAGTAAAGGGGCTCGATTTTGGGGTTTTCCGAGTTCTAGGGTTAGAGGTGTTCTTGGTGGGATTTCTTCGATTCCTCCTTTTTGGACAAGTTTTGGTGGGATTAAACTTGGCTATGGACTCCTCATGAGGTGTTCCTATTACCCCCAAAGTCTTGTTCAAGTCCGTGGAGCGATGCGGGAGATCGAGATTTGGATTTGGGGGAGTTGACCCGCGGGTCTTGTTCATCCCGAGGCGCCCGGGCTACACCGGTTTGATCGGTGCTCTTGACCGGCTCGACCGGTGCAACCCTTGGTGGGTTTTTGCTCGGGTGAACGTCCGGGTGAGTTTCTTTGTTGTCCTGTGTTGGGGCTGTTTCGAGTTTGGGTCAGTTTGGAGGTTGGTAGGCCTGTTTGGTGATTTGGGGGCTTTCAGGCTTAGACCGGTCTGACCGGTGTGTTGCACCGGCCTGACCGGTGTGAAGCCACTTAGTGGAAGTCGTCAACTCTCACCAGCAGGGACCGGTCTGACCGGTGGTGCTCACCGATCTGACCGGTGTTGGTCAGTGGACTCGAGGTTTGGTGTTCCGCTGCGTTCTCGGGTCGGAAGGTTGTGTGTTCGTTCCTAGGTCCGGTGGCACTACGGTGGCCACGTCGGCTTGGCCAACTTGGGTAGTGTTAACACCAAAAAATGACAGGAGAAAGACTGACTTGTGGGCCGAGCTTGGCGATAAATACCATTCAGCTGGGAAAAGTCTCCTCAAAGGAATCGGTAAAGGACGCTTGCGGTCGGCAGTGCGCCATCGTTCAGCAAAGAGGCTGTTTGCGCTTTTGAAGGAGAAATTTTCGGGAATGCATGGTGACGTGGCCTGATGCAAGGAAAGAACGAGTTGATGGCGTGTATGAGACGAACATTGGCTTCGGAGCATTAATTTAGACATTTGATGTTATACTCGTAGTCGACCCGGAGTCGTGTTAGGACAAGGGTATAAATACAGGCACTTGATGTATGTAATGGGTATCGATTAATTTCACAACAAACCGGCTTTACGCCAAATTCTCGAGTTCTTTAGTCGTGTCGTCGAGTTCTTCGAGGGGAATCATCGATCCGTCGACCTCCGTAAGTTCCGGCAACCTTGTATCATGTCTAATATCATGCGGTGGATTTAGACCGTGATGCAAGTAGTCTTGTTACCTTGCTTAGTATCATGCGGTAGATTTAAGCTTAGTTCAAGAGGGTTTCTTGTTAGGTCATGAGCCATGCGGTGGGCTAAGATCTAGCTTGGAGCTAGTTATCGGCTCTATTAGATTTGGCAAGATCTAATAGATTCATTAAGTTACCATGTGTAGCTTTGAGTTTTTACTTTATGTTTAAATTCATATAACACTCTTTTGCCCAATTTAGATTGGTTTGAATCGGCTTTATCTTGTTTGGTGATCCTTATGTAACATGTTAATATGTTCGGTTCAAGTACAAAGCACGTGGATCACGTGTTCTTTAATAGCCGAAACTGAATCAATCTAAGTTGTCACGTGTTGCGGGTTCAAGCTTGTTAATCTTGTGTAAATCTTGAAAGAACTGGGTATCATGCGGTAGATATAGGTTTTTGGATTGTTTTAGAGCTAATCATCCGGTGGATTAGATTTCGATTCAATCTGATAGGTTTATCATCTTTGGCAATGTTTGTTCCTTCTCTACGGAACCCGATTTGGTTGTACGTTTGTATTTGGTTGTGCTTCCATGAGTAAAATGTACTCATAAGTTTTTGTTTTAAATAATGTGTGCTTTTAGCCTTCCATATTTAGATTGTATCATGCGGTGGATTGATCTCTTTGTGGTTGGTGGTGTGATTTCAAACAAGTCGTATCATGCGGTGGATTAACTTGTTTGGCTTCATGCTTGACGGGTTTTTAAGTACCTAGACATGCGGTAGACTACTGCTTTTGACCTATGCATGCTTGTTCACTTCGTATTTATGATCATGCTTTACTTTATTTATTTTATCCGTTGTGTATCATCAAAAATCGGTCATGATCATGCACGAGCAACGTTATTTAAACAAAGAGCGATCTTTTGTCATGCTTACGTCATCCATTCGGCTATATCCTTGTTTTATGTTTTAAAGTTCCCGAATGATATATTAATCTATTTGCGAGATAGCTTGTCGTAGCTATATGTCATTTTAATTGGCTTTTAGCTGTAAATACAGAACTGTCTGGTACCACCCGGCAAGTTCCATGTTTTATCTAACTATTTTCATCCTTTGTTAGTTTCAGGAAAATTGACTGGCACGCTTTCAGGATTCATCACGCGTGTTAAGCCAGCTCTTTTCGGCTTGCTGTGTGCTTGGCGTGAAGTGCCGATTTTGCGTCAACACACTTTTTGGCACGCCCGGTGGGACACATCTAGTTGAATCAAGACGCCTGACATTCACGACATTATGAACGTCACCATTAATGACCTTTGTCTCCAGAACAACAAGCGCAGCTGAAGGATGCCATTGACCAATTCCGGCGAAGTGCTTGATGTCATTTAGCAAGAACGAAGTGGCGTCCCGTACCTTAAATCCGACATGCCCGGGGTTCTGTTGCCAGGGGAACCTGATTCCACATCTGCTCAAGAGAAACAAGAGGCTGTGAATGCTTTTCGAGAGACTATAGAAACCGTGATGGTTAAGCATCATATCGCTTTCTTGAACATGTTCAAGCGGATGATGATCGGCGTATTTGGCCCAGGGCATGGAGAGGATGCTTGGTCGAGTATCCCCTCATACATCTTCTCGCGAGAGGTTGGAGAGACCGGTTCGCTTAACCACCTCGAGATACGAGAGCTCAACCACCACCGCAAGGCCGGCCGAACCAGCCCTCCTCCACAAAGCGTTGGGAGTCGGCCGGTCCGGCCACCTCTACGGAACAATGGAGGTCAACCGGTTCAACAGCCGAACCCGTATCAAGCGATGCCCAATAGGCCTACATATGGGGACCTGGCGTTCGGTTCATCTGGGATGCCACCTAACTCTACTTACAAGATAGCCCCGGCCAATAACAGGTTGCAGAAAAATATGTATGGTGGAGGATATTCGAGAGGTTATGGATTATGGCGCTATTGATGCTTTCCCAAATCCTGGGTATGGTACGATTGCGGGGATGCAAGAAGATGATGTCTTTGCACAGTAAAAATGGCCGATGTCTTGCAAAATCAATTCGGCCATAAACCTAAAATGCGGGGACAGCTTATACGCCTCCTTTCCCGAGTGGTATCACGGGGGTAATCTTGCCGCCAAGGGTGAAGCCTCCTACGAGTTCACAAAGTTCTCCGGACGGGACGATACAAGCACTGTAGAGCACATTGCCTGATACTTAATGCAGCTCGGGGAAGCTTCAGCTGACGAGGCATTCAGGGTCAGATACTTTCCTTTATCGTTGATAGGTCCGGCATTTACATGGTTTACTTCTTTGCCTCCTCAGTCAGTCAACACCTGGAGAGACTTGGAACAGAAGTTCCACGCTCATTACTTCAGTGGTAGCACTGAGAAGAAGCTGATTGATCTGGCTACCTTGAAACAGAGACACAATGAAACACCCTTAGAATTCCTCAGGAGATTCAGAGAGGTCAAGAGCATGTGCTTCTCTTTGACTTTGCCAGATGATCAATTGGCTGACATGGCTGTTGCGGGAATGCTACCGGCTATTCGAGAGAAGCTGTTTGGCATGGAGTTTGACAATCTGGGTCAGCTATCCCAAAGGTTGTCATTAATGAGTAATCAAGCTTATGGGTTTAAGAAAGACTCCAGGTTCACCAAGCACCATGACATAGCTGATATCTACAACCAGTTCCTCGACAAAGCCGATCGGGAGGAGGAATTTGATGATGAGGAGGAAGTGGTCGCAGGTCGAGATCATGTGGGGCAAAGAGCCATTAAGCTGTGAACCGGCGGTGGATAAAGCGAGCCAAGGGCACGTATGACTTTGACGTGACTAAGGTTGACAAGCTCTTTGAGTTCTGGTGAAGGAAGGCCGAATCAAGTTGCACGAGGGGCATTCTATGCTTTGGCCCGATGGAGTTAAAGAGAAACGTTATTGTGGATTTCATGATAGAAACTCTCACTCCATTAATGATTGCGGGGTGTTCGGAATGAGGATCCAAAAGGCTATCCGGGAGGGTCATTTGAAATTTGATAATAAGATGAAGTGGATGGCCACCCTTTCCCTCAAAACATGGTTGGCTTTTTCGTTAATATGGTAACCGCCGAGGAAAAGGGGAAAGTGAAGGTCTTGACTTCCAACCGGAGCGAAACGAGATGGATCGGTTGATCCTACACGTCAAGTGACGATGGAGCGAGTCCACAAAGAGGCTCCTCGCATCCCGAAGAGCCGCATTGAAGTTGGGGAATCTTCCAGGACAAAGCCCAGGGTAACTACGCGCATTCTCCTTAACAAGTGGCAGCGGCAAAGAAGAAAAAGAACGCTACCGAAGCAAAGATACGAAGAGGAGAAGCGGAGGTTTGAAGAAGCACACGAAGAGAGCCGGAAGAGCACGCGCGGGAACGGGGAGCGTGCACATTGGGGATGCGCATTCTTCGTGCATTGCCGGAATGAGGGCTTGAAACTCCCCACGTTGAAGAATTGTCCGAATGCGGTGATAAGTACATTGAATATAGGCAGGAAGCGTCGGTCGGCCGATCCGTCCATGAGAGAATTGGAAGGATATATCCCAATGACGGTCGGCGTCTAAAAATAAATGAGGTCAATGATCACCCAAGAAAGAGACAAGCCGATCAAAAGTGGGCCGATCAAGAAGAACAGAGAACGCGAATACATCCGGCAAGAAGGACAAGTGGTGCTCGCCCGGCTTAAGGAGAAGCCAAAAGAGAAGGGTTCAACGCTTGAGGAACCAAGAATTGAAGCAAGGAGGGAATCAAGAAAAAGCAAGTATGGCGCCCAAAGGGCAAGCTCGAAAGATCGAGTCGTTCGGCTCCGGCGTGCATGGTATACTTTCTCGCCGAATGAGTTCATGGCTCTCGCTAACCAAGTTGTGCGGGAGGAAACATCTCCGGATATAAATGAGGATGAGCGGCTTGGGGGATTAATGGCGCAACCGGTGTTAGCTAAGCGAGGCTACCTTTGACAAGCCGACCGAGGAATCGACACATGAGGCCGCCGTACTTGAAGAGATATGTCAATGGCAAGCCATTGACTAAGATGTTTGTTGATGGTGGAGTCTGCGGTCAACGTAATGCCATACACCACATTCCGGAAGCTTGGCATGGGCCCCGGGGATTTGACGCCAACAAGCATCATTCCGAATGATTTTGCGGAAATCCTTAAGATACTAAGGGCTGCGTGCACGTGGACTCGATGATTGGGTCCAAAACTTTGCTCACAACCTTCTTTGTCATTGAGGGCAAGGGAGCTTACGGTTCTTTGCTTGGACGGGACTGGATCCATGCCAAGCTGCCGCATCCCATCTACCATGCATCAACGGACTTGTTCAATGGGTAGATGATGACATTGAAGTAGTCCAAGCGAGATGATTCGGTGAGTGTAGCTAATGTCGAACCGGCGGCCTTCCGGGAGTATCAAGGCATTGATTGCTTCTCGGGGAAAGGACTAGGGTGAAGGTCCTGTTGAACCGATCGGCGGCGATCAACGGACCGATTCAAGCGATCGGCTCTTATAGTAATTTTTAAATGGACAATCCGGTTGATGGAACCGATGGAAAGTTAGGGCGTGGATTCATGTCGGCTGACAAATTAGAAGAAATCGACATTGGAGATGGTGACAAGCCAAGGCCGACATTTATCAGTGCTAACTTGGAGACAAGTTTCAGAGAAGAATTAATCAAGCTGTTAAAGGAATATAAAGATTGCTTCGCTTGGGATTATTCAGAGATGCCTGGTTTGGATCGTTCTATTGTTGAGCATCGATTGCCAATCAAGCCTGGTTTTAAACCATATAAGCAACCTCCTCGAAAAATCTACAAGGATGAAGTATTGGCCGACGTGAAAAAGGAAATTGAAAGATTACTTGATGCAAATTTCATTCGGCCATGCAGATATGCGGAGTGGATCTCAAACATCGTCCCTGTTTACAAGAAAAATGGGAAGATGAGGGTTTGCATAGACTTCAGAGATTTGAACAGATCCACTCCTATGGATGGATACCCGATGCCGTTCTTTGATCTATTGGTTGATGTTGCTGCTGGACATAAAGTTATCAGTTTTATGGATGGTAATGCAGGGTACAATCAAATATTTATGGCAATACAAGACATATCGAAGACAGCCTTCAGATGTCCTGGACATATAGGCTTGTTTGAATGGATAGTCATGACATTTGGGTTGAAAAATGCCGGTGCAACTTATCAACGGGCCATGAATTATATCTTTCATGAGTTGATCGGCAAAATTGTTGAAATTTATATTGATGATGTCGTGATCAAATCTTTGAATCATGACTCACACTTGAAGGATGTGAAGAGAACTCTGGAGTGCACCCAAAAGCACGGGTTGAAGATGAATCCGAACAAGTGTGCCTTTGGAGTATCAGCTTGAGAATTCTTGGGATTTCTGGTACATGAAGGAGGGATTGAAGTTGGCAAGAAAAGCATGAAAGCTATCGACGAAGTTGTTCCTCCAACCAATCTCAAGGAGTTGCAATCACTGCTTGGCAAGATCAATTTCATAAGAAGATTCATTTCAAATTTGTCGCAAAAAGTCTTGCCCTTTTCTCCAATGTTGAAGATTAAGAAGGATCAAAAATTTGTATGGGGTGACGAACAACAAAAGGCTTTTGATGAGATCAAGTGGTACATGAAGGAACCACCAATGTTGGTGCCTCCTCAGTTGAAGAAGCCTTTTAAGTTGTACATGGCGGCCGATACCCAAACTATTGAATCGACCCTTATACAAGAATTTGAAGGAAAGGAGCGGATAGTAGCGTACCTTAGCCGAAAATTACTTGATCCTGAGACCGGGTATTCGGTGCGGAGAAGCCGTGCTTATGTGTTTATTACTCGTGTACAAAGTTTCGGCACTACTTATTGAATGCCGAATGCATTGTATATTCAAAGTTTGATGTAATAAAACACATGTTGTCTATGCCAATTTTGAATGGAAGGATTGGCAAATGGATTACGGCTTTATCTAAGTTCGAGTTGAAGTTCGAATCGGCAAAAGCTATTAAAGGTCGATTATTGCCGATTTTATTACCGAACATCGTGATCCATCAATTGATTTGCTTGAAATTACTCCTTGGGCTTTGTTCTTTGATGGATCCTCATGTGGTAAAGGTGGGGGAGTAGGAATTTTATTGATTTCGCCCCGGAGGTGAGATGTTTGAATTTGCTATCCCTATTCGGCCCTCTTGTCACAAACAATCAAGCCGAGTACGAAGCACTACTTAGAGGGCTTCAATATTTGAAAGAAGCCGGGGTTGTTTCGGTTTAAATTTATGAAGATTCGTAGCTGGTTATTAAACAATTGAATGGCCAATATGAATGTAGAAGTGATATCCGAGGAGTTACTACGAACGGTGCGGGGGAAATCTTGAAAAGTTTTCGTTATTAATTCTACGGTATATTCCTAGAGAACACAATGAAGAGGCAAATAGATTGGCTCAAAGTGCTTCGGGGTTATAGAGAGAATCAAGAGGCGTTTGCCATGGAGGTATGTGCTTTCGGGAGTGATCTTGCAGAGGATGATTGGAGAAAAGAAATTGTTGATTATCCGAAAAATCCATCCCGAAAGGTTTCTAGGAAGCTCGGGTATAAGGCTATAAAATTTGTTCTTACGGATGAACATTTATTTTACAAATCGTTAGATGGGGTGTTGTTGCAATGCTTGGGTCTAGAAGAAGCAAAGAAAATGATTAGCGAGGTGCATGATGGGTTGTGTGGAGTGCATCAATCGGCCTATCGTATGAAATGGGTTATCGGACACATTGGATGTTTTTGGCCGACGATCTTTGGAGGATTGCTTTGAGTATTACAAGGGTTGTCAAGATTGTCGAAATTTGGAAATATTCAAAGGGTTCCGGCGTCAAGATCGAATCCAATTATCAAACCATGGCCATTCGAGAGGACGGGGTATAGACTTGATTGGTCGGATAAATCCTCCATCTAGCAAGGGGCATAAATTTGTGCTTTTGGCAAATGCATTACTTCACCAAATGGGTTGAGGCAATTCCACCGAAGAAAGTAACATCGGAAAACATGATTGAGTTTGTTAAAGAACACATCATTTATAGGTTTGGAATTCCTCAAACAATTACAACCGATCAAGGAGCTCGGTTTGTATCTTTGGAGTTCGGGGAGTTTTCGAAAGCATGGGAATCAAATTGTTTAATTCTTCTCCTTATTATGCCCAAGCTAATGGTCAAGCGAGAGGCTTCTAATAAAATCATGATCAAGCTTATACAAAAGAAGATTGACCGGAAGCCAAAGAGGTGGCATTCGGTACTCAATGAGGCTTTATGGGCTTACCGAATGGCTCCTCATGGAGCTACAAAGACTTCTCCTTATGAGTTGGTTTATGGGCATCATGTTTGTTTTGCCCTGGGAAATACAATCGAGATTCTAGGAGAGTGGTTTTGCAAAAGGATTTAAGCTCCAAAGATTATAGTGGCTTAATGATGGACGAATTAGAGGATTTGCATATGATTCGTCTTAAAGCCTTGGAAAATAGTGAAAATAACAAAATGCGAGTTGCTAAATATTACAACAAGAAAGTAAAGGTTAAGCAATTTGCGAAGGAGATTTGGTTTGGAAGGTGTTACCGCCGATCGGGACTAAGTACGGTGCATTCGGCAAATGGTCCCCGAATTGGGAAGGCCCTTTTCGAGTAGTCGGATGTGTACCGGCAATGCTTACATATTAAAGACTTTACTAGGAGAGGAGTTCACTGCTGCTATAAATGGAAGATATTTGAAGAAATATTATCCTAGTATTGAAATTGATCGTTGAGTACAAGCGCCGGATTACGGACATCCGACACACAAAAACGGCGGCGTTCAAGGAAGGGGCCGCCTTTAGAACGAAAAATCCTAACGGGAAATGGCCAATGCGATGTGTATTGCCCTTAGCACAAAAATGCATAACATTACGGATGTTTCTTGCAGGCTTTTATTTGACAATTCAGCTACTCAAGATTACAAGGGGGTGGGAAGCGAAGGCTCGGAGAAAGAAGCGAAAGTACGCTTCATTCATTTTTCTTGTTTTGCTTCTTCGGCTCCTCCCTCTTCAAGCGCTCCGGGACTACCATAATAGCAACCTTTGGAAGCTTCGGGGATTGCCATGACTTGCAACTTCCATCAAATTTGTCTCAAGAAGCCTTCACGTTGCTATACCTGTCAGAGATATCTGAAGAAGGGAACAACTGTCAGGAGAAGATTTGAGATTGAGTACAGGAGTCAAATAGAGATGATCTTACCCCCAACCAACGCTTCCAAGCTCATGCGGCGTTCGCGTTCGGCATTGCAACGGGCGGTGATGTCCCGCAAGTTGTGCTCTAAATGCCGAATATGGCGGCGCAGCTGGTGATTGATCCTCTGTTCTGGTGTGGCGCCCTCTTCTTCAGAGGAGGAATCAGAGGAGATGTACTCGGGCACTTCTTCAGTCCCAAAGATTTCTTCAGGAAGCAAGTCAAGGCTGGAGAAAACAAGAAGGGGTAAACATGAGATTGCGAATGAGAGCAAGAAACGGATTAAAAGAAAACTCACTCTCGAATGGTACGCTTCTTTGGTGGAGTGCTGTCCTCCTTGATGGGTTGCTTTCCCTTGTCCACCATAGCCTTGGGGTTTTCTCCTCCGGAGCGGGGGGGGAGAAGATGTGAAGTGATGGAAGATTATGCGAGTGGATTTGCGGGGCACCCGGGGGGGGCTATTTTATTGACTGTGAGAGCGCATTGGGAGTGATGAGCGGTTGGCGTACGTTATTGTAATACAAAGCGGCGGGGTTTTCTTCCCGAATGCGAAGGGTGTCCCGGTTGTTGGTTTTTGCACTTTGTTATCCGCGAGTATCCTCTTGTACCGGTTCTCTAGCCCGCAATTGGGGGCGGGGGCCGGTTCTTGAAAGCGTCTTGCCACAAGCGGGGCCCCGATAAAGCCGCTTTGAAGGGGATTCTCCGGATTCGGCTTCAATAAGCTCGCCGCGAGGATCGGGAGAGATTCCCACGGGACCGAGGAAATAAGATGTTGAGTTGTCCTCAGTGTGAATCAAAAGCTCGGTGGATAGCTCCTATCAAGAAAAGGCGGAAAAAAATCTAAGGTGGGAATCGGAAAGGTAATACCGAATGGACCTTAAGGGGATGAAGTTTACCTGGAGAGCTTGGTCCGCCATTGAAGGTTTGAGCTTGAAGATTGATGACCTAGGGTTTGGATCTGAGCGGAGACTCCAACGGATTACAGGAGGTAAAAAATGGTGTTGAACAGATTTGACTTGAAGACGTCGAGCGTTTGTGGTCAATTCCGGAATAAAATCACTTTTATCCCGTAATTGAAGGGGCATATGTTAACACCAAAAAATGGTACGGGAGAAAGGGGTCGACTTGTGGGCCGAGCTTGGTGGTAAATACCATTCGGTGGGAAAAGTCTCCTCAAAGGAATTGGTAAAGGACGCTTGCGGTCGGCAATGCGCCATCATTCGGCAAGGAGGCCGTTTGCGCTTTTAAAGGAGAAATTTTCGAGAACGCATGGTGGTGTGGCTCGATGCAAAGAAAGAACGAGTTGATGGCGTATACGAGATGGACATTGGCGTCGGAACATTAATTTAGACATTTTAATGTTGTACTCGTAGTCAACCGGGAGTCGTGTTAGGACAAGGGTATAAATACGGGCCCTTGATGTATGTAATGGGTATCGAATAATTTCACAACAAATCGGCTTACGCCAAATTCTCGAGTCCTTTAGTCGTGTCGTCGAGTTCTTCGAGGGGAATCATCGATCCGTCGACCTCTCGTAAGTACCGGCAACCTTGTATCATGTCTAGTATCATGCGGTGGATTTAGACCGTGATGCAAGTAGTCTTGTAAGCTTGCTTAGTATCATGCGGTAGATTTAAGCTTGGTTCAAGAGGGTTTCTCGTTAGATCATGAGCCAAGCGGTGGGCTAAGATCTAGCTTGGAGCTAGTTATCGGCTCTATTAGATTTGGCAAGATCTAATAGATTCATTAAGTTACCATGTGTTGCTTTGAGTTTTTACTTTATGTTTAAATTCATATAACACTCTTTTGCCCAATTTAGATGGGTTTGAATCCACTTTATCTTATTTGGTGATCCTTATGTAACATGTTAATGTCCTTGGCTTAATACGGCACGTGGATCACATGTTCTTTAATAGCCGAAACCGAATCAATCTAAGTTGTCATGTGTTGCGTGTTCAAGCTTGTTAATCTTGTGTAGATCTTGAAAGAACTGGGTATCATGCGGTAGATACAGGTTTTTGGATTGTTTTAGAGCTAATCATCCGGTGGATTAGATTTCGATTCAATCTGATATGTTTATCATCTTTGGCAATGTTTGTTCCTTCTCCACGGAACCCGATTCGGCTGTACAGCTGTATTTGGTTGTGCTTCCATGAGTAAAACGTGTTCATAAGTTTTGTTATAAATAATGCGTGCTTTTAGCCTTCCATATTTAGATTGTATCATGCGGTGGATTAATCTCTTTGTGGTTGGTGGTGTGATTTCAAACAAGTTGTATCATGCGGTGGATTAACTTGTTTGGCTACTACTTGACGGGTTTTTAAGTACCTAGACATGCGGTAGACTAGTGCTTTTGACATATGCATGCTTGTTTACTTCATATTTATGATCATGCTTTACTTTATTTATTTTATTTGTTGTTTATTATAAAAAATCAGTCATGATCATGCGCGAGCAACGTTGTTTAAACAAAGACAGATCTTTTGTCATGCTCACGTCATCCGTGCAGCTATATCCTGTTTTATGTTTTAATGTTCCCGAATGATATATTAGCTGCTGGTAGATAGCTTGTCGTAGCTATATGTCATTTAATTGGCTTTTTAGCCGTAAATACGGAAGCGTCCGATACCACCGGCAAGTTCCATGTTTTATCTAACTATTTTCATCCTTTGTCGGTTTCGGGAAAAATTGATCGGCACGCTTTCGGGATTCATCACGCGTGTTAAGCCGGCTCCTTTCGGCTTGCTGTGTGCTTGGCGTGAAGTGCCGATTTTGCGTCAATAGGTAGTGAGTCGGAGACATGTGTTGGAAGCCGTGTTCATCTTGTTGGAGTTTCCATCTCCTTCAAGAAGAGTTTTTATCGGCTCCCATTCACTCCCCCCTCTGCGGTTCGCCGTATCGGTCCTTCGGACTTGAGGAACGTTTGGTTGATTGACTCCGGTTGCTCAAGGCATATGACCAGAGACAAGGGGTGGTCCTCAAGTCTCGTCGTGGTGGTGTCCAGAACATACATCACCTTTGGGGACAATGGGCGAGCATGTGTGCTTTCAGAAGGTGAGATCAAGGTAAGTGACAAGGTCACTCTCGGGTGTTGCTCTTGTTCAATCGCTGGGTTTCGGTTTGCTTTTTGTGTCCTAGTTTTGGATGAAGGCTTTGAGGTGTTGTTTCGGCCTGGTTCTCGGATTTTAGATTCTCGAGGGGACCTAGTTTGCATGGTCGTTCTTAAGGGTCAAGTGTTCCAGGCTGATTTCTCTCAGTCTTCTGGTGTGGAGCGTTGCTTTTTGGCTGGTTCTTCGAGTGAGTTGTGGAAGTGGCATAGGAACTTGGGTCACTTGAGCTTTGACATTTTGTCTCGCTTGAGTAAACTCAATTTGGTCCGAGAATTTCCACGGTTGAAGTTTGAGAAAGAGTTGGTTTGTGCGTCGTGTAGGCATGCCAAGATGGTAGCCTCTTCTCACCTGCCTCTCACCGATGTGATGACTGAGCGTCCATGTGAGCTGCTCCATATGGACCTTGTTGGCCCAACTCGTGTGCGATCTGCGGGTGGGAAGAAGTCGTATGTCCTTCACTACAAGGTTTTCCCCCTATTGCAACAAATCCCTTAGGCAACACCACTATTTCGGTTGCAATAGGGGGGGTACTATTGCACCGAAACGGTGATTTGGTTGCAATTTGTGTGTCTATTGCAACACAAAATTTGAGTTGCATTATCTATTTGTTCGGTTGCAACATGTTGACGCTAATGCGCCCTTTTTTAGGATTTCCGTTGCATTTGGTTGGAACTAATGCCACCCCAATTTTGTGTTGCATTAGCATTCCTTACGTTGCAACAGAAAGTTGCTATAGCCACCATACTAGGGATGGTTGCGTTTGAACAAGTATGTCGCAACATAGAATTTTGGTTGCAAATATATCTTTGCGATGTTGCAACAAGTTGGCGCTAATGCACCCATTATTCAGAATTGTGTTGCATTTGGTGGGAAATATTGCTACCCTACTTCGCGTTGCACTAGAAATTCGGGTGTTGCAATATAAACTTGCTATGGCTACCATACTAGGGTTGGTTGCGTTTGAATGGCCTTACGCAACATCTTATTTGGGTTGCAAATATCTCTTTGCGTTGTTGCAATACAAGGAAGGCTACTGCTTCGTTTCTAGCCTCAAGGAGGAATATTGTGTACGTATTGCCACAAAATTTGTTTAGATGAAAAAAATCTGCTATGGGGTTGTAGCGAAATTTAAAATGCGATTTAATAAATAAATTTTATTATGAAAAATCTGAATTTTAACAATATGGTATAGACTATATGTACCATGAAAAAAAGAGAGGATTTGTTTAGATGAAAAAATTGTGTTCTATGGGGATGTGGGCTAAGCCAGACCACAATAGGCTCAACCGGCGAGCGTAAAGCCCAGCGAGCGGGAGCCCGAGTGGACTGGCCAGCCCATTAAGCCCCAGAGCGCAAGTAGCAAGCATTAGTTGATGATGGTAATACGGAGTTCGAAAGCGCAAGCACGCCTCTCCTTTTAAGCTGGGATACCCCCTTCTCAATTTACGGGGTGGCACTAAAGGTACTGGAGACTAGGATGTGAAAATGTCAAATGGGCCGATGAGAGTAATAAAAACAAGGATATGCCGGCCCAAATCGTCTATAACTTACGGCCTCCCCCACCCCCAATACACCGTTGCTCCCAACCATCCCCCTCGTCGGCTCTGACCGTCGCGTCCACATCGAGATGCCCCGCATCGCGGTTTCCCCGCGGCAAGCGGCGACGGCGGCCGGAGTGGCCGCATCGAGCCTTCCCGGACCGGTGGCGGGCGCGGACGAAGAGGGCCGCGGCGCCGTAACACGGCCCGAGCAGCCGCCACGGCGGGCGGGGCCGCATCGAGGGGATCCCGGAGAGCGGCGGCGGCGGACGGCGGGGGGCCGCACCGAGGGTTTTCAAGCGAGCGGCGGCGGCGTACGGAGGTGCCACTACTCCACCACGCAGAAGCGCGATGCACGCGGGCGGTTCAAGTGTTCCACACCACCTACCTCGTCGTCCTCCGGTATGGTCGGCGGCACCCCAACCCCGTCGTCCTGCGGTACGGACGACACCGCCACCTCGTCGTCGTCGTCGACGGCCCGTATCGCCAAGTCGATCCATCCGGTAAGGGTAAGCGAGGCCCTAGTCCGATGCAAGCGTTCCGGAAGAGAAGTGAGGTACACCGCCCTACCCTTTTTGATTTTCCGGGAATCGTGTGACTCCTTTTGCAATTAGAAAAATGTTAGTAGTTCATAGTAATCAAAATTTCATACTAGATAATGGTAATTGTGTTTTTGTGTGCATCCATCTCACCCCATACTAGATAATGATAATGATAATTGGCTTGATTTCTTGCCATCTTTTGCCGTGAATCCGACTCGTGTACATTTGATCACAATCCCGAAAACAAAGCCGACCAAATGAACGCAGTCGTCCCATTTAGTAGGTTATGCCTTTTACGGGGTAGTCGGGGGGATCACGGGTAAATTGGTATACATTATGAGTCAAGAGATTGAATAGGCTGTTTAAAACCGAAAAACAACAAATTGTTTTGTTTGCTCGGGCTAGTGAACATTGCTAATCGGTGAGGATCATCATTCCGGACTCGGATGCCGAGCAGACAATAGCAAGAAACCATCTCCATCAAAAGCTTCGGGATCATCGAAAAGAAAGGTGCATTTTTTGACTAATTTGCTGCATTGGCCACAATTTGTTGTAACACATTTCATGTTAGTAACTTGTGTTTGTTGTCCGCCATAGCAAATGCCCTTGCGCCAAATGGTTCAACGGTGAAGGAGCGCTATGATGATTTGCGGGAGCGAGATTGAGAACCTAAGCGTCGACATTGCTGGAACGCGAGGAAGACATGGAGATGACCCCGAAGGAATTCATGGAGGCTGTTGCGACAAGTTAGAAGTGATGGCGAAGAAGATCCGCAAGCTTCGGGATAAAGTCAATCGCAAGTAGTAGTAATCTAGCTTAGTACGTAACATAACCAGGTCCTAGGTGAATGTTATGCGTATGCCGGTGAATGGTCTAAGAATGGATGTGTATGTGGCAACATCTAAGTAATAACTTTGAACCTTTATATATGCATCTTCGTATGTATATGTGTTTGGATCCGGATGAGCCCTTGCAAAATATTTGAACTCATGAGTGACACAAATTGAAATCTGTTGGGTCCGTCATGCATATTTGGACTAACCATCCGTCCGTTTTCGAATTGCGACATGCTATTGTTTATGCTATTCATGTGAATGTTCACAAAGCATTGTGATCAACAATTTGGAGACTCTTCACTAGAACTCCCGAATTTTGTGTATTATTGTTAGCCTCTATAGTAGCCGATCGTAAAAGAAAAATAATGAATTACGCATATGTTGAAAACCCCGAGAAAGGTCATACTACGTACAACCTCGTAAATATTGAAACCGGGTATTCCTTGGTTGTACTAAAATTTTGTCTATCGTGTATGTATTGCCACGATCAGATAGGGGCTCTTCCGATCTGGACCATTCCAAAATTCCGTCTTCGACAACCTGGTTATTGTTGCGGAGATCTCCACGAGGGCCTCTAGGGGATCGATCTCCACGGCGATCTCCACGTGATTCTTGTTGCGGAGATCTGAGCGGCGCTACGGCCACGGCCGGTACGTACCGATGTCTTGATCTCGTATATATATCCAATCGTTCGCTGCATATATATGCATATTGGTATATATATCGTGATCAAGGTCGATTGAAACATGAACAATGCAGATTAACTAATGGCATCAGTCGAAGATCGAAGTTGGATGCGCTTGCCTCGACACTCAGCGGATTGGCAGAACAATTTTCGAATTTTTTTGCAAAAATTTACGGCCTCATCGCGAGGTGGATCTATTGCGTGTCCATGTAAATTGTGTCAATGCATGATCAGACATTCCACCGTCGGTCGCATTCAAATTCATTTACTCAATAGAGGGTTTGTTGATTGTTTCATCGATGCCGGTAACATTCAAGACCAAACTAATACTTCTTCTCGGGGTCCTGTGAATCAAGATGTTACCGCTCGATCTCAATAATCATGATGTACTACCTACAAAGCGATGATACAACACATTTATTTGTAGAAGACGATGAAGAAGATGGTTTGGATGATAACCCTGCTCGCCACCAATACTCGATTAGAAACATTATCGGTGGCACTATACATCATGGACAAACCGGAGATGAGGAAGAGGCGATAAGCGAGCGAGAGATCTTTTTGAAACTATTAGATCAAGCAAAGAAGGAATTGTATCCAGGATGCAAAAATGCAATGAAGGTCTCTTTTATTGTGGAGCTTTTTGAGATAAAGTGCATGTATGGCTTAAGTAACGCGTCATTGGAGGCCATACTTAAGCTTTTTGGAAAGGTTCTCCCTGACCGGCATTGTATTCCTGACTCCTTGGATAAAGTGCAAAGGGTGATTCGAGACCTGGGCTTGGACTATGTCAAGATACACGCATGCCAAAATGATTGTGTGTTATTTTTTGATAAATACGCAAATCGGGAAACATGTCCCATTTGTAAGGAGTCAAGGTGGAAAGTTGTAGATAAAACCTCCGATAATAATTGCGGTGCGGTGGGTGCTACTTCGTTAAGAAGCGGTTACCGATTAAGATCCTACGCTACTTTCCTCTTATTCCTCGGCTTCAAAGAATGTATATGTCAAAGCAAATGTCAAAGGATATGCGGTGGCATAAGAATGAATTGGTGAATGATGCGAAAATACGTCACCCCGCCGACTCAAAGGCATGGAAGCACGTGGATTCGCAGTTTAAATGGTTTTCGAAGGAGGAGGTCATAACGTTAGGCCGGGTCTTGCTTCGATGGGTTCAATCCCTTTGGCATGCAAAGTCTTACGTATTCCATTTGGCTTCGTCATCCCGGTTCCTTACAATTTGCCTCCATGGATGTGTCGAAACAATCTAACCGGATTTTGTCAATGTTGATTCCTAGTCCAAAATCTCCGGAATGGATATTGATGTATATTTGAGGCCCTCGATACTAGAGCTCAAGGAGCTTTGGAATAATGGTGTTAAAACAAGAGATGCGGTGGACTAAGAAGAATTTTAGATTGCGTGCTATACTTCTTTGGACAATTAATGACTTTCCGGCCTATGCTATGTTGTCCGGTTTGAGCACTAAAGGAAAGTTTGCATGTCCATACCGCCACAAACATACTGAGTATTTGTGGTTGAAACATGGGCGGAAGCACTGCTACATGGCACATCGACGTTTTTTGGCCCCCCGACCATCCATGGCGCAACAATGCGGTCGACTTCAACAACAAGGTCGAAACCGAGGGAGGCACCAGAACCACTATCTGGTGCACAGGTACTTGAGCAGTATTCTACTTTTGAACAAGTAGAATTTGGAAAGACATTGTTATCAAAAAAAAGGAAGCGTGACGAAGACAACAGATGGCACAACTGGAGGAAGAAGAGTATTTTTTTGAGCTCCCTTACTGGTCTTCTTTGCTCATCAGACATAATTTGGATGTGATGCACATTGAGAAAAATATATGCGAGAGCATACTATGCACTCTGCTTAAGTTGGATGGCAAATGTAAGGATGGGGAGAATGCTCGGCTTGACATGGAGCATCTACGGATACGACCAGATCAGCACCCTGTGATTAAAGATGATAAGTATTCCTTGCCATCGGCCTTGTACGAGTTAGATAAGGATGCCGGGGAAAGTTTGTGTGAATTTCTATATGGAGTGAAGATGCCTGATGGGGTTTCCTCGAATATAAGAAGATGTGTTGATGTAAAGTCACGTAAGGTGTCAGGCTTGAAAACACATGACTACCATCTAATTCTACAGAAACTTTTACCCTTAGTGGTGCGTAGGATTTTGCCGTGTCGTTGTCATTGGATTGATTCAGCTTAGTAATTTCTTCGATGCACTATGTTCAAAGGAGTTGGTGGAATCGAATTGGACAAAGCTCGAATTTGTTCAATTAGGGAGGTCGTTTGTCGACTTGAGATGATATTCCCACATGCATTTTTTGATATCATGATCCATTTGCTGTTCATCTAGTCGAAGAAGCTAAACTTGGGGGGCCAGTGTGTTACGGATGGATGTAGGACCACATCTTCAAATGAGAATCCAACCAATATAAAGATTGTTCATCTCGACGAGCTATGAAACTTTGGTATTCATCTCATTTCAAATTGACGTCGTCTACTGATTGAAAATCTTGAATCTAGTTATGAAATGTTCTATTTTTAAATTATTATTGCTCAGACGCTGTGACACGATATGGAGTGGACACCATGATCTAGATTATGTTGTCATAAGAATGTAGGAAAAAGAATTTCTTGATTTGGACGTCATTTGACAAATATAAACAACTTTGAAGTTATGATTAAACGATACAAATGATCAAGTTCATTATGAACATGAACAACTCAAGAACACATCCCAATCTGGGTGCCAACAGGTGGGGCCCACAACTCGTCCAATGGGGAAATCCCTCGCGGGTTCGGAGCCGACGAGTTTGGCGCAACAATCCTACGGGTGGGTCCCGCAACTCCGTCCACGGATGGGGTCACCCGAGTCAAATTTCCGTAAAGACCGATTTGTGGGCCAACTAGTGCACGGGTACACCCGTCATTGACCCCGTGATTCCGTGTCCTCCCTATGAAAGCGCAGTTTCCTTAAAACCCAATGAACCCCGCGACCCCCCAAATTCAATCTACAACATGATCCGGAGGCGGCGGTTCTTTTCCATCTCCCCTCATCCTCGCCGGGGGATAACGGCGTCGCACATCCAATTACCCACCACGCGTGACTAACTGCAACCACTCCATGGAAAAGATCTCCGTGGCTCGCTACGAGGCGTCGTCGAGGCTGCTGGAACTGCCGACGGAGCTGACGATTGACATCGTCTCCCGCGTCGCTGCGCAGTCAGAGGATGCCATTGTGGATCTCCGCAACCTGCGCGCAACATGCAAGGCAATGTGCGTGGTGGGCGGCGCCGCCACGGTCGGACGACGCCTAGCCCTGAAACGCGTCCTGCGGCGTCGATTCTACCTCGGCCACGAGTATCGCGCGGCGCTCGTCAACACACTGGCCAACGTCGGCAACCCGGAGGCCTTGTTCCAGAGCGGCTTGCGCCGCGCAGTACTGGGGAACACACGTGGCGTCATCACGCCGTGCCTCGACCAGCTACGGCGCGCGCGCGGAGGCGGGTCACAAGGAATCGATGTACGCCCTCTCCCTCTTCCTCTACAGACCCAACGGCGGCGAGGCCGACGACGACGAGGCCGGGCGGCTCTCGCGCTTGGTCGAGGCACCCCAAGAGGGGGCGACGGTGCTTCCTTGGATAAATTTGACTTGCACAAAACGCCGCTCCGGGATCATTGCGTCGACGTGGCACTACCTCGCTTACGGATGCGAATGCGATTGCCGTGCCGCCGGTGCCGGCGCCCGTACCTCGCCACGACGATTTGCGGTGTGCGGGTCGCGGGTGTGGCGACCATGCGGGATGGCATGCTTGGTACTCGTGGCGTAGGTTCGCAGCCGAGGAGTGTAGGATCCGAAACGAGTGTGATTGGTTCTTCTACACACTCAAGGAAGCGTTAATGATCGAAGGAAGGTATAAAAGTTGTGATTGCTGATATTTCTTGATAAATTTGTTCCACACATGATGCACCCTAAAAGACATTCTGGATTTCGGTGTACATGTTTGCGTACTTTCTTGTGTTTTACAAGTTCTGCCGATTGCTAAACATTGTTTCAAGGTGCACGGGATTTCGGTTATCATTTGTTCGACGGTTCGTTTAATGATTTCTTCATTTTCGGGGAAATTTATCTCGCCACCGACGAGGGAACTTGCAGAGAGGCTCGGCGTCATTTCGGTCACATCTTTGAAGAAATCCGGCTAATAAACACAAAGCATGTCTCTCAAGTTGTGTCTTTCGACTATGTATGTGTCTTTACAATTTGTGTCCTTCTAGAGCATGTTTTTGATGATCCTTAGTTGGTGTGGTGTCAACGTGACTCGGGTAGCTAGTCCGTGTAAACCGAGTTGTCATAATTCTTACCGATTGCTACCCGATCTTTATGTTTGTTACACATATTTGTGTGATGCATTTTACTACGGTACAAATCGATAAAGGGTTTATGGTAGTCTGCTAAAGTTTATACAAATATGACATTCGTAAATTTACCCTGACCACATCAAAAAATGTGTAACCAATATACAATAACTTTGTGGTAAACAAGAAGTAAACTTTGTGGGACCCACCCGTCAGCTGGCCACACCAAAACGCATCCCTCAAATACGCCAAACGTTCAGAAAAATGGGTAGCCAGCGATTTGGAATGTGGCGCCAGTTTTTTCCCATCCAAATTATTTAACTTTCGCCCAAACTACCGCGCAACCATGACTGGGGCCACCACGCCGGGTTACAAGAGTAAAAAGTCACGCGTCTTTACTTTCCCTCCCGAATCCCCTCGCAAAACAAATCTACAACTCGGTCGGTTAGGGGCGGGTAGACGATACGACTACCGCCGCCGCCGCCAAGCCGCTTCTCACCGCGCGTACACGAGGATGCCGTCGTCGAGGGAGCCGGCAAGGGTGACCCCTACGTCCTGCGAAGCGCGGCGCACACCGTCGTCGGCCATGCTACCTACAATGTTCACAACCCTTGGTGTGGCGATTGGTGAACCTACCGCCACCATGGCCCCCGAGCCTAGGGCGACGGGGCTCTCTTTGGGTCATCATCACCTTCGGGCGACGATGAAGCACGCGTCGACGTGGAGACCCCGATGTTTTACCTTCATCTCGGGACGAGACGACCGAGGCCGGGTACGCCGTATCGTGGTTCCATCTTTCCCCTCGTTCGTACCGCATCCAACATCTCATGCATCCGTGCACGCACCGGTACCCTAGATTTCATGCATTTGATCACGCGATTTGCACACCAAATTTCTTCACATGTTATTGATATGACATCGAAATGAATGCACGGATCATTAGATGATCGGTCTTGGACCGTATATATGATTGGGAAGGGTATAGATGGGGAGCCGAGATACAACACATACTTGTCACCCTCGTGGTTCACAAATCACCCTACAAACCATAAACAACCCGAAACAAAAAGCGGGGTACGGGATGAGGGACATTGTTTACTACAAGACTAGAATTCTCGACTCTCTTGCGGAAGCAACACTCACCGAGATCGACTATGACGTCGACATAGAAAGAATGAAACAGATTCACGAGGAGGAGATGGTGATTAGATTAGTTATCTCCGGAGAGCCAATACCTATAAACCATACCATGGCCATAACACCTTTGAAATCCAAAAGTGCTTACATAAATGCCGATGATGAAGAAGAAGTAGAAGAATGTGACTTAGATGAATACAAACTTTGGCTAGCCGATTTGCATCAAGAGAAGAAAGCCTTGGGTAAGATATGCTTCACCAAATATTTGTGTACTTATACTCCTGAATTTGCATGTTCGGTCACATGAATGAAATTAATTATGGATTATATTTCAGAATTAAAAGACATTTTCGGGGATGACACAATCGATACATACAGAGAATACCGAATGTTGCAGGACTACTTGAAGACATCGGTAATATCCCTCTCCTAATTTGCAAGCAAATTACCATTTTTTGTCATACTACAAAATATGATCGGTCATCATATGCCACTAAATTCTCTGCGAACGGTACGTGGACCCCACCTTCATTTTGCAACACGGGAATGAAATGAACCCAACACCGCAGGTGCGACCTCCATCTCATGCTCGGCGTTGGAAACAACGGGAGCAAGGATGCGGTAACATGTGTTCCATAGAAATTACCCGTCCGTGCATACAATTATTTTGTGGGTATTATCACATGCATGTTGTTCGCATGGAATAGGCTCACAAAAAGTTAAGAAAAGAGGACGCGGTCCCGTAAGAGCATTGACGGTAATCGCCAAGAGAATCAAGGCGGGCAAGCGGCAGTTAGACATTCAATTCTCTAAACATGGAGGACCGGTAGGTGATAACTACCGCTCATTCGTTGATGAAGTGGTCATGTATACAAGGAAAAGGGCTCCTATCATTGGAGTGAAATCATGGAAAAATGTTAGGGAAGAAGTCAAAAACGCAATAGCAAGCGATGTATTGGTAATAATAGACTTTGCTTTTCGGTACAATTCAAATAAAAACTAACATATGAACTCACACAATATTTGAATGCTATTGTGATTATATAACGAGCAAAGTGGGACATGGAGGATAACTGTGAATCAAGGGAAAAGATATGGGCCATTGCTAGGGAGCGTTACAAAGGATGGCGTTCAACTTTCGGTGCTACAGCCAAGACATACAACGGCTACCACCGGAGAATGTTACATAAGCCTACGAATTAGATATTGTTGAATGGCACTATCCGTTGAAGTATTTCAGATCGCTAAATTCAAGGTTTGTTCCACATTGTTAATTACGATTTCGACCACTACATTTTTCATTCAAATGGCGATGTCCGAGTCTTTAAGATTTTTGTTCATAACTTTACATTGTATAGGAAAGGAGCACACAAAATTTCGTGATTCGATGCCAACAAATGACAAGACATTTGTCGGGCGCTAAGCCTTATTCTCGCCGCAGCTATGAGAAGGTAATAACCGGACAAGCACATCTCCAATCTGTCTTGCGGGATGAAGAACATTAATTTGTTATTTTATTGGCATAACGAGAGAGACCCGAAACCGGTGAAGAGCCCGATGATATGGAACTTTGGTGGATAACTCACACTAACCGGGGGTCTTGGACGGACGAACAATCTAAAAATGTCTATGTGAGTTCTCAATGAATTGGTTCATACATTACTATACATAGGCTTATGCAACTATAGAATGCAACCAATCTCTTGTTCAACTAACTCCTCCACCCGTGCCTTGCAAATGTTAGGACACCGCAAGCGGCGTTATTGCCGAGGCGGAATCAAATGCGGACAACAACTTTGTTTCCCAAAAGGAAAAAAAACGAGATGTTCCAAAAAGCCTACAAAGAAGTCACGAAGTGCAAATCAACCAAGTTGCATGGAAACGGGTACGGCAAAAAACCCAACTAGAAGGCGGCAAATGCTCAATGCGGAGCGCGAGGAACAAATTCGTAGGGAAGAGCTACGGCATGAGGAACACATCGAGCTCATGGACGCATTTGGGCGGCTACAAGAAAAAATGTTAGGATGGTAAGAAGAAAGGGAAGCGTAAAGGAGAGAACATGCACGCCAACTTGAAGAAAGTGAAAAGAGAAGGCGAGGCAGATCTACAACGACTTAGGCAAGAGTTCCTATCAATGCCGCAAGCATCAAATGGACAATCACAAGTTCCACAGTGCGGTCAAGCTATTTGCATGAATGGGTTTCTTTCCTTGGGTTCTATATATGAATGTTTGTATCCTTTGGTAGGTTGACCACCAATAATATCCGTGCAACCATGCCCAAGCAACAATGTCACCGAATCCGCCGACGTGGTGGCGGTTGCATCAATCACCCGGCAAAACAACCTTGTCGCCGAATCCGCGGACAACGTGGCGGCGGAACCATCAATTCCTACATCCGGGAATGTACAACCGGACTCCCAGGAGTGTGCTCTCGTGTACTCGGGTTGTTCTCGAATTCACAACTTTTTACTAGTACATATCATCGATTCATCGATGAAATTACGCCTAATCTTGTCCTTCCAAATGATTGGTTCATAGGAGAAGGAATGCGAAGAAGCTCGAAAACAAGTATTTCGCAAAACCGAAGCACTAAAGGTGGTGTTAACAATCCCGAAACACAATCCACCGTTAGACAAATTTCTTCTCAACGGCACTACGGTACAAGTTGCACAAAGGAGACGACAAAGCACCAAAAAGACATGAGGTGAAGCTTTTTTCAACAACTCTTACCGCCGTGAATGTAATTCATGTTTTTTCGGCGTCAAAGTGTGTTTATGGTTGTGGTAATTATTTGATGTCATTATGCTATTTTTATGAATCACAATCAATCTTTGGTTTGCTATATGTTGTTGTTTCACAAATTCCAATATTAGAGATTAATTGATGCTAGCTTAAAAATTTTGTTGATTCTTTACGAGTGATGCGACCTCCTTGCATTGAATCCCCCTTTGCCGATCAAGTGTTGGGATCATCTCCAAATCACAATTGGCGGACCAAGTTCTTCATGTCCTAGCAAATTTGTCTACTATGTGTTGAAACAATGTCCCGTGTCAAACTTTTCGGTATTTAAGTACTTCATGAGTCATGTAATTAACTCGGTGGATGGTTCAATGTTGGTTAATTAACTATAGATGCATTGTTATATTTATCTGCGTCGATGTTAATTAATGTTGCAATTATCGCTGCTACATAAATGAGTGTGGCGAGAATACACCATACGTTGCAAATGATAAATCATGATATCACAACCGGTGTTTTTCGTTGCCAAAAAGTAGTGTGGCAATAGTAAGGTGCACTTGTAGCACCCCTAATACAAACGTGGTAATAAGAAATTCAACTTGTAGCGACACAAAAGGAACGTGGCAATAGTATGGTGTACTTGAAGCAACCCTTAATAGGAACGTGGTAATAAGAAGTTCAACTTGTAGCAACACAAAAGGAGCGTGGCAATAGATAGTGCACTTGTAGCAACCCTAATAGAAACGTTGTAATAAAGACTTTAACTTATGGCAACCAACCAAATTTCGAAGCAATAATAGAGGACCACATATTACAACCAATCAAATTACGTGGCAATAGAGGATACCACCTAAAGCAATGTAACCAATATCGTGGCATCAGACAATGCTACCTATCGCATCGAAATCAACTTTTGTGGCAATAGAGGAGACCACCTATAGCAACTAACCAATTTCGTGGCATCAGACAATACTACATATTGCAACCAAATTACTTTCGTGGTAATAGACGAGGTTCACCAATAGCAACCAAAGTCAGTGCGTAGCAATACTATAACTTGCAACGAAATAGAAACGTTGCAATTGCACCTTTGGCAACACCGCAGAGGTGTCGCAATAGTACACTTTGCAACCAGAACAAGTGTTGTAAAAAACCCTAATAGCAACGTTGCGTTACGTTGCAACAAAAAAACTTTGGCAACCACTAGATGGACAACGACGCAATACCCTAATGCAACGCGGCCTTTCGCATCCCATGGCCCACGGAATAATTTGGTTGCAATTGTGGCTATTGCAACCAAATATGGCATATTGCAACACATTTTGTGCGTTGCATTAGGGGGAAAATCTAGTAGTGCTTGTTGTGGTAGACGACTACTTTCGGTATGAGTGGGTGTTCTTCATGAAGACAATGGGGAGACGTTTGGTGTTGTTCGAGATCCTGTCTTGAGGTTAAGAAACGAGAGGCACAGAGATGCCATACGAGCGATGCACAGTGACAATGGCTCGCAATTCAAAAACTCTCGCTTCGAATTCTTTTGCCATGACTTGGATCTTGAACACCAGTTTTTGAGTTCGTATATGCCTCCCCTAGAATGGCATGGTGGAAAGGAAAAACAGGACCTTGTGCGAGATGGCTCGGACGATGCTCGACGAGCATAGGACTCCGAGAAGGTTCTGGGTGGAGGCAGTCAATACCGCGTGCTATGTGTTGAACAGGATCTACCTCAGGGTCCACAAGAAGAAAACCTGTTACAAGTTGATGCACGGTCGCACACCCAAGGTGAGTCACTTCCATGTCTTTGGTTGTAAATGCTTCATTCTTAAGAAAGGGAAGAAGTTGGACAAGTTCGAGGCTAGGTTGGTCAATGGCATTTTCTTTGGTTATGCATCTCATTCCAGAGCATTTCGTGTGCTCAATCTTGAAACTAACCAAATCATGGAGACTTGCGAGGTAACCTTCGACGAGACACAACCACATAGTCAACTTGTTTTTGAGTGTGCAGGTGATGATGAACTTGACGAGGAGATTTTCCAAGAGGAGGAGCATGAACATGGAGATGGCAGTGTGGTGCTCACGGTACCGAGCATGTACCTACTACTTCGACGACGATCGAGAATGGGCCCTCTCACACGCCTACGACAATAAATCCAGATCAAGGCGAAGCTGCTGTTGAGGGGGAGGTAGCATCAAGGCAAGAACCTCCCCGGTGAGTGCAAGTGGATCACCCAGCTTCGAGGATCATCGGCGACATGAATGAACGTACTACATGGTCGAGGGTTCGGAACAATTCTCATTTCACCCATGCTGCTTTTGTTGCCATCTTTGAGCCCAAAGACATTGGACATGCGCTATCTGATCATAATTGGGTTAATTCGATGCATGAGGAGTTGGAGAATTTTAAGAGGAACCAAGTTTGGGAATTGGTTGACCCTCCCCCAGGGTGTAAGCCTTGGGACAAAATAGGTGTGGAAGTACAAAGAGGGAGAGAAAGGAGAAGTGGTGAGAAACAAGTCAAGGCTTGTTGCTCAAGGGTATAGTCAGAAAGAGGGGATCGACTACGAGGAGACCTTTGCTTCAATAGCTCGTTTGGAGGCGATTAGGATCCTTCTAGCTTTTTCCGTGACTAAAGGGTTCAAGTTGCACCAAATGGACATGAAAAGTGCTTTCTAGAATGATATGTTGGAGGAAGAAGTGTATGTGAGTCAACCACCGGGTTTGAGAGTGAGAAGTACCCCCACCGGGTGTACAAGTTGAGGAAGGCGTTGTATGGGTTGAAGCAGGCGCTTGGTATGGTCGGTTGAGGGGTTCCTGTTTGAGAGAGGGTTTGAGATGGGGTAGGTCGATCAGACCTTGTTTCTCCTTAGGTAGGGTCGAGGTATCCTGATTGTGCAGGTATACGTGGATGATATTGTCTTGTCTAACTCTCTTGTTGCAAGGTTTGCAGAAGACATGAGCAGGGAATTTGAGATGAGCATGATGGGTGAGTTGCAGTTCTTTCTCCGGCTCCAGATCAAGCAATCAAAGGAAGGAACATTCGTGCACCAAGCAAAGTACACCAAGGACATTGTGATGAAGTTCAAGATGGAGAACTTCAAGGCCAGCAACGCCTATGAGTATGACTACAGCTCTTGATGCGGACGAGGACGGTGAGCACGTGAACCAGAAGGAGTACCGGAGCATGATCGGATCACTCCTCTACTTGACGGCGACGAGGCCGTACATCCAGTTTTCGGTATGTATGTGCACTTGTTTTCAAGCGTCTCCAAGGAATTCGCATCGGCAAGCGGTCAAGAGCATATTCAGGTATTTGCGTCACACTCCCGGCTTCGGCCTTTGGTACTTCGCGTCCTCTTCTTTGGCTCTTCATGGATTTTCAAACGCGGATCAGTTGGATAGGAAGTCCACTTCTGGGATTTGCCAGTTCTTGGGTTCTTCTTTGGTGTCCGTGTCTTCCCCGCAAACAGTTGAGTGTTGCTCAATCCACTACCGAGGCAGAGTATGTGTCCGCAGCAAGTTGTTGCTCTCAGCTCCTTTGGATCACATACACCATGAGTGACTTTGGTGAGGAGAGTATACCCATGTCCCACTTCAATATGACAACACCAGTGCCATAAGTGTAGCAAAGAACCAAGTGCTTCACTCCAAAACAAAGCACATAGAAGTGAGGTATCATTTCCTGAGAGACAACATAGAGAAAGGAAAAATCTCTTTGATCCATGTACCCACACATGACCAACTAGCCGATATTTTCACCAAACCCCTAGATCGAGCAACTTTCACTCGTTTGCGGGGGAGCTTGCTGTTTGTTTGACTTCTTGAGTTGGTGTGTGGGATCTCCTTTAGCATATGTATAGCTTTCCTTTGTGCATTTCTTGCATTTGGCATGGCATATGTAACATGATGTATATGCATCTTTGTATCTTAGGTTGCATGCATTTTGTAGGAAAAGCTTCTCTCATATATATTGTTCACCATGTTATGATATATATGTCCTTATGAGCTAGTTTGGTAAGCTATGGTTAGTTTGGCTTAGCTCTTGATGATCTTGATTTATATCCATGGTTGATGGCTATGTTTTTGAAAAATGTCACATGTAGGCTCTCTTGTGAGTAAATGCCTTTATATGATCTTGACATGTTTTAGTGGCTTGGTTATGCTTAATTTGTGGTTGGATATATAGCTTATTTTGATCATATGGGGCCAAAGGCTCATTTTCCATCATGAATGTTTAGCCCCCATGCTTGATCTTGTGGAGGGGCATAAGTTCCTTTTTGTCGCAAAGACATTTCATATACCAATTTCAAATCTGAAAATGAAATGTAAATTGCTTGCAAAATGCACTCCCATATCATATGTGCTAATTTTAATTTGATTTGGGTGCTAAACTGTTGCATGATGCCTACCAATGAGAAGTCTCATATATAGAAGTAGGCACATGGCTCGGTGCCTTTGACATGAGGTGCTTGTGGGTGTTTATGATGGTCTTATGATTAGAATGGTTGTCCTAGCATGAAGTTTGTGTGGATTTGCCATTTTGATATGTTTTACTCATGTTTAGGACTTTACTCATGAGAGGTTGATTTTTCGCAAAATTACTCAATTCTATCTTAGCTTCGTCCAATGGTTGTGAAACTTGGTGATCCTGTAGTTGATGTCATTACGAAGCTATAGAGTATCTAACTTGTTTATTTGGACATGTGTAGCTTCCGATGTTGAATTTTATCTATTTGAGAAGCTCTATGTTGCATTATTTACATTTTTGTGTTTATTCATGCATTGTCAACAAGGGGAGAAGTTTGAGCATGTTTTGGCTTGCTGCATGCATTTAGAAGGTTTCCAAGTGGTTTCAAGCAAGTTTTGAGCTCGTGCAGTTCCTAGTTTTTCCCAGACGGTTGTCGGCCTAACCGGTGAGGTGCACCGGTCTGACCGGTGTAAGTTGCCAGGTGCTGGGCGATCTAGCACACCGATCTGACCGGTGTGGTTGACCGGTCAGAGCAAAGCTGAAGCTGCTGCTCCGTCTTGCGAGATGGTTTGCATGCTTTCGTCCAGGGGGAGTTGCATTGGTTCAGGGGAGCTTGCATATGTGTAGGGGAGCTCTTTATGGTTTTCGAGCTTTGGATTGGTGGCTTGTGCTCTTTGCTTGAGCATGTTTCTGTCTCGGATGTGTCGAGTCGTTGCCCTTGCCTAAGGGGTCCGAGACTTGTCTTCTTCAAGTGATCTTGCTCCTTGCCTTTCTTTGGCTTTCGATTGCTTGTTGGAGTTTGTTTTAGTCGTTTCTTTTCTTTTCCTTTTCTCTTGATTACCAAAACGTGTGTGTTGTCAATGCACTCATCAAGGTGGGAGATTGAGAGTCATGTGTGGTTCGAGGACCGGTGGATGGCCGCTTCCTGGTGTGATGAGTGATTGACAATGTGGTGTGGACTGATTCTTGGCTAAGTATTGCAGGTGCAGGTTGCGGCTTGACTGGTGTTCATGCAGGTGAAGAACCGTGACGCCCCGGTTTTTAATTACCGTCATTAACGCTAATGACCGGATCGGCCCGGGTCAAACTAGTCAAACCCCCGGTCGGACTTAGGTCAACTCCGGGTCATCACCCGAAAACCTCGCCAATGAACCCTAATGAACCCCTTGACCAAGCCTACAAACACCCGTAGTGGACCTTTGGTCAAAGACACGGTCAAACCCCGCTTGACCGTTGACGTCGCCGAATGTCGTCGGAACTTTTGCCGCGTTCTCCAAAATTCACCTAAACACTTCAAAATCTACCTTTATGAAAGTTGTCCATCTTGTTGAGGGACACAACTTTCATGTAGATTGGCATTTCAAATTTTGAGTGGAAATTAGCGAAAAACTTGATCGATTGACAAGTACCCCTCGTTTTCCGAAACGTGCCCGCATTCAATATTAGCACGACGTTCCCGCAAAATCCGTTGAGAAAAACACTATATGGCCTTTTTGAAAGTTGTAGAGGGTAGTTAGATCTACAACTTTCCTATTCATTGCCTTGTGCACTTTTATTCAATTTTTTGGAGAAAACTTATTTTGAACAGGGGCACTCTGCAGTTCCAGCCGGCCGACGCCGCGCCGTGCGCGACGCCGCGCGCCGTGCGCGCGCGGGCACCGCGCGCGCCGCACCTCCGCCGCCGCCCGTGTCCGCCCGTCCGCCGCCGTGCCTCGGCTTACGGGCCGCGCGCCGCCGAGGGCCGCTCCTTCCCGATGCCCCGCGCGTCCCAAGGCCCCCCTCGAAGTCCTCCCCTCGCCCTCGCACCCCGTGCCCGTGCTCGAACCGCGCGCCGCCGTACCCTAGCGCGCGCGCGCCGCCGTACGGCCGCCGCCCGGCCGTCCTCGTGCCCCGCCCGTGCTGCCCTTCGCCGTGCCCCGCTCGCGCGCTCCCTATAAAGCGGCCACTTCTCCTCCCGCGGCGCGCGGGACCCCGCCTATCGACCGGTGCCGTCCGCCGGCGCCAAGGCGGAGCCGCCGCGGCGAGCTCCCGTGCCGAGCCGGCTAGACACCAAACCAAGTCAATTCCCGTGGTCCTTGACACCTACCACAACTCACCGACGTGCCGTCCCGCCCCGCGAGCCGCCCACCGCGCCGGACCTCGGTTGTTCCGGCGGCGGCCGGCCGCCGCCGCCGCCGCCAAGCACCCCACCGCCGGCCACCCCTCACCAAGCCAATGCCCCAAACCAAACCCTAGACCGCCTAGGACCCTCCTCCACCCCTTCCCCGGCCAAGCAACCGCGCCGGCCTCGCCGGAATTGCGCAGCCCGCGCCGGCCGGCCGCCCCGGGGGCCACATTGCAAACCTCAAGATCTTTCCGGGGTCTTATTTGCAAAAGGGTAACTCCAATAGTTAAACGATTTGCCGATTCTTGTAAATTGCGTAGAAAATCACAGAAAAATCAGAAAATGCAAGACCAATTTTTGGATTCATGGTGAATTATTCTACAACTTATGTTATTCTGGCCTGAGCTAATTCCTTTTATTTTTTGCATGAAAAATACAAATGTGAAAACCCTAGATCTGCAATATCTCAAAAACCATAACTCCTATGTAGCTAATTTTTGGATATGTTGTGTGTTACGTTGTGACTAGCTCCTATGCCAAAAATTGCATAAAGTTATAATGTAAATCATTTTCTAAAAATGTTTTTCTATTTCTGGCAGATCTGCATAAATGATTTTTCTTGTTAACAATATTCATGTTCTTGAGCCCAACTTGTGCACACTGTCTTGTAGTACCAAAATGCATATCTTGTGAATTAATCATGAGTTTTGGATTAACAGAAATAATTATTCTTGATTTATACATGTTTTCCTTTGTAAATTAATAAACCAAGTTCAGTAGAGATTCCATGTGAACATGCTGGTTCTTTAGGCTTGTTTAAGACCAGGGAGCATGCACAAGAAAGTTTGGATCATTTTGATGCTTATTTATTTTTATATGCATTTAAATTGAATCACCGGCTAGTCCTTTGATATTTTCTAAAATATTTAATTTCATAGCATCCAACACTTACATTTGGGTCCAATGGACCAGTATAGGTGCTAGTAGGCTTAAGAAACACTACTTTAATTTTTGGTAATTTAATTGCTTAATAAAAAGCTTAAAAAGCCCTTTAATAGTAAAGAGAAATTAAATAAAGAAAAAGCCCTTAGTTAATTCTTTTTCCTTTTTGAAAATATTATCTAATTTAAGTAAAAGGTAATTAATTCTCATTGCTGATATGGAATTAATTCATGAATAAAAATATTATTCATATCCTTGCTTGTGAAAGAAAGGAGGATTAAAGCTATCACATGAAATGACAAGTACGAGAGAAATCTTTATTCAATTGTGCAATCAAAGAATAACTCATGTACAACCAATAACCTTCCTAAAAGGGAAATCACCAAACCACCCATGTTAACTTGAGGATGGTTGCAAATCACGTTAAAAAGGTTAAATATACCTACCCACTACTGTTGGTGAATTTAAATTAAATTATTTACATATATATGTACACAATCACCATTAAAAAGAATAATTAATAAAGAGTTGCATATTGTTCCTTTATGGAAGAGTATGCTGAATGTATTCTTATCTAGGTGAATGTGCCCAACAAATACCCCCTTGATTGTCAATATGGTTGTAATTGATTAAAGTAAAAACCGTCGAATAAATCTTGCATTTGCATCTTCGTGTAGATCTTTCCGCCAGTAGACGTACGCTCGTGCCGGAAGGAGGAGACGAAGGTGTCGACAAAGAGCCGCCGAGCGTGAACGTAGCTCAAGACCTAGACCCAAGTCCGGAAGGGCCCAAGGCCAACCTTGCCGCCGAAGGCAAGCCCGGATCATTAACCCCGTCTTTTAAAATTATGCAATTATGTTTGCTATGATTGTGCATTACGTTTCGAGAGTTGATTTGAAACCCTAGATGCATGATCCCTAGGTACCTATGCTCTATCACTAGTATGCTAGGTCGATAGCCGCCATGCTATAGGACCGATAGAAGTCGAGTGATGTTCGTCACTCGCGAGAATAGGTTCCTAGATAGGAATCATAAGATATCCTTAAATGGATTGCTCATGTGGTAAGATCATGGGATTGGGCTCGGTCCGGTGGGCATGTGGGCTAAGCTTTTGAACGTACTAAGCACATGCGGTTATGGGGCCGGTAAGCCTAGTACCTTAATGAGGCGGCACGGGATCTTACTATTACTACTCTTGAGAAATCTCCTTACGGCTAGCTACCGAAAAGGGTGGTGTATGGTGACTCCGGTATCTCGCGGGGTATGCGGATAGCTCGCACCGGGGACCGTAAGATTCGATCCCAACCCGAGGATTTATGGGGACGGCCGGGGACGGTTGTCCTCGCGGGGACGCCTACCGTGTGTTTGGGTCTACCTTGCAAGGTTTAAATCAATTGATTGTCGGCCTCTCACCGTTATCCGAGACTGCTTAATCAACTGGCCATGATATCCCATAATGATGGAACTCGAGGAATATGGTTGGATGAATTAATTGTTTGTCCAATGCTTGATTGGATTAGATGGCACATTTAGAAATGGTAATCAACTAGAACTCGTGCTAAAATTTTGAAAGTAAGGATCTACTCTTAGCAGCTGTTTAAGCAAAAGAAACTCCACCGGCCAAAAGCCTATCATGTCTAGAGGTTGGTGATGTAGTCATCACCCGACGGTTAAGTCTTGCTGAGTATTAGTATACTCAGCCTTGCTTTAAAACTGTTGTTGCAGGTGTGCTTGACCAGATGGGTGACAACAAGTGATGACATCATGGATGGCCTCCTGTGATGTTCACCGTTGCGCTAGTTTAAATTATTTCCGCTGTATTTTTGAACTCTGAACCTTTACTCCATGTCATGAACAATGGTTTGTAATAAATTATGTTAACTCGTGTTGTACTCTGGACTCGCCTTCGCGTGAGTTTTAATGCATGTGTCGATCCTCTGTTCGATGTCCAAGTGATTTACCGGGCGTTAACCCGGCAACCGACGACAGGATGATACTTTACTATTGCTTAATGACCAAAGTGGATCGGTCTTAGGCGATAGTACGGTATTTTCCGGGCGGGTTGTCACAAGAACAAGCACGAAAGGTCGTTGCCAGTGAGGCCTCCAGTTGTGGAGAAGACAAGTAGGCTTGGTTCGAGGGACCCGGTGGCCAACGGGGTCAAGTGCGGACCGCATGGTGGCAAGAATCGCATGATGAAGTCGTGTACGGTTTCTTGGTTGAGCCTCAAAACCAAGGTGGAGCTGGGACTACGTGGGAGCCAAGTCATGAGTGGTGATTGGCGGAGGCTACATTGAGTTCGCGGGGTTTCTGGTGGTTCATCAGAAAATCATTGGGTTCCTTGGTTGATCTACAAAGCCAAGACCGAAGAATCGAAGACGGAGGTGCGGCAACATCAAATTGGTCTGATCGGTGGGTACCAATCTGACGGTGAGGAGCACCGGTCTGACCGGTGTGCGACGACGCAACCTAGCTTCGAAGCGGAGGACACATGTCGGGATCGCAAGGCTTGCGTCGAGGCTAAGCAAGTTTGCGGTCGCTGGGCATCCGTCCGATGGTGCGAAGACAAAGACTTCCAAATTCGCCCTTTAGGGGCATGTATCCCTAGTTAGCTAGTAAGGGTATTTTAGCCTTTCGGTTTCCTCCATATAACCCAAGTGGTGAGAGGATGGCAGCCATCTCTTGGAACCCTAGCTCATTTGTTTTTCCTATTTTCCTTAGTATTTCCATAGGACTAGCTTGAGGGCTTCATGGTGAGATCTTGTGAGAGGGAAGGATGATCGGGCGGCAAGACCTTGTATGAACCTCTTTGGTATGTATAGATAATTCGGCGTGGTTCCTCAATGCTTGGATGTGTCTTTCCCGTTTCTCCTTTTTGGTGATTTTCGGAGCCCTTTCTTAGCATTTTTCGTGGAGCGATTTTGAGGCCTTTCTCTTTGGGATTTGGTGGGGGATCTATGCTTGAACCCTTCGTGATTCTTTTCCCTTTGATTCCCCTCCCAAATCCGTGAGGAAAGGGGCTCGATTTTGGGGTTTTCTTGGCTCTAGGATTAGAGGTATTCTTGGTAGGATTTCTTGGATTCCTCTCGATTTAGCAAGTTTTAGTGGACCAAATCTTGGCTATGGAGTGCCCATGAGGTATTCCTACTATCCCCAAAGTCTTGCACAAATTTGTGGATCGATTCAGGGAGATCAGGAGTTGGATTTGGGGGTGTTGACCCGCAGGCGATGTTCAACCGAGAGCTCAGGTCACACCGTCCTGACTGGTGCCTCACACCGGTCTGACCGGTGCAGACTCTCTGTTGAGTTTTGCTCGGGTGAACGTCTTGGTGAGTTCCCTGTTGTCCTCCTGGGTTGCGGCTGTTTCGAGTTTGGTTATTTTTGGAGCTCGGGAGGTCAGGTTTGTGCTTTGGGGCTTCCTGGCTTAGACCGGTCTAACTGGCGTGCTACACCGGCCTGACCAGTGTAGGAGCTTTCTGTGGAAGTTCTCAGAATTTGTCAGGGTGCTCCAGCAGGGACCGGTCTGACCGGTGTGTGTGACCGGTCTGACCGGTGTTTCCCAGTAGCTGCTCGAGTTGGTTTTTCCGCTGCATTCTCGGGTTAGCTTCGGTGGTTGTTGGTTCCTAGGACCACTAGCACTCCAGTAGTTGTGTGATCTTGACCAACTTGGGTAGTTGAGTCCGAGATGTGTTTTGGAAGGTGGTTGTTGGTTCCTAGGACCACTAGCACTCCAGTAGTTGTGTGATCTTGACCAACTTGGGTAGTTGAGTCCGAGATGTGTTTTGGAAGTCGTGTTCGTCTTGTTGGAGTTCTCATCTCCTTCGAGAAGAATTTTTATCGGCTCTCATTCACTCCCTCCTCCCCCTGGTTCGCATCAGTCCTTCACAAACATTTTCAGGTGGGGCTGTTCCACAGTGGAACTCCGTAGATCTGCAAGTCCAAAACTATTTTTTCAGAGCTGGAGCTCTGTGAAACGCGCCCTAAGCTATTGGAGTTTCTCTAAGATCATCTGCGCAAGGGCCAGTCTGTGCATCATGTAGGGTCGCACGGTCCAAGTGGGATAGATCACCTTGCTAGTTTTAACTTGGAGTTTCTTTTTTCTTTACTTGGAGTTTCTACGTAAACATATCTACAACTTGGAGCTGTCTATCTCAGATTTTTACTTCTCCGGTGATGCACGTTGTATCTGGATCTATCTAAAGCGAAGGGGACTACTTCCACCTACTGATGCACTTGTAGACTTTGCTCACCAGCGGTCTGATGAGTCCGATAGACGTGGTCCTATATCCATGAATACATTAAACCAAAACGTGGCCAATTGTATTATTATATAGCAGACGCTGGTGGTCCTTAATTAGCAACCTCTATCCGATCCGTTTATGAATGAAAACAAAAGTCCCCTACCGTCGCAGACCCTCCCTCTATGGCCGGCGGCAAGCAGCAATTACCGGCAATCCGAAACCTCTAACCCTGATCCCTAACCCGAACCCTAATCTCACCAGAGATCACCGGAGTTGGAAAAGAAGGTGGAGATGGTGGAGATGAGATGAAGAAAAATTCGTGTGAGGAAGAGCTCCAAATCACCCCGGTAACATATAGTTTTCCATAAAAGGGAATTGAGTTTTTTCTAACCTTACACCTATGAAAACGCGATTTTGGAAAGGAGGGAGTACAACTCTATCAAACCAACTGAACTAGACAAGTGGATATCGCTATCGAAGGTTCACTATCGAGAGGCCCATTGACATAAGACACTAGTAAATGCAGGAGCTTGTAAAAACCGCAATTTTGTTTGCACGTTGCTCTATATATAAACTGATGTAGCACAATTTCTGTATCACACACAATTAACTGCAATTGCATATTTTTTGTAAGGCTACTCTATATATCTCGTGATGACGCATATCGTACGTTTCAAAAACTTGGTCAAGGTACCAGACCAAAATAACACCACATGGAATGTTTCACGATTTTCCCCTTCTGCAATATACTGTTTAACCAACACTCCGCACAAGAAAGGCAAAAGAAACATAGTGCTATACCCAAAGGACAAAAACAAATAAAAAAACTATGCTAAACACATAATAGGAGAACAATTATTAATTCCATAACAATAAGGTTCTAACAATACTACTGCCTTCATATAGTACACGGAAAATATCTAAGAGATAAATACAACAAGAAAATCATGGTAGTTACTATAAGAGATCCGGATTTATTCCGGGTCGAAAATTAATTTGCTCATGATAGGTACACCAAAAGGCTCGGAACCAATCCACTAGTCAAGAGGTGTGGAACCAATCCGACTCTACGGTCTCTTGTTCTACCTATCATGATTGGTAAATTAATTTTTGATCCGGAATAAATCTGAGTCCATATCATAATTTTCTTCGTACATTTATTATTCCGTCCGGATTGAATCCCACCGAAGCGAACAAGTCCTAAAATGACATTATGCGCTTCAGCAGCGACTCAAGTGCAGCATTGGAAGAGCCTTCTTCCTCGATGCACTTGGCAGCTTTGTCCCGCAGATCCTTCGCCCTCAGTCTCATCTGTCTACCTTCTTCTGTGCACAGTAACTTTTTAACAGCCATCTCGATCTTCCCTCTCTCCAAATCCCCTTCTAGCTCAAATCCTATCTTCCAAACTTCTTGAACATACCTCATGTTTATCATCTGGTCGGCAAATTGGGGCCTGCACATCATCGGAACACCCTCGCAAATGCTCTCCAGAGTAGAGTTCCATCCGTTGTGAGTCCAGAAGCCGCCAACCGCACGGTGCCCTAAAACTTCTTGCTGTGGGGCCCAGGTCACCACCATTCCCCTGCCACGTGTCGCCTCCTCAAAGCCCTCAGGAAGGCTCATCTGGTGTGAGGACGACGTCTTGACCATGTTAGGACGGATCACCCACAGGAATGGCCTCTGGCTGTTGGCCAAGCCCCATGCTGTCTCCAACATCTCCTTTTCGTCCATGGATGCCAAGCTGCCCAAGCTCACATAGAGAACAGAATCCTCATCCTGCTCGTCCAGCCACTTCAAACAAGTCTGGTCTTGTGCTAGCAAGCTGCTGTCAGTGCCTGAAGATATCTGCTTGTGGAGTGGCCCTATCGTGTACAACGGAACACCGAGGCCAATGGCGATCTTTTGGAGATCTGAATTCTCAAGGTCTTGGAAGGTGTTGAGGATTATACCATATGAACTCCTTCCTGCATCCAATAAATATTGTAGGCATCTTGCCATATTACCGTGTGCAGTAGTGGGCGAGAACACCATATCTCTCAGCCGTAGTGGGGTAAGCTCATCCAATGGTATGTCCAACTGAGCTTTATCTGGAATTCCAAAAAATGAGAGGAAATGATCAGCATGTATATGTGCATCCAAAATACTGCGTTAAAGAACTCTACAAAAGTGCAGTGCCATCATAGAGGTCCTACTTTCTCCAAGTAATTAATCTGAGAGATTTAACTCAATCAGTATAATGCATTTTCTGATGACTTGTCGCTTATTAAATATACAGAACTCTAGTACTTCTCTGTTTTAAATTATAGATCATGTAAAGAATTTCTATTAATAAAGCAATCCACAACAAAAAATGATATTTTTTCACAAAGTTTTGAATAAGACAACTAGTTAAACCTGAGGTCAAAAAAACAAAGACAAACTATAATTTGGAACGGAGAGAGCACAAGCTGAGAAGCGAGATCCACTTTAATGGTGCTTTGCATCATCACCATAAGTCAAGGAGTGGTTGTTTTTCTAAAAAGGACATCGTTTTGTGATGTATCAATTCAGGAATAAATTGAAAGAAAGTTATGGCTGGTAAGTACATCGATTAGATTGCAATTTGCAAGTGGCAACAAGGACACCTGGAAATAATGATCGAAGCAATCCAAGTCGAATTATTTTACCTTTAGTGGTGGGCAAACTAGATATTTTCAATTTGGTCTGACCAAAACATGCAGACCAATGCAACGTAATACAAGTTGAAATCTTTTCAGACTATTACCAAATAAAAAGTCAAATTCAAAAGGTCTCGTTAATTGGGATCGGACTAATGGCAAACAAGCTTAAAACTTCAATTTTATGGTACACCAGAACCCGAAACAAACCAGAGACAGGTGGCCCCCACCTGTCAGTCCTCATGCACGGCATTTTTGTATGATTTCTACCAGTTTCTGTTCTGATCCTGCCGTCGTCCTTATCATCAGGTTCCACCTTACGTCCTTACCCTACGAGAGGATTTGGAAGCCGTAGGCCATGATGCAAATAAAGCTTCGATTGAGATCGTGAGAGATGACGATGGTGACGACTGACAAGCTAAGGCCATGGCTGCAATCGCAGAGCAACAGTAATCGATCACTCACCTTGTGATGCCGTTGGCGGGAGGAGGCCCTTGTCGCAGAGAGCCGGGAACGCCATGTAGGCGACGAGGCAGGCGGCGCCGCCGGTGCGCAGCACGAGCGTCCGCACGCCGAGCTCTTCCGCCACCAGCTGGATCCCGCGCAGGTTGGAGTCCACCACCAGGCACGCCGCCGCCTCACCGCCGGCCTCGGCGTCGGCAAGCGCCTGGCGCAGGCGGTCCCGGAACGGCTCCCGGAGGCGGTGGCTGATCCGGAGCAGCGCGCCAGCGAAGTCAGCGTCGCTGCCGGAGGGCACCAGGTCGGCCGACGGCACGCCCTCGCCGACGGTGACGAAGCGGTACCCCGGCGGGTGGCGCGCCGGGTCGGGCGCGTTGAAGGCGGCGTGGAAGACGGTGATGCCCACCAGCTGGTCGCCACCGCCCCGCGCGTGCAGCGCCCCGGCAAGCTGCAGCATCGGGTTCAGGTGGCCCTGGAACGGCAGCGGGAACATCAGCACGCGCCGGCGCCGGCCGCCGCCGGAACTCGCCGCGGCCGCCATATATGACTCCTCAAGAACTCTTGTCGCCGGCCTGCGGCAGCTGCTTTCTTTGGGGATCGGTGGGAGGGAGGACGACGAATTAATCTTGGCGTCTGGTGGGCAGCTCAGCTCAGCTGTGGGTTGTCTTATAAAATGGTTTGACTTGATCTTGAGGCGATTGGGATTTGGGATAAGAATACTCGAATGATTGCTGAAATGGAGACGGGATTGGAAAGTCGAGAATGGGGGTTGCGCAGGGAAGGACGAATGAAGATGCGCGAGATGTCGTGGGGATTTGATGGATTTGAGAGGTCGCGAGATCGTCGTGGGTTTGCAAAAGCTCGTGCAGCCTTTGTTTTTGTTTGGTGGTACTGTTGTCCGTTTGCCTTCACAAGGCAAAAAGGAAGGACTGAACGGCTGTTTTTCACGTTTTCTGTCGCGTCACATTGGTACAGTACTACACTACTCCATCCGTTCCTAATCTTAAGGCCCTGTTTGGTTCCCATAAGTAGGGTGACTGTTTGGTTGCAGTGACTTATAAGTCAGTGGACTTCACACTGGATGGTAGAGGAAAAAGTGGAAATAAGGCACTTTAAGTAGGGGTGGAGCTACTTATGCAACTTATAAGTTGGAGCACTTTAAGTCAGGAGTAACTCATTTTACACTTTAAGTCACCCTACTTATGAGAACCAAACGGGGCCTAAGTTGCTTTAGAATTAGATTTTCTAGAAGCATAGTTTTTTCAATATGTAGTATATATATTTAAATGTATAGTAATTAATATCTATATATGAACTTAGAAAATGCAAAATGACTCACAATTTGAAACAGAGGGATACAATATTACATTTTTCCCCCTACACCATGCTACAGTTTTTACTCTTTTTACACTGCAGGATATATAGTACTACAGTCTACGGTACATTTTAGTACTCCCTCCGTCTCATGAAAAAATGCAATCCTAGCTTTGGAGAAAAATCTTTAAAAATGCAATTCTAGAAAATAGATCTGATTACCTTCCTAATTTAGTGGTCAGATCTGATTTGCATGGCAAAACTCACTGCATTTGACAAACAAATCAGGGTATTAGAGTCTTGTCATTCATTCATTAATCTGTGCTAGAAAAACTAAAATTGCACTCTTTTATGAGACGAAGTGGGACGGAGGGAGTATATAACATATCGTAGGAAGCATTATCTGGCACGTGCGATATTTGTTGCTGAGTGCCTGTATAATATGTTGTAATAATGTAGCTGTCGGCGAGGTTCAGGAGAAAATCTTTGTGCCCAATAAAATAGTAGAAGGCAAAAGGTGTGTTGGGTAGGGTTGTAGATTCTCCTACAAACGTTTCGACCTAGATTCTTTCAAAAACATTTTCTTTTGTGGAACGATTTGGCCGAAGAATTAGGTGAAACAAAAAAATGCCGTGTCTATCTCTTGTAGGTCGTCAAAACAAAGTACGCGTTCTGATCACCGACCGATTCTGATGGAAACGTTTCTGGCTATATTTTAAATAAATCTATTTTTCTTTTGTCTAGCACAGTCTAGCACCGGTCGCCCTGTTCGCTTGGCTTATCACCACCGGCCAAAAGATCTTTTATCTCAAAACAAACCAGCCAACAAAGAACGTACGGTATCTTTTCTCTTAGAACAAACCAGCACCTAGCCCATCACCCACCGCCCAAACGAACAGTGTTCACCCGTCTTTGGAGCAGCCCCGACGACAGTGGCCCCGCAGCGCTCCGGCAATCGCGCCTCCGCTCCCTAGTGCCTTTTCCCCGCTCATTCCCTCCCCGTCGCGAGCTCGGCTCCCTGCTGGTGGCCGGTGCGAGCGTGAAGCAGTGGCAACGATTGCGCACCAGGTGAAGTAGTTGTGAGCGCGAAGGGAGAGAGGCGCTACCAACATCAATAAACATGATGCTCGGTGTCACTAGTGGAGGAGGTATTAGTCCCGGTTGAAAGGGTCACAGGTCCAAACCGGACTAATACGGAGAGACAAAAAGGTCTTTCTTTAGTCTTGGGTAAACGAACCGGGATTAAAGATGTCTTTAATCCCGGCTGGTTTTACCACTCGAGACAAAAAAAGGTTTCGAAAAAAGAACCAGAGCGTGTATATGGTACCCCAGCTCTAGTGCCGCTTAGCTTCACCACCGTTAGATACAACTCAAAAAACTTAGCCGGTGGGCCCACTGTCTTCTTCAAGGTCCAACCAGGACTAATACGGAGAGAGAAAATGTCCTTCTTTAGTCTTGGGTAAACGAACCGGGATTAAAGGTGTCTTTAATCTCGGTTGGTATTACCACTCAGGACAAAAAGGGTTTCGAAAAAAAAGCCCTCGGAGCTAGTGTTTTTGGCACCCCAGCTCTAGTGTCGCTGACTTCAGCTTCATCACCGTTAGATCCAACTCAAAAACTAAGCTGGTGGGGGTAAGACCGCCCCACGGTTTTCATTAAGAAAAAAATCATCCCCCGACTTAGAAAAAACCCGAACCCCGGTTTCACCATAATTCGCTCTAATGACGAATTGAACCTAAGTGGTTGCGACCATGCCTCAGCACCTCTGACCAATTACGATATAGGGCTTTGGTGTTAGATCCAACTCCAACTCCAGCGGAAACGAATTCAACACCACAAGTTCAATGAACAAACATTCACAAATCATGAACAACAATTTTCACCATCACGCAAATTTGATTTGATTCACAACTCATTACGATAAAAAATCAACAACAATATATTCGATTCACCACTCAATCACACAAGAAAAATAAAAAAGCTCACATGTAACGCCCGCGTTTTTAGCTCCTAATAAATCACCTACTAATTCACGCGTGTTTTCAAAACCTTCCCGCTGAGCTCATTTATCCCCTTCGGAACCCCGGTCGTCTTCCCCCTCTCTCTCACCCTCGGCGCGCGTGCCGCGAATCCCGCTAGCACCGCCCGCACTCGGCCGTCGCCCCACCGCCCGCCGCCCTAGCACCGTTGTCGGCCACCGCGCGGGAATCCCGCGCACGCCGCGGTCCCGCCGGGCCGGTCCGCCTCGCCATCACCGCCGTCCCAAAATCACGCAAACGCCCGAAACCGGACAACCCCGCAAAATCCCTTTTCTCCTTTCCCCCAAATTTTCCTAGGATTTTTCCTAATTTTTTAAACCCCTTTTCTATTTTTCTTCTTTTCCTTTTCCTATTTCCTTTTTCTCTTTTTCCTTTTTCCTTTTCTTCTTTCCTTTTTCCCCTCCTCCTTTTTCCTCTCCCTCCTTCTTCCTTCCGGCTGTCGGTGTTTTAGACTGACAAACCTACCAAGGGGGTACCCGAGGTAGTAGATTGTGCGGTGAGGATCGTGATCGGGAGACCGAGAACTCGAAGGTACGCCCAAGGACACGGGACACAAGATTTATACAGGTTCGGGTTGCCAAGGTGGCGAACCCTACGTCCTGTATGGGGAATCAAGTATGGCGCCTTGCGCTTGATGTCGGTTGAGATCAGGTGCCCGGCTAGGTACCCAGCCCTCCTTTATACAGTCCAGGGGGCGGGTTCCTAGTCGGTTACAAAGCAGGAGTCCTAGTAGGATTACAACGGAATTCTAGTAGGAGTCCGTCTTCATCCTTCCTTGCATGGGTACCCGGGGAGTATGCCCGACATGGCTCCCTTGTCGCGCCGCGCCCGCCCCGACGGCGCACCTCCCCTCCACACGCCACGCGCGGCCCCGCGCCCTACACACCCGAGCCGAACCGCCGCGCGCGCGCCCGCCGCGCGCGACGCGCCGGCCGCGCGGACGCGCGCGCGCCACGACACCGACGCGCGCCGGCCGGCGGTGCTACCTCGACGCGTCACGTCGATGGCCTCGCGCCCGGCCGAGCACGCTACCCCGGCCCCGTGTCGGCCAAGCCGCGGTACGGCCTCCCTCCACTACCACGGGCCGCGCCACGCTAGCGCGCGCCGGTCGCCCGCCCGCGTCGTGCCGAGCGAGCCGCGCCGGCCTCGCTCCACCGCCACACGCACCGCGCCGAGCCGTCCCGTCACCTGCGCAAGTTGACCCGCCGCTGCTCGAGCCGTCGCATCGCTTGGCGCTGCCATTAAGGCCGGGAATCCGACCGGACATCGAGAACCCGCCCGAGCACCACCAGCGACCCCACCACCGATATTTCTCCCCCGAACCGCCTCAACCCGCCTATAAATGGCACCCGGGCCTCCTCGTCGTCCCCCACCTCGCCATCAAGCCCCCACAGCCCTTCCTTTGCTCCACCACCGCCACCATTTGCGCCGCCGCCGCTAACATCCGCCGGTCATTCCTTGCCGTGGAGCCACCTCCACAAGACGCCCCCGACCGAGGTGAGCGCCGGAATAGGTAGCTCGCGTGAAGCGTCCCATCATCGGAGGTGACTAAATGTGACACAAATACCGGTCCCGGGAGGTCGGTAACACATTTATTACAACGAGTGGAATCGTCTTTTACATCACGGCGACACGAGAGGGCACGGTAGTGCCAACGCTACAAGGAACAACACCAACGCTAACGACCACACTACAATAGCAAAGGCTTCCATAGCCTCCTCGCAGTACCACACAATGGAAGCTTTCGGTAGGGGCCCCGGTACACGAGCACGGTTGGGTGTAGGGCACGACCTACTCAACGTCTTCGGGAATGTAATCGGGATCCTCCTCTCGTAAAATAGTTAGTAGAACAAGGGTGAGCACATACGTACTCGGCAAATCCAACCCCACCCACGGAGGGGCTTATAAGCGAGAATCATGCACGGAGTATAACAAGGATCGGGATAAGGTTCATTTTGCAAACTTACACATGCGGGGGTTCATTTCAAAAAGGTTTTCGCAAACATTTTCATAACCCAAGTGACGCAATTGTTTTAGGAAAACCGCCGTAGAACTACCGGACTTCCCGTCCGTCGTAGCCCGAGCACACGGCCACACACACTTCACGGGAAAACAACTCACGCCGAGAAAACATCCCATCACAAACACTAGTTTTTGTGACCACACCGTGACTCGTCCAATACCGTGGACACGGCTATTCGAATAGGTTTGACACTGCGAGAGGTTGTACATCTTTACCCACAAGTAGGGTACCGTCACACGGACACCTCGGTGCGGTACGGATCCTATCATAGCCATTACCCACCTTAGATAACACTACGAGCCACCACGGAAGCACCCAAGGGGTTATACCACATAACCGGGGCGTACCTCACCCGAACGTACCCCGCTCCTTGGTCTCCCGCTCGCTCACCCGCACACCGGATGGCAAGTAGATTAACTAGTGGGGTTTATGCTAAGCCGTTGCCACATACAACGGTCGAGTGGTTGTACGATGATTTGGGTCAGGTGAGATGTCACGCAACCCGGTCCTTAACCGACAAGATGGACAACTCCCAACACGCTCAACCACACAGGTACGAGCTCACCCATACTCCTGACACACACGTCCATCCCGTCTACCCAGTTCTTTACTCATTTTCCAAACATATCCCCTTTTCATTTTTAAAGCACTCACACATTTTGAAAGCACTCACACATTTTAAAGCAAACATTTAGGCCAAAACAAGGTTCAATCATAGCAATCAAGGGTGGCTATCCTACCATGTTTTGCAGTAAAACAATATGCAATTTATAAAACGGGTATAGGGTATATTTATAAAACTAGGACAGAAGCATGCATCAAAGGATGAGGTTGAACTTGCCGTCTTCGAAGTCTTCGGGGAGTGCCGGCTCGGCGTTCGGGACTTCGGGCTCCTGCTCGCAGTAGTCGGCCTCGATCTCCGGCTCGGGGTACCTTCCTCCGTTTACTTCGTCGGCTATAGCACACACATAGGCAAGCAAGCAATATTAGCACACATATTTCCGGCCGAGCTCGAGGAGGGGAAATGAGCGGAGAGGGGGTATATATAAGTCCTAGGGAGGGGGGTTGGTTTGGCGGGGGTACGGCGGGAAGGGTGTGGTGAAATTTGGATTTAATCGGAAATAAAATGGTGCATGAAATGTTGGGTTAAAGAGGGGTTATAGGGATTAAGGACCTATTAGTAATTTATGTTAATGGAAAAGGGTGTAGTTATGATTATATAAACTGATTATGGCCTAGTTATAAATTGTTTTAGGGCCTAACGGTTGTTTAGTTTACAATTAATCATGATCCTAGGGGCTTGTTTGAAAAGGACAAGAGAGAGGAGGAATAGGGGCTGCGTTCGGTGGGGGAAAAGGGGAAAGGTGAGGGGGTTCTTGGCTAAAAAGACATCCCCTTCCTCCCTCACGGTTTAGAACGAGAGAGAGGATGGGGGGGCGGTGGCCGGCTGCGGAGGAGGGGGCGCGGCGGCTCTAGCCGCGCGGCGGCGGCGGGGAGTAGGGCAATACGAGAGAGGGGGACGAGGGGGATCTTATCCCCGTGCTCACCTTGGACCGAGGCAGCGCGAGGAGGCGGATCGGCGGCGGCGGTCAGAGGGAGGCGGTGGTGTAGGGGCGGCGGCGCTGTGGTGCTCAGGGAGGCTGCGGATGCGGTGTGGTGCGGCGAGGGGATGGTGCTGCCCTTTTATAGGCGGCCTAAGGCGGTTCGGGGGGGAGGATATTTCCGGCGGGAGGCCGCCGGTGAGCTCGTGCGCCTTCTCGAAGTCCGGCCGGACTCCGCGGCGACCGGCGACGCGGACGGCTCGAGGCGCGGCGGGTCAACACGTGCGGGGAGGGTTGGGCGGCCGTGGCGGCCCGTCGTCGGCCGGCGCGGGGGAAGGTGGTGGTCGCGTCGGCGGCCGTTGGGCGGATGCGACGGCTCGGCGTGGTCGTCGCCCGTCGGGGGTGGCTCGGCCGGCGCGCGCGGGGGCGGGCCGGGCGTGCGGCGCGGTGGAAGCGGTCGGAGGCGTGCCGAGCGGGGAGAGGGGGACGGTGTGGTAGGTGCGCGGGCCCCGGGTCACGCGGCGCCGGGTGGGCGCCGGTCGGGGGCGCGGGGGTCCGGCCGCGCGGGGAGGAAAGAGAAGGAAGGGAGGGAGAGAGAAGAAGGAAAGGGAAGGGAAAAAGAAAAGAGGAAAAAGGAAAAAGGAAAGGAGAAAAGGAAAAAGGAAGAGAAGAAAGAAAAGGAAGAAAAGGGAGAAGAAAAATAGAAAAAGGGAGAAAAAGAATTGGGGAAAAATTTAGAAAATTAGGAAAATGTTATGGAAATTTAGAGGAAGGGTTTTGCGGGATTTTTCCGATTTCCGGGCGTCGGCGCGTTTTCCGGGACGGCGGTGATGGCGAGGCGGACCGGCCGTCGGGACCGCGGCGTGCGCGGGATTCCCGCACGGTGGCCGACCGCGGTGTTGGGAAGGCACGCGTGGGTGCTGGCCCGGGTGCGGCGGTGTCGGCGGGATTCGCGGTACGCGCGCGGGGTGAGAGGGAGGGACAGTGACTAGGGTTTGAAGGGGGTAATTGAGCTCGGTGGACAGTTTTGAAAATACGCATGATTTATTAGGTGATTTATTTGGAGCTAAAAACGCGGGCGTTACATCGCGTCATCCTCTCCGTTTCCCCCCCTACCCCCGGCCGCCGCCGACCCCCGGGCGCCGGCAATCACCCGCGGGCCGGCCGGACCGGCCGCGCGGTCAATCCCCCCCTCCCCGCCTGCGTTCGTTCGAGAGGATGAAGATGGCCGTTTGGCCAAAAACCCCCCGCCTCTTCTCTTTTTCCACCCGAGCCCCCTCCTCTCTATTCCCTCTCTCTTCTTCTTCCAAATCAAACCCTAAACCCTTAAACTATTCACCAAACTAACCCTGCCCTTTATAATTAGGCCCCTAGACTATTATAGCTAAACCCTCACCGTATCTAAATATTATAGTTAAGTCCTTTTCTTTTAAATTAAATTACTAACAGACCCTTAATTAACACTAAATACCTCCTTTAACCCATCATTTCATCCGCGATTTTAATCCAAATCGTGCCCAAACTCCCTCACACCCGTACCGGGTATACCGCTACCGATCCGTCACCTAAAACCCCTGCCTAATATTCATTCCTCTATTTTATCTAATTGCCTTCCTCGAGCTCAGCCGGAAAAATTGTGTGTGCTTATATTGATTTCATGCTTGCTTGTGTGTGTGTTATAGCCGACGGAGTGAACGAAGGAGGGTACCCCGAGCCGGAGCTTGGAGCCGAGTACTGCGAGCAGGAGCCTGAGGTCCCGAACACCGAGCCGGAACTCCCCGAGGACTTCGAAGACGGCAAGTTCAATCTCATCCTTTGATGCATGCTTTGGTCCTAGTTTTATAAACACAACCCTATACCCGTTTTATAAATTGCATATTGTTTTACTGCAAAAACCTGGTAGGATAGCCACCTTTGATTGCCATGATTGAACCTTATTTGGCCAAAATGATTGCTTTAAAAATGTGTAAGTGCTTTAAAAGCGGGAATGGGATATTTCGGAAAATGAGTACAGAACTGGGTAGACGGGATGGACGTGTGTGTCAGGAGTATGGGTGAGCTCGTACCTGTGTGGTTGAGCATGTTGGGAGTTGTCCATCTTGTCGTTAAGGACCGGATTGCGTGACATTTCACCTGACCCAAATCATGGTACAACCACTCGACCGTTGTATGTGGCAACGGCTTAGCATAAACCCCACTAGTTAATCTACTTGCCATCTGGTGTGCGGGTGAGCGGCGCGAGACCAAGGAGTAGGGGTACGCTCTGTGTGAGGTACGCCTTAGTTGTGTGAGATAACCCCTTGGTTGCTCCCGTGGTGGCTCGTAGGGTTAGCTAAGGTGGGTAATGGCTTTGATAGGATCTGCGCCAGCACTAAGGTGTTCGTGTGGCGGTACCCTACTTGTGGGTAAAGATGTACAACCTCTGCAGAGTGTCAAACCTATTCGAATAGCTGTGTCCACGGTATTGGACGAGTCACGGTGTGGTCACAAAAACTAGTGTTTGGGTTCGGATGTTTTCATGGCGTGAGTTGTTTTCTGAAATGGTGTGTGGCTATGTGCCTAGGCTACCGCGGACGGGGAGTCCGGTAGTTCCTCAATTGGTTTTTCTAAAGCAACTGAGTTACTTGGGTTATAAAATTGATTGCGAAAACCTTTTCGGGCATAAACCCCTGCATGAGTAAATGTCTTTGCAAATAAACCTTAACCTGATCCTTGATATATCCTATGCATGATCTGCTTATAAGCCCCTCTGTGGGTGGGGTTGAACTTGTTGAGTACGTATGTGCTCACCCTTGTTTAACTAACTATTTTTCAGAGGAGGATCCCGACTTCGTTCCCGAAGACGTCGAGTAGGTTGCTACCCTACACAGAGAGCTTCCATGGTGTGGTACTCTGATGAGGCTTTGGAAGCCTTCGCTATCGTAGTTTGGTCTTTAGCACTTGTGTTGTTCCTTGTGGCGTTGGCACTCCCGTGCCCACTATGCCGCCGTAATGTAAAAGACTGATCCACCTATTGTAATAAATGTGTTGCCAGCCTCCTGGGACTGGTATTTGTGTCACATTTAGTCACCTCTGATGCGGGGACGCTTCATCACACAAGTTCATCAGAAGGTCGCGCCGCGCCCGCATTCCGGCGATGTCCCGAGCCAACGACCTCCCAAACCAAAGGTCGCATTGTCCCACGCCAGTGTCGGCTACCTCCCGCGGCCGCACTAGTGGCTCACCACTTCCGCATCGGCGGCTCGTTGTGCTCCCCGGTCACGCCTGCGAATCGTGAAGAAGAGGAATGGATGAGAGAAAACATACAGATAGAAAATAAGAAAGAAGAGAGAGGGAGAGGAGGAACTTGTAGTTGCGGGAGAAAGACGAGGGAGACAGAGGAAGGTAGCTGACGGTGGGATGAGGATTTAGTCTCGAGTGGCATTTCCACCTGAGAAACCACCCGAGACTAAACTAAAATCTAGTGCCAATAATTGTTCCTACACTAGTCTTGGAAGCATGGCCTTTAGTCCCGGTATTACCAACCTAGACTAAATGGTCAGGGGCATCCACAACCGCTGGAGGTCACGTGGACGGAAATTCTTTAGTCCCGGCTCCAAGTTTCAACCGGGACTAAAATCCTATACCAAAGGTCGGTTCTCTACCGGTGTATAGAGATGCTCTCCAACTGATCATAATTTAATTCTTACAATATTAAAGATTATCTTATTTTCATTACTACAGATATTATTATCACAAACGGTCCAGTACCATTCTTGTTCTTGAAAATCCGGTGGTGGTTAACTATCACCGCCGATTTTTTATATGCACTAAGGGTGAAGTTAGTTGGTGATATTTCTTATCATTGTCGGTTTGTATTACGAGCCGCAGTTATAAATAGTTCTCCAACCTGAAAATATTATCGATCAACTCCCTTTTGACGACGAATCTTGGTGTTTGCCTTGAGCGGTTCAGCTGGTGGACTCTTTTACAGTGGACCAAGTGGTGGTATGCAGTATAGTGCTATTTTTAGTGAGGGTAAAAGGTTTTTGCAAAAAATTAATAAATTTGGCAACCTGTCGACAGGTGTATAAGAGGGAAATGAAAAAATTGAAATGAAAAAATAATATATTTTATTTATGTCACCAAGAAAAAACTTTCAATATTACCTCTATATCACCTATGTATGCCGACTTATACCACTAGTGTAAGTTGTGGTGGTATATCATTAATATTTACCATCGGATCTTTCGTACTCATCCTTTTCAAACAATGCTACAGGGTGCGGTGTGTCTTATAAAATGGAAAAGAGTTGGCTGAATACTTGAATGATTGCTGAAATGGAAATGGGATTGAAAAGTTGAGAATGGGAGTTGCGAGATCATCGTGAGGATTCGATTTGAGAGGTCAGTTGTGAAATGTGTGGGTTTGCAGAACCTAGCTCTTGCAGTCTTGTCTTGTTCGTTTGGCTTATCAGCCACCAACCAGCAAAGCCTATCGGGAACAAACCAACCACCAAAGAATCAACCAAGTAGTATTGTTCCCTGTTGGTTTGGAGGCACGCTACAATGTGTTAGTCCGTTTGCCTTGACAAGGCAAGAAGGAAGGACTGGACGGCTGTTCTTTCCACGGTTTTTCCAGCGTCGTCGTATTGCTCAATTATACACTGTACTGTATGTCTGTAATATAGTGCGTGTACCTTTTTCTCTACAGTTTTACTCTTTTTACACTGTAATGTGTAATAACGCAGCTGTCTGACAGTACTGTAGGAAGCTTTATTTGGCACGTGGGAGCGGACCATTATTATTGTTGCTGAGCTGTATCTGTATATTTCATAATTAATGAGCGAGTTCAAGAAGCTGTCTGCGACGTTCCACCGAAAAATAGTAAACTTTGGGTGTGTTTGGTAGGGTTTAGATTCTCGTAGAAAGGTTTAACTGGGATCTAGATTTTCTCTGGAAGTATGAAGTAGTATCTCTCAGGTCTCAGATGAATCGGAATCACTTTGTGGAGCCGTTTGGCTAGTTGGCTGGAATCTTTAGAAACCAGAATTAGAATCAGGTGAAAACCCCAAAATGTTGTTTTTCTCTTGTAGGTCAAAAAAAACATCTCACGGAAACATTTCTGATTACATTTTTTACAACATTTTCTGATTACGTTGTGTTTGTCACAGATTATGCTGTTTCTAACTTTCGTCCACCAAAGTCCGATTTTTTTTTATATTTAATTTGTCACGACTTTGCAAAAATATATGGTTCGGCACAAATTTAGCAAAAATATACATCTGGCGCTGTGGCCAACGGCATCAGGGACATAACGTCGTGGGCTGCGGCGCCAGGTGCCGCCAGGAGTGGGCCCTTAGCCGTAACGCCAAGGGTCACGGCGTTAAGTCCCTGACGCCGTGGCCCGCGGCGTTAGGGGCTTAGCGCCCGGCGTCAACGTGCCGCTGAGGTAACGCCGCGGCCCACGGCAGTATGTATTCCTTACCGCCGTGGGCTGCGGTGGTAGGAATTATTTTTATTTTTATTAAAATTCGAATTGTTGAAGTATTGATAGAACAACCAACCATTAATACTTAACGACGAATTTAGATTAACCATACATTTGCAATGGCACATGCGACACAATTACCTTAACTTTGTGCCGCTCCTGCTAGTCCTAACGTGCCTTAGGGAATTTAGATAAACGATTACAACAATTGTAGTCTAATTGTACGACTAATACCCAGAGAACCCAAACATCATAGACCCGCCGGACTGCTGGGAGGGCATGTAGTACCCCGTCGGGGGTGGAGTTGGATCAGATGGTGGAGTTGCTAGTGGAGTGTTGTCCTCATAGGCATACTCAAAATGATTTTGTGACCTCCCGCCTCTCAAACCTAGGAATATCTCTCCTCCGCCTCCATCCTCCCAACCGCTGCCCCACTCGCACGAACCGCGTCGGCCTCCTCTTTCTTCCCCCTCGCCCGTCACCTTCCTCCCTCCCTCCACATCCATCGTGCTCCGCTGCGCCTCGCCGACGTAGTGGAGAAGGCCGAGTAGTGCGGCTCTGCCTCCCCTCCGCATGGTGGTCGCCTCCGTCCCCGCCGCCGTGGTGGAGGCTGCCGAGACCGAGCAACACGGCTCCTCCTCCCCTACGCGCGGGGAATCCGTCCCCACCGCCGCGACCGTCGTGCTTTGCCCTAGGGGATACGCGGCCGTGGGGCCTGCCAGCTTCAGCCACGCCACACACATAACACTGCCGCCACCATCAGAGCCGAAGGAAGAGCCGCCTTCGTCCGCTCGATTCACCGCGTCGGGATGCAGACAGACCAAGCTGTCACCGCTAGTAGCTACGCGACACCGAGCCACGCCCTCACCGCGGGTTCCCGTCGCGAATCGGCCACCGGAGCTCCACACGCACAAGAAGGCCTAGCAGTCGCCATCCTACTCCGCCCTAGGGGCACGCGACGGCAGTGGCGGGCCCAGGATTTTGACTTTGGGTATTCAAAATTGTACATGGTGTGAATTTTTTTATTTTGACAGCCTAAAGTACACATAAATATATTCATATAGATGTACTCAATTATGAATATGGCAACGGGAAATATCTCAAATATATAGAGGGTACAATCATAAAAGAAAACATCGAAAGAAATGGATAAAAGGCAAAGGAAATGGATAAATAGCTTACAAATTACAGGACAACTTTCCGGTCCTTCATACAACAGGATCGCTGATATGCGCTAAGCCCACACGAAGGCGGGACCAGAGTACAACATTACATTACATTAAAGTCCACAAGTTCAACATTATTACAAACCAGATTTTTCGTACATAAAAGTAAACATGGTTCAGAGTTTAAACAGCGGAAATAAGACTAGCGGAAGATACACATGGGAGGCCATCCATAGAGTATCACTCATCAACGTCGTTCTCCCACTCAAGCTCCCAGCCATCTGGAATAGGGCCAGGCCAGAAGGGGTTACCTGAAAACCACAAATTAAACAAGGCTGAGTACTAATACTCAGCAAGACTTACCCGACAAAAAAAATAATACAACTAGACATGCAAGGCTTTTTGGCTGCTGGGTTTGTTTTGCCAAAAGCAACTAATTGATCCTTACTTTCATGTTTTAGCTCAAGCTCTAGTATGTTAACCATTCTATGTGAGCACCTGCACTAAACAAGCATGTTGTGCAAACAATATTAAACAGGTAACAGTATTAATCCAAAATGTTCCATAAATAAACATGGGGTAGCCAGTGGTCAAGCCGACTCAGATAACGGCGAGTGACCGACGATCGGTCGATTTATATCCTTGCAAGGTAAATGTGACGCCCCAGGTTTTTAAGTACCGTCATTAACGCTAATGACCGGATCAGCCGAGTCAAACCAGTCAAACCTAGGTCAACCTGGGTCATCATCCCGAAAACCTCGCCAATGAACCCTATTGGACCCCTTGACCAAGTCTACACACACCCGTGGTCAACCCTTGGTCGAAGACACGGTCAAAACCGGCTTAACCGTTGACGTCAGCAAATGTCGTCCGGAACTTTTGCCGCGTTCTCCAAAATTCACCTAAACACTTCAAAATCTATCTTTATGAAAGTTGTCCATCTTGTTGAGGGACACAACTTTCATGTGGATTGGCATTTCAAATTTTGGGAGGAAATTTGTGACGCCCCAGGTTTTTAATTACCGTCATTAACACTAATGACCGGATCAGCCGAGTCAAACCCAGTCAAACCCGGTCAAACCTAGGTCAACCTGGGTCATCACCCGAAAAACCTCGCTAATGAACCCCGATGAACCCCTTGACCAGGCCTACACACACCTGTAGTGGACCCTTGGTCAAAGGCACGGTCAAAACCCGCTTGACCGTTGACGTCGCAAATGTCGTCCGAACTTTTGCCGCGTTCCCTAAATTTCACCTAAACACTTCAAAATCTACCTTTATGAAAGTTGTCCATCTTGTTGAGGGACACAACTTTCATGTAGAATGGCATTCCAAATTTGGAGAGGAAAATTGTGAAAAACCCCTTGCAAGACAGATTTTCCGTTTTCCCGAACAGCCGACATTCAATGTTGGCACGACGTTCCCGCAAAATCCGTTGAGAAAAACACTATATGGCCTTTTTGAAAGATGTAGAGGATAGCTAGATCTACAACTTCCCTATTCATTGCCTTGTGCACTTTTATTCGATTTTTGGGAGAAACACGTGCTTGAACGGGGCTAATCGGAAAGAATTCGGGGCGCTCCCGCGCGCCGCGCGCGCGCCGCGCGCGCCCCGGCGCCGCCGCCGCGCCGGCGCCCGCCGCCGCCGCGCGCCACCGCCCCGCGCCTCGACGACGCGCGCGCGCACGCCGCCCGAGGGTCCCCTCCCCGAGGTCGCCCCTTCCCCACGCGCGCGCGCATGCCGAGGTCATCTAGAACGCCGCGCCGCCGTACGGTGTCCCGATTGGCCCCGCGGTCCGTCCGCCGTAGCCGGTCACGCGAGTTCCCGAGGCACCTCCCTTCGGTCCGCGGGACATGCGCCGGCGCGCGGTCGGCCTTAAAGGGCGCGAGCCTGCCCTCACGGCGCAAGCACGGTGCCCGCCATCCCGGCTCGCGAGGGCGTCGGCCGCCGAGCCAAACATCCACTCACTACCGCGGCCCGAGCAACGAGGCCTAGTAGCCCCCCGAGCCTCCCCGGTAGCCGTCCCCGGCCGCGCTTTGCCTCGGCCGGGCACCGGTCGCGCCGGAGCCGGGCGCGCGCGCGCCGGCCGCCGGCCGCCGCCGCGGAGCTCACGCGCCGCCAAGCCGCACCCCCCCAAAACCGGCGCAATTCAAACCCTAGTGACCCCTATGCCCTCCTCCACCCCTTCCCCGGGCAAGAGCGCCGCCGGCCTCGCCGGAATTGGCGAGCCCGCGCCGGCCGGCCGCCCCGAGGACCACATTGCGAGCCTCAAGTTCTTCTCAGGGGCCTAATCGCAAAAGGGTAACTCCAATAGTAGATCCAATTTGCTGATTCTTGTAAATTGCGTAGAAAATCACAGAAAATTCAGAAAAATGTGAAACCAATTTTGTTAGACCCCTTGTGATTTAAACTACAACTTTTGTTATTCTGGCCTGAGCTGATTCCTTTTTGTTTTGGCATGAAAAATTGAAATGTGAAAGCCCTAGATCTGCAATAACTCAAAAACCATAACTCTTCTGTAGCTAATTTTTGGATATGATGTGTGTTAGGTCATGAGTAGCTCCTATGCCAAAAATTGCACAAAGTTATCATGTAAATCTTTTTATAAAAATGTTTTTCTATCTCTGGCAAAACTGCATAAATGATTTTTCATGTTAAATATATTTATGTTTTTGACCCCAACTTGAGCACACTGTCTTGTAATACCAAAATGCACATCTTGTGAATTAATCATGAATTTTGGATTAACAGAAATAATTATTCGTGATTTATGCATGTTTTTCTTTGAAAATCAATAAACCAAGTTCAGTAGAAATTCCATGCAAACATGTTGGTTTTCTAAGCTTGTTTAGGACCAGAGAGCATCCACAAGAAACCTTAGGTCATTTTGATGCTTGATCATTTTTATATACATTTAAATTGAATCACTAGATAAACTTTGTTATTTTCCATAATATTTAATTTCCTAGCCTCCAACACTTACATGTGGGTCCAATGGACCAGGATAGGTGCTAGTAGGCCTAAGAAACACTCATGTAATTTTTGGTAATTTAATTGATTAATAAAAGGCTTAAATGCCCTTTTAATATTAAAGGGAAATTAATAAAGAAAAATCCCTAATTAATTCTTTTCCCTTTTTGAAAAGCATCATTAATATAATTAAAAGATAATTAATTATCATCACTGATAAGAAATTAATTCATGAATAAAAATATTAATTACACCATGTGGGTAAAGATAAAATAAAATGAAGCTTTCACATGAAATGATGAGTTCAATAAGAACCTTATTCAAATGTGGAATAAAAAGAGTAACCCATGTACGATCCTTACCTTCCTAAAAGAGAAACCTTAGATAGATGCTTGTTAAGGTGAATATGACCAACTAGGGTTGGATAAGACAACAAACTATCACATCACCTAAAGTGCATTGCATTCCGTGTAGATCTTCGGACGGAGATTACTCCCTTGTCCGAAACCGAGGAAGGCGGAGCGGAAGGTTCTCTGCAAGTACGTGGACGTACACGACACCGAGGGTGCCCAAGCTAACCTAGTCGACGAAGGCAAGCTCCGGTGCATCTAACCCGAGCTTTTAAAGTTCTTTATTCAATTATCTATGAATGATTGTGCATTTACATTCATGAGTTGAATGAAACCCTAGATGCATGATCCATAGGTACCTTTGTCCCTACTAGTATGATAGGTCGATAGCCGCTAAGCTATAGGACCGTTACAAGTCGGGTGATGACCTCACTCGCGAGAATAGGTTCCTAGATAGGAATCATACTATATCCTTAAATGGATTGCTCACGTGGTAAGAGCATGGGATCTGGGCTCCGGTCCAGTGGTTATGTGGGTTAAGTCTTGAACGTACTAAGCACATGTCGGGTATGGGACCGGTAAGCCTAGTACCTTAATGAGGCGGCGAGGGATCCTACTATTACTACTCTTGGGATTCGCTCTCACGGCTCGCCACCGGTGGTGTATGGTGACTCTAGGTGTACTGGGTGGGACATGCCGGATAGCCCGCACCAAAGACCGTAAGATTCGATCCCGACCCGAGGATTTATGGGGACGGCACGGGAAAGTTGTCCTTGCGGGGGCGACCTACCGTGTGTTTGGGTCTACCTTGCAAGGTTATAATCAATCGATTGTCGGCCTCTCACCGTTACCCGAGACTACTTACTCCACTAGTCATGTGATCCCTAATGATGGAAGTTGATGAAGATGATGTTTGATTAATTGTATTGTACAACTTTGTTTGTACTAGTTGGCTAATGTAGTAAAGATTAAACTACTAGAACTTGTGCTAAAATCTTGAAAGTAAGGACCTACTCTTTGTTACTTTTTAGCAAAGGCAACCCGATAGCCAAAAAGCCTTTCATGGTCTAGAATTGGTGAAGTAGTTATCACCGACGGGTAAGACTTGCCGAGTATTAGTATACTCGGCCTTGCTATAATGTGTTGATCCGGGTAATGCCTTCGGTGATGTGTGGCCCGGTGCGATCCCGCCCGACTGGGAGCTGGAGTGGGTGGAGGACGACTACTGAAGCATCATGGATGGCCTCCCGTGGTGACTTTGCTGCCGCTAGTTGAATTTCCGCTGCTTTTCAAAACTCTGAACTCTTTCGTCATGACAAAAACTATGGTTTGTAATAATTAAACCCCTCGGGGTACAAATTTGGATTTTAATGTTATTGTATCTCTGGACTCGCCTTCGAGTGAGTTTTAATGCATAGATTCGATCCTTGTGCTCTCAAGTTATTTACCGGGCGTTAACCCGGCGACTTACGACAGGATGGTACTTTATTATTGCTTAATGACCAAAGTGGATCGGTCTTAGGCGATAGTACGGTACTTTCCTGGGCGGGTTGTCACAAAATTGGTGAAAAACTTGATCGAGCGACGGTACCTCCTATTTTCCGGAAACGGTGCCGGCATTCAATGTTGGCACGATGTTCCTGCAAAATCCATTGAGAAAAACACTATATGGCCTTTTTGAAAGTTGTAGAGGGTAGTTGGATCTACAACTTTCCTATTCACCACATATTGCACTTCAATTCAAAAATTTGGAGAAAAACTATTTCCAACAGGGCCAGTTTGAAATCAGGCAGGCCGACGCCGCGCCGTGTCGCGACGTCGCGCGCGCGTGCGCGCGCGGGCGCCGCGCCGCCGAGCCGCCCCCGCGCCCTCCCTCCGCCGTGCCTCGGTCCCCGAGCCACCCCGCGCCTTCCCAACGCAGCCCGCTCCGTCCCGAGGTGGCACGCACGCCGAGGGGCCCAAAAGTCCCCGCCGCCCGCCCGCCCCCGCCCGCACCCCCGAACGCGCGCCGCCGTACGTCCTTGCGCCGCCGGCTCGCCCGCCGCCGTACCGGCCGTCCTCGCCCTGCCCGCTCTGCCTCTCCCCGTCCCCCTGCTCGCGTGTCCCTTATAAAGGTGTCGCTGGCCTTACCGCGACGCGCCCCCCCCCCACGCCGCACACCGCTATCCGCCAGTGCCATGAGAGGCCACCGCGGCGAGCTCCAGTTGCAGGCCGGTCGCGAGCAAAATTAACACGCCCTTCGCCTCCCCTAGCACCTACAGAGACTACCAAGCCGCTCCGTCCGTTGCCCCCGGCCTCATCCTCGCCGGAGCCGGCGCGCCGCGGCCGGCCGCGGCCGCCGCCGCCGCGCGGCTCCACCGAGACCCCTCCGCCCCGGACTTCGGTCCAACTCCGGTCCTAGCCCCTCCCCGACCGGGCCCCGCCGCCGGCCCTCGCCGGATTTCGGCCGGGCCGCCGCCGGCCGGCTAGGAGGGCCACATTGCGAGGTAGAGTTTCTTTCTAAGTGCTAAACCGCAAAAGTAAGGGCCTAGTTGTGAAACCGCAGGCAGTCCAGGGGCCTTAGTGAAAGGTATAACTTAAATAGTACTTGAGAGTTGGCTACTTCTTGTAAATTTCGTCGAAAATCATAGAAAAATCAGAAAAATGCAAAACCAATTTTTTTGGATTTGTGATGAATTATACTACAACGTTTATTATTCTGGACTGAGCTAATTCCTGTTAGTTTTTGCATGAAAAATACAAATGTGAAAAACCGAGATCTGCAATATCTCAAAAAGCATATATCCTCTATAGCTATTTTTTGGATATGTTGTGTGTTAGGTCATGACTAGCTCCTAGGCCAAAAATTGTACAAAGTTATGATGTAAATCGTTTTATAAAAACGTTTTTCCATTTCTGGCAGATCTGCGTAAATGATTTTTCTAGCTAAAAATATTTATGTTTCTGATCTCAACTTGTGCACACTGTATTTTCATTCCAAAACACACCTCTGGTGAATTAATCACAATTTTATAGATACGAGAAATATTTATTCTTGATTTATGCTTGTTTTACTTCAAAAATTCATAACTCAAGTCCCATAATAGTTCTAGGTATATGTGCTACACCAATAGGCTAGTTTTGAGCCATATAGCATGTGTGAGAAAGTTTGGATCAGTTTGTTGAGTAATTATTTTTGTGTGCATTTACCATGTCCTTCTAGATAGCTTTTTGTTATTTTCAAAAATAATTAATTTCTAGCCATCCAACGCTCGCATGTGTGTCCAGTGAATTGTTATAGGTGTTTAGGGTATAAAACACCCTTCCAATGAATTTTACTAATTATTTCCATGAATAAAAGCTATGTAGGTCATTAAAGGCTTAATAGTCATTAAAGGGGAGAAATCACCAAACCACCCTTGCTAACTTGTGTGTGGTTGTAAATCGATTTAAAAAGCTAAATGCACCTACCCACTACTGTTTATGCATTTAAATTAAATTATTTACAGATATATGTGCACTGTCACCATCAAAAAGAATATCTAATAAAGGTTTGCAAATTGTTCCTTTTTGGAAGAGTATGCTAACTGTATTCTTATCTAGGTGAATGTGCCCAACAAATACACCCCTTGATTGTCAAGATGGGTTGTAAGTGATTAAAGTAAAAACCGTCGAATAAATCTTGCATTGCATCTTCGTGTAGATCTTTCCGCCAGTAGACGTACGCTCGTGCCGGAAGGAGGAGACGAAGGTGCCGACAAAGAGCTGCCGAGCGTGAACGTAGCTCAAGACCTGGACCCAAGTCCAGAAGGGCCCAAGGCCAACCTTGCCAGCGAAGGCAAGCCCCGGATCATTAACCCCGTCGCAATTATGTTTGCTATGATTGTGCATTTACGTTTCAGGAGTTGATTTGAGACCCTAGATGCATAATCTTTAGGTACCTATGCTCTATCACTAGTATGCTAGGTCGATAGCTGCTATGCTATAGGACCCGATAGAAGTCGAGTGATGTTCGTCACTCGCGAGAATAGGTTCCTAGATAGGAATCATAAGATATCCTTAAATGGATTGCTCCTGTGGTAAGAGCATGGGATTGGGCTCCGGTCCAGTGGCTTTCGTGGGCTAAGCTTTTGAACGTACTAAACATTCGCCGGTTATGGGGCCGGTAAGCCTAGTACCTTAATGAGACGGCTAGGGATGGAACTGTCACTACTCTTGGGATTCGCTCTCATGGCTAGCTACCGGTGGTGTATGGTGACTCTGGGTGCACTGGGTGGGACATGCCAGATAGCCTGCACCAAAGACTGTGGCCTTTCATCCCCACCCGGGGATTTCTCGGGGACGGCCGGGGACGAGTTGTACCTTTGTGGGCGGCCTACCGTGTGTTTGGGTCTACCTTGCAAGGTTTAAATCAATCGATTATCGCCTCTCACCGTTATCCGAGACTCGCTTAATCAGCGGCCATGATATCCCATAATGATGGAACTCGAGGAATATTGCTGTATGAATTAATTGCTTGTCCAATTCTTGATTGAAATTAGATGGCACATTTAGAAATGGTAACCAACTAGAACTTGTGCTAAAAGATTGAAAGTAAGGATCTACTCTTAGGCGTTGTTTAGCAAAAAGGAACTCCACCGGCCAAAAGCCTTTCATGTCTAGAGTTTGGTGATGTAGTTATCACCCGACGGTTAAGTCTTGCTGAGTATTAGTATACTCAGCCTTGCTTTAAAACTGTTGCTGCAGGTGTTGTTGACCAGGAAGGGTGACGACAAGTAATGACATCACGGATGGCCTCCTGTGATGTTTACCGTGCGCTAGTTTAATTTATTTCCGCTGTTTTTCGAACTCTGAACCTTTACTCCATGTCATGAACAATGGTTTGTAATAAAATGTTTAATTCATGTTGTACTCTGGACTCGCCTTCGCGTGAGTTTTAATGCATGTGTCGATCCTCTGTTCGATGTCTAAGTGATTTACCGGGCGTTAACCCGGCAACTAATGACAGGATGATACTTTACTATTGCTTAATGACCAAAGCGGATCGGTCTTGGGGCGATAGTACGGTATTTTCCTGGGCGGGTTGTCACAGTAAACCCAAGATACACGGAAGAAGGTAGACCAAGTGCGGTGTCTACCCCAACCAGGCGGTTCCCATCATCCCACAGTTTAGGATCAGACGCTACAAACTCTGGTACACGGTTATCCGGAGGGTCTAACCCGACCAGTCCGGACTCACACACTATACCACGGGTAGCTAGCCCGGAGACGCATCCCAAGCGGGTAGCTAGAAAGATCACGCCCCGGTTCAGAAGGTACTAGGCTTACCGGTCCCATTCCCGACAAACACTTGGTACGTTCAATAGCTTAAACCAGCACAATGCTACTCGATCGAGACCGAACCCATTACTCTTACACATGAGCGAGTCATTTTGACCAACATATGATTCCAACAAGAATATCCTATATCTCGCGACAATGAGTCATTACTCGACTTGTACTGTGTCCTTAAAGCATGGCACTAGCGTCCTAACATACTAGTAAAAGAGCATAGGAGTCCTAAGGATTATGCATCTAGGCTTCAAATCAACTCCTAAAACTTAAATGCACATAACATAACATAAATACGAAAACAAATCGCAAGTTAGAAAGTTGGGTTAATGCAACCGGTGCTTGCCTTCCAAGAGGAGAGTTAGTGCTAGCTAGGCCTTGGGCCCTTCCAAACTTTGGTTTGGGTCTTGTTGTACTCCAACGCCATTCACCTCTCCCTCGAACGGTCCTTTGTCTTGTTCTGGCACGAGCTTGCAGCCACCGTTAGGAGTTCTACACGAAATGCACATGCATAGACTTCATGTATTCATAAATAGGGAACGTATCAAGTGGAAACCAACCCCTTCGTGCAAACTATGGAAACTTCAATCTGAGTCACACGATGTTGATCCAAAGGAGGGCCCATGGGAGGTGGGAGGGGTGATTTGCAAATATCCCTCCCACCTCTCATGAGTTTTGCACATCACCCCTCCCACCTTCCATAAGTCTTCCCGTGGATCAACATCATGTGGCTCAGATTGAAGTTTCCATAGTTTGCACAGAGGGGTTGGTTTCCACCCGATATGTTCCCTCATAAATAAACAAAAGAATTCAGTTCTGAATTTAAAGTTAAAAATAAGTGGGTTTAACGTTGGTCATGTTCACCTCCACAAAGAATTATTAAACTTTTCTTTTCAAAGGAAAAGTGAAGGTGTGTGTAAAACATTATACTTATTTGATGGTGATTGGGTACACATCTGAGCAAATTTAAGTTACTTAACTTCACCAAACAGTAAGGGGGTGTGATTAAAATTAATAAAAACAGGAACAAACATGATTTCACAATTTAACACATTAATCACAATTTCTTTATTTAATTAATTAGAACAAGCTTTACAGCCATAAATCCGTATTAAATCAAAAACAACTCAAATGAGCCTAATCTTTTGCACTCAGCAACATACTGAAACCAAAATATAGCTTAAGGTCACTTATAAATTAATTTATACGAAAAAGACAAATTTCAGCCTAGTAAATCACCATTAATTCATATAAAACGATTTAATAAACTTTTTGATCTCATCTTTCTCCTACAGGTCATGTATGCCAAAAATGAGTTTCTGACCAAAGCACGAGTGCAGATTCAAATTATTTTTCAGATTTTGAATTTAAAACTCCTACACAAGATTAAATCCAAATCATCTATTAAAACATTTCCTAAAATCACATCCATCGTACCAGAGGTACTAATCAACAAGGCAAAGCCCTACGGTGCACTTGTTCTCAAAGAAAAGTTCATTTAAGGGGCTATAAAAAGCATCAAACTTAATCTAGCATAAAGCTTACAAACATCATATCTAAAAATATACACATCAACATCATGCAAATTTTTGTCACAGATCTAGACATGCCATAAAGAGAAACATATCCAAAATTCAAGTTCATAGCATTTGTATATTTTAAACTACACTAAAAACACGTCAAACTGAGTTTGAATTTTTAATTCAAAAACTGCACAGAAAAACCCTATACATGTTTTCTAGAAAAGATAGGTTTCTTCACCAGGAACCCGAAAAATTGGATTTGCATTTTTCTGATTTTTCTACGATTTTTAATGAATTTTCGAAGTTGCTGCAGAAAACCCTAAAACAACTTTACAGCCGGGCCCTCGAACTTATTTTCCGAAATTACGCAGAGGTCCCTGGTTTACGGAAATCTCCCTGGAAAGAACAGGGAAGATGCCATGTAGTCCCCGGGCGCACCGGCCGGCGGGGAAATCCAAAATCCGGCGAGTTCGTCGTCGGGATGGAACGGGGAAGTGGTGGGGATTGACAAGGGGCTCACCACGATCTAGTTTTGGGGCTTGGACAGGGTGGAGACGTGGACGGCAGGCGTCGGCGGCGGACGGGCGGCAGGGAGGCCACTGCGGTTTGAATCCCCGTTGAGGCTCGGGCCAGGCCGGGCAACGGGCGACTCCGGGGGCTCCTGCGTGTCTTAGGGAAGGGATGAAGGGGATAGTATGGCAGCTGAAGAGAAGCTTGGAGGCGACGACCATGGAGGACGGCGGAACGGACGAGAAGGTCATGCGGCTCTGTCGTTCGTTTTGCCTACGAAAAAGGAGGGGAATACGAGGAGGTGGCGACCCAAGGAAGGTCCCGTTCGCGCGCGGCACCAGCTGGCGCGTCCAGCTGCCAAGCAGCGACGGCTTAGAAGTGCGGCGACCGGCGCGTGTCACTGGCGCGACGGTGGCTCTCTGGCGATGGCCACCTGGCCAGTACCGAGGTGCACGGGTCCACATGGCCTAGGTACTGTGTCGTGCGCGTGCGTGTGGACCGGCTGCTGTGACGGTGTACGGACCGCGGTCCATGGACCAAGCGCGAAAGCCAGGGCTGGGCGGCCACGCGACGCAGAGCGCGGTCTGGCGTTCCGGCGCGCTAAGTAGTTCGGTGAAGGGATCTTTGATCAGCTCAAACAGTAAAAAGTTGAACTAAATTGCGAAATCTCCCAATATAAAAGTTGTAGACCACATATCCAGCTTCAACTTTTACAAAGGGCGACCTATAAGATTCGCAACAGATTAGCCAGAAAATCGAGACAAAGTTTCAGTTTTTCATGGCGCGGTCAAACAGATGTTCTCTGCTTTGACTGAGTTTTTGAGGCATTTAAGCTCCGAATTTGAAATGCCAACAATCAGATGAAATGTGTTCCCGGAAAAACTGAGCAACTTTTGTATTGGCATATTTCGAAGTTTTATTATGAAATTTGGAGAACGCGCAAGAAAAGCAGCTCAGCCTTTTTGGATCTATAGGGGTTTGACCAAGAATTATGACTTTGACCAAGGTCTTTTGTGCAAATGTGTGCCCAATCATGTCAAACATGTTTAGGAGACAATTAAACTTGATTAACACAACTAATGAAGGTATTTATCTTTAATAAACACATGGGGTGTTACAAAAGGCGGCGGGTGAAGCTTCTGAAGGCAGCCTCGACCTCGCCGGTGCCGGATCTGCTAAAGCTCAGCTGCTCCTCTGCTCCCATCTGTGGCTCGGGTTGTCAGTGTCCCTGGAGGTTCCGGTGGCAACGGCTCAAGCTCGAGCCAAAAAGAGCCCGACGGCGGCGGAGGTGTCAACCAGCCCATCTCTTTGCCCCGTCGATGGGATGGATCCCAGTACCCGGTGGCCGGTAGCCGATGTAGACAGCCTGAGAGACTGAGGAGGGGCAGAGGGCGCAAGCGCGGATGGTGGAGGGAGACGGAGGGACCGCGGCCGAGGCCGACAGGTGGGTCCCCGCTGTCAGGACGAAAAAAACTGGCCAGAAACCGTTCTTGCTTTAATATTAGGTACAGATATACTAGCAAATATGCCCGTGTGTTGCAACGGGATGAGAAAAATCTTGGCATAACCCTTTTCAGTGAACATGGTCAAAATTTATGTGATTCTTTGATTTATGGGCTACCTCGGTTATTTTCCAAAAAAAATGATTTCAAGTTTCTATATAAATTACACTTATTGGATGGTAGGATCCCACCATATATAGAATCACAACTTATACAGACATACTAACCTAAAAAAATAAAAATTGGTCTATTCTCAATCTCATATCACACATAGTTTAAAACACGTTGAGAATGAACTCCTTTCAACCCGAATCTGATGAATCATGCAAAGGATTCACCATGGCAATATAATTTTTACTTGGAGTATTTCGTCGTATCACACAACGTGCTTTTCACGATTTCTCTTTGCATTTTTTTTCTCAGCTGTCATGTTTGCATAGAGCAACCTCTGACGATCACATATCGTCTGCCTTGGCTCTGGTTTTAAATTTGTATAATGTGACCTAGCACTTGCACGTCTTGCTTCAATTTGCTCGGACGTGAGAGGTATAACTTTCTTTTGTTGACGAGTTTCACGATGTTTTTTTAGTAATTCATCCTTTTTTGTCGCATAGTTGTTTGTACGGGTCCCTTTCTCGCTGCCTCTTATGTTCTTTAGGATCCTTGAGTAGTGGCTGGTCACCGGATATCGTGGATCCACTGCCGTTGCTAATATCGTTGTCATCAGAACAAATACATACATTTAGTTTGGTAGTATCAGATGGGATGGACATTTTAGTTCATCCTGCCTGTGTGCTGCTTATTAGACCTTTCAATAGAGCGCGATTCCCAAGTTGTTCTGAAGAAGACATCTGCAAGAATATATTTAGTGATCTTCAATGCTGTTAGTATTTCAAATTGAAGATCATGACAACATTATGAAGAAAAGGCATCTGGATGTAGGATTAAGCTCTAATTTTTTTTAAGTCCTACCGATTTTCTCAGGCTCTATATTTTGCTTAGAAAATTAATGTTTGATTTACTTCATCAAACCAGAGGAATTTTGCAAAGTTTTCACAACTTCTATGCACCAACTCCAGCATTCTTCCTGCTTCATGGCTTCATGCTAACAGACTCATCGCAACTACACAAGCCAACCGTTGTATGATTCAGGAATTTTCATTTTTTTTATGAGAGGCATCACCATCGGTCCCACACGTAAGCTCTACATTGTCTAAGTGTTGGCTTGTTGGTCTGCTCCGTATCCTACGCCTCCGTTAGCATCTACTCCATCTAATTCTATACCATGGAGACCGACCGCAGCCAGGCTGCCGCTTGGTCTCGTAGTCGGCGGCCAATCCGGCGGCGGCCGGCGGCTCTACGCCCTCATCTTCATTCCTTCATCCAATCCAGCCGGTGCAGTTTAGGAGGCGTCGCCCAGGGGACAGCGCCGCAGCGGCACAGCAGACAGCATCATACAGCAGCGCTGCGGTGTCGAATACTTCAGGGGCGTTAGCGGCGAGTCCTGCTGTCATATCCCTCCTACAGACGCATAAATTGCCGCATCGACATGTTGGCCTAGCCGCAAAAGCCATTGTCGGCTAGGATGATGGAAGCAATTTTCAATTGTGCTCTGGCAGCGGGGCCTCAGACTTGGTTTTATGGCCCGTGCAGAGGAAGCTCCTTGGCGTGTGCACCAGGACCTCGGTCACAATGGCGTGTTCGAGTCCAGCTCGACTCCACAAAGCCATGGAGGGACGAACCAAAAATGTCGCGTTCGTGTTCAGCTGGGCAAAGTCCAATTTTACGGTTGCTCTACGAGGGGCGGACGAAACAAAAGCTGAGGCAGAATTTATGAACAATTTGTTTCTTGCTTTAATATTAGGGGTGTGTGTCTATATATATAATATATATATCTATATAGTTATATTATATTATATATATATATATAAACTAAAATGCACCGGGTAGATTTCGTATAGTAAATGCACGACTGCGGTTGCGCCGAACCAATTGCAACTTGATAGACCAATTGCAACTCGACGCGAACCAATTGCAACTTGATGGACCAATAGGATATTTATATTTCGTACCTTAGGTATGGAATAACTATTCCGTACCCGAGCCACCCTCCGACTCCGACTTTCCTACGCGCGGGCGTCGCCCCGCTCCCCGACCGCGCCCGGTTTATTTCGGGTTTTTCTTCCTCTCGGCTCCCACGTCCCGCCTCCCTGGGTCAACCGGCGTCAGTTCCCGATCTGTTCTTCCACCTCCTCCGCCCACGCCCCCGTCCTCTCGCTCCACCGATCCACCGCCGCCGTCACCCACGCCCCCGCCGCCTCTCGCCGCCGCCCTCGACCGCCCACTCTTCGCCACCCCTGGCCCCACCCCCAGTCTCTGACTCCGCCATCTCAGGTCGAGCGACGAACGCGCAACTCCTCTCCATCTACCTCCGCCTCCTCCAGCTCTGGTCGGGGGAAGGACATGCAGCTCCTCCCCATCGGCTTGCGCCTCCTCCAGTTCAGGTCAGGGCATGCATCCAGTTCGTCGCCGTCGACCTCCAGCTCCATCGGTGCCGCTCCCAGCTCATCTGGATCGTCTACCCGACGCTGGTGAGGCTGCAGCTCCGCCTCTACTCCCTCTAGTTGAGCCCTTCGATCCCGCGGACCTGGATATCCTTGGCGATTGTGCATGCGTCTTCTGCCTGTTAGGATTCATATGGAGATTTTCCATCCTGCACAAGGTACCCTCTCAATCGGAGGACCATCCCCCTCAATCCTCACCCCAATCGATTCCTGAAGATTTGTGTGAATTTCTCGTGTAGATTTGCGAATCTTTAATCGGCAGGGGCGGATTGGGATGAAGCCATGTGCGGAAGCGAAAGCCTATCCGGGACTAGGCACAGGAATATTGCTGGCGGTGATGCATGGTGTTAGGTTTTGCTTTATATTTAATGTCTGGAGCAATTTAGTCATTACAATGCCAAACATCCATCATATTATATGTGTAGTGAATCGATTAACTTGGATGTGGAAAATTGATGTTACAGCCAATTGATTTGGATCTCCGGGATGTTTTCTTGTCAAAGGTTGGTTCATCCGATGCTTATCAATTCGTTGCTTCGTTTTGTGTTCCCAACCAGATTGTTGAAGTGCAAAGTAGAATGGATGATATAAAGTATTACTGTTTCTTTTATTCACTTCAATTTCAGGTGTAAGTTTCGTATGTGGAAATCCATGTTTCTTTACTTTTAGTTTAGTATGTCATCTGAGAATTTTAAATTTTTTATTAGCTTCAGAATCTTGAGAGGAAATATTTTGTCTAGGGCTTGTTATAACATACTTTAGGCAAATAGTTTACATTTTGTCTATCATTTTTGTACTGAACCAATCATTATTAATTGATAGTAGTTATGCTCTTCCATAATGTCATTGTGCTGTCTTCAACCCGCATATGCTGATAATGCTTCTCTTTTATGTAGATTGCAATATATATGTTGTTTATCTACACACAAAATGGTTGGTTGCTAGATGTTGCCATTGTTTTTTTAAAAAAAAATATTGCAGTTCTGGCAAATACTAGAAACGGATGTTGCCCATGTGCAACTCGGAAGTAGTAAAGTTGTGGAATACTCATCTATAACAGACAACTATAGCTATTTTGATTCTGTGATTACCTATCTGATTCCCAAGTGTAATTTTCTAGATCGGAGATCATGGACTGTTGTGATGTGTCTTTGCTAGACCTCACACCTCGAGCAGAATCTAATAAGTCAACTATAGGTTAATTGTTGATCCATCCAATAAATGATTTCTATGTTCTTTGTTTATCTCCCACACTTGTGGGTAGTCTGAGGACACATCACACAAGGATCATAATCTGCTGCAACTCCTTCTATTCCGAACTTCAGGTGCTTAACTGTTGATTTCTCTTTGCTGACCCAGACCACAGTTGAGCCGTCTGTTTCGTTGCATTTCTTGTTGTAGTGATATATAAATAGAGGTGCAATATGCATTACTGAGCTAAGTGTATGTTTCTTAGATTTGTCATTACTGATATATAAATCCATATGACGACATAGTCTTCAATTGAGGATCCTGGATTGCATTCTCTATATTTGCATATACTGAATAATGTGCAAGTTAATTTACAATTTTTACATGTCCGGAAAGGATATAACATTTTTTGTTAACCAAAGTACTGAAAATTGGTTTCAGAAATCTAAAATTTCGAGTACTGATTAGGATTACTCTAGATTTGAGCATTTCCATTATTTCAGTATATGATGCTACCATGCACATCATGAATTATACATCTGTCTCCTTTTTCTGTTGCTGTGTAGCCAATACTGCCTTGTTCTCCTCTGGGACAAGGTAGAATAAGTCATTGAAGGTACTCCCTACCAAGTCATCTTTTTTCCTTCAAATCACCTTGCGAAGTCGCGATGGCATCATTGCTGCCTTGTAGTGCCCTACCATCTTTTCTCAATTTCATTCGATCTCCTCAGCTCTTGCTTGATTTCCCATGTTAGTGGCGACGATTCGTGATAATGAGTAGGTTAAATAATTAAATTGAGTAGGGGGTACACCTTCTTGCGCATCAGATGGATAAATCAATGGGCAAGCTGATGTCCTCACTGGCAGGGATCAAGGAACCTGCTGGCACGTCATACTGTGCTAGACTAATTATAGAGACGTCATGATGAAGCACTACAAGTTTTTTCATTCACATATACATTTCCCCTTTTCAGTGTTTTTTTGAGTCTACAAGTAGTTTTCTTGTTCCATCCACTTCTAATTTCCTAGTTCATGCATGTTCGGGTGGAGACCAGGCCACACATCAATGCCTTTTTGTTAAGTTATCCATCTTGTACATCCATTATACTGAAATTTATTCGACATGCCATGGCATGATGGTGCAAAACCTGTTGAACCATTGTTTCTTGGAATTAATTTTTGTTTGTTGATTAATCCAAGTTTTCATTGTAAATTCCATGGTTTAGTGGAACCTATGTTCCTGTTCAAGGGATTCTCCAGGTAGATTGCCTTTCACATGTAGTTCTTTAGTCAAGGAATTTTAGCTTTTGCATCTACATTTATTGAATTTGAAGCATGTGCGTGATCAAATTATGACCCGAAACCTTGATGTGGTTGATTTTATTATTGTCTAATTCAACTGAAACTGGTTAGGATTTATTACTAGGGCCACAAATAGTTTAGAAAATAATAATGGTTCTCCACATTTGAAGTTCAGGGCCTAACGCTAGAGTAGACATTCTCAAGAGCATTTTTTCTTTTAATGTTTGTATACATGGACAGATTCACACCAGATAGTAGATTAAAGTTTTTCTTGAGAGTTCTGACCATTTCCCTGTATATATGTGTTTGCAGCTTAGCTACAGCCTTTTCTTGTGGAGTCTATTCCACGACAATAATGGTTTTCATGAACAAAGAAATTCTTATGTAATATGAACTCCAAGACCCTTTCATTGTACATTTATGGCTGATTTTCACGACCGAGAATGTCAAACAAAAAGACTTGAGCTTGATAACCACAAACCACACTGGTAAGAGTGCAATTTTTTGGCCTCCCTTTTACATACAGTACAATGGTTACTCCAGTTGTTGACCACTCACTTTCTTCATTGAAAATCTTGAAAATAGATCAAGTTCTCCAGCTCAACTTTAATCATCAAGTAGAAGGGCCTCACGGGTGACAAACGACCGGAGTCATGAGCTGGTCAAATTTCAACGAAGTTAATCAATTGAAAATATTGATCCGAAGGCTCCAACTTGTTATATATGTGCTCCTTTGACCACTCGATCTTGTTTGTATGCAATTTGGCCTTGGAGTTTGATATTTTTGCTTAGCTTACAGGCAAGACCCATGCGCTAATTCATAGACTATCATGCTTAGTTGGATGCATTCATACTTGAGTGGGACTGCTCGATTTATCTCGCTCGCCTTTACCTCACGCTCACAATTTAAGACATCGGGAGCCGCCGCGCCATTGAGCTGCATGCGAACCGGGAAAGATGTGGAGTAGCAGAACCGGAGGACATCATTCATGAATAATTACCGACCAACTTTTGATTGTTCTTTTCGTTTCGGATTTATATATAGGCTCATCCCGATATCCAGTGCTCGTCATCATCAGCGCCTGGCTCGAAAAGAGCTTCCTGAGCTTTGCTACTAGGTTCGGCTGCTTGTGGAGCACGGCCTCCTCTCCTGCAACTCCATTTTGTTCATGTCATGCTTTGTGGGGTATGCAGACTGCCCGCTAAAAGCAAGTCATGTCCGTTGGCATATACGTGTCAGTATTTTGCCGTGTTTGTAACTTGTAAGATAATAATGTTTTACATTGATGTGTCATTGTTTTAATTACTACTACCAAAGAACAGATGATAGAACATTTGATACAAAAAGTAACTTTTTCTCATATTCCAAAGTAGTGTGTATTGACCACTACTGAGATAAAATGTTGGATATAAAATCATTGTGCTAAACTAGCACTAGATGGCGAACCACTGTTGAAACAACTGAAAATATACGGTGCTCGGATATCCCGAACACCGAAATTTTGGTTGACCCAACAATAGGTGAATGTTTATGTTGTACTGTATTTTGAGGGAAAGAAATAATTAAATGGACCTCAGGTGACAAACTAGTTCCGGCTAAAATTGTAAATTATCTGTTTCTATTAAGTCAACGATATGGTGCACCACTTAATTAACAAGTACTAAATTCCGACCTCTATACGATGCTACGAGCGATGGATGTTGTAAAATGAAAACCCCACATTCATGTTCCATGCACCTGCAGACTGCAAGCAGCAATGCACTGGTGCATCCCGCGGCACTGTCCACATGCACTAATAAACTAATGAATGGTGTGCTTGGTGGAACTCGAACTCGGAACCGTCGAACCGGAGGAAGGACCAAGCGCTATGCCCGGGCTCACACGCGCGGCCGAGAAAAATCGGAGCGGGACCGTGGAGGTGGGCTGCGGGTGTGGAGGCGAGGGTCCGATGGTTGGCTCGGGTATGGAATAACTATTCCATACCCTGGGTATTGAATAGCGCTTAGCGCTAATCTACACTCTAGGTGTAGAATCCTATTCTACACTCAATAGTAATTACTGACCAAACTGCATAAGAATTACTGTACCAAATCGCGAGATTACCGAACCAGTGAGCATGGTTCAGTAATCCCAGGACTGAGTTCAGTAATTGTTAATCAGTTTGGTCAGGACTGAATTCAGTTAATTGTTAATCCCAAGGTGTAGATTAGCACGTGTGTGCACCCACCGGTGGCTGCTACCCCATCATCCGTTGGATCTCAATCCAGCGCTAGCAAGTAGGTCACCTACAAATTCACCGCAGGAACCTCTTCCGTGAACGGCGTCACGCCAAAAGAGAGGGTCGGTGGTGGTCCCCTACCCTGCATACTTGTTGTGTTACAAGTATGTTCGTGGTCACGGCACGAAATACGAAACAGGTAAAAAAAAAGAGCCCTGCTATGCCCATTCTTTGGGTGAGGCGATGGATGGGGCCCTGCATGGCCTGACACTTGCCGAGCGGCCTTGCAGGTTGCAGCGCACCTGTGCACGTTAAAAAAAATGTACTCAAAAGTTCGCTGCAGTAGTCTGACAGTGTCTGCATGCAGCCTCCTCGATCTTTAATCATTTTTCTCATCTCGGTAGCGGTAGGAGCTGCCTGCCGGTCCAAAGGACACACGCCGAGACGCCATCCCAAATCCACGCTGTCATCTAACCATCAAGTATCCTCATATTTAATTTTCCTGCTTAATATTGGACACTTGATGTGGCAAGTAGTAAATTGTAATTACCACATGTATCCAGCACCTATTGTCCCAACTATTACTCAAAAGAATAATATACAAATGGTAGGGCCTTTTCTTTTTAGGTGTATACGTAGAAACATTATTTTCATCCTGCTACGTGGTCCAGCTCGGAATCTTGCGCAAGTGTGGTCTGTTCATCCTTCAGGGAGGCAGCTACGGTGTACAATTTTTTTATGGAGTGGTTCGAATAATCGAATGTGGTTTAATGTTGCAGTTTAAGGTGGCCCTTAAACAAATATCGGAAAGTCCTGCAGTTGCACAAAAACCATGCACGAAAACCACATGCTGTCGAACACATATATTTTCCAATAAATATTGACGGACAAGCAAAAATAGGTGGTTCAAACAAAAAAGAAAGAACAAAAAGACTTTACAGGTGTGTTTAGTTCCGAAAATTTTACAGGACAAAGTTTCTGAGAACTAAAACAAAGTCTGTTAAAATGAGTAAGCATAAATCAAGTACACACAAATTATACATATGGACGGAACATCGCTATATGAATCCACTAGACTTAATTAATTTATCATTAAGATTGTTTTCTATAGCACAATTTTGTCTAATGATGACATAATTAACCTCGTTAGATTTGTCTCGCGAATTAAAAAGCGTTATGGAATGATTTTGTCATTAATTAACTTTTAAAACTTGTCATTGTAAAAAAACATTTAAAACATGTAAATAGTGCCTAAAGAGTATGCATGCGGGAAACCAATATAGTCACATCTTTGTTGTCACACCCCGAAATTTCCAATTTCGGGATGTGAATAGAGAGAATAATTAAATAACGATTTTCTGATAATTTTAAAACTTTTCCAACATTTATTTTCTTTACAGGAAATATAGTATAGGAAAAATCCTTTGTTTGTTTTTCTAAATTAAATAAAAGTTGAGAGTGTTGCATTCATGCCGATGCACCTAGTGGTTCTTGAGTGCAAAAAGGTTTCAAAAATGCGTTTAGGAGCTGTCCAAACTCTCCCGAGAATTTTCCGGATTTTTCTGGAATTTATTCTCATTTTTCCTTGAGATATTTCTATTTATTAGAAGGCTCTAAAATCTTTTTCATGAGCACCAAATGCTTTATTTGGATTGTTCATGTCTTAATCTAGCTCTGGGAATTTTCCTGAAATTTTTGGAATTTTTCGGGTATTTTTCGTGGCTTTATCGATTTATCTAGATAATTATGGATTTATCTTTGCACAGGAAAAATATTTCGGAAAAAAACATTTCTTATCTACCTGGGCCGAGCCCGTGGGCTCGACCCGCACCTGCCCGGCCCACCCGCGCCGGCCCAGCCGCTGGCCCGGCGGGGCCCATCCGGCCTGGCAGCCATGGCCGCCGCCGCGAGGCAGGCTGCCGCCCGCGCCTGCGCCCCATAAAAGGGGAGGCCGGCCCCGCGCGCCGCCTCTAGCTGCCCCTGCGCGCGCGCCCCTGCCCTTGCCCCCTGCGCGCCGCCGCCCTGCGAGCTGCAGCCGCCAGCGCCGCCGCCCCTGGAGCCCGAACCGAGCCGGCGAGCTCGCCAACCAGCCGCGGTTGACCCGCAAAATCCGGCCTGTGCCGTCGTCCTCCGCCCGTGGTGAGCACATCCTTGCGATCCCCTCGATCTCCTCTCTCCGTTTTGCATCTCACCCGAGCCCCTACTCGCCCGGAACCCTGCGGATTTGCTGCGTCAGGGGCAAGTTCCTCTGTTCCTGTGCGTTGTGCGTGTACTGTCCGTGCCCAGACCCAAGGTGGAAGAATATAAGGTCGCTTTGCGAATAGGCCCCTATCCTTTCTTGTAAATTTTAGATCTATTTTGTGTGTTGCACCTTTTATGGAAAACCCCCTAGAATAATCCCACCATTCGCACATAAATCCCACCCGACCCTTTTATAGATCTAACCCTGAGTTTTATCCTTTTCACGAGCACTGTTTACTGTGTCTCGGGTTTCTTTTCAGCTACTCCCTGAAATCTATGGTTAATCGCGAACAGGTCCTTACAATCTTGTTTTTCTCGTATCTTTTTCGTTTTAGCTCCGATTTAATCCGTTCAAGTTGCGTTAGGTCCATAATAGTGTAAAGCACGCGTTAGTGGTGTGTTTTCACCATGTTTTGTTTCTGAAAATAAAATTAATATTAATTTTGTTTAATGACTCGCTATGCATTCTTTTATAAATAAAAGCTATATAGATCTATATGTCGTTTTCACAAGCAAATTTAATTTGATTAATGTTTCTATCACATATTTTTGTACATAAAAGTTAATTAGATCTTTATCTCGGTTTTCGTAAAACAAATGTTAATTTGTTTAATAGTTAATCAATCTTTTCTAATTAAAATTTGATTAGGCTTTTACATCGGTTTTTACAATAAATATTAATTTGATTAATGCCAATGCCATCGTGTTTTTAATAATAATATGATCTACTCGAATTACAAAGTTTCGTTTAGATTGTTCATATAGTTTAGTTTTTCTAAATTAAATGTTTAATCGGTTTAATCAATATATGAATCTTTATTAATAAAACTTGACTAGTTCTTTACACCGGTTTCATAAATAAAGTTTAATATTGCATTAATGTCAACATAGGGTATTTTATTCCGAAATATCCTTTATATTTGTTTTGTTAATTAAAATGAACCTAGCTCATAGCCTTGCTCTCTCATATATGCAAAACGTTCGTTAGACGTCCTTTTCTCAGCTCAATCTGAGTGTAATCTTTCCGGTTCTTGCTCAATCTTTCACAACCGTCTCTTCAAAGTTAACCAAGCCTTTCCAAGCACCCTTTGTGTTCTTTAGTGATCCATCTAATCGATCCTATCCTTTAGTGCGTTCTTTTAAAGTTATCTTTTGATTGGTGTTTTGTTCTTAGTATGTCTGTTTGTTTGTCTGCTTTGTATGTTGTGCCCGATGGTTGATGCGCTTAGAGTGAACGCCGTTCGAGAAGTTTGGAAGAGCTTGAAGTTGAAGATTCTGAGCAACTACTTTGGTTAAAGGCAAGTGTGTCCTTGATCTTTTGTCCTAAGAATTATATTAAATCACTCATTGCATTGCTTGCATTAATTTTGATGGGTTCCTATTAAGGATTACCTAGTCTTTGATTGTCATTCCTTGTTAACCTGGGTTTATCATTTATGTTGGGTAGCTATGCTTAGTTGCTATACCTGGGTTATGGTGGTTTTAATGAACATTAATGATGAATCATGTTATACCTTTATGCTATATCCGTGGATGTTAATACAAGATCATATGATTAATCGGAACATGGAGAACCACCCAGGACAACAGTGCAACCACAAGGACTATATGGCTCTGGTCTTGGCCGATTAATTAGTGAAGTCTTTGTGTGGTTATTACTCGCATAGTAGGTTGGGGACGGAGGAATGCTTTTATGGCTACTTCTATTCGGAGCGGTGATGGAACGGAAGACTCTATGGCTTACCGTCCGTAATAGAAGTGTGGTACGAAAGATAGCCTCTATGACATACTACCATGGACTAATACGCACGGGATGACTCTTTGTAAAGGCCTCGTAGCGTCCCTATGCAATCACACCTCGGTAGTGTGGTATGATGCTCGCGCAGGCATCGCATGGTTGGGTTTAAAGTTCTTCGGGACTTTTACGCGACTTGTGGGTAAAGATGTACAACCTGCCGCAGTGTAAAACTAATCGATTAGCCGTGCCCACGGTCACGGGCGGCCCGGACCCTCACATGATAATTAAACTTGAAGATGGACTTAAATCGCTCTCTCTCCGGTTATGCTTGACATATGCTTATGGCGTATCTCTTATCTTATGCTTAATTGTGGGTTGGTATAAACTTATACTTTATTAGTAAGTAGGTGCTAATAAAATTTGACCAACTAAAATTGCTTAAATGCTTATAGCCCAGTCCACTATAAAGCCTTTGCATTCATTCTTTTTCCCCACACTTGCTGAGTACGACAAGTGCTCACCCTTGCTATAAACAATGTTGCTCGAAGGAGGAAGCTACCCGAACATGACGTGAAGATGTTGTGGAGTGCTAGGCGTACGCAACCCCCGCCGATTGCCCGTGATGTTTGGAGCCTTCGTTTCCAGGATAAAGCGTAAATCTCTCGATAATCTTTCTTTTTCTTACGTGATACCGTTTTCGTATTCACTTTTATGTCACTATATGCATGAAACTTGATCCCGGCATGCATATAGGTATGCACTTGGTTTTCTTCGGAAAGTCGGGTGTGACAATCGTTCGTTTGGCTTATCAGCCACCAGCCAGCAGTAGTTGGAAATAGCCGATTTCATAACACTTTCATAGCCACACTTTACCTTCATGGTCATGCATGACTCGTCAAAAGTTACTTCCAGAGGCCTAGTTGGAAAAAATATAATACGAATAAATAAAAAATGAATATATCTTGTTTTGTTTCACTGATATAAGAAAAATGTTGTGATGAAACTCAACTAAGAGGGATTCGGATACAAAAGCCCAACAGGCACTGCATGCTGTGACGATCGATTAATCCAATTTCGGACAAGGATCCTGGCCAAACGAATTGATCCTGATCAATTTTAAAAGTTTATTATCGGCCCACTAGGTATTTGTAAAGTAGGATATGTATAATTGTATACGTGTATTTGTATTTGTAAAGCAGGATATGTATAGCTGTATACGTGTATTTGTTATAAACAAAAAATATGTGGATACGCGATAGATGGTGAAATTACACGAGAAAACATGCATGACACCGCTGGCATTCGAGGAACAGCGCTCGACTCGCTCCGTGTCGCCCCCACGCGGGCGACCCAGGCGGCTGAAACCCTAGCGCCGCTAGCCCACACCCCGCTGCCACCTTTGTCGCGCCACCACCCAAGGACGTCTCCGGATGCCCGTGAGGGCCCGATGAAGGTGGTGGCACGACCTTTTTCCCCTTCTGTAGAGGCTCTACAGTGGGCACCGTCCGGGGCTCGGTGGACCGCGTGGGGGGGGTCGCGGATCCAGCGCACCCCTCCCATATCTGGAGGCCCGCATGGTGAGCGGTCGTGCTTGTGTGGAGGGGTGGAGGTGCACGTCTTTGCGGCCAGGTGCGGCTTCGGGTGACGGCGGTCTTGTGTGGAGGTCGACGGTGGCTGCGAACTTTGGGCCACGGGCGGTGCTGGCATCAGCTCCGGCTGCGTCGGAGGCCTCGGTGGGCGCAGTGGTGTCGGCGGCGGTCGGGCGGCTCCGGTCGTCGGTGGGCGGCCGTTGTTGGCCACGGGCGGCCTCGGTTGGCCACGGCCGGGCTGCGGTGGCCGGTGGCTTCCTCGTTCTGTCTTCGTCGCTGTTGGTGTGGCGCTGTCGTGGTGGCGGCGTCAGGGGGCTGGCTGGCGCGTGTTGGTGGCGCCGTGGTGGTGCTTTCAGCTGCGTCGAGTCTCGTTCGGTTGAGGTGTTGCGGAGGTGTCGGGGTGCAGCCAACTGCCTTGGTTGCGTGCATGCGGCTATCATGGTGCGAAATCGAGCGAAAGCCTCCACTAACATATTTGTCGGTTGGCATGATGGCAGCACTTTTGGGCATCGCTCTCCCCGCTGGGGGCATCATGGCGAGGCATTATGTTCTCAGTCGCGCGGGGCTCTCAGGTGAAGAGTGAAGACCTCGTACTTCTTTGGACGTGCGACGGCAATGCCTTGGTGTTGTGCCCTCCCTGGAGGTGTCGTAGTAGGATTCCCGTCCCAGTGGAGGTTCGGTTGGTGCTGCAGGTTGCGCACTTGGTTCGTGTTGCCGTGGTGGTGCAGAGGGTCCATGGGTGCTTGAGATCTTGAGCCGCCGCGCAAGGCTTGTGGTGATCTTGGTGAAGGTTGAGTGGAGGAGATGCTCTCTTTGCGGTCTCAGATATTTGTGTCATTGGCAGAGGAGAGTGAGGCGGTGGAAGAGGCGAGGCTCCACGCAGAGTGGCCAGGACCTGTGGTTTTACTTGGTACCGAGATGGAGTGTTCTATTGTTGTTTCTCTAGATCTGAGGGCTCGACGGTCGGGTGTGCAGCTCGAGGGTGACAGACCCGTGGTGGAGGAGCTCGTTCTCCTCTCCCATGTGGTCGGGGTGGTGTTTGTGTGTGGTGTTCACTTTGACGTGTTATGCACCAATTGCTACTCCTTCTTAAATGACATAGCAGTGTTCTTGCTTTTATTTTAAAAAAATAGTGTTAGGACATTTTCTGGTCTAGTTGGGCCTTAAAAGATTTACACTTTTAAGCCATGTCTAGGCCTGCCTAGTAGTAAGCCAACAATATAAGACTAGATTGCTTAAAAAAGACTAGATTGGGCCGGGCTCATACTGAATTCAGGCCTCGCCCGCCCGCCCAGCCAAGATATAAATGTAAGCCCGGCAACATGAAGATGAGTCGACCGACGACCTCAAAAATCCCAAAGCATAATAGTGTCGAAGGCCGATTGCTTTTGGGTTTTGGTTAAGTGGACCCATTGTAATTTGCTATTACTTTCTCAAAAAATATATTTTTCAATTTTTAACCGACACACATTACTGTTGAGGTTATATGAGAATTTATAAAACACTAGGACCGTGCTTGTGCGTTGCTACGGGCCAAAAATATTTATATATAGTGTAATACATGGAGTATTCAACAACAATGATAACTGTGAAGGAAACAATCATTCAGTCGACACCTTCTCTTTTATTAAAGCATGACACTTTTAGTGATTCACAATAACGTGCAAATTCAAAAGAAACATGACTGCAATACTGCCATTAATTCAAAAGGTGTGAAATTTGAGTAGACATAAGCAAAGCACTCCAATACCATTTTTTACAATGAACAGTAAAAATAAGCATATTCAAAAGCAAACATGACTGCAATAGTGTCATTAATTCATAAAGTGTGAAATTTGAGTAGACATAAGCAAAGCACTCTAACATCTGCTTTTTTACACAATAAACACTTGGTACAAATAAGCAACAAGCAGAAGAATGACATTGTTGTCCAGGTAACAAAGATTTAGAAAAAAACACCACGAAGAGATGAGCTATCAAAGTATCAACCATTCTCTATTATAGTTGACCATCACAGAGATAAAAGAGAAATCCAATAAAGAACATATCCCTAACGTCGACATGAACACTAAAGGTATGCATCATGTGGAGCCTCATTTGTGTACAGCCATCCTCAAAGAGAGTGTGCTTGCTGCCTGCAATTCTAAAAGTCCCGAATCCTTTCTTTCTAGAGTAATATGATGTATGTAAAGTTGTTGTTTCCGGTTCACACTACAAGCATATCGATCGACCCTCAAATGCTTAATCCAAAAACTAACTGAAATAGCAACCATAAGGCAAAATGCCCATTGACAGAAGATAATAGAAGAATAAAGTATGTACTAACCCATTGACCAATGTAAAGTTATTAAATCAAATAAAGAATTAAACATTTATGAGTAGTGAAGCCTTCAAGAACATGATAGGCTCAGAAACTAATTTGAAATATGAAGAAAAACTTGTGATTAATAAACACTAAGAGCAAAATACTGTAAACCAAGAGAGGGATTTCTTTCTTTCGAACATCTCTGATCTAGGCCACCAACAATGTTTGATTCTAAAAAAAATCATTTTTGGTGGCAGGGCTTGGCCTATAGCTGTGAGACGTGCTCCATAGAAATAAGAATCAATATGACACTGTTAAGTTCTTACCAGCTAAAGCTGCTAATCATGTCTCAACTAATTTCTAATGGCAACACTATTTTAGAATCTTTAAAACACTGACCGTACCAACTAACTGGGCATTAAAAATGTAAAAAGAGGAAAAAAAAGTTGCTAATCATGTCTCAACTAATTGCTAATGGCAACACTATTTCAGAATCTTTAAACTGACCGTACCAACTGTGCAATAAAAATGTAAAAAGAGGAAATAAATATGGAATGCAAAATTTTTACCAAATTCATTATGAATATGGTGAGACATACCTCACAAACCGTTTTCCTCCAATATCACTGTCATGCCACTGTCTAGTGCACCGATGATCTCCAACTTATTGCTTACTTATGTCAGGGGGTTCTTCACTGCTGCATGCTTTCAGCTAGTATATATGTTTGCTGATCCATCGGAAAACAATGCTTGTTATTTGAATGGACACAATGAAAACAAAAACTTAAAATCTCATTGTCAGTCGTTAATTCTGAGATGGAAAAGAAGAATGCAATGCTCAAACACCATGCCAGCCAACATAGAAGTGTCTAAAAATAGAAAGCCACACAAAAGATGTGGTTCTATGTTAAAAGCATGCCATATGCAATGCCTAACGATGGCTTACAAAATTGAGCAATACATAGTTAAGCAATGCCACCAGAACAGTTTCATGTAAGTTTTCTCATGAAGGACATACCTGTTGTCACACCCAATGGTCTTATGGCGTTATTTTTATGCTACAGAGTTGCACCAAAAACTCAGTTTATGAGCTTTAATTGCTGCAAAGAAAACCAACAAATAGCTTATCCTTCGTAACATTTTTCCAGCCATACATGGGTAATATTATTTCAGCCATGGGCCGACAGCCAAAGATCAACTTCATATGATGATTGCTGCGGACATGCTAAGAAAAGTGAGTTAGGAATGACTATCTCATCACTGCACCTTGACTCTTGCTAATTGCTAATGGCAACACAATTTCAGAATCTTTAAAATACTGACCGTACCAACAAGTCCGTCTCCAGAAATTAGAGGCCGGTGCGATAAATGCAAAATGTAGCCCTTAAATATTTCAAACAAATATTCAGTATAACTAAGGACTAAGGTATATTTTCAACTTATGTTGTTTCACATATATTAATGCTAAAAGTATCATCCGCCTAGTATTTCTTGAAATGAAATCTTCAATTACGCCTTCTAATCTTTCCCAAGACATCATTTTTCAAGTGCGCTCTTTTGTGATTGAGCAAAAGCTTCTAACCTTTGTTTCTCCTTATGCTTTTCAACACCATATTCATACTTTCTAATTCTTATAGTACACATAGGGCACTAACGTCGTCAGTTACATAAACCAAAGAAAAGCGATTTTAATTAAATCAAATAGCACATGTTTGAATTGCTGACCGTGATTACCACGAGGTGCATCAAATAGCACATATACATGTACAAGAATTCAAGAAATAGAGTTCTGGTTAGATTCAATCGAGGAAGACTGACCTACTGTCGCCCTCTTGCCGACGAGATCGGGGGAAACGAGATCAACGAAAGCAACCAGGAAACGATCAAAGGGAATACGGACCGCCAATGACGGCCTCCCCGGCTCCCCGCCGTAATGACGACCCCCGTTCCGTCTCTCGGTCGCTCCCCGCCCTTGACGGGGAGAGCTGGGCCGGCCGGGGGACGGTCGGACAACGGGGGCGCGCGCGGCGCACGGACGACGGGGGCGCGCGGACAACGGGGGCGGCGCGGCGGTGTGGACGACGGCACCGCGAGCCGGCCGGGGGACCGGCCCGGACAACGGGGGCGGCGCGGCGGCACGGATGACGGCGGCGCCGCAGACAACAGGGACGGCGCGGCGGTGTGGACGACGGGCACTGCGGATTTAGGGAAGTCTGCGACCGACGATGGCGGCGCAGACGACGGGGGTGAAATGGCGGCGCGGACGAACTGGTACCGCGGACGGTGGATCGGAGCGGCGTTGGTTTCTTTTTTCGCGAGGTAGAAAGGCGCGGTGCGTAGGGAGTGAAGCCACGGGAGCGGAAGAGTTTTACGTATCAAGTTTGTTCTCCACTTCATTCTTTTTAGTAGTAGAGATTTAAGACATGTTATTGTATTTCACGACCGGATACCTTCATGAAACTCTCTATCACTTATACAAGGCCATGTTATTGTATTTCACGACCGGATACCTTCATGAAACTCTCTATCACTTATACAGGCCAGCGTGAGGGTGGGGAAAACGTGAAAGGAAGGAGGGAGGGAGATGAGAAATGTGAAATCCACGCCGCGAGTGAGTGATTGGAGAGGTAGAGTTGCAGGCCAAGAATAATTATGACGTGGCCGGGTTCAAATTAGCACTACTCCCTCCGTCAAGGTTTGATATGCGTATAACTGTGTAACACAAAGACCAAGGAGAACTTTAATTTCTCTCCGTGATGCATCGACAAACGAGCCAACCAACTAAGCAACTCATGACACGATTGGCTCTAACTGAGAATACACGTATCATTTATGGACACCTTTTATTTTGTTATACGAAGATCAAATCAGTACGGAGGGAGTACTCCGTATAATCTATAATCTATAGATGTGCCAAAGTGATGCCCTCCACGTTACACAAAAGTAAGCAAGGATTTTTTTAATTAAAAAAGGTTAGGGGAGAAAACGCGACGAGATAAACCCCACACGGTTTCTCCTTTCTTCCGAGCACGGTTCCACACCTCAGCACATATGCACACACGTGCTCACCAAACCAGCCGACCACGCTCTCCATCCCGGCCCCTGATCCGCAAACGCTTCCTCCCATTGCCGGGGCACCTGCAGAGGCACGCACACAGCCAAAGAATCCGATCCCAATCCGGACAAGCGGAAGCGGAAGCCATCCATGGACGGGGACATCGCGTCCGGCGGCGGCGGAGGCGGCGGGAGCGGCGGGGTCGGGGGCACGAGTATCCACGTCACGGCGCTGGACGGCATCGTGAACGTGAACTCGCTCTTCACCCTGGCCGCCTTCCTGGGCCTGGCGTGGCGGCCGTCCTCCGACGGGCCGGGGCTCGCCGACGGCGCCGACCGCACGGGCAACCCCTGCGCCGCCGGGGACCGCGCCGAGTCCGACCTCGTCTCCTTCCACGTCCTAGCCTTCGCATGCTTCCTCTTCTCCAGCCTCGTCGCGCTCTGCCTCAAGCAGCTCGTCCGCACCCACCCGCCGCAGTACCGCCGGGGAACCACCTCCGGCACCTCCTCCTCCGCGGCCGTCATCGGGCGGACGGCGCGGATCAACCGCGCCGCGCTCCGCGTCGGGATCCTGGCGTCCGCCGTGGGCTCCGTCGCCGGCTGCGGCTTCCTCATGATGGCGCTCGTCAACGTCGTGCAGGTGAAGCTCGGCCGCCTCGGATGCGGCGCCGGCGGGTCCGCCGCGTGGGCCGCCGTCGTGCCGCTCGTCACGCTCGTCCCCGCCGCCATGCTCATCTACATCGGCATCGTCTTCTACGCCTTCACCCGCTAGAGCAACAGCAGATCAAGAAACGCCAAATGCTGGCTGGCTAGCTAGATCCAGATCTCTTTGGCTGCGAGTGAAATCCTTCGATCTTGTATGTGATCTGTGATGAGAGACCTTCAGAGGTGCAGTGAGGCTTGACGTTTTTGTAAATTAAATGCGATGCCTGTGATTGTGTTTTCTAGCGTTTGGGCAAGTGAAATCTGCTGCCGTTTCATCATCTGCAAAGTTGGCCATGGACTGTACTTGCGAAGTTTTAGTCAGATGTGCCAAGAGTGAAGCAATGATGGAGCTCAGCTGCGGCTGGTTGGTATCAGCGGACATGAAACTGCCCCCGCATCTGCAACTGTCCAAGGTTGTCTGAACTCTGAACCATGGGAGATTGAAAAATTCTGGGGTCTGTTACCCCCTTTTAAACTGGAATATCAAGTGAAACTCTGTTGTTTTTTTATACATTTTTAATGGAAAACGCATTGTATTTATATAGAGCACCCTGTGGGCATTTGCCAAGTGCCCCTGCTCCTCCACGCTCCACCGCATTGCCTATCATGATCTTCTCTGATGATGAAACCCCAGCCACCTGATTGTTTGATTTGATAGCCAACCAGCTAGCCATCCACATTGATTTTGAGAAAAAACTGTGTGTCTTTTTTTTAAGACGTGGAAAGCACGATTTTCATTAAGAGAAGAGAGAGTTAAAAAACGTCGCAGTGGGAGAACCCCTAAAGAGCGAGGAAAAGAGAAGGTTACACCTGAAACGAAAAGAGAAAAGCACCCACACCACCATCACAAGAGAGACTACCATAGAGGGCTACAACGGAGCGGCCCCCAAGAACAGCCAACGTCTGCACAGTCAAACACCGAGAAGACCTGCACATCACTGCTTGCCAAACAACTTGCAGGAGTGGTGACCAAAGTAGAGGTTCCGCAAGACGACGCCTTCAAGAAGGGAGGGACGATGACGCCGCCATCGTCCGCCCACCCACAAAGGGGCAGGCCAGGTCTTCACCTGGCGAACCAAGGCGCATGGAGGCCGCGACAATGCCCCCAGAAGGGTGAGTCACGGAAGGAGCGCAACCAATGTCGGCCTAGTAGAGCTAGACAAGGCTTTCGCCCCGGCCTCGAAAGCCAATCCACTTCATCGGGCACAACAAGCAAGGTGAGAACAAGACGATGGAGAAGGTAGCAGGAAGCCTCGGCGATGGCAAATGAGGATAGGTGCAGGGAATTGCCGCAACCTGGACAGCGGCAACAACGCCTCCGAGACCAAACGGAGCCGTCCGAACCACCATGTTGCCTAAGCGTTGAAAGCATCCCGACAGATGATACAAGCCCTCAGACCGCGGACCCAAAGAAGAGGGAGGAGCTGGGCCACCGACGGGAGGAAGGGCAGCGGGCACCAACAGAGGGGGCACAACGGCCGCCGGCACAGGGGGAGGGGCCGTGGTCTCCAGCCTGGAGGAGGACGCCGACAAAGGGGGAGGCCGACCGCCCGGGAGGGGCCGCGGACGACGGTGGGGAATGGTCAGCGGGTGCAGTCAACGAGGTCGGCGGGGAGGGGACTCAAATGGCAGGCGTTAGCGAGGAGGAGCCGAGGCCGCCGTCGAGATGACGAGAGGGAGGCCGGCGCGACATAGGGGGCCTCCGCAGCGGACCGAGGCAAGCACGACGAGGCGGAAGGGCACTGTCCAGGAGCAGGGGCGAAGCCAGAAGAGAATGCCACCGGGGTCTTTCCTATTTCTGGTTGGGGTCTTTACCTTTGAGAAACAATGTTAAACAGTGATTCTAATTGAATTTGCACAAATCCATCGGGGTCGGCTGACCCCGACAACAAAGGGCAGCTCCGCCCCTGTCCAGGAGGATGAAACCGGGAACAAGAGGACAGGCCGACAGGCAGCGGAGGAAGGCAGAGGCAAGGGTGGCGGCGGAGGAAGGCGAGGGCAAGGGTGGCAGCAGAGGGGGAGGAGGAGGGTGATGGGGCAGTAGAAGTGGAGGTTTGGAGCCGACTAGGGGGGGGCGACGGCAACGGTGGTGGCAGAGGCGGTGGGACGGGTGGTGGCGCCGAAGGCCGTGCAGCTGCAGGGCCGAGCGCGGTGGCACCCGGTGAAGCACCCGGCGGTGGTGTCGCCCGCTGGCCGCATCATGATCGCCTGTCATCGAAGCATATATTTGCCTATCATGATCGCCTACTCTAATGTTTGAACTAGTTGCCTCTATATGCATCTCAGTCGATACATGTTCAGTCAGTCGAGAAAGTAGGCGTGCAAATTGATTACAATGTGGTGCACCTCCGAACCTCTTTAGTGTAATTATTTATACTACTTCTTCAAAGTTTTGAAAAATAGTACAAATAATTGAACTAAAGAGGTTTGGAGATGCACCTAATGGTTACCCCTTTTCACCCTTACAAGAAAGTTCTGTTTTTTTTGGCTTATAATTCAAATAGTACTGGCAAAAACTGCATTTTCTTGGTTTCTCTGGTGAGGAATGCCAATGTGACGGTGTACAGGATGACCCTTTGGATGAACCAAGGGCAATGTGATCAACCATCATACTCGGAAACAAATATGAGAAAACCAACCATCAAGTCAAGATGCGTCTGAAAGTAAAGCGTCAGGGTGGTAGTGTACCTAAATGATCCGATGATTTAAGGTGTATTTACCTACATGAACTGCACTAGGCTTTTTTTTACTTATGACACCATCCTCCAACCTGCGCCGCCTAACCCCCCCCCCTCGGCGGTGGCGGTCTCCCTCCTCTCTTCCTCCCCCAGGCGCCGCACCACCCCAATTCACCTTGGTCATCCGTCGCCACCTCCAACCTTCTCCCCCGCCCTGCCGACAGCTCTTGCAGCGCCGGAGCTCCCCCGATGATGTCACCTCCTTCTCCTCCTTCCTCGACAAGCCGGCGACCCCCTCCCCCGGAACCCACGATCTGGTTTTGGGGGCTCATGCCTCCGGCCCCAGCGAGCTTCGGTGGGTCTCCTTGGCTGATGGCGACTCCTCCCGGTGTAGTCCCTCCGACGGCCAGGGCTCCCTCCACCTCTACGCCCCCGCGGCGTCGTTGCCGTCTCTGCTGTGTCTCTGGCAACTGTGCACCCTACTCGTGCCTATACCAGAGCATTTTTAGCCCGGCCCGGCCCGGCCCGCCCACGGACCTTACTGGGTGGGCGTGGGCACAGATCTTGCAGCCCGAGGAAAAAAATCTTGACCTGAGCCCGGTCTGAAATGTTGTTTTAGTTATTTTACACTATAAAATGTGCGGACAACCCACCCAAGCCCGGGCCCCGCCGGAGCCCGGCCCGAAAATTGAGGCCCGGCTCATCTAATGGGACGATCATGGGTAGGATTTTGTCAGCCCAAAATAACCGAGGTTTTTTCAATTCGGTCCAAACCCGGCCCGACCCGAAAAATACTCAGGTCTATTGGTGCCAGTTCCGGACTCCCTCGGCGCAGGCCAGACCTCCTCCTCACTGATCTTCGGTGGCTCGACGCAGAGCGCGGTCAACCCTAGTGGCCGTTTGGGGCCAGCATCGCCGCCGCTCGTCGCCGGTGCAGTCCAGGCTGTGGTCACGACCGTCGATGTTGTTGGTGGATCGTGCTCGTGGTCGTCCATCACTATCCCTCGGCGTCGCCCTCTTTCCTTCCCTTTCCTCTCTCCATGGGCTCCCCAGAACCCAAGATTTGGGCACGTCGGGCCCGGCAGCGTGGGCATCCTCTTCTCCGACATCGTCGCCGCCACGGCCACCTCCTTTTCCATCATCGCTCCCTCCCTACTTTGGCCCAGATCTAGGTCGAGAGTTGTGGCGGCCGCCGCCTCCTCCTGCCAGCGGGTCTCGCTACGTTGCGCTCGGCTCCCTGGTTTTTAGCGTGTGCCGCCTCTTCTTCGTCGACACCGACGGGCGAGATCGTCGTTGTGGTCGACGGGCGCCCCCCCCCCCCCTCTTCTCCGCTCGAGGCCGCCCTCGGAGCGTCTCTGTGGGCATCGTTCGCGGCGCGACCACCTTTTCGCTGGTGCAGTCCCTGACCTCTAGACGTGGGCGTGGTTACTCTCCTAGCCACCGTCTTCCTCCTCCCTTTCACCTTCGCCGTCTTCACCCCTGGTCGTTCGGTGGACCGTCGTTGGCCTGCTGTTGCTCCTCATTTCCAAGCGCACCTTGGACCGCATGCTGCCTTTCCATCGGTCGTCTAGCTTCTAGGACTTTTGGGGTGAATGCTTGGAGTTGGCTTTGGGGCTCGGTGAAAGCCTTGCCCGACCTCTGTCGGGCCGACAACAGCCGCATTGTACCGTAGCTTACCTCACTGGAGGCGTTGTTGATTCAGCCTCAAGTCCATTTGGTCTCCAAGGTAAAAACATGTTTCGGTCCTTCGTGACAGACGGATGATGACGGCGTCCTCGTCGTACCCTCCTTAGCGGCATCCCTGCGTGACATCCTCGCCCTTTGTACATTGCTTTGTTTGGTGGTTGTAAAAATAGGCTTTGTTTTGGTTTTCAACCGTAACGTTTAAATCATCCCTGCACATTCCCAATTAGAGCATCTAGCCCTTTATTTCGCTCAACTTGTCTGCAGCGACGACCTTCCTCATCCGCTGGGATGATGCTCCCACAGTCCCACCGGTGTCCGTACATCGGCGTGCTGCGGTCAGGAACGGAGGCCGCCCTCGCGGCGTCAGCATCCTCCCACATACGGAACAGTATACTGTACTTCACTGGCCAGCAGCCACACTGGGCATGGACACGAGTGTCGGTGGCTGCCACGCTGTAGTTTCTAGCTACTATTTTTGAATTCACTTTGTATTTTCTCGGCACTAGTCACCTTCCAGGCCACCTGTTCAGAGGACGAAGTTTCCCTTGATTTCCACGTTGCCACGGACACGTAGCCAGACGCATCAAATGCAATGGAGACAAAGCCATTTCAATCAAACAGATCCAGCTATCCGAATCAAGATGGCGACATCTTCAGCGAGAAAACAAACAATCCCTGTCACTTTTCCTGGCTCTACCCTAATGCTAGCTCCCACTCAATCTCACAATCGCTATGAGAAGCTACCACATTTATTTTTTGACATCTTCTGCACCCCCAAGCAATTTATTGGTATCCTGTATTCGACTTGAGATGGTGAAATTTCGACGAGTTTGGGTGGAAAAGCAAACAGCAGACCGCGCATGGTGACTGCAATAACAAGCATACGAGTTTTCAGCATGGAGTTTGCACATTACATGCAGTAGACATCTACAGCTTATTGACTACATCAAGAGAAGAGTTGCATGCATTTATGAAAAGAAAACACAAATGTGTGTCAAAAAGACAATAAGGATAGCTCACCGTGAAAATATGAAAGCCTGCACCTCACTGGCAACCAGTCATTCTCGCCCAGTCAACAAACTGCATTCCTCCGTACACATTATTGGCGAAGCGCACGCCGACAGTGAATGCCAGAGAAGCGGCTGGGACACGCTTGGCAACAGGTGATGCCTCAACCAAGCGCTCTAGTCCGTTGATAATCTGATAACGTGTGTTGGAAGAAACACCAAGGAATACACCTGCAACAATCGGTAGGATTCATTGTTTAGAAAGCTTTATTAGATGCAACTGTAATCAGGAAACATCAAAATACAAATCCTATTACTGTGATAACACCTCAGTAAGAAGCAGAAAAAGTTCCTTAAATGAACTGCATATTTAGACTAGTACAAGTCTAAAGCAGAAAGTTGCAACCATGTGAATGTGATCAAAAGGAAATTTTACGATGCATATGAATAAGTTGTAAACATGTAATCACACAAAATATTAAACAGATGCATATGAATGTCAAATGTGAAACAATGGCATTGAATAAAGAGACCAACTAAATATCAATTGTTGTGGTTGTATTGAAACCTTGTGGCTTTGATAAAAAAAATGTCTCGTTATAACTTCACAAGCCTTAGTTCATATCAGTGTTCAAAAGAAAGTCATCCAAACAAACAAATAAGCATTTGAGACAGCAGAAGAGCCAACCGAATTCAGGAGCTTCACAAGCGCAGGGAAGGTCCTCTAGATGAAACAAATCATCATTTCTTCCTTATTTTAAGAAAAGACCTCGATAATACTGTGTGCGTACATTCATAAGAAACAAACTTTTGTGCATGACCATGGAACCAAAATATGTAGTTTTCAGTTCATGGATTCTGTGGAGAAACCTCCATGTATTTTATTCATTCTCACAGGGATGAGAAAAGCATAAATCTAGCAATGTGCATTTGCAAATAATTCAGATATGCAATGGTAATAGGCCCTCTGGCTGGTCACCCTTACCCCACAAAGCAGAAGTTTTGAGAAGAGGTGGAACAGGTACATCATCCTCTGACTTCTTAACACTCCTGCAATACAAATTTGAAGAAAAACAGAAAGTCTGAGGTTCACAGATTACACAAACAATGAGAAGAGATTACTAAATTTGATCACCATACACGCCAAAATTCTTTATAAGGACAGTAGGATATAAGAAATTTTATTCTTTTGAGGAAAGTATTACGGTTGTGTATGTTTAAAATCAGGAAACTAAGTTCAGAAAAGATCAGTTTACTTTAGGCTCCTTGCATATCTGAATGAATACCAAATGAAAACTCCATATAAGCTGGTTCATATAGTTCATAAACACCATGGTGGTACTTGGTAGCATACTAGCAATTGTAAGACTTAGTGCAATTGGTAGTGATTTAATGAAATATCTAGCTGAGATATACAGTACAATGTAAGTTAATGCAAATGCCTATATGAGCATTGAATGAACTATTTAAGAGGCCATGCGGTCCCTCCTCTTTACTCTATCCATAAAATGAAAGTGGTAGTCACCTCCTATATAACAAAGACAATAAATCCACATTTGAAATCGGCATTTGGATATGTCCATCTGATAGTATTGGGGAGATATCAACCTCCATCACCACTAGATGTGTGATAAAGACTCTCTTACAGTTTGAGCAACCAAATCAGCATGACAAAATTCATAAAAAAATTGTGTGGTCCGTGGAGATTTCTAGAAACACTTCATTCTCATACTTTTCATTTTACTTTCGATTTATCATTTTTAATTTTTTTCTCATTTTGGTTACTCTCTCAACATCATGAATTTGTACTTCAAAATGCATGCGTAGATTATATCATCGGAAAATTTTAATTACTTCACATTGTTTAGGTACCCCTGAAACTGATAGCATAATTGCACCCACAATCACCATTTTGACTAAATAAAAAACCAGAATCTGAAGAATTAATTAGCTAGGTGTTCCATTTCCAGGACGTCCAACTAATCTTTCTTTTATCTGTCCTGCATGATCCTAAATCATGATGACATAACATGAAATGTTTGGATGCCCTTTCGCCATCATACAGTTGCATCTGTGTGGCAATTCTCATTGACTCTAATTATCTTCCTGGATCTCTTTTTATGGACAAAATTCTGACTTATACAAATAGATGATTCAAGAAAAACACAAAAGGCACATGATATTGTCGAGCTCACAACCAAGCTCCATGAAAGGTGCAATTCCCATGCTACCATCATTCATCGCTAATTAGAACCTATATCAAACTGAAGTTCAATTAGGTGCCGAAAGCACACTAAAACATACCTTGTGCTAACAGTCTACATAGCTATTGCCTGGCAATTGAGTAACAGAAAAAAAATGCAGGTAATGCAAGCAAAAAGAGCCTCTTTAGATGTAGAATGTAGAGTTTAGTGTAACCTAGTCCATCTCCATCCACAGATATTTGCAGTCTACTTGACCATATTACCAATGGTCATATGCAAGTAAATGCCATAAGGCAGGATGCAACTAAAGTATGTCCCATTGGCACAAAAGAAGAAAGAAAAACAAGCCCACATGTGTCTGTTAAACAGAACAACACGATGCAACATAAAAAAACATGAACAAGATATAAGAATTTGCATGATAGCAAATATAGTACATGGACAATAAAATTACCTTTTGGCAGTCATTATCAAATTAGCAATCCCTTGTCCCACAATACCACAAAAGAATCCAACACAACCGTATAAAACTCCCTGTTCTCGAAGCAAATACCTCATGCATTAGAAATGACAGATGGTTGCTAATATTTCTGGGTGAAATTAGTAAGTATTGCACCAAGCAAAAAGTTACCTTGAAAAAGTATGTTCCAATCCGTTGTTGTACAGAAAATTGGCATCCTGGCCTTGCAGCTTCAAAAACACTGCAAGAATGAGCTTCAGTGAGTATTACTCAAATGAACGGTAGAATGCATTAATGAGAACAAAATGAACGACATTGTCAACATATTACAGTGATGAAACTATTTACACGTAACATATGCCAGTTATGCCAAGTAAACAACTATGTGCACAAAACAAAATAGTTATTGTTCACGACTCACCTGCTTGGGAGGGCATCATAAGCATGCCTAACACGCCCAAGGAGACCTTCCGATGCAGATCTGCCACCGAATCGAGCATATGGAGCTAACATGCCCACCAAAGCTACATTAACAACAACTCCTACCAACATATCCGCCGCATACAACTCAAACTCAGACCAAAACTCCTCCCCTCTCTTCTGAACCTCCGCGAACGTTGCGCAACAAGTATCGATAACAATCTGCAACATATCCCAACGAACACTTGATCAAAACCATAACGACAAACAACTATCAAGATCAATGCACAATACTGATAAAAACAAGTAGTCAGACCTACCTCTGTCCCGATTTTGAAGAGGAATGTAGGATCAACCAGCATCCTGTTCCGGAGAAGCGCGCAGGACCTAATGGCAGGACCCAAGGGCCAGGCCGACGCCTTCCACATCCAACCAACAAAACAATCACATGTCAGCGGGTTCCCCAATCAAATCATCTCTACCAACAACGTGAGAAGGAAGACTGCTTACCTGCATGTCCAAGTATCTGAGCAGCAGCAGCTTCTGAATCCCGACACTCTTGGCGGCCTCCACCATGTCAGCGGGCAAGCTGGGCAGGCTGACCCCGCGCTTCTCCGCCTCCTGTACCACCTGCTCAAAGCTCAGGATGGGCCCGAACTCGTCCTCCCCCTCCTCACCGTCACCACCCCCACCGCCGCCACCATTATCCCCGCCCCCTCCACCACCGCCGCCGGGCGGGAACTTCCCATTCCCACCAGCCCCGTCATCAACCTCAGCGCCACCCAACTTCTCATCGTGCATATCCGGAAGTCCGGCCGGCTGAGCAACCGCGGCCACTTGCTCAGTGGCGTCCACCCCCGCTTCGGGCACGGCGACGGCCGGGCCAGCGGTGAACGCTGCGCCGTCCACGCTCGCCCGAGGCGGCGGCGGGAGGTCGGCGCGGATTCCCCTCCACCCCCGCGCCCGCGCGGCCGGGCGGAGGCGGCCGCCCCGCATCCCGAGGAGGGCGGCGGTGGCGGAAGGGCGGCATTTGGCGGCGCCGATGCAGCCGCGGCCGTGGAGGCGCGCGCCCGCGCAGGACGACGCCATGCTCATGCTCCGGGTCCCGCTCGCCCGCCGCGGTCCTCCTGCGAGACCCGCACGCACGCACGCGATGAGGGAGGGAGGGAGAGAGAGAAATGGTTAGATTGGGGGGCGGCGGCTAAAAACCCGCGGGAGAAAATCCCGCGCGGCGGAGAGGGAGGGAGGAGGGAAGCGGGAGCGCACCGGGAGAGAGAATGGGAGGCGGCGGTGGTGGATCGAGGAGATTCCGGCGGGGGAATTGGATGGATTCGTGTGGGAAATAGCAGGACTGGAGGTGGGAGGAGGGAGTGGGTGGGGTGGCGGCGCGGCGGGAAGAAGCAGCGTGCGTGCGGTGCGGGCTTGAGGAGTGGTGGTGGTTGGGGTTTGCTGGCTTGGCTTTTGGGGGCGGCCGGAGGTACTACGGGCCGTGACATGGACAGGCCGGTGGTCCGGCCCATGTTTCTGTCCGTTCTCCGTTGTGCAGGGCCGCTAGTGACAAGTGGGATTTCGAGCACGTGCGTTAGCGTGGCCTTCCTTGACTTCTTGTCAATCGAGCACGTGTGTTTTACTGATTCGTAACAAAATGGGTCTGTTTGGATTTCAGGCAGTAAAATAAAACTTAACCACTTGTTGCATCAGCCATTTGACCTTGATTATGAGTATTAGATGTAGATTAACGAAAAAATCATTTCATAACCAGAGTTAATTTCGTGACACGAATTTATTAAAAAGTATAATTAGGTTATGATCACATAATGTGGTGCTCAAGGTACATGGGGTCATTATAGATTTATCTCGTGAATTAGCTTCCATTTGTATAATCAGTTTTATAATTGACTCATATTTAGGTCTTTTATTTAGCATTTGAACACTTCGAGTAACACACGCTAAATTTTACCACCAACAAACAACCCCCGGAAATGGAGAGAGTATGAGTGTACAGCGTCGGACTTTAGTGAATCTAGGGGTAGGTCGAGATCCACCTTAAGGCTTGTTTGGGTAGAAGAGTAGTGGAGTGGAATGAAGAGGGTTGATATTAAAATATCTCTATTCCACTTCAATTCACTAATACTCGAACAAGCTCTTAAGATTCAACACAGACTCCTCATCACCTTCTCCGTTTTATGCCATTTCCGTTGCCAATTTGCAATTTGTGGACGTCAAGCAGCAAGAAAAGTAAGATGATTAAGTTCTTTCACGTTGTAATTTTGCTATAATAATGTCGATTGGTAGCCAAGTAAGATTGAGCCCCCCCCCCCCCCCCAAAAAAAAAAATGGACCACCCTAATTTGAGATTTGGCACTCACCCAGAAGAAACAAAGAAAGAACACATTTTTAAGAGGGAGTAACTGAAGAAGGGTCGAAGAATGTCAACAGAAAAATCCCTCACAACATAAAAAAATAGATCAGTGGGGTGAAGAGCCACGCGATTTCATTAAAAAAAGTACCTTCTTTGCTACATGGACGAGGGGTTTAAAAAAACAGTCCTATAAATCTGATTCAATGAGAAATCCAACTTGGATCTACGGGTGCGACCATACTACAGCCCCTCTATCCAACCACTCCCTCCGTTTTCAATTATAGGCTATTTGACCTTTTTCAACTCAAAGTTTAACCGCTCGTCTTATTAAAAAAATTTATGTAAACTTAGTTAAATTTAAGTCATTTTTGAAGGATTTTCATTGATAAAGCAAGCCATAACATAAATTATAATATTTTGAGTAAGACAGATGGCCAAATTTATGGATAAAAAAATCAAACAACAATAAGAGCATCTCCGAGAGCTATTGTATATGTGATGAGTTAGATGAAAAAAATTATCAAAACTCGGATCCAGCAGACTCTGTATTTTACTCAGCTAGCTACCCTATGTGTAGTGGGTGCTAATGCACCCCCCCAAAATTTGCAAAAACAGTGATTATGGTTAAATTTTCACCATATATGCATCCTCCTCAGCTTAATTTTATGCACCCCACAAGGCAAATGCACCCCCCTCTGATCTGCTCTAGCTTCGCCACCGGCTAGTAAAAGAAAGAAGACATCTCCCACTAGCTATCATGTTTTCTATTTAGAGGAGCCGTTGGATTTCATCATTTTGTACTAGCTATTTCATTTTACATAACAATTAAATTAAAATTTTAGCTATTCATATAAATATAAGAGCTGTTAGATAGATGCTCTAATTTGTTGGAACGGATGGAGTAGACTAGAGTACCTGTAGAAAAAATCTCACACAACATGCCAAGCTAATTGAAATAGTCGTTAATTGTTTGTACAATATAACAGGACTGCGGAGCTATATGTGAAGAGCTAGGGACAGAGCAACCGTGAGCATGGAAGAGATGGGGACGAGAAGATCGCCGGCTGCTGAAGCTGATCCGGCCGGCGCCGGCGATGTGTCGTCAGCCTTCTCCGTGCTTCCCTCGGCGTCACCGTCCTGATCAGTCGATCAGTTTCGTAAACAAAGACATTACTACATTAGTGAGTGATTTCTGAAAGGTTCAATATATCAATAAAGCTAACCAAAATCAACAAGCTAAGCAGCACGACAATGCATGAGTGCATGCTCTACATGACTTCTTCTTCATGGCAACCCCATGCATTGCCATCAGCCCATCATGCATGTTTGTTGCATACTTGCATGCAAAGGCGTCGTCATTTTCGGGTCATGCATGCATGGACTACACGCAACGCGAAACGCGTGACGTACGTCACGCGAGACTCATGCCACATCATGCATGCTTCATCGCGTACCTTGGGTGCGGCCTCCGACGACTCGCCGGCGGCCGCCGCCGGCGCATCGCCTCCTTCCTTCTCCTGCACGCATCAAGTCAGATAAAATTGTTAATTAATTCCTCCGACATGAGCCTAAACACGATCGATGCATGGATAGATCGTCATCATAAGATTGTGTGAAAGTGGAGCTACGAACCGGCGCCTTGTCATCGTCGGTCGAATCACCCTCTGCCGCCGGCGCTCCCGACGGTGAAGGTCCGATGGCCATCGGCGGAGTAGCGTTGGCCCCCGACAACGAAGGCGCAGGCGCCGACGCGTCCGTTTCTGCCGGCGCCGGCGCGTCCATGTCATGTTTCTTCGCGGCATTGCCACCACCATTGCGAGCCTTCGCCGGCTCCGGCGCTACAGCTCCTCCGCTGGATGTCAGGCTGACCGCCGGCGCCGGCGCGGCTGCCGTTGTCACCCCGTCCTTCATGAGGCCGACGTCGTACACCGGTGTGAGGTCGGCCTCGAAGAGCCCGAAGTTGCGCTCGGCGACGGGGCCGGGCTTGAGGTTCTCGTTGAAGAGCGAGAAGATGTAGGTCTCGAAGGTGCGCTTGGGCATCAGCGGCGTGCCCGACCCGCCGCTGGCCTCGCCGATGAGGTACCTGTTGTACTCCGCCGCCTCGGCGGCGCTGACGCCGGCCTGCCCGTCCTCCGCCTTGGACGGCCACCCGGTCTCCCCCACCGCGATCTCCACGTCGCCAAACCCGAGCCTCTTCATCGCCGAGAACACCGAGTCCAGCTGCGCCTCGAACATGCTCGTGTACGTGACCCCCGTGCCGGGGTCCGCCACGCCGACGGCGCCCGGCCGCGCCAGCGCGTACGCCAGCGTGCCGCCGTTGTACCCGAAGTAGGGGTACGGGTTCACCATGAACGGCGACCCCGTCTGGCGGTGGAACTCGAGCATCGGCGCGAACACGGCGCGGTCGAAGCCGTCGCGGAACCGGCTCGCCGACGGCGGCCCATCGGAGACGGAGAGGACGCCCAGGGAGTGCGGCGTGGAGACGCGGATCTTGGGGTACCCCGCCGCGACGAGGGCGGCCTTGAGGGCGCGCATGGCCGGGACGAGGCTGCTGATGAGGGCCTTGTCGGCGGTGGCCATGATCTCGTTCCCGACGGCGACGAGGGAGATGTCCGTGGCCGGGTAGTACGGCGCGACGTTGGCGGAGACCCACGCGGCGGCGCCGTCCTTGGTGGCGAGGCTGGGGATGTCGCCGTTGGCAGCGGTGACCGTGAGCGCGACGCCCGTGCCGGCGAAGGCGCGGACCATGTCGGGGTTGGTGTCGAAGAGCTTCACGCGGTCGATGCGGGTGCGGTTGGCGAGGAACGACGCCACCTTCGCCGGCGGCGGGAGGTTGTCGCCCTTGGTGCCGTAGTTGACGCCGATGGCGGCGGCGTACGGCGCTACGAGGAGGAGGAAGACGGGGAGGAGGACGGAGGCAGCTGTGTGCCCTTGCCGCGACGGCGGCGCCATGGCGGTGGAGGAGAGAGTATGGCCGCTCCGGCCGGACTCCGGTCGAACAGGGGGTGGTGAGGAGTGCTCTGAGTTGAACTTCTGGCTGTGGTTGCTATGAGCTAATTATGGCTTGGATGCTTACTGGAAGACATTAGTCCGTTGACCCATTCATGCACGTTGCATGATAACTAGCTACTACTGTCCACGTGCATTTTCAGAAGCTCTTTATGCTACAATTTCTGTTATTTGACTTCATACTTGAAGTTCATGAAAAAAGATGAAGCATGATGATGACGACTGCGTTGTTGACCAAACGTGATCATTCTATTCTGGAATAGCGAAAAAGTATGTATAACCTCCTGACGTATCGATAGTGGATTACATAAACCCCTCTCGTCGTATGGACATCCCTAGGCCCACTACCTCGGTGGGTACCGGGGACCGACTACTCGGTGGGCCCTGGGACTACCGGCTTGCGCTACACGGCACACGAAGGCGTGGAGCACAAGGACAACACGGGGAGTAGTACTCGGTTAGGACTCGTACACGTTCCGCACCGTGTAGAGGTCTCCTAGACGTACTCGACTAGTACTCCTTCCCTACTCCGACTTGTAACCCCGCCTCCCGACTATATAAGGCGAGGCGGGGACCGATCTCGGGATCACCTCATCCAATCTCAACTCACGGCGCACTATTACACCATCCCGTAATCGTGCCCTATCAATCCCGAGCTACGCGGCATACGGGACGTAGGGTATTACGCACCTCGCGGCCCGAACTGTCTAAATTGTGTGCCACGTGCCTCTTCCTTCGAGTTACCGATCTCGGCGAGTCACATTCATCTACTTCGGGTACTCCCCGTAGTAGGTTGCCGGTCCAAAACACCGACACGTGGCGCGCCAGGTAGGGGCTCTCGCTCGAGATCACATGGCGAACTCGACGGCTTCCGTTCACATCAAGCCAACCGTCGCCTTCAACCGCGGCGACACCTTCGTCTTCGGCGCCTGGGTCCGCACCGCCGATGGCGCGGGCTCCTTCCGCCGCTTGATCATGCAACCCGACTCGAGGACGGACGCCTTGTGACGCTTCCCGAAGTTGTCACGGGCAAGCTCGCCGGCAAGTTCGGCGAAATTTCGCTTTCCAACCTCCACGCTGACTTCGAGCTCGAGTCCGTCTCCAACTCGAACCCGACGTCGCCATGGGCCATCGCATGCGAGCCGGCTCCTCAGCCATCGCAAGCGGTCCCCTCTCCATGCCGGCGCTCCGCGCGCGGCCCTCGCGTTCCCGGCGGGCCCGCACGGAGGCTTCTACACCACGTCGGGCCGGCAAGGAGCCCGTAACCGAGTACAACTCGGACTCCGACGCCGTCCCCGGGCCGCGTCTCGGACTCCGCCCCTCTCTCCGAGTTCTACTCGAACCGGACTACGAGTTCGACTTCGGGTCGGACCGAGGAGCCCGAGTCCGAAGATGACTCCTCCGAGCTTCCCTTGTCGGGGCCGGCCTGCGGGCCGGTTATAAGATCGACGCCGGCCGGAAGATACGTCTACCGGCCGGACCGCAAGCCCGCCGAGGCGACAAAGGAGGACTCACGCTACGTCGCCTACATCGACTCGCTACCGTTCCGGGAGGGAACACCACTAGCCCGAGCCGACTCAAACACACCAACCGAGGTGGCACCTTCGAGCCAAGCACGGGTATCCCCGATCGTCAAGTCTTCATGGCCGCCGGGGCGACACCCGGGAACCTCAGGCACGGCCGCAGACAAGTACTTGGAGGACATCTCCGCAGACGAGCTGTCTGCTGATGCCCCTGCGGACGAGACCGACGCCAACGGGGACGCCCGCGCGAACGTAACGAGAAGCGCAACGAACGACGCCGGCGGCTCAGAGACAACCTTCCCATCCGCAACCTTGCGGAAGCTCTCGAAGCAGTTGAGAGCAGAGTCCACACCACTCCTGAGCAATGCCTCATGTCGATCACAGCGATCGCACGCCAGGCTCAGGGCATACGAGCTGGGGAGGTCATCGCCAAGCTCGCTGAAGAAGCCTACTTCATGCGGGTAGACAAGAGAGTCGCCCAACCTCTCCCGCCTAAGCCTCGCGACAACGAAGCTACTAGTCGCAGGTGTTGACCCCGGGCCCTAACCGTACTCGGGCGACATCCCGGCCCGACCCAAACCGTCGACGCTCCACCGCCGGCGGACCCTCACGGCAAGACAACGGCAACCGGGAAGTCGTCCCCCACCGTGCCCCGGCCGGTGGCGGCGCAACGACCCCGACGGCGGTGGCGGCCGACGGCGGCGGCTCCAACCACGGGGCCAACAAGAAAGGCCGGAGGCGGCGGCGCCCGCGGCGGCCGCGGCCACGCGCACGCCCACGCTCCGGCGCCTCTCGGGCGGGTACGATGCTCGCCGGAGAGAATCGAGGAATTACGGCAAAAGAAGTCGACGACCGCCGCCGAAGGCGACGACTTCCCCGCTTTCTCACCCCGGCCGCAACCCTTTGCTCCTCCCCGACAAGTTCAAGCCTTTGGGGATCACCAAGTACGACGCGAAGCGAGGATCCTATCCGGTGGCTCCGATGCTACGCTCTCTCCATCGAGAACGGCGGCGGCAACGGCGACACCAAGTGCCTCTACTTCCCCTTCGCCCGGACCAAGCCCCACTCACGTGGCTCGAGTCGCCGGACAAGCACTCAATCGACAAGTGGGGCCGGACCGAAGGAACAGTTCACGAGCAACTTCGCGGGCGCCATGGGCCGTTCGGGTACTCGCATGGACCTCGCCATGATCAAGCGGGGAACAAGGCGAGACCCTCCGCAAGTATATGCGCCGCTTTTTCGACAAGCGCGCTGCGTCGTGGACGTCACCGACAAGGAGGTCATCGACCTCTTCCGGGACGGGCTCTACCATCGCCGCACCTTCGAAGACTTCGGTCGTCGCCGCCCCCGGTCCATTCCCCACCTCAAGGACATGATCACGTCCCGGGCGGATGAAGAGGACAAGGCCAACGCCAAGTACGACGCCATCCGCGGCAAGTCCAAGCGAGAACCGGGGCGGTGGCGGCGGCGGCAATCCAAACCAAGGCGGCCGCAACAACAACAACAACAACAACAACAACTTCTCGGGTTCCAACCGCAAGCGCAAGCCGGACAATACCGTCGCGGCTATCCGGCGCCCTCCGAAAGGGAACTCGAAGAAGAATTCGGCGGGTTCAAAGACCCGTCGAAGGAGAAGTGCCCGTGGCACCCGAACGGCAACCACACTACCGAGCAGGTGCTACCGGCTCGGGCATGCACTCAAGGATACGCCGGAGCCACCGCACCCTCACGATCGGAAGAACAAGAAGAAGGACGGCGACGACTTCCAAGAACCCGAGAAGACCGTCAACGTCCTCTTCGGCGGACTACCCCGCGGGCGGGAGCGAAGGCTACTCGCCGTGAAGTGATGTACATTGAACCGGCGGTTATGACCCCTCTCGGGTGGTCAGAGACACCTATCACCTTCTCCCGCGCGGACCAATGGACCAGCTTCTCCGAACCAGGACGTTTTCCTCTCGTCCTGAAACCAACAGTGGCGGGCTCTAAGCTCAACAAGGTGCTCATCGACGGTGGAAGCGGGCTCAACGTCCTCTTCACCAAAACTCTGAAGAAAATGAACCTTGACGTCACCCCCATGCTCAACAAGAGCAGCATGCCTTTCTACGGCATCGTCTCAGGCAACGCGGCCATCCCACTGGACTCAGTGGTACTGCCAGTTACCTTCGGGGCGTCTCGCGACAACTACCGCGCCGAGTACATCAAGTTCGAGGTCGCGGATATCGAGACTTCCTACCACGCCATCCTCGGCAGACCGGCCATCGCCAAGTTCATGGCGGTGCCCCACTACACATACTTGGTACTCAAAATGCCAAGCCCGGACCGGCGTACTCTCCCTCCAAGGGGACTTGAAGATCTCTCATGACCGCGATACGAGGCCGTGGTGATCGCCTCAACAAATCAAGTACCCACCCCAATGATGGAGGTCTACGCCGCGTCGAAGAAGCTTGCCACGAGTGAACTCGACATCCCGAAAAGTCGACGAGCCGCCAACAAGCCTCGGCCACCGAGGAGGTGCTCGTCAAGTCGGTCGACCTCGGAACGGGCGACCCCACCAAGACCACCACCATCGGGGCCGGCCTCGACCCCAAATAGGAAGACGCGCTCATCGGCTTCCTTCGGGCTAACCGCGACATCTTCGCGTGGAAGCCAGCGGACATGCCAGAGTGCCCAGGGAGCTGATCGAGCACTGCCTCAACGTCGACCCAAAGGCCACCCCCAAGCGACAACACCTCCGACGCTTTGCCGACGACAGACGGGACGCCATCAAGAAGGAGCTCGCCAAGCTACTCGCTGCTGGCTTCATCAGAGAAGTCTTCCATCCTGAGTGGCTCGCCAACCCCGTCCTCGTCCGCAAGAAGAACTCGAACGAGTGGAGGATGTGTGTCGACTACACCGACCTCAACAAGCACTGCCCCAAGGACCCCTTCGGGTTGCCGCGGATTGATCAAGTCATCGACTCCACGGCGGGCCGCGACTCGCTCGCTTCCTCGACCGCTACTCCGGGTACCACCGGATCGCAATCAAGGAAGAGGACCAGAGAGAAGACCGCGTTCATTACCCCGTTTGGCGCGTGCGCTACACGACCATGTCATTCGGGTGAAGAACGCCGGCGCCACCTATCAACGGGCCATCCGGCCCCGCTTCAAGCGGCAACTCAACAAGAACGTCGAGGCCTACGTGGATGACGTGGTTGTCAAAACCAGGGACTCCGGTACCCTCATCGACGACCTTGAGAGACCTTCGCATCACTACGCGAGTACCGCTGGAAGCTCAACCCGAACAAGTGCGTCTTCGGCGTACCTTCGGGTAAACTACTCGGCTTCATCATCGCCCCGCCGCGGCATCGAAGCCAACCCCCGAGAAGATCTCCGCCATCACCAGCATGAAAGCTCCCACGAGCATCAAGGACGTCCAGAAGCTGACGGGGTGTATGGCGGCATTGAACAGATTCATCTCGGAGCTAGGAGAACGGGGTCTCCCCTTCTTCAAACTACTCAAGCACCACGAGAAGTTCGTGTGGACTGCAGAGGCGGACCAAGCCCTTGCCCGGCTCAAGGACTTCCCCGTCGAAGCCGCCGGTCCTCACGGCTCCCTACAAGGGCGAGCGGCCCCATCGCTCTACCTTGCCGCGACTACTCACGTGGTCGATCGCCATCGTTGTCGAGCGGCGGGGAAGACGGCCACGCCTACCCGGTCCGGGCGCCCGGTCTACTTCGTCGGCCGAGGTTCTATTAGAGTCCAAGGCTCGCTACCGGCCCGTGCGAAGCTCCCCGTACGCTCTACTCATCACCTCGCGGAAGCTACGACACTACTTCCGGGAGTACTCGGTCTCCGTCGTCACCGACTACCCGCTCGGCGACATCCCGAGGAACCCGGACGCCACCGGAAGGATCTCCAAATGGGCCGTCGAGCTCGGCGCCCTCACCATCGACTTCAAGCCACGCACGCCCATCAAGTCGCAAGCCCTAGTCGACTTCATGGCGAGTGGCGGGAGAACCGGCTACACCGCTCCCACCGTGCGACCGGAGCATTGGGTGATGTACTTTGACGGCTCACTCAACCTCGAGGGCGCGAGCGCGGAGTGCTCCCCGATCTCTCCAACGGGCGAACAACTAAAGTACGTCCCGCGGATCTTCCGGAAGGTCTCGAACAATGAAGCCGAGTACGAAGCTCTCCTACATGGGCTCCGCCTCGCGGCTTCACTTGGCATCAAGCGGCTACTAGTCTACGGCGACTCCGCAGGTGGTCATCAACCAAGTCAACAAGTCCGGGACCGCAACAAGGAGAACATGGACGCCATGCGCCTAGAAGTCCGCAAGCTCGAGAACAAATTCTATGGTCTCGAGTTCCATCACATCGTCCGCGACAACAACGTTGCGGCGGACGTCCTCTCGAAGCTCGGATCCACCCGCGCCCAAGTACCCGCGGGCGTCTTCGTCCATGAGCTTCACGCGCCATCCATCCGGAGCGGCGCGCCACGGACCACCGCCCCGCCCATCAACCGGTGGGCGGAGAGGTCATGATGATCGACGTGGACCGGAGGCAACCCTTCATCGACTACCTCGGCGAGCGAAGGTCCCCCTCCGACAAGAACGCAGCCGAACAACTCGTCCGCCGCGCCAAGTCTTACGTCCTCGTCGGCGACAAGCTTTATAAGCGAGGCGCGTCGTCCGGGAGTACTCATGAAGTGCGTCCCTCGCGAAGAAGGCAAGGACATCTTGGAGGAGATCCACAAGGGCGTCCGCGGCAACCACGCGTCCTCCCGCACGCCGGTCGGCAAGGCCTTCGGCGAGCCTTCTACTGCGGCCCCACGGCCACGGGCGATGCCGAAGAACTCGTCGAAGGTGCCAAGGATGTCGGTTCTTCGCCAAGCAGCAACACGTCCCCGCCTACAAGCTAGTCACCATACCGCCAACCCGGCCCTTTGCCCGCCGGGGGCTCGACATGATTGGGCCATCGCCAACGGCGCCGGGGAGGATTCAACGAGGTGCCGGTGGCTATCGACAAGTTCACCAAGTGGATCGAGGTCAAGCCGGTCACATGCCCCAAAGCCGACGAGTACTCGACTTCCCGGATGAAATCGTGCACCGCTACGGGCTACCCCACCGCATCATCACGGACACCGGGGTCCAACTTCAACAACCACCGGTTCCGGGAGTACCGCGAGAACAGGCGGGATCGACGTCGGATACGTCTCCGTCGCCCACCCACGGGCCAACGGACAAGTCGAGCGCGCCAATGGGATGGTGCTCGACGCCCTCAAAAAGCGGCTACACGACGCCGCTAACTCAAAAGGGGGCAAGTGGATCAAGGAACTACCCAACGCACTGCGGGGGCGCGGACTCAACCATCCAAGCCAACGGGGCAATCCCCCTACTTCCCGGTCTATGGCTCGAAGCCATCCTCCCCGCCGACGTCATATGGAACTCGCCGGTAGTGGAACACTACGACGAAGGCGTCTCGGAGGACGACGAGACGAGTTGATATCGACGGCCTCGAAGAAGCTCGGCCGCGACGCCCTCGTCCAATCGGCAAGGTACTTGGAGGGTATCCGACGCTACCACGATCGCAACGTCAAGGAACGCTCCTTCAACGTTGGAGATCTTGTCCTCCGCCGTATCCGAACACGGAAGGACTTCACAAGCTCGGCTCCCCACGGGAAGGCCCCTTCACCGTGGCTAAGGTGACCGGGGCCGGGCTCCTACCGCCTCCAAACACTTGAAGGCGAAGAAGTCAACAACTCGTGGAACGTCGACCGGCTCCGTCGATTCTACGCCTAGTCTACACGACTACTCGGGGGTTCATGTCTACATGACTCCATCAACTCCCCTCGCCGCGAGCGACCCTCCGGTCCCGGCTCCAAGTCTCCGGACTACTCTCCTCCGGTCCGCCCCCGTGCGGCTACCTACGGACCCCGGGCCGCAACGAGCATCAAGGACTCTAGCGGCGGTCTACCAAGAGACCACACTCCAAGATCCGGCCCCGCACGGCTACCTACGGATTCGCGATCCGGCCTACACGGCTACCTACGGATCACTCGGCGCAAGCGGCTACCCGCTCCGGCGCTACTTAGTCGTAAGCGGCCTCCGGTCCGGGCGACTACTTGTAATTACGGCCCCGGCCACCCGTGTGTACTTCTTCGTAATAAAGCTTGATTGTTTATCAACTTCTTTACCGTCTCGCTCCCCGCGACGGGACTACTAAGCCGAGTACTACCACTCGCACCTACTCCACGATGGGCGCTCCGCACTCTGAGATCGCGGTTACGAGTACTCATTGATGGAACACCACATTTCATTGATATATGAAAAAGTTCATTACAACTGTTTCCTATACAACTACGGCTACTAGCTATCTATGCAGGGCTACCGGAGGTTCAACTTATCGGCTACCGCTCCGCGATGGGAGCCATCTCGCTCCAAACAACTGCGCATCGCTCATCCGAGCGGTTGGCGGCTACCCCGCCGGCGACTACCTCCACGGGGCCTTCGGGAAGTACGACTTCATGAAGGCCAGGCACTCGCTTCGGGATTGACTTGGCCATGTGCTTCACGTAGGCGGCCGGCGGCTTGGCGCCTCACGAAGTCGATCCGCCAACGGTGCGATCTTGGGGCCGCCCGGTGCGGCACCGGGAGCCTCGCGATCGGGAGGGCGGCCTCTTCAAGGTCCTTCGACCGGGGCCCGAGCGCCTCGCACTCTTCGTTCAACTTCGCAAAGATTTGTAGCAGCTTGACGAGGTCTCTATCGATGCAATTCGCAACTCCATGTGCTTCTCGCACTCGAAGGACGAGCTCCTTGTAGTCGAGCTCAAGTACCGGCGGGCTTCTTGCTCCCGTAGAAGAGATTCTTCATGCCGATCTCCGAGCCTTTCGGCCGCTCCACCCGGCCTTCGAGTTCGCAACACCGAACACAACAACGGGTCGAGCTTGACGACTCCCAACAAGTACCCGACAAGCCAAGAGACATACCTTTATTCTTGTTGCGGAGGCCTTTGTTCTTCCGCACCGGCTCGTCGCCCTTCGCCCGCAAGTCCATCACATCGTTGTGGTACTTGGCGAAGGCGGCGTCAAGCTTCGATCGCATGGCGGCCGCGTGCTTCCTCGACTTCATGAGCCGCTCCTCCGAGGCTTCGGCTCGCGAGCACCGTGTCGCCGTAGCCTTGCAATAGATTCGACTTCTCGCGGGATCGTTCCGCGACGTCCCGCACAAGACAAGTTCAAGTCAAGCGAGTACTCAACGCAAAGGGCCGACTACTAGGGAGGCAACGGCCACGTACCTTCATCCACCTTGTTCGGCTCGCCGCATCGCCTCCGGATGCCGCGCCAACACCGCCGGCTCGACGAGATCGTCGGCAAGCGCCCTCAATCCCGCCACGGCTACTCGGCGTAGCCTCCGTCATTGGCGCCGAGCGGATAGGCTCCGCGTCTTGGATCTCGGGGGATCGGATCGCCACCTCCAGGGCAACCCCTGGCGACGTGGTAGCCGCCTCCCCCTCGGCGGACTTCTCGACGGTCTCCCCCATGGGCTCGGGGGCTCCTACCGCAGCCTCTGGGGCTTCTGGTGTCAACTCCTGCATGGGCACCCCTGCGGGGATGTCACCTCCTTCGGCGCCTGTCACCAAGGAACACGCGCATCAGTATCTACGACTACTCTTTTTGGGGCTCTACAGCTTCAGGAGGAGTACTCACCTTCAACTACGACCGCCTCTGGCAGCGGCGCTTCGGCAGCTGGGGGCTCGGTCGCGGCTTGGGCTTCTGGAGCGGGCTCCTCGACGGGCGGCGCGACCTTTTCTCGCCTCTCCGCCGCCGTGGGCTCCTCTCGCTCCCAGCTCAAGTCCGTGGATTTTCTGTACAAGTATCCACAGAGGGTCGTCAGATAAAATCGGCTACTACAATGAGTACTACTCATGAAGGCGTGGTACTTACAAGTTCGACCGGACGATAGTCACGGCCGAGCACCGAGGATGCCGGCGATATCAACCGGTCCACCCTCGGCGGGCGTTTCTTCCTCCGCCTCTCCGACTACCGCCTCCTCCACGGCGGCGGCGGCGGCGCGACGTTTTCTCGCACCCCCGCGGCTTCCACCTCTTCAACGGCGGCGGTCGCGGGTACTCGCTCCCTTCGGGGCGGGGGGGCCGGCGCCCCGACCGCGCCGAAGTTCTTCGACAGGGGGGGGGCTGGACTTCGGCTTCCGGCCCGGTCCCCCCCACCGTGGGCCACATGCCCTCATCGCCTTCCTCCACGGCCCGGTGGCGGCCTCTCTCCGCACACAAGGACGACTACTCGTCAGCACCGTACTCGATCACTGGGTACTCGACTACTCTGCTCAAGATGGCTTACCTCCGGAGGCGTGGTCTCTGAGACCCTCATCTTCTTCGCCACCCGCTTCTTGGCGGGGTTGCGCGGCTTCCTCGGCGGCGCAGCAAGGCTAGCCTCCAGGCTAGCCGGAGGGTCTTGGATGAGAGGTACATGAGGCAAGCCCGGGACGGCTAAACCTCGACCGGTACCGGAAGCGGTCTTGCGGCCGTTTCCTCGTCTTCTTCGTCATCGGAGGTATCCTCCACGATGACGGGATCATCGTCGTCTCCGACTACTCGGCGCTCCTTCACCTTCTCCACCGTTGGGATCTCAATTCCGCTCGGTGGTGGCCGCGGCTCGGAGACAAACCGCTTCACATCATTCCTCGCGCAAAAGACACAAAAGCGTCGCAACTCGCTACAAGTGCCTACTACTCGACGAGGGGGGTACGGCTACTTACCTCGTTGGGCGGGCGCGCGGCGAGTACTCCTCGACAGGCACGCCGTGTACTCCGCATGTCCTTGAAGATCCTCGACAACCTATCGATGATGTCGTTGTCCTCAATTTCGCCCCCGCATCCGCGACGTGTCGTCGTCGCCGGAGTACTCGAAGCCCATCGTATCCCTCGCCATCGGCGGCCGGATCCGCGCTTCATGAAGCCGAAGGCCACGTGTTCGGCCCTCGGCCCCGCATCCCGCGAGTCTTGATGCGCGCTAGCAACTCCGGGAGCCGGAGCCCCTCCCCGCATGGTGGGCTCCGTGTTCCACCACTCTTGGTGCCCGGGCCGCCGCCCGCCGGCTTCGGTAGCTCGGGATGGTGGTTCGTGATGTAGAACCACCTCGTCTTCCGGTCGGTGTTGGAGTCCACGAGCTTGTACGCCGTGCTCGCTCCGCGGCATCCTCCCTCGCCCGGATCCCGCTCCTCCGACTACTGCGGGGTTGGAGGCGCCGGGCCGCGGCTTCACGCGGAAAAACTTCCGAAGAGAATCCAGGTGCGGTTTGATTACCAAGAAAGCTTCGCGAAGTGGACGAAGACGGAAGTGTGGAAGATACCGTTGGGGTTCAAGTTGAGGTACTCGATGCCATAGTACCTGAGAAGCCCCTTGAAGAAGTCACTCGCTGGGAGCGCAAGACCGCGCTCCACGAAGCGCGAGAACATCGGGATCTCGTCTTGTGCCTTCTCCATTGGATAGGGATCTCCCGCGGCGGATCTCCACATGTCGATCTCGCTTCTCCCTGATGAACCCGCCGTTCAACGGGGTCGCAAGTCTTCGGTCTTCACCTTCGATTTTTTCCACTCGCGGCTCGGGCCGCGCGCGCGGTGGAGACGTGGGCGGCGCCGCTCCGGCGCCGCCGCGGCAGCCTCTCGCATGGCTCCTCTTCTTCCCGCCGGCTTTCGACGTCTTCGACGGGGGACGGCTTCATCCTCCAAGAACAAGGAGTCTTCACTCGCACCCGCTCGGGGGATACCCCTACGGCTTTCGGGTGGCGATGCGCTCGGATCTACTACGGCGGCGTGCTCGCCGGGAGTGGATCTACTTCAAGATTCAAGTGGCGAATGATTGCGGCTCACTTGGGTGAAAAACCCTAAGGGTTTCGGCTTGTATTTGTAAGCCAAAACGCCTCCGTAACGGCGGCCGAATGAGCCCACGCGCGGCCGACTCGGCGGCCGCACGTGACTCTTCGTATTCTACTAGTCGACGCGCCTCATCTCGGGGGCTCGGCTAGTTCTACTCGACTACCTGGGACGCGGCTAGTCTCAAGAGCATCTCAGGACACATTTTTCAAGAAGACCCTTCAATTCGAGAGGAAGTACTCGACTCAAGGCTCGGGGGCTCCGTGCCACGTGTCCTTCGGTTTTTTCTCTCCGGATTTTTCGGGATTTTCTCGCCAAGACTTCGGATAGATCCTCAGCCAGAGCCCGCGGCTCGAGGCTCGGGGGCTACTCCATGTGGATGGCGGTCTCGCAAATCGCATCTTCTTGACGGCTCCGGCTTCAAGACAAGGCAGGCATTTTCGAAGACCTTCGAAGGCAGATTTCAAGGACGCTTGGGACTACTCGAGAAGACTTCAAGATTGCTCAAACATCAGCTGGAGTACATTCCAGCCTCGGGATGCTTCGACTACTCTTGAGGACTTTTGACTTGTAGCACTCAGGGACGCTTGAGGACTACTTGCTAAGGCCTTCAAGACTACTTGAAGCTATCCTTCTCGACTACAAAGTACTCGGGGGCTTGTCGTATGGACCTCCCTGGGCCCACTACCTCGGTGGGTACCAGGACCGACTACTCGGTGGGCCCCTGGGACTACCCGCTTGCGCTACACGGCACCCGAAGGCGTGGAGCACAAGGACAACACAGGAGTAGTACTCGGTTAGGACTCGTACACGTTCCGCACCGTGTAGAGGTCTCCTAGACGTACTCGACTAGTACTCCTTCCCTACTCCGACTTGTAACCCCGCCTCCCGACTATATAAGGCGAGGCGGGGACCGATCTCGGGATCACCTCATCCATTCTCAACTCACGGCGCACTATTACACCATCCCGTAATCGTGCCCTATCAATCCGTAGCTACGCAAAGCATACGAGACGTAGGGTATTACGCACCTCGCGGCCCGAACCTCGTCTAAATTGTGTGCCACGTGCCTCTTCCTTCGAGTTACCGATCTCGGCGAGTCACATTCATCTACTTCGGGTACTCCCCGTAGTAGGTTGCCGGTCCAAAACACCGACACCCTCGACTATCGTCAAACCGGTTATGCTTAAAAAAGCTCTGCGTGCATCTTCCCCTTACATGGAATGGATGCTTAAGTGCTTATTACCTCAAATCCTACGACATGCAAATCAATGATTTAATGTCAGACTTCAGTCATTCTAACCTCTGTAAAGGCACTCTCAACTCAGACTCTATGACAGAGTCCATGTCTATTAATTAGATTGCCAAGTAGGCAATTTGCTGACATGGCAGGACATTAATTAAGGAGAGAGGGGAAATCTGAGGAAACGACCTATAAACAAGAAACGACGTCGACGTCTACCTAGTCTTCGAGGTCCTTCGCGCCCCCCTGCCTGATCCCGTGTGCCCGCCATCCCCCCGCACCGTGCGAACCCAAAGATTGGGCTGCAAGAGATCACCCTTCCCGCACTGCCGCTAACGTGGCCTCCCCGTCCGGTGCGCCGCACAGCACCGTCGCCGGTCCTCGCGTGCTGCCATGGGCCTCGGGGTCGCCATGGAGAGAGCTGCCTGTCAGGTGACACCAGCTCGATTCGCCTGCGGCGCCAAGCTCGATTCAGCAGCGCTAGGCTCGATTCGACGGTGCAGGGTTTTGATTCGGTCGTGGTGACCTCCAATTCAGCTCGTGCCGTCGGAGCAAGGCCTGATTCGCGCGCGAGGTCCTGATTCACCGCTAGAGAGGAGGGGGCGACTTCAGCTCGTCGGCGAGGATGGTGACTTGGTGAGCGAGATCGAGTGACTGCCGATGGTGGATCGGCAGGCCATAGGCCGTCGATATGGAGGAGGCCGTGAAATTTACCATCGTCATGATGGAGCATCCACTCCGAGGTCACATCATACCAAGAAATTGAAACAATCCTTGCTAACTAAGAACAAAATCTGATGGCTATTTATTCGCTACTCGTGCAAATGGATCCCATTCGACAAAATACACATGTGCAGAAATAGCTTCATCTCGTGCCGCCGCTGGAGAGCAAGGGGCGGCCTCAACTTGCGTCGCTGCCGGAGAGAAGAGGCCGGCCTCCGCGGGCGCCCCTGCAAGAGAGGAGGGGCCGACCTCTGTGGGCGCCGCCGCTGGAGAGAAGGGGCCGGCCTTTGCGCGCGCCGTCATCGAAGAGTAGGCCGACCTCCGTCCTGCGCAAGCTGCCGCCAGAGAGGAGGGCCGACCTCCACTCCACCCTGCTCTGCTTTGGTGGTAAATCACATAGAAATATGCCACAACTGATCAGTTCCTCTTGTGCTCACTAATAAATATTTGTATCTATAGAATCTATTATTTCAAATTTTGCATTGGAAAGTATAGTTTCTTGTGACAGAGTCTACAAAATATGGACTCTACGTATAGAGTCTGGGTTGGGAGTGCCCTAACTGTGTTTGTTTGCCAGCACGTGTTCCTTTGCATTGTTTATTTGTTGATGAAAATTACACACAACCGTAACACCAAGAGGTATCACGTTATCCTACTTTCACACAAGTAGCTAGGATGGATCTCCTCTCTTTTCATGCAGTAACCTAGATGAGATTTGAATTTCGAGAGGACACACGTACATGATGCATGCAAATTGTGTACTTCACGCACAAACCGGATTCCTTTTATTAAATTCACGCCGGAGAACATATATATGGGTCACATATGCTGACTAGAATATATGCTACCTATAGCTAGCTGATGACCACTGCTGATCAAATCACACATAGAAGGGAACCAGCATGAAGCAGAGGTTGACAACGCATGCATGTAGCAGAGCTCGTAGTAGACACCTGCCTATCTAGTTCAACTGTGACCACCTAGCACAGTTGGCTGCAGTATGGGGTTGACCCTACAAAGACCGGCGGATCCGAGGGGGGGGGGGGGGGGGCTGGAGCCCCCCTTGATCTCCCGCACCTGCTCGCTACGGTCCTAAGCGGGATCTGAGGGGGTTTGGGGGGGGGGCTGGAGCCCCCCTTGATCTCCCGCAGCGGTCCCAGACGAGCACGATGCAAGAGGTGGTGCCCCAATTCACGAGCAACCTGGGGGTGCGCATATTGCTCGAGATCAGGACCGGGAGTTCTGGTGCTTGCGCTCCCAGCGCCGAAACACCACGGTGCGGATATGAACGAATCGCTCGGCCTCACAGATGGCGAGATGAAGAGTGCTAGTGGAAGTTGGTGCTTGAGGTGTTCGTCCGCGCCACCGCAGAAGTTGGCGAGCGCATTTAGGTGTGACAGTGCCTAGTGCCTGCTTCTTGCTGATGGGCAGAAAGTCCATACCTCTGAACCCCACCTCCTTCCCTAACAGGTTGCTGTAGCCGCCGCCATAGTTGAGCAGAGTGGACGACGGGATCTAGGCCTCAGGGCAGATGAAAAGTTGTTAACTGCAATTGCACGCTCGCGGGCAATGGAAAAAATATCTATTCACTGTGGACCGCTCACAACTACACACGCGTCCAATAAATAGTTAGAGTTGGTGGGGCAAAACAAGATTCCATTGACATAGCCTAGTAATTTGGATGGACTTTTTGGATTTTTATTTTTTTCAACCCTGAATATTCGTAATATTCAGTGGTGAGATGTACATTTGCCGCTTGTTAATTCAGTACATGATACATGTACCAATGTATGAGGAAGTACCGTTGGTTGGCAAAAGTTTGTTGGTACCTCCTTTCCCGGAAGTACCTTGCTCATTATAGTTAAATCAATTTATCAAAGTCAAACATGTATATTGCATGTATCACACACGTACCAACATATCATATTGAATTATCACACAATAATACACCACTCTTGATTGAGCTTGAGGTTACAACAGAATGTAAAAATAAGTATAATCTGGATCCCATTTTGACAACTTACAATTTGTTAAACTAAAAATATTTAGTAACATTAATCCTTACTTTATTTCAACCAAGCTCAAGACTGCGTATGTAAATTCTAATTTGTCCAAATAATAAAGAGCAAGATGTCACAATGTAAACGTTGATTGTGAAGCAATATCCTGTATATCACTAGTCACACAAGAGGCGACGCCCACAAACCATCAGCAGTACACAAAAACCGCAAGCTTGTGGTGGTGTGTTCTTCTACATCTCTTAAAATATCGTAAAGACAAATAAAAATATACTCATCACATTTTCACACATTTCCTGTTCCATCTATACTCTGCTTCACATGACCTTCAGAAAACTAAAAATGCAAAGCCATACCCCAGCTTATCAACAAACATGCATTGCGGTTTTTAAAATCCAACTAACAGCATGAGCATTTGCAATCCAAATCAAACCATGCATTCGGCTAGAGTTGGAAATGTAAAAAAATGGGTGGCTTGGAACCGATTAATTTGAGCAAAATCCCTGAACACTTATGAATAGGAAAATTGCTGAAAATCCCACCAAACGAGCATATATTTCAGATTCGGCCAATGAATGGGAAATGTACCAAAGTCTGAGAACTAATGTACTGAAGCACAAATCTGAGAAATTAATACTCGACTAGCCAATGAAATAGCAACCGCCTTCCCTGATCGCCAGCAACATCAACTTGTCTCCGTCTAATGCAGAGCAGATCGACAAACAACAAAAAATAAATCTTTTCCGAACATGAACGAAAAGAAAACCAAGAAACAAGAAAAAGGGAAGCACACATCACAACACAGGCAAGAGGATTGGGTGGTAGGGGGCTCTCTTTCCTCCTCCCTCCTTCTTAGTGGTAGGGGGCTGGAGCCCCTCCCCCCAGACCCACCGCCGCCGCCGCCGCTGGGTCCAGGGCCTTCGCACTAGTGCCGCCCATCGTTCCGCCCTTTGTCCAAAGCAATCGCGCGTCGTCGGAGGACTTCTTGGTGCAGCTTTGAAGTCATCATTCCTGTTGGCGTCGTCTAGGCAGGGCAAAATCAGACATTGATCCAATGCTAGCGGCCATGACGGGAGCTGCCCACCACCGTAACCCCGCCGACCGAGGAGACGGGTGTGCACATTGCCATCCGATCCCCTGGACCGCTGACTACGGAGGTGGCGGCGGCCATGACACGAAGCGCCACATCCACCGCTCTACTCGTGGGGCCCATGGATGTAGCCGTCGTCAGGCGCATTGTAGCAGATCTGGATGCCGTCTCGACATGCCTCTTCGTCGCACGCATGTTGGTGGTGTGGAGCCTGGAGGGAGTTGTCGGAGGTATTGTTGTAGTTGTCGCAAATGTAGAAGAAGCTGACGAATGAGGTGCGGACGCCGGCGGATCTGTCACCACCGCCACCACATCTCGACTTCGCACCGCCCGATCTGTCACCCCCATTGTCGAACCTGCCCTTAGTGCAACCAGATCCAGCAGCAGCATCACCACCCGTCAGGCCTATCGCCTCCGAAGCCGCGTCGCATCCGTCACCGCAACCAAGTCGACGCGGTGAAAGGATCGAGGCAATGTGGCCTAGAGGGGGGGGTGAATAGGCCCGCACACGAATTTAAACTTTTTCTCGCGAAAACAAGTGTCGGACCTCGGAACCTCCGAGATTATTCTCGGAACCTCCGAACGAGGCGGCCTCCGAGAATAAACTCGGAACTTCCGATAGCCTGTTAGAACGGAGCACAATTAACAAGAGCTGCAAGAAACTTGAAGGAAACCAGATCTACTAAATTCTAAGAGGTACTTAGGACCTAGCAAGAAGATTTCTAAGCAAAGTACAAGCTAGCAAGGCACCACAAAGTAGATCGGGAGCAAACCCTAATAGATCTAGTCAAGCACAAGCATGAACAAGTAAGCAAATGAGAACACGCATGAGACAAAGATTTATCCCGTGGTTCGCCTCGCCACAAAGGCTTGCTTACGTCCACGTTGTTGAGGAGGCCACCAAAGGCTCGGACAACAAAGGTCAACTCCTCTCTCACACCTATCACTTTGGGTAATAGGTGGAGGCTTTCCACTAGAATCACAAGGGGTAATACAAACACCTTGGAGCTTCCACAAATCGGTTTGGAGAGCTTCCAAGAACCTCTATCCGTCTAGGAGCAAGGCTCCAAGAGTAATAGATCCACCAAGCTTGCTAGGGTTCTTCCAAGTGCTCAAGTTTCAAGGGAGAAGGGATTGGCTCACTAACTCACTTCAAGAAAACCACTCTCAATCAATGCTAGGCAAGGATTTGGAAGAGAGTAGGTTAGGAGTGAATGCAAGGTGAGAGAAAACAAAAGAGGAACGGCGTTTCCGAGCCGAGGAGGAAGAAGATAACCGTTGGGGGACCGTGGGGTATAAATACCCCTAGATCCGAAACGATAACGGCTATATTCCGCAGTTCGGAACCTCCGAGAAAAATCTCGGAACCTCCGACTTTTGAAAACTCGCAGATCGTAGCCCGTACGGTCGGAACCTCCGAGAAAATCTTCGGAACCTCCGAACAAAGAAACAAACAGAAGCAAAACAAATTTCAGAGCAGTTACTTCCCTTGGGGTGAGGATTAAGGTTTAAGAAAGATGGATCATGAGCACTTGAAAACCACCCTAACTCACCATTAGTATCCCTCTTGATAGTACGGATTGTCCTATACTCAAATTCAAAAGATAAAATAAATAAACTCCTTCAAGTAGCATAGGCAATCTTCTTTGTAACAAGTTGAGGGGTCTCCAATCAATCTTTTGCACCCGTGATAATAACTTTATGCCGCACAACAAACTAAAAGGCTCATTAGCTCTTTAATTGTGTGGTCAACATCACCAAAACCCTCATAGGGCTTGATTGCACTTACAATCTCCCCCTTTTTGGTAAATGTTGACAACCCAATTAAAGTTTACAATTTAATTTGAAAGATTGAGCTTTTGATGATTTGAGTACAAGTCTCCCCCTCAATGTATGCATGTGCCTTTTGAATAGGAAAAAATGTCATAACCGACAATTAAATTGCATACATTGTGAGTAAAAGTGACAAGAAAGTTGTACTCAAGTCATCGAGGGGTGCAAAAGAAGTGTAGCAGATAATACGTGATACATATGCCATGTGAGAACACTCAGAGAGTTATCTGTTAGCAGAGTTCGGAACCTCCGAGAAAGTTTCCGGAACCTCCAGGGATTGGAGCCTCCGGAAAAATTCTCAGAACCTCCGAGGTCTGCAACAGATACTCCAACAGATAACAATACCACCCAGGCAAAACAACAGATAAGACCAGAAAATAGCAGCTAGATAAGGATAAGAGCATTCAACACATCTAGCCCTATTACATCCATCACACAGTTTTAAAGTTTTGCAAATCCCCTACAACCATGACCAGATCCTGCTTGCCAACAGAGGCAAGCTAAATGTTTTACAGCAGTTCACCAAAATACCAGCAGGAGTTTATGAGAGAAGTTAGCACTCTCATCTCACCAAAAGAACAAAAGAATTTCGTGGTTAGCAAAGCCATCGAAGGAGCTCCAGGTCTTCAGATGCTTCTCAATCTTCATCTCTCCCCCTTTGTCAACAATTTAACAAAAAGGAAAGAAAAGAAGAGAGGAAGTGGGAACAGAACCTAGAGAAGTCACTCCTCATCACTGAAGTCAGAGTCCTCCTCTTCTGCTTCAGGGACAGTGCTGTCGGAGCCAAGGTCAGATCCAGATGACAGATCTATGGGTCTTCTGACAGGCCTCCCAGCAGCGGCCTTTCTTCTGAGTCTTGTACCAGATGAGGACCCCATTGCCTTCTTGCCTGCAGCCTCTTTCCTCAGCCTGGCCATTTTTGCACCAAGTGGTTCTTCATCTTCTTCATCTACAGCAAAGTGGGCAGCAGGAGTATCCTCAGCCATGGGAGTAGCAGGCTCCTGCTCACCCTCATCCTCACCGGTAGTGTACTGCGGAAAATCGGGGAAGAGGGGAGGAGGATGGTGCATGGCATCAAAGGACGGTCCCCGGTGCTTTAGCAACTGTTCATGTCTTCCCTAAGCTCAAAAGCCGATGGGAAGTCCATCTCGCGATACCTCCGTGTGTCCCTAACCATCCCTCTCGCCTTGTGCAAACCAAAGCAGGCATGGGAGCCCCGCCGGATCCTTCTTCTCCTACCGCCGGACCGGATCCGGATGGCTTGGTGCCGGCCTTCTTGAGGATGTGCTCCTCCACAATGTGTCGCTTCTTCGATGCCGCCATCGCTTGACTTGATAGGATGCATGCTCAACATCTTTCTTGTAGCTGACCCCAGAAACCATCTCTATCATGTACATAAGATAAGGGGCATAGGGCAGGTTGCACCTCCCACTCTCTCGTCACTTCTACCAGGTTGTACCAAATAAATCTGCTCACAGAGAATGGCCTAGCTCCAGGCAGCAGCCTAGCCAACAGGTTTGGTGCAAACCTCCTAAGACTTGTTGAGTCACCGCCCCCCTTTTGGGTAAATGGTTTCCCGAACATATTGTTGAGCACATAGAACACAGATTTCGGAGAGCGTGGTGGAGCCATCAGCCAGCTCCTCATACTCATAAGCTGCAGCAATTTTGTTGGGGTTCATGTGGGCCTCAAAATGGATGATATCAGCTTCCCTGTCCTCCTTGCTGAACCCAAACAGCCTAGCAAAAGTAAGGAAATCTATTTTGTAGTGTACTCCTTCTGTCATCCAGTGGATAGTTTCCTTGTTGTCTTCATGAAAGAATGTGGCATGAAACTGAGCTAAAACCTCTATGTTCCAATCATACTTGAAACTCATGATGTCCCTCATCCTATACTTGTCAACCAAATCCAAAGACCTCCTCCTTGACGGGTTCCTCTCGCCGCCTCCAAATGGGTGAAATCTATCCACTTCATCTTGATTAGTTTCATCTTGGTGTTAAGGACAGTCTCATAGAACTTAAAGTGAAAGACAGACCAAAACCTGTAGTCAATGGCTGCCATCTTGGGGTTCACATAGGGATTTTCTTCTCTTGCTTTCTTGACCAAGAAACCAGCTCCATCATAGTTGGTGTGCTCTATATATACTGAGTTGTCATATTTGGTTGGAGGATGCCTTTTGAGTAGCCCCTTGTGGTACTTGAGGTAGGTTGAGTCTATCTCTCCTAAGGGCATGTCATCTTCTAGCTCTATAGGAATGGTTTTGCCTTCAGTCCCTCCATTATCATCCACATGGGCAAGACACCCCGAGCCTCCGCCTCCCGACAACCGCCACCTCTCGCCCCTCCTAGGAGTGGCCTTTCCTCCGCCGCCACCGTCCCCCGCCGTTGCTCTTGCTGCTAACTTGAAGGCCCTCTCACCAGCAGGTGTCTCAAAAGGAGGCCTCTGCCTCTTGGTGTAGGTCTTGTCCACAGGAGTGCCAGACATCTGAAGAGAGACAAGTGAACAGCAGATAAGAGTGGGATCAGGGCTGGTAAGGATAGAGGAACAAGATTAGCATGATGTTCAATTGATTATTCTTCAGTGGAATTTTGAATCACAGACTGTCACTTGTTAGTACAGACATCGGAACCTCCGAGAAAGTTTCCGGAACCTCCAGGGATTGGAGCCTCCGGAGAAATTCTCGGAACCTCCGAAGTCAGTGTACTAACAGAGGACAGTCCTGTTGATTCAACTTTCAACTGAATATTGATCAATAAAGCAAGCATGACTCAAATTAGCTAGGACAGGTGAAAAAGGATGTTACAGGTGAAGTGAAGTTCAGTGGAACTTTGAATCAAGGTCAGCCTACAGTGGGTTACAGGGTTCGGAACCTCTGAGAATTTTCTCGGAACCTCCGAGCCTCTGGCAACCTTACTGCATTCTCACATTTTGATTCAACTTTCAACTAAACCTAGCTCTACTTGCAACGCAGGCAATTAGGAACAGGATAGATAGGCAACATTCTACCAGATTCAAGATTTAGAACCCTAAAAGCATGCAGATCTAGGAAGTTAGGGTTAGAGTTAGGATTAGGATACGGCCACTGAGTACCTTGATTGGGATCAAGGAGAGGGACGATGCAGATCTTCAACTCTTGTGCACACCAGAGAATCAATGGAACGGGTGCGGATTGGAACCTTCTTCTTCCTCTCTGTACGGGATCCGAGCGATCCCTCCCTTGGCACTCTCCAGCAGCGACCCACGAACGAGGGAGGCGGCTCAGCTTCACGCGGGTAGCCCGCAAAAGGTGTGGTCACCGGCGGCGAGGGAAGCGGCGGCGGTGAGGCGGTGAGGCGGTGGAGAGGATGGTGCGGTTTCGCGTCGGGAGAGAGAGGAGGAAGCGGTGAAAGTAGATCTGAGTGGGTTGACCGCGGTGAAAAGGGAAAGGCTGGTTTTACCCTAGGTAAGGAATATTCCGCGAAGATGCTTTATTCCCCTTTGACTCCCCTTCGGTTGAGACTGAGAGCTGAGTCTATAAAGATTGGAGCTTCCGAAGATTTTCTCAGAACTTCTGAGGCCCGGAGCCTCCAAGGATTTTCTCGGAGCTTCCGAAAAATTAAATTCCAGAGACAGCTAGCTTCTACTCCCTTATAGATTTTGAACTTTCTATCAACTGAGATTCTTAGGCCATGGTACCCTTGACTCAAGTGGCTAGAAAACAAGCAATCACACACACAACTATAGCCACTTAAGACAAGTTAGGGATAAGCAAATAGATTTTAAAAAAACCTTTGAGATAGAGTTTTCACACACATTTTTCAAACAAGATTTTCAGAAAATACTAACAGATTTGAAGCAAACAAATATGGCATGCTAGAGATCAAACCACGCAACGAGAATCAAGAATATTTAGTTCATTCCTTAAACTACAAAACCTTGACTCATCGAGAGGTTTAGTGAAGATATCGGCTAGTTGTTTGTCGGTGCTCACATGACTTAAAACGATATCTCCTTTGGCTTCGTGGTCTCTCAAGAAGTGATGACGGATGTCTATATGTTTTGTGCGAGAATGGCTTACGGGGTTGTTTGCAAGCTTTATGGCACTTTCATTGTCACACAAAAGTGGGATATGGGAAAAGTGACATCCGTAATCTTTTAAGGTTTGCTTCATCCAAAGTAGTTGAGCACAACATGCGCCGCTGCAACATACTCGGCCTCGGTGGTGGAAAGGGCTACTGAGTTTTGCTTTTTAGAACTCCAAGACACTAGAGACCTACCAAGGAATTGGCAAGTCCCCGATGTGCTCTTTCTATCTACTTTACAACCGGCATAATCGGAATCCGAATAGCCAAGTAGATCGAAAGTGGAGCCCTTAGGATACCACAAGCCAAGGTTAGGGGTATGCACTAGATATCTCAAGATTCTCTTTACGGCCATGAGATGGCACTCTTTCGGGTTAGCTTGAAATCTAGCACACATGCACACACTAAGCATAATATCCGGCCTAGATGCACATAAGTAAAGAAGAGAGCCGATCATGGAGCGATATACCTTTTGATCCACGGATTTCCCTTCTTCATTGAGGTCCATGTGTCCATTAGTAGGCATTGGAGTCTTGATGGGCTTTGCCTTATCCATGTCAAACTTCTTTAACATATCCCTTGTATACTTGGTTTGACATATGAACGTCCCTTCTTTAGCTTGTTTGATTTGAAATCCAAGAAAGAACTTGAGCTCACCCATCATGGACATCTCAAACCTCTTTGTCATCACCCTACTAAACTCTTCACAAAAAGTTTCATTAGTACTACCAAATATTATGTCATCGACATATATTTGGCATACAAAAATATGACCATCAACTTTTCTAGTAAAGAGAGTAGCATCGGCTTTGCCTATCTCAAAGCCTTGCTTAAGCAAGAAATCCTTAAGGCACTCATACCATGCTCTTGGTGCTTGCTTTAGCCCATAGAGCGCCTTATGGAGTTTGTAGACATGATTAGGACGCTTGGGATCTTCAAAACCCGGTGGTTGCTTAACATATACTTCTTCGGAGAGTGGTCCATTGAGAAATGCACTCTTGACATCCATTTGATAGAGCTTGAAGTCATGATGGGCAGCGAAAGCTAGTAAAAACCGAATTGCTTCAAGTCTTGCTACCGGTGCATATGTCTCTCCAAAGTCTAGCCCTTCAACTTGGGTGTATCCTTGAGCAACCAATCTTGCTTTGTTCCTAGTCACGACGCCAAACTCATCTTGCTTGTTCCGAAAGACCCATTTGGTGCCAATGATGTTTGTATTTGGTCTTTCTACCAACTCTCACACTTGGTTTCTTTCAAAGTTGTTCAACTCCTCTTGCATAGCCATCACCCAATCCGGATCCTCGAGAGCTTGCTCTACCTTGGTTGGTTCAAGAGAGGAAACAAACGAGTAAAATGCACAAAAATTCTTAAGACGAGAACGCGTTGTTACCCCTCTCCTTATGCTCCCAAGAATATTGTCAACGGGATGATCCCGTTGAATGACTTGATGTACACGAGGATGTGATGGTCCAAGAGGTTGGTGTAGAGGTTGATCTTCATCATCTTCATCAGCTTGGGGCTCAGATGTACTTGCTTGAACATCCCCTTGCTGATCAATTTGCTGGTTCAGGGTGTCTTGTTGTGTTGAACTTCCGGACCCGGAACCTCCGGAGAATTTCTCGGAGGTTGGATTCCGAGTGTCGGTTCCTCGAACCTCCGAGGAAATTCTCGGAACCTCCGAAGTCCGCACTCGCTCCCGAACCAGGTGGCTTCGGCCCTTCGAGTGGTGTTGAGGCTTGTGCTTGGTTTTCATCTTCTTCTTGTGCCTCAACCGGTCTAACATCACCTATGGCCATTTGCTTGATTGCTTCACAAGATGGCTTCTCTTTACCTACAACATTCAAATCAACTTGCTCCACTTGAGAGCCATTAGATTCATCAAAGGTCAAATCTACCGTGACTTCAATCCTCCCGGTGGTTAGATTGAAGACTCGATAAGCATGCTCATTTGGACCATAACCAAGAAGAAATCCTTCGTCAACCTTTGGTGCAAACTTAGAGGTTCGGGGCCTCTTGTTTAGAATGAAACATTTGCACCCAAACACTCTAAAGTAAGACACCTTGGGCTTTTTACCGGTAATGAGCTCATAGGAGGTCTTCTTGTGAAACTTGTGAAGATAGAGGCGGTTGATTGCATGGCAAGCCGTGTTGATAGCTTCGGCCCAAAAGATGTCTTGTGTCTTGTACTCATCCAACATGGTTCTTGCCATCTCGATAAGAGTTCTATTCTTCCTCTCAACCACCCCATTTTGTTGAGGGGTATAAGGTGCTGAAAATTCATGCTTGATGCCCTCTTCATCAAGAAATTCTTCAACATAGGTGTTCGGAACTCCGAGCCATTATCACTTCTCACTTTCTTGATTGGTAGCCCGAATTCCCTTTGTGCTCTTCTAATGAAGGTCTTCACCTTTCCTTGCACTTCACTCTTGTCAAACACAAAGAACACCCACGTGAAGCGAGAATAATCATCAACAATAACCAAACCATATTTGTTACCGCCAATACTTATGTAGGCCACCGGTCCAAATAGATCCATGTGGATGAGCTCCAATGGGCTTGAAGTAGTGAGGATGCTATTTGGTGGGTGAGGTGCTCCTACTTGCTTTCCGGCTTGGCATGCTTTGCAAATCCTATCTTTCTCAAAATGTACATTTGTTAGTCCAAGGATGTGTTCATCTTTCAAAAGTTTGGCCAAGTTCCTCATGCCAACATGGGCTAGACGGCGATGCCAAAGCCAACCCATGCTAGATTTTGCCACTAGACAAGTCTTGGGAGAAACTTTACTTTTGTTGAGATCAACTAGGTAAAGCCTCCCCCTCAAGCGACCCGTGAGGACAATAGAGGAATCCTCCCTTTTTATGATGGACACATCCTTATCCGTGAAGTGGCAATCAAAACCAATCTCACTAAGTTGTGAAACCGATAATAGATTGTAACCCAACGGATCAACATGAAGAACATTTGTAATTGAGTAATTTTGAGATATAGGAATATCACCTACACCGATGACTTCTCCTTTAGTATCCCCTCCATATGCAATGGTTTCCCTTGGTCCTTCCAAATGGAGATAGGATGAGAACATACTCTTTTCTCCGGTCATATGATGTGTACATCCGCTATCAAGCACCCAACTTGAACCACCGGAGGAGTATGCCTACAAAACAATTTAGTTCCTTCTTTTAGGTCCCCAATTTGACTTGGGGCCTTCCACGTTAGCAACCAAAACTTTTGGAACCCATAGTGATCTTTTCACATATATGTTGGACTCATTTCCAACATAAGTGGCAACAACTTTACCAACATTGTTGCGTCTCAACACATAGCTAGGAGGTATGTCTCTAGATGCATGGGCTTTGCTTTTGTTGGGGCTCAAGTTTCTTCTAGGCACCATTGGATGATTTTCAACCCGCATACAAGTGTTAGAGGCCCCGGAACCATCGCTGCTTCGAGTTTTACTCCTTTTCTTTATCCTGTCTTTGCGGTTCTCCCGGAACTTCCGAGAATTTTCTCGGAACCTCCGAGTTGGACCGTCCGAGTCGCTCGGGGCTTCCGGACTCGGAACCTCCGGCTTGGAGGTCGGAACCTCCGGGTCCGGGAGAACAGAAATCCGAACTCTTGAATTCAAGGCATTCTTTTTCCTTGATGATTTTTCTTTCATTGGTCTTGCCACCTTCAATGTATCCAAAGCCTGGATTCTTGCTCTTCTCTAACACTTTCTTCTTGGTGAATCTTGGCCTTTTGTTTTCTTCACCCATGCATCCTTTAGCTATGATTGAGTTCAACCTAGCAACTTCTTTCTTTAAAGCTTCCATGTTAGCAAGGTTAGTGGCATAAGATTCAACATCAATATTATGACATCTATCACGGCCCTTGCTAGTAGAAGCACTAGAGTTGCCTTTTACCTTCGAGGGATGTGAGGTGCTACTCCAAAGGAGGCTATATTGCTCCTCAAGCTCTTCATTCCTCAACTTGAGAGAATCACATTGAGCTTGAGTGACAAGAAGGTCCTCCTTGAGAGTAGCTATGACACTCTTTGCTTGGTTGATTTCCAAAGGCAAAGTCTCAATCTCACTTCTATCGGAGATAATGGTGTCTTGACTTTTCTCTAGTTCAACTATCAACTTAGCCATAAAGTCCCTAGATTGCTCATCCATTTTACGAACAAGTTGGTTAGCTTCTTCGTCACTAGTATCATCACTAGAGTCCATTTCCGACTCATCACTAGGTTGAGGAAAGGGTTTTGGGGCAGTTTTTACCTTCTCACCCTTGGCCATGAGACAATGAATGGAAGTGCTCTCTTCATCATCGGTCAAATTGTTGAACAATCTTGAGGTGGAGGGAAGCTTCTTGATAGCTACGGTTGCAACTTTCTTCCCTTCCTCTTCACTAGAGCTTTCATCCCCGGAGTTCCATTCATGACCAATGTGGGCTTCACCACCATAGTGTCTTCTCTTGTAATGTGGCTTTTGATCTTTCTTGTAGCTCCCTTTACCCTTGTCATTTTCGTTTTCTTTCTTCTCATTAGGACGATCGAAAATAAAGTGCTCGGTACTCCCACAATTGTAACAAGTTCTCTTTTTCTTGCTAGAAAACTTCCTCTTGGCAAACTTGTACCCTTGCTTCTTCAACCCTCTCTTGTAGGTCTTCATGAACAAGGCCATGTCCCCAATCTCAACATGACAACCTTCATCTTCATCTTCACTTGAATCACTTGTGGAGCTCACTACTTCCACCCTATTGGACTTTGACTTGAGAGGCTTGGAAGAAGTGGTGTGCTTGGATGAGGATGAGGGTTTGCTTGACTTGTGAGAGTGGAGAGCCACCTCTTTAACCTTCAAGTTGTTTAACTTAGCCTCCAACTCCCCAATCTTCTTTCTATGTTGGATTTCCTTGTCCATGAGCTCATGTGTGAGAATTCTTCCAAGAACATCATTTGGAGAAAGTTCCTCAAACCTTTTCTTCTCTCTAATCAAGGTGACTAGAGTAGGATTCCTTGGTGCAAAAGCTTCCAACATTACTTTCACAACAAAGTGGTCATCTAACTCATCACCACCTAGACCTCTTATCTTTCCAACAATAACCATCATCCTATCAAACATCTCTTGTGGCCCCTCTCCATCAAAGATAGTAAATCTATTGAGCTCGGCCATCAATATATTGATCTTGGATTTCTTGACCTTGTCAACACCCTCATGTGCAATGTGGAGAATGTCCCAAATCTCCTTGGCAATCTCAAGTCCACTAACACGGTTATACTCTTGAGCATTCAAGGCACTAAGGAGGATGCTTGTAGCTTGACCATTCCTTCTTATGTTGCGTCGGTCAATTGGAGTGAGGTTCCTAAAATCTTTGGGATCTTCAAAACCTACACACACAATATTCCACAATTCCAAGCTTAAGCCAATTAAATAAGCTTTCATCATATGCTTCCATTTGGCAAAATTAGTCCCATCAAATTGGGGTAATTTGCCAAGGGGAATAGTCACTTCATCCTTGGATTTGACATCCAAAGAATCATAGTTAAAGGATACGCTTTTGTAGTCGTTCTTTGCTTTAGACTTCGACTTTGGCTTGATGGTTCGCTTGGGAATTCTTGTGCCGTAGTACTCATCATCATCATCTCCATTCTCACTAGATGATGACGACGATGAGGATGATGAGGATGGTGATGGAGATGGTGAAGGTGTTCTTTTTCTTCTTTTCTTCTCTTCTTTCTTTCTCCTCTTCTTCTTTTCTTGCTTGTCGTCTTCTTTCTTCTTTTCTTCTTCTTCTTCTTTCTTCTTGTTCTCTTTCTTGCTTTTCTTGCTTCCTTCCTTGGAGCCTTCCTTCACAGCCTTTTTAAGCTTTTCAAACTTCTCTTGAGCTGATGTATCGCCCACTTCCGAGGCATCACTTTCGGCCTCGCTTGGTATGTCTTCAAACTCCTCTTCTTCGTGCTTGTCATCATCACTTGCCATATCCTCACACGGTTAGGTGTTTACGAGGATGACCCCGCTTTCCGATACCAATTGAAAGGATCGAGGCAATGTGGCCTAGAGGGGGGGTGAATAGGCCTGCACACAGAATTTAAACTTTTTCTGCGAAAACAAGTGTCGGACCTCGGAACCTCCGAGATTATTCTCGGAACCTCCGAACGAGGCGACCTCCGAGAATAAACTCGGAACTTCCGATAGCTGTTAGAACAGAGCACAATTAACAAGAGCTGCAAGAAACTTGAAGGAAACCAGATCTACTAAATTCTAAGAGGTACTTAGGACCTAGCAAGAAGATTTCTAAGCAAAGTACAAGCTAGCAAGGCACCACAAAGTAGATCGGGAGCAAACCCTAATAGATCTAGTCAAGCACAAGCATGAACAAGTAAGCAAATGAGAACACGCATGAGACAAAGATTTATCCCGTGGTTCAGCTCGCCACAAAGGCTTGCTTACGTCCACGTTGTTGAGGAGGCCACCAAAGGCTCGGACAACAAAGGTCAACTCCTCTCTCACACCTATCACTTTGGGTAATAGGTGGAGGCTTTCCACTAGAATCACAAGGGGTAATACAAACACCTTGGAGCTTCCACAAATCGGTTTGGAGAGCTTCCAAGAACCTCTATCCGTCTAGGAGCAAGGCTCCAAGAGTAATAGATCCACCAAGCTTGCTAGGGTTCTTCCAAGTGCTCAAGTTTCAAGGGAGAAGGGATTGGCTCACTAACTCACTTCAAGAAAACCACTCTCAATCAATGCTAGGCAAGGATTTGGAAGAGAGTAGGTTAGGAGTGAATGCAAGGTGAGAGAAAACAAGAGGGAACGGCGTTCGAGCCGGAGGAGGAAGAAGATAACCGTTGGGGGACCGTGGGGTATAAATACCCCTAGATCCGAACAAGAACGGCTATATTCCGGAGTTCGAACCTCCGAGAAAAATCTCGGAACCTCCGACTTTTGAAAACTCGCGGATCGTAGCCCGTACGGTCGGAACCTCCGAGAAAATCTTCGGAACCTCCGAACAAAGAAACAACAGAAGCAAAACGGTACACGGAGTTACTTCCCTTGGGGTGAGGATTAAGGTTTAAGAAAGATGGATCATGAGCACTTGAAAACCACCCTAACTCACCATTAGTATCCCTCTTGATAGTACGGATTGTCCTATACTCAAATTCAAAAGATAAAATAAATAAACTCCTTCAAGTAGCATAGGCAATCTTCTTTGTAACAAGTTGAGGGGTCTCCAATCAATCTTTTGCACCGTGATAATAACTTTATGCCGCACAACAAACTCAAAGGCTCATTAGCTCTTTAATTGTGTGGTCAACATCACCAAAACCCTCATAGGGCTTGATTGCACTTACACGCGGCCACGGGAGGCTGCAACTATTACGCCACTGTGAGACATGGGTACCCCTGGGTCCCCACCGACCAGGCCCACGGCCGTCCCCGATAAGCGGGTCCGGCCTACCACCCGTCGATCTGATAGTTGGCCCAACCGACCTAGTTGGTGGCCCACAACCTGAAGACCTTCCAGAAGATTCCAGATGACCTTATCCAGAACGACTACAAGACTTGACGTGCAAGACAAGACATCGGTGTATTCCAACCAAGCAGATCGACGGATATGGCAAGTGTTGTAATCAACTAGACTTAGGTCTCCTGGTCGTAACCAACCAGGAATTCGGGAATCGACCTTGTCCGCTGGCCAATATAAGGCGGGCAGGGCGACCCCTTGTACAACTACGCAATCCTCAAGCAATCTACACCGACAACTGGACGTAGGGGTTTACTCTCTGGAGGCCCGAACCAGTATAAACTCGTCGTGTCCTCTGTGTTTCGTGTGCTCGCGTGCAACCTTCGAGTTCTTAGTCTTAGATTCCCCTTCACTGAACAACTAAACCACCAGGGTTAACCCCCCTTGGGCTGTCTAGATCTAAACATCTGACAGCCACCACGCACACCGTGACCACGAACCCCCTCGCCGAGGCGGCCATGGGGTGGGGCCTACCGTGGCAACACCGTCGGTCGGGTGCCGCGCGCGCCCATCTCCGTCCGGTGCTTGCCTGCTCCGCCACGGGGTCAACGACGTCTCGCCGCCGGACCCGCACCGCCACCGCTTATCGCCGGCGCCCTGCAGGGGACGATGGTCGGCCTTCTTCAGATCTGTTCTAGAACGCCGGGGGGGGGGGGGGGGGGGTGATATAGGAGCAAAGGATGAGGACCTTTTCAAATGTTTTTGAACAGGTAGAGGGGTCAGGGTGTACTAGATTTGCCTATCTTAATCACTCCCACAGGAAATGCCATCCGCCCTCGCGCACGGAGTACATGATAGGACATCATCTACCGTATTGATGCAACGCAAACAGAGTGCAGTACCAGCGGCACACATCTCGTTGCTAGAACCTACGGCTAGGATAACTCCCGCTGCAACTACATGGAGTTCAGAATCCTCGACCGTTTCAATTTTCCGTTGGCCTCCGTGACTGTGAGCACACGTAGTAGATGCATAGCGAGTTGCATTTAACCACCCCACCCAATCGACCATACCCGTCGGCCACCATCCATCTAAAATTACTTACAAATTTCTTTTCCAGTGCTTCTGGCAGACCAAAGAAACTCAACTCAACTTAAGCTTAGCAGATTCTACTGATAGAACCTATCAAGACTGACACCTTCGTCTTTGCTAACCTTTCATTCAGTCATAGTTGGTAATACTGGGTTAAGAAAACCAAACCAGAATCTCCAATCATGGTACTAATCTTGTATAGTTAATGTACGGGAATCTCATGTAGTCATTGTATTTACAGTTACAAACCACAAGTAACATAATGATCCAATTGACCTGGATATGTACAATAATTTTCATCCCGACTCTTAAAAGAACGACAATTCCACAGACTAGAGTTATGTTCACTGATCTGAGTCCTGGCACAAGGAGGCAAGAACTCCTAGCAATGCCTTCATCATCTCATATGTTGTGAAGCTGTTTGCTACCGAAGGGACAACCTGAAAAATTATACTTGACATAGACAACTTGGTATTTATAATAGTGCAAAACGAGCATCCTTGTTGTCGCCATTGCTGATCAATTACTTACAAACAACCTAGTGGAAATAAGGTTCGGGTACAAATAGAACAGACTATGTCGAGCCAAGATCATTACAAACAAGCAAAATAAAACAAGGAGCAACTAACTATGAGTGCATGCATGAACAGATCATGTCATTTTTCACCTTGCAAAAATTCGAAGTTAGGTAATATCTTTTTTTTTTCAAATTTGGCTTTTGAAAAGACAATCTTGAAAGGCTATGTTGTTGAAAAGAAAGTCTTGGCCTGGCTAATTACCTTGACATAGTTAAGGCTCAAGCCAGCAAAAAGCTGTCTCCACCCTGGAAAAAGCTAATGATAAGCATGGGACCCTGGAAAGTTCCTCTTATACGGAAGCCATCACTTGAATTTTGAGGCTGCTTGCTTTGAATCTGAAGATAGAATGTCTTGTGAGTAGTGAGCAAACAGATAATGCAATCAAAACTACAGTTTGCATATTAGCTATTGATGGAATATAGGAATCTTACCTGCATTTTCCCCCGGACAACATCCAAAGGATAAGCTAAGTGAGGGTTTGACCAAATAAACCAGCTAAAGCTCCACAAGAGAGTTTCAATATAACAGATTTCTTGTAATCTTCTGGAACTCAAGATTTCAGATCTTCATATATGTAAAATTTTAAGCCAGAGTATGGAAGAATACCAATTAGAGTTGGGCCTTTGTATCAAATTAATAAATTACTGAGTTACTTCTTCATCTCAACCTAAGTAACCAAGGCCGACCACATCTACATCACAAACAGCAGGGCAGGTTTCACAACAAATTGATAAACGGTTCATATACATAAATTGCCACTATGCATACACAAACAGCAACGCTGCAGAATGCAGTGGCCTGCTCTACAAAAGAGAGCGGCGGTGGCGCCGGTCTGCGGGGTTTGGAGGAATAGGAGGCTGCGGCGGCGGCACGGGTGGCCAAATGGACAGGGATGATGCGCCCGCGGCGGCGGAGGCGGCGCGAGGAATGGAGGGCAGATGCGCGGGGGCGTCGGCGGTGGCGCAGGGGTTGGAGGGAGGTGTCTTGGCGGTGTAGCCATGGAGGTGTCGGCAACGCGGGGAATCGAGGGCGGATGCCCGGGGGCGCCGCTGGCGGCGCGGCAATGGAGTGAGGTGTCCCGGTGTCGGCGATGGGGCCTAGTCGCTGCTCTGGCGTGCTCGCCGGCTTCCACCTACGCACGCAGCTGCCAGTGGCACTAGGCGGTGCCCGGTGGACGGGTCGTGAGGGTCGGGGAGGAGAGGATTTGGGACTGGTGTCAGGAGGACACACCGTGGTGGCTTGGGAGGAGGCTACGCCGAGGAATGGACATCGGCGGCGGCGCCGGGAATGTCACGGGTGAACACAAGAGGACCTGCGTGCGCCGTGAATGGCAGCAGCGATTTTTTTCCAAATAATATACATGCAGTCACTATTTTATCCATAACAAAAAAATCGAAAAAAACCGATAATACTATCATACCGTTTAGGCGCTGTAAAAGACCTCATCTCCCAACTGGTCAGTAATTATAAAGACGACACGGTCGTCAGTCCGTAGCTGGACGACATGGTGATTAAGTGGTGTATCTACACCACAGCGTAGAGCAGCATTGTCAGTTGAAGAAGCCGGAGACGTAGAGATGTAGAGGTTGTCGGAGCGGATCAACAGCGCCATGTGGTCGCCGCCGGAGCCTCCGGTGAGGTTGACTGACCTTCAGCCACTTTAATTTGCCGGCGCGGTGTTCAGCTACTGCCGGCCCAGGAGCCAGGACGCGGGGTGCCCGGTGATCGCGCACGCCCTCGTGGTTCCGGCATGGAAATCGATCAAAATCCGCCACGAACGATGCGTACTGAGCGTACTGAGCAGAATCTGCCCCAGACGTCGAGCGACTCAAGGATCATCGGCGGCCTGCATGTACGTAAGTATACGTAGCATGCCAGTGTCGGAAGAAAATTAGGTGCATCCGGGTTGCAAAATGCATCCCGTGCATACCCATGCCTGCGTGCGACGCGTGGACCTGGAAGCCTGAGTGCATCACGGGCTCCTCGCGCCTCACGGAATGCCTCGGCTCGGCTCCTGGCTTCTAGGTAAATCTCAGCCGGCGTCCATGCAAGACGGAAGCCGCCGTCGCCCATCGCCGCCGGATCCAGGCCACCAGGGAAACCGAGCCCCTGTTGGCGGTGGCAGAAGATCTTGAATCATCATGATAGAATCAGGACTGATAAGATGAACTGCCTTTTTTCCCCACAAGTCGTTATTCCTTGGATGCGGGGCTGGAAAAGAGCCGAGCCAAGGTCGCCGTACGTGAGGAGCCACGAGCTCGTGAGATCCTCGGTCTCGGGAGGACGCGAGGACGTGATCCATCAGATGAGCTCCAGGTCCACGCGTCGCCAGGGAACGCCGGGTATGCGGTGGATGTGTTTTGCATCCGGATTGCACCTAATTTTCTTCCGAGGTGAGGCATGGCCGGCTGCGACCTCTCTCGCTCGTCGGCCGCCTTGCCGCTGTGCCCATCAACCACAGTCGCACGGCGGCGGAGCTCGACCGTCGGCATTGAATCGCGTGGCCGCGGCCAATGGGCCGTCACCTGGCGGGAGTCGTGGCCGCCAGGCCACACGAGCAGGAGGGCCCTCAATTGGTGCGCCAGAGGTGGAGACGACACGGAGAGGCCGGGTAAGCCGTAGCCGCCGGCGTAAGGCGAGGCCGGCACGCAGACGCCACCCACCCAGCGAGCGGCGCTGAATCGGGAGCAGGTGCGGCAGCCTCGGCCGGTATGAGCCTGCGAGGGTGGCTGGCGAGCGTAGGTGCGGGGCCACCATCGGTCGCGCGGCCCTGGCGGTAAAGATGGGGGTGGAGGCGAGGACCTCGAAGCTGGTGGATGTGAGACAGGCTCTGGCCTGCCACCGCAGATCCATGCGAGCTGCGCAGCTGCTGGGCAAGGCTGAACTCGAACTCTTCGTCACGAGGCCGCAGTTAATTGAGAGCACGAGCGAGGCATATGGTTGCCGACGTGGTGTGGAAGCGAGGCGGAGCAGCCGCTGCCGTGGCGGACTGGCGGAGTTACAAGCGGAGCGGACGGGGCAGGCGTATAGATGTCCAACGGGCCGGCCCGGTCCGCCCATGGCCCGCTGCGGGCCGGACCGGGCCACGGGCCGCGCCGGGCTGGACCACACCGGGCTACGGGCCGCGACCTCGGCCCATGGCACGGGCCGTGGGCCATTTTGACGGGCCACGGGCCAGTCGGGCCGGCTTTTCACCGGGCCTGGTCACAACCCATTGCCAGCCGGATTCCTAAAAAAAAGAACTTAGCAGGCCACAGCCCATTGCCAGCCGGATTCCTAAAAAAACTTAGCAGGCCTTTACTTAGCAGGCCACTGCCCATTGCCAGAACTAGGCAGGCCTTTACTTCAAAAAAGAACTTAGCAGGCCACAGGCCCACAGCCCATTGCCAGAACTTAGCAGGCCTTTAATTCAAAAAGAACTTAATAGGCCAATTCCTAAAAAAAACTAAGCAGTCCAAATCGACGGGCCACCACCGGGCCAACCGGCCATCGGACCGGACCGCCACGGCCACGGGGCCGAGGGGACGGCCCATGGCCCGCCCGGCCACCGGCCGGCCGCCCGTAGCCCGCAAAGTGCGGCGGCCGGCCGCCTGTGCACGGCCGTTTTGACGGGCCATGGACCGGGCCACGGATCACGGGCCAAATGGCCAACTATAGGCAGGCGAAGGCAACGACGCGAGAGCCTAGAGATCTGATCGGAGATGGTCCCGCAGGCAGAGAGATTAGATTAAAATAATACTGATACAGGGACCCGTCATTTAGATATTTGTGCTATAGCTAAACCATTAAACAAGTTATCTATACCTTTGTGCTATATCCAATGTGGAGATCGCTATAGAGAGCAAATTGTCGTTGTTGTTGGGGGTGCCCTTAGAGTCAATGCATGCAAACTTGGGGCATTGATTGCAAAGGGAAGCTAGATCTTCGTGAGGTCAGATCAGTTGAGAGGAAGGGATGCTTAGGGCACCCGCGTAATGGTTATAGTATAAGAAGCTCACTACAGTGATGTCCACCTAGGATGTAGCATGTTCTTATAGATGATTTGCCCAACAATCTTGCTATAGCATTAATTTGTGTGGGTCCCGCTCCCACCCTTATCTTCTCCTTCCCTCACGCCTCCTCTCTCCCTCTCCCGTGACAATGGCATCCCGGCCTCCCCTCCGCCAGCTCCGGTGGTGCCCCGCCCCAACTGACACCTGCCTGACCTCCTGCCCAACTGCGCCGCCGCCGACACCGACTCCCACGACCTTCGCGGCGGCCGCACGCGGATGGCACTCCCGACTCGGGTCCGCACGCACCTCCTCCGACCTTCGCGGCTCGCCGGGCGGACCGGCGACCGCACCCCCTCCTCCGGCGTCCTCGTCTCGCCCCCACGCCGCCGGCCTCCCCACACCTATCTCGGCCCGCGTCGCGCGTCTCCCCGTGCCCGGGCGGCCCCGTGGAGCGGATGCGGCTCGTCGGTGCTCCACCTCCCACCTTGCCGCCATCGCCGGAAGCCTCGGCGCCGCCGTTCACCACGCGCGGATCCTCCCCTCGACGCGACACCTGCCCCCTTGAGCATCCATGACGTCCCATGCCGGCCTCCTCCGGCGGCCGCGCGCCCCATCTTAGTCCCCGACCCCGTCCACTGGGACCCGCCTCGCTCGTGGCCAGGCGCTGGGTGGCGGCGGGTGAGCTCACCAACCGGGTCCAGCTCCACCAAGGCTTGTCGGCCGGTCCGAGCTCCTCCTCGAGGCGCAACGCTGTGGGACGCGACAACGACGCAGATGGAGGACAGGGAAGACGTGGTGGGGTCCGCACGTGCAATCGTGTGCTGTCGAATGCCGCTGAGTCTAATGATTGCCCTGTTCGTTTAGCCTATCAGCCACTAGACAACAGTACTTTTCTCTCAGAACAAACCAGCCACCAGCAACCAGCCAGCAGTACTCTTCTCTCAGAACAAACCAGCACCAGCCATCAGCCACCAGCCAACCGAACAGGCTGGATGTTTTGCTTCTCTCTCCTATTTCTCTTTCCTACATGGTCCTTGTAGTAGAGTCTAACGACACCCGTTGCGGGTGCCCTTACACTACGTCGCAGATCACCGCCGCGGCAGCGGCCAGCAGCACAAGCATTGCCACTACTATCAGAGCTGATGCGCGCGCCATTGCTGCTATTGTGTTGTGTGGGAGTTTGGATGCTGGTGTGGCGAAGTAGAGAAGTTGCAGCGTGTGCGTGTATTTATAGCCGACCGGACGGGGATGGGAGGCCAGCTAGCGGGCGAGCTAGCTACCTGTGCGAGAGCTAACTTGGCAAATCAGACTCGTTTGCATGCACCATCAACATGAATGGTGCCGGGATCTAATGCCATCGACCCATCGTCGAATGAAACCATATGTACTGAAAACACATGAAGTCGGTAGGGTACGCGCGCGTCGTGGTTGGCATATTGCCGTGCAGTGCTTGCTTGTTTTGCTGCCCCTGGAAGGCTAGAACGAACGAACCCAAAACCACTTGATCGAGGGGATACAAGGGCATCGATTGATCGTACGGGACCTACCTGCCGTGACGTGTCGTCGTCGTAGATCGGGGCGGCCGGCCAGGTACCAGCACGTTCGTTCTTCGCGCGCCGCACGGTGGCGTGCGCGCCGTGTCATGATTGTCGGGATTCACACTTAAAAAGTATATGTCTAATTGTCTATACATTTTTGTACCTGATTAAATTTAGCAGCCATCTAGTGGTGGTTGCTGGAAGCCATGCATTGTTCCTTTACAGACAGGTGACGAAGTTTTATGTCGCCATCATCGATGCTACTTATCGCACAATCTGCAATGCCTTGAAAAGTAGTATATGTACTAATTGTCTATACATTTTTGTCCCTGATTAAATTTAGCAGCCATCTAGTGGTGGTTGCTGGAAGCTATATATGTACAGACAGACGACCAAGTTTTAAGTCGCCATCGATGATGGCCAAACGGCCGGGTTAGTTCAAGCCTGGCTACCACCAGTCCACCGCTAGCTATACCGCGCGAGATCAGGGGGTACTGGTCCTTTCATATCTGAATTGTTGATGAATCTATATAGGTAGTGAAAGCGTAAAACAAACGGTGGAGTTGAAACAGCCAGCCACACGCGTATCTCTTTCTCTCTTGAAAATTAGTTTGACAATTAGCATGGATCAAACGAAAACAGTACGTTCATATATTATCAATTATTGAATTATTTTCTCACTTCTCTCATGTTATCAACTTAGTTGGTAGTAGTAATTAGTGTACTATATAACTGTTCACGTAACAATCTTTTGCCCGTGTTCATTTCACTCTGTTATATTGCCGTGGAAAGAGTGAGTAGTAGAGATCCTAGTTGTTTGCAAACAATAGAGTGACCCCTTTCCGCACGCGTTGCATGCACTTCCACATCACCTTGTATTACTAAGGTCACCAATTGCAGTATATATAATGTCATTCAACAGATCTGTACCTATTGTCAAAACAACCAAATATATATGAAGCCAATTGCAATGCATATATATAGAAGGGAAGTAGCATGAACCAGAGGTTGACAACGCATGCATGTAGCAGAGCTAGGTAGGCACAGTAGTAAATTGGGGTTGACCCTGGAGCAGTGGTGGATCTAGCGGGGGACCGCCGAAGTGTTGTGAAGCCCCTTATAGATTTCGAGCAAAAAATGAAGGAAGGGGGACCCGAAGGTGGACGAAAGCTTCACCACTGCCCTGGAGAGAGCCTCTCTGGTGTTAGTGATCCCGAAGAGGACCTTGATTTCCCGCGCCTGCTCGCTACGGTCCCAAGCGGTCTGCCCGTTCTGATCCCAGACGAGCACGACGCAGGAGATGGTGCCCCAATTCACGAGCAGCTTGGTGATGTGCATGTCGCCGATTGCATGCCCTCGAGATCAGGACCGAGCTTGTTCTTCTTCTTGCGCTCCCAACGCTGGAACACCGCGGTGCAGATCTGGACAAATCGCTCGGCCTCGATGATGGTGAGGATGAAGGATGGTAGTGGGCGCTTGAGGTGTTCGTCCGCGTCGCCGCGGAAGTTGGCGAGTGCGACAGTGCCTGCTTCTTCTGATGGGCAGGGTGTCCATACCTCTGAACCCCACCTCCATCCTGGATATGTCGTTCTAGCCACCGCCGTAGTTGAGCCGAGTCGACGATGGGATCTTGGCCTCGTCTCCACAGAATGCAAACAAACACCCCTGTTTGATGGAGAAGCCGGAGATGTAGAGATTGTCGGAGCAGATCAAGAGCGTCATGTGGTCGCCGCTAGATCCTTCGGTGAGGTTGACCTTCAGCCATTTTGCCAGCCCAGGATGGGGTGCCTGCTGATCGCCCCCCCTGTGGTGCCGACATCCGCCAGGAACGCCACGTACTAAGCAGCGGTGTTGTGCCCAAAGTCGAATGAGTCGAAGACCGTCGACGGCCTGCACGCACGTATCCGCAACATGTCAGCGTCACAGGTTATTAGAGTCAATGCATGCAAACTTGAGGCATTAATTACAAAGAGAACCTAGATCTTCATGAGGCAGATCAGCTGAGAGGGAGAGACGATGCTTCTCGAGCGACAGATATGAAGGGACATACTCCTTCGACATCGGGCGCAATTGCATTGGTTGGCTCTTGGCAATTCTAAATTGGAAAAGTAGTTGTAGATCTCTTTGCTACTGTTTGGGTTCTCTCCTTTAATTTTAACATCAGAATCATCCTCTTATTTTGTATGAGTGTGCACAGTCAACTTGGGGGTGGTGGTGGTGGTGGGGGTTTTGGGGTGTGGGGTGGGGGGGGGGCTCAAGTCCCCTACCCCAAAACCCCTATAAGAAACACACGTTGCGCTGGAGCAACTTCTCCTCACAATCATGTTGCGCTGGAGCAACTTCTCCTCACAATCATGTTGCATCAGAGCAACTTCTCCTCACAATCATGTTGTGTCGGAGCAATTTTGACGTCAAGCGCAGCGACTCTGCTAGCTACGTGCCGAGCCTTGCCGACTTGGACTACCACATCAGCACCATCGACGAGCATGCGATTAACGTGCGGGCACGTTCAGAGGGATGCATGGACTCCCTGCCCATCAGCAAGAAGGAGGCCCTATCTCGCTTGGACACCCTCGCAAGCTTCCGCGGTGGTGCAGACACAACACAGTTTGTGAGAGCAAGAAGGAGGCCCTATCTCACTTGGACACCCTCGCAAGCTTCCGCGGCGGTGCAGACACAACACAGTTTGTGAGGTTGAGAGGTTCCTGCAAATCCACAACACGGTGTTCCAGGACTAGGAGGGTAAAGAAAAGCTCACGGTCACACAGTAGCATAATCGGGGGCTGGCAGGGGCCTTGGCCTCTCTATGGTTTGCAAATCTCCACTACAAAGTTTGACTTTGATCAATTTTTTAGATAAACTAGTATTAGCATGGTTGCCCCTCAACATCGCAAAAAAAAGAAACAATTTCTGATTACGCCACGACGGTCATGGGTGGTGATCTCGACGAAGAACCCATCGGGGACATGCGCGTCACACTTTGGTGGTGAATTGTGGAAGATTTCTTGCGCCCTGGTCACTTGTGACTGCAACGTCCAGAACTCTATTGTATGAATAATTTGTCTTAGTTTGTGGTCTGTAGGTGGACAGTTAATTTGTATTATTCCTCTTACTATGCATGAACTGTGTATCTTCATTTGTGGTCTGTAGACAATTTGTATTATGTATGGTATGCATGTGGCTATTTGTGGTATTTTGTGCTCAGTTGCTATTTGTGTTGTGTTGTTGTTGGAATCTGAGATGTTTTAACTAATTAAAGCATTGAGTTTGGATTGTTAGTTACATGATGTGAATAAAGAAATAGATGAATAAGATCTAAGGAGATATATGAGAGTTGCGTTGGAGCTGAAGAAAAAGTGAAGCCTCAAATCTAGAAGAGAGACCCTCGTTGGAAGAATAGGGGTTCAAATTTGGAGTTGCCCTTACAATCTCTACTAGTAAATACCAATTTTAACTAGTAAATACCAATTTTAAAGCAATAAAGTGAAGCTTCACATCCAGCATACGCCGCAGGTGTGCAGATATCAATCTTTGACAATCAGTTTCAAGTATCAACCGACGAACATTATACATTCTCTCTTAATAAAGTTGTGCTATGCATGTTTAAAAAAGCATTATATCTTCTTGCATTGCAAAAGCTCCATACCGTCGATGAACACCATCGCCTCCAGCCCTCCATTGTCAGGGCGTCCAATCACTTCGCATACCATTTGGGGGTACCAGCAAGCAAGTCACCCGGCCCTCACGGTTGCGCAGCACTGCACGGATGGTGTGAGCAGACGACAGCAAATGATTGGGCGGCGGCGGCCGTGGAGGAGATGGCACGGACTGCAGCCTCGGCGAAGGCGACGACGCAAGCAGAACGGCGCCGAGGAAGCGACACTGGTGAAGAACAAAACGCGAGGGGATCTTTTTTGCGTCGTTTCCCCCCTCCCCGCCTCAAATTTTCACTTTATTACGATGTGAAGCATCCAACGGCTGGATATGACCAGAGAGAGGCCCAGAGCCGTGCGATGCATTTTTCCGCACCGCACCTTGTGTCCCCTTGGCTTCGGAAAAAACACAACCCCCCAACCGAGACCAAAGGCGGCCCGGCGCCGGCGGCCGTGCGTGAGCTCCGGATGTGCGGCGGCTGTTGGAAGCTGGAAAAAATGGCGCCCTGCCTCGTCTACGGCGCGGAGAACGCTTCGAGGCGTGTCCGCTGATGGCCCGCGCGGTGAGGAAAGCTGCTGCAGCCGCGCCGCTCTCGCCGACGCCGCGTTTCTCCTCTCCCTCCTCCGGCGGGCTCCTACCGCACCCTCGCGGCCTCCTCGGGAGGGAGCGAGAAGCAGCCTTGTATGGGACGCCACGGGAGCGCGCGCGCGGTTGTGTCCCGGCCTGCCTCGCCAAAGCCCGTGGCTTCCACGACGCGCGCAGGGCGTTCGACGGAACGCCTGCGAGGAGCTTGCCGGCGTGGACGGCGATCATCTCCGGCTGCGCGCGCGGCGGGAGGCATGCGGACGGCATGCGCGCGTTCGGGGAGATGCTGGCCGGAGGCGGAGGCGGAGGCGGCGCGGCCGCGCCCAACGCCTTTGTCCTCGCGGGCGTCCTCCGGTGCTGCGCGGGGCTCGGCGACGTGGAGTCTGGCAGGCGCGTGCACGGGTGGATGCTGCGGACCGGCGTTCGCCAGGATGTGGTGCTCCGCAACGCCCTCCTCGACATGTACGCCAAGTGCGGCCACCACGGCCGAGCTAGGCGGGCGTTTGGGGCGATGGCGGAGAAGGATGCCGTTTCTTGGAACATCGTGCTCAGCGCGTGCCTGCAGGGTGGAGACGTTCTGGGGGCCGTGCAGCTGTTCGACGAGTCGCCGTTGCGGGACACTTCGAGCTGGAACACCATCGTCAGCGGCCTTATGCGGCATGGGTGCGCTGTCGAGGCATTGTATCGGCTGAAGAAAATGGTGCGGGCCGGGGTTGTGTTCAATCACTATACCTACTCCACAGCGTTTGCCTTGGCCGGCATGCTGTCGTTGCTGGACCTGGGCCGGCAGCTCCATGGTCACCTGGTGATATCTGCACTAGAGGATGACGCATTTGTCTGCTGCTCTCTCATGGACATGTACTGCAAGTGTGGTGAAATGGAGGCTGCTCTGTCAATCTTTGATCGCTGGTCATTGTTCATAGGAGACGTAAAATTTGCATGGAGCACAATGGTCGCCGGGTATGTTCAGAATGGCAGGGAGGAGGAAGCTATTGAGTTCCTCCGCAGGATGCTACGTGAAGGAGTTTCTGCGGAGCAGTTTATTCTCACAAGTGCAGCTGCAGCGTGTGGAAATGCAGGGATGGTTGAGCAAGGTAGGCAGGTGCACGGATTTGTTGAGAAGCTGGGCCACAGATTTGACGCACCATTGGCATCTGCCATGATTGACATGTATTCGAAGTGTGGTAGCCTTGAAGATGCTTTGAGGATATTCGACAGTGCTCAGGCCAAGAATGTTGCTGTCTGGACTACAATGTTACGCTCCTATGCATCGTACGGGCAAGGAAGAATGGCTATAGAGGTCTTCAACAGAATGAAAGAAGAAACGGTTGCACCAAATGAGATAACCCTTGTCGCTGTTCTATCAGCTTGTAGCCATAGTGGTTTGATCAGTGAAGGAGAGCACTACTTCAAACTGATGCAAGTAGAGTATGGAATTGTTCCAAACACTGAACACTACAATTGTATGGTTGATCTTTACGGTCGATCTGGACTACTTGACAAGGCAAAGAATTTCATTGAGGTAAGTAACATCAGCCATGAAGCTGTTGTTTGGAAGACATTGCTGTCAGCCTGTCGACTTCACAAGCACATGGAGTATGCAAAATTGGCTTCTGAAAAATTGGTTCAACTAGAACAATGTGATGCTGGATCATATGTGCTGATGTCAAACATGTATGCCACCAACAGCAAATGGCTTGACACATTCAAGCTAAGAAGTTCAATGCAGGAAAGAAAAGTCAGGAAGCAGCCAGGTCGATCTTGGATCCATCTGAGAAATGCTGTGCATACATTTGTTGCAGGGGACGTGTCGCACCCGAGGTCGGCTGAAATTTATGCTTACTTGGATAAGCTGATGGAGAGGCTGAAGGAAATGGGGTACACAAGTAGAACTGATCTTGTTGTACATGATGTTGAGGAGGAACAGAGAGAAACAACTCTGAAGTTCCACAGTGAGAGGCTTGCCATTGCTTTTGGATTAATCAGCACCCCGGTTGGGATCCCACTTCGGATCTTCAAGAATCTGCGTGTTTGTGAGGACTGCCATGAGGCAATCAGGTTTATAAGCCGAGCTGCAGATAGAGAGATAGTTGTTCGAGACTTGTATCGGTTTCACCATTTCAAGTCTGGTACCTGTTCTTGTGAAGATTTCTGGTAAAAGTTTTGACCTAATGATTTCTGGTGTCGAATTTGTGCAACCTGTACAGATAGCACTTCACAAATGTGTGACTAATAGTGCTTTCCTTTAAGATCATCCCATGATATGCATCTTGAGCAAGCTCAAGATACGATTTTGCGGAGAGCTTCAGTGCACCATCATCGCTAAAGGGTCAGATTCCCATGGCATTTCGGATCTCCCTCCTTTGTGAGGATCACTTGCATAACTATTAACTACCTTGCTTTTCATCTGCACAATTACCTGTTTTGTTTCTTTTTATTTTTTCCCCTGCTATATCCACTTTACATGGATCATATAATAACTCTTGCACCAAAGTTTAATGTGGGGCTTGACAAGATTGGGGAGAGATGTGATTCACGCCGAACTTTCCTTGCACCGAGCTGTGGCACTGATCCAGAGTCCCAGATGACTCAGTTTCTTGCTACGGCTACATGGCGTATCTAATTATCTTCTTGCGAAATTATGTTGCGAGCATGCCTCTGTTCATCTTTTGTGAAGCGACAGGGTACGTCTTGCTAGTTTATGCCACTTATTTACATTTGAAGCTTTCCAGCCAGAAAGAACTTTTTTTGACCTTTAAAAAAAAGAACTTTTTTTTTGAAAATGAACCAGAAAGAACTTGAGAAACAAAGAAGCGGACAAAGATTGATGTGCTTTTTTTTTACGTGGATGACAGGCTCCCTTTTGCGCCTTTTTTACGTGGATGCTGTCTTTACAGTGGCTGCTTCAACAGGTTGCATGAATCCCAGAATTGCAGTACATGTTCGATTATTGAGCCCTGTATCATGAAATAGACTAGTTTCCTCCCGCGCTGTTGTTGCCGGAAAGGAAAAAAGTCCTACTGAGGTGTCCCTGAACTATGAAACCGGGTAAAATGGGTCCCTCAACTTTTAAAACCGTCCATATTACGTCCCTCATATGTACTAGACGTCCGCTTTGCTACAGTAACTGTGGTTTGCTACAGTAACAGAGGGTTTGTCTTTTCTTTTATTTATTTAATTTCACTAAATATTTGAAAATATAGTAAATCACAGAAAAATTATAAAATGAAAACTCTAATTTTATTGGACTCTATATGAGTAGATCTATACACCGAATATATATATATATATATATATATATATATATATATATATATATATATATATATATATATATTATGGTATGCTTTAGTACAAAATTTTTGTTTAGATGCAGTTTATATTATTTCCAGACAAGCATAGATCTAAAGGTGCAACAAAAATTTTGTACCAAAGCATACCATAATATATGTTCAGCGTGTAGATCTACTCATATAGAGTCCAATAAAATTAAAATTCTCATTTCATAATTTTTATGTGATTTACTATAATTTTTCAAATTTTTAGTGAAATTAAATAAATAAAAGAAAAGGCAAACCCTCTGTTACTGTAGCAAACCACTGTTGCTGTAGCAAAACAGCCGTCTAAAACCGCTGAGAGACGTAATATGGATGGTTTTAAAGTTGAGGGACCTGTTTTACCCGGTTTTATAGTTAAAGGCCTAAATCGAACTTGGGCAAAAGTTGAGGGACTTCAAGAGGACTTTTATAGCTGAGGGACGTACTGGGTTAAAGAACACAGTACCTAGTGGGCCGTGCACAACGCGTGGTGCAGCCCAGGCCCAGTCGACGAGCCGGTCAAAACGGGGGGTCGGGAAGGTTCGTAAAACGTCCCGTCGCCCCCAACATCCAGTTGCGCCGCCGCGTCACCGTCGCCTCGCCGCTCGCCGGCGACTCGAGACGGCGGAGCCGCCCACACCGAAGCCTCTGCCCCGGGCGACAGGCGTCGCCCTCATCGTCTTCCCCGCCCTCTGCTGGTTCCTGGGCTTTCGCGACGCGGGGATCCGTCCTCGCTGACCTAGATCGGCACTCCGCCTCTGCCGGTGAGTAATCCAAAGCTTTTCTCTGATCCGGTAGGATTTTGGTTTTGTCCTGGACCAGTTCCGAAACTTCTCGTTCCCACTCCCTATTCAGTTAGCTGTGCCCTGGGAATCCGATCCGTTCCTCCTAGGCTTGATTAGGCTATTCATTCTTTTGCTGTTGAAGAGGGGGCACATGTTTGAGCATTGCTACCTGTCGTGAAAGTTGAGAACCGTGTACTGTAGCGGTATCAAGTCAACACTACAAAGCCACGAATATCTGTGTTCATCGCATGGTGGTACTTGTCCATGGTGGCAGTAGATAGACTCCTAAGTTAATTAAACAGCTGCCTACCAATTTCAATTCTTGCATGCCCCAATATTGGCCTTGCTTACTAATCCCCAGTGACTTGATCTTTGCAAGTGCTGCCGAAGGGCATCCTGTCACCTCCACCAAAGCACCACCTCAAACTTGCCAGTCTGTGAAGGATGGGGGGAGGGGTCCATTCATAGCTTTATTTTGCTGGCAAGAAAGCCTTAACTAATTGGATTGGTTTAACTTTGATTAAATTTCTTTTGGGGTATTTTTGAGCAAAGAAATCAGAATTAGTGCAAAAAAAAATTTTAGTTACTCGATCGATATCCTTTTTAGTCATGGATTTATTTACTTTAAATTGAAATCCATCCATTAGATTTGGTCACTACCTCCATGCTTTGTTTTCTTTTGAGATCCTTATGGGTTGCATTGTAGTGCTGAGTAATCCTGTCATTCAAAGTGTTTATCAGTTTATTAGATACCTTATGTTTTTGCACTTAACGTGACGTTGTCTTTCTACAGTTTAACACATTATTGTGTAACAGTTCAATGCTTGATCTTGATTTGATGACTGATGTTTGATTACCATGTTTTTGACTGTCTGTCTAAAACTAAGAAATGCCATGTGGCTAAATTTTACAGAGTTAGCATGATGTTTACAACAGTTATGTTAAAATGGGTATACAGTGATGGAGTGTTCCATAATAATATATATACCACATGGAATAGATCAAAAAGAATTTCCAACCCCTATAACTACAAATTCATTTTCTGAAGTAACCATTCATAGGGGAAAACTATACCACAGATAGTTATCAAGAAAACACCGGCTTGAAACCTATGATGTCTTTTTCAAAATCTTATATTGATTAGAAAAATATGATGTATGGTTGATTTTCATTTTGCAAAGATAATGTCAGCTGGATATCTACTAGCAGACATTCATTGCATTTCGAGTTGTATGACTACAAACACCATTTTGGGTACTGCGATTGTCCATGTGAAAAGATGGTGTTCTTCCTCTTGATTGTGATGCTGTAAGTAGGAAAACATTGGACTGTTGCACTTTGTGCCCTGAATCTTAGGTGATTTGAGAAATAAGCACTTTTCTGTTTGTACAGTCCGTCTTTCCTAAGATTTCTTTAAAACTTCAGTTGTAACAGTTGCTTTTAATAATGAAATATATGTTTTCCTAGTAGCTCTATTTTTGCATTTGCAATTAGGCATGGTTAGTGGCACCTGTTGTCTTTAACTGTAGTCCATCTTTCCTAAGATATCTTAAAAGTTTCAGTTGTAAGAGTTGCTTTTGATTATGAACTCTATTTTTTGCCCAGCAGCTCTACATTGCATATTCTTTTTGTTCGAGACTGCAAATTGGTGCACTTGCAAGATGAGTGTGTTTAGTGTAGGCCTACATATCTTCCTCTGCAATACCCACCCTGGCAGAACATGCCTGGCCTAGTCAATCCAAGCTTGACTGTCCTTTGAATGCATATGGATACTTACAGTTGTTGATTATGAAGGGTCTCAAATCTTGGATACGAAGCGTCATTCTAGAAAGCTAATGAAATTGGTGCCTGTAGAAAAAGTGTAGTTTCTTTCGTCTAGCTTAAAGCTTGGATAGGTTATGTTTCTAGTTTGTTGGAGATACTGTATTTGTCACTGTGATATCTTGCTTAAATAGCCTGCCATTTTACACAGCAGTACCATTTTGTGGCACCTACAACAAATAGGTTGCTCATGCTGTATGATCACAACCATTTTCAGTTGTGTTCTGCTTTCTGGTAGCCATATATGTTTTACATTTGGAGTCTAGTATTTTAGTGTACATAACCATTTTATTCTTGTTGCTAGGTTTCGTCTCAATGGGGTTATTCAGGGGCGGCTTCACTCTCTTGGTGGGAATGGGGTGCGGCGTCTATATAGCTCAAAACTACAACGTTCCGAACGTCAAGAAGCTATTCAACACCTACGTGTTTCTGGCAAAGCACATTGAGGAAACCTACCGGAAGCCGAAGAAAGATGAGGATTGATCCTTTTACATTGGTTTTCCCTGCTATGCCCTGGGAAAGCGAAAGTACAGCTGACATGATACGGGAACTTGCTTTTCTGGAATGGTGAAGGCAATCTTGGTGATTGGCGAGTTTTGAGCTATGTTGGATAATATTGGTTAGTTGTGGAACTGAGTTACTGTAAAACTTTTCCCTCAGTTTAGACCATGCATATCTAGACTCCCTTTTGGTCATGTTCCTGTGCCTTGGAAATGCACTGAACTTTGTAGCTGAGGTGTGGCGATGGATAAACTCAGCTATCACATCAGTGTGTGTCAAGTTAACATGGGATGGGATGATATGCTTAGTTCAATTTAGATTTGCTCTTTTTTCTTAAATTGCCTCCCTCTTTTTATCACTAGATTAACAAATATGGATTGTGGAATTTATATCTGCTACTGAAATGGGGTGGGGGAATGTTCCTTTGCGGCTTTGCTCCTAAAATGACTCTTGCAACCTGGCACTTTGGTTTTAGTGGCGCGTAAATATGAGCAATTGCCATATTGAGACTGGTGCCTACATGTAGCGATGAAAATCGAGCATTGTATTCAGATTTTAGAAATCAAACTTTGAATATGGTACAGATGAGTCCGGCTATGAAATGCTTCGGATATTATTTTACCATTTGAGTGTCAAATCCTTTCTGTCGAACAGATAGACATATATGTACCACTTTCATCCCTACCTACATAGATATGTTGTCATTTGCGAATTGAACCGAAGAAAAAATAGATAAATTCAAATGTGGTGTGAGACCAAAAGTACCTAATCGGCTTTGCTGATAAATTGAGGGAATTGCAGGTGTGGAGTACATATATACTACTTAAATTAAGGCTTTTTAGCTCCGTCCATTTATCTATCTTAATCAATTGTGAACATCTATGTACAAAATGTCATGTTTGCATCACTATTTCCATCCGTATTTGCTTCCCGTGCCTAGAGCAATCTCGAAACTGTATTCAGATTTTAGAAATCAAACTTTGAATATGGCCCAACTGACTTGAATTCAAATGAGCTGGGCCGAACACACGCAGGCGCTCTGACGGGAAACGTGGAAGTGGAACACGAGACCACGTGGCCATGACGCGGTCGGCTCAAAGTCCACGGTGGACCACTTCCACCCCCGCGCCGCCCCCCACACCTCCTTTCTCTCCTACTCCTACCATCCCTGCCCTGCCGCACCCGACCCCGCCCGCAATCTCTCTCTCTCTCGCTCCGCCGCCCGCCCGCCCGCCTGCCTCCGTTCCGCTCCGACCGCCGAGGACGCGCCCCGATCCGGCGGCATTCCGGCTCGCGGCCCCACCCGCTCGCTCGCCGCTGCCGGGGGCGCGGGTTGCTCCGCGCTTCGCTAGGGGTTCACGCGGCTGCGCGCGGGGGGAGGAGCGGGAGCCTTTCGTTAGGGCTCGCGGATGGCGGCGCCGCCGGCGAGGGCCCGGGCCGACTACGACTACCTCATCAAGCTGCTCCTCATCGGCGACAGCGGTCAGTGGCTTCAAACGCCCCCACCAACCCCTCCTTGCTCCCGCTCTCGATCAATTTTACGAGATCTGGGTGAGAAATTCAAATAAGTTCTGATTCGGCGGGGTTGGTGATTGATTACGGAGGCTGGCCTGCACCGTATATGTCTGTATCAGGCCGGGGATCTGGGAAGGGACCGAGGGAACCGTGTGGCAGTTACGAAGTAAATGAGGCAGCGAGTTTGCATCGTGCGATCCCCGCTCACGGGTGATGGCTGCTTGCTAGTAGTTGCTGATTGAGGGAAGTAAGCACTCGGGACAAATTTGGAACCAACTCATAATCCATGCGCTCGTACAGATGCAAAACATACCAGGGATTGTAATGACTCGATTCCGGATGATTTGTGGTTGTTGCTAGCTTGCTTTGATGGCAAACATCCCTTTGCAATACTTTACCTCAAGTAGTTAGAGGTTTTAGTATTCAGTAATGATGGAATTACTTATGCTGTTGAACCAAATGATACAATCACCTATTCACATAGGCTTGGGTTGTGAGTTCCTTGCTCTACTTGAAATTGTAGATATTGTGCAGTGATGACTATGTTGCTAATTTGTCCAAAATCACTTAGAGAAAGTTTTGGAGTGTCCCATCTGTTGATATTAAATTTCTGTAGCATGCATTGCATTCACTTAGAAGAAGAAAGTTTTTTTAAACAAAAATCCTTGTTAGTTGCATAACCTTAAAAACTTGACTAGTGATGTATTTATTTGTTCCTGTTCAGCATAATGGCTGGGGTTTTTTCCCTTACTAGATGTCCTGGTAACATTTTAAGTCGAGTACTCCCTCCGTTCTTTAATATATGACGTTTAGGACAAGCAAATTAGTTCATTTTTGAACTAACTAGTTTGTCCTAAACATCATATATTTAAGAATGGAGGTAGTATTCAACTTAGTGTTGTTATCAAGTATGGTTAGGCAGAAAACAACATTCCTGAGGAAGTTACAGAGTGAAGTGTTCACATTATACGGCTATCTGAGTGGTATTGTGCTACAGGTAGCATTTCATCTGTAGAATTTCAATTGACTGGTGCCGAATCTGATGTGCGTTTAGACACTAAACAAGACCAGTCTTAGTATGATGTATCAAACGCTCGATAACTTATTTTGTTTTGTAGTTTTTATTTCTTGCATATAAATAGTAGGCTGCTGTTGGATACCTTCTCGCTTTGCCTACTTGATAATAATTTTGTTCCCTTTCCTTTTCAATATTTATGAGTACATGTTATTTGTCCCTGTAGCCTGATGCCTGTAGCTTCTTTATAATGTTCCTTGCTATGGCTTTTGGCATAGCGTATGTAATTATTTTGTTGCTTCTTAATGGATCACATGCACTACTCGGTTTGTGCCCCCCAAAAAAAATACTACACCACTCTGTATTTCTGATCTTGTTGAGACAAATGACCTAATCAACTTAAAGTAATGGTTGTGCAGGTGTTGGAAAAAGTTGTCTCCTTTTACGGTTCTCAGATGGCTCGTTCACCACTAGCTTTATAACCACCATCGGGTAAGCATTGTTAATAAAGTATAAAAGAGTTGTGTTGAGCGTATCATTATTTCATATGAATCCTGTTATTATGGTGGTTCTAAAATACCTTTCTGTCTTATTCTTCAAAAAGAATCGACTTCAAAATAAGAACAATTGAGCTTGATGGTAAGCGCATAAAGTTGCAGATCTGGGATACTGCTGGCCAAGAACGTTTTCGAACTATTACAACTGGTACACTTATGCTTCGTTTGTTGTAGGGAGTAGGTTTTTTAACTATTTATGTGAAAACTACTCTGAATCTACAAACTTTTGACTATGCAGCCTACTACAGGGGTGCAATGGGCATTTTGCTTGTTTACGATGTTACTGATGAGTCATCATTCAACAGTGCGTATTCTTCAACTTCAATCGACCCTAGCAGGACTTTGGCTTCCTTGACTGACCTTGGTGTTGTTATTGGCAGATATAAGAAACTGGATTAGGAACATTGAGCAACATGCTTCTGACAATGTGAACAAAATTTTGATAGGCAACAAAGCAGACATGGATGAAAGCAAGCGGGTATGTTCCGTTCTTTATTGTCTCTTTCCATGTTATGCTGCCATCCTATTTGAGATTGTGCATTTTAATGTTAAGTTTAATGGTGCTTGCATTAGTTCTGGTATTGAACTTGATGTGTTAAACTAGAACATCTCCAATGGTTGTTCATGGTATAGTTTATTCATGTGCTTTCCTTTTTAAATGGGACCTATTGTCTGAATACAGGCTGTACCAACTTCTAAAGGGCAGGCTCTTGCTGACGAGTATGGCATCAAGTTTTTTGAAACGGTTAGTTGGTTTTTGGCACTTCTGTATCCCTACATCTTGTTCTAATTGGAAGGAAGAATCTTCTTGATTTGTGTAATGCCCTTAAATCGTACATCTACGCCTCTTGATTGTTATTGTTTCTGCAGAGTGCAAAGACCAACCTGAATGTGGAGCAGGTTTTCTTTTCGATAGCAAGAGATATCAAGCAAAGGTTGTCGGAAACCGATTCAAAGCCAGAGGTGCAACTTCAGTCTTGTTCGTCCTTTTAACCTAATGACTTGCTGATTCAGCATAGTAGCTTAACCATCAAGTTATTCTATGGTTTTAGGATCGAACGATCAGTATTAACAAACCTGAGGGCGGTGGCGACGCTTCGACACAACAGAAGTCGGCTTGCTGTGGATCGTGAGTGGGTTATGTTGTCACACGGAGGATAATATGGTGGTGTTACAATGCTTGTAATTTACCTGTTTCTCTGGATGTCATCCTTGTGCCTCTTCTAACGTTTAATCGCAATTGCTTGGGTTCAGATTTCTGCGTTTCACTGTGAACAATTTTAGTCGTAACTCTGGTAGAAATGCAAATGGTCTTGACTCTTGAGTCATTTATCTGGTGTGCAAAACTGCAGATCTATTATGAGACCATTTCATTTCGAAATCAATGTATAGACATAATTTTATCCTGGTGGTTATGAAAATGATCTCTAAATTCTTACTCATTCAGTTTCAAGTTGTGGATCTTTTTGTTTTTTCTAGGTGTATAGTTTTTGCTATGCACCTGATGTGTAATAATATCTGAAGAGTAAACTGCACTAGAGGTACATCAACTTGTTAAAAGGTGTCACTTAGGTACTTAGGTCCATCAACTTTGAAAGTGTATTTTTAGGTCCATAAACTTGTTGAATCGTTCACCGTAGGTCTATTACTGCTCACATATGCTTCTACTGACGACATGACATGATGACTCAGCTAGAAGAAGCATAATCTAATTAAGGCATTTCATCAAGCAGCTTATGAGTGACACATACTTATATTTTCGGAGCTAAACGATGGCAGTCTCCTGTCGTACACGCCAGGAGGCTACCGTTATTCAACCCAAGGAATTTCGAAGTATATGTGTGGAATGTCGAAGTATATGTGTCGCTCATTTATAACATACTCATTGAAAACCAAGTCATCATGTCAGGTCACTATTACAAGCATATCTGGACAGTTATGGACCTGCGGTGAATGATTAAACAAGTTCATGGACTCAGAAATGCATTTTGAGAGTTGATGGACCTAACTGACAGCTCCTTACAAGTTGATGGACCTCTGGTATATTTTACTCATATGTAAAAAAGATGTACAATTTGAAACGGAGTGGGTAGTTAATTTTGACACATGTTTATTCAGTGAAGTGGTTAATGTTGCAAATGAGGTAAAAAGTATGACCCACTTCGGAAAAGATACATTACCAGGAAACTGAACAGTGCTGTTTCAATTTTCCCATTTGCAGAAAGTAGATTGGTGGGTACATATATAGATTTCCAAATGGGTCGGGCACGATTGGCGGCACGAGGCACGACCCTAAAAAGCACGGCCCTAGCCCGACCTGAGACCCGATCCATAGTGCCTAGTGCCGGCCCGGCCCGACAGCTTTTAGTGCCTGGGCCGCCACCTCGGCCGTCGGGCCGGCCGAGGCACGACCCGTCTGGGCGGCCCGAAGGCGGCCGGCCGCCGCCCTCCCTCCCCCGTCCCCCCGCCCGGCTTCCTCCCGGCCCGTTGGATCGGCGCCTCCCGGCCGTTGGATCGGCCTTGGGACAGCGGCTATATAAGCCGCGGGCGCCCCGCCCGCTGCCCGGAACCCTAGCCCCCATTTCATTCTCCCCTCCCCTCGCCGCTTCGCGTCCGCCGCTCGCGTCTACCTCTTCGCCTCTCCTCCTCTGCTCTCGCCTGTCGTTTGCATCAGCACGCCGGTCGCCCTCTCCGGCGACGGCGACGACGAGCGGCCCTCCGACCTGTCCTCCCAGCCGTTGGATCACCTCGCAGTCTCCACTCTCCAGTCCCCATCTCTCCCTTCCTCCTCCGCGTCCGGCCGTTCGTGCTCCGCCTCTAGATCTACGAATTGGCCTCTGTTCGCGGTCATCCCCAACCGCTCCTCGGTTGTTCACGCACGTCGTCGACTCGCCGTTCGCTGCGGTGCTCCGGTTCGCAGTACGGCCTAGCCTCTAACCCTAACCCTAGATGGATAGATCTAGTCATCTCCTCTCGCTCTCCCTCTCCTCCGTATGTTGTCTCGATCTCTCGCTCGCTATGTGTGCTGCAGGTCGACGGCCACCGTGATCCTTTGAGGTACCGGAGCTCCGGCATGTCAACCGACGATGAGGACTAGGGTCACTCCATCAACGACGACTACCGAATGGCCGGCTTGCATGGAGATGATGAGACTGACCTCGAGGACGATCGGGAAGAGCTGTTTGGCTCTGCTGCTGTCCCTGTCGAGGTTGGTGCCATCGCCGGTGGTGGTGTCGCAGGCGCTGCCGCAGGTGCTGCCGCCGGTGATGGTGCCGCAGGCGCTGCCGCCGGTGATGGTGCCGCTGGTGATGGTGCCGCTGGCGCTGTCAACGGCAAGAGGAAGCGGAATGCTACCTCTAGAGCCTGGCTCAACTTCGAGAGGATCTACTCGACCGTCAATGGTAAGAGGGTAAGGACTGGTGCCAAGTGCTTCCATTGTGGTCATGAGTATGCTGGTCAATCTCGTATTGGTATTGGACATCTATTGCGGCATATTGAGACTTGTGATAAGAGAAAGGAGAACAAACGCCTGTCTCAGTCTTTGCTTTCATTCAGTTCTGATGTTAGTGTTCGTCACTGGGAGTATAGTGTTGATCGTGCTCGTACTGGTTTATGTCGTTTGATAGCTCGATTAGATCTTCCTCTCTGTTTTGGTGCACATCCTGCTTTTGAGGAGTACATAAGGGATTGTCATAACCCTAGATTTACTCCTGTCTCTTCACAAACCACAGCTAGAGATTTGATTAAGTATCATTCTGGATTACGTGAAAAACTTATTGCATCTTTTGTTGATGTTTCATCTGTTTCTATTACTTCTGATATTTGGTCTGGCAATGCTAAAGAGAATTACCTTAGTGTTGTTGCTCACTATGTCAATCCTGACTGGCAATTGGAGAAAAGGGTAATTGGGTTTAGGTTGATTGATGAATCTCATTCTGGTGACAACATTGCTGAGCGTGTTTCTGCTGTCTTAGATGAATATGGTTTAATGGCTAAGGTCTTTTACGTTACTTTGGACAATGCTTCTTCTAATAACAAAGCCATTGAAACATTAGCTTCTCGATCTTTCTTCTTATGTTGGCACTATTGATTCTCTAGAACCTAGAATTTCGGTTATGTTGGCACTCTTTTCTTGCATCGGTGTTGTGCTTGTCACATAATAAACCTTATGGTTAAAAGTGCTCGAATGTGATCAAGCACTACCTTGATGACATTCGCTCGTTGTTTCTTTCTTGAATTCTTCTAACCGCCGCATTGCAAACTTTAAGAGGTTTTGTGTTCTTGTTGACGTTCGTCCTAGAAAATTTGGTTTGGATATGGATGTGAGGTGGAACTCTACATATCTCATGCTTAAGCATTTGCTTCCGTACAAGCACAATTTTTCTCGTCTTCATAAACAACAACTATTCTAGAACCGATGGTGAGCGTCCGCTTCTAACGGATGATCACCGGATTTCGTTGCTCGCAGTATGTTTGAATTCCTTGATCGCTTTTATAATGCTACTATTGCACTTTCTGGTGTTTATTATCCTACTTCTCCATCATGTTGCATCATATGCTTCGAGTTGCAAACACTTTAAGGCATATGAGAAGGATGCTTTGCTTAGGCCTGTGGTTACTCACATGAAAGATGTTTATTTTAAGTACTGGAAGGACATTCCTATGGTTTACTCTTTTGCTTTCATCCTGGATCCTAGAGGTAAATTGAAGGGTTTTAGTAAGGTTCTCAAGGTTCTAGGTAAGTTGCTTGGTGTTGATTACTCATGTTACTTAACTGAGGTAAGGGCTCAACTTAATATCATTTTTAAGAGATATGATGAGAAGTTTGGTGCAGTTAAGAGGAAAACTTGTGCCCGACTTGTCCCTTCTGGTAAGAAGAATAGTGCTTGGGGTGATATTTTTGCGAGAAGAAGATGATGATGATATCTTTGCAACTCCCGGGTCCGGTAACTCTTTCGTACCCCTACTCTCTCTCTCACTAGAAGGACTAGTGCTTCGCCTTGATGCAAGCAACATGCACTAGTGCTTCGCTTCTTTGGATCTCCTATTGGTAATGAGATATCTAACTACTTGGACAAAGTGACGGTCTCACCCAATTTGATGATGGGTTCAACATCATTAGTTGGTGGCATGAACACAAACTTTCTTATCCCGTACTTTCAATATTAGCTAGAGATGTTTTAACTATGCTCGTTTCTACCGTATCTTGGGAATCTGTTTTTAGTACTACGGCGGGGATCATTGAGGAGCGGCGGCGACGATTGAGCCCGATCATGGTGGAGATTCTCACCGCACCAAGGATTGGGAGGCTGCCGATGCTAGGCTACAACAACCGGTTGAGGACAAGTCACTAGAAGAAGAATGTTACTGCGAGTTGTATCCGAATGTGCCAGAAGCAGTAGAGTGAGGGAGTTAGAGATTTTTGTAATTGATGAACATGAACTTGGACTGTAATATTTGAACCTTATTTGAATTTGATTGAGCTGGGCTGTACTCTTTTTCCCTATCTAGGGTTTCTCACGAGGTGTGAGTTTTACCTAGATAGGTTTTTAATGAGGCAGCCATTGCACCAGCTCAAACTTTTGAAAAAACTGTGTTTATACTTATCTTGTGAATGTGTGCATTATGTGAAAATGTGAAGTTTAGTATTCTGTGAAAATTTGAAGTTTATTTATCTTGTGAATGTATGCTTGATTTCAAATTGAATGAGGGGTAGCTTGCCCATCGTGCCTAGGCACGGCACGGCACGAAAAAAAACCCTTCGTGTCGTGCTTGGGCCGCCACTTAGGCACGATGGCACGGCATGGCACGGCACGAAAATGCCGTCGTGCCTGATAGGGCTGGGCCGCTTCGGTCCGGGTCATTTCGGGCTCGTGCCGTGCTCGGGCCGGGCGGTCCGTTTGGAATACTATAGGTACATAGGTCCTGCATGGCTACATTCATACCAGTACCACGCGAAAATGCACATGTTTTGCACGAATCTGTGAAGTGTCAGCCAGTAGCATCTGCAAAAAATGAGCCGTGCGTTCGGTTCATATGGTCACCCGGCCCGCTGCAAAAATTTGTTAGTTTGCTTAATCTGAGCAGCATCTATCCCACAAATATGGAACGGCTAGTTCATCACAAAAATATGTTCTAATTTAGAAGTTCTTCCTCCTCTCCTCTTTGAGAACATCTCTGCCGCCACTCCTTGTACACATGCATCCAATCAATAGCCATCCATTCTACGAACCTCCTGAATACCTTCTCCTCCACCCATCCTCGTCCTCGCAGGATGCTGGATGCGCCATTACTTTAGAGTTTAGACAGGGCAGCGACCTCTCTTCTCCATTCAACATTAGCCATTACACAACAAGCACAAAGAAGATCGAAGCACCAGCTAGCAGAAGCATCATAGGTAGGCAATGGCCAGCGCGAAGAAGAAGCTCCACGCGACGACGACCGCCGTCCTGTGCCTATCCCTGGTGGTGGCGCTCCTCCTCCTGAGCGGCGGCGTCCAGCGCGCCGCCGCCGACGACGGCGAAATAACCTACCACGCGATGAGCGCCGACGAGGTGCCGGGCAGGAACCGCGCGCTCTTCCGCCCCGGCGCCATGGCCAACAAGTACACGCGCGGGTGCGAGGCCCTAGCAGATTGCAGGGGGTGATGAGGAAGCTTTAACTATTGCATTGCATGTGTGGCGGATGCATGCGGCCGGCCCCACGACCTTCCGCTAATACTTTTGCATGCATGTTTGTTTCTTTGTTTTATACTAGTACATTTTGTGTTTTCTGTTCTTTGAATGTCGTTTTCAGCTTGCTTTATTTCTTGGCCTTTTGCGAGTGCAAGTAAATAGATACATGTAATTGTTGTTGTTGAGAATAAATGAAAGCGGAGAATATATCAGGTTATGCTTACATTAATTTGGGTTGTTCATGCTTGCTAGTGGTTATAGAGGCAATCTAATAAATTGCTGTTTTTAAGGAAATATGTTAGATAACTTATCACTCTATCACTGTATACTACTACTTCCCTATCGAAATACTCGCCGCCGTTGTTTTTCGACAAATTTGACCATGCGTCTTATAAAAAAAAATTGTGCAAGTACAATATATTTTGTGTGCTAGATGTTTCACTATTGTATGCATTTTAAGCTCAACTTATCCCTTTATAGAATTGCAATAATTTTGTTGAATAAAATGAATGGTCAAAGTTGCATGAAAAAGTCAACAACGACAAATATTTTGACACGGAGGGAGTACCTTGCTTCATAGAGTGGTCTTAAAAAAACCATAAAAAGTGCTTCTAGCTTTTGAACGCTTTTGAACCAACTACGTTTAATTGCAAGCAGAATCAAACCAATTGCCTAATTTTTTAGGTTCCTCATTTATTTTTCTTTTCTAAGTGCAAGAATATTTTTTTCCACCATGGGCATCGCCTGAATTTCATTACTGGGAAGCAACGAAATTACAGAGGTTCAGTTTTTCAGAAAAGAAAACAAAACAGGTGCACGTCCTTTTTATTACAACTCCTGCTGAGATAGATACCAAGGATCAATCTGCAAGGAGCACAACCAGCCACAGCCTGCATAACGAAACAGAGTTCGCCAAAAGCCCATATTACTGGAAAGAGAGGAGACTCTCCAAAAAAGCTAAACTGAACTAGACAGCCAAAATCATCCTCGATGTCGAACCGGAGACATTTTACCGGAGCAGAGCTACCCCAATGGTTTGCGCGGCCGCCGTCCGATGTCGATGAACAAGTAAAACAGCTTCCTTCAATGCTTGTGCTCCGTCCTCCGAGTCCCGTTTGTCTCCCCGTTTGTGAAGACCCGACCAAGTAAAAGATAAAAGATGAAGCAAGGTAAATAATCTCATTAGGAGACTTGACAGATTTTTTTATCAAAAACACCGCATTTTTTGTTCGCCGGATTGCCCAGAGAGCTGCCAATTAAGGATGGCAATTTTACCGCGGGTACCCTACCCCGTTGGGTAAGGGTACGGGTATAGAATTCTACCCGCGGGTAAGGGTACGAGTATAGAATTCTACCCGCAGGCAAGGGTAAGGGTATGAAACTCTACCCATGGGTTACCCAAGGGTACCCGCACTAAAGAAGCGCGTTGAAATATTTGACCCAAGTAGGCCCATATATCCTAACCCTAGTAGCACATCCCTTCCACCATTGGTATGTCTCGACTTCACATGTTCCACTTTTTTCCAAAGTATAACTTGAATTGATCTAATGTCTATTATTTTGTGTTCTCGGGATGATGTTGAGTCTGACATCATTGATCCATGACTCATTAACTCGCAAGAATACATCACAATTTGATCTTATTTCTTATGTTGGGATGTTGTAATTTCTTATTTGGCTTTTTATGTATCAATAAGTGTGATTGTGAAGTTTGAGAGTTATTTAACTATCAAATGATTATTGTACTCTTATATATGAACTTAATGACATGTTTATGTTAATACCCATCGGGTACCCTTTTACCCTGCGGGTAAGGGTAAGGGTAAGGGTAAGGATTTTTACCCGTTACGTTTGGCGGGTAAGGGTACAAAAGAGCTAGACGGGTATGCCAATGGGTGGGTAAATGCTTTACCCTTACCCTACCCTGCCCATTGCCATCCCTACCGCCAATCCGGTGAAGTGGATTTTCTCGTGGTTAGCCATAAACCGCCCGCCCATTCCCGGAAGCGAGAAAAGGAAGTAGGTCTACAATCTGCCCCAACTACTATAGAAACAAGGCTCCACATGTATTTGGCCGTGGGGCATTCAAAAAAGATATGAGAAACATTCTCATCTGTATAGCAAAAGTAACATCTCTTGTCACCATTCCAATTACGTTTGATCATATTGTCTTTGGTCAAAATTGCATTTTGGTCAACCAACCACATGAAGATTTTTATTTTAAGTGGAATCTTAGCTTTCCATAGTTTGCGATTTGAGTTGTGGGTCTCCTCACTATGAAGTTTGTTGTACACAGACTTATACCTGATTTTTCCCAGGACCACTTGGATCCATCCTTTTCTTCAGATAGAGCACAACTAGTTAACATGTCCCTTAAACGCCTTAGCTGAGTTTGTCCTCTTTCATCCAACCATCTGCGGAAGGTCATCCGCCATCCATTTCCAGCCATGTAAGCAACATTTCCGTGTTGAGTTAAACAAATGTCATAGAGCTCTTGGAATTTTTCTTTTAGTGGAACTAAGCCACACCAAGCATCCCTCCAGAAATCAATCTCTTTACCATTGCCCAAAATCATCACCCTCCCTCTTGTGTAAATGTCTTTTACTTTGATTAAGTCATTCCACACAGGAGAATTTTCTTGTTTCTGTTTCAGCTGGTTTATTCCTTCTCTAATTTTGTATTTTTTGACAATTTCCTGCCAAATTCCTTCTCCATTCTCCCATTTCCACCACCATTTGCAGAGTAAGCTTATATTCATCTTTCTCAAATCTTTCACTCCCAAACCTCCTTTTTGTTTAGGTGTCAACACTTTGGCCCATTTAACCAAGTGATATTTCTTTTTAGTTCCTCCCCTTGCAAAAAAACCTTTTCCTCACACTATTCATATTTTTAATGATTGTCTTTGGCAAAAGATACATTGACATGCAGTAAGTAGGTATGCTGCTCAAACAAGCATTAATCAAAGTAATCCTCCCTCCAATGGATAAAGCACTTCCTTGCCAACCTTCTAATCTTTTCATCAGTTTCTCCACTAGAGACACCCAATCTGCCACATGTAATCTGGACCCAGCCACCGGAACTCCAAGATACTTAATTGGTCATACTCCCGTTGAACAATTCATCACATTGGCAAGCTGCAAAGCTCTCTGATCATCATGTGATATCATAAGTACTTCACTTTTTGAAACATTAATTTTTAGCCCAGACATCTTCTCATAAATGCACAATAATAGTTTCAAGTTTTGCACTGTCTCCAGGTCATCCTTCAAACACAGGATTGTGTCATCCGCATATTGGAGCACTGCAATTCCTTTCTGCACATATTCTGGGACTAAGCCCTCAACCAGGTTATTTTCTTGTGCTTTGTGAATCATTTTAGCCAAGATGTCCGCAGCTAGATTAAACAGAAGGGGGAGATAGAGGGTCCCCTTGTCTAACCCCCTTGCCACATTTGAAGTACCCTCCCATCAAACCATTTACTTTCACACTTAGTGTCCCACTTGACACCACCTCCCTCATCCATTGGCACCATGATTCACAGAATCCCCTTTGTTTTAACATTTCAAAAAGAAATTCCCAACTTATTTTGTCATAAGCTTTTTCAAAATCAAGTTTGAGAATTACTCCGTCTTTCTTCCTTACTTTGACATCATGAACAATCTCATGTAGAACCATCACCCCATCCATAATATTTCTTCCTTTAATAAACGTTGTTTGACATTTGTTTATTATTCTGCTCATACAACCTTCCAGCCTCATCATCAGAATTTTGGTTATGATTTTGAAGCTGACATTCAATAAACAGATCGCCCTGTATTGCTGAATTTTGCAGGCTTCTTTTAACTTTGGTATCAACGTTATCACCCCATAATTCAGCCTCCCCACACTCAATTTGTGGGCTCCAAATTCGATCAACATGTCTAACAGATCTTGCTTAACTATTTCCCAGCCAGACTGATAAAATTCCACCGGCATATGATCAGGACCCGAGGCTGTGTTCTTCTCCAAAAAAAACACAGCAACCCTCGGCTCCTCCATGGTGAAAGGACTGACTAACTTTTCATTTTCCTCCTGGGTTACTTTTTCTTTCGATCCCCAGCAATTTGGGTCTAAATGAAAAACTGGACTTCCCGAGGGTCCAAATAACTCTCTATAATAGTTTGTGGCATGAGTGAGAATATCCTCGTCTTTCTCCAGGATGTTACTATCATGTTCCAGGTTAAATATAAGGTTCTTCCTCTTTTTTCCATTCGCTATCCTATGAAAAACTCCGTATTGTTGTCCCCCTGCAACAGCTGTGACGCCCCAGGTTTCTAATTAACGTCATTAACGCTAATGACCGAATCAGCCGAGTCAAACCTGCAGACAATGGTCAAACCTAGGTCAATCTGGGTCATCACCCCGAAAACCTCGCCAATGAACCCTATTGAACCCCTTGACCAAGCCTACACACACCCGTGGTCAACCCTTGGTCAAAGACACGGTCAAAACCGACTTAACCGTTGACGTCAGCGAATGTCGTCCGGAACTTTTGCCGCGTTCTCCAAATTTCACCTAAACACTTAAAAATCTACCTTTATGAAAGTTGTCCATCTTGTTGAGGGACACAACTTTCGTGTAGACTGGCATTTCAAATTTTGAGCAGAAAAGTGTGAAAAACTTGGTCAACCGCCAGTACCTCCTGTTTTCCAGAACAGGCCGGCATTCAAAGTTGGCACGACGTTCCTGCAAAATCCGTTGAGAAAAACACTATACGACCTTTGTAAAAGTTGTAGAGGGGAGTGAGATCTATAACTTTCCTATTCACCACTTTGTGCACTTCTATTCAACTTTTCGGAGAAAAAATCGGTCAAAGTCGCTTAAGTCAGCACGTTCGTTCTAGCCGGCGCCGCGACGTCACCGGGGCCGCGCGCGCCCGCGCCGCGCCCGCGCCGTACCCTCGGCCCGCGCCCGTGCGCTCCTTCCCGAGGCCGCGTGCCCCGAGGCCCGCGCCCCGTGGCCGCGCGCCCCAAGGCCCCGCGCCCCGAGGGTCCTTGCGCCCGTGCCGCCCGGCGCCGTGCCGTGGCACGACGTGCCGCGCCGGCCGCGCCCGAGCAGGCGCCTACCCGCGGCACCGGAAGCCGCCGCCTATAAAGAGTTGCTGCCCAGTGTTTCGCGTGTCGAGCCGTCGGCCATACGCCCTCCGCCAGACCTCCCGCCGCACACCGCGCTGTCCGCCGGCGCCATGAGAGGCCTCCACGGCGAGCATAGAGTCTAACCGGCGGTTTTGCCCAACTGTAACGCCTATCACCCTCCCTTGTGCTTGTAGTTGCTCGCCGGCTCGCTTCTCCGCTCCCCCGAACCGCCCCCTCGCCGGAATTTTCCAGCCGCGGCGGCCGGCGCCACTGGCCGCCGGTGCTCCCCCTCCACCGGCCTTCCTCACCTCCAAGCAACCCACAAACCAAACCCCAAGGAGCCCTAGATCACTCCCTTGCCCTCCCCGGCCGGAATCCGGCGGCGCATCGCCGAATTTCCCCGCCGCCGCGCCCCCGGGACCCGATTGCAAGGCGCCGGATCTTTCCGAGGGGTAATATGCAAACCAGGGGCTTATCTGTAAGGAAACTTAAAGTTTCAGGGGCTGTAGTAGAAGTAAATTCTTAAATAGTGTTTGGGTAATTACTGGAACTTTGAAAATTCGTATAAAATCGTAGAAAAATCAGAAAAATGCAAACCCAATTTTGTTGAATCCTTTGTGAATTATCCTACAACTTTTGTTATTCTTGCCTGAGCTAATTCTTGTTAGTTTTTGCATGAAAAATACAAATGTGAAAAACCTAGATCTGCAATAACTCAAAATCTATAAATCCTCTTTGTCCAATTTTTGGATATGTTGTGTGTTCGGTCATGACTAGCTCCTGAGCCAAAACTTGCACAAAGTTATGATGTAAATATGTTTATAAAAATGTTTTTCCATTTCTTCCAGATCTGCATAAATGATTTTTATAGCTAAAAATAATTATGTTTTTGCAACTAACTTTTGGACACTGTCTTTTTGTGCCAAAAAACACGTCTGGTGAATTAATCACAATTTTATAATTATCAGAAATAGTTATTATTGATTTATGCTTGTTTTTCTTTGAAAATACATAACTCAAGTTCCATAATAGCTCTATGTGTATGTGATGCACCACTAGGCTAGTTTTGAATCATATAACATGTGTGAGAAAGTTTGGATCATTTTGATGAGTAAGTATTTTTGTGTGCGTTGACCTTGTCCTTCTAACTAGCTTTTGTCGTTTTTTGAAAATAATTAATTTCTAGCTATCCAAAGCTTGCATGTGTGTCCAGTGGCTTGTTATAGGTGTGTAGAGTGTAACACACCCATCCAATGAATTTTTCTCAATTAATTTCATGAATAAAAGCTATGGAAGCGATTAAAGGCTTAATAGTCATTAAATGGGAAAAATCACCAAACCATCCCTACAAATCTTGGGTGTGGTTGCAAATCATTTTAAAAGGTTAAATATACCCACCCACTGCTGTTTGTGAAGTTGAATTAAATTATTTACATATATATGTACACAGTCACTATCAAAAAGAATATCTAACAAAGAGCTGCATATTGTTCCTTTTGGAAGGGTATGCTACATGTATTTCTTATCTAGGTGAATGTGTCCAACTAATACACCCCTTGATTGTCACTTGTGGTTTGTGGTAAATTAAATTAAAAATCGTCAATTAAATCTTGCATTTGCATCCTCGTGTAGATCTCCCGAGCGGTAGCCGTACGCGTGTGCTTGGGAAGGAGGAGACCGTGACGCCCCGAGGTTTTTAATTATCGTCATTAACGCTAATGACCGGATCGGCCCGAGTCAAACCGGTCAAACACCGGTCAACCCTAGGTCAACTCCGGGTCATCACCCCGAAAACCTCGCCAATGAACCCTAATGAACCCCTCGACCAAGTTTGCACACACCCGTAGTCGACCCTTGGTCAAAGACACGGTCAAAACCGGCTTAACCGTTGACGTTAGCGAATGTCGTCCGAACTTTTGCCGCGTTCCCCAAATTTCACCTAAACACTTCAAAATCTACATTTATGAAAGTTGTCCATCTTGTTGAGGGACACAACTTTCATGTAGATTGGCATTTCAAATTTTGGGTGGAAATTGGTGAAAAACTTGATTGACCGACGCCACCTCCTCGTTTTCCAAGACAGAGCGGCATTCAATGTTGGCACGACGTTCCTGCAAAATCCGTCGAGAAAAACACTAGACGGCCTTTACAAAAGTTGTAGAGGGTAGCTAGATCTACAACTTTTGTATTCATCACTTTGTGCACTTTTATTCAAAATTTTGGAGAAAAGTTAATTAGAACAGGGGCCGGTCCGAAACGAGCACAAAGCCGGCCGCGACGTCGCCGCGCTCCCGGCGCGCCGGCGCCACCCGCGCGCGCCGCCCGCGCCGCCGGCGCCGCCCCGCGCCCGCCGTCCGCCGTCTCGACGACCGTGCCGGCTCGCGCCTTCCCGGGGACCTCCCTCGCGCCTTCCCCAACACCGCTCCCGCCCCGAGACGCCCGGAACGCCACGCCGCCCCGCCCGCCCGCGCCACGGAGTGCGCGCCGCCGTACGCCCGCCCCGCCCGCGCCGCCCGGCCGTCCTTGCGCCCGCGCGCGCACCCCTAGGCGGCCGCACCCCATCCCTTGTCACCCATTTAAAGCGGACGCGCCGCCCCCACGCACGCCCGCATCCGCGCCGCCCGGTGGCCGAACCGCGTCGGTGCCATGGATGGCGCCCGCGGTGAACTCCAAGGCCGGCCGACCGGAAGTCCAATTAAACACTTTTGCCACCTTCCCTTGCACCTACATGAGCTCACCGGCGCGCCGTCTTCCTCGCAGCCCCTGTCCCACCGCCCCGCACGGCCGGCCGCGGTGGCCACCGAGCCGGCCGGCCGCCGCGCCGCCCCTCACCGGCCCTCTCCCCGCCCCGGTCGAGCCCCCCAAATCGCGCCCCAAGGACCCCTAGCCCCTCCCCCGCCCGTGCCCGGCCGGCCCCGGCCGGCGGTTGGCCGGAATTTGGCCGGCCCGGCCGCCCGGGGACGACATTGCAAAGAAAAGATTCTTTCCGGGGTCCCCGCCTGCAAAAGGGTAACTCAAATAGTAAAAGTGCTTGGCTGTTTCTTGTAAATTGCGTAGAAAATCGTAGAAAATCAGAAAAATGCAAGGCCAATTTTGTTGGATTCGTGGTGAATTATTCTACAACTTTTGTTATTCTGTCCTGAGCTAATTCCTGTTAGTTTTTGCATGAAAAATACAAATGTGAAAACTCTAGATCTGCAATATCGCAAAAACCATAACTCCTCTGTAGCTAATTTTTTGGATATCTTGTGTGTTAGGTCATGACTAACTCCTATGCCAAAAATTGCACAAAGTTATGATGTAAATATTTTTCTAAAAATGTTTTTCTACTTCTGCCAGATCTTCATAAATGATTTTTCTTGTTAAAAATATTCATGTTCTTGAGCCCAACTTGTTCTCACTGTCTTGTAATACCAAAATGCACATCTCGTGAATTAATCATGAGTTTTGGATTAACCGAAATAATTATTCTTGAATTATGCATGTTTTCCTTTGTAAATTAATAGACCAAGTTCAGAAGAGGTTCCATGTGAACATGCTTGTTCTTTAGGCTTGTTTAGGTCCAGAGAGCATGCACAAGAAAGTTTGGATCATTTTGATTCTTATTTATTTTTATATGCATTTAAGTTAGATCACTAGCTAGCCTTTGTTATTTTTTCCATAATATTTAATTTTCTAGCATCCAACACTTACCTGTGGGTCCAATGGACCAGGATAGGTGCTAGTAGGCTTAAGAAACACTCATTTAATTTTTGGTAATTTAATTGATTCATAAAAGGCTTAAATGCCCTTTTAATATTAAAGGGAAATTAAATAAAGAAAAAGCCTTAATTAAATCTTTTTCCTTTTTGAAAGTATTATTTAATATAAATAAAAAATAATTAATTATAATCACTGATAAGAAATCAATTCATAAATAAAAATATTAATTACACCTTGTTGGTGAAGATAAAAGGAAATGAAGCTTTCACATGAAATGATAAACTTAATAAAAACCTTTATTCAAATGTGGAATAAAAGAGTAACCCATGTACAACCAATAACCTTCCTAAAAGAGAAACCTTAGATAGATGCTTGTTAAGGTGAATATGACCAACCCAGAGTTGGATAAGACAACAAACTATCACATCACCTAAAGTGCATTGCATTCCGTGTAGATCTTCGGACGGAGATTACTCCCCGGTCCCGAAACCGAGGAATGCGGAGCGGAAGGTTCTCTGCGCAAGACGTGGACGTACTCGACACCGAGGGTGCCCAAGCTAACCTAGCTGACGAAGGCAAGCTCCGGTGCATCTAACCTAGTTTTAAAGTTCTTTATTCAATTATCTATGAATGATTGTGCATTTACGTTCAGGAGTTGAATGAAACCCTAGATGCATGATCCATAGGTACCTTTGGTCCCTACTAGTATAATAGGTCGGTAGTCGCTAAGCTATAGGACCGTTACAAGTCGGGTGATGACCTCACTCGCGAGAATAGGTTCCTAGATAGGAATCATACTATATCCTTAAATGGATTGCTCACGTGGTAAGAGCATGGGATGCGGGCTCCGGTCCGGTGGTTATGTGGGTTAAGTTTTTGAACGTACTAAGCACATGCGGTTATGGGGCCGTAAGCCTAGTACCATAATGAGGCGGCGAGGGATCCTACTATTACTACTCTTGGGATTCGCTCTCACGGCTAGCTACCGGTGGTGTACGGTGACTCGGGGTATCTCGCGGGGTATGCGGATAGCTTGCACCAAAGACCGTAAGATTCGATCCCAACCCGAGGATTTATGGGGACGGCACGGGGAGTTGTCCTCGCGGGGGCGGCCCGACCGTGTGTTTGGGTCTACCTTGCAAGGTTTAAATCAATCGATTGTCGGCCTCTCACCGTTACCCGAGACTACTTACTCCACTAGTCATGTGATCCCTAATGATGGAAGTTGATGAAGATGATGTTTGATTAATTGTATTGTACAACTTTGCTTGTACTAGTTGGCTAATGTAGTAAAGACTAAACTACTAGAACTTGTGCTAAAATTTGGAAAATAAGGACCTACTCTTTGTTACTTTTTAGCAAAAGCAACCCAGTAGCCAAAAAGCCTTTCATGGTCTAGATTTGGTGAAGTAGCTATCACCGACGGGTAAGACTTGCTGAGTATTAGTATACTCAGCCTTGCTATAATGTGTTGATCCAGGTAATGCCTTCAGTGATGTGTGGCCGGTGAGATCCCGCCCGCTAGGAGGCGGAGTGGGTGGAGGACGACTACTGAAAGCATCATGGATGGCCTCCCGTGGTGACTTCGCTGCCGCTAGTTATTTCCGCTGCTTTTCAAAACTCTGAACTGTCTCGTCATGACAAAAACTATGGTTTGTAATAAATAAACCCTACGGGGTACGAATTTGGATTTGAATGTTGTTGTATCTCCGGACTCGCCTTCGAGTGAGTTTTAATGCATATATTCGATCCATGTTGCTTTTCAAGTGATTTACCGGGCGTTAACCGGCGACTTACGACAGGATGGTACTTTATTATTGCTTAATGACCAAAGTGGATCGGTCTTAGGCGATAGTACGGTATTTTCCTGGGCGGGTTGTCACGGAGACGGAGGAGCTGACGGAGACGTGCACCACTTCGTTGTAGAGCAAGGCCTGGACCAAAGTCCTGAAGGGCCCAAGGCCAACCTTGCCATCGAAGGCAAGCCCCGGATCATTAACCCTGTTTCTAAAATTTATGCAATTATTGATGCTATGATTGTGCATTTACGTTTCAGGAGTTGAATGAAACCCTAGATGCATGATCCCTAGGTACCTATGTCCTCTTACTAGTATACTAGGTCGATAGTCGCTATGCTATAGGACCGGTAGAAGTCGAGTGATGTTCGTCACTCGCGAGAATAGGTTCTTATGTTGGAATCATAAGATGTTTATAAATGGATTGCTCATGTGGTAAGAGCATGGGATTTGGGCTCCGGTCCAGTGGCTTTCGTGGGCTAAGCTTTTGAACGTACTAAACATATGCGGGAATGGGACCGGTAAGCCTAGTACCCGATTGACGCGGTAAGGGAACCTTTCCCTACTACACACGGGGCACTTGTGTCCCCCCGCTTGCAACAAAGGTGGTACCCGCGTGAGTCCGGACGTTCGTGTGGGAGTGATCCAAAGAATCCTTGTACCAAGGAATGTAGGTTCCGCTCCCGAGCCGAAGATCGACGGAAACGGCCCGGGGAAAGTTGTCCTTTCGGGGGCGACCTACCGTGTGTTTGGGTTTACCTTGCAAGGTTTAAATCAATCGATTGTCGGCCTCTCACCGTTATCCAAGACTGCTTAATCAATTGGCCATGATATCCCACAATGATGGAACTCGAGAAATATTGTTGTATGAATTAATTGCTTGCCCAATTTTTGATTGAACTAGATGGCACATTTATAAATGGTAATCAACTGGAACTTGTGCTAAAAGATTGAAAATAAGGATCTACTCTTAGTAGCTGTTCAGCAAAAGAAACCCCACCGGCCAAAAGCCTTTCATGTCTAGAGTTTGGTGATGTAGTCATTACCCGACGGTTAAGTCTTGCTGAGTATTAGTATACTCAGCCTTGCTTTAAAACTGTTGTGGCAGGTGTTGCTGACATGTGGGTGACGACAAGTGATGACATCACAGATGGCCTCCTGTGATGTTTACCGTTGTGCTAGTTTATTTATTTCCGCTGTTTTCGAACTCTGAACCTTTACTCCATGTCATGAACAATGGTTTGTAATAGATTATGTTAACTCATGTTGTACTCTGGACTCACCTTCGCGTGAGTTTTAATGCATATGTCGATCCTCTGTTTGAATTCCAAGTGATTTACCGGGCGTTAACCCGGCAACTAACGACAGAATGATACTTTATTATTGCTTAATGGCCAAAGTGGATCGGTCTTAGGCGATAGTACGGTATTTTCCTGGGCGGGTTGTCACAACAGCCAATTCAAGTTTGACCTTTTGTGCCAATATAGCTCTTCTTCCTCCAACATCCTCAAAAGCGTTGTCTGAATAAAAGTTTTCGTATTCAGGAGGTGTGCAGGGAGAGGGCTATTCTTCTCTTCCTTTTCCAGCAGCATCAATTCCTCTTGGAGAATTGCTTTAATTTTCCTATTATGTCCTCTAATATTCATTCCCCAGCCTTTCAAGAATTTCTTAACTCTATTCAGTTTTATACCCCATTTTTCCACAGCACTACTTGCAATAACATGTTTCCCCCAGATCTCTTTCACCTTAGGGATGAAATCTGGGTGTTTAACCCATGAAGTTTCAAAGCAGAATTGTTTTGTTTTCCTGTTTTTTTCTTGATCTGAACATAATATCAGAGGATTATGATCAGATAAGAATCTTGGTGTTTTCCTCAGGTTGGTTAAAGGGAACAAGGCCTCCCACTCTGGACTGATAAGCACTCTGTCTAATCTCTACAGAGTTGGGTCTGCCTGATTATTGCTCCAAGTATACATTCCTCCATTCAGATTCCAATCTCTCAATTCAAAGGTATTAATGATCCAATTGAACATATCAGTGAATCTATTGCGGGAAAAGTTTCTGTTCTTCTCACCAGTAAATCTTAACATGTTAAAGTCACCACCAATCAGGGTGGGGATCTTGATATTTGAGCAAATATTGGCTAATTCAGATAGGAATTGTTCCTTCTTCTCTTCATATGTTGGGCCATATACAGTAACTAACATCATATTCTTTTTTTGAGCTTTGTCATACACTTCTGCTGTGATTGCAAACTCTTTTTCTTCCACTTTGATCAGATCAAATCTTTCTTTTTTAATTCCACAAAGGATCCCACCAGATCTGCCTATAGAGGGCAACGAGTGCCAGGCATAGATCTTATTGGAATCAAGTTTTCTAAAAAATTATCAGAGAATTTTGTTTTCATTGTCTCCTGCAGACCAATGAAATCAGCCTTGTACTCGCTCATCAAGTCCTTGATTTTGGTTGCCATTCCTTTTTTAGAGACCCCCTACAATTCCATATAATGCCTATCATTTCTGTTTATAGTTGGTATACGCATTTTCCCTAAGGCTATATCTAGAACTAGCTCTAGACACCCCTCCTGCATGAGTGTCACCGTCATCAATAGGATGAGATGATTTGTTTTTCCCTTTTTTTTTAGCTTGGGAAATTCTTGTCTTAGGGGATTTTTTCCCCTTTCTCTTAATTACCAGTTTAAAACCCTCATTGTCAGATTCCGAGGAATCAGACTTCCGCTCTAGATATTTCATCTCCTCCGAGGGGAGATTATCAAGTTCATTAGCATCTTTCTCTTCATTCATATTATCAAGTGCAAGAATATAGCTAGTACATGTCGTTGTTGGGAATAAATGAAAGCGGAGGATAATATCAAATGTTTCTATACACTATATTTATGTTTGGATCATACGTAAATGAAACCACTTATTAGGATTTGAACCGTACTCTCGGTTATAACGAATTCCAAATAGCAACTGTCCGTTTTTATCGGTCAATAAAAATTTTGCTAGAATTTTTGTGAAAGCAACCTCTATAAATTTGAAAAAAAGGATTGTATTCAGTGAGGTTTCGAAATGGCACGTGAAAAAAACCCGTGCACTCCGAATTCAGAATAGCGCCTTTCCAAAACCAAAAAAAAAACGAATAGCCAAAAAAAGGAGCTCGTGCTCGCATCCGCCGCACTCGCCCGCAGCTCACACGGACACACGACACGACACGACCACATCAGCCGCCGCCGCAGCAGCAGCACAGCGACGTCGCCGCCGCCTCCCCGCTGCCGCAGGCCCGGTCCTCTTCCAGCCGCCGGGGACCATGTCGAGCGGCCTGGACATGTCCCTGGAGGACCTCATCAAGCAGTCCAAATCCAAACCCAAGTCCAACCCCGCCTCCTCGTCGGGGCCGGCCCGCCGCGCGCCGCCGGCCGCCCGAGCGGCGCCATACCCGCCGGTCGCCACCAAGGTACGCGCCGCGCCCTCCTCGCCCCCGGGTTCACCTCCGCCCGAAAACCCTAACGCCGCCGCCGCTGCCGGCGGCCCGTGTGCCCGCTCAGGCCCACCGCGCCGCCACCGACTCGCCCTACGGGATCTACTCCGAGCACATCATGGCCGCGGTCGCGCCGCCGCCGGCGGCGGCCGCCGCGAGGTCGCTGGAGACGGGGACGAAGCTGCACATCTCCAACCTTGACGCCGGCGTCACCGTCGAGGATGTCCAGGTGCTAGCCGTTTTTCTGCTGTTGCTTGCCAGTCCACAAGTCGCCAATTGGTTGAGTCTTATTTGTGCTATTTGAAGGACACAAGCTCCATGTTCTTTGTAATTAAGTGAGTTCAGACATGTTGTACTTTAATGTGAACAAATCTAGCCGTGTTAATGCCTGTCAGTTCCAAATTTTGTTTGATTGTTTTAGTCTTATAACTGTCCATTGTAATGCTTTTGTTTTGAATCTCTGGTGTCATTAATTCGATAGAATCATGGAACTTAATTCTAATTTCCTGTGGTTTTGGTGATGTTAGATGCTCTTAACTTTTTCAATTGGGTTGGCTTATCACATATAAAGTACGATGACTTTGGGGTTAGGGAATGGGTGAAGGAAGATGAAGGAAAACATGTGCAGCCGTGCAGGAGAGTAGAGAGGAATATTAAATGAATTTTCTCATTTTTCTTTCCTATTGTATTCTGGCAAATAAAGCTCTTAACTCCTTGTTGGGTGGTTGTATGACTCACGCCTGTCTGTTCCCTTTGAGTCTGCTTGTATGAAGATCTCAAGGTGAGATCTACTGAGCAATTTTATTGGAATTCTTATTTTAGTAAAGACTTAGCAAGAAACATTTTGCATCTAAAGGTTTGTGAGCCTTTGTTTGAAGAACAGAGTTGGTAGTTTTTGTGGTCATGCAGACCTATGGATGCCATTCTTCCGCGTATAAGATTCTTACTATCATGATTGCTGGCAATACATGTTATATATATGATATCAGACTGTTTCCCTTTGACTTCTTAACAAACATACCTTAATGGTTATATGATAGAACTGATCCATGAGTTTTTGGCACACCAATTTTGGCACCTAGCATTGCATAATTCCTTTTTATTTTTTGAAACAAACATAGTAGTCCATAGTTATGTGACCAAGTTCAATGCCTCTAGTGTTCACAATATGCAAGTAAATTTAATGGTGTTCATAACATTGATCTAAGAAATTGATGTTCCCTGTTAGAGATCTTAGGGTCTTTCTGGCCTTTGAGAAATAATATATTAAACAATCTAAATGCTTAAATCAGTCACATGAAAATAGCACTTATACATCATACTAGTACTTTTTAATGTCATACTAACATAAATCTTGCAAATTCACTGCTATCCTGTGATAAAAAATTGATTGCTCAAGTTTGCATAATGGAGGGAGCAATACCTAAATCTTAGCGTTTTTCTCTATAAGCACATAATCTCAAGTTCTCAACTGATGTAATTGGAGCTGATTAGTTGTGATATAATTGCAGCTGATTAGTTGTGTCGTTCTGTTTCATCAGGAACTTTTCTCAGAGGTTGGTGAGCTCAAACGTTATTCGATGAACTACGACAAAGATGGGATATCCAAGGTTGCTTGTTGAATGTTGACTGTACTATCTCTCTACATTAGTATTTCCTTATTGTGGACTTGTATCATTGTATGGAACATTTATTTTGTTAGGGAACTGCGGAAGTTGTCTTTGCAAGGAAAGTGGATGCTTTGGATGCTATCAAGAGATACAACGGTGTTCTACTTGATGGGAAACCAATGAATATAGAGCTCATTGGAAGCAATGCGGAACGACCTAACATGCTACCATTGATACAGAACCGTCCTTTGCAGAACTATAATGATATCCATAGCAGGTTGGTCCAAACCAATTTCTTTCTGTTATACATCATTTAATCCGTGTTAACTACTGCATTCCCTAGTTTGAATTAGGGATGCAAAAACTTGGCCTTATCACTAAGAACACTTCATATTACTAAATGCTGGCTGCTTCTAAACCAATTTAGCCAAATTAGGAAGTGGTTGAATCACAAAGAAATAGATGTTTGGAAATGCGCCAAAGTATTTACCATTTTATCTGATGATACTAAAGATCAATACAAGGTTATCATTTACTCCTTCTATCCCAAAATTTAAGGTGTTTGGCACAGTCTCCCATGCGAACATCTGGCTCTTAGTATCTTTTATACTATAATGTTTGCAACAACAAAATGATAGCCTTGTGAAATACTTTTAAACACAAGTCCAATGGCATTATGTTTGTAAGACAGTTTCACTGAAATTGTGCCCCCTCCCTAGGTTATCTTACAGCAGCTCTAAGATATCATTTGCAAACACTATACCTGTTCGCTAGAAATGGTATACCACTATGGTGGCTGTTGTTGTGGTGTTACCTGTAAACTCATGTTTTTATTCTGACAAGCAAATCATGTTTAGAAAAAACACTAAATGTTTTCATGCGGCTATTGTTGTCTGCAATATATCTAGTCAAATCAGATCATATTTAGACATACTTAAACAGTAAAGTCCATGTTTATGCACATGATTCCAATTACCCGTCTCTTCATTGGGGGAACTGCGATCCATAATAACAACAACTACTACTTAGCCTTTTGTCCCAACTGCGATCCATAATATTATGAAATATCTTAGGTGTGTTGTGAGAGATATGGAAGAAAGAAAACACTTTGTTTTAGCACTTGCGAAACAATGAACAGAACTGAAATAAACAAATGTAAGAGGTAACTAAATTCCTACATTTCTAAGTTTGCTTTGTTAGAATTTTACTGTAAGAAGCAGCACCTTTTCCATTTTGTAATGGCTCATGATATAACGGGAGATATATACAAGTAATAGAACCAGTCATTTGCTTTGAATATGTTGATCAACCTATCAATTATTTGTGTGTGTGCCGCTGTGTTATAAAATTATTTAGGTGTGCAACTTGTTCTGAATCACCTGTACAAATATGCATCTTGTGTGAATTTGCTTGAAACTTGTATTATTGGATTTTAAAATATTTTCTTACATTGTGAAATGCTTTAAACATGTATCCCCTTCTAAGCTGAAAACTAGAAATACACAATAATACACAGCTTTTCTCCAGTCCTCCCACCAGCCAAACCCAGTACCACTGTTGCTCCATATGTCCACTGAAGAACATATTTGGTCTAGAGTTGTGCCACACTAGCACAAAACAGCTTCCTGCAGTAGCAAATTTGTTTCCTTCAGTTTTTCTATTCTGACAACTTGCCCCATTGCACCATCTCAAGGCAAATGAAAAAAAAATCCGTCAAACACCACAGGTAGGTTCATTCTTATCAGGTCGGTAGAGTTGGTACACCAGGCAAATTCTCTGTAGCAGCTACTTCATGTAGGAAATATTCAACTCTCCAATAGCAAACAATACTATCCCTGGTACCCTGGCATATTCACTATGTTTGTGCTATATGTGTCAACCTGTATCTAGTTGGGAGTTGTGTGCTGGTAAAGGATGTTTCAAGTATGAATACTGTTAGATAGCTTCCCTGTATAGGCCATGTTAATTGCATTTTAGAAGTGCTTTCCTCCTGAGGTAGCTGTTGTGATGCTTCTTATATTTCTTGTATTAGTGATGGCATGGACCTTGGTAGCTGGACCTGGTTGACATGGGGAGTTATTGCAGCAAAATTAAGTAAATGCATTGATGCTATATATTGGTTACACAAGTGTATGTCCAATGGCTGCAACACAGCCAATTTTACTCTGGTGTGCTTGTTTTTACCTACTGATGTAGTGCTGTTTGTTCCAATATTGGCACTAACACACAACGGACCCTTTTCTTCTCTGACACTTACAGAGCATATTTGCATGCACCACTGATTTTATTCCTACCCTTAGCCATAACATTGTGGTTATTCTGTTTGCAGCGTGCCTCCAAACCAAAGAGGTGGTCAGCGAAAAGCACCTCAAGGCAATGGTCGTGGTGGAGGCAGTAGTCAGAACAGTGGCGGACGTGGACAGGGGAAAGGCCGAGGACAGGACCGGAACCGCACGCCTGTATCTGCGGCAGATCTTGATGCTGAGCTGGACAATTACCATGCAGCGGCTGTGAAAGAGAAATGAGGTGCTGGCGTTATGAAGGCTGGGCTGCTTTGCTTTAGAAGTTTGAGAAGTTATTACTAGCCATAGTCGTTTGTACTAGATTTTTTTCTTGCAGTGGCAGAACCATTCAGATATCTTATTTATACACTATGATTCTTGAGTGGACCATAATTGGATGTCCAATATGTAAGTGGTGCTAATTTGCAGGATCACATTTTTTGCAGCCTTGTAGAGGCATGGTTGAGAACATTTTCAAACTCTGATCTGCTCTGCTGTATTTTAGCCAACCTTTCTGTTTGCAAATCTGGGCATGAGCCAGACATGTAGCAAAGTTCTAAAGTTGATCTCGAACCTTTGGGTTCTGTTCTATATGCTGTTTTACGAATTTTCTCTATTTTCTGTTCTACTCGCTCCATTCTCTTTTGATAGAAATACCTTCAAATCTGAAAAATGCTCTTTTATTGTTTTATTTTAGTCCAACAACTCATCCGTTTAATGGTTGTTTTCCATTCTTCCACGTGGGATTTGTTACATGAGCATCAAGAAGTCCTAAGTTTAATAATGTTTTGTTTATGATGAAGAATATGATTAATGAATGATTAGTAAAATGATAATTAGGGTTATTTTTTTAGTTCTCGTGCCAAGTGGAAATAGTAGTATCAAAAGAGAAGGGAGTGAATATTTATTAAAGGATATGTTTGAAAAAGCTCTCGGTGCGATTTTAGGCCAAATGGCATTACGGCAGTTTGTAATCGATCCCTGAAATGAAACAAGATGTGCGATAGAGAACAAAACCAGCTTATGCCTTTGCCTGTTTCTACAATGAGAATCACTTTTACCAAACAGACACTTAAAGTTTATATGTCTTTGCCAAAAAAAAAAGGTTGAACTATAGTAATTCATAAAGAAGTAAATAGGTTACGAAACGTAACAAGATTCTGGTAGTCGATGGGAATAAGAAGATTTCAGATTCACATATCATTTCCCGGCCAACCAGAGCCATTGCTGCGTGAAAAAAGCCAAGTTTTTTTGTTGCAGTTGCCAATTTGCAACAAAACGTGGTTAACAAACAAACTAAACCAAACAAAGAAATCCTATTTTTGCTGGTAAATGATACGTAAAAACAAGGCAAGGAACAAAGTTACTGTGAAATCGAGAAACCACTTTCCAATCCATCAAATGAATTTTGTCACTGAGGAAGTGACAATCAAAATAATTGTTCCAATAATGTGACTCCTAATTCAAACCAGCATAAACTAAACCTAAATGAATCGATTCTAATTAATGGCCCCACAATCCTAACCTAACCTATATGCTTCTCTCTAATGGCGTGCCACACAATTCTCCATAACCGACGACCTCTTACATGACGTGTTTATGAGGGAACACGTATATGGGGCTCCTGACGTGGTGCCTCCCGTCGGACCAGACGACGCTTGCCGACGCGCCCATGGTGCCGTTCGCCGGCAGCAGTTTGCCGGAGACGCTCACCTTGAAGCTCAGCTTCTTCGTCCCGGCGCTGAACGCGAGCTCGTCGGGCGTGACGACGACGTCGACGCCGGGCACCGTGGTGACCGTGGCGTGGTACACCGAGTCGGCGGGCCCGACGTTAGTCACCGTCCGGGGGAACTCGGCGGCGAACGCCACGCCGTAGTTGAGCACCGGCACGGCGATGGTCGGGTAGTTGAGGTCGCCAACGGCGCTGCTCGTAGCCTCGTCGGAGCAAGCGGCGGAGCTCCGGCCGGTGATGGAGGCCAGCTGCGACGAGTTGTACCCCTGAGCGCAGAGGAAGGCCACGTAGTCGGCCTCCGTGGCGTCGTAGATGAGGCCGGGATACCGGGCGCGGAGCGGGTCCACCTGTCCGGCGCCGTACGCGAGCTCGGCCTCCGGCTCCCCGGAGCCCATCGGCGTCGCCGTCGTCACGAGCGCCGAGAGCACGGCGGCGTGCGACCAGCCCGGGTGGGCCGACTTGAGGTACGCCGCCGCACCGGTGACGTGCGGGCACGCCATGGACGTGCCCGAGATGATGTTGAACTTGGACCTCCGCTTGTCGACGTCGCTGCCGGAGACCGGCGCGTACGGCGTCCACGCCGCCAGGATGTCCACTCCCGGCGCGCTCAGGTCCGGCTGCATGCACACGTCAAGCATTAGTCAGTAATTATTCACCATCAAATTAGCCATAGCAAAATTTTGACAGCCATCGATCGTCACGCTACGTACCTTTAGGACGCCGTATGTGACAATGTTGGGGCCGCGGGAGGAGAACTTGGCGACGGCCGGCGCCGCCGCGTCTTTGACGGTGACGCTCTTCTTGACGGTGGCGACGGGATGCCTGGTGCTGTTGTAGTAGTCGGCGATGAGATCGAACTCGTCCTGCTTGAGGATGGCGAATGGGAGCTCGAAGGAGAAGGCCGTGTCGATGTCCTCATCCTTGAAGTTGTAGGAGATGGCGCCGTCGGCGCCGGTGGCGGCCAAGGCGGAGGAGTTAGCGAACGAGCCGTCGGCGCAGAGGAGGACGGCGCCCTTGTATTTCTTCCCGGCGAGGTTGTCATCCTCGCAGCTCCCGGGGTCCATGAGCAGCGACGGCTTCCCGAGGTGCGGGAAGACGGTGATGGCGGGCCCCTCGAAGCGCCTGCCGTCGCCGAGGGTGACCTCGGTGACGATCCGGCGGTCGATGCTCCCGGCGGCCGTGGAGATGGTCCAAGGCGCGACGTTGCTGACGCTCCCAATCTCGGGCCCGCTGTTCCCCGCCGAGACGGAGACGACGACGCCGCTCCGCGCGGCGTGGAACGCGCCGATGGCCATGGGGTCGAATGGGTAGTCTAAGGCCATCATGGTGCCCAGCGACGCCGAGATCACGTCGACGCCGTCCGCGATGGCGTCGTCGAACGCCGCCAGGATGTCCTCCGACGAGCAACCATCCTTCCAGCACACCTTGTACACGGCGATTCTGGCCCCAGGCACTGCTCCCCGCGCCGTGCCGCCGGCGAGCCCGCCGAGGCTCGCGCCGGGGACGGCGCGCCCCGCCGCCGTGGACGCGGTGTGCGTGCCGTGGCCCTCGTGGTCCAGCACGGACAGCGTCGTGTTGCCGTCGAGGTAGGAGCGCGCGCCGATGATCTTGTTGTTGCAGGAGGTGAAGTTCTTGGAGCAGACACCCTTCCACTTGGCCGGCGGCGGTGGGAGGCCGTCGTCGGCAAAGGAGGCGGAGTCCGGCCAGATGCCGGTGTCGACCATGCCGATGATGACGTCGTTCTCGAAGGGGAGCCTGGTGGGGTCGTTATGGTGGGGGAGGCCGAGGAAGTCCCAGGACCTCGTCGTGTGAGGCCTGTACACCACCTTCTCGTGGATGGAGATGACGCCGTCCTTGCCTGACATTTTGATCAGTTGAACCAGCAGTGTTAGAGTCAGAAATGTTATTAGGGGTAGATTAATCTACACTTAGCTTGCAAATGCAAAGTGATCCGTATAGCAAATAAAATGGATTGAATCTAAGACGAGGAATTTGCATCTAGTAAATGCAATTGGATCTAACAACATTTCAGATGAACCACGAGTACTGTTTGAGACAGAAATGACTTCATGGTTAGGTAGCTGGATTAGTCTATACTTAGATTGCAAATAAAGAGATCAAAATACCGAACAAAATGGATTACATCCAAGACGAAAAAATTGCATCTAAATTCAATTGGAACTAACAACATTTCAATTGAACCAGCAGCTAGCGAGTATAGTGTCAGAGACAGAAATGATCTACACTTAGCTTGCAAATAAAGAGATCCAAATACCGAACAAAATGGATCGGATCTAAGAAAAAATAATTTGCATCCAGTAAATTCAATTGAATCAACTTGAAGTAAACAGATAATTTTTACCGGCGAGCCTGTTCTTCTCGTCGGCGGTGAGCCTGGCGGCGAAGCCGTGCAGGGTCCTCGAGTAGTGGTAGACCACCCGGTCCGGCGCGCTTGAACTGACGACCATGCACCAGATTGATCGATCAGTAACTCTATCTAATTAAACACATAACATATGTATATGTATAGTAGCTGACCACCTTTCATCTATGACGCTGGTGAGCAGGTCGTGGTGGAAGGACGCGACGCGCTCCGGCGAGAGCTCCGCCTCCGCCGGCGCCTGCCTCTCCGTGAACACGACGTAGACCTGCATCATGCACGTCATGCATGCATGATGAGAGATGGTATATATATATATATGCTCATACTAGATTTGCGCCTGCTAAAGATGCTGCTAAAGATCGAAACCAAAAGTAGCTACACGGACGGACGGAATGAGCTGCCGCGCGCTGAAACCGACCTTTGTGGCATCACCGCCGTCGACGGCGGCGGCGGCGGCGAGGCCGCCCGCTCGGCCGGTGTGGATGGCGGCGGCGGAGGAGAAGAGGAAGACGGCGGCGGCTGCCAGCAAGAGGAGGAGACGCGGGGAAGAAGCCATTTCGTCGGCCGTGTAGTGGAACTGCTGGTGAAGGATGATGGGTTTGGCCACGCAGCACGTGTGTATTTATAGGAACCCCCCTAGGCCTGCGCTGCGCGTGTGGATAAGTCACACGTACTAGGATATTTTCGCAACAACCCAGCCGAACTGATCGCTAGGAGTTCTTCTCCACGTGCGTCGGCATTTGTTGCGGGCGTCTGTTTTTTCGATCTCCTGAATACACACGTACGTACGCCGCCGCCGCCGCCGCCGCCATCGTCTTCTCTGCACGATCCGCTGTGGACGCCCGCACCGCACCCGCCGTCGCGGCCGCCGCGCCACCGGCCAAGGACTCCACCGCCAAAGGACACCGCCGTCCGCGCCGCTACCCCTATCGCCCGTGCGCCGCCACCCCATGTGCGGCTGCGCTCCGTACGCCCTCACCTCCACTCCACACTGTGCCGCCGGCGATCCTCACCGCACGATCATACGGGAATAGCTGGCTGAGCCTATACCTGCATTTGTGATTTGGCCAAAGACTTACCTGCATCCCTGCCGCTGTGTGCAAGAAAGTCCTGAAAGTGAGGAATAAATTTCCTTTCTGGCTTAGTGTGATTTGCTTGTCCAGTTTGCGCAAGTTCTGAAAGTCCTGAAAGTGAGGAATAATGATTATTCTGTGAGATCCACTGCTGCTACTTTTTTTTTATCATCAAGGGTCTTAATCTTGTTGGCAGTGGAGTCATTTGCCATGAAAGAACTGCAATAAATCTTGCTTATTAGCTTTGTTATTTGCTTAACAGTAAGTACTTATGTGATGTAGTAGCAGCCGCATCATGACTGATCTGACATGCAGTTCAGTGGCTTCATGCAGCATTACCCAATTGATGTTTCTGCTACTGAGGGCATTGCGCTTGGAACATCATATCAGTGCTACCTCTACCCGATTACTGTCCTGTGCACCGTGCAGCTGCAATGTACCTGTACCTTATAGTCATACTCATGCATTGGGATAGATCGAATGTGTTGGGTAATTTTTTTTCTTCTAATTATAATACTCCCTATGTCACAACTTGGCCAACAACAGGCTTCTGAATTATTTTTTTCTCGTTTAATTTTCACAGCATTCATTTGCAGTACCAAAAGATCACTTTTGGTGACCCTCCCCTTTTACATATATCTGATCCTGAAGAAAATGAGGCCAGTTGTAGTTGCATGAACAGTGGGAGAAAATTATGTGCATGGACTACGGAATAAATTTTGTCCAGCGATTCAAAGTGAATGCTTACGGAAGTTATTTGTTTTTGCCCATAGCAACGCTGATCCTAGTGTACAGATACACCAGGCTGGTGTTGCTGTAAACTGAAGGCTGTCACACCCTGAAATTTCCAATTTCAGGATGTGAATAGAGAGAATATTTAAATAACGATTTTCTCATAATTTTAAAATTTTTCCAACATTTATTTTCTTTACAGGGAATATAGTATATAGAAAAATCCTTGTTTGATTTTCTGAATCAAATAAAAGTTGTGAGTGTTGCATTCGTGCCGATGCATCTTGGTGTTTTGTGAGTGCAAAAGGTTTCAAAAATGCGTTTAGGAGCTGTCCAAATCCTTCCGAGAATTTTTCGGACTTTTCTGGAATTTATTCTCATTTTCCCTGAGCTTATTTTATCTATTTGAAGGCTCTAAAATAATTTTCAAGAGCACCAAATACTTTATTTGGTTTGTTCGTGTCTCAATCTAGCTCTGGGAATTTTACTGGAATTATTGTGATTTTCGGGTATTTTTCGTGCCTTTAAACAATTTCTAGTCTATACTGGAATTGTTTTCGCATTAAAAATAAATTCGGGAATAAAAAAAATCATATCCTTTCCTACCAGGCCGAGCCCGAACGCCCGACCCGCTCCAGCCCAACGGCCAAGCCGCCAAGGCCCAACCGAGCCCAGCAACAAGAGCCACGCTCTCTCGTGCCCGAGCTGGACACGGCAGCGCCGCCGCCGATCTTTGGCGTTCGTGCCAAGCTGCAAGGAGCCCTGCGCCTCTATAAAAGCCGCCGCCACAGCCTCGCGCGCCCTAGCCGCCGTCCTGGCTTCCCCGCGCCTCGCTCGCCGGTGCCGATCGAAGTCGCCGAGCAAGAGCTCCGCCGGCCGCTCGCCCGAATCCGCCGACACGAAGAGCGGCCGGGCAAGACGTCGTCACCATCGGCCTTCACCGGGTTAAGCCGCACACCCGCCGCCGGTCCCCGTCGCCTCTTCGTCACCAGAGGGCCGCCGTCGCCGTCGATGCCTCTTGCCGAGTCGGTCATCGCCGCTGGTGAGATGTGACCTGCGCATGCAAACCTCTGTCGTCCATCGTTTTTTTTCATCTAATCCGTGCAACTTTACAATCTACGCTGCAGTGTTGCCTGCGGCCCTGCCCTACCGTTGCATGCCTCGCCCTGCATGCTGTTGCGTGCCGCTGCTTGCTGTTGCCTGCCGATACAATTAACAAAGCCATGCACCACACGCCTTCCATGCACAGCAGGTGACAATCAATTCCTTTGTCACATTGTTTATTACTTGAGTATCAAAGTGGTGTCATGCTTACGTCATGTTTAGCAGTAATGACTCAGTTTTCCTTCACCTTCATGCACGTAAAGAACAGCCAAGTAAAGCATGGTTGTATGTGCATGCAGTTAGCCGGCACTATTTCTTTTGATTATGGGAACTCTCTGCTTATCAATTCAATACCCATCGATGTATTGCCTATGCAATAAACATGATCTTTTTCCTTCCGTAATATAATTCAGCACGAACTCATTATGATACTCTACTCAAACCGTGCAAGCTTTTATGCATTAGCATGTACGCACAGTATGTTGTGAGGTCCTTTCCATATTGATGCCTTTCTTGTACCACTTCCGTATTCAGCAATTCTTCTGCCCACGTGTTCATCTCAGTGTGTATATTAGTTTAGTATCGTTTTTAGTACGTTTTATGATGATTGTGTACTGTTTTTAATTTAGATTATTTGATTGTTAGAACATGTGTGCTCCGGATGTTTTGCTTTGGATGAATGATGCGAATAGTATGAACGTCTTTTGGGAGTATTGAAGAACGTGAATATGAAGATATTCTGAGCAACTACTTTGGTTAAAGGCAAGTGTGTCCTTGATCTTTTGTCCTAAGAACTATGTTTAATCACTCATTGCATTGCTTGCATTAATTTTGATGGGTTCCTATTAAGGATTACCTAGTCTTTATGATCATTCCTTGTTAACCTGGGTTTACATTTATGTTGGGTAGCTATGCTTAGTTGCTATACCTGGGTTATGGTGGTTTTAATGAACAATAATGATGAATCATGTTATACCTTTATGTTATATCTTTGGACGTTTAATACAAGATCATATGATTAATCGGAACATGGAGAACCACCCAGGAAAACAGTGCTACCACAAGACATATGGCTCGTCTTGGCTTATTAATTAGTGAACTAGGTGTTAGGTATGCTTTACCCGATAAGGGTTGGGGGCCGGCGGGTAGTGGCGTATGGACTGCTCGGGCGTAGGTGTGGGCTTAGCTAAGACACGGTACTCGTCCGGGAGCTTTATACGTTGCACCGACGGGTAACCTAGCGGGCGACCTACATCCGGGGATCTTTGTAACGGCCTCGTAGCGTCCCTATGCAATCACACCTCGGTAGTGTGGTATGGTGCCTAGCTAGCGCCGCATGGTTGGGTTTAAAGTTCTTCGGGACTTTTACGCGACTTGTGGGTAAAGATGTACGACCTCTGCAGAGTGTAAAACTAATCGATTAGCCGTGCTCGAAAGCATCTAGGCCCCTAATTTGTGTTTTGGTAATTAATGACAATCATTGTGGACTAACAATTTCATTTGAGTTATAAGAATAGGTTAGTCCGGTGGAATGATGAGATCATGTGAGGAACATGAGAAGGTCTTGGTTGACTTATGTTGGAAAGGGCTCAAGGCAAAGGTAAAAGATAGGGTTTTGCTTTTACCGGTCATAAGGTGATTAGAGGATGTTATATGACCGGGTTAATAGGATAGATAGCCGTACTATCAAGAGGGATCAATTTCATTGGCTTGACTTTCCATAGTGCCACTTAGATCAAAAATTTGCATGCATTGCATTTAGATGAGTGGTGGTTTCTCTTGGTAAAAGGTTTTTATTGAAAATCAAAAGAAAAACAAGTTTTTCGGCATCGGCGGACAGTCCGGGCCCTTCGGGCGGACGGTCCGTGGGTGGTTGATTTTTATTTAATAACCGAGTTTTTGGCAAAAGATTTCGAGAAAATATGCTTCGGGGCGGACGGTCCGCGGAGACCGAGCGGACGGTCCCGCAAGGACCGGAGCGGACGGTCCGCGAGGTACCGCGGACGGTCCGTTATTTGCAACGGAACAAGGTGCTGCTCGGGGTCCCGGGCGGACGGTCCGCGGCCGGCCCGCGGACAGTCCGCGTGGGCCGGGCGGACGGTCCGCGCGGCCCCGGCGGACGGTCCGCCGGCCCGGCGCTCGGCCACCGCGGCCGTTGACCTAGCGATTTTACCGTTGGAATTCAAACGCGGACCGTCCGCGAGGGCATCGCGGACGGTCCGCGAGGCACGTGTTTTGTGTCTAACGGCTAGTAGCGGAAAGGGGGAGTATTTATACTCCAAGCCCGGGTTGGAGAGTCTCTCTTGGCACTTCTAAAGGTTCATACTCCCTTGTAGAGCTCTCTCACCCCTCTCTCTCACTCACTTGACTTAGTGGTGGTATTCTTTGTGAGATTGAGAGTTTCTAGTGCATTGCATCAAGGTTTGATCTTTGTGGCACTAGGGAATCATCAAGCAAGTGTTTGATTTGTTACTCTTGGAAGTTGCCGCTTCCTAGACGGCTTGGTGGTGGAAGAATCCGTTGAAGCTCGCAAGAAGATTGTGCGTGGCTCCGGATTTCATGTTGTGAGAGGTATTGTGCTCACCTCACCGGAGCGGTAAAGAGCAACTCTAGTGGAATCGAGGTGTGGAGTGGTTCTCTTGTTCTAACCGGCTCAAGATCAAGTGGTGCCTTGATAGAGGAGCGGTTGAACATTGAATCCACCTCAACGTGGATTAGGGGTGACCGGCAAGTCATCGATACCACGGGATAAAATTCGTCTCTTGTGCTCGGTTATCTCTTTTCTCAATTTCCTTTCAAGCACTTCACTTTGAGCATTTTATTTCTAGGGGTTGTTGTTTATCTTGTCACCCTAGGCCGCAAAACCCCAACATAGGAATAGAGTAGGTAGAGATTTATTTCTCCTTGTGGTTCTAATTAAATTTCTCTAGTGTTGTGTTTTTAGTTTTTAAACCGCCTATTCACCCCCCCTCTAGTCGGTATCCTAGATCCTACAAGTGGTATCAGAGCCGAGGACTCCTTGTTTGAGAGATTTAACCATCTCGGAGTAGGATAAATGGGTGAGGAGGATAAGTTTCATGTTGGGAAGCCACCGGTTTTTGATGGGAACAATTATGACTATTGGAAGAAAAGAATGGAAGTTCACTTTAAAGCCTTGGGAAGAGAATTATGGAAGATAGTAATGGAAGGATATGTCATTTTGGATTCTAAGAATAAGACGGATCAAGATGATAAAAATGAAAAACTCAATGATAGAGCTTTGAGTGTTCTTTACAATGCTCTTGCACTTAGTGAATTCAATAGAGTGAAGGGACTTGAGAAAGCAAATGAGATATGGGAGAAGCTTATGGAAATTTACGAGGGAACATCTACGGTTAAGGAGGCAAAACTTTATGTGTATAAGGGAAAGTTCAATGAGTTCACCATGAAGAAGGATGAAGATGTTTCAACTATGTTCAACCGGTTGAATGATATAGTGAATGAACTCAAGTGTCTTGATTTTGATGTATCAAACAAAGATTTCTCTCACAAGTTCCTTAGGTGCCTTCCGGCAAAATATGAGACAATTGTGACCTTGCTTGTGAGGAGTGATTTGAGTAAGATGACTCCTACGGAGGTGCTTGGTGAAGTGCAAACTCATGATTTATTCAAGCAATCACAAAAGGAAGTTCAAGGCCAATCAATTAATGAAGAGAAGAAAAATATTGCTCTCAAGGCCAAGGCTACTCAAGAGGAAAATGATGATGAGAACCAAGATATTGACTCCGATGAAGAAATGGCTCTTATTGTAAAGGGACTAAGAAGAATCATGAAGAAGAAGAAGTTTGGGAAGATGGGGCAATCTTCGAAGAAGAATCCTTTTGAAGGAAAAGATTGTTTCAATTGTGGTGAAATTGGGCATATATCAATTAATTGTCCAAACAAGAAAGAAGATAAATATGGCAAGAAAAAGGACAAGAAGGGTATACCTAAGAGGAAGAAATATTACAAGAAGGAGAAGAATGGTCAAGCATATTTTGTTGAGTGGGATTCCGATGCAAGCTCCGATGAAGAAGATGATGACAAGCCTTCAAGAGGACTTGCCGGGGTTGCTATCAAGGAAGCGCCTTCACTCTTCTCTAAGCCATATTGTCTCATGGCAAAAGGTGAATCTAAGGTAATAATCGACGATAACGATGATGATTGTGATAGTGATAATGATGATAATGCTTTATCTTATGATGATCTTGTCGCCATGATTATTAAGTCCGATGACAAATTGCGCTTGGAGAGATCAAAGTTGAAGGATTTGGAGTTGAAAAATATTTCACTTCAAAATTCTTTTGAGGAGCTAAAGACTACTCATGAAAATCTAAAGATTTCCCATGAAACATTTAATATTTCTTGGGAAACTCTAAAAGATGAGCATGAGAAGCTTAAGGAAGCTCACAACTCTCTCCTTGCACAAGATGTCAAAGGAAAAATGAGTATGGGTGTTGAATGTAATATATTGAATGCTCCTCTTTGTTCATCTAACCCATCTTGTAGCACAAGCACTAGCTCTTGTATTAGTGAGGATATGTCTTATGAATCTATATTATTGGAGAATGAATCTTTGAAAAAGGAGATTGAGTGCTTATCTAATGATCTTGCACGATATTTTGGAAGTCATGTTCGGTTTAATCATATTTGGACAAATCAAAAATTCACATTAAATAAAGATGCACTTGGTTACTTGCCCAAGAAAGGAAAGGAGGCTTTCATTCCTAAGGAAAGTATCTTTGTAAATTCAAATGTTTCCTTTGAGGAAGAAGAAAAGATTAAGATGTGCCATAAGTGCAATACAAGGGTTGGTGTGGATCACCAATGCAAGAGCAAGAAGACCATATCCTTGGATCCCTCATATATTCTTAAGAAAGATTCTAAGGGAGTTGTTTGTGCTCATTATGTTGGTCGCTCTCTCGGTAGTAGTAAAAAGAAATCTATTTGGGTGCCTAAAATTTTGGTCACTAACATTGAAGGACCCAAGAAGATTTGGGTACCTAAAACAAAGTAATCTCTTTTGTAGGTGGACTATAAAGCCGGAGGAAGACATTGGGTAATTGATAGTGGTTGTACAAACCACATGACCTAGGTGAAAGGAAAATATTCTCTCATCTTGATGAAGACATTTCCGATTTTGATAACATCACTTTTGGAGATGATAGCAAAGGAGGCGTAAAAGGCATTGGTGAAATACCTATCTCTAAAGATTATAATCTCTCTAATGTCTTGCTAGTTGATTCTCTTAATTTCAATTTGCTATCTATTGCTCAACTTTGTGACAATGGCTATAAATGTACTTTCACTAGTAATGATTTTGAGGTAACCTCACTAGATGGGAAAGATTCTATTTTTAAGGGCTTTCGTCATGAGAGCTTATATCTAGTGGATTTCTCATCTAAAAAGGCAAATTTGACTACTTGCTTATTCTCAAAGGCCTCTATGGGATGGTTATGGCATAGAAGACTTGGCCATGTTGGTATGAAACAACTCAACCGTTTGGTGAAACATGACTTAGTTCTTGGCTTGAAAGATGTAAAATTTGAGAAAGATAAATTATGTAGTGCTTGTCAAGCCGGAAAGCAAGTTGCCAACTCACATCCTAGCAAGAGTACTATGTCAACCTCAAGACCATTGGAATTACTACATATGGATTTATTTGGTCCTACTACCTATAGAAGCATTGGTGGCAATACCTATTGTCTTGTAATTGTGGATGATTATTCAAGATACACATGGGTATTCTTTCTTCATGACAAAGCTATTACATGTGATATTTTCAAGTCATTTGTGAGAAGAGCCGAAAATGAATTTGAGCTAAAATTGAAGAAAGTTAGAAGTGACAATGGTAGTGAGTTCAAGAACACCAATGTTGAAGAGTTTTGTGATGAGAAAGGGATCAAGCATGAGTTTTCAACTACATATACACCGGAACAAAATGGTGTTGTTGAGAGGAAGAATAGAACCTTAATTGAGATGGCAAGATCAATGCTAGATGAGTACAAAGTTTCGGATTCCTTTTGGGCCGAAGCTATCAACACCGCTTGCCATGCCTCTAATAGGCTATATTGTCATAGATTCTTCAATAAAACACCTTATGAACTTCTAAATGGAAGAAAGCCTAACATTTCATATTTCCGGGTTTTTGGTTGTAAGTGCTATATCTTGAGGAAAGGATCTCGGTTGTCTAAATTTCAAAGCAAGTGTGATGAGGGATTTCTTCTTGGATACTCTTCAAATTCCAAAGCCTATAGAGTATACAACAAGTCTAAAGGATTTGTTGAGGAAGCATATGATGTGCAATTTGATGAAACCTTGGGCTCTCAAAATGAAAAAGAGAATTTAGATGATGTGAGAGGTGAAGAATTAAGCAAAGCAATGAAGACTATGGCAATTGGGGATATCATGCCTAGAGAAGAAGATGATGATGAAGATCCATCGGTATCTATTGAAGTTAACCCATCCACTTCCACGACAAATGATCATGTTCGACAAGATGGTAACTCAAGCAACAATGACTCATCTCAAGAAGATAATCAAATAGCCCATATAACCACACCTTTTCCATCAACTCAAGAACCATTTGATCAATCAAGAATTCATCATCAAGTCGCCAAAGATCACCCCATTGATCAAATCATGGGTGACATTAGTAAGGGTGTTCAAACTCGATCTCGTGTTGCTTCTTTTTGTCAACATTACTCTTTTGTCTCCTTCCATGAGCCTAAGCGTGTAGATGAAGCACTTAATGATCCGGATTGGGTTATCTCCATGCAAGAAGAATTAAATAATTTCACTAGAAATGAAGTTTGGGAGTTAGTTGAAAGACCCAAGAATCATAATGTTATTGGTACTAAATGGGTCTTCCGTAACAAAGAAAATGAAGATGGTATTGTTGTAAAGAACAAGTCAAGATTAGTTGCTCAAGGTTATACTCAAGTAGAGGGATTGGATTTTGATGAAACTTTTGCTCCCGTAGCTAGACTTGAAGCCATAAGAATCTTGCTTGCTTATGCTTGTTCCCGCAACATCAAGTTATATCAAATGGATGTCAAAAGTGCTTTCTTAAATGGGAAAATTAGTGAACTAGTATATGTTGAGCAACCTCCGGTTTTGAAGATCCTACAAAGCCTAATCATGTGTATAAGCTCTCTAAGGCATTATATGGGTTGAAACAAGCCCCTCGTGCTTGGTATGAAAGGCTTCGGGACTTTCTTCTTTCAAATGGCTTTAAAATTGGAAAGGTTGACACTACATTGTTCACCAAGAAAATTGGAAATGACATCTTTATTTGTCAAATTTATGTTGATGATATCATCTTCGGTTCAACTAATGAAGATTTTTGTATAGAATTTGGAGAAATGATGTCTAGGGAATTTGAAATGTCTATGATTGGTGAATTGAGTTTCTTCCTTGGTCTCCAAATCAAACAATTGAAGGAAGGCACTTTTGTTTGCCAATCTAAATATGTGAGGGACATCTTAAAGAAATTTGGCATGGAAGATGCAAAACCCATCAAAACTCCTATGGCTACTAATGGACATCTTGATCTTGATGAGGGAGGTAAACCGGTTGATCTTAAGCTTTATAGGTCCATGATTGGTAGTTTGCTTTATCTTACCGCATCTAGGCCCGATATCATGTTTAGTGTGTGCATGTGTGCTAGATTTCAAGCCGCTCCTAAAGAATGTCATTTGACCGCCGTAAAGCGTATCTTGAGATATTTAAAGTATTCTCCTAACATTGGTCTTTGGTATCCAAAGGGTGCTCAATTTGAATTAGTAGGGTTTTCGGACTCGGATTATGCCGGTTGCAAGGTTGATAGGAAAAGCACTTCCGGAGGTTGCCAATTGCTTGGACGGTCACTTGTTTCTTGGTCATCTAAGAAGCAAAATTCGGTGGCTCTTTCAACCGCCGAAGCGGAATATATCTCGGCGGGGAGTTGTTGTGCCCAATTACTATGGATGAAGCAAACACTTCTTGACTATGGTGTGAAATTCAAGGAAATTCCTATTTTATGTGACAATGAAAGTGCTATCAAGATTGCAAACAATCCCGTTCAACATTCTAGAACCAAGCATATTGACATCCGGCACCACTTTCTTAGAGATCATGTGAGTAAAGGAGATATCAAGATTGATGGAGTAAACACGGACGATCAATTGGCGGATATATTTACCAAGCCTTTGGATGAGTCTCGGTTTTGCAAATTGAGAAATGAGCTAAAAGTGATTGACATCTCAAATGTGGCTTGAGAACTAGCACATGTGTTTATCCATATGCTTTTGCTTTTCTCTCTTATTAATTTCTAACTTATCTCTTGTTTTTTTTTGGTTTCGTAAAGTTTGCTTGTGCATATTTTCTTTAGCCTTACTCAAGACATTGCATCATTAAATAAATTTCTATTATTATTCTTGAGCAATGATCCCAAAAGAAATCCTTGAAATAGCGCTTCTCAAAGTTAATTCACGCTGAAATAAAAAAGGAGGTCGACCGTCCGTCTCAACTTGGCGGACCGTCCGGGCCGCTCCCCGGCGGGACCGTCCGCCGTGCGCGCGCGGACCGTCCGCGTGGTTCGTGGGGCAACGGTGCGGTTCGGGAGGTTCCGGCATCTTTAACGGACCGTCCGCGCCGGGGCCCGGACCGTCCGCGCTCCTCGCGGACCGTCCGCGGGGGTGTCGCGGACCGTCCGCCCGTGTCGCGCGCGGGTGGGTCCCAAGACCGCGGGATGAAATCGACCCAGCCTTCTCCCTTTCCCCACCGAAGGCGCTTGACTTCTTCCTCCCTTCTTTTGCTCTCTCTCAAGGTGATAGCCCCTCTCTTAGGGATTTCTCTTGGGGCTCTCCCCGACCGTCCGAGCACATCCCCGGACTCTCCGCGAAGTTCTCCACCATGTCATCCGGTACTTTTTCGAATCTCTTTGTCTATCTCTTGGATTTTGAGCAAGGAGGTGGTTAGGGTTTGGAGGTGTGATCTAAATTTCGTCCATGATTTCAAGATTTTGGCTCGGTGAATGTGTTTGGGATATCAATGTAGTGTTGTGGCAAAATTTTGGTAAAGAAATTTCGGTTTTTGATGAAGATATGAGGTTGGAAAGGATCGGTGTCACCGTTCATGGGCGCCCGCCGTCAGTGCACGGCGGACCGTCCGCCGCCTCCTCGCGGACGGTCCGCGCGGCCCCCGGGCCGAGGATCCCATGCACGGTGACCTTTCAAATGGGGTTCATTATCAATTCAAATTGCTTCCTAAAGTTAATACTCATTGAAATATATGGTTTTGACAGTGCTCGCAAGGCTATAGCTTCTCTCACTAAAAAGGTGACCAAAAAGGTCACATCAAAGAAGAAGGGCAAGGATGTTGGGACATCGAAGAGGCGGAGAAAAGATGATACCTCTGAGGAAGAAGAGGAACCTGACAATCCAAATGACAGCGATTTCAATCCGGCCGATGAAGCAGCAAGTGCCTCATTTATGATGGATGAAGATGAGATAAGTCAAGGGGGAGGTAACAATGTTGAAATCATTGATGTGGTTAATTACACAGCACCTAGAAGGCAAAGTGGACCCAAAGAGAGTTTGCTATTGCTAGAAATGAAAATGCTTATAATCAACCCCGTGACACCCACAATTTATTTTTCCACACTCTTGTGCAAGAACAAGCATTTTTCGGTAGTTTGATGGAGTGCACGGTTTTCTCTCATCAAAGGGTTGATTTTGATTATCTTGAGTCTAAAACTGTCCTGCGGGGTAGCAACAAAATTTGAGAATTTGCGGTTAAAACCATTTCTTCAAGATAGATGTGACCGGAATGATACAATAGTTAGACAATTCTATGCAACTTATGAAATGGATTTCATAGGGAAGAAAATGAAATGGATGACCGGTAAAAGTGAGTATGAAGCCACATTTGCGGAATTTGCTTTGCTAATCATCTTAACTATGAGTATTTTAGTGAGGGTATTGATGTTTATAACGAGGATATTCTTGAAGATACAAATTTGTATTTTACGAGCCCGGCACTCTTAATGCAACCATAATGAACCGCATGTCATCGGGACTTAGACACCATCCAATTCGCCATCAACAACATCATTAGGCACACTTTTATGCCTAAAAGTGGTAATAAGGATAAAGTCCGGGAACATTATTGGAATGTGATTGATTATGTTATGAATGGAACTAGATTTGATGTTGTGAAACTTATTCTTGATCAAATGATTTGCAAGAAACGTCTTGTTCGAGATAGTATTTATTTTGCCCCCTATATTATGTCATTGATCAAGATAAAGACAGGGGTTCAATGGGTTATGTGATGTGAAGCATGAACTTTATCGCCCATTTTACAATGCTAAAGCCTTTTTGAACAAGCCATTGACACCCTATGGACGGGAAGCGAGAGGCTCACAATGTTGCGAGAAAATATTGAGGCTCATGGTGGTGATGATGAAAATGCAAATGTTGGCAACTTGGGCAATGTTAATGTTGATGAGGGTACTTATGCTATGCCTCCTCCTCCTCCAGTTCCTCCTATGCGGCCACAAGTGGGAGCCTCCCGCCGGATACTTTGATCCCTATTTTGCTAATATTCAACAATCAATGAATTCTCAGTTTCAGCAAATGCAGTCGGGGTTTCAATCTCACTTTGAGGCATATGGACAGCAGATGACTGACACCTTCCAGACTATGCAGCAGAATTTTCAGCATCAGATTGATACTAGTCTAGACACCTTTGGTCATCATGTCTATAATACTATGCATGATCCCATGATGCAGCGGTTGGGTGAAATGCAGACTGATCTTCAGAATGATCTCAGTGCCCTCAATGATAGATTCTCTCGGATGTCCACATCCGAGCAAGATCGCGCAGCTACATGATCGGCAGACACGGCTTCGCACGATGTCCATGCCCCGAACACTCGCTTTTGGAGATTTTAGAGATCATTTTTATCATTATTATCCGGCTCCCGCTCCACCACCGAGTTCGTCCTCCTCCGCCATTCTATCCTCCTCCGCCGCCGCCACGAGATGACTAGGCCCTTTTGGTATTTGATGCCAAAGGGGGAGAGAGATTTGGAGGAGTGTGTGTTTTCTAGGGGGAGCTCACCTTGCTTGCATGAATTTGGAACTCTTTGCATTGCATTTACATGTTTAATTTCGGTCTTGCATGAACTTCGTGTGGCTTGTAATAATTCTTGTGAAACTTACGTTTTGTTGTGTGATGTGTTTGAGAACTAGAACTTGTGGCTATCTTGTGATGTTCTACAATTATGTTCTTGCTTTGTTTATCTTATGATTTGTTCTAGTTCCTATAATAGTTCTTGATGCTAACCCGTAATCCCTTTTGATATATATTTGTGGTTGTTGCCTTGATCTCAATTTTGTAGGGAAACTCCGTCAAAATTTATCATATTTAGGCATATGTGTGAAAATCAAATGGAAATTATATGCACATTTGTAGGGGGAGTTATCTCTATATTCTTGTTTTTGGAGACAATTACTCTATATATTTATTGAATTTATTTGAAAAGAGTAAGTGATTCCAAAACACAAAACCTTTATTATATCACTCCTTTAAATGGTTGTCATCAATTACCAAAAAGGGGGAGATTGAAAGCATCTAGGCCCCTAATTTGTGTTTTGGTAATTAATGACAATCATTGTGGACTAACAATTTCATTTGAGTTATAAGAATAGGTTAGTCCGGTGGAATGATGAGATCATGTGAGGAACATGAGAAGGTCTTGGTTGACTTATGTTGGAAAGGGCTCAAGGCAAAGGTAAAAGATAGGGTTTTGCTTTTTACCGGTCATAAGGTGATTAGAGGATGTTATATGACCGGGTTAATAGGATAGATAGCCGTACTATCAAGAGGGATCAATTTCATTGGCTTGACTTTCCATAGTGCCACTTAGATCAAAAATTTGCATGCATTGCATTTAGATGAGTGGTGGTTTCTCTTGGTAAAAGGTTTTTATTGAAAATCAAAAGAAAAACAAGTTTTTCGGCATCGGCGGACGGTCGGGCCCTTCGGGCGGACGGTCCGTGGGTGGTTGATTTTTATTTAATAACCGAGTTTTTGGCAAAAGATTTCGAGAAAATATGCTTCGGGGCGGACGGTCCGCGGAGACCGTGCGGACGGTCCGCAAGGACCCGGGCGGACGGTCCGCGAGGTACCGCGGACGGTCCGTTATTTGCAACAGAACAAGGTCTTGCTCGGGGTCCGTGGCGGACGGTCCGCGGCCGGCCCGCGGACGGCTCCGCGTGGGCCGGGCGGACGGTCCGCGCGGGCCCTGGCGGACGGTCCGCCCGGCCCAGCGCTCAGCCACCGCAGCCGTTGACCTAGCGATTTTACCGTTGGAATTCAAACGCGGACCGTCCGCGAGGGCATCGCGGACAGTCCGCGAGGCACGTGTTTTGTGTCTAACGGCTAGTAGCGGAAAGGGGGAGTATTTATACTCCAAGCCCGGGGTTGGAGAGTCTCTCTTGGCACTTCTAAAGGTTCATACTCCCTTGTAGAGCTCTCTCACCCCTCTCTCTCACTCACTTGACTTAGTGGTGGTATTCTTTGTGAGATTGAGAGTTTCTAGTGCATTGCATCAAGGTTTGATCTTTGTGGCACTAGGGAATCATCAAGCAAGTGTTTGATTTGTTACTCTTGGAAGTTGCCGCTTCCTAGACGGCTTGGTGGTGGAAGAATCCGTTGAAGCTCGCAAGAAGATTGTGCGTGGCTCCGGATTTCATGTTGTGAGAGGTATTGTGCTCACCTCACCGGAGCGGTAAAGAGCAACTCTAGTGGAATCGAGGTGTGGAGTGGTTCTCTTGTTCTAACCGGCTCAAGATCAAGTGGTGCCTTGATAGAGGAGCGGTTGAACATTGAATCCACCTCAACGTGGATTAGGGGTGACCGGCAAGTCATCGATACCACGGGATAAAATTCGTCTCTTGTGCTCGGTTATCTCTTTTCTCAATTTCCTTTCAAGCACTTCACTTTGAGCATTTTATTTCTAGGGGTTGTTGTTTATCTTGTCACCCTAGGCCGCAAAACCCCAACATAGGAATAGAGTAGGTAGAGATTTATTTCTCCTTGTGGTTCTAATTAAATTTCTCTAGTGTTGTGTTTTTAGTTTTTAAACCGCCTATTCACCCCCCCTCTAGTCGGTATCCTAGATCCTACGGTGCCCACGGTCACGGGCGGCCGGACCCTCACATGATAATTAAACTTGAAGATGGACTTAAATCGTTCTCTCCGGTTATGCTTGTCATGTGCTTGTGGCGTATTTCTTATCTTATGCTTAATGTGGGTTGGTATAAACTTATACTTTATTAGTAATCGAGTGCTAATAAAACTTGACCAACTAAAATTGCTTAAATGCTTATAGCCCAGCCCACTATAAAGCCTTTGCATTCATTCTTTTCCCCACACTTGCCGAGTACGACAAGTGCTCACCCTTGCTATAACCATTGTTGCTCGTAAAGAGGATGCTACTTTGAAGTCCGGTGAAGATGTTGCTGGTGCTAGGCGTACGCAACCCCCCGGCCGATTGCCCGTGAAGTTTGGAGCCTTCGTTTCCGGGATTAAGCGTAAATCTCTCGATAATCTTTCTTTTTCATACGTGATACTCGTTTCGTATACACTTATATGTCACTATATGCATGAAACTTGATCCTGGCATGCATATAGGTATGCACTTGGTTTCCTTCGGAAAACCGGGTGTGACAGAGTGGTATCAGAGCTGTATCGACTGTAGGACGTAAGCCTAGTTAGCAACGGATGTTCCCTAAGGTCTCTTTTGATCTAAAGTCCATTCTTACCTTATCCTTGACCTCTCTGATGAATGATCTCACATCTTAACCATCTTCTTTTCTCCGTACCATGAATTCTTGTATATATTTATCTTCACTCTCCTTGAACATTTCTTCGATCTCGCCCGTCCATTCTCTCAAGCAATAACACCCCCTTGATTCATTGGTAGAATCGTTACTCTTAACATTCTATCTATTTGCGCAGCTCTCCGACACATCAGCACTGTTTTAATTTTATCTTGAGCTACGGAACTCCGATTGACATGAAATCAGTTGGGTTAGTTCCAAAATTTCATGTGTTAATTTCTGTCCAAAATTTAGCAGTATTCGTTTTGTATCCAGGGAGATACATATGAATTAGTGGAGCATTCAGAATCTGTCAACACTGCTGACATAGCCATCTTGTTTAATTCATATCTTGAGTTCTAAACCTCTGATTGAGGTGATTCTAGTTGGGATGAACTCATAATTTCGGCCTCCTTGATATGAAAAAAATCCACTATTTATGGATGTCCTTGCTGGGAGATACATCTGATCTATTAGGAGGATACCCTCTGACTTTATTAACAACGTGTAATATCGTTCCCTTAGCTATGCCTTGATTGGTGGAATTCAATGTTTGCATGATGATGCTTGGTTTTATGAACTTGATTGATTCGTTTCGTTGTAGTGAGTGTTGGTGCATTGTGGGTCTTACATCTGCAATAACATCAGTTGCCTAGTTGGGTTTTCCTTTTATACCTCCCACATCCTTGCTATCTCTCGGCTCTAATGAAGGGCATCATAAGAAGGAAATGAAGACAACAGAATGTCAACAAGCAAATGCTACTGCCACCCTCGTGAGGTAAAAGTGAGCAAGATGAAGAAAAGAAGACTTCACTCTACTTTCTCTCCCACCTTGAGCTTGCTCCTAACCCATCTAACTCACTCGATGAAGACCCCAATGATCAAGACAAGATGAGGAATAAAGATCCTACAAGCCGGACGACAAAAGAGGATGATCGCATACCTTCTTCGATCGCAATGTTCGAGTTTATCTCCCTCCTCCTTGCCTCTTCTTTCTTCGAATCTCGGGACGAGATTCCATTTAAGAGGGGTAGATTTGTCACACCCCGAAATTTCCAATTTCGGGATGTGAATAGAAAGAATAATTAAATAACGATTTTCTCATAATTTTAAAATTTTTCCAACGTTTATTTTTCTTTACGAGAATATAGTATAGGAAAAATCCTTGTTTGATTTTTCGAATCAAATAAAAGTTGTGAGTGTTGCATTCGTGCCGATGCATCTTGGTGTTTTGTGAGTGCAAAAGGTTTCAAAAATGCGTTTAGGAGCTGTCCAAATCCTTCCGAGAATTTTTCGGACTTTTCTCGGAATTTATTCTCATTTTCCCCGAGCTTATTTTATCTATTTGAAGGCTCTAAAATAATTTTCAAGAGCACCAAATACTTTATTTGGTTTGTTCGTGTCTCAATCTAGCTGCGGGAATTTTACCGGAATTATTGTGATTTTCGGGTATTTTTCGTGCCTTTAAACAATTTCTAGTCTATACCGGAATTGTTTTCGCATTGAAAATAAATTCGGGAATAAAAAAATCATATCCTTTCCTACCGGGCCGAGCCCGAACGCCCGACCCGCTCCAGCCCAACGGCCAAGCCGCCAAGGCTCAACCGAGCCCAAAGAACAAGAGCCACGCTCTCTCGTGCCCGAGCCGGACACGGCGGCGTCGCCGCCGATCTTTGGCGTTCGTGCCAAGCCGCAAGGAGCCCCCGCGCCTCTATAAAGGCCGCCGCCACGCCCTCGCGCGCCCTAGCCGCCGCCCCGGCTTCCCCGCGCCTCGCTCGCCGGTGCCGATCGAAGTCGCCGAGCAAGAGCTCCGCCGGCCGCTCGCCCGAATCCGCCGACACGAAGAGCGGCCGGGGCAAGACGTCGTCACCATCGCTTCACCGAGTTAAGCCGCACACCCGCCGCCGGTCCCCGTCGCCTCTTCGTCACCGAGCGCCGCCGACGCCGTCGATGCCTCTTGCCGAGTCGGTCATCGCCGCCGGTGAGATGTGACTCGCGCATGCAAACCTCTCTCATCCATCGTTTTTTTTTCATCTAATCGGTGCAACTTTACAATCTACGCCGCAAGGTGTTGCTCGCGGCCCCGCCCCTACCGTTGCATGCTTCGCCCGCATGCCGTTGCCTCGCCGCCGCATGCTTTCGTTGCCTCGCCGATACAATTAACAAAGCCATGCACCACACGCCTCCATGCACAGCAGGTGACAATCAATTCCTTGCCACATGGTTTATTACTTGAGTATCAAAGTGATGTCATGCTTACGTCATGTTTAGCAGTAATGACTCAGTTTTCCTTCACCTTCATGCACATAAAGAACAGCTAGTTGTATGTGCATGCAGTTAGCCGGCACTATTTCTTTTGATTGTCGGAACACTTTGCCTATCCATTCAATACCCATCGATGTATTGCCTATGCAATAAACATGGTCTTTTTCCTGAGCAATATAATTCAGCACGAATTCATTATGATACTCTACTCCAACCGTGCAAGCTTTTATGCATTAGCATGTACGCACGGTATGTTGTGAGGTCCTTTCCATACCGATGCCTTTCTTGTACCACTTCCGTATTCAGCAATTCTTCCGCCCACGTGTTCATCTCAAAGTGTGTATATTAGTTTAGTACCGTTTTTAGTACGTTTTATGATGATTGTGTACTATTTGTAATTTAGATTATTTGATTGTTAGAACATGTGTGCTCCGGATGTTTTGCTTTGGATGAATGATGCGAATAGTATGAACGTCTTTTGGGAGTATTGAAGAACGTGAATATGAAGATATTCTGAGCAACTACTTTGGTTAAAGGCAAGTGTGTCCTTGATCTTTAGTCCTAAGAACTATGTTTAATCACTCATTGCATTGCTTGCATTAATTTTGATGGGTTCCTATTAAGGATTACCTAGTCTTTATGATCATTCCTTGTTAACTCCGGGTTTATCTTTATGTTGGGTAGCTATGCTTAGTTGCTATACCTGGGTTATGGTGGTTTTAATGAACAATAATGATGAATCATGTTATACCTTTATGTTATATCTTTGGACGTTTAATACAAGATCATATGATTAATCGGAACATGGAGAACCACCCAGGAAAACAGTGCTACCACAAGACATATGGCTCTGTCTTGGCTTATTAATTAGTGAACTAGGTGTTAGGTATGCTTTACCTGATAAGGGTTGGGGGCTGGCGGGTAGTGGCGTATGGACTGCTCGGGCGTAGGTGTGGGCTTAGCTAAGACACGGTACTCGTCCGGGAGCTTTATACGTTGCACCGACGGGTAACCTAGCGGGCGACCTACATCCGGGGATCTTTGTAACGGCCTCGTAGCGTCCCTATGCAATCACACCTCGGTAGTGTGGTATGGTGCCTAGCTAGCACCGCATGGTTGGGTTTAAAGTTCTTCGGGACTTTTACGCGACTTGTGGGTAAAGATGTACGACCTCGCAGAGTGTAAAACTAATCGATTAGCCGTGCCCACGGTCACGGGCGGCCCGGACCCTCACATGATAATTAAACTTGAAGATGGACTTAAATCGTTCTCTCCGGTTATGCTTGTCATGTGCTTGTGGCGTATTTCTTATCTTATGCTTAATGTGGGTTGGTATATACTTATACTTTATTAGTAATCAGGTGCTAATAAAACTTGACCAACTAAAATTGCTTAAATGCTTATAGCCCAGTCCACTATAAAGCCTTTGCATTCATTCTTTTCCCCACACTTGCTGAGTACGACAAGTGCTCACCCTTGCTATAACCATTGTTGCTCAGAAGGAGGATGCTACTTTGAAGTCTGGTGAAGATGTTGCTGGTGCTAGGCGTACGCAACCCCCGCCGATTGCTCGTGAAGTTTGGAGCCTTCGTTTCCGGGATTAAGCGTAAATCTCGATAATCTTTCTTTTTCATACGTGATATCGTTTCTGTATACACTTTTATGTCACTATATGCATTTGAAACTTGGTCCCGGCATGCATATAGGTATGCACTTGGTTTCCTTCGGAAAACCGGGTGTGACAAAGGCGTTGCATTTTAACAAGTTTTCGTAAATCATTTGGTTTTTCAACTCTAATAACAGTCCACACAGCAACCTGAGACGCAATACTGCGCATTCAGGCAACCATTCTTCGTGAATTCAGAAGGGGAGAAATTGCATTCGACAATTGACTATTGATTTTCCAAGCACAACAGCATATTTGCAGATATACATTTGCTATTATTACCGGTCAGATCGAACACTTCGTTCGTTTCAACATACACGCTTAGCTTGTAAACTTTGTTCTGGTAGGTATCCATCCACATTCACAGAAAACGCATTGCGCAGGGAAACAGTGCTGAGGGCACTACCCTTCCTCTCAATGCAGCAGCAGCATCGGGCAGCAATTACATTCTCCTTAGGTTGTCCAGCCTTGCCTGCAAATCGGCGTCAATTCCGCCATCAGCACCAGCCCCAGCACTTTCTGCCTGGGCAACTTTTCCAGCGGAAGCTGGCTGAGCAACAGCGGCCGACGGGGCTCCAACAAGCTGCAAATATAGACAAGATGTTATATATCTCCGACCAAACATCTATCTCAATGCAGACTTAGAAACATCAGTATCTATTAGCACTTGGCAATGGTGACCCTTTTTAAGTCAGATTTAGCATCACATCAGTTCTGATTCGTTCTAGCTTAACCCAATCCAGTATTTGATGAATTTCTTAAAAAAATAAAAGGCAGAACTGTTTCTAAAAATGAAATTAGTATTTATTGAGCAAAGATCTGGAAAATCTAAAATAACGGAGAGCAGATAAAAAATGCACAATGGCACTGAACGATTGTTTCAAAGATACCAGGAACCACATAAGATTGGTAGGGGGAAAATATTATAGTAACTCCTGATAATAGTAATCAAAATTCGGGATAGTGATACTAGCTTACTAAGCCATCCTGAAGATAGTTGAGTATAAAGAGTTGAGCAGAAACATTTTAGCAGTAATAAGGCACAATGGAGGGCCATAAATTCATTGTGCTATCCTATGCAACCTCTTAGCTAAATCAATGGTGGTGCATTTAGAAGAAGACCAATCCACATTCTAACCTCCAGTGTGCACTCACAAGAAGATAAAGACCCATAGTATCTCACCTCTTGGTTGATATCAATGCCAATTTCATCAAGCACTTGATTCACAAGCTCCTCAGTTTCTTCTTCCTCCTCGTCTCCTTCCAAAGCATCATCTATGGCATCCCCCATCACCTCGCTCACCATCTCCATCCTCTCATTTTGCCGCTCAAACTCTTGCATTATCTTCTGCAATCCTGGCAGATTTAGCTGCCTGTTCATTTGAGCCATTGCTTTTGTAACACCCTTCATGGCATCACCCATAGCTTGAGTTGATTTTAGCGTCTACAACAGTTGCACAAATAAAATGTTAGGGAGAAGAAAAAAATGGATGCAATACAAAATTTAAGATGCATAAGCATTAAAAGAAATTCTAGTGTTTTAGCTTCATTCAGCCAAAATGCAGAATATACTATATTCAGTTAAAATTTTGGAATAGTATCATAAGCCATAATTTCCATATGAAACCAAATCACTACGTACTTTGTAAGGTTTAATGAATTGATTATGCAACAAATCCAGATCCGTTATAATTAAAAAAAAGCACTTACTCTGAGTTTTTTTTTCTACTGTAACTTACAACATAATAGGACAATGCTATAGAAAGCACATGGAAGTTGGAAAATAGTGACTTTGTCACTCTTGATTTTGATGGCCAGTTCCACACTGATCACTAGGCCAACAATAAACTAAAGATGACTTACTGGAGCATCACAGAGATATATGACAAGGTGATTAAGGCACCAATTTAGGATAAAACCAAACACATGGTTACCTGAACTCTTAGAGAAACTCCTTGGAGCTGAGATTTAAGTTGGTAAAACTTTGTTATCTGATGCCGGGTACGAATAAGATCTTTGGCCATTACTTTGACAGCTCCCTGCAGCAGAACCAAAATGTTAGCACAGAAAGAGTACATATATAAACGATGGATGAACTTGCAACATGCACACAGCACTTCCATGTATATTTACATGCTATAAATTGTATAAGATGCAAGACATCAACGTCAAGGATTTATAGGTTAATGTTACTAGGCTATTGAAGTAATTACTTGATAATTTACAATTGAAGTTTGAGAGCCCTAAGCTGACCTTAAAGAGCTTAGCTATGGATCTTGCAAGCTTGGGAATGAAATGAGTCCATGACATATTACTATGTGAGACAGGGTTCTAAGAAAATGTAGTGCACTATAGTTGACAATTGTGTGTGTCAAGCAAGCAAACAGCAGGCAAAGAGACAGATTTTCCTTCAACAATCAACGATTCCTAATACCAAGCGTGCTAACCAACTGAATCGGAGTATGACTTCGTAGTTCCTAAAAATACCAGCAATCCTTACCATCTGGCCTTCTTTAGCTGTTTTCTTGATCTCAGTGATGAGCTTTTTCTCCTGGGCCTGCAATCCTTGCCTCTCTCGCTCAATTTCCCTGATGGATCGATCCAGCATGCGCTTGTTCTCTCTCAAGAGCTCTGAAAGAAGAAAAGAAAAGAAAAACATAAGTCATTAGATAAGAAATGTAACGCTACCATTGTTGATTGTTCATTTATTCAAAGCATAAACAGTGCGATAGAAGCCGCTCCAAAACATGCTGATGGATCTACTCGTGAATTGCAAGAGGTGGAATGGCTTCAACAGATCTAAACCAAGTAGTTGGGCTGGCAGTCCAACTCACCATCGATTGCAGTCCCATTTTTACAAATTTTCCGTCGCCCACACAATTTCAAATCTCAAGCTCGTGATATAACACGCCGATTTACTCCCTCATACGAACTGGGCCAAGAAATCCTACCGAGACTGAACCGACCGACACGAAAACTTCACTGGTACCTACACATATCAAGAAACGAGACCCTCCCTCGGCAAACAGAGAACAAACAAGCAAGCTACCCGCAGCTAGGACCGATCGATCCGAACAAATTCCAACGCGAGTCAATCTTTCCGGATTGGATGGAAGGAGGAGAGGGGTCTTACCGGCGGGCGTCTTCCGCTTCCCGAACAGGAAGCTCATCTTGGACCCTCGGGGGTCGCGGCGGCGGCTGCTGCTAGGGTTCCGATTGGAGCGATTCGTGAGGGAATCTTCCCCTCCCGAGAAGTTAGTTGATCTGAATCGTCGGTGGTGGTGGTGGTAGGCTCTTCGCCTCCCGGGGAAGGGAAGCCGGTGGAGTGACGGATGATTGGATCGCGCGCGCCCCCTCCTTCCTTTCCCCTTCTCCCTCCCCCCGATGCCAACGCAAGTAGTTGAAGCTCTCTTTCTTCTGTTGCGAAACTGAACGAGAAAGAAAGAAAAAGAAATGAAGAAAAGGGAAAAAAATATGATTTTGGGCTTCTGGAGTCCATCCATTATAGCCACTAACGGGCCACCAGCGTGCAGCCCGGCCTGTGTCTGCAGCTGGTGTCACATGCTCTTTCCCATTTTCTTTCTTCGCGGTTAGCGGGAGAGTGAGAGAGTCGAATGGGGCTTGGCGAGTCGGAATGGATTGTTAATGTCAAATAACGAATTCTCTTAATAAATTTAGGAGGGATTTCTTCTTCTTCTTCCTCTAACCTCTCATTTCCTCAGTCTTATTCTTTCTCGAATTTGCAGAGGTGCTCCGTTAGATTTCCAGCGGCAGGTGGGGTTGTTGGATCCGTCCCTGGTCCAATGGCTTGGCGAGTCGGATGGATAGGCTGTTGGAGTCGTTTTTGACGTTGAGTGGCCAAAATTGAGCTTCACGAGCCACTCGGCTACTTTGTGTTGGAGATGCTCTTGTCCAATGTTTAGTCAAATCAAAAATTAAAATGGCTTATCTTGATAATTAAATCTACAAAATAAGATGTCGTTTGAGCATGTTCCAATAAAAAAAATATATACTTATGTGATGATCCCACGTGTCATGCTAAATTGGTTTGGCTGATTTTGACACGGTTGCAGACCAAACACAACGTTGTCATGACCAAAGCAAAGCCCAGCGTGAGCACATCTCGCGATTCGCGTGTCCTACCCCCCGTATAGATACAAGAGTGCTGCAGCTACCTCCACGGTAGCAGCAGCAGTACGAGCGAGAGTATAGATAGGGCCGGCCGCCGGGGCCTACGCACTGTTGAGCTGACAGAGCTCGAGCTGAGGAGCTCCGTACGACTACTCCTTCCTGTACACGTCGTAGCGATGCGCCCGCGCGTACATACATGGTCGTGCACGTGTACGTACAACGTCGTCCGGCCGATGGAAGAACCGGTGGCGATCTGTCGAAATGGAATCCTCATCTTTGATCTTTCCTTTCCTAGGGGCCTAGGGATGCATCCTACTCTCCCCTATCGTATTATTTGTACTATATCACTACTCGATCGTTTTTTAGAAGATTTTTGTCTAACGCGTTTAGTGATTATTTACGTGATGGTTTCCGATTTTTTTTTAGCATGAGCATTTATACTGTTACGGGTAGCCAAAGTCAGAAGGACGAGTAATTTGATTAATAGTCTTTCGATGGCAAAATAAATATGACCTTCAAGATAAATACATTTTTAATATTGAGAAGTCAAAGCTAAATGGGTTAATTTTCTATATGCTATTGAAAATTATACTCGTCGCTTATACACTATTGACCCCACGTGCATGACGTAGATGCGTTACAATTTGTAATGGGATACAGAGAATTTACTTTCTGAATAATACGTGCTCCCAACCTTTGTTGACCATGCAAGATATATTCGAGATAAAACACTGTAGGCTACTGTAGGCCAAAGGGGGGCTTCTGGAGCCTGCATGGCTGGGACCACGGCACGGCTCTACCCCATGCGGCCTTACGCTGCGCCCATGGACCGTGTTGTGTGATTGTGTGTTGTGTTGGTATTCCCTTTCGAAATATAAGCATTCTTCCTTTTTTGTGATGCATGATTGACCATTTTTCTTCTTAAAAAAAGTTTGTGATAATGTAAAAATGATTATGATATACTTAGAATATATATGATGATAAAACATGACATAACAAAACAACATTTTCATAATTTTTTTAAATAAGACGAATGGTCACCAAAAGTCAACAAATACTTAAATGTACATTTAAGGACGGAGGCCCGACCACAAGTCCACACGACCACACCCATTTCGCCGTCAGCTGAACTCTCAGGTCCTGTTGCCCTATCGCCGTACGCGCACCGCTCCCAAAACCCAGACACAACACGTCAACACAAAGAGCACAAAAAGACCAGCCAACCCCGCGCTTTGGATGTGGGGGCTGTTAGGATTAATTAGATTAATTAGTGATCAAGTAGATAAGCACCATTATTAGGATGGTAACCGATTAGACCCTTTCGGGCACATCCTTGGGAGTCAAGACATCTGTGTTGGGGGTACCCGAAAAATTCGAATACTACCCTAACACAAGTGACGATTCCAACACGTTCAATGACACGTTAGGGCGCAAAGAGACCGTAATTCCCCTTGCAAGTAGCACAAGTCCCAAAAAAGTCCGAATCCGTTTACACGCGCCCTCGCGCCCCCTTTTATAGGGAGACGAAGGGACTTTTACATTCCGATATCACCCTCGGGCCCGGAGAATATTCCTAATGTGAACACACACAAGAATGTCTTTTCCCCCCTTACATATTTACAGGTCTGCCACTAGTTCACACTCCAAACCCGGACTTTTTGGGACTACAACTTTGACTTTGCTTCTCCCGTGATTCGTGAATGTCTTCGCCCGAAATTCCCGAATTAGGTCTTCAACAGATTCCCGAAGTGGCTTTTGCTTCCCAGCAGGTTCGTGCATGTCCCAGCGCCTGAGTCCCGAACAGAGTCTTCATCGGATTCCCGAATCGGAAAATCCCCGAAATTCGGACCATCAACAGTTGAGATTCCGGGCTTCCGCGTGTTCATGACTCCGCCTCTTCACCGAATCAAAGTTCCCGAACTCTGCACACCCGCGAGTTCGAGACTTCGCAGGTCCCAGACTTCCTGAATTCGCGAATTCCCTGCTCCTGAAAAACATACTTTGAGAATGCCGTTAGACTTCGACGTTTCGAGGGTGATGTGTTTTCCTGAATTCCCCAACACTAGCCCCTCGGGGAAGCGGGTTGACTCCGACGATCCGATTCCACGAACCTTTCGGAAATTTAGTAAAAAACGTCACCCTCGGAGCGTCGGAGGGGACACGCGTCACCCAGGGAGCAAAAGGCGGTTAAATCGAGGCGCACTTCGCGAAACTGCCCCTCCCGGCCCTATAAATAGCGGGCCGGCGCTGTTAAAAAATTTTTTACTGCTCTCGCGCCTTTCACGATTTTCACATTTTCCTTCCTTCGCGGAACTAGCTTTCTCTGTTAGAAAACTCGCGAACTCCAGACCTTGTTCGCGCTTTTCTAAGGTATTCCTTTATGTTTGCTTTGTTGTTTCGTTAGTTCGTTAAACTTTGGTGTAGTAATGTTACGATTTTCGTAGCTTTTTTTTCGACTATTAGTCTAAGCTGTCTGAATGCTCATATTTGCTAGGTGGCTCGCATCGAAACACGACTAGACCCATGACTACCGAAGAGTTGATCGCCGCCTTGGGTCTCCCACTCGATCAAGCCGCCGAAAGTGCGGATCGTGCCGCACCGGCCGAGGATGTTGGATCACCTAGCGGTTCCCGAAGTCGCGAAGACGGAGAGGTTGGGTCCGATGGCGGCGAAGACGTCGGGGATGTGGATCTTCGGGGTAGACGATCTCGTCATGCCGAGGACTTCGGCCCACCGCCGCCCTCGCTTGCCTTCGGAGAGTTGAAGGTGACGAGCAACGTTATTCGTGAGTACGAGAAGGCCGGATTCTTCTCTCCCGGGGCCGGCGCGCGCCCGCTCGATGAAATAATTCCCACTCCCAAGGCCGGAGAAATTGTGGTTTTTCGGGACTTCTTCATCTGTGGGCTGCGATTCCCTTGTGACCCAGTCCTACCGGCAATTCTTGATGCATTCTCAGTGAAGATCCACCAGCTTACCCCAACGTCTTTCCTCGAAGTATCAAAGTTTATTTGGATTCTGAAGACCTTCGGGTGCAGTCCTACCATCGACGCCTTCACCGGGTTTATCGAACCGGTGATTATTCCGAAGTTGTGAAAGGCGAAGACGGGCAATTCTATCACAACAAGCACGCCTCGCCGTACCTTCAATACCCGACGCCAAAACACCCGACAAGGGATTACTCGAATCCCGATTTCTCCCTCGCCGCAAGACCAACCTTTCCGACGATTGGAAGTCCTACCGGTTTTACCCGAAGGTCAATGTGCCGAAGCCGCCATGCCCGATCGCGCCCCTCACCGCGGTGAATGTGGGGAAGTACAATCGGCGGGCCCTAGGAATTCGGAATTGTGAGAGTGCATTCCATGCGGCCGGCCACGATACTCGGCGGCCGCGACATTATCGAAGAATTCGTCGCCGCGCGAATCCGGCCTATTTCGAACGGGCCGGTCCCCCCGCCGAAATCGTACACTACAACGTCAGCGGGCGGATCGGCAGGTTCCTTTCCCGAAGTTCGGGATTAAACTTCGTGAGGGCCAGGACGCCAAGGACTTCATGGACGAAGTAGAGAAAAGGGTCAACGTCATGGTAGGCGAATATACCATGAACGAGTACAAAGCATACAAGGCCCTGGTGAAGCACAAGAAGAAGATCAACCGCGTCTTTTCGGAGATCTGCGGTGACAAATTTTTCAGCTCTCGAGGCCCTGGTCCTAAACTGAAACTTCCTGCCGTCGCCGTGGCCAGCTGCTCAGCCGCCCCCATCAACGCTCCCCGAATCAGATCGTCGAAGCGCGGCTCGTCGCCTGCCGCCGAGGGAACCTCTTCGGGAGTGAAGCCTTCTAAGACCAAATCTCTTGAGTCGTCGAAGCGGAAGCGGAAAACCTCCGAACCTCGATCCTCGGAAAGCCGAACTCCAAGGCGCCGGGGCTTGCCCGGATGAGCCGCAAAAAATTGAAGAAAGCTGTGAGGAAAGTTTCCTCCATCGGAGTTCGTCGAGTCCCATCCGCTTTTGACGACGACACTCTCGCGAAGACAGATAGCGTCGAAGGTGTTTTCCTCTGGCCACTATTTAATTTTCGAGACAATTGTCCTGCTGGTTCCGAAAATGAATTCGTGGACCTTGACTCCTTTTCAGATGTTGCTCCTGAGGTCCGAAGGGAGCCGTCTCCTGCTGCTGCTGGGAAGCCCACTATTGCTGCCGAAGCTATTGTTCGCGCCGAATCCCCCTGCTGCGCCGCACCCCCGTTCTTCGAGGTCGCCGCTGCTGATCAAGTTTCCTCCGAATTCGCCGGGACCTTGAGCGGACCATTCAAAGGGATGGCCATTCTTCCGAAAATATTCCATTGGTCGAAGTTCGGGAGGTCGTCCCCGAAGACCAAGCGCCTTCTCCTTCCTTGGCCGCCTTTAACAAAAACTTTGGTACGTCTTATCGCGGCAAACTGTTGCGTGTTGGTTTCGAGACAATTGGCGTCGGGGGCAAGACGTCCAAGTTTTTAACTCTATGGAAATCGTCCACGATTGTTGATGAAACAGGAGAAGGTGCATCGGAACAACCTGAGGAAGCCGCTCAAGGCTCCGAAAAAGGCCTCTATCTATCTCCGAAACTACCCCTTCACCTCAGGGGAAGGCCTCTTCGGGTTCGACTAAACAAGTCACTATGCGGCACTTCGGCAAGCAAGGTTCGTTGATTCCCACTCGCCCCCTTGTGCGATTCGTGATTGTAGAATCTTCACCCGAGATTTATTCTTGAGTTTTTCGAATTCAAGAATCTCGTTGCATTCCTATTCTCCTTCGAAACTTGCGCGCTTCCATGAAGACTATACTCTCAAGTACTCTATGCTCGGGAAAGTTGCCATAGAGCGGCTTTCTAAGCAAGAGAAGATTAATGAAGAACTTTCTCGGAAGTCCAAGGAGTTGGAGCGCAACTTTGGTCTCGCGGAATCCACGAACCTAGAGCTGGAAAAGAAGGTATCTGAGCTGGCTGAGGCTCTGAAAAGGAGTCAGGACGAGAAGAAGGTCGCCGAAGCCGCGCTCGAGGATTCCAAGAAAGAGCTGGAGAAAGTTCGGAAATCTCACGAAGATGACCTGAGTGTGATCGAGAAACTTCGGCAACAACAAGAGCGTGCTGCAAAGATTGCTGATGATCTCCGCATCAACAATGCCAGCCTTGCTAAGTCACTAAGCTCAAAGGATCGGAAGATCGTGGATCTTGAGAAGGCGCTGGTAGAGCAAGGTGAATCTTCGAAGAAGAACATTTCGGAAATTTTGGGGAAGCCGAAAGCGCTTTATGCTGAGTACCGAAGTCCCTGAACGAGTACGGTGTTCGTCCCGCCCCTCTCCCAGATGACATCGATATCCCCGATTTCATGGATTGGCTTGAGGAGGAATTCAAGGCTCTTCCCGAAGTGATCTCTGGTGCCGGCAACTTCGCCGTGTCTTTCTCTGTGGAGAGTATTCTGAAGGTCCTTCACGATTACGGCTGTGTTGACCTGGCGAAGTTTCGCGCGAATCTCTCTCAGTTCCCAGGCGTCACCAGCGAAACGATACTTCAAGAGAACCCTGACATCGTGGCTATAAAGTTGAAATTCGCGAAGGAATTCTGGATGGTTGGCGGGGCAGATATGGCTAAGACTGTTGCGCGGGCAAAGCTTGACGAGGTAATTTCTTTTTGCTCGATTTCGTGACTTATGTTCGTCGCAGGTGTTCCGGTTTCTTAAGATTTCCTTACTCTTCTCTTCCTTTCACAGCTGAGAGAAAAAGAGGAGCGAGAACGCGCCGCCGCGTCTCCCGAAGTATCGACTTCCGGGGAGAGTTCGGGAGGATCCGGCGAGGACGGCTCAGGCAGCAGCAGCAGCAGCAGCAGCAGCAGTGACGGTGGCAACGACCGTGGACAAGTCCCCGAACCAGAAGAAGACTCACCGAAGGTGGATGTTTTGAATTAAACGACATGTTCGAACTTTTGTGTGGATTGGAGATCGGGCTGTACATTCGTGTAGATTCATCAAACTTTTCGAACGGATGTTTTGTATATTTTAACTGCGCGCAGTCCTGCAAGCTGGGCTTGCGCAGGACGTGCTACCACTACGAATTCATCGAGATAGAATGTTTGTTAGTGGTGAAGCATGGCGTCTATTCAAACAAGCACATCCTGAGCAAGATTTTTCCGATTTTTGGCTTGAGGCCTCGCTCAAATTTTCTATAGGTTGTTTTGATCTCACTTCGTTTTTCTTGCTTCGTAAAAAGAGCCGTTCTGCATCCTCTACTCCGCGATCCACGAGAACTCCGAAGACGGAGCCCCTTAGCCCCTTAGCCGGTTCATCTGACTTCGCCTATGCTAGCGATGTGGCTGACAACAACGTTTGTAAACCAGGACATGTAGTAGAACTTTCATTCTAAGTTTCGTATTGATTGTTGTAATTTTTGAGGAACTATTCGGGAGTTTTTATGCGAATAAGGCAATGAATATGTTTTTTCTTTGAAAAAACGTCACCCTCCCCCACCTTGCCGTTTCGCATGAAAACTAGATTGCAGGTTCGCGAATTTTACTATTCTCGAATTTCTAGCGTTTCTTCTTGAGAGATGCCTCCCTTAGTTTTTGCGAACCTCGATTTCTACTGCGCAAGTCGACAAAATTTGCTCCGAATTTTGTGGACTTGACCCAACTGGCAGACTTGCCCTGGTTGATACAGCAACCCTCGGTTGCTTCAACCAAGGTTTTTCTGCGATCGTCTTATTGAGCCCCTTGCCCCTTTCTTACAATGACGATACTTGAAAAATTTTTAACGATCTATACTGAACGAGAATACACAGGCAAATCCTTAGACATTCACTTTCTCGAAATCATCATGCGAATTTTCTGATGGGAGTCCCCTCGTGGATGGGATTTTGTAGGCCACAACTTGTTGTTGTCTCAGGCCTTTTCGATGGGAATCCCTCGATGGATGGGATTTTTCTAGGCCACAACTTGTTGTTGTCTCAGAGCCTTTTCGGTGGGAATCCCTCGATGGATGGGATTTCGGCTATCGGAAGCCTTTCTCACGAACTTTTTTCTTTTTTCACGATGGAATTTCGGCTATCAGGGAGCCTTTCTCACGAACTTTTTTCTTTTTTCACGATGGAATTTCGGCTATCAGGGAGCCTTTCTCACGAACTTTTTTCTTTTTTCACGATGGAATTTCGGCTATCAGGGAGCCTTTCTCACGAACTTTTTTCTTTTTTCACGATGGAATTTCGGCTATCAGGGAGCCTTTCTCACGAACTTTTTTCTTTTTTCACGATGGAATTTCCGAGACACAAAATACGAAACATGCAATTTGGGGGAAGGCTCTTTTCATATATATATCGTAAAGAGTATTTACACGGGATCCGCCTCGTTAAAAACCTTGCCTCTTGATTTAGAGCCCCCTTTGCAAGGAAAAGAGTACGGTCCTTCTTATTCTAGAACTACGATTAAGACATAAAACTAATTTTTCCGAAGTCACTTATAGACACGTGACTCGGGCTTTTATTTTCCTACAGTGTAAACTTACGAAAATTGAAAAAACTGCTATCTACTACACTTATGTACAACTAAGATCTTCATGGATAATACCTCTTTAGGCTGTCGGCATTCCACGAATACGGCAACTCTTCGCCAGTTTGCTCCATCGGGCGAAAAGCCCCCGGCATATTTGTTTCCTTAGCTATGTAAGGCCCTTCCCATGACTCATGAAGTTTTCCCGGGTTCTCCCAATTTTTCTTTCTTTTTCAAGACAAGATCACTGTTTTGATGTCCTTCCGACCACCTTTTTGTCTCTCCATGCTCTTGTCTCTCTCTCGGTACTTCTCAATGTTTTCTCGTCGCTTCGAGGATTGTCGGCTCTATCATGTCTTTCTCCACCTTCTTGTCAATTTCCTCTATCTCTTTTCCTTTCAAGACTCTCATGCTTTCATTCTTTATCTCCTCTCGGTGTCATAGCCTCGATCCCGAAGAGTAGGCGAAAAGGTGTGAAACCCGTTGCCCTTGAAAGCGTGGTATTGTGAGACCGGATCACCTTTGGAAGTTCGTCCACCCACTTTCCCTTTTTCGATCAAATAAGCATTTCTTGATTCCCGAAAAAATCGGGACATTGGCTCTTTCAACTCGCTCCATTGGATTTCGTGGATGATAAGCGACGAAAATTTCGCTTGTGTGCCTAGGGTTCCGCAATACTCTTTGAAGGTGTAGCAGTCAAACCGTTTGCCGTTATCAACCGTCGGTTCTCTAGGAACTCCGAACCCGGACTATGTTACGCCAAAAGAATTTCGAACCGTTGCCGCCGTGATGTTCGCGAGTGGTTTTGCTTCTACCCACTTCGTGAAATAGTCGACCGCTACGACCGCGAATCGGCAATTACCCCGAGCCGTTGGCAACGGGCCTACTAGGTCCATGCCCCATCTTTGCGAGGCCGAGTTGGAGGAATTAAATGAAGCGGCATTGAAGGCGGTCTCGCCGATTTGCGCGTCTTCTGGCATGCTTCACATTGCCGAACCAACATCTTGGCGTCGATGTTGATGGTTGGCCAATAGAACCCTTGTTTTATCGCCTTGCCAGCCAAAGCCCTGGTGCCTATGTGTGCCCCACAAAATCCACTGTGAATTTCTTTTAGGAGTTCACGACCTTTTTCGGAGGTGATGCAGCGTAGCCAAGGTTCGGTGACTCCGATTTGTACAATTCTCCATTTACCACGGAGTAGCCCCGAGCCCTTTGCCTCAACCTTTTCTCTTCCGGTTCATCTTGTGGTTCGTAATGTCCCCTTAGGTAGGCCATTATTTCTGCTCTCCGATCCGGAATTTCCACCATGTTCACGATTTGAGTTCGTGAATCTTTGATGGAAGGCTCTCTCGATGATTTCAAAGAACACATCTGGTGGTAGCTCTTGATTTCTGGCTGCTGCCTTCGCGAGCTTATCTGCTTCATTGTTATCATCCCTTGGGATATGCTGAACTGAATATCCTCTGAAGTGTCTTTCCATTTCCCTGACTTTTTCAAGATACTTCATGAGAACTGGATTCCTGGCCTCGCTTTCCTTCTCGATGTGTTCTTGGATTACTTTCGAATCCGTTCGATTATGAAGGTTTGCCGCCCCAAGGCTTTCATTTTTCTCGGTGCCGGCGGTAGAGCTTCGTACTCCGTTGTATTGTTCGTGGAGTATTCATTGTTCGCGAATACAAGCCGTGCTGCATATCTTATGACCACGCCCGTTGGTGATGTTACAACAGCCGAAATTCCAACCCCCTTGTAACACCATGCTCCATCACACTGCACTACCCAAGGTTCGGGCATGTTTTCCTCAGTTCGAGTAGGTGAGGTCCAGTCCACGACGAAATCTGCCAGTACTTGCGATTTTATTGCACTCCTTCTTTCGAAATCCACCACATACTCGGAGAGTTCAGCACCCCACTTGATGATTCGGGTAGATGCCTCCCTGTTTGCGAACAGGTCACTTAACGGTTGGTTGGTGATAACTCTTATTCTGTGGCCCTCGAAGTAGTGCCTTAGCTTTCTTGCTGCCATGATGACCGCATACGCGATTTTTTCCAGTTCGGAATAGAAAACCTTGGAACCGGACAACGCCTTGGAGGCGAAATATACGGGGATTTGCCTCGGCTTTCCTTCTTCTTCCTTCTCCTGTACCGAAGATCGCGCTTATCGCCGAACTTGATGCGGACACATACGGCGAAGCGGCGATTTTGGCTCGGGAGGACAGAGCTTGGTCATCTTTGGACGGAGTAGTACTTCGTTCACGAAAAGCCCGCTTCCGAGGTTCGGACCACCGGAATTTCTTGGCACTTCGAGAACTTGGAAGAATGGCGGACTTCTTTCCGCGGCTACGGGAATGAATCGTTAAGGGCGCCCACTCTCCCCTGTCAACTTCGAACATCTCTCACCGAGGCCGGCTCTTGCATTTCCATCAAAGCCTTTATCTTGTCGGGGTTTGCCTCAATGCCTTTCGTTGAAACTAGGCATCCGAGAACTTTCCCCTTGTGAATCCCGAACACACATTTTTCTCGGGGTTCGATTTCAAGTTCTTTGTCCTCAAGTTCGCGAACGTTTACGCCAAATCACCGATATGGTCTTTTCTCCGAATACTTTTGACGACTATGTCATCCACATATGCCAAGATATTTCTCCGAATCTGCCGGTGCAGGCACTATTGCTATCATTCTTGAAAACGTGCACCCCGCATTCTTCGACCCCTACGGCATTCTTACGAAACAAAATGTTCCGAAAGGAGTGATGAAGCTTGTCTTCTCTTCGTCCTCTTTGCGAACTGCGATTTGATGATACCCGGAGAACATGTCCGGGAGCGAAAGCATCTCACTGTTGGTTGCATCATCCACGATTTTGTCTACCCTTTCCAAGGGAAAATCGTCCTTCTTGCACGCCTTGTTCAAATCGGTGAAGTCGATACACATTCTCCATTTGCCATTTTTCTTCTTGACCGGCACGGTGTTGGCTAACCGGACCGGGTACTTGACTTCTCCGATTACTTGAGCATCCCGTAATCTCCGAACTTCGCCTCCACTGCCTTGACCTTTTCGTCGGACATTTCCGGAGTTTTTGCTTCTTGGGTGGTATCTTGTCATCCGTTTCGAGGACATGCTCGATTATGTCTCTGTCAACGCCTTGCAAATCTTTGGGCCGACCATGCAAAAACATCCTTGTTTTCGTTCGGGAATCGTATGAGTTCATCATTCTCTTCGGCGCGAGGTTCGCCCCTATTATGAGCGCTTTCTGTCGGGCATATCGTCCAGTACACTCTCTTTGTTTCATCTTCTGCGGCTATATTATTTTTCTCTTTGTCCCGCTTCGGCTCTTCATAGATTTGCTTTTTCTCTTCGTTTGCTTTCGAGCGATACACATTCGTTTGACCAGGCGTGTGGCCCTTTTCTATGTTTCTGGCCTCTTGTTGATTGCCGAATACCGTGATAACCCCTTTGGGCGCGGGCATCTTCATGCAAAGGAACTCGTTGCCTTATGACAACATCGAACTTGTTCATGAAACCCCCGCCGAAGATCGCAAGATACGGGTGATATATATCAATTACATCAAAGGTGATGTTCTCGGTTCCGGCATTCTCAAGATCTCCGAAAGAAACCGGGAGTGATATTTTTCCAACCGGCTTGATGGGCTTCCCGCCGAACCCCCGCAATGGGTACTGCGGTGGGTCCAACATGTGTCGACTCGATTCATTTTCTCGAATGTTTTCGGGAATAAGATGTCCGCCGAGTCGCCGTTGTCCACCAAGATTTTTCCTATGACCCATCCAGCAATGTTGACTTCAATCACCATGGCATCATTGTGGATCGCGGATTTCAGCCTCGAAATCTTCTTCGTAAAGGTGATTGGCACCTTCGCCCACTCGGCGGGCAATTTACGGACCATCATTGATGATGGTATTCACGGATCCGAAGTAGTTGCTTCGCCGCTTCTTTGTTTCAAACTCCATGGCGGATCCGCCTGTGATTGGCATGATAGTCCCGAACGATGGCAATGCTTTGGAGTTCTGAGGTCCCGAACTTGACTGAGGCCTTGATGAGCTTTCTGGTGGCGGTGGCAAGATTTCCCGAATGGGTTGTGGCTGCTGGATTGACTGTATTGCTTGCGACTGAGGGAAGAATTGCTTGTGAAGGCTGCCATGTTGATTGCGATTGTGGAAATTCTTCGAACCGGTACGAGCTTGGCGCGAACTCGCGAATCGCGGTGGCCGGAAGTTCGGCCGAAGCCGGGTTGGCATCGAGGATGCGATGCTCATCGGTGCCTTCTCTTGTTGGATTCGTGCCATGTTCTTTTTTGTCTCGGGGCACCCTTCGGTGTTGTGGCCTCTTCCATGATACTGGCAATAGAAGTGGGGATCTCTTGGGTTGTGGTTCGGAAGGTTTGGGGTTCCTCTTCCTCTCCCCCTTCCTCTTTGACTGAATCCTCCCCTGGCACTTGGCCTGCTTTCTTGTTGTTGCTGAGGATTTCCAACACTGTTTACATTTCGCGGATCTGCGGGGTGGTGCCCTCCGGGTCATATCTCTGCCGCCCTGTCTCGCCTCGTTTCGTTCGGCTACTCTCTTGCGGTGGTCATCATCGGACGAGATGTAATCCTCCAATTCCCGAAATAATTCTTCAAGCTGTCTCGGGCTTCTTTCTTGTGAGGTGGGAAGCCGTTGGCCCGGGGTGAGACCCTTGATCGGTGCCTTGATCGTTGTCTTGTCATCGGCGTCGGGGATGCCGTGACCTCTCGTTGCATGAATCTTCTCACGAAATTTCGCGGTGGTTCCCTCGTCCTTCGCTTGCGTTATACAAATACGAGGCTTCGGCCGTTGTGTCATGGAACATCCGAAACGCTTGCATGAACTTTGTTTTGAGATCTACCCATTGTAGATCGAGTGTGGAGGCGGCAATGAGTACCAATTCGATCGGTCCTTCGCAAGCTATGATGAAGGATTTGGCAAGTGCAACATCATCTCCTCCCGCCGAATTCACAGCGACTCGTATCTCATGAGAAACTCGCCTGGAGTTTCCGTAACCGTTGTACTTGGGAAGAGAGACTGGCTTGAACTTCGGCGGCCAAGGTGCTGTTTGCAGCCCTATTGACAGTGGTGATTCAGAATCCACGAAGTGTGAGACTCCATTTCCCGCGAAGAAGTTTTCCTTCGGGGATTCTCTTGCAGGCGCGGGGTTCTGCTGCGGTGTTTCTTGCCACAGGGAGCTGTTCTCTTGCTCTTTCATTTCGTCAATTTCTCTCTCGAATTGCACTTTCGTATTTGTTCTTTTGCTTTGTTCGAGTTTGCTCTAGCTTTTCGGAGATTTTTCTCTTCGCCCGCAACCGAGCCGCGAACTTTTCTTTATCCCTCCGTAGTTGTTGAATCTTTTGGTGGACCATGGCTAGTCGTCCGTCTATGGCATCATCATCGGCATCAACATTTTCGTGCTCTTCTTTGTTCGGTAGGTTGTTCTTGGATGTGAGTGTTTTTTTCGCTCTCGCCTTCATGAGGGCTTCGAGCTTCTCTTTTCGGCTTTCTTCGGTCCGTTACGTTCGAGGATTCGGGAACAAACGGAGTTTCATTTCCTTGGGTGGGAAGGTGATCATCCGGTTCGCCCGTACTTGGGGCATTCTTCTTGGATTTCTTTTGAGGTGGCATCGTGAGTTTCTTTTTTCGGGCCGAGACGCGGTGGGCGCCAATGTTGGGGGGTACCCGAAAAATTCGGAATACTACCCTAACACAAGTGACAGATTCCAACACGTTCAATGACACGGTTAGGGGCGCAAAGAGACTGTAATTCCCCTTGCAAGTAGCACAAGTCCCAAAAAAGTCTGAATCCGTTTACACGTGCCCTCGCGCCCCCTTTTATAGGGAGACGAAGGGACTTTTACATTCCGATATCACCCTCGGGCCGGAGAATATTCCTAATGTGAACACACACAAGAATGTCTTTTCCCCCCTTACATATTTACGGGTCTGCCACTAGTTCACACTCTAAACCCGGACTTTTTGGGACTACAACTTTGACTTTGCTTCTCCCGTGATTCGTGAATGTCTTCGCCCAAAATTTCCGAATTAGGTCTTCAACAGATTCCCGAAGTGGCTTTTGCTTCCCAGCAGGTTCGTGTATGTCCCAGCGCCTGAGTCCCGAACAGAGTCTTCATCGGATTCCCGAATCGGAAAATCTCCGAAATTCGGACCATCAACAGTTAAGATTCCGGGCTTCCGCGTGCTCATGACTCCGTCTCTTCACCGAATCAAAGTTCCCGAATTCTGCACACCCGCGAATTCGAGACTTCGCAGGTCCCAGACTTCCTGAATTCGCGAATTCCCCGCTCCCGAAAAACATACTTTGAGAATGCCGTTAGACTTCGACGTTTCGAGGGTGATGTGTTTTCCCGAATTCCCCAACAATGCGTTCGAAGAGGCACCTTTTGGGCTATTAGCCCTTGTATATAATCATCTTGTACACAACGGTTAATGGATAATCGAATCATTCTCTCGTTCCTCTCGCTCTCAACCCATAACACGTTATCGGACATGTTTGCTCTCGCAACCGATGTTGCGCTATAGGCGAGAGGAATATCGAGTTTTGAAAGGATCGAGGCAATGTGGCCTAGAGGGGGGGGTGAATAGGCTCGCACACAGAATTTAAACTTTTTCTCGCGAAAACAAGTGTCGGACCTCGGAACCTCCGAGATTATTCTCGGAACCTCCGAACGAGGCAGACCTCCGAGAATAAACTCGGAACTTCCGACAAATTTGTTAGAACGAGCACAAATAACAAGAGCTGCAAGAAACTTGATGGAAACCGGATCTAGTAAATTCTAAGAGGTACTTAGGACCTAGCAAGAGTATTTCTAAGCAAAGTACAAGCTAGCAAGGTACCACAAGGTAGATCGGGAGCAAACCCTAATAGATCTAGTTAAGCACAAGCATGAACAAGTAGGTAAATGAGAGCACGCATGAGACAAAGATTTATCCCGTGGTTCAGCTCGCCACAAAGGCTTGCTTACGTCCACGTTGTTGAGGAAGCCACAAAAGGCTCGGACCACAAAGGTCAACTCCTCTCTCACACCTATCACTTTGGGTAATAGGTGGAGGCTTTCCACTAGAATCACAAGGGGTAATACAAACACCTTGGAGCTTCCACAAATCGGTTTGGAGAGCTTCCAAGAACCTCTATCCGTCTAGGAGCAAGGCTCCAAGAGTAATAGATCCACCAAGCTTGCTAGGGTTCTTCCAAGTGCTCAAGTTTCAAGAGAGAAAGGATTGGCTCACTAACTCACTTCAAGAAACCACTCTCAATCAATGCAAGGCAAGGATTTTGGAAGAGAGTAGGTTGGGAGTGAATGCTAGGTGAGAGAAAACGGAGCAACCGCGTTACGAGCCGGAGGAGGAAGGAGATGACCGTTGGGGGACCGTGGGGTATAAATACCCCCGGATCCGAACGGTAACGGTCATATTCCGGAGTTCGGAACCTCCGAGAAAAATCTCGGAACCTCCGACTTTTGAAAACTCGCAGATCGTAGCCCGTACGGTCGGAACCTCCGAGAAAATCTTCGGAACCTCCGAACGACAAAGAAACGAGAAGCGAAGGCAGTGCACGGGAGTTACTTCCCTTGGGGTGAGGATTAGGGTTTAGGAAAGATGGAACAAGAGCACTTGAAAACCACCCTAACTCACCATTAGTATCCCTCTTGATAGTACGGATTGTCCTATACTCAAATTCAAAAGATAAAATAAATAAACTCCTTCAAGTAGCATAGGCAATCTTCTTTGTAACAAGTTGAGGGGTCTCCAATCAATCTTTTGCACCCGTGATAATAACTTTATGCGCAAAACAAACTCAAAGGCTCATTAGCTCTTTAATTGTGTGGTCAACATCACCAAAACCCTCATAGGGCTTGATTGCACTTACAATCTCCCCCTTTTTGGTAAATGTTGACAACCCAATTAAAGTTTACAATTTAATTTGAAAGATTGAGCTTTTGATGATTTGAGTACAAGTCTCCCCCTCAATGTATGCATGTGCCTTTTGAATAGGAAAAATGTCATGACCGACGGTTTAATTGCATACATTGTGAGTAAAAAGTGTCAAGAAAGTTGTACTCAAGCCATCGAGGGGTGCAAAAGAGGTGTAGCGGATAATACGTGATGCATATGCCATGTGAAAACACTCGGAGAGTTATACGGTAGCGAGTTCGGAACCTCCGAGAAAGTTTCCGGAACCTCCAAGGGTTGGAGCCTCCGGAAAAATTCTCAGAACCTCCGAGGTCTGCAACAGATACTCCAACAGATAACAATAGCACACAGGCAAAAATAACAGATAAGACCAGAAAATAGCAGCTAGATAAGGATAACAGCATTCAACACATCTAGCCCTATTACATCCATCACATAGTTTTAAAGTTTTGCAAATCCCCTACAACCATGACCGGATCCCGCTTGCCAACGAGAGGCAAGCTAAATGTTTTACACAGTTCATCAAATTTCCACCGGGAGTTTATGAGAGAAGTTAGCACTCTCATCTCACCAAAAGAACAAAAGAATGTTTCGAGGTTAGCAGGCCATCAGAAGGAGCTCCAGGTCTTCAGATGCTTCTCAATCTTCATCTCTCCCCCTTTGTCAACGAGTTTAACAAAAAGGAAAGAAAAGAAGAGAGGAAGTGGGAACAGAACCTAGAGAAGTCACTCCTCATCACTGAAGTCGAGTCCTCCTCTTCGCTTCGGGGACGATCTTGTCGGAGCCAAGGTCGGATCCGGATGACGGATCTATGGGTCTTCGACGGGACTCCCGGCGGCGGCCTTCCTCCCGAGTCTTGTACCGGATGAGGACCCCATTGCCTTCTTGCTGCAGCCTCTTTCCTTAGCACGGCCATTTTTGCACCAAGTGGTTCTTCATCTTCTTCATCCGCAAAGCAAAGTGGGCGGCGGGGAGTATCCTCGGCCAAGGGAGTAGCAGGCTCTGCTCACCCTCATCCTCACCGGTGGTGTACTGCGGAAAATCGGGGAAGAGGGGAGGAGGGTGGTGCATGGCATCAAAGGACGGCCCACGGTGTTTTAGCAATCGTTCATGTCCTCCCCGAGCTCAAAAAGCCGATGGGAAGTCCATCCGCGGTACCTCCGGGTGTCCCTAACCATCCCTCCGAGCTTGTGAAGACCGGCGAGGGCATGGGAGCCCCTGCCGGATCCTTCTTCTCCTCCGCCGGACCGGATCCGGATGGCTTGGTGCGGCCTTCTTGAGGATGTGCTCTTCCACAATGTCTTCGCTTCTTCGATGCCGCGCACCGCTTGACTTGATAGGATGCATGCTCAACATCTTTCTTGTAGGCGACCCCCGAAACCATCTCTATCATGTACATCGGATAAGGGGCATAGGGCGAGGTTGCACTTCCCACTCTCTGTCACTTCTACCGGGTTGTACCAAATAAATCGCTCACGAGAGAAGGGCCTAGCTCCGGGCGACGGCCTAGCCAACAGGTTTGGTGCAAACCTCCTAAGACTAGTTGAGTCACTGCCCCCCTTTGGGTAAATGGTTTCCCTGAACATATTGTTAAGCACATAGAATACTGATTTCAGAGCAGTGGTGGAGCCATCAGCCAGTTCCTCATACTCATAAGCTGCAGCAATTTTGTTGGGGTTCATGTGGGCCTCAAAATGGATGATATCAGCTTCCCTGTCCTCCTTGCTGAACCCAAACAACCTAGCAAAAGTAAGGAAATCTATTTTGTAGTGTACTCCCTCTGTCATCCAGTGGATGGTTTCCTTGTTGTCTTCATGAAAGAATGTGGCATGAAACTGAGCTAAAACCTCTATGTTCCAATCATACTTGAAACTCATGATGTCCCTCATCCTATACTTGTCAACTAAATCCAGCACCTCCTCCTTGACAGGTTCCTCTGCTGCCTCCAGATGGGTGAAATCTATCCACTTCATCTTGATTAGCTTCATCTTGGTGTTGAGGACAGTCTCATAGAACTTAAAGTGAAAGACAGACCAAAACCTGTAATCAATGGCTGCCATCTTGGGGTTCACATAGGGATTTTCTTCTCTTGCTTTCTTGACCAAGAAACCGGCTCCATCATAGTTGGTGTGCTCAATATACACCGAGTTGTCATATTTGGTTGGAGGATGCCTTTTGAGTAGCCCCTTGTGGTACTTGAGATAGGTTGAGTCTATCTCTCCTAGGGGCATGTCATCTTCTAGCTCTATTGGAATAGTTTTGCCTTCGGTCCCTCCATTATCATCCACATGGGCGACGGACACGAGCCTCGCCTCCTAACAAGCGCCACCTCTCGCCCCTCCTAGGAGTGGCCTTTCCTCTCGCTACCACCGTCCCCCTGCTGTCGCTCTTGCCGCTAACTTGAAGGCCCTCTCACCGGCGGGTGTCTCAAAAGGAGGCCTCGCCTCTTGGTGTAGGTCTTGTCCACGGGAGTGCCGGACATCCGAAGAGAGACAAGTGAACGACAGATAAGAGTGGGATCGGGGCGATAAGGATAGAGGAACAAGGTTAGCATGATGTTCAATTGATTATTCTTCGGTGGAATTTTGAATCAAAGTCCGTCACTTGTCGGTACAGACATCGGAACTTCCGAGAAAGTTTCCGGAACCTCCAGAGGTTGGAGCCTCCGGAAAAATTCTCAGAACCTCCGAAGTCAGTGTACTGACAGAGGACAGTTCTTTTGATTCAACTTTCAACTGAACTTTGATCAATAAAGCAATCATGACACAAATTAGCTAGGACAGGTGGAAAAAGAATGTTACAGGTCAAGTGAAGTTCAGTGGAACTTTGAATCAAGGTCAGCCTACAGTGAGTTACAGGGTTCGGAACCTCCGAGAATTTTCTCAGAACCTCCGAGCCTCTCGTCAACCTTCTCGCATTCTCACTTTTGATTCAACTTTCAACTAAACCTAGCTTTTACTTGCAACACGGGCATTTAGGAACGGGATAGATAGACAACAATCTACGGATTTCGAGATTTAGAACCCTAACAAGGCATGCGGATCTAGGAATTTAGGGTTAGGGTTAGGATACGGCCATCGAGTACCTTGATTGGGATCAAGGAGAAGGACGATGCGGATCTTCAACTCTTGTGCACGCCAAGGAATCGACGAAACGGATGCGGATTGGAGCCTTCTTCTTCTTCACGTACGGGATCCGAGCGATTCCTCCCTTGACACTCTCCGGCGGCGACCCACGAACGAGGGAGGCGGCTCGGCTCGCACGGGTAGCCCGCAAAAGGTGAGGTCACCGGCGGCGAGGGAAGCGGCGGCGGTGAGGCGGTGAGGGCGGTGGAGAGGATGGTGCGGTTTAGCGTCGGGAGAGAGAGAGAGGGAAGCGGTGAAATTAGATCCGAGTGGGTTGACCGTGGTGAAAAGGGAAAGGTTGGTTTTACCCTAGGTAAAGAATATTCCGCAAAGATGCTTTATTCCCTTTTGACTCCCCTTCGGTTGAGGACCGAGAGCTAAGTCTATAAAGATTGGAGCTTCCGAAGATTTTCTCGGAACTTCGAGGCCGGAGCCTCCAAGGATTTTCTCGGAGCTTCCGAAAACTTAAATTCCGAGAGACGACGACTTCTACTCCTTTTGAGATTTTGAACTTTCTATCAAGCGAGATGCTTAGGTCATGGTACCCTTGACTCAAGTGGCTAGAAAATAAGCAATCACACACACAACTATAGCCACTTAAGACAAGTTAGGGATAAGCAAATAGATTTTGAAGAACCTTTAAAATAGAGTTTTCACACACATTTTTCAAACAAGATTTTCGGAACATACTAACAGATTTGAAGCAAACAAATATGGCATGCTAGAGATCAAACCACGCAACGAGAATCAAGAATATTTAGTTCATTCCTTAAACTACAAAACCTTGACTCATCGAGAGGTTTAGTGAAGATATCGGCTAGTTGCTTGTCGGTGCTCACATGACTTAAAACGATATCTCCTTTGGCTTCGTGGTCTCTCAAGAAGTGATGACGGATGTCTATATGTTTTGTGCGAGAATGGCTTACGGGGTTGTTTGCAAGCTTTATGGCACTTTCATTGTCACACAAAAGTGGGATATGGGAAAAGTGACATCCGTAATCTTTTAAGGTTTGCTTCATCCAAAGTAGTTGAGCACAACATGCGCCGGCTGCAACATACTCGGCCTCGGCGGTGGAAAGGGCTACTGAGTTTTGCTTTTTAGAACTCCAAGACACTAGAGACCTACCAAGGAATTGGCAAGTCCCCGATGTGCTCTTTCTATCTACTTTACAACCGGCATAATCGGAATCCGAATAGCCAAGTAGATCGAAAGTGGAGCCCTTAGGATACCACAAGCCAAGGTTAGGGGTATGCACTAGATATCTCAAGATTCTCTTTACGGCCATGAGATGGCACTCTTTCGGGTTAGCTTGAAATCTAGCACACATGCACACACTAAGCATAATATCCGGCCTAGATGCACATAAGTAAAGAAGAGAGCCGATCATGGAGCGATATACCTTTTGATCCACGGATTTCCCTTCTTCATTGAGGTCCATGTGTCCATTAGTAGGCATTGGAGTCTTGATGGGCTTTGCCTTATCCATGTCAAACTTCTTTAACATATCCCTTGTATACTTGGTTTGACATATGAACGTCCCTTCTTTAGCTTGTTTGATTTGAAATCCAAGAAAGAACTTGAGCTCACCCATCATGGACATCTCAAACCTCTTTGTCATCACCCTACTAAACTCTTCACAAAAAGTTTCATTAGTACTACCAAATATTATGTCATCGACATATATTTGGCACACAAAAATATGACCATCAACTTTTCTAGTAAAGAGAGTAGCATCGGCTTTGCCTATCTCAAAGCCTTGCTTAAGCAAGAAATCCTTAAGGCATTCATACCATGCTCTTGGTGCTTGCTTTAGCCCATAGAGCGCCTTATGGAGTTTGTAGACATGATTAGGACGCTTGGGATCTTCAAAACCCGGTGGTTGCTTAACATATACTTCTTCGGAGAGTGGTCCATTGAGAAATGCACTTTTGACATCCATTTGGTAGAGCTTGAAGTCATGATGGGCAGCGAAAGCTAGTAAAAACCGAATTGCTTCAAGTCTTGCTACCGGTGCATATGTTTCTCCAAAGTCTAGCCCTTCAACTTGGGTGTATCCTTGAGCAACCAATCTTGCTTTGTTCCTAGTCACAACATCAAACTCATCTTGCTTGTTCCGAAAGACCCATTTGGTGCCAATGATGTTTGTCTTTGGTCTTTCCACCAACTCCCACACTTGGTTCCTTTCAAAGTTGTTCAACTCCTCTTGCATAGCCACCACCCAATCCGGATCCTCGAGAGCTTGCTCTACCTTGGTTGGTTCAAGAGAGGAAACAAACGAGTAAAATGCACAAAAATTCTTAAGACGAGAACGCGTTGTTACCCCTCTCCTTATGCTCCCAAGAATATTGTCAACGGGATGATCCCGTTGAATGACTTGATGTACACGAGGATGTGATGGTCCAAGAGGTTGGTGTAGAGGTTGATCTTCATCATCTTCATCAGCTTGGGGCTCAGATGTACTTCCATGGGCATCCCCTTGCCGATCAATCTCGGTTCGGGGTGTCTTGTTGTGTTGAGCTTCCGGACCCGGAACCTCGGAGAATTTCTCGGAGGTTGGGTTCCGTGTCGGTTCCGGAACCTCCGAAGAAATTCTCGGAACCTCCGAAGTCTGCACTGCTCCTGAACCAGTGGCTTCTGGCCCTTCGAGTGGTGTTGAGGCTTGTGCTTGGTTTTCATCTTCCTCTTGTGCCTCAACTGGTCTAACATCACCTATGGCCATTTGCTTGATTGCTTCACAAGATGGCTTCTCTTTACCTACAACATTTAAATCAACTTGCTCCACTTGAGAGCCATTAGATTCATCAAAGGTCAAATCTCCGTGACTTCAATCCTCCCGGTGGTTAGATTGAAGACTCGATAAGCATGCTCATTTGGACCATAACCAAGAAGAAATCCTTCGTCAACCTTTGGTGCAAACTTAGAGGTTCGGGGTCTCTTGTTTAGAATGAAACATTTGCACCCAAACACTCTAAAGTAAGACACTTTGGGCTTTTTACCGGTTATAAGCTCATAGGAGGTCTTCTTGTGAAACTTGTGAAGATAGAGGCGGTTGATTGCATGGCAAGCCGTGTTGATAGCTTCGGCCCAAAAGATGTCTTGAGTCTTGTACTCATCCAACATGGTTCTTGCCATCTCGATAAGAGTTCGATTCTTCCTCTCAACCACCCCATTTTGTTGAGGGGTATAAGGTGCTGAAAATTCATGCTTGATGCCCTCTTCATCAAGAAATTCTTCAACATAGGTGTTCGGAACTCCGAGCCATTATCACTTCTCACTTTCTTGATTGGTAGCCCGAATTCCCTTTGTGCTCTTCTAATGAAGGTCTTCACCTTTCCTTGCACTTCACTCTTGTCAAACACAAAGAACACCCACGTGAAGCGAGAATAATCATCAACAATAACCAAGCCATATTTGTTACCGCCAATACTTATGTAGGCCACCGGTCCAAATAGATCCATGTGGATGAGCTCCAATGGGCTTGAAGTAGTGAGGATGCTATTTGGTGGGTGAGGTGCTCCTACTTGCTTTCCGGCTTGGCATGCTTTGCAAATCCTATCTTTCTCAAAATGTACATTTGTTAGTCCAAGGATGTGTTCATCTTTCAAAAGTTTGGCCAAGTTCCTCATGCCAACATGGGCTAGACGGCGATGCCAAAGCCAACCCATGCTAGATTTTGCCACTAGACAAGTCTTGGGAGAAACTTTACTTTTGTTGAGATCAACTAGGTAAAGCCTCCCCCTCAAGCGACCCGTGAGGACAATAGAGGAATGTTGACGGTGAAAATCCGTCAACCTAGCCATGAGTTTACCTTCTATGTTGGCATGACTTTTGTATCTTATTCATTGGTACTAACCCCCGTGGTATAACAAGTTCACTTGTGCATGTCGGTTTTGGAGTTATGTGTTTACGCGGGGTTTTAACGTTGAAAGCAAGACTTCGGGATAAGTTCATTAAGCACCTCATGACAAGACCTTGAAGCCCGATACAAGTCAAGCAATGAAGTGAACATGACTCCAAGAGCCCAAGGACCAAGCCCGAGAAGATGATAAACTCCGAGGACCGAACCGAAAAGTCTTGAATCTTGCAAGACAAGGAGTTGAGTCCAATTCGGAGAGAAACCGACGTCAAGGGCCCACATGCAAAAGGGGAGAACATCTAGAAGACGTGGGAAGCAACACGGGCGAAGCGAGCCGCGAGATGGGCCGGGTGGGCCCGGAGCCGGTCGGCCCGGGCCGGCCGGCCCGGCCCAATTCGGGGCCCAATCGGCCTCTCCTTTGACCTAATTGCTTCTCGGGCTATAAATAGCCCCCCGACCGAGAGCCACGCGAACGGAAGTCGTATTCCGCCGCCGAGGAGCGAGAGAAGCTTGAGGGACACCAACTTGAAGATGAGGGTCGTGCTAGTTGTCTAGGGTTTCCACGGCCGACGTGGGAACCTTGCATGGAAGACCACGTCGGAGCTCGGAGCGAGGATCAAGATCGAGGGAGGGCCCCGGTGGTGATCTTGTTCATGTAATCATTCATGGTGAAGTTTGTAAGTGAATCCGATTTCTAGCGATTAAGTGCCTTCTCGATGATTTTGATTTCTTCTTGGTTTTGCTTCTTCTACGATCTAGTCTATAGCTAGATTACATAGGGTGCTCTTGTAGCCGCGGTGGCTAGAGGTGCATACCGGACCGGCCAAGTGATTTCAACTTGTTCTATCGAACTCGCCCTAAGCTCCCCGCATGAATAGGGATACGTTGTGACGAACGGGGGTCTCGAAAGGCGGATGTTTTCGGAGTCGGATGGGAAGGCCACGATTTAAAGATGCTTTTAATGAGATTCGCTCTTCTATCTTCATCTATCTTGTTTGGAGCTACAACATAAGCATGATCTAGATTCTCTAGATTGGTTATATCTTGCTTTCTCTTGCTACCTCTTTAGTAGATTAGATTAGATTCGTTTACTTGATCATATCTTAGATTAGATGCATCTTTGTTCTTCAATAGATAGCTTTACCTTGCTTTACTAGATTGAATCCTTGCGTTGCACATTGTTCCACGGATTCGATACCTTGGGTTCACCACTCGAGGGAAGAAGGGTCCCTTGACTACGACGGGAGACTTGTCCGCTTGCAAGTCACAAACGAACTTTGATACAACTATTAACCGTCAACAAGCCCCTTTTTCTGGCGCCGTTGCCGGGGAACAAGCAATCAAGATCCGATCTAGTATCGCTTATCTTTCAGCTTTTCTTTTGATTTTCTTTTGCATCTCTTATGTTTGATCATCCCCAAAAAGAAAAAAAAAGAGTCAATCTAATCTAGTTTTGATTAACCCTAGTTTTTATGTTTAGATTTTTGTTTTATTGCTAACCCTAACCGGAGATGGTTGGCTACCTCTCCAAGAAACCCAAACTTTTTTGTGGATGATCCGGGAAAACTTTACGAGCAAAGGTGACATGCAACACAAGCTAAAAGGGTGGAAACCCTAGATTCAAAAGTTGAAGTCGAAGGACCGTCGAAATCTCCAAGGGAATCACCACCTCCAAGTCAAGACGCCGGAAGGCCGTTCAAGATCAACGAGGATGGAGAAGATGGAGATGGAGAAAGAAGCTTAACACCTAAAGGCTGCCAAGGCAAGATCCACATGCGGGGTGTTCATCGTGATGAAGATGTTAGAGACGCAAGTGGGACAACTTGCCGGACAACCGATTGGTGACAAAGAAGAATATCCGAGACAACTCCAAGGTCCCAAGACGGCGAAGGCTACTCAAACTCATTCGGGAGAGATGAAGGATCACACTAGAGACCATGAAGATCATGACCGAAGGACCGGAGTTCGAGATGCCGAGCCACAAGGAAGTTGTTGCATCCGTCAAGACCAAAGGACAAAGCCGCCCGTGAAGACAAAAAAAAAATTGACTAAGCCAAAGTGGGTACCCAAGATTGCAACGCCCACAAAGAGCGTTGATCCGGAGTAATCAAGTGAAGAAGTCTAGCCATGGACTATAAACGAAGCGCTAGGCGGGAGGCAACCCGTTTCGTCGAGTCAAGAATAAGCTACGGGAGGACAACCCGATTCCAGGTTTTTCAAGTCTTTTTAAATTTAATTCAGTTCTGAATTTTACTACGCAAAACCTTAGACTTAGAATGGTTGAACAATATTAGAGACATAATTCTTGGTTGAATATTTTGCTTGATCATAAACCCTTTACATGAACCATTCTATGTGATTGTTTGCTTCTTTTCGAGAAACCACAACCAAAAAGAAAAAAATTCAGAACATAACTCAACCCTTCACCCTCATTATGGTGCTGTGGTTGACTTGTTTTTCATGCTAAAAACACACGAGTAGAGCCACGACTTGTATCTAGATGTTATTTAAATTTCAGCACGTGGTAGGACTCGCGTGAACCTAGAAACTTGATTTTTGGTTGGTTTAAAAATCCATATCCTCGGTTTCTCTAAGATTAGAATTTTTCTAAGCCTCACTTAATTTTATTTCATTCAAAATCTCTATCATCTAATCAAAATTAGGACCTAAACCTTTGCCCCCATGATCAAGCCGGGAAAAGCTTGCTCTCAACCAATGAAGGCAAACTATACCGGTGAGACCGAAATCGACGTAATAAAAAAATATTTTCGACTTGCATTTGTTTTTAATGGTTTAAAAACTTCTCTAAAATTATGTTCGAGCACTTGCATGGCTCTGAAAAATATTTTTAAATTTCGAAATTAGAGGAGTGCTTAGCCTTAAAGGGAGGCAATCTAGTAATCATGCATGCACCATTGGATTCCCTTTCATCAACTTTCACTAATTCCACATGCAAAGGACAAGCATGGTGGGCAGCAAGCATCAACTTTGTAGGAATTTCATGGTGGCATGTGAAGCAAATGGAGCTAGGGAGCATGGACATAACCCAAAACATGAAGCATCAAGTGGAAGGACCAAGGAGTGGACGAGAGCGTTTGGGCGGTGCAACTCGTAGAGCACGCGGAGCGGGGAAAGTTGCGAGAGGTGAAATGATCGTCTTTGGAAGAAAGACGAGGCGGGGAGGAGCACCGAGGCCGGCCTCACCTACATAAGGAGCCCCCCCGGCTCCCGTTTTCGTGTGCAAGCTTCCCTCTCCTTCCTTTGTTTGTGTGTTCAAGTTTGTGTGCTCAAAACCTCCGTAGACATAGCCAACCTTCCCAAGCTTGATAGCTCAAGAAAAAAAAATCCACATCCTTAATCCACTCAAAGTCCAGACTCCAAAATAATATTTGTGTACCTTGTTACCGGGTGAAAACCCCGGATATTTATTTGTGAGGGAGAGTGCTGCAATCAAGGAAGAAAACTACAAGCCTTTTCACCAAAGAAGAAGGGATCATCGTCGTCTAAGCCATCATCGACAACCTCTTCGAGGAGGCACTCGGTTTGCGAGTTTCCTCGGGGTATGGAGGAGGACACGACACCGCCAAGGAGGAATCACACTCTTTTCCTTGGTGGCATGAGGGCTACACAAAACTCGTTTATTAGGTTTACCAAACTTCAATAACATATGGAGGAGCCGCCCGTCCAACCTCACCACTTGACACGATCATCCGCTCCACCTCCATATGCTCCGCGGTATTCCGAGGGGTATGTCATCATGACGGAGGAGGAGGAGAAGCTCGCTCGCCTTAAGTAGAGGCTTGTAGCGAACGTCGACATTGACGACCAAGCTCTCCACATATTGGGTTTCAAACGGGACACCGGTGCAATTCTCTAGCGGAGTGTCGGCAAACACCCACAAGAAATTCGCCTAGGAAATTTTCATGACCATGGCGCATAACCTTGATGAAGGAGTGCCGAGTCTCTCATTCCGTTGGAGGGAGCCCACAAGTGGAGAAGAAGGAAGACACCGTCGGAAGGGTAACCTTGATCAACGATGCTATTTCTAGCACCTTGATGGGGTAATCTCCTTTCGTTCATGGGTTGCAATCGATCTTGAGATGTAATCACACTTTGTTGGATTATCTATCTATCATCTTGTGCTGAAAATACTTTAATGCTTAAGGCTAGCAACCATGCCATAAAGGGAGTATAGGCCTCAATGCTTCCTTGGATCCATTCAACACAATCCCCGATAGATTAGATTGGTTTTCATGTTCGAAACGATTGCATGTTCTAGTATCGTAGACCCATGGGCGAGTGTCCCCTATTTTCAAAAAGGGAGCTCCGGAACAAGTATGTGCATAAAGGCACATGGGAAGGCTTTTGGAGTATGATCACGGGAAGAGACCATCAACGAAGAAATACTATCCGGAACCCCATCATCCAAGTGTGTCACTTTTGTGCAAGTGGATTTTTGGGAGAACAAGAGAGACAAAGATAACCAACACGGAGTTGAATTAGATTTACTCGCAGCCAATCAACCCTACTCACCTAACCGGTGGTGTTAAGCAACATCGAGTTCGGGAGATATTGGTTCGGGTTGTTACCTCTCTATGTTGGCTATCTCTTTAAAGCCGGGTATTACAAGGAACCCGAATCATCTCCTACCCAGGACTTCCCTAGGAATATATGAAGAAAGGAAAATATAAGAGTGAAGATGAGAGAGGAGGCTTACAAGTGGCCAAAGTAAATTTGCCCCTATCGGATTGAAGATTAAGACTTTTCTTGAGGGGAAGAAGATCGGTTAGAGGAAGGACTTCTTGTGCCGGCGAAAAAAATATAATAGAGAAGGATTAGGAGAAGGTTTTTCCACAACCCAAGAAGGAGGTGCACAACAAAATTATGTCCCACCATTGGGAGGAACCCGGCGCCGCCGAATTACTACGGTGGTGTACCAATTCAAGCATGGGGGAGTGGTGCAGCCATACCCCCACCATTTTTGCGGTGCCCAACGTAGCCTTTGCGGAGCCATATGCACACCTTCCTCAACCACAACAAAATGTGGCCACCATTGGAGGATACGCTGCAAGGAACATGCAAATTATTGCAGCCATCCTAACCAATGCAAACCAAATGGGTGAAGGAAATGCAAACGTCGCTTATGAGCTTGGACACTTTCACCTAGCACCGTCGGACAATTCATAGGAGTAGTGGTGCATTCCTATTACAAGTAAGGGTACAAAAACCAAGACTATCAATTTCAACCACCGGCGGAAGATTAGAGAGAGGAGGAGCTTTAGTTATCTTTCCTTTACCCCTTTTCTTTAATTTTCAGCTTGTTTGCGCCTATGTATGCGTAGTGTTTTCAGTTTTTATTTAAATTTCAGCAAGTGTGTTAGTTTAATTTTTTTCAGCATGTATCTTAGTTTTTATTTTCATCATGAATAATGTCACCACCAAGTTTTTACCTTTGGTAAAGTTACAAAGTTTGTGCCGGGATGATATATGATTATAATTGCCGCTTTGTTTATCTTTGTAATTGGTTTATGCATGTTTGAACTAGTGCTCTCTTAAAAATACAAATCTGAAATTATCTAAATGCTAGCTCAATCTTCAGCGGAGGTTATGATTAAAATAAAGACCCATAGTGTTTTATGTGCTCTCAAGTTATGAATAGATTAAAGATGTCTTTTATGTTCAAAAATATCGCTAACCTTGTCATAAATATCACTTGTGTGTTGCTCAACCTATCCGGAGCCTTATATATATTTGAGTGCATGAACCTTAGTGTACAAGATTTATTTTTGAGTGAGTTATTGCAGGCCATGATTTCTCTGGCCCGAGACTAAGAAGCTGGTCATTCCGTTTTTGCGTATCTATCTTTTTGCTAGCCTTTTATCCGTGCATTGTGTATCCCCGCATCGGAGATTTCACAAACCTCGCCGGATATCCACCCTTAAACCAAATATCATCTTTTGTGATTACCTCCTTGACCACAACCTATCGTTGAGAATGGATCATCAATTCAAGGAAGATCGCAAGACGGTGCCAACGTTGAAGATTTCAAGTATCTCTCCAAGGAAAAATATCTCCGGTACCTACCTTATTTTTCGCCTCTTTGCTCGAGGACGAGCAACGTCTAAGCATGGGGGAGGAGGTAGGTACGGTGCAGTCTTAGAGTTCAAAAGGGAGTATTTTAAAAAATATATAATGATGAAAGAGATGTATAGGGTTGGGTAAAAAATCCAGTGATACTCATGACTTTCAAGGTATAAAAAAAATCAAAACTTCGTTGTGGAAGTCATGGGTTGAATATATGACGAGAAAAAAAAATGAAACAAAGAAAGAAAGAAAAGAATGAGAAATATGAGAAAGAAAAAAAAATGTGCGTAAAGTGAACTCCCCGGTTCTCTAAAAGTGCATTCAAGGCTTCAAGTTAAAAAGATCCATTCTCATTTTCCAACCATGTGCAATCCGATAACGAGGACTTCCTTTGTGCCTCGGGATCACTCTTTGCCATTTGCACATGTCCACTTATCTAAAGTGTGTGTATTTTTCTCTTTGATTCAACATTATTTTCCAATGACCTTTTTGACGAGTCTCGGTAAGACCATGAGAAGCTTGTCTTGTTTTGACAACACCTCATTTATAAAATCTTGTTAGGACTAAACTTTCCCAAAGCTCCATATAAAGCCTACCACACATATATGTTATGAGAGGGAAAGGAGTAGAATATATAGGCTTGAGAGACAAGAGAGATGAGAGTTCATGAGCAACATGCAAGGTGATTTAAATTTGTGAACTTGGTTTAGCTCTTTCCTTTATCTCGTTCTTTATTTCAAAAATTCTGAGATCTATTTAAATTTTGGGAGCATGTTAATACTTGTGGGATGAGCTTAATAAGAATCTACCCTCCGTAGAGGTGAAGGCTAGTACATTATGGAACTTTAACGAATTAAACTTTTGAGAGCATTATGTTTTTTTTTCATGTATGATCAAGTGCAAGGTTTAAACATTGTTTGGCAATGATGATATCCATCGAAGGCTTGCTCGAGGACGAGCAAGGTTTAAGCATGGGGGAGATGTTGACGGTGAAAATCCGTCAACCTAGCCATGAGTTTACCTTCTATGTTGGCATGACTTTTGTATCTTATTCATTGGTACTAACCCCCGTGGTATAACAAGTTCACTTGTGCATGTCGGTTTTGGAGTTATGTGTTTACGCAGGGTTTTAACGTTGAAAGCAAGACTTCGGGATAAGTTCATTAAGCACCTCATGACAAGACCTTGAAGCCCGATACAAGTCAAGCAATGAAGTGAACATGACTCCAAGAGCCCAAGGACCAAGCCCGAGAAGATGATAAACTCCGAGGACCGAACCGTAAAAGTGTTGAATCTTGCAAGACAAGGAGTTGAGTCCAATTCGGAGAGAAACCGACGTCAAGGGCCCACATGCAAAAGGGGAGAACATCTAGAAGACGTGGGAAGCAACACGGGCGAAGCGAGCCGCGAGATGGGCCGAGGTGGGCCCGGTGCCGGTCGGCCCGGGCCGGCCGGCCCGGCCCATTCGGGGGCCCAATCGGCCTCTCCTTTGACCTAATTGCTTCTCGGGCTATAAATAGCCCCCCGACCGAGAGCCACGCGAACGGAAGTCGTATTCCGCCGCCGAGGAGCGAGAGAAGCTTGAGGGACACCAACTTGAAGATGAGGGTCGTGCTAGTTGTCTAGGGTTTCCCCGGCCGACGTGGGAACCTTGCATGGAAGACCACGTCGGAGCTCGGAGCGAGGATCAAGATCGAGGGAGGGCCCCGGTGGTGATCTTGTTCATGTAATCATTCATGGTGAAGTTTGTAAGTGAATCCGATTTCTAGCGATTAAGTGCCTTCTCGATGATTTTGATTTCTTCTTGGTTTTGCTTCTTCTACGATCTAGTCTATAGCTAGATTACATAGGGTGCTCTTGTAGCCGTGGTGGCTAGAGGTGCATACCGGACCGGCCAAGTGATTTCAACTTGTTCTATCGAACTCGCCCTAAGCTCCCCGCATGAATAGGGATACGTTGTGACAGAACGGGGGTCTCGAAAGGCGGATGTTTTCGGAGTCGGATGGGAAGGCCACGATTTAAAGATGCTTTTAATGAGATTCGCTCTTCTATCTTCATCTATCTTGTTTGGAGCTACAACATAAGCATGATCTAGATTCTCTAGATTGGTTATCTCTTGCTTTCTCTTGCTACCTCTTTAGTAGATTAGATTAGATTCGTTTACTTGATCATATCTTAGATTAGATGCATCTTTGTTCTTCAATAGATAGCTTTACCTTGCTTTACTAGATTGAATCCTTGCGTTGCACATTGTTCCACGGATTCGATACCTTGGGTTCACCACTCGAGGGAAGAAGGGTCCCTTGACTACGACGGGAGACTTGTCCGCTTGCAAGTCACAAACGAACTTTGATACAACTATTAACCGTCAACAAGGAATCCTCCCTTTTTATGACGGACACATCCTTATCCGTGAAGTGGCAATCAAAACCAATCTCACTAAGTTGTGAAACCGATAATAGATTGTAACCCAACGGATCAACATGAAGAACATTTGTAATTGAGTAATTTTGAGATATAGGGATATCACCTACACCGATGACTTCTCCTTTAGTATCCCCTCCATATGCAATGGTTTCCCTTGGTCCTTCCAAATGGAGATAGGATGAGAACATACTCTTTTCTCCGGTCATATGATGTGTACATCCGCTATCAAGCACCCAACTTGAACCACCGAGAGGAGTATGCCTACAAAACAATTTAGTTCCTTCTTTTAGGTCCCCAATTTGACTTGGGGCCTTCCACGTTAGTAACCAAAACTTTTGGAACCCATATTGATCTTTTCACATATATGTTGGACTCATTTCCAACATACGTGGCAACAACTTTACCAACATTGTTGCGTCTCAACACATAGCTAGGAGGTATGTCTCTAGATGCATGGGCTTTGCTTTTGTTGGGACTCAAGTTTCTTCTAGGCACCATTGGATGATTTTCAACCTGCATACAAGTGTTAGAGACCCTGGAACCATGCTGCTTCTGAGTTTTACTCCTTTTCTTTTTCCTGTCCTTGCAGTTCCCGGAACTTCCGAGAATTTTCTCGGAACCTCCGAGTTGGACTGTCTGAGCTGCTCGGGGCTTCCAGACTCCGGAACCTCCGGGCTTGGAGGTCGGAACCTCCGGGTCCGGGAGAACGGAAATCCGTAACTCTTGAATTCAAGGCATTCTTTTTCTTTGATGATTTTTCTTTCATTTGTCTTGCCACCTTCAACATATCCAAAGCCTGGATTCTTGCTCTTTTCTAACACTTTCCTTTTGGTGAATCTTGGTCCTTTGTTTTCTTCACCCATGCACCCTCTAGCTATGATTGAGTTCAACCTAGCAATTTCTTTCTTTAAAGCTTCCATGTTAGCAAGGTTAGTGGCATAAGATTCAACATCAATATGATAACATCTATCACGGCCCTTGCTAGTAGAAGCACTAGAGTTGCCTTTTACCTTCGAGGGATGTGAGGTGCTACTCCAAAGGAGGCTATATTGCTCCTCAAGCTCTTCATTCCTCAACTTGAGAGAATTACATTGAGCTTGAGTAACGAGTAAGGTCCTCCTTGAGAGTAGCTATGACACTCTTTGCTTGATTGATTTCCAAGCGTAAAGTCTCAATCTCACTTCTATCGGAGATAATGGTGTCTTGGCTTTTCTCTAGTTCAACTATTAACTTAGCCATAAAGTCTCTAGATTGCTCATCCATTTTACGAACAAGTTGGTTAGCTTCTTCATCACTAGTATCATCACTAGAGTCCATTTCCGACTCATCACTAGGTTGAGGGAAGGGTTTTGGGGCAGTTTTTACCTTCTCACCCTTGGCCATGAGACAATGAATGGAAGTGCTTTCTTCATCATCGGTCAAATTGTTGAACAATCTTGTGGTGGAGGGAAGCTTCTTGATAGCCACGGTTGCAACTTTCTTCCCTTCCTCTTCACTAGAGCTTTCATCCCCGGAGTTCCACTCATGACCAATGTGGGCTTCACCACCATAGTGTCTTCTCTTGTAATGTGGCTTTTGATCTTTCTTGTAGCCCCCTTTACCCTTGTCATTTCTGTTTTCTTTCTTCTCATTAGGACGACAAGCAATAAAGTGCTCGGTACTCCCACAATTGTAGCAAGTTCTCTTTTTCTTGCTAGGAAACTTCCTCTTGGCAAACTTGTAACCTTGCTTCTTCAACCCTCTCTTGTAGGTCTTCATGAACAAGGCCATGTCCCCAATCTCAACATGACACCCTTCATCTTCATCTTCACTTGAATCACTTGTGGAGCTCACTACTTCCACCCTATTGGACTTTGACTTGAGAGGCTTGGAAGTAGTGGTGTGCTTGGATGAGGATGAGGGTTTGCTTGACTTGTGAGAGTGGAGAGCCACCTCTTTAACCTTCAAGTTGTTTAACTTAGCCTCCAACTCCCCAATCTTCTTTCTATGTTGAATTTCCTTGTCCATGAGCTCATGTGTGAGAATTCTTCCAAGAACATCATTTGGAGAAAGTTCCTCAAACCTTTTCTTCTCTCTAATCAAGGTGACTAGAGTAGGATTCCTTGGTGCAAAAGCTTCCAACATTACTTTCACTACAAAGTGGTCATCTAACTCATCACCACCTAGACCTCTTATCTTTCCAACAATAACCATCATCCTATCAAACATCTCTTGTGGCCCCTCTCCATCAAAGATAGTAAATCTATTGAGCTCGGCCATCAATATATTAATCTTGGATTTCTTGACCTTGTCAACACCCTCATGTGCAATGTGGAGAATGTCCCAAATCTCCTTGGCAATCTCAAGTCCACTAACACGGTTATACTCTTGAGCATTCAAGGCACTAAGGAGGATGCTTGTAGCTTGACCATTCCTTCTTATGTTGCGTCGGTCAATTGGAGTGAGGTTCCTAAAATCTTTGGGATCTTCAAAACCTACACACACAATATTCCACAATTCCAAGCTTAAGCCAATTAAATAAGCTTTCATCATATGCTTCCATTTGGCAAAATTAGTCCCATCGAATTGGGGTAATTTGCCAAGGGGAATAGTCACTTCATCCTTGGATTTGACATCCAAAGAATCATAGTTAAAGGATACGCTTTTGTAGTCGTTCTTTGCTTTAGACTTTGACTTTGGCTTGATGGTTCGCTTGGGAATTCTTGTGCCGTAGTACTCATCATCATCATCTCCATTCTCACTAGATGAGGACGACGATGAGGATGATGAGGATGGTGATGGAGATGGTGAAAGTGTTCTTTTTCTTCTTTTCTTCTCTCTTCTTTCTTTCTCCTCTTCTTCTTTTCTTGCTTGCTGTCTTCTTTCTTCTTTTCTTCTTCTTCTTCTTTCTTCTTGTTCTCTTTCTTGCTTTTCTTGCTTCCTTCCTTGGAGCCTTCCTTCACGACCTTCTTGAGCTTTTCAAACTTCTCTTGAGCTGATGTATCGCCCACTTCCGAGGCATCACTTTCGGCCTCGCTTGGTATGTCTTCAAACTCCTCTTCTTCGTGCTTGTCATCATCACTTGCCATATCCTCACACGGTTAGGTGTTTACGAGGATGACCAGCTGTGATACCAATTGAAAGGATCGAGGCAATGTGGCCTAGAGGGGGGGTGAATAGGCCTGCACACAGAATTTAAACTTTTTCTGCGAAAACAGTGTCAGACCTCGGAACCTCCGAGATTATTCTCGGAACCTCCGAACGAGGCAGCCTCCGAGAATAAACTCAGAACTTCCGACAGCTGTTAGAACAGAGCACAAATTACAAGAACTGCAAGAAACTTGATGGAAACCAGATCTAGTAAATTCTAAGAGGTACTTAGGACCTAGCAAGAGTATTTCTAAGCAAAGTACAAGCTAGCAAGGCACCACAAAGTAGATCGGGAGCAAACCCTAATAGATCTAGTTAAGCACAAGCATGAACAAGTAGGTAAATGAGAGCACGCATGAGACAAAGATTTATCCCGTGGTTCAGCTCGCCACAAAGGCTTGCTTACGTCCACGTTGTTGAGGAGGCCACCAAAGGCTCGGACCACAAAGGTCAACTCCTCTCTCACACCTATCACTTTGGGTAATAGGTGGAGGCTTTCCACTAGAATCACAAGGGGTAATACAAACACCTTGGAGCTTCCACAAATCGGTTTGGAGAGCTTCCAAGAACCTCTATCCGTCTAGGAGCAAGGCTCCAAGAGTAATAGATCCACCAAGCTTGCTAGGGTTCTTCCAAGTGCTCAAGTTTCAAGGGAGAAAGGATTGGCTCACTAACTCACTTCAAGAAACCACTCTCAATCAATGCAAGGCAAGGATTTTGGAAGAGAGTAGGTTGGGAGTGAATGCTAGGTGAGAGAAAACAAGTAGCAACCGCGTTACGAGCCGAGAGGAGGAAGGAGATGACCGTTGGGGGACCGTGGGGTATAAATACCCCCGCATCCGAACGATAACGGTCATATTCCGAGTTCGGAACCTCCGAGAAAAATCTCGGAACCTCCGACTTTTGAAAACTCGCGGATCGTAGCTCGTACGGTCGGAACCTCCGAGAAAATCTTCGGAACCTCCGAACGACAAACGACGAGGCGGAAAGCATTGTGAGTTACTTCCCTTGGGGTGAGGATTAGGGTTTAGGAAAGATGGAACAAGAGCACTTGAAAACCACCCTAACTCACCATTAGTATCCCTCTTGATAGTACGGATTGTCCTATACTCAAATTCAAAAGATAAAATAAATAAACTCCTTCAAGTAGCATAGGCAATCTTCTTTGTAACAAGTTGAGGGGTCTCCAATCAATCTTTTGCACCGTGATAATAACTTTATGCTTCGCAAAACAAACTCAAAGGCTCATTAGCTCTTTAATTGTGTGGTCAACATCACCAAAACCCTCATAGGGCTTGATTGCACTTACAAGTTTGCCAGTAGTTCGCCGGAATTCGTCGGAGTAGTTCGTCGAAGATGTTCGCAGAGGAATCGCCGGCGTTGCTGTCTTCACTGCATCACGCATTGCTCTTTCCTGAGATGAAAGCTGACAAACAGTCTGTTCTTGTGCTTGCGCCGCTGTGCCAAATCAAGAACAAGAACGCATCCCTCCTTGCTTCGTACTTGCCAGATCGGAAGAACAGAGGATGAGCACAGAGAAGAACGAATCAAGCAAACCGAGATACAGGACGGGAAGAACTTTCGCCGGCGTCGTTGTACAAGAGAGAATCGGCCTACTCACTCACCGTTGGCAACAATAGTACATGACGAAGTTCTCATGGTACGTTCCTGGCATGTTTCATGGATTCGGTTTCGGCGCCAAGATGAATGAGCGGCGGCCGAACGCGGCAGGCCGCCATGGTGGACGTCGTGGTCGTGGCCGCCACATCCGTGGCCGCCACACACGCCGGGGACGTCGTTCTCCGTCTGCAACCTTAGCGATGACCCAGGAGGAGACAACCACCGCACCCAACCCCCTCGGTCGCGTCGCTGTCATGGACTGCCGAGCCCCACACCGCTGGGCTCTTCCCCGGCAATTGAAGACCAGTCATGGCCGGCGGCCGGCGTAAGCCAGCGCAACAGGGGGTAACGAACGGAGTAAAGAAGGAGGGGACAACGTGGAGCACGAGGATCTGCGGGTGCTGCTGCTGGGGATCGATGTCGGCCATCCGACCGGCCTGCCTACCGACGGCGACGGCGGCGACTCCGGGGGTGGAACCCTAAGCGCCCCCGCCGCCCCCTCACCCCTTTATTGCACGGGCCGACCACGGTGGGCCAACTAGGCCTCGCGAGGCCGCCGAGGAAGCACGCTCGCAGGCCGCCACCGCGGGCCGCGGCCGGCCGCAACTTGGACCGCGCTCCGGGGCCGTGCGCCCGGCGGGCGACCGGGCCCCCGTGCTCGGCGGGCGGTAGGGCCGCATGAGCGGGCGATGCCGGCTAGGCCGGGCCGCGCTCCGGTTGATGGGCCGCTTCTGTTTTCATTTTTTTTCCTTTTTTCCTTTTTTCTTTTCAGCAGTTTAGTATAATTAATTAGCATATGACTTTTAATTTATTTTATGCAAGAACATTAGTTATTTCCATGATTGTTGTTGCTTTATACCTGTTGAATATTTGTCATTGTAATATTTGCGGTTTGATTATTTTATAATACAATGGCATTGGAAATTCTATTATAATTTTGGTGTATGTGGTGGGCCCAATCTCCCTTTGCACCACATACATATTACATTTATTATTTTTGATAATTACTTGGGCTATGTCGGTGCAATCAAACCCCCAGTTTTGCACTAACATATAAGTTATATTTGTAAATTTTATAATAGACTTGGGTATGTCGGTTCCCTAAACCACAATTTGCACTACATACAAGTCAAATTTGCTGGTTGTATTAATTGCAATTTAACAAGGATTTGTTGAATAAGAAAATTTGAACCCTGATATAATTATGGGACTAGAAGTTGCAATACAATATCTTGGTTAATTTTCCAATCAAAATAAAAGTTTTGGATTGATCTTTGTCATCATATGTTGTTATTACACAAGATAGTAGAGTCCTAAATGCTTTGGTTGTATTTAATTCTTTATGAATTATTCTGCCTCGAGACCGTGCTTAGGTAGCAATATATTTGCCTACTGTAAAGATCTACGCTTTGTCTTCGACATAGAGACTATCTTGTCTTGCACATACTAAAACTTATGATGATTAGTTTGTATGGTTTACACATTTATGTGATTACGTACTATAGTCTAAAACTATGATAAGATATAAACTTATAAAATATTGTATAATAGATTACAACATATCACCCTAGTGATTTGAGTTTACCTTAGCTGTAAATTCATTAAATCAATGATCTGTCACATGTTGTGGATATTGACTTCAGACGAGTCTGTTGAAGTCACTCTCGATGGCATCAATATCCCACATGGAAACTGAACATTATTATTGGTTTTATCCCGTAAACTAATAGAAAAGTTTAATGACTCTCTTAGGGATTATTTGTTATAGATCAAAGAAATTGTACCTTGTTGTTATTAAGGTACTACATCCATAAAGATTATCGATAAGAATATCTTATGGAAGGAAATGCACATATTTTATGGCATACTCTTCTTGAGTATTATGAACACTGAAAGTTGCTTGTCGTTAATCATATTGTTCATTCAATTCATTTCCAATGGAGGAAACAAAAGGCCTAATGTGCAAGTAAATTATGATTATCTCACGCTCTTAAATTTTGAAATTGATATATATCATAACAAAAAGTGATAACAGGGGGAGCAAAGACTTAAGCTTTGAAGGGTTTTCAATCTTAAAATTTGATGCTCCCTAGGAAGATTCTAATGTTCATTGAAGTATGTTGTAACATTTGTTGTCATAACTATTGTGAGTAACATTTTGATGAATTTGATACTCGACAATATTTATGGATTTCTATATATTAGACAAGAATTTCATTTATTTCTTGTCATACATAGATTTGGAATGATCAACTTAGCCATCCAAAGAGATGCGTGAAAAATTAATAGCAATTCTTTTGGTCAAAATTTCTTCAAAGTATGGATACATAAGTATCATCGGGAAACATGATTTTATGACTCTCAACTTAAAATCAGATTGACTTAGATCCCGTGATCATATTCGAAAGAATAATTTGAGTATGACAGAAAGATTGTTTGGACAGTTGGGGCATTTCATGGTTGTATAGATACATCTGTGAGATGATCTAAGTGTGGAAATATCCACACTTAGCCTTGTATTTGGTAGATCATGGCTCTTGTTATGAGCATTATCCTGAGCACTACTAAACTTTTGTACCTTCAATGACGATTGTTAGGTATAATAAAAGTTTAATTACATAGCCAAAGGGATAAATTGGAATATATAAGTATGACACTAAGGTCATACAAGACCATTGTTAGTAAATTGCTATTTGTCAACTTCGTATTGGAGTCAGGTAGATTTACTCACTCCTGGCTTATGATTAACTGCATATCCCCCATATGCATTTAGTACGTTGGACTTCATAAGATTTCCTATTTGCGTAAGATTAGGTTACATTGTATACGTACCAATCTCACCACCGCAGCATATATTGATGAATCCATACTGGAAATCAGGGATCAATCTGATATTTCAATCTCCGTCGATTGTTCAGTATCTAGATCTCTATAAAGAATCTATTTACAACTCGTATGCTGGTTTTAGAATACATGAGCTTTTCCAGGCATTAGGGGGAGAATAGTAAAATATTTGTAATGCATAAAGCATTTCAAGCTCAAGATCACGTACTAAATAAACTGAATCAATAGTTTGCCCATATTGTGGATATTGAATTCAGAGGAGTTAGTTGAACTCACTCTCGATAGTATCAATATCTCACTTGGAAATGGACATTAACATTAAGTTCAAAGGATGATTTGCATAGTATTGCAAACAAACTGTTTAAATACTTTCATAGATTATATAGGTGTTACAAAGTCTCTCCATCCTACAAGGAAAGTGCCAGAAAGAGTGGAATGTACCACTCAACCCCATATTGGCTATATGAGGGGGAGAAGCACTTCCAAGTGGCAAGATGCGATTGCTGGTGAGCAAAAAGAGGACTTAAAATGCAACTCAATCTTTGGTTGAAAAACACCTAGAGGACATGTAATGTCTTGTGGATATTTATAATCCACAAACCTAGCTCAGAAGTGCACTGAAATACTGAGGCTGAGATATCGGAAAGCCCTTACTCTCATTTATGGAAGTCACAAAGAGTCATTTAAGGTTCATTTTTAGTTTTGATAATAGGAGAATTATATCATATAAAGGCTACATGAGTCGACTCATACTTCTCTAAATAAATTGTATATTCCAAGTTATCCAGGTAATAAGACCATGGCAGAGTGCTTTGTCATTCTTTCTGGAACTTGATTAGTTATACATACAGAGATAGTTTGCTCACCAAAAAAGATGAGTTTGGAGTTGTAAAGCTAATACCTCACGTACTTTTCTATGGATACAAAGTGTTTTCATCCTATGATGGATTGAGAACAACGTGGTGGTGAGATATAAAGCAAGACTAGTAGCACAATGGAGTTTACGCAAAGCACAAAACATTTTTTTACAATGCAGTTATTCTCCGTAGTAAGTTAAATTTCCGATACTAACTATGATTGGCAGTACAAAAGCATCTACCTTTGTAGTTGATAGGTGTAGTGATTACATATAATAACTTGATTTGGTATATTTGTGAAGTTTCTGAGGAGTTCACATACCAAAGACCAATACATTAAAGCGCAACACATATTGTGTATTGCTTAAGTCAATATATGGCTTAATGCAAATAAGTCGAATTTGGTACAATTGACCTTGTATGTATTCCTTAAATTGAAGGGATACAAGATTGGTTACACGTGGTGTTCATTTTGGAGTCCTTTAATTGGATTTCCTAATATTATTGATTGTCAACAATCTTGACATCAATGGCAATGAACACTTGTCAAAAATACGTTGTAATGTAAAGACAAAGTTTAGAGATGGGAGATATGGTCTAAACCAAAATTTTATTTTGTGTTTAGGATCCAAGTATCCTCTCCCAAGTTTTGTAGTAAAGCTATCTATAGCCACATCATATTGAATGGCTCAATATGAAAAGGAATCCTATGGTTGTTCTACCTCAAGATAGAGGAAGATTGTTTTTATACCATAGCAATTGGAATGAGATATTGGGACATGTGGTCCATTATCTCTGTGCTATTTATGCGCTAGTATGTATATTGCAAAGTTCCTGACTGGATATTATCATTGCAATAATTTGCTATCTAGTAGTAGCGCTATCCTACCAAATGTCGGTAGATTAAAGTTGAGAATGTCTATGATATGTCAAAATAGCACATGTGATGTTGATATAATCCAAGATTCGATTATATGGATATTATGATTCTGGTTATCTATAAGATCCCCAAATTCCAGATCATTGAAATAGCCTTTACATAAATATAGACATATGAATACTTGCAAACTAAGTATTGTGATAACCTCGAAGAGATATTCACAAAATCTACCATCCTACACATTTCTTATGTCTTGAGTACATTGGTATGAAAGGTTTGCAAGTTTCGGGGGGGGAGTCTCTCATCTCTTTGATTAATAACTTGTTGAAAACATCATATTGCACTCTTTTCTTTGTGAGTTTTTTCCTTAGGGTTCTCATAGAAAGTTTTTAATGAGGCAATATCGAAACAAGATTATATCATATCATTCGTTTTCCCATAGGGTTTTTGGTGGATGATATTGTGACTTATAATACATTGTACTCTTTTCTTTATTTGAGTTTTTCCTTTCGAAGTTTCTCATATAAAGTTTTTGACGAGGCAATGCCTATACAAAGTTATATGCCATATCATCAAATTTTCCCCATTGGGGTTTTTGGAAGATGATATACGATCATATTGAGGTGTTATTAGACTAAGGCTTTGAGCTTATCTCAAAGGGTCTAACAACACTGGTGATTGTAGATCACGAGGTTTCTTCTTATTTTTTCCCATTGGGTTTTCAAGGAGTTTTATATGATATACCAGCACTTTGGATTTTTCCCATTGGGTTTTTCCAAAGATTCTCCTCACATTTTTCCTAAAAGGTTTTTGTGAGATATTGTCATATTATCTATTTTCCCTACAGGGGTTTTTAAGAATAATACATATGACATATTGATCTTTGATCAATTTGTTCTTAGACTATGTCTTTAGGATCACCTAAAGGGTTATAAACATCCGGAGTTATATATATATCATGGTTTTTTCCTTATTTTCTCCATTGGGTTTTTAAGGAGCTTTGCCATATCGATATACTCTGGATTTTCCCACAGGGTTTTTTCCAAAGATCCAAGACTATGACTGGCGAATATACAACGGTGCATACAACAAGATTAAATGGAACCTACACAAGATCTACTGATAAGGGGAAGTGTTAGGATTAATTAGATTAATTAGTGATCAAGTAGATAAGTACCATCATTAGGATGGTAACCGATTAGACTCTTTCGGGCACATCTTGGGAGTCAAGACACTTGTTCCGAGGCACCTTTTGGGCTATTAGCCCCGGTGTATAATCATCTTGTATACAAGAGTTAATGGATAATCAAATCATTCTCTGGTTCCTCTCGCTCTCAACTCGTAACAGGGGCATGGCATTGCCACCCGCTGACCCGCACAAGGGGCTGTAGAGATGTGTTGCACTGTTCACCTGTTCACATCTTCTCTCATATATACTTTTATCTGCATTTTTTAACCCTTTTGTAATAAAAAAACACTATTCAATCCACGCAAAGGTTGCGAATGCAAAAAGCCCCACCACCGTCTCTGGCCCAAAGCCTGACCTGAGCTGAGCTGAAGTCCCAATGGAGGGCAAGGTGACAGCGACATGGCACACCCCATGTATGGGAAGGAGGGATCTCCATCTATCCATCAGAGCTCGGAAGCTGCGCCGGAACAAACAGTGCTCACTCACTGACACAAGCAGCAGCCAGCGGAGAGAGCAATGCCGGGCAGGCAAGGGAATAGTCGCTGGGTTGCGAGCAAAAGGCACGCCCGGATAGGCCCCCTTTGGCGTTAGCCCATTGGCGGCTGCACTGCACTGCTGCTGCGACTGCGATACTCCCACTGTCCACATCAACTCTGCACTAGTAGCTCTGGAAGCAGAGCACCATGGCTTGGCTTTCGGGGATTTGGCTAGGCATACCCATCAGCCTGCCCAAGAAGTATCACAATTTTTCTAAAAAAATAAGAGAAGAATATCATAAATATAATTTATTTCTTTCATCACAGTTTTTCTTTTTTTTTGGCTGGTACACGCTGGCAGAACCATAAGCTTCATTTTTTTTTGTTTGGAAAAAGTGAAGCATATGCATAAGCATAAGCTTCGACGATTCACGATACATTAGTTACCACCGGCCGGGAAAGAGAGAGATCTTCATCCACGGCGGAGAGAGCTTCTGCCTCTCTCCCAATGTTCCCCCAAACCAATGGCCGCCACTGACCGTGACGGACCAGTGAACCACGGACGGCCACCGGCCAGACTAGGCGGCCGTCTCCAAGGTTGGGCAGAAAGGAGGCAGCCAGTCAGGCGGTTGGGGGGAAACGGAGCTGGTGGTGGCCGCCGCTGCCGAACGGGCGGAGGCCGGCGGCGCCAACGCCGGTGCCGGTAGAGAAGAATCCTGATGATGCTGCAGTAGCAGGGAGCAACGGCGCAGGGGAGCCCTGCATTTGCCATGCCGTCCAAGGAGGGAACGCCTGGGGGCCCGGCTCGACGGTCCGGTAGTTCTCCATGCCTGGAGCCTCCTGCAGACAGTTGCCCAATACACAGGACGGGAAGCCGTCAGTCATGAATCCTTGATTTTCCTTTTTGATGAAAAAAAACGGAACTTGAATCCTTTGATCCACACCAAGATAAACATCTTAGCAGATATTACATAAATTTTAGCTATAAGAATCAGCCACCTGATAGTTTTATGGTTTTCAACTGTTGCTCCTGCAGAGCAGAGCTGAGCTGAGCGGCTAAAAAGCAGGGGAGCAGTGCAGTGCTGGTGATAGGTGAGCATTCATGTAAAACCTACTATAGCATCTTCAGGGTTAAGGCTGCAGGATGCAACGTACTACAAATAAAGTTTGACAGCACGGCTCAATGCAAAGTTGCAGGCAAGGCAGGGGGGTTTGATTGAACTACGGGAATTCACAAGCCAAAAGTATACGCTACCGTGTGGAACATGTCCTACTTGATAAGCAAAGTTCAACTTATACTGATTTTTGCAGTATTCGGATTTGTGCTTGAAAATCGTACATTCTGGATTCCATTGTAACTATCCAACCGCACTTGAAACAATACAGGATAGGGATGTTAGATTTACCCTGAGGTTACAAATATGGCTGCTGGGGTCGACCCAATGTGTTATGGGGATGTACAAGCCATTGAGGGCTTATTGGCTACAACAGCAAAAGATCAAGTGAGTCCAATATAAGATTTAGGCCCTTAATAGCTAAGTTGCACAACTAGAATCAAAGCAACTGAGGTCTCAGGCTTGTGGCTTCCAAAATATTTTATAAGCATTATGCACATAAACAAATATTGCTGACAGTAATTCCCATGCAACTATCTGACAAGTCAACTTTTAAGGTACTAAGAAAAGCTACATTATAAACTACTCATTTAACTGGTATTTAGATTGCGATGCTGGAAATCACGAACTATGTAGCTGTAATATAATATTGTCACATATTTACCTCAGAAACAATTGAACTTGAACCTTCAGGAGAATCAAGATTTAAGCCAAATCCAGTTAGGATACCATCACTTTTTGGATCGTGTACATTAGGTTGTGAAATCTTCAAATTTAAATCAAGGGTGTCCCCATCAGCCACTGCTAAGAAAAATTAATCATGATAAGGTTTTGTAGAGGATTGTTCTAGTGGACACTGGACACAACTAAAACATATTATTCCAAGAGTACCATCTTTCTCGGTTTCAGGTGGAAGTGGAACATCTCCATCATAGGAACTAGAATCAAAATTAGTAACAGCATCTGGACCATTGAAGCGAATGGCTGCCCTGTCATATGCTCTGCAAAGTCAGGAGACAGATCAAAGTGAGTCAGGAGACAGATCAAAGTAAGTTCTATATAGACACACACACACATAAAAACAAGAAACTGCGCTAACTGAACCTTGCTGCTTCAATTTCACTGTCAAACAACCCAAGGTAGATGTATCTGCAAATGAACATCACTTCTTAGTAAATTTACAAGGTGATACATGGTGATATTAGCAAAACTGGGCAAGGATTGCAGTTTTCAATCACTGTGTTACCAGAATGAGAATGGTGCTTTTTACTGAAAATGTCAGAGTTAGGATTCAATACCAAAGAAAGCATAAACATGCACCTTCCAAACACATCTAGATTTACCATTCTTTCCCCATATAGAACTTGCAAATATAGAGTACCTACAATAGTAAGAGCAACTACAAGAGACTAGTTATCTTGGCATAACTAGCTAAAAAATAGACAATTTATCCAAAAACTCAATCCAACAGACTAGCTAAACTTGTCCTAGCTATCCTCCACTAGTTAAACCGGGGGCTTCGCTAGCCATCTTTGGCTAGCCAATCCCGCTAGCTATCCCCTTGTACATGAGTATGGCAGGTGGGACCCATTAGCGGTGGACATATGGAGAGTTCATTTTAGCTAGTCTGTTGGATTTCATCAACATTTTACTAGCTATTTTATTTTACATACTAGCCAAATTAGTAATTTAGCTAGTGATATTTAGATAGGCTCTTGGAGTTGCTCTAACTGCCAGTTCTCTTCAAGTAGTTCATCCTGTACAGTTTTTGTTGCATGTTATGGCAAAAACAATTTTTTGAGCTAATCAAGAAACTATTTGAAGTAGCTATTACTAGACCAAAGCAGGATATCAGGACTGCTTACTTCTTTCCAAGAAGCTGACCCATCCGAGCTTCCCACCGGCCACACTTGTGCAAAGTCACACCTCTGTACTTTGAGCTGCCCCTGGCAAACCCAGTGCTCTGACGTCGCAGTATGTGAACAAACTCCTCCTTGGTCCAATTCCTCATCTATCAGCATTTCATACCAATCAAAGGATTGATCGATCACACAAACTATAAGTGCGAAAAACAGGGCACACGGTCAAAACAAAAACACACAAATCTGTGGTCTAGCATACCTGCTTCAAGTCACTCTCATAGTCCTTCAGATGGAAGTTGATGTCTGCGTCGAGTCCCCTGAACTTAATCGCAGCACGATCATATGCCCTGCACGAGCACAACCCAATCCAGCAATCTCAATAAGACAAATTCGCACTAGCAGTCAAATACGATCCATTAGTGTTCAGTCCAAAGTCCGAACCTTGCTGCGGCGTGAGCCGTGTCGAATCCACCTGAAACATACAGGAACGGCACCAGCAGAACACAATCAAAACTAAGCACAGTATTGAAAGTTAAACGGCAGCAGCTTGAGCAGGGGAAACGAGAATTTGAGCTCACCAAGGTACACCTGCTTCCCGCAGTCCCTGCCCAATTGGGACGATGCAAACGAGAGGTTAGTGGAAGCTCCAACGAAAGCGAGCACGGATTAAGCGGCGGGAAGCGGGCCGTAATATCGGTCGGCGGCGTTGAGAGCGCTCACCAGATGTGCGACTCCCAGCGGCCGGTCCTCCTGTAGAAGGTAACGCCCCTGTACTGCGAGCTGCGCGACCTGGGTCCGCGGCGGCTCTTCTTCCCGGCGGCGGGCGACGAAGGTCCCTGGACCGCGGCCTGAGCTGCCGGCACCCCGAGATCCGCCGCTCGGCACGCCCACGGCCCCGGCACTTCCGGAGGCGGCGACCCATCCGACGCCGGTGAGGCGGCGGCCTCGTGCGGCGAGGGGAAGAGCTGGCGCGTCACGACGGGCGGCGAGGGCGAGCAGCCCTCCTCGTCGGGGCTCCCGCCGAGCAGGTCGAACCGGAAGAAGCCCCCGCCGCCGCCGGCGACGCCGCTGGAGTTCGAGGTGGCCGAGGCCGACCCGGCCGGCGGCGACTCGGCATTGAGATCCAGCACCATCGGCTCCAGCTCGAGCCCGGCAGGCGATCGAGCTCGCGAGCCGCGCACCCCGGCCCCCTCCTGTAGCAACCTAGCAGCAGCAGCAGCAGAGTCGTGCTGCGGGGGCGGTGGCCATGGAGGAGGGCTCCCCAGGACGGCGCGATGGGACGTGAGGGGGACGAATGGTATCGCAGGCGAAGCCATTTTTGTGCAAAGCTTTTTAAGCTGCTCTCGAGACCCACGCCTGCACTTCAGCTCGAGAAGAGGAAATGCTGCGGGCACACGGGGCCTTGGGTTGTTTTTTTTTCTTTTACTTTTCCTGATTGGAAGGTTGAGCAATGAGCACACACTCACACAACTACAAGTGCCCCTCTTATCGTCGCCGAAAGCGCTGGCGTATGTGTAATTCATGGGTACTTTGAAACCGTGGTGGATGAAGCCGTTCCTCGTAACTCCTCCCCCACATTGTAAAGGTGGTTCTTACATGGTGCATTTTTTTTTGTCTATTCATGCAACAAATCACCATGATTTGCGGGTGGCTAGTGCAATTCAAAACTTGAAAGTGAGGAACATGTAGCTTGCTTACAAGGTAGAGTTGGGTTGAATGTCTTTTTTGGTGGTTTGAAGTTTGAACCGAAAGTAAGAAAGTGAGAGCTCGCTTACACGATAGAGTTATTTTTAGTGTTAAGTTGAGTTTTCTTAATTTTTTTAACACTATCACTTATTTGATTGCACTAACACCTAGCGTTACAAGCGTTTTAGTTGGTGATGGGTTGGCCAAATCATTAGCCCCACTACAAAACGCCTACCTAAACAAGGCCAGTAAGTACTGCAATCTCTATCTCGCTTCTTTCATCTTTCATTGTCGCATGTATGTCTCTCTTCATGCCTCCCCTTGAGCAAAAAAAATGAAAGCTACAATCTTGTTAGAGTGGTGATTATCAGACATCAATCACTTCTTTGGCATGTGATACACACATTTGAACTTGCCATTGTTGTACATGTTACTCTAGTCTTCAAGTATATATTTATCTATATTATGAGATTATTTCCATTTTAACTAACCTTTTGACATTCTCTTGTGTGGACTCACTTCCAATCAAATAATTGGTTTATAGTTGTTGCTATTCGTCACAGGAGAGATGAAACATGTTATTCATGTGCTTCTTTGCCCAATTTCATGAGACACCTAGCTAAGCTGATACTCCCTCTGGTTTGGTAAATTAAGTCGTTTTAACATGATTTGAGTCAAACATTGGGAATATAAATCATTAATAACTTTTAAGTTATTGAGTTCGGAAATGTGAAAACTACATGAATAGATTTGTGTTGCAAAATACTTTTATAAAAGTATACATATGTTAGTTTTTAACAAATATTTTTTAAAAAATAAGAAGTCAAAGTTGTACTTTGGAGACTGTGTCGCTGTCCTAAACAACTTTACTTACCAAACGGGAGGGAGTATAGAATGAGATGCACAATGAGCCAATTTTTTTCTGGTAAGAAAAATAATGAACCTATTGTCCTTGCAAAGTTGCCACTCCATGTACACATCCTATGCTTCCCCATTTTATTTGCTAATTGTCATGTCTATTTTTGAGAGAATTGTCTAATTCTAAAACAATATATAATTTATTTAATGTTTTGAACCAAGGTAGTGACAGTCTGACAGAGGCATTATTACTCAAAAATTGTGCTCAATAATGATTGTTCGCGCAGCATTTTGATGTGGAAAATATCCACGAGCCTAGTTGGTCATTGGCTGTCCACGCTGTCCACGGACAATACCCTACACATGGCTAATGGCTGGACGTACCAAGAGCTTTTTTACACAGACATTGGTACTGCTCTTGAACAGAGATTGGAGACAGAGTTTATTTCAAGAGTGACTATCTGTGCTTTCTTTCAGCCAGCCTAGGCGATTTTCTGCAAACTACCGTGCATATGACAATTGTCATTACAAAAAAAAAAAGAACAGAAACCCAACAAGAAGACGAGAGAATAAAATATTCATCTCCACATATCTTTGAATTGTCACATTATATGTATCAACAAGTTGTACGGTGGAGGGCGGAAACTATTCTCTTTTTTTCTAAAAAAACAAGTTGTACAGTAAGTACCGGCCGGCATGGCTGTTGATTTATTTTTTGTTCTATTTTGTTTATTTTGTTTGGATGTTTGTTTTTAATGCTTTGTTTATATTCAGAGCTGATCATGAGTAATACTATTATTATTATTATTATTATTATTATTATTATTATTATTATTATTATTATTATTATTATTATTATTATTATTATTATTATTATTATTATTATTATTATTATAAGCAACTATATAATTGGTACCCACTACAAGTCCTACACTCATTTTCTCTCAACATGCAAGCATTCCACGTCATAACCCACTATACGTCATGTCACCATCCACTATACGTCATGTCATGTCATGTCATCATCCACCAAACCATCTATTTATGTCTCTAACCGATTTTCTATGTCTAATAGCATATATTTGTGAGTAGCACACCACAAAATTTCCGTAGTTGAAATACATGTCGGATATCATTTTAGAATGATTCACTCTTAACAAAATAAAATGATTTCACTCTTTACAAATGAATGTTGTCATACAATCACTTTGGTGTTTCTACTTTCACATTTCATCTTAAAATTTTGTTTTAAAAATTTCCACAGCAACACGCGGGGTATCAATAAGGTCCCTTGAGCTATTTTGGGCTTATTGGGGCCACTTTTCCTTACGGGCTTCTTCATAACCTTCACTATATATCTGACCGATAGCTAAGGTCTTCTTAGCTTATGAACTATGTGATAGACGACTCCGTGCATTTATATATACTAGTCTATCAACTCGTGCATCTGCATGAGGTAGCACTTTTAGATGACATATAAATATAATAAATATTATAATTTTTTTTAGATTACGGAGAATAATCAATAGTATTTTTTATTTAAATAGTATATAATACATTAATGAGCATCAACCGAAGATTCTATATACTAATAAATTATTTTTATGATTTAGAGGGGTGTTTGGTCCGGAGTATCCAAAATAGCTCTACTCCACCAACTCCAAAAATTATCTACCAAACATGTCGGGCTCCAGAAGATCCAGCTCGGAAAAAAAGGTGGAGCAGGAGAGAAAATCCACCTCTTTTCTGGAGTACCTCAAGAGGTGCTCCAAAAAGCCCTATTGCGAACTTCCCTGTAGGATGGTGGGTATTTACCTACCAATGCCACTGATTAGCCAACATACCAGTTTTGATTCAAACAAAATGAAAAACATTGTGCCCCCACCGCACCTCATCCCATGCGTCACGCAGAGTCCCAACCACCACCAAACCCTAGCGCTGCCGCACAGGAGCCGCCGACTGGTCATTGATCCGGTGAAAACGGATTTGAGCGGGTTCTCTCCTCCATCCCAACCTAGTAAGTCCTTCCTCAAATCCTCCAATCGAACCGATTGTGACCTCCACCCATGTTGCTCATAGGCAACTCACCGCCAATCAGACCACCTCCACCGGCGCTTGCGACTGGCCGTGATGGGCTTGAAGGCCTTGGCGCGCATGAGGAGGTCCTTGGCAACAACATGGGCGTCGATCATGGCGGAGTGGCTTCAGGGTCGGCCGTGCTCTAGGGAGCGACCGTGATGTAGGGGGCGGCCGTGCTCTAGGGCCTTTGTCGTATGGACCTCCCTGGGCCCACTACCTCGGTGGGTACCAGGACCGACTACTCGGTGGGCCCCTGGGACTACCCGACTTGCGCTGCACGGTACCTGATGGCGTGAAGCACAAGGACTATAGAGGAGAAGTACTCGGTTAGGAAGGTGTACATGTCCCGCACTGTATGGAAGACTCCTAGACGTACTTGACTAGTACTCTCTCCCTAAACCGACTTGTAACCCTGCCTCCCGGACTATATAAGGCGAGGCAGGGACCCCTCTCTCGATCATCTCATCTCACGGCGTAAGATTGCATCATCTTGTAATCATACCCAATCAATCCAGAGCTACGCAGCATACAGGACGTAGGGTATTACGTACCTCGCGGCCCGAGCCTGTCTAAATTGTGTGTCACGTGTCTCTTCCTTCGAGTTACCGATCTCGGCGAGGCCACATTCATCTACTTCGGGTACTCCCCTTAGTAGGTTGCCGGTCTAAAACACCGATAGCTGGCGTGCCAGGTAGGGGATTGTGACGCCCCAGGTTTTCGACCGGGTTAATTAACCCTAATGATCCGGTCAACAGAGTTGACTTTGGTCAAACAACGGTCAACCTGGGCCATCACCTCGAAAACATCACCGAAAAACCCTAATGGCACCCCTTGGTCAATCCATGGTCAAGGTTGGGTCAAAACCCTAGTCAAACCCCTTGAACCCCTTTGACCCACCAATGTCGGCCGGAACTTTTGCCTCGTTCTCCGAATTTTCCCTAAACACTTCAAATTCTCCCAATACGAAAGTTGTGTAGTTTTTCATAGAACACAACTTTCATGTTGAGTGGCATTTGAGATTTGGAGTGGAAATGCGTGAAAAAGCTTGGTCAACATTTCTCGACACTGTTCACTGTCGCCCAGGAAGCAGCCATCTTGGCGTTCAAATTGTGCACAATTGGTTGAGAAAAAGCCCATACGCCCTTTGTGAAAGTGGTAGAGGGTTGATTGATCTACAACTTTCCTATTTATCGCTTGGACCACTTTAGTTCAAAAATCTTGAGAAAATCTTAGTGGAACAAGGCTAGTCCGAAACGTTTTGACCCTGGATCACCAGAGCGCACGCCGACGCGAGCGGTGTCGCGACGCGGGCGCCACGAAGGCCGCCCCGCCCGACGTCGTACACGCCCGCCGAGGCAGGACTTGGCCCGCCGGTCCGCGCGCCGCGGGACCCCCCCCGGCGCCGCACCGCCTTTCCCTTTCCCCTCTCCCTTTCCCGGACGACACGTGCCGCGCGCCATGGCGGGCCGCGCCGACCACGCCGGCCGCCCAATGGCGTCGCCGCCGTACTCGGCCGCCACGCCGCCCGTGCAGGCGACCCATGCCACGACTGGCTGCCTTGGCGCATAAGAAACGTCGTTCCCTACCGCCTCGAAGCCCGCCTATAGAAGAGCCGTCGCTGTCCCTCCTCGTGCGAAGCCGCACCGCCATTGCCGCCGCTCCCTGGCGTCACGGTGAACCTGTGCACCGGTCTCTTGCACCGCCAACGCTGGTTGTTCCTACCTTCCCTAGGGTTCCTAATAGCCTCCCTTCTCGCTTGTTGGCCCAACCTAGCTGCCGGCTCGCCGGAGCAAGGCTCCCAGCGGCCGCCGCCGCGGTTCCCGCCGTGCCCGCCCGCCGGCGTTGCGCCCGCCACAAAAGAGCACTCCCACCGGGCCCTCCCACCCCTGGACCCTCTCGAGCCACTTCCCCGGCCAAGCTCGCCGGCGAGGTCACCGGAATTCCACCGGCCGCGCCGCCCCCATAGCCCGAGGACCACATTGCAGAGCCCCCGAAACATCCGGGGTGTTTTGTGCAAACTGAGGGAAGATTTGTGAGCCTTTCAACCTTTTCGAGGGTCTGAGTGCAAATTGATTCTTACTCTTTTGTGCTTTTCAGCTGAAACTTGCAAAATGCTTATAAAATCGTAGAAAAATCCAAAAATAGCAAACCCAAATTTTTCTGTGCTCAGTACAATCAGAACTACAACTTTCTCCAAAGTTGTATATACTTTTGAGCAACAATTTTTGCTTGAAAAATAGAAATGTAAAATCCCTAGATCTATGTTTCTGCAAAATCTACACAAGTTCTTGAGCTATATTTTGGATATATTGTACACCATGCCATGACTGGTCACCACACCAAAATTTGCACAAAGTTACTACATAAATCTTTTTATAAAAATCATTTTGGGAAATTGACAAATCTGCCTAGATGATTTTTGTAGCTTCAAATATAATTATTTTTGAGCCCAACTTCTGGCTATCATCTTATAATGATGAAATGCACCTCTGGTGAATTTATCATGATTTTATCCTTATTAGAAATAATTATTCCTGATTTATGCTTGTTTTTAATCATAAATATGTGTAGCATGTTTCATAAAGGCTATAGGTGTGTTTCTTGGTTCTTTGGGCTTGGTTTGGACCAAAGCATGTGTAGGAGAATGTTGGGATTCAATTATGTTGTATTTATTTTAATATGTATTATTCCCTTATATGCTAACTAGTAATGCATTTAAATTTGGTACATTAAATTCAGTGGTGCAAAAATCAATTCCTTGCTGTCCACGGGAGTGTTCCTGGTCCTTGGGGCCAATGGGTGCTGTTGGATGAATTTGTTATGTGTTTAGTTGTTAAAAGGTTGCAAACTAGATTAATCTAGTAAAGGAAAAATACAATCTTTTGTGCATAAGTGAAATAAATGAGTTAGAAAAGTAAAATGGTGGTGCAAAAGTAAATTCCTTGCTGTTTGTATTTAAATAAGATACTCCTTAATAGATGTGCACGCAATCACATTTAAGAAAAGGCTAGAAAGGCTTTTAATTATCTTTAATAAAGGAGAAATGTTTAAATGCATTTCTTAAGGTGAATATGACCAACCCTATCCAACTTGTAGCTGTTGCTACTGTGTTTGTTGTGTGAATTACATTAATCCATTTAAATATATATATGTACACAGTCACTATTAAAAGTCTAGATAATCAAGCATTGCATATTGTTCCTTTATAGGAAGGGTATGCTGAATGTATTATTATCTAGGTGAATGTGTTCAATCATGCACCCCAGGTTGTCATAAGATGTTTGGAAAGTAATAATCAAATGGTCACTTAAGTCTTGCATTGCATCCTCCGTGTAGAAGTTCCCGATGATAGCTACACGCTCGTGCCAGCGGACGTGAACGAGGGAGCTGGAGGAGACGTGCATTACGTCGCCACAAAGCAAGACCCGGGCCAAAGTCCGGAAGTGTGTCTAACTACTTGTGCCAACAAAGGCAAGCCCCGGTTTATTCATTAACCCCTGTGTTTCTTTAAAACTTCTGAAATTACTTCTCGTTATTGTATGTGCATTTACGTTCAAGAGTTGAATTGAAACCCTAGTTGCATGATCCATAAGTACCTATGATCTCTACTATCATGTTAGGTCGCTAGTTGCTATGCTTAAGGATCCGGTACAAGTCGAGTGATGTTCGTCACTCGAGAGAATAGGATCTCCTTTATGGAATCACCATATGTTTAAATGGATTGCTCACGTGGTAAGAGCATGGGATTTGGGCTCCGGTCCAATGGCTTCGTTGGCTAAGTGTTTGAAAGTACTAAACACTTGTCGGAAATGGGTACGATAAGCCTAGTACCTAAATTAGGCGGTACGGGGTTTTACTATCACTACTCTTAGGGTTACGGCCCCGGGTTTGCTCCCCGAGTGCATGCGTGAGGCTGGGTGACCTTAGTGGCGTAGCCTAGATAAACCTTGTACTTAAGACTGTGAGCTATTATCCCCAAACCGAAGAATGATGGGAACCGCCTGGTTGGTGAACTCTTAGTGAGGGCACCTCCCGTGTGTTTAGGTCCACCTTGCAAGGTTTGAATCAATCGATTGTCGGCCTCTCACCGTTATCTGAGACTACTTACCCGACTGGCCATGATATCCCTTTATGATGGAACTTTGTGAAGATTATTACTTTGATTAATTGTTTGTACAACTTTGGCTGTAATAGTTGCTTATCTAGTAATGATTACTCAACTAGAACATGAGCTAAAATATGGAAAGTAAGGATTCACTACTTAGTAGCTTTTTGGCAAACAAACCCACAAGCCAAAAGCCTTGCATGACTAGAGGTAAAGTCTTTCTTTTAGACGGTTAAGTCTTGCTGAGTATTAGTTTACTCAGCCTTGCTTTATAAATGTTGTTCCAGGTAATGCATGTGATATGTGGCCCGGAGAACTTCCACCCGGCTGGGAGCTGGAATGGGTGGATGACGAAGAGTGATTGCATCATGGTCAGGCATCCTATGATGTGATCAGATCGTTTAGCTACCTTCCGCTGTTTTCAGTAAACTCTGAACAATTTACCTTCATGTCAAAGAACTATGTTTGTAATAATGACCCCTACGGGGATGTGATAGTCTAATTTGTAAGGCACTCTGGACTCTCCTTCGTGGGAGTTTTAATGCATTCGTTCGATCCTCTCTGTGTTTCCAAGTGATTTACCGGGTGTAAACCCTAAGAACACTCAACGAGATGCTTCTTTATTATCGCTTAATGACCAAATGGAGTGGTTTAGGCGATAGTACGGAATTATCTCGGATGGGGTTGTCACAGGGATCTCGCCCGAGATCACATGGCGAACTCGACGGCTCCTGTCTACATCAAGCCAACCGCCGCCTTCAACCGCGGCGACACCTTCGTCTTAGGCGCCTGGGTTTGCACTGCTGATGGCGCTGGGTCCTTCCAACGCCGCCTCACCATGCCGCCCGACCCAGAGACCGGCTTCGTGACGCTTCCCGAAGTAGTCACGGGCGAACTCGCCGGCAAGTTCGGCGAAATTTCGCTTTTCGACCAACACACCGACTTCGAGCTCGGATCCGCTTCCAACTCGAACTCGACGTCCCTGTGGGCTATCGCATGCGAGCGGGCCGCTCGCCCATCGCATGTGGTCTCACCACCCCGCGAGCGCTCCACGCGTGGCCCCCGCAACCTCAGCAGGGCCCGCACGGAGGCTCCCTCTACACGCCGGGCCGACAAGGAGCCCGTACCCGAGTACAACTCGGACTCGGACACCGCCCCCGGCCACGCTTCGGACTCCAACCCCCTCTCCGGCTTCTACTCGGACTCCGCGTACGAGTTCGACTTCGGGTCGGACCCTGAGGATCCCGAGTCCGAGGACAACACTACTGAGCAACCCTTATCAGGGCCGGCTTCTGGGCTAGTTATAACATCCACACCCGCCGGGAGATTCGTCTACTGGCCAGACCGCAAGCCCGCCGACCTGATAAGCGGAGACTCACGCTACGTCGCCTACCTCGACTCGCTCCCGTTCCAGGAGGGAACACCACTCGCTCGAGCTGAGGAGTACACTCCAACTGAGGTGGCGAGCTCCGACTCCAGTCTTGGCAACCCCGATCGCTAGGTCTTCATGGCTGCCGGCGACACGTCAGGAACTTCGGGGACGGCACATGACAAGTACCTCGAAGACATCTCTGCAGACGAGCTGTCTGCTGAAGCATCCGCGGACGAGACCGACGCCAACAGGGACGCTCGACGTGAGCGCAACAGAAGGCGGAACGAACGGCGTCGGCGTCTCCGAGATAGCTTACCCATCCGCAACCTTGCAGAGGCCCTCAAACAAGTCGAAAGCAGGGTACACACCACCCCCGAGCAATGCCTCATGTCGATCACAGCGATCGCACGCCAGGCTCAGGGGATACACGCTGGAGAGGTCATCGCCAAGCTCGCAGAAGACACTTACTTCATGCGAGTCGATAACAGGGTCAACCAGCCTCCTCCCACCAGGAACCGCGACAACGAAGCTACAAGTCGCAGCGTGGACCTCGGCCGTAATCGTACTCGAGCCGAGCTGCCGGCTCAGCCCAACCGTACTCGTGCAAACGCCGGCGGACCCTCACAAGGCGGCAACAGCAATCGTGAGATCATCCCTCACCGCGACCCTGGCGGCGGCGGCCGTGACCGGCGGCGGCGGCGGCCGAAGGCGGAAGCTCCAACCATGGGGCCAACGGGAGGGCCGGCGGCGGGGGCGGTCGCGGTGGTCGAGACCACGTGAACAGCCACGCCTCCGGAGCCTCACAGGGCGGCTACAACGCCCGCCAGAAAATTGAAGAACTGCGGCGGAAGAAGTCCGCCACCGCAGGCGACAACGACGGCTTCCCCGCTTTCTCTCCTCGGCTTCGCAACTTGCTCCTCCCGGACAAGTTCAAACCTCTGGGAATCACCAAGTACGACGCGAAGCAGGATCCCATCCAGTGGCTCAGGTGCTACACCCTCTCCATCGAGAACGCTAGCGGCAACAACGACACATAGTGCCTCTACTTCCCCTTCTGCCTGGACCAAGCCCCGCTCACATGGCTCGAGTCGCTGGACAAGCACTCGATCGACAAGTGGGACCAGCTGAAGGAGCAGTTCACCAGCAACTTCGCGGGCGCCATGGGCCGATCGGGTACTCGCATGGACCTGGCTATGGTGAAGCAGGAACAAGGCGAGACCCTCCGCAAGTACATGCGCCGCTTCTTCGACAAGCGCGCCACCGTAGTCGACGTCACCGACAAGGAGGTCATCGACCTCTTCCAAGACGGCCTCTACCACCGTCGCACCTTCGAAGACTTCGGTCGCCGCCGCCCCAAGTCCATCCCCCACCTCAAGGACATGATCACGTCTTGGGCGGATGAAGAAGACAAAGCCAACGCCAAGTACGATGCTATCCGTGGCAAGAGCAAACAGAACACGGGCGGCGGCAGCGGCAACAACGGGAACCAAGGCGGTCGCAACAACAACAACTACTCGGGTCCCAACCGCAAGCGCAAGCCAGACAACACTATCGCGGCTATCCAACGCCCTGCGAAGGAGAACTCGAAGAAGACCTCTGGCGCCTTCAAAGACTTGCTGAAAGAGAAGTGCCTGTGGCATCTGGACGGCAACCACACCACCGAGCAGTGCTACCAACTCAGGCGAGCACTCAAGAGTACTCCAGAGCCACCACACCCTCATGACAAGAAAGGCAAGAAGAAGAACGACGGAGGCAATGACGACTTCCAGGAACCCGACAAGACTGTCAACGTCCTCTTCGGTGGACTACCCAGCAGACGGGAACAAAAGGCTACTCGTCGAGAAGTCATGAGCATTGAACCAGTGGTTCCGACCCCTCTCAGGTGGTCGGAGGTACCCATCACCTTCTCGCGCGCGGATCAATGGACTAGCTTCTCCGAACCAGAACGGTTCCCTCTCGTCCTGAAGCCGGTGGTTGCGGGCTCCAGGCTCAACAAGGTCCTCATCAATGGTGGAAGCGGTCTCAACGTCCTTTTCACCAAGACCTTGAAGAAGATGAAGCTCGACATCACCCACATGCTCACCAAGAGCACCTCGCCCTTCTACGGCATCGTCCCCGGGAACGCGGCTATCCCACTGGGCTCAGTGGTCCTGCCAGTTACCTTTGGGGAATCTCGGGACAACTACCGTACCGAGTACGTCAAGTTCGAAGTCGCGGACTTCGAGACGTCCTACCATGCCATCCTCGGCAGACCGGCTATCGCCAAGTTCATGGCGGTACCCCACTACACCTACTTGGTGCTCAAGATGCCAAGCCCAGCAGGTGTACTCTCACTGCAAGGGGACTTGAAGATCTCGCACGACTGCGACACGGAAGCTGTGGAGATCGCCTCCACAAATCAAGTACCCAACGCAATGATGGAGGTCTACGCTGCGTCGAAGAAGCTTGCCCCAAGTGAACTCGACATCCCAGAGAAGTCAGACAAAGCTAACAAGCCTCAGCTACCTGAGGAGGTTCTGGTCAAAACAATTGACCTCGGGACAGGTGAAAGCAGCAAGACCACCACCATCGGGGCGGGTCTCGACCCTAAATAGGAAGACGCGCTCATCAACTTCCTCCGGGCTAACCGCGACATCTTCGCGTGGAAGCCAGCGGACATGCCAGGGGTGCCCAGGGAGTTGATCGAGCATTCCCTCAACGTCGATCCTAAAGCTACCCCGAAGCGACAACACCTCCGCCGCTTCGCCGACGACAGACGGGACACCATCAAGAAGGAACTCGCCAAACTACTCGCGGCTGGCTTCATCAAAGAAGTCTTCCATCCTGAGTGGCTCGCCAACCCCGTCCTCGTCCGCAAGAAGAACTCGAACGAGATCAAAGAAGTCTTCCATCCTGAGTGGCTCGCCAACCCCGTCCTCGTCCGCAAGAAGAACTCGAACGAGTGGAGGATGTGCGTCTACTACACCGACCTCAACAAGCACTGCCCCAAGGACCCCTTCGGGTTGCCGCGGATTGACCGAGTCATCGATTCCACGGCGGGCTGCGACCTGCTCTGCTTCCTCGACTGCTACTCCGGGTACCACCAGATCGCGATCAAGGAAGAAGACTAGGAGAAGACCGCGTTCATCACCCCGTTTGGTGCGTACTGCTATACGACCATGTCCTTCGGGTTGAAGAACGCCGGCGCCACATATCAACGAGCTATCCAGGCCTGCTTCAAGAGGCAACTCAACAAGAACGTCGAAGCCTACGTGGATGACGTGGTCGTCAAGACCAGAAACTCCAGTACCCTCATCGACGATCTTGAAGAGACTTTCGCATCCCTGCGCGAGTACTGCTGGAAGCTCAACCCGAACAAATGCGTCTTCGGCGTACCTTCGGGCAAACTACTCGGCTTCATCATCAGCCACCGCGGCATCGAAGCCAACCCCGAGAAGATCTCTGCTATCACCAGCATGAAAGCTCCCACGTGCATCAAAGACGTCCAGAAGCTGACCGGGTGCATGCGGCCCTAAACAGATTCATCTCGAAGCTTGGAGAACGAGGGCTCCCTTTCTTCAAACTACTCAAGCACCAAGAGAAGTTCGTGTGGACTCCAGAGGCGGACCAAGCCCTTGCCCAGCTCAAGGACTTCCTATCGAAGCCACCAGTCCTCATGGCTCCTCGCAAAGGCGAGCAGCTACTGCTCTACCTCGCTGCGACAACTCACGTGGTCAGCACTGCCATCATCGTCGAGCGGCAGGAAGATGGCCACGCCTACCCAGTCCAGCGACCAGTCTACTTCGTCAGCGAGGTCCTGTCAGAATCCAAGACACGCTACCAGCCCGTACAGAAGCTTCTGTACGCAGTGCTCATTACCTCGCGGAAGCTAGGACACTACTTCCAGGAGTACTCGATCTCCGTCGTCACCGACTACCCGCTCGGCGACATCCTGCAGAACCAAGATGCTACTACAAGAATCTCCAAGTGGGCAGTCGAACTCGGCGCCCTCAACATCGACTTCAAGCCACACACAGCCATCAAGTCGCAGGCACTAGTCGACTTCATGGCGGAGTGGCGGGAGAATAGCTACCCACTCCAACCAAGCGCCCAGAGCACTGGGTGATGTACTTCGACGGCTCACTAAACCTCGAAGGCGCAGGTGCAGGAGTACTCTTGATCTCTCCAACGGGCGAACAACTCAAGTACGTCCTGCAGATCTTCTGGACGGTATCAAACAACGAAGCTGAGTACGAAGCTCTCCTACACGGGCTCCGCCTCGCGGCTTCACTGGGCATCAAGCGGCTACTAGTCTACGGCGACTCCGCTGTGGTCATCAACCAAGTCAACAAGTCCTGGGACCGCAACAAGGAGAACATGGACGCCTACTGCCTAGAAGTCCGCAAGCTCGAGAACAAGTTCTATGGTCTCGAGTTACACCACATCGTTCGCGACAACAACGTTGTAGCGGACGTCCTGTCAAAGCTTGGTTGTACTCGTGCTCAAGTACCAGCGGGTGTCTTCGTCCACGATCTTCACGTGCCATCCATCCCGGAGCCGGCGCCACCGACCACTGTCCCAGCGCATCCCCCAGCTGGCCAGGAGGTCATGACGATTGACGTGGACTGGAGGCAACCCTTCATCGACTACCTCAGCGAGCAGAAGGTTCCCTCGGACAAGAACTTGGCAGAGCAGCTCATCCGCTGTGCCAAGTCCTACGTTCTCATCGGAGACAAGCTCTACAGGCGGGGCACATCTTCCGGAGTACTCATGAAGTGCGTCCCCAGACAAGAAGGCAAGGACATCTTGGAGGAGATCCACATGGGCTTCCGCGGCAACCACGCGTCCTCACGCACGCTGGTCAGCAAGGCCTTCCGACGAGCTTTCTACTGGCCCACAGCTCTGGGCAACGCCGAAGAACTCGTCAGAAGGTGCCAAGGGTGCCAATACTTCGCCAAGCAGCAACACGTCTCAACCTACAAGCTAGTCACCATACCGCCAACCTAGCCTTTCGCCTGTTGGGGGCTCGACATGATTGGGCCACTACCAACTGCTTCAGGTGGATTCAATAGAGTATTGGTAGCCATCGACAAGTTCACCAAGTGGGTCGAGGTCAAGCCGGTCACATGCCCCAAGGCTGACAGAGTACTCGACTTCATGGATGAACTCGTGCATCGCTACGGACTACCCCATCGCATCATCACAGACCTGGGCTCCAACTTCAACAACCACTAGTTCTAGAGTACTGCGAGAGCAGCGGGATCGACGTCCGATATGTCTCAGTCGCCCATCCTAGGGCCAACGGACAAGTCGAGCGCACCAACGGGATGGTGCTCGACGCGCTCAAGAAGCGGATACACGATGCTGCTAACTCTAAAGGAGGCAAGTGGATCAAGGAACTACCCAACGCACTCTGGGGGCTACGTACTCAGCCCTCCAAGCCAACGGGGCAATCTCCATACTTCCTGGTCTACGGCTCCAAAGCAATCCTCCCTGCTGATGTTATATGGGATTCACCAGCAGTGGAGCACTACGACGAAGGCGTCTCTGAAGACAGCAGACGAGTTGACATCGACGGGCTCAAAGAAGCTCGCTGCGCCGCCCTCGTCCAATCAGCAAGGTACCTGGAGGGTATCCGACGCTACCACGATCGCAACGTCAAGGAACGCTCCTTCAACGTTGGTGATCTCGTCCTCCGTTGCATCCAGAACACGGAAGGACTACACAAGCTCAGCTCGCCCTGGGAAGGTCCCTTCACAATTGCAAAGGTGACCGGACCGGGCTCCTACCGCCTCCAGACACTTGAAGGCGAATACGTCAACAACTCGTGGAACGTCGACCAACTCTGTAGGTTCTACACCTAGTCTACACGACTACCCTGGGGGCTCAAGTCTACGCGACTACATCAAGACCCCTCTGCCATAAGCGGCCTCCGGGTCCAGGCACCAGTCTCCGGACTACTCCTTCGCTGTAAGCGGCCTCCGGGTCCAGGCACCAGTCTCCGAACTACTCCTCTCCAGAATCCAGCCCATGCGGCTACCTACGGATCCTGGGCTGCGACGAGCGACAAAGGACTCTAGCAGCGGTCTACTGAGAGACCATGTACTCCTAGATCCAGCCTATACGGCTACTTACGGATCTACTGATGTAAGCGGCTACACGCCCTAGCACTACTTAGCCGTAGGCGGCCTCCGGGTCCTGGTGACTACTCTGTAACTACGGCCCTGGCCATCCAGGTGTACTTCAGTAATAAAGTTTGATTATCCATCAACTACTTTACTGCTTTCCTCCCCTCAACGGGACTGCTACCGAGTATGACTACTCGCGACAACTCCACGATCGGACTCCACACTCAAAGATCACGGCAACGAGTACTCATTGATGGAAGTTTTTCTTCATTCATACATAAACAATTTCATTACAATTGTTTTTGTATAGCTACTGCTACGAGCTAACTATTACAGGACTACTGGAGATTAAGTTTCTTGGCGACTTGATCTGCAATAGGCGCCATCTGCTCCAGCAGCTCCGCGTACTGCTCGTCAGTGCAGTTGGCGGCTAGCCCACCGGCGACTACATCTACGGGAGCCTTCGGGAAGTACGACTTCATGAAGGCCAGCACTTGGTTCGGGATCGACTTCGCCAAATGCTTCACGTAGGTCGCCAGCCGGCTGGGGGCTTCTTTCAACCGGTCCACCAGCGGCGCTATCTTGGGACCGCCAGGATGAGGCACCAGCAGCCTCGTGATGGGGAGCGCGGCTTCTTCAAGTTCCTTGAGCTGGGCCCGCAGCTTCTCGCAATCCTCGTTCAGCTTCTGCAAGGATTTGTAGCATTGACGAGGTCACGGTCTGATGCAATACGGAGCTCCATATGCTTGTCGCACTCGTAAGCAAGATCCTTATAATCATACTCCAGTACCTGGCGGGCCTCCTGCTCCCGGTAGAAAAGGTTCTTCAGATCAGTCTCCAAAGCCTTCCGCTGATCAACTCGAGTCTCAAGCTCTGCAATCAACAAGTCACAGCGGGTTAGACTACCTCTCGACCTCCAATAAGTACTCAACAAGACAATGGTGTACCTTTGTTCTTGTTGCGAAGAGACTTGTTCATACACACCAAGTCGTCGCTCTTCGCCTGCATCTCTTGGACGTCATTGTAGTACTTGGCGAAGGCGGTGTCCAGCTTTGACTGCATGGCGGCGGCGTGCTTCCGGGACTTCACGAGTTGCTCTTCCAATGTCTCGGCCCGGAGCACCGCGTCGTCGTACCCTTGAAGCATCTCCGACTTCAGACGGGACCTCTCAGCAACGTCCTGCCCAGACAACACACATCTGATGGGTACTCGACGCTAAAGGATTGACTACTCAAGGGTTATGACTACTCACCTTCATCCATTGCTCGGCTTAGCACACCGCTTCCAGGTGCCGAGCCACCATCGCCGGGTCGACGAGATCATCTGCCAACAACTCGATCCCGCCACGACCACTTGTAGCAGCTTCGGTCATCGGCGCCGAGCGGATTGGCTCCGCATCCTGGATCTCCGGCGAGTGGACGACCACCTCCAGAGCGGGTTCTGGCAGTGTTGCGTCCTCTTCTCCTCCAGTTGTCGCGGCGGCTTCTCCGGCGGCCACCTCCATTGGCTCGGGGGCTTCTACGGCAACCTCCTGAGTTCCTGGTGCCACGTATTCTACGGGCACCGTCGACGGGATCTCGCTTCCCTCGGCCTCAGCACCTGTTGACAAGAGAACAAGTGCATCAGTCATACCTGGCGACTACGACTACTCTACTAGGCATTCCAACCTCAGCAGAGTACTTACCTTCAACGATGCTGGCCTCGGGCAGCGTAGCCTCAGCGGTCGGCGCTTCGGGCTCCGCCTGAGGGGCGGGAGCGGATTCCTCAGCGGATGGCGCGGCTTCTTCTTCTGCCACCGCTGCAGCGAGTTCATCCTCCTCCCAGGACAGGTCCGTCGATTTCCTGCAGAGTACACAAGCCGGTTGTCAATCAAAGTCCGACTACCACATCAAGTACTACTCGGGGAGGATCAACACTTACAAGCTCGACCGGACTACCGTCACGGTTGGGGCGCCGAGGATACTGGCGATGTCAACCAGTCTCACCTCGGCAGGCGCCTCCTCTTGCGCCTCTGCGGCCGCTGCCTTTTCAGTAGCAGCAGCGGCGGGTTCTGTGCCCCCCTGAGCAACAGGGGGCTAGCGCTCCGTCTGCGCCAAAAGCTCTTCGACAGTGGGGGCTGGGCTACGACTACTAGTGACCTCCCCCACCGTGTCCCAGTCGCCTTCGTCGCCCTGCTCAACGGGCTCGGTAGGCGGCATCTCCCGCAAGCAAGGAAACTTCATCGTCAACATGAACTCGAGACATCAGAACTCGACTACACTACTCAAGATGGCTTACCTCTTGGGACGTGGTCTCCGTGACCTTTTCAACTTCTTGGCCATGCGTTTGCGGGCCGCATTGCGCGGCCTCCTTGGCAGCGCGGGCAGACTAGCCTCTAGGCTAGCCGGCTGATCCTGAACGAGAGGAATATGAGGCAAGCCAAGACGGTTGAACGTCGACCGTAGCTGGAAGCGGTCCTGCAGCGTCTCCTCGTCGTCCTCCTCATTGGACGTGTCTTCAACGACAACTGTGTCGTCTCCCTCGCCAGCTTCGCGTCGCTCCTTAGCCTTGGCCTTCCCTTCCTCTGGGACCTCGACTAGCTGGGGAGGCGACGCCGGCTCAGAGACGAACTTCGCCAAGTTGTCCCGCAAGGAGAACAAGTCATCAGCGCGACTACTCTCATGCAATGAGTACCCGACAACGGATGCGTCTACTAACCTCTTTTGGTGGGCGCGTGGCGGAGAACTCTGGTACGGGGCACGGCGTGTACGCCGGCATATCTTTGAAGATCCAGGCCAGCCTATCAACAATATCGTCGTCGTCGACTTCATCTCCAGGCATCTGCGACGTGTCGTCGTCGCTGGTGTACTCGTACCCCAGGGTGTCGCGAGCCATCAGCGGCTGCACCCGGCGCTTCATGAAGCTGAAGGCCACGTGCTCGGCCCTCAGCCCAGCTTCCCTCAGCACCTTGATCCTCGCCAACAACTCGGGCAGCTGGAGCCCTTCTTGCATCGTCGGCTCCGAGTTCCACCACGGACGGTGCTTGGGTTGCTTCTTGCTCGGCTTCGGCAGCTCCGGGTGGTGGTTCGTGACGTAGAACCATTTGGCTTTCCAGTCCTGGTTGGAATTTATCAACTTGTAAGAGAGGTACTGCTCGGCGGCATCCTCCCTCATATGGATCCCTGCTCCTCCGACTACTCGGGGATTGCTGGCGCTTGGTTGAGGCTTCACCCGGAAGAACTTCCGGAACAAGATCCAATGGGGCTTGATCCCCAGAAAGGCTTCGCAAAAATGTACGAAGACGGTGGTGTGGAAGATACCGTTGGGGTTGAGGTTGAGGTACTCGATGTCGTAGTACCCCAGTAGCCCCTTGAAGAAGTCGCTCGCCGGGAGAGACAATCCGCGCTCCGCGAACCACACAAACATCGGGATCTCGTCCGGATTTTTCTCCATGGGGTACGGATCCCCGGCGGTGGCCCTCCATATGTCCACCTCCTTCTCCCACAGGAATCCACTGTTGAGAAGGGCCAACAAGTCTTCAGTCTTCGCCTTGGACTTCTTCCATTCACGATTTGGATCTGGCCGCGGCGGGGACACCGGCGGTGATGTCCCTGCGGCAGATCCGGCGACCTCTTCACGAGCCTTTTTCTTCCCGCCGGCGGCCTTCGTGGTCTTCGACGGAGACGGCTTCATCCTCCTGGTGCACGGTGTCTTCACGCGCATTCGCTCGGGGGCTACTGTGGTGGCTCCCTACGGCGGCGCACTCGGATCTGCGCTCTACTCAATGGCGGCGGTGCGCACCAGTGGCGATTCTTGGCTAGATCTGCTGGGAATGACTGCAGCTGCGTAGGGCGAAAAACCCTAAGGATTTTGGCTTCTATTTATAAGTCAACGCGACCCCTCAACAGCCGGATGGATAAGTCTGCGCACGGCTGACTCAGCGCCCGTGCGTGACCTTTCAACTTCTACTAGTCGACGCGCCTCACCTCGGGGGCTCGGCTACTCCAACTCGACTTCCTGGTAAGCGGCAAGACTCAAGAGCATCTCAGGACACATTCTACAAGATGACCCTTCAATTCGAGAGGAAGTACTTGACTCAAGGCTCGGGGGCTCCGTGCCACGTGTCCTTCGGTTTTTTCTCCGGATTTTTCAGGATATTCTTGCCAAAACTTCAGATGGACCCTCAGCCAGAGTATACAACTCAACCTAAGGCTCGGGGGCTACTCCATATGGAGTGCGATTTTGCAATCGCACTTCCATATCGATTTCGGCTTCAAGACAACACGGGCATTGTTGAAGACCTTCAAGGGCGCACTCGAGGACGCTTGGGACTACTCGAGAAGACTTCGGGATTGCTCAAACATCGAGTGGAGTACATTCCGCCCTCGGGATGCTTCGACTACTCTTGAGGACTTTTGACTTGTAGTACTCGGGGACGCTTGAGGACTACTCGTTAAGGCCGTCAAGACTACTTGAAGCTATCCTTCTAGACAACAAAGTACTCGAGGGCTTGTCGTATGGACCTCCCCGGGCCCACTACCTCGGTGGGTATCAGGACCGACTACTCGGTGGGCCCCTGGACTTCCCCACTTGCGGCTCAAGGTACCCTATTGGGTGGAGCCCAAAGACTACGAGAGGAGAAGTACTCGGCTAGGAAGCTGTACATGTCCTGCACTGTATGGAAGACTCCTAGACGTACTCGACTAGTAGTCTCTCCCTAAACCGACTTGTAACCCTGCCTCCCGAACTATATAAGGCGAGGCAGGGACCCCTCTCTGGATCATCTCATCTCATGGCGTAAGATTGCGTCATCTTGTAATCATACCCAATCAATCCAGAGCTACGCACCATACAGGACGTAGGGTATTACGCACCTCGCGGCCCGAACCTGTCTAAATTGTGTGCCACGTGTCTCTTCCTTCGAGTTACCGATCTCGGCGAGGCCACATTCATCTACTTCGGGTACTCCCCTTAGTAGGTTGCCGGTCTAAAACACCGACAGCCTTAGCCATGGTGGCCTGGGCAGAGGAGGTGGCCTTAGCCTTCTTGGCGCTTGCCAGGCCATGGCCCGCCTAGGTTCCTAGGTCAGTGGCAACCTGGCTGGCCTTGAATCCCAAGACAGTGGTCAAGGATGTGGTTGGCGGTTGTGGACATGACACTGAGGTCGGGGAGGCACTGGGTGCAAAGGGAATGACATTGTGGTCAGGTAGACAATGACAAGGTTGGGGTGGCACGGACGACGACAAGTGAGGTCAGGATGGCACGTGCGTGACGGGGCGACAATGAGGTTGGGAGGTGGGGGCGGCGCGATGATGACACGATGGAGGACGGTGTCACGAGGAGGGAGGTGAGATGATAAACATGGCTAAAGGGGATGATATGTGAGACCCACGTACAACAGTTGCAAATGGTGTTAAAATGGCATTCGTTCTATCCCTCTCAACCGTTCCAACCAATCCAAAAACCAAATTGGAACCATCCCTCTGAAGTAAATATAAGATGGGTTCAACCCATACTAAAAAAGTGGGATTAAGCCAACCCATTCCAATTCACCCCAAAACTAAAAACATGCTAATAAATATTCTTACCAATCACGTGCTAGCAATGTTTTCTCCTGTTGCAACAATGAGCATTGTCAGTTTTATATAATGACAGAGATGGGTAATTTAGGTATAGATTTAGGAGGTTAATTTAAACTATTTTGAAAATGGTAGGTGTGCAATTTTTTAGAAAACATAATAGATCCGGTGGCTATGATGATTTGAGCATTCTAATTGACGGTAAGACGTTTTGCTTTGAAATTTTTCTAGTATTTATCTCTTTTTCTATAATGTCCACTTAGGACCTAAGTGGCTTCACCTTAGGGTTTCAAAAGGAGTCTCCGATTAGTAATAGCAAAATGTTAATTATTGTTTCTTGATGTTTGAACACTTCTGATGAAAATTGGAAAAAATATGGGCAAAATAGAACTTTCCACCAAGTCCCAATCTTTCTAGAGTTGGAGCATCTCAATTTGCCAAGCACGTATAGCAGGTCTATGTTTTTCTGAAGTTGGTGGAGTGGAGCTGAGAAAGTGTGAAGTTGGTGGAGTGGAGTTGGTTTTTGAAAGGTGGAGTGCTGCCAAACACCTCTTAATTAAATATTTAAGAGATTAAGGGCAAGCGATTAGTTGTGTCACACATGACTGGCAATGCAAGATAGTTAGATAATATTTTTTATTTTATTTGAAGTAAAAATATTTATTATTATCTGTGATGTGGATAGTTTAGATTTATTTTTTATAGAGGTGTATGTGGGTAATTTAGACATAAATAGAGGGGTTATTTTTAATTCTTCATATGACATAGGTGGGTAATTTTAGAAACAAAGTTGATTGTCCACCTAAGATTTCTATTGGCTTCATGTGGAAGCTTTCATGAGTTTTGTTTCTTTCGAGAGCGTCCACCTTATGTGGATTTGAGGATTCAAAAGGAGTCTCCGATCAGTAATAGTAACATTTAGAAGACAAATGGATGTTCAAATTTCGTTTTGAACTCAAACGACAATTAAAACATCAATCAACTTGAAGAATGAAACAACTAAAAAAACATGCAACACAAAGGAGAAAATGACCAAAATTTGATCAAACTAAAGTGCGAAACAACCAAACAGAACAAAAATTAACAAGAAAAGACCAAAGTATTCAAGTTGACCCAAATGGGGGACAGGACAGCCTTCTAGTCTTATCCTTTAACCATCACATCCATAAGAAAATGACATGTAAATTGACACACACATACAAAAAGCATTTCTTTCCTATAACGGTGGAGCTACAGATAGCTTTGGGGCCAATGCATTATTATTATTTTTGTTGGAGCCAATAGCTGTTGGAGAATGCAAGGGCCAGGAATCTCATGTGCCTAAGCATTTGTTAATTGGCTAGTACATCTTTGCTTGGGTGTCACTGATGGCATGACTTGTACCTCACCTCACTACTAGCTAGTAGCTCACTGGATGGTCACTAGGCTACAGGAGATACTGTTGGTGCCAGCTCCCCGAACTGGATTGATGGGTGTCTCCAAAGTGGAGAGCTAGCTAGAGGCATCGATGTTTGGCTGTTACTGTGTGCACTACCGCTGTTCATCAGCTGTAGGGCCGTGCATTGTGGTGCATGGTGGCGCGTGCCGTGCAGCTTGGAGCAAGCACAGGAATAGGGGCATCCACTTTGGCATTGGTGTTCATGCGTTCTTTTTTTCCAATTATTATTGCACTCCAGAAGGGCCTTTGGCCTAAACACATCTTGAATTTTTTTTTGTGACATCGCACTTCAGTCCTGGTATTTTTTTCATTTTCTTTTTAGAACAACAGATTGATAATTTGATCATTTTATTTAAGTTTCAAACGATATTCAAAACTCGACGTGCTGTTTATAAGGACCTTGGTTTTGAAGGATTGCATACAACTTTTTGTACCATATAATAGAAGTAGAATCATGCATGTAAACCAGCTGGCAGACTTGATATGTAGCCGTGCAAAAGATATTAAAAAAAAAGAAAGAAAAGAGAGCTCTCAATATCCGAAGTCCAAAGGCCCAAAATGGAGGGAATCAGACTTATCTGCCAGCCCAGCTCTGAAGTCCAGAGGCCCAAGGCCACATACGCAGCTAAGCACTGCCTTTAAGTAAGTAGGGAGCCTAGTAATCTTCCTAGAAACCAAAGGTAGTACCTTCAGAATCGTGGTACTTCATGGTGCCTGCTGCTAAGACCTAGTTTGTTGCAAAACCAAAATCAGCTATTTAGATTGGATGATCCATTCCATTTTGCCTTCCTATCTGCCTATTTTTATTCAGTGTGACCTTACTTTCCTTCAAATGAAACGGTTAGCTGAATTCTTTAGCTTGTTAACTGTCATTGTCATCAGTTATATTGAGTTGCCGATGCTAAATGTGTTGATCATATTAGTATTTGTTAAATTGTTCTTGAAAATGCATACAGGTTGGGTGCAGTGGTGGACCCAGGTCCAACCTAGAGTCACCTGGCGTGAATGTCCAAGATCCTTCCCTGCCCTGTGGCCTGTGAAGGGGGGTGGAGATGATGCAACCTAAAACAACTGTTTTTTTAGTTTAAAAGAGAGCTTTATTAACTAGGAGATGGTAGCATTACAATCAGAAGTAACTTGGTCAGACACACGCAGGTGCTTGACCCAACAAGAAGGAACTCTTGGATAATCACTGGTAGGGAGGGGGGCTTTAGTCCCGGTTAGAGAGGGGTTTAGATCTCTCAAGTCCAACCGGGACTAAAGTTCGGAGACAAAAGGCCCCCCCTTTAGTCCGGTTGGTATTACGAACCGAGACTAAAGGTGGGGCACGCCAGCACCTGCGCCCACCTCCTTTAGTCTCGGTTGGTATTTACCAACCGAGACTAAAGGGTCTCGTTTCTTTTTTTTTGTTTTTCGATTTGAGTTTATATTCTAATTGGTGTCTAACCCATATATGCACGTATACGTATTTGAACTTGTATATAGGTATATACCAGTATATATATACCATATACGCAGTTAGATTAGACTTATATAAAAATTAAACCCTATATATCTACATATATAAACTTATAAGTGTATATACACATAATATTTTATACACATGAAAATAAATTGTATTTTCTTAAACTAGTATATATACATCAAAACCCCATATAGTATATTCAAAATATCATTCAGTTCAAATTTCTTGTCTCATTTAGCTTTCCTCGGAGGTTAGTCGGTCAATTAGATGGCTGTCATAATGATGTTTTCCTTGTGGATTAACCACCTCGTCCATGAGGAATCCCACGAGAGCTTCTTGAATTGCCAAGAGACGATCCTTCTCAATGAGTGCGTCCCTTTTTATAATCCTCTGTAATTGCAAATAGGTTGATATAATACAGCAAGCGATTAAATATACAAAAAGGATAAAATGATGTATTATTAATAGGTTTATTTTACTTACACTATCATCATCCGCGTTGCCTGTGATGGTGTATGAACTCACAAACGTAGTACCCGCATAAATTATTTCCTTGCTCTTGTCTCAAACACTAAATTGCAGAGGAGAACAAAATATGAAATTGTAGTGTTATACATTTTAAATATTCCCAATCTGAAGTTGTTATTTGTATACGTATCAGAAAATCATACACCCATCTAATTTTGGGTTGAAATGCTCCTCGGTGCTTTGCAATGAACATGGTTCAAGCTCTGAGGCAAAATAATAAAAAATAAAATATGTTAGTATAAAAGCTAAATATATATATTGCATTAAAGAAAATGTCATAGATAGAACTATTACTCGTGGAATACATCTTCAGGGTCTTGGTATTCTGAGCGGTCTTTTCTCAATGAGTCATACACATTGATATTGCTATTGTCGATACTGATTATGAGTAGAACCCAGTGGAATCTGTATGCATCCTCATGGAGATTAGAATTGACTAAATAGAATTAGCAATGATAATTAGATTACAATCGTACTTACTTGAAGTTGTAAGGCAGTAGTATAAGGTTCTTGTAATGAAACTCATCTAAGTGCCTAATAATGGTCTCGACTGTTGTTTTTCGTTGGTTTTTAATCTCATCCGCGTTAACTTTTGATGGGTCCATGAAAGTAATTCTTGAATAACACTTCCTTCCCATCTCAATAAGTTGCAGGCTACACAAGAAGAGTCAAATGTTAATTAGTAGATCGGCAAATGTAATAAAGTTATTTATAAACATATGAAAATATGTCACTTACAGACACCAGGCCATCATAAGATCGGTATTCAGGGCGTCCAGATGGTAAATTTCATAGATATCAGCGAATCGGAGCCAGGCCACCTTCTCGTTTTGAAGGGCAAAATCTCCAGGTCTCACGAGCATACCAAACATCTCCAGGCCCTCAGCTGACTTCTTCAAGTACCAGTCATAAAATCTGCACATCTTAGTTGGGAGCTTGTTGACCAACTCTGGCTTCACTAGAGGTTGTCCTAGCTCAAAGCGCCATCTAAATTCTTGATTTTTATCCGCTGGTTTGTTTGTTCAAGGCCGACAAGACCACCAATAGGCAGCTTTGTTTGTTCATAAAAGCTAATGACCTGAGCCAGTTCCTCTTCACCCATGGCGTCAATAGCGTTTTGCACTTCTGAAGTGATGCCCGCAAACAAGTCAGTCTGATGGGTCGTGGATGCAGGTATTTGCTCGATGTTTCTGGCGGCCCCTGATGGTGACGCAGGAATCTCCTTGTTCTTGTCTGGGGCGGCGGTCCCCGACATCGACGCAGGAATCTCCTTGTTCTTGTCTGTGGTGGCGGTCCCCGATGTCGACGCAGGTATTTGCTCGATGTAACTATTCGATGACCCTCGCTATTTCTTCTTAGCATAAGACTTGTCCATCGAACGTTCATACTCCGTTTTCAACGGCGGTTTCCTTCTCCTTTTTGTTTCCTTATCGTGTATGAAAGCCTTGAGTCTGTCCGTACGACCTTCATTTTTTTGGCCTCCAGTTCTTCCTGTTTTCTTCTTTCTTTCGCTTTTTCAAAGAAGTCCTTGACTTCTTTCCGTACAGACCCTTCTATTTCTTCATCTGACTTTGCCTCTGCCTTTTTCTTTGCTGATCGTTTTCGTTTCTTCTTTGGTGGTTGCACCGACCTGAAAGATTGCGCTCGAGAGCTTGCGGCGAATGGTTGCTGAGGTGAATTGGGAGGGATGTCATCATCGTGATCGCTGGAGCTCCGTTCACCCGAATTGTCGTATGGTTGTTGCGGAGAAGGTGAGCGAGCAGGTAGTGCCGATGACGGCCCCGGAGACAATGGCTGCCCCGGCTCCAGGTGGTCTCTCGGAGATCCATCATTCTCGGGGATTATGACGATGTGACGTTTTGGCCATAATATGATACAGTGTAGTGCATCCTTAAGTGTCTTTTCCCCGTTACCTCCTGGGATATCTATCTCTAGATCCTCAAAATCAGGTTGGCGTATTCTCTCTACGCTAACTGAGGCGTAGCTAGGTGGAATCGGCATGCTGTGGCTCGTCTGTCTAGGAAACTGTGTGTCGGGCATACTCCCCGGGTACTCATGCAATGAAGGAAGAAGACGGAGTCCTATTAGAATTCCCCTGTAATCCTATTAGGACTCGTTCCGTGTAATCCTACTAGGACTCCTGCCTTGTAACCGACTAGGAACCCGCCCCCTGGACTATATAAAGGAGGGCCGGGTACCTAGCCGGGCACCTGATCTCAACCAACACCCAGCGCAGGGCGCCATACTTGATCCCCCAAACAGGACGTAGGGTTCGCCACCTTGGCAGCCCGAACCTGTATAAATCTTGTGTCTCGTGTCCTTGTGCATACCTTCGAGTTCTCGGTCTCCCGATCACGATCCTCACCGCACAATCTACTACCTCGGGTACCCCCTTGGTAGGTTTGCCGATCTAAAACACCGACAGCTGGCGCGCCAGGTAGGGGTGATCATCACCACCGGGCGAATTCGAAGGACCCCGTCAACAAGATCAATCTACTCGTCGACTAGCCGAGATCCACTGAAGCAAGTCGCCTTGCTCTTGTCAAAGCGGAATCAATTTTCCTACGCCGCGCTTCCGGTTGCTTCGGCACGTCACGCGACACGTCATGCCGCTCGTCGTCGACTACTCCGCGTCGCGCAGCTCGTCGCGCCGCTCGTCGTCGACTACTCCGCCTCGCGCAGGCTCGTCATCGACTACTTCGCCTCCGCGCGCGCGTCCGGTGCCTCGGCATGTCGCGCGGCTCGTCATGGGGCTCGTCGCGCCGCTCGTCGTCGACTACTCCCGCCTCGCGCGAGCACGTCGTCGACTACTTCACCTCCGCCTCGCGCAGGCTCGTCGTTGACTACTTCGCCTTCACCGCGCGTCCGGGTGCCTCGGCACGTCGCGCGGCTCGTCACGCGGCTCGTCGCGCCGCTCATCGTCGAATACTCGCGGCCGCGCGGCCCGTCGCGCCGCTCGTCGTCGACTACTCCGCGTCGCGCGAGCTCGACGTCGACTACTCCGCCGCGCACGGGCTCATCGTCGACGACTCCGCCCCCGCGCGAGCTCGTCGTCGACTACTCCCGCGTCGCGCGGCTCATCCCGCGTGTCGCCGCATCGCTCGTCGTCGATTACTCCGCCTTGCGCGGGGGCTCGTCGTCGACTACTTCACCACCACCGTGCGTCGGGTGCCTCGGCACGTCGCGCGGCTCGTCACGCGGCTCGTCGTGCCACTCGTCGTCGACTACTCCGCGTCGCGCAGGCTCGTCGTCGACTACTCTGCCTCGCGCAGGCTCATCGTCGACTACTCTGCCTCGCGCAGGCTCGTCGTCAACTACTCTGCCTCGCGCAGGCTCGTCGTCGACTACTTCGCCTTCGCCACGCGTCCGGGTGCCTCGGCACGTCGCGTGTCTCGTCACGCGGCTCGTCGCGTCGCTCGTCGTCGACTACTCCGCGTCGCGCAGGCTCGACGTCGACTACTCCACGTCGCGCGGCTCGTCACGCGGCTCGTCGCAGGCTCGACGTCGACTACTCTGCCTCGCGCTGTCGCGCAGGCTCGATGTCGACTACTTCACAACCACCGTGCGTCCGGGTGCCTCGGCACGCCGCGAGGCTCGCACGCGGCTCGTCGCGCCGCTCGTCGTCGACTACTCCGCCCGCGCGAGCTTGTCGTCGACTATTTCGCCTCCGCCGCGCGTTCGGGTGCCTCGGCGCGTCGCGCGCGGCTCGTCACGCGGCTCGTCGTCGACTACTCCGCGTCGCGCGGGCTCGTCGTCGACAACTCCGCCTCGCGCGAGCTCGTCGTCGACTACTTCGCCTCCGCCGTGCGTCCGGGTGCCACGGCATGTCGCGCGGCTCGTCACGCGGCTCATCGCGCCGATTGTCATCGACTACTCCGCGTCGCGTGGCTCATCCCGCGTGTCGTCGCATCGCTCGTCGTCGACTACTCCGCCTCGCGCAGGCTCGTCATCGACTACTTCACCACCACCGCGCGTCCGGGTGCCTCGGCACGCCGCGCGGCTCGTCACGCGGCTCGTCGCGCGCCGTTCGTCGTCGACTACTCGCCTCGCGCGAGCTCGTCGTCGACTACTTCACCACCACCGCGCGTCCGGTGCCTCGGCACGTCGAGCGGCTCGTCACGCGGCTCGTCGCGCCGCTCATCGTCGACTACTCCGCCTCGCACAGGCTCGTCATCGACTATTTCACCTCGTATGCGCGTCCGGTGCCTCGTCACGTCGCGCGGCTCGTCACGCGGCTCGTCGCGCCGCTCGTCGTCTACTACTCCGCCTCGCGCAGGCTTGTCGTCGAATACTTCGCCTCCGCCGCGCGTCCCGGTGCCTCGGCACGTCGCGCGGCTCGTCACGCGGCTCATCGTGCCGCTCGTCGTCGACTACCCGCGTCGCGCGGGCTCGTCGTCGACTATTCCGCCTCGCGCGGCTCGTCGTCGACTACTTCACCTTCTCCACACGTCCCGGGTGCCTCGGCACGCCGCGCGGCTCGTCACGCGGCTCGTCGCGAGCTCGACGTCGACTACTCCGCCTCGCGGCCGCGCGCGCGAGCTTGGACGTCGACTACTTCACCACCACCGTGCGTCGGGCGCCTCGGCACGTCGCGCGGCTCGTCACGCGGCTCGTCGCGCGCTCGTCGTCGACTACTCCGCCTCGCGCAGGCTTGTCGTCGACTATTTCGCCTCCGCGCGCGTCGGGGTGCCTCGCACGTCGCACGGCTCATCACGCGTCTCGTCGCGCCGCTCGTCGTCGACTAGTCCGCCTCGCGCGAGGCTTGTCGTCGACTACTCCGCCTCCCGCGCGCATCCGGGTGCCTCGGCGCGTCGCTTGGCTCGTCACGCGGCTCGTCACGCCGCTCGTCGTCGACTCATCCGCGTCGCGCGCGGCTCGTCATCGACTACTCCGCCTCGCGCAGGCTCGTCGTCGACAACTCCGCCTCGCGCAGGCTCGTTATCGACTACTTCGCCTCCACCGCGCGTCCGGGTGCCTCGACACGTCGCGCGGCTCGTCACGCGGCTCGTCACGCCGCTTGTTGTCGACTACTCCGTGTCGTGCGGCTCGTCGCACCACTCGTCGTCGACTATTCCGCCTCACGCAGGCTCGTCGTCGACTACTTCACCACCACCGCGCGTCCGAGTGCCTCGGCACATCGCGCGGCTCGTCACGCGGCTCGTCGTGCCGCTCGTCGTCGACTACTCCGCCTCGCGCGAGCTCGTCGTCGACTATTTTGCCCGCGCGCGCGCGCGTCCGGGGTGCCTCGGCACGTCGCGCGGCTCGTCGGCGGCTCGTCGCGCGGCTCGTCGTCGACTACTCCGCCTCGCGCGAGGCTCGTCGTCGACTACCCCCCTTCGCCTCCGCCGCGCGTCCGGTGCCTTGGCACGTCGCGCGGCTCGCCACACGGCTCGTCGCGCGCGCTTGTCGTCGACTACTCGCGCGCGCCGCGCGCGCGGCTCATCCCGCGGCGCGTCGCGCCGCGCGTCGTCGACTACTCGCCTCGCGCAGGCTCGTCGTCGACTACTTCGCCTCCGCCTCGCATCTGGGTGCCTCGGCACGTCGCGAGGCTCGTCGTGCCGCTTGTTGTCGACTACTCCGCGTCGCGCGGCTCGTCCCACAGCTCGTCGCACCACTCGTCGTCGATTACTCCGCCTCGCGCAGGCTCGTCGTCAACTACTTCGCCACCACCGCGCGTCCGGGTGCCTCGGCACGTCGCGCGGCTCATCGCGCCGCTCGTTGTCGACTACTCCGCCTCGCGCAGGCTCGTCGTCGACTATTTTGCCTCCGCCGCGCGTCCGGTGCCTCCGCGCGTCGCGCGACTCGTCATGTGGCTTGTCGCGCCGCTCGTCGTCGACTACTCCACATCGCGCAGGCTCGTCGTTGACTACTCCGCCTCGTGCAGGCTCGTCGTCGACAACTCCACCTCGCGCAGGCTCGTCGTCGACTACTTTGCCTCCGCTGCGCGTCCGGTGCCTCGGAACGTCGCGCGGCTCGTCACACGGCTCGTCGCGCGCGCTTGTCGTCGACTACTCCGTGTCGTGCGGCTCATCCCGCGGCTCGTCGCGCCGCTCGTCGTCGACTACTCCGCCTCGCGCAGGCTCGTCGTCGACTACTTCGCCTCCGCCGCGCGTCCTGGTGCCTTGGCACGTCGAGCGGCTCGTCACGCGGCATGTCGCGTGGCTCATCATTGACTACTCCGCCTCGCGCAGGCTTGTCGTCGACTACTTCGTCTACGTGGCGCGGCCGGGTGCCTCGGTACGTCGCGTGGCTCGTCGTGCCGCTCGTCGTCGACTACTTCGCCTATGTCGCGCGTCCGGGTGCCTTGGCACGTCGCGCGGCTCGTCACGTAGCTCATCGTCGACTACTCCGTGCGCCACGACTTCGTCTTGCGGCCACGCTGGCTCTACTTCAGCCACGCCGTGCGTCGCGACTACTTGTCTCGCGGCAACACTGGCTCTACTTCGAGTACGCCGCACGCCGCCACGACGTCGTCTTCCGGTCGCATCGCATCGACCATTCATATCGACTAGTTTTCCAAACTAGTCGAGAACGGCAGTCACGCCCCCAACAACTAGTCGGAATCAACTCTGACTAGTCAACTTCAGCAACAACCGTCGCGGCTCCATTGCTAACCGCCACGGCTTCATCAACAGTCTGCCCAGGCAGCAACAGCTAAGTCATTTATTTAAATGATTACTGTTTTTCTTTTTCTTGGCTTGTTCTCCTCATCATGTAGGACTACTTGCCAACTACTCATTTTTGTACGCTTCTCGGCGGGTTTTCACGGGAGCTACACTCTGCTGACTACTTTTGGGGTATATCAATCAAGTCACCACGAGTCTACTTCATCAACTCGGGGGCTATCCCTAGGAGGCAGCTTCTAAAGTCCGCTACGCGCTGCAATCTAAAGTCGACTTCTAAAGTCGCATTCTAAAGTCCGCTCCATGCGGCAACTTAAAGTCGACTCCGGTCGCATCTTCGTCTGCTTCGGTGGCATACTACGTGTGTAAGCTTCGATGGAACCTAGCTATAAGTGGCCCTCGGGTCCTGGCGATGATGGAACCTAGCGGCACGTGGTCTTCACGCTCTGTACCATGGGTCCAAGTACCCTAAGTACTCGCGCTCCGTACCTTGGGTCTGAAATCCATGGCCCAGGTACACAAGTCGACTCCGGTCGAACCTTCAAGACCACTACGGTGGCAACCGTACCTTGGGTCTGAAATCCATGGCCCAGATACACAAGTCGACTTCGGTCGCACCTTCAAGCCCGCTCTGGCGGCAACTGTATCTTGGGTCTGAAATCCATGGCTCAGGTACTCAAGCCCACTCCGGTGGCACAAGTCGACGCTAACGGTCGCACCCAAGCCCACTCCGGTGGCACAAGTCAACGCTAACGGTCGCACCCAAGCCCACTCCGGTGGCACAAGTCGACGCTAACGGTCGCACCCAAACCCACTCCGGTGGCACAAGTCGACGCTAACGGTCGCATCCAAGCCCATTCCGGTGGCACAAGCCGACTTTGGTCGCAATCTTAAGCCCGCTCCGGTGGCAAAACTACTCGTTTTCTCTGATTTTTTGCTTTTGCTTTCCAAAAAGTACTTTTCATTTTTTGCATCTTAAGTCCACCCCGCGTGGCACAAAGTCGACTACTGCAGTCGCATCTAAAGTCCGCTTTACGCGGCAATCTAAAGTCGACTTCTTCAGTCGAAACTCAAAGTCCGCTCCACGCGGCATCCTAAAGTTGACTTCGGTTTTCAAGTCGCATCTCAAAGTCCGCCGCGCGGCACAAAGTCGACTACGGTTTTTAAGTTGCATTCTAAAGTCTGCACTGCCGGCATCTAAAGTCGACTTCGGTCGCATCTAAAGTCCGCTCTGATGGCATGGCTACTTTTTAAGCTACACGGTTCGACGCCAAACTACTATTCGGAATCTCTCCAGCTCGGGGGATGCACTCAAATTACTACTCGAGGATGACTCCAGTAGACTTCGCTTGCTCTCAAGCTCGGGGGCTTCGTACCAACAACTACTCGACGTGGCTCATATGGCTCACTTATCTCAGGGGCTACACACTGCAAGAGTACTCAGATGATGGCTTTCACGAACACTGAAGACCCTTGGATTGATTAACTAGTCATTTCAAGGCTCGGGGGCTGCTATGCTACACCCATCATTCAATTTTTTCAAGACGGAAGATTCGAAATCAAGATTGACCCTCAGATAGAGTCTGCAACTCAACCTAAGGCTCGGGGGCTACTCCATATGGAGTGCGATTTTGCAACCGCACTTCCATATAATCTCGATGTCAAGACTGATGAGCTGGACCACCTTCCAGCCTCGTGGCAGTTCAAGTACTATTGAAGACTTCTCCAAGCAGTACTCGAGGACGCTCAAGAACTACTCGAAGAGGCTTCAAGACCACTCGAACTACTACACTCGACTACAATGTGCTCGGGGGCTTGTCGGGCATACTCCCCGGGTACTCATGCAACGAAGGAAGAAGACGGAGTCCTATTAGAATTCCCCTGTAATCCTATTAGGACTCGTTCCATGTAATCCTACTAGGACTCCTGCTTTGTAACCGACTAGGAACCCGCCCCCTGGACTATATAAAGGAGGGCCGGGTACCTAGCCGGGCACCTGATCTCAACCAACACCCAGCGCAGGGCGCCATACTTGATCCCCCAAATAGGACGTAGGGTTCGCCACCTTGGCAGCCTGAACCTGTATAAATCTTGTGTCTCGTGTCCTTGTGCATACCTTCGAGTTCTCGGTCTCCCGATCACGATCCTCACCGCACAATCTACTACCTCGGGTACCCCCTTGGTAGATAGCCGGTCTAAAACACCGACACTGTGCAAAAGCACTTCCGTCCACCACCTGAGAATAAATATTTAATTAGTTACTATTAGCATTGTGAATGCAAGTCCACAAAAATCAAAGTAATATATGCAAGTCCACCATCATTTTGATGTTACCGAATGGCTTGTGAAGCTCACATCCGGTGCGCCGACAGATGTCATCCATAGGGTACCGTTGGTTGTCCACTTGAACTCCTTCTATTGCCAAAGTTAACATAACACATTATGCATTATGTATTTATATACAAAAGTTTGGAATACAATTTCTAATTTGAAACTCAGGTTTACTTCAAATCTACTTGATTCTCTTCTCAACTCTCTGATTATTTTAAAGGAGATTCGTGAGTTTGTAAGCATCGCACATGACCAAGTGTCTGAAACACATTTATTTTTTTACCACGGTCTCCGCATACGGTAACATGAGACATCGACAAGTATCATGATTTCCAAACTTTTTTATTTTTATATAATTTTAATACAATTATTCTACACTTTCCTGTTAATATTTTATGTTCAAGATGTTCGAAATTTACTTCCATCTCCTGGATATGGCCTTCCACAGGAGTAGATAACATGAATATCATTTTTTGAATAACTTTGTGTCATTACTTAAAGTAGTTGAAGTTAAAATTTGAATTATTCTAGAAAATTTATTTTCTTGCAATATCTTAATAAAATATATAGAAAAACAACGATAAAAATACCAAAACTTAACAGTAACGACATCATAATGTATGCGCAGAGATAAAAAAAGTTTAGCTGCTAAATTAAAAAAAAATCCATATTTCTACAGAGTGCCCCCATACTGGAATTTTTTTATATATATTTTCTATCTCGATTTTGCAAAACTATATGGTCCGCCTGAAATTTTGCACAACTATACATCTGCCCCCATGGCCCACAGCGTCAGGGACCGCGCGCCACGACCACTACAAGAAATCCTTTGATCTATGACGAACTTCTCATGACCATCTCAGATTTCGTCATAGATCGCACTCCATCCATGACAAACGGTCTGTTTTCGTCATAAATTCACACTGATGGATATGAAGCCCGATAAGAAGTCCAAACACTATGATGATGTGTCAATTTCGTCACAGATCACAATGCATCCATGACAACAATCAGATTTCGTCATAGATAATGTGGGAAAATAAATAGAGTGAGTGTATGAAATAAAAGATTTCGTCATAGATAATGTGTGAAAATAAATAGAGTGAGTGTATGAAATAAAATAGAAAAAATGGAAATAAAAAACTGCAGAGATTTTGATTAGAACCATGGACCTCATGGTTCCCTAGAGCCACCCTTTGCCACTATGCTACAGACCATTAGTTGAATTTTGGTTGCATCCATCTATTTTGTAATAACACAGGCAGCCCCGCGCCACGTCAGCTGGCAGCCCCGCGCGGTCTCGCGTGCAAACAAGTCAGCAACGCCACGTCAGCCGCCACCCCCCCCCCTCGCGCAAGGAGTTTCGAACCGGTGACCTCAGGGATAGACTGAGGCCTCTTTACCACTATGCTACTTGCAGGTATGTGACTGTGTTGTTAAACATAGTTTATATATACAAATATGTTGTGTCGAAATATTCCCCAACCCCGTGACCCTCTCTGCTTCATCCCGCCGCCACCATTCAGCATCGAAGTCAACCGAAATCCCGCATCGCCGCCTGCGTGGCAGGCCATCGCCGCCGGCGTGGCGGGGCCATTGCCGCCGATGATCCCTCAAGGGCACAAACAGATCTGAAGCAGAAGCTTCAAGTACATCGGTTGTTGTTGTTGTTGCATGCGTCGGTCTTTTGCTGCGGCCGACGACGCTTCGACGACACGGCGCGGCCACCCCTGCCTCCATTGCTGCGCAACACTGGTGCTTTCCCCGCCCGAGCCATCTGAAGCGTCCCCTCATCAGAGATGACTAAATGTGACACAAATACCAGTCCCAGTAGGCTGGTAACACATTTATTACAACAGGTGGAATCAGTCTTTTACATCACTGCGACACAGAGGGCACGGTAGTGCCAACGCTACAAGGAACAACACCAATGCTAAAGACCACACTACAATAGCAAAGGCTTCCATAGCCTCCTCAGAGTACCACACCATGGAAGCTTTCGGTAGGGCCACGGGTACACGAGCATGGTTGGGTGTAGGGCAACGACCTACTCAACGTCTTCGGGAATGTAATCGGGATCCTCCTCTCGTAAAATAGTTAGTAAAACAAGGGTGAGCACATACGTACTCGAAGAAATCCAACCCCACCCACGGAGGGGCTTATAAGCGTGAATCATGCATAAGGTATAACAAGGATCGAGTTATGGTTCATTTTGCAAACTTACTCGGGCGGGGGTTCATTTCAAAAAGGTTTTCGTAAATCATTTTCATAACCCAAGTAACTCAAATGTTTTAGGTAAACCACTGTGGAACTACCGGACTTCCCGCCCGTCGTAGCCCGTGCACACACCCACACACACATCACCGAAAACAACTCACGCCAGAAAACATCCCATCCCAAACACTAGTTTTTGTGACCACGCCGTGACTCGTCCAATACCGTGGACACGGCTATTCGAATAGGTTTGACACTCTGCAGAGGTTGTACATCTTTACCCACAAGTAGGGTACCATCACACGGACACCTCAGCGCCGGTACGAATCCTATCATAGCCATTACCCACCTTAGCTAACGCTACGAGCCACCACGGAAGAACCCAAGGGGTCTTACCACATAACCGGGGCGTACCTCACACAGAGCGTACCCCTGTTCCTTGGTCCCCCGCTGCTCACCCGCACACCAGATGGCAAGTAGATTAACTAGTGGGGTTTATGCTAAGCCGTTGCCACATACAACGGTCGAGTGGTTGTACGGTGACTTGGGTTAGGTGAGATGTCACGCAACCCGGTCCTTAACCGACAAGATGGACAACTCCCAACACGCCCAACCACACAGGTACGAGCTCACCCATACTCCTGACACACACGTCCATCCCGTCTACCCAATTCTTTACTCATTTTCCAAACATATCCCCCTTTTTGTTTTTAAATCACTCACACATTTGAAATCACGCACACATTTGTAAAGCAAACCTTTAGGCCAAAACAAGTTTCAATCATAGCAATCAAGGGTGGCTATCCTACCATGTTTTGCAGTAAAACAATATGCAATTTATAAAACGGGTATAGGGTATATTTATAAAACTAGGACAGAAGCATGCATCAAAGGATGAGGGTGAACTTGCCGTCTTCGAAGTCTTCGGGGAGTGCCGGCTCGACGTTCGGGGCTTCGGGCTCTGCTCGCAGTAGTTGGCTTCGATCTCTGGCTCGGGATACCTTCCTCCGTCTACTCCGTCGGCTATAGCGCACACACAGGCAAGCAAGCAATATTAGCACATATGTTTCCGGCCGAGCTCGGGGGGGGGGGGGGGGGGGGAGTGAGCGGAGAGGGGGTATATAAGCCCTAGGGGTTGGTTCGGCAGGGGGTACTACTGGGAGAGGTGCGGTAAAGTTTGGATTTAATCGGGAAATGAATCACCGAGTTAAAGAGGGGTTAAAGGGCTAAGGACCTATTAGCAATTTCTACTAATGGTAAAAGGGGTGATTATGCTAATATAACCTTGGTTAGGGCCATGTTGTAAATTATTTAGGGTGTAGCAGTATTTAATTCATTAGTTATTGATTCAGGGGCTATTTGAAAAGAATAAAGAGAGAGAGGGAATAGGGCTCGGGTTTAGAAGGAAAAGGGGAAAACGGGGGGGGGGGGGGGGGGTTTGGCAAAATAGCCCCCTTCATCCCCTTCCTTGCGAATAGACAGAGACAGGGGAGGGCCGGCCGCGCGGGGCGCCTCGGTCCGGCGGCCGGACGGCGTCTCCCAGGGGCCGACGGCGGCCGGGGGCGAGGGGAAAAGAAGGAGGAGGGCGAGGGCTTTCCACTACCGTGCTCACCTTGGCTAGGGATGGCTTGAGGAGGTGCCTCCGCGGCAAGGGGCGGCCGATGGCGGAGATGGGCGGCGGCGGCGCGGTTGAGCTTGAGGAAAAGGGGAGGGAGTTGCTGTGAGGCGTTGGTGTTGAGGTGCGGCGGCTTGGGGAGGCGCTGGCCCTTTTTATAGGCGGCGGATGGCGGTTCGGGGGAAGATTTTTCCCCGGCGAGCTCGACTTCGGCGAGCTCGAGCAGCTTCGCGAGGCGGCGACCGGCGATGCGACGGCTCGTGCTGCTGCGGTCAACTTCGTGCGGGAGAGTTAGGGGCGCGGGGGGGCGGCGGGGCGCGCGGCGCGCGCGCGCGGAGGCGACGGCTCGGCGGGTCGTCGGGCGCCCGGGGGAGAGGTCCCGTCGCGGCCCGTGCTCGAGCAAAGGAGGAGAGGAGGCCGGCGCGGTGGCGTGTCGGGAGGGTGGCGCGGTCGGTGCGCGGCCACACGGGCCCGTGTGGCGGGGCGGGCACGCCGGCCGGCCCGGCCGGTCAACGGCGCCGGGCGCGCGCGCGCGGTTGCGGGGAGGCGGAGGAGAGGAGGAGGGGGGGACCGGTGCGGTGGCGTGTCGCCGGCCGGCGCGGGCCCGTGCGCCGCCGGCCCGGATGGTCCACCGCGCCGCGGCGGTCGCGGGCCCCGGTCGGCCGGTGTCGTGGCGTCGGTCGGGGGCGCGGGATCCTGGCCGCGCGGGAGGAGGAGGAAAGGAGGGAGAGAGAAGAAAGGAAGAAGGAGAAGGAAAAAGAAAAGGAAAGGAGAAAAGAAAAAGAAAGAGGGGGAAGAAAAGAAGAAAAAGGGAGAAGAAAAATAGAAAAAGAATTTGGAAAAGTTTTAGAAAATTAGGAAAAATGTTAGGGAAATTAGAGGAAGGGTTTTGCGGGGTTTCCCGTGTTTCGGCGTCGCCGCGTTTTCCGGACGCGCGGTGATGGCGAGGCGGGACCGCCGGCGGGACCGCGTCGTGCGCGGGATTCCCGCACGGTGGCCGACCGCGGCGTTGGGAAGGCGCGCATGGGTGCCGGCTCGGGTGTGGGCGGTGCGGCGGGATTCGCGGCACGCGCGTCGGGGTGAGAGGGGGGGGTACAGCGACTAGGGTTTGGAGGGTAATTGAGCTCGGCTGGATAATTTTGAAAACACGCGTGATTTATTTGGTGATTTATTAGGAGCTAAAAACGCGGGCGTTACACCATCCCTTCTTCCCCACCTAAACACCGACGCCACTTCTTCAGCATCTGAACACCAGGTTTCAGGAGAAGGTAAATCTGAACACCCTTGTTCTTGGCTTTGTTGAATGTAAGTTTAGAATTAGTACAAAATTTTTGATGTGTGTTTTTCTGCAATGTTTGATTAGATGGATCGAAGTTGGGTGCATGACAAAGTTTTTAGCTCAGTTTACATGGATGGTGTGAAAGAATTCATGACCTTTGTTAGAGGGAAATTTGGTGACAATGTTGAAATTTTGTGCCCATGCAGTAGATGCCTCAATCAAAAGTACCTAAGTCAGACTGTTGTTAACAAACACATGATGATGAATGGCATGGACAGTTCTTATACTAAATGGATTCATCATGGAGAGGATTTCAATGTGAATATCACTGAATGTGTTCCTGTTGTTCATAACGACAGTGATAATGGTTCCACAGATGAGATAGGTGTGACAGAGGATGACAACAATGATGTTGATCATTGGGAAGAAATTTTAGGAGACCTACAGACTGGAGCAGAAGAAGAAAGAGAGGCTGGAGAAAATGAGGATGCCGATACAGGAACTCAGGATCAAGAGCCATTTTTCAAAATAGCCATGAGACAGGCAAAGCGTATGCTTTATCCCGGTTGTACCAAATTCTCAAGATTCTCTTTTGTGGTAAAGCTCTTGCATATGAAGTCATTATACAGGATAAGCAATTCGGCTTTTACGGCAATTTTGAAGCTATTGATTGAAGCATTTCCGGAATACAATACACTCCCAAGATCCCATAGTGAAGCAAAGAATATTCTAAAGGAATTAGGTCTTGGGTATGAATCCATACATGTGTGCTACAACAACTGTGTGTTGTTTAGAGGAGACAAATATGGCAAGCTTGACAATTGCCCAGTTTGTGAGGTCTCTAGATGGAAAGACCCAGAAATGAAGAAGATTCCACAAAAGGTGTTGCGGCATTTTCCTTTGGCACCTAGGCTAAAAAGGATGTTTGCAACAAAAGAAGCATCAGAAGAAGCGCAATGGCACATGAAGAAGCGGAAGTCCAGTGAGAAAGAAATGAACCACCCAGCTAATGGTGAAGCATGGTGCGAATTTGATCTAGAATATCCTAAATTTGCAGAAGATGGAAGAAATATTAGACTTGGACTTGCTACTGATGGGTTCAATCCCTTTTCAGAAAAGAACTCAAAGTACAGCACGTGGCCTGTTTTTGTTATGCCATACAACCTTCCACCTTGGGCATGTATGCAAGAGTCAAACTTCGTGATGGCTTTGCTTATTCCAGGTCCTACATGTCCTGGGAAGGACTTTGATGTATTTTTGGAGCCTCTCATAGAAGATTTACTTGAGCTTTGGAAGGGTGTGCGCACCTATGATGCACTTACAGGGAAACCATTTAATCTTCGTGTTGCAGTCTTGTGGTGCATCCATGACTACCCAGCTCTGAGCACTCTTTCTGGGCGTACCACAAAAGGATATTTTGCCTGTATTCATTTTGACAAGCACCCTCTTTCATTTCGGCTAAGGAGCAAAATTGGGTATTTTTAGCACTTCCGTTTCCTTCCAAAAGGACACCGTTTGCGGAGAAACAATGAGTTTGCTGGACTGTTTGAGAGTAATGAAGCACCTGGTAAATTCTCTATGGAGGAGTTGTTGGCTGAATTGGAAAAAGTTAAAGATGTTAAACCTGGGAAGAAGAAACGAGAATGTGGGAAACGAAAGCGTTCAGACATTAAAAGCAGTAATCCAAAAGGTCCTAGAATTTGGAGCCGGAAGGTTGGCTTGTGGAAGTTACCATATTGACCAAAGTTGAAGCTGAGACATAATCTCGATGTCATGCATATTGAGAAAAACATATGTGAGAACTTTATTGGGACAATTCTGGGCATAATTGGGAAGACAAAAGACACAAGTAAAGCTAGGATGATTCTAAAAGATTTGGGAATTAGATAGGAGCTACAATTTAAAGAGGATGGAGAGTCATGTGAGATGCCTCGTGCTCGATATACCTTGTCCCCAGAAAAATGGAAGGCCTTTTGTGACTTTTTAAAGAATGTTAAGGTCCCAGATGGGTTCGCTTCGAACGTCTCAAGATGTGTAAGTGCTGATGGAACAAAGTTACAAGGGCTAAAAACACGACTGTCACATTCTGCTGCAAAGAATTTTACCAGCTGCCTTGAGAGGGTTTGTGGACAAGGATATCTATGAAGCAATAGCGGAGTTAGGAAAGTTTTTCAGAGAGCTGTGCAGCAGAACCCTAAACAAAGATGTTCTAGTTCAAATGAAGGAAGAGATCCCTATAATTTTGGTGAAGCTTGAAAAAATTTTCCCCCAGCTTTCTTTGATGTGATGATGCACTTAGTTGTACATTTACCTGATGAAGCATTGCTCCGAGGTCCTGTGCAATATGGGTGGATGTACCCAATTGAGAAGCGGTTGTATACCTTGAAGCGCTATGTGAGGAATAGGGCGCGACCAGAAGGTTCAATTGCCGAGGCATATATAGCTGAGGAATGCCTGACATTTTGCTCAAAATACATGGAAGGTGTTTAAACAAGATTTAATCGGCCTCCAAGAAATATAGGTTTTTCTGATGAAGAAGCCTATCATGTTGGTGTTTTTGGCCATGGAGTGCATTTTACTTTTGCACCTGACAGACTGTATGATGATGGTGGCTTTGATCAAATGGTGTGGTATGTCTTGAGCAACTGCAGTCAGGTTAACAAATATGTTCAGTATGTTACAACTATTGACTTATGTTTCCTTTGCAGACTTTTACAAATATGCTGAGAGCGCAGAAGCTAATTTCTATTTTTTTCTTTGCAGGATGTTCAGAGATGAATTGGAGAGGGCAGGAGTGCCTAACATTGATAAAACGCTTAGGCGAGGATTTCAGAATTGGTTCAGAAACCATGTCAGTACAATTTACTTGATTTTTCTGGTTTTTTAGATAACATATTTTACAATTGCTTCTAATATACTTGCTACATGTATGTGACAGATTTTTATGTTGCGAAATAGCAAAGAAGAACAGATAGATGAAGACCTCTTTTCCTCGGCATGTCGTCCTGATTACAGAGTGAAAAAATATACTCCCTCCGTCCTGAAATATAAGGCATTCTAGGATTTTTAGGACAAATTAAAAAGGTAGGAAAATGTCACATATACCCTTAGCTAATGATAATTCAAGGTAAGTTTTCTAGTTAACAAGTGCAATATTTGGTAAGTCTTTAATTGAGTTGATTAAGTACTTACCAAAAACTCCTAGGATGCCTTATATTTGGGGACAAATTTTGAACCCTTGAATGCCTTATATTTCAGGACGGAGGGAGTACTTCATGCATAGTGAATGGTGTGTGGTTAACACTGCTGAACGTGACAAGAACAAGAAAACTCAGAACAGTGGAGTATTGGTACAAGGGTCCAACACTGCTGATCAGATGATTGATTTTTATGGAACTGTAAAAGAGATAATTCAGTTAGACTATAACGGTGAGGACAAGTCAGTAGTTCTATTCAAATGCGATTGGTTTAAACTTGATGGGAAGAATAGTGGAGTTAAATATGATGGATTTTTTAAAAGCATCAATGTTGGTAGTCTGTAGTATAAGGATGGTTCTTTAATCTTGGCCACTCAGGCTAGGAAGATCTTCTATTTGCTGGACACTAAGTTGGGTGACAAGTGGCAAGTTGTTCAGACATTTGATCATAGGCATCTTTACAATGTAAGTGAAACTGATTCTCCACAATATAATGCTCCTGCATATCAAGAAGATGAGTGTTTTGAAGCTGATGGTGGACGACGAGTAGTATCAGACAATACCTATGAGCAGCCTTTAAATAGAGAGGACGAACCAGCCCTTGTGTTTCAAGCTTCTGAAATTGCCAGGTTGGTGAAAGAAAGTAACAAAGATGTGCATGAGAGTGATGGCGATGATGAAGACGGTGAAGAAGATGACACGTTGCTGGAGTACTGCAGCGATGAAGAAGGAGGTGGTGCAATGGAGGTTGACAGTGATGATGAGTAGCTATTTGTTCAATTTTATTTAGAGATGAGCTATAATTTTAGTTATATGTAATCCAATATGACTTGTGATTTGATGATGTTTAGTTGTGTAATCAAACATTATGCCTTTTTATGCACCAAACCATGTTATCTCATTGCTTTTATTTGCATTGGCTTGCTTCACATCGGTGGAGAAACTGTGTGCATTTCTGGACAGTAATTAACAGTAATTAATTATGTGCCAACCTTTTCCATAGCATACCATTTCCCACAAAGCATACCTTTTTTGAGTAGCGCAGTGGTTTGTCTTAACGGGCCGCAAGTAGGAGACCCTGGGTTCGATACCCAGTGGCCTCACCTTTTTTTCCAAAGCATACCTTTTTTCCATAGCATACCATTTCCCACAAATATTATATTCTTAATTAACCTTATACATACAAATATATTTTTTATATTCAATATACTACATATAAGTTTTTTGGTACAACTTTCAAGAACTTTTGAATCTATTTACTATTTTAAACTGATTAAATGAATTCCTGCAATTAATGCAACCATCTCGAAATTAATTGCAATTTAAACTACATGTGTCTCAATTAATGTACAAAAAATTCCTAAAAAATAGTTCTTGATAACATCTATTCATTAATATCTCATATCTTGAAAATATATTGAAATTTCAAATGTTTGGTAGCGAAAATTTGTACTTCTACTTCCATCTTTATTAAAAATTAATGGTAATAATATCTAAATGTTCTCCAAAAATTCTGGAAATTGGAATATAGTCATTGTAGGGGTATTGAAGATTGAGAATAAAGTTTCATAACATTTCGACAAAAATAACTATACATTCTTCACAAACTAGAGAGGTCTCTCACATTGTTTCATGCAACTCAACTCAAACTTTAAGATTTCTAACACCTTATGACATGCCCGAACTTGTATACACTTCAAATCTTAACAAGACCTCATATTGACCATATAAATAGAAAATATGAACTTACATTAGCAATTGGTATGGCAAAACATGTTTTTTGAATTTTCCATTTAGTTAGAACAAAACATGACATATGAAACAAGTCAGTAAATAGCAATTAACATACATACAAATAGTACCTAGTTAAAGAGAGAAATTTTAGAAAAAAACTAGAAAAAACCAACCAATTTGGAGCTATTGTGAGGGAGAAATACCAATTACAAATATTAATTAGGAATCAAAAAGAGAAAAATAAAACATTCATGTGTAGCCTCATGAACATCAATCATGCGGTGTGCACCAAGTCACACACGCATGGCCCCACTCGCACCACTCACTGCACGTCAGTCACACACATTCACCGACACATGGGACCCTCTCAGATGGACCCCAATCGTCATGCTGCAAATCCTCTCCTCGGTTTGGGCGGTAGACGAAATCGAGACCCGCCAGCGAAACCCACTCCCACGGCGAAATGACCGTAATACCCATACATCTCAACAAAGTTTACACACAACTTTGGAGGCATCTCGGTAATTTCGCATATGAAGGCCAATATCCTAGCATCTCCTCCCGCGGCCCCAATCTCATTTCGTTGGCTCAGCAAACCTGCTACCCCCAAACCCTAGCATCTCCTCCCACCGCCCCCAAACCCTAGAATCTCCTCCCGCCGCCAACCCTAGCATCTCCGCTGACGGCCACCGGCCTCCGCATCGCCGCCTTCAACGGCATCTCCACATCCTCGACGACGGCCCCCGACCCCATCTCATTCGATGGCCCCCGATGGATTGAACGAAATCTCCACCACGACACCGTCGCCGCAAGGGTCCCTCCTCTACCACTTCGTCAACTCAAGAGGCAACCTGCTGCCACCTGCACCAGCGCCGGTTCAGGATGCCCCAGCGACCTCCACCGTCACAACTGCAGGAAGCCAAAGCCCAAGAAAAGACCAAGAGACCGAAGAAGGTTCAAGAATTTTAGATGCCAGGTTTGTGTCAGCTCACTTGCTTGCATGCCTGATTGATTTTGCACGCCATAGTTTCATGAGCGATTTGGATTTTGCTTGATTGGCATATAGATTCAATTTTTCCTAAAGATACTAGTCTTGTAGATGTTGGCATGGCACCCCTGAATGTTACCTGAATTTTTCACCCCTGAATGGCACCCCTGAATGTTGCCCTGAATGTTGCCTGAATGTTGCCTGAATGTTGGCATGGCACCCCTGAATGTTGCCTGAATGTTGGCATGGCACCCCTGAATGTTGCCTGAATTTTGCCTGAAGATACTAGTATTGTAGATTCAATTTTGCCTGAATTTACTGAAGGTTGGTTGGCACCCCTGAATGTTGGCATGTTCTAGTAAGGTTTGGCATTAAATTAGCTGATGGGAATAGATGAATTGAATGGTTGTAGCACCAGCTTGCTGCTCTATCTCACATTGGTTAAGCTCTACTAGTCGCACCCTGTTAGGATTGTTCAGTTGTACATTGACTGTTGTAATTGTAAGCATGATCTAGATGGATATTAGGTCTGTAGTGGCATGTTTTTGCAAAGAGCTCTGAATTCTGATGCTGCATTTTTTTTATTCTTTTATCATAGCACATCCAGTGGAAGAGTATGTACAGCAACGCTACATGACATGTATGCAGAACAGTAAAAGGCTTAAGGATCTTGGAATTATTGTACCAAGCATCTATCCAAATAATAGTGGCAGAACCAAGAATAAACCACATTGTAAAAGTAATGAAGACTCTGGATCTGAGTACGATCCTTCCCATGATGATGCTGGTGAAGATGTCATTGGTGATGACAATGCTAAGGTGCTTATTCTGCTATCTTTTCAAGGCTTAATTTGTTGTTTGCTTCAATATTGGATATTATTCTATCCATACTTCCATTCTCGCAGGGATCTAAGGAGAAGACTTGCAGAGGGAGAAACACACAAAGTTGAGATGGCACTTGTGCGGTGAAATTTCAGTCTCGTAAGAGGGTTTGTGCAGAACAACCACAAAATGATAGAACAACAAGGCCGAAGAAAAGTGTTGCTCAGCCTAATGCAATTCCGACACCACCTTTCAGGGATAATGATGGAACCCAATCTGCTGTTGAAGGCTAGTTCTATTACCATGTCACTTATTATTAATAATCTTGCTTTGACTATCTAATGACTGCACGCTGACTTGTTTACATTTTTTAGGTTTCGACCTTGACCAACTTGATGACAATAGCCACTCAACCAATGGATGTGATGCCATGGGTGATGGACCTGATGTGTGCATTACTCATCCTGGTGGTGAAAACCAGATAACCACCAAAGGTGAGTGTTTTTTCGTTTATTTGCCATATTGTGCATTGCCTCGTTTGTTTGGTGAATGTATTCTTATTGTGTGCAATTTTTAGACGGTTCTACCCAAAATGAGGACAACATAGGTGATGGACCTGATTGCATTACTCATCCTCGCGGTCACAACTGGCTTACCAATATAGGTGATAGGTTGCTCTATTGATCAATTCAACTTGTTTATTTAATTCAACTGTGAGCTTGCATCAATTTTTCCTTAAGCTTACTGATTGCAACTTCAATGTGCATTTGCATTCAGGAAAGAAGCGAAGGGAAAGAGGAGTTAACATGGACATGGTCTTCAAAGTTTGACTAGAGCTCGGCGTTCAAAAATTCCAGTAGTCATAACTGAAGAGAACATAAGGCCCCTGGTTCCTCTAGTTGCTGCAAAGTATGCAACAGAGTGCAACATTGCAGTGAGGAACCATATTCCTATCCTCACACACTGGAAGGAGTACAATAAACAGCCAGCAATAGTGGAGCAATTTCTTGCAATACTTTATGTAAGTACCTCCCCCCACATTTATAGACTTTTTTGAGGTTTCTATTGGCACTTTATCTCAGTTTAGTTTATGAGCTTGAACAGATTGTGTACTACAATTTTATTTGTTAGGAACCATGTGCCATATGTTACTAGCCTCTTATCTAGTTGTTTTCACTAGATTCTGTGCAAGTTTTGTCACTGCATTTTAGATAAAAGCCACATTCCTACACAGTTATCTTTTTCTTCCAACTTAAGAAATTCTCAGATATGTGGCTTGTTACAACATTTGCAACCAGCTTATCATTTTCACAAATATGACCTTACACTTCTTTTTCCATCTCAATAGGCAAAATTTGACATTAACACAAGTGATCCAGTAGTTAAAAAAGGTTGTAAGGAGGTGATGAAGTCTGCTATTCGCCAACAAAGATACAAGCTGAAGCAGGTGTTCTTTGATCCTTATCTTGTACACTTGGTTAGGAAAACGTCTCTAGTCAAAGCAACCAGTAATGAACAGTGGATGGATCTTGTGGAGCTATGGAAAACTCCCAAGAAGATGGTACTTTTCCTTAATACCAAACTACTTTGCTTTGTACATGCTAATTTTGCAAGCAGCTTACATGTATTGTGACTGTTGTAGAGGGCATGCCTAGCAGCTAAAGAAAATCGAGGAAATGTGAAGTTCCATCAAACTACTGGTTCTTGTAGTTACCCTGTTACTGTGGAAAATCTGGTAAGATTGTATATCCATTTTGTTGAACTGTATGCTGTTTTTTCAGTTCATGCTCAACCAAGATTGTATATCCATTTTTTTGAACTGCATGTTGTTTATTGTACAAAATCTGATTCTTACATATCAGTTCATGCTCAACGAATATAAATGTCTACTTGTTTTTCAGGGAGATGAGTATAAGGGTAAAGAGACTGATGCTTTTGAGTTGTTCAAGCTATGCCACTATAGCAAGATAAAGAAAGGATACACGCCTGTTGTACAGTTGGCTATTGTAAGTCAGCATTCTAATGGTGCTCTTTATTAGCTAAGCTTGATTTCAACATCTCATGATCCTGAACCATGTTTGCTGCTTGTTTGCTTGCTAGACTGATATGGAAAACCAACTGTCTACATCAATGGAAGGTGAACAACAACCCAAGTCTGCAACTGAAGTTGTGTCTGATGTGCTGGATAAAAACACAAAGAACAATAAGTTCCTTCCGAATGTGGGCATTAACATTGTGCGGCAGCGTAGGCGTGGTTTGCCTATACTTGAAGATGAACTAGAAGTGGAGAAGAAGAAAAATGCTGAGCTTCGGTCAGTTGTTGACAGCCAGCAAGAGAAAATTGACAGCCAGCAAGAGAAAATGGATGATCTGTCAAGTCAAGTGATGGTGAGTCAGAAGAAGCAAGCCGAGTTGGAGGCAAAACTGGACCTTCTCCTAAATACAAATCAAGGCAACTAAGCGGCAAGATGGTATGGTACCTTTTGGTGGAACTTTGCAGGAACCGAACTGTGCAGTGGGCAACAACTGGTGTTTTGACCAAACTTGTCTATCTTGTGTTACTCGTGTTTTGATGGTGATATCCCGGTACTTTTGGTGATATCCCGGTACTTTTTGGTGATATCCTGGTACTTTTGATGGTGATATCCCGGTAGTTTTGATATTTTGCTCTTTTTGGTGATATATGGTGATCTCAGGCCGAGATTTTTATGTCATGCTAGACCTAAAAAGATTTGATTTGTTTTTCGGGAATCATAGCTGTTTTGAAATGTATGACATGTGCCTGGAATGAATATGGGTTCTTATTGCAATCTATTTGGGTTGGGCTGTAATGTATTTGTGGGCTGAAATTCATACGCAGCGAAAAAAATCAGACCAGATTAAGGCCCATATTCAATTCGGCCTGTTAAAAAAATACGACGTCATCAATGCCACATTTTCTACCACGTGGCAGCCACAATATGTGCCACGTGTCAGCCACAATATGTGCCACGTGTCAGCCACAAAATCTGCCATGCGGCAGCAACAAAATCTGCCACGTGAGGCCCCACGTGGACGCCATGTCATGTGCCACGTGGCGCTCATGTCAACAATTGCCACATCATCTGCCACGTCATCTGCCACGTCCTCATCCACGTCAGCTTCCAACTCATCATCCATGTCATCTACGAGTGATGTGGCAAGTTAATCTATGATGGTCACCTTTCGTCATAGATTTTGGGCTTCGGGATGGGTTCAATGGGCTTTAGACAAATCTATGACGCCATTAGAACGTCATAGATCACGTTAATCTATGACAAAAATCTTAGTTCGTCACAAGGCTTAATCTATGACGCTCAATACATGATGAAATGAAATTTTGTCATAAAAGCCGTTTTATGACGATTTTTCACTGATCCATGACAAAAAATCACCGTCATAGACCGCCACATTTTTTGTAGTGGACATTAGGTCACTGACGTCGTTCTTACCGTCGTGGGCCACGACGTTAGGTCCCTGGCGTCGTTCTTACCGCCGCGGGCCACGACGTTAGGTCCCTGACGTCGTGGGCTACGGCGGTAGGAGCCTACCGCCAGGCGGCAGCGTGGCCCTCAGGTAACGCCGCAGGCCACGGCGGTATGTATGGACCTACCGCCGTGCGCTGCGGTGGTAGGATTTTTTTGTAAATTTCAATTTTTGAAGCATTGATAAAACGACGAACCATTAATACTTAACGACGAATTTAGATAAACAGTTACAACATTTGCAATGGCACGTGCGACACAATTACCCTAACTTTGTGCCGCTGCGGCTAGTCCTAACATGCCTTAGGGAATTTAGATAAACGATTACAACAATTGTAGTCTAGTTGTACGAATAGTACCCGGAGAACCCGGACATCATAGACCCGCCAGAGTGCTGGGAGGGCATGTAGTACCCCGACGGGGGTGGAGTTGGATCAGATGGTGGCGGGGGTGGATTTGCTGGTGGAGTGTTGTCCTTTTCGTGGCACGGACAACAACAGTACTCATCCTCACAGCCTGTGTTCGTCTTCACCACCATTGGTCCGGTCATCGGTCCATCGTCGTCGTTGGTAGATGTCGGATCTGGAGAAGCCAATGCCGACGCGAGTTCTTTCCTCAGGTTGAAGATGACAACATCCTCGAGGTAGTTGATGTACTCTTGATACGGGTGAATAGCTAGGGGATCCACCCATTGCACGAAACCGCAGTTATCTGGTTGTTCAGAGTATTGCAGAAACCGTGATTACATTAGTAAATCAGAAAATGATGGAAGGACAAAGGGCAAGGAGTTTTGCTTACCCATGCTCGTGAGTAATGCCAGAAGCGTCGACCAGAGTTGTCCCATCCTTGATAAACCTGCATCACACAGAACTCACCGTGTGCACACCTTGGCCAGTTCACCATTTGATTTGGTGTGTACTTTCTAACATCACACATGGATTTAAAATTTCTCTTGTCTAAGACTGGAAAATTGTTGTTGAACTCTGGATCTTACTGGTTCCACAGTGCTGGACCGAGGGAGTCATCTTCATCATCATCATCCCCAGTCCAGAAACTCATTGTTGCTTGTTGTGTTGTGAAGTGAGACTGGAGAAGAGTGCTCACATATATGTAGGCGCAGACTGAATGGTGTGCCATTTGATCCGGGGCAAGAAAAAGGGCAGTGACTCCGAGGAAACACACCCTAGTACTAGGTACACTGTTTGGTGTAGTGACTCAGAGAAAACACACCATATGTGTTCACTGTTTGGTGCAGTTCACAGAAAACACACCCTAGTACGAGTTTTACTGTTTGCATCTGAAATGCATCTAAAATCAAGTCAACTGAATCAAATTTTGATAAGTCAACTCCATGTTCACCATATCTAATCTGCCCATTACCGAAATACAACTTGACACTAAGATCATCCGACATGTCTAACAACATGAAAAAATAAAATGTTATTAACTAGTGGATCTGCAACTACAAAATTTATCTACTCAGGGCTACACTAAAACTATAATTTTACTAAGCAGATCTACACTAAAAATATAATTTTACTAAGCAGATCTACACTAAAACTATATCTTTACTAAGCAGATCTACACTAAAACTATATATTTACTATTATGACAGTTCAAAATATTAAGTATCAGAGTATTACCTCTAACGAGACGAAAAACCGGCAGAGCTTCGCACCTTCACCACCTCCTCTTCACTCCCTTCTCCTCTCCCCCCTCTCTTTCTTTTTTTGAATTATTATATCATTTTTGGCTGAATTTCGATGTTATATAGGTAGCCAGATCCTAGCGTCGTGGCCCACGGCGCTAGCAGGCCTGCTGCCGCCGTGGCCCACGACGCTAGGACATAACACCGTAGCCCACGGCACTATGTTCCTAACGTCGTAGGTTACGTCGCTATGTTGTCCCACGCTAAGGGCTCACTGCTGGCGGCTCCTACCGCCGTGGGCCACGGCGTTATGTCCTTGACGCCGTGGGTCGCGATGGCAGATGTATAGTTTTGCAAAATTTCGAGTGGATCATATATTTTTGCAAATCGTGATAGAAAAAATATATATAAAAAATGCCCCATGCTGACACTTGGCACAGGGTGTCTCTGCCAAGTGTGGGCCCTGACACAGACATGTGTCTGTTGAGTGTCAGGATTGGGGGCACTTAGGCCAATCTCAGTGGCAGGGTCACGAGCACAGTTACCAAGTTTGACACATCAGTTTTTCAGCATGATGACCATCTCACTCTCAATGCACAGGGTTGTGAGCACAATTTCATAGATAAAATGTAGCATTTAAATCTGCATGTGTTGTGGTCAAATGCAGGGTCATGGGCTCTCAGTGGAGGGTCGTGAGCATTGGTACCTATGTCAACCTGGGGTCATCACCATGACTCTGAGATCTTCTCTTTCTTCATTTATTTGGTGCCATGTCATAAAAAATACCTATGTGGCAATCTATTAAATGTCGATGACCCTGCCACTGTGACTGACCTTAGCAGATGCTAATGATCGTCGGGCACGTTGCGGCGTGTGATGGCGTGGCATGTTTTCTACCGAGTGTGGGCTTCTGCCGAGTCCTTTGTTTATGTCTACGGATTGTGTCACGTTGGACACTCGGTAAAGACGCATTCTGCCGAATACCAGACTTAGGGTGCGGAGTTTTGTAGAGTTGTGGCTGTGGCAGCTTCAGCTGTGGCTGTGCTGGTGAAGCGGATTCTCTGGTAAAGTTGGATCTGTTTTTGATATCATTGGCAAAACAACTTCTCCTATATTTGTTGGAATAATGTAAGAGGTGAAATGTCTTCGATGCCCTTGACCATATGAGTTGTTTGAGCTAATGTTGTAACGTCATGTATTAGAAATTAAAGCTAACGTCATAATGCAAATTAATTAAAGTTAATTAATAATAATAAAAATAGGAATATAGATGGCTAAGGTCAGTCTCAATGGAGGAAACTAACACGGTTTCCATAGCATCAGAAATCATCTATAGAAACTATCTCCACAGTGGTAGTGTCTTCGAGTAATAATTATTTTTTTTCCCTCCCCCAATTTCACCAATGAGGAGTATTGCATTAATCTCATAGAAACTAGTGGTTTCTCCCCAATGCCAACTTCATAGTTTCGTGTGTATTGGTTCAAGAGTAGACATGGTTTCTCCATGAGGAAACCATTTCTATGATTTGGGCTCTCTTTCCTCATTAATTAGACTGCCACATCACCATTTTACTTAGTTGGCAAACTATTTAACAAAGATAGAAACCACTATTAATACTCTATTGGGAGTACCTAACGGTTCATAATGCAAGTTAATTAATGGTAATTAACAATAATAAAAATAGGTAATGTTCATTACATTGTTACAGTAATTGTCTACGTATGGTCGTCGTTGCATGACCGCGTGGGGAAACGCGAAGCGCATGCGTGTGCAGGGAGGAGGCACTGGCCGCTTGGAGTCCATGCTGTGAACCCGGGTAGCAGATTACTTGTAATTCTTTCCAACTATAGGGGCAATTAGGTAAGGTGAGTTGGCAGGTGCGCAGCCAAAGCGGGCTAAGACGGACTCCAAGGTGAGTTGGCAGGTGCGCAGCCAAAGCGGGCTAAGACGGACTCCAGGAGGTAGCCCATCCCGCGCTGCATCTTCAAAATGAGGCAAAACTAGGCCCTGCCTCCCCGAGTCCTTGACGCGGGAATCGAGTGGCGGCGCAGCGGCTTCCTCGACGACGTATCCGGATTCGACGGCGGCGTGTCGATGTGGAGGGTGAAGAGTGTCGATGTTGCAGATCTGCGCCACCGGGACCTCCATGGCCGCCTCCGCGCAACCGAATCGAGGGAGTCTCCACCTCCGTATGTTCCTTCCCTTCTCCCTTGCGGCGCCCATGCAGCCACCTCCTTCACTCCCGCCGGGCGTTGACTTGCGGGGCGATGGCGCGCGGCCCCTCCGCCGCCTCCTGCTCTTCACCCTCAATCTTGCGGGGCGATGGCGCACAGCAACGAGACTTCCTCGGCGCCGCAGGAGCCAACAACCAGCCCGGATGCAGTAGGTGATGCGCAGACTACTGGAACGCAGCTCCGTTTGCGGTACTGTTCCCATCTCTCTCTTTGCTTCATACTGGGCATTTGCAGATGCAGATCGCCTGGTCTGCTGGAGACAGTCTAAGCTGCGTTTTCGGCTGCGGCATCGCTTTTTCACTCCAGAGAGCGCATATTGCGCTGGCTTCGCCGGAAAGCTATTTTGGCCACTCGTTTGGCATAGCTGTGTCAAAAACAGTTGCCTAAGCTCATGCCTAAGCCATGCCAAACGGAGCCTTATACACTCAGCACAATGTCTCTCTACCGAGTGATCGACGGTTGGCACTCGGCACACCGACGGTTGGCACTCGGCACAGGGTTTCCTGTAGTGTTGGTTAATCTCCACTGTATAAAACATTAAAGCACTAAACGGGGGAGAGAAAACAGTAATTTTTTAAAAAATAATAAATTTAAAATTTGAATGCTCAAACATGCTTGATAAACAATTAAAATTAAAATATGAATGCTTTTGGTAAATAAAAAAAAGACCGCAGACAACTTAAACTACGACCCATTAATTAATCGTGATGAGTAAAGTTGATGAACGCCCGTTCGTCCATCTCGACGCCACTCGCCCAGGACGCTCAGTTAGGACAACGACGGCTTTGACAAACGCCTTGTTTCAGGCAACAATATTTTTCTCTCGGAACAAACCAGTCACCAGCAACCAGCTAGCAGTCCCTTTCTCTCGGAACAAATCAGAATTAGCCACCAGCCAAATGAACAGGTTGAAAACTGAAAGGGCCTAACAATTATTCAACGACCACAACTACCCGTTCAATTTACAAGCAAGGGCGCAAGTTTGAATGCTTTTTGCCCACACGCCGAACAAATACCTCACCTAATTCCCTTAAAATTTCAGCGCGCGTACGATCGAAGTCGCCACTCTCTTGGCATGCGAGTCTAATAATCTCTAATGAAGGATTAATTAGATTTAATGAATTTGTCTCGTAATTTGCGGTTCATTCGTGTAATTATTTTTATAGCGAGTTTGGTGCGGGCTGGGCCTGGCCCGAGCCGGGCCGAACTCAAAATGCTCAAGAATAAAAGAGTTCTGTCACAGAAGATCCTGCCCACCCTCGGCAGCGCCAGGTCAGCCTAACCGTCGAGCCCCACCACGCAGCCTCCCCACCACCACAGATCTTTCCCTAGACCCACCCCTCCACGTGCACAAGTGAACCGAGCCACTAACTGTACGGCCCCACAGAGCTCTCCCTCCGTGCACCGTGCCCACCGGCCCGCCCTCGCCTTAATCCCGGCCCGGTGTCAGAAGCTCCGACCTCTCACCCTGAACCCTCCCTCCTCGCTCCCCAACCGCAGGCGCCGCCGCCGCCGCCGACACGACACTGCCCCGGTCCGCGCCGCCGCGGCCGTAGATGGAGACGGCCGCCCCCGTCTCCTCCTCGCCCCGCACCGTCGGGGAAATCTACAAGGACTACACCGCCCGCCGCGCTGGCCTCGTCCGCGCCCTCACCTCCGGTACGCCCCGACGGCACGCCCCTCCTTCTTCACTCCCTCTTCTGCCGTTCTCGCGCGCCGCCTCTCTCTTCCGGATCTCGCGTCTCACACCCCCCGTGCGGCTTCCTTTTTTTGCCTGTCTTTGCTTGCAGATGTGGACGACTTCTACGCCTTCTGCGACCCAGGTACGGCCGGATCGGATCTGACCATGAGTGCTTTCCTTTGGGTTTCAATGGTTGGGATTCGGGGTTTGATTGGTTGGTTTGGGGCTGCAGACAAGGAGAACCTGTGCCTGTACGGGCTCCCGAACGGGAGCTGGGAGGTGTCGCTGCCGGCCGAGGAGGTGCCGCCGGAGATGCCGGAGCCCGCGCTGGGGATCAACTTCGCCAGGGACGGCATGAAGCGCCGCGACTGGCTGTCGCTCGTCGCCGTCCACTCCGACGCTTGGCTCGTCTCCGTCGCCTACTTCTTCGCCGCCCGCCTCAACGGCAACGACAGGTATTTCCCCTAGGGTACCCCCCCCCCCCCCCCCCCCCCCGTCAAATTGGGAGTGGAGCGCTACCGCGCTCGCGCTTTGCTCTGTTGAATTGGCCGTCTCCGTTTCAAGAATTCGGCGGCTCTGGTAACCGTCGAGTTCGATTCTTGTCTTGTCTGCGGGGAGAAGGAGATGCTGCTGCTCCTGTGCGCGTGTGGGGTTTATGTATTGCTTATTTTTTTATTTCACCGCACCTGCGCGCACATGGTTCTTGTGCTTGCTTCGTTCCCCCCTGCCTTTGCCCCCTTATCTTTCTGCTGTCAATGGGGCCATGTTTGTCACTGTGCTTGCTTTATCCTCATGAATGCTTTGTTCCTTGGTTTTCTACTGTGGCCACTGCTCTGTATCTTCGTTGATAAATAAGATTTTTGGAAGTTTCCCGCAGGATCCTTCTGAAATTTAGGTCTTCTAGACATATTGCAGTTCGCATCAGATCCTTCTGAAATTGGGTCTTCTAGACATATTGCAGTTCGCATCAGATCCTTCTGAAATTTAGGTCTTCTAGACATATTGCGGTTCACATCAAATTTTTTTTGTCTTGCACGTTTGCACTCTAGATTGTAGTACCAAGATAGTGATAGGCTGTGCTACCTAACAATTTTGGATCAGTATACTTGGACGAATTGAATGTTATAAGTTAGTCCACAGTCTTCAGCTTTCCTCGTTCTTTGTGTTTTGAGTTTCACTGAGTTGACATATTTTAAATGTGGGGAATTTATGATTTCACCTCTTCAAATGAGATTTTAATGTGATCCTCACTGTTCACTGCTAACGAGTTTGTACTTGGATACACCACTTTGTTTTCTTTTCTTGTTTAAACTGAACTGTTTAAACTCAGACTGAACTTTCTCGGACCAAACTGGTTGATCTTGAAATCTGGACATATCTAACTATTAAACTGGACGTATAATGAAATGTCCATTGTAGATATCTCTTCATTGCATTTCGTCACAGTTTTTATTCTCCTTCATCTAATTTAATTTTATTAGTTTGGTTTACCATACAAAATCCCTATAAATGCAGTAACTTCAATAACTGATTGTCATGTCCATTGCAAGATTTATAATCTTTGCTTTCATCATCCATTCACAAAATTTCTGTTCATCGAATGGGCTTTCTGAGCTTAATTCATGAATGAAGTCCTAAAATTTCTGCTGGTCAGCTTGACTCTGTTCTTATTTTTAAGTTGTTATTTTACATTTTTTTTGTGCTAGCTCTTTTTCTGTATTGGGACAATAATTTTCTAGAGTGAAATCTTTCTATTTCCTCCTTTGATTTTTATCTTACTTCAGACAGAACAATTTACTAATCATTTACTAAATGGCCAGTATCTACTTGTAGTGCTTTAAGTGCACTCCATGCTTTTTTGGGAAATTTGAAGTTTTAGTGGTGGCCATTTCTAAACTGTTTCCATATGTGTTTTCCTAGGGATGCCATCAGCATGCGAGCTATTGGGACTATTTCATTTGTATATTACATGGTTACTGTGTTTTTGTCTATCACTTTGTGGATGAAGGAGTATTTTATCTAGAATAGTTTCCAGAGTCTATCTTGTGACATGGGAATACAATCTTGCTACTTCATACAGTGTTCAGTAATCTTCTGTGGTAGTTACTTCATATGGTCATTACAGCTTTCACTTCTATACATCAAAAGTTATACTCTGTTTTCACAGTTCAGGTTAATTATTATGCAACAACAACAAAACCGTTTAGTCCCAAGCAAGTTGGGGTAGGGTGAAGATGAAACTTGCGAGTGTCACGAAATATAGGAATGTGACAATTAAAGGTGGAAGCAATATAGTAAAAAAAGTAATAAAGGTGGTGACAATTGTAAGAAAAGTCATAGTAATAATACTGGGGTACAGGCATCATACATAATTTTTCGCAGATTTTTGTGACCCCTTTGGGATATTCTTAACCAACCCTAGTTAAGGTGACAATTTGAAGTTATAGTTCACTCTATATGTGAACTTCTGAAGTAACTAGTGTCCTTGATTCTCCTACTAGTTTAAAATCCACACCTCTTTTTCTAGAGAATGCAATGGAGCATGGTTAATGGATAGTGTGATCGCACGTCTTGACTGGATTTTTCTCCTGCACTCAGCATATTACGTTTTGTTTGTCAGGAAGCGCTTATTCAACATGATCAATGATCATCCATCCGTGTATGAAGCAATGGTTGACCGGAAGCAAAGAGAGAATAAGCCTGGTGTTGATAACAGCGGCAAATCCAGGCACTCGACAAAGGTGGCATGTTGTTTATTTTCTCTTTGTCAAAACATTATGCAGCTGTCTTAGAAATTTCAGACTGGCATTTTACTTTGTTTTGCAGCGATCAAATGATGGAAAGATGAAGAACTCGAGATCAGCAGCTGTTGAAGATGGGTATGGGGACGACGAAGAACACAGTGAAACCTTCTGCGGCAGTTGCAGTGGTATCTACAACTCAAATGAGTTCTGGATTGCATGCGACATTTGTGAGCGGTGGTTCCACGGCAAGTGCGTGAAGATGACTCCAGCGAAAGCGGATCAGATAAAGCAGTACAAGTGCCCTGATTGCTCCAAGAAAAGCAGGTAATAAAACCTTGGAGCTGTGGCCTCTCATTGCTGACTCAGCTGATCAACCAAACGACAGTCTCCAGTTTGGATGTAGATGTGAATTGCCATAGGCATTGTCTTTGTTGTGGTAGATGCTGGAAAAGGACACATACATGATAGTTGGTCTAATAGTCTGGTCGATTGCTGTGGTGCTTGTTTTCATTGACATGTGGAAACTGGCCATTTAGTCTTGAGAAATCATTGGTTGATGCCATCTCGTCCCCTTTGTTGGGTGCTGCACTCGTTAATCTTTGTGTTGTGGATTATAGCCACTTGGCCACTTAGGCGATATATGAGACTTGGCATTGTAAAATTGGTTAGCTTTTCCTACAGTTTATTATGGCATCTTGTCCCTGTGGATCAGTGTCTATTTGGACGTTAACTTTGCGTTAACTTTGTCACACATAATTTACACCCAACACCTGCTTAATATTTTAATTTCAATATATTATTGAAATACCTGCCGTTTTAAGAGAATCAGCACCCTAATCAAAACGTTTTCGGACGGTGGAACAAACAAGATTCCAATTCCTTCTCGAGTCCGATCCAGTCGATTTCCGGCATGGAGTCTCCAAAGCCCTGATGAACAGATGAAGCATGTCGAGTTCTCGGAAGCTCTGCAATACATACGCAAGTAGTTCTCCTCGTCGTCGAGCATCAATGGAGTCACCGCCGACATCCCGGGCGCTGAAGCGACCCAGGCTAACGCCTCCCGACAACGAGGTCAGCAAAGTCCATCCCTCCTGCCCGCACGCGCCCCGCTGCCGGCGCCCCCTCCTCGTCGCGTCGGTCTACGACGCCGCCGACCTCTCCCGCGTCGGCGTCAGGCTCGTCGACGTGGCCTCAGGCGCGGCCGTTGCGCGGCTGGACGGGCTGAGCAGTGGCAGCCACTGCGGCGCGGCCGGCGGCCTGGTCTGCCTCGTCGGCGACAGAGCCGCCGTCCGTGTCCTCGACCCGGCCACCGGTGCCGCGACTGACGTCGTCCTCGCCGCCCCCGGAGACGCGACAGCGGCGGCGGCGGCGCACGGACACGGTCAGCGGACCTCGCCGCCGTCGCACGTGTTCGGACAAGTCCCATCGACGGGGGAGTATAAGTTGCTCCGCATCGACGCCGCCGGCTCGCCGGGCCATCAGTCCCAGTCGTGCGAGATCCTCACCATCGGCGCCGAGCAGCCGCGCTGGCGGCCGGCGCAGAGCCCCCGGGCGCCCGTCGCGGCGTTGGCCTACCGGAACAAGGCGGTCGTGCGGGGCGTCGCGCACTTCCTGCCGTCGTCGCCGTCCCACCACGGCGACGGCATCGCGTCGTTCGACCTCGGCGCGGAGGCATGGCGGCCGTCCCTCCTCCACGTCCCGCTCTCCTCCTCCCGGCGGCGGCGGCCGCCACGTCTTCCGCCCGCACCTGAGCCTGGCGAAGCTGGGCGGCCGCCTGGCCGCGGTGCACCACGACTACCAGGGCGGCTCCATCGACGTGTGGCTGCTGGCGGACCTGGAGACGGGGATGTTGGGGAATTCAGGAAAATACATCACCCTCGAAACGTCGAAGTCTAATGGTATTCTCAAAGTATGTTTTTCAGGGGCAGGAGATTCGCGAACGCGGGAACTGCGAGACCGCGAAGTCTCGAGTTCGCGGGTGTGCGGGGTCGGGGAAACTTGCTTCGGCGAAGATGTGGAGTCATGAACATGCGGAAGCCGGAACCTCAGCCGTTGGCGGCTCGGATTTCGGAGATCTTCCAATTCGGGAGTCCGGTGAAGACTCGTCGGGGCTCGGCGCCGGGATACGCGCGAATCTGCGGAGAAGCGAAGGCCATTTCGGGAATCAGTTAGAGACCTGATTCGGGAATTTTGGGCGAAGACATCCACGAATCACGGGAGAAGCAAAGTCAAAGTTGTAGTCCCAAAAAGTCCGGGCTTAGAGTGTGAACTAGTGGCAGACTTGTAAATATGTAAGGGGTGAAAAGACGTTCTTGTGTGTGTTCACATTAGGAATATTCTTCGAGCCAGAGGGTGTTATCGGAATGTAAAAGTCCCTTCATCTCCCTATAAAAGGGGGCGCGAGGGCACGTGTAAACGGATTCAGACTTTTTTGGGACTTGTGCTACTTGCAGAGAGAGCATCGTTGTCTCTTTGCGCTCTAATCGTGTACTTGAACGTGTTGAGAACTCCACTCGTGTTTGGGTAGTTATCCGAATTTTTCGGGTATCCCCCCAACATTGGCGCCCACCGTGTCTCGCCCGAAAAAGAAACTCACGATGCCACCTCAAAAGAAATCCAAGAAGAACGCTCCCGGTGCGGGCGAACCGGGATGATCGCCTTCCCACACAAGGAAATGAAACTTCGTTTGTGCCGGAATCCTCGAACGTAACGGACCAAAGCGGCGAAAAGAGAAGCTCGAAGCCCTCATGAAGGCAAGAGCGAGAAAAAACGACTCATATCCAAGAACAACCTACCGAACAAAGCAAGAGCACGAGAATGTTGATGCCGATGATGATGCCATAGACAGACGGACTAGCCATGGTCCACCAAAAGATACAACGGTTGCGAGAAAGACAAAGAAAAGTTCGCGGCTCAATTGCGAGGCAAAGAGGAAAATCTCTCGATAAACTAGAGCAGGCTAAACAGAGCAAAGGAACAGATACAAGCGATACGAGAGAGAAATCGATGAAATGAAAGAGCAAGAGAACAGCTCCCTATGGCAAGAAACACCACGGCAGAACCCCCGCGCCCGCAAGAGAATCCCCGAAGGAAAACTTCTTCGCGGGAAACGGAATCTCACACTTCGTGGATTCCGAATCACCACTCTCGATAGGGCCGCAAACAAGACACCTTGGCCGCCGAAGTTCAAGCCTCGTCTCTCTTCCCAAGTATAACGGTTTCGGAAATTCCGGGCAATTCCTCATGAGATACGAGTCGGACCGTGAACTCGGCGGGAGGAGATGATGTTGCACTCGCCAAATCCTTCATCATAGCTTGCGAAGGACCAGATGCGAATTGGTACTCACTCCCGCCTCCACACTCGATCTACGGTCGGGTAGATCTCAAAACAAAGTTCATGCAAGCGTTTCGGATGTTCCACGACACAACGGCTCGAAGCCTCAGATCTGTACAACTGCAAACGAAGGACAGGGAACCCCTGCGAAACTTCGTGAGAAGGTTCATGCAACAGAGGTCTCAGATCCCCGATGCTGACGACAAGACAACGATCAAGGCATTGATCAAGGGCCTCACCCCAGGGCCAACAGCCTCTCATCTCACAAGAAAGAAGCCTGAAACAGTTGAAGAACTATTTCGGGAGTTAGAAGATTACATCCTGTCCGATGATGACCACCGCAAGAGAGTAGCCGAACGGAATGAGGCAAGACAGGGCGGCAGAGATATGACCTGGAGGGCACCACCCCAGCATCCGCGAAATGTGAACAATGTTGGAAATCCTCGGCAACAAGAAGAAAGGCGAGGCCAAGTGCCGGGGGAGGATTCGGCCAAAGAGGAAGGGGGAGAGGAAGAGGAACCTCAAACCTTCCGAACCACAACCCAAGAGATCCCCACTTCTATTGCCGGTATCATGGAAGAGGCCACACGACCGAAGGGTGCCCCGAAACAAAAAAGAACATGGCACGAATCCAACAAGAGAAGGCGTTGATGAGCATCGCATCTTCGATGCCGACCCGATTTCGGCCGAACTTCGGCCCACGAGCGGTTCGCGAGTCCGCGACCAAGCTCTGTGCCGTTCGGCAATTTCCACAATCGCAATCAACATGGCGGCCTTCGCAGCAATTCTTCCCTCGATCACAAGCAATACGATCAATCCGGCGGCCACAACCCATTCGGGAAATCTTGCCACCGCCACCGGAAAGCTCTTCGAGGCCTCGGTCAAGTTCGGGACCTCGAATTCCAAAGCACCGCCATCATTCGGGACAATCATGCCAATCACGGGCGGATCTCGCCATGGAATTTGAAACAAAGAAGCAGCGAAGCAACTACTTCGGATCGTGAATACCATCATTAATGATGGTCCGACTAGCCCGCCCGAATGGGCGAAGGTTCCAATCACCTTCACGAAGAAGATTTCGGCTGAAATCCACGATCCACAATGATGCTATGGTGATTGAAGTCAACATTGCTTTGGATGGGTCATAGGAAAAATCTTGGTGGACAACGGGAGTTCGGCGGACATCTTATTCCCGAAAACATTCGAGAAAATGAATCCGAGCCAAGCACATGTTGGACCCACCAGAGTACCCATTGCAGGGGTTCGGCGGCAAGCCCATCAAGCCAGTTGGAAAAATATCTCTCCCAGTTTCTTTCGGGGATCTCGAGAATGCCAGAACTGAGAACCTCACCTTTGATGTGGTTGACATATATCACCCGTATCTTGCGATCTTCGGCAGGGGTTTCATGAACAAGTTCGATGCTGTCATAAGGCAACAGTTCCTCTGCATGAAGATGCCTGCACCCAAAGGGGTTATCACAGTGTTCGGCAATCAACAAGAGGCCCGAAACATAGAAAAGGGCCACACGCCTGGTCAAACGAACGTGTATCGGCCCGAAAGCGACCGAAGAGACAAGGGGAACCTACGAAGAGCCAAAGCGGGACAAAGAGAAAACAAACATAGCCGCGGAAGACGAAACAAAGAGAGTGTATCTGGATGACATGCCCGACGAGAGCGGTCATAATAGGGGCGAACCTTAGCGCCGAAGAGGATGATGAACTAATGCGATTTCGAACGGAAACAAGGATGTTTTTGCATGGTCGGCCAAAGATTTGCAAGGCGTGGACGAGAGACATAATCGAGCATGTCCTCGAAACGGATGACAAGATACCACCCAAAAAGCAAAAACTCCGGAAAATGTCCGACGAAAAAGTCAAGGCGGTGGAAGCGAAGTTCGAGAGATTGCAAGATGCCCAAGTAATCGAGAGAAGTCAAGTACCCGGTTTGGTTAGCCAATACCGTGCCGATCAAGAAGAAGAATGGCAAATGGAGGATGTGTATCGACTTCACCGATTTGAACAAGGCGTGCAAAAAGGACGATTTTCCCTTAGAAAGGGTAGATAAAATCGTGGATGATGCGACCAACGGTGAGATGCTTTCGCTCCGGACATGTTCTCCGGATATCATCAAATCGAGTTCGCAAAGAGGACGAAGAAAAGACAAGCTTCATCACTCCTTTCGGAACATTTTGTTTCGTGAGAATGCCGAGAGGGGCCGAAAAATGCGGGGTGCACGTTTTCAAGAATGATAGCAATAGTGCTTTGCACCGAGCGAGATTCGGAGAAATATCTTGGCATATGTGGATGACATAGTTGTCAAAAGTGTTCGAGAGAAAAGACCATATCAGTGATTTGGCTGAAACGTTCGCGAACTTGAGGACAGCGAACTTGAAACTGAACCCAGAGAAGTGTGTGTTCGGGATTCACAAAGGGAAAGTTCTCGGATGCCTAGTCTCAACTAAGGGCATTGAGGCGAACCACGACAAGATCAAGGCTTTGATGGAAATGCAAGAGCCGGCCTCGGTGAAAGATGTCCGAGAAGTTGACGGGGAGGGTGGTCGCCCTTACCGATTCATTCCCGAGCCGCGAGAAAGAAGTCCGCCATTCTTCCAAGTTCTCGAAGTGCCAAGAAATTCCGGTGGGCCGAACCTCGAAGCAAGCTTTTCGCGAATTGAAAGACTACCCGTCCAGCATGACAAAGCTGCGCCCTCCCGAGCCCAAATCGCCGCTTCTCGCCGTATGTGTCCGCATCAAATTCGGCGGTAAGCGCCGTGCCGGTGCGGGGAGAAGGAAGAAGAAGGAAAGCCGAGGCAAATCCTCGTATATTTCGCCTCCGAGGCACGCGTCCGGTTCCAAGGTTTTTTACTCCGAACCGGAAAAAATCACGTATGCGGTTATCATGGCAAGCAAGAAAGCTAAGACACTACTTCGAGGGCCACGGAATAAGGGTTGTCACCAACCAACCGTTAAGTGACTCGTTCGCAAACGAGGAGGCATCTACTCGAATCATCAAGTGGGGTGCTTGAACTCTCTCGAATATGTAGTGGATTTTGAAAAAAGAAGTGCAATAAAATCACAAGTCTTTGGCGGATTTCGTCGTGGACTGGACCTCACCTACTCAGAATACGGAGGAAAACATGCCCGAACCTTGGGTAGTGCAGTGTGATGGAGCATGGTGTTACAAGGGGGTCGGAATTTCGGCTGTTGTGACATCACCGACAGGCGTGGTCATAAGATATGCAGCACGGCTCGTATTCGCGAACAATGAATACTCCACGAACAATACAACGGAGTACGAAGCTCTACCGCCGGCACCGAGAAAAATGAAAGCCTTGGGGCGACGAGACCTTCATAATCGAACGGATTCGAAAGTAATCCAAGAACACATCGAGAAGGAAAGCGAGGCCAGGAATCCAGTTCTCATGAAGTATCTTGAAAAAGTCGAGAAATGGAAAGACACTTCGAGAGGATATTCGGTTCAAAGATATCCCAAGGGATGATAACAATGAAGCGGATAAGCTCGCGAAGGCGGCAGCCGGAAATCAAGAGCTACCACCGGATGTGTTCTTTGAAATCATCGAGAGCCATCCATCAAAGATTCACGAACTCAAATCGTGAACATGGTGGAAATTCCAGATCGGAGAGCGAAATAATGGCCTACTTAAGGGGACATTACGAACCACGAGGATGAAATAGAAGAAAAAAGATTGAGGCAAAGGGCTCGGGGCTACACCGTGGTAGATGGAGAATTGTACAAATCGGGAGTCACCGAACCTTGGTTACGCCGCATTACCTCCGAAAAGGTCGCGAACTCTTGAAAGAAATTCACGGTGGATTTTGTGGGGCACACATAGGCACCGGGGCTTTGGGCGGCAAGGCAATAAAACAAGGATTCTATTGGCCAACCATCAACATCGACGCCAAGATGTTGGTTCGGCAATGTGAGGCATGCCGGAAGACGGCAAATCGGCGAGACCGCCTTCAATGCCAGTTCATTTGATTCCTCCAACCTGGCCTTTGCAAAGATGGGGCATGGATCTAGTGGGACCGTTGCCAGCAGCTCAGGGTAATTGCCGATTTACGGCTGTAGCGGTCGACTATTTCACGAAATGGGTAGAAGCAAAACCACTCGCGAACATCACGGCAGCAACAGTTCAGAAATTCTTTTGGCGAACATAGTCCGCGAGGTTCGGAGTTCCTAGAGAACCGACGATTGATAATGGCAAACGGTTTGACCGCTACACCTTCAAAGAGTATTGCGAGAACCCCGGGCACACAAGTGAAATTTTCGTCGTTTATCATCCACGAGTCCAACGGAGCGAGTTGAAAGAGCCAATGGCTCGATTTTTTCGGGAATCAAGAAATGCTTGTTTGATCGAAAAAAAGGAAAATGGGTGGATGAACTTCCAAAGGTGATCCGGTCTCACAACACCACGGTTTCAAGGGCAACGGGTTTCACACCTTTTCGCCTACTCTTCGGGAGCGAGGCTATGACACCGAGAGGAGATCAAGAATGAAAGCATGAGGGTCTTGAAAGGAAAAGAGATAGAGGAAATTGACAAGAAGGTGGAGAAAGACATGATAGAGCCGACAATCCTCGAAGCGGCAGAAAACATCGAGAAATATCGAGAGAGAGACTAGAGCATGGAGAGACAAAAAGGTGGTCGGAAGGACATCAAAACCGGTGATCTTGTCTTGAAAAGAAAGAAAAATTGGGAGAACCCGGGGAAAGCTTCATGAGTCATGGGAAGGACCTTACATAGCTAAGGAAACAAATATGCCGGGGGGCTTTTCGCCCGATGGAGCAAGCCGGCGAAGAGTTGCCGTATTCGTGGAATGCCGACGGCTTAAAGAGGTATTATCCGTGAAGATCTTAATTGTACATAAGTATAGTAGATAGCGGTTTTTCAAATTTCGTAAGTTTACACCGTAGGAAAATAAAAGCCCGAGTCACGTGTTTATAAGTGACTTCGGAAGAAGTTAGTTCTATATCTTAATCGTAGTTCTAGAATAAGAAGGACCGTACTCTTTTCCTTGCAAAGGGGGCTCTAAATCAAGAGGCAAGGTTTTTAACGAGGCGGATCCCGTGTAAATACTCTTTCCGATATGTATATGAAAAGAGTCTTCCCCCAAATTGCATGTTTCTTATTTTCACGTCTCGAGAATTCCATCGTGAAAAAAGAAAAAGTTCGTGAGAAAGGCTTCGTGATAGCCGAATTCCATCGTGAAAAAAGAAAAAGTTCGTGAGAAAGGCTTCGTGATAGCCGAATTCCATCGTGAAAAAAGAAAAAGTTCGTGAGAAAGGCTTCGTGATAGCCGAATTCCATCGTGAAAAAAGAAAAAGTTCGTGAGAAAGGCTTCGTGATAGCCGAATTCCATCGTGAAAAAAGAAAAAGTTCGTGAGAAAGGCTTCGTGATAGCGGGAATTCCATCGTGAAAAAGAAAAAGTTCATGAGAAGGGCTTCCTGATAGCCGAAATCCCATCCATCGAGGGATTCCCACTGAAAAGGCCTAAGACAACAACAAGTTGTGGCCTAGAAAAATCCCATCCATCGAGGGATTCCCATCGAAAAGGCCTGAGACAACAACAAGTTGTGGCCTAGAAAAATCCCATCCACGAGGGGATTCCCATCAGAAAATTTGCATGATGATTTCGAAAAAGTGAATATCTAAGGATTTGCTTGTGTTTTCTCACCTGGTAGAGATTGTTTAAATTTTATTTTTTCAGGTATCATCATTGTAAAAAGGGGCAAGGGGCTCAGTCAGGTAATCGCAGAAAAACCTTGGTTGAAGCAACCGAGGGTTGCTGTATCAACCGAGGCAAGTCCGCCAGTTAGGTCAAGTCCACAAAATTCGGAACAAATTTTGTCGACTTGCACATTAGCAATCGAGATTCGCAAAAACTAAGGAAGACTACTCTCAGAAAAATGCGCTACAAAATTCGAGAATAGTGGGGTTCGCAAATCTGCAATCAAGTTTTTATGCGAAACGGCAAGCTGGGGGAGGGTGACGTTTTTTCAAAGAAAAAACATATTCATTGCCTTATTCGCATAAAAACTCCCGAATAGTTCATCGAGAATTACAATAATCAACACGAAGCTTAGAATGACAATTCTACTACATGTCCGGGCTTACAAACGTTGTTGTCAGCTACATCGCTAGCATAGGCGAACTCGGATGAAGCGGCTAAGGGGCTAAGGGGCTCCGTCTTCGGAGCTTTCGTGGATCGCGAAGTAGAGGCTGCAGAACGGCAATCTTTATGAAGCAAGAAAAACGAAGTGAGATCAAAACAACCTATCGAGAACTTAAGCGAAGCCTCAAGCCAAAAGTCGGAAAAATCTTGCTCAGGATGTGCTTGTTTGAATAAACGCCATGCTTCACCACTAACAAACATTCTATCTCGATGAATTCGTAGTGGTAGCACGTCCTGCGCAGGCCCAGCTTGCAGGACCTGCGCAGGTTAAAATATACAAAACATCTGTTCAGAAACGTTTGACGAATTTACACAAGCGTACGGTACCGACCCCACTCAAAAGTTCAAACATGTTGTTTAATTCATTACATCCACCTTCGGTGACTCTCCTTCGGTTCGGGGACTTGTTCACGATCGTCGCCACCGTCGGCGCTCGCTGCCGCTCGTCGCCGCCGCCCGAGCCGTCCTCGCCGCATTCTCCCGAACTTTCCCCGAGGACGATTTTTCGGGGAGATGCCGCGCGCGCTCTAGCTCCTCCTTTTCTCTCGACCGCGAAACAAAGAGAAGAGTAAAGAAATCTTAAGAAAGCCGGAATACACACGACGAACGTAAGTCACGAAATAGGCTAAAGAATTACCTCGTCAAGCTTCAACCGCCCAACGAGTCTTAGCCATTTCCGCCCCGCCAACCATCCGGAATTCCCCTAGCGAACTTTCGCTTTATAGCAATAACGTCGGGGTTGTCTTGAAGTATAGTTTCACTCGGTGACGCACGGGAATTGAGAAAGGTTCGCGCGAAACTTTGCCAAATCTGCACAGCCATAGTCATGAAGGACCTTCAGAATGCTTTCTACAGAAAAAGATACGGCAAAGTTGCCGGCACCATCGATGACTTCATGGAGAGCCTTGAATTCTTCCTCGAGCCAGTCCATAAAATCAGGGATATCAATATCGTCTGGAAGAGGAGCTGGACGAACACCATACTCATTCAAGGACTTCTGGTACTCAGCATAAAGCAACTTCAATCTTCCCAGGATTTCCGAAATTTGTTTCTTCGAAGATTCACCTTCTGCCATCAGCGCTTTCTCGAGATCTACGATTTTCTGGTCCTTCGAGCTAAGTGACCGGCAAGATTGGCGTTGTTGGTACGGAGATCTTCAGCAATTTTGGTAGCACGCTCTTGTTGTTGCCGAAGTTTCTCGATCACACTCAGGTCATCCTCGTGAGATTTCCGAACCTTCTCCAATTCTTTTTTGGAATCCTCAAGCGCGGTTTCGGCGAACTTCTTCTCGTCCTGACTTCTCTTTAAAGCCTCAGCCAGCTCAGACACCTTCTTTTCCGGCTCTAGGTTCGTGGATTATGCAAGGCCAAACTTGCGCTCCAACTCCTTGGACTTCCGAGAAAGTTCCTCGTTAATCTTCTCCTGCGCAGTAAGCCGTTCTATGGCAACTTTCCCGAGCATAGAATATTTGAGAGTGTAATCTTCATGGAAGCGAGCAAGTTTTGAGGGAGAATAAGAATGCAACACATTCTTGAACTCTGAAAAAATTCAAGAATAAATCTTAGACGAATATTCTACAATCACGAATCGTGCAAAGGGGCACGGAGAATCAACGAACCGTGCTTACTGAAGTGCTGCATAGTGACTTGTTTAGTCGAACCTGAGGAGGCCTTCCCCTGAGGTGAAGGGGTAGTGTCGGAGATAGATAGAGGCCTCTTTTCGGAGCCTTGAGCGGCTTCTTCAGGTTGTTCCGAGGCACCCTCTCCTGTTTCATCAACAATCGTGGACGATTTCCATAGAGTTAAAAACTTGGACGCCTTGCCCCCGACGCCAATTGTCTCGAAACCAACACGCAACGGTTTGCCGCGATAAGACGTACCAAAATTTTTGTTAAAGGCCGCCAAAGAAGGAGAAGGCGCTTGGTCTTCGGGGACGACCTCTCGAACTTCGACCAAGGGAATGTTTTCGGAAGAATGGCCGTCCCTTTGAATGGTCCGCTCAAGATCACGGGCAAAGTCGGAGGAGACTTGATCGGCGGCGGTGATATCGGCGGCGGGAATTTCGGCAACGAGCGGGGGATTCGGGATGAGCAACGGTTTCGACGACAACGGCGGGTTTCTCGGCGGCGGCGGGGAGACGCCTCCCTCCGAACTTCGGGAGCAACATCCGAAAAGGAGCCGATGTCGACGAATTCATTTTCGGAGCCAACGGGACAAATGTCTCGAAAGTTAAATAATGGCCGAGAGGAAAACACCTTTGGGATTGTCCGGCTTCGTGGGAATGTCGTCGTCGAAGGCGGACGGAACTCGCCGAACTCCGGAGGAAGAAACTTTTTTTCACGGCCTTCTTCAACTTCTTGCGGGCCATCCGGGCAAGCCCGAAGCGGCACGGAGTTCGGCTTCGAAGTCCGAGGTTCGGAGGTCCTTCGTTTACGCTTCGACGATTCGAGTGATCCGGTCTTCGAAGGCTTCACTCCGAAGATGTTCCCTCGGTGGCGGGTGACAAGTTTCGCTTCGAGGATCTAATTCGAGGGGCGTTGATTGGAGCGGCGGAAGCAACCGGCCACGGCAACGGCGGGGAAGTTTAAGTTTCGGACCAGGGCTCCGAGAGCTGAAAAATTTGTCACCGCAGATCTCCGAAAAGACGCGGTTGATTTTCTTCTTGTGCTTCACCAGAGCCTTGTATGCCTTGTATTCATTCATGGTATACTCGCCTACCATGACGTTAACCTTCTTTTCAACCTCGTCCATAAAATCCTTGGCGCTGCGGCCCTCACGAAGCTTAATCCCGAACTTCGGGAAAGGAACCCGCCGATCCGCCCGTTGACGTTGTAGTCCACGATTTCGACGGGGGGACCGGCCCTTCGAGATAGGCCAGATTCGTGCGGCGACGAATTCTTCGATGATGTCGCGGCCGCCAAGTATCGTGCTGGCCAAGTGGAATGCACTCTTGCAATTTCGAATTCCTAGGGCCCGCTGATTATACTTCCCCACGTTCATTGCGGTGAGGGGTGCGATCGGACATGCCAACTTCGGCACATTGACCTTCAGGTAAAACCAGTAGGACTTCCAGTCATCTGAGAGGTTGGTCTTGCAGCAGGGAGAAATGCGAGTCGGGTAATCCCTTGTCGGGTATTCGACGTCGGGTATTGAAAGTGCGGCACGCGTGCCGGCTATGATAGAATTGCCCGTCTTCGCCTTTCACAACACGGAATAATAACCGGTTCGTAGAACCCGGTGAAGGCATCAATGGTAGGGCCGCACCCGAAAGTCTTCGAATCCAAATGAACTTTGATACTTCGAGAAAAGACGTCGGGGTAAGGCCGATGGATCTTCACCGAGAATGCGTCGAGAATCGCCGTAGCACCGGATCACAAGGGAATCGCGGCCCACAGATGAAGAAGTCCCGAAAAACCACAATCTCCCCTGGCTTGGGACTGGGAATTGTTTCATCGAGTGGGGCGCGCCCGGCCCCAGGTGAGAAGAATCCTGCCTTCTCGTACTCACGAATAATGTCACTCGTCACCTTCGATTCTCCGAAAGCAAGCGAGGGCGGCAGGGGGCCAGAGGTCCTTAGCATAACGAGATCCTCCACCCCAGCATCCACATCTCCGACGTCGTCGCCACCATCGGACCCAACTTCTCCGTCTTCGCGACTTCGGGAGCCGCTAGGTGATCCAGCATCTTCGGCCGGTGCAGCACGATCCGATCTTTCGGCGGGAGTTGGTCGAGTGGGAGACCGCGGCCGATCAACTCTTCAGTAGTCATAGGTCTAGCTGTATTTCTGACACGAGCCACCTAGCAAACACAACCAGTCAGTCAATTTGAACCAACAGTCTAAGAAGAGCTACGAAAATCGTAACATCACTACACCAAAGATAAACGAACTAAGGCAACAACATAGCAAGCATAAAAGGAATACCTTAGAAAATCGCGAGAAAGGCCTGGAGTTCGGAAGTCTTCCAGCACAGAGAGCTAATTCCGCGAAGGAAGAGAAATGTGAAAATCACGAAAGGCGCGAGAGCAGTAAAAAATTTTTTGACAGCGCCGGCACGCTATTTATAGGGCCGGGGAGGGGCAGTTTCGCGAAGCGTGCCTCGATTCAACCGCCATTTGCTCCCTGGGCGACGCGTGTCCCCTCCGACGTTCCGAGGGTGACGTTTTTTACCAAATTTCCGAAAAGTTCGTGGAATCGGATCGTCGGAGTCAACCCGCTTCCCCGAGGGGCTAGTGTTGGGGAATTCGAGAAAATACATCACCCTCGAAACGTCGAAGTCTAATGGTATTCTCAAAGTATGTTTTTCGGGGGCGGGGAGATTCGCGAACGCGAGAACTGCGAGACCCGCGAAGTCTCGAGTTCGCGGGTGTGCGAGTCGGGAAACTTGCTTCGGCGAAGATGTGGAGTCATGAACATGCGGAAGCCCGAACCTCAAGCGTTGGCGGCTCGGATTTCGGAGATCTTCCAATTCGGGAGTCCAGTGAAGACTCTGTTCGGGGCTCAGGCGCTGGGATACGCGCGAATCTGCGGAGAAGCGAAGGCCATTTCGGGAATCAGTTAGAGACCTGATTCGGGAATTTTGGGCGAAGACATCCACGAATCACGGGAGAAGCAAAGTCAAAGTTGTAGTCCCAAAAGTCCGGCTTAGAGTGTGAACTAGTGGCGGACTTGTAAATATGTAAGGGGTGAAAAGACGTTCTTGTGTGTGTTCACATTAGGAATATTCTTCGAGCCCGAGGGTGTTATCGGAATGTAAAAGTCCCTTCATCTCCCTATAAAAGGGGGCGCGAGGGCACGTGTAAACGGATTCAGACTTTTTTGGGACTTGTGCTACTTGCAGAGAGCATCGTTGTCTCTTTGCGCTCTAACTGTGTACTTGAACGTGTTGAGAACTCCACTCGTGTTTGGGTAGTTATCCGAATTTTTCGGGTATCCCCCAACAGGGGACGTGGATGAGGACGCACTCCCTGCGTCTCGCGTCGGTCCTGCGCGGCTGGGGAGCGCCGCCGCCGGGTGAGGTTGGGCCGCGGCGGGTCGTCGCCGGCGACCGGGAGTCGTTGGCGCAGCCGGTGGCGGTGCTGGATGACGGGAGGATCGCGCTCTGGGTGGAAGGGAAGGGCTTGCTGCGGGTGTACGATCCCACGAGCGGCTGTTGCACGGACGTGGCGGACTTGGGGAGGTTTTCTAATGTCATTGGGTTGTGTACGGCCGCCATTGGTGACAGTGGTTAAGGTTTAAAGTTTAAACTCGTGTTTGAAGCTCACGACTCGTGAGTGTAATTTTGTTTTTATAGAGTTTGTGATCTTTATAAAAAAAAGGCTAATTTGAGAGTAGGTGCTTTTTGACCAATAAAACTTGGGGTTGGGTGCTTCTTGATCTTCATTCATGGCCAAATCCTCACAAAAGTTGATTAATGTATCAGCATATATGTTGTTGCCATCGCCAATGCGTTGCTATCTTATACGTATGATGACAAAATTATATGCACAACATGTTCGTCAACTCTAAAAGCGAGGCATCGGTAGCGCCCTAGCGAGATATCGCAGCTCGGAGCTAAATCATCTAAAACACGTGCGGTTTGCAATTCAAAATTGTTTTAAAAATTATATATGGTGTCATATAACATACCAAGCTTCCACTTTAAATATCCAATCATTAGAGGTATTTTTTTCATGAAAACCATTTGAGTTGTTCACCCTGCTCGCTTGGCTTATCAGCCACCAGCCAACAGTACTTTTCTCTCAGAACAAACCAGCCACCAGCAATCAGTCAACAATACTTTTCTCTCAGAACAAACCAGCACCAGCCACCAGCCAAACGAACGAGCTGGTTAATTGTAGAACGTTTGAAAAACGAAATTTCTCTCATCCCTGGATTATTTTTTATTTCATATTGTAACTAGAATCGAGCCCAAAACAGGTCCAAGTGACAAATTTGAGCTTTTGAGCAGAAAAAGTCGAAGTGTGAACAGTATCACACTTGCACTCGCAAAGTCAATTTTCCTGTGTTCCGTCAAATATACATCTTGGCATCTTCTACCCACTTCGTCCCCACCAAACCAGTCTTCCTCCTCCATCTTCTCCTTCCCCTGCTTCGGCTCGGCGACGGCGGCGGCGGCGTGGCCACCGGTGACCCCCCCCCCCCCCCCCCCCGCCGGCTTCGCGGCCTGCTTGTTCCTCCCTGCCCACGCTCCCAGGCTCCCAGCGCGCGCGCCTTCCCGGGTCTAAGGCGACTAGGCTGCTCTCCACAGAAACGCGGCACGCCGCCCACTTCGGAGGAATTCGCCCCCTCCCCCCTCGCGTTCCCCTCCGCTCCTCTAGTGGACTGGAGGGAAGTGGAATCCGCCAGGAATCGGATCGGCTTCCCCTGTTTTTGGTACGGCGCCCTAACCTAGCTTGCTCGGATGGTTCCACCCCCACCTGCATGTCTTATCCAGCGTGTGCAATGAAATCTAGTCCTCCTGGTTGGATAATCCAATTCACATGTTTCCTACGAATTCCTTTGCTGCACGATGGGGGTAATTGTAGCAGTAACCCTTTTCTTAAAGGGGAAGTAGCAGTATCCTTTGTTTATCATCAGACATTGCTAAGAAAATAGTGAATCTGTCACGAATTTGGTCGGGATTTCTCATTTTGTATGGTGTTTTACATATTCCCGTCTTGTGAACTTGAACCAGGATATATTAGGAGTGTCATTGGCAATTTCTTTGTTGGCAAGGCCCTGACATGGCTGATGGGGATTCATCTGACTTCACCTTCTGCAAGGTAGGTGCAGTGATCGTTTATGTCATGGTCCTATGTTTGTTGTTGTAGTGCTCTGTACCATTACTTCTATGTCGATGCTTTTCCTTATCCTGAAAGATTGATGCTGAAAACTGAACTGATCATGTTTTGTGGCGGTGATAAAGAGTGTTATGAATGTAAAAAACACCACTTAATTGCTGAGGAATTATCATATGGATTGTGATCGGCCAGATTTGTGGGCCTTATGCTTTACCATGCCATACATACATACATACATATATATATATATATATATATATATATATATATATATATATATATATATATATATATATATATACACATACATACATACATACATACATACATACATACATACATATATATATATATATATATACACATACATACATACATACATACATACATACATATATATATATATATATATATATATATTTTATGGTTTCATCCATCGCCCTGTTCGTTTGGCTTATCAGCCACCAGCCAGCAGTACTTTTCTCTCAGAACAAACCAGCCATCACCAACCAGCCAAGTACTTTTCTCTCAGAACAAACCAGCACCAGCAATCAGCCACCAGCCGAACGAACAGCCTGCATATTTGTTTATTTCTGAAACTAGTATAATAAGCGCATAGGTTATATTTCCAAACACAATAGTAGATAACCAGAAGTCTTAATAAATCGTGTGGCTTGCTTTGTAATCGGCGATGAGCATGGAATTGTGGATATGGTTTCATCCGTATATGCTCATTTCTGAAACCAGTATAAGTGCATAGGTTATATTTCCAAACACTATGCGAATAAGTCAAGGGGAGGAAATAAGATTCAGAGAAAGCATGGAAAGTTTAATCCTACAGAATGGGAGAAGGGCTCTCATTTTGTTTGTCTTCTCTTTGCTGTATGGGATGCACTTGATGCTGTTCTTTCAATGCATGCATTGAAACAGTTGCTCTTAGTTGTTTTTTTATGTCTTGGCTGCTGATACTGTAGGATTGGGTCAATTAGCTAGTGTATGGTCACTTCATTACCCCCTTTTTAGGTTGGTAGTTGGATATTGCTCAAGTATACAAGTACCATATAGTTATGTTATTGTCTTCACTTTCACTAAATGCACTTAATTGTTTATTGTCTTCACTTTCACTGAATGCACTTAACTGCTTGATGACTTGTCAGTTTGTTATTGTAGTGGTCTAAACCTCTTTTATTGAATATGTATTGGCTAAGAGCATCCAATGGCTTGACTTAGAAACTTACAGGTAGTAAATTTTCTTCCTTCTTATGTACTTAGGACATTCAAACTTTTGTGTTATATCTGTTCAGGTTATTTCTGAAGAAAACGACGGTCAATTAGGGTCTCCTAAAGCCATTCCCGTGGCAAGTATGTCGCTTGAGGATGTTCATGTTGATATTGCAAAACATGCAAAAAAAGATGGCTTGAAAGCTAATGACTCAGATAATGGTAGATCCGGTAACAGTGCTAGTGTATCAACACAAGACAGCAGCATGAAAGAACCAACTATACAAACAAGTGGCGAAGCAGAATCAATTGTGTCATCACAAGCAAAACCTTCATCGAAGAAACCTGCAGTGCGGAAAAAGGTTCCTTTCGAGAAGGGCTATAGCCAAATGGATCGGCTAAAGCTGACACAAACGCATCCTGATCTAGCTGGTAAGTTATTACAAACTTTAGTGGGTGCTATTTGATGGTCTTTGGTAGTTATGTTTATCTAGTTATTAGTGGGTATCTTGATGCTGCTTCATAATTAATGCCTCTCAGGACGTGTTATGGGGTCAAGAGTGATGACAATCAAGTGTCATAACTGTACTTACTGATGTGTTATACTTATAATTAACGAAAAAGATAGAGCTTGTGTTACTGTGCCTTTTTTTTCTGGTGTGTACTTCTGTCTGAGGGAAAGGTCCTGTATTTTGGGCCTGTTTGGTTGCTGGCTTGTTAGGTGAGGTCCTTAGAGGGGTTCTACTAGTATAAAAGAAACATTACCAGCTTGAGAAACTCAACGCTTACCTTGTTGAATAGTTCAAATCAACTAAATTGAGAACCTTCCATTTTAAAAAATTTCTGTCAGACATTTTTCAGAGAAATTGCTTTTTTTAATTAACACTTTGTGTAGTGTGGCATTTACACCTTGGTGGCTTGGTATATGCTGCATCAGTTGGACTATTCTGAGTTTGGATGGCTGATGGCTTCTCTATGTTTATGCTTCCTTATATGTTTCCTAATAATAATGCCTTAAATGACAAATTTAGTGGGATGTTTCTTTTTGGTATTTTTACTAGTGCTTATGACTTGCATGTATGAACTTAATGATATTTCTGAGACAAGTTGGCTGTCGAGTACTTATGTAATGAACAAAATATAAACAAGGTAATGTTGTTGGTGTCAGAAAGGCCTTCTCGTACAGGCAGCTGGACACGTTTACTCCATAATGCATAACCTTTTAATGGTTAGCTTTACACATTTTGAGATCTTGTAAACCTCTGAATTTGAGTTCATGGTTTCTCATCTTTTGTTATGTTCTTACATGTTCCTTTTGCCCCTCAAGGCCTCAATTGATCATACTGATAATTGATGAGACAAGGTCTGTTTTCTTTTCTTTTATAGGGCTCAAGGGGCAGTCAAACCGAAGGTTAATTTCTTTGGAAGAAGTTAAGCAACATAGAACTGGAGATTGTATTTGGACAGTTCTTAAAGGCCGTGTTTACAATATTGCTCCATACATGAAATTTCATCCTGGAGGTAATCTTAGCTCATGCAGAGTTATTCTGTTGAGTTTCAGAACCGCGGCTCCCCCTTTACAATCTTTTCAGTTATTCCTTGAAAGTGTTTTATCATCATTTATTTTGCCAACTTGCTGTTTGGGTCCATTTGCAGGAGTTGATATGCTTATGAAAGCTGCTGGAAAGGACTGCACTGCATTGTTCAGTATCCTTCTATTATTTATTATTTTTGCACTATTGCTCAAAATATCTTGCTGCTTGTTGCGTACTCACATTGGAACACAATTCTATCATGCAAGTTGGTGTGGTACCAAAGGCATGGCCTACACACAGCAATGTGTGTTCACATGATCAGTACGACGCTTTTGCAGCCTTATCTCCATCTCTTTGTGATTGACCTGCTGATGATTGTAATCATTAATAATCTCATTATTGTGATTGTTGATTGTGTAGCCGTTTATAATTCTTGATGACTCCTTGACTTCACTATAGATAAATACCATGCTTGGGTAAATGCAGAGTTCCTCTTGGAGAAGTGCCTTGTTGGATTCCTTGATTCCAACTAGTAGATCTCAAGGTGTCACTTGTCAGGTTGGCATTTTATCAAATCTGCGCTCCAGGACTATTGTATTTGTGAACATGGGTTGATGGATTAAAGAATGTACATGTTCTATTGTATCACAAAGGGAATACAGTGATTCATTTTATTTGAAAAAGAAAGAGGAAATAAGATTAGTGACCGTTCGTCATTATAGATTTGAGAAAATCCAGAAATTTTCTGGTATATCATTGAGATTCTGAGGTAGTAAATTGTAGCACCTGATGGAATGCACACCACAATCAAAACGTCGTCAAAATGAGGCCAAGTCCTTGATCCAGAAATAGTGTTTGCATGAGCATGTCTACAAAGAAAACAAGTTGTTTACATATGCTTGTGCTATATTCCTTTCGAGAATTATAATATGCATATGGGGTTTTCAAATTCATTTCTTACCTGGAAGCTTTTATGCAACATCACAAAAACTATCCAGTTCGATCTGCAGATGGATTACCAAACTCAATCTTATCAAAAAGTGGTCATCATTGTTTTGTTTATTTATTATTCTTTCTGATTGATCTATGTTTTCCTTGCTTTTGTTTCTTAATTTATTTTAAAATTAATCTACAATCATTAATGGTCAAACTATATTGACTGGACAACATGGCAAAGGAGATTTGCATTGGTGCAAAAGTGGTGGATAATTTGGACGGTAGAAGAGGAAGTAGGATTGCAACGAGTGGCAAAAAGAATGGTTTATTTTAAAAGCCAATATAGCAAGACAGATTCTAGTACAAGGTGAACCACCCACAGGCTAGAGGCAAAAATGCCCACTAGACACTAGCAGAACAGCCAGCAGCATAAGGACAGGCTGGAAGTCTTCCTAGGTTTGCATCTTTTTTTATGTTTTTTTTTAATTTTTAAATCATTTTTACTAGTTAACATAACATTAGCAGTTCCTCAAAAGGTCAAGTTGATCATCTGAAAGTACACACCCTGAAATATTCTTCCTTTTTCCTTGTACAGTAGGATTTCATGTTCTTTATCACCCTACAAAAAAAAAGAACTTAGATTCAAATTGTAAGTGGTGATAAAAAAGACAATCCTCATTAGGGACTAAACGGACCCATGAGATTGTTTATGTAAGTAAATTGAAATAAGGCTAAGGAATAGTTTTTTTGCCATTGTTTTCTACTCATCTGTGGAGGTGAAGATGCCATATTGCCATTGCCATTGCCATCAAACACGCGCAGCATAGAAATTCGACAATGAGGAGTTAAGATACTCAAATGTACTCTTTGACAATGATCATCTATTATTGGCGTGCGTAACACATTGATCTCCTTGTCACGTTACAGCTTTCAAACATGACTTCTCCAAAGCCGAACCTGATGCCAAAAGCAAAGGGGGAAAAAAGGCGGGAAAGCTGCATCACGAACGCCGTCCTTCACTCTTTTCTTCATTCATTCATGCCTCTTTTCCCCACATCGGTTGGTCCACTCAATCTTCTTTACCAAAACCTAATCCATTCTAAATGGCATTTTCTTGTTCTTGTTTTTTATGCATATCTGAAAACCCTACGGAGTGCGATTAATTATCGCCGTATCTATTGTTCTGTTAACTTTCTGCTTTATTTAAGTGGTCAATGGCGATTGCTAAGATGCTTCAGAGAGTTCGGAAATGTGGGGAGTGTGCGCAAAGGCATTTTTGCCGGAAAGAGAGGCCAATGCTTGGTGGCATCTTCAACCTTGGACATGGATGGTTAGTTGCTACTTCTTCCAGTGCCTTGCTTTTCCACGGCAACCGTGGAAAGTTGATCAACTTTTCCCCAACTAGCACAACAAATTGCACTTTTCAGCAGTAGGCAAATAAATTACCACAACAGACAGTTGATTGATACGATCGTTGTGCACTTGTGTTTGAACTTTTGAACCAACAAAATTACGTTGGATCATTTTTAAAATAACATCCATGCGACCACATACATGGCACATCACTACAATAAGTGTGCACACCTACCCCCACCCACCTTAGCCGTCTCAAATCGGAGCGGTGACCGGTCTTACCGGCCAGTAAACCGAAAGGCTCGATTTTGCTTGGTTTGCTAGGTCCAGTTAGGGGTGGTAACCGGTAGTTTTTTTTACCAGGCCAGACCGGTACGACCTGTTACCAGTCTGACCAGATCGGTTCCCACCGGTTTTGTGAACCCTGATTAGGTAGGAGCTTCAAAAGATTGAGTCAGTAGATTTTCAGACGGAGGAACAAATTGACGAAGTTACAAATAACACATCCATTACTAGAAAATAATTTTGAAAAATACCTTTTTTATATATAGATGTTTCATAATGGATGGTGTCTGCTTAGGGGTCCATGGGCATTGAGAAAATATAAGTACATGAGGCCACTACTTTTGATACCTATCTATTTAGAGCAACTCCAAGGGACTAACTATCTTGACTTATATAGATGGCCACCGTGCCGTGCCGGCCCAACACGCGGCACGGCCGTGCCGTGCCGCACGGCACCGCGACGGCCGCGGCGTGCCGCCGTGCTAGCCGTGCCGTGTCTGGCCGTGCTATGGGCCAGGGGTGCGGCCCATGACACGGCACATGGGCCGTTTACCCGTGCCGTGCTGCCCATGGGCCACGGTCATTTTCACCGTGCCGTGCCGGCCCATGGCACGCCATGTGTGTTCAACAAAATTACATATTTACATATAATGATCCAAACTTACCAAGTACAAAGCAAACAACAGAAATCCAAATTTTATGAAACTGACTATTATCAAAAGGAGTTGTGTGCAATGCTGCCTCATTAAAAACCTTTCTAGGTAAAACTCACCCTTGTGAGAAACCCTAGAAAGGGAAAAAGAGTACAGCCAGCTCAAAACAAAAGTTTCACAAGTCTTAGTTCATCTATCCTATTACAATAGCCAACATCAGTGGCAAGTTTTTCAAGTCATCAAGTGGGCAAGGCAAAGTTTAAACATCACAGTTCTATCCTATTACAAAATGTAAGATGTTCATCTTCTGATCTTCCAATCTTCCACTAGGTCTCAGGTCTGGCAGGTCACCAGGACCACCAGTCCACCACTTGTCCACTTGAGTCTTGTAGAACCAAAAGATGGAGAAATGCCTACAAAATTAGGTATTAGAACATGAAAGATGAATATGAAAAATGAATTAGAATATGCAAAGATGAATTAGGTATTTACCTTCTCCAGATGTTCACCCAAAGACTCGTAGTTGTAGCCGCAAAGTAGCGATCTTGCCCGTGCCGCCGCTACCGCTGCCTTCACCTTCATCTAGGTACAAGTTGTCGAACATCTCTTCCAAGTCTACGTCCTCAGGTGCATGTTGTTCCTTTCTAACTGCTTGGTCCCAATCTTTCATGTAGGCGAGCATCTCCACATGCTCAGGCAACAGGCGCCATCGCCGGTCTTCGAGTATCCTGGCAGTACAACTGAAACAAGACTCGGAAGAAACTGTAGATACAGGAACAGACATGATATCGCGAGCCATTATGGATAAGACAAGATATGTTAGCTTATGATCACGCCACCAAAGTAGTAGGTCAAAGGACTCCCCCCAATCCTTGATAGGACCACTGTCCAAGTATGCTGACAGCTCATTAACACCACCAGATGGAGAAGATGAAGCAGGGGGGCAACTAGAGGATGCACGAGGACCAGCATAGATCTTTCCCCATGCTTGCTTCCTTTTACCAGGACCAACATGTGGCATAGGAGGCCTTGTAGACCTAGCTGCACCAAATTTTTGTTCATACTTGGCAAACAATCTAGACATTTCATCTTTCACATCTCCATAGTAAAGACTATAAGAGGTTCCAGTATGTGAAGCAAGTAATTCAAGTGCATTAGAGAAGCCTTCCAGCTTAGCTCTAGGATCCAGAATGAATGCATAAGAATATAACAGTGGAATCTTCTCCCAATACTTAAGGAACTTAAGTTTCATTGGAATTGCAATATTTCTAAAGCCCTGGTCATTTTCAGCATTATGCAAATGCTCAGCAAAGTCAAGGATATGATGCAGCATGAGTGGAGCAGTAGGATAGTAAACACCAGATAAAGTAACAGTAGCCTCATAAAACAGTTCCAGGAACTTCATGATCTGTTCAGCAGCATACCAATGTTGGGGAGACAACAATGCCTCACCATAATTTGCCTCAAACCACACAGAAAACACTTCTTTATATGGCAGCAAATGTTTAAGCATCAAATAGGTGGAATTCCACCTAACATCCATATCCAAGCCAAACTTTCTAGGTCTAATACCCCTAGCAGAACAGTAATTTTTAAACAATGCAATTCTTTGATTAGAGGAATTCAAAAAGTTAATTGCAGTTCTGAAATGTTCAAGAAAAGGATTGAACCTCTTTAAGCCAGACTTAACAATGCAATCAGATTAATAATATGGCATGCACAACGCTGATGCACAAGCAAGTACTTGACTTTGAGAGGATCATCACGAGTAGGAGCAGGATAAGAGCCCAGGTAACCAAATAAGACAGGTTGCAAGATATCAAAAGCCTTAGAATTAGCTGAAGCATTATCAAGAGACACAACAAAGACCTTATCAATCAAACCAAACTCCTCAACAACAGATGCTATTTTTCAGCAATGTTTTCACCAGTATGTGATGCCTCAATAAGCCTAAAACCAATAACCTTTTTATGCAACTCCCAATCAGCCCCAACATAATGAGCAACAACAGAAATGCAATCCTCCTTAGCATTACCAGACCAGATATCAGAAGTTAAAGAAACAGATGAACAAGCAGGCAACAAATCATGGATGAGCAAAGCACGTTGTTCAGCAAACAACTTGTGCATGTCTCTGGTAGTGGTCTGCCTAGAAACCATCTGGAATCTAGGATTATGAGCATTCTTAATGTAATCTTCCCAGCCTTGTGTGTCACCAATGCCTAATGGAAGGTCCAGCCTAGCAATCAACCGGCACAGTTCATTACGAGCACGAGAAACATCATAAACCCAGTTATGCAACACATCAGCATTCATAGCAAGCCTAGACCGGACCTTACGATCATTAACTAGTTTTTTCCTACAAACAGCCATGTGCCTGTTCAAGGATCCAGTGCCAACCGAAGCTCTAGCAGCAAATTTCTTACCACAACGTTTACAGATGGCATGTGTTCTCACCTTATTCTCGTCAAAGATCGGCACAAAATCCTCCCAACAAGAAGAAGTGCGCTTACCAGATGAGGTACCATTTGTTGTGTCCTCAGAGCCGTCCACCTGACCGTCGTCGCCGGTGCCGGCGTCGACATCGATCGGTAGGGAGGCATCCCCGAGATCAACGCCGAACAGCGCAGATGCGCCTTCGCGGATGTCGTTGTCGTTCTCGATCTCCATCTCCTCCACGGTCTCCTCGGGCTCGGGGTGCTCGCCGTCGGCCACAGGAGGGTGGGGAGGACGGTTCCGGCCCCTAACCGCAGCTCCAGCACCGTCCCTCGACGGTGCGCAGGGGTGCTTTGCCATCTCACCTCTAGAGGAGGAGGACGCAGCGTCAGACACCAACCTGCAAAGAAGATGCAGAGAAGAAGAAGAAGGAGCATTAGAACTTAGAAGATGAAGAAGATGCAGAGAAGCTAGGGTTAGGGTTAGGGATTTGAGACTCACTCACCTACGCCACCGGAGCCCAGTGCCGGAGAAGAGGCCAGGGAGCCAACATCCAAGCAGAGAAGAGATACCGACGAGACAAGCACCGTTAGACACCGACGGTGAGTGGCGGCGGAAGAATAGATAGCTCAATCACTCACATGGTGCACCGGAGGAGGAGGAGGAGGAGAGGAGAGGAGAGGAGAGGAGAGGAGAGGAGGTAGGAGAGGGAGGAGTGGCCGGCGAGGTGGTGTCGAGGTCACTGGAGTAGGGCCGGCGAGCTCAAGGCGGACGGCGGCGCCGCGGCGGCGGATCGGGATCGAGAGCAGAGAGAGAGAGAGAGGTGAGAGTGAGAGCTGCGGCTGCGCGGTTGGGGGGAAATGATTAGGGTTAGGGATTGGATGGGGGGCGGCGGCCGCGGCTGGCTTATATACGGCCGCGCCGCTGCGGGCCGTTGGGGCTAGCCGGGCACCGGGCGGCCGGCCGGGCCGGGGCCGTGCCGCGCCGTGCGCGCCGCCCTTAGGCCGTGCGTGCCCGTGCCGTGCCGTGGGCCGGGCCGGCGGCCCATGCACGACACGAGCCTTCGGGCGCGTGCCGACACGGGCACGGTGGCAGTCGTGCCGTGCAGCCCATGGGCCGTGCCAAAAGGCCGTGCCGTGGGCCGTGCCGCCGGCCCATGGGCTGTTTGGAAATCTATATTGACTTATAACTAGCTAAAAGATAGAAAATTTGTCAAAAACTCAATCTAATAGACTAGCTAAATTTGCCCTCGCTATCCTCCGCTAGCTAAATCGGAGGCTTCGCTAGCCATCTTTGGCTAGCCAGCCCTGCTAGCTATCCCCTCGTACATGAGTATGGCAGGCGGGACCCACTATCGGTGGAGCATATGGAGAGCTGATTTTAGTGAGTCTGTTGGATTTCATCAGCTTTTTGCTAGGGATTTCATTTTACATACTAGCCAAATCAGAATTTTAACTAGTGATTTTTAGAGAGACTCTTGGGGTTGCTTCTAGTCAACCTATTTCATTTAAAGGCGGACCACGTAAGGCCTTCTTCAAAGGTTAAGTTGCTAAGAGCAACTTTAGCAGCTCCCCTTTCCCATCCCCAATACCAAAAAACCAGTGATATAGGGGATCAAATGCTAAGAAAACCGCTCTAGCAGCCTCCCTATCCCCTTCCCTCTTTTTCTCCATGGACTAAAACTCCCTCTCCATCCCCTTTATAAAGGGAACCTCTCCTCCACCCCCTATCAGTGGGACCCACTCGATTCCCCCTCCTGCCTCCACACCGCTACAGATGCAAGATTTGGGGGAGGGAGGAGAAGATGATGTGGAATTGTGGGACCCACGAGTTGGGAAGGAAAATAGGGAAACTGCTGGAGCAGGTTGTGTTTTAGGGATGAAAATATTTTTACTCCACCCCTAATAACTTCATATAGGGGATGAAATTTACTCCATCTGCTGGAGTTGCTCTAACTCATAGCAAAGATGTGACGCTTCCACATCAACATAAGCTGACAGAGAAGAGCTCGTCCACCCAACAACAAATGAACATGACATGCTCTCGATGTTTGCGGAGGCCCACGTGTAAACATTTCTTTACTCTAATATAGGCCCTGTTTGGCACAGCTTGAGGAGCGGCTTCAGGAGCGGCTTCGCAGCTTGGAACGCCAAACGACCAGCTCGCTCGGCAGCTCCCTCGCCAGCTCCCCTGATTTTGCGCTGAGAGAAGCATCCCACGCGCGTGAAGCTGCCAAATTGCAGCTCTCTGCCGCTCTCTCCCTCAGCAATGACCAAAATACCCCTGACGTTTCCACGAATACTCCACCATTGCCATCGATTTCTCCCCCGTCCTCCTCTCTCCCCGCGCCTCCACGCGATTTGCGCCGCCGCCGCACCCCACCGCTGCGCACTAATGGCAGCCGGATCTGGGCGACACCACCGCCGGAGATGAAGCGCCGCCATCTCCCGCCGGTCCTCCTCCTCCTCCTCCTCGCGCTCTCGCTCCTCTCCCTCTCATTCCGCCGCCACCTGCTCCTCCCCCGAGGCGGCGGCACCCCGTCCCCGCACGGCGCCGACGCGCTCCTCCGCCGCGCCTCGCCGCCACCGACGTCGACGGGGACCAGGTCGTTGCCGACGCGGCCGCGCTCCTCGCCAACGGCTCCGTATCCTCCTTCCCCAGCGTCGGCAACCGCCACCGCTTCCTCTACCTTCGGCTCCCTTACCGCGGCGGCGGCCAGAAGCAACACCACCTCCTCCGCGTCCGCCTAGACCCGCCGCTCCATCTCCCTGTCCTTGTGCCCCTCTCCACCAGCCAAGATCCAACCCAAGATCCAAGAACATGGGTGAGCCCTCGTCTGGACGTGATGATGGACGGGAATCAGGCAGATCGGGTCTCCACCAAGACGATCCACCCTTCTCTGCACTTCTTGCTCAGGTTGGAGGTGCTCCTCCGACGGCCACCGGTTCTTGGGCCGGCGTGGGTGCCGGGGCCACTGGATCTTGGCCCCGCGGGGGGCGTGGCGTCTCCACGTTTGGCGGCGCGGAGTGGCCCGGCGCGGGTCGTGGCGCCCCCCTCGCCGGAACCGTGCTCGGTGCGGCGCCCCCCGGCCGGCGCAAGCATCTTGCCCGCCCCCCGGAGCGGCGGTTGGTCCGGCGCGTCCCCGGCCTACCATCAGCTTGCCAAGCTCTTCCTCTGGCGCTCCCCCGGCGACTGGCATCACATCGTCAACCATCGACAATAATTCTTAGCAGCAATTCAACGCTACGGCGACAGCTCTTTTTGGTCCTAATTGGAGGGAGAAGACAACTGTTGAAGATGACTGTGTCGAAATACGCTCTACTGCTCTTAGCCGTGGTGGCTGAGGTGGTCGACGGGCACGCTCACAAAAGCCTCCAGCTGCTCCTCTTGCTCCCCCACCTGATAGTGTCGACCGGACTGATTCAAGGTATTAGTTTTTTCTGGATTTTACAAGTTTCTCATAGCTGGTTCAATTGTTGGTTCAATTGATTGCAAATGTGAATATCCCTTTAGGCAGCAAACCCTTTTACTGATGTTGTTTATGTTGGCTGTGCTTCAATTGATTGGTGGTTGCTTGTGGATGTTTGGTGGTGTAGATAATCTGAGGGATATTTTGTTGGAAATCCATTACACTGTCATGTTGAAAATGGTTAGTGAATTCCGAATTGTTCAAATGATTAGCAATAATAGGAACCGATAGCTCGGCTCTAGAAGCACTTATAGCGCCTCTTACTCCCGTGACACTAGTGGCATTGGGCACTCGGCACCAATCTAACTACAATGTGAGGTCTAGTGGTTAACACATTGGGACATCGTAAAGAAAACTAGAAAAGCATGACTTGCTTGGGCAAATCATTAAAGAATGAGTATACACGCCATAAGCAATGTAGGTAAAGAAAACTAGAAAAGCATGACTTGCTTGGGCAAATCATTAAAGAATGAGTATACACGCCATAAGCAATGTAGGGACATCATTCCTGCACGGGTCATCATGACTAATCTCAAAGTAGCATAAGCCACATCGGTGCATTCAGAGATAAACAAATAAAAATGTAAGCAGAACATTTCATTTCGGGGACTATTGATAGGAAAAATGATCAAATTTGGTCAGTTTAATTGCATAGATTTATTTACCAATTGTTGACTCTAAATGCATTGTCGCTTGATACATTCAATGAAATGGTGAAGCCCCACACATGAAAACTCTGCTGTCTGGACAAGCCTGATATTTGAAATTTTTGGTCATTGCATGGCGTAGTTTGGTCATTAGCTTTTGTGTTGCTTCAAATGCTCAGTTCGTTGCTAGGAAGTAGTATTCTGAATGCATGTGTATATGACCTGGCCCATCCTGTTACTAGGAGTTTTGTCAAGGAGTACGACCTGCATGTGTATATGACCTGCATGCTGTTGTGTGTGACCTAAAATGGGGACATTTCATTGGGGACATGGAAGGCACAAAGGTCATTCCATATCTCCAGTTTATTGACCAAAGATTATACTTCAAAGTCCAAATATAGATTGCTTTAGAAATACATTCCACAACAGCTACCTTGTCACAGTTCAGACTTAACTGAATCTTATCTTTTCAGATAGTAAACAGTAACCCCAATTCACCAACTTTGATTATTTAACTGAAAGGCTTAAATCCCAATGCAGCCTTCCTTGAGTATATGTATATCAGTTTGTTTGAAGCATCTTACATGCTGGAAAGTGCAGTCATGTTGGCAATGTGGTCAGGTATTGAGCCTCCAACTCTGTAATTTGTGAGGTTGTTAAAGATATAGGACCCGAAAAATGTGACCCATTTAACTAGATCAATTTTTACTTTGTTTTGTTTGCTCCAAGATATAGTACTAGCATCCCGCTTTCCCCGAACTCGCAAAGTATGATGCTTCGGTTCGATCCGGATCTTGCCATTTAATAGATCATTACCGGACACTATTAATATATCCGTACATTTGTATAACGAGCGAGGCCGATTGGTCGGATGAAAATATTAGAATAGTTTGTGAGATTTTTTCCGATGAAGTTCGAAGGGAAACCGTGCAAACACTCACTTAGGGAAGATCGGGTACATGAATGTCATTCAAAGGTTCAAAGATAGGACTGGACTTCAGTACACTAGATTACAATTCAAAAACAAGTGGGATAGGTTGAAAGGTGATTATGGTATCTGGAAGAAACTCATCAACCACCAAACTGGTATTGGTTGGGATGAATCACATAAGAACATTGTCATGCCAGAGGCTTGGTGGAAGAAGATGGCAAATGTAAGTGTATTTCATTAGGGGCACTTGTACTTTTCTCTCTGATTTTATTACCCTTACCTGATGCACTTGTACTTTTTGTTACAGGAAATTAAAGGGAGTACTAGGTTCAAGCATAAGGGGCTACAGAATGTGGATCAGTTAGAAATTATGTTTGAGGACATCCGCAACACAGGAGATGATCATTGGTCTGCTTGTAGTGGTATAGCACCATCCCAAGAAACGAGTCTGTCATGTGGTAACTCATTGGTTAATCTTGATGATGAAGATGATGAGGACAGTGATAAGGAACTAGAAACACCTACTAGTAGAGAGAGGGGGAAGAGGAATGCAAGGGCTCCTAAAAGTGAAGCAAAGAAGCCAAAGACAAGCACCGGCCGTTGGTCGCAGGATCAAATGGGCAAAATAGTGCAAATGAATGAGAGAACAACAGCCTCTTGTGAGTCCATTGCGAAGAGAGAAGACAGATCTGGATATTCCATACAAGACGTAATGGCTTTGGTTAATGAGTGTGGTGCTGCTCAAGGATCAAAAGAGCACTTTATTGCAACTACTCTTTTTACCAAGAGGGCTGAAAGACAGATGTTCATGACTATAACGACTCCTGAGGCTAGGCTCAATTGGTTGAGGATGAAGCATGAATGGATGACTAGAAATGACGTGCCTAAGTAGAAATTACTAGAAATAGTAGTGGCTGTACCAAGTTATGCTTTTAATTTATTTGGAACATTTGCAATGTTGAGTAGCAAGGGTGCTGATCTCTGAATGTATCTTAAGTTATTTGGAACATCTTTGAATCTATCTATTCTATTTTATGTCTGAACAGATTGCCTGGTTTCTTGGTTGGAACATCTGATCTCTAAATAATTTTATTTTTTATGTGCTGATGTATTTATTTTATGTATTCATACATACTGATTTATCTATTCATGCATATGTGCTGATGTATTTTCTTATGTACAGATCAGATTCGGGTACTGAGACGGATGATGATTCGGGTACTGAGACGGATGATAGTGATTCTGAGGATTGGATTTCAAATACTATGCAAGTGTTGAGGTCTAACCAAGCTAATTTGGCTGCCGCTGCAATTGTAGCAGTTAAATACTACATGACGTATCTTGACAAGCATGAAGCAAGAGTGCCAGGACAGTCAGGTCACTCGTGGACGTTGGAGGTGCTAAATACCCCAGGTGAATCTCACAAAATGTTCAGAATGAATGCATCATTATTTGAAAAGCTACACAACTTGTTACTAAGACATGGTCTTGAGCCAACACTTCACATGAACTCTTTAGAGGCACTAGCAATGTTCCTACTAATTTGTGGGCATGGAATGTCTATGAATGCTGTGCATGGTATATTTAGACACTCTACAGAGACGATAAGTCGGAAATTTGATGAGGTTTTGAATTGTTTGGTCTCTATGGCTAAGGACTATATAAGGCCCGTGGATCCAAACTTTTCTCGGACACATTCTAGGCTTACTAATGATAGTAGGATGATGCCTTATTTTAAGGATTGCATTGGAGCACTAGATGGTACACATATCTCAGCCTACCTTACCTCCCGGTGCCCGCATTAGATATATTGGCCGAAGTGGTAAAGTGACGCAAAATGTCCTTGCTATTGCTGATTTTGACATGCGATTCACATATGCATCTATTGGGCGGCACTGGTTCTATGCATGACACAAATGTGCTCTTTCATGCTCTTAGACTTGACCATGACAAGTTTCCACACCCCCCTCAAGGGAAGTATTACCTTGCTGATGCTGGGTACCCAAATAGACAAGGATATTTGGCACCATACAAGGGTCACAGGTATCATGTGCCAGAATGGAGAAAGGGTCCTGCACCAAGAGGTCAGCAAGAGCTCTTTAACCATTTGCATTCATGTATTCGGAATGTGATCGAGCGTACATTTGGTGTGTGGAAGATGAAATGGAGGGTAGTTCTCAAAATGCCAAGTTACCCAATGAAAAAGCAAAAGATGATTGTTGCTGCAACAATGTGTCTACACAACTTTATTCGTGAGAATGACTCTGATGACAAGGATTTCAGTAGATGTGATCGGAATCCTGACTATGTGCCCACCATACCTAAAAGGTACAGGAAGTATACTCCAACAAATGCTGGTGATACATCGACAATGGCAGATGATGATCGGGATATGGATAAATTCCGTGATGACCTTTCAAGGGCAATCTATCTTTCAAGATGAAACTATCAATGTCTGGTCACTGTAGGTATGAATCTATCTGTTATTATTTTGTTCTCTTGCTGAAATCTTTGGCTGTATACATTGCCTTACCATTGCGAGAAGGACCACTGGTCGTAGTTACTGACTTATTGCATTTGTGCAAAATTTGGCCATTGTTCGTAGTTACTGACTTTACTGACATCCTGAGCAGGTTTTAGAGATACATGTATTGTCATCAGGTGCATTCAGTTGTGACGTGCACCGGGCTGCCCTTCCTCATAGACATGACCTCGTCATATGTGTGTATATTCACTTGCCAGGAGTCCCTAACTCTTAAAAAAATGAGCTTTTGAGTTGAATTGGTGTTTAAGAGCTACCTAATGACCACATAGCATGCCGAACTGGTGTTTAAGAGCTAGGTTCAACCCCATTACCTACCTCGGTGGTTTTCCAATCATGTTATGTGGCATATATAATTGGGCGATTCAGTTCCATTGTGTTTTATTGAGAAGCCATGCTTATGCAAAGCCGCAATTTCGGGTAACTTCGCCACTTAGTTCAACAACTTATTTTTTGGTTAAGAAATGATGTGTTCATAGTCTCACATAAATTCTATGCAACCGGGAATCACATTTACCTTGTGCGTCATATGTGTTTTATGTTTGTACCAAAAGGGACAACTTTAGCTTTGCATGAGGCAACTTAACCTCGGTTGTACCGTGATCATTCCAATTATTACGGTACGGTATGTTCACCTATTTGCTTCAACCCATGCATATTTTAGATTGTTCTGCCCATGCTAAGTGATATCCGATATCCCCATCTTATTGTTGCGCCTTTACCCCGTCACAAGTATTGGTTAATCATCATTCCCGAACTCGATAATTTCTTATTCATTTGGGGTCTAATGCTGAATAATCTTATCTTAATCCTTTCTAGGTAGACTTTGATTTGTGTTCGGATTGCTACAATGCGGGAAAGTTTGATGAAGGCATGTCAAAAGCTGATTTCATCCTTATGGAGTATGCAGATGTTCCGGGCTCGGGTGGTTCTAACTCGGATCGATCGGGAGACACTCGCTTCTTTTGGAAGCATTAGAAATTTTTAAAGGAAAGGAATGGGATGAGATTGCCGAGCATGTTGCTACGAAAACAAAAGAACAAGGCATGCTATACTTTCTCCAAATGCCAATTTTCGATTCCTTTCTAGATGGTAAAGAATTCGGTGAAACACCTCGGAAGATCACACAACGAGATTCGGCGAACCGGCACTCTTGTCGTACCCGAGGAAATGGATGTGGATAAATGGTTGCGGACATGAGAACCCTCTCGATTAATTAGATGAGGGGAATTAGCATTGTCGTTGGTCGTTCTCGTACCTTCGCGAGAAAAGGTTTACGGCAGTGGCGTTGGCGAAGGTGTTCGGAAGGTGACCGGTGTTGGGTTTTACCCGCTTTCGGGTTAGAAGGTGACCGGTTCGGAAGGTGACTCGTGTGATTGCTGTATATAAGTCCGTTGACGGAATTCAAACTTCTATTATGCTAGGAAACTTTAAGAATATTTCGTCCCGGCTAGCCTCGTTTTTTGAAAGTTTTTGTCCAAGTAGTCCGTACCAAAATGACCATTTATAGCCGCATCGTCGGTTCCGGTTTGGTTGCTTGACTCTCGTCATAACAAGCAAACCTCCGCACTTTTTTGCATTTTATACCATAGTCTGTTTAATTTCGTTCTTTAAAAATCTGTTTTAAAAAGTCTCATTTGTATTTAAAAAAGACCCCATTCGGAACCAGGGGGTCTGCCGCCAAAAAAAACAGGGGCAATTTGGAGAAATCTGCTCTTAACTGCATTCAAGAGTTGGTGGTGAAGCTATTTTACCAAACAGCAATCATAAAACAGCTTAGGTTCATTTTAAAAGCTGTTGGGGAAGCTGTGGGGGGGAAAAACAGCTTAGCTAGTGAAGCTAAGTTGTGCCAAACAGGCCGGCCCTGTTTGGCACAGCTCGAGGAGCGGCTTCAGGAGCGGCTTCGCAGCTTGGAACGCCAAACGACCAGCTCGCTCGGCAGCTCCCTCGCCAGCTCCCCTGATTTTGCGCTGAGAGAAGCATCCCACGCGCGTGAAGCCGCCAAATTGCGCTCTCCGCCGCTCTCTCCCTCGGCAATGACCAAAAATACCCCCGACGTTTCCACGAATACTCCACCATTGCCATCGATTTCTCCCCCGTCCTCCTCTCTCCCCGCGCCTCCACGCGATTTGCGCCGCCGCCGCACCCCCACCGCCGCGCACTAATGGCGCCCGGATCCGGGCGACACCACCGCCGGAGATGAAGCGCCGCCATCTCCCGCCGGTCCTCCTCCTCCTCCTCCTCGCGCTCTCGCTCCTCTCCCTCTCATTCCGCCGCCACCTGCTCCTCCCCCGAGGCGGCGGCACCCCCGTCCCCGCACGGCGCCGACGCACTCCTCCGCCGCCTCGCCGCCACCGACGTCGACGGGGACCGTGTCGTTGCCGACGCGGCCGCGCTCCTCGCCAACGGCTCCGTATCCTCCTTCCCCAGCGTCGGCAACCGCCACCGCTTCCTCTACCTTCGGCTCCCTTACCGCGGCGGCAGCAGCAGCAACACCACCTCCTCCGCGTCCGCCTAGACCCGCCGCTCCATCTCCCCTCGTCCTTGTGCCCCTCTCCACCAGCCAAGATCCAACCCAAGATCCAAGAACATGGGTGAGCCCTCGTCTGGACGTGATGATGGACGGGAATCAGGCAGATCGGGTCTCCACCAAGACGATCCGCCCTTCTCTGCACTTCTTGCTCAGGTTGGAGGTGCTCCTCCGACGGCCACCGGTTCTTGGGCCGGCGTGGGTGCCGGGGCCACTGGATCTTGGCCCCGCGGGGGCGTGGCGTCTCCACGTTTGGCGGCGCGGAGTGGCCGGCGCGGGTCGTGGCGCCCCCCTCGCCGGAATTGTACGGTGCGGCGGCCCCCGGCCGGGGCGCAAGATCTTGCCCGCCCCCCGGAGCAAGCGGTTGGTCCGGCGCGTCCCCGCCTACCATCGGCTTGCCAAGCTCTTCCTCCGGCGCTCCCCGGCGAGCGGCATCACATCGTCAACCATCGACAATAATTCTTGGCAGCAATTCAACGCTACGGCGACAGCTCTTTTTGGTCCTAATTGGAGGGAGAAGACAACTGTTGAAGATGACTGTGTCGAAATACGCTCTACTGCTCCTAGCCGTGGTGGCCGAGGTGGTCGACGGGCACGCTCACAAAAGCCTCCAGCTGCTCCTCTTGCTCCCCCACCTGATAGTGTCGACCGGACTGATTCAAGGTATTAGTTTTTTCTGGATTTTACAAGTTTCTCATAGCTGGTTCAATTGTTGGTTCAATTGATTGCAAATGTGAACTGTATCCCTTTAGGCAGCAAACCCTTTTACTGATGTTGTTTATGTTGGCTGTGCTTCAATTGATTGGTGGTTGCTTGTGGATGTTTGGTGGTGTAGATAATCTGAGGGATATTTTGTTGGAAATCCATTACACTGTCATGTTGAAAATGGTTAGTGAATTCCAGAATTGTTCAAATGATTAGCAATAATAGGAACTGATAGCTCTGGCTCTAGAAGCACTTATAGCGCCTCTTGCTCCTGTGACACTAGTGGCATTGGGCACTGGCACCAATCTAACTACAATGTGAGGTCTAGTGGTTAACACATTGGGACATCGTAAAGAAAACTAGAAAAGCATGACTTGCTTGGGCAAATCATTAAAGAATGAGTATACACGCCATAAGCAATGTAGGTAAAGAAAACTAGAAAAGCATGACTTGCTTGGGCAAATCATTAAAGAATGAGTATACACGCCATAAGCAATGTAGGGACATCATTCCTGCACGGGTCATCATGACTAATCTCAAAGTAGCATAAGCCACATCGGTGCATTCAGAGATAAACAAATAAAAATGTAAGCAGAACATTTCATTTCGGGGACTATTGATAGGAAAAATGATCAAATTTGGTCAGTTTAATTGCATAGATTTATTTACTAATTGTTGACTCTAAATGCATTGCTGCTTGATACATTCAATGAAATGGTGAAGCCCCACACATGAAAACTCTGCTGTCTGGACAAGCCTGATATTTGAAATTTTTGGTCATTGCATGGCGTAGTTTGGTCATTAGCTTTTGTGTTGCTTCAAATGCTCAGTTCGTTGCTAGGAAGTAGTATTCTGAATGCATGTGTATATGACCTGGCCCATCCTGTTACTAGGAGTTTTGTCAAGGAGTACGACCTGCATGTGTATATGACCTGCATGTCGTTGTGTGTGACCTAAAATGGGGACATTTCATTGGGGACATGGAAGGCACAAAGGTCATTCCATATCTCCAGCTTATTGACCAAAGATTATACTTCAAAGTCCAAATATAGATTGCTTTAGAAATACATTCCACAACAAGCCTACCTTGTCACGGTTCGTACTTAATCGAATCTTATCTTTTCAGATAGTAAACAGTAACCCCAATTCACCAACTTTGATTATTTAACTGAAAGGCTTAAATCCCAATGCAGCCTTCCTTGAGTATATGTATATCAGTTTGTTTGAAGCATCTTACATGCTGGAAAGTGCAGTCATGTTGGCAATGTGGTCGGGTATTGAGCCTCCAACTCGTAATTTGTGAGGTTGCGTAAAGATATAGGACCTGAAAAATGTGACCCATTTAACTAGATCAATTTTTACTTTGTTTTGTTTGCTCCAGTATAGTACTAGCATCCTGCTTTCCTGAACTCTGCAAAGTATGATGCTTCAGTTCTGATCTGGATCTTGCCATTTAATAGATCATTACTGGACACTATTAATATATCTGTACATTTGTATAACAGCGAGGCTGATTGGTCGGATGAAAATATTAGAATAGTTTGTGAGATTTTTTTCCGATGAAGTTTACGAAGGGAAACCGTGCAAACACTCACTTAGGGAAGACTGGGTACATGAATGTCATTCAAAGGTTCAAAGATAGGACTGGACTTCAGCACACTAGATTACAATTCAAAAACAAGTGGGATAGGTTGAAAGGTGATTATGGTATCTGGAAGAAACTCATCAACCACCAAACTGGTATTGGTTGGGATGAATCACATAAGAACATTGTCATGCCAGAGGCTTGGTGGAAGAAGATGGCAAATGTAAGTGTATTTCATTAGGGGCACTTGTACTTTTCTCTCTCGATTTTATTACCCTTACCCGATGCACTTGTACTTTTTGTTACGGGAAATTAAAGGGAGTACTAGGTTCAAGCATAAGGGGCTACGAGAATGTGGATCGGTTAGAAATTATGTTTGAGGACATCCGCAACACAGGAGATGATCATTGGTCTGCTTGTAGTGGTATAGCACCATCCCAAGAAACGAGTCTGTCATGTGGTAACTCATTGGTTAATCTTGATGATGAAGATGATGAGGACAGTGATAAGGAACTAGAAACACCTACTAGTAGAGAGAGGGGGAAGAGGAATGCAAGGGCTCCTAAAAGTGAAGCAAAGAAGCCAAAGACAAGCACTGGCCGTTGGCTGCAGGATCAAATGGGCAAAATAGTGCAAATGAATGAGAGAACAACAGCCTCTTGTGAGTCCATTGCGAAGAGAGAAGACAGATCTGGATATTCCATACAAGACGTAATGGCTTTGGTTAATGAGTGTGGTGCTGCTCAAGGATCAAAAGAGCACTTTATTGCAACTACTCTTTTTACCAAGAGGGCTGAAAGACAGATGTTCATGACTATAACGACTCCTGAGGCTAGGCTCAATTGGTTGAGGATGAAGCATGAATGGATGACTAGAAATGACGTGCCTAAGTAGAAATTACTAGAAATAGTAGTGGCTGTACCAAGTTATGCTTTTAATTTATTTGGAACATTTGCAATGTTGAGTAGCAAGGGTGCTGATCTCTGAATGTATCTTAAGTTATTTGGAACATCTTTGAATCTATCTATTCTATTTTATGTCTGAACAGATTGCCTGGTTTCTTGGTTGGAACATCTGATCTCTAAATAATTTTATTTTTTATGTGCTGATGTATTTATTTTATGTATTCATACATACTGATTTATCTATTCATGCATATGTGCTGATGTATTTTCTTATGTACAGATTAGATTCGGGTACTGAGACGGATGATGATTCGGGTACTGAGACGGATGATAGTGATTCTGAGGATTGGATTTCAAATACTATGCAAGTGTTGAGGTCTAACCAAGCTAATTTGGCTGCCGCTGCAATTGTAGCAGTTAAATACTACATGACGTATCTTGACAAGCATGAAGCAAGAGTGCCGGGACGATCGGGTCACTCGTGGACGTTGGAGGTGCTAAATACCCCGGGTGAATCTCACAAAATGTTCAGAATGAATGCATCATTATTTGAAAAGCTACACAACTTGTTACTAAGACATGGTCTTGAGCCAACACTTCACATGAACTCTTTAGAGGCACTAGCAATGTTCCTACTAATTTGTGGGCATGGAATGTCTATGAATGCTGTGCATGGTATATTTAGACACTCTACAGAGACGATAAGTCGGAAATTTGATGAGGTTTTGAATTGTTTGGTCTCTATGGCTAAGGACTATATAAGGCCTGTGGATCCAAACTTTTCTCGGACACATTCTAGGCTTACTAATGATAGTAGGATGATGCCTTATTTTAAGGATTGCATTGGAGCACTAGATGGTACACATATCTCAGCTACCTTACCTCCCGATGCCCAGATTAGATATATTGGCCGAAGTGGTAAAGTGACGCAAAATGTCCTTGCTATTGCTGATTTTGACATGCGATTCACATATGCATCTATTGGGCAGCCTGGTTCTATGCATGACACAAATGTGCTCTTTCATGCTCTTAGACTTGACCATGACAAGTTTCCACACCCCCCTCAAGGGAAGTATTACCTTGCTGATGCTGGGTACCCAAATAGACAAGGATATTTGGCACCATACAAGGGTCACAGGTATCATGTGCCAGAATGGAGGAAGGGTCCTGCACCAAGAGGTCAGCAAGAGCTCTTTAACCATTTGCATTCATGTATTCGGAATGTGATCGAGCGTACATTTGGTGTGTGGAAGATGAAATGGAGGGTAGTTCTCAAAATGCCAAGTTACCCAATGAAAAAGCAAAAGATGATTGTTGCTGCAACAATGTGTCTACACAACTTTATTCGTGAGAATGACTCGATGACAAGGATTTCGGTAGATGTGATCGGAATCCGACTATGTGCCCACCATACCTAAAAGGTACAGGAAGTATACTCCAACAAATGCTGGTGATACATCGACAATGGCAGATGATGATCGGGATATGGATAAATTCCGTGATGACCTTTCAAGGGCAATCTATCTTTCAAGATGAAACTATCAATGTCTGGTCACTGTAGGTATGAATCTATCTGTTATTATTTTGTTCTCTTGCTGAAATCTTTGGCCGTATACATTGCCTTACCATTGCGAGAAGGACCACCGGTCGTAGTTACCGACTTATTGCATTTGTGCAAAATTTGGCCATTGTTCGTAGTTACCGACTTTACCGACATCCCGAAAGGTGTTTTAGAGGTACATGTATTGTCATCAGGTGCATTCAGTTGTGACGTGCACCGGGCTGCCCTTCCTCATAGACATGACCTCGTCATATGTGTGTATATTCACTTGCCAGGAGTCCCTAACTCTTAAAAAAATGAGCTTTTGAGTTGAATTGGTGTTTAAGAGCTACCTAATGACCACATAGCATGCCGAACTGGTGTTTAAGAGCTAGGTTCAACCCCATTACCTACCTGGTGGTTTTCCAATCATGTTATGTGGCATATATAATTGGGCGATTCCAGTTCCATTGTGTTTTATTGAGAAGCCATGCTTATGCAAAGCTGCAGCTGGGTAACTTCTGCCACTTAGTTCAACAACTTATTTTTTGGTTAAGAAATGATGTGTTCATAGTCTCACATAAATTCTATGCAACTGGGAATCACATTTACCTTGTGCGTCATATGTGTTTTATGTTTGTACCAAAAGGGACAACTTTAGCTTTGCATGAGGCAGCTTAACCTCGCCTTGTACCGTGATCATTCCAATTATTACGGTACAAGATGTTCACCTATTTGCTTCAACCCATGCATATTTTAGATTGTTCTCCGCCCATGCTAAGTGATATCCGATATCCCCATCTTACCGTTGCGCCTTTACCCCGTCACAAGTATTGGTTAATCATCATTCCCGAACTCGATAATTTCTTATTCATTTGGGGTCTAATGCCGAATAATCTTATCTTAATCCTTTCTAGGTAGACTTTGATTTGTGTTCGATTGCTACAATGCGGGAAAGTTTGATGAAGGCATGTCAAAAGCTGATTTCATCCTTATGGAGTATGCGGATGTTCCGTGCTCGGTGGTTCTAACCGGACCGATCGGGGAGACACCGCTTCTTTTGGAAGCATTAGAAATTTTTAAAGGAAAGGAATGGGATGAGATTGCCGAGCATGTTGCTACGAAAACAAAAGAACAAAGTGCATGCTATACTTTCTCCAAATGCCAATTTTCGATTCCTTTCTAGATGGTAAAGAATTCGGTGAAACACCTCGAAGATCACACAACAAGATTCAGAAACCGGCACTCTTGCCGTGTACCGAGGAAATGGATGTGGATAAATGGTTGCGGACATGAGAACCCTCTCGATTAATTAGATGAGGGGAATTAGCATTGTTGTTGGTCGTTGTTGTACCTTCGCGTAAAAGGTTTACAAAGCAGTGGCGTTGGCGGTGTTCGAAGGTGACCGGTGTTGGGTTTTACCTCGCTTTCGTGTCGAAGGTGACCGGTTCGAAGGTGACTCGTGTGATTGCTGTATATAAGTCCGTTGACGGAATTCAAACTTCTATTATGCTAGGAAACTTTAAGAATATTTCGTCCAAGCGGATCGTTTTTTGAAAGTTTTTGTCCAGTAGTCTGTACCAAAATGACCATTTATAGCTGCATCGTCAGTTCCAGCTTTGGTTGCTTGACTCTCGTCATAACACAAACCTCTGCACTTTTTTGCATTTTATACCATAGCTGTTTAATTTCGTTCTTTAAAAATCTGTTTTAAAAAGTCTCATTTGTATTTAAAAAAGACCCCATTCGGAACCAGGGGGTCTGCCGCCAAAAAAAACGGGGGCAATTTGGAGAAATCTGCTCTTAATCGCATTCAAGAGTTGGTGGTGAAGCTATTTTACCAAACAGCAATCATAAAACAGCTTAGGTTCATTTTAAAAGCCGTTGGGGGAAGGCTGGGGGGGGGGGGGGAACGAGCTTAGCTAGTGAAGCTAAGCTGTGCCAAACAGGCCGGCCCTGTTTGGCACAGCTTGAGGAGCGGCTTCAGGAGCGGCTTCGCAGCTTGGAACGCCAAACGACCGGCTCGCTCGGCGGCTCCCTCGCCCGGCCTCCCGATTTTGCGCCGAGAGAAGCATCCCACGCGCGTGAAGCTGCCAAATTGCAGCTCTCTGCCGCTCTCTCCCTCAGCAATGACCAAAATACCCCTGACGTTTCCACAGAATACTCCACCATTGCCATCGATTTCTCCTGTCCTCCTCTCTCCCCGCGCCTCCACGCGATTTGCGCCGCCGCCGCACCCCACCGCTGCGCACTAATGGCAGCCGGATCTGGGCGACACCACCGCCGGAGATGAAGCGCCGCCATCTCCCGCCGGTCCTCCTCCTCCTCCTCCTCGCGCTCTCGCTCCTCTCCCTCTCATTCCGCCGCCACCTGCTCCTCCCCCCGAGGCGGCGGCACCCCCGTCCCCGCACGGCGCCGACGCGCTCCTCCGCCGCCTCGCCGCCACCGACGTCGACGGGGACCAGGTCGTTGCCGACGCGGCCGCGCTCCTCGCCAACGGCTCCGTATCCTCCTTCCCCAGCGTCGGCAACCGCCACCGCTTCCTCTACCTTCGGCTCCCTTACCGCGGCGGCAGCAGCAGCAACACCACCTCCTCCGCGTCCGCCTAGACCCGCCGCTCCATCTCCCTGTCCTTGTGCCCCTCTCCACCAGCCAAGATCCAACCCAAGATCCAAGAACATGGGTGAGCCCTCGTCTGGACGTGATGATGGACGGGAATCAGGCAGATCGGGTCTCCACCAAGACGATCCGCCCTTCTCTGCACTTCTTGCTCAGGTTGGAGGTGCTCCTCCGACGGCCACCGGTTCTTGGGCGGCGTGGGTGCCGGGGCCACTGGATCTTGGCCCCGCGGGGGGCGTGGCGTCTCCACGTTTGGCGGCGCGGAGTGGCCCGCGCGGGTCGTGGCGCCCCCCTCGCTGGAACTGTCTGGTGCGGCAGCCCCTGGCCAGGCGCAGCATCTTGCCCGCCCCCCTGGAGCAGCAGTTGGTCTGGCGCGTCCCCAGCTACCATCAGCTTGCCAAGCTCTTCCTCTGGCGCTCCCCCGGCGACTGGCATCACATCGTCAACCATCGACAATAATTCTTGGCAGCAATTCAACGCTACGGCGACAGCTCTTTTTGGTCCTAATTGGAGGGAGAAGACAACTGTTGAAGATGACTGTGTCGAAATACGCTCTACTGCTCCTAGCCGTGGTGGCCGAGGTGGTCGACGGGCACGCTCACAAAAGCCTCCAGCTGCTCCTCTTGCTCCCCCACCTGATAGTGTCGACCGGACCGATTCAAGGTATTAGTTTTTTCCGGATTTTACAAGTTTCTCATAGCTGGTTCAATTGTTGGTTCAATTGATTGCAAATGTGAACTGTATCCCTTTAGGCAGCAAACCCTTTTACTGATGTTGTTTATGTTGGCTGTGCTTCAATTGATTGGTGGTTGCTTGTGGATGTTTGGTGGTGTAGATAATCTGAGGGATATTTTGTTGGAAATCCATTACACTGTCATGTTGAAAATGGTTAGTGAATTCCAGAATTGTTCAAATGATTAGCAATAATAGGAACTGATAGCTCTGGCTCTAGAAGCACTTATAGCGCCTCTTGCTCCCGTGACACTAGTGGCATTGGGCACTGGCACCAATCTAACTACAATGTGAGGTCTAGTGGTTAACACATTGGGACATCGTAAAGAAAACTAGAAAAGCATGACTTGCTTGGGCAAATCATTAAAGAATGAGTATACACGCCATAAGCAATGTAGGTAAAGAAAACTAGAAAAGCATGACTTGCTTGGGAAAATCATTAAAGAATGAGTATACACGCCATAAGCAATGTAGGGACATCATTCCTGCACGGGTCATCATGACTAATCTCAAAGTAGCATAAGCCACATCGGTGCATTCAGAGATAAACAAATAAAAATGTAAGCAGAACATTTCATTTCGGGGACTATTGATAGGAAAAATGATCAAATTTGGTCAGTTTAATTGCATAGATTTATTTACCAATTGTTGACTCTAAATGCATTGCTGCTTGATACATTCAATGAAATGGTGAAGCCCCACACATGAAAACTCTGCTGTCTGGACAAGCCTGATATTTGAAATTTTTGGTCATTGCATGGCGTAGTTTGGTCATTAGCTTTTGTGTTGCTTCAAATGCTCAGTTCGTTGCTAGGAAGTAGTATTCGAATGCATGTGTATATGACCCGGCCCATCCCGTTACTAGGAGTTTTGTCAAGGAGTACGACCCGCATGTGTATATGACCCGCATCTTGCTGTTGTGTGTGACCTAAAATGGGGACATTTCATTGGGGACATGGAAGGCACAAAGGTCATTCCATATCTCCAGTTTATTGACCAAAGATTATACTTCAAAGTCCAAATATAGATTGCTTTAGAAATACATTCCACAGCAGCTACCTTGTCACAGTTCAGACTTAACTGAATCTTATCTTTTCAGATAGTAAACAGTAACCCCAATTCACCAACTTTGATTATTTAACTGAAAGGCTTAAATCCCAATGCAGCCTTCCTTGAGTATATGTATATCAGTTTGTTTGAAGCATCTTACATGCTGGAAAGTGCAGTCATGTTGGCAATGTGGTCAGGTATTGAGCCTCCAACTCTGTAATTTGTGAGGTTGCTGCAGTATATAGGACCTGAAAAATGTGACCCATTTAACTAGATCAATTTTTACTTTGTTTTGTTTGCTCCAGTATAGTACTAGCATCCTGCTTTCCTGAACTCTGCAAAGTATGATGCTTTAGTTCTGATCTGGATCTTGCCATTTAATAGATCATTGCTGGACACTATTAATATATCTGTACATTTGTATAACAGCGAGGCTGATTGGTCGGATGAAAATATTAGAATAGTTTGTGAGATTTTTTCCGATGAAGTTCTGAAGGGAAACCGTGCAAACACTCACTTAGGGAAGACTGGGTACATGAATGTCATTCAAAGGTTCAAAGATAGGACTGGACTTCAGTACACTAGATTACAATTCAAAAACAAGTGGGATAGGTTGAAAGGTGATTATGGTATCTGGAAGAAACTCATCAACCACCAAACTGGTATTGGTTGGGATGAATCACATAAGAACATTGTCATGACAGAGGCTTGGTGGAAGAAGATGGCAAATGTAAGTGTATTTCATTAGGGGCACTTGTACTTTTCTCTCTGATTTTATTACCCTTACCTGATGCACTTGTACTTTTTGTTACAGGAAATTAAAGGGAGTACTAGGTTCAAGCATAAGGGGCTACAGAATGTGGATCAGTTAGAAATTATGTTTGAGGACATCCGCAACACAGGAGATGATCATTGGTCTGCTTGTAGTGGTATAGCACCATCCCAAGAAACGAGTCTGTCATGTGGTAACTCATTGGTTAATCTTGATGATGAAGATGATGAGGACAGTGATAAGGAACTAGAAACACCTACTAGTAGAGAGAGGGGGAAGAGGAATGCAAGGGCTCCTAAAAGTGAAGCAAAGAAGCCAAAGACAAGCACTGGCCGTTGGCTGCAGGATCAAATGGGCAAAATAGTGCAAATGAATGAGAGAACAACGGCCTCTTGTGAGTCCATTGCGAAGAGAGAAGACAGATCCGGATATTCCATACAAGACGTAATGGCTTTGGTTAATGAGTGTGGTGTCTTGCTCAAGGATCAAAAGAGCACTTTATTGCAACTACTCTTTTTACCAAGAGGGCTGAAAGACAGATGTTCATGACTATAACGACTCCTGAGGCTAGGCTCAATTGGTTGAGGATGAAGCATGAATGGATGACTAGAAATGATGTGCCTAAGTAGAAATTACTAGAAATAGTAGTGGTTGTACCAAGTTATGCTTTTAATTTATTTGGAACATTTGCAATGTTGAGTAGCAAGGGTGCTGATCTCTGAATGTATCTTAAGTTATTTGGAACATCTTTGAATCTATCTATTCTATTTTATGTCTGAACAGATTGCCTGGTTTCTTGGTTGGAACATCTGATCTCTAAATAATTTTATTTTTTATGTGCTGATGTATTTATTTTATGTATTCATACATACTGATTTATCTATTCATGCATATGTGCTGATGTATTTTCTTATGTACAAATCAGATTCGAGTACTGAGACGGATGATGATTCGGGTACTGAGACGGATGATAGTGATTCTGAGGATTGGATTTCAAATACTATGCAAGTGTTGAGGTCTAACCAAGCTAATTTGGGTACGCGCCGCAATTGTAGCAGCTTAAATACTACATGACGTATCTTGACAAGCATGAAGCAAGAGTGCCAGGACGGTCGGGTCACTCGTGGACGTTGGAGGTGCTAAATACCCCGGGTGAATCTCACAAAATGTTCAGAATGAATGCATCATTATTTGAAAAGCTACACAACTTGTTACTAAGACATGGTCTTGAGCCAACACTTCACATGAACTCTTTAGAGGCACTAGCAATGTTCCTACTAATTTGTGGGCATGGAATGTCTATGAATGCTGTGCATGGTATATTTAGACACTCTACAGAGACGATAAGTCGGAAATTTGATGAGGTTTTGAATTGTTTGGTCTCTATGGCTAAGGACTATATAAGGCCTCGTGGATCCAAACTTTTCTCGGACACATTCTAGGCTTACTAATGATAGTAGGATGATGCCTTATTTTAAGGATTGCATTGGAGCACTAGATGGTACACATATCTCAGCTACCTTACCTCCCGATGCCCAGATTAGATATATTGGCCGAAGTGGTAAAGTGACGCAAAATGTCCTTGCTATTGCTGATTTTGACATGCGATTCACATATGCATCTATTGGGCAGCCTGGTTCTATGCATGACACAAATGTGCTCTTTCATGCTCTTAGACTTGACCATGACAAGTTTCCACACCCCCCTCAAGGGAAGTATTACCTTGCTGATGCTGGGTACCCAAATAGACAAGGATATTTGGCACCATAAAAGGTTTACAGCAGGTAGCGTTGGCAGGTTCAGAAGGTGACCGGTGTTGGGTTTTACCTGCTTTCAGGTCAGAAGGTGACTGGTTCAGAAGGTGACTCGTGTGATTGCTGTATATAAGTCCGTTGACGAGAATTCAAACTTCTATTATGCTAGGAAACTTTAAGAATATTTCCGTCAAAGAGTTCGTTTTTGAAAGTTTTTGTCCAGTAGAGTCCGTACCAAAATGACCATTTATAGCCGCATCGTCGGTTCCAGTTTGGTTGCTTGACTCTCGTCATAACAAACAAACCTCTCGCACTTTTTTGCATTTTATACCATAGGCTGTTTAATTTCGTTCTTTAAAAATCTGTTTTAAAAAGTCTCATTTGTATTTAAAAAAGACCCCATTCGGAACCAGGGGGTCTGCCGCCAAAAAAAACAGGGGCAATTTGGAGAAATCTGCTCTTAACTGCATTCAAGAGTTGGTGGTGAAGCTATTTTACCAAACAGCAATCATAAAACAGCTTAGGTTCATTTTAAAAGCTGTTGGGGAAGCTGTGGGGGAAAAACAGCTTAGCTAGTGAAGCTAAGCTGTGCCAAACAGGCCCATACAATCAATTCCACCACCTCCTCCTATCTCTTTTGTTGCTTGCGGTGCGCAAGTAGGGCTCAGGTGCACCTCGAGCCACTCGCTTAATTCCAGGCGATTTAAGCGTGGCATGCATGACGACGAATGTGACGACAAGCGACCACCTCACTTTGCTTGCTGAGCTGTCCGGCGTAACGTCAAGAATAGTACCCTGCTGCTGTAAGGCCAGTTTCAGTGGAAATTTCTCGGACACGGATACCTAGATTGCCACGTCAACTTTTGAAGATGATGAAATTGTCATCTCAGTGCATAATTTCATAGATACAATTTCATAAACAAGATACAACATACAACATTTAATTCTTGTATGTGTTTTACATGTGTTGTGATCAAATGTGGCATTAGAACTATGTAGACTTTTGTAAAACGGCTATGACATGGTGACGACACTCGATTTTTCTCTTTCAACATTAAATACCATGCCAAGTCACTGAATTGCTGATGTGTCCATCAAGGAAACACAGCTGCAAAAACAAGGCCACTCCAGCGGGCATGCGCACCTCCCCTCGCGCATTTGCTCGACAGTTGGCTCCCGCGCGGAGGAGGGAGGTCGTGGGAGCAGCGAGGTCGCTGGCGCGGGAGGAGGGAGGCCGCGGGAGGAGCCTCACCGCGCGGCGGATCCGCACCGCCGGGTAGCCGATCGGGGAGCGAGGTGGAGCGAGAGAAAGCCCACCGCCGCCGGTCCGGAGCGGGCGCCGTTGCCTCTTCCATCTTCGTCGTAGCGACAGGATGGGAGAAGGCGCCGTCGGCCGGCCGCAGAGCTCCAGGACCTCCAGCTCCGCCGCCGGCCGCGCCTCGACCTCAAGCTCGACCCCACCGGATCTTGGGAGCTCCACCCGCGCCGAATCTTGGGATCTTGGGAGCGTCGCCCGCGCCGAATCTTGGGATCTTGGGAGCGCTGCCCGCGCCGAATCTTGGGAGCTCCGCCCGCTCCATGTACTTCGCGAAGGCCGGCCATCGAGTCCAACGCCGCTGGACGACGACGAGCTTGATGCTGGCGCGGGAGCCGCCTTCAGCTCCTACGAGATACCGCCGGCGAGCGCACCTCGGATCCACCTGCTTCACCTCCTCCGTCCCCGACTCCAGCGAGCACGACCGCGGATCCAGGCTCCCCTGCTCCTCCGGGATCCAGACTCGCCATAGAAGGATGGGGGAAGGCGTCGGCGTCGGGCGAGTCGCCGCCATCGCGCCAACTTCATCGCCGTTGACCTCTTCCCCGCCGCACCCCTGCGGATCCAGAACCGTCGTGGGTGGGTCCGAGGGTGGGTCCGTGGGGCGGTTGGGCTGCGGCAAGGTGAGAGAAACCCCAGGATTGCGCGACAGAGGAGGGCGAACTACATTTTGCAGCAGGTGATGCGGCAGTTGCTGGAGCGTCTACAGTAGCTATTCTTTCTTCATTTTCGGGATGCATATCGCTATGCACGAGCTGCTCGAGACAGTCTAAAGGATCAACGCAAGAAATTGTTTGATAGCCATGCATAGATATAACGTGGAGTGAGCTCATTAGGTGAAATCACACATATAAAGTTTGGCGTTGGACTAGTAACAAGATCCACTGTAGTGTTGACACAACTATTGTAACCACGTACTCCCTCCGTCCCAAAATATTTGCACCTTTGACTTTTGTGCTTCACGTTGGACCATTCGTCTTATTAAAAAAATGTGAAATATTATTTATTTTGTGATGACATGTTTTACCATCATATATATATATTAAGTACATCATAATTGTTTTTACATTTTCACAAAAATTTTAAATAAGGTGAATGGTATAGTACTTTGCACCCATCCAAAGATCCATTTGATTTTTCCAAACTGTTACACGTACTGCTGCCTCGTAAAATGCACACGTGCTTTCCATACTTTTTATAAAAAAAAAAGTGGACATGTGGCTAGTGGCCAGCGGATAAGACCAATGGCCAGTGTGTGTGGTCCTGCTCGGACCTGTTGGAGTCTCGGCCCAAGTCGCCGGTCAAAGTTTCACCGCCGGTACTCTGCTCACACACAGGCACACAGCCACAGGCGGCGGCACACAGCTTGGTGGTGGTTTGTCAAATTGCCGCCGCTTGAAACTTCCTTCCACTACCCCCGCACGCCGCACGTCGTCGTCGCTGCCAAGTGCCAAACCAGTCACTGCTCGCCCACTACTAGTACTTGTGTGTGCTCGCTCCTCCAGGCGATTATTATTTACATATATATAAATAGCAAGTAGCAGTACTGATGAACTATACGTTGATTTACATACCGATAGAGGCACCGGGGCAAAAACCAAATCACCGTACCCTCGCCGCCTCCGCCGCGCGGTCACGGCGGCGGTGTCGACGACAATCTGGCGCGCGGCATGCCGCCCCCGGCCGCGTCGCCGTCCGTACGTCCGTCGGCCAGCTCGCCGCCGTACAGCCGACCGGACAGCGACTAACAACGCCGGCCTCCCTAGGTGGTTTAGCGATTTGCTGGGTCGGAGTTAATTAGTTATATCATACGAACGTTTAATAATGGTGTTCTGAAAAAGATTTATTTAGGGGGAAATAAAGGCAGGAAAAGGACCTGGCGCGAAAATGACAGGGAGGGATCGGAGAAGACGACCCAGCCAGCCCTCCGTCGTCGATCGGGGTTCGTCTGAGGTTGACGGTCAATCGGAAATCTTGGATTCTTCCGCCGACACTATGCCGGCCGGCGGCGCGACGTGCACCACCATGTGCTCGCTCGTGCGTGGTGGTGAGGGTCAGGCAAGCAGGGACGGACGACCTCGCTACCTGGTCTTTTACTAAAGATTTAATAATTATTAATGCAGAAAACATCCGGTCTTTTATATTTAAAGTTGCCATGTTGCGTTCGTGTTAGTCCAAGTGTGTTTTCGACTAGATTGATCAACCTCTTATGTCCCATCTGTCAACCACAACAGTGAACTGAAGTAGTCCATTGATTTGCAAGCAAGTCACCTTGTACTATTTAATTAGAATATCTTCTGGGTTTCACTACTTCCTTAACTTGTTACTAACAATCATAATTAGCAATTGGTTCATAACCAAGCGCGGAGGCAGCTATGTGTGGGTAGGGCTCGAGCCCCACCGCCCTCTCCCACACACACACCAGCCTGAATCCAATGGCGCCTCCCCTAAACTCCTCCAGCAAATTTATTGGAGCAAGGAGGGGAAGAAGAGAGTAGAGAGAGAACTCCCCTAAGCCTTAATCCTAGATCTATCCGTGTCCATAACGATGGTCACGGAATCCATGATTAAAGTCTTGGGGGATGAAATTAAATTTGTGTGTGTGTGCGGGGTGCGGGGGGGGGGGGGGGGGGGGGGGCTTCAATGGAATCCATGGGGGTAGGGGGAGGACTTCGGCTCCCACGTTGGATTCGCCCCCGACGATGGTTTGTTGAAATGCATAAAAATGATTTAGAGAAAAACAATGGTACAACAGTGCTTGCTTGGCGATATGTGCATTTACTGTTGCTTCATCATTGGAAAAAATTCAACAGCAAAGAAAACTTAAGTAAGAGAAAAAGATGTAGTTTGCAAAAATCCACTTGCTACTTTAGAGTTCATGAAAACCGCACATAAAACTTCTTAATGAACCCCTAGAACTCACATCTGATGCTTCTACTATTGCCGACTCAATGGTTTGTAGAAAACCGGTTAAGTTAAACACTTAGGCTTGCTCTCCTCGAAGGAGACCACCATTTCTGGCTACCATGATGATTGAATTGTGGAAATTGTGTTTTGATCAGAGGGGGTGATTGACACACTTGCATGCTCTGCTGTCAAGCTAGTTCATTTCGGTTCCAATGCGTGGACAAGATGGCGGTGGTGCCCTGAAGAAATTATGGGGGTGGGGGTTGAGCTCATAAGATTTTCTCTACCTTCTTTTTATAAAAAAAGGATGAGTGAGATTAAAATAGATGTTTTTTCAAAGGATAAATGGTTAGCCAGATGAAAGCAATTGCGCGAAAATTTACACTAAAGTTGTGTGAAACATTAACATATAATTTTTTTGTATATCACATGGTTGTGGAGTGTAATCCACGCGACATATCTAAACAATATATATCGTTCTAAATCGAAACTATCTGAGATATATAGACTTAAAAAAGGTCGATCAAGTTTTCGTCTAGACTTCATTCTTTTTAGGAGTAGAGATGTATATATATCCCTAACGGTTTCTTCAACACCAACCAATTTGTGCATTCTTGTAGCAAGCAGTGGGTCATACCAAATTTCAACACCAACCAATTTGTGCATTCTTGTAGCAAGCAGTGGGTCATACCAAATTTCGACACATATTACCCCATGAATAAACACGAGCAAAAAAAAACTTTTCCTACTTTTTCCTGGTCGATGCACTCCTACAGAAAAGTCAGCCTGCGGGGCCGTTATAGCCACAACGGTTTTCACACCCGGGCGTGCATGGACGGGGAGGGGGACGGACGAATTTCCACACGCCTACTGCAGGCGTACATGCACGCTAGCAAACCCGACTAGATAGTGTTGAGAAATATTAGCGATGATCATTAGCTTAATCATGTAATTAACATAGTCATTAGTCGGTGTAATTAGGGAAGGGGCAACCCTTCGTGTGTGTGGGGTGTCTCTACCGTACGGACGCGACTCCCCGGAAGGACGCCACCGCACCCCTTCATTATGTATAAATAGTGGGGGCCCACCCCCTAATCATCAATCAATACAATCATTCTTTAAAAGATAGATAGTCTAGAGCCAAGGTGAACAAAAATGTCGTCATTCTGCGGTAATTCCCCCACAAATTACCCCAAGAAGCTACGAAATCCCGACGCTCACCACGGTCAATTCCCGCGAGTGTCGTCACCATGTCACAGCCGTTTCTCTACTCCAACTAATAAATCTACAATTAAGCCCTAGTTAATACGATCGACGCCTCCTATAAAAGAAGGGGAAGCCACGTCGCTCCGGTCCCAAGCTCACTTCTTGTAGTACCCCCGGGCCTCGGGCCTCCTCGCGCCGCGCCGTCCACCGATCGATCATATCGATCCGCAGGCCGCAGCAGCAATGAGGCCACCGCGCGCCGTGCCCGCCCTCGCCCTCGCCGTCGCGGCGCTGCTGCTGCTGCTCCTCCTCGCGCCCGCCGCGCGCGCCGCCGAGGACTGCGGGGCCGACGGCGGCGGCGGCGGCGGCGCGGCGGCGGAGGGCGACCGCGCGCGGGCGAAGGCGCTCAAGATCGCGGCTTTCTTCTCCATCCTCGTGTGCGGCGCGCTGGGCTGCTGCCTGCCCGTGCTGGGCCGCCGCGTGCCGGCGCTGCGGGCCGACGGCGACGTCTTCTTCCTCGTCAAGGCGTTCGCGGCGGGTGTCATCCTCGCCACGGGGTTCATCCACATCCTCCCGGACGCCTTCGAGAAGCTCGGCTCCGACTGCCTCGGCGCCCCGTGGAAGGACTTCCCCTTCGCGGGGTTCGGGGCCATGGTCGGCGCCATCGGAACGCTCGTCGTCGACACGCTCGCCACGGGTTACTTCACGCGCGTCCACTTCAAGGACGCCAAAGCCGCCGCCGCCGCTGCGGCCGTGAGCGCCGCCGCTGTCGGGGACGTGGAGAAGCAGCAGCAGGAGGCCGCCGCGGCGGCGCACGCCGCCGGCGGAGGTGGCGATGACGACCACGAGGGCCACGTGCACATGCACACGCACGCGACGCACGGCCACGCGCACGGCTCCACGGCGCTCGTCGCCGCCGTCGGCGGCGGCGGCGACGGCGACAAGGAGCACGCGCTGCGCCACCGGGTCATCGCGCAGGTAACTAATTTCTTCTCGAGTTAACCGTGACTCGCATAGTGCGTACGGATACGGTCTCATCTCCTCCAAGTGTAACAGCTGTTTAACTATGGGTTTATTTAACACCGTTTTGTAAACAAAAATAACTGCTATATAGCGATGAACACTAGGTGTTTTTATCTAATAAAAAAAAGTTACCTTCACTGAAAGGTACGTAGATATTCTCTGAAATGTGACATATATATATCATTAAGTGATACTCTTGCAAATAAAACTATTAAAAGGCCACATATTAAAAGAAAATGGTGGTCAACACTGATTGCACTGTTTACATATGTAACTTGCATGTGATCAACAATGGTGGTCGATTGTGTGCAGGTCCTAGAGCTTGGGATCGTGGTGCACTCGGTGATCATCGGCATCTCCCTCGGCGCTTCAGAGGAGCCGGGAACCATCAAGCCTCTAGTGGTCGCCCTGAGCTTCCACCAAATGTTTGAGGGCATGGGCCTCGGTGGCTGCATCGTTCAGGTACTGAGTAGTCTCTCTAACAATAACAGAAAAGATGAATATCTCATACAGGAATGGAAAAGATGATTCATCTTTCGTCCGAGTCTTCTTCTTTTTTTCCCTTCTCTTCCTCCCCCACCTTGGTGAACATATATGATTGATTAGTGAAGCATGATGTTAAGTCTTAACCCATCTGCTTCCACATCTACTAAATTACTGATCATTGTCCAATTTTTTGAGGTCATGTTTATTTTTGCAAAAAAGGAAGGGAAAATGCGCATTTATTCTAGTTTCTAGATATAATGGTCCCTACTAGAAGTAGACTAACTCATAAAAAACGAATAGTTACTTTTTTGTTTTGTTAAAAAGGCAGGAGCACTTTATCCTGGCATCTAGTCTAAAATACCATCATGATTTTTGGTTTGGGCAATCAAAAGGAGAGGCGACGCAGAGGTCGATCGCACTAAAGCATGATATGATATAACCATAGGAAGTTAGAAAAAGAGTGTGCCGATGCCCTTTTGTGAGAACAAAGTACGAGACCACAGCACTTCGGGTGGTTCCGAGGCAAACACTGAACAAAGTTTTGGACGCCACTTGGATGCCCTTTTTTCCCTCTCCTTTGTGTGCCTTACACTAATGTCGTCAAACAGACACGACTGTTGTAATCTGTCCTTGTTTAGAAAGGGAACAATTAATTACTATATTCCATAGTAATGGTCTACCTCATTGGATAATTTTTTTTTGTTCTAAATAATAGCTGACATGAACTTAAACGAATTTACTAGTACCTTATTCACTGAATAAAGCTGAGTGACTCATCAGTTTAGGATTGTGTTCAACTAGGCTATATATATATGCAAACAACTCAATTGTAAATATTTAAATGTTTTCCAGGTCCATCGATCCCTAATTAATTTTGTGGTTTCCATATATGCATGCATGCACGCAGGCGAAGTTCAAGCTCCGGTCGATCGTGACGATGGTCCTCTTCTTCTGCCTGACGACGCCGGTGGGCATCCTGGTCGGCATCGGCATCTCCTCGGTGTACAACGAGAGCAGCCCGACGGCGCTCATCGTGGAGGGCGTCCTCAACTCGGTCGCGGCGGGGATCCTGATCTACATGGCTCTCGTCGACCTTCTCGCCGAGGACTTCATGAACCCCAAGGTGCAGAGCCGGGGGAAGCTCCAGCTCGGCATCAACGTGTCCATGCTCGTCGGCGCCGGCCTCATGTCCATGCTCGCCAAGTGGGCTTAGTTAGTAGCCAAGTTTTGTTCTCTCTGCTAGTATGTGTTACTGTTAGATGGATTACAAGTAAGTTGCAGCAAAAGGAAAAATTAAGATCTCAGAGCCAGCCGGAGGAGGAAGAACAAGATGAGAGAAAAAAAAGTGATCACACTTTTTTTTTGCTTCCAAAATTTTTGTGTTGTTGTAACGGTTCCAAAAGGCAGGTTGTTTGGATTACTAGTAGGCAATATTACTGTTGAGATCGATGTCAACCGTGTGACTGTTGCTCTCCATCGATCACAATCTAGATGCGTACAGTTGGTTTTCCTCTCTCTGTGGCCGGCCATTGCTTGAATTGCCACATTGTGAAGGAATGTCGACACCCTATCGCCACCCTTTGGTACTACGCACGGTGCACACGGGGGGTCACGCCGATGGCGCCCGACTTTTTTGACAAAGAGTCTGTACGTGAGCACGACGAGTCTGCGACGACACTCGTGTTGCACCGCCATCTGAGTGAGCTTGGGGGCTCGATCTCGTCAAGGAGAGTGTCGACACCACCCCCGCCTACCGCCGTCAACTTTTTGGTAGGACACGGCACACATGTACAGGGCCTTGATGCAGATGGCACCCAAACTTCTTTGGCAGGCCAGCAGTAGGTGTACATGATACTGAACACCAGCTACAAGCGTTGCTCAATCAACGAACATATATGTGGCTGGCAAATCATGGATAAAGACACCTGGCCGCAGACATGTAACATGTTGCTTGACTTTGACTAAGAGCAACTCCAGCAAGGGTCTGCAAACTGTGGCCTCCAAAACCCGTTTGCGGTCCAACCGCAAAAAATAGAGGTCCAAACTTAAGACTCAACTCCAGCAAGGATATGAACTCCGGCCTCTATTTGCATGTGGGTCCCGTATGTAAGAGAGAGAGGGGGAGGGCTATCCGCTTTGCTCCCGGTCCCGGGTGCCATGGGGAGTTGGCGAGCGGGGCGAACCCGGATCTCGCCGCCGGCGCGGCGGGGCCGATGGGGGGGGGAGTGTTCCGGCGGCGCCGGTGGACGGCCATCCGCCGCACGGCCGCATGGAGGCGGAGCCGTCCCTTGTCCGCGTCGTCATGCGGTGTCGCGTGGCCGTCCCCGCGGCGTGTGGTCCTCCCTCTCCTTCCGCCGCCATCCGCTCCTCCCCCACGTCCCGTCCCGGCAGCACCACGCCGGCGGCGACGCGGTCCTCCGCCGGCTCGCCGACGCCGTAGGAGAACAAGTCCTCGACGTGCGAAGGAGCTCGGCCATGTGCGAGGATGTTCATGCCGGCCCGGTGAGCTCACTGGCGCACCTCCGCCTCCACTAGTGTGCCGCATTCGCGGGCGTCCGACGAATTGGTAGGTGCCCTTCCACTTCTTGGGCGGCGGCGGCCCCGGCACGCCGAAGGACGAGTGGTTGGGGAGGATCCCGGTGTCGAGCAGCCCAATCACCACGCCGCGGCCGGACCAGTGCGGCTCCAGAAGCCGTCCTTGCCGAAGTGGAGGTAGCTGCGTGCGCGCACTGGTCCACCCGCACCGCCTTGTTGCCGCTCTCGACGCAGACCTGCAGCTCGTCGCGGTCGTTCTCCTACAGCGCCGCCCAAAATTGCCCCTCCAACAGCGGCAGCATCACCAGGTACACTTGGATGTCGCCCGGGTCCTGCTTCCGGAAATGCTCACGGCGGCGATGCGTGGCTGCGGGCGTGGGCTGCGGGAGCACACCGCATGGCAAGTCTGGCGGAAGAGGGAGGGCCGCGGGCCGCCATGGCCGCCGCACCCGGCGAGCCGCCACCTCTCGTCGGCCGCCCGCGCATCCACGGATGACACTTGCGCTAGGCAGGGGAGGGGATGGCGCGCCAATGGGAGAGAAAAGGGAGGGGCAGAGAGGGAGGGGGAGGACGGCGCAACGCCCGGAGGAGCGGCCGGTGCCGGCCTCGGTTCGTGCGCGGGCGCAGAAAGGATGGGTCGCCGGGAGGGGGGGAAAAGTGTCGGGGACGCCCCTAGGGGTCCCCTTAAACAACGGGGAAATCCTCGCTTAATCCCGCAACCGCATCGGAACACGCTAAGCCTAATCATGCGTGTGTGACTAACCATGCAGACACGGCCCACGCCGGGACCCCGACGGCCCACCAAGACGACCCCTTTTAGAAGTCCCCTCGAGCGGAGCCCCGCCTCGCTCGAGGGCGCGCTCCCCTCGGGCGGGCTCCGCCCCGTTCGAGGGGCAACTCCCCCCCTCGAGTGGTCCCGCCCCCACTCGAGGGCTCACCCCCCCCTCGAGCGGGTCTCGTCCCGCTCGAGGGTCCGCCCCCGCCCTCGGGCCGGGGCCCGCCACGCTCACGGGCGCCCGCACGCGTGCGCCGGCCCCGTACTTGGGCATTTAACGCCCGACGCCGCGGAGACGACGCCATCATGCGCCGGGGCTCGCGCCCCGTGCCGCCGCACCAACTCCCCGGTGGAGGAGCCCATCCCCGCCACCGTGGGGATGGACTATGCGGCACGGCCGGTGTCGGTCCCGTGACACCGCGCGCCCACTACAAGACGACTAACGCGCCCGACCCTCGAAGGGGGGGCCGGGCGCACCCTCGATTTCACTTTCCCCGTGACCCTACGGGTTAGGTGGGGGGTGCTAGGCCGGTGGATGGCCATCCCGGTCACCGTAACGCGCGCGGCCGCCGTACCCACGCGTGGTGCGCACGCCCGCGCCGCAGGCGCACGCCCGGCACCGCAAGAACCACTCCGCTACCGCGGAGCGCATTGGGAAGGAACGTCGTTCGCCCGCTCCCCGTGCCCCGTACCGCCCATCATCGCACCTCCCTCGAAGCCTATCGAGAGGACGCCACCGCCATCCGCCGCCCTTCTACCCTCGAACCGCCACCGTTCGGGTACGGGTAGGCCATCATGGCCGGATCGCGGCGAAGATCGTCCGGACGGCCGCCCACTCTACACCGTAGCGCGACGTGCTCCCTCACGTAGCTAGGTAGCGCGGCGTGCATGTAACTCGCCGCCCCCCTTGGCCTATAAAAGGGGGAGGCGAGCCCCCGCCCGCGGGGGAGGACGAACGGATTCGGTTCGACACAACACACCGAGCACTCACTCTCTTATTCTCCCACAACATCTTCACCACTCTCCCGGGGACTTGGAAGCTACACTTCCTCTCCCACCTTGCTTGTACTTGCCCCACTACAAGCACCCCCGGTGCCGAGCAATACAAGTGCCACGAGCACGCCCCGTCGGGACGTACGGCCCCCTCGGCCGGAACCAGGATAAAACCTTGTGTCACTTGTTGCTTGGCATCGACCATTGAGGGATAGACCTAGGCGCTATCTACTGGTTAGTGTCGGGACCATATTCCGCACCGACAGTTGGCGCCCACCGTGGGGCTGACGAGCGCTTAAGGTCATTTCGCCAACTCCCTCCATGGTGATCCGCACTGAGTACCGTGGTACCCGCTACAACATGGGTAGCTCGGACCCTCTCCCGGCCGGGTTCGAGATCCGCTTCGGGGATCTGAACTTCCGGGCCACGGGGGAACGGCTATCTCATGCGCCTCACCAATCGTGAGGAGCTTCGCGCGCGCGCGCGAGGCCGTGTCCGCCCCGGTCTCCGCCGCACGCACGACACCGCGCGCAGCGCCCGCAGGCACGGATGCCGCGGGCCCATCGACGCCGCGACGCCGTCGTCGCTCCGGCCGCGCTCGCGCCGGGCGCGCGGTCCGAGCGGCGGCAAGCCGAGCGTACCGCCACCCGGGCGTGGCACGACCACCATCACGACGGCCGCCACCACCCCGGCGGGACCGCGCGCGGTCTCGGACCGCGCATCCCCATCGGGCCGCGTGGCGCCACGACGGCCTACAACGCCAACGTCAACACGACGATGCGCGAGGTTCCACCCGGCCGCCACGTCTTCGTCGCCGGGGACCCCGGCACCTCGCGCGCGGATGAATCGTCCCGGGCTCCGTCGACACGATGCCACCCGCCAACCGCCACGGGTACGCGGAGTGGGACTTCTCCGGCGTGCCGGACCCGGCCGCGTTCGGGCGCTTCCTCGACGCCACGGACCACCGGTTTGGCTCGCTCCGACGACTCCAAAGATCGGGAGCTACGACCCCGCGCGGGAGTGCCGCGCCGTCATCACAAACGACCCGGCCAACGCCGCCGGTGCGGCAGTGTGGGAGACGGGGGAAGTCACGCCCGCCCCGAGGGGATCGCTACGCGCCCGGCCGCGGGACCAAGCGCTCCCGCCGGGGCCGACGTCGACGCACGCCGACCCGGTGCCCGTGAGCTCGAGGCCAAGCCGGCGGAGGAATACGGACGGTGCGGCCGCTCCGCGCCTCGATGGCGGGGGGAGGCCTCCGCGCGTGGTGAACGCGCGCGGGAGCCGGGCCGACAGTCCGTGACCGCATCAACCCCGCCCCCAACGTCGACAACGCGGACACACCGCCGCGGGCGAGCCAAAAACTCATCGCCGCCGCGACGCCGCTACGCGCCATGCCGCACCCTCGACCCCCGAGGCTCGAGACATGCACCGCGAGGTGCGGACTCTCATCGAGCAAGCGGCCGTCCAACAGCCGAGAGCTCGGCCTCACGCATCCGCCAACAGGGGGGACGCACGGGGTGATGAACCCGCACCGGAGAGGCGAACCCTCGGTGCACGCGGGTCAACCTCCGCCGACCGGGGACGCACGCCGCCAAGGAGCGGCTCCTTGACGCGCGCAGGCGCCGGATGGCGATGCCCGCAACGTCATCAACGCCGGGCGCACCGGCAAGGCGGACGCACGAGCGGCCGAGGCTATCACCCTAGAAGGGGTGGACGCTATGACAAGCGGTGAGGATCGCTCCCCGACGCCGGAGCCCCCGGCACCCGTGTGTTTAGCCGGGAGATCCGCACCGCGGCGTTCCCCGCACTTCCGTCGGCCCTCGACGATCGTCAAGTACAACGGGGAGACGGACCCCCCGCGTCCGGCTCAATGACTACCGCCTAGCCTGTCAGCTGGGCGGGGCCACCAACGACGAAGTGATCATCCGCAACTTGCCCCTGCATCTGGGCGACGCGGCCCGGACATGGCTCGAGCACTTGCCCGCCAGCCAGATCCATAACTGGGACGATCTAGTCCACACGTTCGTGGGCAACTTCCAGGGCACATACGTGCGCCCTGGGAACTCATGGGACGCGCGCTCCGCACGCGAGGCCGGCGAATCGCCGGGGGACTTCATACGGCGCTTCTCCAAGCGCCGCACGGAGCTCCCCCGCCGTGGCACAGTCCGAGATCGTGCACGCGTTCCTCGAGGGCACCACGTGCGGGACCTTGTGCGCGAGGGCGGGACGCAGCCCCCTACGGACTCAAACGAGCCGTTCGACATCGCCACCCGGCTTCGCCTCGGAGAGGAGGCCGTGGGGGCAATCTTCGACGACAAGAAGGGCAAGCGCTCCGAGGACACGCCCGCGGAGGGCGGGCGGGTCCAAGGAGCCGCGCCGCAGCCGACAAGCGGGGCAAGAAGGAGAAGAAGCCGCGCCGCGAGGCGCGCGAGCGGGGCGCAACGGCGGCAACGCCGAGGCCCTCGGCGTTGACCCGGCCCGACGGGGCCCTCGACCGGCTCCTCGAGGCCCGGGGGTGTTTGACGACATGATGAAGAAGCCATGCCCCTACCACAAGACTCCCGTGAACCACACTCTTGAGCAAGGCGACATGCTCAAGAAGTTCTATGGCCGTGCCGCCGCGAAGGAGGCGAGAGGCCAAGAAAGATGGGGGCGATGGCGACGCGGGTGGCTTTCCCGCCGTCGAAAATGTTTTCCTCATCTTTGGGGGGACCTACCGTCGACATGTCGACCCGCAACGCAAGAAGGAGCGGCACGAAGTCCTCGCCGCGAGAGGGCGCCTCCGGCCTTCCTTAACCGGTCGAAGGATGCCATCACCTTTAGCCGGGACGACCACCCAAACCGCATCCCGAACCGGGCCAAGGTACCGCCGGTAGTCGATCCCATCATTGGGAACGCCCGGTTTTCGAAGGTCCTTATGGACGGAGTGCGTAGCCTCAATATCTTCTTCGCGCATACATTGGGCTCGATGGGGATCGGGGCCGGACCGTGCGGCCCGGCACGAAGCCGTTTCACCGGCATCGCGCCCGCAAGCGGGTTCAACCCCTCGGGCGATCGATCCGCCGTCCGGTTTGGGACCCCCAAGAACTTCCGCAAGGAAACCCTCACCTTCGAGGTGGTGGGGTTCAAAGGGGCCTACCATGCCATACTTGGGCGACCTTGCTATGCCAAATTCATGGCGGTCCCCAACTACACGTACCTCGAAGATGAAGATGCCGGTCCAAACGGCGTCATCACCGTCGGGTCGTCGATCGAGCACGCATTCGATCGCGACGTCGAGTGCGTGGAACATGCAGAGGCACTAGCGCTGGATGAAGCGCTGGTGAACACGCTGGAGAAGATGGTCAACGACGACCTCAGCTCCGCCGCTAAGCACGTCGGCACCTTCGAGGCCGCCGAGCAAACCAAAGGGGTCCCCCTCGACCCGTCGGCCCCCGAGGGCAAGGCGTTGAGGGTCAGCTCGACCCTCGACCCTAAATAGGAAGCAGTGCTCGTCGACTTCCTCCGCGCCAACGCCGACGTCTTCGCGTGGAGCCCCTCGGACATGCCAGGCATCCCGAGGGAGGTCGCCGAGCACTCCCTTGATATCCTGCCAAACGCCCGCGCTGTGCGCAGCGGCGGGCCGCGCCGCTTCGACGAGGAGCGGCGACGGGCGATCGGAGCGGAGCTGCGGAAGCTCCTCGAGGCCGGATTCATCAAGGAAGTGTTCCACCCTACGTGGCTAGCTAATCCTGTGCTTGTAAAAAAGAAAAATGGAAAGTGGAGGATGTGTATAGACTACACCAGTCTCAATAAAGCATGTCCAAAAGTTCCTTTTCCTTTGCCACGCATAGATCAAATCGTTGATTCAACAAAGTCGGGTGCGAATCGCTCGTTTCCTTGATGCCTATTCGGGATATCACCAAATAAAAATGAAGGAGTCCGACCAGCTCGCGACTTCGTTCATCACGCCGTTCGGGACGTTCGTTACGTCACGATGCCCTTTGGCCTCGTAAACGCGGGCGCAACATATCGGCGCTCGCATGCGGCACGTTTTTGGGGATCACATCGGGCGGACGGCCGAGGCCTACGTGGACGACATCGTCGTCAAGACCGAGGAAGGCGGACGACCCGGTTAACGACCTTGGCGTCGCGTTCGGACCGCCACGGGCCAACGGGGTCAAGCTAAACCCCTAAAAATGTGTCTTTGGAGTGCCGCGGGGCATGCTCCTAGGATACATCGTCTCCCGCCGGGGAATCGAGGCTAACCCCGAAAAGGTCGCGGCCCTCGAACGAATGGGTCCGATTCGGGACCTCAAAGGGGTGCGAAGGTGTTGGGGTGCCTCGCCGCCTTAAGCCGCTTCATCTCGAGGCTCGGTGAGAAGGGCCTCGCCCCTCTACCGCCGCTCAAGAAGCACGAGCGCTTCTCTTGGACCGCCGAGGCCCGGGACGCGCTCGACAAACCGAAGGCGTCTCTGACGCACGCCCCAATCCTCACGCCGCCGCGAGACGGCGAACCCCTACAGCTCTACGTGGCCGCAACCACCCAAGTGGTCAGCGCCGTGATCGTCGTGGAGCGCACGGAGGAAGGGCACGCCTTGCTCGTGCAGAGGCCGGTCTACTACATCGGCGAAGTCCCCGTCGGACACGAAGACGCGCTACCCCCGGGTCCGAAGGCTCGCCGTATGCGGTAGTCCTCGCGCGGCGTAAGCTCCGCCACTACTTCGAGGCCCACCCGGTCACGGTGGTCTCCTCCTTCCCGCTAGGAGAGATCATTCGCAACCCCGACGCGGCGGGGAAGGATTGCCAAATGGTCCGTGGAGCTGATGGGCGAGACGCTCGCCTACGCCCCGCGTAAAGCCATCAAATCGCAAATCTTAGCCGATTTCGTCGGCCGAGTGGACGGACACGCAGCCGCCGCCCCCACAAATCCAAGCGAGTGCCGGACTCGCGTTCTTCGACGGCTCGGTGATGAAGACGAGAGCGGGCGCGGGCCTCGCTCTTCGTGTCACCCCTGGGGAGCACATGCGCTACGCAGTACGCCTCCACTTCCCCGCGTCCAACAATATGGCAGAATACGAGGCCCTTCTATGCGGCCTCAAAATCGCCATTGAGTTGGGCGTCAAGCGCCTCGACGTGCGAGGGGACTCGCAGCTCGTGATCGATCAAGTCATGAAGAACGCGAGCTGCCACGACGACAAGATGGAGGCCTACTGTAAAGCCGTGCGGGCCCTCGAAGACAAGTTCTACGGCATCGAGCTTAATCACGTACCCCGCCGGTACAACGAGGAAGCAGACGAGCTGGCGAAGATCGCGTCCGGCGGATCACCGTTCCCCCGAACGTTTTCGCGCGCGACATCGCGCGGCCCTCGGCCGCCTTCGAGCCCTACCCCTCGAGCGACGGCGGACCCTCGGGGGCTCCCTCGAATCCGGCGGGTGCGGAACCCATGGATGAGGACCCCTCGAACGAAGACGTACGTGCTCTCCCTTCTCGAGGGGTACGGCTCCCACGAGGTCGATGCGATGGACATAGAGCCGGCCCCCGTCCAAGTGGATTGGCGGGAAAAATACGTCGCCCGGATCGCTCGAGGGGAACTCCCCGCGACCGGGCCGTAGCCGGGCGCATCGCCGGGATGGCCAAATCCTTCACCCTCGTCGACGGCGAGCCGTACAAGCGCGCCGCGTCGGGGCATCCTCCGGGCGGTGTATACCCATTCCCGAGGGGCGCGAGCTCCCGCGGGACATCCACGCGGGAACCGCGGCCACCACGCCGCGCCGCGCACCCTCGTCGGCAACGCGTTCCGCCGGGGCTTCTATTGGCCTACCGCGGTCGCGGACGCCGGCCGAAATCATACGCACCGCGAAGGGTGCCAGTTCTACGCCCGCAAGTCCAACTTGCCTGCTCATGCCCTGCAAACGATCCCCGTGACATGGCCGTTCGCCGTGTGGGGATTGGACATCGTCGGGCCCCCGCGGAAGGCGCCGGGGGCTTCACCCACCCGCTTGTCGCGATCGACAAATTCTCCAAGTGGGTGGAGGTGCGCCCCATCACGAATTTGAGGGGGAGCAAGCGGGCGGTCACGTTCTTCACCGACATCGTCTACCGCTTTGGAGTGCCAAACTCCATCATCACGTACAATGGGTCCAAGTTCACGGCCGGAAGTTCTTGGAGTTCGCGACAAGTTCCACATCCGCGTGGATTGGGCGTCGTGGCACACCCACGGACCAACGGCCAAGTGGAGCGTGCCAACAACATGATTCTACGGGGCCTCAAGCCCGAATTTTCGACCGACTCAACAAATGCGGCCGAAAATGGCTCCAAGAACTACCAGCAGTCGTGTGGAGCCTAAGGACCACCCCAAGCAGAGCCACCGGGTTCACCCCGTTTTTCCTAGTCCATGGCGCGGAGGCCGTCCTCCCCACGGACCTGGAATATGGGTCGCCCAAGGTTCGAGGCTACGACGAGGATGCTAACCAGCGAGCCCGCGAGGACTCGCTGGACCAGCTAGACGAAGTACGCCTCGTGGCGTTGATGCACTCCGCAAGGTATCAACGGCCCCTACGACGTTACCAAGCACGCAAGATACGTCGGAGGGACTTCGGCGAAGGAGATGCGGTCCTAAGGCTACGCCAAGACAACCGAGGGCGCCACAAGCTATCGCCCCCATGGGAGGGACCCTACGTCGTGGTGAAGGTGCTCAAGCCAGGTACGTACAAGCTGGCCAACGAGGACGGTGAAGAACTCACCAACGCTTGGAACATCCAACAGCTACGTCGCTTGTACCCTTAGCTAGGATTTCCAAGTACTTTCGTTGTAAAATCACATGGCCAACGCCCCGTTGGTGTCAACTATGTAAATACTCTAAGTCTAATAAAAGGGCAACTCGGCTTTCCCCCGAAACCCAAGTTACCCTCGGGGGCTACTACGCGGGGCATCCCCCCAAAATGGTCCCATTTTTTGCGCAAAAATAAAAAACAACTCACACGCACTAAGTTTGTTTCCGCTTCAACCTCGAGCCATGATTCGAACAGGCGCGGGTGGCACGGCGGAAGGAGCGTGCGAGCCAGAGATAGCCTACGCCGCGTGGCTATGGCCCTTCTCTCTCGCCTCCAACCCGGCGGGCCCCCCCGCGAAAATCGAACTCCCCTAACTAGAATCTACTCAGGAAGAAGGAGAAACAAAAAGCGTGATAAACAAACGATTTCATTTACATCAAATGCCCGTGTTCATGAAACGACTTGTTTATTTACAAAGGGCCACGAGGCCAGAGTACTGATACACATAAAAAAATGGGCCTAGCGCCCGGATCGCTTTCGGGCGGGAGGGAGCGGACAGCGTCCGCGACGTCGGGGAAGAGGAACTCCTCGAAGGCCTCGGCGAGCGATCCCGGCGGCGTCGGCAGCGCGCGTCTACGCTCGTCCATGGCCACCTCGTCCTCGACACCCTCGGGAACGATGTAGCCCCCTCCGCCGCCTCGAAGTTGACCTCGTAGTGGGATCACACCACTCCGAGGGCCTTATGGACGCCTAGGTGCAACGCCCGGCGCATCCGCTCCGTGATGTGGCCGCCAAGGGCGCGCGCAGCGGCCGGCCGCCGAACCGCCGGCTTGGGCCTCGCCTTCCTCGATGACGCGGCGGGTCTCGAGGGCCGCATCACGCGCCTCCCGCAGCCTCCTCGCTCGAAGGAGTTGTAGGAAACCCGCGGGGCCTCGGCCCGCCGCGGCCGGCGTGCCCCGGGGCGGTGCGCAAGCCTCGGAATCAACAAGACGAAAAGAAATCAGAAAGGGGGAAACGAACCCTCTAAAGCAAAAAACCAACAAGCAGAGTCAAACAGTGACTCACCCTCGACTTGCTTCCTCTCCAAATCGAGGTCGCGGCGCGCGGACTCGATCGCCAGCTCGAGGCGCTGGACGGTCTCGCCTTGCTCGCGGAGAGCCAGCTCCTGGTTGGCGTTGCTGATGCTGAGCGCGAGCGCATCATCCTCAACCTTGGAGAATGCGGCGTTCCGCTCCTCCAGCGACTTCTCCGCCGCCTCGCGCGCGACGCGCTCCCGCTCCAGCGCCGTTCGGGCGTCGCCGAGGGCGGCCTCGCTCCCCGCCGGAGCCGCCCCTCGCCCCCCCCCGGCGGGCGATGCGCTCCCCGCCGGAGCGCTCCTCGGCCGGCGACGAGGGCCGTGGCCTTGGCGTCGAGGGCGGCCCCTCGGTCGTCGGCCTCCTTGGCGCGCTGCTCCAACCCGCGCGCCCGCTCCTCAACCCGGCGCCGGGCCGCGCCCGCGCCCCCTCGAGCGACGTGCGGAGCTCCCGGGTTTCGGCGCGAGCCGTGGCCACCTCCGCCTCCCGGTTGGCGGCCGCCGTCCGCGTCTTCTCCAAGTCCGCGCGCGCGTTCCACGCCGCCTCGTCGCGGTCGGTGAGGGCCGCGCGGATCCGCTCGAGGCTCGAGCGACGCGTCGTGTCCCGCCTCGAGCTCTCGGGGAGCTCGTCGCACCACGCCATCGCCCGCACGCCGGCCCGCCGTCCCGCATCCTAAGAGCGTCCGCAAGCGCATCGAAAGCGCCGCACCGCTCCCGGAGCCGGCGGGCCTCGGCGTTCACCCGGTCGAACACGTCGTATTTGTCGTGGGCGCGGCGCTCGAGCTCCCGGCATCCACACGTCAAATCCCGTAAGCGCCAAGGCTCGAATACAACACACGAAAACGAAAAAGAAAGAGGGGCGAGTAACCACGGCTCACCCGGAAGACGAGCCGGGCCGGCCGCCGTGAACTTGCGGCGCCTCGTTCGGCGCGCGGTTAAGCGTGGCGCCGTGGCCCGAAGCTCGCCCCGAGCTCTCGCTCCCCCCGGCGTCGCAAACGCCGGGGATCACCGACGGCCCCCTCCACTTGGGCGGGGCGGCCGGCGTGGGAGGACGAGGCCTCGGCACCATGTCCTCGCCCCCCACCACCATGTGACCCTCGTGCCGCCTCACGAGGACCCCCTCCCCGGGGCTCGGGGGAGTCCGTGGGCCGCCCGGCCCACCGATTCCACCCGGGCGGCGGGGAGTCATCCGAGAGCTCCACCACCTCCGCCCGAAGATTGCCGGCGGGCGCGGCCGCTTGCGCCGCCTCCGCCGCACTTCCACCCGCGCCTCCGCGGCCTCGGGCGCCCGTCGTGCCGCCGTGGCCGCCACCTCCCGGCGACACCGCCGCATCCACGGGCGCTCCCGCGGTTGCGCCCGCTCCACCTCCTCCGCGTTGGCCGCCACCGGCGGGCCGCATCTCCACCGTGGCCGCCGCCGCGCCTCGCGTCTCCGCGGCAACGGCGCCGCGGCCCCCCCGCGACCTCGCGGGCCGCGCCGCGGCGGGCCGATCCGCCGGCCGGGGCCTCGAGGCCCCGGGCCGGCCTCGCGAGCTCGTGCCCGCCGCCGCGCTTGTGCCCGGCGCGACCCCCTCGACGAGCGCCGCCGGGTGGGGATCGATGCGTCCGTCCTCGGCACCTTGGCCGGTGCAAGAGGAGGAACGGTTGGCACCCGCCCGCGCGGTGCACGAACGGAGGGTTAGAGCACTTAATCATCGACGAACCAAACCAAACGAAGAAGGACGGGCTCCTTACCTCGCGAGAGGAAAAGGCCCGCTTCCTTTTCCTCGAAGCCTCTCGCGGACGAGGGCGGGTGCGGCCCGCCGCGCCCGCCGTAGCGCCTCCCCGACGGTGCCGCCGCGCGCGCGAGCACGCCCGCGCCCGTGCGCGGGCGCGCCCGATGCCGCACCTCCCGAAGGCGCCACCGCGCGCGGGCACGCCCGCCGTCGCCGCGCCCCTCGACGATGACGCGCGCGCGCGCGGGCACGCTCCCCCCGCGCGCGAGCACGCTTGACGCGCGCATAGGCGCGTCCGCCGCGCGTGCCTCCGTGGCACGCGCCGGCACCTCGCGCGCGCGTGCCGCTCCCGACGACGATTGCACGGCGGCGGGCGCCGGTGCGCCCGCCCCGGCGAAGCCGCCCCCGACGCCGGCGCGGGTTCGGCGCGACGGGGCGCAGCCGCCACCGTCGGAGGGGCCCTCCCCCCTCGGCCTCTTCCTCCTCGTCCTCCTCCGAAGACGAGGGCTCCTCGATATCCGGGAGGAGAGCCCCCGCCTCCTCGCGCCGCCGTGCTCCGCGGACCGTTGGTCGCGGCGCGCTTGGCGTCGCCTCGCGTGCTCCCTCTTGCGCGCCGCCCGCTCCTCGCTTGCTCCCGCTCGCGCCGCGCCCGCCGAGCGCACGGGAGTCGGGGGGGTGGGTGGAACGGACTTGGCGACGTTGAACTTCACCGACCGCGCACGGGAGCATCAATGGCGCGTCAAGAAACAAAAGTGAGACCAAGAACTAAAACAAAATCAAGAACCACGCTCACCAACAGGCCGGTGGGGAGCATCTCGATGTCCCACGGGGTCCTACCCGCAGCGGCGGCACCGGGTGTCGACGGCGCTCCGCGCCGGGTGAGCGCGTACGGCCGCTCGAGGGGCGTCGGGAGCATCCGCGACCTCGCCGGGTCGACGGGGTTGGCCGCCCTCGTCATCTCGAAGATGCGGAGCGGCCTCTCCATCAACGGCACGACCCGCCGGTGATGAAGGAAGGCGAGGACGCCCATCGCGTTCGGCCCCCATCTTCGCCGGGCGCCGCAACGCGGCCGAGACCGACTCCCGCCGCGCCCGATGCCGGGACGTGGACACCCCGTAGCCCCGGGAGGCGAGGCCTCTCCTTGAACACCCGGCCGGTGTAGGGGGGGGGAGGCGGGCTCGGCGTTGTGCGGATAAAACCACCCCCGCTCCCCGGCCGGCGTTGTTCGTCGTCATGGTGCGGGGGATGTAGACATTCTTGAACCGCCCCCGCAGGCAAGCGACATCCCGCCGGCGCGCATCGCGCGGCGGGTCCTTGGCTCCGTCGTGGGCTGCGTGATGAGCTCCGCGCGGAAAAGGTGTACCCAGAGCTCCCAATTGATTGGGATCCCCAGGTACCCTTCGCAGATGCCCACGAACGTGGCCGCGCCGCGAGATAGCGTTGGGGGCGAAGTTGTGCGCCTCCACCCCGTAGTAGTAGCACATCGCCCGCATGAAGGTGCTCGCCGGCGCGTTGAAGCCGCACTCGTGGTAGCGGACGAAGCTCACCACGTAGCCCTCCGGCGGGTTGGGCTCGTGGTGCGCCGCCGGTGGCACGATCCACCCGCGGGACGCCCGTCTTCGTTGGCCGCCACCGGCCGGCGGCGACCCCGCGTCACCGTCGACCTCTCCCGTGCATATGGCTCCGGGACCCTAAGAGGAAGCTCGGGCGGCGCCATGAGGAAGGACGAAGGAATGTGAGGACGGAGGACAAGGAGACGGAAGAAAAAGCTCTAACGACGACGCCGCGCGGTGGCAAGAGCAAGACGAAGACGAAGGGGCGGAGGGCTGAAAATGGTGAGATGCCAAGGTAAAAAACCGCCGTCCCCTCCTCCCCGCGCTTTATAGGCCGACGGGCGAGCTCTCGGAGCGGACGCCCCGCCAGCATTAACTGCAGGAATCTTTCCATCGCGTCGACGGATGGGCCCCACCACGACCGCGGCGGCTATAACACTTGCGGGCGGGTCATCATTACGGCGAAGACCGGCAAGAACCGAGGCAAAACCGTCACGTCCGCCCGCCGCGCCGCCCACTACGCGCGCGCGCGCGCGCGGCGCCTAAAAAGGCGCGCCCGCGCGCAAAACCGCGGCCACGACCGCAAGGCACTTAAATGCCGGGTCCCTTGCCAAGCAAGAAGAACCCTCGAGCGGGGCGGGCCCCCCGCTCGAAACGAGGCGACCCTCGATGGAATATCAGCGTGAGAAGGTCGCCCGGGACCTGCTCGATGTAGAGCAGACAACCGCGGGCACCCATGCCACGTGAAACCCTCGAGCGGCATGACCCTCGGCTCCAAACAAAGGCGACCCTCGATGGGATATCGGCGTGAGAAGGTCGCCGGGACCTCGCTCGATGTAGAGCGGACAACCGCGGCACCCATGCCACGTGAAACCCTCGAGCGGCATGACCCTCGGCTCAAAATGACGTCAACCCTTGATGGGATATCGACGTGAGAAGGTCGCCGGGACCTGCTCGATGTAGAGCGAGCACCCGCGGGCACCCATGCCACGCAAAACCCTCGAGCGGCCGAGCCCCCGCTCGAGACAATATCAACCCTCTAAAAGAAGGCACGCGCGTGAGAGGGTCGCCCGTGTCACGCTTGAAATAGAGCGGGCACCGAAAGCACTCACGCCGCGCCGTGCCGCCAACAAGCGCCTCGAGGGCCGGCTCGCCCGTACCCCTCGACGGCCGCAAACGCGAAAAGACGGGGCCGTCCGGTGCACGGCCCCGCACGGCCTTACCGATCCGAGGTTCGAAGCCCGACCCTCGACGGGTTCGAACGGGCGCCTCGGGATCACGAGTTAGGGACGACGAGGGCACGCGCATTCGAGCCGTTCCTCGAGTCCGTCGGCTCGAGGGTGCCCCACATGTCGTGTTCGAGAGCCGGCCGAGGGCGGCTAGCCGGGGGATCCCACCGAGGGAGAGCTTCCGCGCCCTCGGCCCCTAGCGAACGGGACCGAGCCCCACCTAGCAAACCCACGCAAGCGCTTCCATGGACGTGTCTCCGGACCGCGCAGCCTACCCTTATCGAACGGGGCATGGGCGTCCACTTGAACCACCCGCTAGCAGCTCGAAGAGGAATCCGCAATTCGCGACCCGCTCGATGGGAGTTGCAGAAACCTCACCCTCCGTCCCGCGGAGGGACGGCGAGGGCGCGTTAAAAAACAAGTCGTCAGGCTCGACCCGATCGCCTCGAACGGGCCAAGGCTCGGGGGCTTGACGCACGGCTACACCTCCTTGAAATTGCACCCGCCGGGAGACAAGGACGGGGGAGCGTGCACCCCCCGAAGCCGGCCGAAATACCGCCGATGCCGGTTGGCATATGTGCCACGCCTTTCGACCAAAGTTCTCGCGGTTAACCCCCGCGGGGAGAACCCACACTCCTGCAGGCTTCGGGGGCTAGACCCGCGGGGCCGCCGACGCGGCCCCACGGAAAGCGTTCGCAAACAAGGAGGGAAGAACGTCCTATCGTAGGTTCCGGCATCCGCGGGAGCCTCAATGGCAAACCCGCGCATGCTCGGGGGCTACTTGTCGGGGGACGACCCTAGGGGTCCCCTTAAACAACGGGGAAATCCTCGCTTAATCCCGCAACCGCATCGGAAGACGCTAAGCCTAATCATGCGTGGTGACTAACCATGCGAGACACGGCCCACGCCGGGACCCCGACGGCCCACCAAGACAGCCCTCTTAGAAGTCCCCTCGAGCAGGCCCCGCCTCGCTCGAGGGCGCGCTCCCCTCGGGCGGGCTCCGCCCCGTTCGAGGGGCAACTCCCCCCTCGAGTGGTCCCGCCCCACTCGAGGGCTCACTCCCCCCTCGAGCGGGTCTCGTTTCGCTCGAGGGTCCGCCCCGCCCTCGGCCGGGGCCCGCCACGCTCATGGGCGCCCCCGCACGCGTGCGCCGGCCCCGTACTTGGGCATTTAACGCCCCGACGCCGCAGACGGCGCCATCATGCGCCGGGGCTCGCGCCCGTGCCGCCGCACCAACTCCCCGGGGAGGAGCCCATCCCCGCCACCGTGGGGATGGACTATGCGTACGGCCGGTGTCGGTCCCGTGACACCGCGCGCCCACTACAAAGATGCGACTAACGCGCCCGACCCTCGAAGGGGGCCGGCGCACCCTCGATTTCACTTTCCCGTGACCCTACGGAGTTAGGTGGGGGGCGCTAGGCCGGTGGATGACCATCCCGGCCACCGTAACGGCGCGGCCGCCGTACCCACGCGTGCGGGCGCACGCCCGGCACTACAAGAACCACTCCGCTACCGCGGAGCGCATTGGGAAGGAACGCCGTTCGCCCGCTCCCGTGCCCCGTACCGCCCATCATCGGCGCACCTCCCTCGAAGCCTATCGAGAGGACGCCACCGCCATCCGCCGCCCTTCTACCCTCGAACCGCCACTGTTCGGGTACGGGGTAGGCCATCATGGCCGGATCGCAGCGAAGATCGTCCGGACGGCCGCCCACTCTACACCGTAGCGCGACGTGCTCCCTCACGTAGCTAGGTAGCGCGGCGTGCATGTAACTCGCTGCCCCCTTGGCCTTTAAAAGGGGGAGGCGAGCCCCCGGCCCGCGGGGGGAGGACGAACGGATTCGGTTCGACACAACACACCGAGCACTCACTCTCTTATTCTCCCACAACATCTTCGACCACTCTCCCGGGGACTTGGAAGCTACACTTCCTCTCCCACCTTGCTTGTACTTGCCCCACTACAAGCACCCCCGTGCCGAGCAATACGGTGCCACGAGCACGCCCCCGTCGGACGTACGGCCTCATCGGCGGGAACCGGATAAAACCTTGTGTCGTTTGTTGCTTGGCATCGACCATTGAGGGATAGACCTAGGCGCTATCTATCGGTTAGTGTCGGGACCATATTCCGCACCGACAAAAAGAAAATGGTGGGACCCACTATTTGGAGGGGGAAGTAGAGAGCCTCCGTAAATGGAGGTCGGGATGGGAAATTTGGAGGGGTATGCAAAATGGAGGCTTGTTTAGAGACCCCGCCGGAGATGAATTTTTGCAACAAACCTCTAAATTTTGGAGTAGAGACCCATATGAAGGCCCCCGCCGGAGATGCTCTAAGGACCTGGGATTTGAGACTGCGATTCAGGCAAACAATTAATTGACCTGTGAAAGTATGCATTTGCGGCTAGATGTCAACAGGGAATTCACACCCGCCCCCGGAGATTATTGGCAATGGCTACCCATCCCCATCCGTGTCAAGGGGGGAAATCTCTACCCCTATGCCTCCCCATCCTCGCTTTCAGGGATTTTTTTTCTCATATCCCCGCGTGGAGAATCAAAGACATGCATGGGGGACGACGAGGGCTAGGGTCCGTGAACGAGGGTGACGGCGAAGAGAAAGGAGAGGATGAATGTGCGGCAAAGAAGGTTGTTCATTGTTTCTAGTGAGAATAAGGATTAAGACGAACGTGTTGATTTAGACATTCTCTCTTTGTCATCTCAACATGTTGCCGCAGGAATGCGAATTGTGGGTTTAGTGGCATAGAGTGTGAATCGGGGTTTTACTTACCGGTCCGGTCCCCCTAACCGCCGGCGGTCGGTAGCGGTTTACCGGTCGGTAAGCCGCGGTTACCGCCCATTACCGAACAAATTCAAATTTTCAAATCCGCGCCCCGTTCAATCGGTTCGGTATCGGTTTACCGATCGGTTTGGACCGGTTACCGATCGGTTAGGTCGGTAAGCCGCGGCTAAACACACGTAAAAACCGACCATGCATTTGTGCTTCTCCGGTGATGAATTAATGAAAATATTAGCATGTTTTATGCATAACTTAATGTAAAGAACATCACAAAACCCCACCATAGGAAAAATAACATAGTTTTGCATACAAACAATGTCATAGTAATAATTGTGCATACAATACCATAATGATAGTGCTAATCGTGCATGCAAATACAATACCAAAGTCATAGACTCATAGTAATAAAAGATCAACGCCGTAGAAATGGGAAGACCCCCATTTGGGTCGCCATCCGGTACTCGGCGGTGGACATGACATTCAAACCTTGCACTCTAAGCGGCTCGACCTTGTAGTCTTGCCAAGTTTGCCCCGTCCATGCTGCTGTCGTCTGCCATTGCTGAAGTAACATATTGTAGAAATGTGGATCTTCCCATTCGTACACCCATCTTGTCGGTGGCTGCGTGCTAATGTCAGGCCTGTGATAATGAAAAGTCTGGGAGCCGGAGGTATCGCTGTACGAGGAAGAAGAGTACTGAGGAGTGTCGTAGTCTGTCGGTCCAACCGTTCTCCTCTCGCGATTCCGGTGCTCCATGGTCTTGGTCCTGAGTAGCATGTGTGAAATCGGTCTCCCCTGCATTGAAGCATACATCACAATTAGTACTCATAGTCAGAAACAAGAGTGCATATTAGGTTTCAATGTATACATGTGAAACGAATGACACCACCACCACTAGCACCAGCACCATCACCACCACCACCACCACCACCATCACCACCGTCACCATCACTATCATCACCATCACCGTCATAAGTCGAGCCGCCGTCCTCCGACTCCCGATACGGTGGACTACGCCGACCATCGCCATCATCGGTGGAGGTGTCGCCGTCCACCGGAATTGTTGTTGTTTTGCCTTTTCCTCGTTGACGCTTCGGTCACCCTTCTTAGGCCCCTCCCGAAACTTCCTCTTCCCAAGGTGACTCGTCTCCCACCACTCGCGTGCCCAATCACCGATGCAATCATCACCCGTAGTGTCACGTAGATCGAGGGGTCTACGTGATCACCGACAAGATGAGACGGTAGAGGGACGTCTCTGTCATCATCATCATCCTCATCTAAAACTCGGTTCTTGGTTAGATCTACCATATTCAAACCATTCCCGAACCGGATGGTGCTCGTCATAGAATGAGAGATGGGCAAGTTGGTCAACAAAATCACCTTCATCATGACTTGGGGTGGAGACATCCTTTAGCCTCGAGGCGAAGGTTATAGTTCACGTAGACAAGCTTGTTCGGTTTCTTGTGCGTCAAGCGGTTGCGAACCTTTGTATGCAGCAAGGCAAAAGTACTCCAGTTACGCTCGCATCCACTTGATGACACACATTGGGAAACTAGCCTCACAGCAAGCTTCTGTAGCGCTGGGGTGCTTGAGCCGAACATCATCCACCAAGATGCTGCAGGTGCAAGTGCAACTGAATTAGTGACCAAAATATTTGAAATTTGCAACAGAGAAACAACAATGGCGTACGGAGGTTCTCTTACATGGGCTTGTCCTAGGGTCAACCGCCGCCCTTCTTGCCATATCAGTGCCAAACTCGCCAAGCTTCTGGCGAAACACCTCAGCCTCCTGCAATGCTTGCACAGCGGTCTGGACATCCGTCATGCTCTGAAATGTATCCTTCAGGGACCGAAACATTTCGGAGTTGGATCCATCATAAAAGCATGCCTTGGATGTAAGCAAGCGGCCGCAAAACATAAATCATTTCAAATATTCGAAACAATGCATGTGGAGAGTAGAGATTCAAAAAAGAGGAGTAATACAATCTTACCTGAACCAACATATGTGCCCCAGTACACATCACGAATCCTATTGTCCAAAATCTCCTTGTACTCATTCCAAGTGTGAACATTGGAGCCAAAGTAAGACTCCAACTCCGCTTTCATCCATTGGAAGACCATCACAACATCTCCCATGTTGGGTTTCTTGTCCTGATCAGCGAATCGTAGCATCTTCTAAATTGGTTCAACTGTCTTGATGATATAATCCATTCCCTCCCAAAACTCGATACTTGATAACCTCACTTGCGCAAATCGTCCTTCAGCGATTTTGGCCCACTTGCTATCTAAAAATGCCGGAGATGTCATCCATCGCATGAATCTATCACGTTTGCGATGTAGGCTCTCTAAGAACATATAGTTAGTCCCAAATCGAGTGGCATTCCACTTGACCAACTCACCACCAATAGCCTCCCTCATCATTGCATTTAGCTGAGCATGATTATGTAACCAAGCTGAAATCCGCTTGCAGTTAGTGATCATACCTTGATGTTCGAGCCTCTGACCAATATCCTTCAACATCAAATTGACAGTGTGTGCCAGACATCGTGTCCACACAATGTGTTCATACACCTCTTTCAATTGCCTACATGCTTTCTTGTAGTTGGAGCCATTGTCGGTGACTATATGGACGATATGCTCGGACCAATCTCATCCACCACCTTTCGAATCTCCCGAAAAAAAATATGCACAAACTTTAGTAATCCTTGAACACATAATTAATGTCGGTGGCAAGTGTGTAGTTACTACCTTGAGCAAGAATTTGGAATCCCGAGATTTACCGGTCGCATCAATGGACTTGTGGAACCACGTGACCCCATTACAATATATCAAAAAGTTTATGACACTCATCCTCGTCGGGCCGGTCCAAGAATCACACATCAACGTGACGCCAAAGATGTCCCACTCTTTCGAAACTCGTTTGTACCTATCCATCAAATCTTTCTCGTTTTGATCAAGGTACTTGCCATCAATTTCCTTTCCACTGGGTGACGCGATACCTTCACCTGCAACCATATGGAAATCAAAAGATTAGTTACAGCAATGTAATCTCATAGTTTGTGTGTGATATCAATGATAGAAACCTTACCCCACTTCTGTGTCTCTCTGACTGCACTAACAAAGTACGGATTATCACCGTCTCCCGGGTACTCCCGCGATATGGAAGAATTTTGACCACGCTTTACCAATAGCTTCCTTTGCATTCTTACCCTTCTATGTCCAGAGCTCGTATCAATCCTTGGTTGCGTCATTCCTCTTCTCCCACCCGCAGCCAAGTTATAGTCCTCCACCACCACAGAGTATCCCTTCGCGAACCACTTCTTCGCAACATCCTTTGCAAAGGATTCTCCCTCGTGGCACCCGAACCACTACCCCCTCCATGCTCATATGCACCACCTCTCTCGTTCCACTCCCCGACGGTACAATTCTTCGGCTCTAGATAGGTGGATGGCACGCTCCAATTGAGCCTCCTCATCATCTTCTCGCAAGTAGGATAGTTTCCCTCGGCCGCAACCGCCTCCTTTCTCAACCTCTCTATATTCCGTTCATACGTAGCCTTTTTAGTCCTCTCAATCTCACGCTGAAAGTATTCCCGCACAGGTGGTGGCACATTCTTGCAATGGACCACCTGGGTCCCTTTTCCAGCCAAATGTTGTTTGAACCTAGTCGCACCACCTCCACCTTTCCGCATATGACAATAGTTGCATCGCCATCCGGGGTGTTGATTTTCACCGTGTTCCCACACAACATCTCTAGATGCCATTTTGTATCTGCATAAAAGGACAACACACACAAATCAATCACATGAATCATATAAAGTTTTAAACAACATGTCTAAAATCAAACCTAAAATCTACACCCTAAATCAAATCATATCTACCTCCTCAATCAAACCCTATCTACATCCTAAATCAAATCCTATCTACATCCTAATTCAAACCCTATATACACCCTAAATCAAATCCTATCTACATCCTAAATCAAACCCTATCTACACCCTAAATCAAATCCTATATACATCCTACAACAAATCCTATCTACAACCTACATCCTACAACAAATCTCATCTACAAGCAATAAAATTACCGCGCTCGGAAACCCGTCAAACCGAGGCGGTTTACCGCGCGGCCGGGTCGGTAAACCGATGCCGCCGCTCGGTTTACCGACGCGCCGCTTGGATCCGCGCCGCCGCGCGGCTTACCGCGCTAACCGAGCGGTAAACCGCCGCCGGCGGCGGCGGTTGCGCGCGGCGGCGGCCGGTCGCGGTCCTAGGGGGAGCGGACGGGGGGCGGAAGGGGTGGAAGGGGCGCTCTGGAATACCTAGGTTCGGTCTGGGGTCGTTTTGACCCCCCCCCCCCCACTGGTTGGGCCTATGTGGGCCGAGCTGGGCCGTCTGTTTTTTTTCTTTTTTCTTTTTTGGTTTAACTTCTTTTGGTTGAAATTTATACTAAACGAACTAAGTTTGCAACAAATTTGACACCATTAGACTCCATAAATCACGAAGTATTTTTAGGGATTTTTTTCCACAATTTTCATTTTTTTGAAATTCAAATTCAAAAAACCCTAACCCTAACGGTTGGTAACCGGCCGGTACCGTAACCGGTCCAGGCCGGTAAGGCCGGTTACCGCGGTAAACCGGCCGGTTACCAACGGTAAGTCTAACCCTGGTGTGAATCCATGGTAGCGGGGCGGCTACTGAGCTCTCAAGTTTGAAACTATGGAGCCAATGTGCGTGGCGTCGGAGGTCAGTGGGAGAGTGGAGTGGATGGGCCTTATTAGTTGTGACATGGGAAAGATCGATTCCCTGCGATTTCAGCAACATGCACTTTCATCTTTCCCGTCGAAATCCTCCTACGAAATATTTGCAAGGAACACATTTCTCTACTGTTTTTCAGCATTTCCCTAGGATTTCAAGCTCTGCTAGAGAAACCGGGGAGTTCTAGTAGTGTTTGGATATATGCATTTTACAATTTATTTACCGTGAGGGAGAAATCAATGTTATTCCCATCGTTTGACAGGAGAATTCCCATGGAAATTGGCTATCACGCACTGTCCATTGACAAATATACTTCCTGCACATGTCACCTTGTAAGTGAAAGAGCAATCTTTAATTCTCTTATCAGTACTGAAAATTAAACAGGTGTTTACTGAACACGCACACGCACAGAGACTGTTCTTGCAGAATCCGTGATGAATCAACCTAGTCACTGACGTCTCAAACTCTTTTCAAACTGAGGCTGAGGTCAATGACCGTTACAAGAGCACTCTGAGAACAATCCACCTACTATATACACATATACATATATCCCAGGCGATCCCAAAAATGTCAGCACACGAGCGCTGCTGGGATGCTGCTATCTTTACTACCACCAGAGCAACACACCGTATCCTTGAAACCAGGAGCATCCTTTGGCGAGCCGCTCCTACTCCTTGCCTTGCTACAACAGGATGTCCTCGCACTAATGACAATGGACACCTCATCTTCACCATTACCGTGCGGCGCGCAGATGGGGGCCGGCGCCGTGGAAGCTCCACAAGCTTTGCCTGCACCGCAGCATCCTCCGTTGAGGCTTTTGCTGCCTTCGGCCGTCGCTTGAGCGGTCATTGCCTCCTTTCTGTGCTCACAGGCTCGTCCTGGTATGGCGATCACGACGGCGTGCTCAGGCGGCTTGGTGTGCTTATTGTGGCAGCAGTGACAGTCTTTGGCCTTCTTCTCACCTCGTCCCTTGACACTTGCGGTATCGGTTTTCGGTGCTCCGGTGTGTTGACACCTCGTCGCCGGTGACTTTGCCTTGGAGCAGCACGCCTTGCCCTTGGACGTTCTGCAGCACGACCGCCTCGCCGCGGTGTCTCTCAGCAGCAGCATGCTGTGCAGCACGACGAGCAGGCACGTCCCGACGTCGGCGAGCACGGCCACCCACAGCACGGGGCGCCACGCGACGGCGAGCACGAGGACGGTGACCTTCGTGCCGATGGAGAAGACCACGTTCACCGCAATGGTCTGGCGGGTGCGCCGCCCGAGCCTGATGGCCTTGGGGACCTTGAGGATGTCGCTGGACATGAGCGTGGCGTGGCTGGTCTCTATGGCCGCCGCGGAACCGGACAAGCCCATGGAGACGCCCACGTCTGCCGTGGCCAGCGCCGGGGCGTCGTTCATGCCGTCGCCGACCATCAGCGTTGGCCCCGCACTTGCCTTGAGCTTTGTGATGAGTCGGACCTTGTCCTCCGGGAGGAGCTCGGAATGGAGCTCCTCCAGGACGCCTCCTAGCTGCTCCTGTGCGTGCTTGGCCGCTGCTGCGCTGTCCCCAGTGAGCATCACTGACTTGATCCCCATCGATCTCAGCTGCTTGATCGCCTTCGCTGCCCCGGTTCTGCAGTCATCGGAAAGGGCGAACAGCCCAACGAGATCGCCATCACATATGACGTGACCCATGGATACGCTTTTGAGACCATCCATTTCTTGGAAAGCTTGTGTATGTAAAGTTTCGTCATGTCAGAAGTTAGTTCAAGTATGATTCATGCTAATTGTCTGAAATTTATTTCATGAATCAAATTTGTGGGGGTTTTCTTACGTGCTTGACATGAAGACCTGTCCATGATCTTTTTGTTTCCGATGTATATGTGTTTTCCACTGATCACGCCATAGATGCCCTCGCCATGATAGATGTGAAATTCAGTCACATTCTCTGGCTCTGGTCTGATGGATCTGGAATGAGAGTACTCAACAAGTGCCGCAGCCATTGGATGGCTCGATTTGCTCTCAATGCTAGATACCCTGTTAGAGAGAAAAAACTATCACTCAGGAGCTTCAACACGCATATAGCTTGCCAAACACTACTAAAATTTAACAAAAATTGTGCAATTGTAAAAGGTAAAACAAATTACGCATCAGAAATGCTTCTCGTTCATTCAGTAAAGAAAGTGAAATTACTAGGTGATGTTGAATCCGTTGAAGATGTTAAAATCATATACCAGTAAAGAAGCTGACTCATCTCAACCTTGTCCCCAACCACATGGAATGCATTGATGCTGAACTCCCCTCTAGTGATCGTCCCGGTCTTGTCAAATGCGGCGATCCTGATCTCACCCAATGACTCAAGAATGTTGCCTCCCTTGATGAGAAGCCCCATCCTCGCCGCCCGAAGGAGCGCGCAGAAGGTGGCAACCGGCGTCGACAGCACCAGCGCGCAAGGGCACGCGCTCACCAGCAGCACAAGGGACAACTGGAACCATTGTTTCAGGGCATGAGCTCCAAGTAGCAATGGCACAAGAACCACTCCTGCCGCGAGAACGACCACGGCTGCAAAAGAACACTGCTTCTGCTGAATTGCTGTCAATTCTGTGTTGTCAGACTACGATCGATTCTGAAGGTGACCGTGCGGCGTACCAGGGGTGTAGTACTTTGCGCACGAATCGATGAGCCGCTGCGTTTTGGACCGGCTGTTCTGCGCCTCCTCCACCAGCCTCTCCATCTTTGCCACCGTCGAGTTCTCGGCCAGAGCTGTTGTCCTCACGGAAATGTAACCTGCAACGTGTGACAGCTGATTCTGCTCAGTGCTCACCGCATTTGCATATATGTATAAATGTGTCTGCAGATGAAGGTTTTACCGTCCAAGTTCATGGTGCCGGCCCAGACCTCGGACTGCGGCTGCTTTGGCACCGGGAAGGACTCGCCAGTGAGGCTGCTCTCGTCGACCTCGCTCTGCCCGCCGACGACTACGCCGTCAACCGGAATCACTTCGCCGGCCTTGACAGCGACGACGGTGCCCACGCCAACGTCGCACATGCCGACAACCTGCCCCGTCTCGGCGAGCACGACGTTCTTGGGGACTGTGGACATCAGCGACAGCATCCCGGCGCTGGCCCTGGCGCACGCCAGCGTCTCGAGCCACTCGGCGACGGTGAAGAGGAAGACGATGGCCCCCGCCTCCGTGTAGCTCCCGAGCGCGACGGAGCCGGCCACCGCGATGAGCATGAGGATGTTGATGTCCAGGGTGAGCTCGCCCGCCGCGGCGAGCGCCCTGACCAGCATCGGCTGGGAGCCGACGCAGGCCGCCGCCAGCGCCAGCCACCGCAGCGCGGGGAGGAGCGGCGCGAGGAAGGAGGCGAGGAGAAGGACGCCGCAGGCGACGATGAACGGGCTGGGCCACCGTCCGGCGGCGCCGCTGCCGCTGCCGTAGGCCCGGACCGAGGCCTCGAGGCCCGCCTTGTTGAGGACCTTCACTGATCCGGAAAGGGGCGCAAGTGAGAATTGTTCGACCCCATGCATTATTCGTGCAGGAATTCGATCGGGGAGAAGGAAAGATGATTCGGTTACCAATGTGGAACTGGGAGACGACGGCGGCGTCGTGCTCGACGATGACGGTGCGGGAGGGGACGACAACGGTGACGGCCTGCACGCCGTCGATCGGGGACAGGAGCCGTTCGACGAGCGCGACCTCGGCGGTGCAGCAGATGCCCAGGACATCCAGGTACGTCTTCTCCGACTCGCCGGCCTTCCTGCGACCGCCACCGTCGCCGTCGCCGGCCCTGGCCGCCGCCTCCTCCACGGCCGGTCCCGGCATTTCGGAAACGAGACGTGGTGCGCCCGCGGGGCCAGGCAAATATTTAGCTGGCGGACGACTTGCTCCTTTATCCTAGGCGTGGGTTGGGCCCCGCGATTTCAGCTTCTTTCCTTGTACTCCTATTTTGGGTGCTTTTCCAGGAGACCCAGCTGATTTCCGTCTCTTCTTTTGTTTGGCCGCATTTAAAGGAACCTGCATTCCACGAACATTCGATGTAAAAATTCCATCGAACCCTCTATTGCAACACATAGTCAATTGCGGACGACATCACAAATGTCCCATTTTCAACAATAAAAAAGAATCTGTCTCACCGTCAATCGAAAGAAACGATTTTCTGTCAATCACCTTTTTCAGCCGTAAGATGTAGATCCAACGATCCAAGCGGTCGCCCTTATCCTATCTTCTTCCTCGTGTCAAACACCGACCGAGGCAAGGCATGCCGCCCCCCGCCGCCACCACCTCCCCGCCCGGCGGCCTCCGCCGCCGCCGTCATCCATGCCCCAACGCTAACCCATTGAGGCGAGCTCCCCCGCCCTCAATCACACCGCCACCGCCCACCGTCTTGGCGCGGTAGGGTCTCGCCGGCAGCCTCCGGTGTCGTGGCCCCCCTCCCGCCTCCTCCCACCGTTGCTATCTTCTCCAACTCCGGCGACCTCGCCCGCCGCCATCCGCGCCAAGTCCGGCGAAAGTCCCCCCGCCCCGACCCGCCCGACCACCTCTACCACCGCCGGGACCCTAAGCCGCCCGCCACCATCCCCACCGCCCGGCCTACCCGCCACCCCTCGGTCGGCCCCTTTGTTCCATAGCCGTCGGAGTTGGAGAAGAAAGAGGGGGAAATGAGAGAGAGAGAGAGAGAGAGAGATGAGGTGTGTGAAGGAGAGACCCACCGTCGCCCGTGTCCTCGCCGTGCGCTCACGCTCGCGGATCGACTCCACCTGTCCTCGCCCCCGCGCTCGAGCCTCGCGAAGAAGAAAAATGAGAGGGGGAGGCGGCGATGTGGGGAAGGTGATGGGTGGGGTGGATGAATAAGGAGATGTGGGGCCCGATCGGTGATTGATGGATTTCCCAAATATCAATTGGTTGATGGCAAGCAAATCCGATAAAGAACATGTACTCCCTCCGGTTTGGTAAATGAAATCTTTTAGGACAAAGAACACGGTTACCAAAGTACAACTTGACTTCTTATTTCTATAAAAATATTTATTAAAAACTAACATATGTATAAGTATTTTACAAGAAAAATCTATTGATTTAGTTTTCACAATTCCAAACTCAACGACTTCAAAGTTATTCACGGTTTATATTTCCAATGTTTACTCAAACTTTGTTCAAAACGACTCCATTCACAAAACTGGAGGGAGTACTTCCTAAATCCTAAATACTTCCTCCATATCGAAGTATTTGTCGTCATGGATGTTTTTACAACTTTGACAATTCGTATTATTAAAAAAATTATACAAAATTTCACCTTCTTTGTTTGATACATGCTTTATTTTATAGGCATTTTAAGCTTGCCTTGTCTTTTTATATATTTACAATAAATTTTTGAATAAGACAGATTGTTAAAGTTGTAAGAAAATGTAAATAACAACAAATATTTTTGATACGGAGGGAGTATAAAAGTATCAGACACGGAAAATTTCTAACACAATATGACCTCATATTGTCGTATGGACCTCCCCGGGCCCACTACCTCGGTGGGTACCGGGGACCGACTACTCGGTGGGCCCCGGGACTACCCGACTTGCGCCGCACGGCACCGATGGCGTGAAGCACAAGGACTACGAGAGGAGAAGTACTCGGTTAGGAAGCCGTACATGTCCCGCACCGTATGGAAGACTCCTAGACGTACTCGACTAGTACTCTCTCCCTAAACCGACTTGTAACCCCCGCCTCCCGACTATATAAGGCGAGGCAGGGACCCCTCTCTCTATCATCTCATCTCACGGCGTAAGATTGCATCATCTTGTAATCGTACCCAATCAATCCAGAGCTACGCAGCATACATGACGTAGGGTATTACGCACCTCGCGGCCCGAACCTGTCTAAATTGTGTGCCACGTGTCTCTTCCTTCGAGTTACCGATCTCGGCGAGGCCACATTCATCTACTTCGGGTACTCCCCTTAGTAGGTTTCCGGTCTAAAACATCGACAGCTGGCGCGCCAGGTAGGGGATCTCGCCCGAGATCACATGGCGAACTCGACGGCTCCCTGTCTCGCATCAAGCCAACCGTCGCCTTCAACCGCGGCGACACCTTCGTCTTCGGCGCCGGGGGCCGCACCGCCGACGGCGGCGGGTCCTTCCAACGGCGCCTCACCATGCCGCCCAACCCGGAGACCGGCTTCGTGACACTTCGAAGTAGTCACGGGTGAACTCGTCGGCAAGTTCGGCGAAATTTCGCTTTTCGACCGACACACCGACTTCGAGCTCGGATCCGCTTCCAACTCGAACTCGACGTCCCCGTGGGCTGCCGTATGCGAGCCGGCCGTGCTCGCCCATCGCATGTGGTTTCACCACCCCGTGAGCGCTCCACGCGTGGCCCCCGCAACCTCTCGGGGCCCGCACGGAGGCTCCCCTCTTCGCGCCGGGCCGGCAAGGAGCCCGTACCCGAGTACAACTCGGACTCCGACACCGCCCCCGGCCACGCCTCGGACTCCAACCCCCTCTCCGGTTTCTACTCGGACTCCGCGTACGAGTTCGACTTCGGGTCGAACCCTGAGGATCCCGAGTTCGAGGACAACACTACTGAGCAACCCTTATCAGGGCCGGCTTCTGGGCTAGTTATAACGTCCACACCTGCCGGGAGATTCGTCTACTGGCCAGATCGCAAGCCTGCCGACCTGATAAGCGGGGACTCACGCTATGTCGCCTACCTCAACTCGCTCCCGTTCCAGGAGGGAACACCACTCACTCAAACCGAGGAGTATTCTCCAAGCGAGGTGGCGAGCTCGACTCCGGTCTTGGCAACCCCCGACCGCCAAGTCTTCATGGCCGCCGGCGACACGCCAGGACCTTCAGGGACGGCACAAGACAAGTACCTTGAAGACATCTCCGCGGACGAGCCGGCTCGCCGAAGCACCCGCGGATGAGACCGACGCCAACGGGGACGCTTGACGTGAGCGTAACGAGAAGCGCAACGAACGGCGCCGGTGTCTCCGAGACAACGTCCCCATCCGCAACCTCACGGAAGCTCTCGAGGCCGTCGAGAGCAGGGGTACACACCACCCCCGAGCAATGCCTCATGTCGATCACGCCGATCGCACACCAAGCTCGGGGGATACGTGCCGGGAGAAGTCATCGCCAAGCTCGCGAGAAGACGCTTACTTCATGCGAGTCGACAACGGGGTCACCCGGCCCGCCCCGCCGGGAACCGCGACAACGAAGCCACAAGTCGCGCCGCGGACCTCGGCCGCAACCGTACTCGAGCCGAGCTACCGGCTAATCCCAACCGCACTCGTGGAAACACCGGCGGACCCTCTCAAGGTGGCAACGCGGCGCGTGCGCTCGCCGGCGGCAATCGTGAGAGCATCCCTCACCGCGACCCGGCGGCGGCGGCGGCGACGGCGGAAGCTCCAACCATGGGGCCAACGGGAGGGCCGGTGGCGGGGCGGTCGCGGCGGTCGAGACCACGCGAACGCCCACGCCTGCGGAGCCTCACGGGGTGGCTATGACACCCGCCGAAGATCGAGGAGCCGCGGCGCAAGAAGGCTTCCACGTCGGGCGACAACGACGGCTTCCCCGCCTTCTCTCGCTCGACTTCGCAACCTCCTCCTCCCGCAGAAATTCAAGCCTCCGGGAATCACCAAGTACAACGCGAAGCACGATCCCATCCGGTGGCTCGGGTGCTACGCCCTCTCCATCGAGAACGCCGGCGGCAACAACGACACCAAGTGCATCTACTTCCCTTTTCGCCTGGACCAGGCTCCGCTCACTTGGCTCGAGTCGCTGGACAAGCACTCGATCGACAAGTGGGACCAGCTGAAGGAGCAGTTCACCGGCAACTTCGCGGGCGCCATGGGCCGCTCGGGTACTCGCATGGACTCGGCTATGATGAAGCGAGGAAGGGGGCGAGACCCTTCGCAAGTACATGCGGCGCTTCTTCGACAAGCGCGCCACCGTAGTCGACGGTCACCGACAAGGAGGTCATCGACCTCTTCCAAGACGGTCTCTACCACCGTCGCACCTTCGAAGACTTCGGCCGACGCCGCCCCGGGTCTATCACTCATCGGAAGGATATGATCACCTCACGGGCGGACGAAGAAGACAAAGCCAACGCCAAGTACGATGCCATCCGTGGCAAGAGCAAACGGAACACCGGCGGTGGCGGCACAGCAACAACGGGAACCAAGGCGGTCACAACAACTACTACTTGGGTCCCAACCGCAAGCGCAAGCCGTACAACACCGTCGCGGCTATCCGGCGCCCGCGAAGGAGAACTCGAAGAAGACCTCCGGCGGCTTCAAAACTTGCCGAAGGAGAAGTGCCCGTGGCATCCGGACGGCAACCACACCACCGAGTAGTGCTACCAACTCGGGCGAGCGCTCAAGGGTACTCCGGAGCCACCACACCCTCATGACAAGAAAGTCAAGAAGAAGCATGACGACGGCAATTCGACTTCCAGAACCCGACAAGACGGTCAATGTCCTCTTCGGTGGAGCGCAAGCGCAGACGGGAACAAAAGGCTACCCGTCGAGAAGTAATGAGCATTGAACCGGCGGTTCCGACCCCTCTCGGTGGTCGGAGGTACCCATTACCTTCTCCCGCGCGCATCAATGGACCGGCTTCTCCGAACCGGGACGGTTCCCACTAGTCCCGAAACCGGTGGTCGCGGGCTCCAAGCTTAACAAGGTCCTCATTGATGGTGGAAGCGAGGCTCAACGTCCTTTTCGCCAAGACCTTAAAGAAGATGGGGCTCGACATCACCAACATGCTCACCAAGAGCACCGCGCCCTTCTACGGCATCGTCCCCGGCAACGCGGCTATCCCACTGGGCTCAGTGGTCCTGCCAGTTACCTTCGGGGAATCTCGGGACAACTATCGTATCGAGTACATCAAGTTCGAAGTCGCGGACTTCGAGACTTCCTACCACGCCATCCTCGGGAGACCGCTATCGCCAAGTTCATGGCGGTACTCACTACACCTACTTGGTACTCAAGATGCCAAGTCCAGGCGAGTGTACTCTCACCGCAAGGGGACTTGAAGATCTCGCACGACCGCGACCCGTGTCGTGGAGATCGCCTCAACAAATCAAGTACCCAATGCTATGATGGAGATATACGCCGCGTCGAAGAAGCTTGCCCCAAGTGAACTCGACATCCCCGAGAAGTCGGACAAAGCCAACAAGCCTCGCCCACCGAGGAGGTTTTGGTCAAGACAATCGACCTCGGGACGAGCGACGGCAAAGCAAGACCACCACCATTGGGGCCGGCCTTGACCCCAAATAGGAAGACGCGCTCATCAACTTCCTCCGGACTAACCGCGACATCTTCGCGTGGAAGCCGACGGACATGCCGGGGGGGTGCCCGGGGAGTTGATCGAGCATTCCCTCAACGTCGATCCTAAAGCTACCCCCAAGCGACAACACCTCCGCCGTTTCGCCGACGACGGACGGGATGCCATCAAGAAGGAACTCGCCAAACTACTCGCGGCCGGCTTCATCGGAGAAGTCTTCCATCCTCGTCGACTACCATGGTACTCGAAGCCCCCGCTACACGGGCCCCGCCTCGCGGCTTCACCGGGCATCAAGCGCCTACTAGTCTACGGCGACTCGCGGGGGTCATCAACCAAGTCAACAAGTCTTGGGACCGCAACAAGGAGAACATGGACACCTACCGCCTAGAAGTCCGCAAGCTCGAGAACAAGTTCCATGGTCTCGAGTTCCCACCACGTTGTCCGTGACAACAACGTTGCGAGCGGACGTCCCGTCGAAGCTTGGTTCTACTCGCGCTCAAGTACCGGCGGTGTCTTCATCCACGAGCTTCACGCGCCATCAATCCCGGAGCCGGCGCCACCGACCACCTGCCCCGCCGCATCCTCCACTCGGCCGAGAGGTCATGATGATCTACGTGGACCGGAGGTAGCCCTTCATCGACTACCTCGGTGAGCGAAGGTTCCCTCGGACAAGAACTTGGCCGAGTAGCTCATCCGCCATGCCAAGTCCCACGTCCTTGTCGGAGACAAGCTCTACGGGCGGGGGCGCATCTTCAGGAGTACTCATGAAGTGCGTATCCACACAAGAAGGCAAAGACATCTTGGAGGAGATCCACAAAGGCGCCTGCGGCAACCACGCGTCCTCTCACACGCTGGTCAGCAAGGCCTTCCGACGAGCCTTCTACAGGCCCACAGCTCTGGGCGACGCTGAAGAACTCGTCAGAAGGTCCCAAGGGTGCTAATACTTCGCCAAGCAGCAAAATATCCCAGCCAACAAGCTAGTCACCATACCGCCAACCTGGCCCTTCGCCTGCTGGGGGCTTGACATGATTGGGCCACTCCCAACCGCGCCGGGGTGGATTCACCGCAGTACCGGTGGCCATCGACAAGTTCACCAAGTGGATCGAGGTCAAGCCGGTTACATGCCCCAAGGCCGACAGAGTACTTGACTTCCGGACGAACTCGTGCATCGCTACGACTACCCAATCGCATCATCACGGACACGGGCTCCAACTTCAACAACCACCGCTTCGGGAGTACCGTGAGAACAATGGGATCGACGTCCGATATGTCTCGCCTTGCCCATCCTCGGGCCAACGGACAAGTCGAGCGCGCCAACGGGATGGTGCTCGACGCTCTCAAGAAGCGGCTACACGACGCTGCTAACTCTAAAGGAGGCAAGTGGATCAAGGAACTACCCAATGCACTCTGGGGGCTACGTACTCGCCCTCCAAGCCAATGGGACAATCCCCGTACTTCCTGGTCTACGGCTCCGAAGCAATCCTCCCCCGCCGATGTCATGTGGGACTCACCAGCAGTGGAGCACTACGACGAAGGCGTCTCTCGAAGACAACGGACGAGTTGACATCGATGGACTCGAAGAAGCTCATTGCGCTACCCTCGTCCAATCGGCAAGGTACTCGGAGGGTATCCGACGCTATCATGATTGCAACGTCAAGGAACGCTCCTTCAACGTTGGTGATCTTGTCCTCCGTCGCATCCAGAACACGGAAGGACTACACAAGCTCGCCTCGCCCGGGAAGGTCCCTTCACGGCCGCAAAGGTGACCGGACCGGCTCCTACGCCTCCGTACACTTGAAGGCGAAGACGTCAACAACTCGTGGAACGTCGACCAACTCGTCGGTTCTACGCCTAGTCTACACGACTACCCCGGGGGCTCGGGTGTCCGCACGACTACATCAAGACCCCTCCGCCGTAAGCGGCCTCCGGTCCGGGCACCGCCCTCCGGACTACTCCTTCGCCGTAAGCGGCCTCCGGTCCGTGCACCGGCCTCCGGACTATTCCTCTCCGTAATCCAGCCCCATGCGGCTACCTACGGATCCCGGGCCGCGATGAGTGACAAAGGACTCTAGCGGCCGGTCTACCGAGAGACCACGTACTCCTAGATCCATCCTATACGGCTACTTACGGATCTACTCGTTGTAAGCGGCTACACGCCCTAGCACTACTCGCCCGTAGGCGGCCTCCGGTCCCGGCGACTACTCCGTAACTACGGCCCCGGCCATCCGGGTGTACTTCTTCGCAATAAAGTTTGATTATTCATCAACTACTTTACCGTTTTCTTCCCTCAACGGGACTACCGCCGAGTACGACTACTCGCGACAACTCCACAATGGGTCTCCGCACTCAAAGATCGCGATAACGAGTACTCATTCATGGAAGTTTTTCTTCATTCATACTTAAACAATTCCATTACAATTGTTTTTGTACAACTACTCGCTATGAGCTAACTATTACGGGACTACCGGAGATTAAGTTTCTCGGCGACTTGTTCCGCAATAGGCGCCATCCGCTCCGGCAGCCTCCGCGTCTCGCTCATCGGGACGGTTGGCGGCTAGCCCGCCGGCGACTACATCTACGGGAGCCTTCGGGAAGTACGACTTCATGAAGGCCAGCACCTGGTTCGGGATCGACTTCGCCAAGTGCTTCACGTAGGTCGCCAGCCGGCTGGGGGCTTCCTTCAACCGGTCCACCAGGGGTGCTATCTTCGGACCGCCAGGGTGAGGCACCAGCAGCCTCGCGATGGGGAGCGCGGCTTCTTCAAGTTCCTTGAGCTGGGCCCGCAGCTTCTCGCAATCCTCGTTCAGCTTCTGCAAGGATTTGTAGCGTTGACGAGGTCACGGTCTGATGCAATACGAAGATCCATGTGCTTGTCGCACTCGTAAGCAAGCTCCTTATAATCGTACTCCGCAGGCCTCCCCGCTCCCGTAGAAGAGATTCTTCGGATCGCCTCCGAAGCCTTCACCGATCTACTCGAGTTTCAAGCTCGCAATCAACAAGGCACGGCGGGTCGACTACCTCTCGACCTCCAATAAGTACCCACCAAGACCAAGGTATACCTTTGTTCTTGTTGCGGAGAGACTTGTTCTTCCGCACCGATCGTCGCTCTTCGTCCGCATCTCCCGGACGTCATTGTGGTACTTGGCGAAGGCGGTGTCTAGCTTTGATCGCATGGTGACGGTTTGCTTCCGGGACTTCGCGAGTTCCTCTTCCAAAGCCTCCGCCCGAGCACGACGTCACCGAAGCCTTGAAGCATGTTGGACTTCTCCCAGACCTCTCGGCCGACGTCCTCGCGCATACAACATACATCGATGGGTACTCAACGCTAAAGGATTGACTACTCAAGGGTTATGACTACTCACCTTCATCCATTGCTCAGCTTGGCGCACCGCCTCCAGGTGCCGAGCCACCGTTGCTGGGTCGACCAGATTGTCCGCCAACAACTCGATCCTGCCACGACAACTCGTAGCGGCTTCGGTCATCAGCGCCGAGCGGATTGGCTCCGCGTCCTGGATCTCCAGTGAGTGGACGACCACCTCCGAGCGGGTTCTGGTAGCGCAGCGTCCCCTTCTCCTCCAGTCGTCGCGGCGGCTTCTCCGGCGGCCACCTCCATCGGCTCGGGGGCTTCTCCCGTAGCCTCCTCGAGTCCTTGGTGCCACGTCCTCGACCCGGCACCGCCGACGGGATATCGCTTCCTTCGGCCTCGGCGCACTCGTCGACAAGAAGACAAGTGTATCGCCCAACATGGCGACTACGACTACTCTTCGGGGTTAAATGCGCCCGAGAGAGTATTCACCTTCAACGATGCCGGCCTCGGCAACGTAGCCTCGCCGGCGGCGCCTCGGGTTCGCCCCGTGGGGCGGGAGCGGACTCCTCGGCAGGCGGCGCGGCTTCTTCCTCCGCCACCTCTGCGGCAGGGTTCATCCCCCTCCCGGACAGTCCGTCGATCTCCCCGCAGTACACAAGCCCGTTGCCAATCAAGTACGACTACCACATCAAGTACTACTCGGAAGAATCACCACTTACAAGCTCGACCGGACTACGGTCGCCGTTGGGGCGCCGAGGATACTAGCGATGTCGACTCGCCCCGCCTCGGCAGTGCCTCTTCCCGCGCCTCCGTGGCCGCCGCTCTTCCGTAGCGGGAAGAACGGCGGAGTTCGTGCTCCCCCGAGCAGCAGGGGCCGGCACTCCATCCGCGCCAAGAGATCTTCTGCGCGGGGGCCGGGCCGCGACTACCCTCACCGCCTCCCCCACCGTGTCCCGCACGTCTTCGTCGCCCCCGCTCAATGGGCTCGGAAGGTGGCATCTCCCCGCAAGCAAGGAAACTTCGTCATCAACACACTCGAGACATAAGAACTCGACTACATTACTCAAGACGGCTTACCTCTTGGGACGTGGTCTCCGTGACCTTCAACTTCTTGGCCACGCGTTTGCGGGCCGCATTGCGCGGCCTCCTTGGCGGCGCGGGCAGACTAGCCTCTAGGCTAGCCGGCGGATCCTGAACGAGAGGGATGTGAGGCAAGCCAGGACGGCTGAACCTCGACCGCAGCTGGAAGCGGTCCTGCAGCGTCTCCTCGTCGTCCTCCTCATCGGACAAGTCTTCAATGACAACTGTGTCGTCTCCCTAGCCAACTTCATGTCGCTCCTTGGTCTTGGCCTTCCCTTCCTCCGAGACCTCGACAGCTGAGGAGGCGACGCCGGCTCGGAGACGAACTTCTTCACGTCATCCTGCAAGAAGAATAACTCATCAGTGCGACTACTCTCATGCAATGAGTACTCGATGACGGATGCGGCTACTAACCTCATTTGGTGGGCGCGCGGTGGAGTACTCTGGTACTGGGCACGGCGAGTACGCCAGCATGTCTTTGAAGATCCGGCTAGCCTGTCAACAATGTCGTCGTCGACGACTTCATCTCCATGCATCCGCGACGTGTCGTCGTCACCGTGTACTCGTATCCCGGGTATCGCGGGCCACCGCCCGCCGCACCCTCCGCTTCATGAAGTTGAAGGCCACATGTTCGGCCCTCGGCCCGCCTTCCTCGCCGCCTTGATCCTCGCCAACAACTCGCGCATGGAGTCCTTCTTGCATCGTCGGCTCCGAGTTCCACCACAAACGGTACTTGGGCCGTTTCCCGCCGGGCTTCGGTAGCTTCGGGTGGTGGTTCGTGACATAGAACCACTTGGCTTTCCAGCCTTGATTGGAGTCTATCAACTTGTAAGAGAGGTATTGCTCGGCGACATCCTCCCTCATCCGAATCCCTCGCTCCTCCGACTACTCGAGGATTGGCCGGCGCCGGGTTGCGGCTTACACCGAAGAACTTCCGGAACAAGATCCAATGGGGCTTGATCCCCGTAAAGGCTTCGCAAAAATGTACGAAGGTGGCGGTGTGGAAGATACCGTTGGGGTTGAGGTTGAGGTACTCGATGCCATAGTACCCCAACGGCCCCTTGAAGAAGTCGCTCGCCGGAGGGACAATCCACGCTCCGCGAACCGCGTGAACATCGGGATCTCGTCCGGATTTTTCTCCATGGGGTATGAATCCCCGGCGGCGGCTCTCCACATATCCACCTCCTTCTCTCGCAGAAACCACCGTTGAGAAGAGCCGGCAGTCTTTGGTCTTCGCCTTGGATTTCTTCCATTCGCGATTCGGATCCGGCCGCGGCGAGACACCGCAGCCGATGTACCCGCAGCCGGATCCGGCGGCCTCGTCACGGCCCCTCTTCTTCCCACCGCGTGGCCTTCGTGGTCTTCAACGGAGACTCGCTTCATCCTCCGGGTGCACGGTGTCTTCACGCGCATTCGCTCGGGGGCTACAGCAATGGCTCTCTACGGCGCGCGCGCTTGGATCTACAAGCTCTCAACGGCGGCAGTCTGCACCAGTGGCGATTCCTAGCTAGATCCGCCGGGGAATGGCTGCAGCTGCGTGGGGTGAAAAACCCTAAGGGTTTTGGCTTCTATTTATAAGTCAACGTGGCCCCTCAACGGCCGGATGGATAAGTCTGCGCTCGGCTGACTCAGCGGCCGCGCGTGACCCTACAACTTCAACTAGTCGACGCGCCTCACCTCGGGGGCTCCGGCTACTTCTACTTGATTTCCTGGGAAGCGACAAGACTCAAGAGCAACTCAGGACACATTCTACAAGATGACCCTTCAATTCGAGAGGAAGTACTCGACTCAAGGCTCGGGGGCTCCGTGCCACGTGTCCTTCGGTTTTTTCTCCGGATTTTTCGGGATTTTCTTGCTAAAACTTCGATGGACCCTCGCCGCAGTCTACAACTCAACCTAAGGCTCGGGGGCTACTCCATATGGAGTGCGATTTTGCAATCGCACTTCCATATCGCTTTGGCTTCAAGACAACACGGGCATTTTTGAAGACCTTCAGGGGCGGCGCTCGAGGACGCTTGGGACTACTCGAGAAGACTTCAGATTGCTCAAACATCACCGGAGTACATTCCAGCCTCGGGATGCTTCGACTACTCTTGAGGACTTTTGACTTGTAGTGCTCGGGGACGCTTGAGGACTACTTGTTAAGGCCATCAAGACTACTTGAAGCTATCCTTCTCGACTACAAAGTACTCGGGGGCTTGCCGTATGGACCTCCCCGGGGCCCACTACCCTCGGTGGGATCGGGACCGACTACTCGGTGGGCCCCTGGGACTACCCGACTTGCACTGCATGGCACCTGATGGTGTGAAGCACAAGGACTACAGAGGAGAAGTACTCGGTTAGGAAGCTGTACATGTCCCGCACTGTATGGAAGACTCCTAGACGTACTCGACTAGTACTCTCTCCCTAAACCGACTTGTAACCCTGCCTCCCGGACTATATAAGGCGAGGCAGGGACCCCTCTCTCTATCATCTCATCTCACGGCATAAGACCGCATCATCTTATAACCGTACCCAATCAATCCGAGCTACGCAAGCATACAGACGTAGGGTATTACGCACCTCGCGGCCCGAACCTCGTCTAAATTGTGTGCCACGTGTCTCTTTCTTCGAGTTACCGATCTCGGCGAGGCCACATTCATCTACTTCGTGTACTCCCCTTAGTAGATTACCGCCTAAAACACCGAGACAATATTATATATATATATATATATATATATATATATATATATATATATATATATATATATATATATATATATATATATATATATATATTTAATGCAACATCCATCGAGAGTAGAAACCCTTCCAATGGTCTTGCTTGTAGCACATAGCTCATTATATGAATGAGCCAAGTAGCCAACACGCTATCCCTATATACTCTTGAAGTGCGTGTATGAGACTATCTCTTGATCAAGAGATAGCTCTTCTCCATTTCCTATTAAATTATAAGAAAATATTCTATGAGCGAGCTTATATGCAACCATTGAATTAGAATTAGACTTTTGAAACATAAAAACTAAACAAAAAATAATTTTTGTTGTAAATGACATAGTACAACGGAGACACTCACACCGCATGCACACTCACCCCTATGAACGCAGCGTGCAAAATCTTGCTTCTAGGAGCATCTTTGAAGACTAGGTCGACACATCCTCAAGATCGAGGCGTCTCCACAAGTGTCTCACCGTTGTAGGCTCCCACGGGGAGTTGAACCCAAGACTTAAGGTGCTACCGAGACTCTTGTAACCACCGAGCTACATATCCTTTTGCAACAAACAAAGAATAGTTGATATTTACATTTGTGAATGATCCACACTCTTCGACCCATTTCAACAGAAAATGGTTCGAAAATCATATTAAGTCAAGATTTGTCACATAAATGATGATATTAGCTACAAAACAATAATTTAGGAGTGCAACTAACATGTCCAATCCAAATCGCAAGCAACCGCAACATTCAAAAAATATTACTACAACGACTAAAAAAATACTAATGCAACATCCACTACGGAGCCACCAGGCTCCCCGAGTGCAACACTCGGGGAAGAGCTTCGGGGAAGCGGCTCACGGGGAAGAGGTCTTCCCCGAGTGCCAAAAATCGTACACTCGGGAAGGCTTCCCCCGAGTGCCACGGTAGCACTCGGGGAAGATTTAACGCCGTCGACCGGATTTTTTTAACCTTCCCCGAGTGCAACACTTGGGGAAGAATTTTTTGAAACCTCTTCCCCGAGTGCTCGTGCACCCGACACTCCGGGGAAGAGCGTGTCTTTTTTGTTAATTTGCCCTTTCCCGAGTGCCGGTGCCCGTGCACTCGGGGAAGGCCCCTACCTTTTTTTTAATTTACCCTTCCCCGAGTGCCGTGTGACCAAGCACTCGGGGAAGGCCCCTTCCCGTTTTTTTTTTTTAAATTTAGCCTTCCCCGAGTGCCCGGGCATCCGGCACTCGGGGAAGACCCTTTTTTTTTTCCTTTTTCTCTTTTTTTTTCTTTTGCTTTACCGTGTCACAAATCGACTTCAATATCTCACAAACCACATTTATAAATGAAAAACGACACATCCAAAAGTGTGGCCAAATATCTCCGAATACATAAAAACGAGTGCACAAAAGTACAAACCACATATCGAAAAGTACACATACAAACCACATATCCAAAAGTACACATACAAACCACTTATCCAAAAGTACACATACAAACCACATATCCAAAAGTACACATAAAAATGAGTATGCGGGCGGCTCACGACAACCGGGATCCCGCGATGCTCCACCGGGGATGCCCCGACGTGCGACCTCGGCGACCCTCCGACATGGTTCGACGACGCCCCCAAGTGCCGCTCGAATAAAAAGAAATTGCATGTGAGTAACAAGATAAAAATCCAAGTTGTAAAGAAAAGTTGTAAAGAAAAGTTGAAAATTTCGGCAACACCTCCTCTACATGGTGAGGTTTCCAAAACTCGCACGAAGAAGGTCGACACGAAGGCCGACAACCACATTTCCGTACGAAGGCCAACAAATCAACAACTCCGCACGAAGGCCGACAAATCAACAAATCCGGCACGAAGGCCGACACTAGGTTTGACACTAAGCATTAGCACAGAAAGTAAAACAATCGTGCTCATACTCACCGGGTGGACTCTCGACGAGGTGGTGGAGGTGGTCGTGGTGGTGCAAGCGCTGTGATGGGATCTCGCCAACCTTGTCGCTCCCCAAGTTGTTGCACGAACGCGAGCAAACCTTGTGTCTGGGCCTCCAAAGCTTGCATCCTCTCCCGCTCGGCCTCCCCTCGCCTCGCTCGCCCGCCCGCCCGCCCTCCCGCTCGGCAAGCAAGGCCTCCCGTCGCTCGCCGAAGACGCCGCATCTCTCGCCCGCAACATTTGACACCAATGTTCCAATAATGTAGAGCTAAGGAACGTAAAAGTCAAAGAACGACTAATGAAATTGAGAATACTTACCCGGGAGTGACATTATCGCCGTCGGCCGCCGGCTTATGGGCACACTAGAGCTCGTGCTCGCCGCTCGTAGGCGGTCGAGAGGAGGAGTAGAGGCCGTGCCGAGGATGCCGTCGCCAATGTAGAACCGCCCATGCTTCTTGCCTTGCCCAATCCTCATCACTAGCTCGAGATCAAGGTGTTCCTCGGACCTCGGGTCGTAGTCCGGCCCGTGGACTAACCTTGATGCCTCCGTGTACAAACTAAGGCGGGTGTGGATGCCGGAGTTGGTGTACGCCTCTAGGCCCACATGGGGGTTGTACTCGATGTTGGACTTTGCCGGCCCATGTGAGCCGGAGCATACGCCTCGAGTTGGCTAATTGGCCGGCCATCGTGCGTGGCCTCCTACAAAAAAGCCAACACGTGGTTAGGAATCAATTAGAACCGAACGCGACTAGATTAGACAAGTGGTGGCGACTTACATATGTCTTTTTGTATTTGCCGAGGCCGGTGCTTCCTTGATGGTGAGGTGCACCGGCATCAAGCATACAATGGTCTTTTTTTCTCTTGGTGCATCTTCTCGCCGTCCGCGTCCAACCATTTCTCCACCATAGCAGCCCAAAGAATCGCAAAAGGTTGCGCACCGCACTCGGAATCACCTACAAGCCATCGAAGATCAAATTGGCATAGGTAATAATCGAAAAAAGATCAATAGGAGATGTTTTGTATTTACCAGGAGGTACCGCTCCCTTGTCGAATCTCTCGTCTCACTTCTTGCCTCGTTTCGTTGATTCTTCTATTGGCGTAGGTGGCGTTGTAGTCAATGTGCGCCCGCAGGCGGGCCTCATAATACAAGTCCGAAACACGTCTTTTACAGAAGCGTAAGCCACCCCGATACGCCCTTTCCTCCCCGTCCCGGTCGGCATCCGAAGAAGTCCCGCATAAATACATGAGGTATCCATTATTTTATTTCAAGAATGTCCAATGAAAGCTATGAAATGAGGGCCGTAGAGCGAGAAAGGCTTACCCACAACTCCGAAATCACCCGATCCGCAAAGTTTCGTACGGTTCATCCGCGGGGAAGAGAGCGTACCGGTCAAACGAGGGTAACTCTCCCTCCACACCCTCCTCCGACTTGTACACCGAGCCGGGGAAGTGTTCCCTACACGAAGTCCCAAGATCCCATTGACATTGCGAGCCTCCACCCCCTCCTCAACAAGTATCCGGCTCTCGCACAAGTGGTTAACAATAGTTATTATTAGTTCTTATTCTGATTTTTCTATATATCAAATGAAGAACATATGAAGTTACTTACCTATCCCCCCGGGTGCAACCGTGGGTGGTGGTCAACGAGAATCGGTCGCTTCGGGAGCCGGGCCGGGACCTCGCTTATATGGTATCGAGGCCGGCAGAGGAAGTCGAACGCCCCCGCCCTCCTCGACGCGTGCGGATCCGCCTCCTCGGACGCGTGTGGGCCCCCCTCGTCGTACATCCGCGAGAGGGACATCCTCGTCCCTAGAAGAGCGAGAGGAGCCAAGGTCGTCTCCGGCTATGCCCCTAGCCCTCCTAAGATAATATTTTTTTGTTTTTTTGCCCCAACTTTTTTGTGAGGCCTTCAAACATTATTTAAAACTCCTTGCCCAAATTTGGCTTACTTTTGAATTTTTTTGTTATATTTCGTTAGTTTTATCTTTTTCTTGAATTTTTAGGCACATCGATAGTTAATTTGGCGATTCAAAAACTCGATATTCATAATATTTGGTGTATATTGAGGCCTTATCCACCAACTCACATGAAATATCGAGCATCTTGTTGTCGTAACATGACTAACAACATACAGAAAAAGTGTTTCTAAATTACAAAAAATCCGGACGAAGTCCGAAAATTACGAAACTTGTCGGGGAGGTGTGTTATCACATGTATAGGTTGTGTGCAAGACTAGAGAAGATTTTGAGCAAGTTGCGACGTTTGATGCCTACAACTCACACATCTCCGAGTGTGTTATCACATCGATCACATGTGGAGATGTCTCGGTTTCGGGCATCACACATCGCAACTTGCTTGAAATCTTCTCAACTCGTTGCACACAACCTCTACATGTGATAACACGATGTCCCGACAAGTTTCGTGTTTTAAGTACTTCGTCCGGATTTTCCGTAATTCAGCACCACTTTTCCCGTAAGTTGTTCGTCATGTCACGACAACAGGATGCTTGAAATTTCATGTGAGTTACTGGATACGGTCTCAATATACACCAAATATCATGAATATCATTTTTTGAATCGCCAAATTATATGATTTCATGTACCTGTAGTTCAAATTTGAAGTGTGCCTAAAAATTCAAGAAAAAGAAAAAACTAATGAAATATAACAAAAAAATTCAAAAGTAAGCCAAATTTGGGCAATGAGTTTTAAATAATGTGGGAAGGCCTCACAAAAAATAGGGCAAAAAAACAAAAAAAATAAAAAATGGTTCCCCAAGTGCAAAGGTTGGCACTCGGGGAAGAGGTCCTTCCCCGAGTCCTAGGTCTAGGCACTTGGGGAAGAGTTTTTTCAATTTTTCCGTAAACGGCTCCGTCTAACGTTGTCGTCAAATGTAACTTTTCTTTTTCGTGTGCCCGTCTTCCCCGAGTGTTTGTAGCGAACATGGCCTCATATGCCATTAGTTCGAGTTTGATTTTGGTGATTCATGACAACATGATCATTGGGACTAACCTTATTGTTCTAGCATGTCTTTGTAGACATTTTTAGGTCCAAGGATGCAAGAAAACTACATGCAAAAATAAGGAAAACAAGGGTCAAAACCGAGCAAGAAAAGGAAAAGAAAAGACACCATCGGATGAACCGACGGTCCCTCATTTACAAGCGTCGATGCAATCGTCGGACGAGTTGGTGCACAGGGTCAAACCTTAGGTACCGTCGGATTAACCGACGGTCCATTATTTAGTAGCGTCGACGAGTTGCGGAGGAAGAACAAGGAAGACAAGAGCACCGGATGATCCGACGTAGCATCGGAGCATAGCGTCGGAGCAAGCTTGTGTTAGAGAACCTCAACGCCTACGTGACGTGGGAGGGGCACCGGATGAACCGACGCCCCCGGAAAAGCATAGCGTCGGATCATCCGACGGTACCTTTTTCGCAGCTTTTAGCCAACGGCTAGTTTGATGCCTTGGGCTATTTATACCCCCTCCACTCACCCATTTGAGGTTGCCGGATTGTGTGGAAGTGCAGAGGAGTTCAAGACACATTGAAGATCATATCCAATCCATCCAAGTGCTTAATTGATCATCCATAGACCGGTACATTCTTTGTGTATGTGCTTAGTGCTAGCCTTAGCTTAGAGCTGAGTGAGTGCAAGGTTGTGCCAACCTTGTGAGGTAATTCTTGAGTGAATCAAGTTGTACAAGGTTTGCCGGAAACCTTGGGGCCTAAGTGGCTCACCGGCAATCGTTATCGACCCTCCGGCTTGGTGTGGAGCGGCGAGTACACTTTGTGCGGGGGACGTAGAGACCCCCTTCAATTCCTTGGTGGAGAAGCTCCTTAGTGGAGGCGGCATCAAGGTGACCAGGGGAGCTTGACAAGTGCCTAAGTGGCTAGCCTTTGTGGCAAGTCAAGTGGTGCTCTTGGGAGAGACTTGGTGACCGGGAAGCAATACTCTTGCGTGAGTGCTTCAACAATGTGGACTAGGGGTGGCTTAGTGCCTACCGATACCACAGGATAAATCGCGTGTCAAGAGTTTGCTTCCTCTCATCCCCTTTACGTTTCCGCATTTACTCTATTGCAATCTTTGTTTGCCTCTACTTTCCTAGAGTAGTATCATGCTAGGATTGGCTATAGGTTGCAAACCTTCTTTTGGGATGGGAGTTTCACACTAGAACAACCTAGTTGCACATATTAAGTTCTAGTTTACCTTTGCGCAAAATTTAGAGAGCCATAGGTTAAGGTTTTAAGTTGCCTAATTCACCCCCTCCCTCTCTTAGGCTAACGGGCATCCAATTCCTTACAAGTGGTATCAGAGCCGGGACTCACTTCCTTCACAAGGAAACACCAATTCGATTGGTGAAAAGCTCATTGGAACGGTTAGGCTTCACCGCCTAGTGAGTTTCTCTATAGAGGAATGAAAGGGGTGGATACCTTAGGTTTGGCTCTACATTTCGATGGCACGGGATATCCTCGGTGGAAGGTCCTCATGGAGGCCTATCTCCAAGCAAGGGACCTTGATGTTTGGAGAGTCACCGATGAGGGCATGAAAAATGGTACTAGAAAGGAAAAGCAATTTGATGTGATTGCTAAGAGTATCATTTTGTCCTCACTAGATGTAGGCGTTTTCAATAGAGTTTTTACTTGTGAAAATGCTCATGGGCTATAGAAGACCATCAAGGAGCAAAATGAGGGTTCAAAAGAAGTTGCTAATGAATGCTACGGTTGTCTCCTTGAGGACTTCAATAGCTTTAAGCAACTTGCTAATGAAAATGCCGAATCTATGTACTCACGCCTAAATGTGCTTGTCAATGAGGTCAATGCTTTAGGTGTGAAGGACATCTAGGACTTGAACATCAACCGCAAGATCCTTCAAAGTCTCCGAAAACCCAATTATGACTTGGTGAAGGCAATCATCTACGAGAAGAAGCTCGAAGATTTGAAGCCATCGCATATCTTGAGCAAGATCATGGCACATGAGCTTCAACTCATGCCCAATTCAAAGAAGGCGCCCCAAGAAAAGCCCCAAGAACCATCCTCTCCAACTACAAGCCATGCTCTCTCAAGCCGACAAGAGAAAATGTTGAGTAGGATGGCTACTCATGGAAGCTGAAGCGAAGATGATGGTGATGATGGAGATTCCTCAAGTGATGAAGAGGTTGAATCCATGGTGGCCGAGTACGTGAAGAAGATCTTCAAGTATGTGAAGAAAGTCAACATGTACGGCTACAATGTCCACTTGAGAGAAGGGCGTCATCATCAACACATCAAGTTCACCAAGATCAAGCACAAGCCCAAGAAGAAGGTGGTCAAGGAGAGGAGACCAAGGCAAGAAGCAACAATAGCCGTCCGTGGGTGGACAAGTGGTGGATCAAGTTCTTCTAGCTCAAGCGATGAATCAAGAAAAAAACTTCACCACCCGCTTCATGCAAGGTCCTTCATCATCACACATGTGCCTTATGGCCAAAGGTATGGAAAGCAATGTAAGTGATGACGAATCCGACACCACCTCTCTCGGTGATCTTGTTGAGCTAGTCCATGAGCAAAAAGGAATGCTTGAAAAACAAGCTAATGAAATCAAAGAACTCAATGCTCTCAATGATCTTAGTGACACCCTTGCTACAAATTATGAACATTTGTTGTGCAAATTCAAATTGCTTAGCAAGGAGTGTGAGGAGCTAAAATCTAAGCTTGAGAGCAATGATACTAAAACAAGTAATTCCTTTGAGCTTGATGAAACATCTATCCCTTGTGCAATTCCTATCTCCAAGGTAGATGCTTCAACTTCTTGCATTAATTTAATTGATGAATCTTGCTCACCTTCTTGCCATGAGAATGTTGTTGTAGAATCATGTGATTATCTCATAGGCAAGGAAAATGATGAGCTCAAGCGAGAAGTGAAATGGCTCTAAGAGAGGTTGGCAAACTTGATGGGCAAGGGCAAGAATGATGAAGAACAAGTGGACATCTATCAAGACATGAAGAGTAAAGTCCAACCTTCTCAAGATAACTCGTGATCCCATGGTGAAGAAGCTTGAGAAGGGTGCAACCGTGACTTGCTACAAGTGTCATGGAGAAGGGCACAAGTTCTACAAATGCCCTCAATTTGTCAAGAAGATGGACAAGGGCGCAAAGAAGAAGTTGAAGCCCACCATCAAGAGCTCCCTCATCTACACCAAGCCCAACCGCAAGAACAAGACCAATAGCAACACCTACGTCATCAAGAAGAAGGCAAATGGTAAGGTGGTTGCACACAATGTTGGGAAGATGAAGGAAGAGCGGGGTAGGAACCAACCCATTTGGGTGCCCAAGGAAGTCATTACCAACATGAAGGGGCCTCAAATGGTTTGGGTTCCGAAGGCCGCTTGAAGGCCATGAGGGCGGGGACTTGGGAGGCTTGGCACAATCAAGATGAGAAGATTCAAGCCTACAAGCCAAGCTTGCAAATTGGACATGTGTTGCCCAAGTTCCCCGGTTGAGGTAATGGAAACTAGTACCTATCTCTTGCACCATTGTAGCTCCATTGCCTTGTTTAGGTTGCATTTGTTGCAATGTTTACATATGGTAGGTTACTTGTGTCATGTGCTAACCCATGAGCAATCTACATGGTTTGATTAGTGTGTAGGAAAGCTACACTTGTTATTTCATGGTGCATGTTTTCATATATATCTCTTTGCATCATGAGCAAGCTATAGGGTTAGTTTCCCTTTTGTTGTAATAAACAATGTGCATACATTCGGTTGGTGATTCAAACACTAAATGCACACATTTAGGGGGAGCTCATCCTATGGTTTGGTTATGGGACTAACATTGTTTCAAACTTATCTTATGTAGTCCCTTAGCGACGCGTTCCGGTGCGTTACTTCATTCTAAGAGAATGCTATTTCACTCTCAATGTGACCTAACATCTCTAAAAGAGTGAATATAGCAATATGAGCTTCATGCTATTGAGTCATGTCCTTGTGAGCTTATGTCTCTATATAAGTTCAAAGGCAATGTACTCATACATTCCTACACCTTGTGGTACCCCAAGTGTCTTATTTTGCAAGCTTCTTTCAAGTAGTGTCACCTAGTGATATCATTTCCAAGTGGCTCATCTCAATGTGGTGCCAACAAGGTAGAGAGGATCAACCCCCGTGAGGTATGCAATGGTCAAAAGATTACAAGTGATATCTACAAGTGGTAATGTAACAAGAACCCATTTGTTTTATCTCTTGTCCTTTAAGCTACCTCCTTGCATGATATGATCTAAGCTTCCTTGTCTTTCACGTTTATAGTTGTGCACTTGTTTCTCACTACCCTTGTCTTACAAGTGGTATCCTTTTGTGCACACACTTAGGGGGAGCTTAGGTTATATCATGTTAGTCTCATGAGTTCGTGATCCACCTTAGTAATCTTCACATGTGGTATCTTCATTGATATCATACATATGGATCATGGTTCATGCGACTTTCTCCCTTGCATCTAACTTTTCTCCTTGAGCTATGCTTGATAGGACTTGCTAGTTTCCTTGAACCCTTTTGTTTTGGGACTTTTTGGAGATTTTATTCCAAAGGGGGAGAATGTGGGACCAAAGCAACCTTGTGGCTTAAGCTTACAAGTGGTTTCAAGAATACTTACAAGTGGTTTAAAGGATATGAGACCAAAGGGGAGAATGTGAACATGAAGATCAAAAACGGGGAAGTTTGATCTAGGGGGAGTCCGGATGATGGTAAGCATCCAAGCAAGTGTAAGTGGTTCTAATTTTGTCAATTTTTGCAAATGTATGCTTCCTTTGGTTGTGTTGTCATAAATCACCAAAAAGGGGGAGATTGTAGCGAACATGGCCTCATATGCCATTAGTTTGAGTTTGATTTTGGTGATTCATGAAAACATGATCATTGGGACTAACCTTATTGTTCTAGCATGTCTTTGTAGACATTTCTAGGTCCCAAGGATGCAAGAAAACTACATGCAAAAATAAGGAAAACAAGGGTCAAAATCAAGTAAGAAAAGGAAAAGAAAAGACACCGTCGATGAACCGACGGTCCCTCATTTATAAGCATCGGTGCAATCGTCGGACGAGTTGGTGCACGGTGGTCAAACCTTAGGTACCGTTTCGGATTAACCGACGGTCCATTATTTAGTAGCGTCGGATGAGTTGCAGAGGAAGAACAAGGAAGACAAGAGCACCGAATGATCCGATGGTCCGAGTGGGGACCCCGTCGGTCTATCCGACACTAAGTTTGAATTCATACAGAGACGTGCCAAGACGAAGCCTTCGAAGACCGATGATCCGACGCCTTGGTCGGGTTAGCGTCGGTCTATCCGACTCGCCGCCTGGAAGCTAACGGAGGGGGACTTGGACGCAAGGCCTTCAAAGCACCGGATGATCCGATGTAGCGTCGGAGCATAGCGTCGAGCAGCTTGTGTCGATAATCGTCGTATGGACCTCCCCGGGCCCACTACCTCGGTGGGTATCGGGACCGACTACTCGGTGGGCCCCTCGGGGACTACCCGCTTGCGTTACACGGCACCCGAAGGCGTGGAGCACAAGGACTCGCAGAGGAGAAGTACTCGGTTAGGAAGTTGTACATGTCCCGCATCGTATGGAAGACTCCTAGACGTACTCGACTAGTACTCTCTCCCTACTCCGACTTGTAACCCCGCCTCCCGTACTATATAAGGCGAGGCAGTGGACCGTTCTCTAGGAACACAAGACATCTCATACAACTCACGATGCTCTATTGCACCATCTTGTAATCGAGCCCAATCAATCCGTAGCTACGCAAGATACAGACGTAGGGTATTACGCACCACGCGGCCCGAACCTCGTCTAAATTGTGTGCCACGTGTCTCTTCCTTCGAGTTACCGATCTCGGCGAGGCCACATTCATCTACTTCGGGTACTCCCCTTAGTAGGTTGCCGGTCTAAAACACCGACAGCTGGCGCGCCAGGTAGGGGCTCTTGCCCGAGATCACATGGCGAACTCGACGGCTCCCGTCTACTTCAAGCCAACCGTCGCCTTCAACCGCGGCGACACCTTCGTGTTCGGCGCCTGGGTCTGCACTGCTGATGGCGCGGGCTCCTTCCAGCGCCGCCTAACCATGCCGCCCAACCCGAAGACCGGCTTTGTGACGCTTCCCGAAGTTGTCGCTGTGCGAACTCGTCGGCAAGTTCGGCGAAATTTCGCTCTTCAACCACCACGCTGACTTCGAGCTCGAGTCCGTTTCCAACTCGAACTCGACGTCTCCATGGGCCATCGCATGCGAGCCGGCCGCTCGGCCATCACGGGCGGCCCCCCTCACCTCGTGAGCGCTCCGCGCGTGGCCCCCGCATCCTCGACCGGGCCCGCACGGGGGCTCCCTCTTCGCGCCGGGCCGGCAAGGAGCCCGTACCCGAGCACAACTCGGACTCCGACACCGCCCCCGGCCACGCTTCGGACTCCAACCCTCTCTCCGAGTTCTACTCGAACCCCGATTACGAGTTCGACTTCGGGTCGGACCCCCGAAGAGCCCGAGTCCGAGGACAACTCCACTGAGCTTCCCTTGTCAGGGCCGGCCTCTGGGCTGGTTATAACATCCACACCGGCCGGGAGATTCGTCTCATCGGCCGACCGCAAGCCTCGCCGACCCGATAAGCGGAGACTCATGCCGCATCGCCTACATCGACTCACTACCATTCCAGGAGGGAACACCCCTAGCCCGGCCGACTCGAGCACACCAACTGAGGTGGCGCCTTCTGAATCCAGCCTTGGCACCCCCGATCGCCAAGTCTTCATGGCCGCCGGCGACGCCCCGTGGCCTTCGGGGACGGCCCAAGACAGTACACGGAAGACATCTCCTCCGACGAGCTCTCTCGCCGATGCTCCGCGCAAACGAGAGCCCCCGACAGCAGACGCTCGACGTGAGCATAACCAAGCGCACGGACGTCGCCGACGCCTCCGCGACAACTTCCCCGTCCGCAACCTTGCGGAAGCTCTCGAGGCGGTCGAGAGCAGTAGCACACACTACCCCGAGCAATGCCTCATGTCGATCACGCGCCGATCGCACGCCGTGCTCGGGGGTATACGCGCAGAGAGGTCATCGCCAAGCTCGCCGAAGACGCCTACTTCATGCGGGTCGACAACGTAGCCGCCCAACCTCCTCCCGCCGTGCCCCGCGACAACGAAGCCACAAGTCGCGCCGCCAACAACGGTCCCAACCGTACTCGAGCCGACCTCCCGCCCGAGCCAAACCGTCGTCGCTCCAACACCGGCGGACCTTCGCGCCGCGACAACAAGCAATCGCGACATCGTCCCCCACCGTGCTCCGGCCGGGGGCGGCGGCAACGACCCCGACGGCGGCGGCGGGGGCCGACGGGGGAAGCTCCAACCATGGAGCCAATAGGCGGGCCGGTGGCGGCGGCGCCGCGGCGGCCGAGGCCACGCGAACAGCCACGCCTCTGGCGCCTCACAGGGCGGCTACGACGCTCGCCAGAAGATTGAGGAGCTGCGGCGGAAGAAGTCGACCACCGCAGCCGAGGGCGACGGCTTCCCCGCCTTCTCACCTCGACTTCGCAACTTGCTCCTCCCCGACAAGTTCAAACCCTTGGGGATCACCAAGTATGATGCGAAGCGAGATCCCATCCAATGGCTCGTGTGCTACGCCCTCTCCATCGAGAACGCCGGCGGCAACAGCGACACCAAGTGCCTCTACTTCCCCTTCTGCCTGGACCAAGCACCACTCACATGGCTCGAGTCGCTGGACAAGCACTCGATCGACAAGTGGGACCAGCTGAAGGAGCAGTTCACCAGCAACTTCGCGGGCGCCATGGGCCGATCGGGTACTCGCATGGACCTGGCCATGATCAAGCAGGAACAAGGCGAGACCCTCCGCAAGTACATGCGCCGCTTTTTCGACAAGCGCGCTACCGTCGTCGACGTCACCGACAAGGAGGTCATCGACCTTTTCCAAGACGGTCTCTACCACCGCCGCACCTTCGAAGACTTTGGTCGCCGCCGCCCAAGGTCCATCCCCCACCTCAAGGACATGATCACGTCCTGGGCGGATGAAGAAGACAAGGCCAACGCCAAGTACGACGCCATCCGTGGCAAGAGCAAGCAGAACCAGGGCGGCGGCGGCGGCGGCAACGCGAACCAAGGCGGTCGCAACAACAACAACAACTACTACTACTCGGGTCCCAACCGCAAGCGCAAGCGTACAACACCGTCGCGGCTATCCGGGCGCCCGCGAAGGAGAACTCGAAGAAGAACTCCGACGGCTTCAAGGACCTCGTCGAAGGAAAGGTGCCCGTGGCATCCAAACGGCAACCACACCACCGAGCAAAGTGCTACCAACTCGTGCACGCACTCAAGGATACGCCGGAGCCACCGCACCCTCACGACAAAAAGGGCAAGAAGAAGGACGGCGACAACAACGACTTCCGAGGAGCCCGACAAGACCGTCAACGTCCTCTTCGGCGGATTGCCCGGCGGGCGGGAGCGAAGGCTACCCGCCGCAAAGTCATGTCCATTGACCCGGCGGTCCCGACCCCTCTCGGTGGTCGGAGGTACCCATCACCTTCTCCCGCGCGGATCAATGGACTAGCTTCTCCGAACCGGGACGGTTCCCCCCTCGTCCTGAAGCCGGTGGTCGCGGGCTCCAAACTCAACAAGGTGCTTATCGACGGTGGAAGCGGGCTCAACGTCCTTTTCACCAAGACCTTGAAGAAAATGAAGCTCGACATCACCCACATGCTCACCAAGAGCAACACGCCCTTCTACGGCATCGTCCCCGGCAACGCGGCTATTCCACTGGGCTCGGTGGTCCCGCCGACCACCTTCGGGGCATCTCGGGACAACTACCGTACCGAGTACATCAAGTTCGAGGTCGCGGACTTCGAGACCTCCTACCACGCCATCCTCGGCGACCGGCCATCGCCAAGTTCATGGCGGTGCCCCACTACACCTACTTGGTACTCAAAATGCCAAGCCCACTGGGTGTACTCTCCCTTCAAGGGGGACTTGAAGATCTCTCACGACCGCGACACGTAAGCCGTGGAGATCGCCTCTACGAACCAAGTACCCAACGCGATGATGGAGGTCTACGCCGCGTCGAAGAAGCTTGCTACAAGTGAACTCGACATCCCGGAGAAGTTTGACAGCGCCAACAAGCCTCAGCCACCGAGGAGGTACTCGTCAAGACGATCGACCTCGGAACAGGCGACCCCAAAGAAGACCACCACCATCGGGGCGGGCCTCGACCCCAAATAAGAAGACGCGCTCATCGGCTTCCTTCGGGCTAACCGCGACATCTTCGCGTGGAAGCCGACGGGCATGCCAGAGTGCGCAGGGAGCCGATTGAGCACTGCCTCAACGTCGATCCTAAGGCCACCCCCAAGCGACAACACCTCCGACGCTTTGCCGACGACGGACGGGACGCCATCAAGAAGGAACTCGCCAAACTACTCGCGGCTGGCCGGCTTCATCGGAGAAGTCTTCCATCCCGAGTGGCTCGCCAACCCCCGTCCTCGTCCGCAAGAAGAACTCGAACGAGTGGCGGATGTGCGTCGACTACACCGACCTCAACAAGCACTGCCCAAGGACCCCTTCGGGTTGCCGCGGATTGATCAAGTCATCGACTCCACGGCCGGGCCGCGACCGCTCTCGCTTCCTAGACTGCTACTCCGGGTACCACCAGATCGCGATCAAGGAAGAAGACCAGGAGAAGACCGCGTTCATCACCCCGTTTGGCGCGTACTGCTACACGACCATGTCCTTCGGGCTGAAGAACACCGGCGCCACCTACCAACGAGCTATCCAGGCCTGCTTCAAAAGGCAACTCAACAAGAATGTCGAAGCCTATGTGGATGACGTGGTCGTCAAGACCAGAAACTCCAGTACCCTCATCGACGACCTTGAAGAGACTTTCGCATCACTGCGCGAGTACCGCTGGAAGCTCAACCCGAACAAGTGCGTCTTCGGCGTACCTTCGGGCAAACTACTCGGCTTCATCATCGCCCGGCGCGGCATCGAAGCCAACCCCCGAGAAGATCTCCGCCATCACCAAGATGAAAGCTCCCGCGAGCATCAAAGATGTCCGAAGCCGACCGGGCGCATGGCGGCACCGAACGCATTTATCTCGAGGCTAGGAGAATGGGGGCTCCCCTTCTTCAAACTACTCAAGCATCAAGAGAAGTTCGTGTGGACCCTAGAGGCGGATCAAGCCCTTGCCCGACTCAAGGACTTCCTATCGAAGCCACCGATCCTCACGGCTCCTCACAAGGGCGAGCGCTCATCGCTCTACCTCGCCGCGACTACCCACGTGGTCGCACCGCCATTGTCGTCGAGCGGCGAGAAGACGGCCACGCCTACCCGGTCCGGCCGCCTAGTCTACTTCGTCGCCGAGGTTCTATCGTAGTCCAAGGCCCGCTATCGCACCGTGCAAAAGCTCCCGTACGCGTACTCATCACCTCGCGGAAGCTACGACACTACTTCCGTGAGTACTCGATCTCCGTCGTCACCGACTACCCGCTCGGCGACATCCTCGCGGAACCAAGATGCTACCGGAAGAATCTCCAAGTGGGCGGTCGAGCTCGGCGCCCTCACTATCGACTTCAAGCCACGCACGGCCTTCAAGTCGCAGCACTAGTCGACTTCATGGCAGCAGTGGCGAGAGAACCACCGCCTACTCCCACGGTGCGACCGCAGCATTGGGTGATGTACTTCGACGGCTCACTCAACCTCGAGGGCGCAGTGCGGGGGTACTCCCGATCTCTCCAACGGGCGAGCAACTCAAGTACGTCCCGCATCTTCCGGAAGGTCTCAAACAACGAAGCCGAGTACGAAGCCCTTCTACACGGGCTCCGTCTCGCGGCTTCACCGGGCATCAAGCGGGTACTAGTCTACGGCGACTCCGCAGGTGGTGATTAACCAAGTCAATAAGTCCCGGGACCGCAACAAGGAGAACATGGACGCCATCCGCCCGGAAGTCCGCAAGCTCAAGAACAAGTTCTATGGTCTCGAGTTCCACCACATCGTCCGCGACAACAACGTTGCGGCGGACGTCCTCTTGAAGCTTGGATCCACCCGCGCTCAAGTACCAGCGGGTGTCTTCGTTCACGAGCTTCACGCGCCATCCATCCCGGAGCCGGCGCCACCGACCACTGTCCCAGCTCACCCACCAGCTGGGCAGGAGGTCATGATGATCGACGTGGACTGGAGGCAACCCTTCATCGACTACCTCAGCGAGCAAAAGGTTCCCTCAGACAAGAACTTGGCTGAGCAGCTCGTTCGCCGTGCCAAGTCCTACGTCCTCGTCGGAGACAAGCTTTACAAGCGAGGGAGCATCTTCTCGGAGTACTCATGAAGTGCGTCCCTCGTGAAGAAGGCAAGGACATCTTGGAGGAGATCCACAAGGGCGTCGTGGTAACCACGCGTCCTCACGCACGCCGGTCGCCAAGGCCTTCCGGCGAGCTTTCTACTGGCCCACAGCTCTGGGCGATGCCGAAGAACTCGTCGAAGGTGCCAAGGATGCCGCACTTCGCCAAGTAGCAACACGTCCCCGCCTACAAGCTAGTCACCATACCGCCAACCCGGCCCTTTGCCCGCCGGGGCTCGACATGATTGGGCCACCGCCACCGCCGCCGTGCGGTTTCAACAGGGTATTGGTGGCCATCGACAAGTTCACCAAGTGGATCGAGGTCAAGCCGGTCACATGCCCCAAGGCCGACAGAGTACTCGACTTCCCTGGATGAACTCGTACATCGCTACGGACTACCCCACCGCATCACCACAAGATCCGGGCTCCAACTTCAACAATCACCGCTTCCGGGAGTACCGCGAGAACGTTGGGATCGACGTACGATACGTCTCGCCTGCCCATCCTCGGGCCAACGGACAAGTCGAGCGCGCCAACGGGATGGTGCTCGACGCTCTCAAAAAGCGGCTACACGACGCGCCGCTAACTCCAAAGGGGGCAAGTGGATCAAGGAACTACCCAACGCACTGCGGGGGCTACGGACTCGCCCATCCAAGCCAACGGGGCAATCCCCTTACTTCTTGGTCTACGGCTCCGAAGCAATCCTCCCCGCCGATGTCATATGGAACTCGCCGGCGGTGGAGCACTACGACGAAGGCGTCTCGAAGACAACAGACGAGTTGACATCGATAGCCTCGAAAAAGCTCGCCGCGCCGCCCTCGTTCAATCGGCAAGGTACCCAGAGGGTATCCGACGCTACCATGATCGCAACGTCAAGGAACGCTCCTTCAACGTTGGAGATCTTGTCCTCCGCCGTATCCCGAACACGAAGGACTACACAAGCTCGGCCCCCCCCGGGAAGGTCCCTTCTCCATTGCAAAGGTGACCGGCCGGGCTCCTACCGCCTCCGGACACTTGAAGGCGAAGACATCAACAACTCGTGGAACGTCGACCAGCTCTCCGTCGATTCTACGCCTAGTCTACACGACTACTCCGGGTTCAAGTCTACATGACTACATCAACACCCCCCGCCGTAAGCGGCCTCCGGTCCCCGGCTCCGGCCTCCGGACTTCTCCTCTCCAGATCCGGCCCGTGCGGCTACCTACGGATCCGGGCTCGCGACGAGCGTCAATGACTCTAGCAACGGTCTACTAAGAGACCATGTACTCCAAGATCCGGCCTACACGGCTACTTACGGATCTACCGTCGTAAGCGGCTACCCGCTCCAAAGACTACTCGACCGTAAGCGGCCTCCGGTCCGGACGGCTTCTCCGTAACTACGACCCCGGCCATCCGTGTGTACTCCTTCAGTAATAAAGTTTGATCATCCAATCAACTTCTTTACTGCCTACTCCCTTCAATGGGACCACTACCGCCAAGTGCGACTACTCGCATTCACTCCACGATGGGGGCTCCGCACTCTGAGATCGCGACTACGAGTACTCATTGCTGGAAATTCTCTTTCATTAATACTTAAGCAATTCATTACAATTGTTTTTGTACAACTTTGGCTACTAGCTATCTATTACGGGGCTACCGGAGATTAAGCTTATCGCCTACTTGCTCCGCGATGGGAGCCATCTGCTCCGGCAGCCTCCGAGTACTACTCATCGATGCGGTTGGCGGCTACCCCCGCCGCCGACTACTTCCACCGGGGCCTTCGGGAAGTAGGGTATTACGCACCACGCGGCCCGAACCTCGTCTAAATTGTGTGCCACGTGTCTCTTCCTTCGAGTTACCGATCTCGGCGAGACAACATTCATCTACTTCGGCTACATGACGTGGGAGGGGCGCCGGATGAACCGACGCCCGGAAAAGCATAGCGTCGGATCATCCGACTCGCACCTTTTTCAGCAGCTTTTAGCCAACGGCTAGTTTGATGCCTTAGGCCATTTATACCCCCTCCACTCACCCATTTGAGGTTGCTTCGGATTGTGTGGAAGTGCAGAGGAGTTCAAGACACATTGAAGATCATATTCAATCCATCCAAGTGCTTAATTGCTCTTCCATAGACTAGTACATTCTTTGTGTATGTGCTTAGTGCTAGGCTTAGCTTAGAGCCGAGTGAGTGCAAGGTTATGCCAACCTTGTGAGGTGATTCTTGAGTGAATCCGGTTGTACAAGGTTTGCCGTAAACCTTGGGGCCTAAGTGGCTCACCGGCAATCGTCATCGACCCTCCGGCTTGGTGTGGAGCGGCGAGGACACTTTGTGCGGGGGACGTGGAGACCCCCTTCCTTGGTGGAGAAGCTCCTTAGTGGAGGCGGCATCAAGGTGACCAAGGGAGCTTGACAAGTGCCTAAGTGGCTAGCCTTTGTGGCAAGTCAAGTGGTGCTCTTGGGAGAGACTTGGTGACCGGGAAGCAATACTCTTGTGTGAGTGCTTCAACAACGCGGACTAGGGGTGGCTTAGTGCCTACCGATACCATGGGATAAATTGCGTGTCAAGAGTTTTCTTCCTCTCATCCCCTTTACGTTTCCGCATTTACTCCATTGCAATCTTTGTTTGCCTCTACTTTCCTAGAGTAATATCATGCTAGGATTGGCTATAGGTTGCAAACCTTCTTTTGGGATGTGAGTTTCACACTAGAACAACCTAGTTGCACATATAGGTAGTAAGTTCTAGTTTACCTTTGTGCAAAATTTAGAGAGCCATAGGTTTAGGTTTTAAGTTGCCTAATTCACCCCCTCCCCCTCTTAGGCTAACGGGCATGCGATTCCTTACGGTGTTGCGCTCGGGGAAGATGGCCTTCCCCGAGTGCCTGTCTTCCCCTAGTGTCATGCCCTTTTAGGCACTCGGGGGAGGCCATCTTCCCCGAGTGCAACACTCGGGGAAGATTGGCTTCCCCGAATGTCCGATTTTTAGCACTCGGGGAAGTGTGTGGCACTCGGGAAAGTTTGCTTCTCTCGTAGTGATCCCACTTTGTCTTCTCCTTCAAGTATGTTCTATCATGTATCCTCCACATCCGGGCACTCGGGGAAGTGTGTGGCACTCGGGAAAGTTTGCTTCTCTTGTAGTGATCCCACTTTGTCTTCTCCTTCAAGTATGTTCTATCATGTATCCTCCACATCCTCTTGTCCCTTGATTTATTCCTCAATCGATCGGTGCATGACTAGAAGCAATACATGGCTCGCGTGGGTTAACTTACATGGCTATGAGCCTTATGTCGGTCCTCATGCATCTTACTATTTCCTTCGCATCCCCTCGACCTCTTGATTGCAGGAAGAGCATGGCAATGGGAAACCTCACACATGAGCGATGAGGGTGGGTAGATGCCGCCACGAGACACCACAAGAGTTACTTAGTGCGCCTTGTCGGCTCTGTCAAAGGAATGGATGGAGAAGGGAGGATAGGTGGGCCACTGCAACCTCGCTGCTTTCAGTTCATGGTGAGAAAGCATGGCGGTGTGTGGGTTGGAACTGCATGAGGTGGAAGGTAACTAGAATTTCCAGATAGGTAGTAATGTGTTGAACATGGAAACTTGGAAAGGAATTGGGCTAAGGAATTAAGGATAATGGCACGGTGGCGCCGGGTTGTTGGAGGGTCTGACACGTCCAAATTAAATGCTAGCATTTCTGATAAAGAATAGTTTATACAAATTAAGTTGTTATATTTTAAGTGCCTAAAATTTATTGAACTTTTTGGCAAAGGGTTGCGACATTTAAATTAACTTTTAAAACATAGAGATACGACATCCACAACATTAGCATTGGAGTCCCAACATTATCTTTCATGTCTCATTCACCTACAATATTGAAGAGTAGCGTGTTCAACATCGGAATATAACTAGTTTCAGTAATACACTACGAGAAACCATTTATTCCGTGACGATATCATTCTGTCGCGGATTAAACAAAATTCGTCACAAATCAACATCCGCGACGATTTAAGTTTTCGTGGTGGAATGAGTGTCATTGATTAAATCTGCCGACGCTTCCTTACTAAAACGTCGCAGCTTCCCGACGTATCCGGATCGTCACGGAGTAGCCCGAAGCCCATGCAAAGCACAACCCATAGCCCACTATCCGTGACAAAATAAATCATCCCGGATTGCTACGGTACATGGCAGCCGTGGCATCCAATGTGGACAATGACGTGACATCCTACATGGACGATGATGCGGCATCCTACGTGGACGATGATGTGGCATCCTAACATGGCATTCTACGTGGACAATGACGTGGCATCCTACGAGGATGATGATGTGGCATCATATGTGGACGATAATGTGGCACCTTACATGGACATGACGTGACAAAAATTTTAAGCCCGGCGCAGATACAAACGCCCCGTTCGCTTGGCTTATCAACCACCAGCCTACAAGATCTTTTCTCTCGTAACAAACCAGCCACCAAAGAAATCAAAAACAAAGAAGATTTTCTCTCTCGTAACAAACCAAAATCCGACCATCGCCCACCGGCCAACCGAACAGACTGAAATTCTGACCCACCACAACCCATTTCAGAATTATATTCCAGCATAAAATTAACAAAATTAGCTCAGCTTCGTTATAGTGATAGATATTGAAGTTTTCATTTGGCTGGGTCGGTTTAGCAAAGGAGTCATTGGCGTTTCAAGAAAAGAAGTCTTCGCCTACCGACGCTAATTTACTATACTTATCCTCCCGTTATGTGTGTTTATGTGGTTTAGTTTGTTCATTTTTATGCTCACTGCTTTGTTTTATTTTTGTGTATGTTGCTTAGACTATTTTTGTGTATGTTGCTTAGACTATTTTCTTCTGCTTGTTGAAAATTTGCAAAACTATCTCGATTTGCGGTCTTCGCATTTAAAGAGTGTATCGATTATTTGAGTATGAAGATGACTTCAAATGGAAAAACTTTGAACTACAAAATTGTACATCTTGTCGAAAGCTACAATTTTCATATAAAGTTTACCTCCATCCGAGTTCATGCAAAAATGTTACAATTTTTGAACGTAAACTGAAAACTGAGATCTGAATATGAAAACTGTGATCTAGATAGTATATTGATTATTTGAGTATGAAGATGACTTTAAATGGAAAAACTTTGAACTACAAAGTTGTAGATCTCGTCGAAAGCTACAATTTTCTTATAAAGTTTACCTCCATCCGAGTTGAAACAAAAAATTACAAATTTTTGAAAAGAGATCGGACCCCCGCCGTCGTGCCCTACGGCAGAGGGAAGGTGCTATAGTACCGTGCGCCTCTAACGCCGTGGGGCACAGCGGTAGGTCCCCGCCGCTGTCCCCCACGGATCTAGATGTATAGTTTTGCAAAATCTTTTTGCGGACCATATATTTTTGCAAAAAAAGAGGAAAGAAAAATGTAAAAAAAGAAAAAAATTCTTGGTTAATCTTGGGTCTTTGTTGGGCCGGAGGTCTTGAGAATACTTCAAGGTTAATATGTACAAAATTCACATTAAAAATGTGAAATAAGAATGGCAAGAGTTTTCATTGATCTGCCCAGTCGATTTGAACACGCATGCTCGATGTGCAGTTTAAAATTTTCAGTTATTGCAAGAAAAATCAGTGATTCACTTGCACTCGGGAGTCCCAGCGGAACAACACCTTCTTGCATCGTCCCTGCAACCTTGCCCACGCTCACCTCCTCCATTGTTGCTCTTGCAGCAGGCTGTCTTAACACTCACACGGCTGCCTCCTTTACGGGCGCAGCATTTTTTCGGAACCTCAGCTGCAGAAGTCACCGCCGTAGAAGCACCACAAGCTTTGCCGGCGCCGCAACATCCACCGCCACCGCCGCCTTTTGCCGTGGCGCGAGGAATCTGGATTTCTCGATGCTCGGCAGATGATGACGACGCCGCCGGCATGTCGATCACAACCGAGTGCTCCGACTCAGACGGGTTTCCTGGCTTCTGACAGCAACGGCAACCTATAGTGCTTCCAACATCATCCGGTCCACGAACGCTCGTCGTCGCGCCGTTCGACGATGCTCCGGCGAGCTGGGACCGCATGGCCAGCGACCTCGCCGTGGCGCGGCACACCTCGTCCTTCCCGCGCCACCGCGCCGTCCTCCTCCCGGGCTCCCTCAGCAGGGTCATGCTGTGGAGCACGACGAGCAGGCACGTGCCGACGTCGGCGAGCACGGCGGCCCACAGTACGGGGCGCCACGCGACGGCGAGCGCCACGACGGCGGCCTTAGCGGCGATGGAGGCAGCCACGTTAGCGGCGATGGTCCGGCGCGCGCGCCGCCCGAGCCGGACGGCAGCGGGCACCCTGAGCACGTCGCTGGACATGAGCGTGGCGTGGCTGGTCTCCATGGCGGCCGCCGACCCCGACAGGCCCATGGACACGCCGACGTCCGCCGCGGCCAGGGCTGGGGCGTCGTTCATCCCGTCGCCGACCATCAGAGTCAGCCCGCCGGCCCGCGCCCTCAGCTCGCCGACGATCCGGACCTTGTCCGCCGGGAGGAGCTCCGCGTGGAGCTCATCCATGGCGCCCTCTAGCTGCTCCTGCGCGCGCACGGCCGCCGACCTGTTGTCCCCCGTCAGCATCACCGACTTGATCCCCATTGATTTCAGCTCCCGCATCGCCTCTGCCGCGCCGGTCCGGCAGTCGTCGGAGAGCGAGAACGCCCCCACGAGATCGCCGTCACAGATCACATAGCCGATCGAGGCGCCTTTTCGATCATCCATTTCTGGGACTGCGAATGCATGCAACATAGTTAAGTTTACAAGTTCAGAATTGTGCAAGTTCATTTCCTGAAACTTGTTCAGTGTCAGCAGCCAGCCTATTGTTTCTGTTGCTCACCGTCACCTGTGTTACTTGAGGATCTTGCCATGATTCTTCTGTTACCAATGTAGATGTGCCTTCCACTGATCTCCCCATAGATGCCTTCCCCGGGATAGATGTGAAATTCAGTCACGGTTTCCGGCTTGGGCTGGATGGATTTGGACTTAGCGTACTCCACAAGTGCAGTTGCCATTGGGTGGCTTGATTTGCTCTCAATGCTAGACACCCTACAGAAAAAAAAAGTTTTTTTATCATCCAAAAAAGTTCAGCATCATGCTGAACCCATCGAATCATCCAGCGAACAGAACTTAATCTGAACTGACCGGCGATCAATCATACCAGTAAAGAAGCTGGTTCAAATCAGCCTTGTCATCGTCCCCAACCACATAGAATCCATCAATGCTGAACTCCCCTTTGGTGATGGTTCCCGTCTTGTCGAATGCCGCAACCTTGATCCTGCCCAATGCTTCAAGAATGTCCCCTCCTTTGACGAGAACCCCCATCCTCGCCGCCGTCAGGAGTGCGCAGAACGTGGCGACCGGCGTCGACAGGACCAACGCGCACGGGCACGCGCTCACCAGCAGGACTAAGGCCAGTCGGAACCATCTCCCGATGTCCTCTGCTCCCAGCAGCAGGGGGACAAGAGTCACACTTGCTGCAAGAGCAACCACGGCTGCACAAAAAAGGAAGTTTTTTCCCAAATGAATGAATTTGCTGCGAATTGTATGCTTTCAGAACATGGTACGGTCTGTGGTGTGGAAGTTGAATTTGCTGTGAATTGTTGTGTACCCGGCGTGTAGTACTTTGAGCAAGAGTCGATGAGCCGCTGCGTCTTGGACCGGCTGTTCTGTGCCGCCTCCACCAGCTTCTCCATCTTCGCCACCGTCGAGTTTTCGGCCAGAGCTGTCGTCCTCACGGCGATGTAACCTGCAACATCAGCGTTTCCAGATTATGATCACCACATGAACATTTTCACCAACGATGTTTTCTGAATGTAATAGCTGAAAAGGTAACGAAGCTTTTACCATCAAGGTTCATGGTGCCGGCCCAGACTTCCGACGGCGGCTGCTTTGGCACGGGGAAGGACTCGCCGGTGAGGCTGCTCTCGTCGACTTCGCTCTGTCCGTCGACGACCACGCCGTCGGTCGGCACCACCTCCCCCGCCCTGACCGCGACGACAGCGCCGACCTTGACGTCGCGCAGGCTGACGACCTCGCCGGTGTCGGCGAGCACGACGCGGGGCGGGATCATGCTCATGAGCGACGACATCCCGGCGGCGGCCTTGGTGCACGCCAGCGTCTCGAGCCACTCGGCGGTGGTGAAGAGGAACACGATGGCGCCGGCCTCCGCGAAGTCCCCAAGCGCCGCGGCGCCGGCCGCCGCGACGAGCATGAGCACGTTGATGTCCAGGGCGAGCCACGTCGCCGAGGCGACCGCCCGGAGCAGCACCGGCGGCGCGCCGGCGCAGGCCGCCGCCAGCGCCAGCCAGTGCAGCGGCGGGAGGAGCGGCGCGAGGAGGGAGGCGAGGAGGAGGGCGCCGCTGGCGAGGACGTACGGGCTCGGCCAACGGCCGACGACACCGCCGCTGCTGCCGTACGCGCGCACCGACGCCTCCAGGCCCGCCCTGTTTAGAGCCTTCACTGGTCCGGAGTCCCGACACGGGTGAGCCAATTCTTGCAAGGAGAATCTCAAAGTCTGAGGAGGAGGAGAAAGACAAGGGGTTGGTTACCGATGTGGGACTGGGCGACGGCGGCGGGTTCGTGCTCGACGATGACGGTGCGGGACGGGACGACGACGGTGACCGTCCGGACGCCGTCGATCGGCGCCAGCAGCCGCTCGACGAGCGCGACTTCCGCTGAGCAGCAGACCCCCAGCACGTCCAGGTACGTCTTCTCCCACTTCCCCTTATTATTCCTGCCTCCGCCGCCGCCGTCAGCATCTCCGTTCCTCGCCGGCGCCGCCTCAGGCAGCAGCCTCTCCTGAAGCTCTGCTGCTCCCGGCTCATCCGCCGGCCTTTCAGCACCACCCATCATCGGCGCCGGCGCAAGGGACGGGATCGGAGGCAGGAGCAGCGAGAAGCCGAGAACTCGATCGGCCGCCGGAAGTCAACGACAGCCGAGGTGGGTTTTCCGGTGGCGGACCGAGGAATTTGTTGGCGCGGGCAGCACGCAAACGCAACGGGCTCGCGGCTGCGACAACGATAACGACGGCGGCCACAAAGATTGTGTGATTCAGACATTCAATATTGCTGCAGCCTGCAGGGAAGTAGTGGGGCGCGTCGCGTGAGAGGAGAGATATGAGACACGTGTCTGTAGAGGATTGGTTGAGTTCTCGCTTTCGCTTCGGTCAGCAAATGGAGGTGTGCGCCTTGCCTGCCTCTGCTTAGACTATCTCAAGCAATAGCTGCATATGGACATGCATACTCGAAATGAAGAACGAAATGTCCCTATACACGTTTCAGCAGTTCCTGCAAATGGATCTGCGTTTTGCAATTTCACCCCCACGCGTCTGCATTCTTGGGATTCTCTCCCCTCGCTGCATCCCAACCACCTTGGGCCTGTGTCGTCCTCTTCTCCCCTGATGCTTCTCTCGACGACTCTGCCACCTCCTCCTCCTTCCCCTCTCCCCTCGCTGACGCAGCCTCTTCCCCTTCTTCCCTGGGCGTCGGTCAGCACTAGGACACCGAGCGCTGGCGGAGGAACCCGAGGACCACGACGACACATGGTTGGGATCCACTCCATGGACAAAAATCGGAGAAGTAGGGACGAGGTACAACAGCGTCGCGGAGCTCGATTCAGGGGGCGAGGACGCAGATCCGTCGGCGGCGACCTACCTCTCCCATCCTCTGGCATGGATCCAACAAGTCGCCCTCGGGGATTCCGGTGGTGGTTTCCTCTGCGTGCGGCGGAGCTGGGACGGGGCGCCACAACGGAGGCGCCGCCAGATCTCGGACTGACTGGGCCTTGGGCGGCTTCCTCCCCACTGTTGGGGACGCGGCGGCAGCCGCGACGTAGGACACGAGGAGCGGGCCGAGGTCGGGGCTGTCAGGCGCGTCGACGAAGGAGCAACACCAGGCGTGCGGGCGAACGCGGGAGCTCTGCCGCTTCCGCCGACGCCGGCGCCACGCCTCCGTGGGGCACGCAGGCCCTACACCGTGTCTGCCGCCATGTGAGACCCGACGCGATGGCGGGAGATTTGCTGCTGGTGGTGGTAGTAGGTTGGTGGTCCGGCGCGAGGACTAGTGTTTGGGGTGGGGCAGCAGCGGAGGTGGGGGTGATGGCCACGGATATGGGCGGGGTTCGCGGAGGGAGGTGGGCACCACCTTGTGGCGGGAGCCAACCATCTCTAGAGGTTGCGACATGGGTTGCACGATGCTGCTGGAGACCTGTCTGTTTTGCACTTAGTTTTTCTTCTCTCTCCCTAGCTCATAAGGGTAGCCCTGGGCAAAAAGACCCGCGGGAACCGAGAACCGAACCGAAAGAACCGGAACCGAGGAAATAGCACATCTAAACATATAGCCTAGCAAAAGCCCAATAAGATAGGATGCCAAAAGTACAAAACCCTAGCACCCCTAATCCAGCGGTCAACAGTCAACGACTCAGTGGCGCGTTGGCCACACCAGCCGCGAGTCACGGCTCCCCCCGCGCCGCGGCCCCAGCTGCGCCACAACCGCTGGTCCTCTCAGCCAGGCCGCCATGCAGCTCGCTCTTGCTGCCGTCTTGCTTGTCCGTGGACCACCAGAGCCCGCCTTCTCTGACTCTGACTCTCCGAGGCTCTGTCTCCCTCTTTCTTCTCTCCGATCCGAGCGCCAGGCTAACCCAGCCGCCAGTCAACCTTGCTACAGTGCATTGTCCACCATTGCTTGCCCGATGCCCGCCTACCGCTGCACAATGGTCCAATATCACAACTGCTACATCAATTGCATCCTGTTGATTGCATGAAAATGTAGCCGAAATGCTGCTGAAATTTCCTACTGAATGAGTTGTTTTCTGCATTTTGAAAAATTCGGTTCTTTCGTTAGAATCGGAACGGGAACCGAAAGAACCAGAACCGAAATTCTTCGGTTCCTGCTTTGGAAAAGAACCGATTGGTTCCTAAAATTTGCGAATCGAAATTTCATAGGAACCGAAGAACCGACACGATCGGTTCGGGTAGAACCGAATGCCCAGGCTCTACATAAGGGTTGCAGATGTGGTACATTGTTGGAGACGGCCTTAGGCTTTTCCTGGGGTGGTTGTCATGACTCATGAGCCAGTAGTGAGATGTTCTAACTTTACGAAAAAAACATACTCCAAAATTTATAAACACACAAAAAATTTGCAGTTGATTCTTTTATTAGAAAAAAAACGGAAACTGAAAAAAATCTGAAAGGATGATTAAATTTTTGAACGGAAGGAAAGGATAGTGACGTCGGCAGAGGATAGTGCAACGCTCGCTCGACTTTGAGCATCCAGGATAGAATAACATGTCGTGATTGGATTGTGACTTCACAAGTTAAGATCCTTACTCTCGCTTTCATGGTTCTGTTTAGGTGCCTGTGCTTCGGCCTTTCAGAATCATGGGTGCTCGCACGCAGGCTTCGAGTAGACTCCTTCGTTACTAATTATAGTTTATTTTACTTTTTATTTCAAATTTGAGCATTTGTCTTATTCAAAGTATTGAGCAAAATATCATATATTTTGTTATGATTTACTTTATTAAATAAAAATTATCAAGAATGACTTAAATTGAGAAAAATATCATATATTTTGTTATGATTTACTTAATAAAAAACTGTCAAGAAGGACTTAAACTTAGCTATATTTATATAATTTTTTTGAATAATATGAGCAGCCAAATCTGGAGTTAGAAAAGTTAAAGGACATATAATTTAGAACGGAGGGGTAGATGTTTATGGGTTGTCTAGCACTAGCTTGATCTCACAAGGGCCGGGCCGAACTGAAGCACCATGTCGAATTGCCTGCCATTTCAGATTCAGCACTAGGTCCATCTTAGGGGTTGATTGGTTTGGTTGGACGCGAACCAGGCCGACGTCCCTGTTCGCTTGGCTTATCAGCCACCAGCCAGCAGTACTAACCAGCCACCAGTAACCAGGCTGGGATGCAAGAAGCTCCAGTTTGGTTGCCTACTTCGACCCACTAGCCATGCTCTTGTATGCAAATCGCCCCGACGGTCAGGCTTTAGGGAAACGTTGGAGTCGTCGGTTTCCAGCGAGCCTGGCTCAAGTTGAGACTGCGCGTGCAGTAGAAAAATACTAGTTGGGCAAGCATGCCATTCAACCAACCAATCATCTGCTCAACCGGGCCATGCTTCAAGAGTGCAGGCAACCAATCACAAGGCCATCGCGTGCCAGTGGCGGCTTGGCTTCACTAGTGCGATGCAATCTTGGTCATCTAGGTAAGCAATCAGGCCCTTTATAGTAGCCTAGGCCAGCCCACTCCTCCATTAGTGGCTTGATCTTGTGGTAAAGGTCCTTGGTGTCTCTCTTAATGGAGGAAAAGACATTTTTAGGGCTTGTTTGGGAAACAGTGGAATGACCGGGAATGAAGGGCATTGGGGTGGAGGAATTTCCACTATAAGTCAAAAATTCCCAAAATCCCCTTCATCCTCTTCTATCCACTTGAATCCTCCATTTCCCAAACAAGCCCTTATTTGGAACCTGAGTGCTAAAGGCAACTTTACAGTAAATCCATGTATAAATCTCTAATACTTAGAGGGATTATACCTCTCAGGTGCACAATTTGGAAAATCAAGATCCCACTCAAAATCAAGATCTTTCTTTGGTACCTCCTTAGGGGGGTCACACCCACAAAGGATAATCTGGCAACAAGAAGATGACATGGACCTCTTACATGCTGCTTCTGTAGGATTATCGAGAGTATCCAACATCTTTTCTTTAATTGTCATTTGTCACACTTAGCTTGGAACTCATTGTTTTGGACCTTTGGTATACAACCTCCAACATCTGTTAATGACTTGTTCAATGCTTGGCTTTCTCAATTTGACACCAAGCTTTTGAATATAGTACTTGTAGGTGTTTCGGCTCTTTTGTGGAGTTTATGGTTGTGTAGAAATGATATGGTTTTTAATAAAACCAATTCTATCTCTATCTTGCAGGTTGTTTTCCGGTCGACGTACTGGGCAAGAACTTGGTCCATGCTGCTTAAAGATGAAGAATCTCAGGAAGCCCTGAAGCTTGGGTGCCGAAGGTGGGAGATGATTGCAAGGGAGATTCTTACAAAGTTTGGTTGGCGTTATGCTAGCAGGATTGAGGCTTAGTTCCTTTATCTTTAAACTTTTGTGTTCGTCCGGGATGCTTCCCGAGGTTGTTCTTTTCCTTTGCATATCTCTCTCCTGCGTGTTAGAGATATGAAAGGAGAGATTTGTAGTGGGAGTATAAGTACTCGAATGTTTCAAACCGTGCCGTGTACACCCAGGTGGTGTAGAGGCAGGAATTTCGATTCCTTTATCTAAAAAAGGCCAACCCCTTATATATATATTCTGTACATCTAGATCGTGAGTCAGTACAAGGAAGCAAGAGAGGATTTTCTTAATTGAATCTAGATCCAATAATCAAAGAAAATTATTAGCCCTGCTCCCGCAGTGTTGTGTTTGCCGACCGTGACACGTGTCGACGACAGTGGTAGGAGCAACTGCTAAGGATGGAAATATGGAAATGGAATCCGAATTATCCAATATCTGTATCCGCTAAAACATAAATACGGATATATGTCACACCCGATTTTACAAGGAAAACCGAATGCATCTCACGTGTGCGCCAGGATCAATTTACACACACATGATAGACAAAAGAGTGTAATACCATTGCAGTAATAAAAAGTACGAGAGTTAAACTGATACAATATTCTTTATTATACTCAGACAGGTGGACTCGAAGGTCCAAACACAAACGATAACTAAAAGACGAGCAACTTCTTCTTCAGCTTCCATAGACATGATGACTGGGGGATCCGCATGCCTTAGAACTCCTCGTAGTCGCTCCAATACTCCTCCTCACCCCCGATGTTCTCCTCTGAACAGCGGTAAGCAAGGGTGAGCACACTTATGGTTGGAGATCAGCAAGTGGGGGAAACAATGCAAGGCTATCAAGGATAGGCAATGGTTCAAACCGAAAGACATCACTGTGAACTCATATAACCCATACCTTGATGGAAATGCTGTCTTTGGTATATCCTCCACTCGGATTTTTAACTGGTGATAACCCGATCTAAGATCTATCTTGGAGAATACCTTAGCTCCTCTCATCTGATCAAACAAATCCTCAATCCGAGGCAAAGGGTATTTGTTCTTGATAGTGACCTCATTAAGTGATCGATAATCTATACATAACCTCCTAGATCCATCCTTCTTATCAACGAAGAGTGTGGGGGCTCCCCATGGTGATGAACTAGGACAGATAAACCCTTTACTAAGTAGTTCTTCAATTTGTTTCTTTAATTCAGCTAAATCTTTAACATCCATTCTATAATGTCTTTTAGATATGGGAGCAGTAACAGGTATAAGTTCAATACTAAATTCAATGTCACGGTCAGGTGGCATACCTGGCAAATCCTCTGGGAACACATTAGAGAATTCATTCACCACCTTTATATCCTCCAAGGCCTTGCCTTCTACTGAATTCACAGTTCCACTGTTGGATGAGGGTGTACTCACATACTCTATTCTCTCTACTTGAGGGCTGGTTAACAACACTGACCTCTTTCGACACTGAATAACTCCATCACAACCTCTTAACCAATCCATCCCAAGAATGACATCTATTCCCCATGATTTTAGGACTACCAGATTAGCAAGGAAGTCTACCCCCATAATATTAATCTTTACTTGTGGGCATATATAACCAGTTTTCATTTCTCCTCCCGGGGAGCTAACTATCAGTGGGTTCTTCATTGAGCTCATAGATAAGTTATATTTTGTCACAAATTGATCGGTTATGAATGAATGTGATGCTCCTGAATCAAATAATACTGTAGCGGGTACAGAGTTGACGAAAAACGTACCCAATACCACGTCGGAGTCATTCTGAGCTTGCTCCACTAATACATGATTAACCCGGCCACGCACATGGTTCTGCTGGCCTCTCTTGCTAGGAGTCTGCGGAGTACGAGCCTGTGAAGATGGCTGCCCAGACCTGTTCCCACAGTCTCTCTGAGGAGTCTGCATCACTCTCTCGGGACAATTGTTAGCATAGTGGCCCAACTCACCACACTTGAAGCATCCACTAGGCTGAACAGGATTAGTGTTTCTAATAGGTGCTCCAGAGCCATTGTTGGGATGACTCAGCTGAGGAGTAGGAGCTCTGGGTGTCTGTGAGTTGAAGCGCTGTGGCTGAAACGAACGCTGCAGCTGCATATTTTGTGGATACCTCCCACTATGACCACCAGGACGGTACTGAGTCAAACTTTGCTGGGAACTGAAACGAGGACGAGTGTTGCTGCTGGACTATCCATGCGACTGAAACTTGCATTTCTGTTCACCCATTTCCTTCCTCTTGCTCTCCAGCCCAATTGCCTTGTTCACCAGTGTCTGGAAATCTGGAAAAATGTGGTTTTGCAGTTGATAATTAAGAGGCCCAATCAAGCCATCCAGAAATCTTTCCTGTCTTTCGGGATCAGTGTTCACCTCATCCGGTGCATAACGAGACAGATGAGTGAACTTGTCCAAATATTCAGTCACAGACATATTTCCCTGCCTTAGTGACAAGAATTCCCTCTTCTTAAGCTTGATTACCGTTGACGGTGAAAATCCGTCAACCAAGCCATGAGTTTACCTTCGGTGTTGGCATTAGTTTTATACCTTATCCATTGGTACTAACCCCCGTGGTATAACAAGTTCACGTGTGCATGTCGTTTTTGGAGTTTTATGTTTATGCAGGGATTTAGTGTTGAATGCAAGACTTTCGGGATAAGTTCATCAAGCACCTCATGATAAGACCTTGAAGCCCCGAACAAGTCATGCAATGAAGCAAAACTAACTCCAAGAAGCCGGGGGACTTGATCCGAGAAGACGACGGACTCCGGGGACCGACCGGAAAAGTGCCGAATCTTGCAAGACAAGGAGTTGAGTCCAATTCGGAGAGAAACCGACGACATGGACCCATATGCGAAGGGGGAAACATCCGGGAAGCAAGGGAACCGACCTCGGGCAAAGGAGCCCGCGGGGCCGGGCCTAAATGGGCCCGGGCCGGGCCGGCCGGTCCGGTCGGCCCGAGCCCATTTAGGGCCCAAATCCGACGCCCTTTGCCCTAGCCGCCAATCGGGCTATTTATAGTCCCCCGACCGAGAGCCACGCGAGAGAAGATTTCGTCTTCGGCCGCCGAGAAGCGAGAGAAGAGAGGGACACCATCTAGGAGAGGAGAGGGTCGAGCTAGTTGACTAGGGTTTCCCTAGCCGACGTGGGAACCTTGCAAGGAAGACCACGTCGGAGTTCCGGAGCTAGAAGCAAGATCAAGGAAGGATCCCGGTGGTGATCTTGTGTATGTATCATTGTTATAGTTGAATTATCAAGTTGAATCTTTTCCCAGCGATCAAGTGTTTCCTCGAAGATTTCGTTTTTCGATCGGCTTTGCTTATTCCAATTCTATTCTCGAGATAGATTACATAGGGTGTTCTTGTAGCCGCGGTGGCTAGAGGTACACGCCGGATCTTCCGAAAGAATCTCGACTTGTCTTTTGACTCGCCCTAAACTCCCCGCATGAATAGGGATACGTTGTGACAGAACGGGGGTCTCGAAAGGCGGATGTTTTCGGATTTGGACGGGAAACCACGATTTAAAGAGGCTTTTATTAAGATTCGATTTGCTACTTCTTCTTTTGCTTGGAACTTCAACAAAAGGCTTACCCCGATCCCTCTAGATCGGTTTATCTACCCAATCTTACTTTGTTTTCTCCGGTTTTTAGTAGATTAGATCTGTTTTGTGTCTTTTACTTAGATGCATTAGGTTCTTTATTGAAGATTGCGGTTATTTGGCTTTAATAGATTAAGTCTTGCGTCACACATTTGTTCCACGGATTCGATACCTTGGGTTCACCACTCGAGGGAAGAAGGGTCCCTTGACTACGACGGGAGACTTGTACGCTTGCGAGTCACGAACGAACTTTGATACAAACATTAACCGTCAACAAGCCCCTTTTTCTGGCGCCGTTGCCGGGGAACAAGTGATCAAGATTTGATTTTTTATTGCTTTTTTTTGTAATTTTCAGTACTGATTTTGTTTTATTTTTGCATCTAATAAATTTCGATCGTCCTCAAAATACATCTAATCTAGTCTCGTCTAACTCTAGTCTTTATAGATTTGTTTTGTTTTCTAGTTTTTTCTGCATATTTTGTTTATTGCTAACCCTAACGAGGAGATGGACGGCTACCTCTCCAACAAACCCAATAATTTTGTGGATGATCCGAGAAAAACTTTACGAGCTAAGGAGACGCAAAGCACATCAAGCTAAAAAGTTGGATTTTGTAGATTCGGAGTCGGAAGACAAAGGATCGCAGGAATCTCCGAAGAATTCACCACCTCAAAGTCCGCGGGAGAACCGACGTCCACCAATGGGTGACCAACCACCGGAAGAACGCAAGATTGGGGAGCTATGCACCCCAGACATCATCGACCTACCAATCTTGAACCTCGAGGAGATCGGAAGACCGTTCGAGATCAAGACCTCAACAATCCGCATGGTGCAACATTCACCCTTCACCGGCAAAGAGGATCCGAACCTTCACCTCCAAGCATTCATTCAACCGTGTCGACTTTCAACATGGATGGGGTGACTCAAGATCAAATGAGGGCAAGGCTTTTCCCGTTCTCACTACTCGGGAAGGCTTTGCAATGGTTCCACTCTCAACCGGCGGAGACGGTGCAAAATTGGAACACGTTGATGAAGGCTTTCATGAAGGAATACTACTCACCGGGTAAAACTCATAGCTTGCGTAATAAGATTGCCACCTTTGTTCAATATCCTACGAAACTATCTCAGAGGCATTCGAGCGCTTCAACGAGTACACCCGGGTGGTTCCACATCACAAGTTCCCGAAAGAAGACCTCGTGCAAAAGTTCTATCAAGGACTCACCATGGCGTCAAGGACGATCATCGACGCATCGGCGGGAGGATCTATCATCGAGCTTACACGACGGAAGCTTTCACGCTATTCAAGAAAGTCGCGGATAATGACACGTGGGCGTCATCGGGCGCCTACACCCGGCTCAACCCATGGGAAACGTCAAAGGAGTCTTGCAAGTGGAGAAGGAAGACATACTTGAGGGCAAGATCGACTCGCTCATGAGGAGGTTGGAGAAGATGGAGATAGAAAAGAAAGAGGCTCAAGACTTGAAGGACGCCGAAGCAAGGTCCACATGCGAAGAATGTGGAGAGTATGGCCATGTCCGCAAAGATTGTCCGGAGGAAGCCAAAGTGCTCGACTACATGAGGAAGGGAGAATTGCCGAACTTCCGCTACGGGCAAGGTAGGCCTCAATTTAATGCAAGCTCATCTATTCCTAACGCGGTTCCACTTCGGATACAATTGAAGGAGTTCATGGATGAGCAAGCTAAGATCAACAAGGACACCGTCACCAAGTTCAAGACCATAGACAAGGTGTTGGAGAACATCGACAAGCAAAGTGACGGAGGTCGGAAGTTCCAATCATCAAGTGCTCAACATGATGAAGATGCTCGAGACGCAAGTTGGACAACTTGCGGGGCGCCTCACTAATGATGAAGGGAAGCTTCGGGACAACCCAAATGTCCCGAATCGGCGAAGGCCATTCAAACGCGCTCGGGGAAGGAGACCGAAGATCCGGAACGTACCGCGGGAGCAAGGAAGCCGAAACCGTCCACCGAGGTGGAAGGAGTTGCTAAAGAGAAGGTTACGGGGATCGTCACCGAGGAACCCGAATTCGAGATGCCGGAAGATGACACGAGGATACCGCAACTCAAGCGACACTACTTCCGAGGTAAACTTGACAACCACTTTGAGAAGTTTGTGGAAGTTGTGCGTAGACTTAGCATCAACATGCCGTTACTAGATGCCCTACAAGTACCTACATATTCTCGTTACTTTAAAGACATACTTGCAAATAAATATGAGATAGCAACACTCGGGGTAGATCATGTCAAGATGTCGAGAGGAGTGTAGTGCGGCTATTGCTTATGGGCTAGAGAAGCAAAAAGACCCCGGTGCCCTACAATTCCATGTTCGGTTGGTTCTTTCAACTTCGAGAAGGCGTTATGCGACCTTGGAGCTAGTGTGAGTGTCATGCCGAGGGATGTGTTCGAGAAGTTACGCCTACCAATGGAGCCTACGGGAATATGTTTGGAGTTGGGTGACAACTCCATTCGCTATCCTTTGGGCATTGCCGAAGATGTACCCGTGAAGATTGGGCACCACTTCATCCCCGTCGACTTCGTTGTGCTCGAGATGGGAGAGAGGGAGAAGCCGCCGCTCATCCTAGGGAGGCCGTTCCTCAAGACCGTGGGAGCTACTATTGATGTTGGCAAGGGGGAGATCACGTTCGATATCAACGGAGAAAGGAGTTCCTTCAAGTTCCGTCCAAGGATTGAGGCATGCAACATGATTGGAGTGAAGGGAGAACCAAAACAAACGGAGGGGCTGAAAAAGAAGAAGGAGCCGAAAAAAGTGAACGTAACGAAAATTAAAGAAGGTGTTGCATCCGTCAAGACAAAGGAAGAGAAGCCGCCTGTGAAGACCAAAAAAATGACTAAGCCAGCCAAGCCAAAAGACAAGCCCGCGCCCAAGATGGTGCGGAAGTGGGTACCCAAGATTGCAACGCCCGCAAAGAGCGTTGATCCGGAGTAATCAAGTGAAGAAGTCTAGCTATGGACTATAAACGAAGCGCTAGGCGGGAGGCAACCCGTTTCGTCAAGTCGAGTCAAGAATAAGCTACGGGAGGACAACCCGATTCCAGGTTTTTCGAGTATTTTTAATAATTTAGTTTTTGAGTTTTGCTACGCAAAGACATTAGACTTAGAAGTGGTTGAACAATATTAGAGACATAATTCTTGATTGAATGTTTGCTTTATCATAAATCCTTTGCATGAACCCTCCTATGTGCTTGTTTGATTCTTTTCTTTTCGAGAAACCCCCCAACCAAATAATTTCAGAACCTTAACTCAACCTTTCACCCTCATTATGGTGCTGAGGTTGGCTTATTTTTCATGCTAAAACCACACGAGTAGAGCCACGATTTATGTTTAAGTGTTAATAAAATTCAGCACGTGGCAGTACTCGCGTGAACCTAGAAATCAGCTTTTGGTTGGTTTTAAAAAATTTTTATCCTTGGTTTCTCTAGGATTAGAATTTTTCTAAGCCTATTCTAATTTTGTTTTGTTCAAAATCTTTCTTATTTAGCCAAAATTAGAACCTAAACCTATGCCCCCATGATCAAGCCGGAAAACGTTCGCTCTCAACCGATGAAAGCAGACTTTACCGGTGAGACCAAAATCGACGTGGTCGAAAAATATTTTCGACTTACATTTGTTTTTAATGGTTTAAAAACTTCTCTAAAATTATGCTTGAGCTCTTGCATGGCTCTGAAAAATATTTTAAATTTCGAATTAGGGGAGTGCTTAACCTTAAACACACCTAAATGGAGGCAATCAAGTTTGAATTAATCATGCATGCACCATTGGATCCCCTTTTATCAACTTTCACCAATTCCACATGCAAAGGACAAGCATGGTGGGCAGCAAGCATCAACTTTGCAGGATTTTCATGGTGGCATGTGAAGCAAGTGGAGCTAGGGAGCATGGACATGACCCAAAGCATGGAGCATCAAGTGGGAGGACCAATAATTCAAGAAAAGGAGTGGACGAGAGCGTTTGGGCGGTGCAACTCGCGGAGCACGCGGGCGGGGAAAGTTGCGGAGGCAAAATGATCGTGCCGGGAGAAAGACGCGCCGAGGAGGAGGCGGGGAGACCCCCGGGCCGGCCGGCCCGGGCCGGCCGGCCGCCCTATAAATGCAGCCCCCGGCGCCCGTCTTCTGCAGGCAAGCTTCCCTCTCCTTCCCTTGTTTGTGTGTTCAAGTTTGTGTGCTCAGAACCTCCGTAGACTTAGCCAACCATCCCAAGCTTGAAAGCTCAAAGAAAAATCCACATCCTTAATCCACTCAAAGTCCACATCCGAAGCAAAGAGTTTAAGTGCCTAGTTTACCGGTTGCAACCCGGAATTTTTAGTTGAAGAAAGAGTGCAGCAACCATGTGGAAGAAGACCACAAGTCTCTTCTCTAAGAAGAAGAGTTCGTCGTCGTCCAAGCCGTCATCAACCACGTCTTCGAGGAGGCACTCGGTTTCCGAGTCTCCCCGGAGCATGGAGACGGACACGGCACCACCGAGGAGGAACGACGCTCTCCTCCTTGGTGGTACGAGGGCTGCGAGAAGCACTTCCATGAGGTTCACCCAACCTCGTGGGCACACGGAGGAGCAGCCCGCGCCACCACGACGATCGACTCGCTCAACCGCACCACCTCCTTACACCCCGACACAATCTTCGTACGACTTCGTCATCTTGTCGGCGGAGGAGGAGGATAGGCTCGCCAATCTTGAGAAGAGGCTTGTGCCAAACGTCGAGTTCGACGACCAAGCACTCTACACCTTGGGTTTTTGCACCGACATATATTACATGTTGGGGCACCTCGGGTGGGTTCAGTTCTCCAACGGAATATCGGTGGACACCCACTTGGGTTACGCCTTGGAAATATTAATGACTATTGCACCCATCGTTGATGATGATGGGGTGCAAAGCTTGTCATTCCGTTTGGAGGGAATCGAGCAAGTGGTTCCCTACAAGCACGTAAGGGAGCTGCTTGGATTCCACAAGGGAGCTCGGAGAAAGTTGACGTGCCACGCGGCATGTTGGCGGAATTTTGGGGCATGATCTCCGGAGAAGCCCATCAACAACGCAACCGCATCCGCAACCCCATTATCCGGATATTTCACTCTTGGATGTGCAAGAGGGTATTGGGGAGGATGAGGGAAACAAAGGTGACCGACACGGAGTTGAATTGGCTATACTCGGCTTTAATTGCCGGGCAGCCAATTGACCCCTCTTACCTCATGATCAACCGTTGGTGTTGTGAAGCAACATCGGGGGGCGGTAATATTGGTTCGGGGTGTTACCTCTCCATGTTGGCCTTTTCCCTGCGGCCGGGGATCGCAAGAAACCCCGCTCACCTTTTGCGTGGTACCTCTCTCGGTTTTGAATACTTGCGGCAAGGCAAGTACATTAGTGGAGATGAGAGAGGAGGTTATCGGTTGGCCGTAGTGAACCTCCCCCTTCCGAATGATAGGCTTAGGCTTTTCACCGAAGGAAGGGAAGATTGGTTGGAAGAGGGACTACTTGTCCCTGCAAGGAAGAACAAAAGAGGAAGAATCGTAGAGGAGGGAACATCCTCCGCACAAGCGAGTGGAGCACAACCCAATGTGCAACCATCCGGCGGGGTTCCTCCTCCGCCAAGTTATTACGGAGGGTCTCAACAACAAGCATGGGGGGGGTGGTGCACCGGTACCCCCACAAAATTATGTTGTGCCCAACGCTAACTTCGCGGAGTCCTACGCTCATCATCCCCAACCACAACAAAGCATGGCCATTATTGGAGGGTATGCTGCAAGAAATGCTCAAAACATCGCAGCCATCCAATCTAACGCAGCTCAACTCGGTGAAGGCAACGCAAATATTGCCTTTGAACTTGGACGCCTTCACCTTGTGGAGCCAAATCAATTTGAAGGAGGAAGCGTCCAACCATATTATGAGCAAGGGTATTATTATCAAGACTATCAACATCGGCCACCGGCGGAGGACTAGAAGATTTAGGAACTTTAGTTTTCTTTTCTTTTCTATTTCTCTGTAATTTTCAGCTTTTGCTTATGTGTGTTTGCGTAGTATTTTTCTGTTTTTATTTAATTTCAGCAAGCATGTATGTTTATTTTCAGTGTGTATTTCAACTTGATATCACCATTAATAAAGTCACCACCTTGATTATATCATTGGAAAAGTTACAAAATTCGTGCCATGATGATATATGATTAAAATTGCAGCTTTGTTCATCTTTGTAGTTGATTTATGCATGTTTAAGCTAGTGCTCTCTTAAAAATACAGATCTGAATTTATTTAAATACTAGCTTAATTTTCAGCGGAGGTTATGATTAAAATAAAGACCCATAGTGTTTTATGTGCTCTCAAGTTATGAATAGATTGAAGATGTCTTTTATGCTCAAAAATATTGCTAACCTTGTCACAAATATCACTTGTGTGTTGCTCAACCTATCCAAAGCCTTATATATATTTGAGTGCATAAACCTTAGTGTACAAGATTTATTTTTGAGTGCGTTATTGCAAGCCATGATTTCTCTGGCCCGAGACTAAGAAGCTGGTCATTCCGTTTTTGCGTACCTATCTTTTTGCTAGCCTCTTATCCGTGCATTGTGTATCCCCGCATCGGTGATCTCACAAACTTCGCCGGATATCCACCCTTAAACCAAATATCATCTTTTTGTGATTACCTCCTTGACCACAACCTATCGTTGAGAATGGATCATCAATTCAAGGAAGATCGCAAGACGGTGCCAACGTTGAAGATTTCAAGTATCTCTCCAAGGAAAAATATTCCGGTACCTACCTTATTTTTTTTCGCCTCTTTGCTCGAGGACGAGCAACGTCTAAGCATGGGGGAGGAGGTAGGTACGGTGCGGTTTTAGAGTTCAAAAAGGGAGTATTTTTAAAAAATATATATATAATGATGAAAGAAAAAATTCGGCGATGTACGTGACTTCCAAGGTGAAGAAAGAAAAAATATATATATGTATAAGAAAGAAAGAAAGAAAGAAAAAAATATATTTGTGCGTAAAGTGAACTCCCGGTTCTCTAAGAGTGCATTCAAGGCTTCAAGATAAAAAGATCCATTCTCATTTTCCAACCATGTGCAATCCAATAACGAGGACTTCTTTTGTGCCTCGGGATCACTCTTTGCCATTTGCACATGTCCACTCATCTAAAGTGTGTGTATTTTTCTCTTTCCCCTCCTTGATTTAACATTATTTTCCAATGACCTTTTTGACGAGTCTCGGTAAGACCATGAGAAGCTTGTCTTGTTTTGACAACACCTCATTTATAAAATCTTGTTAGGACTAAACTTTCCCAAAGCTCCATATAAAGCCTACCACATATTTATGAGAGGGAAAGGAGTAGAATATATAGGCTTGAGAGACAAGTGAGATGAGAGTTTATGAGCAATACATGAGATGATTTAAATTTGTGAATTTGGTTTAGCTTTTCTTTATCTCGTTCTTCATTTCAAAAATTCGAGATCTATTTAAAACTTTGTGAGCATGTTAATACTTGTGGGATAAGCTTAATAAGAATCTACCCTCCGTAGAATTGAAGGCTAGTACATTATGGAACTTTAATGAATTAAAATTTTGAGAGCATTATGTTTTCTCATGTATGATCAAATGCAAAGTTTAAACATTGTTTAGCAATGATGATATCCATCGAAGGCTTACTCGAGGACGAGCAAGGTTTAAGCATGGGGGAGATGTTGACGGTGAAAATCCGTCAACCAAGCCATGAGTTTACCTTTGGTGTTGGCATTAGTTTTATACCTTATCCATTGGTACTAACCCCCGTGGTATAACAAGTTCACGTGTGCATGTCGTTTTTGGAGTTTTATGTTTATGCGGGGATTTAGTGTTGAATGCAAGACTTTCGGGATAAGTTCATCAAGCACCTCATGATAAGACCTTGAAGCCCCGAACAAGTCATGCAATGAAGCAAAACTAACTCCAAGAAGCCGGGGACTTGATCCGAGAAGACGACGGACTCCGGGGACCGACCGGAAAAGTGCTCGAATCTTGCAAGACAAGGAGTTGAGTCCAATTCGGAGAGAAACCGACGACATGGACCCATATGCGAAGGGGGAAACATCCGGGAAGCAAGGGAACCGACCTCGGGCAAAGGAGCCCGCGGGGGCCGGGCCTAAATGGGCCCGGGCCGGCCGGCCCGATCCGGTCGGCCCCGGGCCCATTTAGGGCCCAAATCCGACGCCCTTTGCCCTAGCCGCCAATCGGGCTATTTATAGTCCCCCGACCGAGAGCCACGCGAGAGAAGATTTCGTCTTCGGCCGCCGAGAAGCGAGAGAAGAGAGGGACACCATCTAGGAGAGGAGAGGGTCGAGCTAGTTGACTAGGGTTTCCCTAGCCGACGTGGGAACCTTGCAAGGAAGACCACGTCGGAGTTCCGAGCTAGAAGCAAGATCAAGGAAGGATCCCGGTGGTGATCTTGTGTATGTATCATTGTTATAGTTGAATTATCAAGTTGAATCTTTTCCCGGCGATCAAGTGTTTCCTCGAAGATTTCGTTTTTCGATCGGCTTTGCTTATTCCAATTCTATTCTCGAGATAGATTACATAGGGTGTTCTTGTAGCCGCGGTGGCTAGAGGTACACGCGGATCTTCCGAAAGAATCTCGACTTGTCTTTTGACTCGCCCTAAACTCCCCGCATGAATAGGGATACGTTGTGACGAACGGGGGTCTCGAAAGGCGGATGTTTTCGGATTTGGACGGGAAACCACGATTTAAAGAGGCTTTTATTAAGATTCGATTTGCTACTTCTTCTTTTGCTTGGAACTTCAACAAAAGGCTTACCCCGATCCCTCTAGATCGGTTTATCTACCCAATCTTACTTTGTTTTCTCCGGTTTTTAGTAGATTAGATCTGTTTTGTGTCTTTTACTTAGATGCATTAGGTTCTTTATTGAAGATTGCAGTTATTTGGCTTTAATAGATTAAGTCTTGCGTCACACATTTGTTCCACGGATTCGATACCTTGGGTTCACCACTCGAGGGAAGAAGTGTCCCTTGACTACGACGGGAGACTTGTACGCTTGCGAGTCACGAACGAACTTTGATACAAACATTAACCGTCAACAATTACCCCTGAAGGGATGTGATGGGTACGGAAAGCATCACAGAATTCCTGCCAGGTGATATTCTGCCTGTTGGGATGTGCAGTTGAATATGCATCCCACCAATCTCCAGCTTGTCCCACAAGTCTTCCAGCAGCATACAAAACCATCTCCCTGTCAGTACACTGAATGATCTCCAACTTCCTTGTAATGGTCTTCAACCAATCATCTGCATCCAGTGGATCAGACGAGTGAGAGTAGGTAGGAGGATGGTGGCTCATGAATTCCTTGTGCCTGTCCCTGGGTGGAGGAGGTGGCGGAGGAATTGGCTGTGGTGGCTGGTTCTGCTGAGCATGCATCTGTTGCACAGTTTTGGTGAGGTTTTGAATCAAATGCATCTGCGCTTCAAAGAACTGCTGCATAGCCGAATCCATTGCTTGATTAACCGGTGGGGGTGGTGCAGGATTCTGCTGATTTGCAATATGAGCACGGATCACAGGCAGTACGTCTTGACCTCCTCCGGACCTGGTGTTTACCATCTGACCGTTAGAAAAATTATATTTCAGAAAGATGTACTTGAATCAATGCATAAGAAGACAACTCAAATTGAATAAGTAGCATGTTCTCCAACTAGGACAGATTCTGTTGACCTCAATGAATTATGTGTAACTTTCTGTATAGTTTTCCAAAGATCACGATTTTTTACCAGATTGTGATGAATAAAATTATGAAACTATCCCAACTGGAAACACCTCAATTGGACATCTACAACTCGAGATAAAGTTCAAACAGTGCAGCTGTATCAGCAGAAATTTTCAGACTCTGACATGTTCATTACTTTGTGCATAACTTCCAGAATATATACTGTATATCATTGAATTTTTGACAGAAAATCATCCTTAAAATTTTTGAACTAATCAACTGGTTTCATGTCATCTGGAGTTCTTTAGCTCAAGATATAAACAAAACATTACTGATATGTCAAATGACTGCGAGAACAGATTTGATTCATTTCAAACTTGCATAAGAGATTAATCAAAGACAACCGGATTGAAAACCCAAACTAACTTTAATTAACTTAACAATTTTTGATTGCATAGTGGCCATTACTCCACCATACAACTTACATTCAAACAAAGATCCAACTCAAACATGTTTGCAAGCAACATTCATTTATTACAAGCATTACGTCCTCGCAGGAACGATCTAACGAAACTGTAAATAGTAAAGGCAGGCATCCTAAGATCCTAGCCAAGACGAGTCATTGCTTCAGCAGTGCCGTAGCAGAGTCTCTTGCGCGGGGGAGAGGCTGTAGTATGGTATGGCACCACTTCTTGAGGGAGTCGCTGACCAGCCAGCTGTGCTTCTAAACGTGCAATCTTTGCTTGGGCAGCCTGCAACTCTTCATGGTACCTATCCATCTCAGTTGTTGCTCCCTCCAAGTCAGTGTTCAAAGCAGAGTCACACGAGCCAAGATGTCAATGCGATCATCTCCTCCAGCTGGCACTATAGTCTCTTCTGTGCCACTCGCACAACGAGGAACATGATGATACTCCGAGCCATACAGACGTTCCTGTTTTGCATTGCAGAGTGACCAGAGTGCCCTCCTCGCCGCATCATTCACTGCAGCATCATCCGAAGAGAAATGAGCTGTGCTGTGATGTGACGAGCGATACCTCCAGCCTTCAGTATCATTCAAAGGCATCCGAATGTAAACCCTACTGGTGTAATAATCCCTCATGCCTGGTTCACTGAAATGTTTCATGACATAAAGGGGCTTCAGGGTGTACCCCAAATGCTGCAGAACTTCCCGCAGAAGGATACAAAACTGCCCGTTCTCATCTTCAGTGGAATGCTTGTGATATACTGCTCCATGATAGCGAGGATTCTCATCCTCTTCCTCCTCCGGATTTTCATCTGCATTATTGTCATCGTCATCATCCCCGCTGTCATCACCAGGCTCATCCAGATCACCACCCTCAGCATCGGGCGCAGGAGCATTAGGTGCAGGAGGTGCCTCATCATCTGCCACAGGTGCTGGTGGAATCACAACATCTCCATCAGCGTCTGCCTCCAACACAGTGCCATCGTACAGCTGCGGCTGCTCCAATGGCTCTTCCTTCATCTCTATCTCCTCTGGATCTTCTTCTTCGGGTTCCGGCTGCACTTCCTCCGGATCCTCTTCCATTTCAGCCTCTGGCTGAATTTCCTCAGGTTCCTCCTCAACATCTTCCAAGCGATGGCGAGGAGCCAATTGTCTAGTGGGAACACGTCCACCGGTGCTCTTGTGAGGAGTCAGGTAGGTTCTGGCCATCTGTCAAAGTAAAACTGATCTCAGAGTACAAAATAAATCAAAATGATAGAGTTTAAATGATAAACAAGATTACATTAGATTTTTAAAACGTAAATAAGATGATTTGAAGCATGACATGGTTTTCTAGAGCATGAATCCTTAATTTCGTCCATTACTAACTAAGGCTGCGACCTACAGTCATCATGGCTCTGATACCACTTTGTCACATCCGATTTTACAAGGAAAACCGAATGCATCTCACGTGTGTGCCATGATCAATTTACACACACATGATAGACAAAAGAGTGTAATACCATTGCAGTAATAAAACGTACGAGAGTTAAACTGATACAATATTCTTTATTACACTCAGACAGGTGGACTCGAAGGTCCAAACACAAACGATAACTAAAAGACGAGCAACTTCTTCTTCAGCTTCCACAGGCATGATGACTGGGGGATCCGCATGCCTTAGAACTCCTCGTAGTCGCTCCAATACTCCTCCTCACCCCTGATGTTCTCCTCTGAAAAGCGGTAATCAAGGGTGAGCACACTTATGGTTGGAGCTCAGGAAGTAGGGGAAACAATGCAAGGCTATCAAGGATAGGCAATGGTTCACAGCGGTAAGCATTTTATAAGTTGGTCTAGTTTTACTTTACAGCACCTAGTTACTAAGTGTAAGTTTTGAGGACCAGGAGCGTCCCGGTGGTCGATGGATGACCGCTCCTCAGTGATGAGTGATTGACAACGGGTGTTGGACTGACTCTTGGCTTAGTGCGCAGGTGTAGGCTGCGGCCTAGTTCGTGTTGTTGCAGGTGAAGAACGGGCGCGAAAGGTCTTCAGCCTTGAGGAGCCTCCGGGAGATGGAGAGACAAGTAGGCTCGGTTCGAGGGACCCGGTGGACGGCGGGACTAGGTGCGGGCCACATGGTGGCGATACGAGCAAGACGAAGTCATGGACAATCGAGCCGGTGCACGGTGGCGGTCGAGTCAAGTGGTTTGGCGGGAGGCCGGACCGAGCATGCGGGGTTTGGTGGTTTGCCCACAAAACCATCGGAGGACGGTTTCTTGGTTTGGGCCTCAAAACCAAGTCCGAGGGGCCCAACACGACGGAGACGGGATCCGGCGTGTCGGGAAGCTTCGAAGCGGAGGACACGCGGCGGGATCGCATGGCTTGCGTCGGGAGGACAGGGGGTGCGGCAAAGGCGTGGCCGTCCGATGGCAAGACCCACAAACATTACCTAAATGCCCCTACGTGGGTTGTATCGCCAGTACTTAAGTTAGGGGTAGTCGAGTCATTTACCACTCCGGCGGGACCTGAGATATAAGCCATGAGTGTGTGTGGATGACTCTCTCTCTCCGTGACTTAGGGTTTCATTTCCTCCCTCCCATTTCTCAGTTTCGTAGCTATTTTCTTCTCCATTTTCTCTAGGCTAGCATGAGAGCTTCATGTGAGATTTGTTGAGAGGGATGGATGCTAGGGCGGCATGCTAGACCTTGTGAATCTTTCCTAGTTTGTATAGAAGATTCGGAGTTGTGTTTTTTGTGGTCTTTTCGTGCCTTTGTTCTCGGTGTGATTCTGCGGATTTGAGTTGGTTTCTCCCCGGATTTCTTTGAGGGAAACATGGATGCATGTCTCGTGCATCTTTGTGATTGATCTTGTGCCCTCAAACGTCGGGAAACCACTTCGATTCGAGGATTTTCGTTCGGTGCTCTAGCTTTTGGTGGTGCTCAAAGGATTCGTGATTCCCGGTGTTTTGGTGGGTTTGGAGACGAAATTTTTGGGGTATAATCTCACCTAGGGGTGCTTAACATCTCCTCCAAATTTGGTTTCAAGACTCCAAGTGGTTTGGGAGATCCGTCGATCGAAAGTTTGGGGCAGTTTCGCGGGCTGATTTTTAGGGGGGGGGGGCGGTACTACCGACACTTGTGCGAGTAGTACCGATGACCCGATTTTCGCTGCCAGAGAGTCCTTATCGGTAGTACCGACACAAGGTCGGTAGTACCGATAGTCGAAGTACCGACCTAGTGCCGGTAGTACCGATAACCCGGTTTTTAGGTGCCGTAAGCCCATATCGGTAGTACCGACCGGGGGCCGTAGTACCGAAAATTTCTCGCTGCGGTTGCCTCGCGCTAGCTTTTTTTCTCTCGGTTCGTTTGGTGCTTGCTTCCGCTTTGTTCTTAGGATTGATCTAACTTGTTCCAAGGGTCGGTAGGTCCGTTGTGACTACGTGATCTTGGCAAGTGTGTGCGAGATTCTTCGGAAGTGATTTGGGGGCATAGGCCAAGTTCCCGAGAAGAATTTTTATCGGCTCCCATTCACTCCCCCCCTCTCTCGGTCGCCTAATCGGTCCTTCAATTGGTATCGGAGCTTGGTGCTGGATTCTTTGCGACTTTGACAAGTCTCGAATCCTAAGATGGCATACGTTGAGCGGGGTGGTCCGCCGCACTTCGATGGCAAGGGTTACCACAAGTGGGCGGCTCGTATGATGATCTTTCTTCGTGGCAAGTTGTTGGATTTCATTGTGCTTGACAAGACCTATGCTATTCCGGTCAACATCCATACTCTTATGGTGACCGATGCTGGTGCTAAGGCCAAGTATGAGGCAAATGCAAAAGCCGTTGATCACTTGGTCCGGAGCTTGTGTGATCCTGAGTTTGAGCGTGTTCGCCATTTGAATCTTGCTTGGCAAATTTGGGAGAAGTTGTTGGTTGCTCACGGTGGTGATAACCATGTGAAGGCTCGCCTCTTTGATTCTTACCGGATGCAATATGAGAACTTCACTCAATTTACCGGTGAGGACATTGATGCGATGTTTCAGAGGTTCACCGCCATCGTGAACAACATGAAGGCTAATGTTGAGGATTTTCCTTACACCGAGCATGATCAGGCTTTGAAGCTCTTGCATGTCTTGGATCCAAATGTTTGGGGTGCTAAGGTTGAGGCCATCAAGGAGTCTGGGCAGTATTTGACTATTGAGTTGGATGACCTCTTTTCAAAGCTCAAGTCGGCTGAGGTTGACAGGAAGTTGCAATCCAAGCATGAGGGCTCGACTGACCATAGTCTTGCTCTTGTGGGCGGATCAAAGGGCAAAGCTAACCCTTCTTGTCGACAGTTTTCCTTGTCTTCTCTTATGTCTATTCCAGATGAGGAGTTTGATGTGCTGGGCGAGGAGCTGGCCTTGCTCTCAAGGAGGTTTGATCGACTACATGAGAGCCGGAGGAATGCAAGGTGGAGCTCGGGGACATGCTACAAGTGTGGCAAGAGTGGACACTTCATCGCCGAGTGCCCGGAAGCGGAGGAGAACAAGTACAAGACGAGCGAGTACAAGGCGCACCCGAAGCGTGAAGACAAGTACTCCTCCAAGGGCAAGCACTTCAGCAAGTCCAAGAGCAGGGACAAGGACAAGCGTCGACCGAGCAAGAGCGGCTACAAGAAGGACAAGGCAAGAGACATGGTGGCCGGTGCAAGAGACGTCGACTCGAGCTCAAGCGATGCGCAGTCAAGCTCAAGCAGTGAAGATGAAGACGCCGGGAGGCGCAAAGGCAAGAAGAGTGCAATACGGAACCTGAGTGGGTTGAGCTGTGTGGCGCTTGAGGGCTTTTGTGGCATGGCCCATAGCTCAAGCAGCAAGAAGAGCGAGAAGGAAGACAGCGACTCCGACTCGGAGGATGACGTAAATTGTGACCCCGACTCTTTGCTTGCTGAGATCACTAGGTTGAATGGCTTGATTGACAACCGTGATAGTGTGCTAAGAGATGCCAAAAAGATGAGGAAAGAACTTAGGGCTCAACTTAAGAATGCTAGTGAGAAAGTAGGAGAGTTAGAGTCTAAGGTGCTTGAATTGAAACTCGAGAATGACTCTTTGAAACTTGCTCCTGCTATTTCTGATGATGTTGAGTGCTCTGAGTGTGATGCTTGGTTGAATGAGATCAAGTTACTCAATGAGAAGAATGCTTCCATGTTGGCTAGACTAGATGCTCTTAGGACTGAATATGATGAGCTTAAGGCTAGACCCACTTTGCTTGGTGCTTGTAAATCATGTCCTATGTTGCATGCTAAGCTTGTTGATGCTCGTTCTACCATTAGTTCTTTGGAAGCAACTTTGAAATCTCTTGTTGCAAATGCATGCTCTAGCTGTGATGAAGTTACTTTGCGTAATCTTGAACTTACTTCCCGTTTGGATGTCATTTATGAGGAGAATGATTATTTGAGGAAGGTGTTGGGTTGGTTGTACGGGCGGGAACCTCAATTGAAAATCATGATTGAGGAGTTCAAGAGAGGCGATGGTCGTGGTTTGGGTTTTGAGAAGGTGGGTGAGAAAGTGGGAGAGAACAGTGGGGAGAGTGTGTATGAGAAGTGTGTTGAGTCTAACCCCGAGTTTGAGGTGATCAGAGACATCCAAGTCCCACGTCCAAAAGCACCCAAGAACACTTTCACACCAAAGCCCAACCACCTTTGCAACAAGCTTGACACAACCCAAGATCCACCCAAATTTCCACCCAAAACAAATGACTTCCAGAAACCCGTGAAGTTTGTGAGTGAGAAGGGTGAGAAACCTAGAGAGAAGCCAGAGCCAAAACCAAAACCCATCCCCTTCAGATGTGAGTATTGTGGCAAGGAGAGACACCTAGCAGAGTTTTGCTACAAGAGGAAGAGGGATGAGAGGCTTGGTAGGGAGCAAGCCAACCAGGACAGGTATCGCCAGTCTCATGGTATACCTAAGCCTAGAGTGCCACTTCCACGGGGTGTGGGAAGTGTGAGGAGTGTTGGTGGAGTTGGAGCTCAGGGTGGTAGGTTCCCACAGAGACGTGCTGGTGAGAGGTTTGGTCGGGCTCGTGGTGGTTTTGCTGGACGTCCCCCTACTCGTCCTTAATACGGGTTTAGGGGAGATGATCACAGCTTTGGGTTCCAGAGGAACTACAGACCACGCTTTCCCCCTCGTGGTGCTCGTACTCCTTCCATGGGACATGGGAAGTTTCGTGGCAAGGGAATGATGTTTGCTAACCCCTCTTTTGAGCAGATGGCCCGACACTGGTTCAACTTTCTGTGTGCTAACCCCAGTGTTGAGTCGTTAGCTCATTCTCGTTCTTGTTTCGACTACGAGCGGGGAGGCTTGGAGAACATTTGGTTGATCGACTTCGGATGTTCCCGACACATGACCGGAGACAAGAAGTGGTTCTCCAGCCTCACCCCAGTGAAGGAAAAGATGTACATCACATTTGGGGACAATGGACGAGGAAGGGTGATGTCTGAGGGTGTTGTTCATGTGAGCGACAAGGTAACGTTGAAGAGAGTTGCTCTTGTGAAGTCTTTGGGTTTTAATTTGCTTTCGGTTTCTCAGTTGCTTGATAAGGGTTTTGAGGTGCGTTTCAAGTCCGGCGAGTCTCGTTCTTTCGGATTCTCGAGGTGATCTTGTCTATATGATCATCCCCGAGGGTCGATTTTCGGGCTGATTTCTCTCGTTCTTTGGGTCTCGCTCGCCGTTTGATGGCCGGTCCTTCTTCGATTTGTGGAAATGGCATAGGCGGTTGGGACACTTGAGCTTTGATTTGGTTTCCCGCTTGAGTGGTCTCGACCTTGTCCGAGGACTTCCGAGGTTGAAGCTTGAGAAGGATTTGGTTTGTGCTCCGTGTAGGCATGGCAAGATGGTAGCCACTCCCCATCCACCCCTGACCGATGTCATGACCGAGCGTCCGACAGAGCTGTTGCACATGGATCTTGTTGGGCCAGCTTGAGTTCGCTCGGTGGGTGGGAAGTGGTATGTCCTTGTTGTGGTGGACGATTACTCTCGCTATGCCTGGGTGTTTTTCTTGGAGGACAAGAGTGAGACATTTGGTTTTGTTCGAGATCTGATCGTGAGGTTGAGGAACGAGAGGCATGGGAATGCCATCCGAGCTATCCGCAGTGATAATGGCTCAGAGTTCAAGAACTCTCGTTTTGATGCCTTCTGTCGTGATCTAGGTCTTGAACATCAGTATTCGACCCCTTATGTGCCCCCTCAAAATGGAGTCGTGGAAAGGAAAAATCGGACTCTTTGTGAGATGGCTAGGACGATGCTCGATGAGCACAGGACTCCTAGGAAGTATTGAGCTGAGGCGATCAATACAGCTTGTCATGTCTCTAACAGCATTTTATTGCGAGCATTCAAGAAGACCTGTTATGAGCTGATGCATGGTTGGGCACCCAAGGTGAGTCATTTCCGAGTTTTTGGCTGCAAGTGCTTTATTCTTAAGAAGGGAAAACTCGACAAGTTTGAGGCTAGGTCTAGTGATGGTATTTTCTTTGGATATGCTAACCACTCTAGAGCCTATAGGGTGCTTAACCTTGAGACTAACAAAATCATGGAGACTTGCGAGGTAACCTTCGACGAGACAATGCCATGTACCTCTATTGGCTTTGAATGTGCATGTGATGAGGAGATGGCCGAGGACCTCTTTGAAGAGGAGAAGGATGAAGCTGGAGATGATGATGGGGAGAACCATGCGCCTGATGCTGAGTGTGTACCCACTACTTCCCCTACGACCACTACGGAGCGTGGACCATCTACTTCATGGACAACGACGGTGCGACAAGAGGACCAGACGATAGAAGCTGAAGTTGAGGGGGAGGTAGTCTCGAGGCCTGAGGCTCCCCGGCGGATTCAAGAAGTGCATCCCCTGTCGAAGATTATTGGGGACATCGACGAACGTACCACACGGTCAAGGTCCAGAAATTCCTCTCATTTCGCTCATGCTGCATTTGTTGCCACCTTTGAGCCCAAGGACATTGGAAACGCTTTATCTGATGCAAACTGGGTCAATTCTATGCATGAGGAGTTGGAAAACTTTGAGAGGAACCAGGTGTGGGAGTTAGTTGAACCACCTCCAAATTGCCATCCTATAGGAACCAAGTGGGTTTGGAAGAACAAAGAGGGTGAGAATGGGATGGTTGTGAGGAACAAGTCCAGACTTGTTGCTCAGGGGTTTAGTCAGAAGGAGGGGGTCGACTATGAGGAGACCTTTGCTCCTGTGGCCCGTCTTGAGGCAATTCGGATTCTTCTAGCCTTTGCCGTGGCTAAAGGGTTCAAGTTGTTTCAAATGGATGTGAAGAGTGCCTTTTTGAATGGGGTCATAGAGGAGGTGTATGTGAAGCAGCCACCTGGGTTTGAGAGTGAGTTGTACCCACACAAGGTGTACAGGTTGAAAAGGGCTCTGTATGGGTTGAAACAGGCGCCCGTGCTTGGTATGGGAGATTGAGAGGTTTTCTGTTGAGCAGAGGGTTTGTGATGGGTACCGTGGATAGGACCTTGTTTCTCCTCAAGCATGGAAATGACTTGTTGATTGTTCAGATATACGTGGATGATATTGTCTTTGGTGGCTTGTCACATAACCTTATTGCCAAGTTTGCAGATGAGATGAGCAGGGAGTTCGAGATGAGCATGATGGGCGAGTTGCAGTATTTTCTCGAGCTGCAGATCAAGCAAGTGAAGGATGGAACATTCGTGCACCAGACCATGTACACGAAAGACATGCTGAGGAAGTTCCAGACGCAAGATGTGAAGCCAATGTCGACTCCCATGGGGAGTACGACTACTTTGGATGCGGACGAGGACGGAGAACCAGTGGACCAGCGGGAGTACAGGAGCATGATCGGCTCCATCCTCTACTTGACGGCGACGAGGCCAGACATACAGTTCAGCGTGTGTCTGTGCGCTCGTTTTCGAGGCTTCGCCAAGGACATCACATCGACGAGCCGTCAAGAGGATCTTCGGTACCTACGGTTGCCCCTGGTCTTGGCCTTTGGTATTCGTCCTCCTCGACTCTTTCTCTTCATGGTTTTTCCGATGCGGATTTCTTTGGTTGTCGAGTCGAGAGGAAGTCTACTTCCGGTACTTGCCGTTTCTTGGGTCTTCGTTGGTTTCATGGTCTTCCCGCAAGCGGTCTAGTGTAGCTCGGTCTACCACCGAGGCGGAATATGTTGCGGCCGCGAGGTGTTGTTCCCAAGCTCGTTGTGGATCTCATACACCTTGAGAGACTTTGGTGAGGAGTGCACCCGGATCCCACTTCTTTATGATAGAACTAGTGCCATAAGCGTAGCCAAAAACCCAGTGCTTCACTCCAGAACCAAACACATAGAAGTGAGGTATCATTTCTTGAGGGACAATGTGGAAAAAGGAACCATTGTGTTGAGCCATGTTCCTACCCAAGATCAGCTTGCCGACATTTTCACAAAGCCTCTCGACCAAGCTACATTTGTGCGCTTGCGGGGGGAACTTGGGGTTTGTTGCCCTTTTTAGTTGATTCTTGGGGGTTTTTCTTGTATCATATGTATCATACCATGTTTTACTTTGATGTATATACATGTTTTGCTTGATGTACAAACCATGGTAGGATAGCCATCTTGTCATATATCATGTTGCATTTGTATGATATTGCATTTTAGGATGATGAGCTTCTTTCATATGCCTTATTTGAGTTTCTTTGGCTATTTGTGAGATATTGGTCATATGTGTGGAGAAATGGTGATGTGAGGCTATGCTCTTGAAATATTTGAGATATATGTGTGGTGAGATAGCCCCTTTTGAAATAAATGCTAATCTTGACTAATTTTTGGTGAAATGTGCTCCACTCATGTGTAGTAGTGTATCCATGTCACGTTTTGGCCTAAATGTGCTTTTCATGCTTAGATTGTGCTTGGATGTTTCTTTCTTGCATTTGGGCCAAAGGCCGATATCATTGTGAATGTTTAGCCTATGTTGCATTCATGGAGGAGCATAAGCTTCTTTTTGCCGCAAAGGCACTTCATGTACCATGAAATGAATAAATCTTGAAAAGAAGTGTGTATGCTTGAAAAATGCTCCATCCATCATGTCTATGCTTAAAATGTCTTATCTTTCGCATATGGGTGCAAAACATGTTGCATGATGTTCACCAGTGGAGAAGTCTCCCCGAAGTGGACACATGGCTCATGAGCTTTGACATGACATGCTTTGCTTTATGGGTGTTTTCCATGATCTTTTGCTGAGAATTTGATATCCTTGTATGATCTTTGAATGGTATGCATGTTTGTGGCTCAAGTGTGACATGGATAGGCTTTTACATGTGAAGCGAGCCCTCTTTTGGTAAAATTGCTTAAATCTGAAAATTTTGCTTTGTCACATGCTTGTATTTTCATATATTCCTTGTGACAATGATTTTACTATGCTATGATTCATATGTGTGATCTTTGTCTCACTTTTAGCCTTTGACACTAGATTTGACCTATTTGAGGAGCTCATGTAGATGTTTCTATGCTTTGTTTTGCATTTCTGAATCTTCACCTTGATTCATACATTGTCAACAAGGGGGAGAAGAGGTGAGCTTAATGAAAATTCAGAAGAGGTGAGCTAAAATTTGGAAGATTGCATCCATATGTTCAGGGGGAGCTTGCATTTGTTCAGGGGGAGCTTTCTTGCTCGTTTTCGGTGTGGAGTTTGTGCTTTGCTCGGCTTGTGACCTTTCGTTGCCTTTCTTTGGTTTTGGTCATGAGTTGCGCTTCTTTGGTTTTCTTTCTTCTTTCTTTCTTTCTTTCTTTCTCTCGAATTTCATTTCGTGTTGTGTGTTGTCAATGCACTCATCAAGGGGGAGATTGAGGACCGGGAGCGTCCGGTGGTCGATGGATGACCGCTCCTCAGTGATGAGTGATTGACAACGGGTGTTGGACTGACTCTTGGCTTAGTGCGCAGGTGTAGGCTGCGGCCTAGTTCGTGTTGTTGCAGGTGAAGAACGGGCGCGAAAGGTCTTCAGCCTTGAGGGGCCACCGGGAGATGGAGAGACAAGTAGGCTCGGTTCGAGGGACCCGGTGGACAGCGGGACTAGGTGCGGGCCACATGGTGGCGATACAAGCAAGACGAAGTCATGGACAATCGAGCCGGTGCACGGTGGCGGTCGAGTCAAGTGGTTTGGCGGGGAGGCCGGACCGAGCACGCGGGGGTTTGGTGGTTTGCCCACAAAACCATCGGAGGACGGTTTCTTGGTTTGGGTCTCAAAACCAAGTCCGAGGGCCCAACACGACGGAGACGGGATCCGGCGTGTCGGGAAGCTTCGAAGCGGAGGACACGCGGCGGGATCGCATGGCTTGCGTCGGGAGGACGCGGGGGTGCGGCAAAGGCGTGGCCGCCCGATGGCAAGACCCACAAACATTACCTAAATGCCCCTACGTGGGTTGTATCGCCAGTAGTTAAGTTAGGGGTAGTCGAGTCATTTACCACTCCGGCGGGACCTGATATATAAGCCATGAGTGTGTGTGGATGACTCTCTCTCTCTCCGCGACTTAGGGTTTCATTTCCTCCCTCCCATTTCTCATTTTCGTAGCTATTTTCTTCTCCATTTTCTCTAGGCTAGCATGAGAGCTTCATGTGAAATTTGTTGAGAGGGATGGATGCTAGGGCGGCATGCTAGACCTTGTGAATCTTTCCTGGTTTGTATAGAAGATTCAGAGTTGTGTTTTTCGTGGTCTTTTTGTGCTTGTTTTTGTGCCTTTGTTCTCGGTGTGATTCCGCGGATTTGAGTTGGTTTCTCCCCGGATTTCTTTGAGGGAAACATGGATGGATGTGTCGTGCATCTTTGTGATTGATCTTGTGCCCTCAAACGTCGGGAAACCACTTCGATTCGAGGATTTTCGTTCGGTGCTCTAGCTTTTGGTGGTGCTCAAAGGATTCGCGATTCCCGGTGTTTTGGTGGGTTTGGAGACGAAATTTTTGGGGTATAATCTCACCTAGGGGTGCTTAACATCTCCTCCAAATTTCGTCTCAAGACTCCAAGTGGTTTGGGAGATCCGTCGATCGAAAGTTTGGGGCTGTTTCGCGGGCGATTTTTTGGGGGGGGGGGGGTACTACCGACACCGTGCGGTGTAGTACCGATGACCCGATTTTCAGCTTCCAAAGAGTCCTTATCGGTAGTACCGACACAAGGTCGGTAGTACCGATAGTCGAAGTACCGACCCGGTGCGCCGTAGTACCGATAACCCGGTTTTTAGGTGCCAGTAAGCCCATATCGGTAGTACCGACCGGGGGCCGTAGTACCGACAATTTCTCGCTTGCGTTTGCCTCGCGCTAGCTTTTTCTCTCGGTTCGTTTGGTGCTTGCTTCCGCTTTGTTCTTAGGCTTGATCTAACTTGTTCCTAGGGTCAAGTAGGTCCGTTGTGACTACGTGATCTTGGCAAGTGTGTGCGAGATTCTTCGGAAGTGATTTGGGGGCATAGGCCAAGTTCTTGAGAAGAATTTTTATCGGCTCCCATTCACTCCCCCCCTCTCTGGTCGCCTAATCGGTCCTTCAATTGGTATCAGAGCTTGGTGCCGGATTCTTTGTGACTTTGACAAGTCTCGAATCCTAAGATGGCGTACGTTGAGCGGGGTGGTCCGCCGCACTTCGATGGCAAGGGTTACCACAAGTGGGCGGCTCGTATGATGATCTTTCTTCGTGGCAAGTTGTTGGATTTCATTGTGCTTGACAAGACCTATGCTATTCCGGTCAACATCCATACTCTTATGGTGACCGATGCTGGTGCTAAGGCCAAGTATGAGGCAAATGCAAAAGCCGTTGATCACTTGGTCCGAGCTTGTGTGATCCTGAGTTTGAGCGTGTTCGCCATTTGAATCTTTCTTGGCAAATTTGGGAGAAGTTGTTGGTTGCTCACGGTGGTGATAACCATGTGAAGGCTCGCCTCTTTGATTCTTACCGGATGCAATATGAGAACTTCACTCAACTTCTCGATGAGGACATTGATGCGATGTTTCAGAGGTTCACTGCCATCGTGAACAACATGAAGGCTAATGTTGAGGATTTTCCTTACACCGAGCATTATCAGGCTTTGAAGCTCTTGCATGTCTTGGATCCAAATGTTTGGGGTGCTAAGGTTGAGGCCATCAAGGAGTCTGGGCAGTATTTGACTATTGAGTTGGATGACCTCTTTTCAAAGCTCAAGTCGGCTGAGGTTGACAGGAAGTTGCAATCCAAGCATGAGGGCTCGACTGACCATAGTCTTGCTCTTGTGGGCGGATCAAAGGGCAAAGCTAACCCTTCTTGTCGACAGTTTTCCTTGTCTTCTCTTATGTCTATTCCAGATGAGGAGTTTGATGTGCTGGGCGAGGAAGAGCTGGCCTTGCTCTCAAGGAGGTTTGATCGACTACATGAGAGCCGGAGGAATGCAAGGCGGAGCTCGGGGACATGCTACAAGTGTGGCAAGAGTGGACACTTCATCGCCGAGTGCCCGGAAGCGGAGGAGAACAAGTACAAGATGAGCGAGTACAAGGCGCACCCGAAGCATGAAGACAAGTACTCCTCCAAGGGCAAGCACTTCAGCAAGTCCAAGAGCAAGGACAAGGACAAGCGTCGACCGAGCAAGAGCGGCTACAAGAAGGACAAGGCAAGAGAAACCAACAGCACGCGATAGTTACAACAGCGGAGCGGACCATAACCCTCCCTATTGGTCAGCACCTTAGCAAAGGCTACTACCCCAAAAGAACCAGGCTATACTCCTTCAACTCCGGCCCCCTGTGCCCCTCTCGGAAAAAGGCTATCAGCTACCCCACTCTCCTAATTACTTGTCTAAGCAAGAGCGATATGGATCGTGGTTGTACTATTGTCTTGGTGGTTCTCCATGTTCCATTTAAATTACAAGTTATCTTGTCTTAAACATGAACACATTTCATAAATAGAACTGAGTTCCATTAGCATAGCCAACATAAATCTACCCCAAGTTTGAGCAAACTAAGCAATTATCTACCCAAGCATTTGATGTTTGTTCAAGGTAACGGGATAAAACATCTAGTCAAGTCCTTAAAAAGGTGTTTGCCCATCATATTAATGCATTGCATCAGAAATAGTAAACATTGGTTTATCATGCAGTGTTATAGGTTCAAAAGAGATAATGCAGGGGGGAAAACCACTTGCGTTCCTCTACAAACTGGGTATAGTCCTCTTCGAAAGCAGGCTCTTCCTGATCACCTCCGACGGGGAGCTCAGACAAAACAGGCACGATATCTACGCATCAAACATATACAACAAACAATAAATAAACAGTACACCAAACAGTAGCAAAAATGTAAAACTTGCTGTCTAAAAGATTCTAGTCGCTGAGACGATCATTTCGATATATAGAACGCTAAAATCGGAGTTAAAACAAGAAAGTTATGCCCGAAACAAGTTACAGGGACCTATCTATAATAAAACTAAATTTTACAGAGCCTTTATAAATAAAACCAGGGCTAAAACATAATTTCATATAAAACAGGAGGGCTAAAGTGCTAAAACTCAAGAAAAGGACCTCTAACACTATTAACCAGGGTAGACAGGGGCTAGACTGCAAAAACCAGGACCTATATGCAAGATTCTTATAAGGTGGAAGGACCGTCATGCGAAAATAAAGTTGTTCAGGGGCTCTTAAAAGAAAATGCCACAGCCGCACCGTGGATCTCAGATCCAACGGCTGCAGACGCGCGCGTACGTGGTGGACCGCGCCGTGCACCCGGCGCACGGGTCCACGGTGGACCGCACCGAAGCGGTATCCCCTGGTTTTGATCAGCATCGTGGATCAGCGATCCAACGACCCAGGACGCACGCAAGCGGGGGTGGCGGCGGGGTTCGCTGGAGAGCGGCGGCGCGTGGCAGAGGCTCGCCGGCGTCGCCCCTGGACAGTGCTCCCGGCCATCATTTGGTCCACGAGCTGGTGCATTTCGTAGCGGTGGCGCGTGCGCACGTGGCAGGGGGGTCTAGGGGGTGATCGTGCCTCGTCGGCGGTCGGCACCGGAAGGGGGCGGCGTGGCCACTCCGGCGAGCTTGTGAGCGCGCGAAAGCGCACAAGATGAAGGGAAAAATGAGCGGGGTTATTTGCTCACCGTGCGAAGAAGAAGCAGGCGAGCTCGAAAACGAAGGGGATGCGCCGGCGGGGAAACTTGGCAACGGCGGCAGATCGGGCGGCGCTCCCGCGATCCTCGAACTGGCTCCGGGAGGGCTCGAGGTCAACAACCTGCGGCGGGACAAGCTCGGTGAGCCCCTAGCGAACCAAAAGAGAAAGAAAGAAGGGCGGCGCGGTTTGTCCTTCACCGGCGGCAGAGATGACACGGCGGCGACGAGGAACAGAGGTGGAGGCAATGGTGAAAGGGGGGGTGCTCTAGCGTGTGTGCTTGCAACGGGAAGGCAAAGGGGAACGCAGGAGCTCGGGCTCAAGCTTAAATAGTAACCAGGAGAGAAGGAGGCGAGGGGAGGCGGAGAGATCAGGCGGCGGCCGGCGCCTGCCATTGATGGCCGCGGTCATCTCGGGCAGGGGCTAAGGAAAGGGAAACGACCGGATTGAACACGCGAGAGTTAACTGCCTTAATTGACCGGCTTGGGTGAGGAGGAAAGGAAGGGGAAGGCGGCCGGGCGCGGCGGGATTTGCGGCGGTGCCGGGCCGGGTGAAGCAGAGGGGGAAGAAGAAAGGAAGGGGACGGGGGAGAGGCTGACCGGTGGGGCCGGTTCGTCAGCGAAACAAAAGAAAAGAAAAAGAGCCGGGGAGCGTGGGCTGCCGCGGGGAGAAGCTTGGTGGGCCGCTGGGCCTGAAGGAGGGGAAGGTAAGTATTTTTCTTTTCTTTTTCAAACTCTTTTCGAAACGACTTTTAAACTCAATTTCAAATAAAACTTTTTCAAACTTTTCATAGAATTTTTATAATCTTTTTAGAAATCACACAAGCAACCAAAAAACCATGCAAGACAAATAATGATGTACAACCACTTGTTGTCTTTAGATTAATTAAATTAAGTCCAATATTTTAGAGCTCAAATTTTAATAGCAGATTCAATTTAAATCCTTAAGGCTAAGTTAACAGTTGCTAAGTAATTTTTAGTGATGGAATTTTAGGGTGTCACAATATTTGTATTCATATTCGAATTCAAATGTGGCACTAAAGTGGATACATCCGAATTTATTTTTGTCGATTTTTTTCTTTATCCGATTCCATGCGTATTCGGCAATATCCGGCACTATCCGTATTCGACTATATGTAAGTTATCTTTATAACTAATGACAAATAATGTTCAATGGAATACTAATAATGATAGTGTATAACTGAAAACAAATTATATTCATAACTAATGATTATGACATTAATTTTAATATTAAAAATATTGCATCCATAAAACATTTCAAAAGTTATATTTAAATTTGATGACTAATATCATTATTTTAAATAATATAAATACATTATATAAATTTCAATGTTAATTACTCTAGTTTATTTATGTACTGATGAAAATATTTTTCATGTATTTTCTATTATTTATTTAATAAATGCGTATATATATATATATTTAAAATATATTTATTAATAGTTTTATTTATTATATGATTAATTATTAAAATAAATATGGATGAATGTGATATTCTTAATGAGCTATCTCTATTATGTACTAATACTTTAGTCTTTACATGATGATTTTGTAATTGTAAATTTGCAATAAAGGAAATTGGCAAATGTTGTATTCAAATCGAGTAGATATCCGAATGTGTATCCGAATTCGAGACATCCGTTTTGTATTTGTATTCGAGAACATTCGAATCTGTATTCGTATTGCATGCAAATGTGGTAAAAAGTGTTATCCGAATCCGATTCCAAATGTATCCGATCTGTTTCCATCCCTAGCAACCGCTAACATTGGACCAAGTGCTCAAATAGTTTGGCCAATAGTAGGGTAATTAATTTTGAATGGCAGCCCTGCTCCCATGGATGGTGGAGATCGTGTGGCCCCCACCTGCACTAGACGTGGTCGGCACGACGCTTGGCCTTGGCGGCGGTGGAGGTGGCCAACCCGACACCAGTATGATGGGAATGTTGGAGGAAGGATGGACGACCCGAATCAACTGTTGATGGTTGTGGACTCATGGTGGAAACAGGAAACCAACGCAGTGGCAAATCTAGGATATTATTATATTGGGGTCAAGTACTAAGTGACGGGGTCAAATATGCATTGAGTCGCTATTTTAAGAGTGATTTGCAGGTGGATAAGAGAATATTTAGTGCTATTTTCAGGAAGTTATCGGGGTCGGTTGACCCTGATAAGAAGCTTTAGATTCGCTCCTGAGCCAACGTTTACGACAGTATTGGTTTGAAGCTTTGAGTTTGAATTGACTTATAGCTAGTAATGCATTAGATTCAAATTAGATAGATTTTCTAGCCATGCAATTGAAAGGCAAAAAGAGGAGAATTTAGTACTGAACAAATGGTAACTGCAAAATTCAACTATTGAATGGATTTTTTAAAATACTATCTGCCCTATAGATTTTTTTATGCAATCGTGTATCAAATCAAAACTATCCTATTCTCGGCATGTCACTTGTTCCATGAACCACTATGTGGCGAACCAACTGTGACGACCCTAGCTATGGTGGCGGCACGCCAGCGACCTGTGGGCGGAAATGGAAGGCTGGCGACGGCGGCGGCGGCACCGACCGAGGTGTGGAGAACAAGAACAGTGTAGGGTTCGAGTGATTACTTTTCACATGTTCCCCTCCCCTACCCGGGACCAAGTATTTATCCATGCCACAGGCCGGTGTGGTGGCCTAACGGGCTCAGCCTAGTTCATTCGCATGCCCTTGGGCCCAATCATAAAACATAATAACGGCCCATAGTGATCTATGCCTTACATTCCCCCTCCCTTAAATCCAGCTTGTCCTCAAGTTGTGAATGAAGGATACTGCATCTTGATGTCCTATATATTTTCTGAGGTAGGCCAACTACTTGGCAACCTTTCCCATTGGATCAACTCATAGTCAGATGTACCAGCTCCAATCTGCATGAGTTTCCTATCCAGAACTCCAACAGGGTACACAATGCATAGCAAGGCTTCATCATCACTTACCTCGTGTCAGGAGGTAGAGCTTTCTTCAGCTGTGATACATGGATGACATCATGGATTTTGCTGTGAGCAGGCAGCTGGAGCTTATAAGCCACTACTTCAATTCTTTGCAGCACTAGATAGGGCCCAAAGTACTTGTAAAATAACTTTTTGTTAGATCTGTTTGCTACAGACATTTGAATTTATGGTTGGAGCTTCACATATACCCAATCACCAATCTGAAACTCTCTCTCTTGTCAATGCTTATCAACTTGACACTTCATACGCTGTTGAGCACGATGCAGATGATCCTGTATGATTTTGGTCATCACTGATCTCTTAGACAACCATTGCTTGAGGTTTGTTCCCTGACATGCATCATCAGGAACTAACCCAAAGTGCCTGGGTGGATGCCCATAAAATGCCTCAAATGGTGAGATACCCAATGTTGAATGATATGTCGTATTATACCAGTATTCTGCCAATGATAGCCAACTGGACCACTTGGTGGGGCAAGCCGGAACCATGCACCTTAAATACGTTTCCAGACACTAATTCAATCACTCGGACTGTCCATTCGTTTGTGGATGATATGCGGAACTCATGTTCAGTGTTGTATCAGTCAACCGAAACAATTCTTGCCAGAGGTTACTTGTGAATATCTTGTCGCGGTCAGATATGATAACCGTCGGCAAACCATGCAACTTATAGACATGATTCATAAACTGTTGTGCTACTAATAAGACTGTATAAGGATGAGTGAGAGGGATGAAATGGGCATACTTGGTGAGCTTATCAATGACCACGAGAATAGTGTTGAACTGCTTAGACCTTGGCAAACCCTCAATGAAGTCCATAGCAATGACATTCCAAGCTTGATCAGGGACAGTAAAGGTTGTAGTGTACCTGGAATCTTAGAATGCTCAGATTTGGCCTGCTTACAAATAAAAAAGGCAGACACATAATCTTCGACCTGCTGCTTCATGCCTGGCCAATAGAATAGGTTCTTGACCTTATGATAGGTTGCTTTCATGCCACTGTGACCACCTATGCCACTGTTGTGTAAAGCCTGCAACACTGCATTCTGAGCTTCGTTTGTCGAGCCAGACTTTGCCCTTATAGCGGATAAGCCCATCCTTGAGTTGATAGCCTTTGTCATTCTCTCCTGAAATGCTCAACTCTATGAAACTATGTGAGAAGTTTCTTAGCATCAAGATCCTTATCATAATATTCAACAATTTCTTCCAGACATCTTGGTTTAGAAACAGAGATAGCCTGCAGATCTACTTCATGATTCTGTCTTGACAGGGCATATGCTGCAGAATGTTTTTTGCCCTTTTTGTGAACAATTCAATACTGAAACCCCAACAATTTCAAGAAAGCCTTGTGTTGAATATCACTGGTCAATTTCTAATCAGTCAAATGAAGCAAGCTTTTATGGTCAGTCACAATTGTGAATTCTCCATGCTTCAGATAGGACTTCCATTTATCAATGGCCATCAAGACTGCTAAGCACTCCTTCTCATATGTTGACAAGGCAGCATTTTTGGGCCCTAAGGCTTTGCTCATATATGCTACAGGATGCCCTTGTTGCATGAGCACAACTCCTACCCCAGTATCACAAGCATCTATTTCTATGGAAAATTGCTGAGAAAAGTCTGGTAACTTCAACACAAGAGCTGTTACCAAAGCTTGCTTAAGAGCCTCAAATGATGCTTGATGTATTGTTGTCCATAAGAAAATAGTGTGCTTCTTGAGCAAATCAGAAAGAGGCCTACTGATAATGCCATATTGCCTAATGAACTTTCTGTAGTAGCCTGTTAACCCCAAGAAGCTGCGGACTTGTTTTGCAGATGTTGGAGTTGGCCATTGGTGAACTGTAGTAATCTTTTCACGATCAGTAGCCACACCATTCACTCCAATGATATGTCCCAGGTACTCAAGCTGAGGCTGAGTAAATGAGCATTTGGACTGCTTTATGTACAATTGATTATCTTGCAATAGCTGGAACACTTGCTTCAAATGGTTTGCATGCTCTTGCAGGTTACGACTATACACAAGGATGTCATCCATAAACACCAACACGAACTTCCTGAGCATTGGAGCAAATATGGTATTCATTATGGCCTGACATGTTGCTGGAGCATTTGTGAGGCCGAAGGGCATAACCTTGAATTCCCAGTGTCTGTCATGGGTCTTAAATGCCATCTTTTGAATATCGGCATCTACCATGTCGATCTGGTGGTACCGGAGCGTAGTTCCAGTTTAGTGAATAGGCTAGCCCCATGGAGTTCATCCAACAACTCCTCAACCACATGCATTAGGTATTTGTTCTTCACAGTCAAAGCATTTAGACGCCTGTAATCCACACAGAAGCGCCAAATCCATCTTTCTTCTTGACTAATAGCACTGGTGAAGCAAACAGACTCACACTGGGTTGAATAATGCCATTTTTGAGCATTTCTGTCAGTTGACTTTCAATCTCATCTTTTTGCGCTGGGCTATATCGATAGGGCTTAACATCGACAGGAATGGCTCCTAGCAGAAGAGGAATATGATGGTTCATAGTTCTCTGTGGGGGTAACTTTGTGGGCTGCTGAAAGATATTAGCAAACTGATGCACTAACTGTTGTATGGTATCAAGAACTACCTCCTCTTTCTTATGTTTCAACACAGGGGACAATTGCAGTAGTTGAGCTATGCCACCCTTTCTCATGAGCCCAACAAGCTTTTTGGATGAGATCTTTATGCAAGACTGTGTCTTGGGCTTGAGTCCATGAATGGATATTCTCCTATTCTTGTGGTGGAACCTCATGATCTTGCACCACCAATGGATCCACATGGGGCTATGTGATTCCAACCAATCCATCCCTAAAATCATATCATAGCATGACAGAGGGAGGATACAGACTGTAGTGGAGAACGTGTTTCCTTGAGTCAGCCAACTGAAGTCAGGAACCATTTGATCACTTGTCAGCTTAGCGCCATTGGCTACAGATACTTGAACTGGTTCAGCACTTTGTGTCTGCACTTTTGCTTGTTTGGCCCATTCCTGAATAAGGAAACTAGCTGAACTCCCAGAATCCACCAAAATGAGCATTTTCATGCTTACCACATGTTGACGGTGAATTTCCGTCAACCTAGAGACTTGCTATACATTGGTTTTGATTATGATTTGGAACTAACCCGCCACTAGGCATACTAATGATCTAACAAGTTCACTCTTGCATGTCGATTCTGGAGTTCATTGTTTACGCAGAAAATCTACACTAAAGAGGATACTTTCGGGATAAATTCACCGAGCACTTTGGAAGAAGATCATGAAGCCCAACAAGAGTCAAGACACGCGATGAACATGACTCCAAATGACCCGAGGACCGAAGTGTCAACGTGCAAGTCTTCAGGGACTCAACCAGAAAACAGCGAAGCTTGCATAGCAAGGATTTAAGCATTAACCGTGAAGGAAATGACGTCAAAGGCCCACATGCAAGTGCACACAAATAAGGGATCATGCGAGAAGCAACTGGGGAGGAAACCGGGGCCGAACCGGGCCGATTGGGCCTGGACCGGCCGGCTTGGGCCGACCGGCCCAGCCCACTCCGGGCCCGGTTCAATGCCCCTTTGCCCTAGGTGTTTGCCTATTTATTGCCTCCGCCGCCGTCGGCCGCGACATCGAAGAAATCATCCTACCGACGCCATTCACCAGAAAACCGCCGCCGCAAGATGAGGGAGAGAGTTAGATGAGCTCGTCGCAAGGATCAACGCCGGCGGAGAGAAGGAAGCAAGAGGACTCTAAGCCACTGGCCTAGGGGTGTTCCCAAGCTTCATCGCCGCCATCTTCATCGACGACATTCTCCGGAGTCTCCATTACCCCTATGTGCTTCAATCCATGTAAGATGATGGGGTAATGTCTCCGTTCATCCCTAGGGTTAGATGGATGCATGCTATGTGATTGCTACTTGATTCGTGGTTTCAATATATTGCTTTCATGTTGATGATGCTTTGATGATTAAGGTTAGATACCGTGTTTTTTGGGCGTATGATATCCGCTACTCCCATAGATTCCATCAACATACCGTGTCCATCATAGGTCTAGTCACGATTACCTTCGCGTAGTGACAGTACGAGGGGAGGGAAAGGACGAAACCGTGGTCACAACCCCCGGTAGATTGGTTTACCACTCTCGTGTAGTAGATGCATATCCATGAGTCCTAGGGAGGGAACACTTATCTTTCTTAATCACTCTCTTGTGTCCACCCTTTACCATCTAGTTTAACCCTAGATTTGTTTGATCAACTTAGGTTAGATTGTCTTTACCTTTAGATTAATACTCTTTCAAAGGTTTTCCATTCAACTAGATTAGTACTTGGTTAAGCACTAGCAATCCCCTTGCTCCGTAGATTGGTAAGAACCTAGGGAATCCCCGTGGTGAAAAAGGTGTAGGTCCGTACGCTTGCGGATCGTAGGTGGATACGAGTTTTCTTCGTCAACAAGCCCCCTTTTTCTGGCGCCGTTGCCGGGGAGCAAGTCAGTTTGCTACGTTTAATCTAGTATTAATTTTGTTGATTACTAACATCTAACCCTTATTTTCTAGAAAAAAATCTTTTTTGTTTTTCTTTCTACTTTTCTTGTGCCTAGATAGATTTGTTCACCTCACCATTGGAAGACGAAGAGATGTCGCTAAGGGAGCTAGCAATGCCGTCAATGGAAGACATTGAGATGCAAAAATCAGATTTGGCGCTTGCTACAACCCACTATGAAGTGAAGCCTGGAATCATCAAGTTAGTGGCGACAAACCCCTTTAGAGGATTGGAGGATGACAACCCATATAGACACATTAAGGAATTCACGATGATATGCAACACGGTGCAACAAGAAGGAGTTCCGGCCGCTTGGTTCAAGTGGAATCTTTTTCCATTCTCTCTCGAAGATGAAGCGCAAAGATGGTACACACTCGCGTCCGTTGAAGCAAAAGGAAATTGGGATGAGCTAGTGAAGAAGTTTCTTTTGAAGTTCTTTCCCATAATCAAGGTCCAAGATTTAAGGAGGCAAGTGCTCACTTTCAAGCAAGGAGAGTGTCGGGCATACTCCCCGGGTACTCATGCAAGGAAGGATGAAGACGGACTCCTACTAGAACTCCCTTGTAATCCTACTAGGACTTGTACCGTGTAATCCTATTAGGACTCCTGCCTTGTAACCTACTAGGAACCCGCCCCCTGGACTATATAAAGGAGGGCCAGGTACCTAGCCGGGCACCTGAACAACCCAACACCAAGCGCAGGGCGCCATACTTGATCCCCCAAACAGGACATAGGGCTCGCCACCTTGGCGGCCCGAACCTGTATAAATCTTGTGTCCTGTGTCCTTGCGCATAACTTCGAGTTCTCGGTCTCCCGATCACGATCCTCACCGCACAATCTACTACCTCGGGTACCCCCTTGGTAGGTTTGCCGGTCTAAAACACCGACACCGGCGCGCCGGGTAGGGGTGATCATCACCACCGGCGAGGTCGGAGGACCCTCGTCAACAAGATCAATCTACTCGGTGGATCGGCAGCAGATCGACTTGCACTCGTACATCATCAAGATCGAAGCAAGGTCTTCACGTCACCGAATCCGAAGCAAAATCAATTGCCAGCGGCCGCCGAGTCCGAAGCAGGGCCTGCACTCGACCTCGCCGAATTGAGACATCACAATTTCAGATCAGTCTGATACAGAGAAAAGCACTATGTGCACACGTGATGGTCAAGTGCACTAGCTCTTAGCAAAACGCACACACAAAGACATACCAAGAGACTTCTAAATCTTTGCTTGGTGCACACGGCAAGACGTACGCAAGTACAACTGCATCATCAAGCGACCTCACTGGCCCTACATCAACCTTGCCGTGCGCCGCGACTACTCGTCACCCAGCTGCACAGGCTCTACTTCACCAACGCTGTGCACCGCGACTACTCGTCATTCGGATTGCATCGCCTCCGCCGCGCGTCTGAGTGCCTCGGCTTGTCACACTGCTCGTCACGCGGCTCGTCGCGCCGCTCGTCGTCGACTACTCCGCCTCGTGCAGGCTCGTTGTCGACTACTTTGCGTACGCCGCGCGTCCGGGTGCCTCGGCACGTCGCGCGGCTCGTCACGCGGCTTGTCGCGCCGCTCGTCATCGACTTCTCCGCCTCGCGCGAGCTCGTCGTCGACTACTTCGCCTACGTCGCACATCCCGGGTGCCTCGGCACGTCGCGCGGCTCGTCACGCGGCTCGTCGCGCCGCTCGTCGTCGACTACTCCGCCTCGCCCCGGGCTCGTCGTCGACTACTACGCGCGCGCGTCCGGGTGCCTCGGCACGTCGCGCGGCTCGTCACGCGGCTCGTCGCGCCACTCGTCGTCGATTACTCCGCCTCGTGCGAGCTCGTCGTCGACTACCTCGCCTACGCCGCGCGTCCCGGGTGCCTCGGCACGTCGCGCGGCTCGTCACGCGGCTCGTTGCGCCGCTCGTCGTCGACTACTCCACCTCGCGCAGGCTCTTCGTTGACTACCTCGCCTACGCGTGCGTCCGGGGTGCCTCGGCACGTCGTGCGGCTCGTGGACGTGGCTTGTTGCGCCGCTCGTCGTCGACTTCTCCGCCTCGCGCGAGCTCGTCGTCGACTACTCCACCGCACATCCGGGTGCCTCGGCACGTCGCACGACTCGTCACGCGGCACGTCGCGCCGCTCGTCGTCGACTACTCCGCCTCGCCCGGGGCTCGTCGTCGACTACTCCACCGCGCATCCGGGTGCCTCGGCACGTCGCGCGGCTCGTCACGCGGCTCGTCGTGCCGCTCGTCGTCGACTACACCGCGCGTGCGGGTGCCTCGGCATGTCGCGCGGCTCGTCACGCGGCTTGTCGCGCCGCTTTCGTCGACTTCTCCGCCTCGCGCAGGCTCGTCGTCGACTACTTCGCCTATGCCGCGTGTCCGGGTGCCTCAGCACGTCGCGCGGCTCGTCACGCAGCTCGTCGCGCCGCTCATCGTCGACTACACCGCGCGTCCGGGTGCCTCGGCACGTCGCGCGGCTCGTCACGCGGCTTGTCGCGCCGCTCGTCGTCAGCTTCTCCCCGCCTCGCGTAGGCTCGTCGTCGACTACTTCGCCTACGCCGCGCGTCCGGGTGCCTCGGCACGTCGCGCGGCTCGTCACGCGGCTCATCGCGCCGCTCGTCGTCGACTACTCCGCCTCGCCCACGCTCGTCGTCGACTACTACGCCGCGCGTCCCGGTGCCTCGGCACGTCGCGCGGCTCGTCACGCGGCTCGTCGCGCCGCTCGTCGTCGACTACTCCGCCTCACCCGGGCTCGTTGTCGACTACTACGCCGCGCGTCCGGGGTGCCTCGGCACGTCGCGCGGCTCGTCACGCGGCTCATCGCGCCGCTCGTCGTCGACTACGCGCGCCTCGCGCGAGGTTCGTTGTCGACTACCTCGCCTACGCCGCGCATCCGGGTGCCTCGGCACGTCGCGCGGCTCGTCATGCGGCTCGTCGCGCCGCTCGTCGTCGACTACTCCGCCTCGCGCGAGCTCGTCGTCGACTAGTTCGCCTACGCCGCGCGCGTCCGGGTGCCTCGGCACGTCGTGCGGCTCGTCACGCGGCTTGTCGCGCCGCTCGTCGTCGACTTCTCCGCCTCGCGCGAGCTCGTCGTCGACTACTCCACCACGCGTCCGGGTGCCTCGGCACGTCGCACGGCTCATCACGCGGCACGTCGCGCCGCTCGTCGTCGACTACTCCGCCTCGCCCAGGCTCATCGTCGACTACTCCACCACGCGTCCGGGTGCCTCAGCACGTCGCCCGGCTCATCACGTGGCTAGTCGCGCCGCTCGTCGTCGACTACTTCGTGCGCCGCGACTTCGTCTTGCGGCCACACTGGCTCTACTTCAGCCACGCCGTGGGGCGCGACTACTTGCCTTGTGGCAACACTGGCTCTACTTCGTGTACGCCGCGTGCCGCCACGACGTCATCTTCCGGTCGCATCGCGTCGACCATTCATCTCGACTAGTTTTCCAAACTAGTCGAGAACGACAGTCATGCCCTCAACAACTAGTTGGAATCAACTCTGACTAGTCAACTTCAGCAACAACCGTCGCGGCACCATCACCGACCGCCATGGCTTCATCTACAAGTCCGCACTGGCAGCAACAGCTAAGTCATTTATTTAAATGATTACTGTTCTCTTTTCTTGGCTTGTTTTACTCATCATGTAGGATAACATGCCAGCTACTCATTTTTGTACGCTTCTCGGTGGGTTTTCACGGGAGCTACACTCTGCTGACTACTCTTGGGGTATATCAATCACGTCACCACGAGTCTACTTCATCAACTCGGGGGCTATCCCTAGGAGGCAGCTTCTAAAGTCCGCCACGCGCGGCAATCTAAAGTCGACTTCTAAAGTCGCATTCTAAAGTCCGCTCCGTGCGGCAACTTAAAGTCGACTCGGGTCGCATCTTCGCCTGCTTCGGTGGCATACTACGTGTGTAAGCTTCGAGGGAACCTAGCTGTAAGCGGCCCTCGAGTCCTGGCGACGATGGAACCTAGCTGCACGTGGTCTTCACTCTGTACCATGGGTCCAATTACCCTAAGTACTCGCGCTCCGTACCTTGGGTCTGAAATCCATGGCCCAGGTACACAAGTCGACTCCGGTCGCACCTTCAAGCCCGCTCCGGCGGCAACCGTACCTTGGGTCTGAAATCCATGGCTCAGGTACTTAAGCCCACTCTGGTGGCACAAGTCGACGCTAACGGTCGCATCCAAGCCCACTCCAGTGGCACAAGTCGACGCTAACGGTCGCACCCAAGCCCACTCCGGTGGCACAAGCCGACTTCGGTCGCAATCTTAAGCCCGCTCCGGCGGCAAAACTACTCGTTTTCTCTAATTTTTCATTCACTTTGGCTTTCCAGAAAGTACTTTTCGTTTTTTGCATCTAAAGTCCACCCCGCGTGGCACAAAGTCGACTATTGTAGTCGCATCTCAAAGTCTGCTCCGTGCGGCATCCTAAAGTCGACTTCCAAAGTCGCATATCAAAGTCCGCTCTGTGCAACAACTAAAGTCGACTTCGGTTTTTAAGTCACATCTCAAAGTCTGCTCCGCGCGGCATAAAGTTGACTTCGGTTTTCAAGTTGCATCTTAAGTCCACCCCACGTGTCACAAAGTCGACTATTGTAGTCGCATCTCAAAGTCCGCTCCGCGCGGCACAAAGTCGACTTCGATTTTCAAGTCGCATTCTAAAGTCCACTCTGCCGGCATCTAAAGTCGACTTCTATCGCATCTAAAGTCCGCTCTGACGGCACGACTACTTCTCATGCTCCACGGCTCGACACCAAACTACTATTTAGAATCTCTCCAGCTCGGAGGCTGCACTTAACATACTACTCGAAGATAACTTCAGCATGCTTCGCTCGCTCTCAAGCTCGGGGGCTCCTCACCAATAACTACTCGACGTGGCTCATACGGCTCTCTTATCTCGAGGGTTACACGCTGCAAGAGTACTCGGATGATGGCTTTCGCGAACACTGAAGACCCTTGGATTGATTACCTAATCATTTCAAGGCTCGGGGGCTGCTATGCTACACCCATCATTCAAATTTTTCAAAACGGAAGATTTGGAATTAAGATTGACCCTCAGCTAGAGTCTGCAACTCAACCTAAGGCTCGGGGGCTACTCCATATGGAGTGCGATTTTGCAATCGCACTTCCATATAATCTCGACTTCAAGATTGATGAGCTAGACCACCTTCCAGCCTCGTGGCAGTTCAAGTACTATTGAAGACTTCTCCAAGCAGTACTCGAGGACGCTCAAGAACTACTCACAGAGGCTTCAAGACTACTCGAACTACTACACTCGACTACAATGTGCTCGGGGGCTTGTCGGGCATACTCCCCAGGTACTCATGCAAGCAAGGATGAAGACGAACTCCTACTAGAACTCCCCTGTAATCCTACTAGGACTTGTACCGTGTAATCCTACTAGGACTCCTGCCTTGTAACCGACTAGGAACCCGCCCCCTGGACTATATAAAGGAGGGCCGGGTACCTAGCCGGGCACCTGAACAACCCAACACCAAGCGCAGGGCGCCATACTTGATCCCCCAAACAGGACGTAAGGCTCGCCACCTTGGCGGCCCGAACCTGTATAAATCTTGTGTCCCGTGTCCTTGCGCATACCTTCGAGTTCTCGGTCTCCCGCCACGATCCTCACCGCACAATCTACTACCTCGGGTACCCCCTTGGTAGGTTTGCCGGTCTAAAACACCGACAGAGAGGATGAAGGAATTGATGAAGCTTGGGACTGTTTTAATGAACTACTTGAGCGAGGCCCGAACTTGGGATTTTCCGGTGTCTTGATGTTGCATACCTTTTATTTTTCACTAACCCCTAACTCGTCTCGTTTTGTAAGCATGTGTGCAGGCCGTGATATAATGGATAAAACAATTAGTGAAGCCGCACAAATCTTACAAAGGATAAGTAATGGACAAAGAATGCAACGAGATTGGCAAAGACATTGTCGAGAGGAGCAAAACGACAAAAGCAAGCCCAAGGTGCTTGCTGAAATTTCTGAAAGAGAAGAACCGGAGGTCAAGGAAGATGAATCGACCATACAAGAAATTGAAGATCCACTTCCCAAGGTAAGAGAAGTCATTTCAGATGTTAAAAATGTTGAAACTAACATGAATGTAGGCTGAAGTATGGGGAATGCTAGACCGTTGGCGGAGTTCAATCAATCTGGTTGGATTCAAGTTGATTTTGCCCCACCAATCAACTACCGAAGGAAGGGGCAACACCGACACGTCGCCAAGAGAGTTGAAGACATTTTTGATCAAGATATGAGTGGAGAATCGATCCAAAAGATATTTGAAGAAGAAAGAGAAGATGATGATGAAGGATGGATCGATCAATTTGACAACTCAAGGATTTATGATGAAGAAAGAGAAGAGTACAACCATGACGAGCCTATTGACTCAAAGGATAAATGGGAAGAGAAAGGACTCAAGTCACAAGGTGATAGCTTGTGTGCTATTGAAGGCTACACACTAGCAAATCAAGACATGAAAGCACTCAAGGATGAACAAAAGAGTGAATCAACGATGAGCGATCTTGACGACATGTGGTACATGGGAGATAAAGAAAGTAACATACAAGACTTTGAAGACGAAGATTGGGATGCCAATGAAGACTTCAAAGAAGAGACAAATGCAAATGTAGTTGATGGATTACACGTTCCACATGATGAGATGGAGGAGGTGCAAAAAGGTAACAAAGAGACACCTTCACTCGTTGAGATTGATTCGCCTTCAACACCGCTAGATGAACCAAATATCACTCTTATTGAAAAAGCTCTAAGGCCAAGGTACGCGCTGAAATCTCAGGATATTATTGGTATTGATGTTGATAAATTCAAATACTCATGCTCAACCAATAGTACGAATGATAGTTTAAATTCTATGCCTTGTTCCAATAATGATCATGTTGATAGGCTAGATTTTCTTGAGAATGAAAAAGACGAAACATTTATGTTTGATCCAATTAATCTCACACCTAAAGAACCTTTGCCTAATGATGAGCTAAGTGCTATGCATGAAACATATGCTTCTTTTATTTACACCTTGACTTGTTGCTACATTTCACATATGGTGTTAATTATGGACGCTTATGTTTACAATAAGTTTTGTAAATCTCGATCATGCTTTGCGCTTGGTCAAGCTAACGACCTTAAAGAAGCACATGTCGGGAGAAGGCCCGATTTTCACTAACCATGTAGACAAGGCTTGAATAATGAAAAGAGAAGTCATGCTTAAAGAGTTGTAAGATAAATCATCAACCTCTCCAAATCCCACGATGGATGCTGCTGTCTTCATCAATTTGAGAGCTAGTTCAGAAGTGTACAAATGGAGAAAATGAGGTATCCAAAATCTCCATCAAGTTACCATTCCAACGCATCAAGAACCAACATGTTTGAAGACCCGTGCAAGGAGTTATGGAGAAAACATTGAGCGTTGCGCGTTCTGAAATTTCAGGACAGATTTCATCGCCGAAGTAAAACCGACGTAACTCTCTTGTCCGGAGTTCTATTTGGGCAAATAAAGACTCGTTGGAAAGGAAATTTTGTGCACTGTGCAATGGAGTAGAGCTTGAGTATACTTTCTGTTCTGGACATTAATGAAAAAAATTCATGGAGTGAAGGCAGCACCGAAGGATGATAAAGAAGGAGATAGCGATGAAACAAAAGGATGCTTTGGGCAAGTCTTCTATAAGTGATCAAGCGCACAATGGGAAGTAAATTAAAGCTGCATTGGTACCTTTTCTTCTTGCATGAAGGTCCATGTCTATGCGACGAAAAGAAGGTATGTGAGAAAGTCGAGCTCTATGACTTTAAATGAAGCGCTTTTCAGGAGACAACCCATTTCTTTATATTTTTACTACTTTCTTAGAGAAAATAAAGAATGGCACTATCCTATGATGATCAACTTGTGGTTATTAATCTAAGTTTAGTTTTCTTTTTTTAGAACCACCATCATGTTCATGATCATATTTATTTATTTGCATGCGTTGCATTTTGTTACCAATGTGATGTTTCTTTGTATACATGTTTTGTACATAGTTGGCTTGGTTGTTTTATATACTTAATGATGTATGCTTCATTTTCTATGTTAATGCTTCATAAGGCATTATGAGTATTTTGCTTTTGTGATCTTGTGTAAACGTGGTGTTTAAACATGATTGCGGACTATCATCATTAAGTTCGATAAACCTAGCTAGCTTTTCATATGTTTTCATGTTGCATTGGTTAGTTTATAAGCTTTGCAATGCGCTTAATTTTTCTTGTGCTATAAGAGTTATTGATCTAGGGATAGACATGGTGTTTTAACCCTAGATTTATCAATCTTAAAGGCTATGGAGAAATTTGGCAACCTAGTTGTAAACATGGTGTTTAGAACTAGGTGAAAACATTGTCTTTGTTTATATGCTTTCCTATCATGTGCATACACACCTTGCACCACGTACACTTATTAGGTTTTTATTCCTCATTAGACTAATTATGCCACAAGTTAAGAATCTTAGGAGACATTGTTGGATTATTGGCAATTCTATCTACTCCCAACCGTCACCTTGGGGGTAGAATGTGCGTTTAAAATGTCTTGCAGGCAAGATAAAGACTCACTACAAGGAAACTGAAGGATGGCTAAGATAAAAATACTTTGTCTTCTTCTTCCATGACTAGCAAAATGCTAAGCATGGGGGAGATCCTGAATCTTCAACACGGAAGTGCAACATGACGCACTAGAAGATAGAATGATCAAGATCATTAACGTCTCCGGATCAATGCGCAAGAAGCCACCGATCTCATCAAAATTCTGTGTGTTCTCGAAGGGAAAACACTGGATATTTTTGGATATTTAGAAGCCCTATGAAGTTACGATTCCAACAAATCAAGAATCAAGACAATCGGAAGTTCCTACAAGCGGTTATGCCTGAATCACCGAGTGCAACACGTCCTGAAATCAGTTTTGGACAGCACGCGGCGCTGAAGTAAAACGGACATAGCTCCCTTGTTTGAACTCCGTTTTCGATGAATGACCACACGTTGGAAAGGTAATTTCATAAACTTTTCAATAGAGCTATATTTTGATATATGTTCTGTTCTGGACAGAGGGGGAAATCCATGAAAAAGAGACAGCAAGGTGATGATGAGAACAAGAAAGAGGAGATGGTGATGACAACATTGAAGAGAAAGGCGATCAATGACTCCATTAAGCATACAAGATCAAATTCAGATGTTTAGGAGAATTGATAAATCAAGACAAAATCAAAAGCCACATCAATTCATGGAGATGTCGGAAGAAGGCAATGAAGAACTACAGAGGATGGTAACATCTCCATGGACCTTCTCTTTTCCAAACACAAATGCTTGTAAGTTTGCCTTCAACATCAACTAGGTGCAACCTTTTGTTTTTCTCTTCCAACAATAACATGCCTACTAGGACGACAACCTAGGTTTCTTTTTACTTTCAATAGATAGGCATGACCATGTGTTCACCTCGATGTTCTATATTGCCTATGCTTACGGAAAGATGATGAAAGTTGCCGCTTTGTTTTACCTACATGAAGTTATACATGTCTTGGCTAATTGCTTTCTATAATATGATCTGAAATTAATTTAAATACCAGATCTTCTATTTGTGGAGGTGAAATGACTATGCTCTAGACCCACATACATATCTTTGCTCTTTGATTTAAGTTTATGGATAGCCGGATAACTTGTTGTTTTTATGAAAACTTAACTTTTATGCTATCTACATGTTTGTGATGCTCTTGCAAAGTTCTACCTACCAAAGCCATATACATATATGTTTTATGATAACAAAACCCGTAGATTGCAAACATATCTTTTGATGAGTTGGATTAGGATTGATTTCTATGGTTCGAGACTAAGAAGCTGGTCATTCCTTTGTGTAACTTTTTCATGCTAGCCTTTTTGTCCATGCATTGTGGGTTTTCACATCAAAAATTTCACAAACTTCACTGGGCATCCACCCTAAACCAAAAACATCTTTTTGTGATCACCTCCTTGTCCACAACCCAATTTGAGTATGGAGTAAAATTCTCGATGGAGATTCAAATATTTCGCAAGATTATAGAATTTATACTTACTTTAGCAGTCATTTCTCCTCTCTTTTATGCTCGAGGACGAGCATCGTTCAAGCATGGGGCAGGAGTCATTACATCATCTCTGACAAATGCTATGTAAGTATTATGTTGCAAAAGTTCTGAGGAGCAAAAGAAAAAAAATGAAAAATGGAAAAAAATTATGATGAGAAGAAAAGAAAAGTAAGAAAAATAGGAAGAATAAAGTGAAAAAAAGAAAGAGAGAAAAAAGAGAAGGAAATAAAATAAAATTAAAAAATAATAAAGATGCTCCTCGGATCTTTTTGCTTCATAAGTTCTCAAGTGCATTGATGACAAATCCATACTCAAATCTTCCAACCATGTGCAATCCGATAACGAGGACTTCACTCATGCCTCGGGATCTTCCATTTGCCACTTGTGTGTGTGTTCCATCTCTCTCTCTTTCAAACATTTATTTTCCATGGCCTTATTGACGAGTCTCGGTAATTCCAATAGACCTCTCTCTTAATTTGACAATATTTCGGATGTATGTTTTGCTAGGATTGTTTTTAACCTTCCAAGCTCCACATAAGCCTTCCACTATCACATATGAGTAGAGTAGGTTGAAAATAATCTAGTATAGGCTTGAGTGAATTGATGAGATGAGTGTTTCCATGAGATTTTGCAAGAGATATTCACTTATGTTGGATATGCATCTTTTTGAAAATTCTTCCATGTGACAAGGTAATGGTTTGAAGTTCACTTAAGTTTGAGAGCATCGTGTTAAATGTGGCTTGTTCTTTATTGTTAGTCTATCTTCCATAATGAAAAAGAAGCCGGTCACAACTTGAACTTTAAAAATAAATTTTTAAGAAAGAGCAATTTGTCTCGTCATGAATGACTAAGTTCAGGGATAACATTGGATGGCAACGCTGATTTCCCTTTTAAGCGAGGATTACTTACTCGAGGACGAGCAAGGTTTAAGCATGGGGGAGATGTTGACGGTGAATTTCCATCAACCTAGAGTACTTGTTATACATTGGTTTCGATTATGATTTGCAACTAACCCTCCACTAGGCATACTAATGATGTAACAAGTTCACTCTTGCATGTTGATTTTGGAGTTCATTGTTTACACAGGAAATCTACGCTAAAGAGGAGACTTTTGGGATAAGTTCACCGAGCACTTTGGAAGAAGATCAAGATGCCTGACAAGAGTCAAGACACGCGATGAACATGACTCCAAATGACTCGAGGACCGAAGCGCCAACGTGCAAGTCTTCAGGGACTCAACCAGAAAACAGCGAAGCTTGCATAGCAAGGATTCAAACCTTAACCGTGAAGGAAACGACGTCAAAGGCCCACATGCAAGTGCACACAAATAAGGGATCACGCGAGAAGCAACTGGGGAGGAAACCGGGGCCGAACCGGGCCGAATTGGGCCTGGGCCGGCCGGGCTGGGCCGACCGGCCCAGCCCACTCTGGGCCCGGTTCGACGCCCCCTTTGCCCTAGGCGTTTGCCTATTTATTGCCTCCGTCGCCGTCGGCCGCCACATCGAAGAAATCATCCTACCGACGCCATTCACCAGAAAACCGCCGCTGCAAGATGAGGGAGAGAGTTAGATGAGCTCGTCGCAAGGATCAACGCCGGCGGAGAGAAGGAAGCAAGAGGAGGACTCCAAGCCGCTGGCCTAGGTGTGTTCCCAAGCTTCATCGCCGCCATCTTCATCGACGACATTCTCCGAGTCTCCATCACCCCTATGTGCTTCAATCCGTGTAAGATGATGGGGTAATGTCTCCGTTCATCCCTAGGGTTAGATGGATGCATGCTATGTGATCCCTACTTGATTCGTGGTTTCAATCTATTGCTTTCATGTTGATGATGCTTTGATGATTAAGGTTAGCTACCGTGTTTTTCGGGCGTATGATATCCGCTACTCCCATAGATTCCATCAACATACCATGTCCATCATAGGTCTAGTCACGATTACCTTCGCGTAGTGACAGTACGAGGGGAGGGAAAGGGCGAAACCGTGGTCACAACCCCGGTAGATTGGTTTACCACTCTCGTGTAGTAGATGCATATTCATGATACCCTAGATCCTAAGGAGGGAACACTTATCTTTCTTAATTACTCTCTTGTGTCCACCCTTTACCATATAGTTTAACCCTATATTTGTTTGATCAACTTAGGTTAGATTGTCTTTACCTTTAGATTAATACTCTTTCAAAGGTCTTCCATTCAACTAGATTAGTACTTGGTTAAGCACTAGCAATCCCCTTGCTCCGCGGATTGATAAGAACCTAGGGAATCCCCGTGGTGAAAAAGGTGTAGGTCCATACGCTTGCGGATCGTAGGTGGATACAAGTTTTGTCTGTCAACACCACATAAACCCTGAAGATGCATGGTCTTCTTGTCTGAAGTACTAGTAGCAACACACACAGACAATATCAGGAGTTTTGGCTCATTGTCCGAATTGTCACTGTCAGAAAGAGTTGTTTTGTCTTCACTCAGTTGCAAAACATGAAGAATTTCCTCCATTATCTGCAGAGGAACAGTAGGTGGACACTTATGTTTAGGGCCCCATTTGGCACCACACCTGAAGCATTCCCCTCTAGATCTTCTGATAGCCTTCAGATTAAGAAATTTGTCTTTCAGCTTCTCAGGCGGGTCTACTTTGGTTTCAGGCCCAGTATCTGTACTTGAGTAGTGCCCAAAATGCCTTTATCGTGAGACAGACCTGAGTTGTTGTGAAATCTGTTATATTTTTGGATGGTCTGGCAGAAAACCTTCTTGAAGAGGTATCCAGTACTTCTTCCTGCATAATGGCAAGGGACATAGCAGCATGAATTGTCCTTGGCTTGTGTAACATAATTGCATTACTGATTTCACTTTTCAATCCATCAATAAACTTTTGCACAAACAAGACTTGATCATGACCTTGATGATGTAACATAACTTTATGCATTGCATCAACAAATCTAGAATGGTAATCAATGACATCACTAGTCTATTTAATTGCTAACAGATCTCTCATATAGTTGTGGTACATTTCCGTACCAAATTTTGCCTCTACAGCAACACACAATTCTACCCAACCATAATTAGAATGCTGAGCTTTTAAATGTTTGCAACCAGTAGGTAGCATGACTATGGGAATGCAAGGTGGCAAATGGCACCCATAACTCCTGAGGAACTCCACACATCAAGAAATATTTCTCACATTTTTCTTCCATAACCTAGGATGTTCACCATCAAACTTAGGGAAGTCTATTCTAGGCATCCTAAAATTGTTGTAGGACCCTTTAAGGTGGTACCCCTTGTCACTACTATCATGCATCATACCACTCCCACTGGCAGCATAGTCAGTTTTCAGCATGTGAATTGGGGATTGGGGAATTTTGTACTCACCCTTGACCAGGGTGGAGTGAGGAGGATCCCCCACATGCACAACCTGGTAAGCCTTGTCATCATCGTGGCCGCTGGCCCGTCCCCCCTTCCTCGTGCGATAGGGCATTCAGCGGAGCAGATTTTGGGGTCTGCTCTAACGCCTGTACACGCGATGTAAGATCACTCAGTGCCGCCTCCAAATCAGTGGCGAATTTGTCTGCATCCTTGCTCCATCGGTCGACGAATCCTTGTCGTCAGTGTAGGATGCTTCGGCTTCCCTCGTGGAATATGGGTGGTGTTGGTGACAGTGGATTTGGGGTGTGGAGGAGGTGGTGGTGGTGGATCAGTGGCAGTGGAGGTAGTGGTGCTCGTCTCTAGATCGATGGAGTCGCAGAGCAATACAGGGGAAAAACTTTCCCCCGATCCGCCTCTGTGAACCCCAGATTTGGCTCTGATACCAGATGTGGCGACCCTAGCTACCGCGGCGGCACACCAGCGAGCTGTGGGCCGAAATGGAAGGCTGGCGACGGCGGCGGCGCCGACCGAGGCGTGGAGAAGTAGAACAGTGTAGGGTTCTAGTGATTACTTTTCACATATTCCCATCCCCTACCCGGGACCAAGTCTTTATCCACGCCACAGGCCAACGTGGTGGCCTAATGGGCTCGGCCCAGTTCATTCGCATGACCTTGGGCCCAATCATAAAACATAATAACGGCCCATAGTGGCCCAACATATCTATGCCTTACACCAACTAGGCCTTGTCGCGTACTCACAGTCACTCTCGTCCGGCGGCCGGTACACGCACTCCAGCTTGTCCTCCAGCATGCTGTAGCAGTACGCCGCCGAGCTCGAGCTGATTATTACCCTGTGGTTGTCGTACATGTAGTAAGAGCAAAGTGGGGGCCTCCATATGGGTCTCTACTCCAAAATTTGGAGGTTCTGTGCAAAAACCCAACTCCAGCAGAGCCTCTAAACAAACCTTCATTTTGCATACTCCTTCAAATTCCCCCTCCCACCCTCCATTTTTTGAGGCCCTCCATCTCCCCTCCAAATGTGGGACCCACCATTTTTTATTTTCTTTTTCTCTCATCTCCTTTCTTTTCTCTGTCTCCTCCTCCAGACTCCCGTCCTCCTCGGTGAGGCCGCTGCCGCCGCCTCTCCATTCGCATCCATGGTTTCCCCATCGACGCCGAGCTCCTCCGCTCCTTCCCTCAATGCCTGTTGAGCGGCCTCCACGGCGAGCACACGGACGGCCCTGCCTTCCGGCGGGCAGGCACGAAGGACCAGGTGGGCGGCCTCCCCGGTCGGTGGGTGGTGCGACCGCAGCTCGGGGCGTGGCCTCCCGAGCCGCGGTATCCCCGGCGGGCAGGCACAAGGGACCAGGCGGCGGCACGGCCTCCCCGGCCAGCGGCCTTCATGGCGGGCATGCGGTCGGCTCTCTACGAGCTCCATAGGTGCCGGTCTCCTCCGTCGTGCGGTCCTGCAGGAACTGGTAGGTGGGATCGGCGCCATCATCCATGGGTACTCCTGCACCTCGTCAGGGTGCTGGCGACGGACCACCTCGCGCTAGTCGAGCTGCTGCACGGCAGCTGCACCGCGGGCCAAGACCACGCACGACCCCGCGTCGGGATGGGGCTCGGCGCGCACGCTCTACCCACTCGCCATCGAGGCGGCCGTACGGCTCGGCGCGCGGTGGCGAGGCGCGAGCAGTCGACCGCCTTGTCCGTGGGGACGCCATCGAGCACCGGGACGCGCTCGGCGTAGACGATGGTCATCCGCGCCGGGAGCGCCGGCGTGGCCGTGCCATGCCCCCCCCCCCCCCCCCCCGCGTCGTCGTCGCCCAGCTCCCTGTCCCGTCACGGCGGTGTAGGATAAGGCCGTCCGCGAAGGGGTGGGAGGAGATGCGGGCGCTTGGCCTCAAAGACAATGGAGGAGGAGCAGCTTCTTCTTCCCGACGGCGCTGCCTCCCCGACCTCCTCGACAGCAGCGGGAGGAGCAGGGACATTGTGTCGGTTCTTGTCGCCGGAGCTGCGCGCCGCCACACGCGACTACCTTGGCTTTTTTCGTCGCCTACATGCACGAGGAGGTGCCTACGGCAACCCCATCGCGTGCATCGCAGCAACCTCACCACGGGCTCCGAGGCAGGTGGGTTCCTCACGGCGGCGCTGTCGCGCACCGGATGCCCGCCGACGCGCCGCGGACGTCGTCTCCACCCGTGCGGCGGTCGGCGCCTCCGGGATGACGGCCGAGAGGTGGAGTCAGCTGCTGGCGGACTCCGTGTTGCGAGGATGTCCTGCCCGACGCCCGACGCGGCAGAAATGCAGGGGTCTCGGGGGCGATGCAGAGGATGAGGCGGAGCTGAGTTGGAATGGTCCTGACAGACAGGTCCACAGGCAAATAGAGGCCCATTAGCAGGTCTACAATGGAGTTGAGCTCTAATTTGAACGGGTCCTATATTTTTTAATTGGACCTACAAATTTGTTTACCGTCGCTGCGGCCGAAGGTGGCGTTGCCGGCCCTAAGGCCATGCAACAGAGGCGACCGTCGGGGGCCCAAAGAAAGGGGGGGCCCAACAGCCAGCAGGAGATTAGAGTACCCTTGGTAGTTATAGGTCACGTGCAAGACTGCTAGTGCTACGGTGCAAAAAAAAGGTTAGCAAGTCACCTTGACTCACGTAAAGGGCTAAAGGATTAGCAGGTCGCGTCCGTTCGATAGCCTCCGCCAAGGAAAAAAAAGAGCCTGGGCTTAGCAGGTCACGTCCATTTCGATAGCCGCCAAAAAAAGAGCCGCCGCCAGGCACACTCGAGATCGCCGAGTCATCGCCAGGCACACGCGCAGGTCGCCTCCACGGCGATCGCGTGATAGTAATCAACTGATCGCTATTCGCTACCGCTACCGGCCACTTGTCTACTTCCACACCGCCGTCTGTCGAGAGACTCTCGTGAGTACGACTGCCGGCCTGCCGCCGACGCCCGACGACAGTGATTAGCTAGCGAGCAGGTACCAACCGTTCATCCAATCCAGTTGATCATCCAACACGTCTGCCAAAGGTTATTTTTTAAAATAATGTTGTTCGTCTTTAATTAATTTTTAATAGTTATAATTTATGTTGATAAATTTTCTCATGATAACTCATCAGATGTTGAGATCAATGATTTTTTTCAAGAACTAAAGGTGTTGCAAGTGGTTTTGCCAGATTCTAAGATGTCAGCGTCTGAGATTCTAAAGTTTATTATGGATGCAGATTGCTATCCAAATGTTTCAATTGCCTATCGAATTCTCTTAATTGTACCTGTGACTGTAGCTTCAGCCGAAAGGAGTTTCTCAATTGAAGTTGTTGAAAAACTATTTGAGATCACCTATGTCACAAGAAAGGTTAAATGACTTGGCTATGTGCACTATCGAGAGGGAGTCCTTGATGATTTTGCATTAAGAAATGCCCGACAACAAATTTTTTCATGACAAGCAAGGGATATATTATTTTTAAGGTAATCATATTAGTTCTAGAAGTACAAAGATATTGTTTTTTTAATATTGTTTCCCCATAATTATCAGACTTGCAATATTAAAAATATATTATAAGCTATACATTATATATATATATATATATATATATATATATATACACGGTAGCGCTAATCTACACCCAACGAGAATACCGACCAAACCGCGTAAAAAATTACTGAACCAAATCGCGAGATTACTGACCGGTGAGCATGGTTCAGTAATCCCAGGACTTAGTTCAGTAATTGTTAATCAGTTTGGCCAGTAATTACTGCTGGGCATAGAATTTTACTCTACACCCAGGGTGTATATATATACACGGTAGCGCTATTCTACACCCAAACCAACCAAACCCAGCATCCTATCTAACCAACCAGATGCAACCTCCACCAACCCCGACCCGTTTAACTCCCGCGGACCCGCACCCGTCCCCATTCCAACCAGCCTTCTTTTCCCGTGTGGGCGCGAGGGCCGAGCGTGAAGAGGCGGCTGCACGCGACGAGCCGGGGAGCAGCGGAGCGCGCGCACAGATCGGGGCGGCCGGGAGCGGCAACGCGCGCGGTGACCTGCGGTGGCGGCGTCTCCGACGACCCATCTCACGGGTATGGCGGCGTCGGCATGGTGGGTGAGCACACGAGTGTACAATGGTGCACGGGGGAGCGGCGCGAGCATGACAACGAGACCGTGCGGCCTTCGAGGGCGCGCGACGAGCCAACGGCGCAGCGGGCAGGCCGGCGGGTCGCGACTGCGGTGGCACTTGGAGCGCGCGGTGCTGGGAGGTGCTCGTCGGGAGGCCTGAAGTGCACGCTGCACGGGGCATGCTGGCTGCGACGGCGTGGGGTGCGCGAGCAGAACAACGAGCAGCGGCTGGGTGGCGACATGCAGGGCAGCAGAAGTTCTAGCTCCCATCAGCCCTCCCCTGAAATCTCGAAATGAATTGAGATTTTTCTTCATCCGCGGGCGTGATAGAGATGTGAGAGTGGAGATCCTAACTTGGATCTTGCAGGATGTAGCAAGCAGGAGCATAGCGGCAGACACAAAGTGAATTGATGAATTCCGGCATCAAATCCCACCATTTGTCAACATTCTCCTTCTATTGCTCACCTACTGCTGCCGATCGACAAATCGAGTGGAACTTCCAAATGAGTCATGTTGGTTACGGAAAATACTGTGAATTACTGAATTACTTTCACACAACTTTATTAATGCCCATGCACTATGTGATTTAGTGGACTAATGAGTCATGTTGGTTACTGAAAAACTATGGTTGTAAACTGCAACTCAAAAAGTTAGGGACTAAAAAGGTAGTGACAGTTACTGAACCATAAAAAGTATTGATTACTGAATCTATTGGGATGTATTACTGAACTTGATTGAAGACTGAAGCTGATGGTATGCTCCAAAGGATAAAAGATCAATCACTAAACACTCGAGGGTGAACTTTAAACTATCACTTCACACATGAAGAGATGGAATCATTGAAGAAAAAAAATGACATGCTTGTGATTACTAAGATTACTACAGATATGCTTGTGATTACTGAAATTACTACAGATATGCATGCTTGTGATTACCGAGTTATTCCAGATATGCTTGTGATTACTGAATTATTGCAGATATGGATTCTTGTTGGGGCAAAACATGATGTTCAGTGATTGCTCAGATTACTAAGCTACTATTACTGTCTAATGGTTAAATTATTGAAGCCTCAAAATCACATTAGGTAATGAATGCCGAAATTACTGAAGAGTCAAAACATGATGTTCAGTAATTGCTCAGATTACTGAGGTACTATTACTGTCTAATGATTAAATTACTGAAGCCTCAAAATCACATTAGGTAATGAATGTTGAAATTACTGAAGACTCAAAACATCATGTTCAGTAATTGCTCAGATTACTAAGGTACTATTAGTGAGATAACTACAGATATGCTTGTGATTACTGAGTTACTGCAGATATGCTTGTGATTACTGAATTAAAAGGCTACAGTACTGAAGAAAACACGAGGAACTGCAACTGAACTTAAAATCAATAAATTTGGAAGATGAGCTATGTTTTGTTAGTAAAAGACCCCCATGTCATCTGAAAGACAAAATAGCCACATTTACTAAATGGTACTTTACATTGATATTGGATGGAGAATAATTGATGTTTTGTGAGGAGTAACAAAAAAGGCAAATGGCAGGGTACTTTCAGATCCAAAGAGTTTACAAAGAAATAATTACAAGAGTCCAAAAATAGTGTAATCTTATAAAAATACAACAGCCGTGCGAAAACATCTCTGAAGATGTGCGAAAATAGACAAATTTGGGGCATTCAGTATGTTGAGCAGGAGGCAGATGTTTCCCGTGTGATAGTTCCACCTATATTTCTTGGCTTTGTTGCTCCCTCAGGACCAATCACCATGCTAAAGGGAGACATTTCCACATGCTGAAGCTGACCAATCACCTCCAAAGAGCTACAGTGGCCCAGAGCACCCTCCACTACAGGCTAAAATGAAAACAAAGAGAAAGAAACAATTAGCTGGAGCATCAACCCTTTCAACCTAAAAAAATATAAGGCAAAAAGAATTACTGAAACAACATGAATTACCGAATTACCAACATGTGAAATTACTGAATTACCAAAATAGTTCACATAGCAAACAATAGTACACACAACAAAACAAAAATAGTTAACAAACAACTACATTGGTCCCAAACAGGCCCTATCAAACCCAAAAACTACTTAAACAAAATTACTAAACATAGCGACAGGGGTGCTATAGCTCGAACTATGCGGAAAGGGTCTTTTTCCATTGCGCTTATGGTAAACAAACGGTACCCTGTACTGGGATTCAAGATGCAAATATGTTAGGGGCTTGAGCATCACATGTATATTACAATTATTGAAGGTACAAGATTACTGAACAAATTTGACTGAATAAAGTTAAATGGATGGACTACTTTCGAAGTAGGTATTGAACAAATTAAGCTTATACAAAGCTTAATTACTGAAGGACTACTTGATTTGAAATCTACACTACTGAACACACTTGTAAATGCACTTCAAACAATGAAATGGGGAAAACTTTGCCAAAAAATTGTATTACCGAACAAATTATTAAAGAGTTAAATACATATCAGTGCCTATTGCTGTTGAAAATTACCAAGGACACATTTTACTGAAACAGAGCTATATTACTGGACTACTTGAGAATAAAACACAATTATTTCAGAATTACATGACCTGGAGTACTAAACAAGATTAATTACTGAACACAATGGATGCCAAACCAAATATGATGGATTAGTGTACATAATTACTGAGAAAGGTAGTGTACTAAATGTCAAACTTTAGTAGTTGAAGAGCCGAAAGCCAGGGACATAATTAGCTTGAACTACTAAAGCTCAGTGTTTACACTTCCTTGGAACAACTAAATTGTATTGGTTTAACAATTATTTCAGAATTACATTACTATACGAGATTAATTACTGAACACAATGGATCAACTATTGAATCAAATATGATGGATTACTGAAACACAATTACTAAGAAAGGTAAACGAAGATGGACTATTGAAGTATAACAAAGAATTACTAAACTACTGAACTGCTAAAGACACTTGTGTGCTACTACTGAACTACTGAAGAAACAACAATTTGTGCTGAATTACTAATACATTCAATGCTACTGAATTACTAACACACTCAATGCTACTGAAAATTAGAATATGGCTCAATTGTAAGATGTTGGACACATGGATTAATCATAGTCACTTCTCAGAAAATTGCACAAAAAATTATTGAACTGGATGCACTCTTGCAAAAATACTAGTTGGAGTTAGACAGTTTGGGACAAACTAGGAGATATGATTCAAGTGAGCCTATGAAACTTGAATTAGTAAATTTTATTGCATCCATTTGTTTTCATTTCAGTAGAGTGCGCATATTTGCTAGGGTTTACGCTTGATGTTTCAGGTATGGAATTACTGAGGCACTATCGCTATGCGTATGATGGCTTAATGAACTCATGAAACTGCGGAAATGCAAAGATAAGATCAGAATTACCAGGACTATTGGGTAAATTACTCCATTAACGAATTACTAAAACAAAAAAGCTCATGCAGTAACAAAAATTGTGCTACTAAACTAACTCAAAAGGTATGGGTGCTTATCCATTACCGAGGCCAAAATTCTTACATATCTGTTAGGCTAACTTAGTAATGTGTAGTGTTCAGTAGTCACACTCTCTCTACAACTCCAAGAACTATCCACGAATCTCCTTGGAAACAAAATACCACACCATTCATGAACTGCATGTCACAACAAAAATTGTAGAGATAACAAAAACACAAAGAAAAATGTGGGTTTTACAGGGTCTACAAATTACTGAATAACACTGAAGCTCTAGATTACTGAACATAACATATACATTTGCGGGTATTACTGAAAAAATAAGCAAATGCTTATTATAAAACACAGTTGAAGGCAAAGAAAAGGGAAATTGCAATGGTAGGGGTAGGGAGATATATTATTGGATCTACATCAAATGTCCAATGGAAAAAAAGCAGAACAGAGGAAAATCCTCGCACATAAAGTTACTTTGTTCTGAGATGTGTAGTATCAGAGAAAAATTAAAAAGGTAATTACTGAAATACTAAGAGAGAGGACATACCAAATGTGTTTCGGGTAGAATCATCCTATATCCGGCATGAGTTGGTATTAGATCATTGTCATCGAGCATCAAGCAATCTGGAAAAACCAATTGATGGACTACTGAATTACATAAACAATATTAATTACATGACTAAGTGGATTAATTACTGAATCAAAATCTGATGGATCACTGAAACTGTTAAATGAAGAAAGGGATTGTTGTACCTATACTGCTAAAAGCTACAAAAAATGCTCACACGAAAACCTACTGAAAATAACTCATCAGTAAAAATGCATGAGTTCAGCTGCCACCAGCCATCTGAATTTAATTTAATTAACTACTGCAGTACTTTAAAAATTCTTCCTCCTTGTAAATGTTACTGAATTGATGCAGTAATTTAATTAATGGAGCTGCTAGGTGATTATTAGATTACGGGGTCATCATCCTTCATACCATTCTGCTAAGTTTCTTTGGTTAATGCAGAAGGCATCAATATTCAGTAGTAGAAGGTGTTGATGTCCAGTAGTGGAAGGCATCGGTGGTGGTCAATAGTAGAAGCCATTGGTTCAATAATTATTTCGGAATTTCAAAACATGGATTAGTAAACAAGATTAATTACTGAACTCGATGGATCGACTACTAAATTGAGATCTGGTGGATTACTAAACATGTTACTAAAAAAGGTATTGTAATTGCTCCACTAACATATTACTGAAACCTAAAAAAAGGCTCACATAAACAACTGCCAAAAAGCTTGTCGGTAAAAATGCATAAGTTCAGTAAAATGAACAGTGAAAACTACGTAAGCCTAAAAATGATGTTCCGTATGATTACTTGGTATTGGTCTTGATTACCAAAGCTACTAGACTACTTGATTACCAAAGCTTAAATTACTCTTCAATTCCCCCCATATTGTCTTGTGTAGAGAAACAAATGAGGGATTGTGCTACCTGCATGTCTTCCAACTTCGTTGAGGCAATTACACAAACAAAAAGCATGCGTCAGCATCACCCTTACTTAATCAGGGCAAAAAAATGCACACACAACATGCACACAATCGTGAGAGTTTAAGCGATCCATGGATGAGCAAACACATCATGTCATGGATCTGGTTGAATCACAAAAACTTCTACTAGAGAATCCCCCATAAATTAGAACACTCTAGGGCGAAGCTCTTGATTAGATGATTTTTTTGTTCATTTTACTAATTGAATCAAGTAAATCTGATGGTGGAGTGGGTGCTTCATAGTAGTACAGGGATGTAGGAGCTCACCTTTTCTTCAGCGTTGCTTGCGCTCCGTCTCGCCCCACACGGGGAACCCTCCTCCTCCCTCGGCTGAAGCTTCCCGACGACAAACTACTGTAGCCTCGACACGCGCCGCCTTGATCTCCAAGCTGGCCTCCGACCAAGGGGCAGGGAGCCTGAAGGGGGTCGCAGTGGGGGAGCCTCCTGCGCAACAGCCGTCAGAGACCCTCGCCGCCGTTCCCGACGCCGTCCCGCCCGCCCTAGCAAATCTCGTCGCGGCCGCCGCCCGATATAGTCGGGGTACAGGTTCGGGATGGGTTGGTGAGATGGGTGTGGATACCCGGTAGTGGGCCGAAGGTGGGGGTAATGGGTTGCGCGTTTGCGGACCCGGTGGCTGGCTGGTTGGTTCGAACGTGTGAGTTGGTTTGGGTGCTGGGTGTAGAATAGGATTCTACACCTAAGGTGTAGTATAGCACATGTGTGTGTATATATAATCTAGAGGGGCCTTTGCGATGAGTTCGCCGCGGGGCACTCAAAAACATAGGGTCGGCACTGGGTGGCCGTCGAGGAAGAGGTCGTAGCCGCCGACGATGCCGGTCACCGTGCACCACGCCGACCCGTCCTCGTCCGACGACCCCGCCACCAGCTCGAAGAGGTCGGTGCTCTCCGGCTCGGCGGATCTCACCTTGATCCTGACCAGAATCAGCCTGCTGCTCGGCAGACCCACGAGGTGAAGGCAGCTGATGAGCTGCTGGTCGCCGTCGTTGTCATTGCCCTCGTCGTCGTCGTCGAGAACGTAGGGGAAGATTTTTGTGGAGAAGTTGGGCGTCTCCGGCGGAATTTCGACGAGGTCGAGCACCTCGAGCGTGGCGGCGTCGAACACGGCCGTGACGCCGTGCCTGTCGAGCGGGAACACCTTGCCGTCGAGGAAGGCGAAGTCGACGAAGCAGAAGGGGGACGATCTGCCGCTGTCGTCGTCGTCGTCGTCCACGCGGCGTCGCCAGGTCGGCAGAAGACCAGCCCTGTCTGCCCCTGCAGGGGGTGGTACATCATGACCAGCATGCCGTCCGTGCCGCCGCCGCGGCGGGGACGTGCGCGGCGAAGCGGATCGTGTCCGAGAACTGGAGGTGTGTTTCCATGTAGAAGTGGTAGTACAGGAACGGGATCTTCATCTTCACCGGCGTTTTCGGCTTCCACTCTGGACGGAGGCTCGTCTTCCATCTCGGGTCCATGCGAACTTTCCAGCGCGACGGCCGGCGGCGGCCGCCGTCGGTTGGCGGCCGCCGCGCGGAACCTGCGCTTCGGCCGGAAGTTCCGTTGGCTCCCGGGCACGCGCGTGGCGGCCGTCTCGGTCTCTGGAGAAGCGGCGCCGGCGTCCCGATCGTCGCCGAGGTACTCGTAGCCGATGCGCACGACGCGGGACGTGGGCGTGGCACGGACGGCGTTGAGGTTGGGCAGGGTAGCGGTGGCGCCGGTGGTGAGGTGGGAGAGGCGGCAGGAGGTGCCGCGGACGTCGACGACGGCGGACCACCCGCGCGCCAGCGGGTACACGAGCGCGTAGTCGCTCTCGGGGAGGGGAAGCAAGAGGCGCGGCGAGGCGTGGACGGCGGCGCGCCACGGCCGGCAGACCGAGCGGAACAGGGTGAGGCCACCGGAGACGTCGCGGGTATTCTCGGCGATCTGCCCCAGGAGTTTCGGCGGAAGCTGCGGCCATTGGTTGCAGTCGTCATCATGCAAGGTGTCCCGAGGAGGTAGGCGAGGTTTTTTCGATCGGCGGGAGGAATTGGGTTTTGGGAACGAAGGATGAGGACGGTTCATGAAGCATTCTTGACACTGATCCTTGAATATGAGAAGTGGAAATTCGAACGGCTGCTCTGGTTTGGATCTTCAAGGTTCAAGAAAGATACGTGAAAGATCTAATAGATATGATCAACTGTTCCCAAGCAACACTCAATTTTCACCATTCTTGGGATGTCAGTTTTTTAGCCTTTTTTCAAAAAAGGATCCCTCTGGTTTCCCCTTGTGTAAAAGATGCACATGAGTAGCTGATAACATGTAATCAAAGACTAAAAGCATGTAGCAAGTAATTTCTACTAGGATTGCCTAATGTGTATGGGAGACGAATTGTCCGAATAGTTCTGATAGGCTCTCTCAGCCTAAACAGCCATTACACATTTTTTTCTTACTTTTCACTTTCTAGCAACCAGATCAAATGCAAAATACTCGCTCCGGTTTCGTATTAGATGTCGTTTTGGAAAAGATTTGAGTTAAATATTAAGAATATAAATAATTAATAACTTTGTAGTGATTGAGTTTGGAAATATGAAAATCATATATACCAATCTATTAATTTGGTGGTGTCTTTCACCACCACCCCTAAAACCGTCACCCGACCCGAGCGTCTGCTGCACCCACGCTGTACCCCTCGCATCCCAATCTCGTCCCTGCTTCGCCGTCTGACCTACAACTCGCCGGCGGGAGTGCTCGCTGAGGAGCTTTGCGCCATGGCTCAAGAAGCTCACCGGTCACCGCTACCCAGCAGGAGATATTTTGCAGGGGATTTGGAAGCAAAAGAGAAAACTAAGAGCCTTCCACGGCGATTTTGCAAGGGATTTGGAAGCAGGGGATTTGGTGAAGTCGCCACTTATCTTGCGTGGATTGGAAGCAGAGAGAAAACTAGGAGGCTGAAAAGACAAGGTCAAGGACAAAATTGTCCACTCAATTTGGAGAAAAATGAAAACAAAAGATTCCGGATAAACATTTAGACAACTTTTTTTAAACTATATAATATAATTATTCTAAAGAATGGTTTCTCAAATTTAATTTAATAGTGTTTCTATTAATTATATTTATATTTGATGTTAAACAGCCATTAAACATTTTCTTGTCTCTCTGTCTATGGGTTTGTATGAGTTGTTTGTACATCCGTCCGTATACACAGTTCGAGGTTCAACAAACGACTTCGTATCTAATGATGTACATGCCCTTATGAAGGACCGATACGGACGAACCGCAGAGGGGGGGAAGTGAATGGGAGGCGATAAAAAATTTTCTCGAAGGAGATGGAGACTCCAACAAGACGAACCTAGCTTCCTACACACGTCTCCGACACACTACCCAAGTTGGCCAAGCCCACGCGGCCACTAGAGTGCTACCGGACCTAGGAACCAACAAACAACCTTCCGAGCCAAAACTCACCCACACGCACGGCGAAAACTTGCACGGCTTGCGCTCTTGCTGCACCGGTCGGACCGATGGCTCGCGCCGGTCGGACCGGTGACACCGGTCGGACCGAGGACAGAGCCGGTCGGGCGGTGGCTACGTAGCCGCAAAACAAGTGTTCCGAGAGAGCCTCGGCGACTTCTCTAGTTCCCGAACAAAAACACCCCAAAACACAACCCGCACGGAAGGAAAACCCTACACAAAACCTAGCAAACCAAAAACACAACCCGCACGGAAGGAAAACCCTACACAAAACCTAGCAAACCAAAAACACAACCCGCACGGAAGGAAAACCCTACACAAAACCTAGCAAACCAACTCCAAACGAGACCAAGAACCGACGAGCAAAGCACCAAGACCCAAAGACACACGAGTCAAGCAGTTCACCCAAGGCAAATCCCACAAGTGGCATACACCGGTCAGACCGGTCACACACACCGGTCGGGACCGGTCAAGCCCGGGCGACTCGGGATGAACAAAGCACCCGCGGGTCAACTCCCCCAAATCCAAACTTCGATCTCCCGAATCGCTCCACGGACTTGAACAAGACTTTGGGGATAGTAGGAACACCTCATGAGGAGTCCATAGCCAAGTTTAATCCCACCAAAACTTGTCAAATCAAGAGGAATCGAGGAAATCCCGCCAAGAACTCCTCTAGCCCTAGAACACCGAAAACCCAAAATCGAGTCCCTTAACTCACGGATTTGGGAGGGGAATCAAAGGCAAAAGAACCACAAAGGGTTCACACAAATTTCTCCCATCAAAAACCCAAGAGCAAGGTCCCGAAAACACACCAAGAAAACCACCAAGAGAGGTCTCCGAAAATCACCACCAAGAACAACCAACAACAACACAACGAAGCCTTGAGGAACCACGCCGAATCATCTATACATACCAAGGAGTTCATACAAGGTCCGGCTTGCCACCCGATCATCCAACCCTCTCACAAAATCTCACCATGAAGCTCTCAAGCTAGTCCTATGGAAAACCTAAGAAAATAAGAAGGGAAAATAGGAAAGAAAATGAACTAGGGTTCCAAGAGACGACTATCATCCTCTCACCACTTGGGTTATATGGAGGCAAGCCGAAAGTCTAAAATACCCTTACTTAATAACTAGGGATACAAGCCCCTCAAGGGCGGGTTTGGAAGCCTTCGAGATTTTCTCCATCGGACGGATGCCCGGCGACCGCACCTCGCTTAGCCTCGACGCAAGCCATGCGATCCCGACGCGTGTCCTCTCGCTTCAAATATTCCGAACTACGTCGCCGCACACCGGTCGGGGACCGGTGCTCCTCACCGGTCGGACCGGTCCGGAGCCGGCTTTGCGGCTCCGTCTTCGGTTCTTCGGTCTTGGCTTTGTGGATCAACCAAGGAACCCGGTAGTTTTTCGGTGAACCACCGGAAACCCCGCGAACTCGGTGTAGCATCCGCCAATCGCTACTCATGACTCGGCTCCTACGTAGTCCGGCTCGATCTTGGTTTTGAGGCTCAACCAAGAAACCGTCCATGACTTCATCTTGCTTGTTCATGCCACCATGCGGCCCGCACTTGACCCCCGCCGGCCACCGGGTCCCTCAAAAAAAAGCCTACTTGTGTTCTCCACACCCGGAGGCCTCACCGGTGACGACCTTTCACGCTTGTTCTTCACACCGCACCAACACCATTCAAGCCGCAACCCGCACCCGCAATACTTAGCCAAGAATCGGTCGACACAACATTGTCAATCACTCATCACACCAGGAAGCGACCATCCACCGATCCTCGAACCACACATGGTCCTCAATCTCCCCCTTATGAGTGCATTGAAAACACCCACATAAAGTAACAAGAGAGAAAAGAAAACGAAGAGAAAACGAACAAAAAGAAACTCCAACAAGCGATCGAAAGCCAAACAAAGGCAAAGAGCAAGATCGCTTGAAGAAGACAAGTCTCGGACCCCTTAGGCAAAGGCAACGACTCGACACATCCGAGACAAAACTATGCTCAAGCAAAGAGCGCAAATCACTAAACCAAAGCTCGAAAAACCACAAAGAGCTCCCACCGCACACATGCAAGCTCCCCCCGAACCAATGCAACCCCCCCGGACCGATGCATGCGGGACACCACTTGAAACGGGGGTAGCGCAACAGCCCGGCCCCCCGACCGGTCGGACCGGTCAACACCACCGGTCGGATCGGTGTGCAACATGTGAACGGGACCGGCACTCGGCCGGTCGGACCGGTGACCTCGACCGGTCGAGCCGGTGCACACCGAGCCCGAATGGCTCGAAACCACCCGAAAACCTTCTAAATGCATGCAGCAAGCCATTTCAAGCTCAAACTTCTCCCCCTTGTTGACAATGCATGAATCAAGCCAAAAATGCAAAAAAAATCAACCTAGAGCTTCTCAAATAGACAAAATTCAACATAGGATGCTACACATGTCCAAATGAGCAAGTTAGATACTCTATAGCTTCGTATCGATCTCAACTACATGATCACCAAGTTTCACAACCATCGAACAAAGCTAAGATGGATTTGGGAAATTTTGTGAAAAATTCACTGTCATGAGCAAAGTCCTAAACATGATCAAAACATGTCAAAATGGCAAAGCCACACAAACTTCATGCTCGGACAATCATTCTAATCATAAGACCATCACAAACACCCACAAGCACCTCATGTCATGTCAAAGCCACCGAGCCATGTGCCTACTTCTATATATGAGACTTCTCATTGGTAGGCATCATGCAACAAGTTTAGCACCCAAAGCAAAATAAATTAAGCACATATGACATGGGAGCACATTTTCCAAGCATTTTACATTTCATTTTCAGATTCATACTTGGTACATGAAATGTCTTTGCGACAAAAAAGGAACTTATGCCCCTCCACAAGATAAATCATGAGGGCTAAACATTCATGATGGCCAATGAGCCTTTGGCCCCAAAAGATCAAAATAAACTATCCAACCACAAATTAAGCATAGCCAAGCCACTAAGACATGTCAAGATCATACAAAGGCATTTACTCACAAGAGGGCATACATGAGACAATTTTCAAAAACATAGCCATCAACCATGGATATAAATCAAGAGCTAAGCCAAACTAACCGTAGCATACCAAACAAGCTCACAAAGACATAAATAGCATTCCATGGTGAACAATGTATATGAGAGAAGCTTTTCCTAACCAATGCATATGATACAAAATGCATGCAATCTAAGATACAAGGATGCCTATACATCATGTTACATATGCCATGCCAAATGTAAGAAATGCACAAAGGAAACTATACATATGCTACAAAGGAGCTCCCACACACCCAACTCAAGAAATCAAACACACCAGGCTCCCCCCGCAAACGAGTGAAAGTTGCTTGATCTAGGGGTTTGGTGAAAATATTGGCTAGTTGGTCATGTGTGGGTACATGGATCAAGGTTATCCTCCCTTTCTCTACGTTGTCTCTCAGAAAATGATACCTCACTTCTATGTGCTTGGTTTTGGAATGGAGCACTGGGTTCTTTGCAACGCTTATGGCACTGATGCTATCACATTGAAGTGGGACATGGGTATACTCCTCACCAAAATCACTCATGGTGTATGTGATCCAAAGAAGCTGAGAGCAACAACTAGCAGCGGCAACGTACTCTGCCTCGGTAGTGGATTGGGCAACACTCGCTTGTTTGCGGGAAGACCAAGACACCAAAGAAGAACCCAAAAGCGGCAAGTCCCGCAGGTGGACTTCCTATCCAACCGACACCGGCAAAATCCGCATCCGAAAAACCATGAAGCGCCAAAGAAGAGGACGCGGAGTACCAAAGGACGAAGTCGGGGGTGTGACGCAAGTACACGAAAGTTCGCTTCACCGCTTGCCGATGCGAAGTCCTCGGAGACGCTTGAAAGCGAGCGCATGGACATACCGAGAACCGGATGTCCGGCCTCGTCACCGTCAATTAGAGGAGTGACCCGATCATGCTTCGGTACTCCTTCTAGTCCACGTGTTCACCTTCCTCGTCCGCATCAAGAGCCGTAGTCGTACTCATCGGCGTCGTCATAGCCTTGGAGTCCTCCATCTTGAACTTCGCGCAATGTCCTTGGTGTACTTAGCTTGGTGCACAAATGTTCCTTCCTTTGATTGCTTGATTTGTAACCCGAGGAAGAACCGCAACTCGCCCATCATGCTCATCACAAATTCCCTGCTCATATCCTCTCCGCAAATTTTGCAACAAGAGAGTTAGATGAGCCACCAAAGACAATATCATCCACGTACACCCGCACAATCGGGATATCTCCCGCCCGCCCGAGTAGAAACAAGGTCCGATCGACCTTCACCATCTCAAAACCTCTCTCGAACAAGAACCCCCTCAACCTACCATACCAAGCTCTAGGCGCCGCTTCAACCCATACGGCGCCTTCCTCAACTTGTACACCGGTGGGGGTACTTCTCACTCTCAAACCCCGGTGGTTGCCTCACATACACTTCTTCCTCCAACACACTGTTCAAGAAAGCACTCTTCACATCTATTTGGTGCAACTAACCCTTTAGCCACGAGAAAAGGCTAGAAGGATCCTAATCGCCTCCAAACGGGCTATGGGAGCAAAGGTCTCCTCGTAGTTGATCCCCTCCTTCGACCGAACCCTTTAGGAACAAGCCTTGCCTTGTTCCTCACCACTTCACCTTTCTCTCCCTCTTTGTTCTTCCACACCCATTTTGTCCCAATCGGCTTACACCCTTGGGGAGGGTCAACCAACTCACAAACCCGATTTCTCTCAAAGTTCTCCAACTTCTCATGCATCCAATTAACCCGGTTGTGATCGGATAGTGCATGTCCAATGTCTTTGGCTCAAAGGTGGCAACAAATGCGGCATGAGCGAAATGAGAATGCGAGGACCATGTGTGGTTCGAGGACCGGTGGATGGTTGCTTCCTTGTGTGATGAGTGATTGACAACGTTGTGTGGACCGATTCTTGCCTAAGTATTGCAGGTGCGGGTTGCGGCTTGACCGGTGTTGGTGTAGGTGAAGAACAAGCGCGAAAGGTCGTCGCCGATGAGGCCTCCGGGTGTGGAGAAGACAAGTAGGCTTCGTTCGAGGGACCCGGTGGCCGGCGGGGGTCAAGTGCGGGCCGCATGGTGGCATGAACAACAAGATGAAGTCGTGTACGGTTTCTTGGTTGAGCCTCAAAACCAAGGTCGAGTCGGGACTACGTGGGAGCCGAGTCATGAGTAGAGATTGGCGGAGGCTACACGAGTTCACGGGGTTTCCGGTGGTTCACCGAGAAAACCACTGGGTTCCTTGGTTGATCCACAAAGCCAAGACCGAAGAACCGAAGACGGAGGCCGCAGCGGCGCGGACCGGCTCGACGGGGTGGGGACCGGTCCGACCGGTGAGGAGCGCCGGTCGACCGGTGTGTGACGACGCAGTCCGGAATCTTCGAAGTGGAGGACACGCGTCGGGATCGCAAGGCTTGCGTTGAGGCTAAGCAGGTTGCGGTCGCCGGGCATCCGTCCGATGGAGAAAGCTTCAAGTCTTCCAAAACTGCCCTTGAGGGGCTTGTATCCCTAGTTGTTAGAGAAGGGTATTTTAGACTTTCGGTTGCATCCATATAACCCAAGAGGTGAGAGGATGGCAGCCAACTCTTGAACCCTAGCTCATTTGTTTTCCCTTTTTCCTTCCTATTTTCCTTAGGTTTTCGATAGGACTAGCAAGAGAGCTTCATGGAGATCTTGTTGAGAGGGATGGATGATCGGGCGGCTTGCTAGACCTTGTATGAACCTTTGTTTCATGTATAGATGATTCGGCGTGGTTCCTCAAGGTTTGGATGTGTTTTCCCGGTTGTTCTTGGTGGTGATTTTCGGAGCGCTCTCTTTGTGATTTCTTTGGGTTGTTTTAGGGACCTTTCTCTTGGGGATTTGATGGGGGAAATTTGTGGGAACCCTTCGTGGTTCTTTGGGCTGTGATTCCCCTCCCAAATCCGTGAGTAAAGGTACTCGATTTTGGGGTTTCTTGAGTTCTTGGGTTGGAAGTGCTCTTGGCGGGATTTCCTTGATTCCTCCTTTTTGGACGAGTTTTGGTGGGATTAAACTTGGCTATGGACTCCTCATGAGGTGTTCCTAATATCCCCAAAGTCTTGTTCAAGTCCGTGGAGCGATTCGGGAGATCGAGGTTTGGATTTGGGGGAGTTGACCCGCGGGTCGTTGTTCATCCCGAGCTGCCCAGGCTACACCGGTCTGACCGGTGCTCTTGACCGGTCTGACCGGTGCAACCCTTGGTGGATTTTTTGCTCGGGTGAACGTCTGGGTGTGTTCGCTGTTGTCTTGTGTTGCTGTTGTTTCGAGTTTGGGTCAGTTTGGTGGTTGGTTGGCCTGTTTGGTGCTTTGGGGGCTTTCAGGCTGGGATCGGTCTGACCGGTGTGTCTCACCGGTCCGGCGGTGTGGAGCCACTTAGGCCTCGTTTGGTGCTTTGGGGGCTTTCGGCTGGGATCGGTCGACCGGGGTGTGTCTCACGGTCGACCGGTGTAGAGCCACTTAGTGAAAGTTGCTCAGTTTCACCAGCAGGGACCGGTCTGACCGGTGGTGCTCACCGGTCTGACCGGTGTTGGTCTGAAGACTCGAGGTTTGGTGTTCCGCTGGGTTCTCGGGTTGGAAGGGTGTGTGTGTTGGTTCCTAGGTCCAGTGGCACTCCAGTGGCTACGTGGGCTTGGCCAACTTGGGTAGTGAGTCGGAGACGTGTGTTGGAAGCCGTGTTCATCTTGTTGGAGTTTCCATCTCCTTCGAGTAGAATTTTTATCGACTCCCATTCACTCCTCCCTCTCTGGTTCGTCGTATCGGTCCTTCAAGTGGTATCAGAGCCGGTTCGGGTCTTTATTGACTCTAACCAGTCTAAAATCCAAGGATGGCGTACCAGGAACGGGGTTCGGGTCCTCCACACTTCGATGGCAAGAACTACCGGGTGTGGTGTAAGTGGATGGGTGCGTTCCTCCGCGGAAAGGGTCAGATCCTTTGGGATGTCACGGTGGACACATGCTATGTCCAGCCGATGGACTTCCTCGCTCCGAGATCGAGGGACGGATTTGATGCCAACAATAAGGCGGTTGACTAGTTGTTTCGTGCTTTGTGTCGACCGAGTTCGATCGGGTGCACACCGAGCACTTGGCTTGTAGATTTTGGTCGGTCTTGAAGGAGGCTCATGTTGGGAATGCCCGGGTTCGAGGGCATGGATGTATGCGACCTACCGGAGAGAGTACGAGAACTTCACTCATCTCCCCGGTGAGTCCATCAATACCCTGTTCCGAGAGGTTCACGGTGGTTGTGAACAACATGAAGGCCAATGTGGACGTGCTCCCGTACGATGATCATGATAGAGCGGTCAAGCTCTTACACTCTTTGGATCATACGATTTGGGGCGGAAAGTTCGAGGCCATTGTGGAGTCGAGAGAAGTATGATACTCGACGGCTCGTCGGGGACAGCCCTAGGGGTCCCCTTAAACAACGGGGAACTCCTCACTTAAATCCCGCAACCACACCAAAACACGCTAAGCCTAACCATGCAGGTGACTAACCATGCAGGACACGGCCCACGCCGGGGACCCCGACGGCCCACCGAGACGACCCTCTTAGAAGTCCCCTCGAGCAGGCTCCGCCTCGCTCGAGGGCGCGCTCCTCCTCGGGCGGGCTCCGCCCCGTTCGAGGGGCAACTCTTCCCTCGAGCGGTCCCGCCCCGCTCGAGGGCTCACTCCCCCTCGAGCGGGTCTCGTCTCGCTCGAGGGTCCGTCCCGCCCTCGGCCGGGGCCCGCCACGCTCACGGGCGCCCCCCGCACGCGTGCGCCGGCTCCCGTACACGGGCATTTAACGCCCGACACGGGCGGGGCGGCGCCATCATGCGCCGGGGCTCGCGCCCGGTGCCGCCGCACCAACTCCCCGGGGGAGGAGCCCATCCCCACCACCGTGGGGAAGGGACCGTGCGGTACGGCCGGTGTCGTCCCGTGACACCGCGCGCCCACTACGGTACGGCGGCTAACGCGCCCGACCCTCGAAGGGGGGGCCGGGCGCACCCTCGATTTCACTTTCTTGTGACCCTACGGGGGTTAGGTGGAGGCGCTAGGCCGGTGGATCGCCATCCCGGCCACCGTAACGGCGTGGCCGCCGTACCCGCGCGTGCGGGCGCACGTCGGGCGCCGTAGCAACCGGTCCACCACCGTGAAGCGCGTTGGGAAGGAACGCCGTTCGCCTACTCCCGTGCCCCGTACCGGCCATCATCGGCACCTCCCTCGAAGCCTATCGGGGGACGCCACCACCGTCCGCCGCCCTCCTACCCTCGAACCGCCACTCGTTCGGGTACGAGGTAGGCCATCATGGCCGGATCGCCGCGAAGATCGTCGGACGGCCGCCCACTCTACGGCGTAGCACGACGTGCACCCCCACGTAGCCGGATAGCGCGGCGTGCATGTAACTCACCGCCCCCTTGATCTATAAAAGGGAAGGCGAACCCCCGGCCCGCGGGGGGACTCGGACGCAGAGAGAGACGACACACAAGATCACTACACACACCACGTACTCAAACTCATTCTCCCACAATATCTTCGCCCACTCCTCCGGGGACTTGGAAGCCATACTTCCTCTCCCGCCTTGCTTGTATTTGCCCCACTACAAGCACCCCCGGTGCCGAGTAATATAGTGCCCCGAGCACGCCCTCGTCGGACGTACGGCCCCCTCGGCGGGAACCGGGATAAAACCTCCGTGTCACTTGTTACTTAGCATCGACCATTGAGGGATAGACCACGGCGCTATCTACCGGTTAGTGTCGGGACCATATTCCGCACCGACAAAGGAACGAGCTGTTCTCGAAGCTCAAGTCGGCTGAGGTGGATAGGGGCATGACTGCCAAGCTCGAGGGACCGACTGATTCCCATAGTCTTGCCCTCATCGTTGGTTCAAATGGAAATGCTAACACTAACCCATCCACCAGTATGTTCTCTTTGTCTTCTTTGATGTCTATGCCAGATGAGGAGTTCGACGTGCTTGGAGAGGACGAGCTGGCGCTCCTGACGAGGCGGTTCGAGAGGCTGCACGAGAACCAGGTGAACAAGAGGAGGAACACGAGGACATGCTTCAAGTGTGGCAAGGCTGGACACTATTTCGCTGAGTGTCCGAAGGTGAACAACCACGACAAGCACAAGTTCATGGACAAGAGGAAGAAGTCCAAGAAGAAGGATCATGAACATGGGAAGAAGGCTTGTTCTCGAGAGAAGATGAAGAGATCGAGCGACATCGAGTACGATTCCGAGGACACGTCTTCAAGCTCGAGTGATGAAGACGAAGAGGCTGACAAGAAGAAGAGGAAGAAGAAGAACCTCGGCAAGTATCTCAACGACCTCTCGTGTGACGAGTCTAAGCCTCAAGGATGACTTCGCGACATGGCTCGCAGTTCGAGCGACAAGAGAAGCCGAAGGACGCCTCGGACTTGGATTCCGAGGATGAGGTATGTGATGAGCTCTCCTCTTTGCGCAAGGAGAATGAGGAGTTGGTTGACTTGCTTGATAATCGCGATCACATGCTTAGAGAGGCTAAGAAGCTTAGGAAGGAGCTCGGATCTTTGCTCGAGGATGGTAGGACTAGAATGGCTGAGCTAGAAACACAAGTTCTTGATAGCAAGCTTGAAATTGATTCTCTTAAGGCTAGCCCTGTTGTTTCTGATGAGAATGATTGTGCTGATTGCTCTGCTGTCCTGGATGACTTGACTGATCTTAGGGAGAAGTATGCCTCCAAGTGTGAGGAACTAGATGTGCTTAGGGTTGAGTTGGCTGAGCTACAATCTAGACCCACTTTGCTTCGCGCTTGCACTTCTTGCCCCTGGTTTGCATGAGAAAATTGTTGAGCTTCGTTCTCGCATTGTTTCGCTAGAGGCCGATTTGAAAGTGCCTATTCCTACTTCTTGTTCTACATGTGAGTTGCATGCTATGAAGAATTTGGATCTTGCAAAATGTGTTGGTCGCTTGCAAGATGAGAATGATAAGTTGCGTGAAGCACCGAGTTGGTTGTCGAGTCAAGAACCTCGGCTTGGTATGATGATTGCTAGCCGCAAGCGCTTTGACGGTTGGGCTTTGGGATTGGATAAGGTCGGTGAGGGCGGTGGTGAGAGAGAAAGGAAATTTGGGAATGTTTCGGTTCCACCACAACCCACACCAAAAGACAAGTTTGCATCCAAGCCAAACCAACCAAGAGAAAAACAGAGTGAGAAGGCAAGTGAAACGCCTAGTGAGAAACCAAGTGAGAAGCCTTGTGAAGAGCCTCATTCCAAGCCTAAGCCCGCATCAATCCGTTTCCATTGTGAGTTTTGTGGAAAGGATGGTCACAAGAGAACGTTTTGTTTCAAGAGGAAGCGTGAGGAGAGAATGGTGAAGGAGTGGGCTAACAAGGACAAGTACCACCCTTTCGATGGTGTACTTGAGCCTCGTGTGCGGTTGCCCGGGGCCAAGGCGAGTGTGAGGTCGGTTCGGGCTTGGGGAGAGTGGAAGGTCGTTGGAGGTGTTGTCGCCCGGAGCTACACCGGTCGGACGGTGATGGGCACCCGGTCGGACCGGTGCGAGCCCGGACGGGCGGCAGTTTGGGTTTCGTGCTCGTACAGGTGCGAGGTTTGGTTCTGGAGTTCGTGGTTCTGGTGGTTGGGCTGGAAAGTTTGCAGGAGGTCAGTTTGCTAGGCATTCTCCTCCTCGTGCTCAATACGGGGATGGGAGGATCCGTAGTTTTGAGAAGGAGAGGAGGGATAGTCCACGGGTTCTCTTTCGTGGTTTTGGTCCTCCTCCAGGTAGAGAGGTTTGGTTACCTCATGGTGGTTACCGTGGTGGTGTTCGTGGAGGTAGCTTTGGTAGGAAAGATGGTTTGGTTTGTGCTAACCCCACTTTCGAGCAAATGGCTAGGCACTGGTTTTACACATTTGGAACTAACCCCAGTGTTGAGTCATTTGCTCGCTCTCGCTCTTGGTTTTGAGTTGCAGGTGGATGGTCCGGAGAACATTTGGTTGATATCAGATGTGGTTCTTCGGCTTCATATCCCGGTGGTGACATGTAGGTGCATCACTTTTGGGGATGGTGGACAAGGATGAGTGAATTATGAAGAAATGATAAAGGTAAGTGTATTTGTGACCTTCGAGTGTGTGGCCTTGGTCAAGCCACTTGGTTTCTTTTGCTCTTTGCCCTATCTCATGTGTGTAAGGTGAGCTTTGTATGCTCTTTGGCCTTAATGCATGAGTTTAGGGGGAGCTTGTGAGTTTTGTGCTCCTTTGCTCTTTTGTCGGTGGTGTCGAGCCCTTTTTGCCTCCCCTCTAGGAGCTGGTTGCTTGTGAGCTTGGTGTGTGGGAGCTCCTTTGTAGCATATGTATAGCTTTCCTCTATGCATTTATTGCATTTGGCATGGCATATGTAACATGATGTATAGGCATCCTTGTATCTTAGATTGCATGCATTTTGTATCATATGCATTGGATAGGAAAAGCTTCTCCTATATACATTGTTCACCATGGAATGAGATATATGTCTTTGTGAGCTTGTTTGGTATGCTATGGTTAGGTTGTCTTAGCTCTTGATGATCTTGATGAATAATCCATGGTTGATAGCTATGTTTTCGAAAAATGTCACATGTATGCTCTCTCATGTGTAAATGCCTTTATATGATCTTGACATGTTTTAGTGGCTTTGCTATGCTTAATTTGTGGTTTGATATCTAGTTTATTGATCATATGGGGCCAAAGGCTCATTTGCCGTCATGAATGTTTAGCCCTCTTGCTTCATCTTATGGAGGGGCATAAGTTCCTTTTTGTAGCAAAGACATTTCATGTACCAATTATGAATCTGAAAATGAAATGAAAAATGATTGGAAATTATGCTCCCATGTCATATGTGCTGAATTTAATTTGCTTTGGGTGCTAAACCGTTGCATGATGCCTACCAATGAGAAGTCTCATAAATAGAAGTAGGCAAATGGCTCGGTGGCTTTGACATGACATGAGGTGCTTGTGGGTGTTTGTGATGGTCTTATGATTAGAATGGCTGTCCTAGCATGAAGTTTGTGTGGCTTTGCCATTTTGATATGCTTTGATCATGTTTAGGACTTTGCTCATGAGATGCAAGTTTTTCGCAAAATTGCCCAAATCCTTCTTAGCTTCGTCCAATGGTTGTGAAACTTGGTGATCATGTAGTTGAGCTCGATACGAAGTCGTAGAGTATCTAACTTGCTCATTTGGACATGTGTAGCATTCTTTATTGAATTTTGTCTATTTGAGAAGTTCTAGGTTGAAAGTTTTGCATTTTTGGCTTGATTCATGCATTGCCAACAAGGGGGAGAAGTTTGAGCTTGAAATGGCTTGCTTGGACGCATTTAGAAGATTTTCGGGTGGTTTCGCGCCATTTCTCGGGGCTCTCGTTGTTCACCGGTCCGACCCGGTGGTGAGCACCGGTCCGACCGGTGTGAGTGCTGGTCCTATACATATGTTGGGCACCGATCCGACCGGTGGTGATGACCGGTCCGACCGGTGTGAGCCGAAATCGCCGGCAGCCTGCCCCGTTTTCGGTGGTTTGCATGCATTCGTCCGGGGGGAGCCCTTTGTGGTTTTTCGAGCTTTGATTCGGTGGTTTGCTCTCTTTACTTGAGCTTTGCTTTGTCTCGGATGTGTCGAGCCGTTGCCCTTGCCTAAGGGGTCCGAGACTTGTCTTCTTTAAGTGATCTTGCTCTTGGCCTATGTTTGGCTTTCGATCGCTTGTTGGAGTTTCTTTTTGTTCGTTTCTTTTCTTTTTCTTTTCTCTCTTGTTACTTTCGTGTGGGTGTTGTCAATGCACTAATCAAGGGGGAGATTGAGGACCATGTGTGGTTCGAGGACCGGTGGATGGTTGCTTCCTTGTGTGATGAGTGATTGACAAAGTTGTGTGGACCGATTCTTGGCTAAGTATTGCGGGTGCGGGTTGCGGCTTGACCGGTGTTGGTGCGGGTGAAGAACAAGCGCGAAAGGTCGTCGCCGGTGAGGCCTCCGGGTGTGGAGAAGACAAGTAGGCTTCGTTCGAGGGACCCGATGGCCGGCGGGGTCAAGTGCGGGCCGCATGGTGGCATGAACAAGCAAGATGAAGTCGTGTACGGTTTCTTGGTTGAGCCTCAAAACCAAGGTCGAGCCTGGACTACGTGGGAGCCGAGTCATGAGTGGAGATTGGCGGAGGCTACACCGAGTTCGCAAGGTTTCGGTGGTTCACCGGAAAACCACTCGGGTTCCTTGGTTGATCCACAAAGCCAAGAGCGAAGAATCGAAGACGGAGCCGCGAGCGGCGCAGAACGGTCGACCGGTGGGGACCGGTCGACCGGTGTGCGACAACGCGGTCCGGAATCTTCGAAGCGGAGGACACACGTCGGGATCGCAAGGCTTGCGTCGAGGCTAAGCGAGGTTGCGGTCGCCGGGCATCCGTCCGATGGAGAAAGCTTCGGGTCTTCCAAAACCGCCCTTGAGGGGCTTGTATCCCTAGTTGTTAGAGAAGGGTATTTTAGACTTTCGGTTGCCTCCATATAACCCAAGAGGTGAGAGGATGGCAGCCAACTCTTGGAACCCTAGCTCATTTGTTTTCCCTTTTTCCTTCCTATTTTCCTTAGGTTTTCGATAGGACTAGCAAGAGAGCTTCATGGAGAGATCTTGTTGAGAGGGATGGATGATCGGGCGGCTTGCTAGACCTTGTATGAACCTTTGTTTCATGTATAGATGATTCAGCGTGGTTCCTCAAGGTTTGGATGTGTTTTCCCCGGTTGTTCTTGGTGGTGATTTTTGGAGCGCTCTCTTTGTGATTTCTTTGGGTTGTTTTAGGGACCTTTCTCTTGGGGATTTGATGGGGGAAATTTGTGGGAACCCTTCGTGGTTCTTTGGGCTGTAATTCCCCTCCCAAATCCGTGAGTAAAGGTACTCGATTTTGGGGTTTCTTGAGTTCTTGGGTTGGAAGTGCTCTTGGCGGGATTTCCTTGATTCCTCCTTTTTGGACGAGTTTTGGTGGGATTAAACTTGGCTATGGACTCCTCATGAGGTGTTCCTAATATCTCCAAAGTCTTGTTCAAGTCCGTGGAGCGATTCGGGAGATCGAGGTTTGGATTTGGGGGAGTTGACCCGTGGGTGTCTGTTCATCCCAAGTCGCCCGGAGCTACACCGGTCCGACCGGTGCTCTTGACCGGCCTCGACCGGTGCAACCCTCGGTGGGTTTTTGCTCGGGTGAACGTCCGGGTGTGTTCGTTGTTGTCTTGTGTTGCTGCCTTGTTTCGAGTTTGGGTCGGTTTGGTGGTCGGTTGGCTTTGTTTGGTGCTTTGGGGGCTTTCGGCCGGGATCGGTTTGAGCGGTGTGTCTCACCGGTCGACAGGTGTGGAGCCACTTAGTGAAAGTTGCTCGGTTTCACCGGCGGGGACCGGTCGGCCGGTGGTGCTCAACGTTCGACCGGTGTTGGTCAGTGGACTCGAGGTTTGGTGTTCCGCTGCGTTCTTGGGTCGGAAGGGTGTGTGTGTTGGTTCCTAGGTCTAGTGGCACTCCAGTGGCTGCGTGGGCTTGGCCAACTTGGGTAGTGAGTCGGAGACGTGTGTTGGAAGCCATGTTCATCTTGTTGGAGTTTCCATCTTCTTCGAGAAGAATTTTTATCGGCTCCCATTCACTCCCCCCTCTGCGGTTTGTCGTATCGGTCCTTCGAATCGTTCTGAACCCTAGACCGTGTAGTACGTTCATTCATGTCACCGATGATCCTTGAAGCTGAGTGATCCACTTGTACTCGCTGGGGAGGTTCTCGCCTTGATGCTACCTCCCCCTCAACAGCAGCTTCTCCTTGATCTTGATTTGTCGTCGTAGGTGTGGGAGAGGGGTCATCCATCAACGTAGTCGAAGTAGTAGGTACATGCTCAGCCGTGGGCACCACACCGCCATCTTCATCATCTCCATGTTCATGCTCCTCCTCCTGAAAGATCTCCTCACCAAGTTCATCATCACCGCACACTCGAAGACAAGCCGACTACGTGGTTGTGTCTCGTCGAAGGTTACCTCGCAAGTCTCCACGATTTGATTAGTTTCAAGATTGAGCACATGATATGCTCTAAATGTGGTGCATAACCAAAGAAAATACCATCGACCGACCTAGCCTCAAACTTATCCAACTTCTTCCCTTTCTTAAGAATAAAGCACTTGCAACCAAAGACATGGAAGTGACTCACCTTGGGTGTGCGACCGTGCATCAACTCATAGCAGGTTTTCTTCTTATGCACTCTGAGGTAGATCCTGTTCGACACATAGCACGCGGTATTCACCGCCTCAGCCCAGAACCTTCTCGGAGTCCTATGCTCATCAAGCATCGTCCGAGCCATCTCACACAAGGTCTCGTTCTTCTTTTCCACAACACCATTACGGGGAGGCGTGTACGGACTCGAAAAGCGGTGTTCAAGACCCAAGTCATGGCAAAAGGTTTCAAAACGAGAGTTTCGAATTCGAGCCATTGTCACCGCGGATTGCTCGTATGGCATCTCCGTGCTCTCGTTCCTCAACCTCAAGACAAGATCTCGAATAAAGCCAAACGTCTCCCCCTTATCCTCGAGAAAGAACACCCACGCATACCGAGAGTAGTCGTCCACCACAACAAGGACGTACCACTTCTCACCCGCGGATCGCACACGAGCTAGGCCAACAAGGTCCATATGGAGCAGCTCGCATGGACGCTCGGTCATCACATCGGTGAGAGGCGGATGAGAAGAGGCTACCATATTGGCATGCCTACACGGCGCACAAACCAACTCTTTCTCAAGCCTCAACCGTGGCAATCCTCGGACCAAATTGAGTTTAATCAAGTGAGACAAAAGGTCAAAGCTCAAGTGACCCAACTTCCTATGCCACTTCCACAACTCACTCGAAGAACCATCCAAGAAACAACGCTCAACACCGGAAGAGCGAGAAAAATCAGCTCGAAACACCCGACCCTCGGGAACGACCATACGGACAAGATCCCCTCGAGAGTCCAAAATCCGAGAACCACCGAGCCGAAACAAAACCTCAAAACCCTCATCGAACAGGGGGGACACGAAAAGCAAATTGTATCCAAGCGATTGAACAAGAGCAACACGCCTCGAGTGATCTTGTCACTCACCTTAATCACACCTTCGAAAGCACACGCCCACGCCCATTGTCCCCAAAGGTGGTGTACCTCCTTGTCACCACCGGGACGAGACTTGAGAACCACCCCTTGTCTCCGGTCATATGCCTCGAACAACCAGAGACAATCAACCAAATGTTCTTCAAGTCTCCCTCTTGAAATTCAAAAACGAGCACATGAGCGAACAAATGACTCGGAAGATCGGGGTTAGTACCAAAAGAGTAAAACCGGTGCCGAGTCATTTGCTCAAAAGTGGGGTTAGCACGATCCAAACCATTTATCCTACCAAAGCTACCTCCACGAACACCACCACGGTAACCACTATGAGGGAACCATCCCTCTCTAACCGGAGGAGGACCAAAACCACAAAAGAAAAGTCGTGGACCGTCCCTCCTCTCCACCTCAAAGCTACGACTCCTCCCATCCCCGTATTGAGCACGAGGGGGAGAACGTCGAGCAACCGACCTCCCGCAAACTCTCCGGCCCAACCACCGAACCACGACCTCCCGTAACCAAACCTCGCACCTATACAAGCACGAAACCCAAGCTGCCGCTGCTGTCCAAGCCCGCACCGGTCCGGCCGGTGCCTCTCATCGGTCTGACCGGTGTAGCCCGGCCAGCAGCACCTCCAACGGCCTTTTGCTCTCCCCAAGCCGAAACTGTCCTCACACTAGCCTTGACCCCGGGCATCCGCACACGAGGCTCAAGTACACCATTGGAAGGGTGGTACTTGTCCTTGTTAGCCCACTCCTTCGCCATTCTCTCCTCCCGCTTCCTCTTGAAGCAAAACTCATCCTTATGGCCATCTCTCCCACAATAGCCACAATGGAACCTCACAAGCTTAGGTTTAGGCTTGGGTTGGGGCCGCTCACTTGGTTTCTCTCCACTCGGCTTCGAACCGGTTTCTCCTCACTAGCCTTCTCACTCTCTTTCCCAAAGAACACTTTCCCCGAAGTGCTCACAAACTTGATGGGCTTCGGAAATCATTTGTTTGTGGAGGAAACACGGGTGGAGCCGGGGTTGTGTCTAGTCGGTTCCTAAGATGGTTAGGTTTAGGAGGGAAATCATTTTTGTTGTGGGTTTTTGGTGGCTCGGGGATATTATCTCCACTTCCTTCACCAACCTTGTTTGCCCCAAGTCCCTCACCATCCCGCCTATTGTATGTCTCGATCATTATCCTCAACCGAGGCTCATGACCGGACAACCAACCCATCAACTTCCTCAACTCATCATTCTCATCCCGCAAGCGATCAACATAATGTGGAAGTTCCAAATTCTTCAAAGCATGCATTTCACGGGTATGTAGGAATTGGTTCTTTCAACTTAGCCTCAAGAGAAATAGTGTAAGTATGCATCTCATCAATTTTACCGTGCAACACGGGGCAAGAAGTGCAAGCACCTAGCAAAGAAGGTCTAGACTTAAGCTCGGCTACTTCACCCATAAGCACATCTAGTTCCTCACACTTCGAGGCATGCTTTTCCTTAAACAAGGCAAGATCAGCAAGGAAAATAGGACAATTAGCACATTCAACTTCATCGAAACAATAGGTGAAGCTTTCGGAGAGTCAATTTCAAGCTTAGCATCCATATTCCGTGTTTCTAACTCAGCCACTCTAGTCCTACAATCCTCAAGCGAAGCCCTAAGCTCTTTCCTCATTTTCTTGGCCTCTCTAAGCATGTCATCATAATTATCAAGCAACAAGCCAAGTTGTTCATTCTCCCGGCGCAAGAAGGGAAGTTCATCACGCACCTCGTCGTCGGAGTCGAGTCCGAGTCGCTCCGTGTGCTCTTCTTGCTTGCGGGAGCTCGGCACCATGGTGCGAAGCCGTCTCTAGTGAAGCGACTCGGCACGCTAAGGTTCTTGGACGACTTCCTCGCTCTTGCGACGATCACCTTCATCTTCACCGTCGCTTGAGCTCGAGGTGGAGTACACGGAACCGGAGTCGACGTCACTCGCCGCAACCATCGCTCGGGCCTTGCATCGGCTCTCCTTCTTCCTTGATCGTCGCCGAAAGTGCATCTAGGCTCCTAATTGTTTTGGTGATAATGACAATGCAATTTGGAGGATTAATGCTTTCAATGAGATGTGTGCGAGGCTTTACGAGTTAAATAAATATGAATTTTCAAAGGAAGGCCCTCATTTTCTTACATATGGTGTTGAAGCTCAATTGGCGATTTAAATTTAATTTTCGGTTTGAATTTGAGTTTAGGAAACACCGTACTATAAAGAGGGATGCGATCGATTAGTTAAAATTTACTACAAGTGCTTCTTGTGATCTTCTCTCATCTTTTTTAAGAGTGAAAAACCTAGAAAAATCTTTAGAAAAAACAAAATCAGCCCTTTAGTAGTTAAACTCTCCCCTCCGGCCCTACGGGTCAACCGTCACGAGTGGCCGGGCCACCGGGACGGTGCATCGGAGGGAGGCGGGTGACCCGGCCACCCGTGCCGGTGACCCGGCGAGGCCGCGGGAATCCCCCAACGGCTAGCTCGGGGGAAGTGGGTATAAATACCCCTTCTTCCTCCTCTTTAGGGTTCCGCTTCTCCCGCATTACTTCACCTCTCAAGCTTCATTTCCACTCTCCAAAACTCATTCCCAAGCACTCCAATCAAGAATTCCTCCTAGGGTTTGAGTGTGAGAGCATTTGAGGTGTAGGATTTAGCCCCTTTGTGAGAGCTCTTCAATTCCTCCTCTCAAGAAGCACTTGTGGTGGCTTTGGTTGATCGGTTCGTGTTTATTACTCTTGAAGCTTGCTTATAGACGGTTAGGCGTCGCCCGTTGAGTGCTCTCTCCGTGTGGAGCACCCGAGAACGTTTGTATTACCCCTCCTTTGTGGAGTGTTCTTAGTGAGAACCAATTTGCCTTGGTGGTGAATTGGAGAGGCAAGTGGCTCTTCGTGATAGCCCTCCCTTTGTGGGAACCTCAATGGAGATGTAGCCTTCTTAATGGAGGTGAACTTCGGTAAACAAATCGCTTGTATCCCTTGCTTGCTTGTGTTCATCTTTTTCACCCTAACCCTAGAAGTTATCTTTGAATCGATCTATGTATTTGTGTTGTTGTTTGTAATATCCTTTATTGCAGGTTGTTTCCACATCAATTACACCAAGTTTGGTTCATATACTTTCTGCAATTTCACATTCTTCTTAAGTTATTGTGTTTTACTCCTGCGCACTGGTTGATCCGACACAAGTGCCAGGGTGACCGGACCCCCCGGGTCATCCGGTTAGTCGTGCCGGGTCATCCGGTCCCTAATCCACTGCTAAGATTTTGCAGATTTTTAAATTGATCCTATTCACCCCCCTCTAGGCATCACAACATCCTTTTAAGTCGCTCGTCCTTGTGCTTGTTCTTGTGCTTGCTCTTGTGGTCACGCCTCGACCGGTACTTGACATCCGTCCTTGACTTGTGCTTGTAGTCATCCTTGTTCTCAACCTTCTCCAGGGCGATCGGCGATGAAGTGTCCCGCTTGCCGCATTGGAAGCATGTCCTTGTGTTCCTCCTCTTGTTCACCCGGTTCTCGTGCGGCCTCTCGAATCTCCTCGTTAGCAACGCCGGCTCGTCCTCTCCAAGCACGTCGAACTCCTCATTTGGCATGGACATCTAAGAGGACAAAGAGAACATCTTGGTGGATGGGTTAGTGTTAGCCTTTCCTTTCGAACCACCGATGAGGGCGAGACTATGAGAGTCAGTCGGGCCCTCGATCTTGGCTATCATGCCCCTATCCACCTCGGCCCGAGTTGAGCTTTGAGAACGGCTCGTTCACGGTCGAGTGTCATACTTCTCCGACTCCACAATGGCCTCGAACTTTCCGCCCCAAACCGTACGATCCAACGAGTGTAAGAGCTTGACGGCTCTATCATGATCATTGTATGGGAGCACGTCCACGTTGGCCCTCATGTTGTTCACAACCACCGTGAACCTCTCGAAATAAGGCATCGATGACCTCACCGAGGAGATGAGTGAAGTTCTCGTACTCTCTCCGTAGGTCGCATACATCCGAGCCCGAACTCCGGGCATTCCCAACATGAGCTTCCTTCAACACGGTACAAGATTCTACAAGCCAAGTGCTCGGTGTGCACCCGATCAAATTCAGCCGACACAAAGCACAAAACGAGTAGTCGACCGCCTTGTTGTTGGCGTCGAACATGTCCCTCGATCCTCGGAGCAAGGAAGTTCATCGACCGGACATAGCATGTGTCCACCGTGACATCCCAAAGCATCCGACCCTTCCCGCGGAGGAACTCCGCCATCCACTTACTCCACATCTGGTAGTTCTTGCCATCGAAGTGTGGAGGACCCGAACCCCATTCCTGGTATGCCATCCTTGGATCTTAGAGCGGTTAGAGTCAATCAAGACCCGTAAATGGCTGCGATACCACTTGAAGGACCGATACGGCGAACCGAGAGAGGGGGAGTGAATGGGAGGCGATAAAAATTCTTCTCGAATGAGATGGAGACTCCAACAAGACGAACCCGGCTTCCAACACACGTCTCCGACTCACTACCCAAGTTGGCCAAGCCCACGCGGCCCACCGGAGTGCTACTGGACCTAGGAACCAAGAAACAACCTTCTGAGCCAAAACTCACCAACACACACTGCGGAAACTTGCACGGCTTGCTGCCTGTGCTGCACCGGTCAGACCGATGGCCTGCGCCAGTCAGACCGGTGGACAGAGCCGGTCAGGCTGGTGGCTACAGCAGCCGCACAACAAGTGTTCCAGAGAGCCTCGGCGACTTCTTTAGGCCCCGAAACAAAAACACCCCCCAAAACACAACCCGCACGGAAGGAAAACCCTAAACAAAACCCGGCAAACTAACTCCAAACAAACCAAGACCCGACCGGCAGCACCAAGACCCAAAGACACACGAGTCAAGCGAGTTCACTCGAGACAAATCCCACAAGTGGCATACACCGGTCGGACCGGTTACACACACCGGTCGAGCCCCGGTCAAGCCCGGGCGGCTCGGGATGAACAAGACCCGCGAGTCAACTCCCCCAAACCCAAACTTCGATCTCCCGAATCGCTCCACGGACTTGCACGGGACTTTGGGGATAGTAGGAACACCTCATGAGGAGTCCATAGCCAAGTTTCATCCCACCAAAACTTGTCAAATCAAGAGGAATCGAGGAAATCCCGCCAAGAATTCCTCTAACCCTAGAACACCGAAAACCCCAAAATCGAATCCCTTACGGATTTGGGAGGGGGAATCAAAGGCAAAAGTGTCGGTGTTTTAGACCGGCAACCTACTACGGGGGAGTACCCGAAGTAGATGATTGTGACTCGCCGAGATCGGTAACTCGAAGGAAGAGACACGTGGCACACAATTTAGATAGGTTCGGGCCGCGAGGTGCGTAATACCCTACGTCCTGTATGCTGCGTAGCTCTGGATTGATAGGGCACGATTACAAGATGGTGCAATGGTGCGCCGTGAGTTGTATGAGAGGAGATTGGATGCTAGAGATCGGTCCCTGCCTCGCCTTATATAGTCCGGGAGGCAGGGTTACAAGTCGGAGTAGGGAAAGAGTACTAGTCGAGTACGTCTAGGAGTCCTCTATACAGTGCGGAACATGTACGGCTCTCTAACCGAGTACTACTCCCCGTGTAGTCCTTGTGCTCCACGCCTTCGGTGCCGTGTAGCGCAAGCGGGGGTAGTCCCGGGGGCCCACCGAGTAGTCGGTCCCGGTACCCACCGAGGTAGTGGGCCCCGGGGAGGTCCATACGACAAGCCCCCGAGTACTTTGTAGTCGAGAAGGATGGCTTCAAGTAGTCTTGACGGCCTTAACGAGTAGTCCTTAAGCGTCCCCGAGTGCTACAAGTCAAAAGTCCTCAAGAGTAGCCGAAGCATCCCGAGGCTGGAATGTACTCCAGCTGATGTTTGAGCAATCTTGAAGTCTTCTCGAGTAGTCCCAAGCGTCCTCGAAAACCGCCTTCGATGGTCTTCAAAAAATGCCTGTCTTGTCTTGAAGCCGGAGCTGACATGGAGGTGCGATTTGCAAAATCACACTCCATATGGAGTAGCCTCCGAGCCTTAGGTTGAGCCGCGTGGCTACGGGCCGAGGGTCCATCTCGAAGTCTTGGCAAGAAAATCCCGAAAAATCCGGGAGAGAAAAACCGAAGGACACGTGGCACGGAGCCCCGAGCCTTGAGTCGAGTACTTCCTCTCGAATTGAAGGGTCTTCCCGAATAATGTGTCCCGAGATGCTCTTGAGACTAGCCGCTTCCCCGGGTAGTCGAGTAGAAGTAGCCGAGCCCCCGAGGTGAGGCGCGTCGACTAGTAGAATACGAAGAGTCACGCGCGCCCACCGAGTCGCCCGCGCGTGGACTTATCCGGCCGCCCGTTGCGGAGCCGATTTGGTTTATAAATAGAAGCCAAAACCCGTAGGGTTTTTCACCCATTCGAGTTGCGGCCATTCCGTTTGCATCTTGAAGCGAATCCACTCCCGGCGCGCTCGCCGCCGTAGTAGATCCAAGCGCGCCGCCACCCGAAGCCTTTAGGGTAGCCCCCGAGCGGATGCGAGTGAAGACGCCTTGCACTTGGAGGATGAAGCCGTCGCCGTCCAAGACGTCCAAGGCCGCCGGGAAGAAGAGGGGCCGCGAAGAGGCCGCCGCGGCTGCCACCGGAGCGGCGCCGCCCATGTCTCCACCGCGGGCTGATCCGAGCCGCGAGTGGAAGAAATCCAAAGTGAAGACGGAGGACCTGCTGACCCTCCTGAACAGTGGGTTCATCAGGGAGAAGGAAGTCGACATGTGGAGATCCGCCGCTGGAGATCCATATCCAATGGAGAAGGCCGAAGATGAGATCCCGATGTTCTCGCGGTTCGTGGAGCGCGGTCTTGCGCTCCCAGCCAGCGACTTCTTCAAGGGGCGCTCGGGTACTACGGGATCGAGTACCGAACCCGAACCCCAACGACATCTTCCACACGTCGGTCTTCGTCCACTTACGCGAAGCCTTCCTCGGAATCAAGCCGCACCGGGTGCTTTTCGGAAGTTCTTCCGCGTCAAGCCGCAACCAAGTGCCACCAACCCCGGGGGGTAGTCGGGAGGAGTCGGCATCCGGCGAGAGAGGACGCCGCGGAGCAAGACTTGGCGTACAAACTTGTCGACTCCAACACGGATTGGAAGACCAGGTGGTTCTACATCACGAACCACCACCCCGGCTCCGCCGAAGCCGAGCGGACGGCGGCCCGGAGCACCGTGAGTGGTGGAACACGGAGCCCACCATGCAAGAAGAAATCCCGGCTCCCCGAGCTACTAGCACGCATCAAAGTGCTCAGGGAGGTGGGACTGAGGGCCGAGCACGTGGCCTTCGGTTTCATGAAGCGCGGGATCCGGCCGTTGATGGCTCGGGAGACCCCGGGCTTCGAGTACACCGGCGACGACGACGCGTCGCGGATGCGGGGGGTGAGCCGGACGACAACGACATCGTCGACAAGTTGTCGCGGATCTTCAAGGACATGCCGCCGTACACGGCGTGCCCGGCCGAGGAGTACTCCGCCGCGCGCCCGCCCAAGGAGGTGAGTAGTCGTACTCCCCGGTCGAGTAGTGATTGCTTGTAGTAGAGTTGCCGACGCCCCGTGTCTTGCGCGAGGATGATGTGAAGAGGTTCATCTCCGAGCCGCAGCCACCACCGAGCGGGATCGAGATCCCGGTGGAGGGGAAGGTGAAGGAGTGCCGCGAAGTCGGTGAAGGCGACGACACCGTCATCGTGGAAGATACCTCCGATGACGACGATGAAGACGAAGAGACGGTGCAGGACCGCTTCTAGCTGCGGTCAAGGTTTAGCCGCCGGGCTTGCCTCACGTTCCACCGGTACAAGACCCTCCCGGCTAGCCCGGAGGCTAGCCTTGCCGCGCCGCCACGGAAGCCGCGCAACCCCACCGGAGAAGCGGGTGACGAAGAAGCTGAAGGTCTCGGAGACCACGCCTCAGGAGGTAAGTTGTCTTGAGCAGAGTAGTCGAGTACCCGTTGTTCGGGTACGTTGCTGACGAGTAGTCTTCCTTGTATGCAGGAGGTGCCGCCAGCGGAACCCGTCGAAGAGGGCGACGAGGGCGTGTGGGATACGGTGGGGGGACCGGCTGGAAGTCGTAGTCCAGCCCCCACTGTTGAAGAACTCCTGGCGCAACTGGAGCGCCAGCCCCCTGCTCCAGAAGAGAGCACAGGACTCGTGGCCGCCGCCGTTGGAGAGGTGGTGGCCTCGGGAGCGCGGAGGAGACGTCTGCGCGCCGCCGCCGACGCCGTGGAGGAGGCGTGGCCGCGAGGGGCGCGGGGAGGAGGCGCCCGCCGAGGGTGGACCGGTTGATATTGCCGCATCCTCGGTGCTCCGGCCGTGACCATTGTCCCGGTCGAACTTGTAAGTACCATATCCTCACGAGTAGTACTTGCTACGGTAGTCGATCTTGTCGACGACCCTCCGTGAATATTTACGCGAAAATCCACGGATCCGACCCGGGATGGGGACGAGCCCTCATCGGCGGTGGCGGAAGAAGTTGCGCCGCCCCGCCGAGGAGACCACCCCCGCCGCCCAAGTCGTGACCGAGCCACCGGCCACCGAAGCGCCGGCCGCCGAGAGGCCGTGTAGTCGAAGGTGAGTACCCTTCTTGAAGCCGCGGAGCTCCGGGAGGGAGTAGTCGTAGGCACTGATGCACATGTCGTTTTGTTGATAGGCGCTGAAGGTGGTGACATCCCTGCGGGGGTGCCAATGCAGAAGTTGACACCGGAGGCCCCGGAGGCGAAGGAGCCCCCCGAGCCTATGGCGGAGGTCGTCGAGAAGACCGCCGGGGGAGAGGCGGTCACCATGTCGCCGAGATTGCTGCGGGAGGTGGCTATCCGCTCCTGCGAGATCCAAGACGCGAGCCCATCCGTTCTGCACCGATGACGGAGGCCACCTCGAGTAGCCGCGGCGGGATAGAGCTTCTTGCGGACGATCTCGTGGAGCCGGCGACGGTAGCCAAGCACCTGGAGGCGATCCGTCAAGCCGAGCAGTGGATGAAGGTAAGTAGCCGTAGCCATGTGAGTAGTCAATCCTTTCGTCCGTTGAGTACTCTTCGTGACTTGAGTTGTCTTGTGCAGGACGTCGCGGAGCGGTCCCGCGACAAGTCGAACTCTTTGCGGAGGTTATGGCGACACCAAGCTCCGAGCGAGCAGGCGCCGGAGGAGCAACTTGTGAAGTCGCGGAAGCACGCGGCCGCCATGCAATCAAAGCTCGACGCCGCCTTCGCCAAGTACCACAACGACGTCCGGGAGTTGCGGGCGAAGGGCGACGACTTGGTGCGGAAGAACAAGGGCCTCCGCAACAAGAATAAAAGTATATCCTTCGACTTGTTGAGTACTTGTTGGAAGTTGAGAAGCATCCGACCCGCCGTTTGCATTGCCGTGTTGCGAGCTTGAGGGCCGGGTGGAGCGGCTAAAGGCCTCGGAGACGAGCATGAAGAACCTCTTCTACCGGGAGCAAGAAGCCCGCCAGGTACTCGAGCTCGACTACAAGGAACTCGCCTTCGAGTGCGAGAAGCATATGGAGCCGCGGATTGCTTCGACGGAGATCTTGTCAACTGCTACAAATCTTTGCGTAAATTGAATGAAGACCGCGAGGCATTGCGGGCCCGTTGAAGGAGTTGGAGGAGGCCGCTCTGCCGATCGCAAGGCTCCGGTGCCGCACCGGGCGGCCCCAAGATCGCTCCTCCGGTGGATCGCCTTCGTGGAAGCTCCAAGCCGGCCGGCCGCCTACGTCAAGCATATGGCCGGGTCGATCCCAAGACAAGTCTTGGCTTTCATGAAGTCGTACTTCCCGAAGGCCCCAGTGGAGGTGGTCGCCGGCGGGGTAGCCACCAACCGCTCCGATGAGCAAGATGCGGCAGCCGGCCTGGAGCGAGATGGCTCCCATCGCGGAGGAGGTAGCCGAAAAGCCGAACCTCCGGTAGCCCTGTAATAAGTAGCTAGTAGCCATAGTTGTACAAGAAAACAATTGTAATGAATTGTTCAAGTATCAATGAAAGAAAATTTTCCAGCAATGAGTACTCGTAGTCGCGATCTCAGAGTGCGGAGCGCCCATCGTGGGGTGAGTGCGAGTAGTAGCACTTGGCTTCAGTAGTCCCGTTGTAGGGAGTAGGCAGTAAAGAAGTTGATGAACGATCAATCTTTATTACTGAAGAAGTACACCTGGGTGGCCAGGGCCGTAGTTACAAAGTAGTCGCCTGGACCCGGAGGCCGCTTACAGCTAAGTAGCGCTGGAGCGGGTAGCCGCTTACAGCAGGTGATCCGTAGGTAGCCGTATAGGCTGGATCGTAGATCCGTAAGTAGCCGTGCAGGCTGGATCTTGGGGTGTGGTCTCTTGGTAGACCGCTGCTAGAGTCCTTGACGCTCGTCGCAGCCCAGGGTCCGTAGGTAGCCGCGCGGGGCCGGATCTGGAGAGGGGAAGTCCGAGAGGTCGGGGGACGGGACCGGAGGGTCGCTCACGGCCAGGGGGCGTTGATGTAGTCGAGTAGACTTGAACCCCGGAGTAGTCGTGTAGACTAGGCGTAGAATCGACGAGAGTTGGTCGACGTTCCACGAGTTGTTGACGTCTTCGTCTTCAAGTGTTTGGAGGCGGTAGGAGCCCGGCCGGTCACCTTAGCCACGGTGAAGGGGCCTTCCCGGGGGGGAGTTGAGCTTGTGAAGTCCTTCCGTGTTACGGATACGGCGGAGGACAAGATCTCCAACGTTGAAGGAGCGTTCCTTGACGTTGCGATCATGGTAGCGTCGGATACCCTCCAAGTACCTTGCCGATTGGACGAGGGCGGCGCAGCCGAGCTTCTTCGAGGTCGTCGATGTCAACTCGTCCGTCGTCTTCGAGACGCCTTCGTCGTAGTGCTCCACCGCTCGGCGAGTTCCATATGACGTCGGCGGGGGAGGATGGCTTCGCAGCCGTAGACCGAGAAGTAGGGGGGATTGCCCCGTTGGCTTGGATGGTTGAGTCCGCGCCCCCAGTGCGTTGGGTAGTTCCTTGATCCACTTGCCCCCTTTGGAGTTAGCGGCGTCATGTAACCGCTTCTTGAGGGCGTCGAGCACCATCCCATTGGCGCGCTCGACTTGTCCGTTGGCCCGTGTATGGGCGAGCGAGACGTATCGGACGTCAATCCCGTTGTTCTCGCGGTACTCCCGCGAGGCGGTGGTTGTTGAAGTTGGACCCCGGATCCGTGATGATGCGGTGGGGTAGCCCATAGCGGTGTACGAGTTCATCCGGAAGTCGAGTACTCGTCGCCTTGGGGCATGTGACCGGCTTGACCTCGATCCACTTGGTGAACTTGTCGATAGCCACTAGTACCCTGTTGAATCCTCTGGCGCGGTTGGCGGTGGCCCAATCATGTCGAGCCCCCGGCGGGCAAAGGGCCGGGGTTGGCGGTATGGTGACTAGCTTGTAGGCTGGGACATGTTGCTGCTTGGCGAAGTAGTGACATCCTTGGCAACTTCTGACGAGCTATTCGGCATCGCCCAAGGCTGTGGGCCAGTAGAATGCTCGCCGGAAAGCCTTGCTGACCAGCGTGCGTGAGGACGCGTGGTTGTCGCAGATGCCCTTGTGGATCTCCTCCAAGATGTCCTTGCCTTCTTCACGAGGGACGCACTTCATGAGTACTCCAGAAGATGCGCCCGCTTGTAAAGCTTGTCTCCGACGAGGACGTAGGACTTGGCGCGGCGGACGAGTTGTTCGGCTGCGTTCTTGTCGGAGGGGACCTTCGCTCGGCCGAGGTAGTCGATGAAGGGTTGCCTCCGGTCCACGTTGATCATCATGACCTCCGCCCGGTGGTGGATGGGGCGGGGACGTGGTCGGTGGCGCGGCTCCGGGATGGATGGCGCGTGAAGCTCATGGACGAAGACGCCCGGCGGCACTTGAGTGCGGGTAGATCCAAGTTTCGAGAGGACGTCCGCCGCAACGTTGTTGTCGCGGACGATGTGGTGGAACTCGAGACCATAGAATTTGTTCTCGAGCTTGCGGACTTCTAGGCGATAGGCGTCCATGTTCTCCTTGTTGCGGTCCCGGGACTTGATGACTTGGTTGATGACCACCGCGGAGTCGCCGTAGACTAGTAGCCGCTTGATGCCCGGTGAAGCCGCGAGGCGGGAGCACGTGTAGGAGAGCTTCGTACTCGGCTTCGTTGTTTGAGACCTTCCGGAAGATCTGCAGGACGTACTTGAGTTGTTCGCCGTTGGAGAGATCGGGGAGTACCCCTACGCCTACGCCCTCGAGGTTGAGTGAGCCGTCAAAGTACATCACCCAATGCTGCGGTCGCGCGGTGGGAGTAGGCAGGCGGTTCTCTCGCCACTCGCCATGAAGTCGGCTAGTGCTTGCGACTTGATGGTCGTGCGTGGCTTGAAGTCGATAGTGAGGGCGCCGAGCTCGACGGCCCACTTGGAGATTCTTCCGCCGGCGTCTTGGTTCCTCGGGATGTCGCCGAGCGGGTACTCGGTGACGACGGAGACCGAGTACTCCGGAAGTAGTGTCGTAGCTTCCGCGAGGTGATGAGTAGAGCGTACGGAGAGCTTCCGCACGGGGCCGGTAGCGAGCCTTTGATTCGATAGAACCTCGCCGACGAAGTAGACCGGGGCGCCGGACCGGGTAGGCGTGGTCGTCTTCCCTGTCGCTCGACAACGATGGCGATGCGACCACGTGAGTAGTCGCGACTAGGTAGAGCAGAGTTGCTCACCCTTGCGAGGAGCCGTGAGGATCGGTGGCTTTGACAGGAAGTCCTTGAGGCCGGGCAAGGGCTTGATCCGCCTCCGGAGTCCACACGAACTTCTCGTGATGCTTGAGTAGTTTGAAGAAGGGGGAGGCCCCGTTCTCCTAGCCTCGAGATGAAACCGCCGAGTTCTTCTTCGAGTTCCCTTTCGCGGGCGCTTCTCCTTCGGCGGGTCTTTGAAACCGCCGCAGTTCTTCTTCGAGTTCCCTTTCGCAGGCGCCGGATAGCGAGCCGACGGTGTTGTACGGCTTGCGCTTGCGGTTGGGACCCGAGTAGTTGCTTTGTTGTTGTTGTTGTTGCGGCCGCCTTGGTTTGCGTTGCTGCGCCGCCGCCGCCCCGGTTCTCGCTTGGACTTGCCGCGGATGGCGTCGTATTTGGCGTTGGCCTTGTCCTCTTCATCCGCCCCGGGACGTGATCATGTCCTTGAGGTGGGGGATGGACTGGGGGCGGCGACGACCGAAGTCCTCGAAGGTGCGGCGGTGGTAGAGGCCGTCCCGGGAAGAGGTCGATGACCTCCTTGTCGGTGACGTCGACGACGGTAGCGCGCTTGTCGAAAAAGCGGCGCATGTACTTGCGAGGGTCTCGCCCTCGTTCTCGCTTGATCATGGACGGGTCCATGCGAGTACCCGATCGGCCCATGGCGCCCGCGAAGTTGCTCGTGAACTCGCTCCTTGAGCCGGTCTCACTTATCGATCGAGTGCTTATCGAGCGACTCGAGCCATGTGAGTGGTGCTTGGTCCGGACGAAGGGGAAGTAGAGGCATTTGGTGTCGCCGTTGCCGCCGCCCTTCTCGATGGAGAGGGCGTAGCATCGGAGCCACTGGATGGGATCCTGCTTCGCGTCGTACTTGGTGATCCCCAAAGGCTTGAACTTGTCGGGGAGGAGCAAGTTGCGAAGTCGAGGTGAGAAGGCGGGGAAGCCGTCGCCCTCAGCAGCAGTGGTCGACTTCTTCCGCCGCAGCTCCTCGATCTTCTGGCGAGCGTCGTACCCGCCGTGCGAGGCGCCGGAGGCGTGGGCGTCGCGTGGCCTCGGCCGCCGCGACCGCCGCCGCCTCCGGCTCTCTGTTGGCCCCATGGTTGGAGCCGCTGCCGCCGCCGCCGCCGTCGCCGGGTCGTTGCCGCCGCCACCGGCCGGAGCGCGGTGGGGGACAACTTCTCGGTTGCCTTGGTCTTGCGGGAAGGTCCGCCGGCGTTGGAGCGGCGGCGGTTTGGCTCGGCCGGGAGGTCGGCTCGAGTACGGTTGGGGCCGGCGTTAGCGCTCGCGACTAGTAGCTTCGTTGTCGTGGGGGTTTAGCCGGAGGAGGTTGGTTGACTTTGTTGTCGACCCGCATGAAGTAGGCTTCTTCGGCCGAGCTTGGCGATGACCTCTCCGGCGCGTATGCCCCGAGCCCGGCGTGCGATCGTTGTGATCGACATGAGGCACGCGCTCGGGGGTGGTGTGTACTCGCTCTTGACCGCCTCGAGAGCTTCCGCAAGGTTGCGGATGGGGAGGTTGTCTCCGAGCCGCCGGCGCCGTTCGGGCCGCGCTTCCCCGTTACGTTCGCGTCGAGCGTCCCCGTTGGCGACGGTCTCGTCCGGGCAGGTGCGTGGGCGGCACGCCGTCCGCGGAGATGTCCTCCGTGTACTTGTCCTCGGCCGTGCTCGAAGGTCCGGGGTGTCGCCGGCGACCATGAAGACTTGGCGATCGGGGGTGCCCGGGGCCGGGACTCGCAGGGTGCCACCTCGATTGGTGTATTTGAGTCGGCCGGGTTAGTGGTGTTCCCTCCGGAACGGTAGCGAGTCGATGTAGGCGACGTAGCGTGAGTCTCCCTTTACCGAGGTCGGCGGGCTTGCGGTCCGGCCGCAGACATATCTCCCGCCGGCGTTGATTTTATAACCGCCCCGAGGCCGGCCCCGACAAGGGAAGCTCGGTGGAGTCGTCTTCGGACTCGGGCTCCTCGGTGTCCGACCCGAAGTCGAACTCGTAGTCCGGTTCAAGTAGAACTCGGAGAGAGGGTCGGAGTCCGAGATGCGATCGGGGGACGGCGTCGGAGTCCGAGTTGTACTCGGGCACGGCTCCTTGCCGGCCCGGCGCAAAGTGGGAGCCCCCGCGCGGGCCCGGGCCGAGGACGCGCGGGGCACGCGCGGAGTGCTTGCGTGGTGAGGGGGCCGTCCGCGATGGCCGAGCGGCCCGGCTCGCATGCGATGGCCCATGGCGACGTCGGGTTCGAGTTGGAGACGGACTCGAGCTCGAAGTCAGCGTGGTGGTTGAAGAGCGAAATTTCGCCGAACTTGCCGGCGAGTTCGCCTATGACAACTTCAGGAAGTGTCACGAGGCATGTCTTCGGGTTGGGCTGCATGGTTAGGCGGCGCTGGAAAGAGCCCATGCCATCAGCAGTGCAGACCCAGGCGCCGAAGACGAAGGTGTCGCCGCGGTTGAAGGCGACAGTTGGCTTGAAGTGGACGGAAGCCGTCGAGTTCGCCATGTGATCTCGAGCGAGAGCCCCTACCGGTGCGCCGACCTGTCGGTGTTTTAGACCGGCAACCTACTACGGGGAGTACCCGAAGTAGATGATTATGACTCGCCGAGATTGGTAACTCGAAGGAAGAGACACGTGGCACACAATTTAGACAAGTTCGGGCCGCGAGGTGCGTAATACCCTACGTCCCGTATGCCGCGTAGCTCTGGATTGATAGGGCACGATTACAAGATGGTGCAATGGTGCGCCGTGAGTTGTATGAGAGGAGATTGGATGCTAGAGATCGGTCCCCCGCCTCGCCTTATATAGTCCGGGAGGCAGGGTTACAAGTCGGAGTAGGGAAAGAGTACTAGTCGAGTACGTCTAGGAGTCCTCTATACAAGTGCGGAACATGTACGGCCTCCCCTAACCGAGTACTACTCCCGTGTAGTCCTTGTGCTCCACGCCTTCGGTGCCGTGTAGCGCAAGCCGGTAGTCCCGGGGGCCCACCGAGTAGTCGGTCCCGGTACCCACCGAGGTAGTGGGCCCAGGGAGGTCCATACGACAAAAAGAACCACGAAGGGTTCACACAAATTTCCCCCATTAAAAACCAAGAGCAAGGTCCCGAAAACACACCAATAAAACCACCAAGAGAGGGCTCCGAAGATCACCACCAAGAACAATCGAGAACAACACAACGAAGCCTTGAGGAACCACGCCGAATCATCTATACATACCAAGGAGGTTCATACAAGGTCCAGCTTGCCGCCCGATCATTCAACCCTCTCACAAAATCTCACCATGAAGCTCTCAAGCTAGTCCTATGGAAAACCTAAGAAAATAGGAAGGGAAAATAGGAAAGCAAATGAACTAGGTGTCGTATGGACCTCCCTGAGCCCACTGCCTCGGTGGGTACCAGGACCGACTACTTGGTGGGCCCCTGGGACGACACGGCTTGTGCCACACAGCACCTGATGACGTGAGGCGCAAGGACTACGGTGGAGAAGTACTCGGATAGGAAGTTGTACATGTCCTGTACTGTGCAGAGAACTCCTAGTCGTACCCGACTAGTACTGTCTCCCTGAACCGACTTGTAACCCTGCCTCCCGGACTATATAAGGCCAGGCAGGGACCTCTCTCTCTCATACGCATCATCTTGTAAACACATCCAATCAATCCGTAGCTACGCAACATACGAGACGTAAGGTATTACGCACCTCGCGGACGAACCTCGTCTAAATTGTGTGCCACGTGTCTCTTCCTTCGAGTTACGTATCTCGGCGAGGCCACATTCATCTACCTCGGGTACTCCCCTTGGTAGGTTGCCGGTCTAAAACACCGACAACTGGTGCGCTAGGTAGGGGTTCTCGCCGAAGATCTCATGGCGAACTCGACGGTTTCAATATTCATCAAGCCAAGCGTCGCCTTCAACCGTGGTGACACCTTCGTCTTCGGCTTCCCGGGTCCGCACCGCCGACGGTGCCGCATCCTTTCAACACCGCCTCACCATGATGCCCAACCCGAAGAATAGGCTCGTGACGCTTCCCGAAGTAGTCACGGGCGATCTCACCAGAAAATTCGGCGAAATTTTGCTCTACAACCAACACGCTGACTTCGAGTTTGGATCCGCTTCCAACTCGAACTCGACGTCCCCGTGGGCCATCGTATGTGAGTCGGCTACTAAGCCATCGTGTGCGGACTCCCCACTCCATGAGCACTTCCTATACGGCCTCTCGCAATGTCATCGGGACCCATGCTAAGGCTCTCACCGCGCGCCGAGCCTTCAAGGAGATCGTCTCCGAGTACAACTCGGACTCCAACACCGTCCCCCGCCTACAACTCGGACTCCAACCCCCGTCTCCGCTCCTACTCGGACTCCTACGAGTTCGACTTCGGGTCGGATCCCGACGAGCCCGAATCCGAGAACAACACGACGACCGAGCAACCGCCGGCGTCGGGGACCGCCTTCCGACCCGGTTATAACATCTACACCCGCCGGGGAGATTCGTCTCATCGGCCGGACCGCAAGCCCGCGCACCGACAGACGGAACTCACGCCGCGTCGCCTACCTCGACTCACTTCCCTTCTAGGAGGGAACACCGCCGGCTCTAGCCGAGGAGGATACTCCAACAGAGGTGGCGACTTCGACTCCGGTCTCGGCGCCCCGATTGCCAAGTCTTCATGGCTATCGGTGAGACGCCAGGACCTTCGGTGGACACGCCCGACCGATATCTCGAGGATATCTCGGCAAACGAGTTGTTGCCAATGCACCCGCAGACGAAATCGACGACAACAAGATCGCCCGACATGAACGCAACTGAAAGTGGAACGAACGGCGCCGACGTCTCTATGAGACCCTACCCATACGGAATCTCGCAGGCGCTCGACCAAGTCAAAAATCGGGTGCACACTACCCCGGGCGTGCCTCATGTCTATCACCACGATAGCACGTCAAGCTCGGGGGATGCGCGCGGGAGAAGTCATCGCCAAGCTCGCGGAGGACGCCAACTTTATGAGAGTTGACAACGAGTCGCTCAAGTGCCTCCCATCGAACTCGCCAACCCGACAACAACAAAGCTACAAGTCGCAGTCCAGCTGACAACGGACACAACCGTACTCGAGCGGAACTACCGGCCAACCCCAACCGTACTCGGGCATCGGCCGGCACACGTTCTCATGGTGGCAACAGGTCGGGCGGTAATCGCGATGTCGTTCCTCATCGCGATCCTGGTGGCAGAGGCAGCGGCGGCGGGAGCTCCTCACACGGGGCTGGCAGGAGAGCCGGTAGCGGAGGTGACTGCGGGTGCCGAGGCCACATGAACAGCCATGTCTCCGGAGTCTCACGCGGCGGCTACGATGCCCGCCAAAAAATTGAAGAACTACGACGCAAGAAGTCCTCCACGGCAGGCGACAACGACGGCTTCCCCGCCTTCTCTGCTCGGCTTCGCAATCTGCTTCTCCCAGAGAAATTCAAACCCCTGGGGATCACCAAGTACGATGCGAAGCAAGATCCAGTATAGTGGCTCAGATGCTACGCCCTCTCCATCAAAAACGCCGATGGCAACAACGACACTAAGTGCCTCTACTTTCCCTTCGCTCGGACCAAGCTCCGCTTACATGGCTCGAGTCACTCGAGAAGTACTCGATCGACAAGTGGGACCGGCTCAAGGAACAGTTCACCAAAGCAACTTCGCGGGTGCTATGGGCCGCCGGGTACTCGCATGGACCCGGCAATGGTGAAGGAACCGGGCTAGACCCTATGCAAGTACATGCGGTGCTTCTTCGACAAGCGCGCCACCGTAGTCGACGTCACCGACAAGGAGGTCATCGACCTCTTCCAATGCGTCTCTACCACCATCGCACCTTTGAAGACTTCGGTCGCCGCCGCCCGAGCTCCATCACCCACCTCAAAGACATGATCACCTCCTGGGCCGATGAAGACGACAAGGCTAACGCCAAGTACGACGCCATCCGTGGCAAGAGCAAGCGAGAACATGGGCGGCAACAACAACAACAACAACAACAACGAGGGATCAAGGTGGTCACAGGAAGCAACTACTCGGGTCCTTATCGCAAGCGCAAGCCGGACAACACGGTCGCGCCTATCCGATTGCCCTCGCGAAAGACAACTCGAAGAAGACCTCCGGCGGCTTCAAGGGCGTGCCGAAAGAGAAGTGCCCGTGGCATCCGGATGGCAACCACACTACCGAACAGTGCTACCAACTCGGCGAGCACTCAAAGACACTCCGGAACCACGGCACCCTCATGACAAGAAAGGCAAGAAAAAGGCCGACGAAGGCAACGACGACTTCCAAGAACCCGACATGACGGTGAACATCCTCTTCGGCGGACTACGCAACGGACGGGCTCGAAGGCCACTCGACGGGAAGTCTTGAACATTGAACTAGCGGTCCCAACACCTCTCGGTGGTCGAAGGTACCCATCACCTTCTCCCCGCGCGGATCAATGGACAAGCTTCCCCGAACCAGGGTGATTTCCACTCGTCCCGAAGCCGGTAGTCGTGGGCTCCGGACTCGACAAGGTTCTCATCGACGGTGGAAGCGGGCTCAACGTCCTTTTCACCAAGACCTTGAAGAAGATGAAGTTCGACATCACCCACATGCTCACTAAGAGCACTTCACCTTTCTAGGGCATCGTCCCGGGAACGCGGCTATCCCACTAGGCTCGGTGGTCCCGCCGCTACCTTCGGGGAGACAAGAGAAAACTACCTCACCGAGTACATCAAGTTCGAAGTCGCGTACTTCGAGACTTCCTACCACGCCATCCTCGGCAGACCAGCTATCGCCAAGTTCATGGCGGTACCTCACTACACATACTTGGTACTCAAGATGCCAAGTCCGGCCGGTGTACTCTCGCTACAAGGGGACTTGAAGATATCCTTTGACTGCGACACAGAAGCTGTGGAACTCGCAGCCACAAATCAAGTACCCAACGCAATGATGGAGATCTACGCTGCATCCAAGAAGCTTGCCCCAAGCAAACTCGACATTCCCGAGAAGTCGACAACGCCAACAAGCCTCGGCCACCGAGGAAATGCAAGTCAAGATGATTAACCTCGGGACAGGCGACAACAGCAAGACTACCACCATCGAGGCGGGCCTCGACCCGAAATAGGAAGACGCGCTCGTCGGCCTTCCTCCGGCTAACCGAGACATCTTCGCCCGGAAGTCGGCGGACTTGCCGGGGGTGCCCGTGCACTCGATCGAGCACTCGCTCAACGTCGATTCTAAAGCTACCCCGAAGCGACAACACCTCCGCCGTTTCGCCGACGACAGACGGGATGCCATCAAGAAGGAACTCGCCAAACTACTCGGGGCGGCTTCATCCGAGAAGTCTTCCATCCTGAGTGGCTCGCCAACCCCGTCCTCGTCCGCAAGAAGAACTCGAACGAGTGGAGGATGTGCGTCGACTACACCGACCTCAACAAGCACTGCCCCAAGGACCCCTTCGGGTTGCCGCGGATAGACCAAGTCATCGACTCCACGGCGGGCTGCGACCTGCTCTGCTTCCTCGACCGCTACTCCGGTACCACCGGATCGCTATCATGGAAGAAGACCGAGGAGAAGACCGCGTTCATCACCCCGTTTGACGCGCATCGCTACACGACCATGTCCTTCGGGTTGAAGAACGCCGGTGCTACTTACCACTTACCGGCGAGCTATCCGGAGCCGTTTCAAGAGGCACCTCAACAAGAACGTCGAAGCCTATGTGGATGACATGGTCGTCAAGACCAGAAACTCCAACACGCTCATCACCGATCTTGAAGAGACTTTCGTATCCTTGCGAGAGTACCGCTGGAAGCTCAACCCGAACAAGTGCGTCTTCGGCGTACCGTCGGGAAAACTGCTCGACTTCATCATCAGCCATCGCGGCATCAAAGCCAACCCCGAGAAGATCTCCGCCATCACCAACATGAAAGCTCCCACATGCATCAAAGACGTACAGGAGCTCACCGGGTGCATGGTGGCCCTGAACAGATTCATCTCGAAGCTTGGAGAACGGGGGCTCCCCCTCTTCAAATTACTCAAGCACCAAGAGAAGTTCGCGTGGACTCCAGAGGCAGACCAAGCCCTTGCTCAACTCAAGGACTTCTTATCCAAGCCACCAGTCCTCACGGCTCCTCGCAAAAGCAAGCAGCTACTGCTCTATCTCGCTGCGACTACTCACGTGGTCAGTACTGCCATCGTCATCGAGCGACAGGAAGACGGCCACGCCTACCCGGTCCGGGCCGACCGGCCTACTTCGTCGGCGAGGTCCCGTCGGAATCTAAGGCACGCTATCAACCAGTACGAAGCTACTATATGCAGTGCTCATCACCTCGCGGAAGCTACAACACTACTTCCAGGAGTACTCGATCTCCGTCGTCACCGACTACCCGCTCGGCGACATCCTACGGAACCAAGATGCTACCGGAAGAATCTCCAAGTGGGCGTCGAACTCGGAACCCTCAACATCGACTTCAAGCCACGAGCGACCATCAAGTCGCGCAGCACTAATCAACTTCATGGCAGAGTGGCGGGAAAATCGGTTACCAACTCCAACCGAGCGCCCGAGCACTAGGTAATGTACTTCGACGTCTCGCTCAAGCTCAAAGGCGCAGGTGCAGGGGTACTATTGATTTCCCCAACGGCGAACAACTCAAGTACGTCCCGAAGATCTTCCGGAAGGTCTCAAACAACGAAGCCGAGTACGAAGCTCGCTACACGGGCTCCGCCTCGCAGCCTTCACCGGGCATAAAGCGACTACTAGTCTACGACGACTCCGCAAGTGGTCATCAACCAAGTCAACAAGTACCGGGACCGCAACAAGGAGAACATGGACGCCTACTACTTAGAAGTCCACAAGCTCGAGAACAAGTTCTACGGAGCCTCGAGTTCCACCACGTTGTTCGCGACAACAATGTTGCAGCGGACGTCCCGTCGAAGCTTGGTTCTACTCGCGCTCAAGTACCAGCGGGTGTCTTCGTCCACGAGCTTCACACGCCATCCATCCCGGAGCCGGCACCGATGACCACCGATCCAAAGCACCTCTCCCCGGTACCGGCCGGGAGGACATGATGATAGATGTGGACAACCCTTCATCGACTACATCCGTGAGCAGAAGGTTCCCATGGACAAAAACTTGGCCGAGCAACTCATCCGCCGCGCCAAGTCCTATGTCCTAGTCGGAGACAAGCTCTACAGGTGGGGCGCATCTTCTGGAGTACTCATGAAGTGCGTTCCCCGAGAAGAAGGCAAAGGCATCTTGGAGGAGATCCACAATGGTGTCTGCGGCAACCACGTGTCTTCACGCACACCGGTCGGCAAGGATTTCCGACGAGCTTTCTACCGGCCCACGGCTCGGGCGATGCCGAACAACTCGTCGAAGGTGCCAAGGGTGCCAATACTTTGCCAAGCAACAACACGTCCCGCCTACAAGCTAGTCACCATACCACCAACCCGTGCCTTCGCCCGCCGGGGGGCTCGACATGATTGGGCCTCTTCCGACTACGCCAGGAGGATTCAACAGAGTCTTGGTGGCCATCGACAAGTTTACCAAGTGGATCGAGGTCAAGCCGGTCACATGCCCCAAGGCCGACAGAGTACTCGACTTCTTGGATGAACTCGTGCACCGATATGGACAACCCTATTGCATCATCACGGACACGGGTTCCAACTTCAACAATGACCGAGTTCTAGGAGTACCGCGAGAACGCCGGGATCGACGTCCGATATGTCTCGCCGCCCAACCACGGGCTAATGGAAAAGTCGAGCGTGCCAACGGGATGGTACTCGACGCTCTCAAGAAGCGGCGGCGCACGATGCTGCCAACACCAAAGGAGGCAAGCGGATCAAGGAACTACCCAATGCACTCTGGGGGCTGCGTACTCAACCCTCCAAGCCGACGGGACAGTCGCCATACTTCCTGGTCTACGGCTCTGAAGCTATTCTCCCTGCCGACGTCATGTGGGATTCACCAGCAGTAGAGCAATACGACGAAGGCATATCTGAAGATAGCAGGCGAGTTGATATCGACGGACTCGAAGAAGCTCGTTGTGCCGCCCTCGTCCAATCGCAAGGTACCTCGAGGGTATCTCGACGCTACCATGATCGCAACGTCAAGGAACGCTCCTTCAACATTGGTGATCTCGTCCTCCGCCGTATCCGAACACGGAAGGACTACACGAGCTCATCTCGCCATGGGAAGGTCCCTTCACGCTTGCAAAGGTGACCGGACCGGGCTCGTATCGCATCCGGACTCTTGAAGGCGAAGACGTCGGCAACTTGTGGAACATCGACCGGCTCGTCGATTTTACGCCTAGTCTCTCGACTACCCCGGGGGCTCAAGTCTACATGACTACTCCAAGACCCCTTCGCCGTAAGCGGCCTCCGGGTCCGGGCACTAGTCTCTAGACTACCCTACTCCAAGATCCAATGTTAACGGCTACTAACGGATCTCGGGCCGCTCGTAGCGTCAAAGGACTCTAGCGACAGCCTATCAAGAGACCATGTACTTCTAGATGCTTGACATATGTCGCCGTACGGCCGGGAGGTTCCCTCAATCGGTCAACCAACGGAGCAATCTTCGGCCCGCCCGGATGAGGCACCGGCGGCCTTGCAATGGGAAGTGCGTCTTCTTCAAGTTCTTTGAGTCGTCCCCGCAACTTCTCACAATCTTCCTTCACCTTCTGCAGAGATTTATAGCGAGTTGACAAGATCACGATCCAAGGAAATCCGAAGCTCCTTGTGCATATTACACTCATGGGCCACCGCTTATATTCGTACTCAAGTACCTCGCGGGCATCCTTCTCTCGGTAGAAGAGGTTCTTCATGTCGACTTCTGATGCCTTCAGCTGTTCTACCCGAGCCTCAAGATCTGCAAACAACTCAAAGGGAGATGTCAGACTACTACAGGGTACTCGCAATAAGTACTCGACAAGGCGACATCGACATACCTTTGCTCTTCGGCGCGGCGACTTATTCTTGCGCACCGGCTCATCGCTCTTCGCCCGCATATATTGTACTTCATTATGGTATTGGGCGATGGCACCATCAAGCTTTGACCGGAGCATGGCGGAGTGCTTCCCGGCCTTGGCGAGCTCTTTCTCCAGGTGATTCCGCCCGCAGCACCGCATCGCCATACCCCCGGAGCGTTTCGTACTTCTATCGGAAACTCTCCACAACATCCTGCAGCAGACAACACTCATTACTCAGGTACTCAACACTTGAGGCAGATCGACTATTCAAGGGTACTGATAACTTACCTTCATCCATTGCTAGGCCCGCCGCATCGCCTCCAAGTTGTGCGCTACTACCGCCGGTCGACAAGGTCGTCCGCCGAAGCTCGAGTCCACCACGACTAGTCGCGACGCCCTCGGACATCGGCGCGAACGGATCGGCTCTTCATCCCGAATTTACGGTGAACGGACGACTACTTCCGTGCTTGACTCGGTAGAACATCGTCATGCAACTCTTCGGCCACCCCGGGGGCTACTCCGCCGGCTATCTCTACCGGCTCGTTGCGCACCGGCGGCCCACTTCGGCTTCGGGATAGCCGGCGGGGATGGTGTTTCCCTCGACTTCGCCCCCGTCAACATAAGACACACGAGATCGGTTTCCGGGGGCTACAACTACTACTCGAGGAAGGTAGTGTATTCACCTTCTATTATGCCGGCCCCGCGCAGCGTAGCCTCTACGGCCGGCACCACGGTCTCGGCCCGGGGGGAGGGGAGCGGACTCCTCGGCAGCCAGGGCGCGGAAGCTTCTTCGGCCCGCCGCCGTGCCGGGTTCATCTCCCTCCCAGACAAGTCCGTCGATTTCCTCGCACAAGACATAATCGGTGGTCAACCAAGTAAGACTACCAAGCTACATGTACTACTCGGGAAAGATCTTCACTTACAAGCTTGACCGAACAACGATCACGGTCGGAGCGCCAAGTATGCCGGCGATGTCGACAAGCCCGGCTTCGGCGGGCGCCTCCTCTTCGGTTTGAGCCGTTGTCGGTTCTTCGGCCAGCCAGCAGCCGCGGTCGGTTCCGTCCTCGCTCTCGACGACCGGCGCCGCGGCTCGACAATGTAGTCGACCGCTGTGTCAATTGCGACACGAGTTCTTCTATGGTGGGGGCTGGACCGCGGCTTCTTTCAGCCGGCTCTCCCATTGTCTCCCCGTCGCCTTCGTCCCCTTGGTCTACGGGGTCAGAAGGCGGAATCTCCTGCAAGCACTCGGAATTCAGTTGTCAGCATACACAACATTGCAAGACAAGTACTTGACTACTCTACTTGAGGAACATGCCTCTTGAGACGTAGTCTCGGTGATCTTCAACTTTTTCGCAACACGCTTGCGTGCTGCGTTGTGCGGCCTCCTCGGCGGCATAGGCAGACTAGCCTCCAAGCTAGTTGGAGGATCGTGGATGAGGGGCATGTTGGGCGCTCCGTGGTGGCCGAACCTCGGACCGCGACTCGGAACCGCTCCCGAAGAGTCTCCTCATCCTCCTCGTCGGATGTATATTCGATGACGACGGTGTCGTCACCTTCGCCGACTTCGCGGCACTCCTTGGCTTTGCCTTTCTCCTCTTTCGGGATATTTACAAGTCGGGGGAGGCGAAGCCGCTCGTAGACAAACTTTACAATGTCATCCCGCAATAAGTACATTGGGTGAGCATGACTACTACCACACAATCGCACTCGAACACCGAGTTCGGCTACCGACTTCGTTCGGCGGATGAGCCGCGGAGTACTCGGGGACCGGGCGGGGGCGTGTACGGCGGCATGTCCTTGAAGATCCCGCCCGGCCTCTCGACGATGTCGTCATCATCGATCTCACCATCGGGCATCCGCGACTTGTCGTCCTCGCCGGTGTACCGGTAGCCGAGGGTGTCGCGAGCCATCGGTGGCTGCACCCTCCTCTTCGTGAAGCCGAAGGCCACGTGTTCGACCCTCGCCCTCATCTTCTCTCAAAGCCTTAATCTTCGCAGCGGCTCGGGTAGTTGAATACCCTCTCGCATAGTCCGCTCCGTGTTCCACCGGGGCCGATGCTTTGGTCGCTTCCCGCTCGGCTTCGGCAGCTCCGAGTGGTGGTTGGTGATGTAGAACCATTTCGACTTCCGAGTTTTGGTTGGAGTCAATCAGCTTGTACGCCAAGTATTGCTCGACGGCGTCTTCACGCATTTGGATGCCAACCCCCTCCGACTACTCTTGGGTCGTTGGCGCTCGGCCGGGGCTTCACGCGGAAGAACTTTCGAACAAAGCACCCGGTGGGGCTTGATCCCCGAGAAAGCTTCGCGAAGTGGACGAAGACGGAGACGTGGAAAATTCCATTGGGGTTCAAGTTTAGGTACTCGATACCGTAATAGTCGAGAAGACCTTTGAAGAAGTCGCTCGCCGGGGAGGGCCAACCCGCGCTCCACGAATCGGACGAACATTGGGATCCCGTCGGGGGTTCTTCTCCATCGGATACGGGTCTCCCGCGGCGGCGCGCCACATGTCCACCTCCTTCTCCCGAGGAAACCGCCGCCGGCAGCCGCCAACGAGTCCTCAATCTTTGCCTTGGATTTCTTCCATTCCTTGTTTGGATTCGGGCGCGGAGGAGATGCGGCGGTGTTGACCCCTCGGCGGATCCGCCGCCTCTTCACGGGACCTCTTTTTCCCGGCGGCGATCTTCATGCTCTTCGACGAGGATGGCTTCATTCTCCAAATGCAGCGGGTCTTCACTCGCATTCGCTCGGGGGCTGCGGCGGAGGCAAGCAGCGGCGGCGCGCGTGGATCTGCAGTCTACGGCGCGGTGGCAGTGTGCACAGGCGGCTACCTCTTAGCTAGATTTGTTTCGAGTGGCTGCAAATACGAGGGATGAAAAACCCTAAGGGTTTCGGCTTCTATTTATAAGTCAACCAGTGGCTCCGCAACGACCAGATGGATATGTATCGACAACTGACTCAACGGCGACCGCCTGACCCTTCAACTTCCAGTAGTCGACGCGCTCAGTCTTGGGGGCTTGGCTACATCTACCGAACTCTCTCGAATGGCGACAAGATTCAAGAGCAACTCAGGACACATTCTACATTCAAGATGACTCTTCAATTCGAGAGGAAGTACTCGACTCAAGGCTCGAGGGCTCCGTGCCATGTGTGCTTTGGTTTTTTCTCCGGATTTTCCGGATAATCTTGTCGAACTTGATTGACCCTCACCTAGAGTCTACAACTCAACCTAAGGCTCGGGGGCTACTCCAAATGGAGTGCGATTTTGCAATTGCACTTCCATATAAATTTCGGCTTCAAGACAACGCGAGTATTATTGAAGACCTTCAAGAGGAGAACTCGGGGACGCTTGGAAACTACTCGAGAAGACTTCAAGATTACTCAAGGATCGAGCTGGAGTACCTTTCGGCCTCGAGATGCTTCAAGTATTCTTGAGGACATTTGGCTTGTAGTACTCGGGGACACCCGAGGACTACTTGTCGAGGTCATCAAGACTACTCGAAACTATCCCGCTCGACTACAAAGTACTCGGGGGCTTGTCGTATGGACCTCCCCGGGCCCACTACCTCGGTGGGTACCGGGACCGACTCTCGGTGGGCCCCCGGGACTACTCGGCTTGTGACACACGGCACTTGATGGCGTGAGGCGCAAGGACTACGGTGGAGAAGTACTCGGATAAGAAGCTATACATGTCCTATACCGTGTAGAAAACTCCTAAACGTACCCGACTAGTACTCTCTCCCCCGAACCGACTTGTAACCCCGCCTCCCGGACTATATAAGGCGAGGTAGGGACCTCTCTCTCTCTATCATACGCATCATCTTGTAAACACACCCAATCAATCCAAAGCTACGAAGCATACAGACATAGGGTATTACACACCTCGTGGCTCGAACTCGTCTAAATTGTGTGCCACGTGTCTCTTCCTTCGAGTTACCGATCTCGGCGAGGCCACATTCATCTACCTCGGGTACTCCCCTTGGTAGGTTGCCGGTCTAAAACACCGACACTAGGGTTCCAAGAGACGGCTGCCATCCTCTCACCACTTGGGTTATATGGAGGTAAGCCAAAAGTCTAAAATACCCTTACTTAATAACTAGGGATACAAGCCCCTCAAGGGAGGTTTTGGAAGTCTTCGATTTTCTCCATCGGATGGATGCCCGGTGACCACACCCCCGCTTAGCCTCGATGCAAGCCATGCGATCCCGATGCGTGTCCTCTCGCTTCAATGATTCGGATCGCGCTCGCCGCACACCGGTCGACGGGTGCTCCTCACCGCCGACCGGTACCCACCGGTCGACCGGTCCGGGAGCCGTTGTCGCTCCGTCTTCGGCTCTTCGGTCATGGCTTTGTGGATCAACCAAGGAACCCGGTGGTTTTCTCGGTGAACTACCGGAAACCCCGCGAACTCGGTGTAGCCTCCGCCAATCGCCACTCATGACTCGGCTCCCACGTAGTCCCGGCTCGACCTTGGTTTTGAGGCTCAACCAAGAAATCGTCCATGACTTCATATTGTTGTTCATGCCACCATGCGGCCCACACTTGACCCCGCCGGCCACCGGTCCCTCGAATGAAGCCTACTTGTCTTCTCCACACCCGGAGGCCTCACCGGCCACAACCTTTCGCGCTTGTTCTTCACATGCACCAACACCATTCAAGTCGCAACCCGCACCCGCAATACTTAGCCAAGAATCAGTCCACACAACATTGTCAATCACTCATCACACCAGGAAGTGTAACACCCAAAAATTCCATCACAATAAAATATTGCTAGCAACATGGTTTAGTTTTTATTTTCTAAGGATTTAATAAATTTGAATAAATAAATTTGCCTTTAATTAAATTAAACAACATTTAAACAATTAGAATCACCCAAGTGTTTGCGCATCATTTGGTATGCATAAGATTTTGTTTGTGGTGTGGTTTTAAAAGTCTTAAAATATTTGTGAAAAAGTCTTAAAAATATTTGTGAAAAGGTTTGTGAAAATTTGTGAAAGTTTGAATTAAAAAGGTGTAAGAGATTTGTGTTAAAAAGGATTTGAAAAGAAAAGAAAAAAGAAAGAAAAAAAGAGAAACCAAACCCTTTCCCAACCCAACCCACCGACCCATCCTCCCTCCCCTTCTTTCTTACCCGCGGCCCACACTTTCCTTTTCTTTTCCCCCCGCACCGCCCACATCTTTTCCGGCCCACCCGCGGCACACCTTACCCTCTCCCTCTCTCCGGCCGGGCCGACCGGTGGGACCCACCCGTCGCCCTCCTTCCTCAACCTCCGGTGCCCCCATCTCCACCATGACCGCGTTGCGCCGCCCGTCATCGGCGCCCCTCGCCGCTTCCCCTCCCTCCACAAGTGCGCCATAAATGCACCGGCGCCGCCGCCTCTTTTCCCCCCCTTCCCGAAACCACCGCACCACGGCTCCACCGAGCCCCGCCGCATTAATGGTGGCCGCCCGAGCTTCCCCTTCCACCGCCTCGGCCGCGCCCCCTCCCCTTCCTCCTCCACCCTATAAAAGGTGCGCCGGACCTCCCTGCTCCTCCCGCACCACCTCCTCACCCTTTCCTCGCCCCGCGCCGTCGCCGCCCGGGAGCTTGCCGCCGCAGTCCGCCGCACCACCCCGATCTACCTCCTCGGCGCTCCTTCCTCCCCGTTCAAGTGTGACAACCCCACCCGAGACAATTTCGTACTATCGCCTAAACCACTCCATTTGGTCATTAAGCGATAATAAAGAATACCCATTGAGTGTTGCCGGGTTAATGCTCGGTAAATCACTTGACAACACGGAGAGGATCGAACTATGCATTAAAACTCCCACGAGGGAGAGTCCGGAGTGCCTTACAAATTAACATCAAATCCCCGTAGGGTCCATTATTACAAACATAGTTCTTTGACATGAAAGAAAATGGTTCAAAGTTTATTGATAACGGCGGAAGTTAACTAAACGGTTCGATCACATCATAGGAGGTCTGTCCATGATGCAATCACTCCTCGTCATCCACCCATTCCGGCTCCCGGACGGGTGGAAGTTCTCCGGCCACACATCACATGCATTACCTAGAAACAACATTTATAAAGCAAGACCGAGTATACTAATACTCAAAGAAGACTTACCCGTCTAAAAGAAAGACTTTACCTCAAATCGTGCATGGCTTTTGGCTTGTGGGTTTGTTTGCCAAAAAGCTACTAAGTAGTGAATCCTTATTTTTAGCTCAAGTTCTAGTAGAGTTATCATAACTAGATAAGTAACTATTGCAATCAAAGTTGTACAAACAATTAATCAAAGTAAGAATCTTCACAAAGTTCCATCATAAAGGAATATCATGGCCAGTCGGGTAAGTAGTCTCAGATGACGGTGAGAGGCCGACAATCGATTGATTCAAAAACCTTGCAAGGTGGACCTAAACACACGGGAGGTGCCCTCACTAAGAGTTCACCAACCAGGAGGTTCCCGTCATTCTTCGGTTTGGGGATAATAGCTCACAGCCTTAAGTACAAGGTTTATCCGGGCTACGCCACGAAGGTCACCCGGCCTCACGCATGCACTCGGGTGGCGAGCCCGGGCCGCAACCCTAAGAGTAGTGATATTAAAACCCCGTACCACCTCATTTAGGTACTAGGCTTACCGTGCCCATTTCCGACAAGTGTTTAGTACTTTCAAATACTTAACCAACGAATCCATTGGACCGGAGCCCAAATCCCATGTTCTTACCACATGAGCAATCCATTTAATCAATATGGTGATTCCATAAAGGAGATCCTATTCTCGCGAGTGACGAACATCACTCGACTTGTACCGGATCCTTATAGCATAGCAACTAGCGTAACATAGGCTAGTAAAAACAATCAAAAGGGGTAGTCAAGGATAATGCATCTAAGTTTTCATTCAACTCCCGAACGTAAATGCACATAAGATAACCGGAAGTAAATTCGAAGTTTAAAGAAACATATAGGTTAATGAATAAACCAGGGCTTGCCTTCGTCAAGACAAGAAGACACACAAACTTCCGGACTTTGGTCCGGGTCCGCTCTATGGTCACGTAGTGCACGTCTCCTCCTACTCCCTCGTCCTCGTCGGCCCGGCACAAGCGTATAGCTACCGTCGGGGACTTCTACACGGGGAATGCAATGCAGCGATTAGGAGGTTGATTAATTTAATTTAATTCAAAAACAGTACCAAACAGCCACAAGGAGTGTGAGGTTTGTCATATTCACCTTAAGAAAAGTATTTAAACATTTCTCCTTTTAAAGATAATCAAAAAGCTTATTTAGTCTTCTCTTTAAGAGGATTGTGTGCACATCTATTAACGAACATTTAATTTCAATACAAACAAGCAGGGAATTTACTTTTGTACCACCATTTTACTTTCCCAACTCATTTCCTTAACTTATGCACTAGAGAGAGTATTTTCCCTATTTTTTCCTTTACTAGATTAATCTAGTTTGCACTCTTTTAATCAATTGAATACATATCAAACTTATCCAACAGTACTCCACTGGTCCTAATGACCAGGAGGCACACCTCCGGACAGCAAGCAACCGATTTGCACCAATGAATTTAAGTGCACATAAATGAAAGCTTTTCTAGCTAGTAAAAAGAGGATTAATGCATAACAAAATAATTATAACAGAAATGAACCCAAGATTTCTCCTACACATACTCCGGCCTAAAACAAGCCTAAGTAACCAACAAATACACCTAGAGCTATTATAGATCTTGATCTATGCATTTATGAATAAAAGCAAGACTAAATTAGGAAATGATATTTATAACGAGAGATAAAATCATGATAAATTCACCAAGGGTGTATTTTGGCATCACATGACAATAGACGAAGTTGGGCTCAAAAATAAATATATTTGAAGCTATAAAAATCATCTAGGCAAATTTCTCAACTCACAATATGATTTATATAAAAAAGAGGTCTTCAAGTAACTTTGTGCAATTTTTGGCACAGAACCTAAACATGCTACTTCCCACAACATATCCAAAATCCACCTCAAGATCATGTGTGGATTTTGCGTAATCACAGATCTAGGTATTTTTCAAGCAAAAACTATAGCTCAAAAGTATATACATATTTGGAGAAAGTTGTAGTTCTTGTTACACCGAGCACAACAAAATTGAGTTTGCTATTTTTGGATTTTTCTACGATTTTTAACCGATTTTACAAGTTTCGCCGGATCACACAAAGGGGATAGAATCTTTATGCACTTAGGTCCCCGGAAGTTTTAAACCCTTCACCGAAATGCCCTCGGTCCCCTCCCCACTACACCCGACGGCGGGGGCACGCTCGCCGGCGGCGAGGTGAGGCACGGGGAGGCAAACAAGCGTCGGGGAGGTGCAATTGGGCTCACCGGCGATCGATTGGGGGTGGAGGTTCGGCGGGGAGGTCACCGGTTGAGGACCATGTGTGGTTCGAGGACCGGTGGATGGTCGCTTCCTTGTGTGATGAGTGATTGACAACGTTGTGTGGACTGATTCTTGGCTAAGTATTGCAGGTGCAGGTTGCGGCTTGACTCGTGTTGGTGCAGGTGAAGAACAAGCGCGAAAGGTCGTTGCCGGTGAGGCCTCCAGGTGTGGAGAAGACAAGTAGGCTTCGTTCGAGGGACCCGGTGGCCAGTGGGGTCAAGTGCGGGCCGCATGGTGGCATGAACAGCAAGATGAAGTCGTGGACGGTTTCTTGGTAGAGCCTCAAAACCAAGGGCGAGCCGGGACTACGTGGGAGCCGAGTCATGAGTGGAGATTGGCGGAGGCTACACCGAGTTCGCGGGGTTTGCAGTGGTTCACCAGAAAACCACTAGGTTACTCGGTTGAGCCACAAACCGAGGTCGAAGACTCGACGAGGAGGTGCGGCCACCCAGGCCGGTTCAACCGCCCAGGAGGGGCGGTCGGACCGCCTGGGGCCGGTCGGATCTCCCGGGCCGCCTAACCGCCCGTGGGGGCGGTCCTAACCGCCCGGCCGCCGACGCCGAGAAGCTTCGAAGCGGAGGACACGCGTCGGGATCGCAAGGCTTGCGTCGAGGCTAAGCGAGGTTGCGGTCGCCGGCATCCGTCCGATGGTGAAGACATGAAGACTTCCAAATCCGCCCTCGAGGGGCATGTATCCCTAGTTATTAGTGAAGGGTAGTTTAGTCTTTTGGGTGCCTCCATATATACTCATTGGATGGGTGGATGGCAGCCAACTCTTGGAACCCTAGCTCATTTGTTTTTCCATTTTCGTTCTCCATTTTCCTTAGGATTTTAGAGGACTAGCTTGAGAGCTTCATGTGAGATCTAGAGAGAGGGATGGATGTTTGGGTGGCAAGCTAGACCTTGTACGAACCTTTCATGGCATGTATAGAAGGTTTGGCGTTGTTCATCATGGTGGTTTTCCCGTCTCTTTTGTGTTGATTTTCGGAGCTCTTTGTTGGCGGTGTTTTGAGGACGATTTCTTGGGGTTTTTGGTGGGTGTCACATATGAGGTTCTTGTGCCTCTTTGGCTGGTGAGTTTGCTCCCAAATCTCCTTTGAATCGGACTCGATTTGGTGGTTTCTCGAGTTGGGCGAGTTCTTGACCTAGAGAAGCGATTTCTTCGATTCCTCTAGATTGTGAGTGTTTCGGGTCGATTCCTTTAAGGTAGAGGTTGCCCCGGGAGGTAACCCGGCTATTCCCGAAGTTTTGCCGCAATCCGTGGAGTGATTCGGGAGATCGGGCGCGAGGAAGTTGAGGTTTGACCCGCGGGCTCATTTTCCGGAAGGGGCGGTCTAACCGCCCGCGGGGGCGGTCTAACCGCCCCGGGTGTTTCCGTGTCGAAGTTTTGTTTCACCGGATTTTCCTCTATGAGTTTGTTCGCCTTGATCGAGAGGAGCGTCCGGGTGAAATTTGGGGTCGTTCTCGTCCGGTTTTCTAGGTGTTCTTGGTTGGAGTTCGTTGCCGGGTACGGGAGGTTAGACCGCCCCCGGTAGCCGGTCTAACCGCCCGTAGGCCCCCGGGTGAAGTTTTGGTTTTCGCCAAGATTTTTCGGTAGCTAGCATGGCCTTGACCGGATATCTTTGTTGGTGAAACCGGGGTGAGTTTTGGTGCTCGGAAGAGGCGTTTCGGAGGATTTCTTGGTTACTGTGTGGAGGCGGTCTAACCGCCCCCTATACCCGGTCTAACCGCCCCCCCTCGGTTAGTCGGCTTTCGAGTTGTTTCCGCCGTCGTCGTTCGCGTGTGTGTTGTGGTTCTTTCGGTAGAGTTTGCTCCTAGGACCAGTAGCACTCCGGTGGCTACGTGGTTTTGGCAAACGGAAGGTAGAAGTGCGGAGCGTGTGATTTCGGGGGTTCGACCGAGCTAGCTCGTCTTGTCGGAGTTTCAATCTCCCTCGAGAAGAATTTTTATCGGCTCCCATTCACTCCCCCTCTCTCGGTCGCCTAATCGGTCCTTCAAGTGGTATCGAGCCGGTTCGGGTCTTTGTTGACTCTAACCGCCTAAGATCCAAGGATGGCGTACCGAGAACGGGGGTTCGGGTCCTCCACACTTCGATGGCAAGAACTACCGGATGTGGAGCAAGCGGATGGGTGCTTTTCTCCGCGGAAAGGGTCGGATCCTTTGGGATGTCACGGTGGACACAGGGCTATGTCCAACCGATGGACTTTCTCGCTCCGAGATCGAGGGACGGATTCGACGCCAACAATAAGGCGGTCAACTACTTGTTTCGTGCTTTGTGTCGGCCCCGAGTTCGATCGGGTGCACACCGAGCACTTGGCTTGTAGGATTTGGGCCGTGTTGAAGGAGGCTCATGTTGGGAACGCCCGGTGTTCGAGCACGGATGTATGCGACCTACGGAGAGAGTACGAGAACTTCACTCATCTCCCCGGTGAGTCCATCGATGCCTTGTTTCGAGAGGTTCACGGTGGTTGTGAACAACATGAGGGCCAATGTGGATGTGCACCCGTACGATGATCATGATAGAGCGGTCAAGCTCTTACACTCTTTGGATCGTATGATTTGGGGCGGAAAGTTCGAGGCCATTGTGGAGTCGGAGAAGTATGACACTCTGACGGTGAACGAGCCGTTCTCAAAGCTCAAGTCGGCCGAGGTGGATAGGGGCATGATCGCCAAGCTTGAGGGACCGACCGATTCCCATAGTCTTGCCCTCGTTGGTGGTTCCAAAGGAAAGGCTAACTCTAACCCATCCACTAGGATGTTCTCCTTTTCCTCTTTGATGTCTATGCCAGATGAGGAGTTTGATGACCTTGGAGAGGATGAGCTGGCGCTGTTGACGAGGAGGTTCGAGAGGCTGCACGAGAACCGGGTGAACATGAGGAGGAACACGAGGACGTGCTTCCAATGCGGCAAGCCGGGATACTTCGTCGCCGACTGCCCGGAGAAGGTCGAGAACAAGGACAACTACAAGCACAAGTCGAGGACGGATGGCAAGTACCGGTCGAGGCGCGACCACAAGAACAAGCACAAGAACAAGTACAAGGACGGGCGACGGTCGAGGAAGAAGGAGAGCCGAGGCAAGGCCCGAGCGATGGTTGGAGCGAGCGACGTCGACTCCTGGGGCTCCGCGTACTCCACCTCGAGCTCGAGCAAAGAAGAAAGACGAGGGTGGTCGTCGCAAGAACAAGAAGTCATCCAAGAACCTGAGCGGGCTGAGCTGCTTCGCGAGAGACGGCTTCTGTACCATGGCGCTGAGCTCCGCAGCAAGAAGAGCACACAGAGCGACTCGGACTCTGAGTCCGACGACGAGGTGCGTGATGAACTTCCCTTCTTGCGCCAGGAGAATGAGAGGCTTGGCTCTTTGCTTGATAACCGTGATGACATGCTTAGAGAGGCCAAGAAAATGAGAAAAGAGCTTAGGGCTTCACTCGAGGATGCTAGGACTAGAGTGGCTGAGCTAGAGACACAGGTGCTTGATAGCAAGCTTGAGATTGATTCCCTTAAGGCTAGCCCTGTTGTTTTGGATGAGAATGATTGTCTTGATTGCTCCATATTTCTTGCCGATCTTGCTTTGTTTAAGGAGAAGCATGCCTCCAAGTGTGAGGAACTAGATGTGCTTAGGGTTGAAGTGGCCGAGCTTAAATCTAGACCGCTTTGCTAGGTGCTTGCACTTCTTGCCCTGTTTTGCATGCTAAGATTGATGAGATGCATGCCTACACTAGTTCACTTGAGGCTAAATTGAAGGAACCCATGCCTACATCATGCTCTACCTGTGAAATGCATGCATTGAAAAATTTGGAACTTGCACATTATGTTGATCGTTTGCAGGATGAGAATGATGACTTGAGGAAGTTGATGGGTTGGTTGTCCGGTCATGAGCCTCAGTTGAGGATGATGATCGAGGCGTTTAAGAGGCAGGATGGTGAGGGTCTTGGGGCAAACAAGGTTGGTGAGGGAAGTGGAGAGAATATCCCAGAGCCACCAAAAACCCACCACAAAAATGATTTCCCTCCAAAACCCAACCATCTTAGGAACCGACTAGACACAACCCCAGCTCCACCTATATTTCCTACACCCACAAATGATCTCCGAAGGCCTATCAAGTTTGTGGGCACTTCCGGGAAAGTGTTCTTTGGGAAAGTGAGTGAAAAGGCTAGTGAGGAGAAATTGGTGGAGGAGTTGAGTGGAGAGAAACCAAGTGAGCAGCCCCAATCCAAGCCTAAACATAAGCTTGTGAGATTCCGTTGTGGCCATTGTGGGAAAGAGGGTCACAAGGATGAGTTTTGCTTCAAGAGGAAGCGGGAAGAGAGGATGGCAAAGGAGTGGGCGAACAAGGATAGGTACAACCCTTCCCATGGTGTACCTAAGCCTCGTATGCCACTGCCCAGGGGTACAGCTGTGGTGAGAAGTGTTCCGGCATGGGGAGATGCGAGTTCCCGCAGCCGAGGAGCAGTTCTGGAGGGGGCGGTCAGACCGGCCTGGCTAGGCGGTCAGACCGGCCCAGCCCAGAGGGGGGCGGTTAGACCGGCCTGGCTAGGCGGTTTAACCGCCCCCCCAGAATTCTGGGCGGAGTGGTTTTCGAGGTGGTGAGTCGAGAGGTTTCAGGTCTGGAGGTGGAGTTGCTGGTGGTTGGTCTGGAGAGACAGCAGGTGGTCAGTTTGCTAGGCATTCTCCCCCTCGAGTTCACTACGGGGATGGGAGGAGTCGTAGCTTTGAGAAGGAGAGGAGGGACGGTCCACGGGTTGTCTTCCGTGGTTTTGGTCCTCCTCCAGGCAGTGAGGGGTGGTTTCCTCGGAGTGGTTACCGAGGTGGTGTTCGTGGTGGTAGTTATGGTAGGAAAGATGGCTTGATGTGTGCTAACCCCACTTTCGAGCAAATGGCTCGACATTGGTTTTCCTTTTTTGGTACTAACCCCAGTGCCGAGTCGTTTGTTCGCTCACGTGCTCATTTTTGAATTTCAGGTGGGAGACTTGAAGAACATTTGGTTGATTGACTCCGGTTGCTCGAGGCATATGACCGGAGACAGGGGTGGTTCTCAAGTCTTGTCCCGGTGGTGACGAAGAGGTACATCACTTTTGGGGACAATGGGCGTGGGCGTGTGCTTTCAGAAGGTGAGATCAAAGTGAGTGACAAGATCACTCTGAGGTGTGTTGCTCTTGTTCAATCGGCGGGGGTACAATTTGCTTTCGTGTCCCGCTTGTTGGATGAGGGTTTTGAGGTGTTGTTTCGGCCGGGTGGTTCTCGGATTGTGGACTCTCGAGGGGACCTTGTCCGTATGGTCGTTCCCGAGGGTCGGGTGTTTCGTGCTGATTTTTCTCGGCCTTCGGGTGTGGAGCGTTGTTTCTTGGCCGGGTCTTCGAGTGAGTTGTGGAAGTGGCATAGGAAGTTGGGTCACTTGAGCTTTGACCTTTTGTCTCGCTTGAGTAAACTCAATTTGGTCCGAGGGTTGCCACGGTTGAGAATTGAGAAAGAGTTGGTTTGTGCTCCGTGTAGGCATGCCAAGATGGTGGCCTCTTCTCACCCGCCTCTCACCGATGTGATGACCGAGCGTCCATGCGAGCCGCTCCATATGGACCTTGTTGGCCCGGCTCGTGTGCGATCCGCGGGTGGGAAGTGGTATGTCCTTGTTGTGGTGGACGACTATTCTCGGTATGCGTGGGTGTTCTTTCTTGAGGATAAGGGGGAGACGTTTGGTTTTGTTCGAGATCTAGTCTTGAGGTTGAGGAACGAGAGGCACGGAGATGCCATACGAGCTATCCGCAAGGATAATGGCTCGGAATTCGGAACTCTCGTTTTGAAACCTTTTGCCATGACTTGGGTCTTGAGCACCGCTTTTCGAGTCCGTATACGCCTCCCCGGAATGGTGTTGTGGAAAGGAAGAACGAGGACCTTGTGCGAATGGCTCGGACGATGCTTGATGAGCATAGGACTCCGAGGAGGTATTGGGCCGAGGCGGTGAATACCGCGTGCTATGTGTCGAACAGGATATACCTCGAGTGCACAAGAAGAAGACATGCTATGAGTTGATGCATGGTCGCACACCCAAGGTGAGTGACTTCCATGTCTTTGGTTGCAAGTGTTTCATTCGAAGAAAGACGAGGAAGTTGGATAAGTTTGAGGCTAGGTTCGCCGATGGCATTTTCTTTGGTTATGCATCTCATTCTAGAGCATATCGTGTGCTCAATCTTGAAACTAACCAAATCGTGGAGACTTGCGAGGTAACCTTCCACGAGACAGACCACGTAGTCGCCTTGTCTTTGAGTGTGCGGTGAGGATGAGCTTGGCGAGGAGATCTTTCGGGAGGAGGAGCATGAACATGGTGATGATGAAGATGGCGGTGTGGTGCCCCCGCCGAACATGTACCCACTACTTCGACTACGATGATGGATGGACCCTCTACTACACCTACTACGACACATCAAGAACGAGGTGAAGCTGATGTTGAGGGGAAGGTAGCATCGAGGCGAGAACCTCCCCGGCGAGTACAAGTGGATCACCCAGCTTCGAGGATCATCGGTGACATGAATGAACGCACTACACGGTCGAGGGTTCGAAACAACTCCGATTTCGCTCATGCTGCATTTGTTGCTTCTTTCGAGCCCAAAGACATTGGACACGCACTATCTGATCACAATTGGGTTAATTCGATGCATGAGGAGTTGGAGAACTTTGAGAGGAATCAGGTGTGGGAGTTGGTTGACCCTCCCCCAGGGTGTAAGCCGATTGGTACCAAGTGGGTGTGGAAAAACAAAGAGGGAGAGAAGGTTGAGGTTGTGAGGAACAAGTCGAGACTTGTTGCTCAGGGGTTCAGTCAGAAGGAGGGGATTGACTACGAGGAGACCTTTGCTCCCGTAGCCCGTTTGGAGGCGATTAGGATCCTTCTAGCCTTTTCCGTGGCTAAAGGGTTCAAGTTGCACCAAATGGATGTGAAGAGTGCTTTCCCGAATGGTGTGCCGGAGGAAGAGGTGTATGTGAAGCGACCTCGGGGTTTGAGAGTGAGAAGTACCCCCACCAGGTGTACAAGTTGAGGAAGGCGCTGTATGGATTGAAGCAGGCGCCTAGAGCTTGGTATGGCGAGGGTTGAGGGAGTTCTTGTTTGAGAGAGGTTTTGAGATGGGGAAGGTCGATCAGACCTTGTTTTTGCTGAGGCAGGGCAGAGATATCCTGATTGTGCAGGTGTATGTGGATGATATTGTCTTTGGTGGCTCGTCTAACTCTCTTGTTGCAAGGTTTGCGAGATGATATGAGCAGGGAGTTTGAGATGAGCATGATGGGTGAGTTGCACTTCTTCCTCGAGCTACAAATCAAGCAATCAAAGGAAGGAACATTTGTGCACCGGGCTAAGTACACCAAGGACATTGTGCGGAAGTTCAAGATGGAGGACTCTAAGGCTATGACGACGCCGATGAGTACGACTACGGCTCTTGATGCGGACGAGGAAGGTGAACACGTGGACCGAAGGAGTACTCGGAGCATGATCGGGTCACTCCTCTAATTGACGGCGACGAGGCCGGGACATACGTTCTCGGTGTGTCCGTGCGCTCGTTTTCAAGCGTCTCCGAGGACTTCGCATCCGCAAGTAGTGAAGCGAATTTTAAAGTACTTGCGTCACACTCCCGACTTCGGCCTTTGGTACTCCGCGTCCTCTTCTTTGGCGCTTCATGGCTTTTCGCACGCGGATTTTGCCGGTGTCGGTTGGATAGGAAGTCCACTTCGGGACTTGCCGCTTTTGGGTTCCTCTTTGGTCTCTTGGTCTTCCCGCAAGCAGTCGAGTGTTGCTCAATCCACGACCGAGGCCGAGTATGTTGCCGCTGCTAGTTGTTGCTTTCGGCTCCTTTGGATTTCATACACCATGAGTGACTTTGGTGAGGAGTATACCCATGTCCCACTTCAATGTGATAGAACCAAGTGCCATAAGCGTTGCAAAGAACCCGGTGCTTCATTCCAAAACCAAGCACATAGAAGTGAGGTATCATTTTCGAGAGACAACGTAGAGAAAGGGAAGATAGCTTTGATCCATGTACCCACACATGACCAACTAGCCGATATTTTCACCAAACCCCTAGATCAAGCAACTTTCACTCGTTTGCGGGGGAACTTGGTGTGTGTTTGATTTCTTGAGTTGGGTGTGTGGAAGCTCCTTTGTAGCATATGTATAGCTTTCTTTTGTGCATTTCTTGCATTTGGCATTGCATATGTAACATGATGTATAGGCATCCTTGTATCTTAGATTGCATGCATTTTGTATCATATGCATTGGATAGGAAAAGCTTCTCCTATTTACATTGTTCACCATGAGTTGCTACATATGTTCTTGTGAGCTTGTTTGGTATGCTATGGTTAGTTTGGCTTAGCTCTTGATGATCTTGATGAATGATCCACGGTTGATGGCTAATTTTTTTGAAAAAAGGTCACATATATGCTCTCTCATGTGTAAATGCCTTTATATGATCTTGACATGTTTTAGTGGCTTTGTTATGCTTAATTTGTGGTTGGATAGCTAGTTTATTGATCATATGGGGCCAAAGGTTCATTTGCCATCATGAATGTTTAGCCCTCTTGATTTATCTTGTGGAGGAGCATAAGTTCCTTTTGTCGCAAAGACATTTCATGTACCAATTATGAATCTGAAAATGAAATGAAAAATGCTTGAAAAATATGCTCACATGTCATATGTGCTGAATTTAATTTGCTTTGGGTGCTAAACCGTTGCATGATGCCTACCAATGAGAAGTCTCATACATAGAAGTAGGCACATGGCTCGGTGGCTTTGACATGACATGAGGTGCTTGTGGGTGTTTATGATGGTCTTATGATTAGAATGGCTGTCCTAGCATGAAGTTTGAGTGGCTTTGCCATTTTGATATGTTTTGATCATGTTTAGGTTTTTGCTTGTGAGAGAGTAACTTTTCGCAAAATTACTCAAATCCTTTTTAGCCTTGTCCAATGGTTGTGAAACTTGGTGATCATGTAGTTAAGGTCATTACGAACCTGTCGAGTATCTAACTTGCTCATTTGGACTTGTGTAGCTCCTTGTGATGAATTTTGTATATTTGAGAAGCTATATGTTGTAAAGTTTCGCATTTTGCCTTGATTCATGCATTGTCAACAAGGGGGAGAAGTTTGTGCATGCTTTGGGCACTGGGAGTGTTTGGAAGGTGTTCCAATTGGTTCGGGAAAATTTTGAGCGAGTTTGGTGCGGGCCGGTCTCTTGGGGCGGTCTAACCGCCCCCGTGCGGTCGGATGTGGCACGGGCGGTCTAACCGCCCGTATAGGCGGTCCGACCGCCCCGGCGAGTGAGGGTGTTTTTGCTCTTTGTTGCATTCCCGCATTGCATTGCTGCATTTGTTCGGGGGAAGTGTGCTTTGGCTCGGGGGGAGCTTGCATATGTGCGGGGGGGAGCTCTTTGTGGTGTTCGAGCTCGTTTCGGTGGTTTGCGCTCTTTGCTTGAGCCGTGTTTTGTCTCGGATGTGTCGAGCCGTTGCCCTTGCCTAAGGGGTCCGAGACTTGTCTTCTTCAAGTGATCTTGCTCTTTGCCTTTCTTTGGCTTTCGATCGCTTGTTGAGGTTTCTTTTTATTTGTTTCTTTTCTTTTCCTTTTCTCTTGTGTTACTTCATCGAGTGTGTTGTCAATGCACTCATCAAGGGGGTGATTGAGGACCATGTGTGGTTCGAGGACCGGTGGATGGTCGCTTCCTTGTGTGATGAGTGATTGACAATGTTGTGTGGACCGATTCTTGGCTAAGTATTGCGGGTGCGGGTTGCGGCTTGACTCGTGTTGGTGCAGGTGAAGAACAAGCGCGAAAGGTCGTTGCCGGTGAGGCCTCCAGGTGTGGAGAACACAAGTAGGCTTCGTTCGAGGGACCCGGTGGCCAGTGGGGTCAAGTGCGGGCCGCATGGTGGCATGAACAGCAAGATGAAGTCGTGGACGGTTTCTTGGTAGAGCCTCAAAACCAAGGGCGAGCCGGGACTACGTGGGAGCCGAGTCATGAGTGGAGATTGGCGGAGGCTACACCGAGTTCGCGGGGTTTGCAGTGGTTCACCGGGAAAACCACCGGGTTACTCGGTTGAGCCACAAAACCGAGGCCGAAGACTCGACGAGGAGGTGCGGCCACCCGGGCGGTTCAACCGCCCAGAGGGGGCGGTCGGACCGCCCGGGGGCCGGCCGGGATCTCCCGGCCGGTCTAACCGCCCACCGGGGGCGGTCTGACCGCCCTGGCCGCCGGCGCCGAGAAGCTTTGAAGCGGAGGACACGCGTCGGGATCGCAAGGCTTGCGTCGAGGCTAAGCAGGTTGCGGTCGCCGGGCATCCGTCCGATGGTGAAGACATGAAGACTTCCAAATCCGCCCTCGAGGGGCATGTATCCCTAGTTATTAGTTAAGGGTAGTTTAGTCTTTTTGGTGCCTCCATATATACTCATTGGATGGGTGGATGGCTGCCAACTCTTGGAACCCTAGCTCATTTGTTTTTCCATTTTCGTTCAGCATTTTCCTTAGGATTTTAGAGGACTATCTTGAGAGCTTCATGTGAGATCTAGAGAGAGGGATGGATGTTTGGGTGGCAAGCTAGACCTTGTACGAACCTTTCATGGCATGTATAGAAGGTTTGGCGTTGTTCATCTTGGTGGTTTTCCCGTCTCTTTTGTGTTCATTTTCGGAGCTCTTTGTTGGCGGTGTTTTGAGGACGTTTTCTTGGGGTTTTTGGTGGGTGTCACGTATGAGGTTCTTGTGCCTCTTTGGTCGGTGACTTTGCTCCCAAATCTCGTTTGAATCGGACTCGATTTGGTGGTTTCTCGAGTTGGGCGAGTTCTTGACCTAGAGAAGTGATTTCTTCGATTCCTCTTGATTGTGAGCGTTTCGGGTCGATTCCTTTAAGGTAGAGGTTGCCCGGGAGGTAACCCGGCTATTCCCGAAGTTTTGCCGCAATCCGTGGAGTGATTCGGGAGATCGGGCGCGAGGAAGTTGAGGTTTGACCGGCGGGTTCGTTTTATGGAAGGGGCGGTCTAACGGCCCGCGGGGGCGGTCTAACCGCCCCGGGTGTTTCCAGTGTCGAAGTTTTGTTTCACCGGATTTTCCTCTCGTGAGTTTGTTCACCTTGATCGAGGAGCGTCCGGGTGAAATTTGGGGTCGTTCTCGTGCGGTTTGCTAGGTGTTCTTGGTTGGAGTTCGTTGCTGGGTACGGGAGGTTAGACCGCCCCCGGTAGCCGGTCTAACCGCCCCTAGGCCCCCGGGTGAAGTTTTGGTTTTCGCCAAGATTTTCCGGTAGCTAGCATGGCCTTGACCAGATATCTTTGTTGGTGAAACCGGGTGAGTTTTGGTGCTCGGAAGAGGCGTTTCGGAGGATTTCTTGGTTACCTGAGTGGAGGCGGTCTAACCGCCCCCTATACCCGGTCTAACCGCCGCCCTCCGGTTAGCCGGCTTTCGAGTTGTTTCGCCGTCGTTGCTGCGTGTGTGTTGTGGTTGCTTGGTAGAGTTTGCTCCTAGGACCGCGTAGCACTCCGGTGGCTACGTGGTTTTGGCAAACGGAAGGTAGAAGTGCGGAGCGTGTGATTTCGGGGGTTCGACCGAGCTAGTTCGTCTTGTCGGAGTTTCAATCTCCCTCGAGAAGAATTTTTATCGGCTCCCATTCACTCACCCCCCCCCCTCTCTCGGTCGCCTAATCGGTCTTTCACCGGTGAGCGGCGGCGGAGGAGCGCAGGCGGCGCGGCCGCGGGAACTCAAACGACGATGAAGGCAGGGGTGGTGCTCAACAATGTGTTGCACGAGAAGCTTCCATGTGGCCTAGGGAAGATGCTAGGCGGGTCCCTAGACTCGGAGGATTGGCGGAGGGGCGAGCTCGGAAGGACGTTCGGCGGCGGCCGTGGAAGCTCGGGCTCCGGCGAGTAGGCAGCTTGGGTAGGCCAACACGTGCGCTTGTGGGCTCGAGTGGGTACCGGGGGAGAGCCGGGGGTCACTAGTTTAGCACGGCGACAGCAAGCCGAAAAGCAAGGTCGCCGGCGGCGCTAATGGCGGGCGGCGGCGGCGGGGTCGCTTGGTTGCTCGGGCGCGCGGGGGAGGAAAGGAAGGGGAGTTTTATAGACGAGCGAGAGGCGGTTCCGTCTCACCGTCGTGGCCTACGGGGAAACCGCAAGGCATGGGCGCGGAGCGCCGGCGACGTGCGGCGAGGCCGTCGGCCAATGGGCGGAGGCGGTTCGCCCGCCGGCCGAGTGTGCACAGGTGTCGGCCGGCGCGGGCCTTGGACCGTCGGGTTTGCCGGCGCCTCGGCGTGTGCGCGCGGGCCGGGCACGGCGCGGCCGACGTGGCGGCCGCGTGGGCAACGTCGTGAGCGGGAACGCCGGCCGGCCCGATGGGGTTGCGTTTAGCCTTCTTCAAACCGAATTTTCTCCAAAAATTCAAACTGAAGTGACCCGAGCCTTGAATACCAAAGTTGTTGAGCAAGTTACCCTCTACAACATTTGCAAAGGCTGATAGGGGTTTTATCCAAGGAATCGAGCAGAACGGCATGCCAACTTGGCCAAAATCTCGGCGCCGATGAACAGGAGCAGGACACTTTCAAACGTATTTTTCACCAAGATTTTCTTTGAATTTCAAATGCCGTCAACAACAAAGTTGTGTGCCTTGACATTCTACACATTTTTCCCTTTGGGCGATTTTGAAGTGTTTAGGGAAAAATTGGAGGAACGTGGCAAAGTTCTCTCTCGCTCCTATAGACAAGGTGATGACTTAGGGTTCTAGGGTTAGGGTTTTTGATCAAGTGTTGATCCAAGGTGCTTATGGTTGTAATTAGGGTCCAAAACACTCATTGTCACTTAAGTAAAAACACAGGTGGGACCCACCCGTCGGCCTCCTTCCTCAACCTCCGGCGCCCCCATCTCCACCATGGTCGCGCCGCGCCGCCCGTCACCCGTGCCCCTCGCCGCTTCCCCTTCCTCCACAAGTGCGCCATAAATGCACCGGCGTCGCCGCCTCTTTTCCCCCTTCCCGAAACCGCCGCACCACGGCTCCACCGAGCCCCGCCGCATTAATGGTGGTCGCCCGAGCTTCCCCTTCCACCGCCTCGGCCGCGCCCCCTCCCCTTCCTCCTCCACCCTATAAAAGGTGCGCCGGACCCCCCGCTCCACCCACACCACCTCCTCGCCCTTTCCTCGCCCCGCGCATCGCCGTTGTCGTATGGACTTCCCCGGGCCCAATACCTCGGTGGGTACCGGGACCGACTACTCGGAGGGCCCCCGGGACTACCCGACTTGCGCTCCACGGCACCCGCCGGCGTGCACAAGGACTACGGAGGAGAAGTACTCGGATAGGAAGTTGTACATGTCCCACACCGTATAGAGGACTCCTAGACGTACTCGACTAGTATTCTCTCCCCGAACCGACTTGTAACCCCCGCCTCCCGACTATATAAGGCGAGGCGGGGACCCCTCTCTCTCTCACGGCTTAAGGTTGCATCATCTTGTAACCGCACCCAATCAATCCCGAGCCACACAACATACGGGACGTTGGGTATTACGCGCTTCGCGGCCCGAACCTCGTCTAAATTGTGTGTCACATGTCTCTTCCTTCGAGTTACCGATCTCGGCGAGACCACATTCATCTACTTCGGGTACTCCCCTTAGTAGGTTTCCGGTCTAAAACACCGACAAGCGGCACGCCGTGTAGGGGTTCTCGCCGAAGATCACATGGCGAACTCGACGGCTTCCATCTTCATCAAGCCAACCGTCGCCTTCAAGCGCCGCGACACCTTCGTCTTCGGCTCCCGGGTCCGCACCGCCGACGGCACCGGGTCCTTCCAATGCCGCCTCACCATGCCGCCAAACCCGAGAGATCGGCCTCGTGACACTTCCCGAAGCGATCCACGGGAGAACTCGCCGGCAAATTTGGCGAAATTTCGCTCTTCAACCAACACGCCGACTTCGAGCTCAGATCCGCCTCCAACTCGAACTCGACGTCCCCATGGGCTATTGTATGCGAGCCGGCTACTCGGCCATCGCATGTGTATTCCCCACCCCGAGAGCACTTCGCACGTGGCCCCCGCAACGTCGGCGGGGCCCACTCGAAGGCTCCCGCCATACGCCGGGCCGGCAAGGAGATCGTACCCGACTACGACCCGGATTCCGACACCGCCCCGGCTACAACTCGGACTCCAACCCTCTCTCCGGCTTCTACTCGCATTCCTCTTATGAGTTCGACTTCGGGTCGGACCCCGATGAGCCCGAGTCCGAGAACAACTCCACAGAGCAAACCGCCGTCGGGTACGGTGTCGGCTTGGTTATAACATCTACACCCGCCGGAAGATTTGTCCTGCGGCCGGACCGCAAGCCCGCGGACTTGACGGTGGGAACTCGCGCCGCGTCGCCTACGTCGACTCACTTCCCTTCCGGGAGGGAACACCGCTTGCTCCACCGGGGAGCACACCCCTACGAGAGGTGGCAACCGGCGATTCTAGCCTTGGCTCTCCCGACCCGCAAGTCTTCATGACTACCAACGAGACGCCGGGGCCCTCGGGGGACGGTCCCCGACCGCACCTCGAGGACATCTCCGCGTACGAGTTGTCCGCCGACGCGCCCGCCGACGAGACCGCCGCCAACAGAGACGCCAGACGTGAACGCAACAGAAAGCGTAACGAACGGCACCGACGTCTCCGCGACTCCTCCCCATCCGCAACCTCGCTGAAGCACTCGACCAAGTCGAGAGCCAGGTACACACTACCCCAGAGCAATGCCTCATGTCTATCACTACGATAGCACGTCAGGCCCAGGGGATGCGCGCGGGACAAGTCATCGCCAAGCTCGCGGAAGACGCCTACTTAATGCGGGTCAACACCGGGATCGCTCAACCACCTCCGGTGAGGAACCGCAACAACGAAGCAACAAGTCGCAGTGCGGACCTCGGTCGTAACCGTACTCGAGCCGAGCCGCCGCCCAATCCCAACCGTACTCGCGCAACGGCCGGAGGACCCTCTCAAGGTGGCAACAAGACGCTGCCGGTGGCCGACGGCGATCGCGAGGTCGTCCCTCATCGTGACCCCGCGGCGGAGGCGGCGACGGCGGAAGCTCCAACCATGGGGCTAACGAGAGGGCCGGTGGCGGAGGCGATCGCGGCGGGCCGAGGCCACGCGAATAGCCACGCCTCCGAGCCTCACGGGGCGGTTTCGACGCCCACCGAGAAGATTGAAGAACTACGGCGCAAGAAGGCTTCCACGTCAAGCGACAACGACGGCTTCCCCGCCTCTCTCGCGCGACTTCGCAACCTCCTCCTCCCGAGAGAAATTCAAGCCTCCGGGAATCACCAAGTATGACGCCAAGCAAGATTACGTGCGGTGGCTCGGATGCTACGCCCTTTTCATCGAGAACATTGGAGGCAACAACAACACCAAGTGTCTCTACTTCCCTTTCTCTCTAGATCAAGCCCCGCTTACATGGCTCGAGTCACTTGAGAAGTACTCGATCGACAAGTGGGACCACCGAAGGAGTAGTTCACCGACAACTTCGCGGGCGCTATGGGCCGCTCGGGTACTCGCAAGGACCCGGCTATGGTGAAGCGAGAACAAGGCGAGACCCTTCGCAAGTACATGCGGCATTCCTTCGACAAGCACGCCACGGTAGTCGATGTCTCCGACAAGGAAGTCATCGACCTCTTCCAAGACGGTCTCTACCACCGTCACACTTTCGAAGACTTCGGCCGTCGTCGCCCAAGCTCCATCACCCACCTCAAGGACATGATCACGTCTTGGGCTGATGAAGAAGACAAGGCCAACGCCAAGTACGACGCCATCCGCGGCAAGAGAAAACAGAACACGGGCGGCGGCAGAAGAATAACGGGAACCAAGGCGGTCGCAACAACAACTACTACTCGGGTCCCAACCGCAAGCGCAAGCCAGACAACACTGTCGCGGCTATCCAGCGCCCGCGAAGGAGGACCCGAAGAAGACTTCTGGCGGCTTCAAAGACTTGCTCAAAGAGAAGTGCCCGTGGCATCTGGACGGCAACCACACCACCGAGCAGTGCTACCAACTCCGGCGAGCACTCAAGGATACTCCGAGCCATGGCACCCTCACGACAAGAAAGGCAAGAGGAAGACCGACAAAGGCACCGGCGACTTCCGAGAACCCGACAAGACGGTCAACGTTCTCTTCGGCGGACCACCCAACCGACGGGCTCGAAGGCTACCCGTCGAGAAGTCATGAGCATTGAACCGGCGGTCCCGACCCCTCTCGGGTGGTCGGAGGTACCCATTACCTTCTCCCGCGCGGATCAATGGACAAGCTTCTCCGAACTAGGACGGTTCCCACTTGTCCCGAAGCCGGTGGTCGCGGGCTCCAAGCTCAACATGGTCCTCATCGACGGTGGAAGCGGGCTCAACGTCCTTTTCACCAAGACCCCGAAGAAGATGAACCTCGACATCACCCACATGCTCACCAAGAGCACCTCGCCCTTCTACGGCATCGTCCCCGGAACGCGGCCATCCCACCGGGCTCGGTGGTCCTACCGGTTACCTTCGGGGAATCACGAGACAACTACCGTACCGAGTACGTCAAGTTCGAAGTCGCCGACTTCGAGACGTCCTACCATGCCATCCTCGGCGGACCGGCTATCGCCAAGTTCATGGAGGTACCCCACTACACCTACTTGGTACTCAAGATGCCGAGCCCAAGCAAGTGTACTCTCGCCGCAAGGGGACTTGAAGATATCGCACGATTGCGACACGGAAGCCGTGGATATCGCCTCCACAAATCAAGTACCCAATGCAATGATGGAGATCTACGCCGCGTCGAAAAAACTTGCCCCAAGTGAAATCGACATCCCGGAGAAGTCGGACAAAGCTAACAAGCCTCGGCCGGCCCGGGGAGGTCTCCGGTCAAGACAATTGACCTTGGGACAAGCGGCAGAAGAAGACCACCACCATCGGGGCGGATCTCGACCCCAAATAGGAAGACGCGCTCATCAACTTCCTCCGGCTAACCGCGACATCTTCACGTGGAAACCGGCGGACATGCCGGGGGTGCCCGGGGGAGTTGATTGAGCATTCTCTCAACATCGACCCAAAAGCTACCCCGACGCGACAACACCTCCGCCCCTTTGCCGACGACGGACGGGGACGCCATCAAGAAGGAACTCGCCAAACTACTCGCGGCCGGCTTCATCGGAGAAGTCTTCCATCCCGAGTGGCTTGTCAACCCCGTCCTCGTCCGCAAGAAGAACTCGAACGAGTGGAGGATGTGCGTCGACTACACCGACCTCAACAAGCACGCCTAAGGACCCCTTCGGGTTGCCGCGGATTGACCAAGTCATCGACTCCACGGCGGGCCGCGACTCGCTCTTCTTCCTCGACCGCTACTCCGGTACCACCGGATCGCGATCAAGGAAGAAGACCAGGAGAAGACCGCGTTTATCACCCCGTTTGGCGCGTCATCGCTACACAACCATGTCCTTCGGGTTGAAGAATGCCGGCGCTCCATATCAACGAGCTATCCAGCTCGCTTCAAGAGGCAACTCAACAAGAATGTCGAAGCCTACATGGATGACGTAGTCGTCAAGACCGAAACTCCAGACGCTCATCGCCGATCTTGAAGAGACTTTCGCATCCCCGCACGAGTACCGCCGGAATCTCAACCCGAACAAGTGCGTCTTCGGCGTACCGTCGGGCAAACTACTCGGCTTCATCATCAGCCACCGCGGCATCGAAGCCAATCCCGAGAAGATCTCCGCCATCACCAGCATGAAAGCTCCCACGTGCATCAAAGACGTGCAGAAGCTAACCGGATGCATGGCGGCTGCGAACAGATTCATCTCGAAGCTTGGAGAATGGGGGCTCCCCTTCTTCAAATTACTCATGAAGGATCGGATGGCGACTAGAGAGGGGGGAGTGAATAGGAGCCGGTAAAAATTCTTCTCAAAGAACTCGGCCTATACCCTAGTGAAATCCCGGTCACACACAAGCGATGGATCGAATCACACACCAATCGCCAAGACAACGAGGTTATGGATTAACCTCTAGTCCTAGGAACGATTCCTTGAAGCACACGCGGAAGCACAAGAAGGGAAGAGAGGAATCGAACCAAGAAGCAAAGCTCACGGAGCTCGGGCGGACTATCCGGCCAGAGAGGCGGACTATCCGCACGGGCCACGCGGACCGTCCGCCAATGTACCGCGGACCGTCCGCACAGCACGGCGGACCGTCCGGCCCGGGGCCGTGGACCGTCCGTTAAAACCAACGGAACCACCGAAGCGAACCCCCGAAAACGGACCGTCCGTGGGGAGCACGCGGACCGTCCGCCGGGCACCCGCGACCGTCCGCCCGCCGCCGCGGACCGTCCGAAACCACTTCCGACCAAAACTCAAAACCAAAACGGATTGAAAGCGAAGCCGAGCAAGAACACGAAGAACACGCGAAGAACACCGTTCACGCGGACCATCCGCGACCCTCGCGGACCGTCCGCCGTGCACGGACGTAACCGAAATCAGCCCGACCCCGAAAGTCAACTCCCCCAAATCATCATCGGATTTCCCAAACAAGAGAAGCTGTGGAGACAAGGGTTTGGGAACTTGAAAAGCGTCACACAAGGATGCTATAGCCCAAAAATCTTGCCTCCTAACTCCCTAAATCACCGGTAATCGCGAATCCTTTGAGCACCACCAAGAGCTAGAGCACCGAACGAAAATCCTCGAATCAAAGTGGTTTCCCGTCGTTTGAGGGCACAAGATCAATCACAAAGATGCACGAGACATCCATCCATGTTTCCCTCAAAGAAATCCGGGGAAAACCCACTCAAATCCGTGGAATCACACCGAGAACAAAGGCACGAAAACAAGCACAAAAAGACCACGAAAAACACAACTCCGAATCTTCTGTACAAGCCAGGAAAGATTCACAAGGTCTAGCATGCCGCCCTAGCATCCATCCCTCTCAACAAATCTCTCATGAAGCTCTCATGCTAGCCTAGAGAAAATAGAGAAGGAAATAGCTACGAAAAATGAGAAATGGGAGGGGGGGAATGAAACCCTAAGTCACGGAGAGAGGGAGCCATCCACACACACTCATGGCTTATATATCGTGTCCCGCCGGAGTGGTAAATGACTCGACTACCCCTAACTTAACTACCGGCGATAGAACCCATGTAGGGGCATTTAGGTAATGTTTGTGGGTCTTGCCATCGGACGGCCACGCCTTTACCGCACCCCCGCGTCCTCCCGACGCGAGCCATGCGATCCCGCCGCGTGTCCTCCGCCTCGAAGCTTCCCGACACGCCCGGATCCCGTCCGCGTCGTGTTGGGCCCTCGGACTTGGTTTTGAGGCCCAAACCAAGAAACCGTCCTCCGATGATTTTGTGGGCAAACCACCAAACCCCGAGTGCTCGGTCCCGCCTCCCGCCAAACCACTTGACTCGACCGCCACCGTGCACCGGCTCGATTGTCCATGACTTCGTCTTGCTCGTGTCGCCACCATGTGGCCCGCACCCGCCCCGCCGTCCACCGGTCCCTCGAACCGAGCTTACTTGTCTCTCCATCTCCCGAGCCCCCTCAAGGCCGAAGACCTTTCGCGCCCGTTCTTCACCTGCAACAACACGAACTAGGCCGCAGCATACACCTGCGCACTAAGTCAAGAGTCAGTCCAACACCTGTTGTCAATCACTCGTCACTGAGGAGCGGTCATCCATCGACCACTGGGACGCTCCTGGTCCTCAATCTCCCCCTTGATGAGTGCATTGACAACACTCAACGTGAAATGAAATTCAGAGAAAGAAAGAATGGAAGAAGAAGGAAAAACAAAGAAGCTCAACTCATGACAAAAACCAAGGAAAGGCAAAGAAAGGTCACAAGCCAAGCAAAGCACAAACTCCACACTGAAATCAACAAGAAAGCTCCCCCTGAACAAATGCAAGCTCCCCCTGAACATGTGGATGCAAACTTCCAAATTTTAGCTCACCTCTTCGAATTTTCATTAAGCGCACCTCTTCTCCCCCCTTGTTGACAATGTATGAATCAAGGTGAAAGTGCGTAAATGCAAAACAAGGCATATAAACATCTACATGAGCTTCTCAAATAGACCAAATCTAGTGTCAAAGGCTAGAAATGAGACAAAAATCACACATATGAATCATAGTATAGACAAAGCATTGCCACAAGTAATATATGAAAATACAAGCATGTGACAGAGCAAAATTTTCAAATTTAAGCAAGTTTTACCAAAAGAAGGCCCGCTTCACATGTAAAAGCCTATCCATGTCACACTTGAGCCACAAACATGCATACCATTGAAAGATCATACAAGGATAGCAAATTCTCAGCAAAAGATCATGGCAAACACCCATAAAGCAAAGCATGTCATGTCAAAGCTCATGAGCCATGTGTCCACTTCGGGGAGACTTCTCCACTTGTGAACATCATGCAACATGTTTTGCACCCATATGTGAAAGATAAGACATTTTAAGCACAGACATGATAGATGGAGCATTTTTCAAGCATTATACACTTCTTTTCAAGATTAAATCAATTCATGGTACATGAAGTGCCTTTGCGGCAAAAAGAAGCTTATGCTCCCCCATGAATGCAACATAGGCTAAACATTCACAATGATATCCGGCCTTTGGCCCAAATGCAAGAAAAAGACATCCAAGCACAATCTAAGCATGAAAAACACATTTAGACCAAACTGTGACATGGATACACTACTACACATGAGTGGAGCACATTTCACAAAAATTAGTCAAGATTAGCATTTATTTCAAAAAGGGCTATCTCACCACACATATATTTCAAATATTCCAAGAGCATAGCCTCACATCACCATTTCTTCACACATACGACCAATATCTCACAAATAGCCAAAGAGACTCAAATAAGGCATATGAAAGAAGCTCATCATCCTAAAATGCAATATGATACAAATGCAACATGATATATGACAAAATGACTATCCTACCATGGTTTATAGATCAAGCAAAGCATGTATATACATCAAAGTAAAACATGGTATGATACATATGATACAAAGAAAATCCCCCAAGAATCAACTAGAAAGGGCAACAAACCCCAAGTTCCCCCGCAAGCGCACAAATGTAGCTTGGTCGAGAGGCTTTGTAAAGATGTCGCCTAGTTGATCTTGGGTAGGGACATGACTCAACACAATGGTTCCTTTTTCCACATTGTCCCTCAAGAAATGATACCTCACTTCTATATGTTTGGTTCTAGAGTGAAGCACTCGGGTTTTTGGCTACGCTTATGGCACCGGTGCTATCACAAAGAAGTGGGATCCGGGTGCACTCCTCACCAAAGTCTCTCAAAGTGTATGAAATCCACAACAAATTTCGGGGAACAACAACTCGCGGCTGCAACATACTCCGCCTCGGTGGTAGACTGAGCTACACTAGACTGCTTGCGGGAAGACCATGAAACCAACGAAGAACCAAGAAACTGGCAAGTACCGAAGTAGACTTCCTCTCGACTCGACAACCAGCAAAATCCGCATCGAAAAACCATGAAGAGAAAGAGTCGAGGAGGAAGAATACCAAAGACCAAGACCAAAGGATCGTAGGTACCGAAAATCCTCTTGATGGCCTCGTCGATGTGATGTCCTCGGCGAAGCTCGAAAACGAGCGCACGGACACACACCGAACCGTATGTCCGGCCTCGTCGCCGTCAAGTAGAGGAGGGAGCCGATCATGCTCCCGTACTCCCGCTGGTCCACCGGTTCTCCGTCCTCGTCCGCAACCAAAGTGGCCGTACTCCCCATGGGAGTCGACATCGGCTTCACATCTTGCATCTGGAACTTCCTCAGCATGTCTTTCGTGTACTTGGTCTGGTGCACGAATGTTCCATTCTTCACTTGCTTGATCTGCAGCCCGAGAAAGTACTGCAACTCGCCCATCATGCTCATCTCGAACTCCCTGCTCATCTCATCCGCAAACTTGGCAACCGGGTTATGTGACGAGCCACCAAAGAAAATATCATCCACGTATATCTACACAATCAACAAGTCATTTCCATGCTTGAGGAGAAACGGGGTTCTATCCACGGTACCCATCACAAACCCTCTTCTCAACGAAAAACCTCTCAATCTCCCATACCAAGCACGGGGCGCCCGTTTCAACCCATACGAGCCCTTTTCAACCCGTACACCCCGTGTGGGTACAACTCACTCTCAAACCCGTGTGGTCGCTTCACATACACCTCCTCCTCTATGACCCCATTCGTAAAGGCACTCTTCACATCCATCCGAAACAACTTGAACCCTTTAGCCACGGCAAAGGCTAGAAGGATCCGAATTGCTTCAAGACGGGCCACACGGGCAAAGGTCTCCTCATAGTCGATCCCCTCCTTCGACTAAACCCCCGAGCAACAAGTCCGGACTTGTTCCTCACAACCATCCCATTCTCTCCCTCTTTGTTCTTCCAAACCCACTTGGTTCCTATGGGATGGCAATTTGGAGGTGGTTCAACTAACTCCCACACACGGTTCCTGTCAAAGTTTTTCAACTCCTCATGCATAGAATTGACCCGCTTTGCATCGGATAAAGAATGTCCAATGTCCTTGGGCTCAAAGGTGGCAACAAAAGCAAGATGAGCAAAATGAGAGGAATTCCCGGACCTTGACCGTGTAGTACGTTCGTCGATGTCCCCAATGATCTTCGACAGAGGATGCACTTCTTGAATCCGCCGGGTAGCCTCACGCCTCGAGACTACCTTCCCCTCACCTTCGCCTTCTCTCGCCCGGTCCTCTTGCCGCACCGTCGTCGTCCATGAAGTAGACGGTCCACGCTCCGTAGTGGTCGTAGGGGAAGTAGTAGGTACACACTTAGCTTCGGGCACATGGTTCTCCCCATCATCATCTCCGCCTTCATCCTTCTCCTCTTCAAAGAGGTCCTCGGCCATCTCCTCTTCACCCGCACATTCAAAGCCAAGAGAGGTACATGGCATTGTCTCGTCGAAGGTTACCTCGCAAGTCTCCATGATTTTGTTAGTCTCAAGGTTAAGCACCCTATAGGCTCTAGAGTGGTTAGCATATCCAAAGAAAATACCATCACTAGACCTAGCCTCAAACTTGTCGAGTTTTCCCTTCTTAAGGATAAAGCACTTGCGGCCAAAGACTCGGAAATGACTCACCTTGGGTGCCCGACCATGCATAAGCTCATAACAGTCTTCTTCTTGAAAGCTCGCAATAAAATCTCGTTGGAAACATGACAAGCCGTATTGACCGCCTCGGCCCAATACCTCCTAGGAGTCCCGTGCTCATCGAGCATCGTCCTAGCCATCTCACAAAGAGTCCGATTTTTCCTTTCCACAACTCCATTTTGAGGGGGCACATAAGGGGTCGAATACCGATGTTCAAGACCTAGATCACGACGAAGGCATCAAAACGAGAGTTCTTGAACTCGAGCCATTATCACCGCGGATAGCTCGGATGGCATTCCCATGCCTCTCGTTTCTCAACCTCACGATCGGATCTCGAACAAAACCAAATGTCTCACTCTTGTCTTCCAAGAAAAACACCCGGGAATAGCGAGAGTAATCGTCCACCACAACAAGGACATACCACTTCCCACCCACCGAGCGAACTCGAGCCGGCCCAACAAGGTCCATATGCAACGGCTCCGTCGGACGCTCGGTCGGGGGTGGATGGGGAGTGGCTACCATCTTACCATGCCTACACGGAGCACAAACCAAATCCTTCTCAAGCTTCAACCTCGGCAATCCTCGGACAATGTCAAGACCACTCAAGCGGGAAACCAAATCAAAGCTCAAGTGTCCCAACCGCCTATGCCATTTCCACAAATCGAAGAAGGACCGGCCATCAAACAACGAGCGAGGACCCAAAGAACGAGAGAAATCAGCCCCGAAAATCGACCCTCGGGGATGATCATACGGACAAGATCACCTTGAGAATCCAAAGCAAACGAGACTCGCCAGACTTGAAACGCACCTCAAAACCCTCATCAAGCAACTGAGAAACCGAAAGCAAATTGAAACCCAAAGACTTCACAAGAGCAACCCTCTTCAATGTTACCTTGTCACTCACATGCACCACACCCTCAGAAATCATCCTTCCTCGTCCATTGTCCCCAAATGTGATGTACATCTTTTCCTTCACTGGGGTGAGGCTGGAGAACCACTTCTTATCTCCGGTCATATGTCGGGAACATCCGGAGTTGATCAACCAAATGTTCTCCAAGCCTCCTGCCTGTAGTCAGAAATAAGAACGAGAGTGAGCTAACGACTCGACACCGGGGTTAGCACACGGAAAGTTGAACCAGTGTCGAGCCATCCGCTCAAAAGAGGGGTTAGCAATCATCATTCCCTTGCCACCAAACTTCCCATGTCCCATGGAAGGAGTACGAGCACCACGAGGGGGAAAACGTGGTCCGTAGTTCCTCCGGAACCCAAAGCCGCGATCATCTCCCCTAAACCCGTATTGAGGACGAGTAGGGGGACGTTTAGCAAAACCACCACGAGTCCGACCAAACCTCTCACCAGGACGCACACCATCATCTCTTCTCTCAAACCTCGCACCACCACCTCTCTCGTGGGAACCCGCCAACACTTCTCACACTTCCCACACCCCGTGGAAGTGGCACTCTAGGCTCATGAATACCATGAGACCGGCGATACCGTCCCGGTTTGCTTGCTCCTTAGCCAGCCTCTCATCCCTCTTCCTCTTGTAGCAAAACTCGCAAGATGCCTCTTCTTGTCACAATACTTACACCGAAGGGGATGGGTATTGGTTTTGGCTCGGCTTCTCTCTAGGCTTCTCACCCTTCTCACTCACAAACCTCACCGGTTTCTCGGGAAGTCATTTGTCTTAGGTGGGAATTTGGGTGGATCTTGGCTTGTGTCAAGCTTGTTGCAAAGGTGGTTGGGCTTTGGTGTGAAAGAGTTCTTGGGTGCTTTTGGAAGTGGGACTTGGATGTCTCCGATCACCTCAAACTCGGGGTTAGACTCAACACACTTCTCATACACACTCTCCCCACTTGTTCTCTCCCACTTTCTCACCCAACTTCTCAAACCCCAAACCACGACCATCGCCTCTCTTGAACTCCTCAATCATGATTTTCAATTGAGGTTTCGCCGTACAACCAACCCAACACCTTCCTCAAATAGTCATTCTCCTCATAGATGACATCCAAACGGGAAGTAAGTTCAAGATTGCGCAAAGTAACTTCATCACAGCTAGAGCATGCATTTGCAACGGGAGATTTCAAAGATGCTTCCAAAGAACTAATGGTAGAACGAGCATCAACAAGCTTAGCATGCATAGTAGGACATGATTTACAAGCACCAAGCAAAGTAGGTCTAGCCTTAAGCTCATCATACTCAATCCTAAGAGCATCTAGTTTAGACAAAGTAGAAGCATTCTTCTCATTAAGCAACTTGATCTCATTCACCCATGCATCACACTCAAGACATTCAACATCATCAAGAGTAGTAGGAGCAAGTTTCAAAGAGTCATTCTCAACTTTCAATTCAAGCAATTTGGACTCTAACTCTCCTACTTTCTCACTAGCATTCTCAAGTTGAGCCCTAAGATCTTTCCTCATCTTCTTAGCATCTCTTAGCACACTATCACGGTTGTCAATCAAGCCATTCAACCTAGTGATCTCGGCAAGCAAAGAGTCGGGGTCACGATTTACCTCTTCCTCCGAGTCGGAGTCGCTCGTCTTCCTTGTCGCTCTTCTTGCCGCTCGAGCTATGGGCCATGCCACAAAAGCCTTCAAGCGCCACACGGCTCAATCCGCCGAGGTTCCGGCTTGCACTCTTCTTGCCCTTGCGCCTCCCGGCATCTTCATCTTCACCGCTTGAGCTTGGATCGCGCGTCGCTTGATCTTGAGTCGACGTCGCTTGCACCGGCCACCACGGCTCTTGCCTTGTCCTTCTTGTAGCCGCCCTTGCTCGGTCGCCGCTTCTCCTTGTCCTTGCTCTTGGAATTGCTAAAGTGCTTGCCCTTGGAGGAGTACTTGTCTTCGTGCCTCGGGTGCGCCTTGTACTCGTTCATCTTGTACTTGTTCTCCTCCGCTTTCGGGCACTCGGCGATGAAGTGGCCACGCTTGCCACAATTGTAGCACGTCCCCGAGCTCCGCCATGCATTCCTCCGACTCTTGTGTAGTCGATCAAACCTTCTTGAGAGCAAGGCCGGCTCCTCCTCGCCCAAGACATCAAACTCCTCATCCGGAATAGACATAAGAGAAGACAGGGAAAACTATCCACGGGAAGGGTTAGATTTGCTCTTTGATCCGCCCACAAGAGCAAGACTATGGTCGGTCGAGCCCTCATGCTTGGATTGCAACTTCCGTCAACCTCGGCCGACTTGAGCTTAGAAAAGAGGTCATCCAACTCAATAGTCAAATACCGCTCGGACTCCTTGATGGCCTCAACCTTAGCACCCCAAACATTTGGGTCCAAGACATGCAAGAGCTTCAAAGCCTGATCATGCTCGGTGTAAGGAAAATCCTCAACATTAGCCTTCATGTTGTTCACGATGGCGGTGAACCTCTGAAACATCGCATCAATGTCCTCACCGGGAAGTTGAGTGAAGTTCTCATATTGCATCCAGTAAGAGACAAAGAGTCGAGCCTTCACATGGTTATCACCACCTTGAGCAACCAACAACTTCTCCCAAATTTGCCAAGCAAGATTCAAATGGCGAACACGCTCAAACTCGGGATCACACAAGCTCCGGACCAAGTGATCAACGGCTTTTGCATTAGCCTCATACTTGGCCTTAGCACCGGCATCGGTCACCATAAGAGTATGGATGTTGAACGGAATAGCATAGGTCTTGTCAAGCACAATGAAATCCAACAACTTGCCACGAAGAAAGATCATCATACGAGCCGCCCACTTGTGGTAACCCTTGCCATCGAAGTGCGGCGGACCGCCCCCGCTCAACGTACGCCATCTTAGGATTCGAGACTTGTCAAAGTTGCAAAGAAACCGGCACCAAGCTCGATACCAATTGAAGGATCGGATGGCGACTAGACAGGTGGGAGTGAATAGGAGCCGGTAAAAATTCTTCTCAAAGAACCCGGCCTATACCCTAGTCAAATCCCGGTCACACACAAGCGATGGATCGAATCACACACCAATCGCCAAGACAACGAGGTTATGGATTAACCTCTAGTCCTAGGAACAATTCCTTGAAGCACACGCGGAAGCACAAGAAGGGAAGAGAGGAATCGAACCAAGAAGCAAAGCTCACGAGGCTCTGGCGGACCGTCCGGCAGGAGAGGCGGACTATCCGCACGGGCCACGCGGACCGTCCGCCAATGTACCGCGGACTGTCCGCACAGGTACGGCGGACCGTCCGCCCGGGGCCGCGGACCGTCCGTTAAAACCAACGAACCACCAGAAGCGAACCCCGAAAACGGACCGTCCGCGGGGAGCACGCGGACCGTCCGCCAGTGCACCCGCAGACCGTACGCCCGGCTGGCCGCGGATCGTCCGAAACCACTTCCGACCAAAACTCAAAACCAAAACGGATCGAAAGCGAAGCCGAGCAAGAACACGAAGAACACGCGAAGAACACTTGTTCACGTGGACCGTCGCGCCGACCCTCGCGGACCGTCCGCCGTGCACGGACGGGCGAAAACAGCCCGACCCCGAAAGTCAACTCCCCCAAATCATCATCGGATTTCCCAAACAAGTAGAAGCTGTGGAGACAAGGGTTTGGGAACTTGAAAAGCGTCACACAAGGATGTTATAGCCCAAAAATCTTGCCTCCTAACTCCCTAAATCACCGGGAATCGCGAATCCTTTGAGCACCACCAAGAGCTAGAGCACCGAACGAAAATCCTCGAATCAAAGTGGTTTCCCGGTGTTTGAGGGCACAAGATGTTTCCCAGTGTTTGAGGGCACAAGATCAATCACAAAGATGCACGAGACTTCCATCCATGTTTCCCTCAAAGAAATCCGGGGAGAAACCCACTCAAATCCACGGAATCACACCGAGAACAAAGGCACGAAAACAAGCACAAAAAGACCACGAAAAACACAACTCCGAATCTTCTATACAAACCAGGAAAGATTCACAAGGTCTAGCATGCCGCCCTAGCATCCATCCCTCTCAACAAATCTCTCATGAAGCTCTCATGCTAGCCTAGAGAAAATAGAGAAGAAAATAGCTACGAAAAATGAGAAATGGGAGGGGGAAATGAAACCCTAAGTCACGGAGAGAGAGAGCCATCCACACACACTCATGGCTTATATATCAGGTCCCGTCGGAGTGGTAAATGACTCGACTACCCCTAACTTAACTACTGGAGATACAACCCACGTAGGGGCATTTAGGTAATGTTTGCGGGTCTTGCCATCGGACGGCCATGCCTTTGCCGCACCCCGCGTCCTCCCGACGCAAGCCATGTGATCCCGCCGCGTGTCCTCCGTCTCGAAGCTTCCCGACACGCCCGGATCCCGTCTCCGTCGTGTTGGGCCCTCGGACTTGGATTTGAGGCCCAAACCAAGAAACCGTCCTCCGATGGTTTTGTGGGCAAACCACCAAACCCCGCGTGCTCGGTCCGTCCTCCCGCCAAACCACTTGACTCGACCGCCACCACCGTGCACCGGCTCAATTGTCCATGACTTCGTCTTGCTCGTGTCGCCACCATGTGGCCCGCACCGAGTCCCGCCGTCCACCGGGTCCCTCGAACCGAGCCTACTTGTCTCTCCATCTCCCGGAGGCCCCTCAAGGCCGAAGACCTTTCGCGCCCGTTCTTCACCGCAACAACACGAACTAGGCCGCGGCCTACACCCGCGCACTAAGACGAGTCGGTCCAACACCCGTTGTCAATCACTCATCATTGAGGAGCGGTCATCCATCGACCACCGGGACGCTTCGGTCCTCAACTCAAACACCAAGAGAAGTTCTTGTGGACTCCAGAGGCGGACCAAGCCCTTGCTCGGCTCAAGGACTTCCTATCGAAGCCGCCGGTCCTCACGGCTCCTCGCAAAGGCGAGCGCCATCGCTCTACCTCGCCGCGACTACTCACGTGGTCGATCTGCCATCATCGTCGAGCGGCGGGGAAGACGACCACGCCTATCCGGTCCGGCGCCCGGTCTACTTCGTCATCGAGGTCCTGTCGGGAATCTAAGGCATGCTACCGGCCCGGTACGAAGCTTCCGTACGCGGTGCTCATCACCTCGCGGAAGCTACGACACTACTTCCGGGAGTACTCGATCTCCGTCATCACCGACTACCCGCTCGGCGACATCCGCGGAACCAAGATGCTACCGGAAGAATCTCAAAGTGGGAAGTCGAACTCGGCGCCCTCAACATCGACTTCAACCCATACACGGCCATCAAGTCGCGAGCACTAGTCGACTTCATGGCGGAGTGGCGGGAGAATCGGCTCTCCCGCAGCACGCGGGTGATGTACTTCGACGGCTCACTCAACCTCGAGGGCGCAGTGCCGGTACTTTTGATCTCTCCAACGGGCGAACAACTCTAGTACGTCATGCGGATCTTCCGGAAGGTCTCAAACAACGAAGCCGAGTACGAAGCTCGCTACATGGGCTCCGCCTCGCGGCTTCACCGGGCATCGGCTACTAGTCTACGGCGACTCCGTGTTGACGGTGAAAATCCGTCAACCTAGCCATGAGTTTACCTTCGGTGTTGGCATTAGTTTTATACCTTATCCATTGGTACTAACCCCCGTGGTATAACAAGTTCACGTGTGCATGTCGGTTTTGGAGTTTAATGTTTATGCAGGGTTTTAGTGTTGAATGCAAGACTTTCGGGATAAGTTCATCAAGCACCTCATGACAAGACCTTGAAGCCCCGTACAAGTCATGCAATGAAGCAAACTTAACTCCAAGAAGTCGGGGGACTTGATCCGAGAAGACGACGGACTCCGGGGACCCGACCGGAAAAGTGCGTCGAATCTTGCAAGACAAGGAGTTGAGTCCAATTCGGAGAGAAACCGACGACATGGACCTACATGCGAAGGGGGAAACATCCGGGAAGCAAGGGAACCGACCTAGGGCAAAGGAGCCCACGGGGCCGGGCCTAAATGGGCCCAGGCCGGCCGGCCCAGTCCGGTCGGCCCAGGCCCATTTTGGGCCCAAACACCCTCTCCTTTGCCCTAGCCGCCAATCGGGCTATTTATAGCCCCCTGACCGAGAGCCACGGAGGGAAGATTTCGTCTTCGGCCGCCGAGAAGCAGAGAAGAGAGGGACACCATCTCGGAGAGGAGAGGGTCGAGCTAGTTGACTAGGGTTTCCCTAGCCGACGTGGGAACCTTGCACGGAAGACCACGTCGGAGTTCCCGGAGCTAGAAGCAAGATCAAGGAAGGATCCCGGTGGTGATCTTGTGTATGTATCATTGTTATAGTTGAATTATCAAGTTGAATCTTTTCCTAGCGATCAAGTGTTTCCTCGAAGATTTCGTTTTTCGATCGGCTTTGCTTATTCCAATTCTATTCGCGCGATAGACTACATAGGGTGTTCTTGTAGCCGCGGTGGCTAGAGGTACACACGGATCTTCCGAGAGAATCTCGACTTGTCTTTTGACTCGCCCTAAGCTCCCCGCATGAATAGGGATACGTTGTGACGAACGGGGGTCTCGAAAGGCGGATGTTTTCGGATTTGGACGGGAAACCACGATTTAAAGAGGCTTCTATTAAGATTCGATTTGCTACTTCTTCTCTTGCTTGGAACTTCAACAAAAGGCTTACCCCGATCCCTCTAGATCGGTTTATCTACCCAATCTTACTTTGTTTTCTCCGGACTTTAGTAGATTAGATCTGTTTTGTGTCTTTTACTTAGATGCATTAGGTTCTTTATTGAAGATTGGAGTTACTTGGCTTTAATAGATTAAGTTTTGCGTCACACATTTGTTCCACGGATTCGATACCTTGGGTTCACCACTCGAGGGAAGAAGGGTCCCTTGACTACGACGGGAGACTTGTACGCTTGCGAGTCACAAACGAACTTTGATACAATTATTAACCGTCAACAAGCCCCTTTTTCTGGCGCCATTGCCGGGGAGCAAGTGATCAAGATTTGGTTTTTTATTGCCTTTTTGTAATTTTCAGTTTTCTTTTTGTTTTTATTTTTGCATCTACTAAATTTTGATCATCCTCAAAACACATCTAATCTAGTTTGTCTAACTCTAGTTTTTATAGATTTGTTTTTACTTTCTAGTTTTTTTGCATACTTTGTTTATTGCTAACCCTAACAGGAGATGGACGGCTACCTCTCCAACAAACCCAATAATTTTGTGGATGATCCAGAAAAACTTTACAGGCTAAGGAGACGCGAAGCACATCAAGCTAAAAAGCTGGATTTTGTAGATTCGGAGTCAAAAGACAAAGGATCGCGAGGAATCTCCGAAGAATTCACCACCTCAAAGTCCGCGGGAGAATCGACTTCCACCAATGGGTGACCAACCACCGGAAGAACGCAAGATCGGGGAGCTATGCACCCCGGACATCATCGACCTACCAATCTTGAACCTCGAGGAGATCGGAAGACTGTCACACCCGATTTTACAAGCAAAACCGAATGCATCTCATATGTGCGCTAGGATCATTTACACACACATGATAGACAAAACGAGAGTAATACCATTGCCGTAACAAAACGTACAAGAGTTTAAACCAGGATAACATCCTTTATTACATCCATAAGGGTGGACTCGAAGGTCCGAACAAAACGATAACTAAACGACGACGAGCAACTCCATCGCCGACATCCATAGGCATGATGAGCGGGGGATCCGCATGCCTAGAACTCCTCGAAGTCACTCCGGTACTCGTCCTCGCCTCCGACGTTCTCCTTTGAACGGCGGTAAGCAAGGGTGAGCACACTTATGGTTGGAGCTCGGCAAGTGGGGGAAAATGCAAGGCTTGTCAAGGATAGGCTATGGTTCACAGCGGTAAGCATTTTATAAGTTGGTCAAGTTTTATTAGCAAGCACCTAGTTACTAGATGTAAGTGTATACCAACCCACTTAACCTTTTAAAAGAAACCTCAAACCAAACCTCCAACCCATGATTTGCATTAATCTTCAAGTTTATTAATCATGTGAGGGTCCAAGCCGCTCGTGACCGTGAGCACGGCTGATCGATCGGTTTACACTGCGAGAGGTTGTACACTTTACCCACGAGTTCGTGTTCCCCAACTTGCCGGGTTAGCTAGACCCTTAAACACTTCCAAGGTGAGTGGCTAGGGGTCCACTACGAAGCCTTTACAAAGGAAAGAAGAGAAACCAACGGCCCGCAACGATTACACGGCGGAGCGGGCCATAACCCTCCCTAGTGGTCAACACCTTAGCCAAGGTCGCTACCCCAAAAGGACCGGCTATACCCCTTCAACTCCGGCCCCCTGTGCCCCTCTCGGAAAAGAGCTATCGGCTACCCCACTCTCCTAATTAATTGGCTAAGCCGAGCCATGTGGATTGTGGTTGTACTCGTTATCTTGGGTGGTTCTCCATGTTCCGATTATATCAAGTTATCTTGTTAAAGCACAAGCATATACATAAACAAAACTGAGATGTATAACATAAACAAGCATAACCAAACTTATGTTGAGCAAGCTAAGCATTTATCTACCCCAAACATTTGTTTAAACAGGGTTGATCAAGGTAAAGTGATAAAATATCTAGTCAAGTCCTTAGCTAGGTGTTTGCCCATCAGATTTATGCATATCAACAGGAATAGTAAACATTGTTTAGCATGCAGTGTCATAGGTTCAAAAAGATTATGCAGAGGGGGGAAATCCACTTGCCTTCCTCTACAAGCTGGGTGAATTCCTCTTCAAAGACAAGTTCTTCCGGATCACTTCCGACGGGGAGCTCGGACGAAACGAGCACGATATCTATGAGTCAAACATGGATAACAATCAATAAACAAAACAGTACACCAAACAGTAATAAAACTGGTAAATTTACTGTTTAAAAGATTCTACTCGTCGAGACGATCATTTCGGTATATAGAACGCTAAAAACGGAGTTAAAATGAGAAAGATATGGTTAAAACAGTTTTCAGGGGCCTATTTGCAAGAAAACTATGTTTACAGGGTTGTTTATGAATAAATTCAGGGGCTAAAACATTTTTATAAATTAAATCAGAGGGTTTATGTGCAAAAGAAGTGAAAAGGGCTTAAAACAGAATTAAACAGGGTAGATAGGGGCTAGTTTGCGGGGAATCAGGACCTAACTGTAATTATTTTCAAAGGTGGAAGGACCGGCTTGCTAATATTTGAATTCCCAGGGACTCTTAAACAAAACCGCCACTCAACACCGTGGATCTGAGATCCAACGGCGGATGGCGCATGGGTGCACCGTGGACCCGGCCGTAGGCGCGGTCCATGGGTCCACCGTGGACCCGGCCACTTAAACCGAACGGGTACGCGATCCTGGCCGTTTGCGCGTGATCTAACGGCTCTGGACGCGTGCACGCGAGGGCGGCGGCGGCGTCGCCGGGAACGAGGGCGCGCGCGCGGCGGCGGCTCGCCGGCGTAAGCCCTCTACGGCGCTCCGGCCACGACTCCGGCTATAGATTGGCGCAAAACGACGTGGGAGAGCGTGCGCACTCGTTCGTGGGCTCTACGGGCGCAATTAGGCTTCACCGGCGGCCGCACCATGAGGGGGCGGCGCGGCGCTCCGGCGAGTCCGCGGGGGAGGCGCCGGGTGCAATAGGAGGGGAAACCGGGCGGGGGTGGTTGCTTACCACACGCGGGCGAAGAGGACGGGCCGAAGGGTGGAAAGGAGGCGGCAACGGCGCGGCTTGGTGACGACGGCGGCTCGGGCGGCGCTCCGCGAGCACAAGGCGCGGCCGCCACGGCCGTCGAGGGCGTGAACCTGCGAGCACATGAGCTTGTCAAGCCCCCCGCGAACCTAATGGTCACCGAAACGGGCGAAGGCTTAGCCCTTCACCGGCGGCGACGAGACGACGGCGACGGCGGAAAGCAAGGTGGCGGCGCCGTAGAAATTGGGCTCGGCTCGGGCGCGTGTGTGTTGCGAGAGGCGAAAGGGGGAGCCAAGGAGCGCGTGAGAAAGCTTATAAGGGCTCGAGGGAGGGAAGTGAAGCGGCTAGGGGACGGGGCGGCGGCGGGTTGCCATTGATGGCCGGCGGCCATCACGGCCGGTGTAAGGAAAGGGGGAAACGGCCCCCAATTGATCACGGGCGGTTACTTGCCTTAATTGGCGGTGCTCGGGGAGGAAAGGAAGGAAGGGGAAGGGGCGGGGCCGAGCGGATTCCGCGGCGTGCGGCGGCGGCGGCGCGGACGCGGGGAAGAAGAAAGGAAGGGGGGGGGAGATAGAGGCCGACGGGTGGGACCCACCGTCGGCGCCGCCGAAAAGAAAAAGGGAAAGGGGGGTGAAGCGGTGGGGCGGCGGGAGGTCCGGGTTGGGCCGTACGGGGCCGAAAGAGTAAGGGTGCGGGGTTTTGTTTTTTTTTTTCTTTTCTTTTTCAAACCAAATTTTCAAATCCATTTTCAATTCAAATCCAAATCAAACTTTTGCAAACTTTTCTCAAATATTTTATAGACTTTTTAGAGACTACTCAAGCAACCAAAACCATGCAAGCCAAATGATGATGCACATACACTTGTTGTTTCTAACTTTATTATATTATCTTTAATATTTTTAGAGCTTAAGTTTATTTAGCATTTTAATCTCCTTAAATCCCTAGGACATTTTAAGTTGCTAAGTGATTTCAGTGATGGAATTTTAGGGTGTCACAAGACCGTTCGAGATCAAGACCTCAACAATCCGCATGGTGCAACATTCACCCTTCACCGGCAAAGAGGATCCGAACCTTCACCTTCAAGCGTTCATTCAACTATGTCGGACTTTCAACATGGATGGGGTGACTCAAGATCAAATGAGGGCAAGGCTTTTTCCGTTCTCACTACTAGGGAAGGCTTTGCAATGGTTCCACTCTCAACCGGCGGAGACGGTGCAAAATTGGAACACGTTGATGAAGGCTTTCATGAAGGAATACTACTCACCGGGTAAAACTCAAAGCTTGCGTAATAAGATTGCCACCTTTGTTCAATATCCTACGTAAACTATCTCGGAGGCATTCGAGCGCTTCAACGAGTACACCGGGCGGTTCCACATCACAAGTTCCCGAAAGAAGACCTCGTGCAAAAGTTCTATCAAGGACTCACCATGGCGTCAAGGACGATCATCGATGCATCGGCGGGAGGATCTATCATCGAGCTTACACCGACGGAAGCTTTCACGCTATTCAAGAAGGTCGCGGATAATCACACGTGGGCGTCATCCGAGCGCCTACATCGAGGCTCAACCCACGGGGAACGTCAAAGGAGTCTTGCAAGTGGAGAAGGAAGACATACTTGAGGGCAAGATCGACTCGCTCATGAGGAGGTTGGAGAAGATGGAGATGGAAAAGAAAGAGGCTCAAGACTTGAAGGCCGCCGAAGCAAGGTCCACATGCGAAGAATGTGGAGAGTATGGCCATGTCCGCAAAGATTGTCCGGAGGAAGCCGAAGTGCTCGACTACATGAGGAAGGGAGAATTGCTGAACTTCCGCTACGGGCAAGGTAGGCCTCAATTTAATGCAAGCTCATCTATTCCTAACGCGGTTCCGCTTCGTATACAATTGAAGGAGTTCATGGATGAGCAAGCTAAGATCAACAAGGACACCGTCACCAAGTTCAAGACCATAGACAAGGTGTTGGAGAACATCGATAGCAAAGTGACGGAGGTCGGAAGTTCCAATCATCAAGTGCTCAACATGATGAAGATGCTCGAGACGCAAGTGGGACAACTTGCGGGGCGCCTCACTAATGATGAAGGGAAGCTTTCGGGACAACCCAAATGTCCCGAATCGGCGAAGGCCATTCAAACGCGTTCGGGGAAGGAGACCGAAGATCCGGAACGTTCCGCGGGAGCAAGGAAGCTTAAACCATCCACCGAGGTGGAAGGAATTGCTAAAGAGAAGGTTACGGGGATCGTCACCGAGGAACCCGAATTCGAGATGCCGGAGGAAGACACGAGGATACCGCAACTCAAGCCACGCTACTTCCGAGGTAAACTTGACAACCACTTTGAGAAGTTTGTGGAAGTTGTGCGTAGACTTAGCATCAACATGCCGTTACTAGATGCCCTTCAAGTACCTACATATTCTCGTTACTTTAAAGACATACTTGCAAATAAATATGAGATAGCAACACTCGGGGTAGATCATGTCAAGATGTCCGAGGAGTGTAGTGCAGCTATTGCTAATCGGCTAGAGAAGCAAAAAGACCCCGGGTGCCCTACAATTCCATGTTCGGTTGGTTCTTTCAACTTCGAGAAGGCGTTATGCGACCTTGGAGCTAGTGTGAGTGTCATGCCGAGGGATGTGTTCGAGAAGCTACGCCTACCGATGGAGCCTACGGGAATATGTTTGGAGTTGGGTGACAACTCCATTCGCTATCCCTTGGGCATTGCTGAAGATGTACCCGTGAAGATTGGACACCACTTCATCCCCGTCGACTTCGTTGTGCTCGAGATGGGAGAGAGGGAGAAGCCGCCGCTCATCCTAGGGAGGCCGTTCCTCAAGACCGTGGGAGCAACTATTGATGTTGGCAAGGGGGAGATCATGTTCGATATCAACGGAGAAAAGAGCTCCTTCAAGTTCCGTCCAAGGATTGAGGCATGCAACATGATTGGAGTGAAGGGAGAACCAAAACAAACGGAGGGGCTGAAAAAGAAGAAGGATCCGAAAAAAATGAACGTAACGAAAATCAAAGAAGGTGTTGCATCCGTCAAGACAAAGGAAGAGAAGCCGCCTGTGAAGACCAAAAAAATGACTAAGCCAACTAAGCCGGAAGACAAGCCCGCGCCCAAGATGGTGCGGAAGTGGGTACCCAAGATTGCAACGCCTGCAAAGAGCGTTGATCCGGAGTAATCAAGTGAAGAAGTCTAGCTATAGACTATAAACAAAGCGCTAGGCGGGAGGCAACCCGTTTCGTCGAGTCAAGAATAAGCTACGGGAGGACAGCCCGATTCCAGGTTTTTCGAGTATTTTTAATAATTTAGTTTTTGAGTTTTATTACGCAAAGACATTAGACTTAGAAGTGGTTGAACAATATTAGAGACATAATTCTTGATTGAATGTTTGCTTTATCATAAACCCTTTGCATGAACCCTCCTATGTGCTTGTTTGTTCTTTTCTTTTCGAGAAACCTCAACCAAATAATTTCAGAACCTTAACTCAACCTTTCACCCCCATTATGGTGCTGAGGTTGACTTATTTTTCATGCTAAAACCACACGAGTAGAGCCACGATTTATGTTTAAGTGTTAATAAAATTCAGCACGTGGTAGGACTCGCGTGAACCTAGAAATCAAAGCTTTTGGTTGGTTTTAAAAATCTTTATCCTTGGTTTCTCTAGGATTAGAATTTTTCTAAGCCTATTCTAATTTTTTTTTATTCAAAATCTTTCTTATTTAGCCAAAATTAGAACCTAAACCTATGCCCCCATGATCAAGCCGGGAAAATGTTCGCTCTCAACCGATGAAAGCAAACTATACCGGTGAGACCGAAATCGACGTAGTCGAAAAATATTTTCGACTTACATTTGTTTTTAATGGTTTAAAAACTTCTCTAAAATTATGTTTGAGCTCTTGCATGGCTCTGAAAAATATTTTAAATTTCGAATTAGAGGAGTGCTTAACCTTAAACACACCTAAATGGAGGCAATCTAGTTTGAATTAATCATGCATGCACCATTGGATTCCCTTTTATCAACTTTCACCAATTCCAAATGCAAAGGACAAGCATGGCGGCCAGCAAGCATCAACTTTGCAGGATTTTCATGGTGGCATGTGAAGCAAGTGGAGCTAGGGAGCATGGACATGACCCAAAGCATGGAGCATCAAGTGGGAAGACCAATAATGCAAGAAAAGGAGTGGACGAGAGCGTTTGGGCGGTGCAACTCGTGGAGCACGCGGGCGGGGAAAGTTGCGGGAGGCGAAATGATCGTGCTTTGGGAGAAAGACGCGGCGGGGAGGAGCCGGGGAGGCCCCCGGGCCGGCCGGCCCGAGCCGGCCGGCCCGACCTACTTAAGGAGCCCCCGGCTCCCGTTTTTGCGAGCAAGCTTCCCTCGCCTTCCCTTGTTTGTGTGTTCAAGTTTGTGTGCTCGGAACCTCCGTAGCCATAGCCAACCATCCCAAGCTTGATAGCTCAAGAAAAAAATCCACATCCTTAATCCACTCAAAGTCCACATCCGAAGCAAAGAGTTTAAGTGCCTAGTTTACCGGTTGCAACCCGGAGTTTTAGTGAAGAAAGAGTGCAGCAACCATGTGGAAGAAGACCACAAGTCTCTTCTCCAAGAAGAAGAGTTCGTCGTCGTCCAAGCCGTCATCAACCACGTCCTCGAGGAGGCACTCGGTTTCCGAGTCTCCCCGGAGCATGGAGACGGACACGGCGCCACCAAGGAGGAACGATGCTCTCCTCCTTGGTGGTATGAGGACCGCAAGAAGCACTTCCATGAGGTTCACCGAACCTCGTGGGCACACGGAGGAGCAGCCCGCGCCACCACGACGATCGACTCGCTCAACCGCACCACCTCCTTACACCCCGACATACTCTTCGTACGGCTTCATCATCTTGTCGGCGGAGGAGGAGGAGAGGCTCGCCAATCTTGAGAAGAGGCTTGTGCCGAACGTCGAGTTCGACGACCAAGCACTCTACACCTTGGGTTTTGGCACCGACATATACTATATGTTGGGGCACCTCGGATAGGTGCAGTTCTCCAATGGAGTATCGGTGGACACCCATTTGGGGTACGCCTTGGAAATTTTGATGACTATTGCACCCATCGTTGATGATGATGGGGTGCAAAGCTTGTCATTCCGTTTGGAGGGAATCCAACAAGTGGTTCCCTACGAGCACGTTAGGGAGCTGCTTGGATTCCACAAGGGAGCTCCGGAGAAAGTTGACGTGCCACCGGCATGTTGGCGGGATTTTGGAACATGATCTCCGGAGAAGCCCATCAACAACGCAATTGCATCCGCAACCCCATTATCCGGATATTTCACTCTTGGATGTGCAAGAGGGTATTGGGGAGGATGAAGGAAACAAAGGTGACCGACACGGAGTTGAATTGGCTATACTCGGCTTTAATTGCCGGGCAGCCAATAGACCCCTCTTACCTCATGATCAACGAGTTGGTGTTGTGAAGCAACATCGAGGGCGGGTAATATTGGTTCGGGGTGTTACCTCTCCATGTTGGCCTTTTCCTTGCGGCCGGGGATCGCAAGAAACCCCGCTCACCTTTTGCGTGGTACCTCTCTCGGTTTTGAGTATTTGCGGCAAGGCAAATACATTAGTGGAGATGAGAGAGGAGGTTATCGGTTGGCCATTGTGAACCTACCTCTTCCCAACGAGAGGCTTAGGCTTTTCAATGAAGGGAGAGAAGATTGGTTGGAAGAGGGACTACTTGTCCCTGCAAGGAAGAACAAGAGAGGAAGAATCGTAGAGGAGGGAACATCCTCCGCACAAGCAAGTGGAGAACAACCCAATGTGCAACCATTCGGCGGGGTTCCTCCTCCGCCAAGTTATTACGGAGGGCCACAAGAGCAAGCATGGGGGGGTGGTGCACCGGTACCCCCTCAAAAATTATGTTGTGCCCAACGCTAACTTCGCGGAGTCCTACGCTCATCATCCCCAACCACAACAAAGCATGGCCATTATTGGAGGGTATTCTGCAAGAAACACTCAAAACATCGCAGCCATCCAAGCTAACGCAGCTCAACTTGGTGAAGGCAACGCAAATATTGCCTTTGAACTTGGACGCCTTCACCTTGTGGAGCCAAATCAATTCGTCGGAGGGAATGTCCAATCATATTATGAGCAAGGGTATTATTATCAAGATCATCAACATCAACCACCGGCGGAGGACTAGAAGATTTAGGAACTTTAGTTTTCTTTTCTTTTCTTTTTCTCTGTAATTTTCAGCTTTTGCTTATGTGTGTTTGCGTAGTATTTTCTGTTTTTATTTAAATTTCAGCAAGCATGTTTGTTTATTTTCAGTTTGTATTTCAACTTGATGTCATCATTAATAAAGACACCACCTTGATTATATCATTGGAAAAGTTACAAAATTCGTGCCATGATGATATATGATTATAATTGCAGCTTTGTTCATCTTTGTAATTGATTTATGCATGTTTAAGCTAGTGCTCTCTTAAAAATACAGATCTGAATTTATTTAAATGCTAGCTTAATTTTCAGCGGAGGTTATGATTAAAATAAAGACCCATAGTGTTTTATGTGCTCTCAAGTTATGAATAGATTAAAGATGTCTTTTATGCTCAAAAATATTGCTAACCTTGTCACAAATATCACTTGTGTGTTGCTCAACCTATCCAAAGCCTTATATATATTTGAGTGCATAAACCTTAGTGTACAAGATTTATTTTTGAGTGAGTTATTGCAGGCCATGATTTCTGCGGCCCGAGACTAAGAAGCTGGTCATTCCGTTTTTGCGTATCTATCTTTTTGCTAGCCTTTTATCCGTGCATTGTGTATCCCCGCATCGGTGATCTCACAAACTTCGCCGGATATCCACCCTTAAACCAAATATCATCTTTTGTGATTACCTCCTTGACCACAACCTATCGTTGAGAATGGATCATCAATTCAAGGAAGATCGCAAGACGGTGCCAACGTTGAAGATTTCAAGTATCTCTCCAAGGAAAATTATTTTCGGTACCTACCATATTTTTTCGCCTCTTTGCTCGAGGACGAGCATCGTCTAAGCATGGGGGAGGAGGTAGGTACGGTGCAATTTTAGAGTTCAAAAGGGAGTATTTTAAAAAATATATATATAATGATGAAAGAAAAAATTCGGCGATGTACGTGACTTCCAAGGTGAAGAAAGAAAAAAATATATATATATATATATATATATATATATATATATATATATATATATATATATATATATATATATATATATATATATATATATATATATATATATATATAAGACGAAAGAGAGAAAGAAATAAAAGAATGAGAAATATGAGAAAGAGAAAAAATATATATGTGCGTAAAGTGAACTCCCCGGTTCTCTAAGAGTGCATTCAAGGCTTCAAGTTAAAAAGATCCATTCTCATTTTCCAACCATGTGCAATCCGATAACGAGGACTTCCTTTGTGCCTCGGGATCACTTTTTGCCATTTGCACATGTCCACTCATCTAAAAGTGTGTGTATTTTTCTCTTTCCCCTCCTTGATTTAACATTATTTTCCAATGACCTTTTTGACGAGTCTCGGTAAGACCATGAGAAGCTTGTCTTGTTTTGACAACACCTCATTTATAAAATCTTGTTAGGACTAAACTTTCCCAAAGCTCCATATAAAGCCTACCACACATATATATGAGAGGGAAAGGAGTAGAATATATAGGCTTGAGAGACAAGTGAGATGAGAGTTCATGAGCAATATATGAGATGATTTAAATTTGTGAACTTGGTTTAGCTTTTCTTTATCTCGTTCTTTATTTCAAAAATTTCGAGATCTATTTAAAACTTTGTGAGCATGTTAATACTTGTGGGATAAGCTTAATAAGAATCTACCCTCCGTAGAGATGAAGGCTAGTGCATTATGGAACTTTAATGAATTAAAATTTTGAGAGCATTATGTTTTCTCATGTGTGATCAAGCGCAAAGTTTAAACATTGTTTAGCAATGGTGATATCCATCGAAGGCTTACTCGAGGACGAGCAAGGTTTAAGCATGGGGGAGATGTTGACGGTGAAAATCCATCAACCTAGCCATGAGTTTACCTTCGGTGTTGGCATGAGTTTTATACCTTATCCATTGGTACTAACCCCCATGGTATAACAAGTTCACGTGTGCATGTCGGTTTTGGAGTTTAATGTTTATGCGGGGTTTTAGTGTTGAATGCAAGACTTTCGGGATAAGTTCATCAAGCACCTCATGACAAGACCTTGAAGCCCCGTACAAGTCATGCAATGAAGCAAACTTAACTCCAAGAAGCCGGGGACTTGATCCGAGAAGACGACGGACTCCGGGGACCGACCGGAAAAAGTGCTCGAATCTTGCAAGACAAGGAGTTGAGTCCAATTCGGAGAGAAACCGACGACATGGACCTACATGCGAAGGGGGAAACATCCGGGAAGCAAGGGAACCGACACGGGGCAAAGGAGCCCACGGGGCCGGGCCTAAATGGGCCCGGGCCGGCCGGCCGGTCCGGTCGGCCCGAGCCCATTTTGGGCCCAAACACCCTCTCCTTTGCCCTAGCCGCCAATCGGGCTATTTATAGCCCCCCGACCGAGAGCCACGGAGGGAAGATTTCGTCTTCGGCCGCCGAGAAGCGAGAGAAGAGAGGGACACCATCTCGGAGAGGAGAGGGTTGAGCTAGTTGACTAGGGTTTCCCTAGCCGACGTGGGAACCTTGCACGGAAGACCACGTCGGAGTTCCCGGAGCTAGAAGCAAGATCAAGGAAGGATACCGGTGGTGATCTTGTGTATGTATCATTGTTATAGTTGAATTATCAAGTTGAATCTTTTCCTAGCGATCAAGTGTTTCCTCGAAGATTTCGTTTTTCGATCGGCTTTGCTTATTCCAATTATATTCGCGCGATAGATTACATAGGGTGTTCTTGTAGCCGCGGTGGCTAGAGGTACACGCCGGATCTTCCGAGAGAATCTCGACTTGTCTTTTGACTCGCCCTAAGCTCCCCGCATGAATAGGGATACGTTGTGACGAACGGGGGTCTCGAAAGGCGGATGTTTTCGGATTTGGACGGGAAACCACGATTTAAAGAGGCTTCTATTAACATTCGATTTGCTACTTCTTCTCTTGCTTGGAACTTCAACAAAAGGCTTACCCCGATCCTTCTAGATCGGTTTATCTACCCAATCTTACTTTGTTTTCTCCGGTCTTTAGTAGATTAGATCTATTTTGTGTCTTTTACTTAGATGCATTAGGTTCTTTATCGAAGATTGGAGTTAATTGGCTTTAATAGATTAAGTTTTGTGTCACACATTTGTTCCACGGATTCGATACCTTGGGTTCACCTCTCGAGGGAAGAAGGGTCCCTTGACTACGACGGGAGACTTGTACGCTTGCGAGTCACAAACGAACTTTGATACAATTATTAACCGTCAACACTCCGCAAAGTGGTCATCAACCAAGTCAACAAATCCCGGGACCGCAACAAGGAGAACATGGACGCCTACGCCTAGAAGTCGCAAGCTCGAGAACAAGGTCTATGGTCTCCGGTTCCACCACGTCGTCCGCGACAACAACGTTGCGGCGGACGTCCTGTCGAAGCTTGGTTCTACTCGCGCTCAAGTCCCCGGCGGGTGTCTTCGTCCACGAGCTTCATGCGCCATCCATCCTGGAGCCGGTGACACCGACCAGCGACCCGGCGCATCCCCCGGCGGGCCGGGAGGTCATGATGATCGACGTGGACCGGAGGCGCCCTTCATCAACTACCTCGGCGAGCGAGAAGGTTCCCTCGGACAAGAACTTGGCCGAGCAACTCATTCGCCATGCCAAGTCCTATGTCCTCGTCGGAGACAAGCTCTACGGGCGGGGCGCATCTTCGGAGTACTCATGAAGTGTGTTCCTAGACAAGAAGGCAAGGACATCTTGGAGGAGATCCATAAAGGCGTCGCGGCAACCACGTGTCCTATCGCACGGCCGGTCGGCAAGGCTTTCCGACGAGCTTTCTATTGGCCCACGGCTCCGGGTGACACCGAAGAACTCTTCGAAGGTGCCAAGGGTGCCAATACTTCGTCAAGCAACAACACGTCCCGGCCTACAAACTAGTCACCATACCGCCAACCCGGCCCTTCGCCTGCCGGGGGCTCGACATGATTAGGCCACTCCCAAGCTCGCCCCGGGTGGATTCAACGAAGTACCGGTGGCCATCGACAAGTTCACCAAGTGGATCGAGGTCAAGCCGGTAACATGCCCCAAGGTTGACAGAGTACTCGACTTCTGGATGAACTCGTACATCGCTACGGACTACCCCATCGCATCATCACGGACACGGGCTCCAACTTCAACAATCACCGCCCGGGGAGTACTGCGAGAACAGCGGGATCGACATCCGATATGTCTCAGTTGCCCATCCTCAGGCCAATGGACAAGTCGAGCGCGCTAATGGGATGGTGCTCGATGCTCTTAAAAAGTGGCTACACGATGCTGCCAACACTAAAGGAGGCAAGTGGATCAAGGAACTACCCAATGCTCTCTGGTTGCTACGTACTCAACCCTCCAAGCCAACGGGACAATCTCCATACTTCCTGGTCTACGGCCCCGAAGCAATCCTCCCTGCTGATGTCATGTGGGATTCACCGGCGGTGGAGCAATATGACGAAGGCGTATCCGAAGACAGACCGACAAGTTGACATCGACGGACTCGAAGAAGCTCGCTGCGCCGCCCTCGTCCAATCAGCAAGGTACCTTGAGGGTATCCGATCGCAACGTCAAGGAACGCTCCTTCAACGTTGGTGATCTTGTCCTCCGCCGCATCCAGAACACGGAAGGACTACACAAGCTCAGCTCGCCCTGGGAAGGTCCCTCCACAGTCGCAAAGGTGACTGGACTAGGCTCCTATCGCCTCCAGACGCTTGAAGGTGGAGACGTCAACAACTCGTGGAACATCGACCAACTCTGTCGATTCTACGCCTAGTCTACACGACTACACCGGGGGCTCAAGTCTACTCGACTACTCAAAGACCCCTTCGCCGTAAGCGGCCCCCGGGTCCAGGCTCTTGTCTCCGGACTACTCCACTCCAAGATCCAGTCCACGCGGCTACTAACGGATCTTGGGCTGCGACGAGCGACAAAGGACTCCAGCAGCGGTCTACTAAGAGACCAAGCACTCCTATATCCAGCCCACGCGGCTACTAACGGATCTACTGTTGTAAGCGGCTGTACGCCCTAGCACTACTTAGCCGTAGGCGGCCTTCGGGTCCTGGCGACTACTCTGTATCAACGGCCCTGGCCACCCAGGTGTACTCCTTCAGTAATAAAGTTTGATTATTTATCAACTGCTTTACTGTCCTTTTCCCTCAACGGGACTACTGGCGAGTACGACTACTCACTCCATGATGGGACTCGCACTCACAAATGGCGATAACGAGTACTCATTCATGGAAGTTTTCTTCATTGATACTTAAACAAGTGCATTACAATTGTTTATGTATAACTATTGCTACGAGCTAACCCTACAGGACTACTGGAGGTTGAGCTTCTCAGCGACTTGTTCGGCAATGGGCGACATCTGCTCCAGAAGCTCCGCGTACTGCTCGTCCGTGCAGTTGGCGGCTAGTCCGTCGGCGACTATGTCAACGGGAGCTTTTGGGAAGTACGACTTCATATACGCCAGGATCTGGTTGGGGATCGACTTCGCCAGGTGCTTCACGTACGTCGCCAGGCGGCTCGGGGCTTCCTTCAGCCGGTCCACCAATGGGGCTATCTTCGGTCCCCCGGGGTGAGGCACCAATAGCCTCGCAATGGGAAGCGCGGCCTCCTCGAGTTCCTTCAGATGGGCTCGCAGCTTCTCGCAGTCCTCGTTCAGCTTCTGCAAAGATTTGTAGCAGTTGACGAGGTCACGATCCGACGCAATGCGAAGCTCCATGTGCTTGTCGCACTCGTAAGCAAGTTGCTTATAATCATACTCCAGTACCTCGCGGGCCTATTGCTCTCGGTAGAAGAGGTTCTTCGGGTCGGTCTCTCGAAGCCTTCACTGATCGACGCGGGTCTCAAGCTCTGCAATCAACAAGGCAAAGTGGGTCGGACTCCTTCAAGGTACTACCAATGAGTACTCGGCACCTCAACGGCGTACCTTTGTTCTTCTTGCGGAGAGACTTGTTCTTCCGCACCGGCTACGTCGCTCTTCGCCCGCATATTTTGGATTTCGTTGTAATGCGGGCGAAGGCGCCGTCAAGCTTCGACCGCAACATGGCGGCGTGCTTTTGGGACTTCACGAGTTGTTCTTCTAAGGCCTCCGCCCGAGCACCGTGTCGTCGTACTCCTGAAGCATGCCGGACTTCGTTGGGACCTCTCCGCGACGTCCCGCAACGAGGCAACACATGTCAACTGGGTACTCAACACTAAAGGATTGACTACTCAAGGGTGTCGACTACTCACCTTCATCCATTGCTCGGCCTGGCGCATTGCCTCCATGTGCCGAGCCACCGTCGCCGGGTCGACAAGATCATCCGCCAACAGCTCGATCCCGCCACGACTGCGGTCGCGGCTCCGGACATTGGCGCCGAGCGGATTGGCTCCGCGTCCGGTCTCCCGGCGAGCGAACGACTACCTCCCGAGCCGGTTCGCGCGCGCGTCATCGCCCTCTCCTCCGGCCGTCGTGGCGGCTTCTCCGACGGCCACCTCCATCGGCTCGGGGGCTCTTCCGGCGGCTCCCCGAGTCTTCGGTGTCACATCTTCAACGGGCACCGCCGACGGGATAGTGCTTCCCTCGGCTTCGGCACTCGTCAACAAAAGGATAAGCGGATCGGTCATGCACGGCGGCTACGACTACTCTTCGAGGTCACTTGCACTTAAGCAAAGTACCCACCTTCTACGATGCGGCTTCGGAAATGTAGCCTCCTCGGTCGGCGCTTCGGACTGCCCGAGGGGCGGGGAGCGGACTCCTCGGCGGGCGGCGCGGTTTCCTCTTCCGCCACCGCCGCGGCGGGTTCATCTTCCTCCCGGGTCAAGTCCATCGATTTCTGCCGGGGTACACAAGGCGGTTGTCAACCCAGGTACGACCGCCAAATCTAATGTACTACTCGGGAAGGATCGGCACTTACAAGCTCGACCGGACTACCGCCACGATTGGGGTGCCGAGGATGCCGGCAATATCGACCGGTACGGCCTCGGCGGGCGCTTCTTCCTGCGCCTCGGTGCAGCCGGCGGCTCTTCGGTGGCGGCGGCGGCCGGTTCGTGCTCCCCTCAGCAACAGGGGGCTGGCGCGACAACTGCACCCAGAGCTCCTCCACGGTGGGGGGCCGGGCTACGACCGCCCCCGGCGGCTCCCCCACCGTATCCCAGTCGCCTTCGTCCCCCTGCTCTACGGGGTCGGAAGGCGGGACCTCCCGCAAGTAATGGAGCTCCATCATCGGCACACTACACCGAGACACAAGTACTCGACTACGCTGCGAAGGAAGCTTACCTCCCGAGATGTGGTTTCGTGACCTTCATCTTCTTGACCACGCGCTTGCGGGCCACGTTGCGGCCTCCTTGGCGGCGCGGGAAAACTAGCCTCCGGGCTAGTTGGGCGATCCCGAACGAGAGGAACATGCGGCAATCCGGGGCGGCTAAATCTCGACCGCGACCGGAAGCCCTCTGCCGGCGTCTCCTCATCGTCTTCCTCCGAAGTATCTTCCACAACTACGGTGTCGCCCTCCTCACCTTGGTCTTCCCTTTCCCTTCATCCGGGATCTCGACCGATCAAGGAGGCGACACCGGCTCGGAAATGAACTTCACCACGTCGTCCTGCAAGAAAAATATCGGATGAGTACGACTACTACTACATGATCAGTACCCGACTTTAGTACGGTGACTGACCTTATTGGGCGGATGCGCGGCGGAGTACTCGGGCACAGGGCACGACGTGTACGCCGGCATGTCTTTGAAGATCCTGCCTAGCCTATCAACGATGTCGTCGTTGTCGACTTCACCACCGGACATCCGCGACGTGTCGTCGTCGCCGGTGTACTGGTACCCAAGGGTGTCGCGGGCCATCAGCGGTTGCACACTTCGCTTCATGAAGCTGAAGGCCACATGTTCGGCCCTCAGCCCGGCTTCTCTTAAAGCCTTAATCCTCTCCAGCAGCTTGGGTAGCTGGATACCCTCTTGCATCGTTGGCTCCGAGTTCCACCACGGCCGGTGCTTCGGCTGCTTCCCGCTCGGCTTCGGCAAGTCCGGGTGGTGGTTGGTGATATAGAACCACTTCGACTTCCAATCTTGGTTGGAGTCGATCAGCTTGTACGAGAGGTACTGCTCCGCGGCGTCCTCACGCATCCGGATCCCGGCTCCCCCCCCCACTACACGGGGGTTGTTGGCGCTTGGGCCGGGGCTTCACTCGGAAGAATTTTCGGAACAGTATCCAGTGGGGCTTGATCCCCAAGAAAGCTTCACAGAAGTGCACGAAGACGGAGGTGTGGAAGATACCGTTGGGGTTGGGGTTGAGGTTGAGGTACTCGATCCCGTAGTACCCCGGCGGCCCTTTGAAGAAGTCGGCGGCGGGAGAGACGACCCTCGCTGCGAATCGGGTGAACATAGGGATCTCGTCCGGGTTCTTCTCCATGGGGTACGGATCCCCTGCAACGGCCCGCCACATGTCAACCTCCTTTTCCCGCAGGAATCCATTGTCGAGAAGCGCTAGCAGATCTTCAGTCTTGGCCTTGGATTTCTTCCACTCTCGATTCGGATCTGGTCGCGGCGGAGACACCGGCGGCAATGTCCCCGCGGCGGATCCAGCGGCCTCCTCACGAGACCTCTTCTTCCCACCGGTGGTCTTCATGGTCTTCGACGGTGAAGGCTTCATTCTCCAAGTGCACGGTGTCTTCACTCGCATTCGCTCGGAGGCTACGGCGGTGGCTTCCCACGGCGGTGCGCTTGGATCTACACCCCCCCTCAAATGCGGCGGTGCGCCGGTGGTGATTTACGGCACAATCTACTAGGAATGGCCGCAAATGCGTGTGGTGAAAAACCCTAAGGGTTTCGGCTTCTATTTATAAGTCAACGGCGGCTCCTCCAACGGTCGGATGGATAAGTTTCCGGACGTCCGACTCGAGCGGTGGCGCCGACTCTTCAATTTCTACTAGTCGACACGCCTCATCTCGGGGGCTCGGCTACTTCTACACAACTTCCGGGCAGCGACAAGATTCAAGTGCAACTCGGGGCACATTCAACAAGATGAACCTTCAATTTGAGAGGAAGTACTCGACTCATGGCTCGGGGCTCCGTGCCACGTGTCCTTCGGTTTTCTCTCGGATTTTGCGGGATATTCTTGCCAAAACTTCGGATGGACCCTCGGCCCGAGTCTACAACTCAACCTAAGGCTCGGGGGCTACTCCATATGGAGTGTGATTTTGCAATCTCACTTCCATATCGGTTTCGGCTTCAAGACAACACGAGCATTGTTGAAGACCTTCAAGAGCGACACTCGAGGACGCTTGGGAATACTCGAGAAGACTTCGGGATTGCTCAAAGATCGGTTGGAGTACATTCCAGCCTCGGGATGCTTCAACTATTCTTGAGGACTTTTGACTTGTAGCACTCAGGGACGCTTGAGGACTACTCGTTAAGGCCGTCAAGACTACTCGGAGCTATCCTTCTCGACTACAAAGTACTCGAGGGCTTGTCGTATGGACCTCCCTGGGCCCACTACCTCGGTGGGTACCAGGACCGACTACTCGGTGGGCCCCTGGGACTACCCGACTTGCGCTGCACGGCACCTGCTGGCATGAAGCACAAGGACTACGAAGGAGAAGTACTCGGATAGGAAGCTGTACATGTCCCACACTGTATAGAGGACTCCTAGACGTACTCGACTAGTACTCTCTCCCTGAACTGACTTGTAACCCTGCCTCCCGGACTATATAAGGCAAGGCGGGGACCCCTCTCTCTCACGGCTTAAGGTTGCATCATCTTGTAATCGCACCCAATCAATCCCGAGCCACGCAAGGCATACGGGACGTAGGGTATTACGTGCTTCGCGGCCCGAACCTCGTCTAAATTATGTGTCATGTGTCTCTTCCTTTGAGTTACCGATCTCGGCAAGACCACATTCATCTACTTCGGGTACTCCCCTTAGTAGGTTGCCGGTCTAAAACACCGACACGGCCGTCCTAGAGCTCGCCGCCGCGGTCCGCCGCGCCACCCCGATCTACCTCCGCAACGCTCCTTCCTTCTCGTTCAAGTTCCCCGGTGAGTTCCCCTCCTCCTCCTCTTGCTCCTCGTGCCATCGCCATTGAAAACAAGGCTCGGGAACGCCCTCCCGGCATTGCCGGCGAACTCCTCCGCCGCTGCCGCCGCCGGCCGTCTCCACGCCGGCCTCGCTCGTGGACAGTCGGGGCCGTCCGATTGGCACGGACGGTCCAGATCAAACGGGGGCGTACCCCTTTGATCCGGTCCACGGTGGACCGGTGGACCAAGTCCACAGGCGCCGGTCCACGGGCCACGTCAGCCTTGCGTCAACTTTGCGTCGGCCGGCCACTCACGGCTCGCCACGTGGCACCACTCGGCTTCCCCGCCGGCCGCCCAGGCAATTTTGCAAATAAGCCCCCATTTCTGGAATTTACAAAAATAGCCTTCCACCTTATAAAAGAGCCCTTCCTTTTTCCGGTTTAGACCCTAGGTTTTCAAACTTATCTAACCCGCGAGTCCGGGGCTCACCCTTTTGCATCTAAACCCTCCAGTTTTCATATATAATTATGTTTTAGCCCTGGAATCTTGCTGAAAACCCCCCCCGGAAGTTTATCCTATTCACGGTTTAGTCCCTGGACCTTGTTTCGACCATATCTTTTCCGTCCTAGCTCCGTTTTAAGCGTTCTTGGTGTCCACGCGACCGTCTCTCGAGCCCGTCGGTTTTAGAAGCTTGTTTTAGTCTTTTGGTAATGTTTGATGTACTGTTTTATTTATTGCATGTTTTTCTTACATGATCGTAGCCAACACGTCGTTCGAGGAAGAACAAGTGCGAGCTTTGAAGTAAAGGAGAGTAGCTTATCGTTGGAGAAAGACAAGTGACCCTAACCACCCTTCTACCTATGCTTTAATCAAGAATACTATAAATTAATCGGAACATGGAGAACCACCCGGGGAAAACAGGTGCAACCACGGTCCACATGGCTCGGCTTAGCCAATTAATTAGGTGTGTGATTGTATTGATGACCTTATCCAAAAGGAACACGGGGGGGCTCCGGGTTGCGGGGGGTAAAGCCCGGTTATTTTGGGGTAGCAGCCTTTGCTAAGGTGCTGACCACTAGGGAGGGTTATGGTCCGCCCTGAGCTGTAACTGTCGTGGGTTGTTGGTGCTTTTGCATATCTTTGTAAAGGCTTCGTAGCGTCCCTATGCAATCACACCTCGGAAGTGTGGTATTGTGCCTGATCAGCACATGCGTGGTTGGGTTCAAAGTTCTTCGGAACTTTTACGCGAACTGTGGTGAAAGTGTGCAACCTCTGCAGAGTGTAAAACTGATCGATCAGCCGTGCTCACGGTCAAGAGCGGCCTGGACCCTCACATGATTAATGAACTTAAAGATGGACTTAATATTGCTTTCCGGTTACTCCCGTGGCCTTGCCGAGCTCCAACCATAAGTTGCTCATCCTTGCTTACGCTGTTCAGAGAAGAATCTCGGAGTGGAGTACTTCTCTCGAGGATGCGATCAACCGATCGAAGCATGTGGAAGATGAAGATGGAGTCGCGTCTTCATAGTTATCGTTGTTCGTGTAAAGACCTTCGTGTCTACCCTCGTGAGTATAATAAAAGTTAATAAACCTTTTCTCGTACGATTTGAGCAATGTCTTATGATATTACACTCATGAGTCTATCATATGTGTGAAATTTGTGATATCTTCGCACACATATGAGATGCATCCGGTTTTCTTCGGAAAAAAACGGGTGTGACGAGAAGCGACCATCCACCGGACCTCGAACCACACATGGTCCTCACCTTATGCATTCCACCTCTGCCGGACAGACGGCTGCGGTGGGCTGGTGGAGCTGACGGGAGGTTCGTGTGCCTAGAGGGAGGGCTCGCTAGGTGGGGAGATCCTGCCGGAGAGGGAGCGGGTAGAGTGTCGAATGGATGAATGGATAATGACGGACGACTAAATGAATGGATAGGGTGTGCCTGATGTGTAGATGGGTCAAATGGGACCTTTAGAATGGAGTCGTCGGGCTTGATTGTATATAATTGGGGCATGTTTGTTCAATTAAACGTGGATGAATTGGGATTGGGAAAGAGAAAGACAGAGAGCTATAATGTGGGTCCTCAGGAAACTTTTGACACAGTTGTGGAATTGGTGGCCACGTAACTCTGGTGCTATCATGTGTATTGCGATCGTGCATCTTGGTGAAGTCATGGTCCATCCAAAGCAGGCACCATCATATAACTAAGATTGATCAGCGTAAAAATTTAACTAAATTTAGAAAAAAAATTCTCATCATTAGTTGTGTAGTAATTGTTTCCCGAACTCTGATTCACGGATTGGCAAGCAAGCCACCTTCTGCTGGCCACCACCGCCTGCACTTGGTCGCTGCATCCCTATGCGGCTATGCCTCCTACACCCTATGCCGCCGACGACATCGGAGACGCCTGCACCCTGCGCACCTGTGCGGCTATGCCGCTGTTGGCCGCCGCCGCTGTTGCTTGGACGACGGGACTACGGGACAGGTGATGAGGAAGTGAGGAGAGGATAAGATTTCTTTGGGGTAGTGGTCTGCAGTGACGGATCCAGAAAAAAATTAGGGGGGAGGGGCTGAACTATACATAATAGAAAGACTCAATACAATTAACAATACAATTAATATGGACTTAATTTCTGATCAAAAATCACAAAATCATCTTCTACCTCAGAATGCAGTCCTTCTACTATATCTATGGCAAAAAAAACTACAGAAACTAAGGAGATTTAATAGTCCTTCTACTATATCTATGGAAAAAAACTAGAGAAACTAAGGAGATTTAATAGAGTTTGAAGGCAGTAGGGGGGCTGGAGCCCCTTCGCCCCCCCCCCCCTCGCGCCTCCGTGCCTGGTGGTTTGTGATCTCCTAGGGTTAGCGTGGCTTACGGATGGATGAAGGTCAATGTTGAGCGGACGGTGGGATGAAGAGGTGAGAATGTGAGAGGATAGGATGGACCGGTTGGGCCAAACATCTTGTTTTTGCACTTTGCATTTTTTTTAATTATCCATCTCTTAATTTCTATTATGCAGTTTGTACTGTGTATTTTATTGTTTGATTTCGTGATTAGTGTTATGTATCTGTGTACGGCGTATTGGTTGATTGTCCTGTCTATGCCTGGCTGTGTGTGTGGTTGACTGGTTGTGTGATTGTGTTGTTGTTGGGCTCAACTAGGTTCTACTGGTCGGTGTTTCCGATTTACCTTTTCGTATTCCGATCATGTTAGACATGTTCTCGATCGAATTAGTTCGTTTCCGAATCTATCGATATCCCGCAAGTTCGTTTTTGTTTTCGTTTCTGACCTTTCCGAATTCGATTTCGTTTTCGTATTCAAATGTGAAAGTGAAAACAATATTGGGGTTATCCTGACCGCTTTCAACCCTACTCCTAACTTTAGAAACAAATGAAGAGAGATCGTTGCTGCCCAAAGATATCAAATGACTTCTTTCACGCATCAAGTCCAAGAAGATGTAAAATACTAGAACATTAGATAATAATATTATTTTGGTCTCTTGTACGACAAAAGCATATTAATTTACTATTTTAGTTAACATTAGAAAATAATATTATTTTGGCCTCTTGTACGACAAAAGCATATTAATTTAGTATTTTAGTTGGATTTTTTACATGCATTTACATCTCTTGTAGATCAAAACATAGTATCTTGTTGTTCATACATTTACTATCATTATTCTTATTGTTAATTATTATGAATTTTGAAAATTAAAATATATAAGTCATTGCAAATAGTGGATTATTCTCTCGCGGAAAGGTAACATGCTTATCACTGTAGCACAATACCTAACCTATCTACTAAACATATGGTTACTTTCATTGTTCTTATTATTAATTATGAATTTCAAAAATTAAAAAATGTATTTGCGATGGAAGAAATGCTTCATTTAATTTAAGTGCATTGGAAATGTCCAATGGCCGTGGCAATGCACAGGCACTTTGCTAGTATATTATATTTGTCTTGAAAATTATTTTCATAAAAATATACATATATAATTTTTCAATAAATATTTTTATAGAAAAAAGAAGTCAAAGTTGTGTTTTGGTGATCATGTCGTTGTTACCAAACCGGAGGCCGGAAGGAGTATGACTGATGAAAAATTAGATTACAAATAAATGAAGTAAATATATTTTTTGAATGGATGGCAAGAGAATTGCTGAATTTTATTAGAAGAGAAAAAGGGATAGGAAAAAAACAAACAAAACAAACGACCAGAGGGGTAGGGGGGACTCCCCAAGCACAACTCTCCCAAAAGAAAACAACTATGAAAGAGACTGCCCTGCAAACAAAAAGATCTAAGGAGAAGGTCCTGAAGATCTTGCTTCTTGCGTTTGTGTTGCTAATTGGTATTGTTGGATAACTTCTTCGATAAGAAAAGTCACCTCATCCACCGATTTAAATTCTTAGTTGAAAGTTTTTGTGTTCCGTTCTTTCCAAATGTTCCACAGAAGTATATAATGAGCCCATCGAAAATGGGTTTGTTGATAAATGAAGTAAACAGTACCTAACTATTACTATTACTATTACACGGTTACTGTATTTTTGAGGCATGAATTTTGATTCTTTTTAACGTCTTCTCATTATGCTCCGAAAAATAGAAGAGTTATAGAGTACAAAAGAAAGCAAAAAAAAAAGTCTATTTATACTTCAATAAATTAGAACCCAACATGTACCTACGTACGTTCCTCTCCTTCCTAGGGAACGAACCAACTGGGCTTCATCGAACATTCGAATTCATCGACCTGTTCTGGTGGCCTGTACACGCACTCCAACTTGTCGTCCTGAATACTGTAGCAGTACGCCGCAGCGTCCGGATCTCCGTGTCTGCAATCGTGCACGTAGTAAATCAGGTCTCCCCGGCCTCCGCCGGCATTGCTGCTGAAGGTGGCGTGGTACCTGTCCAAGAACAAGTCATAACCGCCATGCCCGCCGGCCACCTTGCACCAGGCCGTCCTGTCGTTATCGTCCGTTCCCAGCTCGAACACGTCGAAGCTCTCTGGCTCCGATGACCTCACACGCGTCCTGACCAGGAGTAGCTTCCTCGGCAGCGCGACGAGGTGGAGGTAGTCCTCGGAGTCGCCCTCGACGGCGACGGCAGCGTCGTCGTCGGTATGATCAGCTCTACGGCGGCCGTACATCTTGGTGGTGATGTTCAACGTCTCCGGCGGGACGTCGACGATGTCGACAGCTTCCAGCGTCGCGGAATCGAACACGACCGTGACGCCGTCTCTGTCCAGCGCAAAGATCTCGCCGTCCAAGTAAGCGAAGTCGTGGAAGTGTGGCGCCTCCGAAGGACCGTCGTCGTCCACGCCGGGGTTATCCAGCTTCGTCCAGGCGGCGTCGCCGGGGCGGCAAAAGACGAGCCCAGTTTTCCCCTGCAGCATGTGGTACATGGTAACGAGCATGCCGCCCGAGCTCGCCGGCGCCGGCGGGACGTGCACGGAGAAGCGGAAGCAATCGGACCCAAGGTAGTTGCTGAAGCCGCAGCAGTTGAATTGGAAGATACACAGATTGCGTCGGCCTCGGCGCCAGACGGCATCCATCCACCTGGGATCCATGCGAACTTGGTGCCGCTTCCAACTGTATCGCCACCGGTAGCCGTCGGCGGCGGCCAAGCGGAACCGAGCCGACACCCGGAAGTTGCGTGGGTACCGTGCGGCGCGGCCGCCGACGGTCATGGCGGCTGGTGCGTCCTGCTCACCCTGATCGTCGCCGAAGTAGTAGTAGCCATGGCGCACGACGCGGCAGGCCCCGGCGGCGCGGACGGCGTTGATGTCGGGCAGGGCGAAGGTGGCGCCGGTGGCGAGGTGCGAGAGGCGGCAGGACGTGTCGCGGAGGTCGACGATGACCGACCACCCTCGCGCCACCGGGAACACGAGCGTGTGCTGCTTGTTGCCGCCACCGTTGCTCGGGGAGGGAGGAGGGAGCAGGAGACGCGGCGCGTCGCCGACGGCGGCGCGCCACGCGCGGCAGACGGAGCGGAACGGGGTGACGCCGGCCACGGCGTCGAGGGTCTTGTTGGCGATGAGCTCCAGCAGGTCCGCCGGTAGCTGCGTCCAGTCCGGCTGGCCGTTGTCCGCCATTGTTTTCTGCTGTAATAGCAATCGCGGGATCGAGGAGGGTTAAGAAGCTGCAATCTTGTAAGTTGTAAAACATTTTTGAGTGTCCATGTTAGTTGTGTTTGTGACGGACCCGTTTTTTTACAAAGGAAATCTTCCCTGCTTTTATTGAAAGCATATGAGTTCAAACCGGTTCACACATCCACACAAGTGCTGGGGACACCAGCTTACAGAAGGAAAGCTCAGACATAAACACAAAGACTAGCTAAAAGTTCAGACAAGATTACACAGACTAGCTGCAAGGCTAAGGTAACAGGGCCAAGCACCAGGCCAAACTGAACCTAACGGGCAGAGTCCTTCAAATTACGTCTTCTCCTTGCGTAGATCTTCTCAGCTGCTCTTGGAGCCCCTTCATCCACCCCCCAACCTGCTGCAGCTTGACTTCCATCTTGGCTTGTTCTTCTCCTCTTAACAGAGCGCGCCATCGCTGCATGTAAGAAATCATTTTGTACACAACATCAAATGGCGAATTTGGACACACCCCTTCTATCATAGTTTATTTCTTGTATTCCATAAGACCCAAAGAGCAACACCCAGGACAAAGATTTTTAGTTTATAATCTACACATCCTAGAGGGAACCACCCATCCAGGCAGTTCTGAAATCCCCTCAGACTTTTAACCCACCCCGAAGCTTCTCTAAAGCAGGACGAAGTGAACTTGGCAATTGGGCATACGAAAAGAATGTGATCCCTGGTTTCAGTTACTCCGCACACCATACAGTTTCCATCCCCTTTCCATTTTGGTTTCTTGAGTCCCCCCTCCCCCTTCTGCAATTTATCCTGAAATACTTGCCACATGAAGACTTTCAGTTTCATGGGTAGTCTGGCTTTCCACACTCTCTGCATATGCATGTTGAGCACCCCTCGGTGGACTAGGAACCTATACATGGACCTAGTTGTATACTGGCCTGATTTCTCCAGACACCAACGAATCCCATCACGCCCTTCTTGAATACTCACACACCTCATCTCTGTTAACATCTCTTCCCATTCAGCCAGCTCCCCCTGACCAAAAGTCCTTCTGAATTCTATCACTCACTCCCCTTGTTTGTAGCGGTCCCCTATCAGGCTATTTTTGTCATTGCAAATCTCATAAAATCTGGGGAAGGATAGTTTCAGGGGGACTTGCCCAAGCCACACATCCTCCCACATACGAGTCTGATCCCTGCTCTTTACCTGTTTGATCGCCCCCCACTTTAGTTTCCACCGAACAGTTTGCACCCCGATCCAGAATTGTGAGCGGTTGCATTACTCCGGACAAAAGGTTTATTTGGAAAATATTTTGCCTTAAGAAGCTGACAACATAAATCATCCCCCTCCAGTTTGTGAAGCCTCCAAGCCCACTTTAATATTAGTGCTTCGTTCAGGAGCCTTGTATTGATAATCCCTAGCCCCCAAAGTCCTTTGGTAAGCATACATTTTCCCATTTCACCATGTGGTACTTAAATATCTTCACCCCCCCCCCTCCAAAAAAATCTACTTCTTACAGTATCCATCTGCGCATGTATGCCTTTGTGAAGCAAGAACATACTCATGTTGTAGATGGGTATACTGCTCACACTACAAAAAATCTCGTGGTCTATGACAGTCAATTTTCGTCACGGATCATCAAAATTTCGTCATAAAATGACATCTATGACAAAATTTGAGAACGTCATGTATTGAGCGTCACGGATCCCTTCTCGTGACGTCCTTAAAATTTCGTCATAGATTAGCGTGATCCATGACGTTCTCAAGCCGTCATAGATTGGTGTAAAGCCCATTGAACCCAGCCCGAAGCCCAAAATCTGTGACGAAAGTGGTCGTCATGGATTAACTTGCCACATCACTTATAGAGATGAGGTGGCTGCTGACGTGGTAGATGATGAGGTACTGACGTGGCGGGCACGAGGTAGATGACGCAGTGCTGACATGGCAGCCATGTGGCGCTGTTGTGGCTGCCACGTGGGGCTTAGTGGCTGCCACGTAGCGCTGACGTGGCGTCGACGTGGCGATGACGTGGCTGCCATGTGTCGCTAACTTGGCGTCCACGTGTCGTTGACGTGGCAGATGATGTGACACTTTGTAACCAGGTCTAATTTCAGCCCATATTCATTTCAGCCCATATACATTTCAGCATATATACATTTCAGCCCATATACATTTCAGCCCAACACAATAGCTAAAAAGATCGCCAAATTACCATATAATCCCAGGTCAACCGAGATCACCAAATCAATAGATATCATCAGAATATTTTTTATATGTATACAACATATATCACCACAACCATAAACAGATCAAAATCCCAACATGTATCACCATATATCACCAGACTACATCAAAACTACCACAACCGCCGCACAGTTTGGCTCCTGTAAAGTTTCCACCAAAAAGGTAACATACCATCTTTTGTTGCTTAGTTGGCTTGATTTTGACTCAGCAAAAGGTCCAATGTTGCCTCCAACTTAGCTTGCTTCGACTGACTCAGTTGCATGACTTGAAAGAGCATCAATTTTTTGCCACCAACTCAGCATTTTCTTCCTCTGCACTTGAAAGATGCATGAGTCAAATTCAAAGATTGGTGCAAGCACATAAAAATAAAAATATCATAATTGACATGAGCAGGTAAAAGGCAAAGGACATTACTTGCTTTTAGAGTTTTAGTTCCCTGAAACACTACTCTCATCCAAAATACTTAAAATTCCAGAATTATCAAAATTGAAAAATGGTACACCTAAGTGAAAAGGAACAATACTTAGTGGATCAGCTACTAGAGACAAATTCAGTGCTATTATAATGTGGTTGCTCAACAGCTACATAATGACTTGGAGATAAAAACAAACTACTTCCTGGCTACCAGAAATTGATTGCAGCTCACAGAAACAGTAAGGTAAGATCTATTAAAAAATGAAGCAGACATTTCCCAAAGCATACCAAAGAACTTTTATGGACATGACGTACAGATCTTATGAGCAACACTTGAACTTGAAATAATTGATGAATCAACCAAATTTTATACATAAAATTGTTGCATTGTTATGCAAATTTGTTTCCATCACTTGACTTGACACATCATCCATTTTCTCTTGCTGGCTGTCAATTTTCTCTTGCTGGCTGTCAACAACTGACCGAAGCATTAGAGATGCTTCTGTAAACAAAATTATTATAGTTATTGCAATGTATCTAAAGAAAAACATTCAGAATAAGTATATGTCATATTTGTTCTAGTATCAGTAAACAAGTAGGGCAAACAATGGAATCTGTAGAGCAAGGACCTTTCTACTACAACTAATAGCTGTCACAATCGAAGCATCAACTTGGAATGAAACTGTTATCAGGTAATTTAGGACTAGGAAATGCATTATCCACATGTGTACTAGTGATTAGGCAGAAACAATAAAATAAAGGAATTCGTTAGCATTGCGAGAGAGAAAATAAACAAGCTTGATTCGGACAATGTACAAATATCTCAACTGTTCACGAGCGAGTTCGGTACTTCGGGAAATAAGAGAGTTTGGAGATCTTGAGCAGTATAGAAGCCCTAATGTTTGGACAATCAAACACAAGTAAACAGAAATCAATGAAATATGATAAAGGACATGAATGGGGCATGGCACGGGACAAGTTCACTAAGAAATTACATATCTGCAACACATCAATATGTTCCCTTTTCAATACACAAATGATAAAAGCAAAGAAACAGGATGTTAGTTAACCCATCCTTTTTAACACTTTTCTCCGTCTTTATCGTCGGATGCATTTGCATTTACAAGAACAGTGGCCTGCGACAAGAAACAGCAAAAGAAGCAATTAAGGTCACTACAACTCAGGTACTCAGGTACTATGGCAGTATTAAATTTTATAGAACTAGGCTGCGAGGCAAGGTAACTAGATAGCTAATCGGCCATGAACAAGCAAACAATTCTGGATCGAAAAGCGGTGGAGCAATTATCAACTACCCAACAAAAATAAACTAGCATGAACATCATCGGGTGGGTATAGTGCCTTATTCTCGCTAGATAAATAGTAGGCGACAAGCGGATTATTATAGTTAGGCAAGCAGATTATCACTAACATTAGCCAGAGGCAAGAACCATTGTTTGTATCAACCAGAAAAGCAGCATGACAAACCTGACGAGCTAACAAGCATTACCAACCTGCAATAAATGGGGTGAATCATAATGCAACTCCTTACTATCTAAACAACTATAATTTACACCCTGCGAATAAAAGAAATCGAGCTCTAAATCCTAACCAATTAGTCGAACAACTAGAGCACATTACTGCACACACATGACTACATGAGCAAATTAGGCAATCAGGTACTTGGAATTCGGCACACCACCGGGCGTAACTAGAGCGTTACAGCACTGCCCGTGAAGTAGCTCTAGCAGAAGTATAAGGTAGAGATCTAAGTAAGGTAGAGCTTTATCTGTTGCAAAAACCATTGTTGTCCATTACGATGTCAATCCCATTGGATATGTTGTTGTTAAAGGAAAAAACTTACAAATTGTACAGGTGTGCAGCGACTGAAATATATCATTTATCACCTATGGTTTCTAATATACATTTGAACTTCATGGGCTGGCTCACTACAACGATGCTTGGCAAAGCCACACCACTGTTTTCCAGTCAATAAACTAACCAAAGCTTGTCAATCCAGAGAAGGATCTAAACTCAACACAAAAAATAGCGAAGAGAAAGCAACGATTGAAACACAACAAGCTTGCATTACCAATAAAAACTATACCGAGATTGGCTAAAAAACTTGAAATCCACTGTTGATGGACTGCTGCCGCCACCAGATGGATTCATACGAATTTCTACGCGGTACCAGGGGAGGCAACCAACACTAGCCGACGTACAGCTGTATGACCCCAACCGTTGGAATCTATTTCCGTTTCTCTCCTCTCTCTCTCTCCCCCCATCCCCTCCGCGCTGCGCTTCTAGCTAACCAGCCATAGCCAACGACTCCACGAAAATGCCAGCGCAATGCAACTCCGCAGCACTCCGCTCGGGGGGCGGAGAGGAATGGGGGGCAACCGGGCAAGCAAATCACATCCAAGCGGTGGATTGCGTGAAGAAACCAACCCGCCGGATATCACTGCCGCCGTCGACGAAACGAAACGGAAGACCGGAACAAAACTAGAAGCTCTATCTACTACTATATAAGAAGTAAGAACAGGCAGAAATGGGAATCGACGGGACGTCCTCCGTACCAACGCGAGGAGGAACCAACCGGTCGGGGTGCGGGCGGGTGGATCCACGCTTCCGGGCGTCGGTGGAGCGCCGGAGGAGAAGGCCTGGTGCTGAGCGGCGCGCGGAGAACTTGGAATGCGAAGGCGGGAGGAGCGCCGGAATGCAGGATAACGAGAAGAAGCAGCCGCTTCTTCCCCTCGCCCACGCTGCCGGCCGCATCGCCCACGGGGGAGCGGTGGTGGGGCGGATGCGAGGAAGGGGGAGGAGGGAAAGGTGGGCATCGGGTGGGGAGAGGAGGAGGTCGAGAGGGGCGGGGGCTGCTGCGAAGGAAGGGGCGGCGGGAGGCAAGAGGCTAGCGGCGGATCTGGGGAGGAGGAAGGATCGGGGGATGTTAGGGTTTGGTTGTCTGCCTATTTTATGCACCTCTGTATCAATAGGAACCATTGAATCGAAGATGGATGGTCGAGATGTGTTGTGCTATTTGGGCCATCATGGACTTCTTTTCTTTCCTTCTCAGCATAATGTTTTTCTTTTTCTTTTTCATTTTATTGCACCATTGTGAAGTAAGACACATGAAAAATTATGTTATACACAGAAACTTATTTTTTATGTGTAGCAGACTACACAAATGTTCTCTTGTACAAGTTTTAAAAAATTTAAACCAAAATATTATTTTTTGTACATTAAATGATTTTCTAGATGGTTATCAAAAATAATATGGAATTGAACTACATGTGTGTCTAATAAAATAAAAATAATTACACAAAAATATTATTATGATAATTTGCTCCATTATATTACATGTCCTAGAGATTTATGAAAGATTATGCTTTCTTCTAGGGGGATTCAAACTTCTACTAGCCATCTTATTATAAAATAATGATAATAATATCTAAATTTCTCCAAATATTATGTAAGTTCGAATACAATCATTTTATGGATAATAAAGCTTGCCATAAAAGTTTCATACGATTTTACGAATGTTGGAGTATACATTGTTCACAAACTATACACGTCTCGCACATTGTTTCTTACAACACAACTTAAACTTTGAAGTTTGTATACCATAAAGTATTTTTTTGCTCATGTACACCTCAATTCTAGACATAACCTTACATTTACTCTTCTATTAACATATGGGGATTTACATTGCTATTTGTTGTGCAAAAAAGTTGTTTTTGTACACCCTTGCGAAGGAAGTTGCAAAATTGTTATCTTATATGATCCCAATTTATTTTTCACATGTAACACACAACATATAAGTTGTCACCTAGGAGTTTCAAAAAATTTCAAGTAGATTTGCTATTTTCTATCATTTAAATGATTTTCTGCGTGTTTACCAAAAGCAATGCCAAACTGACTTATATGTACCTCTAATAAGATTCAAAAAATCAAAAAAAAATATTACGCTTCTATGGTTCATTCTAGCCCACATCTAAGATATTGACGAAAAATGCAATTGACTTATAGTGAAAACTCGAACTTCTACTAGTCACCTTGTTATAAAATAATGATAATAATAAATAAAACTTATCAAAAAATTATGTAAATTGGCACAGGATCATTTTATTGATGTACAAGCTTGACAAAAAAGTTTCATATGATTTTGTGAAAATTGGACTATACAATGTTCATAAACTAGATAGATCATCACATTGTTTCATACAACTCAACTTAAACTTCAAAGTTTGTACACACTCAAATACTTTCTTACCCATGGTCACCTCAAATTTGGATACAACCTTGTGTTGACCATAACATTAGAGAATATTTAAGTTATATTAACAATTATTATGAAAAACATGTTTTATATATTCTTTTTTTAGTTGGAAAAGATTTGTTGTATGAAAAGCAATCAAGAAATAGTAATTAAGATACAAACAAATGGCACTGAGTAAAATAACTCGATTTTAGAAAAAATTAGGAAAAAGAATCAACCGATTTGGAGTTCGTATGAGGAAGAAAAACAGTTTACAAGTTTTATCCGAAGATTAAAAACAGAAATTGTACTTGCTATGAACTGAGATGAACAAGTGTGTTTTCTCTTTTTAATCTTTGACTAAAACTTGTAACTAGTTTTTCTGCCTCATACTAACTCCAAATTGGATGATTCTTTTTTCTAAATTTTTTAAAATCATTATCTACCAAGATCTACAACTTTAACAAATGAAAAATAGTTTTTCTATATAGTTGTGCAAAAAGTTGATTTTTCTAATTTTTAAATCACTAATGAGTACACCCTTGTGAAGAAAGTTGCAAAATTGTTATTTTATAAACATTTGTGAGTTTTAATTACCAATTGTTGTGCAAAAACTTATTTTTTTCATTTTTTAAATAAGTAATGTGTACACCCTTGTTCATTTTTCATTACCTCATAGTAAATAGAATAGTTCTATTAACACCTCAATTATTGGTCATGTACACCTCAATTCTACACACAACCTTAAATTTACTCTTCTATTAACACAAGGGGTCACAGTGCCATTTATTATGCAAAAAATATATATTTCTATTTTAAAGTACCTAATTAAGACACATTTATGAATTAACTGAAAAACTAATTATCTTATATACCCCAAATATATTTTTCGCATGTAAAAGAACACATTTAAGTTGTCTTTTAGAAGTTTCAAGATTTTTCGAACGTTTCTATCATTTAAATGAATTTATGCAGATTTATTAGAAATAATTAAATGTTGAACTCATGGATGGCAAAAAGTCTAGTGGTGACCCTCCATTTTCGCAAATTTGGGCCGGCCTTTTGGGCTGTGCCTTTGGGCTGGCCTGTTGTGCAGCGTGGGCTGGTTTGGTTGTCCGGGGTGGGTTTCTTAAGCACGTCAAGTAGTTAGAGGGCCGCCAGCAGACTTTGACTCCGGTTAGCAAGCCCAAATCACTTTGACACCTATTCAATTTTTGCGAATGTCTAGTTTTCGTCCCTAAACTCGTAACTACACAAAGCATCATATCCTTCAACCTTTGAAATTGTACAGATTACATCTAGAACTTGGTTATGCGTAGTTTTATAAATGATTTTGTCTTTTTCTTTTTTATTTTTTCGACTAAATATTTAGAAAATCATAGTAAATTATAAAAAATCATAAAAAGGAAATTAAATTTTATTTGCCTCTATATATGTATATCTATATATTAAATATATAATATTATATGCTTTAGAAAAAAAATTTAAATTTAGATTTTTAAATTTAAGACTGTTATTATCTATAATTCTTTTCGTACATTATATGATTTTGTAAATTTATTAATCATGAAGGAAAGTTGAAATGCAATGTGGGTCGTATTATGATGAAATTGGCGCAACGTCATGGTGCTTGGACTTCATATTGGGCTTTCATATCCAACACTGCTAATCCATGACGAAATTTGACGGTTGTCATGGAAGCAGTGTGATCTGTGACGAAATCTATGACGAAATTGGCAGAACGTCATAGTGTTTAGACTTCATATCGGGCTTCATATCCAGCACTGTGAATCTATGACGAAATCTGACTGTTTGTCATGGATGCAGTGTGATCTATGACGAAATAAAAAAACGTCATGAGAATTTCGTCATGGATCAAAGGATTTCTTGTAGTGTCAGGGAGGTGTTTGTTAGGATAAGACGCCCCCCGGAAGTTAAGTGTTCCCCTTCCAGGGTTGCAACTTCTTCATTTTGTCTACCACCCCTCCAAAGGCTTCCATTTTCAATTTTCTGTCACTGATAGGAAAGCCCAGGTATTTCATGGGAAGACTCCTAGTTGTGCAGTTTAATGCCTTAGCTATATTGGTCTCAGTCTCCTTTTCAACCCCAAATACCACAATCTCACTTTTATGGTAATTTATTTTCAACCCCGACATCCATTCAAAGCAATATAGGAGGAACTTAAGGTTTGCAATGGATGCCTTGTCACAATCGACCATCACCATTGTGTCATCCGCGTACTGTAGATGTGTTAAACCCCCTGGTACCAGGTTTGGCACCACTCCTTTAATATGGCCTTTCTCCTTTGCTTTTGTCAGGATGTGGTCCAGCGCATCTGCTGCCAGGTTAAACATTAACGGTGAAAGCGGGTCACCTTACGTCAACCCTTATGTCCTAAAGTACGGGCTATTCACCCCATTTATGTTCACACACACGCGCCCTCCTTTTATGGTTTTCATGATCCACCCCCGCAGTCTTGAACTGAAACCTTTCCTCCTCATCACCTCTTCCATAAAATCCCCCTTGAACGCCGTCGTATGCCTTTTCAAAGTCAATTTTCAGGATCACCCCCCCCCCCCCCGCATGTTCTTACGTCTAAGCTCATGCATTATCTCGTGTAACATTACCGCTCCATCCACAATGTATCTCCCCTTAATGAAGGTTGAAGGCAGTTTGGTGCAGGCTGATCAGGGTTGCAGCAAATCTTGAGATTCTCCTACAAAGCAGTCTCGTGAAGATTTTGAAGCTTACATTCAAGAGACAGATCGGCCTGAATTGTTTGACTTTGTTAGCATCGGTACTCTTGGGCACAAGTGTAATCACCCCGTAGTTGAGTCTTTCTAGGTCCAATCTGTCCCGGAAGAAGTCATTCACCAAGTCCATCAGCTCCGCCTTGATTGTCCCCCAATGTTTCTTATAGAAGCTCACCCCAAAACCGTCTGGTCCAGGTGCCACTTCTTCTTTCATTTCGAACACCGTCTCCTTCACTTCTTCCGAAGTAAACAGTTTCAACAGCTCTTCATTATCCCCAGGTGTGAGTCTATGCTGTCGAGCCCATGCCCCTTCAGCTAAACACACTTTCCTCTCAGGTTGAGACCCAAATAAGTTCTTGTAGAACCCATAAATCGTCTCCTGAATCTTCTTCGGATCAGTTACACTCACCCCCTCATGTTGTGACGGACCCGTTTTCAGATATCCAAACTCAAAACATACTAAAAATTAGCTTACCATAATTGGTTTTTATATGTTTCCTCAAAAAAATAATTGGTTTTTATCGAGTTTAATGATTGTTTATTTATGCATCCATAGTCGGTGCCGAGACCAAAAGTTGTACTTCATTCGTTTCAAAAGCAAACAAAACCACCTTAGGAAAACCTCAGACATCTCTAGGATCGACCCAGAGAAGTGAGAACTGTCACTGACAGACCAGGTGAAAAGCACCATAGCTGTAGCGTCCAAACCAAACCAAAGATGCTCCCCATGTGCACTCGTCAAAAGGGGCAATTCTCTGTTTTGCCCACGTGAAGAAAAAACACGAAGATACATCTGTACAGCATATAAAATGCTTGGAACAATCAGCAAATAAATCTCCATTTGATCCATGTCCTCCCAATACCCAGATTTGTCAACATTGCTGTCTAGCTGATGATTTTCTTAGTCTCTTGGGTCCAAATCCTGAGCTACATAAAAATCTTTACCATTTGGGCCATTGTTCAATGTGGGAAGAGTGCAGTGACAAGACCATATCCTGCAAAAGCCAGACCAAACAGGAGAATAACATAGTCCAGCACCCGCCTCCACAGGGACATCGACGAGCCCACAATGCTGAGATGGAAGAGGGCGGGCAGCACGAAGGAGAGGAGCGCGCACATCGTGCTCCCGACGAACGAGATGAATGACCCGAAGGCGGGGATGGAGGATGCCACCACCGTCAGGATGGCCACCGCGGCTATGCGGCTCGAGTGCAGGCCTAGCCACTCCGCGCCACGGACATTGCGGGAGAGCTTCTGAAAGCATCCGCTTGATCTGAACCTTTCCTCGACGATCTCGTGGATTGGGTGCATCATGACTGGGAATGTGAACGCCAGTGCGATGCATAGGCCAACCTGCCAATTGATTGCAGTTTGTTAAGAGAATTATGATGATATCTATTTGTCTAATCCCCATGTGAATAGATTAATCTTGTGGATGGCATATATTAATGCTAGCTACCTCAATACACAAGCCAATCTGTTAAGAGATTTCAAGATAGTGTAAACTACATGTGCATCATTGCCCATCATTACTTGTTTCACGTGACAATGACTCATTTTACTTTTTTTTTCCGACAGGAGATCTCATGAACATAACTGATAACCTACAAGATCAGATCTTATATCTCTGAATATAGAATGTTAGGTTGCATTTTCCATCAACTGCATGTCTCAATAAGTAGCAGCAAACAAACAAACTAGTGAAAACTGCACTAACCTTGACTGCAACTGACGACCAATTCTTCGGAAGATTAAGTGTTATGATGTCTTTGGTGGCGTCACCATAGGCCAAGTACCCACACACTCCAAAACACACGTACACGGTTATGATGGCAGCAACTGCTTGAGAAAGCACCCCGCGGAACTTTCTCCGCTCCGCCATCGATGCTTCCAGTGCAAGGGTCATGCTGAATCCTTCAAAACAGAAGACTGCAACCCCGAAGGTGAATGGTACTGCCCAAAGTCCATTAAAAGCACTTCTACTTGCAAAGGGATGGTCAAAAAGCTGAAGATCCTCTTTGATCACAATTGCCATGGCAAGGACATTGCACACATCTGCAAATATACTGAACGGAGAAAGAGAAGACAGTGAACGGATGAAGGAGAGAGCGATCTGCACAGGCAGAAGGATCGCAAAGATGAAGCCAGCTGGTGACATCGACTGGCTGAATATGGAATGAAGGTTTTGGCCAATGAATATTAGGTATGCTACAGAACCACCAGCCTGGGAAACAAGGATGAGGATTTCTGTCAACCATCGGCCTATAGTCCCAAAGCACCTTTCACCCAAATCCCCATATGTATAGTGACCATGGTAGCACTCGGTTTCGTCCTCTTCGAGTTTATCCCTGCAGTCCACCTTCAGATTCGAAATGACACAAAGTAAATTAAACAGAAAACAATTAATAAATCCAAAGTTATTTGGTTCAGCAAGAAACGGCATACAAAGAAATTCTGTATCATATTCAATTTATGTAAGTCGCATTCATAATTCTAGTGTCCAATGTAAACAAGTAGTACAATACTCCGTATTCTCACTGGAAGTCCAATTAATATCTAATCAGATAAGATAAGAAGAACTACCATTTCTGGCTTATTGATAACATTTTTTCCTTTTTTATCAGAAAATTAATGGATTTCAGCAGTCAATTTGACCAAAAACTGGACAGAGTAGAAACAGAAAATTCGGCCTTCACAAATAGGTCAAATCTGCGAGCGAATTCTACCATTGCTTTCTGCAAGAAGACGAACGCGCCTCGAACAGAAGCAGAGAGCTCGGGAAGGAGTGGAGGACAGAGCATTCTGTGTTCTCTACTGTATAGACTACTGTATACTCCAGATTCGCAGGAAGAGTGAGTGGGGGAGAGAGATAGGCGGGCGTACTGACGAGTAGGAGCATGCAGTAGAGCGTGGCGAAGCCGGCGGTGGCGACGCCGACGGAGCCCGCGAGCCAGCCGGCGGCGCTGAAGGCGTAGGGGAGGCCGAGCACGCCGGTGCCCACGATGGAGACCACCACGTTCCCCAGCGTCTGCACCGACGTCGCCCCGCCGCCTCTTCTCGGGCTCCCTTCCTCCCGCGCAAGCAGCGGCGCCGCCGCCCCGTACGCAGCCGCCGCCTCCGCCCCCGGCGCCATCCCCCGCGCCACCAGTTGGACACACGGGCACGGGAGAGGAAGAGGCGGAGGCGGCGGCGAGGTGGGCGGCGAACTTCACGTAGCGAAATTGGATTCTTGGATTCGTGGCAGCAGCGTCCGGTGCGCGAGGGATGTGGAGTTGGTGGGGAACTGTGGGGGGCGGGCAAAGAAGAGGGGAAGCTGGCTGGCTGGACTGGCGCCGTGGAACAGAGCGAGAAGAAGCCGCCGCCGTGGAGGCCAGGGTGGTGTCTGGATTGGTCGGGACTTCAGATTCGCCGAGTTTTGTTTTTTCCATTTCTTGACTTAGTACCTTTTCTCTCACTCCACTTTTGTGTATTTCTGTTTCTTTGCGCCCCGTTAAGTATGTTGCGAATAGAAAGGAATGAAGATTGATTGATTATTTTGTGTACAGTACACGTATTTATTTTACAGTAATTGGCAACTGCCAATGGGTGAAACGGTGCCTTGATGGTGACGATGCCACTTCGGTGGAGGCTTTCTTGCTTTGTACGATACCTATTGACTAATACTAATCCTATCACTAATTAACTATATTTATCTATTGATCACCTATTAATTAATTCTAAATAATCTCAACACTCCCCCTTGATCAATGGATTTTGTGTAGGCAACGTTTAATCTTGTACAATCTTTGATATTGGATTGTCAATCGTATTCTTGAAAGCTTTGGAAAACCCTGTGGGAAAAAACCAAAGTATATATGTATATCTGGTAAAACTCTTTAAAACCAAGTGGGAAAAATAAGGAGAAACTCCATGATACATATAATTCTCAATGTCTATAAACCCTTCATGTAAACCTAAAAGACTCTAAGACAATTTGATCGAAGATCAATATGTCATATATTATCCTTGGTAGAGGTATATTGTTGTGCTACCTTGTAAAAATACAAAACCTGTTTGAGATCTGCCATTGTGGGGATCTGATAAATAACCAGCATCTGTATATTCTATTAGAATAGAATCTTGACTTCTATTATAAAATAATCCAAGATCTCTAGTGCCATTGAGGTATCTAAACATTGATTTAACTCCTACCCAATGACGTTTGGTAGGTGTAGCACTATGTCTTGCTAATAAAGTTACTGCAAATTCTATATATGGTCGGCTATTGTTAGCAAGATACATAAGTGCTCCAATGGCACTCAATTATGGGACTTGTGGCCCTAATACTTCTTCTTCTCCTCTTGGTCTAAAAGGATCCTTCTCAACATCTAAGGATCTTACTACCATTGGAGTCTTTATAGGATATGACTTATCCATATTGAAGTTCTTTAATATTTTCTCAATATAGGCAGATTGGTATACGAATATACCAATGGGTAAATTCTCAAGTTATAAACCTAAACAATACTTTGTATTACCCAAGTCCTTCATTTCAAACTCCGTCTTTAAATGATGACAAGCCTCATTAATATCGTTCTCATTGCCAATGATATTAAGATCATCAACGTATACCGATACGATACAAAATCCTGTTGAGGATCTTTTAATGAAGACACAAGGACAATCATCATTATTGGTGTATCCTTTTGACTTAAGGAACTCACTTAACCGATTGTACCACATTCAGCCTGACTGCTTTAAGCCATATAATGACTTTTGCAATTTGATAAATACATGTTACGATTTGCCTTATTATCTGGTACATGGATTCCATCAGGAACCTTCATGTATATATCAGAATCTAGTGACCCATATAAATATGTTGTCACTACGTCCATCAACTGCATAGATAGACGATTTTGTACTACCAAGGAGATTAAATATCGGAACATTATTTCGCTCATGACTGGAGAGTATGTTTCGTTGAAATCAACACCAGGTCTTTGCGTAAAACCTTGTGCCACTAGCCTTGCTTTATATCTCACCACTTCGTTGTTTTCATTTCTCTTTCGAACGAAAACCCATTTATATCCCACAGGTAGGATACCAGGAGGTGTGGGCCTAACAGCCGAAAATACCTTTCTTTTATTTAGCGAGGCGATCTCTGCTTCTATTGCTTCTTTCCACTTATCCTAGTCCGAGCGCTCCTTGCACTCAGCCATAGACTTGGATCTAAATCAGTGTGAAAGACATTTGCAATTTCTTTAGAGAAATAACAGTCGACTATTACGGACTTACGATTATAAGATTCTCTAGTCTCAACAAAATTAATAACAGTTTCTTCAACCCTTAAAGATCCATCATTATTTCCTTCGATGGTGGATCCAAGGAGTTCTGATGAACTAGCTCCGGTGTTTATGCGCATAACTGAGCTAGCTTGTGGATTATTATTATCCATAGGACATACAATATCCTCCAGGTGTCTTGTAATCAAATTTGTATTTGATTTAACTGTCTATTTCTGCTTCTTAGCCGACTCATCTTGCTTCTTGGAAGTGCTTCTCCCCCTCTTGTTATTAATCAGGGGTTGAGTGGTTTTATTTGGTACCTCCACTCTTTCGGGCACATTCCTTTTGCGGGATGATAAGACTTCGTGACACCTTTATAATCTGTTAAAGCGGCTGGCAGATTATTTGCAATACTTTGCAAATCAATGCTTCTCTGAACTTGTTGTTCAATCTCAATAGTACGTGGATCTTGAAATGAAATGCCTTTAGCATTCCATTCTATTTCTGGTCATTTATTTTGGTACGATCCCCCCTAATGTCGGGAAATGATCCTCATTAAATATGCAATCAGCGAACCTGGCAGTTTAAAGATCCCCTGTCAAGGGTTCTAAGTACTTGATGATTGACAGAGAGGAATATCCAATATAGATCCCCAATTTCCTGTGTGGACCCATTGATGTTCGCTTAGGTGGTGAGATGGGTACGTATACAGCGCACCCAAATTTACGCAAATGGGAAATATTAGGAGGATTCCCACATACTAGATGTAAGGGAGAAGTATCATGATATGCAGTTGGTCGTAGTTGAATTAAGTCTGCGCATGCAGAACTGCATGACCCCAACACGACGTAGGCAATAGACAATTTATGAGTAAAGGTCTTGCTACAAGCTTGATCCGTTTAATCAGTGATTCAGCCAATCCGTTTTGAGTATGGACATAAGGAACTGAATGCGAAACTTGAATTCCCAATGCCATACAATAATCGTTAAATGCACGGGATGAGAATTCAGTAGCATTATCCATACGAATAGATTGTATCCTATGTTCAAGATATTGCGCCTTTAATTTTATGACCTGAGCCATAATTTTAGCAAAGGCGTGGTTACGCGTCGATAACAAAGGCACATGAGACCATCTAGTAGATGTGTCTATCAAAACCAGAAAATATCTAAATGGCCCTGATGAAGGCTGAATCGGACCACAGATGTCTCATTGAATTCGTTCAAGGAATTTTAGTGGTTCTGCTCGGATTTTAAGATAGGATGGTCTTACAATTAATTTCCCAGTAGCACAAGTAGTGCAACAAAAATCTTTATTCTGGGGAAATTTAGCTTTTGCCATGTCATGACCTACTGAATTGTTTATAATTTTCCTCATCATCCCTATTCCTGGATGCCCAAGTCGATCATGCCAATTCCAGAATGTATCGACATCTTGGAAATTATTTTATAAGTAACATGCGGAACGGTTTTAATAAATGTACAGTACAATCCAGTTTGGAGTAAAGAGAATTTTTCACAAATTTGTTTTCCATAGCCCGTAAGTTTGGTCAATAGGAGGTATTCCTTAGTACTATCTACATGTGTTTCTGCATGTAGGCCATTCTTACGGATATCTCAAGGGTACGAGTAGAATTAGGATACAGTAATGCATCCTCTATCGTTATTTGTGTACCCATAGGCAATATAATAGTAGCTCGTCCAGAATCAACTATCACATTGTCTTTACCATTTATGGTCACAATATTTCCTTCCTTTTTCTTAAGGGTTTGGAAATATTTAATTTCTCTAAGTATAGAATTTGTGGTGCAAGAATCCACAAGGCATAACTCTTCCTCCGATGGATTGCTTGTTATCGACATCTAAATGTCATATAATATAAGGAAAATAAATATACAATGATTATATGACAAAAGAGCAAGGGTATATAAATATTGTATATAAAAGAATGTACAAAATATAGATGATTTATTTATATACAAACAAAAGGGTACAAGATTATTATAATATAGCTACTATTATTATTACAACACAAATTGTTAAATCTGGACCAAACTACTCTAGATCTCCAAATATGTCTCCAAATTCAAAGTCTATGAGCATATTATCCGTGGATGGGAGATCCTTAATGGTGGTGTTGTTTCTCTTAATCGGGGTTTCCCGAGAACAACCCACTTCTTTATACTCAGAGACAAGATTGAAATGAGTTTCATATCTTTGCTCTTCTACTGGTTTGGTCTCTTTTAATGACTTCTGATATAATGCAACCAAGTGCTTAGGGGTCTTGCAAGCCTTAGCAAAATGCAAATAATCCCCGCATCGATGACACTTTTTGTCATTCTTGGGTTTTGCATTGTCTTTCTTCTTATTATCGAAGTGAGGCTTGTTGCCTTTGTTGGACTTGCGCTCATTAAACTTGTTCCGTGGTTCTCGTCGTTGGAACTTCTGTTTATTCCTATTGTTCTTCTGTACATTATGAACCTCGGGGAGAGGTGCCGATCCAACAAGATGTTTTTGATGGTTCTTCATAAGAAGTTCATCATGTTTTTCGGCTTGAGATAATGTATGGATAAGCTTGGAATAAATTGTATATCCATGAGCCCTATATTGTTGCTGACTAACTCTATCATAAGGGTGCATAGTAGAGAGGGTCTTCTCTATCTTGTCAGCATCAGTAGGCTCTTTCTCACAAAATTTTAAATGAGAGCAAAATCTATGAACAGCGTGATTATAATCAACCACGGTTTTGAAATATTGTAAGCGTAGATGATTCCATTCGTGTTGGCCTCGGGCCAAATAAGTTCTTTTTCTGATCATAACGATCTTTGAGAGCAACCCATAATTCCCGGGAATTCTCAATCATGACGTATTCGGCTTTGAAATCCTTATGAATATAAAAGCGCAATAATGTCAAAGCAGAATAATTCTGGTGATCAGTTACAACAACCCCTTGTTGAGGTTCTTGTATAGTTGAGGAAATTTTCCTAGCCGCAAGTGCAATCTTTATATCAGAGGCCCAAGTTGGGTAATTACTTCCATCTAGAGTGAGTTCCTCAAATTCTCTAGTGGTAGTCATATTCCTATACGTGTGATTATCGAGTAATCAATTATATGTATAGGATTTTAATACAAGTTCAGGACTGTTGTAATAATAAAGTACTAAATTTTAACAGAAATCAATTTAAAGTAAAAACAATTCATTTGTTGTCCATGTGATTTGTAAGGTATATACAAATCTATATACTATTATTAGAATTATATTTGCAACAAACATATCGCTGGATAGGGTTTGGGTACAACAATATATTTTAAACAGAAAAATATAGGTTACAAATATAATATTTTAGGTTGCATAAAAAATGAAAGAATGCAACACAAATGAATAATAGATGGAAACAAATGAAGAATGAATAAAAGGAAAAACTGGAGCAATAATTACAAACCACAAATATATTATTCACGGTTACAACATAATATATTGGTACAAATATATAATTTTTACAAAGTCACTGATAGCATAAATTAAATTGTACCAATTATTCAAACTATACAGGAAATTAGGAACCAAAAATGCAAATAATAAAGAAAAAAGAAAAGCAAACGAGGGGGGGGGGGAGCCGGTCCGGCCGGCCCAGCGCTTGCGGCGGCACAACAGCCTCACTGTTGTGTGAGTGCTGCGGCCCAACAGCGCGGCGCGGCCCGGACCGGCCCGCCGACCCGCTATAAGAGGGTAGCGGTTTAACCGCCCCCAATCATCCAAGCCGCCGCCGCGGCAGGCACCCCGCCCGCCGTCTCGCCGTGCGCCGCGTCGCCCGCCGTCGCCATGGTGACCACGCCGGTCGCTGCCCTTGCGCTTCTGCCCCCGCATCTGCTCGTCCATGGCCCCGGGGAGCAGGCCATGGGGGTCCGCTGACCAGGGTGCGCCTCGGCCATCCCCTGGAAGAGGACTGTTGAGCGCGCCCCTGTCGGTCCCACCCCGACGAATCAATGAAGGGGGGAGTCCTTCCCCTCAACCGAGGAGGAAGGGCGCCTGGAGCCGATTGGGCGAGGGGCGGCGGCGGTGACATCGGCGTAAGAGCGCAGAGAAGGAGTTGCAGTCGAGGCGCGAGGAAGAGCGGTGTCGAGGTCGTAGGCGAAGCCTGGTGGCCAACCTCTTGCTCCGGCGGCGTTGCCGTTCCAGTGGGCAGTGACTGCCGGTGGAACGGTTGAAAACGGCATCAGCGACACGGGCGACTTTGGCAGCATGAAGGCGTTCGGCGACGGCATCGGAGGCTGTGGCATTGGAGTCGTAGGGACTCCATCAAGGCGCCTTGCGAAGGTGGCGGCGCTGCCATGCCTTGGGCAGATGCTTGGGGCGTACTGGATGAGGCGCGGTGACGAGCGTCGGGCTCCGGCGACCGTACGGATGCCGTTGAAGCGGCGTAGGGGGCGCAGCCGGCGTCGATGTCACGGAGAGCACGTAGGACGGTGCTCTGGATGACATAGCGGGGAGGGCCAGCGACATGGCGGTCGGTGAACATGGTCTCCACCTCGTTTGTGATGGTGTCCACCATTGCGTTCATGGGCGGTGAAGGAGGAACCGAAGCCATGGTGGAGGCTTACTCTGTTGAGTCTCCGATGATCTCCCGGCGAGTCCTCCCCCTGCCTGTGCTCGGTGGTTGCAGGGCAAAAGTGTTGATAACGTGTTGCGAATAGAAAGGAAAAAAGATTGATTGATTATTCTGTGTGTGTGCAGTACAAGTATTTATTCTACAGTAATTGTCAACTGCCAACAGGTGAAATGGTGCCTGGGTGGTGACGATGCCTCTTCGGTGGAGGCCTTCTTGCTTTGTACGATACCTGTTGACTACTACTAATCCTATCACTAATTGACTATATTTATCTATTGATCACCTATTAATTAATTCTAATTAATCTCAACAAAGTATACTCGGATGTCAGTTTGTTCGGCTTTTATATTTTCAAAGTATTTCTACTTCTCTGTATAATTTATTTTTACTAGCTAAATCTGCTGACCCTTCTTCGATCAAATCAATTCGAGCCTGTCTCTTGCTCGTCCTCCGAAAAAATTGATTCGCAATAGGGGCTGGTGAAATTGATTCGCGGTAGGGGTGAGGCCATTCGGTGCTCAACGACGGCGGCGATTGCGGTTATGGTGGTGCAGAGCTGCGTGGCCGCGAGGAAGGAGCCCGAGAGGGATTTTATCCTATCCCACCACATCTGTTTCACCTCTGGTAATGGAGCCATCCGACCATGTGCCTTGTGTTATCTCTATCAACACTAAAATTCCTAAAGGGAAAATCTTTAGATTTGAGAACTATTGGATGGAGCATGAGCATTTTATGGACATAGTGGCTCATGGCTGGAACCTTCCTGTGTTCCAAACTGATAAAGCTAAATGTCTGTCTGCTAAATTCAAAAATTTGCGAAGAGTTCTTAAAGCTTGGCAATTGCAGTTGTCTAATCTTAAATCAAATATTGATAATGTTAAGCTGATCATGGACCTTCTGGATGTCCTGGAAGAATTTAGAGATCTCTCTGTTATAGAATGGAACTTCAGGCATCTTCTTCAGGAAAAGTTGGCCATTTTGCTTAGGCAACAACAAATTTATTGGAAACAGAGAGGGGTTGTCAAATGGGTTAAGTTTGGGGATGAGGGCACCAAGTTCTTCCATGCCAATGCAACAATAAAACACAAAAGGAATTTCATTACATCTCTTATAGATGATAATGGTCAGTAGCATTTTGATCATGCTTCGAAGGCTGATCTACTTTGGACAGGATATAAAGAAAGGTTGGATCCTCTGACACTATATCCATGCAATTTGATCTTGGAGCTCTCCTACACAGTTCAACCGAGTTAGGATGTCTCTCTGAAGCTTTCTCTCATGAAGAAATTGATGATGTTGTAAAAAATCTCCCACGGGATAAATCTCCTGGCCCAGATGGTTTTAACACAGATTTTGTTAAACGATGCTGGCCCGTCATTAAGCAGGATTTTTATGAGCTATGTGAGGCTTTTCACCAAGGGCAAGTTTCTCTACAGAGTATAAATGGGTCTCTCATCACTCTTTTGCCCAAAGTGGATGGCCTTAGAAGAGTTTCTGAGTACAGGCCCATCTCCCTTCTCAACACATCAATCAAGATCATCACTAAGCTCCTGGCAAATAGATTGCAAAGAGTTATTTTAGGCCTCATCCATAAAAATCAATATGGCTTCATCAAAGGCAGAACCATCCAGGACTGTTTGGCATGGTCCTTTGAATACCTTCATCTCTGCCATAAATCAAGAAAGGAACTTATTATTCTCAAACTGGACTTTGAAAAAGCCTTTGACAAGATTGAACACCAAACTATGTTGGAAATTATGAGGCACAAAGGATTTGATGATCTCCGGATGAAATGGATGGAAAATATCTTTACTTCAGGCACCTCTTCAACTCTGCTGAATGGGGTACCAGGAAAAACTTTTCACTGTCGAAGAGGAGTGAGACAAGGAGATCCTCTATCTCCACTTCTTTTTGTGCTTGCTGCTGATTTACTGCAATATGGTTGGGATCCTCTGTTTATAAATGAAGTTTACAATGTATTTCAATATGTTTTTCAACATCATATGTTTCGAACTTATTTAGAAATATTTTGTAAAAAAAATCAGTTTTGTACAAAACTTAAACGAACGCTATTGTGATGAAACCATATCTTTGAATAAGTCTTCGTGGGCAACCTAAAAAAGTGACATGTTATTTGTAAAAAAAATGGACCATCAATCAAGTGATAATTCTTCGATGAATTGAACTTGCCTCTTTTCAAGAAGGAAAAGTCTAAGGAATAGGCAAATTTGGCCGGTTTGGCCGGGGAGCAGCGTGTACTACCATCATTCCGTTCCATAAACGGTGATCGCTGTCACCTAATGATGAATTCCAGCACGGCGCCGCCACCAGTGGCAAATGGCAATCATGGTGGGGCCAGAATCGGGATGGGATGTGGGGCCATGGATTAAATCCCGAATCCTGAGGGGGCTCGGGATGGCCGTTTTTCCAATTTTCATTTTATAGATGCTCCAGCGAATTTTGTCCCTTGCCAAAAGTTGTCATGCTTATCGATGTGGTTGGATTACCACATGCGAAAATTTAAGATCAATCATGATCATTTTTATTTCCTTTTAGACGACCCAAACCCAATTCACTTAGATTGTCTCCAGCGATACTCTGGATCCCCATCTGCGAAATCTCGTTTTTGAGACAAAGAGAGACAAGGAACCCCGTCGCAAAAACGTGAGACCTCCAGCAGTGTGTCGATCCCGTCACCCATCTGTGCGGCAGTTGCTCCGTGCGCCCTAGCATGGAACCACCGCACGCCTCCGCAGGGCCGCCGGGCAAGGAGGAGGAGGCCGAGGAGGGCCCCGCTGCTCCCTGATCTTGATGGGAGAGGAGCGCCGCCGTCCCCATCCCCATCCCCGTCCCCGTCGGCCTCCTCGCGCGCTTCTCCCGCCAACCGGATCTGGGGCCCTCCAGCAAGACGGTGCGGCTCTCCTCCAGCTCCGCCGTCGGCCAGAACCGAGCTCTAGGACAACGAATGGAGCCGGTCCGCCCGGCGGCGCCGGCGCCGCTCCGCCCGCATCCGCTCGCCTCTTGTCCGTCGCGAATCGAGTCGCCCGGCCCTCGCTCCGCCCGCGGCTCCTCGCCGTGAATCGAGCTGCCCTGCGCGACTCGAACCTGCCCGGCGCGGCAGCGGGTGCGAATCGAACCTGCACGACACGACAGGCTTCTCCGTCGTGGAGGAGGTGGAGCCGGCGCAGGATAAGAGGGAGGGGCCGCAATCAGGCAGTGTGCGAGAGGGGGGGAGAGAGGGGGCCAGCGGAGTGTGAGAGAAACAGTTGGAATGTAGAACGCCCAAGAATGCGGTGCGGCCAGGGTGTTTGCTCATTGTGCAGATGCAGATGCACCATCTGCTGGAGCTGCTACAGATTAATTTTTTTGCCTCAAAATGCAGATGTTGTTGACGCAAAAAGTGCACTCGACGTCAAACACACAAGCAAGCCGAACAAAGTTGGCTTCACACGCGCAAAGAGCAAAAGACGTGCCGAGTCAATTTTTCCCGAAAATTAACAAAAGACAAAGCGAGTTAGATACCAAAGATTGGAACTTGCCGGGTGGTACCAGACAGGTTCCATATTTACGGCTAAGAAGCCAAATGAGATGACACATAGCTATAGAAAGCTATCTGCCAACAAACTACAACCATTCGGGAACTCGCAAAGGGGAAAAAGTAATACTGCCGAATGGATGACGTAAGCATGACAGTGATCGGTCTTTGTTTGAACAAGGATGTATGTGCACGAGGCCATGACCGATCCCCATGAAGATTAACATTAAGTAAATGAATAAAGTAAAGCACGGACATGATCATGTATTAAACAAGTATGCATAGATCCAAAGCACTAGTCTACCGCATGTCTAGTTACTTTAAAACCCGTCGGGTACGATATCAAACAAATCTATCCACCGCATGATACAACTTGCATGAAAAAAACCGTACCACTTTCCACAAATAGATCTATCCACCGCATGATACAATCTAAATATGGAAAGCTAAAAGCATACATCATTTAAAGCATGAATAACGCACGTGTTCTACTCGTGAAGAAACATAACCGAATACGGCTGAACAGCCGATTCGGGGTCCATGAAGAAGGAACAAACATTACCAAGTGAATAAATCTATCAGATTGATTTGGAAATCTAATCCACCGGATGACTAGCTCCAAAGCAACCCAAAAACCTGCATCTACCGCATGATACCCGGCTCTTTCAAGATTTATACAAACATTAGCAAGCTTGAACCCGCAACACGTGACAACCTAGATCGATTCGGTTTCGGCTATCGGAAAGCACAAGATCCACATGTTAAAACATGAAATCTACTCGCACAAGGATCATAAAAAAGGTAAAGCCGATCCAAACCCATCTAGATTGGGCAAAAATGTGTTACGTGAATTTAAACATAAAGTAAAACTCAAAGTAACACGGGGTAACTTAATGAATCTATTGGATCTTGCCAAAATCCAACAGAGCCGATAACTAGCCTCAAGCTAGATCTTAGCCTACCGCATGGCTCATGATCTAACAAGAAACACTCTTGAACCAAGCTTGAATCTACCGCATGACACAAAGCATGGTAACAAGACTACTTGCATCGATCTAAATCCACCGCATGATACTAGACATGATACAAGGTTGTCGGTACTCACGGAGGTCGACGGATCGATAAGCCCTCTCGAAGAACTCGACGACACGACAAGGGACTCTAGGGTTTGGCGTAAGGCCGGTGTGTATTGAAGAATGATTGTGTTCGTTACATACATCCAGGGGTCATATTTATACCCTGTCAAGTACAACCTCGAATGGATTCGTTGCCTAACTTATCTCTAAGCTTGATCGCCTATCCATCCATTCGTCCTCCCTGATTGAGCCACGTCGCCGTCCAATCCCGCAAAATCGGCTCTCTTGTTCCTTTGCCGAACCGGAGCGGATAGCCGACCGAGATCTCTTTGCCGAATATCTGCGAAAATATCCTTCCTTCCACCAGACGGACTCTTTACCGAACCGGACCCACAAGTCAGACTCCTTACCAAATTTTGGTGTTAACACATGCCCCTTCAATTGTGGGATAAAAGTAATTTTGTTCCACAATTGACTCCAGCCACGAATACTTCAAATCAAATCTGTCAACACCTGTTCTTCGCAATCCGCCGGAATCTTCATCCAGATCCAAACCCTAGATCCCCTCGTTCCGAGCTCAAATCTCCAATGGCAGCTCAGAACCAAGATGCTCAGGTAAATTCATCCCCCGTAAGCCTCGTTCGGCATTTAGGTTTTCAATTTTACTTGAGATTTCCTTTTCCGCTTTTCTTCCGGGAACCTTCTACCGAGCTTTTGATCCGCACCGAGGCCAATTCGAGATCTTATTATCATGGTCCCGTGGGGAACTCGACCCTCGAGATTTCATCGCGGTGAATCTCGGAGAATCCCCTTCAAAGCGGCTCTGTCTCCACCACCTCGGTGGCAAGACGCTTTCAAGAAGCGGCCTTTACCTCCAATTGCAGGTGGAAAACTTGGTATCGGAGGATTCTTGCGGACAAGAGTGGATTGACCAACCGGATACCCTCGTATCGCCCGGTGCTTGGAGTTATCCGTGGCGGAGACCCCCAAGAACGAAGACCTCCCGATAGCACCGCCACTTCGGTCAAACGGTGTCAACGCCTTCCTTTTTGGCCACGGCCCAATGTCTCCAACCTTGGCCGATGTATATATGATCACCGGCCTTGACATTACGGGGTCCGTTCGGCCTTGGAACTTCAAAAATTCCTCACGACAAACGGGGGTGAAGCCGGGGAACGGATACAAGAATTACATCTTGAAACACATGAAAGACAATCCCCTTGGTGCCGTTGAATACGGGGCATTTACGAATACGTGGCCGTGCGGATTTGTTTTTACGTGGTAAAGCCAACGAGCCTACCCCGAACCACATCGCAATGGCGTCTCATTTGGCCGGTGGCAACCGCCTCCCCCTTGGAAAATTCTTCTTGGGCGGCGTATACCATATGCTTCACCAAACCGTCACCCGGATGTATACCGCCCAAAGGATAGCATGTGTCAACGGCCCTTGGTGGTTTGTTCAAATGTGGCCGCAGCTCCACATGCATCGGATCATTGGTGTCGATTTGAACTCCGGGTTCTTCCCCTTATCCAATCACCCCGAAGGAGAGCCTCAAGCTACCGAGAGGATGCCGAATTATGGAGAAGCGGCTTCAATCGTTCTTGTTCGGCGAGACATTAGCCAACTTTTCGAGCTATTCTTCAAAGGTTTCCCAAATCCTCTCTGGCTTCCTTATCTGGATAATGACACCTTGACTTTCCCTGTTGAATTTTCCTTTGAGCCCGGCCGTCAAGATGGGAGATTCTTAGAGATTCTCAACATCATAATCCGCCCATGCATCCTGCCGGTTGAGTTCAATGGAGGAAGGCTGAATGCTAGCACTTATGAATATTATCAGCCCAACGTAATGGCCAGGCAAATTGGATGTGGACAGATGCCCCCAAGGCTATTTCTGCATGAATTCCTTAAGCCTAGGGAGGAAATCAAAGAGAGTATGCATAGCAACGGGGTCTTTCAATATGTGTGTAGTCCTACTATCTACACCCGTCCTTTCATGCCCACAACCATAGCTCATCCCACCTTTAACTCCTGGTGGCAAGAATTCCACGATCACATCTTCGGTGAGCCCGTCCACGTGTTCTCGCGAGTTGATGCCTGATTTCCTGCCAACTTCAGAGGTAATATAATGAACCTTTGGATCAGACATGTCCTTTTTAATCACGATTCTAACCTTCATCTTCTTGTCCACAGAACACAGTGCCTGCCCCTCGAGCCAGGGAAATCGCTTACAATGTTGAAGGCCCAATCTCAGCACTGGGATTCAAGTCCACAACTCTAGCTCAACTAATGGCCAGGTATGCTACAACAGACCCCAGCCTTTCTAGCCTTCGCTGGCGACAGAGGCAAGGTCCGCATCCGATTGCCCCTCCAAATGCTAAGAGGAGAAGAACTGTCAAGAAAGTGCTTGTTGAGGTAAAATCCTTTACCTTCTTGATCACAAGATTACCCCTGTTCTTGATAAATCATATCTTTGTGCACTTTCAGACCAGAGCCCAGCAGCCCTCAGTACCAGCACCTGCCAATGCCCCATCCACTGGTATGACCTCTACTGTCCTTTCTTAAGGATGAACACTGGCATTTACCTTTTCAATTTGACATTTGCAGAGGAAACAATGGAAGAACAGCTCGTAGATGTCCCGGTGGCTCAACAAGCAAGTCCACCCGAGTTGAATTACCTATCCCGGTGGAGATTTCATCTTCATCACCTTCTCGCGAAGCAATGAATTCTCCAATGATGAATCTCCCAACCCAGCCGGAGCCATCAAGTCCTCCAAGGGCACAATCACCGTTGGTCATGCAGAGACTCCAATCCCAACGAGAGGTAGACCCGCCTCCTCATCAGCCAGAAGCCCACGAGCTACCAGTAGCTGCATCAACACCTCCCAGCTTGGAAGCTTCAGCTCTACCTGGAGTACCTCCTTCACCTGTGATTGCCCCTGCTCGAGAAACCAGCCATGAGGTATTCATCTGCACTTAACTCTGCTACCTCCACGTTTAGTACTTCTTAACTCGGCAATACTGCTTCTCAGGATCAGGCTCCATCATCATCAAGCCTGCCATCGGAGAGCAATCCAGCTGCCGAGGCGATGGAAGGAGTATACCAGCCTCTGTCAGATGAAGTGTTATCAAAGCTTAGAGAAATTGTTGCCTGGCTAGAAAGAGATGTACAAGATCAATTCAAAGATCTTGATCACTTCGAGGAGATGCTTGAATCCATCAGCCAAGAACTTCCTGAAGACATCAGAGCTTCTCTATCATCTATCTATGGCTTAGACGCCCTTTATGCGCCCATAAAGCACGCTTTGAGGAAATTGCGCTCCCGCCCGGCTATTGAAAAGAAGAAAGCCGATGCTGAACACGCCATGAACGGGGCACAATCCCGAGCAGAGAGCCACAAGGATACATTGGCTAACCTGCAGGCTTCTTATGATCTGAAAATTGCCAGGAAAGCTGCTCTAGAAGCAGAACTGAGAAGCCTGTCAGCGGAGATAGAGGCTGACAAAGAGAAAATAGCCGAGCTCCCTGGATTGATAGAAAAGACCCAAGCGGAAGCAAGATCGGCTATCACCAAGATAGAGCAATGCGATGCAGAACTCACCGACTTGTCTGGTACTCAAAAAGATTGCCAGGAGCTGTTGGACAATTTCCGTCTAACAACGTCCAATGTTCGTGGTGTGATTGCGAGACATTTGAACATTTGAATGCCCCCATTGATGTATAACCGAATTGGCCGTTCTTGTGATATTTTCTTGTAATTTGTTTCTTTTCTTCTGCGTACCCTCAAATATAATGCTGAACGACCCATTCGGCAAAGAAACGCCAACTCCCGAATGGCACTTTGATTCCCCTTAGCCGAACCAATCAACTGAGTGCGGCCCCGCCTAGAACTCCACGCGACCCGTCGGCGGGCTGGCCAAGGAAACCTTTTCACCTTCCGATTTTCTTGGGATATGCGCCACGATCCAAAGCCACGACTCGAAGCCACGATTCAACCTCGCCAGGCCTATAAATGCAACCGTAGGTGCCCCTAGCTCTCCACCAGGCCTTCTAGCTCTCGAATCTTTGCCAATCTCAGTCCTTTCTCTTTTCCAAACAGTGCACATCCCAAACCATCATGGTGCGCCGCCTCAACCGCCGCCGCGCCTTCGACGAGGCGAGAGGGGAGCAGCGCCAACGCGCGCGGAGGCAATGATCGTCGATTCCTCCTCTTTGATTTGACTTTTAATCTTCTTCTTGACTTGACGATCATCCCCTTTTTTTCGGATTGATTCGGTGGAATCCGTCTCCGCGCCGGCCAATCAACCCCTCCCCGGACGATTCCTCGGAGTCCGACGACCACTCCCCCGTGCCGTACGGGGGAAGAAGACGCTCTCCGCTTTAGGGAGGAGCTGGAGGCGTCCCGACGTGAGCTAGAGGACGTCTCCAAGAAGGCGGGCATAGCCGAGATGGAATGGGAGGACCGGCGCAAATAGCCGCCGGAAGCCATCGATGGTACGGCTGCGAGATTAATTCTTGATCCAACCGGCTTTTGATGCTAATCTTTTTCTTCTTGCTCCTTGCGGCCCGCGACGCCGAGCTCAACCGGTACCGAAGGCGCCGGTAGAGCAGCCGGGCCGAGAAGGTGAACGCCCGCGGCGACACGCCGGCGGAGCGCCTTGCCGCGGTGGAGCACCGCATTGATGAGGTGGCCACCCATGGCGTTCGTCCGGGCACCACCTTGGGCCCGGCCGCCATGGCGACGCACACGGACGTCGACTACTCCACCAGCCGCGCGGCTTCGGGCGGCGCGACGAGAGGACATTGAGGAGATCGAGCTCATCCGGAGCGCCTTGATGGCCATGGCGACGCCATTGCCGAAATTACTCATCCCCAATCCGTGTTGAATAGACTCTTCGACTAGATTGTATTAGGGATGTGTAAATATCGGCAATCAATGAAGAACTTTTGAATTCGTGCTTGTTTTGTGATGACTCCCTTTACATTTTGCATCCGCGAATTTTGTTTTCTTTGAATGCATTCGGGAGCTATCTTGAGCCGAACGCGCGAGAACAACTGCCCCTTGGCACAAAATCCACGAGAAGATCCCGATTCGGCAATCCATAAACACTTGTTCACGAAAAAACCCTTCGCACTTGGGAGAAAACCCTGCCGTTTGGTATTCCAACAGTGTGTACTGGCCGGTCATCACTCCCAACGCGTCCCCTCGGTCAATAAAATAGCCTGTCGGGATGCTCGCAAATCCACTCGCACACTCATCCATCATTTCTCATCTCTTCCCCCGTCCTTAGAGGAGAAAACCCCAAAGCCATGGACAAGGGTAAGCAACCCCAGGAGAGCGGCTCATCAAAGAAGCGTACGATTCGGAAGTGAGTTTTTCCTTGATCCGTTCTTCGTTCTTCCGCATGATCTCGTGCTTCATGTTTTCCCCTTTTCCTCTTCCGGCCTTGATTTGCTTCCCGAAGAGATCATCGGGACCGAAGATGTGCTCGAGTACATCTCCTCCGATTCCTCCCTCGAAGTAGAGGATGCCACACCCGAACGAGAGGACCAACCATCGACCGCGCCGCCGCGTTCGGCATCCGGAGCACGGCCTCGGGGGACATCACCGCCCGTTGCCAAGCCGAGCGCGAGCGTCGCATGGCTCGGGAAGCACTAGTAGGGGGTAAGCGTTTCTGATTTCTTCTTGACCTCATGCTTGCATTTGGATTTCTTGCCCCTAACCTTGATTCCTCCGCTTCGGATGTCTCGCGACGGTACAACAACCTGAAGACGGCCTGGGATAGCTTGGTGGAGGCCGCCAACCATGGTCACCCCCATGCGTTCCAAGTTGCCGTCACGGTGGTCCCGGAACAACCGAAGAGGGAGCGTACGAAGAAGTAAAGAAAAGATCGAATCATACTCTCGCTTCTTTCTCCACGCCTTCGCTTCCCACCCCCTTGGAGATCCGACCACCGGGTCGTTAAATGTAAACCCGCAAGAAGCGGTTGTAATGTAGTTTTTGTGCTAAGGGCAATGCATCTAGGCACCGGCCATTTCTTCGTTTATGGATTTTTTGTCCGAAGGCGGCCTCATTCTTGAGCTTCGGCTATCTCTCGTGCCGGATGTGTGTAATCATCGATCGATCTCAATGCTAGGATAATATTTCTTCGAGATATCTTCCATTTATTGCGGCGGAAAATTCTTCTCCTAGCAAAGTTTTTAATATATACGCATTACCGGGGACGCATTCGACCACACGGAAAGGTCCTTCCCGAGTTAGGGGACCATTTGCCGAATTCATCGTATTTAGTTCCAATCGGCAATAGCGCTTTCCACACTAGATCGCCTTCGCAAATTGCCTTACTTTTACCTTCTTATTGTAGTACTTGGCAACCCGCAGTTTGTTTTTCTCGATGTTTTCCAGGGCCCTAAGACGGATCATATGTAAATCCTCCAGCTCGTCCATCATTAGACCTCTGTAATCCTTGGAGCTCAAGTCCTTTTGTAGCACCACCCTCCTTGAATCTGATTGCATTTCCCAAGGCAGAATTGCGTGATGCCCATAAACCAACTCGTAAGGAGAAGTTTTTGTAGCTCCATGGGGGGCCATCCGGTAAGCCCACAGTGCCTCACTGAGGACCGAATGCCACCTTCTTGGCTTCTGGTCGATCTTCTTCTGTATCAACTTGATCATGATCTTATTCGAAGCCTCTGCTTGACCATTAGCCTGGGCATAATAGGGAGAAGAATTAAACAATTTGATCCCCATGCTTTCGGCAAATTCTCTGAACTCCAGTGACACGAATTGTGCCCCTTGATCAGTGGTAATTGTCTGAGGGATTCCAAATCGATAGATGATGTGCTCCTTGACGAATTCAATCATGTTTTTCGACGTCACCTTCTTCGGTGGGATCGCCTCAACCCATTTAGTGAAGTAATCGTAGCCAAAAGCACGAACTTATGCCCCTTGCTAGATGGTGGATTAATTTGGCCAATCAAGTCTATACCCCAACCCCCGAATGGCCATGGCTTGATGATGGGATTCAATGCTGATGCAGGGACCCTTTGAATATTCCCAAACCTTTGGCAATCCTGACATCCCTTGTAATACTCAAAGCAGTCCTCTAATATCGTCGGCCAAAAGCATCCAGCTTGTCTAATAACCCACTTCATGCGGTAGGCCGATTGGTGTGCTCCACATATCCCATCGTGCACTTCGCTCATCATGTTCTTGGCCTCCTCTGGACCCAGGCATCGCAGTAATACCCCATCTAATGATTTATAGAATAGATTATCATCCAGAAGAACGAACTTAATTGCCTTGTACCTGAGTTTCCTAGAGACCTTTCGGGATGGATCCTTCAAGTAATCAACGATCTCTTTCCTCCAATCATCTTCTGCAAGATCCGCCCCTAGTGCACACACCTCTGCAGCAAACGCTTCTTGACTCTCTTTGTAACCAGAGGCGCTCTGAGCCAGCCTGTTTGCTTCTTCGTTATGTTCTCTAGGAATGTGCTGTAGAGTCACCAACGGGAAGCTCTTCAAGATTTCCCTGCATTCTTCGTAGTAACTCCTCAGCGCTTCACTTTTGCACTCATATTGGCCGTTCAATTGCTTGATTACAAGCTCTGAATCTCCATAAACTTCAATCGAAACGGCCCCAGACTTCTCTCAAATATTGAAGCCCTCGAAGTAATGCCTCGTATTCGGCTTGATTATTTGTGACGGTGGAGGTCGTATAGGGATGGCAAATTCAAACATCTCACCTCTAGGCGAAATCGGTAGGATTCCTACTCCCCCACCTTTACCACATGATGATCCATCAAAAAACAAAGCCCAAGGGGTAATCTCAAGCGAATCAATTGACGGATCGCGATGTTCGGTTATGAAATCGGCAATGATCGGACCTTTGATGGCTTTTGCCGATTCGAACTTCAACTCGAACTCGATGAAGCTAAAATCCACTTGCCAATCCCGCCGTTCAAAATTGTCATAGATAACATATGTTTTATCACGTCAAACTTGGAATACACGGTGCATTCGGCATTCAACGGGTAGTGCCGAAACTTTGTACACGAGTAGTACACACAAAGACATAATTTCTCTGCTACCGAATACGGCTTCGGGATCAAGTAGTTTTCGGCTAAGATAAGCTACTACCCGCTCCTTTCCTTCAAATTCTTGAATAAGGGCCGATCCAATGGTTTGGGTATCGGCCGCCACGTACAACTTGAAAGGCTTGTTTAGCTGAGGAGGAACCAACACCGGTGGCTCCTTCATGTATTGCTTGATCTCATCAAAAGCCTTTTGTTGTTCGTCGCCCCATGTGAACTTCTGATCTTTCTTCAGCTTCAGCAATGGAGAGAATGGCAACACCTTCTGTGATAAATTTGAAATGAACCTTCTCACAAAGTTAACTTTGCCGAGCAGTGATTGCAACTCCTTGAGGTTAGTTGGAGGAACAACTTCATCAATGGCCTTCATGCTCTTCTTGCCAACTTCAATTCCTCCTTCGTGGACCAAAAACCCCAAGAATTCTCCAGCTGATACCCCAAAAGCGCACTTGTTTGGATTCATCTTCAAACCGTGTTTCTGGGTGCACTCTAAGGTCTTCTTCACATCTTCCAAATGGGTGTCATGACTTAGGGACTTGATCACCACGTCATCAATGTAGATCTCCACAATCTTGCCGATCAACTCATGAAAAATGTAATTCATGGCTCGTTGATAGGTTGCACCGCATTCTTCAACCCAAATGTCATGACTATCCACTCGAACAAGGCCTATATGACCGGGACATCTAAAGGCCGTCTTTGATATGTCTTCTATTGCCATGAAGATCCGGTTGTATCCCGCATTGCCATCCATGAAACTAATCACCTTGTGTCCGGCGGCGGCGTCAATCAACAAATCGGCAATAGGCATCGGGTATCCATCCATCGGAGTAGCTCGTTCGGGTCCACGAAATCTATGCAAACCCTCATTTTTCCATTCTTCTTGTACACGGGGGACGATGTTAGAAATCCACTCCGCATATCTGCATGGCCGAACGAAGTTTGCATCAAGTAATCTTTCAACTTCCTTCTTCACATCGGCCAATACCTCATCCTTGTAGATTTTCCGGGGTGGTTGCTTATATGGTTTGAAACCAGGCTTGATTGGCAACCGATGCTCGATGATGGAACGATCCAATCCAGGCATCTCCGAATAATCCCAGGCGAAGCAATCCTTGTATTCTTTGAGAAGCTCAATCAAATTCCCCCTGAAGTCCGGCCGCAAATTTGCCGATGAACGTCGGCCTTGGCTTATCACCGCTTCCAATGTCAACTTCTTCTAATTTGTCGGCCGACATGAATCCTCGCCCTAACTTGCCATCGGTGCCATCTACGGGGTTCTCCATTAAAAATTGCTATAAGAGCCGATCGCTTGAATCCTTTGTTGATCACCGCCGACGGGTTCAACGGGACCTTCTCCCCGCTCTTTCCCCGAGAAACAATCGATGCCTTGGTATTCCCGGAAAGGCTGGTTCCATGTTTGCCATGCTCACGGAGTCATACGCTTGGACGACCTCGATCTCATCGTCCACCCTCTGGATAAGTTGTTGATGCATGGTGGATGGGACGCAACGATTAGCATGAATCCGGTCCCGCCCAAGCGACGGCCGTAGGCTCCTTTGCCTTCGATGACAAAGAAGGTGGTGAGCAGCGTCTTGGACCCGATCATCAAGTCCACGTGAGCGCATCCCTTGGTGTCCGAGGGGTTCCGCGAAATCATTCAAGATGATGCTTGTAGGCGTCAAATCGCTCGGGCCCATGCCAAGCTTCTCGAAGGTGGTGTACGGCATTACGTTGACCGCCGCTCCACCGTCGACGAACATCTTGGTCAATGGCTTGCCATTGACGTATCCCCTCAAGTACGGCGGCCTCATATGACGATTCTTGGCCGGCTTGTCGAAGATGGCACCGCTGGCCGGCACCGGTTGTGCCATCATCCCCTCGGTCCGCTCATCATCGAAGGAAGCTTCCTCCGCATAACTCGGTTAGCGGGAGCCATGAACTCGTTCGGCGGAAAGTATACCATGCATGCTTTGGAGCCGAACGCTTCGATCCTTCCGGTTGGTCCTTGGGGGCGCCACACCGCTTCGTCCGGATCCCGGCTCGCTTTAGTTCACGGTTCCTCAAGCGTTGGACCCGTCTTTTCTGACTCTTGCGTAGGCCAGGCGGGCACCACTGCCCCTTCTGCCAGACGTAGTCGTCCTCGTCCTCTTCTTGATCAGCGCACCTTAGATCAGCTTGACGCTTCCTGGGGTGATCGATGACTTCAATTTTTTGGCGCCGATCCCCATTAGGGTGGATCCTTCTAATTCTCTCGTGGACGGATCGGCGATTGGCAGTTTCCTGCCTGTATTCAAAATACCTGTCGCTGCATTCAGGACAGTTCTTCAGCGTGGGCAGCTTTAAACCCTCATTCCAGCAATGCCTGAAGAAGGCGCATCCCCAGTGTGCGCGCTCCTGCTCGCGCGTGTACTGCTCCTGGTCCCTTCTGTGCGCTTCTTCTTCGGCTCTGCGTTGCTCCTCCTCGTAGCGCCGCTTCTGGTAGCGCTCTTTCTCTATCTGGCGCTGCCATTTGTTGAGGAGGATGCGCGATGTCACCCTGGGCTTGGCTCTGGATGATTCCCCAATTTCGATGTGACTCTTAAGAATGCGGGGGGCTTCACCTTGCACCTGTTCTAGAGTCACCTGGCGCTCTAGGTCCACTGCTCCACCTTGTCTAGACCGGTCGAGGTCAAGACCTTGACTTTTCCCTTCTCCTCGGCGGTTATCACATTAATAGAAAAGCCCACCATGTTACGAGGGGAAGGGGTGGCCATCCGAGCTTCATTTTGTTGTCGAACTTAAGGTGACCCTCCTGGATGGCCTTACGGATCCTCATCCCGAAGACCACCGCAATCATTGATGGAGTGTGAATCCCTGTCATGGAAGCCACGGTAACGTTTTGCTTTAACTCCATCGGGCCGAAGCATGGAATGCCCCTCGGGCGGCTTGATTCGGCCTTCTTTCACTAAGAGCTCGAACAATTTATCGGCTTTCGTGACATCAAAATCATAAGCACCCTTGGTGCGCTTGACCCCGGCCGATTCATTGTCAAAGGCTCCTTCCCCCACATGATCTCTCGCCTGCGGCTATATCCAATTCATCATCGGAATCCTCGAACGGATCGGCCTTGTCCAAGAAGCGGTTGTAGACGTCGGCGACGTCGTCTTCGCTTGCCAAATTTGGCGTCCTTCTTAAAGCCATATGCACGATTGCTCATCGGTGATAGCTTCGCGATAGGCGGCCCGGATTCTCAAATTCCATCCCGAACAACTTCTCGCGCACGGCCGGCAACATTCGGCGACGGCCATATCGACCAGGCGGTCGTACGGCAAGTTAAGCGAGAAGCACATGCCTTTGACTTCCCCGAATCTTCTAAGAAACTCCGGCGGCGTCTCGTTGTGCCTCGCTTCGGGGTGGCAAGGTCGATCAACTTTTTCTCCGAGCCGCCACCGAAATAATGAGCGTGGAATTTCCGCTCTAAGTCCTTCCATCGGCAACCGATTCAAGGGGTAGGGACGAGAACCACCGGAACGCCGGACTGTCGGTGATGCGGGGAAGTAGCGGACCCCGAATGTCTCCTCGGCCCGAGCACTCCCCGAGCCGCATAAGGTAACGAGCGATGTGCTCGACCGTGCTCGTGTCGTCTTGCCCCGAAAATTTTGTGAACTCCGTTGGCGGCTTCACCCTTGGCGGCAAGAGCACATTGTAGTACCACTACGGGAACGGCGGCTTATAGGCGGGTCCTTGCATTTTTGGCTTGAGGCCGAACCGATTTTGCATCAATTCGGCCATCTTCTCGCGCCGGGGCGTCATCCTCTTGTGCGCCCGCGGTCGGCGCGTATCCTGGATGTGGGAAGGCGTCAAACGCTCCATAGTTTCCAACCTCATGATATCCTCCGCCGTACAAGTTCCTCTCGCGGCCCGGTTGGTCGCCGGAGCAATCCTGCGGCCGGGATCAAGTGGGGCCCCAGGCGAGCCGAACGCTAGATCTCCATACGTAGGCTGGTACGGATTCGGCGTTGCACAGGCTGACCCGTGCTACTCGTGGTGGTGGCCGAATTGGCCGCCCGCTTGAAGCTTGTAATGGGGGCCGGGCCGGCCGCCCCCCGGTGCCTCGGCGGAGGAGGGCGGGAACGCTTGACTTCCGAGCTGCGAGGAGGAGGCTGCTGTGGCTGGCTCCGTAACGGCGGCTGAGAGCTTGACTCACCCAGCTCCACGGTGCCCCCCTGGATGGGTGCCTTGCTGAACGCTTGTTCCATGCCCGGGCCAAAGACGGCCACCATCATCTGCTGGAGCGCTCCGAGGAAAGCTTTGTTGTGCTTGCTAAGCATGTAATCTGCAGATTCTTGGAATACTCGCATGCACTCCTCTTTTCCCTGCCGAGGCGGGTATCGCTCTCCCCCGGCAGCAACACCCCGGGCATCTCGTTCTTCAAATACGGGACGCCGCTTCTATTCTTCTTGAACGACGAGCAGACATTTTCGCCGAAACCGGTCCATGACGTCTTGGAGTTGCCTTGCCTTTGCTCGGGAGAGAGATCTTCAAGGTTGACATCCATGAGGTCCGCGATTTCGGGCATCTTGAATCTATTCGGTTTGTGTCCCACCGGGGCGTGCCAAAAAGTGTGTTGACGCAAAAAGTGCACTCGACGCCAAACACACAGGCAAGCCGAACAAAGCCGGCTTCACACGCGCAAAGAGCAAAAGACGTGCCGATCAATTTTTCCCGAAAATTAACAAAAGACAAAGCGAGTTAGATACCAAAGCTTGGAACTTGCCGGGTGGTACCAGACAGTTCCATATTTACGGCTAAAAAGCCAAATGGGATGACACATAGCTATAGAAAGCTATTCGCCAACAAACTACAACCATTCGGGAACTCGCAAAGGGGAAAAAGTAATATTGCCGAATGGATGACGTAAGCATGACAGTGATCGGTCTTTGTTTGAACAAGGATGCACATGCACAAGGCCATGACCGATCCCCATGAAGATTAGCATTAAATAAATGAATAAAGTAAAGCACGGACATGATCATGTATTAAACAAGCATGCATAGATCCAAAGCACTAGTCTACCGCATGTCTATTTACTTTAAAACCCGTCGGGTATGATATCAAACAAATCTATCCACCGCATGATACAACTTGCATGAAAAAAACCGTACCACTTTCCACAAACGAGATCTATCCACCGCATGATACAATCTAAATATGGAAAGCTAAAAGCATACATCATTTAAAGCATGAATAACGCACGTGTTCTACTCGTGAAGAAACATAACCGAATACGGCCGAACGACCGATTCGGGGTCCATGAAGAAGGAACAAACATTACCAAGTGAATAAATCTATCGGATTGATTTGGGAATCTAATCCACCGGATGACTAGCCCCAAAGCAACCCAAAAACCTGCGTCTACCGCATGATACCTGGCTCTTTCAAGATTTATACGAACATGAGCAAGCTTGAACCCACAACATGTGACAACCTAGATCGATTCGGTTTCGGCTATCGGAAAGCACAAGATCCACATGTTAAAACATGAAATCTACTCGAACAAGGATCATAAAAGAGATAAAGCCGATCCAAAACCATCTAGATTGGGCAAAAGTGTGTTACATGAATTAGAACATAAAATAAAACTCAAAGTAACACGGGGTAACTTAATGAATCTATTGGATCTTGCCAAAATCCAACGAGCCGATAACTAGCCTCAAGCTAGATCTTAGCCTACCGCATGGCTCATGATCTAACAAGAAACACTCTTGAACCAAGCTTGAATCTACCGCATGACACAAAGCATGGTAACAAGACTACTTGCATCGAGATCTAAATCCACCGCATGATACTAGACATGATACAAGGTTGTCGGTACTCACGGAGGTCGACGGATCGATAAGCCCTCTCGAAGAACTCGACGACACGACAAGGGACTCTAGGGTTTGGCGTAAGGCCGGTGTGTATTGAAGAATGATTGTCTTTGTTACATACATTCAGGGGTCATATTTATACCCTGTCAAGTACAACCTCGAATGGATTCGTTGCCTAACTTATCTCTAAGCTTGATCGCCTATCCATCCATTCGTCCTCCCTGATTGAGCCACGTCGCCGTCCAATCCCGCAAAATCAGCTCTACTGTTCCTTTGCCGAACCGGAGCGGATAGCCGACCGAGATCTCTTTGCCAAATATCTCTCGAAAATATCCTTCCTTCCACCGGACGGACTCTTTACCGAACCGGACCCACAAGTCGGACTCCTTACCAAATTTTGGTGTTAACGGATGTAGTATGAGATAGGGTGATTGTTGGAGACACTCTTAGGCCCTCCATTTATTATTTATTTTTTTATCTTTGGAAAGGTCTAAATTGAAATACCCATCAACACAGGCCCATGTAGGGTGGCACCAACGAGGCCCATGTAACGTTCCTGTCCGTGTTAACTGTTTTTCGGCTGCAGCTGTATATTCGGCTCGAGCGTCAGTCCGAGACTCTGGTGGCAATTTCGGCTCTGTTTTGACTCTGTTTTTCGGCTCGCCCGAGACTCTGGTGGCAATTTCATCGATGCGTCATCTGTAGTTTCCTATGAAATTACAGACCCGGAGATCTTGGCTCGGGAGGAAAAATTCGAAAAGGTAGAGTTCGTCCACCGGGCACCAGCGGCGAAAAGCTAACCAGGACGCCCACAGATTGGCTCGAAGTTCTCTTTTCGACTCAGTCGGTCAGCATGTCTGGTTCATGAGCCCGCCCCTAGACGTTAATAACAGTGTAGTTGCTTAGAGTGTGTATCACTCTCTCCAAATTAAAAAACTGTTTTCGGCTTTCTTTTGTAAAAAAGAAACTGTTTTTCGGCTTTCTTTTGTAAAAAAGAAACTGTTTTTCGGCTTCAGTTGTCTTTTCTCCTTTTTAAAAAACAAATTAAAAAACGGCTATCTATCTGAAACTTGGCTCGTTCCTCTCTATGGTCAAAGGTGCAAAGTTGGTCAAACAACCAACGGCAACACGCCAACACCCCCCCCCCCCCCCCCCTCGATGTAAAATAATGGCGCGTGATTTTGATTGGTTGGCTAGATCTCATCAAAATGTATTTATGCGTTACGTTACGTATACGTGTCCAAAGGTTGATCAAATGCACATGCTTACGCGTTATTAGGATATACCCTAATCCAAAGTAAGTAAAAGAAGTGAGCACGTAATACCTAATCCACTATATTAATTGCACTTTATTAGCATCGGGCAAGTAAGAAACAACAGAGTAACAGAAACTATCTTTTGAAGGTTCAGTCAAATTTGAAAAATACTGTGCTGAACTATGTGACATGCGACAACAAGGTAAAAAAGCTGACCCGCATGGTAAGCTGTGAGTTTCTCTATCTCTGGTTGCAGGAAAGCAGTTTCGGCCTGGCAAGGAGAAAGATCGATGGAGTGTGCCACACGAGGGTTGGCTGAAAATCAATGTCGATGGCGCTTATGATGAAAATTACGGCGAGGGAGCAACTTGTGTTGTCATCTGGGATAACGGTATGGAGATATCTGGTCCGGGAAAGCGCGGATTGTGTTGTCAACTTGAAGCAATCAAGCAATCACATGCAAAGACGGCCTAACACTCTCCGCTGATTGGTGTGCACAGCAAGTGGTCTTAGAGTCTGATTGCAGCACCGTTGCTGCCATGCTGCAAGCGAAGAGTGGTGGGGAGAACGACGCTGAAATTCATCATCGATGAGGTTGTCGAAGTAGGCGAAAGGCAACAGTCCATAAGAGAAGAGAGAGTAGTAGCGTAGCTCATGAGGTTGCACAATTGGCCAAGCAAACTCGCTATTCTGTTGTCTGGCATTTCGCTACTGCTCAGGAATGTAACTCTAATTCTGGGTGACTTAAAGCTCTCTTCTCCTCGGCAAAAACAGTTCACCGAACCGATCAAGAAACTTCACTCAGCTGGAGTGCCATCATCGTCTTGAGCAAATCATTGCTCAGCTCTCTTCTCCTCGGCAAAAACAGTTCACCGAACCGATCAAGAAACTTCACTCAGCTGGAGTTGTTAGAGATATTAGACTTGTATCATCTTGTATATTGCGCAGCATGTTAATCTAGGCCGGTTTGGAGATATAGTCTGTTGTAAACTAGATAGAAGTAGAGTCTTGTTGTAATCTATCTCCAACCGGCCCTGGATATCGCATTGCGCTAGGATGTAAATCTTTGCACTATTAGTGCCCATATAAACACGGATCCGTGGATGCCAGGAGGCTAACCACGTTACCATCTAATCTTACATGGTATCAAGAGCCTCCTTCCTCTAAACCACATCCAAATCCATGGCGAGCTCGAGCTCCAACTTCAAGATCCCGACGTCTCTCAGCCTTCCTGTTGGAGAGAAGCTCAACAAGACCAACTACTTCCTGTGGCAAGCCCAAGTACTTCCTGCCATCAGGGGTGCTCAGCTTGAGGGGATCCTAGATGGATCCATGCCGGCTCCTCCTACTGAAATCGACGAGAAGGTCGACAATCAAGACGTCAAGAAACCCAATCCCGAGTATGCTCGGTGGGTGGCGCAAGATCAAGCTGTTCTCAGCTATTTGCTCTCCTCTCTCACACGCGATGCCCTTGCAAGCGTTGCCTCACTCAAGACGTCGGCGAGAGGTATGGAGAGCCCTAGCGGAGATGTTTGCGTCGCAAACTAGGGCGCGAACGGTGAGCACCCGCATCTCGTTAGCCACGGCAAAGAAAGGCGATTCGTCCGTGGTCGAGTATTACTCCAAGATGAAGCGGCTAGCCGATGAGATGGCCGCTATCGGTAAAGCTCTTGGCGATGAGGAGCTAGTCTCCTACATCATCACAGGGCTTGAAGAAGATTATAATCCCCTGGTGTCTGCTGTCCTCGCTCGTGATACGCCCATGAGCCCGAGCGAGCTCTACTCTCGGATGCTAAGCTATGAATCCCGCCTCGAGATGCAATCTGAAGGACAGGGATCGCAGTCGTCAGCCAACTACGGCGGTCGCGGCGGTGGTCACAACAATCGTGGAGGTGGCGGCGGCCGTGGAAGAGGTCGGGGTGGAAATCGTGGTGCCTACAACAACAACACCCATTCCAACTCCGCCTCCAACAACAACAAGCACCATCAACGGCGGGGGGAACGACATGAAGCGAGAGGTGCCAACTTTGCTTCAAGCCGGGGCATACGGTGATCACATGTTGGCACGGGTTTGATGCCGATTTCGTGCCGACACCAACGGAAGTCTTTGCGGCGGCATCCGCCTCGCAAGGTGGTGGTGACTCCATCCGGTATACCGACACGGGAGCAACGAGACCACATCACCGGCGAGTTAGACAAGGCGGCCGTCCATGAGAGATACAATGGGACGGATCAAATCCGAACGGCCGGTGGTGCGGTATGGATATCAATCGCATTGGTCATTCTCGTTATTCATACCCCTAGTCGTGATCTCCATCTCAAAAATATCCTTCATGCACCGCAGCCACCAAAAATCTTATTTCCGTCCATCGTCTAACCAAAGATAATCAAACCTTTATGGAATTTCATCCACGATTTTTTCTTGATCAAGGATCAGGTGACGAAGAAAACTCTGCTACGCGGCAGATGTAGGGGTGGTCTTTATCCGCTCCAACATACCTCAGATTCACGGAAGCAAGTCCTTAGTGCGGTCAAGCCCTCCTCATCAAGATGGCATAGTCGTCTGGGGCATCCTTCGTTTGAGATAGTTCGTCGTGTTATTAGTAAACACAATTTACCGTGTTGTAGTGAGATCAATAAAGCTACGGTGTGTGATGCCTGTCAACTAGCTAAGTCACATCAGTTACCGTATGCAGTGTCTACTAGCAAGTCTAGTGCTCCTTTAGAGCTTATCTTTTCGAGATGTGTGGGGTCCCGCCATTGATTCGTTTGGTAGGAAGAAATATTATGTTAGCTTTATTGATGATTATAGTAAATTTACTTGGATATACTTGCTTCGATATAAATGCGAGGTGTTCAAATATTTTCAAGAGTTCCAAAACCGAAAGATTCTTGCCCTACAAAGTGATTGGGGTGGCGAGTATGAAAAGCTAAATTCCTTCTTTCGCACTGTTGGGATCTCTCACTTTGTGTCATGCCCACACACACATCAACAAAACGGTCCTGCTGAACGTAAGCATCGACACATTGTCGAGATGCGTCTTGCTCTCCTTGCCAACGCATCCATGCCCCTTAAGTATTGGGATCAAGCTTTTCTTGCTGCCGTCTATCTCATAAATAGGACGCCAAGCAAGGTTATTAATTTTGATACCCCTATGCATAGGCTCTTAGGAAAACAACCTGATTATTCATCTATGCGTATTTTTGGATGTGCTTGCTGGCCTCACCTTCGACCCTATAATTCCCATAAACTTCAGTATCGATCTAAGAGGTGCGTGTTCCTCGGATACAGTAACATGCATAAGGGATTTAAATGCCTTGATATTTCTGAGGGACGCATCTATATTTCTTGTGATGTTATCTTTGATGAAAACATTTTTCCCTTCTCTCGAGTTACATGCCAATCTTTGGTTCCCTTTTGCATTCAGAATTTCTTCTTCTACCGGACAATGGGGATATGAATCCATAACCCAATTTGGTTGATAATCCATCTTGTCCTCCTAATTTTGTTGCTGATGATAATCGGTTGATTTGCAGCATGAAATACAAGAACCGGGCGCTCCGTTCTCTCCCGATCCGACCGACACAAATACGGAACAGATCCTGCGGTGCGGTACCCGCACCGGCTTCGGGATCGGTTCCCGATCCGGTGTCGGGCGCATCCGCGCGGCGCCGGGCGAATCTGCGGCCGCGGCGGTCCCGCGGCGAGTCAAGGGGGGACACGGGCGCGGCGGCTTCGGCCTCTAGTGGCTGCGCCTTGGGATCGCGGCCGAGATCGTACGCACCACCGAATGAATTGACTACACCTGCAGCGGCTTCTTCGGTGATCCCGGTGGCATCTCCTCAGGCACATGAGCCTCAACCTCGCCGTACTCGACTTCAACATGGCATTCGCAAGCCCAAGACATATACAGACGGCACGATAAGGTATGGGTGTCTCACTGCTACTGGTGAACCTATTAACTTAGAAGAAGCTCTGTCTAATACAAATTGGAAAAATGCATTGGATGTTGAATATATGGCATTAATGCGAAATAAAACATGGCATCTTGTTCCTCCTGAGAAAGGGCAAAATCTAATTGATAGCAAATGGGTATGGAAAATTAAAAGAAACGCGAGATGGCACCATTGACCGTTACAAAGGAAGATTAGTTGCAAAAGGATAAAAGCAAAGGTATGGCATTGATTATGAAGATACCTTTAGTCCTGTTGTAAAATCTGCTACTATCAGATTGGTTTTGTCAGTTGCGGTCTCAAGAGGTTGGACCATCAGACAGCTGGATGTGCAGAACGCGTTTCTCCATGGTGTTCTTGAGGAAGATGTTTACATGAAGCAACCTCCCGGGTATGAAGATAGAACTTATCCTCATTATGTTTGCAAGCTTGATAAAGCTTTTATATGGACTAAAACAAGCCCCTCGAGCGTACAATTTTTATGCATCTAAATCAGATACATCTCTATTCATTTATATGAAGGGATCCATTACTATATATCTCCTAGTATATGTTGACGATATAATTGTTGTCAGTTCCTCTTCGAAGGCAGTGGAGGCACTTCTTGCAGATCTCAAAAGGGACTTTGCTCTTAAGGATTTGGGGGAGCTAAGTTATTTTCTTGGTATTGAAGTTAAAAAGATGAATGATGGTATTCTTCTCTCACAAAGTAAATACGCTAGTGATCTCCTAAAAAAGGTCGATATGGAACATTGCAAGCCTGTAGCTACGCCATTATCAGTAAGTGAAAAATTGTCCGCATATGTTGGTAATCCACTTGGACCGAGAAGATGCGACGAAATACGGGAGTATAGTAGGAGCCCCGCAATATCTCGACGCTAACCGGACTCGATATCTCATTCTCGGTTAATAAAGTGTGCCAATATTTGCATGCTCCTACTACTCGAGCATTGAATTGCGGTTAAAAGGATTCTTAGATATGTAAAGTATACATTTGATGCGGGTCTACATTTCACAAGTCATTTTCCTTGCTAGTGAGTGCGTTCTCGATGCGGATTGGGCCGGGTGTTTTGATGACAGAAAGTCTACTGGTGGATTTGCTGTTTTCTTAGGTTCAAACTTGATTTCTTGGAGTGCCAGAAAACAAGCAACTGTATCTCGGTCCAGCACAGAAGCAGAATACAAAGCAATGGCAAATGCAACAGCAGAAGTAATGTGGATTCAGATCCTAATGGATGAATTAAAAATACCTTGCCCAAGGGCTGCTCGGTTATGGTGTGATAACATGGGAGCAAAATACTTGTCTTCCAATCCTGTCTTCCATGCGCGTACAAAGCACGTGGAAGTTGATTTTCACTTTGTGAGAGATAGAGTATTGCAAAGAAGATTAGATGTCCGTTATATCTCAACAAAGGACCAAGTTGCGGACGGTTTTACAAAAGCTCTAACTCAACAAAAGCTTGAAGAGTTCAAAAGCAATCTCAACTTACAAAAGTTGTGATTGAGAGTGGTCTGTTAGAGATATTAGACTTGTATCATCTTGTATATTGCGCAACATGTTAATCTAGGCCGGTTTGGAGATATAGTCCGTTGTAAACTAGATAGAAGTAGAATCTTGTTGTAATCTATCTCCAACCGGCCCCGGATATCGTATTGCGCTAGGATGAAAATCTTTGCACTATTAGTGCCCATATAAACACGGAACCGTGGATGCCGGAGAGGCTAACCACGTTACCATCTAATCTTACGGGAGTACCATCATCGCAACCTCTAATACCACTAGAAAAGCCTTGCCGCGCATGGCAGCATTGTAACCGATCAAGAAACTTCACGTAACCGAATATAGCTGATTTTAGAGAGGTGCGGCTAGGGATGAAAACAGATCGGATACGAACGGATACGCGGATACAGATACGGATAATTTTTCTTTCTCGGTCTGAATTCTCGGATCGGATTCGGATACGGACAATATATTTTTGTGTCGAATAGTGATATTCATCATATTTGGATCATAGAAATTCAACTTTGAATTTCCGGATACTAATGCAGTACGGATAGTTACGGATATTAAATGTCCGGATTCGGATACGGTCTTACCATTTGAGTGTCGACCCTTTCGGTTAGTCGGTCGGACGGATAATATCCGTACCACTTTCATCTCTAGGTGCAGCTATTTGTCTCTACGTACAATTTAGCCCGCTATTTGGCGCTACAGCTCCACTATCTCCCGCTATAGCTGATTTTAGAGAGGTGCCGCTATTGACTCTACGTACAATTTAGACTGCAATATAGCTCCATTTACCCCCTATTAGCTGTTTTTGAGACCTCGTGCTAAATGTCTTAGCCCGCTATTTTCTACAATGACATTTTACAAAATTACGAATTGTGTTTTTGAAAATGGCTAAGGCAAGGGAATGAAACACAGGTTAATTTTGTAGTGATTTGAATAGAGAAACTAACTCTATTAATCATTTACAGAAAAATCTAGAGAAATATGGTTACACATTTACAGCAATTAAACTATATTAAAAACATGTGATGTTATGTGTTTACAGTGTAGTGCTATTTGTGTAGAGTTCAAAATCCTTTGTTTGGTATTTTCCTGATTTTTATTTGATTAGTTATTACTTTTTGTTCTTACCTTCGATTTAGATTATTCTTGCCCCGTCACACTTCATAGCGGTGAGCTTATTTTTAAAATATTCATTATTATTTTATTACTATTTGTCATATTATTTTTATGTTATTGTGGAAAAAACAACAATATAAGAAAAGTAAAATAATTACGAAATAATATGAACAACATTTTATTAAAAGATAAAGCTCATTGTTACGGACGCATGACCACAGAATTACTTATATCAGAGGTACGAGAAAAAAATAATAATCATTTTAATATTTTTCTCATATTATTGTTTGTTCAGAGTATTTTGTAACTGTTTGTTTTACTTTTCTTATATTGTTATTTAAAAAAAATTGAGAATAATATAACAAATACTGATAAAATTGTATTAAGAATATTTTAAAAGATAAAGTTCACCGTCGACGTTTGACCGTAAGAATCACCTAAATCGAACATACGGGCAAAAAAGTATTAATCATTTTAAAATCTGAGGACTAAATTGTAAACAAAAAATTAAAATCACCCATCGAAACAGCTCATTGGTTAAATTTGTACGATTTTTAAAGTTGGATGACAGGAGATTGCCGATTTTGAAATTTGATGGTTAAAACCAATCTAAGACGAGAGTCGGACGGTCAAAATGATTTATTTCTTTAATTTTATGACTTCATACGAAGTGTTGTCTTCACTAGCCGTTGCTGTATCTCCACCCACACCAGCCACCAACTCATGAATAATTGAACATATAAATTTACGTGGGAACACACAATTTGAAACATTGGGTTTGTTAAAAGTAATAAAATCCGATTTGATTGGTCAAGCAATGCAACAACAGAACACGTGGGATTTTTACACCGCGAGCCACACGAAATTTCCATACTACCGCGTACGCATACGCACGCACGCCGGCTTTTTCCGTTATAAATTGTGCGAGATCGTCCGGACTCCCGACCGCACAAACGGCCCCGCGGAACAGAGCTGCTACGGTACGCACAGCAAGAACGCGCGCCTCACCGAGCGAGCAAGCGAGGCCTCCTGCACCGCGGCGCCAAGGCGATCGAGAGCTCCATCCACAATGGCGGCTCCCTACTACGACGACGGAGCTCCGGCGGCCCAGGCGCCGGCACCGGCGCCGGTGGCGGTGGTGTCCCCGCAGTTCTGCGCGCCGTACGCGGTGCCGCTGACGGTGGTCAAGAAGGCCATCAGCCTCTCCGGCGGGGACTTCGTCGTCGCCGACGCCAACGGCGCCGAGATGCTCCGGGTAAAGGGCGCCGTCTTCAGCGTCCACGACCGCCGCGTCCTCCACGACGCCGCCGGCCAGCCCCTCGTCTCCATGCGGGAGAAGGTCTGCTGCTGTTTCTCTCTCTTTATTTTCATTCCTTCGTGGACTCGATCAAATTTTCTTTTATGAAGTAGTATATATTATAGTCTCTGTTGGTTGACGCAATCGATCGTTGACTTCGATCTTGCCACAATACTCAAATAATGATGGGTTTATGCTGTTGACTTTGATCCTGCCACAATACTTTGATCAAAGTAAGTAGATTGGTCATGCCAGCATCGATCTAACAGCGACGCTGAAATCTATTCTATTCTATCAGGTGTTTAGCATGCACAACAGATGGGAAGTGTTCAGAGGGGACAGCACGAACCCAAGCGATCTGCTCTTCACAGTGAAGAAAGCTTCGGTGTTCCAACTGAAGACAGAGATCGATGTCTTCCTGGCCGGGAACGCCGCGCAGCAAGCCTGCGATTTCAAGATCAAGGGCAGCTACTTCGAGAGATCATGCGCCTTCTACCTCGGCAACTCCAACACTATGATCGCTCAAGTGAGTAAATCATATAAAATTTTGCTCGGATTCTAATACTTTTTGTATTGAATTTTAGTGAGAATAATAATGCATCCGTTTGACGTGTGATGCAGATCAACCGCAAGTACACTGCCGCAAACGTGCTGCTGGGAAAGGACACCTTCGTCGTCACCGTGTTCCCGCACGTCGACTACGTGTTCATCGCGGCTCTTGTTGTGATCCTGGATGAGATCCACAGGGAGCGATTCGACTGATTTACATTCCGATTTACATATATATGGGCCTTCAAACTTTAAAAGTTGATTAAAAGCTAGCTTCCATGATGGATCGAGTTCAATGGCTTTAATACAATCATAATGCTCTCTTGTATGTTGTGTTACCAGCGGTGTTACTACATGTGATTCATCTATTGTTTGCATGTACAATATATTGTTTTACCAAGATCGGTTGTTGATCTGTTCTAATAATGGAGTATTAGTATGTGATACTGTGATGACAGTGATTTGTCATATAATGCCTATCCTTTTCACCAAAGTATCACTATTTAATTTGACAATTTCATAGTAGAGAAAGGACATTTGATCCAACTCTTTTAGTCTCGGAAAAATTTTGAACCCGAAACAAAAAGACTTTTAGTCCCGGCTGAAAAAACGGACACCGTCATGAATGGTGAGGAATCTTTAGTCTCGATTTGTTTTAATATAGGCTAGTGGGGAGTGAATATGAGAAACCAAGTTCAGATGCGCCTTAAGAATTTATGTATAATGAGTGATTGATTGGATGATTTGAGGCATTACCGGTTTAGTTCATGTCTCATATGTGCATGGTTATGTTAAATGACTAACTGAAAGTTCCTTTAAGATTCTCCATTTCTTTTTCAGGATATTATTATTCAATTTTTGGACAATGTATTTTCTTGTAGGATAAGTTTTTTTATATATAGGCCTCAACTGCCGTTCTTTTCTAATTTCTTTCCTTGCTTCAAAATATCTGATTTATACAATGTCTAATTCACACTTCTAAGTTACATAAGTCATTTACACCTAGTGCATTTCCGAGTGTTAGTGAAAACACGGGGGGAAACATAGGATGCCGAGTGTATCTTGTAAAACACTCCGAGAAACAAAACACTCCCGACTTGAGGCTGCCGAGTGTATTTTTGGTTTTGGCTATAGATTTCCATCCGGCCCATGGGCCGCCGGCACGACCCGCAGCACAGCCTTTTGGCACGGCCCATGGGCCGGCACGGCATGCAGGCCACCACGCCCGTGCCGGCACGACACGAGGCCTAGTGCCATGTTTGGGCCGCTAGCCCGGCCCATGGCACGGCACGGGCACGGGCCAAATGACCCGGCCGGCGCGGGCCAAATGACACGGCCGGCACGGGCGACATGGGGAGGCGGGGGAGCCCACTAGCCCAGCGCCCCAGCTGGCCAGCCCAACCATCCGTCGCGGTCGCTATATATAAGCGCCGGCCGCCGGCTAGGGTTCCCCCCTTCCCAATCGCCGCACCGCATCGAATCGTCTCGAACCTCCTGACCCCCTTCCCAGGCTCTCGATCCGTCGCCGCCTGGATCCTTGAGCTCGCTGCCGGCTCCGGATCTACTCCGGTGACCTCGATCCTTTCTCTCCCGCCTCCGGCCTCCCTCTCCCCTCTGTCCTAACCTCCTCTCTCTCAGACGCATCGTCTTCTTCTAGATCTAGATCCACTCCAGTTCCCTCTCGATCCGTCGCCGCTTGGATCCTTGAGCTTGCTGCCGGCCCTACTCCGGTGACCTCGCTCCTTTCCCTCCCGCCTCCGGCCTCCCTCTCCCCTCTGTCCTCCCTCCGTCTCTGTCCCTCCTTCCCCTCCCAACCTCCCCGGTGACCGTGAACCATGTGAGTTTGTGAATCTGTGAGCTCTTCTGTCTTGTCGTCGATCTAACGAAGTATATGTCGTCCTCTGGTTGGGTCTTGGATCCCTATCCTCTTCTCCAGCACCGGGCTCCAGTGGAGTAGGTGAGTGGAGACCCTAACCCTAGATCTAGCATCTTGCTCCTCTTCTTTCTTTGCTTTGTTCTGAGTTTCTGACTTCTTCTTCTTCGTAGGTCGTTGGTGCCTGACGCTGCGTCCTCCTCTTCTGGTGGCGCGATGGCAAGGCCGCCAAAGCACACTTGCCCACCGTTGAGGGGAGCTGCAGGAGTTGCAGGGAGGGGCCGGGGCCAACCTTCCCTCCCCACGTCGGCTAGGGTGACCATGCTAGTAGCCGTGGATGAGTACAATCACCGAGCCGACGGCGAGAATCCCGAGCCCATGGAGGAGTTGGAGATCGAGGAGGAGGACGACGTCCGTAAAGGCGCAACCGCGATGTTCGGCATCGATCTCAGTGACGGCCCGATCGATGTTGACGTCGGCGACGGTGGGGTGGACGGTTCCGAGGACACAAATGGTGCCTCATCTGGTAAGCTCTCTGCTGCTTGTTGGGAGGATTTCGTTTCGATCTTTGATGAAAATCAGGTTAGAACTCATGCCATCTGCAAACGGTGTGGTAAGAAATATGTTTCTAGGCATTCGATTGGGACTAGAACCTTGAACAAGCACATGCGAGCATGTAGGAAAAACACGATCAAGATCGTAGGGTCCAGTCCAGGCTTTCTTTGAATGTTGATGGGTTGCATAACTGGGTTTATGATGCTTCTCGTGCTCATATTGAACTGTGTCGATTGATTGCTAGGCTTGATCTTCCTTTAGGGATTGGTGAGACACAGGCCTTTGAGGATTACATTAAGCGTGCTCATAACCCTGCATTTGAAAAAGTTTCTAGGCAAACCACCACTAGGGATATGCGCAAACTGTTTGATGATGGCCGTGCTCTGCTTACAAATTCTATTTTTCCTGCTTGTTCATATGTTTCCTTAACCTCTGACATTTGGTATGGTAATGCTAAGGAGGACTACATTTCTGTTGTTGCTCATTATGTTGGTTCTGATTAGGAGTTGCATAAAAAGTGATTGGTTTTAGGCTCATTAAAGCATCACATACTGGTGAAAACATAGCTGACAAGATTGCATGTGTGGTTGAGGAGTTCAGTTTAACTAATAAGGTCTTTGCTGTCACTCTAGATAATGCTTCTGCTAATTCTAAGGCTTTTGATATTTTGCAACCTGTCTTGTTTGGTTACATGGGCTCTTATTCTGCACCTACTAGGGAAGATCCTCACAAAGCTAAGTACTTGCTTGTGCATCAGCATTGTGCTTGCCATATCATTAACTTGATTGTTAAAGCTGGCTTGAAGGTGTTCAAACCTGTTCTTGAAAATTTTAGAACTAAATCCTTGTTCCTATACTGCCGTAACCGCCCAATTAGAAGATATTCCGGTAGTGTGTGAGTATCCAGATGTCTTTCCCGACGATTTGCCAAGTATGCCACCAGACAGGGACGTCGAATTTGTCATAGAGCTTCAACCAGGCACCGCACCGATATCAAAAAGGCCTTACCGAATGCCACCCAAGGAGCTGGTTGAGTTGAAAATTCAATTGCAAGAATTGCTTGATAAGGGGTATATCCGCCCAAGTTCTTCTCCTTGGGGAAGCCCCGCTCTTTTTGTGAAAAAGAAAGATGGTAGTTTACGGATGTGTGTTGACTATCGTCCACTCAATGCGGTGACAATCAAGAATAAATATCCGTTGCCCCGCATTGATGTGCTCTTTGATCAATTGGCTGGTGCCAAAGTCTTTTCCAAGATTGATCTTCGATCGGGCTATCACCAGATCAAGATTCGAGCAAGTGACGTTCCAAAGACAACCTTTTCCACCAGATACGGCCTCTATGAATTCCTAGTGATGTCTTTTGGTCTCACCAATGCACCTGCCTACTTCATGTACCTTAGGAACTCGGTCTTCATGAATGAATTGGATAAGTCCGTCGTGGTATTCATTGATGATATCCTTATTTATTCCAAAAGTGAAGCCGAGCATACGAAGCATCTTCGTATTGTCTTGCAGCGATTGAGAGATCACAAACTCTATGCCAAATTCTCTAAATGTGAGTTCTGGCTGGATAGTGTGAAGTTTTTGGGTCACACTATTTCCAAGGATAGTATCTCCGTGGATCCTAGCAAAGTGCAGGAGGTCATGGATTGGAAGCCACCCAAGTCAGTACATCAAATCCATAGTTTTCTGGGACCAGCAGGCTATTACCGTTGGTTTATTCCGGATTTCTCCAGAATAGCTAAACCCATGACTGAATTATTGAAGAAGGGTGTCAAGTTTGTGTGGAGTGGGGAATGTGACCAAGCTTTCCATACCTTGAGGAAACACTTTGTCGTATGGACCTCCCTGGGCCCACTACCTCGGTGGGTACCAGGACCGACTACTCGGTGGGCCCCTGGGACTACCTGGCTTGCGCTACACGGCACCTGAAGGCGTGGAGCACAAGGACTACACAGGAGTAGTACTCGGTTAGGGAGCCGTACATGTTCCGCATCGTATAGAGGACTCCTAGACGTACTCGACTAGTACTCTCTCCCTACTCCGACTTGTAACCCCGCCTCCCGGACTATATAAGGCGAGGCGGGGACCGATCTCTAGCATCCAATCTCCTCTCATACAACTCACGGCGCACCATTGCACCATCTTGTAATCGTGCCCTATCAATCCCGAGCTACGCGGCATACGGGACGTAGGGTATTACGCACCTCGCGGCCCGAACCTCGTCTAAATTGTGTGCCACGTGTCTCTTCCTTCGAGTTACCGATCTCGGCGAGTCACAATCATCTACTTCGGGTACTCCCCGTAGTAGGTTGCCGGTCTAAAACACCGACGGCCGGCGCGCGCGGGAGGGGGGCTCTCGCTCGAGATCACATGGCGAACTCGACGGCTTCCGTCCACTTCAAGCCAACCGTCGCCTTCAACCGCGGCGACACCTTCGTCTTCGGCGCTTGGGTCTGCACTGCTGATGGCGCGGGCTCCTTCCAGCGCCGTCTAACCATGCCGCCCAACCCGAGGACAGGCCTTGTGACGCTTCCTGAAGTTGTCACAGGCGAACTCGCCGGCAAGTTCGGCGAAATTTCGCTCTTCAACCACCACGCTGACTTCGAGCTCGAGTCCGTCTCCAACTCGAACCCGACGTCGCGATGGGCCATCGCATGCGAGCCGGCTGCTCAGCCATCGCAGGCGGCCCCCTCACCACGCGGACACTCCGCGCGTGGCCCGCGCATCCTCGGCCGGGCCCCGCACGAGCGCTCCCACTTCGCGCCGGGCCGCAAGGAGCCCGTACCCGAGTACAACTCGGACTCCGACGCCGTCCCCGATCGCGTCTCGGACTCCGACCCTCTCTCCGAGTTCTACTCGAACCCGGACTACGAGTTCGACTTCGGGTCGGACACGAGGAGCCCGAGTCCGAAGATGACTCCACCGAGCTTCCCTTGTCGGGGGCCGGCCTCGGGGGCCGGTTATAAAATCAACACCGGCCGGGAGATACGTCTGCGGCCGGACCGCAAGCCCGCCGACCGGTAAAGAGAGACTCACGCTACGTCGCCTACATCGACTCGCTACCGTTCCGAGGAGGGAACGCCACTAACCGCGGGCCGACTCAAATACACCAAGCGAGGTGGCACCCTGCGAGTCCCGGCTGGGCACCCCCGATCGCCAAGTCTTCATGGCTGCCGGCGAAACCCCGGGACCTTCGAGCACGGGCGAGGACAAGTACACGGAGGGGACATCTCCGCGGACGAGCCGTACGCCAACGCACACCCGCGAGACGAGACCGCCGCCAACGGGGACGCTCGACGCGAACGTAACGGGGAAGCGCGGCGAACGACGCCGGCGGCTCGAGACAACCTCCCCATCCGCAACCTTGCGGAAGCTCTCGAGGCGGTCGAGAGCGAGTACACACCACTCCCGAGCGGTGCCTCATGTCGATCACAACGATCGCACGCCGGGCTCAAGGCATACGCGCCGGAGAGGTCATCGCCAAGCTCGGCCGAAGAAGCCTACTTCATGCGGGTCGACAACGAGAGTCAACCAACCTCCTCCGGCTAAACCCCCGCGACAACGAAGCTACTAGTCGCGGCGCCAACGGCGGTCCCAACCGTACTCGAGCCGACCTTCCGGCCGATCCAAACCGCCGCCGCTCCAACGCCGGCGGACCTTCACAACAAGACCAAGGCAACCGAGAAGTTGTTCCCCACCGCGCTCCGGGCCGGTGGCGGCGGCAACGACACGGACGGTGGCGGCGGCCGACGGCGGCGGCTCCAACCATGGGGCCAACGGGAGAGGCCGGAGGCGGCGGCGGTCGCGGCGACCGAGGCCACGCGAATAGCCACGCTCTCGGCGCCCTCGCACGGCGGGTACGACGCTCGCCGAAGATCGAGGAGGCTGCCGGCGGAAGAAGTCGACCACCGCTGGCCGAGGCGACGGCTTCCCCGCCTTCTCACCTCGACTCCGCAACCTCGCTCCTCCCCCGACAAGTTCAAGCCTTTGGGGATCACCAAATACGACGCGAAGCGAGATCCTATCCGGTGGCTCCGATGCTACGCCCTCTCCATCGAGAACGGCGGCGGCAACGGCGACACCAAATGCCTCTACTTCCCCTTCGCCCGGACCAAGCACTACTCACATGGCTCGAGTCGCTCGACAAGCACTCGATCGACAAGTGGGACCACCGAAGGAGCGGTTCACGAGCAACTTCGCGGGCGCCATGGGCCGATCGGGTACTCGCATGGACACGGCCATGATCAAGCGAGGAACAGGGCGAGACCCTCCGCAAGTACATGCGCCGCTTTTTCGACAAGCGCGCTACCGTCGTCGACGTCACCGACAAGGAGGTCATCGACCTCTTCCGGGACGGCCTCTACCATCGCCGCACCTTCGAGGACTTCGGTCGTCGCCGCCCCGAGTCCATCCCCCACCTCAAGGACATGATCACGTCCCGGGCGGATGAAGAGGACAAGGCCAACGCCAAGTACGACGCCATCCGCGGCAAGTCCAAGCAAAACCGGGGCCGCGGCAAGGCAGCGCAACACAAACCAAGGCGGCCGCAACAACAACAACAACAACAACAAGAACTACTCGGGTCCCAACCGCAAGCGCAAGCCGGACAACACCGTCGCGGCTATCCAGCGCCCTGCGAAAGGGAACTCGAAGAAGAACTCTGGCGGTTTCAAAGACCTGCTGAAGGAGAAGTGTCCGTGGCATCCAAACGGCAACCACACTACCGAGCAGTGCTACCAACTCAGGCACGCACTCAAGGATACTCCGGAGCCACCGCACCCTCACGACCAAAAGGGCAAGAAGAAGGATGGCGACAACAACGACTTCCAAGAACCCGAAAAGACCGTCAACGTCCTCTTCGGTGGACTGCCCAGCAGGCGGGAGCAGAAGGCTACCCGTCGTGAAGTGATGTCCATTGAGCCAGCGGTCCCGACCCCTCTCAGGTGGTCGGAGGTACCCATCACCTTCTCCCACACGGACCAATGGACCCGGCTTCTCCGAACCGGGACGGTTCCCCCTCGTCCCGAAGCCAACGGTGGCGGGCTCCAAGCTCAACAAGGTCCTCATCAACGGTGGAAGCGGGCTCAACGTCCTCTTCACCAAAACCTTGAAGAAAATGAAGCTCGACGTCGCCCCCATGCTCACCAAGAGCGACACGCCCTTCTACGGCATCGTCCCGAGCAACGCGGCTATCCCACCGGGCTCGGTGGTGCGCCGATTACCTTCGGGGCGTCTCGGGACAACTACCGCACCGAGTACATCAAGTTCGAGGTCGCGGATTTCGAGACCTCTTACCACGCCATCCTCGGCGGACCGGCCATCGCCAAGTTCATGGCGGTGCCCCACTACACCTACTTGGTACTCAAGATGCCAAGTCCGGCCGGTGTACTCTCCCTCCAAGGGGACTTGAAGATCTCCCACGACTGCGACACAGAAGACGTGGCGATCGCTTCCACAAACCAAGTACCCAACGCGATGATGGAGGTCTACGCCACGTCGAAGAGGCTTGCTACAAGCGACCTCGACATCCCATAGAAGTCTGACAGCGCCAACAAGCCTCAACCACCTGAGGAGGTACTCGTCAAGACGTTCGACCTCGGAACAGGCGACCCCAGCAAGACCACCACCATCGGGGCCGGCCTCGACCCCAAATAGGAAGACGCGCTCATCAGCTTTCTTCGGGCTAACCGCGACATCTTCGCGTGGAAGCCAGCGGACATGCCAGGAGTGCCCAGGGAGCTGATTGAGCACTGCCTTAACGTCGATCCAAAGGCCACACCTAAGCGACAACACCTCCGACGTTTTGCCGACGACAGACGAGACGCCATCAAGAAGGAGCTCGCCAAGCTACTCGCAGCTGGCTTCATCAGAGAAGTCTTCCATCCTGAGTGGCTTGCCAACCCCGTCCTCGTCTGCAAGAAGAACTCGAACGAGTGGAGGATGTGCGTCGACTACACCGACCTCAACAAGCATTGCCCCAAGGACCCCTTTGGGTTGCCGCGGATTGATCAAGTCATCGACTCCACGGCGGGGCCGCGACCGCTTTGCTTCCTCATTGCTACTCCGGTACCACCGGATCGCAATCAAGGAGGAAGACCGGGGAAAAGACCGCGTTCATCACCCCGTTTGGCGCGTCTTGCTACACGACCATGTCATTCGGGTTGAAGAACGCCGGCGCTACCTATCAACGGGCCATCCGGGCACGCTTCAAGCGGCAACTCAACAAGAACGTCGAGGCTTACGTGGATGACGTGGTTGTCAAAACCGGGAACTCCGGTACCCTCATCGACGACCTTGAAGAGACCTTCGCATCGCTACGCGAGTACCGCCGGAAGCTCAACCCGAACAAGTGCATCTTCGGCGTCCCTTCGGGCAAACTACTCGGCTTCATCATCGCCCGGCGCGGCATTGAAGCCAACCCCGAGAAGATCTCCGCCATCACCGGCATGAAAGCTCCCACGAGCATCAAAGACGTCCGTAAGCCGACGGGGTGCATGGCGGCATTGAACGAGATTCATCTCGAGGCTAGGAGAACGGGGCCTCCCCTTCTTCAAACTACTCAAGCATCACGAGAAGTTCGTGTGGACTCCGAGGCGGATCAAGCCCTTGCCCGGCTCAAGGACTTCTGTCAAAGCCGCCAACCCTCACGGCTCCTCACAAGGGCGAGCGAGCTCTTGCTCTACCTAGCCGTGACTACTCACGTGGTCGATCGCCATCGTTGTCGAGCGGCGAGGAAGACGGCCACGCCTACCCGGTCCCGGCGCCCGGTCTACTTCGTCGGCGAGGTTCTATCGAGTCCAAGGCTCGCTACCGGCCCGTGCGAAGCTCTGTGCCCGCTCTACTCATCACCTCGCGGAAGCTACGACACTACTTCCGGGAGTACTCGGTCTCCGTCGTCACCGACTACCCGCTCGGCGACATCTCGAGGAACCAAGACGCCACGGAAGAATCTCCAAGTGGGGCTGTCGAGCTCGGGCGCCCTCACCATCGACTTCAAGCCACGCACGGCCATCAAGTCGCAAGCACTAGTCGACTTCATGGCGAGTGGCGGGAGAACCGCGCTACCTACTCCCACCGTGCGACCGAGCATTGGGTCATGTACTTCGACGGCTCACTCAACCTCGAGGGCGCGGGCGCGGGGGTACTCCCCGATCTCTCCAACGGGCGAACAACTCAAGTACGTCCTGCGGGTCTTCCGGAAGGTCTCAAACAACGAAGCCGAGTACGAAGCTCTCCTACACGGGCTCCGCCTCGCGGCTTCACCGGGCATCAAGCGGCTACTAGTCTACGGCGACTCCGCGTGGTCATCAACCAAGTCAACAAGTCACGGGACCGCAACAAGGAGAACATGGACGCCTGCGCCTAGAAGTCCGCAAGCTCGAGAACAAATTCTATGGTCTCGAGTTCCATCACATCGTCCGCGACAACAACGTTGCAGCGGACGTCCTCTCGAAGCTTGGATCCACCCGCGCTCAAGTACCAGCGGGTGTATTCGTCCATGAGCTTCACGCGCCATCCATCCCGGAGCTGGCGCCACCGACCACTGTCCATCCGCCAGCTGGGCAGGAGGTCATGATGATCGACGTGGACTGGAGGCAACCCTTCATCGACTACCTCAGCGAGCAGAAGGTCCCCTCCGACAAGAACGCAGCCGAACAACTCGTTCACCGCGCCAAGTCTTACGTCCTCGTCGTAGACAAGCTTTACAAGCGGGGCACATCTTCTGGAGTACTCATGAAGTGCGTCCCTCGCGAAGAAGGCAAGGACATCTTGGAGGAATTCCACAAGGGCATCTGCGGCAACCACGCGTCTTCACGTACGCTGGTCAGCAAGGCCTTCTGGCGAGCTTTCTACTGGCCCACAGCCCCGGGCGATCTTTGAAGAACTCGTCGAAGGTGCCAAGGCCGTCGTACTTCGCCAAGAAGCAACACGTCCCAACCTACAAGCTAGTCACCATACCGCCAACCCGGCCCTTTGCCCGCCGGGGGCTCGACATGATTGGGCCACCGCCAACCGCGCCGGGAGGATTCAACAGAGTGCGGTGGCTATCGACAAGTTCACCAAGTGGATCGAGGTCAAGCCGGTCACATGCCCCAAGGCCGACGGAGTACTCGACTTCCGGATGAACTCGTACACCGCTATGGGCTACCCCACCGCATCATCACAGACCTGGGGTCCAACTTCAACAACCACCAGTTCTGGGAGTACTGCGAGAACAGCGGGATTGACGTCCGATACGTCTCAGTCGCCCATCCACGGGCCAACGGACAAGTCGAGCGCGCCAATGGGATGGTGCTCGACGCCCTCAAGAAGCGGCTACACGACGCTGCTAACTCCAAAGGGGGCAAGTGGATCAAGGAACTACCCAACGCACTCCGGGGGCCGCGGACTCAACCATCCAACACAACGGGGCAATCCCCCCTACTTCTCGGTCTACGGCTCCGAAGCCATCCTCCCCGCCGACGTCATATGGAACTCGCCGGCGGTGGAGCACTACGACGAAGGCGTCTCGGAAGACGCGAGACGAGTTGACATCGACGGCCTCGAAGAAGCTCGGCCGCGCCGCCCTCGTCCAATCGGCAAGGTACCGGAGGGTATCCGACGCTACCATGATCGCAACGTCAAGGAACGCTCCTTCAACGTTGGAGATCTTGTCCTCCGCCGTATCCGAACACGGAAGGACTTCACAAGCTCGGCTCCCCTCGGGAAGGCCCCTTCACCGTGGCTAAGGTGACCGGGCCGGGCTCCTACCGCCTCCAAACACTTGAAGGCGAAGACGTCAACAACTCGTGGAACGTCGACCAACTCTGTCGATTCTACGCCTAGTCTACACGACTACTCTCGGGGGTTCAAGTCTAATCGACTACATCAACGCCCCCCTGGCCGTAAGCGACCCTCCGGGTCCCGGCCCCGATCTCGGACTTCTCCTCTCCGAGATCCGGCCGCGCGGCTACCTACGGACCCTGGGCTGCGACGAGCGTCAAGGACTCTAGCAGCGGTCTACCAAGAGACCACATCCCAAGATCCAGCCTGCACGGCTACTTACGGATCTACGATCCAGCCTACACGGCTACCTACGGATCACCTGCTGTAAGCGGCTACCCGCTCTAGCGTTACTTAGCTGTAAGCGGCCTCCGGGTCCAGGCGACTACTTTGTAACTACGGCCCTGGCCAACCAGGTGTACTTCTTCAGTAATAAAGATTGATCGTTCATCAACTTATTTCTCGCCTACTCCCTACAACGGGACTACCGAAGTCGAGTACTACTACTCGCACCCACTCCACGATGGGCGCTCCGCACTCGAGATCGCGACTACGAGTACTCATTCTTCGGAAAATTTTCTTTCATTGATACTTGAACAATTCATTACAATTGTTTTCCTATACAACTATGGCTACTAGCTACTTATTACGGGGCTACCGGAGGTTCGGCTTCTCGGCTACCGCTCCGTGATGGGAGCCATCTGCTCCCGGCGGCTACGCATCTTGCTCATCGGAGCAGTTGGCGGCTACCCCGCCGGCGACCACCTCCACTGGAGCCTTCGGGAAATACGACTTCATGAAGGCCAAGACTTGTCTTGGGATCGACCTGGCCATATGCTTGACGTAGGCGGCCAGCCGGCTTGGAGCTTCACGAAGGCGATCCACCAAAGGAGCGATCTTGGGGCCGCCCGGGTGCGGCACCAGGAGCCTTGCGATCGGCAGAGCGGCCTCCTCCAACTCCTTCAAGCGGGCCCACAACGCCTCGCGGTCTTCGTTCAATTTCGCAAAGATTTGTAGCGATTGACGAGATCCCCGTCGAAGCAATCCGCAGCTCCATGTGCTTCTCGCACTCGAAGGCGAGTTCCTTGTAGTCGAGCTCGAGTACCGGCGGGCTTCTTGCTCCCGTAGAAGAGGTTCTTCATGCTCATCTCCGAGGCCTTTAGCCGCTCCACTCCCGGCCCTCAAGCTGCGCAACACGAAATGCAACGGTGGGTCGACGCTTCTCGACTTCCAACAAGTACTCAACAAGTCGAAGGATATACCTTTATTCTTGTTGCGGAGGCCCTTGTTCTTCCGCACCAAGTCGTCGCCCTTCGCCTGCAACTCCAGGACGTCGTTGTGGTATTTGGCGAAGGCGGCGTCGAGCTTTGATTGCATGGCAGCCGCGTGCCTCCGCGACTTCACGAGCTGCTCCTCTAGGGCCTCGGCGCGGAGCACGGTGTCACCGTAACCTTGCAGCAGGTTCGACTTGTCACGGGACCGCTCTGCGACGTCCTGCACAAGACAACTCAAGTCATGACGAGTACTCAACGGCAAAAGGATTGACTACTTGAAAGGCTACGGCTACTTACCTTCATCCATTGCTCAGCTCGACGGATCGCCTCCAAGTGCTTGGCTACCGTCGCTGGCTCGATGAGATCGTCCGCAAGAAGCTCTATCCCGCCGCGGCTACTCGAGGTGGCCTCCGTCATCGGTGCAGAACGGATGGGCTCTGCGTCTTGGATCTCAGGGGAGCGGATAGCCACCTCCAGAGCAATCTCTGGCGACGTGGTGACCGCCTCTCCCCCGGCGGTCTTCTCGACGACCTCCGCCACAGGCTCGGGGGCTCCTTCTGCAGCCTCCGGGGCCTCTGGTGTCAACTCCTGCATTGGCACCCCCGCAGGGATGTCACCACCTTCAGCGCCTGTCAACAAAACGACACATGCATCAGTGCCTACGACTACTCCTCCTGGAGCTCCGCAGCTTGAAGAAGGGTACTCACCTTCGACTACACTAGCCTCCGGCAGCGGCGCTTCGGTAGCTGGGAGCTCAGTCGCGGCTTGGGCATCGGGAGCGGTCTCCTCGACGGGCGGCGCGACTTCTTCCGCCACCGTCGATGAGGGCTCATCCCTATCCCAGGACAGGTCCGTGGATTTTCTGCAGCAACATTCACAGAGGGTTGTCAGGCAAGATCGACTACTAGTACTACTTGCAAGGATATGGTACTTACAAGTTCGACCGGACAATGGTCACGGCCGGAGCACCGAGGATGCTGGCGATATCGACCAGTCCACCCTCGGCGGGCGCCTCCTCCTGCGCCCCTGCGGCTTCTGCCTCCTCCACGGCGGCGGCGGCCGGTGCAGATGTCTCCTGTGCTCCTGAGGCCATCACCTCTTCAACGGCGGCGGCCGCGGGCCCCGTGCTCCCTTGTGGAGCAGGGGGCTGGCGCTCAAGTTGCGCCAGGAGTTCTTCAACAGTGGGGGCTGGACTACGGCTTCCAGCCGGTTCCCCCACCGTATCCCACACGCCCTCGTCGCCCTCTTCGACGGGCTTCGCTGGCGGCACCTCCTGCATACAAGGAAGACTGCTCGTCAGCAAACGTACTCGAACAATGGGTACTCGACTACTCTGCTCAAGACAACTTACCTCCTGAGGCGTGGTCTCCGAGACCTTCAGCTTCTTCGCCACCCGCTTCCTGGCGGGGTTGCGCGGCCTCCGTGGCGGCGCAGGCAAGGCTAGCCTCCGTGCAGGCGGAGGGTCTTGTACCGGCGGAACATGAGGCAAGCCCGGCGGCTAAACCTCGACCGCAGCCGGGAAGCGGTCTGCCGCAGCGTCTCTTCGTCTTCGTCGTCGTCGTCGGAGGTATCTTCCACGACGACGGTGTCGTCGCCTTCACCGACCTCGCGGCGCTCCTTCACCTTCCCCTCCACCGGGACCTCGATCCCGCTCGGTGGTGGCCGCGGCTCGGAGATGAACCGCTTCACATCATCCTGCGCAAGACACAAGACGTCAGCAACTCTACTACAAGTAATCACTACTCGACTAGGGGGGTACGACTACTCACCTCCTTGGGCGGGCGCGCAGCGGAGTACTCCTCGACAGGGCACGCCGTGTACGGCGGCATGTCCTTGAAGATCCGCGACAACCTCTCGACGATGTCGTTGTCGTCCGGCCTCGCCTCCCCGCATCCGCGACGTGTCGTCGTCGCCGGTGTACTCGAAGCCCGGGGTCTCCCGAGCCATCGCCGACCGGATCCCGCGCTTCATGAAACTGAAGGCCACGTGCTCGGCCCTCAGTCCCGCCTCCCTGAGCACTTTGATGTGTGCTAGCAGCTCAGGGAGCTGGATTCCTTCTTGCATGGTGGGCTCCGTGTTCCACCACTCACGGTGCCTGGGCTGCCGTCCGCTCGGCTTCGGCAGGCCAGGGTGGTGGTTCGTGATGTAGAACCACCTGGTCTTCCAGTCCGTGTTGGAGTCGACAAGTTTGTACCCCAAGTACTGCTCCGCGGCGTCCTCCCTCAGCTGGATGCCGGCTCCTCCGACTACCCTGGGATTGGAGGCACTTGGTTGCGGCTTGACGCGGAAGAACTTCCGGAAAAGCACCCAGTGCGGCTTGATTCCGAGGAAGGCTTCGCAGAAGTGGACGAAGACCGACGTGTGGAAGATGCCGTTGGGGTTCAGGTTCAGGTACTCGATCCCGTAGTACCCGAGCAGCCCCTTGAAGAAGTCGCTGGCTGGGAGCGCAAGACCACGCTCCACGAACCGCGAGAACATCGGGATCTCATCTTCGGCCTTCTCCATCGGATATGGATCTCCAGCGGCGGATCTCCACATGTCAACTTCCTTCTCTCTGATGAACCCACTGTTCAGGAGGGTCAGCAGGTCCTCCGTCTTCACTTTGGATTTCTTCCACTCGCGGCTCGGATCAGCTCGCGGTGGAGACATGGGCGGCGCCGCTCCGGTGGCAGCCGCGGCGGCCTCTTCGCGGCCCCTCTTCTTCCCGGCGGTCTTGGACGTCTTGGACGGCGGCGGCTTCATCCTCCAAGTGCAAGGCGTCTTCACTCGCATCCGCTCGGGGGCTACCCTAAAGGCTTCGGGTGGCGGTGCGCTTGGATCTACTACGGCGACAGCAAGCGCTGGGAGTGGATTCGCTTCAAGATTCAAACGGAATGGCTGCGGCTCGAATGGGTGAAAACCCTAAGGGTTTTGGCTTCTATTTATAAGCCAAATCGGCTCCTCAACGGGCAGCTGGATAAGTCCACGCGCGGCTGACTCAGCGGCTGCGCGTGACTCTTCGTATTCTACTAGTCGACGCGCCTTACCTCGGGGGCTCGGCTACTTCTACTCGACTACCTGGGAAGCAGCCAGTCTCAAGAGCATCTCAGGACACATTCTCCAAGAAGACCCTTCAATTCGAGAGGAAGTACTCGACTCAAGGCTCGGGGGCTCCGTGCCACGTGTCCTTCGGTTTTTCTCTCCGGATTTTTCGGGATTTTCTTGCCAAGATTTCAGATGGACCCTCAGCTAGAGCCCGCGGCTCAAGGCTCGGGGGCTACTCCATGTGGAGTGCGGTTTTGCAAATCGCACCTCCATACCAGCTTCGGCTTCAAGACAAGACAGGCAGTTTTTGAAGACCTTCGAAGGCAGTTTTCGAGGACGCTTGGGACTACTCGAGAAGACTTCAAGATTGCTCAAACATCAGCTGGAGTACATTCCAGCCTCGGGATGCTTCGACTACTCTTGAGGACTTTTGACTTGTAGCACTCAGGGACGCTTGAGGGCTACTCGTTAAGGCCGTCAAGACTACTTGAAGCTATCCTTCTCGACTACAAAGTACTCGGGGGCTTGTCGTATGGACCTCCCTGGGCCCACTACCTCGGTGGGTACCGGGACCGACTACTCGGTGGGCCCCCGGGACTACCGGCTTGCGCTACACGGCACCGAAGGCGTGGAGCACAAGGACTACACGGGGAGTAGTACTCGGTTAGGGAGCCGTACATGTTCCGCACCGTATAGAGGACTCCTAGACGTACTTGACTAGTACTCTCTCCCTACTCGACTTGTAACCCCGCCTCCCGGACTATATAAGGCGAGGCAGGGACCTATCTCTAGCATCCAATCTCCTCTCATACAACTCACGGCGCACCATTGCACCATCTTGTAATCGTGCCCTATCAATCCAGAGCTACGCAGCATACAGGACGTAGGGTATTATGCACCTCGCGGCCCGAACCTGTCTAAATTGTGTGCCACGTGTCTCTTCCTTCGAGTTACCGATCTCGGCGAGTCACAATCATCTACTTCGGGTACTCCCCATAGTAGGTTGCCGGTCTAAAACACCGACACACTTAACCTCAGCTCCCGTATTGACTCAACCAGATATGTCCAAACCGTTTGAGGTGTTTTGTGATGCTTCGGGCACTGGTCTTGGTTGTGTGCTTATGCACGAAAACCGAGTCATTGCCTACGCCTCACGGGCACTTTGACCTCATGAGAAGAACTATCCTACTCATGATCTTGAGCTAGCAGCAGTCGTGCATGCCTTAAAACTTTGGCGGCATTACTTAATGGGTAATCACTGCAATATCTACACCGACCACAAGAGTCTCAAGTATATTTTCACTCAATCTGATCTGAATATGAGGCAAGAAGATGGTTGGAATTAATCAAGGATTATGATTTGGAAGTCCATTATCATCCCGGCAAAGCTAACGTGGTTGCGGATGCGCTTAGCCGCAAGCATTGCAACTATGTGATGTTAGAGCCGAATAATGAAACCTTGTGTGAAGAAATGAGGAAGCTTAACTTGGAAATAGTCGAGCATGGCGATCTTCATGTTGTCTCGATCGAATCTCCCCTCCATGAGAGAATTGCTACTGCTCAACTTATTGATGAAGAGGTTTAGAAAATCAAACAGAAATTGGAAGAAAGAGACCCCAAGTATGATTGTTTCCAGAGGGACGACAAGGGAGTTGTTTGGTTCGGACAAAGACTAGTGGTACATCGGGATCAAGACCAAAAGAAGGAAATTTTAGATGAGGCCCATCTCTCTAAGTTCACCATTCACCCCGGAAGTACCAAAATGTACCGAGACCTTAAGGAAAACTTTTGGTGGTCAAATATGAAGGGTGAAATAGCTGAGTATGTGTCCAGTTGTGATACATGTCAAAGGATCAAGTCTAGTCACCTAAAGACCGCGGGTCAAATGCAACCATTATCCATTCCTGCATGGAAGTGAGACGATATAAGCATGGATTTCATTGTCGGGTTACCTCTCACACCCCAGAAGCATGATTCCATTTGGGTAATAGTGGATCAACTTACCAAGACCGCTCACTTTATCCCTGTTCACACTACCTATTCAGCTGAGCGCTACGCGGAAATCTACATTGATCTCGTAGTGCGCTTAACGGTGTTCCCAAGACTATCCTATCAGATCGAGGCACTCAATTCGTTGCTCTCTTCTGGGCACAAGTGCACGAATCTCTGGGAACCAAGCTAATCCATAGCTCCAGCTATCACCCCCAGACTGATGGTCAGACGGACAGAGTAAAGCAAATAGTAGAAGATATGTTGAGAGATTGCGTCATTCATTTTGACAAATCTTGGGACAAATGCCTAGCCTTAGTAGAGTTTGCTTACAACAATAGTTATCAAGCTAGTTTGAAGATGGCCCCGTTTGAAGCCTTGTATGGAAGAAGGTGTCGTACCCCTTTGAATTGGTCACAAGCGGGCGAACGAACCTTGTTTGGTCCTAAGCTAGTACAAGAAGCCGAAGAGAAAGTGAGTGTGATTAGAGAAAATCTGAGAGCAGCTCAGATGAGGCAAAAGAGTTACCATGACAAATCTAAAGCTCCTCGAGAGTTTGAAGTTGGTAATTATGTATACCTAAAGGTATCTCCGACCAAAGGCGTACAACGCTTTGGAGTAAAAGGGAAATTAGCTCCACGCTATATTGGTCCTTATGAAGTCACCGAGAAGTTTGGTACGGTTGCCTACCGTATTCGACTTCCCGACCGATTGGCTGCAGTGCATGACGTGTTTCACGTCTCACAATTGAAGAAGTGTGAGCAGATTCCGGAAGCCCAAATAATTGAAGAGACCAATGCAGAAATAGAACCAGATGTATCCCTAGCAGAGTATCCAATGAGGGTATTGGATCATAAAGAAAGACAAACTAGGTGGCAAAAGGTGAAGATGTACAAGATACAATGGAGTCACCACACCGAAGAGGAAGCTACATGGGAGACCTAGCAGTTTCTAAACACCAAGTACCCCGACTTTCTTCCGAGTCAAGCTCGTAAGTGAATTTTTCCTCACTACTCTTGATTTCGAATCTTGGGACGAGATTCCCGTTAAGGGGGGTAGGCTGTAACACCCCGTGTTTTTGCTCAATGGTGATTTGTACTAATGACCCTCTTAGCACCTCCTCTAACCACCCATGAGAGCCCTAGGTTGACCCATGGTCAAAACCCTAACTCAAAAACCCTAGTGTCCCTTTGACCCCCTTGTGCCAGTTTAGATTTTTGGCACGTTCTCCAAAATTTCCCTAAACACTTCAAAACCACCCAAAGGGAAAAATGTGCAGAATGTCAAGGCACACAACTTTGCTGTTGATTGGCATTTGAAATTCGAAGAAATTCTTGGTGAAAAATGCTTTTGAATGTGTCCTGCTCCTGTTCATCGGCGCCGAGATTTTGGCCAACTTGGCATGCCGTTCCTGCACAATTCCTTGGATAAAACCCCTGTCAGCCTTTGCAAATGTTGTAGAGGGTAACTTGCTCAACAACTTTGGTATTCAAGGTTCGGGTCACTTCAGTTTGAATTTTTGGAGAAAACGCAGTTTGAAAAGGGCTAAACGAAACTGTTTGGAAAGTCGGCATCCCCGCACACGACGTCGTCCGCGCGCCGCCACGTCGACCGCGCCGTACCCGGCCCGCTCGCACGCCGAGGCGCCGGCAAACCCGGCGGTCCGAGGCCCACGCCGGTGACACCGTGCACTAGATGGCCGTGACACTTGTGTGGAGGCCTAGGCCGGTGCCACGCGGCCGGCGCACACTCGCCGGCGGGCGAACCGCCTCTGCCCATTAGCCGACGGCCCCGCCGCACGTCGCCGCTGCTCCACGCCCATGCTGGGGTTTCCTGTAGGCCACGACGGTGAGACGGAACCGCCTCTGCGCGCCTATAAAACTCCCCTTCCTTTCCTCCCCCGCGCGCCCGAGCAACCAAGCAGCCCGCTGCTGCCCGCCATTAGCGCCGCCAGCGACCTTGCTATTCGGCTTGCTGCCGTGCTAAACCAGTGACTCCCAGCTCTCCCCTGGTACCCACTCGAGCCCCCAAGCGCACGTGTTGGCCTACCGAAGCTGCCTACTCGCTAGAGCCCGAGCTCCCGCGGCCGCCGCCGGACCGCCACCACCGAGCTCGCCCCTCCGCTGTTTCTCCGCGCCCGGTGACTTGTCCAGCGTCTTCCCTAGACCGCATGGAAGCTCCCGGCGCAACACATTGTTGAGCACCGCCCCTGTCTTCACCGCCGTTCGAGTTCCCGTTGCCGCGCCGCCTCTGCGCCGCCGCTGCCGCCGCTCGATCCACCGCCACCAATCGATCACGGGTGAGCCCAATCGCATTCCCCCGTCACTTGTTTGCCACCCCGTGCTCCACCTCGCCGCCGACGAGTACGCCGCCGCTGTCGGGTCCATTAGGGGGCGAGGGTATGGTTGTGAAGAGTTTAAAATTTCCAGGGACCCTAATGCGTAAAGATTCTATCCTCCTTGTGTGTTATGGCTGAAACTTGTAAAATCAATTAAAATTTGTAGAAAAATCCAAAAATAGCAAACTCAATTTTTCTGTGCTTAGTGTAACAAGAGCTACAGCTTCCTCCAAATATGTATATACTTTTGAGCTATAGTTTTTGCTTGAAAAATTAAAAAGTAAAATACCTAGATCTATGTTTCTGCAAAATCTACACAAGATCTGGAGCTAGATTTTGGATATGTTGTGGGAACTAGCCTGTTTAGGTTTTGTGCCAAAAATTGCACAATGTTACTGAAGGGATGTTTTATATAAATTATCTTGTGATATAGTTAAATCTGCCTTGATGATTTTTGTAGCCTAAAATATAATTATTCTTGAGCCCAACTTCTGCATATTGTCATATTGTATCAAAATGCATCCTTGGTGAATTTACCATGATTTTATATCTGTTAGAAATATCATTTACCAATTTAGTCTTGTTTTTATTCATAAATGCATAGATCAAGATCTATATTAGCTCTAGGTGTATTTGCTGGTTACTTAGGCTTGTTTTAGGCCAAAGCATGTGTAGAAGAAATTGTGGACTCAGTTCTGTTATATTTATTTTTATATGCATTAATCCATTATATGCTAGCTAGAAATGCCTCTATTTTGTGCATTTAATTTCAGTGGTGCAAAAGCTAGTTACTTGCTGTCCAAGAGAGTGTTCCTGGTCATTAGGGCCAGTGGTCACTGTTGGGCAAGTTTGAGATGTGTTTAGTTGAGTAAAAGAGAGTAAACTAGATTAATCTAGTAAAGGAAAAATAGGAAAAATACTTTCTCTTGTGCATAAGTTAAGGAAATGAGTTAGGAAAGTAAAAGGGTGGTACAAAAGTAAATTCCCTGCTGTTTTATTTAAATTAAATATTCTTTAATAGATTTGCACACAATCACCTTAAAGATAAGGCTAAATAAGCTTTTTTTTATTATCTTTAAAAGGAGAAATGTTTAAATACTTTTATTAAGGTGTTTATGACCAACCTCGCACTCCTTGTAGCTGTTTGGCACTGTTTTTGAATTAAATTAAGTTAATCACCCTCCTAATCACTGCATTGCATTCCCCGTGTAGAAGTCCCCGACGGTAGCTATACGCTCGTGCCGGCTGACGAGGACGAGGGAGCAGGAGGAGACGTGCACTACGTGACCGTAGAGCAAGACTCGGACCAAAGTCCGGAAGTTTGTGCGTCTGCTTGTGCTGACGAAGGCAAGCTCCGGTTTACTCATTAACCTATGTGTTTCTTTAAAACTTCTGAATTTACTTCTTGCTATCTTATGTGCATTTACGTCAGGAGTTGAAATGAAACCCTAGTTGCATGATCCATAAGTACCCATGATCTTTCACTAGCATGTTAGGTCGCTAGTTGCTATGCTTTAAGGATCTGGTACAAGTCGAGTGATGTTCGTCACTCGCGATAATATGATCTCCTTTATGGAATTACATTATGGATTAAATGGATTGCTCATGTGGTAAGAGCATGGGATTGGGCTCCGGTCCAATGGCTTCGTTGGTTAAGTGTTTGAACGTACTAAGCACTTGTCGGAAATGGGTACGATAAGTCTAGTACCTAAATGAGACGGTGCGGGAACTTTGCACTACTAAACTTAGGGTTGCGGCCCCGGGCTCGCCACCCGAGTACTTGCGTGAGGCTGGGGGACCTTGGTGGCGTAGCCCAGTAAACCTCGTACTTGAGACTGTAGCATCTGATCCCAATCCGAGGATTGACGAGAACTTCCTGGTTGGTGAACTCTTAGTGAGGGCACCTCCCGTGTGCTTAGGTCCACCTTGCAAGGTTTTTGAATCAATCGATTGTCGGCCTCTCACCGTCATCTGAGACTACTTACCCGACTGGCCATGATATCCCTTTATGATGAAACTTTGTGAAGATTATTGTTGATCAATTGTTTGAACAACGTTGATTGCAATAATTGCTTATCTAGCAATGATAACTTCTACTAGAACTTGAGCTAAAATGTGAAAGTAAGGATTCACTACTTAGTAGCTTTTTGGCAAACAAACCCACAAGCCAAAAGCCATGCATGATTAGAGGTAAAGTCTTTATTCTAGATGGGTAAGTCTTGCTGAGTATTAGTATACTCAGCCTTGCTTTATAAATGTTGTTTCCAGTAATGCATGTGATGTATGGCCCGGAGAACTTCCACCTGGCTGGGAGCTGGAATGGGTGGATGACGAAGAGTGATTGCATCATGGACAGGCCTCCTATGATGTGATTGTACCGTTTAGTTATATTCCGCTGTTTTCAATAAACTTTGAACCATTTACTTCCATGTCAAAGACTATGTTGTAATCATGGACCCTACGGGGATTTGATGATAATTTGTAAGGCACTCTGGACTCTCCTTCGTGGGAGTTTTAATGCATACGTTCAATCCTCTCTGTGATGTCAAGTGATTTACCGGGCGTTAACCCGACAACACTCAACGGGATACTTCTTTATTATTGCTTGATGACCAAATGGAGTGGTTTAGGCGATAGTACGGAATTATCTCGGGTGGGGTTGTCACACAATCAACTTTTTGAATTCATCTAATCAAAGAATTGCACTATTTGCTAATTACTGCAAGGCTCGAGGTGCTAAACCTAGAAAATTTGGCTTGGATACGGATGTTAGATGGAATTCCACTTATTTGATGCTTAAACATCTGTTGCCATACAAAGATGTATTCTTTGTCTGGCTTAGTTCTAATTATGGTGACACATTGCTAACTCCACAGAATTTGGATTGTGCTGAACAGCTTATGAAATTTTTGGAAATGTTTTATGAATGCACTTGTTCTTTGTCTGGTGTTTACTATCCCACTGCTCCACTTGTTTTGCACCATATATTTGAATTTGCTGAGCATTTGCGTAAAGCTGAAAATGATCCTAATTTTAGACACATTGCAATGCCTATGAAACTTAAATTTTTTAAGTACTGGGAAACACCACCACTGCTGTATTCATATGATTTCATACTTGATCCTAGAGCTAAGATGAAAGGGGTTTTCAGCATGCTTGAATTACTTACTGAGCAAACTGGTACCTTTTATAGTATTTACTATGGTGGTGTGAAAGATGAAATGAGTAGGTTGTATAGCAAATATGAGCAAAGGTATGGTGAAAAGAGGTCTGAAAGGCCTACAATTCCTAGTGCTGCTCATGCAGGTAAGAGGAAGCAGGCATGGGGAAGGCTCTTTGGAGGTCCTAGAGCATCCCTGCCTGCTCATCTTCATCTGCTCCATCTAGTCTTAATGAGCTAACAACATACATGGACAGTGACCCTATCACTGATTATGGAGAAGACTTTGATATTCTGCTATGGTGGCGTGACCACAGGCTAACCTATCATGTCTTATCAATTCTTGCTCGAGATGTCCTCTCTGTTCCAATATCTACTGTCTTCTTCGAGTCTTGTTTCAGCTATACTACCAGGATACTCGAAGGCCGGCGTCGACGGTTGTTGCCTGAGCATGTGGAGATGCTCACCTGCCTGAAGGACGGGGACCTAGCAGCAAGAAAAGAGTAGCATACTCCTGAGGACACTGACCTGGAGGCGTTGTTCGAGAGCATGTACCTGGATGATGGAAGCGAGGGCAGCGGCGCCGGCGGTTCTACTTCTACTACTGCTGGCTAGTGGTAATGGCGATGATGGACAACTGGAGTGGTGAGTATACTGATCAACTGTTTCATTTGTTGTTTACATTTTGGCTAAGTAGTGATCACTGATCAGCCAATGTTTGATTTTTGCAGGCACTTTTGGAGTCCAAGGAAGTGGACTGAGTACTGGACTAGTGGACTTCAATTCAGTACTTCACTATGCTGAGTTCTAGTCTGAGAAGAAACTAGAGAGTAGTCAGTAGTGTGAGATGAGTTAATTGTGAACTTTGCCACTCTAGTTGGCTTTTGTAATAGACTTAAAGACATTGACGGAGCTGGCTGTACTCTTTTTTCCTTTCTGAGGTTTCTCACAAGGGTGAGTTTTACCTAGAAAGGTTTTTAATGAGGCAACATTGCACAAAACAGCTCATTTTGATGATCATTAGTTATTTCCATATGAATTCTTGTGTTTGTATTTGTTTTCTTCCTGAGTTTGTGACTTAAGAGTTGTTTGGCTCAGAAAATTTCTATTAAAATTGTGTTGCTACTTGCTAGTTTGATTGTTTGATAGTTGATATTACCTGCCGGGCCATGGGCGGCATGGCACAACCACATTCGCCGTGCCCCATGGGCGGCACGGCACGGATATTCAGCCCGTGTGCCGTGTCGTCGGCCAATGGCCTGGCCCACGGCACGGCCATGCACAACGACATGGGGAGGCACAGAGGAGTGTCGTGCCAGCACGGCATGCCCGTGCCGCGTGTCGTGCCGTGCCGGCACGGTGGCCATATATAGTTTTGGCAGTGTTTTTACACTTTAGTGGCAGTGAGTGTCCGCGAGAAATGGTGTTTGTGTGACGTGGTTTTTTCTCTCTCAAGAATAGGCAAAGAAGTACAACGTGCAGGTGAACATAAGTAACTCCGCAGCTATTAATCACCTTTTTATTTATATGATTAATAGTAAGTGCAAAGAGTGTTCGATTTGTATCCTCCATTGCATTTGAAATAGTTCTCTTGAACACATGCATGTTGACATGTGTATTTGCTAGTATTTTGAAATCAATGGAAAAGAAGAGCGTGTACCGAAAAGGGGAAACACAAAACAAAATATTCTAAGGAGTCAAGCAGCCACAAATCTAGGTAAACAACTTTTAGAAGTGTAGAGAACTCATGTTTGAAGAATATTCAAAACTGTTACCATCACAAAATGGTTGTTGGAAAAAAAACTTGGAGCAAAAGCTTTTTTTTAGGTTAACTTGAAGGATGGAGCAAAAGCTCCCAGCCAGATGTAAATTGTGATTGTTTTGATACTTGAGGAAACAAGATGTTAGAGTTGTGGGGGCCCATTTTTTTTCTTTTTTCCCTTGCCATTTTCCCATTTTCCTAAGTGTGCCCATTGATTTTGTACACCGTACAGTCGTACATTTGCTAATTCAGCCCAGCCCACGAGAAATGACATATCAAGCCCACCTCAGGTGATGTGGTTCAAAAAAAACTGCATGGAGCGGCGCCGCCGCTGGAAGAAGAAGCGAAGCCACAGCCGCTACGAGGGGCGGCCGACGGGGCATCCATCCTGCGGCGGAGGGGAGGGGACCTCGGCAGCAGGAGCCTGTAATCGGCGGCTAGGGAGCTGTGGCTATCGATGGAAAGTGACATTTTTACTACGGCCCGCCCTTGTTTGTTGTCGCGCTGATGTAACGCCAACCACAAAGATTGCCAAGTACGCCTTATTGCTTCAGTAATTACATCAATAGAGTAAATTGAAGAGGGTGCATTTACCCTTGTGGGTGCATATATATATATATATATATCTTGTTTTGCTATAGTGCACCTGGGTGCATTCTGTATAGAGAATGCACCCACCCTTGTTGCAACTAGGTCTTGTCCAGTTGCAACTGGGGCTCATTCTGGTTGCAATTTATTCACGTCGGGTTGCAACTAGGAGTCTAGTTGCAATTGGTTCGTGTCCAATTGCAACAGAGTTAGATTCGTTGTAATTAGTTCCGTCAAGTTGCAATTAGTACAGTGTCACAGTTGCAATCGGTTAGTCTCTTTGTTGCAATTGGTTCGCGCCTAGTTGCGGCTCGGTGGGTTTAGTTGCAATTGGTTCGCGTCGAGTTGCAATTGGTCCGTCAAGTTGCAACCCGTAGGGGATACTAAAATGCACCCGGGTGCATTCTCGTATAGCAAATGCACGGACCCGCGGTTGCAACTTCGCGGTTGAACCAATTGCAACTCGACGCGAACCAATTGCAACTTGACGGACCAATTGCAACTCAACGCGAACCAATTGCAACTAGAAGCCGAACCGCAACTAGGCGCGAACGAATTGCAACAAAGAGACTAACCGATTGCAATCGTGACACTACTCTAATTGCAACTCGACGGGACTAATTACAACGAATCTAACTCGCTGCAATTGGACACGAACCAATTGCAACTAGACTCCTAGTTGCAACCCGACGTGAACAAATTGCAACCGTAATGAGCCCCGCTTGCAACCGGACAAGACCTAGTTGCAACAAGGGTGGGTGCATTCTCGTATACGTAATGCACCTGGGTGCACTATAGCAAAACAAGATATATATATATATATATATATATATATATATATATATATATATATATATATATATATATATATATATATATATGTATATATATATATATGTATGTATGTATATGTATATGTATATATATATTATTGAGAGTGCAAATATGGTGAGAATTTGGATATAATCACTGTTTTTCCATTTTGATGGGGGTGCATTAGCATATGTGCCCCTGTCAATAGCTGATTATATTGATGTACGTTTGATAACTGTCTTGTTTGCATATATGCAATTCTTCCCCCGGGCCCCTTGTCTGAAATGCAAGGATGCTCAGTCCTGCAGGGGCAGTTTGAGGAGGTTGAAGAGACTGGGTAAATTCTGTGGAGTGGCCATGAAAATTGGAAATTTTGATCAGATTGACTTGTCACGGTGCAACAAACCATTGATGGTGCTCCATGAGACAAATGTTCTGGACTTGTTTGCACTCCCCAGAACTTCAAACAGCATTATTTCGACCTGTTTTTTTTTGTATTTTAGATTAAGAAGAATCCGGCCGGCCTCAACATTCATAAGTGAATGTTTACAGCCAATTAAAGAGATACAATGCAGCACTTAGACTGTCCTCACACCCTCAGATGCACACACACACACACGCACACCAGTTTGCATCATCATCAACGCGGCCAGGCTGATTTATCTTTGAAACTAAACTTAAGCCACGTGGTCTCCTATACAAAATTTTACGACCCCTAGTCCCCTATGATTAGTCGATGTTGTCAGCATGTCACCTTACCGTTTTATCATTGCTGTCTCCATTTTATTCATTGTTTTGATCTCTGTCTTGATCGTGCCCATTTCCTCGTTGATTCTGGTGGTCATCCAATTCCATCCCTTCATTTTGTTGATGTTGTCTGCAGATATTTATCAGGAAAGATGCAAAGAGGCAGCCAGTAGTCACAAGCCCAGTCACGAGGAATAACCCCCCAAAACTTGCAAAAGATATAGCACCTGAATTATCAATATTATCCTCATTTTGACAATTGTTTTTATCAATCCATTTCTTTTCTAGTTGAATGATAGTATCACTTCCTGTTATGTTGAGGATCTCCCTTGTTATGTTAGCACGTAATGGTGATTGCTTGGAAAGTGCCTGGTCACCAAATAAAACTTCTTATTAGCTTCAGCATACCATAACTCTAAAACTGATTCAATTTATCTGACTCAGTACAAACCATAAAAATAATTTTCTGCAATTTATTTCCTTTCTACTGAAGCTAGCTGGCATTGGCAGGGATTTTTTTTCTGTTTCTTGTATCTAGCCACCATGAAGGACCTTGAGCTATTAATAACCATTCCGTTTATTTGTGTATTCCCTTTTTAAATATCGACACATATTGCAATTATTTCAGATGCAACAATATTTCCGTAGGATGGAATCTATAATTTAGTGCAGCTTATGTTATTGTTTCAGTGTTAGATTTTCGAGAGTAGCTTTGTAGTAAATCTTTTGTAACGTTCAAGATATATCAAACCAATAGGTCCAACCAATAGTAAATCTAGTGTAGTAGAGCTTACAAATGCAAAGCCTGCACTCTTGTAAATAGGTCCAACCATTGTATAACCATTGCAGTACTTCTCAAGAAACAATTTGATGTACGGGACTTCAAGAACGAGCACATCAACACCACCACTGTTGCTTCCATTAGAAAGAGCACTATGGAGTTCATCGGGAGTATCAAAGGGTCTTAACTTTGATCCGTGAAAACCGATACCTTCCAATAGGCCCTCTATGTAGGAACCTCGGTGGAACCCCACATATCCTCCTTGCTTCTGGAGTTCAAAAATGTCAGTCACTGCTGGTGAAAGTTGCTGTACAGTAAGCATCGATGCAAAGTTTGCTGTGTAACTCGATGCAAGCACCAGAAATATGAACATCCATACAAGTAGAACTATTTGAGCCAGAAAGCATTCCAATCTCTCCCCTGCAGATGGAACAACAAAAAGGTTATTTCTGTGATGCACCAAGTTAACTTGCAAAGCTGTGGTTAAGAAGCATATGCCAAAATGGGACTTCCCACAAAGCTATTGAAACATCTGTTTCCTTAGTCAATGAATCCAAGTCTTGATTCATTAGGACTACTGCATTTATTATCATTCTGTTCTTGCACTGCATACCCAAGATTTGTAAAATTGTAAATTTGCACGAATTATATTATTTGAAATTTTCCCACAGGCCTGCACCCTATATTAAGAAAGACTTGATATATTTCAGCAATATTATTTTATACTATCTATACTACTCATGCATACTATCTATACTACAACTTAATAATGTAATACCTCTGTCCATAAATATATGTCATTTAGGACAAGCTAGTTAGTTAAAAAATGAACTAATTTGCTTGTCCTAAACTTCATATATATAAGAACAAAAGGAGTAGTATGAGTGCACCATAAAAGACCTCAAAAAAAAGTGTATGGATCAACAAATAAGTACGGAATTACAGTGTTTAAGTTACTTAACTCCCTTCTAATATGGGGTAAAACAATATAATTCCAAGCTGTTCAGCTGAAAAGAGATCTTGTAGGTGTTCATTGCCATTTAGGCGCTCTATCAGCCAGATAGCAACTCCTGTATAAATGAAGAAAATAATGCTCCCAAACCACATCCCTTTGCTTAGCGGTTTCAAGAAAATCCACCTGTCCTTGTTCCTTTTTCCATTCAATGGAACAACCATCGCCACTCCTGACTCTGTGTATGGGACTGTGAAGTCGACATAGAATGTTCTGTTGTATCTGATTGTTATATCTCCAATTGCTATGTCATATCTCTGCAATGGGATCAGTAGTCGTTATTTAAACTGTGAAACTAAAAAGGAAAAATCTACTTATTATGTAGATTATGGTTGTAGTGTCCACATTAACTATTAGAAAAAGGCTAAGCAATTTTCCAGCCATCATACCCTACTGTACTTCTGTGTGTTCTTGTGTGAATGAGTTCCTGGGAGACCTGTTCGGGCTTAGGCCTTTCATGAAGTACTGTTCTACAACTGATTCAGTGGTATACTTTTGTTAAATAAAGGAAACTGTGGTCAATTATTTGAATAAAGTAATATGTGGCCAAGTTACGGGAAAGTAATATGTGGCCAAGTTATCTGTTGAATAAAGTAAAATAACTCGTGCTCAATTCACCTGTTGAGTAATGGAAAACATTTAGTGGTAAATAGATATTTTATTTACTTTGAGAAATACTGAAACAAGCCTTTATATTTTATTTTATTTTATAAATTAAAGCAGCAGCAAGCTTTGATTCTGATTGAAAAAGAATAGAGTTTGAAAAACCAGAACCATCTTGTCTAATGTTGAAACTCTAGAGTATCTTTTTTGCATTGTGATATACACAAATTTTCTGTTTAATTTCTCTTTTTTTCCATAAAAATTTACAGTTGGGCCCTCCCATGCTGTAATTAGTGTCCACAAAAAATATAAAGGATTTTTAGTTACTTCGTTGGAAGATTAAATACCGGTAGTATCTTTAAAAGATTACTAGGCGATACCCCGCGCGTTGCTGCGAGAATTTTTTAAACAAAATTTTAAGGTGAAATGTGAAAGTAGTGACACCAAAGATATTACATGGCAATATTCGTTTGTAAACTCATTATATATGAAAGCATGTTATTTTGTTGAGAGTGAATCATTCTAAAATCGTCAGCAGGAATTTTGTGGTGTGATATACATGCTATAAGCCACAGAAAATCGATTGAAGACATAAATATGTGATTTGGTGGATAATGACATGGCGTATAGTGGATGGTGACATGACGCATAGTGGATGATGACGTGTAATGCTTGCATGTTGAGAGAAATCCAATCATGACTTGTAGTGGGTCTCACCTATATAAGTTTTATAGATTAGTCGTACCTGAAGATAAACTTGGTAAACAAAGTCATTATAGCTCCCTGCACTATGTGTGCCAGCTGAATCAAATAATTCATAAACATAATGAAGGTTAAGCCTCTTTGCTACCTCCTCAAATATATCTACCGAAAGGCCACTTGCTGTTGTTATATTCGTGGCAGGATCTTTTGATGCACATATAAACTCTGGATTTGCACTTGTCCGCACACCAACAATGAGTATGTTACCATTTGAAGGAATTTCCCAGCCCATTGGTATTTCTGTTGATTCTCCTGGCCATATTACTGGGTTTAGATCAAGCATTGATACTGGACCTGGTACATTTAACTTCTGGGAAAGCCCGTTTTTCGAAGTCCAAAAACCAATCTCTCTCCAAGTTCTTCCAACAACATTTATTATCTGTAATGAAGAAACTTGCAGCTGCCTATCTGTAAGGTCAAAGTCTCCGCTCAAACCTCTAAATCTGTTCTGTACAGTTTCTGTTAGTAGTCCTGGACCATTTGCGGAAACAGCTAGTGATTCCAAGCATGTAGAGTTTTTACTGGACTGCAGCCTCTTATATTTTGCACTCGATGTACCGATCTTCTCTGCTGCCTGTGCTAATGCCCAAACTGTATCATATCCCCATAGACCAAAAATACTCAGTTTATTAAATGGTGATTCATTTGGGTTTTGTTTCTGGTACAATCTGTTCCATATCATGGAAAAACCATCAAGTTCTTCTGTTCTAGGGACATGAAACCTTACTCCTATTACCCCATTCATTGCCTCAATGACAGATGGATCGAGTGAGTCGATGATGTTTGCTAATCCATTTGTAATGATCCATACAAATCCTTTGTCCATCATTCCTGCCTTCTTGGCCTCTGTAAAGAGAAGGGACGCCCTGGTCGATGACATATGAACAATGAATACCCTTGTTTGCATCGCCCTTAGTTTATAGAGCTCTTGCACAATGTTTTCTCTTGTTGCTGACAAAGAGATAACACTATAATATGGAATACGAACATCTATTTGTTGAACAACATCAATGAGGTCTGGTAGAATGCCCCTCCCATATTCGGTTTCTTCAAATACTGGCACAACATGTCTCCATCCATAGGCTTTGACGAGGGAGGCAATACTCTTCACTTGAAACGAGTCGTTCAATGTTGCACGCACGAAATATGGCATACTATCATCATAAGTGAGAGAGGGGCTTGTTGCTGTGAAGGATACAATAGGTACTTGTATTACACTCCCAAGTTTTGATATAAATGCTGCTTCTGATGATTTCTGCGGGCCAATTATTGCTTGCACTTTGTAGTTCTTCAGTAGTTCGATAGCTTGAAAATTGAATAAGCAGTGAACTTTGATCAAATAGGGTATATTATTAGCCTCCTTTAGTACACTATTTGTAGAACTATGTCAGTCCATATCTATGATTTTCTTTAATCAGAATGGGACCTCTATCTATTTCTATGATTTCCGTGGACCTTATTTTTGTTCTCCGTCCCCGACTGAGGAACTGACCAAACTCTAATCTAAGCATGACTGATTTTCCCTAACTGTATGAAAGTGGAAGACAAGTTCTGCCCTGTTCGTAAAATGAATGTGGGATGCTGCAGAACACATACCTGCTGAAGCAGCTTGGACATCATTGCCCATGGAATCCCTGACGTGGAGGACTAGTTTCCTGCTGCAGTTGTGGCAAGCTGCATAAAAATCCTCCACCGCCAGTGACACGCTGGTGAGTGCTACTTTCCCCACCAGCGAACCCAAGTCGAGGATCACCCCGACATGGAATTCCTCTGCCGGACTCGTGGCGGCATTCTGAGCAGCACCGGAACTCAAGACGAGCAGCAGGAGCAAGATGACTAATTGCCGTCTCTTTGCCATCCCCATATCTGCCATCTTGCCAGAGCTAGCGTCTCCGAATCATTTGTAGGAACCTGCTTGGAAGTCAGCTTCATTTATAGTTTCTTCCATCAGCTCCGATACACGGCAGATACAGCTATAGTTGAGTTGGAGTTAACGAAATCCAAATTGCCTTGGTTTCAGTGTTTGGATTGTTGGTGATGTTTCCTGCCTGTTTCGCAGGACTTGTGCACTGTTGTTCGGTTGCTGATCCTGGTCCAGGCAATCGGAAAGTTCTTCTGCGTTGCAGGGCGGTGCAAGCAAGTCCTACGAATGTAACGCTGCAAGTTCCATCAGCTTAATTATCTTATCTTATATATATTTACTAATTGGAGGCTCCTTTTGAAGCCTCCACGTGATGCCACCTATGATACTAGGTGGACAATCTAAAAATAGAGAAATTCTAGAAATTCTCTAAAAAAACAAAACATCCACCTAAAATCCTGTGTGGACCAATCACATCTAATATCCAACTAAATAGAGCCTTGCTACGGTACACCTCCTTCGAGATAAGATATTAATTAAATCTGAACCACTCATTATTACAAAAAAATTAATTACAAAATATAAAAAGTTTATTAACCGCTTCCCCCAACTACCTGATGCACGCATGCAGCATCATTATCTCTAACCCCAACTTCTCGCATCACATGCATACTTTTCTACTGTTTTGATTTAAATCTGAACCCTCCATTATTACAAAAAAAAATTAATTGCAAGACATAAAAAATTTATTAACCGCTTCAACCAACTACCTGCTGCACGCATGCACCAGCATTATCTCTAACTCCAACTTCTCGTATCCCATGCATACTTTTTACTATTTTGACTTTTTCAAAGTAACTGTAATCAGGTGAACAGATGTAGGCGATTCTATATGTTTCTAAGAAATTTAATCTGCACATTGTGTTAGGCAAGAAATTGATAAAAGTCACCCTTTGTGTGTTATAAAAATAAAAATATTACAACTCGCCTATATCTATATAATATTAGAATTCCACATTAAAATTGATCATGTCATATTGGTGTATACAAAAACCAGGACATTCATTTTTTTTAGTAGCAATAAATGGCCATGCAACATTCATGTACAGAGGCAAAAGAAAAAAAGATGAGGTTTCCGTGTAAAAGACCACATTACATCCATGGTAGGAAAATAAAAAAAACGTTCATGTCTTCTCTTTTGTTAGATCTAGAAAGATGTTTCTATAAATTTTTTAATTTTTAAATTATATAATATATATAAACATTTAATCTATTACTTCCTAAGAGGTAATATGTCATCATAACCAATTTGATCTACTTTAAATAGACGATCCCATCGTCATTTTGTGTGTACCATAGCAAACCCCAACTTAATAATATATTTAAAATCACTCACCTAAATATCCTACGACCAATCATAGGAAATAACGGAAATAGATGTCGTATTTTGGTTAGGTCGCCATCGACAAGTCATTTATGTGAGACATGAGAAATCTTGACTCCATTAACAATCATTTACGTGAGACAATAAGACACATCAATCTGCTAGGCGTCATCTACTCTAACAATGGTGGCATCTATGTGAGACAAGCCATCAATTCCATAAATCTAATCATAATAGCAAATTGGATCTATTATACATTTTTAATAAATTACTTAACTCTGCCATTATAAAAAAATAAAGTAACCCCCTAATCATGTATATAAATTACCCACTTTTTTCGTTATAAAGTTAATCTAAACTAATCCCCTAATCTTCATGTAAATTACCCACCTATGTTATTATAAAAATAATATCAAATAACCTCCTAATTTTCATATAAATTATCCAATTATGTCATTATATTGACCCCTAAATCTAAATTACATAATTATAACAAAATCTTAAAATTCACCACTATAAAATTGTAAATTACTATTTCTATCATTATTAATACTAACATCATATGCATGTATGAGAGAAGAAACAAAAATACAGTTTTTATATTGCTCAAATAGCTCAAACAAAGGGTTAAATTAAATTCATAACACACACACACACACATGGAGGTGTCATACTATGTGAAAAAATTGTGACTAAGTAAACATAATCCAACTCGACAATTATAAATATGTATCTTTAGATTATTATATATATTAAAATATTTAATAAATAAAAATAATGTAAGACAGATAAATATAAGTATTAGCTATAAGTATTATTTTATGTTAATTCTAATTGGCCCGTGCGCGCGGTAGCACGGGTTGATAGGCTAGTGTACATAGTTTAAGTTCCTATTCCACTTAGGTATGTACATATTCACCAGGCCAAAGTAGCACCGGCCTGCCAAATCTCCATGCAGTTTCTGTTCTATTTGTAGGCGTCAATTGTGCTTAGCTGCTGCATTATGTATATAATTTTCAAGCAGTCAGACACGGCTCAAGTTGGAACTAAAATATTAAAACCCGTCGACGAAGTTGAGGATTGCTACCCAACAAAAAAGGCCTAGATATGTTTGTAATCTGTCCGCATTCGCCTTTGCATTTCATTTTAAAGATGAAGTAGAAATGAAGAGACAAGGAGTAAAAGGAATGAAGATGGGATAATTAAGAAATATTTCAGCAATGTAATTACTTATTTTTAATCATAAACCATACTACTCATTCATACGGATCCTTTCATATGAGTCCTAAATTTTTTTGATTTTATCTTTGACTATTTTTATTTCTTGCATTGCTTTACTGTCTTATCTTAGTTCTATGTTTGTTGAGTGGAAGTTCAATTATGTCACAACTAGGATTGTTTGCTAGAGTTTGTCTAGTGATAGGTTTACTTTCTACACCTAATTAAGGACCATGCTCTTAGTGTGGACCTTTGTGAAGACATGCTAAGTATGAGGTTCCTAAGATCTCTATTCAGTCTTAGGTGCCACTGTACAAGTGACTGAAGTAGCTTTTGCGTATTAAGGTTGTTGCGCTTTAAATTTTTAAAGCCAATTTGGATGGAGTTCAATGGCCTTAAAAGTAAAGCTTCCATGCATGATGGAGTTCAATGGCCATGATACACTCATAATGCATACTCTCTTGCGGTGTGTTACATGTGATTCATCGATATTGTTTGCATGTGATAGTGTGATAGCAATGATTTGTCAAGGGATGCCTATCCTTTTCACCAAAGTGTCACTATTTTTGACTTTTTTGAAGAGAAAAAAAATAGAATTACATTTTTGATATAAACCACAAATCTGAATTCTGAAAAGTGAAAAATATCTGATACTCAGGCATCTGTTCGGTGGGGGGCCACAAACACCAGGTTGCGCGATTCCTTTGCTATCTCCACCACCTTTATTTCTCGACGGCGAAGGCAAGAAAAATTGAGCCCGCCCGGGACGACTCCAAGAACTAGCCAAGTCAACTAGAGTAGTAGTCTGCAACGGCACGCTGAAGCTAGCTACCGATCGAGTTCACCGAGCAAATTAAAGCCACCGCTGCAGCTGAGGTGCAGCTAGCCGGCGATCTCCGATCCGAATGGCGGCGTCCTATGGAGTACCTCCTCCGGCGCCGGCGGCAGCGGCGCCGGCAGCCCCGGTTGCGGTGGTGTCCCCGCAGTTCTGCGCGCCGTACGTGGTGCCCCTGACGGTGACGCAGAAGGCCATCAGCCTCTCCGACGGCGACTTCACCGTCACCGACGCCAACGGCGCCGTCGTGCTGCGGGTCAAGGGCGCCATCTTCAGCGTCCGGCACCGCCGCGTCCTCCACGACGCCGCCGGCCAGCCCATCCTCTCCATGCAGGAGAAGGTAAATATAATATTATTATTATATACATGGATCGTCAATCCGTTTCTGAGATTTCTAAGGTAAATATAATATTATTATTATATACACGGACGGTCTGATTTCTTTCGATCGGCTTGAAGAATGAATTAAAGAACCAAGAAACAAGAACAGATCTGTTCTCTGTTTTTATTTTTTTTTGCATTATTTGTTTAAAGTTGCTAACGCCGACTTTAACGTTGATATGGACGGGGAAGATATGAGTGCTTGAGCGAGAATAAAAAAACGTTGTGTTAAAATCCTGATAAAGAAATAATCCTTTATATTCCACTACCTGATCAGTGCTGAAGTGCCGAAAAATCATTGTGCGGTTTCAGTCTGTGAAAGAGGTTGAATTCTGGGGTAACTGTAGCAGATTGTTAATGGAATGAGTTTTACTACAATAATCTGAGCGTCAGTTTAATGGCATGGAAGGGCACTTTCATCTTTGGATTGGAAATTGGTGCTACCTGAATAACTGACTGAAGTTGACCGCATGGTATTGACGAAAAATCTGCAATAATTTAGTCCCCTGCCCAATCGCTGTCACGACTTGATTAAAAAGATATTTTACGATCTGGGAATCAGGCTTTGGGATGGTTAACTTCACGACTTTATTTGTGATTACTATATACTCCTTCAGAATTCATACTGATGAGCATGATATCTTTTAAGCTTAATATTACCTCCTTCCACAAATATATGATGTTGGTTAGTTTATTTTTATACTAATCAACGTCATCTATTAGAGAACGAAGGGAGTAGCATCACATAGCAAGGTGCAAATAAAAGAAAAGTCAAACAACTCAAATCCCTATGGTATAAGGTTTTGCGACAAGGATAGAAATATCTGAATTTTTATAGTTCCTTATAAGTAGATCTGAACTTTGTTTGAAGTACATCACTCTGTTACGGTGTTACCAACACATCTTCAAATCCTCATTGGATCCATTGCAGCAAAACTAACAAGCCCTCTCTGTACATGTTAATAATACTCTCCAATAGATGCATCATACCAGTTTAATTAGCATCACCTCACCGTGGCACATTTTACCTGCAGGTATTCAGCATGCACAAAAGGTGGCAAGTGTTCAGAGGGGACAGCTCGAACGCAGGCGACCTGCTCTTCACCGTGAAGAAGAGCTCCATCATCCAGCTGAAGACGGAGCTGGACGTCTTCCTGGCCTCCAACACCGCCGAGCAGGCCTGCGATTTCAAGGTCAAGGGCAGCTACTTTGAGAGGTCCTGCGCCTTCTACCTCGGCGACTCCACCACCATGATTGCCCAAGTGAGTACCGAAAACAAAAGCTCTCTGTTTCAAACCGTAGTTTCGGAGTTCTCTGCAAATGTTCAGTAGATTGATCGATCGATGTGGTTGCCATTTGGTGAATGGTGAATTGGTGATGCAGATGAATCGTCAGTACACTGTGTCGAATGTGCTTCTGGGGAAGGACACGTTCGGCGTCACCGTGTTCCCGCATGTCGATTACGTGTTCATCGCTGCTCTGGTGGTGATCTTGGATGAGATTCACAGGGAACGATCCGACTGATGAGGGATGAACTGATGATTGATGGTCACCATCAACCGCAAAGCTTCTTCCATCAGGTTGGACACAAGTTGCTGTTGTAACTATATTGAACTGGCTGAGGGGGTTTTTTTTTCTCGCAAAATTATGCTAGCAGGGTCAACTACTGAACTTTGTTGATTCGTATTGTATTATGCCGACGTTCAATAAGGTGGGCCACTAATCTTTACAAGACCTAAAGTGGGGGGATTTTTGCCTCCCCATTGAGCCACGTCATGGGGGGATTTTTGCCCCCACATTGAGCCACGTCATCAACAAAACGAGAGCCGTCGGATCGTGCGTGGATGGCTCGGATCATCCACAGGTACTGTTTCATGCGGGACCCACAATATGTTTAGGTGGGACCCACGTGCGGGACCCACATGGATTCATGAGATATTCGTATGGGACCCACATTAGGTGGAACCCACACATTTTGTTTTGTGGGACCCACAATTTTATTGTGGGATTCATGATTAAAAATTTATGTTAACTTATTCCTGATCCCATTTTAAATTATATTATTCATTATTTTCCATCAGATTTTGTTAATTAACAAATGACTTCTCAAATTATATTATTCAATCAATATTTCCATCGAATTTGTGTTCTAACTTATTTAAGAACAGTGCTCTCAAAACTATATATTTACATAATTATATATAATATTTTACGAACTTCTTATTTATTTTATTTACACAAAATTATGATGTGTCAGCCTATGTAGTATGTAATTCAGCCATCACTCAGGTAATTTTACAAAGACCCCCTCGAACTTTGTGAAAATATTATTTGAAAAACCACCTCTCAGGTTTTGTGGAAATCACCTCGAGTTTTGAAGGAATGCCAACGGGGTTGTCACTTTTACAAAGTTACCCTAAAACTTTATCAAAATTAATATGTAGTTCGGCCCACAAAGATAATTTTATGGAAACCCCCTCAAACTTTGCAAAAATATGTTTTCATTCTAACCGCCTCTCAAACGGCTTTACGAAACCCCTTATAGATCTTTGAAGGAATGCTAAGAGGGCTGCTAATTATATAGAACCCACTCAAACTTTATCGAAAATAAACAGTAGTCCAACCACATTTTAATTAAGCCCCTCAAATTTAAAAAACTAACATTTCTTTAAGCCACCTATTAGAAAATTTGACGACATCAACCTCGCTCAAACCACCTCTCATGTAATTTTATTATAATAATTAACCCGCGATCCATGCATCTCCAACAAACTTGAACTTTACAGGAAGTAATACATGGTCCACAAACTTTTATGGAAAAGACCATAAACTATCTACAAATCTAAAAAATAAAAACTCCAAAGTTTTGCGGAAAAGTCCCCTAACTCTATCATAATGAATCCATAGTACTTTTTTAACTAAGAAATAACATAAACTCTTAAAGAATTAACCGACAATCTAAAAAACTGTAAAATATCCACAAACTTCCCACTAATCACTAGGCTCCATGTCATGGAGTGGCAACGCCGCGCCGGTCTTTCTAGGCTGTTCCATTTGAGGGCTATTATGAGCATTCGTAGTAGTGGGTTTACAACCCGCATTGGGCCCCTGAAATGGCCGAACCGGTCCATTTAGGAAAAAATGACAGGCCGGCCTGCTGGAATCTACTGGACATTACGAAAATCTCCCATATTTATTTAGGATTAGTTCGTTTCACTTGATTGGATTCCAACCGGAAAGAAAATTATCCAGATTTATTCTGAGTTGAAAATTAATTTACTCGTGATTGGTACACCAAGAGACTCGGGATCAATCCACTAGTTAAGAGGTGTGGAATCAATCTGACTCTTTGGTCTCTTGTTTTACCTATCATGATGAGTAAATTAAATCTCGATCCGGAATAAATTTAAGTCTTAATCATAATTTTCTTAGTGTATCTATTATTCCGGTCGGAATCAACCCGATGGAAACGAATGAGGCCTTAATGGGCGCCATGATGTTCCAGCCTCTCTCTCCGTTTCAGCTTCTGGTTGGGCTGAATATGGGTTGGCTTTCGGCCCACTAAGCGGAATAGGTTCTGATGGGTTGGCTTTAGGCCCCCTAAGCTGAACAGGTTCTGAGCAACAAAGAAAGCAGATCAGCTTCCCTGGCTCTAGTCAAAGACCTCACTCTGCGCAAGGCAAGGGGTTGAATTTTTTTAATATTTAATTTGTCATGATTTTCGATAAATAAATGGTCGAATCAAAATTTTCGACAAATGTACCTCTGGCGCCATGCCCCACGGCGCTTGGAGTTCTGCCGCCGTGAGCCACGATGTTGGGGGAGCCGCCAACAATCGACGACTTCGGCTAGTGGGGTCAGGCTCCTGCCGCCGTGGCCACCGGCGGCAGGATCCATAGCGCCGTGGCCCACGGCGGCAGGATCCCTAGCGCCGTGGCTCACGGCGGCGGGATCCCTAGCGTCGTAGCCCACGGCGGCGGGGGCCACGGCGCCGTGGCCCACGGCGGCGAGGAGCCGGCCTATATAAGGGGCGGAGCCCCCTACCGCCCGCCCCTCACCCCTCCCCTCCAAACCTTCGGTTTTAAACCTCTTCGGAGCGCTTCGAGGTATGTTTCTAAATTTAGTGCGGTTTAGTTAGTTACTTTAGTTAACTTAGATTAGTTAGTTAAGTCAAATTAGTTTAGTTTACAAATTTATTTTAGTTAACCTAGTTTAGTTAAATTTTTGTTTAGAAATTTAGTTTAGTTAACTTGGGTATGTTTAATTTCACATAATTTGTTTTAATTCATTTTAAATTTGTGGAAAATAGCTATAATTGACATAATTTGATTAAATTGCTATAAAATTCGTAGAAAATTATTTAAATTCACATAATTTGTTTTAATTCATTTTAAATTTGTAAGAAATGATTATAATTGACATAATTTGATTAAATTGCTTAAAATTCGTTGAAAATTATTTAAATTCACATGATTCGTTTAAATTTCTTTTACACTTCTAGGAAATGGTTATAATTGGCATAATTTGATTAAATTACCATAAAATTCATAGAAAATTATTTAAATTCACATAATTTGTTTAAATTTGTTGTAAACTTCTAGGAAAAATAGTATAATTGGAAAATTGATTCCATTATGTTTTTGTTGAAGTTATGGTTGCACCGCCGGACTACGTACGACCGGAGTTGTTCGATGAGGCGGTAGTCGGACACCACCGCTCGTACGTGTCGGCCGTTTGTTCTCGGCGGTCCGCTCGGAGTGATACGTTGTCGGACGACCCACACGTTGTCGTCGATACACCCGCGGTGGATTTCGAAGTACGTAATTCATATTTATTATTTATTCCCGTTTCTTTACGGTAGTAATTGCGTTAAGTAAATTAATATTTCTTCGAGCTACGCGGCGGCAGACTTCTCCCCGTTGTGCGGTTGGTCGAGGGGGACAAGCTACGAGCCGAGGTTCCCGGGCGGAGCGATTGACGCGGTTCAACTACGACGCTACGCCGATCGCCGCGTTCATTGACCGATGGCGACCGAGACGCACACGTTCCACTTCCCCGTCGGCGAGATGACTCTCGGTCCGGAGGACACCGCGATGTTGGGAGGACCGCCGTGTGTTGGGCGGGCGATGGGGCCGATCGACATCCCCACGATGTGGCGGATCGACTTCCTTGCTCGGTTCGTGAACGTTCCTCGAACGATCGCGCGCCGGACGTCGTACGTGCCCTTCGTTGACAACCACGGGCCCCCCGGACTTGGATCCAGCAGTTCAGCGTACGTGATTCTAACTCTTATTTTCAACGTTTGTATGCATTTTAAACGAATGTGACAACAAACCTTTGTGTGTGTGCAGGCTAACTACATGGCGGACGATGCCGACGACCGGACGCCGCCGGACGGGTTTTTGGAGGTCTACCCGCTCCGTCGTTCGGGTGGGTGCTGTTCTGCGAGTCAGCGGGAGACTCCGTGTCGCGGTGCTTGATCCCCTTGGCTTAGAGGATCGCCGACGCACCCCTTGAGCGGATGCCCCGCATCGACCGGGGGCGGCGTTGTTCGGCGGCTACGTACAGGGGGTTGTGTTCGGCAGTGACGAGGCCGACGAGTAGGGAGGCGATCCTCCTGGGGTGCCCTCTCCTACTCCAGATGTGGATCCACGAGTAGTTAAACATCGGTCGGCCTAGGACGGACCTCTTGGAGTACGAGGCGGCGGCCGACGGCACCGACCCAGCGGACCTCCCCACCATGGGTTCTCTGTGGTGTCTCCGGAAGGTAATGACATCCCTTTACGTGATTCTTCGCGTTATGACTTCTGTAGTTCAATTCACTTAACTTTTCTTGTTCTTTGCAGCACGTTTGGGCTGGGGAGCAGTGGAAGAAGGCCTACAGGGACTTCGTTGTTCAGATCGACCGGATGGTCGATGCCCAGGTGTGGTGGACGCCGTACGCTCCTGCCATCGTCGCTACCCGCGCACCACAGGGGCTCTCGTCCCTGTGCTCCCAAGACCATGCGTACTAGATGACGAGGCGACGACTGGTCTTCGACGTCTGCATCGAGGAGTACGCCGTCCACCGGGTCATGAGGCGGTTCGACCTCTTCCAAGGTGCGCCAGTACCTGCTGCGCCACGTCTGCCGCCTACAACGCACAGGTGACTAGGTAAGCTACCATCTAAGTATTTTCCGTTACAAATATTCAGTTGCCAATAATTTTATGTTTCATCTATGCTAGGTGGACGCGTAAGGGCGTGCCTGCGGCGACGTCGTTCGCCGACGGAGGCCGCGGTCGTACGTGGCAGAGTGGGCGTCCACGGCGCACGAGCAGAACGTCGTCACCGAGCACCGCCTTCACGAGCCACCGCCACGGGTAGCATACCTTCGGTGGTACCTACCGAGGACGCGAACGCGGGTGACGTACGTGCTCGCTACCCCGCCACCGCCACCGTCCCGAACCACGACGGGGTCCTACCGGACGCGACCTACCCGATGCGTCGAGACCGGACCGCCGACACGGCGGTAAGCTACGATACCGCAAACATATTATATTCATATGTCTTTTCTTTAAAACATGTCTTTCTAATTTTGTGCGCAAAGCACGACGTGTTGGTTGAGGTCGTGCGGCTCGCATCCGCCGCGATCGGGCGGTCTTGCTCATGGGGGCCTCGGGAGCACCGGGGCACATACGAGAGGATCCTTGCTGCGGCCATGAGGTACTCCGCGGTCGTGAACTACGCCGAGGCCGTAGAGATTCCTCTCCTTCCGCGCCACCCGCCGTGATCCTCGAGCTCGCCTCGACAACGTCTTCGCAGCCGACGCTCGCTACCTTTGCCGTCGAATTCTCGGCTCCGAGGGTACAACAACACCCACAGGGCGCGGGCCCGCACGCCTATGTGTAGCGACCGTTTGCTCCACCCGACCCGACGCAGTACTTTCGGTAGACCTTATTTTCAACTAATGGATGCAATTATTGTGGGTTTGTAATTATACTATATTCTAATCGTACGGGGCGACCACCGCCTTTTCCGACGAGCGGCCACCGCCGCCGATGTATACGCTAGGAGGTTCCGGACGCCCGGCGTTTCGGCTTACGGCGACGGATATTCCTTCGTCGTCCACTCGCCCATGTTCCGGGCTTAGCCTAGTACTTTCGACACGAGCGCCGAGGACCAGCCGGCTCGGGATGAGATTCGGTACGACGACATTCTCGCGACCATGGAGGACGCACCGCGGCCAGGCCGACAAGCTTGGCGCGTCACGGTTGACACAACCACCACCGATTTTGGCTCGGCCCGTCACGGTTGGCGGCCGGCGGAGCGACCACGGCCGACGGAGCGACCACGGGCGGCGGAGCGACACCCGCCGGCCGGCGGAGCGGCGGAGCGACACCGGCCGGTAGAGCGACACCGGATGCTTGCGCAGCTCGTCGCGAGCGGCCATGGCGACACCGTCTCCCGACCACCTAGGACCGCGGGTCATCGGGGCACCCGACCCGTGGACGTATGACCGGGACCACACCCGGGCTATCGCTAGAGCCGTTAGGGGGAAGACGGGGCCGGCGCATGTAGATGTAGTACGATGATTTTGTATAAACTTTTCCCTTTGTGATTATGTATATTCCCTTGTGACTATTCCTTCGTCATTGATTAGGATATTCCCTTGTAATTATGCTTGCACTTATTAATTTGTGGTTTTCAAAAAGTTATAAGTGTTTTAAAAACCAAAAACTAAAAAAATAAATAAAAAAGACCCCCGCCGCCGTGTGGCTCGGCGATACGGACCTGCCGCCGTGCCGCTTGGAGGCGGGGGTCTGGCGCAGAACCGGACTCCCCGCCGCCGCGCCCCACGGCGGCGGGGACTTAACGCCGTGGGATATGGCGGCAGTCGCCGCCGTGGGGTGCGGCGCCGGATGTACATTTCTCAAAAATTTTGATTCAACCATTTATTTTTCGAAAATCATGACAAATTAAATATAAAAAAAATTCCAAGGGTGGCTAGCTAGTGAGTAGTGATTGCGCTGATGCAGTTAGAAGTATCGAGGACGATATGATGGGGAGATAGAACTATGGGCGTGCTTGGTTGGGAGCCACACTCTGCCACACCAATCGTGCTGTCACCATGCTACAGTGGTTTGAGTTTGGCAGACGATTTGTCCGCCACCGGTTGTGGTTGAGTTTGGCAGACGATTTGTCCGCCACCGGTTGTGGCGGACACAACAGGCGTGTGGCGGGCTGTGGCAGACAACCAAGCAGGCGCTACATCATTAAAAAAATGAGGAAAGGAGGTGATGTTTTTGAGAAGCTCGAGTTCACCACGAGAAGCGAGAATCCAATCACGACGCACGTGTGTTGGGGAAGAGTACCTTGTACGATTATGTAGGTCTACATGTCCCATAACATTTGTAACGGGTACTCTATAAGTCACTAAGCTTTAGAGGACAAGCAAAATAAAGTAATTAGAATGTACTTGAAAGTACTTGTAATGATTGCATGTACTTTTCTTTCTTATCATTTTTTAAAAAAGAATGAAATATATTTACATATGTGTCATTATAATTTATTATATTATTCTTTATACTTCTCTTTTGGTACTTCATGCTACCTTCTTTGTTTTTTCACCATCTCTCATTTTCTTTCGGTCACATTAGAATTTCCAAAAACAATTAAAATAAAACGGACCATCCTACGAAAGAGAAATCAGAGCCGTTCAGTGATGAACCTTAATTCAGCGTCTATCAGATTGCATTTGGACACCCAATGCTGATTTCTTATTCTTATCACTACCGGAAACGAGTCTTCACCGAGAGTTGGAAGCTTCGGCGAGAGCCAAATCTCCGGCTCTCGGTGAAGACCTCTTCGCCGAGAGCAAATGTTTTGGCTCTCGGCGAAGGATCGGCCCACGGTGAACAACCCCTTCGCCGAGAGCTTTCGCTCTCGGCTCTCGGCGAAGGGTTTGGTTGACGGCTCCGCGGCCGCAACCGTCACGGCCGCCTACGTCCGTTAAATTCGCCGAGAGCCCGGAGGTTCGGCTCTCGGCGAAGAAAAAACACACGGTGCATAAACACTTTCACCGAGAGCATTATACCTTAGGTGAGTGTTTTGTTTCTGCTCACGGCGAATTTTCCAAAAAAAATTCACATTTTCGAGTCCAAACTTTTTTCTTGATCCACATACACTCATACAATATACATGTTCAAAATTGGCACCATTTTATCTTTGTTTGCTATATTTAACAATTTCACTTCTTTCTTTGTATTTGTTTCTTATACGTCGATATGAAGCGCAAGTGCATAAAATCATAGAGCAAATTTGTTCGAAAAATGGTATTCATGTTCATGAGACATCTCTAAGACCATGTACATGAAATGAAGCTCAATTTTCTTGCATTTGGTTCTCGTATCAAGATGAAGATCGTGTGGTAGAAAGGTAAAAAAATTATATAAAATTCAAATGAAGTTGAAAAATCACGATTTTTTGTCGAGTGGTCGTGATATCATACATAGAGATTGTGATAAATAGTAGAGAGTGTTTTGAACAAGTTGACACATACACTCTTTAGAAACCGGAACATCTCACGAGAAGTTTCGGAGAATTTGAAGCGATACCACTTGGTTTGGTCTCTTTGTGAATTTTCATTTTGAATTTGAGTGCAACCACTTTTTTATAAGCAATACACAACATATCTAGTGACATGTTAAGTTTTATCGAAATTTCGAATTTGTTTGCTATTTTTAAATAAAATTTGATGAAAATAATCTTCGGTGAGTGTTTCGCTCTCGGTGAAGAGGGGACCTTCGCCGAGAGCCGGTCCCCGTGGCTCTCGGCGAAGAGTGCATTTTTTTATTCTAGTCGACAACGAGCCTCCGGAGCGTGGGGCCCGCACGTCGCATCGCCGAGAGCCGGCCCCTTAGCTCTCGGCGAAGAGTGCATTTTTTTAATTTTAGTCGACAACGAGCCTCGGAGCGTGGGGCCCGCACGTCGCATCGCCGAGAGCCGCCCCTTGGCTCTCGGCGAAGAGTCCACTTTTTTTTAATTTTAGTCGACGGCGAGCCTCCGAACATGGGGGCCGCACGTCGCATCGCCGAGAGTAGGCCCTCATGGCTCTCGGCGAAGAGTCCACTTTTTTTTTTTAATTTTAGTCGACGACAAGCCTCCGGAGCGTGGGTCCCGCACGTCGGCTTCGCCGAGAGCTTTGGATCTTGGCTCTCGGCGAAGGACCACATGCGGGCCCCGCTCGCCGGCTTCGCCGAGAGCCGTAGATCTTGGCTCTCGGCGAGGAGTGTTTCTTTTTTGCCTCACCCGGCCACCAACACGCACCGCCAACCCAAACACACAACCGCGCCCGACCGCCCGGCCCCCGCCCCGACCCGCCGCCGCCCCGCCCGCGCCGCCACCATCCCGCCCCGACCCGCCCCGCTCCGCCGCCGCCCCGCCCGCGCCGCCCCCGCCCCGACCCGCCCCGCGCCGCGCCCGCCCCCCCGCCCCGCCCCGGCCCCGATCCCCGCCCCGCTTTGCCGCCGCCACCGCCCGGCCCGCGGCGACCCGCCCCCACCCCCGCCCCCGTGCCGCCTCGCCCACCGCCACCTCCCTCGCCGCCAAGGAGAAGGAGGCCGACTGCCAAGGAGAAGCAGGAGGGGGAGAAGGAGGAGGAGATGGAGAAGGCTGATGGGGAGGAGGGTTAGGAGACGTCGAAGGATCCATTGCAACAAACACATCCAACATTGGTGCTTCACCCCTTGTGAGAGCTCTCTCGACTTCCTCTCGATTTCACTAATTTAGTTACAAATTAGTAATGAGTTATTGATGTTAGATATATAAATTAGAGATTTCGGTGATCAAATTTTAGGTGTCTTGACGAATTAGTGATGTAGAATTCTTGCTAGTTAGCAATTAAGGTATCCGATACTTGCAAATTTATCATGTCTCTAATTTTTGTTTTCATACATCTAATGCGGCATATCAATTTTATAGGAAGAGATGCCTTGAGGTGCCGCACCGACCACCGGAAGCTTTTTTTTGGAAAAAGAGGGGTGATTTGTCGATCTCATAGGTGAGACTCGTGGATAGCATCGGGGCACTACATGTGATTCTCCGGCCATCGAGCCGTTGGAAGAAAGCCCGTGTGTAGCCCGACCATCGTGTCGTGCCTTTTGTTGCGGAGTTTTGGAAACCTCACCGTACGGGGGAGGTGCCGCCAAAATTTCGACTAAAAACCCATCATTGAACTATTTTTGCGGGGAAGGAGGCCCGGTCGCCACCGCCGAAGGAGGAGTTGGAGTTCGCGCTCACATTGTCTCGGAGGCCCGGTCGACCCCGGTCTTGCCGCCCGCCCCCGCCTCGCCATCAAGTCACTAGGTGAGCACGCCCTCGCTTCGCCATCAAGTTCCTAGATGTTGTAGATCGCGAAACCTAGTTAGGCGTCTCCCGTTCGAAAGAGATACGAGTTTGAAATATGCAAATCTTTGCATATTTATGGCCGTATCTCGTTTCGAATTGTCCACATTTTTTGGACGGCCGTGGATGCGTAGATGGGGTTAGTTTTTATGGTCTACTTCGATCCGAGATAGAGTTTCGGCGGCGCCCCCGTTGTTCTCCGGATACACAATCTCCCTAACAGGACGTGTATTTGGAGAACAACGGGGAGGTGCTGCCGAAATTCTGTCTCGGATCGGAGTAGACCATAGGAACTAACCCCATCTACGCATTCACGAGTGGGATTAGGACCAATATTTACCTATTAGAATGTGTAGACATCATGTAGATGATGCAATGTATTTCATATGACTCGCTGGTATGATGGAGAATGGGTGACCATGAGTGGATGTATAAAGGATGGGCACCAAATGGTCGTGTGACACAAGAATGGATTGACAATGCTCAAGCTTTCACGGATGAAGCATTTAGAAAGGTTAAAGGGCCTAAAGACAGTAAAACGATATGGTGTCCCTGCCGCAAGTGCGGAAACTCACGCAAAAGGACAAAGGAGGTCATGGAAGCTCATCTCTACAACTATGGTTTTACGAGAGACTACTCCAAGTGGACCTTTCACAGTGAAACATGTCGTATGAGATCTGAGGCCGTGAGACAACGCATTGGAAAACTTGATAGTGATGCTGGAGTAGCAGACATGCTAGATGACTTTCATGAAGCACATTTTCAAGGAGAACGTCCAGAGGAGGAGCCAGAGCCAAGCGCGAAGGCGTATTATGACATGTTGGCTGCAGCACAAAAACCCCTTCACAAGCACACCAAACAATCTCAACTAGACTCCATCGGCCGCCTCATGGTCGTAAAGTCCCAGCATAACCTGAGTCGAGAATGCTTCGATGCTTTGGTGACTGTGATTAGCGACATGCTTCCCGAAGATCACATTTTGCCAAAGAACATGTATGAAGCCCAAAACGTCCTTCGTGCACTTAAGATGCCATACGAGAAGATACATACCTGTCCGAATGGATGTGTCTTATTCGGGAAAGATCATGAGAAAGCCATGCACTGTCCGAAATGCAAAGCATCTCGGTACATTGAGGTAGACTCGGTGAGGGTCGTCCAAAGACGCAGCTCACGACCCCGGTGAGTGTCCGCGGTACCTCTCGTCCATACGGCGGATCCAACGGATGTACATGACCGAGGAATGCGAAGCAAATGACTTGGCACAAAACGGGTCACCGATACAATGATAACCTTACACATCCATCCGATGCTTTGAAGCATGGACAAAGTTTGATGAGAAGCATGCCGACAAAGCGGGAGAGGCTAGCAATGTACGTGTTGTGCCGGCGACAGATGGGTTCAATCCTTATGGAATGTTAGTCGCCCCATACACTTGTTAGCCCATGTTTGTAATCCCCCTCAATCTACCCCCCGCATCGTCTTCAACGGCGAGACGTATTCATGTCGTTGATAATTCCTGGATACCCGGGAGATAATATGTGTGTGTACATGGAGCCTCTTATTGATGATTTGCTCAAGGCTTGGAATGAAGGGGTGGTGACATACGACCGAGCTACGAAGACAAACTTCAAAATGCACGTGTGGTACATGTACTCCTTGCATGACATGCCGGCTTATGGGATATTTTGCGGCTGGTGTGTCCATGGGAAGTTCCCTTGCCTAGTATGCAAGCCAGCTCTGATGTTCATTTGGTTGAATAACGGTCGGAAGTATTCATCATTCGACAAACATCGACAATTCCTCCCTCTTGACCATCAATTTAGACGAGACACAAAGAATTTTATAAAAGGTGTCGTAGTTAAAGATCCACCCCCGCACATGATGACTGGTGTCGAGGCTCAAGCTCAGGTAGACGCTCTCGTGCTCAAAGAAGGAGAACATCGTTTTGTGGGATATGGTGTGCAACATGCCCGGACGCGAAGTCGGGCTTGTGGAGGCTACCCTAAGGAGAACATCATTTTGTGGGATATGGTGTGCAAATGTTAAGGCTAGAGTCGATATAGAAATGTTATGCGATAGGCCAAAGCAAGTCATCCCAAAGCCTATACGGGCAAGAAATGGAAAAGGCCTAAGGCTGATTTCGTCCTTAGTAGGGAACAAAGAAAGGAAGTACTAGAATGGGTCCAAAATTTAATGTTCCCCGATGGGTATGCTATGAATCCGAGGAGGGGAGTCAATTTAACTAATCTAAAATTAAAAGGGCTGAAAAGTCATGACTACCACATTTGGATCGAGCGGCTTCTTCCGGTGATGGTTCGAGGCTATGTGCCAGAGCATGTGTGGCAAGTGCTGGCAGAGTTGAGCTATTTCTTCCGTCAGCTTTGCGCTAAGGAGTTATCTCGTGCTGTGATTGAAAAACTAGAACAAATTGCACCTGTGTTGCTCTGTAAGCTAGAGAAGATCTTTCCACCGGCTTCTTCAACCCGATGGAACATATGATTTTGCACCTCCCGCGTGAGGCACGATTGGGGGGCCCGTACGTAACCGTTGGTGCTATCCGATTGAGAGGGTTTGCAAGGTTCTTCGAAGCACATGTAAAAATAAAAATAAAATTGAAGCTTGCACTCGAAGAGGCACAAATTCTGCAGGAGATGTCAAACTTCACAACTAAATACTATGCGGAGCACCTTCCCAGCGTGCATAATCGCCCTCCTCGATACAATACTGGAGAAAATGAATCGAGCCTCAGCCTTTTCCGAGGACAACTTGGAAGTGCAAGTGTTCGGACGCGAAAGACCTTATCTCTTGAAGAGTGGCGCACTATCACGATATATATTTTGCGCAACCTTGAGGAAGTACGACCATACATAAAGTAAGTTGTCGTTAAATCTTATCATTTCCTTTCTTGTATGTTGCCTCATCTGCATCCAACCTCATTTGATTTGGTGCAGTGAATTTATTGGGCAATTCTGGGGTCATTCAAGGCCACCTAACGACCACGAGGAGGAAACCCTTATTCGCCATGGTGCGGTTGATAGGATTTCGCCGGACATACCACCGAGAACCAGAAATATTGATTTCATTGCATGGTTCAAACGAGAAGGTCATTTAGCTCGTACTCGGTACACTAAAAGTATTTTAGCTCATACTCGCGTATCGCATTAACCACTATCCTCCCCGAAATTGCGGGGTCTAACCGATCCGTTGATGAATCCCGAGGTGAGGCGAGGTTTCGGGAGGTTTCATATAATGTTTATGATGTGAATGGGTATCGCTTTCACACGACAAAATACGAGGAGGAAAGGCCCAATCAAAGAACCACAAATAATGGAGTTTGTACGCGTAGCTCATCGGATGGGGTAGATTACTTTGGAAGACTTCAAGAAATATACGAACTCGAGTATCATGGTTGCAAACCTCTTAAACCCGTCATATTCAAGTGCCATTGGTTTGATCCAAGCGCTCGCGGTATGAGACAAAATAAGAATCTTGGGCTCGTTGAAATTAAGCGATCATCCGTGTACCCAGGGCACGATGTCTATATTGTGCCCCAACAGACCACACAAGTATATTACCTCTCATACCCTTGTAAAACTGACAAGCGTCTCCAGGGTTGGAGTGTTGTGTACAAGGTATCGCCACACGGTAATCTACCTGCCCCAGGCAATGAGGATTACCACCTACTAGACCCAAACACATATGACAGAGATTTCTTCCAAGAGGATAGGCTAGAGGGGAGCTTTGAGACACACTTAACCCAAGCGATCGAAATGGAAGTAGACAATGAAATGGGTGTTGACGATGATGATGCGGAAGAGGTTCAAAATGATGACGACCTAAGATTACTTGAGCGATTATGTTTAAGCAATGACAATGATGATGACACCGTTCCGCCTTTAAAGCACTCGTTGAGTCTATGGACATGCGAGATAGTGATGATGACTATGATCCAAATATTCCGGATTATGATGATTATTTCTAAAACATGTAAGATCCGTACTAATTGTAAATATGTTTATAATTTACTAGGATATTTTGTTTCATGTACTAGTATAATTTGTTTCTTATTTATTACTAATTGATATTTAAATGTAATTATGTACTAATTGATTTACTCTTGTTTATTTTTGGGGTTTGATCCAAGATGCCGCCAAAGAAGAAGGTGCCGAAGCGGCGCGGCCGTTTGGTGACGAACCTCAATGACTTGTACCGGGACGAGGCTTTGGGCTCCGGGATGATGAGGAGGGTGTCATGGTCCCCCTCCGTGGTACCCTCCGGTTCGTGCGGAGCCACGGGTCGCAAGAGTGCGCCCTCTCCGGTTGCGACGGAGGAGGAGTCTCCGTCGTCGTCGTCGTCGTCGTCGTCGTCGTCGTCGGAGGAGGAGGTGCGGGGGAGGGAGGAGGGGGGAGGAGGAGGAGGAGGAGGAGGAGGAGGAGGAGGCGGGGGTGGAGGCGAGGCCGAAGGTCTATGTGCGAGGCCATTCGACACTTCCGAGAATGACCCATACTACCCGCGAACGGCCTCGATTATTAGACCCAAGGGAACACGGTAACTTATCTTAACCTTTTCATTGGCTCTCTTCAAACTCACATTCAAACTAATACATTTTGTGAATCATTTTGGCGGGGGGTAGAAGATCGAGAGTCGGGTGGTCATAACCGTCTTCCCAATGGCATCTTGGGCGTTCGACCGGGCTTCACTACCCGGGTTCGTGTGGGTTGGCGAGGGAGATGCTCGCCGAGAGGTCTCGGTGATGTCGTTTGACCACTACACCCTCATGCCCCATGTCCAGGATCCGACTGGGCGGGTGTTCCCGAACAAGGCCGTCCGGGTGGTTTCTGAGTTTTGGGTGTGTTTTCCTATCAATAAATTATGTTTTCTGACTTAATTGGATTTGGCTCGTGTATTGACAACACTTTTATATGCAGGATTTCTACAGAGTTTTTTCGGGATACGAGGCGGCGGCGAATGACAACGCCATGTTCATTTGTCGGAAACTTGTCACGGATATGATTTACGAGTCCCGAGTCTCGCAAAACATGGTCTGGAAGGCTCAGCGACATGAGAAGGTCCGAAAATCGGACATGCGAAACCTCCGGCTCACTCCAGAATAATACATGGAGGCAAATATGCTCAATTCATTTTTCTTAGATTACATTTGCTTAATTTGATGTTTTTGTACGGTATGCACTTAATGACTTGTAGGTGCCTCAGTGGTGGTGTGCCGACCCGCCTCACGTTTGGAGGGCAATTGTGAGTTCGAGCCGGATTGGGAGGCAAAGCACCTCGAGCGCCGGGGGCAGCGTTTGAAGATGGCAGGTCCGCCACACCACCAAGGCCCCATTAACCTTCGCGAGTTCGGTCGTAGATGGGTACGTTTTTTATTTCTTTATTTTGATTTGTTGTTGTCTAACTCTCAATTATTCTAACACTCACTTTGTTGTTTTCTAACACCCACTTCGTTGTTTTCTTGCGGTCTCGGGCACATGAGGATCGGCCTTGCGGCGAGCTCCAGGCATATGGCATAGCACACAAGGGCAAGGCCAAGGCCGACGTCACCTTCAACGGGGACGACCCACCCGAGGCATACAGTAACCCGACAATCCAGTCCCGCATCACAAGGTACGTCACGACGGCAAGGGAGGTTCGTGGGCCAGACTTCGATCCAGTGACAGAGCCTCTTGATGGAGAAAGTGTCGTGAGGAGCGGAGAAGGCAGGATGCATGGACGGTACCATGTGGGTGCCGGTCTCCGGTTCCGTCCGCTATTCCGACGCTCGCGGCGGTTCGATCTCGAGATAGGGGCACGAGCTCGGCCCCGCCCATACATAGGCGGCCCATCGCTACGCGGACGTTGAACGAGCGGTTCCGGAGTTATTTCGTTGTCTTTGTCGTCCATTGATATTTACATTTGATTACTTTATATTCTAATTTTTGGATCAAATATTGTAGGCCCAACTTGCGGCGAGAGAAGGTCGAGCGGGAGGGCGGTAGAAGAGACGCAAAGGCAATCCAATGAGCAGGTGCGGCGGATGGCCGAGGTCCACCGAGAAGCGAGATGGAGGCATTACGGTCGGCCCACAATCAACGGTTTGCCTCCGTGCTTCGGTACTTGGAAAACCTTGGTCACGCGGTGGCACCACAGGTGCAACTCCCTCCACTACCGCAGGTGCAACTCCCTCCACTACCACAGGCGTTCTTTCCTCCACTCGCTTGACCGGCCGCTATTTCTCCGTGAGTTACTTTGAAACCTGCTATTTTTTCTAGTAGTGACCTAGACTGACTTCATACCAATGCTGAAAACCTTGTACATTCATTTATGTCAATTTGACCACGTGTCGTACGGCACCACATGACATGTGTCCGGCCATCGAGCCGTGAGAAGACATTTACTTTGGCCCGACCTTCGTGTTGTGGCTTTTCTTGCAGGTTCTGAATACCTCACAGTGCAGGGGAGGTGTTGTCGAAATTTCTAATTGACACTTTAAATTCTACGCAGGATCTATCGGCGACATCAAATGATGGGCCTGCAGCATTCGACGGGTCCCCGCCAGCTCAGCAGACTCCTTGGGGTGGGATGCAGTGGGTGCCACCTGGCCCGTGGCCGAGACCTGGCCTTCAGCAGCCTCACAGTTCGCAGGGGATGCCACAGGCGTCTGGGTGGGTCCCGTGACCACGGCGGCCGCCCACGGGGGGGGGGGGGGGGGGGGGGGGGTCGGGGTCCCAGTCGCCGCATGATCAGTAGGCGGACGAGTGAGTTCGTGGACTTAGCTACTTTTATTTGCATTTGGACATTTGTGACTTGCACTAGACCATTGTGACTTGTAGTTCGTGACTATGTGATGAATTTGTCGATTATGTGATCGTTGGTGGACTATGTGATGAATATATATGCATGTGATGAATATTATATGCCTGTGATGAATATTATAAATGCCTGTGATGATATATGTGATTTGTGTGAATATTTGAGGCTGCTGGGAAAAAGAAAAAAAGAAAAAAAAATTCTTCCGGAGAGCAAAATCCTTGCTCTCGGCGAAGGGGGCGCCCGGCCCACCGTGGGGGTACGGTCCTTCGCCGAGAGCGAGAAGGCAAGGCTCTCGGCGAAGACCCCCTTCGCCGAGAGCCAGATATTTGGCTCTCGGCGAAGAGCCCATCTTCAACGAGAGCCAGATATTTGGCTCTCGGTGAAGAAGTGGCCCCCACTCCTAACGGAGGGACGCATCTCCGCCGAGAGGATTCGGTGAAGCTCTCGGCGAAGGCCGCTTCACCGGTGGGGCGTCAACGTGTGACTTTCGCCGAGAGCTTCCTCTCGGCGAAGGCTTCAACGAGAGGGAAAGGGCCTTCGCCGAGAGGATCCCCGCTCTCGGCGAAGGCCCCGAATCCGCTCTCGGCGAAGGCCCCGAATCCGAGTAGTGTGGTATTTCTCATTTCTCGATTGTTTTTAATGTCAAGCAGTATCGACGCCATACAACCTTACCACTATGAGCACCTAAAAAAATTATGAGCCGACGAATTCTCGAGATTGATGCATCTCGCTATAGATGAGCACATCATCGATAATTTCTCGAGATTGATAAAATCACTGCTATTGCCTCGTATCGAGACGCACGTCGCCTACAACAGAAAGAAGCACTAGCTAAATCTTAAAATAAACCCAGAAAAATACAAGCGTAAGAACTCGAACCAGGGTGGACACAGATTCCACCACAAAACCATTTCTTGGTTTGATGACATACTCGCAATAGGGTCGGTACGCCCTGACCCACCTTCACTACAAGATCCTCGCACTTCTCTTTCTCAGATGTCACACTCACAAAGAAGCTGAAGTTGAACCTTCGAGGACATCAAAAGCGCGTCTAATCCTTCGAACACAACGACCATCAAATCCATCTCACCGGAGCCGATCGAGCCAGCTTCGTCGATCCCCCATGGCCCAGGCCCTGGCCATGGCAGCGCTGGGGCTGGCGCCGGCGCCTGTGGCGGTGGTGTCCCTGCAGTTCTGCACGCCGCGCACGGTGCCGCTGACCGTGACCAAGATGGCCATGAGCTTCTCTGGCGGCGACTTCACTGTCACGGGCGCTACCGGCGCCGTCGTGTTGCGCGTCGAGGGCGTCTGCTTCAGCGTAGGCAGACGCCGCGTGCTCCACGACGCCGGCGGACGGCCCATCCTCACCATGCAGGAGAAGGTAAATTGTAAATACACTAACACACAGAGGATCCGACGAGCCGGCATCTATTTGACTATCACGTTCTATAATCCGTTTTTATTCTTTTGTGGGCATGATTTGATTTTGTTGTACTACATACAGTAAAGTATGCCAATGGTTTTTTTTTCCCGAAAGAAAGTATGCTAATGGTTAATTCAATTAATAGATCCATCTGAATTAGTCACACCTTGTGTTTAATCTTCCTGATTACCATTTGAACATCTGAAGTGACGAGACTAAACTTTAGGCTCTACGAACGAAATACCCCCTTACTTCAACCAATTTAAACCAGCTAACTCCGTTTCATTCTAAAGTTGATGGCTCCTGTTCTGAACTGTGTACGTTGACATGTACAGTAAAAATTTTCAGGTACACTGATTGTGAAACAGAGTGTATGTGAATATGCATTATTGTGTTAAGAGCAACTCCACGAGACTAGCTAAATACAATTAGTTAGGTAAAATAAACAAAACTCAGTCAAATCGTGATCCAACAACCTCTTCATCAATGTCAGTTCGCTATCTCCCTCGACATGCTCTATCGTCCGCTCGTCAAAGGTGCTGAGCGAGTTAGCCTCGCCATTTCCCCTGCACCCTCATTCTCGATTCATGTGCGCTCCCTCGTGCTTGTCCCCTCGTATGCTCTCGTACCTGCGCGTGCTCTAGACCCACCGCGGGGAGGAGGAGCTCAAATGTCTTAGGGGAAGAATGAGGAGGTCGTGCGATGCTGGGGGAAGAACGAAGGAGCTCGCGAGGCACTGGGGGAGGCAGAGCTCACACTGCGCGATGAGTGCTTAACCCACCACGCCTGCAGCCTGCTAGAGCTGAATCTCGTAGCCCCCCCCGAACGCGCTAGAGGACTTAGTGCGCGACCGAGAGAGGAGAGGCGCCGCCAGCCGCTCAGGAGTGAGGGTGCGGTTCTCCTCTCTGCAGTCCCCGCACGCATGATTGTCTGCCGGTCGGGAGGGAGAGGGAAAGGTGGAGGAAGCGCGGTCGGCCAACGTCCGGAAGAGGAGGTGGTGGTGGAGGGGAGATGGTGCCGACTGGGATGGGAACCCGGGGAGGGGAGGAAGCGCGCCCGGTAGTTCGTAGGAGGAGGAGGAGGAGGAGGATGAGGAGGGGAGCTAGTGCCAGGATAAGGACTGGGGGAGGAGGAAGATGAGGAGGGAGAGCCCGAGAGGGAGAGGACAGGAGACGTCGGGAGAGTGAGGAGTATGAGGATATAGAGTGGAAGGTAGGGGATGTCGAGTGGGCCCCACAGGTCATTCAGTGTGAAGGGGTGGTTTGATTATGGATAACTATATAAGATTTAGAGAGGCCGTTGGTTTACTCTATGATTATGGTGTTCTTTATTTTTTACATACCTTCTAAAACTCTAAATTTAGTTAGAATTATGGTGCCCTTCATGGATCTAATTTTCCGAGAGAAGTGAATCTGTGGTTAGAAGTAACTCTTTTATATTCTCTAGCGTAAACTCTTAAAATCAGGATGGATAATGTCTTCACAAAATAAAAGCTACATTTTCCAGAAACCAACCTCTAAGTTCATTTTAGAGAATCACTTTAAAAATTAGCAGAGAATTACTTCTCTCTAAAAAAATGTTAGGCAAAGCTCCTACTGAAATCGGCACAGCACCAACTTTGAGAGCATACCAGTGCAAACACACCAAAGTACACTAATTATGCATCACCTCACAAAAGAAATATCTCATTATTTGCAGGTATTTAGCATGTATGGAAAATGGAAAGTGTTTAGAGGGGATAGCACAAGTCCACGTGATTTGCTCTTCACTGTGAAGAGAACATCAATTTTTCAAGTGAAGACAAGTCTGGGTGTCTTTTTGGCTCGCAACACTTCAGAACAGGTATGTGATTTCAAGGTCAAGGCGAGCTATTTCGAGAGATCTTCTGCCATCTATCGTGGCAACTCAAATACCATGGTTGCTCAGGTGAGCGCAATAATATCTCAAGTTTCTAATTGTATTTCAAAGTTGTAACATATTTTAGTAAACATGTCTGTCATTTGGTACTGCAGATGGAACGTAAGTTCAGTGTGACAAATGTACTGCTTGGAAAGGACACATACTGTGTTAAAGTGTTTCCTAACATTGATCATGTATTTATTGTGGCTCTTACTGTGATTCTGGACGAGGTTCATCGGTATCGATCCAAATGAAGACCACACCATGTGGCAAACTCGAAATTTACATCTAGTAGCTAATTCCGGGTAGTTCTAGGTGTGTTGTAGTTCCAAATGTGTTTGATTAGGTTGTGGTAGTGAAAAAGTTGTTGTGAGCAGTGATTTATGGTAAAATCTATGGTGAGCTGTAAGAAAACCAATAGCCATTTGGTTGGAACAGACGTGGCTTTTGAAGAAATTGTTGTTAGTGGGCCTCAAATGCCATCCGTGACCCACATGTCAATCTTCTAGACACATTTCTCGTTTTTCCCTGCACATATCAACATCTCCTTCATTCTGTGCTGCAGCTTCCCCTGCACATATCAACATCTCCTTCATTCTGTGCTGCAGCTTCCTCTCCACTGCTGGGGACGCAACTTCCTCCTCGCCGTCGAGGACGCGACCACCACTGTAACCGTAGAGAAGGGGGAATCATTCATATATAGGTTAGGGTGTCTAGCATGCGGGTGAAGGAGGAGCACTAGTGCCCCCACTGACGTTGCACCTCCGTGGGGGTGGGGTGTTGGGGAATTCGGGAAAACCCGTCACCCTCGAAACGTTGAGTTTAACAAAGTTCTCGAAGCATGTTTTTCGGGAGTAGGGAATTCACGATTCTCGGAAGCCGGAACCTCGCGAAGCCTTGAATTCGCGAATGTGCAAAGTTCGGGAATCTTGATTCGGTGAAGAAGTGGAGTCACGAACATGCGGAAGCCGGAATCTCGAACCGTCGATGGCCCGAACTTCGGAGAACGGCTAGTTCGGGAAAGCCGTTGAAGACGCGAAGACATTCACGAACCAGCCGAGAAGCGAAGGCCGGTTCGGGAAGCGTTGAAGACACCTGTTCGGGAGTTTCACGCAAAGACATTCACGAACCGGGGGGAGAAGCAAAGTCAAAGTTGTCGTCCCAAAAAGTCCGGGTTTAGAGTGTGAACTAGTGGCAGATTTGTAAATATGTTAGATGAAAAAGACAATCCTGTATGCGTTCACACTAGGAATATTTTCTGAGGCCAAGGGTGTTATTGGTATGTAAAAGTCCCTTCGTCTCCCTATAAAAGGGGGCGTGAGGGCACGTGTAAACGGATTCAGACTTTTTTGGAACTTGTGCTACTTGCAGAGGGAATCACGATCTCTTTGCGCTCGACCTTGAACTTGAACGTGTTGAGAACTCTCACTTGTGTTAGGGTAGTCATCCGAATTTTTCGGGTAACCCCCCAACATTGGCGCCCACCGTGTTCCGGCCCGAAAAGAAGCTCACGATGCCACCTCAAAAGAAATCCAAGAAGAATGCTCCAGCACAGGCAAACCAGGATGATCGCCTTCCTACCCAAGGGAATGAAACCTCGTTTATTCCTGAATGCTCGAACGTAACAGACCAACAATGAAGAGAAAAGCTTGAAGCCCTCATGAAGGCAAGAGCAGAAAAGACAGCTCACATCCAAGAACAGCCTGCCGAACAGCAAGAGTTCGAGAATGTGGATGCTGACGATGATTCCATAGACAGAGAGCTAGCCATGGTCCACCAAAAGATACAGCAGCTACAGAAAGACAAAGAAAAGTTCGCGGCTCGGTTGCGGGCGAAGAGAAAAATCTCCGATAAGCTAGAGCGGTCGAACAAAGCAAAAGAGCGAGATACAAGCAATACGGAAAGAAATTGACGAAATGAAAGAACAAGAGAACGACTCCCCGTGGCAAGAGTCACCGCATCGAACCCTGCGCGCCCGCAAGAGAATCCCCGAAAGAAAACTTTTTCGCGGGAAACGGAGTCTCACACTTCGTGGATTCCGAATCGCCGTCGTCAATAGGGCCGCAAACAAGCACCTTGGCCGCCGAAGTTCAAGCCTCGTCTCTCTTCCCAAGTACAATGGCTTCGGAAACTCCAGGCGGTTTCTCATGAGATACGAGTCGGTGTGAACTCGGCGAGAGGAGATGATGTTGCGGCGGCCAAATCCTTCATCATAGCTTGCGAAGGACCGATCGAATTGGTACTCACTGCCGCCTCCACACTCGATCTACAAAGTCGGGTAGATCTCAAAACAAAGTTCATGCAAGCGTTTCGCATTTTCCATGACACAACGGTACCGAAGCCTCGGATTTGTACAAGCGCAAGCGAAGGACGGAGAACCATCGCGGAACTTCGTGAGAAGGTTCATGCAACGAGAGGTCTCGGATCCCCGACGCCGATGACAAGACAACGATCAAGGCACCGATCAAAGGTCTCACCCCGGGGCCAACGGCTTCTCACCTCACAAGAAAGAAGCCTCGAGACAGGTTGAAGAACTATTTCGAGAATTGGAAGATTACATTCTGTCTGATGACGACCACCGCAAGAGGGTAGCTGAACGGAACGAGGCAAGACGGGGCAACAGAGATATGACCGGCGGGCACCACCCCAAAGCATCCACGAAACGTAAACAATGTTGGAAACTCGCAGCCACAACAAGACAAAGAAAGCCAAGCACCGGGGGGAGGATTCAATCCCGGAGGAAGAGGGAGAGGCGAGAGGACCCTCGGGACTCACGAACCACAACCCAAAAGACCCTCACTTCTATTGCCGGTATCATGGGAGAGGCCACAACACCGAAGGGTGCCCGGAAACAAAGAAGAACATGGCAAGAATTCAAGCAAGAAAAAGCACTAATGAGCATTGCATCCTCCATGCCAAGCCGGCTTTGTCCGAACCTACGGCGCCGCAATTCGCGAATCCACGGTCGAGTTCCGTCTCGGTTCGAAGAATTCCCACGGCCACAATCGGCACGGCAGCCATCGCAACAATTCTTCCCTCAATCGCAAGCGATACGGTCAATCCGAAGCAACCACAACCCATTCGGGAAATCTTGCCACCGCCCCCGAAAGTTCGTCGAGGCCTCGGTCAAGTTCGAGACCTCGGAACTCCAAGGCACCGCCATCGTTCGGGACTATTATGCCAATCACGGGTGGATCCGCTATGGAATTCGAGACCAAGAAGTAGAGAAGCAATTACTTCGGATCCGTGAACACCATCATCAATGATGGCCCACCGCGCGCCGGAATGGGCAAAGGTGCCAATCACCTTTACGAGAAGAAGATTTCGGGCTAAAATCGCGATTCATAATGACGCCATGGTTATCGAGGTCAATATTGCTGGGTGGGTCATAGGAAAAGTCCTAGTTGACAACGGGAGTTCGGCGGATATCCTGTTCCTGAAAACATTCGAGAAAATGAACCTGAGTCAGCATATGCTGGACCCACCAGAGTACCCATTGCAGGGATTCGGAGGAAAGCCCATCAAGCCGGTGGGAAAAATATCACTCCCAGTTTCTTTCGGAGATCTCGAGAATGCCAGAACGGAGAGCCTCACCTTCGATGTAGTTGACATATATCACCCATACCTCGCGATCTTCGGCAGAGGTTTCATGAATAAGTTTGATGCTGTCATAAGACAACAGTTCCTATTCATGAAGATGCCCGCGCCCAAAGGGGTTATCACGGTGTTCGGCAATCGGCGGGGAGGCCGGGAACATAGAAAAAGGCCACACGCCCGGCCAAACAAATGTGTACCGGCGAAAGCAAATGTCGATGAGAGGAAGGAAACCTATGAAGAGCCTAAGCGGGACAAAGAGAAAAATGAGATAGCATCGGAAGATGAAACAAAGAAAGTGTATTTGGATGACATGCCCGACGGAAGCGGTCATAATAGGGGCGAACCTCGGCGCCGAAGAGGACGGTGAACTTATACGATTCCGAATAGAAACAAGGATGTTTTCGCATGGTCGGGTAGGACTTGCAAGGTGTTGACAGAGACATAATCGAACATGCCCTGGAAACAGATGACAAAATACCACCCAAGAAGCAAAAACTTCGGAAAATGTCTGACGAAAAAGTCAAAGCAGTGGAAGCAGAAGTTCAGAGGTTGCGGGATGCCCGGGTAATCGGAGAGGTCAAGTACCCGGTCCGGTTAGCCAACACCGTGCCAGTTAAGAAGAAAAATGGCAAATGGAGAATGTGTGTGGATTTCACCGATCTGAACAAGGCGTGCAAGAAGGACGATTTTCCCTTGGAAAGGGTAGACAAAATCGTAGATGATGCGACCAACGGTGAGATGCTTTCGCTCTTGGATATGTTCTCCGGGTATCATCGGATCGGGGGTTCGCAAAGAGGACGAAGAGAAGACAAGTTTCATCACTCCTTTCGGAACATTTTGTTTCGTGAGAATGCCGAGGGGCCGAAGAACGCAAGATGCACGTTTTCGAGGATGATAGCAATAGTACTGCACCGACAAATTCGGAGAAACATTTTGGCATATGTGGATGACATAGTTGTCAAAAGTGTTCGGAGGAAAGACCATATCGGTGATGCGGCGGAAACATTCGCGAACATGAGGGCAAAGCAAACTTAAAGCTAAATCCGGAAAAATGTGTGTTCGACATTCATAAGGGGAAAGTTCTTGGATGCCTAGTTTCAACAAAAGGCATCGAGGCAAACCACGACAAAATAAAGGCTCGATGGAAATGCAAGAGCCAATCTCGGTGAAAGATGTTCGAGAAGTTGACGGGGAGAGTGGCCGCCCTCAACGCATTTATTCCCGAGCCGCGAGAAAGAAGTTTCTTGTTCTTCCAAGTCCTCGAAGTGCCAAGAAATTCCGGTGGTCCGAACCTCGAAGTAGGCCTTTCGCGAACTAAAGAATTACTTGTCCACCATGACCAAACTCGTCCTCCCGAACCAAAATCTCCCCTTCGCCGTATGTGTCCACATCAAATTCGGCGGAAGCGCGGTGTTGGTACGGGGAAAAGGAAGAAGAAGGAAAGCTCGGGCAAATTCCCGTATACTTCGCCCTCCGAAGCATTGTACGGTTCCAAGGTTTTCTATTCCGAGCTGGAAAAGATCGCGTATGCGGTCATCATGGCGACGAGAAAGCTAAGGCATTACTTCGAGGGTCACAGAATAAGAGTCATCACCAACCCGGCCGCCGAATGATTTGTTCGCAAATAGGGAGGCATCTACCCGAATCATCAAGTGGGGTGCCGAACTTTCCGAGTATGTGGTAGACTTCGAGAGAAGAAGTGCAATAAAATCGCAAGTTCTGGCAGATTTTGTCGTCGACTGGACCTCACCCACCCAGAACCCCGACGAAAATATACCCGAACCTTGGATAGTGCAGTGTGACGGAGCATGGTGTTACGGGGGGGGGGTGGAATTTCGGTACGTTGTAACGTCTCCGACGGGCGTGGTCATAAGATACGCAGGCGCGGCTCGTATTCGTGAACAATGAACATTCCACGAACAATACAACGAGAATACGAAGCTCTCTTGTTGGCACTAAGAAAAATGAAAGCCTTAGGGCAGCGGACCTTCATCATCGAACGGATTCGAAAGTGATCCGGGAACATATTGAGAAGGAAAGTGAGGCCGGGAACCCGAGTTCTCATGAAATATCTCGAGAAAGTCAGAGAAATGGAAAAACACTTCAGAGGGTATTCAGTCCAGCATATCCCAAGGGATGACAACAATGAGGCGAGACAAATTGGCGAAGGCGGCGGCAGAGAAATCAAGAGCTACCACCAGATGTGTTTTTCGAAATCATCAGAGAGCCCTCCATCAAAGATTCGAGGGCCCAAATCGTGAATGTAGTGGAAATTCCAGACTGGAGAGCAGAAATCATGGCTTATCTCAGAGGGCATTACGAACCACAAGACGAACTGGAGGAAAAGAGATTAAAGCAAAGGGCTCGAGGCTATGCAGTAGTAAATGGAGAATTGTACAAATCAGGAGTCACTGAGCCTTGGCTGCGCTGCATCACCTCCGAAAAAGGTCGGGAACTTCTGAAAGAAATTCACAGCGGATTTTGTGGGGCACACATAGGCACCGAGCTTTGGGCGGTAAGGCGATAAAGCAGGGATTCTATTGGCCCACCATAAACATTGATGCCAAGATGCTGGTTCGGCAATGTGAAGCATGCCAGAAGACGGGAAATCAACAGAATCCGCCCTCAATGCCGGTTCACCTAATTCCTCCAACTTGGCCTCTGCGGAGGTGGGGAATGGACTCCCGTTGCCCGGCGGCTCAAGGCAAGCGCCGATTTGCGGGCGTCGCGGTCGATCATTTCACGAAGTGGGTAGAGGCAAAACCACTCGCGAATGTCACGAAGGCAACGGTCCGAAATTCTTTTGGCGAACATAGTCCGCGGGTTCGGAGTTCCTAGAGAGCGACAGTTGACAATGGCAAACGGTTTGACCGCTACACCTTCAAAGAATACTTGCGAGAACCTTAGGCACACGAGCGAGGTTTTCATCGGTATATCATCCACGATCCAATGGTGCGGTCGAAAGAGCCAATGGATTGATTTTTTCGGGAATCAAGAAATGTTTGTTTGATCGAGAAAAAGGGAAAGTGGGTGGATGAACTTCCGAAGGTGATGCGGTCTCACAACACCACGGTTTCAAGGGCAACGGGTTTCACACCTTTTCGCCTACTTTTCGGGACCGAGGCTATGACACGGAGGAGATCAAGAACGAAAGCATGAGAGTCCGAAAGGAAAAGAGATAGAGGAAATTGATAAAAAGGTGAAAAAAGACATGATCGAGCCGACAATCCTTGAAGCGGCGGAAAACATTGAAAAATACCGAGGAGAGAGACAAGGGCATGGAGGGATAAAAAGGTGGTCCGAAAGGACATTAAAAGCGGTGATCTTGTCTTGAAAAGAAAGAAAAATTGGGAGAACCGGGAAAACTTCATGAGTCTTGGGAAGGGCCTTACATAGCCGGGGAAACGGATATGCCGGGGGCTTTTTGCCCGATGGAGCGGACGGCGAGGAGCTGCCGTATTCATGGAATGCCGACGGACCTAAAAAGGTATTATCCATGAAAATCCTAGTTGTAGATAGATGTAACATGTAGTAGTTTTTCGATTTTTGTAAATTTGTACTTTAGAAAACTAAAAAAATGCGAATCACGTGTCTATAAGTGATTTCGGCACAAAAATTAGTTTTACTTCTTCTAGTCGCATTAGAATAAGAAGGACCATACTCTTTTCCTTGCAAAGGGGGCTCTAAATCAAGAGGCAAGGTTTTTAACGAGGCGGATCCTATGTAAATACTCTTTATGATATATATATGAAAAGAGTCTTCCCCCAAATTGCGTATCTCTAGAATTCCATCGTGAAAAAAGAAAAGTTCGTGAGAAAAGGCTTCGTGATAGCCGAATTCCATCGTGAAAAAAGAAAAGTTCGTGAAAAAATGCTTCGTGATAGCCGAGAATTCCATCGTGAAAAAAGAAAAGTTTGTGAAAAAAGGCTTCGTGATAGCCGAATTCCATCGTGAAAAAAAGAAAAGTTCGTGAAAAAGGCTTCGTGATAGCCGAATTCCATCGTAAGAAAAAAAAGAAAAAGGTCGTGAAAAAGGCTTCACGATAGCCAAAATCCCATCCATCAAGGGATTCCCACCAAAGAGGCCTGAGACAACAACAAGTTGTGGCCCAGAAAATCCCATCCATCAAGGGATTCCCACCAAAGAGGCCTGAGACAACAACAAGTTGTGGCCCAGTAAATCCCATCCACGAAGGGATTCCCATCAAAAATTTGTACGAAGATTTCGAGAAAATGAATGCCTAAGGGGCTACTTGTAGGTTTTTACTTACTGAGGATTGTTGAAAGTTATTCAAACATCATCGTTGTAAGAAAAGGGCAAGGGGCTCGTTCGGGAATCACGAAAGCCTTGGTTGAAGCAGGCGAGGGTTGTTGTATCAACCGAGGCAAGTGCGCCGATCGGGTCAAGTCCACAAAATTCGAAACAAATTTTGTCGACTTGCGCAATAGCAATGGAGGTTCACAAAAAACTAAGGAAGACTTCTCCTAGAAAGATACGCTAGAAATTCGTGAATAGTAAGATTCGTGAACCTGCCATCTAGTTTTCATGCGAAACGGCAAGGTGGGGGAGGGTGACGTTTTTTCAAGAAAAAACGTATTTACTGCCTTATTCGCATAAAAACTTCCGAACAGTTCCTCGATAATTACAACACTCGGTGCAAAATTCAAAACGAAAGCTCTACAACATGTCCCGGTTTACAAACATTGTCTTCGGTACCGTATCCGGCGTAGGCGAAGTCGACGCATCGGCTAAGGGGCTAAGGGGCTCCATCTTGGGAACCTTCGCGGACAGCGGAGTAGACGACGCGGAACGAATCTTCTTACGAAATAAGAAAAACGAGGAGAGATCAAAACAACCTATAGAAAATTTAAGCGAGGCCTCAAGCCAAAAATCGGAAAAATCTTGTTCGGGATGTGCTCGCTTGAACAGATGCCACGCTTCACCACTAACGAACATACTATCCCGATGAATTCGCGGTGGTAGCACGTCGCGCGAGGCCCGGCTTGCGGGACTGCGCGCGGTTAAAATATACAAAACATTTGTTCGAGGAAAGTTTGATGAATCTACATGAATGTACAACCAATCTCGAATTCACCCAAAAGTTCAGACATATCGTTCAGTTTGTAACATCCACCTTCGGCGAATCTTCCTCTCGTTCGGGGACCTGTTCGCCGTCATTGCCATCATCGCTGCTGCTGCCACCTGAGCCGTCTTCCTCGGACTCGCTCGAACCCTCGCCGGAGGTCGATCCTTCGGGAGACGCGGCGGTGCCCTCTCGGTTCTCCTCTTCGTTCAGCTGAGAAAGGAAGGCAAAAGTGAAGAAGGTTTAAGAAACTGAAACATCTGCGATAAATATGAGTCACGAAATCGGGCAAAAGAAACCAGCTCAGCAAGCTTTTCTTGCGCAATGGTCTTAACAACGTCCTTCCCGCTGGTTAGCCAAAACTCCCTCGCGAACTTGATCTTGATGGCTTGAACGTCGGAGTTGGCTCGAAGTATCGCGGTACTAGTAGCGCTGGGGAATTGAGAGAGATTCGTGTGAAACTTCTCCAGGTCGACACAGTCATAATCGTGAAGAATCTTCAAGATACTCTCCACAGAGAAAGCAACAGCGAAGTTGCTGGCGCCGGAGATCACCTCAGTAAGGGCCTTGAACTCGGCCTCCAACCAATCCATGAAATCGGGAATATCGATGTCATCCGGAAGAGGGGCTGGGCGAACACCGTACTCATTCAAGGACTTCTGGTACTCCACATAGAGCGAGTTTCGGCTTTTTCGAGTCTCCGAAGTGTTTTTCTTCGAGGCTTCACCTTGTTCCGCCAACGCCTTCTCAAGATCCACGATTTTGCGATCCTTTGCGCTCGGGGACTTGGCGAGGCCGGCATTGTTGATACGAAGATCCTCGGCGGTTTTCGTAGCTCGCTCTCGCTTCTCCCGAAGTTTTTCAATCACACTCGAGGTCATCCTCATGAGATTTTCGAACCTTTTCAAGCTCTTTCCGGACCGTTCGAGCGTTGCCTCCGCGACCTTCTTTTCATCGTGACTTATCTTCAACGCCTCCGCCGGTTCGGCAACCTTTTTCTCGAGTTCCATGTTCGCGGATTGCGCGAGGGCGAAGTTACGCTCCAATTCCTTCGACTTCGGGAAAAGTTGTTCATTAATCTTCTCTTGCTCGCCGAGCCGCTCTATAGCAACCTTCCCAAGCATGGAGTGCTTGAGGGCATAATCCTCTTGAAACCGTGCAAGCTTTGAAGGAGAGTAAGAGTGCGAGAAGATTCTTGAAATCCGAAAAATTCGAGGAGTAAGCCGCGGACCAAGAGTCAACAATTGTGAAACATATGAAAAGGTAGTGAGAAGGAACGAACCTTGCTTAGAAAAGCGCCGCATGGTGACTTGTTTAGTCGAACCGAAGAAGTTTTCTCGCGAAGCGAAGGACCGGTTTCGAGACACCGTGAGGCCCCCTCTCGGAGTTACGGGTAGCTTCTTCGGGTCGCTCTGAGGCCTCCTCTCCTGTTTCATCAACAATTGCGGACGATTTCCACAGAGTTAAAAACTTGGACGTCTTGCTCCCAATGCCAGTTGTCTCGAAACCAACACGCAATAGCTTGCCGCGATGAGACGTACCAAAGCTTTTGTTAAAAGCGGCTAAGGAAGGAGAGGGAGCCTGGTCTTCGGGGACAATCTCCCGAACTTCAACCAAAGGGACATGTTCGGTAGGATTGTCTCCCCTTTGAATAGTGAGCTCAAGATCCTGGGCGAATTCGGAGGAGGCTTGGTCAGCGGCGGGGACTTCAAGACGCGGGAGCTTCGTCGGCGGCGGGGGACTCGGTGGGGACGACGGCGGCGGCAACAACGGACTTCTCGACCGCGGCGGGGGATGTCTCCTCCCGAACTTCGGGGGACAACATCCGAAAAGGAAACAACATCCACGAATTCATTCTCGGAACCGGATGGACAAGCTGTCTCGAAAGTTAAATAGTGGCCGGATGAAAACACCTTTAAGGCTATCCGTCTCCGCGAAGGTGTCGTCGTCGAAGGCGGAGGGGACTCGCCGAACGCCGGAGGAAGAAATTTTCTTCACGACCTTCTTTGGTTTCTTGCGGCTCATGCGGGCAAGCCCCGAAGCGACTTGGAGTTCGGCGTCCGAAGTCCGAAGTTCGGAGGTCTTTCGTTTCCGCTTCGACGATTCTAGCGATCTAATCATCAAAGGATTGACTCCCGAAGAGGCCCCCTCGGCGGCGGGCGACGAGCCTCGCTTCGACGACCTTTTCGGGGAGCGTTGATTGGGGCGGGCCGAGCAACCGGCCACGGCAACGGCGGGAAGTTTCAATTTGGGACCGGGGCCTCGAGAGCCGGAAAATTTGTCGCCACAAACTTCCGAAAAGATGCGGTTGATCTTCTTCTTATGCCTCACAGGGCCTTATATGCCTTGTACTCGTTCATGGTATATTCGCCTACCATGACGTTAACCTTTTTCTCTACTTCGTCCATAAAGTCCTTGGCACTGCCGCCTTCGCGGAGCTTGATGCCGAACTTCGGGAAAGGCACCTTCCGGTCGACCCAATTGACGTTGTAATACACGAGTTCGGCGGGGGACCAACCGTTCGAGATAGGCCGGACCCGCGCGGCAACGAATTCTTCGATAACATCACGGCCGCCAAGTATGGTGCCGACCGGATGAAATGCACTCTCACAGCTCCTGATTCCCACGGCCCGCTGGTTGTACTTCCCTACATTCACCGCGGCAAGAGGCGCGATCGGGCATGACGGCTTCGGCACATCGACCTTCAAATAAAACCAGTAAGATTTCCAATCGTCGGTAAGGTTGGACTTGCAGCAAGGAGCGATCCGGATTCGGGTGATTCCTTGTCGGGTGTTCGACGTCGCGTATTGAAGGTGCAAGCACGCGTGCTCGACCGTGGTAGAACCGCCCATCTTCACCTTTGACAACTTCGGGGATGATCACCGGTTCGAAGAATGCGGTGAAAGCATCGATGCTAGGGGCTAACTCGAAGGTCTTCAAAATCCGGATAAACTTCGACACTTCAAGGAAGGATGTCGGAGAAAGCCGGTGGATCTTCACCGAAAATGCGTCGAGAATAGCCGGCGGGATGGGGTCACAAGGGAACCTCGGCCCACGGATGAAGAAATCCCGAAATACCACAATCTCTCCGTCCTTAGGAGTTGGAATCAGCTCATCAAGTGGGGCACGCCCAGCGCCAGGGGAGAAGAATCCGGCCTTCTCGTACTCACGAATCGTGTTGCTTGTCACCTTCGACTCTCCGAAGGCGAGTGAGGGTGGCAGCGGGCCGGAGGTCCTTGCCCTGATCAGATCGTCGACACCGGCATCCACATCTCCGATGTCTTCGCCGCCGTCAGACCGAACCTCCCCATCTTCGCGACTACGGGAGCCGCCGGGCGAACCGGAATCTTCGGCCGGTGTAGTATGCTCCGCGCTTTCGGCAGAATCGGGTCGAGTGGAAGACCGACCGCAACGAGCTCTTCGTTAGTCATAGGTCTAGCCGTGCTTTTAACTCGAGCCACCTAACCAACGGATACGAACGAGTTAAGAATAACATTCGAGAATAAGCCTTGCGAAATCGCGACAAGACATTACAACGAAGTTTAACGACTAACAATTGACAAAAGAAAGATGAAGGGATACCTTAGAGAAGTGTGAACAAGACCCGGAGCTCGGGAACTTTTTAGCAGAAGCTCGGATTCCGCGAAGAAAGAGAGTTACACGAATCGTAAAAAGCCGGAGAGCTGTAAAATTTTTTAACAGACGAGGGCGGCTATTTATAGGGCCGGGGAGGGGTAGTTCCGCGAAACGCACCTCGATTTAACCGTCCTTGGCTCCCGGGCGACGCGTGTCCCCTCCGACGTTCCGAGGGTGACTTTTTTTACTAAATTTCCGAAGAATTCGTGGAATCGGATCGTCGGAGTCAACCCGCTTCCCCGAGGGGCTAGTGTTGGGGAATTCAGGAAAACCCGTCACCCTCGAAACGTTGAGTTTAACAAAGTTCTCGAAGCATGTTTTTCGGGGAGCGGGAATTCACGATTCTCGGAAGCCGGAACTCGCGAAGCCTTGAATTCGCGAATGTGCAAAGTTCGGGAATCTTGATTCGGTGAAGAAGTGGAGTCACGAACATGCGGAAGCCGGAATCTCGAACCGTCGATGGCCCAAACTTTGGAGAATGGCTAGTTTGGGAAGCCGTTGAAGACGCGAAGACATTCACGAACCATTTCGAGAAGCGAAGGCACGTTCGGGAAACCGTTGAAGACCCCGTTCGGGAGTTTCACGCGAAGACATTCACGAACCGGGGGAGAAGCAAAGTCAAAGTTGTAGTCCCAAAAAGTCCGGGTTTAGAGTGTGAACTAGTGGCGGATTTGTAAATATGTTAGATGAAAAAGACAATCCGTATGCGTTCACAACGGGAATATTCTTCCGAGGCTAAGGGTGTTATCGGTATGTAAAAGTCCCTTCGTCTCCCTATATAAGGGGGCGCCGGGGCACGTGTAAACGGATTCGGACTTTTTTTGGAACTTGTGCTACTTGCGAGAGGGAATCACGGTCTCTTTGCGCTCGACCTTGAACTTGAACGTGTTGAGAACTCTCACTTGTGTTAGGGTAGTCATCCGAATTTTTCGGGTAACCCCCCAACATGGGGTACGGGGCCCTATGCCACGTTCGCCTCCATGTGACCCAACCCAACATGATGGTGTGGTTTTTTTCGGGGGGGGGGGGGGGGGGGGACTTTGAACGCAACAGTTGCTGGTGGTGGTCCGCAACGGAGGTGGTGGCAACCATGAGGAGGAGGAAGTTGGGGCATTCGGTGGTGTCGCCACGACTATCAGCTCCTCTCACTCAGTGGCAAGCTTCGACAGGCGAGGGGCACCACCGTGTGGAGTAGGGGTGGTAAAGGGGTATCTAATTTAGCGTAGCAAATTTAAGAATCATGTCATAATACTATACTAATTTGAGATAAAAAATAATGGGTTGAGTTGGATTGTAAATAACTAATGAGGCTATCATCTATTACCACCCCTGGTTGGGAGAGGAGGGGCTCGGAGAGGTGGAGTGGCAGCGTCGACCCCAAGTTGCGCCGATGTCAAGAGAGGAGGGGACTAGGAGCCGCGGGACCGACTAGGAGATGAGGGTGGGGGTGGTGGGGGGTTGTTCTGGAGAAGTAGAGTGGCGCCAACCGAGTGGTTAGAGTGCTCGCGGGTGGGAGGATGACATGCAGTCGGAAGGTAAACAAATATTGTTATAAACTCGGATCGGGCATTCATTTCTGATATTTCTTTGTCCCTTTCTTTCGATCCACTTGAATTGAGTTGAGAAGGATTAGTCATTTAGAATGAATCGAAGATCCAAGAAAGTGGAACAATGAAAAAAAGAAACATTAGTCTTGATCTATTATATGTTTTCCCTCTTCTTTTCCCCTCTTGATCTGGAAGCAACAAAGAGGAAGATGGGGAAAGAAGATGAGGTGGAGGAAGATGATCGGTGGTCCGGTGGAAGAGGAGGAAAGTCTTGTCTTGCCTGCATTGGGCCCTTGAAATGGGCAAACCACCCAGTCCATATTTCTATGCTCTGGCCTCTATGTTTCAGCCTCTGACCAGGCTGAACATACGAGTTGGCTTTAGCCCACTCACTGGGCTGGACAAAGAAAACAAAATTTTATTTTTTTGGGATATTGCATTCTTACCCTTATTTTAAACCTCAATTGTGATATTACTCTCACTTTCTTGCACATTGCATTTTTACCCCTACTTTCGGAAAACGAAGCTCTCGTTTGCCCGTACTCTTAACTCTGTTAGTTCAATTTGGATTCAACAAATAAAACAAATAGAAAAACTCTTCATAATAAGACGAAAAGACCCAAATACCCCTCGTCTCTTCTACCCATCCCTTACGGCCTTACCCCAGGCATCTCTCTCACGAGTCTCACCTGACCCTTATGACCCTTATCCACATCGAACCCTAGCGGTGGATCGCGCGGGGCAATGCAAGGGGAGTTGCGGCACTTGCAAGAGTGAGAGAAGTGGCGAGCTGCAACGCACACAGAGGCGAGGGGAGCGGCGGGTGGTGTGTGTGGGGGGGGTTAACCGAAAAATTCGGAAGAGTCCCCGAACACGCGAGGGAAAGAAAGAGTTCTTAGCACGTTCAAGCACCGAGTAAGAGCACGGAGAGACCGTAATCCCCTCCGTAGATTGCACAAGTTCCCAAAAAATGCGAATCCGTTTACACGTGCCCTCGCGCCCCCTTTTATAGGGAGATGAAGGGACTTTTACATACCGAAAACACCCTCGGCCCCGAGAGAATATTCCTAGTGTGAACGCATACAAGAATGTCTTTTCATCTAACATATTTACAAATCCGCCACTAGTTCACACTCTAAACCCGGACTTTTTGGGACAACAACTTTGACTTTGCTTCTCCGTCGGTTCGTGAATGTCTTCACGCGTAACTCCCGAACCGGGTCCTCGACGGATTCCCGAATCGGCCTTCGCTTCTTCAACGGTTCGTGCATGTCTTCGCACGTGACTTCCGATCCGGGTTCTCGACGGCTTCCCGAATCGACCGTCCTCCGAAGTTCGTGCCGCCGCCGGCTCGAGGTTCCGGCTTCCGCATGTCCATGACCCCCATTTCTTCACCGAATCAAGATTCCCGAACTTCACACATTCGCGAATTCGAGGCTTCACGGAGTTCCGGACTTCCGAAAATCGTGAGTTTCTCCCCCCCCGAACGACATGTCTCAAGAACTTTGTCAAACTCAACGTTTCGAGGGTGACGGGTTTTCCTGAATTCCCCAACACTAGCCCCTCGGGGAAGCGGGTTGACTCCGACGATCCGATTCCACGAATCCTTCGGAAATTTAGTAAAAAACGTCACCCTCAGAACGTCGGAGGGGACACGCGTCGCCCGGGAACCCTAGAATGGTTAGATCGAGGCAGGTTTCGCGGAACTACCCCTCCCCGCCCCTATAAATAGCGGGTTGCCGCTGTTAAAAAATTTTACGGCCTTCCTGCTCTTTTGCGATTCGTGGATATTTCTTGCTCGCGGAATTTGGTCTTCTCGTCGAAAAGTTTGCGAACTTCCGGCTCTCTTCGCATCTCTCTAAGGTACTATCTTATTTTTCTCTCGTTCGGTTCTTACTTGTCATACTTTGCTGCGGTGGTCTACCCCCGGTACCGTAGAATGAATGTGGAGGCGCAAAGTGAATACCAATTCGATCGGGTCCTTCGCAAGCGATGATGAAGGATTTGGCCAATGCGACATCGTCCCCTCCCCGCCGAATTCACAGCTGATTCATATCTCATGAGGAACTGCCTGGAGTTTCCGAAGCCGTTGTATTTAGGGAGAGAGACAGGCTTAAACTTCGGCGGCCAAGGTGCTGTTTGCAGCCCAATAGACAGCGGAGATTCAGAATCCACGAAGTGTGAGACTCCATTTCCCGCGAATTTTCTTTTGGGGGTTCTCTTGCTGGCCCAGCGTTCTGGTGCGGTGACTCCTGCCACAGGGAACTGTTCTCTTGTTCTTTCATTTCATCAATTTCTTTCTGTATCGCTTCGATTTGCTCTTTTGCTTTGTTTAGCTGCTCTAGCTTTTCAGAGATTTTTCTCTTCGCCTGCAATTGAGCTGCGAACTTTTCTTTGTCTTTCTGCAGCTGCTGTATCTTTTGCTGAACTATTTCTAGCTCCCTATCTATGGTGTTGTCATCATCATCCACATTCTCAAACTCTTGCTGTTCAGCAGGTTGTTCTTGGGTATGGGTTGTTTTTTCTGATCTTTCCTTCATGAAAGCTTCAAGCTTTGCTCTCCGTTCTTGGTCTGTTGTGTTAGAAGATTCAGGAACGAAAGAGGTTTCATTCCCTTGGGTGGGATGGTGATTGTCTTGATTTGCCTCTGCTTTGGAACTTTCTTCTTGGATTTCTTCGAGGTGGCATCATGAGTTTCTTTTCGGCTGGAACACGGTGGGCGTCAATGTGGGGGGGTTACCCGAAAAATTCGGAAGAGTCCCCGAACACGCGAGAGAAAGAAAGAGTCTTAGCACGTTCAAGCACCGAGTAAGAGCACAGAGATCGTACTCCCCCTCCGTAGATTGCACAAGTTCCCAAAAATCCGAATCCGTTTACGGGGGGCCCTCGCGCCCCCTTTTATAGGGAGATGAAGGGACTTTTACATACCGAAAACACCCTCAGCCTTAGAGAATATTCCTAGTGTGAACGCATACAAGAATGTCTTTTTCGTCTAACATATTTACAAATCTGCCACTAGTTCACACTCTAAACCCGGACTTTTTGGGACAACAACTTTGACTTTGCTTCTTCGCAGGTTCGTGAATGTCTTCACACGTAACTTCCGAACTGGGTCCTCGACAGATTCCCGAATCGGCCTTCGCTTCTTCATCGGTTCGTGCATATCTTCGCGCATGACTTCCGATCCGGGTTCTCGACGGATTTCCGAATCGACCGTCCTCCGAAGTTTGCGCCGCCGCCGGCTCGAGGTTCGGGCTTCCGCATGTCCGTGACACCCATTTCTTCACCGAATCAAGATTCGCGAACTTCACACATTCGCGAATTCGAGGCTTCACGGGTTCCGGACTTCCGAAAATCGTGAGTTTCCTGCCCCCCGAAAGACATGTCTCAAGAACTTTGTCAAACTCAACGCTTCGAGGGTGACGGGTTTTCCTGAATTCCCCAACGGTGTGGACTCGCGGCCAGGCGTGCGGGTGGGCGCATGGCCCTGCAGGCGCACGCAAGACAAGTCTTCTGTGCCTCGAATTGATTTTTCATTTTTCTTTTCTCGTGTGAACTCTGTGATGTCCTGGCTGCTCATTTTCTTTAGGAGTTACTTGATTATCAGTATGAAATTTTAGTTCATATTAACTGAAATTTTGTCAATAAACATGTGGTTAAATAGGGGTAAACCCACAAAATTTTAATAAAAGTAGGGGTATATTCGCAAGGGAAAACATGTCTTCTTTCAACACTTTTAACACTGTTACATGCTATTCACGGAGTAGGGGTAAACTGAACCTTCTTTTTCAAAAAGTATGGGTAAAAACACAAAGTGGAAGAAAGTGAGGGTAAAATCACAATTTGTGTTCCAAATAGGGGTAAGAACGCAATAGCCCCTACTTTTTAAATTTTTTTATTATTTTTGGAAAATATACGATCGTTTTAAAATTTAGCAAAATTAACCTACCACCGCCGTGACCCATGGCAGTTGGGTCAAACCGTCATGGGCCACAACGGTTGCAGGTGCTACAGTGACAAAACGTAGTGAGCCACAACGGTTGGTACTGTAGCACCTGCAACCCGGAATTCCTATATATCTTTCGGAAGATAATATCTAAACGAACTATAAACCCAACAACATCCCATCAAAGGCCCAAAAGTAGCAAATCCTAGCCAGCCTGGTGCCTTCTTCCTCCCTGTGCCCTTCCCGCCGCCCCGTCGCGCGCGTCCGGTGCGTCTCGCTGCGGCGCGCGCCATGGCCGCAAGCTCCGCCACCCGCCGGCCGCGCGCCGTCGCCGGCCGGAGGTGGAAGAACGAGAGAAATGTTGTTCCAACATTTTAAAAAAAAATGTTGCAACATTTCGCAAAATGTTGACAAAAAATATTTAAAGAAACTAACATTTCTTAAAAATGTTGTAACATTTCTGAAAAATGTTGGAAGAAGCCTCAAAAAATGGAGAAAAATGTTGTCCAACATTTCTAAGAAAATGTTGCAACATTATGCAAAATGTTGACGAAAAATAGTTAACGAAACCAATATTTCTTAAAAATGTTAGATTACAAAAGCGTTGGTCCAACTCAAGAGAAAGAGAAAAGGAACGAGCGCGGACGGATGGACTAGTTAGACCGATCATGAGTTGCTGGACGTCCGGTCGAGTGGAAACTCAACATTGCGTGTTCCCGATCCTTACTTAATTCGTCGTCTCCCAGATTTGATTTCTTATCTGCTAGTACATCTCTTTGTGGTTTCGTGCTGATTTCTCATTTCCGGATTGGTTTGATCATCACATACGTATAACAGCTGACCTTTCTCAGCTGTCACTCACAAAGAAAAGAGCATACGGAAACTCCATCAAGTTGAGCCTTGGAGGACATCCAAATAAAGCGCGTGTAATCAATCCTTCGAGAACGGAGCACCACGACCAGCAAATCCACAGGAGACGACAAGGGCGATCGAGCCAGCTTCGCGTCGATCCCTCATGGCCATGGCAGTGCTGGATCTGGCGCCGCCGGCACCGGCACCGGTGGCGGTGGTGTCCCCGCAGTTCTGCGCGCCGCGCACGGTGCCGCTCACCGTGACCAAGAAGGCCATGAGCTTCTCCGGCGGCGATTTCACCATCACCAGCGCTGACGGCGCCGTCGTACTGCGCGTCGAGGGCGTCCCCTTCAGCGTCGGCAGCCGCCGCGTCCCCACGACGCCGCCGGACGGCCCATCCTAACCATGCGGCAGAAGGTGATACAGAGGATCGGACTGCCGGCATCTATTTGACTATCCTGTTCTTCTTGCTTTTCTTTTAATTATCAAACAAGCTAACTACTACTCTATTTCATTCTAAAGTTGATTGCCTCAAGTTTTGAACCTATCTTGCACGTTGACATGCACAGTAAATTTTAAATACACTTATTGTGAAAACAGAGTGTATGTAAATATACTTTAGTGTGTTAAGAGACTCTCTTTGGTAGAGCTTCATCTGGTTCTACATCGAGTTGATTCTCTTGTACATAAAAGTGTGCGGCTGAAAGTGATTCTCTAGCATAAACTTTAAAAAATAGTAGGATGTAGCATCACTTCATAGAATCCGAACAAGTTACTTTTCAGCTCCCAGCGTCCTAGTTCATTATTTCAGAGAGTTCTCTCTGAAGAATTGTTAGACAAATTAAAGCTCCTACGATTACCTCTGAGAGCTCTACCAAACACATCATAAGTGCACTAATTATGCATCACCTCACAAAATAATGAGGTCATTGTCTGCAGGCATTTAACATGCGTGTCAAATGGGAAGTGTTCATAGGGAATAGCACACGTTCACGTGATCTTCTCTTCACGGTGAAGAGAACATCACTTTTCCAAGTGAAGACAAGTCTGGGTGCCTTTTTGGCTCGCAACACCTCAGAGCAGGTATGTGATTTCAAGATCAAGGGGAGGAGCTACTACGAGAGATCTTGTGACAACTATCTTGGCAACTCCAACACCATGGTTGCTCAGGTGAGTGCAATAATGTCTTACGTTTCTGCTTTTATTTAATTTCAAAAGTTCAAACATATTTTAATAACACATGCATGTCTGCACTGCAATTGCTATTGCAGATGGAACGTAAAGTTACCTTATCAAATGTACTGCTTGGAAAGATGACGTACTATGTTACCGTGTTTCCTAACGTTGATCATGTATTCATTGTGGCTCTTGCTGTGATTTTAGATGACTTTCAGCTGGGATCGATCTAAATGACGATGTGACGTCATCGACAAATTTTAAGTTTCAATGCTATGGTTTACGGTGTTATTTGATAACGTTTGCATATAAAATTAGGCGAAATTAACTTTTGTTAATAGCGGTGTACACTATATCATTGTGATGCTTCGTTTGTGAATGTTTATTGTTTTGTACATAAATTTTGTACTTGAAATAGGCTATATATTTTGGTTTGAACGTCACTTAAAAAGGAACAGAGGTAGTATCTCTTAACTAGTTTTTTTGGTTCTTTGCTGTGGCGCGTATGTTTGTTTGCCGTTTAGTTGACGGATAGTTTGGTAAATTGGCAAAAAATTTTGGATTTTGACCACTTTGGAACTAAACGGGTTGCTCAAACTTTTGGTGCTGGTTTCTGACATTATTTGTGGAAGCTACTCCAAATATCATATTTGCCCATACTAAATGCATCTCATGCACACTACCATTGGTCAACAATTCAACTCGCAACCTTGCATGCAGCCAGCATAGGCATGCAGCGAATACATCAGCCACAAATGCATCCTTTCTCAGTCATGCATCACAAATACACCATCAAATCACAACCTTTGCATGCAGGGCTTTCATTGCAGCGTACAGGGCAGCCATCGTACACATATACATAGGCAACAAATTATTCAAAAACCATTCATGTGACAACTGTTCTCAAACTTACATGTCTCAAACCAAACAAAGAGTAGTTCATGCAAACAACAACTATAGTTCATACAACCGACATTCATAGCTGGGCACACATCACAGTTCAAACCGTATACAGACCTGCCAGATTCACATCGCTGGCCCGAAGTACAGACCTGTCCACTGTCTCTCAACTCAACCACCACTACCGGAAAGACGGCCTTTGCCGTGCGCCAAATGATTTGCCGGGCGCTTTCTATCGGGCGCACGGCAAAGGCAACTCTTTGCCGTGCGTGTACGACATGCCGCACGGCTCCGATAAACGCACGGTGCAGATCTCTTTGCCGTGCGTCGTTCCACAGGCGCACGGCAAAGAGCGGCCTTTGCCGTGCGTCGGACTGGAGCGCACGACAAAGAGGCCCAGGCACGTGCGCCCCACGTGACACGGCGGACGGCTGGGGTGGACGCTAATGGTCGTTAGCCTTTTCCGTGCACCTCGTATGAAACGCACGGCACAGATGTATCTTTGCCGTGCGTTTCGTGCCGGTGCACGGCAAAGATTATTTTAAAACTTTGGTTTTTTGATTTGTTTAGATTTGTCCACTACAAATGCATTACTTTGTACTCTGTATCTCAAATTGGTACTCATCTCGATTTACTTGGTATTTTTTATGAATTTCTTTCCTTAAAAGGATTTTCTTCACATAAATCAAAATTGAACCGCAAGTACATGAAATGATAAGGTAAAGTTCGTGGAAAAATGATATTCGTGTAGTCGAGTCCTTTTTAAGACCTTACCGACCAAATTGGTTGAAATTATTTACATTTGATTCACGAAGGATGAGAATCGACGTTCATTGGTAAAGTTTTTTAATTGTAAAAAATGCAAACAAAGTTAGAAAATCATGAGATTCATCGAGAGGTCATGATATGGTATGGGAAAGTTGTGATAAAGAGTAGGGAAGGTTTTGAATATTTCGTCACCCAAAGTGTTTACAAACTGAAGCATCTCACTAGAAGTTCTAAAGTGCTTAGAGTGATCTCTTTTGGTTTGTAAACTTAGTAAAATTTGAATTTTGTTTTTGACTTCAAAACGTTTTCTCTAGTGAACATACAACATGCAATTGTCTCGTGTTAGTTTATGGTAATTTTTACATCCATTTAAACATTTATGCATAATATTTACAAAAATTTAAAAGTCAATGTAGCCTCTTTGTCGTGCGCCATCCCCAAGAGGCGCACGGCAAAGGCTGGTGGGCCCACATGCCAGTGGGAGTCGACCCACGGCCGGTGGCTAGCAGGTGGGCCGATCTTTGCCGTGCGCCATCCCAAAGAGGCACACGACAAAGAGCGGTGGGCCCACAGGCCAGTGGGCGTCGACCCACGGCCGGTGGCTGGCAGGTGGGCCGGTTTTTGCCGTGCGCCGGAGCCCAGAGGTGCACGACAAAGGTTGTGGGGCCGGTTAGGTCTGCTCTTTGCCGTGCGCCGGGACCCGAGGCGCACGGCAAAGACCGAGACTGGGGTTAACCTAACCTCCCCGGCCGTTTCTTCCCCAGACTCCCCCAACCCGATCCACCGCCACCGCGCTCGCGACCTCCGCCGCCGCTCTCCGCGCCCGCCGCGCCCGGGTCGCCCACCGCCCCCCTCCCCCGGCCGCCTCCCGGCGCCACCCCCCCGCCGCGCGCGCGCCCCCGCCCCCGCACGCCCCCGCCCCCACCCCGACGCGCCCCCGCCCCCGGCACGCCCCCGCCCCCGCCCGGCGCGCCCCGCCCCCGGCCCCGGTGCGCCACCGCCCCGCCCCCGGCGCGCCACCGCCACCGCCGCCGCCCCCCGCCCACGGCAACGCCCCCCCCCCCGCCGCCGCCGGCCGCGCACCGCCCGCCCCCCGCCCGCCCGCGCTCCGGCCGGTGGGGCGCCCGGATCCGCGCCCCCGGCCTCCCCGCTCCGGCGGCGGCGCCCCGGCGGCGGTGCCCCCGGCCGGCCACCATTGCAGTAAGGAGGAGGAAGGGAAGAAGGGGGAAGGGAAGGACGGGAAGAAGAGGGAAGGAGGAGAGGGAGAAGGAGGAGAGGGAGAAGGAGGATGGGTGGTGCTCTCCGGTCGTGATCTCACACCACGCGGTCTCGACACGTACGCCATCCTCTCGGTGAGCACTCCCTCAACCTCTATCGCATTTAGATGAAACTACTATGATGATCTATCGTTCGTTACATAAAGAGTAGTGATGCATAGCTATGTGATGACCTATGTAAGATTAAATTTGTGATGAGTAGCTTGAACTCAAAAAAATAAAATTTGAGTACTACCGGTATATGTTGCTTATGCTAAAGAATGGCAAGTCTCATGTGTCCGGCCATCGAGTCGTGGGAATAGCATTTGTTTTTTGGCCCGACCTTCGTGTCGTGGTCTTTTCTTTTCAGGTTTTGAAACCTTCCCATACGGGGGGAGGTGCTTGCCGAATTTTTTATCTAACTACTACGTTGGCTTGGTCTAATTTTGCAGAGAGCGCCCACCGCCGCATCCACCGTCGAAGGAGTAGCCCCGGCCGTTTCCTCGGACGTCCACCGTGTTGTCGTTGTTCTGTTCAAGCTACTAGGTGAGCATGTGCAGATGACCCCCTCCTCCGCAATTTATTTACCTAGGTCTCGTAACCCAGTTAGGCGTCTCCCGTTTGAAAGGGATACGGTTGTAGATATGCATATGCTTGTATATCTATGATTGTATCCGTTTCGAATTGTCCACGTTTTTTGGACGACTCGAGGATGTGTAGATGAGTTTAGTTTGCATGTTCTACTCGATGCGGGACGAGTTTCGGCACCACCTTCCCGTTGTTCTCTCGGTTACACAATCTCCTTTCTAGGACGTGTATCCGGAGAACAACGGGGAGGTGCTTGCTGAAATTTCGTCTCGGATCGGAGTAGAGCATGGAAACTAAACCCGTCTACACATCCTCGGGTGGGATTAGGATTTATATTTACCTACTACTAGCATGATAGACAACGTGTAGAAGCAATCTACTTTATAAAATCTCCTAAGATTTCTGTTTTTTGCACCAACTTGTTATATCATTAGTTAAAGATGGATAACCGAGAGTGGATGTACACGGGTTGGAGGAATAAGCGAGACTACTCCGCCTGAATTCGCACGCAACATGGATGCATTCTATAAAAAGGCATTTGAGAAAGGACAACATAAAGCTCGTGTCCCCGTAGTAAGTGTGAAAATACGAAATACCAATATAGGCTCAACATGGGTAAAGACATTGTTGCGCATGGGTTTGTGAAAAACTATACCCGGTGGATTTGCCATGGTGAAGCACATCGTGCGAGAGAAGAGGTCTTGAGGCAACGCATCGAGACTTTTGATGCTGAAGCCGGCTGCGGAGACATGATAGAAGACTTTCATCAAGGGAACTTCGATAAAGGGCCTGACCAAGTTATGGAAGAAGCTCCAGAGCCAACCGCGAAGGCTTATTACGACATGTTGTCTTCCGCACAGAAACCACTTCACGAGCACACTGATGTGTCTCAACTTGATGCCATCGGGCGCTTAATGGCCCTAAAGTGCAAATTTGGCATCAGTCGAGACGGGTGCAGATTGACGATGATGATGACGTAGTATTACTTGAGAAAGTCGTAGTGGGGCAAGATGTTGACGCTCCTCCAGCGGATGAATATCTGGAGGACATGCGTGATAGTGATGATGAGACTTCTGATCCTGATAATCTCCATGAAGATGTTTATTACTAATACATGTAGGCTCCGTACTTATTGTATTATTATTTACAATATCATGTTATGTTCAATTATGTCTTATTCCTCTTTAGCAATTCCTTGTTCATTTTTAATTATGTCTTATGTCCCCGTATTGACTTGTCTACGTTTTTAATTTCGGTTGACGGAAGATGGTGGGCGGCTCCCTTTACCGTTCGTGCTCGTCCGCGTACGGGGAGGGTGACGGGGGGAAGGGTGGCTCCGGCAAGGGTAAGGCAAAGAAGAGAAGAGCACGACGAGGAGGAGGAGGAGCACGAGGAGGAGGAGCGGCGGGCGGAGCCGGGAGGAGCCGGCCCAGGAGGAGGAGCCACCCCAGGACGCGGATTACGAGCCGGAGGGCCGAGGGAGGCTAGTGGGGGGGGGGGGGGGAGCACGAGGCGGACGACACTACTGGTGACACTATTGGTAGCGTCTACCAGCGAGGTCGCGCGCGACTCCCGGAGAGGCCGATACCGGTTGCTCAACAGCCCGCCGATTAAACCCGAAGGCACACGGTAAGATGGGTATGAAAAGATCCATTTCTTTGTTGTAAAGCTCAATTCTATCTAATTTCTAATCAACTTGATTCTTTTTAGTCCCGGGCACATGGAGACGGCGAGTGCACCAACGTGATGGCATACATGTTGGCCCACAAGGGAAAGGCGACCGCGTCCGATACCACCTACAACCTCGACGACTCCGTGGGAGGCGTACAACAATCCCTCCATCCACTCCCGCTTCACTACGTATGCGGAGACGGGAAGGCAGATCCATGGGCCGAGTGGGATCCCATCCGTGCGCCGTTTGATGGAGAGACGGTCATGAGGATTGGTGGGGGGAAGAAGCACGGCCATTACTACATGGACGACCGCCTTTTGGACACGGCCAATGCTCCCACTCTCGCGGCGGTAAATGCAAAGGACACCGGGAATGCCCCTCCCATACGCCCACGACCGTCGGTGGCACCGGCCGAGATGGAGCGACTCAAGGTTATTTTCGATTTACGGCAAGTTACTAAATTTCTACATATGTTCACTTTTCATTGTAACATTGGGATGAACAATTGCGGGCGGCCTTAACCACGGTCGAGCGGCGTGTGGAAGAACGGCAGGGGCGGCGAGCGGTAGCGGGTGGCCGATCGGGTGGCCGGCGGGTGGCCCAGGCGATGGCCACACACCAGGCGGCGAGGCAGCAGTGGGCGGCGATGCAGCAGTCGCAGATGACCGCGCACATGCAAGCATGCATGCAAGCTTTTCAGAGTGGTCTACCGATGCCCCCGCCGCCTGTGATGCCCCGATGCCCACGCCGATGATGCTCCCTCCCCCTATGGCCAATTCTCCTGCTGTGAGTTACTTGACATCTTTCTTCTTTCATTTAGAACATTAGAGACTTAGAGAACGTAGAGATTTAGACTCACTTTGAAACCTAGACAAAGTTTAGACTTAGACAATTTAGATTATAACTTGGACAACTTTCTTTGTCTCACATGCCTTTTACTATTTTTTTCAAAGAACATATCAGCGGCATCGAATACTCGCATGGGTCCCCGGCCTTGTCACCGGTGATCCGGCGGCGAGTTGTTTCCACCGGAGTTCCGCACGCCACCGCCTCGGTGAGCCACACCTTTTTATTTGCATTGTGGACTTGTCTATGAAGCTGTGATGAACTATGTGCCTTGTCGATGAATTGTGGACTTTTGTGTGCACTTATCGATGAACTTCGGACTTCGGTGTGGATTTGTGATGTATATTATTATATATGATGCCTGTGATGGATATTGTGACATATATGATGCATGTTGTGATATATATGATGCCTGTGATGGATATTGTGATATATATATGTCATGTATATGGTTTTTGGGAATTTTTGGACGTGAAAAAAACAGAAAAAAATAAATAATTTGGTCAATTTGCCATGCGCCGTGGGGCAGGCGCACGACAAATCGACCTAAAAGGTCCGAGAATAGTCCCTTTGCCGTGCGCACGGGGGCGCGCGCACGGCACATTGACCATTCTTTGCCGTGCGCCACGCCACCGGACGCACGACAAAGGGACCGGTGCACCGGGTGCCCGAACCAACCTTTGCCGTGCACCTAGAGGCACGACGCACGACAAAGGTAGTCCACCGTGCGCCATGGACCAATCTTTGCCGTGCGCCGTGCCACGTGGCGCACGGCAAAGGGCGGGGTCAACCGTGCGCCTTGACCATTCTTTGCCGTGCGCCTTGCCACGTGGCGCACGGCAAAGAGTACCACCGTTCCCGTGCGTGCTCAGCGGCGCACGGTACGGAGGGTGTGATGTCGTCTCCCCGCGGACGGCCGTCAACCCCTTTTCTTTGCGCGTGCGTCACATATTACGCACGACAACAAACGGTGCATTGCGTTGCCTTTTACCAAAGCGCACGGCAAAGTTTTTTACCGGGTAAAAATGCATCGGGCGCCCTTTGCCGTGTGCTTGGGCAAAATGCGCGCGGCAAAGAGCGCAATTCCGGTAGTGCACATGATCGGCATGGCTGCATATGTACAAGTCCTCGAAGCAAATACAGTATGCACCGGAACGATTCGGGTTGTGGCTGCTGCCCGAACTGTCGCTAGTGTTGCCGGCCCCGTCGTGGCCGAAGAAGTCCCACCCCAACATCACTGCAAGCGGTGCGGGGAACGTAGATCTAACGGAGGAGGTCATGGATCTAACAAGGGAGGTGGTGGCTTTGTACGAGATGATGGGGGGACGGCGACCGGCGGTGGAGGGGCTGCCGCCTGTGGCGCCATAGGGTTCGAGAGGGGAGTGAGATGGGGGACGAAGGGATAGGGTTCGGCGGGGGTGCCACGGTGTGGGGTATGCCCCATCCACACGCACTGTCGGTAGGTTGGGCTCCGAAATTTTAGCCCCCCGTTTACTTGCCGAAATTTCTGGCCCAAAATTTATGGGGCCGAGCCAAATTCTTGTTCTTTGAATTTATACTTAGAAAAGGGAATTAACAAAATAATTTTACATAGTAGTAGTAAGACAAATAGAGATAGCCCAAGCAACATTGCTTAGCTGCCCATGTAGTAGGCGGGCTGCCAACCCGCATTGGGTCCTCGAAAAAGGCCGAAATGGAAAAGAAAAATTGGAAATCATATCTAGCTTCTGGAATTTTGTTCCCCAACACGACTTCAATTGTTTGAGATTCATGCACACACAGGTCCTCACCCTCTAACCTTAGGGGTGTTTGGATCCACCTGACTAATACTAGTCGGACTAAGGGCTCGTTCGCTTCCATGGGATTCAATCCGACCGGAATAATATATGTGTAAAGAAAATTATGATAAAGACTCGGATTTATTCCGGATCATGAATTAATTTACTCATCATGATAGGTAGAACAAGAGACACGAAGAGCCGGATTGGTTCCACACCTCTTGACTAGTGGATTGCTTCCGAGCCTTTTGGTGTATCTATCATAAGCAAATTTATTGTTGACCGGAATAAATCCGGATCTTTTATACTAGCTACCATGATTTTCTTGTTATATTCATCAATTACGGTCGGAATCTAATCCCGGCGGAAACGAATGAGGCCTAATTTTAGTCCCTAAAGTGGCTAAACTTCCGAACACTAGAGACTAAAAGCTGATTAAAATTAGTCTAGTCTCTAGTCAGGGTACCCCAACTTAAGTGACTAAAGCTCCCTCCCTCTCCACGGTCCCTCCTCAGCCAGCGTGCCTGCTCGCTCGGCCTCGTCCCCACGTGCCCCCTTGGCCTCATCCTCTCCGCACGAGAGGGGCGCACCGCTACCCTACGCCGTGCCGTCTCCGCCGTGCCGTGACGCCTCTGCCGTGACGTGACGCCTTCGCCACGCCGCCTCCACCACGCCACGCCCCCTCCACCGCGCCACGTCGTGACGCTTCCGCCGCCTCGAACTACTGCAGGGCCACTCTCGATGCCGCCGCTAGGTCGATTCGCGAGTTCCGCAGCAAGGAGCTGCAGCTACCGCGCCGGCGTGCGGAGGGAGGGGCTCCTCCGCCGGGAGCCTGGCCTCCACTTCTCCCCAGTCACGACAGGAGGAACTCCCGCGGTGCCGTCGAGGCCGCGACACCGGCTTGGATCTGCCATGCCCCATTGATTTCTTCAGGCGGCCTCGTCGCCCTAGTGGTGGTGCGGGTGCGGGCATGCGGTGCGACGACTCGGTGGGAGCGATGCGGCAGCAGCGGAGGCAGACCGCGCCGCATAAGCCCGCCACTCAAATCCCACTGGCTCCGGCTTGCGTGCGCTTGCGCCGACAACGGCAACATTTTGGCGAGGTAGGGGCGCGCGGTCCACGGCGCCGTCGAGCAGGCAGGCCGGCCAGTCGCATGTGACCAGAAGTAGCCGCGACGGAGGTTGTGGAGCTCGCCGGTGCAGGTTGAAGGACCGAAATGGCGAACCAGAGGGGGGAGTGAATGAGAGCCGATAAAAATTCTATTCAAGAACTCGGACTATGAACCTGATTTCACTCGTGCGTCTCCACAGGCTTCTCTTGACAAGCCCACGCAGCCACTGGAGTGCTGCTAGACCTAGGAGCAAGACACAACCAACATCCACTCGACACACGTAGCAGAAACACACACGACCTAGCTGCTGGCACCTAAAACCGGTCAGGCCAGTTTCTGAAACCGGTAAGACCGCTTCTGTGGGACTTAGCCTCTCAATAGGTAGGAGAAACAGGTCAAACCGGATTGGCAAACTGGTTAGGCCGGTTCTGTCCAGAACTCCCCGAAAACCCCTCTGAGACAAAATCTGCCTCAAGAACCTCTCCTCCTTTGAACAAGAATAGCCATAGCACGACAGAGACTTTCTCGCTCAAAAACTCTTCACGACAGCCCACAGGGCTAAACCGGCCAGATCGGTTTGGGAAACCGGTCAGACCAGTTTTGCCTGGACAGTCGGGAAGAACATAGCCTGCGGGAAAAACTCAAAACTCCAAGCGATCGATCTCCCGATTCGTTCCACGGATCAAAGTGAGACTTTGGGGATAGCAAGGGTACCTCGTGGGATACCTTTGGCTAGAAGCTCGGTATTCAAAACCCACTCAATCAAGAAGAATCGGAAGTCAACCCTTAAGAACACCTTCCCATGGAAACCACCGAAAACACCCAAATCGAAGCCGTTTCGGAGGGTTTGTTGGAGCAAGACCACCAAGAAAAGAGGCACAAGGTCCTCATACGTGGCATCCAACAAGAATCCCTCAAAAAAACGCCCCCAAAACTTCCCCACAGAAATTCCAAGAAAAGGCCCTGAAAATCACAAAAAAGGAAAAACAGGAGAAGCACAAACAAGCCTTGAGGAACCACGCCGAATCATCTATACATACCATGAAAGGTTCATACAAGGTCTAACTTCCACCCGATCATCCTTCCCTCTCACAAGATCTCACCATGAAGCTTTCAAGCTAGTCCTATGGAAATCCTAAGGGAAAATTGGAAAACAAAATGAGCTAGGGTCCCAAGAGATGACTGCCATCCTCTCAGGTTATATGGAGGCAAGCCTAAAGAATAAAATACCCCTAAAGCCTAAACTAGGATACACGCCCGCCAAGGGCACTTTGGGAATTTGTCTTTGTAGCACCATCAGACGGATGCCCGGCGACTGCACTCGCGTAGCCTCGACGCAAGCCTTGCGATCCCGACGCGTTTCCTCCGCCTCGAAGCTTCCAGGCCCTGTGATGCCAAACCGGTCGGGCCGGTTTTGGCCTGACAGCCACGCCCGGTCTTCGGCCTCGGCTTTGTGGCTCAGCCGAGTAACCTGATGGTTTTCTGGTGAACCACCGCAAACCTCGCGAACTCAATGTAGCGTCCGCCAATCACCACTCATGACTTGGCTCCCACGAAGTCCCGGCTCGACCTTGGTTTTGTGGCTCAACCAAGAAACTGTCCTCGACTCCATCTTGCCATTCTTACCACTATGCGGCATGTACTTGACCCCGCTGGCCACCGGGTCCCTTGAACCAAGCCTACTTGTCTTCTCCACACCTGGAGGCCTCACCGGCAACGACCTTTCGCGCTTGTTCTTCACCTGCACCAACACAAGTCAAGCCGCAACCTGCACCTACGATACTTAGCCAAGAATCAGTCCACACAACGTTGTCAATCACTCATCACACCAGGAAGCGACCATCCACCGGTCCTCGAACCACACATGGTCCTCAATCTCCCCCTTGATGAGTGCATTGACAACACACACATTTGATAATCAGAGAGAAAAGGAAAAAGAAAAGAAACGACCAAAAGAAACTCCAACAAGCGATCAAAAGCCGAGAAAAGGCAAAGAGCAAGATCACTTGAAGAAGACAAGTCTCGGACCCCTTAGGCAAGGGCAACGGCTCGACACATCCGAGACAAAACTATGCTCAAGCAAAGAGCACAAACCACCAAAGCATACAATAGCTCCCCCTGCACATATGCATACTCCCCCTGAACAAGTGCCAACTCTGGGCACAAACTGGTCAGGCTGGTTCCGAAAACCAGTCAAGCCGGTTCCCAAAACTGGTTAGACCAGTTCCACCAAAACCGGTTAAACCGGTTACCAAAATCGGCCAGACCTATTTGTTATAGCAGACCACACCCCCCAAAAGCCAAAAATGCAAAAGAAAAGCACAAGCTCCCCCTTGACTCTTGGGATAGGTTCTAGGGATTCAATGCAACTTTTCTCCACCTTTCTTTCTCCCCCTTGTTGCCAATGCATGAATCAAGGCTCAAATTTGAAAATATGCAACTTAGAGCTTCTCAAGTATACAAAATTCATCACAAGATGCTACACATGTTCAAATGAGCAATCTATTTACTCTCTGACTTCGTAATGACATCAACTTCATGATTACCAAGTTTCACAACCATTAGACGAAGCTAAGATAGACTTGAGCAATTTTGCGAAAATTTACTCTCTCATGAGTAAAGTCCTAAACATGAGCAAAACATGTCAAAATAGCAAAGCCACACAAACTTCATGCTAGGACAATCATTCTAATCATAAGACCATCACAAACACCCACAAGCGCCTCATGTCATGTCAAAGCCACCGAGCCATGTGCCTACTTCTATATATGAGACTTCTCATTGGTAGGCATCATGCAACGGTTTAGCACCCAGATCAATTTAAATTTAGCACATATGACATGGGAGCACATTTTCCAAGCAATTTACATTTCATTTTCAGATTCATATTTGGTACATGAAATGTCTTTATGACAAAAAAACATATGCCCCTCCACAAGACAAAGCATGGGGCTAAACATTCATGATGGCAAATGAGCCTTTGGCCCCATATGATCAAAATACACTATCCAACCACAAATTAAGCATAACCAAGCCACTAGAACATGTCAAGATCATATAAAGGCATTTACTCACAAGAGAGCATACATGTGACATTTTCAAAAACATAGCCATCAACCATGGATATAAATCAAGATCATCAAGAGCTAAGACAAACTAACCATAGCATACCAAACTAGCTCACAAGATCATATATATCACATTATGGTGAACAATGTATATGAGAGAAGTTTTCCTACAAAATTCATGCAATCTAAGATACAAGGATGCCTATACATCATGTTACATATACCATGCCAAATGCAGGAAATGCACAAAGGAAAGCTATACATATGCTACAAAGGAGCTCCCACACACCAACTCAAGAAATCAAACAAACACCAAGCTCCCCTGCAAACGAGTGAAAGTTGCTTGATCTAGCGGTTTGGTGAAAATATCGGCTAGTTGGTCATGTGTGGGTACATGGATCAAAGCTATTTCCCCTTTCTCTATGTTGTCTCTCAGAAAATGGCACCTCACTTATATGTGTTTGGTTTTGGAATGCAGAACTAGGTTCTTCGCTACACTTATGGCACTGGTGCTGTCACATTGAAGTGGAACATGGGTAAACTCCTCACCAAAGTCACTCATGGTGTATGAAATCCAAAGGAGCTGAGAGCAACAACTAGCTGCAGCAACATACTCTGCTTCGGTAGTGGATTGAGCAACACTCGACTGTTTGCGGGAAGACCAAGACACCAAAAAAGATCCCAAGAACTGGCAAGTCCCAGAAGTGGACTTCCTATCCAACCGACATCCGGCAAAATCCGCGTCTGAAAAACCCTGAAGCGCCAAAGAAGAAGACGTGGAGTACCAAAGGTCGAAGTCGGGAGTGTGACGCAAGTACCTGAATATGCGCTTGACCGCCTGTCGATGCGAAGTCCTTGGAGACGCTTGAAAACGAGCGCACAGACATACCGAGAACTGGATGTTCGTCCTTGTCGCCATCAAGTAGAGGAGTGACCCGATCATGCCCCGGTACTCCTTCTGGTCCACATGTTCACCTTCCTCATGCACATCAAGAGCTGTAGTCCTACTCATAGGCGTCGCAATGGCCTTGGAGTCCTCCATCTTGAACTTCCTCACAATGTCCTTGGTGTACTTAGCTTGGTGCACAAATGTTCCTTCCTTTGATTGCTTGATTTGTAGCCCGAGGAAGAACTGCAACTCACCCATCATGCTCATCTCAAATTCCCTGCTCATGTCCTCTGCAAACCTTGCAACAAGAGAGTTAGATGAGCCACCAAAGACAATATCATCCACGTACACCTGCACAATCATGATATCTCTACCCTGCCTGAGAAGAAACAAGGTCTGATCGATCTTCCCCATCTCAAACCCTCTCTCAAATAGGAACCCCCTCAATCTACCGTACCAAGCTTTAGGCGCCTGCTTCAACCTATACAACGCCTTCCTCAACTTGTACACCCGGTGGGGGTACTTCTCACTCTCAAACCCCGTTGGCTGCCTCACATACACTTCTTCCTCCAACACACCATTCAAGAAGGCACTCTTTACATCCATCTGGTATAACTTGAACCCTTTAGCCACGGAAAAGGCTAGAAGGATCCTGATCGCCACCAAATGAGCTACGGGAGAAAAGGTCTCCTCGTAGTCGATCCCCTCTTTTCTGACTGAACCCCTGAGCAACAAGCCTTGACTTGTTTCTCACCACTTCACCTCTTCTCTCCCTCTTTGTTCTTCCACACCCATTTTGTCCCAATCGGCTTACACCTAGGGGGAGGGTCAACCAACTCCCAAACTTGATTCCTCTCAAAATTCTCCAACTCCTCATGCATCGAATTAACCCAATTATGATCAGATAATGTGTGTCCAATGTTTTTGGGCTCAAAGGTGGCAACAAAAGTAGCATGAGCGAAATGAGAATTGTTCCGAACCCTCGACCGTGTAGTATGTTCATTCATGTCGCCGATGATCCTCGAAGCTGGGTGATCAACTTGTACTCCTCGGGGAGGTTCTCGCCTTGATGCTACCTCCCCCTCAATAGTAGCTTCTCCTTGATCTTGGTTTGTCGTCGTAGGTGTGGGAGAGGGGCCGTCCATCACCGTAGTCGAAGTAGTAGGTACATCCTCAGTCGGAGGCACCATTCCACCATCTTCATCATCTCCATGTTCATGCTCCTCCTCCTAAAAGATCTCCTCGCCAAGTTCATCGTCACCTGCACACTCAAAAACAAGCTGACTACGTGGCTGTGTCTCGTCGAAGGTTAACTCGCAAGTCTCCACGATTTGGTTAGTTTCAAAATTGAGCACTCGACATGCTCTAGAGTGAGATGCATAACCAAAGAAAATACCATCGACCGATCTAGCCTCGAACTTGTCCAACTTCTTCCCTTTCTTAAGGATAAAGCACTTGCAACCAAAGACATAAAAGTGACTCACCTTGGGTGTGCGACCGTGTCAACTCGTAACAGGTTTTCTTCTTGTAGACTCTGAGGTAAATCCTGTTCGAAACATAGCATGCGGTATTGCCCGCCTCAGCCAAGAACCTTCTCGAAGTCCTATGCTCATCGAGCATCGTCCGAGCCATCTCACACAAGGTTCTGTTTTTCCTTTCCACCACGCCATTCAGGGGAGGCGTATACGGACTCGAAAACTAATGTTCAAGACCCAAGTCATGGCAAAAGGTTTCGAAATGAGAGTTTCTGAATTCCGAGCCATTGTCACTGTGGATCACTCGTATGGCATCTTCGTGCTTCTCATTCCTCAACCTCAAGACAAGATCTCGAAAAAAACCAAATGTCTCCCCTTTCTCCTCAAGAAAGAACACCCACGCATACCGAGAGTAGTCGTCCACCACAACCAAGACGTACCACTTCCCACCCACAGATCGCACACGAGCTGGGCCAACAAGGTCCATATGGAGCAGCTCGCATGGACGCTCCATCATCACATCGGTGAGGGGTGGATGGGAAGCAGCTCCATCTTAGCATGCCGACATGGAGCACACACAACCTCTTTCTCAAACCCTCTTTATCAAACCTCAGTCGTGGCAATCCTGGGACCAAGTTGAGTTTACTCAAGCGAGACAAAAGGTCGAAGCTCTAGTGACCCAACTTCCTATGCCACTTTCATAACTCACTCGAAGAACCAGCCAAGAAGCAACGCTCAACACCAGAAGACTGAGAAAAATCAGCTCGAAACACATGACCCTCAGGAACGACCATACAAACAAGGTCCCCTCGAGAATCAAAAACCCGAGAACAACCGGGACGAAACAACACCTCAAAACCCTCATCCAATAGCTAGGAAACGGAAAGCAAATTGTATCCAAGTGATTGAACAAGAGCAACACGCCTGAGAGTGTTCTTGTCAGTCACGTTAATCTCACCTTCTGATAACACACGCCCTCGCCCATTGTCCCCAAAGGTGATGTACCTCTTTGTCACCACCGGGACGAGACTTGAGAACCACCCCTTGTCTCCGGTCATATGCCTTGAGCAACCGGAGTCAATCAACCAAATGTTCTTCAAGTCTCCCACCTAAAAATCAAAAGTGAGCATGTGAGTGAACAAACGACTCAGCACTGGGGTTAGTACCAAAAGAGTAAAACCAGTGCCGAGCCATTTGCTCCAAAGTGGGGTTAGCACACTCCAAAGCATCTCTCCTATCAATGCTACCTCCACGAAAACCACCACGGTAACCATTGTGAGGGAACCAACCCTCTCTACCTAGAGGAGGACCAAAACCACAAAAGGAAGATCGTGGATCGTTCCTCCTCTCCATCTCAAAGCCACGACTCCTCCCATCCCCGTATTGAGGACGAGGGGGAGAATGCCTAGCAAACTGACTACCTGCAAACTCTCCAGACCAACCACCAGAACCACGACCTCCTGCAACAAACTAAGACTCATCACGAGCACGAAAACCAAACTGGTCCCCCTGCTGCCTCCAAACCGGTCTGACCGGTTTCCAAACCGGTCTGACCGGTTTCACTCCTCCAGTAGGATCTCTTCCACCCATAGCACTCTTTTCTCCCCAAGTCAGAACCGTCCTCACAACTGCTTTGGCCCTGGGCATCTGCACACGAGACTGAAGTACACCATTGGAAGGGTGGTACTTGTCCTTGTCAGCCCACTCCTTCGCCATTCTCTCCTCACGCTTCCTCTTGAAGCAAAACTCACCCTTGTGACCATCTCTCCCACAATAGTCACAATGAAACTTTATGGGTTTAGGCTTAGGCTTGGTATGGGGCTGCTCATTTGGTTTCTCTCCACTCGGCTTCTCAACCAGTTTCTCCTCACTTGACTTCTCACTCTCTTTCCCAAAGAACACATTCCCCAAGGTGCTCTTGAACTTGATAAGCTTTTGGAAATCATCTGTGGGATGAGGAAATATGGGAGCATCTGGGGTTGTGTCAAGTTTGTTTCTCAGTAGATTGAGCTTAGGGACATAGGCATTTTTGTGGTAGGTTTTTGGTGGAGCTTGGATATCACCAAATTCTCTCCTCCCTCACCACTGCACTCTCCGATCTTTTCTGAGCCAAGCGCTTGCCCATCATAGCGCTTGTATGACTCTATCATCATCCTAAGCCGCGGTTCATGCCCCGACAACCAACCTATCATTTTTCTCAACTCATCATTCTCATCATGCAAGCGATCCACATAATGTGCAAGTTCTAGATTTTTCAAAGCATGTACTTCACATGTAGAGCAAGAAGTGGGAACATGTTCTTTCAACTTAGCCTCAAGCGAAACAGTGTAAGTGTTAACGGTCGATTTTGGTACACCTAGCTATGAGTTCACCGTCATCATTTGCACGTATTTGATATTCTAATCAATGGTACTAACCCACCAGAGGTATCAAGTTCACTCCCGCATGTCGATTTTGGAGTTTGTTGTTTACGCAGGAAATTAATGTTAAAGAGGAGACTTTCGGGATAAGTTCATCAAGAACTTTATGAGAAGATCATGAAGCCCATCACAAGTCAAGACATGAAGTGAACACGACTCCCAATGATCCCAGGACCGAAGCATCAACACGTAAAACCCCGGGGACTTGGATGTTTACCAACAAGATCAACTCAGCCCGAGAGATATTCTCGCAACCCAGGACAGCATGATCTTTCAGTGCAGATTCAAAGACTTAAATGTCCTCTAACGGCAAAAGTTTGACTAACAAAGTTGTGGGCATCGACGATATCTTCGATTTGGATATGTGGAATGCCCAATTCGGATAAGGGAGCTGGGAGATATGACCCTCGAAATCCCTGCTGCGCAGTTAGTCTGTAATCAGAACAGATTATCTTCCAAGGCCGATTTGGAGATCTTATCTTCGGTTCCAAAGAAAGAAATGAATACCAAAGTTGGAGGAAATTTCGTGCCATACAACCAGGACACCGAATTTACATTATTTGGAGTCCGGACGTGGGAGATATGGTGCCGGCAATGATGGGCTGTGAATCAGGAAAATCTGGACGAGGCTGATTTTATGAAAATCAAGTTCCCTTCTCTCCCAAGGAACATCTCGTGCAAGGCAAGGTGGAGCACGCCCCAAGGCTCCCCAAGGGCATAAATACACTCCCTTGGGCGCACAAGGAGGGTTGATCCATCCAGCCATTCATCGAGAGCCGCCGACACGAAGGAGAAGCACACGGCGAAGCCGCCGACCGCCGTGAGTCCTCGAAGTCGTCTAGGAGATGGCCTAGGCCTACCCTAGCCTCCATGGCTGCCTTGCACGGTTGAGCCATGGTGGAGTTCCGAAGCTAGTTGAGGTCATCAACGGTATGTACTCGGTGGAGATGATCTAAACGCATTTATTATGTGAGTAAAGTACTTCATGTCATCCAATCTTTTAGCGACTCGATTCCTCCCTTTATGATTTTGCTCTCGCTTGTTTTGCTTATTCCTTAATCTATACTTAAGATAGATTGAATAGGGTGCTCTTGTAGCCATGGTGGCTAGAGGTGCATGCCGGACTGACCAAGTGATTTCAACCGGTTCTTTTGGACTCGCCCTAGACTACCCACATGAATAGGAGTCCGTTGTGACAGAACGATTGCCCCGAAAGGCGGGTGTTTTCAGAATCGGAACGGAGGATAGTAGTTTAAAGATGGCTTTGGATGAGATGCATGTCGCGCTTGCTCTTTTGGCTAGAACTACGACTAGAAGACGATAGGCTAGGTTTACCTTTGGTTTGCTTACATTTATGGCTAGGTGGATGTGATCCATACATCCCTTCGTGTTTGTATGATTATCTCTATGCAATCAATGCTTCATGTTAGGCTAGATCAATAGGTTAGATGGAGAATCCTAGGAGTTTGCTTCCGATCCTTGGATTGACAAATCTAGGGAGGACCCTCCGTGGTGAAAAAGGCACCAAGTCACCCATAGGCTTGCGGTGCCCGGTTTTGAACCGCAACAAGCCCTTTTTCTGGCGCCGTTGCCGGGGATCGGCAACTCGAACCCTAGGGCGATCCATCTATCTCTTTGACTAACCCTAATTTTTATTATTGCATACATGCTCTTGTTTGTGTCCTTGAAAGTAGGTGAAAAACTAGACACAAGACGTTCGAGAAATTCACAATCCACTCCGACAAGATGATGACTACATCAAGATTCACTCTTTAGTGGTAGGTGCTAACTTTTGTTAGTGTCCCATCATCCGCTATCGAGTTCACACCCTACATGAGTGATGTTAAACAAGGTATGTCAATGTGTCAATTAATGTTTTAAGACTAATGTTTCGTGGAGGTTTGTTTGTCCAATCAATAGGTGTTGGAAGCAATCACGTTGCGGAAGTACCCGTCACTTTGGATAAAGCAAAATCATGAAGAAAACACACCATTGCCATCATGCTACTCGCTGGACCAGCAATGGTGACGACTTAAAGCCGAAGGAGACGGGACGTAACGCCCCAAAGACCACAAGATCAAGGTCGTCAACATATTCGGATCAATTCACAAGAAGTTTCTATTCCCATCAATTTATGCACAACCTCAAGGGAGAACAACATGATATCTTTGGATATTTTTAAGCCCCATGAAGTTATGCTTCCAACGAATCAAGAATCAAGTCAGTCGGAGGTTCCTACAAGCGGGTATGGCCGAATTACCGAAGGTTGCGCGTTCTGAAATTTTCTGGACATCATGCAAGAGCTGAAACAAAATGGCCATAACTCCCTCATTTGGGCTCCGATTAAGATGAATGAGTACCCGTTGGAAAGGTCATTTTATAAAGTTTTCAATGGAACAATATTTTTGTATATGTTCTGTTATGTACACAGGGGAAAATCCACGAAAAATAGGCAGCAACACACGATGAGAACAAGATAGTGGAGATGAGGACGACGATAACGAAGAGAAGCTTGGGCAACGCTTCCATTGGACCAAACAAGATGAAATTCAGAAGTTTGGAACAAAACAAAGACTCCAAGAGCATTGGCAAAAGAATGCACAAGTTGGCAACATCCGACGCTAGGAGATGTTAGAAGCAAATCACGATGGATTACACACAAATGATGGCATCTAATGGCGCGGATACTCTCCGGGCTCTCACACGAAGCATCATGGAGTTACATGAAGATATTTGAAACATGTGTGAAGTCCCACAAATGAATAAGAAGAGTGAGTCCACACAAGGCAACCTTGATGATGTGTGGCACGAACGAAGGAATTGCGAAAAGACGATACAAGCCACCGATCATTGATGATTGTTTGCTTTCAACTCCGAGAGACCACTCACGATGAAAAGCTTGAAGGCCAAGGTACAAACTAACCTCTCAAGATACTTTTGGAGCTGATAATATTCCTTTGATATTGAAGGGAAACGGGGTGGCTACGCTAGCGCAAAACAAAATTTTCCCCGCAAAACGAGGAACCGCCTGTCGAGAGATCACGGGATTACCACTAGACGCGCGGATGCGGCGGAACCGTCTCGATGTAGACGAACGCATTGAGGGTAGCTGGCAGTGCAGTTTCTCACGTCCTTCTTGACTTGCACGTGCGGTCATCCGATCTAAGTGCTCCGGATGTAGCACCTCCAAGGTATCCACACGTACGGAGAAGGAAGCGACGCACACCGGATCGCTAGGTCCGCGAGTGCGATGAGGAGAGAGTGTTGGCAGCGCGGCTGCTACTTGAGAAAGTTGTGCCTTTTCAGGAGGGGTGTGGTCCATATTTATTGGGAGGAAAACCCCCCACACCATCGTCCATTAGCAATACGGGACTAATAGATGGTGTACCCCTTCCAATACTAATGGGCTTTACAACATTTGTGGCCCATTAGGATTTTTACACCATAATGGATCAAATCCATCTGAGCCCACTATGGATCAAATCCAGTTGGCTCTAGGGCATATTTCCAACGAGTCTCCCACTTGCACTAGAGTCAACTATGCAAGTATATTCATCCTCATTCGGCTTCCAACCCCTTAAGTGTGTGACCCTATAGGTTCACATACACATAGACTTGACCCGAGTACATTACTCGATCAATAGTTGATAGCGGCCTCTAGCAAGACGTGTCAACTCCTATGCATACGTAAAGATCTTATCAGACAAACCATCACAACAATTCATACATGCTATTCCCTTTGCCTCATGATATTTGGTCTAGCTCCAAGCTGACCTCTCTTTCTTGACACCGTGATTCGGATCATCAAAAGGGGGTTAACCCTTAACCCAAGCACGGCCATGCATTTCTTGATCCGATCACTCGAGGGGCCCGAGAGATATCTCTCTCAAGTAGAGGGGCAAATTCTATCTTCATTGACCATGCCTCACAAGCATGCTTCCCGACAAACCCGAAAGCCATCTTTATGACTACCCGATTACGGAGTAGCGGTTGATGGCCCCTAAGTAGGTCAATTCACATCTTGAGTACATGCGACAATCTCAAGTCTAAGGACATAGCGTATACATTGTGTAAACGAGAGAACAAGGTCTCAAATTGGGTCGGTCCGGCCCCATGTCATACATGTGCCCACATTATTAGTTATACATCTCCATGTTCATGACTTGTGAAACATAGTCATCAACTAATTCATGTGCTAGTCATTAACTCATACTAGGGACAACTTTTGAATAACCATACAAGTAAAAGAGTTTCACAAACAATTCACATAATTGCTAATCAAATACAAGTCGCCTTTCATGGATATTCAATAAAAGAACCAAGTGACATGGATATAATGAAATATAATCATCTCTATGATTCCTTATAGAACATATTTCTAACATTCTTCCATTTGCACTCGAGCTAATCTAGAATATATCTAATACCCATAGCTCTCATCGCGCCTCATGCTTAGGCTGTGGAAGGGGTTTTGTCAAAGGATCGCAACATTCAAATCCGTGTGTACTTTGCATATCTTGATATCACCTCGTCTAACGATCTCTCGTATCAGATGAAATTTCCGAAGTACATGTTTATTCTTTTGGTGGTTCCTTGGCTCCTTTGCTTGCGCAATAGCCCCATTGTTGTCACAATAAAGATCCACTGGGCTAGAGACACTAAAAAACACACCAAGTTCAGAAAGGAACTTCCTTATCCAAACACCCATTTTTGCAGCTTCCGAAGCCGCGATGTACTCGGCTTCGTTGTAGAATCGTACACTGTCTCCTGCTTGGAACTCTTCCGACTCACGGCTCCACCATTTATCGTAAATACGTATCCCGATTGCGACTTTGAATCGTCTTGGTCAGTTTGGAAACTAGCATCGGTGTAACCCGTTACAACGAGCTCCTCCTCACCTCCATAGACTAGGAACATGCCTTTAGTCCTTCTTAAAAACATTTTTAACCGCTGTCCAGTGACCCTCACCTGGATCAGATTGGTATCTGCTTGTAACACTATGCACATACGAAATATCTGGACGTGTACATATCATTGCATACATAATAGATCCGATGGCCGAAGCATACGGTATTCTACTCATGCGTTCCCGCTCATCAGTTGTCGAAGGACAATGAGTCTTGCTAAGATGTATGCCATGTGACATAGGCAAGAACCCTTTCTTCGCCTCTTCCATGTTGAACCTTTTCAACACTTTATCAATGTAAGTGTCTTGGCTTAATCCTATAAGCCTTTTTGATCTATCTCTATAGATTTTGATGCCCAAAATGTATGCCGCATCACCTAAGTCCTTCATTGAAAAACTATTTTTTAATGATGTCTTAGCGGCCTCAAGCATAGGAATGTCATTTCCAATCGGTAATATGTCATCCACATATAAGATTATAAATACTACATAGCTCCCACTTGCCTTCTTGTAAACACAAAGCTCTTCTTCACTCGAATGAAGCCAAACCCTTTGACCACTTCATCAAAGCGAAGGTTCCAACTCCGAGATGCTTGCTTCAATCCATAAATGGACTTTTGAAGTTTGCACACCTTTCCAAAGCATTGGTTGGATCAACAAATCCCTCGGGTTGTGTCATATACACATCCTCGTCGATTTCCATTTAGGAAAGTCGTTTTGACATCCATCCGCCATATCTCATAATCGAAATATGCACCGTAGCTAGAATGATCCGAATAGATTTAATCATCGCTACGGGTGAGAATGTCTCGTCGTAGTCAACTCCTTGAACTTGTCGAAAACCTTTTGCAACAAGTCGAGCTTTATGGATGTGAACATTTCCATCCATGTTCCTCTTCTTCTTATAGATCCATTTGCACTCTATGGGTTTAACACCATCCGGCGGGTCAACCAAATCCCAAACATGATTGTCATCCATGGAATCTATTTCGGATCTCATGGCAGTTTGCCATTTCTCGGAATCTGGGTCCATCATTGCTTCCGCATATGTCATAGGTTCATCATTGTCTAACAACAATATGTTGCGCTCTCCCGCGATCATGAGATTGAGCTTATCAGTTGCGCGACGTGCCCTTTCAGACCTTCGTGGTTGTGGTGGTGCTTCTCTTGCCACGGGCATCTCAACTCGTTCAGCTACATTAGCATCACTTGTGAAATCTTGCCCAAGCGGCTCATCTTGAACTTCTTCAAGATACACCTTCGTCTACATTTTTCTCTTTTAAGAAACTCTTTCTCTAAGAAAACGTCGTTCCGAGCGACAAACACTTTGCCTTCGACCGGTTGTAGAAATAATATCCCAAGGTTTCCTTTGGATATCCCACGAATATGCACTTGTCGATTTAGGTGTTAATTTATCTGATTGAAGTTTCTTCACATAAACCTCACAACCCCAAATTTTCAGAAAAGACAAACTGGGAGTCTTACCAGTCCACATCTCATATGGTGTCTTAACTACGGACTTAGAAGGTACCCTATTTAAAGTGAAAGCTGCGGTTTCTAGAGCATAACCCCAAAATGATAATGGTAGGTCCGACTGGCTCATCATTGATCGGACCATGTCCAACAAGGTTCGATTACGTCGCTCGGATACACCGTTTCTTTGAGGTGTTCCAGGTGGCGTAAGTTGTGGAACAATTCCGCAACTCTTTAGATGACTGCTAAACTCATGGCTCAAATACTCACCTCCACGATCAGATCGCAAGGTCTTGATTTTCTTGCCACGTTGATTTTCTACTTCACTCTGAAATTCTTTGAACTTTTCAAAAGTTTCAGACTTGTGCTTCATTAAATAGACATAACCATATCTACTTAAATCATCAGTGAACGTCATGAAGTATTGGTATCCACCTCTAGCTGTCGTACTCATTGGTCCTCACACATCCGTATGTATGAGTTCCGGTAAGTCCGAGGCTCTCTCAAGAAAACCCGAGAAAGGCATCTTGATCATCTTGCCTAGCAAACAAGCTTCACATGTCTCATATGATTCAAAATCAAACAAAGTTAAAAGTCCATCGTCATGGAGCTTCTTCATGCGCTTTTCATCGATGTGACCCAAACGACAATGCCATATGTAGGTAGGACTTAAATCATTAGGTCGAGACCTTTTAGCACTTATGTTACAGATAGGTGAATCATCAAGATTTAAAACAAATAAGCCATTCACAATGGATGCACAAGCCACAAACATATTATCCTTAGAGATCACACAACCATTGTTTTCACTCGCAAATGAATAACCATCCTTCATCAAACATGAAGGGGATAAAATGTTTCGACTCAAACTAGGAACAAAATAATAATTATTCATTTTCAATATAAATCCCGACGGGAGGAGTAGTTTCATCGTTCCGACGCTCAATGCAAAGAACTCTTGCATTATTTCCTACGCGGAAATCAACTTCTCCTCGTTCCACGCTTCTACTTCTTATCATTCCTTGCATCGAGTTGCAAATATGAGCAACCGATCCGGTATCAAATACCCAAGAATTAGTATAAGAATTAGCGAGGAAATATCTATAACATAAACATTAAGTGTACCTAAAGTGGAAGTACCCTTACTACCCTTGCTTTTCAAAGAAGCTAAGTACAACTCACAATTTCTTTTCCAGTGACCGATTTCCTTACAATGAAAACATTCGGCCTTGGCAAATTTGGACTAGCCTTGGGCACCTGGTTTGGCATTGGGATCTTATCCTTGGCCTTACCTTTCTTCTTCCAAGAATTGCCCTTCCTTTTAAAGATCGGCTTGGATCGCCATGACATGACTACTGCCCGTGCTTTTCTTAACGTTATCATCTATTGGTAAGGGGGTGCCTAGAACTCCTTCCCTTTTCTCAGCTCTGAGAACATTTCTCAGATTACGAATCCAATTCGTAAAGTTTGTTCGAGTCAACTTGTCCTTCTCAAGGCCGAATGCAAGGTAAACGATGTGGTGTTGCTAGGTGCCTTTAATCTACAACAGAATAATAAATGCAAAACGCTGAGACAAAATATCCATGACTGAGTAAAATAAAAGAATTTACTCCCACTAAAATCAATATCCCCACATTGATACTTAGTGATTCAGAATCCACAACTAACAAGTCTACTAGTGAGCTTTTGCGTCACCGCTAGTAAACAAGGTAGATCGGTAAGCAACTCTTTGCTAATCATATCACATATAACTCCCGTTGTTGGGTGACATCTCTATGTGTAGGCTCCCAACCTTTATGCCCCAAAATCCTTAACCGTTAAGATGACTTTGATAAGCAAACCAACACTTATGCGTGTAAGTATCCGATACAAACCCGTCTAGTCAAGGAAAACTAGTGGCACCCTAATTTCATAGACCCACCACTAATTGTACGAGACGTGGGATGGTGGCAAGTGTTGGGAGGGCATGTTAACTTAAAATTCCAAAGGGATCGTTCTACTCGTAACATCACACGCAAGAAAATAACATTGTCGCATGTAAAAGTAGAATGGTAAGAACGACATTCACATAGTTGTAACACGGTATGGCCTATTGTCGCATGGTGATCTCCATCTCCATTGACCTGTACATCATGTTGATCTCCATCTCCATGATCTGTGTGTGCCATCCTCCATGTGATGAGTCCTCCAAGAACTATCTAACGCATGCTAGTAATGAAAGTTACACAATTGCGTATTAGATCATCACAAATTGGTACGCGGACCATTACATTAATTTTGACAATACATATGGCTCATACCGTATTGCACACGCAGTCACGAATAAATTACACACATGCATCACATACATATATATAGGCCATACCGATTACAAAACCTGCAAAACAGATTATCGCAATTCCGATGTCCAAAATTAAAACGCCCGAAAACCCATCTTGCAAGCCGAATTTAGCAAAACTAATTTCACCGAGACCAGCAAAGCCGGTTTATCACATGTGTAAAATTTTCTATAGATCAATTTTCATAAAGAAAATGTCTTCATCCGAGTTAACCACGAAAAGTTATGATTGTTTTACCGAACATTATGTTTTTTCGGTTTTTCCCGGCCGGTAGAGATCCAATCTACCACCGCCACGCATCCCATGCGCCCGGCACTTGACCTAGCTTCGATTCGACCAATCCAATTGATCTCCTTCTCGTTGTGACTGGGTTTACGTGTATCACTTAACTCCGATGGCGGAATTCCGACCGGTAGGAGTAATTCGTTGCACGACCATCACGTCAAGAACACGAAGCCGATCAAAACTTTGATCTACATCCGCATATCTCCATATGCACACATCCCGAATCTAAAACTTAGCAGCTACGGCTCCGATACCACTGAAGGGAAACGGGGTGGCTACGCTAGCGCAAAACAAAATTTTCCCCGCAAAACGAGAACCGCCGTCGTCGAGAGATCACGGGATTACCACTAGACACGCGGATGCAGCGGAACCGTCTCGATGTAGACGAACGCGTCGAGGGTAGGCGGCGGTGCAATTGCTCACATCCTTCTTGACTTGCACATGCGGCTCGTCCGATCCAAGTGCTCCGGATGTAGCACCTCCAAGGTATCCACACGTACGGAGAAGGAAGCGACGCACGCCGGATCGCTAGGTCCGCGAGTGCGACGAGGAGAGAGCGTTGGCGGCGCGGACCGCTACTTGAGAAAGTTGTGCCTTTTCAAGAGGGGTGTGGTCCATATTTATTGGGAGGAAAACCCCCCCCACACCATCGTCCATTAGCAATACGAGACTAATAGATGGTGTACCCCTTCCAATACTAATGGGCTTTACAACATTTGTGGCCCATTAGGATTTTTACACCACAATGGATCAAATCCATCCGAGCCCACCAGTGGATCCAATCCAGTTGGCTCTAGGGCATATTTCCAACGGATATATCTATGATTCATATCCAATAGTGAGGTTGATTCAATTCTATGCCTTGTTTTTATGATAATCACGATAGGCTAGAATTTCTTGAGAGTGATAAAGAGGCTCTGTTGTGCTTAAAATTTGTTACATGCCTAATGAACCTTTGCCTAATGGGAGCTTAGTGCTGAGCAAGAAAAATTATGCTATAATTAATCATAACTTACTTTGTCATGAATTGTGGTTATGGATGCGTTTGTTTGCAATATGATTTGTAAATCTTGGACTTGCTTTGTGCTCGGTCAAGCTAGTGACCTTAAAAGAGCAAATTGTGGGATAAATCCCAAGTTTCACTAACCATGCAGGGCATTAAACATAAATTAATAGGAGAGAATCATACCCAAAGGAATTGCAAACCCGTGCATCACCGTCACCGAACCCGAAAAACGGTCGTCGCTGTTTTCATCAATTTTGAGGACATGGTCGGACATGTTCAAGGAAGAAAAAGTTGAAAATCAGAAGCTCCATCAAGTGTCGGTTCCAACACATCCAAGATCAATGAATTTGAAGACCCGTACAAGGAGATATGGCAAAAACATTGAGCGATATGCAGTCTGAAATCAGCTTTGGACAGATTGCGGCGCCGGAATAGAACGGGCATAACTCACTCGATCGGAGTCCGTTGGGGTGAATAAATACTTGATGGAAAGACAATTTCATACACCACACATGAAAGCTATTATTTTCTACATGGTCTGATCTGGACAGAGAGGAAAATTTGTGAAAGAAGAGGCAGCGATAAAGTGCGATGGAGAAGGTGATGATGATGATGCAAGGAGACAATTGGGCAAGCTTCTCATCGAGCATAAGTGATCGTGTCAAGCATGGAGAGTAGATCAAGGCTGCATGAACACCTTCAAATCTTGCATGAAGGTCGATTTTGGTACTCCTAGCTATGAGTTTACCGTCATCATTTGCACGTATTTGATATTCTAACCAATGGTACTAACCCCCCTGAGGTATCAAGTTCATTCCCGCATGTCGATTTTGGAGTTTGTTGTTTACGTAGGAAATTAACGTTAAAGAGAAGACTTTCGGGATAAGTTCATCAAGCACTTTATGAGAAGATCATGAAGCCCATCACAAGTCAAGACATGAAGTGAACACGACTTCAAATGATCCAAGGACCGAAGCATCAACACGTAAAACTCCGGGGACTTGGATGTTTACCAACAAGATCAACTCAGCCCGAGAGATATTCTCGCAACCCGGGACAGAATGATCTTTCGGTGCAGATTCAGAGACTTAAATGTCCCCTAATGGCAAAAGTTCGACTACCAAAGTTGTGGGTCTCGACGATACCTTCGATTTGGATATGTGGAAGACCCAATTCGGATAAGGAAGCTAGGAGATATGACCCTCGAAATCCCTGCTGCGCAATCAGATTGAAATCAGAACAGATTATCTTCCAAGGCCGATTTGGAGATCTTATCTTCGTTTACAAAGAAAGAAATGAATACCAAAGTTGGAGGAAATTTCGTGCTGTACAACCAGGACACCGAATTTGCATTATTTGGTGTCTGGACGTGGGAGATATGGTGCCGGCAACGAAGGGCTGCGAATCAGGAAAATCCGGACGAGGCTGATTTTATGGAAACCAAGTTCCCTTCTCTCCCAAGGAAGATCTCGTGCAAGGCAGGGGGGAGCACGCCCCAAGGCTCCCCAATGGCATAAATACACCCCCTTGGGCGCCCAAGGAGGGTTGATCCATCCATCCATTCATCAGGGAGCCACCGACACGAAGGAGAAGCACCCGGAGGAAGCCGCCGACCGCCGTGAGTCCTCGAAGTCGTCTAGGAGATGGCCTAGGCCTACCCTAGCCGACATGGCCGCCTTGGACGGTTGAGCCATGGAGGAGTTCCGAAGCTAGTTGAGGTCATGAACGGTATGTACTCAGTGGATATGATCTGAACATATTTATTATGTGAGTAAAGTACTTCATGTCATCCGATCTTTTAGCTTCTCGATTCCTCCCTTTATGATTTTGCTCTCGCTTGGTTTTGCTTATTCCTTAATCTATACTTAAGATAGATTGCATAGGGTGCTCTTGTAGCCGCGGTGGCTAGAGGTGCATACCGGACCGGCCAAGTGATTTCAAGTGGTTCTTTTGGACTCGCCCTAGACTACCCGCATGAATAGGAGTCCGTTGTGACAGAATGATTGCCCCGAAAGACGAGCGTTTTCGGAATCGGACCGGAGGATAGTAGTTTAAAGAAGGCTTTGGATGAGATGCATGTTGCACTTGCTCTTTGGCTAGAACTACGACTAGAAGACGATAGGCTAGGTTTACCTTTGGTTTGCTTACCTTTATGGCTAGGTGGATGTGATCCATACATCCCTTCGTGTTTGTATGATTACCTTTATGCAATCAATGCTTCATGTTAGGCTGGATCAATAGGTTAGATGGAGAATCCTAGGAGTTTGCTTCCGATCCTTGGATTGACAAATCTAGGGAGGACCCTCCTTGGTGAAAAAGGCACCAAGTCACCCGTAGGCTTGCGGTGAACTTGAGCACGATTTTGAACTGTCAACAGTAAGCATGCATCTCATCAATTTTCTTATGCAAAATAGGGAAAGAAGTGCAAGCACCTAGAAAAGCAAATCTAGATATAAGCTCAGCCACTTCAACCCTAAGCACATCTAGTTCCTCACACTTGGAGGCATGCTTTTCCTTGAACATAGCAAGATTAGCTAGAAGGATAGGACAATCAGCACATTCCACTTCATCAGCAACAATTGGTGAAGCTTTAAGAGAATCAACTTCAAGCTTAGCATCTAGGTTCTACGTTTCTAGCTCAACCACTCTAGTCCTAGCATCCTCAAGCGAAACCCTAAGCTCTTTCCTCATCATCTTCGCCTCTCTAAGCATATCATCACGATTATCAAGCAACAAGCCAAGTCGTTCATTCTCGTGACGCAAGAAGGGAAGCTCGTCACGTACCTCATCTTCGAAGTCGGAGTCTGAGTCGCTCTGGTGACTCTTCTTGCTGCCGGAGCTAAGCACCATGGTGCAGAACCCATCTCTATTGAAGCAGCTCAGCCTACTCAGGTTCTTGGATGGCTTCCTGCCCTTGCACCGATCACCTTCATCTTCACTGCTACTCGAGCTCGAGGTGGAGTACTCGGAACTAGAGTCGACGTCGCTTGCTCCAACCATCGCTCGGGCCTTGCCTCGGCCATCCTTCTTCCTTGATCGTTGCTCGTCCTTATGCTTGCTCTTGTCCTTGTGCTTGCCATCCGTCTTCGACTTGTGCTTGTAGTTGTCCTTGTTCTCAACCTTCTTGGGGCAGTCGGCGACGAATTGTCCCAGCTTGCCGCACTGGAAGCATGTCCTCGTGTTCCTCCTCATGTTCACCCGGTTCTCGTGCATCCTCTCGAACCGCCTAGTCAGCAGCGCCAGCTCGTTCTCTCCAAGCACGTCGAACTCCTCATCTGGCATAGACATCAAAGAGGACGAGGAGAACATCCTGGTGGATGGGTTAGCATTAGATTTTCCTTTCGAGACACCTATGAGGGCGAGACTATGAGAGTCAGTCGGGCCCTCAATCTTGGTTGTTATACCCCGATCCACCTCAACCGACTTGAGCTTCGAGAACAACTCGTTCACTGTCAAGGTGTCATACTTCTTAGACTACACAATGGCCTCGAACTTTCCACCCCAAACCGTATGATTCAACGAGTGCAAGAGCTTGACGGCTCTATCATGATCATCGTACGGGAGCATTTCCACATTGGCCCTCATGTTGTTTACCACCACCGTAAACCACTGGAACAAGGCATCGATGAACTCACCGGGGAGATGAGTGAAGTTCTCATACTGTCTCCGGTAAGTCGCATACACCCGAGCCTGAACCTGAGCATTTCCTACATGAGCTTCCTTCAACACCGTCCAAATTCTACAAGACAAGTTCTCCGTATGCACCCGATCGAATTCGGATTGACACAGAGCACGAAACAAGTAGTCCACCACCTTGTTGTTGGCCTCAAACATGTCCCTCGATCCTAGAGCAAGGAAGTTCATCGGTTGGACATAGCCTGTGTCCACCGTGACATCCCAAAGGATCTGACCCTTACCGCGGAGGAACACCGCCATCCGCTTACTCCACATCTGGTAGTTCTTCCCATCAAAGTGTGGAGGACCCGAACCTCGTTCCTGGTACGCCATCCTTGGATCTTAGACTGGTTAGAGTCAATCAAGACCCGTAATCGGCTCTGATACCACTTGAAGGTCCGAAACGGCAAACCAGAGGGGGGGGGGAGTGAATCGGAGCCGATAAAAATTATATTCAAGAACTCGGCCTATGAACCCGATTTCACTTGTGCGCCTCCACAGGCTTCTCTTGCCAAGCCCACGCAGCCACTGGAGTGCTGCTGGACCTAGGAGCAAGACACAACCAACAGCCACTCAACACACGCAACGGAAACACACACGACCTAGCTGCTGGCACCTAAAACTGGTGAGACCAGTTTCTGAAACCGGTCAGACCGCTTCTGTGGGACTTAACCTCTCAACAGGAAGGGGAAATTGGTCAGGCCGAGCTGTCCAGAACTCTCCAAAAAATCCCTCCGAGTCAAAAGCTGCGTCAAGAACCTCCCCTCCTTTGAACAAGAACAGCCATAGCACGACAAAGACTTTCTCGCTCAAAAACTCTTCACAACAGCCCACAGGGCTAAACCGGTCAGACCGGTTTGGGAAACCGATCAAACCGATTTTGCCTGGACAGTCAGGAAGAACACATCCCGCGGTAAAAACTCAAAACTCCAAGCGATCGATCTCCCGATTCATTCCACGGATCAAAGTGAGACTTTAGGAATAGCAGGGGTACCTCGCGGGCTACCTTTGGCTAGAAGCTCGGTCCCGAAAACCCACTCAATCAAGAAGAATTGAAAGTCAACCCTCAAGAACACCTTCCCATGGAAACCACTGAAAACACTCAAATCAAAGCCGTTTCGGAGGGTTTGTTGGAGCAAGATCACCAAGCAAAGAGGCACAAGGTCCTCATACATGACATCCAACAAGAATCCCTCAAAGAAACACCCCAAAACTCCCCCACGGAAATTCCAAGAAAATGCCCTGAAAATCACCAAAAAGGAAAAACGGGAGAAGCACAAACAAGCCTTGAGGAACCACGCCGAATCATCTATACATACCAGGAAAGGTTCATACAAGGTCTAGCTTCCGCCCGATCATCCTTCCCTCTCACAAGATCTCACCATGAAGCTCTCAAGCTAGTCCTATGGAAATCCTAAGGGAAAATAGGAAAACAAAATGAGCTAGGGTCCCAGAGATGGCTGCCATCCTCTCACCACTTGGGTTATATGGAGGCAAGCCCAAAGACTAAAATACCCCTAAAGCCTAAACTAGGATACACGCCCGCCAAGGGCACTTTGGGAATTTGTCTTTGTAGCACCATCAGATGGATGCCCGGCGATCGCACTTCGCGTAGCCTCGACGCAAGCCTTGCGATCCCGATGCGTGTCCTCTGCCTCGAAGCTTCGGCGCCCGCAACCCCAAACCGGTCGACCGGTTCTCCAAACCGGTCGGGCCGGTTTTGGCCTGACAGCCACGCCCGGGCTTCGGCCTCGGCTTTGTGGCTCAGCCAAGTAACCCGATGGTTTTCTGGTGAACCACCGCAAACCCCGCGAACTTGATGTAGCCTCCGCCAATCACCACTCATGACTTGGTTCCCTCGAAGTCCCGCCTCGACCTTGGTTTTGTGGCTGAACCAAGAAACCGTCCTCGACTTCATCTCGCTGTACTTGACCCCGTTGGCCACCGGGTCCCTCGAACCAAGCCTACTTGTCTTCTCCACACCTAGAGGCCTCACCGGCAATGACCTTTCTTGTTCTTCACTTGCACCAACAACAGTCAAGCCGCAACATGCACCTGCAATGCTTAGCCAAGAATCAATCCATGCAACATTGTTAATCACTCATCACACTAGGAAGCGGCCATCCACCGGTCCTCGAACCACACTTGGTCCTTAATCTCCCCCTTGATGAGTGCATTGACAACACACATTGTGTAACCAAAGAGAAAAGGAAAAAGAAAAGAAATGATCAAAGAAACTCAAACAAGCGATCGAAAGCCAAACAAAGGCAAAGAGCAATATCACTTGAAAGAGGAAAGACTCGGTTCCCTTAGGCAAGGGCAACGACTCGACACAACCGAGTCAAAAGCAAGCTCAAGCAAAGAGCACGAACCACCAAAGCATACAAGAGCTCCACCTGCACATATGCATACTCCCCCTGAACATGTGCCCACACTAGGCACAAACCGGTCAGACCAGTTTCCCAAACCGGTCAGGCCGGTTCCACCAAACTGGTCAGGCCGGTTTCCACAATCGGTAAGACCGATTTAACACAACAGACCACACCCCCAAAAGCAAAAAATGCAACAGAAATGCACAAGTTCCCCCTTGACTGTTGGGGGATGCAATGCAATTTTTCTCAGTCTTTCTTTCTCGCCCTTGTTGCCAATGCATGAATCAAGGCTCAAATTTGGAAAAGATGCAACTAGAGCTTCTCAAATATACAAAAATCATCACAAGATGCTACACAAGTCCAAATAAGAAAGTTAGATACTCTACAGCTTTGTATTAACATCAACTACATGATCACCAAATTTCACAGCCATTGGACGAAGCTAAGATAGAAATGAGCAATTTTGCGAAAATTAACCCTCTCATGAGCAAAGTTCTAAACATGAGCAAAACATGTCAAAATGGCAAAGCCACACACACTTCATTCTAGGACAACCATTATAATCATAAGACCATCACAAACACTCACAAGCACCTCGTGTCATGTCAAAGCCACCGAGTCATGTGCCTACTTCTATATATGAGACTTCTCATTGGAAGGCATCATGCAACGGTTTAGCACCCAAAGCAAATTAAAATTAGGAGATATAACATGGGATCACATTTTCCAAGCAATTTACATTTCATTTTTAGATTTGAATACATGAAATGTCTTTGAGACAAAAAGGAACTTATGCCCCTCCACAAGATCAAGCATGGGGGCTAAACATTCATGAAGGCAAATGAGCCTTTGGCTCCATACGATCAAAATAAGCTATCCAACCACAAATTAAGCATAGCCAAACCACTAAAACATGTCAAGATCATATAAAAGCATTTACCCACAAGAGAGCATGTATGTGACATTTTTCAAAAAGCATAGCTATCAACCATGGATTCTAAATCAAGATCATCAAGAGCTAAGCCAAACTAACCATAGCTTACCAAACTAGCTCACAAAGACATACATATCATTCCATGCATAGTGAACAATGTATATAGGAGAAGCTTCTCCTACACAATGCTTATGATACAAAATGCATGCAACCTAAGAGACAAAGATGCCTATACATCATGTTACATATGCCATGCCAAATGCAAGAAATGCACAAAGGAAAGCTACACATATGCTACAAAGGAGCTCCCACACACCAACTCAAGAAATCAAACACACACCAAGCTCCCCCTGCAAACGAGTGAAAGTTGCTTGATCTAGGGGTTTGGTGAAAATATCGGCTAGCTGGTCATGTGTGGGTACATGGATCAAAGCTATCTTCCCTTTCTCTATGTTGTCTCTCAGGAAATGATACCCCACATCTATGTGCTTGGTTTTGGAATGAAGAGCTGGGTTCTTTGCTACACTTATGGCACTGGTGCTGTCACATTGAAGTGGGACATGGTATACTCCTCACCAAAGTCACTCATGGTGTATGTGATCCAAAGGAGCTGAGAGCAACAACTGGCTGCGGCCACATACTCTACCTCGGTAGTGGATTGAGCAACGCTCGATTGTTCGCGGGAAGACCAAGACATCAAAGAAGAACCCAAGAACTAGCAAGTCCGAGAACTGGACTTCCTATCCAACCGACACCCGACAAAATCCGCGTCTGAAAATCCATGAAGCGCCAAAGAAGAAGAAGCGGAATACCAAAGGCCGACGTCGGGAGTGTGACACAAATACCTGAAAATGCGCTTGACTGCTTGCCGATGCGAAGTCCTTAGAGATGCTTGAAAACGAGCGCACAGACATACCGAGAACTAGATGTCCGGCCTCGTCGCCGTCAAGTAGATGAGTGACCCGATCATGCTTCGGTACTCCTTCTGGTCCACGTGTTCACCTTCCTTGTCCGCATCAAGAGCTGTAGTCGTACTCATAGGTGTCACCATGTGTCACACCGGATTTAAGGGAAAATCCGAATGCATAGAACACATGTGCGCCGGGATCAAGTTTCACACATGCGTTGACTCGGTGTATACCAAAACACGGTGTAAAAGCGTAAAGAGAGTATTAAAACTTTATTACATGACCGAATGTCTCGAATCGTAACATAAGCGCGTACTAGTAGCGGTAAAGGACGTCTCCACAGTACTGAGCGGTGGCACGCTCGCCTAGAAACCACCGAACTCTCCAGAAAATCTTCAAAGCGTCCGTCCGAGCAAAGCAACCGGGTTGTGTAGATGCATATAAAAGAACAACAAGCATGAGCACATGTCGTACTCAACAAGGGAAAAGATCTATAACAACATGCAAAGGCTTTATGGTGGAAGCTTGGGGTTGCATAGCAGATCAGCATTTTAGTTGGTCAGATTTTATTAAGCAAGCTATTTTACTAGCAAATGTAAGTTTATACCAACCCCAAGATTAGCATAAGCATCATCATCATGAACGAAGGTAAATGCAACAAGTTTAATCCATCTTCCATAGTTTAATCATGTGAGGGTCCAGGCCGCCCGTGACCGTGGGCACGGCTAACTAGTTAGTTTTACACTCTGCAGAGGTCGTACATCTTTACCCACAAGTCGCGTAAAAGTCCCGAAGAACTTTAAACCCAACCATGCGATGCTGATCAGGCACCATACCACACTACCGAGGTGTGATTGCATAGGAACGCTACGAGGCCGTTACAAAGATCCCCGGATGAAGGCCGCCCGCTAGGTTACCTGGTCGGTGCAACGTATAAAGCTCCCGGACGAGTACCGTGTCTTAGCCAAGCCCACACCTACGCCCGAGCAGTCCATACGCCACTACCCGCCCGCCCCCAACCCTTATCGGGTAAAGCATACCTAACACCCGGTTCACTAATTATTAAGCCAAGCCGAGCCATATGTCTTGTGGTAGCACCGTTTTCCGGGTGGTTCTCCATGTTCCGATTAACACGGGTGATCTTGATTAATGAAAGGTACAACATAAATAAAGCAAGATTAGCATTGTTGTTCATCAAAACCACCATAAACCCAAGTTGAGCAACTAAGCACGGTCTACCCAACATATACATAAACCCAGGTTGATCAAGGCACGGGATAAACAAAACTAGTCAAACCTTAATAGTAGGACCCATCAATTAATGCAAAGCAATAATAAATAACGGTGTAATTAAAATGCATGTTGTAATAGGATCAACGGGAATGCAGCAAGGACTTGCCTTCTACCAACGTGTGCTGCTGCTCAAGACCTTGGAAATCTTCAACTCCAGCGTTCTCCATGAACGAACCGTCTTCTACGCACCACATCATTCACATACAAGCATACAATGGAATAAAATAAGAAACAATCACCAAACAGTACTAACAGAACTAAACAGGGGCAAAAAGTCGTTCTACTCGTCGAGACGATCGCGTGGATATAAAGAACGCTGAAAACGGAGCTAAAACGACGAAGTTATGGCTAAAACAAATTTTAGGACTAATCGCAAAGAACTTTAAATTTTCGGGCTAAACCGAAGAAAACGGGACCTATACGTAAGGGTTTCTTAAGGTGGGAGGACCGGGTTGTAATTTTGGAAAAACTTAGGGCTTCTTAAACAAAAACGCGCGGTTAAACGAAGGGGCGGATCTAATCCGTTGGATCGAGATCCGGTGGTCGAGATCTAATGCGACGCGGGTTGACCGGTAAGCTAGTTTGACCGAGGGGTTCAATCTAATCTCGGGCCGTTGATCAAGGATCCGGCGGCCACGGTCTCCCGCGGGTGGCCGGGCGGCGGGGAAGCGGCCGGGACGACGGGGAAAACGCGGCGGCGCGGGGCGGCGGCTTGCCGCGCGCGACGGCGAAAACGAGTAGGGGTGCTCCAATCGCGACGGGGCCGGCACCGGGACGACGGCAAGCGAATGCCGAGCACAACGGTGGCCTCCGGGGGCCGCGAGGGACGGCTCGACGCGGCGGACGGCGGGAGGGCGCGGCGGCGGAGGTCCGGCGAGGCCGTCCGGCGACACGAAGCACACGGACGCGAACACACGGCACCAAGACGTTCCTTACCTCGCGGCGAAGCTACGCGGCCGCTCCCGAGCGGCCCGGGACGGCGGTGGAGGCACGGGTCCGGCACGGCGGCCGGCTAGGGTTAGGAGCGATGGCGGCGACGGGCGCCGAGGCGGTTAGGGTTTCGGTAAGGGGTCCCCGGGGGGGTGCGGCGGCGGCTTTATAGGGGCGCCGGGGTGCTCCTTGGCGTGTGGGCCCCGCTAGGGAGGCGGGCCCGTGGTGGGATTGGCGGCGGCGCGGGCGGAGTCCTAGTGGGACTCGGCTAGAGGTGGGGGATGACCGGTGGCCCCCACCCGTCGCCCCAAGCGGTGGGCGCGCGCGGGAAGCGGCCGGCCGGCCGCCGGCGCCGCCGGGCCGGGGCCGCGGCGGTGATGCGCGGACGCGGGGAAAAGACCGGGGGCCGCGGGCGGACTTCGCGGTCTTCGGGACAAAGCAAGCAAACGGGCCGGGAAGGGGGCCTGGCAGGGTGGTTAGCTTCTTTCTTTTTTTTTCAAAAAGCAAATCCCTTTCTAATTAAGCAAACCAATTTGAATTCAAACCAGGATTTGAATCCAAACACCCAAAAACAATGCACCGGCATGAATGCAACACACACACAACTATTTATTTAATTTAGAAAAAACAAACAGAGGATTTTTTTCCTATACTATATTTCCTGTAAAGAAAAATAAAAGCTGGGCAAAATTTTAAAATTTAGAATAAATCGTTGTTTAAATTTTTCTTCCTATTCACATCCCGAAATTGGAAATTTCGGGGTGTGACAAATCTACCCTCCTTAAAAGGAATCTCGTCCTCGAGATTCGGAAGGATAAAGAAAGATTTTTTTGAGAACGATATGGTAGAACCGATGTGAAAACAATGCCGATAGGGAACATACCCAACATGGTCGTTGCATTTATATGATTCAATCTACCACGGGCGGAGCTCGCTGTCCCTTAGCGCTTTGCGGGGTCCGGTTTCCATTCCTCATCCGCCGACTCGCACCGGGGTATTCGGGACGCTCCTCCGAGGACAGCTTGTTAACATAGGTAACAGTCTCTCCACACTTGAAGCATGCATTACCAACGGGAGTACTTGGTGCACTTGGTCTCACTCGGGGTTCCCGCCGGGGTGTTTTGACTAATGTGCTGGTCATTGGGGCGTGGAGTCTGTGGAGGGGAATGCTGCAGCTCTTGAATGGGGTGCTTGAAGGGTTGATTGTTCCGCTGAAACCGTTTCTCGCCGCAGTTACCACCTGAACCTCCAACATGGGGTGTTGTTCCCTGCGGTGGAATGAAACGGGGACGAGTGCTGCTCCCAAACGGCACAAAAGTAGTGGCCTTCCTCTTCAGATCTCTCAATTCTATGCGCATGGCCTCCGGGGTGATGGCCTTGTCTAACAGTCTTTGCCGGAAAGATGGAAAAGTGTGAGATGTCACCGATACCGAAGCGGTCCAAAGCAAATCCCTCCATGAAGCGCTCCCGCTTCTTTGGGTCATCTGCCACCTCCTGCGGTGCATAGCGAGAAAGCTCGATGAACCCGTCCCGTACTCGTCACCGACATCCCCCCCCGTTGGAGAGAGAGGAACTCCTTCTTCTTTAGCCTCATCAACCCCGCAGAATGTGGTGGTTCCCGAAGCTCTCGGTGAACTCCCCGCCGGGTGATGGCGTTTGGCGTAGCATGGGCGGTAGTGTAAGCATCCCACCATGCTCCCGCCGAACCCCTGGAGTCGTCCTGCAGCAAATAGGACCTTCTCTCTATCATCACACTGAGTTGTGGTGAGCATCTTGCTCACGGTCTTCAACCAATCATCAGCATCAAGCGGATCAGCAGCATGAGTGAAAACTGGCGGCCGATGGCTCATGAACTCCATGTGCTTGTTCATGGGCGCCGGTTGCTGTGGCGGTGGCTGAGGTGGATTGTTGGCTTGGGCCTGCAGGTTGGCTACAGTGTTGGTCAGGTTCTCCAAGAGTTGTAGCTGATTCTGGAAGAACTGCTGCATGGCTGGATCCATTGGTGGTTGTTGTGCACTGGCTGAGCTGCTGCCTCGTCCTTGGCGTATCACTGGAGGTTGATCAACACCTGACCCGGACCTGGTGTTCACCATCTGAGTGTTAGGAACATTGACTTAGATGATTGCACAAAGAGAAAAGCTCAAAAGATTAAGCAGCGCAGACTTCCAGTTTAAGACAGATTCTGTCGACTCCAAACATTCAGGTATAACTCTCAACGTGGATAACCAAAAATTATGAGCTTTTGAATGGTAAAAGATAATGAAATTACGGAACTAGCCCAACAGGAATCACCTCGATCAGAGCTCTATAACTTCAGATATAAAATAAACAAGTCGGGTATATCAGCTGTGCTAACAGATTCAAGTAGCTCCAAAGTTTCGGGCATCCCTCTCTGATCATTTGATCAAAATTGCTGAATTTTGTACGGACAAACACCCACGAAATTTCTGAACTTCTCCAATTGGTTTTGCCTCAAACGGAGGTCTATAACCCAAGATATAAAATAATGAAGTCAATGTGTCAGCAGAGTTTTACAGATTCTGACCACTCCCATATTTCATGCATAGCTCCCAGGATATGTATTGGATGGGGCTGAATTTTTGACAGAACATTGGTTATGAAATTTGTGAACTAACCCAACTGGTTTTGCATCAATCGGAACTCTGTATCTCGAGATATAGACAAAACACTACTGCTGTGTCGAAAGTTGACGAGAACAGATTCGCAGCAAGATGGATTCCAAAGTGGATAAGTAAAGATTTAATAAAGGATTAGGAATGTGCAAGACGAAAGGATGGTTGAGACAAAGATTTAACCCCACTAAGCAAAGTTATACTAAACCAATGTCATTGTGGTTATCAACCCACAACACACTGCACTCAATCAAAGATCCAAATCAAGCATTAACACAAGATCAAGCATTCAAACACACCACTAAACTAAGCACACCTATTCGTCGATCGTAACTAGCGACTTCACAAGGACAAGCCTAAAGAACCTAGATCCTAAGGAAGATCTTCAGCTTGAACATGATAGGGTCATTAGATAACTGAGAATACTGCGAACACAGGTAGGGTAAAGGTAGGGAAAGGTTAGAGAGCATAGAATAGGTGCTAAAGATTTCCTAAAGCAAGAACAAGGCGATACTGAGAATGAAAAGATTGACCAAGATAAGATAGATAGCAAGTGGAATACCAAGGATGGGGGTAAAATCAAGGATAAGTATATTAAGAATGGAATTTAAAGCATAGCACGGAGTAAGCATGGCTACTAGATGGTTATAATCCTTAAGTTCGACCAGTTTCTAACTAGGCTAACGTCCTACAGTCAACACTGCTCTGATACCACTTTGTCACACCGGATTTAAGGGCAAATCCGAATGCATAGAACACATGTGCGCCGAGGATCAAGTTTCACACATGCGTTGACTCGGTGTATACCAAAACACAGGTGTAAAAGCGTAAAGAGAGTATTAAAACTTTATTACATGACCGAATGTCTCGGAATCGTAACATAAGCGAGTACTAGCAAGCGGTAAAGGACGTCTCCACAGCCGATGGCGGTGGCACGCTCGCCTAGAAACCACCGAACTCTCCAGGAAAATCTTCAAAGCGTCCGTCCGAACAAAGAATCGGGTTGTGTAGATGCATATAAAAGAACAACAAGCATGAGCACATGTCGTACTCAACAAGGGAAAAGATCTATAACAACATGCAAAGGCTTTATGGTGGAAGCTTGTGGTTGCATAGCAGATCAGCATTTTAGTTGGTCAAATTTTATTAAGCAAGCTATATTACTAGCAAATGTAAGTTTATACCAACCCAAAGATTAACATAAGCGTCATCATCATGAACGAAGGTAAATGCAACAAGTTTAATCCATCTTCCATAGTTTAATCATGTGAGGGTCCGGGCCGCCCGTGACCGTGGGCACGGCTAACTAGTTAGTTTTACACTCGCGGAGGTCGTACATCTTTACCCACAAGTCGCGTAAAAGTCCCGAAGAACTTTAAACCCAACCATGCGATGCCGATCGGGCACCATACCACACTACCGAGGTGTGATTGCATAGGGACGCTACGAGGCCGTTACAAAGATCCCCGGATGAAGGTCGCCCGCTAGGTTACCCGGTCGGTGCAACGTATAAAGCTCCCGGACGAGTACCGTGTCTTAGCCAAGCCCACACCTACGCCCGAGCGAGTCCATACGCCATTACCCGCCGGCCCCCAACCCTTATCGGGTAAAGCATACCTAACACCCGGTTCACTAATTATTAAGCCAAGCCGAGCCATATGTCTTGTGGTAGCACTGTTTTCCTGGGTGGTTCTCCATGTTCCGATTAACACAGGTGATCTTGATTAATGAAAGGTACAACATAAATAAAGCAAGATTAGCATTGTTGTTCATCAAAACCACCATAAACCCAAGTTGAGCAACTAAGCACGGTCTACCCAACATAAACATAAACCCAGGTTGATCAAGGCACAGGGTAAACAAAACTAGTCAAACCTTAATAGTAGGACCCATCAATTAATGCAAAGCAATAATAAATAACGGTGTAATTAAAATGCATGTTGTAATAGGATCAACGGGAATGCAGCAAGGACTTGCCTTCTACCAACGTGTGCTGCTGCTCAAGACCTTGGAAATCTTCAACTCTGGCGTTCTCCACGAACGAACCGTCTTCTACGCACCACATCATTCACATACAAGCATACAATGGAATAAAATAAGAAACAATCACCAAACAGTACTAACAGAACTAAACAGGGGCAAAAAGTCGTTCTACTCGTCGAGACGATCGCGTGGATATAAAGAACGCCGAAAACGGAGCTAAAACGACGAAGTTATGGCTAAAACAAATTTTAGGACTAATCGCAAAGAACTTTAAATTTTCGGGCTAAACCGAAGAAAACGGGACCTATACGTAAGGGTTTCTTAAGGTGGGAGGACCGGGTTGTAATTTTGGAAAAACTTAGGGCTTCTTAAACAAAAGCGCGCGGTTAAACAAGGGGCGGATCGATCCGTTGGATCGAGATCCGGTGGCCGAGATCTAATGCGACGCGGGTTGACCGGCAAGCTAGTTTGACCGAGGGGTTCAATCTAATGCGGGCCGTTGATCAAGGATCCGGCGGCCACGGTCTCTCGCGGGTGGCCGGCGGCGGGGAAGCGGCCGGCGACGGGGGAAAACGCGGCGGCGCGGGGCGGCGGCTTGCCGCGCGCGACGGCGAAAACGAGTAGGGGTGCTCCAATCGCGACGGGGCCGGCACCGGGACGACGGCAAGCGAATGCCGAGCACAACGGTGGCCTCCGGGGGCGGCGGGGACGGCTCGACGCGGCGGACGGCGGGAGGGCGCGGCGGCGGAGGTCCGGCGAGGCCGTCCGGCGACACGAAGCACACGGACGCGAACACACGGCACCAAGATGTTCCTTACCTCGCGGCGAAGCCACGCGGCCGCTCCCGCAGCGACCGGGACGGCGGCGGAGGCACGGGTCCGGCACGGCGGCCGGCTAGGGTTAGGAGCGATGGCGGCGACGGGCGCCGAGGCGGTTAGGGTTTCGGTAAGGGGTCCCCGGGGGTGCGGCGGCGGCTTTAAAGGGCGCCGGGGTGCTCCTTGGCGTGTGGGCCCCGCTAGGGAGGCGGGCCCGTGGTGGGATTGGCGGCGGCGCGGCGGAGTCCTAGTGGGACTCGGCTAGAGGTGGGGGATGACCGGTGGCCCCCACCCCGTCGGCCCCGGGCGGTGGGCGCGCGCGGGGAAGCGGGCCGGGCCGGGCTGCCGGCGCCGCCGGGCCGGGGCGCGGCGGTGACGCGCGGACGCGGGGAAAAGACCGGGGGCCTCGGGCGGACTTCGCGGTCTTGGGGCCGGCAAGCAAACGGGCCGGGAAGGAGGCCCGGCGGGGGTGGTTAGCTTCTCTTTTTTTTTTACAAAACCAAAACCCTTTCCTAATTAAGCAAACCAAAATGAATTCAAACCAGATTTTGAATCCAAACACCCAAAAACAATGCACCGGCATGAATGCAACACACACACAACTATTTATTTAATTTAGAAAAATCGAACAAAGGATTTTTCCTATACTATATTTCCTGTAAAGAAAAATAAAAAGTTGGGCAAAATTTTAAAATTTAGAATAAATCGTTGTTTAAATTTTTCTTCCTATTCACATCCCGAAATTGGAAATTTCGGGGTGTGACAAATCTACCCCCTTAAAAGGAATCTCGTCCTCGAGATTCGGAAGGATAAAGAAAGATTTTTTTGAGAACGATATGGTAGAACCGATGTGAAAACAATGCCGATAGGGAACATACCCAACATGGTCGTTGCATTTATATGATTCAATCTACCACGGGCGGAGCTCGCTCGTCCCTTAGCGCTTTGCGGGGTCCGGTTTCCATTCCTCATCCGCCGACTCGCACCGGGGTATTCGGGACGCTCCTGCGAGGACGAGTTGTTAGCATAGTGACCCGTCTCTCCACACTTGAAGCATGCATTACCAACGGGAGTACTTGGTGCACTTGGTCTCACCGGGGTTCCCTGCCGGGGTGTTCGACTAATGTCTTGGTCATTGGGGCGTGGAGTCCGTGGAGGGGAATGCTTGCGGCTCCTGAATGGGGTGCTTGAAAGGTTGATTGTTCCGCTGAAACTGATTCTGCCCGGAGTTACCACCTGAACCTCCAACATGGGGTGTTGTTCCCTGCGGTGGAATGAAACGGGGACGAGTGCTGCTCCCAAACGGCACAAAAGTAGTGGCCTTCCTCTTCAGATCTCTCAATTCTGTGCGCATGGCCTCCAGGGTGATGGCCTTGTCTAACAGGTGCTGGAAAGATGGAAAAGTGTGAGATGTCACCGATACCGAAGCGGTCCGGCCCATCCCTCCATGAAGCGCTCCCGCTTCTTTGGGTCATCTGCCACCTCCTGCGGTGCATAGCGAGAAAGCTCGATGAACCTCGTCCCGTACTCCGTCACCGACACCCCCCCCGTTGGAGAGAGAGGAACTCCTTCTTCTTTAGCCTCATCAACCCTGCGAGAATGTGGTGGTTCCCGAAGCTCTCGGTGAACTCCCCGCCGGGTGATGGCGTTTGGCGTAGCATGGGCGGTAGTGTAAGCATCCCACCATGCTCCCGCTGAACCCCGGAGTCGTCCCGCAGCAAATAGGACCTTCTCTCTATCATCACACCGAGCCGTGGTGAGCATCTTGCTCACGGTCTTCAACCAATCATCGGCATCAAGCGGATCGGCAAAGCATGAGTGAAAAGCGGCGGCCGATGGCTCATGAACTCCCCGTGCTTGTTCATGGGCGCCGGTTCTTGTGGCGGTGGCTGAGGTGGATTGTTGGCTTGGGCCTGCAGGTTGGCTACAGTGTTGGTCAGGTTCTCCAAGAGTTGTAGCGATTCTCGGGAAGAACTGCTGCATGTCTGGATCCATTGGTGGTTGTTGTGCACCGGCTGAGCTGCTGCCTCGTCCTTGGCGTATCACCGGAGGTTGATCAACACCTGACCCGGACCTGGTGTTCACCATCTGAGTGTTAGGAACATTGACTTAGATGATTGCACAAAGGGAAAAGCTCAAAAGATTAAGCAGCGCAGACTTCCAGTTTAAGACAGATTCTGTCGACTCCAAACATTCAGGTATAACTCTCAACGTGGACAACTAAAGATTATGAGCTTTTGAATGGTAAAAGATAATGAAATTACGGAACTAGCCCAACAGGAATCACCTCGATCAGAGCTCTATAACTTCAGATATAAAATAAACAAGTCGGGTATATCAGCTGTGCTAACAGATTCAAGTAGCTCCAAAGTTTCGGGCATCCCTCTCTGATCATTTGATCAAAATTGCTGAATTTTGTACGGACAAACACCCACGAAATTTCTGAACTTCTCCAATTGGTTTTGCCTCAAACGGAGGTCTATAACCCAAGATATAAAATAATGAAGTCAATGTGTCAGCAGAGTTTTACAGATTCTGACCACTCCCATATTTCATGCATAGCTCCCAGGATATGTATTGGATGGGGCTGAATTTTTGACAGAACATTGGTTATGAAATTTGTGAACTAACCCAACTGGTTTTGCATCAATCGGAACTCTGTATCTCGAGATATAGACAAAACACTACTGCTGTGTCGAAAGTTGACGAGAACAGATTCGCAGCAAGATGGATTCCAAAGTGGATAAGTAAAGATTTAATAAAGGATTAGGAATGTGCAAGACGAAAGGATGGTTGAGACAAAGATTTAACCCCACTAAGCAAAGTTATACTAAACCAATGTGAGGACCATGTGTGGTTCGAGGACCGGTGGATGGTCGCTTCCTTGTGTGATGAGTGATTGACAACGTTGTGTGGACCGATTCTTGGCTAAGTATTGCAGGTGCGGGTTGCGGCTTGACTGGTGTTAGTGCAGGTGAAGAACAAGCGCGAAAGGTCGTCGCCGGTGAGGCCTCCAGGTGTGGAGAAGACAAGTAGGTCGTGTTCGAGGGACCCGGTGGCCAGCGGGGTCAAGTGCGGGCCGCATGGTGGCATGAACAAGCAAGATGAAGTCGTGGACGGTTTCTTGGTTGAGCCTCAAAACCAAGGTCGAGCCGGGACTACGTGGGAGCCAAGTCATGAGTGGAGATTGGCGGAGGCTACACCGAGTTCGCGGGGTTTCCGGTGGTTCACCGAAAACCACTGGGTTCCTTGGTTGATCCACAAAGCCAAGACCGGAGAACCGAAGACGGAGGTGCAAGAAGCACGCACCGGTCCGACCGGGGGGTCCGACCGGTCCGACCGTGGGGACCGGTCGACCGGTGAGGAGCACCGGTCTGACCGGTGTGCGACGACGCAGTCCGGAATCTTCGAAGAGGAGGACACGCGTCGGGATCGCATGGCTTGCGTCGAGGCTACGCAGGTGCGGTCGCCGGCATCCGTCCGATGGTGAAGGCATCAAGAATTCCAAATCCGCCCTTGAGGGGCTTGTATCCCTAGTTAGTAGAGAGGGGCATTTTAGACATTCGGTTGCCGCCTATATAACCCAAGAGGTGAGAGGATGGCAGCCAACTCTTGGAACCCTAGCTCATTAGTTTTCCTATTTTCCACCTATTTTCCTTAGGTTTTCTCTAGGACTAGCAAGAGAGCTTCACGGAGAGATCTTGTAGAGAGGGATGGATGATCGGGCGGCTTGCTAGACCTTGTACGAACCTTTGTTTCATGTATAGATGATTCGGCGTGGTTCCTCAAGGTTTGGATGTGTTTTCCCTGGTTGTTCTTGGTGGTGATTTTCGGAGCCCTCTCTCGGTGATTTCTTTGGGTTGTTTTCGGGGCCTTTCTCTTGGGGATTTGATGGGGGAAATTTGTGGGAACCCTTCGTGGTTCTTTGGGCTGTGATTCCCCTCCCAAATCCGTGAGTAAAGGTGCTCGATTTTGGGGTTTCTTGAGTTCTTGGGTTGGAGGTGCTCTCGGCGGGATTTCTTCGATTCCTCCTTTTTGGATGAGTTTTTGTGGGATTAAACTTGGCTATGAAATCCTCATGAGGTGTTCTTGATATCCCCAAAGTCTTGTTCAAGTCCGTGGAGCGATTCGGGAGATCGAGATTTGGATTTGGGGGAGTTGACCGCGGGGTGTCGTTCATCCCGAGTCGCCTGTGCTACACCGGTCGACCGGTGCTCTTGACCGGTCCGACCGGTGCAAGCCCTTGTGGGATTTTGCTCGGGTGAACGTCTTGGTGAGTTCGTTGTTGTCACGTGGTGCCGCTCGTTTCGAGTTTGGGTCCGTTTGGTGGTCGGTTGGCTCGTTTGGTGTCTTGGGGGCTTTCAGTCGTCATCGGTCCGACCGGTGTGTCTCACCGGTCCGACCGGTGTAGAGCCACTTAGTGGAAGTTGCTCGGAGTTCACCCCGCAGGGACCGGCCCGACCGGTGGTGCTCACCGGTCCGACCGGTGTGGGTCCGTAGACTCGAGGTTTGGTTTTTCCGCCGCGTTTCTCGAGTCGGAAGGTGGTGTGTTGGTTCCTAGGTCCAAGGTGGCACTCCGGTGGCTACGTGGGCTTGACCAACCTTGGTAGTGAGTCGGAGACGTGTGTTGGAAGCCGTGTTCATCTTGTTGGAGTTTCAATCTCCTTCGAGAAGAATTTTTATCGGCTCCCATTCACTCCCCCCTCTCTGGTTCGCCGTATCGGTCCTTCAAGTGGTATCGAGCCGGTTCGGGTCTTTGTTGACTCTAACCGCCTAAGATCCAAGGATGGCGTACCGAGAACGGGGTTCGGGTCCTCCACACTTCGATGGCAAGAACTACCGGATGTGGAGCAAGCGGATGGGTGCTTTTCTCCGCGGAAAGGGTCGGATCCTTTGGGATGTCACGGTGGACACAAGGCTATGTCCGGCCGGTTGATTTCCTCGCTCCGAGATCGAGGGGACGGCTTCGACGCCAACAATAAGGCGGTCGACTACTTGTTTCGTGCTTTGTGTCGGCCGAGTTCGATCGGGTGCACACCGAGCACTTGGCTTGTAGGATTTGGGCGGTGTTGAAGGAGGCGCATGTTGGGAACGCCCGTGTTCGGGCACGGATGTATGCGACCTACGGAGAGAGTACGAGAATTTCACTCATCTCCCCGGTGAGTCCATCGATGCCTTGTTTCAGAGGTTCACGGTGGTTGTGAACAACATGAGGGCCAATGTGGACGTGCTCCCGTACGATGATCATGATAGAGCGGTCAAGCTCTTACACTCTTTGGATCGTACGATTTGGGGCGGAAAGTTTGAGGCCATTGTGGAGTCGGAGAAGTATGACACTCTGACGGTGAACGAGCTGTTCTCGAAGCTCAAGTCGGCTGAGGTGGATAGGGGCATGACTGCCAAGCTCGAGGGACCGACTGATTCCCATAGTCTTGCCCTCGTTGGTGGTTCGAAAGGAAAGGCTAACACTAATCCATCCACCAGGATGTTCTCTTTCTCCTCCTTGATGTCTATGCCAGATGAGGAGTTCGACGAGCTTGGAGAGGACGAGCTGGCGCTCCTGACGAGGCGGTTCGAGAGGCTGCACGAGAACCGAGTGAACATGAGGAGGAAGACGAGGACATGCTTCAAGTGCGGCAAGGCTGGACACTATTTCGCCGAGTGTCCGAAGGTGAACGACCCCGACAAGCACAAGTTCAAGGACAAGAAGAAGAAGTCCAAGACGAAGGATCATGGACATGGGAAGAAGACCCGGTCTCGAGAGAAGATGAAGAGGTCAAGCGACATCGAGTCCGATTCGAGGACACGTCTTCAAGCTCGAGTGATGAAGATGATGAGGATGAGAAGAAGAGGAGGAAGAAGAAGAACTTTGGCAAGTATCTCAACGGCCTTTGTGTGACGGGCCTAAGCCTCAAGGACGACTTCTGCGGCATGGCTCGCAGTTCGAGCAACAAGAGAAGCCGAGGGACGCCTCGGATTTGGATTCCGAGGATGAGGTATGTGATGAGCTCTCCTCTTTGCGCAAGGAGAATGAGGAGTTGGTTGACTTGCTTGATAATCGCGATCACATGCTTAGAGAGGCTAAGAAGCTTAGGAAGGAGCTTAGATCTTTGCTCGAGGATGCTAGGACTAGAGTGGCTGAGCTAGAAACACGGAGTTCTTGATAGCAAGCTTGAAATTGATTCGCTCAAGGCTAGCCCTGTTGTTTCTGATGAAAATGATTGTGCTGATTGCTCTGCTTTCCTAGGTGACTTGATCGATCTTAGGGAGAAGTATGCCTCCAAGTGTGAGGAACTAGATGTGCTTAGGGTTGAGTTGGGCTGAGCTACAATCTAGACCCACTTTGCTTGGTGCTTGCACTTCTTGCCCTAGTTTGCATGAGAAAATTGTTGAGCTCCGTTCTCGCATTGTTTCGCTTGAGGCTGAGTTGAAAGTGCCTATTCCTACTTCTTGATCTACTTGTGAGTTGCATGCTATGAAGAATTTGGATCTTGCAAAATGTGTTGGTCGCTTACAAGATGAGAATGATAAGTTGCGTGAAGCGCTGAGTTGGTTGTCGAGTCAAGAACCTCAGCTTGGTATGATGATTGCTAGCTGTAAGCGCTTTGACGGTTGGGCTTTGGGATTGGATAAGGTTGGTGAGGGCAAGTGGTGAGAGAGAAAGGAAATTTGGGGATGTTTCGGTTCCACCACAACCCACACCCAAAGACAAGTTTGCATGCAAGCCAAACCAACCAAGAGAAAAACCGAGTGAGAAGGCAAGTGAAACGCCTAGTGAGAAACCAAGTGAGAAGCCTTGTGAAGAGCCTCATCCCAAGCCTAAGCCCGGATCGATCCGTTTCCATTGTGAGTTTTGTGGGAAGGATGGTCACAAGAGAGCGTCTTGCTTCAAGAGGAAGCGTGAGGAGAGAATGGCGAAGGAGTGGGCTAACAAGGACAAGTACCACCCTTTCGATGGTGTACTTGAGCCTCGTGTGCAGTTGCCCAGGGCCAAGGCGAGTGTGAGGTCAGTTCGGGCTTGGGGAGAGCGGAAGGTCTGTTGGAGGTCTTTGCGCCGCCGAGCTACACCGGTCAGACCGGTGTGGAGCACCGGTCAGACCGGTGCAGGCCTGGACAGCAACAGTTTGGGTTTCGTGCTCGTACAGGTGCGAGGGTTGTTTCTGGAGGTCGTGGTTCTGGTGGTTGGTCTGGAAAGTTTGCAGGAGGCCAGTTTGCTAGGCATTCTCCCCCTCGAGCTCACTACGGGGATGGGAGGAGTCATGGCTTTGAGAAGGAGAGGAGGGATGGTCCACGAGCTTTCTTTCGTGGTTTTGGTCCTCCTCCAGGCAGAGAGGGTTGGTTCCCTCATGGTGGTTACCGTGGTGGTGTTCGTGGAGGTAGCTTTGGTAGGAAAGATGGTTTGGTTTTTGATAACCCCACTTTCGAGCAAATGGCTAGGCACTGGTTTTACACATTTGGAACTAACCCCAGTGTTGAGTCGGTTGCTCGCTCTCGCTCTTGGTTTTGAGTTGCAGGTGGATAGCCCGGAGAACATTTGGTTGATATCGGGGGGTGGTTCTTCGGCTTCATATCCGGTGGTGACATGGAGGTACATCACTTTCGGGGATGGTGGACAAGGATGAGGGAATTGTGATGAAATGATAAAGGTAAGTGTATTTGTGACCTTCGAGTGTGTGGCCTTGGTCAAGCCACTTGGTTTGTTTTGCTCCTTCTCTATCTCATGTGTGTAAGGTGAGCTTTGTACGCTCTTTGTCCTTAATGCATGAGTTTAGGGGGAGCTTGTGAGTTTGGTGCTCCTTTGCTCTTTTGCCGGTGGTGTCGAGCCCTTTTTGCCTCCCCTCGAGGAGCCGGTGGTTTGTAAGTTTTGTGTGAGAGCTTCTTTGTAGCATATGTATAGCTTTTCTTTGTGCATTTCTTGCATTTGGCATGGCATATGTAACATGATGTATAGGCATCCTTGTATCTTAGATTGCATGCATTTTGTATCATATGCATTGGTTAGGAAAAGCTTCTCTCTTATACATTGTTCACCATGGAATGAGATATATGTCTTTGTGAGCTTGTTTGGTATGCTACGGTTAGTTTGGCTTAGCTCTTGATGATCTTGATGAATAACCCATGGTTGATAGCTATGCTTTTGAAAAATGTCACATGTATGCTCTCTCATGTGTAAATGCCTTTACATGCTCTTGACATGTTTTTGTGGCCTTGCTATGCTTAATTTGTGGTTGGATAGCTAGTTTATTGATCATATGGGGCCAAAGGCTCATTTGCCATCATGAATGTTTAGCCCTCTTGATTTATCTTGTGGAGGAGCATAAGTTCCTTTTTGTCGCAAAGACATTTCATGTACCATTTACAAAACTGAAAATGAAATGAAAAATGCTTGGAAAATATGCTCCCATGTCATATGTGCTGAATTTAATTTGCTTTGGGTGCTAAACCGTTGCATGATGCCTACCAATGAGAAGTCTCATAAATAGAAGTAGGCACATGGCTCGGTGGCTTTGACATGACATGAGGTGCTTGTGGGTGTTTGTGATGGTCTTATGATTAGAATGGCTGTCCTAGCATGAAGTTTGTGTGGCTTTGCCATTTTGATATGCTTTGATCATGTTTAGGACTTTGCTCATGAGAGGCAAGTTTTTCGCAAAATTGCCAAAATCCATCTTAGCTTCGTCCAATGGTTGTGAAACTTGGTGATCATGTAGTTGAGATCGATACGAAGCCGTAGAGTACCTAACTTGCTCATTTGGACATGTGTAGCATTCTTTGTTGAATTTTGTATATTTGAGAAGCTCTAGGTTGACGAGTTTTGCATTTTTGGCTTGATTCATGCATTGCCAACAAGGGGGAGAAGTTTGAGCTTGAAATGGCTTAATGAATGCTTTTGGAAGGTTTTCGAGTGGTTTCGAGCCATTTTCGGGCTCTCGTTGTACACCGGTCCGACCGGTGAAGAGCACCGGTCCGACCGGTGTGAGTGCTGGTCCTGTACATATGTTAGGCACCGGTCCGACCGGTGGTGATGACCGGTCCGACCGGTGTGAGCCGAAATTGCTTGCGCTACTGCCCCGTTTTTGTTTGTTTTGCATGCATTCGTCCGGGGGGGAGTTGCATTGGTTCGGGGGAGCTTGCATGTGTGCAGGGGGAGCTCTTTGTGAGTTTTCGAGCTTTGTTTCGGTGGTTTGTGCTCTTTGCTTGAGCTTTGTTTTGTCTCGGATGTGTCGAGCCGTTGCCCTTGCCTAAGGGGTCCGAGACTTGTTTCCTTCAAGTGATCTTGCTCTTTGCCTTTGTTTGGCTTTCGATCGCTTGTTGGAGTTTCTTTTTGTTCGTTTCTTTTTCTTTTCTTTTCTCTCTTGTTACTTTCGTGTGGGTGTTGTCAATGCACTCATCAAGGGGGAGATTGAGGACCATGTGTGGTTCGAGGACCGGTGGATGGTCGCTTCCTTGTGTGATGAGTGATTGACAACGTTGTGTGGACTGATTCTTGGCTAAGTATTGCAGGTGCGAGGTTGCGGCTTGACTCGTGTTAGTGCGTGGTGAAGAACAAGCGCGAAAGGTCGTCGCGGTGAGGCCTCCGGGTGTGGAGAAGACAAGTAGGTCGTGTTCGAGGGACCGGTGGCCGGCGGGGGTCAAGTGCGGGCCGCATGGTGGCATGAACAGCAAGATGAAGTCGTGGACGGTTTCTTGGTTGAGCCTCAAAACCAAGGTCGAGCCGGGACTACGTGGGAGCCAAGTCATGAGTGGAGATTGGCGGAGGCTACACCGAGTTCGCGGGGTTTCCGGTGGTTCACCGGGAAAACCACCGGGTTCCTTGGTTGATCCACAAAGCCAAGACCGGAGAACCGAAGACGGAGGTGCGACAGCACCGAGACCGGGTCCGACCGGTGGGTCCGACCGGTCCGACCGGTGGGGACCGGTCGGCCGGTGAGGAGCACCGGTCGGCCGGTGTGCGACGACGCGGTCGGAATCTTCGAAGAGGAGGACACGCGTCGGGATCGCATGGCTTGCGTCGAGGCTACGCAGGGTGCGGTCGCGGGCATCCGTCCGATGGTGAAGGCATCAAGAATTCCAAATCCGCCCTTGAGGGGCTTGTATCCCTAGTTAGTAGAGAGGGGCATTTTAGACATTCGGTTGCCGCCTATATAACCCAAGAGGTGAGAGGATGGCAGCCAACTCTTGGAACCCTAGCTCATTAGTTTTCCTATTTTCCACCTATTTTCCTTAGGTTTTCTCTAGGACTAGCAAGAGAGCTTCACGGAGAGATCTTGTAGAGAGGGATGGATGATCGGGCGGCTTGCTAGACCTTGTACGAACCTTTGTTTCATGTATAGATGATTCGGCGTGGTTCCTCAAGGTTTGGATGTGTTTTCCCGGTTGTTCTTGGTGGTGATTTTCGGAGCCCTCTCTTGGTGATTTCTTTGGGTTGTTTTCGGGGCCTTTCTCTTGGGGATTTGATGGGGGAAATTTGTGGGAACCCTTCGTGGTTCTTTGGGCCGTGATTCCCCTCCCAAATCCGTGAGTAAAGGTGCTCGGTTTTGGGGTTTCTTGAGTTCTTGGGTTGGAGGTGCTCTCGGCGGGATTTCTTCGATTCCTCCTTTTTGGACGAGTTTTTGTGGGATTAAACTTGGCTATGAACTCCTCATGAGGTGTTCTTGATATCCCCAAAGTCTTGTTCAAGTCCGTGGAGCGATTCGGGAGATCGAGATTTGGATTTGGGGGAGTTGACCCGCGGGTGCTGTTCATCCCGAGCTGCCCAGGCTACACCGGTCTGACCGGTGCTCTTGACCGGTCTGACCGGTGCAAGCCCTTGTGGGATTTTGCTCGGGTGAACGTCTTGGTGAGTTCGTTATTGTCACGTGGTGCCGCTGTTTCGAGTTTGGGTCCGTTTGGTGGTCGGTTGGCCTGTTTGGTGTCTTGGGGGCTTTCGGTGTCATCGGTCTGACCGGTGTGTCTCACCGGTCTGACCGGTGTAGAGCCACTTAGTGGAAGTTGCTCAGGTTCACCTGCAGGGACCGGTCTGACCGGTGGTGCTCACCGGTCTGACCGGTGTGGGTCTGTAGACTCGAGGTTTGGTTTTTCCGCTGCGTTTCTCGAGTCGGAAGGTGGTGTGTTGGTTCCTAGGTCCAGTGGCACTCCAGTGGCTACGTGGGCTTGACCAACCTTGGTAGTGAGTCGGAGACGTGTGTTGGAAGCCGTGTTCATCTTGTTGGAGTTTCAATCTCCTTCGAGAAGAATTTTTATCGGCTCCCATTCACTCCCCCCCCCTCTCTGGTTCGCCGTATCGGTCCTTCACAATGTCATTGTGGTTATCAACCCACAACACACCGCACTCAATCAAAGATCCAAATCAAGCATTAACACAAGATCAAGCATTCAAACACACCACTAAACTAAGCACACCTATTCGTCGATCGTAACTAGCGACTTCACAAGGACAAGCCTAAAGAACCTAGATCCTAAGGAAGATCTTCACTTGAACATGATAGGGTCATTAGATAACCGCGAGAATACTGCGAACACGGGTAGGGTAAAGGTAGGGAAAGGTTAGAGAGCATAGAATAGGTGCTAAAGATTTCCTAAAGCAAGACAAGGCAGTATAGAATGAAAAGATTGACCAAGATAAGATAGATAGCAAGTGGAATACCAAGGATGGGGGTAAAATCAAGGATAAGTATATTAAGAATGGAATTTAAAGCATAGCACGGAGTAAGCATGGCTACTAGATGGTTATAATCCTTAAGTTCGACCAGTTTCTAACTAGGCTAACGTCCTACAGTCAACACTGCTCTGATACCACTTTGTCACACCCGGATTTAAGGGCAAATCCGAATGCATAGAACACATGTGCGCCAGGATCAAGTTTCACACATGCGTTGACTCAGTGTATACCAAAACACAGTGTAAAAGCGTAAAGAGAGTATTAAAACTTTATTACATGACCGAATGTCTCAGAATCGTAACATAAGCGAGTACTAGCAGCGGTAAAGGACGTCTCCACGAGCGGTGATTGGTGGCACGCTCGCCTAGAAACCACCGAACTCTCCAGGAAAATCTTCAAAGCGTCCGTCTGAGCAGCAATCGGGTTGTGTAGATGCATATAAAAGAACAACAAGCATGAGCACATGTCGTACTCAACAAGGGAAAATATCTATAACAACATGCAAAGGCTTTATGGTGGAAGCTTGTGGTTGCATAGCAGATCAAGCATTTTAGTTGGTCAAATTTTATTAAGCAAGCTATTTTACTAGCAAATGTAAGTTTATACCAACCCAAAGATTAGCATAAGCATCATCATCATGAACGAAGGTAAATGCAACAAGTTTAATCCATCTTCCATAGTTTAATCATGTGAGGGTCCAGGCCGCCCGTGACCGTGGGCACGGCTAACTAGTTAGTTTTACACTGCAGAGGTCGTACATCTTTACCCACAAGTCGCGTAAAAGTCCCGAAGAACTTTAAACCCAACCATGCGATGCGATCGGGCACCATACCACACTACCGAGGTGTGATTGCATAGGGACGCTACGAGGCCGTTACAAAGATCCCCGGATGAAGGTCGCCCGCTAGGTTACACGGTCACCGCAACGTATAAAGCTCCCGGACGAGTACCGTGTCTTAGCCAAGCCCACACCTACGCCCGAGCAGGTCCATACGCCACTACCCGCCACCCCCCCCAACCCTTATCGGGTAAAGCATACCTAACACCCGGTTCACTAATTATTAAGCCAAGCCGAGCCATATGTCTTGTGGTAGCACCGTTTTCCGGGTGGTTCTCCATGTTCCGATTAACACGGGTGATCTTGATTAATGAAAGGTACAACATAAATAAAGCAAGATTAACATTGTTGTTCATCAAAACCACCATAATCCCAAGTTGAGCAACTAAGCACGGTCTACCCAACATAAACATAAACCCAGGTTGGTCAAGGCACAGGATAAACAAAACTAGTCAAACCTTAATAGTAGGACCCATCAATTAATGCAAAGCAATAATAAATAACGGTGTAATTAAAATGCATGTTGTAATAGGATCAACGGGAATGCAGCAAGGACTTGCCTTCTACCAACGTGTGCTGCTGCTCAAGACCTTGGAAATCTTCAACTCCAGCGTTCTCCACGAACGAACCGTCTTCTACGCACCACATCATTCACATACAAGCATACAATGGAATAAAATAAGAAACAATCACCAAACAGTACTAACAGAACTAAACAGGGGCAAAAAGTTGTTCTACTCGTCGAGACGATCGCGTGGATATAAAGAACGCTGAAAACGGAGCTAAAACGACGAAGTTATGGCTAAAACAAATTTTAGGACTAATCTGCAAAGAACTTTAAATTTTCGGGCTAACCGAAGAAAACGGGACCTATACGTAAGGGTTTCTTAAGGTGGGAGGACCGGGTTGTAATTTTGGAAAAACTTAGGGCTTCTTAAACAAAAACGCGCGGTTAAACGAAGGGGCGGATCTGATCCGTTGGATCGAGATCCGGTGGGGCGAGATCTAATGCGACGCGGGTTGACCGGTAAGCTAGTTTGACCGAGGGGTTCAATCTAATCCGGGCCGTTGATCAAGGATCCGGCGGCCACGGTCTCCGCGGGTGGCCGGCGGCGGGGAAGCGGCCGGCGACGGGGAAAACGCGGCGGCGCGGGGCGGCGGCTTGCCGGCGCGACGGCGAAAACGAGTAGGGGTGCTCCAATCGCGACGGGGCGGCACCGGGACGACGGCAAGCGAATGCGCGAGCACAACGGTGGCCTCCGGGGGCCGCGAGGGGACGGCTCGACGCGGCGGACGGCGGGAGGGCGCGGCGGCGGAGGTCCGGCGAGGCCGTCCGGCGACACGAAGCACACGGACGCGAAACACACGGCACCAAGACGTTCCTTACCTTGCGGCGAAGCTACGCGGCCGCTCCGGAGCGACCCGGGACGGCGGTGGAGGCACGGGTCCGGCACGGCGGCCGGCTAGGGTTAGGAGCGATGGCGGCGACGGCGCGCGAGGCGGTTAGGGTTTCGGTAAGGGGTCCCCGGGGGGTGCGGCGGCGGCTTTATAGGGCGCCGGGGTACTCCTTGGCGTGTGGGCCCCGCTAGGGAGGCGGGCCCGTGGTGGGATTGGCGGCGGCGCGGCGGAGTCCTAGTGGGACTCGGCTAGAGGTGGGGGATGACCGGTGGCCCCCACCCGTCGGCCCCCAGCCGTGGGCGCGCGCGCGGGAAGCGGCCGACCGGGCCGCCGGCGCCGCCGGGCCGGGCTGCAGGCGGTGACGCGCGGACGCGGGGAAAAGACCGGGGGCCGCGGGGCGGACTTCGCGGTCTGGCCGGGCCGGCAAGCAAACGGGCCGGAAAGGAGGCACTGGCGGGGTGGTTAGCTTCTCTTTTTTTTCAAAAACCAAAACCCTTTCCTAATTAAGCAAACCAAAATGAATTCAAACCAGGTTTTGAATCCAAACACCCAAAAACAATGCACCGGCATGAATGCAACACACACACAACTATTTATTTAATTTAGAAAAATCGAACAAAGGATTTTTCCTATACTATATTTCCTGTAAAGAAAAACAAAAGCTGGGCAAAATTTTAAAATTTAGAATAAATCGTTGTTTAAATTTTTCTTCCTATTCACATCCTGAAATTGGAAATTTCAGGGTGTGACAATCTACCCCCCTTAAAAGGAATCTCGTCCTCGAGATTCGGAAGGATAAAGAAAGATTTTGAGAACGATATGGTAGAACCGATGTGAAAACAATGCCGATAGGGAACATACCCAACATGGTCGTTGCATTTATATGATTCAATCTACCACGGGCGGAGCTCGTCGTCCCTTAGCGCTTTGCGGGGTCCGGTTTCCATTCCTCATCCGCCGACTCGCACTTCGGGGTATTCGGGACGCTCCTGCGAGGACGGTTGTTAGCATAGTGACCCGTCTCTCCACACTTGAAGCATGCATTACCAACGGGAGTACTTGGTGCACTTGGTCTCACTCGGGGTTCCCGCCGGGGGTGTTCGACTAATGTGCGTTGGTCATTGGGGCGTGGAGTCCGTGGAGGGGAATGCTTGCGGCCTCTTGAATGGGGTGCTTGAAGGGTTGATTGTTCCGCCGAAACCGTTTCTCGCCCGCAGTTACCACCCGAACCTCCAACATGGGGTGTTGTTCCCTCGCGGTGGAATGAAACGGGGACGAGTGTCTTGCTCCCAAACGGCACAAAAGTAGTGGCCTTCCTCTTCGGATCTCTCAATTCTATGCGCATGGCCTCCGGGGTGATGGCCTTGTCTAACGAGTCTGTTGGAAAGATGGAAAAGTGTGAGATGTCGACCGATACCGAAGCGGTCCGGCAAATCCCTCCATGAAGCGCTCCCCGCTTCTTTGGGTCATCTGCCACCTCCTCCGGTGCATAGCGAGAAAGCTCGATGAACCTGTCCCGCACTCGTCACCGACATCCCCCCCCCGTTGGAGAGAGAGGAACTCCTTCTTCTTCAGCCTAATCAACCCTGCAGGAATGTGGTGGTTCCTGAAGCTCTCAGTGAACTCCTGCCAGGTGATGGCGTTTGGCGTAGCATGGGCGGCAGTGTAAGCATCCCACCATGCTCCTGCTGAACCCTGGAGTCGTCCTGCAGCAAATAGGACCTTCTCCCTGTCATCACACTGAGCGGTGGTGAGCATCTTGCTCACGGTCTTCAACCAATCATCAGCATCAAGCGGATCAGCAGCTTGAGTGAAAACTGGCGGCCGATGGCTCATAAACTCCCTATGCTTGTTCATCGGCGCCGGCTGCTGTGGCGGTGGCTGAGGTGGATTGTTGGCCTGGGCCTGCAGGTTGGCTACAGTGTTGGTCAGGTTCTCCAAGAGTTGTAGCTGATTCTGGAAGAACTGCTGCATGGCCGGATCCATTGGTGGTTGTTGTGCACTGGCTGAGCTGCTGCCTCGTCCTTGGCGTATCACTGGAGGTTGATCAACACCTGACCCGGACCTGGTGTTCACCATCTGAGTGTTAGGAACATTGACTTAGATGATTGCACAAAGAGAAAAGCTCAAAAGATTAAGCAGCGCAGACTTCCAGTTTAAGACAGATTCTGTCGACTCCAAACATTCAGGTATAACTCTCAACGTGGATAACCAAAAATTATGAGCTTTTGAACGGTAAAAGATAATGAAATTACGGAACTAGCCCAACAGGAATCACCTCGATCAGAGCTCTATAACTTCAGATATAAAATAAACAAGTCGGGTATATCAGCTGTGCTAACAGATTCAAGTAGCTCCAAAGTTTCGGGCATCCCTCTCTGATCATTTGATCAAAATTGCTGAATTTTGTACGGACAAACACCCACGAAATTTCTGAACTTCTCCAATTGGTTTTGCCTCAAACGGAGGTCTATAACCCAAGATATAAAATAATGAAGTCAATGTGTCAGCAGAGTTTTACAAATTCTGACCACTCCCATGTTTCATGCATAGCTCCCAGGATATGTATTGGATGGGGCTGAATTTTTGACAGAACATTGGTTATGAAATTTGTGAACTAACCCAACTGGTTTTGCATCAATCGGAGCTCTGTAGCTCGAGATATAGTCAAAACACTACTGCTGTGTTGAAAGTTGACGAGAACAGATTCGCAGCAAGATGGATTCCAAAGTGGATAAGTAAAGATTTAATAAAGGATTAGGAGTGCGTAAGATGAAAGGATGATTGAGAAAAAGATTTAACCCCACTAGGCAAACTTATACTAAACCAATGTCATTGTGGTTATCAACCCACAACACACTGCACTCAATCAAAGATCCAAATCAAGCATTAACACAAGATCAAGCATTCAAACACACCACTAAACTAAGCACACCTATTCGTCGATCGTAACTAGCGAATTCACAAGGACAAGCCTAAAGAACCTAGATCCTAAGGAAGATCTTCAGCTTGAACATGATAGGGTCATTAGATAACCGAGAATACTGCGAACACGGGTAGGGTAAAGGTAGGGAAAGGTTAGAGAGCATAGAATAGGTGCTAAAGATTTCCTAAAGCAAGAACAAGGAAGTATAGAATGAAAAGATTGACCAAGATGAGATAGATAGCGAGTGGAATACCAAGGATGGGGGGTAAAATCAAGGATAAGTATATTAAGAATGGAATTTAAAGCATAGCACGGAGTAAGCATGGCTACTAAATGGTTATAATCCTTAAGTTCGACCAGTTTCTAACTAGGCTAACGTCCTACGATCCAACACCGCTTCGATACCACTTTGTCACACCCGGATTTAAGGGCAAATCCGAATGCATAGAACACATGTGCGCCAGGATCAAGTTTCACACATGCGTTGACTCAGTGTATACCAAAACACAGGTGTAAAAGCGTAAAGAGAGTATTAAAACTTTATTACATGACCGAATGTCTCGGTAATCGTAACATAAGCGAGTACTAGCAGCGGTAAAGGACGTCTCCACAGTGTACCGACCGGTGGCACGCTCGCCTAGAAACCACCGAACTCTCCAGGAAAATCTTCAAAGCGTCCGTCCGAGCAAAGCAATCGGGTTGTGTAGATGCATATAAAAGAACAACAAGCATGAGCACATGTCGTACTCAACAAGGGAAAAGATCTATAACAACATGCAAAGGCTTTATGGTGGAAGCTTGTGGTTGCATAGCGCATCAGCATTTTAGTTGGTCAAATTTTATTAAGCAAGCTATATTACTAGCAAATGTAAGTTTATACCAACCCAAAGATTAACATAAGCATCATCATCATGAACGAAGGTAAATGCAACAAGTTTAATCCATCTTCCATAGTTTAATCATGTGAGGGTCCGAGCCGCCCGTGACCGTGGGCACGGCTAACTAGTCAGTTTTACACTCTGCAGAGGTCGTACATCTTTACCCACAAGTCGCGTAAAAGTCCCGAAGAACTTTAGACCCAACCATGCGATGCTGATCAGGCATCATACCACACTACCGATGTGTGATTGCATAGGGACGCTACGAGGCCGTTACAAAGATCCCCAGATGTAGGTTGCCCACTAGGTTACCTGATCAGTGCAACGTATAAAGCTCCCGGATGAGTACCGTGTCTTAGCCAAGCCCACACCTACGCCCGAGCAGGTCCATACGCCACTACCCGTCAGCCCCCAACCCTTATCGGGTAAAGCATACCTAACACCCGGTTCACTAATTATTAAGCCAAGCCGAGCCATATGTCTTGTGGTAGCACCGTTTTCCCGGGTGGTTCTCCATGTTCCGATTAACACGAGTGATCTTGATTAATGAAAGGTACAACATAAATAAAGCAAGATTAGCATTGTTGTTCATCAAAACCACCATAAACCCAAGTTGAGCAACTAAGCACGGTCTACCCAACATATACATAAACCTAGGTTGATCAAGGCACAGGATAAACAAAACTAGTCAAACCTTAATAGTAGGACCCATCAATTTAATGCAAAGCAATAATAAATAACGGTGTAATTAAAATGCATGTTGTAATAGGATCAACGAGAATGCAGCAAGGACTTGCCTTCTACCAACGTTTGCTGCTCAAGATCTTGGAAATCTTCAACTCCGGCGTTCTCCACGCACGAACCGTCTTCTACGCACCACATCATTCACATACAAGCATACAATGGAATAAAATAAGAAACAATCACCAAACAGTACTAACAGACCTAAACAGGGGCAAAAAGTCGTTCTACTCGTCGAGACGATCGCGTGGATATAAAGAACGCTAAAAACGGAGCTAAAACGACAAAGTTATGGCTAAAACAAAATTTAGGACTAAACCGTAAAGAACTTTAAATTTTCGGGCTAAACCGAAGAAAACGGGACCTATACGTAAGGGTTTCTTAAGGTGGGAGGACCGGGTTGTAATTTTGGAAAAACTTAGGGCTTCTTAAACAAAAACGCGCGGTTAAACGAAGGGGCGGATCTGATCCGTTGGATCGAGATCCGGTGGCCGAGATCTAATGCGACGCGGGTTGACCGGTAAGCTAGTTTGACCGAGGGGTTCAATCTAATGCGGGCCGTTGATCAAGGATCCCGGCGGCCACGGTCTCTCGCGGGTGGCCGGCGGCGGGGAAGCGGCCGGCGACGGGGAAAACGCGGCGGCGCGGGGCGGCGGCTTGCCGGCGCGACGGCGAAAACGAGTAGGGGGTGCTCCAATCGCGACGGGGCGGCACCGGGACGACGGCAAGCGAATGCCGAGCACAACGGTGGCCTCCGGGGGCCGCGAGGGGACGGCTCGACGCGGCGGACGGCGGGAGGGCGCGGCGGCGGAGGTCCGGCGAGGCCGTCCGGCGACACGAAGCACACGGACGCGAACACACGGCACCAAGACGTTCCTTACCTTGCGGCGAAGCTACGCGGCCGCTCCGCAGCGGCCGGACGGCGGTGGAGGCACGGGTCCGGCACGGCGGCCGGCTAGGGTTAGGAGCGATGGCGGCGACGGGCGCCGAGGCGGTTAGGGTTTCGGTAAGGGGTCCCCGGGGGGTGCGGCGGCGGCTTTATAGGGCGCCGGGGTGCTCCTTGGCGTGTGGGCCCTGCTAGGGAGGCGGGCCCGTGGTGGGATTGGCGGCGGCGCGGCGGAGTCCTAGTGGGACTCGGCTAGAGGTGGGGGATGACCGGTGGCCCCCACCCGTCGCCCCAAGCGGTGGGCGCGCGCGGGAAGCGGGCGCGGCCGGCCGCCGGCGCCGCCGGGGCCGGGCCGCGGCGGTGATGCGCGGACGCGGGGAAAAGACCGGGGGCCGCGGGCGGACTTCGCGGTGCTGGGCCAGCAAGCAAACGGGCTGGGAAGGAGGCCCGGCAGGGTGGTTAGCTTCTCTTTTTTTTTACAAAACCAAAACCCTTTCCTAATTAAGCAAACCAAAATGAATTCAAACCAGATTTTGAATCCAAACACCCAAAAACAATGCACCGGCATGAATGCAACACACACACAACTATTTATTTAATTTAGAAAAATCGAACAAAGGATTTTTCCTATACTATATTTCCTGTAAAGAAAAAAAAATAAAAGCTGGGCAAAATTTTAAAATTTAGAATAAATCGTTGTTTAATTTTTTTTCCTATTCACATCCTGAAATTGGAAATTTCAGGGTGTGACAAATCTACCCCCCTTAAAAGGAATCTCGTCCTCGAGATTCGGAAGGATAAAGAAAGATTTTTTTTTGAGAACGATATGGTAGAACCGATGTGAAAACAATGCGATAGGGAACATACCCAACATGGTCGTTGCATTTATATGATTCAATCTACCACGGGCGGAGCTCGCTCGTCCCTTAGCGCTTTGCGGGGTCTGGTTTCCATTCCTCATCTGCTGACTCTGCACTGGGGTATTCGGGACGCTCCTCCGAGGACGAGCTTGTTAACATAGGTAACGGTCTCTCCACACTTGAAGCATGCATTACCAACAGGAGTACCTGGTGCACTTGGTCTCACTGGGGTTCCTGCTGGGGTGTTCTGACTAATGTGCTGGTCATTGGGGCGTGGAGTCTGTGGAGGGGTATGCTGCAACTCCTGAATGGGGTGCTTGAAAGGTTGATTGTTCCGCTGAAACTGATTCTGCCCGGAGTTACCACCTGAACCTCCAACATGGGGTGTTGTTCCCTGCGGTGGAATGAAACGGGGACGAGTGCTGCTCCCAAACGGCACAAAAGTAGTGGCCTTCCTCTTCAGATCTCTCAATTCTGTGCGCATGGCCTCCGGGGTGATGGCCTTGTCTAACGAGTCTTTGGAAAGATGGAAAAGTGTGAGATGTCGACCGATACCGAAGCGGTCCGGCAAATCCCTCCATGAAGCGCTCCTCGCTTCTTTGGGTCATCCGCCACCTCCTCGGTGCATAGCGAGAAAGCTCGATGAACTCGTCCCGTGCTCGTCACCGACATCCCCCCGTTGGAGAGAGAGGAACTCCTTCTTCTTTAGCCTCATCAACCCCTGCAGAATGTGGTGGTTCCCGAAGCTCTCGGTGAACTCCTGCCGCGGTGATGGCGTTTGGCGTAGCATGGGCGGTAGTGTAAGCATCCCACCATGCTCCCGCCGAACCCCGGAGTCGTCCCTGCAGGCAAATAGGACCTTCTCTCTATCATCACACCGAGCCGTGGTGAGCATCTTGCTCACGGTCTTCAACCAATCATCGGCATCAAGCGGATCGGCAGCATGAGTGAAAAGCGGCGGCCGATGGCTCATGAACTCCCCGTGCTTGTTCATGGGCGCCGGTTGCTCGTGGCGGTGGCCGAGGTGGATTGTTGGCTTGGGCCACGGCAGTTGGCTACGGTGTTGGTCGGGTTCTCCAAGAGTTGTAGCCGATTCCGGAAGAACCGCTCGCATGGCTGGATCCATTGGTGGTTGTTGTGCCTTGGCCGAGCTGTTGCCTCGTCCTTGGCGTATCACTGGAGGTTGATCAACACCTGACCCGGACCTGGTGTTCACCATCTGAGTGTTAGGAACATTGACTTAGATGATTGCACAAAGAGAAAAGCTCAAAAGATTAGTCAGCGCAGACTTCCAGTTTAAGACAGATTCTGTCGACTCCAAACATTCAGGTATAACTCTCAACGTGGATAACCAAAACTTATGAGCTTTTGAACAGTAAAACATAATGGAATTACGGAACTAGTCCAACTGGAATCACCTCGATCAGAGCTCTATAACTTCAGATATAAAATAAACAAGTCGGGTATATCAGCTGTGCTAACAGATTCAAGTAGCTCCAAAGTTTCGGGCATCCCTCTCTGATCATTTGATCAAAATTGCTGAATTTTGTACGGACAAACACCCACGAAATTTCTGAACTTCTCCAATTGGTTTTGCCTCAAACGGAGGTCTATAACCCAAGATATAAAATAATGAAGTCAATGTGTCAGCAGAGTTTTACAGATTCTGACCACTCCCATATTTCATGCATAGCTCCCAGGATATGTATTGGATGGGGCTGAATTTTTGACAGAGCATTGGTTATGAAATTTGTGAACTAACCCAACTGGTTTTGCATCAATCGGAACTATGTAGCTCGAGATATAGACAAAATACTACTGCTGTGTCGAAAGTTGACGAGAACAGATTCGCAGCAAGATGGATTCCAAAGTGGATAAGTAAAGATTTAATAAAGGATTAGGAATGTGCAAGACGAAAGGATGGTTGAGACAAAGATTTAACCCCACTAAGCAAAGTTATACTAAACCAATGTCATTGTGGTTATCAACCCACAACACACCGCACTCAATCAAAGATCCAAATCAAGCATTAACACAAGATCAAGCATTCAAACACACCACTAAACTAAGCACACCTATTCGTCGATCGTAACTAGCGAATTCACAAGGACAAGCCTAAAGAACCTAGATCCTAAGGAAGATCTTCAGCTTGAACATGATAGGGTCATTAGATAACCGAGAATACTGCGAACACGGGTAGGGTAAAGGTAGGGAAAGGTTAGAGAGCATAGAATAGGTGCTAAAGATTTCCTAAAGCAAGAACAAGGCAAGTATAGAATGAAAAGATTGACCAAGATGAGATAGATAGCGAGTGGAATACCAAGGATGGGGGTAAAATCAAGGATAAGTATATTAAGAATGGAATTTAAAGCATAGCACGGAGTAAGCATGGCTACTAAATGGTTATAATCCTTAAGTTCGACCGAGTTTCTAACTAGGCTAACGTCCTACGATCAACAACTGCTCTGATACCACTTTGTCACACCCGGATTTAAGGGCAAATCCGAATGCATAGAACACATGTGCGCCAGGATCAAGTTTCACACATGCGTTGACTCAGTGTATACCAAAACACAGTGTAAAAGCGTAAAGAGAGTATTAAAACTTTATTACATGACCGAATGTCTCAGAATCGTAACATAAGCGAGTACTAGCAGCGGTAAAGGACGTCTCCACAGGCAGCTGACTGGTGGCACGCTCGCCTAGAAACCACCGAACTCTCCAGGAAAATCTTCAAAGCGTCCGTCCGAGCAAGCAATCGGGTTGTGTAGATGCATATAAAAGAACAACAAGCATGAGCACATGTCGTACTCAACAAGGGAAAAGATCTATAACAACATGCAAAGGCTTTATGGTGGAAGCTTGTGGTTGCATAGCGAGATCAAGCATTTTAGTTGGTCAAATTTTATTAAGCAAGCTATATTACTAGCAAATGTAAGTTTATACCAACCCAAAGATTAACATAAGCATCATCATCATGAACGAAGGTAAATGCAACAAGTTTAATCCATCTTCCATAGTTTAATCATGTGAGGGTCCGGGCCGCCCGTGACCGTGGGCACGGCTAACTAGTTAGTTTTACACTCGAGAGGTCGTACATCTTTACCCACAAGTCGCGTAAAAGTCCCGAAGAACTTTAAACCCAACCATGCGATGCTGATCAGGCACCATACCACACTACCGAGGTGTGATTGCATAGGGACGCTACGAGGCCGTTACAAAGATCCCCAGATGAAGGCTGCCCGCTAGGTTACCTGGTCAGTGCAACGTATAAAGCTCCCGGACGAGTACCGTGTCTTAGCCAAGCCCACACCTACGCCCGAGCAGGTCCATACGCCACTACCCACCAGCCCCCAACCCTTATCAGGTAAAGCATACCTAACACCCGGTTCACTAATTATTAAGCCAAGACAGAGCCATATGTCTTGTGGTAGCACTGTTTTCCTGGGTGGTTCTCCATGTTCCGATTAACACAGGTGATCTTGATTAATGAAAGGTACAACATAAATAAAGCAAGATTAGCATTGTTGTTCATCAAAACCACCATAAACCCAAGTTGAGCAACTAAGCACGGTCTACCCAACATAAACATAAACCCAGGTTGATCAAGGCACAGGGTAAACAAAACTAGTCAAACCTTAATAGTAGGACCCATCAATTAATGCAAAGCAATAATAAATAACGGTGTAATTAAAATGCATGTTGTAATAGGATCAACGGGAATGCAGCAAGGACTTGCCTTCTACCAACGTGTGCTGCTGCTCAAGACCTTGGAAATCTTCAACTCCGGCGTTCTCCACGAACGAACCGTCTTCTACGCACCACATCATTCACATACAAGCATACAATGGAATAAAATAAGAAACAATCACCAAACAGTACTAACAGAACTAAACAGGGGCAAAAAGTCGTTCTACTCGTCGAGACGATCGCGTGGATATAAAGAACGCAAAAAACGGAGCTAAAACGACGAAGTTATGGCTAAAACAAGTTTTAGGACTAATCTGTAAAGAACTTTAAGTTTTCGGGCTAAACTGAAGAAAACAGGACCTATACGTAAGGGTTTCTTAAGGTGGGAGGACCGGGTTGTAATTTTGGAAAAACTTAGGGCTTCTTAAACAAAAACGCGCGGTTAAACGAAGTGGCGGATCCGATCCGTTGGATCGAGATCCGGTGGTCGAGATCTAATGCGACGCGAAGTTGACCAGGTAAGCTAGTTTGACCGAGGGGTTCAATCTAATCCGGGCCGTTGATCAAGGATCCGGCGGCCACGGTCTCCTCGCGGGTGGCCGGCGGCGGGGAAGCGGCGGCGACGGGGAAAACGCGGCGGCGCGGGGCGGCGGCTTGCGGTGCGACGGCGAAAACGAGTAGGGGTGCTCCAATCGCGACGGGGCCGGCACCGGGGACGACGGCAAGCGAATGCCGAGCACAACGGTGGCCTCCGGGGGCGGCGGGGACGGCTCGACGCGGCGGACGGCGGGAGGGCGCGGCGGCGGAGGTCCGGCGAGGCCGTCCGGCGACACGAAGCACACGGACGCGAACACACGGCACCAAGACGTTCCTTACCTCGCGGCGAAGCTACGCGGCCGCTCCGGAGCGACCGGACGGCGGCGGAGGCACGGGTCCGGCACGGCGGCCGGCTAGGGTTAGGAGCGATGGCGGCGACGGCGCCGAGGCGGTTAGGGTTTCGGTAAGGGGTCCCCGGGGGGTGCGGCGGCGGCTTTATAGGGTGCCGGGGTGCTCCTTGGCGTGTGGGCCCCGGCTAGGGGAGGCGGGCCCGTGGTGGGATTGGCGGCGGCGCGGCGGAGTCCGAGTGGGACTCGGCTAGAGGTGGGGGATGACCGGTGGCCCCCACCCGTCGGCCCGCGAGCGGTGGGCGCGCGCGGGAAGCGGGCCGGGCCGGGCCGCCGGCGCCGCCGGGCCGGGGCGCGGGCGGTGACGCGCGGACGCGAGGAAAAGACCGGGGCCGCGGGCGGACTTCGCGGTGCCGGGGTCGGCAAGCAAACGGGGCGGGAAGGAGGCTTGGCGGGGTGGTTAGCTTCACTTTTTTTTTACAAAACCAAAACCCTTTCCTAATTAAGCAAACCAAAATGAATTCAAACCAGATTTTGAATCCAAACACCCAAAAACAATGCACCGGCATGAATGCAACACACACACAACTATTTATTTAATTTAGAAAAATCGAACAAAGGATTTTTCCTATACTATATTTCCTGTAAAGAAAAAAAAATAAAAGCTGGGCAAAATTTTAAAATTTAGAATAAATCGTTGTTTAATTTTTTTTCCTATTCACATCCTGAAATTGGAAATTTCGGGTGTGACACCATGGCCTTGGAGTCCTACATCTTGAACTTCCTCACAATGTCTTTGGTGTACTTGGCTTGGTGCACAATTGTTCCTTCCTTTGATTGCTTGATTTGTAGCCTGAGGAAGAACTGCAACTCACCCATCATGCTCATCTCAAATTCCCTGCTCATGTCTTCTGCAGACCTTGCAACAAGAGGGTTAGACGAGCCACCAAAGACAATATCATCCACGTACACCTGCACAATCAGGATATCTCTACCCTGCCTGAGGAGAAACAAGGTCTGATCGGCCTTCACCATCTCAAAACCCTCTATCAAACAAGAACCCTCTCAATCTACCATACCATGCTCTAGGAACCTGCTTCAACCCATACAACTCCTTCCTCAACTTGTACACCCGGTGGGGGTGCTTCTCACTCTCAAACCTCAGTGGTTGCCCCACATACACTTCTTCCTCCAACACACCATTCAAGAAGGCACTCTTCACATCCATTTGGTGCAACTTGAACCCTTTAGCCACAGAAAAGGCTAGAAGGATCCTAATCGCCTCCAAACAAGCTACGGGAGAAAAGGTCTCCGCGTAGTCGATCCCCTCTTTTTGACTCAACCCCTGAGCAACAAGTCTTGACTTGTTCCTCACTACTTCACCTTTCTCTCCCTCTTTGTTCTTCCACACCCATTTTGTCCCAATGGGCTTACACCCTGTGGGAGGGTCAACCAATTCCCAAACTTGATTCCTCTCGAAATTCTCCAACTCCTCATGCATCGAATTTACCCAATTATGTTCAGATAGCGCATGTCCAATGTCTTTAGGCTCAAAGGTGGCAACAAAAGCATGAGCAAAATGAGAATTGTTCCGAACCCTTGACCTTGTAGTACGTTCATTCATGTCGCTGATGATTCTCAAAGCTGGGTGATCTACTTGTACTCGCCGGGAGGTTCTCGCATTGATGCTACCTCCCCCTCAATAGCAGCTTCACCTTGATCTGGGTTTGTCGTTGTAGGTGTGGGAGAGGGTTCGTCCTCGATCGTCATCGAATTAGTAGGTACATGTTCAGCCACGGGCACCACACCGCCATCTTCTTCATCTCCATGTTCATGCTCCTCCTCCTGAAAGATCTCCTCGCCAAGTTCATCGTCACCGGCACACTCAAAAACAAGCTGACTACATGGCTATGTCTCGTCGAAGGTTACCTCGCAAATCTTCACGATTTGGTTAGTTTCAAGATTGAGCACACGAAATGCTCTAGAGTGAGATGCATAACCAAAGAAAATACCATCGACTGACCTAGCCTCAAACTTGCCAATTTCTTCCTTTCTTAAGAATGAAGCATTTACAACCAAAGACATGGTAGTGACTCACATTGGGTGTGCGACCGGGTATCAATTTATAACAGGTTTCCTTCTTATGAACTCTGAGGTAAATCCTGTTTGACACGTAGCACGCGGTATTAACCGCCTCAGCCCAGAACCTTCTCGGATTCTTATGCTCATTGAGCATCGTCCGAGCCATCTCGCACAACTGTTTTTTCCTTTCCACTACGCCATTCTGGGGAGGCGTATACGGACTCGAAAACTGGTGTTCAAGACCCCAATCATGGCAAAAAGTTTTGAAGCGAGAGTTTTTGAATTCCGAGCCATTGTTACTACAGATCGCTCGTATGGCATCTCCGTGCCTCTCGTTTCTTTACCGCAAGACAAGATCTCGAACAAAACCAAATGTCTCCCCTTTCTCTTCAAGAAAGAACACCCACGCATACCGAGAGTAGTCGTCCACCACAACTAGGACGTACCACTTCCCACCTGTCGGGCATACTCCCCGGGTACCCATGCAAAGAAGGATGAAGACGGACTCCTACTAGAATTCCCCTATAATCCTACTAGGACTCATTTCGTGTAATCCTACTAGGACTCCTGCCTTGTAACCGACTAGGAACCCGCCTCCTGGACTATATAAAGGAGGGCCGGGTACCTAGCCGGGCACCTGACCTGACCTAACCTGAACAACCCAACACCAAGCGCAGGGCGCCATACTTGATCCCCCAAACAAGACGTAGGGTTCGCCACCTTGGCAGCCCGAACCTGTATAAATCTTGTGTCCCGTGTCCTTGTGCATACCTTTGAGTTCTCGGTCTCCCGATCACGATCCTCAACGCACAATCTACTACCTCGGGTACCCCCTTGGTAGGTTTGCCGGTCTAAAACACCACCACCGGCGCGCCGGTAGGGGTGATCATCACCACCGGCGAATTCAAAGGACCCTCATCAACGAGATCAATCTACTCGTCGACTCACCAAGATCCATTAAAGCAAGTCGCCTTGCTCCCGTCAAAGCGGAATCAATTTTCCTACGCCGCGCGTCCGTTTGCTTCGGCACGTTGCGCGGCTCGTCATCGACTACTTCGACTACACCGCGTGTCCGGGTGCCTCGGCATGTCGCGCGGCTCGTCACGCGGCTCGTCGTGCCGCTCGTCGTCGACTACTCCGCCTCGCGCGAGCTCGTCATCGACTACCGTCGGTGTTTTAGACCGACAACCTACTAAGGGGAGTACCCGAAGTAGATGAATGTGGCCTCGCCGAGATCGGTAACTCGAAGGAAGAGACACGTGGCACACAATTTAGATAGGTTTGGGCCGCGAGGTGTGTAATACCCTACGTCCCGTATGCTGCGTAGCTACGGGATTGATTGGGTACGATTACAAGATGATGCAATCCTACACCGTGAGATGAGATGATCTAGTGAGGGGTCCCCGCCTCGCCATATATAGTCCGGGAGGCGCGGGGTTACAAGTCGGTTCGGGGAGAGAGTACTAGTCGAGTACGTCTAGGAGTCCTCCATACGGCGCGGGACGTGTACGGCCTTCCTAACCGAGTACTTCTCCTCTCGTAGTCCTTGTGCTTCACGCCATCGGGTGCCGTGCGGCGCAAGTCGGGTAGTCCCGAGGGGCCCACCGAGTAGTCGGTCCCGGTACCCACCGAGGTAGTGGGCCCGGGGGAGATCCATACGACAAGTTGAGGATCATGTGTGGTTCGAGGACCGGTGGATGGTCGCTTCATGGTGTGATGAGTGATTGACAATGTTGTGTGGATTTATTCTTGGCTAAGTATTGTAGGTGCATGTTGCAACTTGACTGGTGTTGGCGAAGGTGAAGAACAAGCGCGAAAGGTCATTGTCAATGAGGCCTCCAAGTGTGGAGAAGACAAGTAGGCTTCGTTCGAGGGACCCGGTGGCCAGCAGAGTCAAGTGCGGGCCGCATGGTGGCAAGAACGACAAGATGAAGTCATTGACAGTTTCTTGGTTGAGCCTCAAAACCAAGGTCAAGCCGGGACTTCATGGGAGCCAAGTCATGAGTGGTGATTGGCGGAGGCTACATCAAGTTCGCGGGGTTTGCGGTGGTTCACCGGAAAATCACTTGTTTACTCGGGCCGAGCCACAAAGCCAAGGCCGAAGACCGGCGTGGTCTGTCTGGCCAAAACCGGCCTGACCGGTTTGGAGAACCGGTTTGACCGGTTTGGGGTCGCAGGGCGCCGGAAGCTTCGAGGCGGAGGACACGCGTCGGGATCGCAAGGCTTGCGTCGAGGCTACGCGAAGTGCGGTCGCCGGGCATCCGTCCGATGGTGAAGACATGAAGACTTCCAAATTCGCCCTTGAGGGGCTTGTATCCCTAGTTGTTAGAGAAGGGTATTTTAGACTTTCGGTTGCCTCCATATAACCCAAGAGGTGAGGGGATGGCAGCCAACTCTTGGAACCCTAGCTCATTTGTTTTTCTATTTTCGTTCTCCTTTTTTTTACTTTTCCTAGGACTAGCTTGAGAGCTTCATTTGAGATCTAGAGAGAGGGATGGATGTTTGGGTGGCAAGCTAGACCTTGTACGAACCTTTCATGGTATATATAGATGGTTCGGCGTTGTTCCTCAAGGTGGTTTTCTCGTCCTTTTTGTGTTGATTTTCGGAGCTCGTGTTGGCGGTGTTTTGAGGACGATTTCTTGGGGTTTTTGGTGGGTGTCACGTATGAGGTTCTTGTGCCTCTTTGGCTGGTGACTTTGCCCCCAAATCTCCTTTGAATCGGACTCGATTTGGTGGTTTTTCGAGTTGGGCGAGTTCTTGACCTAGAGAGGCGATTTCTTCGATTCCTCTTGATTGTGAGCGTTTCGGGTCGATTCCTTTGAGGTAGTGGTTTCCCGGGGAGATAACCCAGCTAATCCCGAAGTTTTGCTGCAATCTGTGGAGTGATTCGGGAGATCGGGCGCGAGGAAGTTGGGGTTTGACCCGCGGGGGCCGTTTTTCCCCGTGCGTACGGGCGAAACCGATCTGACCGGTTTGGGAAACAGGTCTGACCGGTTTTGGTCGCAGTGGCCGTTCAGGAAGATTTTTGGCAGGCATGTTGTTCTTTGCCTAAGAAGTTCCCTAGTCCAAGTTTCGTCGCGGTTGGAGTTAGTTTGCTTGGTTTTTGGCCTTGTTATTCTTTGGGGGTTTCTGGATGAAACCGGTGTGACCGGTTTGCAAAACCGGTCCGACCGGTTTTACTCCGGTAGCAAGTGCTTGAGTTGTTTTTCGTTGCGTGTTTCGAGTGTTGCTTTGTTGGGTCTTGCTCCTAGGTCCGGTAGCACTCCGGTGGCTATGTGGACTTGGCAAGAGAAGCGTGTGGAGGTGCATGAGTGAAATTGGGTTCGTAGGCCGAATTCTTGAATAGAATTTTTATCGGCTCCCATTCATTCCCCCCTCTCGGTTCGCCGCTTCGGTCCTTCAAGTGGTATCGAGCCGGTTCGGGTCTTAGTTTACTCTAACCGATCTAAGATCCAAGGATGGCGTACCGGGAACGGGGGTTCGGGTCCTCCACACTTCAATGGAAAGAACTACCGGATGTGGAGTAAGCGGATGGGTGCGTTCCTCCGCGGAAAGGGTCGGATCCTTTGGGATGTCACGGTGGACACGGGCTATGTCCGGCCGATGGACTTCCTCGCTCCAGATCGAGGGACGGATTCGACGCCAACAATAAGGCGGTCGACTACTTGTTTCGTGCTTTGTGTCGGCCGAGTTCGATCGGGTGCACACCGAGCACTTGGCTTGTAGAATTTGGACGGTGTTGAAGGAGGCTCATGTTGTGAATGCCCGGTGTTCGAGGGCACGGATGTATGCGACCTACCGGAGAGAGTACGAGAACTTCACTCATCTCCCCGGTGAGTCCATCGATGCCTTGTTTCAGAGGTTCACGGTGGTTGTGAACAACATGGGGGCCAATGTGGACGTGCTCCCGTACGATGACCATGATAGAGCTGTCAAGCTCTTACACTCTTTGGATCGTACAATATGGGGCGGAAAGTTTGAGGCTATTGTGGAGTCGGAGAAATATGACACTCTGACGGTGAACGAGCTGTTCTCGAAGCTCAAGTCGGATGAGGTGGATAGGGGCATGACAACCAAGCTCGAGGGTCCGACTGATTCCCATAGTCTTGCCCTCGTTGGTGGTTCAAAAGGAAAGGCTGACACTAACCCATCCACCAGGATGTTCTCTTTTTCCTCTTTGATGTCCATGCCAGATGAGGAGTTCGATGACCTTGGAGAGGACGAGCTGGCGCTGTTGACGAGGAAGTTCGAGAGGCTGCACGAGAATAGAGTGAACATGAGGAGGAACACAAGGACGTGCTTCCAGTGCGGCAAGCCGGGACACTTCGTCGCCGACTGCCCGGAGAAGGTCGAGAACAAGGACGGCTACAAGCACAAGCTGAGGAACGATGGCAAGTACCGGTCGAGGCGCGAACACAAGAGCAAGCACAAGAACAAGTACAAGGATGAGCAACGATAGAGGAACAAGGAGAGCCGAGGCAAGGCCCGAGCGATGGTTGGAGCGAGCGACGTCGACTCCGGTTCGCGTACTCCACCTCGAGCTCGAGCGGCGGTGAGGATGAAGGTGATCGTCGCAAGAACAAGAAGTCATCCAAGAACCACGAGCGGGCCGAGCGCTTCACGAGAGACGGTTTTCGCACCATGGTGCGAGCTCGGCAGCAAGAAGAGCACATAGAGCTACTCGGACTGCGAGTCCGATGACGAGGTGTGTGATGAGCTTCCCTTCTTGTGCCAGGAGAATGAACGGCTCGGTACTTTGCTTGATAATCGCGATGACATGCTTAGAGAGGCAAAGAAAATGAGAAAAGAGCTTAGGGCTTCACTCGAGGATGCTAGGACTACGGTGGCCGAGCTAGAGACACGGGTGCTTGATAGCAAGCTTGAGACCGATTCCCTTAAGGCTAGCCCTATTGTTTCGGATGATGTTGATTGTCTTTGATTGCTCCATATTTCTTGCTGATCTTGCTTTGTTTAAGGAGAAGCATGCCTCCAAGTGTGAGGAACTAGATGTGCTTAGGGTTGAAGTGGCTGAGCTTAAGTCTAGATCTGCTTTGCTAGGTGCTTGCACTTCTTGCCCTATTTTGCATGCTAAGATCGATGAGATGCATGCCTACACTAGTTCTCTTGAGGCTAAATTGAAGGAACCCATGCCTACATCATGCTCTACCTGTGAAATGCATGCTTTGAAAAATTTGGAACTTGCACATTATATTGATCGTTTGCGGGGTGAGAATGATGACTTGAGAAAGTTGATGGGTTGGTTGTCCGGTCATGAGCCTCGGTTGAGGATGATGATCGAGGCATTTAAGAGGCGAGGATGGTGAGGGACTTGGGGCAAACAAGGTTGGTGAGGGAAGTGGAGAGAATATCCCGAGCCACCAAAAACCCACCACAAAAATGATTTCCCTCCAAAACCCAACCATCTTAGGAACCGACTAGACACAACCCCTGCTCCACCCATATTTCCTACACCCACAAATGATCTACAAAAGCCTATCAAGTTTGTGAGCACTTCCAGGAAAGTGTTCTTTGGGAAAGTGAGTGAGAAGGCTAGTGAGGAGAAATCGGTGGAGGAGTTGAGTGGAGAGAAACCAAGCGAGCAGCCCCAATCCAAGCCCAAAACTAAGATTGTGAGGTTTCATTGTGGCTATTGTGGGAGAGATGGCCATAAAGATGAGTTTTGCTTCAAGAGGAAGCGAGAGGAGAGAATGGCGAAGGAGTGGGCTAATAGGGACAAGTATCACCCCTCCAGTGGTGTACTTAAGTCTCGTGTGCGGATGCCCGGGGCCAAGGCGAGTGTGAGGATAGTTCCGGCTTGGAGAGAGCGAAAGAGTGCGAGGAGGTGCTTCGGGGGAGTGAAACCGGTCGGACCGGTTTTGGAACCGTCGGACCGGTTTGGGGTCTGCAGAATGACAAGTTTGGTTTTCGTGATCGTACGGGTGCGAGGGTTGTTTACGGGAGGTCGTGGTTACGGTGGTTGGGGCGGCGAGTTTGCGGGTGGTCAGGTCGCTAGGCGTTCTCCCCCTCGAGTTCACTACGGGGATGGGAGGAGTCGTAGCTTTGAGAAGGAGAGGAGGGACGGTCCACGGGTTCTCTTTCGTGGTTTTGGTCCTCCTCCAGGCAGAGAGGGGTGGTTCCCTCAGGGTGGTTACCGTGGTGGTGATCGTGGAGGTAGCTTTGGTATGAGAGATGCTTTGGTTGGTGCTAACCCCACTTTTGAGCAAATGGCTCGGCCTTTGGTTTTACTCTTTTGGTACTAATCCCGGTGCTTTGAGTCGTTTGTTCGCTCACGTGCTCGTTTTTGAATTTCGGGTGGGAGACTTGAAGAACATTTGGTTGATTGACTCCGGTTGCTCGAGGCATATGACCGGGAGAGCAGGGGGTGGTTCTCAAGTCTCATCCCGGTGGTGACGAAGAGGTACAACACTTTTGGGGACAATGGGCGTGGGCATGTGCTTTCGAGAAGGTGAGATCAAAGTGAGTGACAAGATCACTGCGAGGCGTGTTGCTCTTGTTCAATCGTTGGGGTACACTTTGCTTTTTGTGTCCCGGCTTGTTGGATGAGGGCTTTGAGGTGTTGTTTCGGCCGGGTGGTTCTCGGATTTTGGACTCTCGAGGGGACCTTGTCTGTATGGTCGTTCCCGAGGGTCACGTGTTTCATGCTGATTTTTCTCAGTCTTCGGGTGTGGAGCGTTGTTTCTTGGCTGGTTCTTCGAGTGAGTTGTGGAAGTGTCATAGGAAGTTGGGTCACTTGAGCTTTGACCTTTTGTCTCGCTTGAGTAAAATCAATTTGGTCCGAGGATTGCCACGGTTGAGGCTTGAGAAAGAGTTGGTTTGTGCGCCGTGTAGGCATGCCAAGATGGTAGCCTCTTCTCACCCGCCTCTCACCGATGTGATGACTGAGCGTCCATGCGAGCTGCTCCATATGGACCTTGTTGGCCCAGCTCGTGTGCGATCTGCGGGTGGGAAGTGGTATGTCCTTGTTGTGGTGGATGACTACTCTCGGTATGCGTGGGTGTTCTTTCTCGAGGATAAGGGGGAGACGTTTGGTTTTGTTCGAGATCTAGTCTTAAGGTTGAGGAACGAGAGGCACGGAGATGCCATACGAGCTATCCGCAGTGATAATGGCTCGGAATTCAGAAACTCTCGTTTTGAAACCTTTTGCCATGACTTGGGTCTTGAGCACCAGTTTTCGAGTCCGTATACGCCTCCCCAGAATGGTGTTGTGGAAAGGAAGAACAGGACCTTGTGCGAGATGGCTCGGACGATGCTTGATGAGCATAGGACTCCGAGGAGGTATTGGGCCGAGGCGGAGAATACCGCGTGCTATGTGTCGAACAGGATCTACCTCAGAGTGCACAAGAAGAAAACATGCTATGAGTTGATGCATGGTCGCACACCCAAGGTGAGTCACTTCCATGTCTTTGGTTGCAAGTGTTTCATTTTGAAGAAAGGCGGGAAGTTGGATAAGTTTGAGGCTAGGTCGTCGATGGTATTTTCTTTGGTTATGCATCTCATTCTAGAGCACATCGTGTGCTCAATCTTGAAACTAACCAAATCGTGGAGACTTGCGAGGTAATCTTCGATGAGACAGAGCCACGTAGTCGGCTTGTCTTTGAGTGTGCGGGTGATGATGAGCTTGACGAGGAGATCTTTCGGGGAGGAGGAGTATGAACATGGAGACGATGAAGATGGTGGTGCGGTGCCCCCGCCGAACATGTACCCACTACTTCGACTACGATGATGGACGAACCCTCTACTACACCTACGACGACAAATCAAGAACGAGGAGACGCCGATGTTGAGGGGGAGGTAGAATCGAGGCGAGAACCTCCCCGGCGAGTACAAGTGGATCACCCAGGCTTCAAGGATCATCGGCGACATGGATGAATGCACTACACGGTCGAGGGTTCGGAACAACTCTCATTTCGCTCATGCTGCATTTGTTGCTACTTTTGATCCCAAAGACATTGTGTCGGGGACAGCCCCTAGGGGTCCCCTTTAACAACCGGGAAATCCCCACTTAAAACCCGCAATAAAGCCAAACACACTTTGCCTAACCATGCGGGATACGGCCCATGCCGCGGGGACCTCAACGGCCCATGCCGCGGGGACCTCAACGGCCCACCAAGGCGGCCCCGTTGAAGATCCCCTCGAGCGAGGCTTCGCCTCGCTCGAGGGTGCGCGCCTCCCTCGGGCGGGCTCCGTCCCGTTCGAGGGGGGTGCGCTTCCCTCGAGCGAGGCTCCGCCTCGCTCGAGGGCCCGCTCCCCCCTCGAGCGGGCTCCGCCTCGCTCCCCCTCGAGCGGGCTCCGCCTCGCTCGAGGGTCCGCCCCCGCCCTCGACCGGGGTCCGCCTCGCTCGAGGGCACCCCGCACGCGTGCGCCTGCCCCCCGTACGCGGGCATTTAACACCCCGACACCGGCGGGACGACGCCATCATGCGTCCGGGGCTCGCGCCCGGTGCCGCCACACCAACTCCCCGGGGAGAGAGCCCATCCCCATCACCGTGGGGGGGGGGGGAGCGTGCGGCGGGGACCGGTGCCGGTCCCGTGACGCCGTGCACTCGCTCCAAGACGGCTAACGCGCCGAGCCCTCGAAGGGGGGCGGGCCGCACCCTCGATTCGCTTTCTTGTGACCTTACGGGGGTTAGGTGGAGGCGCTAGGCCGGCGGGACGCCATCCCTGCCACTGTTACGGTATGGCTGCCGCCCCCGCGTGTATGGGCGCACGCCGTGCGCCGTAGAAACGACTCCAGACGCGTGGAACGTATTGGAACGGGACGCCGTTTTACCTACTCCTGTACCCCGTACGGGCCGACGTCAGCAGCTCCCTCGAGCCTATCAGAAGACATCACAACCATCCGCCGCCCTTCTACCCTCGAAGCCGCCACTGTTCGGGTACAAGATAGGCCATGATGGCCGGATCGCTGCAAGGATCGTCCGGACGGCCGCCCACTCTACAGCATAGCACGCCGCGCCCCTTCACGTAGCTAAATAGCGCGGCGCACATGTGATTCGCTCCCTCCTTGATCTATAAAAGGGGGGACGTACCCCCCCTGCCGCGGGGGGGACAGACACAACACAACAGGAGACAGGCTGCGCCACGCACTTGCTCTCCAATTCTCCCACAACATCTTCGGCCCACTAGACCGGGGACTTGGAAGCCACGCTTCCTCTCCCGCCTTGCTTGTAGCGGCCCCACTACGAGGCACCCCCGGTGCTAAGTAATATAGTGCCTTGAGCACGCCCCCGCCTGGACGTACGGCCCACCGGCCGGAACCAGGATAAAACTCGTGTCTCTTATTGCTTAGCATCGACCATCGAGGGATAGACCACGGCGCTTATTACCGGTTAGCGTCGGGACCACATTCCGCACCGACGGTTGGTGCCCACCGTGGGGCAATCCGAGCGCCCGAGGTCAATCCGTCAACTCCCTCCATGGTGATCCGCACTGAGTACCGTGGTACACGCTACTGCATGGGCAGCTCGGACCCCCTCCCCGCCGGGTTCGAAATCCGGTTCGGGGGCCTGAACTTTCAGGCCACGGGGAACGGCTACCTCATGCGCCTCACCAACCGTGGAAGAGCTCCGCGCGCGGTGCCGGGCCGGGTCCGCCCCGATCCCCGGCCGCGCGCACCGTCACGACGCGGACGCCCTCCGGCACGGACGCCGCGGGTCCGTCGGCGCCACGACGCCGCCACCGCTCCGAGCCGGCGCTCGCGCCAAGCGCGGTCCGAACGACGGCAAGCCGAGCGCGCCGCCTCTCGGCGCGACGCGCCCGCCACCACGACGGCAACCACCACCCCGCGGGACGGCGCACGGTCTCGGGACCACGCTTCCCCATTGGGCTACGTGGTGCCACGACGGCCCACAACGCCAACGTCAACACCACGATGCGCGGGGGTTCCGCCGGCCGCCACGTCTTCGTCGCCGGGAATCCCGGCGCCTCGGCGGTGACGAGTCGTCCCCGGGCTCCATCGACACGTTGCCGCCCGCCAACCGCCACGGGTACGCGGAGTGGGACTTCTCCGGCGTACCGGACCCGGTCATGTTCGGGGGCGTTTCCTTGACGCCACGGACTACCGGTTCGGGGCTGCTCCGACGAGTCCACAGCACCGGGAGCTACGACCCCGCGCGGGGAGTGCTGCGTCGTCGTCGCCAACGACCCGGCAAACGCCACCGGTGCGGTAGGCGCCGGCGACGGGGAGGTCACGCCCGCCCTAGGGATCGCTCCGCGGCGGCCGCGGCCAAGCACTCCCCGCCGGGGCCGACGCCGACGCACGGCCTAGCCCAAGCCCGCGAGCTCGAGGCTAAACCGGCGGAGGAGTACCGCACGGTGCGGCTGCTCCGCGCCTCGATGGCGAGGAGAAGCCTCCGCTCGCGGCGAACGCGTGCGGGGAGCCGGCGGCGGCCGGCCCGCGACCGCATCAACGCCGACGACCCTGACGTGCCTCCACGGGCAAGTCAGAAGCTCGTTGCCGCCGCGACGCTGCTGCGGGCTATGCCGGCACCCTCGACCCCTGAGGCGCGGAACCTGCAGCGCGAGGTGCAGGCTCTCATCGAACAAGCGACCGTCCAGCAGGCCGAAAGCTCGGCCTCACGTATCCGCCGGCGGGGGGGGATGCACGGGGAGACGGGGGCGCTCGGGGGGGGCGAACCCTCGGTCCACGCGAGGCGAAGCCGCGGGGCGTCCCGCCCACTCGGGACGTGCGCCGGCCAAGGAACGGCTCCTCGACACGCGCGAGGACGCTAGGTGGCGACGCCCGCAACGTCATCAACGCCGGGCGCACGAGCAAGGCGGACGCGCGGCGGCGGTGGGCTACCACCCTCGACGGGGCGGACGCTACGACGGTGGCGAGGACCGCTCCCCGACGCCGGAGCCCCCGGGGGACCCGCGTGTTCGGGCGGGAGATCCACGCGGCGGCCTTCCCCCAACGCTTCCGCCAACCCTCGACCATCGTCAAGTATAACGGGGAGACGGATCCCCGCATGTGGCTCAACGATTACCGCTTGGCGTGCCGGCCCGGGCGGGGGCCACCGGTGATGAGGTCATCATCCGCAACTTGCCCCCGCACCTCGGCGATGCGGCCGGACATGGCTCGAGCACTTGCCCGCCGGCCCAAATCCACAATTGGGATGATCCGGTCCGCACATTCGTGGGCAACTTTCGGGGGCACGTACGTGCGCCACAGAGGCCCCCGGGACATGCGCTCCCGCACACGAAGCCCGGCGAGTCGGCGGCGGACTTCATACGGTGCTTCTCCAAGCGCGCACGGAGCTCCCGAGCGTGGCGCAATCCGAAATTGTGCACGCCTTCCTCGAGGGCACCACGTGCGGGACCTCATGCGTGAGTTGGGATGCAGCCCGCCCGCGGACTCCAACGAGGCGTTCGACATCGCCACCAGCTTCGCCTCAGGAGAAGAGGCCGTGGGGGCGATCTTTGACGGCAAGAAGGGCAGGCGCTCGGACGATGCGCCCGCGGAGGGCAGCAAGTCCAGGGAGCCCCACCGCAAGGACAAGCGGGGCAAGAAGGGAAAGAAGCCGCGCCGCGAGGCGCGCGAGCGAGGGGCGCGACGGCGGTGATGCCGAGGCTCTTGCTTGTCGACCCGGCTCGACGGGGCCCTCGACCGGCCCCTCGAGGCCGGGGGTGTTTGATGACATCCGAAGAAGCCATGTCCTTATCACAAGACCCCGGTGAACCACACCCTTGAGCGATGCGACATGCTCAAGAAGTTCTATGGCCGCGCGCGTCGCAAAGGAGGCGAGAGGCCAAGAAGGACGGAGGAGACGGCGACGCCGGCGGCTTCCCCGCCGTGGAGAACGTGTTCCTCATCTTCGGGGGCCCACCGTCGACTTGTCGACCCGCCGGCGCAAGCGGGGAGCGGCACGAGGTCCTCGCCGCGGAGAAGGCGCCTCCCTCCTTCCTCAATTGGTCGGAGGACGCCATCACCTTCGGCCCGGGAGGACCATCCGAACCGCATCCCCAACCGGGCCGTACCCGGCGGTGGTCGACCCAATCATCGGGAACGCACGGTTCTCGAAGGTCTTGATGGACGGAGGCGGCCGGCCTCAACATCCTCTACGCGCATACGCCGCGCTTGATGGAGATCGGGTTGGACCGGCTACGGCCCGGCACGAAGCCATTCCATGGCATCGCGCCCGGCAAGCGAGTCTAGCCCCTCGGGCGAATCGACCGCCGGTTTGGTTTGGCACCGCAAAGAATTTCCGCAAGGAGATCCTCACCTTCGAGGTGGTGGGGTTCAAGGGAGCCTACCACGCTATACTTGGGCGACCCTGTTACGCCAAATTCATGGCGGTCCCCAACTATACCTACTTGAAGATGAAGATGCCAGGACCGAACGGCGTCATCACCGTCGGCTCGTCCATCGAGCACGCATTCGACTGCGACGTCGAGTGCGTGGAGCACGCAGAAGCACTGGCGCTGGATGAAGCGCTGGTGACCACTTTGGAGAAGATGGTCAACGACGACCTCGACTCCACCGCCAAGCACACCGGCACATTCGAGGCCGCGGAGCAGACCAAGGAGGTCCCCCTCGATCCTTCTGCCCCCGAGGGCAAGGCGTTGAGGGTCAGCTCCACCCTCGATCCCAAATAGGAAGTGGTGCTCGTCGACTTCCTCCGCGCCAACGCCGACATCTTCGCGTGGAGCCCCTCGGATATGCCAGGCATCCCGAGGGAAGTCGCCGAGCACTCCCTTGACATCCTGCCTCACGCCCGCGCCGTGCAGCAACGGCTCCGCCGCTTCGACGAGGAGCGGCGACGGGCAATCGGAGCGGAGCTGCGGAAGCTCCTCGAGGCCGGGTTCATCAAGGAGGTGTTCCACCCAACGTGGCTAGCCAACCCTGTGCTTGTAAAGAAAAAGAATGGGAAGTGGCGGATGTGTATTGACTACACTAGTCTTAATAAAACATGTCCTAAAGTTCCTTTTCCTTTGCCACGTATTGATCAAATCGTTGATTCAACGGCCGGGTGTGAATTACTTTGCTTCCTTGATGCCTACTGCGGGTATCATCAAATAAAGATGAAGGAGTCCGACCAGCTCGCGACTTCGTTCATCACGCCTTTCGGAATGTTTCGCTACGTCACGATGCCGTTTGGCCTCCGAAACGCGGGTGCGACATACCGGCGCGCATGCGGCACGTTTTTGGAGATCACATCGGGCGGACGGTCGAGGCGTACGTAGACGACATCGTCGTGAAGACCAGAAGGCGGACGACACGGTTGGCGACCTTGGCATCGCGTTCGGCGCCTACGGGCCAATGGGGTCAAGTTAAACCCCGAAAAGTGTGTCTTTGGAGTGTCGCGAGGCATGCTCCGGGATACATTGTCTCCCAACGGGGAATCGAGGCCAACCCCCGAAAAGGTCGCGGCCCTCGAACGAATGGGCCCGATGCGGGACCTCAAAGGGGTGCAAAAGGTGCTCGGGGTGCCTCGCCGCCTTGAGCCGCTTCATCTCGCGGCTCGGCGAGAAGGGCCTGCCCCTCTATCGCCTCCTCAAGAAGCACGAGCGCTTCTCCCGGACCACCGAGGCCCAGGACGCGCTCGACAAGCCGAAGGCATCCTTAGCGCACGCCCCAATCCTCACGCCGCCGCGGGACGGCGAGCCCTTCCGGCTCTACGTCGCCGCGAGCACCCGGGTGGTCGGCGTCGTGATCATCGTGAAGCGCGCGGAGGAAGGGCACGCCTTGCACGTACGGCGGCCGGTCTATTACATCGGCGAAGTCTGTCGGACACCAAGACGCGCTACCCCCGGGTCCAGAAGGCGTTGTACGCGGTAGTCCTTGCGCGGCGCAAGCTCCACCATTACTTCGAGGCCCACCCCATCACGGTGGTCTCCTCCTTCCCGCTAGGGGAGATCATCCGCAATCTCGACGCGGCGGGGGCGGGGATCGCCAAGTGGTCCGTGGAGCCGATGGGCGAGACGCTTGCCAACGCCCCGCGCAAGGCCATCAAGTCTCAAATCTTGGCGGATTTCGTCGGCCGAATGGACGGATACGCACCGCCGCCGCCACGGATCCAAGCGAGTGCTTTGGACTGCGTACTTCGATGGCTCGGTGATGAAAACGGGGGCAGGCGCGGGCCTGCTCTTCGTATCACCCCTTGGAGAACACATGCGGTACGCGGTGCGCCTCCACTTCCCCGCGTCTAACAATATGGCTGAATATGAGGCCCTCCTCTGCGGCCTCAAAATTGCCATTGAGTTAGGCGTCAAGCGCCTCGACGTGCGGGGGGACTCACAGCTCGTAATCGATCAAGTCATGAAGAACGCGAGTTGCCATGACGACAAGATGGAGGCCTACTGCAAAGCCGTGCGAGCCCTCGAGGACAAGTTCTACGGCATCGAGCTCAACCATGTGCCCCGCCGGTACAATAAGGAGGCGGACGAGCTGGCCAAGATTGCGTCCGGGCGGATCACCGTCCCCCCGAACGTTTTCGCGCGCGACGTCGCTCAGCCCTCGGTCGTCTTCGAGCCCCACCCCTCGAGTCACGACGAACCCTCGGGGGCTCCCTCGAATCCAGCGGGTGCGGAACCCATGGATGAGGACCCCTCGAACGAGGCGTACGTGTTCTCCCTCCTCGAGGGGTATGGCTCCCACGAAGCCGACGTGATGGACATCGAGCCGGCTCTGCCAAAGCGGACCGGCGTGACAAGTACATCGCCCGGATGGCTCGAGGGGAACTCCCCGCGGATCGGGCCGTGGCCGGGCGCATCGCCGGGATGGCCAAGTCCTTTGCCCTCGTTGACGGCGAGGCGTACAAGCGCGCCGCCTCCGGCATCTGCCGGCGGTGCGTGCCCATCCCCACGAAGGGCGCGAACTCTGCGGGACATCCACGCGGGGATCTATGGTCATCACGCCGCACCCCGCACCCTCGTCGGCAATGCGTTCCGCCGTGGCTTTTGCGGCCTACCGCGGTCGCGGACGCCAGCGAGATCGTACGCACCTGCGAAGGGTGCCAGTTCTACGCCCGCAGGTCCAACCACCGCCCTCCCATGCCCTGCAGACCATCCCCGTAACATGGTCGTTCGCCGTGTGGGGACTGGACATCGTCGGGCCCCTGCGGTAGGCACCGGGGGGCTTCACCCACTTGTTGGTCGCGATCGACAAGTTCTCCAAGTGGGTGGAGGTGCGCCCCATTACGAATCTCAGGGCGGAGCAAGAGGTGACGTTCTTTACTGACATCGTCTACCGCTTCGGAGTGCCAAACTCCATCATCACCGACAACGGGTCCCAGTTCACGGGCAGGAAATTCTTGGAGTTCTGCGACAAGTTCCACATCCGCGTGGATTGGGCAGGCGTGGCACACCCACGGACCAACGGCCAAGTAGAGCGTGCCAACGGCATGATCCTACAAGGCCTTAAGCCTAGGATTTTCGACCAGCTAAACAAATCTGGCCGGAAATGGCTCCAAGAGTTACCGAGCGGTCGTGTGGAGCCTAAGGACCACCCCGAGCAGAGCCACCGGGTTTACCCCGTTTTTCCTAGTCCATTGCGCGAGAGGCCGTCCTCCCCACGGACTTAGAATACGGGTCGCCCGGGGTTCGAGGCTACGACGAGGATGCCAACCGGCGAGCCCGCGAGGACTCGGCCGGACCGAGCCGGATGAGGCATGCCTCGTGGCCTTGATGCATTCCGCAAGGTATCGGCGGTCCCTTAGGCGCTACCAAGCACGCAAGATACGCCGACGGGACCTCGGTGAAGGGGACTTGGTCCTAAGGCTACGCCAAGACAACCGAGGGAGCCACAAGCTATCGCCCCCATGGGAGGGACCCTACGTCATGGTGAAAGTACTCAAGCCCGCACGTACAAGGCGGCCAACGAAGACGGTGAAGAGCTCACCAACACTTGGAACATCCAACGGCTACGTCGCTTCTACCCCTAGCTAGGATTTCCAAGTATTTTTGTTGTAAAAATCATATGACCAACGCCCCGAGTTGGTGACAACTATGTAAACACCTCAAGTCTAATAAAAAGGGCAACTCGGCTTTCCTGCGAAACCCAAGTTACCCTCGGGGGCTACTTGCGGGGGGGCATCCCCCAAAAATGGTCCCATTTTCGCGCAAAAACGAAATAACTCACGCGCGCTATGTTTGTTCTCTACTCCGGCCTCGAGCAATGATTCGAACGGGGGCGCGGCGGCCTAGCGGAAGGAGCGCGCGAGCCGAGATAGCCTACGCCGTGAGGATACGGCCCTTCTCTCTCGCCTCCAACCCGGCGCCCCCCCGCGAAAATCGAACTCCCCTAACTAGAATCTACTCAGGAAGAAGGAGAAACAAAAAGCGCAGTAAACAAAAGACTTCATTTCGTATCAACAAATGTTTGCGATTAAAATAACTTGTTTATTTACAAAGGCCGCGTGGCCGAATACGATACACAAATAAAAATGGCGGAGCGCTAAGCGCCCCGGTTGTCTTCGAGCGGGGAGGAGCGGCGGTGTCAACAGCGTCCGGGAAGAGGAACTCCTCGAAGGCTTCAGCGAGCGACCCGGCGGCATCAGCGGCAAGCGCGTCCACGCGCTCCATCGCCACCTCGTCCTCGACGCCCTCGGGAACGACGTAGCCCTCCGCCAGCGCCTCGAAGTTGACCTCGTAGTGGGACCGTACCACTCCGAGGGCCTTCTGGACGCCAAGACGCAACGCCGGCGCATCCGTTCGGTGACGTGGCCGCCAAGGGCGCGCGGGCGGCGGCCGGCGAGCTTCGCCTGCGCTTCGCCCTCCTCCACAACCCGGCAGGTCTCGAGGGCCGCATCGCGCGGCTCTCCCCGCAACCTCGGCTCGGAGGGAGTTGTAGGAGGTCCGCAGCCGCCTCGGCCCACTCAACCGCATGTCCCGGCGCGGCGCGCAAGCCCGGAGTCACCAAGACAAGAAAGAAATCGAGAAAAAGGAGTGCGAATTCCCAAACGGAAAACCAACCAAACGGGGAGTCAAGCGGCGGCTCACCTTCAACTTGCTTCCTCTCCGCCTCGAGGTCGCGGCGCTCGGCCTCGACCGCCGGCTCGAGGCCCTTGACGGTCTCACCTTGCTCTGGAGGGCCGGCTCTGGTTTGCGTTTGTAATGCGAGCACAATCGGCTCGCCCTCGACCTTGGAGAACACGGCGTTCCTCTCCTCCGGCGACGACTTCCCCGCGCCGCCTCGCGAGCGACGCGCTCCTGCTCCGGAAGACCGATCGGGCGTCGGCGAGGGCGGCTTGCTCTCGCCGGAGCCGCCCCTCGGCCCCTTGGCGGGCGGTGCGCTCCTGCGGAGGCGCTCCTCGGCCGACGGCGAGCGCCGCGACCTTGGCGTCGAGGGCGGCCTTCAAGTCATCGGCCTCCTTGGCCGCCTTGCTCCGCGCGCGCGCGCCCGCTCCTCGGCCCGGCGGCGGCCGCCGGCCCGCGTGCCCGCTCCTCGGCCCGGCGGCCGCGCCGCGCCCCCTCGAGCGACGAGCGGAGCCCCCGGTTCTCGCCGCGGACGCCGGCCACCTCCGCCTCCCAGTTGGTCGCCAGCGTCCGCATCTTCTCCAGGTCCGAGCGCGCCCGCCACAGCGCCTCATCACGATCGATGAGAGCTGTGCAGACCCGCTCGAGGCTAGAGCGACACGCCGGGTCTTGCCTCGTGCTCTCGGGGAGTTCATCGCGCAAGACCACGGCCCGGTACGCCAACCAGCCGTCCGGAGTCCCCGAGGGGCGTCGGCCGAGCGCGTCGAAAGCGCCGCATCGCTCCCGGAGCTGGTGGAGCTCAGCGTTCACCCGATCGAAGGCGTCGTACTTGTCGTGGGCGCGGCGCTCGAGCTCCTGGCACCCACAAATCAAAACACCGTAAACACCATGCCGCAAAGAAAGACGCGCAGAAACAAGGAAAAGGGGGAACAAGCAACGGCACCCCACATGGAAGACACGCCACGCGGGGCCGCCGTGGACCCTCAGCGCCTCGTTCAGCGCACGGTCAAGCGTGGCGCCGTGGCTACGGAGCTCCCCCGAGCTCCTCGCTCCCCCCGGGCGTCGGCGAACGCGGGCGGATCGCCAACGGCCCCCTCTACCGGGCGGAGTGGCCGGCGCGGGAGGACGAGGCCTCGGCACCGTGTCCTCGGCCCCCCGCCACCATGTGGCCCTCGCGCCGCCTCGCGAGGGCCCCCTCCCGGGACCCCGGGGAGAGGCGTGGCGCTCGCCCACCGGTCCCACCCGGCGGTGGGGAGTCGTCGTCCCGGGACCTCCACCACCTCCGCCGGGAACCGCCGGCGGGCGCCGGCCCTAGCGCCGCCTCCGCGGCCGCCTCCCCTTGCGCCTCTATAGCCGCGGGCGCCGGCGCAGGCCGCCGCGGCCACCGCCTCCGGCCGTGCCTCCGCGACCATGGGCGCCGCCGCGGGCCGCACCCGCTCGCTCCTCCTCCGCGGCGCCACGGATCGCGCCCCGCCGCGGCGGCCTCCGCGGGGTCGCGCCTCCGCCACGACCGCCGCCGTGGGCCGCGCCTCCGCCACGGCCGCCGCCGTGAGCTGCGCCCCCACCACGGCCGGCGCCGGCCGCTCCTCGGCGACCGCCGGCCGCGCCATGGCGGGGGCGATCCGCCGGCCGAGGCCTCGGGGCCTCGGCTGCGCCCGCGAGCTCTCGCTCGTCGCCGCCGTGCTTGCCCCCGCTCGCGACGCCCTCGACGAGCGCCGCCGGGTGGGGATGGACGCGTCCGCCCTCAGCACCTTGGCCGGTGCGAGGGGAGGCACAGTTGGCACCACCCTGCGCAAGCACAAACAGAAAGTTGGAATGCCGATTGTTAAAAAACCGAACCGAGCAGAAGAACGAGCCCCTTACCTCGAAGAGGAAAAGGCGCACTTCCTTTTCCTCGAGGCCTCAGCGGATGAGGCCGGCGCGGCCGGTGCGCCCGCGCCCGCGCCTCCCGCCGCCGCCGCGCGCGCGGGCCCCGCCCCCGCGCGCGGCGCGCGCGCGCGCGCGCGTCTGCGCGGCGCGCGCGGCACCTCCGCGCGCGCGCGCCGCCTCTCGTTGTCGATTGCCGGCGGCGGGCGCCGCCGCGCCCGCCCCCGGGCGATGCCGCCCTTGCCGCCGGAACCGGCTCCGGCGACGGGGGCGCGGGCTCCCCACCTCTCGAAGGCCCTCCCCCTCAACCTCTTCCTCTTCGTCCTCCTCCGAGGACGAGTACTCCTCGGTCCCCGGGGAGGAAAGCCCCCGGCTCCTCGCGCCGCCGGCACTCCGCGCTCGCGTCGCTCGCGGCGCTCGCGATGTCGCCTCGCGCGCTCCCTCCGCGCGCCGCCCGCTCCTCGCCCCGTTCTTTCGCGCCGCCCGACCGAGCGCGCGGGAGTCGGGGGGGGGTGGGCGGAACGGACTTCGCGGCGGTGAAGTTCACCACTGCATGCGAGAACGTCAAAGGCGCATCAAGGGGCGGGGAGCATCACCAAGAACGGAAACGAGCCGGGGGAACCGTACTCACCGGCGGGCCGGTGGAGAGCATCTCAAGGTCCCACGGGGACCGGTCCCCGGCGCGACATCCCGGGTGTCGACGGTGTTCCGTGCCGGGTGAGCGCATACGGTCGCCGAGGGGGGTCGAGAGCATCCGCGACCTCGCCGGCGCGACGGGGGTCCGCCTCCTCTCGTCATCTCGTAGATGTAGAGCGGCCTCTCCATCGAGGCACGACCCGCCGGTGGTGGAGGAAGGCGAGGACGCCCGCCGCGGTCGGCCCTTGCGCCACCGGGCCCCTCGGGGCGGCCGGGACCGAGTCCCCGCCGCCTCCGATCTTGGGGCGTGGACACCCCGTAGCCCCGGGAGTCGGGCTTCTCCTTGAACACCCTACCGGTGTGAGGGGGGGGGAGGCCGGGCTCGGCGTTGCGCAGGTAGAACCATCCCCGCTCCCAGCCGGCGTTGTTCGTCGTCATGGTGCAGGGGATGTAGTCGTCCTTGAACTGCCCCCGCAGGGCGAGTGACATCCCGCCGGCGCGCACCGCGCGGCGGGTCCTCTGCTCCGTCGTGGGGCTGCGTGAAGAGCTCCGCGCGGAAGAGGTGTATTCGAAGCTCCCCGGTTCGAGCGGGATCCCCGGATACCCCTCGCGGACTCCCACGAACGTGGCCGCCTGTGAAATGCGTTCGGCGCGAAGTTATGCAACTCCACGCCGTAGTAGTGGCACAACGCTCGCATGAAGCGGCTCGCCGGCGCGGCGAGCCGTGCTCGTGGAAGCGGACAAAGCTCACCACATAGCCTTCGGCGGGTTGGGCGCGCGGTCCCCCGCCGGCGGCACTATCCACTCCGCCGGGCGGCCATCCTCGTTTGCCGCCAGGCGGCGGCGGTGACCGGCTCGCCAAGGGCCAGCTGGGTCACCGTCGACCGCTCCCAGGCGTACGGGTCAAGGATCGTGAGGGGCGGAGGCGGCGCCATGAGAAGAGGACAAAGGAATGCGAGAGCGGAGGACGGGGAAGAGGAAGAAGAGCTCTAATGGCGAAGCCGCACGGTGGCGAAAGCAAAGCGAAGACGAAAGCACAGGGGGCTAAAATGGCGGAGCGCTAAGGTAAAAAACCGCCGCTTCCCCTTCCCCTCAGATTTATAAGCAGCGGGCGAGCTCTCCGGGGCGGACGCCCCGCGCGCATGCTATGCGCAGGGAATCTTCTCTTCTCGGCCGACGAGCGGGCCCCACCACGACCGCAGCGGCCACGCCACCGCGAACGAGCCATCATCACGGCGAAGAATAGTAGGGGCGGTGGCGGGCGGTCACGTCCGCCCGCCCACACCGCACACTACGCGCGCGCGCGGCCGCGACGCCTAAAAAAGCGCGCCCGCGATGTGAAACCGCGGCCTCTCTCGTGGAGCATTTAATGGCCCGGTCCCTTGCAAAGCAAGGAGAACCCTCGAGCGGCACGGACTCCGACTCGGGATAAATTCAACCCTCGAAAGGGTACAGGCGTGAGAAGGTCGCCTCGAGGCCCGTTTGAAACAAAGCGGGCATCGCGAGCACCCATGCCACGTAGTACCCTCGAGCGGCATGAGCCCCTGGCTCGAGACAATATCATCCCTCTGAAGGGTACAGGCGTGAGAAGGTCGCCTCGAGACCCGTTTTGAAACAAAGCGGGTATCGCGAGCACCCATGCCACGTAGGACCCTCGAGCGGCACGAGCCCCTGGCTCGAGACAATATCAACCCTCTAAAGGGGCACAGGCGTGAGAAGGTCGCCCCGGGGCTCGCTTGAAACAAAGCAGGTACCGCGAGCACCCATGCCACGCTGTATTACTGATCAGCGCCTCAGAGGCTGGCTCGCCCAGGCCCCTCGATGGTCGCAGATGCCAGGCCGGGAACGCTTAGCCGCGCGCCCCACACCATTTTTATTATTCGGCGCCCCGAGGGCGGCTCACCCGGACCCCTCGACGGTCGCAAACGCAAAGACGGGGCTGCCCCGGCGCCACCCCGCACGGCCCTGCGATCGGAGGTTCGAAGCCTGACCCTCGACGGGTTCGAACAGGCGCCCCAGATCGCAGAGTCAGGGACGACGAAGGCACGCGCATTCGAGCCGTTCCTCGAGCCCACCGGCTCGAGGGTGCCCCATATGTCGTGTTCGAGAGCCAGCGAGGGCAACTAGCCGGGGGATCCCACCGAGGGGAGAGCTTCCGCGCCCTCGGTCCCTATCGAACGGGGACCGAGCCCCACCTAGCAAACCCACGCAAGTGCTTCAATGGACGTGTATCCGGACCACGCGGCCCTACCCTTATCGAACGGGGCATGGGCGTCCACTCGAACCACCCACTAGCAGCTCAACGAGGAATCCGCAATTCGCGACCCGCTCGATGGGGGTTGCGGAAACCTCACCCTCCGTCCCGCGGAGGGACGGCGAGGGCACGTTAAGAAACAAGTCGTAAAGCTCTACCCGATCGCCTCGAACGGGCCCAGGCTCGGGGGCTTGACGCACGGCTACACCTCCTTGAATTGCACCCGCCGGAGACAGTGCCAGCAGCGCGCGCGTCACCGAAGCCGGCTGAGATATTGCCGACGCCGGTTGAAACATGTACCACGCCCTCTGACCAGCTCTCGCAGTTAACCCCTACAGGAGCATCCACGCTCCTGCAGGGCTTCGGGGGCTAGACCCGCGGGTCCGCTGACGCGGCCCCACGGAAAGCGTTCGCAAGACAAGAAGGGAAGAACGTCCTATCGGTAGGTTCCGGCACCGCGGGAGCCTCAATGGCAAACCCACGGATGCTCGGGGGCTACCGTCGGGGACACCCCTAGGGGTCCCCTTTAACAACCGGGGAAATCCCCACTTAAAACCCCCAATAAAGCCAAACACACTTTGCCTAACCATGCAGGATACGGCCCATGCCGCGGGGACCTCAACGGCCCACCAAGGCGGCCCTCTTGAAGATCCCCTCGAGCGAGGCTTCGCCTCGCTCGAGGGTGCGCGCCTCCCTCGGGCGGGCTCCGTCCCGTTCGAGGGGGTGCGCTTCCCTCGAGCAGGCTCCGCCTCGCTCGAGGGCCGCTCCCCCTCGAGCGGGCTCCGCCCTCGCTCGAGGGTCCGCCCCGCCCTCGACCGGGGTCCGCCTCGCTCGAGGGCACCCCGCACGCGTGCGCCCGCCCCCGTACGCGGGCATTTAACGCCCGACACCGGCGGGACGGCGCCATCATGCGCCGGGGCTCGCGCCCCGTGTCGCCGCACCAACTCCCCCCCCGGAGAGAGCCCATCCCCATCACCGTGGGGGGGGGGGGACCGTGCGGGCGGGGACCGGTGCCAGTCTCGTGACGCCGTGCACCTGCTCCAGTACGGCTAACGCGCCGAGCCCCTCGAAGGGGGGCCGGCTACACCCTCGATTCGCTTTCTTGTGACCTTACGGGGGTTAGGGTGGAGGCGCTAGGCCGGCGGGACGCCATCCCTGCCACTGTTACGGTATGGCTGCCGCCCCCGCGCGTACGGGCGCACGCCAGGCGCTGTAGCAACGACTCCAAAGACCGTGGAACGGGATGCCGTTTTACCTACTCCCCGTACCCCGTACGGCCGACGTCGGCAGCCTTCCTCGAGCCTATCAGAAGACATCACAACCATCCGCCGCCCTTCTACCCTCGAAGCCGCCACTGTTCGGGTACAAGATAGGCCATGATGGCCGGATCGCTGCAAGGATCGTCCGGACGGCCGCCCACTCTACAAAGATAGCACGCCACGCCCCTTCACGTAGCTAAATAGCACGGCGCGCATGTGATTCGCTCCCTCCTTGATCTATAAAAGGGGGACGAACCCCCTGCCGCGCGGGGGGACGGACACAACACAACGAGAGACGGCCGCGCCACGCACTTGCTCTCCAATTCTCCCACAACATCTTCGGCCACTACACCGGGGACTTGGAAGCCACGCTTCCTCTCCCGCCTTGCTTGCAGCGGCCCCACTACGGGCACCCCCGGTGCTAAGTAATATAGTGCCTTGAGCACGCCCGCGTCGGACGTACGGCCCACCGGCCGGAACCAGGATAAAACTCGTGTCTCTTATTGCTTAGCATCGACCATCGAGGGATAGACCACGACGCTTATTACCGGTTAGTGTCGGGACCACATTCCGCACCGACACATTAGACACGCACTATCCGATCACAAATGGGTTAATTCGATGCATGAGGAGTTGGAGAACTTTGAGAGGAATCGGAGTTTGGGAGTTGGTTGACCCTCCCCCCGGGTGTAAGCCGATTGGTACAAAGTGGGTGTGGAAAAACAAAGAGGGAGAGAAAGGTGAAGTTGTGAGGAACAAGTCGAGGCTTGTTGCTCGGGGGTTCGATCGAAGTAGGGGATTGACTACGAGGAGACCTTTGCTCCCGTAGCCCGTTTGGAGGCGATTAGGATCCTTCTAGCCTTTTCTCGTGGCTAAAGGGTTCATGTTGCACCAAATGGATGTGAAGAGTGCTTTTCTAAATGGTGTGTTGGAGGAAGAAGTGTATGTGAGGCAACCTCCGGGTTTGAGAGTGAGAAGTACCCCCCACCGGGTGTAGAAGTTGAGGAAGGCGCCGTATGGGTTGAAGCAGCGCCTAGAGCTTGGTATGGCAGGTTGAGGGGGTTCTTGTCCGAGAGAGGTTTTGAGAGGGGGAAGGTTGATCGGACCTTGTTTTTTGCCGAGGCAGGGGAGATATCCCGATTGTGCGGGTGTACGTGGATGATATTGTCTTTGGTGGCTCATCTAACTCTCTTGTTGCAAGGTTTGCGGATGATATGAGCGGGGAATTTAAGATGAGCATGATGGGCGAGTTGTATTTCTTCCTCGGGCTACAAATCAAGCAATCAAAGGAAAACATTTGTGCACCGGGCTAAGTACACCAAGGACATTGTGCGGAAGTTCAAGATGGAGGACTCCAAGGCTATGACGACGCCGATGAGTACGACTACAACTCTTGATGCGGATGAGGATGGTGAACATGTGGACCGAAGGAGTACCGGAGCATGATCGGGTCACTCCTCTACTTGACGGCGACGAGGCCGGACATACGCTTCTCGGTGTGTCCGTGCGCTCGTTTTCAAGCGTCTCCGAGGACTTCGCATCGGCAAGCGGTGAAGCGAATTTTCGGAGTACTTGCGTCACACTCCCGACTTCGGCCTTTGGTACTCCGCGTCCTCTTCTTTGGCGCTTCATGGTTTTTCGGACTCGGATTTTGCCGGTGTCGGTTGGATAGGAAGTCCACTTCCGGGACTTGCCGCTTTTGGGCTCTTCTTTGGTGTCTTGGTCTTCCCGCAAACAGGTTGAGTGTTGCTCAATCCACTACCGAGGCCGAGTATGTTGCCGCTCGCTAGTTGTTGCTCTCGGCTCCTTTGGATTTCATACACCATGAGTGACTTTGGTGAGGAGTATACCCATGTCCCACTTCGGTGTGATAGCACCAAGTGCCATAAGCGTTGCAAAGAACCCAAGTGCTTCATTCCAAAACCAAGCACATTGAAGTGAGGTATCATTTTTCGAGAGACAACGTAGAGAAAGAAAAGATAGCTTTGATCCATGTACCCACACATGACCAACTAGCCGATATTTTCACCAAACCCCTAGATCAAGCAACTTTCACTCGTTTGCGGGGGGAACTTGGTGTGTGTTTGATTTCTTGAGTTGGGTGTGTGTGAGCTCCTTTGTAGTATATGTATAGTTTCCTTTGTGCATTTCTTGCATTTGGCATGGCATATGTAACATGATGTATAGGCATCCTTGTATCTTAGATTGCATGCATTTTGTATCATATGCATTTTGTAGGAAAAGCTTCTCTCATATACATTCTTCACCATGATGTGCTATATATGATCGTGTGAGCTTGTTTGGTATGCTATGGTTAGCTTGGGTTAGCTCTTTATGATCTTGTTGAATGATCCATGGTTGATGGCTATGTTTTTGAAAAATGTCACATATATGCTCTCTCATGTGTAAATGCCTTTATATGATCTTGACATGTTTTAGTGGCTTGGTTATGCTCAATTTGTGGTTGGATAGCTAGTTTATTGATCATATGGGGCCAAAGGCTCATTTGCCATCATGAATGTTTAGCCCTCTTGCTTTATCTTATGGAGGGGCATAAGTTCCTTTTTGTCGCAAAGACATTTAATGTACCAATTATGAATCTGAAAATGAAATGTAAAATGCTTGGAAAACATGCTCCCATGTCATAAGTGCTGAATTTAATTTGCTTTGGGTGCTAAACCGTTGCATGATGCCTACCAATGAGAAGTCTCATACATCGAAGTAGGCACATGGCTCGGTGGCTTTGACATGACATGAGGTGCTTGTGGGTGTTTGTGATGGTCTTATGATTAGAATGGCAGTCCTAGCATGAAGTTTGTGTGACTTTGCCATTTTGATATGTTTTGCTCATGTTTAGGTTTTTGCTCGTGAGAGAGTAACTTTTCGTAAAATTACTCAAATCCTTTTTAGCCTTGTCCAATGGTTGTAAAACTTGGTGATCATGTAGTTGAGGTCATTACGAACCTGTAGAGTATCTAACTTGCTCATTTGGACATGTGTAGCATCTTGTGATGAATTTTGTATACTTGAGAAGCTCTAGGTTGCATTTGTGCCTTGATTCATGCATGGGCAACAAGGGGGAGAAAGGAAGGTGGAGAAAAGTTGCTTTGTATCCCTGGAACCTATTCCAAGTGTCAAGGGGGAGCTTGTGCATTTCTTTTGCATTTTTGGCTTTTGGGGGTGTGGTCTTGTGTGTGAAATCGGCCGATCGGTTTTCGAAACCGGCTCGACCGGTTTTGGAAACCGGTCGACCGGTTTTGGTGGAACCGGCTGACGGTTATTGGAACCGGCTCGACCGGTTTGTGCCCGGAATTGGCACTTGATCGGGGGGGAGCTTGCATATGTGCAGGGGGAGCTCTTGTGTGCCTTGGTGGTTTGTGCTCTTTGCTTGAGCATCGTTTTTGTCTCGGATGTGTCGAGCCGTTGCCCTTGCCTAAGGGGTCCGAGACTTGTCTTCTTCAAGTGATCTCGTTCTTTGCCTTTCTCGGCTTTCGATCGCTTGTTGGACTTTTCTTTTTGTTGTCTTTTCTCGTTTTCCTTTTCTATCTATTTACCAAATGTGTGTGTTCTCAATGCACTCATCAAGGGGGAGATTGAGGACCATGTGTGGTTCGAGGACCGGTGGATGGTCGCTTCCTTGTGTGATGAGCGATTGACAACGTTGTGTGGACCGATTCTTGGCTAAGTATTGTAGGTGCGAGTTGCGGCTTGACTCGTGTTGGTGCGGGTGAAGAACAAGCGAAAGGTCGTTATTAGTGAGGCCTCTAGGTGTGGAGAAGACAAGTAGGCTTTGTTCGAGGGACCCGGTGGCCGGCGGGGGTTGAGTGCGGGCCGCATGGTGGCAAGAACAACAAGATGAAGTCGGTGGACAGTTTCTTGGTTGAGCCACAAAACCAAGGTCAAGCCGGGACTTCATGGGAGCCAAGTTATGAGTGGTGATTGGCGGAGGCTACACAAAGTTCGTGGGGTTTGCGGTGGTTCACCGGAAAATCACCGGGTTACTCGGCCGAGCCACAAAGCCGAGGCCGAAGACCGGCGTGGTCGTCGGCCAAAACCGGCCCCGACCGGTTTGGTGAACCGGTCTCGACCGGTTTGGGGTCGCAGGGTGCCGAAGCTTCGAGGCGGAGGACACGCGTCGGGATCGCAAGGCTTGCGTCGAAGCTACGCGAAGTGCGGTCTCCGGTCATCCGTCCGATGGTGAAGACATGAAAACTTCCAAATCCGCCCTTGAGGGGCTTGTATCCCTAGTTGTTAGAGAAGGGTATTTTAGACTTTTGGTTGCCTCCATATAACCCAAGAGGTTTGGGGATGGCGGCCAACTCTTGGAACCCTAGCTCATTTGTTTTTCTATTTTCGTTCTCCTTTTTTCCCTAGTTTTTTCCTAGGACTAGCTTGAGAGCTTCATGTGAGATCTAGAGAGAGGGTTGGATGTTTGGGTGGCAAGCTAGACCTTGTACGAACCTTTCATGGCATGTATAGATGGTTCGGCGTTGTTCCTCATGGTGGTTTTCCCATCTCTTTTGTGTTGATTTTCGGAGCTCCGTGTTGGCGGTGTTTTGAGGACAATTTCTTGGGGTTTTTGGTGGGTGTCACGTATGAGGTTCTTGTGCCTCTTTGGCTGGTGACTTTGCCCCCAAATCTCCTTTGAATCGGACTCGATTTGGTGGTTTTTCGAGTTGGGCGAGTTCTTGACCTAGAGAGCCGATTTCTTCAATTCCTCTTGATTGTGAGCGTTTCGGGTCGATTCCTTTGAGGTAGTGGTTGCCCGGGAGGTAACTTGCCTAATCCCGAAGTTTCGCTACAATCCGTGGAGTGATTCGGGAGATCGGGCATGAGGAACTTGGGGTTTGACCCGCGTGCCGTTTGTCCCGTCTCGTCGGGCGAAACCGGCCCGACCGGTTTAGGAAACGAGTCCGACCGGTTTTGGTCACGGTGGCCGTTCAGGAAGATTTTTGGCAGGCATGTTCTTTTTTGCCTAAGAAGTTCCCTGGTCCAAGTTTCGTCGTGTTTGGAGTTCGTTCGCTTGGTTTTTGGCCTTATTGTTCTTTGGGGGTTTTCTGGGCGAAACCGGTGTGACCGGTTTGCAAAACCGATCTGACCGGTTTTAATCTGGCAGCAAGTGCTCGAGTTGTTTTCTGCTGCGTGTTTCGAGTGTTGCTTGTTTGGGTCTTGCTCCTAGGTCTAGTAGCACTCCAGTGGCTGTGTGGACTTGGCAAGAAAAGTGTGTGGAGGTGCATGAGTGAAATTGGGTTCATAGGCCGAATTCTTGAATAGAATTTTTATCGGCTCCCATTCACTCCCCCCCTCTCTCGTTTCGCCACTTCAGTCCTTCACAAGCCCCCGAGTACTTTGTAGTCGAGAAGGATAGCTTCAAGTAGTCTTGACGGCCTTAACGAGCAGTCCTCAAGCGTCCCCGTTTACTACAAGTCAAAAGTCCTCAAGAGTAGTCGAAGCATCCCGAGGCCGGAATGTACTCCGGTCGATGTTTGAGCAATCTCGAAGTCTTCTCGAGTAGTCCCAAGCGTCCGGAGTGCCGCCCTTGAAGATCTTCAACAATGCACGTGTTGTCTTGAAGCCGAAATCGATATGGAAGTGCGATTGCAAAATCGCACTCCATATGGAGTAGCCCCCGAGCCTTAGGTTGAGTTGTAGACTCTGGTTGAGGATCCATCTGAAGTTTTGGTAAGAATATCCCGAAAAATCCGGAGAAAAAACCGAAGGACACGTGGCACGGAGCCCCGAGCCTTGAGTCGAGTACTTCCTCTCGAATTGAAGGGTCATCTTGTAGAATGTGTCCCGAGTTGCTCCCGAGTCTTGTCGCTTCCCGGAAGTCGAGTAGAAGTAGCCGAGCCCCCGAGGTGAGGCGCGCCGACTAGTTGATGTTGAAGGGTCACGCGCGGCCGCCGAGTCGCCCGAGCACAAACTTATCCATCCGCCGTTGAGGGGCCGCGTTGACTTATAAATAGAAGCCAAAACCCTTAGGGTTTTTCACCCCACACAGCTGCAGCCATTCTCAACAGATCTAGCCAAGAATCGCCACTAGTGCACACCACCGCCGTTGAGTAGATCGTAGATCCAAGTGCGCCGCCGTAGGAAGCCACCACACGGTAGCCCCCGAGCGGATGCGCGTGAAGACACCTTGCATCCGGAGGATGAAGTCGTCCCCGTCGAAGACCACGAAGGCCGCCGGCGGGAAGAAGAGGGGTCGTGAAGAGGCCGCCGGACTGCAAGCGGGGACATCACCGCCGGTGTCCCCGCCGCGGCCGATCCAAACCGTGAGTGGAAGAAGTCCAAGGCGAAGACCGAAGACTTGTTGGCACTTCTCAACAGGTGGGTTCTCGCGGGAGAAGGAGGTGGACATGTGGAGGGCCGCCGCCGGGGATCCGTACCCCATGGAGAAGAATCCGGACGAGATCCCGATGTTCGCGCGGTTCGCGGAGCACCGGATCGTCTCTCCCGCAAGTGACTTCTTCAAGGGGCTACCGGGGTACTACGGCATTGAGTACCTCAACCTCAACCCCAACGGTATCTTCCACACCGCCGTCTTCGTACATTTCTGCGAAGCCTTTCTGGGGATCAAGCCCCATTGGATCTTGTTCGGAAGTTCTTCCGGTGAAGCCGCAACCCAGCGCCAGCAACCCGCGAGTAGTCGGAGGAGCGGGGATCCAGATGAGGGAGGACGCCGCCGAGTAGTACCTCTCCTACAAGTTGATAGATTCCAACCGGGGACCGGAAGGCCAAATGGTTCTATGTCACGAACCACCACCCGGCGGCCGGGAGCCCCGGCGGGGAAGCAACCCAAGCACCGTCCGTGGTGGAACTCGGAGCCGACGATGCAAGAAGGGCTCCAGCTGCCCGAGTTGTTGGCGCGGATCAAGGCGCTGAGGGAAGCCGGCCGAGGGCCGAGCACGTGGCCTTCGGCTTCATGAAGCGCGAGGGTGCGGCCGCCGATGGCTCGCGACACCCGGGGTACGAGTACGCCGGCAACGACGACACATCGCGGATGCATGGAGATGAAGTCGACGACGACGACATTGTTGATAGGCTGGCCCGGATCTTCAAAGATATGCGGCGTACACGCCGTGCCCCGTACCGAGTTCTCCGCCGCGCGCCCACCAAAAGAGGTTAGAAGCCGCATCCGAAGTCGAGTATCCATTGCATGAGAGTAGTCGCACCGATGAGTTGTTCTTCTTGCAGGGATGACTTGAAGAAGTTCGTCTCCGATCCGCCGTCGCCTCCCCGGCTAATCGAGGTCCCGGCAGGAGGGGAAGGCCAAGGCTAGGGAGTGGCGCGAAGTCGACGAGGGAGACGACACCGTTGTCATTGAAGATACGTCCGAGGAGGACGACGACGAAGAGACACCGGCAGACCGCTTCCACCGCGGTCGAGGTTCGGCCGCCCGGCTTGCCTCATGTGCCTCTTGTTCGAGATCCACCGGCTAGCCCGGATGCTAGTCCGGCCGCGCCGCCGAGGAGGCCGCGCAATGCGTCCCGCAAGCGCGTGACCAAGAAGTTGAAGGTCACCGAGACCACATCTCGGGAGGTAAGCCGTCTTGAGTAGTGTAGTTGAGTTCGATGTCTCGAGTTTGTGTATTGACGACGAAGTTTCCTTGCTTGTAGGAGATGCCACCTCCGAGCCCGTCGAGCGGGGCGATGAAGGCGTTTGGGACACGGTGGGGGAGGCGACCGAGGGTAGTTGCGGCCCGGCCCCCACCGTAGAAGAGCTCTTGGCGCGGATGGAGCACCGGCCCCCCCCGCCGCTCGGGGGGAGCACGGAACCCGCCGCCGGCCGCTACCGAAGAGGCGGGCCGGCCGTAGAAGCGCAAGAAGAGGTGCTCGCCGAGGCGGGAGCGGGTCGACATCGCCGTATCCTCGGCGCCCCAACCGTGACGGTAGTCCGGGTCTAGCTTGTAAGTGCCGATTCTTCCCGAGTAGTACTTGATAGAGTAGTTGTACTTGATTGACAACCGGATGCGTACTGCGCAGAAGTCGACGGACTCGTCCCGGGAGGGGGATGAACCCGCCGCGAGAGGTGGCGGAGGGAAGAAGCCGCGCCACCCGCCGAGGAGTCCGCTCCGCCCCTCGGGCGAGAACCCGAGGCGCCGACCGCCGAGGCTACGTTGCCCGAGGCCGGCGTCGTTGAAGGTGAGTACTCTCTCGGGAGCAATTAGCCCCCGAAGAGTAGTCGTAGTCGCCATATTGACCGATACACTTGTCTTCTTGTCGACAGTGTGCCGAGGTCGGGGGAAGTGATATCCCGTCGGCGGTGCCCGTAGAGGAAGTGGCACCGGGAACTCAGGAGGCCGCCGTAGAAGCCCCCGAGCCGATGGAGGTGGCCACCGGAGAAGCCGCCGCGACGACTGGAGGAGGAGGGGACGACGCACTGCGAACCCGCTCTGGAGGTGGTCGTTCGCTCACCGGAGATCCAAGACGCGGAGCCAATCCGCTCGGCGCCGATGACCGAAGCCGCTACGAGTAGTCGTGGCGGGATCGAGTTGTTGGCGGACGATCTGGTCGACCCGGCAACGGTGGCTCGGCACCTAGAAGCGGTGCGGCAAGCCGAGCAATGGATGAAGGTGAGTAGTCATAACCCTTGAGTAGTCATTCCTTTAGCGTTGAGTACCCATCGATGTATGTTGTCCGCGCAGGACGTCGGCCGAGAGGTCCAGGTGAGAAGTCCAAGATGCTTCAAGGCTTCGGCGACGCCATGCTCGGGCGGAGGGTTTGGAAGAGGAACTCACGAAGTCCCGGAAGCAAACGGCCGCCATGCGGTCGAAGTTGGACACCGCTTTCTCCAAGTACCACAATGACATCCGGGAGATGCGGGCGAAGAGCGACGACTTGGTGCGGAAGAACAAGTCTCTTCACAACAAGAACAAAGGTACACCATTGTCTTGTTGAGTACTTATTGGAGGTCGAGAGGTAGTCCGACCCGCCGTGCCTTGTTGATTGCGAGCTTGAGACTCGAGTTGATCGACCAAGGCTTCGGAGACCGATCTCGAAGAACCTTTTCTACCGGGAGCGAGGAGGCCCGCCGGTGTATGCGGAGTATGATTATAAGGAGCTTGCTTACGAGTGCGAGAAGCACATGGAGCTCCATATTGCATCGGACCGTGACCTCGTCAACTACTACAAATCATTGCAAAAGCCGAACGAGAATTGCGAGAAGCCGCGGGCCCAGGCTCAAGGAACTTGAAGAAGCCGTGCTCCCCATCGCGAGGCCGCTAGTGCCTCATCCGGCGGTCCCAAGATAGCGCCACCGGTGGACCGGTTAAAAAGAAGCCCCCGGCCACTGGCGACCTACGTGAAGCATTTGGCGAAGTCGATCCCAAACCGTGTGCCGGCCTTCATGAAGTCGTACTTCCCGAAGGCTCCGTAGATGTAGTCGCCGGCGGGCTAGCCGCCAAGCGCACCGACGAGCAAGACGCGGAGTGGCCGGGAGCGAGATGGCGCCTATTGCAGATCAAGTCGCCGAGAAACTTAATCTCCAGTAGTCCTGTAATAGTTAGCTCGTAGCAGTAGTTGTACAAAAACAATTGTAATGAAATTGTTTAAGTATGAATGAAGAAAAAATTTCCATCAATGAGTAATCGTTGCCGCGATCTTTGAGTGCGGAGTCCCATCGTGGAGTTGTTGCGAGTAGTCGTACTCGGTAGTAGTCCCGTTGAGGGAGGAAGACAGTAAAGTAGTTGATGAATAATCAAACTTTATTACCGAAGGAGTACACACGGATGGCCGGTGGCCGGAGTTACGAGTAGTCGCCGGGACCGGAGGCCGCCTACGGCTAAGTAGTGCTAGGGCGTGTAGCCGCTTACAACATTAGATCCGTAAGTAGCCGTATAGGGCCGGATCTAGGAGTACATGGTCTCCGGGTGTGGCCGTCTTCCCGCCGCTCGACGATGATGGCGGTATTGACCACATGAGTAGTCGCGGCGAGGTAGAGCGATGGTTGCTCGCCTTTGCGAGGAGCCGTGAGGACCGGTGGCTTCGATAGGAAGTCCTTGAGCCGGACAAGGGCTTGGTCCGCCTCCGGATTCCACACGAACTTCTCTTGGTGCTTGAGTAGTTTGAAGAAGGGGAGCCCCCGTTCTCCAAGCTTCGAGATAAATCGTTCGGGGGCCGCCATGCACCCGGTCCGCTTCGGATGTCCTTGATGGATGTGGGAGCTTTCATGCCGGTGATGGAGGAGATCTTCTCGGGGTTGGCTTAGATGTCGCGGTGGGCGATGATGAAGCCGAGTAGTTTGCCCGAAGGTACGCCGAAGACGCACTTGTTCGGGTTGAGCTTCCGGCGGTACTCGCGCGAGGATGCGAAAGCCTCTTCAAGATCGTCGATGAGAGTACCGGAGTTCTTGACGACCATGTCATCCACGTAGGCTTCGACGTTGTTGTTGAGTTGCCTCTTGAAGCGCAGGCTGGATAGCTCGTTGATATGTGGCGCCGGCGTTCTTCAACCCGAAGGACATGGTCGTGTAGCAAGACGCGCCAAACGGGGTGATGAACGCGGTCTTCTCCTGGTCTTCTTCCTTGATCGCGATCTGGTGGTACCCGGAGTAGCGGTCGAGGAAGCGAGCGAGTCGCAGCCCCGCCGTGGAGTCGATGACTTGGTCGATCCGCGGCAACTCGAAGGCGTCCTTGGGGGCGGTGCTTGTTGAGGTCGGTGTAGTCGACGCACATCCTCCATTTGTTCGAGTTCTTGCGGACGAGGACGGGGTTGGCGAGCCACTCGGGATGGAAGACTTCTCTCGATGAAGCCGGCCCGCGAGTAGTTTGGTGAGTTCCTTCTTGATGGCATCCCGTCTGTCGTCGGCGAAACGGCGGAGGTGTTGTCGCTTGGGGGTAGCTTTAGGATGGACGTTGAGGGAATGCTCGATCAACTCTCTGGGCACCCCTGGCATGTCCGCTGGCTTCCACGTGAAGATGTCATGGTTAGCCTGGAGGAAGTTGATGAGCGCGTCTTCCTATTTGGGGTCGAGGCCGGCCCCGATGGTGGTGGTCTTGTCGTCGTCGCCGTCCCGAGGTCGATTGTCTTGAACGGAACCTCTTCGGTGGGCCGAGGCTTCTTGGCTTTGTCCGACTTCTCGGGGATGTCGAGTTCACTTGGGGCAAGCTTCTTCGACGCAGCCGTAGATCTCCATCATAGCATTGGGTACTTGATTTGTGGAGGCGATCTCCACGGCTTCAGTGTCGCGGTCGTGCGAGATCTTCAAGTCCCCTTGCAGTGAGAGTACACCTGCTGGACTTGGCATCTTGAGTACCAAGTAGGTGTAGTGGGGTACCGCCATGAACTTGGCGATAGCAGGTCTGCCGAGGATGGCATGGTAGGAAGTCTCGAAGTCCGCGACTTCGAACTTGATGTACTCGGTACGGTAGTTGTCCCGAGATTCCCTGAAGGTAACTGGCAGGACCACTGAGCCCAGTGGGATAGCCGCGTTGCCGGGGACGATGCCGTAGAAGGGCGTGTTGCTCTTGGTGAGCATGTTGGTGATGTAGAGCCCCATTTTCTTCAAGGTCTTGGCGAAAAGGACGTTGAGCCCGCTTCCACCGTCGATGAGGACCTTGTTGAGCCTGGAGCCCGCGACCACCGGCTTCAGGACGAGGGGGAACCGCCCGGTTCGGAGAAGCCGGCCCATTGATCCGCACGGGAGAAGGTAATGGGTACCTTCGACCACCTGAGAGGGGTCGGAACCGCTGGTTCAATGCTCATGACTTCTCGACGGGTAGCCTTTTGTTCCCGTCTGCTGGGTAGTCCACCGAAGAGGACGTTGACCGTCTTGTCGGGTTCCTGGAAGTCAGCATTGCCGTCGTCGTGCTTCTTCTTGCCTTTCTTGTCATGAGGGTGCGGTGGCTCTGGAGTACTCTTGAGTGCTCGCCTGAGTTGGTAGCACTGCTCGGTGGTGTGGTTGCCGTCCAGATGCCACGGGCACTTCTCTTTCAGCAAGTCTTTGAAGCCGCCGGAGGTCTTCTTCGAGTTCTCCTTCGCAGGGCGCTGGATAGCCGCGACAGTGTTGTCTGGCTTGCGCTTGCGGTTGGGACCCGAGTAGTTGTTGTTGTTGCGACCGCCTTGGTTCCCGTTGTTGCCGCTGCCACCGCCAGTGTTCTGTTTACTCTTGCCACGGATGGCATCGTACTTGGCGTTGGCTTTGTCTTCTTCATCCGCCCAGGAGGTGATCATATCCTTCGGGTGGGTGATGGACTCGGGGCGGCGTCGACCGAAGTCTTCGAAGGTACGACGGTGGTAGAGGCCGTGTTGGAAGAGGTCGATGACCTCCTTGTCGGTGACGTCGACTACGGTGGCGCGCTTGTCGAAGAAGCGGCGCATGTAGTTGTGGAGGGTCTCGCCTTGTTCCTGCTTCACCATAGCCGTGTCCATGCGAGTACCCGATCGGCCCATGGTGCCCGCGAAGTTGCCGGTGAACCGCTCCTTCACTGGTCCCACTTGTCGATCAAGTGCTTGTCCAGGTGACTCGAGCCATGTGAGTGGGGCCCGGTCCGGGCAGAAGGGGAGGTAGAGGCACTTGGTGTCGTTGTTGCCACCGCCGTTCTCGATGGAGAGGGCGTAGCACCTGAGCCACTGGATGGGATCCTGCTTCGCGTCGTACTTGGTGATTCCCAGAGGTTTGAACTTGTCCAGGAGGAGCAAGTTGCGAAGCCGAGGAGAAAAAGCGGGGAAGCCGTCGTTGTCGCCGACGGTGGCGGACTTCTTCCGCCGCAGTTCTTCAATCTTCTGGCGGGTGTCATAGCCGCCCCGTGAGGCTCGGAGCGTGGCCGTTCGCGTGGTCTCGACCACCGCGACCGCCCCCCGCCGCCGGCCCTCCCCGTTGGCCCCATGGTTGGAGCTTCCGCCGTCGCCGCCGCCGCCGTCGGGGTCACGGCCGCCGCCATCGGGGGTCGCGGTGAGGGATGATCGCACGATTGTTGTTGCCGCCTTGTGAGGGTCCGCCGGCGTTTGCATGAGTACGGTTGGGTCGAGCCGGTAGCTCCGCTCGAGTACGATTACGGCCAAGTCCGCGCTGCGACTTGTAGCTTCGTTATCGCGGTTCCTAGCAGGAGGAGGTCGGGTGACCCCGTTGTCGACTCGCATGAAGTAAGCGTCTTCTCGCGAGCTTGGCGATGACTTCTCCCGCCGCGTATCCCCCGAGCTTGGCATGCGATCGCCGTGATCGACATGGGGCATTGCTCGGGGGTGGTGTGTCTGCTTGCTCTCGACGGCTTCGAGAGCCTCCGCAAGGTTGCGGATGGGGGAGGTTGTCTCGAAGACGTCGGCGCCGTTCGTTGCGCTTTCGTTACGCTCACGTCGAGCGTCCCTATTGGCGTCGGCCTCATCCGCGGTGCATCGGCGAGACGGCTCGTCCGCGGAGATGTCTTCAAGGTAGCGGTCCCGTGCCGTCCCCGAAGGTCCCGGCGTGTCGCCGAAGCCATGAAGACTTGGAGATCGGGGTTGCCAAGACTGGAGTCGGAGCTCGCCACCTCGGTTGAAGTGTATGAGTCGGCTCGAGCAAGCGGTGTTCCCTCCCGGAACGGGAGCGAGTCGAGGTAGGCGACGTAGAGTGAGTTCTCGCTTATCGGTCGGCGGGCTTGCGGTCTGGCCAGTAGACAAATCTCCCGGCAGGTGTGGACGTTATAACCAGCCCGCAGGCCGGCCTTGACAAGGGTTGCTCGGCAGTGTTGGCCTCGGACTCGTGATCCTCGGGGTCCGACCCGAAGTCGAACTCGTACGCGGAGTCTGAGTAGAAGCCGGAGAGGGGGTTGGAGTCCGAAGCGTGGCCGGGGGCGGTGTCGGAGTCCGAGTTGTACTCGGTACGGGCTCCTTGCCGGCCCGACGTGTAGAGGGAGCTTCCGTGCGAGCCCCACCGAGGTTGCGGGGACGCGTTGAGCGCTCGTGGAGTGGGGAGACCACATGCGATGGCCGAGCCACTGGATCGCATGCGACAACCCACGGGGGACGTCAAGTTCGAGTTGGAAGCGGATCCCGGCTCGAAGTCGGCGTGTTGGTCGAAAAGTGAAACTTCACCGAACATGCCGGCGAGTTCGCCCGTGACTACTTCGGGGAAGCGTCACAAAGCCGGTCTCCGAGGTTGGGCGGCACGGTGAGGCGGCGTTGGAAGGATCCCGCGCCGTCGGCGGTGCGACCCAAGCGCCGAAGACGAAGGTGTCGCCGCGGTTGAAGGCGACCGTTGGCTTGATGTAGACAAGGAGCCGTCGAGTTCGCGCGCCCCTACCCTAGCTCGCCACCGTGTCGGTGTTTTAGACCGGCAACCTACTAAGGGCGTACCCGAAGTAGATGAATGTGGCCTCGCCGAGATCGGTAACTCGAAGGAAGAGACACGTGGCACACAATTTAGACGAGTTCGGGCCACGAGGTGCGTAATACCCTACGTCCCGTATGCTTTGTGTAGCTCGGGATTGATTGGGTACGATTACAAGATGATGCAATCCTACACCGTGAGATGTGATGATCTAGAGAGGGGTCCCCGCCTCGCCTTATATAGTCCGGGAGGCGGGGGTTACAAGTCGGTTCGGGGGAGAGAGTACTAGTCGAGTACGTCTAGGAGTCCTCCATACGGCGCGGGACGTGTACAGCCTTCCTAACCAAGTACTTCTCCTCGTAGTCCTTGTGCTTCACGCCATCGAGTGCCGTGCGGCGCAAGTCGGTAGTCCTAGGGGCCCACCGAGTAGTCGGTCCCGGTACCCACCGAGGTAGTGGGCCCGGGGAGGTCCATACGACAACTACTTCGCCTCCGCCGCGCGTCCGGTGCCTCGGCACATCGCGCCACTTGTCACGCGGCTCAACGCGCCACTCATCGTCGACTACTCCGCCTCGCGCGGGCTCGTCGTCGACTACTTCGCCTCCGCCGTGCGTCGGGTGCCCCTCGGCACGTCACGCGGCTCATCATGCGGCTCGTCGCGCCGCTCGTCATCGACTACTTCACCTACGCCGCGCGTCTAGGTGCCTCGACACGTCACGCGGCTCATCGTGTGGCTCGTTGTCGACTATTTCACCGCGCGTCTTGGTGCCTCGGCACGTCGCACGACATGTCGCGCGGCTCAACATCGACTACTCCACCTCGCGCAGGCTTGTCGTCGACTATTTCGCCTACGCCGCGTGACCGGGTGCCTCGGCACGCCGCGCGCGCCTCGTCGTGCGGCTCGTCGCGCCGCTCGTCGTCGACTACTCCGCCTCGCGCGAGCTCGTCGTCGACTACATCGCCTACGCCGCGCGTCGGGGTGCCTCGGCACGTCGCGCGGCTCGTCACGTGGCACGTCGCGCCGCTCGTCGTCGACTACTCCGCCTCGCGCAAGCTCGTCGTCGACTACTTCGCCTCCGCCGTGCGTCCGGGTGCCTCGGCACGTCGGGGACGCTCGTCGTCGACTACTCCACCTCGCGCAGGCTCGTCGTCGACTACTTCGCCTACGTCGCGCGTCCAGGTGCCTCGGCACGTCGCGTGGCTCATCTCGCCGCTTGTCATCGACTACTCCGCCTCACGCAGGCTCTTCGTCGACTACTTCGCCTCCGTCGCGTGTCCGGGTGTTGACGCAAAAGGTGCACCGGCGCCAAACACACAAAGAAGCCGAACAAGCCGGCTTCACACGCGCAAAGAGTAAAAGACGTGCCGGTCAATTTTTCCCGAAAATTAACAAAAGACAAAGCGAGTTAGATACCAAAGCTTGGAACTTGCCGGTGGTACCGGCATGAGTTCCATATTTATGGCTAAGAAGCCGGATGGGATGACACATAGCTATAGGAAGCTATTTGCCAATGAACTAAAACCATTCGGGGAACTTGCAAAGGGAAAAAGTAATATTTCCGAATGGATGACGTAAGCATGATAGCGATCGGTCTTTGTTTGAACAAGGATGCACATGCACGAGGCCATGACCGATCCCCATGAAGATTAGCATTAAATAAATGAATAAAGTAAAGCACGGACATGATCATGTAATAAACAAGCATGCATAGATCCAAAGCACTAGTCTACCGCATGTCTAGGTACTTTAAAACCCGTTGGGTACTATATCAAACAAATCTATCCACCGCATGATACAACTTGCATGGAAAAACGTACCACTTTCCACAAATAGATCTATCCACCGCATGATACAATCTAAATACGGAAAGCTAAAAGCATACATCATTTAAAGCATGAATAACGCACGTGTTCTACTCGTGAAGAAACATAACCGAATACGGCCGAATGTACCGATTCGGGTCCATGAAGAAGGAACAAACATTACCAAGTAAATAAATCTATCGATTGATTTGGGATCTAATCCACCGGATGACTAGCTCCAAAGCAACCCAAAAACCTGCATCTACCGCATGATACTCAGTTCTTTCAAGATTTATACCAACATTAGTAAGCTTGAACCCGCAACACGTAACTATCTAGATCGATTCGGTTTCGGCTATCGGAAAGCACAAAATCCACGTGTTAAAATACAAACTCGACTCGTACAAGGACCCCGAAAGGATGAAGCCGATCCAAAATCTATCTAGATTGGGCAAAAGTGTGTTACATGAATTTAAACATAAAGTAAAAACTCAAAGCAACACCGGGTAATTTAATGAATCTATTGGATCTTGCCAAAATCCAATAGAGCCGATAACTAGCTTCGAGCTAGATCTTAGCCTACCGCGTGGCTCATGACCTAACAAGAAACCCTCTTGAACCAAGCTTGAATCTACCACATGACACGAAGCATGGTAACAAGACTACTTGCATCGATCTAAATCCACCGCATGATACTAGACATGATACAAGGTTGCCGGTACTCACGGAGGTCGACGGATCGATGAACCCTCTCGAAGAACTCGACGACACGACAAAAGGACTCTAGGGTTTGGCGTAAGGCCGGTGTGTATTGAAGAATGGTAGTTCTTTGTTACATACATTCGGGGGTCATATTTATACCCCCGTCAAGTACAACTTCGAATGGATTCGTTGCCTAACTTATCTCTAAGCTTGATCGCCTATCCATCCATTCGTTCTCCCCGATTGAGCCACATCACCGTCCAATCCCGCAAAATCGCCCCACTCGTTCCTTTGCCGAACCGGGAGCAGTATAGCCGACCGCAGATCTCTTTGCCGAATATCTCTCGAAAAGATCCTTCCTTCCACCGTACGAACTCTTTATCGAACCGGACCCACAAGTCGACTCCTTACCAAATTTTGGTGTTAACACATGCCCCTTCAATTGTGGAATAAAAGTAATTTTGTTCCGCAATTGACTCCGCCACGAATACTTCAAATCAAACATGTCAACACCTGTTCTTCGCAATCCGCCGAACCTTCATCTAGATCCAAACCCTAGATCCCCTCGTTCCGAGCTCAAATCCCCAATGGCAGCTCAAAACCAAGATGCTCAGGTAAATTCCTCCCCCGTAAGCTTCGTTCGGCATTTAGGTTTTCAATTTTACCTGAGATTTCCTTTTCCGCTTTTCCTCCAGGAGCCTTCTACTGAGCTTCTGATTCGCACCGAGGCCAATTCGAGATCCTATTATCTTGGTCCTGTAGGGAACTCTGACCCTCGAGATTTCATCGCAGCTGAATCTCAGAGAATCCCTTTTAAAGCAGCTCTGTCCCCACCTCCTCGGTGGCAAGACGCTTTCAAGAACTGGCCTTTACCTCCAATCGCAGGCTGGAAAACTTGGTACCGGAGGATTCTCGCAGACAAGAGTGGATTGACCAAAAACTGGGATACCCTCCGTATTGCCCAATGCTTGGAGTTATCCGTGGCTGAGACCCCCAAGAACGAAGACCTCCCGATAGCGACCGCCACTTCGGTCAAACGGCGTCAACGCCTTCCTTTTTGGCCATGGCCCAATGTCCCCAACCCCGGCCGATGTGTATATGATCACCGGCCTTGACATCACGGTGGTCCGTTCAGCCTTGGAAATTCAAAAATTCTTCTCGGCAAACGGGGGTGAAGCCGGGGAATGGATACAAACAAGATATCCCGAGCCATATGAAAGACAACCCCCTTGGTGATGTCGAATATAGGGCATTCCGAATATGTGGCCGTGCGTATTTGTCTTCGTGGCAAAGCCAATGAACCTACCCCGAATCACATCACAATGGCATCTCATTTGGCCGGTGGCAACCGCCTCCCCCTTGGAAAATTCCTCCTAGGCAAAGTGTATACCACATGCTTCACCAAACTCGTCACCCAAATGTATACTAGCCGGAGGATAACATGTGTCAATGGTCCTTGGTGGTTTGTTCAAATGTGGCCTGCCTCCACATGCATCGATCATTGGCGTCGATTTGAACTCCGGTGCTCTTCCCCTTATCCAATCACCCTGAAGGGGAGCCCCAAGCCACCAGAGGATGCCAGAATTATGGAGAAGCGGCTTCAACTGTTCTTGTTCAGCAGGACATCAGCCAGCTTTTTGAACTGTTCTTCAAAGGTTTTCAGAATCCTCTCTGGCTTCCCTATCTGGATAATGACACCTTGACTTTCCCTGTTGAATTTTCTTTTGAACCCGGTCGTCAAGATGGAAGATTCCTAGAGATCTTCAACATCATAATTCGCCCATGTATGTCGCCGCTGAATTTAATGGAGGAAGGCCGAACCATAGCACTTATGAGTATTATCGGCCCAATGTAATGGCTCGGCAACTTGGGTGCGGCCGGATGCCCCCAAGGCTATTTACGCATGAATTCCTCAAGCCCGGGGAGGAAATCAAAGAACTTATGCACAAAAAGAGAGTTTTCAATTATGTGTGCGTACCACCGTCTATACTTGGCCTTTTGTGCCTATAACCTTAGCTCATCCCACCTTTAACTCCCCGGTGGCAAGAATTCCACGATCATATCTTCGGTGAGCCCGTACACGTGTTCGTGCGCAGTTGATGCCTGATTTCCTGCCAACTTCGGAGGTAATATAATGAACCTTTGGATCAGACATATCCTCCTTAATCATGATTCTGACCTTCATCTTCTTATCCACAGAACACAGTGCCTGCCCCTCGAGCTAGGAATATCACCTACAATGTTGTAGGCCCAATCTCAGCACTGGGATTCAAGTCCACAACTCTAGCTCAGCTAATGTCCAGGTTTGCTACAACGGACCCCAGCCTCTCTAGCCTTGCGCCGACAGAGGCAAGGTCTGTCTCTGATTGCTCCTCCAAATGCCAAGAGGAGGAGAACTGTCAAGAAAATGCTTGTTGAGGTAAAATCTTTTGCTTTCTTGATCACAAGGTTACTCTAGTTCTGATAAATCATCCCTTGTGCATTTTTAGACCAGAGCCCAGTAGCCTTCAGTGCCAGAACCTGCCAATGCCCCATCCACTGGTATGACCTCTACTGTCCTCTCTTAAGGATGAACACTGGCATTTACCCTTTCAATTTGACATTTGCAGAAGAGACAATGGAAGAACAACTTATAGATGTCCCAGTGGCTCAACAAGCAAGTCCACCAGGGTTGAACTACCTATCCCAGTGGAGATCTCATCTTCATCACCTTCTGCAGAAGCAATGAATTCTCCGGAGATGAATCTCCCAATCCAGTACCGAGCCATCAAGTCCTCCAAGGGCACCATCACCGTTGGTCATGCAGACAACAATCCCAACAGAGGTGGATCCAACTCCCCTTTGACCAAAAGCCCATGAGTTACCAGCGACTGCATCAACACCCTCTAACTTGGAAGCTTCAGCTTTACCTGGAACACCTACTTCTCCTGTGATTGCCCCTGCTGAAGAAATCAGCCATGAGGTAATCATTTGCACTTAACTCTGCTATCTTTACTTTCAGCACCCCTAACTCGGCAACACTACTTCTTAGGATCAGGCTCCATCATCATCAAGCCTGCCATCGGGGAACAATCCGGTTGCCGAGGCGATGGAAGGGATGCACCACCTCTCGTCGATGAGGTGCTAGCAAAGCTTAGAGAAATTGTTGCCTGGCCGGAAAGAGATGCACAAGAACAATTCAAGGATCTTGATCACTTCGAGGAGATGCTTGAATCCATCGCCCAAGAACTTCCCGAGGATATCGTGCTCCTCCGGTATCCATCTCCGTGGCCCGGACGTCCTTTCGCGCCCATAAGACATGCTTTGAGGAAATTGCGCTCCCGTCCCGCTATCGAAAAGAAGAGATCCGATGCCGAACAAGCCATGAACGGGCGCAATCCCAAACAGAGAGCCACAAAGACACATTAGTTAGTCTCGTGTGCTTCTTGTGATCCGAAAGTTGCCAAGAAAGTTGCTCTAGAAGCGGAGCCGAGAAGCCCGTCGACCGAGATAGAGGTCGATAAAAAGAAAATAGCCGAGCTTCCCGGATTGATAGAAAAAACCCAAGAGGAAGCAAGATCGGCTATAGCCAAGATGGAACAATGCGATGCAGAACTCACCACCTTGTCCAGCCGCCCAAAAAGACCGCCAAGAACCGCCGGACAATTTCCGCCAGGCGACATCTAATGCTCGTGGTGTGATTGCGAAACATCTGAACATTTGAATGCCCCCATTGATGTATAACCGAATTGGCCGCTCTTGTGATATTTTTCTTGCAATTTATTTCTTTTCTTCAGTGTACCTTCAAATATGATGCCGAACGACTCATTCGGCAAAGAAACACCAACTCCCGAATGGCACTTTGATTCTCCTTAGCCGAGCCACCAACCGAATGCGACTCGGCCTAGAACTCCAAGCGACCCGTCGGCGGGGCCGGCCAAGGAAACCTTTCCACCTTCCGATTTTCTTGGGATATGCGCCACGATCCAAAGCCACGACTCGAAGCCACGATTCATCTTGCCGTGCCTATAAATGCAACCGTAGATGCCCCCGGCTCTCCACCGGGCCTTCTAGCTCTCGAATCTTTGCCAATCTCAGTCCTTTCTCTTTCCAAATAGTGCACATCCCAAACCACCATGGTGCGCCGCCTCAACCGCCGCCGCGCCTCCGACGAGGCAGAGGGGAGCAGCGCCAATGCGCGCCGGAGGCAATGATCGTCGACTCCTCCTTTTTGATTCAACTTTTGATCTTCTTCTTGTTTTGACGATCATCTTCTTTTCGCATTGATTCGGTGGAATCCGTCTCCGCGCCGCCAATCAACCCCTTCCGGATGACTCCTCGGAGTCGGACGGCCACCCCCCCGTGCCGCACGGGGGAGCTCGATGCCCTCCGCTTCAAGGAGGAGCTGGAGACGGCCCGGCGTGAGCTAGAGGACGTCTCCAAGAAGGCGGGTATAGCCGAGCTGGAATGGGAGGACCGCCGCAAACAAACCGGTGGCGGAAGCCATCGATGGTACGGCTCTGAAATCAATTCTTGATCCAACCCGGCTTTTGATGCTAATCTCTTTTCTTCTTGCTCCTTGCAGCCCGCGATGCTGAGCTCAACCACCGAAGGCGCCGGTGGAGCCGCCGGCCGACAAGGTGAACGCCCGCGGCGACACGCCGGCGGAGCGCCTTGCCGCGTGGAGCACCGCGTCGACGAGGTGGCCACCCATGGCATTCGTTTGGGCACCACCTTGAGTCCGGGCCGCCATGGCGACGCACACGGACGTCGACTATTCCACCGGGCCGCGTGGCTTCCGGGCGGTGCGCCGAGGACATTGAGGAGATCGAGCTCATCCTGGAGCGCCTTGATGGCCATGGCGACGCCATTGCCGAAATTACTCATCCCCAATCTGTGTTGAACAGGCTCTTCGACTAGATTGTATTAGGGATGTTTAAATATCGGCAATAAATGAAGAACTTTTGAATTTTGTGCTTGTTCTGTGATGATTCCCTTTACATTTGCATCCATGAATCTTGTTTTCTCTTTGAACGCATCCGGGAACTTTCTTGAGCCGAATACACGCGAACAGATGCCCCTTGGCGCAAAAATCCACAGAAGATCCCCGAATCGGCAATCCGCAAACACTGTTCAAGCAAAAACCCTTCGCATCCAGGAAAAAACCCCGCCATTTGGTATTCCAACAAGTGTGTACCGCGCGGTCATCACTCCCAATGCACCCCTTCGATCAATAAAATAGCCTGCACGGGATGCCCCGCAAATCCACTCGCGCACTCATCCATCATTTCTCATCTCTTCCCCGTCTCTAGAGGAGAAAACCCCAAGGCCATGGACAAGGGCAAGCAACCCTAGGAGAGCAGCTCACCAAAGAAGCGCACGATTCGAAGGTGAGTTCTTCCTTGATCTATTACTCGTTCTTCCACACGATCTCGTGCTTCATGTTTTCTTCTTTTCCTCTTCCGGCCTTGATTTGCTCCCCGAAGAAATCATCGGAACCGAAGATGTGCCCGAGTACATCTCCTCCGATTCCTTCCTCGAAGCGAAGATGCCACGCCCGAACAGAGGACCAACCATCAACCGCGCCGCCGCGTTCGGCATCCGGAGCATGGCCTCGGGGACATCACCACCCGTTGCCAAGCCGAGCGTGAGCGTCGCATGGCCCCGGAAGCACTAGTAGGGGGTAAACGCTTCGACCTCTTCCCGACCTTATGCCCGCATTTGGATTTCTTGCCCCTAACATCGATTCCTCCGCTTCGGATGTCTCGACGATGGGTACAACAACCTAAAGACGGCCTCGGGAGAGCTTGGTGGAGGCCACCAACCATGGTCACCCCCATGCGTTCCAAGTTGCCGTCACGGTGGTCCCGGGAACAACCGAAGAGGGGAGCGCAGAAGAAGCAAAGAAAGGATTGAATCATACTTTCGCTTCTTCCTCCACGCCTTCTACTTCCCACCCCCTTGAAGATCCGACCACCGGGGTTGTTAGATGTAAACCCGCAAGAAGCGCTTGTAATGTAGTTTTCGTGCTAAGGGCAATGCATCTAGGCACCGGCCATTTCTTCGTTTATGGATTTTTTGTTCGAAGGCGGCCTCGTTCTTGAGCACCGACTATTTCGTGTCGGATGTGTGTAATCATCGATCAATCTCAATGCTAGGATAATATTTCTTCAGATATCTTCCATTTATTGCAGCGGAAAATTCTTCTCCTAGCAAAGTTTTCAATATATATGCATTACCAGGGACGCATCTGACCACACGAAAGGGCCCTTCCCAGTTGGGGGACCATTTGCCGAATTCACTGTACTTAGTTCCAATCGGCAATAGCGCTTTCCAAACCAAATCGCCTTCGTGAATTGCCTCGACTTTTACCTTCTTGTTGTAGTACTTAGCAACCCGTGACTTGTTTTTCTCAATGTTTTCCGGGCCCTAAGACGGATCATGTGTAGATCCTCTAGCTCATCCATCATTAGGCCACCGTAATCCTTGGAGTTCAAATCCTTTTGTAACACCACTCTCCTTGAATCTGATTGCATCTCCCAAGGTAAAATTGCGTGGTGCCCGTAGACCAACTCGTAAGGAGAAGTCTTTGTAGCTCCATGGGGGCCATCCGGTAAGCCCACAGTGCCTCACTGAGTATCGAATGCCACCTTCTTGGCTTCTCGGTCGATCTTCTTTCGTATCAACTTGATAATGATCTTATTAGAAGCCTCTCGCTTGACCATTAGCTCGGGCATAATAGGGAGAGGAATTAAACAATTTGATCCCCATGCTTTCGGCAAATTCTCTGAACTCCAGTGACACGAATTGTGCCCCTTGATCAGTGGTAATTGTCTGAGGGATTCCAAATCGACAGATGATGTGCTCCTTGACGAATTCAATCATGTTTTCTGACGTCACCTTCTTCGGTGGGATCGCCTCCACCCATTTAGTGAAATAATCTGTAGCCAAAAGAACGAACTTATGCCCCTTGCTAGATGGTGGGTTAATTTGGCCAATCAGATCTATGCCCCAGCCCCTGAATGGCCATGGCTTGATGATGGGATTCAATGCTGATGCAGGGACCCTTTGAATATTTCCAAACTTTTGGCAATCTTGACACCCCTTGTAATACTCAAAGCAGTCCTCTAATATCGTCGGCCAAAAACATCCAGGCTTGTCTAATAACCCACTTCATACGGTAGGCCGATTTGTGTGCTCCACATATCCCATCGTGCACTTCGCTCATCATGTTCTTGGCTTCTTCTGGACCCAGGCATCGTAGTAATACCCCATCTAATGATTTATAGAATAAATTATCATCCAGAAGAACGAACTTTATGGCCTTGTACCTGAGCTTCCTAGAGACCTTTCGGGATGGATCCTTCAAGTAATCAACGATCTCTTTCCTCCAGTCATCTTCTGCAAGATCCGTCCCCAGTGCACACACCTCTGCAGCAAACGCTTCTTGACTTTCTTTGTATCCAGAGGCGCTTTGAGCCGGTACCGTTTGCTTCTTCGTTATGCTCCCTAGGAATGTGTCTTGTAGAGTTACCAACGGAAGCTCTTCAAGATTTCCCCGCATTCTTCGTAGTAACTCCTCGGCGCTTCACTTTTGCACTCGTATTGGCCGTTCAATTGCTTGATCACCGGCTCGAAACTCCATAAACTTCAACTGAAACGGCCCCTGCTTCTCTCAAGTATTGAAGCCCTCGAAGTAATGCCTCGTATTCACCGGTTATTTGTGACAGTGGGCTACGTATAGGGATGGCAAATTCAAACATCTCACCTCTAGGCGAAATCAGTAGGATCCCTACTCCCCCACCTTTACCACATGATGACCCATCAAAAAACAAAGCCCAAGGGGCAATCTCAAGAAAATCAATTGACGGATCGCGATGTTCAGTTATAAAATCGGCAATAATCTGACCTTTGATGGCTTTTGCCGATTCGAACTTCAGCTCAAACTCCGATAAAGCTAAAATCCACTTGCCAATCCTCGCCGTTCAAAATTGGCATAGATAACATATGTTTTATCACATCAAACTTGGAATTCACGGTGCATTCAAGCATTCAATAGGTAGTGCCGAAACTTTGTACACGAGTAGTACACGCAAAGACACAGCTTTCTCTACGGTACCGAATACCCGGTTTCGGGATCAAGTAGTTTTCGGCTAAGATATGCTACTACCCGCTCCTTTCCTTCGAATTCTTGAATAAGGGCTGTTGACGGTTAATAGTTGTATCAAAGTTCGTTTGTGACTTGCAAGCGGACAAGTCTCCCGTCGTAGTCAAGGGACCCTTCTTCCCTCGAGTGGTGAACCCAAGGTATCGAATCCGTGGAACAATGTGCAACGCAAGGATTCAAACTAGTAAAGCAAGGTAAAGCTATCTAATGAAGATAAGTTGCGTCTAATCTACTAACTCATAAACAAAACGAATCTAATCTAATCTACTAAAGAGGTAGCAAGAGAAAGCAAGAGATAACCAATCTAGAGAATCTAGATCATGCTTATGTTGTAGCTCCAAACAAGATAGATGAAGATAGAAAAGCGAATCTCATTAAAAGCATCTTTAAATCGTGGCCTTCCCATCCGACTGCGAAAACATCCGCCTTTCGAGACCCCCGTTCGTCACAACGTATCCCTATTCATGCGAGGAGCTTAGGGCGAGTTCGATAGAACAAGTTGAAATCACTTGGCCGGTCCGGTATGCACCTCTAGCCACCGCGGCTACAAGAGCACCCTATGTAATCTAGCTATAGACTAGATCATAGAAGAAGCAAAACCAAGAAGAAATCAAAATCATCGAGAAGGCACTTAATCGCTAGAAATCGGATTCACTTACAAACTTCACCATGAATGATTACATGAACAAGATCACCACCGGGGCCCTCCCTCGATCTTGATCCTCGCTCCGAGCTCCGACGTGGTCTTCCATGCAAGGTTCCCACGTCGGCTAGGGAAACCCTAGACAACTAGCACGACCCTCATCTCCGAGATGGTGTCCCTCAAGCTTCTCTCGCTCCTCGGCGGCGGATTACGACTTCGGTTCTCGCGTGGCTCTCGGTCGGGGGGCTATTTATAGCCCGAGAAGCAATTAGGTCAAAGGAGAGGCCGATTGGGCCCCGAGTGGGCCGGGCCGGCCGGCCTGGGCCGGCCGGCCCGGGCCCACTCGGCCCATCCCGCGGCTCGCTTCGCCCGTGTTGCTTCCCACGTCTTCTAGATGTTCTACCCTTTTGCATGTGGGCCCTTGACGTCGGTTTCTCTCCGAATTGGACTCAACTCCTTGTCTTGCAAGATTCAGCACTTTTCTGGTTCAGTCCTCGGAGTTTATCGTCTTCTCGGGCTTGGTCCTTGGGCTCTTGGAGTCATGTTCACTTCATTGCTTGACTTGTATCGGGCTTCAAGGTCTTGTCATGAGGTGCTTAATGAACTTATCCCGGAAGTCTTGCTTTCAACGTTAAAACCCTGCGTAAACACATAACTCCAAAACCGACATGCACAAGTGAACTTGTTATACCACGGGGGTTAGTACCAATGAATAAGATACAAAAGTTATGCCAACACCGAAGGTAAACTCATGGCTAGGTTGACGGATTTTCACCGTCAACATCTCCCCCATGCTTAAACCTTGCTCGTCCTCGAGTAAGCCTTCGATGGATATCATCGTTGCCAAACAATGTTTAAACCTTGCACTTGATCATACATGAAAAAAAAACATAATGCTCTCAAAAGTTTAATTCGTTAAAGTTCCATAATGTACTAGCCTTCTCCTCTACGGAGGGTAGATTCTTATTAAGCTTATCCCACAAGTATTAACATGCTCACAAAGTTTAAATAGATCTCAGAATTTTTGAAATAAAGAACGAGATAAAGAAAAGCTAAACCAAGTTCACAAATTTAAATCATCTTGTATATTGCTCATGAACTCTCATCTCACTTGTCTCTCAAGCCTATATATTCTACTCCTTTCCCTCTCATAACATATATGTGTGGTAGGCTTTATATGGAGCTTTGGGAAAGTTTAGTCCTAACAAGATTTTATAAATGAGGTGTTGTCAAAACAAGACAAGCTTCTCATGGTCTTACCGAGACTCGTCAAAAAGGTCATTGGAAAATAATGTTCAATCAAGGAGGGGAAAGAGAAAAATACACACGCTTTTAGATGAGTGGACATGTGCAAATGGCAAAGAGTGATCCCGAGGCACAAAGGAAGTCCTCGTTATCGGATTGCACATGGTTGGAGAATGAGAATGGATCTTTTAAACTTGAAGCCTTGACTGCACTCTTAGAGAACCGGGGAGTTTACTTTATGCTCATACTTTTTTTCTCTTTCTCATATTTCTCATTCTTTTCTTTCTTTCTTTCTTTCTTTCATTCATATATATATATTTTTTTTCTTTACCTTGAAAGTCATGAATATCGCTGGAATTTTTTTTCTTTCATCATCGTTTTTTTTAAAATATTCCCCTTTTAACTCTAAAACTGCACCGTACCTACCTCCTCCCCCATGCTTAGACGTTGCTCGTCCTCGAGCAAAGAGGCGAAAAATAAGGTAGGTACCGGAGTATTTTTCCTTGGAGAGATACTTGAAATCTTCAATGTTGGCACCGTCTTGCGATCTTTCTTGAATTGATGATCCATTCTCAACAATAGGTTGTGGTCAAGGAGGTAATCACAAAAGATGATATTTGGTTTAAGGGTGGATATCCGGCGAGGTTTGTGAGATCTCCAATGCGGGGATACACAATGCACGGATAAAAGGCTAGCAAAAAGATAGATACCCAAAAACGGAATGACCAGCTTCTTAGTCTCGGGCCAGAGAAATCATGGCCTGCAATAACTCACTCAAAAATAAATCTTGTACACTAAGGTTTATGCACTCAAATATATATAAGGCTCGGATAGGTTGAGCAACACACAAGTGATATTTGTGACAAGGTTAGCAATATTTTTGAGCATAAAAGACATCTTTAATCTATTCATAACTTGAGAGCACATAAAACACTATGGGTCTTTATTTTAATCATAGCCTCCGCTGAAGATTGAGCTAGCATTTAGATAATTTCAGATTTGTATTTTTAAGAGAGCACTAGTTCAAACATGCATAAATCAATTACAAAGATAAACAAAGCGGCAATTATAATCATATATCATCATGGCACAAACTTTGTAACTTTACCAAAGGTAAAAACTTGGTGGTGACATTATTCATGATGAAAATAAAAACTAAGACACACGCTGAAAATTAAACTAAAAACTGAAAACTAAAGCAAAGCTGAAAATACTACGCAAACATAGGCACATCCAAGCTGAAAATTAAAGAAAAGGGGGTAAAGGAAAGATAACTAAAGCTTCTCCTCTCTCTAATATTCCGCCGGTGGTTGATATTGATAGTCTTGGTTGTTGTACCCTTACTTGTAATAGGAATGCACCTCTCCTCCTATGAATTGTCTGACGGTGCTAGGTGAAGGTGTCCAAGCACATAAGCGACGTTTGCATTTCCTTCACCCATTTGGTTTGCATTGGTTTGGATGGCTGCAATATTTTGCATGTTTCTTGCAGCGTATCCTCCGATGGTGGCCACATTTTGTTGTGGTTGAGGAAGGTGTGCATAGGGCTCCGCAAGGGCTACGTTGGGCACCGCAAAAATGGTGGGGGTATGGCCGCACCACTCCCCCATGCTTGCATTGGTACATCACCGTAGTAACTCGGCGGCGCCGGGTTCCTCCCAATGGTGGGACATAATTTTGTTGTGCACCTCCTTCTTGGGCCGTGAAAAAAAAACTTCTCCTACAATACTTCTCTTTTATTTTTTTCTCTTCGCCGGCACAAGAAGTCCTTCCTCTAACCGATCTTCTTCCCATCAAGAAAAGTCTTAATCTTCAATCCAGAAGGGGCAAATTCACCTAGGCCACTTGGAAGCCTCCTCTCTCATCTTCACTCTTATATTTTCCTTTCTTCATATATTCCTAGGGAAGTCCCGGGTAGGAGATGATTTGGGTTCCTTGTAATACCCGGTTTTAAAGAGATAGCCAATATGGAGAGGTAACACCACGAACCAATATCTCCCGAACTCGATGTTGCTAACAACACCACCGGTTGATCATAGGTGAGTGGGGTCTATTGGCCACTTGGCAGTCAAAGCCGAGTTAAGCCACAAAGCCAATTCAACTCCGTGTTGGTTATCTTTGTCTCTCTTGTTCTCCCAAAAATCCACTTGCACAAAAGTGACACACTTGGATGATGGGGTTCCGGATAGTATTTCATCGTTGATGGTCTCTTCCCGTGATCATACTCCAAAAGCCTTCCCATATGCCTTCATGCACATACTTGTTCCGGAGCTCCCTTTTGAAAGTAGGAGACACTCGCCCATGGGTCTACGATACTAGACATGCAATCGTTTCGAACATGAAAACCAATCGATCTATCGGGGATTGTGTTGAATGGATCCAAGGAAGCATTGAGGCCCTACTCCCTTTATGGCATGGTTGCTAGCCTTAAGCATTAAAGTATTTCCAACACAAGATGATAGATAGATAATCCAACAAAGTGTGATTACATCTCAAGATCCATTGCAACCCATGGATGAAAGGAGATTACCCTATCAAGGTACTAGAAATAGCATCATTGATCAAGGTTACCCTTCCGACGGTGTCTTCCTTCTTCTCCTCTTGTGGGCACCCTCCAACGAAATGAGAGACTCGGCACCCCTTCATCAAGGGTATACGCCATGGTCATGAAAATTTCCTAGGCGAATTTCTTGTGGGTGTTTGCCGACACTCCGCTAGAGAATTGCACCGGTGTCCCGTGTGAAACCCAATATGTGGAGAGCTTGGTCGTCGATGTCAACGTTCGCTACAAGCCTCTACTTAAGGCGAGCGAGCTTCTTCTCCTCCTCCGTCATGATGACATACCCCTCGGAATACCGCGGAGCGTATGGAGGTGGAGCGGATGATCGTGTCAAGTGGCGAGGTTGGACAGGCGGCTCCTCCATATGTTATTGAAGTTTGGTAAACCTAATAAACGAGTTTCGTGTGGCCCTCATGCCACCAAGGAGAAGAGTGGTTCCTCCTCAGTGGTGCCGTGTCCTCCTCCATACTCCAAGGAGACTCGGAAACCGAGCGCCTCCTCGAAGAGGTTGTCGATGATGGCTTAGACGACGATGATCCCTTTTTCTTCGGTGAAAAGGCTTGTAGTTTTCTTCCATGATTGCAGCACTCTCCCTCACAAATAAATATCCGGGGGTTTCACCCGGTAACAAGGTACACAAATATTATTTTGGAGTCCGGACTTTGAGTGGATTAAGGATGTGATTTGTTGCACGAAACAAACGCGGTGGATGGCTAAGTCTAAGGTGATTCCGGCCTACAAACTAGAGCACATGAACAAAGAGTTGGATGAAAGACTTACCTCTCTCCTCCTCTTGGCTCGGTTCTTCTCTAGTGCATGCATGTTGCTTCGTGATCGCGTACACCTTCCAAACGTTCCTTCCACTCCTTCGCTTGCATTATTGCTCCTTCCACTTGATGTTTTCGCTTGATTCACTTCCATACTCCCTTGCCTCACATGCATCCATGATATTCCTACAAAATAAAGCCTTGGCTTCCCCCCCATGCTTGTACTTTGCATGTGGTTTAAATATGTTGGAGGGGCATCCCGTGATGTATCATGGTGCATGCATGGTTAGGTTAACTAGATTGCCTCCCTTTAAGGCTAAGCACTCCTCTAATTTCGAAATTTAAAAATATTTTTCAGAGCCATGCAAGAGCTCGAACATAGTTTTAGAGAAGTTTTTAAACCATTAAAAACAAATGCAAGACGAAAATATTTTTTTATTACGTCGATTTCGGTCTCACCGGTATAGTTTGCCTTCATTGGTTGAGAGCAGACTTTTTCCCGGCTTGGTCATGGGGACATAGGTTTAGGTTCTAATTTTGGCTAAATAAGAAAGATTTTGAATAAAACAAAATTAGAATAGGCTTAGAAAAATTCTAATCCTAGAGAAACCAAGGATATAGATTTTTAAAACCAACCAAAAGTCAAGTTTCTAGGTTCACGCGAGTCCTACCACGTGCTGAAATTTAAATAACATCTAGATACAAGTCGTGGCTCTACTCGAGTGTTTTTAGCATGAAAAACAAGTCAACCACAGCACCATAATGAGGGTGAAGGGTTGAGTTAGGTTCTGAAATTTTTTCTTTTTGGTTGTGGTTTCTCGAAAAAGAAGCAAACAAACACATAGGATGGTTCATGTAAAGGGTTTATGATCAAGCAAAATATTCAACCAAGAATTATGTCTCTAGTATTGTTCAACCATTCTAAGTCTAATGTTTTGCGTAGTAAAATTCAAAACTGAATTATATTTAAAAAGACTTGAAAACCCGGAATCGGGTTGTCCTCCCGTAGCTTATTCTTGACTCGACGAAACGGGTTGCCTCCCCGCCTAGCGCTTCGTTTATAGTCCATGGCTAGACTTCTTCACTTGATTACTCCGGATCAATGCTCTTTGTGGGCGTTGCAATCTTGGGTACCCACTTTGGCTTAGTCAATTTTTTTTGGTCTTCACGAAGTGGCTTTGTCCTTTGGTCTTGACGGATGCAACAACTTCCTCCATGTAGTGGCTGGGCATCTCGAACTCCGGTCTTCGGTTGTGATCTTCATGGTCTTCTTAGTGTGATCCTCCATCTCTCCCGAATGAGCTTGAGTAGCCTTCGCCGTCTTGGGACCTTGGAGTTGTCTCGGATATTCTTCTTTGTCACCAATCGGTTGTCCGGCAAGTTGTCCCACTTGCGTCTCTAACATCTTCATCACGATGAACACCCCGCATGTGGATCTTGCCTTGGCAGCCTTTAGGTGTTGAGCTTCTTTCTCCATCTCCATCTTCTCCATCCTCGTTGATCTTGAACGGCCTTCCGGCGTCTTGACTTGGAGGTGGTGATTCCCTTGGAGATTTTGATGGTCCTTCAACTTCAACTTTTGAATCTAGGGTTTCCACTCCTTTAGCTTGTGTTGCACGTCACCTTTGCTCGTAAAGTTTTCCTGGATCATCCACAAAAAAGTTTTGGGTTTCTTGGAGAGGTAGCCAACCATCTCCGGTTAGGGTTAGTGATAAAACAAAAATCTAAAAAGAAAAGAAAAATTAGGGTTAATCAAAACTAGATTAGATTGATTTTTTTTTCTTTTTGAGGATGATCAAACATAAGAGATGCAAAAGAAAATCAAAAGAAAAACTGAAAGATAAGCGATACTAGATCGGATCTTGATTGCTTGTTCCCCGGCAACGGCGCCAGAAAAAGGGGCTTGTTGACGGTTAATAGTTGTATCAAAGTTCGTTTGTGACTTGCAAGCGGACAAGTCTCCCGTCGTAGTCAAGGGACCCTTCTTCCCTCGAGTGGTGAACCCAAGGTATCGAATCCGTGGAACAATGTGCAACGCAAGGATTCAATCTAGTAAAGCAAGGTAAAGCTATCTAATGAAGATAAGTTGTGTCTAATCTACTAACTCATAAAGAAAACGAATCTAATCTAATCTACTAAAGAGGTAGCAAGAGAAAGCAAGAGATAACCAATCTAGAGAATCTAGATCATGCTTATGTTGTAGCTCCAAACAAGATAGATGAAGATAGAAAAGCGAATCTCATTAAAAGCATCTTTAAATCGTGGCCTTCCCATCCGACTCCGAAAACATCCGCCTTTCGAGACCCCCGTTCGTCACAACGTATCCCTATTCATGCGGGGAGCTTAGGGCGAGTTCGATAGAACAAGTTGAAATCACTTGGCCGGTCCGTATGGACCTCTAGCCACCGCGGCTACAAGAGCACCCTATGTAATCTAGCTATAGACTAGATCGTAGAAGAAGCAAAACCAAGAAGAAATCAAAATCATCGAGAAGGCACTTAATCGCTAGAAATCGGATTCACTTACAAACTTCACCATGAATGATTACATGAACAAGATCACCACCGGGGCCCTCCCTCGATCTTGATCCTCGCTCCGAGCTCCGACGTGGTCTTCCATGCAAGGTTCCCACGTCGGCTAGGGAAACCCTAGACAACTAGCACGACCCTCATCTCCGAGATGGTGTCCCTCAAGCTTCTCTCGCTCCTCGGCGGCGGATTACGACTTCGGTTCCGCGTGGCTCTCGGTCGGGGGGCTATTTATAGCCCGAGAAGCAATTAGGTCAAAGGAGAGGCCGATTGGGCCCCGAATTGGGCTAGGCCGGCCGGCTCGGGCCGGCCGGCCCGGGCCCACTCGGCCCATCCCGCGGCCTCGCTTCGCCCGGTGTTGCTTCCCACGTCTTCTAGATGTTCTCCCCTTTTGCATGTGGGCCCTTGACGTCGGTTTCTCTCCAAATTGGACTCAACTCCTTGTCTTGCAAGATTCAAGCACTTTTCCGGTTCGGTCCTCGGAGTTTATCGTCTTCTCGGGCTTGGTCCTTGGGCTCTTGGAGTCATGTTCACTTCATTGCTTGACTTGTATCGGGCTTCAAGGTCTTGTCATGAGGTGCTTAATGAACTTATCCCGGAAGTCTTGCTTTCAACGTTAAAACCTCGCGTAAACACGTAACTCCAAAACCGACATGCACAAGTGAACTTGTTATACCACGGGGGTTAGTACCAATGAATAAGATACAAAAGTTATGCCAACACCGAAGGTAAACTCATGGCTAGGTTGACGGATTTTCACCGTCAACAAGGGCCGATCCAATGGTTTGGGTATCGGCCGCCACGTACAACTTGAAAGGCTTGTCCGGATGAGGAGGGACCAACACGGGTGGCTCCTTCATGTACCGCTTGATCTCATCGAAAGCCTTTTGTTGTTTGTCGCCCCATGTGAACTTCTGATCTTTCTTTAGCTTCAGCAATGGAGAGAATGGCAAAACCTTCTGTGATAAATTTGAAATGAATCTTCTCACGAAGTTGATTTTGCCGAGCAGTGATTGCAACTCCTTGAGATTAGTTGGAGGAACAACTTCATCAATGGCCTTCATGCTCTTCTTGCCAACTTCAATTCCTCCTTCGTGGACTAAAAACCCCAAGAATTCTCCAGCTGATACCCCAAAAGCGCACTTGTTCGGGTTCATCTTTAAACCATGTTTCCGGGTGCACTCTAGGGTCCTCTTTACATCTTCCAAATGTGTATCATGACTTAGGGACTTGATTACCACATCATCAATGTAGATCTCCACAATTTTGCCGATCAACTCATGAAAAATGTAATTCATGGCTCGCTGATAAGTTGCACCGGCAATTTTTAACCCAAATGTCATGACTATCCACTCAAACAGGCCTATATGGCCGAGACATCTGAAGGCCGTCTTTGATATGTCTTCTATTGCCATGAAGATTTGGTTGTATCCCGCATTGCCATCCATGAAACCGATCACCTTGTGTCCACTGCGGCGTCAATCAACAAATCGGCAATAGGCATTGGGTAACCATCCATCGGAGTAGCTCGTTCGGGTCCCCCGAAATCTATGTAAACCCTCATTTTTCCATTCTTCTTGTACACGGGGACGATGTAAGAAATCCACTCCGCATATCCGCATGGCCGAACGAAGTTTGCATCAAGTAATCTTTCAACTTCCTTCTTCACATCGGCCAATACCTCATCCTTGTAGATTTTCCGGGGTGGTTGCTTATATGGTTTGAAACCAGGTTTGATTGGAAACCGATGCTCGACGATGGAACGATCCAATCCGGGCATCTCCGAATAATCCCGTGCGAAGCAATCCTTGTATTCTTTGAGAAGCTTAATTAATTCCCCCCGAAGTCCGACCGCAAGTTTGCACCGATGAACGTCGGCCTTGGCTTATCACCGCTTCCAATGTCAACCTCTTCCAATTTATCGGCCCGACATGAATCCTCGCCCCAACTTGCCATCGGTGCCGTCTACGGAGTTCTCCATTAAAAATTGCTATAAGAGTCGATCGCTTGAATCGGGCCGTTGATCACCGCCGAGAGTTCAACGAGACCTTCTCCCCGCTCTTCCCCGAGAAACAATCAATACCTTGGTATTCCCGAAGGTTGGTTCCATGTTTGCCACGCTCACGGAGTCATCTACTTGGACGACCTCCATCTCATCGTCCACCCACTAGATAAGTTGTTGATGCATGGTGGATGGGACGCAACGCTTGGCATGAATCCGGGCCCCGCCCAAGCGAGCAGCCGTAGGCTCCTTTACCTTCGATGACAAAGAAGGTAGTGAGCAGCGTTTTGGATCCAATCATCAAATCCACGTGAGCGCATCCCTTGGTGTCCGAAGGGTTCCGCGAAATCATTCAAGATTATGCTTGTAGGCGTCGGATCGCTCGGGCCCATGCCAAGTTTCCGAAGGTGGTGTACGGCATTACGTTGACTGCCGCTCCACCGTCGACAAACATCTTGGTCAATGGCTTGCCATTGACGTATCCTCTCAAGTACAGCGGCCTCATATGTCGATTCTTGGCCGGCTTGTCGAAGATTGCCTGCTTGGCCAGCACCAGTTGTGCCATCATCCCTTCGGTCTGCTCGTCATCGAAGGAAGCTTCCTCCTGCATAACCTGGTTAGCAGGAGCCATGAATTCGTTCGGCAGAAAGTATACCATGCACGTTGGAGCCGAACGCTTTGACCCTTCAGGTTGATCCTTGGGGCGCCACACCTGCCTTGTCTGGATCCCCGGCCTGCCCTCGGCTCGCGGTTCCTCAAGCGGCCGGACCCGTCTCTTCTGGCTTCTCCTCAGGCCGGGCGGGCACCATTGCCCCTTTTGCCAGATGTAGTCGTCCTCGTCCTCCTCTTGATCAGCCCACCTAAGATCAGCTTGCCGCTTTCTGGGGTGATCAATGACTTCAATTTTTTGGCGCCGATCCCCATTAGGGTGGACCCTTCCAATTCTCTCGTGGACGAATCGGCGATTGGCAGTCTCCTGCCTGTACTCAAAATACCTGTCACTGCATTCAGGACAGTTCTTCAACGTGGGCAGCTTCAAACCCTCATTCCGGCAATGCCCGAAGAAGGCACATCCCCGGTGTGCGCGCTCTGCTCGCGCGTGTACTGCTCCTGGTCCCTTCTGTGTGCTTCTTCTTTGGCTCTACGCTTCTCCTCCTCGTAGTGTCGCTTCTGGTAGCGCTCGTTCTCCATCCGGCGCTGCCACTTGTTGAGGAGGATGCGCGAGGTCACCCTGGGCTTGGCTCTGGATGACTCCCCGATTTCGATGTGACTCCTAAGAATGCGGGGGGCTTCACCGTGCACCGCTCCCGAGTTACTTGGTGCTGCGGGTCCACTTTGCTCCATCTTGTCTAGCCCTGGGCCGAGGTCAAGACCTTGACCTTTCCCTTATCCTCGGCCGTTATCATGTTAACGGAAAAGCCCACCATGTTCGAGGGAAGTGGTGGCCATCCGGCTTCATCTTGTTGTCGAACTTAAGGTGTCCCTCCCGGATGGCCTTCCGGATCCTCATCCCGAAGACCCCGCAATCATTGATGGAGTGTGAATCCCCGTCGTGGAAACCACAAGAACGTTTCCCTTTAACTCCATCGGGCCGAAGCATGGAATGCCCCTCGGGCGCCTTGATTCGGCCTTCCTTCACTAAGAGCTCGAACGGTTTGTCGGCCTTCATGATATCAAAATCGTAAGTGCCCTCGGTCCGTTTGACCCGGCCGATTCATCGTCAAAGGCTCCTTCCCCCACATGATCTCCGCCGCGGCCACATCCAATTCATCATCCGAATCCTCGAGCGAGATCGGCCTTGTCTAAGAACCGGTTGTAGACGTCGCCGACGTCATGCGTCGCTTGCCAAACTTAGCATCCTTCTTGAAGCCATACGCTTGGTTGCTCATCAGTGATAGCTTCTGCGATAGCTGGCCTAGGTTCTCAAACTCCATCCCGAACAATTTCTCACGTACGGCCGGCAGCATCCCGGCGACGGCCATATCAGCCAACTGGTCATCTGGCAAGTTAAGCGAGAAGCACATGCCTTTAACCTCCCTGAATCTTCTGAGAAATTCTAGCGGCGTCTCGCTGTGCCTCTGCTTCAGGGTGGCAAGGTCGATCAACTTTTTCTCCAAGCTGCCACTGAAATAATGAGCATGGAATTTCCGCTCTAGATCCTTCCATCTGCAAACTGATTCAGGGGGTAGGGACGAGAACCACTGGAACGCTGGACCTGTCAGTGATGCGGGGAAGTAGCAGACCCTGAAGTTTTCTTCAGCCGAGCATTCCCCGAGCTGCATGAGGTAACGAGCGATGTGCTCCACCGTGCTCGTGTCGTCTTGCCCCGAAAATTTTGTGAACTCCGTTGGCGGCTTCACCCTTGGCGGCAAGAGCACGTTGTAGTACCATTCTGGGAACGGCGGCTTATAGGTGGGTCCCTGCATTTTTGGCTTGAGGCCGAACTGATTTTGCATCAATTCGGCCATCTTCCGCGCCAGAGCGTCATCCTTTTGTGCGCCCGCAAACCGGCGCGTATCCCGGATGCGGGAAGGCGTCAAATGCTCCATAGTTTCCCACCTCATGGTAGCCTCCGCCGTACAAGTTTCTCTCGCGGCCCGTTGTTCGCCGCGCAATCCGTGGCCGGAGGCAAGTGGGGCTCCGGGCGAGCCGAATGCTAGATCTCCGTACGTAGGCCGGTACGGATTCGGCCGTTGCACGGAGTTGACCCGTGCTTTGCTCCGTGGTGGTGGCCGGATTGGCCGCCCTCCCGAAGCTTGTAGTGGGGGCCGAGCGGGCCGACCCCCGGCACCTGCGGAGGAGGCTGGAACGCTTGACTTCCCGCAGCTGCGAGGAGGAGGCTGCTGTGGCTGGCTCCGTAACGGTGGTTGAGAGCTTGACTCGCCCAGCTCCACGGTGCCCCCCTGGATGGGTGCCTTGCTGAACGCTTGTTCCATGCCCGGGCCAAAGACGGCCACCATCATCCGCCGGGAGCGCGCCGAGGAAAGCTTTGTTGTGCTTGCTCGGCATGTAGTCCTGCAGATTCCCGGAATACTCGCATGCACTCCTCTTTCTCCCCGCCGAGCCGTGGTATCGCTCTCCCCTGGCAGCAACACCCCCGGGCATCTCGTTCTTCAAGTATGGGACGCCGCTTCTATTTTTCTTGAATGACAGCAGACATTTCTGCTGGAACTGGTCCATGACGTCCAGGAGTTGCTGCCGCTGCTCGGGAGAGAGATCTTCAAGGTTGACGTCCATGATGTCCCCGATTTCGGGCATCTTGAATCTATTCAGCCGTGGTCCCACTGGCGTGCCAAAAAGTGTGTTGACGCAAAAGGTGCACCGGCGCCAAACACACAAAGCAAGCCGAACAAGTCGGCTTCACACGCGCAAAGAGTAAAAGACGTGCCGTCAATTTTTCCCGAAAATTAACGAGAAGACAAAGCAGTTAGATACCAAAGCTTGGAACTTGCCGGGTGGTACCAGACAGTTCCATATTTACGGCTAAGAAGCCAGATGGGATGACACATAGCTATAGGAAGCTATTTGCCAATGAACTAAAACCATTCGGGAACTCGCAAAGGGGAAAAAGTAATATTGCCGAATGGATGACGTAAGCATGACAGCGATCGGTCTTTGTTTGAACAAGGATGCACATGCACGAGGCCATGACCGATCCCCATGAAGATTAGCATTAAATAAATGAATAAAGTAAAGCACGGACATGATCATGTAATAAACAAGCATGCATAGATCCAAAGCACTAGTCTACCGCATGTCTAGGTACTTTAAAACGCGTCGGGTACGATATCAAACAAATCTATCCACCGCATGATACAACTTGCATGAAAATACCACTTTCCACAAATAGATCTATCCACCGCATGATACAATATAAATACGAAAGCTAAAAGCATACATCATTTAAAGCATGAATAACGCACGTGTTCTACTCGTGAAGAAACATAACCGAATACGGCCGAATGTACCGATTCGGGGTCCATGAAGAAGGAACAAACATTACCAAGTAAATAAATCTATCAGATTGATTTGAGATCTAATCCACCGGATGACTAGCCCCAAAGCAACCCAAAAACCTGCATCTACCGCATGATACTCAGTTCTTTCAAGATTTATACCAACATTAGTAAGCTTGAACCCGCAACACGTAACAATCTAGATCGATTCGGTTTCGGCTATCGGAAAGCACAAGATCCACGTGTTAAAATACAAACTCGACTCGTACAAGGATCCCAAAAGGATGAAGCCGATCCAAATCTATCTAGATTGGGCAAAAGTGTGTTACATGAATTTAAACATAAAGTAAAAAACTCAAAGCAACACGGGGTAACTTAATGAATCTATTAGATCTTGCCAAAATCCAATAGAGCCGATAACTATCTTCAAGCTAGATCTTAGCCTACCGCATGGCTCATGACCTAACAAGAAACCCTCTTGAACCAAGCTTGAATCTACCGCATGACACGAAGCATGGTAACAAGACTACTTGCATCAGATCTAAATCCACCGCATGATACTAGACATGATACAAGGTTGCCGGTACTCACGGAGGTCGACGGATCGATGAACCCTCTCGAAGAACTCGACGACACGAAAAAAGGACTCTAGGGTTTGGCGTAAGGTTGGTGTGTATTGAAGAATGATTGTCCTTTGTTACATACATTCAGGGGTCATATTTATACCCTGTCAAGTACAACTTCAAATGGATTCGTTGCCTAACTTATCTCTAAGCTTGATCGCCTATCCATCCATTCGTTCTCCCTGATTGAGCAACGTCACCGTCCAATCCCACAAAATCAGCTCTACTGTTCCTTTGCCGAACTGGAGCAGATAGCCGACCGCGATCTCTTTGCCGAATATCTCTCGAAAAGATCCTTCCTTCCACCGGACGAACTCTTTATCGAACCGGACCCACAAGTCGACTCCTTACCAAATTTTGGTGTTAACACCGGTGCCTCGGCACGTCGCGCGGCTCGTCACGCGGCATGTCGCGCGGCTCATCATTGACTACTCGCCTCGCGCGAGCTTGTCGTCGACTACTTTGCCTAAGCCGCGCGACCGGGGTGCCTTGGCACGTCGCGCGGCTCGTCGCGCGGCTCGTTGCGCCACTCGTCGTCGACTACTTCGCCTACGCCGCGCATCCGGGTGCCTCGGCATGTCGCGCGGCTTCGTCACACGGGTCATCATCGACTACTTCGTGTGCCGTGACTTCGTCTTACGGCCACGCCGACTCTACTTCGCCCACGCCGTGCATCGTGACTACTTGTCTCGCGGCGAAAGACCGGCTCTACTTCGAGTACGCCGCGCACCGCCACGACATCGTCTTCGGTTGCATCGCGTCGACCATTCATCTCGACTAGTTTTCAAAACTTGTCGAGAACGGCGATCATGCCCCCAATATCTAGTCGGAATCAACTCTAACTAGCCAACTTCAAGCAACAACCATCGCGGCTCCATCGCGGACCGCCACGGCTTCATCAACGGTCCGCCAGCAAGAACAACTAAGTCATTTATTTAAATGATTACTATTTTTCTTTTTCTTGGCTTGTTCTCCTCATCATGTAGAACTACTTGCCGACTACTCATTTGTGTACGCTTCTCGGCGGGTTTTCACGGGAGCTACACTCGCCGACTACTCTTGGGGTATATCAATCAAGTCGGCACGAGTCTACTTCATCAACTCGGGGGCTATCCCTAGGAGGCGACTTCTAAAGTCCGCTACATGCGGCAATCTAAAGTCGACTTCTAGAGTCGCATTCTAAAGTCTCGCTCCGTACAAAGCAACTTAAAGTCGACTCCGCCGCATCTTCGCCCTCGCTTCGGTGGCATACTATGTGTGTAAGCTTCGATGGAACCTAGCCGTAAGTGGCCCTCGGGTCCCGGCGACTATGGAACCTAACCGCATGTGGTCTTCACGCTCCGTACCATGGGTCCAAGTAGCCTAAGTACTCGCGCTCCGTACCTTAGTTCTGAAATCTATGGCCTAGGTACACAAGTCGACTCCGGTCGCACCTTCAAGTCCAGTACAGTGGCAACCGTACCTTGGGTCTGAAATCCATGGCCTAGATACACAAGCCGACTCCGGTCGCACCTTTAAGCCCGCTCTGGCGGCAATTGTACCTTGGTTCTGAAATCCACGGCTCAGGTACTCAAGCACACTTCGGTGGCACAAGTCGACGCTAACGGTCGCACCCAAGCCCAGTCCGGTGGCACAAGCCGACTTTGGTCACAATCTTAAGCCCGCTCTGGTGGCAAAACTACTCGTTTCTCTGATTTTTTCGCTTTGGCTTTTCGGAAAGTGCTTTTCTTTTTTGCATCTTAAGTCCACCCCGTGTGGCACAAAGTCGACTACCGTAGTCGCATCTAAAGTCCGTTTCACACGGCAATCTAAAGTCGACTTCTTCAGTCGCATTCCAAAGTCCGCTCTGTGCGGCAACTAAAGTCGACTTCGGTTTTCAAGTCGCATCTCAAAGTCCGCCCCGTTCGGCAACTAAAGTCGACTTCGGTTTTAAAGTCACATTCCAAAGTCCACTCCGTGCAGGTACAAAGTCGACTTCAGTTTTCAAGTCGCATTCTAAAGTCCGCTTTGACGGCAAGGCTACATCTCAAGCTCCATGGCTCGATGCCAAATTACTACTTGGAAACTCTCCGACTCGGGGGTTGCACTCAAATTACTACTCGAGGATAACTTCAGCAGGTTTCGCCCGCTCTCAAGCTCGGGGGCTCCGCACCAACAACTACTCGACGTGGCTCATACGGCTCTCTTATCTCGGGGGCTACACACTACAAGAGTACTCGGGTGATGGCTTTCGCGAACACTGAAGACCCTTGGATTGATTACCTAATCATTTCAAGGCTCGGGGGCTGCTATGCTACACCCATCATTCAATTTTTTCAAGACGGAAGAGATTGACCCTCAGCTAGAGTCTACAACTCAACCTAAGGCTCGGGGGCTACTCCATATGGAGTGCGATTTTGCAACCGCACTTCCATATAATCTTGACTTCAAGACTTATGAGCTGGACCACCTTCTAGCCTCGTGGCAGTTCAAGTACTATTGAAGACTTCTCCAAGTAGTACAAGAGGGCGCTCAAGAACTACTCGCAGAGGCTTCAAGACTACTCGAACTACTACACTCGACTACAATGTGCTCGGGGGCTTGTCGGGCATACTCCCCGGGTACCCATGCAAGGAAGGATGAAGACGGACTCCTACTAGAATTCCCCTATAATCCTACTAGGACACGTTCCGTGTAATCCTACTAGGACTGCTGCCTTGTAACCGACTAGGAACCCGCCTCCGGACTATATAAAGGAGGGCCGGTACCTAGCCGAGCACCCGACCCGACCTAACCTCGAACAACCCAACACCAAGTGCGGGCGCCATACTTGATCCCCCAAACAGAACGTAGGGTTCGCCACCTTGGCAGCCCGAACCTGTATAAATCTTGTGTCCCGTGTCCTTGTGCATACCTTCGAGTTCTCGGTCTCCCGATCACGATCCTCACTGCACAATCTACTACCTCGGGTACCCCCTTGGTAGGTTTGCCGGTCTAAAACACCGACACCACCCGCAGATCGCACACGAGCTGAGCCAACAAGGTCCATATGGAGCAGCTCGCATGGACGCTCAGTCATCACATCGGTGAGAGGCGGGTGAGAAGAGGCTACAATCTTGGCATGCCTACACGGCGCATAGACCAACTCTTTCTCAAACCTCAACCGTGGCAATCCTCGGACCAAATTGAGTTTACTCAAGCGAGACAAAAGGTCAAAGCTCAAGTGACCCAACTTCCTATGCCACTTGCACAACTCACTCGAAGAACCAGGCAAAAAACAACCCTCCACACCAGAATACTGAGAAAAATCAGCTCGGAACACTTGACCCTCGGGAACGACCATGCAAACTAGGCCCCCTCGAGAATCTAAAATCCGAGAACCACCAGGCTGAAACAACACCTCAAAACCCTCATCCAACAACTAGGATACAAAAAGCAAATTGAACCCCAACGAGTGAACGAGAGCAACACGCCCGAGAGTGACCTTGTCACTTACCTTGATCTCACCTTCTAATTGTACACACCCTCGCCCATTGTCCCCAAAGGTGATGTATGTCCTGGACACCACCGGGACGAGACTTGAGAACCACCCCTTGTCCTCGGTCATATGCCTCGAGCAACTGGAGTCAATCAACCAAACGTTTCTCAAGTCTCCCACCTGAAATTCAAAAGAGAGCACATGAGTGAACAAATGACTCGACACTGGAGTTAGCACCAAAAGAGTAAAACCAGTGCCGAGCCATTTGCTCCAAAGTGGGGTTAGAACAATCCAAAGCATCTCTTCTATCAAAGCTACCTCCATGAACACCACCACGGTAACCACTATGAGGGAACCAGCCCTCTCTAGCTGGAGAAGGATGAAATCCACGAAAGGAAGACCGTGGATTGTTCCTTCTCTCCATCTCAAAGCTACGACTTCTCCCACCATCATATTGAGCACGAGGTGGAGAACGTCTAGCAAATTGACCACCTGCTGACTCACCATGCCAAACATCTGGACCACGACCAAAGGACCTGAACCGAGCCTCATCTCGGGCACAAAAACCAAACTGGTCACCCTGCTGCCTCCAAATTGGTCTGATCGGTTATGGAACTAGTCTGGCCGGTTTCCAAACTGGTTTGGCCGATTTAATTCGTCCAGCAGGGTCCCTTCCTCCCAAAAGCACTCTTTTCTCCCCAAGTCAGAACTGTGCAAACAATGGCCTTACCCCTAGGCAGTGGCATACGAAACTCAGGCACACCATGAGATGGGTTGTACCTGTCCTTGTTTGCCCACTCAGGCATTCTCTCCTCACATTTCTTCTTGAAGCAAAACTCGCCCTTGTGACCATCTCTCCCACAATAGTCACAATGAAACCGCATGGGCTTAGGTTTAGGCTTGGAATGGGGCTGCTCACTTGGTTTCTCTCCACTCGGCTTCTCAACCGGTTTCTCCTCACTAGGCTTCTCACTCTCTTTCCCAAAGAACACATTCCCCAAGTTTCTTTTGAACTTGATTGGCTTTTGGAAATCATTTGTGGAGTGAGGGAATATGGGAGGATCTGGGTTTGTGTCGAGTTTGTTTCTTAGTGGGTTGGGTTTAGGAGCATAGGCATTTTTGTGGAAGGTTTTTGGTGGAGCTTGGATATCAGCAATCTTCTCTCCTCCCTCACCACTACACTCTCCAACCTTCTCCAAACCAAGAGCTTGCCCATCATAGCGCTTGTATGTCTCAATCATCATCCTAAGCTGAGGTTCATGCCCCGACAACCAACCCATCATTTTTCTCAACTCATCATTCTCATCCTGGAAGTGATTCACATAGTGTGCAAGTTCTAGATTTTTCAAAGCATGCACTTCACATGTAGAACAAGAAGTAGGAACAAGCTCTTTCAACTTAGCCTCAAGAAAAACAGTGTAAGCATGCATCTCATCAATTTTTCCATACAAAACAGGACAAGAAGTGCAAGCTCCTAACAAACCAGGTCTAGACTTAAGCTTAGTCACTTCAACCCTAAGCACATCTAGTTCATCACAAGTAGAAGCATGCTTATCCTTAGGAGCAGTAATATCAGCTAGGTACATAGAGCAATCACATCAATCAATCTCATCAGAAACCACAGGAGAAGCCTTAAGCGAATCAATCTCAAGCTTAGCATCTAGGTTCTGGGTTTCTACCTCAACCACATGGTTCCTAGCATCTTCTAGTGAGGCCCTAAGCTCTTTCCTCATCTTCTTGGCCTCTCTAAGAATATCATCATGATTATCAAGCAATTGCCCAAGATGCTCATTCTCCTCACGCAAGAAGGGAAGCTCGTCACGTACCTCATCCTCGGTGTTGGAGTCCGAGTTGCTCTGGTGACTCTTCTTGCTGCCGGAGCTACGTGCCATGCCGCAGAAGCCATCTCCCATGAAGTAGCTCAACCCGCTCAAGTTCTTGGACGCCCTCTTGTTCCTGTGCCGATCACCTTTATCTTCGCTGCTACTTGAGCCCGAGGAAGAGTAGGCGGAGCTGGAGTCGACGTCGCTCGCTCCGACCATCGCTCGGGCCTTCCTGCCACATCAGTCCTTCTTCCTCGATGATCATCCATCCTTGTGCTTATTCTTGTGCTTGTCATCGCGCCTCGATCTGTACTTGCCGTCCTTGCTCGACTGGTGCTTGTAGCCATACTTGTTCTCCGTCTTCTCGGTTCAGTCGGTGACGAAGTGTCTTGGCTTACCACACTGAAAGCACGTTCGTGTTGTCCTCCTCGTGTTCACCCAGTTCTCGTGCAGCCTCTCGTACCGCCTGGTCAGCAACGCCAGCTCGTCCTCTCCAAGCACGTTGAACTCCTCGTTTGTCAAAGACATCAAAGAAGACAGGGAGTACATCCTGGAGGACACGTTAGCGTTAGACTTAGCCACTTTGCCACCGACGAGAGCAAGACTATGGGAGTCAGTCGGGCTCTCAAGACGGGTTGTCAAACCACAATCAACCTCAGTCGACTTGAGCTTTGAGAACAGCTCGTTCACCGACATAGTGGTGTACTTCTTGGACTCAAGAATGGCCTCGACCTTTCCCTCCCACACGGTACGATCCAGCGTGTGTAAGAGCTTCACCGCTCTATCATGGTCATCGTATGGGAGAACGTCGACATTGGCCCTCATGTTGTTCACAACCACTGTTAACCGCTGGAACAAGGCATCTATGGACTCATAGGGGAGATGAGTGAAATTCTCGTACCCTCTCCGGTAAGTCGCATACAACCGTGCCTGAACATCCGCATTCCCAGCATGAGCATTCTTTTGCTCCAACCAAATCCTGCACGCCAAAATTCTGCTTGAACCCGATCGAATTCAGATTGACACAGAGCACGGTACAGGTAGTCGACTGCCTTATTGTTAGCATCGAACATGTCCCTCGATCCTGGATCTAGGAAGTTAATTGGATGAACATAAGATGTGTTCACCGTAACGTCCCAAAGGATCTGACCCTTTCCGCGGAGGAACGCTGCCATCCACCTCTGCCACATGTGGTAGTTCTTTCCATCGAAGTGCAGAGGACCCGATCCTCATTCCTGGTATGCCATCTTTGGATCTTAGACTGGTCAGAGTCAACAAAGACCCGTAACCGGCTCTGATACCACTTGAAGGACCGGAACGGTGAACCAGAGAGGGGGGGGGAGTGAATGGGAGCCGATAAAAATTCTACTCAAGAATTCGGCCTATGAACCCAATTTCACTCGGACACCTCCACAAGCTTCTCTTGCCAAGCCCACATAGCCACTGGAGTGCTACTGGACCTAGGAGCAAGATCCAACCAACAACTACTCGAAACACGCAACGGAAAGCAACTCGAAACATCTGCTGGCAACCAAAACCGGTCAGCCCGGTTTCTGAAACCGGTCAGACCGACCTTCTGGGACTTAGCCTCTCACAGGCAGGAGAAACTGGTCAAGCTGGTTTGGCAAACCAGTCAGGCCGGTTTCATCTAGGAAATCCCCAAAAGACCTTCAAGACCAAACATGCCCTAAACACCTCAAGAACCTCTCCACCTTTGAACAAGAAAAGCCATAGCATGACCGAGACTCTCCTGCTCAAAAGCCCTCATGACAGCCCACTAGGGCTAAACCGGTCAGACCGGTTTAGGAAAAAGGTCAGGCCAGTTTTGCCTGGACAGTCGAGAAGAACTCAACCCGCGGGAAAACCTAGCCTTGACATTGATCGACCTCCCGAATTTGTTCCACGGATTCAAGTGAGACTTTGGGGATAGCTAGGGTACCTCGTGGGCTACCTTTGGCTCAAAGCTCGGTCCCCAAAACCCACTTAATCAAGAGGAATCGAAAGTCAACTCTCAAGAACACCTTCCCAAGGACTCCACCGAAAACCACCAAATTGAAGTCGTTTCGGAGGGCTTGTTGGAGCAAGATCACCAAGCAAAGAGGCAAAGGTCCTCATACGTGACATCCAAGAAGAATCTCTCAAAGAAACACCCCAAAACTTCCCCACGAAAAATCCAAGAAAAGGCTTCGAAAATCATCAAAAAAGGAAAATGGGAAGAGCACAAACAAGCCTTGAGGAACCACGCCGAATCATCTATACATACCATGAAGGTTCATACAAGGTCTAGCTTCCGCCTGATCATCCTTCCCTCTCACAAGATCTCACCATGAAGCTCTCAAGCTAGTCCTATGGAAATCCTAAGGAAATAGGAAGGGAAAATAGAAAAACAAAATGAGCTAGAGTTTAAGAGATTGCTGCCATCCTCTCACCACTTGGGTTATATGGAGGCAAGCCAAAAGACTAAAATACCCCTGAAGCCTAAACTTGGATACACGCCCACCAAGGGCACTTTGGGAAATTGTCTTCGTAGTACCCTCGGACGGATGCCCAGCGACCGCACTTTGCGTAGCCTCGACACAAGCCTTGCGATCCCGACGCGTGTCCTTCGCTTCAAAGCTTCTGGCGCCCTGCAACCCCACACCGGTCAGACCGGTTTCCCAATCCGGTCAGGTCGGTTTTGGCCTGACAACTATGCCCGGTATTCGGCATCGGCTTTGTGGCTCAGCCAAGTAACCTGATGGTTTTCTGGTGAACCACTGCAAACCCCGCGAACTTGATGTAGCCTCCGCCAATCACCACTCATGACTCGGCTCCCACGAAGTCCCGGCTCGACCTTAGTTTTGAGGCTCAACCAAGAAACCGTCCACCGTCCTCGACTTCATCTTGTCGTTCTTTCCATCATGCGGCCCGCACTTGACCCCGCTGGCCACTGGGTCCCTCGAACCAAGCCTACTTGTCTTCTCCACACCTGGAGGCCTCACCGGCAACGACCTTTCGCGCTTGTTCATCACCTGCACCGACACCAGTCAAGCCGCTACCTGCACCTGCAATACTTAGCCAATAATCAGTCCACACAACATTGTCAATGACTCATCACACCAGGAAGCGACCATCCACCAGTCCTCGAACCACGCATGGTCCTCACTTGTGAGCTGTATGCATCTCTTTTCCAAATACATGATTTTGGATGTTGTCTCAAACTACCGCTAGATCCATAACTCAGCCAGGTGGCAAGCATCAACGTGAGAGTGCACGGGTCATGGTGCACCCATTTTTTTTCCGAACCAGCGCACCATTGATTGGTGCGCTCATGGCTGATTTCTTATGCTTATGGTATCTCTCTTTGTGGTTTGGTGCTGATTTCTCTTTTTTGGATTGGTTTGATCATCTGATACGTGACAGGGTCGCTATGCCCTGAACATGACTAACTTTCTTCGCAATGAAGATCCGGATCTTCACGCTTTCCTTTCTCAGCTGTCGTCAGTACTCACACATACAAGAGCGCACAGAATATGATTCCAAATAAAAAACTATTCGAACTACAAAGTTGTTGATCTCGTCGAGATAAACAATTTTTTTATAAAGCTTATTTCCATCGGGGTGCATCTCCTGTGGTTTCGTGCTGATTTCTCATCTCTGGATTGGTTTGATCATCAAATACGTAACAGGGTCGCTATGCCCCGACCCTAGTACTTTCCTTTCTCAGCTGTCACACTCACACAGACAAGAGCACACGGAAACTGAAGCTGCTGAGACTTTGCTTCGAGGTTCCAGGCCGGACAGCAACGGCTTAACGCGTGTAAATTCCTTCGGGAACCACGACCGTCAAATCAAAACCATCCCGTGATTGTCAGCACCGTACCGGCGGAGACGATAAAAGGCGATACAGCCAGCGTCGTCGTCGATCCCCCTCACCCACGGCAATGGCAGCACCGTACATGGATCCTTGGGCACCGGTGGCGGTGGTGTCCCCACAGTTATGCGCGCCACGCACGATGCCGCTGACCGTGACCAAGATGGCCATGAGCTTCTCCGGGGGCGACTTCACCGTCACCGGCGCCGACGGCGCCGTGGTGCTGAGGGTCGAGGGCGTCTGCTTCAGCGTCGGCAGACGCCGCGTGCTCCACGACGCCGCCGGACGGCCCATTCTCACCATGCAGCGGAAGGTAATAATAAACGTTCCCGTTCTTTCTATCTTTTGTTCGTTTTGTGGTCTCCATGCATGCGAGTTCCCAAGGATGAATGATTGATCGGTTGCTCCTACGATATGTACTAAAATTGAACAGACAAATATATGATCCAAGAAGCTGGATCTCACCTAAAAAATACAAATTTTTGGTAATACACAAAAGTCCCATGTGTTGTTCTTGTCAACAACGAACAACTTTATTAATTGGTGTGAACTTCATTGCGTACAAGCGGGGGAGGATCCTTGCGTACAAGTGGGCAACTTACTTCAACCAGTTTTGAAGAAGCTTTTTTTTTTGAGTTACACCAATTTTGAAGAAGCTAATAACTACCATTTCATTCTAAAATTGATGGCTCAAGATTTGAAGTGTGTACCTTGACACATGTACAGTAACAAAGTATATATATGTTTATTGTGAAACAGAGTGTACGTAGATATGTTTTATTGTGTTAAGGGTCTATTTGGTAGAACTTTATCTAAGTCTGATTTTCTATGAAAGTTGATTCTTCAAGAGAAGTGATTATGTGGCTAATATTGATTTTTCTCTAGCATAAACTTTTAAAATAAGTCTCTTATGTCATTTCAGATAATCACTTCATATAATCATCAAAAAAATCACTTCACACCGAAAAACACATAGAAACACAGTATCCAACGCACCATAAGGACACTGACCTCACAAAAGAAAGAGTTCATTTGAGCCTGTTCGTTTGGCTGGTGGCCGATGGCGGTGCTGATTTGCTGTGAGAGAAAAGTACTGGCTGGTTTCTTTGGTGGCTGGTTTGTTTCGAGAGAAAAGTATGCTGGCTGGTGGCTGATAAGCCGAACGAACAGGCTTTATCTGTAGGTATTTTGCATGTACGGGAAATGGAAAGTGTTCAAAGGGGATAGCACGAGTTCATGTGATTTGCTCTTCACTGTGAAGAGAACATCACTTGTCCAAGTGAAGGCACGTCTGGGTGTCTTCTTGGCTCAGAACACCTCCGAGCAGGTATGCGATTTCAAGATCAAAGCGAGCTACTACGAGAGATCATGTGCCATCTATCTTGGCAACTCCAGCACCATGGTTGCTCAGGTGAGTACAATAATGTCTCAGGTTTCCAATTGTATTTCAGAGTTCAAATATATTTTAGTAAACACATCTGCCATGCATTTGGTACTGCAGATGGAACGTAAGTTTACTGTGTCAAATGTACTACTCGGAAAGGACACATATTGTGTTACAGTGTTCCCTAACGTTGACTATATATTCATCACGGCTCTTGCTGTGATTATGGATGAGGTTCACCGGGTTCGAAAATGACGACGTGATGTCAGCAACAAATTTCAAGCTTCTATCTAGACCATTCTTAGTGCAAGTTTTATGGGCATTAAATGAATGATCATGTTAGCATTTTTTATGATGTGGTAGTGTATTAATGAAGAGAGATATGAAATGAGTTTTATGTGCATGAAACCATGTGTACATATATAGTTAGCTAGACAGATTCTGTCTTGCATGTGTATATTATCGTACTTTTTAATTAGAAAAATATTTTGTGGTTCTTTGGTGCTGGGCATTATGTTTGTTTGCTTAATGTCTTGGTGTGTGGAAATTGGTAAAAAAGGAGTTAAGAATAATTTGACATAGTAGTAAGAAAAAAAGTATACATGGAGGTAGAGTTGGGTTCGATCTAAGCTAAGAAGATAGAGTTGGGCCCAAGCCACATTGCTTTGGGGCCCAAGTAGGTGCTTTGGTTCCTTCCTTCACTCCCCTTAGGTGCAAAGTAGAAGCATGTCATAGAACAATCTTTCATTTTTGGTAGCAATAGACAAAACCAACAAAAACAGATAATAAACAACTCTTAGACCAAACATGAAATCAAAGACTATATATGTAGCAAAACAGAAGTCGAAGTCTCGTATTAGAGACCACATTGGCTCGGTGGGAGTGCTATATATCCGCATGACATTTTTCTCTCTCGAGGATATCTAGATATGGGAGAAAGAAACAACAGAAAGGAGTACTTCTCTTTTTGGTTTTTAGAGTTTTGAAAATAGTTTATGTGAAAATGGCTAGAATGAAAAAATTACAAGTTGAGTTGTTTCAAATTATTATGCATATATGTAATATAAATTATAGGTCACTCTCTCTGTCCCTAAATGATGATTGTCATTGATTTTTTAACCACAAGTTTGACTGAATTTGTAGAAAATATGATCATCATTTGATTCTTCAAATAAATTTATTAAAAAAAGAGATCCAAATATCTGTCTAATGATATTAATTTTGTATAATAAATATTGATATATATTCAAATATATTTAGTCAAAATTGTATATCGGGGAAGCGAAAATTACAGTTATTTATGGTAAAAGAATCACCGTCATGATAAATAGGCCATTTTCAGATTATTTATGGTCCAAAACTGATTTCACGATGATTGTTTACTCTCTACTGTACTATACTCATAAACCATAACCCATCATATATAGATAACTTAGCATGGAAACAAACCGGTAGGCATGAAATTTGTATGCATATTACCCGACCGAAGGGGTCGGACACTCAAATGGATTGTTTGTATCTGAATCCAAGCATTCAGTATTCGTACTTATCCATATATATTGTTTCATATATGGATACTTAAAGTTTGATTTCTCAGATACGAATAGCATGTTTATCAATACCGGACACATCATGTTGTTCGTATTCAAATTCGATCAGGCAAAAACGATCTATATTTGTATCTGCAATTTCTGTCCGTAACCATCGCAAACCAGACCTAAACACGTTGTCACGACTATGCATCGCCGAAGCGATGTTAGAGGAACTCCAACAGCTTCTCTAAAAATAACTAGCTAAAACCATGATTTAGCTAGTATGAAAAATGAAATTGTTAGCAAAAAAGTTGATGAAATACAACAGACTAGCTAAAATCAACTCTCCATATGCTCCACCGCTACTGGCTCCCGTCTAGCATACTCATGTACGAGGGGATAGCTAGCGGGATTGGCTAGCCAAAGATGGCTAGCGAAGCCCCCGGTTTAGCTAGCGGAGGATAGCAAGGGAAAGTTTGGCTTTGGATTGAGTTTTTGGACAAATTTTCCATTTTTTAACTAGTTAAGCCAAGATAGCTAGTCTCTTGGAGTTGCTCTTAGACAATCCGTCGCGCCGGACGGACGGGAGCCCGCGTACACCTCGGGTATGTACCGTTTGTTATGTTTTTTCTTTCTTTCTATAATAAATTTTTGTTTATATTTTCATGTTTCTTTTATGCTCCCCGTTTTTTTAATTGTGAGTTTCCTTTTCTTTTTGTTTTATGTTTTATTTATCCTTTATCCTTTATTTTATTCTATTTTTTTCTTTTCTTGACTCTTTATTTTAGATTTCTTCTATATATATTTTATCCTTCCATTCTTTTTTTTCAGGTTTTTTAATTTTTTCATTCTTTCCTTTTCTGTCCATGTTTTTATTTTTCCTTCCATCATTTATTTTTATTTTTATTTTTATTTTTTATTTATCTTTCTTTCTTTTATTTTACTTATTTATTTAGTTAATTTTTTCACTTTCATATAAGGTTCTATATATTTATGATATTTCATTTTCTTCCTTATTTCTTCTGCTTTTGTTACTCTTTTTTATTATTTATGTTTTATTTTCCTACATACTAATGTTGTATTTTATTTCTTTTCTACTCTTCTCTAGATATGTATTTACAAGATTTTTTCTATTGTATACAGTAGGTGTAAGAATATTAGTTCTTTATCTTTTTATATATATGTTCGTCTTATGTGAATATCTGCTCACCCTCATTGAACATTTGTTCTCCTCAATAAATTTTTGTTCCTCTTAGTGAATATTTATTTCTCCTTAGTGAATATTTGCACATCGGTGTAAATTTGTTCTCATTTAGTGAATATTTGTTCCACCTTTGTGAATATTTGTTCCAACTTAGTGAATATTTGTTCTCCTTCAGTAATGAATAATTATTCTCGCTTAATGAATTATTCTCACCTCTATCTCTTGCTCCTTCCAGGAGCTTCATTGTTATCCTCCTTAGTGTATTCTACAAGTGTTTGTTCACTGTGTTCTATCAAAATAGCAGGTTCTTTATTAATAGATAAATTTTGACTAGATGTGCTAGCTTCCTCTCTCATAAGAAATATGTTCTAAAAAATGTAGCATCTCTAGATTCTAAGTACCAACATGCATGCCAGGTACTTCAGATTTTACTATTAAAAATCTATAACCCACACTGTGAAAATCATAACCAACAAAGACACAATCGACAGTTTTTGGTGCAAGCTTACATTTCTTGATTATTGGCGCATTTACTTTTGTCAGACAACCCCAAGTCCGGAAGTAAGAAAGTGATAGTTTTTTCTTTTCCCATTCCTCAGATGGTGTTTTATCTTTGTTCTTAGTAGAACACGATTCAAGACATGATAAGCAGTCAATATAGCCTCACCCCATCATGCCTTGGAAAGACCCGTTGTGTCTAGCATGGCATTAACCAAATTAGTTAGAGTGTAGTTCTTTCTTTCCGCAACCCCATTTGATTGAGGTGAATAGGGAGGTGTCCTCTCATGAATAATTTCATGTTCCTCACAGAACGAAGTAAAAGCATTAGAAAAATACTCTCCACCACGATACTACCTTAAAGTTTGATCTTTCTCTCAAGTTGGTTTTCAACTTCAGCTTTATAGACTTGAAAATAGTGTACTGCTTCATCTTTAGATTTCAACAAGTAAATATAGCAAAATCTAGTGCCATCATCTATTAACATCATGAAGTACTTTTTACCACCTTTAGTCAACACACCATTCATTTCACATAAATCAGAATGAACAAGTTCTAGCGGTTCCAAGTTCCTCGCCTCTACAGCCATGTGAGGCTTGCAAGTTTGTTTAGATTCAACACATACATGGCACTTTGAACCTTTAACTAAAGTTAATTTAGGAATTAAACTCAGGTTTGCTATCCACATCATACAACCGAAATTATTATGACAAAGTCGTGATGCCAAACATTAGACTCATCATTAACATTAACCAAATGGTTCACGATTTCATTACACTCATCAGACAAAGAAAAACAGAACAATCCTCTGATGTCATAACCTTTACCAAAAAAGTCCCACACTTCGAAATTATACATTTATTGGATTCAAAAACTAATTTAAAACCATCTCTACATAGTAGAGACTCGCTGACTAAATTCTTTTTGATAATAGGGACATGCTACATATTCTTCAATCACATGGTTTTTCCCGAAGTAAGTTTCAGATTGACCGTACCAACACCAAGAACGCGCGCATCTGAACCGTTTACCATCAATAAGGAGGTAGTCCCGCTGACCTGATAAGAAGAAAACAAGGAAACATCAACCCACATATGAATATTAGCTTTTGTATCAATCCACCACTCAGGTGAGCTACAAGCTGAAAGAACTGTAGGTAAATAATTACCATACCCCGATGTTCTTGCAGCTGTCTCTCTAATAATCATGTTTGCTATTTTTTCAGTGCCTTTGCGACCTGGGCACTTTCCAGCAAAGTGTCCAGGTTGACCGCACACATAGCAATTACCATCATTCTTCTTCTTCTTCTTAATGGTGGTTGTCTGTTTAATCTTTGCAACATTTTCAGACTTGTTGTCCTTCTTCTTGCCATGGGAGTTGCTGAAATTATTTTCTTTTGCACAAAATTTTTGCTAGAAGCTCCAACAATTTCTTTACCGCGAGTGTCTTTCGCCCTTGCCTTATCTTCAACATCCAAAGGGCCAATCAGACCAGCAATGTTGAACAATTGTCTCTTATGTTTTAGAGAGGTGGCAAAATCCCTCCAAAAAGGTGGTAACTTGGAAATGGTACTTCCAGCCACAAACTTGTCGGGTAACTCACGATTAAAGCCTTCGATCTCCTTTGCAAGCATATGTATCTCATGATCTTGTTCTACTACAGGACGGTCATCAACCATCTTATAGTCACTGAACTTTTCCATGACATACAATTAGCTCACAGCATCAGTAGCACTGAAATTGGCCTCAAGCGCATCTCACAGCTCTTTGCCTGTTGCTTTGGACAGTTAAAAATGTACTAGATGATCAACAAGAATGGAAATCACGGCACCACGAAATAGGTTATTGGCCACCTAGAAAGCTTCCCCTCCTCTGGGGAAACCTAATCGGGCTTCCCCTGCATGACGTGAATCACGTGCATAGCAATCAACTAGAGAATCATCTTATTCTGCCATCGCTTGAAATTGGTACCATAAAAAATGTTCGGTTTGAGCGACACAGCAAAACCAGTAATCGAAAGCCTAACAATATTAGTTTTTGGATTGTTAGAAATTTAGGCAATATTCGACACATTTTAATTCCATAATCCAGCAAATAATTCATGATATAAAAGAGTGAAAATGTGATAGTAGGACGTTCACTCGTGTTCATGATTAATAAACTAGGAAACATGAACAACACAACAAACCACAAAAGTTTTAGGATGTACCCAGGGGCGGGACCGTTGCCGGAGGCACCGGTTGCGTCGTTACCAACTGGATTAAACATGTTAATCGTGGGCTGGCCTCAGTCGATGTAGCCGTAGTCGTTGACGCAGCGAAGACGTCAATGCAGTGCAGAAGGGTCGTCGGGATGTAGTCGTTCACGCGCCAGGAAGTAGTCGATCACACCAACTAGATGATAATCGTTGAGCAGTCGCGCTCGTCTTGCGCTACCCAAAAACCTGATTGCCTCGCTGTCCCGAGCAAGAATGCTAGTGTGGCGGGTTTTGGAGACTCTACTCTTCCAGCAGCGTGTGCGCGCACAAAGTGGAATGGGGAGAAGTTTGTGAGTAGCGCGCCGGTGTTGGGGAAGAGGAGGGATGCACGCCGGTGTTGGGGAAGAGGAGGGGGCGCGCGCGGTGTTGCGGAAGAGGAGGGATGCGCGCGGTGTTGGGGAAGAGGAGGGGGCGCGCGCCGGTGTTGCGTGGTGGAGGAGAGGAGGGGGCGCGCGTGGTGGCCTGGGGGGAGAGGAGGGGGCGGCGGCGGCGGTGGGGGAAGAGGGGGCTTAGGGTTTGGCGCTGGGAGGCAGCGGCCTTATATACGATTTCGACGGCAAAGTGGGCTGGTGGGCCAATTTTGGTTCTTTGGTTGATTATGGGCTGGCTCTGCCGAGAGTAAACTTTTAGCTCTCGGCAAAGAAACGCTCTGTGCCGAGAGCAAAGCTCTCGGCAGAGGTAATTTTAGTCAAAATTAATTTTAAAAATAGCAAAATGATGTGAGAATTTTCCAAAACCTAACATAACACCAATTATGGTGTATAATACTTGTAGAAAAAAATAGTCAAACTCAAATTTGAATTTCTCTAAGACACCAAATCTAGTGATATTAGTTTAAATTCTCTAAAACTTCTTATGAGATGTTCCGGTTTCTAAAGAGCGTACGTATCCAGGTGTTCAAAACAGTCTCAATTTTTTATCACAACCTCCACATATGATATCATTAGCACTTGACAAATTTCGTGATTTTCAAACTTCATTTGAATTTTATACAATTTTAAATCTTTTCTACATCACGATCTCCATCATACATATAGAACCAAATGCTAGAAATTTAGCTTCATTTCGTGTACAGGGTCTTAGAGATGTCTCATGGACATGAATATCATTTTTCTAACAACTTTACTCTATGATGTCATGCACTTGCAGTTCATATCGAACGTATACGAAAAAATACCTAGAAAGAATTAAAATTTTTAAATATAGCAAATAGAGCTGAAATTGTGCCAAATTTGAGCATAAGTTTTGTATAAGTGTATGTTGATGATAGAAAAAATTAGAGGCAAAAAAGTGATTTTTTAAATTTTCTTTGCCGAGAGTCAGAAAATTGCACTTGGCAAAGAAATTTTTTGCCGAGAGCCAACCAATTGGCTCTTGGTAAAGAAATCTTTGACGAGTGTTTTTTTCTGTGCCGAGAGCTTTTTGTTTGGTTCTCGGCAAAGAAGCCTGTTTGCCAAGTGTTTTTTCTGTGCCGAGAGTTAAATAAAATGCTCTCGGCAAAGCCTTCTTTGCCGAGAGTTTTTTATTTGGCTCTCGGCACAGAACCAGATTCTAGGCAAAGACTGAAATTCCGGTAGTGAGGAGTAGAAATATAGGAGAGGTCAGAAGAAGACAATCCATGGAATCTGAACACCACCATGTGCCTCTAATGCTAATTAACACTAGTAACTGACGCATAACCTGCCACTAGTAATTGATGAGCATTTGCACTAGTAACAGCCAAGGCAATTTTCCGCGGCAAGCAAAAGTCCACCCATTCAAGTTGATTACCTTCCTTCTCATCCAACCATATATATATGGAATTAACTATGTTGATCACAATTTGGTAACCTCTGGCATTAATTGTGGGTCTGAATTATTATTGATTTAATTGCTGGATTAAGCCCAATTAAATCCAACACAACAATGGGAGGTGTTCAGAGGGGACAGCTCGAACGCCAGCGACTTGCTCTTCACCGTGAAGAGATCCACGCTCCTGCAGCTGAGGACAGAGCTGGAAGTCTTCCCGGCCGGGAACAACAGCGCTGCCGGTCATATTATGCTAGCAGCATCAGCTACTGGACTTTCATGATTTATGCTGATGTGTACAATAATGTATATTTGCTTTCGATTAAGCACTACTGGTTTGATTGCTCTCTGCGATACGTGTTTGTTTGCTTTAAGTTTCGATTTATTCTGATGTTGGCTTGCATTATGGGTCGGGAGACCCAAATATGTGAAAGGCAGGGCCGGATTTGTTGAGTTGTGATTGTATTGATTGATGGAGTGAGGGGTGGACCCCACTATTTATGTACAAGGAAGGAGCACATAGGCACCCTTTGGGGTGGAATAGGCACGTGTACGGAAGAGACACACCCGTACAGTGTGTAGGTGCCTTTTTCCTAATTACACACTAATGAATATGTTATTTACATAAGTAGGCTAATGATCACCACTAGTTATTTCTTAACACTCCCCCTTGATCAATATCTTCATTAGATCTTGATGTAATTTGACTTCAATCTTCCTTGAATATCATCTTGTAAAACTCCTCCAAAATCCTATGGGAAAACTTGAGGAGAAACCAATCTGTGTGTATATGCCACTAAAACTCCTTTAAAACCCAGTGGGAAAATATTAGGAGAAAAATGATATGGCATTTTTGTCTTTGTTAGATATTTGTATGAGAAAACCTTTGGTAAGGAAAAACTCATTGTCGTATGGACCTCCCCGGGCCCACTACCTCGGTGGGTACCAGGACCGACTACTCGGTGGGCCCCCGGGACTACCGGCTTGCGCTACACAAAGACTCGAAGGCGTGGAGCACAAGGACTACACAGACTAGTACTCTCTCCCTACTCCGACTTGTAACCCCGCCTCCCGACTATATAAGGCGAGGCAGGGGACCGATCTCTAGCATCCAATCCCCTCTCATACAACTCACGGCGCACCATTGCACCATCTTGTAATCGTGCCCTATCAATCCGAGCTACGCAACATACGGGACGTTGGGTATTACGCACCTCGCGGCCCGAACCTCGTCTAAATTGTGTGCCACGTGTCTCTTCCTTCGAGTTACCGATCTCGGCGAGTCACATTCATCTACTTCGGGTACTCCCTCGTAGTAGGTTGCCGGTCTAAAACACCGACACCGGCGCGCCGGGTAGGGGCTCTCGCCCGAGATCACATGGCGAACTCGACGGCTCCCGTCTACTTCAAGCCAACCGTCGCCTTCAACCGCGGCGACACCTTCGTGTTCGGCGCCCGGGTCCGCACCGCCGATAGCGCGGGCTCCTTCCGCCGCCGCGACCATGCAGCCCAACCCGAAGACAGGCTTCGTGACGCTTCCTGAAGTTGTCACAGGCGAACTCGCCGGCAAGTTCGGCGAAATTTCGCTCTTCAACCACCACGCTGACTTCGAGCTCGAGTCCGCTTCCAACTCGAACTCGACGTCGCCATGGGCTATCGCATGCGAGCCGGCTGCTCAGCCATCGCAGGCGGTCCCCTCACCTCGCGAGCGCTCCGCACGCGGCTCCCGCACCCCCCGGCCGGGCCCGCACGGGGGGCTCCCACTTCGCGCCGGCCGGCAAGGAGCCCGTACCCGAGTACAACTCGGACTCCGACGCCGCCCCCGATCACGTTTCGGACTCCGGCCCCCTCTCCGAGTTCTACTCGAACCCGGACTACGAGTTCGACTTCGGGTCGGACCCCCGAGGAGCCCGAGTCCGAGGACAACTCCACCGAGCTTCCCTTGTCGGGCCGGCCTCCGGGCCGGTTATAAAATCCACACCGCCCGGGAGATACGTCTCGGCCGACCGCAAGCCCGCCGACCTCGGTGAAGGGAGACTCACGCTACGTCGCCTACATCGACTCGCTACCGTTCCGGGGAGGGAACACCCTTAGCCCGGCCGACTCGAGCACACCAACCGAGGTGGCACCTTCCGAGTCCGGGCCTTGGCACCCCCGATCGCCAAGTCTTCATGGCTGCCGGCGACACCCCGGGGCCTTCGTGCACGTCTCGGGACAAGTACCCGGAAGACATCTCCTCCGACGAGCTCTCTCGCCGATGCTCCATCGAACGAGAACCCCGCGGACAGAGACGCTCGACGTGAGCGTAATCGGAAGCGCAGCGAACGCCGCCGGCGCCTCCGCGACAACTTCCCCGTCCGCAACCTTGCGGAAGCTCTCGAGGCGGTCAAGAGCAGAGTACACACCACCCCTGAGCAATGCCTCATGTCGATCACAGCGATCGCACGCCAGGCTCAGGGCATACGGGCTGGAGAGGTCATCGCCAAGCTCGCTGAAGACGCTTACTTCATGCGGGTTGACAACAGAGTCAACCAACCTCCTCCGGCCAAGCACCGCGTCAACGAAGCTACAAGTCGCAGCGCCAACAACGGCCCCAACCGTACTCGAGCTGACCTCCCAGCCGAGCCAAACCGTCGTCGCTCCAACGCCTGCGGACCTTCACAGCAAGACAATGGCAACCGAGAAGTTGTTACCCACCGCGCTCCGGCCGGTGGCGGTGGCAACGATCCCGACGGCGGCGGCGGCGGCCGACGGCGGCGGCTCCAACCATGGGGCCAACGGAGAGGGCCGGAGGCGGCGGCGCCCGCGGCGGCCGAGGCCACGCGAACGCCCACGCCTCCGGCGCCTCACACGGCGGGTACGACGCTCGCCGAAGGTTGAGGAGCCGCGGCGGAAGAAGTCGACCACCGCCGCCGAAGGCGACGGCTTCCCCGCCTTCTCACCTCGACTTCGCAACTTGCTCCTCCCCGACAAGTTCAAGCCTTTGGGGATCACCAAGTACGACGCGAAGCGAGATCCCATCCGGTGGCTCCGATGCTACGCCCTCTCCATCGAGAACGCGCGGCGGCAACGGCGACACCAAGTGCCTCTACTTCCCCTTCGTCCGGACCAAGCACCGCTCACATGGCTCGAGTCGCCGGACAAGCACTCGATCGACAAGTGGGACCCACCGAAGGAACAGCTCACGAGCAACTTTGCGGGCGCCATGGGCCGGTCGGGTACTCGCATGGACCCGGCCATGATCAAGCGAGAACAAGGCGAGACCCTCCGCAAGTACATGCGCCGCTTCTTCGACAAGCGCGCTACCATCGTCGACGTCACCGACAAGGAGGTCATCGACCTCTTCCAGACGGCCTCTACCACCGCCGCACCTTTGAAGACTTCGGTCGTCGCCGTCCCGAGTCCATACCCCACCTCAAGGACATGATCACGTCCGGGCGAATGAAGAGGACAAGGCCAACGCCAAGTACGACGCCATCCGTGGCAAGTCCAAGCGCAACTGGGGCGGCGGCGGCGGGGGGGCAAAGAACACAAACCAAGGCGGCCGCAACAACAACAACAACAACTACTACTACTTGGGTCCCAATCGCAAGCGCAAGCCGGACAACACCGTCGCGGCTATCCGCCGCCCGCGAAGGGGAACTCGAAGAAAAACTCCGGCGGCTTCAAAGACCTGCTGAAGGAGAAGTGCCCGTGGCATCCAAATGGCAACCACACTACCGAGCAGTGCTACCAACTCAGGCATGCACTCAAGGATACGCCAGAGCCACCGCACCCTCACGATCAAAAGGGCAAGAAGAAGGACGGCGACAACAACGACTTCCAGGAGCCGGACAAGACCGTCAACGTCCTCTTCGGCGGATTGCCCAGCAGGCGGGAGCGAAGGCTACCCGTCGTGAAGTGAGGTCCATTGAACCGGCGGTCCCGACCCCTCTCGTGTGGTCGGAGGTACCCATCACCTTCTCCCGCGCGGACCAATGGACCGGCTTCTCGAACCGGGACGGTTCCCCCTCGTCCCGAAGCCGGTGGTGGCGGGCTCCAAGCTCAACAAGGTGCTCGATCGACGGTGGAAGCGGGCTCAACGTCCTCTTCACCAAGACCTTGAAGAAAATGAAGCTCGACATCACTCATATGCTCACCAAGAGCAACACGCCCTTCTACGGCATCGTCCCCGGCAACGCGGCTATTCCACCGGGCTCGGTGGTCCCGCCGATTACCTTTGGGGCGTCTCGGGACAACTACCGCACCGAGTACATCAAGTTCGAGGTCGCGGATTTCGAGACCTCTTACCACGCCATCCTCGGCGGACCGGCCCATCGCCAAGTTCATGGCGGTCCCCCACTACACCTACTTGGTACTCAAGATGCCAAGCCCGCCGGTGTACTCTCCCTCCAAGGGGACTTGAAGATCTCTCACGACCGCGACACGAAGCCGTGGAGATCTCCTCTACAAACCAAGTACCAAACGCGATGATGGAGGTCTACGCCGCGTCGAAGAAGCTTGCTACAAGTGAACTCGACATCCCGAGAAGTCCGACAAAGACCAACAAGCCTCGCCCACCCGAGGAGGTACTCGTCAAGACCGGTCGACCTCGAACAGAGCGACCCCGAAGAAGACCACCACCATCGGGGCCGGCCTCGACCCCAAATAGGAAGACGCGCTCATCGCCTTTCTTCGGGCTAACCGCGACATCTTCGCGTGGAAGCCGACGGACATGCCAGGAGTGCCCGGGGAGCCGATTGAGCACCGCCTCAACGTCGATCCTAAGGCCACCCCCAAGCGACAACACCTCCGACGCTTTGCCGACGACAAAGCGGGACGCCATCAAGAAGGAACTCGCCAAGCTACTCGCAGCCGGCTTCATCGAGAGAAGTCTTCCATCCCGAATGGCTCGCCAACCCCGTCCTCGTCCGCAAGAAGAACTCGAACGAGTGGAGGATGTGCGTCGACTACACCGACCTCAACAAACATCGCCCAAGGACCCCTTCGGGTTGCCGCGGATTGATCAAGTCATCGACTCCACGGCGGGCCGCGACCCGCTCGCTTCCTCGGCCGCTACTCCGGTACCACCGCATCGCAATCAAGGAAGAAGACCGAGAGAAGACCGCGTTCATCACCCCGTTTGGCGCGTACTACTACACGACCATGTCGTTCGGGTTGAAGAACGCCGGCGCCACCTACCAACGAGCTATCCAGGCTTGCTTCAAGAGGCAGCTCAACAAGAACGTCGAGGCCTACGTGGATGACGTGGTTGTCAAAACCAGGGACTCCAGTACCCTCATCGACGACCTTGAAGAGACCTTCGCATCACTACGCGAGTACCGCTGGAAGCTCAACCCGAACAAGTGCGTCTTCGGCGTCCCTTCGGCAAACTACTCAAATTCATCATCGCCCGGCCGCGGCATTGAAGCCAACCCCCGAGAAGATCTCCGCCATCACCAAGCATGAAAGCTCCCACGAGCATCAAAGACGCTCCGTAAGCCGACGGGGTGCATGGCGGCGCCGAACCGCATTCATCTCGAGGCTAGGAGAACAGGGGCCTCCCCTTCTTCAAACTACTCAAGCATCACGAGAAGTTCGTGTGGACTCCGGAGGCGCATCAAGCCCTTGCCCGGCCTCGAGGACTTCCTATCAAAGCCACCGATCCTCACGGCTCCTCACAAGGGAGAGCAACATCGCTCTACCTCGCTGCGACTACTCACGTGGTCAGTACTGCCATCGTTGTCGAGCGGCAAGAAGACGGCCAAGCCTATCCGGCCCGGGGCCGCCCGCCTACTTCGTCAACGAGGTTCTATCGAGTCCAAGGCCCGCTATCGCCCCGTGCAAGCTCCCCGTACGCTCTACTCATCACCTCGCGGAAGCTACGACACTACTTCCAGGAGTACTCGGTCTCCGTTGTCACCGACTACCCGCTTGGCGACATCCCGCGGAACCAAGATGCTACCGGGAAGAATCTCCAAGTGGGTCGTCGAGCTTGGCGTCCTCACTATCGACTTCAAGCCACGCACGGCCCATCAAGTCGCAGCACTAGTCGACTTCATGGCGGAGTGGTGGGAGAACCGGGCCTACCTACTCCCACCGTGCGACCGCAGCATTGGGTGATGTACTTCAACGGCTCACTCAACCTCGAGGGCGCAGTGCAGGGGTACTCCCGATTTCTCTAACGGGCGAACAACTCAAGTACGTCCCGCATCTTCCGGAAGGTCTCAAACAACGAAGCCGAGTACGAAGCCCTCTTACACGGGCTCCGCCTCGCGGCTTCACCGGGCATCAAGCGGCTACTAGTCTACGGCGACTCCGCAAAGCGGGTCATCAACCAAGTCAACAAGTCCTCGGGACCGCAACAAGGAGAACACGGACGCCCATCGTCTAGAAGTCCGCAAGCTCGAGAACAAGTTCTATGGTCTCGAGTTCCATCACATCGTCCGCGACAACAACGTTGCGGCCGGACGTCCTCTCGAAGCTCGGATCCACCCGCGCTCAAGTGCCGCCGGTGTCTTCGTCCACGAGCTTCACGCGCCATCCATCCCGAGCCGGCGCCACCGACCACCGTCCCGGCCCCATCCATCACCGGGCAGGAGGTCATGATGATCGACGTGGACCGGAGGCAACCCTTCATCGACTACCTCGCCGAGTAGAAGGTCCCCTCCGACAAGAACGCGGCCGAGCGCCTCGTCCGCCGCGCCAAGTCTTACGTCCTCGTCGGAGACAAGCTTTACAAGCGGGGCGCATCTTCTGGAGTACTCATGAAGTGCGTCCCTTGCGAAGAAGGCAAGGACATCTTGGAGGAGATCCACAAGGGCGTTCGCGGCAACCACGCGTCCTCACGCACGCTGGTCAGCAAGGCTTTCCGACGAGCTTTCGACCGGCCCACAGCTCTGGGCGACGCCGAAGAACTCGTCGTAAAGTGCCAAGGATGCCGCATTTCGCCAAGCAAAGAACACGTCCCGGCCTACAAGCTAGTCACCATACCGCCAACCCCGGCCCTTCGCTTGCCGGGGGCACGACATGATTGGGCCACCGCCAACCGCGCCAGGAGGATTTAACAGGTATTGGTGGCCATCGACAAGTTCACCAAGTGGATGGAGGTCAAGCCGGTCACATGCCCCAAGGCCGACAGAGTACTCGACTTTTCGGATGAACTCGTACACCGCTACGGCTACCCCACCGCATCATCACGGCACCGGGGTCCAACTTCAACAACCACCAGCCCGGGAGTACCGCGAGAACGCCGGGATCGACGTCCGATACGTCTCGGCTTGCCCATCCACGGCCAACGGACAAGTCGAGCGCGCCAACGGGATGGTGCTCGACGCTCTCAAGAAGCGGCTACACGACGCCGCGAACTCCAAAGGGGGCAAGTGGATCAAGGAACTACCCAACGCACTCGGGAGCTACGGACTCAACCATCCAAGCCAACGGGGCAATCCCCTTACTTCCCCGGTCTACGGCTCCGAAGCAATCCTCCCCGCCGACGTCATATGGAACTCGCCGAGCGCGTGGAGCACTACGATGAAGGCGTCTCGAAGATAGCGTACGAGTTGATATCGACAGCCTCGAAGAAGCTCGCCGTGCCGCCCTCGTCCAATCGCAAGGTACCCGGAGGGTATTCGACGCTACCATGATCGCAACGTCAAGGAACGCTCCTTCAACGTTGGAGATCTCGTCCTCCGCCATATCCAGAACACGGAAGGACCTTCACAAGCTCTCGCCCCCCGGGAAGGTCCCTTCACCGTGGCAAAGGTGACCGGCCGGCTCCTACCGCCTCCAAACACTTGAAGGCGAAGACATCAACAACTCGTGGAACGTCGACCAGCCCTCGTCGATTCTACGCCTAGTCTACACGACTACTCTAGGGTTCAACTCTACACGACTACATCAACACCCCCCCGGCCATAAGCGACCCCCCGGTCCCGGCCCCGCCTCCGGACTTCTCCTCTCCGGATCCGGCCCCCGTGCGGCTACCTATGGACCCCGGGTCGCGACGAGCGTCAAGGACTCTAGCAAGTGGTCTACTAAGAGACCACACTCCAAGATCCGCCCGCACGGCTACCTACGGATCTACGATCCACCCCCTACACGGCTACCTACGGATCAACCGTCGTAGCGGCTACCCGCTCCAGCCTCTACTCACCGTAAGCGGCCCCCCGGTCCGTGCGACTACTTTGTAACTACGGCCCTGGCCATCCAGGTGTACTCCTTCAGCAATAAAGTTTGATCGTTCATCAACTTCTTTACTGCCGACTCCCTACAACGGGACTACCAAAGCCGAGTACTACTACTCGCATCCACTCCACGATGGGGGCTCCGCACTCCGAGATCGCGACTACGAGTACTCATTGCTGGAAAATTTCTTTCATTAATACTTAAACAATTTATTACAATTGTTTTTCCCGTACAACCATGGCTACTAGCTACCTATTACAGGCTACCGGAGGTTCGCCTTCTCATCTACCTCGCTCCGCGATGGGAGCCATCTCGCTCCAAGCAGCTCGCATACCGCTCATCGGGAGCGCTGGCGGCTACCCCGCCGGCGACTACCTCCACCGGGGCCTTCGGGAAGTACGATTTTATGAAGGCTAAGACTTGTCTTGGGATCGACCTCGCCATGTGCTTCACGTAGGCGGCCACCGGCTCGGAGCTTCCTTAAGGCGATCCACCGAGGAGCAATCTTGGGGCCGCCCGGTGCGGCACCGTGAGCCTTGCGATCGGCAAGGCGGCTTCTTCGAACTCCTTCAACCGGGCCCGCAATGCCTCGCAGCTCTTCGTTCAACTTTCGCAAGGATTTGTAGCGCGGACGAGATCTCGGTCGAAGCAATCCGGAGCTCCATATGCTTTTCGCACTCGAAGGCGAGTTCTTTGTAGTCGAGCTCGAGTACCGGCGGGCTTCTTGCTCCCGTAGAAGAGGTTCTTCATGCTCGTCTTCGAGGCCTTCACCGCTCCACCCGGCCCTCAAGCTCGCAACACGACAAAGCAGCGGCCGGGTCAAGGACTTCTCGACCTCCAACAAGTACCCGACCGGGGCCTGGGCCGGCGTACCTTTGTTCTTGTTGCGGAGGCCCTTATTCTTCCGCACCAAGTCGTCGCCCTTCGCCCGCAACTCTTGGACGTCGTTGTGATATTTGGCGAAGGCGGCGTTGAGCTTCGATCGCATGGCGGCCGCGTGCTTCCGCGACTTCACAAGTTGCTCTTCTAGCGCCTCGGCTCGGAGCACCGCGTCGCCATAGCCTTGCAAAGCAGTTCGACTTGTTCGCGGGACGCTCCGCAACGTCCCGCACAAGACAACTCAAGTCACAAGAGTACTCAACGGAAGAGGATTGACTACTCGGAGGCTATGGTGACTTACCTTCATCCACCGCTCGGCTTGACGGATCGCCTCCCGATGCTTGGCCACCGTCGCCGCTCAATGAGATCGTCCGCAAGCGGCTCTATCCCGCCACGACTACTCGTGGTGGCCTCCGTCATCGGCGCGCAGCGAATGGGCCTCGCGTCCCGGATCTCGGGGAGCGGATATCCACCTCCGCAGCAACTCCGGCGACGTGGTGACCGCCTTTCCCCCGCGGACTTCTCGACGACCTCCTCCATGGGCTCGGGGGCTCCTTCGGCCAGCCCTCCGGGCCTCTCGGTGTCAACCTCTCGCAACGGCACCCCCGCAGGGATGTCGCCACCTCCGGCCTTCGCCGCCCGTCAAAGAGACGACAAGAGCATCGTTGCCTACGACTACTCCTCAAAGAGCCTTATAGCTTCAAGAAGGGTACTCACCTTCGACTACGCCGGCCTCCGTAGCGGCGCCTCGGCGCCCGGTGGCTCGCCGCGGCCCGGATAGCGGGAGCAGGCCTCCTCGGCCGGGCGCGCGCGTCTTCCTCCGCCACCGCCGAAGAGGGCTCATCTCCCTCCCGAGACAAATCCGTGGACTTCCCCGTGGAAACATTCACAGATGGTCGTCGACCAACATCGACTACCGCAACAAGTACTACTCGGAAGGATACGGTACTTACAAGTTCGACCGGGACAATTGTCACGGCCGGAGCACCGAGGATGCCGGCGATATTGACCGCTCCACCCTCGGTGGGCACCTCCTCCGACGCCCCCGCGGCTACCGCCTCCTCCACGGCAGCGGTGGCCGGCGCAGCGGGTCTCCGCGCCCCCGATGCCTCCACCTATTCAACGGCGGCGGCTATGAGTCCCGTGCTCCCCGAGGAGCCGGGGGCCGGCGCTCCACCGCGCCGGGATTTCCTCAACGGGGGGGGGCCGGACTACGACTTCCACCGGCTCCCCCACCGTGTCCCACACGCCCTCGTCGCCCTCTTCGACGGGCTCCGCCGGCGGCACCTCCCGCATACAAGGGAGACTAATCATCAAGCAAACGAACTCGTACAACGGGTGCTCGACAACTCGTTCAAGACAACTTACCTCTTGAGGCGTGGTCTCCGAGACCTTGAGCTTCTTCGTCACCCGCTTCCTAGCGGGGTTGCGCGGCTTCCTTGGCGGCGCGGCCGTGCTAGCCTCCGTGCCAGCCGGGGGGTCTTGCACCGAGGAACATGAGGCAAGCCCGGGCGGCTAAACCTCGACCGCAGCTGGAAGCGGTCCTGCAACGTCTCTTTGTTGTCTTCGTCGTCGTCGGTGGTGTTTTCCACAACGACGGTGTCATCGCCTTCACCGACTTCACGCCGCTCCTTCGCCTTCCCCTCCATCGGGATCTCGATTCCGCTCGGAGGTGGCTGCGGCTCGGAGATGAACTTCTTCAAGTCATCCTGCAAGACACGAATACGTCAGTGCGACTACACCAAGTAATCACTACTCGACTAGGGGAGTACGACTACTCACCTCCTTGGGCGGGCGCGCGGCGGAGTACTCCTGGACAGGGCACGCCATGTACGGCGGCATGTCTTTGAAGATCCGCGACAATATCTCGACGATGTCACCGTCGTCCGGCTCGCCTCCCGCATCCGCGACGTGTCGTCGTCGCCGGTGTACTCGAAGCCTAGGGTGTCTCGAGCCATCAACGGCTGCACCCTCCGCTTCATGAAACTGAAGGCCACGTGCTCGGCCCTCAGTCCCGCCTCCCTGAGCACCTTGATGCGTGCTAGCAGCTCGGGGAGCTGGATCCCTTCTTGCATGGTGGGCTCCGTGTTCCACCATTCTCTGTGCCTGGGCTGCCGTCCGCTCGGCTTCGGCAGGCCGGGGTGGTGGTTCGTGATGTAGAACCACCTGGTCTTCCAATCTGTGTTGGAGTTGACAAGCTTGTATGCCGGATATTGCTCCGCGGCGTCCTCCCTCACCGGGATGCCGCTCCTCCGACTACCCCCGCGGTTGGTGGCACTTGGCCGCGGCTTGACGCGAAAGAACTTCCGAAAAGCACCCAATGTGGCTTGATCCCAAGGAAGGCTTCGCGAAGTGCACGAAGACCGCCGTGTGGAAGATGCCATTGGGGTTCGTGTTCGTGTACTCGATCCCGTAGTACCCGAGCAGCCCCTTGAAGAAGTCGCCGGTCGGGAGCGCAAGCCCGCGCTCCACGAACCGCGCGAACATTGGGATCTCGTCTTCGCACTTCTCCATCGGATATGGATCTCCCGCCGGCGGATCTCCACATGTCGACCCCTTTCTCCCTGATGAACCCGCCGTTCACGAGGGTCGGCAGATCCTTCGTCTTCGCTTTGGACTTCTTCCACTCGCGGCTTGGATCGCCCCGCGGTGGAGACATGGGCGGCGCCGCTCCGTGGCGGCCGCGGTGGCCTCTTCGCGGCCCCTCTTCTTCCCGGCGGCCTTCGATGTCTTCGATGGTGACGGATTCATCCTCCAAGTGCAAGGTGTCTTCACGCGCATTCGCTCGGGGGCTACCCTAAAAAGCTTTGGGTGGCGGCGCACTTGAATCTACTACGGCGGTAGCAAGCACCGGGAGTGGATTTGCTTCGTATGCAAACGGAATGGCTGCAGCTCGAATGGGTGAAAAACCCTAAGGGTTTTGGCTTCTATTTATAAGCCAAACCGGCTCCACAACGGCGGCCGGATAAGTCCACGCGCGGCCGACTCGCCGGGCCGTGCATGACCCTTCGTATTATACTAGTCGACGCGCCTCACCTCGGGGGCTCGGCTACTTCTACTCGGCTACCCGGGGAAGCGGCTAGTCTCAAGAGCATCTCAGGACACATTCTTCAAGATGACCCTTCAATTCGAGAGGAAGTACTCGACTCAAGGCTCGGGGGCTCCGTGCCACGTGTCCTTCGGTTTTTTCTCTCCGGATTTTTCGGGATTTTCTTGCCAAGACTTCAAATGGACCCTCAGCCAGAGCCTCGCGGCTCAACCTAAGGCTCGGGGGCTACTCCATATGGAGTGCGATTTTGCAAATCGCACCTCCATATTAGCTCCGGCTTCAAGACAAGACAGCATTTTTTGAAGACCTTCGAAGGCAGTTTTCGAGGACGCTTGGGACTACTCGAGAAGACTTCAAGATTGCTCAAACATCACCGGAGTACATCCCGGCCTCGGGATGCTTCGATTACTCTTGAGGACTTTTGACTTGTAGCACTCGGGGACGCTTGAGGACTACTCGTTAAGGCCTTCAAGATTACTTGAAGCTATCCTTCTCGACTACAAAGTACTTGGGGGCTTGTCGTATGGACCTCCCTGGGCCCACTACCTCGGTGGGTACTAGGACCGACTACTCGGTGGGCCCCTGGGACTACCCGGCTTGCGCTACACGGCATCTGAAGGCGTGGAGCACAAGGACTACACAGACTAGTACTCTCTCCCTACTCCGACTTGTAACCCCGCCTCCCGACTATATAAGGCGAGGCGTGGACCGATCTCTAGCATCCAATCCCCTCTCATACAACTCATGGCGCACCATTGCACCATCTTGTAATCGTGCCCTATCAATCCGTAGCTACGCAAAGACAGACGTAGGGTATTACGCACCTCGCGGCCCGAACCTCGTCTAAATTGTGTGCCACGTGTCTCTTCCTTCAAGTTACCGATCTCGGCGAGTCACATTCATCTACTTCGGGTACTCCCCGTAGTAGGTTGCCGGTCTAAAACACCGACACTCATATATTAGAATAATGATCGAGGATCATGTTTGAACATCCTTCTCCAAAACCTAATAGGAAAATATGAGAAAGGATTTATGTCTTCTTAAAAACTCTTATAGAGAAAACAGAAGATATGACATAGAATATGTCTTGTATATCACCCTTAAAACCTTAATGGAAAAATTAGGTGATATAAGGTATGGTCTTGTATTGTTGTTGCCTCATTAAAAACCTTTTATGAGAAACCTTGTGAGGAAAAACTCATATAGGAAAAAGAGTACACTAATCAGATGATTATTTATATAGGTTATATGAAAGAGAGTCACCCCCTGATTCTTGCAAATCTTTAAGTTGTCTCACACCAATTCCAAAAACATATTTCGGAATAATGATGTTGGTAATGATTTTGTGAATAAATCTGCAAGATTATCACAAGATTTAGTTTGCAAGATTTCTATCTCTCTTACCTTTTGTAATTGATGAGGATAGAATAATTTAGGAGCCATATGTTTTGTAAGATTAGTCTTTATATAACCTTCTCTCATTTGTGCAATACAAGCAAGCATTATCTTCATACATTATGGTAGGGTTCATGATTGAACTTATACCACATGATCGTTGTATGTGCTTTATCATTCGCGAAGCCACACACATTCACGTGATGCTTCAAATAATGCAATTATTTCGGAATGGTTTGTGGATGTGGCTATTAGAGTCCGTTTTGATGACTTCCATGAAATAGCCGTTCCACCATGTAAGAATACAAAACCCGTCCGAGATCCGGCTTCATGGGGATCGATAAATAGCCGCATCCGAGTATCCAATTAATGTTTTATCTTGGTTAATTTTGTAAAATAATCCAAGATCTATTGTGCCAATGAGATATCCGAAGATATTCTTAACTCGGCCCAATGGCGATGTGTTGGAGCAATACGTATCTAGCTAGCAAGTTTATCTCAAATGCAATATCGTGCCTACTACAATTTGCGATATACATCAACGCCCCAATGGCACCGAGATATGGAACTTCGGTCCCAATACCTCTTCATTTTCACCTTTAGGTCTGAATTGATCTTTATCAATTTCAAGAGAGCGGACGACCATAGGTGTTTTAGATGGATATGATTTATCCATATTGAATTTCGTAGAATCTTTTGGATATAAGCGGCATCGGTGTACTAAAATCCCTGTTGGGAGATGCTCAAGTTGTAAACCCAAGCAAAATTTGGTTTTACCCAAATCTTTCATTTCAAATTCCGTCTTAAGATGGTTGCGTGTTTCATCTATATCTCGTTGAGTTCCAATGATATTAAGATCATCAACATATACAGATATAATACAAAATCCAGTTAAGGATTTCTTGATGAATACACATGGGCAATCATCATTGTTGGAAAAACCCTTCTGAAGAAGGAATTCCTTTAGTCGGTTGTACCACATTCTTCCCGACTGTTTTAAGCCGTATAATGACTTTTGAAGTTTTACACAATACATGTTGCGTGAATGATTCTTGTTCGGGATATCAATTCCTTCCGAACTTTCATGTATATATCCGAATCAAGTGACCCATATAGATATGTCGTCACTACATCCATGAGATGCATGGATAGACCTTTTTGTGCTCGCCAATGATATTAGATATCGGAATGTTATACCACTCATAACCGGAGAATATGTTTCATCGAAATCGATGCCGGGTTTCGCGTGAACCCTTGTGCTACAAGCCTCGCTTTGTATCTCACCACCTCGTTGTTTTCATTCCTTTTACGGACGAAAATCCATTATGATCCCACAGAAAAATATGACGAGGAGTAGGTATCACCGCGGAGAATACCTCTCGTTTCTTGAGCGAGTCTAATTCCGCCTTGATTGCTTCCTTCCATTTGACCTAGTCGGAGCGCTTGATGCACTCGTCATGGACTTAGGTTCTAGATCAATGCGAAGTTCACTTGAAATCTTAGTGGCAAAGTAAATGTCGACATTTGTAGTCTTTCTATTGTATGATTCTCCGTAATCAATATAATTAATGGAAATTTCTTGTACCCCTTGTGACTCATCATGATTTCCCACAACGATAGAGTCCGGGTCTTCCGATGTCCTAGCATTTATATTATTTTGTGCACTTGTTCTAGGCATGTGATGTATCCGTTGAACATCCATATTATTTGGATTTATAATATCCAATTGGTGTCTATCAACTTGATGTTGATCCGCATTTACCGTTGTGGAAGTGACCTTACTAGTTTTCCGCGGAGGCTTTTGTATAGCCTTATCCTTTGTTACGATACCTCTCCCCCCTCTTATTTTGATTTGGGAGTTCTTGAGTAGGAATCTCTACTCTTTCCGGTACATTTGCGGTAGGATTATGTGATTTTGTGACACCCTTATAATCGTAAATGCTTCTGGCGCATTATTCGCAATGTTTTGCAAATTGATAATTTTCTCGAACTTCACGTTCGGATTCTATTGTCTCCCCCTAATGCCGGGAAATTGTCCTCATCGAAGATGCAATCAAAGCATACCGGACAAGAATAAATCCCCCGTAAGGGGTTCGGGGTATGTTGACGGTTAATAGTTGTATCAAATTTCGTTTATGACTTGCAAGCGGACAAGTCTCCCGTCGTAGTCAAGGGACCCTTCTTCCCTCGAGTGGTGAACCCAAGTTATCGAATCCGTGGAATAAATGTGTGACGCAAAACTTAATCTAATAAAGCCAAGTAACTTCAATCTTCGGTAAAAGAAACCCTAATGCATCTAGGTAAAAGACATGAAACTAATCTAATCTACTAAAGACAAGGAGAAAACAAAGTAAGATTGGGTAGATAAACCGATCTAGAGGGATCGGGGTAAGCCTTTTGTTGAAGTTCCAAGCAAGAGAAGAAGTAGCAAATCGAATCTTAATAGAAGCCTCTTTAAATCGTGGTTTCCCGTCCAAATCCGAAAACATCCTCCTTTCGGAACCCCCGTTTTGTCACAACGTATCCCTACTCATGCGGGGAGCTTAGGGCGAGTCAAAATACAAGTCGAGATTCTTTCAGAAGATCCGGCATGTACCTCTAGCCACCGCGGCTACAAGAACACCCTATGTAATCTATCTCGAGAATAGAATTGGAATAAGTAAAGCCGATCGAAAAACTAAATCTTCGAGGAAACACTTGATCGCTAGGAAAAGATTCAACTTGATAATTCAACTATAGCAATGATACATACACAAGATCACCACCGGGATCCTTCCTTGATCTTGCTTCTAGCTTCGGGAACTCCGACGTGGTCTTCCGTGCAAGGTTCCCACGTCGGCTAGGGAAACCCTAGTCAACTAGCTCGACCTCTCCTCTCCGAGATGGTGTCCCTTTCTTCTCTACTCCTCGGTGGCCGATGACGAATTGTATCACGCGTGGCTCTCGTTCGTGGGGGCTATAAATAGCCCGATTGGCGGCTAGGGCAAAGGGGAGCCTCACCGGGCCTTGGACAGGGCCGGGCCGGCCGGCTCGGGCCGGCCGGCCGGGCCCATCCGGGCCCAGCCCCGAGGCCTCCTTTTCTCTACGTCGGTTCCCTTGCTTCCCGGATGTTTCCCCCTTCGCATGTAGGTCCATGTCTTGCAAGATTCGAAGACTTTTCCGGTCGGGTCCTCGGAGTTTGTCGTCTTCTCGGATCAAGTCCCCGGCTTCTTGGAGTTAAGTTTGCTTTATTGCATGACTTGTACGGGGCTTCAAGGTCTTGTCATAAGGTGCTTGATGAACTTATCCCGAAAGTCTTGCTTTCAACGCTAAAACCCCGCATAAACACTAAACTCCAAAACTCGACATGCACACGTGAACTTGTTATACCACGGGGGTTAGTACCAATGGATAAGGTATAAAACTTATGCAAACACCGAAGGTAAACTCATGACTAGGTTGATTGATTTTCACCGTCAACATCTCCCCCATGCTTAAACCTTGCTCGTCCTCGAGTAAGCCTTCGATGGATATCATCGTTGCCAAACAATGTTTAAATCTTGCACTTGATCATACACGAGATAACATAATGCTCTCAAAATTTTAATTCATTAAAGTTCCATAATGTACTAGCCTTCGTCTCTACGGAGGGTAGATTCTTATTAAGCTTATCCCACAAGTATTAACATGCTCACAAAGTTTAAATAGATCTCGAATTTTTGAAATAAAGAACGAGATAAAGAAAAGCTAAACTAAGTTCACAAATTTAAATCATGTTGCATGTTGCTCATGACTCTCATCTCGCTTGTCTCTCAAGCCTATATATTCTACTCCTTTCCCTCTCATAACATATATGCGTGGTAGGCTTTATATGGAGCTTTGGGAAAGTTTAGTCCTAACAAGATTTTATAAATGAGGTGTTGTCAAAACAAGACAAGCTTCTCATTGTCTTACCGAGACTTGTCAAAAAGGTCATTGGAAAATAATGTTAAATCAAGGAGGGGAAAGAGAAAAATACACACACTTTAGATGAGTGGACATGTGCAAATGGCAAAGAGTGATCCCGAGGCACAAAGTCCTCGTTATCGGATTGCACATGGTTGGAAAATGAGAATGGATCTTTTAAACTTGAAGCCTTAAATGCACTTTTAGAGAACCGAGGAGTTCACTTTACGCATACTCATATTTTTTCTCTTTCTCATATTTCTCATTCTTTTCTTTCTTTCTTTCTTTCTTTCATTCATTTCATTTTTTTCTTGTGAGACTTTCACCTTGGAAGTCACGTACATCGCCTTTGAATTTTCTTTCATTGATTATTTTTTTAAATTGCTCCCTATGAACTCTAAAACTGCACCGTACCTACCTCCTCCCCCATGCTTAGATGTTGCTCATCCTCGAGCAAAGAGGCGATAAATAAGGTAGGTACCGGAAATATTTTTCCTTTGGAAAGATACTTGAAATCTTCAATGTTGGCACCGTCTTGCGATCTTCCTTGAATTGATGATCCATTCTCAATGATAAGTTGTGGTCAAGGAGGTAATCACAAAAGATGATATTTGGTTTTAAGGGTGGATATCCGGCGAGGTTTGTGAGATCTCCAATGTGGGGGTACACAATGCACGGATAAAAGGCTAGCAAAAAGATAGATACGCAAAAACGGAATGACCAAATCTTCTTAGTCTCGGGCCGAGAAATCATGGCCTGCAATAACTCACTCAAACATAAATCTTGTACACTAAGGTTGATGCACTCAAATATATATTAGGCTTTGGATAGGTTGAGCAACACACAAGTGATATTTATGACAAGGTTAGCGATATTTTTGAGCATAAAAGACATCTTTAATCTATTCATAACTTGAGAGCACATAAAACACTATGGGTCTTTATTTTAATCATAACCTCCGCTGAAGATTAAGCTAGCATTTAAATAAATTCAGATTCGTATTTTAAGAGAGCACTAGCTTAAACATGCATAGATCAATTACAAAGATAAACAAAGCAGCAATTATAATCATATATCATCATGGCACAAATTTTTGTAACTTTTCCAATGATATAATCAAGGTGGTGTCTTTATTAATGATGATATCAAGTTGAAATACAAACTGAAAATAAACAAACATGCTTGCTGAAATTTAAATAAAAGCAGAAAATATTACGCAAACACACATAAACAAAAGCTGAAAATTACAGAGAAAAAGAAAAGAAAAGAAAACTAAAGTTCCTAAATCTTCTAGTCCTACGCCGGTGGTTGGTGTTGATGATCTTGATAATAATAACCTTGCTCATAATAGGATTGGACATTCCCTCCGACGAATTGATTTGGCTCCACTAGGTGAAGGCGTCCAAGCTCATAGGCAATATTTGCATTGCCTTCACCAAGTTGAGCTGCGTTAGCTTGGATGGCTGCGATGTTTTGGGCGTTTCTTGCAGCATACCCTCCAATTATGGCCATGCTTTGTTGTGGTTGGGGATATTGTGCGTAGGGCTCCGCGAAGTTAGCGTTGGGCACCACATAGTTTGGTGGGGGTACCGGTGCACCCCCCATGCTTGCTCTTGTGGCCCTTCGTATAACCTGGCGGAGGAGGGATCCCGCCGAATGGTTGCACATTGGGTTGTGCTTCACTCGCTTGTGCGGAGGATGTTCCCTCCTCTACGATTCTTCCTCTTTTGTTCTTCCTTGCAGGGACAAGGAGTCCCTCTTCCAACCAATCTTCCCTCCCTTCGGTGAAAAGCCTAAGCTCCTCATCGAGAAGGGGTAGGTTCACTATGGCCAAACGATAACCTCCTCTCTCATCTCCACTAATGTATTTGCCTTGCCGCAAATACTCAATGCCGAGAGAGGTACCACGCAAAAGATGGTCGGGGTTCCTTGCGATCCCCGGCCGTAAGGAGAAGGCCAACATGGAGAGGTAACACCCCGAACCGATTTGTCCCGCCCCGATGTTGCTTCACAACACCAACGGTTGATCATGAGGTAAGAGGGGTCTATTGGCTGCCCGGAAATTAAAGCCAAGTAGAGCCAATTCAACTCCGTGTCGGTCACCTTCCTCTCCTTCATCCTCCCCAATACCCTCTTGCACATCCAAGAGTGAAATATCCGGATAATGGGGTTGAGGATGCAATTGCGTTGTTGATGGGATTCTCCGGAGATCATATTCCAAAATCCCGCTAACATGCCGGGTGGCACGTCAACTTTCTCCAGAGCTCCCTTGTGGAATCCAAGTAGCTCCCTAACATGCTCGTAGGAAACCACTTGTTGGACTCCCTCCAAACGGAATGACAAGCTTTGCACCCCATCATCAAGGATAGGTGCAATGGTCATTAAAATTTCCAAGGCGAACCCCTTGTGGGTGTCCGCCGATACTCCGTTGGAGAATTGCACCCATCCAAGGTGCCCCGAACATGTAGTATATGTCGTTGCCAAAACCCAAGGTGTAGAGTGCTTGGTCGTCGAATTCGACGTTGGGCACAAGCCTCTTCTCAAGATGAGAGAGCCTCTCCTCCTCCTCCGACGACAAGATGATGAAGCCGTACGAAGAGTATATCGGAGTGTAGGTGGCGCGGTCGAACGGGTCGATCATCGTGGTGGCGCGGGCTGCTCCTCCGAGTGCCCTTGAGGTTCGGTAAACCTCATGGACGTGCTCCTTGCAGCCCTCATACCACCAAGGAGGAGAGCATTGTTCCTCCTCGGTGGTGCCATATCCGTCTCCATGCTCGGGGGAGACTCGGAAACCGCGTGCCTCCTCGAAGACGTCGTTGATGACGGCTTGGATGACAACGAACCCTTCTTCTTGGAGAAGAGACTTGTGGTTTTCTTCCACATGATTGCTGCACTCTTTTCTTCTACTAAAACTCCGGGTTGCAACGGTAACTAGGCACTAAAACTCTTACTTCGGATGTGGACTTCGAGTGGATTAAGGATGTGGATTTTTTTGAGCTATCAAGCGTGGGAAGGTTGGCTATGTCTACGGAGGTTTTGGGCACACAAACTTAAACACACAAACAAAGGAAGGAGATGGAGCTTGCCTGCAAAAAACGGGAGCCGGGGGCTCCTTAAATAGGGTAGGCCGGCCGGCCCGGGCCGACCGGCCCGGGGCCTCGGTGCACCTCCCCGCCTCGTCTTTCTTCCAAAGACGATCATTTCGCCTCCGCAACTTTCCCCGCTCGCGTGCTCCACGAGTTGCACCGCCCAAACGCTCTCGTCCACTCCTTTTCTTGCATTATTGGTCCTTCCACTTGATGCTTCATGCTTTGGGTCATGTCCATGCTCCCTAGCTCCACTTGCTTCACATGCCACCATGAAATTCCTGCAAAGTTGATGCTTGCTGCCCACCATGCTTGTCCTTTGCATGTGGAATTGGTGAAAGTTGATGAAAGGGAATCCAATGGTGCATGCATGATTAATTCAAACTAGATTGCCTCCATTAAGGTATGTTTAAGGTTAAGCACTCCTCTAATTCGAAATTTAAAATATTTTTCAGAGCCATGCAAGAGCTCAAACATAATTTTAGAGAAGTTTTTAAACCATTAAAAACAAATGTAAGTCGAAAATATTTTCCGACTATGTTGATTTCGGTCTCACCGGTATAGTTTGCCTTCATCGGTTGAGAGCAAACTTTTCCCGCTTGATCATGGGGGCATAGGTTTAGGTTCTAACTTTGGATAAATAAGAGATATTTTGAATAAAACAAAATTAGATGAGGCTTAGAAAAATTCTAATCCTAGAGAAACCAAGGATATTGATTTTTAAACCAACCAAAAGTTTTGATTTCTAGGTTCACGCGAGTTCTACCACGTGCTGAATTTTATTAACATCTAGATATAAGTCGTGGCTCTACTCGTGTGGTTTTAGCATGAAAAATAAGTCAACCTCAGCACCATAATGAGGGTGAAAGGTTGAGTTAGGTTCTGAAATTATTTGGTTGAGGTTTCTCGAAAAGAATCAAACAAGCACATAGGAGGGTTCATGCAAAGGGTCTATGGTAAAGCAAAACATTCAATCAAGAATTATGTCTCTAATATTATTCAACCACTTATAAGTCTAATGTCTTTGCGTAATAAAACTCAAAACTAAATTATTAAAAAGACTCGAAAAACCCGGAATCGGGCTCCCGTAGCTTATTCTTGACTCGACGAAACGGGTTGCCTCCCGCCTAGCGCTTCATTTATAGTCTATAGCTAGACTTCTCCACTTGATTACTCCGGATCAACGCTCTTTGCGGGTGTTGCAATCTTGGGTACCCACTTCCGCACCATCTTGGGCACGGGCTTGTCTTCCAGCCTTAGTCATTTTTTTGGTCTTCACGGGCGGCTTCTCTTCCTTTGTCTTGACGGATGCAACACCTTCTTTGATTTTCTTTACGTTCATTTTTTTGGCTCCTTCTTCTTTTTCAGCCCTTCCGTTTGCTTTGGTTCTCCCTTCACTCCAATCATGTTGCATGCCTCGATTCTTGGACGGAACTCGGAAGGAACTCCTTTCTCCGTTGATATCGAACATGATCTTCCCCTTGCCAACATCAATAGTAGCTCCCACGGTCTTGAGGAAAGGCCTCCCAAGGATGAGCGGCGGCTTCTCCCTCTCTCCCATCTCGAGCACAACAAAGTCGACGGGGATGAAGTGGTGTCCGACCTTCACAGTACATCTTCAAGCAATGCCCAAGGGATAGCGAATGGAGTTATCTCCCAACTCCAAACATATACCCGTAGGCTCCATTGGTAGGCGTAGCTTCTCGAACACATCCCTCGGTATGACGCTCACACTAGCTCCAAGGTCGCATAACGCCTTCTCGAAGTTGAAAGAACCAACCAAACATGGAATAGTAGGGCACCGGGGTCCTTTTGCTTCTCTAGCCCATTAGCAATAGCGGCACTACACTCCTCGGACATCTTGACATGATCTACCCCGAGTGTTGCTATCTCATATTTATTTGCAAGTATGTCTTTAAAGTAACGAGAATATGTAGGTACTTGTAGGGCATCTAGTAATGGCATGTTGATGCTAAGTCTACGCACAACTTCCACAAACTTCTCAAAGTGGTTGTCAAGTTTACCTCGGAAGTAGGGTGGCTTGAGTTGCGGTATCCTCATGTCTTTCTCCGCCATCTCAAATTCGGGTTCCTCGGTGACGATCCCCGTAACCTTCTCTTTAGCAACTCCTTCCACCTCGGTGGATGGTTTAAGCTTCCTTGCTCCCGCGGAACGTTCCGGATCTTCGGTCTCCTTCCCCCGAACGTGTTTGAATGGCCTTCGCCGATTCGGGACTTTTGGGTTGTCCTGGAAGCTTCCCTTCATCATTAGTGAGGCGCCCCGCAAGTTGTCCAACTTGCGTCTCGAGCATCTTCATCATGTTGAGCACTTGATGATTGGAACTTCCGACCTCCGTCACTTTGCTATCGATGTTCTCCAACACCTTGTCTATGGTCTTGAACTTGGTGACGGTGTCCTTGTTGATCTTAGCTTTCTCATCCATGAACTCCTTCGATTGTATACGAAGCGGAACCACGTTAGGAATAGATGAGCTTGCATTAAATTGAGGCCTACCTTGCCCGTAGCGGAAGTTCGGCAATTCTCCCTTCCTCATGTAGTCGAGCACTTTGGCTTCCTCCGGACAATCTTTGCAGACATGGCCATACTCTCCACATTCTTTGCATGTGGACCTTGCTTCGACGGCCTTCAAGTCTTGAGCCTCTTTCTTTTCCATCTCCATATTCTCCAACCTCCTCATGAGCGAGTTGATCTTGCCTTCAAGTATGTTCTCCTTCTCCACTTGCAAGACTCCTTTGACGTTCCCCGTGGGTTGAACCGGATGTAGGCGCCCGGACGACGCCCATGTGTCATTATCCGCGACCTTCTTGAATAGAGTGAAAGCTTCCGTCGGTGTAAGTTCGATGATGGATCCTCCCGCCGATGCATCGATGATCGTCCTTGACGCCATGGTGAGTCCTTGATAGAACTTTTGCACGAGGTCTTCCTTCGAGAACTTGTGATGTGGAACCACCCGAGTGTACTCGTTGAAGCGCTCTAATGCCTCCGAGATAGTTTCCATAGGATATTGAACAAAGGTGGTAATCTTATTACGCATGCTTTGAGTTTTACCCGATGAGTAGTATTCCTTCATGAAAGCCTTCATCAACGTGTTCCAATGTTGCACCGTCTCCGCCGGTTGAGAGTGGAACCATTGCAAAGCCTTCCCGAGTAGTGAGAACAGAAAAAGCCTTGCCCTCATTTGATCTTGAGTCACCCCATCCATGTTGAAAGTCTGACATAGTTGAATGAATGCTTGGAGGTGAAGGTTCGGATCCTCTTTGCCGGTGAAGGGTGAATGTTGCACCATGCGGATTGTTGAGGTCTTGATCTCGAACGGTCTTCCGATCTCCTCAAGGTTCAAGATTGGTAGGTCGATGATGTCTGGGGTGCATAGCTCCCCAATCTTGCGTTCTTGCGGTGGTTGGTCACCCATCGGTGGAAGTCGATTCTCCCGAGGACTTTGAGGTAGTGAATTCTTCGGAGATTCCGCGATCCTTTGTCTTCCGACTCCGAATCTACAAAATCCAACTTTTTAGGTTGATGTGCTTCGCGTCTCCTTAGCTTCGTAAAGTTTTTCCGGATCATCCACAAAATTATCGGGTTTGTTGGAGAGGTAGCCGTCCATCTCCTGTTAGGGTTAGCAATAAACAAAGTATGCAAAAACTAGAAAGTAAAAACAAATCTATAAAAACTAGGGTTAGACAAACTAAATTAGATGTATTTTGAGGATGACCAAAATTTAGTAGATGCAAAAAGAAAAACAAAACGAAAACTGAAAATTACAAAAAGGCAATAAAAAAATCAAATCTTGATCACTTGTTCCCCGGCAACGGCGCCAAAAAAGGGGCTTGTTGACGGTTAATAGTTGTATCAAATTTCGTTTATGACTTGCAAGCGGACAAGTCTCCCGTCGTAGTCAAGGGACCCTTCTTCCCTCGAGTGGTGAACCCAAGGTATCGAATCCGTGGAACAAATGTGTGACGCAAAACTTAATCTAATAAAGCCAAGTAACTTCAATCTTTGGTAAAAGAAACCCTAATGCATCTAGGTAAAAGACACGAAACTAATCTAATCTACTAAAGACCGGAGAAAACAAAGTAAGATTGGGTAGATAAACCGATCTAGAGGGATCGGGGTAAGCCTTTTGTTGAAGTTCCAAGCAAGAGAAGAAGTAGCAAATTGAATCTTAATAGAAGCCTCTTTAAATCGTGGTTTCCCGTCCAAATCCGAAAACATCCGCCTTTCGGAACCCCCGTTCGTCACAATGTATCCCTACTCATGCGGGGAGCTTAGGGCGAGTCAAAAGACAAGTCGAGATTCTTTCGGAAGATCCGGCGTGTACCTCTAGCCACCGCGGCTACAAGAACACCCTATGTAATCTATCTCGAGAATAGAATTGGAATAAGTAAAGCCGATCGAAAAACGAAATCTTCGAGGAAACACTTGATCGCTAGGAAAAGATTCAACTTGATAATTCAACTATAACAATGATACATACACAAGATCACCACCGGGATCCTTCTTTGATCTTGCTTCTAGCTCCGGGAACTCCGACGTGGTCTTCCGTGCAAGGTTCCCACGTCGACTAGGGAAACCCTAGTCAACTAGCTCGACCCTCTCCTCTCCGAGATGGTGTCCCTCTCTTCTCTACTCCTCGGCGGCCGATGACGAATTGTATCAAGCGTGGCTCTCGGTCAGGGGGCTACAAATAGCCTGATTGGCGGCTAGGGTAAAGGGGAGCCTCACTAGGCCCCGGACAGGGGTGGGGCCGACCGCCCGGGCCCATCCGTGCCCGGCCCCGAGGCCTCCTTTGCTCTACGTTGGTTCCCTTGCTTCCGGATGTTTTCCCCTTCTGCATGTAGGTCCATGTCGTCAGTTTCTCTCCGAATTGGACACAACTCCTTGTCTTGCAAGATTCAGCACTTTTCTGGTCAGGTCCTCGGAGTTTGTCGTCCTCTCGGATCAAGTCCCTGGCTTCTTGGATTTAAGTTGGCTTCATTTCATGACTTGTACGGGGCTTCAAGGTCTTGTCATAAGGTGCTTGATGAACTTATCCCGAAAGTCTTGCTTTCAACGCTAAAACCCTGCATAAACACTAAACTCCAAAACCGACATGCACACGTGAACTTGTTATACCACCGGGGTTAGTTCCAATGGATAAGGTATAAAACTTATGCCAACACCGAAGGTAAACTCATGGCTAGGTTGACGGATTTTCACCGTCAACAAGGTACTTAATGATTGACGGTGATTTGTACCCTACATATATCTCCAATTTTCTATGGGGGGCCCATTGATGTACGCTACGGCGGTGATATCGGTACGTATACAGCGCAACCGAATTTTCGCAGATGGGAAATACTTGGTTGATTTCCATGTACTAACTGCAACGGGGAAACCGTGTTGTATGCGTAGGTCTAATTTGAATCAAATCAGCGGCGTGTAATACCGCATGACCCCAACATGATGTTGGTAGTTTGCAATTCTGTAGTAATGGTCTAGCAATTAATTTTATTCTCTTGATAAGAGATTCGGCTAATCCATTTGTGTATGTACATATGGAACAGAATGTTCCACATTTATGCCTAGAGCCATACAATAGTCATTGAAGGCATGCGAAGTAAATTCAGCGGCATTGTCCATCCTGATGGTTTTGATAGCATATTCAGGATGATGTGCTCTTAATTTGATAATTTGAGCAATAAACCTTGCAAAAGCATGGTTTCTTGTAGATAATAAACATACATGGGACCATCTAGTAGATGCATCAATAAGTACCATGAAGTACCTAAATGGTCCAGCTTGATGGATGTATAGGACCACAAATATCTCCTTGAATACGTTCAAGAAATTGTAGTGGTTCAGCCTTTATTTTAAGATAAGAGGGTCTTAAAATTAATTTTCCCGTGGCAAATGCAGTGCACACAAAGTCTGATGGCTTGGGAAATTTTGAAGTGTTTAATTTGTGACCAATTGAATTGCCGATAATTTTCCTCATCATCCCTATGCCGGGATGACCGAGGCAATCATGCCAAATCTTGAAGACATCAAGATTTTGAAAAATTACTTTGTATGCAACATGTTGTACGGGTTTGATGTACGTGTAATACAATCCTGATGATAGTGAAGGAATTTTCTCAAGCAGTCGCTTGTTATATCCTTCATGTTTAGTGATGAATAGATATTCATCTTTGTTGTCACTATTTGTTTCTACATGGAAACCATTGCGACGGATGTCTTTGTAACTCAATAAGGTACGAGTTGAATCGGGATACAGGAGTGCATCCTCAATTACTATTTGAGTACCCATAGGGAGAACTATTGTGGCTCGCCCTGAACCAACAATTATAGCATCGCGTCCCGCGATGGTTGTGACATTTCCTTTACTCTTTTTGAGAGTTTGGAAATATTTAAGTTCTCTCGAGTATGGTATTAGTTGTGCAATTATCCACCAAACAAAGTTCTTCCTCCATTTGGATTGTTCCCGTAATATAATCTAGAATGAGTAAAATAAATTATAAGGTTTGAACTCATAGATTATACAATACATACTTTATTCAATAATATTATAAGTAGCATATGTCTTACAATATTATGTGACAACAATTATTACAACACAATTATTACATAAATATGGCTATAGAACGAAGTTCTTTGAAACTATAGAACGAAGTTCTTGTCGGGGAGCATAAAACTAAGACATGTCTCCGAACACGTCATTGGATGGGCCATCCACAAGCATGTTGTCGGTATCGTCGATTCTATCGATCATCATGTCATTCGTGCCGAAGAATTCGTCCAACTACATTGGATCTTTCTCCTTGTTGTGTTCCGCGGGAACATCCTTGGAGCAACCAGCATCCGAAGTGTGAGTAGTGAAGTGTGCTTCAAACTTGTCCCCATGAACTTGCTTTCCAGCGTGCTTTTGGTAGAGATCAACCAAATGCTTAGCAGTGTGGCACTTTCTAGTTGTGTGATTGTGACAACCACACCTCCGACAAGCTTGAGAGTTGTCATGAGCATTGTTTTTCTTGAAAGTGTCTTTGTTGTTGCTAGAACCCTTGCCTTTCTTAAAATTCTCGCTTCTTCCATTTCCCCTTGAAATTCCTTTCGAATTTCTTGCCATTGAACTTTTTATTATTATTATTCTGAGCATTGAAATGAACTTCCGGCAGAGGTGCTGCACCCACAGGGTGCATTTGATGATTCTTTGTTAAGAGCTCATCATGCTTTTCTGCTTGGAGTAAATCATATATTAAGTCAGAATATTTAGTATACTTGTGGCGACGGTATTGCTGTTGCAATATCCTGTTAGCAGGGAGAAATGTAGATAGAGTCTTTTCTATCATTTCTGCATCATCCAAGGGTTGATTGCAAAATCGAAGCTTGGTACAAATCTTATGGACAACAGAATTGTATTCTGCAACCGATTTGAAATCCATGAGACGGAGTAGTGACCACTCCCGTCTTGCTTCAGGCAGAATTACGCCTTGTTGTTGATTATAGCGTTCTTTGAGAGAGTCCCAAAGTTTCTTAGGATCATCTTCCATCATGTATTCTGCTTTGAGGTCATGGTGGAGATGGTGTCGTAGAAAATGCAAGGCCGCAAACTTTTTTTGTCTCTCGGGATAGGATTTTGTGGATCGGGTTCATTAATTGTATTAATGAAACCTTTGGTGTTAGCACAATCTTGACATCCATAGCCCGGGTTAGATAATTACTACCATCGGCAGCAAGTTCGGTGAAGTCTTTATTGATTAATTTAGCCATTCTCCTACATGAAAGAACCATGTATAGGATTAATTTACCGATGTAATTTTGTGTTGTAAAAGTAGGCAAAATATATATGTAAGATGATTCTTACAAAATTAAGGTATATGATTTTTTTTAATTCCCGTAGGAATAAATTTGACTTGATAGTCATTTGTAGGAAATTTTGGATATACACTTTGAAGGTAATCATCATAAAGATGTAGATCTCACAATGATGAGCAAAAGCCGCCTAAAAGCGCGGATCTCGGGGCAAATAAGCTCTTAGTAAGAACTTATCGCAGCCGCCGCCTAGGTCACATCACCTTGTGTTATTCCAAATTATATGTATAAACCTTAACTTTAATTTTGCTTGATATTCTACATGATGTAGAGAATTGATTTTTAAACCATGCAAATAAAATAAATTGCATAAGAATTGTTCTAATACCTAGAAATGATCTGCAGATCATAAACATGAATAATTAATGCGGTAATTATAACATTTAAATTACATAGGTACATATACCGGATGGTACAAATAATATTGTTCGTCACAACATAAAATTACAGAACAATTCGAGGTCTAAAACATAAATATACAACAATAATAAGTCTGAATATATAAACGATAAAATCCTGAGGGCTACATTTAAGTTCAGGGGGTTTTTCTGGACTTTTTGAAAGTTCAGGGGGGTCCAACGGACTTCGAAAACAAAAGGGCCGTGCGGCCCGTGGGCCGGCTCGCCCGTGAATGGCCCGTTAAGGCATAGTGGCCCGGCCCGGCCCATGTCATGCCGCATAAAAGAGGGGAGGAAGGGGGTTGCGGTTAGGGTTTCCCTAACCCGCAGCCCGCCCCCATCCATGCCCGATGCGGGGACGCCGGTGCCTCCGGTGGCATTGCGCGCGTCGCCGGCCGCGGCGGCCGGCCGGCCGGGCCGGCCGGCGGTGTCCCCCATCGGCGGACTCGCCGGTGCTTGATGCGGCCGGCCGCTCTTCTCTCCCCCCCCGTCCCTTCTTGGTGTTGTCCCGCCGCCCCGTTCGCCGACGTGCGCCGGCCGCCGGCGCAGCCGACCGTCGGTGGTTGAAGGCGGGGAGCCCCGGCGCACGGCCGGGCTCCGTGTGCCGCGCCGGATGCCGGGTGGCGGTCGACGGCCCCCCACGCGGCGGCCGAAGGGGCTTGGTGCGGCCGCGGCCGCCTCCTCGGTCGCCGGCGTCGAAGAAGATGATGGCGGGCCGCCGTCCTCGGAGAAGAACGGCGGGGCACCACGGCGAGCCGCCATGGTCCCGACCGTGAAGCTCGGGTGTGTCACCGTCGTAGGCCCGACGAGGCCGGGAGTTGAGGTGGCGGCCGTGAAGGAGGAGATGGCCGCCGGTCCGGCCTGAGGGCAAAATCCGGCGTTGCCGGTCGCCATCGTCGTCGTCTGCGCAGGTATGTTTAGGTCGGGGAAGACCCCAACACCTTCCTCTTGTGTTGCAGGGCGGCGAATGCGGACGACGAGGCGGCGGCGAGGTTGCTCCTCCGGAGGTGTTGGCGTCGGAAGACGCTGTGCCGCCGGTGATGGGCTGCGGGAGGCAAGTCCGGCGGTGTACGGCGGCGTGGAGGAGCGGTTGCTGCTAGCAGCCGGCGAAGCACGCGCGGTGGAGGGGAACGATGTCCACGGCGGCCACGGAAGCGGCGGCCTCGACCTCCACGTCGACCACGGCGACGGCCATGGCGTGCACCACGGGTACGGGAAGAAGCGGCGGCCTTGATTTGTTTTGATGAGGAAGACTAGATAGGTAGCAAATGCGTTTCTACTAGTCTAAATGGGGATTCGGGATCCATTTTTGCTAACCTTGGGAGGGATTGCGGCGAGAACGCCGGTGAGGCTTCTGGCCTCTGGTGTGCGTGCGTGAGTTGCTGAGAATAGCATGCGTGCGTGATAACGTGTTGAACAGTGAATGAATTGATTGATGGAGTGGGGGTGGACCCCACTATTTATGTACAAGGAAGGGGCACATAGGCACCCTTTGGGGTGGAATAGGCACCTGTACGGGAGAGACACACCCGTACAGTGTGTAGGTGCCTTTTCCCTTACATACTAATGAATATGTTAATTACATAATTAGGCTAATGATCAGCACTAATTATTTCTTAACAGGATTAAGCAGCCAAAAGTGTTGGAGACAAGTGCCATAACTGACTTTGAATAGTAAACTATATTTTGATGAATCAGCATAAGAGATTAGGAGATATTTTAAGTGCAAAAACTATCCTCATTAGTATGTTATTTGAATAATTGGAAAATCTGTTCCAGAACATATTTATTAGCTGCAGACACATGTGAAAGTTTTTTTTCGCTACATGCATGCATATATCAGCCGTTTCAGGATTTCACACCACGTTAAATTAACTTGTGGATTAGCTCACTTGGCGGTTTGTCACCAGCAACATGCACCGTCCATTTGTGTTTGGCACCCAGGCCCTCTACAATACAGGAGGTCCCTGGGGATAATTGGCTTCCTTTGGCAAAACATAGAGCCCCCGATCGACGACTGTGCACGGCCGGAAAGAACGTCGTACGAGCCCCATATCAAACCGATCGACGAGCAACCCCTCGCGCTAGCTGCTGCACCGGCGGGCGAGAGATCGTGAATTCTTGATGGCGGCGCCGCCGTCCCTCCCGGCGCCACCGCGGCCGGAGCCGACCGGAGGCATCGTTGAGCCGTTGCCGGTGGTGGGGCCGCATTTCTGCGCGCCTTACGTGGTGCAGCTGAACGTGGTGGAGCAGTTCGCCCTCCGAGAGGGCGACTTCACCATCACCGACACCAACGGCACCGTGGTGATCACGGTCAAGGGCGCCTTCATCAGCATCCACAACCGCCGCCTCCTCCTCGACGCCAGCGGAAATCCCCTCGTCCGCTTGCGGGAGAAGGTAGTATGTACGTAGCTGAAGAAAAGGGTAGGATCAGAGAAAAAAGATTGGTCAGTACTAGCTCTGGTTTTAAAAAGATTTCCATTTGTGAATCCATCTGTCACCATTCATTCATAATCATAACCCAACACTTTATTTCAATCGTTCTAATAGTTCTACCGTCTTCATGTCAATCGCCACTAAAACAAATTAAGAGAGCCTAAAGCTCTTGATAACTGGCTAATAGTACCAATTATCCAGCATCACTAACTAAGTTAGCAAAACGTGCATTGCCAGGTAATCAGTATGCACAACACATGGGAAGCGTACAGAGGGGACAGCACGAAATCAAGCGATCTGCTCTTCACCGCGAAGAAATCTTCGATCATCCAACCGCTGAAAACAGAGATGTACATCTACTTGGCTTCCAACACTTCACATGAGATATGCGACTTCAAGATGATGGCTAGCTTCAAAGAGAGGGCGTGCTCTTTCTACCTTGGCAACACCAACATCTTAATAGCTCAGGTAATCGAGTACAAGAATTTTGGTTTGTGTGCTTCTGACCATGCTCTGAAGATTTGTTGGAAGTTTGTTCACTCACAAGCAGTGTGCCATATCTGTTGTTTCTGCAGATGCACCGTGACCATAACGTCACGAGCCACGTGTTGGGAACGGATCACTATAGTCTTACCGTGTTCCCAAATGTCGACTACGTGTTCGTCTCGGCTCTTGTTGTGATTCTACAGGAGCTTCACACCGATAAAAATGACTGATGACGACCACAGGGATCCAAGCTAGCTAACTTCCATGATGATCCACCAGTTGCATATATGAATGTCATTTATGATACATATATATACAATCTTGTGTTCCTGTTTTTTTGCTAGTGTAATTTGTTAGTTCACGATTGTATGAACAATTCCGCAAAGATTAGTTCAAACTCATTTAATCATTAGTTATGCTCATGTATATGTTAATACATTTTTTTGGTTGGCAAATATTCAGTAATTGTTTGTTATATTACAGTGCTTGCTTTCTTCCTCTAGTATGCCCCCGGAGGCGCCGGCAGATGCTTTGCAACCTGATAAGTGATTCAGATTCACAACCTCATATTGACAATTCAAACTAGCCCATCAACTTGCTGGGCCTGCAAGGCTGCAATCTTCGTAACAGAATTGTTGTCATATTATTAATACTAGCATAGATGCACACAGTGGCGGAGCTGGCAGATTTTGACGCCTAAGGCCACTTAGCAAGGGCTTAAACCACTAATCTCAGTGTAGTCCACGGTAACCACAACAGCAATAGTCCATGTAACAGTCCAAAATCCAACAAACTTATTTAGCATTGATCTTGAGCATTGTTTACTAAAACAAAATTCCTGTGCATGTTTGAATATTGTTGCAATTTCAATTTAGTTTTGAACATAGTATAAGCACATGTCTTGTGAAGAAACTTTCTTTTTCTCTATAAGACACATGTTAACTTATATCAAATATCATGGTAAAATAATCCTTCCCAAAATGCGATTTTAGATGATTTTTCCCGGATTTTAGGACTCCATCTTGATGCCAAACAACTTATCCAAAAAGTCTAAAAATAGCCTTCCGGGAAAGAATTTTCCTTTCAAATCTACCATAGCTTTTCTTCTCGATTCAAGCAAAATGGGTTACCCATGATCTCTTCTATCAACACAAATTTTTGTGGAATTTTGGAGGCTTGGAAGATCAAGTTTGGAATTTGAAAAAAAGGAGAGAAGTTTCTGTCCACAACGGACGGACGGTCACAGACTGTCTGTGCGTGCCGCTGACTGCGTGTCGTGCGCGCACAGAAGCCGCGCCACGCGCCCCCATCGGGTCCCACCGACCTCTCCACCTCACCCAGCACCCTCCCCTCACCTTCCTCTCCTCAGACACTCCAGGAGCTCCCTCCCTCCCTTGCTTTCTTCTCCACCCAAGCCATGGAGAAGGAAATCATCTCCCCCACCAAATCCACCACCACCCTTACCGGAGTTTGTCGGAGGATCACTGGAGGACGTCGCCAACGAGCTTCCCCATCACCTCCTCCGCATATTCCTCGCCAGAGACCAAGGATAAGACCATTCCCCAAGCTCCTTCATCTTCTTCCCCAAGCACCATGGATGAACTCGACCCGATTTACTCCAATTCCGCCCTACACCAACAAGCGGCCTATTGCTCGTGCTCTACTCATCGCCGGTGAGCTTCCCTCACCCCTCACCATCTCCCTTTCGTCCATTTGCAACTTCACAACCCATCTATGGAACCCTCTATGGTCTCATCACCATTGATGACCAAGAGCTTCAAGACTCCAATGCATGTCGAATCTATCACTTGGAATGACCTCTGTACACTCCTACAAACCCATAGAAACAAACCCCATCCAAAACTAAGGCCGGAGCCGCCGCCTGCGAGCTCGACGGCGAGCCACGGCTCAGCCGCGGACAGTCCGAACGTCTCGGACGGACAGTCCGTAAATAGCTCGAAATCATACAGAGACAATTTTGGTTTTTCGGGTCCCGTAGACAGTCCGCCTCTTCAGTTCGGACAGTCCGTCACCTCCGGGCGGACAGTCTGTTAGTTCACCACGGACGGTCCGTAGTTACTATTCATCTCTCGTATACCATCTTGTATAATCCATATAAAATTGTATATAGCTCAGAAAAATGTGAAATAAATTTTGTTTGTTTTATAATGATGTCAAGAACCTATTAAAAATGATTTTGCCTCCAAATTAAATAAGTAATTATCTGAATTAATTATGTTAGTGTTTATCTTGTTAATTGCATAGTTAATTCTCTATTAGTCAAAAAGATATGAAACCAATTTTGCTGGTTCACTTATGGTGTGTGTGATCAAATGTAGGTACTTGCTTGAATTACTTGTGTGTAGATTGGTACAGTTATAGATATTTTTTAACCTAGTTATTTAGTAAATGCATAATAATAATCGTATGTGCTTCTAAAATTATGAAAACTTGTTAGCTTCCTTTGACCAAATTATGTTGTTTTAGTTGTCATTTAAGATATCATTGTATAAGTATACAACTTTAATTATATGCTTGTTCCAGGGCTAGCTTGCTTGTAAAATACCTAGTAAATCAATTATACACATGTGACCTATAATCTTCCCTTGCTAAATTAAAATAAATGTGATATGCTTCTTATGTTTAGCAACCATCGTGGTATAACTTAGAATAATGATGTTTGTCCTAGTTTATCATATATATCAATTCTAGCTATCTCTAAATTAGATAATAAACCTACTAATCTTAATTAAGATGTGATGTGTTAGTTCCCCATTAATTATTAAATTGACTAATGATGATCAGTTAGAGTTACTAGATAACTTACTTGAGCATGATCACCAATTTAATATTGATAACCATAGATGCTTTATAATGTAAGAATCTAACTATGTGATAGCTCATATGAAACTAAATAGGACAACTAATGTTGATTGCCTTCTCATGTTATAATTTGACTTAGAATGTTATGTGCACTTGTGTGAGTAATTGTTTGCACATATTACCCTATGCAATTACTTGTGCACCTTAGTTCCAAATCTTTCATTGCTTGCACAATGACCTTGGAGCATGTTATCCTTCAACTGTCATAAGTCTTGGCATCTCATATGCATGTACATTCATGTCATCCTTTCTAATTTATGCATTCATCTAATCTCGTAGATGACATTCCGGAGTGTCACGTTCTTGGAGCACCGATCTCAGGCAGGCACCGATATATCTCACTCTATTTTCTGAATGTGAATTGCTATTACTTATTAATGATTGTGCATGGGCTTAGCTATATATATACATATGCAATATGTAGAACCTATTAGATATGACAACTCTTGGAATTAGCTCAACTTATTTAGTGAAAGTATGTATGTTAGAAATATCGTTATAATTGCTTAGTCATGCTTAGTTGTCGGTAGAAGTCGAGAGGTGGCAAGGTCACCACCGCTCGTGAGTTATAGTATGCTTTCTTAATTAATATTTGAGTAGTCATGAATGGATTAAAAATTTGAACTCCTTGAATGATGATACGAGACTTAAGAAAGAATGGTAGGGTCATGTGGAGATTGGAGCTCACTTGACTTAGTCTTGCTTGAGTCGATTAAGGCCCGAGTCTTGGAAGTTGAGTTCTTGAGCACTAATCCGTACAGACCACATGCTCATAATGGGTCGGTAAGCCAAGTAGCTTAAGTCGCACCGTGCCTTGACCGGATTCAGCGCGGGGTGGGATGAGGTGTGATCGGCCGTGTCCGATACATCTATACACTTCTGGCCGTTCGCTCATAGTAGGGTGTGGGTATGTGAAAGGTCGAGGGCATGAATTAACACTTATCCTAGGCCGTGGATATGGTCGTTGGTCTTACGTCTCGTGTGGGAAAAGTTGTACACCACTGCAGGGTTATAATCTATTGCAATAGCCTCGCTCCCGGGTCAAGGAGCACGCTCATGAAATTTGCGTCCAATGTTAGAGTTTTCGGATGGAGTTCTCGAAAGATTGAGCTCATGATTATGATATCACTTTACTTATTGCAATTACTTGATGTTTGACTTAGAGATTTTAGAATGCCATAGGTTTTGCTTATTCACTTGAGAAACTATGCTCGCAATTTATTATCAAATGTTAAAACTTGACAAGCCTCACGCATCCACCAAATATATAGTATTGTGGATAAGTCCTGCAAGTACGCAATGTACTTACGGTGCTGTCGTTAAGTTGTTTTTGCAGATTTACTTCTTGTGAGTGATTGCCACGTTCATCCCGCCGGAGCCGGCAATGTGGATGTATGGTGGAAGTTGCTCCAAGCTAGTGCAGGTGGTGTCTTATGGGCAAGGACATCATCGTTGCACCATTTAACTTTATTTCTTTCCCGCTGCGATTTAATTTGCAACCTAGGAAAAACATGTTAGGATATTCACCTAGACTTAGGCTACATCTAAGATGGTTAATCATTTTCTTACAAACAATGAAACTCTGGTCTTCTAGATGCTTACATGTTATAGTTATAATTTCTGAATTTTTGTAATATGATCAAGACTTGTAAACTAAATTTTAAAATTTTGCTCTCACGTGTATCCTTGTGATGGTTGCCATGATGTAAATACGGTATGCGTGTTGTTCCTGGGCGATGCTCGAGACGCGTACCGGGGACTATCAGGGTTATCTCGATTAAGCCGAGTGGATCATTGGATGGTAACTCGGTTTAGTCGAGGTCATTTGAGCGGTTCCTTAAGCATATCATCTTAAGCCGGGTTGCCTTGGTGGAATTACAGATGCAGGAGGGGAAGAAAAAAGATATCATATCTTACTCCTCTTATTTATTGACATTAGCTAGGTTATGCTAATTACAATCTAATGTACAAAATAGTGGATAAATAATCTCAATACTCAGTATTCAATTTACTATATGCTCATGGAGAATTGGAAAGATCGCAGATTGGGGATTCAAAACAAAACTCGCCTCTTCAAGTGCGTGGAGGATTCGGTGAAGTTGTGAAGATGGCCCGCCGGCAGGCCGCCTCGCCAGGTCGCCGGCGCCTTGCGAAGTGACCGGAGACTGGAGCCGGATGTGCCCCGCTCACCCGCCTTGCTCAGTCAGGCCACTGCCCGACGCCGTCGGTGCCGTCCGCACGCCCTGCTCCCGTCCTCAGTCATGCCGCCGCTCGCTGTTGTCAGCAGTGTGCTGCCGTGTTGCTGGACCTCGTGGTGCCGCCAGGCACGCAGTGCAACCGCTAGGGTTGCCGCAAACCGCGAGGCGCAAGGGAGATGCAGAGTCACGGAGAGCAGCAGTCGCCGCGGAGGCGTAGAGAGGGTGCGGTCGCTCGAATGGAAGAAGCAAGCCTTCCTCTTTCTGGGTTTGCTGGCCACGGTTCAACTTGGGCTGGGGAGGACTAGGGCCGGCCACTCTACCTGCAGTTTTTTTTACCGACCGTTACCGCATCGGTTAAGTAACCGTTTTTACCGCTGTGGTGCGGTAACGGTACCGGCCGGTTAAAACCGCTAGGGTTCAAAAATTTCAAATTTGAATTCAAAAAATGAAAAAACTCTATAAAAATCCCAAAAAATAGTTCATGATTTATCGAATTTGATGGTGTCAAAAGTTTCAAATTTGAGTGCATTTAGTATTTATTTCGAGCTTTAGAAGTTATAGAAAAAAAAGGGGCGTCGGCCCGTTAAGGCCCATCATGCCCAACCGGCTCAAAGCAACCCTATCCGCACTCCTCTGGCTGGAGCGCGTCGCCCCAACGCCCAGAACACTCCTCCGCTCACCCCCGTGTTGACTCCGCTCGCCCTACTGCCTGTCCGCTTCGCCGCCGGCTGTTTACCATGCCTAGAAGGCGGTATGCCGCACGGGAGCTACGGTATACCGCGCGGCGGCCGGATCCGTCCGCTCCCGCGCGGTAGGAGCGGGAGTCCGCCCCGGGCGGGCGGTATACCGCGGTGGGAGGCGGCGGTAGCCGCTCGTCTGAGGTAAGCTTTTTTTTGAACGGAGTGTAGGAGAGACTAAGAATTTAGGTAGGTAGCTTTAGGATTTAGGTAGAAATTAGCTGTAGGATGTGGGTACCATTTGCATTTGGATTTAGCTATGATTTGTGTTAGGATTTAAGTTTATTTTACTTTAGGATTTAGGATTTTAGGTAGGATTTGTGGTAGGATCCAATTTTAGGTAGGATTTGTTTCAGATTAGGTATATTTTCTATAGGTAGGATTTAATTTAGTTGTGAGTTTGTAAATGTTAGATGGTGAGATCTATACAGCCCACGGGGGTGTTAATCCCAGTGGTTTAGTTGTTCGGTGGGGTGGAATCTAAGGCTAAGAACTCAAAGGTCGCACACGAGTATGCGGAACACAGAGAACACGACGAGTTTATACTGGTTCGGGTCTCCGGAGAGTAAAACCCTACGTCCAGTTGCTGGTGTAGATTGCTTGAGGATTGCGTGATTGTACAAGGAGTCACCTCGTCCGCCTTATATTGGCCAGCGGATTAGGTCGGTTCCCTGACTCCTGGTCGGTTACGACCAGGTGACCTAAGTCTAAATTACATCTCTTGCCATATCCCGTCGATCTGCTTAGTCGGAATCCACCGATGTCTTGTCTTGTACGCCAAGTCTTGAGGTCGTGCTGTATTAGGTCGTCTGGGGAATCTTCTGGAAGGTCTTCAGGAAGTCGTGTGGGCTACCAACTAGGTCGGTTGGGCCCACAAACAGGTCGGCGGCTCTTCTGATAGGCCGGACCCACTTGTCGGGGGACGGCCATGAGCCTGGTCGGTGGGGACTCAGGGGTACCCATGTCTCACAAGCCCCCGAGAGAGGTGTAGGCGCAGCGACCTTAGAAAGGTCATGACGAAGTCGTAGAGCTATCGACGGGTTGAATAGCAAGCACGTCGATCCAAAAGAAAACGAACAAGTCAGCCTAATAGCCGATCTGTTTTGTAGCCTTGCCGAACGTAGAGAGGTCGAGTGACAACCTATAGGAAGCAGGCTTCCAATAGGTCGAAACGACGATGAAAAAATTCAGTGGGCATCAAAGATGCACTCATAGAGTAGTATCCGAGCATCATGGCGAGCAAGATGGCCGGTATGATGTTCCAAGAAAGAGAAGAGAAGAAAGAGAAAGTAGGTCGAGTAACGATGTGATGAGAAACGGGTTTCCCAACAGGTCGGTACGACGAAGAAAACAAGAGGGCGTCGAAGACGCACTCGTAGAGTAGTCCCCGAGCATTGAAGCAGGTAGCATGGCTGGTTTGATGCTCAAAAAAGAGAAGAAAACTGAGTCATGGTCTTGATTGAACGAAGTGTAGAGACACCCAGATCTCCTAGCATAGCTGCAAGGAGTCTGGCAGGGCCGACCTCAAGGAGGCCTTGTAGGCGTGCCGACCTCAAAGAGGCCTCAAATCAACAGTGTCCAGTACCCGAGGATACCCAGCAAGGTCTTTAAAGGTGCGTTGTACGAAGAAGTCTTCTATAGTGGTCGAAACGAATGATGATAAAGCTGGTGAAATAATATTTATCTTGAATGTATGGAGTGTAGAGACACCCAGATATCTTGCATAGCTACAAAGAGTCTGGCAAAGCCACTCGAGGCATGTCGTCCTCAGGATGGTCTCAAAACACAAGCGCCCAAGCACTCGGAGATGCCTGGCAGGTCCATTAGTCGCGCACCCCACAGTGAGGCCTTCATTCCCGACGTAAAACATCCGTGTGTCCGGAAAGCGGTGGCGGTGGCGTAAACGGCATACCGACCTCAGAAGGTCACGCATCTGGGGCACCCAACTAGGTTGGCAGAGCAATAGACATACCGAGGTATTATAAGACCTAGGTATTAAGGCACGCTAACCTCAAGGAGGTCGTTTGGTGCCCAGATGACCAACATAGCTGCCAGCCATCCGACAGAGCCATAGCGCTAAAGTATTGACGACCGTAGCAATAGGCACACCGACCACGGAGCCTGACGAAATCATAGAATTCAAGTTTCCGATCTTTATGGTGCTTCTGATCTCCAGGCGCCCAGACGGATCTGGCAGAGCAGCGAGGCACGCCTACCCCTGAAGGTCTTCAACCGAACCTACGACCATTCTGCTTAGGAAACAGAAATATAGGCTCATTGGAATAGGTCCGTTTACGTGCAGAGCCATAGCGGGTGCACCAGGACGCAGAGCCTGGTGCAAATAAAAGGCATCAGATCGTAGAAGGAAGGTCGTGGAGTCGTCATCGTATGTAGATATATCTAGGCGCTGGGCCCTCTTACACATGGTCAGGTTTTGCCGTGTTCTGTAGACTGCAAGGTCATGTGTCAACAGTGGTCGGAGATTCTCTTGCCACCCAGAAACTGACAAACTGCCCAGGAATCAAGGGGGGTACTGTAGCCATGTGACTCTGCGGCGGGCTGAGGCGTCATTGATGCGCTAGCGACAAAGACGTCACAAGTCAGTGAATAAAGTCGTCGCCTTTAATCGTGCACATGTCTGCAGGTCCCAGGACCGCGTGGTGATAGTGTCATCACTCATCCACCTACTCAAGGTTTGGCTTTGGCTATAAATAGCATCGTGAGACTGAAGGAGGCAAGCACCGAGCATTGTTGAGCTATGAAGTCGTAGGGTAGTTGTGAAGCCATGCCATGGGCATGTGTTCATCCACCAGAATGTAGATTGTTGTGCTTGTAAAGGCTTGGAGCCAGGAGACCTCTCGCGAAATGTAGGCAGCAGCCCCACTCTTTATACTGTGACTCTGCGTGGTACCAGGTAGAGTTTGGAGGTGATGCTAGACCAGCTCGAGGTGCAGTTGGGCGTCACTGGTGAGCATCGGGTGCTCGTCGGGGGTCGGGGCTCGTATATGCATTCCGATAGTCGGGGCCGGACGTGCCCTGCTATGTGCGATGTCCGATAGCTGTCTCCTGCAAGGCTGCCATCAAGGTCCTGGTGCTAGGAGAAATCTCGCGACGTGCTTTACATTGGCGAAGTAGGTCGCAAGGATTGCTCTGGGTAGACCAGGTCTTGTAGTATGTTTATCTTTTAGTGTCAGGTCTGGATCCAGTGAGGTCACAGGCAACTTGTGTACCTTCGGACGACCCATGTAATGTTCGCTCTCTTTTGTCATGTACTTGGTCGTTTTGACAAAATGATTTGTCAAAGACCTAAATTAATGTGATGTGGGGACTTATCGACCTCGTAGTGATTGAAGTATAATCATTAGGATGACCTGATGACGGTGTTGTGTCTGACGATCTAAACTCGGAGCTTAGGTCATTACTCGCTCATCTGGCGAACAAATCGGCGTGATCTTCTCGCGAACTTATCGAGATAGAGCCGTTGTGGTGCGCATTGTATGGCGAAAGGAGCTTCAACAGGCGGATCGGGTGGACCCTCCTGTAAATAGAACGGCTCGGGTCAAGGTGGACCACACTTGTCTTCTTCCTCCTCCCGTCACTGTCGCCGCCGCCGCCGTAGCTCCCGCAGCCTTGTAGCCGCTTCCCTCGCACGCGCGCCCATCCCATCACCGGGTCCGGCCATCCGTGTGCTAGCGCTACCGCCTTGCACTGTGCACCTCCGCGCATGCACATCAAGACCCTGTGCTTATTTAGATCCAAATCCAACCCTAGTGGAGAAATGGCGGCGGAGGCTGCTCCCATCCCAGACCCACGCACTGTGTGGGTGCGGTCGACGATGACGGAGGCCAAGATCCAGGCCTTGGTGGACCGCGGGCTACTGAGGCCGAAAGCGGAGGTGGAGTGGAAGGCGGCGGTGGGGGAGGAGTTCCCGGCCGAGGACGTGAAGGAGCAGGTCGTCTTCGCCTCGTACTTTGAGCATGGCTTCAACCTCCCCGCGGGTGACTTCTTCTGGGGTCTTTTGTACTACTACAAGCTCCAGCTAGTACATCTTGTCCCCAACTCCATCACTGTAGTGTCGACGTTTATCCATTTTTGTGAGGCGTATCTAGGGATATCGCCTCACTTTCTTCTGTGGAGGCACCTGTTCTGTGTAAAAAACTAGCAAGAGGTCTTGGCCAGTGGGGGCTGTGATGTTCTGCTTGAGGTCGGGCCTCAAGTCCGAGTGGATAGATACCAACCTTTCCGACAACACCGCCGGGTGGAGGTCGGAATTGTTTTACATTGCTGATCACCTACCAGGGCTTCCACGTCGTTCTGGCCACAAGCCCGTGAAGATCTCTGAGTGGGACTTGGGGTTTTCTTCTCGTGACGCCGACGACCTCAAGGAGGTCTTAGAGCTGGTCAAGGACCTGAAGAATCGGGGGTGACAGGGGCTTCAGTCACCAGGTCGTTTTGCCGGTGGCTGATTCAACCGATCAAGGACCAGGTTCATCCCACGTATGAGTACTGGGGGCAGTCGGACCCCACTCGTGAAGTCAACCGCAAGGTCTCCAAGGAGGAGATGGCGGCTAGAGTGTCCCGGATCTATTCTGGGAAAGTGAAGATCAAGAAGTGCCCAAAGGCACACTCGCTGAAGAGTCCGGCTGACTCGGTGAGTCCTGGAACTTGTTTCAGGTTGTTTTTTGCTCTATTTTCTGTTTTACGTCATTTAACTCTCTTGGTCGTTGGTTGCTTGCTGGAACGTGAGCGTCAGTTCTGGTGCCCAGCACCTCTTTGTGAAGGGGAGCAGCATCGGCGAAAGCTGAAGTCGGACAAGTACCAACCTCCGGTAGCTCGGCTGCTGGAGTTTTATGAGTCCGACTCATCGGTGGAGGCCGACGAGGATACCGACACTGAGGTCGGTGGTGACACCGGGACGGGCCCGGATGCTGGTGGTGTCAGTGTTTTAGACCGGCAACCTACTAAGGGGAGTACCCGAAGTAGATGAATGTGGCCTCGCCGAGATCGGTAACTCGAAGGGAGAGACACGTGGCACACAATTTAGACAGGTTTGGGCCGCGAGGTGCGTAATACCCTACGTCCTATATGCTGTGTAGCTTTGGATTGATTGGGTGTGATTACAAGATGGCGTAATCTGATGCGTATGAGAGAGGAGGGGTCCCTGCCTCGCCTTATATAGCCCAGGAGGCAGGGTTACAAGTCGGTTCAGGGAGAGAGTACTAGTCGAGCACGTCTAGGAGTCCTCTATACAGTGCGGGACATGTACAGCTTCCTATCCGAGTACTTCTCCTCCGTAGTCCTTGTGCTTCACGCCAGCAGGTGTCGTGCAGCGCAAGTCGAATAGTCCCAGGGGCCCACCAAGTAGTCGGTCCTGGTACCCACCGAGGTAGTGGGCCCAGAGAGGTCCATACGACAAGCCCCCGAGTACTTTGTAGTCGAGTAGGATAGCTTCGAGTAGTCTTGACGGCCTTAACGAGTAGTCCTCAAGCGTCCCTGAGTACTACAAGCCAAAATTCCTCAAGAATATTTGAAGCATCCCGAGGCTGGAATGTACTTCAGCTGATATTTGAGTAATCCTGAAGTCTTCTCGAGTAGTCCCAAGCGTCCTCGAGTTCTACTCTTGAAGGTCTTCAACAATACCCGTGTTGTCTTGAAGCCGAAGCTGATATGGAAGTGCGATTGCAAAAATCGCACTCCATATGGAGCAGCCCCCGAGCCTTAGGTTCGGTTGTAGACTCGGTCGAGGATCCATGCGAAGTTCTGGCAAGATTATCCCGAAAAATCCGGAGAAAAAACCGAAGGACACATGGCACGGAGCCCCCGAGCCTTGAGTCGAGTACTTCCTCTCGAATTGAAGGGTCATCTTGTAGAATGTGTCCTGAGTTGCTCTTGAATCTTGTCGCTACCCAGGAAGTTGAGTAGAAGTAGCCGAGCCCCCGAGCGAATGCGAAGTTGAAGGGTCAGGCGCTGCCGCTGAGTCAGCCGTCTGGGGACTTATCCATTCGGCTGTTGGAGGAGCCGCCGTTGACTTATAAATAGAAGCCGAAACCCTTAGGGTTTTTCACCATGCGCACTTGTAGCCATTCGGAGCACATCTTGCCTAGAGACCGTCGCCTGTGCATTCTGCCACCTTAGAGCAGATCGCAGATCCAAGCCCGCCGCCGCCGGTAACCACCGCAGTAGCCCCCGAGCGAATGCGAGTGAAGACCCCGTGCACTTGGAGAATGAAGCCCTCGCCGTCGAAGAGCATGAAGACTGGCGGTGGGAAGAAAAGGTCCCGGGAGGAAGCCGCCGGATCCGCCGCGGGCACATCGTCGTCGGTGTCTCCGCCGCAACCAAATCCCAACCAGGAGTGGAAGAAGTCCAAAGCGAAGACTGAAGATCTGTCGGCGCTCCTCAACAGTGGATTTCTGTGGGAGAAGGAAGTCGATATGTGGCGTGCCGCTGCGGGAGATCCGTATCCCATGGAGAAGAACCCATACGAGATCCCCATTTTCACGTGATTCGCGGAGCGAGGGTTGTCTCTCCCGGCCAGCGATTTCTTCAAGGGGCTTCTGGAGTACTACGGCATCGAGTACCTCAACCTCAACCCTAACGGTATCTTCCACACTTCTGTCTTCGTTCACTTCTGCGAAGCCTTCTTGGGGATCAAGCCCCACTGGGTACTTTTCTGGAAATTTTTTCGAGTGAAGCCCCAGCCCAGCGCCAACAACCCTCGAGTAGTTGGGGGAGCCGGCATCCAGATGCGCGAGGATGCCGCGGAGCAGTACCTCACGTACAAGCTGATCGACTCCAATCAAGATTGGAAGTCAAAGTGGTTCTACATCACCAATCACCACCCAGAGCTGCCGAAGCCGAGCGGGAAGCAGCCGACGCACCGGCCCTGGTGGAACTCCGAGTCGACGATGCAGGAGGGTATCCAGCTACCCGAGCTGCTGGCGAAGATCAAGGCTTTGAGAGAAGCCGAGCTGAGGGCCGAGCATGTGGCCTTCAGCTTCATGAAGCGAAGGGAGCAGCCGCTGATGGCCCGCGACACCTTGGGCTACCAGTACACCGGAGACGGCGACTCGTCGCGGATGCCCAGGGGTGAAGTCGACAACGACGACATCGTTGATAGACTGGGCAGGATCTTCAAGGACATGCCGGTGTACACGACGTGCCCCGTGCCCGAGTACTCCGCCGCGCGTCCACCTAAGGAGGTCAGTATCCATACTGAAGTCAGGTACTGATTATGTAGTAGTAGTCGTGCTCATCCAATGTGCTTCTTGCAGGACGACGTAGTGAAGTTCGTCTCCGAGCCGGCGTCGCCTCCTCGACTTGTTGAGATCCCGGATGAGGGGAAGGGGAAAGCCAAGGAGCAGCGTGAAGTCGGTGAAGGGGACGACACCATAGTCGTTGAAGACACTTCGGAGGAAGATGATGAGGAGACGCTGCAGGAGCACTTCCAGCTGCGGTCGAGATTCAGCCGCCCTGGACTGCCGCATGTCCCTCTCGTTCAGGATCCGCCAACTAGCCTGGAGGCTAGTTTGCCTACACCGCCAAGGAAGCCACGCAACGTGGCCCGCAAACGCGTGGCCAAGAAGCTTAAAGTCACGGAGACCACATCTCAAGAGGTAAGCTTCCTTGAGTAGAGTAGTTGAGTACTTATGTCTCGAAGCTGTGTATGCTGACGATGAAACTCCATTGCTTGCAGGAGATGCCGCCTTCCGACCCCGTAGAGCAGGCTGACGAAGGCGATTGGAATACGGTGGGGGAGCCGGCTGGAGGCAACCGCGGCCCAGCCCCCACCGTGGAAGAACTCGTGGCGCAGTTGATGCGCCAGCCCCCAATTGCTGAGGGCAGTGCTGAACCAACCACTGCTGCTGCTGAAGAGCAAGCAGCTACTGAAGCGCAAGAGGAGGCGCCTGCCGAGGCTGGGCTGGTCAACATTGCCAGCATCCTCGGTGCCCCAACCGTGACGGTAGTCCGGTGGAGCCTGTAAGTGAAGATCTTCCCCGAGTAGTACATTTGGTTTGGTAGTCGTACTGGGTTGACAACCAATTGTGTACTCTGTAGGAAATCAACAGACTTGACCTGGGATGGGGATGGACCCACCGCGGCCGGTGGCGGGGAAAGGAATGCGCACCGGCCACCGAGGAGTCCGCTCCCGCCCCTCAGGCAGAATCCGAGGCGCCGGCCGTGGAGGCTGCATTGCCAGAGGCCAGCATCGTAGAGGGCGAGTACACTGCGCGAGTGCAGGTATTCTCAAGGAGTAGTCGTAGCCACCGATGGTCACTAATCCCGTGTCTTCTTGTTGACAGGTGCCAAAGCCGAGGGAAGCGCTATTCCTGAAGCGGTGCCTGTTGAAGGCCTGGCACCGGAGACCCAAGGAGCTACTGGAGGAGCCCCCGAGCCGATGGAGGTAGCCGGCGGAGAAGCCCCCGCGGTGGCCGAAGGATAACGCGACGACCTGCTGCCAGAATCAACTCTGGAAGTAGTAGTCCATTCACCGGAGATCCAGGATGAGGAGCCAATCCGTTCAGCTCCCATGTCTGGAGCCGCCACGAGTAGTCGTGGTGGGATTGAGCTGCTAGCAGATGACCTTGTCGACCCGGCGGCGGTAGCTCGCCACTTGGTGGCGATGCGCCAAGTCGAGCAATGGATGAAGGTGAGTTGTCGATACTCTAAAGTAGTCGATCTGCTGTAGAGTGCTGAGTACCCAACTGACATCTGTTGTCTGCTGCAGGATGTCGCAGAGAGATCCCGCCAGAAGTCTGGCATGCTCCAGGGGTACGGCGACGCAATGCTCCGGGCAGAAGCCTTAGAAGAACAACTCGTCAAGGCCCGGAAGCACTCCGCCGCGCTTCGGTCAAAGGCTGGACGGCGCCTTCGCCCAGTACCACAACGAAGTCTAGGACATGCAGGCAAAGAGCGACGAGCTTGTGCGGAAGAACAAGTCGCTCCGCAACAAGAATAAGGGTACGTGTTGTCTTGTCGAGTACTCATTGGAAGTAGCTTGTAGTAGTCTGACCCGCCTTGCTTTGTTGATTGCAGAGCTTGAGACTCGTGTCGAGCAGCTGAGGGCCTCAGAAGTCAACATGAAGAACCTCTTCTACCGGGAGAAGGAGGCTCGTGAGGTACTTGAGTATGACTACAAGCAGTTGGCTTATGAGTGCGATAAGCACATGGAGCTGCGCATTGCTTCGGATCGTGACCTCGTCAACTGCTACAAATCTTTGCGAAGGCCGAGCGAGGACCGGCGAGAAGCTGCGGGCTCAGATGAAGGAACTCGAGGAGGCTGCACTTCCCATCGCGAGGCTACTGGTGCCTCATCCGGGCGGACCGAAGATAGCTCCATTGGTGTACCGGCTGAGGGAAGCACCCAGCCGTCGGGTGACGTACGTGAAGCACTTGGCGAAGTCGATCCCCAACCAGATCCTGGCATATATGAGGTCGTACTTCCCGAAGGCTCCAGTTGACGTGGTCGTCGGCGGACTAGCCGCCAACTACACGAACGAGCAGTACGCGGAGCTGCTGGAGCAGATGGCACCGATTGCTGAACAAGTCGCCGAGAAGCTCAACCTCCAGTAGTCCTATAGGGTTAGCTCGTAGCAGTAGTTGTAGATAAACAAAGTTGTAATGAACTTGTTTAAGTATGAATGAGAAAAACTTCCATAAATGAGTACTCGTTGTCGCGAAGTGTATATGCGGAGTCCCATCATGGAGTTGTCGCGAGTAGTGGTACTCGACAGGAAGCCCGTTGAAGGACGCACAGTAAAGTAGTTGATAGAAAATCCAACTTTATTACTGAGAAAAGTACACCTGGATGGCCAGGGCCGTTGGTACAGAGTAGTCGCCTGGACCCAGAGGCCGCCTACGGCTAAGTAGTGCTAGGGCTCGTGGCCGCTTACAGCTAGGGATCCGTTAGTAGCCGTATAGGCTGGATCTAGAAGTACATGGTCTCTCAGTAGACCGCTGCTAGAGTCCTTTGTCGCTCAGAGCAGCCCAAGATCCGTTAGTAGCCGTTAGCGCTGGATCTTGGAGTAGAGTAGTCCGGAGACAGGTGCCTGGACCTGGAGGCCGCTTACAGCGAAGGGGTCTTGGAGTAGTCGTATAGACTTGAGCCCCCGGTGTAGTCATGTAGACTAGGCGTAGAATCGACAGAGCTGGTCGATATTCCACGAGTTGTTGACGTCTTCGCCTTCAAGCGTCTGGAGGCGATAGGAGCCCGGTCCGGTCACCTTTGCAACTGTGAAGGGACCTTCCCAAGGCGAGCTGAGCTTGTGTAGTCCTTTCGTGTTCTGGATGCGGCGGAGGACAAGATCACCAACATTGAAAGAGCGTCCCTTAACGTTGTGATCGTGGTAGCGTCGGATACCCTCGAGGTACCTTGCTGATTGGACGAGGGCGGCACAGCGAGCTTCTTCGAGTCCATCGATATCAACTCGTATGCTGTCTTCAGATATGCCTTCGTCGTATTGCTCCACTGCCGGTGAGTCCCACATGACATCAGCAGGGAGGATTGCTTCGGAGCCATAGACCAGGAAGTATGGCGATTGTCCCGTCAGCTTGGAGGGTTGAGTACGTAGCCCCCAGAGCGCATTGGGTAGTTCCTTGATCCACTTGCCTCCTTTGGTGTTGGCGGCATCATGTAGCCGCTTTTTGAGAGCGTCGAGCACCATCCCATTGGCGCGCTCGACTTGTCCATTGGCCCAAGGATGGGCAACTGAGACATATCAGACGTCGATCCCGCTGTTCTCGCAGTACTCCCAGAACCGGTGATTGTTGAAGTTAGAGCCCGTGTCCGTGATGATGCGATGGGGTAGTCCGTAGCGATGTACGAGTTCATCCAGGAAGTCGAGTACTCTGTCGGTCTTCGGGCATGTGACCGGCTTGACTTCGATCCACTTGGTGAACTTGTCGATGGCCACCAATACTCTGTTGAATCCACCTGGCACAGTCGGGAGTGGCCCTATCATGTCAAGCCCCCAGCAGGCGAAAGGCCAGGTTGGCGGTATGGTCTAGATTGTAGGCTGAGACATGTTGTTGCTTGGCAAATTATTGGCACCCTTGGCACCTTCGAACGAGTTCTTCGGCGTCGCCCAGAGCTGTGGGCCAATAAAAAGCTCGTCGGAAGGCCTTGCTGACCAGCGTGCGTGAGGACGCGTGGTTGCCGCAGACTCCCTTGTGGATCTCCTCCAAGATGTCATTGCCTTCTTCTCGGGGGACGCACTTCTTGAGTGCTCCGGAAGATGCACCCCGCCTGTAGAGCTTGTCTCCGACGAGGACGTCGGACTTGGCACGGAGGATGAGTTGCTCGGCCAAATTCTTGTCCGAGGGAACCTTCTGCTCACGTAGGTAGTCGATGAAGGGTTGCCTCCAGTCCACGTCGATCATCATGACCTCCTGGCCAGCCAGGGGATGTGCTGGGTGAGTGGTCGGTGGCGCCAGCTCCGGGATGGATGGCGCGTGAAGTTCGTGGATGAAGACACCCGCTGGTACTTGAGCGCGAGTGGATCCAAGCTTCGACAGGACGTCCGCTGCAACATTGTTGTCGCGGACGACGTGGTGGAACTCGAGACCGTAGAATTTGTTCTCGAGCTTGCGGACTTCTGCACCCTAACTCTTTACCACAACTATCCTGGCCCGAACTAAACTCAAGAAACCAGCAAGTTCAACCCAAAGATATTTGAAATTTGAAATATACATTTAAATGTATATCTAAGCATAAATCAAGAATTAATATTTCTAACAGAGATAAATTCATGATAAGTTCAGAAAAGTTGCAACTAGGTATAATATGAACATAGCCACAAGTTCAAGACAAAAATCATTTTACATTTTGCTATAAAAATCAATAAGACATATATGGAATATAAATAAAGTAATTCATATAAAACGTTCTACATAGTAACTTTATGCAAATGTTTGCCTAGACCCTACAATTGATAAAACTAGCAACATATCCAAAGTTCAGCTCCAAATCTCTCCTAGATTTTGAACTACAGCAAAATGAGGTCAAACTGAATTTTAACTTTAATTCAAAATCCTTAAACCAAAACTATGGTCATGCTTTGCAAAAGTTGTAGGTCTAGACTCACAGAACCCAACAAAATTGGTTTTGCAATTTTCTGATTTTTCTACGATTTTCTACGATTTTCCTAAGTCACTGGACTGAGTTGTGAAGAAACTAAGATAACTATCATTGCAGACAAGTCCCTGGTTCACAACTAGGTCCTGGAATCCACATTCGTGCCCTTCCGGCGGCGGCGAGCTTGCCGGCGGCGAACGGCGGCCGGAGGAGGGCAACATGTGGCACGGGGGCTCGATTGAGCTTACCAAAGAGCGATTGGCGGTGGTGGCTCGACTTGAGACGGCTCCGGCGAGCGGCGGCACGGTCGCCTCGGCTCGGTTTCCAGCGAGCGCAGGTGCAATGCCGAGCAACAAGCGGCAGGGGAAGCTTGGCTGGGTCCTTGGGGAGCGGCTCGAGGCGTTGGCTTGTGGCGGGAGTCGGCGGAGAGGGGTACTCGCCGGGGCGGCACCAATGGCGGGTCGGCAGTGCAGCGTCGCGTGGGGAGGCGCACAGGCGGCTTTTTTATAGGCGAGAGGGGTGAGCAGTGGGTGCCTCGGTGTCTGTGGAGGCGAGTTAAGGGGGTGGCGCATGGTAATCGACGCGTGCGGGCGTCGCCGACGGGGAACGTGGCAGGGGGTCCGACCGGCGGGTTGGCAGCATGGCCACGGGGTTTGGGGGTGCGACCGAGGGGGGATGTGCTCGGGGGTCACGCGGGAACTACATCATGAGCCTCGGGTGTGGGGTCGAGTGGCGGGGGCCGGACGCCGAGGACGGGCGGCGGTACGCCGGCACGGCGTGGCCGACGCGCCGGCGCCCAACGGGCTCAATTCTATTTGAACTGCGCCATTTCGAAATTCTCAAACTTTTAAAATTTGAACTGCACTCAAAAACCTATGAATAGGACTATTGTAGAGTGATCAATCCTCTACACCATAGACCCTAACCGAGCTCCAATTGAACTTGTATTTATGGAGAAATTCAGATGCCAATCTGGGGAAAACTCGACCCTTGTGAACAGTGGCCGACAGCGTTGACTAGAGATTTTAAGCCATTTTTCTTCTCAATTTCAAATGCCATCCTAAAGATGAAATGTGTCCCTCACAATTTTGCACAACTTTTATATTAGTAGAATTTTGAGTGTTTAGACAAAATTTGGAGAACATGTACAAGGTTTTAGAATGACACAATGGCATCAAGGGTTTTTCCCCCTTAGCTAGGGTTTTGACCCATGGGACTTGTGTTGGCTTGCCTAAGGTGCTCAAGGGGGTGTGTTAGGGAGTTTTCAAAGTGATGGCCCAGGTTGACCATGATTTGACCATAGTCAACTGTTTTGACCAGCAATTAAGGTTAATTAAAAACCTGGGACGTCACAACCTACCCCCCTTTAACGGAATCTTGTCCCGAGATTCGGTTCAAGAAAAACAAGGTAGGTAGAAGAACTTACGATTTCGAGATTGCAGGCAACCCGGGTACTTGGTGTTGAGATATTCCTCAGTCTCCCAAGTAGCTTCTACTTCCGTATGATGACTCCATTGTATCTTGTACATCTTCACGGTGTGCCTTCGGGTCTTCCTTTCCTTCCGGTCCAACACCCTCAGAGGATGCTCGATGAGCGAGAAATTCGGCTCAATCCAAGCATTCGCTTCGGTGATCACTTCGGTTTTAGGTACATGCATGCCTTTCTTCAATTGGGTCACATGGAATATATTGTGGACGGCGGAGAACCACTCCGGAACTTGAATGTGATAAGCCATGGGCCCACACACTTCAATGATCTCATAAGGTCCGATATAGCGGGGAGCTAATTTTCCTTTAACACCGAACCATTCCACGCCTTTGGTTGGCGAGACCTTTAAGTAGACGTAATCACCAACTTCATACTGATGGGGTGTTGTGCCTCTATCGTGATAACTCTTTTGTCTCATTTGAGCTAACTTCAAATTCTCCCTGATTACTTGCACCTTTGCTTCAGCGTCTTTGACCAAGTCGAGACCAAAGAGTGTTCTCTCTCCGGCCTCTTACCAATTCAAAGGAGTACGACATCTCCGTCCTTACAGAGCGTTAAACGGTGCCATCTTCAAACTAGCCTGGTAACTGTTGTTGTATGAGAACTCTGCTAAGGACAGGCATTTGTCCCAACTCTTACCAAAATGCAATATGCTCGCCCGAAGCATATCTTCCACAATCTGATTTACCCTTTCCGTCTGACCATCAGTCTGCGGATGATAGCTGAAACTATGGATCGACTTGGTCCCTAAACACTCATGTAGCTGCTCCCAGAAGCAGGCTACAAATTGGGTTTCTCGATCAGAAATTAGTCTTCGGAATCCCATGCAAACAAACTATTTGGTCTATATACAACTCTGCATAGTGTCGCACGGAATAGGTAGTATGAACTGCAATGAAATGGTCAGTCTTCGTGAGTCTGTCCACAATCACCTAGATGGAATCTTTTTTCTAGCAGTCAGGGGTAAACCCACAATAAAGTCCATACTTATGTCATCCCATTTCCACGTAGGTATCGACAAGGGTTGGAGTACACTTGCCGATTTCAAATGACTTGCTTTCATTCTGTGGCATGTGTCGCATTCTGAAACATACTTTGCTATGTCAACTTTCATGTTGGACCACTAGAAATTTTCTTTCAAATCCTGATACATCTTGGTACTTCCGGGGTGAATGGAGAATTTGGAAAGATGAGCTTCATTGAAGATTTCCTTCTTCAGATCCGGATTAGCTGAAATTATGAGGCGTTTCCCAAACCATATCACATCTTTTGCATCCTTCTGGAAAAAAGTGTACTTGGGATCTCCCTCTACCAACTTTTGTTTTATTTGCTGCAATCCCTCATCGTCACGTTGAGCAGCGACAATTCTATCATAGAGATTAGACTCGGCCACTAGGGCATAAAGATTTCCATGTTCCACAACTTCCAATCGAAGCTTCCTCATGTCTTCACAAAAGGTGTCGCTAGACGGCTCCACTTCTATGTGATTGCAGTGAGCCTTGCGACTAAGAGCATCTGCAACCACGTTGGCTTTACCGGGGTGATAATGCACTTCTAGATCATAATCCTTAATCAACTCAAGCCATCTTCTTTGTCTCGTATTCAGATCTGATTGGGTAAAGATATATTTGAGACTTTTGTGATCGGTGAAGATATTGCAACGATTGCCCATCGGATAGTGTCTCCAAATCTTGAGGGCGTGAACAACCGCTTCTAACTCTAGATCATGGGTGGGATAATTGATTTCATGGGGTTGAAGTGCCCGTCAGGCATAGGCAATGACTCGGCCTTCTTGCATAAGCACACAGCCGAGGCCAGTGCCTAACGCATCACAGAAAACTTCAAAAGGTTTGGAATTATCTGGTTGGACTAACACTGGAGCAGAAGTCAAATGTTGTCTTAAAGTGTGAAAGGCTTTCTCACAGGCTTCGCTCCACACAAACTTTACCCCTCTCTTGAGCAGTTCAGTCATAGGTTTGGCAATTCTGGAAAAGTCCGGAATGAATCGGTGATAATATCCCGCCAAACCTAGAAAACTGCGGATTTGGTGCACGGATTTGGGTGGCTTCCAATCCATAACCTCTTGCACTTTTCTAGGATCTAGGAACTTCACACTATCTAAACAGAATTTGCATTTGGAGAACTTAGCATAAAGCTTGTGATCTCACAAACGCTGTAGAACAATTCGAAGGTGTTCGGCATGTTCTCTTTCATTTTTGGAATAGATTAGAATGTCATCGATGAAAACCAATATGAACTTATCGAGCTCCATCATGAATATGGAGTTCATGAGATACATGAAGTAGGCTGGGGCATTGGTAAGACCGAATGACATGACCAAAAACTCGTAGAGACAATAACGAGTGGAGAAAGCAATTTTGGGAATGTCACAAGGTCGAATTTTAATTTGATGATGACCGGAACGAAGGTCGATCTTGGAGAAAACTTTGGCTGTAGCCAACTGATAAAAAAGAACATCAATTCGGGGAAGAGGATATTTGTTCTTGATGGTTATCGCATTGAGAGGTCTGTAGTCGACACATAACCTCAGGCTACCATCTTTCTTCTTGATAAAGAGTGCGCGTCAACCCCAAGGAAAAGAACTTGGGCGGATGTAGCCCTTGTCTAAAAATTCCTGGAGTTGGTTTTCAGTTCAGCTAGCTCTTTGGGAGGCATACAATAGGGTCATTTGAAAATGGGCGCAGTACCCGGTTGAAGTTCAATTACAAACTCAACATCTCGGTCTGGTGGCATGCCAGGCAACTCATCGAGAAAGACATCGGGATAATCACAAACTACTGGAATTTCATCAAGGTGAGAAGTAAGGGTCACATAGGCACAGGGATCTGCAGCGTCCTTGAAAGGTAGGTACAAGGTAGTGTGCCCAATGGTAGGTGAATTGATTGCTATAACTCTACCCCAGATATCTAGAACCACCTTATGTCGGGTCATCCAATCCATACCCAAGATAACATCCATACCCTCCAAGCCTATGACAACGAGGTTTGATTGGACAGTCTTACTCCCCAATTGCACAGGTACCCTAAAAGCTACGGTGTGAGAAGAGATTTTTTCCAATCGGAGTAACAAATGTAAAAGCCTCTTTAACATGCGAGCCCCTCAAACTCAGTTTTTCTACCAAGTTCCCACTAATAAAGCTATGAGTGGCTCCGAAATCAAACAATATCTTAACGGGAATGGCATTGATAGAGAATGTACCTGTAAGCACTGAAGATCCCTCTGGTATGTCACTCATGGTGGTGAAGTTCAGCTTGCCTTGGCGGACATGCACCATCGGCTTCTTAGCAGGATTGGTTGGCTTGGTTCCCGCACCTTGATTCTGTTGGTTGGGCTTGATTTGCCTGGGCTTGGGGCAATATATCACTTATATAGTGCCCCAGCTATCCACAATTGTAACAGCAGCACTCACTGGTGTTACGTGGGGGTGCATTAGGCCTGGGAGCCTGCTGCTGAGCATTGCGGAACTGGAAGTTCCCTGAAGGCTTGCCCTGTGAAGGCTTCATCGTCCAGCGTCTAGTTGAAGATTGTTGGGACGAGTTAGGAACGTTCTTCTTCACAAAGCGAAACTTTTTGTTAGTCCCGCTGCTCGAAGCAAAAACAGCCTACATCTTTTTATCTCTCTGGGCCTTTTTCATAGCATCCTCTTGAGATATATCCTTGTTTACCAGATCATGGAAGTCGTTGGGCTCAATCAAGTTCAGTCGCTCATACAACTTGCAATCTAGGCCATCACAAAATCTCTCCACGATACTAGCAAAGGCTATTGAATTCCTTTGAGCTTGATGAAACATCTATTCCTTGTGCAATTCCTATCTCCAAGGTAGATGCTTCAACTTCTTGCATTGATTTAATTGATGAATCTTGCTCACCATCTTGCCATGAGAATGTTGTTGTAGAAACTTGTGATTATTTCATAGGCAAGGAAAATGATGAGCTCAAGCGAGAAGTGAAATGGCTCCGAGAGAGGTTGGCAAACTTGATGGGCAAGGGCAAGAACAATGAAGAACAAGTGGACATCTCTCAAGACATGAAGAGTCAAGTCCAACCTTCTCAAGATAACTGTGATCCCATGGTGAAGAAGCTTGAGAAGGGTGCAACCGTGACTTGCTACAAGTGTCATGGAGAAGGGCACAAGTTCTACAAATGCCCTCAATTTGTCAAGATGGACAAGGGCGAAAAGAAGAAGTTGAAGCCCATCATCAAGAGCTCCCTCATCTACACCAAGCCCAACCGCAAGAACAAAACCAAGAGCAACACCTACGTCATCAAGAAGAAGGCTAATGCCAAGGTGGTTGCACACAAGGTTGGGAAGATGAAGGAGGAGAGGGGTTGGAACCAACCCATTTGGGTGCCCAAGGAAGTCATCATCAACATGAAGGGGCCTCAAATGGTTTGGGTTCCAAAGGCCACTTGAAGGCCTTGTGAGCAGGGACTTGGGAGGCTTGGCACAATCAAGATGAGAAGAATCAAGCCTATAAGCCAAGCTTGCAAGTTAGACATGTGTTGCCCAAGTTCCCCGGTTGAGGTAATGGAAACTAGTACCTATCTCTTGTATCCTTGTAGCTCCATTGCCTTGTTTAGGTTGCATTTGTTGCAACATTTACATATGGTAGGTTGCTTGTGTCATGTGCTAACCCATGAGCAACTTACATGGTTTGATTAGTATGTAGGAAAGCTACACTTGTTCATTCATGGTGCATGTTTTTCTATATATCTCTTTGCATCATGAGCAAACTATAGGGTTAGCTTCCCTTTTGTTGTCATAAACAATGTGCATACATTTGGTTGGTGATTCAAACACTAAATGCACACATTTAGGGGGAGCTCATCCTATGGTTTGGTTATGGGACTAACATTGTTTCTAGCTTATCTTATGTAGTCCCTTGGCGACACGTTCCGGTGCGGTACTTCATTCTAAGAGAATGCTATTTCACTCTCAATGTGATCTAACATCTCTAAAAGAGTGAAAATAGCAATATGAGCTTCATGCTATTGAGTCGTGTCCTTGCGAGCTTATGTGTATAAGTTCAAAGGCAATATACTCATACATTCCTAATCCTTGTGGTACCCCAAGTGTCTTCTATGCAAGCTTCTTTTAAGTGGTGTCACCTAGTGATATCATTTCCAAGTGGCTCATCTCAATATGGTGCCAACAAGGTAGAGAGGATCATCCACCGGAGGTATGCAAAGATCAATAGACTACAAGTGATATCTACAAGTGGTAATGTAACAAGAACCCATTTGTCTTATCTCTTGTCCTTTAAGCTACCTCCTTGCATGATATGCTCTAAGCTTCCTTGTCTTTCAAGTTTGTAGTTGTGCACTTGTTTCTCACTACCCTTGTCTTACAAGTGGTATCCTTTTGTGCACACACTTAGGGGGAGCTCAGTTTGTATCATGCTAGTCTCATGAGTTTGTGATCCACCTTAGTCATTCTTACATGTGGTATCTTCATTGATGTCATACATATGGATCATGGTTCATGTGGCTTTCTTCCTCGCATTTAACATTTCTCCTTGAGCTATGTTTGCTAGGTCATGCTAGTTTCCTTGGACCCTTTTTGCTTTGGACTTTTTGGAGATTTTATTCCAAAGGGGGAGAATGTGAGACCAAAGCAAGCTTGTGGCTTAAGCTTACAAGTGGTTTTAAGGATATGAGACCAAAGGGGGGAGAATGTGAACATAAGGTCAAAAAGGGGGAAGTTTGATCTAGGGGGAGTTTGGATGATGGTAAGCATCCAAACAAGTGTAAGTGGTTCTAATTCTGTCAATTTTTGCAATTTTATGCTTGCTTTGGTTGTGTTGTCATAAATCACCAAAAAGGGGGAGATTGTAGCGAACATGGCCTCATATGCCATTAGTTCGAGTTTGATTTTGGTGATTAATGACAACATGATCATTGGGACTAACCATATTGTTTTAGCATGTCTTTGTAGATACTTCTAGGTCCCAAGAATGCAAGAAAACCACATGCCAAAATGCCAAAACAAAGGGTCAAAACCGAGCAAGAAAAGGAAAACAAAAGACACAGTCGAATGAACCGACGGTCCCTCAATAACAAGCGTCGGTGCAATCGTCGAACAAGTTGGTACACAGGGTGAAACCCTAGGTACCATCAGATGAACCAACGGTCCATTATTTAGTTGCGCCGGACGAGTTGCAGAGGAAGAGCAGCAAAGACAGTGGCACCGGATGATCCGACGGTCTGAGTGGGGACACCGTCGGTCTATCCGACGCTCAGTTTGAATCAAGACAAAGACGCGCCGAGACGAAGCCTTCAACACCGGATTTCTCCACGATACTACGTCGTCTACATAGGCTTCGATGTTCTTCCCGATCTGCGACTTCAGGCACTTCTGAATGGCTTTCTGATATGTTGCTCCAGCATTTTTCAAGTCAAAAGTCATGACCTTGTAGCAATAGATGCCATGGAGAGTTATGAACGCTGTTTTGTCTTCGTCGTCGGGGTGCAAAGCTATCTGGTGGTATCCTGAATAGCAGTCGAGGAAGCAGAGTAGAACGCTACCAGCTGTGGAGTCCACGACCTGGTCGATGCGAGGAAGAGGGAAGGGATCCTTCGGGCAGTGCTTGTTGAGATCGGTGTAATCGATGCACATCCTTAATCTACCAGTTTTCTTGGGTACAAGGACTGGGTTTGCGAGCCAAACAGGGTGTTTACATTCTCTGATAAATCCTGCAGCCAAAAGCTTACAGACTTCTACTTCTATGGCCTGCTTTCTATCTTTTGCAAATCACTGAAGCTTTTGCTTGATAGGTCGTGCGGTCTTGTTTACTTCAAGTGCGTGCTCAGCCAACTCCCTGGGGACACCGAGTATGTCGGACGGGCTCCATGCAAATATATTAATGTTGTCCCTGAGGAAACTGGTGAGCGCAAATTCCTATTTGGGGTCGAGGTTGGCCCCGATGACGACTTCCTTGGATGCGTCGGGCAGGCCGAGGCAAACCTTCTTTACAGCTGGACTTGGGTCCAAAGTTGTGCTTGTGCGCTTCTGCTCTGGCACCTCTAGAGTGGTTTGGTCGATCTTGGCTGCCTGGGCGACCATGAACGTTGTTGCAGCTTTGACCGCGGAGTCTTTAGAGAGCTCGACGGTGGCGCTTTCGCAGTTGTAGGAGACCATGATGTCTTCGAGGACGGAAAGGATTTCGTTTGGCGTCAGCATCTCCATGATGAGGTAGGTATGATGAGGTATGGCCATGAACTTGGCAAGCATAGGTCGGCCGAGGATGGCGTGGTAAGACGAGCGGAAGTCCGCGACCTCAAACGTTAAGTACTCCGTGCAGAAGTTTTCCTTTGTGCTAAAGGTGACCGGCAAGCATACAAGACCTATGGGGTACGCGACCTTGCCAGGCACGACCCCGCAGAAGGGCTCATCACAAGCGGTCATCTTGTTGAAGTCAAAGTCCATCTTTCGGAGCGTCTCTGTGAAGATGATGTTCAGACTGTTCCCCCCATCAATGGGGGCCTTAGGCAGGAACGCCCCGTCGACTATGGGGTTAACGACCAGCAGGTAAGTCCCAGGGTCAGGTATGTGGACCCAATGATCTTTCCTGGAGAAAGTGATTGGGAACTCCGACCAACGCAGAGGTTGTGGAGTTTCGGTGTTGACGTGCCCAATCTCCCATGCGTTCGATCGGAGCTGCCTATTGCTTTTGGTCGCTTGGCGACCACCGACGATGAAGTTGATCTCTCGGTTAGCTGATTGGAACGCACCATTGGGGTTGCCTCCTTTAGGTGGTGGTGGTAAAGAGCGCTTGTTGACGGTTAATAGTTGTATCAAAGTTCGTTTAGACTTGCAAGCGGACAAGTCTCCCGTCCGACTCCGAAAAAGCCCACCTTTCAGAGACCCCGTTCTGTCAAAACATACTCCTATTCATGCGGGTAGTCTAGGGCGAGTCCGAGGACAAGTCGAGTTCTTTCGGAAGATCAGGCGTGCACCTCTAGCCACTGCGGCTACAAGAACACCCTATATGACCTATCTCGAGAATAGATCTAAAATAAGCAAAGCCGATTGAAAACGAAGACTTCGGAGAAACACATAGTCGCTAAGAATCGGATTCAACTTGATACATCAACTAGTACAATGATATATGAACAAGATCACCACCGGGATCCTACCTTGATCTTGCTTCTAGCTCCGGGAACTCCGACGTGGTCTTCCTTGCAAGGTTCCCACGTCGGCTAGGGAGACCCTAGTCAACTAGCTCGACCCTCTCCTCTCCGAGATGGTGTCCCTCTCTTCTCTACTCCTCGGCGGCAGATGACGAATTGATCGATGCGTGGCTCTCGACCCCGGGGCTATAAATAGCCCGAATGGCGGCTAGGTCAAAGGGGGAGGTAACTGGGCCCTGGAGGCCGACCGGCTTGGGCCCATCCCGGCCCAGTTGCCTGCCTCCTTTGCCCTACATCGGTTCCCGAGTCTTCTAGATCCTCCCCCCTTCTGCATGTGGGCCCTTGTCGTCAGTTTCTCTCCGAGTTGGACGTAGCTCCTTGTCCCGCAAGATTCGACACTTTTTTGGGTAGGTCCTCGGAGTTTATCATCTTCTCAGGTTTGGTCCCTGGGCTTCTTGGAGTCAAGTTTGCTTCGTTGCATGACTTGTACCGGGCTTTAAGGTCTTGTCAAGGTGCTCGATGAACTTATCCCGGAAGTCTTGCTTTCAACGTCAAAACCCTGCATAAACACTAAACTCCAAAACCGACATGCACGAATGAACTTGTTATATCAAGGGGGTTAGTACCAATGGATAAAGTATAAAACTTATGTCAACACCGAAGGTAAACTCATGGCTAGGTTGATGGAATTTAACCGTCAACATCTCCCCCATGCTTAAACCTTGCTCGTCCTCGAGTAAGCCTTTGATGGATATCATCATTGCCCTTCATTGTTTAAACCTTGCACTTGATCATACATGAAACATAATACTCTCAAAATTTAATTTGTTAAAGTTTCATAAAGTACTAGCCTTCATCTCTACGGAGGGTAGATTATTAATTAAGCTTATCCAAGTATTGACATGCTCCCAAAGTTCAAGTAGATCTCAGAAATTTTGAAATAAAGAACGAGATGAAGAAGAGCTAAACCAAGTTCACAAATTTAAATCACCTTTCATATTGCTCATGAACTCTCATCTCACTTTGTCTCTCAAGCCTATTTATTCTACTCCTTTTCCTCTCATAACATATATATGTGGTAGGCTTTATATGGAGCTTTGGGAAAGTTTAGTCCTACCAAGATTTATAAATGAGATGTTGTCAAAACAAGACAAGCTTCTCATGATCTTACCGAGACTCGTCAAAAAGGTCATTGGAAAATAATGTTAAGTCAAGGAGGGGAAAGAGAAAAATACACACACTTGGGATGGGTGGACATGTGCAAATGGCAAAGAGTGATCCCAAGGCACAAAGGAAGTCCTCGTTATCGGATTGCACATGGTTGGAAAATGAGTATGGATCTTTTAATCTTGAAGCCTTGAAATTCCTAATGCACTTTAGAGAACCGGGGAGTTCACTTTCTTTTATTTTTACACAACTCATATTTTTCTCTTTTTCTCATATATATATATTTTTTTTCTTTTTCTTTCTTTCCTCATTTTTTTATTTTTCTTTTTATTTCTCATAAAATTTTTTATTTGCTCCCCTTTAACTCTAAAATTGCATTGTACCTACCTCCTCCCCCATGCTTAGATGTTTGCTCGTCCTCGGGCAAAGAGGTGATAGAGATAAGGTAGGTACTGGGAATACTTTTCCTTTGAAGAGATACTTGAAATCTTCAATCGTGGCACTGTCTTGCAATCTTCCTTGAATTGATGATACATCCTCAACGATAGGTTGTGGTCAAGGAGGTAATCACAAAAGATGATATTTGGTTTTAAGGGTGGATATCAGGCGAAGCTTGTGAGATCTCCGATGTGGGGATACACAATGCACGGATAAAAGGCTAGCAATAAGATAGATACGCAAAAACGGAATGACCAGCTTCTTAGTCTCGGGCCAGAGAAATCATGGCCTGCAATAACTCACTCAAAAATAAATCTTGTACACTAAGGTTTATGCACTCAAATATTATAAGGCTCTGGATAGGTAGAGCAACACACAAGTGATATTCATGACAAGGTCAGCATTATTTTTAAGAATAAAAACCATCTTTAATCCATGTAAAACTTGAGAGCACATAAAACACTATGGGTCTTTATTTTAATCATAACCTCCGCTAAAGATTAAGATAGCATTTAAATAAATTCATATTTGTATTTTAAGAGAGCACTAGCTTTAACATGCATAAATCAATGACAAAGATAAACAAAGCGACAATTATAATCATATATCATCATGACACAAATTTCATAACTTTTCCAAAGATAAAAACAAGGTGGTGTCTTTATTAATGATGAAAACTAATTGAAGTACATGCTGAAAATAAACTAACACACTTGCTGAAAATTAAATAAAAACTGAAAACACTACGCAAACACAAGCTGAAAATTACAGAAAAAGGGAAAAGAAAAGACTCCTTCTTCTCAATCTTCCGCCGGTGGTTGGTATTGGTAATCTTGATAGTTGTACCCTTGCTCATAGTAGGTTTGGACATCCCCTCCAACGAATTGATCCGGCGGTACTAAGTGAAGACGCCCAAGCTCATAGGCAATATTTGCATTGCCTCCACCAAGTTGAGCCGCGTTGGATTGGATGGCTGCGACGTTTTGCATGTTTCTCGCAGCATACCCTCCAATTATGGCCATGCTTTGTTGTGGTTGGGGGTATTGTGCGTAGGGCTCCGCAAAGGTTACGTTGGGCACCACATAATTTTGTGGGGGCATGGCTGGACCACTCCCCCATGCTTGCATTGGTGGCCCTCCGTAATAATTTGGCGGAGTAGGGATTCCTCCGAATGGTGGTACATAGTTTGGTTGTGCACCACCCGCTTGCGCGGAGGAAGATCCCTCCTCTACAATCCTTCCTCTTTTATTCTTCTTTGCAAGGACAAGGAGTCCCTCCTCCAACCAATCTTCCTTCCCTTGAATGAAAAGCCTAAGTCTTGGATCCGGAAGGGGTAGGTTCACCTTGGCCACATGAAAGCCTCCTCTCTCATATCCACTAATATATTTTCCTTGCTTCAAATACTCAAATTCGAGAGGGGTCCCACGTAAAATATGTTCGGGATTTCTTGAAATCCCCGGCCTTAAGGAGATGGCCAACATAGAGAGGTAGCACCCCGAACCAATATCTCCCAATCCCGATGTTGCCTCGCAACACCATCGGTTGATCATAAGGTATGAGGGGTCTATTGGCTGCTTGGCAATTAAAGCCGAGTAGAGCCAATTCAACTCCGTGTTGGTCACCTTCGTCTCCCTCATCCTCCCCATAATCCTCTTGCACATCCAAGAGTGGAATACTTGGATAATGGGGTTGCGGATGGAATTGCGTTGTTGGTGGGCTTCTCCGAAGATTAAATTCCAAAATCCATCCAACATGCCATCCGGCACGTCAACTTTCTCCGGGGCTCCCTTTTGGAACCCAAGTAGCTCCCTAATATACTCGTAGGGAACCACTTGTTGGATTCCCTCCAAACGGAATGATAAACTTAGCACCCCCTCATCAAGGATAGGCGCCATAGTCATCAAGATTTCCAAGGCAAACTCCTTGTTGGTGTTTGCCGACACCCTGTTGGAGAATTGCACCCATCCAAGGTGCCCCAACATATAATATATGTCCGTGTCGAAACCCAATGCGTTGAGAGCTTGATCGTCAAAATCGACGTTTGCCACAAGCCTCTTCTCAAGGCGAGAGAGTTTCTTCTCCTCCTCCTCCGACAATATGATGAAGCCATATGTGGAGTACCGCGGAGTGTATGGAGGTGGGGCGGATGAACAGGTCGATCGACAAGGTGGGACGGGCGGCTCCTCCGTACGCCCTTGAGGTTCGGTAAACCTCATGGACGTGCTCCTTGTTGCTCTCATGCCACCGAGGAGGAGAGTGTCGTTCCTCTTTGGCGGTGTCGTGTCCTCCTCCATGCTCCGAGGAGACTCGGAAACTGAGTGCCTCCTCGAAGACGTCGTCAAAGATGGCTTGGATGACGATGACCCCTTATTTTTGGTGAAGAGACTTGTGGTTTTCTTCCACATGATTGCACTCTTCTCTCCACTACAATTCCGGGTTGCAACCGGCAACTAGGAACTTAAAAATTACTTCGGAATGTGGACTTTGAGTGGATTAAGGGTGTGAATTGTTTGAGCTATCAAGCTTGGGAAGGTTGGCTATGTCTACGGTGGTTCTAGGCACAAAATCTTGAGCACACAAACTGAGGAAGGAGAGGGCTACTTGCCTGCAGAAAATGGGAGCTGGGCGGCACCATTTATAGGCTAGGCGGCCGGCCTGGGCCGACCGGCCTAGGATGGTTTTGCCCCCTGGCTCAACTCTTTCTCCCAGCACGATCATTTCTCCTCCATAACTTTCTTGCCCGCGTGCTCCACGAGTTACACCTTCCAAACGCTCTCGTCCACTCCTTTTCTTGCATTATTGGTCCTTCCACTTGATGCTTCATGCTTTGAGTCATGTCCATGCTCCCTTGCTCCACTTTCTTCACATGTCACCATGAATTTCCTGCAAAGTTATGCTTGCTTCCCACCCATGCTTGTCCTTTGCATGTGGTCTTGATGAAAGTTGTTGAAAGGGCATCCAATGGTGCATGCATGATTAACTTTAACTAGATTGCCTCCCTCTAAGTATGTTTAAGGCTAAGCACTCCTCTAATTTCGAAAATTAAAAATGTTTTCAGAGCTATGGAAAAGCTCAAGCATAAATTAAGAGAAGTTTTTAAATGATTAAAAACAAATGTAAGTCGAAAATATTTTCCGACTACATTAATATCGGTCTCACCGGTATAGTTTGCCTTCATTGGTTGAGAGCGAACTTTTCCCGGCTTGATCATGGGGGCATAGGTTTAGGTTCTAATTTTGGCTAAATGAGAGAGATTTTGAATAAAATAAAATTGAATGAGGCTTAGAAAACTTCTAATCCTAGAGAAACCGTAACACCCTCATTCTATTAAAAACTTGGCTTTATTAAAATTTGCTAGCAACCATTTAATTACTTAAGGAGTATAAGGTTGTTTTATTTATTTTTAGGCATTTAAATCTTTTCTAAAATAAATTTAATGAAATATAGGAATTATTTGTTGCATACATGCCGGAGCATTATTTTTGGTTCTTGGAATTCAAATTCAAATTTGAATTCTAAATGTTTGAAAACCCTTTTGCCAAAATGCTAAACCTAGTCTCTTAAAACCCCTACCCCTTTCCCCTTTTCGGCCCAACCCGCGCGCGGCCCAACCCGCCGGCCCGCCGCGCGCCCCCCGCCTAGCTTAGCGGGGCCGCGGCCGCCTTAGCCGCCCGCACGCGCGCGCGCGGCCCGGCGGCCGCTCGGTGCCCGGCCAAGCCGCGCCGGCCCGCCTCCGCGCCCGTGCCGCCGACGGGTGGGGCCTCGTTGTCATCCCCCGGCTCCGCTCGTCTCCGACCGGACGCCGCCGCGCCGCCGAGTCCGGCTCGGTCACGCCCCCGCCTCCGCGTGGCCCGCACGCCAAGGGTGCCCCCGCCCGGCTATTTAAGGCCGCCGCCGCCCCCGGACCGCCTACCGAGCACCCGAGCCGCCCCTTGCCCTAGCCACGCCGCCTCGCCGAACCCTAGCCGAGCTCGCCGCCGCCGCCGCCCCGTTTCCCGGTTCCGCCGCCGCTTCACCCCCGTGAGGACGCCCGAGAGCCGCGCAAGGGAGGTGAGGAGCTCCCCCGTGCTACACGTCGTCGTACCCGAGCACCTCGTCGCTCTAGCGCCGTCGCCGGAGCCCGCGCCCCGCGCCGCCGCGTCGGCCGCCCCGCTCCGCCGCGTCTTCGCCCGAGCCGCCGCCCGGGATCGATCCGCGGTCTTGCGCGCGTCGCGTAGATGCCTCCCGTGCGTCGAATCGTGGCTCGGAGCCCCGGATTGGGGCCTCACCGGCGAGCCCGCCACCCGGGCCGCCGCCGCAGCCGCTCGCCGCCGCGCAGCCCCCCGCCGCCCCGCCGCTTGCGGTCGTCCCCGGCCATTAGATCTAGATCTAACGCGCCGCATCTAAGCCACCGCACCGCGAGCAACCACGGCCATCGCATCTAGATCCAACGGATCTAGATCGGGTCAACCCGCGTCAGCCGGTCAAACCCGCCGCCAGCCCTGGCAATTTTGCAGAAAAGCCCCTGAGTTTTGTTTATTTACAAAAATACCCTCCCACCTTATAAGTTTTCTTACGGTTTAGTCCTTTTTCTTTATTTTAGCCCGAAACCTTTTTAAATCTTCGCAGATTAGTCCATAAACATTCCCGAAGCCATAACTTGGTCGTTTTAGCTCCGATTTTAGCGTTCTTTATGTCCACGCGTTCGTCTCGAAGCGTAGATTAGTTTTATGCTACTGTTTAGATCTGTTTGATCTGTTTGGTGACTGTTTCTTATTTATTTCTATTGTATGCTTGTATGTGATGATTGTGGACCGTAGAGAGCGATTCGTTCGAGGGATTTGAAGATCAAGTCGTGCAAGAGTTTGAGCAGCAAGGTTTTGTTGAAGGCAAGTATTCCTTGATGCATGCCCGCTTGTCCTACATAACATGCATTTAAATTCGATGTTTTTACTTTTCGCTTGCATTAATTTGATGGGAACCTATTAAGGATCATGCCTAGCTTTTGACTACCTTTACCTTGATACCGGGAATTAAATTAATCTTGTGGTAGTTATTGCTTAGTATGCTAAACAGGGTTTTGGTATTAATCTACTTGGTTACCTTCTTGTTATTTCATGTTCCGTTTATGACCTTTTACTTTACAAGACTACTTTAATATGATAATCGGAACATGGAGAACCACCCAGGAAAACAGTACAACCACAAGAACTAATGGGCAATGGTCTTGGCTGAATAATTAGGAACTTTAGCTTGGGATGGTCTTACCGATAAGGACAAGGGATCGGCGGTACCGTGGGGTATGGACTCGCTCTAGCAGGGGGTTGGGTGAGTTATTCTTTTATGGTGGGGTATTGACCTGCTAGGGGACTTTATACCTTGCTAATCGATCCGACCTTGTGGGTCATAACTTGCTAGGGAACCTTTGTAAAGGCCATGTAGCGTCCCTACGCAATCACACCTCGGAAGTGTGATATGGTGTCTTGCAAACACCGCATGGTTGGGTCCAAAGTTCTTTGGAGCTTTTACGTCGCTTGTGGGTAAAGATGTAAAACCTCTATAGAGTGTTAAACTAATCAATTAGCCGTGCTCACGGTCAAGAGCGGCCTGGACACTCACATGATTAAATTATGGAACTTTAATGTTTAATTGTTGTTTTATGCTTTATTTATGATGCTTACATCTTATTAATTGGGTTGGTATGAACTTACACCTTTAGTAACCAGGTTGCTAATAAAACTTGACCAACTAAAATGCTAAAGTGCTTGAACCTTAGCCATCCACCATATGGCCTCGCATGTTATGTTGTTTTCCCTTGCTGAGTACGATATGTGCTCACGCTTGTTTATTCTCTTGCATCTACAATACCCGGATTTGCTGCTCAGACTAGGAGAACTTTGAAGATATTCCAGGAGATTTCCAGGAGTTCTAGGTGTGCGTAGTCTTCGGTCGCACTGCCTGTGGAGGCATTTTGTCCGCTGCGAGAACTCGTTTATTTAAGTTTCGTTTAAGACTATGGTTTGTAATAACTCTTTATTCGTGTGGCACTGATTTTGGTATTCATAATGTCTAAGCGTGTGTGTAACTTGATCCTGGCGCACACGTGATCAATGCATTCGGTTTTGCCTTTAAAACCGGGTGTGACAGAGTGGTACCAGAGCCGTGTTGACTGTAGGAACGCTAGCCTAGATAGAAAATGGTCGAATTAAGGATTTTATACTCATAGAATCTTTCTTTTACATGCTTGCTTTATTCTTACTAACCTTGCTCTTGCCTTTTTGCTTCACTCTTGAGTCAGTCCGCATTCTTTATCTTGTGCTTGCTTTAGCTCTCGTCCTTTTTGCCTTACCATCTTTCTCATTCCGCACTACACTACGGATGGTTCGTAGCTTGGAGACTTCTCGGGCTGGAGCAGTTCACCGTATGCTCCACGAGAACAAGTACCATGATTTGCATGATGGAGATACGGATGAGGAGATTGAGATGGAGCCCGCACTCGTGGTTTTCCCTAACCTTATCATGGTGCCCGATGATGAGGAAGATCCGGAGGAGATGATCCCGAGAGGAGGATGAGCTAGCCGAACAACCCAATCTAGAGGAGCAAGCGCCGAAGAAGATGAGGATCACTCGGATCAAGAGATGGAAGAACAAGAGCAAGAGGAGGAAGAGAGGGAAGCGATCCGGGAAGTGTACCACTACAGAGCTGATGGAGTAGGCATTCCCATGGCAGACCACCTGAGAGCAATGGTACTTCGCCTAGGCTATGATAAGGCCCCTGTCTACCATTGTTAGCTATGGACTCATCCGTGGTTCGAGCCCCATTGGGAGGTTGCTGCCATCTTGGAGGAGTACATTCCATGCCGTGGAGTGAAGGAGGTGTCCAAGCATCATGACGTGGCTCACAGGACTACTATGGATGCCGGGATAGCGAGTCGGCTCGAGAGGGCGCTCTATGTGCTCTCTCATAAGGAGCATGACAGGTTGGAGGATACCCACCGCCGTTACACACCTTTCGAGCAAGTGGGGAAGCCAAGACTTACATCGCCCACAGCACCAGCCTATGAGTGGACGCTCAACAATGTCCGGAGTCTACTTGCGGCCGTGAACACCGCATTGGATGATGCCAACAACACACTATATGCAGCACGGCGAGCAGATTTTCACTCTGGAGACGTAGAGGCGTGCCTTGGAAGCTGCACTTCTGAACAGGGAGCAGCCAGAAGCCCATGAAGCCACAGAAGGATGTACCTCCCCATCACCTAAGATGCCACACTACGACTCCCCTGACGCTCGCACAGATGCCATGGAGGAAGATAGTCCTTAGGTTTAAGATTAAGGATAGGATTTCTTTGTAATCTCTAGTAGACGATCGGTAAGGTGTGTTTAGTTTAGAAGTGTGGTTGAATGCTTGATTTTGTGCTTAATGTATGAGTTGGATTTTTGGTTGAGTGCAATGTGTTGTGGAGTGATGACCACAACGACATTGGTTTAGTAGTAAGTTTGTGGGGGTTATCTTTCAGTCTCAATCAGTTATTTATCTTAATCTTTTTGTCCTCTTAAGTTTTCCCTTGATGCAAATTCGAGATCCCAAAAATCTGATCACACAGTTTTCTGAGTCAGCAGCACTATTTTAATTTTATCTCGGGCTACAGAACTCCGATTGCAGTAAAACCAATTGGAAAAGTTCAAGAATTTCATGACTGATTTTCTGTGAAAAATTCAGAATATTTGGATGGAAAACCAGAGAGTTATGACTAAAACATTACAGCCTCACGAATCTGTTAAACACTGCCGACCTACCTGACTTGTTTATTTTATAACCAGAGCTACACAACTCCGATTGAGGTGATTCCAGTTGGAGTAGTTTCGTAATTTCATTACCTTTTATCAGTCCAAAATCCATAATTTTTGGTTACTCGTACAGAGAGCTATGCCTGATTGTTTGGAGTCAACAGAATCTGTCTTATCTGAATATCATTGCTATCTTATCTTCCTGAGTTTAACCCTTGGTGCAATCATCTAAAATAATGTCCCTAACACTCGGATGGTGAACACCAGGTCGGGATCAGGTGTTGATCAACCAGCGGGGAAGAGCACCCCAGCCAGTACAAATGGATCCCGCTATGCAGCAGTTCCTGGAGGCACAGACCCAGCTCCTCCAGAACTTGACCACCACCGTGACAAACTTGCAAGCTCGGGTCAACAATCCGCCGGTGCCGCCACCCGCGCCTCGCAACAAGCACCGGGAGTTCATGAGTCATCACCCTCCCGTGTTTACTCACGCCGCTGATCCACCGGAAGCGAAGATTGGCTCAAGACAATACGAAGATGCTCACTACCCGTTAGTGTGATGACGAGAGAGAAGGTCCCGTATGCTTTGCGGGGACGACTTCAAGGATCTGCGGCCGCTTGGTGGGATGCGTACTCTGCCGCTCATGCCGCCCCCGGACACTATCACTTGGGAGGAGTTTACCACCAACTTCGGGAGCCATCACATACCCTCCGGAGTCATGAAGATCAAGAAGAAGGAGTTCCTTTCTCTCGAAGCAGGGAGGAATGTCAGTGGCTGAGTATAGAGACAAGTTCACTGAGCTATCTCGCTATGCAGCTGAGGAGGTTGCTGAAGATAGGAAGAAGCAGGAGCCGTTCCTGGATGGGTTGGTTGGTTCGCTGCAAGTACCAGCCGATGTCATATCCTTTCCCTAACTTTCAACAGCTAGTTGATGCCGCTATCCGCTTGGAGCACAAGCGCAAGGAGCTTGGAGAGCAGAAGAGGAAGGCCGCCAGCTCTGGGCAGTTTGGGAGTGCGTCTCGCCCGCGCTTCAACCCACCGCCGAACACCCCGTTCCGCTATGGGGGACCGGGTGGAAACTTTGGGCGGCAGCGGTCCCGGCGTCCGGTTCGGCGGTTCCGGCGGTGCCGCTCGGCGGTTTCGGTGTCCTGTTCCTCGGACTCCCCGTCCGGCTTCCCGGCGGAAGTCGGCGAGAGAGCCCCGGTTGGCACACACCGTAAGGACCGTGGCACCGCCCAATCCCTCGCCACCACTACTTGCTTCAAGTGTGGAGAGCTTGGTCACTATGCCAATGCTTGCCCAAAGAGGAACCCTCCACACACCCCCGTGCGGAACCCAGCGGACAAGGAGCGGAAGCCAAACCCCGAAGTCTAACAAAGGACAACGAGAGATATGCACGAGGCAAGGCGATGCACGTTGATGCCGAAGTCGCCCGGGAGAACCCCGCAGTAGTGCTCGGTATGTTTCTAGTTAACTCTACTCCCCGCCTCGTTTTGTTTGATTACGGAGCATCCCATTCTTTCATTACATCCCGGTTCGTAGCTCAACATAATCTACCTATCGGTCCCATGTCTCGCCACATGTTAGTTACCTCACCCGGGGGGGAATTGAAAGCTATCTATAAATGTGATAACGTCCATCTCAAGATTGTGGCCAGAGATTTCCGTTCCAATCTTATAATCTTGGATTCAAAGGGGATCGATGTGATATTGGGAATGGGATGGTTGACCGCGTGTGATGCGGTGATTCGGTGTGCTAAGAGGTCAATCCTTCTTACAAGTCCAGCTCGGTGAAATATTTGAGTTTGCGGCAGATCCCGCACCATCAAATGCCGGTGCCGTGAATAAGCTTGACGGAGCGGCCTTGGAAGACATACGAGTAGTGTGAGATTATCCCGATGTGTTTCCGAGGAGTTGCCGTGTATGCCCCCGACCGAGATGTTGAGTTCGTTATTGATCTTTTACCCCGCATCGCCCCTATCTCTAAGCGCCCATATAGAATGTCTAGTGATCGGTTACAAGAACTTAAAGATCGATTAAAGAATTATTGGGTAAAGGATTCATTCGTGCTAGTTCCTCACCCCGGGGAGCACCCGTTATCTTTGTGGGTAAGAAAGATGGCACACAAAGGATGTGTGTTGATTACAGGTCTCTTAATGATGTTACCATCAAGAACAAGTATCCTCTGCCACGTATTGAAGATTTGTTTGATCAGATGAGAGGAGCTAAAGTGTTTTCTAAGATCAATCTGCGATCTGGTTATCATCAGTTAAAGATTAGGCCTTCAGATATTCCTAAGACAGCTTTTACTACCAGGTACGGACTTTATGAATACACAGTTATGTCTTTTGGGTTAACCAATGCACCCGCGTACTTTATGTACTTGATGAACAAGATCTTTATGGAGTATCTGGACAAGTTCGTTGTGGTATTCATTGATGACATTCTGATCTACTCCAAGAATGAGGAGGACCATGAGGAGCATTTGAGACTTGTGTTGCAGAAGCTGAGAGAGCATGAGTTATATGCGAAGTTCAGCAAGTGTGAATTCTGGCTCAAGGAAGTGTCTTTTCTAGGTCATATCATCACCAATGGAGGCATTGCAGTGGATCCTAGCAAGGTTAGTGATGTGTTGAAGTGGGAAGCCCCTCGTACAGTGTCTGAGATTCGGAGTTTCCTTGGACTTGCTGGTTACTATCGTCGGTTTATTGAAGGATTCTCCAGGATTGTGAAGCCTCTCACTACATTGCTAGAGAAGGACAGGGAATTCAAATGGACCAGTGCATGTCAGTCCAGTTTTGAAGAGTTAAAGAAGCGGTTAACCACAACACCTGTTCTAGTAATGCCTGATCTACGAAAGAGCTTTGACATATATTGTGATGCATCTCGACAAGGTCTAGGATGTGTGTTGATGCAAGAAGGTCATGTTATAGCCTATGTATCTCGTCAGTTGAGGAAGCATGAGTTGAACTATCCTACGCATGATCTTGAGTTAGCAGCAGTGGTTCATGCATTGAAGATTTGGAGACACTACATTATGGGAACCAAGTGTCGGATCTATACCGATCACAAGAGTCCGAAGTATATCTTTACTCGAAGGATCTCAATATAAGACAAAGCGTCGTTGGTTAGAGTTGATCAAGGACTATGATCTAGAGATTCACTATCATCCGGGTAAAGCGAATCTGGTTGCTGATGCTTTGAGTCGAAAGGGCCACACTAATATGGCTATGACCATTCAGTTTCCTGACAAGTTGGTAAAAGAGTTTGAAAGGCTCAACTTGAAAGTGGTTGCGCATGCAGAAGGAGTGACTTTGGAAGTGCAGTCCACTTTGGAGCAAGAGATACGTAAGTGGCAGTTAGAGGATGCTGGAATACAAAAGATTAAGGAGAGTATGCAACAAGGAGAAGCCCCAGATTTCACAGAAGATGAGCAAGGAATCGTGTGGTTTAAGAACCGGTTGTGTGTACCAGAGACAGGAGATCTCAGAGAGAAGATCTTGAGGGAAGCTCGCGACTCAGCTTACTCTATCCATCCAGGCAGTACTAAGATGTACCGGGATCTCAAGCAGAGGTATTGGTGGTACGGTATGAAGAGAGACGTGGCCGCTCATGTGGCTTTGTGTGACACTTGCCACCGGGTCAAGGCTGAACATCAGAGACCCGCTGGTTTGCTTCAACCATTGAAGGTGCCTGAGTGGAAGTGGGAAGAGATCGGAATGGACTTCATAGTGGGTTTACCCCGAACCCGAGATGGTTATGATTCGATTTGGGTTATCGTGGATCGTTTGACTAAGGTAGCTCACTTCATTCCGGTAAAGACTACTTATACGGGAGCTAAGCCGGCGAACTATACATGTCCAGGATTGTGTGTTTGCATGGTGTACCAAAGAAGATCGTGTCAGACAGAGGTACTCAGTTTACTTCTCGTTTCTGGGGGAAGTTGCATGAATCTCTGGATACTAAGCTAAATTTCAGCTCAGCTTATCATCCACAGACAGATGGACAGACAGAGAGAACCAATCAGATCCTAGAAGACATGCTGAGAGCATGTGCGCTTAAGCATGGTTGTAGTTGGGATAAGAGCTTGCCGTATGCTGAATTCTCCTATAACAACAGCTACCAAGCCAGTCTCAAAATGTCACCCTTTGAGGCCCTATATGGAAGGAAGTGTAGAACTCCGTTATATTGGAGTGAGACAGGCGAAAGGCAGTTATTTGGAGCAGATATCATCAGAGAAGCGGAGAAACAAGTTCGGATTATCGGAGAAAATTTGAGGATTGCTCAGTCTAGACAGAAAAGTTATGCAGATGGCAAAAGAAGGGATGTGGTCTTTCAGGAAGGCGATTATGTGTACCTAAAGGTATCACCCATCAGAGGTTTGCGTCGATTCAGAGTTAAGGGAAAGTTGTCACCTCGGTTTATTGGACCTTTCAAGATCCTTGAGAGAGTGGGAGAAGTGGCTTACGGATTGGAGTTGCCGGCCCGGCTAGCCGATGTGCATGATGTATTCCATATCTCTCGGTTGAAGAAGGGTTTTGGTCCTCATGACAAGGAGCCGTTACCCTTGGATGACCTAAACGTTGAAGAGGATCTCACTATCGTTGAACACCCCATTCGAATATTAGAAACCATGACAAGGATCACCGGGAATAGTGTGATTAAGATGTGCAAAGTACGGTGGAGTAATCATGCGAGAGGATGAGGCAACATGGGAAAGAGAGGATGAGCTGAAAGCGAGTTTACGAGATCTTTTTCCCAATCTGTCCGAATCTCGAGGAGGAGATTCTTCTTAAGGGGGGTAGGATTTGTAACACCCTAATTCTATTAAAAACTTGGCTTTATTAAAATTTGCTAGCAACCATTCATTTGCTTAAGGAATATAAGGTTGTTTTATTTAATTTTAGGCATTTAAAACTTTTCTAAAATAAATTTAATGAAATGTATGATTTATTTGTTGCATACATGCTGGAGCATTTTTTTTGGTTGCTGGAATTCAAATTCAAATTTGAATTCCAATGTTTGAAAACCCTTTTGCCAAAATGCTAAAACTATTCTCCTTAAACCCCCTACCCCTTTCCCCTTTTCAGCCCAACCCGCGCTGCAGCCCAACCCGCCGGCCGCCGCGCGGCCCCGCCTAGCTTAGCAGCGGCCGCCGGGCGCCTTAGCCGCCGCGCGCGCGCCGGCCCGGCCGGCCGCTCGGGCCCGGCAAGCCACGCCGGCCCGCCTCCGCGCCCCGTGCCGCCGACGGGTGGGGCCCCGTTGTCATCCCCCGGCTCCGCTCGTCTCCGACCCGGACGCCGCCGCGCCGCCGAGTCCGGCTCGGTCACACCCCCCGCCTCCGCGTGGCCCGCACGCCAAGGGTGCCCCGCCCGGCTATTTAAGGCCGCCGCCGCCCCCGGACCGCCTACCGCAGCACCCGAGCCGCCCCTTGCCCTAGCCGCGCCGCCTCGCGGAACCCTAGCCGAGCTCGCCGCCGCCGCCGCCGTTTCCGGTTCGGCCGCCGCTTCACCCCCGTGAGGACGCCCGGGGAGGCCGCGCAAGGAGGTGAGGAGCTCCCCCGTGCTACACGTCGTCGTACCCGAGCACCTCGTCGCTCCGGCCGCCGTCGCCGGAGCCCGCGCCCCGCGCCGCCGCGTCGGCCGCCCGCTCCGCCGCGTTTTCGCCCGAGCCGCCCCCCGGGATCGATCCGCGGTCTTGCGCGCGTCGCGTAGATGCCTCCCGTGCGTCGAATCGTGGCTCGGAGCCCCGGATTGGGGCCTCACCGGCGAGCCCGCCGCCCGCCGCCGCCGCGGCCGCTCGCCGCCGCCGCGCGGCCCCGCCGCCCCGCCGCTTGCAGTCGTCCCAGGCCGTTAGATCTAGATCTAACGCGCCGCATCTAAGCCACCGCACCGCGAACCGCCGCAACCGTCAGATCTAGATCCAACGGATCTAGATCGGGTCAACCCGCGTCAGCCGGTCAAACCCGCCGCCAGCCCTGGCACTTTTGCAGAAAAGCCCCTGAGTTTTCTTTATTTACAAAAATACCCTCCCACCTTATAAGTTTTCTTACAGTTTAGTCCTTTTTCTTTATTTTAGCCCAAAACCTTTTTAAATCTTCGCATTAGTCCCTAAACCTTCCCGAAGCCATAACTTGGTCGTTTTAGCTCCGATTTTAGCGTTCTTTATGTCCACGCGTTCGTCTCGAAGCGTAGATTAGTTTTATGCTACTGTTTAGATCTGTTTGATCTGTTTGGTGACTGTTTCTTATTTATTTCTATTGTATGCCGTATGTGATGATTGTGGACCGTAGAGAGCGATTCGTTCGAGGGATTTGAAGATCAAGTCGTGCAAGAGTTTGAGCAGCAAGGTTTTGTTGAAGGCAAGTATTCCTTGATGCATGCCCGCTTGTCCTACATAACATGCATTTAAATTCGCTGTTTTTACTTTTTGCTTGCATTAAGTTGATGGGAACCTATTAAGGATCATGCCTAGCTTTTGACTACCTTTACCTTGATGCCGGGAATTAAATTAATCTTGTGGTAGTTATTGCTTAGCATGCTCAACGGGGTTTTGGTATTAATCTACTTGGTTACCTTCTTGTTATTTCATGTTCCGTTTATGATCTTTTACTTTACAAGACAACTTTAATATGATAATCGGAACATGGAGAACCACCCAGAAAACAAGTACAACCACAAGAACTAATGGGCAATGGTCTTGGTCGAATAATTAGGAACTTTAACTTGGGATGGTCTTACCGATAAGGACAAGGGATCGGCGGTACCGTGGGGTATGGACTCGCTCTAGCGGGGGGTTGGGTGAGTTATTCTTTTATGGTGGGGTATTGACCGCTAGGGGACTTTATACCTTGCTAAGCGATCCGGACCTTGTGGGTCATAACTTGCTAGGGAACCTTTGTAAAGGCCATGTAGCGTCCCTATGCAATCACACCTCGGAAGTGTGATATGGTGTCTTGCAAACACCGCATGGTTGGGTCCAAAGTTCTTCGAGCTTTTACGGCGCTTGTGGGTAAAGATGTACAACCTCTGCAGAGTGTTAAACTAATCGATTAGTCGTGCTCACGGTCAAGAGCGGCCTGGACACTCACATGATTAAATTATGGAACTTTAATGTTTAATTGTTGTTTTATTCTTTATTTATGATGCTTATATCTTATTAATTGGGTTGGTATGAACTTACACCTTTAGTAATCGGGTTGCTAATAAAACTTGACCAACTAAAATGCTAAAGTGCTTGAACCTTAGCCATCCACCATATGGCCTTGCATGTTATGTTGTTTTCCCTTTGCTGAGTACGATATGTGCTCACGCTTGTTTATTCTCTTGCATCTACAATACCCGGATTTGTTGCTCAGACTAGGAGAACTTTGAAGATATTCCAGGAGATTTCCAGGAGTTCTAGGTGTGCGTAGTCTTCGGTCAGTGCACTGCGGAGGCATTTTGTCCATCGCGAGAACTCGTTTATTTAAGTTTCGTTTAAGACTATGGTTTGTAATAACTCTTTATTCGTGTGGCACTGATTTTGGTATTCATAATGTCTAAGCGTGTGTGTAACTTGATCCGGCGCACACGTGATCAATGCATTCGGTTTTGCCTTTAAAACCGGGTGTGTGAGAAACCAAGGATATAGATTTTTAAACCAACCAAAAGTTTAGTGTCTAGGTTCACGCGAGGCCTACCACGTGCTGAAATTTAATTAACACCTAGGTACAAGTCGTGGCTCTACTCATGTGCTTTTAGCATGAAAAACAAGTCAACCACAACATCATAATGAGGATGAATGGTTGAGTTAGGTTCTGAATTTATTTGGTTGTGGTTTCTCAAAAAGAAGCAAACAAACACATAGGAGGGTTCATGTAAAGGGTTTATGATCAAAGAAAAATATTCAACCAAGAATTATGTCTCTAAAATTGTTCAACCACTTCTAAGTCTAATGTCTTTGCGTAGTAAAATTCAAAACTGAATTAAAAACTCGAAAAACCTAGAATCAGGTTGTCCTCCCGGTAGCTTATTCTTGACTTGACGAAACGGGTTGCCTCCCGCCTAGCGCTTCGTTTATAGTCCATGGCTAGACTTCTTCACTTGATTACTCTGAATCAACGCTTTTTACGGGTGTTGCAATCTTGGGTACCCACTTCCGCACCATCTTGGGCACAGGCTTGTCTTCTGGCTTAGTCATTTTTTTTGGTCTTCACAGGTGGCTTTTCTTCCTTTGTCTTGACGGATGCAACATCTTCCTTGACTTTCTTTACGTCCTTCTTCTTCGGCTCTTTCTTCTTCTTCAGCCCTTCCTTCTTCCTTGGTTCTTCCTTAACAACGCGACGATGAGGTGGAACATTTTTAACTTCAATCATATTGCATACCTCGAGGTGTCATCGAAACTTGAAGGAACTTCTTACTCCGTTAATGTCGAACATGATCTCCCCCTTGCCAACATGAATAGTAGCTCCCACGGTCCTGAGGAAAGGCCTCCCAAGGATGAGTGGCAGCTTCTCTCTTTCTCCCATCTCGAGCACCACGAAGTCGACGGGGATGAAGTGGTGTCCGACCTTCACGGGCACATCTTCGGCGATGCCCAAGGGATAGCGAATGGAGTTATCGCCCAATTCCAAACACATACCCGTAGGCTCCAGCGGTAGGCGTAGCTTCTCGAATACATCTGTTGGCACGACGCTCACACTTGCTCCAAGGTCGCACAACGCCTTCTCGAACTTGAATGAACCAACGGAACAAGGAATTGTCGGGCATCCGGGGTCCTTTGCTTCTCTAGCCCATTAGCAATAGCGGCACTACATTCCTCGGACATCTTGACATGATCTACCCCTAGTGTTGCTATCTCATATTTATTTGTAAGTATGTCTTTAAAGTAACGAGAATATGTAGGTACTTGAAGGGCATCCAATAACGGCATGTTGATGCTAAGTCTACGCACAACCTCCAGAAACTTTTCAAAGTGGTTATCAAGTTTACCTCGAAAGTAGCGTGGCTTGAGTTGTGGTATCTTCATGTCTTCTCCCAGCATCTCAAAATCGGGCTCTTCGGTGACAATCTCCGTAACTTCCTCCTTAGCAAATTCCTCCGTCCCGGCAGATGGTTTAGGCTTCCTTGCTCCCGCGGAACGTTCCGCATCTTCGGTCTCCTTTCCCGAACGTGTTTGAATAGCCTTTGCCGATTCAGAACCTTTAGGTTGTCCCGGAAGCTTCGCTTCATTATTAGTGACGCACCCGGCAAGTTGTCCCACTTGCGTCTCGAGCATCTTCATCATGTTGAGCACTTGATGGTTGGAGCTTCCGACCTCCGTCACTTTGCTATCGATGTTCTCCAACACCTTGTCTATGGCCTTGAACTTGGTGACGGTGTCCTTCTTGATCTTAGCTTTATCGTCCATGAAGTCCTTCAATTGTATACGAAGCGGAACCGAATTCGGAATGGATGAGCTTGCATTAAATTGAGGTCTACCTTGCCCGTAGCAGAAGTTCGGTAATTCTCACTTCCTCATGTAGTCGAGCACCTTGGCTTCCTCTGGACAATCCTTGTGGACATGGCCATACTCTCCGTATTCTTCGCATGTGGATCTTGCTTCGGCAGCCTTCAAATCTTGGGTCTCTTTCTTTTCTATCTCCATCTTCTCCAACCTCCTCGTGAGTGAATCGATCTTGCCTTCAAGAATGTTTTCCTTCTCCAATTGCAAGACTCCTTTGACGTTTCCCGTGGGTTGAACCGGAAGTAGGCGTCCGGATGACGCCCATGTGTCATTATCCGCGACATTCTTGAATAGAGTGAAAGCTTCAGTCGGCGTAAGCTCGATGATTGATCCTCCCGCCGATGCATCGATGATCATCCTTGACACCATGGTGAGCCCTCGATAGAACTTTTGCACGAGGTCTTCCTTCGGGAACTTGTGATGTGGAACCGCCCGAGTGTACTCATTGAAATGCTCGAATGCCTCTGAGATAGTATCCGTAGGATATTGAGCAAAAGTGGCAATCTTATTATGCAAGCTTTGAGTTTTACCCAGCGAGTAGTATTCCTTCATGAAGGCCCTCATCAACGCATTCCAATTTTGCACCGTCTCCGCCGGTTGAGAGTGGAACCATTGCAAAGCCTTCCTGAGTAGAGAGAACAGAAAAAGCCTTGCCCTCATTTGGTCTTGAGTCACCCCATCCATGTTGAAAGTCTGACATAGTTGAATGAATGCTTGGAGGTGAAGGTTCGGATTCTCTTTACCGGTGAAGGGTGAATGTTGCACCATGCGGATTGTTGAGGTCTTGATCTCGAATGGCCTTCCGATCTCTGCGAGGTTCAAGATTGGTAGGTCAATGATGTCTGAGGTGCATAGCTCCCCGATCTTGCGTTCTTGCGGCGGTTGTTCACCCATCTGTGGAAGTCGATTCACCGGAGGACTTTGAGCTGGTGAATGCTTCGGAGATTCCTTCGATCCTTTGTCTTCCGACTTTGAATCTACAAAATCCAGCTTTTTAGCTTGATGCGCTACGCGTCTCCTTAGCCTGTAAAGTTTTATTGGATCATCCACAAAATTATTAGGTTTGTTGGAGAGGTAGCCGTCCATCTCCTGTTAGGGTTAGGGATAAACAAAATATGCAAGAACAAAAAGTAAAAACAAATCTAAGAAAACTAGGGTTAGACAAACTAGATTAGATTTATTTTGAGGATGATCAAAGTTTAGTAGATGCAAAAAGAAAAATTAAAAGAAAACTGAAAATCACAAAAAAGCAATAAAAGATCAAATCTTGATCACTTGTTCCCCGGCAATGGCGCCAAAAAAAAGGGGCTTGTTGACGGTTAATAGTTGTATTAAAGTTCGTTTAGACTTGCAAGCGGACAAGTCTTCCGTCATAGTCATGGGACCCTTCTTCCCTCGAGTGGTGAACCCAAGGTATCGAATCCATGGAACAAATGTGTGACGCAAAAGATGGTCTAGTAATGCCAAGTAACTCCAATCGTCGAGAGATAAAACCCTAATGCATCTAATCATAAGAATCAACACAAGAACGAATCTAATCTACTAAAGACCGGAGGTAACAAAGATAGAGGGGGTAGATAAACCGATCTAGAGAGATCAGGTTAAGCCTTTTGTTGAAGTTCCAAGCAAAAGAAGAAGTAGCAAATCAAATCTCATTAGAAGCCTCTTCAAACCGTGGTTTCCCGTCCGACTCCGAAAACGCCCGCCTTTCAGAGCCCCCGTCCTGTCACAACGTATTCATGCTGGTAGTCTAGGGCGAGTCCGAGGACAAGTCGATTTCTTTTGGAAGATCAGGCGTGCACCTCTATCCACCGCGGCTACAAGAACACCCTATATGATCTATCTCGAGAATATATCTAAAATAAGCAAAGCCGATCAAAAACGAAGACTTCGGAGAAACACTTAGTCGCTAAGAATCGGATTCAACTTGATACATCAACTAGTACAATGATATATGAACAAGATCACCACCGGGATCCTACCTTGATCTTGCTTCTAGCTCCGGGAACTCCGACGTGGTCTTCCTTGCAAGGTTCCCACGTCGGCTAGGGAGACCCTAGTCAACTAGCTCGACCCTCTCCTCTCCGAGATGGTGTCCCTCTCTTCTCTGCTCCTCGGCGGCCGATGACGAATTGATTGATGCGTGGCTCTCAACCCCGGGGCTATAAATAGCCCGAATGGCGGCTAGGTCAATGGGGGAGGTAACCGGGCCCTGGAATGGGCTGGGCCGGCCGACCTAGGCCGACCGGCCTGGGCTCATCCCGGTCCAGTTGCCTGCCTCCTTTGCCCTACGTCGGTTCCTGAGTCTTCCAGATCCTTCCCCCTTCTGCATGTGGGCCCTTGTCGTCAGTTTCTCTCCGAGTTGGACGTAGCTCCTTGTCCTGCTAGATTCGGCACTTTTCTGGGTAGGTCCTCGAAGTTTATCATCTTCTCGGGTTTGGTCCCTGGGCTTCTTGGAGTCAAGTTTGCTTCATTACATGACTTGTACCGGGCTTCAAGGTCTTGTCAAGGTGCTCGATGAACTTATCACGGAGTCTTTCTTTCAATGTCAAAACCCTGCATAAACACTAAACTCCAAAACTGACATGCACGAATGAACTAGTTATATCAAGGGGGTTAGTACCAATGTATAAAGTATGAAACTCATGTCAACACCGAAGGTAAACTCATGGCTAGGTTGACGAAATTTCACCGTCAACAGCGCTCCTTGCGGTTGTTGTTATTGCGGTTGTGGTCGTCTTGGAGACGTCGATCATCACGCTGATCATCTTGACGATGTTCATCGTGGCGATCACCCTTTCGGTCGTCTCGCCGGTCGTTGCGATCGTTGCGACGATAGTCGTCGCTTCTATCATCACGGTGGTAGTCGCGGCGATAATCACATTGATCCATGTCGTAGTTGCGATGATAGGGCCTGCGGTCACGGTAATCACGTCGATCAGGTCGACGATTACGGTTGTCGAAGCGCTGGTCACCGTTCTGTTCGTCATTGTTGCTGCTCTTGGTCTTCTTCGAGTCAGAGGGTACTCAAAGGGCACGCTTCAGCTTCTCGCACTGCCTCATGGTATGTTTGGCGTCGCGGTGGAACTGACATTGGTCGTCCATGACCATGTTGCCCTCGAGGAAGGTGGAAGGTCTTGGTGGATTTGCCATGTAAGCTTCGCCAGATCGCTTTCGCGGCCTGTTTCCTCCATCATCGTGATCCTCTCTGTTGAAGTCGTGCATCACCGCGTCTTCAGTGTCAACTAGCTTGTCAACGTAAGTCATGAGGTCGGTGATGGTATGAGCATCAGCCTCATGGATCTTCTCGAAGAGCTTGATGTTGGTGACCCCATTCTTGTAGTAGGCGATGACGTCTTCGTCTTTGACACCGGTGAGTGTGTTGCGATTTTCGAAGTAGCGGTTGGTGTACTCCCAGAGAGTTTCGTCACATCTCATTTGCACCCTAGCGAGGTGGTGAGTGTTACTAGGTCGATTGTAGGTCGCCTGGTAGTTGGTCGTGAATAGCTGGGACAATGTTGCCCAGGAGGTGATGCACTCTGCTGGGAGATTGTCGAGCCACAGGAGTGGCGCTTTGCCCATCACAAGGGGGAAGTATCCCGCCATGTGGTCTTCGTTGCCCCCAGAAGCGACCGTTGTATTTCTCAATAGTTGGCTTGAAGTCCTTGGGGTATCTGATCGTCCGGAGACATCGTGCGAACGTAGGGAAGTTGTTGACCGCACCCGGGCTTGTTGACGGGGCGTAGGTTGTCGGGATGACATAGAGGTCATCGGGAGGGCCGTTGTCTTGGTCGTACTGGGCGCGTTGCAGGAGTTCTTAGTCGTGCATGTTTTGCAGCTCCGTTGCTTGGATGGGATTGTCGGCGTCAAGGGCGTCGGGAACCCTATGCTCACGGTTGTAGTTAGCGCGTCGTGCTATCTCCACTTCATCTCTTATGTGTTGTCGCTGACTACCTTCCGCACGATTATCTTGCACCGGTGGACGTTGAGCTCCTGCGTTTTGCTTTGGGTTTGCAGCAGCGTTTGCCTGGGTGTTGGCAGCATTAGTTGCGTTGTTGGCGACGTTGCATGTAGTGTTGGCGGCGGCGTTGGCCAGAGGGTTAGCTGCAGCATTGGCAGCGGGATTGGCCGGCTGCATCACTTCATTTTCGCCTCGTCCCGCTTCAGCTACCATCTCAAGGGGACCGTTGTTACGACATTGTTGATGAGGACGTTCCGATCTACTCCTGGAGTAAGAACTTGCTGCCGATCTACTATAGCCAGGGCCTCTTTCTTCAATCTGAGCGGCGGTGACGCGGATGTTAGCTTGGAGACGTCGTATCATAGGATTATCTTCAAGCTGGTTTAGTGCAGCAAGAGCAGCTCCCAGGTTGGTTTGAGGAGAGTTGTAGACTTCGAGGCCGTCGCACTCAAAGTCCCTCAGGTGGTCTCTGGCACGCAGGTGGCTTGGACGACCTTCATGGTGCTGGTGATTAGCTGGAGCTGCGGGCACTTGTTCCCCAACGTTGTCGTTGCCTTGCCCAGCATTAGCTGCGTGTTGACCTGGGGCTGGAGTAGCTGCAGTGAGTTCTTGTTGCCGATGAGCAGCCCTGTCAGCGTTGGCATTCTCGCGTTGTGCGTGTTGTTCATCTATCTCTCCATCTTGGGGTGGTACATCCGCGGAGACGACCATGACCTCGCGATCTAGGGTCTCGAGCTCTTCTCCCTGATAGTTCGAGGAGATAGTTGTGCGGGCGATCTGGAACGCGAGGCGGTCCGGAGACAGCTCCCGGTTCATCTGGCGGCGGTGGGCCATAGTAAGAGGTCGTTGAAGCTTTTTGAGGACATGGCACTAGCGGGCCGTGTGCTTGGGATTCTCGTGGATAGGGTAGGGTTCGTCATGGTGACCCGTGTAGCTTCCACGATCTGGTGTCTTGGGTCCATATTTCATCTGGATCTTCCGTTTCAGGTAGCGGGATGCTACGTGAGCTGCGTTCTGCAAGCCAAGAGGCATGCTGGATGATGATGAGGACCTGCGAGGGCATTTGAGGCATTCACAGACTTTGGTCGTGTCGGAGAGCATGCCTTCAACACGATCGATTCCCGCGATCAGGTCGCTGGAAGTGGGTGGGTGGGTTTCCATCAACAGATTTGTCCCGATCTATTTGTCGGAGGTGACCGCGTTGCCCTCGATGACGAGGAAGGCGGCTAGAGTAGTGGATTTTGCCGGCATGGAGCCGGAGCAGATGTCGACAGGATTGGCGAGGATGTCCGCCATGCTCTCCGGGAAGATGATGCCATTGGTTGAAGACATCGAATTGCACGAAGAACCTTGATTCCCCCTACCTAGCGCGCCAACTGTTAGATGGTGAGATCTAGACATCCCACAGGGGTGTTAATCCTTGTGGTTTAGTTGTTCAGTGGGGTGGAATCTAAGGCTAAGAACTCGAAGGTCACACACTAGTACGCGGAACACAGAGAACACGACGAGTTTATACTGGTTCGGTCCTCCAGAGAGTAAAACCCTACATGCAGTTGCTGGTATAGATTGCTTGAGGATTGCATGATTGTACAAGGGGTCGCCTCGTCTACCTTATATTGGCCAGCGGATGAGGTCGGTTCCTTGACTCCTGGTCGGTTACGACCAGGAGACCTAAGTCTAAATTACATCTCTTGCCATATCCTGTCAATCTGCTTAGTCGGAATCCACCGATGTCTTGTCTTGTATGCCAAGTCTTCAGGTCTTGCTGAATTAGGTCGTCTGGGGAATCTTATGAAAGGCCTTCAAGAAGTCGTGTAGGCTACCAACTAGGTCGATTGGGCCCACAAACAGGTCGACGGGTCTTCAGATAGGCCGGACCCACTTGTCGGGGGACGGCCATGAGCCTGGTCGGTGGGGACGCAGGGGTACCCTTGTCTCACAGTGAATTAGCCACTTAGTTACGTGCATTTTATTTATATCATTGTTTTGTTTGTGTTGGCATTTATGCAGATAGACAATGTTAGGCAAACCTAAAGATGTCGTGTGGAAACATGGTGACATTCTAGCTCCCGGATGGCCATGCAACTTTTGTGGTATGCAGAAAAGTGGTGGTGGTTCTACTGGATTCAAACAACATTTGGCCGCACGCGGATCATCGGTGCTCCATTGCATTAGGGTTCCACCACATGTGCAGGAGTAGTTTCAGCGGGATATTGAGAGGACTAAGAAGGCAACTACTGACCGGGCTCGTGAGAGGTTGGCACGGGAGGCGGCTGCAGCAGCGAGAAACAATCCCACTGGTGGATATGATGAGGAGGAGGCTCTGATCTAGCATGCAATTAACCCGTCGAGAGCAGAGTTGAGTTCCGATACATGGTGGAAGGGAGAGGAGGTAATTATGAGCGTGGAGGGGGTAGTGGTTCGACGGTGTTGAATCAAGTGCAATACTTATGCTTTGTCAACTTATGCTTATTTGAAATCATTCATATTTTGCAGTTGGTGTCCTCAATCCTGCTCTTTCATATTAGATGGATTCAACTCCTGAGATGTATCAAATGCTCAAGGGTGCATTTGAGCGCATGACGGATGACGAGTCCGCCATGCAAGCATTGCAGGAGGCTGAGGTGTTTCACATGAAGCATGGTGAGTATGGATCGGAAATGGCACAGCGAATGGCGATGGACCCAAAGACATCACCATGTAAGATTTCTTCCCAAATACACCTTATTCTCTCCGCTACTCGAATATATTGCCTACACAATTGGTTGCACATGCAGCGGTCTAGTGGATGATGTTCGGTGGGTCCACTCCACAGCTGCAGCACCTTGCATTGCGGCTTGTTTCACAGTGTGTTTCCTCAAGTGGATGTGAGTGGAACTGGAGTACTTTTGTGTTGCTCCATACAAAGGTTCGCAATCGGTTGACACACAAGAAACTTAACAAGCTTGTGTATGTCAACTACAACCTTCGGCTGTGACTTGAGGATGTCTCTGATCGGCGAGATGATGAAGGTGATATTATTGAGCATCTAGGCCAACTTAACTTCTATGATGAGAAAAATCCGGTGCGGGAATGGATGGTGTTAACACCAAAATTTGGTACAGGAGGGAGCCTGATTTGTGGGCCCAGCTTAGTAAAACATCCCGTCCAGAAAAGGAAGGTTTTTTTCAAGAAGATTCGGCAGAGGAGCTTGCGGTCGGCAGTTTGCTTCTGTTCGGCAAAGGGACTGTATGCGCTGATTTTGCGGGATTGCGTGGTGACGTGGCTCGAGCGGAAAGAAAGAATGGATGGATAAGCATTCGCACTTGGGCGATAAATTAGGTATCAAATATTGTGCTCGTAGTCCACCTGGAGTCATGCCACGACAGGATATAAATATGAACCCTAGATGTATGTAATTGTAATCGAAAACATTCTCATAACAAACCGGCTTTACGCCAAACTTTCGAGTCCTTTAGTCGTGTCGTCGAGTTCTTCGAGAGGGTTCATCGATCCGTCGACCTCCGTAAGTACCGGCAACCTTGTATCATGTCTAGTATCATGCGGTGGATTTAGATCGTGATGCAAGTAGTCTTGTTACCATTCTTAGTATCATGCGGTGGATTGAAGCTTGGTTCAGGAGGGTTTCATGTTAGGTCATGATCCATGCGGTGGGTTTCTTGTATCATATCGGCTCTATTGGTTTTTGGCAAGATCCAATAGATTCATTAAGTTACCACGTGTTGTTTTGAGTTTTTACTTTATGTTTAAATTCATGTAACACTCTGTTGCCCAATTTAGATTGATTTGGATCGGCTTTATCTTGTTTAGTGATTTTCACATCGCACATTCATATCTTGCTTCAAAAGGCATGTGGATCATGTGTTTGCCAAACAGCCGAAACCGAACCAATCTAGGTTGTTACATGTTGCGGGTTTAATCTTGTTAATTTTGCATAAATCTTGACAGAACCGGGTATCATGCGGTAGATGCAGGTTGTTGGGTTGTCTTAGAGCTAGTCATCCGGTGGATTAGATTTTTAATTCAATCTGATAGGTTTATCATCTTTGGCAATGTTTGTTCCTTCTCCCTTGACCCCGATTCGGTTGTCCAGCTGTATTCGATTATGCTTTCACGAGTAAAGCGTGTTTATAAGTTATGCTTTAAACAACATGTGCTTTTTGCTTTCCATATTTAGATTGTATCATGTGGTGGATAGATCTATTTGTGGTTAGTGGTGTGATTTTCAAACAAGTTGTATCATGCGGTGGATAAACTTGTTTGGCTTCATGCTTGACAGGTTTCAAAGTATCTAGACATGCGGTAGATTAGTGCTTTGGGCCTATGCATGCTTGTTCATTACATGTTTGTAATCATGCTTTGCTTCATTTATTGTTTATTGTTATCTATTCTCGAGGATCGGTCGTGGTCTTGTGCACGTGCAATTTTGTGCAAATAAAGACCGATCCATCGTCATGCTTGCGTCATCCGTTCGGCTATGTTTTGTTTCATGCTTTAAAGCTCCCGAATGGTTTCTAATTTGTTTGCGAGATAGTATCGTAGCTATATGTCATCTTACATGGCTTCCTAGACGTAAATATGGAACTATACGGTACCACCGGCAAGTTCCAAGCTTTGGTATTTAATTACTTTGTCTTTTGTTAATTTTCGGGGAAAATTGGTCGGCATGCTTTGGGAATCGCTCGTGTGTGAAGCTAGCTTGTTCGGCTTGCTTTGTGTGCTTGGCGCGAGGTGCGGATTTTGCGTCAACGGATGGAATATGGTAGATCAAACCGGGACCTAGTTCTTGATGAGGAGGATGAAGACGGTGGTGTTCCTATCCCATCCCGGCTTGTGAGGGATCGGATAAACTCCAAAGATCTCCAAACATCTACGGGTGATGATTGCATTAGTAATTGGGCACAAAGAAATGTGGGCGGTAGTCACATAGGGAAGAGGGTGTGTTCCCGAGTGGGCCAAGCGTCAAAAAGGCAAGACAAAGGCACCGAGAAAAACCGGTGAGCAACTACGCCTCCACCGATGATGGTGATGGTCGGCGTAGACCACCGTACCGGGAGTCCGGGGATAGCGACTCGATGATGATGATGATGATGATGATGATGATGATGATGATTATGATGATGATGATGATGATGATGATGGTGGTGGTGGTGGTGGTGGTGGTGCTGGTGGTGGTGGTGGTGGTGGTGGTGGTGGTGGTGGTGGTGGTGGTGGTGGTGATGATGATGGTTCGGTTCCGGTTCCGGTGGTGGTGGAATTCGTTTCACAAGTATACACACGTACATCTACACACATGTATGATCTTTGACTATAAGTACTAATTATGATCCATGGTTGATCGTAGGGGACACCGAATACACACATGCTACTCGGGATCGCAACCATGGAGCACCGCGATCGCGAGAGGAGAATGGTTGGAGTGTCGCAATACAACCCGGTGTACTCTTCTTCCTCCCACAACGATACCTCCCACTCACGGTCTTTTTATCCCATTCCCGACATAAACGTGTAGGCACGGACAACATGGGTGTATGGATGGGAAGACTCCCATTTCTACAACATGTTAGTCGGTGAATAGCAGACAACATCGACGTGGACGGGCCTAACTTGGCAACAATACAAGGGTGAGTTGCTTAGGATGAGAGGCTTGAATGTCATGTCCATCCCTGAGTACCAATCGGTGTCCTAAATGTGGGTCTTTCCTTTCTACCATTGAACTTTTATTGAGTTGTATCGAATTATCTGTATTTGAATTATCAACTCACTTATGCATTACATTTGGTGTGGTATTTCTATGCATAACTATAAACTATTGATTGGGGTGGTATTTAACACTACTTTGTGCCAACCTCATGCCAAAATTTTCATTTCTTTCAAGTTCGAGACCCTTTTTCTTGTAAACAGTTTAATGCAATCCGTAGCGGTTTTAATTCATACCGGAGCGGTAAAAATAGTTTATATCGCGATGAAGCCGTTGCATGCCGTTTGTATTGGTCATTTTGGTTTGGATTTTGAATTCTAGCGGTAAATAGCGTTTACCATTTATACCGTTGCGGTATACCATTACTGTTGGGTGGCGATAAAAATATCTTGGTTGGTAAAAAACCCTGTCTACCCGAGTGTTTTTGGGCAATAAAACAAATACAAGGAGTATAAGAGGACTTTCGGCCCACGCCTAGGGCCATGGCCTTAGTGGCCTTAGGCCCATCTCCACACCTAGATGCACGTGCGACACGCACATGTTTTAAAAACATAAAAATATAATTTACATTTTACTTTGATAAAAACAAAGTAGCATTGATATATTGTTTACAACAATATGTACTTATTGATATTTTGGTAAATTTGAATATTTAGAACCATAAATTGGACACATGATCGGTAATATCTTGTGATGATCAAAATTGAATCTAATTGTGTATCTTAATGCTCTCTTGTAAAGAACAATTAGATAAAACCGACAAGCATTTGTCTTGCGAGAATTCCGATTAGGAAAGCAATTATGGACTAATAGGCAACACTTAACACACATATATGAGTTTAGTAAAAGAGAGAGGGAGCTCTTCTCGTGATTCGATAATACTACAACAAAAGGATCATTGGTACACTATGGTACACTACGGCGATGCTAAATATCCCTTGAGTTTTGCAACCAAGAGAGTTCCGGCATTCAAACCCTCGCTTGTATCTTATCTAGAAATACCATGAATGAACCCTTCAGTTTTCTAATTGGCCTATTCAACAATTGTTGTTGGCCTTTTGCAAAAGATGAGCATGATGTGGTGTGGTTTTGGTTGGAGAAAGGCAAGCCACATGAATGTTTGTTCACAATATTTCATGGTAGGTTGGTTTCCTTTTGGCATAAGGTCCTTGCATTCCAAGAGCAAATGTTTGTTGTGAACCGGGGAGATTGAAACGAACTAGGATGGACGATAACCGACCAGGCCGATGTAAAGTTGAAATTTGGACCACCTGTCAATGACTCAAGTGGATCTATTTAAGGTGGCGGGGATCTATTTGTAAAAACCTCAACGAGTTCGGGGGGGTTTCGGTGGAAAGGAATAAATGGAGTGAGGGTTGTGGGTGGAACTAGAAAAGAGAGGGAGAGGCTTATGGCAAAGTTGGCTTCTCCCTCATGGGGAAAACGAGAGGAGGCAGATAGGGAGAGGCCGGGCTGGCGGCGGCGGCCCCCCGCCGGTGATTCCGGGCACGGCGGTGGCGGGGAGTGGGGCAAAGCGGAGAGGGCGATTAGGGCACTCAATTCCTCTCCTCACCTTGGTATATGGTGGCGCACGAGAGAGAGATCGACGATGGTAAGTAAACAACGGCTATGGCGGCGGTGGTGGATAGTATGGCCGGGCACCGCTGCGAAGGGCGAGGCGGCCACCGGAGGCCGTTGACGGTGTATATTCGTATCAAACTTCATATGGATTTGCAAGCGGACAAATCCCCCGTTGTAGTCAAGGGACCCTTCTTCCCTAGAGTGGTGAACCTAAGGTATCGAATCCGTGGAACAATGTGCAACACAAGGATTCAATCTAATAAAGCAAGGAAAGCTATCTTTTGAAGAACCAAGTTGCATCTAATCTAAGTGATCATCAAGAGAACACATCTAATCCAATCTACTAAAGAGGTAGCAAGAGAAAGCAAGAGATAATTGTAGCTCCAAACAAGATAGATGAAGATAGAAAAGTGAATCTCATTAAAAGCATCTTTAAATCGTGGCCTTCTGTCCGATTCCGAAGAGGCCCGCCTTTTGGAGCCACCGTTCTGTCACAACGCACCCCTATTCGTGCGGGTTAGCCTAGGGCGAGTTCAATAAGAACAAGTTGAAAACACTTGGTCGGTCCGGTATGCACCTCTATCCACTGCGGCTACAAGACAACCCTATGCAATCTATCTTAAGTATAGATTGGGGAAGAAGCAAAACCAGGGGAGAACAAAATCATCAAGAAGGCACTTGATCGCTATAAATCGGATTCACTATAAAAACTTCACCATGAATGATTACATGAACAAGATCACCACCGGGATCCTACCTCGATCTTGATCCTTGCTCCGGAGCTCCGACGTGGTCTTCCATGCAAGGTTCCCACGTTGGCTAGGGAGAACCTAGACAACTAGCACAACCCTCCTCTCCGAGATGGTGTCCCTCAAGATTCTCTACTCCTCGGCGGCAGATGACGAATGAATTGATGTGTGGCTCTCAGACAAGGGGCTATAAATAGCCCAAGAGGCACCTAGGTCAAAGGGGGGGGGCCACTGGGCCTCTAAGTGGGCCGGGCCGGCCCGGCTTGGGCCGACCGGCCTGGGCCCACTTCGGCCCAGCCCGCAGCCTCCTTTGCCTGGTGTTGCTTTCCGAGTCTTCTAGAGTCCGCCCCCACCGCATGTGGGCCCTTGTCGTCGGTTTCTCTTCGGATTAGATGAAGCTCCTTGTCCCGCAAGATTCAACGAGTTTTCGACTAGGTCCTCGTAGTTTTCCATCTTCTCGGGTTTGGTCCTTGGGCTTCTTGGGGTCATGTTTACTTCATTGCTTGACTTGTACTAGGCTTCAAGGTCTTGTCATGAGGTGCCTAATGAACTTATCCCGGAAGTCTTGCTTTCAACACTAAAACCCCGCATAAATACTAAACTCCAAAACCGACATGCACAAACGAACTTGTTATACCAAGGGGGTTAGTACCAACTACCAATGGATAAGATATAAAACTCATGCCAACACCGAAGGTAAACTCATGGCCGGCTAGGTTGACGGAATTTCCACTGTCAACATCTCCCCCATGCTTAAACCTTGCTCGTCCTCGAGTAAGCCTTCGATGGACATCATCGTTGCCTTTAATTTTTTAAACCTTGCGAGTTGATCATACACGAGAAAACATAATGCTCTTAAAAGTTTAGTTCGCTAAAGTTTCATAATATACTAGCGTTCATCCCTACGGAGGATAGATTATTAATTAAGCTTATCCCACAAGTATTAACCATGCTCCCAAAATTCAAATGAATCTCGAAATTTTGAAATAAAGAACAAGATGAAAAAGGGCTAAACCAAGTTCAAAAATTTAAACCACCTTGCATCTTGCTCATGAACTCTAATCTCATCTTGTCTCTCAAGCCTATTTCTTCTACTCCTTTCCCTCTCAAAAACATATATGTAAGTGGTAGGCTTTATATGGAGCTCTTTGGGAAAGTTTTAGTCCTACTAAGATATTATAAATGAGATGTTGTCAAAACAAGACAAGCTTCTCATGGTCTTCCCGAGACTCGTCAAAAAGGTCATTGGAAAATAATGTTATATCAAGGAGGGGGAGAGAAAAATACACACATTTGGAGATAGGTGGACATGTGGAAATGGCAAAGAGTGATCCCGAGGCACAAAGGAAGTCCTTGTTATCGGATTGCACATGGTTGGAAAGATGAGTTTCAATCTTTTAAATCTTCAAACCTTGAAATTTCTAATGCACTTTAGAGAACCGGGGAGTTCACTTTATTTTATTTATATCATACATACTCATATATATATATATATATGTGTGTGTGTGTATATATTCTTTTCACATACATATATTTTTTTCTTTCTTTGTACTCATTTTTTTCTTTTTTCTTTCTTTCTTTCTCTTTTTTTATTTGCTCCCCTTGAACTCTAATTTGCATTGTACCTACCTCCTCCCCCATGCTTAGTCGTTTGCTGGTCATCAGGCAAAGAGGTGATAGAGATAAGGTGGTACTAGAAATATTTTTCCTTTGGAGAGATACTTTAAATCTTCAACCTTAGCACCATCTTGCGATCTTCCTTGAATTGACGATCCATACTTAATGATAGTTTGTGGTCAAGGAGGTAAACACAAAAGATAATATTATTTGTTTTAAGGGTGGATATCCGGCGATGTTTGTGAAATCTTCGATGTGGGGGTACACAATGCACGTATAAAAAGAATAGAAAAAAGATAGATACGCAAAAACGGAATGACCAGCTTCTTAGTCTCGGACCAGAGAAATCAAGGCCTGAAATAACTCACCCAAGAATAATTCTTGTATACTAAGTTTTTTCACTCAAATATATATACGACTCGGATAGGTAGAGCAACATGCAAGTGGTAGTTATGACAAGGTTAGCATTACTTTTAAAAATAAATCATCTTTAATCCATCTAAAACTTGAGAGCACATAAAACACTATGGGCCTTTATTTTTATCATAACCTCTTCTAAAGATTAAGCTAGTATTTAGATAATTAGATTTGTGTTTTAAGAGAGCATTAGCTTAATTATGCATAAAATAAGTACAAAGATAAACAAAGAGGCAATTATCATCAATTCATCATATATCATCATGGCATAAACTTTGGAACCTTACCAAAGGTAAAAAATAGGTGGTGACTTTATTCATGATGAAAAATAAAAACTAACACACATGCTGAAAATTTTAAATAAAAACTGAAAACACTACGCATACATAGGCGCATACAAGCTGAAAATTAAAGAAAAAGGGGTAAAGGAAAGATAACTAAAGCTCCTCCTCTCTCTAATCTTCCGCCGGTGGTTGATATTGGCTCTTGGTTGTTGTACCCTTGCTCATAATAGGATTGCACCGCTCCTCCTATGAATTGTCCGACGGTGCTAAGTGAAGGCGTCAAAGCTCATAAGCGATGTTTGCATTTCCTTCACCCATTTGGTTTGCATTGGTTTGGATGGCTGCGATATTTTGCATGTTTCTCGCAGCGTATCCTCCAATGATGGCCACACTTTGTTGTGGTTGAGGAAGATGTGCATATGGCTCCGCAAAGGCTACGTTGGGCACCGCAAAATTTGGTGGGGGTATGGCTGCACCACTCCCCCATGCTTGCACCGGTACACCGCCATAGTAACTTGGAAGCACCGGAATTCCTCCAAATGGTGGCACATAGTTTTGTTGTGCACCTCCTTGTGCCGAGGATGATCCTTCTTCTACAATTCTTCCTCTTTTATTTTTCCTTGCCTCGCACAAGGAGTCCTTGCTCTAACCAGTCTTCCTTCCCTTGAATAAAGAGCCTCAATCTTGCATTCGAAAGGGGCAAATTCACCTTGGCCACTTTAAAGCCTCCTCTCTCATCCCCACTCATATAATTGCCTTGCTTTATATAATCAAATCCCGGGGAAGTCCCGTCTAGGAGATGCTATGGGTTCTGTAATACCCGGTCTCAAAGGGATAGCCAACATGGAGAGGTAACACCCCGAACCATAAGGTGAGTGGGGTCGATTGGCCGCTTGGCAATCAAAGCCAAGTAAAACCAATTCACCTCCATGTCGGTTATGGTCTCTCTCATTCTCCCCAAAATCCTCTTATACATCCATGAGTGAAACACTTGGATGATGGGGTTCCGGATACTATTCCTTTGTTGGTGAGTTTCTCTCGCGATCATACTCCAAAAACCTTCCAATGTGCCTCCATGCACATCCACTTGTTCGGGGCTCCCTTTCGGCACTCCTTGATCAAGGATATGCGCCATGGTCATGAAATTTTCAAGACGAATTCCTTGTGGGTGTTTGCCGACACTCCGTTGGAGAAGTGCACCCATCCTAGGTGTCCCAACATGTAGTAAATATCCGTATGAAAACCCAACACTTGGAGAGCTTGATCATCGGAGTCGACGTTTGCCACAAGCCTCTTCTCAAGATGAGTGAGCTTCTTCTTCATGAGTGAGCTTCTTCTTCGCTCCTCCGTCATGATGATAAACCCATCGAATACCACGGAGCGTATGGAGGTGGAGCGGATGATCGTTTCGAGTGACGAGGTGGGACGGGCGGATCCTTCGTACGTCCTTGAGGTTCCGTGGACCTCATAGACGAGCTTTGTGTGGCCCTCATGCCACCGAGGAGAAGAGTGTGGTTCCTCCTCGGTGGTGCCTTGTCCTCCTCCATACTCCGAGGAGACTTGGAAACCGAGTGCCTCCTCAAAGAGGTTGTCGATGATGGCTTAGACGACGATGATCCCTTCTCTTTTTGGTGAAAAAGGCTTGTAGTTTTCTTCGACATGGTTGCTTGCACTCTCTCTCACAAATATATATCCGGGTTTCTTAATCGGTAACAAGGTACACAAATATTATTTGGAGTATGGACTTTGAGTGGAATTAGGATGTGTTTTGTTGGACGAAACAAACAGGATGGATGGCTGTCTAAGGTGGTTATGAACTACAAATTCAAGCACACGAACAAGGAACTAGGCAAGTGACTTACCTAAGGAAGACGGCACGGGGGGCTTTCGAAGGGGGGTGGGCCGGCCGACCCGGTCCGACCGTCCTAGGGGCCTCTCTCGCTCCTCTTGGCTCGGTTCATCTCTAGTGCGCTCATGCTTGCTTTGTTGCTTCGTGACCGCGTGCTTCGCGGGGTTGCACCTTCCAAACGTTCGTGTCCACTCCTTCGCTTGTGTTATTGCTTCTTCCATTTGATGATTTTTCTTTGAGTCGCTTCCATGCTCCCTTGCCTCACATGCCTCCATGATATTCCTACAAAACAAACCCTTGGCTGCCCCCCATGCTTGTCCTTTGCATGTGGCTTGATGAAAGTTGTTGGAGGGGTATCCCGTGATGCATCATGGTGCATGCATGGTTAGGTTAACTTGAATGCCTCCCTCTAAGCATGTTTTAATGCTAAGCACTCCTCTAATTTCAAAAACTAAATAAAAAATAAACTCAGAACTTGCAATCAGTTCAAATATAAATTTAGAGAAGTTTTTAAATCATTAAAAACAAATATAAGTCAAAAATATTTTCCGACTACTTTTATGTTGGTCTCACCGGTATTGTTTGCCTTCATTAGTTGAGAGCAAACTTTTCTCGCTTGATCATGGGGCATAGGTTTAGGTTCTAATTTTGGCTAAATGAGAGAGATTTTGAATGAAATAAAATTAAATGAGGCTTAGAAAAATTCTAACCGTAGAGAAACCAAGGATATGGATTTTAAATCAACCAAAAGTTAAGTTTCTAGGTTCACGCGAGTCCTACCACGTGCTGAAATTTAAATAACATCTAGGTAAAAGTCATGGCTCTACTCGTGTGTTTTTAGCATGTAAAACAAGTCAACCATGACATCATAAAGAGGATGAATGGTTGAGATAGGTTCTGAATTTTTTTGTTTTGGTTTCTCGAAAAGAAGCAAATAACACATAGGATGGCTCATATAAAGGGTTTATAATCCAAATGAAATAGCCAACCAAGAATTATGTCTCTAACATTGTTCAACCATTTTGAGTCTAATGTTTTGCGTAGTAAATTTCAAAACTAACTTACTTGAAAAGACTCGAAAAATCTTGAATCGGGTTGTCCTCCTCGTAGCTTATTCTTGACTCGACGAAACGGTTTGCCTCCCGCCTAGCGCTTCATTTATAGTCCATGGCTAGACTTCTTCACTTGATTACTTTGGATCAACGCTCTTTGCGGGCATTGCAATCTTGGGTACCCACTTCGCACCATCTTGGGCACGGGCTTATTCTTTGGCTTAGTCATTTTTTTGGTCTTCACGGGCCGGCTTTGTCCTTTGGTCTTGACGGATGCAACAACTTCCATCATGTAGTGGCTCGGTACCTCAAACTCGGTCCTTCGGTCAAGATCTTTGTGGTCTCCTTAGTGTGATCCACCATCTCTCCCGAATGAGTTTGAGTAGCCTTCGCCGTCTTAGGACCTTGGGGTTGTCCCAATCTTCCTTTGCTACCCATCGGGCACCGGCAAGTTGTCCCACTTGTGTCTCTAGCATCTTCATCACGATGAACACTTCACGTATAGAGCTTCGACCTCCGTCACCTTTCCATCTAAATTATCCAATACTTTCTCCATAGCCTCGAACTTCGTGACAGCATCCTTGTTGATCTTAGCTTGCTCGTCCATGAAGTCCTTCAATTGTTTACAAAGAGGAACCAAATCTTGAATGGACGAACTTGCATTAAATCGGGGTTTACCTTAGACATGGTCGTGCTCCTCACACTCCTCGCATGTGGATCTTGCCTAGGAAGCCATTAGGTCTTGAGCTTTTCTTTCTAGTCCATCCTCCTCTTAATGAAATCGATATGCCACTCAAGGAATTCGGCTCGCATGTATTCATTGAAGCACTCCAAAGCTTACGCAATCATCTCCATTGGGAATTGAGCAAATGTGTCAATCTTGTTGCGCAAACTCGGAGTCTTGGTCGGCAAATAGAATTCCTTCATGAAGTTCCTAATCAACGCTTCCCAATCTTGTTTTGACTCCGCCGGTAGAGTGTGGAACCAACGCAAAGCTTTTCCAAGTAGTGAGAACAGAAAAAGCCTTGCCGTTATTTGATCTTGAGTCGGCCCATCCTCATCGAAAGTATAACATAATTGAACAAATCCTTGGAGGTGAAGGTTCGGATCCTCTTTACGGTGAAAGGTGAGTGTTGCACCATGCGGATAGTTGAGACCTTGATCTTGAACGGCCTTCCCGGCGTCTTGAAGGTTTATGATAGGTAGATCAATGACGTCGGGGGTGCATAGCTCGATCTTGCGCTTCGTGTCGGGGGACGCCCCTAGGGGTCCCCTTTAACAACCGGGAAATCCCCACTTAAAACCTGCAACAAAGCCAAACACACTTTGCCTAACCATGCAGGATACAGCCCGCGCCGCAAGGACCTCGACGGCCCACCAAGGCGACCCTCTCGAAGATCCCCTCGAGCAGGCTTCGCCTCGCTCGAGGATGCGCGCCTCCCTCGGGCGGGCTCCGTCCCGTTCGAGGGGGTGCGCTTCCCTCGAGTGGGCTCCGCCCCGCTCGAGGGTCCGCTTCCCCTCGAGCGAGGCTCCGCCTCGCTCGAGGGTCCGCCCCGCCCTCGACCGGGGTCCGCCTCGCTCGAGGGCACCCCGCACGCGTGCGCCCGCCCCCGTACACGGGCATTTAACGCCCTGACACCGGCGGGACACTGCCATCATGCGCCGGGGCTCGCGCCCGTGCCGCCGCACCAACTCCCCGGGGAGGGAGCCCATCCCCATCACTGTGGGGAGGGACTGTGCAGCGCGGCCGGTGTCAGTCCCGTGACACCGTGCGCCTGCTCCAGTACGGCTAACGCGCCGAGCCCTCGAAGGGGGGCCGGCTTCACCCTCGATTTGCTTTCTTGTGACCCTACAGGGTTAGGTGGAGGCGCTAGGCGGGGAGGAACGCATTCCCTGCCACTGTTACGGCATGGCAGCCGTCCCCGCGCGTGCAGGCGCACGCCTGGCACTGTGGCAACGACTCCAGTACGGTGAGGCGCATCGGAACGGGACGCCGTTTTACCTACTGCTGTACCCCGTACGGGCCAACGTCAGCAGCTCCCTCGAGCCCATCAGAAGACACCACCGCCATCTGCCGCCCCTCTACCCTCGAACCGCCACTGTTCGGGTACAAGATAGGCCATGATGGCCGGATCGCTGCAAGGATCGTCCGGACGGCCGCCCACTCTACAGCATAGCACGCCACGCCCCTTCTTGTAGCTAGATAGCGCGGCGTGCATGTGATTCGCTCCCTCCTTGATCTATAAAAGGGGGACGAACCCTCCCGGCCGCGGGGAGGAAGAGAGAGAACACAGACACAACACAACTGGAGACGAGCAGCGCCACGCACTTGCTCTCCAATTCCCCAATTCTCCCACAACATCTTCAGCCATCACACCAGGGACTTAGAAGCCAGGCTTCCTCTCCCGCCTTGCTTGTAGCAGCCCCACTACAGGCACCCCCGGTGCTAAGTAATATAGTGCCTTGAGCACGCCACTGCTGGACGTACGGCCCCCTCGGCCGGAACCGGGATAAAACTCGTGTCGCTTGTTGCTTAGCATCGACCATTGAGGGATAGACCTCGGCTCTTACTGCGGTTAGTGTCGGGACCACATTCCGCACCGACGGTTGGCGCCCACCGTGGGGCAATCCGAGCGCCTAAGGTCAATCCGTCAACTCCCTCCATGGTGATCCGCACCGAGTACCGCGGTACGCGCTACAACATGCGCGGCTCGGACCCCCTCCCCCGCCGGGTTCGAAATCCGGTTTGGGGGCACGAACTTCCGGGCCACGGGGAACGGCTACCTCATGCGCCTCACCAACCGTGAGGAGCTCCGCACGCGGCGCCGGGCCGGGTCCGCCTCGGTCCCCGCCGCACGCACCGCCACCGGCGCGGACGCCCGCGAGCACGGACGCCGTGGGCCCGTCGCCGCCACGACGTCGCCGCCGCTGCGGGCTGCGTTCACGCCGGGGGCGCGGTCCGAGCGGCGGCGGGGCCGAGCGTGCCACCTCTCAACACGGCGCGCCCGCCACCACGACCGCCGCCGCCCCGGCGGGACGGCGCGCGGTCTCGGACCGCGCCTTCCCATGGGGCCGCGCGGAGCCACGACGGCCTACAACAACAACGTCAACACCACGATGCGCGGGGGTCCCGCCCGGCCGTCACGTCTTCGTCGCCGGGGATCCCGGTGCTTCGGCGGGTGACGAGTCGTCCCCGGGCTCCCTCGATGCTCCGCCACCCGCCAACCGCCACGGGTACGCGGAATGGGACTTCTCCGGCGTGCGGGACCCCGGTCATGTTCGGGCGTTTCCTTGACGCTACGGACTGCGGTTCGGTTGCTCCGATGACTCCCGGCACGGGAGCTACGACCCCGCGCGGGAGTGCCGTGTAGTCGTCGCCAACGACCGGGCCAATGCCGCCGGCGCGGCGGCGCCGGGGACGGGGGAGATCACGCCGGCCCCGGGGGATCGCCACACGCCTAGCCGCAGGGCCGAGCGCTCCTGCCGGGGCCGACGTCGACGCACAACTAGCCCAAGCCCGCGAGCTCGAGGCCAAGCTAGCGGAGGAATACCGAACGGTGCGGCTGCTCCGCGCCTCGATGGCTGGGGAAGCCTCCGCTCGCGGCGAACGCGTGCGGGGAGCCGGGCGCACGGGCCCGCAACCGCATCAACGCCAACGACCCCCGACGTACCGCCGCGGGCGAGCCGGAAGCTCGTTGCCGCCGCAACGCCGCTACGGGCGATGCCGGCACCCTCGACCCCCGAGGCACGAGACCCGCACCACGAGATGCGGACTCTCATCGAGCAAGCGGCCGTCCGGCCGGGCCGAGAGCTCGGCGTCGCGCATCCGTCGGCAAGGGGGGATGCGCGGGCGACGGGGCCGCACAAGGGGGCGAACCCTCGGTCCACGCGGGGGAAGCGGCGGGGGCGACCCGCCAACTCGGGACGTGCGGTGGCCAAGGAACGGCTCCTTGACACGCGCGCGAGCGCCGGAGGGTGACGCTCGTAACATCATCAACGCCCGCCGCACAAGCAAGGCGGACGCCCGAGCGGCGGTGGGCTACCACCCTCGACGGGGCGGACGCTACGACGGCGGCGAGGACCGCTCCCCGACGCCGAGGCCCCCGGGGACCCGTGTGTTCGGCGGGGGAGATCCGCACGGTGGCCTTCCCCCGGCGCTTTCGCCGGCCTTCGACCATCGTCAAATACAACGGGGAGACGGACCCCCGCGTGTGGCTCAATGACTACCGCTTGGCTTGCCGGCTAGGGCGGGGCCACCGGCCGACGAGGTCATCATCCGCAACTTGCCCTTGCACCTCGGCGATGCCGCCGGACGTGGCTCGAGCACTTGCCCGCTAGCCAAATCCACAATTGGGATGATCACACATTCGTGGGCAACTTCCGGGGGCACGTACGTGCGCCCCGTAAATTCATGGGACTCGCGCTCCCGCACACGAAGCCCGGCGAGTCGCCGCGGGACTTCATACGGCGCTTCTCCAAGTGCGTACGGAACTCGCCCGGCCGTAGCGCGTCCGAGATCGTGCACGCCTTCCTCGAGGGCACCACATGTAGGGACCTCGTACGGGAGGCCGGGGCGCAGCCCGCCCGCGGACTCGAACGAGCTGTTCGACATCGCCACCAGCTTCGCCTCAGGAGAGGAGGCCGTGGGAGCGATCTTCGACGGCAAGAAGGGCAAGCGCCGGAGGACGCGCGCCGCGGAGGGCAGCAAGCCCGGGGAGCCCCACCGCAATGACAAGCGGGGCAATAAGGGGAAAGAAGCCGCGCGCGAGGCGCGCGAGCAGGGGCGTGACGGCGGTAATGCCGAGGCCCTCGCTGTTGACCCGGCTCGACGGGGCCCTCGACCGACCCCTCGAGGCCCGGCGGTGTTCGACGACATGCTCGAAGAAGCCATGTCCTTATCACAAGACCCCAGTCAATCACACCCTTGAGCAGTGCGACATGCTCAAGAAGTTCTATGGCCGCGCCGCCGCGAAGGAGGCAGAGGCCAAGAAAGACGAAGGAGGTGGCGACGCCGGCGGCTTCCCCCGCCGTGGAAAACGTGTTCCTCATCTTTGGGGGGCCAACCGTCGACATGTCGACACGCCGCCGCAAGAAGGAGCGGCACGAGGTCCTCGCCGCGAGAGAAGGCGCCTCCCTCCTTCCTCAATTGGTCGGAGGACGCCATCACCTTCGGCCGGGAGGATCATCCGAACCGCGTCCCCAACCCGGGCCAATACCCGCTGGTGGTCGACCCCATCATCGGGAACGCGCGGTTCTCAAAGGTCTTGATGGACGGGGGCAGCAGCCTCAACATCCTCTACGCGCATACGCCGCGCCCGATGGGGATCGGGCCGGGACCGAGCCGCGGCCCGGCGAAGACGAAGTCGTTCCATGGCATCGCGCCGGCAAGCGGGTCCATCCCCTCGGGCGGATCGACCGCCGGTTTGGTTTGGCACCGCGAAGAATTTCCGCAAGGAGATCCTCACCTTCGAGGTGGTAGGGTTCAAAGGAGCCTACCACTCTATACTTGGGCGACCCCGTTACACCAAGTTCATGGCGGTCCCCAACTATACCTACCTGAAGATGAAGATGCCGGGACCGAACGGCGTCATCACCGTCGGCTCGTCCATCGAGCACGCATTCGACTGCGATGTCGAGTGCGTAGAGCACGCAGAGGCGCTAGCGCTGGACGAAGCACTAGTGACCACCTTGGAGAAGATGGTCAACGACGACCTCGACTCCGCTGCCAAGCACACCGGCACGTTCGAGGCCGCGGAGCAGTCCAAGGAGGTCCCCCTCGATCCTTCTGCCCCCGAGGGCAAGGTGTTGAGGGTCAGCTCCACCCTCGACCCCAAATAGGAAGTGGTGCTCGTCGACTTCCTCCGCGCCAACGCCGACATCTTCGCGTGGAGCCCCTCGGACATGCCAGGCATCCCGAGGGAGGTCGCCGAGCACTCCCTTGACATCCCGCCAAACGCCCGCGCCGTGCAACAACGGCTCCGCCGATTCAACGAGGAGCGGCGACGGGCAATCGGAGCGGAGCTGCGGAAGCTTCTCGAGGCCGGATTCATCAAGGAGGTGTTCCACCCAACGTGGCTAGCAAACCCTGTGCTTGTAAAGAAAAAGAATGGGAAGTGGCGGATGTGTATAGACTACACTAGTCTTAATAAAGCATGTCCTAAAGTTCCTTTTCCTTTGCCACGAATTGATCAAATTGTTGACTCAACGGCCGGGTGTGAACTGCTCTGCTTCCTTGATGCTTACTCCGGGTACCACCAAATAAAGATGAAGGAGTTAGACCAGCTCGCGACTTCGTTCATCACGCCGTTCGGGATGTTCTGCTACGTCATGATGCCATTTGGCCTCCGAAACGCAGGTGCCACATACCAGCGCTGCATGCAGCACGTTTTCGGAGACCACATCGGGCAGACGGTCGAGGCGTATGTGGACGACATCGTCGTAAAGACCAGGAAGGCGGACGACCTGGTTGGCGATCTTGGCATCGCGTTCGGCTGCCTACGGGCCAATGGGGTCAAGCTAAATCCCTAAAAGTGTGTCTTCGGAGTGCCGCGAGGCATGCTCCCGGGATACATCGTCTCCCCAACGGGGAATCGAGGCCAACCCCGAAAAGGTCGCGGCCCTCGAACGAATGGGTCCAATCCGGACCTCAAAGGGGTGCAAAAGGTGCCGGGGTGCCTTGCCGCCTTAAGCCGCTTCATCTCGAGGCTCGGCGAAAAGGGCCCGCCCCTCTATCGCCTCCTCAAGAAGCGCGAGCGTTTCTCCCGGACCACCGAGGCCCGGGACGCGCTCGACAAGCTAAAGGCGTCCTTAGCGCACGCCCCTATTCTCACGCCACCGCGGGACGGCGAGCCCCGCGGCTCTACGTTGCCGCGACCACCCGTGGTGGTCGGCGCCGTGATCGTCGTGGAGCGCACGGAGGAAGGGCATGCTTTACCCGTGCGGCGGCCTATCTATTACGTCGGCGAGGTCCTGTCGGACACCAAGACGCGCTACCCCCGTGTCCGGAGGTTACTATACGCGGTAGTCCTTGCGCGGCGCAAGCTCCGCCACTACTTCGAGGCCCACCCCGTCACGGTGGTCTCCTCTTTCCCGCCGGGGGGAGATCATCCGCAACCCCGACGCCGCGGGCGGGGATTGCCAAATGGTCCGTAGAACCGATGGGCGAGACGCTTGCCTATGCCCCGCGCAAGGCCATCAAGTCTCAAATCCCCGGCGATTTCGTTGCCGAGTGGATGGATACGCAACCGCCGCCCCCGGCATCCAAGCGAGTGCCGGACTCGTTCTTCGACGATTCGGTGATGAAAACGGGGGCGGGCGCGGGCTCGCTCTTCGTGTCACCCCTCGGGGAGCACATGCGCTACGCAGTGCGCCTCCACTTCCCCGCGTCTAACAATATGGCTGAATACGAGGCCCTCCTCTGTGGCCTCAAAATCGCCATTGAGTTAGGCGTCAAGCGCCTCGACATGCGGGGGGACTCGCAGCTCGTAATCGATCAAGTCATGAAGAACGCGAGCTGCCATGACGACAAGATGGAGGCCTACTGCAAAGCCGTGCGAGCCCTCGAGGACAAGTTCTACGGCATCGAGCTCAACCATGTGCCCCGCCGTACAACAAGGAGGCGGATGAGCCGGCCAAGATTGCGTCCGGCGGATCACCGTTCCCCCGAACGTTTTCGCACGCAACGTCGTTCAACCCTCGGTCGTCTTCGAGCCCCACCCCTCGAGTCACGCTCGAACCCTCGGGGGCTCCCTCGAACCCAACGGGTACGGAACCCATGGACGAGGACCCCTCGAACGAGGCGTACGTGCTCTACCTCCTCGAGGGGTATGGCGCCTACGGAAATGACGTGATGGACATCGAGCCGCCTCCCCGTCAAAACGGATTGGCGTGACAAATACATTGCCTCGGATGGCTCGAGGGGAACTCCCCGCGACCGGGCCGCGGCTAGGCGCATCGCCAGGATGGCCAAGTCCTTCGCCCTCGTTGACGGCGAGCCGTACAAGCGCGCCGCCTCGGCATCCCTGCAGCCGATGCGTGCCCATTCCCCGAAGGGCGCGAACTCCGCGGGACATCCACGCCGGGATCCGCGGCCACCATGCGGCGCCTCGTACCCCGGCAATGCATTCCGCCAAGGCTTTTATCGGCCTACCGCGGTTGCGGACGCCGCCGAAATCGTACGCACCGCGAAGGGTGCCGGTTCTACGCCCGCAAGTCCAACCCGCCCACCCATGCCCTACGGACCATCCCCGTAACATGGCCATTTGCCGTGTGGGGGCCGGACATCGTTGGGCCCCCGCGGAAGGCGCCGGGGGCTTCACCCACTTGTTGGTCGCGATCGACAAGTTCTCCAAGTGGGTCGAGGTGCGCCCCATCACGAATATCGGGCGGCAGCAGGCGGTGACATTCTTCACCGATATCGTCTACCGCTTTGGAGTGCCGAACTCCATCATCACCGACAATGGGTCCCAGTTCACGGGCAGGAAGTTTTTGGAGTTTTGCGACAAATTCCACATCCGTGTGGATTGGGCGGCTGTGGCACACCCACAGACCAACGGCCAAGTAGAGCGTGCCAACGGCATGATCCTACAGGGCCTTAAGCCCAGAATTTTCGACCAGCTCAACAAATCTGGGGAAAATGGCTCCAAGAGCTACCAGCGGTTGTGTGGAGCCTAAGGACCACCCCGAGCAGAGCCACTGGGTTCACCCCGTTTTTTCTAGTCCATGGTGCGGAGGCCGTCCTCCCCACGGACCTAGAATACGGATCGCCTAGGGTTCGAGGCTACGACGAGGATGCCAACCAACGAGCCCGCGAGGACTTGCTGGATCAGCTGGACGAGGCACGCCTCGTAGCCTTAATGCATTCCGCAAGGTATCAACGATCCCGAAGACGCTACCAAGCACGCAAAATACGTCGACGAGACTTCGGTGAAGGGGACTTGGTCCTAAGGCTACGCCGGGACAACCGAGGGCGCCACAAGCTATCGCCCCCATGGGAGGGACCCTACGTCGTGGTGAAGGTACTCAAGCCCGCACGTACAAGCCGGCCAACGAGGACGGTGAAGAGCTCACCAACGCTTGGAACATCCAACGCCTACGTCGCTTCTACCCTTAGCTAGGATTTCCAAGTACTTCTTATTGTAAAAACCATATGACCAACGCCCCGAGTTGGTAACAACTATGTAAATGCTTCAAGTCTAATAAAAAGGGGCAACTCGGCTTTCCCCCGAAAACCCAAGTTACCCTCGGGGGCTATCGCGGGGGGGGGCACCCCCCCCCCCCAAACGGTCCCATTTTTCGCGCAAAAACAAAACAGCTCACATGCGCTAAGTTTGTTTTCTACTTCGACCCCGAGCAACGATTCGAACAGGGCGCAGGCGGCCTAGCGGAAGGAGCGCGCGAGCCAGAGATAGCCTACGCCGCGTGGATATGGCCCTTCTCTCTCGCCTCCAACCCAGCAGGCCCCCCGCGAAAATCGAACTCCCCTAACTAGAATCTACTCAGGAAGAAGGAGAAACAAAAAGCGTAGTAAACAAAAGACTTCATTTCAGCAAACGTTTATGTCAAAAAACAACTTGTTCATTTACAAAGGCCGCGAGGCCAGAATACTGATACACATAAAAATGGGCCTAGCGCCCGGCCCATCTTCGGGGCGGGAGGAGCGAGGCGGCGTCAACGGCGTCCGGAAGAGGAACTCCTCGAAGGCTTCAGCGAGCGACCCGGCGGCATCGGGCCGGCGAGCGCGTCCACACGCTCCATCGCCACCTCGTCCTCGACACCCTCGGGAACGACGTAGCCCTCCACCAGCGCCTCGAAGTTGCCCTCGTAGTGGGATCGAACCACTCCGAGGGCCTTCTGGACGCCAAGACGCAGCGCCCGGCGCTTCCGCTCGGTGACATGGCCGCCAAGGGCACGCAGGCGACTGGCCAACGAGCCGCCGCCCTGTGCCTCGCCCTCCTCCACGGCTTGGCAGGTCTCGAGGGCCGCACCACGCAGCCTCTGCGCGGCCTCTGCTCGGAGGAGTTATAGGAAGCCCGCAGCCGCCTCGGCCCGCTCGGCACCGCGTGCCCCGCAGCGGTGCGCAAGCCTGGAGTCACCAAAACAAGAAAGAAATCGAAAAAGGGTGCAAGTTCCCAAATGAAAAACCAACCAAACGAGGGTCAAGCCGCGGCTCACCTTCGACTTGCTTCCTCTCCGCCTCGAAGTCGCGGCGCACGGCCTCGACCGCCGACTCAAGGCGCTTGACGGTCTCACCTTGCTCCCGGAGGGCCGGCTCATTGTTTGCATTTGTGATGCCGAGCACAATCGCCTCGCCCTCGGCCTTGGAGAACGCGGTGTTCCACTCCTCCGGCGACCTCTCGCACCGCCTCGCGAGCGACGCGCTCCTCGCTCCGGCCGACCGGGCGTCGACGAGGGCGACTTGCTCCTCGCCGGAGCCACCCCTCGGCCCCTTGGCGGGCGGTGCGCTCCTCGCCGAAGCCGCTCCTCGGCCGACGGTGAGCGCCGCGACCTTGGCGTCGAGGGCGGCCTTCAAGTCGCCGGCCTCCTTGGCCCGCCGCTCCCGGCCCGCGCGCCCGCTCCTCGGCCCGGCGCCGGCCGCGCTTGCGCCCCCTCGAGCGACGAGCGGAGCCCCCGGTTCTCGCCGCGGACGGTGGCCACCTCCGCCTCCCGCTGGTTGCTAGCGTCCGCATCTTCTCCAGTCCGAGTGCGCCCGCCACAACGCCTCATCACGGTCGATGAGGGCCGTGCGCACCCGCTCGAGGCTAGAGCGGCGCGCCGGTCCCGCCTCGAGCTCTCGGGGAGCTCGTCGCGCCGAGCCATGGCCCGCACGCCGGCCCCACTGTCCGGGTCCCGAGGGCGTCGGCAAGCGCGTCGAAAGCGTTGCACCGCTCCCGGAGCCGGTGGACCTCGGCGTTCACCCGATCGAAAGCATCATACTTGTCGTGGGCGTGGCGCTCGAGCTCCCGGCACCCACAAATCAAAGCCCGTAAGCGCCACGACACGAGAGGCGGCAAGACACAAGAATGAGAGGAAGAAGAAAACGAACGACGACGCCCTACCCGGAAGATGCGCCATGCGGGGCCACCATGGACCCTCGGCGCCTCGTTCGGCGCGCGGTTGAGCGTGGCGCCGTGGCTCCGAGCTCTCCCCGAGCTTCCTCGCTCCCCCCGGCGTCGGCAAACGCAGGGGGATCGCCGCCGGCCCCCTCCACCTCGGGCGGGGTGGCCGGCGCGGGAGGACGAGGCCTCGGCGCCGTGTCCTCGGTCCCCCGCCACCATGTGACCCTCGTGCCGCCCTCACGAGGGCCCCCCCCGGGGCTCGGGGGGAGCGTGTGGGGAAGCTCGCCCACCGATCCCACCCGGGCGGCGGGGAGTCGTCATCCGGGACCTCCACCACCTCCGCCGGGAACCGCCGGCGGGCGCCGGCTCTTGCGCCGCCTCCGCCGGCGCCTCCACTTGCGCCTCCACAACCGCGGGCGCTTGACGCGGCGCCGCGGCCACCACCTCCGGCTGTGCCTCCGCGACCACGGGTGCCACCGCGGGCCGCGCCCGCTCGCCTCCGCCGCGGTTGGCGCCACCGGCCGCGCCTCGCCGCGAGCAGCCCACCATCGGCCGCACCTCCGTTGCGACCGCCGCCGAGGGCCGCGCCTCGGCCACGGCCGGCGCCGACCGCTCCTCGCAACCGCCGGGCCGCGCCATGGTGGGTCGGTCCGCCGGCCGAGGCCTCGGGGCCCCGACCGCGCCTCGCGAGCTCTCGCCCGCCGCCGCCGTGCTTGCCCCCGCCCGCGACGCCCTCGACGAGCGCCGCCGGGTGGGGATGGATGCGTCCGCCCTCAGCACCTTGGCCGGTGCGAGGGGAGGCACAGTTGGCACCACCCTGTGCAGGCACAAACAGAGAGTTAGAATGCCTGATCAGCAAAAAATCAAAACCAAGTAGAGGGTCGAGCTCCTTACCTCGAAGAGGAAAAGGCGCGCTTCCTTTTCCTCGAAGCCTTAGCGGATGAGGCCGGCGCGGCCGGCGCACCCGCCGCCGCGCCCCCGACGCCGGCGCCCCCGCGCGCCGGCACGCTACCCCCGCGCGCGAGCACGCTTGCCGCGCGCGCGGGCGCGCTTGTCGCGCGCGCCTCTATGGCGCGCACCGGCATCTCCGCGCGCGCGCGTCGCCCCGGTTGGATTGCTCGGCGGCGGGCGCCGTTGCGCCCGCCCCGGGCGATGCCGCCCTTGCCGCCGGCGCGAGCTCCGGCGACGGGGGTGCGGGCTCCCACTTATCGAGAGGGGCCCCGCCCCTCGCCCTCTTCCTCTTCGTCCTCCTCCGAGGACGAGTACTCCTTAGTCCCCCGGGGAGGAGAGCCCCGGTTCCTCGCGCCGCCGGCTCCGCATTCCGTCGCTCGCGGCGCTCTTGGTGCCGCCTCGCGCGCTCCCTCTTGCGCGCCGCCCGCTCCTGCTCCCGTTGCTGCGCCGCCCGACCGAGCGCGCGGGAGTCCGGGGTGGGCGGAACGGACTTCGCGGCGGTGAAGCTCACCAGCTGCATGCAGGAACGACAAAGACGCGTCAGGAGGCAGAGGCAACGCCAAGAACCAAAACGGAATCAAGAATCGAACTCACCAGCGGGCCGGTGGGGAGCATCTCGATGTCCCACGGGGTCCGGTCCGGGTGCGCCAGCATCCGGGTGTCGACGGCGTTCCGCGCCCGGGTGAGCGCGTACGGCCGCCCGAGGGGGGTCGGGAGCATCCGCGACCTCGCCGCCGCGCAACGAGGTCCGCCTCCTCCGTCATCTCAAAGATGCGAGAGCGGCCTCTCCATCGAGAGGCACGACCCGCCGGTGATGGAGGAAGGCGAGGACGCTCGCCGCGGTCGCCCCCTCGCTCCGACGGGCTCCTCGGTGGCGGCCAAAACCGACTCCCCGCCGCCTCCGATGTTGGGCCGTGGACACCCCGTAGCCCCGGAAGGCCGGGCTTCTCCTTGAACACCCGACCGGTGTAGGGGGGGGAGGCCGGGCTCGGCGTTGCGCGGTAGGAACCATCCCCGCTCCCGGCCGGCGTTGTTCGTCGTCATGGTGCGGGGGATGTAGAAGTCATTGAACAGCCGCCGCGCAGGCGAGTGACATCCCGCCGGCGCGCACCGCGCGGCGGGTCCCTCGGCTCCGTCGTGGGCTGCTTGAAGAGCTCCGCGCGGAAGAGGTGCACCCGAGCTCCCGGTTGATCGGGATCCCCGGATACCCCTCACGGACGCCCACGAATGTGGCCGCGCGCGAGATCGCGTTGGGCGCGAAGTTGTGCAATTCCACGCCGTAGTAGTGGCACAACGCTCGCATGAAGCGGCTCGCCGGCGCGTTGAAGCCTCGCTCGTGGAAGCGGACGAAGCTCACCACATAGCCTTCCGGCGAGTTGGGCGCGCGGGGTCCCCCGCCGGTGGCACTATCCACTCCGCCGGGCGGCCATCCTCGTTAGCCGCCGGCTTTTTGGCGGTGACCAGCTCGCCAAGGGCCAGCCGGGTCACCGTTGACCGCTCCCAGGCGTACGGGTCAAGGATCGTGAGGGGCTGAGGCGGCGCCATGAGGAAGGGCAAAGGATGCGAAGAACGAAAGACAGGAAGAGGAGGAAGAGCTCTAATGGCGAAGCCGCACGATGGCAAAGGCAAGGCGGGGAAGAAAGCACAAGAGGCTAAAATGGCGGAGCGCAAAGGTAAAAAACCGCCGTTTCCCCTTCTCCTCGTATTTATAAGCCGCGGGCGAGCTCTCCGGAGCGGATGTCCCGCGCGCGCTAACTGCAGGGGAATCTTTTCTTCTCGGCGGCAAGCGGACCCCACCACGACCCACGGCGGCCACGTCACCGCCAACGGGCCATCATCACGGTGAAGACTAGCCGGGGCCGTGGCGGGCGGTCATGTCCGCCCGCCCACGCCGCCCACTACGCGCGCGCGCGGCCGCAACGCCTAAAAAGGCGCGCCCACGATGCGAAAACCGCGGCCCTCTACCGTGGAGCATTTAATGCCCCGGTCCCTTGTGAAACAAGGAGAACCCTCGAGCGGCACGGACTCCTGGCTCGGGATAAATTCAGCCCTCGAGCAGGTGCAAGCGTGAGAAGGTCGCCCCGAGGCCCGCCCGAAACAAAGTGGGCCTCGCGAGCACGCATGCCACGTAGCACCCTCGAGCGGCATGAGCCCCTGGCTCTAGACAACGTCAACCCTCTACGGAACATTGGCGTGAGAAGGTCGCCAAGAGGCCCGCTTGAAACAAAGCGGGCACCGCGAGCACCCATGCCACGCAAAACCCTCGAGCGGTGCGAGCCCCCCGCTCCAAACGATATCAACCCCCTAAAGGGGCACAAGCGTGAGAAGGTCGCCCCGAAGCCCGCCCGGAACATGGCGGTACTAAGAGCACCCATGCCACGCTGTGCTGCTGACCAACGCCTCGAGGGCTGGCATGCCCAGGCCCCTCGACGGCCGCAAACGCAAAGACGGGGCTGCCCAGGCGCCGCCCTGCACAGCCCTACTGATCAGGGGTTCGAAGCCCGACCCTCGGCGGGTTCGAACAGGCGCCCCAGATCGCAGAGTCAGGGACGACGAAGGCACGCGCATTCAAGCCATTCCACGAGCCCATCGGCTCGAGGGTGCCCCACATGTCGTGTTCGAGAGCCAGCGAGGGCAGCTAGCCGGGGGGATCCCACCGAGGGAGAGCTTCCGCGCCCTCGGTCCCTATCGAACGGGACCGAGCCCCACCTAGCAAACCCGTGCAAGCACTTCAATGGACGTGTCTGCGGACCACGCAGCCTACCCTTATCGAACGGGGCATGGGTGTCCACTCGAACCACCCGCTAGCGCTCGACGAGGAATCCGCAATTCGCGACCCGCCCGATGGGGGTTGCGGAAACCTCACCCTCCGTCCCGCGGAAGGACGGCGAGGGCGTGTTAAGAAGCAAGTCGTAAAGCTCTACCCGAGCGCCTCGAACGGGCCCGAGGCTCGGGGGCTTGACGCACGGCTACACCTCCTTGGTTTGCACCCGCCGGAGACGGTGCCGGCAGCCGCGTGCGTCACCGAAGCCGGGCCGAGATATTGCCGATGCCGGTTGAAACATGTGCCACGCCCTCTCGTCCGGTTCTCACGGTTAACCCCCCGCGAAACATCCATGCTCCTGCAGGGCTTCGGGGCTAGACCCGCGGGTCCGCTGACGCGGCCCCACGGAAAGCGTTCGCAAGACAAGGAGGGAAGAACGTCCTATCAGTAGGTTCCAGCATCTGCGGGAGCCTCAATGGCAAACCCACAGATGCTCGGGGGCTACTGTCGGGGACAGCCCTAGGGGTCCCCTTTAACAACCGGGAAATCCCCACTTAAAACCCGCAACAAAGCCAAACACACTTTGCCTAACCATGCGAGATACGGCCCGCACCGCAAGGACCTCGACGGCCCACCAAGGAGACCCTCTCGAAGATCCCCCTTGAGCGAGGCTTCGCCTCGCTCGAGGATGCGCGCCTCCCTCGGGCGTGCTCCGTCCCGTTCGAGGGGGTGCGCTTCCCTCGAGCGGGCTCCGCCCCGCTCGAGGGTCCGCTTCCCCTCGAGCGGGCTCCGCCTCGCTCGAGGGTCCGCCCCGCCCTCGACCGGGGTCCGCCTCGCTCGAGGGCACCCCCGCACGCGTGCGCCCGCCCCCGTACACGGGCATTTAACGCCCTGACACCGGCGGGACAGTGCCATCATGCGCCGGGACTCGCGCCCGGTGCCGCCGCACCAACTCCCCGAGAGGGAGACCATCCCCATCACCGTGGGGAGGGGCGTGCGGCGCGGCCGGTGTCAGTCCCGTGACACCGTGCGCCTGCTCCGAAGACGGCTAACGCGCCGAGCCCTCGAAGGGGGGGCGGCTTCACCCTCCGGTGGAGGCGCTAGGCGGGGAGGAACGCCATCCCCGCCATTGTTACGGCATGGCGGCGCGTCCCCGCACGTGCGGTGCACACGCCCGGCACCGTGGCAAGGACTCCCGATGCGGTGAGGCGCATCGGAACGGGACGCGCGTCTTACCTACCGCCGTACCCCGTACGGGCCAACGTCGGCCAGCTCCCTCGAGCCCATCGGAAGACACCACCACCATCCGCCGCCCCTCTACCCTCGAACCGCCCCTTGTTCGGGTACAAGATAGGCCATGATGGCCGGATCGCCGCAAGGATCGTCCGGACGGCCGCCCACTCTACAGCATAGCACGCCACGCCCCTTCTTGTAGCCAGATAGCGCGGCGTGCATGTGATTCGCTCCCTCCTTGATCTATAAAAGGGGGACGAACTCCCCTGCCGCGGGGGGAAGGACACACACAACACAACTGGAGACGAGCTGCGCCACGCACTTGTTCTCCGATTCCCCAATTCTCCTACAACATCTTCAGCCATCACACCAGGGACTTGGAAGCCAGGCTTCCTCTCCCGCCTTGCTTGTAGCAGCCCCACTACGAGCACCCCGGTGCTAAGTAATATAGTGCCTTGAGCACGCCACCGCCGGGACGTACGGCCCCCTCGGCGGGAACCGGGATAAAACTCGTGTCGCTTGTTGCTTAGCATCGACCATTGAGGGATAGACCTCGGCGCTTACTACCGGTTAGTGTCGGGACCACATTCCGCACCGACACTTCGGTTGTGGTCGTTCTCCCATGGGTGTCGGTTGAGGTTGATCTTCCTTTGTACTTGGAGGTGGAGATTCCGACGGTCCTTCGACTTTGGCTTTCGGATCTAGGGTTTCCAACCTTTTAGCTTGTGTTGCACGTCTCCTTTGGCTGTCAAGTTTTCCCCGGATTATCCACAAAATAAAGTTTGGGTATCTTGGAGAGGTAGCCAACCATCTCCGATTAGGGTTAGCAAAAACAAAAAATCTAACAAAAGAAAAATTAGGGTTAATAAAAAACTAGATTAGATTGATTTTTTTATTTTTGAGGATGATCAAAATTAAGAGATGCAAAAGAAAATCAAAAGAAAAACTAAAAAAAATACTCACAAAAAAATGATACTAGATCGGATCTTGATTGCTTGTTCCCCGGCAACGGCGCCAGAAAAAGGGGCTTGTTGACGGTGTATATTCGTATCAAACTTCATATGGATTTGCGAGCGGACAAATCCCCCGTCGTAGTCAAGGGACCCTTCTTCCCTTGAGCGGAGAACCCAAGGTATCGAATCGTGGAACAATATGCAATGCAAGGATTCAATCTAGTAAAGCAACAAAAGCTATCTTTTGAAGAACCATGTTGCATCTAATCTAAGAGATCATCAAGAAAAGACATCTAATCTAATCTAATCTACTAAAGAGGTAGCAAGAGATAACCGATCTAGAGAGTCTAGATCATGCTTATGTTGTAGCTCCAAAAAGATAGATGAAGATAGGAAAGCGAATCTCACTAAAAGCATCTTTAAATCGTGGCCGTCGGTCCGATTCCGAAGACGCCTACCTTTTGGAGCCACGGTTCTGTCACAACGCACCCCTATTCGTGCGGGTTAGCCTAGGGTGAGTTCGATAAGAACAAGTTGAAAACACTTGGTCGGTTCGGTATGCACCTCTAGCCGCCGCGGCTACAAGAGCACCATATGCAATCTAACTTAAGTATAGATTGGGGAAGAAGCAAAACCAAGGGAGAACTAAATCATCGAGAAGGCACTTGATCGCTAGAAATCGGATTCACTATAAAACTTCACCATGAATGATTACATGAGCAATATCACCACCGGGATCCTACCTCGATCTTGATCCTTACTCTGGAGCTCCGACGTGGTCTTCCATGCAAGGTTCCCACGTCGGCTAGGGAGACCCTAGACAGCTAGCACGATCCTCCTCTCGGAGATGGTGTCCCTCAAGCTTCTCTTCTCCTCTGTGGCGGATGACGAATGAATTGATGTGTGGCTCTCGGTCAGGGGGCTATAAATAGCCCGAGAGGCGGCTAGGTCAAAGGGGGGCCGACTGGGCCTCGAAATGGGCTGGACCGGCCGGAGTGGGCCGACCGGCCTAGGCCCACTTCGGCGCAACCCGCGGCCTCCTTTGCCCGGTGTTGGTTCCCGAGTCTTCTAGAGTCTTCCCCCACCGCATGTGGGCCCTTGTCGTCGGTTTCTCTTCGGATTAGATGAAGCTCCTTGTCTCGCAAGATTCGGCAGCTTTTTCGACCGGGTCCTCGGAGGTTTCCATCTTCTCGGGTTTGGTCCTTGGGCTTCTTGGAGTCATGTTTACTTCGTTGCTTGACTTGTATCGGGCTTCAAGGTCTTGTCATGAGGTGCTTAATGAACTTATCCTTGCTTTCAACACTGAAATCCTGCATAAACACTAAACTCCAAAACCGACATGCACAAACGAACTTGTTATACCAAGAGGGTTAGTACCAATGGATAAGATACAAAACTCATGCCAACACCGAAGGTAAACTCATGGCTAGGTTGACGTAATTTCACCGTCAACAGAGACATTCGTCGCCGCAAGTGGAGGTCGCCGGGTAGGTGGAGAGCTCACCGCACACCTGCTCTAGCGGGCGAGGCGGACGCCGGAGGTGTTCGCCGCCGCCGAGGAGGAGGTCGCCGGTAGCTTGGACAACACGTACATGGTGGGTGCATTCGTCGGTGTGGGAGTGGATGGCGACGCCCAGGTCGAAGGCGAGGGGGGGAGGAGGTACGCACGGCGGCACATGGTCGTGGTGGCCAACGGAGAGGAATTGCGGAGGGGGTGACCGTGGTGCGGGTGGGTAGGCAAGACCGGGGGGTGGGTACAAACGGGGTGGATGAGAAAAAAATTGTTTTTCGCAGAAACGCTCTCCAAATTACGATTCTATAGTCTACCACCATATCCACTCCCCCAATTACATGACGGGTGGGTCCATCATAAGGGGTAAGGTGAGTCCAAATTAGGTGAGAAAGGTTTTTCAAATTATTCGATATTCATAGGACAGATTTAATCATAAATATTTTAAGGCAGGATGAGGAATTAGGAAGGACTCCGACAACTTGGTCATAAATTCTCTCTCCGTAGAAGTATCTTCCAAGAAGAATACCCTCTCCCACCCAAGCACCGGCGCCGGACCAACCGGGAGCATCATCGCCGGACGGACCTCGGCTAACAATCCCAACAATGGCATCGCCGGTGGCCGTGGTGGACGCACGGTTCGTGTGGCGCGCACCCTTCCGCCGACGCCGACCATGAGCCCCACCCTCGCGCGGCGGCGGCGTCACGTACACCGGCGGCGCCGTTGTGCTGCACATCGACGCCCCTCTTTTCGGGTTGATCAGCCGGTTCGTCCTCGCCGACGTCGCCGGCCGGACAATCATCGCCATCCAGAAGAAGGCATAAAATCCTCTCTTATTGCATCACTCAAATTTAGTCACCCGGCCGGGTCCTGTAGCTAATTATTCAGGCACTTAATCCTATTGGCACATTGCATTTGTCAGGCATTGAGGTGGCAGCAGGTAAGGGTGCAAAGGGAGAACCACTAGGTGCACCTCCAAACCTCTTTAGTTCAATTATTTGTACTACTTTTTCAAAATTTTGAAGAAGTTGTACAAATAATTGCACTAAAGAGGTTCGGAGGTGCACCACATTATAATCAACTTGCACCCCTAGCAGCAGGGAGCTGCTCTTCACGTCCAGGAGGTTACCGACCTTCCAGCCGTGGACACAGATGGGTGTGTTCCTGGCCCCGAACTCGCCGTGGAAGGGCACCGCCACCTGTGATTTCACGATGAAATGCGGCTGCCTCCACAGATCTTGCGACGTTTATCTTGGCAAATCCGGCACCAAAATTGCCCAGGTACGGTACGGTACGGTGAGATCGAACAAGAATCTTCAATTTTCTCTCTCGCTTATGATCTTTGGTTTTTAAGTTTCTTTTTGGGGGTTGAGTTGATCATGTGGTGCGGCGTGCAGGTACGCCGTCAGTTTTCTGCAGGAATACTACTCGGAAGGGAGAAGTTCAGCGTCACCGTGTTCCCGAACGTCGACTACGTGTTCGTCGCGGCTCTTGTTGTGATGCTGCACGAGATCGTTTACTATGCGGAAATTAAAAAAACACATAGACGATGATAACAACAGGTCCACAGGGATACAATTAACAGAAGCCGCGATGAGCTAGGCTGCTTGTTGTTGACGCAAAATGTGCACCTAGCGCCAAGCACACAGCAAGCCGAACAAGCTGGCTTCACACGTGCAAAGAATCACAAGACGTGCCAGTCAATTTTCCCTGAAAATTAACAAAAGACAAAGTAGTTAAATACCAAAGCTTGGAACTTGCCGGGTGGTACCAGACAGTTCCATATTTACGGCTACAAAGCCAGATGGGATGACACATAGCTATAGAAAGCTATCTGCCAATAAACTGAAACCATTCGGGAGCTTATAAAAGGAAAAGTAACATAGCCGAATGGATGACGTAAGCATGACGACGATCGGTCTTTGTTTGGACAAAGATGCACATGCGCAAAATCGTGACCGATCCCCGTGGTGATCAATATTAAATAAGTAAATAAAGTAAAGCGCGAGCATGAACATGTAATAAACAAGCATGCATAGATCCAAAGCACTAGCCCACCGCATGTCTAGATACTTTAAAACCCGTCGGGCACGACACCAAACAAATCTATCCACCACATGATACAACTTGCGTGGGGATCGTACCACTTTCCACAAATAGATCTATCCACCGCATGATACAATCTAAATATGGAAAGCTAAAAGCATACATTATTTAAAACATAAATTATGCACGTGTTCTACTCGTAGGAAACATAACCGAATGCGGCCGAACAACCGATTTGGGGTCCATGAAGAAGGAACGAACATTACCAAGTGAGATAAATCTATCGGATCAATTTGAAATCTAATCCACCGGATGACTAGCTCCAAAAAAATCCCAAAAACCCGCATCTACCGCGTGATACTCGGTTCTTTCAAGATTTATACCAACGTTGGCAAGCTTGAACTCGCAACACGTAACAACCTAGATCGATTCGGTTTCGGCTATCAAAGAGCACGTGATCCACATGTTGAAATAACCAAAGGGTCGAACTTGACTCGCATAAGGATCATCAAAAAGGGATAAAGCCGATCCAAACCCATCTAGATTGGGCAAAAAGGTGTTACATGAATTTAAACATAAAGTAAAACTCAAAGCAACACGGGGTAACTTAATGAATCTATTGGATCTTGCCAAAATCCAATAGAGCCGATAACTAGCCTCAAGCTAGATCTTAGCCTACCGCATGGCTCATGACCTAACAAGAAACCCTCTTGAACCAAGCTTGAATCTACCACATGACACTAAGCATGGTAACAAGACTACTTGCATCAGATCTAAATCCACCGCATGATACTAGATATGATACAAGGTTGCCGGTACTCACGGAGGTCGACGGATCGATGAACCCTCTCGAAGAACTCGACGACACGACAAATGGACTCTAGGGTTTGGCGTAAGGCCGGTTTGTATTGAGAATGATTACGTATATCTGTTACATACATTCAGGGCTCATATTTATACCCTGCCAAGTACAACCTCGAATGGATTTGATACCTAATTTATCTCTAAGCTTGATCGCTTATCCATCCATTCGTCCTTCCTGCTTGAGCCATGTCACCGTCCAATCCCGCAAAATCAGCTCAATTGTTCCCTTGCCGAACGGAAGCAGATAGCCGACCGCGGATTCTTCTGCCGAATGCATACGAAAAAACCTTCCTTCCACCGGACGGATTCCTCACCGAGCTGGACCCACAAGTCAGACTCCTTACCAAATTTTGGTGTTAACACATGCCCCTTCAATTACGGGATAAAAGTGATTTTATTCCGGAATTGACTCTAGCCACCAACGTCTTCAAATCAAATCCGTCAACACTCGTTCTCTCTCTTCGTAACCCGCCGGAATCTTCGTCTAGATCCAAACCCTAGATCCCCTTGTTCCGAGCTTGAATCCCCAATGGCGGCTCAAAATCAAGCTGCTCGGAGTAAATTCCCTTTCCATAAGCTTCATTCAGCATTTAGGTTTTCAATTTTTGCCTGAGATTTCTTTTCCGCTTTCCTTCAGGAGCCTTCCACCGAGCTTTTGATTCGTACCGAGGCCAATTCAAGATCCTACTACCTTGGTCCTGTGGGGACCTCTGATCCTCGAGATTTCATCGTAGCTGAATCTCAAAGGATCCCCTTTAAAGCGGCTCTAACCACACCTCCTCAGTGGCAAAATGCTTTCAAGAACTGGCCCTTGCCCCCAATCGCAGGCTGGAAAAATTGGTACCAGAGGGTTCTTGCAGACAAGAGTGCCAGGACCCAGAATTGGGATACCCTTTGCATTGCTCAATGCTTGGAGTTATCCTTGGCCGAGACCCCCAAGAACGAAGACCTCTTGATAGCGGCTTGCCACTTCTGGTCAAATGGCGTCAACGCCTTACTCTTTGGTCACGGCCCCATGTCTCCAACTCTGGCCGATGTGTATATGATCACCGGCCTTGACATTATAGGATCTGTTCACCCCTGGGATTTCAAAGGTTCCTCAAGACAGACAGGGGTGAAACCAGGGAGCGGATACAAAAACTATATCCTGAACCATATGGAGGACGACCCCCTTGGTGAAATTGAATACAGGGCGTTCCTGAACATGTGGCTATGCAGGTTCATCTTTTGTGGTAAAGCCAATGAGCCTACCCCCGAATCACATTGCAATGGCTTCTCACCCGGTCAATGCCAACCGCTTCCCTCTTGGGAAATTCTTCTTAGGCGAGTGTGTACCATATGCTTCATCAAACTCGTCACCCAGATGTACACCAGCCAGAGGATAGCATGTGTCAACGGTCCCTGGTGGTTTGTTCAAATGTGGCTGCAGCTGCACATGCATCAGATTGTTGGTGTTGATTTGAACACCCGGCTCTTCCCCTCATCCAATCATCATGAAGGGGAACCCCAAGCCACCAGAGGATGCCACACTTATGGAGAAGCTGCTTCAACTGTTCTTATCTAGCAGAATGTCAGCCATCTCTTCGAGCTATTCTTCAAAGGTTTCCAAAATCCTCTCTGGCTCCCTTATCTGGACAATGACAATTTGACTCTCCCTTGTGAGTTCTCTTTTGAAACTGGACGCCAAGATGGGAGATTCCTGGAGATCCTCAATATCATTATCCGCCCATGCATTCTGCCGGCTGAATTCAGTGGAGGAAGGCTGAACCATAGCACTTATGAATATTATCAGCCCAACCTGATGGCTCGGCAACTCGGATGTGGCCAGATGCCCCCAAGACTGTTTCTGCATGAATTCCTCAAGCCCAGAGAGGAAATCAAAGAACTTATGCAAAGTAGCAGAGTCTTTCAGTATGTGTGCAGTCCTTCTGTTTACACCTGGCCTTTCGTACCCACAACAATAGCTCACCCCACCTTCAACTCCTGGTGGCAAGAATTCAATGATCATATCTTCGGTGAGCTCCGTACACTTGTTACGTACGAGTTGATGCCTCGATTTCCGGCCAACTTCGGAGGTAATATGACTAACCCTTAAATCAGACATTTCCCTTTCCAATCATGACTCGATTTTATTTCTTTTGCCCACGAACACAATGCCCGCCCCTCCGGTCGGGGATATTGCTTACAATGCAAGTAGGGCCCAATCTCGGCATTGGGATTCGGATCACCAACCCCGGCTCAACTAATGGCTAGGTTTGCCACAACGGACCCAACTCCGTCCGGCCCTTTGCCGCCGACAGAGGCAAGGCTTGTCTCCGATTGCTCCTCCAAATGCCAAGAGGAGAAGAACTATCAAGAAAGTCCTTGTTGAGGTAGAAATTTTTCCTTTCTTGATGACAGGATTACTCTGTTTCGATAAATCATATCTTGTGCATTTTTAGACTAGAACTCAAGCAATCCTCGCCTCAGAACACCGCCAATGCTCCATCCACTGGTATGACCTTTACTGTCCTTTTCTTGAGGATGAACATTGGCATTTATTTTTAATTTGGCATTTGCAGAAGAAACAATGGAAGATCAACTTGTGGATGTCCCAGTGTCTCAACAAACAAGTCCACCCAGAGTTGAGCCACATGTCCAAGTGGAAATCTCATCTTCATCAGGGACTCAGTCACCCCCTGTTCAAACAGAAGCACCAAACTCGCCAGAGATGAGTTTCTCAATCCAACAAGAGCCATCAAGTCCTCCAAGGGCCCAATCACCCACCGGTCATGCGAGAGACATCAACCCTAGCGAGAGGTGAACCCATCTCCTCCTCGGCCCGAAGCTCCTAAGTTGCCGGGAACCGCATCGGCGCCCTCTCACACGAAGCTTCAACTTTGCCCGGAACACCTCTCGTAACACCCAAAATTCCATCACTTAAAAATGCTAGCAACAATTACAATTTTATTTTCTAAGGTTAAAGAATTTGAATAATTAAATTTGCCTTTAAATATATGCAATGATAATTAATTAATTTAGAGAAACCAAGTGCTTGTACATCATGTTGAATGCATGGTTTTTGAATTGATTGTGTGGTCAAAAATTGGTTTAAAAATTTTGAAAGGATTTTGAGTAAAAGTTTGAAAAAGAGAAAAGGAATTGAAAAAAAAAGAAAGAAAAAAAAAACAAGCGAGACCACCCTAACCCATTTCCCCGTAAAGCCCCAACCCACCTATCTTTTTCTTTTTCCTCCGCGCGGCCCAAACCAAAGAACCGGCCCATCTAACCCCTCCGGCCCGCTAACTCCCTCTCTCCTCCCACGCGCCGCCGACGGGTGGGGCCCACCCGTCGGGGCCGTCTCCCACCTCGGGCGCGCCCGCCCACCTCCCCGCCATGCCGGCCGCCGCCACCGCCCGGCGTCGACTCGCCTCCCCGCGCCGTTTCCCCTCCCTCCAAGTGCGCGGAGCACTCAACCGCGCCGCCCTCAAGCGCCCCGCGCCCTTCCTCTCCCCGAAACGGCCGCCCCCCACCGAGCCGGCCATTAATGGCGGCCACCGCCGTGACCCCCGCGCCACCGCCTTGCCGCGCCTCCTCCGCTCCCCTCACCACCTATAAAAGGCCGCCCCCGAGCTCCTCTCCACCTCGCACCGCTCAATCGAGCTCTTCTCCCCCTCTACACCGCCGCCCCCAAGGAAGCCCGCCGAGCTCCGCGCCTCGCCGCCGATCCGCTCTCGCCGCCGCCTCTTCTTCCCCTTCGAGCCGCTTGGTGAATTCCCCTTCTCCTCCTCTTCGTTTTGGTGCATTCCTCCCGTTGTTTAGTGTGCCGTAGCGCTTTTTAGGCTACTCGGCGGCGAGCCGGCCGGCGAGCGCCGCCGCCCGCCACCGCGCGCCGCCGCCGCCCGTGGCCGCCCCGCGCCGCCGTTAGCCGCTAGCCAACCGCAGCCCTAGATCCTCAATCCAACGGCCCGCATTCATTTTAGCCACCGGTCAACGGAAGGTACCGGTCAAACCTAGGGTTGCGCCGGCCATTTTTCTAAAGAGCCCCTGTCTTTTTCGTATTTTGCAACCCGGTCCTTCCACCATATAAAAGCCTTGCAAGTTAGTCCCCGGTTTTTATAGATAAGCCCTAGCCCTTTCAAAAATAATCAACCGCAGTCCAAAAGCACCTTTTTGCACCTAGGACCTCTAGGTTATATTTATAATTATGTTTTAGCCTCTGAATTTTTATAGAAAACCCCCTAAGGATCATTTTCTTTTACAAAATAGTCCCTAGAATTTGTTTTAATCATAACTTTTCCGTCCTAGCTCCGATTTAGGCGTTTTTGGTGTCTACGCGATCGTCTCAACAAGCACGTTAGTTTTAGAAGCTTGTATTAGACTTTTAGCAATGTTTGATGTACTGTTTTATTTATTGTTTGTTTTTCTTGTGTGATCGTAGAGGACGTGCCGTTCGAGATTGAGCAGGAGCCATCTTTTGAAGAGATTGAGCCCCAGCTTTTTAGGAGAAGAAGGCAAGTGGATTTCCCCCCCCCCCGCATACTCTTTTTGTGTCCTAATAACATGCATGATATCACACTTTAAATTTAATCGTTATGCATAAATTTGATGGGAAATGCCTATTAAGGAAATGACTAGATTTTAATCCTTATACCTTGCATACCTTGTTTTAAATAAATGTTTGGCTAGATAAATGCTTAGATGCTATACTTTGGGAATGGAAGTTATCTTTTAAAATGTTGAATTTAAATGGAATTTGTGTTTATGATAATTCAAGAGCATATAACTTAAAACATGGAGAACCACCCAAGAAAACAAAGGCAACCACAATCCACATGGCTCGGCTTAGCCAATTAATTAGGAGTGTAAAATATCTAATAGCCCTTGTCCGAAGGAACACGGGGGGCTCCGGGTTGCGGGGGTATAGCCCGGTCCTTTTGGGGTAGTAGCCTTTGCTAAGGTGCCGACCACTAGGGAGGGTTATGGTCCGCCCGAGTCAGAATCGTCGTGGGATATTGGTGTTTTGCACGCCTTTGTAAAGGCTTCGTAGTGAACCCCTTGCCACTCACCTCGGAAGTGTTTAAGGGCTTTGCAAACCGGGCGAGGATGGGGAACACGAACTGTGGGTAAAGTGTACAACCTCTGCAGAGTGAAAACTGATCGATCAGCCGTGCTCACGGTCAAGAGCGGCTTGGACCCTCACATGATAGTTAACTAGAAATGGATTTCAAATTGTGGTTTACTTATGATTTGGAGGAATATTCTTGAAAAGCTAAGTTTTGGGGTGGTATACACTTACACTTAGTAAATAGGTGCTTGCTAATAAAATTTGACCAACTTAAAATGCTTACCGCTGAAACCCTAGCCTACCCTTGATAGCTTTGCATTTTCCCCCACGGGCTGAGTACCAACCATAAGTGTACTCACCCTTGCCATATGTGTTCAGAGGAGGATGCCGGAGCAGAGTTCTTCGACGAGTTCGATGGATTCTGAGGCTCGCGTTACCCCCCGATCGGGAGCTTGTGAAGTTGGAGACGGTGTTCCATCGTCTAGCTATCGATGTTCGTGTTTAGACCTTCGTGTCTATCGATGAGTGTAATAAATTAATAAACCTCTCTATGTACGTTTTGAGCATTGTACTATGATATTACACTCATTTGTCTATCATATGTGTGAAATTGTGGTTATGGCACACGTATGAGATGCATTCGGTTTTCTTCGGAAAACGGGTGTGACAGAGTGGTATCGAGGAATGTCGATCGTAGGACGCAGCCTTAGATAGAAATGGTCGAAATAAGGACATTATCTAGAAAGACATTTCAGCTCTCTCATTCAAAAAAAAATCCCCTAAATACACCTAAAAATCTATCTTATTTGCTTTTGTTAAAACCTTGTCCCCTTTATTGTTTTATTCTGCTCTGAGTTCAGTTTTCTTTTCATAGATGGCCAGGACTCGACCGTTCGGAGCACAGCTGCCTCCTCCTGTCCAGCCTGAGGAGGAACCGGAGGACCCCTACTTCTTCGTAGAGGCTGAGGATGGAGCGATCCTGGAGGTGTACTCTGATGGAGAGCTAGGATCTCCGCGACCTCTGCCTTCCCCGCCACCAGCTGCCCCTGCCTCACCAGCAGCTCCCATCGCTCCTGAGGATCCTGCACCAGATGCCGCGGAAGGAGATCCAAACGACTCTGGTGATGACACCGAGGACAGTGAGGCGACGGAGGACGACAACGAGGAGAGGGACGACGCTTACTACGAGGGACCTCGCGAGGGAGACCCGTACTGCATCATGCACTCGTCTGAGGTGGCACTTGGCTACTTCCCTTGGCTCGCCGCGAACACTCTACCGGAGCCGGGGAACACCGTGTACCCCATGTACGTCACCCACACCGGAACGAACCACCACCGGGCACCTACTACCCGACCGCAGTCCACATCGTGGTGCGCAACCATGCCGCGAGGAGGTTATATCTCGCGCACGACCCATGATTCTACTACACCTCACTCTACCTACTGTGCATCCGTCGGCAACGCCGCCGGGAGGGCCTTGTTCTCTCTTCGTTTCGTGCATGACCAGGAGTTGAGCCTCGGCCGACTACCGCCACATCCCTCGTCGTACCAGTGGCACTGAGCAGACGGTGGTACCACTGACCGGCTCCGAGGACCCACGCCTCCACACTCTTGCCCGTGTCACGGCAGCACTCAACACCGACCTGGAGGGTGCTACGGCCGAGCTGGAGCAGACCCACGGTGAGCTGAAGGACGCCTACGCCAGGATTGCTCGCCGGGAGGCCGAGCGTGATGGTAGGGAGCCACCCATCCAGCCCCCGACGAGACCCCTTTCCCTGCGGAGTCACCACCCCGCAAGAGGCTTCGTTACGGCTCCTCGTCCGCTACCACAGTCTTCCGGGGTTAGGATGCCACCCCGAGTTGAGATCGTTAGACCCGTCCCTCGCGAGGACGTAATCGATGTAATAATGCTTGTTGATTGAAAACATGTTTGATTTGGGTTTTTGTTTGACCGAAATGCCTTGTGGTGTGATGGCCGCATGTGCATTAATAAATAATTAAGTTTAAATTTAATCTTAGCCCCCTTTCTCTTACTCATGTTTATCGATACTGCTCTTATCTGAAATGACTTTCTCTAACAATCAGATGGTAAACACCAGGTCCGGAGGTGGACAGGACGTACCGCCTGTGATACGTGCCCACATCGCTAATCAGCAGAATCCCGCCCCGCCTCCACCTCAGGGAGTAGCAATGGATCCAACCATGCAGCAGTTCTTCACGGCACAGATGCAGTTGATTCAGAATCTTACTGCCACCGTCCCGTAACTCCGGCAGCACAAGCAGAACAATCCACCACCACAAGGACCTCCACCACCTCCACCACCAACGGACACAGAGAGTTTATGAGCCACCATCCACCTACCTACTCCCACTCGTGGATCCTCTTGATGCGGATGATTGGCTCAAGACTATCAATAAAAAGCCGAACATCACTCAAAGTGCAATGACCGAGAGAAAGTCCCGTATGCCTCGGGACGCTTAGAGGGTGCTGCGGCCCGATTGGTGGGATGCCTACACCGTAGCACATGCCGCCGCAGACACTATCACACCGGCAGGAGTTCCGGGACGCTTTCCGTACTCACCACATTCCGTCCGGAATAATAAAGCGAAGTGAAGGAGTTTCTCGCTGCGAAGCAAGGCGCATGTCCGTCGGCCGAGTATCGGGACAAGTTCACCCAACTTGTCTCGGTATGCTCCGGATGAAGTGGATACCGACCCGAAGAGGCAAGAACGATTTTCGGATGGTCTCATAGGGCCACCGAACTATCGCTCCGAGCCACACTTTCCCCAACTTCCGGACCCTATTAGACAAAGCTATTGGTCTTGAAAGCAAGCGCGAGAGAACTTGGAGACCAGAAACGCAAGTTCCAGAACCAAGGGCAATCTAGCAGCAACACACGTCCCCGCTACAATGCACCACAGAATCCTCAGTTCCGCTCAGGAGGATATAGTGGAAATTTTCAGCAGAACCAGCCATTCCAGCGTTCAGCTCAGCAGCCCCAGCGCTTCCATCAGCAGACTCCACGTACCCCAATTCAGCGGCAGAGAGTCACCCAAACAATACCCCGTGTGCTCCGTTGAGAAACACCGCACCGGCTCAGCCTAATGGATGCTTCAAGTGCGGAGAGATAGGGCATTATGCCAATAATCGTCCCAAGCGTGGAATGCAAACTCCCAGAGAAGGGCAATGGTCGAAGCCCGGGCAGCCATCCTCTCGTAATCGCACCGGGAATTCTACTCCTCGGGGCAGCAGGCTCAACAAAACTTTGTGCGTGGGAAAGTAAACCACGTGACGATTGAGCAAGCTCGGGGAAGCTCCCGAGGTCGTGCTTGGTACGTTCCTTGTCAATTCCGAACCCGCATCCGTTTTATTCGATTATGGAGCATCACATTCATTTGTTACCAATCAATTTGTGGAAAAATATAGCTTGCCCATGAGTCTTATGAAGACACCATTACTAGTTAGCTCCCCGGTGGTGAAATGAAAGCCGGACACATATGTCCACGGGTGAACCTTAAACTTAATGAGATAGAATTTCTAGCCGACCTAGTAGTTTTAAAATCTTGGGGAATAGATGTAATACTTGGAATGGATTGGTTGCGCAAGCATGACGGGGTGATTCAGGTGTCGCAAGAGATCGTTGGTTTTGACTAGCCCACAAGGAGACGAATTGAGTTCGAGTGGATAACTCATCCGAAGAACAAGGAACAGGTGAATTCAAAGCAAAGGGCAAATCTTTAGAGGAAATCAAAGTTGTGAACGAGTATCCCGACGTATTTCCGGATGAGTTACTGTGTATGCCGCCCGACCGCGACATTGAATTCAGCATTGAACTTTTACCCGGTATCGCTCCTATATATAAAAGACCATATGGAATGAATGTTAAGGATTTGGCCGAATTAAAGAAACAAATAGATGAGTTGCTTAGTAAAGGTTACATCCGACCTAGTTCGTCACCTTGGGGGTCTCCCATTCTCTTTGTTGATAAGAAGGATGGTACTAGAAGAATGTGCATAGATTATCGTCCCCTTAATGATGTTACCATCAAGAATAAGTACCCTTTACCCAGGATTGGAGATTTGTTCGATCGATGAAAGGTGCTAAAATATTCTCCAAGATCGATCTACGATCCGGTACCATCAACTGAAAATCCGACTAGAGGACATTCCCAAAACTGCTTTCACATCTAGATATGGCTTATACGAGTTCACAGTTATGCCCTTTGGATTGACAAATGCACCAGCATACTTCATGTATCTGATGAATAAAGTATTCATGGAGTACCTTGATAGGTTTGTGGTAGTTTTCATCGATGACATTCTGGTGTTCTCCCCAAATGAAGAAGAGCATGAAGAACACCTGAGACTCGTGCTGCAGAAACTACGAGAACATCAGTTATATGCCAAATTCAGCAAATGTGATTTTTGGCTAAAGGAAGTTTCCTTCCTTGGGCATATTATCACAGAGGGTGGAATAGCGGTAGACCCGAGTAAGGTGAAGGCTGTATTGGACTGGAATCCGCCTAAGAATGTGGCTGAGATCAGAAGTTTCCTTGGATTGGCAGGTTATTACCGTCGATTCATCGAAGGATTCTCGAAGATTGTAAAACCTCTCACCTCATTGTTAGAAAAAGGAAAGGAATTTAAGTGGGATGCCAAGTGCGAGGATAGTTTTGAGGAACTAAAGAAGAGATTAACCACGCCTCCCGTGCTAATAATGCCGTATATTCACAAGAGCTTTGATGTGTATTGTGACGCTTCACTTCGTGGACTTGGCCGTGTACCGATGCAAGAGGGAAAAGTAATTGCTTATGCTTCTAGGCAATTGAGAAAACATGAGCAAAATTACCCCACTCACGATTTGGAGTTGGCCGCCATTGTGCACGCTCTAAAGATTTGGAGGCAATATATGATCGGAAATAGGTGTCGCATCTTCACCGACCATAAGAGCTTGAAGTACATCTTCACCCGAATGATCTAAATCTCGCACGCCGTAGATGGTTGGAATTAATCAAAGACTATGACCCGGACATTCGGCATCATCCCGCAAGGCAAACGTTGTGGCAGATGCCTTGAGTCGGAAAAGTCAGGCAAACGCGCTGATAGCTCATGTGATGCCTCAAGAGTTGTGTTGGGAGATGGCACGTCTTAATCTGGGAATTGTCACCCAGAGTGAAGCTATGACGTTGGAAGTAGAATCTACACTTGAACAAGAAATCAGGAAGGGTCAAATGACAGATGAGAAGATTAAGGAGTATGGACGGTTGATTGATGCTGGCAAGGTTCCAGATTTCAGAAGAGATGACCAAGGAACTATTTGGTTCAAGAATAGAATCGTGTGCCCGAAATTGATCATCTTCGAGAGACTATACTTAAGGAGACACATGACTCGCCTATTCGATCCATCCCGAAGCACCAAGATGTATCAAGATTTGAAGCAGTAAATATTGGTGGTATGGAATGAAAAAGGATGTTGTCGCTCATGTAGCTCTATGTGACATATGCCGAAGGTAAAAGCGGAATATCGTAGACCAGGCAGGTTTGCTTCAACCACCGAAAGTACCCGAGTGGAAATGGGAGGAAATAGGCATGGATTTTATTGTGGGATTGCCACGTACCCGTGATGGATATGACTCCATATGGGTCATTGTGGATAGGTTAACCAAGGTTGCTCACTTTATACCTGTCAAAACTACTTACACCGGAGCCAAACTAGCAGAACTGTATATGTCCAGAATTGTATGCTTACATGGAGTTCCAAAGAGGATAGTGTCTGACCGTGGGACACAGTTTACATCACGTTTCTGGGGAAAGCTACATGAATCAATGGATACAAAGCTTAACTTCAGTTCTGCGTATCATCCACAAACAGATGGTCAGACCGAAAGGACAAATCAAATCCTAGAGGATATGCTTAGGGCATGTGCCTTAAAGCATGGAGGTAGCTGGGATAAAAGTTTGCCATATGCAGAGTTTGCCTACAATAACAGCTACCAAACCAGCCTTAAGATGGCCCCTTTTGAAGCCTTATACGGGAGAAAGTGCAGAACACCATTGTACTGGGATCAAACAGGGGAGAGTCAACTTTTTGGACCAGACATTATAAAAGAAGCTGAAAGACAAGTTGAGATAATTCGGGAAAATCTCAAGACTGCTCAGTCACGACAAAAGAGTTACGCTCGATCCTAAAAGGAGAGAAGTTGTGTTTGAAGTAGGAGATTATGTGTATCTCGCAGTATCACCCATTAGAGGTCTACGAAGATTCAAGATTAGAGGGAAGTTGTCACCACGATTCATTGGACCTTTTAAGATCTTAGAAAGAAAGGGAGAAGTTGCCTATCAATTAGAACTCCCAAGCTCGATTATCGATGTACATGATGTGTTTCATGTATCTCACCAAGAAGTGTTCAAGTGAGACTAAAGTAGACCACCTACCTTTGGAAGATCTTGATGTGAAGGATGATCTAACCTATAAGGAACACCCTATCAAAATTCTAGACACATCACAAAGAATTACCCGAAGCAAAGTCATTAAAATGTGCAAAGTCCAATGGAGTCACCACTCAGAGGAAGAAGCTACTTGGGAAAGAGAAGATGAGCTTATGGCGAGAATTTCCTCACTGTTTCCCAATCTTCCCGAATCTCGAGGACGAGATTCTCTTTAAGGGGGTAGGATTTGTAACACCCAAAATTCCATCAATTAAAAATGCTAGCAAAAATTACAATTTTATTTTCTAAGGTTAAAGAATTTGAATAATTAAATTTGCCTTTAAATATATGCAATGATAATTAATTAATTTAGAGAAACCAAGTGCTTGTACATCATGTTGAATGCATGGTTTTTGAATTGATTGTGTGGTCAAAAGTTGGTTTAAAAATTTTGAAAGGATTTTGAGTAAAAGTTTGAAAAAGAGAAAAGGAATTGAAAAAAAAAAAAAAAAAAAACAAGCAAGACCACCCTAACCCATTTCCCCGTAACTAGCCCAACCCACCTATCTTTTTCTTTTTCTCCGCGCGGCCCAAACCAAAGAACCGGCCCATCTAACCCCTCCGGCCCGCTAACTCCCTCTCTCCTCCCACGCGCCGCCGACGGTGGGGCCCCCCGTCGTGGCCGTCTCCCACCTCGGGCGCGCCCGCCCACCTCCTCGCCATGCCGGCCGCCGCCACCGCCCGCGTCGACTCGCCTCCCCGCGCCGTTTCCCCTCCCTCCAAGTGCGCGGAGCACTCAACCGCGCCGCCTCAAGCGCCCCGCGCCCTTCCTCTCCCCGAAACGGCCGCCCCCACCGAGCCGGCCATTAATGGCGGCCGCCGCCGTGACCCCCGCGCCACCGCCTTGCCGCGCCTCCTCCGCTCCCCTCAACACCTATAAAAGGCCGCCCCCGAGCTCCTCTCCACCTCGCACCGCTCAATCGAGCTCTTCTCCCCCCTCTACACTGCCTCCCCCAAGGAAGCCCGCCGGAGCTCCGCGCCTCGCCGCCGATCCGCTCCGCCGCCGCCTCTTCTTCCCCTTCGAGCCGCTTGGTGAATTCCCCTTCTCCTCCTCTTCGTTTTGGTGCATTCCTCCCCGTTGTTTAGTGTGCCGTAGTGCTTTTTAGGCTACTCCGGCGAGCCGGCCGGCGAGCGCCGCCGCCCGCCACCGCGCCGCCGCCGCCCGTGGCCGCCCCGCGCCGCCGTTAGCCGCTAGCCAACCGCAGCCCCTAGATCCTCAATCCAACGACCCCGATTCATTTTAGCCACCGGTCAACGAAAGGTACCGGTCAAACCTAGGGTTGCGCCGGCCATTTTTCTAAAGAGCCCCTCGTCTTTTCTCGTATTTTGCAACCCGGTCCTTCCACCATATAAAAGCCTTGCAAGTTAGTCCCCGGTTTTTATAGATAAGCCCTAGCCCTTTCAAAAATATTCAACCGCAAAGTCCAAAAGCCTCTTTTTGCACCTAGGACCTCTAGGTTATATTTATAATTATGTTTTAGCCCCTGAATTTTTATAGAAAACCCCCTAAGGATCATTTTCTTTTACAAAATAGTCCCTAGAATTTGTTTTAATCATAACTTTTCCGTCCTAGCTCCGATTTAGGCGTTTTTGGTGTCTACGCGATCGTCTCAAAAAGCACGTTAGTTTTAGAAGCTTGTATTAGACTTTTAGCAATGTTTGATGTACTGTTTTATTTATTGTTTGTTTTTCTTGTGTGATCGTAGAGGACGTGCCGTTCGAGATTGAGCAGAGCCATCTTTTGAAGAGATTGAGCCCCAGCTTTTAGGAGAAGAAGGCAAGTAGATTCCCCCCCCCCCGCATACTCTTTTTGTGTCCTAATAACATGCATGATATCACACTTTAAATTTAATCGTTATGCATAAATTTGATGGGAAATGCCTATTAAGGAAATGACTAGATTTTAATCCTTATACCTTGCATACCTTGTTTTAAATAAATGTTTGGGTAGATAAATGCTTAGATGCTATACTTTGGGAATGGAAGTTATCTTTTAAAATGTTGAATTTAAATGGAATTTGTGTTTATGATAATTCAAGAGCATATAACTTAAAACATGGAGAACCACCCAAGAAAACAGTGCAACCACAGTCCACATGGCTCTGGCTTAGCCAATTAATTAGGAGTGTAAAATATCTAATGGCCCTTGTCCGGAAGGAACACGGGGGGCTCCGGTTGCGGTGGGTATAGCCCGGTCCTTTTGGGGTAGTAGCCTTTGCTAAGGTGCCGACCACTAGGGAGGGTTATGGTCCGCCCCGAGTCAGAATCGTCGTGGGATATTGGTGTTTTGCACGCCTTTGTAAAGGCTTCGTAGTGAACCCCTTGCCACTCACCTCGGAAGTGTTTAAGGGCTTTGCAAACCCGGCGAGATGGGGAACACGAACCGTGGGTAAAGTGTACAACCTCGCAGAGTGAAAACCGATCGATCGGCCGTGCTCACGGTCAAGAGCGGCTTGGACCCTCACATGATAGTTAACTAGAAATGGATTTCAAATTGTGGTTTACTTATGATTTGGAGGAATATTCTTGAAAAGCTAAGTTTTGGGGTGGTATACACTTACACTTAGTAAATAGGTGCTTGCTAATAAAATTTGACCAACTTAAAATGCTTACCGCCGAAACCCTAGCCTACCCTTGATAGCTTTGCATTTTCCCCCACGGCCGAGTACCAACCATAAGTGTACTCACCCTTGCCATATGTGTTCGAGAGGAGGATGCCGGAGCAGAAGTTCTTCGACGAGTTCGATGGATTCTGAGGCTCGCGTTACCCCCAGTCAAGAGCTTGTGAAGTTGGAGACAAGTGTTCCATCGTCTAGCTATTGATGTTCGTGTTTAGACCTTCGTGTCTATCGATGAGTGTAATAAATTAATAAACCTCTCTATGTACGTTTTGAGCATTGTACTATGATATTACACTCATTTGTCTATCATATGTGTGAAATTGTGGTTATGGCACACGTATGAGATGCATTCGGTTTTCTTCGGAAAACGGGTGTGACAACCTCCTTTACCGGTGGCCGCCCCCGAACAAAATCCCGCGTTCAGTTCGGGGAAATCGACATGAGATACTTATTTGCACTTAACCCTCGCTATTTTACTTCCAACACTCCCGACTCGGCAATATCGCTTTCTTAGGATCGGGCCCCATCATCATCAAGTCCATCAATGGGGAGCAATCCGGTCGCCGAAGAAAGGGAAGGGGTGCCTCAAACTCGTGAGAGGAAGTGCTAGAAAAGCTCAAGGAGATTTTTGCCTCGGCCGCAAAGAGATGCGCGAGATCGGTTCAAAGATCTTGATCACTTTGAAGAAATGCTCGAACCCATCGCCCAAGAACTCCCGAGGACATCGGTGCCTCTCTTGCGTCTATCTCCGTCCGGAAATTCATTACGTGCCCATAAGACAAGCTTTGAGAAAGGTGTCCTCCCGCCCACTTCGTTGAAAAGAAGAGGGCCAATGCCGAACAAGCCATGAAAGGGGCACAATCTCGGACCGAGAGCCATAAAGATACATTGGCCAATCCGCAAGCTTCTCGCAAATTGAAGGTCGCCGGTAAAAGCCGCTTTGGAGGCAGAACTGAGAAGCCTGTCAGCTGAGATAGAGGCCGATGACAAGAAAATAGCCGAGCTCCCTAGATTGATAGAGAAGACCCAAGAGGAAGCAATATCGGCTATAGCTAAGGTGAAACAATGTAATGCAGAACTTACCACCTTGTCCGGCGCCCGTAAAGATTATCGGGAGCGGCTAGACAATTTTCACCAAGCAACATCGAATGTCCGTGGTGTAATTGCGAAATATTTGAACATCTAGATGCTTCAATCGATGTGTAACCGAATTGGTCGCTCTTGTAACATTTGTTCTTGCAATTTTATTCCCCCTTTCTTCTCGCGCATTCTTAAATGCAATGCTCGAACGACCCATTCGGCAAAGAAATGCCAATACCCGAATGGCACTTTGACTCCTCTCGGCAGAGCCGATCTAGTCAACCGAATATGACTCGGCCCTAGAACTCCAAACGACCCATTGGCGGATTGGTCAAGGAAACCTTTCCACCTTCCGATTTTCTTGGGATATGCGCCACGATCCGAGTCACGACTTGAGGCCACGATCCGTCTTGCCGGGCCTATAAATGAAACCGTAGGTGCCCCTAGCTCTCCACCAAGCCTTTAGCTCTCGAGTCTTTGCCAATCTCAACTCTTCTTCTTTCCAAACAAAGGCACATCCCCGGAGAAGCATGGTGCGCCGCCTCAACCGACGTCGCGCCTCCGATGAGGCGGAGGGGAGCGAGCGCCAATGCGCGCGGAGGCAATGATCGTCAATTCCTCTTCTCTCGATTCATCTTTAATCTCTTTTAATTTTGACGATCATCCTTTTTTCAAAGTTCATTCAATGGAATCCATCTCCCGCGCCGGCCGGCCGCCCCCCCTACCGGACGACTCCTCGAGTCTGACGGCCACTCCCCCGTGCCCTACGGGGAACTCGACGCTCTCCGCTTCAAGGCGGAACCGGAGACGGCCCGGGGCCGCGAGCCGGGAGGATGTCTCCAAAAGGCTGGCATAGCCGAGTTGGAGTGGGAGGATCAGCGCAAGCAACTGCTGGAGACCATTGACGGTACGGCCCTGACACCGCTTCTTTGATCCAATCCGGCCTTTGATGCTAATCTCCCTTTTTCTTGCACTTTGCAGCCCGTGATGCTGAGCTCAACCAGCTAAAGATGCTGGTGGAGCAACTGGCCGATAAAGTGAACGCCCGCGGAGACACGCCCGCGGAGACACGCCGGCGGAGCGCCTTGCTGCGGTGGAGAACCGCGTTGATGAAGTGGCCACCCATGGCGTCCGCTTGGGCACCACCCTGGGCCTGGCTGCCATGGCGACGCACACCGACGTCGACTACTCCACCAGGCCGCGCGGCTTCGGGCGGCGCGCGAAGACATCGAGGAGATCGAGCTCATCTTGGAGCGCCTCGATGGCCACGGCGACGCCATTGCCGAAATCACTCATCCCTAATCCGTGTTGAACGGGCTCTTTGACTCGATTGTATTAGGGATGTTTGAATATCGGCAATAAATAAAGGACTTTTGGATTCGTGCTTGTACTGCGATGATTTTCTTCATGTTTGCATCCGTGAATCTTGTTTTTCCTTAAACGTATCCGGACAACTGTCTTGAGCCGAACACGCGAGAACGGATGCCCCTTGGCGTAAAATTCACGAGAAGATCCCCGAATCGGCAATCTGTAAGCACCGTTCAAGCGAAAACCCTTCGTATTCGGGAAGAAACCCCCGCCGTTTGGTATTCCAATAGTGCACGCCGGCCGATCATCACTCCCAACGCACCCCTTCGGTCAATAAAATAGCCCGCCGAGATGCCCCGCAAATCCACTCGCACACTCATCCATCACTTCTCATTTCCTCCCCTGTTCTCGGAGGAAAAAACCCAAGGCCATGGACAAAGGCAAGCAACCCCGGGAGAGCAAGACTTCGAAGAAACGCACGATTCGAAAGTGAGTTTTCCCTTGATTTACTCCTTGTTTCCCCATATGATCTTGTGCTTTACCTTCTCTTTTCCTTTCCTCTTTCAGCCTTGATTTGCTTCCCGAAGAAATCATCGGGACCGAAGACATGCACGAGTACATCTCCTCCGATTCCTCCCTCGAAGCGAGAGGACGCCACGCCCGAATAGAAGACCGGCCATCAACCGCACCGCCGCGTCCGGCACCGGGAGCACGACCTCAGGGACATCACCGCTCGTTGCCAGGCCGAACGCGAGCGTCGCATGGCTCTGGAGGCATTAGTGGGAGGTAAATGTTTCTGACTCCTTCCTGACTTCACGCCCACATCTGGATTCCTTGCCCCTAACATCCACTCCTCTGTTTCAGATGTCTCTGACAGGTACAACAACCTGAAAGCGGCTTGGGACAACTTGGTGGAGGCCGCAAATCATGGTCACCCCCGTGCATTCCAAGTTGCCGTCACGGTGGTCCTGGAGCAACTGAAGAGGGAGCAGTCGAAGAAGCAAAGAAAAGATTGAATCTTACTTCCGCTTCTTCCTCCGGGCCTTCTGCTTCCCACCTCCTCGACGTCCTGATCACCAGGGTTGTTAGATGTAAACCTACAAGAGGCAGTTGTAATGTAGTTTTGTGCTAAGGGCAATGCATCTAGGCACTGGCCATTTCTTCTGTTTGTGAATTTTTTGTTCTAAAGGCGGCCTCGTTCTTGAGCGCCGGCTATTCCTGTGTCAGATGCATGTAATCCCACTGCTGGTGATCACCGATCGATTTCAATACTAGGATAATATTTCTTCAAATATCTCCCGTTTATTGCAGCAGAAAATTGTTCCCCCAGTAAAGTTTTCAATATGTATGCATTACCAGGGACGCATCTGACCACGCGAAAGGGTCCTTCCCAGTTAGGGGACCATTTGCCGAATTCGCTGTATTTAGTTCCAATCGGCAATAGCGCTTTCCAAACCAAATCCCCTTCTGCAAATTGCCTGACTTTTACTTTCTTGTTATAATACTTGGCAACCCGCGGCTTGTTCTTCTTGATGTTTTCCGGGGCCCCGAGACGGATCATGTGTAAATCCTCTAGCTCATCCATCATTAGGCCACTTGTAATCTTTGGAGCTTAAATCTTTACGTAATATGATTCTCCTGGACTGCGATTGCATCTCCCAAGGTAGAACCGCATGATGTCCATAAACCAACTCATAAGGAGAGGTCTTTGTAGCTCCATGAGGGGCCATTCGGTAAGCCCATAATGCCTCACTGAGTACCGAATGCCACCTCCTTGGCTTCTGGTCGATCTTCTTTTGTATCAGCTTGATCATGATCTTATTAGAAGCCTCTGCCTGACCATTAGCTTGGGCATAATAGGGAGAGGAATTAAACAATTTGATTCCCATGCTTTCGACAAATTCTCTGAACTCCAGGGACACGAATTGGGCCCCTTGATCAGTTGTGATTGTCTGAGGGATTCCAAACCGATAGATGATGTGCTCCTTGACAAATTCAACCATGTTTTCCGACGTCACCTTCTTCGGTGGGATCGCCTCAACCCATTTAGTAAAATAATCGGTAGCCAAAAGCACAAACTTATGCCCCTTGCTAGATGGTGGATTAATCGGCCAATCAAGTCTATACCCCGGCCCCCGAATGGCCATGGCTTGATAATGGGATTCAATGCGACGCGGGGACTCTTTGAATATTTCCAAACCTCCGGCAATCCCGACATCCCTTGTAATACTCAAAGCAATCCTCTAATATCGTCGGCCAAAAGCACCAGGCTTGCCCGATAACCCATTTCATGCGGTAGGCCGATTGGTGTGCTCCACATATCCCATCATGCACTTCACTCATCATCTTCTTGGCTTCTTCGGACCCGGGCATCGTAACAATACCCCATCTAGTGATTTATAAAACAAATTGTCATCCGGAAGAACGAATTTTATGGCTTGTACCCGAGCTTCCTAGAGACCTTTCGGGATGGATCTCTCAAATAGTCAACGATCTCCTTTCTCCAATCATCCTCTCGCAAGATCCGTTCCCAGTGCACATATATCTGCAGCAAACACTTCTTGACTCTCTTTGTAACCGAGGCGCTCCGAGCCAACTTTGTTCGCTTCTTCATTATGCTCCCTAGGAATATGCTGTAGAGTTACCAACGGAAAGCTCTTCGGGATCTCTCTCCGCATTCTTCGTAGTAACTCCTCGGTGTTTCGCTTTTGCATTCGTATTGGCCGTTCAATTGCTAGATCACCAACTATGAATCTCCATAGACCTCAACCGAAACGGCCCCTGACTTCTCTCAAATATTGAAGCCCTCGAAGCAATGCCTCGTACTCGGCTCGATTGTTCGTAACGGTGGGGCCGTATAGGGATGGCAAATTCAAACATCTCACCTCTAGGCGAAATTAGTAGAATCCCTACTCCCCCACCTTTACCACATGAGGATCCATCAAAAAAATAAAGCCCAAGGAGTAATTTCAAGCAAATCAATTGACGGATCGCGATGTTCGGTTATAAAATCGGCAATGATCTGTCCCTTAATAGCTTTTGCCGATTCGAACTTTAACTCAAACTCTGATAAAGCCAAGATCCATTTGCCAATCCTGCCATTCAAAATTGGCATAGATAACATGTGTTTTATTACATCAAACTTGGAATATACAGTGCATTCGGCATTCAACAAGTAGTGCCGAAACTTGGTACACGAGTAGTACACGCACGAGCACACGGCTTCTCTGCGTACCGAATACCTAGTCTCGGGATCAAGTAATTTTCGGCTAAGATATGCTACTACCCGCTCCTTTCCTTCGAATTCTTGAATAAGGGCCGATCCAATAGTTTGGGTATCGGCCACCACGTACAACTTGAAAGGCTTATCCAACTGAGGAGGGACCAGCACTGGTGGTTCCTTCATGTATTGCTTGATCTCCTCAAAAGCCTTTTGTTGTTCGTCACCCCATGTGAACTTCGATGTTTCTTTAGCTTCAAGCAATGGAGAGAACGACAAAACCTTCGTGACAGATTTGAGATGAATCTCCTTACAAAATTAATTTTGCCGAGTAGTGACCGCAACTCCTTGAGATTAGTTGGAGGGACAACTTCATCAATGGCCTTCATGCTCTTCTTGCCAACTTCAATCCCCCCTTCGTGGACCAAAAATCCCAAGAATTCTCCAGCTGATACCCCAAAAGCGCATTTGTTTGGATTCATCTTTAAACCATTCTTTCGGGTGCACTCTAAGGTCCTTTTTACATCTTCCAAATGTGTGTCATGACTTAGGGACTTGATCACGACATCATCAATGTAGATTTCAACAACTTTGCCGATCAACTCGTGAAAGATGTAGTTCATGGCTCGCTGATAAGTTGCACCAGCATTTTTCAACCCAAATGTCATGACTATCCATTCAAACAGGCCTATATGACCAGGACATCCGAAGTCCGTCTTTGATATGTCCTCTATTGCCACAAAGATTTGGTTGTATCCCGCATTGCCATCCATGAAACCGATAACTTTGTGCCCGGCAGCGGCGTCAACCAACAAATCGGCAACGGGCATGGGGTAACCATCCATCGGAGTAGCTCTGTTCAAATCCCTGAAATCTATGCAGACCCTCATCTTTCCATTCTTCTTGTAAACAGGGACAATGTTAGAAATCCACTCCGCATATCTGCATGGCCGAACGAAGTTTGCATCAAGTAATCTTTCAACTTCTTTCTTCACATCGGCCAATACCTCATCCTTGTAGATTTTCTGGGGTGGTTGCTTGTATGGTTTGAAACCAGATTTGATTGGCAACCGATGCTCAACGATGGAACGATCCAGTCCAGGCATCTCCGAATAATCCCAGGCGAAGCAATCTTTATATTCCTTGAGTAGCTTGATCAATTCTTCCCTGAAGTCCGATTGCAAGTTTGCGCCGATGAACGTCGGCCTTGGCTTGTCACCGCTTCCAATGTCAACTTCTTCTAACTTATCGGCCGACATGAATCCTCGCCCCAACTTGCCATCGGTACCATTGACGGGGTTCTCCATTAAAAATTACTATAAGAGCCGATCGCTTGAATCGGCCGTTGATCGCCGCCGACGAGTTCAACAGACCTTCTCCCCGCCTCTTTCCCCGAGAAACAATCAATGCCTTGATACTCCCGGAAAGCCGGTTCCATGTTTGCGACGCTCACGGAGTCATCCGCTTGGACCACCTCAATATCATCGTCCACCCATTGGATGAGCCGCTGGTGCATGGTGGATGGGACGCGAAGAATTGGCATGAATCCAGTCCGTCCAAGCAGTAGGCTGTAGGCTCTTTTACCTTCGATAACAAAGAAGGTCGTGAGCAGTGTCTTGGACCCGATCATCAGATCCACGTGAGCGCATCCCTTGGTGTCTGAAGGATTCCCAGCGAAATCGTTTAGTATTATGCTTGTAGGCGTCAGATCGCTAGGGCCCATGCCATGTTTCCTGAAGGTAGTGTACGGCATTACGTTGACTGCCGCTCCATCGTCGACAAACATCTTGGTCAATGGCTTGCCATTGACGTATCCCCTCAAGTACAGCGGCCTCATGTGTCGATTTTTGGCCGGTTTGTCGAAGATGGCTTGCTTGGCTAGCACCGACCGCGCCATCACCCCCTCGATCCGCTCATCGTCCAGGGACGCCTCTTCCTGCACAACCTGATTAGCAGGAGCCATAAATTCATTCGGCAGAAAATATACCATGCACGCTGGAGCCGAACGTTTTGACCCTTCAGGTTGATCCTTTGGACGCCACACCTGCCTTGTCTGGATCCCTGCTTGCCTCAGTTCACGGTTCCTCAAGCGTTGAACCCTTCTCTTCTGACTTTTCCTTAGGCCAGACGGGCACCATTGCCCCTTCTGCCAGATGTACTCGTCCTCATCGTCCTCTTGATCAGCCCACCTTAAATCAGCTTGCCTTTTCCTGGGATGATCAATTATTTCAATTTTTTGGCACCGATCCTCGCTAGGATGTATCCTTCCAATTCTTTCATGGACGGATCGGCGATTGGCGTGTCCCGCTCGTACTCGAAATACCTGTCACTGCACTCAGGGCAGTTCCTCAGTGTGGGCAGCTTCAAACCTTCGTTCCAACAAGTGCCTGAAGAACACACATCCCCGGTGCGCGCGCGCTCGCTCGCGCGTGTATTGCTCCAAATCCCTTCGTGTGCTTCCTCTTCGGCTCGCGTCTCTCCTCCTCGTATTTTCGCTTCTGGTAGCGCTCTTTTTCCATTTGGCACCGCCACTTATTGAGGAGGATACGCGTGGTCACCCACGGGTTTGGTTCCGGATGATTCCCCGATTTCGATGTGGCTCTTGAGAACGCGGGGGGCTTCACCATGCACCTGCTCCAAAGTTACTTGACGCTCCGGGTCCACTGCTCCATCCTGCCTAGCCCTGGCTGAGGTCAAGACTTTGACCTTGCCCTTCTCCTCGGCCCGTCACCATGTTGACGGAAAAACCCACCATGTTCGAGGGGAAGGGGTGGCCATCCGACTTCATCTTGTTATCAAATTTGAGGTGTCCCTCCTGGATGGCTTTCTGGATCCTCATCCTGAAGACCCTGCAAGTCGTTGATGGAGTGCGAGTTCCCGTCGTGGAAGCCACGGTAACATTTCTCCTTTACTACATCGGGCCGAAGCATGGAATGCCCTTCGGGCAATCCGATTCGGCCTTCCTTCTCTAGGAGCTCAAACGGCTTGTCGGCTTTTGTGATGTCGAAATCGTAGGTGCCTTTGGTCCGTTTGACCCAGACGCGATTCATCGTCAATGGCTCTTTTCCCCACATGATTTTGGCCGCGGCCACGTCCCGTTCATCATCGGAATCTTCCATCGGGTCGGCCTTGTCCAGAACCGGTTGTAGATATCCGCCACGTCGTGCTGTTTTCCGAAACTCGGCATCCTTCTTGAAACCATATGCTTGGTTGCTCATTAACGACGAGCTTTTGGGACAGCCGACCCGAGTTTTCGAACTCCATGCCAAACAAGTTTCTCACGCACGGCGGCAAGGCATCCCGGCAAGAACCGGCCATGTCGGCCAATTGATCATCGGCGGGTTGAGCGAAAGCACATGCCCTTAACTTCCCCGAACCTCCCGAGAAATTCCAAGGGTGTCTCGCCGTGCCTCTCGTTTCGGGGTCGCGAGGTCGTTTAGCTTCTTTTCGAGCTGCCGCTGAAATAGTGGGCGTGGAATTTCCGTTCCAGCTCCTTCCATGTGCTAACTGATTTAGGGGGCAAAGATGAAAACCACTGGAACGCCGGGCCCGTCAGTGACGCGGGGAAGTATCTGACTCTGAACGCTTCTTCAGCTGAGCACTCTCCGAGCTGCATCAGGTAGCGAGCAATGTGCTCCACCGTGCTCGTGTCGTCCTGCCCGGAAAATTTTGTGAATTCCGTCGGAGGTTTTACCCTTGGCGGAAGGAGCACGTTGTAGTACCACTCCGGGAACGGCGGCGTGTAGGTAGGTCCCCGCATTTTTGGTTTGAGGCCGAACCGATTTCGCATCAACACGACCATCTTCTCGCGCCGGGGTGTCGTCCTCCCGTGCGCCGCGGCCGGTGCGTAACCCGGATGCGGGAAAGCGTCGATGGCTCCGTAGTTCCCCACCTCGTGGTAGCCTCCGCCGTATAGATTCCTGCTCGTAGCCGTTGCTTGCCGGAGCAATCCCGTGGCCGGAAGCAAGCGGGGCCCCAAGTGAGCCGAACGCCAAGTCCCCGTACGTGGGCCGGTACGAGTTCGGCCGTTGCGCAGGTTGACCCATGCCGCCCTACGGTGGTGGGCCGGACCGGTCGCCCTCCGTGGCCTGCGGTGGGGGGGCCGAACCGGCCGACCCCCAACGCCTTGCGGAGGAGGGCGGGAAAGCTTGACTCCCGGCGCTGCGAGGAGGAGGCCGGGCCGGCCGACTCGCAATGGCGCTTGAGAACTGGACTCGCCCAACTCCACGGTGCCCGCTTGAATGGGTGTCTTGCCGAATGCCTCGCTCCATGCCTGGACCGAAGACAGCCACCATCATTTGTTTGAACGCACCAAGGAAAGCTGCGTGGTGCCTGCTCAAGACGTGGTTCGCGGCGTCTCGGAACGCCCGTATGCATTCCTCCCTCTCCCCGCCGGGTCGTGGCGTCGCTCTCCCCCGGCAACAACACCCCGGGCATCTCATTCTTCAAGTACGGGACGCCACTCCTGTTCTTCTTGAAGGATAGCATACACTTCTACTGGAATTGATCCATGATGTCCCCCGATGTCGGGCATCTTAATTTTTCGGCCGTGGTCCCCACCGGCGTGCCAAAAAGTGTGTTGATGCAAAATGTGCACCTAGCGCCAAGCACACGGCAAGCCGAACAAGTCGGCTTCACACGTGCAAAGAATCACAAGACGTGCCGGTCAATTTTCCCCGAAAATTAACAAAAGACAAAGTAGTTAAATACCAAAGCTTGGAACTTGCCGGGTGGTACCGCACGGTTCCATATTTACAACTACAAAGCCGGATGGGATGACACATAGCTATAGAAAGCTATACGCAATAACCGAAACCATTCGGGAGCTTATAAAAGGAAAAGCAACATAGCCGAATGGATGACGTAAGCATGACGGCGATCGGTCTTTGTTTGGACAATGATGCACATGCGCAAAATCGTGACCGATCCCCGTGGTGATCAATATTAAATAAGTAAATAAAGCAAAGCGCGAGCATAAACATGTAATAAACAAGCATGTATAGATCCAAAGCACTAGCCCACCGCATGTCTAGGTACTTTAAAACCCGTCGGGCACGACACCAAACAAATCTATCCACCGCATGATACAACTTGAGTGGGGATCGTACCCGTAACACCCTAAAATTCCATCGCATAAATTAATGTAAGCAACACGGTGTTTTATACTTTATTTTCTAAGGATTAATTAAATTATCAAATAAATTTGGCCTTAAAAATATTTTAATATCATTTTAATAATTTAGGAGCGATAAGTGCTTGTGCATCATGAGTTGAATGCATGAGTTTTGGTTGTGATGTGGTTTTAAAAGTCTTAATATATTTGTGAAAAAGTCCTTAAAATAATTGTGAAAAAGTTTGTGAAAACTTGTTTAAAGGTTTGAATTTAAAATATGTTTAAAAAGTTGTTAAAAATGGTTTGCGAAAAGCCTTTAAAATAGTTGGAGAAATTTGTGTTAAAATTTGAATTTGAAAACATGTAAAAGATTTGAATTTGAAAGGGTTTGAAATTGGTTTGAAATGGATTTGAAAAAAAAACAAAACAAACTCAAACTCACCGCCGCCCCAGCCCCAACCCCCGCGGCCCACCTCCCCTCCCTCATTTCTTTTTCCATTCGCGGCCCGGCTCCCGCACCGGCCCACACGGCCCGCCGGTGCCCCGCCTCCTCTCTACCTCTCTCTCTCACACGGCCACCGACGGCGGGTGGGGCCCCCCGTCGGGAGCATCCCCAACCTCCCGCCGCCTCCCTTCTCCCCCCGGCCGCGCAGCCCACCGGTCCAACCGCGCCGCCGCCGGCCGTTTCTCCATCTCCCACGCCTTCCCTCCGCCTTCAAGCCGCCATCAAGAGCACCGGCAACCGCCTCCTCCCTTAACCCCCTTCCGTTTCCTCTCCAATTAAGCGCTCCCCTTAATGTAATCAAGGCCCCCCCATGGCCATTGATGGCCATTACTCCGCCGTCGCCCCTCCTCCCCTCCTCACTCAATAAAAGCTCACCCGAGAGCCCCGCGGCCGCCCCTTCACTCTCCCGCGCTCCCACACCCTCTCCTCACCTCCACATGTGCCGTCACCCGCGAATCCCGCCACCGCGCCATTGCCGGCCGCCCGGAAGCTCCTCGTTGTCGGTGAGCACCTCCTCGGCCCTCCTCGCGTCCTCCCTCGCCTCCCGCACCCCCCGCACGAGGATCCCGTGCCCGGGGCCCCTCTTTTCCCCACCGGACCAAGGCCGGAACCACACCATCCGCCCGTGGCCGACGCGCGCGAACTCCGCCGGCCCATCGTCGCCAACGAGCCCCCGGTAAGGTCCGCGTCATCCTTCTCTTCCTCCCCGTCCAAACCGCACTCGAAACGGAGCCCCGTAGCTCGAGATCGAGCGAACTCCGCGATGCTCCGCCGAGCCGCCGCCGTCTCCGGCCGAGCGCCGCCGCCTGCCGCTCGCGGGCCACCCCAGCCGTCCATCACGAAACCGACGCCCCAGATTAGATCGGGGTTGTCCCCGTTGGCCCCGGTCCATCATGGACTAGTGGACCGAGTCCACCACCCGGTCCACGGCCACGCCCGCCATCCGATCCAGATCTGACGGCCCAGATTAACTCGTGACCCCAAGTCAATCCCATCCGAAGGGTCAACCGAGGCGGTTTTGCTAAAAAGCCCCTAGCTTTTCTATTATCATAACCACACCCTCCCACCTATAAAGACCATCACAAAGAGGCCCTGTTTTTATTGTTTAAGCCCTTGACTTTTCTATAAAATCCCACCCAAGGTCCAAGCTCTGTTCTTTTACACCAAAACCCTTGAGTTCTTACACAAATTTATGTTTAGGTCCCCGGAATCTTGCGAGAAAACTCCATAAACTTCCAGATATTCACAAATTAGTCCCTGAATCTTGTTTTAGCCATATCTTTTCCGTCCTAGCTCCGTTTTAAGCGTTCTTGGTGTCCGTGCGACCGTCTTTTCAAGCCCGACAGTTCTAGAATCTTGTTTTCTCCATATCTTTTGCGTTGTAGCTCCGATACCACCGTTTCAAGCTGCGTTAGGCTCATATCAACTAAAACTACGTGATAGGACCAATGATGTACATGTTCTATTTTATATTTTATTTAAATATTAAATATGATTAAACCCTATTACACATGCTTTTCTAATTAAAATCTAATTAGAAGTTTAACACGTTTTTTCATAAGAAAGTTAATATGATTAATATTAAATGAACATTTCTTTTAGTTAAAAGTTAATTAGATGTATACCTCGGTTTTTATAATCAAACTTAATTTGATTAATGATTATGCAATTTGCTTTCTACTAAAATATAACATAAGCTATATCCCGAGTTTTCCTAATTAAATGTTAATTTGATCAAAATGAATATAAATGTGTTTTTAAATTATAATTTGATTAGAATAACTCGAAATACAAAGATAAACGCCTAGATGCTTTTACATGTTTCTTCTCAAATTAAATGTTTAATTTGCATAAATCATACATGAATATTTATAAGTAAAATTGGACTAGGCCTACATCGTATATTAAATACAAATATAACTTGCTTAATTATAAATAGGGTATTTCTCTCGAAATAACCTATACACATAATTTTAATTAATTGAAAGATATCAAACGCATAACTAGCTCTTGTTTGTGATCATCCAAATCTCCCGCTAGTTCCGAGGGTTCCTTGTGTTCGCTTTCCTAAACCCAAACCCTGTTTTCCCTTTAAGCTTTTCATGCTTGGTGTATTGTTTTGTTTATTGAATGTATTCTTGTGTGCTCATAGACATCGTGCCGTTTCAAGCGAGCGACCAGTTGAACTAGATCAAGAGCAAGTGTTTGAAGAAGAAGAACCTTAGTGTTTAAGCAAGGAAGGCAAGTGGTCTTCTCCCCCTGCATGATTCTATTTTATCCTATGTAATTGCATGACAACTAAGTTTATATTTATTGATATTGCATTAAATTGATGGGAACACCGTTTTTAAGGACTTACCTAGACTTTTACCCACAATCCTTGGATCAACCCTGTTTAATAAATGTTTTTGGGTAGAATATGCTAGTTGCTCAACTTGGGTTGGATAAAAATGGTTTTCCAAGATAAAGGCTTGTATGTTTAACGATGATGCTTTTGGTAATACAAGATCATATGACTTAATCGGAACATGGAGAACCACCCAAGAAAACATGTGCAACCACAGTGTTACATGGCTCGACCTTAGCCAATTAATTAGGTGTGCGATTGATCTGATGGCCCTTTTCCGAAAGGAGCAGAGAGGGATCCGGGTTGCGGGGGTATAGCCCGGTCCTTTTGGGGTAGCGACCTTTGCTAAGGTGCGACCACTAGGGAGGGTTATGGTCCGCTCCGATCCGTAACTATGCGGGTCGTTAGTTTTTTGTATAATTTTGTAAAGGCTTCGTAGCGTCCCTATGCAATCACACCTCGGAAGTGTGGTATGATGCACGATCGCATCGCATGGTTGGGTTCAAAGTTCTTTGGAACTTTTACGCGAGCCGTGGGTAAAGTGTGCAAACCTCTCGCAAAGTGTAAAACCGATCGATCGGTCGTGCTCACGGTCATGAGCGGCTTGGACCCTCACATGATTAATAAACTTGAAGATGAGAATAAATCGTGGTTTGGTGAAGCTCGATGAGCTTTGGAAAGTTTTGTTGTAAAGTTTTTCTTAAGTGGGTTGGTATATACTTACATCTAGTAACTAGGCGTTCCTTGAATGAAAGTTTGACCAACATTAAAATGCTAACCGCTGCAAAACCATAGCCTATCCTTGATAGCCTTGCATCTTCCCCCACTTGTTGAGTACCAACCATAAGTGTACTCAGCCTTGCTTACCGCTGTTCAGAAGAGAACAATGGTGAAGAGTTCTACAACGACTTTGAGGAGTTCGAGGCATGTGTCTCCCCCCGGTCAAGTGCCCGTGGAAGCGGAAGACGAGGACTCGTCGTGTAGTTATCGTTTTCCGAGGTTAAAGACCTTCGTGTCTTCCGAATGAGTGTAGTAAGTTGTTAAACCCCTTGTTACGTTTTTACTATCTATGATATTACACTCATTTCGTCTATCATATGTGTGGAACTAGATCCGGCACACATATGAGATGCATCCGGTTTCCCTCGGAAAGCGGGTGTGACAAAGTGGTATCGAGCAGGTGTTGATCGTAGGAACGCGACCTTAAGTTAGAATGGTCGAAAAGTAAGGATTCACGTTCTAGAAGGCCTGTCATCCTTCAAAATCGACTTATTTTACATATAAAAACTAATTTAGTCTTGTCTTCTTGTTAAAACACATCGTTTTGTTTTGATCTATTCTGAGCTCGTTTCTTGTGCTATCAGCCAGATCTTCACCACCGAGATCGTCTAATTTAAGTTCTTAGATTGCCTACCCTCTTATCAACTTCGATAGAATCATTCCGTGAGGACGTTCGATGTAAATGTTTGATTGTTTGAACACATGTTTGATTTGGAGTTTTGATTGTGTGAGTTCTATTGTGGAGTGATGGCCACGGATGCAACAAGAAATAAATTGTTAGGTTAATAAAGATAGTTTGGGTTCAAATCGGGTTATCCTTATCCGCCATTCAAGTTGGTTGAAGGATGTCAAAAGATCAAAGTCTAGAAGCAACAACATCAACAACCGAGAAATCTACAAGCATATACGGACATCAACATATGAAAAAAGTTTCTTTCACTCTTGTTGTTCTCCTCTCTACCACGGTGTGATTACAATCACAACAAGAAAAGATGGATATGATATCAATAATTTTACCTTGCTCTCCAATCGTATGTTTCCAATCTCTTCGAGCTTACCTTTATCACACAACCGGATGGTGAGTCCTAATGGAAATCATGAATATAAATACAACAAACGAAACATCGATATTCCATCTACAACCTCAGCAATTGAACGCAAGATGCTAGAGTATATGGCAACACAAACTCAGACTCTACAAGCATTGACTCAAACCATGGTTAATATCCATTAGTATATTATAGAGCAAGCATCAGATCTTAAGAATTCTAACCTTGTTTTGGGTGAAACCGTCAGATTCCAACTGTTTCATCGTCATTGGATAAAGAAAATCTATCAGTCATGCAAGCTCAAGTCTTACAAGGACAAAAGGAGATCAACACATCATCCCCTCATAACATAGAGATAACCAAAGCCGGAGTTCCCGCCGAACCAAGTAAAGAAGCAAGTTGTAGAAGTATGGAATCATCAAAATAATAAGAGAAGTCATGGAGCACCAGAGTTGCGGACGAATGAACAACATGAACATATGAAGATTACATGAACATGTCAATGTTGTGAGCATTATGGTCATTCACGTCTCCAAAAAGAAGCCACCCAATGAGAGATGAGGCTAGACAATGTTACCATTTGGATATCAATAAGAAAAGAAAGTTATGTACCCAAAATCAGTCCCGGAAGAAGTTGCTCAAGCTGTAGATAGTTATCAACCTTGAGAATTGGAGTATAACTTTCAATGAATTTCGACCGACGGAATCAAACAACTCAAGAAGCATGCAAGTGAAGAAAGTCAAGGCAACCAAGACAAGAGAAATGATAGCAAGAACAACCGGGATGTGATCAATATGTGTCACCATATCCAAACCCGGAGGATACACATACAAAGTTCTCGGAATACCGAGCCACCTATGTTCTCTAACACTATGGATCACCTAGAAGCTGAAGAATGGATCACAACAATTGAACGAAGCTAGACTTGGTGCAATGCAACGATAGAGAGAAAGTTTTGTTTGCATCGGGATAACTTGTAGGAGCGACCTCGGAATGGTGGAATTCTTACATCTACGAACATGAGCAACCACAAAGTATGGTTTGGGAAGAATTCAAGGACAACTTTATGACACACTTCATTCCCGTAAGTACGATGAAGCTCAAAAGGAAGGAGTTCCTTAACTTGAAGCAAGGGCAAATGACGGTGAATGAGTATAGGGATAAATTTATTCGAGTTATCTATGTACGCACCAAGATCGTCTGAAAGTGATAAAAAGAAACGAGAACATTTCCTCAAGGGTTGAATGAAGACCTTCGAGTATACTAAGCCTACATGAATATTCTAGTTTACAAGATGTCATCAACAAAGCTATTGAGTTAGAGAGCAAACTACAGGAAATCATAAGTAAGAAGAGGAAAATGAATTTTTCCAGAGCAACATGAGAACAATTCACATCTTTACCATTTGACTCAAGGATCAGAACATGAGTATGAAGATCCACCACGCAATCATCGAAACATTAAAGAAAGTGGAGATTGTTTCTCTTCGCAAAGATAATGGACATTTTATTAGCGGGTGTCCTAAGAAACGTACCGACCGATATGAAAAGAAAGCTCGGCGAGAGACGAGAATAAGCAAATCAATACCCAAGAAGCCTTGGATCAAATGGAGAAGAATATTAAAAGTGGTGTATGAGGACCCAAAGTATGATTCGAGATGGCTAAGCTTAGGAAAAGAAACAATTATGGAGTCGATCCAGGCTCTATTCAAATCACTTTATCAAGAAAAGAAGAAAAATCCTACAAAGGCAAATCAACGAGTCGAGAAAAAGGAATGGACAGTCACAAGCAGAGTTAGGTTGAGTATTCTAGTGATGTTTATAAAGTGAGTGCTGAAGAATAAAGAATTATGTTTATGGAGCTTGTGTAAGACGAATTATATGGAAGCAAGATAAGCAGTGTTGGATGCTAAACACCCGAATTCTTGTTTCATGCCAGCTTTTGTGAATCTCAGGATGAGAATCTGTCTTAAAGTGGAAGTTCATGTTGCTTCATCTTTTTGAGTTCATCTCTTCATGCATTAGTACACTATTCATATCCGGAATACCTTTCTCTAACAATCGGATGATAAGCACCAGGTCGGGGAGAAGGTCAAGACATTCCATCCGTTGTCCGTGCTCATATTGCTAATCGCCAGAATCAAGCACCACCCCCACCCCTCAACCCAAAGCAATGGATCCGAAGACGCAACAGTTCCTTGCCGCTCAGATGCAGCTAATCCAAAACCTGACTACCACTATTCAAAACATTCAAGCTCGGCAAAATCGGTCACCACCGAGCGGGACCACCAAGACCGGTGGACAAGCATAAGGAATTCATGAGTCATCGTCCTCCCACATACTCCTACTCAACCGATACATTGGACGCTGAGGATTGGTTAAAGACTGCCACCAAGAAGTTGGGATGACACAATGCACTGATCGAGAGATGGTCTTGTATACAATAGATTGTTTGTAAGGATTAGCAGCTGAATGGTGGAATGCGTACACTGTCGCACATGCTGCACCTAACACCATCACCTGGCAGGAGTTCAAGGATAACTTTCGTGTGCACCACATTCCCTCTGGTGTGATCAAGCTTAAGCAAAGGGAGTTCCTCGCTCTAAAGCAAGGCAATATGTCAGTTAATAAGTATCTGGACAAGTTTACTCAGTTATCTCTATGCACCAGATGAAGTTAATACTGACCCAAAGAGGCAAGAATGCTTCCTAGATAGTTTGATAGAGCCACTCAACTATCAACTACAGAGTCACAGCTTCCGGAACTCGTTACATTACTGAACCAAACTACAGGTCTGGAGAACAAACGTTTGAAACTTGGTGAACGAAGCGCAAGTTGCAATCTCGTGGACAATCGGCAACACACGTCCCCGCTTCAACTCATCACAGAGATCTTAGTTTAGTTATGGTGAATCAAGTGGAAATTATTTGCAATATTCTCAGTTGCAGCATTCAACCCAGCAGTTCCAGCATTTCAGGCAACAAACACCACATGTTCCAAATCATCATCAAGATCGCTCAGGTGCACCAGTGAGAAACGACTCTCCAGTTCACCCTAATGGTTGTTTCAATTGTGGAGAATTGGAACGGTATACCAAGATCTTTTCAAATCGTAACATCTAGACTCCCCGGAAAGACAACGGTCAAAGATTCGGACAACCATCATCTCGGATACACCATGGAAGTGCAAATTCTCGGATCAATAAGGATCAACGGAATTACGTGCATGGCGAGTGAACCACGTGACGGTACCGAACAAGTTCAAGACGCTCCGGTTGCGTGGCCGGATACGTTTCCGTCAACTCGTGTGCCGCAACGGTTTTATTTGATTTCGGAGCATCACATTCATTCATTACCTGAATAGTCCGTGTCAAAGCATGATATACCTATAAAGACACATTTGTTGGTTAGATACACGAATGGTGAAATAAAATCTGCATATGTATGCCCACAAGTCAATCTTAAGACCGGGGGAATGGATTTTCAAGCTGATCTAGTAGTTCTTACATCTAGTGGAATAGATGTAATACTTGGAATGGATTGGTTGGGAAAATGTGACGGAATAATTCTGTGTGCCAAGAAGTCAGTACTCTTAACCAGTCTGCAAGGAGACAAGATTGAGGTTGTTGCTACTGCCCTATCCAAAGAAGAAGGCAAAGTGAATCAAGATTAAGGAAAGTAGGTGAAGGAGCTATGCCTGTCGGAAGAACTCAGTGTACAAGATGGACTCAGAATAATACCCCTTAGTTCTTTTCAATCTCTCCGAATCTGGGGACGAGATTCTTTTTAAGGGGGGTAGATTTGTAACACCCTAAAATTCCATCACTAAATTAATGTAAGCAACACAGTGTTTTAGACTTTATTTTCTAAGGATTAATTAAATTATCAAATAAATTTGGCCTTTAAAATATTTTAATATCATTTTAATAATTTAGGAGCGATAAGTGCTTGTGCATCATGAGTTGAATGCATGAGTTTTGGTTGTGATGTGGTTTTAAAAGTCTTAATATATTTGTGAAAAAGTTCTTAAAAATAATTGTGAAAAAGTTTGTGAAAACTTGTTTAAAGGTTTGAATTTAAAATATGTTTAAAAAGTTGTTAAAAATGGTTTGCGAAAAGCCTTTAAAATAGTTGGAGAAATTTGTGTTAAAATTTGAATTTGAAAACATGTAAAAGATTTGAATTTAAAAGGGTTTGAAATTGGTTTGAAATGGATTTGAAAAAAAAAACAAAACAAACTCAAACTCACCGCCGGCCCAGCCCAACCCCGCGGCCCACCTCCCCTCCCTCATTTCTTTTTCCATTCGCGGCCCGGCTCCCGCACCGGCCCACACGGCCCGCCGGCGCCCTCCTCCTCTCTACCTCTCTCTCACACGGTCACCGACGGTGGGGCCCCCCGTCGGGAGCATCCCCAACCTCCCGCCGCCTCCCTTCTCCCCCGGCCGCGCGCCCACGGGTCCAACCGCGCCGCCGCCGCCGTTTCTCCATCTCCCACGCCTTCCCTCCGCCTTCAAGCCGCCATCAAGAGCACCGCCACCGCCTCCTCCCTTAACCCCCTTCCGTTTCCTCTCCAATTAAGCGCTCCCCTTAATGCAATCAAGACCGCCCCCCATGGCCATTGATGGTCATTACTCCGCCGTCGCCCCTCCTCCCCTCCTCGCTCTATAAAAGCTCACCCGAGAGCCCGCGGCCGCCCTTCACTCTCTCGCGCTCCCACACCCTCTCCTCACCTCCACATGCGCCGTCACCCGCGAATCCCGCCGCCGCGCCATTGCCGGCCGCCCGAAGCTCCTCGTCGTCGGTGAGCACCTCCTCGGCCTCCTCGCGTCCTCCCTCGCCTCCCGCACGGCCCGCACGAGGATCCCGTGCCCGGGGCCCCTCTTTTCCCCACCGGACCAAGGCCGGAACCACACCCTCCGCGCGAGCCCGCGATCCCATCCGCCCGTGGCCGACGCGCGCGAACTCCGCCGGCCCATCGTCGCCAACGAGCCCCCGGTAAGGTCCGTGTCATCCTTCTCTTCCTCCCGGTCCAAACCGCACTCGAAACGAGCCCCGTAGCTCGAGATCGAGCGAACTCCGGCGATGCTCCGGCGAGCCGCCGCCGTCTCCGGCCGAGCGCCGCCTCCGCCGCTCGCGGGCCACCCCGGCCGTCCATCGCGAAACCGACGCCCCCGATTAGATCGGGGTTATCTCTCGTTGGCCCCGGTCCATCATGGACCGGTGGGACCGAGTCCACCACCCGGTCCACGGCCACGCCCACCATCTGATCCAGATCTGACGGCCCAGATCAACTGGTGACCCCAAGTCAATCCCATCCATAACGGTCAACCGAGGCGGTTTTGCTAAAAAGCCCCTAGCTTTTCTATTATCGTAACCACACCCTCCCACCTATAAAGACCATCACAATGATGCATCTCATATGTGTGCCAGGATCTAGTTCCACACATATGATAGACGAAATGAGTGTAATATCATAGACAGTAAAAACGTAACAAGGGGTTTAACAACTTACTACACTCATTCGGAAGACACGATGGTCTTTAACTTCGGAAAACAATAACTACACGACGAGTCCTCGTCTTCCGCTTCCACGGGCACTTGGTCGGGGGAGACGCATGCCTCAGAACTCCTCAAAGTCGTTGTAGAACTCTTCACCATTGTTCTTTTCGAACAGGCGGTAAGCAAGGCGAGTACACTTATGGTTGGTACTCAACAAGTGGGGGAAGATGCAAGGCTATCAAGGATAGGCTATGGTTTTGCAGCGGTTAGCATTTTAATGTTGGTCAAACTTTCATTCAAGGAACGCCTAGTTACTAGATGTAAGTATATACCAACCCACTTAAGAAAAACTTTACAACAAAACTTTCCAAAGCTCATCGAGCTTCACCAAACCACGATTTATTCTCATCTTCAAGTTTATTAATCATGTGAGGGTCCAAGCCGCTCATGACCGTGAGCACGGCCGATCGATCGGTTTTACACTCGTAGAGGTTTGCACACTTTACCCACGGCTCGCGTAAAAGTTCCAAAGAACTTTGAACCCAACCATGCGATGCCGATCGGGCATCATACCACACTTCCGAGGTGTGATTGCATAGGGACGCTACGAAGCCTTTACAAAGGTATACAAAAGACTAACGACCCGCATAGTCACGGATCGGGCGGACCATAACCCTCCCTAGTGGTCAGCACCTTAGCAAAGGCTGCTACCCCAAAAGGACCGGGCTATACCCCTGCAACCCGGATCCCCCTCTGCTCCTTTCGGAAAAGGGCCATCAGATCAATCGCACACCTAATTAATTGGCTAAGGTCAGAGCCATGTAACACTGTGGTTGCGCATGTTTTCTTGGGTGGTTCTCCATGTTCCGATTAAGTCATATGATCTTGTATTACCAAAACCATCATCGTCAAACATACAAGCCTTTGTTTTGGAAAACCATTTTTATCCAACCCAAGTTGAGCAACTAGCATATTCTACCCAAAAACATTTATTAAACGGGGTTGATCCAAGGATTGTGGGTAAAAGTCTAGGTAAGTCCTTAAAAACGGTGTTCCCATCAATTTAATGCAATATCAATAAATATAAACTTAGTTGTCATGCAATTACATAGGATAAAATAGAATCATGCAGGGGGAGAAGACCACTTGCCTTCCTTGCTTAAACACTAAGGTTCTTCTTCTTCAAACACTTTCTCTTGATCTAGTTCAACTGGTCGCTCGCTTGAAAGCGGCACGATGTCTACGAGCACACAAGAATACATTCAATAAACAAAACAATACACCAAGCATGAAAAGCTTAAAGGGAAAACAGGGTTTGGGTTTAGGAAAGCGAACACAAGGAACCCTCGGAACTAGCGGGAGATTTGGATGATCACAAACAAGAGCTAGTTATGCGTTTGATATCTTTCAATTAATTAAAATTATGTGTATAGGTTATTTCGAGAGAAATACCCTATTTATAATTAAGCAAGTTATATTTGTATTTAATATACGATGTAGGCCTAGTCCAATTTTACTTATAAATATTCATGTATGATTTATGCAAATTAAACATTTAGTTTTAAAAGAAGCATGTAAAAGCATCTAGGCGCTTATCTTTGTATTTCGAGTTATGCTAATCAAATTATAATTTAAAAACACATTTATATTCATTTTGATCAAATTAACATTTAATTAGGAAAACTCGGGATATAGCTTATGTTATATTTTAGTAGAAAGCAAATTGCATAATCATTAATCAAATTAAGTTTGATTATAAAAACCGAGGTATACATCTAATTAACTTTTAATTAAAATAAATGTTCATTTAATATTAATCATATTAACTTTCTTATGAAAACACGTGTTAAACTTTTAATTAGATTTTAATTAGAAAAGCATGTGTAATAGGGTTTAATCATATTTAATATTTAAATAAAATATAAAATAGAACATGTACATCATTGGTCCTATCACGTAGTTTTAGTTGATATGAGCCTAACGCAGCTTGAAACGGTGGTATCGGAGCTACAACGCAAAAGATATGGAGAAAACAAGATTCTAGAACTGTCGGGCTTGAAAAGACGGTCGCACGGACACCAAGAACGCTTAAAACGGAGCTAGGACGGAAAACATATGGCTAAAACAAGATTCGGGGACTAATTTGTGAATATACGGAAGTTTATGGAGTTTTACGCAAGATTCTAGGGACCTAAACATAAATATGTGTAAGAACTCAAGGGTTTTGGTGTAAAAGAAGAAGAGCTTGGACCTTGGGTGGGATTTTATAGAAAAGTCAAGGGCTTAAACAATAAAAACGGGGCCTCTTTGTGATGGTCTTTATAGGTGGGAGGGTGTGGTTATGATAATAGAAAAGCTAGGGGCTTTTTAGCAAAACCGCCTCGGTTGACCGTTATGGATGGGATTGACTTGGGGTCACGAGTTGATGCGGGCCGTCGGATCCGGATCGGATGGCGGGCGTGGCCGTGGACCGGGTGGTGGACTCGGTCCCTCGGTCCATGATGGACCGGGGCCAACGGGGATAACCCCGATCTAATGCGGGGGCGTCGGTTTCGCGATGGACGGGCCGGGGGGTGGGCCCGCGAGCGGCGGCGGGAGGCGGCGCTCGGCGGAGACGACGGCGGCTCGCCGGAGCATCGCCGGAGTTAGCTCGATCTCGAGCTACGGGGCTCCGTTTCGAGTGCGGTTTGGACCATGAGGAAGAGAAGGATGACGCGGACCTTACCGGGGGCTCGTTGGCGACGATGGGGGCGGCGGAGTTCGCGCGCGTCGGCCACGGGGCGGATGGGATCGCGGGCTCGCGTGGAGGGTGTGGTTCCGGCCTTGGTCCGGTGGGGAAAAGAGGGGCCCGGGCACGGGATCCTCGTGCGGGGGCGTGTGGGAGGCGAGGGAGGACGCGAGGGAGGCCGAGGGGGTGCTCACCGACGACGAGGAGCTTCGGGCGGCCGGCAATGGCGCGGTGGCGGGATTCGCGGCTGACGGCGCATGTGGAGGTGAGGAGAGGGTGTGGGAGCGCGAGAGAGTGAAGGGCGGCCGCAAGGCTCTCGGGTGAGCTTTTATAGAGCGAGGAGGGGAGGAGGGGCGACGGCTGGAGTAATGGCCATCAATGGCCATGGGGGGCGGCCTTGATTGCATTAAGGGGAGCGCTTGGTGGAGAGGGAAACGGAAGGGGGGTTAAGGGAGGAGGCGGTGGCCGGTGCTCTTGATGGCGGCTTGAAGGCGGAGGGAAGGCGTGGGAGATGGAGAAACGGCGGCGGCGGCGCGGTTGACCGGTGGTCGCGCGGGGGGGGGGGAGAAGGGAGGCGGCGGGAGGTTGGGGATGCTCCGACGGGTGGGCCCCACGTCGGTGGCCGTGTGAGAGAGAGGTAGAGAGGAGCCGGCGGCGGCGGGCCGTGTGGGCCGGTGCGGGAGGCGGGCCGCGAATGGAAAAAGAAATGTGGGAGGGGAGGTGGGCCGCGGGTTTGGGGTGGGCGGCGGTGAGTTTGAGTTTGTTTTGTTTTTTTTTCAAATCCATTTCAAACCAATTTCAAACCTTTTTAAATTCAAATCTTTTACATGTTTTCAAATTCAAATTTTAACACAAATTTCTCCAACTATTTTAAAGGCTTTTCGCAAACCATTTTTAACAACTTTTTAAACATATTTTAAATTCAAACCTTTAAACAAGTTTTCACAAACTTTTTCACAATTATTTTAAGGACTTTTTCACAAATATATTAAGACTTTTAAAACCACATCACAACCAAAACTCATGCATTCAACTCATGATGCACAAGCACTTATCGCTCCTAAATTATTAAAATGATATTAAAATATTTTAAAGGCCAAATTTATTTGATAATTTAATTAATCCTTAGAAAATAAAGTCTAAAACACCGTGTTGCTTACATTAATTTAGTGGTGGAATTTTAGGGTGTTACGGTACCACTTTTCACAAATAGATCTATCCACCGCATGATACAATCTAAATATGGAAAGCTAAAAGCATACATTATTTAAAACATAAATTACGCACGTGTTCTACTCGTAGGAAACATAACCGAATGCGAGTTGAACAACCGATTCGGGGTCCATGAAGAAGTAACGAACATTACCAAGTGAGATAAATCTATCGGATCGATTTGAAATATAATCCACGGATGACTAGCTCCAAAAAAACCCAAAAACCTCGCATCTACCGCGTGATACTCGGTTCTTTCAAGATTTATACCAACGTTGGCAAGCTTGAACCCGTTACACGTAACAACCTAGATCGATTCGGTTTCGGCTATCAAAGAGCACGTGATCCACGGGTTGAAATAACCAAAGGGTCGAACTTGACTCGCATAAGGATCATCAAAAAGGGATAAAGCCGATCCAAACCCATCTAGATTGGGCAAAAAGGTGTTACATGAATCTAAACATAAAGTAAAAACTCAAAGCAACATGGGGTAACTTAATGAATCTATTGGATCTTGCCAAAATCCAATAGAGCCGATAACTAGCCTCAAGCTAAATCTTAGCCTACCGCATGGCTCATGACCTAACAAGAAACACTCTTGAACCAAGCTTGAATCTACCGCATGACACTAAGCATGGTAACAAGACTACTTGCATCGAGATCTAAATCCACCGCATGATACTAGATATGATACAAGGTTGCCGTACTCACGGAGGTCGACGGATCGATGAACCCTCTCGAAGAACTCGACGACACGACAAATGGACTCTAGGGTTTGGCGTAAGGCCGGTTTGTATTGAGAATGATTACGTATATCCGTTACATACATCCGGGGCTCATATTTATACCTGCGAGTACAACCTCGAATGGATTTGATACCTAATTTATTTCTAAGCTTGATCGCTTATCCATCCATTCGTCCTTCCTACTTGAGCCACGTCACCGTCCAATCCCGCAAAATCGGCTCATCGTTCCCTTGCCGAACGGAAACGGATAGCCGACCGCATTCTTCGCCGAATGCATACGAAAAAACCTTCCTTCCACCGGACGGATTCCTCACCGAGCTAGACCCACAAGTCGGACTCCTTACCAAATTTTGGTGTTAACGGTTGTGTCATATATATCTTAATTAATTAGGTTTAACTTTTGCTATAGATGTGTTATATATACTATAATAGTCTAGTCCACAGTTTGGTAGCACTTTTTTCTATATTGATCTACAATACTTGATTTTTATTTGATCATCACTATTCTACAATTGCAAGTATTGTTGCCATTTTTCTTGAGGAAACACGAGGGTTTTACCCCTACTAGAGGTAAACAGGAGGGTTCCTTCTTCCTTCTTCCCCTTTAACTTTCAGTGGAGGTTCTGCCGGTAGGGGGCTTAGGCCCCCCCACCCCCACCCACCCACACGCACAGAGCAAGACACGCATCAACAATGTCCGACCGACCAACAGGGTGCTGGAGGGGACCGCACACAATGAGGCCTAAGAAGGACCACACACAAACGGGAAACATTTCCCATAACAACTTGGCTGTGTGGATTTTCTTTTTTTTGGGGGGGGAATTGGCTTCGTACATTCTAAAACGACTATAAGATGTGCATATATAGCTCCTCATGGCAGTCAAAATTTCACAAAACTGTTCAGGATTGATGATGCAAGTGTCGTGTACAAACGTAATTGCTAGGAGATGCGCTGAAGAAAAAAGAATATTTTCTTGAACTAACAAGAAAAATCATTCTTTAATTTCAAGAGAAAAGTTGCATGACAGGATTGCCTCATTATTGCTGACACACACAAACCGACTCCAGACTGGACTGACGCAATGCAAGTGCATGGAATTGAAGCAATCTAAAAAGGGATCGACTCATCAGGAGCTTCCTACAGCTGCCTGCTGCTGCTGCACCCTCAGGTTGAGGAAGTCGATGGCCCGTTCTCCAGCGACAAACGCGTCGAAAAACCTGTCGGCGAAGGAATCTACCTTGAGCTTCTCCGGTTCCAGATACTTCTCCGGCTCAGGCAGGTAGAACATCATAACAGGAGTTACAGGACCCGGCGGCGGAGTCCGAAAGATCATCATCTAGGGAGGAGGGGGAGGAGGTGGCATCTAGGGCATCAGGAGCATCGGTTCACCCCTCTGAGCAGCTGGAATACATGTTAGAATGTGCTCATGCTGCTGCTAGACCAGCTTCTGATTATGCTGCTGATTATAACTTGCTATCTGTTGGTCCATCTGCTGCTGCAGAGCCCACTGTTGTAGGGCCCACTGCTGCTCAGCCACGGCTAAGGCCGCCTAGTGTGCTGCCTGTGGTCCATCCAGTCAAAGTTGCAATTACCCATTCAAATGTTACAATGCAAAGGAAACCTTCTCCTTACTCGAGCCCCCTCCCCCTCTTCTTCCTCCCCCCCCACCCACTCCTTCTTCCTCCTTCTCCCCTCAACTTTCGACAGAGGTTCTGGCGGTAGGGGGCTTGAGCCCCCTGCCCCACCGCAAGAACCAGGATGACGATGTGCATAGAGAAAGAGACAACAAGTTGATTTCTGAAAGAGGCCAAACTTTGAAAAGGATCTCCATTTTGCACGACCAAATGTAACAAATACCAGCAGGCTTGAGCAAAGGGGCAGTGGAGAAAAAGATGATGCAATGTTTCTTCGGATTGTGTGGAGAAACAGTGTTGTTGACTTCTTGAGGAACAACATAACTGATACTGATGATTTTTATATGGAGTACGCGCATCAGCGATGTCCGACCGCCCAACAAGGTGTTGGAGTGGGCTTTCTTATTTGCAATTTGATAAGCCAACTTTTGTCCCGACCGGTGCCGGCGGGCTCGTCAGGATGTTATTGTCAACTTAGTGGAGTGTGGCTGATAGCTGTAGCTTGACAAGTTTTGATGTCTTCATGCAACTATCTGGAGGCTCATTCTTTTCGAGATGATACTCCCCCTTCAAGCTCTCACATTTCTCCTCAACGGGCATCATAGAACATCGAAAAGAGTGGTGTGTCAATGCGGATTCGGCAAGTAAGTCGTTTGGAAATTGGGCAATCTGGTGATCGACAGTCAGTTTCAGAGTGTTGCTTGAAGGGGTTGACCCCCCTGAACTGCTCAGATCTAAACCTCTGACAAAATTGTGCTTAACCTTTTTCTTCCTTTGTTGTTTTATAATTTTATTTTTTCGACCTTACCGATCTCATGTTTCTCTCCTCAACTTGTAAAGATAATTCTTGTATGTTCATTGTAACTATCCCTTCTCCAAATCCTTTCAATCAATAAAAAAATGAAGATTCCCTTGATGAATTTGTTCGAAAAAATGGTTTTCGGGCCAACAGGCCACTTTGATCCTTCTCCAAATCCCATTCATTGATTTGAAGTGGGCAGTGGTTGGATATAATGATAGGCATGCGGATTGGCTTGTAGTCCAATGGTAGGATGGTCCAGTGTGACGCTACTCACCAGGGTTCAAATCATAGTGCTCACACCATTTCCTAGGATTTTCTCGGGATTTACCAGTGTTGTGCATTAAGTGGTAGTGGTGTTCCCGTCGGCAACGAGACGCCAATGGTGACTTTGGGAATCTCCAAATCTGTTGGATGCTCAGTCCTTCAAATGTGCTCATACAGGTAGGGTTTGCGTACGTGTGTTCATAGAGTTAAATGTGCGTGCATGTTGTAAGCGTCTGCATTGTAATGCGCAATTCTTTAAAACAATGTTGAGGCCTAAAAAGGACCACGCAAACGTGGAACATTCCCCATAACAAATTGGCTGTGTAGAATTTTTTTTAGGAATTGGCTTCGTATTAGATTCTAAAATGACTAAAAGATGTGCATATATAGCTCCTCTTGGCAGTCAAAATTTTACGAAACTGTTCAAGATTGATGATGCAAGTGTCGTTTACAAACGTAATCGCCAAGGCCAGTCTCAATGGAGAGTTTCACCGTCCCGGTTTCCAAGATGTGAAACTTTGGTATGAAATAGATGTCTCCCTCAATGCATAGTTTCATTGCACAGTTTCATAGGCTCAAGGGTTCCACAACCTCTCTCATTGTATGGTTTAATTGCATAGTTGCATGGTGAAACTCTATTTGTGTCTCAATGGGGTTTCACACAGTTTCCAACACATGTGAAACTGTGCCCAAAGGTTTCACCATGGTGAAACTCTTTCCTTCTCTCTCCTAAAGGTTTCATGTAAAAAGTGAAATTTTGCTGATGTGGCGCTGTATTTAATGTGCATGAAACACTCATGAAACCCCATTGAGACTGGCCTAAGAGTAGGAGATGCGCTGAAGAAAAAAAAGAGTTTTCTTGAACTAACAAGAAAAATCATTCTTTGATTTCAAGAGAAAAGTTGCATGACAGGATTGCCTCATTATTGCTGACACACACAAACCGACTCCAGCAGACTGGACTGACGCAATGCAAGTGCATGGAATTGAAGCAATCTAAAAGGGGATCGACTCATCAGGAGCTTCCTGCAGCTGCCTTCTGCTGCTGCACCCTCAGGTTGAGGTAGTCGATGGCCCGTTCTCCGGCGGCGAACGCGTCGAAAAACCTGTCGGCGAATGTATCCGCCTTGAGCTTCCTGTAGATGGCCGGCCGCGCCTCGTCGACGAGCTCCGCCACCGGCTCCAGATACTTCTCCGGCTCAGGCAGGTAGAACATCACCAGAGACACCCTCTCGCTACCGCTCGACGTCACCACGCGGTGCATCGGAGCCCTGAACACCCCGTTGCTCATGATCTCCATCTCGTCGCCGACGATCACCAGGAGGTCGTGGCCGAGGCTGGGCACGTTGACCCACTCGCCGTCCTTGAGCACCTGGAGCCCGCCGACTTCGGGGTCGAGGAGGAGCACGGTGACGACGGAGCTGTCGGTGTGGGGCTTCACGCCGTTGACGAGGTCCGGCCGCGGGCACGGTGGATAATAGGTGAACCGCGCGTACGTCGCCGCCCGGTCGCCGCCGCCGAGCCCGTCGGCGAAGGCTGCCTCCCGGAACCCGAGCGCCCTGGCCATGGCGCCCAGCACCGGCCTCGCCACCCGCTCGCCGCACCTCGCCGTGAACTCGTCCAGCACCGGACGGAACGAAGGCGGGTGCTCGGGCCAGAACCGGAGCCGGCGCTCCGCCGCCGGCTCCACCTGGAGGTAGAGACGGTCGCACCAGTCGAGGACCTGATGGTCGGAGTCGACGCGGTCGACGCCGTAGCCCTCGGGCTGGAACCGCTCGCCGCCGCCGTCGGCGTCGACCACGTTGGTGTGCTGCAGCTTCTCCTCCGGCGGCCTGTGGAAGAACTCCCTTGCCGCGGAGAGGAGGTCGTCGAGGAGCGCGCCCGCGATGCCGTGGCCGGACACCGCGAAGAGTCCCCAGGACTGAAGCGCCGCCCGGAGCTTGGAGGTTTCCTCGACGTCCCCGGAGTCGGCAAGGCGGCGGAGGTCCACCGTGGGGAACTCCAGCTCGCCGGTGGCCGTGACGCCGTCCTTCGGTCGGTCCCCCTCCCTCAGGACGTACTTGGTGGGCGGCGCTCCACCTAGGCTGCCGGCCGCCATCTCCTGCACCAGCTTCCTCTGAGCCTCGTGCACCATGGTGTATTGGTGTGTGTGTTGGGGGGCTCACTGAATGCACCAAAAGCTCTTGGACGTTGGTACTTGGTGTGCTGGCTGGGATGGGCATGGGCTTCTTTATATAAGCGAGCGAGGGAGCGATTCGGCGGTGTCGCGCAACTACGATGCATGTGACAAAGGAGCCACCTACCTCCAAACGAAATGGGTCTAGTGATAGATTCCCCAGGACACTACTTGAAATCCAGGCTTTGTCGAGGGTCTGAAATTCTCGGCAACGAGCTAAACGCTCGGCAAAGCGTGAGTTTCCCGTAGTGCGAACTGATAACTATTGTACGTACTATGTGCTTTCAACGGTTTTATTACCTTAGTGCATGTGCAACTCTTAGGGTCGTTTGCAGAATATCGAACTGCGCATACAGATAGATATACAGATAGCTCATACAATCCATAGACAGAAAGATTGTTTGTAAGCTATTTAATGGTTGTATGTAGTTTAAGATCAACTACAAATGTGTTTGTGTGTTCCATTGTATGGCTATTTGCATATAGCTATAAAATTCATCCATGTACACATAAATCAATGGTGATCTTGTGTAATTTGATCTTTAAACTGTAGAATAATAAATTAGCTAGACGGTTTAGGGTACCCTGTTTATACTATACAAATATCAAAAATATCAGAAAAGCTACCGTCCACCATCCGCAGCACCGTTCTCATCCACATCTCCAATTTTCTTTCGCTGCTGTGCTCGAGCAGCCGACGGAGGCAGCGAGCACTCCCGTGCTTGAGCTCCTCCGGTCCTCCCTCCCGTACTCGAAGTCCTGCTCCCGTGCCGCGGCACAAGGAGCTCCTTCCCAGCTCGCTGAATCGGCCTCGCCGCCGTCTATTCGAGGCTTGCTGCTACCAGGTCGAGAATCACAGCAGCCGAATCGGTCTCGACACCATCGATTCGAGGCCTGCTGCCACCGGATCGAGATGCGGGGCGAGGCAAGGCAAGCAGCGGTAATGGAAGCAGGTGCAGGAGCCTTGAAGGTGTGCGGGCGTGCGGCTCATGGTTTCCTGCGGCTCCTCTGCGTAGTAGAGGCGGTAGCACAGGTGCGAAGCAGAGGCCGGCTCGTGGACGCTCCTCCACGTCCTCTTCCTCCATCGATGGATCTGGCTCTCGGCACATAACCGAGCTCTCGGTAGAGTCTGCGTTTCCGGTAGTGATCAGCATCGGGGTGCGGCGGTAGGCCCCAGTGAGCTCATGGTGGAGTGGCAAGTCCGGGGGGAGTGGCGGTGCTAGGTCGCAGTGAGCTTGCGGATCCCGCGCGAAGGTGGAGCTCTGGCACCACCGTCTTCCCCAACCTATGCCGCACCCACCCCTCTGCATCCATGGTTTTGGTGGGGGAAACACGCGCGTGAGGTCAGAGAAGGAGCCGCGCGGGATCTGGCACGTCGCGGCGATGTGAGACGCCTGTAACACCCGGAAATTCCATCGTAATAAAATAATGTTAGCAACATGGTATAGATTTTATTTTCTAAGGATTTAATAAATTTGACTAAATAAATTTACCTTTAATTAAATTAAACAACATTATAATTTAGAAACACCGAAGTGTTTGTGCATCATTGTTTTTGTTTGCATTGTTCTTGTTTGATGTTGTGTGTTTTAAAAATCATCAAAAAGTTCAAAGGTCTCAAAAACCACCCTCAACTTCCCCTCCCTACCTCTCTTTCCCTCCTCACTTCAGCCGAGCCGCAGCCCACTACCCTTTCTTCTCTTTTCTTTTTTCTTCTTTTCCCTCCGCGGCCCACCTACACTTCTCTCCTTTCTTTTCTTTTCTTTTCCCCCGCCGGCCTAGTCGTTTCGCTCGACCCACTCTATCTCGCCGGCCCAACCTCCCTCCCTTCTCCCCCTTCTCACCGACAGGCGGGCCCCACCACAGGTGCTTCCCCTACCTCCGGCCGCCTCCTTCCTCCTCCCATGGCCGACCGCACCGACTCTTCCCGGCGCCATCCCCCTCTCCCGCGCCCCTTCCCCTCCCCACCGAGCCGCAGTGAATGCGCCGGCACCGCCTCCTCGCCCCCTCATCTCTCGAAACCGCCCCACCCCAACGAGCTCCACCACCATTAATGGTGGCCACCGCCAAAGCTTCGCCCCCACTACCTTGCGTGCCCCCTCCCCTCCCCTCTCCACCTATAAAAGGCAGATCTCGAGCCCGTTTCTCCCCACACCTCATCCGCCCCTCCTCGCTTGTTGTTGACACCTATTAATGTATACTTTTACTTGTCAACTAAATATAGAAAAGGGCATAAAATGAATGTCAATATAGATTTAGGGGTTTGCTACTAATGAATTCCATGAGTTTTGGTGAAGTTATGATTTGCATGGACTAAACAGGAAAACAGTGAGAATTATCAAGTCATACGACTCCAAGATGTGTCCCAATCGTATTCCGATCCAACTCCTACAAAAGAGCAACCTATAAGTATCTTAAATGAAGAATTAAAGTGCAACATTGTGAAGACCTCGTCAAGATGATCGAAACGGATATATCATTTGCCATATTCGAAGTTCAGAATCAGAAGATATCAATCGCAAAGCGGGGTTCGGTAAAACGGGTATAACTTCCTCATCCGGACTCCGTTTGACGCAAATTATAGCTTTTCGAAAAGGGCACGACGACACGCACGCACCCACCAAAGATGGACCTAGACTTCCTCCACCAGGGACCGATCAGCCCCATGAGGATGCCGATCGGGCTTCCTCGGGCCGTTTCGGTCCATCTTCTAGAAGCTTCCTCCACTGCCTCCTAGGATCAATCTACACCACTTAGGTCGGTTTGATCCTACGGCGCATGGTACCCCCTCAGGACTATATAAGCAGCCCCCTGACCCCAGGGTAGGCATCCAATTGATTCTAATCACCAATGCCTGCCTAAGATAGAAGCTCTAGATTAGAATTAGAGTTGGAGAGTTGTATCAAGTTGAGATATTCGAGCCATGGTCTAATTAGATCTAGATAATCTTGATCGAGAGGATTAGAGAGCGGTAGAGGCAAAGCTGAAGGAAGGCTCGGACATGTCGGTGTGTCCTCTTCATATTCTACCTCTGGGATCAACTCCATTGGAGCCTGATCCTAAGACCTTATGAAAAGATCGACTTCTTATTCAAGTGAGCAACATTGTTGTCATTATTCTTACGGTTCATAACTCTTTGAATATTTAATTCTTGTCGCTCTTGAATTAAAGTTGCATGTTTAGTGTATGCGTGGTGCTTAGACTAGCTAGCTTATGAATGCCTTCTATATTCCGGATCGTGTGGTAGATCGTAGTGGTGACAGCACCATTGAGTCCTTTGCAGTCCACCTCCCGTCTATAGAAACCGTAGGACTCCCCCTATAGAATGTCGAGAGGCTCCCTTTTCTAAGTGTCTCTTCACGCAATCTCCCCATAAGATCATTAATGCATAGCTTATGCGAGTAAGGACTAGATTATCCTTAAGTTTTCCTTATCTCTCTTTTTGTCAAGTCCTTGATAGCTTCTCAGGGATTAGTCTTTTACCTCAGACCATTCTCTCTAACTTTCTCCCTGTGGATTCGATATTTAAAACCCTCTCTCGGGTGGAATGCTCACCGATATCCGTGCGCTTGCGGATTATCCATCATAATATTTTTGTAGGCTTAACAAATACCAACACTCGCACAGGGCACTCTCGCCGTTGAAGACCGGAGTGCTACCCGCCCGCTGGAGCTCTGCCGCCCGATCTCCTTCTTCGCCTCTCCGCTCGTCGTGCCAAGCATCTAGGTGAGTTTGCAAAGTCTTAATCTTCATTTTGAAGTTGTTTCCGTCGAGTTTCGTGGCCGGGAGCTCGATTTCGAGCAAGTCCGATGAGCCCCGCCGCCGTCTCCGGTGCGCTCACTACCGCCCGCCCGCCACAGCCGTCGGATCGACAGCCAACATCCTAGATCAGCCCGCACCCCTAGTAATATCGTCCACATAATGGTCAACCAAAGCCTCCGCTGGCCTTTTTGCAAAAGAGCCCCTATAGTTTCTGGTAATCACAACAGTACCCTTCCACCTTATAAAACCCTTGCAGTTAAGTCCAGTTTTCTTCGTTTAAGCCCTTAGATTTCTTAGTTTTTGCACCAGCCATCCTAGTTAGGTTGTTTTACACTATAAACCTTTGGTTTATACGTGTAATTAAGTTTATGTCCCTGGTTTCTTGCAGTTAAGCCCCCGGAAAATAGTTTTCTTCACAATCTAGCCCTTGAACCTTGTTAAAGCAATATCTTTTCTGTCCTAGCTCCGTTTTAAGCGTTCTTGGTGTCCACGCGATCGTCTCAATGAGCACGTTAGTTCTAGAAGCTTGTTTTAGTCTTTTAGTAACGTTTGGTGTATTGTTTTATTTATTACATGTTTTCTTGCATAATTGTAGACATCGCACCGTTAGAGGAAGAACAAGTGCAGAGCTTTGGAGAAAAGGAGATTACCTTATCACTGGAGAAAGGCAACTGGCCCTAACCACCCTTCTACCTATTCTTTAATAAAGAATACTATAAATTAATCGGAACATGGAGAACCACCCAGGAAAACAGTGCAACCACAGTTCACATGGTTCTGGCTTAGCCAATTAATTAGGTGTGTGATTGTATTGATGGCCTTATCCGAAAGGAACACAGAGGGCTCTGGGTTGTAGGGGTATAGCCCGGTTCTTTTGGGGTAGCAGCCTTTGCTAAGGTGCTGACCACTAGGGAGGGTTATGGTCCACCCTGAGTTGTAACTGTTGTGGGTTGTTGGTGCTTTTACATATCTTTGTAAAGGCTTCGTAGCGTCCCTATGCAATCACATCACAGAAGTGTGGTATTGTGCCTGATCAGCACATTTGTGGTTGGGTTCAATGTTCTTCGGAACTTTTACGCGAACTATGGTGAAAGTGTGCAACCTCTGCAGAATGTAAAATTGATCGAGCAGTCGTGCTCACGGTCAACAGTGGCCTAGACCCTCACATGATTAATGAACTTAAAGATGGATTTAATATTGCTTCTGGTTATTTCTGTGGCCTTGATGAGTACCAACCATAAGTGTACTCATCCTTGCTTACGCTGTTCAGAGGAGAATCCCGGAGTGAAGTACTTCATCGACTACGAGGAGTTCTGAGGAATGCGATCAACCAGTCAGATGCATGTGGAAGATGAAGATGGAGTCACATCGTCATAGTTATCGTTGTTCGTGTAAAGACCTTTGTGTCTACCATCATGAGTGTAATAAAAGTTAATAAACCTTTTATGTACGTTTTTGAGCATTGTTTTGTTATATTACACTCATGGGTCTATCATATGTGTGAAATTTTGATCCTATCACACATATGAGATGCATTCGGTTTTCTTCGGAAAAACGAGTGTGACAACGCCGCCCTCTACCACACGTCAGCACGCGTCGACTCCGCCTCTGGGAACGGGACGGAGGTGTTGCCTCCTGAGGCAACGCCCGGGCCGTCGGTTTGGGCAGGCGGGGGTTTTCACAAAATAGCCATTGTACGGACACCTCATATAGACGCGTTATACATGCCCTTAGCATCCGAACGTCGTCACATCAGGTACTGTTTAGATCTCGATAGGGATTATAAATACTAATCCCTCTGTTCCATTATATTAGACGTCCTGGAACTCCCAGTAGAGGATTAATTGTAGTTTCTATCTTTATGAAATAACTTGCCCTAAGTAAAATGGTGATGTGGTAGTGTAATTAATGAAGAAAGAGAGCACAAATCATAGAACTGGTTTCCTCATAGAGAAATCATATCTACTCTTGACCTAATGCACAAGAAACCATGAATTTACCATTGGGAAGAAACCACTTGTTTCTATAGGGTTAATGAAACACTCCCCATTGGTGAAACTGGGAGAGAGAAAGAGAAAATAATTATTAATCGAAGACATTATCTCTGTGAAGAATAGTTTGTATAGATTATTCCATGTGCTATGGAAAATTTTGTTAGTTTCCTCCATTAGTACTGCCTAGTATATATGTTCGGATTCATTTAATGTTCTATGCACTTAACCACAACCCGTGTACTAGTTCAGATAATAAATTATGTACTTGGTTGTCATCTAAAACGTCTAATATTAAGGAACAGAGGGAGTATAAAATGTGTGTGCCCATTGCTACGAGAAAATCATTAAATTATAAATAAATGAGCTTTGTTTCAGTGCTTAATAGTATCGGTACCAGGTAGTACCTTGTACTAATATTTTTTCACCAGCAAAGTTAATTAGATAGTATCGAGTAGTACTAGGTAGTACAATAGGGTAGTACCATGTTGTACTGGGTAGTACCTAGTACATACCGGGTCCACCAAAATGATACTACTTGGTAGTTTTTTTTAGAATTACACAGTACAATGCAGATGCTCACCGCATGCACGCGCACTCACCCCTATGAATACACGTACGCAAACCCTACCCCTATGAGCCGAAGGACTGAGCACCGACAGATCTGGAGATTCTCAAAGTCACCATTGGCGCCTCGTTGTCGACGGGAACGTTGCTTACCACTTAACGCATAATGTCGGAAAATCCCGAAATAAATCCAGGAAAAGGTGCAAGCACCAGGATTTGAACCCTGGTGGGTAGCGTTCCACTGGACCGTCCTACCATTGGACTACAAGCCCATTCGCTACTACTTGGTAGTTGGTACTACCCCATTAGTACTATCTAATACTACCACTAGATTTCACCGGATGTACAAACAACCTAAAACAATCATGTTGCATAAATTACTTGTGCACCATATATTTTAGCAATACACACAACGGTATGAATTGCTACCGAAATCCATATATGCAAACACTGCATGGGGCGGCACGTGTGCACCCCGCGCACCTGATTTTTTTCAATAAATTTTGGCTGCCCTTCAAACAGTACTGTAAGTAAATATTGAGATTCTTATAATCTAGGTAATAATCTATGGTGTTTGGATTTTAGATATTTTTTAGATAGAGATTTTGGCTATTTTTAGCCGACTTCTATAATCCCTATTAGATCCAAATAGGTCAAAATCATTGATCGATCACACACGTTGTCATGAAACCCTCATTCATCTTGGTGCAACTCATAAGGGCATGTAGCCTAGTGGTTACAAGAGCCTCGGTAATTAACACATGAGGTCCTGAGTTCAACTCCCTATGGGGCGAATTTATCAGGATTTAATGACATTGTGCTCTCAGTGGTAGATAACGTTCCCGTTGACAATGAGACACTTGTGGTGACTTCGTCAATCTTGAAGATGTGTCCGCTTAGTCTTCGAAGGTGCTCATAGAGGTAGGCAGGGACATATCCAGCGATGGGACGGGTCGGGCTCAAGCCCCCCTACAGCTGGAAACTCTATGGAGCCTCTCCTAAACCCCTCTTACAATTTTTGATCATTGGTACGGTGAAGGGGGAGAAGGAAAAAAGAGAGAGGAGGAAGAGGAAGAGGAAGAAGAGGGAGAGGATGAAGAAGAATGGTGGCTGAGCCCCCCTTGCTTCTCAGTCTTGCTCCATCACTGAAGGTAGGGTTTGCGTGTGTGCATTCATAAGGGTGAGTGTGTGCACGTTGTGAGTGTCTTCGTTGTACTATGTATTTCTAAACATGATGGTGTGTACTCTGTAAAAAACGAAATGAATAAGTTGCTAAACATGCAGTGCACTTTTCCACCAGTTATTAATCAGCTTTTGCTAAGCGCATGCACGATTGAGTATGGATTATATAATTAATCCACAGGTATTTTATTAAGCATGGATGTGTATGGATTATAATAATAGAACTTTGTTCCTGTGCTTAGGTAGTACTGGGTATACCAGGTAGTGCCTTGTACTAATATCTTTTCAATGCTACAACCTACTACATACCCTATTGGTACTACCACTGGTAGATCTCACCGGATGGATGACTCACATTAATTACAAGCATCTTAAAATTTCCCATAATAATAACAACAATTTAGGCTGTTCAGAACCCTGAATTATACTATTGATTTTGCCCCTGATAAACTCCAAATAATCTTCACAAAGTATGATTAAGTAAGTAGGCATATTGAGATTGGATCCTTATAATCTCTAGGTGAGAATCTAGGGTGTTTGGATCTCAGAGGGATTTCGGGGGTTTTTTAGTAGCTTATTTCTATAATCTCTATTAGAAATAGGTCCAAGAATGTATGGTTACAAACTGAGAGGATTGATATTTTGGCCCGGGATCGGATTTCACTTGCAAAAATGGCAAAATAGGTATTTTGATCCCTTTACTTTGCACTGAGTGTAGTTCGTCTCTCAACTTCCGTATTGGTCAATCTAGCCCCTCAACTTTTGGATTAGAATCAAACTCGTCCTTTTTGCGCTAATATGAAGCTCCATCCAAACTGATGCTGAAATTCTTATTTAACCTTCCCCTCCTCTCCTCAATAATTTCCATTGTTAGACATACATAGCAATATGATCCAATGACAATATGATCGAAAATAAATATGTGCATATATGTGTTTATCAAAAGAGTATGAATACATATGTGGATCATGTATACCACATGTGAGCACATGCTAATTTATATAAGTTTTAAATATGTGTTCATACCAAAGTAATGTGAGTACATACTTGTTTGATTACATACATTTTGCATATCAAATTCGTATCATGCATGACGCAAAAAGAGTTTATTTTTTAAAAATCATATTTTTTGTTAGTTAAAATATATATTGTCGTCTGTATGGATTAAGGGAATATGAGTACATATATATTTGACCTAAAACAGCTAAGGGCACAAGTGAATTTGCACTAGTCTCACACTAATACAGAGCACCATATAAGCAGTTTGACCATGAAACGAAAGTTGAAGGACTAAATTAGTCAATCTGAAACAAAAGTTAAGGAACGAACTCGACCATCAGTGCAAAGTTCTTGGATGCATGGTAAATGTCGCCAAAAATCAATTTTGCCTGCAAAAATCAATTACACCAAAAATTTTGTATGCTTTCAGCTCTTGGATGCATGGTAAATGTCGCAGCAAAGCATATATCAGCACACACTACTTAGTTACATGTGCCTCTTCGCACCCAAATCTGGCAGGTCTACATAGGCCGGTCTAACCGGTATGGCATACCCGATTAGACCGCCCTAGTAAAAGTTCTCGAAAAAACAATTTTGACTTCACCATTGGATAAGACTCGTCGAGTACATCAGGATTCATATATAGAATGTCTAATTCGGAGTCCGATTGAGAAAGATGACTTCAAGAACGTCGGCACGTCTGGCACGTGGTTAGACCGCGTCCCTGGGGCGGTTAGACCGCCCTACCCTGCCAAATACGAGTTAGGAGTTGTATTTTGACACGGCCTTGTAAGGGTTTGGACTTCTAATGGGGTAAGACCTCCCCTCCCTATAAATATAAAGGGTCATGGCCGGTTGAGGAGATCCACAATCGAATCTATCAATCACTTCTATCTTTTTACCTTTCTTTCCCTTTACTTTTCCAACCCCATGTTCTGTTCCTCTACTACCTCCGCGGCATGAGAGGACGTCTTAGTTGGCCTGCCGAGCCTAGGACAACCCAAGGTGCTTCTGCTCCGATGGGGTCCCTCCTGGGCGGGTGTTCATTGGTTTCTCGCCGGTGAACCCGGCAATCCCGGTCTGACCACCCCTCCAACACGGTCTGACCGCCCTACGCAGAGGTGCGGTAAGGAGCTCGTCCACAAGCTTGTTGGCTCCACAAAGGCGTCAACAGTGCCTAAGTGCCTTCATTGTTCCAAACGCACCTAATCTGCTCCGACCAAGTAGTGACAATCCGACCAGATGAAGCTAGGAAATAAATGGATCAAGGTGAATCTTGGTCATTCATATATCAATCCAGCAATTGTACAAGATGGTGAATGAGATCTGGGGCAGCTTATTTTTAGGGCAGAATCCAACAATTTGGGGCCGTATCCAACAATTTGCACGTGACCAGGACACAAACAAGTCTGTAACTAAGGCGGCTATATACTCCAGTACGTATCTTTCGACAATCGAGAGATGCCAATAGTTCTTTAATCTTAATGTTGTTGTATGAACAAGACTACAAGATCGATCACGGTAAATGCATGCATTGACTGACTGGCCACTGCGTAGCGAAGTCAAGAAAAACTGAGCAAGCTGATTCATCACTATCTGCATGGTCGGCGTATTCACCTGCGGTTTGGTAAAAAAAACCTAATATAGCCTGCTGCCTGGGGGGGGGATCTATATTCTAATTGTATCTTGCCAAGATCCAAGGGTAGTCTTCGACTTTTTTATATGGTCGCTCACGGACCGGTGCGATCAAGCTCAGTGAACTGAAAATGGATTAGTAAATGGACAAGGACATCTACTGTAATACAGTATGCTTTTGCGTCCATAGGGAGCTAAACAATGCTCTACGTACTCTCTTGCCATGGCCCCACGAGCTAGGTACATTAGAATGTGTGAAAGGCCAATCTGTCATTTGTTTTTTGTGCCTTTGGAAGAGGAGCAAAATCAAAACCGTGCCTTGGCCTTCATCAAACTGCAATTCATTCAAAAATTCAGCAAGTCCGGTACTCCCTCAGCCGGTTTCAGCCCGACCCCATGCATAGTAGGCTCAAAACGAACAGCAGTTGGTACCCAGGCCCAGTCTATGGTGACACAAGCTACGACTGTGCCAGCTTATCAAACCCTACCTGTGAATTGACTTGTAATTCAATTGTAGGACGGTCTAATGGGACGTTACCCACCAGAGTTCAAATCCTAGTGCTCGCATTTCTAGGATTTTCTCATGATCTACTGGCGTTGTGTCTTAAGTGGTAAGCGGCGTTCCCGTTGACAATGAGGCGCCAATGGTGACTTCAACGAGGCGCCAATAGTGACTTCGGGAATCTCCTGTCGGGTGGCTCAGTCCTTTGGAGGTGCTCATAGGGGTAGAGTTTGCATACGTGTGTTCATAGGGTGAGTGTGCATGCGTTGTGTTGTATGTGTAATTCTTAAAAAAAACAACCCCTACTTTTTATTAACTATATTTTGCTATTGTATTGTGATTTTCTCCAGCTAATTTAATGAGAATGAAAAATTACAAAAGAAAAAAATGGTTGTTGGTCCACTATTTTGGTATTTCCTATTACTCCCCTGTAAGTACTTGCAGGTACTTTTCTTTCTTATTATCCTTCCTACCAAAAAATTATTAAAATGCGTCATGATAATTTCTCAGTATTTTTGGTACTTAGTCGTACACCAAATTTTTACTTCTCTTTTGGTGCTTTGTGCTACTTCCTTTGTTTCCACCATTCGATTTTGTAAATGTATGTTTCTCATTTATTTTAGGCACACTACAATTTCTCATTTATTACAAAATTGCATTGATCCCGTGCCATCCATGAGATGCCTCATAGTATATTATTCTACTTGTAAAACTTCATTGTTCCAGTAAAGAAGTTGAAGCGGTCCTCTCTAAATAAAAGGAAATTAATTTTAGGACCCTAAAAGGTTGAGTTTGTCTAATTTTCAATCGTAACTATAGAAGCAATATTCATAGTTGAGGTGCAAAATCCAAACGGTTTTGGGATTAAGGGTTAAAATTAGACAAACTCAGAAGTTGAGGATCCAAAATGAACTTTTTCATAATTTGGAATATTTCTTGGTTATTTATGCTAAGGGTTTTAATGCCTGTTTGTTTGAGCCTCCTAGCAACTTCTCAGCGTGAAAGGCTAGAATTTGAGAAACAGTGAACTTCTCATGCTGCTTTCGGAAAGCTCAAAACTCAAAAAACCTGAATTTGTATGGGAATGAAGCTTAGTTTTATGAATTTTTTATAGCTTTATGAGTTGAGAAAACTAAATAAATCTTTTAAAAATCAATGGATTTTTAGAAGCAAAAAATTAGCAACTGCTTATCAAAAAACTTAAAAGCTGCGGCTCACTTGGACTAATCTACTCAAACAAAGTGGGTGGGCGGACAACAATATATAAAACAACAGGATCCGGTATAAATGCTCAAACAAGGTTGAGGTGGCTTGGCATTGGTTGCAGGTGAAGTTGAAGCGTGTAGCTGAGTTTTTTTACCATACATACTCCCTCCGATTTGGTAAAAGAAGCCGTTCTGGATAAGGTTTAGGTTTAAGTCGTTGAGTTTAGAAATGTGAAAATCATATCAATAGATTTGTTTTGAAAATCATTTTTCATTAAAATATACATATATAACTTTTCAACAATTATTTTTATCGAAAAGAGAAAAATCAAAGTTGTGTTTTGGAGACCGTGTCGCTGTCATAAACGACTTCTTTTACCGAACCGGAGGAGCATGGATGTTGACAATTAACCGCGTATGTGCTTTTTATGAAGTTTTAATGATTGTACGTATCTTAATTATGCATAGGTTGGAACTTCTTCGTATTTTCATATCACCTCGATATAATGATCCATAGAAATCAAAGCTCTATCAAAAAAACGTCCATTTGGTGTCAACATACTGCTCCCTCCATTTTAAATTGTAAGTTATAAGTCGTTTTAGTTTTCTTGTTTCATATATATTATAAAGTATCTTGATATAGGGTCTGTTTGCAATGGGCGGAGCCAAGGGGCGCAGGGGCCAGGCCCCCCAACACTGCAAAGTCCTCTATGGTTTAGTGTAAAAAATGAGTAAAACAACAAAAAATCACTCCAATTTACTTTGTTTGGCCCCCTCCGTAGTTGATTGGCCCCTCTATGGTTTGATCATGGCTACACCCCCTGTCTGTTTGAGAGTGCTCTGCTAAAAAAACAGATCCACTCAATAAAAAAATATCCAAACATGTGTGTAATGGAGATAATTACCCACAGTCATTGGTTACACACCTCCTCATACCCTTTCACACAAAAAAGTCAACAGGCCACTGCAGTCGCACCGTCGGACCCTTCCTCCTACGTGTGCACACTCGTCGTCGGTGCCCCGACCGCGACCACCGTCAGACCTGCCCTGTCGCCACCTCTCTAGGTGCAGCCTTGCTGGCCACCACGGCTCCGACCGACCGTGCTGCCATGGGCTTGTTGGCTTGCCTTGCGGCACCCCGCCACCATGGGCTGTCGACCCTACCCACCACCAGCCATCCCTATCCGCCACTGCAGGCGGTCGTCGAGGCCCTGCTCGCGCTCCCTCCCTTCCCATGGCTGGTGTCGCCGCCACCGATGAGAAGCCCCGCGAGTCTACAGCACCGAGGCTGAGGCTGAGGAGGTTGCGGTGCCGCCAAGGTGGGCCCGCTGCGCCACTGCAACCTCGCCAGATCTAGGCACCCAAGCGCCGCCAGCCGCCGGATCTGGGCCGGGGAGGTCGCGCTGCTGCCAAGGTGGGCCCTCCGTCGACCTAGGTTTTCAAGGGCAGGCAGAGGAGGAGCACAGGATAGGGTTGGTAATGAAGGATAAGCTTCCTCTGCTGCACGGGATAGATGGGCCAAGCTGGGCCGCTACTTGCACTCTGGGTTGTTGGGGTGGAGGGAGGTGGGCCTGTAGGATTTGTGTAGTGGAGCTTTCAAAAACATGATTCCCCAAATTGCTGGAGTGGAGCGGAGTTTGCGGAGTGGAGTTTGGAGTTGATTTTTTTAGCAGAGTTCTCCGGAACAGGCCTGTAGTGTATGTCTAGATGCATAATACTAATATTTATGAACCTTGAAAAACCAAAACCACATACAATTTGGAACGGAGTATGTAGTAACTTCATCCATTGTGGCAGTCGACAGATAAGAGACAAAAGAAAACTACAAGGAAAAATGTGCTTGATATTGTCTATAGTACCCAAGTGTTGCCAGATCATGCTATCTGAAATCATGAGTAACCCACAGAATCCTTGCAATCATGCACATACGACTTTTGTCTCAATTTTTGTGACCTGATTATTTATTATATGTCATCGGAACTAAACAAAGCGCTGCAGCATACCTTTTAAGTTGGTACCCATAAAAAATTTAAACACGAGAAAGGGAGATAGCACGACCTAAAATTTATATAACAAATCTACCGCAGATTTCTAAACACGATAGGTTGATTTTGAGAAGATGTTGAACGTGCAGATTATTTTGAGAAGAACTCAAGAACCCCGACTGATGTCAGATTGATCTGTTTCTTCATTTTCTTAAAAAGAAACCATCATTAGCAACGACTCTCATTTTCTTTCCTATCGGCACATATTTTAGTTTTTTTAGATGTTTCAGATTCTTTTTTGAGAGTCTTGCGAGGCCCACTGATGAGAAGCTCCGTTCCGGCATGGCCCAGACCCAATCGGCCCAGCACAGATACAGGGCCCAACTCAACTTATTTAATTATTGGAAAATGTCCTTTTGACGTCCCTCAACTATTGCCAAAGTATATCTTTCGTCCTTCATGTGCAAAACCGGATTTTTGAGGTCCCTCAACTATCAAATCCGGTTATTTTTGGTCCCTCGACTGTTTTGGAGGTGGTTTTCGCATGACATTGCCACAACTAGGTATATAACTATCAAATATGTTTATTTTTGGTCCCTCAACTATCAAATCTATTTATTTTCTCCCTTGACTCTTTCGGAAGGTGATATTCGCATGACGTAGCGCTGGGTCAACATGCCAGGTACATGTGGAGGTGGGACCCATGTCACGTGGCTATCTTCTCCCCCTTTCTCATTCTTCCTTCCCTCTCCCTAACACTTCTTTCTCTCTATCTTCTCATCCCTATCCAGAACGACGGAGCTCTAGGGTCGTCGATTCCAACAGCGGCAAGCTCGTGCGGTGGAGAAAGACGAGAGAAACTGCGAGGGGCTCTTGTGATGGAGCATGCAGAGCGATACGATACGAAGGGCTCGTGTGGCAGAGCCAGAACGGCTCGTGTTGTAGAGCAAGAGGAGAGAGAAAGAAGGAAGACACAGAGCACGTGTGACCCACCATGTACCTAGCATGTGGGATTCATCATCACATTATGTGAAAACCACCCTCTAAAACAATCGAGGGACCTAAAATAAATAGATTTCATAGTTAAGGGACCTCATATATCTAGTTGCGGCTAAATCATGTGAAAACCACCTGCCAAAACAGTCAAGGGACCAAAAATAAACGGGTTTGATAGTTGAGGGACCTCAGATACACTGTTTTGCGGATGAGGGATCAAAATCAGACTTTAATTATACTCCCTCATGTTTGGTAAAAGAAGTCGTTTTGGAAAGGTTTGAGTTAAATATTAGGAATATAAATCATAAAGTTAACGTTGAGTTTGGAAATGTGAAAACTACATTACTAGATTTGTCTTTTAAAATACTTTCATAAAAGTATAGATATGTTAGTTTTTAATAATTATTTTTGTAAAATTAGGAAGTCAAAGTTGTACTTTGGAGACCGTGTCGCTGTCCTAAACGACTTCCTTTACCAAACCGGAGGGAGTATCTTATCTTTACTTTACAAGACCTAGAAGGGGGCAATTTTTGTCATCCCATTGTGCCACATCAATAGGAAATCCTTGACCGTCGGATCTCTCGTGGATGGCTCAATCCTCATGAATCATGGTCCCACGTGGGCCCCACATGTTGTTTAGGTGGGTCCATGTGTTCTTTGGGTGGGACCCACGTAGGACCCACATATTACTTGGTAATATCATGGGTCTCATCATTTTTTCAAAACATTTGGGATGTGAAAAGTATCAAATATATTTATTTTTTCTATGTATGAATAATTTTTCTATGTACGATAACAACTCGCAAAATATGATTAAATTATTCATTCATTTCTAATTTTATGTTTTAACTCTAGCATAATTAAAATCATTGGGAGATTTATTTGTACATTGAAAATGTCAATGACATGAAAATTATCATTATGAAAAAACATTGGATTATATTGGATTGACCAAATGGATTTCTTATTATGTTTTATCTCTTATTTGCTTCGATGCATTAATGCTATTTTATTTTAGTATAGTAATATAGAAAATGCATTTCATCATGATTTAAAGTTAACATCTCACGCACAGGCGCACATGGTGCCCAAACCTAACCAATTTTATGAAAATCTCCTCGAGTTTTGCAGAAATAGCATTTGCTCACGCCACCTCTTAGGCAGCTTTATGGAAGCCACCTTGAGCTTTGAAGGAATGCCAAGAGCTTACAATTTTACAAAGCCCCCCTCAAATTATACTGAAATAAATATATAGCACAACCTATGGAAACCTCTTAGGCAGTTTTACGGAAACCGCCTCAAGATTTGAAGGAATGGATAGATGGCTGCAAAATTTAAAAAATCCCTCTCAAATTTTATCAAATTAATATATAGTCCTACCAACACACAGATAATTTTAGGGAAACCCCTCAAACTTCATATAGATACAATTTTATTCCAGTCACCTCTCAGGCAATTTTAAAAACCCCCCACGAGTTTTGAAGGAATGTCCAGAGGGCTGCCAATTTACAAGATCCCCTCAAACTTAAAAAACTACAGTCCAAACACTGCTTCGACAATTTAATTAAGTCCCCTCAAACTTTACATAACTACCATTTATTTAAGCCACCTCTCAGGCAATTTGACAACATCTATTGATCCACCTCTCAAGCAATTTTATAAAAACCAACCCACGACCCATACATCTCCCACAAACCTAAACTTTACAAAAATTAACACATGATGCACAAACTTTTACTGATTAAACCCTAAACTTTCTACAAATCAACCTACAATATAAAATGCGAAAGGTCCCCCAACTTTGTAATAATCAATGCATGATCCATGTATTTTAACTAAAATATACTCTAAAATTTGAGAAAATTAATCCCAAGATAAGTTTCTGCAAAACATCCTCAATCTTTCTACCAATCACAGGGCTACAAGTCATGGCGCGACAACATCGCGCCAATCTTTCTAGTACAAGACCTAAAACATGATAATTTTCGCCACACTATTGTTCCACGTCTACAAGAAAAAGATAGTCGTCGGATTGCACGTGGAGGGCTCAGATCATCCATGAGGCTCGGTGGCTTAATAAAACAATTCCCACACTTTGTCGAAATTAATAGATAGTCCAATCCATACTCAGGTAATTTTACAAAGATCCCTCAAACATTGCAAATATCATTTGCTCAAGCCATCTCTCAGGCATTTTATAGAAACCCCCTCGAGCTTTGAAGGAATGCCAAGAAGGCTTCCAACTTTACAGACCCACGCAAAAACTTCACAAAAATTAATATGTCCAGCCCCCACACAGATAATTTTGTCAAAACGCTCTCAAACTTTGTAGAAATATAGTTTTATTCCAGACGCCTCTCAGAAAACTTTACGAAAACCCACTTGAGCTTTCAAGGAATGTCAAGAGGGCTGCTAATTATTAAAAAAAACTCTCAACTTTATCAAAAATAATAGTAATGCAAACAATGGTTCGACATTTAATTGAAGCCCCCTCAAGCTTTACAAAACTATCATTCATTTAAGCCACCCTTCAGGCAATTTGGCGACATCTACCTCGACCGAAACCGGATCTTTACAGGAACTAACACACAGTCCATAGACTTTATAGAAAATGCCCTAAAATTTCTGCAAATCTGCACACAACCCAAAATTTTGTAGAAAAGTCCTCCAACTCGGTAACAATCATGGTCCCTGCTTTTAACTAAAAAATACCCTAAAGTTTTAAGGCATTAATCCACAGCCTAAAATCCTATAAAAATATCCCCAAGCTTCCTACCAATCACTAGGCTTAGGTCATGGCGCGGCAACGCCGCGCCAGTCTTTCTAGTGATTACTTACCCAATGTACTTTTTATTTACTACTTTGGTGTTCTATGTATTCATTTTGGAAATCCAATTTATTTTTATTTTTTCTTTGTAATTTTAATCTTTTTTACATGTCATGAAAGGTGATATTTTGTTTGTATAATTTATGTTGTCACTTTTGATTTTTTATATTTATATTATACATAATTACGTTGTTCTCATGTCACCCATATTTGACATCTGAAAGTTTATTGTTTCAATAGAATAGTTTAAGAGGTTATCCATAATTTGATAGGCATAATGTCCAATTTCAAGGCTCAAATCCTGATTGTCCAATTTCGAGGGTTAAAATGAATATTCTTACTGTCAACCCCACCTAGTTTTGACCCATGCATAGCTCGTTTTAAGTGGTTTTGACATTTTTTTTTTGAGATTGACACAGTACAACACAGACGCTCACAACACGCACGCATACTCACCCCTATGAATACACGTACGCAAACCCTACCCCTATGAGCACCTCCGAAGGACTGAGCACCAGCAGATCTGGAGATTCTCGAAGTCACCACTGGCGCCTCATCGTCGACGGGAACGTCGCTTACCACTTAACGTATAACGCCGGAAAATCCCGGAATAAATCCAGGAAAAGGTGCGAGCACCAGGATTTGAACCCTGGTGGGTAGCGTCCCACTGGACCGTAACCATTGGACTACAAGCCCAATCGCAAGTGGTTTTGAGATGATGTGGACACTTTTTTTCACTCCACACTTACCCACTTCTCTATACTTCCCTTCCCCCTCTTATCTCTCACGTCGCCGTTGTCGTCATATATAGCACTCAAACAAGGATATGGAGTGGGCCTGGTCTGTTATATAGAAGTTACTTTTATTAGATTTCGTTGCAGCAGCATCTCAACAGCCAGATTGGTTTGCAATTGCCGTGTATGTGCTTTTTGTAAAATTTTGATAGATGATCTTATGTATCCTTGTTATTCCAAGATTGGGAGTTATTTTCATGATTTTTTACTTCAACTTGATTCGATGTAATGATCATGAAAATCAGTAAAAGCTTTATTAAAGAAGCCATCCACGCATTTGTGTTAACATACTAACTTCATCCATTGCTGCCAGCCGACAGGTAAGACTAGAAGAAAAAGTGCGTGCTTTATATCGCCTATAGTACGGCCAAGTGCTGCCAGATCACGCTGAACAAATCTGAAATGATGATTAACCCCCATAAACCTTGCAATCGTGAACACATGATTATCGCTCATTTCTATGACCCAATGATTTTTTTTGGGACCCAATGATTTATTACATTTTTGTGACGCTGCAGCAAACCTCTGGTGCCCATCATCATATCCTGGCATGCATCCATAAACAACCTAAACATGAGAAATCTGTGGTAAATTTTATGAATTTTAGATTATATAATAAATTTACCACACATTTCTAAACAGGACATAGGTTGATTCTAAGAAGATGTGGCACGTGCAGGTTATTTTGTTTGCTGTTGTATGATCTCTTTTTCTAAAAAAAAATCTCCTAAAAGGTAGAGTAATGAGTGATGGCAACGTCGTTTTCTCCATTGTGTGGTTAATTTGAAATTTACTACTAGAGTAAATGAGTGATAGAAATGTTTCCTCCGGTATGCTAAACACCATCTTTTTCAGAAAATTAGCATGACACTCGCTTTAGACCAAGTCGGCCTGATGAAATCCAAACTTGAAAATAACCTACTCCAACCTTATCCAGGGCTTCCAATATAGTGCAGTATATTGTTTCTCGAGAAATACAAGGTACCCCATCTTTCATTTTTCTCTTTAAGAGAAACCATCATCAGCACAAATTGCATGTTGTTTTGGCTTTCTATATGCATAATAATATTTATGAACCTAAATAAGACAAAATGACCTATATATAATTTGAAACGGGAGGAGTATGTGCTTATGAATTTGACATAGAAGACAGATTTATTATGCTTGTAGTTTTCAAGATTGTGCATAAAAGCACAATCCAAAATAGAGAAATGATTATGTATATCCTATAATTAACACCCAAAATAACCAAATAGTACCGGAATAATTTACTCAAACCTGAACATTGAAAACATAACGACTCCACCTTACAAAATCCACAACCCCCCCCACCCCCCCCCCCCCCCCCGCCCCACATTAGTACGGAGAGGCACCGGTGGAGACCAGCACCGGTACTAATGTGAGGCCAGCACATTAGTATCGGGTGAGGGCCATGTGTGGTTCGAGGACCGGCGGATGGTCGCTTCCTGGTGTGATGAGTGATTGACAACATTGTATGGACTGACTCTTGGCTAAGTATTGCAGGTGCAGGTTGCGGCTTAACTGGTGTTGGTGCAGGTGAAGAACAAGCGCGAAAGGTCATTGCTGGTGAGGCCTCCAGGTGTAGAGAAGGCAAGTAGGCTTGGTTTGAGGGACCCGGTGGCCAGCGGGGTCAAGTGCGGGCCGCATGGTGGCAAGAACAACAAGATGAAGTCAGTGGACGGTTTCTTGGTTGAGCCTCAAAACCAAGGTCCAGCCGAGACTTCGTGGGAGCCGAGTCATGAGTGGTGATTGGCAGAGGCTACATCAAGTTCCCGGGGTTTGCAGTGGTTCACCAAAAAACCACTGGGTTACTCAGTTGAGCCACAAAGCCGAGGCCGAAGACCGGGCGTGGCTATTAGGCCAAAACCGGTCTAACCAGTTGGTGAAACCACTACGTGAAAACCTCAAATAGGTCACGCAACATTTGTAATAGGCCCTTAATGCACGTTACATCCACCCACATCTGTAATGGTTGTTGTTTGGCGCCCGTTACCTATAAGTGCGCCAAGACGACCCTGGGGTTGGCCTCCGCAACACCCGTTACCAATGTGGACTTCTAGTAACGGGCTTCTTAAACACCCGTTACATAAATTTTTTGTAACAAATGTTAAAAGAGTTCGTTACAAATGTTAAACCTATCGGTAACGGGCTTGTAAAGTCTGTTACCGATCAATGCCCTATCAGTAACAGGCTACTTAAGTCCGTTACTGATCGCTGCCGTATTGGTAACGGGCTGTAGTCCGTTACTGATAAGTTCGTACTGGAGACGCATGCTTGTAGGATGTGTCTCCTTTGATTGGCACCCAGGGTCGCCTTTTTTCTCACATCGGAGACGCATGTTGTTATCTCATATGTGTGTCTGTGTCTTATCCTTTCGAAACCACTCGCTCTCTCTCCGCAGAAGCTAGGCCACTCCTGTTCCGACAACAACACTCGCTCTCTCTCTCTCTCTCTCTCTCCTCAGAAGGTCACTCCCTCGATCTGTGTGCTCAGATGTCCCTACTGGCCTGTCCCGTTCGCCGCCGCCAGCTGCGTGCGCTCTGAGGATTGCGTGACGGCGAAAGGGGCCAGAGCGGACGTTGACTGCGCCGTCCTCCGCGCCTCCGATCCTCCTCCTCGGCCGTGCTCGGCTCGTGTAGAAAGTCCTCGTCAAGGTGGAAATTAATTGGCCCATCTTATTGAAATTCTTCAGCTGTCTTTTTGTGTGATGAATTATGCTCATTTGGTGTAAGGAATGCAGATGGCGTCTGCTGCTTGGGCTTGGATGTACAGACAGCCCCAAGAAGATTGGGAGAATTTCTTAAGCGGGGTCACTGGTTTTCTAAATCAAGAAGAGGTGGATATGAGAATCCGTGGTGTTCAGGCAATGCTTTGCCCCTGTATTGATTGTCTCAACCAAAAGAAATTCGCACAACGAGAAATCATTTTTCATCATTTGGTCACACGTGGTTTCACAAAACATTACACGTGTTGGAATAAACATGGTGAGGAAGGCCTTAATGAACTCGAAGCAGGCTGCCTAAATGAAGGTGAAGTGCGACACCATGCTAACCATGATGAAGACCTTGATGACAGTGGACTTTTTGAGGGAAATGAACCATTATTCCCACCAAATGTGTTGAGACCTGAGGATATCACTGATCAAGAAGTTAGGGGCTTCGATGATGGTGAGGTGTTGCAACGTGTGCACAATGTTGATCAAATGTTGCGGGATATTGAGTTTCAATGAGTGTACACACCTTCCGAATTAGCGAGGTCAGGCGGTTTATTGAAGATTCAAAGAAACCTCTCTATCCTGATTGCCAGAAGTACTCTCGCCTTTCTGGTGATCTAAAACTTCTGCAGCTTAAGGCAGATCATGGTTGGAGCAACAAAAGTTTCAAACATCTATTGGATGTTCTTAGAGACATGCTACCTGAAGGAAACCAAATAGCAGAGTCTGTCTATGAGGCGAAGAAGATAATCTGTCCTCTGGGAATAGAGGTTGAAAAAATCCATGCATGCAAGAACAGTTGTGTATTGTTCCGTGTAGATTATGCAGACCGTGACAAGTGCCCCAAGTGTGGCTATGATCAGTACAAGAGGAAAAAGGATGGTGGAGATGATAATAATGCTGATGACGAGAACAAGCCCGGCGAGATCAGAGGCAAGAAGAAGAAGGCTAACAGAGGGGCTCCTGTGAGGGTGGCATGGTATTTTTGCATCATTCCTCGACTGAGAAGATGGTTCGCAACACGAAAGGAGGCCAAACTCTTGCATTGGCATGACGAAGGGAGCTTAATTATAAGAAAGATGGCAAGTTTAGGCACCCTGCAGATGCAGCGCAATGGGGTAACATTAATACCCACTTCCCATGGTTTGACGATGCAAGGAGCATACGGTTTGCTATGAGCACAGATGGCGTGAACCCATTCAGTAACCAGAGCTCAACACATAGCACCTGGCATGTCGTGCTGTCGTTGTACAACCTTCCACCCTGGCTATGCAAGAAACAGAAATATATGATGCTAACAATATTGGTCTCCGGGCCAAAGCAACCTGGCGACCGTATTGATGTCTACTTAAGGACACTAGTTGATGACTTGAAGATATCGTGGAAGCCTGGTGTGCCGGAGGTTTGAGATGAGTACAAGCGTGAGGAGTTCACAATGCATGGCATGTTGTTTACCACCATCAACGACAACCCGGCTCAGCGCAACCTCTCTGGCCAGAGTAAAAGGAAAGGTGCAGCTTGCCCACACTGCTTGGAAGATACTTGCACAATATGGCTAAGACATTCAAATAAATACGTATTTATGGGGCATCGTCGTTTCCTCAACAAGAAACATCCATACCGGGCCATGGATTGTCAGTTTAATGGGGAAAAGGAGAATTGAGAGGCGCCGTTTCATGTGACTGGAGATCTGGTCCACTTGAAAGTCAAGGACATCAAAACTATCGAGGAGTTACCCAAACTGACTGAAAAAACCCTTGGCAAAACAAAGAAACGAGATGGTGAAGAAGAAGAAGGAATGTGGAACAAGAAATCAATTCTATGGGAGCTAGAGTATTGGCCGATGTTGGATGTGCGTCATTCGATTGAGAACGTGCACGTCAAGAAGAATGTGTGTGAAGCTACTTGTGGAACATTGCTACACAAAAGTCCAAAAGAAAAGATCATAAAAATGCAAGGGAGGATCTTAAAGAGCTGGGCATTAGGCCGGAGCTCTATGTAGAGGAAACAGAGACGGGGACGGACCTTCCCGTTGCTGCAACCACCTTGTCAAAGGCAGAGAGAAAAGAATTCTGTCAGTTTTTGCATGATTTGAAAGTACCTTCAGGCTAGTCATCAAACTTCAAGAGGCTAGTGTTAGTGAAGGACATGAAAATGAATTCCAACTTGATGAAATCTCATGATTTCCATGTGTTGATGACAGCTCTTCTTCCTGTTGCACTTAGAGGTATCAAGACAGAACTGGTTCGCGACGCGGTCACAAGCTTGTGTTTATTCTTCAATGCAATAGAACAGAAGGTGATTGATGAGGAAAAACTTTTAGACTTGGAGAGAAGGTATTTCGACACCCTATGCCTGCTTGAAGCTACCTTCCCACCGTCATTCTTTGATCTCATGCTGCATCTAACAGCACACCTCGCGAGGGAAATCTGGTTCCTTGGCCCATCTTACCTTCATCAGATGTTTCCATATGAGAGGTTCTATGGATTCCTGAAATCATTGGTACATAACAAGTTATTTCTGGAGGGAGCCATTGTTCGTGGCTATGAGACCATCGAAGCAGTGGAGTGGGCCATGGGTTATATGGACCCACAAAACCCCATTGGTGTGCCTCGCTCACGGCATGAATGTAGGCTTTCAGGTGTTGGGACCATGGGGAAAAGGTCGGTCACTCCAGATGCAGATGCCTTCGAAAAGGCTCATTTCACCGTGATAAAACAGCTGCACCTAATTACACCGTTTGCCAATGAGCACAAACGACAACTACGTGAAGATAACCCTAATCGTGGTAGGGCTTGGCTTGCAAAGATGCACATGCAAGGTTTCAGCAGGTGGCTCCGAGATTATGTCGAGACATGCAGCAATAATGTTGTAATTACCGACGAGATAAGGAATCTAGCAGCGAGGCCATTGTTCACTGTTACAAGATACGAAGGAATGGATATCAATGGATACACGTTCTACACCACGACCCAGGATAAAAAGAGCGTCTATCAAAATAGTGGTGTGCGTGTACGGGTCATTGTTGACGACAGTCATGACGATGATGATGACACGGAGACAGACACATATTATGGTCAAATAGAGGAGATATGGGAGCTTGATTATGTAGGATTGAAGGTAGCCTTGTTTCGGTCTAGATGGGTCACCAATAGGAAGAGAGCGGTGAGCAAGGACAAATATAGTTATGTTAGTGTTGTTCTCCGGGTCTTTGGTTAAAAAAACGAACCGTTTGTCTTCGCCAACGATGTTGAGCAAGTGTTCTATGTACCTGACCTTGCAAAGAAGAACTGGTCTATGGTTATGCCTGAAAAAAAGGATTGTGGGGATTGAAAATGTTGTTGAGGAGGAATACAACCAGTTTGATGAAATTCCATCCTTTGACACTTCATACAAGCCCCAACTCTTCGGAACTAACAAAACACCGTACCTGCGAAGCGAGCATAGTGAAAAAATCCATATACAGAAATCAAGGAAGAAAAAGCAAGTTTGATTTCTGCTGAATCCTTTTTGTAATGCCGGAGGATGTGTCTATTGGTGGAAATGGAATCCATTTTGTAATATAAAGGATGCGATGTATTGGTGGAATTTCAATCCTTTTTGTAATATATGGGATGTGCTGGAATTTGAATCTTGCTTGTAATATATTCTGCCAAAGTACTATATATACTCTGTTTATATTCTGCTTCAGTTCAGTAACGGGCAAGAGACGAGGATTAACGAACCCGCGTCGCCATTGCTACGAGCAAGAGACGAGGACTAACGAACCAGTGTCGCCTTTGTGACGGGCAAGAGACGAGGACTAACGAACCAGTGTCGCTTTTGTTATGGGCAAGAAGATATGTGAAATCACGAACAGATTACATCAAAAGAGACACGGATTAGAGCATCTCCAAGAGTTTTCCAAATTTTACTTGGCAAATCTTGTGCCTTGACAACTTCTAAAAAGATATGCCAAGTAAAAAAAGAGTTCATCTCCAACAATCTGGCATAATTTCACTTGCCAAATCTAGATCAAGAATCTTGAGAGAAACAAGTTGATTTGCCAAATTGTTGAGATAATCACAAGCTTTGCAAGTGAGTAGGTAAAACATACAAAAAATTGTACTGCACAGAGATAATCACAAAAGCATATCTCTTGAGATGCAAAATCACACACACACACACACAGATTACAGTCATCATTGATACATCAGAAAAAGGTTACAATGCGGCCATATCTTCATGACGAGAAATGCAAAATCACACACACATCGATCTTGCTCGCTGGTCGTCGATCTTGCTGCACGTGGTCATCGAACAAGCTCAACTTCTGCTGACAGCTTAGAGACTTGATTCCTTGCATGAATAATTAAAGAAAGCTTTTGTCTAGCAACCCTAATTTTGGTTTGCAAGACAGAAACTTTCCATAGTTATGCTCATCTTACAAGGAAAAATAATGAGATATGCTCCACCCAGATTCTGGCTGCTTCCTCATCTTCCAAGTGAACACAAGAGAAAGATACAGAGAGGGTGGAAACATGTCCCTTAAAAAATCCCTCCTCCTGGAGGAGAAGGGGAAAGCAAAAGGAAGCCCAAGTGTGATGGAGAAGTTGCAGCAAGCTTTCCGTCGGCTTGTACATCCTGATGCCAGGAGGTTCTGGGCTACCTTCCCCGGACACGGCTACGTGGAAGGGGTATGTCACAAGGATTCTTCTGGCAGCTGTGTTCGAGGGATGAGCAACCCAATCACCCCCTATCACAAGAATTCATCTAGCAACTGAGAGATCGAGGAGGAGGAAGAAGAGAGAAAAACAAAAGCTTGTGCCCTACAAGATCTATTCTTTGCGCCATATCTAGATCTAGATCTAGAGAAGAAGGAAGCAAGTGCCTCGCTTTATTGTATTAGAAGAAGGAACCATATGACTAGCTAGATCTAGATCTAGAGAAGAAGAAAGCAAGTGACTCACTTTATTGTACTCCTATCAGAAGAAGGAACGATATAGCTAGATCTAGATCTAGAGAAGAAGGAAGCAACTTGAAGTGAGGAGGACCGAAAGGCGTCGGTGCCTTTTTATAGAAAAAACAAGGAAGGGATAATATCAAGAGCACAAGAACGGTCGGGAAGGTTCCCAAGACGGTCAAGACGGTCGGGAAACTGTTGCTAGTCAATGGCTGAGAGCAGAGCTGCAGAGGTACAGTAATTCCAATGTAGAATTAAATGATACGCGGGGTAAGCAAACATCGTCTCCAATGGCCGTGTTTGGATGGTAGATGTTAGTGTTACTGTTAGTGGTAGTTTTTAACACCTCCAAATTAACACATGTGTTTGGCTCCAAAGTGTTAGTTTTGGTGTTAGTTTGCTACAAACTAACACTAACACCCCCATCCAAACATCCAATGTAGTCACCATCTCCAAAAAAAGAGAGGAAGGGATAAGATCAAGAGCACAGGAAACGGGAAGTGGTTCCCAAGATGGTCAATGGCAAAACTGTTGCTAGTCAATGGCTGAGAGCAGAGCTACAGAGGTAGTGATTCCAATGTAGATGAGATTTCTTGGGTGTGGAACCCCACCACTTACAAAGCATTCATTGCTATGTTGCGCGCCAATCAGCCGTGCGTAGGCACCGGCGGCGGCTGTGGCGTGGATAAAAGATGGCTTCGAATTTCTCTGTTTTGCAGCGAAGACTGTAGGCTGCGCTGCGAAATGGTTAAGTTCGCACAGAGAATAGGAAATCAGTAGTAGTAGATTAGCTTTTGTATGATGCTCGAATTATCTGTGTAAAATTTTGGGAGAGCAGCAAATCCGACGCGGGTTATCAGCCCCGCGTCGCTAATGACTGTGGGGCCCGGTTCTATTCAAATGGAGAACAATTCCCATTTCTCCTTTTAACCTGCAATCTAATGTTGTAACAAGTATTTCTTCGTCGTTATTAGTCCAAATTTGATACCTTTTTTCTAATTTTTTTTAAAATCACCATCTATTCATTAATTTCATTGTTTAGTGTACATTCCGTTTGTTAAGTGATGTTTATATGCCTTATTTTGTTCTTTGTAAGTACAGTATACAAATAATATTTGTTTTACACAATCATTAGTGATGGAACTTTACATTTCGTAAGCTTAAGGTGAACACAAGGTTTTGTTAAGTTTTCAAATGCATATGAGTTCGAACATGTTGCAAAGTGTGGAAAACTTAAATGTTCAAGCAAACATTCTAGGAAACTATGTGAGAGATGAAGACATTTGTACACAAGTATATTATTCCTTCATCTAAACCACTTGAAATTTCGAAGACAAGTTTAGGTACCCAAATTATGTTGCCAAGTCAATTTGTAGATTTTTTTAGAGCAAATTTGATATTATTAGAATTATTATATAATTACCATGGGGTGTAAAAAACGAAATACATGAATTTTGGGCACACAAGTTTGACTATTGATGTTTTATTCAAATACTGAATGTCCAAATACAAGTTATTCGTATTTTTATGATTTTTTAGGTGCTGTTGTATGGGCTCTAATAATTCAGGGAAGCAAGTTTCATTCAAAAAAATTGTGACAGGCCCATGTGTCAGTGTCAGCAGCCAATATAAAAAAGATAACTGTTGCCTGCCCGCCCGGACCCAACTGCCAACAAATGCGATCCGGGTTCACTAACAATCGTCACCAATGACACTAGCCCACGCGTCAGCGTCAGCGTCAGCAGATCTAATTCATCACAATAGATCTCCAGTTAATCTCGCGTATATTAGATCGAGTTCATGACATACAAAATCTAACAACCAAGCTAGTAAACTAAGCAGTTCATGATCGACAGACAAACTAAGTAGTTCATGTCCAATAAGCGGACGAAGACACAAAAGCACACAGACATTATTGTTATTAATTGGTAGAGGAGTCCATAAATTAGTCGGAGTCCCGCCATCGCCGCCTTGGCTGCCGTCGTCGCCGCCGTCGTCGCCGTGGCTGCCGTCGTCGCCGTCGGAGCCACCGTCGTCGAAGAAGAAGTGGCGGCGGGCAGCCCGCTTGACCACGGGGAGGTTCTCGAGCTTCTCAGCCAACCCGTGGATCCTGAAGGCGAGACCCTTCAAGGTCGGGTCCTTGTACGCATCATGATGCGCCTTGATGTCGAAGGCCTCGCCAACACCTTCAAGCTTTCTGAAGGCGCTCCTGAGCAGCTCGACGGCGAACTTATTGTCGTCGAAGAGCGGTTCCTCGTCGGCATCCTTGGCCGTCAGCTCCTTCCCCTTCTCCAACTTCTTCCGACGGCGGCTTTCATCGTCGTCGTCCTCCCTTCGTCCCCGCTTCGACGGCGGTGGGCTCCTCAACGTCATCTCCTCCATCTCTCAGTGACCGAAGATTTGTAGTGGTGAATCGCGAGGAGGATGAAGAAGTGAAGAAAAAGATGATAAGCTTATGGAAGAAGCAGGGGAGAAAGCAGGGGAGGGCGACTAGGCGAGGGAGTTATATTGACAAGACGCGGAACCGTCAGGCGCCTCTGCCCTCACCCACTACTCCATTACTGCTAGTACGTGCACTCGATTGCGCATCGGGCTCCCTCTCGGGCGCGAAGCCACGCGTCGCCTTTCACTTAGGCGGGAAGGAGAAGGGGCGGGGCAATGATGTCGGGCCCACTTGTCAACAGCAGCAGCCAAACTGCGACGCCTTTTCAATTTCCATTCATTGTTTTATTACGACATGGCCGAGGCGCCATCTTCAACCTTCAACCCTCGAGCTGCTCGTCGCCTCCTTCAACTTCAATCCTAGTCGCCAACTTTATCCCTCTTCAACTTCAATCCTCCTTGCCAACTTCATCCCTCGTCGCCGCCAACTTCAACCCTCGTCGCCATTCAAATTCCAAACCCCTTCACTGTGCTATTTCCTCCATTCTCTTTGATGGCCGCCGCGGTGTGCTTGATGCTGCTGCTGCCAGATGAACTTCTCACCAAGATCATCATCGACTCCATCAAGGATGTGGCCGTTCTCCATTTTCTAAACCTTTGCAATAAAATATGTGACACCTTTTGGCGCATCTGCAACTCCGATGAGGTACTACTGCACGTGTCGCTGCGTGATCTTCGTTCGGCGTGCAAGAATCGCTACGTCAGGTCGTTCTTTGAGCGGCGCTTCCGTGAGGCCAATCATCCAAAGGCATTGTGCTTCGAGGGGATGGTGAGGTTGATGAGGCGGTGGAACCCTGATAAGGGTCTGAAGCTCATCGGAGATGCCGCCGCTGCTGAAGACTCCGGTGCCAAGTACTTTTTAGCGATGTTGAAGTACCGTTGCAACCCAGCAGACCCCAAACCATGGCACTACTCCAGGAAATCAGCGGCGGCCCGTCGCCCCCTGACGGTTGGTGGAAGAACCACAACCTGCGACGGCTGCGCTACCTCATCAAGCAAGATCTCGACAACATTGTGTGGTTGTACTGGCTTGATGACGACGATGATGACGACGACATTCCGTTGCTGCTCGTCCAAAGTCCCCACATATGCATTTGGGAAGTGGGATGTAGGCGCTACGGGCTGGATACCAAAGATATCATCCACTACTGCAGCGCCGAGTGTCGCATCCGTCATGAGCTCGACCTCTGGACGCGTAAATTCTGCCCCGCCGTGGAGTACGCCGTCAGCAGGATGAACATCGGGATGTAGGCGCAAGCATCAATATGAACATTATCTATCTTGAATGTAAATTATTAGATATTACAAAACGCGTATTTGATTTTATCGGGAAGTCGGGATGTCAGCGGTGCCCTCTGCTTCCTCCTTTGTTCTATTCAAATGACTGTGGGGGCCAGTTCTATTCAAATGAAGAACAGTTCTCATTTCTCCTTTTAATCTACAGCCAAATGTTGTAACAAGTATTTCTTCATCATTTTTAGTCCAAATTTGATACTTTTTTTCTAAATTTTTCTAAAATCACCATCTATTCATTAATTTCATTGTTTAGTGTACATTCCGTTTGTTGAGTGATGTTTATATGCCTTAATTTTGTTCTTTGTAAGTACCACATACAAATAATATTTGTTTTACACAACCATTAGTGATGGAACTTTACATTTCATAAGCTTAAGGTGAACACAAGGTTTTGTTACGTTTTTAAATGCATATGAGTTCGAACATGTTGCAAAGTATGGAAAACTTCAATGTTCAAGCAGACATTCTAGGAAACTATGTGAGAGATGTAGACATTTGTACACAAGTATATAATTCCTTCATCTAAACCATTTGAAATTTTGAAGACAAGTCTAGGTACTCAAATTGTGTTGGCATGTCAATTTGTAGAGTTTTTAGAGCACACTAGATGTTAGTAGAATTATTACATCATTAACATGGGATGTAAAAACGGATTCTAAGAATCTTGGTCACACAAGTGTGACTGTTGATATTTTATTCAAATTCTAAATGTCCAAATACGAATTGTTCATATTTTTATGATTTTTAGGTGTTGTTTTATGGGCTCTAATAAATCAGGGAAGCAAGTTTCATTCAAAAAAAAATTGTGACAGGCCCACGCGTCAGCGTCAGCAGCCAATATAAAAAAGATAACTGCTGACCCAACTCCCAACAATGGCGATCCGGGTTCACTAACCATCATCGCCCATGACACTAGCCCACTCGTCAGCGTTAGCAGGCGAACCATGCGCAGGCTGCTCAAAATTTCCCACCTATATTTACTATAGTGCCTATGAAATTCCAATTGTTGCACAGCCGTCAAGGGCACGCCAGTAGTTTTATTAAACACAGTTACGTGCGCCGTTCATATTCGGCTCCTCGCTAGACAGATCCACAATGCCCACATTCTCCCCACCGCCGCCAGTCGCCCCGCTCGCCTTCGCCGCTCTCTCCCCGTCACAGCCCTGCTCTTCTCCAGCCCCACCACTCACTGCGTGACGACGGTGACGAGGACGCGGTTACTGGCGTGCGGACGTACGTCCAGCCAACCTAAAGACGGTTGACGCGGATCCGTCGACGTCGTCCCCGGCCACGACGACGAGCCGGCCGGCCGCCTCAGGCCACGAGTCGCCGTGGATCCGGCCCCTCCGACCATCACGAGAACAACTACTTCATTCGCGGCAGAGGTTAGTCCTGCTTGAACCCCCAACGCCCTCTCTCTCATCGGTCACCAAAATCGATCTGCTATATATTCATTTCAATGTGGATTAATTAGGGAGACATGCCTAGATAGTTCATCTTTGATTGATTGACTGTGGTTTTGATTGATGGATTTTTCCCCCAACTCTATGTGAATAAATTGTTGCTAACAGATGTAGTTATATGAACTGTTGAAATTCATTTTCATGTTCCTGGTGCTATAATTTTTGCACTATAAATTCATGAAAAGCATCGAGGATGTTAGCATACTTTAATTCTGCTATGCTCTGAATGTACCAGATCGACAGACCTGTTAGCATATACTTTAATTCTGCTATGCTCAGATCGACAGTTATGCTTTGGACCTGTTAGCATACTTACTTTAATTCTGATGGCCACTGTCGGTGTTTTAGACTGGCAACCTACCAAGGGGAGTACCCGAGGTAGATGAATGTGGCCTCGCCGAGATCGGTAACTCGAAGGAAGAGACACGTGGCACACAGTTTAGACAGGTTCGGGCCGCGAGGTGCGTAATACCCTACGTCCTGTATGCTGCGTAGCTCTGGATTGATTGGGTGTGATTACAAGATGATGCGTATGAGAGAGAAGGGTCCCTGCCTCGCCTTATATAGTCCGGGAGGCAGGGTTACAGGTCGGTTTAGGGAGAGAGTACTAGTCGTGTACGTCTAGGAGTCCTCTATACAGTACAAGGCATGTAAAGCTTCCTAGCCGAGTACTTCTCCACCGTAGTCCTTGCGCCTCACGCCATCAGGTGCCATGTGGCACAAGCCGGGTAGTCCCAGGGGCCCACCGAGTAGTCGGTCCTGGTACCCACCGAGGTAGTGGGCCCAGGGAGGTCCATACGACAAGCCCCCGAGTACTTTGTAGTCAAGCAGGATAGTTTCGACTAGTCTTGATGGCCTTGACAAGTAGTCCTCAAGCGTCCCCGAGTACTACAAGCCGAAGGTCCTCAAGAATACTTGAAGCATCCCGAGGTTGGAAGGTACTCCAGCTGATCCTTGAGTAATCCTGAAATCTTCTCGAGTAGTCCCCAAGCGTCCTTGAGTTCTGCTGTTGAAGGTCTTCAACAATACTCGCGTTGTCTTGAAGCCGAAATGTATATGGAAGTGCGATTGCAAAATCGCACTCCATATGGAGTAGCCCCCGAGCCTTAGGTTGAGTCGTAGACTCTGGCTGAGGGTCAATCTGAAGTTCTGGCAAGATTATCCCGCAAAATCCGGAGAAAAAACCGAAGGACACATGGCACGGAGCCCCCGAGCCTTGAGTCGAGTACTTCCTCTCGAATTGAAGGGTCATCTTGAATGTAGAATGTGTCCTGAGTTGCTCTTGAATCTTGTCGCTACCCAGGGAATTGAGTAGATGTAGTCGAGCCCCCGAGATAAGGCGCATCGACTACTGGAAGTTGAAAGGTCAGAGCTGCCGCTGAGTCAGCTGTTTTGAATCATATCCATCTGGCTGTTGCGGAGCCGCCGGTTGACTTATAAATAAAAGCCAAAACCCTTAGGATTTTTCACCCCCCAGCACTTGCAGCCACTCATAGCAGATCTCGCTGAGAGGGCGCCGCCAGTGCACACTGCCACTGCACCGGAAATCATAGATCCACGCGTGCCGGCGCTAGTAGCCACCGCCACAGCCCCCGAGCGAATGTGAGTGAAAACCCGCCGCACTTGGAGAATGAAGCCCTCACCATCAAAGAGCATGAAGACTGCCGCCGGGAAGAAGAGATCCCGCGAGGAGGCTGCTGGATCCGCCAAAGGATCAACACCGCCGGTGTCTCCCCCGCGGCCAAATCCAAACAAGGAGTGGAAGAAATCCAAAGCAAAGACTAAGGACCTGTTGGCGCTGCTGAACAGCGGATTCCTCCGGGAGAAGGAGGTCGACATGTGGCGCACCGCTGCGGGAGATCCGTACCCGATGGAGAAAAATCCTGATGAGATCCCAATGTTCGCGCGATTCGTGGAGCGCAGGTTGGCTCTCCCAGCGAGTGACTTCTTCAAGGGTCTCCTCGACTATTACGGTATCGAGTACCTTAACTTGAACCCCAACGGCATCTTCCACGTATCTGTCTTCGTCCATTTCTGCGAAGCGTTCTTGGGGATCAAGCCCCACTGGGTGCTGTTCTGAAAGTTCTTCCGCGTGAAACCCCAGCCGAGCGCCAACGACCCGAGAGTAGTCGGAGGGGCCGACATCCAAATGCGCGAAAACGCTGCTGAGCAGTACTTGGCGTACAAGTTGATCGACTCCAACCAGGACTGGAAGTCGAAGTGGTTCTACATCACCAACCACCACCGGAAGCTGCCGAAGCCCAGTGGGAAGTAGTCGAAGCACCGGCCCTGGTGGAATACGGAGCCGACGATGCAGGAGGGTATCCAGCTACCCGAGCTGCTGCTGAAGATCAAGGCTTTGAGGGAAGCCGGGCTGAGGGCCGAACATGTGGTCTTCAGCTTTATGACGAGGAGGGTGCAGCCACTAATGGCTCGCGACACCCTCGGGTACCAGTACACCAGCGAGGGCGACTCGTCGCGGATGCCTGGTGGTAAGATTGATGATGACGACATCATCGATAGGCTGGGTTGGATCTTCAAGGACATGCCGGTGTGTACGCCCTGTCCGGTCCTCGAGTACTCCGCCGCTCATCCACCGAACGAGGTCAGTAGCCGCACTCAGTGAAAGAGTACTAATTATGTGGTAGTAGTCGTGCTCACCCAATGTACTTGTTGCAAGATGACATAGTAAAGTTTGTCTCTGAGCCGGCTTCGCCTCCCCGACTTGTAAATATCCCGGATGAGGGGAAGGGCAAGGCCAAGTAGCGCCGCGAAGTCGGCGAAGGTGACGACACCGTCATCGTCGAGGACACGTCAGACGAGGAAGACGAGGAGGCGCTTCAGGAGTGGTTCCAGCTGCGGTCGAGGTTCAGCCGCGCTGGACTGCCCAATGTCCCCCTTGTCCATGATCCTCCGACTAGTTTGGAGGCTAGTCTGCCTGCGCCACCGAGAAGGCCGCGCAACATGGCACGCAAGCGCGTCGCCAAGAAGCTGAAAGTCACTAAGACTATATCTCAAGAGGTAAACTCTTCGAGTAGAGTAGTCGAGTACTTGTCTTGCAATGTTGTGTATGCTGACAACAAAATTCCGAGTGCTTGCAGAAGATTCCGTCTTCCGACCCCGTAGACCAAGGGGACAAAGGAGACTGGGAGACGGTGGGGGAGCCGGCTGAAAGAAGCCGCAGCCCAGCCCCTGCCATGACGAAAGTCGAGCCGCAGGAGCCAGTTGCTGAGAGCAGGACGGAGCCAGCCGCAACCCCTGCTGCTGAAGAGCCAGTAGCGAAGCCGAAGAAGAGGCGCCCGCTGAAGCCGGGCTTGTCGACATCGCCAGCATACTTGGCGCCCCGACCGTGACTATTGTCCGGTCGAGCTTGTAAGTGAAGATCTTTCCCGAGTAGTACATGTAGATTGGTAGTCGTAATTGGTTGACAACCGACTGTGTATTGTGCAGGAAATCGACAGACTTGTCTTGGGAAGGGGATGAGCCCAACGCGGCAGTGGCTGAAGAAGATTCTGCGCCAGCTACCGAGGAGTCTGATCCCCTCCCCCAGGGCGAGACCGTGGCGTCGGCCGTAGAGGCTACACTGCCGGAGGCCAGCATAGTTGAAGGTGAGTGTACTACACGAACGCAGTCTTCCTCGAGTAGTAGTCGTAGCCCCCGTGGAAACTAATCCATGTGTCTTCTGTTGACAGAGACCAAAGCCGAGGGAAGCACCATCCCCGAGGTTGTGCCTGTTGAAGGCGTGGTGCTGGAGACTCAAGAAGCCGCCAAAGAAGCAACCGAGCCGGCGGAGGTATCCAGCCAAGGAGCCCCCAGGGTGGCCGAAGAGAAGCACGACGAAGTACTGCCAGAGTCAAGCCTGGAAGTAGTTGTCTGTTCACCAAAGATTCAGGATGCGGAGCCGATCCGTTCGGCGCCGATGTCCGGGGCCGCCACAACTAGTCGTGGTGGGATCGAGCTTCTGGCGGACGATCTCGTCGACCCAGCAGCAGTAGCACGCAACTTGGAGGCGATGCACCGGGCCGAGCAATGGATGAAGGTAAGTTATCAGTACCCTTGAGTGGTCAACTACCATAAGTGTTGAGTACCTGAGTAACAATTGTTGTCTGCTGCAGGATGTCGTGGAGAGATCCCGACAGAAATTTGAGATGCTCCAAGGATATGGCGATACGGTGCTCCGGGCGGAAGCATTGGAAGAAGAACTCGCTAAGGCTAGGTAACACTTCACCATGCTCCAGTCGAAGCTTTATGGTGCCTTCGCCCAGTACCATAATGAAGTCCAAGACATGTAGGCGAAGAGCGACGACTGGTGCGCAAGAACAAGTCGCTCCGCAATAAGAACAAAGGTATGTTGTTGTCTTGTCGAGTACCTATTGGAAGTACTCTGCAGTAGTCTGACATCATCGTCTTTGTTGATTGCAGATCTTGAGACCCGGGTTGAACAGCTGAGGGCCTCAGAAGTCGACATAAAGAATCTCTTCTAGCGGGAGAAGGAGGCCCGAGAGGTACTTGAATATGATTATAAGCAGTTGGCTTACAGTGCGATAGGCACATGGAGCTTCGGATTGCCTCGGATTGTGATCTTGTCAACTGCTACAAATCCCTGCAGAAGCTGAACGAAGATTGCGAGAGGTTGCGGGGACAGCTCAAAGAACTTGAAGAATCTTCACTTCCCATTGCAAGGCTACTGGTGCCTTATCCGGGCGGGCCGAAGATTGCTCCATTGGTTGACCGGCTGAGAGAGGCTCCCGGTCGTCTGGCGACGTACGTCAAGCATCTGGCGAAGTCCATCCCCAATCAAGTCTTGGCGTACATGAAGTCGTACTTCCCCAAGGCTCCAGTGGACGTAGTCGCGGGTGGACTAGCCGCCAACTGTACTGATGAGCAATACACTGCTCCTGGAGCAGATGGCGCCAATGGCTGAACAAGTCGCCGGAAAGTTGAACATCCAGTAGTCTTGTAGGGTTAGCTTGTAGCAATAGTTGTATATAAACAAAGTTGTAATGAACTTGTTTAAGTATGAATGAGAAAACTTCCATAAATGAGTACTCGTTGTCGCGAGATATATATGCGGAGTGCTCATCGTGGAGTTGTCACAAGTAGTGGTACTCATCAGTAGGCCCGTTGAGGGAGACACAGTAAGTTAGTTGATAGATAATCAAACTTTGTTACTGAAAGAAGTACACCTAGATGGCCAGGGCCGTTTTACAAGTGTAGTCGCCAGGACCCAGAGGCCACCTACGGCTAAGTGGTGCTAGGGTGCGTAGCCGCTTACAACAGTAGATCCGTTAGTAGCCGTGTAGGCTGGATCTAAAAGTACATGGTCTCTTAATAGACCGCTGCTGGAGTCCTTTGATGCTCTGAGTATCCCGAGATCCGTTAGTAGCCGTGAACGCTGGATCTTGGAGTAGAGTAGTCCGGAGACTAATGCCTGGACCCGGAGGCTGCTTACAGCGAAGGGGTCTTGGAGTAGTCATGCAGACTTGAGCCCCCAGGGTAGTCGAGAGACTAGGCGTAGAATCGACAGAGCTAGTCGATATTCCACGAGTTGCTAATGTCTTCGCCTTCAAGAGTCTAGAGGCGGTAAGAGCCTAGTCCGGTCACCTTTGCAACTGTGAAGGGACCTTCTCATGGCGAGTTGAGCTTGTGTAGTCCTTACTTGTTCTGGATGCGGCGGAGGATGAGATCGCCAACGTTGAAGGAGCGTTCCTTGACATTGCGATCATGGTAGCGTCGGATACCCTCAAGGTACCTTGCTGATTGGACAAGGGCGACACAGCGAGATTATTCGAGTCCATCGATATCGACTCGCCTGCTATCTTCGGATATGCCTTCGTCGTATTGCTCTACTGCTGGCGAATCCCACATGACGTCGGCAGGAAGGATTGCTTCGGAGCCGTAGACTAGGAAGTATGGCGATTGTCCTGTTGGCTTGGAGGGTTGGGTACGCAGCCCCCAGAGCACATTGGGTAGTTCCTTGATCCACTTGCCTCCTTTTGAGTTAGCAGCATCGTGCAGTCACTTCTTAAGAGCGTCGAGTACCATCCCGTTGGCACACTCGACTTGTCCATTTGCCCGAGGGTGGGCGACTGAGACATATCGGACATCGATCCTGCTGTTCTCGCAGTACTCCAAGAACTGGTGATTGTTGAAGTTGGAGCCCAGGTCTGTGATGATGCGATGGGGTAGTCCGTAGCGATGCACGAGTTCATCCAAGAAGTCGAGTACTCTGTCGGCCTTGGGGCATGTGACCGGCTTGACCTCGATCCACTTGGTGAACTTGTCGATGGCCACCTGGACTCTGTTGAATCCACCTGGCGCAGTCGGGAGAGGCCCAATCATGTCGAGCCCCCAGCAGGCGAAGGGCCAGGTTGGTGGTATGGTGACTAACTTGTAGGCCGGGACATGTTGTTGCTTGGCGAAGTATTGACACCCTTGGCACCTTCTGATGAGTTCTTCGGCATCGCCCAGAGCTGTGGGCCAGTAGAAGGCTCGTCGGAAGGCCTTGCTGACTAGCGTGCGTGAAGACGCGTGGTTGCCGCAGACGCCTTTATGGATCTCCTCCAAGATGCCCTTGCCTTCTTCTCGGGGGACGCACTTCATGAGTACTCCGGAGGATGCGCCCTGCCTGTAGAGCTTGTCTCCGACTAGGACGTTGGACTTGGCGCGGCGGCTGAGTTGCTCGGCCCAGTTCTTGTCCGTGGGAACCTTTTGCTCGCGGATGTAGTTGATGAAGGGTTGCCGCCAGTCCACGTCTATCATCATCACCTCCTGGCCAGCTGGGGGATGCGCTGGATCAGTGGTCGGTGGTGCCGGCTCCGGGATGGATGGCGCGTGAAGCTCGTGGACGAAGACACCCGCTGGTACTTGAGTGCAAGTAGAGCCAAGCTTTGACAGGACGTCCGCTGCAACATTGTTGTCGCGGACGACGTGATGGAACTCGAGACCGTAGAACTTGTTCTCGAGCTTGTAGACTTCTAGGCAGTAGGCGTCCATGTTCTCCTTGTTGCGGTACCAGGACTTGTTGACTTGGTTGATGACCACTGCGGAGTCGTCGTAGACTAGTACTCGCTTGATGCCCAATGAAGCAGCAAGGCGGAGCCCGTGTAGTAGAGCTTCGTACTCGGCTTCGTTGTTTGATACCTTCCAAAAGATCTGCAGGACATACTTGAGTTGTTCGCCCGTTGGGGAAATCAGGAGTACCCCTGCACCTGCGCCTTCAAGCTTGAGCGAGCCGTCGAAGTACATCACCCAATGCTCTGGGCGCTCAGTTGGAGTAGGTAGCTGATTTTCCCGCCACTCCGCTATGAAGTCGACTAGTGCCGCGACTTGATGGTTGTTCGTGGCTTGTAGTCGATGTTGAGGGCACCGAGTTCGACTGCCCACTTCGAGATCCTTCCAGTAGCATCTTGGTTCCGCAAGATGTCACCGAGCGGGTAGTCGGTGACGACGGAGATCGAGTACTCCTGGAAGTAGTGTCGTAGCTTCCGCGAGGTGATGAGCACTGCATACAGTAGCTTCTGTACTGGTTGATAGCGTGCCTTAGATTCCGACAGGACCTCGCTGACGAAGTAGACTGGTCGCTGGACTGGGTAGGCGTGGCCGTCTTCCTGCCGCTCGACGACGATGGCAGTACTGACCACGTGGGTAGTCGCAGCGAGGTAGAGCAGTAGCTGCTCCTTTTTGCGAGGAGCCGTGAGGACTGGTGGCTTGGATAAAAAGTCCTTGAGCTGAGCAAGGGCTTGGTCTGCCTCTGGAGTCCACGCAAACTTCTCTTGATGCTTGAGTAATTTGAAGAAGGGGAGCCCCTGTTCTCCAAGCTTCGAGATGAATCTGTTCAGGGCCGCCATGCACCCGGTTAGCTTCTGCATGTCTTTTATGCACGTGGGAGCTTTCATGCTGGTGATGGCAGAGATCTTCTCGGGATTGGCTTCGATGCCGCGATGGCTGATGATGAAGCCGAGTAGTTTGCCCGACGGTACGCCGAAGATGCACTTGTTCGGGTTGAGCTTCCAGCGGTACTCTCGCAAGGATGCGAAAGTCTCTTCAAGATCGGCGATGAGCGTGTCGGAGTTTCTGGTCTTGACAACCACGTCATCCACATAGGCTTCGACGTTCTTGTTGAGTTGCCTCTTGAAACAGGCCTGGATAGCTCACTGGTAGGTGGCGCCGGCGTTCTTCAACCCGACGGACATGGTCGTGTAGCAGTACGTACCAAATGGGGTGATGAACGCGGTCTTCTCCTGGTCTTCTTCCTTGATTGCGATCTGGTGGTACCCGCAGTAGCAGTCGGGGAAGCAGAGCAGGTCGCAGCCCGCCGTGGAGTCAATGACTTGGTCTATCCGCGGCAACCCGAAGGGGTCCTTGGGTAGTGCTTGTTGAGGTCGGTGTAGTCGACGCACATCCTCCACTCGTTAGAGTTCTTCTTGCGGACGAGGACGAGGTTAGCGAGCCACTCAGGACGGAAGAATTCTCTGATGAAGCCAGCCGCGAGTAGTTTGGCGAGTTCCTTCTTGATGGTATCCCGTCTGTCGTCGGCGAAGCGGCGTGGCTGCGAGTTCCACAGCTTCTGTGTCGCAGTCGAAGGATATCTTCAAGTCCCCTTGCAGCGAGAGTACACTGGCCGGACTTGGCATGTTGAGTACCAAGTATGTGTAGTGAGGTACCACCATGAACTTGGTGATAGCTGGTCTTCCGAGGATGGCATGGTACAAAGTCTCGAAGTCTGCGACTTCGAACTTGATGTACTCAGTACGGTAGTTTTCCCTTGTCTCCCCAAAGGTAACTGGCAAGACCACTGAGCCCAGTGGGATAGCCGCATTCCCGGGGACGATGCCGTAGAAAGGCAAAGTGCTCTTGGTGAGTATGTGGGTGATGTCGAGCTTCATCTTCTTCAAGGTCTTGGTGAAAAGGACGTTGAGCCCGCTTCCACCGTCGATGAGGACCTTGTTGAGTCTGGAGCCCGCGACTACCGGTTTCAGGACGAGTGGAAACCGTCCTGGTTCAGAGAAGCTTGTCCATTAATCCACGCGGGAGAAGGTACTGGGTACCTCCGACCACCAGAGAGGGGTTGGGACCGCTGGTTCAATGCTTAGGACTTCTCGTCGGGTGGCCTTCTGAGCCCGTCGGTTGGGTAATCCGCCGAAGAGGACGTTCACCGTCTTATCGGGTTCCTAGAAGTCAACGTTGCCCTTGTCGGCCTTTTTCTTGCCTTTCTTGTCGTGAGGGTGCCGTGGTTGTGGAGTGTCCTTGAGTGCTCGCCGGAGTTGGTAGCACTGTTCGGTGGTGTGGTTGCCGTCCAGATGCCACGGGCACTTCTCTTTCAGCAAGTCCTTGAAGCCGCCGGAGGTCTTCTTCGAGTTGTCTTTCGCAGAGCGCTGGATAGCCGCGATAGTGTTGTCTGGCTTGCGCTTGCGATTAGGACCCGAGTAGTTGTTGTTGCGACCACCTTGGTTACCGTTGTTGTTGCTGTTGCCGCCCGTGTTCTGCTTGCTCTTGCCACAGATGGCGTCGTACTTGGCGTTAGCCTTGTCTTCTTCATCAGCCCAGGAGGTGATCATGTCCTTGAGGTGAGTGATGGAGCTCGGACGGCGATGACCGAAGTCTTCGAAGGTGCGACGGTGGTAGAGACCGTCTTGGAAGAGGTCGATGACCTCCTTGTCGGTGACGTCGACTACAGTGGCGCGCTTGTCGAAGAAGCGCCGCATGTACTTGCGAAGGGTCTCACCCTGTTCCTGCTTCACCATTGCCAGGTCCATATGAGTATCCGAGCGACCCATAGCGCCCGCGAAGTTGCTGGTGAATTAGTCCTTGAGCTGGTCCCACTTGTCGATCGAGTACTTCTCACGTGACTTGAGCCATGTAAGCGGGACTTGATCCAGGCAGAAGGGAAAGTACAGACACTTTGTGTCATTATTGCCACCAGCGTCCTCGATGGAGAGGGCGTAGCATCTGAGCCACTGTACTGGATCTTGCTTCGCGTCGTACTTGGTGATCCCCAGTGGTTTGAATTTCTCTAGGAGAAGTAGATTGCGAAGCCGTGCGGAGAAGGCGGGGAAGCCGTCGTTGTCGCCTGCCGCGGAGGATTTTTTTGCGTCGTAGTTCTTCGATTTTTTGGCGGGCGTCGAAGCCGCCGCGTGACGCACCGGAGGCGTGGCTGTTCACGTGGCCTCGGCGCCGCGGTCGCCTCCGCCCCCAGCTCTCTTGCCAGCTCCGTGCGAGGAGCTCCTGCCGTCGCTGCCTCTGCCACCAGGATTGCGGTGAGAGACGATATCACGGTTACCGTCGGTGCCGCCGGCACTGTTGCCACCATGAGAAGGTCCACCAGCCGATGCCTGAGTACGGTTGGGGTTAGCCGGTAGCAATCCTTGGGTACGTTGCGACCGTTGTCAGCTGGAATGCGACTTGTGGCTTTGTTGTCGGGTTGGCGATTCCTGACGGGGGGCACTTGAGTGACTCTGTTGTCAACTCTCATGAAGTAGGCGTCCTCCGCGAGCTTGGCGATGACTTCTCCCACACGCATCCCCTGAGCCTGTCGTGCTATCGTGGTGATAGACATAAGGCATTGTTCTGGGGTAGTGTGCACCCGGTTTTCGACTTGGTCGAGGGCCTCCGCGAGGTTCCGGATGGGTAGGGACTCGCGGAGACTTCGGCGCCATTCGTTCCGCCTTCTATTGCGTTCACGTCAGGCGTCCTTGTTGGCGTTGGTCTCGTCTGCGGGTGCATTGGCAGACAACTCGTCTACTGAGATATCCTCGAGATATCGGTCAGGGAGAGTCCTTGAGGGTCCCGGCGTCTCGTTGGTAGTCATGAAGACTTGACGATCAGGAGAGCCGAGGCTGGAATTGCTAGTTGCCACCTCTGTTGGAGTGTGCTCCTCAGCTGGAGCTAGCGGAGTTCCCTCCTGGAAGGGAAGTGAGTCGAGGTAGGCGACGCAGTGTGAGTTCCCGTCTGTCAGGTCTGCGGGTTTGCGGTCTGGCCAGTAGACAAATCTGTCGGTGGGTGTAGATGATATAACCAGGCCGGAAGCTGGTCCTGACAGCGGTTGCTCCGTCGTGTAGTTCTCGGACTCGGGCTCGTCAGGGTCCGCCCCGAAGTCGAACTCGTAGGAGGATTCCTAGTAGTAGCCAAAGATGGGGTTGGAGTCCGAGTTGTACTCGGAGACAATCTCTTTCCCGGCCCGGCGCGCAGAAAGAGCCTCTGCATGGGCCCTGCTGGCATTGCAGAGGCCGTATGGGAAGTGCTCAAGGAGTGGGGAATCCACACACAATGGCTCGATAGCCGACTCGCATGCGATGGCCCACGGGGACGTCGAGTTCGAGTTGGAAGCGGATCCGAGCTCGAAGTCGGCGTGTTGGTTGTAGAGCGAAATTTCGCCGAACTTTCCGGCGAGATTGCCCGTGACTACTTCGGGAAGCGTCACGAGCCCGGTCTTCGGGTTGGGCGGCATGGTGAGGCGGCGCTGGAAAGATCCCGCGCCGTCAGCAGTGTAGACCAGGAGCCGAAGACGAAGGTGTCGCCACGGTTGAAGGCGACAGTTGGCTTGATGAAGATTGAAGACGTCGAGTTTTCCATGTGACCTTCGGCGAGATCCCCTACCTGGCGCGCCAGCTGTCGGTGTTTTAGATCGGCAACCTACCAAGGGGAGTACCCGAGGTAGATGAATGTGGCCTCACCGAGATCGGTAACTCGAAGGAAGAGACACGTGGCACACAGATTAGACAGGTTCGGGCCGCGAGGTGCGTATTACCCTACGTACTGTATGTTGCGTAGCTCTGGATTGATTGGGTGTGATTACAACATGATGCGTACGAGAGAGAAAGGTCCCTGCCTCGCCTTATATAGTCAGGGAGGCAGGGTTACAGGTCGGTTTAGGGAGAGAGTACTAGTCGTGTACGTCTAGGAGTCCTCTATACAGTACAAGGCATGTAAAGCTTCCTAGCCGAGTACTTCTCCACCGTAGTCCTTGCGCCTCACGCCATCAGGTGCCATATGGCACAAGCCGGGTAGTCCCAGGGGCCCACCGAGTAGTCGGTCCTGTTACCCACCGAGGTAGTGGGCCCAGGGAGGTCCATACGACAGCCACAAAATGTCATTTTGGGAATTGCATCGTAGTAGTTTATAATGTAGTCCACCCAATCTACTATATATTCATGTCAAGGTGGATTAGGGAGACATGCCTTAATAGTTCATCTTCAATTGATTGACTGTGGATTTGATGGATGGATTTTGTTGCTCCAAGTCTGTTTTGGATAAATTGTTGCTAACAGATGAAGTTATATGAAATGTTGAAATTCATTTCATGTTCCTACTTCTATAATTTTTGCACTGTAAACTCATGAAAAGCATAAAGGATGTTAGCATACTTTAATTCTGCTATGCTTTGAATGTAGTGATAACTAGACTGTCTTATGCTTTGTTGTGAGTGTTAATTGTTTCACTACTGTCATATATATTGTTATTGTTGGTGCCATGATGTGTTCTGAGTGTTGTTTCACTACTGTCATATATAATGTCATGACCATTGCTTTATCCTCATGTTGCATGTACATATGGAACACACAATCCAACGCTGCTCAAGTTGGACAAGGAACCAGTTGAAGGAATTTATTCTCTACTTTGATATATAAGCATATTGTTGTGTCCCTGTCAAAATGGTTAGCACCTATCCCTGTATGATAATTAAGTAAAATATGAACTGTATATGCTTGTATGAAGTTCACAGAGGTTTGGTATCTAGATTCTGCTAAACAACATCATCCGCTAAAGTTCCCAGACCTCCAAAATGTTTTGAACTGGTCAGTTTCTTGTAGGTTTTGTTCACAAAAATTCAATCTTTTAGTGTTTCTAATTGGTATTGCTGACCATGCAAGGCCTTTGGTACAATAGTTTTTGTTCACAAAAAATCAATCTCTTAATGTTTCTAATTGGTATTGCTGGTCATGCAGGGCCTTTGGTGATGCACAGTACAGAGTGACGAAAGGAAAGAAAAAAAGCCAAAAGCCACACTCAAGCACAAAACAAATCTCGCTGTAAGATCGAGGTTTTTTTATGGTCCCTTCTTACCTATTTGGTACAGCATTAACTTGTCATTTTGGTACCTTGATGCAGTGTGCTCAGCAGCCACGGGGGTCCTCTTTGTGTGGATTCCATGTGGCATTCCATATGTTAAGACTACTTGATGCTGTAAGTAGATAATAATGCTCAACCTTGTCTCTGCACATATTATCCATCTCATTTTAGAAAATGATTTCTATTTGTATTCTCATAAATGATTGTATTTTGCGGGATTTCAAACCTCCTCGTAGATATTTCCACGTAAGATGTAAAGCGTGTCGGGAGATGTCGTGCGAGTACATTCTTAAGGAGACCATCGACCGAAAGGGCAAGTTCTACGGTGGTGCATCGTGAGTTTATTGTGACCCGGAAATGTTGAAACTCATTCGTCTTCTTTATTCGAGTGTTGTTGCCGAGAAACTGCTTGGCTTGCTTGGTTGGGGTCGACATCGCCGGTTCGGCCGCTTTTCTCATGACTCCATCCAAACAAGCCCCGATGAGAGTAACTTGAAACTTGATGTGATCCTAGCTAGCTTGTCTATAAATGTGATCTTGCTTTGCCAATATCCGTGATGTGAGAATGTGTTTGTGATGTCTCCTTGCCGTGGTGGCTGCCATATCCTCGTCGGTTCCGGGATGCGCCCCCGGTGGCCGCCAAATCCTAGCTGGTTCCGGGATGGGCCGCCAAGAACCGGCAGGTTATGTAGGGATGGCCGCCGTATCCGTAACGGGCGTTAATTAAAGCTCGTTACAAACAGCGATCGATGAAAGTAACGAAGCTTCATTCGGAAAGCCGTTGCATAAAAATGCCCACAATGTAACGGGCAGTATAAAAGCCCGTTACCGGGTCCGATCGGTGGGCCCCAGGACCGGCTGTTCATCGAGATATAGGAGACGCAGGTTGAAAGCAAGCGTCTCCTTTAATAGAGAGAAAGCAGACGCGCGTAGAAACAGATGCGTCTCATTTCGTCGAGACAGTGGAGACACCGGTTCAGAGAGAAAGCGTCTCTGATGTTAATTTAATAGTAACGGGCTCTGTTTCATGCTCGTTACCAAAGTTCCATGTGGGCCCAGAGAAACAGCCATTTCACGTGACCGGTGACTAGTTGTGGTAACGATCGTTGTTTGATGCCCGTTACGAATACTAGTTGTGCTGAGACGCACGTGAAATAGACACGTCTCATTTCGTCAAGATAGTGGAGACGCAGGTGCACATCGGGCATCTCTGATATTGAGCTTATGTAACAGGTTTTTCTTTGGTGCCCGTTACGAAAGTTCCCTATGGGCCCAGAAAAACAGCCATTTCACGTGACCGGTGGCTAGTTTTGGTAACGGTCGTTGTTTAATGCCCGTTACAAATATGTCTTATCAGTAACGGGCATCTGCCTGTTACCTTTCTTGGCTTATTTGTAATACTTGATCGGTAACGGGTGCATTGCCCATTACCAAAGGCGATCTACACCCGTTACCAAAGCCAATTTTTCACATAGTGAATCGGTCTGATCGGTTTGGAGTCGCAGGCGCCGAGAAGCTTCGAAGCAGAGGACACGCGTCGGTGTCGAGGGGTGAGACCTAGACAGATCGACACGGAGGTGACCCAAGCGGTTGTAGGTCGATTGGAGGGGATCGTGACCTAAGAGCGTAAGTGGTAGTTCGCAGGGAGAACTCGGAATACGGCGAGAATGGCGAGAGACACATGGGTTTAGACTGGTTCAGGCCTCCGGAGAGTAAAACCCTACGTCCAGTATGCGGTGGAATTAGGCGTGAATGGGCGAGTCGTCTGCCCCTGAGGAGGGAGTCGACGTCGTGATCGTGCCCTTGAGGGGCGCCCCAGGCCGCCTTATATTGACTAGCGTGCGTTGGGTTACAAGTCAGTTTCCATCTGCCCTAGTTGCTTACAACAAGGAAATCTTATCTGAGCTAGATTGTCTTGTCTTGTACACCAAGTATCTTTACGTCTTTGGCCCCACATGTCAGGTCGGGCAGGTCCCACTGACAGGTCGGCAGGTCTTCTGGTAGGTTGGGCCGGCCTGTGACGCCCCAGGTTATTAATTAGCGTAATTAACGCTAATGACCGAATTAGCTGAGTCAAACCTGTTGACATTGGTCAAACCATGGTCAACCTGGATCATCACCTACAAAACCTCGCCAACAATCCCTAATAACCCTCTTGATCAAGTCAAAACCCACTTGTGGTCAAACTTTGGTCAAAGACACGGTCAAACCCTACCTAAACCCTAATGTCTTCGAACGTCCTCCGGAACTTTTGCCGCGTTCTCCAAATTTCACCTAAACACTCCAAAATCTCCCAATATGAAAGTTGTACAGTTTTTTGAGGGACACAACTTTCATGTTGGATGGCATTTCAAATTTTGAGTGGAAAAGGGTGGAAAACTTGGTAAACTCAGCGGTTACTGTTCACCAGAATCCTGTGGCATTCAAAGTTTGGCTGCAATTTATGCAAAAACCGTTGAGAAAAACATAGGTCGGCCTTTGCGAAAAATACTCTCCTAGAAGTGCTCTACAACTTTCGTATCAAATCTTGGTGAGGTTCAATTCAATTTTTGGGAGAAATTCGTGTGCAAACAGGGCTAAATGGGTTAGACTCGACGCTGCGCCGTGACGTCGCACCGGCCAGAACGCCGGGCGCGCCCGAGCGCGAGCGCCGTTCCGTGTGGCGTCCCGTCACCTCGGCATCCGTGCCGTGCCTTCCCAAGGCCGCACACGCACCGAGGCGCATCGAAGTCCTCCCCTGCCACGTGTCGTGCCCCCCCCCCCCCCCCCCCGGCGGGCCGCCCGCCGTGTACGCGCGGTCCGTCCGTTGTCTCTCTCTGCGTGTGCGCGCCTGCCAAGGATGTCGTCGAACCACAGCCGAAATCTCCATCGGTCTCTTCGTCACGAAGCAAGGGAGAGCCGCCAATTTAAGGCCGCCCCTCCTCCCTCACGCCCAAGCCTTACCGCTGCTCTCGTGCTCAGCCCGCCCCGCCAGTGGAGCCGCCGGCGCCGAGCTTGCGCCTCTGCACATTCTGCAGTCGCTCAACCTGCCCGGCACCTCCTATAGCCCCTATTGGAGCCAGCGGTGCCGCCCCCTTCCTTGCCCCGGCCGAGAGCTCACCGAAGCGAGTAGTACAGCGGCTGGCGCCGGCCGGCGCTGCCTAGCTAGCTCACCGGAGCCGCCCCGACCTTCAAAGTCGGCGCAAACCAAACCCGGGTGAAACGACCCGGAATTTCCGCGAACGGAATCCCGAATCTTAGCACCTCGGTGGTAGTCCCAGGAGGCTACCACGTGCAATCCCTGTCTCAGTGATTCCAAAATCCATACAGAACAGTAAAAACAAAGAAATAGAGTACAACATTTATTTTATTACATTAATCAGAGTACATCTCTTCGGCACATGCCGGGTACAAGTCCATCAGGACTGAATCAAACAGAAACAAATCGTCTAGCAGCGGCTCCATGCAAGCGCGGGAAACTCCATATCCGCAGCGGCTCAAGTGTAGGAAGAGCTCGGTCCACCCGACCGTCGTTGTCGAAGTCGTAGTCCGGCTCGCGTCGGAGTCACCGGGGGTCTACCCGATAAGCGGGTAGGTCATGTCGACTTCCCAACAAAGAGGCAAAAGCGGTGTATATTCTACTATGCATGAGGTAACCCTAATCCGGGCTGTAGAAGGCTTAAGCAAAGCGAGTTAGAAGGCAACATTCAAGGTAAGCAGAGTAGCAAGGAGGTCCACACCTCGGGGAAGCCTTCGCTTCCGAGATCCACACCTCAGGGGTCCACACCCCGCTCAAGGAACACCACACCAAAACACCGGATCTCAACCACGATCCAGAACCCAACTCTCATCTGCGATGTGGGGCCACCGGCTCCTATCCCCACATCTCAACGGCCGAAGCCGGGCTCACACACTCGGGGGAGAGAAGAGGCACAAGAGAAGTGTAACTAGTCGGGTGAGAGATCGAAAGAGCGCTCCATAACCGGTGGACACGGACTATAGCTATAGGTTTAACACTGCGCGAGAGGTTGTACAACCGTACCCCGCCCGAATAGGTCCGGAACCGGCCGTCACGGTGTCCGACCCTACCATACGGGCCGAAGCCCAAGTAAGTGGATAGTACCCTTCGCATCTCCGAGCCCGGCCCGCGCCTCCGGCGCAGCTCATACTACCCGCGAGAGGTCCCTCGAAGCCGTGGAACCCTTCCCCGGCCTCGCCGGGCAAAGTCTACTAAGGAGGGGACGGACCACTCCCGACACGATCACACCGATCCTCCTACGAGGAGGGTGCTATCCACTACAAGTCTCACCCCGCACCCCCGCCCAATACAAGGCGGGCGGTCCGTACGAAAGTAGTCATTCGATACAAGGTCAAGCGACGATCGGTCCTTAAGGGGCCGAGAGCGAGCACTCAACATCTCCATCCCACACGACACGACCCTCGGGTAAGAGGCCAGATCGCATCTTCCCTCGGCAGCCGTTCACAAGTAACCAGCGGCTCGCTCCCGCCAAAACACAGCAAGGGGGACACAACCCAGAACCCACGCCAGAATCACACCGAGATACCCACATCTCAGCTCAAACCCAGAGCACCATCCATATACAAGCAACAAAAGTATGGATAGTTGAAGTATGGGACTAGCTAGGGGTCTGTAGCTAGTCCCGCAGGTAGGAGAACAAGGAACAGGATATAATAAACATCAAGGCATGGCTAGTAAACAGGGTATGCAATTCATCAGAACAATGCATTAAAGTAAAGCACTAGCAGCTAGATATCAACATGGGATCTATATGGTTGGGAGTGACATGACACCTTCTGTGCCGTTGAAGCAGTCGCTGTCCGGTGCAGTGTACTCGGGGTCCTCCGCGTCCTCCTGGTCGAAGCTCGGGTCTGCGGCACGAGATTCGACGCGAAAATAAGATAACGATGCACATCTAAGCAGTAACTCCAAATAAAATCCAATTTAGAAAATCCAAAAGAGCCCGAACTACCTACAATCAGCAAGGTTTTGCAAATACGGTTTTATAGAAATTAGTTTTGTATTTTTCTGAGCTCTCTAGAATTTATTACTAATTTTTAAAGGTCAAAAACATTTTCTGGAATTTTTAAACAGAAGGAAAAATAGGATTTTTAGAAAAACCTGGCTGACGTCAGCATGACGTCAGCGGTCTCGGTCTGATGGGTTGCGACCAGGCCTAAAGCTTAGCTGGACCGTGGGCGGCCCAGCGGATTGGGTTCAGCCCGGGTGGAAATCTGGCCTACTCGGCCCAGGAGCTAAGGCCCAGCCGGAGTCAGCCTCCAAGGTTCGGAAAGCCCCCTCCCTGACTCCCTAACCTATGCTGGGCCGGCGGCCTTCTAAAGGTCAACTGGGCTTAAGGCCCGAACTTGGCTAGCGGCCCGGTTAACCCGTCTACTGGCGCAGCATCCTACGCCCACCAAGCGCTCGACGAATAGCCCCAGGGCGCGGCGGACGCGCGGCGCGTCGCCGGCGCTCCGGCATCCACCCCACGAGTTCCCCGCCACGGCGCGCTGGGGTGCGGCCGGCTGGTTTACTTGCACACACTTCTTCATCTGCAGAACGCGGTCACGGCTCAAGACCGGTGCTTCACGGAAGGGCTGGCGGCGCGGGATATCTGCACGCGAGGCTCACCGTGCGGCGGGACCGCGGCCATGGCGCGCCTGGGTGCGGCCGGCCGGCGCCCGCACGCCCCAACCCCTGCAACAGATAACCCTCAGCACGAAGGCCGAGTCACAGCACAAGCTCCATTTTCCCCCGGCGGCTCGCCCAGGAACAGCACGGCGTCGGCAGGGCCCTGATCCCCCAGCCTGGCCGGCTCCCTCGCAACCCCTGGCAAAGGCGATGGATCACGGCCCGGGTTCAGCGCTGGGGTGCGCTGGCTCCGCCACCGTGCTTCCCCTGAATTCCCCCCCCAGAACGGCGACACTGCCAACACAACAAACCAGGAACGCGACGCGCGCGGGCATCCAGACTCGACGGCGCGGTGCGACACGGGTGCGAGCTCCTTAACTCCCCAGCAAGGCAGCCCAAAGCTTCTGCCCTGACTGGCTCATCCGGTGCGCACGGCTTGGGGTTGCCTCGCCCCTGGACTCTACCGGCAGAACACGGCGCGACGTCGTCCTTGGGGAGACGGCGGCGCGGCGCGCCCAGACACTGGCGGCTCGACGGCACACCCTCAGGCAGCGTAAACACGCGAACAGCGCGAGGAGAATAGAGGGAAGATCACGGTGCTCACCGTGGGTCGGCGGTGAAGGCGTAGCAGGCTTTGCGGTGCGGCGAACACGGCGGCGTGCGTCCCTCTGCTCCGGTCCTGCTCCACTCCGCACACGAACGTCGCCCTCCTCCTCGACCGGCCCCTCACGAACACGTTCCTCCTTCGCAACGGCGCGCGGCGGCGGCGCGCGTCGGACTCCCACCTCGCCTCCTCCTTCCCGGCTCCCCCTTCTTCCCTCTTCCCCCGTGGCGGCTGTGGAATGGGGGCAAAACCCCAAAGCGGGTGGTTGCGAGGGCCGCCGCTTCCCTCGCCCTCCTTTTGAACTCGCGCCGCGGAATCCGCGTGGGGGGGAAAACCCCGCTTGCCCCGGGTTCGCCGCCGTCCCGGGCCGGATGGCGGCCGCGGCAACGCGCCGCCCGCCTCGGATGCCTAGGGAATGAGGGCGGCGGGGGTCTTTTAACTTTCCGTGGTCACGCGCGTGGGTTCGCGGGCACGCGCCGGTCTTGGCGTGCGTGCCGGCCGGTCGGCCGGCCGCGCGCGCCCTCCCCGCGCGGGCCGGCGCGGTTGGACCGGCGGCGCGGCCGCCCGGCTCGTCCGCGGCGCGGCAGGTCAAGGGGAAAAAGGTTGGGGAAGGATAGGGTAAGACTGACATGTTGGGTCCACCGGTCAGCGGGAGGAGGAGAGGATTAAGGAGGCAGCCGCGGTGTGGGCTGGTTGGGCCGGTTCTGGTCGTGGGCTAGGCTGGAGCAGCGCGAGCACGGTGAGAAAACGGCCCACTGCTCTTAGGTGCTGTTTCCCTTTTAAACAATTGAGTTTGATAAGGGTTTGAGAAAGGGGGTTTGAATTTGAATCCCAATCAAATTCAAACTTCACACAAAAGAACTCCAAATAGACCAAGAGAAATCCAACTCACTTGTTATACCGTATTTTGAATATAATTTTTATAAATAGGACAAATAAATGGAGAATTTGGTGAGTGGCTAGCAATTTGGCTCAAAAATTGATAGCACTCCAAAACAAACAAAAAAAAGTTTTAAATTTTCGCAAAATTCACACACCTAGATTCCTGGGTTGTTACATTCTCCCCCACCACCGAGAATCTCGTCCTCGAGATTTAGTCCTCGACCTCCTCCGTGAACAAGTGAGGGTACTCCTTCCTGAGATCGGCTTCCTTCTCCCATGTTGCCTCTCGCTCGGTATGGTTGCTCCACAACACTTTACAGAAGGGAATGGTAGTTCTCCTTGTTTCCTTGACAGCTCTATCCAAGATTTTCTCAGGATATTCTGTATACTCTAGGTTGTCTTGCAAGTCAAGCAACTCCATGGGCACTTGTTTTGCCTCCACTGCCTTCTCACTCTTCTTCAGCTGTGACACGTGAAACACTGGGTGAACTCCTGCCATTGTCTCGGGTAGTGCAAGCTGGTAGGCCAATCTTCCAATCCTTCGGGTGATAGGGTACGGTCCCACGTACCTCGGTGCAAGCTTTCCTTTCACCAAGAACCTCTTAGTTCCACGGAGCGGTGAGACTTTCAAGTACACTCGTCGCCAACCGCAAAGGTCAACTCTCTCCTTCTCTTGTCGGCATAGCTCTTCGACGACTGCGAGCGATTCTCGGGTTCTCTCGAACTTTCTCAACCTTCTCCTCTCGCTTCCTTAATGATTGCTGGTCCGAACGAGCTCGCTCCCCAACCTCGACCAAGCTAGCGGGGGTCCCCGCACTTTCGACCGTAAAGTGCCTCGAAGGGTGCCATCCGGAGACTTGCTTGAAAGCCGTTGTTGTACGAGAACTCGCGAACGGCAACTGCTCTCCCAATCAGTACCATAGGTGAGTGCACAAGCTCGTAACATGTCCTCCAGGACCTGGTTGACTCTCTCTGTCTGCCCGTCGGTCTGTGGGTGAAAAGCTGTGCTGTAGCTGAGAGTGGTACCCATAAGCTTGTGGAAACTCTGCCAAAACTTGGAGACAACCGTGGCCCTCGATCAGACACGATACTTCTGGGTGCCCCGTGTAGCCTGAGTATGTGTTCTACGAACGACTCGCTAACTTCTCGGTAGCATACCCGGTCTTCACCGCACAAAGTGAGCCACTTTAGTCGGCCGTCCACTATGACCCAAAGGCGAGTCGTTTCCTTTTGGTGTTCTAGGGAGTCCTACCACAAAGTCCATGGAAATGTCCTCCCACTTCCACACCGGGATATCCAACGGCTTCAACAAACCAAGCAGGTTTCTGATGTTCAATCTTTACTCTGCTACAGATCACAACAGGCCACGTAGTGTGCTATGTCCTTCTTCATGTCCTTCCACCAGTACCTGTCCTTCAGATCTCTGTACATCTTGGTGCTGCCTGGGTGAATCGAGTACCTCGAGTCGTGAGCTTCTCTCATGATCTGTTCTCGGAGTGCCTTGTCTTGTGGTACACAGATCCGTTCTTTCAACCACACAGTGCCCTGATCATCAACCCGATAATCCTCTGCCTTGCCCTGCTTCATTAGTTCTCGCAGTACTTTGATTTCTGCACACTCTTTCTGGGCTGTACGGATTCGCTCCTCCAGGTCATAGGTCACTTGCATCACGTTGACTTGGCCTTGATCCACAATCTCGATTCTCAGCTTCTCTAGCTCTTCATGCAAAGCAGGTTGCTCTTCCTTTATCATGAGGTTGTTGCAGTATGTTTTCCGGCTCAGTGCATCTGCCACGACGTTAGCTTTGCCTGGGTGGTAGTTGATCTCGACGTCGTAGTCCTTGATCAGCTCTAACCACCGTCTCTGCCTCATGTTCAGCTCGGTCTGTGTAAAGAAGTACTTCAGGCTCTTGTGGTCGGAAAACGGCTCACACTTGTTCCCTATCGGTAGTGTCTCCGGATTTTGAGCGCATGCACAACAAACCGCCAACTCCAAGTCGTGTGTCGGGTAGTTCTCCTCGTGTTTCTTCAAATTGCCCGGAAGCATAAGCCACAACTTTCCCTTCGCATCAAGCACACAACCAAGTCCTTGCTTCGAAGCGTCACAAGAGACCACAAAGTCCTTCTTGATGTCCGGCAAGGTAAGCACCGGGCCGTAGTGAGTCCCTTTTTCAGCTCTTGAAAGCTCTTCTCACATGCTTCTGACCACTCGAACTTTGTGTTGTTCTTGAGCAATTCTGTCATTGGTTTTGCAATCTTAGAAAAGTTCTCAATGAACCTCCGGTAGTAACCTGCCAACCCAAGGAAACTTCTGACATCCGTCACGTTCAAAGGTTGCTCCCACTTGGTCACCGACTCAACCTTGGACGGATCCACGGCTATCCCCTCTGCTGACAACACGTGTCCCAAGAACGCGACCTTCTCCATCCAGAACTCGCACTTGCTGAACTTGGCGTACAGTTTCTGCTGCCTCAGCCTCTCTAGCACAACTCTCAGGTGCTCCTCGTGCTCCTCAGTGGTTTCAGAGTAGATCAAGATATCATCGATAAACACCACTACAAACTCCGTCCAACTCTTCCATGAAGACCTTGTTCATCAAGTTCATGAAGTAGGCGAGGGCGTTGGTCGGCCCAAAGGAAACCACCACGAACTCGTACAAACCGTAGCGTGTGGTGAAGGTGTCTTGGGTATGTCCGCTCTCGGATTTTCATCCGGTGGTAGCCTGACCTCAAGTCGATCTTGGAGAAGAACCTTGCCTTTTTGAGTCTATCCAGCAAATCCTCGATTCTGGGCAGTGGGTACTTGTTCTTGATTGTCATCGAGTTGAGCGTGCGGTAGTCAATGCACATCCTCTTCGTACCGTCTTTCTTCTCCACGAAGAGCACTGGTGAACCCCACGGTGAGGCACTCGGCCGAACAAACCCTTGCTCGAGCAACTTCTTAAGTTGTTTCTTTAACTCGTCCAGCTCGTCGGACGACATCCTGTACGGACTCTTTGCAACGGGCCCCGCCCCTGGCATCAGCTCAATCACGAACTCCACGTCTCGGTCTGGGGGTAACTCCGTAAGCTCCTCTGGGAACACGTCCGGAAACTCACGGACCACTGGAATCTCTTCAATTTCTTTTCCACTCATGTTGCACATCATCGTAGCAACCTTCGGACTCTGCGGCTCGATCCGTACTGTAGTCCCGCTGGGGTGTTCAAGCTGTATCACTCTGGGATTGCATGAAACTATCCCGTTGTGCTTCGCCAACCAATCCATCCCTAAGATCACGTCAATCCCGGAAGACTCCAAAGCGCGCCAAGTCTGCCGTGAACGGTAGCCCCTCGAACACCATCCTCACTCCCCCGCACTCTAACGTACTCCTCTTCTCTCTAGCGGAGAGCTAGTCAAGATAGGCCTTGGTCGAGGCTTAGTTGGTAAAGACCTTTCTTTAGCAAACTTGGTAGAAATATACGAAAACCGAGCTCCGGTATCAAACAAAACAAGGTAGCCAAAAGGCGAGTCAACAAGGAACTCACCGAGTGTGACGTCGGGTGCGAGCCGCATCCTCGCCGGTGAGGTGGTTCGTACGGCCTCGAGTAGCCGGCGGGCCGAGCCGACCTCTCGCCGAGTACGAGGTGGCTGTCCTCCACGGTGCTTGGTGGCTTCGCCGGGGTCCGGAACCGAGATCGCGGCTCGACTCCCCGGTGGTACCCGCCGGGGACACTCAAACGACTTATGCCCCACCCGACGGCGGCTGAAGCACGTCACCTTGGATCGTCCCGGCCGCCCGCGGTGGCGGCCTCGGCTTCCGACTGTTCGACCTCCACCCCCACCTCCGGGTGGGTCCTGCTCTCGTGGCCGAGACCGAGAGGCGTGGTGCCTCTCGCCGAGTCCGGTGGCCCCGTGCGTAGCTCCGTCCTCTCGCCTGCGGGGTGGACACGAGCGTCTGCCGGTCGGTGCGCTTGGTCTTGCTCCCTCGTACCTCCATGTACTCCAACCCGGACCTCTCCACTATCGAGCCTTGTCGATTATGGAGCGAAGTGTCGGGCGGTCGTGCGCGGACAAGTGGTGTGCCATACCCTTGTGCGGCCCCTTCCCGAACCAAGACACCTTCTTCTTTTCGTGTCGGTGTCGTCGGCGCGTACCTCATCGGCTCCCGGTAACGGTTGGCGTACTCCCGAACCGACATGTTTCCCATCTTGAGGTGCCCGAACTCGTCGGCCTTTCGTCCATCACCTGCGTCGGGATGTGGTGGCTCCGGAAGGCCTCCACGAACTCGTCCCACCCGATGTGTAACGGGTCCGTGCGAGTCACGGTAGCTGTCCCACCACGCACCGGCCGTGCCAGCCGCGCGGTGCGCGGCCACGATCACACACTCCTCCTCCGTAAGCTCGGTCGGCTCCGGCTTCTTCTCGATCTCACGCAACCGGTTATCCGCATCCATCGGGTCCGCCGAGTGGTCAAAGGTAGGCGGGCGCGGCCTTGTTGAAGTTTTCAACCTTCTTCCGGAATCCCTCCGGTGCGTTGCGGTTCGGCCCCCGGGGTTGTTGTGGTTGTTGTTCGGGCCAGCATGCGGGTGATCGTCCGCATCCGCCCGAGTTTGCACCGCCATCACTTCGGCCAAGTTCGGGGGGAGGTGGCGGTGGTGGCACCTCGTGTCCCCGAGCCCGGCCTCGCTCCTCCCTGCGGGCCGGGGTACCCGCTCGGGCTCGAGCTCCCCGCTCCCGAGGCCGCCTCGTCGTCGCGCGCGGCTCCTCGACCGCCGACTCGGCCTCCTCGGCCTCCGCGGAGCCCGCCTCGTGGCGCGAGACCTCCACGACGTCCACGGCCTCTCGCTCCCGCTGGGTTAGGGGCCTCCTCCCCTCTGTCGTCCCCAGCGACCTCCTCGAAACGGGCTAGGAGTCGCCCGGACCTCCTTGACCCCGACATCTGTTCCAGTTGCAAGAGTTAGTAGCGGTAGGGAGAATGTATTTTAATCAGGTTATAAACTATAATGGAGTAATCCTGCTAACAATCACAGAATTTCAGACAGACAATAAGAGGCATGAACTCCGAAAGAAACCATGAAGATCCATGTCACTCAGACAATGCCACCATACAAAAGGGGTGCACCTCGAGGTTTACTCCTACAACCTTCGAGGGTACACGACAACACATCCTGCTAACGCATGGTACATCATGGGGTAGCTACTACAGGCATGTCACATGAACGGTGGCATTACATCTAACTCATTACATCTACTCTGAATCTGCTACAAGATCTCTACTCCCATCACTGGATACTCGGAGGTGTCTCGGAGCCGGTGTCCTGTGGAACTGAGTAGAACGGCGGGGAGTGGACTCTGGGTAACCGGCACCACGATCGCCGGTCCCCCGTAGTAGTCACAAGTGTCTGCGCAGCACGATCCATCTCCGCCGTGTCCTCGCGAACCACTCGGGTACGGCCGCACTCGTGGAAGGAGTGTCGGGGGAAGCTCGAAGGTCTCCATCCTCGGCCCGGGTCTCTTCTTAGGTGGTAGCCGTGCGGAGAGCGCCTCCCGGCTCGGCCAACCTCTCGCCGGTCGGAACGCTCCCGGGCCGCGCGGGTCCCGTCTCGCTCGGTCCCTCTCCTCGTAGACCAGTCCTCCCAGGTAACACATGTGGTGGTAGTTGTGTCGGCTCGCCTCCTGTAAGTCCCACACCTTGACTCGGTAGTCGGCTCGCCGCGGCTCCGATCGACTCTACCCGGTCTCGAGCCTCTGCCCGGCCTCACTCGATCCTCTCGCGCGGCCTCCACCGAAGCCTGGGTGAGCCTCCCGCTCGCCCTCAACCGTGCCTCCAACGTAGCGATCCTCCGGGAGTCTCTCTCGTCTTCGGCCGCGGCCGTCGCTAGCCCAAGCCGCACTAGCTCTCCGTTCCTCACGTGCGCCGCCTCCGGCTCGTCCCGCAAGTCCTCTCTGTCCTCCTCCAAGTCCCGAACACCGCCGCAGGCAACGTCACACCTCCACCGAAGGTACAGGTGTCTCTCCGTCCGCCCGAACGGTGCTCGGTCCCGGGGGCCGGGGATGCACCGCCCGGCCGCGAGCATCGCCTCGGTCCTCCCCCGTCCACCGGAGCCACCTCCGGTACCGTGCTCGGTCACTCGAGTCCCGCCGACCGTGGTCGAAGATCTCTCGCCGGAAGTACCCCGAACGGTGTGTCCTTCGGACCTCTCTCCGAGCGGGTCACAAGCCTTCTTGAGAGCCCCGCGTGCTCGGTCCGGTGCGCCTCCGTGACCGAGCTCTCGAAGCGATACACCACTACCTCCTCAAACTCCGCACCCGTGGGTCCGCCGGGTACCGTGACGGTCGGTACGTGGGAGTCCGCTCCAAGTGCCCCATGGCCCTCCCCCCGTGGGCCGACACCGTCGGTCTCCACTCCCCGCCGCCTCCGGGCACTCCCTCGGCGGGTGGCGGAAGCCTCCGTAGCTCTTGCCGTCCGACTCCAAGGTAACCCACGTCGGTTCCGCCATCCGCACAACGTTGTTAGAGCGTAGTTAGTAAGGCAGTTAGTAAAAGTTAATCAAGGTAATGCATATATATAAGTATAGTTATATACATACGGAAGCCAAGGAGTTTATATAAAGTTTCAAGGTTCAGAAACGGCTTCCTATGCTATCGACCATTCCTGGGGCTCGTCCTACAGTCAAGCATGGCTCTGGTACCAACTGAAACGACCCGAATTTCCGCGAACGGAATCCCGAATCTTAGCACCTCGGTGGTAGTCCCGAGAGGCTACCACGTGCAATCCCCGTCTCGGTGATTCCAAAATCCATACAGAAAAGTAAAAACAAAGAAATAGAGTACAACATTTATTTTATTACATTAATCGAGTACATCTCTTCGGCACATGCCGGTACAAGTCCATCGGGACTGAATCAAACGAGAAACAAATCGTCTAGCAAAGCGGCTCCATGCAAGCGCGGGAAACTCCATATCCGCGGGCGGCTCAAGTGTAGGAAGAGCTCGGTCCACCCGGCCGTCGTTGTCGAAGTCGTAGTCCGGCTCGCGTCGAGTCACCGGGGGTCTACCCGATAAGCGGGTAGGTCATGTCGGCTTCCCAACAAAGAGGCAAAAGCGGTGTATATTCTACTATGCATGAGGTAACCCTAATGCGGCCGTAGAAGGCTTAAGCAAAGCGACGGTGCAACATTCAAGGTAAGCAGAGTAGCAAGGAGGTCCACACCTCGGGGAAGCCTTCGCTTCCGAGGTCCACACCTCGGGGGTCCACACCCCGCTCAAGGAACACCACACCAAAACACCGGATCTCAACCACGATCCGAACCCAACTCTCATCCGCGATGTGGGGCCACCGGCCGCCCTATCCCCACATCTCAACGGCCGAAGCCGGGCTCACACACTCGGGGGGAGAGAAGAAGCACAAGAGAAGTGTAACTAGTCGGGTGAGAGATCGAAAGACCGTCCATAACCGGTGGACACGGACTATAGCTATAGGTTTAACACTGCGAGAGGTTGTACAACCGTACCCGCCCGAATAGGTCGGAACCGGCCGTCACCGTGTCCGACCCTACCATACGGCCGAAGCCCAAGTAAGTGGATAGTACCCTTCGCATCTCCGAGCACGGCCCGGCCTCCGCGGCGAGCTCATACTACCCGCGAGAGGTCCCTCGAAGCCGTGGAACCCTTCCCCCGGCCTCGCCGGGCAAAGTCTACTAAGGAGGGACGGACCACTCCCGACACGATCACACCGATCCTCCTACGGGAGGGTGCTATCCACTACAAGTCTCACCCCGCACCCCCGCCCAATACAAGGCGGGCGGTCCGTACGAAAGTAGTCATTCGATACAAGGTCAGCGACGATCGGTCCTTAAGGGGCCGAGAGCGAGCACTCAACATCTCCATCCCACACGACACGACCCTCGGGTAAGAGGCCAGATCGCATCTTCCCTCGGCAGCCGTTCACAAGTAACCCGGCGGCTCGCTCCCGCCAAAACACGGCAAGGGGGACACAACCCCGGAACCCACGCCGAATCACACCGAGATTCCCACATCTCAGCTCAAACCCAGAGCACCATCCATATACAAGCAACAAAAGTATGGATAGTTGAAGTATGGGACTAGCTAGGGGTCTGTAGCTAGTCCCGCAGGTAGGAGAACAAGGAACAGGATATAATAAACATCAAGGCATGGCTAGTAAACGGGGTATGCAATTCATCAGAACAATGCATTAAAGTAAAGCACTAGCAGCTAGATATCAACATGGGATCTATATGGTTGGGAGTGACATGACACCTTCGTGCCGTTGAAGCGATCGTCGTCGGGTGCAGTGTACTCGGGGTCCTCCGCGTCCTCCTGGTCGAAGCTCGGGTCTGCGGCACGAGATTCGACGCGAAAATAAGATAACGATGCACATCTAAGCAGTAACTCCAAATAAAATCCAATTTAGAAAATCCAAAAGAGCCCGAACTACCTACAATCAGCAAGGTTTTGCAAATACGGATTTTTAGAAATTAGTTTTGTATTTTTCGGAGCTCCCTAGAATTTATTACTAATTTTTAAAGGTCAAAAACATTTTCTGGAATTTTTAAACAGAAGGAAAAATAGGATTTTTAGAAAAACCTGGCTGACGTCAGCATGACGTCAGCGGTCTCGGTCTGATGGGTTGCGACCAGGCCTAAAGCTTAGCTGGACCGTGGGCGGCCCAGCGGATTGGGTTCAGCCCGGGTTGTATTCTGGCCTACTCGGCCCAGGAGCTAAGGCCCAGCCGGGGTCAGCCTCCAAGGTTCGGAAAGCCCCCTCCCTGACTCCCTAACCTATGCTGGGCCGGCGGCCTTCTAAAGGTCAACTGGGCTTAAGGCCCAAACTTGGCTAGCGGCCCGGTTAACCCGTCTACTGGCGCAGCACCCTACGCCCACCAAGCGCTCGATGAAAAGCCCCAGGGCGCGGCGGACGCGCGGCGCGTCGCCGGCGCTCGGCATTCACCCCACGAGTTCCCCGCCACGGCGCGGCCGGGGTGCGACCGGGCCGGTTTACTTGCACACACTTCTTCATCGCGAGAACGCGGTCACGGCTCAAGACCGGTGCTTCACGGAAGGGCCGGCGCGCGCGGGATATCCGCACGCGAGGCTCACCGTGCGGCGGGACCGCGGCCATGGCGCGCACGGGTGCGGCCGGCCGGCGCCCGCACGCCCCAACCCCCGCGCGAGATAACCCTCGGCACGAAGGCCGAGTCACAGCACAAGCTCCATTTCCCCCCCCCCCGGCGGCTCGCCCGGGGAACGACACGGCGTCGGCGGGGCCCCCGATTCCCCGGCTGGCCGGCTCCCTCGCAACCCCTGGCAAAGGCGATGGATCACGGCCCGGGTTCAGCGCTGGGGTGCGCTGGCTCCGCCACCGTGCTTCCACTGAACCCTCCCCCCAGAACGGCGACACTGCCAACACAACAAACCAGGAACGCGACGCGCGCGGGCATCCAGACTCGACGGCGCGGTGCGACACGGGTGCGAGCTCCTTAACTCCCCAGCAAGGCAGCCCAAAGCCTCTGCCTTGACTGGCTCATCCGGTGCGCACGGCTTGGGGTTGCCTCGCCCCTGGACTTTACCGGCGGAACACGGCGCGACGTCGTCCTTGGGGAGACGGCGGCGCGGTGCGCCCAGGCACTGGCGGCTCGACGGCACACCCTCAGGCAGCGTAAACATGCGAACAGCGCGAGGAGAATAGAGGGAAGACCACGGCGCTCACCGTGGGTCGGCGGTGAAGGCGTAGCAGGCTTGGCGGTGCGGCGAACACGGCGGCGTGCGCCCCTCTGCTCCGGTCCTGCTCCACTCCGCACACGAACGTCGCCCTCCTCCTCGACCGGCCCCTCACGAACACGTTCCTCCTTCGCAACGGCGCACCGGCGGCGGCGCGCGTCGGACTCCCACCTCGCCTCCTCCTTCCCGGCTCCCCCTTCTTCCCTCTTCCCCCGGTGGCGGCTCTGGAATGGGGGCAAAACCCCAAAGCGGGTGGTTGCGAGGCCAGCTGCTTCCTGCCCTCCTTTTGAACTCGCGCCGCGGAATCCCGTGGGGGAAAACCCCAGTTTGCCCCGGGTTCGCCGCCGTCCCGGGCCAGATGGCGGCCGCGGCAACGCGCCGCCCGCCTCGGATGCCTAGGGAATGAGGGCGGCGGGGTCTTTTAACTTTCCCGTGGTCACGCGCGTGGGTTCGCGGGCACGCGCCGGTCTTGGCGTGCGTGCCGGCCGGTCGGCCGGCCGCGCGCGCCTCCCCGCGCGGGCGGCGCGGTTGGACCGGCGGCGCGGCCGCCCGGCTCGTCTGCGGCGCAGCGGGTCAAGGGGAAAAAGGTTGGGGAAAGATAGGGTAAGACTGACAGGCTGGGGCCACCGGTCAGCGGGAGAAGGAGTGGGTTAAGGAAGCAGCCGCGGTGTGGGCTGGTTGGGCCGGTTCCGGTCGTGGGCTAGGCTGGAACAGCGCGAGCACGGTGAGAAAACGGCCCCTTTGCTCTTAGGTCTTTGTTTCCCTTTTATACAATTGAGTTTGATAAGGGTTTGAGAAAGGGGGGTTTGAATTTGAATCCCAATCAAATTCAAACTTCACACAAAAGAACTCCAAATAGACCAAGAGAAATCCAACTCACTTGTTATACCGTATTTTGAATATAATTTTTATAAATAGGACAAATAAATGGAGAATTTGGTGAGTGGCTAGCAATTTGGCTCAAAAATTGATAGCACTCCAAAACAAACAAAAAAAAGTTTTAAATTTTCGCAAAATTCACACACCTAGATTCCGGGTTGTTACACCGAGGTGACCCCCTAGCCCTCCTCCGCATCTTCCTCGGCCAAGAGCGCCGCCGGTTCGCCGGAATTCCGGTCGGCCGCGCCGCCCTCACCCCTAGGGACCCAATTGCAAACCTCCAGATCTTCCCACAGTATTTTGTGTGCATCGAGGTTATGGTCGTGAATCTGCAGGAAGTTCCAGGGACCTTAGTGAAAATCAGTTTCTTAAATAGTACATGTGTTTGGCTGAAACTTGTAAAATGCATAGAAAATTGTAGAAAGTTCAGAAAAATGCAAACTCAATTTTATTGGACTCCTTGTCAAAAATACTACAACTTTTGTAAATCTTGTCCATGGTGTTTCCTGGTAATTTTTGCATGAAAAATAGGAGATTGAAAAACCTAGATATGTTAAGTCTCAAAAATCTACAAGTCCTATGTAGCTATTTTTACGATATGTTGTGTGCTATGTTTTGCCTAGCTCCTGTACAAAACATTGCACAAAGTTATCTTGTAAATCTTTTTATATGAATTGTTTTCTATTTATGCAGAATCTGTCCAGATGATTTTTGTAGCTAAAAATAATTAGATATTTGTGCCCAACTTTTGCATGTTCTCTTTTTATGCCAAAATGCAGCTCTGGTGAATTAATCACAATTTTATAATTTCCAGAAATATTTATTCTTGAAATATGATTGTTTTTCTTTGTAATTGCATAGCTCAAGATCCATAATAGTTCTAGGTGTATATGTTGCATCCCTAGCCTAGTTTTCAACCAGAGGTCATGTGTGAGAAAGTTTGAATCATTTTAATGTGTATTTATTTTTGTATGCATTAGTCTTGCTTCATTAGCTAGCTTTTGTTATTTTTGATATAATTAATTTCCTAGCCTTCCTAAGCATGGATGTCTGTTCAGTGGCTTGTATAGGTGATTAGTGCTTAATAAACCCTTCCACTGAGTTTTATTAATTGTTTTATGAATAAAAAGCCCTAGAGGTAATTTAAGCTTATATTAAATTAAATTGGAAAATCACCACCTACACCCCTAGTGACTTTAGGTTTGTGTTGAAAATCTTTTAAAAAGGGTAAATACCAACCCCTTGCTGTTTGTGTAATTTAAAGTAAATTATTTACCTAAATATGTACACAGTCACTATCAAAAAGAGTAATAAATTATGAACTGCATATTGTTCCTTTTTGGAAGAGTATGATGAGTGTATTTCTTATCTAGGTGAATGTGGTCAACCATGCACCCCATGGTTGTCATCTGTGGTTTGTAATTAATTAAATTAAAAATTGTCAAATAAATCTTGCATTTGCATCTTCGTGTACGCTTCTGCCAGAAAGAGGAGACAAAGGTGCTGACGAAGAGCTGTTGTACATGTTCGTAGCTCAAGACCTGGACCAAAGTCCAGAAGGGCCCAAGGCCAACCTTGCCAGCGAAGGCAAGCCTCAGATCATTAACCCCGCCTTTTAAAATTATGCAATTGTCCTTGCTATGATTGTGCATTTACGTTTCAGGAGTTAAATTGAAACCCTAGTTGCATGATCCCTAGGTACCTATGCTCTATCACTAGTATGCTAGGTCGATAGTTGCTATGCTATAGGACCAGTACAAGTCGAGTGATGTTCGTCACTCGCGAGAATAGGTTCTTATGTTGGAATCATAAGATCTTTTATAAATGGATTGCTCATGTGGTAAGAACATGGGATTTGGGCTCTGGTCCAGTGGCTTTCGTGGGCTAAGCTTTTGAACGTACTAAGCACTTGTTGGGAATGGGACCGGTAAGCCTAGTACCTTAATAAGATGACACGGGAACTTTCCCTTACTAATCTTGAGTATTCACCTACCCGGCTAGCTACCGGGAAGGGGGTGCATGTGTGAGACTGGGTGCCTTGTGCGGTATGCCAGTTAACCTTGTACCCAAGACTGTAAGCTCTGATCCCAAACCGAGGATTTTTGGGAACCGCCTGGATGGTTGTCCTCGCGGGGGCACCCTACCATGTGTTTGGGTTTACCTTGCAAGGTTTAAATCAATCGATTGTCGGCCTCTCACCATTATCTGAGACTGCTTAATCAACTGGCCATGATATCTCGTAATGATGGAACTTGGTGAATATTGTTGTATGAAATAATTGCTTGAACAATTCTTGGTTGAATTAGTTGGCACATTTAGCAATGGTAATCAACTAGAACTTGTGCTAAAATATTGAAAGTAAGGACATACTCTTGGATGCTTTTTAGCAAAAGAAACTCATCTGGCCAAAAGCCTCTCAGGTCTAGAGTTTGGTGATGTAGTTATCACTCGACGGTTAAGTCTTGCTGAGTATTAGTATTCTCAGTAACTGTTGTTGCAGGTGTTGTTGACCGGGTGGATGAGGACAAGTGATGACATCACGGATGGTCTCCCGTGATGTTTATCGTTGTTCTAGTTTATTTTATTTTCCGCTGTTTTCGAACTCTGAACCGTACTTCATGTCTTGACCAAAGGTTTGTAATAATTTAACCCTCAGGGGTAATTTTGGACTTAAATTGGTGTTGTACTCTAGACTAGTCTTCGCGCGAGTTTTAATGCATTGTTCGATCCTCTGTATGAATTCCAAGTGATTTACCGGGCGTTAACCCGGCAACTAACGACAAGATGATACTTCACTATCGCTTAATGACCAAAGTGGATTGGTTTTAGGCGATAGTACGGTATTTTCCTGGGCGGGTTGTCACAGCTGGTATCAGAGCAATTATATGCACCAGAGATTAATTAATAACCTTAATCATTGGTTTTTGAATAAAATTCGCCAAGATTGTTTGGATTTGCAAAACACGTTGGTCCGTTAAGAATAAACTAGACCGAGAGGCCCTAGAGGGAATTTTTGAGTTCTTTCAGGTGGCTTATTAACCTATGGTTTATTTTGCTAACTTCCAGCACTTTACTTTATGTCAGACTTACTTTCTTGCACAACCAAACTAGATGAGCCACATGTTTTATACGTGTGTTGTGCCGTATCACGAGAATTGCGAGGGTTGATGGAGTGATCTATTCAACGGATCCCATCTTCGCGTCTGGTCGCTCACGTGTTTTATACGTGTGCTTTCCGTATGAAGTCATACGAAGGATGACATGCTCTATTCAAGATGAACATGTCATTGGTTGTGATATCGCCATGTTTTGTCATACATGTGCATTCCGCATGACGAATATGCGCAGGCAAGGATACACTCCATTCAAACGGAGGGTGTCTGAGGTTGTACGTTGTCCATGCAGCGGCTTAACGCATGAATGTCGTTTCTATAGTGAACGGTAATGTATGTGGACACTTTCATGAGTGCTGGCATGAAAGGTTCGTTGTGTTCTATGATCTTCTGTAGGTACACTAACCTCGTTTCGTAGGTCGTTGAGTGAGCATCGAGTAGTTCTCGACTAGTTATTATAGGGAGAAACGTGTATGTGCCTTGCCACCGGCGCTAACTTCGAATTTCGACTTGATTGCCTTGTGAGGACGAATAGGACGTTTGCATCATGCTAAAAAGTCATGGCAAAAAAATTTTAAACTGAACCGATACTTGTTGTTGTGCTCTCTAAGGTAAAATATTGCTAGTATGTTTTGTTCTGCCTAGCCTCTCAAGTGTATATGTGTTGTTGTCCATAATCTGTTGTGGCTGTTGTGTAGATCTTGCACCCCATTCAGGAACCTTTTGTACAGGTGATCTCTACCAAAGTTGCTCCAAATCTAATCTAGTTTCTGCTCATAGAAATTCACGGTCATAGCTTTAGTCTACCCCAAGTTGTGCTTAGTTTAGTGAACATCTGTCCTGCTGTCTTTCCAAAAACATAATCCGAAATCTTGCTTAGTTAAGCACCTTCCTAGCTTTCCGAGATCAATCTTGCATACCAAACATGTGTCTCATAACCTTAATGAGTTGCTACAAAAATTTGAGAAATTTTGGGGCTCTGGTTTTAAGTTATGAATTTTTGTTTACAACTGCCAGAACTTTGCCAAGTTGGATGTTCGTACCAATGGCTACCCCATTTCTTAACCATGTACTCTTTTATCATGGATCGAGTTTATCCTTATACACTCACACCTGTCTGGCTCTCACTTTTGTCATTGCGTCTAGATGGACCACCTTGGATCTGCGTCGGCTGATGTGGAAGCATGGACTCTCGTGAACTACCTCGAGGAGGGTGGATTTCCTGCACTCTTGTGGGACACCCTGAAGGGATTTGGATACATCGCTTACCCAGAGCACTCGACATGTGAGGTCATGACCATAGGCCAGCACCTTCGTTGTGAGGTGAAGGTGAAGATCCTTGTGTGCCCGACAAATCCTGCTTGGGCAGAGTGGGAGTATAAGGCACAAGGACTGAACCTGGCTGACACCGTGCAAAAGGCTTCTCTCGAAGCACTCACAACTTTTTGTGGGAAGCACCCTGACGAGATAGCCAGCTCTGCAGCCAAAGTGATTCCTGTACCTGAGCGACACAGTGTAACTTATGTCGAACACGAAGCTTTTCTTCCAACTTAGGGAAACTTTCACTATAGTACTGATCTTGTCACCTCAGTACGCTTTTTAGAAGCCCTGTATGACACCTATCGATGGATGGTGGGAGAAAGTGTATTCTATAGACACCAAATCTATAGGTGCCGAGTTAAAGAAATGGAGAACACCGCTCAAGCATTGAAGGAAGCACGAACAATGATAGATACTCTCAAGAAGGGAAGACGCAAGGATAAGGCAAAGATACGAGAATTGAGTGAAGTTATCCATGAGCAGAATTTCCTCTTGCAGCATAATGACCAGTATATGTTTAAACTAGAGAATCAACTAGAACCTATAGCAGCTCCACCTCCGGAACCTGTCATATCCGGACCAGAAGAAGAAGATGCTGAGGACATCCAAGGAGAGTCTGGAGTAGAGTCTAGACCTGAGTCACCATAGTTCTTCGGCATGGAAGATCCAGCCCTAGGAAGTTGGTATGCTTGGAATGAAGTTCTGAGTCGTACGAGTGTCATAGTTGTAAGGAACCCTAGGGTGTGCAGCTCTTTTGGTCAGTTTTGTGGTAGGCTGAACTAGGAGCCTTCTTTTGTGCAGCTAGACTGCATTGTAAGTTCCCAAATGTTGTTTTGGTAATCTCGAAACCCTCATCAATGTAATGCTTTGGTTGAACGTCTTTCAGTAAGTGATCTTCGTAAGACATTATTATGCTGGTTGGGATCAGATCAGAGTTCTGTGATGAGTATCAAACTCATCCAAGAAATTCACACCAATTGTGATTAATTCGATCTCTCAATCCTGAACCTATTCGTTTAGTCTTGCTCACAATTTTTTTTTGAATTAAAACAATGGTCACCTTTGAGTATGCATTTCATAGCATGTGCATTTGGAAATCTTGGGAGAACTAACATGCATTGGCATGGAAACTTCCATACTCATACCCTATCTCTTGTTTGGTGATGGTTGTCCCATAACCAAAGGTGTCACGACGAAACCTAGGGCATCACGTGCGCTGCAGCGACATGACTGCCACTAGGAGCGCGCTACGTATCTTGGTTGTGAGAATGCGATCCACCACACATACTCTTTCTCTGCCTGTGATTGCCCTCGCAATCACTAACTCATTTTGTGGGTAACCGAGTCGTACTCACTTGCATCATGAGCGCCATACTGCATGAGCATGTGCATCGTGTCTTCACAAGCATGTGCATCACACCAACTTTTAAAATCATTGCACCGCAATGTAATGAGTCATCAACACCCAAATTCACAAGTTAATTAGAATGTGAGCAAGATTGTTCTGAAGTCCCCACACTAAATTGTCTTCCGTACAAAGAAAATTGCGGAAATCTTTTACTAGCCTTCCTTTTCTTCATAAAAGTATGTTTGATGATCACTGTCAACTTGGCCTCTTACCGCCAATCTCAACGCCTCTTAGCATTAACTCCTTTCCACCAGCTAAGTTAAATAAGTAGAAGTAGAGTTTTCTTGAGCAATCAAGGTTCTCCAAAAGTCAGTGTTGGAGAGTCCTTCATTGCTTATCCGTCCATGATCCATGATCATAACCTCCAAATCTTCGGAATCGAGAAACGAGCAAACCCAGGATCGATGGAAGCTTTTGTTAAGACTCTCTTAGTTGCAATCCCGAGCCTAGAAGGCGGATACCATGAGCTCTTCTCGTTCTTGTCGCCATCACGGTCGATTCTTCGGACCCCATCCTAGTCCGTGCCACGACTGTACAACGTCGTGATGTCGCTCCGCCATCATCTTCGGCAGCCACGATCACACCACCGAGACCTCACGGGCTGACCATTGTCGAGCCCCGGGTTGCCATCACCGGATACGTCGGCTGGTTTGGATGACCGTTGCAGCCCCGCTGCGGCCATAAAAGGGAAGCCCTTTGCCAAGTACCGCCAATACCAAGCCTCGCATCCCTCCGAGCTCGACATCACCATCGCTCTTGTTCTCCCTCCAGCTAGTTTTTGGCCCACCTGCCACTAGCCCATCTCTCCCGTCTTTTCCATTCCACACCGAGCAAGTTGTTCCTCCGTCTTCATTGACGACGTCGAGAAGAAGCTCGGAAGTAGGTCGGAAGAAGAACTCGAGCCACGCTACCACCCATGACTCAGTTCTTGGAAGTGTTCGAGCCACTTCCCTGGAAGCTGGTAGGGATGTATCTCTGCATCGCAGGCGGAATCTGTCTGCTTGAGGGGCGCCCCAGCCCGCCTTATATTGGCTGGCATGCCTTGGGTTACAAGTTAGTTTCCATCTATCCTAGTTGGTTACAACAGGGAAATCTTATCTGAGCTAGAATGTCTTGTCTTGTACACCAAGTATCTTTACGTCTTTGGGCCCACATGTCAGGTCGGGCAGGTCCCACTGATAGGTCAGCGGGTCTTCTGGTAGGTCGGGCCCACCTGTCGGGGACGGCTGAGACCTTGGTCGGTGGGGACCCAGGGGTACCCGTGTCTCTCAGTCGGGATCGCAAGGCTTGCGTCGAGGCTAAGCGAAGTGCGGTCGCTTGGCATCCGTCCGATGATGTTATGACGACATTTTCCCTAAGTGCCCTTGGTGGGCGTGTATCCTAGTTTATGTAATAGGGGTAGTTTCGTCTTTTGGCTAGCCTCTATATAACCCAAGTGGTGAGAGGATGGCAGCCAGCTCTTGGAACCCTAGCTCATTTTCTCTTTGCTATTTTCCTTCCTATTTTCCTTAGGATTTCTAGGACTAGCTTGAGAGCTTCATGGTGAGATCTTGTGAGAGGGAAGGATGATCGGGCAGAAGCAAGACCTTGTATGAACTTTCATGGTATGTATAGATGATTCGGCGTGGTTCCTCAAGGCTTGTTTGTGTTCTTCCCGTTTTCCCTTTTTGGTGATTTTCGTAGCCTTTTCTTGGAATTTCTGTGGAGAAGTTTTGGGAGTGTTTCTTTAAGGGATTCTTGTTGGATGTCACATATGAGGACCTTGTGCCTCCTTGCTTTGTGATCTTGCTCCAACAAACCCTCTGAAATGGCTTCAATTTGGTGGTTTTCGGTGGACTTGGAAAGGTGTTCTTGAGGGTTGACTTCCAATTCCTCTTGATTAGATAAGTTCTGGGGACCTAGCTTCTAGCCAAAGGTAGCCCACGAGGTACCCCAGCTATCCCCAAAGTCTCACTTGAATCTGTGGAACGAATCGGGAGATCGATCGAGGTGAAGGTTGGGTTTTTCCCGCGAGCTGAGTTCTTCTCGACTGCCCAGGCAAAACAGGCCTGACCGGTTTCCCAAACCGGTCTGACCGGTTTAGCCCTAGTGGGCTGCCGAGAAGAGTTTTTGAACAGGAGAGTCTCGTTCATGCTATGGCTTTTCTTGTTCAAAGGTTGAAGGGTTCTTGAGGTGTTTTGGCTAGGTTTGGTCTCAAAGGTCTTTTGGAGATTTCCTGGACAAAAGGGGATTTCCTGGACAAAATCGGCCTAACTGGTTTGCTAAATCGACCTAATCGGTTTCCCCTGCCTGTGAGAGGCTAAGTCTCAGAAGGTCAGTCTGACCGGTTTCAGAAATCGGTCTGACCGGTTTTGCTTCCAGCAGTTGTTTCGAGTTATTTTCCGCTCCGTGTTTTGTGTTGTTGTTGTTGTTGGTTGAATCTTGCTCCTAGGTCCAGTAGCACTTCAGTGGCTACGTGGATTTGGTAAGAGAAGTTTGCGGAGGTGCCCAAGTGATTTTGGGTTCACAGGCCGAATTCTTGAGTAGAATTTTTATCAGGTCCCCTTCACTCCCCCCTCTCTGGTTTGCCGTTCCGGTCCTTCATTGGGACAAGATTCCACCTAGTACTTGAAGTGCAACGCCCGTTGTCCATCCACCGTGTCGTCTAGATTTTTATCTCCTAGCGGCCTCGCGTCCCTCTCCCCTGTTCTCTCTCACACTCCCTCGTCTCTCCTCTCTTCTTTCCCCTCCTCTCAAATATCATCTCACATCTTCCTCTCTCATTTCTCTCTAGATCGAGCACGCGCATGGCGGCCTCGGTGTGAGGGTGGCTTGCCCCAGTGACGCGGGCGCAACCTACCTCGGCGCGCGGGCGCGGCCGACGCGGCGAGACGCCGTCGCGACCGGGCGGGCGTAGCCCGGCCGGCCGTCCAGCGCGAGTGCATGGACCATGCCAGCGCGGGTAGAGATTCTTCACCTTTCCCTACCTTCTTTTGTTTATCTTAGCACAAATTCATTCTTGATATATTCTTGTGATTTTTGATGGATTTGTTGTATAAGATTTGTAGATATGTAATTGTGAATATGAGATTGTAGATATGTGATTGTGAATGTGTGATTGAGAATATGTGTGATTGTGGATTCATGTTGTGATTGATAATTGATTGAGAAGAGCGGGAAGAGAAAAATAAGAAAATAAGAAAATGAGGAATGAAAGATACCGAAGGGGAAGGGGACCGACAGAGACGGAAGGGCACGGACAGCGGCAACTGGAACCATCTTTAGTACCGAGTGAGACACCTGGTACTAACTAATGCCTCCCTCCCATTAGTACCGGAGAACAATATTGGTTCAATACCTGATACTAATGGGGGTTTGGAGCCGGTACTGTGACAACGTTTCCTCCCGTGTGCCAACAACATAACTCTTCTAAAGTATGGATTACTTTTGGCGGCCTTCCAAAAAGTGTACAGTTCCTTGAAAATTTCCTAATATACATCTTGATATAGTGAAACATACATATATCAGTCAGTTCCAAATATGTGTTTATAGTTAAGGCCAATACAAAATATTCTAAAATAATATCAGTCATCAAACTTGAGCATATATCAGCCATCAAATCGGGGTGCTTTTTTCCCTTCATTTTTTGTTAAGAGAAGCCAACATCAGCATATAAACACACAACACATATGCGTTTGCTGGGGAAATAAATTCCCCCGTGAGAGACTCAAATTTGATTTCCCTAGGAATCGAACCTGCGCTGGCTAGTCCACACACAGTGAGAGACTCAAATTCGATTTCCCTAGGAATCGAACCTGTTCTATCTAGTCCACACACCGGCGGAGCTTCCCTTCCTTTTTTGTTAAGAGAAGCCAACATATCTAGTGGAAACCGACCTCTTCATGCAAAATATGGAAACTTAAATCTGAGTCACACGATCTTGATCCAAGGGGGAGCTCATGGGAGGTGGAAGGGGTGATTTGCAAAATTCATGGGAGGTGGGAGGTGTAATTTGCAAAGGTGGTTTTGCAAATCACTCCTCCCACCTCCTCTAAGCGCCCCGTTGGATCAAGATCGTGTGACTCAGATTGAAGTTTCTATAGTTTGCATGGTGAGGTTGGTTTCCACCTGATATGTTGCCGATATATATGTGTGTGTGACCGTGGGGTGACAATTTTCCAAGTGAAGGGTATTAAAATATGCATGTTTAAATTTGTGGAAAGTCAAATCGGCATTAACATGTAATAACTTAATATATTTTCTTGTGAATCAGATACATGTAGATATTTTAAAAATATGAATATGTACTAGTATTAATTTTTGTATACTGTGTGGATATAAACACACAACACAAGAATACAGCAATCATCATGCAGACCCAATTATTCATACTCCGAACAACCAAACACTGAAGATGTCGTCGTCTATGCAAAGCTGAACACTGGAGAAAGGAAAGAGTCCAACCTACTAATAAAATCTTTAAAGAAACCCCCAACGTGTACGAACACCATGTCCTGGTACTGTAACAGCTAGCAGCACACTCCATTAACACCGCTCATAGATAGTGCATCAACTAATAATTCACCAATCCCTTCCTGCCAGCACGATCAGAAGCACAAGGTGGGACGCCACGGCCGCCGCTCATGGCCGGCGACGCCGTGATCCTGGGGGAGCCAACGTTGCTGGTAGTCGGTCGGCGACGACGGCGGTGATGACCGCCTCCTGATGCCCTGGCTCAGCCAGCTGATCCAACCTCCGGCAGGCCAGATGGAAGATGATGACTTGCCTTTACTGAACTTGTTGGCCTTGGTCTGGGACCTGGACTGGTAGGACGGTGGCGGCGAGATCGGCGGCACGAAGCTTGCGGCGCCGGAGGCCGGTATGACGGAGCTCTTGGGCGTGCCCGGCTTGGACTCCCACAAGAAGGGCACGGTGCCGGCGCCGAGGCTGTAGTAAACCCTGAAGGACGCGTTGGCCACGTTTGAGCGATCCCTTGACAGGGTCCTCGAGCTGAATAGCTTGGGCCCTTCTTGCTTATTGCCGGAACTCATCATCTCCTCATATGAGAGAGAAAGAAGAGAGATGCTTGGCTCTTTGCAAAGTTTGCCTACAGGAAGTTGCGGCGAGCAAAGGTGTGTGGCACAACGCGTACACAATTGAATGAGGGATGTGATTGCGAGTGAGAGGGGAGGGTGTGAAGTGTGTGTATATATGGGTCCGTTGATTCGATTGGGATGGCTTTTTTGGTTGGCTTGAAGCTCAAGAGAGAGAAGAGTACTGGAACAGAAAGTTATGTGTTGTGTGGAGCCTGTCAAAAAGAAAATTGTGTTTGCGGTGTGGGGGCCTTTGGGGGTGCCAATTAATTATGTTGAGCTTATTAGGTGATAATGACCATGATTAATGGTGTGCATTATTGTTAGGCTAAAAATGGTGTACCGTTGTTTATGGTTGTATGGAGAAGTACCATGTTGGATCCAACAGGAAATGAGAGGGGAGAGATTAATGAGAGGGGAAGAGGCGACCCCCAACTATTAAGGGGGAAAAGGCTAAAATGTGCTCTACCTTATCTATTCATTCACATATTGGGAGTGTTCACAACGGATTGGTAAAAAAATGGTCCATCCTCTGTCACCATTTAATTTGAGATAATTTTGTAAACCCTCCTATTATTTACTTGGCATAGTATGGAGTGCATGTCATTTTCTTTAAAAAAATGATTGACACCAAAAGTATATATGTGTATACATTGTTTATGTATATTCACCAAATGAAAATTGATAATAGTATATTTCCGTCAAAGTGGTACTGTATTATATTGTAATATTTTGATATTTTTTTGACATAATTAGGCATGTAACTGAAGAGCACAGGGTGAAATTCTCCTACCGACCCGTGAAGAAGAAAAGTGGAGTAAGTACGAGGGAGCAAATAGGAGGACTGTACTCACATCAACTAGTAGCTGCCTTAACCAAATCCCAACATGATTGTGTCATCTTACCTATTGATATTGCAAATTAGCGTACTAATAAAAGAATTAAAAATAAGAGGTGTAGTGACAAATGTCCACCTAAATCTCCAATGTGCGTATATATAAACTTAACCGCCCGATGTTTCCCCGCCAAGAAAAGAATTTTGGAATCTTTCGACGAAAGATCATAAAGGTACACACGAATTGAGCTCGCAACTACTTACCCTCTCCCAACATGCATCCATGAATGAAGTACTAGGACAGGGCACTTTAGTTTTTGTTCTTTAGGACCTTTTCCAAAAGCAGGTCTTTTGCAACAGGATTAGAGGCAATATAATACCTTTGTTTTGCTTTATGATGCTTTGTTGTCTGGTGCCATGGTTTTTGTTTCGGCTTCGCAGAAACAGGGAATGGATCGGAGAGAGTAGTTGAACGCTGAACCAAGTGGCTTGTACATAACCGGGTGACTTTCAAAATGGCGGTCATAGATTGTGTACCGATGATATGCGGTAAAGTACTATATGGTCGGTACAAGTTCAACTTCTTCCTTTTTGATCTCCCTACTACCAGATTGAAATATTCTTCAAAATCTAGGAAAGCCTACTCATATTTAAGCACCACTATATTGTTGAAGCTTGCTAATCACAGAAGAGTGTAAAATTTAAAAGGTTTAGACATGTAGATCACAACAACTCGGATAGTTTTAGCTAAGTCGTTCAAGAATCTGGCCACGTGATTGCCCACTGTCTGTGGTACAAATTAAAGGCCTATACAAGCAGTCGTAGGAATTCAAATTTACTTATTAGTTACAGCGACTTTCTAAACAAATTCATTGATATTACAGCATTCATTTCATCAGTTGTCCTCGTACACACATTGAATTGCAATGATGAACTTGAGATATTGCATTGTAATAATCCAGGCATCCAGCAAGTATAGAATAGTACCGAAAGCTGCATAGAAAAACAGTGGCGAAAAGCACTGCATGCCTACCAGAACCTTAGAAGCAAAATTTGCACGCAAAAAGGGCTGGAGATGCGAGCGAACACATGTAGTTTTGCGGTTTCAATTGACTGCCTTTTCGCAAGTCGTCGTCTCTGCCGGCCGGGCGGGTCTCACCAAATCTATCAAGAACTTGGAGTGTGCATCCAAAGCCAAGAATCGAAATAGTCCAAATGTCTTGGCTCACTTTTACGAGTCGGTCCGTTCACAAAGGCGATGCTAGTAGCTAGCTCGACAGGGCTATATATGTATACGTACGTTGCAAGTGCAGTGTCATTTCGTCGGACGTTTTCAGACAATGAGGTCATTAACTTCGATTCTGTCCAGATCAACCTACTAATTACACAAGCATTCACGTTAGCGACTGGCATGGTTTGTCTGTACGTGTTTGTAAACTTGAGCTTCTAAGAGATCTTTTGCCAAGCTAAGGGAAGAGACCGTACTTGTAGTACTACAAAGATCATGAGATTACTGAGATTATTGTTATTGTGTGCATTTGATTGACCAGATCTTGTTAGCAGTCAAACAGGCACGAAATTGTCGTGGATTAGTTCAGCAACTTTAGGCCACTTGCTTCCAATAAGTTGCTGGCGCCTTGGATGGATTTATAAATTAAAAGCTAAGTGCTCCAGTTGCTAAAATACAGCTACCGATACTTCAAGTGCACCTGCTGCCTTGTTGGGTCAGTTATTGACAGAGCTAGATGCATGCCCATACGTGTCATCTGTATGTCAAGAACAATTTTTCTTCATGAGTTATTTGAAAATGTATACACTACTCCAATCTCGAATATATGTCATTTTTTTATTGAATTAATGGAACTCCAATTGTATTACTCCCTCCCCCTTTCCAAATTATAGCTCGTCTGTCTGACTTTTGTAACTTCAAGTTTGACCGCTCGTCTTATTCAAAAAATTTGTGCAAACATAATCAAATTTAAGTTATTCTTGAAGAATTTTTATTAGTAAAACAAGTCACAACAAAAAATGTGATATTTTGCACATTTTTATGAATAAATGAGTGGTCAAATTTGGGGTTAGAAAAGTCAAACCTATAAATTAGAACGAACGAGGAGAGTGTTCTATAAAATAATTCTATTGGAAACAAGAAATGGTGTGGACTCCAGGCAATTATTCAGCACAAAATAACATGCGGTTGATTGCATTGCACACACATATATATAGGCGGCACAAAGACGTACCAATTAATCCTTGTATAGAAAGCTGCTGATGACAAAGACAACAGATTAGCTATATATATAGTGTACTGTTTGTAGAAAAGCTGCTAACATGACATGCAAACAATGATCAGATTGCTTCGTCTATAATCATCCGAGTCATCAGTAGTCCCCAATCTACATCTCCTATACTCGATCAGGCCAGGTGATTCATCAGCAGGCCACCACTCATCTCACTCAACGCTAGCTAGCTTTCTGGAATGAATCGAATGCCTATCACCAGCTTTAATTTGCCGACGATGAGCTAGCTACACGTGCATCTATCACTAGTAGCTTTGCCATCCTCTCAATGCAACTTCGTCTGTTGGAAAGTCACCGAAACTCCTTTTCTTCCGTATAACTTCGATCAAATTTTGTTTCTTTTGGCAAATTAAAGCGTAGCTTCGACATTTTCGACATGACATGTTCTGATGACACTCGAATATCACCTTAATTGTATTTAGTGTGCCCAACCTCAAATTCGAACTTAAAGTCAAAGATCAACCTCGAAATAAATTAACGTCAAAACTTTTGGACAGGGACTGTTTTTTCCTCCCGAGAAAATCTTTGAACTTGTCAGCAGGGAGTTATTGGTGCTATCCTATCACGCTGAAAATCAGCGCTAGCTAGAGAATAGAGATTCGACACTCTGGGATCAACTGTGGGGGGGGTTGGTTGTTAGCACGTCGTCGGCGTCGTGGGTGTCGCGGGGAACAAGCGTACGTACGTGATGCCTGCAACAGCAGCAAAGCGCGATCACCATTCACCACCGGCGGCGTCGCTGTGCCGTAAAACACGTACGCGCGCGACGCATGACATGCCTTCCTCTTCAATTCTAACACGCGTGGATATGCGTAGCAAAGCAATTCTAACACGTGGAGTCCCCTCTTCTATTCCTTTTTTTTTTTTTTTGCCCCCTTCTGGGATGGAAGAAAACTTCTTCTCTTGCTTGCTAGCTTATTGGGAATGCGTAGCAAAGCAAGGAGCCAGATATGCACATGCATGAATGGACAGATATGGAGATGGATGATGGATGTTTTTAGCGTGGGAATGTGCATGCGTGCTTCAAGTAATTTCTAGCGTGTGTAGTAGCTAATAAGCACATGATCAACTGTGAGGTGCTTGCTCTCCAAATGTTTCTGATGAAAAGTGTTGTTAAGCGTTAACTATAGTTTCTTTAATCACAAAGGCAGCGTGCTTGCCAACTTTTTTTTCCTTTTTCAAGAAGACGTTTAAACACTACTAGAGAATCAACTTTTGGTTCAAGACTTTAGTCTCAGGTGAATTTTGGAGTGGGGACTAAAGGTATTGGATCGAGGTCGCTTCGAATGCACCGCCCCTTTAGTCCCGATTGGTAATACCAACCAGACTAAAGGTTCTACGTCCAATAGCTAATGCAGCAACAACCATTGGCGTGAGTCTATAGTCTAGGGTGGTGTTTCCACCATAAACTAAAGGCTCCCCTTTAGTTAAGGATGGAAACGGATCGGATTCGCATAGAATCGAATTCGAATAACACTTTTTACCACATTTTTACTCAAATACAAATAAAAATACGGATTCTAATGTTTTCGAATATGAATACAAACCGGATGTCTCAAATTCGAAAACCCATTCGGATATCTACTCGATTTGGAAGACAACATTTACCAATTTTCTTTATTGGAATTTACAATTACAAAATCATGTAAAGACTAAAATATTAGTACTAATCGAGATCGCTCATTAAGAATATCACATTCATCCATATTTATTTTAATAATTAATCATATAATAAATAAAACTATTGATAAATATATTTTAAATACATATACACATTTATCAAACAAATAATAAAAAATACACGAAAAATATTTCCATCAGTACATAAATAAAATAGAGATTTAACATTAAATTTTATATTAATGTATTTTTATTGTAAAAAATAATGATATTTGTCATTAAATTTAGATATAACATTTAAATTGATTTGTAGATGCAATATTTTTTATATTAAAATTAATGTCACAATTATTAGTTATGGATATAATTTTTTCAATTATACGCTATCATTATTAGTATTCCATTGAGCATAATTTGTCATTAGTTATAGACATAACTTACAGTTTTATATAGCTAAATACGGATAGTGCCGAATACGCATGGAATCGGACAGAGAAAAATCAACAAAAACGAATTCGGATGTATCCACTTTACTACCACATTTGAATTCGAATACAAATACGTATATCCATATTTAGTTTTAGCGGATACAAATATCGGATGATTCGAATTCCATTTCCATATTTCCATACCTACCTTTACTCTCAGGTGGACACGACCCTAGACTAAAGCGTCTCCCGTCCACCGACACCCCGTCCCTCGGCCCCACTCTCTCCCTTTATCTTTCTCTCTCTTCTTTTCCTATCGCTGGTCCACTCATTCTTATCTCATCTTCCTCTCTCTGGTCTATCTCATCTCTCTTTCTCTCCTCCCATTCGCGGGTGGCCGGGATGCACGGCACGTGTCCCTAGCGTAGGGTGTGGGCTCGGATGGAGGCCATGTCGTGCGTGAGGACGGACCTTGGTCGACGGAGCACTGGAGCCATGGTGAGGGCCACGGACAAAGCCTCAGTCGTCAAAGCACCAGAGCCACAACGAGGGACGCGGACAGACCTCGGTCGGCGGGGCCAGTAGGTGTCGGAGCCACAAGCGTGGGCGCAGATGCGGACGACCGGAGCTGGCGACGTGGCTGCTGGCAAGCGTGTGCGGCCCCTACACGGCACGACTGCCAAAAGACGCACGGGCGCTCGCCCTCTCTACTTCTAGCGCGGTACCGTTCGTGATTTTGTGTGAATTTTTTTCCTGATTTTGCATGTGATTCGAAGTAAATCTCAATGAAATTGAAGTATTTTGTTGGTTAGTGTGTTGTGAATCGAATCAAACTTGTGATATTTATGCGAGGGTGAAATTGATTGATATATTTATGTGATGGTTATTATGTGATGAACTGTGAGATCAAATCGTACTTCTTGTTTGTGGTGTTCTTGTCCATTGTTATCAACGGCGGCAGAGCTGGAGGGCACCTGCAGCCACGGTGTCTTTTTTAAAAGAAAAAACCTTTAGTCCCGATCCGTAATACCAAATGGGACTTTTAAGAGTTTCACATCAATCAGCAACATAAGAACTTATTCAGTGTTTCAATAGTATTCAAAAGCCATGCATGCATGGAGTAGCAGTAGCATAATCTTTAGACGGCTGAAAATTAAATTGGGAAGCTAAGCCCCCTTTTTCTTTTTTGTCTTTTCTTCTTGTGTGGTCAATTAGTAGGGAAACTGTTTTTTCACTGTTTGGGGTATGAGTGTTTAAGTTTGGTGGGAGAAAGCGTTGTCTGCTTGGATCGGAGATGATGTGTTAGGTTTGGATCCGATGTCGTCGTGGCGTGTGGCGTGTGACGTGTGCAGCAGATGGATATGGGCTGGGCAACATCACCAACTGTATTTCCATTCCATGGGAAATTGGTTGAAAGGAGAGAGGGCGTCGATTGTCTTGGTCCCTTCATCCTTTGCTTCTCGAATTAACGGTTATATCCAACAAGGCAACAATGGCTCGGAAAATGGTATACGTGCCAATGTGGCAGCAGGATCAATCAGTTAGTGGAATCACTGCCGGAACTCTTAATTTGCCGTGTGTTTATTATCAAGCACATGGTAAAGAGTTACTTTGCCGCAAGCTTTTGTATAAGACACATGGCAAAGATCACGGTTGAAAGAGCTACAACCAACGTCGGCAAGCTTGGTGGTGTCGTGCCCCTCCTTAGTCCTTACATCTGTGACAGTGGCATGGTGTGGTGGCTAGGGATGGCAATTTGCTCGCGGACCCGGATATCTGCGGATACCCGGCCCGACGAGGAAGGGTATGATTATGAGTATGAAACTTCACCCGCGGATAACTTAGACCGTCTCCAGCAGCTACCGCAAACTCTCCCCTGTGCGCAAAATGAAGAAGGAACCGATATTGTTGCTGCTCCAGCAGTAGGCGCAAATGATGCTGCAAAATGCGGCAGACGCTCCCCGCACACGCATACTTGGGGAAACTGAGTGTTTCTCTCTCCTTTCTTCATTCCAACGACCCCCGCCTCCTCCTTCCCACGCCGTGCTGCCTCTCCTCCCTCGGTGCCTCCTCCTCCTCCCAGTTGCCCCCTTCCTCTTTCCCCAGCCGGCTAGCCACCTCCTTCCGGCTGTCTCGTGCAGCTCCTCTCTGAGAACGAAGCAGTCTCCCTCACGCACGGCAGGCCGCCGGCGAGGGAGCTCCGCGCGCGCGCGGGGTCGACGCTCCGCCTCCGCCATCTCCTCGAGGAAGGCGCCACGGCGGCGTCGATCTCGGTGTGCGGCGGCGACGGCATCCGGGCGCGCGGAGAGCGGCGGCGAGAGGTGGCTCGGCCACGGATCCGGTCGGTGGTGAGCCCGCCCCCACCCCCCACCGCGCCACCGCCGGAGCCGTTGAGCCGGCGGCGGACCCGAGGTCGAGATGGATCCGGCGGCGCCTCTTCCTCCCCCGGCGGTTGCCTCCTCCTCCACCCTCGGCATCCTCCTCCACAGCGCCGGAGGCAGCTCGACGGCGTTGAAAGGCGAGCATGGGCCGACCTCCCGATCCGGCGGCAGCAGGGCTCCATGGCACGAGGTGGAGGCGGCTCGGTGGCAACGGCAAGCTGCTCGACCTCCACCGCAAGACCCCGCGAGCTGGGCGGGCGGAGGCGGAGGCACTCGCGAGCTCCCGGCGACTGGGCGGCGAGCACGAGCTCCCTCCCTCCTTCTGCGTTACTTGCCGAAGGGGGCGTCGGCGTGGTGGGTGTTGGCCGCTTTGTCGTTGGCCACCCCGCCTCGGCCTCCTTCTTCCCTCTGCGATGGGAGCTCCTCCGCGTGGTGGGTGACGGCCGCCCGACATCCCCATCTCCGCCTCGCCTCGACCTCCACCTTCCCTCGGCGACGGCATCGCCCTCTTCCTTCCTTCCCCGACTTCCGACCACACGCGGGAGCCAACTACCGCGGGGCGATGCGCGAGGGGAAGCGCTCCACTGCTGCAGAACTTCCTCCTTTGTGCGACGGGATGGTCTGCATACAGGTCTTTTTTGCAGATCGGCGACGGGAACCTGCTGGAGTCAGTCTTATTTACCTGCTTGTTGCGCACCAACTCAGGAACACGAGCAGCACCTCAACCACTGGCGGAGCTATGCCTTGACCAAGGTGGGCCATGGCCCCCCTTCTTTAACACTTACCTCACTGCATATTGGTTGTTTGCTTTGCATTATTGCAACTGCAAGTCTGTAACTAACCATATAGAGAAGAACAACACAGGATAACTAGCGTATTCAGAGGTCAAAGAGGATAAAACAACAACCAACATACTGCAAACGAGTCAAACAATAGTACTCGATCCCTCGAACCAGTCAAGCATCATATTAATCAAAGTTGTGTGTAAGCAGGTGATATGACGAGGCAACACTATGTGTCCTGTAATTACTGTAGCACTGTCCCCTGGTTGGGTCCACTCCTAGCTCTGCCACTGACCTCACCCTCCGCAGCGCGCCCCGACATCGACGCTAACACCTCCTTAGCTTCTGCCTCCTATCCGCCACTCCATTGAGGTGCCGCTCCTATATATATATTGTGTCTACATTCATAATAAAGTGAATGTACGTAGAAAAGCTAGAATGACAAGTATTTTGCTTTTTTCTTTTTTTTTTTTGTGCTCTGGAGTCTGGACTCAATGAACAATACGCAGATATGCTGATCCAAGATAAAAGTGATAAAAGACAAATAATTAGTGTATATATAACACTATTATTCTGCTAACAGGACAGTACAACCAATTTATAAAGTAGAATCTAGTTGGATGTATAGCCAGGGTTCCACATAATTATAGCAATGGATTAATAAATAAATAACGAATACTCCAAGGTAGATGGTTCAAGTCACTCATCACATTAGGAAAAAAGACTATTTTTTTCTACCAGCCGAGGCAAGTCCTAATAACAACAAAAAGAAAAGAAAGAGAAAAAAATTCTGTACACGCTGCTGCAGGACCAGGAGAACAAGTAGGATTGCAGCAAGTCTGGAGATCGATCTGGCTCTGCACTCTAATCTGGCTACCACCACCAAGGAACACCTACAGTACAAAATGAAATGTCCACCGGAAATGCAATTGCTCTTACTAAGTCTCTACCAGGTACCAACCATCCCACATCCACGATCCATCCACCCCATTCATCCGATGCTCGAGTCGCTGTGTTCATTCCCATCAGGAGTCCTAGGACTGAGACCTCGCGGACAGTCCCGACTCTCTTCGATCACTGCTTATCTCGAACTCGCTTGAGCTTGCCTTGGACTCGTTGTCTGCATTGCTGCTGTGGCCCCTTCGGCTCCGACGGTCCTTCACAGGGTTAAAAATACAAGATTCAGAATTATTGCACAAGAATGGTTGTATCACGGCACAGGGGGTCTGAGGAGAAGTAAAACCTCTCGCGACGGGACATCTTCTGCCTCGAGCATACGAACAACCTGACCCATAGTGGGTCTTTTCTCAGCATCTGGGTCAACACACCGCAACGCCACAAGAAGAGCACGCTTCAGAGCCCGAATGGCTGGTTTCAACTCCATGTCCGGATCCACTACTTCCTCAGCTCTTCTCGTGCCAACCATCATTTTGAGCCACTCAACCAGATGGACCTGCAACCATGTTATAGCTTATTAACATTCTGTGCTGAAAGAAGTAGTGGATCCAGACAAGGCTACTAGGCAAAAAAACTTGCTATAGCGGTTACCAGGCAAAAATGCAAGACATCTGTAAACCTGAAATATAGTGTCTCCCTACTAGTCGATAGATGCTATTTTCCCATGAAACAAAAGGTCACAGGTAAGTGCTGCTTCACCATACATGACATGACAGTACATGCTCACCTCATTAGCAGGTCGAGCATAGTCAACCGGATCCCTCCCAGTCACTGCTTCCAGTAGTAGCACCCCAAAACTGTAGACATCACTTCTCTCATTTAACAGACCTGTGTTTGCATATTCAGGGGCCACATACCTGAAGTAGTAACAAAATAAAAGATGGATAATTTTTCCATGTGAAGCTCCATAAACCTAATTGCCCCTAAAACATGAAAACGAAACTCTTGACATGTAAATTTTCCTACAAGAATATGGCATGTTTCAATTAGTGTACTACAAAAATGAAAGAATAACAAGCAAACAACATACCCGAAAGTTCCCATAACTCGAGTTGTGATATGGCTCTTCCCTGCACCCAGGAGCTTGGCCAATCCGAAATCAGAAAGCTTGCCGTTGAATTCTTCATCAATTAGAATATTACTTGATTTGATATCACGGTGAACAACTTTTGGTTCTATGGCTTCATGTAAGTAAGCAAGTCTGCATATCACCAATTATTAACAAAATTTTTCCTTAAATAACTAAGCAAATGCATAACAGAAAAGGCAAAGTCATAAGTGGTTCATCTCTTACGCCTTAGCAATTCCAAGAACGATTTTCATCCTGGCTTCCCAAGTAAGAACACCGTGTTGACGCATGGCACCATGAAGCCACTGTTCTAAATTCCCATTATTCACGTACTCATACACAAGCATCCTGGAGTAAGTGGATATAATGAGAACACTCAAATAGATGAAAAAACGGTATATAGCAAATGAAACAGATAGATTTTCATAGTTCACATTCACAACTTCAAGTGTTCCAAGGGACTACATTTCGATGGAGAATGCAAAATAAATGTTAACAACATCAAGGCTTTTTTCAGTACTAAAACAAAAAATCAAGTGTTCTCATAGAAAAATGTCTAACTACCGAGAATCACAGGTCACTGCTAACAGCTGAAACCAAGGACAGGAGAGTGATTCTTCTGCCTTCAATTCACATAAACTGAATAAAAAGATTGTTATTTACAATAGTTATCAGCTCATTGCCATAAAAATACATTTTATTTTGTTTTATGCGAGCTGGAAAAGCATATACACCATTAGAAGGCATGGCAACTTGATTCTTTTACTTAATATAAGATCTGAAGCTAAAATTAAAGAGTCAAAATGAGAATTTTCTTTCAAAAAAAAAAGAAATCAGGATATCACAACTTTAGTTGTAAAAATCCATGTAACATGTGGTAGCAAGTAGTACAGTGTGGCAATATGCAACGATTAACTGGGCGGCCTGGGCATGTAGATATGACGCTGCCAAGACATCATGACTCCTATCACCCACACAACACAGAGTTTAGTTCGTCGATTCCAGGCCTAAGGCTGGCAGCAATCACCGGTGTGGCCTCACTAATCTGATTAGAAGCCTTTCAATTGAGTAAAACCAACACTAACATTGAGTGTCGATGCAAAATTGTCAGTTTGGGACACATTGATGAAGGAGACGGTCCATGTCCTATTAATTTGTCGGCTTGTGTTGATAGTGACTGGAGCAGCAATACAGACAAGATGGCACGGGCTACCTTCATGCATCTCAATTGCCAGACAGGATGTTCTATTGGCATTGATCCACCTCTATTTTAAATTATCTATTTTTCTTATCTACCAAATTAGTTTCCTTGGAGCAAATTCTCATGGATTTGCTCTTTGATTCATTGATTTTTGTCGTGTCCACAGGGTGCATTAATATAAAAGCATACATAATTCCATGATTCCAGGTCAAAATATTTTAATACCACAAAAGAATCAGCGGGCCCCCAAAAAAATCCAATGAAGAATACAGCTGTCAGTGCTTTCTATATATGCACAATTTGCTTGGCTGATTGTTATTTCTGTGGTACGACGTAATCTCTGCGTGAAGCCCTGTCATACTTTGAGCCCAGTGGTAGAATTAACAACAAGACATGGACTGAGTGTAGGAAGAAGGCACATAAGACACCAGAATGACGGGCACTGAGTGGGAGAAACAGAGCAAACAGGGAAACTAGGCAGTGATAAACTAGCAGGCTGGGCCAGCATTGTCATACTTTGCAAATCAGTTTGTCAATAGTACTATAGAGGCAATCCCCCATGGTTGTTATCTGATGGATAAAGTCATCCTATTAGAGAACACGCATTCTCAAAGTTGACGAAGTGTTAGATTTTGTGAGGGTATAAAGTTCAAGATTCTATAACGAACCTAGAGTGAAATTATATATGAACCAGTAGTCATTCTATTCAAGTACATCTATATCATAGCTGAGAAAAAGAGCTAGCCAAAAAGTCAGTGTAATTAATCAGAAATTAGCTTCACCTGTGGATTCCCTCAACGCAATATCCTAGAAGGCGGACAAGATTCTTATGCCGTACATGTCCAATTGCCTCAACTTCAACCCTGAATTCCTTTTCTGCTTGGCCCCTGCAGTGACACATAAAACACTCTGAATATGTTGAGCCCATGAAAGAGAGCAGAACATTATTTCAAGTTCTATGTGGAAGGCGCCCTTTAGGTAAAAATAAGATTCAGAGGGTTCATACATGTTATTAAGAAGCTTCTTTATTGCAACATCAGTCCCATTTATGAGCCGGCCGCGGTAAACCACTCCATATCCACCTTCCCCGATGATATTCTCCTTTGAAAACCGATTCGTTGAATGCTCCAAATCCCTCAAGGTAAACCAATGGCCCCAACCCAGATGCGAGAACTCCGGGAGACCAACAAGCGGAGATGCAGAGACGGTCGCATACTGAGGATACTGCCTCCTAGCATTACCAGAGCTGCCCTCATCACCAGAATACGAACTCCCAGCCCTTTCGCAGTGGTACGCGGAGCTGCATTGGCTCAGATTATCGGCGTCACTCGACTTGCTCCTGACCAGGTGCGCCAGCATTTTCCCCGAATCCTTCTCGCAGTGCTTCTCCTGCACCGCCAATGCGAGCGCTTGGCTCTCTTGCACTTGGAAGCTCTGAACCACAGCATGCTCACGCACTTCGTCCACCGCAATCTCCTTGGAGACGTCCGGAATCTGAGACACCGGAATCTTGTCGGACGACTTGCTCGGCTTCCTCCTGTGCACGGACCAGAAGCACAGGAAGCCGAGGATAAGCAAGATTAGCACCCAGATACAGATGCCAATCACAATCCATAGCCTCAGGCCGAACGGCGGCGTCCTGGAAGATAGCTCGGCTCTCAAGATTTCGCCGGCGGACATCTTTATTCCTCAGAAACCCTGCGCAGCAGCATCAGTAAATGCGATGTTAGATTAGCACTTCACCAATAAAGAAGGAAATGGAGACAAGCTGAAACCAATATAAGAGCAAGCCGTAATTTCTGAAAAAAAAATCGAAGCTCCTACTAGTAGGTATTTACTTGCAGTCGGGTCAGATTCCGAAAGGAACCGAAGGGATTGAGGCGCTGGATTTCCCACTGGAGGAAGCGAAGGGGAGGCGCCCGCGTACCTGGTGGATGCTCGTCGCCAGCGAAGAGCCTGACGAAGACCTGGGCGAAGGGCGCGGCGCTCGCCCAGTCCGCCGCCGCCGCCGCCACTAGGAATGGGAAGCCCCACTAGAGAAGGGAGTGAGAGTGAACGGGAGATAGGGAAAAGGAGAGGAGGGCTGGCTGAACGCGGACAAAAGCCGAGCATCCCTCCCTCTGCCGTTGCCAGGCAATGGTAACGTGTGACGTTCTCCCCATCCAGGCCATCCACATCTAGATCAACGGCTATGGAGGCATCAGCCGTCAAACTTTGAGCTAACTGAAGATGATATGTTTCTCATACGATCGATATGATTGACCTTTCTTTTAGGCTTGATGTAGGATGTAGCCACTGTAATTGTGCACATTTGCTCTCTTTAACGCGGGTTTTTATTTCAAGAGTTAGAAAAATACCATCAATCAATAAGTTGGGTTAACTGTGGCAGATAGAACACCGCTAGCCACACGTCACACAGGATTACCAAATGGACTGAGTCGGGACCAGAATATGGCAATGTGATTTATAATGAAGAAACGAACAACAATGAGAGATAGTCGAAGATGGTAAGAGATAAGAAATGGCATCAACTTCGTCAACATGGGGCGGAGATGAACTGGCATGAAAAAAGGTTAATCAGCACCGAGGGGATGAAGGCAATGTTAGGATGGATGGGCAGGAAGGCCTGATAGAAGGGGGGAAATCACATGATAGAAAGAGGCAAAGTCATATCGGTTGAATTGTGAGGTAATATGACAAAATAGTTGTACAAAGAAATTAAGGATGGTCAACGAAATGGCAGCCAATTTTGGATGTTCTTCTAACCACCATTATTTTTCCTAACTATTTATGAAACATATTTCATGTATTGAAAATGCATATACATATCGGTCATATATTTACAAGTCAAATTCACAACACATTTAACTAACATCCATATAAGTATTTTAATAATTTTTAATATAAATGGAAAAAATTAGGAGCTATTTGGATGTCGGTCACACCTCGCCACCGCTACAGCACTCACGCCATGCAATAGTGCTGCCACACTACAGTCAACAGTGGGAGTTGTGGTTTTGTGTGACGTCAGAAAAGTTCGCCACGGTCTATGCAGGGGCATCTGTGGTGTGGCTAGTTGCGGCGAACAACCAAGCAACCCCTTAACTCTTGCCACCCAAGTTCCAACTCAAATAGCCATTTAAGTGCTCGTATAAGGAGAAACAAAGTTGAGGTGTGAACAAAATATCGTATAAATCGAGCGTGGTAACATGCACCAGAAAGTCCAAAAGATTTTATATCCGGTTTCAAGTGGCCCGAGGTTAAACGTTTCGTGTATCTGTGGAAACTGAATATAACCGATGATGATATGTCTTCATATATCAAGTGGCTGAGGTGGATGGAGTTCAATGCTGGGTGCACGGAGCTATAAAAGTTGGGCTTTGCCGCAGGGATCATGACAGAGAGCGAGGGAAAAGGCTTTGGGCACCACAGGACGGACACAGGTCCACAGCTCTCGCCCACGTAGCGTGCTGGCTGCGTGCACGCAACCGACGCTCGCTCGCTCGGCTCGAGCATAAGACCAAACGGCCCACGCGCAGGTGGGGACCCACCGTACACTGTCTGAGAGGAGGGGCCACGCGCAGCGGAAATGACAAGAAGACCCATGCATGGTTCGCAACGGCTAGCTAGCTGCTCCCGGGCTTGACTTGACGTTGTTGGCTGGCTTTCTGGGCTCCTGGCTCGGCGGTCGGCTGGCTTTACATAGAGTTAGTTCATAATGAATCATTTGGGAAAATATGGAATGTGTAGGTTTTGTTGAGATGGGAAAGTTTGGTAAATTTCTACTGCCAGTAACAATGCATGTGTGGTACCCACGTGCTATATATTAATAGGCTGTATAAGAATAATGTACAGAAGGTCGTTGCTTTTGATATTTGTTGCGGTAGAATACATAAGGGCAAATTGCAAAACTGCCCTCGTTTTGGTTCTCAACTGCACGTTTGCCCCCATTTTTAAGACTTTGCACGTTTGCCCCTGTTTTTTGAATTCGAAACTAGCAGCTGCCCCTATTCTGTGAAATGAAGTTAACGTTGTTAACTGAAGGCTGAAAAGACAAATATACCCCTGGCATAAATGACCCCATATTCCATACGGACTTGCATATATGGATCATTTTTGGAGTTTATTTTAATCAAACAACAACATATGTTCAAGTAAATTAAATTAAACTTTTGCAACCTATACAGTTAAATAAACCACATGCATGTCCATATCACATACTCATATAGGCATGACAATACATAAAAGAGATCAATATTTAAAGCGAGGGACATAGTATTTCACAATGCAATGCCCAAATTATGGTGCGCAGTTGCATGGTCCAGACCCAGATCACATGTCTATATACATGTGCACATCACATTTGCTCACCAAAATAATGATACTACATGCCCAGATCACATTGTTTGCTCACCAAAATAATGATACTACATGCCCAGATCACATGTTTGGGTCACCAGGTCATATGCACATACACAGCATAGACCATATACAATGCATGACAAGTACTATTAGTACACAAGACAAAATAACTAGTCATTTCTAGGCATTGAAGTATTCAGCAAGCCTTGAGACACCTCTTGCTCTCCCTCTTCCTCTCCCCCTGCCAGATGGTGGCATGTCTCCTCCTTGACTTGCACTTCAAAATAATGGAGTAAAAATGTATCAGTAATTATGCATGGCAATATGGCATCATATAGATATGAAATCTGTACAGTTTAGAAGCACTTACTTGGATGATTCAACAGGTGATGACCTCCTATCTCTAGCTCTATCTCTACCTCGCCTTGTTGATGATGCATATTCAGTTGTAGGGTCACTGAATTCCTCCTCAGATGCATTATCTGAAGATAAGTGACTCCTCTTCTGTTTAGCAGTTAGGCCTCCTTGGCACTTCTTGGCTGTATGGCCTAGTTCATGGCATTCATGGCACCTCCTTTGCTTTGTACTACCTGGCTCATCTGCTGCCTTGATCCTAGATTTCCTTGGCCTCCCAAGCTTTCTTCTTAATATCGGCTTCTTGATTTTGTAGCCTAGATCAACACGTGGCCAAAATTGCTTGGATGTCATTGGGTTGAACACACCTGAATAGGCCCTTTTGAACTTATCAATGGAGAAGTATTCATGGACATAGTCCTCCATGTGCACCTCTCTACTAAGTCTTGCAATGAAGGCCAAAGCATGTCTACAAGGCTTTCCACTGACTTGCCAAGCCCTACAGCTACATGTTTTCAACTCCAAGTTGACTGCATACCTAAATAATGCTCCTGATTTTGTAGGTATTGTTACTTCTGCTGTGCCTTGTCCACATCTTAAAACTTCGCAGTCTTTAATAGCTTTGCTTTGAGCAGTCAGAGCCTGAATAATAGTTGGGATTATTTTTCCCTTCATGTTCATAGCAATCTTATTTCTCAATTCAAACTTGGCTATGATCATTCGTCTTATAGTGTCAAGCATCTCCACAACTTGCAGATCTTTCACTTCTTTCACCCAGTTGTTGAAACATTCAGATAGATTGTTATTGATGTAATCAACCTTGCAATGATCAGAAAATTTGCTTCTACTCCATAAGTAGGGATGATTCTCATCCAAGAATGCTATGGCCTCAGGGCACTTCTCTTGTATCCTAGCCATGTGCCAATTGAACTTCTCAATGGTGTAACTCTTGGCTGCTGGCCACATATTATAGTTGAATAATGGTCCGTAGTAGGCCTTCTTGAAATTCTTCCACAAATGCCTCATGCATTCTCTATGCTCCACTCCTGGATAGACATTATCCACAGCCACCTCAATTCCTTTGCCTGCATCAGTGCTAATAACCAAACCAGTAGGTGTACCAACAACAACCTTCAAATGCTGGATGAACCACGTCCAACTTTCCTTTGACTCGGATTCAATCACTCCATAAGCAACGGGAAATAACCAGTTGTGCCCGTCTATTGCAACAGCAGCCACCAATTGCCCTCTTGCCCTCCCTGTAAGGTGGGTGGCATCTATTGCAATGTATGGCCTACATCCTTCCAAAAAACCATCAATACATGGCTTAAGCGCCACAAAACATCTACTGAAACACACATCCCCCTGATGCTTTTCTGTGTCAAACTCAACAATGCTTCCGGAACCGATTTGATTAGTTCGGCTCTATAAGTGGGCACCAAGTCATAACTCGTCATCCCACTTTCCAAATATCATGTCGAGAGCTTTCTCTTTGCCCCTGAAAATCTTACTATATGGAATTTCCATAGAATATCTCTTCCTTAATGCAGAACGCAACTCCTTTGGTCCCTTTGTTGACTTTTCCTTCAACCAATCGACAACCCTTTCAACTACCCAGTTACTTGTGGCCATTGTATCACCACAATTGTTGACTGAACTACACTTGTGAATCGGTCCATTCTTCTTAACCTGCAGCAAAAGAGAGAATCTTAGAAAGAATCCTTCTGTCAACAATTATGAAAAAATAGTCTAGCTAGTGTACCTTGCATCCTAGGTACTTCATGCTGCTCGTAGATGCAAAAAATGTCCACTCGCAGCCTTTATCTGCTCTCAAACACTTGGCTCGAAAGCGTTTGTTGTCTTTCTCACAGTACGGAAAGCATAATCATTCAATATTGCATGTTGGGTTAATGCTGATTTGCACTGTTTCACATCAGGGAAAACCAATGTCAACATATGGATCATCAACATCATAAGAAAAGACTGAAATATCCTCATCGTCATCCTCATCAAATATTTCGACATCAGGTTCATATTCAGGATCAGAGCAATCAGAGTCAGAAGATGCAGCTAAATCAGTGTCATAGCTACTGTCACTTAGTGCAGCAAGTGATTCAGTTTCGGAGTAGTTGCCCTCCTCATCAACTCCAACTGGCTCATCATCATCATATGCACCTTTTCTCTTGTGCTTCTTGCCTGCCTTAGATTTTGTAGCTCTCTCATTTGTGTTCGAGGCTGTCTCATTTGTGTATGTGTCCGTCTCATTTGTGGGCTCTCTCAAATCTTGAGTGGGGTGTGTTGGATCGATAGGAAGATCCAAAAGAGGTGGAGTAATAAGAGATTGAACTACTTTGTTCCTCACTGAAGGGTGACATCTACGTTTTGTGGGTGAGGACTGTAATGGACCGTCAAAGTCATTGATTTGGGCATCAATATGCACAACTCTACTCTCTTGGTTGAGGTCAAACCACTGCAATAGATTTTCATCACTTTTAATCTCGATAGATGCATCCTCCACTGACCGCCAGAAGGAAATGTACTGCTTCGAACCCCACACAAAGCGTTCACCAATGAAATCCACTAATTGTAGCAAGCTATAGCTATGTCTATCAACAATTTTTGCAAGAGATTCCCTCCTTTTATATGTCTTTGGCCCCCCATCCGGCAAGCTCCAGTGTGAGCGAATGTTAACAACAAGTTTAAATTGAAGCCTACAAATCACAGCAGCCACTACAACAGTCACAACCTAATTACCTACCGAGTTAGCCAAATCAACCTACAACTCACCAATTCAATTCCCATTACAAATCGAACCAATTCAATTCCCATTACAGAAGTTGAGGATGAATAACTTACCCTTCCTGTTGAGTAATCGATTCCATGGCCGGCTCGTCCCTACGCCGCGACCCGCGCCGCTCGTCCCTCGCGCTCGTCCCCGCGCTCGTCCCTGCGCCGCTCGTCCCCGCGCCGCGACCCGCGCCGCCCGTCCCTCGCGCGAGGCCCACCGCGACCCGCGCCGCTCGTCCCCGCGCGACACGACCTGCGGCCCCACGAGCGAGGGAGCCGCGCCGTGCCCCGCGCGCGCGCGTGAGGAAGCCGCGCGGCCGCGCCTCCCCGCCTGGGCCCTTGCCGCCGGGGCCGCCACCAGTAGAGGATAGGGTTCCATTGGAGACGTTGGACGGGATTATAGGATACTAGGTCCTTCAAGATAAGGCATGGGCACATAAGTCATTTCCCATCCTTTTTCCTTTTACCATTCTTTTTTATTCAGTCATGGCTCACGACGTTGAGAAATAGGGGTAGACGGCCGATTCGAATTCAAAAAACGAGGGCAAACGTGCAAAGTCTTAAAAATGAGGGCAAACGTGCAGTTGAGAACCAAAACGAGGGCAGTTTTGCAATTTGCCCAATACATAAAGTAGGAACCTCTACCTGATACTGACGGAGATGGATATGAATTTCTTGTTGGCGAAGGTGGTGCTGGCTTCGGGATAATGGAGTGAGCTACTTCGTGATGTCGTGGAGCTTACTTACTTAGGGAGAAGTATGTACATGTACCAATTAGAGAATCACAATTAAGGGCACTGCAAATTAGCAATTGTATAGAATAATAGAAGGCTAGACGTGTCTAACATCAAAAGCTTTTGATCTTATAGTATAGATAGATTTATCTGTCACATCTCAATGTTTAAATGGTGACTAAAAGTATTAAATGTAGGCTAATAATAAACACCAATCAATAACTTCCAGATAAATCCGCGAGACGAAACTATTGAATCTTATTAGATCATGAGTAGACAATGTGGTGCTACAGTAAATATATGCTAATCATGATTAATTAGACTTAATAATTCGTCACGTAATTTTCAATATATCCATATAATTAATTCTATGATTAGGTCATATTTAGTTCTCTTAATTAGCTCACAACTAAACAATGGCTTACAAGCATCTACAAAATTCAAATGGATAATTTTTTTTGTTCCGATCGTAATGAGTCCATTCTTTGAAACACGTGGATTAACTTTTTGCTGTATTTTTGCTTCTTTGAAAGGCGGCTCATCACTTTTGTGATAGTCAGACAACTGTCCTCTTGGCAACATGCCAACATGTAATTAAGAGCTCACATGACATGATGGCATTCCACCAACAAAGCAGAGGGCAGTGCCCCCACTTTCCGCAAGTAAAATAGCTAGTGTTTTTTAAAAGGAAAAAGTCCATTTTACTACCCTGTGGTTTCGCGAAAGTCCGGATAACCCCCTAAGGAATTTTTTGGTTCATTTTACTACTGTGGTTTTCTAAACCGGTGCACTTTACACCTTTTGGCACTGATCTAATACTGCTATGGTCATGTGGCGGTGGTTTTGCATGTAATCAGGCCACATAAGCATGATGACGTGGCCACAAGTTTCATAGCACATAACACCCCCTCTCTTCCCGTGCGTCCCCTCCCCTGCCTCACAGTAGTCTAGTCGTGAGTCGCGACTCCGCACACGCAGCGGCTACCCAGGACTCTGGCGACGATCATACAGCCCTGGATCGCGACTCTGCTGAGGTGCGTACCCCGTCCTTCCACCTGCCGTCCTGATCGGAGTCCGTTCTTCGCTGACTATGCCCTTAACGAATTTTCCCATGGTTCGTTCTTCGCCGACTCTGTCTAGGCGTGGATCTGTTTTGGTGGCGATTGGTAGCGATCGTGGCAAAAGGAAGGTTATTGACGACTGCAAACCTCCTCAGGTGCCTGTCTTTCTTGATTGAATTTTGCTTCACAAGTCTAGGGTTTCATTATGTGCAATTGTAAGATTATATTGTTATTTTTTGCATTACAGGGCTATGGATCCTGGAGATGTATTGGCAATTAGATTTCATGTTGGGGGAAGGTTTGATTATGATGGCTACAACGTGAACTACATAGGTGAAACACATGTTGGATTATCTCACTTGGATAAGGATAAGATATCTTTGCCAGAAATTAAGGGATTTCTATCAGATCATGTGCCACTTGCCGCAGACGATGTTGTGCAACTTCACTGGTTGTTTCCTGGAGAAGATTTAAATAGTGGTTTGAGACCTCTAAATGAAGATATGACATGTCAGTTCATGTCTAATTGCATTACAGATAATGGTGTTGCTGAAATTTATGTGGACATTTACAAAAGCAATGCAGGTACAGAGCACGGTGAACAACAACTAGATGGGTCTTATCATGCAAAGGGCAGTCCAATGGTGAATGCTGCTAGAGATGGAGATGGGCAGGGTGGTGTTGATGGTGATGCTGATTGGGATGGAGATACCGAAGGAGATAGCTCGAAGGATTTGACCCACGATGCGGAGGAAGCCGAAACGAGTCGATGAAGAATATGTGGATGGTGACGGTTCGGATGGTGATGAAGAGGCAAATGAGTTCAGGACAATTGCTAGGAATCAAAGATCTAACCCTGCTGCCACTGCACAATTCCTGCACGAGATACAAGAGGTTGCAGTTGAAGCAAATGCATTGCAGGATGACAATGATGATGAAGCTCCCATGATAGATTCAAGTGATGAGTATAGTTATGAAGAAGATGATGAGGGCGAGTCAATTAGAAGGAAGAGTAAGTTTCCAAGATTTGATAGTGAAGCAGCAACTCCAACTTTTTCTCTTGGTATGATCTTTGCTGGGATGGTGCAATTCAAGAATGCTCTCATCAAGTATGGGTTGGCTACTAGGAGACATCTAATTTTCCCAAAGGATGAGAAGGACATGATTAGATGTAAATGTTCATGGAAGGGCTGCCCCTGGATGATTTTTGCTTCCAAAGACAAAGAACACTTCAAGGTGAAGACATTCAATGATGTTCACCAATGCCCACAGAGAAGGGACAACAGGCTGGTGACGGCACCTAGGATAGCTGAACGATTTGAACACATCATTAGGGCCAATCCATCATGGAAGCTTCTCAATATCAAGGAGACAGTGTTGACTGAGATGGGTGCCGATGTTTGTTTGTCCAAGATCAAGAGAGCAAAGTCAATTGTAATGAGAAGGATATACGAGTCATGCAAAGGAGAGTATGCTAAGGTCTTTCAGTATCAAGCAGAGATACTAAGGACAAACCCAGGTAGCACAGTTGCAGTGTGCTTGGATCATGAGTATGATTTCCATGTGTTTCAGAGAATGTATGTTTGCTTTGATGCTTGCAAGAAAGGTTTTATTGCTGGGTGCAGAAAAGTTATTGGAGTGGATGGGTGCTTCTTTAAGGGAGCTTGCAATGGTGAACTCATATGTGCTATTGGAAGGGATGCAAATAATCAGATATATCCAGTAGCTTGGGCAGTGGTAGAGAAGGAGACTGAAGACTCTTGGTCTTGGTTCTTTGGTCTTCTGCAGAAGGATCTAAACATCCCCATTGGTGGCAAGGGCTGGGTTATAATCTCTGATCAACAAAAGTTGCTCAATGCAGTTGCTGCATACTTTCCAGAATGTGAACATAGGATGTGCACAAGGCACATGCAAATTGGAGGAAAACCTACAGGAAGACCGATTACCAAAAGCCCTTTTGGATGTGTGCCAAAGCTTCTAATTTGGAATTTTTCAACTATTGCAAGGCAAAGTTGGCCCAACTAACAACGTACGGTGCTAAAGATATGATGAGTACAAACCCAAAACATTGGAGCAGAGCATGGTTCAACATTGGCTCGAATTGTGATAGCGTGGACAACAACATGTGTGAAAGCTTCAACAATTGGATAGTTGATATCAGAGCCCATCCAATCTTGTCCATGCTAGAGGGTATCAGGACCAAAGTCTATGTGAGGATACAGCAAAACAGAGCAAAGTCAGCTAAATGGAACTCAAGGATATGCCCAAATATTATGAAGAAATTGAACAAGTATATTAACCTTGCCCAGAACTGCACCGCGGTATGGAAGATGGATATGAGGTTAGAGACAAGAACAGGAGGTACACAGTTGATATTAGTGCAAGGACTTGTTCTTGCAGGTATTGGCAATTGTCAGGCATTCCTTGCCATCATGCCACCACTGCAATATACTTGAGCAGTCTGCAACTAGAGGACTACATATCTGATTGCTACTCAGTAGTGGAGTACAATAAAATCTATGACCATTGCATGCTGCCAATGGAAGGAATGGGCCAGTGGCCAACTGATCCTAGGCAGCCTCAGCCTCCAGCATATGTGAAGATGCCTGAGAGGCCAAGAAAGGAGAGGAGGAGGGAACCTGGTGAGTCCAAGAAGGCAACTAAAGTTTCTAGGGCGGGCAGTGTAGTAACCTGCAGTAAGTGTAAAAAAACAGGCCATAACTCTAGGACATGTGGCTCCAAATCAAAGGCAAAGAGAAAAATTATGGAGAAAGGCAAAGAGGTATGTAATCTGATTAGCTTGATTCCATTCATGTATGCTTTTATTGTGCACTCATCTCATTTTGTTTGGCTGTAGGTACTTGAGAGTAGTAGGCCCCTTAAGAAGGCAATGAAAAATGGAGGCACCCAATCTAGCAGTCAGGCATCTGACTTATCTCAAGTGCAATCTCAGAAAGCCATTTCACAATATGAGGCTAAAACCATGCCTCAACTTATTTTGTATACACATAGCTTGTTTTCACCATGTAGATAACCAATGTCATATATATCAACCTATTCACATGCTTGACAAAGACATTAGATCTTTAATCTAGTTGTCAATCAATACACCAAAACCCACTTAAGGGCCTAGATGTCTTTCACAACCTCTTCCATCTTATTCCCTGACTCTTTGTAAACTGTTAACCCAGCAACACAACAATCAATGCTAAAGTTATATGCAACAATATGTTTGATAAACCAAATTGATGTACTAAGATTATTTCTAGAAAAAGAATCCAAAACTGTAAATAAAGCCTATATCAAATAGTTCTCTAATTTTGTCATATATACTAACACAAGCTAGGCTTTCTTACCAAACTGATTCTACAGAAAACCTATGCTAATACAATGAATAACATACATTATTAAAAAGAACTATACATCATCATAGTGTAGAACACGTTATCTTACTACTGCCAAAGATCATATATACATTATTGATAGTGTCAGAACTGAACTATTGATTGAAATCCTTAAGTGTTGTTAGAACAAGAGTATACAAAACATCTGTCAAAGTTGAAAGATGTGTCTACCATTCAACCTTTTTTCCTTGGCCAGCAACATCAGGATGGTGATGAGCATGAACTCATTCACCCATGATCCTCCCATCCATAAGCCATTTTTCTTGACAAATTTGTTACTGGAACTTGACAGAAGCAACCCTGCTATTGGCATAGAGGAAGAAGAAAATAGCGTCAAATAAAACCTTTGATTGCAGTTTGTAAACACTCTATGTTTCATTGTACGAAAACAATTATAGTTGCATCTACAATAATCTGTTGTAACAAAAGATGTTGCTTTGGAGAACAACGCTAAAGACATGAATGCACTTAGCATATATATGAAACACCCTATTGAAGGAATCTAATGCAAGCCAATTTTGAATGAACCGATTATGTATTATCCTGAACAGATGGGGAAAATGCAAACAAATCATGCACAAGCACACAGGCAGGCATGGAGAGGTGGGGATTTACCGGAGAGGGTCCATGAGCGCAGCAGACTCGGGAAGGTGAGGTTGTGGTGCCGCACGCCGGGGAGGGGGTGGTCGATGAAGAGGATTGCCTTGGCGCATGGCTGCTCGCCATTTCGACCTCCAACCTCCAGTACCTCACTGCCGGTGGCCACCATCTGGTCACTTGTGAAAAATTACAATAACAAAGTTTTTAGTTGTTTTTATATCATGTCACCTGTAAGAATTTTTATGTTCATGTCACAAATAATTCCAACCTTCCATCATACCTCTTTTGTCTCTCCTTTCTCTTACGTAAGTTCTCCAACATATATAACAACATGACACCAACATGTTTTGGGTGTGCTAATATAACATTTGTTCACTGCATTAAAAAAAGTAAAATACTAAGCTGTGGTACAATTGGTTAAAAATATTGTGGGCATATATGTTGAACAAGATTTAGTGCAAACATACAGTCATGCAAAGAATCGAGATGCCAATGAAACCACATTTTTCTCACCTATGCATATCCAAAGGCCAGTCAAAGGTGAACCTGAAAGCAAGATAATGAAGAAGGAGATGGACAATGACAAGACCATTAGTAATAAGAGAGTGCAAGATTATATTGTGTAACAAATCAAATATTTTTGCTTGTATCTAAGAAAGTAGCAGTGGGTGTTCACAATATCAAAACAATGCATGTACCAGGCGTGGTGAGGAGACCTCACCTTAGGTTCAAATCTGCCACCACAACAAATTCGTCACGAGTATCGATTAATAACCCCCATTTGAGATTTGGGAGATTTGAGGAAGGAAGAAGAGATCGGAGAGTTACCTGGGGTACCACCTGTAGATCAGGGGCGCTGCCGGATCTACTGGCTCCAGCTACTGGCGCCCAGGGGGAGGAGGGAGGAATGGGGTCGTCCTGCACTAATGACGAAGCCTGGGAGCCTTCTGCTTGCACTGGCCAGGGAGGAGAGGGCCGGAGGGGAAGCAGAGGGGCGTCGCCAGAGTGGGAGGGGACCACCGACATCGAAGCCCGAGGCGCCGCCACGCCGCATATAGCCTGCTCGAACCCTAAGCACCGCCGCCAATGGAGGGGAGAGGAGGAAAAATTGGGGCGAGAGGCGGTGGGGGTGATCGGGAAAAAAAGGGAAGGTGGAGTAGGGGACGCCGCCGGAGTGGGAGGGGGCGGTGTGGCGATGGATCTGGCGGCGGCCTGGGGTGGTCCGGTGGCGGCGTGGAGTCGTGGCCGCCACGGACAATGGTGGCGCGACCTCCTGATCTGATCAGACGGTCGCAACGGCGGCGGGAGGAGTGATGAACGTGGGAGTCGGGGGATGGGAGGGTCGCACGAACGGTTGAAGTGGGTCCTTGGCAGACCCTCGCAAGGGGATGGGGGCGCCGAGGTGAGGCAGACCCGCGGGAGCGGAGGGATCAGGGAGGACGGAGTTTTTTTCTCCTTTCTAAACTTTTTAGGAGTAGAGATTTGGCGAAATGTTGCAGCATTTTCATAAAATGTTAGAATTTTTTAGTTTCTTCCACCGGTGGCCGGCGACGAGCGGCGAGCGGCCTTCGCGCGGCCGCGCGCGGGGCTGCGGTGGCGGAGCGAGCCGCGGCGAGGGCCGCGTGGGCGGCCGGCGGCCGAGCTCGACGCGCGTGGCCATGACGAGCGAGGCGGAGCTCGTGCCCGCGGCCATGGCCGGCGGTGCGAGGGTCGGGCGCGGCGGGGCGGCGGGAGGCCGCGACGGAGGTCGGAGAGCACTCTAGGAGGCGGCATGGCGGGTGGAGCGCGCGTGAGAGGCGGCCATGGTGGTGGCGGCGGGGTCGGGAGGTACAAGATGACGTGCTAGGGTTCCTTTTGGGCTAGGTGGGTTGATATTGGGCTTCTAGTGGATTATAGTTGATTTGCTTTCTACCTTCCGGAAGATATATATATATATATATATATATATATATATATATGATTTCGATTGGATTAATAGGCTTATTTGATCCATTGGGTACCAAAATCTAATGACCCAATAACTCTCCTCATCCTTGAGACTTTGGCCCACGAAGCAAAGCCCGCCAGCGCGTCGTCCACCGTCCACCAACCACACGACACACGTGTCCCCACTCAGCAACGTCTCTTTCTCTCCCCTCCCCGCAGGCACTCTCCAACGGTCAAATCATCCCCACGTCCCTCTCTCTCTCTCTCCATAAAGAAAATCTGCGGACGGAATCACACGCGGCGGCGGCGGCGCAGCGAGGAGAGAGAAGCCATGGCCAGGAGGGGAGGCTGGAGGCCGAGGAGGAAGAAGGCCTCGACCTCGTCAGCGGACGGCGATGCCGGGGATCGCGGCGCGGAAGGCGGCCGGCCGCCGCGGCCAAAGGGGCAGGAGGCCGCCGCAGGCGGCGGCGGCGGGTTTTTCTGCTGCTACCTGCTCCGGTCCCTGTGCCCACGCAGCAAGAGCCGCACCTACATCGGTTTCACGGTGAACCCGCGCCGGCGGATCCGGCAGCACAACGGAGAGATCGCCAGCGGCGCGTGGCGGACCCGCCGGGGCCGGCCGTGGGAGATGGTGCTCTGCATCTACGGCTTCCCCTCCAACGTCGCCGCGCTCCAGGTACGCCCTGCCCCTGTTCTTGCCTCGCAGCCCCTTGCACCGATTGGGATTTGAGAGCTCGAAAGATCCCTCTTTTGCCCCCCCCCCCCCCCCCCCCCCCCGGTCGTGAGTGCGGTTACTCTGTTCTTGCTGATCTAACTGAAGAGCCCCTGTTTCATTGCGTCCGCTTGTGCAGTTTGAGTGGGCGTGGCAGCACCCGGCGGAGTCCCTCGCCGTTCGCAAGGCCGCCGCTGAGTTCAAGTCGCTCGGCGGCATCGGCAACAAGGTCAAGCTCGCCTACACCATGCTCAACCTCCCCTCATGGGAAAAGTAAGAAAAGCCACTTCCTTTATTCTCTGTCTCTGCATTTCTTGTTTGTTCTATTTTCTTGGATGGTGTTGATGTGAAGTGTGATGTTTCTGTGTTTCAGCTTGAACCTGGCGGTGAATTTCTTCTCCTCGAAGAACACCAAGTTCACCGCCGGCTGCCCATTGCTTCCAAGCCAGATGAAGACTGTCGTCTGTGCGATGGAGGATCTGCAGTGCAGTGCCGAGGGCCCCTCATCTGAGGAGGACGACTTAAGCCAGGAGCCTCAAGACCAGCAAGAACAATATGACTCGCCTCTCCAAGATGACGAAAACTCTCAACATTGCTGGCAACAACTGTCTGATTCACCTCTCCGATATGAACACTCTGAACATTGTTGGCAGCAACCATCCTCTGATGAAGATGAACAGTCTGGACAATGTTGGCTGCAACCGTTGTCTGATCAAGCGCAGCCAATGGTTGGGCAAACTGGAATTGCAGGGCCTGATGTTGAGGAAGACTCCGTTGACGAGTTTGGTCCAAGAAAATGGAGCGAAATCCTTGACATAAGAACAGAAGTAGATGAACCAAGAACATCACCTCGATGTTCCTCGAGCCTAAGTGGCGATGTTTGTGGAACAGCTATGGAAGATGAGCAAGGAGACCTTTCCTCATCATGGCTGATGTTTGGTACTGCTGGTACAGATGGTGGTGGTGGCCATATCCCCGGTGGAAGTGCTGATGTGGTGGACCTCGTTACCCCAACCCCAGTAGACCGGCTGAGGAGAGGAGGCTGTGTTGCCAGCGTTTGCCCAAAGATCATTGATCTGACGTCATCGCCTGTTGTCATTCAGTTGTAGTGCCTTGCTGCATTCCAGTGTGCTGAATGTAGCTTGTAATAGTTACTCCTGCATTGTTACATGATGAATAAGTTAAAGAGTGTATGTTGTATAAATACAGAGAAAGAGCATTATTTTATAAGGATCTTGCAATTGGTGGTATGTTACTCAGCAAGGCATATGAATGATTGGAAGTACCTGGCATATTTCCTTGAAAGAAATTGGATCATCTATGTTGTGAAAACAAATATGGAGTGGGATTTTTTGTATGACTTGCTTGCTGTGCCCACTGCCCAGCTTTTCAAGTCACCCAGCAGCGTCAGCAACAAGGCCAAGCTTTCTCATAATGCTGTTTTCTTATCAGTTCTCAACGTCTTTACATGTTGGTGGTTTCACAGGATTGCAACAAAATCTTACTACTGACAGCGGTCCCGTGGTGAGATCCAAAAATCTTTGTTCTTCCGATTCCAGATTTTCTTGTGTGAAACAGTTTTCCTTCCCAGGTAGAACATTTCGTTCTGGAAGAATTATTTTTTTGTCGAAAATAACTTCATCCTACATATAATAGATAGAACATGTATTACTAAACATCTGTTGGAGTGGCGCTGCTAAATTATGAGTCCAATCTTTTTAATCATGGTTGATCCATGATGGTCCCAAAAACATCTTATCGTACATATAATATAACAGAAACAAATTTACATCTGCTGCATTAAAGCTAGTACCTTTCTTGGATCGACGGGTGTGAACTGCTGTGGATACTAATTGACTTTGAGGTGCCCACCTTTGGATAGTATCCGTGCTAAAGCAGATACTGATTGACTTTGAATTGTATCCATGCTAAAGCTAGATATATATAATATAATCGGCTTTAGGACTTTTGGGTGCCTGCACTACAAGGTTTTTTTTTTGTCTCAACATAAAATTGATGCTTTGAGCAACACTCTTGTTTTGTGGATATGGATCAACCACTTTGGTTTGCCTGAGCACGTTGTGACGTTGATATCCAAAAACCTATATTCCCTAATAAGCAATTATTGCTAATTGCTCGCATCTTCACCCCACAGGTCTGCATACACGATGGAAAACTGTTTCCAAAGATAATTGTCAAGATAAATTATATCTTGATGCCATTTCTTTTCCAATTCCACTTCTCAGCTGTACGCCAGTTTTCATCATGAACCAGGGGCAGCTCGCAGTTGCTAAGCAAATGCTGTTTTCCCTTTAATTTCCTTTTTACGCGTAAAGGAGCACCAGCACCCACTAAGCCAGTTGTTGATAAAACCAGGCACACCTCACACTTGTGCTAGTTTAAGCAAATGCTGTGGATGCGATAGACCTTAAATCATCTCTTGTCTTCAACTCTTCATGCCAGTGTGCGACACGGAGGTCTCCGTTTTGGCTTTGATTCCTGGTGGTGAGTTGACAGCCACACGGCAGCAGCCACCTCCATGCCAACCACATGGTTCCTTGGATCGATTCGGTGAGAACATAAGGTTGCTCTCGCATGTTACTATCTAATGACTGATCTGGATCTTCATCGTTGGCTACTGACATACTAGATGTCGCCTCTACCTTGATATATTATTGTGCATGTCATTCTATTTTCCCTATTCAGATGTCTCATGATGTTACTAGCTAGGTTAACTGCGTTCATGTGCTCCTTGTGGTCTTGATTCTAAAGACAAGTGTTTATTAACCATTTGTTATTACCTGCATAGGTCACCACAACCCACAGCACATTCCAACCACTAAAACATAAACAAATGCGCTGTCACCAAAAGAAGATCCGGTAAAACAAGATATAGGCCAAGATGGACATCGCCACAGGGGCGATGAACACTCTCCTCCCCAAGCTTATGGAGCTGGTGCTGGGTGAATATAACCTACAGAAGGGTGTCAAGGGAGAGATTGAGGAACTCGAGAAAGAGCTGACATGCATAACAGCAGCCCTCCGCAAGGTGTCTGAGATGCCGGCAGACAAGCTTGATGAACAGGTCAAGATCTGGTCTGGCAACGCGAAGGGGCTATCCTATGACATTGAAGATGCTGTCGACACCTTCATGTTGCGCTGCAAGGGGCGTGAGCATACCAAGTCATTTGGCTTCAAGGAGCTCATTGCTAAGGCCACCAGTTTGTATAAGACGGCCATGACTAACCATAAGATCCATAATGATATCAAAGACATCATGGACAAGGTCAAAAAGGTCAGTGAGCGCCGTGATAGGTACATGTACATGGTTGACAACAGTGCTGCTAGCCCAACTATGGCAGCTCTTGATCCTCGCCTAGAAGGTATGTACAGAAAGCCAACAGAGCTAGTTGGAATTGATGGGCCAAAGAATGAGCTAGCTAATCGAATTTTGGAACACGGATGCTCATCAATGCAGAAATCAAATATAATTTCTATTGTTGGATTTGGAGGCTTGGGAAAGACAACTCTTGCAAATGTATTACTTCAGGACCTAAAGGCAAAATTTGACTGTCATATTTCTGTATCAGTTTCCCTTAATCCTGAGATATCAAGAAGATTTTCAATAACATTCTTCTCCAACTTGATGAAGAGAAGTATGGCCGTATGGATGAGGCATGGGAAGTGAAGCAGCTCATTGACAAAATTGTAGAATTCCTCAAGAATAAAAGGTACATTTCTATGTTATATGTACTCACCATAGCCATAGAAAAATATTTCCTTTTGTTTGACTGATGAAGTGTGCAGTGACGAGCCTTTTCAACTTTTCTGTTTCTTCCGCTAACCTATGGTTATTAGATGCTTATATAAGAAGTTCGACGATATCTTCTCGTATGTGGTTTGTCAAACCGTTTAGAAACTGCTCCCTCTATCCCACTAAAAATACAGTTATTATAGAATTCAAAATGTGTCTCACAAAAATTGCAATTGTAGTTCTTGTACCAGCTTGTGGGACCAATTTGTTCTGTTTGTTGTACCAGCTAATTCAACCCAATTTGGTGAGTCATTTCCTTTAAACTTCTTCGTGAACAATTAATTGTAGAAGACTACCAAAATGTCACCTGCATATGACGGAACTCTTTCCTAATAATATGCCTAATATGTCTTATAACCTATGATTGCATTCTTTATCGGGAAGGAGGGGAACAACAAAGTGAACATTGCATTTTTGGTAAACTACTAATTATTTTATGTAACTTTTCAATAGCCACACACCACCTGCATGCTAACACTGATTCAACAAAAAATTTTGATGCAAATACAGCGAAGGAGGTCCCCGCTGTGTAGGATTTTATTGAAACCAAAAGAACTAACATAGTACATACCTTCTATGCACTACTAAAAACACAAACCAGATGAAAAGAGTTGATAACTACAGGAGGTCTATACAACTAAGGGAAGCTGATGTTCTATCTTCACCGAGTCTACGATCTTGTAGTAGAACTTTCATCGATGAAATGTTGTTTCCAATCTTGCAAGCTGGGCCGATTTCTTTTGAAGATGAGCTTCCTTTGGTTCCAAATTTGCCACACCCCAATTATTAACGTTTCAATATAAAAGGAGTTTGGGAAGTAGATAGTACTCCATCTGTTCTAAAATATAAGGTATTTTAATTTGTCCTAAGTCTTCTTTTTTTCCTTACAATAAGGATGATATGCTCTCTTATGCAAGGACTGATACCTGGTTGGTGGTTTGGACAAGCTATATTAACTATGCTTACTTTATGGACATACATAACATGTATTTTCTCCAATTCATGTTTTGTGAGAAATATTAATCTTCCACCTTTTTTTGAACCCTGCGGTAAAATTCATGCATCTTGCAGTCACCTTGCTACTAATTTCATCACAACTTTTCACTTGACATGTCAGATAACTTATATATTTTTCAGATTTGTATAGGCATTCATATACATCTTGCTTTACTAACATGCATGTTTATACTATTATTATTACCAGATATTTGTGCGTGATTGATGATTTATGGAAAGAATCATCGTGGGATACTATCAAACTTGCTTTCCAGGATGGTAATCATGGAAGCAAGATTATCATAACCACTCGTAATAAGTTCATCGCAGAACAAGGTGGTGGTATTTATGAACTAAAGCCTCTTTGTAATGATGACTCCAGAGAGTTGTTCTACACATGGATTTTTGACTCTGTAGATAATTGCCCTGCTGATTTCAGTGAAGTTACTGGAAAAATCTTACAGAAATGTGGTGGTGTGCCATTAGCCATTATTACTACAGCAAGCTTACTAGCTAGTAAACCGATGTGTTTAGTGGAATGGGAGAAGGTAAATAATTCAATTGGTTTTGGATCTGAAAATAGCCCCCATGTGGACAAGATGAACACAGTATTAAGGCTCAGCTACAATGATCTGCCTTTCCATTTGAAGACTTGCTTGTTGTCTCTGAGTAAATACCCCGAAGACCAGGTGATTAGAAAGGATGTTTTGGTATGCAGCTGGATAGCAGAGGGTTTCATTACACCTGCAGGGTCAAGCTTGCAGGAAACAGGGGAGGGTTACTTCAATGAGCTTGTTAATAGAAGCTTGATACAGCCCGTGGATGACAGCAAATTTCCCTTTAGTCGGGATGCAGAGACTGGGGTTTACGCTTGCCAGTTACATGACATGGTGCTTGAACTTATTATCAAGCTGTCAGCTGAAGAAAGCTTTATTACCACTTCGTTGACAGATGGTGAACAAGCAGGTCCGTCTGTGACGATGCATCGGAGGGAGATCATTCAACGGCTATCGCTCCACAACAGCAGCAATACCAATGCCTCAACAAATGAAAGAAAACAGCTGTTCAAAGTGAGGTCACTTGATGTCTTTGGCCGTGCAGAATTGATGCCAGCCTTGTCAAGATTTCGCGTTCTACGTGTATTGCAGATAGAGGACTGTTCTGATATGGATAAAACTTGTCTGAAGGATCTTGGCAATTTGCACCTCCTAAAGTTTCAGCGGCTAAATGGTTTGAAAGTCTCCGACCTCCCTGAGAGCATTGGCAAGCTGGAGTCTCTGGAGACATTGGACATCAGAGGTGCAAATCCATTGTCAGTGATGCTGTTGCCAGTGTCTTTCGGTAAACTAGGAAAATTGGTCCGGCTACTCGCATGTAAAGTAGAACGGCCAGACGGTGTAGCTCTAGAGAATATGAAATCTCTACGAGAGCTAGTAGGCATATGCCTTACCTTGCACGCCATGACTGAGATTGGTAAACTGAGAGAGTTAAAGGTCCTGGAACTTGACATCAAGAGTGAACCCAACAGTAGTAATGGCAACTTGAACAAATTGATTACCACTTACCTCCAAGTGTGCCCCAGTTTATTGCAATCATTGGTGCTAAGGACCTCACCATTTTATTCCATGGATTTCATGGCACAGCTTCCTTCTGGTCTCCAGACCTTCATGTGCACTAGCTTCTTGAAAGCATTCCCAAGGTGGATTGATCCATCACTCTCCTGCCTCACCGTCTTTGTCCATCATGCTGTGGGATGTGCGTGTACAGCCTGAGCACCTTGACAAGCTTGCTCAGCTGCCATCTCTTTGCTTTCTCCAGCTATACGCATTGAGTCGACCGGATGAGCAGGAAAAGCTCGTTATTCACAGCAGTGTGTCTGCATTCTGAGTCTAACAGAGCTTCGGATTGACAGTCAATTGATGTTCCTTAAGTTCCAACCTGGGGCTATGCCAAAGCTTTGCAAACTTTGCCTTTGCTTTGACGCCAGAAAGACCAATGAGCATTTTCAGACTAATAGCTTTGATTATGGCTTGGAGAACCTTCATTCTCTCCGTCATGTCATTGTTGAGTTATGGGAGGAGTGCCCCGAAGTGAAGGAAGCTCTTATAAAGGCAGTTAATGATCATCCTAACCATCCACGCTTCACCTTTCCATTAGATAAAAGGTACTAGGATGTTCCCTATCTGTTATGCCCGTGCAGTACATATTTCGTACATCATCCAAACCCATTGTTTTGTCACTTTTTTTGTGTGCTAAGAGAACGTGTGGTCAAGTTGACTGCAAATCTTTTATGAGTTACCGTTGGTTCTTTTGCACTTTTATCTGGAAAAAAAATCTCTACATAACCATTGGATAAATCGTTCTTACAGTGTGGCTGTTTAACATAGAGGAAGTATGAAACTACTATTAAATTTGTTAGTATTCTTTAGAACTCCATTCTCATTCTTCTTGTTTCTTTTGTAGAACGGAAGCAGTTTCTGATTTATCGCTCGTTATATATCCATACCTCGTTAAGTGGTTACATGGTAAGTGTGCTACAGTGTCCATGAAATCTATTGATGCGTTCATGTCAAAGTCGAATACTTTTATTACTATTCATCATGTACATTTTGTTGTAATTGAGGATGGATTAAATGGGACCCATTATGGACATTTTTAATCCACTTACTATATCAACTTATTCGATTCGGAGGACAGAGTCCAACGCCTGTTCGTTTGGCTGGTGGTTGATGGCCGGTCTTGGTTTGTCTTTGAGAGAAAATCTTGTTGGTGCATTCTTGATGCGTTGGTTTGTTACGAGAGAAAATCTTTATTTGGTCGGTGGCTGATAAGCCAAACGAACAGGGCGCAATTAAATTGATGTTCTTTTGCAAGCAGCTAATAATGGCTGATAGATACTTCATTTATTATTATAAGATGTGATATGACTTGACATTTTTTAGATAAAGGAAATATTTCTGGCCTTTACAATGCACATAGCCAAGTTTAAAGTTGAGTAAAATACACCAGCAACCCTCAAACTTGTTACTTTGTGCCACTTAGGTCCACGAACTTGCTAAGTCGAAATCCAGCACTCCAAACTTGTTAAGTTGTGCCACTTAGGTCCATACCCCTTCGTTGGTCATGCATATATGAAAAAAAGACCCTTAATTTTTATCTTCTTCTCCATCCACGTCCTCTGCACGTCACTGCCGTCACCACCGCCACCCATGATGCTCTCCGGCGCGTGCTCAAAAAATTCCCCACTCCCGGTTGCCGCTCACCGTTTCCCTCCCACCCGCAGACCCCGAGACCCGCTCTCCGCCGCTTGCAGCCTGTCACCCCTCGCCGCACCACCAAATCCTCCGACGGCTCCGCGTACGATCCCGCCTCCCCGACCTCCCTGTCCAAATCCAGGCCCAAATCCATGCCCAGGCGACAGGTCATCCCCGCCGCCGCGAAAGAGGAGGGGAAGGATGAGCAGAGCACCATCAATGTGCTCCTTGAGTCTTTTCCCTGCCGCAACGTGTAGGCTTCGGACCTCCTCCGGCTCTTGGCGCCAACGCTCCCTTTGCTCCTCTAGGGGGCGCCTCCACGGGGAAGACACGTGCGCTCTTCCTCGCGCTTCACCACATCCGCCCTGTCCGTAGCGCGTCGCCTATGCCGCGCTATGCTCCTTCTCGTCCCCACATGCGCTCTTCGCTTCCCTCCTCTCCCAGGTTAGTCCGCCGTCCTCCTACTCTACCTCATCTCGACAGCGCGTCCCCGACAAGCCTCGAACGTGGAACGTGGACAGCGAGCAGCAATCGAGAGTGGAGAATTTTTTGGGCATGCCGGAGAGCGTCATGGGCAGCGGTGGCAATGGCAGTGACGTGCGAAGGATGTGGATGGAGAAGAAGATAAAAATTAAGGGTCTTTTTTGCATATATGCATGACCAATGAAGGGGTATGGACCAAAATGGCACAACTTAACAAGTTTGGGGTGCCAGATTTCGACTTTGCAAGTTCGTGGACCTAAGTGGCACAATGCACAATGCGACAAGTTCGAGGGCCACCGGTGTATTTAACTCATTAAAGTTTTTACATCATGCTGAGCTTAGAAGATGAACACAAAAAATAGGATATCGTGTACACATAGGGCATAGTCTCCTAAATTACACTAACCATTTATTTTTCTTATGTAAGGTGCAGACATGTGGTGATGTTTTAATTCAGCAGGTATTTTGTTATTATTTGGTGATGTTTCAGTTCCACACTGGACAGCTGGGGGGGGGGGGGGCATACAGTTCATATGTTCACATCCCTTCCCTTGGCAAACTTTTTTAGCTATCAGCACTCCTTTGTAGGCAGTTTAATTAAACCAGGCACAAGCATCAAGCGTTAGTAAAACAAGTCGACAGAACCTTTCCATCCATCCGAGGAACAAGCATGTGGGGCCATGCATGTGATGCTTGTCCAAGTTCAAAAAAAAAAAGAGTCAGTGCAGGTACCTCTCCCATCTCAAGACGAATGCAAGGGATCAGAACAAAGCGCACTTTAACAATTTTCTAACCCCAACAGCCCATACAACTAAACTTCGCAGATTTTGTTTAAACAAAAAAAGTATTCATATGAATGCCATGTTCTACTGCATGTACCAAGGACCCGTGCCTCCTCTCACAGAAGCCACATTGATCTTATCTTCTGTTCACAGTTTCACACACATTTTTGTGAGAAATGGCTGTCTTCTTGCCTTGGTGTAGGACTCCCGAGCTGGCGAGTTAATGGCCTTCGGTGGCAGCGTTTATGTCACTTGAAACTGCTTACACAATGATCGATTTGGACCCAGCCAGCGATTAGCAAGCTTGCTTGGGTCATTGTTTGGTGAGATGGCACCCAAATTTTTACTATCGTATACCTTGATCCAGTATCAGTTTGTTGTTCGATGAGTAATGGACTAATGGAGTTTTGTTCCGCATATTCACATGTTTTACATATTCTAGTCTTTTTGCTGCTTGCATTGGATGATTAGATTGTCCACCATTTTCTTCGGTTGTTGTTTCTTCTTTCCAGATAAGTTAAACACTGACTCATTAAGTGCATCTGGCTAAGATGATCTTATCTTTACAGTGGAGGTGCAAGGCATAGACACTATCAAGGGAGGCCAAGATGAACATTGCCACAGGGGCAATGAACACCCTCCTCCCCAAGCCTGCCGAGCTGGTGGTGGGCGAGTACAAGCTGCAGAAGGGTGTCAAGGGAGAGATTGAAGAACTCGAGAAAGAGCTGAGATGCATAAGTGCAGCCCCCTGCAAGGTGTCTGAGGTGCCGTCGGACCAGCTTGACGAGCAGATCAAGATCCGGGCCGGTGATGCGAGGGAGCTATCCTATGACATTGAAGTTGCTGTCGATACCTTCATGTTGCGCGACAAGGGGCGTGAGCATACCAAGTCATTCAGCTTCAAGGAGCTCAATGCTAAGGCAACCAGTTTATACAAGATGGCCAAGACTAACCATAAGATCCATAATGTTATTAAAGACATCATGGACCAGGTCAAGAAGGTCAGTGAGCGCCGTGACAGGTGCAAGGTTGATAACCAGCCTGTTCGTTTGTGTCGGGGACAGCCCTGAGGGTCCCCGAAAACAATCGGGGAAACCATGCTTAAAACCTGAAAAAAACCGAAGCTAAACGCATCTCACTTAAGCGCACACACGGGGCGCGGCCCACGCTGCGGTGGTCCCCGCGGCCCACGTTGCAGTGGTCCCCGCGGCCCACCAAAGCGGCCCACTCAAAGGTCCCCTCGAGCAAGCTCCGCCTTGCTCGAGGGTACACGCCTCCCTCGAGCGGGTTCCGCCTCGCTCGAGGGTTCACAGCTCCCTCGAGCGGGCTCCGCCTCGCTCGAGGCTCCCTCACGCGCACGCCCGTTCCCGCACGCGGGTACGGGCATTTAATGCTCTGACACGGCGGCGCGGCGCCATCATGCGCCTGGGAATCACGCTCCGGCCCTGTCGCACCAACTCCCTAGGGGAAACCCATCCCCGCCACTGTGGGGGACTGTGCGGCGTGGCCGGCGTCAGCCCCGTGACACCACGCCGCCTACTCCCGTACGGCTAACGCGCCGCGCCCTCGAAAGGGGGCCGGGCACACCCTCGAACTGCTTTCCCGTGACCTTGCAGGGCTAGGTCGTGACGCTAGGCCGGCGGGACGCCATCCCCGCCACTGTTGGCCCTGTACGGCCACCCCCGTGCTCGCAGCACCACGCCGGGCGCTGTTACAACCACTCCGGCGCCGTAAGGCACGCGGGAACGGGACGTCGCCACGCCTGCCACTGTATCCCGTACGGATCGTCGTCAGCAACCCCCTCAAGCCCGCCTGGGGACGCCACGGCCAACCACTGCGCCCCTACCCTCGAAGCTACCACTGTTCGGGTACAAGATATGCCATGATGACCAGATCGCGGCAAGGACCGTCAAGGCGGCCGCCTACTCTACGGCGTTGCACACCATACTTCCCCATGTAGCTGAATAGTGCGGCATGCTTGTAATTCACCCTCTCCTTGGCCTATAAAAGGAAAGTGAACTCCCCCGCCGCAGGGGACAAGAGACAACATACGACACGACACAACACACATACATTCCCCAATTCTCCCACAACATCTGAACTCATTCCGTTCACACCACCAGGGACTTGGAGGCCACACCTCCTCTCCCGTCCTACTTGTAGCCGCCCCACTACAGGCACCCCGGTGCTGAGCAATATAGTGCCCCGAGCACACCACTGCTGGACGTACGACCCTCGGTCGGAACCAGGATAAACCTTGTGTCTTTAGTTGCTTGGCATCGACCATTGAGGGATAGACCTTGGCGCTTATTACTGGTTAGTGTCGGGACCACATTCCGCACCGACAGTTGGCGCCCACCGTGGGGCCCGCGAGCGCTGAAGGTCGAATCCGTCATCAACTCCCTCCATGGTGATTCGCACCGAGTACCGCGGCACGCGTTACTCTATGGGCAGCTCGGACCCCCTCCCTGTCGGGTTCGAAATCCGGTTCGGGGGCCTGAATTTCCAGGCTACGGGGAACAGCTACCTGATGCGCCTCACCAACCGTGAGGAACTTCGTGCGCGGCGCCAAGCTGGGTCCGCCCCGGTCGCCGCTGCACGAGTCGCCACGACGCCAACACTCGCCAGCACGGACGCCGCGGGCCCGTCGGCGTCACGGCGCCTCCGCCGCTCCGGCCAACGCTCGCGCCGGGCACGATCGGAGCGACGGCAAGCCGAGCGTGTCGCTTCACAACGCGGCGCGCCGTCGGCCACGACGACCGCCGCCCGGCGGGGGGAGCGCATGGTCTCGGGCCGCGCTTCCCCATCGGTGCACTGCGCGGCGCCACGACGGCTTACACCGTGCCAACGCCACGATGCGTAGGGCTCCCCCTGGCCGCCACGTCTACGTCGCCAGGGACCCTAGCGCCTCCGCCGGCGACGAGTCGTCCCTAGGCTCTCTCGACGCGTTGCCACCTGCCAACCTGCACGGGTACGCGGAGTGGGACTTTTCCGGCGTGCCGGACCCAGTAATGTTCAGGCGATTTCTCGACGCCGCGGACTACTGGTTCGGCTGCTCCGACGACTCCAGCATCGGAAGCTACGATCCCGCGCGGGAATGCTGCGCCGTCATCGCCAACGACCCAGCGAATGCCACCGGCGCAACGGGCGCCGGCGACGGAGATGTTCCGCCCGCTCTAGGGACCGCTTCGCGCCTAGCAGCGGGACCAAGCGCCCCTGCTCCTTCACCCCCAACGGGGGCTGACATCGACGCACAGCTAGCCCAAGCCCGCGAGCTCGAGGCCAAGCTGGCGGAGGAGTATCAAACGGTGCGGTTGCTCTGTGCCTCTATGGTGGGGGAAGCCTCTGCGTGCGGCGAACGCGTGCGGGAGCTGGGCACACAGGCCCGCAACCGCATTAACGCCGATTTCAACGTCGACAACCCAGATACGCCTCCGCGAGCGAGCCAAAAGCTCATTGCCGCCGCGATGCTGCTGCGGGCAATGCCCGCCCCCTCGACACCCGAAGCATGAAACCTACACCGTGAGGCGCAGGCGCTCATCGAGCAAGCGGCCGTCCAGCAGGCCGAGAGCTCGGCGTCCCGCATCCGCCGGCGAGGGGGGGACGCGCGGGGCGATGGGGGGCGCGCAGGGGCCCGAACCCTCGGTGCATGCAGGTAGAGCAACGGAGCACCCCACCAACCCGGGGCGCACGCCGGCCAAGGAACGACTCCTTGACACGCGTGGGCAGGCGCGGGACGGCGACGCCCGCAACGTCATCAACGCTTGGCGGACGAGCAAAGCGGATGCGCGAGTGGCAGCAGTCTACCACCCTCGGCGGGGCGGACGCTATGATAGCGATGAGGATCGCTCGCCAACGCCGGAGCCCCCGGGGACCCGCGTGTTCAGCCGGGAGATCCACGCAGCGGCTTTCCCCCAGTGCTTCCGCCAGCCTACGACCATCGTCAAGTACAACGGGGAGACGGATCCCTGCGTGTGGCTCGACGACTACCGCCTAGCATGCCAGCTGGGTGGAGCCACCAGTGACGAGGTCATCATCCGCAATCTCCCCCTGCACCTCACCGACTCAGCCCGGACGTGGCTCGAGCACCTGCCGGCCAGTCAGATCCACAACTGGGATGACTTGGTCCGCACGTTCGTCGGCAACTTCCAGGGCACATATGTGCACCCTGAGAACTCCTGGGACCTGCGCTCCTGCACCCAGAAGCCCGGAGAGTCGCTCCGGGACTTCATACGATGCTTCTCCAAGCGCTGCACGGAGCTCCCAAGTGTGGCGCAATCCGAGATTGTGCACGCCTTCCTCGAGGGCACCACGTGCCGGGACCTCGTACGCGAGCTGGGGTGCAGCCCGCCAGCCGACTCGAACGAGCTGTTCGATATCGCCACTAGTTTTGCCTCAGGCGAAGAGGCCGTGGGGGCGATCTTCGACGGCAAGAAGGGCAAGCGCACGGGCGACGCGCCCGCGGAGGGTAGCAAGTCCAAAGAGCTCCACTGGAAGGACAAGCGAGGCAAGAAGGGGAAGAAGCCGCGCCGTGAGGCGCGCGAGCAGGGACGCGACGGCAACGACGCCGAGGCCCTTGCTGTTGACCCGGCTCGACGGGGCCCTCGACCGCCCCCTCGAGGTCCGGGGGTGTTCGACGACATGTGTTGACGGTTAATAGTTATATCAAAGTTCGTTTGTGACTTGCAAGCGTACAAGTCTCCCGTCGTAGTCAAGGGACCCTTCTTCCCTCGAGTGGTGAACCCAAGGTATCGAATCCGTGGAACAAATGTGTGACACAAAACTTAATCTAGTAAAGCCAAGTAACTTCAATCTTCGATAAAACCCTAATGCATCTAAGTAAAAGACACAAAACTAATCTAATCTACTAAAGACCGGAGAAAACAAAGTAAGACTGGGTAGATAAACCGATCTAGAGGGATCGGGGTAAGCCTTTTGTTGAAGTTCCAAGCAAGAGAAGAAGTAGCAAATTGAATCTTAATAGAAGCCTCTTTAAATAGTGGTTTCCTGTCCAAATCCGAAAACATCCGCCTTTCGGAACCCCCGTTCTGTCACAACGTATCCCTACTCATGTGGGGAGCTTAGGGCGAGTCAAAAGACAAGTCGAGATTCTTTCGGAAGATCCGGCGTGTACCTCTAGCCACCGCGGCTACAAGAACACCCTATGTAATCTATCTCGAGAATAGAATTGGAATAAGCAAAGCCGATCAAAAAACGAAACCTTCGAGGAAACACTTGATCGCTAGGAAAAGATTCAACTTGATAATTCAACTATAACAATGATACATACACAAGATCACCACCGGATCCTTCCTTGATCTTGCTTCTAGCTCCGGGAACTCCGACGTGGTCTTCCGTGCAAGGTTCCCATGTCGGCTAGGGGAACCCTAGTCAACTAGCTCGACCCTCTCCTCTCCGAGATGGTGTCCCTCTCTTCTCTGCTCCTCGGCGGCCGATGACGAATTGGATGATCCGTGGCTCTCGGTCACGGGGCTATAAATAGCCTGATTGGTGGCTAGGGCAAAGGGGAGCCTTACTGGGCCCTGGACAGGGCTTGGCCGACCGGCCTGGGCCGGCCGGCACGGGCCCATCCGGGCCCGGCCCCGAGGCCTCCTTTGCTCTACGTCGGTTCCCTTGCTTCCTGGATGTTTCCCACTTCTGCATGTAGGTCCATGTCGTCAGTTTCTCTCCGAATTGGACACAACTCCTTGTCTTGCAAGATTCAGCACTTTTCTGGTCAGGTCCTCGGAGTCTGTCGTCTTCTCGGATCAAGTCCCTAGCTTCTTGGAGTTAAGTTTGCTTCGTTGCATGACTTGTACGGGGCTTCAAAGTCTTGTCATGAGGTGCTTGATGAACTTATCCCGAAAGTCTTGCATTCAACACTAATACCCTGCATAAACATTAAACTCCAAAACCGACATGCACATGTGAACTTGTTATACCACGGGGGTTAGTACCAATGGATAAGGTATAAAACTCATGCCAACACCGAAGGTAAACTCATGGCTAGGTTGACGGATTTTCACCGTCAACATCTCCCCCATGCTTAAACCTTGCTCATCCTCGAGTAAGCCTTCGATGGATATCATTATTGCCAAACAATGTTTAAACCTTGCACTTGATCACACATGAGAAAACATAATGCTCTCAAAATTTTAATTCATTAAAGTTCCATAATGTACTAGCCTTCATCTCTACGGAGGGTAGATTCTTATTAAGCTTATCCCACAAGTATTAACATGCTCACAAAGTTTAAATAGATCTCAAAATTTTTGAAATAAAGAACGAGATAAAGAAAAGCTAAACCAAGTTCACAAATTTAAATCATCTTATATATTGCTCATGAACTCTCATCTCGCTTGTCTCTCAAGCCTATATATTCTACTCCTTTCCCTCTCATAACATATATATGTGTGGTAGGCTTTATATATGGAGCTTTGGGAAAGTTTAGTCCTAACAAGATTTTATGAATGAGGTGTTGTCAAAACAAGACAAGCTTCTCATGGTCTTACCGAGACTCGTCAAAAAGGTCATTGGAAAATAATGTTAAATCAAGGAGGGGAAAGAGAAAAATACACACACTTTTAGATGAGTGAACATGTGCAAATGGCAAAGAGTGATCCCGAGGCACAAAGGAAGTCCTCGTTATCGGATTGCACATGGTTGGAAAATGAGAATGGATCTTTTAAACTTGAAGCCTTGAATGCACTCTTAGAGAACCGGGGAGTTCACTTTACGCATACTCATATTTTTTTCTCTTTCTCATATTTCTCATTCTTTTCTTTCTTTCTTTCTTTCTTTCTTTCATTATATATATATTTTTTTCTTGTGAGACTTTCTCCTTGGAAGTCACGTACATCACCTTTAATAATTTTTTTTCATTCATCATTTTTTTAAAATACTCCCCTTTGAACTCTAAAACTGCACCGTACCTACCTCCTCCCCCATGCTTAGACGTTGCTCGTCCTCGAGCAAAGAGGCAAAAAATAAGGTAGGTACCGGAAATATTTTTCCTTTGGAGAGATACTTGAAATCTTCAATGTCGGCACCGTCTTGCGATCTTCCTTGAATTGATGATCCATTCTCAACGATAGGTTGTGGTCAAGGAGGTAATCACAAAAGATGATATTTGGTTTAAGGGTGGATATCCGGCGAAGTTTGTGAGATCTCCAATGCGGGGATACACAATGCACGGATAAAAGGCTAGCAAAAAGATAGATACGCAAAAATGGAATGACCAGCTTCTTAGTCTCGGGCTAGAGAAATCATGGCCTGCAATAACTCACTCAAAAATAAATCTTGTACACTAAGGTTTATGCACTCAAATATATATTAGGCTTTGGATAGGTTGAGCAACACACAAGTGATATTTATGACAAGGTTAGTGATATTTTTGAGCATAAAAGACATTTTTAATCTATTCATAACTTGAGAGCACATAAAACAGCATGGGTCTTTATTTTAATCATAACCTCCGCTAAAGATTAAGCTAGCATTTAAATAAATTCAGATTTGTATTTTTAAGAGAGCACTAGCTTAAACATGCATATATCAATTACAAAGATGAACAAAGCTGCAATTATAATCATATATCATCATGGCACAAATTTTTGTAACTTTTCCAATGATATAATCAAGGTGGTGTCTTTATTAATGATGACATCAAGTTGAAATACAAACTTAAAATAAACAAACATGCTTGCTGAAATTTAAATAAAAACAGAAAATACTACGCAAACACACATAAGCAAAAGCTGAAAATTACAGAGAAAAAGAAAAGAAAAGAAAACTAAAGTTCCTAAATCTTCTAGTCCTCCGCCGGTGGTTGATGTTTATGATCTTGATAGTAATACCCTTGCTCATAATATGATTGGACATTCCCTCCGACGAATTGATTTGGCTCCACAAGGTGAAGGCGTCCGAGCTCAAAGGCAATATTTGCATTGCCTTCACCAAGTTGAGCTGCGTTAGCTTGGATGGCTGCGATGTTTTGGGCGTTTCTTGCAGCATACCCTCCAATTATGGCCATGCTTTGTTGTGGTTGGGGATGATGTGCGTAGGACTCCGCGAAGTTAGCGTTGGGCACCACATAATTTGGTGGGGGTACCGGTGCACCACCCCCCATGCTTGCTCTTGTGGCCCTCCGTAATAACTTGGCGGAGGAGGGATCCCGCCGAATGGTTGCACATTGGGTTGTGCTCCACTCGCTTGTGCGGAGGATGTTCCCTCCTCTACGATTCTTCCTCTTTTGTTCTTCCTTGCAGGGACAAGGAGTCCCTCTTCCAACCAATCTTCTCTCCCTTCGGTGAAAAGCCTAAGCCTCTCATTGGGAAGGGGTAGGTTCACTATGGCCAACCGATAACCTCCTCTCTCATCTCCACTAATGTATTTGCCTTGCCGCAAATACTCAATGCCGAGAGAGGTACCACGCAAAAGATGGTCGGGGTTTCTTGCGATCCCCGGCCGTAAGGAGAAGGCCAACATGGAGAGGTAGCACCCCGAACCAATATTTCCCGCCCCGATGTTGCTTCACAACACCAACGGTTGATCATAAGGTAAGAGGGGTCTATTGGCTGCCTGGCAATTAAAGCCGAGTAGAGCCAATTCAACTCTGTGTCGGTCACCTTCGTTTCCTTCATCCTCCCCAATACCCTCTTGCACATCCAAGAGTGAAATATCCGGATAATGGGGTTGCGGATGCAATTGCGTTGTTGATGGGCTTCTCCGGAGATCATATTCCAAAATCCCGCTAACATGCCGGGTGGCACGTCAACTTTCTCCGGAGCTCCCTTGTGGAATCCAAGTAGCTCCCTAACGTGCTCGTAGGGAACCACTTGTTGGACTCCCTCCAAACGGAATGACAAGCTTTGCACCCCCATCATCAAGGATAGGTGCAATAGTCATTAAAATTTCCAAGGCGAACCCCATGTGGGTGTGCACCGATACTCCGTTGGAGAATTGCACCCATCCAAGGTGCCCCAACATGTAGTATATGTCGGTGCCAAAACCAAGGTGTAGAGTGCTTGGTCGTCGAATTCGACGTTGGGCACAAGCCTCTTCTCAAGATGAGAGAGCCTCTCCTCCTCCTCCGACGACAAGATGATGAAGCCGTACGAAGAGTATATCGGAGTGTAAGGAGGTGGCGCGGTTGAAAGGGTCAATCGTCGTGGTGGCGCGGGCTGCTCCTCCGTGTGCCCTCGAGGTTCGGTAAACCTCATGGACGTGCTTCTTGCAGCCCTCATACCACCAAGGAGGAGAGCATCGTTCCTCCTCGGTGGTGCCATATCCGTCTCCATGATCCGGGGAGACTCGGAAACCGAGTGCCTCCTCGAAGACGTGGTTGATGACGACTTGGATGACGACGAACCCTTCTTCTTGGAGAAGAGACTTGTGGTTTTCTTCCACATGGTTGCTGCACTCTTTTCTTCAACTAGAACTCCGGGTTGCAACCGGTAACTAGGCACTAAAACTCTTACTTCGGATGTGGACTTTGAGTGGATTAAGGATGTGGATTTTTTGAGCTATCAAGCTTGGGAAGGTTGGCTATGTCTACGGAGGTTTTGGGCACACAAACTTGAACACACAAACAAAGGAAGGAGAGGGAAGCTTGCCTGCAGAAAACGGGAGCCGGGGGGCTCCTTAAATAGGGTAGGCCGGCCGGCCTGGGCCGACCGGCCTGGGGGCCTCGGTGCACCTCCCCGCCTCGTCTTTCTTCCAGCACGATCATTTCGCCTCTGCAACTTTCCTGCCCGCGTGCTCCACGAGTTGCACCGCCCAAACGCTCTCGTCCACTCCTTTTCTTGCATTATTGGTCCTTCCACTTGATGCTTCATGCTTTGGGTCATGTCCATGCTCCCTAGCTCCACTTGCTTCACATGCCACCATGAAATTCCTGCAAAGTTGATGCTTGCTGCCCACCATGCTTGTCCTTTGCATGTGGAATTGGTGAAAGTTGATGAAAGGGAATCCAATGGTGCATGCATGATTAATTCAAACTAGATTGCCTCCATTAAGGTGTGTTTAAGGTTAAGCACTCCTCTAATTCGAAATTTAAAATATTTTTCAGAGCCATGCAAGAGCTCAAACATAATTTTAGAGAAGTTTTTAAACCATTAAAAACAAATGTAAGTCAAAAATATTTTTCGACTACGTCGATTTCGGTCTCACCGGTATAGTTTGCCTTTATCGGTTGAGAGCAAACTTTTCCCAGCTTGATCATGGGGGCATAGGTTTAGGTTCTAATTTTGGCTAAATAAGAAAGATTTTGAATAAAACAAAATTAGATGAGGCTTAGAAAAATTCTAATCCTAGAGAAACCAAGGATATTGATTTTTAAACCAACCAAAAGTTTTGATTTCTAGGTTCACGCGAGTTCTACCACGTGCTGAATTTTATTAACACCTAAATATAAATCATGGCTCTACTCGTGTGGTTTTAGCATGAAAAATAAGTCAACCTCAGCACCATAATGAGGATGAAAGGTTGAGTTAGGTTCTGAAATTATTTGGTTGAGGTTTCTCGAAAAGAAAAGAACAAATAAGCACATAGGAGGGTTCATGCAAAGGGTTTATGATAAAGCAAAACATTCAATCAAGAATTATGTCTCTAATATTGTCCAACCACTTCTAAGTCTAATATCTTTGCGTAATAAAACTCAAAAACTAAATTATTAAAAATACTCGAAAAACCTGGAATCGGGTTGTCCTCCCGGTAGCTTATTCTTCACTCGACGAAACGGGTTGCCTCCCGCCTAGCGCTTCGTTTATAGTCTATAGCTAGACTTCTTCACTTGATTACTCCGGATCAACGCTCTTTGTGGACGTTGCAATCTTGGGTACCCACTTCTGCACCATCTTGGGCGCGGGCTTGTCTTCCGGCTTAGTCATTTTTTTGGTCTTCACAGGCGGCTTCTCTTCCTTTGTCTTGACGGATGCAACACCTTCTTTGATTTTCTTTACGTTCATTTTTTCCGGCTCCTTCTTCTTTTTCAGCCCCTCCATTTGTTTTGGTTCTCCCTTCACTCCAATCATGTTGCATGCCTCGATTCTTGGACGGAACTTGAAGGAACTCCTTTCTCCGTTGATATCGAACATGATCTCCCCCTTGCCAACATCAATAGTAGCTCCCACGGTCTTGAGGAAAGGCCTCCCTAGGATGAGCGGCGGCTTCTCCCTCTCTCCCATCTCGAGCACAATGAAGTCAACGGGGATGAAGTGGTGTCCGACCTTCACGGGTACATCTTCAGCAATGCCCAAGGGATAACGAATGGAGTTGTCTCCCAACTCCAAACATATACCCGTAGGCTCCATTGGTAGGCGTAGCTTCTCGAACACATCCCTCGGCATGACGCTCACACTTGCTCCAAGGTCGCATAACGCCTTGTCGAAGTTGAAAGAACCAACCGAACATGGAATAGTAGGGCACCCAGGGTCCTTTTGCTTCTCTAGCCCATTAGCAATAGCGGCACTACACTCCTCGGACATCTTGACATGATCTACCCCGAGTGTTGCTATCTCATATTTATTTGCAAGTATGTCTTTAAAGTAACGAGAATATGTAGGTACTTGTAGGGCATCTAGTAATGGCATGTTGATGCTAAGTCTACGCACAACCTCCACAAACTTCTCAAAGTGGTTGTCGAGTTTACCTCGGAAGTAGCATGGCTTGAGTTGCGGTATCCTCGTGTCTTCCTCCAGCATCTCAAATTCGGGTTCCTCGGTGACGATCCCCGTAACCTTCTTTTTAGCAACTCCTTCCACCTCGGTGGATGGTTTAAGCTTCCTTGCTCCCGCGGAACGTTCCGGATCTTCGGTCTCCTTCTCCGAACGTGTTTGAATGGCCTTCGCTGATTCGGGACTTTTGGGTTGTCCCGGAAGCTTCCCTTCATCATTAGTGAGGCACCCGCAAGTTGTCCAACTTGCGTCTCGAGCATCTTCATCATGTTGAGCACTTGATGATTGGAACTTCCGACCTCCGTCACATTGCTATCGATGTTCTCCAACACCTTGTCTATGGTCTTGACCTTGGTGACGGTGTCCTTGTTGATCTTAGCTTGCTCATCCATGAACTCCTTCAATTGTATACGAAGCGGAACCGCGTTAGGAATAGATGAGCTTGCATTAAATTGAGGCCTACCTTGCCCGTAGCGGAAGTTCGGCAATTCTCCCTTCCTCATGTAGTCGAGCACTTTGGCTTCCTCCGGACAATCTTTGCGGACATGGCCATACTCTCCACATTCTTCGCATGTGGACCTTGCTTCGGCAGCCTTCAAGTCTTGAGCCTCTTTCTTTTCCATCTCCATCTTCTCCAACCTCCTCATGAGCGAGTCGATCTTGCCTTCAAGTATGTTCTCCTTCTCCACTTGCAAGACTCCTTTGACGTTCCCCGTGGGTTGAACCGGATGTAGGCGCCCGGATGACACCCATGTGTCATTATCCGCGACCTTCTTGAATAGAGTGAAAGCTTCCGTCGGTGTAAGTTCGATGATGGATCCTCTCGCCGATGCATCGATGATCGTCCTTGATGCCATGGTGAGTCCTTGATAGAACTTTTGCACGAGGTCTTCCTTCGGGAACTTGTGATGTGGAACCGCCCGGGTGTACTCATTGAAGCGCTCGAATGCCTCCGAGATAGTTTCCGTAGGATATTGAACAAAGGTGGCAATCTTATTGCGCAAGCTTTGAGTTTTACCCAGTGAGTAGTATTCCTTCATGAAAGCCTTCATCAACATGTTCCAATTTTGCACCGTCTCCGCCGGTTGAGAGTGGAACCATTGCAAAGCCTTCCCGAGAAGTGAAAACGGAAAAAGCCTTGCCCTCATTTGGTCTTGAGTCACCCCATCCATGTTGAAAGTCTGACATAGTTGAATGAATGCTTGGAGGTGAAGGTTCGGGTCCTCTTTACCGGTGAAGGGTGAATGTTGCACCATGCGGATTGTTGAGGTCTTGATCTCGAACGGTCTTCTGATCTCCTCAAGGTTCAAGATTGGTAGGTCGATGATGTACGGGGTGCACGGCTCCCCAATCTTGCGTTCTTGCGGTGGTTGGTCACCCATCGGTGGAAGTCGATTCTCCCGAGGACTTTGAGGTGGTGAATTCTTCGGAGATTCCTGCGATCCTTTGTCTTCCGACTCTGAATCTACAAAATCCAGCTTTTTAGCTTGATGTGCTTCGCGTCTCCTTAGCCTGTAAAGGTTTTCTAGATCATCCACAGAATTATCGGGTTTGTTGGAGAGGTAGCCGTCCATCTCCTGTTAGGGTTAGCAATAAACAAAGTATGCTAAAACTAGAAAGTAAAAACAAATCTATAAAAACTAGGGTTAGACAAACTAGATTAGATGTATTTTGAGGATGATCAAAATTTAGTAGATGCAAAAAGAAAAACAAAAAGAAAACTGAAAATTACGAAAAGGCAATAAAAAATCAAATCTTGATCACTTGTTCCCCGGCAACGGCGCCAGAAAAAGGGGCTTGTTGACGGTTAATAGTTATATCAAAGTTCGTTTGTGACTTGCAAGCGTACAAGTCTCCCGTCGTAGTCAAGGGACCCTTCTTCCCTCGAGTGGTGAACCCAAGGTATCGAATCCGTGGAACAAATGTGTGACGCAAAACTTAATCTAGTAAAGCCAAGTAACTTCAATCTTCGATAAAACCCTAATGCATCTAAGTAAAAGACACAAAACTAATCTAATCTACTAAAGACCGGAGAAAACAAAGTAAGATTGGGTAGATGAACCGATCTAGAGGGATCGGGGTAAGCCTTTTGTTGAAGTTCCAAGCAAGAGAAGAAGTAGCAAATCGAATCTTAATATAAGCCTCTTTAAATCGTGGTTTCCCGTCCAAATCCGAAAACATCCGCCTTTCGGAACCCCCATTCTGTCACAACGTATCTCTACTCATGCGGGGAGCTTAGGGCGAGTCAAAAGACAAGTCGAGATTCTTTCGGAAGATCCGGCGTGTACCTCTAGCCACCGCGGCTACAAGAACACCCTATGTAATCTATCTCGAGAATAGAATTGGAATAAGCAAAGCCGATCGAAAAACGAAAGCTTTGAGGAAACACTTGATCGCTAGGAAAAGATTCAACTTGATAATTCAACTATAACAATGATACATACACAAGATCACCACCGAGATCCTTCCTTGATCTTGCTTCTAGCTCCGGGAACTCCGACGTGGTCTTCCGTGCAAGGTTCCCACGTCGGCTAGGGGAACCCTAGTCAACTAGCTCGACCCTCTCCTCTCCGAGATGGTGTCCCTCTCTTCTCTGCTCCTCGGCGGCCGATGACGAATTGGATGATCCGTGGCTCTCGGTCACGGGGCTATAAATAGCCTGACTGGCGGCTAGGGCAAAGGGGAGCCTTGCGGGCCACGGACGGGGGTGGGCGGCCGGCCGGGCCGGCCGGCTCGGGCCCATCCGGAGCCCGGCCCGAGGCCTCCTTTGCTCTACGTCGGTTCCCTTGCTTCCTGGATGTTTCCCCCTTCTGCATGTAGGTCCATTTCGTCAGTTTCTCTCCGAATTGTACACAACTCCTTGTCTTGCAAGATTCAGCACTTTTCTGGTCAAGTCCTCGGAGTCTGTTGTCTTCTCGGATCAAGTCCCTGGCTTCTTGGAGTTAAGTTTGCTTCGTTGCATGACTTGTATGGGGCTTCAAGGTCTTGTCATGAGGTGCTTGATGAACTTATCCCGAAAGTCTTGCATTCAACACTAAAACCCTGCATAAACATTAAACTCCAAAACCGACATGGACACGTGAACTTGTTATACCACGGGGGTTAGTACCAATGGATAAGGTATAAAACTCATGCCAACACCGAAGGTAAACTCATGGCTAGGTTGACGGATTTTCACCGTCAACAACATGCTGAAGAAGCTATGTCCATACCACAAGACACCGGTGAACCACACCCTCGAGCAATGCGACGTGCTCAAGCGGTTCTATGGCCGCGCCGTCGCGAAGGACGCTGAGGCCAAGAAGGACGGAGGTGATGGCGACGCCGACGGCTTCCCCGCCATGGAGAACGTGTTCCTCATCTTCGGGGGGCCAACCATCGACATGTCGAGCCGCCAGCGCAAGCGGGAGCGGCACGAGGTCCTCGCCGCGGAGAAGGCGCCTCCCTCCTTCCTTGACTGGTCGGAGGATGCCATCACCTTCAGCAGCGAAGATCATCCGAACCGCATCCCTAACTCGGGCCAGTACCCACTGGTGGTCAACCCGGTCATTGGGAACACGCGGTTCTCAAAGGTCCTGATGGACGGAGGCAGCAGCCTCAACATCCTCTACGCACACACGCTGCGCCTGCTGGGGATCGGGTTGGACCAGCTGCGGCCCAGCACGACGCCGTTCCATGGCGTCGTGCCAGGCAAGCACGTCCAGCCCCTCGGGCAGATCGACCTGCCCGTTTGGTTCGGCACTCCGAGCAACTACCGCAAGGAAATGCTCACCTTCGAGGTGGTGGGGTTCCGGGTAGGGATGAAAACGGTCGAAAAAGGTCGAACACGGAATCACAAATGTAGAAAAACGGTCGGAACGGAATGAGATTTTTCTACATTTATGAAAGTAAGCTACTACAAAATAATGAAGAATGAAATTAAAATTAATTGAATCTGACAACTTTTTATAATTCGGTAAAAACGGAAACAAAAGCATAATGTAGAAAAACGGTCGGAACGGAACGGGATAGAAACTGTCCGTTTTCAACCCTAGTTCCGGGGCACATATCACGCTATACTTGGGCGGCCTTGCTACGCCAAGTTTATGGCTGTCCCCAACTACACCTACCTCAAGATGAAGATGCCGGGGCCGAACGGCGTCATCACCGTGGGCTCGTCCATCGAGCACGCCTTCGACTGCAACGTCGAATGCGTAGAGCACGCAGAAGCGCTGGTGCTGGATGAAGTGCTGGTAACCACCTTGGAGAAGATGGTCAACGAGGACCTCGACTCCACCACCAAGCACGCTGGCAACTTCGAGGCCGCGGAGCAGACCAAGGAAGTGCCCCTCGACCCTGCTGCCCCCGAGGGCAAGGCGTTGAGGGTCAGTTCTACCCTCGACCCGAAATAGGAAGTGGTGCTCGTCGACTTCCTCCGCGCCAATGCCGACATCTTCGCGTGGAGTCCCTTGGACATGCCAGGCATCCCGAGGGAGGTCGCCGAGCACTCCCTTGATATCCTACCTCACTCCCGCGCCGTGCAGCAACGGCTCCGCCGCTTCGACGAGGAGTGGTGGCGGGCGATTGGAGCGGAGCTGCGGAAGCTCCTCGAGGCTGGGTTCATCAAGGAAGTGTTCCACCCTACGTGGCTAGCCAATCCTGTACTAGTAAAGAAAACGAACGGGAAGTGGCGGATGTGTATAGACTACACCAGTCTTAATAAAGCATGTCCTAAAGTTCCTTTTCCTTTGCCACGTATCGATCAAATCGTTGATTCGACCGCCGGGTGTGAACTACTTTGTTTCCTTGATGCCTATTCCGGGTACCACCAAATCAAAATGAAGGAGTCCGACCAGCTCGTGACTTCATTCATCACGCCGTTCGGGATGTTTTGCTACGTCACGATGCCGTTCGGCCTCCGGAACACGGGTGCAACGTACCAACGGTGCATGCAGCACGTTTTCAGAGACCATATCAGCCGGACCGTCGAGGCGTATGTAGACGACATAGTTGTGAAAACCAGGAAGGCGGACGACCTGGTTGGCGACCTCAGCATCGCGTTCGGCTGCTTACGGGCCAACGGGGTGAAATTGAACCCCGAAAAATGCGTCTTTGGCGTGCCGCAGGGCATGCTTCTAGGATACATAGTCTCCCAGCGAGGCATCGAGGCCATTCCAGAAAAGGTTGCGGCCATCGAGCGAATGGGTCCGATTCGGGACCTCAAAGGGGTACAAAAGGTGTTGGGGTGCCTTGCCGCCTTGAGCCGCTTCATCTCGCGGCTCGGCGAGAAAGGCTTGCCCCTCTACCGCCTCCTCAAGAAGCACAAGAGCTTCTCTTGGACCACTGAGGCCCAAGAGGCGCTTGATAAGCTGAAGGCGTCCTTGACTCACGCCCCGATCCTCACACCACCGCAAGACAGCGAACCTCTTCAACTCTACGTGGCTGCGACTACCCATGTGGTCAGCGCCGTGATCGTGGTAGAGCGCATGGAGGAGGGGCACACCTTGCCGGTCCAGCGGCCGGTGTACTACATCAGCGAGGTCTTGTCCGCACCAAGGCACGCTACCCTCAAGTCCAGAAGCTGCTCTACGCAGTGGTCGTCGCGCGGCGCAAGCTTCGCCACTACTTCGAGGCCCACCCTGTCACGGTGGTTTCCTCCTTCCCGTTAGGAGATATCATCCGCAATCCAGACGCGGCTGGCAGGATCGCCAAGTGGTCGGTGGAGCTGATGGGCAAAACGCTCGCCTACACCCCGCGCAAGGCCATCAAGTCCCAGATCTTGGCAGATTTCGTCGCCGAGTGGACGGACACGCGGTTGCCGCCGTCGCAGATCCAGGCAGAGTGCTGGACTCTGTATTTCGACGGCTCGGTGATGAAGACCGGGGCGGGCGCGGGCCTGCTCTTCGTGTCGCCCCTCGGGGAGCACATGTGGTACGCGGTGCGCCTCCATTTCCCCGCGTCGAACAACATGGCTGAATACGAGGCCCTGCTCTACGGCCTCAAAATCGCCATTGAGATAGGCGTCAAGCGCCTCGACGTGCGGGGGGATTCACAGCTTGTGATCGACCAAGTCATGAAGAACGCAAGCTGCCATGACGACAAGATGGAGGCTTACTGCAAAGCCGTGCGAGCCCTCGAGGACAAGTTCTATGGCATCGAGCTCAATCACGTGCCCCGCCGGTACAACGAGGAGGCGGACGAGCTCGCGAAGATCGCGTCGGGGCGGATCACTGTCCCCCCGAATGTTTTCGCTCGAGATATCGCCCAACCATCCGCTACCCTCGAGCCGCACCCCTCGAACCACACTGAACCCTCGGGGGCTCCCTCGAGTCCGACAGGCGTAGAGCCCATGGACGAGGACCCCTCGAACGAGGTGTATGTGCTCTCCCTCCTCGAGGGGTACGGTGCCAGCGAGGCCGAGGTCATGGACGTCGAGTCGGCCCCCAGTAGGGCGGACTGGCGCAACAAATACATCGCCTGGATGGACCGAGGGGAACTCCCCTCGGACCGATCCGAGGCCAGGCGCATCGCCAGGATGGCCAAATCTTTTGCCCTTGTCGACGGCGAGCTGTACAAGTGTGCCGCTTCCGGCATCTTGCAGCGATGCGTGCCCATCCCCGAGGGGCGCGAGCTCCTCCGGGACATACACGTGGGGATTTGCGGCCACCACGCCACGCCCCGCACCCTCGTAGGCAACGCGTTCCGCCAAGGCTTTTACTGGCCCACCGCGGTCGCAGATGCCAGCGAGATCGTGCGCACCTGCGAAGGGTGCCAATTCTACACCCGAAAATCCAACTTCCCTGCGCACGCCCTGCAAACCATCCCCATTACATGGCCTTTCGCCGTGTGGGGGCTGGACATCGTCGGGCCCTTACGAAAGGTGCCCGGGGGATTCACCCACCTGTTGGTTGCCATCGACAAATTCTCCAAATGGGTGGAGGTACGCCCCATCACGAACCTCAGGGCAGAGCAAGCGGTGACGTTTTTCACCGACATCGTCCATCATTTTGGAGTGCCCAATTCCATCATCACCGACAATGGGTCCCAGTTCACGGGCAGGAAATTCCTGGAGTTTTGCGACAAATTCCACATCCGTGTGGATTGGGCAGCCGTGGCACACCCACAGACCAACGGCCAAGTAGAACGTGCCAACGGCATGATCCTACAAGGCCTCAAGCCCAGAATTTTCGACCAGCTGAATAAGTCTGGTCGGAAATGGCTCCAGGAACTGCCTGCGGTCGTGTGGAGCCCAAGGACCACCCCAAGCAGAGCCACCGGGTTCACCCCTTTCTTTCTAATCCATGGCGCGGAGGCCGTCCTCCCCACGGACTTAGAGTATGGGTCGCCCAGGGTGCGAGGCTATGACGAGGACACCAACCAGCGGGCCCGCGAGGACTCACTGGACCAGCTGGATGAAGCGCACCTCGTTGCCCTGATGCACTCCGCAAGATACCAACAGTCCCTAAGGCGCTACCAGGCTCGGAAGGTACGCCGGCGGGACTTCAGCGAGGGGGATTTGGTCCTAAGGCTACGCCAAGACAACCGAGGACGCCACAAGCTATCACCTCCGTGGGAGGGACCCTACGTCATGGTGAAGGTGCTCAATCCCGGCACGTACAAGCTGGCCAACAAGGACGGCGAAGAACTCACCAACGCTTGGAACATCCAACAGCTACGTCGCTTCTACCCCTAGCTAGGATTTCCAAGTCTTTTGTCGTAACTTACCTGCCTAACACCCCAGTTGGAAGCGATCGTGTAAATAACGACAATTCAATAAAAAGGGCAACTCGGCTTTCCCCAGAAAACCAAGTCACCCTCGGGGGCTACTACGGGGGGCATCCCCCCCCCCAAAAAAATGGTCCCATTTTTTCCGAAAAAACCCACGTGCGCTAAGTATAATTCGACCTGAGCCTCGAGCAAAATTCAAACAGGGCGCGGACAACCTAGCGGAAAGGGCGTGCAAGCCAGAGATAGCCTACGCCTCCACGAGGATACGGCCCTTCTCTCTTGCCCCCGGCCCAGCAGGCTGTTTGCAAAAATCGAACTCCCCTAACTCGAATTTACTCAGGCAAAGGAAGAAACAAAACAGCGCCATAAAAACAACAAATATCATTTGCTCCATCAAATGTTTGAAATAAAACGATTGTTCATTTACATGGCCATATGGCCCACATACTAACACACAAACAAAAAAGGGCCTCGCGCCCAGCAATCTTCAGGCCTGAGGAGCATCGGCATCGACGGCATCCGAGAACAGGAACTCCTCGAAGGCTTCGGCGAGCGCCTCGGCGGCGTCAGCAGCTAACGCGTCCACGTGCTCCATTGCCACCTCGTCCTCGACGCCCTCGGGGACGATGTAGCCCTCCGCCACGGCTTCGAAGTTGATCTCGTAATGAGATCGCACCATTCCAAGAGGCTTCTAGACGCCAAGGTGCAGAGCCCGGCGCATGCGCCCGGAGACATGCCCGCCGAGGGCGCGCAGGCGGCTAGCCAACGAGCTTCCAGCCTGTGCCTCGCCCTCTTCCACGGCCTGGCAGGTCTCGAGGGCCACAGAACGCAGCTCCAGCAGCTCCCGCTCGAAGGAGTTGTAGGAGGCCTGCAGTGCCTCGGCCCGGTCGGTCGCGTGCCCCAGCGCGGTGCACAGGCCTGAACGTTGCCAGCAAGAAAGAAATCAGAAGGGGGAACGAACCCTCTAAGGGAAGATCAGCAAAACAAGAGACAAAACAGTGACCTACCTTCAACCTGCTTCCTCTCCACCTCGAGGGCGCGGCGCTCGGCCTCGACCGCCTGCTGCAGGCTGATGACGGTGTCGCTCTGCTCCTTGAGGGACTGCTCCTGGCTCGCACTCGTGATGCTGAGAACCACTAGTTCGCCCTCGAGCTTCGAGAACTCAACGTTCCGCTCCTCCAGCGACTTCTGCGCCGCCTCGCGAGCGGTACGCTCTTGCTGAAGCTGGTCCTCCGCCGTGGCGAGCGCAGCGACCTTGGCGTCGAGGGTGGCCTTCAGCTTGTCGGCCTCCTTGGCCTTCTGCTCAGCCGCACGCACCCTCTCCTCAGCCTGGCTCTGCTGGGCCTGCGCCTCCCGGAGCCACGCGTGGACCTCCTGGTTGTCGGCCCGGACGGTGCTCACCTCCGCCTCCCAGTTGGATGCCAACGTGCGCATCCTCTCCAGATCCCCCGCACCTGCTGCAGCGCCTCATCCCGATCGATGAGGGCCGTGCAAACCCGCTCGAGGGTGGAGGGGCGCGCCGCATCCTGCCTTTTGCACTCCTGGAGCTGGTCGCGTAGGGCCTCAGCCCGGTACGACAGCCAGCTGTCCGGGGTCCCCAGGGCGTCAGCGAGCGTGTCGAAGGCGTCGCACCGCTCCCGGAGCTGGCGAAGCTCGGCGCTCATCTGGTCGAAGGCGCCATACTTGTCACGGGCGCGGTGCTCGAGCTCCTGCCGCCAGCAGACCAAAACCAGTGAGCGTCGCATCGCGAGGAACACGCGTGAAGATGACGAAATCAAAGAAAGTGGGCGACAACGCCTCACCTGGAAGACGCGCCACGCCGGGCCGCCATGAATCCGCAGCGCCTCATTCAACGCTCGGTTGAGCGCAGCGCCGTGGTCACGGAGCTCTCCCCACAGCTCCTGCTCCTCCTGGGCATCGGCAAAGGCGGGCGGACCGTCAACGCGTCCCGCTCCCGGAGCAGAGCGGCCGGTGCGGGAAGAAGAAGCCTCGGCGCCGTGCCCTTGGCCTCCTGCCACCATGTGGTCTTCCCGCCGCCTCACAAGTGCCCCCTCCTGGGACTCGGGGGACGGCGTGGGGAAGCTCACCCACTGGTCCCACCCGGGCGGCGGGGAGTCGTCGTCCGGAATCTCCACCACCACCGCCCGGGAGCTGCCAGTGAGTGTGGGCTCCTGCTGCACCTCCACCTCCGCGGCCGCAATCTCCCGCCGCGGCGCCGCGGCGCCGTTGCCTCCGGCCGCGCCTCTACAACCGCGGGCGCCGGGTGGCCTGTCGGTGTTTTAGACCGGCAACCTACTAAGGGGAGTACCCGAAGTAGATGAATGTGACTTGCCGAGATCGATAACTCGAAGGAAGAGACACGTGGCACACAATTTAGACAGGTTCGGGCCGCGAGGTGCGTAATACCCTACGTCCTGTATGCTGCGTAGCTCTGGATTGATTGGGCACGATTACAAGATGGTGCAATAGTGCGCCGTGGGTTGTATGAGAGGAGATTGGATGCTAGAGATCGGTCCCTGCCTCGCCTTATATAGTCCGGGAGGCAGGGTTACAAGTCGGAGTAGGGAGAGAGTACTAGTCGAGTACGTCTAGGAGTTCTCTATACAGTGCGGAACATGTACAGCTCCCTAACCGAGTACTACTCCTGTGTAGTCCTTGCGCTCCACGCCTTCAAGTGCCGTGTAGCGCAAGCCGGGTAGTCCCAGGGGCCCACCGAGTAGTCGGTCCTGGTACCCACCGAGGTAGTGGGCCCAGGGAGGTCCATACGGCAAGCCCCCGAGTACTTTGTAGTCGAGAAGGATAGCTTCAAGTAATCTTGACGGCCTTAACGAGTAGTCCTCAAGCGTCCCTGAGTTCTACAAGTCAAAAGTCCTCAAGAGTAGTCGAAGCATCCCGAGGCTGGAATGTACTCCAGCTGATGTTTGAGCAATCTTGAAGTCTTCTCGAGTAGTCCCAAGCGTCCTCGAAAACTGCCTTCGAAGGTGTTCAAAAAATGCCTGTCTTGTCTTGAAGCCGGAGAGCGATATGGAGGTGCGATTTGCAAAATCGCACTCCATATGGAGTAGCCCCCGAGCCTTAGGTTGAGCCGCGGGCGCCGGTCGAGGGTCCATCTAAAGTCTTGGCAAGAAAATCCCGAAAAATCGGAGAGAAAAAACCGAAGGACACGTGGCACGGAGCCCCCGAGCCTTGAGTCGAGTACTTCCTCTCGAATTGAAGGGTCATCTTGAAGAATGTGTCCTGAGATGCTCTTGAGACTAGCCGCTTCCCAGGTAGTCGAGTAGAAGTAGTCGAGCCCCCGAGGTGAGGCGCGTCGACTAGTAGAATACGAAGAGTCACGCACAGCCGCTGAGTCAGCCGCGCGTGGACTTATCCAGCCGCCCGTTGCGGAGCCGGTTTGGCTTATAAATAGAAGCCAAAACCCTTAGGGTTTTTCACCCATTCGAGCTGCAGCCATTCCGTTTGCATCTGAAGCAAATCCACTCCCAGCGCTTGCTGCCGCCGTAGTAGATTCAAGTGCGCCGCCACCCAAAGCTTTTAGGGTAGCCCCCGAGCGGATGCGCGTGAAGACGCCCTGCACTTGGAGGATGAAGCCGTCACCAAGCAAGACATCGAAGGCCGCCGGGAAGAAGAGGGGCCGCGAAGATGCCGCCGCGGCTGCCACCGGAGCAGCGCCGCCCATGTCTCCACCGCGGGCTGATCCAAGCCGCGAGTGGAAGAAATCCAAAGTGAAGACAGAGGATCTGCTGACCCTCCTGAATAGTGGGTTCATCAGGGAGAAGGGAGTCGACATGTGGAGATCCGCCGCTGGAGATCCATATCCGATGGAGAAGGCCGAAGACGAGATCCCAATGTTCGCGCGGTTCGTGGAGCGCGGGCTTGCGCTCCCGGCCAGCGATTTCTTCAAGGGGCTGCTCAGGTACTACGGGATCGAGTACTTGAACCTGAACCCCAACGGCATCTTCCACACGGCGGTCTTCGTGCACTTCTGCGAAGCCTTCCTTGGGATCAAGCCACATTGGGTGCTTTTCCGGAAGTTCTTCCGTGTCAAGCCACAGCCAAGTGCCACCAACCCCAGGGTAGTCGGAGGAGCCGGCATCCAGCTGAGGGAGGACGCCGCGGAGCAATATCTGGCGTACAAGCTTGTCGACTCCAACACAGATTGGAAGACCAGGTGGTTCTACATCACGAACCACCACCCCGGCCCGCCGGGCCGAGCGGACGGCAGCCCAGGCACAGAGAATGGTGGAAAACGGAGCCCACCATGCAAGAAGGGATCCAGCTCCCCGAGCTGCTAGCACGCATCAAGGTGCTCAGGGAGGCGGGACTGAGGGACGAGCACGTGGCCTTCAGTTTCATGAAGCGGAGGGTGCAGCCATTGATGGCTCGGGACACCCTAGGCTTCGAGTACACCGGCGACGACGACACGTCGCGGATGCCGGGAGGCGAACTGGACGACATCGACATCATCGAGAGGTTGTCGCGGATCTTCAAAGATATGCCGCCGTACACGGCGTGCCCTGTCCAAGAGTACTCCGCCGCGCGCCCGCCAAAGGAGGTGAGTAGTCGTACTCTATTGGTCGAGTAGTCATTGACTGTTGTACAGTTGCTGATGTCTTCGTGTCTTGCGGGAGGACTTGAAGAAGTTCATCTCCGAGTTGCAGCCACCTCCGAGCGGAATCGAGATCCCGATGGAGGGGTGTTGACAGTGAAAATCCGTCAACCTAGCCGTGAGTTTACCTACGGTGTTGGCATGAGTTTTATACCTTATCCATTGGTACTAACCCCCGTGGTATAACAAGTTCACGTGTGCATGTCGGTTTTGGAGTTTAATGTTTATGCAGGGTTTTAGTGTTGAATGCAAGACTTTCGGGATAAGTTCATCAAGCACCTCATGACAAGACCTTGAAGCCCCGTACAAGTCATGCAATGAAGCAAACTTAACTCCAAGAAGCCGGGGACTTGATTCGAGAAGACGACGGACTCCAAGGACTCGACCGAGAAAAGTCTCGAATCTTGCAAGACAAGGAGTTGAGTCCAATTCGGAGAGAAACCGACGACATGGACCTACATGCGAAGGGGGAAACATCCGGGAAGCAAGGGAACCGACGTGGAGCGAAGGAGCCCTCGGGGCCGGGCCTAGATGGGCCCGGGCCGGCGCGGCCCGGTCCCGGTCGGCCCGAGGCCCATCCGGGGCCCAAATGCCCCCTCCTTTGCCCTAGCCACCAATCGGGCTATTTATAGCCCCACGACCGAGAGCCTCGCGGGAGAAGAATTCGTCATCGGCCACCGAGGAGCAGAGAAGAGAGGGACACCATCTCGGAGAGGAGAGGGTCGAGCTAGTTGACCAGGGTTCCCCTAACCGACGTGGGAACCTTGCACGGAATACCATGTCGGAGTTTCCGGAGCTAGAAGCAAGATCAAGGAAGGATCCCAGTGGTGATCTTGTGTATGTATCATTGTTATAGTTGAATTATCAAGTTGAATCTTTTCCTAGCGATCAAGTGTTTCCTCGAAGATTTCGTTTTTCGATCGGCTTTGCTTATTCCAATTCTATTCTCGAGATAGATTACATAGGGTGTTCTTGTAGCCGCGGTGGCTAGAGGTACACGCTGGATCTTCCGAAAGAATCTCGACTTGTCTTTTGACTCACCCTAAACTCCCCGCATGAATAGGGATACGTTGTGATAGAACGGGGGTCTCGAAAGGCGGATGTTTTCGGATTTGGACGGGAAACCACGATTTAAAGAGGCTTTTATTAAGATTCGATTTGCTACTTCTTCTCTTGCTTGGAACTTCAACAAAAGGCTTACCCCGATCCCTCTAGATCGGTTTATCTACCCAATCTTACTTTGTTTTCTCCGGTCTTTAGTAGATTAGATTCGTTTTGTGTCTTTTACTTAGATGCATTAGGGTTTTATCGAAGATTGGAGTTACTTGGCTTTATTAGATTAAGTCTTGCGTCACACATTTGTTCCACGGATTCGATACCTTGGGTTCACCACTCGAGGGAAGAAGGGTCCCTTGACTACGACGGGAGACTTGTACGCTTGCGAGTCACAAACGAACTTTGATACAATTATTAACCGTCAACAAGGGGAAGGCGAAGGAGCGGCATGAAGTCGGTGAAGGCGATGACACTGTCGTCGTGGAGGATACCTCCGATGACGACGACGAAGACGAGGAGACGTTGCAGGACCGCTTCCAGCTGCGGTCGAGGTTTAGCCACTCGGGCTTGCCTCATGTTCCTCTGGTGCAAGACCCCCCGGCTAGCCTGGAGGCTAGCCTGGCTGCGCCGCCACGGAAGCCGCGCAACCCCGCCAGGAAGCGGGTGACGAAGAAGCTTAAGGTCTCAGAGACCACGCCTCAGGAGGTAAGTTGTCTTGAACAGAGTAGTCGAGTACCCGTTGTACGAGTACGCTTGCTGATGAGTAGTCTCCCTTGTATGCAGGAGGTACCGCCAGCGGAGCCCGTCGAAGAGGGCGACGAGGGCGTGTGGGACACGGTGGGGGAGCCAGCTGGAAGCCGTAGTCCGGCCCCCCCTTTGTTGAGGAAATCTTGGCGCGGCTCGGAGCGCCGCCCCCCGCTCCACAAGGGAGCACGGGACCGTAGCCGCTGCCGTTGAAGAAGTGGTGGCTTCGGGGAGCGCACGAGACCCGCGCGCCGCCGCCGCCGGCCGTGGAGGAGGCGGTAGCCGCGGGGGGCGCGGGGAGGAGGCGCCCGCCGAGGGTGGACCGGTCGATATCGCCAGCATCCTCGGTGCTCCGGCCGTGACAATTGTCCGGTCGAACTTGTAAGTACCGAATCCTTCCGAGTAGTACTTGTTGCAGTAGTCGATGTTGGCTGACGACCATCTGTGAATGTTTCTGCAGGAAGTCCACGGATTTGTCTTGGGAGGGGGATGAGCCCTCTTCAGCGGTGGCGGAGGAAGACGTGCCGCCTGCCGAGGAGGCCGCTCCCGCTACCCAAGCCGCGACTGAGCCACCGGCTGCCGAGGCGCCACTGCCGGAGGCCAGCGTAGTCGAAGGTGAGTACCCTTCTTGAAGCTATAAAGCTCTTTGAGGAGTAGTCGTAGGCACTGATGCACTTGTCGTCTTTGTGACAGGCACTGAAGCTGGAGGTGACGACATCCCTGCAGGGGTGCCGATGCAGAGGTTGACACCAGAGGCCCCGGAGGCTGCTGAAGGAGCCCCCGAGCCCATGGAGGAGGTCGTCGAGAGGTCCGCCGGGGGAGAGGCGGTCACCACGTCGCCAGATATTGCTCTGGAGGTGGCTATCCGCTCCCCCGAGATCCAGGACGCAGAGCCCATCCGCTCTGCGCCGATGACGGAGGCCACCACGAGTAGTCGCGGTGGGATAGAGCTGCTTGCGGACGATCTTATCGAGCCAGCGACGGTGGCCAAGCATCTGGAGGCGATCCGTCAAGCCGAGCAGTGGATGAAGGTAAGTAGCCGTAGCCTTTTGAGTAGCCAATCCTTCGTCGTTGAGTACTCTTTGTGACTTGAGTTGTCTTGTGCAGGACATTGCGGAGTGGTCCCGCGACAAGTCGAACCTGCTGCAGGGCTATGGCGACACGGTGCTCCGTGCCGAGGCGCTAGAAGAGCAACTTGTGGAGTCGCGGAAACACGCGGCTGCCATGCAGTCGAAGCTCGACGCCGCCTTCACCAAGTACCACAACGACGTCCAAGAGTTGCAGGCGAAGGGCGACGACTTGGTGCGGAAGAATAAGGGCCTCCGCAACAAGAATAAAGGTACGCCGCTGAACTGGTCGGGTACTTGTTGGAGGTCGAGAAGTCCTTGACCCGCTGTGCTGCTGTCGTGTTGCAGAGCTTGAGGGCCAGGTGGAGCAGCTGAAGGCCTCGGAGACGAGCATGAAGAACCTCTTCTACCGGGAGCAAGAAGCCCGCCAGGTACTCGAGCTCGACTACAAAGAACTCGCCTTCGAGTGCGAGAAGCATATGGAGCTTCGGATTGCTTCTGACAGAGATCTCGTCAACTGCTACAAATCCTTGCAGAAGTTGAACGAAGACTGCGAGGCATTGCGGGCCCAATTGAAGGAGTTGGAAGAAGCCGCACTGCCGATCGCAAGACTCCTGGTGCCGCACCCGGCGGCCCCAAGATTGCTCCTCTGGTGGATCGCCTCAAGGAAGCTCCGAGCCGGCTGGCCGCCTACGTGAAGCATATGGCGAGGTCTATCCCAAGACAAGTCTTGGCCTTCATGAAGTCGTACTTCCCGAAGGCCCCAGTGGAGGTAGTCGCCGGCGGGGTAGCCGCCAACTGCTCTGATGAGCAGTATGCAGAGCTGCTGGAGCAGATGGCTCCCATCGCGGAGCAGGTAGCTGAGAAGCTAAACCTCCAGTAGCCCTGCATAGATAGCTAGTAGCCATGGTTGTACAGGAAAACAATTGTAATGAATTGTTTAAGTATTAATGAAAGAAATTTTCCAGCAATGAGTACTCGTAGTCGCGATCTCAGAGTGCGGAGCCCCCATCGTGGAGTGGATGCGAGTAGTAGTACTCGGCTTTGGTAGTGGTCCCGTTGTAGGGAGTAGACAGTAAAGAAGTTGATGAACGATCAAACTTTATTACTGAAGAAGTACACCTGGATGGCCAGGGCCGTAGTTACAAAGTAGTCGCCTGGACCCGGGGGCCGCTATGTACCGAGTAGAGCGGAGCCGGTAGCCGCTTACAGCAGTTTGATCCGTAGGTAGCCGTGTAGGCTGGATCGTAGATCCGTAGGTAGCCGTGCAGGCTGGATCTTGGAGTGTGGTCTCTTAGTAGACCGCTGCTAGAGTCCTTGACGCTCGTCGCAGCCCAGGGTCCGTAGGTAGCCGCACGGGCTGGAGCCTGGAGAGGAGAAGTCCGGAGACCGGGAGCCGGGACCGGGGGGGGTCGCTTACGGCCGGGGGGGGTGTTGATGTAGTCGTGTAGACTTGAACCCCAGAGTAGTCGTGTAGACTAGGCGTAGAATCGACAGAGCTGGTCGACGTTCCACGAGTTGTTGATGTCTTCGCCTTCAAGTGTTTGGAGGCGATAGGAGCCCGGCCCGGTCACCTTTGCCACGGTGAAGGGACCTTCCCAGGGGGAGCTGAGCTTGTGAAGTCCTTCCGTGTTCTGGATACGGCGGAGGACGAGATCTCCAACGTTGAAGGAGCGTTCCTTGACATTGCGATCATGGTAGCGTCGGATACCCTCCAGGTACCTTGCTGATTGGACGAGGGCAGCGCAGCGAGCTTCTTCGAGGCTGTCGATGTCAACTCGTCTGCTGTCTTCTGAGACGCCTTCGTCGTAGTGCTCCACTGCTGGCGAGTTCCATATGACGTCGGCAGGGGGATTGCTTCGGAGCCGTAGACTAGGAAGTAAGGGGATTGCCCCATCGGCTTGGATGGCTGAGTCCGTAGCCCCCAGAGTGCGTTGGGTAGTTCCTTGAACCACTTGCCCCCTTTGGAGTTCGCAGCGTCGTGCAGCCGCTTCTTGAGAGCGTCGAGCACCATCCCGTTGGTGCGCTCGACTTGTCTGTTGGCCCGTGGATGGGCAACTGAGACGTATCGGACGTCGATCCCGCTGTTCTCGCGGTACTCCCGGAAGCCGGTGGTTGTTGAAGTTGGACCCCGGTGTCCGTGATGATGCGGTGGGGTAGTCCGTAGCGGTGTACGAGTTCATCCGGGAAGTCGAGTACTCTGTCGCCCTTGGGGCATGTGACCGGCTTGACCTCGATCCATTTGGTGAACTTGTCGATAGCCACCAATACCCCGTTGAATCCTCCTGGCGCGGTTGGCGGTGGCCCCAATCATGTCGAGCCCCCAGCAGGCGAAGGGCCAGGTTGGCGGTATGGTGACTAGCTTGTAGGCTGGGACGTGTTGCTGCTTGGCGAAGTACTGACATCCTTGGCACTTTCTGACGAGTTCTTTGGCGTCGCCCAGAGCTGTGGGCCAGTAGAAAGCCCGCCGAAAGGCCTTGCTGACCAGCGTGCGTGGGGATGCGTGGTTGCCGCAGACGCCCTTGTGGATCTCCTCTAAGATGTCCTTGCCTTCTTCACGAGGGACGCACTTCATGAGTACTCCAGAAGATGCGCCCCGCTTGTAAAGCTTGTCTTCGACGAGGACGTAAGACTTGGCGCGGCGGACGAGTTGCTCAGCCGCGTTCTTGTCGGAGGGGACCTTCTGCTCGCTGAGGTAGTCGATGAAGGGTTGCCTCCAGTCCACGTCGATCATCATGACCTCCTGCCCAGCTGGTGGATAGGCTAGGATAGTGGTCGGAGGCGCCGGCTCCGGGATGGATGGCGCGTGAAGCTCGTGGACGAAGACACCCGCTGGCACTTGAGCGCGGGTGGATCCGAGCTTCGAGAGGACGTCCGCTGCAATGTTGTTGTCGCGGACGATGTGATGGAACTCGAGACCATAGAACTTGTTCTCGAGCTTGCGGACTTCTAGGCAGTAGGCGTCCATGTTTTCCTTATTGCGGTCCCAGGACTTGTTGACTTGGTTGATGACCACTGCGGAGTCGCCGTAGACTAGTAGCCGCTTGATGCCCAATGAAGCCGCGAGGCGGAGCCCGTGTAGGAGGGCTTCGTACTCGGCTTCGTTGTTGGAGACCTTCCACAAGATCTGCAGGACGTACATGAGTTGTTCGCCTGTTGGAGAGATCAGGAGTACCCCTGCACCTGCGCCCTCGAGGTTGAGTGAGCCGTCGAAGTACATCACCCAATGCTCTGGTCGCACGGTGGGAGTAGGTAGGCTGGTTCTCCCGCCACTCCGCCATGAAGTCGACTAGTGCCTGCGACTTGATGGCCGTGCGTGGCTTGAAGTCGATAGTGAGGGCGCCGAGCTCGACGGCCCACTTGGAGATTCTTCCGGTAGCATCTTGGTTCCGCGAGATGTCGCCGAGCGGGTAGTCGGTGACGACGGAGATCGAGTACTCCTGGAAGTAGTGTCGTAGCTTCCGCGAGGTGATGAGTAGTGCGTACAGGAGCTTCTGCACAGGCTGATAGCGGGCCTTAGACTCTGATAGAACCTCACTGACGAAGTAGACTGGGCGCTGGACTGGGTAGGCGTGGTCGTCTTCTTGCCGCTCGACAACGATGGCAGTACTGACCACGTGAGTAGTCGCAGCGAGGTAGAGCAGTAGCTGCTCGCCCTTGTGAGGAGCCGTGAGGATCGGTGGCTTTGATAGGAAGTCCTTGAGCTGGGCAAGGGCTTCATCCGCCTCTGGAGTCCACACGAACTTCTCTTGATGCTTGAGTAATTTGAAGAAGGGGAGCCCCCGTTCTCCTAGCCTCGAGATGAATCTGTTCAGCGCTGCCATGCACCCTGTCAGCTTCTGGACGTCTTTGATGCTCGTGGGAGCTTTCATGCTGGTGATGGCGGAGATCTTCTCGGGGTTGGCTTCAATGCCGCGCTGGCTGATGATGAAGCCGAGTAGTTTGCTCGAAGGGACGCCGAAGACGCACTTGTTCGGGTTGAGCTTCCAGCGGTACTCGCGCAGTGATGCGAAGGTCTCTTCAAGGTCATCGATGAGGGTACTGGAGTCCTTGGTCTTGACAACCACGTCATCCACGTAGGCCTCGACGTTCTTGTTGAGTTGCCTGCGGAAGCGAGCCCGGATAGCTCGTTGGTAGGTAGCGCGGCGTTCTTCAACCCGAAGGACATGGTCGTGTAGCAATACGCGCCAAACGGAGTGATGAACGCGGTCTTCTCCTGGTCTTCTTCCTTGATCGCGATCCGGTGGTACCGGAGTAGCGATCGAGGAAGCGAGAGCGAGTCGCGGCCGCCGTGGAGTCGATGACTTGATCCATCCGCGGCAACCCGAAGGGGTCCTTGGGGCGTGCTTGTTGAGGTCGGTGTAGTCGACGCACATCCTCCACTCGTTCGAGTTCTTCTTGCGGACGAGGACGGGGTTGGCAAGCCACTCGGGATGGAAGACTTCTCGATGAAGCCGGCCGCGAGTAGTTTGGCGAGTTCCTTCTTGATGGCGTCCCGTCCGTCGTCGGCAAAACGTCGGAGGTGTTGTCGCTTGGGGGTGGCCTTAGGATCGACGTTGAGGCGGTGCTCAATCGGCTTCCGGGCACTCCGGCATGTTCGGCGGCTTCCACGCGAAGATGTCGCGGTTAGCCCGAAGGAAGGCGATGAGCGCGTCTTCCTATTTGGGATCGAGGCCTCGCCCCGATGGTGGTGGTCTTCTTTGGGGTCGCCTGTTCCGAGGTCGATCGTCTTGACGAGTACCTCCTCAGGTGGTTGAGGCTTGTTGGTGCTGTCAGACTTCTCTGGGATGTCGAGTTCACTTGTGGCAAGCTTCTTTGACGCGGCGTAGACCTCCATCATCGCGTTGGGTACTTGGTTCGTAGAGGCGATCTCCACGACTTCTGTGTCGCAGTCGTTGGAGATCTTCAAGTCCCCTTGAAGGGAGAGCACACCAGCTGGGCTTGGCATTTTGAGTACCAAGTAGGTGTAGTGGGGTACCGCCATGAACTTGGCGATGGCCGGTCTGCCGAGGATGGCGTGGTAGGAGGTCTCGAAGTCCGCGACCTCGAACTTGATGTACTCGGTATGGTAGTTGTCCCGAGACGCCCGAAGGTGGAGCGGGGACCACTGAGCCTAGTGGAATAGCCGCGTTGCCGGGGATGATGCCGTAGAAGGGCGTGTTGCTCTTGGTGAGCATATGAGTGATGTCGAGCTTCATTTTCTTCAAGGTCTTGGTGAAGAGGACGTTGAGCCCGCTTCCACCGTCGATGAGCACCTTGTTGAGTTTGGAGCCCGCCACCACTGGCTTCAGGACGAGGGGGAACCGTCCTGGTTCAGAGAAGCTGGTCCATTGATCCGCGCGGGAGAAGGTGATGGGTACCTCCGACCACCTGAGAGGGGCCGGGACCGCTGGCTCGATGGACATGACTTCACGATGGGTAGCCTTCTGCTCCCGCCTGCTGGGCAATCCGCCGAAGAGGACGTTGACGGTCTTGTCGGGCTCCTGGAAGTCGTTGTTGTCGCCGTCCTTCTTCTTGCCCTTTTGGTCATGAGGGTGCGGTGGCTCGGCGTATCCTTGAGTGCATGCCTGAGTTGGTAGCACTTGCTCGGTGGTGTGGTTGCCGTTTGGATGCCACGGGCACTTCTCCTTCAGCAGGTCTTTGAAGCCGCCGGAGTTCTTCTTCGAGTTCCCTTTCGCAGTGCGCTGGATAGCCGCGACAGTGTTGTCTGGCTTGCGCTTGCGGTTGGGACCCGAGTAGTAGTTGTTGTTGTTGTTGCGGCCGCCTTGGTTTGCGTTGCTGCCGCTGCCGCCGCCCTGGTTCTGCTTGGCCTTGTCGTGGATGACGTCGTATTTGGCATTGGCCTTGTCTTCTTCAACCTCCCAGGACGTGATCATGTCCTTGAGGTGGGGGATGGACCTGGGGCGGCGACGATCGAAGTCTTCAAAGGTGCGACGGTGATAGAGACCGTCTTGGAAGAGGTCGATGACCTCCTTGTCGGTGACGTCAATGACGGTAGCCCGCTTGTCGAAAAAGCGGCGCATGTACTTGCGGAGGGTCTCGCCTTGTTCCTGCTTGATCATGGCCAGGTCCATGCGAGTACCCGATCGGCCCATGGCGCCCGCGAAGTTGCTTGTGAACTGCTCCTTCAGCTGGTCCCATTTGTCGATCGAGTGCTTATCCAGCGACTCGAGCCAAGTGAGTGGTGCTTGGTCCAGGCAGAAGGGGAAGTAGAGGCACTTGGTGTCGCTGTTGCCGCCAGCCTTCTCGATGGAGAGGGCATAGCACCTGAGCCACTGGATGGGATCCTGCTTCGCATCGTACTTGGTGATCCCCAAAGGCTTGAACTTGTCGGGGAGAAGCAAGTTGCGAAGTCGAGGTGAGAAGGCGGGGAAGCCATCGCCCTCAGCTGCGGTGGTCGACTTCTTCCGCCGCCGCTCCTCAATCTTCTGGCGGGCGTCGTAGCCACCCTGCGAGGCGCCAGAGGCGTGGCTGTTCGCGTGGCCTCAGCCGCCGCCGCCTCCGGCCCTCTGTTGGCCCCATGGTTGGAGCTTCCGCCGTCGGCTGCCGCCGCCGTCGGGATCATTGCCGCCCCCGCCGGCCGGAGCGCGGTGAGGGACGACTTCTCGGTTGCTGTGGTCCCGCTGTGAGGGTCCGCCGGCGTTGGAGCGACGACGGTTTGGCTCGGCTGGGAGGTCAGCTCGAGTACGGTTAGGACCGTTGTTGGCGCTGTGACTCGTGGCTTTGTTGTCGCGGTGTCTGGCTGGAGGAGGTTGGTTGACTCTGTTGTCGACCCGCATGAAGTAGGCGTCTTCAGCGAGCTTGGCGATGACCTCTCCAGCGCGTATGCCCTGAGCCTGGCGTGCGATCGCTGTGATCGACATGAGGCATTGCTCAGAGGTAGTGTGTACTCTGCTCTCGACTGCCTCGAGAGCTTCCGCAAGGTTGCAAACGGGGAAGTTGTCGCGGAGGCGCCGGCGACGTTCGCTGCGCTTCCGGTTACGCTCACGTCGAGCGTCTCTATCTGCAGGGTTCTCGTTCGGTGGAGCATCAGCAGAGAGCTCGTTGGAAGAGATGTCTTCCAGGTACTTGTCCTGAGCCGTGCCTGAAGGCCCTGGGGTGTCGCCGGCAGCCATGAAGACTTGGCGATCGGGGGTACCAAGGCTGGACTCAGAGGATGCCACCTCAGTTGGTGTGCTTGAGTCAGCCCGGGCTAGGGGTGTTCCCTCCTGGAACGGTAGCGAGTCGATGTAGGCGACGTAGCATGAGTCTCCCTTTATCAGGTCAGCAGGTTTGCGGTCTGGCCAGTAGACGTATCTCCTGGCCGGCGTGGATGTTATAACCAGCCAGAGGCTGGCCCTGACAAGGGAAGCTCGGTGGAGTTTTCCTCGGACTCGGGCTCCTCAGGGTCCGACCCGAAGTCGAACTCGTAATCCGGGTTTGAGTAGAACTCGGAGAGAGGGCTGGAGTCCGAAGCGCGATCAGGGGTGGCGTCGGAGTCCGAGTTGCACTCGGGCACGGGCTCCTTGCCGGCCCGGCGCTAAGTGGGAGCCCCCGTGCGGGCCCGGTTGAGGATGCGGGGGCCACGCGCGTAGCGCTCGCGAGGTGAGGGGACCGCCTGCGATGGCTGAGCAGCCGGCTCGCATGCGATGGCCCATGGCGACGTCGAGTTCGAGTTGGAAGCGGACTCGAGCTTGAAGTCAGCGTGGTGGTTGAAGAGCGAAATTTCGCCGAACTTGCTGGCGAGTTCGCCTGTGGCAACTTCGGGAAGGGTCACAAAGCCCATCTTCGGGTTGGGCTGCATGGTTAGGCGACGCTGGAAGGAGCCCGCGCCGTCAGCAGTGCAGACCCAGGCGCCAAACACGAAGGTGTCGCCGGGGTTGAAGGCGACGGTTGGCTTGAAGTAGACGGGAGCCGTCGAGTTCACCATGTGATCTCGGGCGAGATCCCCTACCTGGCGCGCCAGCTGTCGGTGTTTTAGACCGGCAACCTACTAAGGGGAGTACCCAAAGTAGATGAATGTGGCCTCGCCGAGATCGGTAACTCGAAGGAAGAGACACGTGGCACATAATTTTGACAGGTTCGGGCCGCGAGGTGCGTAATACCCTACGTCCTGTATGCTGCGTAGCTCTGGATTGATTGGGCACAATTACAAGATGGTGCAATGGTGCGCCGTGATGAGGTATGTTGAGGTGTTGTGTTCCTAGAGAACGGTCCCTGCCTCGCCTCATATAGTCCGGGAGGCAGGGTTACAAGTCGGAGTAGGGAGAGAGTACTAGTCGAGTACGTCTAGGAGTCTTTCATACAGCGCGGGACATGTACAACTTCCTAACCGAGTACTACTCCTCTGCAGTCCTTGTGCTCCACGCCTTCAGGTGCCGTGTAGCGCAAGCCGGGTAGTCCCAGGGGCCAACCGAGTAGTCGGTCCTGGTACCCACCGAGGTAGTGGGCCCAGGGAGGTCCATACAACAACCGCCTGTTCCCCTTCAATTGGATTTATAAGCCGCAGGCGAGCTCTCCGGAGCACACGCCCCGCGCGCATTAATTGCAGCTGAAATATTCCTTCGCGGACGGACGGGCCCCACCACGACCGCGGCGGCCACGCAACCGCCTGCAGGCCATCATCACGGCGCGGTAACCGCGGGGCCGTGGCAGGCGGTCACATCCGCCTGCCCACTCCGTGAGGAACCAAGTTGAGAAGTACCTTGGTTCGTGTGTGATGAGTGATTGACCGGATGGTTTGAAGCTTTGTGTGTGTAGTGTTGAGTTGTGTTGTGTGTGTTTTATTCTGTGTATTTACCTTATTGTTTATGTGGTGTGTTGTCAATGCACTCATGAGGAGTGGTTGACAACGTTGTGTGGACTGACTCTTGGCCTAGTATTGCAGGTGTTGGTTGCGGCTTGGTTTGCGTTGGTGCGGGTGAAGAACGGGCGTGAAAGGTCTTAGCCTTGCGGGGCCTCCGAGGAGTGGAGAGACAAGTAGGCTTGGTTCGAGGGACCGGTGGCCGACGGGATCAAGTGCGAGCCGCATGGTGCAAGAAGAGCAAGACGAAGTCGTGGACATGGAGCGGTGCATCGGTGGTGGCCAAGTCAAGGAACGAGGCAAGAGCCGAGTAGACCGTCGGGCGCCGGAGGTGAAAGGCTTGGCGGGCTCGACGCTTGGCGTGGTGAGGCCGGGCCGTGTACGCGGGGTTTGGTGGTTTGGCCACAAAACCATCGGAGGAGGGTTTCTCGGTTTGGGCCTCAAAACCGAGCCCGAGGGCCGGCGTGACGGAGACGGTATCCGGGTGCGTCGGGAAGCTTCGAGGGCGGGCGACACGCGGCATGATCTAGGTGCTTGCGTCGGGAGGACATGAAGGCCGATGGATGCGCGACCGTCTGATGGTGAACTTCATGTGTTGACCAAAATGCCCCTGTGAGGGCTTGTGTTGTACTCCTAGTGTAGGGGCACTTCGGTCTTTTCCGGAGGGCCTATATATAGGAGGAGGGGGCTGAATTTTCAGCCAACTCTTGGGCTAGAGGCTTTTGTTGTACTCTTTCATTTTGGAGTGCTTTGGGAGAGAGGGAGAGAGGGGAGAGTGGCTCTTTGATTGGAGCTTTTTGCCATCTTAGATTTGGTTTCTAGGAGTGGCTTGTAATCGATTGGACAAGATATTCATAGTGATTTCATCCTCTAAATCTTGTGCCAATCTTTCTATTCCCGAATTTCTTTTATTGCTTTTTCGGAGCTCTTTTTGTGCTATTTTCGTGCTTGTTTTCGTGCCTTTGTTCCGGTGTGATTCCGCGGATTTGAGTGGGTTTCTCCCCGGATTTCTTTGAGGGAAACATGGATAGATGTCTTGTGCATCTTTGTGCTTGATCTTGTGCCCTCAAACGCCGGAAACCACTTCGATTCGTGAGTTTTCGTTCGGTGCTCTAGCTTTTGGTGGTGCTCAAAGGATTCGCGATTCCCGGTGATTTAGGGAGTTAGGAGGCAAGATTTTTGGGCTATAGCATCCTTGTGTGACGCTTTTCAAGTACCCAAACCCTTGTCTCTACGGCTTCAACCGTTTGGGAAATCCGATGATGATTTGGGGGAGTTGACTTTCGGGGTCGGGCGTTTTCGGCTCCGTCCGCACCGGCGGACGGTCCGCGAGGGCCGGGCGGACGGTCCGCGTGTACGGTGTTCTTCGCGTGTTCTTCGTGTTCTTCCTCGGCTTTGCTTTCGATCCGATTTGGTTTTGGTTTTTCGTTGCGGCGGTTTGCGGACGGTCCGAGCTTCGGTAGCGGACGGTCCGTGACCCGCGCGGACGGTCCGCCGGTCTTCGCGGACGGTCCGTTTTTCTCGGGTCGGTTCGGTGGTTCGTTCGCTTTAACGGACGGTCCGCGGCTCGGGCCGGACGGTCCGCGGCAAGGGTGCGGACGGTCCGCGGGACCCCCGCCGGACGGTCGCGCGGCCATCGGCGACGATCCGCCCCCGCCCGGCGGACGGTCCGCCGAGCCCGGTGCTTTGCTCTTTGGTTCGATTCCTCCCTCCTTCATTCGTGCTTCCGCGTGTGTTTCAAGAACTCGTTGTTTTGGCGATTGGTGTGTGATTCGTTCCAACGCTTGTGTGTGACCGGGTTTTGACTAGGGTATAGGCGGGTTCTTTGAGAAGAATTTTTCCGGCTCCTATTCACTCCCCCCCCCTCTCTAGTCGCCATCCGATCCTTCAATTGGTATCAGAGCCGGTTGTGGATTCTTTTGGCTCTAACAAGTCTTGAATCCATAGGGTGACTAGAGGAAAGAGGTGCTTTTGCTTGCGACCTTGGTTTGCACGTTTTGAGTCCGACGATTTGGAGTTGTGCCCTTGGAAAACCATAACTTGAGGTACCTTTAGTAAAATGGGCATAACTTTTCGCTCGATGCTCCGTTTTGGCTCAAATTTTTACAGCGGTTTCGTGACTCCATTTGTAGGTGATCCAAAATAATCTAAAGATCATTTTGGGGTCTTCAAAAATTCAGAAAAAAATCAAGAAGATAATTGAAAAATCCTCATTTATGTCTCTTGCGGCTTTGTCTTGTTTCTTCTGGATTTTCTCTAGGCTTCATTTCACCTTATCTTGAGCTGAAATTTTTTGTGCCTCTATCTTTGGTGCTCCTTGTTCAGTGGTAAAATTTTGGGAAAAAGATAAGATCCTTTGCTATTGAACTCGTCAGTAGTTGTTAGAGAATTGAGGCTTTTTGAGCGCTTTCTTTGCATCGTTGCTTGTTCCTTGAGCTTGGTTTCGGCTAATCCTAACCGGTACTTTGTTTATGGCACCAAGTTCTTCTCCTTGTGGTTCTTTGAGCAGGAGGAGTATGGAGGTTAAGGCGGAAGCCGAAGTGGAGGAGATGATATCTCTCATCGAGGACTATCGAGATGGTGACATCAAGAAAGGCAAGCTCTACCACAAGCTAGGAGGCATGAACCAAGGTACACTTGCCAAAGCTATCTTGATCCTATGCAATAGGTTGGATGATTGTGAGTGTGATTGTGGAGACTTGCATAGGAGAAACATAGATTTGTGTGATGCCTTGCGTAGGAAGAATGAGAAGATGAAATGCTCTCTTACTAGGTTGAAATGTGGTATGGCTCATTGGAGGTCTCGTGCTTTGAATTCTTGCACTTCTTGTAACACCATGCATGCTAAAAATGATGCTTTGATTGCTTCCATTGCATGCTTGAAATCTGAAATTAAGGTGTTGAATTTCAAAGCTTCTTTGCCTTGCAAATCTTGCAATGCCTTGTGTGCTGAAAATGAGAAATTAAAATATGAAGTTAGTTGGCGCAAAATGCACGTTGAAGCTTTTAGAAGAGCATGCGACAATCTTGATTTTGAGAATGATGAATTGAGATCATCTCTTGCTAACTTGCAATCTGAAATTGACTTGTTGAAATCCAATGCTTCTATGCCTTGCAAATCTTGTGGTGTTTTGAATGATGAGCTTGATATGGCTAGGAGTAAGATTGCTTTGTTAGAGACAAGTGCTTCTTTACCATGTGTTTCTTGTGAGTCTTTGCATGCTGAAATTAATGAATTAAAATTGACTCACACCACATGTGTAGATGATCTTGAGCATGCTAGGGCTGAAATTTGTGATATAAAATCCATGCCTTGTAGCAAGTGCTCTTTGTTGCTGGTTGAGGATGCTTGCCATACTTCTTGCAATGATGATAGTGCTTTGCGAGATGTAAATGATGTTGCTTGTTCATGTGATTTCGTTTGCACCTCATGCATTGATTTGGAAAGTGAAGTTTTGGCTTTGAAAAAGATGCGCGAGGATATGAGCGCTAAGTTAGTTGAGCATGATGAGATGAGTGCCAACCTTGAGAAAGAAAATGAACTCTTGCGTACCACATATGCTAAATGCATTGAAGAAGAAATCAATAATTTGAGAAATATGACATGTGGTACTTGTGAGCGCCTCAAGTCTCAAAATGAGGTTTTGCGCACAAGGTGCAAGAGTCTTTGTGCCAAGGGTTTGGATTCTCACTTCTCTTGTCACTCCGATGTTGATGCTTCTAAATTTGCTTCTTCTAAACCGGAGTCGACTTCTTCTCTTGAGTGTGAGTCTTTGGATGCTAGTAAGTGTGCTAGTGCTTTGGATAGCTCTCCCATAGCTACTCCTAAGCTTGTTGCTTCTTCCGGTGTTGCCCAAGGTGATTTGAATGGAAAGGGTGCCTCCCACATATTTGGAACTCATACTCCCAAGCCGAGGTTCCAATGCACCTTTTGCAAGAAGGATGGGCATACCGTTGAGTTTTGCTTTCGCCGTGTCAAGCACGAGCGACGTGTGCGTGCCAAAGCTTTTAAGAAACCACATAGCCTTTCTCATGGCACGTGTGATTCTAATGTGGGCACCAAGTTGGATGTTGGGGTTGATGCTTCATGCTCTAAGTCCCAAGGGACTTCCCACTTACAAGAGAATGGTGATTCATCCACTCGGACCGTGCCTCTCGATAGGCCCTTGTACCATTGCTCTCACTGTGGGAAGGATGGGCATCAAGAGAGTTTTTGCTACCGCCGGGCAAGGAGAATACGGCGTGGAGGTGCCTCTAGGCCTTTGGTTGTTCATAGCCCTTCTCATGGCATGAACACTTGTGAGCCTAAGAAGGCGCGATTTGTGGATGGGTTTTATGACACTCTTTCTAGTGAGTTAGGCCATGCTCGTGGACATGCTTCTAGTGTTTCTTGTGTTGGTCCGCGACATGCTTCCCGTGGTGCTTGTGTTGGTTCTTCTCCTACGACCCCGAAGGATCTTTGCCTTTTTGCTTGTGGTAGCACTCGACTTTCTTCGCGAGTGACTTCTTTAAGGCATGGTTCCAAGGGTGTTCGAAAGACTTTTCATTCCAACCGGCATTTGAATCATGCTAACCCACATGATAGGTTGTGTGCACCACTTACCCGTGTGACCAAATCTTGGATTCCCAAGTACGTGCTTGCTAACCCTTTGGGATCCAAGGCTCGGTCTTTCTCGTCTCCTTGTGTGTAGGTACGGAGACGCGGTTGGAGAACATGAGCTAAATGGAGACTTGATGGTTCTCCACACCGTTTTGGATGGCTCTTGAAATCATTTGTACACATGTATAGTGAGTTTTCTTTTCCCCTTGTACTCTCTTGTATATACTTGTGTCTTGCTTGTGTGAAAACCATGGTAGGCTAGCCACCTTGTTCATGATAGCTTTGTGATCTTGAATATCTATCTTGCTATCTTTGTATGATTTTATGGTGGGTGATATTTATGAACATCATGTCATGCTTTATGGTTGATCGCTCGGATATGTCATGTTGTTCATTCATATCATTTTTGTCTAGCTCGATGGTACCTTTCTTGTTAGCATGTTTGTCCCCCATGTATATCTTGCCATGCTAGCTTTGTAATATATGTTGGTGGGTGATCCATGTGATCTTGTATCATGCCTTTGTTTAGTTCTTGTATATTGTTTGGCATGTTGTTCTTTGGTATCATTTTGGTTAGTGTTGTACCTTGTTGACATACTTGCTTGCCCATGCTTCTTCATATTTGTGGAATCATGTTACAATGCTCTATTTATGTTAATTGATATTATCAATGCATTGTGTAGCATGTTGTGAGCTTTCATTGGAGTTTTGGGCTTGTCTTGTCTTCGAGTTGTGTTGTTGTTCCTCTTTTCGGTTGGTTTTAGAGTTTTTCTTTGCTCTTCCTTTTCCTAGCTTTTGCTTTGTTAGTTGCCCTTGGTTGAGGGGAAGCTTGGCTTCTTTTGATAGGGAATTTGATTCCAAGAAGGGTTGTGGCTTTCTGGGCAGTCTTTGTGATCCTTAAATTGGTATTCCTTCTATGGTATTCAATTGGGATCTTTGCGGTTTTGCAATTGGTACTTTTTCTATGGTACTCAATTGGGACCTTTGGTGGCTCTTCTCTCGCTTGGAGCGATTCTTGGTTGATGTGTTCCCTTGTGAGCTTTATTGGTGTTAAGTCAAGTTTCTTGTCTCCCTATGCATTCTGCATTGCATTTGTATCATATATCATGATGTATAGACTTTGGTAGGTTTGACATTTGTGTCTCGCATTTTGTCATATATCATGTTCCTTTTGATGTACATATCTACCTATGTTGCATGTGTATCATATTGCATTTTAGGATGATGAGCTTCTTCCATATGCCTCATTTGAGTTTCTTTGGCTACTTGTGAGATATTGGTCATGTGTGTGGAGAAATAGCTATGTGAGGCTATGCTCTTGGAATATTTGAGATATATGTGTTGTGAGATAGCCTTTTTGAATCAAATGCTAATCTTGACTAAATTTGATGAAATGTGCTCCACTCATGTGTAGTAGTATATCCATGTCACTTTTTGGTCTAAATGTGCCTTTCATGCTTAGATGGTGCTTGGATGTCTCTTTCTTGCATTTGGGCCAAAGGTCAATATCATTGTGAATGTTTAGCCTATGTTGCATTCCTGGAGGAGCATAAGCTTCTTTTTGCCGCAAAGGCACTTCATGTACCATGAAATGAATTAATCTTGAAAAGAAGTGTGAATGCTTGAAAAATGCTCCATCCATCATGTCTATGCTTAAAATGTTTTATCTTTCACATATGGGTGCAAAACATGTTGCATGATGTTCACCAGTGGAGAAGTCTCCCCGAAGTGGACACATGGCTCATGAGCTTTGACATGACATGCTTTGCTTTATGGGTGTTTGCCATGATCTTTTTCTTGAGAATTTGATATCCTTGTATGATCTTTGAATGGTATGCATGTTTGTGGCTCAAGTGTGACATGGATAGGCTTTTACATTTGAAGTGAGCCATCTTTTGATAAAATTACTCAAATCTGAAAATTTGCTTTGTCACATGCCTATATTTCCATATATTACTTGTGGCAATGCTTTGACTTTGTTATGATCCATATATGTGCTTTTTGTCTCATTTCTAGCCTTTGTCACTAAGTTTGGCCTATTTGAGAAGCTCATGTAGATGTTTATATGCTTTGTTTTGCATTTCGCATTTTCACCTTGCTTCATACATTGTCAACAAGGGGGAGAAGAGGTGAGCTTAATGAAAAATTCAGAAAACTGCATTTAAAATTTGGGAGTTTGCTCCACTTGTTCGGGGGGAGTTTGCATTTGTGTAGGGGGAGCTTTGGTGAGTCTCCTGTGTTTGCTCGAGTTGTGCTTTGGTGGTTGCTTTTTGCTCTATCACGTGTGTTTAGGGTGAGCTTTGTATGCTCTTTGTCCCTAGTGCATGTGTTTAGGGGGAGCTTGTGAGCTTGGTGTGCTCTTTTCTCTATCTCATGAGTTTAGGGTGAGCTTTGTATGCTCTTTGTCCCTAGTGCATGTGTTTAGGGGGAGCTTGTGAGTTTTGTGCTCTTGTGCGGTGGTGTTGAGCCCCTTTGCCTCTTCTTGAGGAGCGGCGGTTGACGTATGTTTTCGATTATCACATGATTGGTGTTGAGCCCTTTGTGCCTCTTCTTGAGGGATCGTGTGATTTCGCTTGTCCATGATCGGTGTTGAGCCCTTTGTGCCTCTTCTTGAGGGATCATGCATTCTTGTCTCGGTTGTGTCGAGCCGTTGCCCATGTCTTTGGGGACCGAGACATTGAGTTGGCCTTTGTGGTTTCTCTCATGCCAAGTGACCTTGTTCTTTGCTCTTGTGTGGTTTTCTTTCACTTGGATGAGGTGTTCGGTCTTTGCCCTCTCAAACCATTTCTTTGTGCTCACTTGTTGTCAATCCGCTCCTCAAGGGGAGAAATTTGGAAAATCAAGTTGATATGAACCTTGATTTGATGGTGATGAGCGGTTGACAAGTGTTTTGGTAAGAGTTTTATGGCACTTTGGGTTGAGCATTTTGGTTTGGTGGCTTTTAGGGATTGCATGTTGGTAGTGTGTCTCTTCGATTGCGCTTAGCCTTGTGCTTGCTTTGATTTCGAGAGGAATTTGTCGGAGCATGCTTTTATCCCTTCTCACTTCAAGTGGCCTTTTGTTTGCTTTTTATAGGCTTTGTGGCGCTTGAATGAGTTCTTATTTGCTTTTTGACCTTCTTTTGTCAATGCACTCATCAAGGGGGAGATTGAGGAACCAAGTTGAGAAGTACCTTGGTTTGTGTGTGATGAGTGATTGACCTGGGATGGTTTGAAGCTTTGTGTGTGTAGTGTTGAGTTGTGTTGTGTGTGTTTTATTCGTGTATTTACCTTATTGTTTATGTGGTGTGTTGTCAATGCACTCGTGAGGAGTGGTTGACAACGTTGTGTGGACCGACTCTTGGCCTAGTATTGCGGGTGTTGGTTGCGGCTTGGTTTGCGTTGGTGCGGGTGAAGAACGAGCACGAAAGGTCTTAGCCTTGCGGGGCCTCCGAGGAGTGGAGAGACAAGTAGGCTTGGTTCGAGGGACCGGTGGCCGACGGGATCAAGTGCGAGCCGCATGGTGCAAGAAGAGCATGACGAAGTCGTGGACATGGAGCCGGTGCATCGGTGGTGGCCAAGTCAAGGAACGAGGCAAGGCCGAGTAGACCGTCCGGGCGCCGGGAGGTGAAAGGCTTGGCGGGCTCGACGCTTGGCGTGGTGAGGCCGGGCCATGTACGCGGGGTTTGGTGGTTTGGCCACAAAACCATCGGAGGAGGGTTTCTCGGTTTGGGCCTCAAAACCGAGCCCGAGGGCTCCGGCGTGACGGAGACGGTATCCGGGTGCGTCGGGAAGCTTCGAGGCGGGCGACACGCGGCATGATCTAGGTGCTTGCGTCGGGAGGACGTGAAGGCACGATGGATGCGCGGCCGTCCGATGGTGAACTTCATGTGTTGACCAAAACGCCCCGTGAGGGCTTGTGTTGTACTCCTAGTGTAGGGGCACTTCGGTCTTTTCGGAGGGCCTATATATAGGAGGAGGGGGCTGAATTTTCAGCCAACTCTTGGGCTAGAGGGCCGCTGTACTCTTTCATTTTGGAGTGCTTTGGGAGAGAGGGAGAGAGGGGAGAGTGGCTCTTTGATTGGAGCTTTTTGCCATCTTAGATTTGATTTCTAGGAGTGGCTTGTAATCGTTTGGACAAGATATTCATAGTGATTTCATCCTCTAAATCTTGTGCCAATCTTTCTATTCCCGAATTTCTTTTATTGCTTTTCGGAGCTCTTTTTGTGCTATTTTCGTGCTTGTTTTCGTGCCTTTGTTCCCGGTGTGATTCCGCGGATTTGAGTGGGTTTCTCCCCGGATTTCTTTGAGGGAAACATGGATAGATGTCTTGTGCATCTTTGTGCTTGATCTTGTGCCCTCAAACGCCGGGAAACCACTTCGATTCGTGAGTTTTCGTTCGGTGCTCTAGCTTTTGGTGGTGCTCAAAGGATTCGCGATTCCCGGTGATTTAGGGAGTTAGGAGGCAAGATTTTTGGGCTATAGCATCCTTGTGTGACGCTTTTCAAGTACCCAAACCCTTGTCTCTACGGCTTCAACCGTTTGGGAAATCCGATGATGATTTGGGGGAGTTGACTTTCGGGGTCGGGCGTTTTCGGCTCCGTCCGCACACGGCGGACGGTCCGCGAGGGCCGGGCGGACGGTCCGCGTGTACGGTGTTCTTCGCGTGTTCTTCGTGTTCTTCCTCGGCTTTGCTTTCGATCCGATTTGGTTTTGGTTTTTCGTTGCGGCGGTTTGCGGACGGTCCGAGCTTCGGTAGCGGACGGTCCGTGACCCGCGCGGACGGTCCGCCGGTCTTCGCGGACGGTCCGTTTTTCTCGGGTCGGTTACGGGTGGTTCCGTTCGCTTTAACGGACGGTCCGCGGCTCGGGCGGACGGTCCGCGGCAAGGGTGCGGACGGTCGCGGGACCTGCCGGACGGTCCCCGCGGCCATCGCGGACGATCCGCCTGCCCGGCCGGACGGTCCGCGAGCCACGGGTCGCTTTGCTCTTTGGTTCGATTCCTCCCTCCTTCATTCGTGCTTCTGCGTGTGTTTCAATAACTCGTTGTTTTGGCGATTGGTGTGTGATTCGTTCCAACGCTTGTGTGTGACCGGGTTTTGACTAGGGTATAGGCCGGGTTCTTTGAGAAGAATTTTTACCGGCTCCTATTCACTCCCCCCCCTCTCTAGTCGCCATCCGATCCTTCACTCCGCCCACTACGCGCGCGGCCGCGGCGCCTGAAAAGGCGCGCCCGCGGCGCAAGACTTCAGTCGCAACTACGAGCATTTAATGGCCATGTCCCTTACTGAGTAAGGTAGACCCTCGAAGCGGCCCGAGCCCCTGGCTCAAATCAACACGACCCTCGACGGGTGCAAGCATCGACCGGTGGCCTCGAAGCCCGTTTGAAATGAACGAGCGCTACAGGTAACCTCGATTCACAAAAGGCTACTGATCAGCGGCTCGGGGGCTGGCACGGCCATGGACCCTCGAACCCCGCAGATGCGAAAGACGGGGGCGGCCGGCCGCCACCCCGCACGACCCTACTGATCAGCGGTTCGAGGGCTAACGCAATCAAGGGCCCTCGATACCAGCAGATGCGAAAGACGGGGGCGGCGAGCCGTTACCCCGCACGACCCTCCGATCGGGGGTTTGCGGCCGACCTTCACACGGTTCGAACAGGCACCCCAGATCACCAGAGTCAGAGACGACGAGGGCACGTGCATTCGAGCCTTTCCTCGAGCCCACCGGCTCGAGGGTGCCTCACATGTCGTGTTCGAGAGCCAGCGAGGGCAGCTAGCCGGGGGGATCCCACCGAGGGAGAGCTTCCGCGCCCTCGGTCCCTAGCGAATGGGACCGAGCCCCACCTAGCAAACCCACGCAAGCGCTTTAATGGACGCGTCAACGGACCGCGCAGCCTACCCTTATCGAACGGGACATGGGCGTCCACTCGAACCACCCACTAACAGCTCAATGAGGAATCCGCAATCCGCGACCCGATCGATGGGGGTTGCGGAAACCTCACCCACCGTCCCGCGGAGGGACGGCGAGGGCGCGTTAAAAACAAGTCGTAGAGCTCCCCCCGATCGCCTTGAACGGGCCCAGGCTCGGGGGCTCGACGCATGGCTACACCTCCTGAGTTGCACCGGCCGCGGATAGTGCTAGTTGCGCGTGCGTCACCGAAGCCGGCTGAAACGTCGCCGACGCCGGTTGGAATATGTACCACGCCCACCGACCAAATCCCACGGTAAAACCCTTACAGGAGCACTCACACTCCTGCAGGGCTTCGGGGGCTAGACCCGCGGGTCCGCTGGCGCGGCCCCACGGAAAGCATTAGCAACCAGGGGGGAAGAACGTCCTATCAGTAGGCTTCAACATCTGCGGGAACCTGGCCGGCAAACCCGCAGATGCTCGGGGGCTACTGTCGGGGACAGCCCTGAGGGTCCCCGAAAACAACCGGGGAAACCCTGCTTAAAACCTGCAAAAAACCGAAGCTAAACGCATCTCACTTAAGCGCACACACAGGGCGCGGCCCACGCTGCGGTGGTCCCCGCGTCCCATGTTGCAGTGGTCCCCGCGGCCCACCAAAGCGGCCCACTCAAAGGTCCCCTCGAGCAAGCTCCGCCTCGCTCGAGGGTACACGCCTCCCTCGAGCGGGTTCCGCCTCGCTCGAGGGTTCACAGCTCCCTCGAGCGGGCTCCGCCTCGCTCTAGGCTCCCTCACGCGCACGCCCATTCCCGCATGAGGGTACGGGCATTTAATGCTCTGACACGGTGGGGCGGCGCCATCATGCGCCTGGGAATCACGCCCCGGCCCTGTCGCACCAACTCCCTAGGGGAAACCCATCCCCGCCACTGTGGGGGACTGTGCGGCGTGTCCGGCGTCAGCCCCGTGACACCACACCGCCTACTTCCGTACGGCTAATGCGCCGCGCCCTCGAAAGGGGGCCGGGCACACCCTCGAACTGCTTTCCCGTGACCTTGCAGGGCTAGGTCGTGACGCTAGGCCGGCGGGACGCCATCCCCGCCACTGTTGGCCCTGTACGGCCACCCCCGTGCTCGCAGCACCACGCTGGGCGCTGTTACAACCACTCCGGCGCCGTAAGACACGCGGGAACGGGACGTCGCCATGCCTGCCACTGTATCCCGTACGGATCGTCGTCAGCAACCCCCCTCAAGCCCGCCTGGGGACGCCACGGCCAACCACTGCGCCCCTACCCTCGAAGCTACCACTGTTCGGGTACAAGATACGCCATGATGACCAGATCGCGGCAAGGACCATCAAGGCGGCCGCCTACTCTACGGCGTTGCACACCATACTTCCCCATGTAGCTGAATAGTGCGGCATGCTTGTAATTCACCCTCTCCTTGGCCTATAAAAGGAAGGTGAACTCCCCAGCCGTAGGGGACAAGAGACAACATACGACACGACACGACACGACACAACACACATACATTCCCCAATTCCCCCACAACATCTGAACTCATTCCGTTCACACCACCAGGGACTTGGAGGCCACACCTCCTCTCTCGTCCTGCTTGTAGCCGCCCCACTAAAGGCACCCCGGTGCTGAGCAATATAGTGCCCCGAGCACACCACTGCTGGACGTAAGGCCCTCGGCCGGAACCAGGATAAACCTTGTGTCTTTAGTTGCTTAGCATCGACCATTGAGGGATAGACCTTGGCGCTTATTACTGGTTAGTGTCGGGACCACATTCCGCACTGACAGTTTGGCTGGTGGTTGATGGCTGGTGCTGATTTGTTCTGAGAGAAAAGTACTGCTGGCTGGTGGCTGATAAGCCAAACGAACAGGGCGAGCTGTCAGGCCAACTTTGGAGCCTGTTGATCCTCCCCTAGAAGCAACATACAGAAAGGCAACAGAGTTAGTGGGAATTGGTGGTGCAAAGAATGAGCTAGTCAGGAGACTTGTGACTGAAGACGGTTCATCGTTGCAGCAATTCAAGATAATTTCTATCGTTGGGTTTGGAGGCTTGGGGAAGACAACTCTTGCTAATGCATTGCCTCAGGACCTTAAGGGAAAATTTGATTGCCACTTTTTTGTCTCTGTATCCTTTAAACCAGATGTTAAAAAGATTTTCAAGAACATTCTTGTCCAACTTGATCAGAGTAAGTATAGCCACATAGACGAAGCATGGGAATTAAAGCTGCTCATCGACAAAATTAAAGAGTTTCTCGAGAAAAGAAGGTACATTTTTATGCTATACATACTCTCCATAGTCAAAAATAAATATTTTTCCTTTCGATTGACTGATGAAGTATATGCAGTGATGAGTCTTTTCAACTTTTATGTACATTTCACTAACCTATGGTTATTAGATGCTTACTTGTATAAGAAGTTTCGACAATATCTTTTCACATCATATGATTTGTCAGAACTTTTAGAGATACTCCCGTTGTCCCACTTAAAAATGCAATTATCATAGAAATCAAATTTGTCTCACAAAATTGCAATTGTAATTTTTGGACCAGCTTATGGGACCAGTTACTTGTGTATGTGATTCCAGCTAATTGGACCCACACTACGGGAAAACCTTAAGAAGTCGAGTGCTCGGGGCACTCGGCGAAGCTCATAAAACACTCGGCGTTGCTGCATTGTATTCGCCGAGTGTAATACTCAGCGACTAGCACTCGAGGTACGAAGACTCGGCAAATAGAAAGAATGTCAAACGTCGGGCACTCGGCGAATGTTTGCCGAGTATTGGCGCGTCACTCAACAAAGGATATTGTGGTGACGACAGGGTTCGCCGAGTGCCAAGCCTCACACTCGGCTAATATTTTCAAAACGAATAAAAAAAGCTTCGTCGTAGATCACTGCCACTGCCACTAGCGCGCCCGCTGCCCTCGATCGAGCCGCTCCTCCATCAGGCCGTTGTGCTCCAGGGAGGGTGGGCACTGTGCTCGTGGGCGGGTAGGCTGCCGTGCCCCAGGAGGCCCTCGCGCCACTGGATGTCATGCCATGAGGCACTGCAGTGGGAGGGGCGCTGCCGCGAGAGGGGTGCTGTCAGCCGTCATGCCCTTGTGAGGCGCCGCCACAGGAGGGGAGCCACCAGCGGCCGTGCCCCTGGCCCTCGTGCCACCGACCGCTGTGTCCCTGGCTCGGGAGCGCTCGCGTGCTCTAGAGGTGCCGACGGTAAGAGGAGAGGAGGAGGTGCCTGATTTGGTGTAGGGCGGCTAGAGTCACGGGGAAGAGGGAGGAGAGGGGGGCACCGACAGAAGGAGAGGAAGGGTGACATTATGAGGGAAGGGAGAGGGGCAACATGCGGATCGATAAGGTGAGGGAGAGAGGCGGGCGGTGAGAGACATGGGTACCCAAGGGTCCCCACCGACTAGGGTCCCAGAGGTCCCTGACAAGTGGGTCCGACCTGTCAGACGACCCGCCGACCTGCATGTGGGCCCAGAAGACCTTATCCACAAACTCGGAGACCTCCACAAGACTTGGCGTGCAAAATAAGACACAAGAGGTGGTGCAACGATGCCCGCCAGTCCGGATATCACAGGATATCCCTTGTGCTTCACCGTGTTCCATGTGCAATCCTACGCAACCATTTCCCCTCCTAGTCTTTAGATCATCCATTAACCTGCAAATTGCTCGGGTAGCCCCTATAGCGGATCTATCCAGGTCTCACCCCCTAACAGTTGGCGCACCAGGTAGAGGCAATCGGAGACTCACTGTGCAATGTGATGGTCAGACCCGACATTGTCTTCCCGACAAGCTTGGCAGACTTCCTCGCCATCCTCGTCAGGATCAGCTTTGGCTCCTTCTCGACGATCTTCACGGCTCCAATCGTTGTTGACGGTGAAAATCCGTCAACCTAGCCATGAGTTTACCTTCGGTGTTGGCATAAGTTTTATACCTTATCCATTGGTACTAACCCCCGTGGTATAACAAGTTCACTTGTGCATGTCGGTTTTGGAGTTTTGTGTTTATGCAAGGTTTTAGTGTTGAAAGCAAGACTTTCGGGATAAGTTCATCAAGGACCTTGTGACAAGACCTTGAAGCCCCGTACAAGTCATGCAATGAAGCAAACTTAACTCCAAGAAGCCAGGGACTTAACCCGAGAAGATGACAAACTCCGAGGACCTAACCAGAAAAGTGTTGAATCTTGTGGGACAAGGAGCTACGTCCAACTCAGAGAGAAACTGACGACAAGGGCCTACATGCAGAAGGGGGAAGGATCTAGAAGACTCGGGAACCGACACCACGCGAAGGAGGCCAGGAACTGGGCCTGGATGGGCCCAGGCCAGTCGGCCCAGGTCGGCCGGCCCAGCCCAGTCCAAGGCCCATTTGCCCCCTCCTTTGACCTAGCCGCCATTCGGGCTATTTATAGCCCCGGGGTCGAGATCCACGCATGAATCAATTCGTCATCGGCCGCCGAGGAGCAGAGAAGAGAGGGACACCATCCCATAGAGGAGAGGGTCGAGCTAGTTGACTAGGGTCTCCCTAGCCGACGTGGGAACCTTGCAAGGAAGACCACGTCGGAGTTCCCGGAGCTAGGAGCAAGATCAAGGTAGGATCCCGGTGGTGATCTTGTTTATGTATCATTGTATTAGTTGAATTATCAAGTTGAATCTATTTCTAGTGATCAAGCGTTTCTTCGATGATTTCGTTTTTCGATCGGCTTTGCTTATTCAAGATCTATTCTCGAGATAGATCACATAGGGTGTTCTTGTAGCCGCGGTGGCTAGAGGTACACGCCGGATCTTCCGAAAGAACTCGACTTGTCCTTGGACTCGCCCTAGACTACCAACATGAGTAGGGATACGTTGTGACAGAACAGGGGTTCCGAAAGGTGGGCGTTTTCGGAGTCGGACGGGAAACCACGATTTAAAGAGGCTTCTAATAAGATTCGATTTGCTACTTCTTCTCTTGCTTGGAACTTCAACAAAAGGCTTAATCCGATCTCTCTAAATCGATTTATCTACCCTATCTATCTTTGTTATCTTCGGTCTTTAGTAGATTAGATTAGTTTTGTGTTCTTTATCTAGATGCATTAGGGTTTCTCTTTACCGAAGATTGAAGTTACTTGGCTTTACTAGATCATCTTTTGCGTCACACATTTGTTCCACGGATTCGATACCTTGGGTTCACCACTCGAGGGAAGAAGGGTCCCTTGCCTATGACAGGAGACTTGTCCGCTTGCAAGTCTAAACGAACTTTGATACAACTATTAACCGTTAACAGTCGTCGTCGCTCCTTCGACGGCTGTAGTCACCAAGCAGGTCTGCGAGATCCATCTCACTACACCCGTTTAAGATCTCCTAGAGAAAACCCACCCACTCGTACCCTTCGACATGATGAGCGAAGATCCATCTTGCTGCAGTGTACGACCACACCATCACGAGCACGAGGAGGCCGAGCTGTGTAGGCGTGTGCAATGCGACCAAGAGTACGACCCCCGGGCGCCGTACACCGCAACATGGAGCGAGAGGAGTGCGACCGCCACCTAGAGGATCTCTAGTGACGTGCGAACTAGGAGCAACAGAATGGCGTACCCCCTAACGCCTAAGTCCCTCCTAGGGGCCCGTTTTCTTCCATCGATGATGACTTCGAAGACATAGATGGCATCAACTCAGTTCAATCCAGTACCCAAAGAAATTCAAGTCAACCATCAAGCCGGCCATCACCAAGTATGATGGGTGTTCCGCAACATATGGCTACGAACCTACACATCGCTGTTCGGGCAGCCGTCGGCTCCTATGACCACATGGCAGCCTACTTCCCTTTGGTGATGGGTGAAGGTCCCTTGTTCTGGTTGAATAACCTCCCTGCAGGAAGCATCAACTCCTAGGCCGCCCTGCCCCGGGCGTACACCTCCAACTTCCAGGCGACCTACAGCCACCCGGGAAACACTCACCATCTAGGTAGGCACGATGACCGCGACAACCATCGTGACGATGGAGGTCGCCGCAACAACGGCTGGCAGCACAATGACAATGGCGATCGGGACGAGCACGACCTGCCACCACCACCCAAAGGGGGCAACCCCAATCGGTAACTCAACATCATCCTCAGAGGTCCCAAGGCCGTGGTGAGCAGGAGAAAGCACCGCAAGCTGGAGCACGAGGTCGGCTTCGTCAACACTCACCCCATCCAACCTCTGAGGTGATCAGAGTTCCCAATAACCTTCTCCAGGGAAGACCATTGGGTACACATCCCAGACCCCGGGTCCTACCCGCTGGTCATCGAGCCCACGGTGGACGGTGCGCTACTGCCCAAGACCTTGATCGATGGAGGAAGCGGGCTCAACATCATATTCACTGATACCCTTAAGAAGATGAAGTTCGAGTTCTCAAGAATGACGGCCTGCGATGAGCCCTTCTATGGGATTGTACTAGGGAAGGCTACCTACCCCCTGGGTCAGGTCTCCCTGTCGGTCACCTTCGGTACAGTCAAGAACTTACGCACGGAGTACCTGATCTTCGAGGTGGTGGATTTCAAGTCTTTGTACCATGCGATCCTAGGTCGTCCTATGCTGGCCAGGTTCATGGCCATCCCGCACTACACGTACCTTGTACCGAAGATGTTGGTGCCTAACGGGGTCCTCTTTGTCTACAGTGACATCTTGGCTGTCGACCTCGCCTCGACCCATGCCTACTCCGTCGCGGCCTCCGCCCTGGTCGCCAAAGCCAAGACGCTGAACCCCGCTGACCTGATGGCACCGGAGCAGAACCGCACGTCCCCCTCCATCAATGCCAACCCAACAATCTCGCGCAACCAGTTGGGGTAGCCCCCGTAGCGGATCTGTCCAGATCTCACCCTTGACAGGCGGCCCTAAGGAGAGAGGGGGAGGGAGGGATAAGGTAGGGAGGAGAGAAGGGGCTCACCTGAATCCGGTGTGGGGTTAGGACCGATGAAAAATGAGCACTCAGATTGATGACATGGACACTTTAGCTTCACTGAGTGTCCCAAATCTAACACTTGGTGAATATAAGATTTGCCGAGTGTCAGATCAGGGACACTTGACGAAGCACTGTTATTTTTTATTTTTAAAATTTTCCTTATTATTTCTATCTCCTCTTTAGAAAAAAATTAAATTTCGTTAATTTTTAAAATTTACTTTACTGTGCATTACAAGTACCTAGTTAACTTCACCAAACAATGCATAGAACATGCTTTTTACAAATGTTACCACAACCTCCACATATAATATCATGACATATTGACAAATCTCATAATTTTTGGATTTAGTTTGCATTTTATAGAATTAAAAAACAATTCGGCTACAAGCACATGATCGTTTTAACTGAACAAGACATGCAAAATTATCTTTGATTTAAGGAGCAAGACCTCAAAATGGACTTAGTACCATGAATAATATTGTTTTACTGATTATATAACATTATTGTAATCACTTCCCATTCAAATTTGACTTATTCCGAATTTCCTTTAATAAAATTAATATCTTAAATATAGCAAACAAATCAAGAAATGTATCAAAATTGAGTTTGGAGTACCAAGTACCGTAAGAGAACTAAAGAAAAATTCAAATTTTGTCGAGTGTCCCTGGTAGACACTCGCAAATAGGTAGACGTCGAGTGTCCTGCCAAAGACACTCGATGATTAAATGGTATGTCGAGTGCCGGCGACCAACACTCGGCGAATGACTGATAGATGCCGAGTGTCGGACCAGTGACACTCGGCGAATGACTGATAGATGCCGAGTGTCGGACCAGTGACACTCGGCGAATAGCTAGTCATCTCTCCACCAACAAACCTGCAACGGTGGAGGGGTTGGAGGGAAACGTGGTCGGGCATTGCCAGTGTTTGTTGATGCTGAGTGTCACCTTCGTGTTTTGTTGGTGGCACTCAGCAAAGGATGCTTTTCGCCGAGTGTCGTAACTTCGACGATTGTTTTTCAGATACACATGACGAAGGAGGCTATTCGACGAGTGCCCGATGAAAAACACTCGGCATATATCGGTTTTTTTAATGCTAGTTTGTTGAGATCTTTCCATTAGACTTCAACATGCACAATTAATTGCAGCATACTACTGAAATACCATCAGGATAGGACGGAACACTTTTCTAATAATTAGGGCACTCACAATGCAGACTGTACTGTAGAGTCTAAATCTATTTATTGTTTTCATATTTATTGTAATTTGCTGATGTGGCGCTTATGTGGCAGTATATTTATGGAAGAGAGGAAAGAAATCAATACTCTAGGTCTTATTTAGACTCCAAATCTATGATTTCTTGGATGTAATAAATAGTCTTAGACTCTATATAGAGTCTGCATTGAGAGTGCCCTATGGGGTAGTAATATGTTGGATCTCAAGGATTCCATTCTGGCACGTACAACGTGTCCGTTGCCTCGTCGGTGTACGGTGTTTTTCAAAAAAAATGCTCCTGCATCTGCCCATCGACGGGCTTCGCGTTGCCTGGCGAGGTGACACCTTCGTCCCAATGCCTGAGGCCAAGCCGGCGAACCCTCGTGTGTTGTATGCGTCGTCTTCATGAGGCGACGGGGTGTTGGGATCCCGCGCATGAGTTTTTCGCGTGAAATCGCGGAGGCAAGAGAGGGAGGAAGGAAGAGCGAGGAATCGGAGGGACTACACACCGTAGCTCACCGGGAAAGGACAAAAAAAGGAGAGGGAGAGGGAAGGGTCGTCGTCGGACCCGCGGCTTGCGTGCCCGCTGCTGGCACAACCCGCCGGACAATGCTGGCATGCCCGCAACCGCCGTAGGGGGTAAGGAGATCCGTCCACGACCACCATGGATCTAAGCGCCACCGGCTGCTATCGACCTCGCCGCCGCCGGCCGTGAGGTGGAGCCCGCAACCACCAGATCCGGTCAACGGGGAGGAGTCCGTCGGGGAGGAGGATGTCGTCGCTTAGATCGGCATAGCCACACCACGCGCACAACACCTACCCTCCAACTGGGCACAACAACGACGTGGCAAGGACTGGAGGCACCAGGAGGCAGGGGAGCTCCCCCAAAGCGGGGCCACCAGTCCCGCCGCTTCCTCAACAGGTAGCCTGTCACTCCTTTCGTCGTTGCTCTTGCGGTGAATTGAAAGGAGAGAGAGTCTGTTCAGCTTATCTCGACTCGGCTTATTTTCTCTGGCACAACACTATTGAATGTACCAGCCGAACACTATTCTTCGTACCAGCTGCTCTGGTCCATTCAGCAACAGAGTCAGGAGATATTTGGAAGCCAACTTTTTACAGAGTCGCGAAAGAAATGAGATCATGTGACAACGTTCTGTTCGTCACTAGTCACTGGAGCCGAATGGAAACAGATGATTCGAGAGAGAAACAGAGTCGCGAGATATTTGGAAGCAATTTTTCATTTGAATAGCACGTTTATGATACGTCACTTGTGAGAATGTAATATCAGCAAAGTTCTTTAGACATGTTACAATATTGATATGAAATAGCCACACAATGACATACATAAATACATGTGTAGTATGAGCTATCTGTACATATGTCCAAATGCTAAATTCGAGGTTTTGCAGACAACCCGCCGTCTGCATCTTTAACTTTTCATTTTTTGGTAAACTACTAATTATTTTGTGAAATGTTTCACTAGCCACACTGTTAGAATATAAGTGAATCATCCACCTTTCCTCATCAGCTTAACCTTTTTGGGTTGAACTGTTTGGTGTTGCAACTCAATATGGTATCAAAACTGGAGGTCTTGAGTTTGAATCCTGGCGGGCCTCACTCCAATTTCCACATATGTGGCCTGGGGGAGCATGTACGTGAGGGGAAGTGTTGGAGTATATAAGTTAATTGGCCACCTTTATGCTTTTGGGTTGAACTGGTTGGTGCATGCAACTCAATACACACCACTAACACTTTCGCAATTCAACAAAATTTCCTTAAATGTAGATATTATTCCTTTTGTTCTTAGATGTTAGGAATTTTAATTTTGTCCCAAATCAAAAGAAAATTTCTTATAATAAGTTTATCAAAAAATATATTAACATATACTATTTCATATAAATGCATTATCTATATTGCATCATGGATTCATTAAACCCAATTTGATATAGTAGATGTATATTAACTATGCTTGCTTGATTGACATATAGCACATGTATTTTCTCCGATTCATGTTTTGTGAGAAATATTAATCTTGCACCTTTCTGAACCCTGTGGTATAATTACATATCTAGCAGTCACCTTGCTACTAATTTCTTCACAATTTTTTCACTTGACATTTCTGATAACATATTCATATATTTTTCAGATTCGGATAGGCTTTCACACATAACTTGTTTTACTAATGTAGCGAACATGGCCCCATATGCCATTAGTTCGAGTTTGATTTTGGTGATTCATGACAACATGATCATTGGGACTAACCATATTGTTTAGCATGTCATTGTAGACATTTCTAGGTCCCAAGGATGCGAGAATACCACATGCCAAAGTGAGAAAATCAAGGGTCAAAACCGAGCAAGAAAAGGAAAAGAAAAGACACCGTCAGATGAACCGACTGTACCTTAATAGAAAGCGTCGGTGCAATCATCGGACGAGTTGGTTCAGAGGGTGAAACCCTAGGCACCGTCGGATGAACCGACGGTCCACTTTTTAGTAGCGTCGGATGAGTTGCAGAGGAGGAGCAGCGAAAACAGTAGCACCGGATGATCTGACGGTCTGGAGTGAGGACACCATCGGTCTATTTGACGCTCAGTTTGAATCAAGACAGAGACGCGCCAAGACGAAGTCTTCAGCACCGGATGATTTGACGCCTTGGTCAAGGGGAAGCGTCGGTCTATCTGATAGTCGCGTGAAAGCTAACAGAGACGACTTGGTCGCGGGGTCTTCAGCACCGGATGAACTGACGCACCATCGGCGTATAGCGTCAGAGCAGTTGTGTCAGAGAATCTCAACGGCTATGTGACTTGGGAGGGGCATCGGATGAACCGACGCCCTGGAAAAGTCTAGCATCGGTTCATCTGACGCTACCTTTTTCAGTGGCCGTTAGCTAACGACTCTTTGGATGCCTTGGGCTATTTGTACCCCCTCCACTCACCCATTTGATGTTGCTGGATTGTGTGGAAGTGCAGAGGAGTTCAAGACACATTGAAGATCATATCCAATCCATCCAAGTGCTTAATTGCTCATCCTTAGACTTGCATATGCTTTGTGTATGTGCTTAGTGCTAGGCTTAGCTTAGAGCTGAGTGAGTGCAAGGTTGTGCCAACCTTGTGAGGTGATTCTTGAGTGAATCAAGGTGTACAAGGTTCGCCAGAAGCCTTGGGGACTAAGTGGCTCACCGGCAATCGTCATCGACCCTCCGCTTGGTGTGGAGCGGCGAGGACACTTTTTGCGGGGGACGTGGAGACCCCCTTCCTTGGTGGAGAAGCTCCTTAGTGGAGGTGGCATCAAGGTGACCAAGGGAGCTTGGCAAGTGCCTAAGTGGCTAGCCTTTGTGGCGAGTCAAGTGGAGCTCTTGGGAGAGACTTGGTGACTGGGAAGCAATACTCTTGTGTGAGTGCTTCAACAACGTGGACTAGGGGTGGCTTAGTGCCTACCGATACCACGAGATAAATTGCATGTCAAGAGTTTGCTTCCTCTCATCCCCTTTACATTTCCGCATTTACTCTATTGCAATCTTTGCTTGCCTTTACTTTCCTAGAGTAGTATCATGCTAGGATGGGCTATAAGTTGCAAACCTTGTTTTGGGATGGGAGTTTCACACTAGAACAACCCTAGTTGCACATCTAGATAGTATGTTCTAATTTATCTTTGTGTAAATTTAGTGAAGCCATAGGCTAAGTTTTTAAGTTGCCTAATTCACCCCCTCCCCCTCTTAGGCTAACGAGCATCCGATTCCCTACAAGTGGTATCAGAGCCGGGACTCACTTCCTTCACAAGGAATCTCCAATTCGATTGGTAAATTGTGGAAACCGGCTCATTGGAACGGTTAGGCTTCACCGCCTAGTGAGTTGCTCTATAGAGGTATGAAAGGGGTGCATACCTTAGGTTTGGCTCCACATTTCGATGGCACGGGCTATCCTCGGTGGAAGGTTCTCATGGAGGCCTATCTCCAAGCAAGGGACCTTGATGTTTGGAGAGTCACCTATGAGGGCATGAGAAATGGTACTAAGAAGGAAAAGCAATTTGATGTGATTGCTAAGAGTATCATTTTGTCCTCACTAGATGTAGGCGTTTTCAATAGAGTTTTTACTTGTGAAAATGCTCATGAGCTATGGAAAACCATCAAGGAGCAAAATGAGGGTTCAAAAGAAGTTGCTAATGAACGCTACGGTTGCCTCCTTGAGGAATTCAATAGCTTTAAGCAACTTGCAAATAAAATTGCCGAATCTATGTACTCACACCTAAATGTGCTTGTCAATGAGATCAATGCTTTATGTGTGAAGGATATCACGGACTTGAACATCAACTGCAAGATCCTTCAAAGTCTTCAGAAGCCCGATTATGACTTGGTGAAAGCCATCACCTATGAGAAGAAGCTCGAAGAATTGAAGCCATCTCCTATCTTGAGCAAGATCATGGCACATGAGCTTCAAATCATGCCCAAGTCAAAGAAAGTGCTCCAAGAAAAGCTCCAAGAACCATCCTCTCCAACTACAAGCCATGCCTTCTCAAGCCAACAAGAGAAGGTGTTGAGTAGAATGGCTACTCATGGAAGCTCAAGCGAGGATGATGGTGATGATGGTGACGATGAAGATTCCTCAAGTGATGAAGAGGTTGAATCCATGGTGGCCGAGTATGTGAAGAAGATCTTCAAGTATGTGAAGAAAGTCAACATGTATGGCTACAATGTCCACTTGAGAGAAGGGCGTCATCATCAACACATCAAGTTCACCAAGATCGAACACAAGCCCAAGAAGAAGGTGGTTAAGGAGAAGAGACCAAACCAAGAAGCAACTATCACCATCCGTGAATGGACAAGTGGTGGAGAATCAAGTTCTTGAGGACCAGGAGCGTCCCAGTGGTCGGTGGATGACCGCTCCTTAGTGATGAGTGATTGACAACGGGTGTTGGACTGACTCTTGGCTTAGTGCGCAGGTGTAGGCTGCGGCCTAGTTCGTATTGTTGCAGGTGAAGAACGGGCGCGAAAGGTCTTCAGCCTTGAGGGGCCTCCGGGAGATGGAGAGACAAGTAGGCTCGGTTCGAGGGACCCGGTGGACGGCGGGATCGGGTGCGGGCCACATGGTGGCGACACAAGCAAGACGAAGTCATGGACAAGTGAGCCGGTGCACGGTGGCGGTCAAGTCAAGTGGTTTGGCGGGAGGCCGGACCGGGCACGCGGGGGTTTGGTGGTTTGCCCACAAAACCATCGGCGAGACGGTTTCTTGGTTTGGGCCTCAAAACCAAGTCCGAGGGCCCAACACGACGGAGACGGGATCCGGGCGTGTCGGGAAGCTTCGAGGCGGAGGACACGCGGCGGGATCGCATGGCTTGCGTCGGGAGGACGCGGGGTGCGGCAAAGGCGTGGCCGTCCGATGGCAAGACCCACAAACATTACCTAAATGCCCCTACGCGGGTTGTATCGCCAGTAGTTAAGTTAGGGGTAGTCGAGTCATTTACCACTCCGGCGGGACCTGATATATAAGCCATGAGTGTGTGTGGATGGCTCTCTCTCTCTGCGACTTAGGGTTTCATTTCCTTCCTCCCATTTCTCATTTTCGTAGCTATTTTTCTTCCATTTTCTCTAGGCTAGTATGAGAGCTTCATGAGATATTTGTTGAGAGGGATGGATGCTAGGGCGGCATGCTAGACCTTGTGAATCTTTCCTGGTTTGTATAGAAGATTTGGGGTTGTGTTTTCGTGGTCTTTTTGTGCTTGTTTTCGTGCCTTTGTTCCCGGTGTGTTTCCGAGGATTTGAGTGGGTTTCTCCCCGGATTTCTTTGAGGGAAACATGGATAGATGTCTCGTGCATCTTTGGAATTGATCTTGTGCCCTCAAACGCCGGGAAACCACTTCAATTCGTGAGTTTTCGTTCGGTGCTCTAGCTTTCGGTGGTGCTCAAAGGATTCGCGATTCCCGGTGATTTAGGGAGTTAGGAGGCAAGATTTTTGGGCTATAGCATCCTTGTGTGACGCTTTTCAAGTCTCCAAACCCTTGTCTCCACAGCTTCAACCGTTTGGGAAATCCGATGATGATTTGGGGGAGTTGACTTTCGGGGTCGGGCATTTTCTGCTCTGTCCGCTCCTGGCGGACGGTCCGCGAGGTCCTGGCGGACGGTCCGCGCGGCTAGGGTTCTTCCCGTGTTCTTTGTGTTCTTGCTCGCCTTTCGTTTCGATCCGTCTCGATTTTGGTTTTCGGTTGGACGGAGTTTCGGACGGTCCGCAGCAGAGGGCGGACGGTCCGCGGGTGCCTGGCGAATAGTCCGCGTGCTCCCCGCGGACGGTCCGTGGTGCGGGTGCGTCCCTGTTGGTTCTGTGTGATTTAACGGACAGTCCGTGGTGTAGGGCCGGACGGTCCGCGGTGTTGGCGCGGACGGTCCGCGGCTTCAAGTCGGACAGTCCGCGAGGCCTGTGCGGACGGTCCGCCCCTCCTGGCCGGACGGTCCGCCAGAGCCTGTGAGCTTTGCTTCTTGGTTCGATTCCTCTTTTCCTTTCTCGTGCTTCCGCGTGTGCTTCAAGGAATCGTTCCTAGGGCTAGAGGTTGATCCATAACCTCGTGGTCTTGGCGATTGGTGTGTGATTCGATCCATCGCTCGTGTGAGACCGGAGTTTGTCTAGGGTATAGGCCGGGTTCTTCGGGAAGAATTTTCACCGGCTCCTATTCACTCCCCCCCTCTCTAGTCGCCATCTGATCCTTCATCCGGTGCGATACTTCATTCTAAGAGAATGCTATTTCACTCTCAATGTGATCTAACATGTCTAAAAGAGTGATTATAGCAATATGAGCTTCATGCTATTGAGTCATGTCCTTGCGAGCTTATGTCTATATATAAGTTCAAAGGCAATGCACTCATACAATCCTAATCCTTGTGGTACCCCAAGTGTCTTCTATGCAAGCTTCTTTCAAGTGGTTTCACCTAGTGATATCATTTCCAAGTGGCTTATCTCAATGTGGTGCCAACAAGGTAGAGAGGATCAACCCCCGGAGGTATGCAATGATCAAAAGACTACAAGTGATATCTACAGGTGGTAATGTAACAAGAACCCATTTGTCTTATCTCTTGTCCTTTAAGCTACCTCCTTGCATGACATGCTCTAAGCTTCCTTGTCTTACAGTTTTTAGTTGCGCACTTGTTTTTCACATTATCATCTTGCGCACACACTTAGGGGGAGCTTAGGTTGTATTATGCTAGTCTCATGAGCTTGTGATCCACCTTAGTCATTCTCAAATGTGGTATCTTCATTGATATCATACATATGGATCATGGTTAATGTGGCTTTCTCCCTCGCATTTAACATTTCTCTTTGGCTATGTTTGCTAGGTCTTTCTAGTTTCCTTGGACCCTTTTATTTTGGGACTTTTTGGAGATTTTATTCCAAAGGGGGAGAATGTGGGACCAAAGCAACTAAGTGGTTCCAAAGGGGGAAGAGGCAAGCTATGTGTGAACATAGGAAGAGAAGAACAAAACGGAGGAAGTTTGATCTAGGGGGAGGTTTGGATGATGGTAAGCATCCAAGCAAGTGTAAGTGGTTCTAATTCTGTCAATTTTTGCAAATTCGTGCTTGCTTTGGTTGTGTTGCATAAATCACCAAAAAGGGGGAGATTGTAGCGAACATTGCCCCATATGCCATTAGTTCGAGTTTGATTTTGGTGATTCATGACAACATGATCATTGGGACTAGCCATATTGTTTATCATGTCTTTGTAGACATTTCTAGGTCCCAAGGATGCGAGAATACCACATGCCAAAGTGAGAAAATCAAGTGTCAAAACCGAGCAAGAAAAGGAAAAGAAAAGACACCGTCGGATGAACCGACGGTACCTTAATAGCAAGCATCGGTGCAATCGTCGGACGAGTTGGTTCAAAGGGTGAAACCCTAGGCACCGTCGGATGAACCGACGGTCCAGTTTTTAGTAGCGTCAGATGAGTTGTAGAGGAGGAGAAGCGAAGACAGTAGCACCGGATGATCCGACGGTCTGGAGTGAGGACACCGTCGGTCTATCCGACGCTCAGTTTGAATCAAGACAGAGATGCGCCAAGACGAAGTCTTCAGCACCGGATGACCCGACGCCTTGGTCAAGGGGAAGCGTCGGTCTATCCGACGGTCGTGTGAAAGCTAACAGAGACAACTTGGTCGCGGGGTCTTCAGCACCGGATGAACCGATGCACCGCCGGTGTATAGCGTCGGAGCAGTTGTGTCAGAGAATCTCAACGGCTATGTGACATGGGAGGGGCATCGGATGAACCGACGCCCTGGAAAAGTCTAGCATCGATTCATCCGACACTACCTTTTTCAGTGGCTGTTAGCAACGACTCTTTGGATGCCTTGGGCTATTTATACCCCCTCCACTCACCCATTTGAGGTTGCTGGATTGTGTGGAAGTGCAGAGGAGTTCAAGACACATTGAAGATCATATCCAATCCATCCAAGTGCTTAATTGCTCATCCTTAGACTTGCATATGCTTTGTGTATGTGCTCAGTGCTAGGCTTAGCTTAGAGCTGAGCGAGTGCAAGGTTGTGCCAACCTTGTGAGGTGATTCTTGAGTGAATCAAGGTGTACAAGGTTCGCCAGAAGCCTTGGGGCCTAAATGGCTCACCGGCAATCGTCATCGACCCTCCGGCTTGGTGTGGAGCGGCGAGGACACTTTGTGCGGGGGACGTGGAGACCCCCTTCCTTGGTGGAGAAGCTCCTTAGTGGAGGCGGCATCAAGGTGACCAAGGGAGCTTGGCAAGTGCCTAAGTGGCTAGCCTTTGTGGCGAGTCAAGTGGTGCTCTTGGGAGAGACTTGGTGACCGGGAAGCAATACTCTTGTGTGAGTGCTTCAACAACGTGGACTAGGGGTGGCTTAGTGCCTACCGATACCACGGGATAAATCGCATGTCAAGAGTTTGCTTCTTCTCATCCCCTTTACGTTTCCGCATTTACTCTATTGCAATCTTTCCTTGCCTTTACTTTCCTAGTGTAGTATCATGATAGGATTGACTATAAGTTGCAAACCTTGTTTTGGGATGGGAGTTTCACACCAGAACGACCCTAGTTGCACATCTAGATAGTATGTTCTAGTTTATCTTTGTGTAAATTTAGTGAAGCCATAGGCTAAGTTTTTAAGTTGCCTAATTCACCCTCTCCCCCTCTTAGGCTAACGAGCATCGGATTCCCTACAACTAACATGCCTATTCTTCATACTGTTATTTATTACCAGGTGTTTCTGCGTGATTGATTATTTATGGAACAAATTGCCATGGGATACTATCAAGCTTGCATTGCAGGATGGTAATAATGAAAGCAAGATTATCATAACCACTCGCAACAAGTCTGTCGCAGGACATGTCGGTGGTGATATTTATGAACTGAAGCCTCTTTCTAATGATGACTCGAGCGAGTTGTTCTACAAACGGATATTTGACTCTGAAGATGATTGTCCTGCTGATTTGACCAAAGTTACTGGAAAAATCTTAAAGAAATGTGGTGGTGTACCATTAGCCATTATTACTATAGCAAGTTTACTGGCTAGTAAACCAAGGTGTTCACTGGAGTGGGAGAAGGTGAATAATTCTATTGGTTCTGGATCTGAAAATAGCCCCATCTGGATAGAATGAACACGATATTAAGGCTCAGCTACAATGATCTGCCATTCCATTTGAAGACTTGCTTGTTGTCTCTGAGCAAATATCCCGAGGACCATGTAATTAGAAAGGATGTTTTGGTATGGAGCCGGATAGCAGAGGGTTTCGTCACACCTGCAGCGGGGTCAAGCTTGCAGGAGACAAGGGAGGGTTACTTCAATGAGCTTATTAATAGAAGCTTGATACAGCTCGTGGATGAAGAATACACAAGTTTCTTTGACTTGTTTGCAGAGAGGGGGGTGTATGCTTGCCAATTACATGACATGGTGCTTGAGCTTATTTTTTTAGATTAAGGAAGCAAGTTCCGGCCTCGACGGTGATCAGAACCACCTACAGCCAAGTTACAAAACCGAGCAGCACTCAAACTGCAAGAGCAAATACTCTCCCTGACCCAAGGGACCGCAACAAAGGTCCAACCACAACACAGCAAGATGCCTAATACGGATGAAAGACAACCACGGGGATACCCAAAACAATACAAAACAACAACGACTAGTTCACAATTCGCTTAAGAGTGTTCCATCCGGACCCATGAAAGAACGCAGAGCGACGGAGTCCAACAGAAGGCCTCCAACCTTCAAACTGTTTCTCCCATAATCGTTAGAAAGGATAGCCCAACTTCTGATCCAGAAAACTCCCCTAAAGACCACCTGCAAAATAGATACATACTGTGATTTGTGAAAAACCAAATCATTTCTACTGATCCAGATAGCCCAACATAGGGCTGCCACTCCAATCACAACAAGGCTCCTTTGCTTCTTGGAAAAACTTCTAAGCCAAGGACCAAAAAGGTGTTGCACACACGTGGGTTTGTTAATTCCAAAAGCAACGGCAACGCAACCCCACACAAGTCTAGCCATAGGGCAATCGAAAAAGAGGTGCTGGACTGTTTCTTGCTGCGCACAAAAGCCACACTTCGTACACCGCTTCCACCTTCGCTTTACTAAGTTATCTTTAGTGAGCACCACCCCATTGTTAAGAAACCATAGGAAAATTTTAATCTTCAACGGCAACTTAGCTTTCCAAGCCCAACAATTAACCCGTGCTCCCGCCCTTAAAATTAAGTCATCATACAAATTCTTGACCGAGAACGTCTTATTGGTCGTCCAAAGGAAACAGTCCCTGTGCTCCGTAAGAGACACATCCATGACCTTGCCTAGCAGATCAAGCCAATCCTCCCAAAGCTCTCCCACCAGTGCACGTCTAAAAGAGATGTTCAATGGAGTGGTACTTAGTACCTGGGCCACTGACACATTCTTTCTCCAGACAATTCTATAAATATTAGGATACACCGACATCAAGGGAACTTCCCCCAACCACAGGTCCTCCCAGAACCTAGCCTGGGTATCATCCTGAACTTTAAACCTACCCCTCAAGAGTACTAAATCTTTGACCTCCATTAGGCCCGACCAGAAATGTGAATCCCTGGCCTTTTTGACCACTTGTGAGAGAGTTTTCCCCTTTAAGTACTTTTTTCTGAGAATTTGCTGCCATAAACCATCCTCATTCAACAACTTGATGACCCACGTACTTAGCAAGCATTTGTTCTGAATATCCAGGTCAATAATGTCCATTCCCCCCACACTTATAGGTTTATGAAGAATCGACCATTTGGCAAGCCTGTACTTCTTCTTGTGCTCATCACATTGCCAGAAAATCTAGATCTACAATAGTCCAGCCTTTCCAAAACACCTTTAGGTATTCTGAAGAAAGACAAGGTGCTTGAGCTTATTATCAAGCTGTCAACTGAAGAAGGCTTTGTTACCACTTCTCTGTCAGATGGTGCACGAGCAGGTTCATCTTCGTTGCATCGGAGGGAGATCATTCGGCGGCTATCAGTCCACAACAACAACAGCGACACCAATGCCTCAATAAATGAAAGAAGACAAGTGTTCAAAGTGAGGTCACTTGATGTCTTTGTTTGTGTAGATTCGATGCCGGCCCTGTCAAGATTTCGCATTCTACGCGTATTGAAGATAGAGGACTGTTATGGTCCGGATAAAAATCATCTGAAGGATCTCAGCAATTTGTACCTTGTGAGGTTTCTGTGGCTACATGGTTTGGTAGTCACCGAGCTCCCCGAGAGTATTGTCAAGCTGGAGTCTCTGGAGACATTGGACATCCGAGGTACAGATCCATGGTTAGTGATATTGTTACCAGTGTACGTCTTTCGGTAAACTAGGAAAACTGGTCCGGCTACTCGCTAAAACAGTAGAACTGCCAGACAGTGTAGCTCTGGAGAATATGAAATCTCTACGAGAGCTAGTCGGCATACGCCCTACCTTGCACACCATGACAGAGATTGGTAAACTGAGAGAGTTAAAGGTCCTGGAACTTTACCCCGTGGATTTCATGGCACATGTTCCTTCTGGTCTCCAGACCATCCTGTGCAGTGGATTCTTTCGTGCATTCCCAAGGTTGATTGATCCGTCGCTCTCGTGCCTCACCGTCTTGTCCATCAGTATGTGGGGTGTCCGTGTACAGCCTGAACACCTTGACAAGCTTGCTCAGCTACCATCACTTTGCTTTCTCCGGCTACGTGAATGGCGTCCATCGGTTGAGCAGGAAAAGCTCATTGTTCATAGCAGTGAGTCTGCATTCCCGTGTCTAACAGAGCTTCGGATTTCCTGTGGCTTGATGTTCCTTAAGTTTCAACGTGGGGCGATGCGAAAGCTTCGAAGACTTTCCCAACCATCCATCGCTCGACCTTTGTTATCATTATTTTTAAGGGCTTCGCCCTTTTCACTGCATAAAAGGTACTATCTAGGCGTTGACTCTTCCGCATCAAGATATATAATTTTTAATATGTACTAGCATATCTCATATCTGATATGCTCGTGCAGTAGTAGCGGTTTAACCTAGTGGAAGTAGTATGAAACTATTAAATGTTAGTATTCCTTGAACTCTGCTCTCATTCATCTTGTTTCTTTTGAAGGACAGAAGCAGATTCTGATTTGTGGCTCGTCATATACCCATACCTTGATAAGGGGTTACTAAGTGTGCTACATGTCCATGAAATCTATTGATGTGTTAACTCAAATACTTTTTTTATTACTACTCATCATGTTTTCCAAATGATTACTTTCGTCATTTATGTTTTGTTGTAATTGAGTTTAAAATCTGGATTATCAACGGTGATTAGTCAAATGATTGTGTGATCTAAACCGCCATTACATGGTACTAAATAAACCATTTTTAAACTAAAGTGGACATGATAGATACACCGGTTCAGTTAGTGGTCCTATTTGGATACTCTAACTATTGTGGATACCTTTGTGGGGCATGTCTACAGCAGGCGCAAGAAGAAGGGTCCTGCCGACCAGGATTAGAAGAGAGTTAGTTGGATAAGATTAGCATTAACTGCGTTTAGGAGGTTTGTTAGGTGCCGGCAGCATATAAGCCGAGCTAGAGAGATTTGTTAGAAAGCAAAGATTAGATTGTTGAGATTTAGAGCCTCTTACGGGAGGGAGAATCAGATAATCTATACGCTGAATTGGTTAGGATTTGGTTAAGAGATTCATCAATAAATCTAATCTATATCTAGCCCACATCATTTGGTATTCAGAGCCGCCATCCCCCTGCGCCTGTGTGCCCACCCACCCTCCCCTGTTTCGCGCCACCGCAGTTCCTGCAGCCGTCGCCGCAATTCGCCCCGACCTGAGCCCCCATCTTCACCACCTCACGTCGTCGTCGACTCCTGGTCGATGCCGCCGCACCCCACCACCGCCGCCGCAGATTCCCCATCTGCCCAATCCCACCAGCCACCCCTTCTGCCACCTACCTCCATGCGCAATACCACCACTCTCGATGAGCTGAAGCATCTCATCACTGCCCTCTCCACCAACGTCACCACCTTGGCGACCGACATCTCCACCATCAAGGCGGACCAAGCCCGCCTCCACATCGCACTCAACAAGGTCCAATCAAATGTCGTGGGCAATGGCTCCTCATCCTCAGGCAAACGCAAAGGTGCCGCCAGCGATGCCCCCGGCGGGCCAGCCCCCACTGCCTCCCACAAGTTGCGCTTCCCCAAGTACAATGACAAGGAGTTCAACCTCCAGTCTAGCAGCTGAAGGAAGTAAAAAGTGAGCAATTGACGAAATGGGCTCAAGGCACTGATATCTGGGCATTGGCTGTAGTGGAGGCAGTTCAAACACCTCCAGAAGAAGAATTTAGGGTGGGATTGCAAAACCTATTGAAGGAATTTCAAGATGTATTTGAACAGCCTACAACTTTACCTCCACCAAGGTTTTATGATCATCAAATCCCTCTACTACAAAATTTAATTCCTGTCAATGCAAGACCATATAAGTATTCACCCCAGCATAAAGATGAAATTGAAAAATAGGTGAAAGAACTGCTGACTGTTGGTTTGATAACACACAATACAAGTCCATTTGCTAGTCCAATCTTATTGGTCCTTAAAATGGATGGCAACCGGAGGTTATGTGTGGATTATAGGTAAGTGAATGATATGACTATTAAAAAACAGATTTCCAGTGCCATTGATGGATGAAATATTGGATGAGTTAGCTGGAACCAAATATTTCTCCAAACTTACTATGAAGTCAGGGTATCACAAAGTGAGAATGAAGCAAGAGGGTGAATTTAAAATTGGACTCATCAAGGACACTAATAGTTCAAATTGCATGGCTTACCTAAGACAATTCTGTCTGACAAGGACAAGGTATTCATCAATACCTTTTTGGAAAAAGTTGTTCAGCATTGAGGACCATGTGTGGTTCGAGGACCGGTGGATGGTCGCTTCCTTGTGTGATGAGTGATTGACAACGCTGTGTGGACTGATTCTTGGCTAAGTATTGTAGGTGCAGGTTGCGGCTTGACTCGTGTTGGTGCAGGTGAAGAACAAGCGCGATAGGTCATTGCCGGTGAGGCCTCCAGGTGTGGAGAAGACAAGTAGGCTTCGTTCGAGGGACCCGGTGGCGGCGGGCGGGGTCAAGTGCGGGCCGCATGGTGGCATGAACAACAAGATGAAGTCGTGGACGATTTCTTGGTAGAGCCTCAAAACCAAGGGCGAGCGGGACTACGTGGGAGCCGAGTCATGAGTGGAGATTGGCGGAGGCTACACCGAGTTCGCGGGGTTTGCAGTGGTTCACCAGAAAACCACTGGGTTACTCGGTTGAGCCACAAAACCGAGGCCGAAGACTCGACGAGGGGGGTGCGGCCACCCAGCCGGTTCAACCGCCCGGGAGGGCGGTCGGACCGCCCGGGGCCGGTCGGATCTCTCGGGCCGGTCCTAACCGCCCGTGGGGGCGGTCCGACCGCCCCCGGCCGCCGGCGCCGAGAAGCTTCGAAGCGGAGGACACGCGTCGGGATCGCAAGGCTTGCGTCGAGGCTAAGCAGGTTGCGGTCGCCGGGCATCCGTCCAATGGTGAAGACATGAAGACTTCCAAATCCTCCCTCGAGGGGCACGTATCCCTAGTTATTAGTGAAGGGTAGTTTAGTCTTTTGGGTGCCTCCATATATACTCATTGGATGGGTGGATGGCAACCAACTCTTGGAACCCTAGCTCATTTGTTTTTCCATTTTCGTTCTCCATTTTCCTTAGGATTTTAGAGGACTAGCTTGAGAGCTTCATGTGAGATCTAGAGAGAGGGATGGATGTTTGGGTGGCAAGCTAGACCTTGTACGAACCTTTCATGGCATGTATAGAAGGTTTGGCATTGTTCATCATGGTGGTTTTCCCGTCTCTTTTGTGTTGATTTTCGGAGCTCTTTTGGCGGTGTTTTGAGGACGATTTCTTGGGGTCTTTGGTGGGTGTCACGTATGAGGTTCTTGTGCCTCTTTGGCTGGTGACTTTGCCCCCAAATCCCCTTTGAATTTGGTGGTTTCTCGAGTTGGGCGAGTTCTTGACCTAGAGAAGCGATTTCTTCGATTCCTCTTGATTGTGAGCGTTTCGGGTCGATTCCTTTGAGGTAGAGGTTGCCCAGGAGGTAACCCAGCTATTCCCGAAGTTTTGCTGCAATCCGTAGAGTGATTCGGGAGATCGGGCGCGAGGAAGTTGAGGTTTGACCCGCGGGTGTGTTTTCTGGAAGGGGCGGTCTAACCGCCTGCGGGGGGCGGTCTAACCGCCCGGGTGTTTCCGGGTCGAAGTTTTGTTTCGCCGGATTTTCCTCTCGTGAGTTTGTTCGCCTTGATCGGAGGAGCGTCCGGGGTGAAATTTGGGGTCGTTCTCGTGCGGTTTGCTAAGTGTTCTTGGTTGGAGTTCGTTCGTCGGGTACGGGAGGTTAGGACCGCCCCGGGTAGCCGGTCTAACCGCCCCTAGGCCCCCGGGTGAAGTTTTGGTTTTCGCCAAGATTTTCTGGTAGCTTGCATGGCCTTGACCAGAGATCTTTGTTGGTGAAACCGGGGTGAGTTTTGGTGCTCGGAAGAGGCGTTTCGGAGGATTTCTTGGTTACCAGGTGGAGGCGGTCTAACCGCCCCTATACCCGGTCTAACCGCCCCCCTCTGGTTAGCCGGCTTTCGAGTTGTTTCCGTTGTCGTTGCTGCGTGTGTGTGGTGGTTGCTGGTAGAGTTTGTTCCTAGGACCAGTAGCACTCCAGTGGCTACGTGGTTTTGGCAAACGAAAGGTAGAAGTGCGGAGTGTGTGATTTCGGGGGTTCGACCGAGGTAGTTCGTCTTGTGGGAGTTTCAATCTCCCTCGAGAAGAATTTTTATCGGCTCCCATTCACTCCCCCCCCCCCTCTCTGGTCGCCTAATCGGTCCTTCAAGCATATTGGGGACTCAATTGGTGATGAGTTCAGCATATCATCCTCAAACAAATGGGTAAACTGAAAGAGTCAATCAATGTTTAGAAATGTATTTGAGGTGTGTTGTGTATGAGGACCCAAGCAGTGGAGGTCTTGGTTAGCTCAAGCGGAGTTTTGGTACAACTCTTCTTACCACACTTCACTGGGTTGTTCACCATTTAAAGCCTTATATGGTCCAAACCAAATGTGGGAGCTGCTCCAGTGATCATAGAGGCAACAAATAGCTCAGTTGCTGAAATGGTGTCTGAGTTACAGGCTCAAGCAGCAGTCCTCAAGGAACATCTAGCTAGAGTTCAAAACAAAACGAAGACATCAGGAATTCAGAGTGGGAGAGCATGTGTTGCTTAAACTACAACGATACGCCCAAAATTCACGGGTGAACAGACCATAACCAAAGTTGGATTTCAAATACTTTGGCCCCTGTCAAGTTCTGGAAGGAGTAGGGAAAGCAGCTTACAAGCTAGATCTGCCAGATGACTCCCTTATACATCTTGTGTTTCATGTGTCCCAGCTGAAACCATTTTTATCTAACTACTCACCAGTTTTTGTTGAGCTACCAAAATTACAGAGATGGACAAATGAGAATTGCATCCAAAGGAGGTACTTTAGAGGAGGCTGGTAAAGAAAGGCAACAAGGCTATTCCACAAGCATTAATCAACTGGACTACTCTACCTTCAGATGTCGCAAAGTGGGAAGACTAGTACGTTCTGCAGGACCGGTTTCCTGGAGCGCTAGCTGGAGGACCAGCAAGTTCTTAAGGGGGAGGAAATGTATGTCCCAAACGTCGTCAAGCAATGAAGACGTATAATAGCGTTTACATTTTAGCTATATGATGTAATAGAGTTTCAGTAAGTTGTGTTTTAGAGACTGTGTCGCTGTACTAAACGACTTCTTTTACCAAACCGGAGTGAGTATATATTTTTACCATGTTGCGGCGGGGAGGGTCAATTATTATTAAAGCCCACCACCGAATAGGCCTGCAACGAGGATCAATTATTTATTAAAGCCCACCACCGAATAGGCCTGATTCATTTATACTCCCTCCGTCCAGGTTTGATATGCGTATAACTGTGTAACACAAAGACCAAGGAGAACTTTAATTTCTCTCTGTGATGCATCGACAAACGAGCCAGCCAACTCAGCAACTCATGACACGATTGACTCTAACTAGAAATACACATATCATTTATGGACACCTTTTGTCTTGTTATAAGAAGATCAAATCAGGACGGAGGGAGTACATGTGAAGGGTATCTAAAAAAATATACATGTGAAGGGATAGGGGGGTTGGGTGGGGACAACATCACCGAATTTAATAGATTGATATAGATAGAGTTTCAGTATGACATGTGGGCCCGAGTACGCAGGGTCGACTAGTGTTATAGCGATCTGGAACTATTGGGAAATTGAAAACAGAAAGAGCTCTGCTTTGGAGTTTAGTGTTCTCTGCCCTTCCCCTCGTGAATCCATACTCTTGTGCTTTTCACGTCGCCGGAATCCTAGTCGGCGGCCAAGGGTTGTATCACCAAAATGTGAATCACTATTTTTTTTACAAAAATATTGGATCTAAATATTTTTTAGATGCTGATTCAACTTCTAGTCAGGCCTACCGACTCGCTCCCAATCCCAAGAGCTCGTGAAGTCGCGAGCGGCGCGGCGTCTTCACCAAAGTCCCGAACTCGCACCCGCCCGCATCCTTCGCCCCTCGCCCTCCGCGGCAGCGCCTGCCCACCATATGTCGGCAGCTTGGAGGCCAATCCCAGAAAATAAAGGGCCGTCGCCGACCGGCGGAGGAACGACGCCACCCGGCCATCCGCACCTCCCTCCCAGGCACCCGAGGTAAGACCCATTGTTTTTGTTTTTTTGGCTTTAATTTCTGGCAAACAAATAATGCAATGACTGAAGATGAAGTAGCACGCGCAGTAGCAGCATTAGCTAGACTTGCAATTTGGCTACCTAATGGCCGGAGGATTCAGAGAAAATTTCTTCAGGCATAATATCTTTTTTTTTAAAAAAAAGTATCACCAATCATTGTTCTCTAGTCTCATTTTCCTTCCCTCAAGTCTGCTGGTTACTGCTGGTGGACGCAGACGCTCAAGAAAACAGGAGGAATGATCTGCCTGCACGCCTGCACCAATACATTTTAGGCGCGTCACAAGGGATATCTGACAACACGAGCTAACTTAATTTGTTCATATTGACAGAATATATTTTTTTGCGCTCAAAGAAAACCTGACGCGCTCTATTATCTTGTGTGGACCACAAAAGACCGACTCCTCACCACCTACTCCCAAGATAACGGCAAGAGAAGCTTCTCGGCAGTTTCATATTTACTTTCGATGTGGTGATGACGCCACATATATACGGAGTATCATTCTACCAGTGCACCAGCTCCGGTTAAGACTTCGGACAGGGCAAGAGATCCATCTCGCCCACCGGCATGATGACTCCACGGCATGGTGTCGATGCTTCTCAGTACAAGTAACTTACAGGTATGCACGATTCCATCACATGGAGGCTTTCTCTCTGATCTGAACTAATTTGTCATATATTCCTCCAAAAGTGCAGGAATCCTTTGTTCTTTCAGTACTTTTTTTTAAAAATCGTTACAAGTATCTTATCTTTTCTTTGCTTATTTATAAACACCGTTATGATAGTTGTCTTCCGGCCATGACGTCGTTGGGGATAGTACTTAATTCGTTGAACTTTGTGAACGAATGGGCACGAGATTGTGCCAATTACACCGATCTAGTAATAGCGTGACATGCTGTGCGAAACATCCAATGTTTGTCATCACTTTTTTAATTTGAAGTCTGCATGTCATCTGAAAGTGGTGTACTTCTAATTATTCAGGTATTCACCCGAGAGCACAATGAAATCTCCCCTGCTGCAAAACACACAAATAAAAGAAAGTTCTTATAGCCCAAGATGGACATCGCCACAGGGGCGATGAACACCCTCCTCCCCAAGCTTGCCGAGCTGGTGGTGGGTGAATACAACCTGCAGAAGGGTGTTAAGGGACAGATTGAGGAACTCGAGAAAGAGCTGACATGCATAACCGCAGCCCTCCGCAAGGTGTCTGAGGTTCCGGCAGACCAGCTTGACGAGCAGGTCAAGATCTGGGCTGGTGAGGTGAGGGAGCTGTCCTATGACATTGAAGATGTCGTCGACAGCTTCATGTTGCGCGGCACGGGGCTAGAGCATACCCAACAGTTCAGCCTCAAGGGGCTTATTGCTAAGGCTACCGATTTGTACAGGAAGGCTAGGACTAACCATAAGATCCATAATGTTATCAAAGACATCATGCACCAGGTCAAGAAGGTTAGTGAGCGCCGTGATAGGTACAGGGTTGACAACATTATTGCTGCCAGGGCAACTTTGGAGCAGGTTGATCCTCGCCTTGAAGCAACATACAGAAAGGCAACCGTAGTTGGAATTGGTAGGCCAAAGAATGAGTTGGTCAAGAGACTTATGAATGAGGACAGTTCAACTAAGCAGAAGCAGAAAATAATTTCTATCGTTGGGTTCGGAGGCTTGGGGAAGACAACTCTTGCAAATTCATTGCTTCAGGACCTAAAGGGAAAATTTGATTGTCACTTTTTTGTCTCCATATCCTTTAATCCAGATGTCAAGAAGATTTTCAAAAACATTCTTGTGCAACTAGATGAGAATTAAGTATGGACACATAGATGAAGCATGGGAAATAAAGCAGCTCATTGACAAAATTAACGAATTTCTCAAGAATAGAAGGTACATTTCTATGTTATACATACTCCTCACCATGGTCATAGATTTTTCACTTGACTGATGAAGTTTGCAGTGACGAGTTTTTTCAACTTTCATATACCTTTCACTAACATATGCTTATTAGATTCTTACATAAGAAGTATGTCAATATCTTCTCGTATATGTTTTGCCATACTCCCTCTGTACCACTAAAAATACAGTTATTATGGAACTCAAATTTTTTCTCACAAAAAATGTGGCGGTGTACCATTAGCCATTATTACTATAGCAAGCTTACTAGCTAGTAAATCGAGGTGTTCTGTGGAATGGGAGAAGGTGAACAACTATATTGGTTCTGGATTTGAAAATAGCCCCCATGTGGACAAGATGAACACGATATTAAGACTGAGTTACAATGATCTTCCTTTCCATTTGAAGACTTGCTTGTTGTCTCTAGGCAAATATCCCGAGGACCAGGTGATCAGAAAGGATGTTTTGGTATGGAGCTGGATTGCAGAGGGTTTCATTACACCTGCAACAGGGTCAACTTTGCAAGAGACGGGGGAGGGTTACTTCAATGAGCTTGTTAATCGAAGCTTGATACAGCCTGTGCATGACAACAAATATTCCTTCCACCCGGATGCAGAGATCGAGGTGTATGCTTGCCAATTACATGACATGGTGCTTGAACTTATTATCAAGTTGTCATTTGAAGAAGGCTTTGCTACCACTTTGTTGTCAGATAGTGAACAAGCAGGTCCATCTGTGATGATGCATCAGAGGGATATCATTCGGCGGCTATCACTCCACAACAGCAACAACACCAATGCCTCAACAATTGAAAAAAAACAGCTGTTCAAAGTGAGGTCACTTGATGTCTTTGGCCCTGCAGAATTGATGCCAGCCTTGTCAAGATTTCGCGTTCTACGTGTATTGCAGCTAGAGGACTGTTCTGTTCTTGATAAAAATTGTTTGAAGGATTTCAGCAATTTGTACCTCCTGAGGTTTCTGCGGCTACATGGTTTGAAAGTCTCCGAGCTCCCGGAGAGTATTGGCAAGCTGGAATCTCTGGAGACATTGGACATAAGAGGTACATGGTCAGTGATACTGTTGCCAGTGTCTTTTGGTAAACTAGGAAAACTGGTCCGACTACTTGCTGATGCAGTACAACTGCCAGACGGTGTAGCTCTGGAGAATATGAAATCTCTACGAGAGCTGGTAGGCATACGCCCTACCTTGCACGCCATGACTGAGATCGGTAAACTAAGAGAGCTAGAGGTCCTCAAACATGACATCGACAGCAGTATTGGCAACTCGAACAAATTGATTACCACGTACCTCCAAAATTGCCCGTTATTACGAGTGTTGGTGCTAAGGACTCGAACATTTTATTACATGGATTTCATTGAACTGGTTCCTTATGGTCTCCAGACCTTCATGTGTGATGGCATATTTAGAGCATTCCCAAGGTGGATCGAACCTTCGCTCTCCTGCCTCGCCGTGTTGTCCATATGGCTGTGGGATGTGCGTGTACAACCTGAGCACCTTGACAAGCTTGCTCGGCTGCCGTCTCTTCGCTTTCTCCAGCTACGTGTATGGTGTCCACATGATGAGCAGGAAAAGCTCGTTGTTCACAGCAGTGCATCTGCATTCCCGTGTCTAACGGAGCTTCGGTATTCTAGTGACCTGATGTTCCTTAAGTTCCAACCTGGGGCTATGCCAAAGCTTTGCAAACTTTGCCTTAAGTTTGACGCCAGAAAGACCAATGGGCATTTTGAGACTAAAAGCTTTGATTATGGCTTGGAGAACCTTCATTCTCTCCGTCATGTCATTGTTGAGTTACGGGAGGAGTGCCCCGAAGCGAAGGATGCTTTTGGAAAGGCAGTTAATGATCATCCCAACCACCCATCGCTTCAACTTTCCACTAGAGAAAATTCAAATACCTATATTACTACAGGCTAAGTGTGCTACATTTTCATGAAATCTATTGATGCCTTCATGTAAAACTCAAATACCTATATTACTATTCATCATGTATTCTGAATAATTACTTTCATCATGTACATTTTGTTGTAATTGAGGATTGATTATCAACGGGACCTGTTTTGGACTTTTTCATCCACATACAACGTCAACTTATTAAATTTGGAAGATTGAGTAAGTGATATTTCTTTTGCAGGGAGTTAATGTTTGACATATACTCTACTGACTAGTTAGTGTTTAGTTCCTTAAATTTGCGCAAATGAATAGTGAGGAAATAGTGCATTAGGATGGAAAGTTGTGAAAAAGGTGCACATTGTGTTGTGAGAGATGTGACTCAATGTGACAGAGATGTCACCAATGCAGAGTAAATTGGAGTTCAAATTGAGTGAACTAAACATGTTGTAGATAGCAAGGTACCTCAGTTTTTCAGTATCAGATGCCTAAGCTCTTTTATATTAGTGATGAAATAGCAGGAATATGTTACTTGGACCAACAAAGTGCTATAGCTCAGAGTTTGTATAGTCTATTTTATCTGTTACAAAAACTATTCTTTCTTTTCTTTTTGCTTCATATATACTATAAAAGAATTCAAAAGAGGAATTTGTTTTGTCATGTCATAACAGATAATTCATCCTTATCCCAGAGTATAGCTATGTTTATTCATAACATTGAATGTAAGCAGCAAAAAAGTTATAAAGATTGATAATGTGAGAAATGTTATTATCAAATTTATCACGAAATAAACTGTTATAATACATAATTGTGTTAAATTTTAAGTAATTTATATTTTCGAAGATATTGTTTAAATACAACAATATTATTCTGACTTTAGGAAACTACTGAATGAAGAGTGAACAAGCCCAGAGAAACATTAGGCCCACGAAAGCCCGTAAATGGCCCGCCTTAGCGAGCCGCGACACAACAAGTCCACCCACCCACCAGGCACCACAACGCCTCCACCCGTCGTCTCGCCAAAACCCTAGCAGCCGCCCAGCTCCCTCCTCTCCTCCTAGGTGGCGGCGCGCTCCTGTCACTTTTCCTCCTCCCGTCTCTCTTGCTAATCTCTACTAACCTTTCGCTCGCCTGCTTCAGATCTCCCTCCGCAGCAGATCAGGGTCCCCTACGCAGCGCGGAAGATGGCGTAAGTTCCCTCATCGAAAACCTTGTAGCTTCCCGTTTCCTAAGTCTTTGGTTTGGCTAACGGTGAATGAAGTTTTAGGCGCCGGTTGCTTCGGTGCGAGATCGTTCTAGATGTTTTTCTCTGCACTGTTGATAATTTGATATGCCTGCTCTATATTTTTGGAGTTTCGTGGCATTAGGCTCGGTAGCTTTAGTTGCATTCAGTGCCGAATGTACTGCTTGGGATGGAGTTTCGTGGCATTAGGCTCGGTAGCTTTAGTTGCATTCAGTGCCGAATGTACTGCTTGGGATGGAGTTTCGTGGCATTAGGCTCGGTAGCTTTAGTTGCATTCAGTGCCGAATGTACTGCTTGGGATGGAAAGTTCCTGTTCGGTCTCCGTGCCAACGGCGAATGATTGAATTCGTAGAACTGTGCAATGGCACGCTAGTCCTGTTTATTTTGGTGGAGGCCTAGTCGGTCATTTTCCGTCAGAGGGCATCGATGTTTCTTGGACTATAGGGGGATAAAGTATTTTATCTTGCTGTAGTTTCTATCTAGATAATTCCAAATTAACTCCATTGTTCAATTTAAGCTTCTAGTGCTGGCACACAAGAAATGGCTAGTTTCGACTGCTAACTGGGTGGCTGATTGGGATCGAATTTACACCTGGGTCACCTTGTTTACATATGTTAAGACTTGCCTCAAATTTAGTGCACCAGTTTAACCAATCGTGAGAGTTGAACGAGTTATCTTTGCTGATTTGAGATAACAAGAGTGGTAGCCTACTAATAAGCATAGCAATGGGCTTAAACCCTATATTTAAGTTCTTACCACCCTGTGCCTCTTTCCCTGTTGCTTGTTGATTAGCTAAACGGTTTGTTACTGCTTGGCAATCAGCTCACCAAGATTTTCTGATTTGGCAGGGATCAGGAGGCTCCGGTTGCAGTTGACGCACCTACCCCGGTTCTTGGAGAGCCGATGGACTTGATGACTGCTCTGCAGCTCGTGATGAAGAAGTCAAGTGCTCATGATGGGCTCGTTAAGGGTCTTCGTGAGGCTGCCAAGGCCATTGAGAAGCATGCTGCTCAGCTCTGCGTGCTTGCTGATGATTGCGACCAGCCTGATTATGTCAAGCTGGTGAAGGCACTCTGCGCTGAGCACAATGTGCACCTGGTCACTGTGCCTGCTGCTAAAACTCTTGGCGAGTGGGCTGGGGTAAGTTAGAAAATGCTTCTGTAGAGCATCTGCTTGCTGCCCAGATGGTATTACTGGATTATTAATAATACAGCATTCATTTTGTGGCTTACAATTCTCCACCTCAGTTGTGCTTCAATTCTCTCCAGCTTGTCCACTATGCTGTGTACTACTATTCTACTGCATTCTATTGTTGGAAGTCAAGTCTTGATTGTAACAAGATTCACCTTATGGTGCTTTCCAGCTTTGCAAAATTGACTCTGAGGGCAAGGCAAGGAAGGTTGTTGGCTGCTCCTGTGTTGTTGTCAAGGTAACATGTCAACCACTTACTGTCAAGTAACTATTTTTGTTTATGTAGGCAGCAAACATGACGTCTTGTTGATTTGTTTTGATTGCCAGGACTATGGTGAAGAATCTGAGGGCCTTAACATAGTGCAGGAGTATGTCAAATCGCACTAGATATAGCATATTTCAGTGATGTTCTGCATTTTGGACCTGGACTTAATGTTATGCTTGATTGCTTGGTTCTGGGGCTTGCTAGTTGCTAGGAAATTAGAACACTTTACTAGGCGAGCCAAGAGGATACGAGCAGTTTTGGACATCTGAATTTTTTGTTTATTGTGCTGTCATCAGGTTTTAATGAAAATCATCAAGAGCTAATGATGCCATATGATGGTTACATCTGTGTTGGTGCCAACTGGTTATACTGGTTGCAGTTGCATGGTGTGTGGTTTGGCTGTGATGCATTTAATTTTGAACGAATTTGTAAGCATTTGCTGGTATGATTGTTTGCATAAAGTGGATATGAAAGCGTAATGTTTGTTTTTTTAATCGGTTGTATTGCACCTGAAACGCAGCCGTTCGGTTGGCTGATGGCTGGTGCTGGTTCTCTCTGAGAGAAGAGTACTGCTGGCTGGTTGCTGATGACTGGTTTGTTGTGAGAGAAAAGTACTATTGGCTGGTGGTTGATAAACCAAGCAAACAGTGCGGCACATTGTAAATGCGGCTATGAAAAGGATTTTGTGTGTGGCTAGTTAAATTCTGCATGATCTATCATTTCTGGAAACTGGAGTTTGGAAAAATCAGATGAGGGAAACAATTATCAGAGGTACGGGCATTGATAAGTTACAAAGCTAATTCAGGGCATCTGTTGAAATGGTCGCTATCCAACCTCACCTGCATAGTTTATACGCCATTGTACGGTCTTGATCAGACAAAATTCCGTGTTCCTTGAAAGAAGTTGAATAACCAAGGCTGTTTAGTTTAGTATAAGTCAGAAAAAGAAAAAGAAACTAAAACACAAAGCGAACCGCAAAAGGCGCGAACGGATAAGATAACAAAACGAGGCCGCGCAAAACTGCACTCTCCGACTCTCCCCGTTCCAATGGCCGCCGGCGCCGTCGCCGGCGCCGCCACCTTCCTCCCTCCCATTACCCTCCCAACTCCTCGGCCCCGTCTTGCCACCGCCACCACCCGTCGCCCTCTTCCCATCTTCACGGGCGCCGCCGATGTCGTGCCGCCGCCGGACGACGAGGACTCCAGCGACGACGACGGTGACGCCGCCGCCGCGCCGCGCAGGAGCGCGCGCAAGGACCGCCGCCGCGCGGTGCGCATCGCGTGGGAGAAGCTGGTCCGGTGGTCCCGCTCCTGGCGCCGCCGCAACCGCAGCGACGTCCTCGAGACCACGCGCAAGGTCAGGCTCGCGCGCCGGGCCGGGGCGCTTCACTTCCTTTGTATTGCATGATCTGGTTTGGAGAGGCTGACTGGGTGTGGGTCGGTTTTCGGCTTTTCGCAGGTGGTGATTCTTGGGGGAGGGTCGTTCGGGACGGCCATGGCGGCGCACGTGGCGGCCAAGAAGGCCGGCCTCGAGGTGTCGATGCTGCTCAGGGACGATTTCATCTGCCGTTCCATCAACCACAGCCATATCAATTGGTTTGTAAACGTTTCTGCCCCCATTGAACCTTTCTTGATTGGTGCAGGGAAACAGTTTATTACGTTCTTGTTTCATCTTGTTTCACCATGGGAGCATCTGTTGTTAAATTATAGGAAAGATATTTATTTCTATTGATCGAAATTTAGATTCTTGATCAGCCCATGGCACAGTGACAGATCATCCCATTCTTATGATGAACATCGTCCGGATTGAGAAAACTAAGTACACAAGCATTTAGCATCAATTTTGACTGTGCATTCCCATTAATGTTGGTCCTGAAAGTGCAATAGTCCAAGATTAAAAATATACCTGATGGACATTGTTGTCGAGGGATGAGAATGCTCAAATAATCCACATTTGATTTAAACTCACTTGAATTCAAGGGCACATACAACTGTGTGTCAACTTGTTTGTCCTAAATGCCCATTTTACTAGCAACATGGTTAATCTGGAGGTGAATTTTGCTTTATGTGGAGAAATATGCTACATTGCAATTCATGTATATATACTATTTGGCTTACTGCAAAAAAAAAGAGAAAATTATTTTTGCTCATGTCTATAGACATCAGCTTTAATTTTGATAGGAAAATTTTGTGAGTGCATTGGCATTAAAACTTGTCTTTGTACTGCAGCAAATACTTACCAGAGCACAGATTGCCAGAAAATATTGTTGCAACAACAAGTGCTGCTGATGCTTTAGCAGGAGCTGATTTCTGCTTCCATGCTGTTCCGGTTCAGGTATTCACATTTCTTTATGAAGAATTGTGATTTATGCAGGGATTTCGTCCTTTTTGACTCTGATTATTTTTGCGGCAGTTCAGTTCATCCTTTCTTGAAAGTATTTCAACACATGTTGATCCGAAGTTGCCATTCATATCACTTAGCAAAGGGCTGGAACTCAATACCCTTCAGACAATGTCTAAAATCATCCCACGAGCATTGGGAAATCGCCGTCAACCATTTATTGTTCTATCAGGACCTTCTTTTGCAGTAGAACTAATGAACAAATTGCCTACAGGTTTGCTGATGTTTTTCATATTGTTAACCTGTTTTATCTTTTTCAGGCTCTATGTTGATTGATGTTAATATATGTCTAGATGTATTCTTTTGAACTTTTCTTTTCACATATCTGTGTATGAAGCATGAACATAAATTTGGCACCATAATGCTAAGAATAAAAAAATTCTGAGGGAGTGCAATAGATGAAAGAATTTAAGAGCATAATCAATCAAGAGCAAACTGATAGAGTCTGAGTGTCTAACTGCTTGTTCTGCCACGACCATATTATACTGTAGATATAGTAAATGCAACTATACTTCTATTACAGTAACTTTACCAAATAACAGAGAACTAGTACAACTTTATCTAAGATCGTAGGAGTGAAATCTAGCCATACAATTAAACAAGCTATCCTACTAGTATTAAATAATATATGAGATAGCCTTCTGGATTTCTTCCTTTCATTAAGTACTTTGAATCTGCTAATTTGGATTGATGATTATGGTTATTTAACTTTGAAATTGCAGCAATGGTGGTGGCATCTAAAGACAAAAAGTTGGCAAGTTCTGTTCAACAGCTATTAGCTTCCCCAAATTTGAGGATAAGCACCTCAAGGTAAAAATGCCTAGTTCCAAGACTTAATCACCAAGGGTATGACAACCAACTTTATAACATGTAAAACCTTTTCTTTTTTAAAAAAATGACTTCTTTTAAAAATTAGTAAAAAAATGAGATGGAAGAGGCAAGCATGACTGAAATGGGGAATTCGTTTACAATACTCTTTGATTTTCTGTGTTAAGAAAACACAGAAAATGGCCCATATTACTCGGATGAATAAAAACAATACTATAAACCTGTACAAAAATGTTTTCCCAAGTGTGGTACTTGCTGAGTTCCAGAGCATCATTCAATAGCAAGGAAGGAAAAGGTCAAAGATATTTTCTGTTTTCAGCTAAAATCAAACTAGTAATCTAATATTTACGACTAGTATATTTCACGCATAATACTTGCAGCAGTAGAGATGTTATGTTGTAACATCAGAAAAATATTTGAATGTGACCTATGATACTTCAGTGATGTTACAGGTGTAGAAATTGCAGGTGCACTGAAGAATGTTCTTGCAATAGCAGCAGGTATAGTGGAAGGAATGAATCTTGGGAATAATTGTATGGCTGCCCTTGTTGCTCAAGGTTGTTCAGAAATACGATGGTTAGCAACAAAGGTCTGCAATATCTATCATTTGCATTTCTATTGTTTATGAAGTCTGAAAACTCGCTACATTCGCTGAGATCAACTTTTTAAATTGAAGATGGGAGCGAAGCCAACAACTCTTTCTGGTTTGTCTGGGTCGGGTGACATCATGCTTACTTGTTTTGTCAATCTTTCACGAAATAGAAATGTGGGACTGCGTCTTGGTTCAGGCGAAAAACTCGACCAAATCATGAGTTCGATGAATCAGGTGCGCAGCACTCTTTCTATGACATCAAACGTGACCTGAATGATTTGCAATTCAATGTATTCTTCTACCTTTAGGTTGCTGAAGGTGTATCAACTGCTGGGGCTGTCATTGCGTTAGCTCAGAAGTACAATGTCAAAATGCCAGTCCTGACGGCAGTAGCGCGGATACTTGATAATGAATTGACTCCAAAGAAGGCAGTTATGGAGTTGATGAATCTTCCTCAGGTAAACCATTTGATAACATTTGATTCAGTATTACTAAATGTAGTTTATTCCGCAGACAGCCATCAAATTCCTTCTGTGTTTCAAATTGCTGTGCGAAGTTGTCCTAATGACTTGACAATTTTTGAGTTGATACATTTGAAATAGGCAAATTTTGGTTTCCATTTCGCCAAGTGATGGTTCGTGCTTGGCTAACGAACCTGAAGCAATGATTTGCCAATTTGTCTAAGCAACCAAGTTATCTCAAAAACAAACAAACCAAGATCCTCTTACAAGCTTCTTCATGTATTGCTCAGTTCCTTTTGTAAGGTTCCAGCAACATATTTTGATGAGAATTGGAATTCTCATTGATTCTTTTGACTAGATAACCTGCTGTTCGTTTCAATGTGATGTTTTTAGCTGTAAGGGTATTTTTATCTGAATCACTGATGAAGTTTTTGTAATTATGCCGGAAAAAAGGTTCCTGACATGCTAAATTCTGCGTATTTTAGCAACTGTCTCTTTGTCTTGTCCGCATAAATAGTGAACAACATTTAAAAATTTTATTGTACAGGTCGAGGAAGTCTAACAAGGATTGCAATGGAGTTATGCTCCATTTATCTGGACTTGAAGATTAGTTGGGAGCCGACCATACAAAAATCTGCTGAAGACCACTGTAGTTTTATAATGTTCTCTGCTGGGCAGGTTGTTTTTACTTGAGAAGGCTGTATTGACAAATTATTCGATTATTAATGTGGAAGTGTTTATCAGCTTTCGTGGAACAATAGTGGTCTTTGGCAAGTTCGAGTAGGCTCTGTTCGGCAGATACTAAGCTGATTTGTTCGGCACTTTTTTCTGAGAAAACACTAGTGCATGCTGATTTGTGTGGTAGATTTGTTCTAAGAGGAAAGTATGTTAGATGATAGGCAACATTTTGGCATATTTTAATTTCATAATTTAGTAGACATTTTAATATTGTAGTGAGTGAAACAATTCATGTGCAAGTGTGTATGTTTAAACCACAATTAAACATAACAATATTCATGATTATACAACTAATAAACATGAACATTTGTTTAAGAAAGTACCCTGTGGAAGTTTAGGTGACGGCGTCACCCAAATTTCAGTTATCACCCATTGTGAGTGACCTCAATCGGAGTAGCCGTACACAGTCGATGCAGGCAGAGGATCGCAGTGCAGACTCGCTGTAGATGAAGTAGTTGTTCGCTTGTAGTCGACGTAGAGGAAATAGTCGTTCGGGAGCGAGCAGTCGCGTGAAGACGCTCCCCAAAAACCTTATCGTCCGCCTATCCCGAGCAGGATATCCAGCAGCAGGGCGAGGTTCCGGAGGCTCTGCTCTCGCCGGCACCGTGCGCGCGGTGCAAGCAATGGGAATGCGAAAAGAAGCAGCAAACAGAGGGAGAGAGAGGTCTCCTGAACAGGAATACCTTTGTGTAAAAAGGCAACCTGAGCAGGAGGAGGAAAGCGACTTATAAAGGCGAGCAGACGTGAGGGGATGAACCTGGACGTCATGGTTAATGCGGCTCATGCAGTAACGGTCGCGGTTTAAGACACTATCGTTAAGGTCTAGTAATGGTCGCGATTTTAAGACGCCATTATTCCTCTTCAATAGCCAACATCAAATGATGCTGCGGCCCTGCAACACATTACGTTTGTCCGTTCGTTCGTACGACCGACTACACCGCATAGCCTACTCGTCACGTCTCGACTCGACTCGACAAAAGCGACGCCGGCCGCGGAAGCACTCGGCTCGGTGCGAAGCACTCAGCGTAGCTGCAGAAGCACTCGCCGCCGGCCATTAGTTAGTCTCACGCCTACATAGGTATTTCTCTCTTTTCTCTAGAATTAAACAAATGAGTTTTAATTCTTTCATTATTATAATAAATGGCTCTAGGCCCATTTATCTTAACAATCCCCACCAAGAATTTAAGCCATATTGGAAATGCTCTCATCTTCGCTATTGTTTTTGATATACCAGTACTACGATGGAGACTGTTAAGTTGAACATCCATCAGGAACTCAAGTTACACTTATTTGCAACTGATCAATGGACTATGTCTTGAATTGTCAGTTTTGTGCATCTAAGCTTGGCTAGAGCCCTTTACTGATACTTGGCTGCACATAGCATCCCCGCGGGTTGGAGCTTATGGGTCACACCCCGTGCCTCTTCATGAGTTTTCTAGAGATCACCCAGACCTCATATACCATGACCAGTAGTCGATACTCATATAGGTGTGTTCCTTCAAGACATACTGTAGGACTATGTCTTTGCTTCAAAGAAACAACTTCCTTGTTTCATGAAAGCCACTTGGACCACATTAAGGTATAGAAACCAGCCTGCCATACAGGTTTGAAGAGAAATGCATATTCTCCATGAACTGAGCCTTTTCAAAGGTTCTCTTCTCTCAGTCAAACCATAGCTTGTTTCACCATCTTAATTCACGGGATCTCCGATCACATAAGACAGGTTACCACTATGGAAAAACTCACGTGGGTCTCAAGCCCAGTTCCATAGATGCATGATCTATCACAGTAGATGACAAACCTTTGTAATTGATCTGCCAGGTTCTTAGACGTATGGATGTAATCCAAAGCTATGACACCAGTGTTTCTCAATTTCCTGACAGATTTCAACCGTCTGTTAACATGCCTCGATGACTTCATGTTATCCTTTAAATATTCACCTTGACAATCACCGTTTGATTATCACAGTTCATTAGGATTGTCGGTATCGGTTTTTCAACTATCGGCAAGTCCATTAGGAGTTCACGAAGCCACTCAGCCTCTACAGTGGCAGTGTCCAATGCTGCGAGTTCTGCTTCCATTGTTGACCTGGTTAAAATGGTCTGCTTGCAAGACTTCTAGGAAACAGCGCCACCTCCAAGTGTGAACACATATCCACTCGTGGCTTTTAACTCATCAGCATTAGAGATCTAGTTTGCATCACTATAACCCTCCAAGACTTTGGGATCTCCGGAATAGTGAATGCCATTGTTCATAGTGCCCACTATATAGCGCATTATCCGCTCGAGAGCACGCCAGTGTTCACTGCCCAGATTTGAAACAAATCGGCTCAGTTTACTAACTACATATGCAATGTCAGGTCTCGTGGCGCTAGCCAGATACATTAATGAACCAATGATCTAGGAGTATCTCAGCTGATCCACCATTATCCTCAGGTTCTTCCTCAGAACCAAGCTGGCATCATAAGGAGTTGGTGCAGTTTTAGAATTGTTGTAGCCAAACCGACTTAGCATCTTCTCAACATCGTGAGTCTGTGACAGTGTCACCCCACCATTTTCTCCTTTTATCAGCTTTATATTAAGAATAACATCAGCTTCTCCCAAATCTTTTATCTCAAACTTTTGAGAAAGAAAGTATTTGACCTCCTTGATCAATTCAAGGCTCGTGCCAAAGATAAGTATGTCATCATCTACATACAGACACAGAATCACTCCTTCGCCACCACCATAGCGATAATACACACATTTGTCAGCTTCGTTTGTAACAAAGCCAACAGATGTCAAAGTTCTATCGAACTTATCATGCCATTGCTTAGGTGCTTGCTTGAGGCCATAGAGAGACTTCACTAACTTACACACCATTCCTTCTTGACCCTTTACTACAAACCCTTCCGGTTGATCCATATAGATCTCCTCTTCTAACTCTCCATTTAGGAAAGTTGTCTTAACGTCCATCTGATGAACGACAAGACCATGAGAGACTGCCAGGGAAAGTAGTACTCTTACGGTAGTCAATCGAGCGACTGGTGAGTAAGTATCAAAGAAATCTTCTCCTTCCTTTTGGGTATAACCTTCGTGAAAGGATCAAGATGTCGACTAGAGGGGGGGTGAATAGTCGAACCTGAAAATCACAAACTTTTTCGCAGCTGTCAGATGCAGGTCCGGAGACTCCGGATATTTTTTCGGATACTCCGGGAAATCCGGAGAATCCGGGAAAATGTATGGATAGTCCGACCTGCTAGGGAGAGATTAAATCGACATAATTTAAACTTGCTCAAAAGTAAATCTATGAAAATAGGTTATGCACTGAGGTGAGACAAGCCTGTTTATCCACTCAATACCTGTAGGAACCTCAACACGAAGTAGATCGGCACCAAACCCTAGATATGTGTTCAAGAAAGAAAGAAGCATACAACAAGATGAACAAGCACTTGAGACACGGAATTTGTTACCGGAGTTCAACCTCACACCTTGAGGTCTACGTCTCCGTTGAGGCACCCACGAAGAGTGGACCTTTACACCTAGGTCACTTTCCTCCCTCTAGCGACCACGAAGATCAAGCTAGAGTTACTTACTCAATGTAGGGGTGATACAAACTTCCTTGGGCAGCCACAACCTTTGGATGCTCCAAGGCAACGCCTAGCCGGCTAGGAGCTCAAAGCTCCAAGAGTAACAAACATGAATTTTGCCAACCAAGTGAAGAACTAGGTGCTCTAGAGATGGGAAATCAGCTCACTAGCACTCTCCAAGCCCTTGCTCTCAAATCCTCTTAACTCCCACAACAAATCTCACCAACTTTGAGCCAAAGGGAGAGAGGGGAGGAGTAAATGAAGTTTGCAACAGTTCAGGACGAAAATGGCAGGGCGAGAAGTAAATGAAGGGGTGGAGGGGGCTTTTATACCCCCTTACCCAGAATATAGCCGTTGAGGCTTTATGACCGAGTATCGGGATAAACCCGAGTCTCCGGAAGTCCGAGTCTCTGGGGAAAACCCGGACACTCCGACCTTCCAAGGCCAGCACCCAAGAAAAGATCCCCGTGTATGTGTTGGTGCAAAGGTGTCTCTCATAGGTTTTGTTTTAGCAACTAGAGCACCTGTTCGACTCTTGGAAGACATAATTCTTGTCCCTCTTGATAGTACGGCATTCCTAGGACTCAAATTCAAAAGTAAAAATAATAAGCCTTCTTAGGAATCCTTTTAGAGCAACACTTTCTTTTTGTGTAGTCAACGAGCTGTGCTTGATGCCATACATAATTGTAATACCTGCTCATGGACTAGGTAAATTCATTAGCCACTTAGGTGTGTGTCATTATATCACCAAAACCCACTTAGGGGGCCAAGATACTCTTCAATCTCCCCCTTTTTGGTGATTGATGACAACACACTTAAGTCATATAAGAGATAAACAATGAATATTGAAAATTTTTGTAATACTCCCCCTTAATATGTGCATTTTGATCTTGAATATCAAAGGTCCTATTAGGGCCAAAATTTTGCACAGCAAGAGAGACAAGAGAGTATTACAACAGTGGGGTGCTTGTGACGTGCAACAGGTCAAAAGGTGAAATGCTCATGACAGGTTATGCATTCAACAAAAGAGAAAAGAAATCTCGCGCTGAGAAGTCCGGAGTCTCCGGGCCAGGTCCGGATTGTCCGGAAAATCCGGATACTCCGGGAAAAAGTCCGGACTCTCCGGGCTTCAGCACAGCAGCAGAAAAACAGACAACACACAGTTTTTCAATCTAGCATGAGCTGTCCTTAGCAGATAAAAAGCAGAGAAAAACATCACAAGCACACAACCAAATGTCTCAAACTCACATAGTCTCACATGAGCGAATATTAGAGTTATTACAAACCAAGTTCCAAATTCAAATTATTACAAACCAAGTTCATTCATTGTTTCAAGAGCACAAATAGATAATTTCACTCCCCCTTTGGCATCAAGCGCCAAAAAGAAAGTGTAGAGCAGCGGAGTCACTCGGAGTCATCGTCTTCCTCCTCCTCTTCTTCTTCTTCATTGCCCTCCTCTTCTTCTTCTTCTTGGGCACCTTGGGCGTTCCACTCCGCAAACGGGTCATCAAACTCGGGAAGCTCATGGTAGGGGTCGGTGGGAAGGCCAAGGTGAGACTTGATCTCGATGATGTCGCGACGGTTCTCATTTGTCTCCGTGGCTATAGTCTTGCACATGGTGAAGATGCTCTTGAGCACCCTCTTGATCATAGAGCCACGGTGCCGACGAGGAGGTGGAGAGGAGGAACGTGCAGCGGGCAAATCATCATGGGAAGGAGCTGCACTCGACGATCCAACATACTTACGGCCTTTGGGAGGCCTCTTTGCACGATCACGGAGGTGGCGAAGCGGCTCATGGACAACATCCTTGGGGTAGCGGACATTTGTCACTCTCTCAATCATATACATGAGATAGGGGGCATACGGAAGATGCTTCATGGGATCATTCATGGCCCTCCTCAACTCATTCCAAATGAAGTCAAAGACACAAAAGCCTTCTTCATCCGGTGCCATCCTATGGAGAAGATTTGGAGCATAATATCTCAAAGCTGTGACATCTCCAATCTTAGGGTCAATAGTGGCACGAAAGAATTGATTGAGATAGTAGTAGTAGGGGTTAAGTTGGTCCGCGTTGCCCTCAATGGCCAAATCTCGACTCGTAAACATAAAGGGGAGCTCCTTGGGCTTGTACTTGTTCTCATTGTGCACGGGGGTGCGCCTTTCATCCTTAGAGCCAAGACCCAAGAGCCTAGAGAAGGTCATGTAATCAATGGTGCACTTTTGACCTTGAGTTGTCCATGTGATTGTGTTGTCATGGGGATTGAAGTAGTAAGAACAATGGAATTGAGCAAGAATTTCTTTGTTCCAATTGTACCTAAAACCCATGATGTCATAGAGGCCAACCTCCTTGCACTTGTCAATGACCGAGTTGAATACGGTGTTGTTAAGCTCTTCATAATACTTCCAATCAATGTACTTCATTGGCACAATGGGAGCCATGTTCTTGGAAGCTAGCTTGGGATTGCGGATCACGGATTGATAGAAATCCCTATGAAAGTCACACCAAAACCTTGCCTCAAGTCCCTCTCCCTTGAGATACAAGTAGACATTCTCCTCTCTTTGCTGCCTCACTGCTAGAGAGTTCCTTGAGTAGTCCCTAATCATGTGTTCAGCAAATCCAAGGACTGAGCCGGGGTCCCTTAGCTTGATAGGAGTATCAACCACTCGGACATTTGATGGAAGGGTAGGAATAAGCCTAGGAGGGGTTTTGGGACAGATGTGAGCAGCTACTCCTTGTTTATGTTTAGGAGGAACTCGAGTAGCTGGACGGCTTTGGTGGATATAGGGGGCTTGATGGCTCCTTTTGGGATGGGGCTTGTAGCGGGATTTTTTTTAGCTGGCCCCTTTCCATGGCGACGAGGAGGCTCAGGGGACTGCTCATAAGTCTCATCTTCAACTTCATCATCATCACTTTCAGTCCTTTCCTCCTCCTCCTCCTCCACTATTTCTTCTTCACTCCCTTCGGCATAGGAGGGAGGAGGGTCACCCCGTCTTGGTCTAGAGCTGCGCTGAGAGCTTTCTTGCCCCAAGGCTTCTTGCACGGCCCGAAGAGCGGCGGGGTCATGCCTAGCCTTGGTCCTCCGTTGGGTGGAGGGCTCCTCATTTCCACGGCTGACCTTCAACCTCACCATCTGGATAGGTAAAATGATATGGAAGTGAGAGTTTATCAAAAGTGGAGACACACTACACTTGTGTTTTTAGGGTTGCAGTGCGAACCCCGGATACTCCGGGAAAAAGTCCGGAGACTCCGGATATTTCGGAGAGTCCGGGTCCTTCGACCCCGGAGAGTCCGGGTTTCGCAGGCCGAAACCCTAAATCACAATGCAGCAAGGTATGTCCATCCAAACTGAGAGGAAACGCAGATCTAGAGTCCAAAGAGTGTTTCCTACCTATTCCCTACGAGGATACTACAAGAGCTACGCTAGGGAAATAGACCAGGAAAGATTCTTTTGAAAATACCTTGGGGAGAGAGGGAAGAAGACTTGGATCCTTTGAAACTTGAGCAGATCCTTGATCTCCACGCCTTGGAGTCTTCAAATCCTCACCCTAACGAGATTTGGGGGATTGGATGTGGAAATCGCCCAAGGGAAGAGGGGAGGCGACGGGAGAGAAGGTGGCACGGTTAAAAACAGAGTAGAGGTGAAACAAGGGTTTTCACCGCGGTCAAAGCCTTTTATACTTTTAAAACCCGGAGTCTCCGGGCTAGGTCCGGAGAGTCCGGAAAACCCGGAGTGTTCGGCCCCAACCCCGGATACTCCGCTCCCCCTGAAACCAGCGAGCAGATTTTCGAGGAATTTGATTTTGAATGGATTTGGAAGGTTGCTTATGTGATAAATGTGAACCTGAGCAGTATCAACACCTTGTACTAGCCACAAGCAAGCAAAGGGAACAATAGTCCAAGTGTTGTACCTAAAGATCCAAATTTTTCAAAACAAATGCAATACAAGCTTTTCACAAATCTTTTGTTTTCAAAGGTCCTATACTAGGTCACTCAAATATGTGCATGATCTCAAGCCAAGTTACGAGAATCCAAGATATTTAGCTCACTCCTCAAAGCACAAAACCTTAGTTCATCAAGAGGCTTTGTGAAGATATCGGCTAGTTGCTTATTGGTGCTCACATGACTTAAAGCGATATCTCCTTTGGCTTCGTGGCCTCTCAAGAAATGGTATCTTATGTCTATGTGCTTTGTTCTTGAGTGGTTTACGGGGTTGTTAGCTAGCTTAATGGCACTCTCGTTGTCACACAAGAGTGGCACCTTGCTAAACTTGCAACCAAAGTCTCTCAATGTGAGCCTCATCCAAAGTAGTTGAGCACAACAAGCGCCGGCTGCAACATACTCGGCCTCGGCGGTGGAAAGGTCAACGAGTTTTGTTTCTTGGAACTCCAAGACACCAAGGACCTTCCAAGGAATTGACAAGTCCCGGATGTACTCTTTCTGTCTACTTTGCAACCGGCATAATCCGAATCGGAGTAGCCAAGTAGATCGAAAGTGGAGCCCTTAGGATACCATAAACCAAGGTTAGGAGTATGAACTAAGTATCTAAAAATTCTCTTAACGGCCATCAGATGGCAATCCTTAGGATTATCTTGAAACCTTGCACACATGCACACACTAAGCATAATATCGGGCCTAGATGCACAAAGGTAAAGCAAGGAGCCAATCATGGAATGATATACCTTTTGATCAATGCTTTTGCCTTCCTCATTTAGATCAAGATGTCCATTTTATGGCATAGGTGTTTTGATGGGCTTGGCGTTGTTCATGTCAAACTTCTTAAGTATGTCATGGGTGTACTTGGTTTGACTTATGAATGTGCCATCCTTGAGTTGCTTGATTTGAAAACCGAGAAAGAACTTCAACTCGCCCATCATAGACATCTCGAATCTTTTAGTCATGATCCTACTAAACTCATCAACCCAAATTTGATTAGTAGAGCCAAATATGATATCATCAACATATATTTGACATACAAACAAATCATTGCCTTGTTTACGAGTGAAGAGAGTAGGATCGGCTTTGCCTATTTCAAAGCCTTTCTTTAAGAGAAATTCCTTAAGGCATTCATACCATGCTCTAGGGGCTTGCTTGAGCCCATAGAGCGCCTTATGGAGCTTGTAGACGTGGTTTGGAAGTTGTGGATCTTCAAAGCCCGGTGGTTGCTCAACATAGACTTCTTCGGAGATTGAACCATTCAAGAAGGCACTCTTGACATCCATTTGATGTAGCTTGAAGTTGTGATGAGTGGCAAAGTCTAGGAGTATACGAATTGCTTCAAGTCTTGCCACCGGTGCATAAGTTTCTCCAAAGTCTAAGCCTTCTACTTGAGTATAACCCTTTGCAACCAATCTAGCTTTGTTCTTGGTCACCACGTCGTCTTCATCTTGTTTGTTGGGAAACACCCACTTAGTTCCAATCACATTTTGTTTGGGGCATTCCACTAAGGACCAGACTTCCTTCCTAGTGAAGTTGTTGAGCTCTTCTTGCATGGCCATCACCCAATCAGCATCTCCAAGAGCATCTTCAACCCTAAGAGGTTCCAACATGGAAACAAACGAGTAATGTTCACAAAAATTTGCTAATCTTGAACGAGTTGTTACCCCTCTACGGATGCTTCCAAGTATGTTATCAACGGGATGATCTCGTTGAACACTTTGTCAAACTCTTGGATGTGGGTCAGACACTTCTTGTTGAATCAAGTCCTCATTTTCTTGACTGCATTGTGAAGCTTCAGCAGCAGGTCCGGAGTCTCCGGACTTATCTCCTGAGTCTCCGGAAAATCCGGAGTCTCCGGGTTTTTGTCCGGACTCTCCGGGTTGCGCAGCTGGGGGCAGAGCTGCTGCATCTTCAATAATGCAGTCTTCATCATCATCTTCTTGAGGCTTGATTTCTCCAATGGTCATCCTCCTTATAGCCTTTTCAGCATGTACTTCCTTGCCTACACACAATTCATCAACTTGCTCCTCTTGAGAGCCATTAGATTCATCAAACGTCAAGTCACACGTGACTTCAACACAACCGGTGGTTTTGTTGAGGACACGATAGCCATGAGCATTTGAGGCGTAACCAAGAAAGATACCTTCATCAACTTTATATGCAAACTTAGAGCTTTTGGGCTTCTTGTTGAGAATGAAGCACTTACAACCAAAAACTCTAAAGTAGGAGACATTAGGCTTTTTACCAATTAGGAGCTCATAGGCGGTCTTGTGGCGAAGCTTGTGAAGATACAAACGGTTGATAGCATGACACGCCGTGTTGATTGCTTCCACCCAAAAACTATCCGAAGTCTTGTACTCGTCAAGCATGGTTCTTGCGGCTTCAATAAGAGTTCTATTCTTCCTCTCTACAATCCCATTTTGTTGTGGAGTGTATGGGACGGAGAGCTCATGACCAATGCCTTCTTCATCAAGATACTCTTCAATGTTGGTGTTCTTGAACTCGGTGCCATTGTCACTTCTTACTCTTTTGATCTTCACATCAAACTCATTTTGGGCTCTTGTTGCAAATTTCTTGAATATTTCATGAACTTTGCTCTTGTCTTTTATAAAGAATACCCAAGTGTACCGAGAGTAATCATCAACAATGACAAATCCATACTTGTTTCCCCCAATACTAACATAGGCTACCGGACCAAAGATATCCATATGAAGTAGTTCCAATGGCCTTGTGGTAGATACAATGTTCTTGGCGGGATGAGGAGCACCAACTTGCTTCCCGGCTTGACAAGCACTACAAATTCTATTTTTCTCAAAATGAACGTTTGTTAGTCCTAGGATGTGTTCCCCCTTTAGAAGCTTATTGAGATTGTTCATCCCAACGTGAGCTAGTCGGCGATACCAAAGCCAACTCAAGCTAGACTTTGCCAATAAGCATGTATCAAGTTGGGCTTTATCCGATGAAAAATCCACCAAGTAAAGCCTTCCCTTGAGTTCACCCTTAAAGGCAACCGAGTCATCGCCCCTTCTAAAGACGGTCACACCCTCATTTGTGAACAAACAATTGTAGCCCATCTCACAAAGTTGTGAGACGGACAACAAGTTGTAGTCCAAAGATTCAACCAAATAAACATCGGAAATTGAATGATTGATTGAGATAGCAATTTTACCAAGACCAACAACCGTTCCTCCACCATTGCCTCCAAAGGAAATGCTTTCCGTAGGATTTTCAATCATATCACAAGATGTAAACATTTTCTTCTCCCCGGTCATATGATTTGTGCATCCACTATCAATCACCCATTTTGTTCCACCGGAGGAGTATGCCTACAAAACAAGTTATGCTTGTGTTTTAGGTACCCAAGTGGATTTGGGTCCTAGAGTGTTAGTCACAAGAATCTTGGGCACCCACACATTCCTTTTTATCATTGTCCCTTTTGTGCGAGTCCCCACATACTTGGCAACAACCTTACCCTTGTGGTTCCAAGTCAACACATAATCGGCATAAAAACTATCTTGTGATGCATGAGGTTTGGGCTTCTTGTTTGACTTGTTTGGCCTTGAAGGTGGTGCTTGTGTTGTCACTTGGGTGCTTTTGAACTTGATAGGAGTGTTGTATTTAACTTTGTTGTCATAGTTCTTGACACCCAATTGTTTCATGTCGTGCACCACGTTTCTTGTTCCCATACCTTTGGTGTGGTGGTTCTTGATGAATGGGATGGGGTCTTTTGTACCTTGTTCTTGCTTACCTAGCCCCTTCCCATCCTCAAAGCCAAACTTCTTCATGTAGCTTGACCCAAAACCTTTGGTGTGGTTTTCAAACTCACCTCTCTTGGGTTCTTTCTTCTTTTCAATTATAAGAGAGTTTGACAACCTAGCAATTTCCTTTCTCATGGCATTCATCTCGGCAACATTAGTAGCACAAGCATTTATATCAAATTTATAGCATCTAGAACAACCTTTGCTTGTTGATGTTTGAGAGTTTGAGAAAGCATCATTAGATGAAGTTGTAGCATTGTTCTTGAGGTTGTCAAGTTGAACTTCTAATGCTATGTGACTAGTCTTTAAGCTATCAAAGCTCTTTTGAAGTTCAAGCTTTTCATCCTCAAGTTTCTTGCAAGTATCCTTAGCTAGGAAAGATTCCCTAGTTAATTCATCTACCAACAACTTATCTTTAGCTAGGGATTTCTTGAGGCTAAGAATTTCAATCTCCTTTTCCTTGAGTGAGTCCTCTTGCACCTTGAAACCCTTCTTTTCAATTACAAGGGCATCCTCAAGGGCAATGGTTTTCTCCCGCTCAAGTCTAAAGAGTTCTTCTTGCACCTCAAGAGTCCCATCTCTATTCTCAATTTCTTTCATTAAAAACATGATTTTCTTAGTTGCCTTTTTACCAAAGCTAGTGATCATTTTTTCAAAGTCGAAATCATTTTCACTATCATCATCTAGGGGCGGGGTGGGAGTGTCTACCTTGGAGCCCCTAGCCATGAGGCAAGTGTGGGTGAAGTCATCTTCATCATCGGTGAGATCTTCAAATAGTGATGACTTGTTGATTGGTTCCTTAATGGTTATGGTAGCAAGACCGGCTTCTATGTCGGAGTCGGAGCTATCATCATTTGAATCCCATTCTTCACCCAAATGAGCTTCACCAACTTCCTTTCTCTTGTTCTTGTCAAACTTGTTGGTGTCTCTTCTCCTCACTTTTATGTTAGGGCACTCCGCGATGAAATGTCCCTCCTTGCCACACCCAAAGCATGGTCTCTTTGAAGTTCTCTTGGTCTTGATCTTGTCCTTGTCCTTGTTCTTGTTGAAGAATCCACTCCTCTTGAACATTTTGTTGAATTTCCTTACAAAGAGAGCCATTTGTTCGGGAGTCATGTCCATGTCACTATCTTCATCATCATCTTCCTCGGCCATGGTTCTTGAGGTTGATGAGCTTGACCTTTTCTCCTTGCTAGATGCCTTGAGGGCCACTCCCTTATTCTTCTAAAGTTGTTCATGCATCTTTGACATTTCTTGTGAGAGCTTGGACTCCTTGACGGTGATAAAGTGTTCTTCCATTCTTCCAATCACATCCGTCGGAGTGAACTTGTTGAATCCTCTCTTTTCCCTTATGAGAGTGGGGAGTTGAACATCCCTTGCCATGTAGGTGGAGAGGATCTTGTCAACCACTTCTCTTCTTCCCCATCTTGTACTTCCAAGTGATTTGATCTTGTTGATGATCTTGTTCAAACGGTTGTACATGTCTTGAGGTGATTTATCATCCTTGATGTCAAATCGGTTGAGCTCACTTTCCAAGGCTCGAATCCGTCCTTCCCTAACTTGCTTTGTCCCTTCATGGTTGATGAACAAGGTGTCCCACACTTCCTTGGCGGACTTCAAACCATCTACCTTGTCATATTCTTCGGACGTGAGTGAACTCTTGATGATGCGTATTGCTTGATAATTTCTTTGTATCTCGTTTGCTTGATCTTGAGATAGTGTTGCATCACCACTTGGAAAGGTAATACCCCTATGCACAATAGTCCAAAGTGCGGGATTCACCGCCATCAAATACTCCTCCATCGAGTTCTTCCACTTGGAATAGTCGGTTCCATCAAATTGGGGTATCTTCCCAATGTGGATAGAACCCGATGGATGGTTAAAGGATAAGCGAGAATAATCGAAAGAGGTTCGAGTATAATCCCTTGATGGTCATCGAGCGGAGCGGTTGGACCTTGCATCATCGAACTCTTCGTCCTCACTATCGGAGGACTCATCACCACGTCCATGCGCTTGATGACTCGTGCTTGCGGCATGAGTGTTGCCTCCTTGAGGAATGGGTGGTGTGCCAACAACATTATTGACGGGATCACCTCCGGCGAGAGGTGGAACTTGATCACTTGGGTTCGACATCTTAACTCCAAGCGGTTAAGCTTCACGTGGAGCACTTGGCTCTGATACCAATTGAAAGGATCAAGATGTCGACTAGAGGGGGGGTGAATAGTCAAACCTGAAAATCACAAACTTTTTCGCAAAGTCGTCGGATGCGTGTGTCCGGAGACTCGGATATTTTTCCGGATACTCCGGGAAATCCGGAGAATCCGGGAAAATGTCTGGATAGTCCGGCCTGCTAGGGAGAGATTAAATCGACAGAATTTAAACTTGCTCAAAAGTAAATTTTTGAAAATAGGTTATGCACTGAGGTGAGACAAGCCTGTTTATCCACTCAATACCTGTAGGAACCTCAACACGAATTAGATCGGCACCAAACCCTAGATATGTGTTCAAGAAAGAAAGAAGCATACAACAAGATGAACAAGCACTTGAGACACGAGATTTGTTACCGGAGTTCAACCTCACACCTTGAGGTCTACGTCTCCGTTGAGGCACCCACGAAGAGTGGACCTTTACACCTAGGTCACTTTCCTCCCTCTAGCGACCACGAAGATCAAGCTAGAGTTACTTACTCAATGTTGGGGTGATACAAACTTCCTTGGGCAGCCACAACCTTTGGATGCTCCAAGGCAACACCTAGCCGGCTAGGAGCTCAAAGCTCCAAGAGTAACAAACACGAATTTTGCCAACCAAGCAAAGAACTAGGTGCTCTAGAGATGGGAAATCAGCTCACTAGCACTCTCCAAGCCCTTGCTCTCAAATCCTCTTAACTCCCACAACAAATCTCACCAACTTTGAGCCAAAGGGAGAGAGGGGAGGAGTAAATGAAGTTTGCAACAGTTCAGGACGAAAATGGCAGGGCGAGAAGTAAATGAAGGGGTGGAGGGGGCTTTTATACCCCCCTTACCCAGAATATAGCCGTTGAGGCTTTATGACCCGGAGTATCCGGGATAAACCCGGAGTCTCCGGGAAGTCCGGAGTCTCCGGGGAAAACCCGGACACTCCGGCCTTCCAAGGCCAGCACCCAAGAAAAGATCCCCGTGTATGTGTTGGTGCAAAGGTGTCTCTCATAGGTTTTGTTTTAGCAACTAGAGCACCTGTTCGACTCTTGGAAGACATAATTCTTGTCCCTCTTGATAGTACTGCATTCCTAGGACTCAAATTCAAAAGTAAAAATAAATAAGCCTTCTTAGGAATCCTTTTAGAGCAACACTTTCTTTTTGTGTAGTCAATGAGCTGTGCTTGATGCCATACATAATTTTAATACCTGCTCATGGACTAGGTAAATTCATTATCCACTTAGGTGTGTGTCATTATATCACCAAAACCCACTTAGGGGGCCAAGATACTCTTCACTTTGGCTACAAGTCTAGCCTTGTACTTATCAATAGTACCATTCGGCCTAAGCTTTTTTTTGAGCACCCATTTACATCCCACGGGTTTGCACCCGTAAGGACGTTCAACAACCTCCCAAGTGCCATTTGACATAATAGAGTCCATCTCACTCCTCACTGCTTCCTTCCAATAGTCAGCATCAGGTGAAGAGTATGCCTCTACAATGGTCTTAGGAGTGTCATCCACGAGGTATATGATGAAATCATCTCCAAAGGATTTCTCTGTTCTTTGTCTCTTGCTCCTCCTAGGAGCCTCTTGTCCTGCTCAGGATGCTCAATAAATGTAGGCTCATTGAGTTCCATCGACTTGGTGGAGTCGTCCTTCTTGACAGACTCTTGCCTAGATGAACTTGTTTCATCTCTCATTGGAAAAATATTCTCAAAGAATGTAGCGTCTCTAGACTCCATAATTGTGCCGATAAGCAAGTCAGGCACTCCAGATCTTACTACCAAGAACCTATAACTGACACTGTGAAAAGCATACCCCAGAAAGACACAGTCCACCGTCTTTGGTCCAAGTTTACGTTTCTTGTTGATTGGCACACTGACTTTGGCCAAACAACCCCAAGTGCGTAAATAAGAAAGAGTTAGCCTCTTCTTCTCCCATTCCTCGAATAGTGTTACTTCCTTATTCTTCATAGGCACACGGTTCAGGACATGACAAGCTGCCAGTATCGCCTCACCCCACCATTCCTTAGATAGTCCCGCGGTTTCTAACATGGCATTCACCAAGTCAGTCAGCATGCGGTTCTTTCTTTTGGTAACCCATTGGATTGGGGTGAATAAGGCGGTGTCCTCTCATGAACAATACCGTGTTCCTCACAGAATATATCAAAAGTATTAGAGAAGTATTCGCCACCTCGATCCGACCTTAGGTGCTTAATCTTTCTCTCAAGTTGATTTTCTACTTCAGCTTTATAGATCTTAAAGTAATGCAACGCTTCATCTTTTGATTTTAACAAGTAGATGTAACAAAATCTAGTGCTATCATCTATCAAAGTCATGAAATATCTTTTACCACCCTTTGTCAATACACCGTTCATTTCGCTTAGATCAGAATGAACTAATTCTAGAGGTGCCAAGTTTCTCGCCTCAACAGTCTTATGTGGCTTGCGAGTTTGTTTCGATTCAACACATACATGACACTTAGAATTTTCGATAGAGGTAAACTTTGGAATTAAACTCAAACTAGCTAAGCGCAACATACAACCAAAATTAACATGACAAAGCCTCGAATGCCAAACATTTGATTCATCATTCATCACATGGTTCACAACATTATTATCAAATAATAAAGAAACGCGGAACAAGCCCCTGCTATCATAGCCTTTTCCAACAAAAGTACCAAACTTAGAAATGATACATTTATTCGACTCAAAGACTAATTTAAAACCATCTCTACACAATAGAGACCCGCTGACTAGATTCTTCTTGATGGTAGGTACATGCTGCACATTCTTCAATTGTATGGTCTTCCCCGAAGTAAACTTCAGAGTGACCGTACCAGCACCAAGAACACGCGCATGGGCACCGTTCCCCATCAACAAGGAGGTAGTCCCTCCGACCTGGTAAGAAGAAAACATAGAGATATCAGCACATACATGAATATTAGCACCGGTGTCTATCCACCACTTTGGTGAAGAACACACTGAAAGAACTGTAGGTAAGAAATTACCATACCCGATGTTCTTCTACTCTCGCTAACAACCATGTTCGCTGTCTCTGGAGCCTTGCAATCTTTACGATCCGGGCACTTTGCAGCAAAGTGATCTGGACTGCCACAAGTATAGCAAGCACCCCCCGGCTTTATCTTCTTCTTATTAGGCCCGTCGGCTTCCTTAGCCTTGGGCGGGTTTTGTGAAGGCTTCTTCCTCTTGTTCTAATTATTGTGTGTTGACGGATAAAAGACGTATCCCTCTACGATCCGCAAGCGTACGGACCCCACACCTTTTTCACCACGAGATTCCCAAGGTTCTTGTCAATCCGCGGAGCAAGGGGATTACAAGCGTTCGATCTACCTTTACACTCTAGCTACTCAAACCCTAACTATGATTAAACTAGAAAACAATTAAACTACACTAGAGAGAATGATTAAGCAATCAAGATAAAAGACACTCGCCCATGGATCTACGATACTAGAACATGCAATCGCTTTAAACAAGAAAACCAATCCAATCTATTAGGGGTTGTGACCACGGTTTCGCCCTTTCCCTCCTCTCGTACTGTCACTACGCGAAGGTATTCATGACTAGACCTATGATGGACACGGCGTATTGAATGGATCCAAGGAAGCATTGGAGCTCTTACTCTCTTTACAGCATAGTAGCTAACATTAAGCATTAAAGTATATTCAACACAATATGATAGATAGATAATCCGACAAAGTATGATTACATCTCAAGATCGATTACAACCCATGGACGAATTCCCCATCAAGGTGCTAGACATAGCACCTTTGATCATGGTTTCCCTTCCGACGGTGTCTTCCTTCTCCTCCACTTGTGGGTGCTTCCTTCGAGGTGGTTGACCTCCCTCCGGAGATCTCCCTCCTCTCTCTCTAGCTTGTGGATAGCCTCCTGGTGCGAATGGCTCCCCCCTGTCGAATGGCGGCGCCTCCAAGGTTTTAGGGTTGAAGATCCTTCGGGTGCAAGGAAAGGGGGGCCGAACCGACCCCCGGAGTGGGCTGGGCCGGCCGGCCTGGGCCGACCGGCCCAGGCCCATCTCGGCCCGGTTCGGTCGCCCCTTCTCTCCCGTGGGTCCTCAGGTGATTATGCACTTTGTCCCCTCCACTTGCATGATTTTGACGATGTCATCCTCGCGTCCAAGATGGAGGTTCTCCGCGCATGAAGTTCGGTCTTTTACGCTTTAATCCCCGGGGGTGTTCCTTGTAGCACTTCGGTCCTTGCCACCATTGGAAGTGATTTCATCAAGCTCATGAACACGAACAAGACTCCGTAAATGCTCCTTTGAACTTGTTGCGAATCCGTCCTTTATGTCCATGTTTTCCTACATAAACATAACACTTCCAAATGCATGCACATAGATGAACTTGTTATATGATTAGTGTGCCTAGTGGCGGGTTAGTTCCATAATCAAATCCAAACCAAAGTGTAATGAACATGCTTGGTGTACCAAAATACACCGTCAACATTGTGGAACTTGGGATTGCCCCTCTGCACAAAGTTTGCGCTTGAGGAGCCGGCTATTGTCTTTTCACGTGTGTCCTTTGCTCTCGCATTCTCTTCAACATCAAGAGTCGCAATAAGGTCATCAAAAGTGAATTCCTTTCTCTTGTGTTTTAGAGAGGTAGCAAAATCCCTCCAATAATGTGGCAGCTTAGTGATAATTGCTGTTGTCACAAACTTGTTGGGCAACACACGTGGGGCCTCTTTTCTATAGTTTTCAAGCTCTTTAGCGAGCGCCTGTACTTCATGGGCCTGTTCCACCACAGAACGGTCTTCAACCATCCTGTAGTCTAGGAACTGTTCCATTACGTACAGCTCTCCGTCGGCGTCAGTAGTTCCGTACTGAGCCTCAAGAGCCTCCCAAATATTCTTCCGCGTCTTCCTCTGAAGATAGGTATCCACCAAGTTATCAACTAGGACGCTAATAATGGCACCCCAGAACAGGTTATTATCCGCATTGAATTTCTCCTCCGAGACACCCTCGGGTGCTTTTCCTGTGGTGACATACATCACGTTCATGGCAGTGAGCCCTAAGGTAGCCAACTCACGCCACCTCTTAAAGTTGGAACCATCAAAAGACTTTGGTTTAATTGCATTTGCAAATCTAGTTGCACCAAACATGGTCTTATCAATATAAGGTTTTTGGATTGTTAGATGATAGGTGTGACGCCCCAGGTTTTTAATTAACCCTAATCGTCGGTCAACCCGGCTGACAATGGTCAAACCTCGGTCAACCTGGGTCCTCACCTCGAGAAACTCACCAACCAACTCTAACGACACCTTTGATCTAGTAGACACACATGTTGTGCCAACCCATGGTCAAAGTCTTGGTCAAACCCCACTTAAACCCTAGTGCCCATAGATGTCTTTCGGAACTTTTGCCGCGTCCTCCAAAATTCACCTAAACACTTAAAAATCTACCTTTATGAAAGTTGTCCATCTTGTTGAGGGACACAACTTTCATGTAGATTGGCATTTCAAATTTTGAGTGGAAAAGCCTGAAAAACTTGCTCAAAGGTCAGTATCTCCTGTTCATGAACACAGGCTGGCATTCAAAGTTGGCAAGCCTCCCTTGCAAATTCTATTGAGAAAAACCCTATATAGCCTTTTTGAAAGTGATAGAGGGTTGCTAGATCTACAATTTTCGTATTCAAAGTTTGGTCAACTTCTATTCAAAATTTTGGAGATATTTGAGTTCAAACAGGGAGCCAGCAATGCTGTTGGGCAAGGGTGCCGCTGCACCACGACATCGTGCGCGCAGTGCGCCGCGCACCGCGCCCGCGCGTCGGCCCTCCCTCGGCGTCCGCGCCCGCGCGCCGCCCGACGTCCCTCCACCTAAGGTCGGCCGCAACCCTAGGCCACGCGCCTTCCGAGGCCGCTCGCACCCCACGACGCGCCGAGTCCGCGCCGCGTCGCGCGTCGGCACACCGCGCGCGCCGTGCCGGCCGGGACGCGCCCCCCCTTCGGATCGGCGGTCCGTCCGCGTCCCTCCCCGCCCGCATGCGCCGTACTACGGCCGAGAATCACGCCGTCGTCACCTCCCGGCCGGCCGCCCCTATTTAAACGCCGCCACTTCCCCCCCCTCGCGCGCCACCCGAGCCGCCGCCCGCCATTGCCACCGCCGCCGGGTGAGCTCGCCGCTCCGCTCGCTCCCCGCCGCCGGCCAACCGTCCCACTCTCTTCCCTAGGACCCATTGCACCTCCCGGGGTCGCGCATTGCCCAACCAAGCGCCCTCCTCGCCGGAACCCCGAGCCGCCACCGCCGGCCACCGCCGAGCACCCACGCCGGTGACTCCTCTGCCCGAACCAAGACCGCCAACCCACCCTAGGTGAGCATGCACTCGACCCCGAACCTTTACCCGGCCAGGAGCGCTGCCAGAGCCGCCGGAATTCTGGCGAGCCCGCCGCCCCGTGAGTATAGGGACCCAATTGCGTGGTCCTAAATCTTTCCAGGGGCCTAGTCACAAGAGTGCATCTTCAATAGTGTATCCATTTTGCTGAAACTTGTAAAACACGTAGAAAATCGTAGAAAAATCAGAAAAATGCAAAATCAATTTGTTGGATTCATGGTGAAGAGTACTACAACTTTTGTTATACTCACATGGTCTGATTCTTGATATCTGTAGCATGAAAAATAGGAATGTGAAAAACCTAGATCTGCAATATCTCAAAATCTATAAATCCTCTGTGTCAAATTTTTGATATGTTGTGTATTAGGTCATGTCTAGTTCCTGTGCCAAAAAGTGCACAAAGTTATGTTGTAAATCTGTTTCTATAAATTGTTTTCCAATTATGCAGAATCTACCTAGATGATTTTTGTGGCTAAAGTAATTATGTTTTTGTGCCCAACTCGTGCATGATGTCTTGTTATGCCAAGACACACCACTGGTGAATTAATCATAATTTTTGGATGATCAGAAATATTTATTCTTAAATTGTGCCCGTTTTCCTTTGTAAATTAATGAAGCAAGATCAATAGTGGTTCTAGGTGTGCTTGCTGGTTCTTTAGGCTGGTTTAGGACCAGAGAGTATGTATGAGAGAGATTGGAGTATTTTGATGCTTATTTATTTTTGTATGCATTTAATTTGTTTTGCTAGCTAGTCCTTGTTGTTGTTTCCAAAATATTTTATTTTCTAGCTCCCAAGCTTTGCATATGAGTCTAGTGCTTCAGTATGGGTGTGGTGATGCTTGAGAAACCTTCCTTTAAATTTTTAGTGATTTATTGTTGCTAAAAGCTTTAAAGGCTCTTATGGAGTAATGCTTTAATTAAATTAGGAAAATGCCTTTTACTTTCTTTTACCCTTTTTTTGTGAAATGTTGTCCAAAATGTTTAAGGGCTAAAAACACACCCTTGCTGTTGAAGAATTAATTTATAAATGTTTATCTTTGTATACACCTTTACTAGTGAGAGGTAAAAGTGTTAAACCTTCACATGAAATAACAAGTATAAAAGAAACATTAATTCAAGTGTGTGATAAAGGAATGAAACACATATCAATATTAACCCTCATAAAAAGAAAGTAATAGTTAATTATTTGTTAAGGTGAATATGACCAACAAGAGTTGGATAAGATAAACAAACTGTCACATCACCTGAACCCTGCATTGCATTTCGTGTAGATCTTCCTGACGGTGGCTACTCGCTCGTCCCAAAAGACGAGGGAGGAGAAGCGGAAGCTGCTCTGCAGTACGTGGAAGTACTCGACGACACCGAGGGTGCTCCGCTAACCTTGCCGACGAAGGCAAGCCCGGTGCATATGACCCAGTTTTTCAAATTATTATACACTTATCTATGGATGTTTGTGCATTTAAGTTCAGGGGTTGTATGGAACCTTAGATGCATGATCCCTAGGTACCTGTGTCCTTACTAGTATGATAGGTCGATAGCTGCTAAGCTATAGGACCGTTACAAGTCGGGTGATAATGTCACTCGCGAGAATAGGTTCCTAGTTAGGAATCACAAGATATCCTTAAATGGATCGCTCAAGTGGTAAGAGCATGGGATGTGGACTCCGGTCCAATGGCTATTGTGGGTTAAGTGTTTGAACGTACTAATCACTTGTCGGGAATGAGACCGGTAAGCCTAGACGGTTAGGGATTTAATTGTCACTACTCTTGGGATGCGTCTCACGGCTAGCTACCGGTGGTGTATGGTGAGTCCGGGTGCCTCGTGGGGCATACCGGATAGCCTGCACCAAAGACTGTGGCCTTTTATCCCGACCCGAGGAGTTTTGGGAACCGTGTGGTGGTTGTCCTCGCGGGGGCATCCCACCGTGTGTTTAGGTCTACCTTGCAAGGTTTTAAATCAATCGATTGTCGGCCTCTCACCGTTATCTGAGACTACTTACTCCACTAGCCATGAGATCCCTAATGATGGAAGTTGATGAATATTGAGCTTGATTAATTGTGTCGTGCAACCTTGTATGTATTAGATGGCTAATTTAGTAAAGAACAAACCCACTAGAACTTGTGCTAAAATCTTGAAAGTAAGGACATACTCTTTGTTACTTTTCAGCAAAAGAAACCCAGTAGCCAAAAGCCTTTCATGTCTAGAGTTGGTGAAGTAGTTATCACCGACGGGTAAGTCTTGCTGAGTATTAGTATACTCAGCCTTGCTATAATATGTTGATCCAGGTAATGCTTTCGGTGATGTGTGGCCCGGAGAGATCCCGCCCGGCTGGGAGCTGGAGTGGGTGGAGGATGACGACTGAAGGCACCATGGCTGGCCTCCCGTGGTGTTCTCGCTTTCCGCTTAGTTTATTTCCGCTGTTTCGAAAACTCTGAACTACGTTGTGATGACAAAAACTTCGGTTTGTAATAATTAAACCCTTCGGGTTAAAATTCAGATGTTAATGATGTGGTATCTCTAGACTCGCCTTCGTGTGAGTTTTAATGCATATATGTCGATCCTTGTTGCTATATAAGTGATTTACCGGATGTTAACCCAGCGACTAACGACAGGATGAAACTTTATTACTGCTTAATGACCAAAGTGGATTGGTTTAGGCGGTAGTACGGTATTTTCCTGGGCGGGTTGTCACAATAGGCAACATTTTGGCATATTTTAATTCCATAATTTAGTAGACATTTCAATATTGTAGTGAGTGAAACAATCCATGTGCAAGTGTGTATGTTTAAACCACAATTAAACATAACAATATTCATGATTATACAACTAATAAACATGAACATTTGTTTAAGAAAGTACCCTGTGGAAGTTTGGGTGACGGCGTCATCCGAATTTCCGTTATCACCCATTGTGAGTGACCTCAATCGGAGTAGCCGTACACAGTCGATGCAGTCAGAGGATCGCAATGCAGACTCGCTGTAGATGAAATAGTTGTTCGCTTTTAGTCGACGTAGAGGAAGTAGTCGTTCGGGAGCGAGCAGTCGCGTGAAGACACTCCCCAAAAACCTTATCGTCCGCCCATCCCGAGCAGGATCTCCAGCAGCGGGGCGAGGTTCCGGAGGCTCTGCTCTCGCCGGCACCGTGCGCGCGGTGCAAGCGATGGGAATGCGAAAAGAAGCAGCAAACAGAGGGAGAGAGGGAGAGGTCTCCTGAACAGGAATACCTTTGTGTAAAAAGGCAACCTGAGCAGGAGGAGGAAAGCGACTTATATAGGCGAGCAGACGTGAGGGGATGAACCTGGACGCCATGGTTAATGCGCCTCATGCAGTAACGGGCGCGGTTTAAGACGCTATCGTTAAGGTCTAGTAATGGTCGCGGATGTAAGACGCCATTATTCCTCTTCAATACCCAACATCAAATGATGCTTCCGCCCTGCAACACATTACGTCTGTCCGTTCGTTCGTCCGACCGACCACACCGCACAGCCTACTCGTCTCGTCTCGACTCGACTCGACAAAAGCAGACGCTGCTGCAAAAGCACTCAGCGCAGCTGCAGAAGCACTCGGCGCAGCTGCAGAAGCACTCGGCGTTGGCCATTAGTTAGTCTCACGCCTACATAGGTATTTCTCTCTTTTCTCTAGCATTAAACAAATGAGCTTTAATTCTTTCATTATTATAATAAATGGCTCTAGGCCCATTTATCTTAACAAAGTAGTACAAGAAGAAAAAAGAGAGAAGCCGAATAGATTTGCACTGCAGCTTTTTCTATTTTTGCTACATTGGTAAAATCATGGCCACTAGATTTTTTTTCCCGAAGGGAAAAATAGTTGGAAGTACTGGCATAACTGTAGATAGGCACTGTCATAGCAATGGCAGCACTGAAGAAGATGAACTCATTGAGATGCATTTTACTTGTAATAAAGTTACATGTAATGGATCAGCGGTTGCACATAAAATCTAAGGTAAGTATTTGAAGTATTATTTCTGTGCGACTTCAACATAAAATTCATTGTTAGTTTGTGCCACAAAAAGTTACTGTTTATTCGTGATTTTTATTTTTTTTGCAATTCCAGCAAGAACTCAGCTTTCATGGCTTGAAACAGTATGTTTGGAAGGTCGCCTAAAGTATCACATCAGGGCACTCTGTATGCAACGTTGCTCTTCCAAGAAACAAGAATAGAGAAACGAAAAAATGCAACGGTACGGGGATGTGAAAGATTTACGAAAAAATTCTTTCCTAGCAGTAAAGCTCGCTCAAGCTGAGACTTGATACGGTAATTTAGTTGTATATATAAGAGCATGTTTGGATCACAGGGCTAAAATTAGCCGACTAATTTTAGTCTCTAATGAGCTAATCTTCCAAAGCGGGTGGGGATTAAAGTGAGACTAATTTTAGCCTCGGCGCTAAAATTTGCTAGCTGGGGTGGGAGGAGCTAAAAGGGGCTAAAAGGGGCTAAAAGGAGAGGAGAGAGAAGTTAGGGGAGAGAAATCAAGAATTAACTTTCTTTTAATGCGGTTTACCGCTTCCAAACAAAAAAAAAGGATGTTAAAGTTTTTAAGCGACTAATTTTACCATAGAAATGCGCTAAAGGTGATCCAAACACGCCTAATTAAAATAGCAAATCATGGGACATGGGAAGCAAAGAGAGGATTCAGGATTCTGAATTTCTGACCATCACAACATCACGAGGATCGAACCTGCCAAGAGTAAGTATCACGCGAGTACGCGACGCCGTTGGAACGGAACAGAAGCGAGGCCACTACCGCGCACACGTGTCGTCTCCTCCGCCGCTACACCCGTTAAGACGGCACTAGAAAGCAAAAAAACCCAATCCACACCGCTCACACTTCTCACCGGGCAATCTGGGCGCCCGACCACACCACACTGCCGCCACAGCCCGTCGCCGGCGAGCCGCCCCCGTCCACCTTCTTCTCTCTCCGATGGCGGCGGCCGCGAGGGGCGCTTCCGCGGCGCGCTCCCCTCTCCTCATCCACAACCACCGCCGCCTCCCGCAGGTACGCCCGACCCCGCCTCATCTCCCTCTCCCCCCCTCTCGCATCTCCCCCATTTCGCATGAGAGAGAGTAGCCCGCTGCGTTCAGCTGCTCCGGATTACATTCGATTCGATTGCGTGACGCGGCAGGCGGATTGACTGGGGGTATGTTGCAGGTGCCGTCCGGCGTGGGAGGCTCGCTCCGGGTGGGCGGGGCCGGACGCTTGCGGGAGGGGCGGAGGTGGGCCCGTGTCGGGGTCAGGGTCTTCGCGCGCTATTCCCAGGCGCAGGACTTCTCCACGCGATTCCAAGGTAATGGATTGGCTTCGATTGTTTTCTTTTGATCCCCGCGGCTGTAGTTATCACCTGACATGCATACTTCGTTTTCTGCTGAACTCCATTCTAGTAATTTCCGTAACCATGGCACCTAGTTTGCTACGAGGGATTGTGTCAGAGACTCAGAGTGATGTGAAATGAATATGTTGGAAACCATAGGTGTGTGGCGGTTTCAGAACTTGTGTTGTTGATAGTTGAGATGGTGATCTGTTGGGTGGACAGATGGTTTCAAGGCCGTTTAGCAGTGGAATGTAGTGGCCAATTATGAATGTGCGGATCAAGTTGTGTTGTTCTTTGTGAACTTAGTATGTTGTATTCTGTTTGTTTTATTGAAATGCAGATAGAGTGGGCAAGTTGCCTAAATTAGTTGAGGACCTTCTCCAGACGTCTATTAGCACAGGACCACGAGGTGCTTTAAGGATGGCGCAAGGGATACAAGCTGTGCTTGGGGTTGGTGGGGAGTGGCTGAATGACCTCTCAAAGGTTTGAACCTTGGAACCTGTTTTGTGCTTTAGTATTGTCTTCACATTTCTTCTAGTGTAATTGAACCTGCAAATGTTCTTGTGGCCTTCCAAATGGGAGGGAATCTTTAGATGAAAGGTCTCTTGTGAAATAAAGAGAATGCTGATTTAAGAAAATCACACATGCACACATCTGTTGGCGTACACATTCCAACAACCACACCCATTCGGATACATGCTTGTATGTTGAGGGGTCAAAAAGTCATAGCGGATTGTAGTAGGATCAGCACCAAACTGTTATCGAACTTAGTGAATGAGTTGGGTGAACTTTTAGGGACATTAGTAGGGTTCAAATTGAATTTTGGTTTCATTGTTGCAAGTTAGCAAGAGTCCGAGTTGAGTAACTCACATATTTAACTGAGATCTTATCAGCGATTTGGATTTTAATTTCAGTAGGAAATCAGGAATATAATTTTGTCTCTTCATCTATTGCAGACAGCTAATGCATCAGCAGGAATTCCAGCTCAGATGCAGCTTGGTTTGCTTTCTCCCCTTTACCTTAGAAGACTTTTTGAGCGCATGGGTGCAACTTATATCAAGCTAGGCCAGGTAAGGGCATCTTCGAACTTTGTTTTATGATTGATGGCAATACACAATCTATTAGATAACCAATAGAAATCTTTTAAATTTGTTAATGTGTAATGATAATGACATTCTTAGTTGTAGTAATTATGTATACATGGCAACCCAAAGAAGAACCTCTTAATCAACAAGATCATGGACAATGTCATCCTTAGATGATCACTAGACCTAAATTGAAGTCAACATATTACCTTTTCGGCTTTTCTTGGATGGTCTTTTGAGGTGGGTGCAGGGGTTGAGTTTGAATAACTTTCTGATTCCATGGTTATGTACCATTTCTGCTCCATTGAAAAAGATGTACAATTCTGATTATTTGGGTATTGATAGTCAATGGACTGTGATGGTGCAGTTCATAGCATCTGCACCAACTTTGTTTCCTGCAGAATATGTCGAGGAATTCCAGAACTGCTTTGACCGAGCACCAGCTGTCCCATATGACGTGATTGAGTCAATATTGCGTGAGGAGTTGCAGCGTCCGTTGGATAGTGTATATGAATACATCGATCCTGTGCCAATAGCCTCTGCCTCAATTGCACAGGTTTCTCCCAGAACCTTTTGGATTACATTATGCAGTCTATTACATTATGCAGTCTACAGTCTGCTGCTGAAGCATTGAGATAATTCTTTGTCATCCAGGTTCATGGGGCTAGGTTGAAGAGCTCTCAGAAGGATGTGGTGATTAAAGTTCTCAAGCCTGGTATTGAAGACACTTTGGTCGCTGATCTGAATTTTATCTATGTTGTTGCACGTGTTTTGGAGTTTTTGAACCCTGAGCTACAGAGGACATCACTGGTAAATGCTCTCCTAATCATGTAGTTCATGTGCAATCAGATACTTGACTGTTTCAGGACATGATATTTTTTCTTTAATCAGATGCTCTTCTTAATTTGCTTTTTTAATTAAAGTAACAAAAATCATTATCAGCATTGAACCAAATTTTATTGTACAAAACAATCTCTGGACAAAATGGTTCTTGGAGCATGTGGGGATTTATATTCTGAAGAGCAATGTAGCTGAATTCATCATTGAATTGTTATCATGCTAAAATTTGTGCATCTAAGTGCATCAAGCAATACACAAAAAAAGTTAACAGATCTTGAGTTTAAACAATGAATATGGCTGTTTAATTAGGGATGTTACTGAGGATAATAATAGATATTTAGGCTGTATCAACACAAAACTAAAGGGATTATGAAGAAAGTTGGTGAATGACTGATCTATTTCAGGTCAAGTGCCGCCTTGACTCTCAACATGGTTTCAACTTTAGGTTTCTATTTAGTCTGGCATGTATCAAGAGAGTTTTCTCAGTTCATCCTTTTGTGCAGCTTCATAGTGTAACCGCCAACCCCCAAAGTTTGTGAATTTCCATAAACCTGTTGTTTCTTTCAATAAAAGCATAGTGGTCTCCTTTCCAATAAAAAGATAGATATTGCGGCTGCGTCCAGGCAGAAATGTAATCAGAAATCCAAGAAAACATAGCTCATATGTATTGAACTGAGGCCAGCAAGCATTACGAAATCTGCTTTGTATTTTGCTAAGTTTTTCTAAGGAAAAAAAAGAAAATTCAGCTTTTGTATTGTCATTCAATGAATTAAACAAACTGCAAAGTGTATAATAATTAATAAAACTCATCTTGACTAAGATTTTTTTGTTATAGGTAGGCATTATCAAGGATATAAAGGAATCAATGCTTGAAGAAGTTGATTTTAGAAAAGAGGCTACAAATATTCAGGCTTTTCAGGGATACATAGATGCTATGGGATTTGACAGGCAGGCAAAAGCCCCATTTGTGTATCAGTACTGTAGCACAAAACGTGTGTTGACTATGGAAAGATTGTATGGAGTTCCGCTTACTGACCTTGATTCTATAAGGTCTCTTGTTCCAGATCCTGAGTTGGCTTTAGTCACTGCCCTTAATGTCTGGTAAGCTACACAGCTGCTTCACTTTCTCTCATGATGTCATACAATTTGGATTTTTTTTGTTCCTTTCATGAACATGCCATGGTCTGAGCTTCTGAAAAATGCAAAAATATCGCAGGTTTGGAAGCTTGATTTCGTGTGAATCCTTCCATGCTGATGTGCATGCTGGGAACCTATGGTTGCTCCGTGATGGGCGGATTGGTTTCATTGATTTTGGTATGCTTTAGACATTTCTCCCATCAGTAGTTTTTATATTGGCTGATTATCTTCTGTAAATGTAATGGAGCATGAACCATGCCACACAGCTGAGGATTGTGTTGTACCTGTCAATATGCTAAAATTCCCAGTGCTCTAGGTTGATTGTGGACCATGATACTTTATTCAACTTTCCTCATTAGGTGTATACAGTATACTTGTATTAAAATTAATTCCTTTCAGGGATTGTTGGTCGCATATCTCCAAGAACATGGGCTGCTATGGAGGTCTTTTTGGCTTCTTTCGCAACTGAGGATTATGATGCTATGGCATCCGCCCTTTCTGAAATGGGTGCTACAGGGAATGATATAAATATTGATGAATTTGCCAAGGACCTGCGAAAGATATTCTCATCAATACAGGTAATGTTTTCAAACAACAGTAGGCTATTTAATAACCTGAAGGCTGGATCAACTTTTTTTAGAATAAAAGGGCTTGGAGAAATTATGAACCATCTTCTGAGTGACCTATATCAACCGTTACTCTGTTAGTGCTGTGCTGTTTTCTGGAGAAACAACTTGCTGAAACTGTATTGCAATAGGAAACATGATCTTACAGTTGTAACAGTTAAATCTCAGATTCTCAAGCAAGATGCAAATAATAGGCAACTAATGCACTTCAATGTTATATTTTTATATTTATGGAAGTACTCTTCTTAGTTTGTGTTGTACGAGTACTTGGTATCCCATTCTTCCCATTCTGAGCTTATTTGGCACAGAAAAATGCACTGATGTTTTTTTGTTTGTTAAGCAGGACTTAGATACTGAAATCATAATCGCAACAGCAAGAGGTCCTGATGCTACAGCTGTATCTGCTAATGTTGTCCTTGATGAGCGACAGATGAATGCTCTATTTCTTGATCTGGTGAGTTAGTTTCTTGTATATTCTACTTTCTTTGGCCATTCTGTCGTGCAGAAGAATGGTATTACTACTGCAAGCAAAAGATTACGTAGGATAATAAGCTATACAAATATTATTGCTCTTACTGTTCTTTTTTTTTTACTCCGAAGTTTTTTTAACCTTCCCTAGTTGGCTTAATATGTGGACATATTGAAATTTGAATTTCTAAATTGGATTTCTCAAAGTATCGGGGTCCAGCCATATCCAAGTGTGTTGGCCTGGTGATAATTCAGCTGTTATGGAGTAGATGATTAGCTGACATACTGTTTATGTATTATTTTTCATGATTGCAATAGTTGTCTTGATGTGATGCATGTTTCTATCTAAAATCAAAAGGCACTATGTAGACTTTAATTTATTCGCCATGCTTTCATGGATTTTTCCTGAGCCGTGCATAATATTTTCTATTTTCTCAGAAATGGAGGAATATAAAATGAAAGCTGACACTTTTGTTGCTGCATCTCCCAGGTGAGGGTTAGTGAGTCTTACGGGCTGAAATTTCCTCGGGAATTCGCTCTTCTCATGAAGCAGCTACTGTATTTCGATCGCTACACAAGGTTGCTGGCTCCCAGCATGAACATGCTTAGGGACGAGAGAGTCAACATCTCCACCAATCGGCAACCCAGAAGAATGGATTGATGTCAATGAGGCCACTTCACTAAACATTAGCAACGTACTAGGGTTCTTTTGTGATGGGATGATATTAGCAAGCCCATGTAACCAAAACACTGTATATAGTTTGTCAGTAGAAATGAACCACACACCAGAAAATCTTGTACAGTTGTATGTGTCAGGGAATTTGGCGTTATACCATAGTAGCAACTAGGCAGCATGTTAAATATACATGTATGTCACGATCCAGCAGACTGAGTTTGTAAATATATAGGCCATGTTACTAGTAGATGAAGAGTCAAGTTAAAGATGCAGCTGTACTGCAGGGAACTGTGGACATATAAAATGGTTGTGTACTGCAGGTTTATCATGTGCTAAACAAGGTAGCTAAAGGTGTATCATGTGATTGATTCATTTCTCAGGGTCACAAGGAGGCTCCTTGAAGGAGCTTAGAGCAACTTTAGCAGCTCTCCTTTCCCATCCCCAATACCAAAAAAACAGTGATATAGGGGATCAGATGCTAAAAAAACCTCTCCAGCAGCCTCTCTATCCCCTTCCCTCTTTTTCTCCATGGACTAAAACTCTCTCTTCATCCCCTTTATAAAGGGAACCTCTCCTCCACCCCCTATCAGTGGGACCCACTCGATTCCCCCTCCTGCCTCCACACCGCTACAGATGCAAGATTTGGGGGAGGGGAGGAGAAGATGATGTGGCATTGTGGGACCCACGAGTTGGGAAGGAAAATAGGGAAGCTATTGGGAGCGAGGTTGTGTTCTAGGGATGAAAATATTTTTACTCCACCCCCAATAACTTCATATAGGGGATGAAATTTACTCCATCTGCTGGAGTTGCTCTTACGGGATTCTACTAGGACTGTACTGCAAAATGACTTTTCTGGTCCCATTACATTGGCTGAAAAGCTTTGTGGGATAAAATTCAAATGTATAAAAAATGAATACAGTAATATATAGCCCTAATAGTAGAGAGAAAGCCAAAGGTTAGAAGCAGCTCCCCTTTAGGTCGTAGACAACTAAAAAGTTGGTTGAAGCTAGGCTGCCTTTTGTTGGTGAAGTGGTCCCACTGAGTTTATTTAAAAAAATATTTTAATAGTAAAGGTGTTGTGATCACCAAACTCAAACACAATCCACAGGTAATACCAAGGAGAAACAAGGCAATCTTATTTTCCAATATAAAACAAGTAAGAAGGTGCTAACCATGTTTAGTTTGAGGACCAATTTTTATATTACCTTTTTTTCTTCCAAAAGGACATGCTGATTACTAAACCTTCGAGCATGAGCATTTGTCATTTTCCACCGATTTTTCACAAATAAACAGTACCGTCCATTGGTCCATGGTGGTGATCTTGATTTGTTCGAGAGAAAAATCTTAGTTCTTGGAAGTGATTTATTTTGAGAGAAAAGTATTGTCGACTGGTGGCTGATAAGCCAAACGCACAAAGCGAAAACATGTGATTTCCTGTTTTGCCCCCAAACGAGGTATATCTCCCGCTCCCAAATCCCTCTCAAGTTGAGGTGTCCATGTCAAATCATTTAAACGCCTGCGCTTGCTTATTTATTTGAAAGGGCATTTAAACACCTGATCTTGCTACTACCATTGGCCGAGCTTAGGCAAGGTCAAGGTGGGTCATGAATGACCTCTTGCCCTAGCAAACTGCAATCTGTCCAGGGATAGCAATGGCTCGGGTCGGGTGTAAGTGGAGCAAAACTCATCTATTATGACACCTCCACATTTAGCCACATATATCGGTTACCACACCAATTGGTTAATGTGCACACCCGTAGGGCAAGAGGTGTAGAGCACCCACCGGGTCTATTACAGTGTATGAAATATATAAACATGATGATATTATATCCAATAATATACAGTATGATAAAATTGTTGAAGCCACAAAATAGTTTTAACAACAAATTGTTCGGTTGGTGTGGCACATCAGTACGATGCTTGATTTGTTCCGAGAGAAAATCTTTTGTACAGTTCTTTTGATGGTGGCCGGTTTATTCATGAGAGAAAAGATCTGGCGGTGGCTGATAAGCCAAGCGAAAGGGCGATTCCAACTTATAGCCACACCACATCACATAAACATTTATAGTTCCGCCAAGAAAGTAAATTGTTACTATACTCAATACATCACATAAGTAAATATAGAATAAAGACTTAAGCCTAGCTTTAAGATCGAAACATCAAGTATAGGTTACAATATAAATCATCATAAATCTATCAAATACCAAATGAGAAGCGATTGGGCTTGTAGTCCAATTGTAGGACGGTCCAGTGGAACGCTACCCACCAGGGTTCAAATCCTGGTGCTTGCACATTTTCCTGGATTTACCGGCGTTATGCGTTAAGTGGTAAGCGACCTGTCGACAACGAGGCGCCAATGGTGACTTCGGGGATCACCAGATCTGCCGGATCTTCCGGTGCTCAATCTTCGGAGGTGCTCATAGGGGTAGGGTTTGCGTACGTGTATTCATGGGGGTGAGTGTGCATGCGTATTGTGAGCGTCTGCGTTGTACTGTGTGATTCTAAAAAAACCAACTGAGAAGGTGGTTGACGAGGCGCCAATGGTGACTTCGGGGATCACCGGATCTGCCGGTGCTCAATCCTTCGGAGGTGCTCATAGGGGTAGGGTTTGCGTACGTGTATTCATAGGGGGTGAGTGTGCATGCGTATTGCAAGCGTCTACGTTGTACTGTGTGATTCTAAAAAAAACCAACTGAGAAGGTGGTTGTGATATGTAGATAAGGTAAGCACGGGTGCGACTAGGTTTTAAGATGACCAATCATAGTGCAGAAGTGTTAGAATCTAGAAAAACAAAGTGATGAATTATTATTTTGAGCCTCATGGGTCACCCACGAGTTAAAATCTACACCCACACCTACACCGTTTTAATACGGTTCGAGTCGGGGTATAGACCCATGTGGTTGGGTCACCCATAGGTCCGACTGCCATTCCTAATGTCCACTAAATGAATAGTGATTTGGCAATGTTTGTTAAATTTATTTCTCAATTACTTAAGCTGCCTCCTGTTGGAATTTTGGTGAAGCTCTGCCACTGGTTGGTACCATAATTTTACATGATTAAATTAGTGTAACTACATCTAATAATTATGCAATGGGGAGGGAAGCAAATGTTTCGTTGTTTTGAAGGTTTGCCAAAGTTCTTCTTGAAGCACAAGTTGAACCTGCCATCTCTCATCAGCCTCTAGACTAGAAACGGTCCCCCCTGGCTCCAACGAAACTCCCCCACACGCACGAGAACACCCCCAACCCGAATATTTGAACCCCAGTTTGAAATTTGAACCCACCCGAATATTCGAGAGACCCGAACTCCCAACCCCGAGGGGCAAAACCGTCATTCCGCCCTCCCCCGCCTCCCCTCCTCCCGTTCCGAAGCGAATATGCCCCGCACGGCAACCGCACCGCCCACGTGGGCACTCCCCGCCCTGAGGCGGAGATTCCTTGCAAGGCACCCCACCGCGGAATTACCGAAACGCCCTGCCCTGTTGCGTTTTCAGCTAAAATTGCCTCTTCCCCTTCCTCCTCAATCCCGTCCCCAATTTCCCCTTTGCTTTCTCCCGCTTGCCCTCCCGAAATTCGCCGCGCCCGCCCGCCGATTCGCTGCATCCCAGAGTAGATCGGAGCCCTAACCCTAGCTGAGGCGCGCCCATGGCCGCCCTGATCGTGGGCTGAGGCGGTGGTCGGAGCGGGGTGTATGGGGTGAGGAGTTGGTGCCGAGGCGTGGGGATGGACCCTACTAGCCTGAAGAAGGTGAAGAAGGAGGAGATGGAGATGGAGATGGAGGTGAAGGCGGAGGTGGGGGGTGGGGGGTGGGGGGTGGGGGAGGTGGAGGTGAAGGAGGCGGCGAGGGCGGCTGCGGCTGCGGCTGCTGCTGCCGCGGCGGGGGCGGGGGCGCCGAGGTGCCGGGTGGTGCGGATCATCGTCCACGACGAGGACGCCACCGACTCGTCGTCCAGCGAGGACGAGGACGACGACGAGGAGGGGGAGGGGGAGCCGGTGAGCGTGAAGCGCAGCCGCGTGCTCCTCCAGACCAGCGGCGGAGGTGGGGAGGAGGACGCGGGGGCGGATGGGGTGCGGTTCACGGGCGTGCGGCGGAGGCCGTGGGGAAAGTTCGCGGCGGAGATCCGCGACCCGCAGCGCGGCCGCCGCGTCTGGCTCGGCACCTTCGACACCGCCGAGGAGGCCGCCGCCGCATACGACGCCGCGCGTCTCCGCATCCGCGGGCCCGGCGCCGCATCCGCATCCGCCTCCGCCAACACCAACCCGCCACCGCCCTCCGCCGCCGACGGCGACCCGCTACCTCCGCCCGCCGCCGCCGCCGCTGCCGCTGCTGCTGCGCCTCTTCCGCCTCGCCCCCCTCCGCCCGCGGCGCCGCTGCCACCTCGTCCCCCTCCCCCCGCGGCGCCCCTGCCCCCTCGTCCCCCTCCTCCCGCTGCGCCACTGCCCCCTCGCCCGCCGCCGCCGCGCCTGCCTCACCGGAGGGAGGAGAAGGCTGCACCGCCGCTGCCGCTACTTCCGCCGAAGAAGCAGTACCTGCCGCCACCGCCGCCGCCCCTGCTCCCACCGAAGAAGCGGCTACCCTCCCCGCCGCTGCAACCGGAGAGCTGGAAGCCGGGGGTCACGGCCGCGGCCGCGTCCTCCTCCCCGCCGAAGAAGCGGCTGCCCTCCCAGCTGCAGCAGCCGCAGAGCTGGAAGGCGGGGTTCATGGGCGCTGCCTCCTCCCCTCCTGCGCCGCCGCAGCCGCCGCCGCCGCCGTTCACGCCGCTGCCGGTGTGGGCGCTGATGTCCGGCGGGAAGCGCAAGAAGCGGTCGGGTTGCGGCGGGCGCGTCCCCGCCCTGCGCACCCCCGCCGCCGCCGAGGAAGCCAGCCGCGCCTGAGACGCCCACCCGGCCGCCCGCCGACGCCGATGCCCCCACCGCTCGTCCGTCCCTTGGGTACCAATCTGAAATCCTTGATGATTCTCGATGATGCTAATGTGAAGAATCTCTCTGTAACTTCTCTGATTCATGAACTGATTATGGTGATGCTGTACATATGCTGCTCTGCCGTTTTCTGCTGCTGCTGATGATGCTAGGAAGCTCAGCGGATGATGAACTGATCTGTAAAACCTGATGAACCAACCCACCCTTTCGATGTGTGATAAATAATTATCTGTTGACAATTTTTTTCTTCCTTTTCTTTTGATCCGGACAAGGTTGTTATTTATCCATTGGTCAGGATGCTTTCTATTGGAACTCTAGGGAGTACAAAATCTTCATTCATTCAGATTGCAAAGATTGTATGTTGCCATTGCCCACCAAACGTTGTTGTGGATTTTGTTGTTGGAAGAAATCCTTCTCGCAGTGTTTGTTGGCAGGCAAGCAGGCAGTGAAAGTTATGGGTTGTTTAAGACTCGGCAGTGATTCTACTTACACATGTGATCCACCTTCGGATCATGACTTGTGTGGTGAGCGGTTAACCTTGCGCACGTGCAGGCTTTTTACGCTTTCTGTCAGCTCATGCTCACTGACACCAGCATCCAAAGAATCTACGGAGTATCTCCGCATCCTAAAAACGTAGTGGCGTCACTTCGTGCCAACGCTCTGGAGCGAGAAAAAAGAGAACAAAACAGTTACCAGCTGGTAAGCGGGTTTTTAGAGAATCTTTGTAAATTTGGGCAAAGTAGATGCCCCAAATGAAAGATAATAATGTTTTTTTACCGGTTTGCCCAAAATGAAAGATAATATAAGTACTTTTTTTACGGGTTCGCGAGAGCTAGAGTACAGGTCTTAAATGTATAAACCGCTAGATTAGTTGTGAGAGAAAAATACTAGACAATAAGTTGTAGGTAGATTGGTTGTGAGAGAAGATTACCGTGCCATAAGCCTAAGACCATCTCCAGTAGGTGCTGCATATGGTGTTGCAACCGCAAAATGAGGAATTGGTGTCAACTGTAGCTGCTCCAGCAACATCTGCAACCGCATCTTCATTTTGCGCACGGTGTCCCCGTGAGCACAAATTCTCTCTCCTTTCTTCGTCTCTTTCTTCTCCAACTGCCACCCATCCTCGCGCACACCCCTCCTCCCTTCCTCCTGCTCCTCCCATCGGCCCTGCCTTGCTCACCTCTAGCGGACCACCACGGCCACCATGCATGGCGGACTTCCCTGCGTCGGCGGCGGACCTCCCTGCTCCTGCTCTGGCAGCGACGCCTCGAGCTGGGGACTTCGAGTCGGGCGCGTGCAGCTGCTCAGGAGAAGGGGCAGCGGCGCCGGAGCAGGAGATGGTGGATGACCGCGCACTGGATCTGGCGGTGGGTTGTGCGGGAGCTCCCTCCCCAATCGGTGGTGCGAGGCGGAGCATGGGGCTCGGTGGAGATCTGAGATCTAGGGCCCGCAAGCCCGCGACGGCGGCCCTCTGCGGGAGAAGCGCCTCCTTCCCCGCCTCCGTCGTCACGGAAGCCGCCGCGGCGACGCAGATCCGGGCCCGCCACCTCCTTCCCCGGATCCCCATCACGAATCGAAGGGATTCCTTGAGCTCCCCCTCCGCAGTGACGAGAAGCGGTGGCAGCGGCAGTTCACCTCCTCTGCACGACGCGCAAGGCAAAGCAGCGGCTCAGCGGTGACGGCGAGCTGCTCCACAGCGGGCCCTTCCTTGGTTTCTCCCCTCTCCTCCGCGGCATCAAGCTCGCCGGCGCAGTTTCTCAGTGACGACGACGAGGTGGCGTGGCTTGCTGGCGGACGGAGCGAGGAGCATGGGAGGAAGGCAGGAGGGAGATGAGAGGAAGGAGGCGGAAGGAGACGACGCAGGAGGCAACTGTGACAGACGATGCGCGAAGGGGTGCAGATCCTCCGCTGGAAAGCCTCCTTTGCGCCACTATTGCCTTCTCTCTCTTTAGCTTATATGTGAAGTTTGCAGATGCAGACAAAGAACACTACTAAAGATGGTCTAAAGAAGAGCCACCGAAGCCCTTGTTGTGAGATTCCGTGTTTCGTTTGCAAATATTCACCAACTACCCGTCACATCAATCTTCTTTCCACTAATTCGGAGTATTAAATGTAAATTAATGACAAAACCCATTCTACGACCCCTACCCTAATTTTCGAGACGAATCTAACGAGCCTATTTATGTCATGATTAGACAACGTTGTGCTACAGTAACCAATCTCTAATGACAGATTAATCAGACTTAATGTATTCGTCTCACAATTTCCTGTCCATTCGTGTAATTATTTTTGTAAAAAACCTACGTTCAATACACCTAATAGACCTTCAAAGGGGACCCAAACGTTTCACTCTGTGAACTAAACATGACAGAACGGTTGGAGACAAGTTAGCTTGTAGCTACAGTAAAAAGAGGGAGTCTCGGGACTGATGAGAGAGAGAGAGAGAGAGCAGTCTTGGGTGCTGAGACTGGTCGCACTAGGTGCGGTAAAGCGAGCGCTACGGGACGATAGGGTACGCGTTTGCCGTTTTTTCACCCGCACCGGGGCACCCTAAAGCATACGGGACATCCCGTTCGTCTGGCCCCGACGCCAAATCCAGCGTCGTAGCGCACGCACGCTACGCGCGGACGTGGCGCTGGGCCCGGGCTTCCGCGCGCCAACCCAACCACCCGGGGAGGGAGAGAAGGGGGAGGGAAGCCGCACCGTCGCCGCGCCGCCGCCATCGGGTCGCCGATGCCTACCGTCGAGGGGGGGGGGGTGGACCAAGCTCGAGCCGCCACCGCCGTCCGAGCTTCGCCTCCGGGCTACCATGGCGCGCCGCGGGAGACGGGGAGCGTAGGACCCGGGCGCCACATCGGCGAGCTCCGCCAGCAGCTGGAATCGAAGGTGGAGGCGGTCGACTCTGCTCCTCCTCCATGGTCGACTCGCCTCTGCTGAATAAGGAAAACACAGGGAGGTCCCGCCAAGGTCGCCACGTCGGTCCGCAAGTCCGCCGTCGCGAGAACCGGCAGGGCTGCCCGGAGCCATGTCCTAGAGAGGAAGAAGTCAGGGGGAGAGAGGAGGCGGATCCGCATCCCGGAGCTGGGGAGGCAGGGGCTTGCCGACGCCAGATCCGGTCGGCGCAGGAGCTCTGCGGCACACCGCCATGGCAGTCGCCGCCGCCCGTCGCAGAGCCCGATGTCTCGTCGTCGTCCGCCACGTACAGGGCTCGGCGCCGGTGGTAGAGAGAGAGAGTGGCGGGCGGACACCTCTCCTCCTACCCTGATCTGGCCGGGAGGGAGCTCCGTCCCCTGCTGCGCCCTCGCCATGGAGGCCGGGGATGGAGCCGTCGGCCTCTGCTTTGGGGAGGAACACGAGCTGTCGAGCACCAGATTGCCGTCGCCGCCGGCCGTCGTGTGTCGTGGGGAAATCGCCGGCGGCCGGCCGCTCCCGCCCGTGCCCGTCCGCCGCGGATCGAGAGAGGAGAGTGTCGGTGTTTTGGACCGGCAACCTACTACAGGGAGTACCCGAAGTAGATGAATGTGACTCGCCGAGATCGGTAACTCGAAGGAAGAGGCACGCGACACACAATTTAGACAGGTTCGGGCCGCGAGGTGCGTAATACCCTACGTCCGTATGCTTTGCGTAGCTCGGGATTGATAGGGCACGATTACGGGATGGTGCAATAGTGCGCCGTGAGTTGAGATTGGATGAGGTCATCCCGAGATCGGTCCACCGCCTCGCCTTATATAGTCCGGGAGAGCGGGGGTTACAAGTCGGAGTAGGGCGGGAGTACTAGTCGAGTACGTCTAGGAGACCTCTACACGGTGCGGAACGTGTACGAGTCCTAACCGAGTACTACTCTGTGTTGTCCTTGTGCTCCACGCCTTCGGTGCATACGACAAGCCCCCGAGTACTTTGTAGTCGAGAAGGATAGCTTCCAGTAGTCTTGACGGCCTTAACAAGTAGTCCTCAAGCGTCTTTGAGTGCTACAAGTCAAAAGTCCTCGAGAGTAGTCGAAGCATCCCGAGGGCTGGGTGTACTCCGGCTGATGTTTAAGCAATCACCGAAGTCTTCGAGTAGTCCCAAGCGTCCTTGAAATACGCATCGAAGGTCTTCAAAAATGCCTTGTCTTGAAGCGAGGAGCCGTCGAAGATGCGATTTGCGGAGCACGCAATCCACGTGGAGTAGCCCCAGGAGCCTCGAGCGCGGGCTGCGGGCGGAGTCCTATCCGAAGTCTTGGCGAGAAAATCCCAAAAAATCCGGGGAGAAAAAACCGAAGGACACGTGGCACGGAGCCCCAGGAGCCTTGAGTCGAGTACTTCCTCTCGGGTGAAGGGTCTTCTTGGAGAATGTGTCCCCGAGATGCTCTTGAGACTAGCGCGTCCCGAGGGTGGTCGAGTAGAACTAGCCGAGCCCCGAGATGAGGCGCGTCGACTAGTGGAATGCGAAGAGTCACGCGCGGCCGGCGGAGTCGGCCGCACATGGACTTATCCGGACGCCGTTGCGGAGGCGTTTTGGCTTATAAATACAAGCCAAAACCCATGGGGTTTTCACCCAAGTGAGCCGCGGTCATTCGTCACTTGAATCTTGAAGTAGATCCACCCTCGTGACGCCGCCGTAGTAGATCCCGGCGCATCGCCACCGGCGTCGGGGTAGCCCCCGGCGGATGCGAGTGAAGACTCCGCTGTTCTTGGAGGATGAGAAGGCTGTCCCGGGTCAAAGACGTCGAAGAGGCGGCGGGAAGAAGAGGAGCCATGCGGGGCGCGGCGGCACGGAGCGCGCCGCCCACATCTCCACCGCGTGCGACCCAAGCCGCGAGTGGAAAGAGTCGAAGGTGAAGACGAAGACTTGCGACACGGTGGCCGGCGGGTTCATCGGGGAGAAGGAGATCGATATGTGGAGATCCGTCGCGGGGGAGATCCTATCCAGATGGAGAAAGCGCAAGACGAGATCCCGATGTTCTCGCGCTTCGTGGAGCGCGAGCTTGCGCTCCCCGGCGGCGATTTCTTCAAGGGCTTCTCGGGTACTATGGCATCGAGTACCTCAACTTGAACCCCAACGGAATATTCCACACTTACGTCTTCGTCCATTTACGCGAAGCATTCTTGGGGGGATCGAGCCACCTTTGGGTTCTCTTACGGGGGTCTTCGTGTGAAGCGCGGCCAGCGCCTCCAACCCCGAGGTAGTCGGAGGGGCGGGATCCCGGGCGGGGAGGATGCCGCGGAGCGATGCACAGCGTACAAGCTCGGACTCCAACACGGACGGGAAGACGAGGTGGTTCTACACCACGAACCACCATCTGTTGCGCCGAGAAGCCGAGCGGACGGCGACCCGAACGCCAAGAGTGGTGGAACACGGAACCCACCATGCAAGGATCCGGCTCCGGAGTTGGCGACGCATCAAGACACGGGATGCGGGAGCGAGAGGCGAACATGTGGCCTTCGGTTTCATGAAGCGCGGATCCGGCCCGGCGCGCAACGCGGGATACGATGGGCTTCGAGTACACGACGACGACACGTCGCGGATGCGAGGGCGAAATCGAGGACAACGACATCATCGAGAGGTTGTCGAGGGATCTTCAAGGATATGCGGGAGTACACGGCGTGCCTGTCCGAAGAATACTCCACCGCGCGCCGCGCGAGGTGGTGGCAGGTACCGCCCGTCGAGGTAGTAGGCACTTGTAGCGAGAGTTGCGCGCCTTTGTGTCTTTTTGCGCAGATGATGTGAAGCGGTTTGTCTCCGAGCCGCAGCCACCACCGAGCGGAATTGAGATCCCGACGGTGGAGAAGGTGAAGGAGCGCCGAGTAGTCGGAGACGACGACGATCCCGTCATCGTGGAGGATACCTCCAATGACGAAGAAGACGAGGAGACGGCGCAGACCGCTTCCGATTGCGGTTGAGGTTTAGCCGCCGGGCTTGCCTCATGTACCTCTCATCCGGGACCCTCCGCTAGCACGGAGGCCGGCCTTGCCGCGCCGCCAAGGAAGCCGCGCAACCCCCGCCAAGAAGCGGGTAGCAAAGAAGATGAAGGTCTCGGAGACCACGCCTCCGAGAGGTAAATCATCTTGAGCAAAGTAGTCGAGTACCCAATGATTGAGTACGGTGCGACGAGTAGTCGGCCTTGTGTGCGGAGAGGCCGCGGCGAGGGCCGTGGAGGAAGGCGATGAGGGCATGTGGCCCACGGTGGGGGAACCGGCCGGGAAGCCGAAGTCCGCCCCCCACCGTTGGAGAAATCTTGGCGCGGTGGAGCGCCGGCCCCCGCTCCAGAGAGAGCGGGGGTACCCGCGTCCGCCGCGGTTGAAGAGACGGAAGCCGCAAGGGCGCGAGGAGACGTCCGCGCCGCCGCCGCCACCGTGGAGGAGGCGGTAGTCGAAGAGGCGCAAGAAGAAACGCCCGCCGAGGGTGGACCGGGTTGACATCGCCAGCATCCTCGGTGCTCCGGCCGTGACTATCGTCCGGTCGAACTTGTAAGTACCACGCCTTCATGAGTAGTACTCATTGTAGCAGTCGATTTTATCTGACGACCCTCTGTTGATACTTGTGCAGAAGATCCACGGACTTGAGCTGGGACGGAGAGGAGCCCACGGCGGCAGAAGCAGAAAAGGCCGCGCCGCCCGTCGAGGAGCCCGCTCCAGAAGCCCAAGTCGCGACCGAGCCCCCAGCTGCCGAAGCACCGCTGCCGGAAGCGGTGGTAGTCGAAGGTGAGTACTCCTCCTGAGGCTGTAGAGCCCCAAAAAGAGTAGTCGTAGATACTGATGCGCGTGTTCCTTGGTGACAGGCGCCGAAGGAGGTGACATCCCCGCGGGGGTGCCCATGCGGGAGTTGACACCGAAGCCCCGCAGGCTACGGTAGGAGCCCCCCGAGCCCATGGGGGGAAACCGTCGAGAAGTCCGCGGAGGGGGGAGGCGGCTACCACGTCGCCAGGGGTTGCCCTGGAGGTGGCGATCCGATCTCCCGAGATCCAAGACGCGGAGCCTATCCGCTCGGCGCCAATGACGGAGGCTACGTCGAGTAGCCGTGGCGGGATTGAGCTGCTTGCCGACGATCTCGTCGAGCCGGCGATGTTGGCGCAGCATCTGGAGGCGATGCGGCGAGCCGAACAGTGGATGAAGGTACGTGGCCGTTGCCTCCTAGTAGTCAGCCCATTGCATTGAGTACTCGGCTTGACTTGGACTTTGTCTTGTGCAGGACGTCGCGGAGCGATCCCGCGAGAAGTCGAATCTGCTGCAAGGCTACGGCGACACGGTATTGCGAGCTGAAGCCCTGGAGGAGCAGCTCGTGAAGTCGAGGAAGCATGCGGCCGCCATGCGATCGAAAGCTTGGACGCCGCCTTCGCCAAGTACCACAACGATGTGATGGACTTGCGGGCGAAGAGCGACGAGCCGGTGCGGAAGAACAAAGGCCTCCGCAACAAGAATAAAGGTATGTGTCTTGACTTGTCGGGTACTTGTTGGGGGTCATGAAGCTCGACCCGTTGTTGTGTTCGGTGTTGCGAACTCGAAAGCCGGTGGAGCGGCCGAAAGGCTCGGAGATCGACGCATGAAGAATCTCTTCTACGGGAGCAAGAAGCCCGCCGTGTACTTGAACTTGACTACAAGGAGGCGGCCTTCGAGTGCGAGAAGCACATGGAGTTGCGAATTGCATGCGACGGGATCTCGTCAAGCGCTACAAATCCTTGCGGAAGTTGAACGAAGATCGCGAGGCGCTCCGGGCCCGGTCGAAGGACCTTGAAGAGGCCGCCCTCCCGATCGCGAGGCTCCCGGTGCCGCACCCGGCGGCCCCAAGATTGCTCCGTTGGCGGATCGACTTCGTGAGGCGCCAAGCCGGGCCGGCCGCCTACGTGAAGCACATGGCCAAGTCAATCCCGAAGCAGGCCGGCCTTCATGAAGTCGTACTTCCCGAAGGCCCGGTGGAGGTAGTCGCCGGCGGGGGTAGCCGCCAAGCGCTCGGATGAGCGAAGACGCAGAGTTGCTGGAGCAGATGGCTCCCATCGCGGAGCAGGTAGCCGATAAGTTGAACCTCCAGTAGCCCTGCATAGATAGCTAGTAGCCATAGTTGCATAGGGAACAGTTGTAATGAACTTTTTCATATATCAATGAAATGTGATGTTCCATCAATGAGTACTCGTAGCCGCGATCTCAGAGTGCGGAGCGCCCATCGTGGAGTAGGTGCGAGTAGTAGTACTCGGCTTAGTAATCCCGTCGCAGGGAGTAGGCAGTAAAGAAGTTGATGAACAATCGAACTTTATTACTGAAGAGGTACACCTGGGTGGCCAGGGCCGTAGTTACAAAGAGTCGCCTGGACCCGAAGGCCGCTTACAGCTGAGTAGTACTGGAGCGGGTAGCCGCTTACAGTGAGTGATCCGTAGGTAGCCGTGTAGGCTGGATCGCAGATCCGTAGGTAGCCGTGCGGGGCTGGATCTTGGAGTGTGGTCTCTTGGTAGACCGCTGCTAGAGTCCTTGATGCTCGTCGCAGCCCAGGGTCCGTAGGTAGCCGCACGGGCTGGACCTGGAGGAGAGTAGTCCGGAGACTTGGAGCCAGGACCCGGAGGGTCGCTTGCGGCAAGGGGTGTTGATGTAGTCGTGTAGACTTGAACCCGGAGTAGTCGTGTAGACTAGGCGTAGAATCGACAGAGTTGGTCGACGTTCCACGAGTTGTTGACTTCTTCGCCTTCAAGTGTTTGGAGGCGGTAGGAGCCTGGCCCGGTCACCTTAGCCACGGTGAAGGGGCCTTCCCAGGGGGAGCTGAGCTTGTGAAGTCCTTCCGTGTTCTGGATACGACGGAGGACAAGATCTCCAACGTTGAAGGAGCGTTCCTTGACGTTGCGATCGTGGTAGCATCGGATACCCTCCGGTACCTTGCCGATTGGACGAGGGCGGCACGGCGATCTTCTTCGAGGCCGTCGATATCAACTCGTCCGTCGTCTTCCGAGACGCCTTCGTCGTAGTGCTCCACCGCCGGCGAGTTCCATATGACGTCGGCGGGGAGGATGGCTTCGGAGCCGTAGACCGAGAAGTAGGGGGGATTGCCCCGTTGGCTTGGACGGTTGAGTTCGCGGCCCCCGAGTGCGTTGGGTAGTTCCTTGATCCACTTGCCCCCTTTTGAGTTAGCAGCGTCGTGTAGCCGCTTCTTGAGGGCGTCGAGCACCAACCCATTGGCGCGCTCGACTTGTCCGTTGGCCCGTGGATGGGCGACGGAGACGTATCTGACGTCGATCCCGCTGTTCTCGCGGTACTCCCGGCAACCGGTGGTTGTTGAAGTTGGACCCCGTGTCCGTGATGATGCGGTGGGGTAGCCCGTAGCGGTGTACGAGTTCATCCGGGAAGTCAAGTACTCGGCGGCTTTGGGGCATGTGACCGGCTTGACTTCGATCCACTTGGTGAACTTGTCGATAGCCACCCGCACCCCGTTGAATCCTCCCGGCGCGGTTGGCGGTGGCCCAATCATGTCGAGCCCCCCGGCGGGCAAAGGGCCGGGTTGGCGGTATGGTGACTAGCTTGTAGGCGAGGGACGTGTTGTCGCTTGGCGAAGAACCGACATCCTTGGCACCTTCGACGAGTTCTTCGGCATCGCCCCGCAGCCGTGGGGCCGCAGAAGGCTCGTCGGAAGGCCTTGCTGACCAGCGTACGTGAGGACGCGTGGTTACCGCAGACGCCCTTGTGGATCTCCTCCAAGATGTCCTTGCCTTCTTCACGAGGGACGCACTTCATGAGTACTCCAGAAGATGCGCCCCGCTTATAAAGCTTGTCGCCGACGAGGACGTAAGACTTGGCACGGCGGACGAGTTGTTCGGCCGCGTTTTTGTCGAAGGGGACCTTCTGCTCGCTGAGGTAGTCGATGAAGGGTTGCCTCCAGTCCACGTCGATCATCATGACCTCCTGCCCAGCTGATGGATGGGCTGGGGCAGTGGTCGGCGGCGCCGGCTCCGGGATGGATGGCGCGTGAAGCTCATGGACGAAGACGCCCGCGGGTACTTGGGCGCGGGTGGATCCGAGCTTCGAGAGGACGTCCGCCGCAACGTTGTTGTCGCGGACGATGTGATGGAACTCGAGACCGTAGAACTTGTTCTCGAGCTTGCGGACTTCTAGGCAGTAGGCGTCCATGTTCTCCTTGTTGCGGTCCCAGGACTTGTTGACTTGGTTGATGACCACTGCGGAGTCACCGTAGACTAGTAGCCGCTTGATGCCAAGTGAAGCCGCGAGGCGGAGCCCATGCGGAGAGGGCTTCGTACTCGGCTTCATTGTTCGAGACCTTCCGGAAGATGCGGGACGTACTTGAGTTGTTCGCCCGTTGGAGAGATCGGGGAGCACCCTCGCGCTCGCGCCCTCGAGGTTGAGTGAGCCGTCAAAGTACATCACCCAATGCTCGGTCGCACGGCGGGGAGTAGGTAGTCGGTTCTCCCGCCACTCCGCCATGAAGTCGACTAGAGCTCGCGACTTGATGGCGGTGCGTGGCTTGAAGTCAATGGTGAGGGCGCCGAGCTCGAGCGGCCCACTTGGAGATTCTTCGGTGGCGTCCGGGTTCCTCGGGATGTCGCCGAGCGGGTAGTCGGTGACGACGGAAACCGAGTACTCCCGGAAGTAGTGTCGTAGCTTCCGCGAGGTGATGAGTAGAGCGTACGAAGCTTCTCGCACGGGCTGGTAGCGAGCCTTGGACTCGATAGAACCTCGCCGACGAAGTAGACCGGCGCCGGGACCGGGTAGGCGTGGCCGTCTTCCCCGCCGCTCGACAACGATGGCACGATGCGACCACGTGAGTAGTCGCGGCTGGGTAGAGTAGTAGCGCTCGCCCTTGTAGGGAGCCGTGAGGACCGGCGGCTTTGACAGAAGTCCTTGAGTTGGGCAAGGGCTTGATCCGCCTCCCGGAGTCCACACGAACTTCTCGTGATGCTTGAGAAGTTTGAAGAAGGGGAGACCCCGTTCTCCTAGCCTCGAGATGAATGCGGTCGCCGCCGCCATGCACCCCGTCAGCTTATGGACGTCCTTGATGCTCGTGGGAGCTTGCATGCTGGTGATGGCGGAGATCTTCTCGGGGGTTGGCTTCAATACCGCGCCGGGCCGATGATGAAGCCGAGTAGTTTACCCGAAGGTACGCCGAAGACGCACTTGTTCGGGTTGAGCTTCCGCCGGTACTCGCGTAGTGATGCGAAGGTCTCTTCAAGGTCGTCGATGAGGGTACTGGAGTCCCTGGTTTTGACCACCACGTCGTCCACGTAGGCCTCGACGTTCTTGTTGAGTTGCCGCTTGAAGCTGTGCCCGAATGGCCCGTTGGTAGGTGGCGCCGGCGTTCTTCAACCCGAATGACATGGTCGTGTAGCAATATGCGCCAAACGGGGGTGATGAACGCGGTCTTCTCCTCGGTCTTCCTCCTTGATTGCGATCCGGTGGTACCCGGAGTAGCGCCGAGGAAGCAGAAGCGAGTCGCAACCCGCCGTGGAGTCGATGACTTGATCAATCCGCGGCAACCCGAAGGGGTCCTTGGGCGAGTGCTTGTTGAGGTCGGTGTAGTCGACGCACATCCTCCACTCGTTCGAGTTCTTCTTGCGGACGAGGACGGGGTTGGCGAGCCACTCAGGATGGAAGACTTCTCTGATGAAGCCGGCAGCGAGTAGCTTGGCGAGCTCCTTCTTGATGGCGTCCCGTCTGTCGTCGGCAAAGCGTCGGAGGTGTTGTCGCTTAGGGGTGGCCTTTGGGTCGACGTTGAGGCAGTGCTCGATCAGCTCCCTGGGCACTCCTGGCATGTCCGCTGGCTTCCACGCGAAGATGTCGCGGTTAGCCCGAAGGAAGCTGATGAGCGCGTCTTCCTATTTGGGGTCGAGGCCGGCCCCGATGGTGGTAGTCTTGCTGGGGTCGCCTGTTCCGAGGTCGACCGATTTGACGAGTGCCTCCTCAGGTGGCTGAGGCTTGTTGGCGGCCGTCGGACTTCTGCGGGATGTCGAGTTCGCTCATAGCGAGCTTCTTCGACGCGGCGTAGACCTCCATCATCGGTGTGGGTACTTGGTTCGTTGAAGCGATCGCCACGGCCTCTGTATCACAGTCGTGGGAGATCTTCAAGTCCCCCCCGGAGGGAGAGTACGCGGCCGGACTTGGCATCTTGAGTACCAAGTAGGTGTAGTGGGGCACCGCCGTGAACTTGGCGATGGCCGGTCTGCCGAGGATGGCATGGTAGGAAGTCTCGAAATCCGCAACCTCGAACTTGATGTACTCGGTGCGGTAGTTATCCCGAGACGCCCCGAAGGTAACTGGCAGCACCATTGAGCCCAAGTGGGATAGCCGCGTTGCCTGGGACGATGCCGTAGAAAGGCATGCGCCCTTGTTGAGCATGGGGGTGACGTCGAGTTTCATCTTCTTCAAGGTCTTGGTGAAAAGGACGTTGAGCCCGCTTCCACCGTCGATGAGCACCTTGTTGAGCTTGGAACCCGCCATCGTTGGTTTCGGGACGAGAGGGAACCGTCCCGGCTCGGAGAAGCTAGTCCACCGGTCCGCGCGGGGAGAAGGTGATGGGTGTCTCGACCACCCGAGAGGGGTCATAACCGCCGGTTCAATGGACATTACTTCACGGCGAGTAGCTTCTCGCTCCCGCCCGTCGGGTAGTCCGCCGAAGAGGACGTTGACGGTCTTCTCGGGTTCTTGGAAGTCGTTGTCGTCGCCGTCCTTCTTCTTGTTCTTTTGATCGTGAGGGTGCGGTGGCTCCGGCGTATCCTTGAGTGCATGCTCGAGCCGGTAGCACCTGCTCCGTAGTGTGATTGCCGTTCGGATGCCACGGGCACTTCTCCTTCGGCGGGTCTTTGAACCCGCCGGAGTTCTTCTTCGAGTTCCCTTTCGGAGGGCGCCGGATAGCCGCGACGGTGTTGTCCGGCTTGCGCTTGCGGTTGGAACCCGAGAAGTTGTTGTTGTCGTTGTTGTTGTTGCGGCCGCCTTGGTTTGTGTTGTTGCGCCGCCGCCGCCGCCCGGTTCTCGCTTGGACTTGGCGCGGATGGCGTCGTACTTGGCGTTGGCCTTGTCCTCTTCGTCCGCCCAGGACGTGATCATGTCCTTGAGGTGGGGAATGGACTTGGGGCGGCGACGACCGAAGTCCTCGAAGGTGCGGCGATGGTAGAGGCCGTCCTGGAAGAGGTCGATGACCTCCTTGTCGGTGACGTCGACAACGGTAGCGCGCTTGTCGAAAAAGCGGCGCATATACTTGCGGAGGGTCTCGCCTTGTTCCTGCTTGATCATGGCGAGGTCCATGCGAGTACCCGAACGGCCCATGGCGCCCGCGAAGTTGCTTGTGAATTGCTCCTTCAGCTGGTCCCACTTGTCGATCGAGTGCTTGTCTAGCGACTCGAGCCATGTGAGCGGGGCTTGGTCCAGGCAGAAGGGGAAGTAGAGGCACTTGGTGTCGCTGTTGCCGCCAGCGTTCTCGATGGAGAGAGCGTAGCATCGGAGCCACTGAATGGGATCCTGCTTCGCGTCGTATTTGGTGATCCCCAAAGGCTTGAACTTGTCGGGGAGGAGGAGGTTGCGCGGCCGTGGTGAGAAGGTAGGGAAGCGCGTCGCCTTCGGTGGCCGACTTCTTCTCCCGCAACTCCTCGATCCTCCGACGAGCGTCGTACCCGCCATGGGGAGGCACCGGAGGCGTGGCTATGCGCGTGGCCGCGGCCGCCGCGGGCCGCCGCCGCCTCCGGCTTTCTTGTTGGCCCCGTGGTTGGAGCCGCCGCCGTCGCCGCCGCCGCCGTCGGGGTCGTTGCCGCCGCCACCGGGCCGGGGGCACCGGTGGGGGACGACTTCTCGGTTGCCGTGCTCTTGTCGTGAAGGTCCGCCGGCGGTGGAGCGTCGACGGTTTGGGTCGGCGGGGATGTCGCCCCGAGTACGGTTGGGACCGGGGGTCGGCCGCCGCGACTAGTAGCCTCGTTGTCGCGAGGCTTGGGCCGGGAGAGGTTGGCCGACTCTCTTGTCGACCCGCATGAAGTAGGCGTCTTCGCCGAGCTTGGCGATGACCTCTCCGGCGCGTATGCCCCGGGCTCGCCGTGCGATCGCTCGTGATCGACATGAGGCATTGCTCGGGGGGTGGTGTGGACTGCGCTCTCGACCGCCTCGAGAGCTTCCGCAAGGTTGCGGATGGGAAGGTTGTCTCCGAGCCGCCGGCGTCGTTCGTTGCGCTTCCTGTTGCGCTCGCGTCGGGCGTCCCCCGCCGGCGTCGGTCTCGTCCGCGGGGGCATCGGCGGACGGCTCGTCGCGGAGATGTCCTCCGTGTACTTGTCCGCGGCCGTGCCCGAGGTTCCCGGGTGTCGCCGGCAGCCATGAAGACTTGGCGATCGGGGGGTGCCAAGGCCGGACTCGGAAGGTGCCACCTCGGTGGGTGTGTTGGAGTCGGCTGGGCCGGTGGTGTTCCCTCCCCGGAACGGTAGTGAGTCGATGTAGGCGACGTAGCGTGAGTCCTCCTTTGTCGGTTCGGCGGGCTTGCGGTCCGGCCGCAGACGTATCTTCGCCGGCGTCGATCTTATAACCGCCCCGCAGGCCGGCCCCGACAAGGGAAGCTCGGAGGGGTCGTCTTCGGACTCGGGCTCCTCGGGGGTCCGACCCGAAGTCGAACTCGTAGTCCGGGTTCGAGTAGAACTCGGAGAGAGGGTCGGGAGTCCGAGACGCGGTTGGGGACGGCGTCGGAGTCCGAGTTGTACTCGGTTACGGGCTCCTTGCCGGCCCGTCGCGGAGTAGGAGCCCCTGTGCGGGCCCGGCCGAGGACGCAGGGCCACGCGCGGGGCGCCGACGTGGAGAGGGGACCGCTGCGATGGCCGAGGAGCCGGCTCGCATGCGATGGCCCATGGCGACGTCGAGTTCGAGTTGGAGACGGACTCGAGCTCGAAGTCGGCCGTGGAGGTTGGAAAGCGAAATTTCGCCGAACTTGCCGGCGAGCTCGCCCGTGACAACTTCGGGAAGCGTCACAAGGCGTCCGTCCTCGAGTCGGGTTGCATGATCAAGCGGCGCTGGAAGGAGCCCGCGCCATCAGCAGTGCAGACCCAGGCGCCGAAGACGAAGGTGTCGCCGCGGTTGAAGGCGGCGGTTGGCTTGATGTGAACGGAAGCCGTCGAGTTCGCCATGTGATCTCGAGCGAGAGCCCCTACAGCGGCGCGCTACCGTCGGTGTTTTGGACCGGCAACCTACTACGGGGAGTACCCGAAGTAGATGAATGTGACTCGCCGAGATCGGTAACTCGAAGGAAGAGGCACGCGACACACAATTTAGACAGGTTCGGGCCGCGAGGTGCGTAATACCCTACGTCCTGTATGCTGCGTAGCTCTGGATTGATAGGGCACGATTACAGGATGGTGCAATAGTGCGCCGTGAGTTGAGATTGGATGAGGTCATCCTGAGATCGGTCCCTGCCTCGCCTTATATAGTCCGGGAGGCAGGGTTACAAGTCGGAGTAGGGCAGGAGTACTAGTCGAGTACGTCTAGGAGACCTCTACACAGTGCGGAACGTGTACAGAGTCCTAACCGAGTACTACTCCTGTGTTGTCCTTGTGCTCCACGCCTTCAGGTGCCGTGTAGCGCAAGCCGGGTAGTCCCAGGGGCCCACCGAGTAGTCGGTCCTGGTACCCACCGAGGTAGTGGGCCCAGGGAGGTCCATACGACAGAGAGGGGCGCGCCGGAGGAGCCGAGGCGGGTGCTCGAGGCAGTGGTGTCGGGGCAATGGGGTAGGTGGGGGAGAGAGAATGGAGAGGGAAGGGGTAAATAAATGGCAGTGTATGACATGTGGGTCCCATATATTGTTGTTGGTATGAAGTATGAGGTATCGAGGATGACAGGTGCGGAAGAATTGATGTTGTACTGCAAATTATGGACGACTAGGCAAAATATTCCCTTTAGAGTACCGCAAATGGAGTATGACGAGTGCTACAAGCCTGAGCGAGCTAAGAGTTCTGCGGCGCGCTAGCCTTCTGAAATCGGCATTGTTGATCGATTAAAGTTACAATTTAACTTCTGAACCACCTGTTGCAGAGGGTCTGAATGAATCTATTTTTCATACGTTTATTCATCCATCCTGTTCATTTGGCTGGTTGTTGGTGCTGGTTTGTTCTAAGAGAAAAGTACTGCTGGTTGGCTACTGGTGACTAGTTTCGTCTGAGAGAAAAGTACTGCTCACTGGTGGTTGATAAGCCAAACATACATGCTTCACTTAAATGTACTGTAAGACAACTTTTAAAAAGAAGTTTAAATAGTCGCCTCCACTTTAAGATTTAACGATCTTAAAAAAAACTTTAAGATTTAACGACATTGGTACAATTTTTAGTTCCTCTTTTTTTAAACTTCATAAGAGATAGCATCATGATGATTGACTGGAATCTTGTTCCGTGAAACCTTGTAGCTCAACAATATTTAAACGATAAAGTAGATGAATATATTAATACTACAAAGATTTATCTCTTTTCTTCTTTGTCGTGTTCTATTCTTTCCTTACTGCTCTTTCTCTTGGTGCTCATGGTTCTTCACATAGCTCCAACAGGTCGGGTGGAGGTGGGTTCATAACTAGCCACTTTGTGAGCCATGCATAAAATTAGCTATTGTTATTAGCCCTCAAATGTATGCAGTCTCTTGCATTAGATTATAAGCCCGCATCACACATTATGATTTTGTATGACTCAGTTCTATGTTACTGTTTTCAAATGGTCTTCGAATGAAGGCATGCTTCGATTTGGCCAGAGATTGACAAGTCAAATCATGGACGTGCCATGTCTAATATCTGACGAGCCTTTATCTGCCACATGTCATTTTGACCCGCATTAGATAGATGGTAAGGAAAGTGCAAGTGCGGTGAGCGAGTCCTACGATTTGATATCTATCCAAACGCTTAAATGAAAGGCGAGCACAACTAACCACCAAATTAGTGGTCTACCACGTACTAGCCATATAGACGTCGTACCATATTATTCACAGAAACAAGACATGCAAATATTATATCTCTCCTGCAAATACCTTCAACGTATTCATGCTCCACACATATAACCAACTATATGCAAAAAAAAAACCTCCTCACATGTGACGTTTCTACCAGCTGATATACTCCCTTCATTCATCTATCCAAAGCCCATTAGGAAATTGAAAAAATTCAACTTTACAACGCCTATTCCGGTTTTCCAGGGTGATTAAGACACTGATCGGTGTCACAATTAATCAATTATTATATCGTCCCACCACGTGGCTCCGGCCGGAGTCCGGAGTAAAATGAGCGCGGCGCCAACCGGATCCGCTGCTCCGTGCCTCCGTCGCTTCTCCTTTTGTTCACGTACACGCCTCGTCGTTAGGAGAGGCCCACGAGGGTTGATTTTTTTCCCAACCACATCCGAATATCCTATCCCATGCGCCTTTAATATTAAGAAAAAAAGTACCAAGGTCTAATTAAACAATGTTTTTAACCAATAATTTTATGCCCTTGGCACATACTCCCTCCAGTTTGGTAAAAGAAGTCGTTTAAGACATCGACACGGTCTCCAAAGTATAACTTTGACTTCTTATTTTTATAAAATAATTATTAAAAACTAACATATGTATACTTTTGTGAAAGTATTTACAAGACAAATCTACTCATGTAGTTTTCACATTTCCAAACTCAACGACTTAAAAGTTATTCATGATTTATATTCTCAATGTTTGACTCAAACCTTATCCAAAACAACTTCTTTTACCAAACCAGAGGGAGTATTTAAGCGGATTAAAGCAAGTCTAATGACGTTGATCAACAAAAATAATCTAAAACCAAAATCATAAGAAAACATGCTTGCGAAAAGATAATATATAGAAAGGATGAGATTATCAATACATACTCAGAAAATCCTTGATCTTTATAACGAGGAGAGGGGTTTTGAAAGGATCAATGCAAGTAGCCTAGAGGGGGGTGAACCTGCACAACAAACTCAACCAATTTCTGCCAAGACACCGGAACCTCCAGGTTTTCCCTGGAACCTCCGGGAAAATGCACTTAGATGTATTTTGCTGGAGCTTCCGGGAAACAGTGCCTCTGTCGATTTGCTGCGGATAACAAGATTAGAGAGTTACAATATAGCAGGAAATTGGTTACAAATGCTTAGGGAAAGAGCCTAACCACACTAGCAACCTTAGGGTTAAAGATATAGCAAGAAGTGTAGCAACCCTAATAGATCTAGTGAGCATACAACCTAAAACAAGCAAGCAACAACATATGGAGAGTAAAGAACAAGGGACAACAATTTATCCCGTGGTTCAACTCACCACAAAGTTGGCTTACATCCACGTTGTTGAGGTTAGCCACAAAGGCTATGGGATCTCTCTAGATCCACTCCTCTCTCACACCTATCACCAAGGTAATAGATGGAGGGTTTCCACTAAGCAAATGAGGGTAATACAAACTTCTTGGAGCTTCCACAATTGATTGGAGAGCTTCCAAGCAACCTCTAGCTGTCTAGGAGCAAGGCTCCAAGAGTCAAAGATCCACCAAGGAGCTAGGGGTCCACCAAGTGCTCAAGGATGCAAGAAGGGGTTTGGATTTGCTAATTCTCACAAGGAATCACTCCACACTTGAATGCTAGGGTTGGATTTGGATTCAAGTAGGTGGGAGTCAATGCTTGGGAGATAAGGGGAGCAAATGTTACTGTTTGGCACAGTGAGGAAGAAGATAACCGTTGGGAGACAAGGGGGTATAAATACCCTCAGATCTCGAATAACAACGTCTACTTTCGAAAACCCAGAACCTCCGGGAACAGGTGACTTCAGCAGGCTGACTAGGGCGCAGTCCGGAACTTCCGGGGAAAAACTCAGAGGTTCCAGGAAAGATGAGTTCAAGACAAGAAATCCTTAAGGCATTCATACCATGCTCTTGGTGATTGCTTAAGACCATAAAGCGCCTTACGAAGTTTGTAAACATGATTAGTACGCTTGGGATCTTCAAAATCCGGTGGTTGCTCAACATGGACTTCTTCGGAGAGTGGTCCATTGAGAAATGCACTCTTGACATCCATTTGATATAGCTTGAAGTCATGATGGGCAACGAAATCGAGTAAAAACCAAATTGCTTCAAGTCTTGCTATCGGTGCATATGTTTCTCCAAAGTCTAGTCCTTCAACTTGAGTGTACCCTTGAGCAACCAATCTTGCTTTGTTCCTAATCACAATCCCAAACTCATCTTTCTTGTTTCGAAAGGCCCATTTGGTGTCTATGATGTTCGTCTTCGATCTTTCCACTAACTCCTGTGCTTGATTTCTTTCAGAGTTGTTCAACTCCTCTTGCATGGCCACCACCCAATCCAGATCCTTAAGAGCTTGCTCTACCTTGATAGGTTCAAGAGAGGAAACAAATGAGTAAAATGCGCAAAAATTCTTAAGACGAGATCGTGTTGTTACCCCTCTCCTTATGCTCAACGGGGTGTTGTATGACATGATGTACACGAAGATGTGATGGTCCAAGAGGTTGGTGTAGAGATTAGTCTTCATCATTTTCATCAGCTTGAGGCTCAGATGTACTTGCTTAAGCAGCCTCTTGCTGATCTACTTGCTGGTTCTCAGTGTCTTGTGGTGTTGAACTTCGAAACCCCAGAACCTCCGGAGCTTTTACCAGAGGTTGGGTTCCAGCCCTTCGAGTGGTGTTGAAGCTTGAAGTTGTTCTTCATCTTCCTCTTGTGCTTCAACTGGTCTAACATCACCTATGGCCAATTGCTTGATTGCTTCACAAGATGGCTTCTCGTTACCTACAACATTTAAGTCAACTTGCTCCACTTGAGAGCCATTAGATTCATCAAAGGTCAAATCTACCGTGATTTCAATCCTTCTGGTGATTAGATTGAAGACTCGATATGCATGTTCATTAGGACCATAGCCAAGAAGAAATTGTTCATCAACCTTTGGTGCAAACTTAGATGTTCGGGGCCTCTTGTTGAGAATGAAACATTTGCACCCAAACACTCTAAAGTAGGACACCTTAGGCTTTTTACCGGTGATAAGCTCATAGGAAGTCTTCTTGTGAAACTTGTGAAGATAGAGGCGGTTGATGGCATGGCAAGCCGTGTTGATAGCTTTGGCCCAAAAGATGTCTTGATTCTTATACACGTCCAACATGGTTCTTGCCATCTCAATAAGAGTTCGATTCTTCCTCTCAACCACTGAAAGGATCGAGGCAATGTGGCCTAGAGGGGGGGTGAATAGGCCTGCACACAGAATTTAAACTTTTTCTGCGAAAACAGTGTCAGACCTCGGAACCTCCGAGATTATTCTCGGAACCTCCGAACGAGGCAGCCTCCGAGAATAAACTCAGAACTTCCGACAGCTGTTAGAACAGAGCACAAATAACAAGAGCTGCAAGAAACTTGATGGAAACCAGATCTACTAAATTCTAAGAGGTACTTAGGACCTAGCAAGAGGATTTCTAAGCAAAGTACAAGCTAGCAAGGCACCACAAAGTAGATCGGGAGCAAACCCTAATAGATCTAGTCAAGCACAAGCATGAACAAGTAAGTAAATGAGAACACGCATGAGACAAAGATTTATCCCGTGGTTCAGGCTCGCCACAAAGGCTTGCTTACGTCCACGTTGTTGAGGAGGCCACCAAAGGCTCGGACCACAAAGGTCAACTCCTCTCTCACACCTATCACTTTGGGTAATAGGTGGAGGCTTTCCACTAGAATCACAAGGGGTAATACAAACACCTTGGAGCTTCCACAAATCGGTTTGGGGAGCTTCCAAGAACCTCTATCCGTCTAGGAGCAAAGCTCCAAGAGTAATAGATCCACCAAGCTTGCTAGGGTTCTTCCAAGTGCTCAAGTACCAAGGGAGAAAGGATTGGCTCACTAACTCACTTCAAGAAACCACTCCCAATCAATGCTAGGCAAGGATTTGGAAGAGAGTAGGTTAGGAGTGAATGCAAGGTGAGATAAACAGGAGGAACGGCGTTCTGCACCAGAGGAGGAAGAAGATAACCGTTGGGGAACTGTGGGGTATAAATACCCCCGCATCCGTAACAGTAACGGCTATATTCCAGAGTTCGGAACCTCCGAGAAAAATCTCGGAACTTCCGACTTTTGAAAACTCTGCGGATCGTAGCCCGTACGGTCGGAACCTCCGAGAAAATCTTCGGAACCTCCGAACAAAGAATCGCCAGAAGCAAAACAGCTGCAGGTTACTTCCCTTGGGGTGAGGATTAAGGTTTTGGAAAGATGGATTATGAGCACTTGAAACCACCCTAACTCACCATTAGTATCCCTCTTGATAGTACGGATTGTCCTATACTCAAATTCAAAAGATAAAATAAATAAACTCCTCCAAGTAGCATAGGCAACCCTTTTTGTAACAAGTTGAGGGGTCTCCAATTAATCTTTTGCACCTGTGATAATAACTTTATGCTGCACAACAAACTCAAAGGCTCATTAGCTCTTTAATTGTGTGGTCAACATCACCAAAACCCTCATAGGGCTTGATTGCACTTACAATCTCCCCCTTTTTGGTAAATGTTGACAACCCAATTAAAGTTTACAATGTAATTTGAAAGACTGAGCTTTTGATGATTTGAGTACAAGTCTCCCCCTCAATGTATGCATGTACCTTTTGAATAGGGAAAAATGTCATAACCGACAATTATATTGCATACATTGTGAGTAAAAGTGACAAGAAAGTTGTACTCAAGTCATCGAGGGGTGCAAAAGAAGTGTAGCAGATAATACGTGATGCATATGCCATGTGAAAACACTCAGAGAGCTATCTGTTAGCAGAGTTCGGAACCTCCGAGAAAGTTTCCGGAACCTCCAGGGGTTGGAGCCTCCGGAAAAATTCTCAGAACCTCCGAGGTCTGCAACAGATACTCCAACAGATAATAATAACACACAGGCAAAACACCAGATAAGACCTAAAAATAGCAGCTAGATGAAGGATAACAACATTCAACACATCTAGCCCTATTACATCCATCACAAGGTTTTAAAGTTTTGCAAATCCCATACCACCATGACCAGATCCTGCTTGCCAACAGAGGCAAGCTAAATGTTTTACAGCAGTTCACCAAATTACCAACAGGAGTTTATGAGAGAAGTTAGCACTCTCATCTCACCAAAAGAACAAAAGAATTTCTGTGGTTAGCAGGCCACCAGAAGGAGCTCCAGGTCTTCAGATGCTTCTCAATCTTCATCTCTCCCCCTTTGTCAACAATTTAACAAAAAGGAAAGAAAAGAAGAGAGGAAGTGAGAACAGAACCTAGAGAAGTCACTCCTCATCACTGAAGTCAGAGTCCTCCTCTTCTGCTTCAGGGACAATTGAAGGATCGGATGGCGACTAGAGAGGGGGGGAGTGAATAGGAGCCGATAAAAATTCTTCCCTTTGGTTGAATTCGGCCTATACCCCAATCGCAACTCCACGAACCCACAAGCACAAACAAGATCCCAAACAGGACTCAAACAACCTCAAAGGAACCACCAAGAAGCCTAGGAACAAATCCCAAACCAATCCAACGCGGAAGCACAACTCAAAAAGCAAGGGTCTTAGGCAATGCGGAAAGCACCGGGCGGACCGTCCGATGTCCGGCGGACCGTCCGCGAGGAGGGCGCGGACCGTCCGCGAGGAGGGCACGGACCGTCCGAAATTGCTACCCGAACCTCCGATCGCACCGAGAAAAACGGACCGTCCGTGAGGGACCCGCGGACCGTCCGCCTCGTCACGGACCGTCCGACACTCTAGTACGGACGGACCGTCCGCAAACTTCATGCACCAAAAACCCACCGATAAAATGGATCGAAAGAGAGGCGCTCAAGAATCCGCAAGAACACGAAGAACAACTGGGCCGTCGAGGCACCTCGCGGACGGTCCGCGGTGACCACGCGGACGGTCCGCGGCTACCTCGCGGACGGTCCACGGTGACCTCGCGGACGGTCCACCGGGTGCGAATCGGCACGGCCCGAGGAACACGAGAAACAACCTCAAACTTCCAATCGATGGATCTCCTAAACCGTTGGACGGATTGACCCCAAATTTTGGGTAGATAAGAAGCGTCACTACGTGAAGCTATGCCCAAAATCTTGGAACCCTAAACCAATCCAATCAACCGGAATTGCAAATCTCGTGCACTCAAATCACAAACCCGAGTTCATCCAATTCTCACCAAATTGAGCCCGATTCCCAGCGTTTGAGGGGTCAAGATCATCACCAAAGGTGCGCAAGGCATCCATCCATGATCCCCTCAAAGAAATGCGGAGCCAAACGTCCTAGAAACAACGAATCGAGCCAAGCACGAAAATAGCACAAAAAGAGCTCCAAAAAAGCAATAAAAGAAACTCGGGAATAGAAAGATTGGCACAAGATTTAGAGGATGAAAACGCTATGAATATCTTGTCCAATCGATTACAAGCCACTCCTAGAAACCAAATCTAAGATGGCAAAAAGCTCCAATCAAAGAGCCACTCTCCCCTCTCTCCCTCTCTCCCAAAGCACTCCAAAATGAAAGAGTACAGCCACCTCTAGCCCAAGAGTTGGCTGAAAATTCAGCCCCCTCCTCCTATATATAGGCCCTCCGGAAAAGACCGAAGTGCCCCTACACTAGGAGTACAACAAAAGCCCTCACAGAGGCGTTTTGGTCAACACATGAAGTTCACCATCGGACGGCCGCGCATCCATCAGGCCTTCACGTCCTCCCGACGCAAGCACCTAGATCATGCCGCGTGTCGCCCGCCTCGAAGCTTCCCGACGCACCCGGATACCGTCTCCGTCACGTCAGGCCCTCGGGCTCGGTTTTGAGGCCCAAACCGAGAAACCCTCCTCCGATGGTTTTGTGGCCAAACCACCAAACCCCGCGTACACGGCTCGGCCTCACCACGCCAAGCGTCGAGCCCGCCAAGCCTTTCACCTCCGGCGCCGGACGGTCTACTCGGTCTTGCCTCGTTCCTTGACTTGGCCACCACCGATGCACCGGCTCCATGTCCACGACTTCGTCTTGCTCTTCTTGCACCATGCGGCTCGCACTTGATCCCGTCGGCCACGGGTCCCTCGAACCAAGCCTACTTGTCTCTCCACTCCTCGGAGGCCCCGCAAGGCTAAGACCTTTCGCGCTGTTCTTCACCCGCACCAACGCAAACCAAGCCGCAACCAACACCGCAATACTAGGCCAAGAGTCGGTCCACACAACGTTGTCAACCACTCCTCACGAGTGCATTGACAACACACCACATAAACAATAAGGTAAATACACAAAATAAAACACACACAACACAACTCAACACTACACACACAAAGCTTCAAACCATCCGGTCAATCACTCATCACACACGAACCAAGGTACTTCTCAACTTGGTTCCTCAATCTCCCCCTTGATGAGTGCATTGACAAAAGAAGGTCAAAAAGCAAATAAGAACTCATTCAAGCGCCACAAAGCCTATAAAAAGCAAACAAAAGGCCACTTGAAGTGAGAAGGGATAAAAGCATGCTCCGACAAATTCCTCTCGAAACCAAAGCAAGAACAAAGGCTAAGCGCAATCAAAGAGACACACTACCAACATGCAATCCCTAAAAGCCATCAAACCAAAATGCTCAACACAAAGTGCCATAAACCTCTTACCAAAACACTTGTCAACCGCTCATCACCATCAAATCAAGGTTCATATCAACTTGATTTTCCAAATTTCTCCCCCTTGAGGAGCGGATTGACAACAAGTGGGCACAAAGAAATGGTTTGAGAGGGCAAAGACCGAACACCTCATCCAAGTGAAAGAAACCACACAAGAGCAAAGAACAAGGTCACTTGGCATGTGAGAAACCACAAAGGCCAACTCAATGTCTCGGTCCCCAAAGACATGGGCAACGGCTCGACACAACCGAGACAAGAATGCATGATCCCTCAAGAAGAGGCACAAAGGGCTCAACACTGATCATGGACAAGCGAAATCACACGATCCCTCAAGAAGAGGCACAAAGGGCTCAACACCAATCATGTGATAATCGAAAACATAAGTCAACCGCCGGCTCCTCAAGAAGAGGCAAAGGGACTCAACACCACCGCACAAGAGCACAAAAATCACAAGCTCCCCCTAAACACATGAACTAGGACCAAAGAGCATACAAAGCTCACCCTAAACTCATGAGATAGAGAAAAGAGCACACCAAGCTCACAAGCTCCCCCTAAACACATGCACTAGGGACAAAGAGCATACAAAGCTCACCCTAAACACACGTGATAGAGTGAAAAGCAACCACCAAAGCACAACTCAGGCAAACAAAGGAGACTCACCAAAGCTCCCCCTACACAAATGCAAGCTCCCCCGAACAAGTGGAGCAAACTCCCAAATTTTAAATGCAGTTTTCGAATTTTTCATTAAGCTCACCTCTTCTCCCCCTTGTTGACAATGTATGAAGCAAGGTGAAAATGCAGAAATGCAAAACAAAGCATATAAACATCTACATGAGCTTCTCAAATAGGCCAAATTTAGTGACAAAGGCTAGAAATGAGACAAAGAGCACATATATGGATCATAACATAGTCAAAGCATTGCCACAAGTAATATATGGAAATATAGGCATGTGACAAAGCAAATTTTCAGATTTGAATAATTATATCAAAAGATGGCTCACTTCAAATGTAAAAGCCTATCCATGTCACACTTGAGCCACAAACATGCATACCATTCAAAGATCATACAAGGATATCCAATTCTCAAAGCAAAAGATCATGGCAAACACCCATAAAGCAAAGCATGTCATGTCAAAGCTCATGAGCCATGTGTCCACTTTGGGGAGACTTCTCCACTGGTGAACATCATGCAACATGTTTTGCACCCATATGTGAAAGATAAGACATTTTAAGCATAAACATGATGGAGAGAGCATTTTTCAAGCATACACACTTCTTTTCAAGATTAAATCATTTCATGGTACATGAAGTGCCTTTGCGGCAAAAAGAAGCTTATGCTCCTCCATGAATGCAACATAGGCTAAACATTCACAATGATATCGGCCTTTGGCCCAAATGCAAGAAAGAGACATCCAAGCACAATCTAAGCATGAAAGGCATATTTAGACCAAAAAGTGACATGGATATACTACTACACATGAGTGGAGCACATTTCATCAAATTTAGTCAAGATTAGCATTTGATTCAAAAAGGCTATCTCACAACACATATATCTCAAATATTCCAAGAGCATAGCCTCACATAGCTATTTCTCCACACACATGACCAATATCTCACAAGTATCCAAAGAAACTCAAATGAGGCATATGGAAGAAGCTCATCATCCTAAAATGCAATACGATACAAATGCAACATAGGTAGATATGTACATCAAAAGGAACATGATATATGACAGGATGCGAGACACAAATGTCAAACCTACCAAAGTCTATACATCATGATATATGATACAAATGCAATGCAGAATGCATAGGGAGACAAGGAACTTGACTTAACACCAATAAAGCTCACGAGGGAACACACCAACCAAGAATCGCTCCAAGCGAGAGAAGAGCCACCAAAGGTCCCAATTGAGTACCATAGAAAAAGTACCAATTGCAAAACCGCAAAGATCCCAATTGAATACCATATAAGGAATATCAATTGGAGGATCACAAAGACTGCCCAAAAAGCCACAACCCTTCTTGGAATCAAATTCCCTATCAAAAGAAGCCAAGCTCCCCCTCAACCAAGGGCAGCTAACAAAGCAAAAACTAGGAAAAGGAAGAGCAAGGAAAAACTCTAAAACCAACCGAAAAGAGGAGCAACAACACAACTCGAAGACAAGGCAAGCCCAAAACTCCAAGGAAAGCTCACAACATGCTACACAATGCATTGATAATATCAATTAACATAAATAGAGCATTGTAACATGATTCCACAAATATGAATAAGCATGGGCAAGCAAGTATGTCAACAAGGTACAACAATAGACCAAAATGATACCAAAGAGTAACATGCCAAACAATATACAAGAACTAAACAAAGACATGATACAAGATCACATGGATCATCCACCAACATATATTACAAAGCTAGCATGACAAGATAGATATGGGGGATAAACATGCTAACAAGAAAGGTACCATTGAGCTAGACAAAAAAAACTATGGATGAACAACATGACATAACCGAGCAATCAACCATAAAGCATGACATGATGTTCATAAATATCACCCACCATAAAATCATACAAAGATAGCAAGATAGATATTCAAGATCACAAAGCTATCATGAACAAGGTGGCTAGCCTACCATGGTTTTCACACAAGCAAGACACAAGTATATACAAGAGAGTACAAGGGGAAAAGAAAACTCACTATACATGTGTACAAAGGCTTTCAAGAGCCATTCAAAACGGTGTGGAGAACCATCATGTCTCCATTGAGCTCATGTTCTCCAACCGCGTCTCCATACCTACACACAAGGAGACAAGAAAGACCGAGCCTTGGATCCCAAAGGGTTAGCAAGCACGTACTTGGGAATCCAAGATTTGGTCACACGGGTAAGTGGTGCACACACACTATCATGTGGGTTAGCATGATGCAAATGCCGGTTGGAATGAAAAGTCTTTCGAACACCCTTGGAACCATGCCTCAAAGAAGTCACTCGCGAGGAAAGTAGAGTGCTACCACAAGCAAAAAGGCAAAGATCCTTCGGGGTCGTAGGAGAAGAACCAACACAAGCACCACGGGAAGCATGTCGCGGACCAACACAAGAAACACTAGAAGCATGTCCACGAGCATGGCCTAACTCACTAGACAGAGTGTCATAAAACCCATCCATAAATCGTGCCTTCTTAGGCTCACAAGTGTTCATGCCATGAGAAGGGCTATGAACAACCAAAGGCCTAGAGGCACCTCCTCGCCGTATTCTCCTTGCCCGGCGGTAGCAAAAGCTCTCTTGATGCCCATCCTTCCCACAGTGAGAGCAATGGTACAAAGGCCTATCGAGAGGCACGGTCGAGTAGATGAATTACCATTCTCTTGTAAGTGGGAAGTCCCTTGGGACTTAGAGCATGAAGCATCAACCCCAACATCCAACTTGGTGCCCACATTAGAATCACACGTGCCATGAGACAAGGCTACGTGGCTTCTTAAAAGCTTTAGCACGCACACGTCGCTCGTGCTTGACACGACGAAAGCAAAACTCAACGGTATGCCCATCCTTCTTGCAAAAGGTGCATTGGAACCTCGGCTTGGGAGTATGAGTTCCAAATATGTGGGAGGCACCCTTTCCATTCAAATCACCTTGGGCAACACCGGAAGAAGCAACAAGCTTAGGAGTAGCTATGGGAGAGCTATCCAAAGCACTAGCACACTTACTAGCATTCAAAGACTCACACTCAAGAGAAGAAGTCGACTCCGGTTTAGAAGAAGCAAATTTAGAAGCATCAACATCGGAGTGACAAGAGAAGTGAGAATCCAAACCCTTGGCACAAAGACTCTTGCACCTTGTGCGCAAAACCTCATTTTGAGACTTGAGGCGCTCACAAGTACCACATGTCATATTCCTCAAATTATTGATTTCTTCTTCAATGCATTTAGCATATGTGGTACGCAAGAGTTCATTTTCTTTCTCAAGGTTGGCACTCATCTCATCATGCTCAACCAACTTAGCGCTCATATCCTCGCGCATCTTTTTCAAAGCCAAAACTTCACTTTCCAAATCAATGCATGAGGTGCAAACGAAATCACATGAACAAGCAACATCATTTACATCTCGCAAAGCATTATCATCATTGCAAGAAGTATGGCAAGCATCCTCAACCAGCAACAAAGAACACTTGCTACAAGGCATGGATTTCATATCACAAATTTCAGCCCTAGCATGCTCAAGTTCATCTACACATGTGGTGTGAGTCAATTTTAGTTCATTAATTTCAGCAAGCAAAGACTCACAAGAAACACATGGTAGAGAAGCACTTGACTCTAACAAAGCAATCTTACTCCTAGCCATATCAAGTTCATCATTCAAAACAACACAAGAGTTGCAAGGCATAGAAGCATTGGATTTCAACAAGTCAATTTCAGATTGCAAGTTAGCAAGAGATGATCTCAATTCATCATTCTCAAAATCAAGATTGTCGCATGCTCTTCTAAAAGCTTCAACATGCATTTTGCGCCAACTAACTTCATATTTTAATTTCTCATTTTCAGCACACAAGGCATCGCAAGATTTGCAAGGCAAAGAAGCTTTGAAATTTAACACCTTGATTTCAGATTTCAAGCATGCAATGGAAGCAATCAAAGCATCATTTTTAGCATGCATGGTGTTACAAGAAGTGCAAGAATTCAAAGCACGAGACCTCCAATGAGCCATACCACATTTCAACCTAGTAAGAGAGCATTTCATCTTCTCATTCTTCCTACGCAAGGCATCACACAAATCTATGTTTCTCCTATGCAAGTCTCCACAATCACACTCACAATCATCCAACCTATTGCATAGGATCAAGATAGCTTTGGCAAGTGTACCTTGGTTCATGCCTCCTAGCTTGTGGTAGAGCTTGCCTTTCTTGATGTCACCATCTCGATAGTCCTCGATGAGAGATATCATCTCCTCCACTTCGGCTTCCGCCTCAACCTCCATACTCCTCCTGCTCAAAGAATCACAAGGAGAAGAACTTGGTGCCATAAACAAAGTACCGGTTAGGATTAGCCGAAACCAAGCTCAAGGAACAAGCAACGATGCAAAGAAAGCACTCAAAAAGCCTCAATTCTCTAACAACTACTGACGAGTTCAATAGAAAAGGATCTTATCTTTTTCCCAAAATTTTACCACTGAACAAGGAGCACCAAAGATAGAGGCACAAAAAATTTCAGCTCAAGATAAGGTGAAATGAAGCCTAGAGAAAATCCAGAAGAAACAAGACAAAGCCGCAAGAGACATAAATGAGGATTTTTCAATTATCTTCTTGATTTTTTCTGAATTTTTGAAGACCCAGATCATTTTGGATCACCTACAAATGGAGTCACGAAACCGCTGTAAAAATTTGAGCCAAAACGGAGCAACGAGCGAAAAGTTATGCCCGTTTTACTGAAGGTACCTCAAGTTATGGTTTTCCAAGGGCACAACTCCAAATCGTCGGACTCAAAACGTGCAAACCAAGGTCGCAAGCAAAAGCACCTCTTTCCTCTAGTCACCCTATGGATTCAAGACTTGTTAGAGCCAAAAGAATCCACAACCGGCTCTGATACCAATTGAAGGATCGGATGGCGACTAGAGAGGGGGGGGAGTGAATAGGAGCCGATAAAAATTCTTCCCTTTGGTTGAATTCGGCCTATACCCCAATCGCAACTCCACGAACCCACAAGCACAAACAAGATCCCAAACGGGACTCAAACAACCTCAAAGGAACCACCAAGAAGCCTAGGAACAAATCCCAAACCAATCCAACGCGGAAGCACAACTCAAAAAGCAAGGGTCTTAGGCAATCTGGAAAGCACCAGGCGGACCGTCCGCAGTGTCCGGCGGGGACCGTCCGCGAGGAGGGCGCGGACCGTCCGCGAGGAGGGCACGGACCGTCCGAAATTGCTACCCGAACCTCCGATCGCCCGAGAAAAATGGACCGTCCGTGAGGGACCCGCGGACCGTCCGCCTCGTCACGGACCGTCCGACACTCTAGTACGGACCGTCCGCAAACTTCATGCACCAAAAACCCACCGATAAAATGGATCGAAAGAGAGGCGCTCAAGAATCCGCAAGAACACGAAGAACGGCCGGGGCTGTCAGGCACCTCATGGACGGTCCGCGGTGACCACGCGGACGGTCCGCGGCTACCTCGCGGACGGTCCACGGTGACCTCGCGGACGGTCCACCAGGTGCGAATTAGCACAGCCGAGGAACACGAGAAACAACCTCAAACTTCCAATCGATGGATCTCCTAAACCGTTGGACGGATTGACCCCAAATTTTGGGTAGATAAGAAGCGTCACTACGTGAAGCTATGCCCAAAATCTTGGAACCCTAAACTAATCCAATCAACCGGAATTGCAAATCTCGTGCACTCAAATCACAAACCCGAGTTCATCCAATTCTCACCAAATTGAGCCCGATTCCCAGCGTTTGAGGGGTCAAGATCATCACCAAAGGTGCGCAAGGCATCCATCCATGATCCCCTCAAAGAAATCCGGAGCCAAACGTCCTAGAAACAACGAATCGAGCCAAGCACGAAAATAGCACAAAAAGAGCTCCAAAAAAGCAATAAAAGAAACTCGGGAATAGAAAGATTGGCACAAGATTTAGAGGATGAAAACGCTATGAATATCTTGTCCAATCGATTACAAGCCACTCCTAGAAACCAAATCTAAGATGGCAAAAAGCTCCAATCAAAGAGCCACTCTCCCCTCTCTCCCTCTCTCCCAAAGCACTCCAAAATGAAAGAGTACAGACCACCTCTAGCCCAAGAGTTGGCTGAAAATTCAGCCCCCTCCTCCTATATATAGGCCCTCCGGAAAAGACCGAAGTGCCCCTACACTAGGAGTACAACACAAGCCCTCACGGGGGCGTTTTGGTCAACACATGAAGTTCACCATCGGACGGCCGCGCATCCATCAGGCCTTCACGTCCTCCCGACGCAAGCACCTAGATCATGCCGCGTGTCGCCCGCCTCGAAGCTTCCCGACGCACCCGGATACCGTCTCCGTCACGTCAGGCCCTCGGGCTCGGTTTTGAGGCCCAAACCGAGAAACCCTCCTCCGATGGTTTTGTGGCCAAACCACCAAACCCCGCGTACACGGCCCGGCCTCACCACGCCAAGCGTCGAGCCCGCCAAGCCTTTCACCTCCGGCGCCGGACGGTCTACTCGTCTTGCCTCGTTCCTTGACTTGGCCACCACCGATGCACCGGCTCCATGTCCACGACTTCGTCTTGCTCTTCTTGCACCATGCGGCTCGCACTTGATCCCGTCGGCCACCGGGTCCCTCGAACCAAGCCTACTTGTCTCTCCACTCCTCGGAGGCCCCGCAAGGCTAAGACCTTTCGCGCTCGTTCTTCACCGCACCAACGCAAACCAAGCCGCAACCAACACCTGCAATACTAGGCCAAGAGTCAGTCCACACAACGTTGTCAACCACTCCTCACGAGTGCATTGACAACACACCACATAAACAATAAGGTAAATACACAAAATAAAACACACACAACACAACTCAACACTACACACACAAAGCTTCAAACCATCCGGTCAATCACTCATCACACACGAACCAAGGTACTTCTCAACTTGGTTCCTCAACAGTGCTGTCGGAGCCAAGGTCAGAGCCAGATGATGACAGATCTATGGGTCTTCTGACAGGCCTCCCAGCAGCGGCCTTTCTCCTGAGTCTTGTACCAGATGAGGACCCCATTGCCTTCTTGCCAGCAGCCTCTTTCCTCGGCTGGCCATTTTAGCACCAAGTGGTTCTTCATCTTCTTCATCGCAGCAAAGTGGGCGAAGCAGGAGTATCCTCGGCCATGGGAGTAGCGGGCTCCTTCTCACCCTCATCCTCAGCTGGTAGTGTACTGCGGGAAAGTCGGGGAAGAGAGGAGGTGGATGGTGCATGGCATCGAAGGACGGCCCCGGTGCTTTAGCAATCGTTCATGTCTTCCCTCGGCTCAAAAGCCGATGGGAAGTCCATCTGCGGTACCTCCGGGTGTCCCTAACCATCCCTCTCGGCTTGTGCGGACCGGCAAGCATGGGAGCCTTGCTCGGGTCCTTCTTCTCCTACCGCCTTGGACCAGATCGGGATGGCTTGGTGCTGGCCTTCTTAAGGATATGCTCTTCCACAATGTCTTGCTTCTTCGATGCGCCACCGCTTGACTTGATAGGATGCATGCTCAACATCTTTCTTGTAGCCGACCCCCGAAACCATCTCTATCATGTACATAAGATAAGGGGCATAGGGCAGGTTGCACTTCCCACTCTCTGTCACTTCTACCAGGTTGTACCAAATAAATCTGCTCACAGAGAATGGCCTAGCTCCAGGAAGCAGCCTAGCCAGCAGGTTTGGTGCAAACCTCCTAAGACTTGTTGAGTCACTGCCCCCTTTTGGGTATATGGTTTCCCTGAACATATTATTGAGCACATAGAACACTGATTTCAGAGCAGTGGTGGAGCCATCAGCCAGCTCCTCATACTCATAAGCTGCAGCAATTTTGTTGGGGTTCATGTGGGCCTCAAAATGAATAATATCAGCTTCCCTGTCCTCCTTGCTGAACCCAAACAACCTAGCAAAAGTGAGGAAATCTATTTTGTAATGCACTCCTTCTGTCATCCAGTGGATGGTCTCCTTGTTGTCTTCATGGAAGAATGTGGCATGAAACTGAGCTAAAACCTCTATGTTCCAATCATATTTGAAACTCATGATGTCCCTCATCCTATATTTGTCAACCAAATCCAGCACCTCCTCCTTGACAGGTTCCTCTGCTGCCTCCAAATGGGTGAAATCTATCCACTTCATCTTGATTAACTTCATCTTGGTGTTGAGGACAGTTTCATAGAATTTGAAGTGGAAGACGGACCAAAATCGTAATCAATAGCCGCCATCTTGGGGTTCACATAGGGATTTTCCTCTCTTGCTTTCTTGACCAAGAATCCAGCTCCATCATAGTTGGTGTGCTCAATATACACAGAGTTGTCATATTTGGTTGGAGGATGCCTTTTGAGTAGCCCCTTGTGGTACTTGAGATAGGTTGAGTCTATCTCTCCTAGGGGCATGTCATCTTCTAGCTCTATAGGGATGGTCTTGCCTTCAGTCCCTCCATTGTCATCCACATGAGCAGTAGACCCAGAGCCTCTGCCTCCTGATAAACTGCCACCTCTGCCCCTCCTAGGAGTGGCCTTTCCTCTGCTGCCACTGCCCCCTGCTGTTGCTCTTGCTGCTAACTTGAAAGCCCTCTCACCAGCAGGTGTCTCAAAAGGAGGCCTCTGCCTCTTGGTGTATGTCTTGTCAACAGGAGTGCCAGACATCTGTTAGAGAGACATGTGAGCAGCAGATAAGAGTGGGATTAGGACTGATAATGATAGAGGAACAAGATTAGCATGATGTTCAATTGATTTCTTTTCAGTGGAATTTTGAATCACAGTCTGTCACTTGTCAGTACAGACATCGGAACCTCCGAGAAAGTTTCCGGAACCTCCAGAGGTTGGAGCTTCGGAAAAATTCTCGAGAACCTCCGAAGTCGGTGTGCGACGGAGGACGATTCGTTGATTCAACTTTCAACCGAATTTTGATCAATAAAGCAAGCATGACTCAATTTAGCTAGGACAAGAGAAAAAGGATGTTACAGGTGAAGTGAAGTTCGGTGGAACTTTGAATCAAGGTCGACTTACGGTGGGTTACGGGGTTCGGAACCTCCGAGAATTTTCTCGGAACCTCCGAGCCTCTCGTCAACCTTCTGCATTCTCACATTTGATTCAACTTTCAACTGAACCTAGCTCTACTTGCAACACAGGCATTCAGGAACAGGATAGATAGGCAACATTCTACAGATTCCAAGATTTAGAACCCTAACAGCAAGTAGATCTAGAAATTTAGGGTTAGGGTTAGGATACGGCCTCTGATTACCTTGATTGGGATCAAGGAGAAGGAAGATGAAGATCTTCAACACTTGTACACGCCAGGGAATCAACAGGAACGGGTGCGGATTTGAGCCTTCTTCTTCTTCTCCGTACAGGAACCGAGCGAGCCCTTTCTTGGCACTCTCCAGCGACGACCCACGAACAAGGGAGGAGGTTCGGCTTCGCGCGGGTAGCCCGCACGCGGTGTGGTCACCGGCAGCGAGGGAAGCGGCGGCGGTGAGGCGGTGGAGATGGATGGGTGTTGCGGTTTCGCGTCGGGAGAGAGAGAAGGAGAAACGGTGAAAATGGATCTGAGTGTTTGACCGCGGTGAAGGGGAAGACTGGTTTACCCTAGGTAAAGGAATATCCTTCGAAGATTCTTTATTCCCTTTAACTCCCCTTCGGTTGAGACTGAGCGCTAAGTCTGTAAAGATTGGAGCTTCCGAAGATTTTCTCGGAACTTCGAGGCCGGAGCCTCCAAGGATTTTCTCGGAGCTTCCGAAAAATTAAATTCCGAGACGACTAGCTTCTACTCCTTTTGAGATTTTGAACTTTCTATCAGCTGAGATTCTTAGGTCATGGTACCCTTGACTCAAGTGGCTAGAAAACAAGCAATCACACACACAACTATAGCCACTTAAGACAAGTTAGGGATAAGCAAATAGATTTTGAAAAACCTTTAAGATAGAGTTTTCATACACATTTTTTCAAACAAAATTTTTTTTTGGAGAAAACTAACAGATTGAAGCAAACAAATATGACATGCTAGAGATCAAACCACGCAACGAGAATCAAGAATATTTAGTTCATTCCTTAAACTACAAAACCTTGACTCATCGAGAGGTTTAGTGAAGATATCGGCTAGTTGCTTGTCGGTGCTCACATGACTTAAAACGATATCTCCTTTGGCTTCGTGGTCTCTCAAGAAGTGATGACGGATGTCTATATGTTTTGTGCGAGAATGGCTTACGGGGTTGTTTGCAAGCTTTATGGCACTTTCATTGTCACACAAAAGTGGGATATGGGAAAAATGACATCCGTAATCTTTTAAGGTTTGCTTCATCCAAAGTAGTTGAGCACAACATGCGCCGGCTGCAACATACTCGGCCTCGGCGGTGGAAAGGGCTGCGAGTTTTGCTTTTTAGAACTCCAAGACACTAGAGACCTACCAAGGAATTGGCAAGTCCCCGATGTACTCTTTCTATCTACTTTACAACCGGCATAATCGGAATCCGAATAGCCAAGTAGATCGAAAGTGGAGCCCTTAGGATACCACAAGCCAAGGTTAGGGGTATGCACTAGATATCTCAAGATTCTCTTTACGGCCATGAGATGGCACTCTTTCGGGTTAGCTTGAAATCTAGCACACATGCACACACTAAGCATAATATCCGGCCTAGATGCACATAAGTAAAGAAGAGAGCCGATCATGGAGCGATATACCTTTTGATCCACGGATTTCCCTTCTTCATTGAGGTCCATGTGTCCATTGGTAGGCATTGGAGTCTTGATGGGCTTTGCCTTGTCCATGTCAAATTTCTTTAACATATCCCTTGTATACTTGGTTTGACATATGAACGTCCCTTCTTTAGCTTGTTTGATTTGAAATCCAAGAAAGAACTTGAGCTCACCCATCATGGACATCTCAAACCTCTTTGTCATCACCCTACTAAACTCTTCACGAAAGTTTCATTAGTACTACCAAATATTATGTCATCGACATATATTTGGCACACAAAAATATGACCATCAACTTTTCTAGTAAAGAGAGTAGCATCGGCTTTGCCTATCTCAAAGCCTTGCTTAAGCAAGAAATCCTTAAGGCATTCATACCATGCTCTTGGTGCTTGCTTTAGCCCATAGAGCGCCTTATGGAGTTTGTAGACATGATTAGGACGCTTGGGATCTTCAAAACCCGGTGGTTGCTTAACATATACTTCTTCGGAGAGTGGTCCATTGAGAAATGCACTTTTAACATCCATTTGATAGAGCTTGAAGTCATGATGGGCAGCGAAAGCTAGTAGAAACCGAATTGCTTCAAGTCTTGCTACCGGTGCATATGTTTCTCCAAAGTCTAGCCCTTCAACTTGGGTGTATCCTTGAGCAACCAATCTTGCTTTGTTCCTAGTCACAACGCCAAACTCATCTTGCTTGTTCCGAAAGACCCATTTGGTGCCAATGATATTTGTATTTGGTCTCTCTACCAACTCCCACACTTGGTTTCTTTCAAAGTTGTTCAACTCCTCTTGCATAGCCATCACCCAATCCGGATCCTCGAGAGCTTGCTCTACCTTGGTTGGTTCAAGAGAGGAAACAAACGAGTAAAATGCACAAAAATTCTTAAGACGAGAACGCGTTGTTACCCCTCTCCTTATGCTCCCAAGAATATTGTCAACGGGATGATCCCGTTGAATGACTTGATGTACACGAGGATGTGATGGTCCAAGAGGTTGGTGTAGAGGTTGATCTTCATCATCTTCATCAGCTTGGGGCTCAGATGTACTTGCTTGGACATCCCCTTGCTGATCGATCCGTCGGTTCGGCTTGTCTTGTTGTGTTGAACTTCCGGACCCGGAACCTCCGGAGAATTTCTCGAGAGGTTGGATTCCGGTGTCGGTTCCGGAACCTCCGAAGAAATTCTCGGAACCTCCGAAGTCCGCACTTGCTCCCGAACCGGTGGCTTCGGCCCTTCGAGTGGTGTTGAGGCTTGTGCTTGGTTTTCATCTTCCTCTTGTGCCTCAACTGGTCTAACATCACCTATGGCCAAATGCTTGATTGCTTCACAAGATGGCTTCTCTTTACCTACAACATTCAAATCAACTTGCTCCACTTGAGAGCCATTAGATTCATCAAAGGTCAAATCTACCGTGACTTCAATCCTCCCGGTGGTTAGATTGAAGACTCGATAAGCATGCTCATTTGGACCATAACCAAGAAGAAATCCTTCGTCAACCTTTGGTGCAAACTTAGAGGTTCGGGGCCTCTTGTTTAGAATGAAACATTTGCACCCAAACACTCTAAAGTAAGACACCTTGGGCTTTTTACCGGTAATAAGCTCATAGGAGGTCTTCTTGTGAAACTTGTGAAGATAGAGGCGGTTGATTGCATGGCAAGCCGTGTTGATAGCTTCGGCCCAAAAGATGTCTTGAGTCTTGTACTCATCCAACATGGTTCTTGCCATCTCGATAAGAGTTCTATTCTTCCTCTCAACCACCCCATTTTGTTGAGGGGTATAAGGTGCTGAAAATTCATGCTTTATACCCTCTTCGTCAAGGAATTCTTCAACATAGGTGTTCCGGAACTCCGAGCCATTATCACTTCTCACTTTCTTGATTGGTAGCCCGAATTCCCTTTGTGCTCTTCTAATGAAGGTCTTCACCTTTCCTTGCACTTCACTCTTGTCAAACACAAAGAACACCCACGTGAAGCGAGAATAATCATCAACAATAACCAAGCCATATTTGTTACCGCCAATACTTATGTAGGCCACCGGTCCAAATAGATCCATGTGGATGAGCTCCAATGGGCTTGAAGTAGTGAGGATGCTATTTGGTGGGTGAGGTGCTCCTACTTGCTTTCCGGCTTGGCATGCTTTGCAAATCCTATCTTTCTCAAAATGTACATTTGTTAGTCCAAGGATGTGTTCATCTTTCAAAAGTTTGGCCAAGTTCCTCATGCCAACATGGGCTAGACGGCGATGCCAAAGCCAACCCATGCTAGATTTTGCCACTAGACAAGTCTTGGGAGAAACTTTACTTTTGTTGAGATCAACTAGGTAAAGCCTCCCCCTCAAGCGACCCGTGAGGACAATAGAGGAATCCTCCCTTTTTATGATGGACACATCCTTATCCGTGAAGTGGCAATCAAAACCAATCTCACTAAGTTGTGAAACTGATAATAGATTGTAACCTAACGGATCAACATGAAGAACATTTGTAATTGAGTAATTTTGAGATATAGGGATATCACCTACACCGATGACTTCTCCTTTAGTATCCCCTCCATATGCAATGGTTTCCCTTGGTCCTTCCAAATGGAGATAGGATGAGAACATACTCTTTTCTCCGGTCATATGATGTGTACATCCGCTGTCAAGCACCCAACTTGAACCACCGGAGGAGTATGCCTACAAAACAATTTAGTTCCTTCTTTTAGGTCCCCAATTTGACTTGGGGCCTTCCACGTTAGCAACCAAAACTTTTGGAACCCATAGTGATCTTTTCACATATATGTTGGACTCATTTCCAACATACGTGGCAACAACTTTACCAACATTGTTGCGTCTCAACACATAGCTAGGAGGTATGTCTCTAGATGCATGGGCTTTGCTTTTGTTGGGACTCAAGTTTCTTCTAGGCACCATTGGATGATTTTCAACCTGCATACAAGTGTTAGAGGCCCTGGAACCTTGCTTGCTTCGAGTTTTACTCCTTTTCTTTGTCCTGTCTTTGCAGTTCCGGAACTTCCGAGAATTTTCTCGGAACCTCCGAGTTGGATTTGTCCGAGGCGCTCGGGGGCTTCCGGACTCGGAACCTCCGAGCTTGGAGGTCGGAACCTCCGGGTCGGGGAGAACGAGAAATCCGAACTCTTGAATTCAAGGCATTCTTTTTCCTTGATGATTTTTCTTTCATTGGTCTTGCCACCTTCAATATATCCAAAGCTCGGATTCTTGCTTTTCTCTAACACTTTCCTCTTGGTGAATCTTGGCCTTTTGTTTTCTTCACCCATGCACCCTCTAGCTATGATTGAGTTCAACCTAGCAACTTCTTTCTTTAAAGCTTCCATGTTAGCAAGGTTAGTGGCATAAGATTCAATATCAATATTATAACATCTATCACAGCCCTTGCTAGTAGAAGCACTAGAGTTGCCTTTTACCTTCGAGGGATGTGAGGTGCTACTCCAAAGGAGGCTATATTGCTCCTCAAGCTCTTCATTCCTCAACTTGAGAGAATTACATTGAGCTTGAGTGACAGTAAGGTCCTCCTTGAGAGTAGCTATGACACTCTTTGCTTGATTGATTTCCAAGCGCAAAGTCTCAATCTCACTTCTATCGGAGATAATGGTGTCTTGGCTTTTCTCTAGTTCTACTATTAACTTAGCCATAAAATCCCTAGATTGCTCATCCATTTTACGAACAAGTTGGTTAGCTTCTTCATCACTAGAGTCCATTTCCGACTCATCACTAGGTTGAGGAAAGGGTTTTGGGGCAGTTTTTACCTTCTCACCCTTGGCCATGAGACAATGAATGGAAGTGCTCTCTTCATCATCGGTCAAATTGTTGAACAATCTTGAGGCGGAGGGAAGCTTCTTGATAGCCACGGTTGCAACTTTCTTCCCTTCCTCTTCACTAGAGCTTTCATCCCCGGAGTTCCATTCATGACCAATGTGGGCTTCACCACCATAGTGTCTTCTCTTGTAATGTGGCTTTTGATCTTTCTTGTAGCTCCCTTTACCCTTGTCAATTCTGTTTTCTTTCTTCTCATTAGGACAGTCAGCAATAAAGTGCTCGGTACTTCCACAATTGTAACAAGTTCTCTTTTTCTTGTTGGGAAACTTCCTCTTGGTAAACTTGTACCCTTGCTTCTTCAACCCTCTCTTGTAGGTCTTCATAAACAAGGCCATGTCTCCAATCTCAACATGAGAACCTTCATCTTCATCTTCGCTTGAATCACTTGTGGAGCTCACTACTTCCATCCTTTTGGACTTTGACTTGAGAGGCTTGGAAGAAGTGGTGTGCTTGGATGAGGAGGAGGGTTTGCTTGACTTGTGAGAGTGGAGAGCCACCTCTTTAACCTTCAAGTTGTTTAACTTAGCCTCCAACTCCCCAATCTTCTTTCTATGTTGAATTTCCTTGTCCATGAGCTCATGTGTGAGAATTCTACCAAGAACATCATTTGGAGAGAGTTCCTCAAATCTTTTCTTCTCTCTAATCAAGGTGACTAGAGTAGGATTCCTTGGTGCAAAAGCTTCCAACATCACCTTCACAACAAAGTGGTCATCTATCTCATCACCACCTAGACCTCTTATCTTTCCAACAATGACCATCAACCTATCAAACATCTCTTGTGCCCCCTCTCCATCAAAGATAGTAAATCTATTAAGCTCGGCCATCAATATGTTGATCTTGGATTTCTTGACCTTGTCAACACCCTCATGTGCAATGTGGAGAATGTCCCAAATCTCCTTGGCAATCTCAAGTCCACTAACACGGTTATACTCTTGGGCATTCAAGGCACTAAGGAGTATGCTTGTAGCTTGACCATTCCTTCTAATGTTGCGTCGGTCAATTGGAGTGAGGTTCCTAAAATCTTTGGGATCTTCAAAACCTACACACACAATATTCCACAATTCCAAGCTTAAGCCAATTAAATAAGCTTTCATCATATGCTTCCATTTAGCAAAATTAGTCCCATTGAATTGGGGTAATTTGCCAAGGGGAATAGTCACTTCATCCTTGGATTTGACATCCAAAGAATCATAGTTAAAGGATACGCTTTTGTAGTCGTTCTTTGCTTTAGACTTTGACTTTGGCTTGATTGTTCGCTTGGGAATTCTTGTGCCGTAGTACTCATCATCATCATCTCCATTCTCACTAGATGAGGACGACGATGAGGATGATGAGGATGGTGATGGAGATGGTGAAGGTGTTCTTTTTCTTCTTTTCTTCTCTTCTTTCTTTCTCTTCTTCTTCTTTTCTTGCTTGCTGTCTTCTTTCCTCTTTTCTTCCTCTTCTTCCTTTTTCTTGTTCTCTTTCTTGCTTTTCTTGCTTCCATCTTTTGAGCTTTCCTTCACTGACCTTTTTAAGCTTTTCAAACTTCTCTTGAGTTGATGTATCGCCCACTTCCGAGGCATCACTTTCGGCCCTCGCTTGGTATGTCTTCAAACTGTTCTTCTTCGTGCTTGTCATCATCACTTGCCATATCCTCACACGGTTAGGTGTTTACGAGGATGACCCGCTCGATACCAATTGAAAGGATCGAGGCAATGTGGCCTAGAGGGGGGGGGTGAATAGGCTCCGCACACGAATTTAAACTTTTTCTGCGAAAACAGTGTCAGACCTCGGAACCTCCGAGATTATTCTCGGAACCTCCGAACGAGGCAGCCTCCGAGAATAAACTCAGAACTTCCGACGGCTGTAAGAACAGAGCACAAATAACAATAGCTGCAAGAAACTTGATGGAAACCAGATCTACTAAATTCTAAGAGGTACTTAGGACCTAGCAAGAGGATTTCTAAGCAAAGTACAAGCTAGCAAGGCACCACAAAGTAGATCGGGAGCAAACCCTAATAGATCTAGTCAAGCACAAGCATGAACAAGTAAGTAAATGAGAACACGCATGAGACAAAGATTTATCCCGTGGTTCAGCTCGCCACAAAGGCTTGCTTACGTCCACGTTGTTGAGGAGGCCACCAAAGGCTCGGACCACAAAGGTCAACTCCTCTCTCACACCTATCACTTTGGGTAATAGGTGGATGCTTTCCACTAGAATCACAAGGGGTAATACAAACACCTTGGAGCTTCCACAAATCGGTTTGGGGAGCTTCCAAGAACCTCTATCCGTCTAGGAGCAAAGCTCCAAGAGTAATAGATCCACCAAGCTTGCTAGGGTTCTTCCAAGTGCTCAAGTACCAAGGGAGAAAGGATTGGCTCACTAACTCACTTCAAGAAACCACTCCCAATCAATGCTAGGCAAGGATTTGGAAGAGAGTAGGTTAGGAGTGAATGCAAGGTGAGAGAAACAGTGAGGAACGGCGTTCTGCACCAGAGGAGGAAGAAGATAACCGTTGGGGAACTGTGGGGTATAAATACCCCCAGATCCAGAACATTAACGGCTATATTCCAGAGTTCGGAACCTCCGAGAAAAATCTCGGAACTTTCGACTTTTGAAAACTCTGCAGATTGTAGCACGTATGGTCGGAACCTCCGAGAAAATCTTCGGAACCCCCGAACAGCAATCAGCAGAAGCAAAACAGCTGCAGGTTACTTCCCTTGGGGTGAGGATTAAGGTTTTGGAAAGATGGATTATGAGCACTTGAAACCACCCTAACTCACCATTAGTATCCCTCTTGATAGTACGGATTGTCCTATACTCAAATTCAAAAGATAAAATAAATAAACTCCTCCAAGTAGCATAGGCAACCCTTTTTGTAACAAGTTGAGGGGTCTCCAATTAATCTTTTGCACCTGTGATAATAACTTTATGCTGCACAACAAACTCAAAGGCTCATTAGCTCTTTAATTGTGTGGTCAACATCACCAAAACCCTCATAGGGCTTGATTGCACTTACAACCACCCCATTTTGTTGAGGGGTATAAGGAGCTGAAAATTCATACTTGGTGCCCTCTTCATCAAGAAACTCTTCAACATTTGTGTTCCAGAATTCCGACCTATTGTCACTCCTTACTTTCTTGATAGGTAGCTCAAACTCCCTTTGTTCTCTTCTTATGAAAGTCTTCACTTTTCCTTGTACCTCACTTTTATCAAACACAAAGAACACCCACGTGAAGCGAGAATAATCATCAACAATAACCAAGCCATATTTGTTACCACCAATACTTATGTAGGCCACCGGTCCAAATGGATCCATGTGAATGAGCTCCAATGGGCTTGATGTAGTATTTGGTGGGTGAGGTGATCCTACTTGCTTTCTATCTTGGCATGCTTTGCATATCCTATCTTTCTCAAAATGTACATTTGTTTGTCCAAGGATGTGTTCATCTTTCAAAAGTTTGGCGAAGTTCCTCATGCCAACATGAGCTAGTCGGCGATGCCATAGCCAACCCATGCTAGATTTTGCCACTAAACAAGTCTTGGGAGAAACCTTACTTTTGTTGAGATCAACTAGGTAAAGCCTCCCCCTCAAGCGACCCATAAGGACAATAAAGGAATCCTCACTTCTTATGATGGACCCACCCTTATTCGAAAAGTGACAATCAAAACCAATCTCACTAAGTTGTGAAACCGATAATAGATTGTAACCCAACAGATCAACATGAAGAACATTTGTAATTGAATATTTTTGAGAGATAGGGATATCACGTACACCGATGACTTCTCCTTTTGTATCCCCTCCATAAACAATAGTTTCTTTTGGTCCTTCCAAATGGAGGTAGGATGAGAACATACTCCTTTCTCTGGTCATATGATGTATACATCCGCTGTCAAGCACCCAACTTGATCCACCAGAGGAGTATGCCCACAAAACAATTTAGTTTCTTCTTTTAGGTCCCCAATTGGTCCCCAATTTGACTTGGGGCCTCCACGTTAGCAACCAAAACTTTAGGAACCCATAGTGACCTTTTCACATATATGTTAGACTCATTTCCAACATACGTGGCAACAACTTTACCAAGATTGTTGCGTCTCAACACATAGCTAGGGGGTATGTCTCTAGATGCATGAGCCTTGTTCTTGTTGGGGGACAAATTCCTTCTAGGCATGGTTGGATGGTTTTGGATCTACAGACGAGTGTTAGATGTCTTGTAAACATGTTGGTGCTAAGCCTTGCCTTTCTTCTTGGTTCTGTCCTTACAGACCCCGGAACCTCCGAAAATTTTCCGGAACCTCCGGGTTCTCCTGTCTGTGTGACTCGAGGCTTCCAGACTCCGGAACCTCCGGGTTTTGACCTCGGAACCTCTGGATTGTGGGCAGATGGCATGTACTCATCTTCCTTGAGCTCACCATTGCTCACAAACTTGATAGGCCTTTGATAATGTCCCTTTGTCCAGTCCTCCCATTTCTATGATGACCAAGTCCACCCAAGTTTCCAGGCATTTTACCTTCCTTGAATTTTACCCTTTCATTCATGCATCCCCTTGCTATGATTGAGTTGAGCCTAGATATTTACTTTTTCATAGCTTCCATGTTAGCAAGGTTAGTGGCATAGGATTCAAGATCAATATTACAGCAGCTATCATAGCCCTTACTAGTAGAAGCACTAGGGTCACCCTTTACCTTCGAAGGATGTGAGGTGCTACTCCAAAGGAGGCTATATTGCTCCTCAAGCTCTTCATTCCCCGACTTGAGAGAATTACATTGAGCTTGAGAGGTAGGAAGGTCTTCCTTGAGAGTAGCTATGACACTCTCCGCTTGGCTAACTTCCAAACATAAAGCCTCAAGCTCACTTCTTTCGGATGTAAGAATGTCATGAGTTTTCTCTAGTTCTACTACTAGCTTAGCCATTAAGTCTCTAGATTGCTTATCCATTTCATCACTAGATTCATCACTAGAGTCCATTTCTGACTCATCACTAGGTGGAGGAGAGGGTTTTGAGCTGATTTTTACCTTCTCACCCTTGGCCATGAAGCAATGAATGGATGGACTCTCTTCATCATCGGTCAAGTTGTTGAACAACCTTGAGGTGGAGGGAAGCTTCTTGATAGCCACAGTTGCAACCTTCTTCCTTTCTCCTTCACTAGAGCTCTCATATTCAGAATTCCATTTATGACCAATATGAGCTTCTCCACTATAGTTTTTTCTCTTGTGATGTGGTTTTTGATCTTTCTTGTAGCTTCCCTTGCCCTTGTCATTCTTGTTTTCTCTCTTCTCATTAGGTCAATCCACAATGAAGTGCTCGGTGCTTCCACAATTGTAGCAAGTTCTCTTTTTCTTGTTAGGGAACTTCCTCTTGGCAAACTTGTAACCTTGCTTCTTCAAGCCTCTTTTATATGTCTTTATGAATAAAGCCATATCCCCAATTTCAATATGAGAGCTTCCATCTTCATCTTCAGTTGAGTCACTTGTAGAGCTCTCTACTTCCACTTTCTTTGATTTTGACTTGGAGGGCTTGGATGAAGTAGAGTGCTTGGATGAAGTAGTAGGCTTGCTTGACTTGTTAGAATGGAGAGAAACCTCTTTGACCTTCAAGTTGTTGAACTTAGCTTCTAGCTCACCAATCTTCTTTCTATGTTGGATTTCCTTGTCCATAAGCTCATGAGTAAGAATTCTCCCAAGAACATCATTTTGGAGAGAACTCCTCAAACCTCTTCTTCTCTCTAATCAAGGTGACTAGAGTAGGATTTCTTGGAGCAAAGACCTCCAACGTCACCTTCACAACAACGTGGTCATCCAACTCATCACCACCTAAGCCTCTTATCTTCCCAACTATGACCATCAACCTATCAAACATCTCTTGTGGCCCTTCTCCATCAAAGATAGTGAATCTATTGAGTTCGGCCATCAATATGTTGACCTTGGATTTTTGACCTTGTCAACACCCTCATGAGCAATGTGAAGGATGTTTCAAATCTCTTTGGCAATCTCTAGTCCACTAACACGATTGCACTCTTGGGCATTCAAGGCACTAAGGAGTATGCTTGTAGCTTGAGCATTCCTTCTAATGTTGCAACGATCACGTGGTGTGAGGTTTCCAAAGTCTTCGGGATCATCAAAACCTACACAAATAATATTCCACAATTCCAAACTCAAGCCGGTTAGATAAGCTTTCATCATATGCTTCCATTTAACAAAGTTCGTCCCATCAAATTGGAGTAACTTGCCAACGGGTATAGTTACATCATCCTTGGATTTAGTATCCAAAGAATCATAGTTAAAGGATACACTTTTATAATCATTCTTTGCTTGGCCTTGGGCTTGGGCTTGATTGTTCTCTTGGGAATTCTTGTGCCATAGTACTCATCATCCTCATCTCCATCTCACTAGATGAAGACGATGATGAGGATGATGAAAATGGTGATGGATATGGTGAAGGTGTTCTCATTCTTCTCTTCTTTTCCTCCTTCCTTTTCTTCTTTTCTTGCTTTCTATCCTCTTTCTTCTTTTCTTCTTGTTTCTCTTTCTTCTTATCTTCTTTCTTGCTTTTCTTGCTGTTTTCCTTGGAGATTTCCTTCACAACCTTCTTGAGCTTGTCAAACTTCTCTTGGGCTGATGTGTTACCAACTTCCGAGGCATCACCATCAACCTCACTTGGTATGTCTTCAAACTCCTCTCCTTCTTGCTTGTCATCACCACTTGCCATATCCTCACACAGTTAAGTGTTTGCAAGGATAACCATCTCTAATACCAATTGAAAGGATCAATACAAGTGGCCTAGAGGGGGGTGAATAGGCCTGCGCAACTAACTCAACCAATTTCTGCCAAATTTTGCCCAAACCCTGGAACCTTCGAGTTTTTCCCTGGAACCTCGGGGAAAATGCACTTAGATGTATTTTGCTGGAGCTTCCGGGAAACAGTGCCTTTGTCGATTTGCTGCAGATAACAAGATTAGAGAGCAACAAGATAGTAGGAAATTGGTTACAAATGCTTAGGGAAAGAGCCTAACCACACTAGCAACCTTAGGGTTAAAGATATTGTGACGCCTTAGGTTTTCATTAGGGTTATTTAACGCTAATGACCGAGTCAATCAAGTCAAACACGTGGACTCTGGTCAAACTTGGTCAACCTGGGTCATCACCTCGAAACCCTAGCCGACAATCACTAATGATCAACTAATGGTCAACATTGGTCAAAGCTTGGTCAAATCTAGTCAAACCCCACTCGAACCCTATGACATCCTTAGCCACTCCAGGACTTTTGCCGCGTTCTCCAAATTTCACCTAAGCACTTCAAATTCTCCCAATGCAAAAGTTGTGTAGTTTGTCGTGGGACACAACTTTCATGTTGAGCGGCATTTGAGATTTGAAGTGCAAAAGGGTGTAAAACCTTGGTCAACGCAGAACGACACTATTCATCGGCGCCATGAAAACTGCCAAGTTGGCATGCCTTTTGTGCACAATATGTTGATCAAAACACCCATAGGCCTTTTTAAAAGTTGTAGAGGGTCCGCTGATCTGCAACTTCTCTATTGAAACCTTGGTGCACTTCAGTTCAATTTTTTGGAGTAAACATTGGTCAAACTAAGCTAAACCAAATTTGAATCCCACTGGCTCGCTCCAACGCGCGACGTCACGCGCGCGCCTGGCCGCGTCAGGCCGGCCGCCGACCGACCGGGCACAAACGCCGGTACACCACCGCAACCGCCGGTCCCACGGCCCCCGCACCGACGTCCGTGCCCGGCACCCCGTCGCCACGCGCCGCACGCCCACGGGCCGAGCAAACCGACCTGTGCCGACCATGTTGCCGCCCCGCCAACCGTGTTGCCGCCGTACTCCGTCCGTGCACGCTGCCATGTCGTGCCCCATACCGTGAATGTCGATGACTGGACCTTACGCGAACCGCCTTTCAACTCGCCTGCCTATAAAAGGAGCCCAAGCTCCACTCCTCGCGCGATGCTTCTGGCCACTAAGCCGCCACCCCCGCCATTGGAAGCCGCATGGCGAGCTCCCCTTCCCGGCTAGTACTGTCACCCCTAGAGCTCCCCGCATCCTTCCTCCTGCACCAATTGAGCTCCCCGGGCTGCTGGTTTCCCCGGCCAAGCCGCAACCTCGTCGGAGAAACCGCCTCCGCCACCGACCTCCGTCGTACCCGGTCACCGGTCATCTTTCCGCCCCATACCAGCACCCAAATCGGACCTAGGTGAACCCTAGATCCTCCCCAGCCACTCCCCCGACCAAGAACGACGACGAGGTCGCCGGATTTCGACCGGCCGCGCCGCCCCCAGCTCTCAAGGACCACATTGCTTGGTCTGAGCTCTTTTCAGGGGCCTGTGCGCAAACCAAGGGTATTTCTGTGAACCTACCAGTCTTTCCAAGGGTCTACTCGTAATTAGATTCTTTAACCTTTTGGGTGTGTTGGCTGTGTCTTGTAATATCAATATAAAATCACAGGAAAATCCTAAAAATGCAAAACCAGTTTTGCTATCTTCCTTGTGACTATACCTGCATCGTTTGCAAAGCATATATATACTTTTGAGTTATAGTTTTTGCATGAAAAATTCAAATCAGTTTAAGCCACTTTTGTTGTAGTTCAAAATCTACTTGTGATCATGAGCTGATTTTTGGATATGTTGTGAGTACTAGTATGTGTAGGCTTTGTGAAAAAATTGGCACAAAGTTACTAAGTAAATATTTTATTATGATTTATCTTATATTAATGCTATTTCTGCCTTAATGATTTTTGTAGCAACAATTGAATAGATTTTTGAGCTCAACTTCTGCGAATGGTCATGAAATGTCTAGATGCACCTTTAATGAATTAAGCATGATTTTTGGACTGTTAGAAATATTTATTCCTGATTTATGCTTGTTTTTAATCATAAATGTTTTGTTCAAGATTTAAAATAGCTATGGATGTGTTTGTTGGTTTCCTAGCCTTGCTTTAGATCAGAGATGGTGTAGGAGAAATTTTGGCTTCAGAAGTGTTGTATTTATTTTTGTGTGCATTTATCTCATTTGTACTAGCTAGAAATGTTATTCTTGCTATATTTGTTTTCATAGTCCCAAATTGTGTGCTTGCTGTTCAGTGGCTATGAATTAGGTTAGTGAGCTCAGTGAGCTTCATCCATGGCTTTTTATAAAGCAAATTGAGGAATAAAAGTGGAGAAACCATTATAAACATGATAATAAAATTAAATGGGAAAACCTTTCCTTTTATATTCTTGAACCCTATGATGTGTTGTGAAAATGAAATAAGAGTTGAAAACCACCTCCTTGCTGTTTGTGCAAATAAATAAATTATTTATTTAGATGTGTGCACAATCACTATAAAGAGAAGAATAAATAAAGCCCTTCCTGATAATCTTAAAAGGATAAGTGATAAATAGTTGTCAAGGTGATTATGGTCATCCATATGCTTCTTGTTGCCTTTTTGTTGCTGTTTTAACTAAATTAAATGAATTTCACCACTAATTGTTGCAGATGCATCCTCCGTGTAGAAGTTCCCGAAGGTATCTACACGCTCGTACCGGCTGACGAGGACGAGGGAGTAGAAGGAGACGTGCACTACGTGTCCGTAGATCAAGACCCAGACCAAAGTCCAGAAGTTTGTGTGACTGCTTGTGCTGACGAAGGCAAGCCCCGGTTTAATCATTAACCTATGTGTTTCATTTAAACTTCTGAATTTATCATTGTTATTTTATGTGCATCTACGTTCAAGAGTTGAATTGAAACCCTAGTTGCATGATCCCTAAGTACCTATGATCTTTTGCTAGCATGCTAGGTCGCTAGTTGCTATGCTCTAAGGATCCGGTACAAGTCGAGTGATGTTCGTCACTCGCGAGAATAGGATCTCCTTTATGGAATCACCATATTTATAAATGGATTGCTCATGTGGTAAGAGCATGGGATCTGAGCTCCGGTCAATGGCTTTGTTGGTTAAGTGTTTGAAAGTACTAAGAACTTGTCGGAAATAGGCATGGTAAGCTTAGTACCTAAATGAGGCGGTGCGGGAACTTTGCGCTACTAATCTTAGGGTTGCGGCCCCGGGCTCGCCACCTGAGTACTTGCGTGAGGCTGGGTGACCTTGGTGGCGTAGCCTAGTAAACCTTGTACTTAAGACTATAACATCTGATCCCAATCCGAGGAATGACGGGAACCGCCTGGTTGGTGAACTCTTAGTGAGGGCACCTCCCGTGTGTTTAGAGGTTTAAATCAATCGATTGTCGGCCTCTCACCGTCATCTAAGACTACTTAATCTACTAGCCATGATATCCCTTTATGATGGAACTTTGTGAATATTATTATTTAATTAATTGTATTATTGTACAACTTATGATTGCAATATTTGCTTATCTAGTAATGATTAGTCCTACTAGAACTTGAGCTAAAATGTGAAAGTAAGGATTTAATACTTAGTAGCTTTTTGGCAAACAAACCCACTAGCCAAAAGCCTTGCATGATTAGAGGTAAAGTCTTTTAGTTTGGACGGGTAAGCCTTGCTGAGTATTAGTATACTCAACCTTGCTATTTAAATGTTGTTTCCAGGTAATGCATGTGATGTGTGGCCCGGAGAAATTCCACCCGGGTGGGAGCTGGAATGGTTGGATGATGATGAGTGATTGCATCATGGACATGCCTCCTATGATGTTTATCGCACCGTTTAGTTAATTCCACTGCTTTAATAAACTCTGAACTATTTACTTCCATGTCAAGAACTATGGTTTTTAATAATTAAACCCTACAGGGAAGAATTGCTTTAATTTGTAAGGTACTCTGGACTATCCTTCGTGGGAGTTTTAATGCATACACTCGATCCTCTTTGTGTGTTTTCAAGTGATTTACCGGGCTTTGACCCGGCAACACTCAACAGGATGGTTCTTTATTATCGCTTAATGACCAAATAGAGTAGTTTAGGTGATAGTACAAAATTATCTCGGATGGGGTTGTCACAGATATAGCAAGAGGCGTAGCAACCCTAACAGATCTAGTGAGCATACAACCTAAAACAAGCAAGCAACAACATATGAAAAGTAAAGAACAAGGGACAACAATTTATCATGTGGTTGAACTCACCACAAAAGGTTGGCTTACATCCACGTTGTTGTGGTTAGCCACAAAGGCTTATAGTATTCCAAACGGGCCGCCCGGCCCGAGCCCGGCCCGAGCCCGATCCGGCCGGCCGATGCGGCCGACACTATGCATCCCGATGGCATTTTCGTGCGGGCCGTGTCGGGCGTCGGGCGGACCGGCGGCCCGGGCACGACCCTATGGCCTATTTTTCGGGCCGGGCCGGCACGATGCCGAAAACGGCCCGATGGGCCGCGGCACGGCCCGACACTATTGAGGGGGCGCGAGGCTAGGTTAGGCGGAGCTGCGCCCCTCGCGGCCGGCGGCGCGAGAGGGCGAGGCCGGCGATGCGGGCGGGCGAGGCCGGTGGTGCGGGCGGACGAAGTCGGAGCTCTTGCCCCGGCGGCCGACGCCGCACGAGGACGTGGCCGGAGCTCCGCCACTCGCGGGCGGTCGATGCGGCGCGGCGCGCGCGGCTGCGGCCCCGCCCCGCGAGCGGCGGCAGAGGCTGAGGTGTTGAGGGAGGTGGCGGCGCAGGCCATCGTGGCTCATGGGCAGAGCTCCGTCTCCCGTCGGTGCCAGCCGCCAGGCGGTGGAGGAGGTGGGGTGGGAGGGCGGATTCGGGAAGAGGAGCAGAAAGAAAAGAAAGAGGATGGGGCGGCTGGAGCTAGGAGAGAGGGGAAACATCAGGGTTTCGTAGCTATTTATATCAGATCAGAAATTTATTATCGGGCCACTGTTGACGGTGAAAATCCGTCAACCTAGCCATGAGTTTACCTTCGGTGTTGGCATGACTTTTGTATCCTATCCATTGGTACTAACCCCCGTGGTATAACAAGTTCACTTGTGCATGTCGGTTTTGGAGTTAAGTGTTTACGCAGGGTTTTAACGTCGAAAGCAAGACTTCCGGGATAAGTTCATTAAGCACCTCATGACAAGACCTTGAAGCCCGATACAAGTCAAGCAATGAAGTGAACATGACTCCAAGAGCCCAAGGACCAAGCCCGAGAAGATGATAAACTCCGAGGACCGAACCAGAAAAGTGCTGAATCTTGCAAGACAAGGAGTTGAGTCCAATTCGGAGAGAAACCGACGTCAAGGGCCCACATGCAAAAGGGGAGAGGATCTAGAAGACGAGAGAAGCAACACCGGCGAAGCGAGCCACGAGCCGGGCCGGAATTGGGCCCAGGCCGGTCGGCCCAGGCCGGCCGACCCAGCCCTTTTCGGGGCCCAATCGGCCTCCCCTTTGACCTAATTTCTTCTCAGGCTATTAATAGCCCCCTGACCGAGAGCCACAGGGAGATCAAGTCGTAATCCGCCGCCGAGGAGCCGAGAAGCTTGAGGGACACCATATCGGAGATGAGGGTCGTGCTAGTTGTCTAGGGTCTCCCTAGCCGACGTGGGAACCTTGCATGGAAGACCACGTCGGAGCTCCGGAGCAAGGATCAAGATCGAGGTAGGATCCCGGTGGTGATCTTGTTCATGTAATCATTCATGGTGAAGTCTTTAAGTGAATCCGATTTCTAGCGATCAAGTGCCTTCTCGATGATTTTGTTTTCTTCTTGGTTTTGCTTCTTCTACGATCTATACTTAAGATAGATTACATAGGGTGCTCTTGTAGCCGCGGTGGCTAGAGGTGCATACCGGACCGGCCAAGTGATTTCAACTTGTTCTATCGAACTCGCCCTAGACTACCCGCATGAGTAGGGATACGTTGTGACAGAACGGGGGTTCCGAAAGGCGGGCGTTTTCGGAGTCGGATGGAAGGCCATGATTTAAAGATGCTTTTAATGAGATTCGCTTTTCTATCTTCATCTATCTTGTTTGGAGCTACAACATAAGCATGATCTAGATTCTCTAGATCGGTTATGTCTTGCTTTCTCTTGCTACCTCTTTAGTAGATTAGATTAGATTCGTTTTCCTTATGATATCTTAGATTAGATGCAATTTGATTCTTCAATAGATAGCTTTACCATGCTTTACTAGATTGAATCCTTGCGTTGCACATTGTTCCACGGATTCGATACCTTGGGTTCACCACTCGAGGGAAGAAGGGTCCCTTGACTACGATGGGAGACTTGTCCGCTTGCAAGTCTAAACGAACTTTGATACAACTATTAACCGTCAACAAGCCCCTTTTTCTGGCGTCGTTGCCGGGGAACAAGCAATCAAGTACCAATCTAGTATCGCTTATTTTTCAGTTTTTCTTTTGATTTTCTTTAGCATCTCTTAAGTTTGATCATCCTCAAAAAGAAAAAAAAAATCTATCTAATCTAGTTTTTTATTAACCCTAATTTTTCTTTTGCTAGATTTTTGTTTTTGCTAACCCTAACCGGAGATGGTTGGCTACCTCTCCAAGAAACCCAAACTTTCTTTTGTGGATGATCCAGGAAAACTTTACAGGAAAAGGTGACGTGCAACGCAAGCTAAAAGGTTGGAAACCCTAGATTCAAAAGTCAAACTCGAAGGACCATCAAAATCTCCAAGGGAATCACCACCTCCAAGTCAAGACGCCGGAAGGCCTTCAAATCAAGAGGAGGATGGAGAAGATGGAGATAGAGAAAGTTGTTGCATCTGTCAAGACCAAAGGACAAAGCCAGCCTGTGAAGACCAAAAAAATGACTAAGCCAAAGTGGGTACCCAAGATTGCAACGCCCGCAAAGAGCGTTGATCCGAAGTAATCAAGTGAAGAAGTCTAGCCATGGACTATAAACGAAGCGCTAGGCGGGAGGCAACCCGTTTCGTCGAGTCAAGAATAAGCTACCGGGAGGACAACCCGATTCCAGGTTTTTCGAGTCTTTTTAATAATTCAGTTTTGAGTTTTACTACGCAAAACATTAGACTTAGAATGGTTGAACAATATTAGAGACATAATTCTTGGTTGAATATTTTGCTTGATCATAAACCCTTTACATGAACCATCCTTTGTTGTTTGCTTCTTTTTCGAGAAACCAAAACCAAAAAAAAATTTCAGAACCTAACTCAACCTTTCATCCTTTTTATGATGTTGCGGTTGACTTGTTTTTCATGCTAAAAACACTTGAGTAGAGCCACGACTTGTATCTAGATGTTATTTAAATTTCAGCACGTGGTAGGACTCGCGTGAACCTAGAAACTTGATTTTTGGTTGGTTTAAAAATTCATATCCTTGGTTTCTCTAGAGTTAGAATTTTTCTAAGCCTCATTTAATTTTATTTTATTCAAAATCTCTCTTATCTAATCAAAATTAGAACCTAGACCTATGCCCCCTTGATCAAGCCGGGAAAAGTTTGCTCTCAACCAATGAAGGCAAACTATACCGGTGAGACCGATATCAACGTAGTCGGAAAATATTTTCGACTTACATTTGTTTTTAATGGTTTAAAAACTTCTCTAAATTTATGCTTGAGCTCTTGCATGGCTCTGAAAAATATTTTTAAATTTCGAAATTAGAGGAGTGCTTAGCCTTAAACACACTTAAATGGTGGCAATCTAGTTAACCTAACCATACATGCACCGTGATACATCATGGGATGCCCCTCCAACATCTTTTATCAAACCACATGCAAAGTACAAGCATGGGGGGCAGCCAAGTCTTTGTTTTGTAGAAATATCATGGACGCATGTGAGGCAAGGCAGTATGGAAGTGAGTCAAGCGAAAACATCGAGTGGAAGGAGCAATAATGCAAGCGAAGGAGTGGACGGGAACGTTTGGAAGGTGTACGCGGTCACGAAGCAACATGAATGCACTAGAGAAGAACCGAGCCAAGAGGAGGAGAGAGGTAAGTCTTTCATCCAACTCTTTGTTCGTGTGCTCTAGTTTGTAGGCCGGAACCACCTTAGACTTAGCCATCCACCTCGCTTGTTTCGTGCAACAAATCACATCCTTAATCCACTCAAAGTCCAGACTCCAAAATAATATTTGTGTACCTTGTTACCGGGTGAAAACCCTGGATATATATTTGTGAGGGAGAGCACTGCAATCATGGAAGAAAAACTACAAGCTTTTTCACCAAAAAAGGAAGGGATCATCGTCGTCTAAGCCATCATCGACAACCTCTTCGAGGAGGCACTCGGTTTCCGAGTCTCCTCGGAGTATGGAGGAGGACACGGCACCGCTGAGGAGGAACCACTCTTCTCCTTGGTGGCATGAGGGCCACACGAAACTCGTTTATGAGGTTTACCAAACTTCAATAACATATGGAGGAGCCGCCTGTCCAACCTCACCACTTGACACGATCATCCGCTCCACCTCCATGCGCTCCGTGGTATTCCAAGGGGTATGTCATCATGACGGAGGAGGAGAAGAAGCTCGCTCACCTTGAGTAGAGGCTTGTAGCGAACGTCAATTTCGACAATCAAGCTCTCCACATATTGGGTTTTCATACGGGACACCGGTGCAATTCTCTAACGGAGTGTCGGCAAACACCCACAAGGAATTCGCCTAGGAAATTCTCATGACCATGGCGCATATCCTTGATGAAGGAGTGTTGAGTCTCTCATTCTGTTTGGAGGGAGCCCACGAGTGGAGAAGAAGGAAGACACCGTCGGAAGGGTAACCTTGATCAATGATGCTATTTCTAGCACCTTGATGGGGTAATCTCCTTTCATCCATGGGTTGTAATCGATCTTGAGATGTAATCACACTTCGTCGGATATCTATCTATCATCTTGTGTTGGAAATACTTTAATGCTTAAGGCTAGCTACCATGCCATAAAGGGAGTAGGGTTCCAATGCTTCCTTGGATCCATTCAACACGTCGTGTCCATCATTGGTCTAGTCACGTATACCTTCTCGTAGTGAGTACGAGAGGAGGGAAAGGGCGAAACCATGGTCACAACCCCCGATAGATTAGATTGGTTTTCATGTTCAAAAACGATTGCATGTTCTAGTATCGTTGACCCATGGGCGAGTGTCTCCTATTTTTAAAAAGGGAGCTCCGGAACAAGTGTATGTGCATGAAGGCACATGGGAAGGTTTTTGGAGTATGAGCGCAGGAGAATACCATCAACGAAGAAATTTTATCCGGAACCCCATCATCCAAGTGTTTCACTCATGGATGTGCAAAAGGATTTTGGGGAGAATGAGAGAGACAAAGATAACCAACACGGAGTTGAATTGGCTTTACTCGGCTTTGCCGAACAGCCAATCAACCCCACTCACCCTATGATCAACCGGTGGTGTTGTGAGCAACATCGGATTCGGGAGATCGGGTTGTTACCTCTCCATGTTGACTATCTCTTTAAAACCGGGTATTACAAGGAACCCGAATCATCTCCTACCCGAGACTTCCCTAGGAATATTTGAAGAAAGGAAAATATATAAGTGAAGATGAGAGAGGAGGCTTCAAAGTGGCCTAGGTGAATTTGCCCCTTTCGGAAGGAAGGTTAAGACTTTTTCTTGAGGGGAAGAAGATAGGTTAGAGGAAGGACTTCTTGTGCCGGCGAAGAAAAAAATAAAGGAGAAGGATTATAGGAGAAGGATCTTCTATGGCCCAAGAAGAAGGTGCACAACAAAATTATGTGCCACCATTTGGAGAAATTCCGGCGCTACCAAATTACTACGGTGGTGTACCAATGCAAGCATGGGGGAGTGGTGCAGCCATACCCCCACCATTTTTGTGGTGCTCAACGTAGCCTTTGCGGAGCCATATGCACACCTTCCTCAACCACAACAAAATGTGCCACCATTGGAGGATACGCTGCAAGAAACATGCAAATTATTGCAGCCATCCAAACCAATGCAAACCAAATCGGTGAAGGAAATGCAAACATTGCTTATGTGCTTGGACACCTTCACCTAGCACCGTCGGACAATTCTTAGGAGGAGAGGCGCAATCCTATTATGAGTAAGGGTACAACAACCAAGACTATCAATATCAACCACCGGCGGAAGATTAGAGAGAGGAGGAGCTTTAGTTATCTTTCCTTTACCCCCTTTTCTTTAATTTTCAGCTTGTTTGCACCTATGTATGCGTAGTATTTTCAGCTTTACTTTAATTTTTTAGTTTTCACTTTTATTTTCAGCATGTGTGTTAGTGTTTATTTTCATCATGAATAATATCACCACCTAGTTTTTACCTTTGGTAAAGTTACAAAGTTTGTGCCATGATGATATATGATTATAATTACCACTTTGTTTATCTTTGTAATTGATTTATGCATGTTTAACCTAGTGCTCTCTTAAAAATACAAATCTGAATTTATCTAAATGCTAGCTTAATCTTTAGTGGAGGTTATGATAAATATAAAGACCCATAGTGTTTTATGTGCTCTCAAGTTATGAATAGATTGAAGATGGTTTTTATGCTCAAAAATATTGCTAACCTTGTCATAAATATCACTTGTGTGTTGCTCAACCTATCCAAAGCCTAATATATATTTGAGTGCATAAACCTTAGTGTACAAGATTTATTTTTGAGTGAGTTATTGCAGGCCATGATTTCTCTGGCCCGGGACTAAGAAGCTGGTCATATTCCGTTTTTGCGTATCTATCTTTTTGCTAGCCTTTTATCCGTGCATTGTGTATCCCCGCATCGGAGATCTCACAAACCTCGCCGGATATCCACCCTTAAAACCAAATATCATCTTTTGTGATTACCTCCTTGACCACAACCTATCGTTGAGAATGGATCATCAATTCAAGGAAGATCGCAAGACAGTGCCAACATTGAAGATTTCAAGTATCTTTCCAATGGAAAAATATTTCCGGTACCTACCTTATTTATCGCCTCTTTGCTCGAGGACGAGCAACGTCTAAGCATGGGGGAGGAGGTAGGTACGGTGCAGTTTTAGAGTTCAAAGGGGAGTATTTTTTTTAAAAAATGAATGATGAAGGAAAAAATTCAAAGGCGATGTACGTGACCTCCAAGGTGAAAGTCTCACAAGAAAAAACAATATATATATAATGAAAGAAAGAAAGAAAGAAAGAAAGAAAGAAAGAAAGAAAGAAAGAAAAGAAGGAGAAATATGAGAAAGAGAAAAAAATATGAGTATGCGTAAAGTGAACTCCCCGGTTCTCTAAAGTGCATTAGGAAATTCAAGGCTTCAAGATTAAAAGATCCATTCTCATTTTCCAACCATGTGCAATCCGATAACGAGGACTTCCTTTGTGCCTCGGGATCACTCTTTGCTATTTGCACATGTCCACTCATCTAAAGTGTGCGTATTTTTCTCTTTCCCCTCCTTGATTTAACATCATTTTCCAATGACCTTTTTGACGAGTCTCGGTAAGACCATGAGAAGCTTGTCTTGTTTTGACAACACCTCATTTATAAAATCTTGGTAGGACTAAACTTTCCCAAAGCTCCATATAAAGCCTACCACATATGTGATGAGAGGGAAAGGAGTAGAATATATAGGCTTGAGAGACAAGTGAGATGAGAGTTCATGAGCAACATGCAAGGTGATTTAAATTTGTGAACTTGGTTTAGCTTTTCTTTATCTCGTTCTTTATTTCAAAAATTCTGAGATCTATTTAAACTTTGTGAGCATGTTAAATACTCATGGGATAAGCTTAATAAGAATCTACCCTCCGTAGAGATGAAGTCTAGTACATTATGGAACTTTAACGAATTAAAATTTTGAGAGCATTATGTTTTCTCATGTATGATCAAGTGCAAGGTTTAAACATTGTTTGGCAATGATGATATCTATCAAAGGCTTACTCGAGAACGAGCAAGGTTTAAGCATGGGGGAGATGTTGACGGTGAAAATCCGTCAACCTAGCCATGAGTTTACCTTCGGTGTTGGCATGACTTTTGTATCCTATCCATTGGTACTAACCCCTGTGGTATAACAAGTTCACTTGTGCATGTCGGTTTTGGAGTTAAGTGTTTACGCAGGGTTTTAACGTCGAAAGCAAGACTTCCAGGATAAGTTCATTAAGCACCTCATGACAAGACCTTGAAGCCTGATACAAGTCAAGCAATGAAGTGAACATGACTCCAAGAGCCCAAGGACCAAGCCCGAGAAGATGATAAACTCCGAGGACCGAACCGAGAAAAGTCTCGAATCTTGCAAGACAAGGAGTTGAGTCCAATTCGGAGAGAAACCGACGTCAAGGGCCCACATGCAAAAGGGGAGAGGATCTAGAAGACGAGAGAAGCAACACCGGGCGAAGCAGGCCACGAGTTGGGCCGAATTGGGCCCAGACCGGTCGGCCCAGGCCGGCCGGCCTAGCCCTTTTCGGGGCCCAATCGGCCTCCACTTTGACCTAATTGCTTCTCAGGCTATTAATAGCCCCCTGACCGAGAGCCACGGGGAGATCAAGTCGTAATCCTCCGCCGAGGAGCCGAGAAGCTTCAGGGACACCATCTCGGAGATGAGGGTTGTGCTAGTTGTCTAGGGTCTCCCTAGTCGACGTGGGAACCTTGCATGGAAGACCACGTCGGAGCTCCGGAGCAAGGATCAAGATCAAGGTAGGATCCCGGTGGTGATCTTGTTCATGTAATCATTCATGGTGAAGTCTTTAAGTGAATCCGATTTCTAGCGATCAAGTGCCTTCTCGATGATTTTGTTTTCTTCTTGATTTTGCTTCTTCTACAATCTATACTTAAGATAGATTACATAGGGTGCTCTTGTAGCCACGGTGGCTAGAGGTGCATACCGGACCGGCCAAGTGATTTCAACTTGTTCTATCGAACTCGCCCTAAACTACCCGCATGAGTAGGGATACGTTGTGACAGAACGGGGGTTCCGAAAGGCGGGCGTTTTCGGAGTCGGATGGAAGGCCATGATTTAAAGATGCTTTTAATGAGATTCGCTTTTCTATCTTCATCTATCTTGTTTGGAGCTACAACATAAGCATGATCTAGATTCTCTAGATCGGTTATGTCTTGCTTTCTCTTGCTACCTCTTTAGTAGATTAGATTAGATTCGTTTTCCTTATGATATCTTAGATTAGATGCAATTTGATTCTTCAATAGATAGCTTTACCTTGCTTTACTAGATTGAATCCTTGCGTTGCACATTGTTCCATGGATTCGATACCTTGGGTTCACCACTCGAGGGAAGAAGGGTCCCTTGACTACGACGGGAGACTTGTCCGCTTGCAAGTCTAAACGAACTTTGATACAACTATTAACCGTCAACAGCCACCTATCGGGCCAGTAAAAATCGGGTCGTGCCTCGAGCCGGCCCGACGTGCTGAGGTGGCGGCCCAAGCACTAAAAGACCATCGGGCCGTGCCGGCACTAAGCACTATTGATCGTGCCTCTGACCGGGCTAGGGCCGTGCTTTTTAGGGCCGTGCCTGGTGCCTCCAATCGTGCCCGGCCCATTTGGAATACTATACAAAGGCTATGGGATTTATCTAGATCCATTCCTCTCTCACACCTATCACCAAGGTAATAGATTGGAGAGCTTCCAAGCAACCTCTAGCCGTCTAGGAGCAAGGCTCTAAGAGTAAAAGATCCACCAAGGAGCTAGGGGTCCACCAACTTCTCAAGTACGCAAGAAGGGGTTTGGATTTGCTAATTCTCACAAGGAATCACTCCACAATTGAATGCTAGGGTTGAATTTGGATTCAAGTAGGTGGGAGTCAATGCTTGGGAGAGAAGGGGAGCAAATGCTACTGTTTGGCGCAGTGAGGAAGAAGATAACCGTTGGGGACAAGGGAGTATAAATACCCTTAGATCTGGAACAACAATGGCTACTTTCGAAAACCCGAAACCTCCGGGCTAGATCCGGAACCTCCGGGAACAAATGACTTCAGCAGGCTCACTAGGATGCAGCCCGGAACTTCCGAGGAAAAACTCATAGGTTCTGGGAAAGATGAGTTCAAGGCTAAGACAACTAGCTGATAGGTTATTTGTGGCTGGGATGATTTTGGTTTTAGAGAAGATCTTTAAGCACCTTGTTTCATCCATGCCACTATTAGTATCCCTCTTAATAGTACGGCTTGTCTTATACTCAAATTCAAAAGAGAAAATGAAATTAAATCTTGTCTTGAGCCCTAGGAAGCCTCTTCAAACAATGAGGCGTCACCTTTCTTTCCTTTTTGCCTTTCTTCAAATTTGAACCTGTCACTCATACTCAAAAGGTCATTAGACCTTTAATTAAGTGGTCAACATCGCCAAAACCTACTTAGGGGCTTGATTGCACTTACTGGTTTTCCGGCCATTCCCGTCTGTTTTCATCCTATTTATAATACATAAGAATGTTCATGGACATTTTTTTTGTTACAAGACAATAAAGTCCTAAGATCATTCATATAGAGAATGATGCATAGATAAGATAACACAATGGGTTTCTGTGGAAGTGGAAGTCAAGAATGAACCAAACTTTTTCAGAACACTAATAACCAAATAGTACCTTATGTGCCATAAGGCCAGTCTTAATAGGGAGGGTCATAAGAGAGTCATGAACATTAAATGTCATGCCACATCAGCAAATTTATGAAGATAGAGAGAGGAGGGAGAGGGTCATGAAATGAGAGAGGGTCATCACCATGACCCTTTACTGACACAGTTCTTAAGGTACAGTCTTGGTAACTGTGCGATGACCCTCTCCACTAAGACTGGCCTAAGACATGTGCAATCTCAAATTGTGTGATCATTTCGAGGTCCACCTTCTCGCTGCTGCCATCAGCCTCAACTATCTTTCCCTTCTTCCACTGGTCAAGGGCACAGTCGACCCGATGTCCAGTTGTCCGCTGGCCAAAATCCGTCACCCTCCAACCGCTCCCTCAAACCACCGATGCACCCACCGCATCCACCTCCTTGTCTACTCCCTCGGCCCACAAATCGCCACCTCTACCATCACATCATTCGAGAAACGCCATCCCCCAACCACTAGTCACCGCCGACCTGAGCTCGCTCGCCGACTCGATTCGGCACCGACGGTGAGTCTCTGGCCATATTTGTCACGTCAGCTGCTCCACAACGTCATGCCACTGCACTCTGCTCGACGACGTCCTCCTCCATCTCCCCACGACGCGGACACCCGAGCGGTGCGGGAGCACGACCGGGAGGTCATGAATGGCGACGACAGCACGTCCGGGAAGGACGCGGGCATGACATCATAGCGATGAGAAAGGGGGCAGAGAGCACCAAGAGGGAGGTTGGGGCACGCTGTGGCGGAACGGCAGCGACACAGCGGTGCGGGGACGATGACACAACAAGGGAGGGGCATGAGCACGGCTCCAGAGCATTGAGGGAGGTAGGGGCGCGAGCGAGAGCGACAGGAGGGAGGAGATAGTGAGGTGGTCTCCCTCGTCAAAGATGACGAGCAGATGGAGGGGAATACCGAGCGAGATTGCGAACTGATCCAGATGGAGAGACTGTTGGAACACGATTTGAATCATTTTTTAGCTAACCAGTTATGTTTAGCTAGGCTCTTGGAGTTGCTTAAGGTTGCCACTGAAGAGGGTGTGCACTAATCCACTTCTTACCCTCCCTAATCTCACTCATATCCAATGGATAATTAATTTTGTACTGAATTCTGTACATACCTAATCGGATTATTTGTATCATGTCCACACCCCTACCTGCTCCATTTCTTTAATTATAATTTTTTCTACTCACCCTCCCCATCTGAGGTGGGTATGGAATTAAATAAAAATAATAGGGCTAATCGCAGGAGTAACGTAATTTCAAAAAAAATTTTACAGGAGTAATGATGAGAGAAACACAGATGCAGTTTAATGAGGAAAAAACTGTTGTGAATTGTTCAATTTTTTCGTTGATCTTTGATTCAAGAAAATATGGACACTAGATAGATGAATGGAAGGAGTATATATATATACTTGGACACACGACCATAAAATGTACTATTCGCATATACTCCTTCACGCGGAGTGACTGTCGTTTTCGCTTCCCGAGAAACTTTTTCGACTATATATATATATATATATATATATATATATATATATATATATATATATATATATATATATATATATATTAGTGTTTATGATATAAAATTAATATAATTAGATAGATATTTGAATCTAGTTTTTAACAAAATTATCTAGAAATATCAATATTGCGCGTCTTTTCTATAATTTCGGTCAAGTGGCTTGAGCACTAACAGCAATTATCATTTCGGAACCGAAGGAAGTATGCATGCAGTGGGCGAATAGCTCTTCTCTGCATCACCCGTCGTCCTGTGGGCGGCGGCCGAAACTCAACTCGCGACGTAGCCTTATCCATGCGTTCTCGGCACGAAATATCAAGAGGCCAACTTGGCCGATCGAGTCGGCCGGAAACCACGGGCACGAACGGCGGCTGGTTGCAGCAGCTTTCTCAGTTTTGTCCCGGCACCAACCGGGGGGTCCCTAATCCCTACCACGGCGGAGCTACCAGTCCCCGACGACGGCCGCCGCTGCCGCCGGCCGCCGCCGACACCAGCCAAGCCGTGATGGTAGGCCCGTGGGTCCTTTTTCCTTACATGTGCTGCGGATGCTGTCATCACGCATTCCGATGACACCGCTGGGGCGCGGGACTACCTTCTGTCCTGAGGTTACCTTCGTTTGTGGGGACTACCACATGGCAGGATAATTTAGGGTGCGTTTGGTTCTCTTCTCTGTTTTCCTGGCCAGACTCCTGACCAGACTCCTTTCAGTCAGGCTCCCTCTGGCCAGGCTCGTTGTTTGGTTGCGTGGACATCCTGAATCAGGCTAGATAGAACAGACGTTTGGTTGCTTGTATGAGATAAGTCGCATAAGATAAAAAAATATTAAAAAATTATGATTATAATTTTTATTTTGTACAAATACAGTTTTAGAGGGCTTATTTTATCTAACCATGTCTTAATCATCCATAAAATACATTAATATCACTTGATATTTACTAATTATACACTAATACATCATTAGTGAGAGAAACAGCTGCATGAGCCGAGCTTGGCTCTGCAGAAACGGCCGTTTCTGGCGTTTCTGGGGATGCAGGCAAGAGGGGGAAATTGCATCTGGAGAGCCTGGCTCTACGAGCGGTGCGAGCAATCAAACGCCTCTCGCCTGTACCTCGTGGGCCTGGTTGGCTCAGAAACACGAACCCTTACTCACGGCAACCCAACTTTTCTCTCTTTTCCCCCGTCTAATTACTAGCATTACAATTTACAGTGCATGAGTATTATTAGTATTACTACCATATGCTTCACTGTGCTTGTGGCAAAAGGAAACGTGGAGGAGCAAAATTTTAAAATGATACTTGGCATCTTGAAGCGAGCAGTAACTGTAACTCCGATTTGTTGTTTTTTAAACTTTGGCAACTCCCCTTGAAATATAATGAAACATTTAGATTAAAAGATTGGACGGGCCAAAATTCAGGCGTCGGAAGCATCACCTAAATTGTAAAAAAAAAAGACTCAATAATTGTGCATTAGGATAAATGTTTTTTTCAATGTGCTCGAGAAACTCATCTAAAATCACAAAAAAAAAAACTTGAAAAGTAGATTAGCCTTGACATAATATATTTTTGCTATGATTTATATATGAACATATGTATGGCAACAACAATCGTTTTAGCCAATGTTGTATTTGGAGAACCTGTCTGAGTGATCAAACATCATGCTCTTACTTTTTATTATGAAATGTACAAGAGGGCAGCGCATCAAATCACTAAGGAAGAAAGCTCAAATACAAAGAGCAAAAAAAAAAATTAGAAGAAAGGCCCCGCCGTTTCTTACGGAACTGAAACTAGGGAGATGCACACCAACTTGTTTCTGGTCAAAAGATGTATATCAACTTGACAACCCAAAATTCAATTGTAGATTGACAGCTAGCCATTTGTTTGTTTCAAAACCCACATTACTTGAATGCCCATGGACCCCATTTATACTGTAACAAATTCGCATACTACACGAGTACAATGCATTTTGAGTTTGGTTCATTCAAAGCTTCCACCATCAAACTATCATAAAGTGGAGTGCACCATGATCTTGTTTTTTTATGCAACTCCATAATGTAACAGGGGATCGGACTAATACAAGCTAATTAAACAGTCAGTTTTACCTAGCCTCCCCTGAAACCACCTATCCTCTCAGCATCACAAGCTACTTAGGGTTAAACAGTCAATAACGAATAAAATGAATGTCCATGACCTTACAGGTTACAACAGCATGCCTCGATCCACAAAAAGGATCGAGACGGTTCGACAACCATTGATTTCTCCTTATCCGAAGGAGAAAATGCACTTGATACCGGACTAACCATCCAGCAAACGCATACCTTTTCTTACACAAGCACGCACGCAGCGCAGGCTCAAGAGCCCCTTGTTGATGCTGCGCGCCTGCAACATGAAGGACTGAAGGATGGAGAAGCAGCTTCCCTACTGACTCGGTTTTGCGCGTTTCATGCTACCATTACTGAAAGGAGAGACACTTCCAGGATGAGGACTATCTTCTCTCAGGGTTGAGTTTATCATGGCCAGTTCCCTCAGCTGTTGCCTTTTGTAGAAATCTTGTGACTCATCCTACATACAAGAAAAGCAAGTATTTAGTTCTGAATATAAGGATTATATGGAAATCGGAAGATATTCATAACTATATGGATTCTTTAAAGAAGTTATATGAGGAAAGTATAACAAAAATACAATATATGCACATTAAAATGCATGAGAAGTGGAACCAATTTACAGAAACATCGAGCGAGAAGGCAATAATTGTTCCTAAAGAACAACCAGCAGGTCGCTCCCAACAAAAAAACCTTATAAGATAGTATAAGAACTAAGTAAATCAACGACATCAGATTTTAGCATGCCATTTCTTCTTTGCCTCTCAAGCGAATAGCCATGTGTTCTCTACTGAACCTACTAATAACCCCCACAAACCAAACATGATTAAGTGGTATTTGACATGTTCTCCGTACCTTTGACACCGTAATATACTTTGAGGCAGATATATGCATTTAAGCTACGTATGTCCAATCCAAATATGCATAACATAGATCCCAAAATGTGACTTATTTTTACTTCGAAGAATATTATGATTTACTAGCAGTTGAAAAATTTCAGGAAAAAGTATGAATGTTTTGTATTCAAGAAAGTTTCCATTGAATGGATGCACTACAACGCCTTCAAGTTTTGGGATATACATTTCTTTTCATTTTTTTCGATATGAGGCATGCCCCATTTCCATTCTGAACTAGAACGGAAATTCCAAGTCTGATACACAAGAGGAAGGTAAAGAAAGATACAGTCTACCACAAGTCTAGCCTATCTAGCCTGATTCAGGGAGATAAACTAGAACTTCACCCCCTAGGATTCATTTCTTTTCATTGTAGACTTGAGTTTGCAAAGTTACATAAATAGAACAATGTAGGTTTGTTTTAGCTGCAACTAGTCACTGCATACAAAGTGAATTAAAGTTTGACACCAATAGCCTTTAGCAGAAATTCACCAACTAAATGAAGTTTTACATGTATTTGAAGTGATAAATATCAAAATTTCAAAATGAAGTAATGCACAGATCATGTATCGTTGCATGGTGTTTGCCAATTCAAATAAGAGGACCCATGCAAACTCCTAGCTTTGGCAGAAGAGGACCAATCCAGAATTTTATTATACACTAGAATAACTTACCACTGGCTTTAGCAGTTCTTCCATGACTTCTTGTGCCTGCCTCAGTCTGGTATCAATAATATTTGCTGGTAACTCAGCTTCGATCAATATATGCAGTGGCTCATTTAGATGTTCATAACCAGGTTTTCCTTTAAGCTTCTCTTCCTAATAAAGCAATAAAAGCACAAATGTGTAACTGTGTATTCTTGGGGAACTAAGAAGAACAGAGAAAATGGAGCAGTAGGACCATATAAGTTATAAATGTGAACTAACAAAGATTGAATGATCCGAATGAGAAATAGAGCTTCTTGATTATCACAATAATGCGTAATGGCAATGATAAGTTTTTTAAAGAAAACTGTAGAGGAGTACCCCACAACACAAATTTCAAAGAAATGGTGTCGCACCCAGAATCTAAACCCTAGGTGGGAGCCCCCAGCCAGTGACCTGTACCACTCCAAGTCTCCAACTGTGAGCCCATTAAAAACGACAATAATAAGTTAAGAAGGTAAGACTGCCTTCCCAGAGATCCACATAGCCACTCCAAGCATAACACAGACATCCGAAAAAGACTATAATATATGATATTCATATATATGTAACAACATTCATCACTGAATCTCATGAGTTCATACCAAGACATCTGACCAAAAGACATAACTAAATGCTACTATTTTACATGGTACTGATTTTCTAAGTCATGGGATAGTGAGGGAGAAAATGGATGTTATTCTTCCAAGTCTTCATCAACTTAGGGCTTTAATAGGGTTACTGGATATTAATAATACGGATGCAACTAGGATTCAATACCCAAGATGTAGAGAGTTAGTTTGAGAAAAGGATGTATGGAATTGGACAATATGTTATGATCTGTAACAAAAATATATGGATTTTCTAGATCAAAAGCAAACAAATAGTCCAAGAAAGGGACCCCATATGTTAGGAACTGTTTCTGGAAATTCTGAGAGCATAATTCCCTACAGCACTCCAGGTAAATATTAGCATTAAAATTAAAAAAACTGACGTGATAATCCAGCATGCTAATACAAAGGAAGTTTCAAACTCTTCTTTGGACAACCCTTTTTCTTACTCAACTCTAATTGTCACATTCCATCCAATTCAATAAACAGAGGCAAACATCAAAGCCCACAAAAAAGAAATCTAATGTAGTTTTTTTACTAAAGAATGCTCGATTGCACATTAGGCTGTGGCAAGAAAGCTAGGATCCGCTAACGTTCTATGTCAAAAATTGTAGCACGCCTTGGTTTGACTTAATGGAATGCCATAAATAAAAAATGACAAAACTAATGATGCTTCAACAGCACAATGGAAAAACAAAGGCTGCAAAATTATGATGGCAGATGAAGAATAAAATATTCCTTAGTGTAAAAATAAAATAATTCTCCACATAAATCATTCCTTTAGGTATGCCCTTAGTCATCATAGTGCTGATCTTTCACAAAGTCCTCCTATGGGAAGATTTGAGAAGGACGTTCTCTCACTCGGTCCCAAGCCATCTATGGGCAAGGCAGCATGCATATATATGTGATCTGCCTTGAACATCCAAAAAAGAATGTTGTGCCTGTCCTTATATGTTTTAGTTTTGCTGGTCTAAGTCAGACGAGAATTAGAAGATCATAAAACCAAAACTGGATCCGTGATAGCAAAGGTCAGAGGCCAGACTATTTGAACAACACTAGGGTTACAAGTCAGGAAATAAAACTGAAGTGTGGCATGTAGTTCATAAAGTTCCATGACCAAACATTACATTAGATATGACAGAGAAGCTCCTTGACCCAATAGGCTATAAAACCTTTCTAAACTGACGATATCATAAATTCCACAAGCACATACGTGGGATGCGATGAAGAAATATAACATTTTGGTTACCTTCTCTGTATCTTTGATGGAACCCTTCCCTCTAATAAAAACACGGCAGCCAGTTGATGCTTCCACCCGCTTTAGAGAATTACCTCTTGGACCTAGAATGCGCCCCACAAAATTGAACTGGAGAAATTTGAAATCAGAACATATTAGAACTAGAACATAATTCAGTGCTAACTACACACAGGTTGTGGGAGACAAATACATTAGGGTAGGAATCAACAGGAACTTCCAAGCGTATAATCTTCTTCACAATATAGGAGCCAGGACTTGGTGGTGCTCCTTGCCAGTCCATACTTGTTCCAGGAGGAGGTAAGCCCAATCTCTGTTATATCAAAAAATTAATCACTGATTCTGAAATAGAGATGCAAATCCAAAAAGCATTATCACATCATAAGGATTGATTATTGATCTTGCTGAAAGATGAACTTTATTAAAATGTTATCAATTTAACATATTATGCCTACCTCTTGGGGCATCCCATTCCACGGACCAAATCCATTGCCATGCAGATTAGGCCGGACAATTGGCGAAGACATGGGACTGGGACTTCTAAACCGACGCCTGTCAAAATCACTGAATCCATGGTCGTGAACCTTGCTTGATACCCGCATGATTTCTATGTAACACAAATGATGAAAGAAAAAGAATCAGCCAACTTTAGTCAGAATGGGAAGGGTTCAATAACTTGCTACAAGATGTTAATGCTTGTTATAATCGAATCAATTTCAGTACAGAACACATATAGGAAAAGAGTGGAAGCGGAAAAACATTTCCATATATATATAACAAGCATTCCTCAGTCTGGTCGGTGCCTTCAACTTTCCTTTTTGATATATAGTGTGATGGGTTTTGTCAAAAATCGTAATCTAAAATAAGGTAACATATTCATTCTTTTAATACTAAAGACAAAAGGAGAAAAACATTTTTCAGAAGTAGCACCGCATGACTTTAGCAGATCAATCATTTTGAGGGGATCCCAAAGGTTCAGTTTCTGCAAGAGGTGTCTAGTCTTTACAGTATACTAAAGTTCTCTCTTCACATATTTTTTAATTATCATTCTAAAAAGGTCAGTTTGGCTCTATAAAAGGTCATGTTAAAGGAAAAGATCACTTCCTGTTTTGAAAATTGAAAATAGGTAACTCTAAAGGTTAAAACGGCTACAAGGAATATGTGGTTAATGAGAAAATGACTTTGCTACACATACGATCCGGTCACCAGGATGTATGACCCGTGCTTGTGGCCAACGGACCGAGTCACAGCCCACTGCTCAGTGCATAAAAGGTAAAAGTGCCTGTGCTGGTTGTGCAAAAGGGTCGTGCAATTCAGCCGTATACACAGTCCATTTACTTAGGTAAAACTGTAGGCCATGTTTGAAAAACAGGAAAGCAAATAAATCCTCATGCATGATAAAAAGATGTATTGAACATTTATCGATAATTATGGAAAGCTCTAGCCTACGTACATAGAGAGAAGATGCATTAAGTGCGCTAGAAGTACCACACAGAAAGATAAAAGAAACATCTCAAATACTAGCCAATGATTTCACCAAATGAAAACAATGACTTGTTTTTTGTTCCCCAAGATGATCAAATCCCAATGCATTGCAAAGTAGTATGACATACAACCAACCAAACAACTCTGCACAATGCAAGCCATGAAGATGCATTGAACAAAGGATGCCATCCCCAAAGTGAACCTTCCCCAATCATTGGGCTGGCCACTGTTTTCAGCTACGGATAGATGCTCTATCAACCAGTCAAAAGGTCAGCTATCGCAAGACCATCAAAACAAGTCGCTGCATCACTTAAAGGCCAGTCCATTGGCAATCCCCAATCGGTTATCTGGGTCAACAAGACAAACAAGATTGCTATATGCCGGTTCCGAAAAATCAAGATGGCAGCTTGCCAACTCTATCCAATCACCACAAATATATACTATCTCCCCCAACACAACACATCAGCTGCCGGAAAAGATCAGCATCCATCCGAGCATTGAGGTTAAGCGATTCCCCAATCCGGATTGCAGAGCAACCCTATCCGATAGTCCGACACTCATCCAAAAAAAAAAAGGTGACTCAGCAATCCGCAAGCAACAGTAGTAAGCTCGGGATCAAAAAGATCTCACCTTGGTTGAGCAGCCGGCTGCATATCGGCAGCACCTGCATGAAGGGCCCCAGCTTCTGATGCTCGGCGAGAAGCTCGGCCAAGTACTGGCTGGAAATAAGCCAAGCAAGAATCGCGCCACCAATCAATCGCAAAGGGTAATAAGTGGGGGACGGGGAAAAGAAGCAGCTGGAGCTGCAATCTTGGGATCAAGAATCAGCAGAGAGCAATCGGATGAGTAATCGGTAGTACCTGTCAGCATCGGGGTTGCTCCTAATCTGGGGGGAGAGGGTTCTTGCAGGGGAGAAGCCCTGGCTGTAGAGGCCTGACATGGTGGCGGCCGGGAGGGAGGAGGAGAGAGTGCGGGGAGAAGTTTTTTTTTCTTTTCTTTTGCCTTCCGGGGGAAGGAGGGTGATGATAGAGAGAGGGAGGGACCCAAGTCCAGAAGAGGAAAACAAATAGGAAAGGGGGTGATGGTGTGAGGTGGTAGAAAGGTGTTGCTGCTTTTGGTTGTAGCCTGCAGGTGCTGCTGGATAAAGTGAAGCTGCTCTGATGTGAAAACAAGAGGCTACAACCCAGGGAAAGCCGGATCGGGAATACTGCATCGTGTAGACATATATTAACAATTATATACTTCTTTAAAGCCATTATATAAATATATTGTTGTTTTGTTCCTAACTCATGGAGTAGCAACATTGTCACACTGAATCATGAGTGACTATCTGCCACATGTGGCGAACCCGAGATAAATAGCATTGTTGTTATATTGCCACATCATAATTTTTTGCATAGCTTTACCTTCTAATCATAGGTCGCGCGGACGATAACGATTGATTCTTATAACCCTCCAACATGCCAACTCGCGGCGCAGGAAAATTAACTACGCGCAATACTAATACAAGCACAAATAATTTAGCACGCCAACACACTACCACTAAAACCAGGGCGAATATGTTTGGGGCTCACCCTCTTATACTCCCATGAAAGCTTATGCCTGGCTAATAGGACATCGAACAGTGCATCCAAGCTTCAACTGGCTGTGGAAAGCATGGGCTAAAAAAAAGCACAAGATGTTCTTTTGGCTTCTTCTTTTAAAAGATTGTCTAAGCACTAGAAATATTTTGCGAAGGAAAAATCAATTATTGCCCTCCAATAACTGTGTTCTTTGCCGAGCTTCACCCGAGGAGACGGTGAAACATCTTTTCTTGCACTGCCCCTTTGCGCAAACATGTTGGGCACTCTTCATTTTGCAGATTCCTCAATCTGATGCTTTTTAATTTTCTTTGTTTCTTGATCGTCTTTGTTGTACTTGAACTGTTCTTTCATCAATATATATATATAATCAGTAGGGGCTCAAACCCCTCCTCTTTCATTCAAAAAACTAAAATCAGGGTGTAGAGCAACTTCTGCAACCAAATTAAACGTGCTCTTAACCTTTTGAAAGGATCAAGATGTCGACTAGAGGGGGGTGAATAGTCGAACCTGAAAATCACAAACTTTTTCGCAACTGTCAGATGCAGGTCCGGAGACTCCGGATATTTTTCCGGATACTCCGGGAAATCCGGAGAATCCGGGAAAATGTCCGGATATTCCGGCCTGCTAGGGAGAGATTAAATCGACAGAAATTAAACTTGCTCAAAAATAAATCTGTGAAAATAGGTTATGCACTGGGATGAGACAAGCCTGTTTATCCACTCAAATCTTGTAGGAACCTCAACACGAAGTAGATCGGCACCAAACCCTAGATATGTGTTCAAACAAGAAACAAGCATACAACAAGATGAACAAGCACAAGAGACACAAGGATTTGTTACCAGAGTTCAACCTCACACCTTGAGGTCTACGTCTCCGTTGAGGTACCCACGAAGGGTGGACCTTTACACCTAGGTCACTTTCCTCCCTCTAGCGACCACAAAGATCAAGCTAGAGTTACTTACTCAATGTCGGGGTGATACAAACTTCCTTGGGCAGCCACAATCTTTGGATGCTCCAAGGCAACACCTAGCCGGCTAGGAACTCAAGGCTCCAAGAGTAACAAACACGAATTTTGCCAACCAAGCGAAGAACGAGGTGCTCTAGAGATGGGAAATCAGCTCACTACCACTCTCCAAGCCCTTACTCTCAAATCCTCTTAAATCCCACAACAAATCTCACCAACCTTGAGCCAAGGGGAGAAGGAGGGGAGTAAATGAGGTTTGCAACTGTTCAGCACGAAATAGAAGGGGGAAGAAGAGTAAATGAAGGGGTGGAGGGGGCTTTTATACCACCTCACTCAGAATATAGCCGTTGAGGCTTTATGACCCAGAATACCTGCTCATGGACTAGATAAATTCATTAGCTACTTAGGTGTGTGTCATTAAACCACCAAAACCCACTTAGGGGGCCAAGATACTCTTCACCTTTCTACCATGCTTCTCTTGCACTACCAACCAGTCTCTCACGACACACTACAGTTTTTGGACCTTAGATTTCTATTTCTTTTAGACGTGCATACATTTTTCATTAGGACGAAGAGAAGTTTGATACAATGTCTTAGTCAAGAAACAACAAAACAATAGAGAGAACAAAGAACAGCAATAGTGGCCTCGGGCCTGACCTACAAGCCGAACAAACTGGAACCACAAGGGATCGGATTTCGACAAATCCGGTGTGATCCCAACGCCTTGCTTCCTCAGGCTGAAGCATCACCTTGTCATGGACACATCGATTTTGTTCCTTCCACAACGACCAAATAACTAGGGGAGCCATGGAGTCGAAGCCTTTACACTGAGCTTTAGGAACTTGCTTCCCGACTGACAACCACTGACAACCACCACATGGAAAAGGGACTTTCATCTTTAGGCGTCAACTCCTAAAGGCCCACAAACCTAAGGATCCAGAACCAAGTTTCCGGTGCATAGACACACCCAATTGCTTCGGGCACGTGTTGACCCAAGCCACAACACATTTTCCTCCTGCGGCTGGCTCCAAGTAAATTTGTTTATACTCTTTTGAATTGGAAAAAAGTCCAAATTACTTTCCTCAAGTATAACCAAAGTCTGGATAACCTTCCGGAAGTATTTATTAGTTTAGTTCACTCTCTGAACTATATCATTTGGTTCAATTTACCCCTTAACACTATTTGTCTTGTTTGCTTTTTATGCACATGGGGATTTTTAAGTTTAAATTTTGCAAGATAATAGCAGACAACATTAGGCATGGTAAAAACATATCATGAATTTTTTATCACTATTTTGGTAGGGTAGTATATTTAATAATAAAATTTATTGCTTAGATACAGAATTATGTCAAATTAATGATGAAAAATTTATATAAATATTTTTTCTAGTACAGATTAGGATGTACACTACCATCTTGCAAAGTCTTAAATTAAAATTCAACTTGTGTTGGTAGAAACAAAAATAACAAATTTTATTGTCGAGTAAGTTGAACCAAATGTATAGCTAAGTTTAGGATGTAAATTGAACGAAAACATTGTTTAGAGGGTAATAATTTAAACCTTTTCCTTTGAATTGTTTGAGGCTTCTAGTTCTAGCAAGGATTTTTCATCTTCACAAAACAGCAATGGTTCTTATTCGTTATGTACATATACTCCTTCCATCCCATAGAAAATATAATTTTAGTTTTTCTAGGGTAGATTAGTGGTTGCACGAAAAGACGCTAGTGCACCTGTTTCTGAAATGCAGATCAGATTTTATTACTCAACTAAGCATGTAATTAGATTTATTTTTTAGAATTGCACTCTTTGTTTGATTTTTTCCCAAATGTTAGGATTGCATTCTTCACGGGACAGAGGGAGTACAATTTTCCTACTACACTGCCTGCAATAAATAAATGGATTCACAAGAAGAAGAATTAATTTTCTTTTTGCAAAACCTGTTCAAGGGCTCAAAGATGGGGGAGTCTGAGCTACTTTTGGCCCATCTAGTCCATATGATCACAGAACATGTACGACTACCGCAAATACACACAACTGTTAGGCAGTCACAATGCAGACTTCACCATAGTTTCTAGAGGAAATTATTTCCTTGGCCCTCTTAAAACTTACTCTTATTTCCTTGGCCTTCTTTTTCTCCATTTTGGTTATTTGGCCTACTTTCCAATTTCCCTTTGGTTTTATGGCCCAACCGTGAGTTTTGTTTGCATCTACCGTGAAGGAGCGAGTGGAACAGAGTAAAAAAAGACAGAATTACCCCCGACCAAGTTACCCCGTCGGTAACCCCGAGCCGCGCCGCCGGAGCCGGTGGCTGGTCCCAAACCCTAACTGGCAATGGAGGAACCGACTGCAGATCCACCTGCAGTGCCCCCGAATCCACGGACTACCAGGGCCGCGCGCCTCGTTTCGGGGCTATTTGCCCCCCGCGCGAGGAAGGGCCGCCGGGTGGGCTCGCGCGCCTGGCGGCCGGCGATGTCGCGGCTGGTGTAGGCGCTGGAGGTGCGGGGAAGATCGTGGCCGGGCTGGGTGCTGGCGTGCTGGGCGCTAGTGGCGCGAGGCTGGGCGCTGGAGGAAGCAAGGAGGCTGTCGTCTCGCAGGAAACCACTGATGAGCGCAGGTACATGGCTGTGGATGTAGTATCAACGTTTTCACTTGCTTTTCCTCAACTTTTGCATTGCTGTGAACATAAATTCTTCTTTGCTAGCAGGTTTGATTCTAGTGTAAATTTGGAAATTAAATTATTGGGCAACCGTAAGACATGTAGGAAGGATTGTAAATGTTTCTGCATTGACATGGTTGTGGATTCAGATCGAACAAATTTCAGTGATTTTGTTGAATCGGTGGTAAACAAATATCCTCCAGGCTATATGGAAGTACCTCATGTTCGGCACTATGATGAGGTTCTACAAAAATTTCCCTGAAATAAAATCTGACCAAGATATGATGTGTATGTTTAGTAAGCACAGCAAGAGCAAGGTTATCTTCATTTTCATTGTATATCGAGACCCTTCTGATCCATATGAGCCAGTTACTGAGTGGGATTTTAGTGATGATGACAGCCAACCCACAAACAACATAGAGATTCATGAGGATGACTACCTTAAAAACCCTGCACCAGAGAATGAGCATGTAGGCATAAATGAAGAGACAGTGTACTTGGAGGATGCACCACATAATGCACTTCAAATTGTGAATTATCCAATTGGATATGAGAATAAAGATGATGAGCCCGACGAGGAAGAGGAGGAAGATGAGGAACAGGGTGATGAAGAAGATGATGGAGACCTTGAGGTGGTTGAAGATGAGGTGCCAATAACTGAAGGAAACAATACAGATGATGAGTATGACAAAGATTGGATTCCTCCAATGGAAGTTGGCTCCACTTATTCTAGCATGCCTGTTTTCAGATTGGCTCTTTCTCAGTATGCAATCAAAAGGCAATTTGAGTTCAATATTGCTAAAAGTGGACCTCAGAGGTATAGGGCTTACTGTTCAAGAAGGGACAAAGACAAGTGTTCATGGTTGTTATACGCATCTACCTCTAAGGGCAGCACCACTGTGACGGTAATTTGTTAACCTTATGCTTTTTTGGATGTATATGTTATTATTTAGTTACTAATTGCTTCTATGTTCATTCATTGTAGGTTAGAAAACATGAATCCGGTCACAGTTGTCGTACTTCTAGATTCAAGAAGAAGGTGAAGCATGCAACCAAGCATTGGATTTGTCAAACCGTTAAGGATTTCCTCATAACCGATGCAACTTTGGGTGCAATTGAATTGGTTAAGAAGATAAAAGAACACCACAAGGTAGAAGTCCCCTATCACAGAGTCTATGATGGTAAGGAGCTAGCACTGAAACAACTCTATGGGGATTGGGATAATAGTTTTAACAACCTTTTTATGTTCAAATCACAAATTGAAGCTTCTTGCCCTGGTAGCTTAGTCATTATTGACCATCACACCATTAATGACAAGATCAGATTTAAAAGATTCTTCTTTGCATTGAAGCCTTGCATAGATGGGTTTCTTAATGGTTGTAGACCGTACCTTGCAATAGACAGCACATTCTTGACAGGAAGGTTTAAGGGGCAATTGGCTAGTGCATCCGCAGCTGATGGTCATAATTGGCTCTATCCCGTTTGTTGTGGAGTCTTTGATTCAGAGAGTAGTGACAACTGGGAATGGTTCATGAGCCAACTTAAAAAGGCTATTGGGTCACCTCCAGGATTAACTATTTGTACTGATGCTGGACAGGCTGTGATGGGTGCAGTTGGTGAAGTATTTCCAAGGGTTGAACATAGGGAATGTATGCATCATTTGGTTACCAACTTTAAAAAAAGGTACCATGGAAAGGTTTTTGATGACCATTTGTGGGCAGCTGCTTACTCATGGAACCTATATTTGTTTGAAAAAAATTGGGTTGCCATGGAGAGAGAAAAACTCGCCGTAACTGACTATATAAGGAGATGCCACAAAAAATTGTGGACAAGAAGTCAGTTCTCCACTAGAAGCAAAGTGGACTATGTGACCAACAATCTTGCAGAATGCTTCAACAATTGGGTTAAAGAGCACAAGTCCATGAACTTGGATGATTTTATGGACAAGATTAGGCAAATGCTCATGAGCAAGTGGAACCAAAGGAGGAAAATATCAAAGAAAATTCATGGTCGGACACTACCTCATATAATAAAGCAATTGAATGAAAAGAGTAGAGAGTTGAACTTGGAAGTGGAAGAATGTTCGTAACATGTTCTTCGAAGTGACCGCAATGGGAGGCGGTGGCTTTCGATTTGTGGTCAACTTGGAAGACGAGTCTTGCACTTGTAGGAAATGGCGGGTTTCGAGCATACCTTGCAAGCATGCATTGGCATTCATCACATCACTTCCCGATGAACCAATTGACAAATATGTTGACTTCAATTACTCGGTTGAGAAATTTAGAGTTGCATATAGTCGGTTAATTCTCGCTATACCCGACAAATCACAATGGCCTAAGTCCAACCATGGATTTTTCATGCATCCACCATTACTAACAACAAGTAGTGTAGGCCTAGAACCGAGAGGCATAAAGGCAAGGGTGAGAAAAAAGGATTGGGCAAAGCACAAGTGTCCTATTTGTGAAGACTATGGACACCATTGGCAAAGCCGCAAGAAGGGAAAACCAGAAGACATAGAAGCTATGAAAAAAATCAGGTAATAAAGTGTCTATTTGAATTGTCATTTGTGAAAACATAGACATAACCCGCCTTGTTCATGTAGGGGACCTCCAAAGAAGAAGAGGGCCAAAACTGCTCAAAGTTCTATTCTTGCTTTGGAGGGCGAGGCACCAGCTGCAACCATGTCTTTCCCACCAAGGTTTGGAAATTATTACTTTCTCTATCTGTTATTTCAAATAAGTCATCCATACTAAACATTGCCTTTGCCCCTTTAGTCAAAACTTGGAATTGACATCTTCCAAAAAAAGAAAGAGCAATGAACAAACTTCTGAAGCATCGAAAAGGTATATTGAATTAACAATTGTTGCTGATTTTTTCCATTGGACTAGTGTGTGTTGAATTAACTTCTTTTGCTACTAAAAATAAATGTTTGAAGGTCAAAAAGTGGCTCAAATCAGCCACAAGTTGTCAAGGCTAAGGGAAAGAAGGCGGTGAAACCCACAAAGAAGATACAATTGCCACTGGACAGCCCCTCCATGGGTACTAGAAGCAAAAAACCACAGCCACCTAGCCCTGCAATGAGTACTAGAAGCAAAAGAAGGCTTAGTCTTTGACTATAGATATGCTTGTTCTCAAATTTATGGTCATGTGAACTAGAACATGTACTGTATGGAGGCTTATTTGTGGAACCTGAGCATCTTTTGTGAACCTGTATGGAGGCTTAGATGTGAACCTGTACGTCTTTTATGCACTTCATCATGTGGATTATTGGTGGATTTTAAATCATGTGATGTTATTATGTGGATTATTTGTGAATTTTAAATCATGTGACAATATCATGTCGAAATGTAAAAATATTATGGATTATTTTTGCTAATCTCTTTTATTAGGCCTCAAGGGCAAAAAAGTCATTTTGCGTCTCACTTAACACCGTTAAGTGGTAAAACTGACGGAAGGGCCAAATAACCAAAGTAAACTCAAAAGTAGGCCAAATAACTAAGTTGGAAAAAAAGAGGGCCAAGGAAATAAGAGTAAGTTTTAAGAGGGCCAAGGAAATAATTTCCTCTAGTTTCTATGACCATATATTACCCTTCTATTTATTATTTTTTCTGAGGTGGCACTGTATTAAATGAAGAAAGAGAGGGAAAAATGCTTGAAACGACGTTTAAGATGGAAAGGCCACGAGCGCATCGATGCGCTAGAAACGACTCCGCTTCCGCGTTGGGTTAGATGAGGTAGTTTCGTCAGATCCTGTGCGGCTTCCTCCTTGCCTCGCCGCCGGCTTCTTTCCCACGGGGGGGCCTGACGGCCTGACCTGTTCCCACGCGCACTCTAGCCCTCTCCCGAGCGCTCTCCCCTGGCCAGTGGCCACCATCTCCGCCGCCATTTTCTTGCAGCTATGCGACAACAGGTCGAGACAGAGCTCCGGTGCGGGTAGATGCAAGAGCGCGACATGGCTGGGAAGATAGAGTTCACGCGGCCGCCGCCATGGAGCCTCTCTCGTGCAGCCACCGACGCCGATCTTGCTCGTGCCGTCGCTGGTATTCCCTCACGACTCTGGGATGCTGCAGGCACTGGGATATCTTCTCCATCAGGCCACAGAAAGAACGAGCATCGATGGCGTTGGGAATCTCGGCCGAGGAGCTCGCAGAAACAGTCGTCGCCTACATCCAGCACTCTCTGCACAATATTCACGCACAGTACCGGATTTCATCACCTTCGTGGTGCGGTCGATGGTGAGCTGTGTGATGATGCACGTCGGCTTGCAGTGGGCCATGTCCGGGCGGGCTGATGCACATGAACCTGTCCCGATTCGCGTCGAACTGCTTCTGCACGCGTCAGCGGAGCTCGCACAGGCAGTCACTCTTCAGGCCTTCATCACCTTCATTCACTCACGAGCAGCAAGGACAGGACAAAAGTTCAGCCGTGTGGCCACATAAAAATTGCCCACACAGGATCTGACGAAATGAGTAGAGATGATTGGTTCTGTTTTTTCCCTAGAGTCTATTAAAATTACTGCATTGAGATGTATGGTTTCTACGAGTGAAGTCTTGTGCTATAGAAAATAGAAGTAGTTTCTGGGTTGGGAGTGCCCTTAGCACGCTTCTCTTCCCTCTTCCAAAGACAAAAAAGAAAGAAAAGGGAAAGACTTCAGATCCTGCGACTGGACAGTAAGAAAGAAAATAATTTCTTTCGGTGAACGACCTTCAAGTTCACCAGGATGGCGGGCTGGTAATTGGAAATACAAACGGTGAAGTCCAGGGAGCAAATTCAAAGCGAGAAAGCTAGCTAAAAATATTGTGGTGTCGTGAATTTTGAAGCTCAAGCATGCTCTTCAATTTGACGCAGCCCCGAAATGGGAACGTGGGGAGAATAAGTGAGCTGAAACACATAACACATGATGGGAAAGGGATGCAGGGAATTTAGTTTAAATGGACTAACTTCCTGTCCAAACTCTTTTATTCCACTTCAGTTCATTAGTATCTAAAGCAGGTCGTATCGTGGCACCTTAATCATTAGGAAAAATGTTTTTTTTTGACGTTACTCATCTAACGTCGTAGTCTGAGTTTTGCCCCTCATGTACAAAACTTATTATCGGCCATCCCTCAATTTAAAAATCAAGTTGTTTTTGTTGAGGGACAGCTGCCCGATTTTGCACACGAGAGGTGAAACTCACACTACAATGATAAACTAGGGACATCAAATGGTTTTTTTTTGCCTAAATACTAGCCACTACAACCTGCTAGCCAAGTAGAAAATATCTTAAGGGCCAGGATACTACTTTTGGCCCATCCTGCCAATATGTGTCATCCCAGCCCATATACGAGAACCACACGGAGATAATTGTTACATGTTACGTACGTATTCGTCTCCTCCCTATGCTTATCTTCACTCCCGCAAATATTAACGAAGAAGAGAAAAAGGGAAATTTTAGATATGCGAATGGATAATGAGTTCAGAGGTTGATGGAGAATTATCGAAGAGACTTCTTTTTTCTAAAGAAAATAAAGTTGCCAAATGCGAGATCATCAGGATGCCAGACTAATTTCTATTACAAATACAAATCTTGAAGTCCATGGAGCAAATTAAAAACGAGGAACCTAGTTAACCAATAGTGTGAGTGTCCAGTTTTTGGAAGTTGAAGCATGCTCTTCAATTTGATGCTGGCCTGACTGCCGATTAATAAGGATTAAAAACTTCGACGTACGGTGCTTCTACAGCCCATAGAGACGACATATCCTCGGCTCTCGGTGTATGTGGCTATGTGCAAATAGGTGGGTCTGGATTGCCAAGTAGGAACAAAAATTTGGGCAATAGCTCTAGAGGCGGACCACATCATAGAACAATGGTTGATGGCTACCTCAGGAAGATTATGCTAAACCAAAGGTACACTACGGGAAACCACGGGCGCACGGCAAAGGTCCAAAAACGCACAGCAAACTCTTTGCCGTGCATTTTTCATCGGGGCGCACGGCAAAGGGCGCACGGTAGCATTTTGCACGGTAAAGACCCTTTGCCGTGCGCCGCGTCTGACAACGCACGGCAAATAATCTTTGCCGTGCGTTTTTCCACGGCGCACGGCAAAAAAAAGCAACTGACGGCACCGGGATGAGACGGCGTGTGACGCCCTTTGCCGTGCACCGGGAAAAAACGCACGGCAAAGAAGGTTGCCGTGCGCCAAGGCCAAAAACGCACGGCAAAGAAGGCTCTTTGCCGTGCGCCAAGGCCACAAACGCACGACAAAGGCACCGTTTCTGCTGTTGGTTTTGGTCACTTTGTCGTGCGTCTTCCGGAAAATGCACGGCAAAGTGGCCATTGCAGTTTTTTTCACATTTAAAAATACCAAAAAATCACAGGCATAATATGCATTTCATAATATTCATCACAGGCATCGTATATATCATAATATTCATCACAAGCATCATATTTATCACAATAACCATCACAAAGCATCATATATCCCAATAATCACCACAAACATCACATATACTTTCTCTAAGTTTATCAGTGAGGATTACAAAATACAAAAGTTAATCCATTAGCAACACAAGATATCTAAGAACTGTATGGCATCATGTTACCACAAATGTTGTTGTAATCATTTTCCTGGCGTACCATCTTCCATGAAGTGCTTGTTGGGCCTTCATTGCTGCTGTGACACTGTCAAAATGCAGATACACAAAGATTTTAGAACATTATCCCATTTAATAATGTTTTCATGAAGTTATTAACTGGTCAAAAAATCCAAGGGACAGAAACAGTTCTATGCTTAATTCAAATAGTGTTTCTATAAAATACCAGTTAAGTTGTAGTCAAGGGAAAATAAAGTCAAGGGAAACAGATCTAACATATTTTGTTATTTAAAAGTACAGCTAAAACATTGCAAAAAACAAGCTGAGCTCCATGAAGATTGAACTTAAAATTAAACATACTAAAAAATTTAAGTCCTGATACTTATATGTAGATGTCACTAAAATCTACCATCATAATTATTTACGATAATCCAAAGCAATGTACTATCCCCATACATGGTCTGTATGGTGAAAAATACAACATACAAAAAAAACTGGAGATATTCCCCACACCCAACTTACTGAACCCAGTTTTTTTTGAAGAAAACTGTAGAGAAGTACTATAGCTTAGCTAGGAACGGTGAAGACTAGCTCATTTATGCCTTTACTTTTCTTGTATAATGTTTTGGTTTCTAGTTGCACTCTGGTCCATCAGATAGAAAAGACTGATTGAACAAGTAGTTCTACTACACTATACAGTACTATTTATATTTATATATATCCATGTGTACACAAAATCGTAATTAAATAGTCTCACGTATGCATCACGTGACGACAGAGGTACATATAGTAAATCAATGTCTGAATATGTGGGCATATACAGCACTGCATGGATCAGTATTTCATGATCTTTCAAGTACATATATATATATAAGAGATGATGAAATGGCATGGCTACCTTGTACTAATAATGCAATAAAAGATATATATGATTATTTATATTATTTGCCATTTGAAAGTCAGTAACTGGTTCCAGAGTAGTCTTTAAAATGTTTTGCATGTACCATAGACAACGGCACTGTCAATGCAAAAGGTGAAAACAAAAATCGAAGTATATATATATATATATATATATATATATATATATATATATATATATATATATATATATATACACCCTATGTGTAGAATCCTATTCTACACCCAACGATAATTACCGACCAAACCTGCGTAAAAAATTACCGAACCAAATCGCGAGATTACCGACCGGTGAGCATGGTTCAAGAATCCCGTGACTTAGTTCGGTAATTGTTAATCGCCTTGGCCGCAAATTACCGCCGGGTGTAGAATTTTACTCTACACCCAGGGTGTAGATTAGCACGTGTATATATATATATATATGAAGGATGTTGATTAACTAGAAAATAGCGACGTGGTTCAATTGATTAATTTGCGCTGAGGTAAAAGTTCAACAACAGTTTAGTTAATAGGCTGGTGCACAACTATGGGGAGCTTTTTTCACATAGAAAAAAATAGTAATTCATGCAAAACTCTACTTAATTTACACTATCAAATGCTAAGCATTTGGAGTACGTATAATTAAGTCCAAGAAAAAAATGCTGCATATATGCATGCTGATGACTTGACGAACAATGTGCTTTATTACTCCCTCTGTTTATATTACTTGTCGTTTTGGTTATGTTGATCTAGATACATAACAAAGGAATATGTATTTAGAAAAGTCAAAACGACAAGTAATATAATATGAAACGGAGGGAGTAATTACCAATCCATACTTAGCTTATCTATAGTAAATCAAGGAAACTGAAACAAAAATTACCTAGCACTCTAACAATACTATTCTATTACTACAATATATGAAATTAAATTTTCCACCCAATTTCACAATGCCCCTTTGTTCTTTGTTTTATTTATTATTGTGCATATATACTGGTGGACCATGTGCCCACAACCGGTGGAAATTACTGTCCTAATTTTGAAGTCTAGTAATATATAGTATAACAATTACAAGAAAAATTAAAATGTTGCAGCAAAAAAAAAAAACTAGAGGATTAAGCATGAATTCATATCGTTAATTCTGGAAGCAGCAAAAGAAGAACAGAGGTGCTAGCAAGCTAGCTTCTCTGTTGGATCAACAGTTCAGAGATAAGCTCGCAGCAAGTATATATCCTCCAAAAATCTTACTCAAAGATTCAATCAGCAAATTAGGAGACGTGAAAAGGCAGGCACATCTTTCACAGTACAGCATTTACATCCAGAACCGAATGGAAAGAAAAGTTAAAAAGGAGTTAGATCATCTCATCTCCTCTCGACAAGGACACACTTGCTAATAGCGATGGAAGCCGAACAAATCGGCTTTTACCCCATTAGAGCAACTCCAAGAGTCTCTCTAAATATCACTAGCTAAATTACTGATTTGGCTAGTATGTAAAATGAATTAGCTAGTAAAAAGTTGATGAAATCCAACAGACTAGCTAAAATCAACTCTCCATATGCTCCATCGCTAGTGGGTCCCGCCTGCCATACTCATGTACAAGGGGATAGCTAGCGGGATTGGCTAGCCAAAGATGGCTAGCGAAGCCCCCGGTTTAGCTAGTGGAGGATAGCTAGGATAAGTTTAGCTAGTCTGTTGGATTCAGTTTTTGAACAAATTTTTCGATTTTTTAGCTAGTTAGGTCAAGATAGCTAGTCTCTTGGAGTTGCTCTTACAAGTTTCGTCACGGAAATTTCGCATAGTATCATTATTTCTCCTTCCATTTCTCGCACCAACAAAATTTCAACATCATCAGGAAGCCAAAAAATCAACTTGGAAAAGATCTATAGATATATGCGTGCCCTAATTAACTGACTAACATCACTGACTAGAAGACATTGTCTAAGTTAACTCAGGAATCTTTTTTTGACACGAACTCAGGAATCTAATGCTAAGGACCAGAAATTGGGGAGAGAGGGAGGACAAGGCGTACCTCGGCGGTGAGGTACTCGAGGACGGCCGAGAGGTAGCACGCGCTGCGGGGGCGCCCGCCGGTCCTCCACCGCATCCGGCCGACGCCGAGCCTCGACCGGGCGTCGCCTCCACCACGTCGCCGCGTCGGCTCGGGGGAGGGGCGACCGGATCCGGCCTCCTCGCGCCGGACGCAAGGGAGCCCGCCGCCGGATCCGGCCTCCTCGCGCCGTGGCCATGCCGGTCGTCGTCGCGCCGTGGAGGTCGCGCACGTGGAGTGGAGGCCGACGCGCCGCCGTCGGGAGGAGCGTGGCCGGCGTCGGAGGGGAGGGAGGACGGCGACGGTGAAGGGGGGCGGGCGCCAGTGGCCGCCGAGGGAGAGGAGGGAGACGGGGAAAGGGAGGCGCTGCGGACGAGAGAGAGGAGGGAGGCGGCGGCATCGGTGGGGGGCAGGAGAGGTGGCGTCGGTGGGGTAGGGTTTTTGGGGGGGTGTTGTGGGCCGACTGGCCCAATAAGGGCCTTTGTGGCCGGGCAGGCGAGTGGGGCTTCGGCCTTTGCCGTGCGTTGTATTATTAGCGCACGACAAAGAGTATTCTTTGCCGTGCGCTTTTAGTCAGGCCCACCGCAAACCAATTTTATAAAATTCGCAAAAAATATCAAATAAATTTAAAAAATTTAAAAAAATAAAACAAATTAAGTTATGTTGTCTAATGTTTATAAAAACAAGATTAGAAGTCAAAACTCAATTTGAATGTCATTTCATCTATAAATCCAATCATATCTTTCGTAACTCTATGAAACACTCTGAAATTTCTATCGACATACTTCGGTTTCTAAACACCATCCATGACAACAAGAGACAGTGTATGTTGTATGTTCATTAGAGAAATTTTCAAATCAAAAACCAAGTTCAAATTTTACTAAGACTACAAACTAAGTGAGATGACTCTAAACTACTAAGACTACAAACTAAGTGAGATGACTCTAAACACTATGAAACTTCGAGTTGAATGCTTCGGTTTCTGAACAATATACATGATGGATTGTTTAAAACCTCTTTGTACTATTTTTCACAACCTTCCTATACTATATCATGAGCTCTCAAGAAGTCTCATAACTTTCAAACTTCATTTGCATTTAATACAATTTAAAAAACATTTCAAATATACATATTTTTTCATTCCTCGCGAACAAATTGTTTAAAATTTCAAGTACTTTCACGCGTAAGGTCCTAAAAAGGTATCAATTACACAAATAACATTTTTCCACAAACTATACTTTATTATTTTATGCACTTGCAGTTCAAATTTGATTTATACTAAAAAATCATATCAATCAAAACAATTCGTTAAATTAGCAAAAAGAAAGATATGATTGCATAATTGAAATATAGAGTGCAAAATAATGTACTTGTGGAGGAAAAACTGAAAGAAGGTGCGAAAACTCATTTTTTAAAAATTCATTGCCGTGCGCCTTACAAAAACGCACGGCAATGGTATAACTTTGCCGTGCGCCATACAAAAACGCACGGCAAACTTGTTGTCTTTGCCGTGCGTTTTTCCAAGGCGCACGACAAAGGTTGACGCCCATCAACTCCGTCAGCTGGTCAGCTCGGTCAGGCAAACGTTAGCGCAGAAGTATTGTTGTGCGTCCCTAGGAAAACACACGGCAAAGGTTTGTAGTTGCCGTGCGTCATTCTAAGATGGTGTTTGCCGTGCGCCCGATGAAAAGCGCACGGCAAACATTTTAACGCACGGCATTCTTCGGTTTTCCCGTAGTGGTAGCACTCATATCTTCCAAGAAACATAGCACTCATATCTTGTTTCTTGGAAGATCTCGGGCAGTTGGACTTGAGCTCCTGATGTCGCTTTTTCCTACTAGCAAGATAAAACGCTTTATAATATCTAAAAAATAGGATCAAACACACGCATGCTTAGTTTTTACAAAGAAGCAACTTGGTGTGGTTGGGCTATACAAAGCAGTACAACACTGGTGAAACAACCATGGTCGGAGAGCTGCTTGCTAGGTTCAAATATATAGCATATAAACTGTAGTACTGAGTAATGAGTATGCTTAAAATGTATATCCACCTCTACTTGTCATAAACATCCTAAAGGTTCAACAATAGACAAGGCCAGTGGCGGAGCCAGCTTTTGGCAATGACTAAGGCCAAAAATTAGTGACCAAAACTACTATTCAACAACCCACATATGTATCACCTATAGCTAGTTAAGAACAACACATAGTAAAATAGCTAGTGAAAAAGATGCTGCAGTTCCAAGAAATTGCAAGCCTAATTCTTAAATTTCAGAGTGCTGGGGTTTGTCGGAACCAGGTTCAGTACCATTATCTGTCCCTAGATGTGATAACTTCTTCTCTCGTCTTGTTCTACGGTTTTGTTCGTTAGATCGCTTGCGTCTACCAGGTTTGTATTCCTTGCAAGTGATAATCCAATCCTCAAGGTTTAGGGTTTGAGCATGGCCTTCAGCTTGAGAACCTTCTTCTTGAGTTAGGTTTTGGGTGGACAACATCCTCTGCTTATTGATATCTATAGGGTTACGTTGGCGAGCTTCTGCTGTCATAAGACTAGCTTCCTTCTGGGGACATGAAAGAGCATCGTGCTCACCACTCGTACACCTATCTGGAGCCTTGTTAACCTCATGTTGTTTCTCCATTGTTAGTTTCAGTGCTTCATGCTTCTTCTTCTTTCTTTGATTATTCCATGCTTCAACAACTTGCCTCTTCACTGGCCCAATGGGAACTCTGTCTTTGGCCATCTAATTACGAAAGTAGGTTGTGCTAGGCTGCATCCTTCCTTGTAAGACTTGAGTCTGCATAGCTGATAGCTTCTCTTTATCAAATGGTGGAGGAGTCATGTTTTGATAGTTATCATTGGTGACAGTATTGTGGGCTTTAGGGAGTGAAGCTTGCTCTGTAATGGACTGATGAATCTTAACCATGGTTTGGGCTATTGCTTGCAGAACCTGAGTTTGTGCAGTGATATACTCCAACATCTTGCGTTCCAATGATGAGGTTGCAAGAGTTATGTTGATGCTTCCTTCATCATCTTTACCTTCATGATTTATGTTGGAGCTCTCCATATGATTGGCCCGATGATTGATGCGCTTAGAGTGAACGTGGTTCGAGAGCATTGATGAGCATGAAGGTGGAAGATACAAAAGAAGAACCCAACTAAGCAACTGATATTATTGCAGATGTAAGATCCACAATACACCAACACTCACTTCAAAGAACCAACACAAACAATGTCACAAAACCAAGATCATCATGCAAGCACAGAACTTCACCAAACAAGATACGGTTAAGGGAACGAACTACACGTTGTTAATAAAGTCAGAGGGTATCCTCCTAATAGATCAGATGTAGCTCCCAGCAAGGATATCCATAAATAATGGATTTTTCCCAGATCAAGGAGTACGAAATTATAAGTTCATCCCAACTGGAATCACCTCAATCGGAGGTTTAGAACTCGGGATATGAATTAAACAAGATGGCTATGTCAGAGGTGTTGACAGATTCGAGAACCTCCAAAGTTTCGGGCATAACTCTCTGCATATGCAACCAAAATTAATGAATTTTGGTCAGAGTGAAACTTATGAAATTCCTGAACTACTACAATTGGATTTACCTCAATCGGAGGTCCATAGCCCGAGATATAAAATAATGAAGGTAACTAGGTCAGCAGAGTTTACAGATTCTGATAGCTCCAATGTTTCGAGCATAGCTCCTGAAATATATACTGGATAGGTATGAATTTTTGATAGAGATTCACTTATGAAATTTAGGAACTAACCCAAATAGTTTCATGTCAATTGGAGTTCTGTAGCTTGAGAAAGAATTAAAACAGCGCTGGTGTGCCGGAGAGCTGCGCGAACAGATTTGACACCAACTTAACTGGGATGAGAAATAGGTAGATGAATACATATATTTGGTGGAGATAGATATATTGGAAATAAGGAGGAGATATATTTTTTTAAAGGACATGCTGATATAATATCAAGGATAACAATTTCACCAAACCAAGGTGATGTCATTGCTTGGGAGGAAGATCCGGAAGCGTCCAGGGAGAGTAAAGGTGAACATACAAGAATTTATGATTTAGCATTTGTGAGGAAAAGAAGTGCAAATGCTAAGGGTCAACTACGGAGAAGAGTTTCTATAGTGAGTAGAGAAGAGGATGATTAAGAAGTGAGAACTTTCATCAGAGAGGTCATTGATATGGTAAGAATGGATTGTAGAACAAAGGACACATGAGGAAACGACCATTTCTATCTATGTTTGCTCTCTGGTTATGCTTGCTTCAGGGTACGTCGCAAGGATCACTAAAAAGTAGAACGATACTTTGGAATGAAAAGGCATGGAAAGGAGAAGTCCAAAGTAGCATTATATAAAGGAGAAGTTAAATGAAGAAGATATGTGGATAAGAATTGATAGCTAGGTTCAAAATAGTTAGTCAAGCAAGATATCCGGGATATGCCTTGCAAGGTCATGATCAAGGTAGGGGTCTTAACATTTGCGCAATGAAGTGAAATTAAAAAGAAGTTAAGTGAGAAGGGTTAAGATATCAAGGGGGATTTTCAAAAGAAAATGGTCAAAGAGTGGGATTATTCATCACAGAGCCAAAGGGAAATGTAGGGTGAATTTTAGAGCATAGAAAACCTTAAGGAACGACCATTGCTAACTAGGCTTACGTCCTACAGTCGATACAGCTCTGATACCACTCTGTCACACCTGCTTTTCCAAAGAAAAACCAAGTGCAAACCTATATGCATGCCAGGATCAAGTTTCATGCATATAGTGACATAAGTGAATAACAGAAACAATATCACGTAAGAAAAATGAAGATTATTAGAGTATTACGCTTAATCCTGGATACGAAGGCTCCAAACATCACAGGCAGTCGACTTGGGGTTGCGTACGCCTAGAACTCCACAACATCTTTACATCATCTTCATGGAGTAGCTTCCTCTTTCTGAGCAACGTATATAGCAAGGGTGAGCACTTGTCGTACTCAGCAAGTGTGGGGAAAGGATGAATGCAAAGGCTTTATAGTGGACAAAGCTATAAGCATTTACCATTTTAGTTGGTCAAATTTTATTAGCACCTATTTACTAGCAAGTATAAGTATATACCATCCCACAATTAATCATAAAGATAAGAGAAACACCATAAGCATATGGCTAAGATAACCAAAAACCACGATTTAAGTCCATCTTCAAGTTCGATTAATCATGTGAGGGACCAGGCCGCTCTTGACCGTGAGCACGACTAATCGATTAGTTTTACACTCTGCAGAGGTTGTACACTTTCACCACAAGCAGCGTAAAAGCTCCGAAGAACTTTGAACCCAACCATGCGATGCTGCGCAGGCACCATACCACACTACCGAGGTGTGGTTGCATAGGGACGCTACATGGCCTTTACAAAGGTTCTCCAACAAGTTGTGACCCACAAGGTCCGGATCATAGCAAGGTATAAAGTCCCCCTAGCAGGTCGATACCCCACCATAAAAAGAATAACTCACCCAACCCCCTGGTAGACTTGTCCATACCCTGCAGTACCGTCGATCCCTTGTCCCTATCAGGTAAGATCACCCCAAACTAAAGTTCCTAATTATTCAGTCAAGACCAGTGCCCGTTTAGTTCTTGTGGTTGTACTGTTTTCTTGGGTGGTTCTCCATGTTCCGATTAATGCACAATGATCTTGTATTAAAATTATCATAAAGGAACATATAACATAAAATGATAACCATGTTGATTATTACCAACCCAGTTGAGCACACTAAGCAACATCTACCATCAAAATTAATTAAAACCGGGTTCAAGATAATGGTCAGAAGAGGCTAGTCATCCTTAACAGGAACCCATCAAAATTAATGCAAGCAATGCAATAGTGACTGTCGTATGGACCTCCCTGGGCCCACTACCTCGGTGGGTACCAGGACCGACTACTCGGTGGGCCCCTGGGACTACCCGGCTTGCGCTACATGGCACCTGAAGGCGTGAAGCACAAGGACTACACAGGAGTAGTACTCGGTTGGGGAGCTGTACATGTTCTGCACTATATGGAGGACTCCTAGACGTACTCGACTGGTACTCTCTCCCTACTCCGACTTGTAACCCTGCCTCCCGGACTATATAAGGCGAGGCAGGGACTGATCTCTAGCATCCAATCTCATCTCATACAACTCACGGCATACCATTGCACCATCTTGCAATCGTGCCTAATCAATCCAGAGCTACGCAACATACAGGACGTAGGGTATTACGCACCTCGCGGCCCGAACCTGTCTAAATTGTGTGCCACGTGTCTCTTCCTTCGAGTTACCGATCTCGGCGAGTCACATTCATCTACTTCGGGTACTCCCCTTAGTAGGTTGCCGGTCTAAAACACCGACAACGCGGCGCGCCAGGTAGGGGCTCTCGCCCGAGATCACATGGCGAACTCGACGGCTCCCGTCCACTTCAAGCCAACCGTCGCTTTCAATCGCGGCGACACCTTCGTGTTCGGCGCCTGGGTCTGCACTGCTGACGGCGCGGGCTCCTTCCAGCGTCGCCTAACCATGCAGCCCAACCCGAAGACAGGCTTTGTGACGCTTCCCGAAGTTGTCACAGGCGAACTCGCCGGCAAGTTCGGCGAAATTTCGCTCGTCAACCACCACGCTGACTTCGAGCTCGAGTCCGCTTCCAACCCGAACTCGACGTCGCCATGGGCCGGCCGCATGCGAGCCGGGCCGCTCGGCCCATCGCGGGCGGTCCCCTCACCTCGCGAGCGCTCCGCGCATGGCCCCCGCATCCTCGGCCGGCCCGCACGGGGGGCTCCCACCCCGCGCCGGCCGCAAGGAGCCCGTGCCCGAGTACAACTCGGACTCCGACGCCACCCCCGATCGCGCTTCGGACTCCCGGCCCTCTCTCCGAGTTCTACTCAAACCCGGATTACGAGTTCGACTTCGGGTCGGACCCCCGAGGAGCCCGAGTCCGAGGACAACTCCACCGAGCTTCCCTTGTCGGGGCCGCCCCTGCGGGCTAGTTATAACATCCACGCGGCCGGGAGATACGTCATCGCGCCGGACCGCAAGCCTCGCCGACCCGATAAAGGGAGACTCACGCTACGTCGCCTACATCGACTCGCTACCGTTCCAGGAGGGAACACCCCTAGCCCGGGCTGACTCAAGCACACCAACTGAGGTGGCACCCTCTGAGCCCAGCCTTGGCACCCCCGATCGCCAAGTCTTCATGGCTGCCGGCGACACTCCAGGGCCTTCAGGCACGGATCAGGACAAGTACCTGGAAGACATCTCCTTCGACGAGCTCTCTGCTGATGCTCCACCGAACGAGAACCCTGCAGAAAGAGATGCTCGACGTGAGCGTAACCAGAAGCGCAGCGAACGTCGCCGGCGCCTCCGCGACAACTTCCCCATCCACAACCTTGCGGAAGCTCTCGAGTCGGTCGAGAGCAGAGTACACACTACCCCTGAGCAATGCCTCATGTCGATCACAGCGATCGCACGCCAGGCTCAGGGCATACGCGCTGGAGAGGTCATCGCCAAGCTCGCTGAAGACGCCTACTTCATGCGGGTCGACAACAGAGTCAACCAACCTCCTCCAGCCAGACACCGCGACAACGAAGCCACGAGTCGCAGCGCCAACAACGGTCCTAACCGTACTTGAGCTGACCTCCCAGCCGAGCCAAACCGTTGTCGCTCCAACGCCGGCGGACCCTCACAGCGCGACCACAGCAACCGAGAAGTCGTCCCTCACCGCGTTCCGGCCGGTGGGGGCGGCAATGATCCCGACGGCGGCGGCAGCGACGGCGGAAGCTCCAACCATGGGGCCAACGGAGAGGGCCGGAGGCGGTGGCGGGGGCCACGGCGGCCGAGGCCACGCGAACGCCCACGCCTGCGGCGCCTCGCAGGGCGGCTACGACACCCGCCAGAAGATTGAGGAGCTGCGGCGGAAGAAGTCGACCACTGCCGCTGAAGGCGACGGCTTCCCCGCCTTCTCACCTCGACTTCGCAACTTGCTTCTCCCCGACAAGTTCAAGCCTTTGGGGATCACCAAGTACGATATGAAGCAGGATCCCATCCAGTGGCTCAGGTGCTACGCCCTCTCCATCGAGAACGCTGGCGGCAACAGCGACACCAAGTGCCTCTACTTCCCCTTCTGCCTGGACCAAGCACCACTCACTTGGCTCGAGTCGCTGGACAAGCACTCGATTGACAAGTGGGACCAGCTGAAGGAGCAGTTCACAAGCAACTTCGCGGGCGCCATGGGCCGATCGGGTACTCGCATGGACCTAGCCATGATCGAGCAGGAACAAGGTGAGACCCTCCGCAAGTACATGCGCCGCTTTTTCGACAAGCGCGCTACCGTTGTCGACGTCACCGACAAGGAGGTCATCGACCTCTTCCAAGACGGTCTCTATCACCGTCGCACCTTTGAAGACTTCGGTCGTCGCCGCCCCAGGTCCATCCCGCACCTCAAGGACATGATCACGTCCTGGGCGGATGAAGAAGACAAGGCCAATTCCAAATACGACGCCATCCGCGGCAAGACCAAGCAGAACCAGGGCGGCGGCAGCGGCAGCAACGCAAATCAGGGCGGCCGCAACAACAACAACAACAACAACTACTCAGGTCCCAACCGCAAGCGCAAGCCAGACAACACTGTCGCGGCTATCCAGCGCCCTGCGAAGGGGAACTCGAAGAAGAACTCCGGCGGCTTCAAAGACCTGCTGAAGGAGAAGTGCCCGTGGCATCCAAATGGCAACCACACCACCGAACAGTGCTACCAACTCAGGCATGCACTCAAGGAGACGCCAGAGCCACCACAGCCTCATGACCAAAAGGGCAAGAAGAAGGACAGCGACAACAACGACTTCCAGGAGCCTGACAAGACCGTCAACGTCCTCTTCGGCGGACTGCCCAGCAGGCGGGAGCAGAAGGCTACCCGTCGTGAAGCGATATCCATTGAGCCAGCGGTCCCGACTCCTCTGAGATGGTTAGAGGTACCCATCACCTTCTCCCGCGCGGATCAATGGACCAGCTTCTCTGAACCAGGACGGTCCCCCTCGTCCTGAAGCCAGTGGTGGCGGGCTCCAAACTCAACAAGGTGCTCATCGACGGTGGAAGCGGGCTCAACGTCCTCTTCACCAAAACCTTGAAGAAAATGAAGCTCGACATCACTCATATGCTCACCAAGAGCAACACACCCTTCTACGGCATCGTCCCCGGCAACACGGCTATTCCACTAGGCTCAGTGGTCCTGCCAGTCACCTTCGGGGCATCTCGGGACAACTATCGTACCGAGTACATCAAGTTCGAGGTCGTGGATTTCGAGACCTCCTACCACGCCATCCTCGGCAGACCGGCCATCGCCAAGTTCATGGCGGTGCCCCACTACACCTACTTGGTACTCAAGATGCCAAGCCCAGCTGGTGTACTCTCCCTCCAAGGGGACCTGAAGATCTCCCACGACTGCGACACAGAAGCCGTGGAGATCGCCTCCACAAATCAAGTACCCAACGCGATGATGGAGGTCTACGCTGCGTCGAAAAAGCTTGCCACAAGTGAACGCGACATCCCAGAGAAGTCTGACAGTGCCAACAAGCCTCAGCCACCTGAGGAGGTACTCGTCAAGACGATCGACCTTGGAACAGGCGATCCCAGCAAGACCACCACCATCGGGGCAGGCCTCGACCCCAAATAGGAAGACGCGCTCATTAGCTTCCTTCGGGCTAACCGCGACATCTTCGCGTGGAAGCCGACGGACATGCCGGGAGTGCCCGGGGAGCCGATTGAGCACGCGCCTCAACGTCGACCCTAAGGCCACCCCCAAACGACAACACCTCCGACGCTTTGCCGACGACAGACGGGACGCCATCAAGAAGGAACTCGCCAAACTACTCGCGGCTGGCTTCATCAGAGAAGTCTTCCATCCTGAGTGGCTTGCCAACCCTGTCCTCGTCCGCAAGAAGAACTCGAACGAGTGGAGGATGTGCGTCGACTACACCGACCTCAACAAGCATTGCCCCAAGGACACCTTCGGGTTGCCGCGGATTGATCAAGTCATCGACTCCACGGCGGGTTGCGACCTGCTCTCGCTTCCTCGATCGCTACTCCGGTACCACCAGATCGCGATCAAGGAAGAAGCCCAGGAGAAGACCGCGTTCATCACCCCGTTTGGCGCGTACTGCTACACGACCATGTCCTTCGGGTTGAAGAACGCCGGCGCTACCTACCAACGAGCTATCCAGGCCTGCTTCAAGAGGAAACTCAACAAGAATGTCGAAGCCTACGTGGATGACGTGGTTGTCAAGACCAGGGACTCCAGTAGCCTCATCGACGACCTTGAAGAGACCTTCGCATCACTGCGCGAGTACCGCTGGAAGCTCAACCCGAACAAGTGCGTCTTCGGCGTCCCTTCGGGCAAACTACTCGGCTTCATCATCGCCAAAGACGGCATTGAAGCCAACCCCGAGAAGATCTCCGCCATCACCGAAGCATGAAAGCTCCCACGACCATCAAAGACGTCCCGTAAGCCGACAGGGTGCATGGCGGCGCCGAACCGCATTCATCTCGAGGCTAGGAGAACGGGGACTCCCCTTCTTCAAACTACTCAAGCATCAAGAGAAGTTCGTGTTGACTCCAGAGGCGGATCAAGCCCTTGCCCAGCTCAAGGACTTCCTATCAAAGCCACCGATCCTCACGGCTCCTCACAAGGGCGAGCAGCTACTGCTCTACTTAGCTGCGACTACTCACGTGGTCAGTACTGCCATCGTTGTCGAGCGGCAAGAAGACGGCCATGCCTACCCAGTCCAGCGCCTAGTCTACTTCGTCAGTGAGGTTCTATCAGCGTCCAAGGCCCGCTATCAGCCTGTGCAGAAGCTCCTGTACGCACTACTCATCACCTCACGGAAGCTACGACACTACTTCCAGGAGTACTCGATCTCCGTCGTCACCGACTACCCGCTCGGCGACATCCTGCGGAACCAAGATGCTACTGGAAGAATCTCCAAGTGGGCTGTCGAGCTCAGCGCCCTCACTATCAACTTCAAGCCACGCACAGCCATCAAGTCGCAGGCACTAGTCGACTTCATGGCAGAGTGGCGGGAGAACCAGCTACCTACTCCCACCGTGCGACCAGAGCATTGGGTGATGTACTTTGACGGCTCACTCAACCTCGAGGGCGCAGGTGCAGGGGTACTCCTGATCTCTCCAACGGGCGAACAACTCAAGTACGTCCTGCAGATCTTCTGGAAGGTCTCAAACAACGAAGCCGAGTACGAAGCTCTCCTACACGGGCTCCGCCTCGCGGCTTCACTGGGCATCAAGCGGCTACTAGTCTACGGCGACTCCGCAGTGGTCATCAACCAAGTCAACAAGTCCTGGGACCGCAACAAGGAGAACATGGACGCCTACTGCCTAGAAGTCCGCAAGCTCGAGAACAAGTTCTATGGTCTCGAGTTCCATCACATCGTCCGCGACAACAACGTTGCAGCGGACGTCCTCTTGAAGCTTGGATCCACCCGCGCTCAAGTGCCAGCGGGTGTCTTCATCCACGAGCTTCACGCGCCATCCATCCCGGAGCCGGCGCCACCGACCACTGTCCCAACCTATCCACCGAGCCGGGCGAGAGGTCATGATGATCGACGTGGACTCGGAGGCAACCCTTCATCGACTACCTCGGCGAGCGAAGGTCCCCTCTGACAAGAACGCGGCTGAGCAACTCGTCCGCCGCGCCAAGTCCTACGTCCTCGTCGGAGACAAGCTTTACAAGCGGAGCGCATCTTCTGGAGTACTCATGAAGTGCGTCCCTCGTGAAGAAGGCAAGGACATCTTGGAGGAGATCCACAAGGGCGTCTGTGGCAACCACGCGTCCTCACGCACGCTGGTCAGCAAGGCCTTCCGGTGGGCTTTCTGCGGCCCACGGCTGCGGGGCGACGCCGAAGAACTCGTCGAAAGTGCCAAGGATGTCGATGCTTCGCCAAGCGCGGCACGTCCCGGCCTACAAGCTAGTCACCATACCGCCAACCCGGCCCTTCGCTTGCCGGGGGCTCGACATGATCGGACCACTGCCAACTGCGCCAGGAGGATTCAACAGGGTATTGGTGGCTATCAACAAGTTCACCAAGTGGATCGAGGTCAAGCCGGTCACATGCCCCAAGGCTGACAGAGTACTCGACTTCCTGGATGAACTCGTGCACCGCTACAGACTTCAACAATCACCAGTTCTGGGAGTACTGCGAGAACAGCGGGATCAACGTCTGATACGTCTCAGTTGCCCATCCACGGGCCAACGGACAAGTCGAGCGCGCCAACGGGATGGTGCTCGACGCTCTCAAGAAGCGGCTACACGACACCGCGAACTCCAAAGGGGGCAAGTGGATCAAGGAACTACCCAACGCACTCTGGGGGCTACGGACTCAACCATCCAAGCCAACGGGGCAATCCCCCTACTTCCTGGTCTATGGCTCCGAAGCAATCCTCCCTGCCGACGTCATATGGAACTCGCCAGCAGTGGAGCACTACGACGAAGGCGTCTCAGAAGACAGCAGACGAGTTGACATCGATAGCCTCGAAGAAGCTCGCTGCGCTGCCCTCGTCCAATCAGCAAGGTACCTAGAGGGTATCCGACGCTACCATGACCGCAACGTCAAGGAGTGCTCCTTCAACGTTGGAGATCTTGTCCTCCGCCGTATCCAGAACACGGAAGGACTTCACAAGCTCAGCTCCCCCTGGGAAGGGCCCTTCACCGTTGCAAAGGTGACCGGGCTGGGCTCCTACCGCCTCCAAACACTTGAAGGTGAAGACGTCAACAACTCGTGGAATGTCGACCAGCTTTGTCGATTCTACGCCTAGTCTACACGACTACTCCGGGGTTCAAGTCTACACGACTACATCAACACCCCCTTGCCGTAAGCGGCCTCCGGGTCCTGGCTCCAGTCTCCGGACTTCTCCTCTCCAGGATCCAGCCCGCGCGGCTACCTACGGACCCTGGGCTGCGACGAGCGTCAAGGACTCTAGCAGCGGTCTACTGAGAGACCACACTCTAAGATCCAGCCTACACGGCTACCTACGGATCTACGATCCAGCCTACACGGCTACTTACGGATCTACTGCTGTAAGCGGCTACCCGCTCCAGCTCTACTCAGCTATAAGCGGCCTCCGGGTCCAAGCGACTACTCTGTAACAACGGCCCTGGCCATCCAGGTGTACTTCTTCAGTAATAAAGTTTGATCGTTCATCAACTTCTTTACTGTCTACTCCCTACAACGGGACCACTACTGTCGAGTACTACTACTCGCATCCACTCCACGATGGGGACTCCGCACTCTGAGATCGCGACTACGAGTACTCATTGCTGGAAATCTTTCTTTCATTGATACTTAAGAAATTCATTACAATTGTTTTCTGTACAACCCTGGCTACTAGCTGTCTATTACAGGGCTACTGGAGATTAAGCTTCTCCGCTACTTGCTCTGCGATGGGAGCCATCTGCTCCAGCAGCTCTGCATACTGCTCATCAGTGTAGTTGGCGGCTACCCCGCCGGCGACTACTTCCACTGGGGCCTTCGGGAAGTACGACTTCATGAAGGCCAAGACCTGCCTTGGGATCGACCTCGCCATGTGCTTCACATAGGCCGCCAGCCGGCTTGGAGCTTCCTTGAGGCGATCCACCAGTGGAGCAATCTTGGGGCCGCCCGGGTGCGACACTAGGAGTCTTGCGATCGGCAGTGCGGCTTCTTCAAGCTCCTTCAGTTGGGCCCGCAGTGCCTCGCAGTCTTCATTCAACTTCTGCAAGGATTTTTAGCAGTTGACGAGATTGCGGTTAGAGGCAATCCGGAGCTCCATGTGCTTCTCGCACTCGAAGGCAAGTTCTTTGTAGTCGAGCTCGAGTACCTGGCGGGCTTCTTGCTCCCGGTAGAAGAGGTTCTTCATGCTCGTCTCCAAGGACTTCAGCTCCTCCACCTGGCCCTCAAGCTCTGCAACACGGCAACAGTACAACGGGTCAGGGACTTCTCGACCTCCAACAAGTACCCGACAAGTTCAGCGGCGTACCTTTGTTCTTGTTGCGGAGGCCCTTATTCTTCCGCACCAAGTCGTCGCCCTTCGCCTGCAACTCTTGGACATCGTTGTGGTATTTGGCGAAGGCGGTGTCGAGCTTCGATTGCATGGCAGCCGCGTGCTTCCGCGACTTCACAAGTTGCTCTTCCAGCACCTCAGCTCGGAGCACCGCGTCTCCATAGCCTTGCAGCATGTTCGACTTGTCGCGGGACCGCTCCGCAACGTCCTGCAAAGACAACTCAAGTCACACGAGTACTCAATGGCAGAAGATTGGCTACTCATAAAGCTAAGGCTACTTACCTTCATCCACTGCTCGGCCTGACGGATCGCCTCCAGATGCTTGGCCACCGTCGCCGGCTCGACAAGATTGTCTGCGAGCAGCTCTATCCTGCCGCGACTACTCGCAGTGGCCTCCGTCATCGGCGCAGAGCGGATGGGCTCTGCGTCCTGGATCTCTAGGAAGCGGATAGCCACCTCCAGAGCGACCTCTGGCGGCGTGGTGACCCCCTCTCCCCTGGCCGCCACGGCGGCCTCTTCGACGACCTCTTCCACGGGCTCGGGGGCTCCTCCCGCAGCCTCCGGGTCCTCTGGTGTCGACTTCTGCATCGGCACCCCCGCAGGGATGTCACTACCTTCAGCCTCAGCGCGTGTCAAAAAGAAGATGAGTGCGTCAGCGACCATGACTACTCCTCGAGGAGCTCCATAGCTTCAGAAGAGTACTCACCTTCGACTACGCTGGCCTCCAGCAGCGGCGTTTCGGTAGCCGGCGGCTCGGGCACCGCCTGGGAAGCAGGAGCGGACTCCTCGGCGGGCGGCGCGGCTTCTTCCGCCACCGCTGAAGAGGGCTCATCCCCCTCCCGGGACGGACCCGTGGATTTCCCCGCGAAGCACACACAATTGGTCGTCAGTCAACATCGACTACTACAACAAGTACTACTCGGGAAGATGCAGTACTTACAAGTTCGACCGGACTATTGTCACGGCCGGGGCACCGAGGATGCTGGCGATGTCGACCAGTCCACCCTCGGCGGGCGCCTCCTCCTGCGCCCCTGCGGCTACAGCCTCCTCTGTAACGGCGGCCGGCGCAACGTTCTCTTGCGCTTCTGAAGCCACCACCTCTTCAACGGCGGCGGCTACGGGCTCCGTGCTCCCTTGTGGAGCAGGGGGTTGGCGCTCCAGCTGCGCCAAGATCTCCTCGACAGTGGGGGCTGGACTACGACTTCCGGCTGGCTCCCCCACTGTGTCCCGCACGCCTTCGTCGCCCTCTTCGACGGGCTCCGTTGGCGGCACCTCCTGCATACAGGAAGACTACTCATCGGCAAGCGTACTCGTACGACGGGTACTCGACTACTCTAGTCAAGACATCTTACCTCCTGAGGCGTGTTCTCCGAGACCTTAAGCTTCTTTGCCACCCGCTTCCTGGCGGGGTTGCGCGGCTTCCATGGCGGCGCAGCCAGGCTAGCCTCTAGGCTAGTCGGGGGGTCTTGCACCAGAGGCACATGAGGCAAGCCTGGACGGCTAAACCTCGACCGCAACTGAAAGCGGTCCTGTAACATCTCGTCGTCGTCATCGTCGTCGTCGGTGGTGTCCTCCACGATGACGGTGTCATCGCCTTCAACGACTTCTCGCCGCTCTCTTGCCTTCCCCTCCTTTGGGATCTCGATCCCGCTCGGGGGCGGCTGCGGCTCGGAGACGAACTTTTTCAAGTCCTCCTGCAAGGCACAAGACATCAACAAGTCTACACCAAGCAAGGATTACTCGACTAGGGGAGTACGACTACTCACCTCCTTTGGCGGGCGTGCGGCGGAGTACTCTTGGACAGGGCACGCCGTGTACGGCGGCATATCTTTGAAGATCCGCGACAGCCTTTCAATGATATCGCTGTCGTCCAGCTCACCTCCGGGCATCCGCGACGTGTCGTCGTCGCCGGTGTACTCGAAGCCCAGGGTGTCTCGAGCCATCAACGGCTGCACCCTCCGCTTCATGAAACTGAAGGCCACGTGCTCGGCCCTCAGTCCCGCTTCCCTGAGCACCTTGATGCGTGCCAGCAGCTCGGGAAGCTGGATCTCCTCCTGCATGGTGGGCTCCGTGTTCCACCACTCGCGGTGCCTGGGCTACCGTCCGCTCGGCTTCGACAGGCCGGGATGGTGGTTCGTGATGTAGAACCACCTCGTCTTCCAGTCGGTGTTGGAGTCAACGAGCTTGTACGACAGGTACTGCTCCGCGGCGTCTTCTCTCAACTGGATGCCGGCTCCTCCGACTACCCTTGGGTTGGTGGCACTTGGCTGCGGCTTGATCCGGAAGAACTTTCGGAAAAGGATCCAGTGCGGCTTGATCCCTAGGAAGGCCTCGCAGAAGTGCATGAAGACTGCGGCATGGAAGATACCGTTGGGGTTCAGATTCAGGTACTCGACTCCATAGTACCCGAGGAGACCCTTGAAGAAATCGCTGGCCGGGAGCGCAAGCCCGCGCTCCACGAACCGCGCGAACATTGGAATCTCGTCTTCAGCCTTCTCCATTGGATATGGATCTCCAGCGGCGGCCCTCCACATATCGACCTCCTTCTCCCGGATGAACCCACTGTTCAGGAGGGTCAGCAGATCTTCCGTCTTCACCTTGGATTTCTTCCATTCACGGCTTGGATCAGCCCGTGGTGGAGACATTGGCGGCGCTGCTCCGGTGGCGGCCGCGGCGGCCTCTTCGCAGCCTCTCTTCTTCCCGACGGCCTTCGACGCCTTGGACGGTGACGGCTTCATCCTCCAAGTGCAGGGCGTCTTCACGCGCATCTGCTCGGGGGCTACCCTAAAAGCTTTGGGTAGCGGCGCACTTGAATCTACTACGACGGCAGCAAGCGCTGGGAGTGGATCTACTTCTGATGGAATCGAAATGACTGCAGCTCGGATGGGTGAAAAACCCTAAGGGTTTTGGCTTCTATTTATAAGTCAAACTGGCTCCGCAACGGGCGGCTGGATAAGTCCACGCGTAGCTGACTCAGCGGCTAAGCGTGACTCTCCGTATTCTACTAGTCGACGCGCCACACCTCGGGGGCTCGGCTAGTTCTACTCGACTACCTGGGAAGCGGCTAATCTCAAGAGCATCTCAGGACACATTCTTCAAGATGACCCTTCAATTCGAGAGGAAGTACTCGACTCAAGGCTCGGGGGCTCCGTGCCACGTGTCCTTCAGATTTTTCTCTCCGGATTTTTCGGGATTTTCTTGCCAGGACTTCAGATGGACCCTCAGCCAGAGCCCGCGGCTCAACCTAAGGCTCGGGGGCTACTCCATATGGAGTGCGATTTTGCAATCGCACCTCCATATCAGCTCCGGCTTCAGGACAAGACGGGCATTTTTTAAAGACCTTCGAAGGCAGTATTCGAGGACGCTTGGAACTACTCGAGAAGACTTCAAGATTCCTCAAACATCAGCTGGAGTACATTCCAGCCTCGGGATGCTTCGACTACTCTTGAGGACTTTTGACTTGTAGCACTCAGGGACGCTTGAGGACTACTCGTTAAGTCCGTCAAGACTACTTGAAGCTATCCTTCTCGACTACAAAGTACTCGGGGGCTTGTCGTATGGACCTCCCTGGGCCCACTACCTTGGTGGGTACCAGGACCGACTACTCGGTGGGCCCCTGGGACTACCCGGCTTGTGCTACACGGCACCTGAAGGCGTGAAGCACAAGGACTACACAGGAGTAGTACTCGGTTGGGGAGCTGTACATGTTCTGCACTGTATGGAGGACTCCTAGACGTACTCGACTGGTACTCTCTCCCTACTCCGACTTGTAACCCTGCCTCCCGGACTATATAAGGAGAGGCAGGGACCGATCTCTAGCATCCAATCTCATCTCATACAACTCACGGCACACCATTGCACCATCTTGCAATCGTGCCTAATCAATCCAGAGCTACGCAGCATACAGGACGTAGGGTATTACGCACCTCGCGGCCCGAACCTGTCTAAATTGTGTGCCACGTGTCTCTTCCTTTGAGTTACCGATCTCGGCGAGTCACATTCATCTACTTCGGGTACTCCCCTTAGTAGGTTGCCGGTCTAAAACACCGACAGTGACTAATAAAATTATTGGGACAAAAGATCAAGGACACACTTGCCTTTAACCAGAGAATAGTTGCTCAGAATCTTCAACTCCAAGCTCTTCAAAACTTCTCGAATCTCATTCGTTCTACTCACACCAACCACCGGCACAAGCATACAAAGCAAACAAACAAGCAAAACTAAGAACAATACACCAATAAAAAGCTTTAAAAGAATGCACTAAATGTGACAACCCCATCCGAGATAATTCCGTACTATCGCCTAAACCACTCCATTGGGTCATTAAGCGATAATAAAGAACCATCCCGTTGAGTGTTGCCGGGTTTACACCTGGTAAATCACTTGGAAACACAGAGAGGATCGAACATATGCATTAAACTCCCACGAAGGAGAGTCCAGAGTGCCTTTCATATTAATACCAATCTCCCCGTAGGGTCCAATTATTACAAACCATTGTTCTTGACATAAAAGTAATCATTCAGAGTTTTGTTTAAACAGCGGAAGTACTAATAACGATACGTTACAACATCACAAGAGGCCATCTATGATGCCATTACTCGGCGTCCTCATCCACCCATTCCAGCTCCTAGCCGGGTGGAATCTCACAAGGACAAACAACTTCACCAGAAAACAACAATTATAGCAAGGCTGAGTATACTAATACTCAGCAAGACTTACCCGTCAAAGTTACCTCTAGACATGTAAAGCTTTTGGCTGGTGGGTTTGTTTTGCCAAAAAGCAACTAGGATCATGGATCCTTACTTTCAATATTTTAGATCAATTTCTAGTGAGATTATCATTACTATAATGAGCAACTGGAACAATCAAGAATTGTACAATACAATTATTTCACGTAGAGGATTCCACATAGTTCCATCATTAAGGGATATCATGGCCAGCTGATTAAGAAGTCTCGGATAACGGTGAGAGGCCGACAATCGATTGATTTATAACCCTTGCAAGGTAAACCTAAACACACGGAGCGGTGCCCCACAGAGCTGACACCGACTAAACGGTTCCCAAAAATCCTCGGGTTGGGATGATAGCCTACAGTCCCGGATACAAGGCTATCTGGCGTGCCCCACCTAGTACACCCAGCCTCCCACATGTACCCTCCTTCCGGTTGCAAGCCGGGCAGGAGACGAATCGAGAGTAGTAGTAAAATTCTGTACCGTCTCATTAAGGTACTAGGCTTACCGGTCCCATTCCCGACAAGTGCTTAGTACATTCAAATGCTTAGCCCACGAAGGCACTGGACCAGAGCCCAAATCCCATGCTCTTACCACATGAGCAATCCATTTATACATATGGGGGTTCCATAAAGGAAATCCTTTTCTCGCGAGTGACGAACATCACTCGACTTTTACCGGGTCCTTAGAGCATAGCATCTACGACCTAGCATACTAGTAAAAGAACATAGGCACCTAGGAATCATGCAACTAGGGTTTCATTCAATTCCTGAACATAAATGCACAGAGAATAACAAAGATAGTTGCATAAATTGAATTAAAACATGGGTAAATGATAAAACCGGGGCTTGCCTTCATTAGCACAAGCAGTTAAACAATCTTCCAGACTTTGGGCCGGGTCTTGCTCTATGGTGTCATAGTGTACGCCTCCTCCAGCTCCCTCGTTCACGTCCTGTGGCACGAGCGTGTAACTACCGTCGGGAACTTCCACACGGAGGATGCAAATGCAAGACTTGAGTGACCAATTGATTTAATTAATCCCAAAACAACTTGTGGCAACTGTGAAGTGCATGTTTGAACACATACACCTATATAATAAATACATTCAGCATACTCTTCCTATAAAGGGACAATATGCAATGCTTTATTATCTAGACTTTTTAATAGTGACTGTGTACATATATATAAATAAATTAATGTAATTCACATAATAACCAGTAGCAACAGCTACAAGTGGCATAGGGTTGGTCATCTTCACTTTTAAAGGAGCATTTTAAACATCACTCTCTTAAAGTAAACACAAAAGACTATATGACTCTCATGATGGTGAATACATGCACATCTATAAAAGAATATTACATTTAATTACCAACAGCAAGGAAATTTACTTTTGATACCACCATTTTACTTCCCTAGCTCATTCCCTTGACTTATACACAAAGGATGCATTTTTCCTATTTTTCCTTTACTAGATTAATCTGATTTGCACTCTTTTAATCAACCAAACACATTCAAAACTTATCCAACAGTACCCACTGGCTCTAATGACCAAGAGGCACACTTCTGGGCAGCAAGCAAATGATTTGCTCCAATGGAATTTAGATGCACCTAAATAAAGGCATTTCTTGCAAGCACATAAGAAATTTATGCATACAAAAATAAACAGATCAGTAGTGAACCCGAACTCTCTCCTACACATTCTCTGGTCCAAACCAAGCTTAAAGAACCCACAAACACAACTATAGCTTTTGTGGATCTTGATTTGCAAAATTATGGTGGAAAACAAGCATAAATCAGGAATAATTATTTCTAATAGGGATAAAATCATGATAAATTCACTAGAGGTGCGTCTCAACATTATAAGATGCTAGCCAGAAGTTGGGCTCAAGAGTAATTATATTTTAAGCTACAAAAATCATCTAGGCAGATTTACCAATTTCACCGAATGATTATTATAAAAAGATTTCTTCAGTAACTTCGTGCAATTTTTGGCATAGGACCCACACATACTAGCACTCACAACATATCCAAAACTCAGCCCAAGATCAGTTGTAGATTTTACAGAATCACAGATTTTTGCTCGGTGCTCGCATATACAAGATCAGTTGTTACATTGGGCACAACAAAATTAGGTTTGCTATTTTTGTATTTTTGTACGATTTTATAAGCATTTTACAAGTTCCAGCTGAAAAGCACAAAAGGATAAGAATCTATTTGCTGAAACCCCCTGGAGGTTTTAATTCCTTCACAACCCTGCCCTTGCCATTAACATTTAGACCCTCGAGCACAAGGAGGCCTCACAGAGATGCCCTCGACGGTGGGGACAGCTCGCCGCCGGCGAGGTGGACTCGGTGCTGGCAAACAAGCTACACTGGATGGCGATTGAGCTCACCACGGAGGGATTGGCGGTGGTAGCTCGGCCGGAGGGGTCGCCGGCGAGCGGCGGCGGCGGCACAGGGGCAACACGGCCGCGGCGGCGCGAAGTCCAGCAAGAGAAAGGGCCCGGCTGAGCAATGCGCGGTGTACAGGGTTTCAGTGCGACCTAGGGGAGGTGCTACGAGTACCCATTGGCTTGGAGAGCAGGCGGAGGCACGGGCTCGGCCGGGACTGCCCGGCGGCGGCCGCGGGAGCTCGAATTCCGGCGAGGGAAATGGGAATGCTGGGCAACTTGTGCCAGTAGCGGCTCTAGGGAGACCTAGGGAAGAGGTTTGAAGCTTAGGATGGCGGGGGATCGGCCGGAGCACGGGGTTCACCGCGGGGGCTCCTATGGTGGACGGTGGCGGCTCGGTGCTCGCGCGAGGAGAAGACCGGCCGGCTTTTATAGACAAGCATGCCTTGATGAGGGGGTCACGAGCGTCACCGCACGGTGGGCCGTGGCATGGGCAAGGCGGTGGCGCGGCAGCCAATAGCCGTCCAGGGGCGCGGCGGCGCGCGTACGGCGGCGTCCACCGTTGGGTGGCCGGCGCGGCGGTGTGAACACGTGGATTAGGGGGATAGGGCCGGAGGGGGCGGTTCGACGAGGGCGGCCCCACGGCGCACGGACCGGCGGGTGGTAGGCCGCCTCGCCGTCGGGCCCATGGGGTGGGGATCGCGGTGGGCGCGCGCGGCGTGCACGCCGGCGTCGGCGGCCAGTGCCCGAGAGCACCACGTTCCAGCGAACCCACTTCAAGTAGCCCTGTTTGACCGTGATTTACTCGCGTTTTTGCAACTAAAGTGTGCCACATGATCAACAACAAAGTTGTAGATCTCCTAATCCTCGACAACCTTCGTAAAAGGCATAGCGTCTTTTTCTCAACCATTTAAGCACAAATTGGATGCCAAATTGGCTGTTTTCTGGGCGCCGATGAATAGTGACCAGAAGCGTTGACTTGCAGTTTTCACCAATTTGCAATTCAAACTAGCAATGCCACTCAACATGAAAGTTGTGTCCCTCGACAAAATGCACAAATTTTGTATTGGGAGAATTTGAAGTGTTTAGGAGAAATTTGGAGAACGTGGCAAAAGTTCCGGCTGACATTGGACGTCAAAGGGGTGTTCAAGGGGTTTGACCAGGGTTTCGACCAAACCTTGACCATGGTGAACCAAGGGTGTCATTAGGGATTTTCGGTGATGTTTTCGAGGTGATGACCCAGGTTGACCTTCGTATGACCAAGTCAACACTGTTGGCCGGATCGTTAGGGTTAATTATCCCGACCGATAACCTGGGGCCTACCCCCCTTAAACAGAATCTCGACTCGAGATTCGGCAACAAGATTAGAGTAACTCTTCCTAACAAGACAAGGGTCACAAGATGGAAATATCTACTCGCTTACATTTCTAGGTAGCGAGAATTCATATAGGGCAAAAGATACATTGTGTTCTCCTGGCTGCCTCAACGTAGTTCATGAGGGAGCAGACGATGAATGTGTACATGGAAAACTAAAAGAAGACAAACTCCGCCGACGATGTAGAGGTACATTGCTGCAAGCGTCCAACGGAGGGACTCGAACATCTCCACGAACTGAGGCATGGTCAACGATGGAGCTGGGGTTCTTCTCTCGGTCTTCGTCGAACTTCTTCTGGAGGCGGTCGACGGCTAATCAGCTTGATCGGCGAGTGGGCGGAGCAATGACAGAGATGGACTAGTAGCGGGTTGGCCAAAACTAGCCGGAGGGAAAAACAAGAGTGGCGACACTGTCGAGCTCGAAAGCAGGCGAGACTTTGGCAATGGCAACACCGCGGAAGGCCCCCCCCTTATTTTATAGCCCAACGGAACGCAATGGTCATCCCAACCGGCTGAGGTAGGGCTAACAGAGTGATCCGGCGGTTGCCACACGGGGCTCGATACCGGTCGGCCCGTGAGGTCTTGGCGACGTGATCGTGGACGCAGGAAAAGAGATGGCAGGGAGACGCTACGACGTCATACCATCGTGGCACTGAAGTGAATGGGGTCCAACGGTCAAAAGATCTGACCGGGATTTCTCGAGGAAAACTCTGATCCTACTCCTTCAACTTAGCCGGTTGATTGATGTGAATCTAGGAGATTGGAGATTAAGCGGAAAGACCAAGTTGAGGAAGGATGATTACCCTAGAGATTTCTATGAATGTGACACCCTAAAATCCATCACTAAAAATTACTTAGCAACTGTTAATTTAGCCTTAAGGATTTAAAATTTAAATTGCCATTTAAAATTGAGCTCTAAAATATTAAACATAACTTAATTAATATAGAGACAACAAGTGGTTGTGCATCATCATTTGGCTTTGCATGGTTTTTGGTTGCTTGTGTGGCTTCTAAAAAGTTTATAAAATTTTGTAAAAATGTTTGAAGGATTTTAGTTTGAATTTAAAAGGAAAAGTTTGATTTGAAAAGAGTTCGAAAAAGAAAAAGAAAAAAAGAAAACTTACCCTCCTTACCTTTCGGCCGAGCCGGCCTGTTGGCCCAACACCTCTTTCCCGCAACAGCCCACCTACCCGCCCTTCCTTTTCTTTTTCCTTCTACCGTTGACGACTGGGCCCCGCCTGTCAGCCTCTCCCGTCCCCCTTCCTTTCTTCTTCCTCTTCCCCTGCTCAGCCCGCCGCGATCCCCGCCGCGCCCCACCACTTCCCCTTCCTTTCCTCCTCACCGAGGCGGCCAATTAAGGCAATTAACCTCCCCCGTGATCGATTAGAGCCGTTACTCCTTCCTTAAGCACCTAGCCGTGATGGCCGCGGCCATCAATGGCAAGCGCCGCCGCTCGGGGACCTCCCACCTCCCTTCACCTTCCTCCCATTGCTCCTATTTAAGCTCGCGTTCAAGCTCCTACCCTCCCCTTTGCCTTCGCAGCACACCAACACACGCACTCGAGCACCAATTCCACCGCCGCCTCTGCTTCTCCCCGCCGCCGGACGCCGTCGGTGAAGTGCATCGCCGCCTTATCCTTTTCTTCCCCGGACGCGATCGTATCCCTCACATGATGCTTGTTGTCTAGGGAAAACCGCCATCGGGGTCGCGCAGCGTCTGGAGCACGGGTCCCCACCCGCCGGAGTGCCGCCCGAGCCGCCGCCATCGTCGAACTCCTTCACTCCCGCCTTCTCTTCGCCTGTGTGCTTTCCCGACGCTTCTTCACATGGTGAGCAAAGTGTTCCCCGCTCTTTTTTCACTTCCTTGCACGCTTTAGGCGCCCCATGGGCTCGCCGGCGAGGCCGACCCGTCCCTTTCCGGCGCCGGTCGTCGTGGATGCATGCGCCACCCCCTGACCCCTAGGCTTGCTCGCATGCTCCTCAGCTTCGTGTAGAGCCCGCGCGCGCATGTTTTGGCGTCCTGTGCAGCGAGTTAGGGCCGCGCCGGCGAACCCTCCGCCGCGCGCCGCCGCACTCCGGCGTGCTCACCGTCGCCCTTCGCTTGCACGCGACCACAGCCCTTGGATCTTGCGTGGATAGCCCAGATCACATACCCCTTCGCGTTTAAGGGGCGGTCCACCGTGGACCCGTGAGCCGAGCTCACGGCGCGGTCCACGGTGCACGCGCGCGCCGGCAGCCATGGGATTCAAGATCCACGGTGCGGCCTTGGCGATCTTTTTAAAGAGCCCCTGAGTAAATTTGTTTTAGCATGACGGTCCTCCCACCTAGTAAAATCTTTGCAAAAAGGTCCTGGTTTTTGTAGTTAAGCCCCTGTCTACCCTGGATAATGGTGTTAGAGGTCCTTTTCTTGTGATTTAGCATTGTAACCCTTCAGTTTTAATATAAAGTTATGTTTTAGCCCCTGGATTTATTTACAAAAGGCTCTGTAAATTTATTTTTACTGCAGATAGGTCCCTGTATTTTGTTTTGAGCATATCTTTCTCGTTTTAACTCCGATTTTAGCGTTCTATATACCGAAATGATCGTCTCAACGAGTAGAATCATTTAAACAGCAAGTTTTCCAGTTTTACTACTGTTTGGTGTACTGTTTATTTATTGTTTGTTGTTTATGTTTGACCCGTAGATATCGTGCCTGTTTCGTCTGAGCTCCCCATTGAAGGTGATCAGGAAGAGCCTGCTTTCAAAGAGGACTTTACCCAGCTTGTAGAGGAAGGCAAGTGGCTTTCCCCCTCTGCATTATCTTTTTGAACCTATGTCACTGCATGTTAAAACAAAGTTTACTATTCCTGTTGCAATGCATTAACATGATGGGCAAACACCTATTTAAGGACTTGACTAGATATTTTACCCCGTTACCTTGATCAACCATGTTTAACAAATGCTTGGGTAGATTAATGCTTAGCTTGCTTTACATGGGAATGGTTATGCTTTGTTTATGGAATATAACTCAGTTCTGTTTATGTAATGTGAATGTGCTTAAGACAAGATAACTTGAAATATAAATGGAACATGAAGAACCACTCAAGACAACAGTACAACCACAGTCCACATGGCTCTGGCTTAGCGAAGTAATTAGGAGAGTGGGTTAGCTAATAGCCTTTTTCCAAGAGGGGCACAGGGGGCTTGGGGCTGCAGGGGTATAGCCCGGTTCTTTTGGGGTAGCAGCCTTGGCTAAGGTGCTGACCACTAGGGAGGGTTATGGTCCGCCCTGAGCTATAACTGTCGTGGGCTGTTGGTTTCTCTTCTTTCCTTTGTAAAGGCTTCGCAGTGGACCCCTATCCACTCACCTTGGAAGTGTTTAAGGGTCTAGCTAACACGGGCGAAATGGGGAACACGAACTGTGTGGGTAAAGTGTACAACCTCTGCAGAGTGTAAAACTGATCGATCAGCCGTGCTCACGGTCAAGAGCGGCTTGGACCCTCACATTATAATCAAACTTGAAGATAAATGTAAATCGTGGGTTTGGTGGGTTTGGTTTGAGGTTTCTTTTAAGTTAAGTGGGTTGGTATAGACTTACACCTAGTAATTAGGTGCTGCTAAGTAAAACTTGATCAACTTATAAAATGCTTACCGCTGTGAACCATAGCCTATCCTTGATAGCCTTGCATTGTTTCCCCCACTTGCTGAGCACCAACCATAAGTGTGCTCACCCTTGCTTACCGTTGTTCAGAGGAGAACATCGGAGGCGAGGACGAGTATTGGAGCGACTACGAGGAGTTCTAGGGCATGCGGATCCCCCAGTCACCATGCCTGTGGAAGTTGAAGATGGAGCTGCTCGTCGTTTAGTTATCATTTGTGTTTGGACCTTCGAGTCCACCCCTCTGAGTGTAATAAAGAATATTGTATCGGTTTAACTCTCGTACGTTTTGTTACTGCAATGGTATTACACTCATTTTGTCTATCATGTGTGTGTAAATTGATCATGGCGCACACGTGAGATTCATTCTGTTTTCCTTGCAAAATCGGGTGTGACAAAGTGGTACCAGAGCCGTGATGACTGTAGGTCGCAGCCTTAGTTAGAAATGGACGAAATTAAGGATTCATGTTCTAGAAAACCTTATCATGCTTCAAATCATCCTATTTACACATTAAAAATCTAATTTAATCTTGTTTATCATTTAAACTCTGTCATTTTGATTTATTTTGTACTCTGAGATCAGTTTTGCTTTGACAGATGGCCAGAGCCTACATGACCCCCGCAAGAGCACTAGTGGGCGCGTTCCCACTGGACAGCTGGCTCCTCGCCATCGTCTAGAGGATGTTGAGGAGGAACCAGAGGAGCTTCAGCCAGAGGCTGAAATGGAGGAAGATCCAGAGGAAGTTCAGCCGGAACCCGAAGAAGAAGATCCTGAGGAGATTGAGATGGAGGAAGAGCCATTGGAGCAGCCGCAGCTGTACGATGGCACCGTGCTGGAGGCAGACGCTGATGGGGACATTGTGATTCCACCAGCACCTGTGGCAAATGATGAGGCACCTCCTGCACATGTTGACCCTGCGCCTGATGCTGAAGGTGGTGACCCGGACGATTCTAGTGATGACAGTGGAGATGATGATGGTGGTAACAATGCTGATGAAAACCCGGAGGAAGAAGAGGATGAAGATCCTCGCTATCATGGAGTAGTGTATCACAAACACTCCACTGAAGATGAGAATGGGTAGTTTTGCATTCTCCTGCGGGAAGTTCTACAGCACCTGGGTTATACCATGAAGCCTCTATGTCACGAAACATTTCAGCGAACTAGGGATGAGAGATTACTACACCAGCAGGGTCTACATACGAATGCCTTTGAATGATGCAGATGGCTGGAGGTACCGCTCATCTCACCACAGCACAACTCATTTTCTTCGGATGATGCTGCTGTGAACGATGCAGCGAGGAGGGCACTCTGGTCAATCTGCAACGCTAAGCGGGCATGTCTGTTTAACTCGGAGTATCGTCATGTGCCTCGACGTGCGAGTGGCACAGAGGAGACTATAGTGCCAGCTGGAGGTGATGATCGCATTGATATCCTGGCTCGTGTGACTGCTGCCTTGAACACTGATTTGGAGGGAGCAACAACTGAGATGGATAGGTACCATGAAGAGTTGCAGGCTGCCCAGGCAAAGATTGCACGTTTGGAAGCACAGCTGGCGGGTCAGCGACTCCCTCAAGAAGTGGTGCCATATCATACCACAGCCTCCCCTCCGCGCAAGAGACTCTGCTACGGCACTGTTGAAGCAACAACTCGTCTTGGCTAGGATCTTAGGATACTTGCCTTTACCATTTACCTTTCCGTTAGATCGTTCCTGCGAGGACATATTGCTTGTAATAAATGAATGTTGGTTGCAAACATGTTTGAGTTGGATCTTTGTTTGACTGTGAGTTGTATGGTGGAGTGATGGCCACTATGCAATCAAAAAATTGTTAAGTTAATTAAAAGTTAGTTTGGGGTTTCCAATCCGGTTGTCTTTGAGTAATCTCTTATGCAAGTTTGAAGTGAATCAAATCTGTTTTCGCAGTCATATGACATACCAGTGATGTTTTGTTTATATCTCGAGCTACAGAACTCCAAATGACATGAAACCAGTTGAGTTAGTTCACAAATTTAGAGGATGATTTTCTGTCAAAAATTCAACGTTATACAGTATGTATTCTGGAAGTTATGCACAAAGTAATGAACATGTCAGAGTCTGTAAATTTCTGCTGATACAACTGCACTGTTTGAATTTTATCTCGAGTTGTAGATGTCCAATTGAGTTGATTCCGGTTGGGATAGTTCCATAATTTTATTCATCATAATCTGATAAAAATTCGTGGTCTTTGTATAATTATACAGAAAGTTACACATAATTTTTTGAGGTCAACAGAATCTGTCCTAGCTGGAGAACATGCTGCTATTTCATTTTGAGTTATCTTCTTATGCATTGATTCAAGTACATCTATCTGAAATATAATTTTTCTAACAGTCAGATGGTAAACACCTGGTCCGGAGGAGGTCAAGACGTACCGCCTGTGATCCGTGCTCATATTGCGAATCAGCAGAATCCTGCACCACCCCCACCGGTTAATCAAGCAATGGATCCGGCTATGCAACAGTTTCTTGCGGCGCAGATGCAATTGATTCAAAACCTCACCAACACTGTGCAACAGATGCAAGCTCAGCAGAACCAGCCACCACAGCTGATTCCTCCGCCACCCAGGGACAGACACAAGGAATTCATGAGCCATCATCCTCCTACGTTCTCTCACTCGTCTGATCCACTGGATGCAGATGACTGGTTGAAAACAATAACTAAGAAGCTGGAAATTGTGCAATGTACTGACAGAGAAATGGTCCTTTATGCTGCTGGCAGACTTGTGGGACAGGCTGCAGATTGGTGGGATGCGTATTCAACTACTCATCCCAACAGGCAGAATATCACTTGGCAGGAGTTTCGTGACAACTTCCGTACTTACCACATCCCTTCAGGGGTAATTAAGCTTAAGCAGAGGGAATTCTTGTCACTGAGGCAGGGCAACATGTCAGTGACTGAGTATCTGGACAAGTTCACTACCTGTCTCATTATGCACCGGACGAGGTAAACACTGATCCAAAAAGGCAGGAAAGGTTTCTGGATGGCTTGATTGGGCCTTTAAACTATCAACTGCAAAGCCACATCTTTCTAGACTTTCAGACACTGGTAAACAAGGCAATTGAGCTGGAAAGCAAGAGGAAGGAAATGGGTGAACAAAAACGTAAGTTTTAGTCGCATGGACAGTCTAGCAGCAACACCCGTCCTCGTTTCAGTTCTCAGCAGAGTCTGACTCCGTACCGTCCTGGTGGTCATGGTGGGAGGTACCCACAGAACATGCAGCTGCAGCGTTCGTTTCAACCACAGCGCTTCAATCCTCAGACACCCAGAGCTCCTATTCCTCAGCTGAGTCGTCCCGACAATGGCTCTGGAGCGCCTGTCAGAAACACCAACCCTGTTCAGCCTGGTGGATGCTTCAAGTGTGGTGAGCTGGGGCATTATGCTAACAATTAGCCCAAGAGGGTGATGCAAACTCCTCAGAGAGACAGTGGTAACAGGACTGGGCAGTCATCTTCACAGGCTCGTACTCCACAGACTCCTAACAAGAGAGGCCAGCAGAATCATGTGCGTGGCCGGGTTAATCATGTATCAGTGGAGCAAGCTTAGAATGACGCCGGCGTGGTATTGGGTACGTTTTTCGTCAACTCTGTACCCGCTATAGTATTATTTGATTCAGGAGCATCACATTCATTCATAACTGATCAATTTGTGACAAAATATAACTTATCTATGAGCTCAATGAAGAACCCACTGATAGTTAGCTCCCCGGGAGGAGAAATGAAAACTGGTAGTATATGCCCACATGTAAAGATTAATATCATGGGGGTAGACTTTCTTGCTAATCTGGTAGTTCTAAAATCATCGGGAATAGATGTCATTCTTGGGATGGATTGGTTACAAAAGCATGATGGAGTTATCCAGTGTCAAATGAAGTCAGTGTTGTTAACCAGTCCTCAGGGAGAGAGAATAGAATATGTGAGTACACCCTCACCCAATAGTAGAACTGTGAACTCAGTTGAGGGCAAGGCCTTGGAGGATATAAGGGTAGTGAATGAATTCCCTGATGTGTTCCCAGAGGATTTGCCAGGTATGCCACCTGATCGTGACATTGAATTTAGTATTGAACTTATACCTGGTACTGCTCCCATATCTAAAAGACCCTATAGAATGGATGTTAAAGATTTAGCTGAATTAAAGAAACAAATTGAAGAACTACTTAGTAAAGGGTTTATCCGTCCTAGTTCATCACCATGGGGAGCCCCCACACTCTTCGTTGATAAGAAGGATGGGTCTAGGAGGTTGTGTATAGACTATCGATCACTTAATGAGGTCACTATCAAAAACAAATATCCTTTACCTCAGATTGAGGATTTGTTTGATCAGATGAGAGGAGCTAAGGCATTCTCTAAGATAGATCTTAGGTCGGGTTATCACCAGTTAAAAATCCGAGTGGAGGATATACCAAAGACAGCATTTACATCTAGATATGAGTTGTATGAGTTCACTGTGATGTCCTTTGCCCTGACCAATGCACCAGCATACTTCATGTATTTGATGAACAAGGTATTCATGGAGTATCTCGATAAGTTTGTTGTGGTATTCATTGATGACATATTGGTATTATCTCGGAGTGAGGAAAAACATGAAGGACATCTGAGGCTTGTGTTGCAGAAGCTTCGGGAACATCAGCTGTATGCCAAGTTCATCAAGTGTGCTTTCTGGTTGAAGGAGGTCTCTTTTCTCGGGCACATTATCACAGATGGAGGGATTGTAGTGGATCCAAGCAAGGTTCGGGATGTGTTGAACTGGAGTCCGCCTAAGAATGTACCGGAGATCAGAAGCTTCCTTGGACTTGCAGGATACTATCGAAGGTTCATTGAGGGGTTTTCTAAAATTGTGAAGCCACTTACCACTCTGCTAGAGAAAGGTAAAGAGTTTAAGTGGGATGAGAAGTGTCAGGCTAGTTTCGAAGAACTGAAGAAGAGATTGACCACAGCTCCTGTGTTGATCATGCCAGATATACACAAAGGGTTCGATGTGTATTGCGATGCTTCTCGGCAAGGATTGGGTTGTGTGTTGATGCAAGAAGGAAAGGTAGTAGCTTATGCTTCAAGACAGTTGAGGAAACATGAGCAGAACTATCCTACTCATGATCTTGAACTAGTCGCAGTTGTTCACGCATTGAAGATTTGGAGACACTACATGATTGGGAACAAGTGTCAGATTTTCACTGACCACAAGAGTCTGAAGTACATCTTTACCCAGAAGGATTTGAATCTGAGGCAAAGAAGGTGGTTGGAGTTAATCAAAGATTATGATTTGGACATTCAGTATCATCCAGGGAAGGCAAATGCAGTAGCAGATGCCTTGAGTCGGAAAGGACGGACCAACATGCTGATAGGACACTTGCTACCTCAGGAGTTATGTTGGGAGATGGCACAACTCAACTTGGGAATAGTCGCATCGAGTGAGACTTTGACATTGGAAAATGAATCGACACTAGAAAAGATAGCAGAGTACAGGAAGCTAGTTAAGTTGGGCAAAGTTCCGGATTTCAGAGAAGATGAGCAAGGAACAGTGTGGTTTAAGAACAGAATCTGTGTACCTGAGATTAAGGAAATACGAGAAACTATCTTGAAGGAGGCACACGATTCAGCTTACTCAATTCATCCTGGAAGTACTAAGATGTATCAGGACTTGAAACAGAGATACTGGTGGTATGGAATGAAGAAGGATGTAGCAGCTCATGTAGCTTTGTGTGATGTGTGTCAAAGAGTGAAGGCTGAGTATCAAAGACCAGCAGGATTGCTTCAATCTCTAAAGATACCTGAGTGGAAATGGGAAGAAATTGGTATGGATTTCATAGTGGGTTTACCTCGTACTCGTGATGGGTATGACTCTATATGGGTTATTGTGGATAGACTAACCAAGGTAGCACACTTTATCCCAGTGAAGACGACTTATACAGGAGTTAAGCTGGCTGAGTTGTATAATTCAAGGATAGTGTGTTTGCACGGGGTACCGAAGAAGATAGTGTCAGATCGAGGCACACAGTTTACTTCACGGTTTTGGCAGAAGTTGCATGAGTCGATGGATACAAAGCTAAATTTCAGTTCAGCATACCATCCTCAGACAGATGGGCAGACAGAAAGGACAAATCAAATTCTTGAGGATATGTTGTGGTCTTGTGCGTTGAAGAACAGTGGCAGTTGGGACAAGAGTTTGCCATATGCAGAGTTTGCTTATAACAACAGTTATCAGTCTAGCATTAAAATGGCACCTTTTGAGGCTCTGTATGGAAGGAAGTGTAGAACACCGTTGTTTTGGAACCAGACTAGTGAGAGTCAACTCTTTGGACCAGATAGCATACGGGAAGCGGAAAAGCAAGTTGAAATCATAAGAGAGAATCTTAAAGCGGCACAGTCACGTCAGAAGAGTTATGCTGATCCTCGGAGAAGAGAGGTGGTTTTGGAAGTCGGTGATTATGCATACCTCAGAGTGTCGCCTATTCGTGGTCTACGGAGGTTTAATGTCAGAGGGAAGTTATAACCTCGATTCATCGGACCTTTCAAGATAGTGGAACGAAAAGGAGAGGTAGCTTATCAGTTGGAATTGCCTGCACAGTTATCAGGAGTTCATGACGTGTTCCATGTATCACAATTGAAGAAATGTAGAAGTGAGGTTAAGATAGAACCGGTACAATTGGAGGATATTCAAATGGAGAATGACTTGACATACAAGGAATACCCTGTTAAGATTTTGGATACATCGGAAAGGGTTACCAGGAGTAAAATCATCAGGATGTGTAAAGTACAGTGGAGTCATCATACTGAGGAAGAAGCAACTTGGGAAAGAGAGGATGAACTTAAGGAAGACTTTCCTCAGCTGTTCTCTAAATCTACTAAATCTCGGGACGAGATTCTCTTTAAGGGGGTAGGATTTGTGACACCCTAAAATTCCATCACTAAAAATTACATAGCAACTGTTAATTTAGCCTTAAGGATTTAAAATTTAAATTGCCATTTAAAATTGAGCTCTAAAATATTAAACTTAACTTAATTAATATAGAGACAACAAGTGGTTGTGCATCATCATTTGGCTTTGCATGGTTTTTGGTTGCTTGTGTGGCTTCTAAAAAGTTTATAAAATTTTGTAAAAAGGTTTGAAGGATTTTGGTTTGAATTTAAAAGGAAAAGTTTGATTTGAAAAGAGTTTGAAAAAGAAAAAGAAAAAAAAGAAAACTTACCCTCCTTACCTTTCGGCCCAGCCGGCCTACTGGCCCAACACCTCTTTCCCGCAACAGCCCACCTACCCGCCCTTCCTTTTCTTTTTCCTTCTACCGGTGACGACTGGGCCCCGCCTGTCAGCCTCTCCCCCCTTCCTTTCTTCTTCCTCTTCCCCTGCTCAGCCCGCCGCGATCCCCGCCGCGCCCCACCACTTCCCCTTCCTTTCCTCCTCACCGAGGCGGCCAATTAAGGCAATTAACCTCCCCCGTGATCGATTAGAGCCGTTACTCCTTCCTTAAGCACCTAGCCGTGATGGCCGCGGCCATCAATGGCAAGCGCCGCCGCTCGGGGTCCTCCCGCCTCCCTTCGCCTTCCTCCCCTTGCTCCTATTTAAGCTCGCGTTCAAGCTCCTGCCCTCCCCTTTGCCTCCGTAGCACACCAACACACGCACTCGAGCACCAATTCCATCGGCGCCGCCGCCTCTGCTTCTCCCCGCCGCCGGACGCCGACGGTGAAGTGCATCACCGCCTTATCCTTTTCTTCCCCGGACGCGATCGTATCCCTCACGTGATGCTTGTTGTCCAGGGAAAACCGCCACCGGGGTCGCGCAGCGTCTGGAGCACGGGTCCCCGCCCACCGGAGCGCCGCCCGAGCCGTCGCCGTCGTCGAACTCCTTCACTCCCGCCTTCTCTTCGCCTGTGTGCTCTCCCGATGCTTCTTCACATGGTGAGCAAAGTGTTCCCCGCTCGTTTTTCACTTCCTTGCATGCTTTAGCCGCCCCACGAGCTCGCCGGCGAGGCCGACCCGCCCCCTTCCGCGCCGGCCGCCGTGGATGCTCGCGACGCCCCCCGACCCCCTAGGCTTGCTCGCGTGCTCCTCGCCTTCGTGTAGAGCCCCCGCGCACACGTTTTGGCGTCCCGTGCGGCGAGATAGGGCCGCGCCGGCGAACCCTCCGCCGCGCGCCGCCGCACTCCGGCGTGCTCGCCGTCTCCCTTCGCTTGCACGCGACCAGAGCCCTTGGATCTTGCGTGGATGGCCCAGATCACATACCCCTTCGCGTTTAAGGGGCGGTCCACCGTGGACCCGTGAGCCGAGCTCACGACGCGGTCCACGGCGCACGCGCGCGCCGGCAGCCGTTGGATTCAGGATCCACGATGCGGACTTGGCGATCTTGTTAAAGAGCCCCTGAGTAAATTTGTTTTAGCATGCCGGTCCTCCCACCTAGTAAAATCCTTGCAGAAAGGTCCTGATTTTTGTTGTTAAGCCCCTGTCTACCCTGGATAATGGTGTTAGAGGTCCTTTTCTTGTGATTTAGCACTGTAACCCTTCAGTTTTAATATGAAATTATGTTTTAGCCCCTGGTTTTATTTATAAAAGGCTCTGTAAATTTAGTTTTACTTCAGATAGGTCCCTGTATTTTGTTTTGAGCATATCTTTCTCGTTTTAACTCCAATTTTAGCGTTCTATATACCGAAATGATCGTCTCAATGAGTAGAATCATTTAAACAGCAAGTTTTCTAGTTTTACTACTGTTTGGTGTACTGTTTATTGTTTGTTGTTTATGTTTGACCCGTAGATATCATGCCTGTTTCGTCTGAGCTCCCCATTGGAGGTGATCAGGAAGAGCCTGCTTTTGAAGAGGACTTTACCCAGCTTGTCGAGGAAGGCAAGTGGCTTTCCCCCTCTGCATTATCTTTTTGAACCTATGTCACTGCATGTTAAAACAATGTTTACTATTCCTGTTGCAATGCATTATCATGATGGGCAAACACCTATTTAAGGACTTGACTAGATATTTTACCCCGTTAACTTTATCAACCATGTTTAACAAATGCTTGGGTAGATTAATGCTTAGCTTGCTTTACATGGGAATGGTTATGCTTTGTTTATGGAATATAACTCAGTTCTGTTTATGTAATGTGAATGTGCTTAAGACAAGATAACTTGAAATATAAATGGAACATGGAGTGTCACCCAAGACAACAGTACAACCACAGTCCACTCGGCTCTAGCTTAGCCAAGTAATTAGGAGAGTGGGTTAGCTAATAACCTTTTTCTGAGAGGGGCACAGGGGACTTGGGGTTGCAGGGGTATAGCCCGGTTCTTTTGGGGTAGCAGCCTTGGCTAAGGTGCTGACCACTAGGGAGGGTTATGGTTCGCCCTGAGCTGTAACTGTCGCGGGCTGTTGGTTTCTCTTCTTTCCTTTGTAAAGGCTTCGTAGTGGACCCCTAGCCACTTACCTTGGAAGTGTTTAAGGGTCTAGCTAACCCAAGCAAAATGGGGAACACGAACTGTGGGTAAAGTGTACAACCTCTGCAGAGTGTAAAACTGATCGATCAGCCGTGCTCACAGTCAGGAGCGGCTTGGACCCTCACATATTAATCAAACTTGAAGATAAATGTAAATCGTGGGTTTGGTGGGTTTGGTTTGAGGTTTCTTTTAAGTTAAGTGGGTTGGTATACACTTACACGTAGTAATTAGGTGCTGCTAAGTAAAACTTGATCAACTTATAAAATGCTTACCGCTGTGAACCATAGCCTATCCTTGATAGCCTTGCATTGTTTCTGTCGGGCATACACCCCGGGTACTCATGCAAGGAAGGAAGAATAGTAGAAGACGGACTCCTGGTAGAATTCCCCTGTACTCCTACTAGGACTCGCTCTGTGTACTCCTACTAGGACTCCTGTCTTGTAACCGACTAGGAACCCGCCCCCTGGACTATATAAAGGAGGGCCGGGTACCTAGCCGCACATCCTCAATCCCTCCGGGGATAACCAACATCAAGCGCAGGGCGCCATACTTGATCCCCCAAACAGGACGTAGGGCTCGCTACCTTGGCGGCCCGAACCTGTATAAATCTTGTGCCCCGTGTCCTTGTGCATACCTTCGAGTTCTCGGTCTCCCGATCACGATCCCCACCGCACAATCTACTACCTCAGGTACCCCCTTGGTAGGTTTGTCGGTCTAAAACACCGACAGCTGGCGCGCCAGGTAGGGGTGATCATCACCACCGGGCGAATTCGAAGGACCCTCGTCAACAAGATCAATCTACTCGTCGACTCGCCGAGATCCATTGAAGCAAGTTGCCTTGCTCTTGTCAAAGCGGAATCAATTTTCCTACGCCGCGCTTCCGGTTGCATCAGCACGTCACGCGGCTCATCACGCGGCTCGTCGCACCGCTCGTCGTCGACTACTCGTCGTCGACTACTTCGTCTTCGTCGCGCGTCCTGGTGCCTCGGCATGTCGCGCGGCTCGTCACGCGGCTTGTCGCGCCGCTCGTCATCGACTACTCCGGGCTCGTCGTCGACTACTTCACCTACGCCGCGCGTCCGGGTGCCTCGGCACGTCGCGCGACCCGTCACGGGGTTCGTCGTCGACTACTCCGTGCGCCGCAACTTCCTCTTGCGGCTACACTGGCTCTACTTCAGCCACGCTGTGCGTCGCGACTACTTGTCTTGCGGCAACACTGGCTCTACTTCGAGTACGCCGCACACCGCCACGACGTCGTCTTCCGGTCGCATCGCGTTGACCATTCATCTCGACTAGTTTTCCAACTAGTCGAGAAGGGCAGTCACGCCCCCAACAACTAGTCGGAATCAACTCTGACTAGTCGACTTCAACAACAACCGTCGCGGCTCCATTGCTGATCGCCACGGCTTCATCATCAGTCTGCCGCGCAGCAACAACGGCTAAGTCATTTATCTAAATGATTACTGTTCTCTTGGCTTGTTCTGCTCATCATGTAGGACTACTTGCCGACTACTCATTTGTGTATGCTTCTCGGCGGGTTTTCACGGGAACTACACTCTGCTGACTACTCTTGGGGTATATCAATCAAGTCGCCACGAGTCTACTTCATCAACTCGGGGGCTATCCCTAGGAGGCAGTTTCTAAAGTCCGCTACGCGCGACAATCTAAAGTCGACTTCTAAAGTCGCATTCTAAAGTCCGCTCCGTGCGGCAACTTAAAGTCGACTCCAGTCGCGTCTTCGCCTGCTTCGGTGGCATACTATGTGTGTAAGCTTCGATGGAACCTAGCTGTAAGCGGCCCTCGGGTCCTGGCGACGATGGAACCTAGCTGCACGTGGTCTTCACGCTCTGTACCATGGGTCCAAGTGCCCTAAGTACTCGCGCTCCGCACCTTGGGTCTGAAATCCATGGCCCAGGTACGCAAGTCGACTCCGGTCGCACCTTCAAGTCCACTACGGTGGCACCCGTACCTTGGGTCTGAAATCCATGGCCTAGGTACACAATCCGACTCCGGTCGCACTCAAGCCCGCTCTGGCGGCAACTATACCTTGGGTCTGAAATCCATGGCTCAGGTACTTAAGCCCACTCCGGTGGCACAAGTCGACGCTAACGGTCGCATCCAAGCCCACTCCGGTGGCACAAGCCCGCTCCGGCGGCAACTGTACCTTGGGTCTGAAATCCATGGCTCAGGTACTTAAGCCCACTCCGGTGGCACAAGCCGACTCCGGTCGCAATCACAAGCCCGCTCCGGCGGCAAAACTACTCGTTTTCTCTGATTTTTTATTCGCTTTGGCTTTCTGGAAAGTGCTTTTTGTTTTTTGCATCTTAAAGTCGACTTCTAAAAGTCGCACCTCAAAGTCCACCCCGCGTGGCACAAAGTCGACTATTGTAGTCGCATATCAAGTCCGCTCCGCGCGGCATCTTAAAGTCGACTTCTAAAGTCGCACCTCAAAGTCCACCCCGCGTGGCACAACGTCGACTATTGTAGTCGCATATCAAGTCCGCTCCGCGCGGCATCTTAAAGTCGACTTCTAAAGTCGCACCTTAAAGTCCGCTCTACGCGGCAAACTAAAGTCGACTTCGGTTTTCAAGTCGCATCTTAAAGTCCGCCCCGCGCGGCACAAAGTCGACTTCGGCTTTCAAGTCGCATCTCAAAGTCCACTCCGCGCGGCACAAAGTCGACTTCGGTTTTCAAGTCGCATCTCAAAGTCCGCCCCGCGCGGCACAAAGTCGACTTCGGATTTCAAGTCGCATTCTAAAGTCCGCTCTGCCGGCATCTAAAGTCGACTTCGGTCGCAATTAAAGTCCGCTCTGACGGCACGACTACTTCTCAAGCTCCACGACTCGACGCCAAACTGCTACTTGGAATCTCTCCAGCTCGGGGGCTACTTGAAGATAACTTCAGCATGCTTCGCTCGCTCTCAAGCTCGGGGGCTCCTCACCAATCACTACTCGACGTGGCTCATACGACTCTCTTATCTCGGGGGCTACACGCTGCAAGAGTACTCGGATGATGGCTTCGCGAACACTGAAGACCCTTGGATTGATTACCTAATCATTTCAAGGCTCGGGGGCTGCTATGCTACACCCATCATTCAAATTTTTTCAAGACTGATGAGCTGGACCACCTTCCAGCCTCGCGGCAGTTCAAGTACTATTGAAGGCTTCTCCAAGCAGTACTCGAGGATGCTCAAGAACTACTCGAAGAGGCTTCAAGACTACTCGAACTACTACTCTCGACTCCAACGTGCTCGGGGGCTTGTCGGGCATACACCCCGGGTACTCATGCAAGGAAGGAAGAATAGTAGAAGACGGACTCCTGGTAGAATTCCCCGTACTCCTACTAGGACTCGCTCCGTGTACTCCTACTAGGACTCCTGTCTTGTAACCGACTAGGAACCCGCCCCCTGGACTATATAAAGGAGGGCCGGGTACCTAGCCGCACATCCCCAATCCCTCCGGGGATAACCAACACCAAGCGTAGGGCGCCATACTTGATCCCCCAAACAGGACGTAGGGCTCGCCACCTTGGCGGCCCGAACCTGTATAAATCTTGTGCCCCGTGTCCTTGCGCATACCTTCGAGTTCTCGGTCTCCCGATCACGATCCCCACCGCACAATCTACTACCTCGGGTACCCCCTTGGTAGGTTTGCCGGTCTAAAACACCGACAGTTTCCCCCACTTGTTGAGCACCAACCATAAGTGTGCTCGCCCTTGCTTACCACTATTCAAAGGAGAACATCGGAGGTGAGGAACAGTATTGGAGCGACTACGAGGAGTTCTAGGGCATGCGAATCCCCTAGTCATCATGCCTGTGGAAGTGGAAGATGGAGCTACTCGTCGTTTAGTTATCATTTGTGTTTGGACCTTCGAGTCCACCCCTCTGATTGTAATAAAGAATATTGTATCGATTTACCTCTCGTACATTTTGTTAATGCAATGGTATTACACTCATTTTGTCTATCATGTGTGTGTAAATTGATCCTGGCGCACACGTGAGATGCATTCGGTTTTCCTTGCAAAATCGGGTGTGACAATGAAGAAGGGGGAAGGCTAGTAAACGAATGTGTCATTACATTCGTTCACTAAGATTCCTGAGTTCGTTCTTGGAAAGCAACTAAAATGTGAGGATGGGACCAAGTTCCATCGTCAAAGTAAACAGTATGGAGGTATGCTCTCGGATAGAAAAGTTGCCCGTGAAGTTAAGCTGACCTTGCTTCACTTGAATTGTGGGCTTCTTGTCACGATTGTCTTTGGCTACTCCGGGGTTTGGAGCTTGCTGCTCGGTCTTGATCCTCCTAGGGTTTGGGCACTCATTGACATAATGGCCGGGTTGCCTACAATTGTAGCAAACGCGGGGTTGTAATTCCTTTGGCTTGGAGAATTGCGGCTGGGCCTGACGGTACTGGAAATTTCCCGAAGGCTTATGTTGGGACGGAGTCATTCTCCAATGGCCTGATGCGGATGATTGGGAAGAACCATGCGCATTCTTCTTGACGAAACGAAATTTCTTGCCCGATCCAATTCCCGAAGCAAATTCATTATGCCTCTTCTTCTCCTTCTGTACCTTCATCATGGCATCCTCTTGAGAGATAGCTTTGTTCACTAACTCATGATAACTGTTTGGCTCTAATAGGTTTAATCTTTCATACAATTCACTCCTGAGACCATCACGGAAACGTTCCATCTTTTTGGCGTCGGTGTCCACGTGATGTTCTCCATACTAGCAAAGGCTGTTAAACTTCTGGGCGTACTGATACACAGTGTCTTCACCTTGCTTAAGAGAAAGCAACTCTTTCATTTTTCTAACCATGAGTCCTTTTGGGATGTGGTGGTCCTTGAAAGCTCTCTTGAATTCAGTCCAAGTAGCTTCATGTCCAACAGGTTGCATGATCTTAAAGTGCTCCCACCACATTAAGGCTTCTCCACGAAGCTGCAAGGCTGCAAATCTAGCCTTGTGCTCCTCAGAACAAGGTAGGACAAAGGCAGAGAATTCAGCCTCAATGGCCCTAACCCATGCGTCTGCATCATGGGGTTCTTCTGCTTTGGTGAAAGTTGGGGGTTTCATCCCGATAAACTAGGAATAGGTGGTAACCATTTCTGGTCCATCGTGATTAGCTCCCATTGGAGGTCTCTGGTGCATCTGTTGCGCGATTTGCTATTGCGTCTGCAAAATCTGGCACAACACTTTAGTCTGAGCGGCCATGAAAGTCTCCACCGGCGTCATGGGTGGCGGCGGTGGTAGATCACCACTACCCGACGCGTCAAAACCGTTGGGGGTGCTACGTGTCGATCCAACCATCTGAAAAGTTGAGTTCTCATTAAACACATATTCATCAGCTTGCTTGCATAAATTAACAAGTAGAATATGCACGACGAAAACTCATTCATGGTAAATTTCCGGAATCGGACAGCACGGCGGTCATAAGCATAAACTTCATATCTCCTTGCTTATACACCGAAAAATTCTCATTTTTGGTCAGTGGATGTAGGATTTCATAAGCTCCGATGTTGGTACTCAACTCCGAGTCAAATTCCAACATCATCATGCCCGAAGAATTCCGTAACCGAGATTCTGCCTAGCTGTTTTCACAGAAGGCGGAGGTGCACGAAAATTACCATAACTCTCGGTACGTACATGCAACGTGATAAAATCTGGTGGGCATGATCTCCACGACTTTTTAACATAAATTGACATTCAACACATGGTCCACAGTTGATCACAAGCATTATCATTATAAGATCCATTCTTACAACACATTATTTTATTGAAAGCGTAACCAACATCAACTAGTTAACAATCTGGCCAAGGTTCACTCAAGGTGAAGCAGGTCCAGTCTCCACTCCAGATTCTCCTTGGATCTCCTCGGGATCTTCTTCCTCTTCTGGATTAGGAGGTGGAGCTGCTACAGCCTCTAGTTGATTCTCTAAGTCAAGCATATATTGGTCATTATGCTGCAACAAGAAACTCTGTTCATGAATGACTTCGCTCAATTCTTGTATTGTTGTTTTATCCTTTCTTCTTTTCTTCTTAAGACGGGCTATTGTTGCTCGAGCTTCCTTCAACTCTTTGGCGATAGCTTCCGCACCATTAACTTGTTGTCTATAAATTTGGTGTCTATAGAACATGCTTTCGCCAACCATCACTTGATATGTGTCAAACATAGCTTTGGAGAAACGGACTGAGGTGTGAAGTTCAGGACTATAGTGAGGATTGCCCTGAGCGGAGAGAAAAGCTTCGCATTCGATCCCATGCCCGGAATGCTGCTTAGGCAATGGAATCACCTTGGCTGCAGTGCACCACTAAATCGGCATGCTTCTCACAAAAAGTTGTGAGTGCTTCCAATGCAGCCTTTTGCACAGTGCCAGCCAATTTCCACCCTTGTGCCTTGACCTCCCACTCTTCCCAAGTAGGATGTGTCGGACACACAGGGATCTTTACATTCACTTCCCAACGAAGCAGTTGGCCTGAGGTCATGAGCTCACGTGCCGAGTACTCGGGATACACTGTGTACCCAAAGTCTTTTAGGGTGTCCCACAAAAGTGCAGGAAAACCACCCTCCTCGAGGCAATTCAAGTGAGTCCACGCCTGCGCATCAACGGTCATGGATCCGGAGGCAGACATCTAGAATAAGTGACAAATGTCAGAACCTGATGCGAACACGTGCACAAAGTTACGTTCTCACGACTATAAAGGAATGTCGCATACCTAGACCACTACTAAAGGTTTCAAACCTTCCACAAGATTTCAAAGAGTAAAAGGGGTATGATCCTCAATTAGGTGAGATTTAGGGCAGCCATTAGCACAAGGTGCAAGATATGCCGAAACTTGAAGCGAGTACGCATAAAATCATGGCGTAAGGTTCAAAAGGTCGTGAATCAAAATTCATAACTCCGAACCTATGAACCCAACAATTACCAAATTTTGGAAGCAACTCAGTGAACATTATGATGCACCTTTTTGGTATTCAAAGGTAGAGCTAGATTGGATGGGAACATGCTCGAAAAATTTCATTTGCAGAGGGATGCTGCTCTGAAAAACAGCAGAACAGAGACTCACTAAACTGAGCATAACTCTCTACAGAAAATTCCTAAAATCCTGGAAAATTCACAGTGGATGCTCAACTTAATAAGAAGCAACTTTCCTAAAGGCTGTCTAGTCATATTCTCTACAGATTTGGCTATAAAAATTGAGAAATGACAGAAACAGAATCTGCCAGAATTTTCCTAAATTCAAAAGAGAGGAAAACTTATCTAAGATCAAGCAATCTCCCTAGAAAAATTATTCCCAAAAAGTAAGGGTAAATTTTAGGTTCATCAAGATTTTAATTATGCATGCACACGCCTTAAACGAGCTTACACAACTAGATCCAAAAGACGTAGTTAGTGCCGGTGGCAAGCTTATAATCGGCTCTCCTTATAATAACTAGTCGGAGCTATTCGATTCGCACTTAACGACTTACGAACGTGGTTAGTGTACCTACATAAAACGAACCTTTCGTGCCAGCACGTCACGAAAGCGTCCACATACAGTATCGTTCACTTATAGAAACGGTATCCATGCGTCAAGCCGCTGCATGGACAACGTCCAACCTCGGACACCCTCCGTTTGAATGGAGTGTATCCTTGCCTCGCACGATCGACATGCGGAATGCACACGTATGAGACACGTGGCGACACCACAACTCATAACCAGACGTGAAGATGGGATCCGTGGAATGGATCACTCCATCAACCCTCGCAATTCCCGTGATGCGGAACGACACACATATGAAACACGTGGCTTATCTAGTTTGGTTGTACAAGAAAGTAAGTCTGGCATAAAGTAAAGTGCTGGAGTTAGCAAAATAAACCATAGATTCTTATGCCACTTTAAAGAACCCAAAATTCCCTCTAGGACCTCTCGATCTAGATCATTCCTTAACGATCCAACGAAACTTTCAAAATCCAATCAATCTTGGCAAGTTTTATTATAAATCATGTGATTAGTATTAATCTAATCACTCCGGTACATACGGACGCTCTGATACCAGCTGTGACAACCCCATCCGAGATAATTTCGTACTATCGCCTAAACCACTCCATTGGGTCATTAAGCGATAATAAAGAACCATCCCGTTGAGTGTTGCCGGGTTTACACCCGGTAAATCACTTGGAAACACAGAGAGGATCGAACGTATGCATTAAACTCCCACGAAGGAGAGTCCAGAGTGCCTTACATATTAATACCAATCTCCCCGTAGGGTCCAATTATTACAAACCATTGTTCTTGACATAAAAGTAATCATTCAGAGTTTTGTTTAAACAGCGGAAGTACTAATAACGATACGTTATGACATCACAAGAGGCCATCTATGATGCCATTACTCGGCGTCCTCATCCACCCATTCGAGCTCCCAGCCGGGTGGAATCTCACCAGGCCAAACAACTTCACCTGAAAACAACAATTATAGCAAGGCTGAGTATACTAATACTCAGCAAGACTTACCCGTCAAAGTTACCTCTAGACATGTAAAGCTTTTGGCTGGTGGGTTTGTTTTGCTAAAAAGCAACTAGGATCATGGATCCTTACTTTCAATATTTTAGCTCAATTTCTAGTGAGATTATCATTACTATAACGAGCAACTGGAACAATCAAGAATTGTACAATACAATTATTTCACGCAGAGGATTCCACATAGTTCCATCATTAAGGGATATCATGGCCAGCTGATTAAGCAGTCTCGGATAACGGTGAGAGGCCGACAATCGATTGATTTATAACCCTTGCAAGGTAAACCTAAACACACGGAGCGGTGCCCCACAGAGCTGACACCGACCAAACGGTTCCCAAAAATCCTCGGGTTGGGATGATAGCCTACAGTCCCGGGTATAAGGCTATCTGGCGTGCCCCACCTAGTACACCCAGCCTCCCACATGTACCCTCCTTCCGGTTGCAAGTCGGGCAGGAGACGAATCGAGAGTAGTAGTAGTAAAATCCCGTACCATCTCATTAAGGTACTAGGCTTACCGGTCCCATTCCCGACAAGTGCTTAGTACGTTCAAATGCTTAGCCCACGAAGGCACTGGACCGGAGCCCAAATCCCATGCTCTTACCACATGAGCAATCCATTTATACATATGGGGGTTCCATAAAGGAAATCCTTTTCTCGCGAGTGACGAACATCACTCGACTTTTACCGGGTCCTTAGAGCATTGCATCTACGACCTAGCATACTAGTAAAAGAACATAGGCACCTAGGAATCATGCAACTAGGGTTTCATTCAATTCCCGAACATAAATGCACAGAGAATAACAAAGATAGTTGCATAAATTGAATTAAAACATGGGTTAATGACGGGGCTTGCCTTCGTTAGCACAAGCAGTTAAACAATCTTCCGGACTTTGGGTCGGGTCTTGCTCTACGGTGACGTAGTGTACGCCTCCTCCAGCTCCCTCGTTCACGTCCTCTGGCACGAGCGTGTAACTACCATCGGGAACTTCTACACGGAGGATGCAAATGCAAGACTTGAGTGACCAATTGATTTAATTAATCCCAAAACAACTTGTGGCAACTGTGAAGTGCATGTTTGAACACATACACCTAGATAATAAATACATTCAGCATACTCTTCCTATAAAGGGACAATATGCAATGCTTTATTATCTAGACTTTTTAATAGTGACTGTGTACATATATATAAATAAATTAATGTAATTCACATAATAAACAATATCAACAGCTACAAGTGGCATAGGGTTGGTCATCTTCACTTTTAAAGGAGCATTTTAAACATCACTCTCTTAAAGTAAACACAAAAGACTATATGACTCTCATGATGGTGAATACATGCACATCTATAAAAGAATATTACATTTAATTACCAACAGCAAGGAAATTTACTTTTGATACCACCATTTTACTTCCCTAGCTCATTCCCTTAACTTATACACAAAGGATGCATTTTTCCTATTTTTCCTTTACTAGATTAATCTGATTTGCACTCTTTTAATCAACCAAACACATTCAAAACTTATCCAACAGTACCCACTTGCTCTAATGACCAAGAGGCACACCTCTGGACAGCAAGCAAATGATTTACTCCAATGGAATTTAGATGCACCTAAATAAAGACATTTCTTGCTAGCACATAAGAAATTTATGCATACAAAAATAAACAGATCAGTAGTGAACCCAAACTCTCTCCTACACATTCTCTGGTCCAAAACAAGCTTAAAGAACCCACAAACACAACTATAGCTTTTGTGGATCTTGGTTTGCAAAATTATGATGGAAAACAAGCATAAATCAGGAATAATTTTTTTTAACAGGGATAAAATCATGATAAATTCACCCGAGGTGCATTTCAACATTATAAGATGATAGCAAGAAGTTGGGCTCAAGAGTAATTATATTTTAAGCTACAAAAATCATCTAGGCAGAGTTATCAATTTCACCGAATGATTTTTATAAAAAGATTTCTTCAGTAACTTCTTGCAATTTTTGGTATAGGACCCACACATACTAGCACTCACAAAATATCCAAAACTCAGCCCAGGATCAGTTGCCGGCGAGGTGGACTCGGTGCTGGCAAACAAGCTACACTGGACGGCGATTGAGCTCACCACAGAGGGATTGGCGGTGGTAGCTCGGCCGGAGGGGTCGCCGGCGAGCGGCGGCACAAGGGCAACACGGCCGCGACGGCGCGAAGTCTGGCAAGGGAAAGGGCTCGGCTGAGCAATGCGTGGTGTACAGGGCTTCAGTGCGAGCTAGGGGAGGTGCTACGAGTACCCATTGGCTTGGAGAGTAGGCGGAGGCACGGGCTGGGTTGGGACTACCTGGCGACGGCCGCGGGAGCTCGAATTCCAGCGAGGGAAAGGGGAATGCTGGGCAACTTGTGCCAGTAGCGGCTCTAGGGAGACCTAGGGAAGAGGTACGAAGCTTAGGATGGCGGGGGACCGGCCGGATCACGGGGTTCACCGCGGGGGCTCCTATGGCGGACGGCTCGGTGCTCGCGCGAGGAGAAAACCGGCCGCCTTTTATAGACAAGCGTGCCTTGGCGAGGGGGTCACGAGCGTCACCGAACAATGGGCCGTGGCATGGGCAAGGCGGTGGCGCGACAGCCAATAGCCATCCAGGGACGGTGCAGCGCGTGTACGGCGGCGTCGCCGTTGGGTGGCCGGCGCGGCGGGTGTGAACACGTGGAGTAGGGGGATAGGGCCGGAGGGGGCGGTTCGACGAGGGCGGCCCCACGGTGCACAGACCAGTGGGTGGTAGGTTGCCTCGGCGTCCGGGCCCATGGGGTGGGGATCGCGGTGGGCGCGCGCACGGCGTGCGCGCCGGTGTCGGCGGCCAGTGCCCGAGAGCACCACGTTCCAGCGAACCCACTTCAAGTAGCCCTGTTTGACCGTGATTTACTCGCGTTTTTGCAACTAAAGTGTGCCACGTGATCAACAGCAAAGTTGTAGATCTCCTAATCCTCGACAACCTTCGTAAAAGGCATAGGGTCTTTTTCTCAACCATTTAAGCACAAATTGGATGCCAAATTGACTGTTTTCTGGGCGCCGATGAATAGTGACTAGAAGCTTTGACTTGCAGTTTTCACCAATTTGCAATTCAAACCAGCAATGCCACTCAACATGAAAGTTGTGTCCCTCGACAAAATGCACAACTTTTGTATTGGGAGAATTTGAAGTGTTTAGGGGAAATTTGGAGAACGCGGCAAAAGTTCCGGCTGACATTGGAGGTCAAAGGGGTGTTCAAGGGGTTTGACCAGGGTTTCGACCAAACCTTGACCATGGTGAACCAAGGGGTGTCATTAGGGATTGCCGGTGATGTTTTCGAGCTGATGACCCAGGTTGACCTTTGTTTGACCAAGTCAACACTGGTGGCCGGATCGTTAGGGTTAATTATCCCAACCGAAAACCTGGGGCGTCACACTAAAGGATAGGCTTGATTAGATGGATCACTAAAGAACACAAAGTGTACTTGGAATGGAAAGGCTTGGTTAACTTTGAAGAGATGGTTGCGGAAGATTGAGCAAAAACCGGAAAGATCACACTGAGATAGAGTTCGATTCTATTGGTTACGCAAGCGCAAGAAACGCTGAAAACAGAACTAAGCTCGAAACTATCGTGAGATCATCATCAAACAACAAGAGACTACGATTGGCATATTTTAATTAAGAAATCATGTGAAAGAATATTTCAGAGAAATACTCTACGTTACCATTAAACAAGTTACATTTAATTAAAGAAATCACGATAAACCTAATCATGTTTTATTTATAACATTCGAGTAGAAGTTATGTCAAATTAACAATTACTTTAGAAAGATAAAGCAAGTATAAGATATCTAGACGAGTAACTTTATGTCACAAGCTTAACTAAACATATTTAATATTGAAAAGGCATTTATGATGTCATTAGTCATATTAACTTTATTATGAAAGCCGATGTTTAACACTAAACATCTTTTATTTAGAAAAACTAGTTATGAATAGGGATTAACCAATTACATCATGATTAAAGAAAACCGGATTAGAACCTAATCACTTTTTATTTATAAAAGCAATGGAATAAGAATTAGTCAAGATTAGCATGCAGTTTTAGTGTTAAAGCAAGTAATAGGTGATACACATGCTAACGTACAAGTTAAGATGAAACGAACGAGAACGGTAGAAGCGAACTATAACGCACACACAAACCTTAAGGTGGGCTTAGGAAAACGAGTCTACGAAGAGGACTAGACCGAAAGGACAACACTAAACAAAGGTAAGCTGAACTGATGCTGGCAGAGAAGAGATAACAAGATTGACTCTAAAAGAAGATAGCTGCAGAAGACTAGACACAAGAACATAACTGATTCATGAACCAGCTAGATGTTAAAGATTGGATCACATAGAACTGAAAGGGTGTAGTTGTCTTATATAAAAGACAATTACGATAGGATAGCATGTGCTAGGATTGGAAAGATCTGGAGCTTGAAAGAAAGCTAGCTCTACAACAGAGACACTGAGACAGAGCTTGATAAAGAACGTCTATCGAACGATTTGCATAAATAAGAGAATAAGGCTATGAGCTAGATTTATTTTAATTAACAAAATATATGGAAGGATATTTCATAAATAAAATACCCCATGTTGGAATTAAATTAAATTAAACTTTATTTGCAAAACCGGTGTAAAGAACTAGTCAAGTTTTATTTATAAAGATTCATATATGAATTAATCAATTAAATGTTTAATTTAGAAAAACTAAACTATAGGAACAATGTAAACGAAACTTTGTAATTCGAGTAGATCAAATTATTATTAAAAACATTATGGAACTGACATTAATCATATTAACATTTATTACAAAAGTTGATGTAAAGGCCTAATCAAATTTTAATTAGAAAAGATTAATTAACTATTAAACAAATTAACATTTGGTTTACGGAAATGGAGATAAAGATCTAATTAACTTTTATGTACAAAAACATGTGATAGAAACATTAATCAAATTAAATTTGCTTATGAAAAACGATGTATAGATATATATTACTTTTATTCATAAAAGGCGTGTATAACTAGACATTAATCAAAAATCAAAATTAATATTAATTTTATTTTCAGAAAACAAAACATGATGAAAACTCACCACTAACATGCTCTTAACATTATTATGAACCTAACGCAACTTGAACGGATTAAAACGGAGCTAAAACAAAGATTTTATGAGATAAACAGGATTGGAGGACCTAGTTGTGATTAACTATAGATCTCAGGGGGTAGCTGAGAAGATTTGCAAGACACATCCACTAGTGCTCGCGAAAAGACAGAAGGTTGGGGTTAGATCTACAAAAGCTCTCGGGTTGGATCTGGTTGTGAAGACCTAAAAAGATCTAGGGGGTTTTCTGGAAGATTCATAAGACACAAGAACAAATCTAATGGTTACAGGAAAAGGCAGGGGGCTAAACGCAAAACCACCCACTATCTTCTACCTCTTGCTTCTGCTCGAAGGACAAGGGAGGACGGCGGCCGGATGGCTCCAATCGCCAGCGACTCGGGCACCCAGGAGCTTGATTGAGTTGCGGAATAGGAAGAGGAGATTGAGAGGGTCTCGAAGATGTGCTCACCACGGTGGGAGATCAACGGGGGTGGCCGGATTTCGGAGAGGGGCGGCCGGTGGTGGTGCTTTGGAGGCGGTCGGTCTCCATGCACGGGCGGCGCTCCGGTGCTTCCCAGGCGACGGGCGGGTGCGACGGAACTCGGCCTCGCGAAGCCGCCGGTGGCGGCGGTTTTTCCGGTGGGGACTCCATGCCGGCGAACCGGCGAGCGGGACCGGCGGCGAGCTTGGGGTGGCCGGCGGCGCAGCACCGGATGCGGCGCGGCCGCTAGGGCGAGGAAGGCGGCAGGGCATGGATGCGACGCGACCTTAAATAGGGCGCGGGATCCGTGGTTCCCCGGCGCGGGCTCCGAGGTTCCCCGGCGCGCACGCCAAGGGGCGGGGGGGGGGGGGGGGCCGACGCCGGTCTCCCGGTCCGGCACGCCATGGCCGCGGCGCCGGGCTTAGATGGGCCCCGTGCAGGCCGATAGTTGGGTCGGAGCTTCGGGCTCGGCCCAGTGAGATAGGGTTTTTTTTAATTTATTTTTGATGCGAAAACAATTCTTGAAAAAATCTAGAAATTGTTTAAAGTCACGAAAAATACTCTAAAAATCACAAAAATTCTAAGAAAATTCCCAGAGCTAGATTAGGACACGAACAATCCAAACAAGGTATTTGGAGCTCATGAAAAAGATTTTAGAGCCTTCTAATAAATAGAATTAGCTCAAAAAAAAATGAGAATAAATTCCAGAAAAGTCCAAAAAATTCTCGGAAGGGTTGGGACAGCTCCTAAACACATTTTTGAAATCCTTTGCACGCAAGAACCACTACGTGCATCGGCATGAATGCAACACTCTCAACTTTGTTTTAATTCGGAAAATCAAACAAAGGATTTTTCCTATACTATATTTTCTGTAAAGGAAATAAATATTGGAAAAATTTAAAAATTATGAGAAAATTGTTGTTTAATTATTCTTTCTATTCACATCCTGAAATTGGAAATTTCGGGGGGTGACATGTTCCAAGCAGCTAGGTTGACACACACACACACAAACACACACACATATATATATATATTGTTGGATTATTTAATGAGATTGGCCCAAATTAAATAATTTAGTAGTCCTAATATCTCTATGGTTTGAAATAAATAATATCGGCTTGATGGTTGAAAAATGCTGAAGTAATGCGACACGTGTGCGATGTTTGATATTGCCATTCAAGACGATTAATGTCTCCTTCATTAGCTGGGAGTTTCTCGTTTGATCATGAGAGTTTCTCCTTTTAATTTCTCACTTGATCAAGGGAGTTACTCTCTTAATTACGGGAGTTACTGTCTTTTGGCATGCCATCGGCGTGAGTGGAAGAGGAGGAGGGTCTCCTCGTGTGGGCATTGCATGCTGAGTCTTTTAATGAGTTTGCATGCCGGTTTCTCTCTTCCTCCATAAAACTTTAGCATGTATTTTGTCTATAAAGAGACAAAAAACTCAAGAACAATAGCTGGTTAAGATAACAAATCACAAACGTTGCTGCTTCTCGGGTATCTCCGTCCGGTGCTCCTGCGCGCATGGGATCACTGGAGGGCAGGTGCCTCCGGAACCGATGCCGTTCGTGAAATCTGCTCGGGGTGTACGGCAATTTGGTTTTTGGGGAGCGTTCACGTGACTGCCTACTTCTACTACGACGACGTCTCTCGACTCTCTGCAACGACTACGCTGCTACGACGACAACATGGTCGATCCGTCGAGTTCATCCACCGCCGCTGCTGGGTATCTGTTTCTATATTCTCTCTTTATTTACTTGTTCTTTTTTCTGCTAGTTATTCAATATGCACGTTTAGATGTTCTTCAAAACTCGTTTAAATATGCATGTTTAGAATGTGTTACAATCAAATTATCAATTGGTGTATATGTCATCATCATGTCAAATAATTTCTGGATTAAAAAATATATATAGGTAGCTACTATTCATCACCCAGGGTGTTGAATAACATTCAATGGCCCGTTAGCTACATCCAACTCCGTTACTTTGTTAGTAATCTAATAACCGTAATTAGCTTTTAGTATTTCCTCCTAGGTTATCGACCATATGTATGCATTTTTCCATTCGGTGAGGACCGTGCATAGCTCAGGGACGAGATGCTGGTCAGCGCGGTGGTGGAGGGCTAGGCAGCGCGCGGAGGGGCGGCCTCCTCCACCATTCACAGCGGTGCGTGACGAGCGGCCTCCTCCTCCCATGACGGCGTGTGCCCTCCTTCTTCGACGACGGCGCACGGCTGGAAGATCTACAGTGGCGAGCACGACCTTGGAGGTATCCATGGTGGCGGACGCGGCCTCTCCTTCCCCGACCATGGGCTCGGCCACCTCAACCTTCCTGCCCAGGAGCCGTGGTGTGACAGAGGTGGCGGCGTGCCTGGAGAACGCGCATCGACCAAAAGCTCCGCATGGCTCTTTTTTTATTTTTTTAAAAAAAGTTTCCTATGCGCTTGCCTTAACGGGGCGAAGAGCTCCTGTTAATGTCGCCCCCGCTATCGGGCGCCGGTATCAGCTTTTTTTTTTTTTTTTTGCGGTGCGGCTGCTTGTCAAGGTTTACGCTTGTAATTTAAAGATGAGAACAAGATAATAGAAAAAATATTTTCATACAGGGAATAATACTAAGAAGAAAATACTATGAGAGATATTTACTACTAGTGACTCGAGCAATAGTATTAATTCAATATAGAAATAATTACTCCACTATAGAACCTAATTTTATGTTCCTTTTAAAATTACTCCTTTGGTCTTTAATGATTACTCCTTATTTATTGGTCAAATTTCTCCCTACAATCTCGCAACGCCAGTAGCCGGCCACCATGCAAGGATTTTACGGCTACATAGGCATTGCTGGCCACACAAAAGATTTTACTACTTGCAGATGATCCTAACGTGATTTTACGGCTGTGCGGGTGATCATCACCCGCCGGCCACCACAATGGACACAATGAAAGCCATCGCATTTGTGTATATAAAATAATTATTTGTTTTGGTTGCCAATATAATTGATACACCCATATTTCTTGAGATATAATGGTTACTATTTTTCTTGTTTGGTGATATAGTTGTGAAGTTTAAAGATTATTACCATCAAATCATTTCAAAAGTAAAATGAGTCAAAAGGTTTTTATTTCCTCATATGAAAAATGAATGTGAAATTATAATGCAAGGATATTTTTACTACAAGGAATGAAATCAGAGTGAGTATTATTGGTTGGAGGACCTCATCGGTGTAAAGGCTCTCTCGCGACCATGACCACCAAAATTGATTCAGTCATGGACAGGGATTGTTGATGAATTAAATATTAGCTCCTCAAGAAGTGGGATGCCAAAACACGAGCACTTTTTTTTACTATTAGGGCATGTACAACAGTTTAGGCAACCTGTTGTCTATTTGATATACATAGACAGCTAACAGACGGCTTATACAATGGATTGTCTATTTAGCTGTCTGCAAGCCATTTAATTCATCTATGGACACATGAATCATGACGATTAAGTGAAAAGTTGATCTTTGTAGCCTTATTTGTGCTTACACAATAAGATACATGCTATGTTTAAATAAGTCACATGAAAAACATAAGAAATATGTATTCATATCCATATGGTCTAGAATACATGAAAAGAGTTGGGGAAAAAATCACATTCGGGTAGAGTATATCTCAAACATCCAACAATATTCTTCATCACAACATCAAGCAACCTTAACTTACTGTTCAGGTGAATGGTTCAATTTCTAAAGATGCAAAAATTAACCGGAAAAGATGCAATTGCAGTTCTGATAACCAAATGGAAATGGTTCCATTCTCAGCCAAATGGAAGTGGTTCGGAACATCATCGTGATCTTGCAACGTGCAGGTAGTGTATGGGTACAAGACGTCTGATGTCGGCGACGGAAAGGGATTGGGCAGCTGATGATCAGCCCGGAGATGAAGCTGACGGTGGATGTGACCGCCGAGAGTGTTGTCTTCGTGGAGGCCGCCAAGGGTGTATCTTCAATTCTCCATCCTCTGTCCTCTTGTCCTCTCTCTCAGTATCTCTCTCATCTCATTCTAGCTCTGCAGGTGTGGCGGACGAAATCCGCAGTGTAGCCGAGGCGGACGGCGGACTTGCTCCCCGTAGGCCCGCAGAGGAGCTCGCTTGTGGCCGACGGAGCACACAGGCAGAGTTCGCCCGTGGCCGGCGGCTCCCGCGCGCGGCGAGGCTCGCCCGAGGTCAGAGCAGCTCGCACGGCACCCGCGCCCGGTGGAGCTCGTCGCCTCGTCCGAGGTCGGAGGAGCTCGCACCGTGGCCGATGGTGCCCGCGCGGCGGGTCTCGCCCGAGGCCGAAGGGGTGCAGAGGCGAGCAAAATAGGCAGATCAGGCGGCCGACTGGTGAGCTGATCAAGCGGCCGACCGGCGAGCGCAGCAGGTGGGAGGACAAGGTGCGACTGCTGACCGAGGATTCTGTATTCGCCCACGCGGGATCTGCGTTCGTCGTCGATGACCCGTACAACGCTGCTCGAGCGAGCGGTTCTACCTCGGACCACGGGCCCTTGCCGTCGTCTCGTGAGACGACGAGGGCGACCGTCTACAAGCTAGACAGGGTGTTCTTTGTAAAAATAGCAGTATAAAGACGAGGGAAACGACGGCGTTGTACGTGCCCTTAGGATGCCGAAACTAGTAATTATATGTGAATAGATGCCTCATCCATCATGGAATGCATTGAATATTATTCATGTCACTTCCAAATCTCTCTTTTTGAATAACCCTCCTTCTGCACACACGTGTATATTATAACTGCCGTGCAATCCCACCTCATATTAAATATCAGTCAAAACTGCATGTATGTAATGCATATGCAAACAACTCATCATTTACCTGGTATATTAAATTATCTAGCAATCACGCATTGACACAGCATAAAGAAGCCTTCAATTTCCTTTTGTACTAGTCGCGACATGCATGCTATCTCTTTTGCTTGATTTCCTCCTTTCCTTCATGCACAATACTTTTGCAGAGGCGTCATAGTTTCATACTGAACTTCCGCACGGCCACGGGAGTAAATCCAACTTTCCATCTTATTTTTTACGACCTCACATCTCCATGCACGGTTGGAGATGACAGAAGTTTTGAGGGATCAACTATCAAAAAAATCGATCTAGAACCTTTCAAACCAAAAGCGGCAGATTTTTATCGCCCGATAATGAGAAGAATGTAATTATGTGATTAGCATGGTTCATCGGAGCTTCGGCTGTGGCGCCGCCTACACGTCCCACATGATTAATCTCAAAACACAAAAAACAGATGCAAAATACTAACTAAGATTTGTTTTTTACTACTATGAACTCAAAATAAGTAATTTCATCATAGCTCCCTGACCTCCGTTAGCACTCACGCTGCGTGGTGAATATTATTTAGCACGCAGCCTGCCATGGTTGGATGTCCGTCAAGCTCTGTTAACCACCAAAATACTATGTTTCATCCATATGTAGTAAAAATTCTTCGCACAATTATTTCTTCACCTGTTTTGCTATGAGTCTTATTTTTTGTTGATTAAGATGTCGCGGCACGGGCTGGCAATCATCCCGGCCACGCTAGGCGGTGAGGTCTGGTTGGTTCGTGATATATGTCGGCAATAGTAATAAGGTTCTGCATCTGATTTTTTTTTGGCAAAATAGATTGCTCAGACCTAATCGTGTGCGGATGACGGCACCATATACATCGGAGACGCAATGGCCCAAGAATGCACCGCGGATCCCTCGTCGGCCATGTCCTTCTCGTGCGTGGATGGCGGCAAAGAGGGGGCATCAGGTGTGTGGCCGGTGGTAGCAAGTAGCACATGCATGCGACAAGCAAAATGTCTTCGTGCAGTGGATGCATGATGCTGCACACAAGAAATCTCCATACATGTTAAAATAGAATTGCAGCAAGAGAGTAATTTCAGGAGGCTGTTAAAACCCATGCACATCTAATAGCATGCGGATTTCCGGATGCTTGATTTGCTCTAGGTAATTAATTGTTGAGATATTATTCATTATTTTTAATGAATATTACCCCGTGCATGTGCTTTACTGTCCATGCATGATGGCCAAGTATGTCCTACATTCCTGCATGTGCAAGCATAAGCTGTGTGTAGTGGATGATGCAGCATGGGGGAGTAAATTCTTCGCGCAAATTCCTCAAGTCATACACTTACTTAGGGTTTGTCAGCAGTAGTAAAAATTGGTCACACAATTGTTCATCCATTTGTTTTGAATCTGTTGCGGTAGACGCGTAATATCTCATTGATTTTACCATGAAACAATAGTTTTCATAAAAATATTATCATGAAACAATAATTTTCGATTGTCATAAAAGTATTTTTCAAACAATTTTATTTGCAGATATGAAGGAATCAAACTATTTTCCAAAAATAATAGGAGTAATTATTTCGACATTATAAGTATTTCCTTGATACAGTTTTACTAGCTACCCACAAAATACAATTTAAGATGACATGACCGTAATAATCTACTAAACTTCTTCTTGGCATCGATGAAATTAGTGCTGCTTGAGCAAACAAAAAACCATAAGTGTTTAAATTATTTTTTGTATAATCAGGAGCAATTATTTCTATATTGTATTAATATAACTTCTTGAGTCACTACTAGTAAGTATCACTAACAGAAAATATCAGAAGTAATTATCTTGGAACCATGTTTAAATTTTGCGTGCATACACAACTCTCCCTAAAATATGCATGCAAGTAAGCATTAACTGCACTTAAAAATCCATCTATCTCCTGCTGCAAGGGTGTGATTGCAGGCATACCTTTTGTCGGGGACAGCCCTAGGGGTCCCCTTTAACAACGGGGAAATCCCCACTTAAAACCCGCAACAAAGCCAAACACACTTCGCCTAACCATGCAGGATACGGCACATGCCGCAGGGACCTCAACGGCCCACCAAGGTGGCCCTCTTGAAGATCCCCTCGAGCAGGCTTCGCCTCGCTCGAGGATGCGCGCCTCCCTCGGGCGGGCTCCGTCCCGTTCGAGGGGGTGCGCTTCCCTCGAGTGGGCTCCGCCTTGCTCGAGGGCTCGCTCCCCCTCGAGCAGGCTCCGCCTCGCTCGAGGGTCCGCCCCGCCCTCGACCGGGGTCCGCCTCGCTCGAGGGCGCCCCGCACGCGTGCGCCCGCCCCCGTACGCGGGCATTTAACGCCCGACACCGGCGGGACGGCGCCATCATGCGCCGGGGCTCGCGCCCCGGTGCCGCCGCACCAACTCCCCGGGAGGGAGCCCATCCCCATCACCGTGGGGGGGGGGGGGGGGTGCCGGCGCGGCCGGTGTCGGTCCCGTGACGCCGTGCACTCGCTCCAAGACGGCTAACGCACCGAGCCCTCGAAGGGGGCCGGCCGCACCCTCGATTTGCTTTCTTGTGACCTTACAGGGTTAGGTGGAGGCGCTAGGCCGGTGGAACGCCATCCCTGCCACTGTTACGGTATGGCTGCCGCCCCCGCGCGTGCGAGGGCGCACGCCAGGCGCTGTAGCAACGACTCCAACACTGTGGAACGTATTGGAACGGGACGCCGTTTACCTACTCTCGTACTCCGCATGTGCCAACGTCGCCAGCCTCCCTCGAGCCTATCGAAGACATCACCACCATCCGCCGCCCTTCTACCCTCGAACCGCCCGCGTTCGGGTACAAGATAGGCCATGATGGCCGGATCGCTGCAAGGATCGTCCGGACGGCCGCCCACTCTACAGCATAGCACGCCACGCCCCTTCACGTAGCTAAATAGCGCGGCGCGCATGTGACTCGCTCCCTCCTTGATCTATAAAAGGGGGACGAACCCCCCCTGCCACGGGGGAGACAGACACAACACAACAGGAGACAGGCTGCGCCACGCACTTGCTCTCCAACTCTCCCACAACATCTTCAGCTACCACACCAGGGACTTGGAAGCCACGCTTCCTCTCCCGCCTTGCTTGTAGCAGCCCCACTACAGGCACCCCCGGTGCTAAGTAATATAGTGCCTTGAGCACGCCACTGCTGGACGTACGGCCCATCGACCGGAACCAGGATAAAACCCTGTGTCTCTTATTGCTTAGCATCGACCATTGAGGGATAGACCACGGCGCTTATTATTGGTTAGTGTCGGGACCACATTCCGCACCGACAGTTGGCGCCCACCGTGGGGCAATCTGAGCGCCTAAGGTCGTTCCACCAACTCCCTCCATGGTGATCCGCACTGAGTACCGTGGTACACGCTACTGCATGGGCAGCTCGGACCCCCTCCCCGCCGGGATCGAAATCCGGTTCGGGGGCCTGAACTTTCAGGCCACGGGGAACGGCTACCTCATGCACCTCACCAACCGTGAGGAGCTCCGCGCGCGGCGCCAGGCCGGGTCCGCCCGGTCCCCGCCGCACGCACCACCACGGCGCGGACGCCCGCAGCACGGATGCCGCGGGCCCGTCGACGCCACGACGCCGCCGCCGCTGCGGGCCGCGTTCGCGCCGGGCGCGGTCCGAGCGACGGCGGGTCGAGCGCGCCACCTCTCAGCACGGCGCGCCCGCCGCCACGATGACCACCATCCCAGCGGGACAGCGCACGGTCTCCGGACCGCGCATCCCCATTGGGCTGCGTGGTGCCACGTCGGCCTACAACGCCAACATCAACACCACGATGCGCAGGGTTCCGCCTGGCCGTCACGTCTTCGTCGCCAGGGATCCCGGTGCCTCAGCGGGTGACGAGTTGTCCCTGGGTTCCCTCGACGCGTTGCCGCCCGCCAACCGCCACGGGTACGCGGAGTGGGACTTCTCCGGCGTGCCGGACCCAGTCATGTTCAGGCGTTTCCTTGACGCTACGGACTACTGGTTCGGCTGTTCCGATGACTCCAGCACCGGGAGTTACGATCCCGCGCGGGAGTGCTGCGTCGTCGTCGCCAACGACCCAGCAAACGCCACCGGTGCGGTGGGCGCCGGCGACGGGGAGGTCACGCCTGCCCCAGGGATCGCTCCGCGCCAAGCCGCGGGACCAAGTACCCCCGCCGGAGCCGACGCCGACGCGCAGCTAGCCCAAGCCCGCGAGCTCGAGGCTAAGCTGGCAGAGGAGTACCGCACGGTGCGGCTGCTCCGCGCCTCGATGGCAGGAGAAGCCTCCGCTCGCGGCGAACGCGTGCGGGAGCTGGGCAGGCAGGCTCGCGACCGCATCAATGCCGACGACCCTGACGTGCCTCCACGGGCAAGTCAGAAGCTTGTTGCCGCCGCGACGCTACTGCGGGCTATGCCGGCACCCTCGACCCCTGAGGCGCGGAACCTGCAGCGCGAGGTGCAGGCTCTCATCGAGCAAGCGGCCGTCCAGCAGGCCGAAAGCTCAGCCTCACGCATCCGCCAGCAGGGGGATGCGCGAGGAGACGGGGCCGCTCAGGGAGGCGAACCCTCGGTCCACGCGGGCGAAGCTGCGGGACGCCCCGCCAACTCGGGGCGCGCAACGGCCAAGGAACGGCTCCTCGACACACGCAGAGCGCTGGACGGTGACGCCCGAAACGTCATCAACGCCAGACGCACGAGCAAGGCGGACGCGCGAGCAGCGGTGGGCTACCACCCTCGACGGGGCGGACGCTACGACAGCGGCGAGGACCGCTCCCCAACGCCGGAGCCCCCAGGGACCCGTGTATTCAGCCGGGAGATCCGCGCGGCAGCCTTCCCCCAACGCTTCCGCCAACCCTCGACCATTGTCAAGTACAACGGGGAGACGGATCCCCGCGTGTGGCTCAACGACTACCGCTTGGCTTGCCAGCTGGGCGGGGCCACCAGCGATGAGGTCATCATCCGCAACTTGCCCCCCGCACCTCGGCGACGCGGCCGGACATGGCTCGAGCACCGCCCGCCACCCAAATCCACAATTGGGATGATCTCGGTCCGCACGTTCGTGGGCAACTTCCGGGGCATGTACGTGCGCCCGGAAATCCCCGGGACTCGCGCTCCCGCACACGAGGCCCGGCGAGTCGCTCGCGGACTTCATACGGCGCTTCTCCAAGCGCCGCACGGAGCTCCCGAGCGTGGCGCAATCCGAAATTGTGCACGCCTTCCTAGAGGGCACCACGTGCCGGGACCTCGTGCGAGAGCTGGGACGCAGCCCGCCCGCGGACTCCAACGAGCTGTTCGACATCGCCACCAGCTTCGCCTCTGGAGAAGAGGCCGTGGGGGCGATCTTTGACGGCAAGAAGGGCAGGCGCTCGTACGATGCGCCCGCTGAGGGCAGCAACTCCAGGGAGCCCCACCGCAAGGACAAGCGGGGCAAGAAGGGAAAGAAGCCGCGCCGCGAGGCACGCGAGCAGGGGCGCGACGGCGGAGAGGCCGAGGCCCTTGCTGTCGACCCGGCTCGACGGGGCCCTCGACCGGCCCCTCGAGGCCCGGGGGTGTTTGACGACATGCTGAAGAAGCCATGTCCTTATCACAAGACCCCAGTAAACCACACCCTTGAGCAGTGCGACATACTCAAGAAGTTCTATGGCCGCGCCACCGCGAAGGAGGCAGAGGCCAAGAAAGACGGAGGAGATGGCGACACCGGCGGCTTCCCCGCCGTGGAAAACGTGTTCCTCATCTTCGGGGGACCCATCGTCGACATGTCGACCCGCCAGCGCAAGCGGGAGCGGACGAGGTCCTCGCCGTGGAGAAGGCGCCTCCCTCCTTCCTCAATTGGTCGGAGGACGCCATCACCTTCAGCCGGGAGGACCACCCGAACCGCGTCCCCAACCCGGGCCAGTACCCGCTGGTGGCCGACCCCATCATCGGGAACGCGCGGTTCTCGAAGGTCTTGATGGACGGAGGCAGCAGCCTCAACATCCTCTACGCGCATACGCTGCGCTTGATGGGGATCGGCGGGACCGAGCCGCGGCCCGGAACACGAAGCCATTCCATGGCATTGCGCCGGTCAAGCAGGTCCAGCCCCTCGGGCAGATCGACCTGCCAGTTTGGTTTGGCACCGCAAAGAATTTCCGCAAGGAGATCCTCACCTTTGAGGTAGTGGGGTTCAAGGGAGCCTACCACGCTATACTTGGGCGACCCTGTTACGCCAAATTCATGGCGGCCCCCAACTATACCTACTTGAAGATGAAGATGCCAGGACCGAACGGCGTCATCACCGTCGGCTCGTCCATCGAGCATGCATTCGACTGCGACGTCGAGTGCGTGGAGCACGCAGAAGCACTGGCGCTGGATGAAGCGCTGGTGACCACTTTGGAGAAGATGGTCAACGACGATCTCGACTCCACTGCCAAGCACACCGGCACCTTCGAGGCCGCGGAGCAGACCAAGGAGGTCCCCCTCGATCCTTCTGCCCCCAAGGGCAAGGCATTGAGGGTCAGCTCCACCCTCGACCCCAAATAGGAAGTGGTGCTCGTCGACTTCCTCCGCGCCAACGCCGACATCTTCGCGTGGAGCCACTCGGATATGCCAGGCATCCCGAGGGAGGTCGCCGAGCACTCCCTTGACATCCTGCCTCACGCCCGCGCCGTGCAGCAACGGCTCCGCCGCTTCGACGAGGAGCGGCGACGGGCAATCGGAGCGGAGCTGCGGAAGCTCCTCGAGGCCGGGTTCATCAAGGAGGTGTTCCACCCAACGTGGTTAGCCAACCCTGTGCTTGTAAAGAAAAAGAACGGGAAGTGGCGGATGTGTATTGACTACACTAGTCTTAATAAAGCATGTCCTAAAGTTCCTTTTCCTTTGCCACGTATTGATCAAATCGTTGATTCAACGGGTGGGTGTGAATTGCTTTGCTTCCTTGATGCTTACTCCGGGTATCATCAAATAAAGATGAAGGAGTCTGACCAGCCCGCGACTTCGTTCATCACGCCGTTCGGGATGTTCTGCTACGTCACGATGCCATTTGGCCTCCGAAACGCAGGTGCAACGTATCAACGCTGCATGCAACACGTTTTTGGAGATCACATCGGGCGGACAGTCGAGGCGTATGTGGATGACATCGTCGTAAAAACCAGGAAGGCGGACGACCTGGTTGGCGACCTTGGCATCGCGTTCGGCTGCCTACGGGCCAGTGGGGTCAAGTTAAACCCTGAAAAGTGTGTCTTTGGAGTGCCGCGAGGCATGCTCCTGGGATGCATTGTCTCCCAACGGGAAATCGAGGCCAACTCTGAAAAGGTCACGGCCCTCGAACGAATGGGCCCGATCCGGGACCTCAAAGGGGTGCAAAAGGTGCTGGGGTGCCTTGCCGCCTTGAGCCGCTTCATCTCGAGGCTCGGCGAGAAGGGCCTGCCCCTCTACCGCCTCCTCAAAAAGCACGAGCGCTTCTCCTGGACCACCGAGGCCCAGGACGCGCTCGACAAGCTGAAGGCGTCCTTAGCGCACGCCCCAATCCTCACGCCGCCGCAGGATGGCGAACCCCTGCAGCTCTACGTGGCCGCAACCACCCAGGTGGTCAGCGCCGTGATCGTCGTGGAGCGCACGGAGGAAGGGCACGCTTTGCCTGTACAGCGGCCGGTCTATTACATCAGCGAGGCCCTGTCAGATACCAAGACGCGCTACCCTCAGGTCCAGAAGCTGTTGTACGCGGTAGTCCTTGCGCGGCGCAAGCTCCGCCATTACTTCGAGGCCCACCCCGTCACGGTGGTCTCCTCCTTCCCGCTGGGGGAGATCATCCGCAATCCCCGTCTTGCGGGCGGGGATCGCCAAGTGGTCCGTGGAGCTGATGGGCGAGACGCTTGCCTACGCCCCGCGCAAGGCCGTCAAATCCCAAATCTTGGCAGATTTCATCGCTGAGTGGACGGATACGCAGCTGCCGTCGCCGCAGATCCAAGCAGAGTGCTGGACTCTGTTCTTCGACGGCTCGGTGATGAAAACAGGGGCGGGCGCGGGCCTGCTTTTCGTGTCACCCCTCGGGGAACACATGCGGTACGCGGTGCGCCTCCACTTCCCCGCGTCTAACAATATGGCTGAATACGAGGCCCTCCTCTCGTGGCCTCAAAATCGCCATTGAGTTAGGCGTCAAGCGCCTCGACGTGCGGGGGGGACTCGCGGCTCGTAATCGATCAAGTCATGAAGAATGCGAGCTGCCATGACGACAAGATGGAGGCCACCGCAAAGCCGTGCGAGCCCTCGAGGACAAGTTCTACGGCATCGAGCTCAACCATGTGCCCCGCCGGTACAACGAGGAGGCGGACGAGCTGGCCAAGATTGCGTCCGGGCGGATCACCGTCCCCCCGAACGTTTTCGCGCGCGACGTCGCTCAGCCCTCGGTCGTCTTCGAGCCCCACCCCTCGAGTCACGACGAACCCTCGGGGGCTCCCTCGAATACAGCGGGTGCGGAACCCATGGACGAGGACCCCTCGAACGAGGCATACGTACTCTCCCTCCTTGAGGGGTATGGCTCCCATGAGGCCGACATGATGGACATCGAGCCAGCTCATGTCAAAGCGGACTGGCGTGACAAATACATCGCCTGGATGGCTCGAGGGGAACTCCCCGCGGACCGGGCCGCGGCCAGGTGCATCGCCAGGATGGCCAAGTCCTTTGCCCTCGTTGACGGCGAGCTGTACAAGCGCGCCGCCTCCGGCATCCTGCAGCGATGCGTGCCCATCCCTGAAGGGCGCGAGCTCCTGCGGGACATCCACGCGGGGATCTGTGGTCATCATGCCGCGCCCCGCACCCTCGTCGGCAACGCGTTCCGCCAGGGCTTTTACTGGCCCACCACGGTCGCGGACGCCAGTGAGATCGTACGCACCTGTGAAGGGTGCCAGTTCTACGCCCGCAAGTCCAACCTACCCGCTCACGCCTTGCAAACCATCCCCGTAACATGGCCGTTCGCCGTGTGGGGGCTGGACATCGTCGGGCCCTTGCGGAAGGCGCCCGGGGGCTTCACCCACTTGTTGGTTGCGATTGACAAGTTCTCCAAGTGGGTGGAGGTGCGCCCCATCACGAACCTCAGGGCTGAGCAAGCAGTGACGTTCTTTACTGACATCGTCTACCGCTTTGGAGTGCCAAACTCCATCATCACCGACAATGGGTCTCAGTTCACGGGCAGGAAATTCTTGGAGTTCTGCGATAAGTTCCACATCCGTGTGGATTGGGCAGCTGTGGCACACCCACAGACCAACGGCCAAGTAGAGCATGCCAACGGCATGATCCTACAAGGCCTTAAGCCTAGAATTTTCGACCAGCTAAACAAATCTGGCCGGAAATGGCTCCAAGAGTTACCAGCGGTTGTGTGGAGCCTAAGGACCACCCCGAGCAGAGCCACTGGGTTCACCCCGTTTTTCCTAGTCCATGGCGCGGAGGCCGTCCTCCCCACGGACTTAGAATACGGATCGCCCAGGGTTCGAGGCTATGACGAGGATGCCAACCAGCGAGCCCGTGAGGACTCGCTGGATCAGCTGGATGAGGCACGCCTCGTGGCCTTGATGCATTCCGCAAGGTATCAACAGTCCCTAAGGTGCTACCAGGCACGCAAGATACGTCGACGGGACTTCAGCGAGGGGGATTTGGTCCTAAGGCTACGCCAAGACAACCGAGGGCGCCACAAGCTATCACCCCTATGGGAGAGACCCTACGTCGTGGTGAAGGTACTCAAGCCCGGCACGTACAAGCTGGCCAACGAGGACGGTGAAGAGCTCACCAACGCTTGGAACATCCAACAGCTACGTCGCTTCTACCCCTAGCTAGGATTTCCAAGTATTTTTTGTTGTAAAAATCATATGACCAACGCCCCAGTTGGTGACAACTATGTAAACGCCTCAAGTCTAATGAAAAGGGCAACTCGGCTTTCCTCCGAAACCCAAGTTACCCTCGGGGGCTACTGCGGGGGGCATCCCCCCAAAAATGGTCCCATTTTCGCGCAAAAAATAAAACAACTCACACGCGCTAAGTTTGTTTTTCTACTTCAACCCCGAGCAACGATTCGAACAGGGCGCAGGCGGCCTAGCGGAAGGAGCGCGCGAGCCAGAGATAGCCCATGCCGCGAGGATACGGCCCTTCTCTCTCGCCTCCAACCCAGCAGGCCCCCCGCGAAAATCGAACTCCCCTAATTAGAATCTACTCAGGAAGAAGGAGAAACAAAAAGCACAGTAAACAAAAGACTTCATTTCGTATCAACAAATGTTTACGATTAAGATAACTTGTTTATTTACAAAGGCCGCGTGGCCAGAATACTGATACACAAACAAAAACGGGCCTAGCGCCCAGCTGTCTTCAGGCAGGAGGAGCGGCGGCGTCAACAGCATCCGGGAAGAGGAACTCCTCGAAGGCTTCAGCGAGCGATCGGCGGCATCAGCGGCGAGCGCGTCCACGCGCTCCATCGCCACCTCGTCCTCGACGCCCTCGGGAACGACGTAGCCCTCCGCCAGCGCCTCGAAGTTGACCTCGTAGTGGGACCGTACCACTCCGAGGGCCTTCTGGACGCCAAGACGCAACGCCCGGCGCATCCGTTCGGTGACGTGGCCGCCAAGGGCGCGCGGGCGGGCGGCCGCCGAGCTTCCGGCCCGCGCTTCACCCTCCTCCACGGCCGGCGGGGTCTCCGTGGCGCATCGCGCGGCCCCGCAACTCCTACTCGGAGGAGTCGTAGGAGGTCTGCAGCGCCTCGGCCCGCTCAACCGCGTGTCCCAGCTCGGCGCGCAAGCCTGGAGTCACCAAGACAAGAAAGAAATCAGAAAAAGGAGTGCGAATTCCCAAACAGAAAACCAACCAAACAGGAGTCAAAGCAGCAGCTCACCTTCAACTTGCTTCCTCTCCACCTCGAGGTCACGGCGCTCAGCCTCGACCGCCAGCTCGAGGCCCTTGACGGTCTCACCTTGCTCCTGGAGGGCCAGCTCTTGGTTTGCGTTTGTAATGCTGAGCATAATCACCTCGCCCTCGGCCTTGGAGAGCGTGGTGTTCCGCTCCTCCAGCGACTTCTGCGCCGCCTCGCAACCGACGCGCTCCTGCCCCAGCGCCGACCGGGCATCGGCGAGGGCGGCTTGCTCCACCGGAGCCGCCCCTCGGCCCCTTGGCGGGCGGTGCGCTCTCGCGGAGAGCTGCTCCTCGGCCGACGGCGAGCGCCGCGACCTTGGCGTCGAGGGCGGCCTTCAAGTCGTCGGCCTCCTTGGCCCGCCGCTCCGGCCCGCGCGCCCGCTCCTAGGCCCGGCGCCGCCGCGCCGCGCGCCCCCTCGAGCGACGAGCGGAGCCCCGGTTCTCGCTGCGGACGCTGGCCACCTCCGCCTCCCAGTTGGTCGCCAGCGTGCGCATCTTCTCCAAGTCTGAGTGCGCCTGCCACAGCGCCTCATCACGGTCGATGAGGGCTGCGCAGACCCGCTCGAGGCTAGAGCGGCGCGCCGGGTCCTGCCTCGTGCTCTCGGGGAGTTCATCGCGAAAGACCACGGCCCAGTACGCCAACCAGCCGTCCGGAGTCCTGAGGGCGTCAGCGAGCGCGTCGAAAGCGCCGCATCGCTCCCGGAGCTGGTGGAGCTCGGCGTTCACCCGATCGAAGGCGTCGTACTTGTCGTGGGCGCGGCGCTCGAGCTCCTGTCACCCACAACTCGAAACCCGTAAGCACCACGATACAGAAAGAGCGCACAAAGACGAGAGAAAGAAGAAAACGAACAACAACGCCCTACCTGGAAGACGCGCCATGCGGGGCCGCCATGGACCCTCAGCGCCTCGTTCAGCGCGTGGTCGAGCGTAGCGCGCGTGACTCGGAGCTCTCCCCGAGCCTCCTGCTCCCCCCGGGCGTCGGCGAACGCGGGGGGATCGCCGCCGGCCCCCCCACCGGGCGGAGTGGCCGGCGCGGGAGGACGAGGCCTCGGCGCGCGTGTCCTCGCCCCCCGCCACCATGTGGCCCTCGCGCCGCCTCACGAGGGGCCCCCCTCCGGGAGCTCGGGGGAGAGTGTGGGGAAGCTCGCCCGGTGGTCCCACCCGGCGGCGGGGAGTCGTCGTCCGGGACCTCCACCACCTCCGCTCGGGAACCGCCGGCGGGCGCCGCCCTTGCGCCGCCCTCCGCCGGCGCCTCCACTTGCGCCTCCACGGCCGCGGGCGCTGGACGCGGCGCCGCGGCCACCGCCCTCGGCCGCGCCTCCGCGGCGGCGGGCGCCGGCCGCCCTCCCTCGGCGGCCACCGCCTCCGGCCGTGCCTCCGCGACCACGGGCGCCACCGTGGGCCGCACCCGCTCGCCTCCTCCGCGCGCCGGCGCCACGGACCGCGCCTCCGCCACGGCATCGCCGTGGGCTGCGCCTCCGCCACGGCCCCCGCCGTGGCCGCGCCCCCACCACGGCCGGCGCCGGCCGCTCCTCGGCAACCGCCGGCGCGCGCCATGGCGGTCGATCCGCCGGCCGAGGCCTCGGGGCCTCGGCCCGGGCTTTGCGAGCTCTCGCCCGCCGCCGCCGTGCTTGCCCCCGCCCGCGACGCCCTCGACGAGCGCCGCCGGGTGGGGATGGACGCGTCCGCCCTCAGCACCTTGGCCGGTGCGAGGGGAGGCACAGTTGGCACCACCCTGCACAAGCACAAACAGAAAGTTGGAATGCCTGATCGTCAAAAAACCAAACCAAGCAGAAGAGCGAGCCCCTTACCTCGAAGAGGAAAAGGCGCGCTTCCTTTTCCTCGAGGCTTCAGCGGATGAGGCCGGCGCGCCCGCCGCCGCGCCTCCCGACGCCGCCCGCCGCGCGCGCGGGCCCCGCCCGTGCGCGGGCGCGCTGCCGCTCGCGCCTGCGCGGCACGCGCGCGGCACCTCCGCGCGCGCGCGCGCCCCCGTTGTCGATTGCCGGCGGCGGGCGCCGCTGCGCCCGCCCCAGGCGATGCCGCCCTTGCCGCCGGAGCCGGCTCCGGCGACGGGGGCGCAGGCTCCCACCTATCAGAGGGGCCCTGCCCCTCAGCCTCTTCCTCTTCGTCCTCCTCCGAGGACGAGTACTCCTCGGTCCCCGGGGAGGAAAGCCCCAGCTCCTCGCGCCGCCGGTACTCCGCGTTCCGTCGCTCGCGGCGCTCGCGGTGCCGCCTCGCGCACTCCCTCTTGCGCGCCGCCGCTCCTCGCTCCCGGCGCGCGCGCGCCCGACCGAGCGAGCGGGAGTCGGGGGTGGGCGGAACGGACTTCGCGGCGGTGAAGTTCACCAGCTGCATGCGAGAACGTCAATGGCGCGTCGGGGGGCAGAGGCAACACCAAGAACTAAAACGGAATCAAGAATCATACTCACCAGCGGGCCGGTGGGGAGCATCTCGAGGTCCCACGGGGATCGGTCCGGGCGCGCCAGCATCCGGGTGTCGACGGCGTTCCGCGCCCGGGTGAGCGCATACGGCCGCCCGAGGGGGGTCGGGAGCATCCGCGACCTCGCCAGCGCGACGGGGTCCGCCTCCTCTGTCATCTCGTAGATGCAGAGCGGCCTCTCCATCGGAGGCACGACCCGCCGGTGATGGAGGAAGGCGAGGACGCCCGCCGCGGTCAGCCCTTGCGCCGTCAGGCTCCTCAGGGCGGACGGGACCGAGTCCCGCCGCCTCCGTCTTTGGGCGTGGACACCCCGTAGCCCCGGGAGTTGGGCTTCTCCTTGAACACCCGACCGGTGTAGGGGGGAGGCCGGGCTCGGCGTTGCGCAGGTAAAACCATCCCCGCTCCCAGCCGGTGTTGTTTGTCGTCATGGTGCAGGGGATGTAATCGTCCTTGAACTGCCCCCGCAGGGCGAGTGACATCCCGCCGGCGCGCACCGCGCGACGGGTCCTCGGCTCCGTCGTGGGCTGCGTGAAGAGCTCCGCGCGGAAGAGGTGTACCCAGAGCTCCCAGTTGACTGGGATCCCCAAATACCCCTCGCAGACACCCACGAACGTGGCCGCCTGCGAAATCGCGTTGGGCGCGAAGTTGTGCAACTCCACGCCGTAGTAGTGGCACAACGCTCGCATGAAGCGGCTCGCCGGCGCGGCGAAGCCGTGCTCGTGGAAGCGGACAAAGCTCACCACGTAGCCTTCCGGCGGGTTGGGCACGCGGTCCCCCGCCGGCGGCACTATCCACTTCGCCGGGCGGCCATCCTCGTTTGCCGCCAACTGGCCAGCGGTGACCAGCTCACTGAGGGCCAGCTGGGTCACCGTCGGCGCTCCCCAGGCGTACGGGTCAAGGATCGTGAGGGGCGGAGGCGGCGCCATGAGAAGAGGACAAAGGAATGCGAGAGCGGAGGACAGGAAGAGGAAGAAAAGCTCTAATGGCGAAGCCGCACGGTGGCGAAAGCAAAGCGAAGACGAAAGCACAAGGGACTAAAATGGCGGAGCGCTAAGCGGCCACGCCACCGCGAGCGGGCCATCATCACGGCGAAGAATAGCAGGGGCCGTGGCAGGCGGTCACGGCCGCCTGCCCACGCCGCCCACTACACGCGCGCGCGCGGCCGCGACGCCTAAAAAAGCGCGCCGCGATGCGAAACCGCGGCCTCTCCGTGGAGCATTTAATGGCCGGTCCCTTGCAAAGCAAGGAGAACCCTCGAGCGGCACGGACTCCTGGCTCGGGATAAATTCAACCCTCGAAAGGGTACAGGCGTGAGAAGGTCGCCTCAAGGCCCGTTTGAAACAAAGCGGGCATCGCGAGCACCCATGCCACGTAGGACCCTCGAGCGGCACGAGCCCCTAGCTCGAGACGATATCAACCCTCTAAAGGGACACAAGCGTGAGAAGGTCGCCCCGGGGCCCGCTTGAAACAAAGCAGGTACCACAAGCACCCATGCCACGCTGTGTTGCTGACCAGCGCCTCGAGGGCTGGCTCGCCCAGACCCCTCGACGGCCGCAAACACAAAGACGGGGCCGCCCAGGCGCCGCCCTGCACGGCCCTACTGATCAGAGGTTCAAAGCCTGACCCTCGAGCGGGTTCGAACAGGCGCCCCAGGTTGCAGAGTCAGGGACGACGAAGGCACGCGCATTCGAGCCGTTCCTCGAGCCCGCCGGCTCGAGGGTGCCCCATATGTCATGTTCGAGAGCCAGCGAGGGCAACTAGCCGGGGGATCCCACCGAGGGAGAGCTTCCGCGCCCTCGGTCCCTATCGAACGGGACCGAGCCCCACCTAGCAAACCCACACAAGCGCTTCAATGGACGTGTCTCTGGACCACTCAGCCTACCCTTATCGAACGGGGCATGGACGTCCACTCGAACCACCCACTAGCAGCTCAACGAGGAATCCGCAATTCGCGACCCGACCGATGGGGGTTGCGGAAACCTCACCCTCCGTCCCGCGGAGGGACGGTGAGGGCGCGTTAAGAAACAAGTCGTAAAGCTCTACCCGATCGCCTCGAACGGGCCCAGGCTCGGGGGCTTGACGCACGGCTACACCTCCTTGAATTGCACCCGCCGGGAGACGGCGCCGGCCGGCGCGTGCGTCACCGAAGCCGGCTGAGATATTGCCGACGCCGGTTGAGACATGTACCACTCCCTCTGACCATCTCTCGCGGTTAACCCCTACAGGGGCATCCACGCTGCTGCAGGGCTTCGGGGGCTAGACCCGCGGGTCCGCTGACGCGGCCCCACGGAAAGCGTTCGCAAGACAAGAAGGGAAGAACGTCCTATCAGTAGGTTCCAGCATCTAAGGGAGCCTCAATGGCAAACCCACAGATGCTCGGGGGCTACTGTCGGGGACAGCCCTAGGGGTCCCCTTTAACAACGGGGAAATCCCCACTTAAAACCCACAACAAATTCAAACACACTTTGCCTAACCATGCAGGATACGGCCCATGGCGCAGGGACCTCAACGGCCCACCAAGGCGGCCCTCTTGAAGATCCCCTCGAGCAGGCTTCGCCTCGCTCAAGGATGCGCGCCTCCCTCGGGCGGGCTCCGTCCCGTTCGAGGGGGTGCGCTTCCCTCGAGCGGGCTCCACCTCGCTCGAGGGCCCGCTCCCCCTCGAGTAGGCTCCGCCTCGCTCGAGGGTCCGCCCCGCCCTCGACCGGGGTCCGCCTCGCTCGAGGGCGCCCGCACGCGTGCGCCTGCCCCCGTACGCGGGCATTTAACGCCCGACACCGGCGGGACGGCGCCATCATGCGCCGGGGCTCGCGCCCCGTGCCGCCGCACCAACTCCCCGGGAGGGAGCCCATCCCCATCACCGTGGGGGGGGGGGGGGGGGGCGTGCGGCGCGGCCGGTGTCGGTCCCGTGACGCCGTGCACCTCGCTCCATGCGGCTAACGCACCGAGCCCTCGAAGGGGGGGGGGCCGGCCGCACCCTCGATTTGCTTTCTTGTGACCTTACGGGGGTTAGGTGGAGGCGCTAGGCCGGTGGAACGCCATCCCCGCCACCTTTGTTACGGTATGGCCGCCGCCCCCGCGCGTGCGGGCGCACGCCGGCGGCCGTAGCAGCGACTCCAACACCGTGGAACGTATTGGAACGGGACGCCGTTTTACCTACTCCTGTACTCCGTACGGGCCAACGTCGGCAGCTCCCTCGAGCCTATCAGAAGACATCACCACCATCCGCCGCCCTTCTACCCTCGAACCGCCACTGTTCGGGTACAAGATAGGCCATGATGGCCGGATCGCTGCAAGGATCGTCCGGACGGCCGCCCACTCTACAGCATAGCACGCCACGCCCCTTCACGTAGCTAAATAGCGCGGCGCGCATGTGACTCGCTCCCTCCTTGATCTATAAAAGGGGGACGAACCCCCCCTGCCGCGGGGGAGACAGACACAACACGACAGGAGACAGGCTGCGCCACACACTTGCCCTCCAACTCTCCCACAACATCTTCAGCCACTACACTAGGGACTTGGAAGCCACGCTTCCTCTCCCGCCTTGCTTGTAGCAGCCCCACTACAGGCACCCCCGGTGCTAAGTAATATAGTGCCTTGAGCACGCCACTGCTGGACGTACGGCCCATCGGCCGAAACCAGGATAAAACCCTGTGTCTCTTATTGCTTAGCATCGACCATTGAGGGATAGACCACGACGCTTATTACTGGTTAGTGTCGGGACCACATTCCGCACCGACACCTTTTGCCTACCTTTTATGGTTCAATCATGGCACACCCCGCTGCAACTTCGACCAATCGGGTGAACCAGAAAAATATTTTGTGGCTTGAAAGATTGAACCGGAATAAAACAAAAAAAACAAAAATGAGAGAAGCATGGTTGGCTCGGTGTAATCTCTCCCCCACACACGGTGGCTATCCTTTCCCTTGAGAAGTTCAGCGGCATCCTCCTCCATGTACCATGACAGTTCGTAGGAAGGGACGACAGTACCTCTATTACCGACTGATTAGAGTTTTATACTACTTCTTGACATCGAAAATTACTTTTATTTGATAAGACGCAAAAACCACTCGTGTTTAAATTATTTTTTATATAACCAGGAGTATTTATTTCTATATTTTAATAATATTACACCTCGAGTCAATAACATAGTACATATCTCTCGTAGTATTTTCTTCTCGGTATTATTCCTTTGATCGAAATATTTTTCTATGGAATAAAAAAATCATGTTTGTACTACCCAAACGAGCTATGTTTGTGGATAGGGGATGACATCCATGACGACGACCATCAGTGCTGCTAGGTGAAGCCGATATATACAAAAGAAATGTAGTCGATGGCTCCTCCGTTGGAGTAAACTGCGTGCAAGGATACATCTTCGCTAGTAGCAACTAGCACGGGGGATTGCATCACAAGGTTGGTCCATGATACTGTCGTGGGTAGTAAGATTGCGGCCCAGCATCATGGAGGAAGTTGTGTGCTCGAGCTTTTTCTCACTCCATCCAAAGCTTCCTTGCCTCCCTCCACGGCTGGATACAACCTGAAAAGAGAATCTCAGCTCCACGGTAAAAACAAATTTTGCAATAGAAAAAATCGATCCAAATTATTACCTTCACGAATAGAAGATGATGAATAGCCCACGCCGCGCCTCCCCACCGATTTGAGCCTCCTTCGCCAGTAGGGAAATTTCAATTTAGTGGGATGGTGTTATGATTTACGGTTGCATGTATTTTTTATGATGAGTTTGGAAGCTTGGGTGCTCGGTTGGGGGCGCTCCGCCAGATTGTTAAACGTCCAGGTAGAATGCTCAACGTGAGAAAAAATGGATCAAGAGGAGAGACAAATGAAGGAAAGACATGCATTTTTTACCTTTATAACTAGTTCAGTATGCAGTGACTTGAATTCCCAATAATTTTTTGAACCAGGCATGTATGCATGCATGCAGAGTTGATTAAGCTAATTAATTTTATTCCAATGAAGTACATGCATGCGGGTTGGTCAAAGGAGTAAAATTTGAAACTAATTACGGTTGTAGAATTTAAAAGCTTGGGGCGGAGTACTAGCGTTCCGTCAAGATTGTTGATTGGCAAACTCCTTCAGCTCATGCATTTATTTGCTAATTAGTAATTATTTCCTTAACGTATTTATGTCATAATTGGCATTTATATACTACATTGATGACCGAAATAAATTTGGTTACATGTGCATGTCACGTGAATGGGAATGCTTGCGACCACAAAATATTTAATGCATAATTATAGGTCCATGCAATTAATTCCTAGTAGGGAGTAAATATTGGAAGTATTTCATGATTGATTACTACTAGCATCTCTGACGGAGCGAAAAACATTCCGTGAGGGTGTTGAATATTAATCAACACCCTGGACTACGAATAGTAGCTACCGACATGGGTGCATTTTGTATAGAAAATGCACCCACCCTGATTTCAATTGATTTTTTACTCAGTTGCAACTAGACCGACTCTAGTTGCAATTGGTTCGTATCGGGTTGCAACCAAGTATGGACGAGTAGCAATTCTTTGAATCCAATAAGAAGTTGCAACGGGTCAAAACTGTTGCAATTACTTCCGTCAAGTTGCAATTAGTACAATATCATAGTTGCAATTGGTCTAGTCTCGCGGTTGCAATTTGTTTACACGTAGATTCAGCACCCCAATTTCTATTGATTTTTGCTCAGTTGCAACTAGACCGACTCTAGTTGCAACCAGGTCTGGTCCAGTGGCAATTGTTTTGAATCCAGTAGGAAGTTGCAAACGGGTCAAAACCGTTGCAATCAATTCCGTCAAGCTGCAATTAGTATAGTGTCATAGTTGCAATTGGTCTAGTCTCACGGTTGCAATTGGTTTACATGCAGATTCAGCACCTAATTACAACTAGTTGGGTCCGATTGCTATCAGACCGCATCCAATTGCAAGTCCATCTAGTTGCAATCAGTGCAAGTCACACATTTATAACTGCGAGAGTCTATACATTTACCGTACAAAATGATTTTACGTCGAGTTGCAATTAGTATGGTGACAGAGTTGCAATTGGTCTAGTCCAGATGTGGTAATTGGTTACAATCACGGGGTCTGTGCATTTGCTGTACAGAATGAACATGGATAGCTTCTTTGAAACCGTCAAACTGGACCCAGAAATTTTCAAAGCGAAAGAAGTTGTTATGGGTTCACGAGTCACGACCGAACTCTCCTTGGAGCAGTAATTAATGGCACGTAATCCAACATGCACAACAGGAAACGCGTGCTTCGCCAACAGCGCTAAGCTGTTGGCGAAGACTCCAACCCTGTTGGCGAAGGCTTTCCCAACAGGGTTTCCGAGTTCCTGTTGGGAAAGAACCGTTGGCGTGTTAAGTGATGGGAAAGAGCTCTTCGCCAACAGGAACTCCGGCCCTGTTGGGAAAGCTTCGCCAACAGCCATGTGTGCCGTTGGCGAAGAGGGGACGCCGTCAGCTCGGATGCCGTTACCTTCGCCAACAGGGAAGCGACGGCTGTTGGCAAAGTCCAGTTGGTAAAGGGAATGGCAGCTTTGCCAACAGCATCCGGTGAAGCCAAGGCTGTTGGCAAAGAAGCCCAGCTTTGCCAACAGCTAGCTTTGCCAACAGCTTTGCCCAGGCTGTTGGCAAAGCTGGGCGCGTGCTTCAGGGGAAGCCCATCTTTGCCAACAGCCTGGCCCAAAGCTGTTGACAAAGCTGGGAAGGCTGGTGAGGAAAACCCAGCTTTGCCAACAGCTTTGGCCTATGCTGTTGGCTTCCCCCTTTTTTTCTCTTTTCTAGCATTTAATTCACATATCAAATCCACACATGTGCATATGAACCAGAATACCACATATATATCAACAATATAGCATATAAACCACATTTCGGCATCGGTTTCGATCTCAACATGAATCCACACATCAAATCCTTCGATACATGTCCATAATACACATAAAGTCACGAAACGAGTGCATACATGTCCAACATACACCAGGATGTCCAACACACATGTCCAAAATGTCCGACAAGTCCAACATACATGTCCAGGGGTCTAACATGGATTGCAATGTTTAAATGTTATTGTAATAAGAAAATGACACAAAAGCTTTTCCATACTGCATCCATGTCATTCTCTTCTATATATATTTGTCTCTATTTGTCTCTCCTTCAGAAGTCACACCGTATGCTTTTCCGCTCTCATCAAACTCAACCTGCAAAAAAGTTGGCAAGTTGCTGATGTTTGGAAACCCACCATTTGATTTTGAGCATTCTCAAGTTGCGAGGTGACTGAAATTCTTCAGTTTACCTTGCATTCGGCTTGTTCAACATGTACGTGCCACCGTAAACGGGCGCTCGGACGGGCAAAGGCCTTTCACGGCATGCGGATTTTCAGTTTATCATGAAACTTAAATAGTGTGTTAATTAGTTGATTCGTTGCGGCATTCTAGGGCTGACCTGAGGGAGTTCTCCCAAACCATATAGAGGGTAGATGTATGGGGATCCACCCTGGAAGCGAGCCAGCGATTCTGCATAAAGCTATTGAAACAGAGGGCCAACATTAGACTTTGTTGATTCCTTCTGAGCTCCTTTCCGGTGCCATATACTAGGGATAACATGTCAAAAACTGACTTAAAAGGCAATATAGAACTAGATGTCTTTTTAAAGTCCATTCAGCTTCCTTTTGCTTAGTTCGTCCAGATTTAGCCAATTTCTTTGATTCTAGAACTTTTGGAAGGACATAAAGTTGATAGTTTTCATGAAGTAAGATGTACTGCACAAACCAAAGAAAGATCAAACTAGCATAGGAACACCAAAGGAACTAACGAAGAGTTGCCACATTATGTTACATGTTGCACTGAGGAATCTAGTTTGGTGAATATTTATTAATCCTAGTACAGTTTGTTTAACGAAACATAATATATTCTTTCAACTAAATGCTCCATCTAAAATTCAAAAAGAAAAATGCTTTCTAAAAAGCCACCACAACACCAAATGAGAGCCTCACATGATACCGACAGAAGAGTAATCATGATACGATGAAGTTGTGAAAACAAACATGTGTTCACCACTATGTGGGCGGGTGTAAAGAACTAAAGACTCAACAAAACCATTATGTACCGCTAACTATACATATGGATGAATTATTAAAAATTTCAGGAAAACAGAGTATGGAGCGAACAGGAAAAAAAGCACAGGAAAATAGAAACAATGCTTTTAAAAATGCCATAACATCATGAAACAGAGCCTCACATGAAATCAACAGAAGATTCATTATGATTATTTAAGCTAAGAAAAGAAGATATATGTGCCACTATTTAAGCTAACAGGAAAGAAAAGGAATATGACATACAATGGCAACATCTATACTGGTCACCCGAAGTAGTTCATCAGGACAAACAAGATATCCTAGAAGAACTCATTCACGGTATGATGTGACATTAGCCAAGTCTTGGGCCCTGCGGGAGGATACGGAATTACATTAAGTTTCGAATTGCAATACATCTTTATCATGGTATTGGCAAAATAATGAACAAATACTTAAGATCTCATTGCTAACCGGTGAAAAAACTAACCATTGGATGAGCGGAGTTTGTTAGGATGTACGGATAACGTGGATGAAATGGGCTAAGAAAACCTTCATTTCTTAACTTTTTTGTATCGGTTGAAAGGAAGATAATTGGGCCAACGACTTCCAGGACTCGAGGAATAAAACATTATAGTCAAAGCATCAAAACAAAACTAAAATAGAAAGAGTATCTAAGTCGGATGTTGTAGAGGTACTAGCAAAATGCACGCTCTTTTCTCGAAAGTCCGAAACAATATGTGCTAATCTCAATTGTATTTAAATTTATAAATTCCTAGCATAAACCATGAATTGTAATAATGAATACAGGTGTGCAAACACAGAAAATGCTAAGTGGCACATCAAGTGCTCCCAGAACAAAACCCACAGAAAAGACTCCAACACCGTCTTTTATATTAGTAACAAATGCAATATCAGATATATAAGGTACCAAATATAAAATTGATGAGAATGACAGGTGACAGGAATGGAAAATCCACAAAACTGATGAAGTAACAAAGATTGTAAGAAAAACAATTGGCCTTCCTAAGATACTCCATACTAGTGCAAAGTATGCAAAACCAGCTCTAAGACGATTTTGCGCAACCTATTTCGCAATTATAATACTGAACATTGGGGGGGGGGGGGTAGCCTAGCATGACAACAAACTAAGGGGCTGAACACTGCAAACATCATATGAAGCTTGATTCCTAATTATTACTATTGCAATGGAGAATGACATGAATATCACCTCTCCAATTCAAAATACAATAGTGAACAAGGCATACACATGTTTGCTTCTCATTGCTCGGCTGTCCATTCAGGGAAATTGGTGCCATGAATACAGGAAGCTGAAGGCTAAAATTTCAGCAAAAGAAATTGGAAAAAAAAGAAATCTGAGAATTGGTGCCATGAATACAGAAAACTCACAGGGGAGGAGGAGCAGCACCACCGTCGGCGTGGTGGCCGGGCGGCGCCGGCGGGCGGGGCGGGGGCGGGGCCGGCGGGCGGGGCGGGGCGGGGCCGGCGGGCGGGGGTGGGGGCGGCGGGGCGGGGCGGGGCCGCCGGCGGCGCGCGGGGTGGGAGGAGAGGGCGGCGGGCGGGGGGCCGGGGCCGGCGGGTGGGGCCGGGCGAGGGCCGGCGGGGCGGGGGGCGGGGCCGGCGGCGCGCGCGCGGGGTGGGACGGAGGGAGAGGGCGGCGGGCGGGGCGGGGGCGGCGGGGTGGGGGCGGGCGAGGCCGGCGGGCGCGGCGGGGCCGGCGGGCGGGGCCGGCGGAGCGGATCCGCCGCCGGCGGCGCGCGGGGGTGGGAGGAGAGGGCGGCGCGCGCGCGGGTTGGGTGGGGAGGGAGTGGCGGGTACGGTGGGGAGGGAGGGGGTTGATTGGTTTTAGGGTTAAAGTTCTTTGCCAACAGCCTATCGGTGCGGCTGTTGGCAAAGCCTTTTTTAATTTTTTACTGCGCCATCCTTCGCCAACAGCTGCGGTATTAATGTTGTTGGCGAAGCCACTTTGCCAACAGCACCACAAGGCTGTTGGGAAAGAATTTTTGCATTTTTGTTTTTTTCCTTTCAACTTTTTTGTGGGTCCTTCCTACTATAACTACATCTCAACTTCAAAACATGGGGATGTTTTGAGCTATTTAACTATATTTCGTTAATTATTTTCGTTCACTTGAATTTTCTGGCATAATTCAAATTTGAATTGCAGGTGCCTGAAATAATGAAACTTAGGCGTTCGAAAAATGATATTCATGTCGGGGAGTGTGTTTTGAGGCCGTGTCCCAAAGCTCACCCGAAATTTCGAAGTCCTTGTCCACGTAACACGACGGTCCAGGCGTGGTACAACTGTTTTTTAATTATATAAAATCCAAACAAAGTCAAAAAATCACGAAACTTATCGGGGTGTATTGTTATCGCATGTGGAGGTTACGATAAACATTTGAGAAATTTTGGAGCAAGTTGCCGCGTCAAATGCTCAAAACCTAGACATCTCTACCATGTGATCACTTGTTCGCACATGTGGAGCTGTCTAGGTTTTGAGCATCCGACGCGGTAACTTGCTCCAAACTTTCTCATATGTTTATCGCAGCCTCCACATGCGATCACAAGACACCCCGACAAGTTTCGTGATTTTTCGACTTCGTTTGGATTTTATATAATTAAAAAACAGTTGTACCACGCCTGGACCGTCGTGTTACGTGGACAAGGACTTCGAAATTTCGGGTGAGCTTTGGGACATGGCCTCAAAACACACTCCCCGACATGAACATCATTTTTCGAACGCCTAAGTTTCATTATTTCACGCACCTGCAGTTCAAATTTGAATTATGCCGGAAAATTCAAGTGAACGAAAATAATTAACGAAATATAGCTAAATGTTGCAAAATGGGCCCACATTTAACCATGTGCTTGTAAACAATGTAGCAAGGCTACCAAAAAAGTTTGAATTCAAAATTCGAAAAAAATGAAAATTCTTTGCCAACAGCCGCAATCTTCCCCAACAGCCCCTACAAGGCTGTTGGGAAAGAAGGCTCTTCGCCAACAGCTTGGTAGCCCTGTTGGCGAAGGGCTGCTCCCTTTGCCAACAGCTAACGGCGAAGCTGTTGGCGAAGCGGACGGCGGCGGTACCGTTTGGCCGCGCCGGGGCTTCGCCAACAGCTTTTCTTTCCCAACAGGAATGCTGTTGGGAAAGAACCCCTTCGCCAACAGCCGAACTTTGCCATCAGTCATTGGATTTTGGGCTGTTGGCGAAGATTTCTTTCCCGACAGCGGAATTTTCCTGTTGGGAAAGAGTTTCTTCGCCAACAGCTCAGGTCTTGACTGTTGGGAAAGCTGTAGGCTGTTGGCGAAGAGACAGTTTCCTGTTGTGACGAGGGGACGGTACGAAGTGATCCACGGTTCGTGCATAGTATTTCTGTTAAGCGAATGTCACCAATGATCACTTTGAAGGAAGCGATGGGCTCATGGTTAAGGTTCGTGCTGTTTTTGTCCGCTGCTTGATAAATGAGGTTAAAATCTTGTAACACGAGCCAACGATTCTGTGTTCACGATTCAGAGTAAGCGCCTTGTGCTCACTTCTGCTCATTGTGTGTCTAGACAAGAATGTCTGTAGTCCATACTCCAGAGCAATGAACAAACTTAGACAGTAGCTCTAGAGACCGACCATGACATAGAACAGTGGTGGATAGCTGCACCAGTAGCTGGTAAGCGCCCCTCAATCGCAGCAGCCGCTACCAGTGTTGGCACTGCTAAAGACCAAGGTATATTCTGCTCAACCAAAACATTTGGACGCTTTGTCACTCGACGGAGCTTGGACATGAGCTCCTGATGCCTCCTTTTTCTACTAGCAGGATGAAGCTTATAGTAGTTAAAAATCATGCCTGCTCTATGTTTGCAAAGAAGCAAGCTCTGTCTGATACTAACAAATTAACTTGGTGGTCCAACACAGGTGCACCTGAAAGCATCCATGGCCAGAGACTTGATTTGTATCTAATATATAGCATGTAAACTGTTGTAATATAATAATAAGAAGTACAATCAAAAGGTGAGCTCTTTTATGGCACATAATACTAGTCTATACTCAGCAATGGTAGCAAGTGGGGAAGAGGAGCTCCATGTCTGTCATGCAAAAAACTCTATTGGCGATCGTTCATGTATATTTGTTTTAGGAATAGGTCGTTAATGGTCACTTCGAAGGAGCCCATCAGCCGATGGTTAAGGTTCGTGTTGTTTCTATCCGTCGCTTGATGAATGAGACCCTCCTAACACGAACCAATGGTTAATTCGCTGTTTGGGTTAGCAAATTCCTTTAGTTCTTGCCTTGAGGAAGGTGCGCTTGTAACTATAATATAATTAAGTATATGATTTATCCACGAAGCCATATCCCTCTATGGTAAGCAGTTTCTGTTCAGATACATGGCATTGCTATATTGCAACACATAACAAGTGGAACACCACTCACACATGCGTCCAAAACTTACAAAACTCCTTGCATTGAGTTGGTCAACCTCGCGGCATATCATACTTTTGCAAGAGTGTTGATTGTATATTGTTGGGGGTCCGAAAATCGAAAGGAGTCCCCAAACACAAGAGTTATGAAAACAAGAACACAATTCACGAAAGACAAGGAGACAACGAATCTCTGAAAGCCTATACTCTCCTCAAAAGTTGTGGACCCCTTTACACGTGCCCTCGCATCCCCTTTTATAGGGAGACGAAGAGACTTTTATATTCCGAGAATAACCTCAAATCTAAGGAATATTCCTAGTGTGAACATGTACATGAATGTCTTTTACATCTCATGATTTACGGGGCTAATTTCATATATTCACAAGCCTGCCATTAGTTCACACTTCAAACCCTGACTTTTGAGCTGACGTCTTTGACTTGACTCCTTCCTGATTCCGAATCTCTTATTTATGAAAATCACCGCTCACTGTAACTCCCGAATCAAGACTTCACCAGATTCCCGAACTTCGCAGATTCCTGATTTCAAAACTTCGCAGTTCCTGATTCCAGAACTTCGCAGGTTCCTGATTCCAGAACTTCGCGGATTTCAACCACCCTGAAATAAACAGCAGATTCGCACATAGGAGCTAGATTCGGCTATTATTTTCGCATATCACTTGAAGGCCTGAAAAACACTCGAGACTCATCAGGATTTTTTCATGAATGTTTCCCTTTCACGAAACTGAACTTTTTATCTCAAAGGTGATTCACGAATTTATCTCACGAATTTCGGCAAATCCGACGTGTCGAGGGTGTAAGTTTTTGCCTAATTCCCCAACACTAGCCCCTCGGGGAAGAGGGTTGACTCCGACGATCCGATTCCATGAAAACTCTTGAATTTTGGTAAAAAGCGTCACCCTCGGAACGTCGGAGTTGACACGCGTCCTCCGGAATACTCGCAACGGTCATATCGAGAAAGTTTCTTGAAACTACCCCCCTCACCCCTATAAATAGAGAGCTTGTACCATAAGTTTTTTCACCGTTTCCTCGCTTTCTCCGAAAGTTTGCGAGCATTTTCGCAGAAGAGCTCTTCACAACAAGAAGTCTGAAACTCGAGTCTTCCTCGATTTTCAAAGGTATTGTTTTCTTTTCTTCTTTGTTTTGTTCTTCCGATTTCGAACGTCCTTTATCGTATATTTTGTTTCGTATGAATCATCTTAGGATTTGACTTCATATTATTGTTGACTAGGTGGCACGTGTAAAAAGCACTGCTAGACCCATGACTTCCGAAGAAATGGCCGCTGCTGGAGTTTCGTCAACTGGAGAAGAAATTCACGAGTCTGGGAACATTCAAACCCGAGAGAATGACCCCACTCCTGAGATTGTCCCCGATTCTGGGAATCGCGAAGATGGAGAAATTATATCGGAAGAAAAATCCAGTGCTGAAGAATATCTCAGAGACGTGCATGCTGACTCAAGGGAACTTATTGCTGCGAGACGTTCAAAATCATTCCCTCCATCCTTCATTTTTGGTGAATCCAAGGTCACTACAAATCTGATCAGGGAATATGAGGCAGCCGGGTTCTTCCCTGTTGGCGACGGTCGCGCTCCCCTTGACGAGCAGATCCCTACTCCCGAAGCCGATGAAGTCGTGGTTTCTCGTGACTTCTTTCCTTGTGGACTCAGGTTCCCTTGCAATCCCCTTGTACCTACGATTCTAGACAAGTTCTCTGTGAAAATTCATCAATCGTCACTGAACTCGTTTCTGGAGTTGTCCAAGTTCTTCTGGATTATGAAGACTTCCAGATGTAACTTTAGCTCTGATGTGTTTGCACGATTATTTAAACTAGTCATCGAGCAAGATATCATAAAACTCGACGACGACTAGTGCTACGAAGCGCACTACACATGCTGCACCTTCAACACGCGTAGGGAAAATACGCGAAAAGGCCTTACGCAAATTCAGATTGCGCCCCGCTGCAAGACCAATTTCTCCGAAGATTGGAGTTATTTTTGGTTCTATGTGAAGGTCGACATGTCTAAGATCTCTGGCTACACCGGACCAGCCTATCCTTTCTGCTCACCCATTGAAGCAGTGACCGTTACCTGCACCGCTCCTTACAATCATCGGGCAGTTGGATTCAGGAATTGCAAAAGTGCATTCCATTTGGCCGGCATGATTCTTGGTGGTCGTGATGTTATTGAGGAGTTCGTTGCTGCAGAAATTTGGCTGATTTCTTATGGGTGGGCTCCTACTGAAATCTTAAGCTTCAATGTGAACTGGGCGACACACCCCCCCGATCCGGCCTTCAGCTGAAGGAAGGCCAGAGTGCCAAAGAATTCATGGTGGAAGTAGAGAAGAAAGCGAATGCTATGATTGGCGAATCTACCATGAATGAGTACAAGGCTTACAAGAACTTGGTGAAGCACAAAGAAGAATCAATCGGGTGTTCACAGAAGTTTGTGGTGAAAACTCCTTCCGCTCTCGTTGCCCAGGCATCGAGAAGAAAGCTCTAGCTGTTGCCATGGCCAGCTGCTCAGCCGCACCTCTCAAGGCCCCCAGAGGAAAATCTTCAAAGAAAGGGAAAGGAGACACGGATGAAACATCTTCCTCTGCAGTTCGTCCTGAGAAGACGAAATCTCTCGAATCGAGCAAACGGAAGCAAAAATCGTCTGAAGCTGTTTCAGACATCGAACTTCAGGCGGCTTCCAGCCTCGCTCAACTGAGCCAAAAAAAGATTAAAAAGCCTGTAAAGGTTGCTGTTGCCGAAGTTTGGCGTGTCCCATCTGCTTTTGACGATGACATGATTGTCGAACCCAGCCGCAAAGTTTTTTCTCTTGCCTATGGCCTGACTTGAGATTCAATGTTCATAGGCATTGCACTCCAGGTTCTGAAAATGAATTCGTAGATGTTGAAACTTTTTCAGATGATGTTGTGGAAGTTCAGAAGGAGGTTACATCGCCTGTCGCTGCTGTTGCCGTTGAAGCTGCTGACCCTTAGCCATCTAGTCCCCAAGATAAGGCTTCTTTCGAATTCACCAAGGAGCTGGAGATGACTGTTCACAGGGGTGAAAATCCAGTGCAAGATGTTCCTTTGATCGAGACACGCGAAGATCTTCTTAAAGGCCAGGATCCCTCTCCCTCTATTGTTGCCTTCAACAAGAGGTTTGGTACGTCATATCGTGGTGAACTGCTAAGTGTTGGTTGCAAGATGACTGCTGTGAGAGATGGTGCATATAAGCTTTTAACATTATGGAACTCGTCTGAATTCATGAAACAAGAGAGGGAGCTTCAGAACAGGCGCCTCAACTGCTCAGCAAAACTGCTCGTGATTCGGGGAAATAGCCTTCAACTTCCTTGAAGAAATCTTCCGCGAGTTCAGGAAAGAAGGTTACTATTGAAACCCTTAGCAAAAAAGGTTTGTGAATTATTTCCCCTACTTAGCTCCAGTCTTAGGTTTTCCTTGTAACTTCTGAATTTCGTGACTCTTTGTTATTATTTATTGTTGTGGGTTTTTCCAGATTTTGAAGCACTTCTTCGGATCCAGCCTCTAATATTGAAGAATATCAGAAGGTTTATGCCCTGAAGGCTTCGCTTCTTGGAAAAGTTGCTTCCGAACGATTGGTGGAGCAGGAGGAAGCTGCTAAGAAGCTGTCTAGGGAATCTAGGAAACTTAAGTGTGATTTCAACTTGGCTCAGGCTGCGAATCTGGATCTAGAAAAGAAAGTTGCCAAACTTGCTGAAGCCCTGACAAAATGCTAAGACGAAAAGAAGATCCTTGAAGATGAAAAGAAGGCTACCCAAGATGCCCTCGATAACTCCAAGAAATACTTGGAAAAGTTACAAAATACTCATGATGAAGACTTGAAATTGATTGAAAATCTTCGCAAGGACCATGACAAGTCTTCTAAAGCTGCTGAAGATCTTCAAAACAACAACGCCGATCTTGCGAAGACTTTGAGCAGCAAGGAGCAAAAGATTCAAGATCTTGAGAGAGCTTTGGCTGATCAGGACGAAACTTCTGGGAAAGAGATTTCAGGGATGAAGAATAAGTTGAAACTTTTGTTCGAGCAGTATGAGAAAGCCGTGAGAGAATTTGGCGTTTGTTCTGCTCTGTTTCCTGCTAGCGAGGAAATCTCCGACTTCATGAACTGGATCAAAACAGAGTTCAAGGCACTCTATGGGGTCATATCAAGTGCAAGCGATTTCGCTGCCGCTTTCTTAGTGGAGCGCATCTTGAATCTTCTTCATGACTTCGACTGTGCTGACCTCGTGAAGTTTCGTGAGAAAGTTTCACACTTTCCCGATGCTTCAAGTACTTCAAGAATTTGTCCCAACGAAGAAATCTTGGATATCAAGGTTAAATTCGCAAGGGTGTTCTGGTTCGCTAGCGGCAAGGATGTTGCGAAGAATATCACCCGCGCTAAACTGGATCAGGTTAATTTCTCAAAGACTTTGCTGGTTTTTTGAAAATTCACGAATTTTCCTTTTTTTGGTTTTCTTAAGTCTTTCCGTTTGTTCTTTTCAATTGATTCAAGAGGAGGTGCGAGGGAAAGGTATCGAGGCTCCAGAATTTTCTTTTGAAGCTGAGGATAACGAAGACGCCGATGACAGCGAAGGTGAAGACGACGGTGACGGCAGCAGCAGCGGTGATGAAGAGGATAGTTCTAACCACGATGAGTCTTCCCTGAAGGTTGACATCACCGACTGAGATGCTCGAAAATTTGCCTCTCATGCAATTTGTATAAAACTTGTAAATTCATGGGTTGTGAACCCCTCTCTAAATAGTTGTCTTGTAAATCCTAACCTGTGCAGGTCCTGCAAGGTGGGCCTGCGCAGGATGTGATACCCTTACGAATTCATCATGGAAATCAAGTGATTAGTGGTGAAGCTTGGCAGTTGTTTAAGGAAGCTTATCCTGATCGAGATTTTCCGATTTTTGGCTTGAAGCTTCTCTGAATTTTTCGATATGTAGTTTTGATATGTCCTCATTTTTTCTTCTTCGTGATCGCAACACTCCTTCTACTGCGGCCTCGAGTTCTTCGAGCCTTGTGAAGACGGAGCCCCGTAGCCCAAAGGCTGACAAATACGATTTCGCTTATTCTAGTGATATTGTAGAAAACAATGGCCGCGACCCCGGACATATTGTTGAACTTTCATTCTCATTTCGATTGTAATATGTAATGAACTTGTGTACGAAATTTTGTGTGTAATTAAGGCAATAAAGACGTTTTTCTTGATGAAAAAACGTCACCCTCCCCCACCTTGCTATTTTGCACGCAAAATTCCGTGGTTGTGTTATGATTGAAAATTCTTTGCTACTGTCTCTTTTTGCGAACCTGCCGTGGATTGCTTCACAAATCCTGAGATCACGACGATTGTAGTGTAAGTCGACAAAATTTGTTTTACGAATTTTGTGGACTTTACTCGCTTGGCATACCTGCCCCGGTTGATATCGGAACCTTCAATTGTTTCAACCATTATATCTTGCGAACATTAGCTTTCGTGGGGGAATCCAGCCCCTTGGCCTCTTGACGGAAAATTTCTCTGATGATTTTCGAATAAATCATTGTAAAATACGATTCATGATTCTTATTTCAGATCTTTTCACGCATGAAAATTCTTAACAAAAACATATATAGTTCGTTAGTCACAATGCTTAATTATTTCCGAACTTTTGGTAAGACATTCCTTCACGGTGGGAACTAGGCCACAACTTGTTGTTGTCTCAAGACTTTTGATGGGAATCCCTTTAACTGTGGGATTTAGGCCACAACTTGTTGTTGTCTCAGGCCTTTCTGTAGGAATCCCTTTAACGGTGGGATTTAGGCCACAACTTGTTATTGTCTCGGGCCTTTTGGTGGGAATCCCTTTAACGAGGGGATTTAGGCCACAACTTGTTGTTATCTCGGGCCTTTTGGTGGGAATCCCTTTAACGGTGGGATTTAGGCTTTCACAGAGCCATCGGCTATCATGAAGCCCCTTTACAATCTTTCCTTTATCATGATGGAATTTCAACTATCACAGAGCCTTTCACAAACTTTTATTTTTACACGATGGGATTTTGGCAATCATGGAGCCTTTCACGAACTTTTCTTTCACATGATGGAATTTTGGCTATCACAGAGCCTTTCACGAAATTTTCTTTCACACGATGGAATTTCGGCTACCATGGAGCCTTTCACGAACTTTTCTTTCACACGATGGAATTCTGGCTACAACAGAGCCTTTCACGAACTTTTCTTTCATACGATGGGATTTTGGCTATCACGGAGCCTTTCATGAAATTTTCTCATGGCAGAACTCACAAGTCACATGATTTGGGGGAAGACTCTTTTCATATATATTACAAAGAGTATTTACAGCATCGTTAAAAACCTTGCCTCTTGATTTAGAGCCCCCTTTGCAAGGAAACGAGTACGGTCCTTCTTATTCTAAAGTAGTTGCGAAAAAAGTAAATGGTTTCCCGAAACCACTTATAGATTCATGGTTCGAGTTTTTTTGCATTTTTACAGAATGTAAACCTACGAAAAGAAATGCTGAAAAATAAATCTAGCTAACTTCATGATTCTCAAGGGTAATACCTCTTCAAGCTATTGGCATTCCATGAATATAGTAGTTCGTCGCCAGTTTGACTTAACAGACGGAAAGCCCCTGGCATGCTTGTTTCCTTGGCTATGAACGACCCTTCCCATGGTTCTTGGAGTTTCCCATGGTTCTCCCAATTCTTCTTTCTTTTCAGAACTAGATCACCGGTCTTGATGTCAAATCTGACCACTTTTCTATCGTTCCATGTCTTAGTTTCTTTTTGGTACTTCTCGATGTTTTCAGCAGCTTCGAGAAACGTTAATTCAATCATATCTTTCTCTACTTTTTGGTCAACTTCTTCGATTTCTTTTTCCTTTAGCACTCTCATGATTTCATTCTTGATTTCTTCTGGAGTCATTGCTTTGGTGCCAAAGAGTAAGCAAAAAGGTGTGAAACCCATCGCTCTTGACACTGTTGTGTTATGAGACCAGATTAGTTTCGGCAATTCATCAGTCCACTTGCCCTTTTTCCGGCCGAACAAGAACTTCTTGATTCCTGAAAATACCAGCCCGTTTGCTCTTTCGAGCCCCATTAGACTGCGGATGATATACTGACGAAAGCTTCATGTGAGTACCCAAAGTTTTGCAGTATTCTTTGAAAGAATAACAGTCGAATTGTTTCCCATTGTCCACGGTCAGTTCTCTTGGAATCCCGAATCTGCAGACTATATTTTGCCAGAAGAATTTCTGAATTGTTGGTACCGTGATATTTGCTAATGCTTTCGCTTCCACTCATTTGGTGAAGTAGTCGATGGCCACAGCTACGAATTTGCAGTTTCCTTTAGCTGTTGGTAGCGGTCCAACTAGATCCATTCCCAACCTTTGCAAGGGCGATGATGGTGGAATTAGGTCAACTGGCATGGATGGTAAGTTTTGCTGATTCGTCGTTTTTTGACATGCTTCACATTCCTGAACTAATTTCTTCACACCAATGTTTATGGTAGGCCACTAGAATCCCTGCTTTATTGCTTTGCCTGCTAGAGCCCTTGTGCCTATGTGTGCACTGCAGAATCCACTGTGGATTTCCTTGAGAAGTTCGAGACCTTTTTCAGAGGTGATGCATCTTAGCCATGGTTCGGTAACTCCTGACTTGTATAGCTCTCCATTGACTATTGCATAGCCCCTTCCCTTTGCTTCAATCTTTTTTCCTCCAATTCATCTTGTGGTTCGCAATGACCCCTTATGTATGCCATGATTTCGGCTCTCCAATCGGGAGTCTCCACAACACTCACGATTTTCGGCTTTGATTCCTTGATGGACGGTTCTTTGATGATTTTGAAGAACACGTCCGGAGACATTGCTTGATTTCTGGCTGCTGCTTTGGCTAGCTTGTCTACTTCATTATTGTCGTCTCTTGGTATGTGTTGCACTGAATAACCTTGTAATTCCTTTCCATTTCCTTGACCTTCTCAAGGTACTTCATCAAAATAGGATTTCTTGCTTCACTCTCTTTTTCGATATGTTCCTGAGTAACTTTGGAATCTGCCTTGATGATGAAGGTTTGCTGACCCAGAGCTTTCATCTTCCTTAATGCCAGAAATAGAGCTTCATACTCAGTTGTGTTGTTTGTGGAATGTTCATCATTCGCGAATATGAGCCAAGCTGCATATCTTATCACGACTCCTGTTGGGGATGTTACAACTATTGAAATTCCAACCCCCTTGTGACACCAAGCTCCATCACACTTCACTACCCAAAGTGCGAGCATATCTTCGCCAGGATTGTGAGTTGGTGAGGTTCAGTCTACGACAACATCTGCCAAGACTTGAGATTTTATTGCGCTTCTTCTCTCGAAGTCTATAGTGTATTCTGATAATTCAGCACCCCACTTGATGATTCGGGTGGATGTTTCCTTGTTCGCGAACAAATCATTCAGCGGTTGATTTGTGATGACTCTTATCCTGTGACCCTCGAAGTAGTGCCTTAGTTTTTCGCAACCATTACAACTGCTAATGCTATATTTTCCAACTCAGAATAAAAGAGTTTTGACCCTGAGAGAGCTTCTGAAGCGAAGTATACTAGGATTTGTTTGATCTTCCCTTCTTATTCTTTCTCTTGTACTAGCGCGACACTTACAGCCAAATTTGAAGCAGAAAAATATAACAGAAGTGATGATTTTTGGCTCGGGAGGGCACAACTTAGTAATATTTGACAAGTAGTCTTTGAGTTCTTGAAAAGCTTGTTTCTGAGTTTTGGACCATTGAAAGTTCTTGGAACTTCTGAGAACTTGGAAAAAAGGCAAGCTTCTTTCTGCAGCCATAGGAATGAACCTGTTGAGAGCAGCAACTCTTCCTGTTAAGTTTTGCACATCCTTTACTGAAACTGGGTCTTGCATATCAATCATCGATTTGATTTTGTCAGGGTTCGCCTCTATGCCCTTTGTTGAAATGAGACATCCAAGAACTTTTCCCTTGTGAATGCCGAAGACACGTTTCTCAGGATTCAATCTGAGGTTCGCTGCTCTAAGATTCGCGAAAGTTTCTGCCAGATCGCTAATGTGATCTCTTCTTTGGATGCTTTTGACTATTATGTCATCAACATATGCTAAAATGTTCCTCCAAAGTTGAGGGTGAAGAACTATGGATATCATTCTCGAAAATGTACATCCTGCATTCTTCAGCGCCTCTGGCATTCTCACAAAACAAAATGTTCTGAAAGGAGTGATGAAACTTGTTTTCTCTTCATCTTCTCTCCGCACTCTTATTTGGTGATATCCTGATAACATATCCATGAGTGAGAGCATTTCACTGTTGTCCGCATCATCCACGATTTTGTCTACCCTCTCCAAGGGAAAATCGTCGTTCTTGCATGCCTTATTAAGATATGTGAAGTCTACACACATTCTGCATTTTCCGTTTTTCTTCTTCACTGGTATAGTGTTGGCCAGCCAAACTGGATACAAGACTTCTCTGATCACTTTCACATCTTGAAGCCTTTGTACTTCAGCTTCTACTGCCTTCACTTTTTCTTCGGACATTTTTTTGAGTTTTTGCTTTTTCAGTGTTATTTTTTCATCTGTTTCCAGGGTGTGTTCGATGATGTCTCTGTCAACACCTTGCAAGTCTTTGGATGACCAGGCGAAGACGTCTTTGTTCTTGTTCAAAAATTGTATGAGCTCGTTTTCTTCTTCGGGGCTAAGATGAGCCCCTATCGTGACTGCTCTATTAGGCATGTCATCCAGGTATACTTTCTTGGTTTCGCCATCGGCATCTATCTCAATTTTCTCCTTGTCTCGCTTAGCCTCGATGTAAGGTTCTCTCTTTTCTTCGGGGGAATTCAGTTGGTATATGTTGGTCTGCCCAGGGGTATGACCCTTTTCTATGTTTCTAGCTTCTTGCTAATCGCCGAATACGGTGATAACTCCTTTGGGCGCTGGTATCTTCGTGCACAAGAACTGTTGTCTTATGACAGCGTCGAATTTGTTCATGAATTCTCTGCCGAAAATTGCGAGATATGGATGATATATATCAACCACATCGAAAGTGAGAGTTTCTGTTCCAGCGTTATCAAGATCTCCGAAAGATACTGGAAGAGATACTTTTCCAACTGGCTTGATTGGCTTTCCTCCGAAACTCTGCAATGGGTATTCTTGTGGATGCAATATGTGCTGAGTCAAGTTCATCTTCTCGAAAGTTTTCAAGAATAAGATATCTGCCGAACTTCCATTATCTACTAGAATTTTTCCAATGACTCATCTAGCTATGTTCACCTCGATGACCATGGCATCATTATGGTTCGTGGACTTCAACTTGAAATCTTCTTCTGTGAATGTTATCGGCACCTTGGCCCATTCTGGTCATGCAACTGGACCATCGTTGATGATTGTGTTCACGGATCTGAAATAGTTGTTTCTCTACCTTTTGGTTTCAAACTTTATAGCTGATCGTCCTGTGATGGGCATAACTATTCCGAAAGAAGGCAAAGTTTTCGGGTTCTGGGTTCTTGAACTGGAATTTGGTCTTCACGAATTATCAGGTGGTGGTGGCAATATTTCTTAGATTGGCTGCGGCTGTTGAATTGACTGAATTGCTTGCAATTGAGGGTAGAACTGCTGAGAAGGTTGTCAAGATGGCTGTGGTTGCTGAAATTACTGCATTGCGACTGGACTTGACTGAGAATTCATGAACTGTGGCTGCTAGAAGCTTGGGCGAAGTTGATTTGGCATTGAGGAGGCAATGCTCAACATGGCTTTCTCTTGCTGAATTCTAGCAATGTTCTTCTTGGTTTCTGGGCACCCTTCGGTGCTATGACCTCTTCCGTGATATTGGCAATAGAAATATGAATCTCTTGGATTATGGTTTGTGAGCTTCGGGGGTCCTCTTCCCCTTCCCCTTCCCCTGGGTGAAAATCCTCCTCTTGTGCTTGGTCTATTGTTCTGATTGGACTGGGGATTTTCCACATTATTGATATTTCGTGGATTCTGGAATTGAGGTCTCCACATCATTTCTCTGTTGCCTTGTCTTGCTTCATTTCATTCAGCGACTCTTGTGCGGTGATCCTCGTCAGACATGATGTAAGTTCATCAATTGTTTTGGGTTTCTTTCATGTCAAATGCGAAGCTGTTGGTCCTAGAGTCAGACCTTTGATCAGTGCTTGAATCGTTGTTTTATTATCTGCTTCGGGTATCTGGGATCTCTGCTGCATGAACCTTCTTAGGAAGTTCCGTAGTGGCTCTCTGCCTTTCTGCTTGCAGTTGTACAAATCTGATGACTCGGTTGTTGTTTCATGAAATATTTGGAATGCTTGCATGAATTTTGTCTTGAGATCGACCCAACTGCAGACTGAGTGTGGTTGCAGCAAAGAGTACCAGTTCATAACTGGACATTCACAGGCAATGATGAAGGATTTGGCCAGCGCAACATCATCTCCCCTAGCTGAATTCACGGCTGATTCGTACCTCATGAGGAACTGTCTTGAGTTTCCAAAGCCGTTGTATTTCGGGAGAGCTACTGGTTTGAACTTTGGTGGCCATGGTGTAGTTTGCAACCCTATGGAGAGTGGTGATTCAGGATCCAGGAATTGTGAGATTCCATTACCCGTGAAGAAATTTTCTTTCGGGGTTCTTCTGTTTTGGCCAGAATTCTGGTGTGATGAGTCTTGCCACAATGAGCTGTTCTCTTGTTCTTTCATTTCTTCGATTTCTCTTTGCATTCTTTCAATCTGTTCTTTTGCTTGATTGAGTTTTTCTACTTTTCTGAAGCTTTTCTTTTGCTTCCAATTGGTTCGCAACTCTTTCTCTCTTTCTAAAGCCTGGTCATCATCTTCATGAGCATCTTGTTCTGTGAAAAGTTCTAGAGCGTGTACTGTCTTCTCAGCTCTTGCTTTCTGAAGAGCCTCGAGTTTCGCCCTTCGTTCTTGATCTGTAGTGTGCGAAGGCTCTGGAGTGAGAGACACTCCGTTGTCTTCATCATGATGATACTCTTCTTGGTCGGTCTCAGTGGGAACGTTCTTTTTTGACTTCTTTTGTGGTGGCATTGTGAGCTATTTTTCGGCTGAAACCACGGTGGGCGCCAATGTTGGGGGGGGGGGGTCCGAAAATCGAAAGGAGTCCCCGAACATAAGAGTTATGAAAGCAAGAACGCAATTCACGAAAGACAAGGAGACAAAATCTCCGAAAGCCTGTACTCGCCTCAAAAGTTGTGAACCCTTTTACATGTGCCTCGCGCCCCCTTTTATAGAGAGACGAAGGGACTTTTATATTCCGAGATTACCCTCGAATCTAAGGAATATTCATAGTGTGAACATGTACACGAATGTCTTTTACATCCTGTGATTTACGGGGCTAATTTCATACATTTACAAGCCTGTCATTAGTTCACACTTCAAACCCGGACTTTTGAGGTGACGTCTTTGACTTGGCTCCTTCCTAATTCCCGAATCTATTATTTATGAAAATCACCGCTCACTGTAACTCCCGAATCAAGACTTCATCAGATTCCCGAACTTCGCATGTTCCTGATTCCAGAACTTCGCGGAGTTCAACCACCCTGAAATAGACAGCAGATTCGTGCATAGGAGCTATATTCGGCTATTATTTTCGCATATCACTTGAAGGTCTGAAAAACACTTGAGACTCATTAGAATTTCTTCACGAACGTTTCCCTTTCACGAAACTGAACTTTTCATCTCGAAGATGATTCACGAATTTCGGCAAATCCGACGTTTTGAGGGTGTAAGGTTTTTGCCTAATTCCCCAACATATATCTAAATATAATTAGCGCACACAAAGACACAAATAGATAAACAAATTTAGACAATAGTTCTAGACGGCGGAGCACACAGAAGCACATTCGGGCAAGCACCTCTCAAAGTCTCAATCGCAGGAGCCTCCACCGGCGCTGGTGCTGGCAAAGTCAAATGCAGACTCTGCTGAAGCAAACAATTAGGGCGCTGTGTTATTGGAACGAACCGGAGATGAGCTCATGATGCCTCCTTTTACTACTAGCTGGATAAACCTTTTAGTAATTTTAAGGGATCATGCATGATCTATGTTTGCAAAGAAGCAAGCTCTGTGTGAAACTAACAAATCAATGCAACTTGGTGGTTTGGTTACATACAAATACAAGTGCAGCACATGTGCACGCACCTGGGACTAAACCCAACAATCTCCCCGTCACACGTTGGGCCTAATTCTTCTATCACAACCATCTGTGTGATCCTCCGGAGACGTTCACGAGCCCCCCGTCACCATGTGACCCAGAGATGTTTTCCAAGGTTTTTTCGACCTTCGGCTCTGATACCACTTGTTAGAGTGGCGCAGCGGAATCCGGCCCGCTATACCCACGAGCCGGTGCCTCACCAGGCATAGGTCCACCAGAGTCCACAACAACAAGGCCCTAGGCCTAACTCAACCGAAAAGACTAGTCTGATGGGTGAGTACTGCCCCCACCTTTTTGTTGTGCTCCCCCACCATCAATTTCCAATGTGGGACTAAACCCAACAAAAACAAGAATGACTGAAGACCTCGTAGGTATCTAATACTCCCTCCTTTTCTTTTTATAAGGCGCGCACGCAAATTAAGATTCAAACTTTGCGATCTTTGACCAATAATTTACGTATCATTTTTTTATTTTTTAGTGTATCAAATATACTTTCTAATGATTATATGTTTATAACCATAAAAAATATAGTATAAGAGAAATAGATAGGTAAAGTCTAATTTTGAAGACCGTGCCATGTCGCGTCGCGCCTTATAAAAAGAAAAGAAGGGGGTAATATATGGCATGTAAATTGTTCTAAAATAATGAGTACCCTGGATATATAGAATTGGTGAAGGCTCTCACTTGTGATAAAAGTCCTTACCTAACTGAAGATAGGTGCAAGCAGAACCCCCTGAATGCTTTCGTTTGCATGTTAAAAGCATCCTTAAGGCTCAACAAAAGATAAGACACACAACTTAACCATGGACAATTACACAACAGCATCACCAATGTACATTCAACTCTAGTTGAACCTTATGCTTCTAGCGACATGCCAATGATGTGATTGTGCAAGCCCACTGTTGATCTGCTCGATGCTTTACATGGTTATTAAGAACAGCTTTAGATATCGGGTATATCTGCTACCTCAAAGATAAGTATTTGGTCCTTATGAGCTTGATTTGCTTCATGGATTTGGGCCTCTTTGCCTAATTGAGGGGAAGTAGTCTTGTTCCATGAATGTAGCTATGAGACCTCTAGCGAGGAATTGTAATGTCCATTATACTAATGGATGGGATTCAGTAAGCAGTAACACTGACTCCACTAGTCTTGCCTTCCTATACAAATTAAAAAATGACAAAGGCTGACCTACGTAAACATTCGTCCACATTTTAATTTTTCTTACAAATGTATTTGTGATTTGTTTTACCACAAGTAATGATTAAACTAGGCTACTTAACACCTCAGCAAGGGCCTCTTATGTTCAAAAGATTGGAAGGAGGAGCAAAAACGAGAAAGCTAGAAATCAAAATATTGTGGATGTCTAATGCCCTGCATATAGCACATATGACTTTCAAAATGAAGCATATATTTATGGTGGCACCAATATATGCAGGGGATTAGCCTCAATGAGCCGCATAGGGCAATGAACCAAACATAACAGACCAAGAACTGTGATATCTCCTGCTCTCCGCGTCCGTCATAGACAAGAATCAAAGTAATCAAACTATGATACTTGGCCCGAAGCTGCAGAGGAGGACCACATTCTAGCCTAAAGTTTGATTACGGCCTCGGCAACGGTCAAGTGACGGCAGGGATGGAAGTATATTCTGCCCCATTACAAAATTAGGGTACGAAATATTTTCTTTAAGCTTGGACATCTGCTCCTGATGCTTCCTTTTCCTACTAGAAAGATAAAACGCATTGACATTTTAAAAAAGATCATGCATGCTCTGTTTTTAATTGAAGCAAAAGCTTTGTGTGAAGTTACCAAATCAAGTTGATGGTTGGGTTTCGGCTATGTATATACAACATAGGTACTCTGGAGACCTTGTTGATATAAACTGTTGATATAAACCAACCTCATGAGGGACCTTCCTTGAATTAAAGTCTTTGCCTGCCTAACTGGTGCTATATGGCTAAGGACAACCCCTGAATGCTTTGTTCTCTTGTTGCCACACCCAGTTCTAAAGGCAAAACCGAATGCATAGATCACGTGTGCGCCAGGATCAAGTTACACACACGCAATGACATTGTGAATACCAAAATTAGTGCCACACGAATAAAGAGTTATTACATGACCAAAGTCTTAAACGAAACATAAATAACGAGTTCTCGCAGCGGATAAAGATGCCTCCACAGGCAGCTGACTGAAGACACACACCTAGAACTCCTGGAAATTTCCGGGGAAATCTTCAAAGTTCTCCCAGTCTGAGCAGCAATCCGAGTGTTGTAGATACCAGAAAATAAACAAGGGTGAGCACATGACGTACTCAGCAAGTGGAAACAACATAACATGCAAGACCATATAGTGGATGGTTAAGGTTCAAGCAGTTTAGCATTTTAGTGAGTCAAGTTTTATTAGCAACATAATTACTAAAGAGTGTAAGTTCGTACTGTGACAACCCCACCCGAGATAAATCCGTACTATCGCCTAAACCACTCCATTTGGTCATTAAGCGATAATAAAGAACCATCCCGTTGAGTGTTGCCGGGTTTACACCCGGTAAATCACTTGGAACACAGAGAGGATCGAACGTATGCATTAAACTCCCACGAAGGAGAGTCCAGAGTGTCTTATATATTAATACCAATCTCCCCGTAGGGTCCAATTATTACAAACCATTGTTCTTGACATAAAAGTAAATCATTCAGAGTTTTATTAAAACAGCGGAAGTACTAATAACGATACGTTACAACATCACCAGAGGCCATATGTGATGCCATTATTCAGCGTCCTCATCCACCCATTCCAGCTCCCAGCCGGGTGGAATCTCACCAGGCCAAACAACTTCACCTGAAAACAACAGTTGTAGCAAGACTGAGTATACTAATACTCAGTAAGACTTACCCGACAAAGTTACCTCTAGACATGTCGGCTTTTGGCTGATGGGTTTGTTTTGCCAAAAAGCAACTAGGATCATGGAGCCTTACTTTCAATATTTTAGCTCAATTTCTAGTGAGATTATCATTACTATGATGAGCAACAAATACAATCAAGGATTGTGCAATACAATTAATTTACGCAGGAGATTTCACATAGTTCCATCATTAAGGAATATCATGGCCAGCTGATTAAGCAGTCTCAGATAACGGTGAGAGGCCGACAATCGATTGATTTATAACCCTTGCAAGGTAAACCTAAACACACGGAGCGGTGCCCCACAGAGCTGACACCGACCAAACAGTTCCCAAAAATCCTAGGGTTGGGATGATAGCCTACAGTCCCGGGTACAAAGCCATCTGGAATGCCCCACTCACACAAGTACCCTCCTCCGGGTTGCAAGCCAGGCAGGAGACGAATCGGGAGTAGTAGTAGTAAAATCCCGTACCGTCTCAATATGGTACTAGGCTTACCGATCCCGTTCCCGACAAGTGTTTAGTACATTCAAAAGCTTAGCCCACGAAGCCACTGGACCGGAGCCCAAATCCCATGCTCTTACCACATGAGCAATCCATTTATACACATGGGGGTGATTCCAAAAGGAAATCCTATTCTCGCGAGTGACGAACATCACTTGACTTTTACCTGGTCCTTAGAGCATAGCATCTAACGACCTAGCATAGTAGTAAAAAAACATAGGCACCTAGGGATCATGCAACTAGGGTTTCATTCAATCCTTGAACGTAAATGCACGTGGAATAACAATGATAGTTGCATAAATTTAAATAAACATGGGTTAATGGTAAAACCGGGCTTGCCTTCGCTAGCACAAGCAGTTAGACACACTTTCGGGCTTTGGCCCGGGTCTTGCTCTATGGCGACGTAGTGCATGTCTCCTCCAGCCCCCTTGTTCACGTCCTCTGGCACGAGTATGTAACTACCGTCGGGAACTTCTACACGGAGGATGCAAATGCAAGACTTAAGTGACAATTTGGATTTAATCAGTTTCAAACAACTTATGACAACCAAGAGGTACATGATTGAACACATTCATCTAGATAATAATACATTCAGCATACTCTTCCTATAAAGGAGCAATATGCAATGTTTTCTTATCTAGACTTTTCAATAGTGACTGTGTACATATATATATAAATAAATAAATGTAATTCACATAATAAATAGTAGCAACAGCTACCAGTGGCATAGGGTTGGTCATATTCACCTTAAGAAAAGTATTTAAATATTTACTTATTTAAGTAAACACAAAAAGACTATATGACACTCTCATGATGGTGAATACATGTGCATCTATAGAAGAATATTACATTTAATTGCCAACAGCAAGGAAATTTACTTTTGGTACCACCATTTACTTCCCTAGCTCATTCCCTTAACTTATACACAAGGGATGCGTTTTTCCTATTTTTCCCTTTACTAGATTAATCCGATTTGCACTCTTTTAATCAATTAAAACCAGATCAAACTGATCCAGCAGCACCCACTGGTCCTAATGACCACGAGCACTTCCTTGGACAGCAAAAGACTAGCATTTGCACCACTGAAATTAATTACACAAATTAAAGGCATTACTAGTTAGCATATAAGGGAATAAAGCATATTAAAGTAAATATGACATAAAAGAGTCCTGACTTTCTCCTACACATACTCTGGTCCAAAACAAGCTTAAAGAACTAACAAACACACATATAGCCCTTATGAAACATGCTACACATATTTATGATTAAAAACAAGATTAAATGAGGAAATAATATTTTTAACGGAGATAAAATCATGGTAAATTCGCCAAGGATGTATTTTGGTATAACAAGACAATAGTCAGAAGTGGGCTCAAAAATAATTATATTTTGAGCTACAAAAATCATCTAGGCAGATTTACCAATATCACTAAATAACTTTTAGAAAAAGATTTCTTCAGTAACTTTGTGCAATTTTTGGTACAGAACCTAGACATGCTAGTACTCACAACATATCCAAAACTCAGCGCAAGATCAGTTGTATATTTTACATAATCACAGATCTAGGTATTTTACAATTCTATTTTTCAAGCAAAACCTATAGCTCAAAAGCATATAGACTTTTAGAGAAAGTTGTGGGTCTTTTTACACTGAGCACAACAAAATTGAGTTTGCTATTTTTGGATTTTCGTACGATTTGATAAGCATTTTAGAAGTTTGAGCTGAAATACCCAAAAGGATAAGAATCTTTTAGCACTCGGGTCCCTGGAAGTTTTTGAACCTTCACAACCATGCCCTTGCCATTAACATCTAGACCCTTGAGTACAAAAGGCCCTCACAGATGTGCCCTCGGCGGCGGGGCTGAGCTCGCCGGCGGTGAGGTGGAGCACGGGGTGGCAAACAAATGACGGGGGAATGCGATTGGGCTCACCACGGAGTGATTGGCGGTGGTAGCTCGGCCGGAGGGGTCGCCGGCGAGCGGCGACGGCGGCATAGGGGCACCCGGCTGCGGCGGCGCGAAGTCCGGCAAGGGGAAGAGCTCGGCTGAACAATGTGCGGCGTACGGGGCTTCAGTGCGACCTAGGGGAGGTGCTACGAGTACCCATTGGCTTGGAGAGTAGGCGGAGGCACGGGCTCGGCAGGGACTGCCTGGCGGCGGCTGCGGGAGCTCCAATTACGGCGAGCAAGCAGCTCGGCCTGAGTAACACGCGCAAGGGAGAGCTACTGGGGACCCTAGTGGAGTTAGAAGCAGCACGCGTTTGTGAAGAAAGGCAGCCGGAGGTGGAGTTCACCGTGAGCGCCACTAGCGGCGGCAATGGCGGCTCTGTGTGCGGCAAGGCACGCGGCGGCGAGGTCAGCTCCTTATAGGCGCGCATGCCTTATGGAGGGGGTCACGGGAGTCGTCGCCCAGAAGGTTGCGGCATGGGACAAGGGCGGTGCGAGCGGCGACGGTTAATAGCCAGCCGGGGGCGGGGCTGCGCGCATACGGCGGCGACGCGCGCCGGGTTGGCCGGCGCGGTGGGCATGAGCACGTGGCGCAGCGGGAGAGGGTACGGGACGGCGGTTTGACGCGGGCGGCCCCACGGCGCGCGGACCGGCGGGTGGTAGGCTGCCTCGGCGTTCGGGCCCATGGGGGTGGGGTTCGCGGTGGGCGCGCGCGCGGTGTGCGCGCCGGCGTCGGTGTCCAGTGCCCGAGAGCGCCCTGTTTCAGCGAACCCACTTCAAGTAGCCCTGTTTGACCGTGATTTACTCGCGTTTTTGCAACTAAAGTGTGCCAAGCGATCAACAGCAAAGTTGTAGATCTCCTAATCCTCTACCACTTTCACAAAAGGTGTATGGCCTTTTTCTCAACCATTTTTGCACAAATGAGATGCCAAGATGCAGAAATTGTCAGCTCTAGTGAATAGTGCCTACCGGCGTGGACTTGCATTTTTCACCAATTTGCACTCCAAACCAGCAATGCCACCCAACATGAAAATTGTGTTCCTCGACAAAATACACAACTTTTGTATTGGGAGAATTTGAAGTGTTTAGGTGAAATTTGGAGAACGAGGCAAAAGTACTGGCTGACATTTGGGTCAAGGGGGTGTTCAAGGGGTTTGACCAGGGTTTTGACCAAACCTTGACCATGGGTTGTCCAAAAGGGGTCATTAGGGTTTGTCGGTGATGTTTTCGAGGTGATGGACCAGGTTGACTGTCGTTTGACCAAAGTCAACACTGTTGACCGGATGATTAGGGTTAAATTCTCCGGTTGAAAACCTGGGGCGTCACAGCCTACCCCCCTTAAACAGAATCACGTCCCGAGATTCGACAATAAGAGTAGAGCAACACTTTCTAACAAGATAAGGGTTACAAGATGGAAGACATACTCGCTTATATTTCTAGACAGCGAGAATTCAGATAGGGCAAAAGATACATGGTGCTCTCCTTGCTTCCTCAACGCAGTTCATGTGGAAGAGGACAATGGATGTGTACATGGAAAACTAAAAGAAGACAAACTCCACCGACGATGCAGAGGTACATCGCTGCAAGCGTCCAACGGAGGGACTCGAACATCTCCAAGAACTGGGGCATGGTCGACGATGTAGCTGGGGTTCTTCCTTCGGTCTTCTTCAAGCTTCTTCTGGAGGCGGTCGACGAAGACGGCTAATCAGCTTGCTCGGTGAGTGGGCGGAGCAACGACAGAGATGGACTAGTAGCGGGTTGGCCAAAACTAGCCGGAAGGGAAAACAAGAGTGGCGACACTGCCGAGCTCGAAAGCAAGCGAGACTTGGCAATGGCAACACCGCGGAAGGGTTTTTTCCTTTATATAGCCCAAAGGGGGGCAACGGTCATCCCAACCGACTAAGGTAGGGACTAGCGGAGCGATCCGGCGGTTGCCACACGGGGCTCGATACCGGTCGGCTAGTGAGATCTTGGCGACGTGATCGTGGACGCGGGAAAAGAGATGGCAGGGCGATGCTACGGCGTCGTACTATCGTGGCACTGAAACGAATGGGGTCGGGATTTTTCGAGAAACTCTGATCCTACTCCTTCAACTTAGCCGGTTGATTGATGTGAATCTAGGAGATTGGAGATTAAGCGGAACAACCAAGTTGAGGAAGGGTGTTTACCATAGAGATTTATGAAGAACGGGAAGGCTAGTAAATGAATGTGTCATTACATTTGTTCACCAAGATTCCTGAGTTTAGTTCTTAAAACAACTAAAAAGTGAGGATGGAGTAGGCTTTCATCGTCAAAAGTAACAGTAAGGAGGCATGCTCTCAGATAGAAAGGTTACCCGTGAAGTTAAGCTGACCTTGCTTCACTTGAATTATGGGCTTCTTGTCACGATTTCCCTTAGCTACTCCAGGGTTCGGAGTCGGTTGCTCGGTCTTGATCCTCTTAGGGTTTGGGCATTCATTGGCATAATGCCCGAGTTGCCTACAATTGTAGCAAATGCGGGGTTGAAGTTCCTTTGGCTTGGAGAATTGTGGTTGGGCCTGACGGTACTGAAAACTTCCCGACGGCTTATACTAGGACGGGGCCATTCTCCAATGGCCTGATGCGGATCATTGGGAAGAACTATGCACATTCTTCTTGACGAAACGAAATTTCTTACCCGATCCAATTCCCGAGGCAAATTCATTATGCCTCTTCTTCTCCTATACCTTCATCATGGCATCCTCTTGAGATATAGCTTTGTTCACTAACTCATGATAACTGTTTGGCTCTAATAGGTTTAGTCTTTCATATAACTTACTCCTAAGACCATCACGGAAACGTTCCATCTTTTTGGCATCGGTGTCCACGTGATGTTCTCCATATTGACAAAGGCTATTAAACTTGTGTGCATACTGATACACAGTGTCTTCACCTTGCTTAAGAGCAAGCAACTCTTTCATTTTTCTAACCATGAGTCCTGTTGGGATGTGGTGGTCCTTGAAAGCTCTCTTGAATTCCGTCCAAGTAACTTCATGTCCAGCAGGTTGCATGATCTTAAAGTGCTCCCACCACATTAAAGCTTCACCACGAAGCTGCAAGGCTGCAAATCTAGCCTTGTGCTCCTCAGAGCAAGGTAGGACAAGGGCAAAGAATTTGGGCTCAATGGCCCTAATCCATGCGTCTGCATCAAGGGGTTCTTCTGCTTTAGCGAAAGTTGGGGGCTTCATCCCGATAAACTGGGAATAGGTGGTAACCATTTGTGGTCCATCGTGATTAGCTCCCATTGGAGGTCTCTGGTGCATCTGTTGTGCGATTTGTTGTTGCGTCTGCAAAATCTGGCGCAACACTTCGGTCTGAGCGGCCATGAAAGTCTCCACCGGCGTCGTGGGCGGTGGCGGTGGTAAATCACCACTACCCGACGCGTCAAAACCGTTGGGGGTGCTATGTGTCGATCCGAACATCTGAAAAGTTGAGTTCTCATTAAACACATATTCATCAGCTTGCTTACATAAATTAACAAGTAGAATATGCACGACGAAAACTCATTCATGGTAAATTTTCGGAACCGGACAGCATGGCGGTCATAAGCAAAAATTCATATCTCCTTGCTTATACACCAAAAAATTCTCATTTTTGGTTAGTGGATGTAGGATTTCATAAGCTCTGATGTTGGTACTCAACTCCGAGTCAAATTCCAACATCATCATGCTCAAAGAATTCTGTAACCGAGATTCTGCCTAGCTGTTTTCACAGGAGGCCGAGGTGTACGTAACTTACCATAACTCTCGGTACGCATATGCAAACGTGATAAAATCAGTGAGCAAGATCTCCACAACATCTATCATAAGTTGATATTCAACACATGGTCCACAGTTGATCACAAGCATTGTCATTACAAGATCCATTCTTACAACACATTATTTTATTGAAAGCATAACCAACATCAACTAGTTAACAATCCGGCCGAGGTTCACTCAAGGCGAAGCAGGTCCAGTCTCCACTCCAGATTCTCCTTGGATCTCTTCAGGATCTTCTTCCTCTTCTGGATTAGGAGGTGGAGCTGCTACAACTTCTAGTTGATTCTCTAGGTCAAGCATACATTGATCATTATGCTGCAACAAGAAATTCTGTTCATGAATGACTTCACTCAATTCTTGTATTGTTGTTTTATCCTTTCTTCTTTTCTTCTTAAGCCGGGCTATTGTTGCTCGAGCTTCCTTCAGCTCTTGGGCGACAACTCCTGCACCATTAACTTGTTGTCTGTAAATTTGGTGCCTATAGAACATGCTTTCCCCAACCACCGCTTGATAGGTGTCAAACATAGCTTTGGAGAAACGGACTGAGGTGTCAAGTTCAGGGCTATAGTGATCGCTCTGAGCGGAAAGAAAAGCTTCGCGCTCCATCCCATGTCCGGAATGCTGCTTAGGCAAAGGAATCACCTTGGCTGCAGTGCTATTTACTAAATCGGCATGCTTTTCACAAAAAGTTGTGAGTGCTTCCGACGCAGCCTTTTGCACGGTGCCAGCCAATTTCCACCCTTGTGCCTTGACCTCCCACTCTTCCCAAGTAGGATGTGTCGGACACACGGGGATCTTTACATTCACTTCCCAACGAAGCAGTTGGCCTGATGTCATGAGCTCACGTGCCGAGTACTCGGAATACAATGTGTACCCAAGGTATTTTAGGGTGTCCCACAAAAGTGCAGGAAAACCACCCGCCTCGAGGCAGTTCAAGTGAGTCCACGCCTGCGCGTCAACGTTCATGGATCCGGAGGCAGACATCTGGAATAAGTGACAAATGTCAAAACCCGACACGAACACGTGCACAAAGATAAGTTCTCGCGGTTATAAAGAACGTTGCATACACAGACCGCTACTAAGGGTTGCGAATCTTCCACAAGGTTTCGGCGAGCGAAAGGAAGAGGCAGCCATTCGCACGAGGTGCGAGAATATGCCGGACTCGAAACGAGTACGCATAACATCATGGCGTAAGTTCGGAGGTCGTGAATCAAAAGTTCGTAACTCTGAACCTATGAACCCAAAATCACCAAATTTTGGTAGAAACTCAGTGGTATTACGATACACCTTTTTGATATTCAAGGGTAGACCTAGATTGGATCGGAACATGATCGAAAATTTTCATTTGCAGAGGGATGCTGCTCTGAAAAACAGCAGGATAGAGACTCACTAAACCGAGAATAACTTTCTGTAGAAAATTACTAAAATCCTGAAAAATTCACAGTATATGCTCAACTTGATAAGGAACAACTTTCCTAAAGGATGTCTAGTCAGATTCTCTACTGATTTGGCTATAAAAATTGAGAAATGACAGAGACAGAATCTGCCAGAATTTTCGTAACTTCAAAAGAGAGGAAAACCTTATCTAAGATCAAGCAATCTCCCTAGAACAATTACTCCAACCAAGTGAGGGTAAATTTTAGGTTCATCAAGATTTTAATTATGCATGCACACGTATTAAACGTCCTCACACAATGGATTCGAAAAGACGTAATTAGTGCCGGTGGCAAGCTTATAATCGGCTCTCATTATAATAACTAGTCGGAGCTATTCGATTCACACTTAACGACTTACGAACGTGGTTAGTGTACCTGCAGAAAACGAACCTTTCGCGCCGGCACGTCACGAAAGCGTCCACATACAGTACCGTTCACTTATAGAAACGGTATCCATGCGTCAAGCCGCTGCATGGACAGCGTCCAACCTCGGACACCCTCCGTTTGAATGGAGTGTATCCTTGTCTCGCATGATCGACATGCAGAATGCACACGTATGAAACATGTGGCGACACAACAACACATATCTGGATGCGAAGATGGGACCCGTGAATGGATCACTCCATCAACCCTCGCAATTCTCGTGATGCGGAACAGCTTACGTATGAAACAGGTGGCTCATCTAGTTGGTTGTGCAATAAAGTAAGTCTCACATAAAGTAAGGTGCTGGAGGTTAGCCAAATAAACCATAGATTCTTATGCCACTTTAAAGAATCCAAAATTTCCTCTAGGGCCTCTCGATCTAGATCATTCCTTAACGATCCAACAAATTTTTCAAAATCCAACCAATCTTGGCAAGTTTTATTGTAAATCATGTGATTAGTATTAATCCAATAACTATGGTGCATACAGTCGCTCTGATACCAGCTGTGACAACCCCACCCGAGATAAATCCGTACTATCGCCTAAACCACTCCATTTGGTCATTAAGCGATAATAAAGAACCATCCCGTTGAGTGTTGTCAGGTTTACACCCGGTAAATCACTTGGAACACAGAGAGGATCGAACGTATGCATTAAACTCCCACGAAGGAGAGTCCAGAGTGCCTTATATATTAATACCAATCTCCCCGTAGGGTCCAATTATTACAAACCATTGTTCTTGACATAAAAGTAAATCATTCAGAGTTTTATTAAAACAGCGAAAGTAGTAATAACGATACGTTATGACATCACCAGAGGCTATCTGTGATGCCATTATTCAGCGTCCTCATCCAGCTATTCCAGCTCCCAGCCGGGTGGAATCTCACCAGGCCAAACAACTTCACCTGAAAACAAGAGTTGTAGTAAGACTGAGTATACTAATACTCAGCAAGACTTACCCGACAAAGTTACCTCTAGGCATGTCGGCTTTTGGCTGGTGGGTTTGTTTTGCCAAAAAGCAACTAGGATCATGGAGCCTTACTTTCAATATTTTAGCTCAATTTCTAGTGAGATTATCATTACTGTGATGAGCAACAAATACAATCAAGGATTGTGCAATACAATTAATTTACGAAGGAGATTTCATATAGTTCCATCATTAAGGGATATCATGGCCAGCTGATTAAACAATCTCGGATAACGGTGAGAGGCCGACAATCGATCGATTTATAACCCTTGCAAGGTAAACCTAAACACACGGAGCGGTGCCCCACAGAGCTAACACCGACCAAATAGTTCCCAAAAATCCTCGGGTTGGGATGATAGCCTACAGTCTCGGGTACAAGGCCATCTGGAATGCCCCACTTAGTACATCCAGCCTCACACAAGTACCCTCCTCCGGGTTGCAAGCCAGGCAGGAGACGAATCGGGAGTAGTAGTAGTAAAATCCCGTACCGTCTCATTATGGTACTAGGCTTACCGGTCCCATTATCGACAAGTGTTTAGTACATTCAAAAGCTTAGCCCACGAAGCCACTGGTCCGGAGCCCAAATCCCATGCTCTTACCACATGAGCAATCCATTTATACATACGGGGGGTGATTCCAAAAGGAAATCCTATTCTCGCGAGTGACAAACATCACTCGACTTTTACCGGGTCCTTAGAGCATAGCATCTAACGACATAGCATAGTAGTAAAAGAACATAGGCACCTAGGGATCATGCAACTAGGGTTTCATTCAATTCCTGAACGTAAATGCACATAGAATAACAATGATAGTTGCATAAATTTAAATAAACATGGGTTAATGGTAAAACCGGGGCTTGCCTTCGCTAGCACAAGCAGTTAGACACACTTCTGGGCTTTGGCCCGGGTCTTGCTCTATGGCGACATAGTGCACGTCTCCTCCAGACCCTCGTTCACGTCCTCTAGCACGAGCGTGTAACTACCGTCGGGAACTTCTACACGGAGGATGCAAATGCAAGACTTAAGTGACAATTTGGATTTAATCAGTTTCAAACAACTTATGACAACCAAGAGGTGCATGATTGAACACATTCAGCTAGATAATAATACATTCAGCATACTCTTCCTATAAAGGAACAATATGCAATGTTTTCTTATCTAGACTTTTTAATAGTGACTGTGTACATATATATATAAATAAATTAATGTAATTCACATAATAAACAGTAGCAACAGCTACCAGTGACATAGGGTTGGTCATATTCACCTTAAGAAAAGTATTTAAATATTTACTTATTTAAAGTAAACACGAAAAGACTATATGACACTCTCATGATGGTGAATACATGCGCATCTATAGCAGAATATTACATTTAATTGCCAACAGCAAGGAAATTTACTTTTGATACCACCATTTTACTTCCCTAGCTCATTCCCTTAACTTATACACAAGGGATGCATTTTTCCTATTTTTCCCTTTACTAGATTAATCTGATTTGCACTCTTTTAATCAATTAAAACCAGATCAAACTAATCCAGCAGCACCCACTGGTCCTAATGACCAGGAGCACTTCCTTGGATAGCAAAAGACTAGCCTTTGCACCACTGAAATTAATTACACAAATTAAAGGCATCACTAGTTAGCATATAAGGGAATAAAGCATATTAAAATAAATATGATAGAAAAGAGTCCCGACTTTCTCCTACACATACTCTGGTCCAAAACAAGCTTAAAGAACTAACAAACACACATATAGCCCTTATGAAACATGCTACACATATTTATGATTAAAAACAAGCTTAAATGAGGAAATAACATTTCTAACAGAGATAAAATCATGGTAAATTCACCAAGAATGTATGATGGTATAACAAGACAGTAGCCATAAATTGGGCTAAAAAATAATTATATTTTGAGCAACAAAAATTACCTAGGCAGATTTAACAATATCGCTAAATAATTTTTAGAAAAAGATTTCTTCCATAACTTTGTGCAATGTTTTGCACAGAACCTAGACATGCTAGTACTCACAACATATACAAAACTCAGCTCAAGATCAGTTGTAGATTTTACATAATCACAGATCTAGGTATTTTACAATTTTATTTTTCAAGCAAAAACTATAGCTCAAGAGCATATACACACTTAGACAAAGTTGTGGGTCTTGTTACACTGAGCACAGCAAAATTGGGTTTGATATTTTTGAATTTTTGTACGATTTGATAAGCATTTTACAAATTTCAGCTCAAACATCCAAAAGTATAAGAATCTTTTAGCACTCGGGTCCCTGGAAGTTTTTGAACCTTCACAACGATGCCCTTGCCATTAACATCTAGACCCTTGAGTACAAAAGGCCCTCGCAGATGTGCCCTCGGCGGCGGGGCTGAGCTCGCCGGCGGCGAGGTGGAGCACGGGGTGGCAAACAAACGACGGGGGAATGCGATTGGGCTCACCACGGAGTGATTGGCGTTGGTAGCTCGGCCGGAGGGGTCGCCGGCGAGCGGCGGCGGCGGCATAGGGGCACCCGGCCGCGGCGGCGCGAAGTACGGCAAGGGGAAGAGCTCGGCTGAACAATGTGCGGCGTACGGGGCTAAAGTGCGACCTAGGGGAGGTGCTACGAGTACCCATTGGCTTGGAGTGCAGGCGGAGGCACGGGCTCGGCAGGGACTGCCCGGCGGCGGCCGCGGGAGCTCGAATTCCGGCGAGCAAGCAGCTCGGCCTGAGCAACACGCGCAAGGGAGAGCTACTGGGACCCTAGTGGAGTTAGAAGCAGCACACGTTTGCGAAGAAAGGCAGTCGGAGGTGGAGTTCACCGTGAGCGCCACTGGCGGCGGCAATGGCGGCTCTGTGTGCGGCAAGGCGCGCGGCGGCGAGGTCAGCTCCTTTATAGGCGCGCGTGCCTTATGGAGGGGGTCACGGGAGTCGTCGCCCAGCGGGTTGCGGCATGGGACAAGGGCGGTGTGAGTGGCGACGGCCAATAGCCGGCCGGGGCGGCGGCGCGCGCATACGGCGGCGACGCCGTTGGTTGGCCGGTGCGGCGGGCATGAGCACATGGTGCACCGGGAGAGGGTCCGGACGGCGGTTCGACGCGGGCGGCCCCACGGCACCCGGACCGGTGGGTGGTAGGTCGCCTCGGCGTTCGGGCCCATGGGGTGGGGTTCGCGGTGGGCGCGCGCGCGGCGTGCGCTCCGGCGTCGGTGGCCAGTGCCCGAGAGCACCCTGTTTCAGCGAACCCACTTCAAGTAGCCTTGTTTGACCGTGATTTACACGCGTTTTTGCAACTAAAGTGTGCCAAGCGATCAACAACAAAGTTTTAGATCTCCTATTCCTCTACCACTTTCACAAAAGGTGTATGGCCTTTTTCTCAACCATTTTTGCACAAATGAGATGCCATGATGCAGAAATTCTCGGCTCCAGTGAATAGTGCCTACCGGCGTGGACTTGCATCTTTCACCAATTTGCACTTTAAACCAGCAATGCCACCCAACATGAAAATTGTGTCCCTCGACAAAATACACAACTTTTGTATTGGGAGAATTTGAAGTGTTTAGGTGAAATTTGGAGAACGCGGCAAAAGTACCGGCTGACATTGGGGTCAAGGGGGTGTTCAAGGGGTTTGACCAGGGTTTTGACCAAACCTTGACCATGGGTTGTCCAAAAGGGGTCATTAGGGTTTGTCGGTGATGTTTTCGAGGTGATGGCCCAGGTTGACCGTCGTTTGACCAAATTCAACACTGTTGACCGGATGATTAGGGTTAAATTCTCCGGCTGAAAATCTGGGGCGTCACACGTACCAACCCAATTAGTAAAGTATAAGCATCATAAATAATGAATAAGACAACAATTTAACATTAGATTCCATAATTTAACCATGTGAGGGTCCAGGCCGCTGTTGACCGTGAGCACGGCTAACTAGTTAGTTTGACACTCTGCAGAGTTTGTACACTTTCACCACAAGCAGCGTAAAAGCTCCGAAGAAATTTGAACCCAACCATGCGGTGTTTGCAAGGCACCATACCACACTACCGAGGTGTGATTGCATAGGGACACTACATGGCCTTTACAAATGTTCCCTAGCAAGTTTTGACCCACAAGGTCCGGATCGGTTAGCAAGGTATAAAGTCCCCTAGCAGGTCGATACCCCACCATAAAAGAATAACTCACCCAGCCCCCTGCTAGAGCGAGTCTATACCCCACAGTACCGCCGATCCCTTATCCTTATCAGGTAAGACTATCCCAAGCTAAAGTTCCTAATTATTCAGCCAAGACCATTGCCCGTTAGTTCTTGTGGTTGTATTGTTTTCCTGGGTGGTTCTCCAGGTTCCGATAAACATTATCAAGTGATCTTGTAAAGTAAAACAACATAAAGCGTAACATAGAATGTAAAAGTATCCAAGTTGATTAATGCCACCCCAGTTAACCATGCTAAGCCCTAGCTGCCATCAAGATTAACTTAATTAACCCGGTTACAAGGCAAAGGTTGTAAGAGACTAGGTATGATCCTTAATAGGTTCCCGTCAAGGTTAATGCAAGCAAGAAAAGTAAATACAGTGAATTAAATGCATGTTATGTAGGAAAAGTGGGCATGCATCAAGGAAGACTTGCTTTCAACAGAACTCGGCTGCTCAAACTCTGGCGCGCCTTGATCTTCAAATCCTTCGAACGCTTCACTCTCTATGTTCCACAGTCATCACATACAAGCAAACAATAAGAGTAAATAAGAAACAATCACCAAATAGTATTAACAGAACAAAACAGGGGCATAAAACTATTCTACTCTTCGACACGATCGCGTAGACGATCGCGTGGACATAAAGAACACTAAAAACGGAGCTAAAACGACCAAGTTACGCTTAATTGAAGGTGCAAGGACTAAACTGCAAAGAATCCTAAAGAATTTGGGCTTAAACGTAACAAAAGGACCTAACTATAAAGAACTTAATACTGCGGAAGGGTATTTTTGTGAAATCCGGAAAGTACAGGGGGTTTTCTTCAAAAGCGTGGGGTCATGCCGGTTTGACCCGGGCTGGCTCGATCTGATCCGTTGGATCTAGATCCAACGGCTGCTGGCGGCGGCCGGGTTAAGCAACGGCGGCGGTTTGATTAGGGGGGTTAGATCCTGATCTAACGGTGCAGGACGCACGCGTGCGCGCAAGCGGCGGCGGGTGACGACGAGCGGCGGCGGTCGGCGGTCGGCGGTGAACGGCGGCGCTCTCGCCGGTGAAACCCGATCTAGGGTTCCCGGGCACGAATTTGCACGCGGTTCACACCTATGCGCGGTGGCGAAGCAACGAACCTATCTAGGGCGGCGCAACCAGCTGAGACGCGATGGCGGCAGTGCACGACGCGGCGGGGCGGCGGCGCAACTTCGGCGAGCGCGCGCGGTCGGCACAAGGCTCGGGTTTGAAAACGGGTGGCGCCCGCGTCCTCCTCACCTTCAAGCGAGGCTCGGGTCGGCTTCTCGTCGGCGGCGCGGCAACAGCGGCGAAGAACGGCGGCGGCGGCGTGGGTTAGGGTTTCGGCGAGGTGCGGAGCAAGCAAGGGCGGCGGCGATGGCTCGGGTAGGGAACCCTAGGGGTGCGGTGCGGCTTTAAATAGGCTGGAAGGCCGCCCTAGTCGTGCGGGCCAAGCAAGCAGGCGGGCGCACCGCGGCGGGTCGGACTCAGCCTCGAGTCCGGTCGGGACACGGCGCTAGGAAGGGGATGACAAGTGGTCCCCACCTGTCATCTGTTGCGGGCGCGGGGTGGAGGTGAAGCGGGCTAGCGGCGGCGGTGTGGGCCGGAAAGGACAAGCTGGGCCGCGGCTAAGGAGCTGGACCGAGACGGCTCTGCGGGCTGAGGCCAAAACTTGAAGCAAGGGGCGCCGGCGGACTACTGCTGTTATGCTGGGCTAGAAAACAAAAGGACCAAGAGTAGAAGTTTTACAATTTTGAAAAGACTTCAAACAATTGAATTCAAACAACCAAAAGAAATGCACCAGCATGAATGCAACAAATAAATCCTATAGTTCATATATTTTATTTTAGAAAAAAATTAAATGCCTAAAAGAAATTAAAAGCAACCTTATATTCCCTAAGAGCAATAAAAGTGTTTCTAATCAATTTTAATAAAAGCTAAAATTTGCAAAAATTAGGGTGTTACACTTGTCCTATAGAACTATTGATTGTCATAAATAATACTTGATGGTAGACAATAATATGTATTTGAAAAATCTTACTTAGCGATACCATGTAGAAGCTCAACAGTTTTTCACAGATCTTCAGTGAACAAGATTTTCAAACTTAGCGATACCATGGTAGTGTATTTTTTTATGGATAGGAGGGACATAGGTTGCAACAAAGTTATCTATGATAGTGTGTTTAGCATTGTTCTTAAAAAAACTCGGCCGGTGAGAGAAAGATCGCCCCCACGGTATTAACTAAGAAGAAGCCTCGGCTTCCCCGACCGAGAAAATCCCCGAACCCTGGCCCCGTCCTGACACTAGGAGTCGTAACCCGTGGGAAACTACCTACCTGGGCCATAAACAGTGCTTTGGCACACAGGGCCAGCGATGGGATTTTTTTTACCCACATGCGGAAATTCGCCCCACCTAGGGTTCGAACTCAAAACCTGTGGGGTGCCACTGGAGTGCTTTGACCAACTGGTCTAGCACCCTTTGGCTTTAGCATTGTTCTTCACAGGCCGGTCAGATAGAAACTATCCAAATGGTTGAGGATACCTTGGCTTGGACATGAGCTCTTGATGCCTCCTTTTCCTCCTAGCAGGATTAGGGATGGATTCGGATGTCTGGAAATCCGAATTATCCATATTCGTATCCACTAAAAACGTTAATATGGATATCCGTATTCGTATTCGTTTTTAATATGGATGTCAGATGGATGTATTCAAATCCGATTTTCAATATTATCCGAATTCGACATTATCCGAAATATCCGACAAAAATCCAACATATCCGACATTATTCGTATCCACAAAAATAAAGTACTATAGAAAACATCTAAAATTTATTTATATTACTAAATACTAAATTACAAATTATGTTAATTTTAATATTGCTAGTAAAATAATCATTTACACCATTTTAACTATTGAAAATTATATATATGACAACTAACTAATTATGCTAACCTAATATTACTAAATTATATAATGATATTTTTAATTAATTTTGACGTGTCTAATCATAGTAATTTTAAATGCATTATATTATTTAGCAAATAAATAAATTATATTTAAATGTATTTATGTACTTATTTTTACTTATAAAAGATGTTTATATAGTTACAAAATTACTTATTTTATATTTATTGTCATATATTAATTAATTAACTAATTAATATGTTATTTGCAATAAGATATCTATTATGTATAACGATCAAAATTTACTCTCTACTTGTAATATGATTTGATCAATTATAAAACCATCGACAAAAGAAATTGATACTCATTATGACTTTGTAAATCGAGTAAGTATTCGAATGTGAATCCGAATTCGAAATATCCGTTTTGTATTCGTATTCGATAATATTCGAATTCGTATCCGAATTCGAAATAAAATGTGGTAAATAGTGACATCCGAATTCGTATCCGTGCGTATCCGATCCGAATCCATCCCTAAGCAGGATAGACCTTATAATGAAGGGATCACGCATGCTCTATATTTGCAAGGAAGTAAGCTAGCTCTGTCTGAAATCAACTAATCATCTTGGTTGTTGGGCTACAGTACATATACGAGTTCAAGAGAGGTGCTCCTAGATACAACCATGGCAGTATCTAATATATAGCATGTAAACTATTGTAATATAATGAGTGCATTCAAAAGGTGTGTGTGTGTGTATATAGCCCACCACAAAATTGGTTTATGCAGACCGCCTATGAGGGCCCTCCCTTGAAATAAAGTCTTTGACCTTCTGGAAATATATGTACCTAGGACATCCCCTGAATGCTTTATTTTGCTTGTTATAAACATCATTAAGCCTCTACAAGACAACTATTGAGTATTTATGATAGCTCAAAGTTGAGTAACCAAATGATTTTTGGTACTTTTGAGCTTGTTTTAGCTTCATGGATTTGAGCCTTTTTGCGTAATTGAGTGAAAGTAGCTTTGTTCTGTGAATTTAGGTATGAGACCTCTAGCAAGGAATCGTAATGTCCATTATACTAACTAGCACATATGCGTAGGTTGTCCATGGTCACTTTGAAGGAACCGATAGGCCGATGGTTAAGGTTTGTGCTGTTTTTGTCCGCTGCTTGATTAATTAAATGTGGTTAAAATCTCGTAACACGAGCTGACGGATCGCTGTTTGGGTTTGCATTTTCCATTACTTGCCGGTGGAAGAGCACGTGCTTGTAGTTATTAGGTCTATACGGCTAGAATTATTGATCCCCCAAACTATATCTCCACGGTAAGCACAGTTTTAATTCAGAACTTACATGACACGGCTATATTGCGATGCCTACCAAGTGGACCAAAGCTTGCAGAACTCCTTGCATCGACACCGCCTAGCACTCTGTTCTCAAACAGTGGAAGAACCACCTGAATGAGTTCACGAGTAAGGCATCCAGCCTTCAGAAGTTCAGAGTAAGCACCTTGCGCTCACTTCAGCTCAGTGTGTGTCTAGACAAGAACGTCCAGACTCCAGAAGAACGTACAAACTTAGACAGTAGCTCTAGAGGCTGACCACGGCATATCATAGTGGTGGATATATAGCTGTGCGTCAGTAGCGGGTAAGCGCCGCTCAATCGCAGGAGCCGCCACTGGTGCCGGCACTCGCAAAGACCAAGATAGAATCTGGTCAACCAAAATATTTGGACGCTGAGCTCCTGATGCCTCCTTTTCATACTAGCGAGATAAAGCTTATATTATAGTATGGTTAAAAACAGAGATCATGCCTGCTCTGTGTTTGCAAAGAAGCAAGCTCTACCCGAAACTAACAAATAAACTTGGTGGTGCAGCACAGGTGCACCTAAAAGCATCCATGACCACATACTTTGTTGGTATCTACCACATAGCATGTAAACTGTTGTAATGTAATGAGTAAATTGTCACACCCGGATTTATTGTCAAATCCGAATGCATAAAATACATGTGTACCAGGATCAAGTTACACACATGCATCGACTCAGTGAATACCAAAGACAGTGCCAAAAGCGTAAGAGAATATTAAAACATTATTACATGACCCAATGTCTAAAAAACGTAACAAAAGCGAGTACTAGCTGCGGAAAGGGACGTCTCCGCAGGCAGCTGACTGGTGGCAGGCTCGCCTAGAAACTATCGAACTCTCCAGGAAAATCTTCAAAGCGTCCATCTGAGTAGCAACCGGGTTGTGTAGATGCAATATAAAAAACAACAAGCATGAGCACATGTCGTACTCAACAAGGGAAAACTCTATAACAACATGCAAAGGCTTTATGGTGGAAGCTTGAGCTTGCATAGCATGTCAGCATTTTAGTTGGTCAAATTTTATTAAGCAAACTGATTTACTAGCAAATATAAGTTTATACCAACCCAGAGATTAACATAAGCATCATCGACAAGAATGAAAGAGAATGCAACAAGTTTAATCCATCTTGGTGGTGCAGCACAGGTGCACCTAAAAGCATCCATGACCACATACTTTGTTGGTATTTGCCATATAGCATGTAAACTGTTGTAATATACTCATGAGACCATAAACGATCCCCAAACTTCTTTCGATGAGGAGCTCTTTTTTTTGCGAATTACACAATACATCGTTGACACTCACAACACACGTGCACTCATCCTTATGAATACACGCACGCAAACCCTACGCCTAGGAGCATAATCGAAGACTGTGCCAGCAAATCCTCAAGATTGACGAAGTCACCACAGGCGCCTCGCTGTCGACGGGAACGTCGCCTACCACTGAAAGCGCAAACGCCGTTAAATTCTGAGAAATTCGCTCCCACGGGAGTCGAACCCAGGACCTGAGGTGCTACCGGGGCTCTTGTAACCACTAGGCTACAAATCCTTTCGCTTCGATGAGGAGCTTCATGAGACCATGAGAGAGGGGATCACAAATGTGGGACCCACCATGTGCGGACGGGGTGGCTCTGCCGGGCAGAGGCGCGGGGTGGGGCGACACAGACATTAGGGTCTTTCTAGAGTGGTATAGGTATATCTGCTGGCAATTTTTGTTATGGTACCATTAGCTGTTTATATATTCATATGCTCAAAGTTCAAGAATTGAAGAAAACATGTGACAAAATATATAAATGGAAAAACTTCCAATATATATAGAAAATACATTCACCGGGACCTGGACCTTTTATTTGCCACGGTCATGTATATGCTATTTATGGGAATAGCACATAGTGGTAATTGGGATTTTTTTGTTTTGTTCATCTAAAACTCCTGAACTAACAAACAACCAGTTTTTGTTCATAAAAAATGATTGAATCATTTGTATCTATACACTAACAGAGGGATTGCCGGGCGTCTACAGCGCACGATAAAGGCGATAAAATGCACGGCAAAAGGCACACGGCAGCAAATTGCACGGTAAAGACACTTTGCCGTGCGCTTTTCATCGTCACACATGGCAAAGCTTTGTCGTGCGCCAAAATGGACGCAAGGCAAAGAATTTTGAAATCCATTAAAAAGTGCCGTGCGCCGAAATTGACGCACGACAAACATTACAGAAAAATAAAAAAAACAAAGGCCACATCTTCCCGTAGTCCCGCCGCCACCAGCTGCTCCGGCCATCCAATCATTACAGAAAAAATAAAAAACAAAGGCCAGAGGCCTCCCGGTCGCCGCCCCCACCAGTTGCTCCAGCCATTCGCCGGGGACGGGGAGGGGCCGGCCGCGCCAACCTCCATAGCTCCTCGCCCGGATCCGCCACCACCTGTACAGGAACATGGAGATCAGAGAAGAAAACATCTGGGCGCCGAGGAGGTAAGAGGGAACGACGAACCTTGACTGGATCTTGGAGAGGGAGGGCCGGAGAAGGCGATGCAGTGCCTAATCCGCTACCGCGGCCAGGAGCTGGGGCCATCGCGCCCAAGCGGCCCGGGCCGCCGGCCGCCGCGGGCTCCTCCACCGGCGCGCCTAGGGGCCGGGGGCCGCCGGCCGACGCGGCCTCCTCCGCCGGCCACAGCGCTCTCCTCCGCCGGTGCGGCCACCGTGAACAGCTTGTCCACCACCGCCGGATTCGGCTCCTCCGTCGACGACGGTAGGGGAGGGACAGGAGGGCGGGTCGACGCTTCCTCCACCGCCGGATCCAAGCCAGATCTAGGAGGGGGCGGGGGCGCAAGGAGAGGAGGAACTGGGATAGGAGGAGCGACAGGGAGGGGGGTGGAGGGCCGCCGGCGCGAGGGAGGGACCTGCGGGCGGGCCGCCGGCGACGGGAGGGGAGGGCGAGCCGCCGGCCGGGCGGGATCTAGGGAGGGGGGCGGGGCGCAGGGAGAGGACCGACCGGGGGTAGGGGGAGCGGCCATGAGGGGAGGTGGAGGGCCGCCGGCGACGGGAGGGACCTCCGGCCGAGCCGCCGGCGACGGGAGGGGGAGGGGCGGGCCGCCGACAGGTGCGGGATCTTGGAGGGGGGCGGGGGCGCATGCACGGGGAGGGGAGCGGCGAGGTTAGGGCGGGGGGTTGGGAGGGGGAGTGGGAGGGTGAGAAATTAGGGTTACGCTATATATACGAGGAATGAATCGCCCCCGCCGTCGGATGCCGCGGACGGCCGTGATCGAGGGGGGGGGGGGTGGGTGCTATGGCCTGCGGGTGGGGCTGGGCGGGGCCGCGGCCGCTTGGAGGCCCTTTGCCGTGCGTGGACCTACAAGGCACGACAAAGGTGATTTTTTGCCGTGCGCCTGGACAAAGATGCACGCCCGTGCGGTTTTTAATATTGCGCACGGCAAACAAGTTCATAGAAATGCAAGCATGATCGATGTTCCTCAAATACAATTTGTGCCCCGCCTGAAAGGCTGAGCACGTACGGCATCTCTTGTCGTGGTATTGACATGAGTTCCTGCTGCCTCCTTTTCCCGCTAGTAATAAGATAAATGTCATGGAGAAAATAGGATCATGCATTAAAATGAATTGTTCAATAATGATCTATGTTTGATTAGATGAAAGCTCAGTATGAAACTGACAAATCAACTTGGGGGTAATAGGCCTACATCCTGCAGACATGCTCCTAAAACCCGTGTATGAGTTCTGTATGTATAGGTCCATTGCACTAATGTATATGTTCAAAAGGTATTCTTTTCACCACATAATTATTGACCAACCTCACATAGTTACACGGGCCCTACCTTGGAAGAATGAAGTCATTTCTTAATATACTTAGTGATATGTGTCGCCTAGGACACCGTTTGGAAGCTTCCTTTTGCTATATATGGAACTATAATGGTTGTCATAAATCTTATGAATAATGCTGGACACTACTTTGTTAACTCTCGTTCGGGCAGACACTACCGGAAATTCCTACTATGCCGCGAGGAAGGGTGTTTGCCGCGAGCCAAAAACCGTGCTCACGGCAAAGACCCCTTGCCGCGAGCCTTCAAAAAAACTCACGGCAAACACACGGCTCGCGGAAAAAACGGCTTAGCCGAGAGCGGCTCACGACAAAGAGCTACTTTGCCGTGAGCCGCTCACGGCAAAGAGGTATTTTGTCGTGAGCCTTTTTTATGCCTTGCGACAAAATGAGATTTGTATAAATTCAAATCAAATTTTGAAGAAGTAAATTAATTCAAATAAAAAATTAACTTTCAATTACAAAGTTTCATTACTTCTAAGTATGAACAACTTCTATTAGGGTCATTTATTCATTTGACAAAGTTGAAATAATTTTGTTCACAAATCCTATATCTCTTATATAGTTTCATGACCAAAATAAAATTTGTCGGTCTTGAGAACTTATGTAACTTTGTAGTTCAACCATTTCTAATTTGAATTACTTTCGTCAACGAAAAACCAAGTTGATAGTGTTAAATTTGAAATTCAAATTTTGTAAACTACCTCGAATGAAGAAACTCGCAATATAAAAGTTGTGTATCTCAAAAAGTTATGAAACTTTGCATTTGACAAAGTTTTCATTTGAAGTCATTTGTTATTTTTAACTAATTAATTGCATTTGATGCATTTATTTTAAAAAATGTCCCTTTCATGTGGGCCCTAATGGGAGCTCACGACAAAGGTTAATTGGGCCAGCTGAGCCATTTAACCCGCCGACACCTCCCCACAGAAACCCTAGCACTACAAAAGGCCCCCACCCATCCCGTCTCGCCTCCGTCACCCTCTCCTAAACTCCGCCGCTGCCTCCTCTCTCTTCTGGCTCCCTCCCTCTCCTCAGATCCGCCTCCCTCACGCTCTCTTCCGCCTCCTCTTCCCCCACGGTGACATCGACCTCCCTGGCGCTCGCTCCCCGCCACGATGACCTTCTCCTCCCCCACAGCGATAGCGACATCCCCAGTGCCTCCCCCTCCGCTCGCTGCCCTTCCTCTCCCCCTCCACTCGCTGCCTCTCGGCCTGGCAGAGATGAACGGTGGTGGGGTGAGGTGTGGAGACAGCCAGTGGTGAGATACATGGCGGGTGTGCCTTCTCCCCCACGGTCAACGACGAGATCCAGCGGCGCGCTCCTCTGCCACGGCCGACGACGAGATCCGGCGGAGCTCCCCTCCCCAATGGCCGACGAGGAGATCCAACGGCACGCCCCCTCCACCACAACCGACGACGACATCCGGCGGTGTGCCCCCTACCCCACCAGCGATGACGACATCCGACGGCACGCCCCCTCCCCCACGACCGACGACGAGATCCGGCGTCTCCTTCCTCCCCGATGCGATATCCGGCGGTGCCTCGGCAAGATCCGGCGGTGAGGAGGGCATGGCGGGAGACACGGCGGCGTGATGGGCCCTATAGGGGATTTAGGATTTTTTTTTGCCGTGAGTGTTGCTTTAAACTCACAGCAAGCCCCCTTTGCCGTCGAAACTTTTCCGTGAGCGGTATGCCGGTGGCTATTCACGGTAAAGCCTTTGCCGTGAGTGAACCGGCCTTTGCCGTGAGGAACCGGCTCACGGCAAAGATGCCCGATTCCGGTAGTGAGAGCTAGTCAAGCGTAAGTTTCCAGTGCCTCCCTTTCCAACCTAATTCTACAACCATAAATGCCCTTTGTTGTTCACACACATTCTCTCTCTCTTTGGAAAGTAAATTTATTTTTTCTTTGATCATCATTGAAATTACAGTTTGAATTTTTATATAATAAAAGTTTACAAATGATTGATTTCTTGAAGACCCCTATCAGCTTTATGCCACAGTGCACCGTTCGGCTGGCTGGTGGTTGGTGCTGATTTGTTCTAAGAGAAAAGTACTACTGGATAGCGGTGGATAAGCCTGATGATATGCCATTTTATTTTCTAATATCAAATTGTAAATGGAGATAGCTGTGAATAATTGCTTGAGATTAACGTAATAGAATCGGAACTGGTCATGGGTATTGCTTTTCCAGGCTATAGTGCATTATATTATCTTTACTCATTATAATTTCACTAGCGCTCACATGGCACAACAATGACCGGTAGCTACAAGTGAACCAGAAACCCCAATAACCTCCACAACCACTCAGCTTGCTTCCGCAACATCCGATGCCTCCCTCCTTTTCCTATCTCATACATAACGCAAATAGATCATAGCATCTATTGTTCATAGTTTCCTCTTCCTTTTCTTTGCCATCACTCCCGGAAACAACTTGAGTTGGTTGAGACTCGGATGCAAAACATAAATGTACACTACGGTCAGCAAGTTGTCTCATATAAAGTCTACATAAATGGTACTCTCTCCGTCTCAGATTATAGCTATGTTTAGCTTTTTTAAAGTCGAATATTTTCAACTTTGACCAACAATAAGTCTTATAGTAATTTATTTTAAATATAAAAGATTACATATTTTGATAGTTGGTTTCATGATATGCTAAAAGATATATGGCCCACCGCCTATATAATTGATTGGTCAAGATTAGGAGGCCCTGCACTTATTTCAAATGAAGTCATGTCCATATATGTTGGTGACATGTGGCTGAGACTGCTTCTTTGATTTATTTTGCTTTTGCCAAATATCCTGAAGGCTCGACAATAAAAAAAATGCAAGACTAAATGATGATCCACTATAGAATCCCATATATCTAGTGTTTGCCAACCAATCATAATGGTCGCCACATTTCACCGGTGTGTGATTAGGCTAGCCTGGGATAGAGTCATAATTAATTTTAGCTCAAAATTGTATAGTATTATGTCCGGGCTCTTATTGAATCTGACCGATTCTTAAATTTGCGAGGCTATATTAAGGGCATGTCCAACCCACAGACAGCGAGTCGTCTGCAAAACCTCGAATTCAACATAATGACATATATAAAGACAATTCATACAACTCACAGACAGACGAGTCGTCTGTAAGCTGTTTAATATTTTGCATGTAGCTTAATATCATTGTGTGGTTTTTGATGGGAATAATATCAAACATAAAAAATACAACAAGTGAATTAATAAAATTAGAAGATCACAAAATAAGTGAACCAAATTCCAATAATCCTATCTCTCCCATGCGCTAGTGGCTACTGGACAGCCCTCTGTCCCTGGTCAATCTTATCTCTCCCATGTGCTTGCTAGTGTCCAGCGCGCTCCGTCTCTCTCCGGTCTCCCTTCTGCTTCGAACTTCTCACTCCGACCTCCTGCCCTCAACTAGCACGCGGTTGAGGCAACGCGAGCACCCACACGATGACAAATTTGGAAATTTGGCACCCAATAGAGCAGCCTCTCTACATTTGGCACTCAATTCGCAGCCTCTTCAAAATTTGGGGAACACGAATTCTTTCGAAAAAATCAACTCACCCCATATTTTACTATTTTCCTTGAATCTGACACTATTCTCTCATGTAACGAGACGAAAATACCCCTGGCATCTATTATTTCTTCCGTGGAGTGGTGGCTGAAATGAAATAAAAAAACACCATTGCGAGCTGCTCCTGGCCCTCCGTTTGCCCGCGGCCTAGAGGAGGCTCCTCTGTTCCACGAACCAGCCGAAGACCGAACCGCTAGCTGTGCCGCCAGTCTGCCGCCTCCGCCTCAGTCCGCCGCCACCGCCTGCGGCTGGGTGGCGTGAGGTGGTGACAGGGCGAGGTCCGGTGCGGGGAGCTCCGCCGCGTGCGGGCCGCCGCGGGCACCGCGGGGAGTGCCGCTGAGCGCGCCGTCGTGAACCTGTGCGGGCGAGGGGCGATGGGATAGGATGTAGCGGTGGCGCAAAGGAGGGTGGGGCGCGGAGGGGAAGGAAGTAGGATGAATGGGCGGTGGAGGTTTGTGGCCACCGGAGCCGGCGCTGGCGCTCTTCACCACTGACAGGAGGAAGAAGATATGGAGGTAGAAGAAGAGGGTATACTCGTCATTTCACATGAGAAAACAGAGACAAAAGCAAAGGAAACAATAAAATATGGAGTAAGTCCCATTTTTTGAAGCAATTCGTGGTCTGGGTGCCAAATTTTGAAGAGGCTGCTCTACTGGGTGCCAAATGTAGAGAGGCTGCTCTATTGGGTGCCAAATTTCCAAATTTCTCCCTACGCGACGGGGCCTCCCTCCACTTGTGCAGCACGCAGGGGTGCGCCCCCGCGGTACCTCGCGGATCTGCTTCCAATTCGTGTGTGGCTCGTTGATTCGCGAGCTCGGCCTGCTGTTTGAAGCATGGAGGATGGTCCGGGCGGTGAGCCCGCCACCCACGGTGGAGGGGTGGCGTCCCTGTCGAGCTCTGCGGGTGGATCATGACGACCTCGTGTGCGATAGCGGCGCCCCGGCGAGCTCCTCCAAGCACATCCCGACGGTCATGGAGCACGCCCGTGCGCACAGGCGGCCAACAAGCTCCGTGGGCCATGGTGCGGCGACGAGTCCGGGGGGGGGGGGGGTGGCGCTACGTCGAGCTGAGCTTGAGAGTTTTGGCGGTGAGGAGGCGCGCGGGATCCAGCGGGCAGCGGCGATAGAAGAAGAAGACGACTGCTACAACCCTGTCTCGCACGTCGGTTCGACTTTGGCGAACGGGACGGAGCCGTCGAGTCCCGAGACGACGCGGGGGGGGGGGGGGGGGGGGGGGGGCATTAGTAGGAGGTCGCGAGGGGCATTTAAGAGCCCTTTATTACCTTTAGCCCTGGGGTCTGCTTTGTTGATTACTCCTACTTGATAAGGACAAACTTTTGAATGATCAATAATCCAGAAACTTTTCCGTACCTATAGCTTGACAATGTAAGTATAATTGTGACAACCCCACCCGAGATAATTCCGTACTATCGCCTAAACCACTCCATTTGGTCATTAAGCGATAATAAAGAAGCATCCCGTTGAGTGTTGCCGGGTTTACACCCGGTAAATCACTTGGAAACACAGAGAGGATCGAACGAATGCATTAAAACTCCCACAAAGGAGAGTCCAGAGTGCCTTACAAATTAACCATCACATTCCCGTAGGGAGGGTCATTATTACAAACATAGTTCTTTCACATGAAAGTAAATGGTTCAGAGTTTATTGAAAACAGCGGAAGATAACTAAACGATACGATCACATCATACGAGGCCTGTCCATGATGCAATCACTCTTCGTCATCCACCCATTCCAGCTCCCAGCCGGGTGGAAGTTCTCCGGGCCACACATCAGATGCATTACCTGGAACAACATTTATAAAGCAAGGTTGAGTATACTAATACTCAGCAAGACTTACCCGTCTAAAAGAAAAGACTTTACCTCTAGTCATGCAAGGCTTTTGGCTAGGGGGTTTGTTTGCCAAACAGCTGCTAAGTAGTGAATCCTTACTTTCCATATTTTAGCTCAAGTTCTAGTTGATGTAATTATTACTAGATAAGCCACTATTACAACCAAAGTTGTACAAGCAATTAATCAAAGTAATAATCTTCACAAAGTTCCATCATAAAGGGATATCATTACCTACTATACGTTGCAGCTGTGCTCATAGTTATATAGGATGTCATGTGTCGACATTCTAATATGTGAAAGACTATAATTGAAATATTTAAATGACCTTGAAATTTAATAAAAAGTTTCCTTTATCAAAAAATTAACTACACCACTGTCGTTTGAGGATAATTTTGATACATCAACACAAATCTCGCGTACAAAAAGTCCACTCAATTCTGGTAAAAGAAAATATGAAACATTCTTCGGCACTTCAATAATCTCAATTTCAAATTTTTGGTTGTTTTGGATTTCTAGATACATAGTTATTATTATGCACATAGATATAATGTATGCTTAGATGCTAAATAATATCTGTGAATCATGGACACTTTTGTGGGACAAAGTCCTTTCAGAACACATGAAGTACATATGTGACACATCTTGATCATGACACATTTGGTCTGAGTCGATCACAAGATGAAAAATATGTTTCCTAAATTCCGCTCAGTGGAAGAAAGTTCAGGGAAGGGAAGTAAGCCTCCCGTCCCCCGCGTTGCTCCCCTTCGGAGTGGCACGGGTGGAAACCGAACCACCCCACGTCGGTGTTTAAACCTCTCGACCTCCATGGGAGGTACCCGCAGCAAGGTAGAAGGTGGGGATCGCCATGATCTGGAACCCGAAGGTACGCGCGAGGACACAAGACACGAGATTTATACAGGTTCGGGTAGCCGGAGTAGCTACCCTACGTCCTGTTTAGAGTAGTATTGCGCCATGCGCTTGGTGTTGTTCCCCGGAGGGATTGAGGATGTCCTCCTAGGTACCCGGCCCTCCTTTATATAGTCCAGGGGGCAGGTTCCTAGTCGATTACAAGGCAGGAGTCCTAGTAGGATTACACAGAGCGAGTCCTAGTAGGAGTACAGGGAAATTCTAGTAGGAGTCCATCTTCTACTCTTCCTCCTTCCTTGCATGAGTACCCGGGGTGTATGCCCGACAGACGGTGCACTAGGGATGCCTCTGTGGCATTTCTCGTTGTGCTGGGTCTTCTTCTCAAGTAGTGTTGTGTTGGTAATGCCACGGTGGCATGGCCGATGGAGGTTCCTTGCACGGTCGTTTATCAACGTCGCGCGGTGGTGGTGTTTGACTACGGCCGTGTAGTGGATCACTAGTGGCACCGCGGTGGTGTTCCTAGTGGTGCTGGCCGTCTCTCTGTTCCGCACTTCGGGGATGAAGCGGGGGAACCCTTCCTTCTCGGGACAACATCATTGGCGCCCCCGGTGTCATACCCTTTTTGGAGGCAATGTTGAGCTTCATCGGTGGGAGACTGCTGCTTGGGTCCTCCGGTGCTTCGGTGTTGTGCCGATTGAGAGTGCTTCCTTCCTTTCGTTCTTTGTAGGGCAAAAAAAGAGAGTAGGCAGTAGTTTCTTCTTTGAGCGGGGGAGAAGAGAAATTGGTTCTTTGCTATGTTTGGTGGCTCGTGTCGACGACGGAACAAAGTTGTGGAGACCCGGGTCGATGTTCCAATCCGACTGGACCGATCCTTTGAAGTTGTTTGAGTTGATCGTGTCGATGTCCCAATCCAACCGATGAGTTGTTGAGTTGAGCGGTGCGTGTTGAGGTCTCAATTCAACCCACCGAAGTGCCTAGTTGTATGGTCTGCGGGCCGGAGCGTTCGGGTTCTGTGCTTCACTAGTTGTGCGGTCGATCGACCAAAGTTGTATGGTTTTCGGGCCCGGTTTTCCTTATAAACTGGGTCAACTCTCTTCTTCTAATAAAAATTCGGAAAAGCATAAGCTTTCACCGTCCGTTCATAAAAAAATTCCGCTCAGTGTGTTAAATGAGAAGAGCTAGCACTATAATATCCAACATATCTATCAACGAACTCAAGGTCCACTGCTTTTGTGAAAAGGGGAGCCTATGGAGGAGGTTCATCTCTGCTTTTGTGTTGAGCAGAGCTTCAGAGAGGGTTTCCAAGCCAGCCCAGGCAAGGAGCAGAGCCTCGGTGAGGGCTTCCAAGCCTGCTCATCGATTGTGTTCCACCAAAGAGATTAGTCACAGTTTTCCAGAGAAAATCTTGCACATGAGCTCCTGATACCTCCTTTTCCTACTATCCAGATAAACCTTGTAGTAATTAGAAAAAAGGTATCATACAAGATCTATATAGGTTGGAAGAAAGCTCTTTGTGAAACTAACAAATCACCTTCTTGGTGATTGGCCTACAGAAAGCACTTGTGATGCTTAAAACCATGGACGGCAACACTCTTCATGGCACCCAAAGTATATAGCATGCAGACTGCAGGAACGCTTATGTATGTTTAAAAGGTATATCACGACATAATTGATAGACTGACCTTATGATGGTGCTTCATCGAAATAAAGTCTTTACCTAACTGCTGATATTTGGTAATGTGTAGCTGAGGACAACCACTCTGGATGCTTTCATTTGTAGTAGAACTATTAGTTGTCATAACGCATAGATGACAAAAAGGCTCAACTCAACTGAAAATCTACCTTATTAAACCTCGAGAATCACACATAATTCCTAAAATTGTTATTAAACCTCATGCTTCTAGCCACGTGAAAGGATATAATTTGGCAAGCAGCCACCGGTAGAAACAAGGGCTACTGTCCTGGTTGGGAAGGGGTACATAGGAACCTAAAGTTTCAACCGGGACTAAATTCACAAGTCACGTGATTTTTCACATGAAATATACACGTGCGCGGGGATTCGAACTCGTGACCTCCAACCTCGTGCGTAGCTTCCTCACCATCTCACCTACACAGCACATCTGACTGAGTAGAGGATGTTATCCTCTTGTAGTAACTCCTGTGAGACCCATTAGTCCTGGTTGGTAACACCACCTGTGACAAAAGGCCTCCCTTTAGTCCAAGTTGGTGTTACCAACTGTGACAGAAGGGTCACCCTCTTTGGTCTGGGTTCGTGTTACGAATCGTGACAAAAGACCCCTTTTGTCACGGTTCGTAACACGAACCTAGACTAAATGGGGGCCTTTTGTCACGGTTAGTGTCACTAACTCGGACTAAAGGGGATGAGCACTCATGACATTAATGGTCACGTCGATGAAACACCTTTAGTCTCGGCTCCAAAGTTGAACCGGGACTAAAGGAAGGCTCTCTCTCTACCAGTGAGCCTCTGCTAGGCTGCTTCATTGATGCTTTGCATTGCTGCGAACACATTTGGACTGGAATCTCATGCTTGTATCCACGTGTCAAGGATGAGATTGGGCAAGCAGAATCTGCTGGCCTGCTTTTGTATATTATCTGCTAACAAGAAGGGGAGCCAGCTCATGAAGGGCAGCCGAATTGAACCACTGTTGACGAAGCAAAATTCGCTCATCTGGCTAGCTTTTTCTTCTTCTAAAATTAAACTAGATGTCACCTCCCTGTAGTATATGCTTCATGGAATTACTCACCCAAAAATAAGAAAGGCTGCAGAAGGACAAGGATAAACCACACGCTGACATCGTTGGCACTACCTTGTTGAACGCGACGATGCAACATGACGCTTTGGCTGGCTGGGCTCTGATCATCACGGCGACAACCAAGCAAAACGTCAAAACAAGCAAAGACACCAAGCCTCGAGTAGCGGCTTGGGGTTGCGGACAAGATTTGGCAAAACTGTAGGAAAAAGTGACCTCGCATCGGCCAAAGGTATCACTGGAACGTCTCGGACGTGTCATGGATCATAGCAGCGACTACAAGTGCTTGAACAACTTGCTACTGCATGAATCAGTGTACACTGACAAATTCAGCACTTGATCCACAAGTTGCCCATGGCCATCTGATTGTCCATGCAATGTTCTAAATAGTTTTGGCCTTCTGTCAAAATAGAGGAGAAGATCATGATCAAAATCGTGATTTCGTGGATGTCTTTCTTGCTCTGAAAATTGCTCAATAATAAGCTTATATAGCAGCAAAACTGTTGGGTTTAGTCCCACATCAGAAATAGACGTGGAGGAGCATAACATAAAGGTGGCGTCCGTGCTCACCCATCAGGCTAGTATTTGGGTTGAGTTACACCCAAGTTCTTGTTGTTGTGTGGACTCCATTGGACCTAGGCTTGTTGGGGGCGCCGGCTCGTCGGTATAACTTCTTGGGTTGGATTCCGCTGCGCTCTCTAACAAGTGATGTTGGAGCTGAAGGTCAGAAAAACTTTGAAAACATCTCCGGGTCACATGGTCATGGGGGAGCTTGTGAACGTGGTTATGAGTTATGACCGGAGACTGAGCTGAGATCAATGTGTGACGGGGTAGATTGTTGAGTGTAGTTTGACATTGGAAGGCGCCTCGATGTCTGATGGAACTTGGACATGAGCTACTGATGCCTCCTTTTCCTACTAGCAAGATAAACCTGATAGACATTTAAAACAAGGGGATCATGCATGCATGCTGATCTATGTTTGAATAGAAGCAAGCTCTGTGTTAAACTAACATATCAACTTGGTGGTATGGCTACATACAAGTGCAACACATTGCTCCTGAATACTATGGCAAAAAACTTCGCTGATATCCAAATATATAGTATGGGAACGTAGTATCTCTATATGTTTATAAAAGGTATATGGCTGACGAAATAATTGATCGGCCAACATTTTGAGGGAGGTCTTTTCTGGTGCCTTATACCACCCATGAGTGGTATGAAGTATAGAAGGGGCAATTTAGTACTAGTCATGCATACCACCTCATACTACCCCTTAGTTTTACGAAGTATAAAGGGGTAATTTAGTACTACCCATGCATACCAACTCATACTACCGTTTGGTTTTACGAAGTATACAATTGATGTGAACCGTTGGATGTTTGTATACTAGTCCTTTTTTAAGAGTAGTATACCCTAGTATATGGCACCGGAAAGGAGCTCTTTTGAGGACCCTCCCTTGAAAAAATGTCATTTCCTAACTAGGGGAAAAAATGTGACTGAGGACAATCTCTAGATGCTTTCTTTTGCTATAGAAATATTGGTCATAAAAAATATCCTATCTAAGGGCTCAAACACAGACGGTAAACACTATTAAACCATGGAGAATCACACAACAAAATGACCAACATATTTCATCTGAACTGCAACCTCAAAGATGAGCAGCCAAGCAAAGTGAGATTTGATATATCCTTTTGTGCTTGCTTTGCCTCGCACATTAGGCCTTCGTTGGCATGTATCATTGTAATTATACTCTCTTGATTTTCAACTTAAGTACAATTAACAATTACTTGTGTCGTATATGATGTTATTAGTAGCTCAAATTATCCCCTGATAAATTAGAATGAAAGTTTCATGAATTTCCAGTTAGGCACCTTTTCATAAGAATATCTAAACTCAAACCACTCAGCAGAAGTTGATAGTATCTGGTTGAATGAGCTCGGCTTGCCCTCTGGCCGTACAGTGTTGTGGCAAATTCGTGGCAGATTTACGTCATGAAACTCTTGCGGACAAGAAGGCACACTTCTGCTGCAAATATGATGAGCAATGCCTGTGAACCCTTTGTCCATGATCTTGCGTTCAGCTATCCATTCTTCTTGTTCCTCTTGTAATGGATTCAGAATTAAGGTCGAGAACTTTTCGGTAAACTTGTACAATAGTTGCCAATGCCACCTATTCCTCTGTGATTCTACAACTCAAATGCACCATGGCGTTTGATCTGATCATGCCCTCCTCTGTTTTTCTGGCTATCAATGTAGCAACACAAACAGTGGTTGAGACCTGTCTGCCAAAAAAAAAAGATATGGCTTAGGGTTTGATCCTACATCTTTGGTTATCTATAAAATGGTAGAAGCTTCGAGTATGATTGCAAGGTCGATATGACTCCTATAGTTAATCATCCACCAACCATATATGTCCTTATGCAGTGTAGTGAGATATAGTGATTAGTGAATTGCATCAGTAGCTCATTCATGCAAATAAGATGACAGTTTTACTTGCTAGTAGCAGGCTGCCAGCGAACAGAAATAGTGTTTCACTTTTGCATCTTGGTCAACACAGCACAAGCTCACTTTTGCATTTTCTTATTACCCTTTTGTCTTTTCCTCATTATTTTGTGATACCTTAAGCTTAAACATTTCCTTCATCAGAGCATGGGCATAAGTTTCTAAAGCCTCCTTTTTCCTATGTGATTCTACATCCCAAAATTGATCATACCATTCCTTGTTCATATTATCCTCTATTTTTCTAGCTATCACACTTTTTTTTTAAGACATGCATAGCACATTTTTCATTAACAAGAGGAGAAATGTCTGGATACACAGTCGTTACAGAACAAAGAGGTACAAAGCACAAAGAACAAGACTAAAACTGCAATCTACGACAACTAAGCGAGCCAATCCCCACAAAGCCCGCTCGAGCCCACCTCGTCCTTCCTCCAAGATACGTGGCGCCAGCAACACCGGTTGGAGCGCAACTCTCTCATGGACACGCATGTTTTTCTCTTTCCATAACGACCATGTAAGGAATCGGATGCTCGTAGCCTAAGAGGGGGAGGGGGTGAATTAGGCAATCTAAAAACCATAACCTATGGCTTCACTATTTTTACATAAGGATAAACTAGAACATAATATCTAGATGTGCAACTAGGGTTGTTCTAGTGTGAAACTCCCATCCCAAAACAAGGTTTGCAACCTATAGTCAATCCTAGCATGATACTACTCTAGGAAAGTAAAGGTAAGCAAAGATTGCAATAGAGTAAATGCGGAAACGTAAAGGGGATGAGAGGAAGCAAACTCTTGACATGCGATTTATCCCGTGGTATCGGTAGGCACTAAGCCACCCCTAGTCCACGTTGTTGAAGCACTCACACAAGAGTATTTCTTCCCGGTCACCAAGTCTGTCCCAAGAGCACCACTTGACTCGCCACAAAGGCTAGACACTTAGGCACTTGCCAAGCTCCCTTGGTCACCTTGATGCCGCCTCCACTAAGGAGCTTCTCCACCAAGGAAGGGGGTCTCCACGTCCCCCGCACAAAGTGTCCTCGTCGCTCCACACCAAGCCGGAGGGTCGATGATGATTGCCGGTGAGCTACTTAGTCCCCAAGGCTTCCGGCGAACCTTGTACACCTTGATTCACTCAAGAATCACCTCACAAGGTTGACACAACCGAAGCTAAGTCTAGCACTAAGCACATACACAAAGCATATGCAAGTCTAAGGATGAGAAATTAAGCACTTTGATGGATTGGATATGATCTTCTAGGTGTCTTGAACTCTCCTGCACTTCCACACAATCCAGCAGCCTCAAATGGGTGAGTGGAGGGGGTATAAATAGCCCAAGGCATCCAAAGAGCCGTTGGCTAATGGCCACTGAAACAGGTAGCGTCGGATGAACCGATGCTATGCTATTTCTAGGTGTCGGTTCATCCGGTGCCCTCCACGTCACGTAGCGGTTGTAGATCCGCTGACACAACTACTTCAACGCATTACACCGACGGTGCGTTGGTTCATCCAGTGCTGAAGACCCCGCGGCCAAAACGTCTCTGGTAGCTTCCATGCAACCGTCGGATAGACCGACGCTTCCCCTTGACCAAGGCGTTAGTTCATCCAGTGCTGAAGACTTTGTCTTGGAGCGTCTCTGTCTTGATTCAAACTGAGCGTCGGATAGACCGACGATGTCCTCACTCAGACCGTCGGATCATCCTGTGCTACTGTCTTCGCTGCTCTGTTGACGGTTAATAGTTGTATCAAAGTTCGTTTGTGACTTGCAAGCGGACAAGTCTCCCGTCGTAGTCAAGGGACCCTTCTTCCCTCGAGTGGTGAACCCAAGGTATCGAATCCGTGGAACAATGTGCAACGCAAGGATTCAATCTAGTAAAGCGAGGTAAAGCTATCTTATGAAGGTAAGTTGCATCTAATCTACTAACTCATAAAGAAAACGAATCTAATCTAATCTACTAAAGAGGTAGCAAGAGAAAGCAAGAGATAACCAATCTAGAGAATCTAGATCATGCTTATGTTGTAGCTCCAAACAAGATAGATGAAGATAGCAAAGCGAATCTCATTAAAAGCATCTTTAAATCGTGGCCTTCCCATCCGACTCCGAAAACATCCGCCTTTCGAGACCCCCGTTCGTCACAACGTATCCCTATTCATGCGGGGAGCTTAGGGCGAGTTCGATAGAACAAGTTGAAATCACTTGGCCGGTCCGGTATGCACCTCTAGCCACCGCGGCTACAAGAGCACCCTATGTAATCTAGCTATAGACTAGATCGTAAAAGAAGCAAAACCAAGAAGAAATCAAAATCATCGAGAAGGCACTTAATCGCTAGAAATCGGATTCACTTACAAACTTCACCATGAATGATTACATGAACAAGATCACCACCGGGGCCCTCCCTCGATCTTGATCCTCGCTCCGAGCTCCGACGTGGTCTTCCATGCAAGGTTCCCACGTCGGCCAGGGAAACCCTAGACAACTAGCACGACCCTCATCTTCAAGTTAGTGTCCCTCAAGCTTCTCTCGCTCCTCGGCGGCGGATTACGACTTCGGTTCTCCGTGGCTCTCGGTCGGGGGGCTATTTATAGCCCGAGAAGCAATTAGGTCAAAGGAGAGGCCGATTGGGCCCCGAATTGGGCCGGGCCGGCCGGCTCGGGCCGACCGGCCCGGGCCCAACTCGGCCCATCTCGCGGCTCGCTTCGCCCGGTGTTGCTTCCCACGTCTTCTAGATGTTCTCCCCTTTTGCATGTGGGCCCTTGACGTCGGTTTCTCTCCGAATTGGACTCAACTCCTTGTCTTGCAAGATTCAAGCACTTTTACGGTTCGGTCCTCGGAGTTTATCATCTTCTCGGGCTTGGTCCTTGGGCTCTTGGAGTCATGTTCACTTCATTGCTTGACTTGTATCGGGCTTCAAGGTCTTGTCATGAGGTGCTTAATGAACTTATCCCGGAAGTCTTGCTTTCATCGTTAAAACCCTGCGTAAACACATAACTCCAAAACCGACATGCACAAGTGAACTTGTTATACCACGGGGGTTAATACCAATGAATAAGATACAAAAGTTATGCCAACACCGAAGGTAAACTCATGGCTAGGTTGACGGATTTTCACCGTCAACATCTCCCCCATGCTTAAACCTTGCTCGTCCTCGAGTAAGCCTTCGATGGATATCATCATTGCCAAACAATGTTTAAACCTTGCACTTGATCATACATGAAAAAAAACATAATGCTCTCAAAAGTTTAATTCGTTAAAGTTCCATAATGTACTAGCCTTCACCTCTACGGAGGGTAGATTCTTATTAAGCTTATCCCACAAGTATTAACATGCTCACAAAGTTTAAATAGATCTCAGAATTTTTGAAATAAAGAACGAGATAAAGAAAAGCTAAACCAAGTTCACAAATTTAAATCATCTCGTGTGTTGCTCATGAACTCTCATCTCACTTGTCTCTCAAGCCTATATATTCTACTCCTTTCCCTCTCATAACATATATGTGTGGTAGGCTTTATATGGAGCTTTGGGAAAGTTTAGTCCTAACAAGATTTTATAAATGAGGTGTTGTCAAAACAAGACAAGCTTCTCATGGTCTTACCGAGACTCGTCAAAAAGGTCATTGGAAAATAATGTTAAATCAAGGAGGGGAAAGAGAAAAATACACACACTTTTAGATGAGTGGACATGTGCAAATGGCAAAGAGTGATCCCGAGGCACAAAGGAAGTCCTCGTTATCGGATTGCACATGGTTGGAAAATGAGAATGGATCTTTTTAACTTGAAGCCTTGAATGCACTCTTAGAGAACCGGGGAGTTTACTTTACGCTCATATATATTTTTTTCTCTTTCTCATATTTCTCATTCTTTTCTTTCTTTCTTTCTTTCTTTCTTTCTTATATATATATATATATATGTTTTTTTTTCTTTCTTCACCTTGGAAGTCACGTACATCGCCGAATTTTTTTCTTTCATCATTATATATATATATTTTAAAAATACTCCCTTTTTGAACTCTAAAACTGCACCGTACCTACCTCCTCCCCCATGCTTAGACGTTGCTCGTCCTCGAGCAAAGAGGCGAAAAATAAGGTAGGTACCGGGATATTTTTCCTTGGAGAGATACTTGAAATCTTCAACGTTGGCACCGTCTTGCGATCTTCCTTGAATTGATGATCCATTCTCAACGATAGGTTGTGGTCAAGGAGGTAATCACAAAAGATGATATTTGGTTTAAGGGTGGATATCCGGCGAGGTTTGTGAAATCTCCGATGTGGGGATACACAATGCACGGATCAAAGGCTAGCAAAAAGATAGATACGCAAAAACGGAATGACCAGCTTCTTAGTCTCGGGCCAGAGAAATCATGGCCTGCAATAACTCACTCAAAAATAAATCTTGTACACTAAGGTTTATGCACTCAAATATATATAAGGCTCTGGATAGGTTGAGCAACACACAAGTGATATTTGTGACAAGGTTAGCAAAATTTTTGAACATAAAAGACATCTTTAATCTATTCATAACTTGAGAGCACATAAAACACTATGGGTCTTTATTTTAATCATAACCTCCGCTGAAGATTAAGCTAGCATTTAGATAATTTCAGATTTGTATTTTTAAGAGAGCACTAGTTCAAACATGCATAAGTCAATTACAAAGATAAACAAAGCAGCAATTATAATCATATATCATCATGGCACAAACTTTGTACAAAGGTAAAAACTTGGTGGCGACATTATTCATGATGAAAATAAACACTAAGATACATGCTGAAAAATTAAACTAAAAACTGAAAATTAAAGCAAAGCTGAAAATACTACGCAAACATAGGCGCAAACAAGCTGAAAATTAAAGAAAAGGGGGTAAAGGAAAGATAACTAAAGCTTCTCCTCTCTCTAATCTTCCGCCGGTGGTTGATGTTGATGGTCTTGGTTGTTATACCCTTACTTATAATGCACCACTCCTCATATGAATTGTCCGACGGTGCTAGGTGAAGGTGTCAAAGCTCATAAGCGAATGTTGCATTACCTTCACCCATTTGGTTTGCATTGGTTTGGATGGCTGCAATAATTTGCATGTTCCTTGCAGCGTATCCTCCAATGGTGGCCACATTTTGTTGTGGTTGAGGAAGGTGTGCAAATGGCTCCGCAAAGGCTACGTTGGGCACCGCAAAAATGGTGGGGGTATGGCTGCACCACTCCCCCATGTTTGCATTGGTACACCACCGTAGTAATTCGGCGGCGCCGGGGTTCCTCCCAATGGTGGGACATAATTTTGTTGTGCACCTTATTCTTGGGCCATAGAAAATCCTTCTCCTATAATCCTTCTCTTTTATTTTTCTTCGCCGGCACAAGAAGTCCTTCCTCTGACCAATCTTCTTCCCCTCAAGAAAAAGTTTTAATCTTCAATCCGGAAGGGGCAAATTCACCTAGGCCACTTGGAAGCCTCCTCTCTCATCTTCACATATATATTTTCCTTTCTTCATATATTCCTAGGGAAGTCCCGGGTAGGAGATGATTTGGGTTCCTTGTAATACCCGGTTTTAAAGAGATAGCCAATATGGAGAGGTAACACCCCGAACCAATATCTTCCGAACTCGATGTTGCTTAACAACACCACCGGTTGATCATAGGTGAGTGGGGTCTATTGGCCATTTGGTAATCAAAGCCGAGTAAAGCCAATTCAACTCCGTGTTGGTTATTTTTGTCTCTCTTGTTCTCCCAGAAATCCACTTGCATAAAAGTGACACACTTGGATAATGGGTTCCGGATAGTATTTTTTTTCGTTGATGGTCTCTTCCCGTGATCATACTCCAAAAGCCTTCCCGTGTGCCTTCATGCACATACTTGTTCCGGAGCTCCCTTTTGAAACTAGGAGACACTCGCCCATGGGTCTATGATACTAGAAGTTGTAATCGTTTCGAACATGAAAACCAATCTAATCTATCGGGGATTGTGTTGAATGGATCCAAGGAAGCATTGAGGCCTATACTCCCTTTATGGCATGGTTGCTAGCCTTAAGCATTAAAGTATTTTCAGCACAAGATGATAGATAGATAATCCAACAAAGTTCGATTACATCTCAAGACCGATTGCAACCCATGGATGAAAGGAGATTACCCCATCAAGGTGCTAGAAATAGCATCGTTGATCAAGGTTACCCTTCCGACGGTGTCTTCCTTCTTCTCCACTTGTGGGCTCCCTCCAACGGAATGAGAGACTCAGCACTCCTTCATCAAGGGTATGCGCCATGGTCATGAAAATTTCCTAGGCGAATTCCTTGTGGGTGTTTGCCGACACTCCGCTAGAGAATTGCACCGGTGTCCCGTGTGAAACCCAATATGTGGAGAGCTTGGTCGTCGATGTCGATGTTCGCTACAAGCCTCTACTTAAGGTGAGCGAGCTTCTTCTCCTCCTCTGTCATGATGACATACCCCTCGGAATACCGCGGAGCGTATGGAGGTGGAGCGGATGATCGTGTCAAGTGGCGAGGTTGGACAGGCGGCTCCTCCATATGTTATTGAAGTTTGGTAAACCTAATAAACAAGTTCCATGTGGCCCTCATGCCACCAAGGAGAAGAGTGTGGTTCCTCCTCGGCGGTGCCGTGTCCTCCTCCATACTCCGAGGAAACTCGGAAACCGAGTGCCTCCTCGAAGAGGTTGTCGATGATGGCTTAGACGACGATGATCCCTTCTTCTTCGATGAAAAGACTTGTAGTTTTCTTCCATGATTGCAGCACTCTCCCTCACAAATATATATATCCGGGGTTTTCACCCGGTAACAAGGTACACAAATATTATTTTGGAGTCTGGACTTTGAGTGGATTAAGGATGTGATTTGTTGCACGAAACAAACGCGGTGGATGGCTAAGTCTAAGGTGATTCCGGCCTACAAACTAGAGCACACGAACAAAGAGTTGGATGAAAGACTACCTCTCTCCTCCTCTTAGCTCGGTTCTTCTCTAGTGCATTCATGTTGCTTCGTGATCGCGTACACCTTCCAAACGTTCCCGTCCACTCCTTCGCTTGCATTATTGCTCCTTCCACTTGATGCTTTCGCTTTGACTCACTTCCAACTCCCTTGCCTCACATGCATCCATGATATTCCTACAAAACAAAGCCTTGGCTGCCCCCCATGCTTGTAATTTGCATGTGGTTAAACATGTTGGAGGGGCATCCCGTGATGTATCATGGTGCATGCATGGTTGGGTTAACTAGAATGCCTCCCTTTAAGTGTATTTAAGGCTAAGCACTCCTCTAATTTCGAAATTTAAAAATATTTTTCAGAGCCATGCAAGAGCTCGAACATAATTTTAGAGAAGTTTTTAAACCATTAAAAACAAATGCAAGTCGAAAATATTTTTTTATTACGTCGATTTCGGTCTCACCGGTATAGTTTGCCTTCATTGGTTGAGAGCAAGCTTTTCCCGGCTTGATCATGGGGGCATAGGTTTAGGTCCTAATTTTTATTAGATGAGAGAGATTTTGAATGAAATAAAATTAAGTGAGGCTTGGAAAAATTCTAATCTTAGAGAAACCAAGGATATGGATTTTTAAACCAACCAAAAATCAAGCTTCTAGGTTCACTCGAGTCCTACCACATGCTGAAATTTAAATAACATCTAGATACAAGTCGTGGCTCTACTCGTGTGTTTTTAGCATGAGAAACAAGTCAACCTCAGCACCATAATGAGGGTGAAGGGTTGAGTTAGGTTCTGAAATTTTTTTCTTTTTGGTTGTGGTTTCTCGAAAAAGAAGCAAACAATCACATAGGATGGTTCATGTAAAGGGTTTATGATCCAGCAAAATATTCAACCAAGAATTATGTCTCTAATATTGTTCAACCAATCTAAGTCTAAGGTTTTGCGTAGTAAAATTCAAAACTGAATTAAAAAGACTCTAAAAACCTGGAATCGGGTTGTCCTCCCGGTAGCTTATTCGTGACTCGACGAAACGGGTTGCCTCCCGCCTAGCGCTTCGTTTATAGTCTATGGCTAGACTTCTTCACTTGATTACTCCGGATCAACGCTCTTTGCGGGCGTTGCAATCTTGGGTACCCACTTTGGCTTAGTCAATTTTTTTGGTCTTCACAGGCTGGCTTTGTCCTTTGGTCTTGACGGATGCAACATCTTCCTTGTGGCTCGGCATCTCGAACTCCGATCTTCGGTTGTGATCTTCATGGTCTCTAGTGTGATCCTTCATCTCTCCCGAATGAGCTTGAGTAGCCTTCGCCGTCTTGGGACCTTGGAGTTGTCTCGGATATTCTTCTTTGTCACCATCGGGCGTCCGGCAAATTGTCCCACTTGCGTCTCTAACATCTTTCACGATGAACACCCCGCATGTGGATCTTGCCTTGGCAGCCTTTAGGTGTTGAGCTTCTTTCTCCATCTCCATCTTCTCCATCCTCGTTGATCTTGAACGGCCTTCCGGCGTCTTGACTTGGAGGTGGTGATTCCCTTGGAGATTTTGATGGTCCTTCGAGCTTGTGTTGCACGTCACCTTTGCCTGTAAAGTTTTCCTGGATCATCCACAAAAAAGTTTTGGGTTTCTTGGAGAGGTAGCCAACCATCTCCGGTTAGGGTTAGTGATAAAACAAAAATCTAACAAAAGAAAAATTAGGGTTAATCAAAACTAGATTAGATTGACTCTTTTTTTTCAAGGATGATCAAACATAAGAGATGCAAAAGAAAATCAAAAGAAAAACTGAAAGATAAGCGATACTAGATCGGATCTTGATTGCTTGTTCCCCGGCAACGGCGCCAGAAAAAGGGGCTTGTTGACGGTTAATAGTTGTATCAAAGTTCGTTTGTGACTTGCAAGCGGACAAGTCTCCCGTCGTAGTCAAGGGACCCTTCTTCCCTCGAGTGGTGAACCCAAGGTATCGAATCCGTGGAACAATGTGCAACGCAAGGATTCAATCTAGTAAAGCGAGGTAAAGCTATCTTATGAAGGTAAGTTGCATCTAATCTACTAACTCATAAAGAAAACGAATCTAATCTAATCTACTAAAGAGGTAGCAAGAGAAAGCAAGAGATAACCAATCTAGAGAATCTAGATCATGCTTATGTTGTAGCTCCAAACAAGATAGATGAAGATAGCAAAGCGAATCTCATTAAAAGCATCTTTAAATCGTGGCCTTCCCATCCGACTCCGAAAACATCCGCCTTTCGAGACCCCCGTTCGTCACAACGTATCCCTATTCATGCGGGGAGCTTAGGGCGAGTTCGATAGAACAAGTTGAAATCACTTGGCCGGTCCGGTATGCACCTCTAGCCACCGCGGCTACAAGAGCACCCTATGTAATCTAGCTATAGACTAGATCGTAAAAGAAGCAAAACCAAGAAGAAATCAAAATCATCGAGAAGGCACTTAATCGCTAGAAATCGGATTCACTTACAAACTTCACCATGAATGATTACATGAACAAGATCACCACCGGGGCCCTCCCTCGATCTTGATCCTCGCTCCGGAGCTCCGACGTGGTCTTCCATGCAAGGTTCCCACGTCGGCCGGGGGAAACCCTAGACAACTAGCACGACCCTCATCTTCAAGTTGGTGTCCCTCAAGCTTCTCTCGCTCCTCGGCGGCGGATTACGACTTCGGTTCTCCGTGGCTCTCGGTCGGGGGGCTATTTACGACCGATTGGGCCCCGATTGGGCGGGCCGGCCGGCCCGGGCCGACCGGCCCGGGCCCACTCGGCCCATCTCGCGGCTCGCTTCGCCGGTGTTGCTTCCCACGTCTTCTAGATGTTCTCCCCTTTTGCATGTGGGCCCTTGACGTCGGTTTCTCTCCGAATTGGACTCAACTCCTTGTCTTGCAAGATTCAAGACTTTTCTCGGTTCGGTCCTCGGAGTTTATCATCTTCTCGGGCTTGGTCCTTGGGCTCTTGGAGTCATGTTCACTTCATTGCTTGACTTGTATCGGGCTTCAAGGTCTTGTCATGAGGTGCTTAATGAACTTATCCCGGAAGTCTTGCTTTCATCGTTAAAACCCTGCGTAAACACATAACTCCAAAACCGACATGCACAAGTGAACTTGTTATACCACGGGGGTTAATACCAATGAATAAGATACAAAAGTTATGCCAACACCGAAGGTAAACTCATGGCTAGGTTGACGGATTTTCACCGTCAACATGCTCTTCCCTTGCAATTCATCCAGCGCATCTACAAAATGGACCGTCGGTTCATCCGACGGTGCCAACTTCATTTTGCCTCCTGCGCAGTGTACCAACTACACCGACGCTATGCACCGATGGTACCGTTGGTTCATCCGACGGTGTCTTTTTGCTTCCTTTTCTTCGCATCTTCAACTTGGATCTTTGCTTCAACTTAACATTCTTAACATACTTAACATGCCATTACTTATAGCCTCAAAATATTTACTAAGTCCTCAATTTTGCTGTAAGTAACCTAACATGTCCATGGTTTGTTAACTTGTGGTATGACATGTTAACTTGGGCATGGTATGTTAACATGTGGTAACATCCATGGGACCTAGAAATGCCTACAAAGACATGCTCGACAAAGTGGTTAGTCCCATTACTTGTGTTAACATGAATCACCAAAATCAACTCGAACAAATGGCTAATGGGGCCATGTTCGCTACAATCTCCCCCTTTTTGGTGATTTATGACAACACAAGCAAAGCAAGCATAAATTTGCAAAAAATGACAAACTTAGAGCCACTTACACTTGCTTGGATGCTTACCATCATCCAAACTCCCCCTAGATCAAACTTCCCCCCTTGTTTGATCTTCTCTTCCTATGTTCACACATAGCTTGCCTCTTCCACCTTGGAAACACTAGCTTGCTTTGGTCCCACATTCTCTCTCTTTGGAATAAAATCTCAAAAAGATCCCAAGGCAAAAGGTCTCTAAGGAAATTTAGCAAGTCCTAGCAAACATAGCTCAAGGAGAAATGTTAAATTCACGGGAGAAAGTCACATGAACCATGATCCATATGTATGATATCAATGAAGATACCACATGTGCCAATAACTAAGTTGGATCACAAGCTCATGAGACTAGCATGATACAAACTAAGCTGCCCCTAAGTGTGTGCACAAAAAGATTGTGTGAAAATCAAGTGCACAATTACAAACTTGTAAGACAAGGAAGCTTAGAGCATATCATGCATGGAGGTAGCTTAAAGCACAAGAGATAAGACAAATGGGTTCTTGTTACATTACCACTTGTACATATCACTTGTACATTGCCTTTGAACTTATATGGAGACATAAGCTCGCAAGGACATGACTCAATAGCATTAAGCTCATATTGCTATATTCACTCTTTTAGAGATGTTAGATCACATTGATAGTGAAATGAGAATGAAGTACCGCACCGAACGCGTCGCCAAGGGACTACACAAAATAAGCTTGAAACATTGTTACTCCCATAAACAAACCATAGGATGAGCTCCCCCTAAATGTGTGCATTTAGTGTTTGAATCACCAACCAAATGTATGCACATTATTTATACCAACAAAAGGGAAGCTAACCCTATAGCTTGCTCATGATGCAAAGAGATATTTATGAAAACATGCACCATGAAAGAACAAGTGTAGCTTTCCTACATACTAATCAAACCATGTAGGTTGCTCATGGGTCAGCACATGACACAAGAAACCTACCATATGTAAACAACTAGGCAAAGCAACAAATGCAAACCTAGACAAGGCAATGGAGATACAATGATACATGAGATAGGTTCTAGTTTCCATTACCTCAACCGGTGATCTTGGGCAACACATGTCCAATTTGCAAACTTGGCTTATAGGCTTGAATCTTCTCATCTTCTTTGTGCCAAGCCTCCTAAGTCCCCGCACTCAAGACCTTCAAGTGGCCTTCGGAACCCAAACCATTTGAGGCCCCTTCATGTTGATGATGACTTCCTTGGGCACCCAAATGGGTTGGTTCCAACCCTGCTCCTCCTTCATCTTCCCAACCTAGTGTGCAACCACCTTTCCATTAGCCTTCTTCTTGATGACGTAGGTGTTGCTCTTGGCCTTGTTTTTGTGGTTGGGCTTGATGTAGATGAGAGAGCTCTTGATGGTGGGGTTTAACTTCTTCTTTGCGCCCTTGTCCATCTTCTTGACAAATTGAGGGCATTTGTAGAACTTGTGCCCTTCTCCATGACACTTGTAGCAAATCACGGTTGCACCCTTCTCAAGCTTCTTCACCATGGGATCACGGTTATCTTGAGAATGTTGGACTTTTCTCTTCATGTCTTGAGAGATGTCCACTTGTTCCTCATCATTCTTGCCCTTGCCCATCAAGCTTGCCGATCTCTCTCGTAGCCATTTCACTTCTTGCTTGAGGTCATCATTTTTTCTTGCCTATGAGACAATTACATGTTTCCACAACAACATTCTCATTGCAAGATGGTGAGAAAGATTCATCAATTAAATCAATGCAAGAAGTTGAAGCATCTACCTTAGAGATAGGAATAGCACAAGAGATAGATGATTCATCAAGCTCAAAGGAATTACTTGTTTTAGTCTCATTGCTCCCAAGCTTAGATTTTAGCTCATCACACTCCTTGCTAAGCAATTTGAATTTGCACAACAAATGTTCATAATTTGTAGCAAGGGTTGCACTAAGATCATTGAGAGCATTGAGTTCTTTAACTTCACTAGCTTGTTTCTTAAACATTCCTTTTTGCTCATGGACTAGCTCAACAAGATCATCAAGAGAGGTGGTGTCGGATTCGTCATCACTTACATTTCTTTCCATACCTTTGGCCATAAGGCACATGTGTAGTGATGATGAAGGACCTTGCATGAAGCGGGTGGTGAAGTTCTTTCTTGATTCATCACCTGAGCTAGAAGAACTTGATTATCCACCACTTGTCCACTCAGGGATGGTGATAGTTGCTTCTTGCCTTGGTCTCCTCTCCTTCACCACCTTTTTCTTGGGATTGTGCTTGATCTTGGTGAACTTGATGTGTTGATGATGATGCTCTTATCTCGAGTGGACGTTGTAGCCGTACATGTTGACTTTCTTCACATACTTGAAGATCTTCTTCACGTACTCGGGCACCATGGATTCAACCAATTCATCACTAGAGGAATCTTCATCGTCACCATCATCACCATCATCCTCTCTTGAGCTTTCATGAGTAGCCATCCTACTCAACATCTTCTCTTGTTGGCTTGAGAGAGCATGGCTTGTAGTTGGAGAGGATGGTTCTTGGGGCTTTTCTTGGGGCGCCTTCTTTGACTTGGGCATGATTTGAAGCTCATGCACCATGATCTTGCTCAAGATATGAGATGGCTTCAAATCTTCAAGCTTCTTCTCGTAGATGATTGCCTTCACCAAGTCATAATCGAGCTTCCGAAGACTTTGTAGGATCTTGCAGTTGATGTTCAAGTCTGTGATGTTCTTCACACCTAAAGCATTGATCTCATTAACAAGCACATTTAGGCGTGAGTACATAGATTCGGCATTTTCATTTGCAAGTTGCTTAAAGCTATTGAATTCCTCAAGAAGACAACCATAGCGTTCATTAGCAACTTCTTTTGAGCCCTCATTTTGGTCCTTGATGGTTTTCCATAGCTCATGAGCATTTTCACAATTAAAAACTCTATTGAAAACGCCTACATCTAGTGAGGACAAAATGATACTCTTGGTAATCACATCAAATTGCTTTTCCTTCTGAGTACCATTTTTCATGCCCTCATCGGTGACTCTCCAAACATCAAGGTCCTTTGCGTGAAGATAGGCCTCCATGAGAACCTTCCATCGAGGATAGCCCGTGCCATCGAAATGTGGAGCCAAACCTAAGGCATCCACCCCTTTCATACCTCTATAGAGCAACTCACTAGGCGTTGAAGCCTAACCGTTCCAATGAGCTGGTTTTCACAATTTACCAATCGAATTGGTGTTTCCTTATGAAGGAAGTGAGTCCCAGCTCTGATACCACTTGTAAGTAATCGGATGCTCGTAGCCTAAGAGGGGGAGGGGTGAATTAGGCAATCTAAAAACCTTAACCTATGGCTTCACTATTTTTACATAAGGATAAACTAGAACACACTATCTAGATGTGCAACTAGGGTTCTTCTAGTGTGAAACTCCCATCCCAAAACAAGGTTTGCAACCTATAGCCAATCCTAGCATGATACTACTCTAGGAAATTAAAGGTAAGCAAAGATTGCAATAGAATAAATGCGGAAATGTAAAGGGGATGAGAGGAAGCAAACTCTTGACACACGATTTATTCCGTGGTATCGATAGGCACTAAGCCACCCCTAGTCCATGTTGTTGAAGCACTTACACAAGAGTATTGCTTCCAGGTCACCAAGTCTCTCCCAAGAGCACCACTTGACTCGCCACAAAGGCTAGCCACTTAGGCACTTCTCAAGCTTCCTTGGTCATCTTGATGCCGCCTCCACTAAGGAGCTTCTCCACTAAGGAAGGGGGTCTCCACGTCCCCCACACAAAGTGTCCTCGCCTCTCCACACCAAGTCGGAGGGTCGATGATGATTGTCGGGTGAGCCACTTAGGCTCCAAGGCTTCCGGCGAACCTTGTACACCTTGATTCCCTCAAGAATCACCGCACAAGGTTGGCACAACCTTGCACTCACTCAGTTCTAAGCTAAGCCTAGGACTAAGCACATACACAAAGCATAGCAAGTCCAAGGATGAGCAATTAAGCACTTGGATGGATTGGATATGATCTTCTAGGTGTATTGAATTCTCCTGCACTTCCACACAATCTAGCAACCTCAAATGGGTGAGTGGAGGGGTTATAAATAGCCCAAGTGTCACACCTGCTTTTCCGAAGAAAAGCAAGTGCATACCTATATGCATGTCAGGATCAAGTTTCATGCATATAGTGACATATAAGTGTATACATAAATAGTATCACGAAAGAAAAAGAAAGATTATCAGAGATTTATGCTTAATCCTGGAAACGAAGGCTCCAAACATCACAGGAAGTCGACTGGGGGTTGCGTGCGCCTAGCACCAGCAACATCTTCACGTCATCTTCATGTAGCAGCTTCCTCTTTCTGAGCAACGTATATAGCAAGGGTGAGCAATTGTCGTACTCAGCAATTGTGGGGAAAAGAATGAATGCAAAGGCTTTATAGTGGATTGGGCTATAAGCATCTAGCATTTTAGTTGGTCAAATTTTATTAGCACCTGATTACTAATAAAGTATAAGTTTATACCAACCCACATTAAGCATAAAGATGTGAAATACGGCATAAGCATATGTCAAGCATAACCAGAGAACACGATTTAAGTCCATCTTCAAGTTCAGTTATCATGTGAGGGTCCAGGCCGCTCTTGACCGTGAGCACGGCTAATCGATTAGTTTTACACTCTGCAGAGGTTGTACATCATTACCCACAAGTCGCGTAAAAGTCCCGAAGAACTTTAGACCCAACCATGCGATGCCGGCCAAGCATCATACCACACTACCGAGGTGTGATTGCATAGGGACGCTACGAGGCCTTTATAAAGATCCCCTAGTGCAGGCTGCCCGCTAGGTTACCTGATCAGCGCAGCGTATAAAGCTCCCGGACGAGTACCGTGTCTTAGCTAAGCCCACACCTACGCTCGAGCAGGTCCATACGCCATCTACCGTCAGCCCCCAACCCTTATCAGGTAAAGCATACATAACACCAAGTTCTCTAGTTATTCAGCCAAGACAGAGCCATATGTCTTGTGGTTGCACTGTTGTCCTGGGTGGTCGCTCCATGTTCCAATTAATCATATGATCTTGTATTAACCAGAGATATATAGCATCAAAGTAAAGCATGTTCATCATTGTTGTTCATTAGGACCACCATATCCCAAGGTATAGCAACTAAGCAATAACTACCATCAAAATTAATTAAAAACCAGGGTCAAGATAATAGTCAATGAGGCTAGTCATCCTTAACAGGAACCCATCAAATTAATGCAAGGCATATGCAATAGTGATTAAATAGTTATTAGGACAAGGAACCACACACTTGCCTTTAACCAAAGAATAGTTGCTCAGAGTGTCTTCATCTTCATGCTCTTCAAAGCTTCACGAACCATGTTCACTCCATGTGCATCAATCATTGGGCACAAGCAAAACATCCGGAGCACACATGTTCTAGCAATCAAACAATCTAAATTAAAAACAGTACACCGATCATCATAAAACGCACTTGAATGGTACAAAACTAATCTACGTTTTAGGAGGAACATGTCAGTGAAAGAATTACTGAGATCCGAATTGAATTGAGCAAGGTATGGATTTTTTTAGAAGAAAAGGATAGCTGATTGAATAAGATGATAATGTCATCATGAAGCAATAACCGAGAAAGAAATTAAAAGAATAGATAAAGTGGATCTAACATAAGCAATGATTTTTTTAATAGGTAAATAAAGAATTATTCCATAGATCAAAGATAAACAAAGTGAAGGCTAAAAGATTTATGGAAAGGAAATATGATCAACAAGCATCTAGTTACTTTTCTGAAGAATTGAAAAGGTCTTACTTATTGCATAGGCATGACATCACCAAAGTGCTTATAGGCAATAAAAGAATACGGCAAAGCAACATGTAATTGATGATAGTGGCTATGGTCGTATACGTAGATATATGCATGGTACTGTTGGCTTGCCTTGGTCAGTGAGAGAGGGACGGTAGACTGGTAGAGTGCGTGCAAAGGTTCTCACCAGGCACCAGTGGGGTCGACGAGATGCAATGCATGCTGCATGGCTGGCACGGTAGAGATGGGAGTAGCCGAGTAGGCATGGTGCGGCTGGCTTCCATGCATGTCGGCAGGCCGGTGGAGAGATGTACATGCATATATAGCAGCAAGCGAGCAGTTATATTACACAGAGAAAAAGTAAGCAAGCTAGAAACAAGGAGATGATCCATGGCCAGCGAGATCGGATATGGATGACAAACGTGCAGAAAGAAGGGCTGCACGCGAGGAACATGTTGGCATGCTCACACGAAGACGGCGGAATCACTACCGGAATCGGGGCCTCTGCCGAGAGCCGGACCCACTCGGCACAGGGCCGTTTGCTCTCGGCACAGCCTGTGCCGAGAGGGAGCTCTCGGCAGAGCGCTCCCGGCACCGCTGGGCCGGCAAAGGCCGCTCTGCCGTGAGCCAGGGCCCAAACTCTCGGCACAGCTGTGCCGAGAGCCCACTTAGCTCTCGGCAGAGCAATTTTCATAAAACAAAAAAAAAGAAAATCCAAGGGCAGCGGGCCCACCGGCCGGCCGCCGTGGCCCCACGCCGCCGCCGCCACCACCGGCAACACCACCGACGCGCTCGCCGCCGCCGCCCACCACCACCACCATCGGATCCGCCACCACCACCACCGGCGCCGCCCGCCACCACCACCACGGCGCCGCCCGCCACAACCACCGCCGCCGAACACCGGCCACCACCAGAACCGCCGCCACCACTGCTGCCGACCACCACCACCACCGCCCGCCACCTCGCCTCGCCCTGCCTCGGTTGGGACTTGGAGAGGAGGCCGCCGGACTCAACACCCACAGGCCGGCCGCCGTGCACCAGCACCACCGCCCGCCGCCGCCACATCGATGAGGAGGAGGAGGTCGCCCCGCCACTGCACGATTCAGCCGCCCTAGATCCGGCCGCTGAGCCGCCGAGGCTGGAGGAGAGCGCCCGTCGGAGGCCGGCGCGGAGTCGACGTAGCCCGGTGCGGAGTGGACGGAGGCCGGCGCGGCCTCCCCCTCGAGATGCGCCGCCGCCCCCACCTCACCCCACCTCCGCTCCTCACCACCGGTGAGGGGCAAGCGAGGGGGGGGAGGAGAGGGGAGGGCGAGAGGAGGGGGTGCGCGCCTTTGAGGGAGAGAAGGGGGCGGCGGCCGGTGTTGTGCGTGGTGGAGGCGAGAGGGGGTGGTGGGGGAGAGGAGGGGGCGGCGGCGGCGGTGGGGGAGAGGAGGGGGTTAGGGTTTGGCGCTGTGGGGGGGGCGGCCTTATATATGATTTCGGCGGGCGGTGGGCTGGTGGGCTGGTGGGCTGGTGGGCCGTTCTTGGGCTGGCTCTGCCGAGAGTAATATTTCGGCTCTCGGCAAAGAACCAGTCTGTGCCGAGAGTAAAGCTCTCGGCAGAGGTAATTTTAGTCAAAATTAATTTTAAAAATAGTAAAATGATGTGAGAATTTTCCAAAACCTAACATAACACCAATTATAGTGTATACTACTTGTAGAAAAAAATTTAGTCAAACTCAAATTTGAATTTATCTAAGACACCAAATCTAGTCACATTAGTTTAAATTCTCTTAAACTTCTTGTGAGATGTTCCGGTTTCTAAAGAGTGTACGTGTCCAAGTGTTCAAAACAGTCTCAATTTTTTATCACAACCTCCACATATGATATCATGAGCACTTGACAAATTTCGTGATTTACAAACTTCATTTGAATTTTATACAATTTTAAATCCTTTCTACATCACGATCTGCATCATGCATATAGAACCATGTACACGAAATTTAGCTTCATTTCGTGTACATGGTCTTAGAGATGTCTCATGGACATAAATATCATTTTTCCAACAACTTTACTCTATGACTTCATGCACTTGCACTTCATATTAGACATATACGAAAAAATACCTATTAAGAAGTAAAATTTTTAAATATAGCAAACATAGTTGAAATTGTGTCAACTTTGAGCATAAGTTTTTTATAAATTTATGTTGAGGATAGAAAAAATTTGGAGGTAAAAAGGTGATTTTTAAAAATTTCTTTGCCGAGAGCGAAAAGAATTGCACTTGGCAAAGAAATCTTTGGCGAGTGTTCTTTTCTGTGCCGAGAGCTTTTTGTTAGCCTCTCGGCAAAGAAGCCTGTTTGCCAAGTGTTTCTTCTGTGCCGAGAGCCAAATAAAAAACTCTCGGCAAAGAAGGCTTTGCCGAGAGTTTTTTATTTGGCTCTCGGCACAGATTCGAGCGCTCGGCAGAGGCTCTGTTTCCGGTAGTGAATCGAACCCGGCAAGGATCACGGCTGCTCTATCTGACGACGATGGCGTCACAACAGACGAGGCCATAGGTGTAGCGCCTCCGAGCCGGAGAAGAACGTTAGGACTCGGGTGCTCGGCCATCACGGGCGCTGTGGCCGGTGGCGGCTTGTCCCGGCGGTATCCCGACGCGACGACTTGAAGATGGCCCGCTACGGTCGGCATGGCGGCCGGCTCAGCTCCAAGTAGCAGCGGGACTCCGGTGTTTAACTAGCGATGGGATGGGTGCGGCTTGGACTTGCGAAGCTCCTGGTGCGGCCGTTTTCATCCGGGATCGACGAGAACGACGAACCGAGCGACGAGCGACGCGATGCTTGCGCAGGCGGGGGCACGAGGTGGCGGCGGCACCTAGCCCTAGCCTTTAGGGTTTGAGGATGGCGTCGCGATATATATAGATGGAGACCGAGGGCCACAATCGTAGGGATAACACGGGTAGACGCAAGGATCGGAGTGCGCGCCTGGGGGGACGAACGATGCGAAGGCACTGCACGGGATCGATTTTATAAACATGTTGATGCAAGAAAACTGAAATTGGAATTCAACTAAAAAAATATAGGCTTGAATAAAGAATAAAATGATGACTATTGTACTTGACGTACGGATGATGACCATGAAGCGATAATCGATAGAGAGACTAGTTCTGATATGAGCAAAGATTTCTCAGAAAAAGCTTACTGGCTTAGATAAAGCATTATTCTATGGATCAATGATAAGCAAGGACAAAAAGATTAACAGAGCTTTTGTGAAGGCCACAAGATTTATGAAGCAAACAAACATCCTAATTATTTTGTTAGAAAAGAAATCCTAAAGATCACTGCATATGTATGATCTCACCATGATGTCATCCTTGCATGCATGGTAGATGGCCGGCTTCTTTGCATTGTTTACGTACATGTGACTTCTACCTCTTGTTGCTCGAGCTTCCATGCGTGTGCTTTGCACCAGATAGCTAGCAAACTGCAAAGAGATACAAGAGACGGCTTCAGCCCGGAGGCAGCAAGGATCAACATGGCACGGCCACAGGCAGCACCAGATTGGAGACAAAAGATGGATGGACGTGCATGTAGTAGCTAACAAGCATGTTGTTATTGGTACATACGTCCATGAAAGCTTGCACAGACTAGTGAGACGGGGACGGAGAAGGAAGGGTGCATGCAGGGGTCCTCACCAGATGTGAATGTGACCATGGTGGGTTCGGCCATGACGCTGAGACGGATGGCGACGAGGAAAACGTCCACTTGCACGGCTTGCGGCAAGCTAACTGGCACCCCAGGCAGCACAACAGCAACAACTGCCGGGCTCGACGTTGGCTCGGCAACAGGAAACAACTGGTGGAAAACAGGAACTAGATGAGTTATGGGTGTAGATTATTGATAGGCAAAGCTACAGATCATGAGAGACGATAAGGGTAAGATGCAAAACCAAACAAGGAGATTGGGAACACGTTGGTGTTCTCACCAAGGCCGGTTTATATCCAACCTTCAGCTTGGTCGTGCTCCTCTGAAGCACAGCAGATCGTCGACAACAATCTCCTTCTGGTGCTCGACTGCTCCTCAGGCACGACGAGGATACGGCGGCACCGTGCGAATAGACGATTAGACGGCAGCAGATCATGCAGTTCCCTCAGCTCCGGTTTTCGGCGGCAGCGCAGACTCATCGACGATGGGCGAGAGCGGCAACAGCACGCGCAGGGTGACAAGCAGCGGCGGCGCCGGCTGGACGGTCGAGGTATAGCTAGGGCACAGGATTGCCGGTGCAAAACTGATTATAAGGAGAGGACAATATGGCTGGACAGTGCACGGTGTTGGGCCTAGCCTGAACGTGCTCAGCTCCGATCCCGATCAAAGCTGTTGTGTTGGAGTCCGAGTTGAGATCGAGTTGGACCTTCATCTGACTTTGTGAGGGCAAGCTGATCCAAGTAAGCCTGGCCTGGCAATTGGACACAACACCATCAACGTCTGGCATTTGGTTGAAATAAACAAAAGAAATGGGCCGCAGCTAGGAGACCAAGTAAATAGACGACGGGCTAGCTAGGAGACCAAGTAAATAGACGACGGGCTTGCATCTGATCTGGGAGAATATATATTGCTTTCATCATTGATAAAAGAGCAAAGACTTGAGAACATTTGTAAAGGACTAGATTGCAGAAGCTTAGAGTGTCGGCCATGATGGATAGGGCTCTCGGACTATGGCGGCTTAAACACAATTAACAACGCCATGGATCGATATAAATTGTTTGGAGCTCGTGAAAAGAATTATAGAACAACCTTCCCAAAGAAGGAATAGAACATGAGAATAAAAATGAGGATAAATACCAGAAAGAGCTGGATCTTCTCAGAACCTATTCGAGATTTAGACGAGGGCATGAATGGAGATGGAGGGGGAGCAGAGTAACGAGGGAGAGCCGAGCGTGGGGGCGAGGCGGCGACGCCTGACGTTGGCGCCGCGGCCGTGGACTGAGGCCCGCCACGGGGGGACAGCGCCGGAGGTGTGTGCTGCGTTCTTCGCTGATTCCAGTGGTAGCGACGCCGCGTGGGGGGAGGTGGACGGCGAGCTGTCGGCGGTGAGCGAGCCGTGCTCAAGCGTGGGCTCGACCTCGGAGCTCCGGTCGGAGTTCTCTAGGGTGACCAATGGATCCCGCTTCTGGGTGCTTGACGTCGAGGACTGCTCAGATGGGGACTCGACTCAGGGGGAGCTGCTCGTGTCCGGTGGGGACTCACGGTGTGCTGCGCCCCGCGGGTCCGGCGGTGACATGTTCCTGCCTGAAGCGGCGGCTTCTCTTTGCTCTGTAGGGGTGGCGGCGTCTAATGACGCGACAGCGGAGCGTCGGTCCTATGGCCAATCGGAGCGGGTTCTACAGGCTATGCCTGTGCGGCGGCGCTCCAAGGCCGGGCGGCCATGGAGGGGCCCCCTGCCGCCGCGGAGGTCTGTCCAGGTACGGTCCCTAGGGGACCTCTGGGTGGAAGACCGGCGGTCGGGTAGGGGTGTTTCGAGGGCTAGACTGGCTGAGTGGTTGGAGGGGGAAGGCGGGATGGTGCCGACGGGGCCGTCGCCGGAGGCGGAGGTGGCGGCGGCGCATCGGTGTGATCCAGTTTTGAATTTTGCCACTGAGGTCAGGGTGACGTCACGTGGGGGCGGTTTTGTCTCGCGGGCTGGAGTGGGCCGAAAGGTGGCCCAGGGGAGTTTTCGCTTCACTGATGGATTGGGTCTTTTGTTTTTGGGAGGAGGCAAGCAGGTTCGACTTCCTCGTCGCCCTAGGCTTCTACCACCGCGTGTGCACTGCGAGGTGGCGGCGGGCGTCGCACCCATGGAGGTCTGGCGGCGTGAGGGGCGAGGAGGGTGGTCCAGCGAGGAACGAAGGGAGAGGAGCTTCCCTGACGGGCGCAGGCAGTGGCCGCGTCCATGCGCGCCCGCCCGCGGCTTCGGGCCGCCGGGGAGGGCTCTGTGGCCGGCGGCGGTGGCGCTGGGGGGGGGCCGCGGGCGCTGCGATCATCGGCGCGTCGTCAACGGCGGAGGGGCTGGTGCGGTGGCTGGTCGTGGCCGGGGATTCTTCCGTGGTCGTGGCGGCAGAAGTGGAGGCACTGGTGTTCTGCAGGGTGCCCGCGGTGGACACAGGGTTGAGGAGATGGCGCAGGTTCAGCAGCAGAGGTGTGATGGGGAAGATGTGTTGATGAAGGAGGTGGAGGGCGAAGTGGACCAGTCGGGGGATGCGGCCGGGGTGAAGTGCTCTCGCTGTGCCAAGAAGGGGCATTTCGCTGCGGCTTGCAAGGCGGAGATTTACTGTGTGATTTGTGATAAGCGCAATGAGCATGTTAACCACAAGTGTCCCGTCCTGAAGATGCCGAGGCCTGTGGCGCATGCGGTTGGCTATGCGGTGCATGGGCTGGAGTTTTATCACATTCCGAGGCCGCCACTGTCTAGGGCCAAGAAGGAGTCGAGGATGGCATGTATTACTGTCGAGGGGGGCAGGGTTCTGATGGAGGAGGTGAAGAGGCAGCTTGAGAGGCTCTTTCCTGGGAAGTGGGCCTGGGAGCTTAAGGCTCATAGGGAGAACTCATTTTTGGCTAAGTTCCCTTCGAAGTTGGAGTTGCAGAGGGCGGTGGCTTTTGGAGGTGCTGATTTGAGGGGGGACGGTGTCCCGTCTGGTGCGAGGCTAAAGTTTGAGGAATGGAGGGAGAAGGAGGTGGGCTTTTTGTTGTCGAAGGTTTGGATTAGGGTGTTTGGGCTGAGGAGAGAGCTTTGTGAGTTTCTTGACCTGTGGGCGGTGGGGTCTATGCTTGGATCCACACAGATCGTTGACATGGAGACTACCCAGAATAGTGAGTTTGGGCGGGTGCTTGTGGCGGTCCTTAATCCGGGACTGATTCCGACTCAGCTAGATGTGGTGATTGGCGATCATTATTTTGAGCTGGAGTTTGAGGTGGAGAAGAGGGGTTTTGATGAGAATGGCAAGGAGGTGGATGTGGAGTGGCCGGTGGAGATGGAGGAGTGTGAGGGGACGGGTTTGGCGGGCAGTGGTAGGCAGTCGGGGGTGGAGAGCTCAGAGAGGTTGGCTAAGAAGCAGAAGAGGGACGAGGGGAACTGTGGTGGTGAGGGCGGCTGAGAAGGATAAGGAGGGTGGTGAGATGTTTGTGTCTTGGAAGGAGCAGGTGCAAAACTTGTCGAGAGAGGAGTTTGAGGCCTTTTTGAAGGCAAAGGCAGGCGAGATTCTTGACAAGGCAGCTAAGACGGTGATTGAGGATTTGGCGGATAAAGTGATGGGAGAGACGGATGAGGCCATTCAGGAGGTGGAGAAGTTGGTGGAGGGGGAGATGGTTGGAGAGGGCACGGAGGTGGTGAGGGAGGAGAGGCTTTTGGTGGCCGCAGCGGTCCCGGAGGCCACGAAGGCGCAGATCAGGGCGATTCCGAGGCTTCAGCGGTCCAAGGACGAGCACACCTTGGCTAAGGCTGAGGAGAGGGTGGCCAGGAGGAACTTGGACCTTTCTGAAGGTATTTCCTCTCCTGCTCCTTTGTTTTCCATTAATAGAGACCTAGCAATGACTTGCTTGCAACAATTAGGAATCAACCTAGGTAGTTCTAGTGTAGAGAGTGACAATAATATGATTGAGTTGTTGGGTGTCGGGGTTGGGGAGGGTGTAGGGGGGGTGGAGTGCGATGAGATGGGGGAAGGTTTTGAGAGTGAGGGGGAGAGTACAGACGATTTTGAGCGGTTAGCTTTAAAAAGCTTGTGTGGTGATTTGATGGAGGAGGTTTTTGATGAATCAAGCTTCCCCGTAAGTGGGGAACTTGATAACATCACGCGGAAAGGCAAGTCTCACGCTAAGTCGTGTTTGAGGAAAACTTGCAAATTGAGGAGGACCTTTTTCTCTTGCAAAGGTGCAAAATGAAAGGGATCTTTTGGAATAGCAGAGGTCTTAGTGACTTGGCTAAAACAAGATTTCTTAGGGAGACCTCCGAGGAGCAGGACCTAGCATTTATTGCTCTTTTGGAGACGGGCAAAAAAGATTTCTCTCAAGACACACTAGATAACTTTAGTGGTGGGAGAAATTTTGTTTGGCACTGGACGGCTCCCCGTGGGCGTTCCGGGGGCATACTTTTGGGGGTGAACCTGGATGTGATGGATGTCGGTAGTATAGATGATGGGGAGTTTTTTGTGAAGTTTAGTGTGAGGGATAAGGTGAGGGATTTTAAATGGGTTCTGGTGGCTGTGTATGGAGCAGCTCAGCCTGAATTCAAGGAGTCTTTCCTGACCGAGCTTGTTCACTCATGTAATCATGAGAGGTTACCGCTCTTCATTGGGGGTGATTTTAACATTATTCGAAATAGTAGCGAGAAGAGCAACGACAGATTTGAGGAGAGGTGGCCTTTCCTGTTTAATGCGGTCATTGACAGCTTGGATTTGAGAGAGATTGATTTGTCGGGGCGTAAGTTCACCTGGGCTAATTCTCGTAGGGTACCTACATATGAGAAGTTGGACCGGGTGCTGGTTAGCACTGAGTGGGAACAGTTTTTCCCTCTTGCAACCGTGGAGGCCCTTACTATGGACATCTCTGACCATACTCCTCTCTTGCTAAGTACGGGAGATGGAGTCAAGCCCAGGGGGCCACCTCCTTTTAAGTTCGAATTGGGCTGGTTGTTAAAGGAGGGATTCTTTGAGATGATTTCAGAAGTTTGGACCAAAGAGAGTAAGGGTAGTTCACCGATGCAACGGTGGCAGAATAAGATTAGAAGCCTTAGACAATTTCTAAGAGGTTGGGCCATAAAAATGAATGGGGCATATAAAAAGGAAAAACAAGAGCTATTGAGAAAAGCTGAGGAGCTGGATAAGAAAGCGGAGTTCCAGTTGCTAAGTCAACAAGATTGGGATTTAAAGCAGTGTGTTCATGAGAGACTCACACAGTTACTGAGGGAGGAAGAGGTAAAGTGGTTCCAAAGGGCCAAATCAACCAGAATTTTGAAAGGAGATAGTAACACAAAGTATTTTCACATGGTTGCTAATGGGAAGAGGAGGAAGACTAGAATCTTCCGACTTGAGCAAGAAGACGGAGTTGTGGAAGGGGAGGACCAACTAATGTCGTACATAGCGAAGTATTACAAAAATCTCTTTGGTTGCCCGGCTAGGAGTGGACTTTCCCTCAATGAATCTTCGGTAGAGGATATCCCTCAGGTCACCGGGGAGGAGAGTGGGAGGCTTGTTTAGGAGTTTTCGGAGAAGGAGATCAGAGACGCTATTTTTCAGATGAAGCATAATAAGGCGCGGGGTCCTGATGGATTTCGGGCTGAGTTTTATCAGGTCTTTTGGAGTCTCATAAAAGATGACCTAATGGCCATGTTTCGAGACTTCCATAGAGGGAATTTGCCTCTTTTTTGTTTGAACTTTGGAATAATAACGTTGTTACCTAAAGAGAAGGAAGTTAAGAGAATACAACAATATAGGCCAATTTGCATGCTTAATGTTAGCTTTAAGATCTTTACTAAGGTCTTGGCAAACAGGCTCACGTCGGTGGCTTGTAGGATTACGATGCCTTCACAGTCAGCTTTTTTGCCTGGAAGGTATATTCTGGATGGAGTGGTGGTCTTGCATGAGACCATTCATGAGCTGAAAAGGAGAAAGCAAAACGGGGTGATTCTCAAACTAGACTTTGAGAAAGCCTATGATAAGGTTAATTGGGATTTTTTGTTACAAGTTCTTAGGATGATAGGCTTTCTTGCTGTTTGGTGTCAGTGGATGGAGATGGTTGTCTCTAAAGGGAGTGTGTGTGTGCAGGTGAATGGTGAGCAAGGCAGTTTCTTCCAAACTAAGAAAGGGTTAAGGCAGGGAGACCCTCTTTCCCTCGTCCTATTCAACATTGTGGCGGATATGTTGGCGGTGTTAATCGAGAGGTCTAAAAGATTGGGTTTCTTTGACGGACTTGTGCCTCACTTAGTGGAGGATGGTCTCTCGATTTTACAGTATGCGGATGACACAATCCTCTTTTTGGAGGATGATTTGGTGAAGTCTAGGGAGTTGAGACTGGTGCTTAATGCCTTTGAAAGGCTCTCGGGGCTCAAAATCAATTTTCACAAGAGCGAGCTATACCCATTTGGGAAGACTAAGGAGAGGGTGGAGGAGTACGTGGAGTTGTTTGGCTGTAGAGAGGGGGTGTTTTCTTTTAGGTACCTGGGCATCCCTATGGGTACTAGTAGACTCTCTAACAGGGATTGGAGAATAGTGGAGGAGAGGTTTGAAAAGAAGCTTAGTAGTTGGAAAGGTAAGCTCTTGTCCTATGGGGGGCGTTTAGTGCTTATCAATTCGGTGTTGTCCAGTTTGCCCATGTTCATGTTGTCTTTCTTCAAAATACCTAAAGGTGTTTTGGAAAGGCTGGACTATTATAGATCTAGATTTTTCTGGCAATGTGATGAGCACAAGAAGAAGTACAGGCTTGCCAAATGGTCAATTCTCCATAAGCCTATAAGTGTGGGGGGAATGGGCATTATTGACCTGGATATTTAGAACAAATTCTTGCTAAGTAAGTGGGTCATTAAGTTGTTGAATGAGGATGGTTTATGGCAGCAAATTCTCAGAAAAAAGTATTTAAAGGGGAAAAGTCTCTCACAAGTGGTCAAAAAAGCCGGAGATTCACATTTCTGGTCGGGCCTAATGGAGGTCAAAGATTTAGTTCTCTCGAGGGGTAGGTTTAAGGTTCAGAATGGTACCCAGGCTAGGTTCTGGGAGGACCCGTGGTTGGGGAAAGTTCCCTTGATGTTGGTGTATCCTAATGTTTACAGAATTGTCAGGAGGAAGAACGTGTCTGTGGCTCAGGTTCTAAGTACCATCCCATTGAACATCTCTTTTAGACGTGCACTGGTGGGAGAGCTTTGGGAGGAGTGGCTTGATCTGGTAGGCAAGGTCATGGATGTGTCTCTTACGGAGCACAGGGACTGTTTCCTATGGACAGCCAATAAGACGTTCTCGGTCAAGAATTTGTATAATGACTTAATTTTAAGGGCGGGAGCACGGGTTAATTGTTGGACTTGGAAAGCTAAGTTACCGTTGAAGATTAAAATTTTCCTGTGGTTTCTTAACAATGGGGTAGTGCTCACTAAAGATAACTTAGTCAAGCGCGAGTGGAAGGGGTGTACGATGTGTGGCTTTTGTGCGCAGCAAGAAACAGTGCAGCACCTCTTTTTCGAGTGCCAGTTGGCCAGACTTGTGTGGAGTTGTGTTGCCGTTGCTTTTGGATTTAACAGACCCACTAGTGTGCAACACCTTTTTGGTCCTTGGCTTAGAAGTTTTTCGAAAAAGCAAAGGAGCCTTGTTGTGATTGGAGTGGCAGCCCTATGTTGGGCTATCTGGATCAGTAGAAATGATTTGGTTTTTAAAAAATCACAGTTTGTATCTATTTTGCAGGTGATCTTTAGGGGAGTTTTTTGGATCAGAAGTTGGGCTATCCTTTCTAATGATGATGGGAGGAATAGCTTGAAGGCCGGAGGTCGTTTGTTGGAGTTTGTCGCTCTGGCGTTCTTTAAGGGGACCGGTAGGAACATTCTTAAGAGAATTGAGAACTAGTTATTGTTGCTTTGTATTGTTTTGAGTATCATCGTGGCTGTCTTTCACCATGTTTAGGCGTATTGTTGTGTTATGGTTGGACCTTTGTAGTGGTCTCTTGTGTCAGGGCGAGTTTGTATTCTTGCGGCCTGAGTGCCGCTTGGTTTTGTAACTTGACTGTAGACGGTTCTGTTCACCGTCGAGGCCGGAACTTGCTTCCTTAATCTAAAAAAAAGAAGTATTTTTTTTTAAAAAAAACTTTACACACAAGTAACACTATGATGTGTCGGCATGAAATGCAACACACACGTAACTTTTATTTCATTTGAAAAAATCAAGCAAAGACTTTTCCTAAACTATATTTCCTGTAAAAAATAAATGTTAGAAAAGTTTTAAAATTATGAGAAAATTGTTGTTTAATTATTCCTCCTATTCACATCCTGAAATTTAGAAATTTCAGGGTGTGACACCAAGGCATCCAAAGAGCCGTTCGCTAACGGCCAATGAAAAAGGTAGAGTCTGATCAACCAATGCTATGTTTTTTCTAGGCGTCAGTTCATCCAGTGCCCTCCACGTCACGTAGCCATTGAAGATCCGCTGACACAACTGCTCCGACGCATTACACCGATGGTGTGTCGATTCATCCGGTGCTGAAGACCCCGCGTTCAAAACGTCTCTGGTAGCTTCCATGCAACCATCAGATAGACTGACGCTTCCCCTTGACCAAGGCATCGGTTCATCCGGTGCTGAAGACTTCGTCTTGGAGCGTCTGTGTCTTGATTCAAACTGAGCGCCAGATAGACCGACAGTGTCCTCACTCAGACCGTCGGATCATCCGGTGCTACTGTCTTTGCTGCTCTTCCCTTGCAATTTATTCGGCGCATCTACAAAATGGACCGTCGGTTCATCCGACGGTGCTAACTTCATTTTTCCTCCTGCGCAGTGTACCAACTACACCAACGCTATGCACCGATGGTACCATTGGTTCATCCGACGGTGTCTTTTTTCTTCCTTTTCTTCGCGTCTTCAACTTGGATCTTTGCTTCAACTTAACATCCTTAACATACTTAACATGCCATTACTTATAGCCTCAAAATATATACTAAGTCCTCAATTTTGCTATAGGTAACCTAACATGTCCATGGTATGTTAGTTTGTGGTATGACATGTTAACTTGGTCATGGTATGTTAACATGTGGTAACATCCATGGGACCTAGAAATGCCTACAAAGACATGCTCAACAAAGTGGTTAGTCCCATTGTTTGTGTTAACATGAATCACCAAAATCAACTCGAACAAATGGCTAATGGGGCCATGTTCGCTACAGACCAGACGACCATAGGAGCCAGGAGTCGAAGCCTTAATGCTGGGACTTGTGAACCCGCTTCCTAACACCTAACCACCAATCGAAGTATGGCAACTCCTCCTGCGGTGTTAGGTGATCGAGGTCGTAGTAACGCAATAGTCTAAACCACGTTTCCCAGCTATGGACACACCCTAGAAGTAGGTGGTCCAAAGTTTCGACCTCCTGTGCACAGATATCTGAGTCACGCATCCCATGCCGACGTAACCGGTTCAAAGTCCAGCAATGACCGTGAAGCACAAGCCCGCCAAAGAAATGACACCTGCCAGGGGCCGCACCTTCCAAATGCTATCAACACCAGCTAGCGAGGTTCTTCCCAAAAACAATGCTCGGTATGCTGAACTAGAGGAAAATTCCCCGTTAGACGACAATTTTCAGATGAATCTGTCAGGCTCTTCAGACAAGTGGAAGTTTTGCAGGTAATCCCAAAGACCTTTATTGAACGACCACGGGTACAGTGCGAGTGAATGTTATGTCCTGAATCCAACGTCTACCCGAGAGTGCATCCTGCACAGAACGGGACTTTCTAATTCTAGGTGGAACCGTGTTCCAAAGGTCAGGGGCTAACTAAATGATGGAGCACCCATTGAGCCATCGATCTGACTAAAACAAAGCACGTGAGCCATCACCTACTTGCACTGTAACCGACGCATCAAAAAGAAAGCTTGAGCCGATCGATCAACCCTGAAAAAGTACCCTGGCGACCACATCCCGTTAACCCCCGAACCAACTTCTCAATAGCGTGAATGGCCCAGGGAGCAATCTTCATGTCCATATAAATGTGCACCGGGATGTCACAGAGTGTAGAACGGACGAGAATGAGATGACCACTCTTGTTTAGCATCCTTCCCTTCCAGGGGGGTAGCTGCTTGGTGACCTTATCGACGACCGGCTGCATGGCAGATTTAGGAAGACGCCAAGGTGAGAGCGGGACCCCTAAATAGGTACATGGGAAGTCCGCACACTAACAACCTAGAGTGTGAGTGATTACACTCAGCTGTTCCTCATCACAACAGGATCGGAAAAGCCTTACTTTTATTAATATTTGTAGCAGGCCCCGAAGCCTAGCAGAAGAGGTCCAAGATCGCTATGATCATAACAAGATCGATCATGACCGGGGATAGGAAGATGACCACATCATCCGCATAAAGCGAAACCTGTTGTTTGATAGACCAGGATCACAGAGGGCTAAAAAGGCCCTTCGAATCAGCGAGCTTGATCATGGCACTGAGACACTCCATGACCAAGACAAACAACATGGGTGAGAGAGGGTCACCCTGCCTAAGCCCACGACCATGGTAGATACGACGACTGGGAACTCCATTCAGGAGAACTTTAGTGCTAGCCATGGAAAGTAGGACCGAAATCCAGTTAGTCCACCGCAGACGACAGCCGACCGCAGATAACAGCTCGAGAAGGAAAACCCAATTGACCGAGTCAAAAGCTTTGGCCAGGTCAATTTTAAAGAGCACACTCGGGCTTTTCTTTATCGAAAGGGTTCTAGCCGTTCCCATAACGTATCGGAAGTTATCTTGTATTTGACGACCCTTACTGAGAGCACTTTGATTCGGTGAGATGAGGTGCGGTAGAAATGGTTGGCCAATGGTTTGGGTTTATCTAATGTCAATATAAATAGTAGAAGAAGGACTTATGATTGTAATTATTAGGTGAGATGACACAATGAATTGTTGATCTACAAACCAATCCTATGGATACAATTATGATCAATTTTCAAGGAATCAAATTCGGATATCACTTTTTATCATATTTTAACTCAGGATCCAGATACGAATCTGAATATTATCGGACAAAATACAAAATGGATGGCTTTGATTCAGATTTGTATTAAGATATTTACATACTTAGGTTTTTAAAATAATGGGATCCATTTGCTATATCAAAATAGAGTGCATTTGGAAGGTTGTATAAAATTATTATGCAACTTGAGGATCAAAGTTCGAGTGCATATAGAACATGTAAATAAAGAATGTAGCTCATTAAAATGTTTCAATAATTATATTATCCAACCACACATTATATTAGTTGTAATAGGTATGCTTTTATTGTTCACAGATACAGATATTTCCAGATATTGTTGAATAAAAATGTGAAATCAGATAGAGAATCACAATAAAAACAAATTCAGATGTATTCATAAATTGGATACGAATAACATGGATATCCATATCAACAGTTTACCAGATACAAACATTTGAATAATTCAGGTACCCATATTCATATCCCACCCATTCCAATATAAGCAATTACAGTTCAGATACATGGCATGTTCATTTTCTATATTCAAAAACTAACACCACGCCTCACCAGTGGGCCATCACTAGAGTAGGAGGTTTAATTAACACTGCTTGTCGGTTGCCATGAGTAATGTATGTGCCATATATAGGACTTGCTATCATCTTGGCACTTTTTTCGTTGTTTTGTACATGCCATATGAGTACATCCCAAACTACTCAACTGACCAACAACCTAATTTTGTTCATGTAAAGGTGGAGGAATCTGTTATTTATGTTACTGCTGTTGAAAATTAAGAACATAGATAGATTAAAACTACTCTCTTTCCTTTGCATAAAACAACTAAAGCAAAAAAAATACCATGAGTGTTTTGATTTCACAGAGCTTGCTTTGAACCATTCACAGCATGAGGTGGCTTAGATCGAAGTTTTATTACCCTTTCTGTTAAGAACTGTTCATGATATTTGATATTCAGTCATGCATAAGTGACCTCTGCATACCATTCATTCCAATGCAAGTGGCCCGAGTTGGTTAAATGTTTGTACAACACAAGTTTTCATTCTGATCTTAGGTCCTCTCCATTTGAACTGCTTTGTGGTCATCTTTATTAATTATTAGCATTTTCGAATGGATCCATGGATTATCTATGGGTGAATAGGTTCATAGGTTTCATGATGGTCACTTGATGCAACTAGTTGTATGACACTGCATCTTTAATTTTTGAGCTCTTTTACTGTGCATTATACTAGGCTATACTAGTGAAAAGGACTAGCATGTAAGACTGACTCCAGCAGTCTCCCCATCGACCCCTCCATCTGCAAAATGAGGAAAAGATTGTAACTGTAGCGCCTCCAGCAAACGCTTCAACCGCATCTGCAAAATGAGCATTCCCCCGTCGACACCCTCATTCCTGGGATTTCTCTCTCCTTTCCTCACTTCACTCTCTTCCAACCGCCGTTGTCTCTCTCCTCCAGACCTCCCTCCCTCCCCCACCACGACGACCTCATCCTCCTCCACTCCTCGCTGTCACCGCTGCTGCTGACCCGCGCGCCGCCGCCAACAGGTCGCGCCTCCCTGCTCTTCCCTCCTTCCACCGACAACGGTGCTCTTCGTCCCCCAATGGCGGCCCGCTTCACCACCGCCACCTCCTAGAGCTCCACTAGCGCACAGTAGGGAGCTCGTCATGTGGCAAATCGAGCGCCGCCCGACGGCCATGGGCGACGCCTGGAGCTGGGAAGGATAGGAGCAGCGGAGCCTCCCCTGGCCACGTTGTGCAGCCTCCTCCGTGCCGTTGTGCCTGGAGCAGAGCTCGATTCGCCGGCCGGCGAGCTCGATTCGCGCGCTCACAGGCACGACCACGGCCGTCGAGGTTGATTCGCGCAGCCATGGAGGCCACGCGCCGCCTCTGCGCCCGGCCGGTCACCGCCCCGAAGCTCCCCTTCCTGCATCTCTCTCCCATCGGTCGCTGCCTGGATCTTGAGTTCCCCCCGCCGCCCGGGGCTCGGCCGCCACATCTTGACCTCGAGCTCCCACGCCGCTGTTGCCGAATCGGGGTCGAATCCAGGGTGCGCGCGGCGCGCCGGCCCGCGGCGGTGGCCGCCGGCGGAGGAAGGGGGAGAGGCCGGGGAGGAGGCGCGCCGCCGTTGACCCCGCCTCCGCCTTGCTCTCACCGCCATCGGGAACCTCCACTTGTCCGCGCCGCCGCAACCGCCCTCTTCCTCGCCCGCCCGCCTTGCCTCTCGGCGGGGGGCGGGGCCTGCCGGCGGAGAGAGCGAGGAGCAAGCGGGGCCTTCGAGGGAGACAGGAGGAGGCGGAAGGAGACGCGAACGCGGGAGGCAACTGTCTCGCGCGATGCGCGACGGGTGCAGATCCTCCGCTGGAAGCCTCGGTCATTTGCGAGAGCATTTTCTTCTCTTTCCTTTGCTCATATGGGATGCAGATGGGGAACACTGCTGGAGACAGTCTAAGCATCTGATTACTCAGATTAATTATACATATACTACTGAAAACCTCACTACTAGTATGAGTGGTATGAATGGGTAGTATAGATGGTACAAGGGTATTATGGAGAAAGAATTTTAGACAGCTTCTTTAATTAAATCACCATTTCATTTGGGAATTGGAATTACACTCATTTCATTTGGAAAACGGAATCACACACTTCGCTTCCTCTCGTGAGACTGCTGGTGGCGTGTGCTGCCGAACGGCAATGTGTAGGCCCACTGGAGCAGTAGGAGGGCAGATAAATGACGGTGGTAGTTTGTAATGGACATGACCTAGTTGCTGGTAACCTTGCTGTTATGAATGATAGCTTAAAACGACGAGGAGTAAAAGAGATCAAACCGCAAGGAGACACGAGATTTAACGTGGGAAACCCCCTCGATACGAGAGGGAAAAACCACGGGCGCCAGCCAGCAAGCAACTTCACTATGATCGGAGTCCGGTTACAAACACCAACGGCGGTGGCTTACAAGTAGTAGAATGAATCAGCCTTGAATGGAAAACCCTAACGGGGCTATATGATCCCCTCCGCTCCGGCCTTAGCCTCCCGGCGGGCCTCTACTACGCTTCGTCAGAAGTTGGCCTCTATCTTGTGCACAATGAATTTGGATCATCAATCAACACTTGCTAGACTCCGCTCAACCTTTTGTCTCCATGGTGTGTGAGATGAGTTGGGAGAACTAAGTGCAACACCTTGCGGGGCTGTAAATTGGCAGCAGATTTTTCTAGGCGGTGGCCGATAAGGGATGACGACACAAAAATGGTGGCAAACTACAGCGGTTGCCGAACTGGGTGGCACATGGAGGACACATTGCAACTTGGAGCAGCCACGGACACAACAAGAAGGTGGCGGTCGGGCACGGCTAGGATGGGGAGAGGTGGTTGCTGCGGGCACTAGCGGGAACCAAGGGGGGGGGGCGGAGAAGGGCTCCTTTTGATGGATAGGAGCAGCTAGCATGCTAGCGGCCACCAACTTCCCAAGGTGCCCCCCCACCCCCCGCTTCTTGCCCACCACGTCACTGTTTGGGAGACGAGGTTTGCCTTGAGGGGGTTGCAGCCTAGACTTTTTCCATTTTTTTTTTAAATAAAATATGAACCAAGACTTTTCCATTTTTCTTGTACAATAGGCACAATGCATTTTGCATATTATATGGTGACATATACTATTCTGACACCTCAACAAATCATGAAAAAATCCAAAAGAAATCATACAAAATAAGTTAGCGCGTCATCATAAGTCACGAAGCAAGTACATCCACCTGCCTTTCAACATACACAAGGCATAACAGCTCATTCGGTCCCAGCATGCAGGTGGAGATGCATGCGATCTTGCATGAGGCTGAGGCATCCCCAAGTGGCTTGCGGGGTTAGGTCGGAGCAGGTGGGCGCTGGGGCCGCAACTCCCGGCGACGGCCGGCGCAACGGTGCGCTGACCCCATCCTGCAGCTGGCGCTCAGTGAATGGAGCGGTCAATCGATAGAAAAGAAGATTTTTTTCTTTGTGAAATGGATACTGCGGAGTGTTTTTTGCGATTCTTGATTTGACTGTGAAACTTGTGATTGTAATCTATGTGATTGTGTTTTGCGAAGTGTGTTTTGCCCCAGCGGCGGCGGGCTTGATTTGCTCCACGACCTGGGATTGGGGATTGTGGGTATGACCAGGTACAAGTCCATTGTTTCCTGATGGTTGCTTGCTTGTAGCTTCTGTGAATAGTGGTGTAATCATTGCTTTGGAGAGTTAATTGCTTTGCACCTACATGTCTCCAGATGATTGTTCCATTTTTACCTAATTGGCAATTTGTTGCAGGGTTAGAGCCAACTAAATACTGTCCTAATACTGTACATATCACACTAGTTATATATGCAGGCACTGCACCACCGGCCTCCGTACCTCTACGCGATGTCCACTCGGCCAAAAGATGTGTGTAGAGAATTTTCCCCTGTCCTCAGGTCTGTTCGTGATGCTGCCGCCCTATAGGTAGCAAAACTTCTGGCCACCTCTCCAGTCCAGTGCCAACAGACTAAGCCCTACCTGATCCAAAACCTGTCAATACGTCATCACTACAACTCTCAGAGTTATTGCATATTTTAATCTCAAGAACTTCAGTTCATCCTTGGATATGAGTTTCCGATGCCTCCTTTTTCTATATGTGGTTCCATTTCACAACCCAAATAGACCATGGTGTTTCTTGCTCATGTCTCCTCTTTTTCTCTTCACTATCTAGGAAACAAGTCCATTAGTTCAGTGATTTTATAACCATTAACCAGTAATACCAGTCTGGGACCAGTAATGTCAATATAGATGCTAGAAGCATGACGTAATTTTCCAAGGTCACTGCTCTGCAGTTGTACAGTCATGTTTAACTCACAGCTAACTGGTAACACGTGCAAAAAGGAAAGCCGTTAAATGTTTCCATTGCTGCAGTGCCATTAGTTGTTTTTCTTTTCTCCATATATATCACCAAAGGTCAATAATTGAAAAAACATGGGACCAAATATATATGGAAAACCCACTCCAATAATCATGGACCCTTGTGCACATACACCACATGACTAGTTACTCATCTGCCACTTTCTGGTTGTTTGGTTTTATTCATCTAGAAATTACTAAACTGACCAACGGCTCTTTTTTTTGTTAAGAAAAGATGAAAGCACTAGTAATGTTAATGTGGCTGAAGATGGAAATGATGAATACATATGTGAAATTGTGTGCAATAATTGAACTGAAACAGATGTATCATGGCTAGATCGGATCATGAACCACCTGAACCGACCTACCAAAAAAATCCAACCCGGCCCAACAGGAGCGTGCAGACACCTTTGTAATCTGGCTAGAGTCATGTGGTCGTTGTATCTCCTGTTCTCTGCCCACTTGTGCTGACAAGGAGGTTCACTGTGCAGATTCCCATGTAAGGGAGCAAAAATGTAACTGATAACTGCCTCACTAGCGAGTAAGCTCTGCTCAGTCGCAGGAGCCATCACCGGTGCCGGAACTGCCTGAGACCAAGGTAGATTCTGCTCGACGAAACCATTTGGGCACAACGATGTGGGTAGGAGCTTGGACATGAGCTCCCAATACCTCCTGTTCCAACTAGGAAGACAAACCTAATAGAAACTAAAAATGGGATCGTGCATGCTCTATGTTTGAAATAGGGGCAAGCTCTGCGTCAAATTAACATATCAGTCTGGAGGTTGGGTTACATACGAGTGCAACGCAGGTGCTCCTGAATGCAATGGCCAGAGATCTTGTTGATGTCCAAATATATAGCCTGTAACGTAGTAATTTTTGTATGTTTATAAAAAGGTATATGGCTCACGACAAAATTGATTGCCCAACTACCTTTATGAGAACCCTCTCTTAAATAATGCCTTGCCTAACTGGAGAAAAAAATGTGACTAAGGACAATCCTTGGATCTGGATGCTTTCTTTTGGTATATAAATAATAGTTGTCATAACCCTGAAGGCTCAACAAAAGAAAGACACAATATTAAACCATGGAGAAACACATAATGAAATAACCATTTTTTTATCTGAACTGGAGCCTCAATATTAAAGGTTATATTGGGCATCTCTCTTCTGGTAAGCTATTTCCTTCATGCTTTGCATTATTGTTCACACACACACACACACACACACACACACACACACACACACACACACACACACACACACACACACACACACACACACACACACACACACACACACACACACACACACACACACACAACCTAAATGGAGAAAAAATGTGACTAAGGACAATCCTTGGATCTGGATGCTTTCTTTTGGTATACTAGTAAGGTGCACATGCGACACACACGTGTTTTCAATAAAATTATTAAGCACATGTTATTTTTAATAGAACATGTTTAGTAGTACCAATTTCTTTTATTGAACTAAAACTTATTATTATGTACATTTGTAACCAAAGATTTCTTGATGGTACTAAAAAACCACAAAAAATCTCACATATTGAGTTTTCTTGGTGCAATATATAGCACATTCATGCAACAATGCCCCGGTGACACAACACATGTAACTTGTTTACATGATATTAAAATTTTGATATAATGAAAGAATCTTTTTCACACTCCAGATATAAAATCGATAATAACCGGATCCAAAATAAGCGTAGGTTCAATCTTATGTGTAAACACAAATTAAAGTCCCACTTTCTGCTCTCATTACTAATCACTCCCTGTACGAACACTTGATATCTAAAAACGGGATGCAACATTAATGAGATGGTGTGCATTGTTCCAAAAGAATCACAAATCTTTCTTTTCTACCTTCTCTAAATATAATTTTTGCATCTTATCAAATAGTGTATTTTACCATCCCAAATTTCAGATGACCAGTTCTTTTACGTGTATAATTGGTGATCTTCCACAAATTAAATTTAACTAAGGTAATTGAACGAGAAGTCATCAATTCACTTATAGTCAAAATCCTATCCATTCAGTCTGAAAAAAGAGTTAGATGCATTAAACATATACAATGTGCATTGGCTTTCAAATGTTGGCCAAGCCCACGTAGCCACTGGAGTGCCACTGGACCTAGGAACCAACACACAACCTCCCGACCCGAGAACGCAGCGGAACACCAAACCTCGAGTCCAGAGACCAACACCGGTCAGACCGGTGAGCACCACCGGTCAGACCGGTCCCTGCTGGTGAAACTTGGCGACTTTCATATAAAAGCATAACACCGGTCAGACCGATGCAACACACCGGTCAGACCGGTCTCAGCCTCAAAGCCCCAAAACACCAAACAGGCCAACCGATGTCACACCTTGAAATTTCCAATTTCAGGATGTGAATAGAAAGAATAATTAAATAACGATTTTTCTCATAATTTTAAAATTTTTCCAACATTTATTTTTGTTTACAGGAAATATAGTATAGGAAAAATCCATTGTTTGATTTTCGGAATCAAATAAAAAGTTGAGAGTGTTGCATTCATGCCGATGCATCTAGTGGTTCTTGAGTGCAAAAAGGTTTCAAAAATGCGTTTAGGAGCTGTCCAAACTCTCCCGAGAATTTTCCGGATTTTTCTGGAATTTATTCTCATTTTCCTTGAGCTATTTCTATTTATTAGGAGGCTTTAAAATCTTTTTCACGAGCACCAAATGCTTTATTTGGATTGTTCATGTCTTAATCTATCTCTAGGAATTTTCCTGGATTTTTTGTGATTTTCTGGGTATTTTTCGTGCCTCTAAACATTTTCTAGGCATTTCCTGGATTTGTTTTTGCACTGAAAAAAAAATATTTCGAAAAAAAAGAAAAGCTACCCTACCGGATTGGGCCGAGCCAGAGGCCCGACCCAACCCGCTCCGCCGCCGCAGGCCCGCGCGGGCCCATCCGGGCCCGCAAGCCGCGCCGCCGCCCGGGAGCCCGCGCGCGCGCCCCCATAAAGCGGGGCGCCGCCCCCCGCGTCGCCGCCCGCCGCCCTAGCCCCCGCGCGCCGCCGCCCGCGCCCGAGCCGTACGCCGCCGCCGCCTGCAGCAGCGGTCCGCCGCCGTGCTTGCTGAAGCCTGAGCCGAACCGCAAAGACCCGCCGGAGTTGACTGCGGGTACCGGCCGCTCCCGTTCGTCTCCCATGCTGGTGAGCACACCATCGCGATCCCCTCGATTTCCTCTCTCCGTTTTGCATCTTACTCGAGCCCCTACTCGCCTGGAACCCTACGGATTTGATGCGTCAGTTCGAGTTTGTGTCCGTGAGGAGCTCCTGTCCGTCCCAGGCCGGAGGTTGAAGATAAGGCCGTTTTGCATCTAAGCCCCTGTCCTTTTTAATAATCCTTATACTCTTTCATGTGTCTTGCAACCTTTGCTCATAACCCCTTGGAAAAATCCCACCCTTCGCACATAGATCCAACAAAGCACTTTTATAGATCTAACCCTGAGTTTTATCCTTTTTACGAGCACTGTTTATTGTGTCCTGCAAATCTTTTCTGCTACCCCTCCAAATCAATGGTTAATCCCGGCTAGGTCCTTTCAATCTTGTTTTGCTCATATCTTTTTCGTTTTAGCTCCGATTTAATCCGTTCAAGTTGCGTTAGGTCCATAATAATGTAAAGCACGCGTTAGTGGAGTGTTTTCACCATGTTTTGTTTTCTGAAAATAAAATTAATATTAATTTTGATTAATGACTAACTATGCATGTCTTTTCCAAATAAAAGCTATATAGATCTATGTATCGTTTTTTATAAGCAAATTTCATTTGATTAATGTTTCTATCATATGTTTTTATATATAAAAGTTAATTACATCTTTATCTCGGTTTTCGTAAACCAAATGTTAATTTGTTTAATAGTTAATTAATCTTTTCTAATTAAAATTTGATTAGGCTTTTACATCGGCTTTTATAATAAATATTAATTTGATTAATACCAATACCATAATGTTTTTAATAATAATATGATCTACTCGATTTACAAAGTTTCGTTTAGATTGTTCATCTAGTTTAGTTTTTCTAAATTAAATGTTTAATCGGTTTAATTCATATATGAATCTTTATTAATAAAAACTTGACTAGTTCTTTACACCGGTTTCATAAATAAAGTTTAATATTGCATTAATGTCAACATAGGGTATTTTATTTCTGAAATATCCTTTATATTTGTTTTTGTTAATTAAAATGAATCTAGCTCATAGCCTTGTTCTCTCATATATGCAAAACGTTCGTTAGACGTTCTTTTCTTAGCTCAATCTAAGTGTAATCTTTCCAGTTCATGCTCAATCTTTCATAACCATCTCTTTAAAGCTAACCAAGCCTTTCCAAGCACCCTTTGTGTTCTTTAGTGATCCATCTAATCGAGCCTATCCTTTAGTGCGTTCTTTTAAAGCTTTCTTTTGATTGGTGCTTTGTTCTTAGTATATGCTTGTTTGTTTGCTTTGTGTATATTTGTGCCCGATGATTGATGCGCTTAGAGTGAGCGCCGTTCGAGAAGCTTGGAAGAGCTTGAAGTTGAAGATATTCTGAGCAACGACATTACTTTGGTTAAAGGCAAGTGTGTCCTTGATCTTTTGTCCTAAGAACTATATTTAATCACTCATTGCTTTGCTTGCATTAATTTTGATGGGTTCCTATTAAGGTTTATCCTAGTCTTTTATTGTCATTCCTTGTTAACCTAGGTTTACATTTATGTTGGGTAGCTATGCTTAGTTGCTATACCTGGGTTATGGTGGTTTTAATGAACATTAATGATGAGTCATGCTATACCTTTATGTTATATCTTTGGATGCTTAATACAAGATCATATGATTAATCGGAACATGGAGCGACCACCCAGGACAACAGTGCAACCACAAAGACTATATGGCTCTGGTCTTGGCCGATTAATTAGGGAAGTCTTTGTGTGGTTATTACTCGCATAGTAGGTTGGGGACGGAGGAATGCTTTTATGGCTCTTCTATTCGGAGCGGTGATGGAACGGAAGACTCTATGGCTTACCGTCCGTAATAGAAGTGTGGTACGAAAGATAGCCTCTATGACATACTACTATGGACTAATACGCACGGGAGGACTCTTTGTAAAGGCCTCGTAGCGTCCCTATGCAATCACACCTCGGTAGTGTGGTATGATGCTTGGCCGACATCGCATGGTTGGGTTTAAAGTTCTTCGGGACTTTTACGCGACTTGTGGGTAAAGATGTACAACCTCTGCAGAGTGTAAAACTAATCGATTAGCCGTGCTCACGGTCAAGAGCGGCCTGGACCCTCACATGATAATTGAACTTGAAGATGGACTTAAATCGTGTTCTCTGGTTGTGCTTGCCATGTGCTTATGGCGTATCTCTTATCTTATGCTTAATGTGGGTTGGTATCAACTTATACTTTATTAGTAATCAGGTGCTAATAAAACTTGACCAACTAAAATTGCTTAAATGCTTATAGCCCAGTCCACTATAAAGCCTTTGCATTCATTCTTTTTCCCCACACTTGCTGAGTACGACAAGTGCTCACCCTTGCTATAACCATTGTTGCTCAGAAAAAGGAAGCTGCTATGAAGATGTTGCTGGTGCTAGGCGTACGCAACCCCCAGTCGATTGCCTGTGATGTTTGGTGCCTTCGTTTCCAGGATTAAGCGTAAATCTCTGATAATCTTTCTTTTTCTTACGTGATACTGTTTCTGTATTCACTTATATGTCACTATATGCATGAAACTTGATCCTGGCATGCATATAGGTTTGCACTTGGTTTTCTTCGGAAAGTCGGGTGTGACAACCGAGCTCCAAACCGACCCAAACTCGAAACAGCTGCAACACAGGACAACAGCGAACACACCCAGACGTTCACCCGAGCAAAAACCCAACAGGGGTTGCACCGGTCAGACCGGTGAGAGGCACCGGTCAGACCGGTGTGACCTGGGCTTCTCGGGATGAACAGCACCCGCGGGTCAACACCTCCAAATCCAAGCCTTGATCTCCCGAATCGCTCCACAGGCTTGAACAAGACTTTGGGGACAATAGGAACACCTCATGAGGAGTCCATAGCCAAGTTTAATCCCACCAAAACTTGTTCAAACAAGAGGAATCGAAGAAATCCCGCCAAGACCTCAAACCCTAGAACACCGAAAACCCCAAAATCGAGCCCCTTAACTCACGGATTTGGGAGGGGAATCACAGCCCAAAGAACCACGAAGGGTTCCCACAAATTTCCCCCATCAAATCCCCAAGAGCAAGGTCTCGAAAACACCGCAAGAAAACCACCAAGAGAGGGCTCCGAAAATCACCACCAAGAACAACCGGGAACAACACAACAAGGCCTTGAGGAACCACGCCGAATCATCTATACATACCAAGAAGGTTCATACAAGGTCTAGCTTGCCGCCCGATCATCCAACCCTCTCACAAGATCTCACCATGAAGCTCTCAAGCTAGTCCTATGGAAATCCTAAGAAAATAGGAAGGGAAATTAGGAAAGCAAATGAACTAGGGTTCCAAGAGATGGCTGCCATCCTCTCACCTCATGGGTTATATGGAGGCAACCGAAAGTCTAAACTACCCTTACTTAACAACTAGGGATACAAGACCCTTAGGGGCGGTTTTGGAAGTCTTCAAGTTTTCTCCATCGGACGGATGCCCGGCGACCGCAACCTGCTTAGCCTCGACGCAAGCCTTGCGATCCCGACGCGTGTCCTCTGCTTCGAAGATTCCGGACTGCGTCGTCGCACACTGGTCAGGCCGGTGCTCCTCACCGGTCAGACCGGTACCCACCGGTCAGACCGGTGTGGTGCTGCTGTAGCACCGTGTTCGGTTCTTCTGTCTTGGTTTTGTGGATCAACCAAGGAACCCGGTGGTTTTCTGGTGAACCACTGGAAACCCCGCGAAATCGGTGTAGCCTCCGCCAATCGCCACTCATGACTCGGCTCCCACGTAGTCCCGGCTCGACCTTGGTTTTGAGGCTCTACCAAGAAACCGTCCATGACTTCATCTTGCTGTTCATGCCACCATGCGGCCCGCACTTGTCCCTGCTGGCCATCGGGTCCCTCGAACGAAGCCTACTTGTCTTCTCCACACCTGGAGGCCTCACCGGCCACGACCTTTTGCGCTTGTTCTTCACCTGCACCAACACCAGTCAAGCCGCAACCTGCACCTGCAATACTTAGCCAAGAATCCGTCCGCACAACGTTGTCAATCACTCAACACACAAGGAAGCGACCATCCACCAGTCCTCGAACCACACATGGTCCTCAGAATGTGGCAATTCTTTCACGAACATCTTCCAGAAATGATTTTTCGAGAGGATGCTCATCTAGCCCTAATCTCTGGATATAACATTGTCACCAGTCAACACACATATATAGGTGGCTACAAAACTTGTGCAGTGCTAATAAGCAAGAACTGTGCTTAGTTGCAGGTTTTACAAATGAAGATACCAAGAAAGTACCTCCATATGTGGGCCACTATCTTTTAATTGAAGCATGTGATAGGCACAATAGAAGCCGCAGAGTCTGGATCCAGTAGGTTGTTGGTGGCACTACAATAAATGTACAAACAAAAATAGTGGTGATCGAGAAGAAATAAACTCAAGCTTTAGTACTAGCTTCCACAGGAAAGAAATAAGTGGTATGTACCTTAACATCTTTGACGTGTTAAAAGGGGCCAAGGCGCAAGAACTTCTTTTTGCCGCAGTAACGTTCCCAAGCCCTACAACGAAACAAGCAACAATGGTTAGGACACTGTCGGGCATACTCCCCGGGTACCCATGCAAGGAAGGATGAAGACGGACTCCTACTAGAATTCCTTTGTAATCCTATTAGGACTCGTTCCGTGTAATCGTACTAGGACTCCTGCCTTGTAACCAACTAGGAACCCACCCCCTGGACTATATAAAGAAGGGCCGGGTACCTAGCCGGGCACCTGATCTAACCCAACACCAAGCGCAGGGCGCCATACTTGATCCCCAAACATGACGTAGGGTTCGCCACCGTGGCAACCCGAACCTGTATAAATCTTGTGTCCCGTGTCCTTATGCATACCTTCGAGTTCTCGGTCTCCTGATCACGATCCTCACCGCATAAACTACTACCTCAGGTACCCCCTGGGTAGGTTTGCCGGGTTAAAACATCGACAGTTGATGCGCCAGGTAGGGGTGATCATCACCACCGGGCGAATTCGAAGGACCCGCACCATCGAAGTCAATATATTCATCATGAGCTGATTGTGTCATGCGCCGCGACGCTCCTGTTCAGCCTGACGCAATATTCAATCTGAACTCATCGGGACGGAGTCCAAAGCGGAGACAGCAAAATAGCATGTTGCACGCCGCAATCCGCACTACAATCGAGAACAAGCCACTGTGATGACTCAAGTTGAAGCTGTCGACCTGTACGTGCTGCTACTTCGGATTGTCAAGTTGAAGCTGTCGACCTGTACGTGCTGCTACTTCGGATTTGAGACGTAATCGACATCGATTCCTTTTCTGTACCGAAGTAAAGGTTACTGTCTGACGCACGAGTTGCCATAACTTTTGATTCAATGATGTCCGAAGCTGCAAGATGTCAAGCTGCTGAATCAGAAAGAGAATCGGCATCGAGATGGAGTAGAAGATGGAGCTGCCCAGTTCATGTGAAAAAAAATCAAAACTTGATTTGTGTTATACACACACCCGTGAAAAGCAACTTTCTGGATTTGAGACATGGGTACCCCTGGGTCCCCACCGACCAGGCTCACGGCCATCCCCGACAAGTGGGCCCGGCCTACCAGAAGACCCGTCGACCTGTCTGTGGGCCCAACCGACCTAGTTGGCAGCCCACACGACCTCCTGAAGACCTTCCAGAAGATCCCCCAGACGACCTAGTTCATCACGACCTCAAGACTTGGCGTACAAGACAAGACAAGACCTCGGTGGACTTTGCCCAAAGCAGATCGACGGGATATGGCAAAATGTGTAATGTAGACTGAGGTCTCCTGGCCGTAACCGACCAGGAGTCTGGGAACCGAACTCATCCGCCAGCCAATATAAGGCGGACAAGGCGACCCTTGTACCTCACCTTGACCAATCCTCAAGCAATCTACACCGACAACTGGACGTAGGTTATTACTGTCCGGAGGCCCGAACTAGTATAAACTCGTCGTGTTCTCTGTGTTCCGCGTACTCGTGTGCGACCTTCGAGTTCTTAGCCTTAGACTCCTCCCCACCGAACAAATAAACCACAGGGATTAACACCCCCGTGGGCTGTCTAGATCTCACCATCTGACAGTTGGCGCACCAGGTAGGGGGTGAGTCAAGGTTCTTCGTGCAACTCGATGGCTTCAACCAATGGCGTCATCTTCCCGGAGAGCATGGCGGACTTCCTCGCCAAGCCCATCGACATTTGCTTCGGCACGATGACGCCGACATCCACCGCTCCAGCCGCGTGCCTCGTCATCGAAGGCAACGCGGTCACCACCCACCAACAGATCGAAACAGATCTGTCGAAGAAGACCCACCCACCCACTCCTAGCGACTGATCGCTGGGATTGATCGTGTCGGGGATATGCTCTCTGATACAATCAAAGTCTGTGAGCGTGTCAAGCGTCCTCGCACGACTCCTTCGACCTCCAGCATGCCTCTTGGCTTGCGCAATGCCGCTTGCGTAGCATCACGCTACATGAAGTGCAAGATCCAGATCGGATTTGGACTCTACCATCAAGATCGTGAAAGCTGCGGGAGTCACCTCAACGAGCCCTGACCTATGCACGAGAACTCCAAGCACACCGCACGCCAGTGCCGTGTCCTCAAGAAGCTTCGCCGAGCGAGACACCTCCAATACCGAAGGAAACACTCCTACTCTACATCTCTGCCACCACTAATGTGGTCAGTTCTCGTTGCCGAGCGAGAAGAAGAAGGGCAGGCCTATCCTGTCCAACAACCTGTGTATTACGTGAGCGAGGTCCTGGTCGACGCTAAAACATGTTACACACAACCTCAGAAGCTGCTCTATGCGCTCCGGATCACGTCGAGAAAGCTTCGACACTACTTCCAAGCTCATAAGATCGTGGTGCTGTCTTCATTCCTCTTGGGAGAGATCATCCGCAACCGCGACGCCAACGGCCGCATCGTCAAGTGGTCAGTTGAGCTTGGAGAATTTGAAATCGAGTTCTGCCCCAGGCAAGCGATCAAGTCGCAGATCCTCACAGACTTCGTATCTGAGTGGACAGAGATCTAGATGCCCCCTCCCAAAGAGCGGACCAAACACTGGATAATGTACTTTGACGGCGCCCTCAACCTCGAAGGAGCAGGCGTAGGTGTGTTACTTATCTCTCCCCAGGGAGAGTAGCTCAAGTACGTCCTGCAGATTCATTGCAAGGCCTCCAACAACGGAGCAGAGTACGAAGCCCTGATCCACGGGCTCCGAATAGCAATGTCCCTTGGCATCAAGCGACTACTGGCTTTTGGCGATTTTAAGGTCGTCATCGAGCAAGTCAACGAGGAGTGGGATTGCATCAAGGACACGATGGATGCTTATTGCGCTGAGATTCGTAAACTCGAATGCCACTTCGAGGGAATCAAATTCCAGCACGTCCCACGCAACAACAACGTCGCCGCCGACGTGCTTTCCAAACTAGGCTCTCGTCGAGCCCTAGTCCCAGCAGGCGTGTTCGTCCAAGACCTACGCAAGATTTCAATCAAACTCCTGGATCCCGATAATCCAAAGTCATCTTCAAACGACCAGAATTCAGCACCTCCCCGTGACGTGCTCATGTCTGAAAAAGAGGATGATTGGTGCAAGCCCTTCATAGACTTCATACTCGACCAGCTTGTCCCCGACGACAAAGCGGAGCGAGAACGTATCACGCGGCGAAGTGCCAACTACGTCGTGATTGGTTCCGACCTATACAGGAAAGCTGCCTCTACTGGCATCTTGATGAAGTGTATCGGTCTACAACTCTTAGCTGAGATTCATAGTGGCGAGTGTGGCTGCCACGAGGCATCCATGAACTTGGTCGGTAAGGCATATCGATCTAGATTCTATTGGCCCACGACCGTAACTGACGCTAAAGATGTCGTCAAGAGGTGCAAAGGATGCCAGTTCTTTGCCAAACAGCACCACCTGCCAGCTCAGGCCCTGCGCACTATTCCTTCATCTTGGCCCTTCGCTATGTGGGGCCTCGACGCAGTAGGACCATTTCGTACTGCTTCAGGCGGCTACAAACATATCCTGGTCGCCGTAGACAAATACACCAAGTGGATTGAAGTCCGACCTGTTACAAAAGTGACATCGGAAGATGTAGTTAAATTCATCGGAGATATCAAACACCGCTTCGGTGTGCCTAACAAGATCATCACCGACCTTGGCAAAGCTTTCACTGGCTCGGTCTTCTGGGACTTCTGCCAAGACAACCTCATTAATATCTATTATTCCTCATTCGCCCACACACGGTGGAACGGCCAGGTCGAAAGAGCCAACGGCATGGCGCTCCAAGCACTCGAGGACCGTATCTACGACGATGCCTCCAACTACGCCACCAGATGGTTAGCCGAGCTGCCTCATGTAATCTAGGGTCTCAGGACTCAAGTCAGCTCTTCCATAGGCTTTTCGCCCTTCTTTCTGGTCTATGGATCAGAAGCCATACTTCCTACCGACATCACTTTCGGAGCTCCGCGGATTCAGTTCTACGAGGAAGGAGAGGCCGAGCAAACACGTCGCATCGACCTCGACAGTCTCGAAGAACAAAGACTAACCACTGTCATGAGACAAGCTCGTCATGACCAACAGCTACGTCGCTATCATGATCGCAACGTTAGGGAAACCTCCTTCAACGTTGGCGACCTCGTCCTTAGACGCATCCAAAAGACCAACGACATGCACAAGCTCTCTGCCCGTTGGGAGGGACCCTTCATCGTCACGGAAGTAATCAGTCCGTCAACATATCGACTCCAGTGGGGCGACGGGCAAGGAGTGCCCAACCCATGGAACGTGGAGCATCTACGACGATTCTACCCGTAGATTAGTTTTTTAATTCAAGCTATGTATTTTCCTTTTTTTGTATCTCTCTTTTTCAGATTAAAATAAATAAGTATTTCAAGCAGTCCTCTGCTATGAGTCGAGCACTACCTCCTCCTTCCTCATGCTATAAACACCCCCCACTCGACATGCTCGGGGGCTTGGCTAAAGCCAACATCTGGGTCGCAAGACCTGGGGTTCCAAGTCATCCTTATTCCTTCCCCTCGATATGCTCGAGGGCTTGGCTAAAAAGCCAACCTAAGGGTTGCCTGACCTAAGGATATCATCGCAAACGAGTATGAAGCCTCCTGCCCCCACGAGCACGCTTGGTCAGAAAGGTTGCCAGACCTGAGCCCTGGGCTCCTCCCTCGCGCGCCGATCTCTCGTAAGCCTCCACGATGAGCTGTAGAGGTCGGCAGGCCAGTCTCTCCGTGAGTGGTGGTTAGCGAGTCAACAATACAATACGTCGTCATCTACAAGACCAACCAACTCGTGCAGGCAAAAGGCAAGTACTTCGTTAAAGCTTTCTTCAACATGTCTCTAGAAGTTTTTACAAGTCATGAGGGGAGGGGGAGGTACAACTCCTAGCTACTACTGGTTGCCGCCATCGCCACCTTTGCCGCCGGCTCCACCATCGCCTTGAACGTCGATGCTCTCCGCCACCTCGGTGGCGGCTTCATCAACTTCAAGCTCCAGGGCTTGAAGGTCCTTTGTGGTGTCAGCACCGCCCTTGATCTTGGTCATATCGACCTCAGGATAGTGGGACTTGACTCTCACCAGCGCATCGGTCGAAGCCGCCAAACCAGTTGCCCTCAACAAAAGCAACAACCTGTTAGGAGTGTCTACCAGGCGATCGACGATGGACTGCTATTGATCCCCTTCCTCCGGAACAGGTATGCAAAATATTGCATAATTGGCAGCACCCTTGAGGTCGTTCAGCTCCACCTCATACCCTGCAATGGTGATTTGGTCACTCTGCAATGACTTCAAAACAACCTCGAACTCGACTTCAAGGTCCCGGCGAGATGCGGTCTCATAAGCCAACTTTTGGGATATGACGTACTCACTGTCGGTGGCTTCCTTCATCGCCCGTTTGAGTTCCAGGCCCCCAGCCTCGATCTCCCGGACCTTGACCTCCAGGTCCCGAACCTTGCTTCTGGAGGTCGCCAGAGCATTCTTCAGCTCCTCCTTGCGGTTACGGAAATCTGCGCAAACAACAATTAGCTGACAGCTAACAACCTCGTGTTCAAAAAGGGGTAAAGACTAAAACCTACCAGTAGCCGCAGTGTTAAACTGCGCAGTGGCCTCCACGGCCTTGCTCCTCTCCTCATCGAGCTCGTCCTCGAGTCTCTTCTTATCGGCGGCTACCGCCTCACGAACCTCCTTGAGCTCTCGCTCAAAGTCGACAATCCATTGTTCCTTCTCCTCGGCGTGTGTTGATGGTTCAAAACCGTGCTCAAGTTCACCGCAAGCCTACAGGTGACTTGGTGCCTTTTTCACCAAGGAGGGTCCTCCCTAGATTTGTCAATCCAAGGATCGGAAGCAAACTCCTAGGATTCTCCATCTAACCTATTGATCTAGACTAACATGAAGCATTGATTTCATAAAGGTAATCATACAAACACGAAGGGATGTATGGATCACATCCACCTAGCCATAAAGGTAAGCAAACCAAAGGTAAACCTAGCCTATCGTCTTCTAGTCGTAGTTCTAGCCAAAAGAGCAAGCGCGACATGCATCTCATCCAAAGCCATCTTTAAACTACTTTCCTCCGGTCCGATTCCGAAAACGCCTGCCTTTCAGAGCCCCCGTTCTGTCACAACGTACTCCTATTCATGCGGGTAGTCTAGGGCGAGTCCAAAAGAACCAGTTGAAATCACTTGGTCGGTCCTGTATGCACCTCTAGCCACCGCGGCTACAAGAGCAACCTATGCAATCTATCTTAAGTATAGATTAAGGAAGAAGCAAAACCAAGCGAGAGCAAAATCATAAAGGGAGGAATCGAGTCGCTATAAGATCGGATGACATGAAGTACTTTACTCAAATAATAAATGCGTTTAAATCATCTCCACCGAGTACATACCGTTGATGACCTCAACTAGCTTCGGAACTCCGCCATGGCTCAACCGTGCAAGGCGGCCATGGCGACTAGGGTAGGCCTAGGCCATCTCCTAGACGACTTCGAGGACTCGCGGCGGCCGGCGGCTTCCTCCGGGTGCTTCTCCTTCGTGTCGGCGGCTCTCTGATGAATGGATGGATTGATCAACCCTCCTTGGGCGCCCAAGAGGGTGTATTTATGCCCTTGGGGAGCCTTGGGGCGTGCTCCAACTTGCCTTGCACGAGATCTTCATTGGAAGAGAGGGGAACTTGGTTTCCATAAATCAGCCTCATCCAGATTTTCCTGATTCACAGCCCTTCCTTGTCGGCACCATATCTCCCACGTACGGACTCCAAATAATGCAAATTCGGTGTCCTGGTTGTATGGCACGAAAATTTCCTCCAACTTTTGTATTCATTTCTTTCTTCGGAAACGAAGATAAGATATCCAAATCGGCCTTGGAAGATAATCTGTTCTGATTTCGGACTGACTACGCAGTAGGGATTTCGAGTGTCATATCTCCTAGCTCCCTTATCCGAATTGGGCCTTCCACATATCCAAATCGAAGGTATCGTCGATGCCCACAACTTTGGTAGTAAAACTTTTGCCATTAGAGGACATTTAAGTCTCTGAATCTGCACCGAAAGATCATCCTCTCCTGGGTTGCGAGAATATCTCTCGGGCTGAGTCGATCTCGTTGGTAAACATCCAAGTCCCCGGAGTTTTACGTGTTGATGCTTCGGTCCTTGGATCATTTGTAGTCGTGTTCACTTCATGTCTTGACTTGTGACAGGCTTCATGATCTTCTCATAAAGTGCTTGATGAACTTATCCTGAAAGTCTCCTATTTAACGTTAATTTCCTGCGTAAACAACAAACTCCAAAATCGACATGCGAGATTGAACTTGATACCTCCGTGAGGTTAGTACCATTGGTTAGAATATCAAATACGTGCAAATGTTGACGCTAAACTCATAGCTAGGTGTACTAAAATCGACCGTCAACAGCGTGCTTCAGCAGGTCGGCCCGACCCTTGGCCCTCTCTGCTAGCGACTGATACAAAGTCACAAGGTTGTCAGCAATACTTCAAAAGCAAAACAATCAAGCAATAATAATATATCATAGGCAACTCACCGTGAGTATGTTGTTGATGGTGACGATGCTGGTCCGCAAGGCTTGCATGTCTTCACTGTCTTCGAACCAATCCTCCAGCCAAGGGGTGTGATTCCAATCAATTGACCGACGTGGCAACCTTGGGCTTGAAGTTGAAGATGGAGGTACCTGTGCGCCAGATGTTTCTGGACCTCCTGGTGCCAGGTCGATCTGAGGCTGGTCCCCGACCACATCCTCAGTCCCACCAGGAACAGTCCTGATGGGGTCAACGTCTATGATTGTTGGGGAGGTCATCGCCCCGACCTCCCCAGCTGAGGTCCCGACACCCTCAGCGGTGCGCAGGGGAGAACCCGCCCTCATGTCAGTCACGAGCGGCGAAGTCGCTACCCCCTTCGCTACTCCTCGTGGTAGGGTAGTGGTATGCGCATCATCTGCAAACGCCTCCCCCACGACCTGTGGCTCAGGCGACCTCGTGCGGGAGGGAGATGATGGGGAAACCGGCACCCCTTGTGGTCTTGCCACTGGCCTGCATGGCAAAATACTTGGTCAAGACAAAGTTCAGATAAAAAGCATAAAGATAGCATCAGCCCTCGAGTCTGTACCTCGGCACAGCCGGAAGCCGAGTCTTCGGCCAAAACACCCAAGGCTTAATAGCCGCAGGTATCTTCGCCTACACCACCGCAGCACTGCGCTACGCCTCCAAACCACGTCGGAGAGCTTCCTCCGACGTCTTCTGCACCAGCTGCCACTGTCTCTTGGCAGCAGGACTCTCCGGCCTCCTCGCTGCCTAGTCTTCAGGGACCGGCAATTCTTCGATGGACTCATCCTTCTCCTTCTCCTCCTCTTCCTCCTCATCTTCCGACCTGACCTCCCGCGAGCAAGGCGTCGGAATCATTGAAGTAGCGATGGCCGGAGGGGATGCAGCCCTCCTCTTCCTCTTCCTCTTCTTCTGCTGTGCGGCCTTCACCGCAGAGATTGCAGTGGCAATGGCCGAAGCAGTCTTCTTCGCTACCGTCGACCTGGTCCTACGCGGGGACTCGTGATGTCAGCAGCTGGGTCCGCCCCATCCTCCACATCAGTGTCCTCGTCGGCCTCCACTGACGAGTCAAACTCGTAATTCTCCAACAGACGATCTGCTGGATATTTGTATTTGTCTGACCTCAGCTTCCTCCGATGTATCTTCCCCTCGGGGAGAGGCGCCGGCACCACATCTGGAGCTCGCGCATCTAAAAAACAGATGACATAGATGTTATACGACCCAAGCGAATCAAGAAAGCAAAGTACAACGACCTAAAGACAGATCTCAGGATCTTACCGGGTCAGCTGGCCTCTTCAACGAGTGTGCCTTCAGGCACTTCTTCACCTTCACTTCCAGAACACATCTGGGATACTCTAGCTGCCATCTCCTCCTTGGAGACCTTGCGGTTCACCTCGCGTGTGGGATCTGATTTCCCGCAGTACTCATATGCCGGGTGGACCCGATCCTTGATCGGCTGAATCATCCGCCGGCAGAATGACCTCGCCACCGCCGCTCCCGCCACTCCTTGTTTCTTCATGTAACTGACAAGCTCCAGGACCCCCTTGAGGTCCTCGAGGTCGCGGGTGGGGAGTCCTAGATCCCACTCGCTAATCTTCACTGGCTTATGGCCAGTCCGCCGCGGAAGACCTGGAATCTGGTCCGCAATGTAGAACCACTCCGACCTCCACCCGGCGGTGTTGTCGGGGAGGTCACTGTCTATCCACTCGGCCTTGAGGCCTAACCTCAAATTAAACATTACAGCCCCCACTGGCCCCGACATCTTGTCAGTACTCTTGACGCAGAAAAAATATCTCCACAAAGTGAAGTGAGGCGGTATCCCTAGATACGCCTCACAAAAATGGATAAAGGTTGAAACTACGGTGATGGAGTTTGGAACGAGGTGTACCAGCTCTAGCCTGTAGTAGTACAGCAGGCCGCGGAAGAAATCTCCCACCGGGAGGTTCAAGCCGCGCTCGAAGAAGGAAGCGAAGACGACTTGCTCCTTGATGTCCTCGCTCGGGAACTCTTCCCCAGCGGCCGCCCTCCACTCCACCTCTGTCTTCGGCCGGAGCAGCCCCCGGTCCACCAGCGCCTGGATCTTGGCCTCAGTCATCGTCGACCAGACCCACCCCGCCTGCGGGTCCGGGATGCAAGCCGTCTCCGCCTCCATCTCACGGTTAGGGTTTGTGGTGGATCTAATGTGACACAGGGATTTAACGCGCATATGCCAGAGGAGCACAGCGCGAAGTGGTGGCGTTAGCACGAGCCTAGCCGGAGGAGGAAGTTGGCGAAGGACCGATTAGGCGACCAGAGAGGGGGGGGGGAGTGAATGGGAGCCGATAAAAATTCTTCTCGAAGGACATTGAAACTCCGACAAGATGAACTCGCTCGGTCGGACCCCCAAAATCACACGCTCCGCACTTCTACCTTCCGTTTGCCAAAACCACGTAGCCACTGGAGTGCTACTAGTCCTAGGAACAAACACTACCAGCAACCTCAACACACACACACCCACGACAGCGGAAACAACTCGAAAGCCGGTTGTCCAGAGGGGGCGGTTAGACCGGGTATGGGGGGCGGTTAGACCGCCTCCACCTGGCAACCAAGAAATCCTCCGAAACACCTCTTCCGAGCACCAAAACGCACCACGGTTTCACCAACAGGGATCTCTAGTCAGGGCCAGCTAGCTACCAAAAAATCTTAGCGAAAACCAAAACTCCACCCAGGTGCTTAGGGGTGGTTAGACTGGCTACCAGGGGCGGTCTAACCTCCTGTACCCAGCAACGAACTCCAAACAAGAACACCTAGCAAACGGCACGAGAACGACCCGAAATTTCACCCAGACGCTCCCCTAATCAAGGCGAACAAACTCAAAGAGGAAAATCCGGCGAAACAAAACTTTGACATGGAAACCCCAGGGAGGTTAGACCTCCCCCTCCAGGTGGTTAGACCGCCTCTCCCAGAAAAACAGCCCGCGGGTCAAACCTCAACTTCCTCGCGCCCGATCTCCCGAATCACTCCACGGATTGTAGAAAAACTTCGGGAATAATTGGGTTACCTCCTGGGCAATCTCTACCTCAAAGGAATCGACCCGAATCGCTCACAATTAAGAGGAATCGAAGAAATCACCTCTCTAGGTCAAGAACTCGCCCAACTCGAAAAACCACCAAATCGAGTCCGATTTAAGAGAGATTTGGGGGCGAAGTCACTAGCCAAAGAGGCACAAGATCCTCATACATGACACCCACCAAAGACCCCAAGAAATCGTCCTCAAAACACCGCCAACAAAGAGCTCCGAAAATTAACACAAAGAAGGACGGGAAAACCACCTTGAGGAACAACGCCGAACCATCTATACATACCATAAAGGTTCGTACAAGGTCTAGCTTTCCACCAAAACATCCATCCCTCTCTCTAGATCTCACATGAAGCTCTCAAGCTAGTCCTAGGAAAAACTAGGGAAAAAGGATAACGAAAATGGAAAAACAAAATAGCTAGGGTTCCAAGAGTTGGCTGCCATCCATCCACTCAATGAGTATATATGGAGGCACCCAAAAGACTAAACTACCCTCACCTAATAACTAGGGATACAAGCCCCTCAAGGGCGGATTTGGAAGTCTTCGGAATTTCTTCATCGGACGGATGCCTGGCGACCGCAACCTGCTTAGCCTCGACGCAAGCCTTGCGATCCCGACGCGTGTCCTCCGCTTCGAAGCATCTCGCGCGGCGGCCGTGGCGGTCGACCGCCCCCGGGCGGTTAGGACCGGCCCGGCAACCGACTGGCCCAGGCGGTCTGACCGCCCCTCTTGGGCAGTTGAACTGGCCTGGGTGGCTCAACCGAGTAACCCAGTGGTTTTCTGGTGAACCACTGCAAACCCCGCGAACTCGGTGTAGCCTCCGCCAATCTCCACTCATGACTCGGCTCGCACGTAGTCCCGGCTCGACCTTGGTTTTGAGGCTCTACCAAGAAACCGTCCACGACTTCATCTTGCTGTTCATGCCACCATGCGATCCGCACTTGACCCCACTGGCCACCGGGTCCCTCGAACTAAGCCTACTTGTCTTCTACACACCTGGAGGCCTCACCGGCAACGACCTTTCACGCTTGTTCTTCACCTGCGCCAACATGAGTCAAGCCGCAACCTGCACCTGCAATACTTAGCCAAGAATCAGTCCACACAACGTTGTCAATCACTCATCACACAAGGAAGCGACCATCCACCGGTCCTCGAACCACACATGGTCCTCAGTTGGGCGCGCGGGCGGAGGAGCATGGCGGTCGCAAGATCGCTGTAGCACAAAAGAGAGTGAAGGCGACGGGAGCGAGAGGAAGAAGATGCAGGGAGTGGGGTAAACCCTGCCATGGCTCACCCTATTTGTAGGGGGACCACCGAATCTATCCATTGCGGCTCCTTACTCCGCACAACACGCCCCAACGGCTCTATCCCAAGAAGTTCACGAGAAGATTGAGGTAGATTTTTCGCTAAACAGACTGAGTGCTACGACCTAAACCTGAGTTTAGGTCGTTAGCTAAACATGAAGACAACATCAGGTCGTCCTGATGGCAAACACAATTTGCAAGCCCCCCATCCTTCAAGATTAGGCCTTTGGAGAATCATTTTGCCAAATCGACCAATTACATGACAGAAGAGAGTGAACATTACATGAATTTCCGCCAGGGTACCTACTGTCTACGACCTCATTGGATCCAGAATCTGAAGGTACACAAGTCACCTGCGACCTCACTGGATCCAGAATTCGGCACACGAGATAAACATACTACAAGGCCTGAGCTACTCAGAGCGGTTATCGCGACCTACTTTGCCGGAGTAGAGTACATCGCGAGACTTCTCCTAGCATCAGGACCTTGATGGCGGCCTTGCGGGAGACAACTGCAGGACCACACGTAATCTAAGGCACGCTCGGCTCCAACTATTGGAATGGAGACACGAGCTTGCTCTTCGGTGTTGAAAACCAAGCCCCGGTGAGCTCCCGGTGCTCACCAGAGATGTCCTGCTATAGCTCCAGCTCGACAAGCATCACCTCCAAACTCTGCCTAGTACCACGCAGAGGTTGGGCTCAGAGGATGGAGATGTTGCCGACACTTCGCAAGAATTCTCCTAGCTCCAAGCATCTACAAGAACACAGCTCTACATTCTGGTGGACGGTCGCATGCCCATGGCATGGTCTCGCAACTACTCTGCGGCTTCATAGCTCAACAATGCTCAGTGCTTGCCTCCTTCAGTCTCACGACGCTATTTATAGCCGAAGCCGCGCCACAGGCAGCTGGAGTGGTAATGACTCTGTTACCACCTGATAATGGGGCCTGTAGCCTGTGCATCACTAAAGGCGATGCCATTACTTTTCCTCACTCACGACGTCTTTGTCGTTTTCTGGGTGGCAAGAGTATCTCCGACCATTGTTGACCCGTGATCCTGGAGTCTACGCTACAAGACAAAACCTGACCCCTTGCAGAGGGCTCCGCGCCTAATTTAGCCCTCCCATGACAGCAACTCCACGACCTTCCTTCTACGACCCGATGACTATTATTTGCACCCGCTAGGCTCTGCGTCCTATTGCACCCGCTATGGCTCTGCACGTAAACGGACCTATTCCAATCAGCCTATATTTCTGTTTCCTGAGCAGAATGGTCATTGGTTCGATTGAAGACCTTCCGAGGTAGGCGTGCCTCTCTGCTCTACCAGATCCTTCTGGACGCCATAAGATCAACAATACCATGAAAATCAAGAGCGTTCAAGGAGATCTACAATTTTCGTCGGGCCTCTATGGTCGGTGTGCCTATTGTTTCTAAGGTCGATAGTACCTTATTATCATGGCTCCGCTGGGTGACCAACAGCTATGTTGGTCGTCTGGACACCAAAACGACCTCCTCGAGGTCGGCGTGCCTTAAATACCTGGGTCTTACAATACCGCGGTATGTTTACGGCTCTGCCAACCTAGTTGGGCGCCTTGGATATGTGACCTCCCGAGGTCGGTGTGCGATTGTAGCCCTGTCATCCCGTTTTGGACACTAAGGATTTTATGTCGGGAATGAAGGCCTCCCTGTGGGGTGCGCGCCTGATGGCCCTGTCAAGTACTTCTGAGTGCTTTGGTGCTATACACTTGAGACCTTCCTGAGGTCGGCATGCCTCGGGTGGCTCTGCCAGACTCTTTGCAGCTATGCAAGATATTTGGGTGTCTCCACACTCCATACATTCAAGATCAATGACTTCATTGTTGACTGCTTCAACCACTACAGAAGACTTCTTCATTCCATGCACCTTTTCAAGACCTTGCTGGGTATCCTCGGATACTGGGCATTGTTGTTTAAGACCTCTTTGAGGTCGACACGCCTAGAAGGACTCCTCGAGGTCGGCCCTGCCAGACTCTTTGCAGCTATGCTCGGAGATCTGGGTGTCTATACACTTCGTTCGATCAAGACCATGACTCAATTTTCTTCACTTTTTTGAGCATCAAACCAGCCATGCTGCCCGCTTCAATGCTCGGGGACTACTCTACGAGTGCGTCTTCGACGCCCTCTTGTTTTCCTCGTCGTATCGACCTGTTGGGAAACATGTTTCTCATCACATCGTTACTCGACCTACTTTTTCTTTTCTTCTTTTTTGGACCATCATACCGGCCATCCTGCGTGCTATGATGCTCAGATACTACTCATGAGTGCATCTTCGATGCCCTCTAAATTTTTTCATCGCCGTTTCGATCTATTGGAAGCCTACTTCCTATAGGTCGTCACTCGACCTCTCTTCATTCTGCAAGATTACAAAGAGGTCGGCTGTAAAGCTTATTTGTTTCTTTTTCTTTTTGGACTGACGTGCATGCTATTTGACCTATCGATAGCTATACGACTTCGTCATGACCTATCTAAGGTCGTTGTGCCTAGACCTCGCTCGGGGGCTTGTGAGACATGGGTACCCCTGGGTCCCCACCGACCAGGCTCACAACCGTCCTCGACAAGTGGGCCTAGCCTACCAGAAGACCCGCCGACCTGTCTGTGGGCCCAACCAACCTAGTTAGCAACCCACACGACCTTCTGAAGACCCTACAGAAGATCCCCCATGAGGACCATGTGTGGTTCGAGGACCGGTGGATGGTCGCTTCCTTGTGTGATGAGTGATTGACAACGTTGTGTGGACTGATTCTTGGCTAAGTATTGCAGGTGCAGGTTGCGGCTTGACTCGTGTTGGTGCAGGTGAAGAACAAGCGCGAAAGGTCGTCGCCGGTGAGGCCTCCAGGTGTGGAGAAGACAAGTAGGCTTCGTTCGAGGGACTCGGTGGCCAGCGGGGTCAAGTGCGTGCCGCATGGTGGCATGAATAGCAAGATGAAGTCGTGGACGGTTTCTTGGTTGAGCCTGAAAACCAAGGTCGAGCCGGGACTACGTGGGAGCCGAGTCATGAGTGGCGATTGGCGGAGGCTACACCGAGTTCGCGGGGTTTCCGGTGGTTCACCAGAAAACCACTGGGTTCCTTCGTTGATCCACAAAGCCAAGACCGAAGAACCGAAGATGGTGCCTTGCAGAAGGTGCACCGGCCTCGACCCGGTGGGTCTGACCGGTTTGACCAGTGGGTACCGGTCTGACCGGTGAGGAGCACCGGTCTGACTGGTGTGCGACGATGCAGTTCGGAATCTTCGAAGCGGAGGACACGCGTCGGGATCGCAAGGCTTGCGTCGAGGCTAAGCAGGTTACGGTCGCCGGGCATCCGTCCAATGGAGAAAGCTTGAAGACTTCCAAAACCGCCCTTGAGGGGCTTGTATCCCTAGTTATTCGGAAAGGGTATTTTAGACTTTCGGTTGCCTCCATATAACCCATGAGGTGAGACGATGGCAGCCAACCTCTTGGAACCCTAGTTCATTTACTTTCCTATTTTCCCTTCCTATTTTCTTAGGATTTCCATAGGACTAGCTTGAGAGCTTCATGGTGAGATCTTGTGAGAGGGTTGGATGATCGGGCGGCAAGCTAGACCTTGTATGAACCTTTGTGCCATGTATAGATGATTCGGCGTGGTTCGTCAAGGCCTTGTTGTGTTGTTCCCGGTTGTTCTTTGTCACACCCGATTTTCTGAAGGAAACCAAGTGCATACCTATATGCATGCCAGGATCAAGTTTCATGCATATAGTGACATATAAGTGTATACAAAAACAGTATCACAAAAGAAAAAGGAAGATTATCAGAGATTTACGCTTTATCCTGGAAACGAAGGCTCCAAACATCACAGGCAGTCGACTGGGGGTTACGTACGCCTAGCACCAGCAACATTTTCAAAAGACTTCAGAGTAGCCTCCTCCTTCTGAGCAACATTGTTTATAGCAAGGGTGAGCACTTGTCGTACTCAGCAAGTGTGGAAAAAGATATGAATGCAAAGGCTTTATAGTGGACTGGGCTATAAGCATTTAAGCAATTTTAGTTGGTCAAGTTTTATTAGCACCTGATTACTAAAATAAAGTATAAGTTTATACCAACCCACAATTATCATAAAGAGATAGATAAGATACGCCATAAGCATATGGCAAGCATAACCAGAGAACACGATTTAAGACCATCTTCAAGTTTGATTATCATGTGAGGGTCCAGGCCGCTCTTGACCGTGAGCACGGCTAATCGATTAGTTTTACACTCTGCAGAGGTGGCACATCTTTACCCACAAGTCGCGTAAAAGTCCCGAAAAACTTTAAACCCAACCATGCAATGCCGGCCAAGCATCATACCACACCACCGAGGTGTGATTGCATAGGGACCCTACGAGGCCGTTACAAAGATCCCCAAATGTAGGCTATCCGCTAGGTTACCTGATCAGTGCAACGTATAAAGCTCCCGGACGAGTACTGTGTCTTAGACAAGCCCACACCTACACCCGAGCAGGTCCATACGCCATCTACCATCAGCCCCAACCCTTATCAAGTAGAGCATACCTAACACCTAGTTCTCTAATTATTAAGCCAAGACAGAGCCATATGTCTTGTGGTAGTACTGTTTTCCTGGGTGGTCGCTCCATGTTCCGATTAAACATATGGTCTTGTGTATTAAACATCACACATCACAATGAAACATAAAGTAAAAGGGTATCCATGTTGTTTATTACCAACCCAGTTGAGCAAACAAAGCAAGATATACCATCAAGATAAATTAAACAACCCAGTTATGCAAGGCAATGGTAAAAAGAAACTAGTCATAATCCTTAATAGGAACCCATCAAAATTAATGCAAGCAATGCAATGAGTGATTAAGTATAATTCTTAGGACAAAAGATCAAGGACACACTTTCCTTTAACCAGAGAGTAGTTGCTCAGAGTGTCTTCACCTCTTGCTCTTCAAAGCTTCTCGGACAACGTTCACTCTACTCGCATCAATCATCGGGCACAAGCATACACAAAGCAAACAAACAAGCATACTAAGAACAAAGCACCAATAAAAAGAAAACTTTCAAAGAACACACTAAAGGATAGGCTTGATTAGATGGATCACTAAAGCACACAAATCCTGCTTGGAGGAAGAAAGGCTTGGTTAACTTTAAAGAGATGGTCGCGGAAGATTGAGCAAGGACCGGAAAGATCACACTTAGATTGAGCTGAGAAAAGAACGTCTAACAAACCATTTGCATTTATGAGAGAGCAAGGCTAGGAGCTAGGTTCATTTTAATTAACAAAACAAATATAAAGGATATTTCTGAAATAAAATACCCTATGTCAACATTAATGCAACATTAAACTTTATTTATGAAACCGGCGTAAAGAACTAATCAAGTTTTATTAATAAAGATTCATATATTGATTTAACTGATTAAACATTTAATTTAAAAAACTAAACTATATGAACAATCTAAACGAAACTTTGTAATTCGAGTAGATCATATTATTAATAAAAACATTATGGTATTGACATTAATCAAATTAATATTTATTGTAAAAGCTGATGTAAAAGCCTAATCAAATTTTAATTAGAAAATATTAATTACTATTAAACAAATTAACATTTGGTTTACGAAAACCGAGATAAAGATCTAATTAACTTTTATATATAAAAACATGTAATATAAACATTAATCAAATTAAATTTACTTATGAAGAACGATGTATAGATCTATATAGCTTTTATTTATAAAGGCATGTATAACTAGACATTAATCAAAATTAATATTAATTTTATTTTCAGAAACAAAACATGGTGAAAACACTCCACTAATGCGTGCTTTACATAATTATGAATCAACGCAACTTGAACAGATGAAATCGGAGCTAAAACAAAGAAACTAGGAGCAAAACAAGATTACAGGGACCTAGTCGTGATTAACTATAGATTTCAGGGAGTAGATGAAAAGATTCCCGAGACACAGTAAACAGTGCTCGTGAAAAGAATAAAACTCAGGGTTAGATCTGAAAAAGGGCTGGGGATGGATCTGGTTGCAGGGATCTAATAGATCTAGGGGGTTTCCTGCAGATTGGTTAAGACACATTAGAAAATTCAAAGATTAATAGGGAAACCGGGGGCCTAAACGCAAAACGGCCGCGGTTTCTTCTTCCTCCAGACACAGAGGAGGCCGGCCATGGACAGGGAGGTCAACGATGGCGGCGCCGGCGGCACGAGCGACGAGGAGCCCGGAGGAGACCTGGAATCGGACGAGGAGGGCGAGGGGAACCTCGAGGGGCGCTCACCGGCGGCGGGCGTGAAGGGCAACGGCCGGATTTGAAGTCAACGCCAGCGGGTTCTTTTTTTCCCCGCGGCCGACGCGGGCTCCGGCGAGGCGGCGCTCCGGCCGGGCGGCTTCTACGAGGCGGTGCAGGCGGCGGCGGCACGCCGGCGGACTAGCTAGGGCACGCGCGGGGCGGCTCGGCCTCCCATTTATGGGGGCACGCGCGGCATGCCGGTGCCGGGGGGGGCGGCGCGCGCCCGGGGGGCGGCGCGCGGTGCGGGCCCGCATGGGCCCCCGCGCGGGCCCGCGGCGGGCGGAGCGGGTTGGGTCGGAGCCACTGGCCCGTCCCAATCCGGTAGATAGGTTTTCTTTTTTTTGAATTTATTTTTAATGCGAAAACAAATTCCAGAAAAGTCTAGAAATTGCTTAAAGGCACGAAAAATACTCCGAAAATCACAAAAATTCCAGGAAAAATTACTAGAGATAGATTAAGACATGAACAATCCAAATAAAGCATTTGGAGCTTATGAAAAAAATTTAGGGCCTTCTAATAAATAGAAATAACTCAAGGAAAATGAGAATAAATCCTAGAAAAGTCCGGAAAATTCTCAGAAGGATTTGGACAGCTCCTAATCGCACTTTTGAAACCTTTTGCACTCAAGAAGGACCAAGATGCATCGGCATGAATGCAACACTCACAACTTTTATTTGATTCAGAAAATCAGACAAGCATTTTTCCTATTCTATATTTCCTGTAAACAAAATTAAACGTTTGAAAATTTTTAAAATTATGATAAAATTGTTATTTAATTATTCTTTCTATTCACATCCTAAAATTGGAAATTTCAGGGTGTGACAAATCTACCCCCCTTAAACGGAATCTCTTCCCGAGATTCGAAGAAAGAAGAAGCAAGGAGGGAGATAAACAAAAACATTGCTCCCAAAGTAGGTATGCGGTCATCCTCTTTTGTCGATCAGTGTGAAATCTTTATTCCTCATCTTGCCTTATTCATTGGGGTCTTCATTAGAGTGAGTTAGATGGGATAGGAGCAAGCACGAGGTGGGAAGGTAAAGTAGAGTGAGGTCTTCTTTTCTTCAACTTTCATCTGCCTTCAGCTTCCTTCTTGCGATGTCCTCTAGTTAGTAGAAACAAAGAAAGATGACAAGGATGTGGAAGGTACAAAAGAGCAACCCAACTAGGCAACTGATGTCATTGCAGATATAAGACCCACAATACATCAACAATCACTACAAAGAAACAACTAAATCAAGTTCATAAAACCAAGCATCATCATGCAAACACTGAATTCCACCAATCAAGGCATAGCTAAGGGAACGATGCTACACGTTGTTAATAAAGTCAGAGGGTATCCTCCTAATAGATCAGATGTAGCTCCAAGCAAGGAATCTCCATAAATAGTGGATTTTTCCCAGATCAAGGAGGCCAAAATTATGAGTTCATCCCAGCTGGAATCACCTCAATCGGAGGTTTAGAACTCGAGATATGAATTAAACAAGATGACTATGTCAGCAGTATTGGCAGATTCTGAATGCTCCACTAATTCATATGTATCTCCATGGATACAAAACCAATACTTCTGAATTTTGGATATAAATTAATAAATGAAATTCTGGAACTAACCCAACTGATTTCATGTCAATCGGAGTTCGGTAGCTCGAGATAAAATTAAAACTGTGCTGATGTGTCAGAGAGCTACGCGAACAGATAGAATGTCAAGGGTAACAATTCACCTTTTGACTTATTGGTGGAATTGCTTGAGAGAAGTGGAAAGAGAGACAAGATCAAGACCAAGGGGAGAGTAAATAATTAGGCAAGGGTAGAGATCATAATCATTTGCGAAACAATGATGTGCAAATGAAAATGTGATAGTCAACGGTGAGCCATCAAGGAGGATTGATGAAAGATAATGGTTCAAGAAGCGAGAATATTCATCACAGAGTTCAAGGGAAAGGTAGTGATGAATTTTTAGATCAAAGGAAACCTTAGGAAACGACCATGGCTATCTAGGCTTACGTCCTACAGTCGATACAGCTCTGATACCACTCTGTCACACCCGATTTTCCGAAGGAAACCAAGTGCATACCTATATGCATGCCAGGATCAAGTTTCATGAATATAGTGACATATAAGTGTATACAGAAACAGTATCACGAAAGAAAAAGGAAGATTATCAGAGATTTATGCTTTATCCTGGAAACGAAGGCTCCAAACATCACAGGCAGTCGACTGGGGTTGTGTACGCCTAGCACTAGAAACATCTTCACAAGACTTCAGAGTAGCCTCCTCCTTCTGAGCAACATTGTTTATGGTGAGCACTTGTCTTACTCAGCAAGTGTGGAAAAAGATATCAATGCAAAGGCTTTATAGTGTACTGGGCTATAAGCATTTAAGCAATTTTAGTTGGTCAAGTTTTATTAGCACCTGATTACTAATAAAGTATAAGTTTATACCAATCCATAATTATCATAGAGAGATAGATAAGATACGCCATAAGCATATGGCAAGCATAACCAGAGAACACGATTTAAGTCCATCTTCAAGTTTGATTATCATGTGAGGGTCCAGGCCGCTCTTGACCGTGAGCACGACTAATCGATTAGTTTTACACTCTGCAGAGGTGGCACATCTTTACCCACAAGTCACTTAAAAGTCCCGAAGAACTTTAAACCCAACCATGCGATGCCGGCCAAGCATCATACCACACCACCGAGGTGTGATTGCATAGGGACGCTACGAGGCCGTGACAAAGATCCCCAAATGTAGGCTACCCGCTAGGTTACCTGATCAGTGCAGTGTATAAAGCTCCCGGACGAGTACCGTGTCTTAGCCAAGCCCACACCTACGCCCGAGCAGGTCCATACGCCATCTACCGTCAGCCCCCAACCCTTATCAGGTAGAGCATACCTAACACCTAGTTCTCTAATTATTAAGCCAAGACAGAGCCATATGTCTTGTGGTAGTACTGTTTTCCTGGGTGGTCGCTCCATGTTCCGATTAAACATATGGTCTTGTATATTAAACATCACACATCACACTGAAACATAAAGTAAAAGGGTATCCATGTTGTTTATTGCCAACCCAGTTGAGCAAACAAAGCAAGATCTACCATCAAGAGTGTAAAAAAACAACCCAGTTATGCAAGGCAATGGTAAAAAGAAACTAGTCATAATCCTTAATAAAAACCCATCAAAATTAATGCAAGCAATTCAATGAGTGATTAAGTATAATTCTTAGGACAAAAGATCAAGGACACACTTGCCTTTAACCAGAGAGTAGTTGCTCAGAGTGTCTTCACCTCTTGCTCTTCAAAGCTTCTCGAACAACGTTCACTCTACTCGCATCAATCATCGGGCACAAGCATACACAAAGCAAACAAACAAGCATACTAAGAACAAAGCACCAATCAAAAGAAAACTTTAAAAGAACACACTAAAGGATAGGCTCGATTAGATGGATCACTAAAGCACACAAATCGTGCTTGGAGGAAGAAAGGCTTGGTTAACTTTAAAGAGATGGTCGCGGAAGATTGGGCAAGGACCAGAAAGATCATACTTAGATTGAGCTGAGAAAAGAACGTCTAACGAACCATTTGCATTTATGAGAGAGCAAGGCTAGGAGCTAGGTTCATTTTAATTAACAAAACAAATATAAAGGATATTTCAGAAATAAAATACCCTATGTCGACATTAATGCAATATTAAACTTTATTTACGAAACCGGTGTAAAGAACTAGTCAAGTTTTATTAATAAAGATTCATATATTGATTTAACCGATTAAACATTTAATTTTAAAAACTAAACTATATGAACAATCTAAACGAAACTTTGTAATTCGAGTAGATCATATTATTATTAAAAACATTATGGTATTGGCATTAATCAAATTAATATTTATTGTAAAAGCTGATGTAAAAGCCTAATCAAATTTTAATTAGAAAAGATTAATTAACTATTAAACAAATTAACATTTGGTTTACGAAAACCGAGATAAAGATTTAATTAACTTTTATATATAAAAACATGTGATATAAACATTAATCAAATTCAATTTACTAGCTTTTATTTATAAAGGCATGTATAACTAGACATTAATCAAAATTAATATTAATTTATTTTCAGAAACAAAACATGGTGAAAACACTCCACTAATGCGTGCTTTACATAATTATGAATCTAAAGCAACTTGAACGGATGAAATCGGAGCTAAAACAAAGAAACTAGGAGCAAAACAAGATTACAGGGACCTAATCGTGATTAACTATAGATTTCAAAGAGTAGCTGAAAAGATTCCCGAGACACCGTAAACAGTGCTCGTGAAAAGAATAAAACTCAGGGTTAGATCTGAAAAAGTGCTTGGGATGGATCTGGTTGCAAGGATCTAATAGATCTAGGGGGTTTCCTGCAGATTGGTTAAGACACATTTGAAAATTCAAAGATTACCAGGGAAACCAGGGGCCTAAACGCAAAACGGCCGCGGTTTCTTCTTCCTCCAGACACAGAGGAGGCCGGCCATGGACAGGGAGGTCAACGATGGTGGCGCCGGCGGTACGAGCGACGAGGAGCCCGGAGGAGACCTGGAATCGGATGAGGAGGGCGAGGGGAACCTCGAGGGGCGCTCACCAGCGGCGGACGCGAAGGGAAACGGCCGGATTTGAAGTCAACGCCGGTGGGTTCTCTTTTTCCTGCGGCCGACGCGGGCTCCGGCCAGGCGGCACCTCGGGCCGGGCGGCTTCGCGAGGCGGTGCGGCAGCGGCGGCGACGCGCCGGCGGACTAGCTAGGGCACGCGCGGGGCGTCTCGGCCTCCCATTTATGGGGGCGCGCGCGGCATGCCGGGCCGGGGCGGCGGCGGCCCCCGCCCGGGCCGGCGGTGCGGTGCGGGCCCGGATGGGCCCCCGCGCGGACCGCGGCGGGGCGGAGCGGGTTGGGTCGGGCCACAGGCTCGGCCCAATCGGTTAGATAGGTTTTTCTTTTTTTTCGAATTTATTTTTAGTGCGAAAACAAATTCCAGAAAAGTCTAGAAATTGCTTAAAGGCACGAAAAATAGTCCGAAAATCACAAAAATTCCAGGAAACTTCCTAGAGATAGATTAAGACATGAACAATCCAAATAAAGCATTTGGAGCTCATGAAAAAGATTTTAGAGCCTTCTAATAAATAAAAATAGCTCAAGGAAAATGAGAATAAATCCCAGAAAAGTCCGAAAAAATCTCGGAAGCATTTGGACAGCTCCTAATCGCACTTTTGAAACCTTTTGCACTCAAGAAGCACCAAGATGCATCGACATGAATGCAACACTCACAACTTTTATTTGATTCAGAAAATCAGATAAGCATTTTTCCTATTCTATATTTCCTGTAAACAAAATTAAACATTGGAAAATTTTCAAAATTATGATAAAACTGTTATTTAATTATTCTTTCTATTCACATCCTGAAATTGGAAATTTCAGGGTGTGACATTCTTGGTGGTGATTTTCGGGACCCTTTCTTGGTGTTTTTCTTGGGTTCTTTTCGGGACCTTTCTCTTGGGGATTTGATAGGGAAAATTTGTGGGAACCCTTCGTGGTTCTTTGGGCTGTGATTCCCCTCCCAAATCCGTGAGAAAAGGGGCTCGATTTTGGGGTTTTCCGAGTTCTAGGGTTAGAGGTGTTCTTGGCGGGATTTCTTCGATTCCTCCTTTTTGGACAAGGTTTGGTGGGATTAAACTTGGCTATGGACTCCTCATGAGGTGTTCCTATTATCCCCAAAGTCTTGTTCAGGTCCATGGAGCGATTCGGGAGATCAAAGTTTGGATTTGGGGGAGTTGACCCACGGGTGTTGTTCATCCCGAGCTGCCCAGGCTACACCGGTCTGACCGGTGCTCTTGACCGGTTTGACCGGTGCAACTCTTGGTGGGTTTTTGCTCAGGTGAACGTCTGGGTGTGTTCGCTGTTGTCCCGTGTTGGTACCGTTTCGAGTTTGGGCCGGTTTGGGGTCGTAGGCTCCGTTTGGTGATTTGGGGGCTTTCAGGCTTGGACTGATCTGACCGGTGTGTTGCACCGGCCTCACCGGTGTGAAGCCACTTAGTGGAAGTCATCAACTCTCACCAGCAGGGACCGGTCTGACTGGTGGGGCTCACCGGTCTGACCGGTGTTGGTCAGTGGACTCGAGGTTTGGTGTTCCGCTGCGTTCTCGAGTCGGAAGGTTGTGTGTTGGTTCCTAGGTCCAGTGGCACTCCAGTGGCTACGTGGGCTTGGCCAACTTGGGTAGTGAGTTGGAAGCCGTGTTCATCTTGTTGGAGTTTCCATCTCCTTCGAGAAGAATTTTTATCAGCTCCCATTCACTCCCCCCTCTCTGGTTCGCCGTATCGGTCCTTCAAGTGGTATCAGAGCCGGTTCGGGTCTTTATTGACTCTAACCAGTCTAAGATCCAAGGATGGCTTACCAGGAACGGGGTTCGGGTCCTCCACACTTTGATGGCAAGAACTACCAGATGTGGAGTAAGCGGATGGCTGCGTTTCTCAGAGGAAAGGGTCAGATCCTTTGGGATGTCACGGTGGACACAGCCTATGTCCAGCCGATGAACTTCCTTGCTCCAAGATCGAGGGACACGTTCGACGCCAACAATAAGGCGGTCGACTACTTGTTTCGTGCCTTGTGTCAGCCTGAGTTCGATCGGGTGCACACCGAGCACTTGGCTTGTAGAATCTGGTTGGTGTTGAAGGAGGCTCATGTTGGGAATGCCCAGGTTCAGGCACGGATGTATGCGACCTACCGGAGAGAGTACAAGAACTTCACTCATCTCCTCGGTGAGTCCATCGATGCCTTGTTTCAGAGGTTCACGGTGGTTGTGAACAACATGAGGGCCAATGCGGACGTGCTCCCTTACGATGATCATGATAGAGCGGTCAAGCTCTTACACTCTTTGGATCGTACGATTTGGAGCAGAAAGTTCGAGGCCATTGTGGAGTCGGAGAAGTATGACACTTTGACGGTGAACGAGCTGTTCTCGAAGCTCAAGTCGGCTGAGGTGGATAGGGGCATGACTGCCAAGATCGAGGGTCCGACTGATTCCCATAGTCTTGCCCTTGTTGGTGGTTCGAAAGGAAAGGCTAACACTAACCCATCCACTAGGATGTTCTCTTTGTCCTCTTTGATGTCTATGCCAGATGAAAAGTTCGATGTGCTTGGAGAGGACGAGCTGGCGTTGCTGACGAGGAGGTTCGAGAGGCTGCATGAGAACCGGGTGAACATGAGGAGGAACATGAGGACATGCTTCCAGTGCGGCAAGCCGGGACACTTCGTCGCCGACTGCACGGAGAAGGTCGAGAACAAGGACGGCTACAAGCACAAGTCGAGGATGGATGGCAAGTACTAGTCGAGGCGTGACCACAAGAGCAAGCACAAGAACAAGCACAAGGACGAGCGACGGTCGAGGAAGAAGGAGAGGCGAGGCAAGGCTCGAGTGATGGTTGGAGCGAGCGACGTCGACTCAAGTTCCGCGTACTCCACCTCGAGCTCAAGCAGCAGTGAAGAAGTTGAGTGGAGAGAAACCAAGTGAGTAGCCACAGCCCAAGCCTAAGCCTAAGCTTGTGAGGTTCCATTGTGGCTATTGTGGGAGAGATGGCCATAAGGATGAGTTTTGCTTCAAGAGGAAGCGAGAGGAGAGAATGGCGAAGGAGTGGGCTTGTCGGTGCGGAATGTGGTCCCGACACTAACCAGTAATAAGCGCCAAGGTCTATCCCTCAATGGTCGATGCCAAGCAATCAGAAACACAAGGTTTATCCTGGTTCCGGCCGAGGGTCGTACGTCCAGCAGAGCTGTGCTCGAGGCACTATATTGCTCAGCACGGGGGTGCCTGTAGTGGGGCTGCTGCAAGCAAGGCGGGAGAGGAAGCGTGGCCTCCAAGTCCCTAGTGAAGTGGCTGAAGATGTTGTGGGAGAATTGGAAAGCAAGTGTGTGGTGTGTCGTGTGTTGTCTGTTGTTGTTCCTCGTCGTCCCCTTCGGCGGGGGACTTCGCCTTCCTTTTATAGGCCAAGGAGAGGGCGAATTACATACATGCCGCACTATTCAGCTACATGGGAAAGTGTGGTGCGCCGCGCCGTAGAGTAGGCGGCCGCCTTGACGGTCCTTGCCGCGATTTGGCCATCATGGCGTATCTTGTACCCGAACAGTGGCAGCTTCGAGGGTAGGAGTGTAGTGGGTGGCCGTGATGTCCCCCGGGGGGGCGGGGTGGGTTGGCGGCGCTCTCCGTGCGGATGGATGTGGCAGGGCGGGCGCCCGCCCCCCCCCCGTTTGGCCGCGCGCGCGGGATAGCGCCACGGCGGCCGGGGGGGGGGTGGGCCCGCCCGCCGGCGCCCGCCTTGCGCACGGGGCGGGTGGGGCCCCCCCCCCCCAACCCCACCCCCCCACCCCCGCAAGGTCCCGGGGGACCCCGGGGGGGCGGCGCCGCCCCCCTGGGGGGCGCCCCGGGTTTGGGGCGGGGGGGGGCGGGGGGGGGGGGGGGGTGGGGGGGCGGGGAGTAACAACGACAAACAGAGGACAGAACGCCTAGGTCTATCCCTCAATGGTCGATGCTAAGCAACAAATGACACAAGGATTTATCCCGGTTCCCGCCGAGGGGGCCGTACGTCCAAAGCGGGGTGTGCTCGTGGCACTATATTGCTCAAGACCGGGGGTGCTTGTAGTGGGGCAAATACAAGCAAGGCGGGAGAGGAAGCGTGGCTCCCAAGTCCCCGGTGAGTAGCCGAAGATGTTGTGGGAGAATAAGAGAGTGAGTGCACAAGTTGCGCCGTGTTCCTCCGGATCCGTCCCCCCGCGGCTGGGGGCTCGCCTTCCCTTTTATAGGCCAAGGGAGCGGCGAGTTACATGCACGCCGCGCTACCTAGCCGCGTGTGGGAGCACGTCGTGCTACGGTGTAGAGCGGGCGACCGTCCGGCCGATCTTCGCCGCGATCCGGCCATGATGGCCTACCTTGTACCCGAACAAAGGGCGGTTCGAGGGTAGGAGGCGGCAGATGGCGATGGCGTCCCCTGATAGGCTTCGAGGGGAGGTGCTGATGATGGCCGGTACGGGGCACAGGAGCGGGCAGAACGGCGTTCCTTCCCAATGAGCTCTGCGGTGGTGGAGTGGTTGCCGCAAGCAGCTCGGCGTGCGCCCGCGGAGTCGGGGCGTGTGCCCGCGCGCGTGGGTACGGCGGCCGCGCCGCGCGCGGGGCCGGGATGGCCACCCACCGGCCTAGCGTCCCTCACCTAACCCGGGCAGGTCACGGGAAAGTGGAGTCGAGGGTGCGCCCGCCCCCTTTCGAGGGTCGAGCGCGTTAGCCGTACGCGGGCGTGCGCGCGGTGTCATGGGACCGACGCCGCCGTACCGCACGCTCCACCCCACGCGGGCGGGGATGGGCTCCTCCCCGGGGAGTTGGTGCGGCGGCACCGGGCGTGAGCCCCCGGCGCATGATGGCGCCGCCCCGCGGCGTCGTGGCGTTAAATGCCCAAGCACGGGGCCGGCGCACGCGTGCGGGGCGCCCGTGAGCGTGGCGGGCCCCGCCCGAGGGTGGGAGCGAACCCTCGAGCGAGGCGAGGCCCGCTCGAGGGGGGAGCGAGCCCTCGAGCGGGGCGGGACCGCTCGAGGGAAGGGGTCGCCCCTCGAACGGGGCGGAACCCGTTCGAGGAGGGGGGTTGCCCCTCGAGCGGGGCGGAGCCCGTTCGAGGAGGGGAGCGTACCCTCGGGCGAGGCGGAGCCTCGCTCGAGGGGTCTCATAGGCGAGCCGTCTTGGTGGGCCTCCGAAGTCCCCGCCGCATGGGCCACGTCCCGCATGGTTAGTTCTCTCGCATGGTTAGGCTTAGTTCATTTTGATGCAGAATTTAAGTGAGGGTTCCCCCATTGTTTGAGGGGACCCCTAGGGCGGTCCCCGACAGCAGCCCCCGAGCATCCGCGGGTTTGCCATTGAGGCTCCCGCATGCCGGAACCTACCGATAGGACGTTCTTCCCTCCTTGTTTGCGAACGCTTTCCGTGGGGCCGCGCTAGCGGACCCGCGGGTCTAGCCCTCGAAGCCCCCGCAGAGTGTGGGCTCTCCCCGCAGGGGTTAACCGCGAGCAATCTCGGCCGAAAGGCGTGGCACATATGCCAACCGGCATCGGCGGTATTTCAGCCGCATCGGGGGTGCACGCTCCCCCCGTCACCGCTCTCCGGCGGGTGCAATTCCAAGGAGGTGTAGCCGTGCGTCAAGCCCCCGAGCCTTGGCCCGTTCGAGGCGATCGGGTCGAGCCTCGACGACTTGTTTTTTATCGCGCCCTCGCCGTCCCTCCGCGGGTCGGGAGGTGAGGTTTCCACGACTCCCATCGAGCGGGTCGCGAATCGCGGATTCCTCTTCGAGCCGCTAGCGGGTGGTTGGAGTGGACGTCCATGCCCCGTTCGATAAGGGTAGGCCGCGCGGTCCCGAGACACGTCCATGGAAGCGCTTGCGTGGGTTTGCTAGGGTGGGGCTCGGTCCCGTTCGCTAGGGGACCGAGGGCGCGGAAGCTCTCCCTCGGTGGGATCCCCCCGCTAGCTGCCCTCGCTGGCTCTCGAACACGACATGTGGGGCACCCTCGAGCCGACGGGCTCGAGGAACGGCTCGAATGCGCGTGCCCTCGTCGTCCCTAACTCTGTGATCTGGGGCGCCTGTTCGAACCCGTCGAGGGTCGCTTCGAACCTCCGACCGCAAGGCCGTGCGGGGCCGTGCCTTGGCCAGCCCCGTCTTTTTCGCGTTTGCGGCCGTCGAGGGGTCTGGGCGTGCCGACCCTCGAGGTGCTGGTTGGTGGCATGGCGCGGTATGAGTGCTTTCGGTGTCGCTCTATTTCAAGCGTGACCTGGGCGATCCTCTTACGCGCGTGCCTTCTTTAGGGGGTTGACATCGTCTCGAGTTGGGGGTCATGCCGCTCGAGGGTCCTACGTGGCATGGGTGCCCGCGGTGGTCTGCTCTACATCGAGCAGTCCCGGCGACCTTCTCACGCCGATATCCCATCGAGGGTCGCCTTGTTTCGAGTTGGGGGTCATGCCGCTCGAGGGTCCTACGTGGCATGGGTGGGGGGCCCGGCGACCTTCTCCGCCGTATCCCATCGAGGGTCGCTTGTTTCTAGGGGGGCATGGGCCGGGGACGTGGCATGGGTCCCGGCGGCCCTGTCTACAGGGTCCCGGCGACCTTCTCACGCCGTCATCCCATCGAGGGTCACCCTTGTCTCGAGCCGAGGATTCGCCTCGCTCGAGGGCTCTCCTTGCTTGGCAAGGGGCCCGGCATTTAATTGCCTTGCGGGCGTGGCCGCGGGTTTTGCAGCCGCGGGCGCGCCTTTTTAGGCGCTCGCGGCCGCGCGCGCGCGTAGTGGGCGTCATGGCCGGCGGACGTGACGGTTTCGCCTCGGCCGTCGCCGGTCTTGCCGTAATGATGACCCGCCCGCAAGTGTTAGAGCCGCCGCAGCCGTGGTGGGGCCCGCCCGTCGACGCGATGGAAAGATTCCCCGCAAGCTAATGTTGGCGAGGCGTGCGCTCCGAGAACTCGCCCGTCGCCTATAAACCGCGGTGAGGAAGGGGCGGCGGTTTTCTACCTTGGCTCCTCACCGTTTTCGCTCCCTCCGTCCCTTCGCCTTCGCCCTCGCTCTTGCCGTCGCGCGCGGCTCGCTCGTTTAGAGCTTCTTCCTTGTCTCCTTGTCCTCCGCCTCCGCCCTCGCACTCGTTCGCCCCCCTCATGGCGCCGCCCGCCTTCCGATTAGGGTCCCGGGAGCCGTACGCATGGGAGAGGTCGACCGTGACCCGGCTCGCCCGGGCGAGCCGGTCGCCGCCGGCCGCCTCGGCCAACGAAGAAGGGCGCCCGGCGGAGTGGATCGTGCCGCCATCGTCGCACCTTGAGCCCAATCCGCCGGAGGGTTACGTGGTGAGCTTCCTCCGCTACCACGAGCGCGGCTTCAACGCGCCGGCGAGCACATTCATGCGGGCATTGTGCTACCACTATGGGGTGGAGCTGCACAACTTTGCCCCCAACGCGATCTCGCAGGCGGCCACATTTGTGGGCGTCTGCGAAGGGTACCTGGGGATCCCAGTCAACTGGGAGCTCTGGGTACACCTCTTCCGCGCGGAGCTCATCACGCAGCCCCACGTCGGAAAGCCGAGGACCCGCGCGCGGTGCGCGCCGGCGGGATGTCGCTCGCTCCGCGGGGGCAGCTCAAGGAGTTCTACATCCCCCGCACCATGACGACGAACAACGCCGGCCGGGAGCGGGGATGGTTTTATCTCGCGCAACGCCGAGCCCGGCCTTCCTCCCTACACCGGCCGGTGTTCAAGAAGAGGCCGGACCGCCGGGGCTACGGGTTGCCCACGGCCAACCATCGGGCGCGCCAGTGGGTCCGTCCCTCGCCGCCTTGCGCCGGCCGGGCGAGGGAAGGGCTCAACGCGATGGGCGTCCTCGCCTTCCTTCATCACCGCGAATCGTGCCGTTGATGGAGAGGCCGCTCCGCATCTTCGAGATGACGGAGGCGGCCAACCCCGTCGACGTGGCGAGGTCGCGGATGCTCCCGACGCCGCCGGGAGCGGCCGTACGCGCTCACCCGGCGCGGAGCGCCGTCGACACCAGACGCCGCCACCCGCGGGCTCGGACCCCCGTGGGACATCGAGATGCTCCCCATCGGCCCGTTGGTGAGTGTGGTTTTTTGATTCTCGTTTTAATCCTTGTCCTTGCTTCCGTTTCCCCGATGCGCCATCGTTGTCCTCGCGCGCAACCGGTGCAGCTCAACGCCGCCAAGTCCGTTCCACCCACCCCCCGACTCCCGTGCGCTCGGCCGGCGGCGCAGCCGGGAGCAAGCAGGAGCGGGCGGCGCGCGAGGAGGGAGCACGCAAGGCGGCGCCAAGCGCGCCGCGACGCACCGGTCCGCGGAGTACCGGCGGCGGGAGGAGCCGGGGCTCTCCTCCCCCGACATCGAGGAGCCCTCGTCCCTCGACCAGACGAGGAGGAAGAGTCCGAGGGGGAGGGCCCCTCGCACAGTGGCAGCCCGCGCCCCCGTCGCCGGATCTCGCGCCGCGTCGGGGGTGGCTTTGCTCGGGGCGGGCGCGCGGCGTCCGCCGCCGGGCGGTCATCGTCGGGGGCGGCACGCGCCGCGGAGGTGCGCGCGCGCGCCACCGAGGCGCGCGCGGCGCACGCGCGCGCGCGCGCGTCAAGCGTGCCCGCGCGTGGCGGGAGCGCGCCCGCGCGCGCGGCGTCCTCGTCGAGGGGCGCGTCGGCGGGCGCGCGCGCGCGCGGGGCCAGCGTGCCCCCGCGCGTGGTGGCGGCGCCGGCGCGCCCACGCGTGAGGCGGGCGTGTCCGCGCGTGCGGCGGCGCCGTCGGGAGGTGCCGCGGGCAGCGCGCGGCCCCCGCGCCGGCCTCGTCGGAGGCCTCGAGGAAAAGGAAGCGGCCTTTTCCTCCGCGAGGTAAGGAACCCGTTCTTCCTTTGCTTGGCCTTAGTTTGCCGGTTATTAGACGCTCTAATCCTCCGTTCGTGTTTGCGCAGGCGGTGCCAACCGTCCCTCCTCTTGCACCGGCCAAGGTGCCGAGGACGGACGCGTCGATCCCCACCCGGCGGCGTTCGTCGAGGGGGTCGCGCCCGGGGACGCGCGCGGCGGCGGCACGAGCGCGCAAGGCCCCGGGCCGGGGCTTCGAGGCCCCGGCCGGCGGGATCGCCCGCGCGGCGCGCGCCGCAGGTCGCCGGGGGCGGCCGGCGCCGGCCGCCACGGAGGCGCGGCCGCCGCAACGGCGGCCACGGTGGAGGTGCCGCCCGCGGTGGCGGCCACCGCGAGGAGGCGGAGCGGGCGCAACCTCGCGGGAGCGCCCGCGGATGTGGCGGCACGGACGGAGGTGGCGGCAACGGCGCCACAACCCGGCGCCCGCGGCCGCGGAGGCGCAGGTGGGGGGCGCCGGGGCCGGAGGCGGAGCGGGCGGCTCCGCCCGCCGGCGGTCCCCGTGCGGAGGTGGTGGAGCTCTCGGATGACTCCCCGCCGCCCGGGTGGAACCGGGGGGCCGCCCGGCCCGTGAACTCCCCCCGAGCCCCAGAGGGGGCCCTCGTGAGGCGCACGAGGGTCACGTGATAGTGGGGGGCCGAGGGCACGACGCCGAGGCCTCGTCCTCCCACGCCGGCCGCCCCCGCCCGGGGGGGGGGGGCCGTGGAGGACCCCCCCGGCGTTTGCTGACGCCCAGAGGGAGCAGGAGCTCTGGGGCGAGCTTCGGAGCCACGGCGCCACGCTCAACCGCGCGTTGAACGAGGCGCTGCGGGTCCACGGCGGCCCGGCCTGGATCGTCTTCCAGGTGAGCCACGGTTGCTCTTCTTCTTTCCCTTTTTCGCTTTCGCGTGCTGTATTCAAGACTTGGCGCTTACGAGGCTCGATGTGTGGATGCCAGGAGCTCGAGCGCCGCGCCCACGAGAAGTAGGGCCGCGTTCGACTGTGTGAACGCCGAGGCCCGCCAGCTCCGGGAGCGATGCAGCGCTTTCGACGCGCTTGCGGAAGCTCTTAGGACGCCGGACACCGGGCCGGTGTACCGGCGATGGCGTGGTGCGACGTGCTCCCCGAGAGCTCAGGACAGGGCACGGCACGTCACGCGAGCCTCGAGCGGATCCGCGCGGCCCTCGTCGATCGCGACGAGGCACCGTGGAACGCGCGCGAGGACCCGGACAAGACGCGGACGTTGGCCGCCACCCGGGGAGGCGCGAGGTGGCCACCGCCGCGCCGAGGCCCGGGAGCTCCGCACGTCGCTCGAGGGGAGCGCAGCGCAGCGAGCCGCGGGGGCCGAGGAGCCGGCGCGCGGGCCGGGAGCAAGCCGCGCCAAGGAGGCCGATGACCCGAAGGCCGCCCTCGACGTCAAGGCCGCGCTCTCGTCGCCGCCGAGGGGCAGCCTCCAGCGAGAGCGCATCGCCCGCCGTGGGGCCGAGGGGCGGCTCCAGCAGAGCAAGCCGCCCTTGGCGACGCCCCGACCGGCGCCGGGAGCGGGGAGCGCGTCGCGCGCGAGGCGGCGGAGAAGTCGCCGGGAGGAGCGGAACGCCGCATTCTCCGAGGTTGAGGATGAGGCGTTGGCGCCGCATCGCAATGCCGCCCAAGAGATGGCCCTCGTCGAGCAAGGCGAGACCGTCCCGCAGCCTCGAGGCGGCGCCGAGTCCGCGCGCCGCGACCTCGATCCGGGGAGGAGACAAGTCGAGGGTAAGCTACCGTCCGACCCCCGCTTGTTAGTTCTTGCTTTAGAGGGTTCGTTTCCCCCTTTTCGATTTCTTGTCGTCTTGTCGCTTCCGTGCTTGCGCACGCGCACGCCTTGGGGACACGCCGCCGGGCGGGCCGAGGCCCCCGCAAGCTTCTTACAACTCCTCCGAGCAGAGCCGCAGGAGCCGCGGGACGCGGCCCTCGAGACCCGTCGCGTCGTCGAGGAAGGCGAGGCCCGGTGCCGGCAGCCCGCCGGCCGCCCGCCTACGCGCCCTCGGCGGCCACGTCACGGGCGGGTGCGGCCGGCGTTGCACCCGGGCGTGCGTAAGGCCCCTGAGTGGTGCGATCCCACTACGAGGTCAACCTCGAGGCGGTAGCGGAAGGCTACATCGTGCCCGAGGGCGTCGAGGACGAGGTGGCCATGGAGCGTGCGGACGCGCTTGCCGCCGACGCCGCCGAGTCGCTCGCCGAGGCCTTCGAAGAATTCCTCTTCCCCGACGCCGCCGACGCCGCCGCTCCACCCGCCCGAAAGCACCCGGGCGCTAGGCCCGTTTTTTGTTTATGTGTATCGTAACTCGGCCTCGTGGCCTCTTGTAAATAAACAAGTCGTTTCGTGAACATGGTCGGCTTGTAAATGAAATCGCTTGCTTATTGCGCTTTTTGCTTCTTCTTCTTCCCCGAGTAGATTCTAGTTAGGGGGAGTCCGCCTTTCGCAGGGGGCCCGCTGGGTTGGAGGCGAGAGAGACGGGCCATAGCCGCGCGGCGTAGGCTGTCTCTGGCTCGCGCGCTCCTTCCGCTGTGCCGCCTACGCCCTATTCGAATCGTGGCTCGTGGTTGAAGTAGGAAACAAACTTAGCGCGTGTTATTACGTTTTTTGCGCGAAAAAATGGGACCATTTGGGGGGGGGGGGTGCCCCCCCCGCAAGAGCCCCCGAGGGTAACTTGGGTTTCAGGGGAAAGCCGAGTTGCCCTTTTATTAGATTCGGAGTATTTACATAGGTGACACCAACTGGGGCGTTGGCCGTGCGTTTTTACAACGGAAAATACTTGGGAATCCTAGCTAAGGGTAGAAGCGACGTAGCTGTTGGATGTTCCAAGCGTTGGTGAGTTCTTCGCCGTCCTCGTTGGCAAGCTTGTACGTGCCCGGCTTGAGCACCTTCACCACGACGTAGGGTCCCTCCCATGGGGGCGATAGCTTGTGGCGCCCTCGGTTGTCTTGGCGTAGCCTTAGGACCAAATCCCCCTCGCTGAAATCCCTGCGACGTATCTTGCGCGCTTGGTAGCGTCGTAGGGACCGTTGATACCTTGCGGAGTGCATCAACGCCACAAGGCGTACTTCGTCTAGCCGGTCCAAAGGAGTCCTCGCGGCTCGCCGGTTAGCATCCTCGTTGTAGCCCCGAACCTTGGGCGACCCGTATTCCGCATCCGTGGGGAGGATGGCCTCCGCGCCATGGACTAGGAAAAACGGGGTGAACCCGTGGCTCGCTTGGGGTAGTCCTTAGGCTCCACACGACCGCCGGGCAGCTTCTTGGAGCCATTTTCGGCCGCATTTGTTGAGTTGGTCGAAAATTCCGGGTTTGAGGCCCCGTAGGATCATGCCGTTGGCACGTTCCACTTGGCCGTTAGTCCGTGGGTGCGCCACACCGCCCAATCCACTCGGATGTGGAACTTGTCGCAGAACTCCAAGAACTTCCGCCCGTGAACCGGGACCCGTTGTTCGTGATGATGGAGTTTGGCACTCCAAAGCGGTAGACGATGTCGGTGAAGAACGTGATCGCTCGCTCGGCCCTCAAATTCGTAATGGGGCGCACCTCCACCCACTTGGAGAACTTGTCGATCGCGACGAGCAGGGTGGGTGAAGCCCCCCGGCGCCTTCCGCAGGGGCCCGACGATGTCTAATCCCCACACGCCGAACGGCCATGTTACGGGGATCGTTTGCGCAGCTTGAGCCGGCAAGTTGGTCTTGCGGGCGTAGAACCGGCACCCTTCGCAAGTGCGCACGATTTCGTTGGCGTCCGCGACCGCGGTAGGCCAATAGAAGCCTTGGCGGAACGCGTTGCCGACGAGGGTGCGCGGCGCGGCGTGGTGGCCACGCATCCCCGCGTGGATGTCCCGTAGGAGCTCGCGCCCCTCGGGAATGGGTATACACCGCCGGAGGATGCCCGACGCGGCGCGCTTGTGCGCCTCGCCGTCGACGAGGGTGAATGACTTGGCCATCCCGGCGATGCGCCCGGCCGTGGCCCGGCCTCGCGGGGAGCTCCCCTCGAGCAATCCAGGCGATGTACTTCTCCCCGCCGTCCGCCCGGACGGGAGCCGGCTCGATGTCCATTGCGACAGCCCCTCGTGGGAGCCGTACCCCTCGAGAAGGGAGAGTACGTACGCCTCGTTCGAGGGGTCCTCTTCCATGGGGTCCGCACCCGCCGGATTCGAGGGAGCCCCCGAGGGTCCGCCGTCGCTCGAGGGGTAGGGCTCGAAGGTTACCGAGGGCCGCGCGATGTCGCGCGCGAAAACGTTCGGGGAACGGTGATCCGCCCGACGCTATCTTTGCCGCCCGTCTCGCTTCCTCGTTGTACCGGCGGGGTACATGATTAAGCTCGATGCCGTAAAATTTGTCCTCGAGGGCTCGCACGGCTTTACAAGCAGGCCTCCATCTTGTCGTCGTGGCAGCTCGCGTTCTTCATGACTTGGTCGATCACGAGCTGCGAATCCCCTCGCACATCGAGGCGCTTGATGCCCAACTCAATGGCGATTTTGAGGCCGCAGAGGAGGGCCTCGTATTCCGCCATATTGTTAGACGCGGGGAAGTGGAGACGCACTGCGTAGCGCATGTGCTCCCCGAGGGGTGACACGAAGAGCAGTGCCCGCGCCCGCTCCCCGTCTTCATCACCGAGCCGTCGAAGAACGCAGTCCAAAGACTCGCTTGAATCCGAGGGGGCGGCACCGCGTGTCCGTCCATTCGGGCCGACGAAATCGGCTAGGATTTGCGATTTGATGGCCTTGCGCGGGGCGTAGGCGAGCGTCTCGCCCATCAACTCCACGGACCACTTGGCACCCCCCGCTCGCCGCGTCGGGGTTGCGAATGATCTCTCCTAACGGGAAGGAAGAGACCACCGTAATCGGGTGGGCCTCGAAGTAGTGGCGAGCTTGCGCCGCGCGAGGACTACCGCATACAACAGCCTTCTCGGACCTCGGGGGTAGCGCGTCTTCGTGTCCGATAGGACTTCGCCGATGTAGTAGACCGGCCTCTCGCACGGGCAAGGCATGTCCTTCCTCCGTGCGCTCCACAACGATCACGCGCCGACCACCCGGGTGGTTGCGGCCACGTAGAGTTGGAGGGGCTCGCCGCCCCGCGGCGGCGTAAGGATTGGGGCGTGCGTCGAGATGCCTTCGCCTTGTCGAGCGCTTCCCCGGGCCTCGGCGGTCCAAGAGAAGCGCTCGTGCTTCTTGAGCAGCCCGTAGAGGGGCGGTGCCCTTCTCACCGAGCCTCGAGACGAAGCGGCTCGTGGCGGCAAGGCACCCCAACACCTTCTCGCACCCCTTTGAGGTCCCGAATTGGACCCATTCGCTCGAGGGCCGCGACCTTTTCGGGGTTGGCCTCGATTCCCCGCCGGGAGACGATGTATCCTAGGAGCATGCCCCGCGGCACTCCAAAGACACATTTTTCGGGGTTGAGCTTGACCCCCGTTGGCCCGCAGCAACCGAATGCGATGCCAAGATCGCCGACCAGTGTCGTCCGCCTTCTCGGTTTTGACGACGATGTCGTCTACGTAAGCCTCGACCGTCCGCCCGATATGGTCCCCAAAAACGTGCCGCATGCGCCGCCGATATGTTGCGCCCGCGTTTCGAGGCCAAAAGGCATCGTGACGTAACGAACGTCCCGAACGGTGTGATGAACGAAGTCGCGAGCCGGTCGGACTCCTTCATTTTTATTTGATGATATCCCGAATAGGCATCAAGGAAACAGAGTAGTTCACACCCGGCAGTAAGGGAATCAACGATCCGATCTATGCGTGGCAAAGGAAAAGGAACTTTTGGACATGCTTTATTGAGACTGGTGTAGTCAATACACATCCTCCACTTCCCATTTTTCTTTTTTACAAGCACAGGATTAGCTAACCATGTCGGGTGGAACACTTCCTTGATGAATCCGGCCTCGAGGAGCTTCCGCAGCCTCCACTCCGATCGCCCGTCGCCGTTCCTCGTCGAAGCGGCGCGCCCGCCGCCGAACAGCCGCGAGCGTTAGGCAGATATCAAGGGAGTGCTCGGCGACCTCCCTCGGGATGCCTGGCATGTCCGAGGGGCTCCACGCGAAAACGTCGGCGTTGGCGCGGAGGAAGTCGACGAGCACCGCTTCCTATTTAGGATCGAGGGTCGTGCCGACCCTCAATGCTTTGCCCCTCGGGGCCGATGGGTCGAGTGGGACCCCTTTGGTTTGCTCGGCGGCCTCGAACGTGCCGACGTGCTTGGTGGCGGAGCCGAGGTCGTCATTGACCATCTTCTCCAAAGGTGTTTACCGGCCGCTTCATCCAGCCGCTAGCGCCTCCGCATGTTCCACGCACTCGACATCGCAAGCCGAATGCATGCTCGATCGACGACCCGACGGTGATGACGCCGTTTGGACCCGCATCTTCATCTTCGTGTACGTGTAGTTGGGAACCGCCATGAACTTGGCATAGCATGGTCGCCCAAGGATGGCATGGTAGGCCCCTTTGAATCCCACCACCTCGAAGGTGAGGGTTTCCTTGCGGAAATTCTTGGGGGTCCCGAACCGACGGCGCATCGATCCGCCCGAGGGGTTGAACCTCGCTTTCCGGCGCGATGCCGTGAAACGGCTTCGTGCCGGGCCGCACTCGGTCCAGCCCCAATCCCCATTAGGCGCAATGTATGCGCGAAGAGGATATTGAGGCTACCGCCTCCGTCCATAAGGACCTTCGAAAACCGGCGTTCCCAATGATGGGATCGACCACCGTGGGGTACCGGCCCGGTTCGGGATGCGGTTTGGGTGATCATCCCGCTAAAGGTGATGGCATCCTTCGACCGCCTGAGAAAGGCCGGAGGCGCCCTCTCTCGCGGCGAGGACTTCGTGCCGCTCCTTCTTGCGCCGCCGGTTGACATGTCGACGTAGGTCCCCCAAAAATGAGGAACACATTTTCGACAACAGGGAAGCCACCGCGCCGCCGTCGCCCCCATCCTTCTTGGCCTCTCGCCTCCTTCGCGGCGGCACGGCCATAGAACTTCTTGAGCATGTCGCACCGCTCAAGAGTGTGATTCACGGGGGTCTTGTGGTAGGGGCATGGCTTCTTCATCATGTCGTCGAACACCCCCGGCCTCGAGGAGCCGGCCGAGGGCCCCGTCGGGCCGGGTCCCGCCGAGGGCCTCGGCGTTGCCGCCGTTGCGCCCTCGCTCGCGCGCCGCGGCGCGGCTTCTTCCCCCTTCTTGCCCCGCTTGTCATTGCGCGCGGCTCCTTGGACCCGCCGCCCTCCGCGGCGGCGTGTCCTCGAGCGCTTGCCCTTCTTGCCATCGAAGATTGCCCCCACGGCCTCCTCTCCGAGGCGAAGCCGGTGGCAATGTCGAACAGCCTCGTTCGAGTCCGTGGGCGGGCCGCGCTCCCGCCCGCGCACAAGGTCCCGCACGTGGTGCCCTCGAGGAACGCGTGCACGATCTCTCGACCGTGCCACGCCGGGGAGCTCGTGCGCCGCTTGGAGAAGCGCCGTATGAAGTCCCGCAGCCGATTCGCCCGGCTTCTCGCGTGCGGGAGCGCGCATCCCGAGAGTTCCCGGGCGCACGTATGTGCCCCGGAAGTTGCCCACGAAAGTGTGGACTAGATCGTCCCGGCTTGTGGATCCGGGCCGGCGGGCAAGTGCTCGAGCCATGTCCCGGCCGCGTCGCCCGCATGCAGGGGCAAGTTGCGGATGATCACTTCGTCGTTGGTGGCCCCGCCCACCGACGAAGCCGGGCGGTAATCGTTGAGCCAAACACGAGGGTCCGTCTCCCCGTTGTATTTGACGATCGTCGAGGGCCGACGGAAGCGCCGGGGGGAACGCCGCCGTGCGGATCTCCCCGCCGAACACGCGGGTGCCCGGGGCTCCGGCGTCGGGGAGCGATCCTCACCGCCGCCGTAGCGTCCACCCCTTCGAGGGTGGTAGCCCCCCGGCCGCCGCGCGTCCGCCTTGCCGGTGCGCCCGGCGTTGATGACGTTGCGGGCGCCGCCATCCGCCGCCCCGCGTGTGTCGAGGAGCCGTTCCTTGGCCGGCGTGCGTCCCCGGTCGCCAGGTCGACCCACATGCACCGAGGGTTCGCCCCCCCGGTGCCGATCATCACCCCGCGCGTCCCCCCCGTTGGCGGATGCGTGAGGCCGAGCTTTCGGCTTGCCGGACGGCCGCTTGCTCAAGGAGGGTCCGCACCTCGCGGTGCATGTCTCGAGCCTCGGGGGTCGAGGGTGCCGCATGGCGCGCGCGCACAGGTGTCGCGGCGGCGATGAGCTTTTGGCTCGCTCGCGGCGGAGTATCCGCGTTGTCGACGTTGGGGACGGGGTTGAGGCGGTCGCGGACTTGTCGGCCTAGCTCCCGCGCGCGTTCGCCGCGCGCGGAGGCCTCCCCCGCCATCGAGGCGCGGAGTAGCCGCACGTCCGCACTCCTCCGCCGCCTTGGCCTCGAGCTCGCGAGCTTGGGCCGCCCGCGCGTCGACGTCGGCCCCGGCCGGGAGCGCCGGCCCCCGCGGCCGGGCGCGTGGCAACCCCCCGGGGCCGGCGTGACTTCCCCATCTCCGCGCCCGCCGCACCGGCGGCGTTGGCCGGTCGTTGGTGATGACGGCGCAAAGCACTCCCGCGTGGGGTCGTAGCTCCCGCGTCGGGAGTCGTCGGGAGCAGCCCGAACCCGCAGTCCGTGGCGTCGAGGAAGCGCCTGAACGCGACTGGGTCCGGCACACCAGAGAAGTCCCACTCCGCGTACCCATGACGGTTGGCGGGTGGCATCGTGTCGACGGAGCCCAGGGACGACTCGTCCGCTGCTGAAGTGCCGGGATCCCTGGCGACGAAGACGTGCCGACCAGGCGGAACCCTGCGCATTGTCGTGTTGACGTTGGCGTTGTAGGCCGTAGTGGCGCCACGCAGCCCGATGGGGACGCGTGGTCCCCGAGACCGCACGCGGTCCCGCCGGGGCGGTGGCGGCCGTCGTGACGGTGGGCGCACCGCGCCGGGCGGCGGCGCGCCCGCCCGCCGCCGCCGGACCGCGCCCGACGCGAGCGTAGCCCGCAGCGGCGACGGCGGCGCGCGCGTCGACGGCCCGCGGCATCCGTGACCGCCGGCGCCCGCGCCGGTGTCGTGCGTGCGGCGGAGACCGCAGCGGACCCGGCCTCCCGCCGCGCGCGTAGCTCCTCACGGTTGGTGAGGCGCATGAGATAGCCATTCCCCGTGGCCCCGGAAGTTCAAGTCCCCCGAAGCGGATCTCGAACCCGGCGGGAAGGGGGTCCGAGCTACCCATGTTGTAGCGGGTGCTACGGTACTCGGGCGAATCACCATGGAGGGAGTTAGCGAAATGACCTTAGGCGCTCGCTAGCCCCACGGTGGGCGCCAACCGTCGGTGCGGAATATGGTCCCGACACTAACCAAGCAGATAACGCCTAGGTCTATCCCTCAATGGTCGATGCTAAGCAACAAATGACACAAGGATTTATCCCGGTTCCCGCCGAGGGGGCCGTACGTCCAAAGCAAAGTGGTGTGCTCGTGGCACTATATTGCTCAAGACCGGGGGTGCTTGTAGTGGGGCAAATACAAGCAAGGCGGGAGAGGAAGCGTGGCTCCCAAGTCCCCGGTGAGTAGCCGAAGATGTTGTGGGAGAATAAGAGAGTGAGTGCACGTTGCGCTGTGTTCCTCCGGATCCATCCCCCCGCGGCTGGGGGCTCGCCTTCCCTTTTATAGGCCAAGGGAGCGGCGAGTTACATGCACGCCGCGCTACCTAGCTACGTGTGGGAGCACGTCGTGCTACGGTGTAGAGCGGGCGACCGTCCGGTCGATCTTCGCTGCGATCCGGCCATGATGGCCTACCTCGTACCCGAACAGTGGCGGTTCGAGGGTAGGAGGCGGCAGATGGCGATGGCGTCTCCTGATAGGCTTCGAGGGAGGTGCTGATGATGGCCGGTACGGGGCACAGGAGCGGGCAGAACGGCGTTCCTTCCCAATGAGCTCTACGGTGGTGGAGTGGTTGCCGTAGTGCTCGGGCGTGCGCCTGCGGAGTCAGGCGTGTGCCCGCGCACGTGGGTACAGCGGCCGCGCCGCGCGCGGGCCGGGATGGCCACCCACCGGCCTAGCGTCCCTCACCTAACCTGCAGGGTCACGGGAAAGTGGAGTCGAGGGTGCGCCCGGCCCCCTTTCGAGGGTCGAGCGCGTTAGCCGTACAGTGGCGTGCGCGCGGTGTCATGGGACCGACGCCGCCGTACCGCACGCTCCACCCCACGCGGGCGGGGATGGGCTCCTCCCCGGGGAGTTGGTGCGGCGGCACCGGGCGTGAGCCCCGGCGCATGATGGCGCCGTCCCCGCGGCGTCGTGGCGTTAAATGCCCAAGTACGGGGCCGGCGCACGCGTGCGGGGCGCCCGTGAGCGTGGCGGGCCCCGCCCGAGGGTGGAGCGACCCCTCGAGCGAGGCGAGGCCCGCTCGAGGGGAGCGAGCCCTCGAGCGGGGCGGGACCGCTCGAGGGAAGGGGTCGCCCCTCGAACGGGGCGGAACCCGTTCGAGGAGGGGGGTTGCCCCTCGAGCGGGGCGGAGCCCGTTCGAGGAGGGAGCGTACCCTCGGGCGAGGCGGAGCCCTCGCTCGAGGGGTCTCATAGGCGAGCCGTCTTGGTGGGCCTCCGAAGTCCCGCCGCATGGGCCACGTCCCGCATGGTTAGTTCTCTCGCATGGTTAGGCTTAGTTCATTTTGATGCGAGAATTTAAGTGAGGGTTCCCCCATTATTTGAGGGGACCCCTAGGGGGGCCCCCCAACGGGGGGGGGGGCCCCGGCCGGGGGGGCCCCCCCCCCGTGGGGGGGGGGGGTTCCTTCGGGGGTGTTGGGAGGGAGGGGGGGGGGGGGGGGGGGGGTGGTGGGGGGGGCCCGGCGGTCGGGGTTGTCGGAGGAATGTTACGCGCCGGGACGGGGGGGGGGGGGGGGGGGGGGGGGCGCCCTCGAGCGAGGCGGAGCCTGCTCGGGGGCGACGTGAACCCTCGAGCGAGGCGGAGCCCGCTCGAGGTAGGCGTACACCCTCAAGCGGGGCGGAGCCCACTCGAGGGAGGTGTGTGCCCTCGAGCGAGGCGGAGCCTGCTCGAGGGGATCTTTGAGTGGGCCGCCTTGGTGGGCCGTCGGGGCCACCGCAGCGTGGGCCATGCCCCGTGTGCGTGTTTAAGCGAGACGTGTTTGGCCTTGGCTTTTTGCAGGTTTTAAGTGGGGTTTCCCCAGTTGTTTAAGGGGACCCCAGGGCTGTCCCCGCACGGCAGCCCCCGAGCATCTGCGGGTTCGCCGGCCAGGCTCCCGCAGATGCTGAAGCCTACGGATAGGACGTCCTTCCCCCTGGCTTGCGAATGCTTTCCGTGGGGCCGCGTCAGCGGACCCGCGGGTCTAGCCCCCGAAGCCCTGTAGGAGCGTGGGTGCTCCTGCAGGGGTTTTACCGCGAGATTTGGTCAGAGGGCGTGGTACATATTTCAACCGGTGTCGGCGATGTCTCAGCCGGCTTCGGTGACGCACGCGCAGCCTGTACCATCCACGACCGGTGCAATCCAGGAGGTGTAGCTGTGCGTCGAGCCCCCGAGCCTGGGCCCGTTCGAGGCGATCCGGTAGAGCTCTACGACTTGTTTTAAACGCGCCCTCGCCGTCCCTCCGCGGGACGGAGGGTGAGGTTTCCGCAACCCCCATCGATCGGGTCGCGGATTGCGGATTCCTCATTGAGCTGTTAGTGGGTGGTTCGAGTGCACGCCCATGCCCCATTCGATAAGGGTAGGCTGCACGGTCCAGAGACACATCCATTAAAGCGCTTGCGTGGGTTTGCTAGGTGGGGCTCGGTCCCGTTCGCTAGGGACCGAGGGCGCGGAAGCTCTCCCTCGGTGGGATCCCCCCAGCTAGCTGCCCTCGCTGGCTCTCGAACACGACATGTGGGGCACCCTCGAGCCGGTGGGCTCGAGGAACGGCTCGAATGCGCGTGCCCTCGTCGTCCCTGACTCTGGTGATCTGGGGCGCCTGTTCGAACCCGTCGAGGGTCAGGCTTCGAACTTTTGATCAGTAGGGCCGTGCGGGGTGGCGGCTGGGCGCCCCCATCTTTGCATCTGCGAGTCCTCGAGAGTCCCTGACCGTGTCAGCCCTCGAGGCGCTGATCAGTAAAATAGCGCGGGGTGGCGGCTAGGCGCCCCCGTCTTTTCATCTGCGAGTCCTCGAGAGTCTCTGACCGTGTCAGCCCTCGAGGCGCTGATCAGTAAAATAGCGCGGGGTGGCGGCTAGGTGCCCCCGTCTTTGCATCTGCGAGTCCTCGAGGGTCCCTGACCGCGTCAGCCCTCGAGGCGCTGATCAGTAAAATAGCGCGGGGTGGCGGCTAGGCGCCCCCGTCTTTGCATCTGCGAGTCCTCGAGGGTCCCTGACCGCGTCAGCCCTCGAGGCGCTGATCAGTAAAATAGCGCATCGAAGGTACCTGTGGTGCCTGTTTTACTTCAAACGGGCCCCGAGGTGACCGGCCGATGCTTGCACCCTTTGAGGGTTGAATTTTTCTGAGCCAGGGACTCGCGCCGCTCGAGGGTCCTCCTTACTTGGTAAGGGACCGGGCCATTTAATGCTTCGCAGTCGCGGCTGCGGTTTCGCGCCGCGGGCGCGCCTTTTTAGGCGCTGCAGCCGCGCGCGTAGTGGGCGGCGTGGGCGGCGGACGTGACCGCCGCCACGGCCCTCCAGCTTCTACGCCGTGATGATGGCCCGTGAGCGGTGGCGTGGCCGCCGCGGTCGTGGTGGGGCCCGCCCGTCGCCGAGAGAAGATTCCTCCTGCAGTTAATGCGCGCGGGACGCACGCTCCGGAGAGCATGCCCGCGGCTTATAAATCCGACAAGAGGGGAAAACGGCGGTTTTTTACCTTAGCATTTGCCATTCTCGCTCCTTGCGCTCCAACCCCTGAGCCGTTCTTGCCACAGCGCCTTTCCGCCTTCGGAGCTCTTCTCCTCTTTCCTGTTCTTGATCGCTCGCCCCTTTGTCTTTCCTCATGGCGCCTCTACTGCATCTCGTCATCGTCAACCCGTACGCGTGGGAGTGCTCGACGGTAACGCGGCTGGCCCTGAACGAGCTGGTGTCCGCCGGCCAGCTGGCGGCGAACGAGGAGGGCCAGCCGGCCGAGTGGATCGTGCCGCCAGCTGGGGACCACGTGCCCAACCCACCGAGTGGCTATGTGGTTAGCTTCACCCGCTTCCACGAGCGAGGCTTTGCGGCGCCGGCGAGTCGCTTCATGCAGGCGCTCTGCCACCACTACGGCGTGGAGCTACACAACTTCGCACCGAACGAGATTTCGCTGGCGGCCACGTTCGTGGGCGTTTGCGAGGGGTATCTAGGGATCCCGGTGAATTTGGATCTCTGGATTCACCTCTTCCGCGCGGAGCTGTTCACGCAGCCGACATCGGAGCAGAGGACCCGCCGCGCGCTGCGCGCCGGCGGCATGTCGCTCGCCTTGCGAGGTCAGCACAAGGATGACTACATCCCCTGCACCATGACGACCAACAACACAGGCTGGGAGCGGGGGTGGTCTACCTTCGCAACGACGAGCCCGGTCTCCCCCCTACACTGGTCTGGTGCTCTGGGAGAGGCCCGACTCCTGGAGCCACGGGGTGTCTCCGGTCTAGCATCAAAATCGGTTGGACTCGCTTCTGGCCGCGCTGAGGAACCTAGCGGGCCGCGGGCTGACCGCCGGGGCTGTCCTCGCCTTCCTCCACCACCGGCGGGTCGTCCCCCTGATGGAGAGGCCACTCCGCATCTTCGAGATGACGGAGACGGCAGACCCCATCGCGCTGGCGAGGTCGCGGATGCTGAAGAGCCCCCTCCTGCGGGAGTACGCGGCTACCCGGGCACGGAGCGCCGTCGACACCCGGTCCCTGCGCAGCGACCGATCCCTGTGGGATCTCGAGATGCTCCCCACCGGCCCGCTGGTGAGTGGAGTTCTTGGTTCTGTTTTTTATTTTGCTGATACTTCAGGTTGTTGACGCGCTTCGATGTTTCGCTCGCAGCTGGTGAGCCTGAGCGTCGCGAAGTCCGATCCGCCCACTCCCCGCTCTCGCGCGCTCGGTCGAGCGGCGCAGCAACGGGAGTGGGAGTGGGTGGCACGCAAGAAGGAGCGCGCGAAGAGACATCGCGAGCGTCGCGAACGGAGGAACGAGGAGTACCGGCTGTGCGAGTAGCAGGGGCTCTCTTCTCCGGGGACCGAAGAGTACTCGTCCTCGAACGAGGAGGAAGAGGAGGAAGAGGCTGGGGGGCAGGGCCTCCCCGATAGGTGGGAGCCTGCGCCCCCACAGCCGGAGCCAGCTCCGGCGGCAAGAGTGGCGGCACCTGGGGAGGGTGCGGAGGTGCCTGCCGCCAGGCAATGGACGACAGGAGCGGCGCGCGCCGTGGAGGCGCCGGTGCACGCCCCGAGGTGCGCGTGACCGGTGCGCCCGTGCGCGGGCGGCGGGGTCCGCGCGCACGGCGGGAGATGGCCGGAGGCGCGGCGGCGACCGCGCCGGCCGGCCGCGCTGGCGTCGTCGGCCGGGCCCTCGAGGAAGAGGAAGCACGCCTTCTCTTCTTCGAGGTGAGAGGCTTGTTCTTTCGTGGGGTTGTGTATCTGACAGACAGGGACCTGACTGTTTGTTCGTGTTTGCGTAGGGTGGTGCCAACCGTGCCTCCCCTCGCACCGGCCAAGGTGTTGAGGGCGGACGCATCTGTTCCCACCCGGCGGCGCTCGTCGAGGGCGCCGCGAGCGGGGGCGCGCGCGGCGGCCGCGGCGGGTGAGGGCTCGCAGGTGCGGCCGAGGCCCCGAGGCCACGGCCGGTGGATCCGCCCGCCGCGCCGCGGCCGGCGACCGTCGAGGAGCGGCGGGCGCCGGCCGTGGTGGAGGCGCAGCCGGCGGCGCCGGCCATAGTGGCACCGCGCGGCGGCGTCGCCGAGGAGGGCGAGCCGGCGCCCGCGGCCGCGGAGACGCGGCCGGGAGGCGGCGGCCGCGGCGCCGCGCGACGAGAGCCCGCGGTTACGGAGGCGCGGGCGGAGGCGTCGATGGAGGCGACGCAGGGGCCGGCACCCGCCGGCGGCTCCCGGGCTGCGGTGGTGGAGATCCCGGACGACGACTCCACGCCGCCCAGGTGAGACCAGTGGGTGAGTTTCCCCACGCCGTCCTCCGAGTCCCAGGAGGGGGCTCTTGTGAGGCGGCGGGACGGCCACATGGTGGCAGGAGGCCGAGGGCACGGTGCCGAGGCTTCTTCTTCCCGCGCCGGCCGCTCCGCCCCGGGAGAGGGGCGCGTTGGCGATCCGCCCGCTTTTGCCGACGCCCAGGAGGAGCAGGAGCTGTGGGGAGAGCTCCGCAACCACGGCACCGTGCTCGACCGAGCGTTGAACGAGGCGCTGCGGATTCATGGCGGCCCCGCGTGGCGCGTCTTCCAGGTGGGGCGCCGTCGTCTGCTTTCTTTGTTTTTCTCGTCTTCGCGCGCGGTCCTTGCAGCATGACACTCACAGGTCTCGGCTTGTTGGTGGAAAGATCTCGAGCACCGCGCCCGCGACAAATACGGCGCCTTCGATCAGATGAGCGCCGAGCTCCGCCAGCTCCGGGAGCGGTGCGACGCCTTCGACGCGATCGCCGACGCCTTGAAGACTCCGGACAGTTGGCTGTCATACCGGGCTGTGGCCCTGCGCGATCAGCTCCAGGAGTGCGAAAGGCAGGACGCGGCACGCCCCTCCACCCTCAAGCGGGTTTGCACGGCCCTCATCGACCGGGATGAGGCGCTGTGGCAGGCGCGGGCGGACCTGGAGAGGATGCGCACCCTGGCGGCCAACTGGGAGACGGAGGTGGTCGCCATCCGCAACGACAACCTGGAGCTCCATTCGTTGCTCCGGGGGGCGCAGGCTCAGCAGTGCCAGGCTGAGGAGAGGGCGCGCGCGCTCGAGCAGAAGGCCAAGGAGGCCGACGAACTGAAGGCCGCCCTTGATGCCAAGGTTGCGGCGCTCGCCATCGCGGAGGACCGGCTCCTGCAGGAGCGTACCGCCCGCCAGGGGGCTGAGGGGCGGCTCCAGCAGGAGCAGGCTTCCCTTGCCGACGCCCGGTCGGCGCTCGAGCAGGAGCGCGTCGCTCGCGAGGCGGCACAGAAGTCGCTGGAGGGGCGGAACGCTTAGTTCTCGAAACTCGAGGGCGAACTGGTGGTGCTCAGCATCACAAGCGCGAGCCAGGAGCTGGCCCTCTAGGAGCAGAGCGAGACCGTCAGCAGCCTTCAGCAGGCGGTCGAGGCCGAGCGCCGCGCCCTCGAGGTGGAGAAGAAGCAGGTCGAGGGTAAGTTGCTGTTTGTCTCTTGTTTTGCTGATTTTCCCTTAGAGGGTTCGCCCCCTTTTCTGATCCCCCTCTTGCTTGGCAACTTGAGGCTTGCGCACCGCGCTGGGGCACGCGGCCGAGCGGGCCGAGGCGCTGCAGACCTCCTACAACTCCTCCGAGAAGGAGCTACTGTAGCTGCGCTCCGCAGCCCTCGAGACCTGCCAGGCCGTGGAGGAGGGCGAGGCACAGGCTGGGAGCTCGCTGGCCGCCCGCCTGCGCGCCCTTGGCGGGCACGTCACCGGGCGCATGCGCGGGGCGCTGCACCTTGGTGTCCAGAAGGCCCTCGGGATGGTGCGATCTCATTACGAGATCAACTTCGAGGCCGTGGCGGAGGGTTACATCGTCCCCGAGGGTGTCGAGGACGAGGTGGCGATGGAGCATGTGGACGCGTTAGCCGTTGACGCCGCCGGGGCACTCGCCGAGGCCTTTGAGGAGATTCTGTTCCCGGATGCCGCCGACGCCGATGCTCCGCCAGCCTGAAGATTGTCGGGCGCCAAGCCCTTTTTTGTTTTTGTGTTGGTGTACGGGTCATGTGGCCATGTAAATAAACAGATCACTTTGCTTCAAACGTTTGTGAAAGTGAAATGATGTCCTTTACTTTATTGCGCCTTTTTTGTTTCTCCTTCTTCCTGAGTAAATTCTAGTTAGGGGAGTTCGGTTTTCGCGAGCGGCCTGCTGGGTCGGAGGCAAGAGAGAAGGGCCGTATCCTCACGGAGGCGTAGGCTATCTCTGACTCGCGCGTCCTTTCCGCTAGGCTGCCTGCGCCCTGTTCGAATTTTGCTCGAGGCCGGAGTGGAAACATGCTTAGCGCGTGTGAGTTTTTCCTTTTTTGCGAAAAAATGGGACCATTTTTTTTGGGGGGGGATGCCCCCGTAGTAGCCCCCGAGGGTAACTTGGGTTTCAGGGGAAAGCCGAGTTGCCCTTTTTTATTGAGTTGGTGACGTTTACATGGTTGTTGCCAACTGGGGTGTTGGGCACGTGATTTACAACAAAAGACTTGGAAATCCTAGCTAGGGATAGAAGCGACGTAGCTGTTGGATGTTCCAAGCGTTGGTGAGTTCTTCGCCGTCCTCGTTGGCTAGCTTGTACGTGCCGGGCTTGAGCACCTTCACTACGACGTAGGGTCCCTCCCACGGAGGTGATAGCTTGTGGCGTCCTCGGCTGTCTTGGCGTAGCCTTAGGACCAAATCCCCCTTGCTGAAGTACCGCCGGCGTATCTTCCGTGCCTGGTAGCGCCTGAGGGATTGTTCGTATCTTGCGGAGTGCATCAAGGCCACGAGGCGCGCTTCGTCCAGCTGGTGCAGTGAGTCCTCGCGGGCTCGCTGGTTGGCGTCCTCGTCGTAGCCTCGTACCCTGGGTGACCCATACTCTAAGTCCGTGGGGAGGACGGCCTCTGCGCCATGGACTAGAAAAAATGGGGTGAACCCAGTGGCTCTGCTTGGGGTGGTCCTTAGGCTCCACACGACCGCTGGTAACTCCTGGAGCCATTTCCGACCAGACTTATTCAGCTGGTCGAAAATTCTGGGCTTAAGGCCTTGTAGGATCATGCCATTGGCACGCTCTGCTTGGCCCTTAGTCTGTGGGTGCGCCACAGCTGCCCAATCCACACGGATGTGGAATTTGTCGGAGAACTCCAGGAATTTCCTGCCCGTGAACTGAGACCCGTTGTCGGTGATGATGGAGTTTGGCACTCCAAAACGATGGACGATGTCGGTGAAGAACGTCACCGCTTGCTCTGCCCTGAGATTCGTAATGGGGCGTACTTCTACCCACTTGGAAAATTTGTCGATTGCAACCAACAAGTAGGTGAAGCCCCCGGGTGCCTTTCGCACGGGCCCGACGATGTCCAGCCCCCACACGGCAAAAGGCCATGTGATGGGGATGGTCTGCAGGACGTGAGCAGGGAGGTTGGATTTGCGGGTGTAGAATTGGCACCCTTCGCAGGTGCGCACGATCTCGCTGGCATCCGCGACCGCGGTGGGCCAGTAAAAGCCTTGACGGAACGCATTGCCTACGAGGGTGCGGGGTGCGGCGTGATGGCCGCAGATCCCCGCGTGAATGTCCCGGAGGAGCTCGCGCCCCTCGGGGATGGGCACGCATCGCTGCAGGATGCCGGAAGCGGCGCGCTTGTACAGCTCGCCGTTGACGAGGGCAAAGGACTTGGCCTTCCTGGCGATGCGCCTGGCCTCGGCCCAGTCCGAGGGGAGTTCCCCTCGAGCCATCCAGGTGACATACTTGTCGCGCCAATCTGCCTTGATGGGGGCTGGCTCGACATCCATCACATCGGCCTCGTCGGCGCCATACCCCTCGAGGAGGGAGAGCACATACGCCTCGTTCGAGGGGTCCTCATCCATGGGCTCCGCGCCTGCCGGATTCGAGGGAGCCCCCGAGGGTTCCGCGTGGTTCGAGGGGTGCGGCTCGAGGGTGACGGAGGGCTGGGCAATATCTCGGGCAAAAACGTTCGAGGGGACAGTGATCCACCCGGACGCGATCTTGGCCAGCTCGTCCGCCTCCTCGTTGTACCGACGGGGCACGTGATTGAGCTCGATGCCGTAGAATTTGTCCTCGAGGGCTCGCACGGCCTTGCAGTACGCTTCCATCTTGTCATCGTGGCAGCTCGCATTTTTCATGACTTGGTCAATCACGAGCTGCGAATCCCCCCGCACGTCGAGGCGCTTGACGCCTATCTCGATGGCGATCTTGAGGCCGCAAAGGAGGGCCTCGTACTCAGCCATGTTGTTTTACGCGGGGAAGTGGAGACGTACTGCGTACCGCATGTGCTCCCCGAAAGGTGACACGAAGAGCAGGCCCGCGCCCGCCCCGGTCTTCATCACCGAGCCGTCGAAATACAGAGTCCAGCACTCTGCCTGGATCTGTGGCGGCGGCAGTTGCGTGTCTGTCCACTCGGCGACGAAATCCTCCAGGATCTGGGACTTGATGGCCTTGCGCGGGGCGTAGGCGAGCGTCTCTCCCATCAGCTCCACTGACCACTTGGCGATCCTGCCCGCCGCGTCCGGATTGCGGATGATCTCCCCCAGCGGGAAGGAGGAGACCACCGTGACAGGGTGGGCCTCGAAGTAGTGGCGAAGCTTGCGTCATGCAAGGACCACCACGTACAGCAGCTTCTGGACTTGAGGGTAGAGTGTCTTGGTGTCGGACAAGACTTCGCTGATGTAGTACAACGGCCGCTGGACCGGCAGGGCGTGCCCTTCCTCCATGCGCTCTACCACGATCACGGCGCTGACCACCTGGGTGGTTGCGGCCACGTAGAGTTGCAGAGGTTCGCCGTCCTGCGGCGGTGTGAGGATCAGGGCGTGGGTCAAGGACGCCTTCAGCTTGTCGAGCGCATCCTGGGCCTCGGTAGTCCAGGAGAAGCGCTCGTGCTTTTTGAGGAGGCGGTAGAGGGGCAAGCCTTTTTCGCCGAGCCGCGAGATGAAGCGGCTCAAGGCGGCAAGGCACCCCAACACCTTTTGTACCCCTTTGAGATCCCGAATTGGACCCATTCGCTCGAGGGCTGCAACCTTCTCGGGGTTGGCCTCGATGCCTCGCTGGGAGACTATGTATCCTAGGAGCATGCCCCGCGGCACACCAAAGACACATTTTTCAGGGTTCAATTTTACCCTGTTGGCCCGTAGGTAGCCGAACGCGATGTTGAGGTCGCCAACCAGGTCGTCCTCCTTCCTGGTTTTTACGACGATGTCGTCTACATACGCCTCGACCGTTCGCCCGATGTGATCTCCGAAAACATGTTGCATGCGGCGTTGGTACGTCGCACCCGCGTTCCGGAGGCCGAACGGCATCGTGACGTAGCAAAACATCCCGAACGGCGTGATGAATGAAGTCGCAAGCTGGTCGGACTCCTTCATCTTGATTTGGTGGTACCCAGAGTAGGCATTAAGGAAGCAAAGTAGCTCACACCCAGCTGTCGAATCAACAATTTGATCGATACGTGGCAAAGGAAAGGGAACTTTAGGACATGCTTTATTAAGACTAGTGTAGTCTATACACATCCGCCATTTCCCATTCTTTTTCTTTACTAGTACAGGATTGGCTAGCCACGTAGGGTGGAACACTTCCTTGATGAACCCGGCCTCGAGAAGCTTCCGCAGCTCCGCTCCGATCGCCCGCCGCCGCTCCTCGTCGAAGCGGCGGAGCCATTGCTGCACGGCGCGGGAATGAGGCAGGATGTCAAGGGAGTGCTCGGCGACCTCCCTCGGGATGCCTGGCATATCCGAGGGGCTCCACGCGAAGATGTCGGCGTTGGCGCGGAGGAAGTCGACGAGCACCACTTCCTATTTCGGGTCGAGGGTGGAGCTGACCCTCAACGCCTTGCTTTCGGGGGCAGCAGGGTCGAGGGGCACCTCCTTGGTCTGCTCCGCGGCCTCGAAATTGCCGGCGTGCTTGGCGGTGGGGTCGAGGTCTTCGTTGACCATTTTCTCCAAGGTGGTCACCAGCGCTTCGTCCAGCGCCAGTGCTTCCGCGTGCTCCACGCATTCGACGTCGCAGTCGAACGCGTGCTCGATGGACGAGCCCACGGTGATGACGCCGTTTGGTCCCGGCATCTTCATTTTGAGGTAGGTGTAGTTGGGGACGGCCATGAACTTGGCGTAGCAGGGCCGCCCAAGTATGGCATGGTAGGCGCCCCGGAACCCCACCACCTCGAAGGTGAGCATTTCCTTGCGGAAATTGCTCGGAGTGCCGAACCAAACAGGCAGGTCGATCTGCCCAAGGGGCTGGACGCGCTTGCCCGGCGCGACGCCATGGAACGGCGTCGTGCTGGGCCGCAGCTGGTCCAACCCGATCCCCAGCAGGCGCAGCGTGTGCGCATAGAGGATGTTGAGGCTGCTGCCTCCGTCCATCAGGACCTTTGAGAACCGCGCGTTCCCAATGACCGGGTCGACCACCAGTGGGTACTGGCCCGGGTTAGGGATGCGGTTCGGGTGGTCTTCTCGGCTGAAGGTGATGGCATCCTCCGACCAGTCAAGGAAGGAGGGAGGCGCCTTCTCCGCGGCGAGGACCTCGTGCTGCTCCCTCTTGCGCTGGCGGCTCGACATGCGACGGTCGGTCCCCCGAAGATGAGGAATACGTTCTCCACGGCGGGGAAGCCACCGGCGTCACCATCTCCTCCGTCCTTCTTGGCCTCCGTGTCCTTTGTGGCGGCGCGGCCGTAGAACTTCTTGAGCATGTCACATTGCTCGAGGGTGTGGTTCACTGGGGTCTTGTGGTATGGACATGGCTTTTTCAGCATGTCATCGAACACCCCCGACGCCAAGCTCTCGGCCAGTTGGACGGCCGCTTGCTCGATGAGCGCCTGTACCTCGCGGTGCAGGTTTCGCGCCTCAGGCGTCGAGGGGGCTGCATGGCCCGTAGCAGCGTTGCGGCGGCAATAAGCTTCTGGCTCGCTCGCGGAGGCGTGTCCGGATTTTCGACGTTGAAGTCGGTGTTGATGCGGTCGCGGGCCTGTATGCCCAACTCCCGCACGCGTTCGCCGCGCGCGGAGGCTTCCCCCACCATGGAGGCGCGGAGCAGCCGCACCGTCCGATACTCCTCCACCGGCTTGGCCTCGAGTTCGCGAGCTTGGGCTAGCTGCGCGTCAATGTCGGCCCCAGCACGGGTGCTCGGTCCCACTGCCGGGCGCGGAGCGATCCCTGGGGCGGGCGTAACTTCCCCGTCGTCGGCGCCCGCTGCACCGGTGGCGTTTGCTGGGTCGTTGGCGATGACGACGCAAAGCATTCCCCGCGTGGGGTCGTAGCTCCCGTGCCGGAGTCGTTGGAGCAACCGAACCCAGGGGTTCGTTGGAGCAACCGAACCAGTGGTCCTTGGCGTCAAGAAAACGCCTGAACATTACTGGGTCCGGCACGCCGGAAAAGTCCCATTACGCGTACCCATGCAGGTTGGCAGGTGGCAACGCGTCGAGGGAGCCCAGGGACGACTCGTCGCCGGCGGAGGCGCCGGGGTCCCTGGCGACGAAGACGTTGCGTCCAGGGGGAACCCTGCGCATCTTGGTGTTGACGTTGGCGTTGTAGGCTGTCGTAGCGCCGCACAGACCGACGGGGAAGCGTGGCCCGGAGACCGTGCGCTCCCCCGCCGGGGCGGTGGTCGTTGTGCCGACGGGCGCGCCGCGTTGAGAGGCGGCGCGTTCGGCTTGCCGGCGCGGCGCTCCGACCGCGCGTGGCGTGAGCACCGACCGCAGCAGCCGGCGGCGACGCCGCGACGCCGACGGACCCGCGGCGTCCGTGCCGGTGGGTGTCCGCGTCGCGACGGCGTGCGCAGCGGCGACCGGGACGGACCCGGCTTGGCGTCGCGCACGGAGCTCCTCACGGTTGGTGAGGCGCATCAGGTAGCCGTTCCCCGTGGCCTGAAAGTTCAGGCTCCCGGACCGGATTTCAAACCCGGCGGGGAGGGGGTCCGAGCTGCCCATGGAGTAGCGCGTACTGCGGTACTCGGTGCGGATCACCATGAAGGGAGTTGACGGTGGATTGACCTTAGGCGCTCGCGTGCCCCACTGTGGGCGCCAACTGTCGGTGCGGAATGTGGTCCCGACACTAACCAGTAATAAGCGCCAAGGTCTATCCCTCAATGGTCGATGCCAAGCAATCAGAAACACAAGGTTTATCTTGGTTTCGGCCGAGGGCCGTACGTCCAGCAGTGGTGTGCTCGAGGCACTATATTGCTTAGCACCGGGGGTGCCTGTAGCGGGGCTGCTGCAAGCAAGACAGGAGAGGAAGCGTGGCCTCCAAGTCCCTAGTGAAGTGGCTGAAGATGTTGTGGGAGAATTGGAAAGCAAGTCTGTGGTGTGTCGTGTGTTGTCTGTTGTTGTTCCTCGTCGTCCCCTGCGGCGGGGGACTTCGCCTTCCTTTTATAGGCCAAGGAGAAGGCGAATTACATACATGCCGCACTATTCAGCTACATGGGAAAGTGTGGTGCGTCGCGCCGTAGAGTAGGCGGCCGCCTTGACGGTCCTTGCCGCGATCTGGCCATCATAGCGTATCTTGTACCCGAACAGTGGCAGCTTCGAGGGTAGGAGTGTAGTGGGTGGCCGTGATGTCCCCAGGCGGGCTCGAAGGGATTGCTGACGTCGATCCGTACGGGATACAGTGGCAGGCATGGCGGCGTCCCGTTCCCGCATGCTTCACAGCGCCGGAGCTGTTACCACAGTACCCGGCGTGGGGTTGTACGCGCGGGGGCGGCCGCCGCCGTTAACAGTGGCAGGGATAGCGCCCCTCCGGCCTAACATCACGACCTAACCCTGCAAGGTCACGGGAAAGCAAATCGAGGGTGCGGCCGGCCCCCCTTCGAGGGCTCGGCGCGTTAGCCATACAGGAGTAGGCGGCGCGGCGTCACGGGGCCGGCACCGGCCACGTCGCGCACGCCCCCACGGGGCGGGGATGGGTTCCCTCCCAGGGAGTTGGTGCAACAGGACCGGGGCGTGAGTCCCAAGCGCATGATGGCGCCGCCCCGCCGTTGTCAGAGCATTAAATGCTCGTACCCGCGTACGGGAACGGGCGTGCGCGTGCGGGGCGCCCTCGAGCGAGGCGGAGCCTGCTCAGGGGCGACGTGAACCCTCGAGCGAGGCGGAGCCCGCTCGAGGTAGGCGTACACCCTCGAGCGGGGCGGAGCCCACTCGAGGGAGGTGTGTGCCCTCGAGCGAGGCGGAGCCTGCTCGAGGGGATCTTTGAGTGGGCCACCTTGGTGGGCCGTCGGGGCCACCGCGGCGTGGGCCATGCCCCGTGTGCGTGTTTAAGCGAGACGTGTTTGGCCTTGGCTTTTTGCAGTTTTTAAGTGGGGTTTCCCCAGTTGTTTAAGGGGACCCCCAGGGCTGTCCCCGACAGGGCTAACAAGGACAAGCACCACTCTTCCGATGGTGTACTTGAGCCTCGTGTGCAGATGCCCAGGGCCAAGGCGAGTGTGAGGATAGTTTGCGCTTGGGGAGAGAGGAAGGCTGTTGGAGGTGCTGTTGCCCAGGCTACACCGGTCAGACTGGTGTGGGGCACCGGTCAGACCGGTGCAGGCCTGGACAGGCAGCAGTTTGGGTTTCGTGCTCGTACAGGTGCAAGGATTGTTTCTGGAGGTCGTGGTTCTGGTGGTTGGGCTGGAGAGTTTGCAGGAGGTCAGGTAGCTAGGCATTCTCCCCCTCGAGTTCACTACGGGGATGGAAGGAGTCGTAGCTTTGAGAAGGAGAGGAGGGATAGTCCACGGGATTTCTTTCGTGGTTTTGGTCCTCCTCCAGGCAGAGAGGGTTGGTTCCCTCATGGTGGTTACCATGGTGGTGTTCGTGGAGGTAGCTTTGGTAGGAGAGATGGCTTGGTTTATGCTAATCCCACTTTCGAGCAAATGGCTCAGCACTGGTTTTGCTCTTTTGGTACTAACCCAAGTGCTGAGTCGTTTGTTCGCTCACGTGCTCATTTTTGAATTTCAGGTGGGAGACTTGGAACATTTGTTTGATTGACTCCGGTTGCTCGAGGCATATGACCGGAAATAGGGGGTGGTTTTCAAGTCTCGTCCCGTTGGTGACAAGGATGTACATCACTTTTGGGGTCAATGCGCGTGGGCGTGTGCTTTCAGAAGGTGAGATTAAGGTGAGTGACAAGATCACTCTCAGGCATGTAGCCCTTGTTCAATCGCTGGGGTACAATTTGCTTTCTGTGTCCCAGCTGTTGGATGAGGGTTTTGAGGTGTTATTTCGGCCAGGTGGTTCTCGGATTTTGGACTCTCGAGGGGACCTTGTCTATATGGTCGTTCTCGAGGGTCAGGTGTTTCGTGCTGATTTTTCTCAGTCTTCGGGTGTGGAGCGTTGTTTCTTGGCTGGTTCTTCGAGTGAGTTGTGGAAGTGGCATAGGAAGTTGGGTCACTTGAGCTTTGACCTTTTGTCTCGCTTGAGTAAACTCAATTTGGTCCGAGGATTGCCACGGTTGAGGCTTGAGAAAGAGTTGGTTTGTGTGTCGTGTAGGCATGCCAAGATGGTAGCCTCTTCTCACCCGCCTCTCACCGATGTGACGACTGAGCATCCATGCGAGCTGCTCCTTATGGACCTTGTTGGCCCAGCTCATGTGCGATCCGCGGGTGGGTAGTGGTATGTCCTTGTTGTGGTGGACGACTATTCTCGATATGCGTGGGTGTTCTTTCTCGAGGATAAGGGGGAGACATTTGGTTTTGTTCGAGATCTAGTCTTGAGGTTGAGGAACGAGAGGCACGGAGATGCCATACGAGCAATCCGTAGTGACAATGGCTCGGAATTCAGAAACTCTTGTTTTGAAACCTTTTGCCATGACTTGGGTCTTGAGCACCAGTTTTCGAGTCCGTATACACCTCCCTAGAATGGTGTTGTGGAAAGGAAGAACAGGACCTTGTGCGGATGGCTCAGATGATGCTTGATGAGCATAGGACTCCGAGAAGGTATTGGGCTGAGGCAGTGAATACCGCGTGCTATGTGTCGAACAGGATCTACCTTAGAGCGCATAAGAAGAACACTTGCTATGAGCTGATGCACGATCGCACACCCAAGGTGAGTCACTTCCATGTCTTTGGTTGCAAATGCTTTGTTCTGAAGAAAGGGAAGAAGCTGGATAAGTTTGAGGCTAGGTCTGTCGATAGTATTTTCTTTGGTTATGCATCTCATTCCAAAGCATATCGTGTGCTCAATCTTGAAACTAACCAAATCATGGAGACTTGCGAGGTAACCTTTGACGAGACACAACCACGTAGTCAGCTTGTCTTTGAGTGTGCAGGTGATGATGAGCTTGGCGAGGAGATCTTTCAGAAGGAGGAGCATGAACATGGAGATGATGAAGATGGAGGTGTGGTGCCCCCAGCTGAACATGTACCCACTAATTCAACTACGGTGGTGGACGGACCCTCTCCTACACCTATGACAACAAATCAAGAACGAGGAGAAGCTGTTGTTGAGGGGGAGGTAGCATCGAGGCGAGAACCTCCCCGACGAGTACAAGTGGATCATCCAGCTTCGAGGATCATCGACGACATGAATGAACGCACTACACGGTCGAGGGTTCGGAACAATTCTCATTTCGCTCATGTTGCATTTGTTGCTACTTTTGAGTCCAAAGACATTGGACACGCACTATCTTATCACAATTGGGTTCATTCGATGCATGAGGAGTTGGAGAACTTTGAGAGGAATCAGGTTTGGTAGTTGGTTGACCCTCCCCCAGGGTGTAAACCGATTGGTACAAAGTGGGTGTGGAAGAACAAAGAGGGAGAGAAAGGTGAGGTTGTGAGAAACAAGTGGAGGCTTGTTGCTCAAGGGACCAGTCAGAAGGAGAGGATCGACTACGAGGAGATCTTTGCTCCCGTAGCCTGTTTGGAGGCAATAAGGATCCTTCTAGCCTTTTCCGTGGCTAAAGGGTTCAAGTTGCACCAAATGGATGTGAAGAGTGCTTTCCTAAATGGTGTGTTGGAGGAAGAAGTCTATGTGAGGCAACCACCGGGGTTTGAGAGTGAGAACTACCCCCACCGGGTGTACAGGTTGAGGAAGGTGCTATATGGGTTGAAGCAGGCGCCTAGAGCTTGGTATGGCAGGTTGAGGGGGTTCTTGTTTGAGAGAGGTTTTGAGATGGGGAAGGTCAATCAGACCTTGTTTCTACTGAGGCAGGGCAGAGATATCCTGATTGTGCAGGTGTACGTGGATGATATTGTCTTTGGTGGCTCGTCTAATTCTCTTGTTGCAAGGTTTGCAGAGGATATGAGCAGGGAATTTGAGATGAGCATGATGGGTGAGTTGCAGTTCTTCCTCGGGCTACAAATCAATCAATCAAAGGAAGAAACATTTGTGCACCAAGCTAAGTACACCAAGGACATTGTGCGAAAGTTCAAGATGGAGGATTCCAAGGCTATGACGACACTAATGAGTATGACTACAGCTCTTGATGCGGACGAGGAAGGTGAACACGTGGACCAGAAGGAGTACCGAAGCATGATCGGGTCACTCCTCTACTTGACGGCGACGAGGCCAGACATCCAGTTCTCGATATGTCTGTCCACTCGTTTTCAAGCGTCTCCGAGGACTTCGCATCGGCAAGCAGTGAAGCCAATTTTCAGGTACTTGCGTCACACTCCCGACTTTAGCCTTTGGTACTCCGCGTCCTCTTCTTTGGCGCTTCATGGTTTTTCAGACGCAGATTTTGCCGGGTGTCGGTTGGATAGGAAGTCCACTTCTGGGACTTGCCAGTTTTTGGGTTCTTCCTTGGTGTCTTGGTCTTCTCGCAAACAGTCGAGTGTTGCTCAATCCACTACCGAGGCCGAGTACGTTGCCGCTGCTAGTTGTTGCTCTCAGCTCCTTCGGATTTCATACACCATGAGTAATTTTGGTGAGGAGTATACCCATGTCCCACTTCAATGTGATAGCACCAGTGCCATAAGCGTTGCAAAGAACCCAGTGCTCCATTCCAAAACCAAGCACATAGAAGTGAGGTACCATTTTCTGAGAGACAACGCAGAGAAAGGAAAGATATCTTTGATCCATGTACCCACATATGACCAACTAGCCGATATTGTCACCAAACCCCTAGATCAAGCAACTTTCACTTGTTTGCGGGGGGAACTTGGTGTGTGTTTGATTTCTTGAGTTGGGTGTGTGGGAGCTCTTTTTGTAGCATATGTATAGCTTTCCTTTGTACATTTCTTGCATTTGGCATGGCATATGTAACATGATGTATAGGCATCCTTGTATCTTAGATTGCATGCATTTTGTATCATATGCATTGGTTAGGAAAAGCTTCTCTCATATACATTGTTCACCATGGAATGCTATTTATGTCTTTGTGAGCTTGTTTGGTATGCTATGGTTAGTTTGGCTTAGCTCTTGATGATCTTGATCAATAATCCATGGTTGATAGCTATGTTTTTGAAAAATGTCACATATATATGCTCTCTCATGTGTAAATGCCTTTATATGATCTTGACATGTTTTGGTGGCTTGGTTATGCTTAATTTGTGGTTGGATAGCTAGTTTATTGATCATATGGGGCCAAAGGCTCATTTGCCATCATGAATGTTTAGCCCTCTTGCTTCATCTTGTGGAGGGGCATAAGTTCCTTTTTGTCGCAAAGACATTTCATGTACCAATTATGAATCTGAAAATGAAATGTAAAATGCTTGGAAACATGCTCCCATGTCAAATGTGCTGAATTTAATTTGCTTTGGGTGCTAAACCGTTGCATGATGCCTACCAATGAGAAGTCTCATATATAGAAGTAGGCACATGGCTTGGTGGCTTTGACATGACATGAGGTGCTTGTGGGTGTTTGTGATGGTCTTATGATTAGAATGGTTGTCCTAGCATGAAGTTTGTGTGGCTTTGCCATTTTGATATGTTTTGATCATGTTTAGGACTTTGCTCATGAGAGGCGAACTTTTCGCAAAATTGCCTAAATCCATCTTAGCTTCGTCCAATGGTTGTGAAACTTGGTGATCTTGTAGTTGATGTCGATACGAAGCTATAGAGTATCTAACTTGCTCATTTGGACATGTGTAGCATCCTATGTTGAATTTTGTCTATTTGAGAAGCTCTAGGTTGAAAGTTTTGCATTTTTGGCTTGATTCATGCATTGCCAACAAGGGGGGGGGAGTTTGAGCTTGAAATGGCTTGCTGGATGCATTTAGAAGGTTTTCAGGTGTTTTCGAGCCATTTCTGGGCTCTGGTGTGCACCGGTCTGACCGGTTGAGGTCACCGGTTTGACCGGTCAAAGTGTTGGTTCTGTGCACATGTTAGGCACCGGTCTGACAGGTGGTGGTGACTGGTCTGACCGGTATGAGCTAAAGTTATTGTAGCTGCCCTGTTTTCAAGTGGTTTGCATGCATTCATCGAGGGGGAGGTGCATTGGTTCAGGGGGAGCTTGCATGTGTGCAGGGGGGCTCTTTGTGGTTGTTCGAGCTTTGGTTTGGTGGTTTGCGCTCTTTGCTTGAGCTTTGTTTTGTCTCGGATGTGTCGAGCCGTTGCCCTTGCCTAAGAGGTCCGAGACTTGTCTTCTTCAAGTGATTTTGCTCTTTGCCTTTGTTTGGCTTTCGATCGCTTGTTGAAGTTTCTTTTTGTTCGTTTCTTTCCTTTTTCTTTTCTCTCTTGTAACTTTGTATGGGTGTTGTCAATGCACTCATCAAGGGGGAGATTGAGGACCATGTGTGGTTCGAGGACCGGTGGATGGTAGCTTCCTTGTGTGATGAGTGATTGAAAACGTTGTGTGGACTGATTCTTGGCTAAGTATTGCAGGTGCAGGTTGCGGCTTGACTCGTGTTGGTGCAGGTGAAGAACAAGCGCAAAAGGTCGTCACCGGTGAGGCCTCCAGGCGTGGAGAAGACAAGTAGGCTTCGTTCGAGGGACCCGGTCTCCAGCGGGATCAAGTGCGGGCCGCATGGTGGCATGAACAGCAAGATGAAATCATGGACGGTTTCTTGGTTGAGCCTGAAAACCAAGGTCGAGCCGGGACTACGTAGGAGCCAAGTCATGAGTGGCAATTGGCAGAGGCATACACTGAGTTCGCGGGGTTTCCGGTGGTTCACCAGAAAACCACTTGGTTCCTTGGTTGATCCACAAAGCCAAGACCGAAGAACCGAAGACGGTGCTGTAGCACTGCCAGACCGGTCTGACCGGTCTGACCGGTGGGTACCGGCCTGACCGGTGAGGAGCACCGGTCTGACCCGTGTGCGACGACGCAGTCCGGAATCTTCGAAGCGGAGGACACGCGTCGGGATCGCAAGGCTTGCGTCGAGGCTAAGCAGGTTACGGTCGCCAGGCATCCGTCCGATGGAGAAAGCTTACTTCCAAAACCGCCCTTTTGGGCTTGTATCCCTAGTTATTAGGAAAGGGTATTTTAGACTTTCGGTTGCCTCCATATAACCCATGAGGTGAGAGGATGGCAGCCAACCTCTTGGAACCCTAGTTCATTTGCTTTCCTATTTTCCCTTCCTATTTTCTTAGGATTTCCATAGGACTAGCTTGAGAGCTTCATGGTGAGATCTTGTGAGAGGGTTGGATGATCGGGCGGCAAGCTAGACCTTGTATGAACCTTTGTGGCGTGTATAGATGATTCGGCGTGGTTCCTCAAGGCCTTGTTTTGTTGTTCCCGGTTGTTCTTGGTGGTGATTTTCGGAACCCTTTCTTGGTGTTTTTCTTGGGTTGTTTTCGGGACCTTTCTCTTGGGGATTTGATGGGGGAAATTTGTGGGAACCCTTCGTGGTTCTTTGGGCTGTGATTCCCTTCCCAAATCCGTGAGTAAAGGGGCTCAATTTTGGGGTTTTCTGAGTTCTAGGGTTAGAGGTCTTCTTGGCGGGATTTCTTCGATTCCTCCTTTTTGGACAAGTTTTGGTGGGATTAAACTTGGCTATGGACTCCTCATGAGGTGTTCCTATTATCCCCAAAGTCTTGTTCAAGTCCGTGGAGCGATTCGGGAGATCGAAGTTTGGATTTGGGGGAGTTGACCCGCGGGTGCTGTTCATCCCGAGCTGCCCAGGCTACACCTGTCTGACCGGTGCTCTTGACAGGTCTGACCGGTGCAACTCTTGGTGGGTTTTTGCTCGGGTGAACGTCTGGGTGTGTTCGCTGTTGTCCTGTGTTTCAGCTGTTTCGAGTTTGGGTCAGTTTGGAGGTCGGTAGGCCTGTTTGGTGATTTGGGGCCTTTCAGGCTTAGACCGGTCTGACCGGTGTGTTGCACCGGCCTGACCGGTGTGAAGCCACTTAGTGGAAGTCGTCAACTCTCACCAACAGGGACCGGTCTGACCGGTGGGGCTTACTGGTCTGACCGGTGTTGGTTAGTGGACTCGAGGTTTGGTGTTCCGTTGCATTCTCAGGTCGGAAGGTTGTATGTTGGTTCCTAGGTCTAGTGGCACTCCAGTGGCTACGTGGGCTTGGCCAACTTGGGTAGTGAGTTGGAAGCCGTGTTCATCTTGTTGGAGTTTCCATCTCCTTCGAGAAGAATTTTTTATCGGTTCCCATGCACTCCCCCCTATCTGGTTCGCTGTATCGGTCCTTCACCCCAGATGACCTAGTTCATCACGACCTCAAGACTTCGCGTACAAGACAAGACAAGACCTCGGTGGACTTCGCCCAAAGCAGATCGACGGGATACTGCAAGATGTGTAATGTAGACTTAGGTCTCCTGGTCGTAACCGGCCAGGAGTCTGGGAACCGACCTCATCCGCCGGCCAATATAAGGCGGACGAGGCGACCCTTGTACCTCACCTCGACCAATCCTCAAGGAATCTACACCGACAACTGGACGCAGGGTATTACTCTCTGGAGGCCCGAACCAGTATAAACTCGTCGTGTTCTCTGTGTTTCACGTACTCGTGTGCGACCTTCGAGTTCTTAGCCTTAGACTCCTCCCAGCCAAACAAATAAACCATTGGGATTAACACCCCCGTGGGCTGTCCAGATCTCACCATCTGACACTGGAGTTCTGCTATGTGTACACGGATGGCTACCAGTAAGATTTCAAGACCATTGCTTGGAGTACACAGAGAACGTACGCGAGTACAACTACTTCAACCATGTCGTGTAACACGGCTATCTCGCCTCTGTCTGCACTGGCTCCACCTCAACATTGCAGTGCATTGCGACTACTCATCACTCGACCGCACTGGCTCTACGTCAACCTTGTTGTGCATCGCGAGTACTCGTCTCCCGGCCGCAGTGGCTCTACATCAACTACACCGTGCATACGGACACGTCGTCTCGGCGCTTGACTTCTTTTAGGTCGGTCGCACTGGCTCTCACTGTGCGCCTGGTCACTCCGCCTCCCGGCTGCATCGGCTCTACATCAACTACGTTGTGCGCCGCGAGTACTCGTCTCCCGGCTGCAGCGGCTCTACTTCACGTACGCCGCGCGTCCGGGTGCCTCGGCACGTCGTGCCGCTCGTCGCACGGCACGTCGCGCGGCTCGTCGTTGACTACTTCGCGTACGCCACGCGTCCGGGTGGATCGGCACGTCGTGCGGCTCGTTGTCGACTACTTTGCCTATGCCGCGCGTCCAGGTGCCTCGGCACATCGCGAGGCTCGTTGCGCCACTCGTCGTTGACTACTTCGCCTCGCGCAGGCTCGTCGTCGACTACTTCGCCTTCGCCGCGCGTCCGGGTGCCTCGGCACGTAGCGCGGCTCGTCGCGCTGCTCATCGTCGACCACTTCGCCTCGCGTAGGCTCGTCGTCGACTACTTCCCCTACGCAGCGCGTCCGGGTGCCTCGGCACGTCGTGCGGCTCGTCGCGCCGCTCGACGTCGACTACTTCGCCTCACGCAGGCTCGTCGTTGACTACTTCGCCTACACCGTGCGTCCGGGTGCCTCGGCACGTCGCGCGGCTCGTCTCGCCGCTCGTTGTCGACTACTTCACCTAAGCCGCGCGTCCGGGTGCCTCGGCACGTCGCACGGCTCATCGCGCGGCTCGTCGTCGACTACTCCGTACGCTGCGACTCCGTCTTGCGGCCACACTGGCTCTACTTCAGCCACGCCATGCGTCGCGACTACTTGTCTCGCGGAAACACTGGCTCTCCTTCGAGTACGCCGCGCGTTGCCGTGACTTCATCTTCTAGTCGCATCGCGTCAACCATTCATCTCGAGTAGTTTCCAAACTAGTCGAGAACGGCAGTCACGCCCCCAACAACTAGTTGGAATCAACTCTAACTAGTCAACTTCAGCAACAACCGTCGTGGCTCCATCGCCGACCGCCACAGCTTCATCAATAGTCTGCCTAGGCAGCAACAGCTAAGTCATTTATTTAAATGATTACTGTTTTATTTTCTTGGCTTGTTCTCCTCATCATGTAGGACTACTTGCCGACTACTCATTTGTGTACGCTTCTCAGCAGGTTTTTACGGTAGCTACACTATACTGACTACTCTTGGGGTATATTAATCAAGTCACCACGAGCCTACTTCATCAACTTGGGGGCTATCCCAAGGAGGCAGCTTCTAAAGTCCGCTCTGTGCGGCAACTTAAAGTCGACTCCGGTCGCATCTTCGCCTGCTTCAGTGGCATACTATGTGTGTAAGCTTCAATGGAACCTAGCTGTAAGTGGCCCTCGGGTCCTGGTGACGATGGAACCTAGCTGCACGTGGTCTTCACGCTCTGTACCATTGGTCCAAGTACCCTAAGTACTCGCGCTCTGTACCTTGGGTCTGAAATCCATGGCCCAGGTACACAAGCCGACTCCAGTCGCACCGTCAAGCCCGCTCTGACGGCAATCGTACCTTAGGTCTGAAATCCATGGCTCAGGTACTAAGCCCACTCCGGTGGCGCTAGTCGATGCTAACAGTCGCACCCAAGCCCACTCCGGTGGCACAAGCTGACTTTGGTCGCAATCTTAAGCCCGCTCTAGCGGCAAAACTATTCGTTTTCTCTAATTTTTCGCTTTGGCTTTCGGGAAAGTGCTTTTCATTTTTTTTGCATCTTAAGTCCACTCCACGTGGCACAAAGTCGACTACTGTAGTCGCATCTAAAGTTCGCTCTGCACGGCAATCTAAAGTCGACTTCTTCAATCGCATTCCAAAGTCCGCTCTGCGCGGCAACTAAAGTCGACTTCGGTTTTCAAGTCACATCTCAAAGTCTGCTCCGTGCGGCACAAAGTCGACTTTGGGTTTTAAGCTGCATTGTAAAGTCTGCACTGCTAGCATCTAAAGTCAACTTCGGTCGCATCTAAAGTCCGCTTTGTCGGCAAGGATACTTCTCAAGCTCCACGGCTCGATGCCAAATTACTACTCGGAATCTCTCCAGCTCGGGGGCTACACTCAAAATACTACTCGAGGATAACTTCAGCATGCTTCGCTCGCTCTCAAGCTCGGGGGCTCCGTACCAACAACTACTCGACGTGGCTCATACGGCTCTCTTATCTCGGGGGCTACATGCTGCATGAGTACTCGGATGATGGCTTTTGCGAACACTGAAAGACCCTTGGGTTGATTATCTAATCATTTCAAGGCTTGGGGGCTACTATGCTACACCCATCATTCAATTTTTCAAGACGGAAGATTCAGAATCAAGATTGACCCTGAACTAGAGTCTGCAACTCAACCTAAGGCTCGGGGGCTACTCCATATGGAGTGTGATTTTGCAACCGCACTTCCATATAATCTCGACTTCAAGGCTGATGAGCTGGACCACCTTCCAGCCTCGTGGCAGTTCAAGTACTATTGAAGACTTCTCCAAGCAGTACTCAAGGACGCTCAAGAACTACTCGTAGAGGCTTGAAGACTACTCGAACTACTACACTCGACTACAATGTGCTCGGGGGCTTGTCGGGCATACTCCCTGGGTACCCATGCAAGGAAGGATGAAGACAGACTCCTACTAGAATTCCCTTGTAATCCTACTGGGACTCATTCCGTGTAATCCTACTAGGACTCCTGCCTTGTAACCAACAAGGAACCCGCCCCCTGGACTATATAAAGGAGGGTCGGGTACCTAGCTGGGCACCTGATCTAACCCAACACCAAGCGCAGGGCGTCATACTTGATCCCCAAACAGGACGTAGGGTTCACAACCTTGGCAACCCAAACCTGTATGAATCTTGTGTCCCGTGTCCTTGCGCATACCTTCGAGTTCTTGGTCTCCTGATCACGATCATCACCGCACAATCTACTACCTCAGGTACCCCTTGGGTAGATTTGGCGGGTTAAAACACCGACATACACTATAAATTAATATACTCTGTACAGTTTATTGAGGAACGTCCGCAGGTTAAGAAAAAAATAACTTACTCATTAAGTTTTCGCTCGAAAGGGCCAGTATCAGTATTAATTGTCTTCAATGAATCAAGATAGTAGACCTTCCGCTGCTTCGGAACGATTGCCACTGCAATCCAGTGGTTCGTACTGAGATAAGTGGTAAGCATTAAATTCTTTTTAGTATATAGTTTGAAGGCATTGAGCATATAGGACATAGAGAAAGCAAGAGCGTTATCTGTGTTGTTCAACGTTGTCGAGCAAAGGCATTCAGGATCAAGGAAGCCAACTGCAGGGCCCTTGTTCTCAACTTCTACAGTCATATTCCTATTAGTAAGAAAAAACAAAGTGTAAGGAGGCAAAATACATGGTAATAAAGATGTGTGAGGATGAAGCATCGGAGAAGTGTCAGATCCAAAGAATCCAAGTTGAAGAGATCGTACAAATCACTAAGTTGCACAGGTAGCTGCTAGAGTCTGTTTGACCATCTCGGAGGCCATGCACTGCTATCGGGCCGAAGTACGACCATAGTGTGAGAATGATCATTTGACTTACCACGTTGCATGTAGAATTCGTGGAGCTTTCTGGTAAAAGGAGCAACCTTTTTCAGATCACCATCAGTGAGAAGGCTCTTTCCAAATTTCTAATTTGGGTAATTCATAGCCCAATGATTGCTTCTCGGTGTCTCCTTGGTGTTTCTCTTAGATCGCTTTCTAGTAGGCCTCTTAGAGGTTTTATTTACAGCAATTTCCTTTCCCTGCAATTTTGTGATGGCTGAAGAAGGTTTCTTAAGGGCTTACACTGTTGTAGGTGGTGTAAAGCTTTTATTTTTGGCAACTTTCTCTTCTTGCATCTTTGAAATGGCTGAAGGTTTCTCATGGGATTTCTTGCCTGCTGTACGTGGTGTAGAGATTTTATTTTTGACAAGTTTCTTTTGTTGCTGATTTGAAATGGCTGAAGGTTTCTCAAGGGCTTTCTTGCCTAGTGGTGTCTCACCAGGAGCTTACAGAGGTATTAGGCCCAGATGTATGTACAACTTTCTTTGAAATGTCGTCGACAGATTTATCAGCACCAGCCAACACATCACTCTAGTTGACTGGTAACAGTGGTGTCTGACAAGGACCTATTGCAGAAGTATTAGGCCCAGATGTACCTGCTTTGGCATGATTTTTTTGAGCACTTCTGTTTGGGGGTGTAGGTTTTGTTGTTTCATGAGGAGGAGAAGGAGGAGGAGGTAGTGGGCGTGGTGGTGGGGATGGAATATTTGGTCTGTTGCGGATGTGGGGATGCATGTTTATCTGTTTTTTCAGGACTAGGAGGAGGTGGGGATGCAAGTTTTTCAGGATGAGGAGGAGGTCCGAATGGAATGTCTTGCGGATGTGGGGATTGAGGAGGAGGAGGAGGAGGAGGGGAACCAACTGAGGAAGAAACCTATACCGTACTGTGTAAGGAATTTGTACCGTAGCCTGTGAACGAGTTTACATGTTGGTGCTCCTTTGATGTCAATCTGACACCTTCTCCACTGTAACCTCTGTCCTTCAGCTTGTCCGAGTTTCATCACCCGTCATTAGGAGGGTATTCCAACAGTTGATTTGCGAAGATAATATATACAATGAGCACTTCAACCACAACACAGTCTTCATGAATCGGAACTGTTTGTAGCCTAGTCTCCTCTGGATGAACAAGACCAAGTGTGGCCTCACATTAAAGCCCCCTTCACGTGATCCATAGGCCATAGTGTGTGGGTTTAGTAAACATGCCTATAAGGTCTTTGTGTGTACGATCATCACAGCGCACCTCCGTCACCAACTCTGCAGTGCCATCGATCAAACCTACATTACCTGCGGATGCACAACTGCTCTTCAGTGTGGCGGGTGAAGGGCTTGCGCGATTGAACATTGGTGACATCACCACCTCTGCATCTACATGTTTAGCATCTGCATCTCAGCCACCAGTTCTTGCTTCATTTGTTCCTTTATCTTTTCTGTATCAACTGATGCATCGGTCTTCGTCCTCTTCCTCTTCCTGTACATCTTGACGTGCTGAGGCCATGCATACTTCCAGCCCTGGTAGCTGGAGACACCACGCACATGACCTGTTTGTTCGGGGCGGCCCAAGCACTAACTTAGCACATCATAATCCCTTTGCCCTGCCATTCCTGAATATTCTGCAATCTTCTCCTTGATGTTCGCAGCCAATTTTTCTGTCTCTTTGTTGCGGTCTTTAATCACTAGTTTACTCCTTGCTCGTCAGGGTAGGCGTCATATGGGTTGGGGATACCAGCTGCAGCTAATTGTCTGTCCTCTTCCTCCCATTGTTCTAGTTTCACACTATAACCAGCTAGACCCATGTTGTGCTCGCTTGTGTTCCGGCTTTGGAGTTCTTTGAACTTGACACTAGCAGATGAGGCTTGCTCGGTTTCCTCTTGTTTCATGAAATCCTTCCATTGTTCCGGGACAATAAACGGGTGCCTTGTAAATGGCTCAAGTCCTTTTCTGATAAAATCTTGCCTACGCTGAAATCTGAAATGCCTCCATGCCTTGGCTGCCGTCTACCAAAAAAGCTTGAATGCCTGCGGTTTCGCGTCTTCCTAGAACTTCAAGTGTTTTAGCACATGCTTATCAAACAAGTCCCACTTTTCATCATTGCTTATTTCTTTGATTTCTAGCAATTTCAAAGGTATATTTTGTCTAGCAACGAGCCCCGCATGCACCATGAACCTGCACTTTTGAGTCAATGGTACTGGAATCCCCACTATGTTGACCTCAGTGACTATCATTGTGTCACTTGGCCACTTTGTGGATGTCCTTGGCGCTCTGCCTCGGTGCTGAGCCCCACCCATCTGGTATTGTTGTGCACTAGCAGTGCCATAACCCTCTTCTTCATCTTGTGGCCCAGGCATATAGTCCTCGTCAGATTTATCCTGTGAATTAATAGTCAAGGGTATTAACTGCCGGAGCGGAAGGATCTCTACTCCTCGTCGCTGCCTGCTCACTGCCACGTCCTCGTCCTCTCGTCGACCTCGTGGCTGGATCCCTCCTCCTCCTCCTAGTCGTCATCGTCGTCGTCGTCGTCGGATCCCTCCTCTAGTCGTCGTCGTTGTCGCCGCCGCCGCAGCTGCTGGGTCCCTCCTCCTCTAGATCTCTTTGTTAGAGGTGTCGTGCACGTTGCACCGAGCGTTGTGTGGCGCGCGTCTCAACGAAGGGGTGTAGCGAGGGCCGCGGCGTGGGGGGAGGTGAGGGGGACGAAGGAGAGGGGGAGAAAGTGGCGACGGTGGTGCAAAGGGAGAGTGGGAGGAGACTGCGTGAGGGAGGCGTCCTTTCGTACTAACCTAGCGCGAGTGGGCTTGTGTGGGCCTTAAAACGAGTAATGCAGTTCACATTACCAAGCAAACTACTAACTCATAACAAACATATTCACATCTGACATGCATCAGCAGAGCACATCACCAAAATAAGACTGCATCAGCTGGGCGCATTACCAAACTAGATTGTTGCTGCAAGGGAACTGGTTAGCTAGCTAGATGGCTTCTTGTGTGTTGCTGCCTCAAGTTCAGCTAGCCTTGTCTCTAGTTTTGAAACTCTTTCTGCCAGCTCAGCATTCTTCTTTAGAAGTTCAATCTCCTTCCTCTTTTGTGCATCTTTAAGCTGCTCATCCTGCTTGTCGATTCCTTTCCAGATGTAGTCAATGTCATCCCGAGTAACAGCACGGTCCTAAAACAAAGGAAAAAATTATATTGATGCAAGCTTCATAATAGTTGTAATTTACAAGAAAATAGTTTTAGCTGCAACTGGTTTCAAAACTTACCTACTTCTCTTCATTCGATTTCTTGAGCTTGTTGATTTCAGTCTAAATCCTGTCAATGTCATGTGCAACAACTTCATACAACAAATGGAAATTGATGCATTAGAACAATTGATTAGTGAGATGTGAACGTACAAGTACAAATCTCGTGCGTGATGGTTTCAGAACTTGCCTCATGGTCTTCAGAATCGTCACCGGAGTTGTTGCCGGAGTCGTCGCCGGAGTTGTTGCTGGAGTCATCGCCAGAGGAGATGAGGTCTACCAGCACCACTCTTCTGCCCGGGCCGTCGCAAGAGGAGTCCGCGCTCACCTCAATGCGCGTGGACCGCTTCTTCCTTCGCGTTGAGGAAAAAACCCTGCCTCTCCATGGCGGGCGTCACTCAAGTCCGCCAACTTGGCCCTTGCGCACATGTACAGCTTCCTCCCCCAGGCCGACGTAGAACCGACCTCTTCCATGGAGCACCGAGGAAGACACACGGGGGGCGGCGTGCTAGGACGGCTCCTCTTCGTCACTGCGTAACCTCACTCTCTTGGCGGCGGTGGAAGACAACATCGAGGAAGACGGACGGTGACATGGCCGCGGGACCTCCTTGCAGAACCTCCCCCTAGAGTCGCGTGCCATACCTGCGACAGAGACAAGGCTACGACGGAGACGAGGAAGGTGGAAGCTGGAGAAGGGGATAGAAGGCGGAAAGCAGTGCTGAGCATTTATTAAAAAGGTTTGGATGCGCAAATGATACAATGATTAACAACCACCCGTCACCAATGAAGGGGCGGGGCTAGGTCTGTTCGAATGAAGAACAGTTTGCTTTTCCCCTTTTAATCTACAATCAAATTTGTATCACGTTTTTCTCCGTCAACCGTAATCCAAATTCGATGATATTTTTTTCTGAATTTTTCTAAAATCAACATCTATTCATTTATGACATTTTTTACGTATGTAATTCCATTTCTTGAATGTTGTTTATACACCTTATATTGTTCCTTATAAGTACAACATATAAATAATATTTGTTTTACACAACCATTACTAATGAAACTTTGCATTTCGTAATCTTATGGTGAACATAAGGTCATGTTAATATTTCAAATGCATATGAGTTCGAACATGTTTTAAAGTGTGGAAAACTTCAATGTTGAAGTAACATTCTAAGAAACTATGTGAGAGATGTAGACATTTGTACACAATTATAATCTTCCGTTTTCGAAACCATTTGAATTTTTGTAGACAAGCTTAGGGACTTAAATTATGTTGCCAAGTCAATTTGTAGAATTTTTAGAACACACTAAGACGTTATTATAATTCTTATATCATAAACAAGAGATAAAAAATCTAATTTTAAGAAATTTGGTTAGACAAGTGTGGCTGTTGATATTTTATTTAAATACTAAATTACCAACTATGAATTGTTCGTATTTTTTACGAATTTTTTGGTGTTGTTTCTGGGGTATAATATTTGAGGAAAGCAAGTTTCAATTCAGACAAAATAGTGTCGGGCCCACGCGTCAGCGTCAGAAACCTATATAAAAAAAGATAACCATAGCATGCCCGACCGACAAAGGCGATGTGGGTAGACTAACCATCGTCGCCAACAAGTGCTCCATTGTCCGAATGCCCCTGGCCGGCATCTGCCCCGGTGACGGTGGTACACGAACCATCGTCGCCAACAAGTGCTTTGTCAAAAATGCCCCTTGCCGAATGAATATGCATCCGCCCCGGCACCCAACCCCTGCCCCTTCTTCCCCGATCTGAGCTCCACCGTCGCCGCCCGCCCGTCCTTCCCCGGCGTCGCGCACATGTCGCACTACGCCGATTCGTTTGGAGGTGCTCGTGCAAGGAGTAGGGTTAAAGGTAGCCGGAGCAGCCGCAATCACTCCATCAGCTTGGATCCAGTCGGTGAGCTAAGCGACTTTCTACTGGTCCCTTGCCCGGACTTTGGTATGGCTCGGGTGGTGGAGGGGCGAACGTAGAAGGAAGGTGAAAACCACGATCGTCTTTACTTCAAGTGTGCAAGGAACTCGCGGAGTAGTCTGCTGTGTCTCCCAAATCTAAGTTAGGGTTCTTATGTGCTTTTGATTCTGCAGTACACCAAGAATTGTGGATTTTATCATTTCCACAAGGAGTATCTCTAGATGTTGAAGGATGTTGGCATCATTGTTTTTCGATCGTTGAACTGGGCAGACGCAGTCGGTGAAGTAGTTTATTCAGTGGAATGTCAAATTGGGAGCAACGAGCAGAGGCAAGCACTGGAGGACAAGCAGTGGAAGAAAGCACTGGAGGAGAAGATGGACAATGTGATCGGGAAGATGAACTTGATTATTGTGGCTGTAGTTTGTGTAGTATTTGGTTGTTTACTAGGGATGTATGCTGCAAAGAAGTAATTTTGAAGTTAAAAGTGGTGCTTTTGTTTCATCTATGTGGATGAAGAATAAAAAATTTGTCACATATGACAAACTTAAATGTATGAATGAAGAATGGATGGAATGACAATTGGGTCACAAATCTTAATGTGTCAAACATCACAAAATTCATCAATTCATCTGTGCTGACATTTCATTGCAGCACGAGGGAAAGGAAATGCGGATTATTAACACAAACAGAGTAACAAACTTCTGGCATAACTCTGGCATATATACCCATTGCAATTCATTGTGAACTGTTGTCATATAATGACACAAACAAAGTAACAAACTTGTAGCATACACATTGCAATTCATTGTAAGCTGCTACCATAGACATTGCAATGCCTTCCAAAATAGGAGACATGGATTGATCTACCGCGTCTTTTAGATCTACTAGTTCATCACAAGTTCAACATACACACAGGAGGAACATATTAATAGAGGATCTACTAGTCCATCAGAAGTTCAACAAGCACACTGGAAGAACACATTGACACAGGAACAAATTAATTAAGCAGAAGAGGTAGTCGCCGCCGGAGGAGCCCCACCGTCGGATTCGGAGTAGGAGCCGGAGCCAGAGACGTCGAGGCCGCCATCGTCGACGGGGGGAGCACTCCTCTCTCGAGGTCCCCAACCAAGACATTGATCTTGATGGCGTAATCCATCACGGTCGTCTACAGCGGATGACTGGGTGGTTGGACTCCGAGATGAACGGCCACCTTTCGAAGCTTCACGAAAGCCGCGTGGAACAACTTTGCTGACCAAGAGGCATCTTGAGGGCTATTCTTTGAGAAAGATTTTAGTGTGATTCTAAATGTGCAATGTTAGAGTAGGCATAAACCCATGCATTGCTCCACTGTTCCCGAGCTAAAAATGTAGACGATCCTGATTTGAATTAAAAGTTTATGTGGGGTCTGGGGGTCGTTTCACATCACAGAGCTCTCAAAAATAGTGTAGTAAGATTTGTTGTGCCATGAGAATTAATTGGATCTCTTGCCTTGTAAGCATAATAGTATTTTTTCATCTGCATCCGCAGAGATGAAACTATTTTCACATCGAAAGAAAATAATAACGTGATACTGATTGGGGAAGAGCATAGCATCATTCTCTCTAGACCTGACAGAAACAGCTTATTCTGGGTCGGGTGACTCTCAACAGCAATTCGCAACTCCAATGTCGCGTCCAATAAGCCTGACACGTCGTGAATTGGTTTTCTTGGTTGAGCTTGAATTCCTGGTAACTCTAAGTCCAATGTCGCTATCTAGAAACTCACAGTGCATTCTGCCTAGCCTAGTGCACATCATGAATTTTATGAGTTGAATGGTTTTGGTTTGGTTGCTTGGAAGCCCTACCACTCGGCTGCAGCCTCGCAGAGATGCTTGCTTTATCATGTGTTTGTGCAGCTACAAATATCTGATACTGCTAGTTACCCAAGAAATCAAAAATTCCACCAACCAGTTGAAGGCTTCGTGGTTCAAATTAAGTCTGTCAGCTATTCACATGCATATCATTTCGCAACCCATACATATATAAGGTAATTGAATAATACATGAAATTCAATAAGAGTTGGCACCTTCCAATTTTCTAGTTAGAAACAGATGATGATGTAGAGCCTCCCTCCCATAGACCCATACAGAGTACGTCTTATTTGTTCTAATAAAACGTCAGCAGTTCCATGGTAAATTTGATGCCATATAATTACAGGGGCAATATTTGACCTTTATATTCATCGATGAATCCATTTTGATAGATACATGTCATGAAATTAATTTTCTGATGCATGAAAAATATGCACTGCATAATACATATAGTTTATATTCAGCATAACAACCTCCTGTAGAAAAAAGGAAAAAATAAAATAATGTTGGTCGAATAACTACTTACCTTAACAATAAAAGCAGAGTTTAAATTCGAAATGCATCCTGTCTAGCGCTTGTATGCTATAATTTCCATTAAATTTGCACAAAACTTTGCTAATTTGCTGACAGCCATTAACTTCCTGGTGGTAGTTAATTACTCCCTCCGTCCCATAATAATTGCAATTTTAGTTTTTCTAAGACAGATTAATGGTCACACGAAAAGACTAGTACGTACTTAATGTATTGGCCACCAGTGTACCAGTGTACCCCTCGCTCTCCACCGGTGTATACCTATTTTTTTAGCCACATGCAGTAAGTTTTGGCATGCAGATATCATTGCTTAATGAGGCAGGTACTAATAATTAGATCTATTTTATAGGATTGCACTCTTCGTGAGATTTTTTTTTCCAAATGTTAGGATTGCATTTTTTATGCGACGAAGGGGTACATAAAGAAGCTCTAATGTTTGTTCTCGCGAGTTATTCTATGAGAAAGATTTTGGCATGAATCTGACTGTGCAATGTTAGAGTAGGCTGATGGTTAAGCCTATTAGGTCCCTATAGTTATTTCTATTTCCCTAAATACCGCTGCAGCTAAATGCTACTATATGTATCCCAACTATGTTTCTATGTTAATTGAGAAAGTTATTCTGGGCTATCAAGTAGCATCTAGAGCCTAGCTTTCTTCCCCATCTCTCCCCGTGATCTACCCCAGCCTGAAACCCTAGCTCTAGGTGGCGTGGGCCCACACCAGCGTTGCTTCTCCCCGGCCAAGATCTGGCCGACAAGCAGCCTTTCCCGGCCTCTCTGTACGCGGATCTAGCGCTCGCGCTTGTGGATCGGGGTGGAGGCGCGACGAATCGGAGCAGCCGGTGTGCGTTGACTCCGGCAAAAGGTCGGACTCCGGGACGACACAGCTCCATCAGCGGGGCGGCAGCTTCCAGGCGGTGCAGCAGGGTTCCAGGCGGCGACCAAGGCATGTGCGTGCATCAAGCGTGAGGAGTTGTGCAGCGGCGGAGCAGGAGGCGGCGTGTGTGTGCAGGTGCGAGGATCACAGGCTCTGTGCGTGTGTGCGAGGATCGAGCAGAGGAGGTGGTGGTGCTGACCTAGTGGCTCTTCTTCCCCAACGCGGCAACCTCCCTCTCCTTCGATTCCGTGGCGAGTTCCGCGGAGCTCAGATTGCGAGCGGCGCCGGCGCGCATGGCGCACGTGGTGCGGCTGTGGATGGCGCAGGCTAGCTGGCTCCAGGAGCTCCGGCGGCTGGCGCGCCTCCGCCGGTCTCCGTCCAGACCTATGTCTCCTCCTCTGCCTAGCGCGAGGAGGAGGGCTGAGGTGGAGGAGGCTTCTGCAGAGGCGGACACACAGAGGCAGTGGAGGCGGCTGCACAGCAACGCACGACGCGTGAGGAGGAGGAGCAAACACATGGTGGCCGAAGAGAAGGTGGCAGTGGAGCGGTATCGGGAGTGGCGTGCAGCCGCTACACATGAGGAGGAGGAGGACCAATGCGCAGCCATTGCACGCGAGGAGGAGGACTGGCGGCGGCACACGGCTGCAGCTCGGGCAGCACGTGCGTTGGATTTGCAGACATCGGCGGCATGTGCAGCCTAGGAATTTCAGTGTACTAGGGTTGTTGCTATCCAGCAGGAGCAGGAGGCAGCACAACTCCAGGAGTTGTTGGAGGTGACTCTTGAGGTGGTGCGGCGTGACCAGGAGGAGCTTGTTCTCATTGCATAGGGTGCTGAGCACGACATGCCACCCGTCGAAGCTGCAGAACTGGTTGCTCATCCCTCGCCGTAGGAGGTGTCTACACGGGACGTTGCATGACAACGGGCCGCGAAGGTGCACGGGTGGGTCTGTGGGTCCCAGACCCACGTCGTCATGACGTCAAGCGTCCTCGTGTCGAGAGGGGCTCCGTCCACAGCTCCATCCACGACTCCGACTATGACCACGACGACATGCCCCCGAGGGTGGTCAAGACCATCAGTAGGGACTCCGGCAACACACAGTCAGGGGCGGAGCTGGGCCTCGGGCCAGTAGTGCCATGGCCCTAGGCGTGGGCCGAAGAAATACTTATACCCCTGTAGTTTTTCCTATAGTGGCCCAACAGTCCTCGCAGCCTACCAATAATGGCAGCCTGACATTCCCCTTGCGGCCCAGCCTCGGCCCGCAGTGGTGCGGCCTGCCTACCTCGCCTCGCGTGCACGCGACTCGCAGTCGGCACTCTGCTTCCAGGTCTCGGCCCGCACTCAGTCGCGGAAGTGGAACCCTAGCGGAGCACGTGGCTTGTGTGCGGTCCGGCGGCTCCGGCGGTGGCGACCTGAGGACGGGTAGGACGGGGCGGCCGCCGGGGCTTCCTGAGCGCGGAGCGCCTGTGGCCTTGCGTCCTTGGCGCCTTGCCCCCTGCGGACCTACGCCCCTGCCTCTGGCTCTGGCTGATACCGGGCCCCGACGGCGGCGGTCTGACCCGTGACGGGCAATGCCGAATGGGCGAAGCACAGGTTCTTTTCAATATCCAATTTTTCGACTATTCAATCTGCTATCCCCGATTACATAGTGACTAGGCTAGTGACGCTGGCGGCCTGGTGCATCGGGCGGCACTACGGTAGCCATCTCACACAATTCCTGGGTGGTTAGGACATCTCATATGTTGATGTCATATTGGTTGTTTGGCCCAACGCAAGGCCGTATATTAGTTCACTATCTAATTGTATTTTGCAGATTACTTGCATAATTCCTCTAAAGTGTCCGGCATTGCATGAGGGTCACCTGTCAATGAAGATAGGATAAGCAGGGGTGAACAAAATTGGCACTAGTTAGATATTTTTTTATCAAAATTGTTATACAATTATCATTTACTCTAAATGTACATTTTAAATACTTATATGGACTATAGCTAAATGTGATTATCGCTATATGAGTTAGTTTGAGATTTTTTGCAATTTAAGCTTTTACCGAAGTGGCCCTAGACGTAGAAATCTGCCAGCCCCGCCACTGCACACAGTGGATGGTCTTGATGAAGACCCACTACGTTGAGTGGTCCTCAATGATGAGGGTGAATCTTGAGGCACATCGGAATTCGGAAGTGACTGCGATGCGTCTAGGCGGCTTGAGCCGTCATGAGGACCGGTGGGCGCCGGAGGTGCTCTGTTCCGCGGTCCCGACGGAGATGGTGTCGGCCCTCTCAAAGAAGGCGATGGCCAAGGATTCTTGGGACTCCATCGCTACGACTCAGATCGGCAACGACCATGTTCGCAAGTACACATTGCAAATCTTCAATTGGAGTGAGATCGCTTGGCTTTCAAGTCTGGTGAGGACGGTGACGAATTTGCTCTCCGCCTCACCAGCCTGAGGCAGCAGATGGAGCAGCACAGTGACTACGACATCACTGAGGAGCGAGCTATTACCAAGTTCCCCCGCAGTTCTCCTCTGAATTACCTGCAGCTCAAAATCACCATCCAAATGATGCTTGACATCTCGACTTTGACGATCGAGGAGGTTACAACACTGCGTGAAAACCTCAAATAGGTCATGAAGCATTTGTAACGGGCCCTTAACACCCGTTACATGCACCCCCATCTGTAACGGTTGTTATTTGGCGCCCGTTACAGATAAGCGCAGCAGGCCAACCCCGGGGTTGGCCTCCGCAACGCCCGTTACCAATGTGGACTTCTGGTAACGGTCTTCTTAAACACCCGATAAATGATTTCTTTGTAACGAACGTTAAATAGAACTCGTTACACAAGTTAAACATACCGGTAACGAGTTCATAAAGTCTGTTACTGATCAATGCCCTATCGGTAACGGGCTGTTTAAGTCTGTTACTGACTTACTAATCATTCTGAATTGGTAACATGCTATAAAGTTCATTGCCGATGAGCATTTGACATCTGTTACTAGTTTGAGAGCCCAATAATTAAAGTCTGAGAGCACTCTTCACTGCCGTGAAGTGGGAGCACGGCGGCAGTGAACAAATCATCGTCTCCTTTGAGTCTGTCCTCATTGACAGGTCAACTCGATTTATCATTGCTTCCATTTCAACATACAGATACAATCGACACACATATCTTCTGAGACAAAACAAACATCATAAGAAAGATAACTTGTCCACAAAGATGAAGATAACTTGTCCACAGGAATATAGATAATTATTACAAAAGGTTAACTTGTCCATATATCAGGATAAGACCTAACTTGTCCATCTCATTATTTACTATGGTCGTGCTATCAGACCATACACATCAACAAAGGCATGTCCCTTGAACATCCACAATATGGCTACTGACCCTGCACATCAACAAGCTTGAACTAGATCATCAAGATTGGCTCTTTTTGCAGCCTCTTCGTAAGCAACCAAGGATTCTTGAAGCCCTTCGAGCGCACCTTCAATGGGCTCGAGATTTTGTTCAGTAGTATACTTGTACCTCCTTATGTGCTTAGCCTTTTTGATGAGGATGTTCACTTCTTTCGTGATTTTTTCAAACCCAGGTTTCAAATAATCCAGACGTTAAGGTTTGGACGTAACTCAAGCTCTACTCGTGACTGAAAGAGTTTTGCCTGAAACAGGGTTAAACAAGGTATAAGAATAACATAGTTAATTTAGAACTAATTTTCCTCAGAACTTGGAGCAGTATAGGAACAGTCATAGGAAAATTATATAAGAACTTGAAAATTATCCTAGGCTTCATAGCAGGGTGTGACAAGTAAAAGCAGAACTTAGTTCAGAACCGATTTGCCTCAAAACTTGGTATAAGATCATGACAAGCATGGAAGACATCATCATAGGCACTAATTAACTTTATGAAGCTCAAGCTCAAGCTAGCTTAAGCTCCATCTATAGAACAAGTAAAAAGACAGTGAGATTCAGAGAAACTTGCCTCGCCGTCGTCGTGGTCGTTGCCAGAGTCAGAGATGAGGTCCTCTGCATCTTCTTCGCCACTCCCTCGACACCTCTTCGTAGTTGCCAGACACTTGTGCTCGCAAATGTGAGGCAGGCCCCTCGCCCACTTCGCTGCCCCTCACCGGCACACTCGTCCTTGCCGCTGCTTGGCCCCTCGTCGGAATCCGAGAGGATCTAGTCGAGGACCCTCGTCTTCAGCATTGGGTTCACTCCACCTCTGTTTGGCCCCTCTTCGGCGCTCATCGTTGTCTCCCTCTGCGCTGCCATCTCGCTGGCACATGCGCGGATCCAGTTGCGGCACTGCTTCGTGTTCTGGTTCTCCTCGATCTCGGGTGTGTAGGATCGTCCGCTGCTTGGCCCCTCGCCGGCGCTCATCATTGTCTCTATCTCCACACCTCCTCTCACGCCTCCTCTGCAGTTTTTTCAAGGAAAGTGCCGCGCTTATCCATTCGAAAAGAAGAAGGGGCAGTTGAATATTCATTTTGCACAATGGATACTCCCTCCGTCCCATTTGACTTTCACAATTTTTTCAAATAAGACAAATGGTCAAACGTGAAGCACATAAGTCAACAAGTGTAAATACTTTGGGATGGAGGGACTAGTCAATGCCGACGTAGATTAGCAAACCCGCATCACTTTGTCGGTTGGTGCGCGGGCGGGCAATGGTTACCTTCTTTATACTAGGTTGCTGATGCTTTTTTTGAAATGACACTTAATTGCTTCCCTAAAAAATTAGGGCCCATAAAGAAGCACCTAAAAATTAATAAAAATATGAACAATGCATAGTTTTTTCAAGAATCGAACAACTCATAGGAGTAGTTGGGCATTTTGTATTTTGAATAAAATATAAGTCACATGTCTCCTTATGACCACATGACTCCTTTTGTGGACAAGAGCTCTCCTCAGCAGACACGGGTTTCGAGGCGTGTGACCGGCCGCCTGATGGTTCGCCGTCTTGTCAATATAAATACCGGCCGGCCAAGAACTTCGTCAATCGCGGCACCAAGAAAACTCTAGCACCACCGTCTTCGGTCACCAAGAAGTGAATCCAAGAGCTTCTTCTTCCTCAAGCGCGCGCATGGCATCGTCAAGCGAGCCATCCAGGAAGCGGGGAAGGGAGGTGGTGCAGCCGACCCCACCCACCGAGCCCAAGGTGTTGCTGCCACCCCCGCCCGCCGAGCCCGAGGAGGTGTCGCCGCCCCCGCCCGAGGAGGTGAAGCTGCCCCTGCCTAAGGTGGCACTACAGCCTGTGGCGGTCGTGCGTGCTACTCCACTAAATGCTGACAAAGCGACTTGGTTAGTGAACCTGTTCCGCGCTTTTGTGAAGCTTCGAAAGGTGGTCGTTCATCTCGGGGTCCCAGCACCCAGGGATCCGCTGCAGATGACCATGAAGGATTACGCATTCAAGATCAATGTCTTGGTTGGGGACCTGGAGAGAGGAGTGCTCGCCCCCGTCGACGATGACAACAACGACGATGGCGGCCTCGACGTATCCGGCTCCGGCTCCAACTCCGACGGTGGGGCTCCTCCGGCGGCGACTACCTCTGCTAAATTAATTTGTTCTTTTCTTAATGTGTTATTCCTGTGTGCTTGTTGAACTTGTGATTTACTACTAGATCCTCTGTTAATATATTCCTCCTGTGTGTATGTTGAACTTGTGTTGAACTAGTAGATCTAAGAGACACAGTAGATTAATCTATGTCTCCTATTTTGGAAGGCATTGCAATGTCTATGGCAGCAGCTTACAATGAATTGCCATGTGTATGCCAGAAGTTTGTTACTCTGTTTGCGTCATTATATGGCAGCAGTTCACAATGAATTTCAATGTGTATATATGCTAGAGTTATGCCAAAAGTTTGTTACTCTGTTTGTGTTAATAATCCGAGTTTCCTTTGCCTCGTGCTGCAATGAAATGTCAACACGGATGAATTAATGAATTTTGTGATGTGTGACACATTAAGATTTATGACCCAATTGTCATTCCATCCCTTTTTCATTCATACATTTAAATTTGTCATATGTGACATATTTTTCATTCTTCATCCACACAGATGAAGCAAAAACTCCACTTTTAACATCAGAATTACTTCTTTACAGCATACATCCCCAGTAAACATTCAAATACTACACAAACAATAGCCACAATAATCAAGTTCATCTTCTAGATCACATTGTCCATCTTCGCCTCTAGTGCTTTCTTCCTCTACTTGTCCTCCAGTGCTTGCCTCTGCTCGCCGCTCCCAATTTGACATTCCACTGAATCAACTACTTCATTGGTCGCGTCTGCCCAGTTCGACAGTCGAAAAACAATGATGCCAGCATCCTTCAGCATCTAGGGATACTCCTTGTGGAAATGATAAAATCCGCTATTCTTGGTGTACTGCAGAATCAAAAGCACATAAGAACCCTAACTCAGATTTGGGAGACACAGTAGACTACCCACTGAGTTCCTTGCACACTCGAAATAAAGATGACTTTGGTTTCCTTCTTCGTCTGCCCTCCACCACCCGAGCCATACCACAGTCCGGGCAAGGGACCAGTGGAAAGCCGCTTAGCTCACCGATTGGATCCAAGCCGATGGAGTGATTGCAGCTGCTCTGACAACCTTAAACCCTACTCCTCGCACGTGCACATCTAGACGAATCAGAGTAGTGCGACATGTGCGTGATGGCGGGGAAGGACGAGCGGGTGGCGGCTGTGGAGCTTAGATCGGGGAAAAAGAAGGGGGTAGGGGTCAGGGTGTTGGGGCGGATGCAGATTCGTTCGGCAAGGGGCATTTCTGACAATTGATCACTTGTTAGTGACGATAAAAGTGTACCACCATCACCGGGGTGGATGCATATTCATTCGACAAGGGGCATTTCTGAGAATGGAGCACTTGTTAGCAATGATGGTTAGTGTACCACCGTCGCCGGGGCAGATGCATATTTATTCGGCCAGGGGCATTCGGACAATGGAGCACTTGTTGGCGACGATGGTTAGTTTACCCACATCACCTTGGTCGGTCAGGCAGGCTACGATTAACTTTTTTATATAGGCTTCTAACACTGACGCGTGGGCCCGACACTATTTTTTCTGAATTGAAACTTGCTTCCCTCGAATATTATACCCCATAAACAGCACCAAAAAATTCGTAAAAAAATACGAACAATTCATAGTTGGTAATTTAGTATTTGAATAAAATATCGACAACCACACTTGTCTAACCAAATTTATTAAAATTAGATTTTTTATCTCTTGTTTTCGATATAATAATTTTAATAACATCTTAGTGTGTCCTAAAAATTGTACAAATTGATTTGGCAACATAATTTAAGTCTCTAAGCTTGTCTACAAAAATTCAAATGGTTTCGAAAACAGAAGATTTTACTTGTGTACAATAGTCTACATCTCTCACATAGTGTTTTAGAATGTTACTTCAACATTGAAGTTTTCCACACTTTAAAACTTGTTTGAACTCATATGCATTTGAAATTTTAACATAACCTTATGTTCACCATAATATTACGAAATGAAAAGTTTCATTAGTAATGGTTGGGTAAAACAAATATTATTTCTATGGTGTACTTATAAGGAACAATATAAGGTGTATAAACAACATCCAAGAAATGGAATTACATACGAAAAATGTCATAGATGAATAGATGTTGATTTTAGAAAAATTCAGAAACATATATCATCAAATTTGGATTACAATAGTCATAGATGAATAGATGTTGACCGCCTTCAGCCTTCTATCCCTTACCCGGCTTCCGCCTTCTTCCTTGGCGCTGTCCGCCACCCCCCGCCAAGAGAGTGAGGTTCCGCGGTGACGAAGAGGAGCCATCCAAACGCGCCGCCCCCGTGCATCTTCCTCGGGGCTCCATGGAAGACGTCGGTTCTTCGTTGGCCCGGGAGAGGAAGCCGTACACGCTCACAGGGGCCAAGTTGGCGGACTCCAGCGACGCCCGCCATGGAGAGACAAGGTTTTTTCCTCAACGCGAAGGAAGAAGCGGTCCACACGCATTGAGGTGAGCGCGGACACCTCCAACGATGACCCGGGCAGAAGAGTGGTGTTGGTAGACCTCATCTCCTCCGTCGACAACTCCGACAACAACTCTGGCGACGACACCTGCAACAACTCCGGTGACGATTCTGAAGACCATGAGTCAAGTTCTGAAACCATCATGCACGATTTTTCCATGTACCTTCACATCCTCACTGATCAATTGTTCTAATGCATCAATTTCTATTTGTTGTAGGAAGTTGTTGCACATGACATTGACAGGATTTGGACTAAAATCAACAAGATCAAGGAATCAGCTAAAGAGAAGCAGACAAGTTGTGAAACCGGTTGGAGCTAAACAAATTTCTTGTAAATTATAACTGTTATGAAGCTTGTATCAATATAATTTTTTCCTTTGTTTTAGGAACGTGCTGGTACTCGGGATGACATTGACTACATCTGGAAAGAAATCGACAAGCAGGATGAGCAGCTTAAAGCCGCACAGAAGAGGCAGGATATTGAACTTCTAAAGAAGAATGCTGAGCTGGCAGAAAGAGTTGCAAAACTAGAGATAAGGCCAGCTGCACTTGAGGCAGCAGCACGAAAGAAGCCATCTAGCTAGCTAACTAGTTCCCTTGCAGCTAGAATCTAGTTTGGTGATGTGCCCGGATGATGCAGTCTTAGTTTGGTGATGTGCCTTGCTGATGCATGTCAGACGTGAATATGTTTGTTATGAGTTAGTTTGCTTGGTGATGTGAACTTGTGATGCATGTCATATGTGAACATGTGATGCTATACCACCCACACTTGTTTCTTAAAATTAGATTTTTTATCTCATGTTTATGATATACTATACTAGTAGCAGAGTAGTAATCTACTTGACTACATTACTCATTTTAAGGTCCACACAAGCCCACTCACGCTAGGTTAGTAGGGAAGGACTCCTCCCTCACGCAGTCACCTCCCACTCTCCCCTCACGCCACCGCTGGCACTTTCTCCCCCTCGCCTCCATCCCTTCAGCTCCCCCACGTTGCGATGCACGCTACACCCCTTCGCTGAGACGCGCGCCACACCACGCTCGGAATGAGACGCACCACACCTCTGACAACGAGATCTAGAGGAGGGGCCCAACACCGACTGTGGCGACGACGACGACGACTAGGAGGAGGAGGGATCCAGCCACAAGGTCGACACGAGGACGAGGACATGGCGGCGAGCAAGTAGCGACGAGGAGTAGAGATCCCTCCACTGCGGCAGTGCGAAGGTTAGTGGCGAATCTAGGATTTGAGTTTATGGTATGTCGCTCTAATAATGTTTTATGCAATTCAGTAATGCATTCTACCAACTCGGTAATAATTGTAAAATTAACAACAATTCAGTAACAACGTAATTTGGTATATTTGCTCGAGTTTATGGAATTAGGCCAACTGCGCTTTTGCAACACACATACGTTCAGATAATCAAGTATACAACATATGCGTGCGTATGGTTTTCTTTTTATATAAATGCGGATAAATATACTTGTACTTGTGGAAATTGCAGGGTATGTCGTGGCTCCTTTGTATAAGTACATGTGGACATACTTAGTTGTTGATGGTATACATACTTAGCATTTCCCTATAGATTGACTCTTATATTTGGTTTTGCTCTTGTTCCTATGTACATCTGCACATTCTCTCCAAGTTGAATAAGTACCTCATTAGCAACAGAGGCAGCCTGCATCTTGCTCTTTAAAATGGTATGGTCGCTTTGCTTGAACTAATTTTTTGGTTACTGAATTTTCAATTTATGTCATTCTCTCCAAGAACCAATGATATTACAATGGGCTAAAGTAGTTACTATAATTCCCTTGACTATTAATTCACAGGATAAATCTGACGAAGACTATAGACCTGGGCCACAAGATGAATAAAAGGGTTATGGAACTGCTAGTGCACAACAAGACCAGGTAGGTTGGTCTCAGCGCCGAGGCAGAGCACCAAGGACATCCACGAAGTGGCCAAGTGACACAATGATAATCACCGAGGTCGACATAGTGGGGATGCTAGTACCATTGACTCAATAGCGCAGTTCGGTGGCGCTTGCGGGGCTCGTTGCTAGACAAAAGATACCATTGAACTTGCCAGAAATCAAAGAACTATGCAATGATGAAAAGTGGGACATGTTTGATAAGCATGTGCAGAAACACTTGAAGTTCCAGGAAGACGCGAAACTGCAGGCATTCATGCTTTTCTAGAATACGGTAGCCAAGGCATGGAGACAATTCAGATTTCAGCTTAGGCGAGTTTTATCAGAAAAGGACATGAGCCATTTACAAGGCACCCGTTTATTATCCCGGAACAGTGGAAGGAGTTCATGAAACAAGAGGAAACCAATCAAGCCTCATCTGCTAGTGTCAAGTTCAAAGAACTCCGAAGCCGGAACACAAGCGAGCACAACATGGGTCCAGCTGGTTATACTGTGAAACTAGAACAATGGGAGGAAGATGACAGACAACTAGCCGCAGCTGGTATCCCCAACCCATATGATGCCTACACTGACAATCGTTCCAAGAATTGGCTACGAGCAAGGAGTAAGCTAGTGATTAAAGACCGTGTTGTTGTGATAGTGTTCAACAACAAAGAGGAAGAAAAATTTGCTATGGACATCATGGAGAAGATTGCATGTGCAGAATCTTCAGGAATGGTACGGCAGTGGGAGTATGATGTGAGTGCTTGGGCCGCCCTGATCAACCAGGTCATGTGCGTGGTGTCTCCAGGTACCTGGGCTGGAAGTATGCATGCCCCCAGCAAGTCGAGATGTACAGGAAGAGGAAGAGGACGAAGACCGACACATCAGTTGAAATGGAGAAGATAAAGGAACAAATCAAGCAAGAAGCGGGTGCCCGAGATGCGGATGCAGAGGTGGTGTTCTCACCAGTGTCCAATCACGCAAGCCCTTCACCCGCCACATTGAAGAGTAGTTGTGCGTCCACAGATAGTGTATGTTTGATCGATGGCACTGCAGAGTTGGCGATGGAGGTGTGCTGTGACGATCATACACACGAAGACCTTATAGGCATGTTGACTGAACCCACACACTGTGGCCTATGGATCACAAGGAGGGATCTTCAATGTGAGGTTGTAATTGGTCTTGTTCATCCAGAGGAGACTATGCTACAAACAGTCCCGATTAATGAAGACTGTGTTGTGGTTGAAGTGCTCACTGTATATACTATCTTTGCGGCTGAACTATTGGAATACCCTCCTAATGACCAAGTGATGAAACTCGGACAAGCTAAAGGATGGAGGTTACAATGGAGAAGATGACGGATTGACATCAAAGGAGCACCAACATGTAAATATCGTTCACAGGCTACGGTACAGATTCCTTGTAGTTCACACAGTACGGTACATGTTCCTTCCTCACATGGTTCCCACATCCTCCTCCTCCTCGTCCTCCTCCTCCTCCTCATCATCAATCCTAACATCCGCAAGACGTTCCATTCGGACCTCCTCCTCGTCCTGAAAAACTTGCATCCCCACCTCCTCGTCATCTTGAAATTAAAACATAGAAAAACTTGCATCCCCACATCCGCAAGATACACCAAATCTTCCATCCCCACCTTCTACTAGTTCTAAAAAATAGAAGAACATGCATCCCCACATCCGCAAGAGACACTAAATATTCCATCCCCACCACCACGCCCACCATCTCATCCTCCTCCTTATCCTCCTCATGAAACAACAAAACCGACACCCTCAAACGAAAGTGCTCAAAACAATCATGCCAAAGTAGGTACATCTGGGTCTAATACCTCTGTAATAGGTTCTGGTGAGACACCACTGTTACCAGTCAACCAGAGTGATGTGTTGGCTGGTGCTGATAAATCTGTCGACGACATTTCGAAGAAAGTTGTAGGTACATCTGGGCCCAATACCTCTATAATAGCTCTTAGTGAGACACCACTAGGCAAGAAAGCCCTTGAGAAAGCTTCAGCAATTTCAAATTAGCAAGGAAAGAAACTTGCTAAAAATAAAAACTCTACACCACGTACAACAGGCAAGAAATCCCTTGAGAAACCTTTAGCCATTTCAAAGCCGCAAGAAGAGAAACTTGCCAAAAATAAAAGCTCTACACCACCTACATCAGGCAAGCAGGCCCTAAAGAAACCTTCTTCAGCCATCTCAAAGTAGTAGGAAAAGGAAATTGTTGTAAATAAAACCTCTAAGAGGCCCACTAGAAAGCGATCTAAGAGAAACACCAAGAAGAATCCTTGGTATATGACTAACCCAAGCAATTTGAGAGAAACATCGAGAAGAACCCTTGGGCTATGGTTAACCAAAATTACAAATTCGGAAAGAGCCTTCTCAGTGATGGTGACCTCAAAAAGGCTGCACACATTCTACATGCAACGTGGTAAGTCAGATGATGATTCTGACATTATGGTCGCACTTCGGCCCGGGACCAGTGCATGGCCTCCGAGATTGTCAAACGGATTCCAGCAGCTACCTATGCAACTCAGTGATTTGTATGATCTGTTCAACTTGGATGCTTTGGATCAGATACTTCTCCGCTGCTTCATCATGTAAGTTTCTTGAAAAATTAATCTTCTTCCCACTAATCACATCCTCTATCGAAATGTGCTTTTTGCCTCACATCATCTTTACCATGTATTTTGCCTCCTTGCACTTGTTTTTACTTACTAATAGGAATATGACTGTAGAAGTTGAGAAGACAGTGCTATTGTTGCCTTCCTTGATCCTAAATGCCTTTGCTCGACACCATTGAACAGCACGGATAACACTCTTGCTTTCTCTGTGTCCTATATGTGCAATGCCTTCAAACTATATGCTAAAAAGAATTTGATGCTTACCTCTTATCTTAGTACGAACCAGTGGATTGCAGTGGCAAACGTTCCGAAGCAGCGGAAGGTCTACTATCTTGTTTCATTGAAGACAATTAATACTGATACTGACCCTTTCGAGCGAATCATTAATGAGTAAGTTATTTCTTTCTTAACCTGCGGACGTTCTTCAACAAACTGTGTAGAGTATATTAATTAATAGTGTCCTAACTATTGTTGCTTGTTTCGTTGTAGGGGTTGGGAACGTTACTGCAGCAAAATAAAGTTGCGCCTTGGCACCTTGGAACACGTCAAAGATGTTAAGGTACATACCACTTACTCCCTCTGGTTTGGTAAAAGAAGTCATTTTGGACAAGGTTTGAGTCAAACATTGAGAATATAAATCATGAACAACTTTTAAGTCATTCAGTTTGGAAATGTGAAAACTACATGAGTAGATTTGTCTTGTAAACTACTTTCATAAAAGTATACATATGTTAGTTTTTAACAATTATTTTTAAAAAAATAGGAAGTCAAAATTGTACTTTGGAGATCGTGTCGCTGTCCTAAACGACTTCCTTTACCAAACCAAAGGGAGTATTTCCTTCCTGTGGAAGCTAGTAGTAAAGCTTGAGTTTATTTCTTCTCGATCACTACTATTTTTCTTTGTACATTTATTGCATTGCCACCAACAACCTACTGGATCCAAACTCTGCGGCTTCTATTGTGCCTATCACATGCTTAAATTAAAAGATAGCAGCCCACATATGGTGGTACTTTCTTGGGATTTTCATTTGTAAAACCTACAACTTATCACAGTTCTTGCTTATTAGCACTGCACATGTTTGGTAACCACCTATATATGTGTGCTGACTGGTGACATTGTTATATCCAGAGATTAGGGCTAGATGAGCATCCTCTCGACAAATCAAAGTGGTCAATGTTCGTGAAAGAATTGCCACATTCCTTGTGGAACGTGTGATCACGGAACCGGAGGAAAATTTCATGCTGACGAAACTGTGTGGACTCTGATTAAATATGGTGACTTGGAAATTTTTGCATTCCTCCTTGTCATGAATTTTTGTGATATTGTTGCATTCCTCCTTTTGAGATTCATTCCTCCTTGTGAGATGATGATGCTGAATTTTGTCATATGATGCATGTGAATTATGTGGATTTCGCGAATTTAGATGCCGGATCTAGTTTCGTGAATTTAGTCATATCCTGCGTTGGTTCCGGGATGCGAGCAGCAAGCAAAGCGAAGAAAGTTACTATAGGGGTGGCCTACGTATCTGTAATGGGCATTAATTAAAGCTTGTTACAAACACTGACCACTAAGTAACGGGATTCAATTGGAACACCCGTTACAAACATGCCAACAAAGTAACGGGCACCGTAATAGCCCGTTACCGGTACTGAGTGGTGGGCCTCACAACATGGGCCGTTCGTCGAGACATCGGAGACGCAGGTTCACCGCACGCGTCTCCGATATTGATTTTACAGTAACGGGCTTTGTTTTGGTACCCGTTACCAAAGTTCCGTGTGGGCCTAGAGAAACAGTCATTTTCACGTGACCGGTGACTAGTTGTGGTAACGATTGTTGTTTGATGCCCGTTACGAATCCTAGTTGTGCTGAGACGCCCGTGAAATAGACACGTCTCATTTCGTCGAGACATCGGAGACGCGGCTTCATAAAATGCGTCAGGGATGTTGAGTTCCTATAACGGGCTTTATTTTGGTGCCCATTACCAAAGTTCTCTATGGGCCTAGAGAAATAGTCAATTCACGTGGCCGGTGGTTAGTTGTGGAAACGGTCGTTGTTTCATAACGGGCATCTGCCCGTTACCTTTGTTGGCTCATTTGTAACACTTGATCGATAACGGGCGATTTGCCCATTACCAAAGGCCATATATGGCCGTTAGCAAAGTGAGTTTTTCACATAGTGCAGGGCGGTTCAAGGCCATCGATGATGAAGAGGCGTTGGCGGCTGGTGAGGCGGTCTCTGTTGATGGTAAGCTCCACTACACCACCGAGCACTACCACTGCCATGTTTGCCAGAAGGAGCGGAAGAAGGCGGAGTCTTCTTTATCTTCGGACGGTCGCAAGTGCGGACCATGTAGAGTGCCCAAGGCACGATGAGGCTCCGAGGGTGCGGTGCGACGCGACACCGGGTGTGGTGCACGTGGAGGCGGTGAGCGTGCCGCTGACGGCGAGCAAAGGCCGATACGAGATGACAACAGCCGCAACTGTGGTACGGCTAGCCACTGGGCTAGGGAGTGCCGCCTACCGAGACGCAACCAGGTTCACATCATGCAGCCGTGGTGGATGGTGAGCCAGCACTATTCCTGGCTCACGGGAGCATCGAGTGCGCTCCAGCGGCATCAAACTGCTCTACTCCACCTTGACAAGCCCCGTGCGTGCGTCTTCCATGGCGAAGGCTCTTGCGACAACAAGATTGACGACTGGTTCCTAGACAATGGTGCGACGCACCACATGACCGGGTGTCGGGAGTTCTTCTCCGACCTTGACACCAACGTTCGGGGCTCCGTCAAGTTCGATGATTCTTCTAGCGTCGACATCAAGGGCATCGGCTTTGTCGTCCTCGTCACCAAGACTGGTGAGCACAGACTCATCACCCAGGTCTTCTACATCCCCCATGCTATGCAACTCGATCATTAGTATTAGGGGTTGGATGAGCGTGGTTCGCGCGTGGAGATCAACAACGGAGAGCTTCGCATTTGGGATCGACAACAGCACATTCGGGGTAAGGTGGCCAAGGGCAGTGACTACCTTTACGACCTCCACGCCGAGATGACGCATCCTCTCTGCCTTGCGGTTCCTCACGATGACGAGGCTTGGCGGTGGCACGAGCGCTTCCACGCAACTCAACTTCGAGGCTTTGCGGCAGCTCGGCACCAAGGAGATGGTGCTGGGCATGTCGTGCGTGGACCTCATCGAGCAGCTCTACGACACCTGTGTCATGATGAAGCAGAAACGTCTCTCCTTCCCTCGCCAGGCGAGCTTCCGAGCCAAGGACCAGCTCGCTCGAGCAGCTCTACGACACCTGTGTCATGATGAAGCAGAAACGTCTCTCCTTCCCTCGCCAGGCGAGCTTCTGAGCCAAGGACCAGCTCGCTCGAGCCTTTTTTACTAATGATAGGAAGGTAATGTTTTACTTTTGCCCAGGCTTAATCCAATTTATAGGTCCACCAATGCTTTCAACAGAAGATCTACGGGGCTTATTAAAGCATATAATGGTATAAATTGGCAAGGTTGAACTTGAGATGTCCATAATTTAATACTACTTTCTGTATAAGGTACATGACTTAAACTAATAGTAATTATGTGTATATTATGTTTTGATTTGCTACTCCTCAAAACTTGTGTACAGGGTGTTGAATCCCATCTCCTGCATAGAGGCATTTGGCTGGAGCTTGAATTCCAGTTACTTATTCTACAAATAATCATAGAACGTGATAAATTTCTCTCAAATTTGTCTAGCAACTTCTGCTGAGCCGTGACTTGAACCCACTAAACTTTGCCAGGTATCCTATATACTTTAGTTGTCACCAACCAAGACATTGTACTCGGGATCTTGAAACCAAATTTCTTTGAAAGGTTTAAACAAATTACAGGTGCATGTGGTTAAGCTTTAAACAAATTACAGGTGCATGTGGTTAAGCATGAGAAGGAGTAGTGTAGATTCAACCCCAGTTTTCTCTTTACATTACCTCTGGCAGCGCACCTGAAAATACATAAACCACTAGCGACTACTCCCTCTGTCCTTTTTTGTTGGTCGCCAAAGAACAGTGATTCCCCTCACAGACACGCTTTCCGGGCGACCATCAATAAGGGACGGAGGGAGTATGTGCAGATGCATTGAACTCATTGGAATGTCTCTGACCAATTACTATCTCATTGTGGGGAAGGTACAACATCAAACATCACATCACCCGATTCATTAGTGAGAATTTACTATACATGTGAAGTATAATTTGGTGTAAGTAGATTTTTTCATTTTTGCCTCTTTCGTCACAGCCATCTCGATATACAAAAACTTGAGTGGACCTCATCTTACTCAGAACTAGGCTTGTATAACAGCAAAGGCATCTTGCTCAGAACTTGTTGTTTTCAATATTGTACAGCACTACAAAATGATTTCGGTATCAGAAGCATTTAATTGTGATTACAATTATGAGTATATACACTTTATGACTCATTCGAGGGTAATGAATTAATGTATGAAAAAAAGTCCATTTTTGACCATCTAACTTTTGTCTCAGTTTAGTTTTGGCTATCGAACTTCAAAACCGGACATCTTTGACCATCCAACTCTTAAAACCGTTCACAATTGGCCATCGGGTGGTTTTGATGGGTAGCTTCAACTTTTTTATTTACAATTTAGTCCTTAGAACTTGAAATGATCATTACTTTTTGCTCGTAGCTCCGATTTAAGTGATTCTTGCGGTCACATATTCATAACGGTGAGCTTTATCTTTTAGAATGTTTTTATACAACTTTATAACTATTCATTATATTATTTTTCTGTTGTTGTGTAAAAATAACAATATAAGAAACGTAAAACAAACCGTTACAAAATAATATGAGGAACATTTTGAACGATAAAGTTCTCATCTTATGAACACATGACCACTAGAATTACTTAAACTGGAGATAGAAGAAAAAAATAGTAATCATTTTAAGGTACAAGGACTATTTTTAATCAGTTTATTTATAATTTAGTCCATGGGTCTTGAAATGATTACTATTTTTTATTGTATTTCTAATTTAAGTGATTCTTGTAATCATACATTAATAACGATGAACTTTATCTTTCAAAATGTGTTCATATTATTTTGATGTGGGTCCAGGCAGTCTAGTGGAAATCTTGATGATGATTGACTGGAAAGTCAGGTGGCAAATTCGAGTTATATGATGAAAAACAATAAAAATGTTCACATGAAAGCTCTTTAGAAATTTGTAAACATGTCATTTTATTGATATTATTCTGCTTGTTTGTTGTAAACTATGGGTTTTTTTTCATAACAGAGAGCAAAGAAATGAATGATTTTAGGTGGAGGTTATCAGGCAAGAAAATAATATAAGATAATGACAACGTGCTGTTTGCTACTTGAAAGCCAATTTTCTCTTAGATTTCTTATCAACTTTTGTTTAGTAATGAACTGATGGTACATGATTAGTAGCATCTCATCTTATCAACTCCTTGAAAGCCAAATTTATTCTATAACACTGGTTTTTTATATATTTTTAAAACCACATTCTTCTGTATACCAGTGTTGTGTTTCCTGGGAAGTGGACGATTAAAGCATACATCTCATCTAATCAACTCCTTGAAAGCCAATTTTACTCTATAACATTGGTTTTTTAACACGTTCTACTCATTGTTGTAAACGTTTTTTAACAGCATATCATCTGTTATGTGAACGAACTGTCTGGGAAGTAGATTAGGCAAACATATATATAGCACCTGAACAAACTGCCTGGCCCAAGAGATTTCAGTTATGATGATGTTCACTACATGACCCAATTGCACCTTGATAAATCCGTAAGGCATGTTTTGTTTCATTTTTAGGTTTGGGGCCAAGCCTAGCAGCTTCCAGCATGTACCAGCGATGGCACCTGGTAGTAGGTTGTGGCGTTGGAAGGAGCCATGGAAACGTACTCAAAGTTCTCCTTCAAACAATATTTGAACCAATCATTTTCATTTAGTCACCTGATCGCAATACCAGTATATTACTCGAAAATCTCAGTGGTAGAGACAAGGGCTACGGTCCCGGTTGGTATGGGGTATAGGTCCCTCAAGTCCAACCTGGACGGATGATTAGAGACAAAAGGAGCGTCCTTTAGTCCCGGTTGAAGGAACCGGGACGAAAAGGGGGCCTTTAGTCTCGGTTGGTAATACCAACCGGGACTAGAGGGGCACACCAGCGTCAAAAAAGTCAATTTTTTTTTTGAAAATCCCCGGAAGGCCCTCACACACGCGCACGTCACGCGATTTTTCGCGCGAAATATACGCGTGCGCGGGGATTCGAACTCGTGACCTCCAGCCTCGCGTGTAGCTTACTCACCATCTCACCTACACAACACATTTGATTGAGTAGAGGATGCTATCCTCTTATAGTAACTCGTGGGAGACCCTTTAGTCCCGGTTGGTGACACGACCCGTGACAATAAACCCTCTTTAGTCCCGGTTGATAACACGACCCCTGACAAAAGGGTCACCCCTTTAGTCTATGTTCGTGTTACAAACCGAGACTAAAGGGGGTGACCCTTTTTCCACGGTTCGTAACACGAACCTAGACAAGGGGGGGGGGGGGCGGGCTTTTGTCGCGGGTCGTATTATCAACCGGAACTAAAGGGAGTGAGCACTCATAACATTAGTGGTCACGTCGACGAAAAGTCTTTAGTCCCGACTCTAAAGTTGAACTGGGACTAAATGACTGGACCAAAGCCTCGCTCTCCACCAGTGTCTGAGGTCATAGGCTCCAAGACAGTGTCTTTCAGTTTATTCTCAGAAAAGTGTTATGCCACTATTTTAGAAAAAAATGATATCCAGTTATGTTGCATGTTTTAGGACATGAATGTTCCGTGGACACAATCTCACTTAGATACTGGCAAGTACTGCCAGGCTACGAGCAAACTTAGCATGCCCTTCCTCTAGTCCTGACAGCATGAAGCGAAATAGATAGAAGAGACCATAATATTATATGTTTTATAAAGACAAGTTTATTAACCCTAGACAATTACACTATGGTGTTCCCATATAGTCCCTCCGTCCCGTAAAGAATGCAATTTCAGAATTTGAAAAAAATCCCACAAAGAGTGCAATTCTAAAAAATATATTTAATTACTTGCCTAATTAAGTAATCAGATCAGATCTGCATGTCAAAACTTAGCTAACTGCATGTAACTAAAAAATAGGGGCACTACAGTCTTTTCATGCCACCACTAATCTGTCTTAAAAAAAACTAGAATTGCACTTTTTATGGGACGGAGGGAGTATTACATATATGAGAGTTCTTTTTTCCTCTATGTTAGGTTTTTATTCTTTGTAAAAATTGTGATGTGTGCAATGGGGGCGTGTATACAATCCCAAACAGAACCAAATATTGATTACTTGGGAAATTTTTATACATTTTGAATTTGATTGCTATGAGAAGAGAGTACTGAATTAAATTTTAATATTGTTGGATTTTATAGATAATCAGTTTGGACAAAAAAGTTATTTTGACTTTGATAATTATTATAATAAAAAATTTTATATAATAAAAGAATACAAGTGATTGCTTTCTTGAAGGCCCTAATCTGTGTTATGCCATGGTCCATATTGTTACTATCTATATAATCATGATACACCACTTTATTCTAATATGCCACTATATAAAACCGAATTGTAAATGTAGGTAGCTGTAAAATTGTTTTTTGAGGTTAATATAAGAGAAACTGGCCAAAGGTATTGCATTTTTGGAAAGATTAGTGCAATATATTAGCTTTACTTCACTAGCGTTCAAATGAAACAATGACTGGTAACTATGGCCTATCGGTGAACCAGAAAACCTGAAAACCACTAAAAAGAAATGAAATCTTGCATCACAACTAATAAGGAGCAGAAAAAATGAGAATTTGTGCAAGGGTGGGTGAGAATGTTGGGACCTGAGGATGCGCAAGGGTGGTTTAGCTGCGCTTGTAGGCTTTTAGCTACCAATGGAGAACTAATCAGACAGGGACCTCCATAACCATGAAGCTTGTGCAGCCACCCCGTTTGTTTGGCCCCAGTTGTAGGCTTCCAACTGTGCAGGATTAGTTGATTTCAGACTCTAGGTCATGCAATTCCATCAAGCTTTGAGAACAAGTTTCCAATGCCTCCTTTTCCTATCTGATGATACATAACTCAAATGGATCATGACATATGTTTTTCCATCACTCCTGGAAAACTGATTTGGTTGAGACAATCCGGATGCTACACACATGGACCACAGCCAGTGAGTTGTCTATATAAATGGTAGAAAAATGCACCTGGATGCATATATAGTCATATACTCACATCTAAGTGGGCGCTGACGTTTGTCAATGAGCGTGTTAATTCTTCTCCACCAAAACACAGTTGGATATTTTGAAGTGCTGAGTCAAGAACCTATTAATTGTTGGGGTTTCTGTGCAAGTCCTCTCAATTAGGATCGTCCTTCGTTCTGCTAACATCCCCATCTTGCGAGTTGCATGCTCGTTCATTGTTGATCAATACAAACGGGTTTTGGTATGGTACTCACAAATAAATGTGGATCACAGATTTAAAGACATATTACCTTATAGGAGGTAATAAATTAAGTATTTATTATACTCATTTAAAATCCAAATTATATGTATTAGATCTAACTTTCATGTGTCATTTTATTGGATCTAGAAATTTTATATTTCTTAATCCTCAAGAGAGACACTTTAGGTATTATACATTTAAATTTTGCAGACTACAGGTATCATGTATAACATATGGAAGCGTAACGCCATTCGTATTTTCAATATGACAAATTTGGAATTTATTTGAACTTCAAATGCATATGGATTTTCAATAATTGTTAACACCAAACAGGAAGATGAAAAGTTTATGATGGCATGCATATATGCATGCACAGATATATTATTTTCAAGCACGCATGAGTATATGACCCGAACTTGAGGAGATAATGGCCCTGAGATATTTTTTCCTTATTTTCTATTTTTTTTGTTATAATCCACAATCTGATATTCAACCCAAATATCTCTCATACCCACAATCTGATAGTTCAATTCCAAGGATGGTGGTTCAGCCACTACTGGAATGTGCTTGTTCCGAGGTATGTACAATAGTGATTGTTGATCATGACTGTTTTGACGTTCCTGTCGACAGCGAGGCGGCTGTAGTGATTTTGTCAATCTTGAGTAGGGTTCAAATTGCTCCTAGGGATAGGGTTTGCGCGTGTGTTCATAGGGATGAGTGTGCGTGTGTTGTGAGTATCTCCGCTATACTGTGTAATCCGAAAAAAAATCCGAAACTAAAACCAAATGGTGTGCTTTTTTGCAACAAAAGACTATCCAGACAGAATTAAGGGGCATGCGTGGTGAAGGAGCCATTGACAATAGCAGTCCAGACAGAAGGGAAATCGGTCACATCTACATTGTTGTGCATGCAAACAGTGCTTGGTGCCATGAGATTAATTAAAGGAGAAAAAGCTAGTACGTGCATGCAGAGGCAATTAAAGAAAGAATAGATGGCATAGGAGAGAAGGAAAAGGCCAGCATATCCACGTACAGTTGATGGAAGGAATCCAAATTAATCACGTATGTTCAGGTGATCGGTTCGTCAGTAGAACACAATAGAGTTTAATTAGCAAAGGACTCCACGAGAAGGGAAAATAGAGTTCATGTATCTTAATATTTCCTTTGGTCTAGATATTGTGTATTAGGCAAGTATTTTACGAGTCATAGTCCAAGTTAGTCAAGAGTTTGCTCTCTTCTGCGTGAATCGCATGCTAGATCCTAGGTCCAGCAGCCCAATAAATATAAAGGGTATGCGTTCATTGTAAATCATCACACGATCAATATTAAAACCGCCTCCGGGCAAATACCTTTACAATTCTTGCATCTACTTTACTGTATCTACTTTTCGGCAGCTTCGCCTTCGTACCTTTTTCTTCTTCACAAGTTCTCGCAAACTCGTCGGGCTGCATCACTTCGATCTCCATCTTGCGAGTGGGTTCTGCTTTACCAAGTAATATCTAGGCTTTAACCTCCAGGCGTATCGTTGTGGTTTCGTCTAGATTTATTCACAAGTTATCGATATCAGCTAAGATTAGCAAGTTTTATCTTAATTCTTGTTACTTTAGCTTTTATCACAATTATCCTGCTTGAGATTGCTTTCTGTCGACTTTATCACATTATCATTATTATTTTAATTATCATATAGCCGGCAAGATCTGTTTCAAGTGTTGTTTACTGTTTAAGTTGCCTCTGGTAGCTTACGCTTTGCCTACATCATCATATTGGTCGCTGATCTAGCCGATCTGTTCTGCCCCGTATCGGCTGCATAACTGTTACGATTTTATTGGAAAATACATTGGCTCTCCATCTGATTAACGTTGTTCTAGATTTTCCATTGTCAATCAACAGATCAGATTGACTGGTACACCTCGCTACAGACCGGGAGTCACGTGTGTCGCGCGCAAGGGTGACGTCCTATTTTTGCGTCAACAGGAGATTTGACAAATTGCAGGACCCAGAGAGATTAGTGCCGTGTGTTGGAGAGGAGCACCCATAGTGAATAATGCCCTAGGAATGTAGGCTTCAGCTAAACCACATCAACTAATATTGTGCCTCTAGTATTGTCTGGTTCTCACATACGTCACTCATAGATGCTTCCATGTGAGATTATTCTAACATAGACTGCACCACATCTGATGCACTTGTGCTTGAGTGCCCTTTGATTAAACGGCTATTAGTACATCAGCTTCCAGCTAACACATGTAACAAAAATTTGTGGACACTAATCTTACCTGGAGTCAGCCCGGCTTTTGGATGAGTTTCTTGATAATAGTCAGTGAGCTTGTCCTGTCATGTTCTGATCTATCCTTGTTAGTTAGTTTTTGTGGGTTTATTTATAGGCGTGGGAGGTCTATATTAAACAGTGATAAAAGTCATGCACCAAACTCCTTCAAGATGATTTGTAGGTGTGGTAGATTATGCTGTGATAAAAGTCATGCCCCAGTTCTAAAAGCTGATATGAATTCTATAGTAAGTACATTCTCAATAAGCCTGCAGTACCAATCTTCTTCAAGCAGGCAACAATAGTTTATGGGTCGAGATGATTGATCGCGTGTTGTTTTTTAAAAATAGCTGGATTGCAATGACCAATTAAAATTCAAAACATCGTCATAATATTTACTTATTAGATTTTATCTCGTCCCTAATCTCATGTAGACTTTGGGCATAAATTGGCAAGGTTGAATTTGAGATGTCCATGACTTAATACTACTTGCTGGATAAGGTGACCTTGATACATGACTAAAACTAATAGTAATTATGCTTCCATTATGTTTGATGCACTACTTCTCAAAACATATTACGTGGAAACCACGACCTTCGTGAAAACCCATGCAAACCACGACAAAAAAATCGTCTAAATTTACCAAAAAATGCACAAATATAGATGATATGATGATACTCAACCTTGTAAAATATATTGTCCAAACTCGACTTTATTTTTGAGATATAAAAATATTTTTATGTCTCACAAATCAAGTAAAGTTTGGACAAAATATTTATAAGGTTGTGTATCATCATATCCTCTACATTTGTGATTTTGTTTGGTGAATTTAGAGGATTTATTTTTTTGCCATGGTTTGCACGGATTTTCACGAATGTTGTAGTTTCCACCTCATATGTTCCCATGCTACTACGTCAATCCTCTTTTCTTTTCTTTTTGGGAGGCAAATGCCAATCTGCTTTCTGATAAACAATTGGAATTGTAGAACATAGAAAATTGCTCGCTTACATTATCCCACAACATAAAGAGATTAATAATCGTAGAAACTAATAACTGAGAACACATGGGAATAAAGTGAAGGCTATGGAGCATGTCATAGTGATTCTGCATTGGAGAAGAGCAGAGAGCATCTTCTGGCCAGTCTAGCGTCATTTTTTGGGCCTTGTGTCTGTCGTCAGCAATCCACAATTGAATATATCCTGAGTTGAGTCCACCGACTGCAGCTTGAATTCCTGATATCTGGAAATGTAGCTTTCTCGTAGCCTTATGCACATTGTCCTGACGTTCCAGAAGCAGAATTTTGTCCTGACGTTCCTCAATCAGAATTTTTCAGTAACTTTTAACCAAATGACAGCTAGGTGCATGGTTAAGCATGATACGGATTTGTTTGCTTTTTACATTACCTCTAGAAACAAGCCTAAAAGTACATAAACCACTACATATAATGTGGAATATAGTTGAGCAATTGCTATCTCACTCTGGGGAAGGTAAAACATCAAGCATCACATCACCAGATTCATTAGTGAGAAATTACCATAGATTATATGAAGGTTACAAAAGAGTTTCACTGGTAACAACTCATAGATTATATCTTGACAACAAGTCATAGATATATCAGGGTGACAAGTGACATACATCTAAGATTGAAATGAGCGTACACAGACAGTTGTGATCCTGTTATTCAAATAAGTTGAATCTGTAGAAATCAACCATGGTTTTGGTTGTTGGGGAAATTCCCCAGGCCACCAACCCCATGGACACGACTAAGCAAGGGATCGTTGACAACTTCAAATCCATCAATGAGAGCAATGCTTGAACTTGGCGCTGTGGAAGCCATAGGATTGGCACTGTGAGAGGATGAACCAATCTCCATACGTGGTTGTGGCCGTGATCCAGGAGTTTGCCTTCCTTCCACCATTACCTTATTGACCTTCTCTTTGACAATATCATGTATGTCGTCCAGCTTCTTTTGGAACGCTTGGAGCTCATCTAGACCCAACTCCATGATGTTAGCATTCAACCACTGCATGAAGGGTTCCCCCATTTCCTTCTCAGTTGCCTCTAGCAACCTCTCCTTCCTATTTTTTTCAGACTCCAGTGACTGCTCCAACTCTAAGTACTCCATATTCAGCTTATTGACTGTATCTGCCACTTGGGGATTATCATTGCTAGCACTACCCAAAGCAGGGACATCCGGAGCAGCTGGATTGAGGAATCGGTTTACAACTTCATCAAAGGAGGGATGGCCAAAAGAGAAAGCCCTACCAACGGCTGAAAACACAACAGTGCCAACCACTGCACCACACAGAATAGATAGCTCACTAGCCTTCTTGAACAGGCCTTGGCGGCGCTTTGAGAAGCATACCTGACGTGCTTGATCATTCTCGATGGGCTTGATCTCAATCTTCTGCCTTCCCTTGGATGTCTTACCCTTCACCATCTCCAAGATGTAAAAATGTGGATTCTTGGCTAAGCCTTAGAAGTGTAGGATGATTTGTTACACCGCCGTCATTTATATAGGCACACACTGCGGATCAAAATGGAAACAAAAATCAGAAAAGATTTTTTTAAACGAATGCTATTCTGTGCTGGATTACAGCTAGCTGGATTCCGCGTTCTAAATTAGGTAACGTGGAAGTTAGTTAATGTTTTGAACTACAATGTTCTGGATACAGACACGGTCTAGCTGGCGTTATTGCGACAAAAAATAATGAAATGTGTACTATTTGTGCTGGTTGTAATTCTCCCATAACGAAGAGACCAAAGAATATGAAGTGCCGTAGTTAGTCATGATTTGTGAAGATCCTTTGCAACCATGAGAGAACATCGATTGTAGCATCTGTAGTCGTGAGTTTGAGTTGGTGTTACTTGAATGTTTCATTTTTGCCTCTCTGGTCACTCACATCTCGACATACAGAAACAGAACAATGTTCCTACGGTGACAGATGACAGAAAAGTTGTCAACACACACCTTTCACAGATATACTCGTCGATGCTACAGCTGTAATGGACATGGATGGACTGTATCTCATCTTACTCTGGACTACTTGTATAACAGCTTGCAGAACAGCCAATGCGTCTTACACAGAACTTGTTGTCTTTGAAAGCACATTAATATTGTACAGCACTACAATATGGTCTCCATATCAGCAGCATTTAATTGTGATTACCATTACGAGCATATATACTTTATGACTCATTCGAGGGTAGTGAATTAATATACAGCTTGCAAGGCCAGTTTTCATGTGCCAGGCTGTCTAATGGGAAGCAATGATTATGATTGACTAGAAAGTCGGGTGGAAAATTTGAATTTATAATGGCAAAAAATAATAAAAATGGTCACGTGAAAAGTTCTTTGAAAATTTGTAAGCATGTCATTTTTTGATATTATTATGTTTATTTGCTGCAAAAATATGCAATAATGCATTTTGTTCATAACAGAGAGAGCAAGCACTATTTTCTCTCACCAAAGAGCAACGAAATAAATGATTTTAGTTGCAGGTTATCAGTAAAGAAAATAAGATAATGAAAATGCACTGTTGTTCACATGAAAATCTCTTTTCAATATCCGGTGGTGCATGTCACTAATTGAAAGCAAATTTTCTCTGGGAGTTCAACCGTAGGTAGGGCTAGCATAACATTTGAAACCAATTTCAACTTTGGAAGCTGAACCGAAGGCAATTAGAGCATAGAATTTCATCTTGTCAACTCCTTCAAAGCCAATTTTATTCTACTAATTGTTGTGCTGCCTGGGAAGTAGATGATTAGAACATAGCTAGCATCTCATCCGTACATACAGTCATACATGTACCACTTGAACAAACTGCCTGGCACAAATGATGACATGATTGTGTGACTTGAAATTCGTAAGTGATACAACTACTGTTTCCTGTGCTGCCTTAAAAGTCTAATTTTCTCATTGCGCATAATGGCTTAAAAGTTAACAGTAATATGACAAGGTTATTAATAGATACATGGGTGGGGTGTGGACAGTCACAACCCGATTCATCTGACTGCAAGCTTTTGTTAAACAAATTGTGAGTGCTGCTAACCAGCCGGACAGAGATGAAAGTTTTTTGTTATATATCTAGAGTGCTGAGTGCTATCACCGGCTTGACAGACGCAGAAGGAAGGAACACAGCGAGGACGCGCAAGTAGCGAGAGGAATCACCCGCTGTAGTTGAGGTGAACCGGATGTTTTGCCATGAGCCGGCCTCTAGCTCAGAGCAAATAGCCTATTTCGCTGTGAGTGCTTCTTTGACCGAGGGAAAAGGCTCTTTTCTCATCTCAAAACACCTTCAAAGCTTTTCCATGCAAATTTTTTATCTTTCATACCTTAAACTTTTCTACTATCCATATGTGACATGAAGTATTCCATGTTAAAATTTGACACATATTTGCATTAGTTTAATATATTTAACTAATTAATTGCATTTCAGAATAAAGTCAACTTTTAACTGCATCCGTTTCAAATGATGGAAGAAAATAAGTGGAAAAATAATATTCATGTTATTTAGATGAATTTGAGACCATATCCATAAAAATTAAAATAAATTTCCAATATCTTGTCTAGGAAACACAATAAAAAACCCGCGTTCTAATGATTTGAAAATTCTAAAAAATGCAAATGAAGTCCGAAAAATATGAAATTTGTCTATTTAAAATGATATCATACACGGAGGTTGTGGTAAAAAATTAAATGTGTTTCACAATTTAACAAAGTGAGGTTCAAATTGGAATTTGAATTCAATATTTTTTCTACTGTCCACAAACAACATGAGCTACTCAATGTAAAAATGTTGTACATTTTTGCATTTCTTTGTTGTATCTAACTGATTAATTGTATTTCAAGCATTTTTTAATGAAGTCGAATTCGAACGGTAACTGATTCAAATAATAGAAGAAAATAAGTGGAAACACGATGAAAGACTCCGTTCGAATGATTTGAAAATTCTAAAAAATACAAATGAAGTCTGAAAATTATGAAACTTGTAAATATATCATGATATCATACACAGAGGCTGTGGTAAAAAAAGTAAATGTGTTTCGCATATTTTGTCATACAAACCGAACATCTCTGAAGAAGTTTCATACAGTTAAGAAGAAAATGACTAGATTTGTAGGCAAAGTGATGTTCAAGTTGGAATTTGATTCAAAAAATTTCTAGTCTCAACAAACAACATGTGCAACTTCATAGTAAATTTTGGTAAACTTTTGTAGTGATATTTCACTAATTGAATACATTTGATGTATTTTTTTAAAAATATTGTTTCATGGGCCTAAACATGGGCTCACGACAAACTGTAACTGGACCCGTCGTCCCATGAAAGCTACCAGCCTAGCCCACCCAAAACCCTAGCCTATATATACAACCCCTCCCCCTCCCCCCTCCCTCTTCCTTCGCCGATCCGCCGCCCCATCTCTCTCTGCCTCCCCTTCGATCTGCCTCCGCCTCGTCCTCCCTCCCTACAGGCACCCCATCTCCCTCTTCCTCCCCCGATCCACCGCCTCTGTCGGGCATACACCCCGGGTACTCATGCAAGGAAGGAAGAATAGTAGAAGATGGACTCCTGGTAGAATTCCCCTATACTCCTACTAGGACTCGCTCTGTGTACTCCTACTAGGACTCCTGCCTTGTAACCGACTAGGAACCCGCCCCCTGGACTATATAAAGGAGGGCCGGGTACCTAGCCGCACATCCCAATCCCTCCGGGGACAACCCAACACCAAGCGCAGGGCGCCATACTTGATCCCCCAAACAGGACGTAGGGCTCGCCACCTTGGCGGTCCGAACCTGTATAAATCTTGTGTCCCGTGTCCTTGCGCATACCTTCGAGTTCTCGGTCTCCCGATCACGATCCCCACCGCACAATCTACTACCTCGGGTACCCCCTTGGTAGGTTTGCCGGTCTAAAACACCGACAGCTGGCGCGCCAGGTAGGGGTGATCATCACCACCGGGCGAATTCGAAGAACCCTCGTCAACAAGATCAATCTACTCGTCGACTCGCCGAGATCCAATGAAGCAAGTCGCCTTGCTCTTGTCAAAGCGGAATCAATCTTCCTACGCCGTGCTTCCGGGTGCCTCGGCACGTCGCGCGGCTCGTCATGCGGCTCGTCGCGCCGCTCGTCGTCGACTACTCGTCGTCGTCGACTACTTCGTCTTCGCCGCGCGTCCGAGTGCCTCGGCACGTCGCGCGGCTCGTCACGCGGCTTATCGCGCCGCTCGTCGTCGACTACTTCGTCTTCACCGCGCGTCCGGGTGCCTCGGCACGTCGCGCGGCTCGTCACGCGGCTTATCGCGCCGCTCGTCGTCGACTACTTCGCCTACGCCGCGCGTCCGGGGTGCCTCGGCACGTCGCGTGGCTCTTCACGCGGCTTGTCGCGCCGCTCGTCGTCGACTACTCCGCCTCGCGCAGGCTCGTCGTCGTCGACTACTTCGTCTTCGCCGCGCGTCCGGGTGCCTCGGCACGTCGCGCGGCTCGTCACGCGGCTCGTCGTGCCGCTCGTCGTCGACTACTCTGCCTCGCCCAGGCTCGTCGTCGACCACTCCGTGCACCACGACTTCGTCTTGCGGCCACGCTGGCTCTACTTCAGCCACGCCGTGCGTGGTGACTACTTGCCTCGCGGCAACACTGGCTCTACTTCGAGTGCGCCGCATGCTGCCACGACGTCATCTTCCTCGGTCGCATCGCGTCGACCATTCATCTCGACTAGTTTTCCAAACTAGCCGAGAACGGCAGTCACGCCCCCAACAACTAGTCGGAATCAACTCTGACTAGTCAACTTCAACAGCAACCGTCGCGGCTCCATGGCCGATCGCCACGGCTTCATCAACAAGTCTGCCCAGGCAGCAACAACTAAGTCATTTATCTAAATGATTACTGTTTTCTTGGCTTGTTCTCCTCATCATGTAGGACTGCTTGCCGACTACTCATTTGTGTATGCTTCTCGGCGGGTTTTCACGGGAGCTACACTCTGCTTACTACTCTTGGGGCATATCAATCAAGTCGCCGCGAGTCTACTTCATCAACTCGGGGGCTATCCCTAGGAGGCAGTTTCTAAAGTCCGCTACGCGCGGCAATCTAAAGTCGACTTCTAAAGTCGCATTCTAAAGTCCGCTCCGAGCGGCATCTTAAAGTCGACTCCGGTCGCATCTCGCCTGCTTCGATGGCATACTACGTGTGTAAGCTTCGATGGAACCTAGCTGTAAGCGGCCCTCGGGTCCTGGCGACGATGGAACCTAGCTGCACGTGGTCTTCACGCTCTGTACCATGGGTCCAAGTGCCCTAAGTACTCGCGCTCCGTACCTTGGGTCTGAAATCCATGGCCCAGGTACGCAAGTCGACTCCGGTCGCACCTTCAAGTCCACTACGGTGGCACCCGTACCTTGGGTCTGAAATCCATGGCCTAGGTACACAAGCCGACTCCGGTCGCACCTTCAAGCCCGCTCTGGCGGCAACTGTACCTTGGGTCTGAAATCCATGGCTCAGGTACTTAAGCCCACTCCGGTGGCACAAGTCGACGCTAACGGTCGCATCCAAGCCCACTCCGGTGGCACAAGCCCGCTCCGGCGGCAACTGTACCTTGGGTCTGAAATCCATGGCTCAGGTACTTAAGCCCACTCCGGTGGCACAAGCCGACTCCGGTCGCAATCTTAAGCCCGCTCCGGCGGCAAAACTACTCGTTTTCTCTGTTTTTTCATTCGCTTTGGCTTTCCGAAAAGTGCTTTTCGTTTTTTGCATCTTAAGTCCGCTCCGCGCGGCATCCTAAAGTCGACTTCTAAAATCGCATATCAAAGTCCGCTCCGCGCGGCAACTAAAGTCGACTTCGGATTTCAAGTCGCATCTCAAAGTCCGCTCCGCGCGGCACAAAGTCGACTTCGGTTTTCAAGTCGCATCTCAAAGTCCGCTCCGCGCAGCACAAAGTGGACTTCGGATTTCAAGTCGCATCTCAAAGTCCGCTCCGCGCGGCACAAAGTCGACTTCGGTTTTTAAGTCGCATTCTAAAGTCCGCTCTGCCGGCATCTAAAGTCGACTTCGGTCGCAACTAAAGTCCGCTCTAACGGCACGACTACTTCTCAAGCTCCACGGCTCGACGCCAAACTGCTACTTGGAATCTCTCCAGCTCGGGGGCTACTTGAAGATAACTTCAGCATGCTTCGCTCGCTCTCAAGCTCGGGGGCTCCTCACCAATCACTACTCTACGTGGCTCATACGGCTGCAAGAGTACTCGGATGATGGCTTCGCGAACACTGAAGACCCTTGGATTGATTACCTAATCATTTCATGGCTCGGGGGCTGCTATGCTACACCCATCATTCAAATTTTTTCAAGACTGATGAGCTGGACCACCTTCCAGCCTCGCGGCAGTTCAAGTACTATCGAAGGCTTCTCCAAGCAGTACTCGAGGACGCTCAAGAACTACTCGAAGAGGCTTCAAGACTACTCGAACTACTACTCTCGACTCCAACGTGCTCGGGGGCTTGTCGGGCATACACCCCGGGTACTCATGCAAGGAAGGAAGAATAGTAGAAGATGGACTCTGGTAGAATTCCCCCGTACTCCTACCGAGACTCGCTCCGTGTACTCCTACTAGGACTCCCGCCTTGTAACCGACTAGGAACCCGCCCCCGGACTATATAAAGGAGGGCCGGGTACCTAGCCGCACATCCCAATCCCTCCGGGGACAACCCAACACCAAGCGCAGGGCGCCATACTTGATCCCCCAAACAGGACGTAGGGCTCGCCACCTTGGCGGTCCGAACCTGTATAAATCTTGTGTCCCGTGTCCTTGCGCATACCTTCGAGTTCTCGGTCTCCCGATCACGATCCCCACCGCACAATCTACTACCTCGGGTACCCCCTTGGTAGGTTTGCCGGTCTAAAACACCGACAGCCTCCTCCTCCCTCTCCCCCTCTCACTGCTCCTTTCATACCCCCTCCGCTCTCCCCTCACCGGAATAGGTTGGCCGGTGAAGAGGGGCGGCAGGGCGAGGAGCGACAGTCATGGCCTGCAGGTGCCTCGCTTCTTGAGGTCCAAGATCGGCGGGGCGAGGTGATGCAGGCGTGGCGGCGCGACATCCAGGTTTTTCTGCCTCTCTCTCTCTCTCTCCCCTGTTCATCTTCCTCCTCCCTATTTTGTCTCCAGGTGGTGGCGGCGGCGGCGGCACAACGTGGTGGTGGTGGACCTCCTCTCCGGGCGAGAGAAGTGTGGGGGCACACGTAATGGGGTGGAGGGGGCATCTAGTTTGATCATTAACCGCCAACATTTAGTGACCACGCAATAACCAAGAGAAAAAGTGACTGGTTACCATTGCCCACCTGATCAAAACTCTAGATAAAAGTGACAGATCTAGTAGTTCGTAAAAGACCAGCAGTACAATCTGCCACAAGAAGCGCAACATTAATTATTGATCTAGATAATTGATTGCACGTGAATTTTTATTTTAATAGCTTAAAATACATACAGATGCGGTGATGAGCCCATATACCTCTCATACACTACAAGAAATCTTGTGAGCTATGGTATGTCGCTCTAATAATGTTTTATGCAATTCAGTAATGCATTCTACCAACTCGGTAATAATTGTAAAATTAACAACAATTCAGTAACAACGTAATTTGGTATATTTGCTCGAGTTTATGGAATTAGGCCAACTGCGCTTTTGCAACACACATACGTTCAGATAATCAAGTATACAACATATGCGTGCGTATGGTTTTCTTTTTATATAAATGAGGATAAATATACTTGTACTTGTGGAAATTGCAGGGTATGTCGTGGCTCCTTTGTATAAGTACATGTGGACATACTTAGTTGTTGATGGTATACATACTTAGCATTTCCCTATAGATTGACTCTTATATTTGGTTTTGCTCTTGTTCCTATGTACATCTGCACATTCTCTCCAAGTTGAATAAGTACCTCATTAGCGACAGAGGCAGCCTGCATCTTGCTCTTTAAAATGGTATGGTCGCTTTGCTTGAACTAATTTTTTGGTTACTGAATTTTCAATTTATGTTAATGCTTTACCAAGAACCAATGATATTACAATGGGCTAAAGTAGTTACTATAATTCCCTTGACTATTAATTCACAGGATAAATCTGACGAAGACTATAGACCTGGGCCACAAGATGAATAAAAGGGTTATGGAACTGCTAGTGCACAACAAGACCAGGTAGGTTGGTCTCAGCGCCGAGGCAGAGCACCAAGGACATCCACGAAGTGGCCAAGTGACACAATGATAATCACTGAGGTCGACATAGTGGGGATGCCAGTACCATTGACTCAATAGCGCAGGTTCAGGGCGCTTGCAGGGCTCGTTGCTAGACAAAAGATACCATTGAACTTGCCAGAAATCAAAGAACTATGCAATGATGAAAAGTGGGACATGTTTGATAAGCATGTGCAGAAACACTTGAAGTTCCAGGAAGACGCGAAACTGCAGGCATTCATGCTTTTCTAGAATACGGTACCCAAGGCATGGAGACAATTCAGATTTCATCTTAGGCGAGTTTTATCAGAAAAGGACATGAGCCATTTACAAGGCACCCGTTTATTATCCCGGAACAGTGGAAGGAGTTCATGAAACAAGAGGAAACCAATCAAGCCTCATCTGCTAGTGTCAAGTTCAAAGAACTCCGAAGCCGGAACACAAGCGAGCACAACATGGGTCCAGCTGGTTATACTGTGAAACTAGAACAATGGGAGGAAGATGACAGACAACTAGCCGCAGCTGGTATCCCCAACCCATATGACGCCTACACTGACAATCGTTCCAAGAATTGGCTACGAGCAAGGAGTAAGCTAGTGATTAAAGACCGTGTTGTTGTGATAGTGTTCAACAACAAAGAGGAAGAAAAATTTTCTATGGACATCATGGAGAAGATTGCATGTGCAGAATCTTCAGGAATGGTACGGCAGTGGGAGTATGATGTGAGTGCTTGGGCCGCCCTGATCAACCCGGTCATGTGCGTGGTGTCTCCAGGTACCTGGGCTGGAAGTATGCATGCCCCCAGCAAGTCGAGATGTACAGGAAGAGGAAGAGGACGAAGACCGACACATCAGTTGAAATGGAGAAGATAAAGGAACAAATCAAGCAAGAACTGGTGCCTGAGATGCAGATGCAGAGGTGGTGTTCTCACCAGTGTCCAATCACGCAAGCCCTTCACCCGCCACATTGAAGAGTAGTTGTGCGTCCACAGATAGTGTATGTTTGATCGATGGCACTGCAGAGTTGGCGATGGAGGTGTGCTGTGACGATCGTACACACGAAGACCTTATAGGCATGTTGACTGAACCCACACACTGTGGCCTATGGATCACAAGGAGGGATCTTCAATGTGAGGTTGTAATTGGTCTTGTTCATCCAGAGGAGACTATGCTACAAACAGTCTCGATTAATGAAGACTGTGTTGTGGTTGAAGTGCTCACTGTATATACTATCTTTGCGGCTGAACTATTGGAATACCCTCCTAATGACCAAGTGATGAAACTCGGACAAGCTAAAGGATGGAGGTTACAATGGAGAAGATGACGGATTGACATCAAAGGAGCACCAACATGTAAATCCCTTGCGAAACCTTTAGCCATTTCAAAGCCGCAAGAAGAGAAACTTGCCAAAAATAAAAGCTCTACACCACCTACATCAGGCAAGCAGGCCCTAAAGAAACCTTCTTCAGCCATCTCAAAGTAGTAGGAAAAGGAAATTGTTGTAAATAAAACCTCTAAGAGGCACACTAGAAAGCGATCTAAGAGAAACACCAAGAAGAATCCTTGGTATATTACTAACCCAAGCAATTTGAGAGAAACATCGAGAAGAACCCTTGGGCTATGGTTAACCAAAATTACAAATTCGGAAAGAGCCTTCTCAGTGATGGTGACCTCAAAAAGGCTGCACACATTCTACATGCAACGTGGTAAGTCAGATGATGATTCTGACATTATGGTCGCACTTCGACCCGGGACCAGTGCATGACCTCCGAGATTGTCAAACGGATTCCAGCAGCTACCTATGCAACTCAGTGATTTGTATGATCTGTTCAACTTGGATGCTTTGGATCAGATACTTCTCCGCTGCTTCATCATGTAAGTTTCTTGAAAAATTAATCTTCTTCCCACTAATCACATCCTCTATCGAAATGTGCTTTTTGCCTCACATCATCTTTACCATGTATTTTGCCTCCTTGCACTTGTTTTTACTTACTAATAGGAATATGACTGTAGAAGTTGAGAAGACGGTGCTATTGTTGCCTTCCTTGATCCTAAATGCCTTTGCTCGACACCATTGAACAGCACGGATAACACTCTTGCTTTCTCTGTGTCCTATATGTGCAATGCCTTCAAACTATATGCTAAAAAGAATTTGATGCTTACCTCTTATCTTAGTACGAACCAGTGGATTGCAGTGGCAAACGTTCCGAAGCAGCGGAAGGTCTACTATCTTGTTTCATTGAAGACAATTAATACTGATACTGACCCTTTCGAGCGAATCATTAATGAGTAAGTTATTTCTTTCTTAACCTGCGGACGTTCTTCAACAAACTGTGTAGAGTATATTAATTAATAGTGTCCTAACTATTGTTGCTTGTTTCATTTTAGGGGTTGGGAACGTTACTGCAGCAAAATAAAGTTGCGCCTTGGCACCTTGGAACACGTCAAAGATGTTAAGGTACATACCACTTACTCCCTCTGGTTTGGTAAAAGAAGTCATTTTGTACAAGGTTTGAGTCAAACATTGAGAATATAAATCATGAACAACTTTTAAGTCATTCAGTTTGGAAATGTGAAAACTACATGAGTAGATTTGTCTTGTAAACTACTTTCATAAAAGTATACATATGTTAGTTTTTAACAATTATTTTTAAAAAAATAGGAAGTCAAAATTGTACTTTGGAGATCGTGTCGCTGTCCTAAACGACTTCCTTTACCAAACCAAAGGGAGTATTTCCTTCCTGTGGAAGCTAGTAGTAAAGCTTGAGTTTATTTCTTCTCGATCACTACTATTTTTCTTTGTACATTTATTGCATTGCCACCAACAACCTACTGGATCCAAACTCTGCGGCTTCTATTGTGCCTATCACATGCTTAAATTAAAAGATAGCAGCCCACATATGGTGGTACTTTCTTGGGATTTTCATTTGTAAAACCTACAACTTATCACAGTTCTTGCTTATTAGCACTGCACATGTTTGGTAACCACCTATATATGTGTGCTGACTGGTGACATTGTTATATCCAGAGATTAGGGCTAGATGAGCATCCTCTCGACAAATCAAAGCTGGTCAATGTTCGTGAAAGAATTGCCACATTCCTTGTGGAACAGGTGATCACAGCCGGAGGAAAATTTCATGCTGACGAAACTGTGTGGACTCTGATTAAATATGGTGACTTGGAAATTTTTGCATTCCTCCTTGTCATGAATTTTTGTGATATTGTTGCATTCCTCCTTTTGAGATTCATTCCTCCTTGTGAGATGATGATGCTGAATTTTGTCATATGATGCATGTGAATTATGTGGATTTCTGCGAATTTAGATGCTGGATCTAGTTTCTGTGAATTTAGTCATATCCTGGCTGGTTCCAGGATGCAGCCGGCAAGCAGGCAGCAGGTTACTATAGGGGTGGCCTACGTATCTGTAACGGGCATTAATTAAAGCTTGTTACAAACACTGACCACTAAATAACGGGATTCAATTGGAACACCCGTTACAAACATGCCAACAAAGTAACGGGCACCGTAATAGCCCGTAACCGGTACTGAGTGGTGGGCCTCACAACATGGGCCGTTCGTCGAGACATCGGAGACGCAGGTTCACCGCACGCGTCTCCGATATTGATTTTACAGTAACGGGCTTTGTTTTGGTACCCGTTACCAAAGTTCCGTGTGGGCCTAGAGAAACAGTCATTTTCACGTGACCGGTGACTAGTTGTGGTAACGATTGTTGTTTGATGCCCGTTACGAATCCTAGTTGTCTTCGAGACGCCCGTGAAATAGACACGTCTCATTTCGTCGAGACATCGGAGACGCGGCTTCATAAAATGCGTCAGGGATGTTGAGTTCCTATAACGGGCTTTATTTTGGTGCCCATTACCAAAGTTCTCTATGGGCCTAGAGAAATAGTCAATTCATGTGGCCGGTGGTTAGTTGTGGAAACGGTCGTTGTTTCATAACGGGCATCTGCCCGTTACCTTTGTTGGCTCATTTGTAACACTTGATCTATAACGGGCGATTTGCCCATTACCAAAGGCCATATATGGCCGTTAGCAAAGTGAGTTTTTCACATAGTGCAGGGCGGTTCAAGGCCATCGATGATGAAGAGGCGTTGGCGGCTGGTGAGGCGGTCTCTGTTGATGGTAAGATCCACTACACCACCGAGCACTACCACTGCCATGTTTGCCAGAAGGAGCGGAAGAAGGAGGAGTCTTCTTTATCTTCGGACGGTCGCAAGTGCGGACCATGTAGAGTGCCCAAGGCACGATGAGGCGCCGAGGGTGCGGTGCGACGCGACACCGGGTGTGGTGCACGTGGAGGCGGTGAGCGTGCCGCTGACGGCGAGCAAAGGCCGATACGAGATGACAACAGCCGCAACTGTGGTACGGCTAGCCACTGGGCTAGGGAGTGCCGCCTACCGAGACGCAACCAGGTTCACGTCATGCAGGCTGTGGTGGATGGTGAGCCAGCACTATTCCTGGCTCACGGGAGCATCGAGTGCGCTCCAGCGGCATCAAACTGCTCTACTCCACCTTGACAAGCCCCGTGCGTGCGTCTTCCATGGCGAAGGCTCTTGCGACAACAAGATTGACGACTGGTTCCTAGACAATGGTGCGACGCACCACATGACCGGGTGTCGGGAGTTCTTCTCCGACCTTGACACCAACGTTCGGGGCTCCGTCAAGTTCGATGATTCCTCTAGCGTCGACATCAAGGGCATCGGCTTTGTCGTCCTCGTCACCAAGACTGGTGAGCACAGACTCATCACCCAGGTCTTCTACATCCCCCATGCTATGCAACTCGATCATTAGTATTAGGGGTTGGATGAGCGTGGTTCGCGCGTGGAGATCAACAACGGAGAGCTTCGCATTTGGGATCGACAACAGCACATTCGGGGTAAGGTGGCCAAGGGCAGTGACTACCTTTACGACCTCCACGCCGAGATGACGCATCCTCTCTGCCTTGCGGTTCCTCACGATGACGAGGCTTGGCAGTGGCACGAGCGCTTCACGCAACTCAACTTCGAGGCTTTGCGGCAGCTCGGCACCAAGGAGATGGTGCTGGGCATGTCGTGCGTGGACCTCATCGAGCAGCTCTACGACACCTGTGTCATGATGAAGCAGAAACGTCTCTCCTTCCCTCGCCAGGCGAGCTTCTGAGCCAAGGACCAGCTCGCTCGAGCCTTTTTTACTAATGATAGGAAGGTAATGTTTTACTTTTGCCCAGGCTTAATCCAATTTATAGGTCCACCAATGCTTTCAACAGAAGATCTACGGGGCTTATTAAAGCATATAATGGTATAAATTGGCAAGGTTGAACTTGAGATGTCCATAATTTAATACTACTTTCTGTATAAGGTACATGACTTAAACTAATAGTAATTATGTGTATATTATGTTTTGATTTGCTACTCCTCAAAACTTGTGTACAGGGTGTTGAATCCCATCTCCTGCATAGAGGCATTTGGCTGGAGCTTGAATTCCAGTTACTTATTCTACAAATAATCATAGAACGTGATAAATTTCTCTCAAATTTGTCTAGCAACTTCTGCTGAGCCGTGACTTGAGCCCACTAAACTTTGCCAGGTATCCTATATACTTTAGTTGTCACCAACCAAGACATTGTACTCGGGATCTTGAAACCAAATTTCTTTGAAAGGTTTAAACAAATTACAGGTGCATGTGGTTAAGCTTTAAACAAATTACAGGTGCATGTGGTTAAGCATGAGGAGTAGTGTAGATTCAACCCCAGTTTTCTCTTTACATTACCTCTGGAAGCACACCTGAAAATACATAAACCACTAGCGACTACTCCCTCTGTCCTTTTTTGTTGGTCGCCAAAGAACAGTGATTCCCCCTCACGGACACGCTTTCCGGGCGACCATCAATAAGGGACGGAGGGAGTATGTGCAGATGCATTGAACTCATTGGAATGTCTCTGACCAATTACTATCTCATTGTGGGGAAGGTACAACATCAAACATCACATCACCCGATTCATTAGTGAGAATTTACTATACATGTGAAGTATAATTTGGTGTAAGTAGATTTTTTCATTTTTGCCTCTTTCGTCACAGCCATCTCGATATACAAAAACTTGAGTGGACCTCATCTTACTCAGAACTAGGCTTGTATAACAGCAAAGGCATCTTGCTCAGAACTTGTTGTTTTCAATATTGTACAGCACTACAAAATGATTTCGGTATCAGAAGCATTTAATTGTGATTACAATTATGAGTATATACACTTTATGACTCATTCGAGGGTAATGAATTAATGTATGAAAAAAAGTCCATTTTTGACCATCTAACTTTTGTCTCAGTTTAGTTTTGGCTATCGAACTTCAAAACCGGACATCTTTGACCATCCAACTCTTAAAACCGTTCACAATTGGCCATCGGGTGGTTTTGATGGGTAGCTTCAACTTTTTTATTTACAATTTAGTCCTTAGAACTTGAAATGATCATTACTTTTTGCTCGTAGCTCCGATTTAGGTGATTCTTGCGATCACGTATTCATAACGGTGAGCTTTATCTTTTAGAATGTTTTTATACAACTTTATAACTATTCATTATATTATTTTTCTGTTGTTGTGTAAAAATAACAATATAAGAAACGTAAAACAAACCGTTACAAAATAATATGAGGAACATTTTGAACGATAAAGTTCTCATCTTATGAACACATGACCACTAGAATTACTTAAACTGGAGATAGAAGAAAAAAATAGTAATCATTTTAAGGTACAAGGACTATTTTATTAAGTTTATTTATAATTTAGTCCATGGGTCTTGAAATGATTACTATTTTTTATTGTATTTCTAATTTAAGTGATTCTTGTAATCATACATTAATAACGATGAACTTTATCTTTCAAAATGTGTTCATATTATTTTGATGTGGGTCCAGGCAGTCTAGTGGAAATCTTGATGATGATTGACTGGAAAGTCAGGTGGCAAATTCGAGTTATATGATGAAAAACAATAAAAATGTTCACGTGAAAGCTCTTTAGAAATTTGTAAACATGTCATTTTATTGATATTATTCTGCTTGTTTGTTGTAAACTATGGTTTTTTTTTTCATAACAGAGAGCAAAGAAATGAATGATTTTAGGTGGAGGTTATCAGGCAAGAAAATAATATAAGATAATGACAACGTGCTGATTGCTACTTGAAAGCCAATTTTCTCTTAGATTTCTTATCAACTTTTGTTTAGTAATGAACTGATGGTACATGATTAGTAGCATCTCATCTTATCAACTCCTTGAAAGCCAAATTTATTCTATAACACTGGTTTTTTATATATTTTTAAAACCACATTCTTCTGTATACCAGTGTTGTGTTTCCTGGGAAGTGGATGGTTAAAGTATACATCTCATCTAATCAACTCCTTGAAAGCCAATTTTACTCTATAACATTGGTTTTTTAACACGTTCTACTCATTGTTGTAAACGTTTTTTAACAGCATATCATCTGTTATGGGAACGAACTGTCTGGGAAGTAGATTAGGCAAACATATAGCACCTGAACAAACTGCCTGGCCCAAGAGATTTCAGTTATGATGATGTTCACTACATGACCCAATTGCCTTTGATAAATCCGTAAGGCATATTTTGTTTCATTTTTAGGTTTGGGGCCAAGCCTGTCAGCTTCCAGCATGTACCAGCGATGGCACCTGGTAGTAGGTTGTGGCGTTGGAAGGAGCCATGGAAACGTACTCAAAGTTCTCCTTCAAACAATATTTGAACCAATCATTTTCATATAGTCACCTGATCACAATACCAATATATTACTCGAAAATCTCAGTGGTAGAGACAAGGGCTACAGTCCCGGTTGGTAAGGGGTATAGGTCCCTCAAGTCCAACCTGGACTGATGATTAGAGACAAAAGGAGGGTCCTTTAGTCCCGGTTGAAGGAACCGGGACTAAAAGGGGGCCTTTAGTCTCGGTTGGTAATACCAACCGGGACTAGAGGGGCACACCAGCGTCAAAAAAGTCAAAAATTTTTTTGAAAATCACCGGGAGGCCCTCACACACGCGCACGTCACGCGATTTTTCACGCGAAATATTTGCGTGCGCGGGGATTCGAACTCATGACCTCCAGCCTCTCGCATGTAGCTTCCTCACCATCTCACCTACACAGCACATTTGAATGAGTAGAGGATGCTATCCTGTTATAGTAACTCGTGGGAGACCCATTAGTCCCGGTTGGTGACACGGCTCATGACAATAGACCCTCTTTAGTCCCGGTTGATAACACGACCCGTGACAAAAGGGTCACCCCCTTTAGTCTAGGTTCGTGTTACGAACCGAGACTAAAGGGGTGACCCTTTTTTCACGTTTCGTAACACGAACCTAGACTAAGGGGGGGCTTTTGTCACGGGTTGTATTATCAACCGGAACTAAAGGGAGTGAGCACTCATCACATTAGTGGTCACGTCGACGAAAAGTCTTTAGTCCCGACTCTAAAGTTGAACTGGGACTAAAGGCCTAGACCAAAGCCTCGCTCTCCACCAGTGTCTGAGGTCATAGGCTCTAAGACCGTGTCGTCAGTTTATTCTCAGAAAAGTGTTATGCCACTATTTTAGAAAAAAAATGATATGCCAGTTATGTTGCATGTTTTAGGATACGAAGGTTCCGTGGACACAATCGCACTTAGATACTGGCAAGTACTGCCAGGCTACGAGCAAACTTAGCATGCCCCTTCCTCTAAAACCTGGGCATCCATATGCACTACTGGAAACAGGTCCTTTGCCGAGTGCCCGAAACCGTCGGCAAAGACCTAGAAACCGTCGGCAACGGCTTTGCCGACGGCCGCACTCGGCACCGTACTCCCGGGAAATTTTTTCTCGGCCAAGGATCTTTGCCGAGCGCCTTAGGTCAAGACCCTCGGCAAAGGCTCTGCCGAGAGCCCACGGCGGGCCGTCGGAGGAAAAAAGTAACCGTTACGAGCGACGGATTTTCGAATCCTCTTTGCCGACGGCCGGACGCTAGGCCGTCGGCACAGAGGTTTAGGTTTGTTTTTTAAAAAAACAAACTGCGCCGACGGCTCACCCCAGGCCGTCGGCAAAGATGTAATCTTTGCCGACGGCCAACGCTCGGCAAGGCTGGGAGACCCGGATCGGGGTGCTCCCAGCTGTGCCGAGTGCCCTGTGCAAGTACGCTCGGCACAGCTGGGAACACCAGAGGAGGGGTCAGATTTCCCAGGTGTGCCGAGCGTACTGGCACAAAACCCTCGGCAAAGGGGCCTTTGCCGACGGCCGCGCTCGGCAAAGCGGTCATCTTTTGTTTTTTTTTTTTTTGCTTCCAAATTGCAACCAAATACATATACCCCGCAAACACACATATATCACCCCGCAAACACACATGCGGCGAAGCACATATCACATATATCACACATCCACAAGTCCACACATCACAATAGTTCACACATCCACAAGTTCACACATCCACACAAGTCCACAAATCCACATAACATCCACAAGTCCATCGAAACAAGTCCATGGTAGATCCACGGGCCTACGGTGATTGCTCGGGCGGCGGGAAGGGTGTGAAAGGCGGCATCCGAGTGACGGGCGAGTGGTGGACTTGATCGCCACTTGGAGCCCGCCGATTAGAACCCGCCGAGAAAGGCTGCACAAAGGAGACAAGATTGCAAGTGTTAGATATCATTAGCCACAAAACCGAGAAAGTCTTTGGTATCATACTCACGGGACTACCGAGAACTTGCGGCGTAGGAGACACACGTGGACCGATCGGAGTGATAGGAGCTAGGAGCCCCGGTGGTAGAGCCATACCACCGACGTCGCCGAGAACCTAGTAAGTTCCTCGAACTTACTCGCCATTGCCTGCCGCCGAGCCCGCTCTGTGCTAGGCTGCTCGCTAGCCGCCGACGTAGACTCCGCTCCTCTCGCTAGCTCGACCTAGAACATTTAACTTAAATGTTTCGGTAATGCAAATCTAAGAATGTGTTTCAACATTAATATACCATGATTAGTGGATAGTGCATACCTCAAGGACATTCAACCGGCCCATCCCCACGCTCGGCCGTGCCCGTATCCGGGGGTCGGACTCCGTCCTCCGTGCCGGACGTCGGAAAGTCTCAAGCCGGAACCGTCGATGATGCCATCGCCAATCCACAACCTCCCGTGCTTCTTTCCTCCACCCAAGGCCATGACTATGTCCGTATCAATGTCATGCTCGCTCGGGTTGTAGTCTTCCCCGTACTTGTGCTTACATGCCTCCGTGTACTCGGCAATGCGGCGGCCGAAAGACGGGTTCTTGTATGCCTCCGCCCGTCGCTCACGCTTGTAGGACACATCGGACGTCGCCTTGGCCTTGTGTGCCATGCACAAGGCATCGAAGTCCGAGCATTCCCTTCCGGGATGTGCCTTTTGCTGCAAGAAAAGCGGGACGAAGATTAGTGTGATGAAACAAGTTTGAGCCTTTGCCGACTTAGAAAGAAAGTCGTACCCATAGCTCCTTGTACTGCGGAAGGCTCCGCCGGCCTTGGTGGTGTGATGGGCCCTCCATCGTCAAACGTCGCTCTCGTGCGGCGTCGTGCGCCCGCTCGGTACTCCTCCGTGAACCACTTGTCCACCTCCATTGCCCACGCGTCGGCCTTGGCGCGGCTCCACCAGGGGACAAACCCGCACATCACGAGGTAATTGATACATGAGAAGATGAAACATAACATAAGTAATATCAAAACATAGCTTCACTTGAAGTACCTCAATAACTGCTCACGGGTCAACATTGTCCTTCTGGCTTCTTCCTTGCTTATCTTTTGACCAAGCACCAACGCGTAGTAGGTTACGACGGCCTGGTGCTTTACCTCGTGATGCATGTCTGTGACACGCTTCTTGCAAGAGTTCTTCAGGCACATGTCCGCTCTCTCCTCTTCTCCATCCTCACATCTGAAGAAGGTCTGCATACAAATACGATGTCAAAATCATTTTGTTAAGATTGAGTGGAACGAATGTGATGTAATGAGAAACTTTGTGATTTGCTAGAGTTACCCAGAACGTCCTCAGCACGCGCTCTGCCGTGTGGGTGAACTCTCGGTCTTCACCCTGGTAGTAGTGGCCCCACGTGTAGGCTGGCTCAGTCCGCCCGTGGTACGTGACAATGCGGGGTAGTGCGCCTACGGAGAAGCCCGACAATGCCTTTAGGCTTGCGGGCGTCGCCACCCGACACAACGAGCCAGTTCCTGCACATGTCGAACAAAATATTAGTGACTCGATAATCAAAATGAAGTTAGGCATCAAAATGAAGTTAGGCATCTAAATTTACTTACATTCGGCCTTGGGGGCGAATGACCGGGCGGTTCCGAGGGGAGCGGGGGCGAGGGAGTCGTGCGGGGCCTCGCAAGTAGACCTTGGCCGCCGTAGCGGCCTCCCCCGAGGAACCCGCACCCGAGGCGCCGTCCTCGGTCTCCGGTGCACCGTCGGTCGGCTCCTCCACCTCGTCGTCGGCCTCCGTCGGCTCGACACCGGCCCCCCCGGCCCTCCCGGTCCTCCTCTCGCGACCCCTCCGCCTCTTCCCCGCCCCCGTGAGGCGGCCGTAAAAGGTGGACAAGGGCACCGACGTCGGCCCTCGTCTACCTCCACCTCGTGGTGCGGTCGTCGTCCTCCGCGACGGCCGCCCGCCATCTTTTTGTCCACCTGTGATCAACATATAAACAAAACATAATTAGTATGACATGCATAATAATAATTAGACATGCATAACAATAATGAAAACACGAATACGAAAGAACATAGTATTACATGTATTAAAAGTAATACGGATCATCGTGGGGATTAGCCGGTATGTCCGTACGCTCGTCATCACTTGTCAAAATTATCCGGATAATGAAGATAATCTCGACGGCTTTAAGTTTCCTTCATGTTCCATGTCCAATCGCTCAAGCATTTGTAAGTCCTTTGGGTCATACACCTCATCTTCATCCTCATTGTGTTCGACCAATTCATTGTCTACTTCCGTTACTATAGGTGTAGTTAGGTCTATCACAAAGCTCCCAATCAGCCCCTCTTCTTGATAGAATTCTCCTTCATATGTGTTTGGGTTTATCAAGTTATAGTCTTCATCGTTGGGGACGGGTAGTTTACCATGTGGCGCGACTTTCGTACAACCTCCCAACCCATAAGGTAATCTTTGCTGCTGGCGGCGTATGGAAGGTAATAAACTTGCACGGCTTGTTGGGCCACAATGTATACATCGGATCTTGGATACACGGAATCCGGTCGAACTTCGACAAGCCCGATGGCCGGGGTCCTTCGAGTACGTTCGGGATCGAACCAATGACATTTGAATATCACGGGTTTAAGATGTGGGGCGCCATAAAATGACGGTTCGTATATTTCCGGGACTCTTCCATGATATTCTTTCCCATCGGTGTCGATCGTAACCACGCCGCTGTTTGTGGTACTTCTATTGGGTCGACTCTCTTCGTAGCTCGTCGTGTGGAAACGAAATCCGTTGACATCATAACCGGTAAATGACCTAACCCTTAGGTCACGGCCACATGCAACAAGACACAACTCACTAGAGATGGACACATCGGTTTGGGCCTTTCTCCGAACCATGAAATGAAATCGGGCCGTTGTTGGCCCGCACCTTGCGAAATAAGATTATCAACTTCGTGTGGCTGCGGCAACCTCGATGCGGTCCCGGAACTCACGGAGGAATTCTTGTTTGTACGGTTCAACCTCCGGCGAGTTGAGCAAGCACATATAGCATGATGCTACGCCACTCTTCATTGGTGAGTTGCTTGGTGGTACATGCACTCGCGCTTCCGAATTGGCCTTGGAAAAGGCGAGTTTGGATTGATTATCCGCGACATTGTAACGAGGGGGGTGATCATGCACGCTAGGAAGGTTCTCTTTATAGTACTTTTCTCGTGAAGTTTGACACCTCCTCCACAATGTATGCCTCGCAACCGAAGCCTCGATTCGGCTTTATTTGTACATTTTTTGCGTACGAGCTTCGAGTTCTCTCAATTGGGTAGCACCAATGGTACCGCACGGAGCCCACCCATGCGTACCTCGTATGGAAGGTGCACAATCATATGCTGCATTGGCAAGAAGAATCCAGGTGGAAAGATTTTCTCCAACTTACATAGTAACACGGGGGCCGCTTTCTCCAACTCTCTACATACGGTCCGAGATATCTCCTTCGCACATAGGCCGGAAGAAATAGCTCAACTCTGCCAAAGCACTTGCCATATATTCTGCGGGACAAAGCCTCGAACCATCGTGGGAAGAAGCCGCTCGATCCATATATGGTAGTCATGACTCTTCATGCCATTTACTCGCATAGTAGTTAAATTTACTCCCCTCTTCACATTATGTGCATACCCATCTGGAAACCTAAGCCCATTCATCCATTTAAGAACTTCCCTCCTTTGTTCAATGGACAATACATAATCGGCCTTGGGTCTTCTCCATTTCTTGCGGCCTTCTGGAGGCCTCATCTCTAGCTTAGGTCTATCACATAGTGTTGCAATGTCCACTCGGCCTTAGGATTATCCTTAGACTTTTCGGTGTCCATCGGTGTGCAAAAAAGTGCCTCGCGATATTCTTCTCGGTGTGCATAACGTCAATGTGATGTGGCACAAGAAGGTCATCATGATAGGGGAGCCGTTGTAAGCCCGATTTATGGCTCCACATATGCTGCTCACCATACCCCACATAACGACCATCTCCTTCATTGGCCACAAGAGCCTCTACACGAGCACGAACCTCGGCACCGGTCGGCATACGCGGTCGAGGTTGTGTCACTACAACACCTTTTCTGAAGTTCTTCTTATCTTGTCTGAATGGATGGTCAAGAGGTAGGAACTGACGATGTTGGTCGAACGATGAATACTTAGCACCCTTCTGCAACCAGATGAACCTCAAACGTTCCTTGCATATTGGGCACGGGAACTTTCCATGAACACACCAGGCTGAGAACAACCCATACGCCAGGAAGTCATGAATAGAGTATTGGTACCAAACATACATCTTGAAGGATGACCTTTCAGCTCGGTCATAAGTCCATACACCTTCCTCCCAAGCACTAATCAATTCATCCCACAAAGGATCCATATACACACCCATATTACTCCCCGGGTGTCCGGGGAATTATTAAGGACATGAATATCGTGTCCCGTTGGAAGGCGACACGGGGGGGGGGGGGGGATTCAAGGGTACAACGAACACGGGCCAACATGTGTAAGGGGCGGTACTCATTCCATAAGGATTGAACCCATCGGTTGCCAGCGCAACACGTACATTACGAGCCTCTGCCGCTTTCTCAGGATGTTGTCCATCAAAGTACTGCCATGCTTCACCATCTGATGGATGTACCATCTTGTCTGGACTATACCGTATGCCATGCTTATGCCATGTCATCCGTTTGGCGCTTTCCTCGGTTGGTAAAGTCGGCTGGATCCTCGGCACAAACGGAAGATACCGTACGATCTTTTGGGCGATATCGATCCGCTTCATCCGACCATCCCCGAGTGGTACCTCTTCGAACCTCGAGGATTTGCACTTTGGACAGTGCGTGGCATCTGCGTGTTCCTTCCTAAAAAGGACACACCCATTCACACGAGCATCTATCTGCTCATACGGCATCTTAAGTGCTTTGAAGAGTGTTGTTGACTCGTACATGGACGTTGGTAGTGAATGGCCCTTTGGAAGCAAGGAGCCAACAACGACCAACAACCTATTGAAGCCTGCTCGACTGATGTTTAACTCGGATTTCACCCCTAATAACCGCCCAATGGCGTCCAATTGCGAAACGGTGGTGTGGTCGTGAAGAGGTATCTTTGCCGAGTCCATCATCTTGTAGAACAACTTTGCCTCCTCCTCCATCGCCTCCTTATCACGGTTGTCATTGAAAAGTGCTTGGTGAGCATCTTCTAACATGTCTACAACCCCCGCATCATCATCACACCCCTCCGGGCGTGGTCTCACCACCTCCTCTCTCATACGATGTGCTTCACCATGGTAGATCCACACGGTATAGTCTTTGGTAAATCCATTGTACGAGAAGATGTCGGCCCATATCCTCCTTGCTAACTCTCCTCTTGTTGTCACATTTTGTGCGGGGACACCAAACTAGCAAATGACCACGAGAATTGGCCCATGCAAATTCCAAGAAACCATTGGTCTTATCCTTCCATTCATCGTCAAAATCACGCTTACTTCTCCGGCCGGTGTACATCCACCGACGGTCCTCCATCCTTTGTCATACGGGAATGCGAACCATAAAATCCATGTACATCGTGATCCTCTTGTCTAATAGGTGAGGATAGGTCCTAATCCCACCCGCGGATCCGTAGATGAGTTAGTTTCCATGCCCCGATCCGATCGAGGCTGAATTTCGGCGACACCTCCCCGTTGTTCTCCGGATACACGTCCGAGTATGGAGATTGTGTATCCGAGAGAACAACGGGAGGTGATGCCAAAACTCGCCTCGGATCGGACCGGGACATGGAAACTAACTCATCTACGGATCCGTGGGGCTGTCCCGAAACCGTGGACAATCCGAAACAGATACGGTCAGAGGTATGCACAGAAATGCATACCTCCAGCCGTATCTCTTTCGGACGGGAGACACCTAACTAGGTTGCGCGATCTACGACCATACGACCAGAAGACGGGTTATTCATACCTAGGGCCTGACGGTGACAAGGCGCCGCAGTGCAGGCAGATCCGCAACGCCAACGAAGAAGATCAAGGTCGTCGAGGTACTCCGGCTTGCCTTCCACTAGCCCATCTCGCGAAAAAAAAGCATGTATATACAACTTAGGTCAAAATTTCGGCAGAGCACCTCCCCCCGCACGGTGAGGTGTCAAAACCTGCAATTAAACATTCGACACGAAGGCCGACAACGAGAGATATGCATTCTAATCGAACTAAACAAGGCGGTGCCAATTCTACCGATAGTTATTCTATCACTAGTGATATATGCATTCTAATCGAACTCAACAAGGCGGTGCTAATTCAACCACTAGTCATTCTACCACTACTCACATTCCTGTTTTGGCTCACCTTGCTCGGGCGGACGACGACGACGGAGGGCGGGCGGGGGGGGCGGCGGGCGGGGGCGGGCGGGGGGAGGGAGGGGGCGGGCGGGGGAGGGGCGGCGGGCGGCGGCGGGCGGGGGAGGGAGTGCGGGTGGGGGGGGCGGGCGGTGGCGGGCGGGGGGGAGGGCGGCGGGCGGCGGCGGGGGCGGGGAGGGAGGGCGGGCGGGGGGGGCGGCGGGCGGTGGCGGGCGGGGGGGAGGGAGGGCGGGCGGGGGAGGGGCGGCGGGTGGCGGCGGGCGGCGAGAGGGAGGGCGGGCGGGGGAGGGGCGGCGGGCGGTGGCGGTGGCGGAGCCGAGGAGGAGCCGGCGGCGGGGGAGGTGGCGGTGGCGGAGGCGAGGAGCACCGGCGGTGACGGGCGGCGGCCGGCGGCGGGCGGCGGCCGGCGGCGGGCGCGTCGGCGGCGGGCGAGCCGGCGGCGGCGGCGCCGGCGGCGGCGGGCGGCCGGCGGGGAGGTGGAGGTGGCGGTGGCGGCGGCGGGGAGGGCGCGGGGCGGGGCGCGATGGATTTGCAAATGGCTAAGTGTTGCGGGGAACCGGGGGGGTAACGGCACGCCTTTGCGCGCGGCCGGATCAAGGGGGGCCGTCGGCAAAGAGTGCCCTCGTCAAGGCCCGCCCCCGTTGACCGCGCTCGGAACCCGGTTGACCGGCCTTTGCCGAGAGCCGGCCCGGCCGTCGGCACACGGGGAGCTGTGCCGGCGGCCCGCCCTCGGCACCGTTCTTTGCCGAGGGCCCCACCGAGCCCTCGGCAAAGAAATAATTTTCTTTTTGTTTTTGCTTTGAGTTTTTTTCTTTGGTAAAGGTACATGACCTAGAGATTGATTTGCAATTTTGGTATGATTTTTGACAAATTTTTACTATATTTTATGTATTTTGGTCTTTGTTTTGAATTTCTATGCATATTTCGAATTTGAGCGCAAGTCATCAAAACGGTGCATGTATGTGACGGGAAAAATGATATTCTTGCTTTTTAGTGTGATTTTAGTCCTAATGCGGGCCCACGTGCCAAAATTCGAACATCTTAGGGCGGATCGCATGTCCACTCACTTTCCGCGAATCGTTTTCAAATTATATAAAATGGAAATATAGTCGAAAAATCACGAAATGTGACGAGTGGTCGTTATATCACATGTGTAGTCAGTGGTAAAAACCTGGAATGATTTCGTGCATGTTTCCGTTCACCTTAGCACAAACCTGGAGATGTCCTTAGCACAAACCTGGAGATGTCCTTAGCACAAACCTGGACAATGTCTAGGAGATGTACCAGGTTTGTGCTCAAGTGAACGGAAACATGCACGAAATCATTCCAGGTTTTTACCACTGACTACACATGTGATATAACGACCACTCGTCACATTTCGTGATTTTTCGACTATATTTCCATTTTATATAATTTGAAAACGATTCGCGGGAAAGTGAGTGGACATGCGATCCGCCCTAAGATGTTCGAATTTTGGCACGTGGGCCTAGATTAGGACTAAACTCACACTAAAAAGCAAGAATATCATTTTTCCCGTCACATACATGCACTGTTTTGATGACTTGCTGTTCAAATTCGAAATATGCAGAGAAATTCAAAACAAATACCAAAATACATAAAATATAGTAAAAATTTGTCAAAAATCATACCAAAATTGCAAATCAATCTCTAGGTCATGTACCTTCACCAAAGAAAAAAACTCAAAGCAAAAACAAAAAGAAAAATATTTCTTTGCCGAGGGCCTGGTGGGGCCCTCGGCAAAGAACGGTGTGCGAGGGCGGGCCGTCGGCACGGCTCCGTGTGCCGACGGCCGGCCGGGCTCTCGGCAAAGGCCGGTCAAGCGGGTTCCGAGCGCGGTCAACGGGGGCGGGTCTTTGACGAGGGCACTCTTTGCCGACGGCCCCCTTGATCCGGCCGTCGGCACGGTGTGCAACGATCAAATGTAACGGCCGTCCGTTCTTCTCCGACGGGCGCTTATGTGCCGAGAGCTAGCCCTCGGCAAAAAAACCGTCTTGCCGAGGGTCGTGAGGTGCCGACGGTCCGGCCGTCGGCAAAGGTGGTTGTGCCGTGAGTCAACCTGTGCCGACGGCGGCTCTCGGCACAGATCAACTCTGCCGAGTGCCCGACAAAAGGCCCTCGGCAAAGCCGTATACGCTCGGCAAAGCCTGAGTTTCCCGTAGTGATGCATGATCAGGGTCGCGGTCCTGACAGCCTGAAGCGAAATAGATAGAAGAGACCATAATATTATATTTTTTATAAAGACAAGTTTATTAACCCTACACAATTACACTATGGTGTTCCCGTATACTCCCTCCGTCCCGTAAAAAATGCAATCCCAGAATTTGAAAAAAATCCCACAAAGAGTGCAATCCTAAAAAATATATCTAATTACTTGCCTAATTAAGTAATCAGATCTGGTCTGCATGTCAAAACTTAGCTTACTGCATGTGGCTAAAAAATAGGGGCACTAGAGTCTTTTCGTGCCACCACTAATTTGTCTTAGAAAAACTAGAATTGCACTTTTTATGGGACGGAGGGAGTATTACATATATGAGAGATCTTTTTTCCTCTATGTTAGGTTTTTATTCTTTGTAAAAATTGTGATGTGTGCAATGGGGGCGTGTATACAATCCCAAACAGAACCAAATATTGATTACTTGGGAAATTTTTATACATTTTGAATTTGATTGCTATGAGAAGAGAGTACTGAATTAAATTTTAATATTGTTGGATTTTATAGATAATCAGTTTGGACAAAAAAGTTATTTTGACTTTGATAATTATTATAATAAAAAATTTTATATAATAAAAGAATACAAGTGATTGCTTTCTTGAAGGCCCAAATCTGTGTTATGCCATGGTCCATATTGTTACTATCTATATAATCACGATACACCACTTTATTCTAATATGCCACTATATAAAACCGAATTGTAAATGTAGGTAGCTGTAAAATTGTTTTTTGAGGTTAATATAAGAGAAACTGGCCAAAGGTATTGCATTTTTGGAAAGATTAGTGCAATATATTAGCTTTACTTCACTAGCGTTCAAATGAAACAATGACTGGTCACTATGGCCTATCGGTGAACCAGAAAACCTGAAAACCACTAACTTGCAAGGGTGGGTGAGAATGTTGGGACCTGAGGATGCGCAAGGGTGGTTTAGCTGCACTTGTAGGCTTTTAGCTACCAATGGAGAACTAATCAGTCAGGGACCTCCATAACCATGCAGCTTGTGCAGCCACCCCGTTTGCTTGGCCCTAGTTGTAGGCTTCCAACTGCATGTGCAGGATTAGTTGATTTCAGACTCTAGGTCATGCAATTCCATCAAGCTTTGAGGATGCTACACACATGGACCACAGCCAGTGAGTTGTCTCTATAAATGGTAGAAAAATGCACCTGGATGCATATATAGTCATATACTCACATCTAAGTGGGCGCTGACGTTTGTCAATGAGCGTGTTAATTCTTCTCCACCAAAACACAATTGGATATTTTGAAGTGCTGAGTTAAGAACCTATTAATTGTTGGGGTTTCTGTGCAAGTCCCCATCTTGCAAGTTGCATGCTCTTTCATTGTTGATCAATACAAACGGGTTTTGGTATGGTACTCACAAATAAATGTGGATCACAGATTTAAAGACATATTACCTTCTAGGAGGTAATAAATTAAGTATTTATTATACTCATTTAAAATACAAATTATATGTATTAGATCTAACTTTCATGTGTCATTTTATTGGATCTACAATTTTTATATTTCTTAATCCTCAAGAGAGACACTTTAGGTATTATACATTTAAATTTTGCAGACTACAGGTATCATGTATAACATATCGAAGCGTAACGCCATTCGTATTTTCAATATGACAAGTTTGGAATTTATTTGAACTTCAAATGCATATGGATTTTTAATTATCATATAGCTAGCTAGATCTGTTTCAAGTGTTGTTTACTATTTAAGTTGCCTCTGGTTGCTTACGCTTTGCCTACATCATCATATTGGCCGCAGATCTAGCCGATCTGTTCTGCCCCGTATCGGCTGCATAACTGTTACGATTTTATTGGAAAATACATCGGCTCTCCATCTGATTAACGTTGTTCTAGATTTTCCATTGTCAATCAACAGGTCAGATTGACTGGCACACCTCGCTACAGACCGGGAGTCACGTGTGTCGCGCGCAAGGGTGACGTCCTATTTTTGCGTCAACAGGAGGTGACAAATTGCAGGACCCAGAGAGATTAGTGCCGTGTGTCGGAGAGGAGCACCCATAGTGAATAATTCCCTAGGAATGTAGGCTTCGGCTAAACCCCATCAACTAATATTGTGCCTCTAGTATTGTCTGGTTCTCACATACGTCACTCGGTAGATCACTCGTTGCTTCCATGTGAGATTATATTAAAATAGACTGCACCACATCTGATGCACTTGTGCTTGAGTGCCCTTTGATTGAACGGCTATCAGTACATCAGCTTCCAGCTAACACATGTAACAAAAATTTGTGGACACTAATCTTACCTGGAGTCAGCCCGGCTTTTGGATGAGTTTCTTGATAATAGTCAGAGAGCTTGTCCTGTCATGTTCTGATCTATCCTTGTTAGTTGGTTTTTGTGGGTTCATTTATAGGCGTGGGAGGTCTATATTCAACAGTGATAAAAGTCATGCACCAAACTCCTTCAAGATGATTTGTAGGCGTGGTAGATTATGCTGTGATAAAAGTCATGCCCCAGTTCTAAAAGCTGATATGAATTCTATAGCAAGTACATTCTCAATAAGCCTGCAGTACCAATCTTCTACAAGCAGGCAACAATAGTTTATGGGTCCAGATGATTGATCGCGTGTTGTTTTTAAAAAATAGCTGGATTGCAATGACCAATTAAAATTCAAAACATCGTCATAATATTTACTTATTAGATTTTATCTCGTCCCTAATCTCATGTAGACTTTGGGCATAAATTGGCAAGGTTGAATTTGAGATGTCCATGACTTAATACTACTTGCTGGATAAGGTGGCCTTGATACATGACTAAAACTAATAGTAATTATGCTTCCATTATGTTTGATGCACTACTTCTCAAAACTTGTTTACATGGAGTTTACTTGTTTTTTTTTTGGAACACACTGTTCTGTAACATTGTTGTGCTACCTGGGAAGTTGATGACTAGAGCATAGCGTTCTCCTCCGTACATATATAACTGTAAACATATATCTCATGGAACGCTAGCGGCAAAGTGTATTGTTGTGACTATAGGTTTTCAGTTATGATAAGTTTATTAGCTAGGCAGAATCAAGGACATTATCCATCTTATTAGATCACTTCACGTACTACTATCCCACCATTTCACATCCGCAGATGTTTTTTCGAAAGCTCGGAGTGAAGCTTTGTGAATTTTAATATAACAGAGTGAAGTAAGTGCAACCCGCAAAAAAAAAGAAGAAGAGTGAGGTAAGTGCAGTAATAGGCTTCTACCAATCATGAATAATGTCAGGTTTCCTTGCAGAAAAGCCATTCGACTAGGCTTAAAGCCACGAGCTGGATCTTCATTGCAAGCAGTCGTGATGTATATATATTTCTACTTTTTTTCCACTCAGCATCAACAGCTGAGTTGTAAGAAACGTAGACTAGAGTTCCCTGTCTCCTTTTCCTACTGGACATACACCCATGTCCGTCTTCAGTCCTAGCTAGAATTATGACGAGCTTCTCTCCCCTTTTGGATGCCCTGCACCACCTTGAGCAGTTGTGATCCTTATTGGATGGTTTCTCTCTGTCCATCTGTAGGCGTCGTAGATTACAGTAAATGATAAATGTCATGCACGGATGCACCATACTTCTAAAAGCTGAAATATATATTCTACAGTAACTGCATTGGCAATAGGCCGGCTAGAAAATATGCTACCAGGACAGTGTTAATTTATTCGTTGAGAATTTGAGATTATTTCTTGCATGTCGGTAGTATTCTAATACCTGAAACTAAGATGATTAATGCCAAATAATAAAGCAAAATCTTAGTCATTTGTATTTAGCATTCCCTGCTAGCCTGTAGGAAATGAACCAGTGGATATCGTCTGGTTGTTTTAATTTATATATGGGGCTTAGAGCAAGGTATAATTTTTTTAACACATCATATTTAGCTATATAAATAGCTAAGATTGAATTAACATTGTAATTGTTGAGTGAGAACTGCGAAATTGTAATACATATTCTGCACAAAAAAAGTTGTAGCACATGAAGCAAATAAAGGTGTACGATATACGTCAGGAAAAAAAATGCATAATAGTTTGAAACTAGTGCCTAAAATACATAACCAAGGGCAGCACTAGTAATCGTTATGCCTGCTGTGACAATGCCGCAATGTTAGCTGTATTAAAGAAATGGGCATCATAATACTTCAGCTGGGCATATCAACAAGCAACGTGATCATCTTCCTATGTATTTTTTTGCTAGAGGCATCAGACAGCAATCGCGGGCCGTCACGGTCAGACGGCCTCCTGCAAAGACGAAAGCGTGCATCTCTCATTGTGCTGGTCGTGCATCTAAGCGTCCCGGCGACGGAAAGCCAGCCGTGCCTGTTCCTAGTAGCCTGCTGCTGTCCCATCTCATTCCCGAGATTGAATTTCTCAGATGCCTCCAATGCCCACAACATTTTCTAAGGAAACCAAACTGCTTGGTTTCAAGATTTACCACTTGGCCAAGGCTCATATATACTATTAATATATAGTGTCCTCATGTTGTTGCCACAACCTGTATGTTGTTTGGCCTGCAGGAGCCTTGCAAGAGTAAGCCTGATACTAAGTCTGTTTTCATTGAGCTTAATTGGATGTCACCATGCTATCATGAAACTAATTTTATGACGCATAAATATATGCAGTGCATTATATCTATACATTTTTTATGCAGATGTAAAACATCCCATAAAAATTAAAGTGGGACAAATGATCTTTCAATCCAACAACTAGTCACCTTCACGCTAAAGAAGAGTCTAAAATTTACATGCATAATAAGAGTACTTTCATCTGCATAGCAGATGTAATTAGTCTAATTACTATGTCGGGAACATATTACGTGGAAACCATGACCTTCGTGAAAACTCATGCAAACCACGACTAAAAAATCGTCAAAATTTACCAAAAAAATTCACAAATACAGATGATATGATGATACTCAACCTTGTAAAATATACTCCCTCCGTCCTCATTTATAAGGCGCACACGTAAAACGAGAGTCAAACTTTATCTTCTTTGACGAATGAATTACCCATCAATTTTTTCGTTTTGTCATGTAAATTTGACACGGTTAGATTTGTAATCAAATGTACTTTCCAATAAGTATAAATTCATAACCATAACTAATGTAATATAAAAGAAATGAGTAGTCAAAGTATGGTTTAGAAGATTGTGCCATGTTAGCTCACGCCTTATAAATGAGAACAGAGGGAGTATTGTCCAAACTCGACTTTATTTTTGAGATATAAAAATATTTTTATATCTCACAAATCAAGTAAAGTTTGGACAAAATATTTATAAGGTTGTGTATCATCATATCATCTACATTTGTGATTTTGTTCGGTGAATTTAGAAGATTTATTTTTTTTCCATGGTTTGCACGGATTTTCACGAATGTTGTAGTTTCCACCTCATATGTTCCCATGCTACTACGTCAATCCTCTTTTCTTTTCTTTTTGGGAGGCAAATGCCAGTCTGCTTTTCTGATAAACAATTGGAATTGTAGAACATAGAAAATTGCTCGCTTACATTATCCCACAACATAAAGAGATTAATAATCGTAGAAACTAATAACTGAGAACACATGGGAATAAAGTGAAGGCTATGGAGCATGTCATAGTGATTCTTCTGCATTGGAGAAGAGCAGATAGCATCTTCTCGCCAGTCTAGCGTCATTTTTTGGGCCTTGTGGCTGTCGTCAGCAATCCACAATTGAATATATCCTGAGTTGAGTCCACCGACTGGAGCTTGAATTCCTGATATCTGGAAATGTAGCTTTCTCGTAGCCTTATGCACATAAGCAGAATTTTGTCCTGACGTTCCACAAGAAGAATTTTTCAGTAACTTTTAACCAAATGAAAGGTAGGTGCATGGTTAAGCATGATACGGATTAGTTTGCTTTTTACATTACCTCTAGAAACAAGCCTAAAAGTACATAAGCCACTACATATAATGTGGAATATAGTTGAGCAATTGCTATCTCACTGTGGGGAAGGTAAAACATCAAGCATCACATCACCAGATTCATTAGTGAGAAATTACCATAGATTATATGAAGGTTACAAAAGAGTTTCAATGGTAACAACTCATAGATTATATCTTGACAACAAGTCATAGATATATCAGGGTGACAAGTGACATACATCTAACATTGAAATGAGCGTACACAGACACTTGTGATCCTGTTATTCAAATAAGTTGAATCTGTAGAAATCAACCATGGTTTTGGTTGTTGGGGAAATTCCCCAGGCCACCAACCCCATGGGCACGACTAAGCAAGGGATCGTTGACAACTTCAAATCCATCAATGAGAGCAATGCTTGAACTCGGAGCTGCGGAAGCCATAGGATTGGCACTGTGAGAGGATGAACCAATCTCCATACGTGGTTGTGGCCGTGATCCAGGAATTTGCCTTCCTTCCACCATTACCTTATTGACCTTCTCTTTGACAATATCATGTATGTCGTCCAGCTTCTTTTGGAACGCTTGGAGCTCATCTAGACCCAACTCCATGATGTTAGCATTCAACCACTGCATGAAGGGTTCCCCCATTTCCTTCTCAGTTGCCTCTAGCAACCTCTCCTTCCTATTTTTTTCAGACTCCAGTGACTGCTCCAACTCTAAGTACTCCATATTCAGCTTATTGACTGTATCTGCCACTTGGGGATTATCATTGCTAGCACTACCCAAAGCAGGGACATCCGGAGCAGCTGGATTGAGGAATCGGTTTACAACTTCATCAAAGGAGGGATGGCCAAAAGAGAAAGCCCTACCAACGGCTGAAAACACAACAGTGCCAACCACTGCACCACACAGAATAGATAGCTCACTAGCCTTCTTGAACAGGCCTTGGCGGCGCTTTGAGAAGCATACCTGACGTGCTTGATCATTCTCGATGGGCTTGATCTCAATCTTCTGCCTTCCCTTTGATGTCTTACCCTTCACCATCTCCAAGATGTAAAAATGTGGTTTCTTGGCTAAGCCTTAGAAGTGTAGGATGATTTGTTACACCGCCGTCATTTATATAGGCACACACTGGGGATCAAAATGGAAACAAAAATCAGAAAAGATTTTTTAAACGAATGCTATTCTGTGCTGGATTACAGCTAGCTGGATTCCGCGTTCTAAATTAGGTAACGTTGAAGTTTGTTAATGTTTTGAATTACAATGTTCTGGGTACAGACACGGTCTAGCTGGCATTATTGCGACAAAAAATAATGAAATGTGTACTATTTGTGCTGGTTGTAATTCTCCCATAACGAAGAGACCAAAGAATATGAAGTGCCGTAGTTAGTCATGATTTGTGAAGATCCTTTGCAACCATGAGAGAACATCGATTGTAGCATCTGTAGTCGTGAGTTTGAGTTGGTGTTACTTGAATGTTTCATTTTTGCTTCTCTGGTCACTCACATCTCCATATACAGAAACAGAACAATGTTCCTACGGTGACAGATGACAGAAAAGTTGTCAACACACACCTTTCACAGATATACTCGTCGATGCTACAGCTGTAATGGACATGGATGGACTGTATCTCATCTTACTCTGGACTACTTGTATAACAGCTTGCAGAACAGCCAATGCGTCTTACACAGAACTTGTTGTCTTTGAAAGCATGTTAATATTGTACAGCACTACAATATGGTCTCCATATCAGCAGCATTTAATTGTGATTACCATTACGAGCATATATACTTTATGACTCATTCGAGGGTAGTGAATTAATATACAGCTTGCAAGGCCAGTTTTCATGTGCCAGGCTGTCTAATGGGAAGCAATGATTATGATTGACTAGAAAGTCGGGTGGCAAATTTGAATTTATGATGGCAAAAAAATAATAAAAATGGTCACGTGAAAAGTTCTTTAAAAATTTGTAAGCATGTCATTTTATCGATATTATTATGTTTATTTGCTGCAAAAATATGCAATAATGCATTTTGTTCATAACAGAGAGAGCAAGCACTATTTTCTTTCACCAAAGAGTAACGAAATGAATGGTTTTAGTTGCAGGTTATCAGTAAAGAAAATAAGATAATGAAAATTCACTGTTGTTCACATGAAAATCTCTTTTCAATATCCGGTGGTGCATGTCACTAATTGAAAGCAAATTTTCTCTGGAAGTTCAACCGTACATGGTAGAGCTAGCATAACATTTGAAACCAATTTCAACTTTGGAAGCTGAACCGAAGGCAATTAGAGCATAGAATTTCATCTTGTCAACTCCTTCAAAGCCAATTTTATTCTACTACTTGTTGTTCTGCCTGGGAAGTAGATGATTAGAACGTAGCTAGCATCTCATCCGTACATACAGTCATACATGCATGTACCACTTGAACAAACTGCCTGGCACCTTAAGTCTATCATTGTGTGACTTATGTAACCAAGGGATTTCAGTAATGATGATGTTCAGTACATGACCCAACTGTGCATTGATCAAATTCGTAATTAAGTGATACGACTACTATTTCCTGTGCTGCCTTAAGAGTCTAATTTTCTCATTGCGCATAATGGCTTAAGAGTTAACAGTAATATGACAAGGTTATTAATAGATACATGGGTGGGGTGTGGACAGTCGCAACCCGATTCATCTGACTGCAAGCTTTTGTTAAACAAATTGTGAGTGCTGCTAACCAGCCGGACAGAGATGAAAGTTTTTTGTTATATATCTAGAGTGCTGAGTGCTATGACCGGCATGACAGATGCAGAAGGAAGGAACACAGCGAGGACGCGCAAGTAGCGAGAGGAAGGAAACGATCACCCGCTGTAGTTGAGGTGAACCGGATGTTTTGCCGTGAGCCGGCCTCTAGCTCACAGAAAATAGCCTATTTCGCTGTGAGTGCTTCTTTGACCGACGGGAAAAAGGCTCTTTTCTCATCTCAAAGCACCTTCAAAGCTTTTCCATGCAAATTTTTTATCTTTCATACCTTAAACTTTTCTACTATCCATATGTGACATGAAGTACTCCATGTTAAAATTTGACACATGTTTGCATTTGTTTAATATATTTAACTAATTAATTGCATTTCAGAATAAAGTCAAGTTTTAACTGCATCCGATTCAAATGATAGAAGAAAATAAGTGAAAAATAATATTCATGTTATTTAGATGAATTTAAGACCATATCCATAAAAATTAAAATAAATTTCCAATATCTTGTCTAGGAAACACGATCAAAGACCCGCGTTCGAATGATTTGAAAATTCTAAAAAATGCAAATGAAGTCCGGAAAATATGAAATTTGTCTATTTCAAATGATATCATACACGGAGGTTGTGGTAAAAAAATTAAATGTGTTTCACAATTTAACAAAGTGAGGTTCAAATTGGAATTTGAATTCAATATTTTTTCTACTGTCCACAAACAACATGAGCTACTCAATGTAAAAATGTTGTACATTTTTGCATTTCTTTACTATATCTAACTGATTAATTGTATTTCAAGCATTTTTTTGAATAAAGTCAAATCCGAACTGTAACTGATTCTAATAATAGAAGAAAATAAGTGGAAACACGATGAAAGACCCTGTTCGAATGATTTGAAGATTCTATAAAATACAAATGAAGTCTGAAAATTATGAAATTTGTAAATATATCATGATATCATACACAGAGGCTGTGGTAAAAAAAGTAAATGTGTTTCGCATATTTTGTCATACAAACCGAACATCTCCGAAGAAGTTTCATACAGTTACGAAGAAAATGACTAGATTTGTAGGAAAAGTGATGTTCAAGTTGGAATTTGATTCAAAAATTTTCTACTCTCAACAAACAACATATGCAACTTCATAGTAAAATTTGGTAATTTTTTGTAGTGATATTTGACTAATTGAATACATTTGATGTATTTTTTAAAAAATATTGTTTCATGGGCCTAAACATGGGGTCACGACAAACCGTAATTGGACCCGTCGTCCCATGAAAGCTACCAGCCTAGCCCACCCAAAACCCTAGCCTATATATACAACCCCTCCCCCTCCCCCCTCCCTCTTCCTTCCCCGATCCGCCGCCCCATCTCTCTCTGCCTCCCCTTCGATCTGCCTCCGCCTCGTCCTCCCTCCTTGCAGGCACCCCATCTCCCTCTTCCTCCCCCGATCCGCCGCCTCCTCCTCCCTCTCCCCCTCTCGCGGCTCCTTTCATCCCCCCTCCGCTCTCCCCTCACCGGAATAGGTTGTCTGGTGAAAATGTGTTCATATCATTTTGATGTGGGTCCAGGCAGTCTAGTGGAAATCTTGATGATGATTGACTAGAAAGTCAGGTGGCAAATTCGAGTTATATGATGAAAAACAATAAAAAATGTTCACGTGAAAGCTCTTTAGAAATTTGTAAACATGTCATTTTTATTGATATTATTTTGCTTGTTTGTTGTAAACTATGATTTTTTTCATAACAGAGAGCAAGCACTATGTTTCCCCACAAAGAGTAAAGACATGAATGATTTTAGGTGCAGGCTATCAGGCAAGAAAATAATATAAGATAATGACAACGTGCTGTTTGCTACTTGAAAGCCAATTTTCTCTTTGATTTCTTATCAACTTTTGTTTAGTAATGAACTGATGGTACATGATTAGTAGCATATCATCTTATCAACTCCTTGAAAGCCAAATTTATTCTATAACACTGGTTTTTTATATATTTTTAAAACCACATTCTTCTGTATACCAGTGTTGTGTTTCCTGGGAAGTGGATGATTAAAGCATACATCTCATCTAATCAACTCCTTCAAAGCCAATTTTACTCTATAACATTGGTTTTTTTAACACGTTCTACTCATTGTTGTACACATTTTTTAACAGCATATCATCTGTTATGTGAACGAACTGTCTGGGAAGTAGATTAGGCAAACATATCATGTAGCACCTGAACAAACTGCCTGGCCCAAGAGATTTCAGTTATGATGATAATACCAACCGGGACTAGGGGGCCTTTAGTCTCGGTTGGTAATACCAACCGGGACTAGGGGGCACACCAGCGTCAAAAAAGTCAATTTTTTTTTGAAAATCCCCGGGAGGCCCTCACACACGCGCACGTCACGCGATTTTCAGCCTCGCGCCTTGCTTCCTCACCATCTCACCTACACAGCACATTTGATTGAGTAGAGGATGCTATCTTCTTATAGTGACTCGTGGGAGACCCTTTAGTCCCGGTTGGTGACACGACCTGTGACAATAGACCCTCTTTAGTCCCGGTTGATAACACGACCTGTGACAAAAGGGTCACCCCTTTAGCCTAGGTTCGTGTTACGAACCGAGACTAATGGCGAGACTAAAGGGGGGTGACCTTTTTGTCACGTTTCGTAACAGGAACCTAGACTAGGGGGGCTTTTGTCACGGGTCGTATTATCAACCGGAACTAAAGGGAGTGAGCACTCATGGCATTAGTGGTCACATCGACGAAAAGCCTTTAGTCCCGACTCTAAAGTTGAACTGAGAGTAAAGGCCTGAACCAAAGCCTCGCTCTCCACCGGTGTGTGAGGTCATAGGCTCTAAGATAGTGTCGTCAGTTTATTCTCAGAAAAGTGTTATGCCACTATTTTAGAAAAAATGATATGCCAGTTATGTTGCATGTTTTAGGACATGAAGGTTCCGTGGACACAATCGCACTTAGATACTCGCAAGTACTGCATGCCAAGCTACGAGCAAACTTAGCATGCCCCTTCCTCTAAAACCTTGGCATCCATATGCATGATCAGGGTAGCCTGAAGCGAAATAGATAGAAGAGACCATAATATTATATTTTTTATAAAGACAAGTTTATTAACCCTAGACAATTACACAGTGGTGTTCCCATATACTCCCCGCGTCCCGTAAAGAATGCAATCCCCCAGAATTTGAAAAAAATCCCACAAAGAGTGCAATCCTAAAAAATATATCTAATTACTTGCCTAATTGAGTAATCAGATGTGGTCTGCATGTCAAAACTTAGCTTACTGCATGTGGCTAAAAAATAGGGGCACTAGAGTCTTTTGGTGCCACCACTAATGTGTCTTAGAAAAACTAGAATTGAACTTTTTATGAGAAGGAGGGAGTATTACATATATGAGAGTTCTTTTTTCCTCTATGTTAGGTTTATATTCTTTGTAAAAATTGTGATGTGTGCAATGGGGGCATGTATACAATCCCAAACAGAACCAAATATTGATTACTTGGGAAATTTTTATACATTTTGAATTTGATTGCTATGAGAAGAGAGTACTTAATTAAAATTTAATATTATTGGATTTTATAGATAATCAGTTTGGACAAAAAAGTTATTTTGCCTTTGATAATCATTATAATAAAAAATTTTATATAATAAAAGAATACAAGTGATTGCTTTCTTGAAGGCCCTAATCTGTGTTATGCCATGGTCCATATTGTTACTATCTATATAATCACGATACACCACTTTATTCTAATATGCCACTATAAAAAACCGAATTGTAAATGTAGGTAGCTGTAAAATTGTTTTTTGAGGTTAATATAAGAGAAACTGGCCAAAGGTATTGCATTTTTGGAAAGATTAGTGCAATATATTAGCTTTACTTCACTAGCGTTCAAATGAAACAATGACTGGTAACTATGGCCTATCGGTGAATCAGAAAACCTGAAAACCACTAAAAAGAAATGAAATCTTGTGTCACAACTAATAAAGAGCAGAAAAAATGAGAATTCGTGCAAGGGTGGGTGAGAATGTTGGGTCCTGAGGATGCGCAAGGGTGGTTTAGCTGCACTTGTAGGCTTTTAGCTACCAATGGAGAACTAATCAGTCAGGGACCTCCATAACCATGCAGCTTGTGCAGCCACCCCGTTTGCTTGGCCCCAGTTGTAGGCTTCCAACTGTGCAGGATTAGTTGATTTCAGACTCTAGGTCATGCAATTCCATCAAGCTTTGAGAACAAGTTTCCAATGCCTCCTTTTCCTATCTGATGATACATAACTCAAATGGATCATGACATATGTTTTTCCATCACTCCTGGAAAACTGATTTGGTTGAGACAATCCGGATGCTACACACATGGACCACAGCCAGTGAGTTGTCTATATAAATGGTAGAAAAATGAACCTGGATGCATATATAGTCACATACTCACATCTAAGTGGGCGCTGACGTTTGTCAATGATCGTGTTAATTATTCTCCACCAAAACACAGTTGGATGTTTTTGAGTGCTGAGTCAAGAACCTATTAATTGTTGGGTTTCTGTGCAAGTCCTGTCAATTAGGATCGTCCTTCTGCTAACATCCCCATCTTGCAAGTTGCATGCTCGTTCATTGTTGATCAATACAAACGGGTTTAGGCACGATGGGCGCCACCCTGCGAACACGAAGGCGAGGGAGTTAGGCCCTAACCGACTAAAAAAACACGACTAAGGGGAAGTAAGTGCCTACCTCAGGGTGGAAAACCCTCACTTCCTTTTCCTCGGGGGCTCGGCTGACGTTGTTGCCGCCACCGGTGTGGTCGCCGCCGCACCCCCGGCCGTCTCCGCGGCGCGCGCCGGTGCCTCCGCGGTGCGCGTCGCCTCTCTCGTAGGTTGCCCGGCGGCGGGCGCTCCTGCACCCGCCCCAGACGCCATCTCTTCCGCTGCCTCTGCGGCTCTGGGCGAGGGGGGCTAAGGCTCCCACCTCTCGGGGGGAGCCCGGCCCCCGTCGCTTTCCTCCTCCTCCTCCTCGTCGGACTACGAGTAATCCGGGGTCCCGGGGGAGGAGAGCCCCTGCTCTCACGCAGCCGGAACTCCTCGCTCCTCTGCTCTCGGCACTCCCGGCGCCGGATGCTCCGCTCCTTCTTGCGCGCCGCCCGCTCCTACTTTCGCCGCCGCGCCGCGCGCGCGCGTGCTCGGGCTCGGGGCGTGGGCGGGTCGGACCGCGCGGCGTTTACGGCCCTTATCTGCGAAGAACAGGCAAGGCCTCAAAACACGCCGATGTCCCGCGAACCGGCAGAACAAGGGGAGGCGGAAGTCCACTCACCAATGGGCCGACTGGGAGCATGGTAAACGCCCAGAGGGCTGCGTCGTCGCTCCGGGCAGCCCTGAGGTCGATGGCGCGCCGCGCCTGTGTGGCCGCGTACTACCGCGGGAGGAGGTCCGGCATCAACCGCGACTCCGCCAACGTGATGGGGTCCGCGTCCTCGTGCATCTCGAAGATGCGGAGCGGCCTCTCCATCAGGGGAATGATTCGCCGGTGATGGAGATTCGCGAGGACGCACCCCACGGTCAATCCGTCGTCCGCCAGGGCCTTCAACGCGGCCAGGAGCGAATCCAGCCACGCCTGGTGTGAAGACCGGGACACCCCGTGGTGCGAGTCAACCATCTCCATCAGCACCTTGCCAGAGTAGGGGGGGAGGCCGGCGCCGTCATTACGGAGGTAGAACCACCCCCGCTCCCACTCCGCGTTGTTGGATGTCATCGTATAGGGGATGTAGAGCTCCCTGCGCGTGTTCCGCAACGCGATCGTCATGCCGCCGGCTCGCACCGCGCGGCGGATCTTCGGCTCCGGCGTAGCGAGCGTGTGCAGTTCCGCGCGGAAGAGATGAACCCAGAGATCCCAGTTCACTGGGATCCCCAGGAAGCCCTCGCACACGCCGACGAACGTCGCTGCCTGCGAAATCGCGTTCGGCGTGAAGTTGTGGAACTCCATGCCGTAGTGGTAGCACAACGCGCACATGAAGCGACTCGCTGGCGCCGTGAAGCCACGCTCGTGGAAGCGGATGAAGCTGACGGTGTAGCCGAACGGCGGGTTGGGCTCTCGGTCCCTTGCCGGCGGTTCGATCCACGCCGCGGGACGCCCATCCTCATTCACCGCAAGCTGGCCGGCGGTCACCAGCTCGCTCAGGGCAAGCCTCGTCGCCGTCGAGCGCGGCCATGGCAGCGGATCAACGATGGTGATGGGCTGAGGAGGAGCCATGCGGATTGGCGAAGAAGCATGGAACGCGAAGCAAGTTTTGTGCGACGGCGAAGGAGCAAGCGCAGCTCTGGGACAGAAGCGGAAGGGGCGAGGACGGCAGACGCTAAGTGTGGAGGTAAAGATTCGCCTCGCCTTTCCCCTTGGATTTATAGATCCACGGAGCTACGCTCCCCGGAACGCATGCCTTGTGTGCATTAACTGCAGGTAAACACCTCGATCACTGACGGGCGGGGCCCACCACGACCGAGGCGGCCGGGCGCACACACACGCACTATCATTACGGCACGGCAACCGAAGAGCCGCGGCGGGCAGTCACGTCCGCCCGCCCACGTCGCCCACTACGCGCGCGGCCGCGGCTCCTGATAAGGCGCGCCCGCGGCGCAGGACTGTGGCCGCGACTGTGGGCATTAAATGGCCCGGTCCCTTACCAAGTAAGTATGACCCTCGAACAGAACCAAATATTGATTACTTGGGAAATTTTTATACATTTTGAATTTGATTGCTATGAGAAGAGAGTACTTAATTAAATTTTAATATTATTGGATTTTATAGATAATCAGTTTGGACAAAAAAGTTATTTTGCCTTTGATAATCATTATAATAAAAAATTTTATATAATAAAAGAATACAAGTGATTGCTTTCTTGAAGGCCATAATCTGTGTTATGCCATGGTCCATATTGTTACTATCTATATAATCACGATACACCACTTTATTCTAATATGCCACTATAAAAAGCCGAATTGTAAATGTAGGTAGCTGTAAAATTGTTTTTTGAGGTTAATATAAGAGAAACTGGCCAAAGGTATTGCATTTTTGGAAAGATTAGTGCAATATATTAGCTTTACTTCACTAGCGTTCAAATGAAACAATGATTGGTAACTATGGCCTATCGGTGAACTAGAAAACCTGAAAACCACTAAAAAGAAATGAAATCTTGCGTCACAACTAATAAAGAGCAGAAAAAATGAGAATTCGTGCAAGGGTGGGTGAGAATGTTGGGTCCTGAGGATGCGCAAGGGTGGTTTAGCTGCACTTGTAGGCTTTTAGCTACCAATGGAGAACTAATCAGTTAGGGACCTCCATAACCGTGCAGCTTGTGCAGCCACCCCGTTTGCTTGGCCCCAGTTGTAGGCTTCCAACTGTACTGTGCAGGATTAGTTGATTTCAGACTCTAGGTCATGCAATTCCATCAAGCTTTGAGAACAAGTTTCCAATGCCTCTTTTTCCTATCTGATGATACATAACTCAAATGGATCATGACATATGTTTTTCCATCACTCCTGGAAAACTGATTTGGTTGAGACAATCCAGATGCTACACACATATGGACCACAGCCAGTGAGTTGTCTATATAAATGGTAGAAAAATGCACCTTAGTCATATACTCACATCTAAGTGGGCGCTGACGTTTGTCAATGAGCGTGTTAATTCTTCTCCACCAAAACACAGTTGGATGTTTTGGAGTGCTGAGTCAAGAACCTATTAATTGTTGGGGTTTCTGTGCAAGTCCTGTCAATTAGGATCGTCCTTCTGCTAACATCCCCATCTTGCAAGTTGCATGCTCTTTCATTGTTGATCAATACAAACGGGTTTTTGTATGGTACTCACAAATAAATGTGGATCACAGATTTAAAGACATATTACCTTCTAGGAGGTAATAAATTAAGTATTTATTATACTCATTTAAAATCCAAATTATATGTATTGGATCTAACTTTCATGTGTCATTTTATTGGACCTAGAAATTTTATATTTCTTAATCCTCAAGAGAGACACTTTAGGTATTATACATTTAAATTTTGCAGACTACAGGTATCATGTATAACATATGGAAGCGTAACGCCATTCGTATTTTCAATATGACAAGTTTGGAATTTATTTGAACTTCAAATGCATATGGATTTTCAATATTTGTTAACACCAAACAGGAAGATGAAAAGTTTATGATGGCATGCATATATGCATGCACAGATATATTATTTTCAAGCACGCATGAGTATATGACCCGAACTTGAGGAGATAATGGCCCAGAGATATTTTTTCCTTATTTTCTATTTTTTTGTTATAATCCACAATCTGATATTCAACCCAGATTTCTCTCATATATCTCTCATAGCCACTACTGGAATGTGCTTGCTCCGAGGGTTAGTAGTGAGTGTTAAGGAAACTTGGAGTACACCGCCGTATATACAATAGTGATTGTTGATCATGACTGTTTTGACTTGGTTCATTTGTATATGCAATGAGTTCATTTTTAACGGGAAGGATGCAATGATGTTGATGAAATTAATTTTCTGTTGCGTGAAAAATGTCAAAGGAAAAAAAAACTGTCATTATTAGTCAAAGAACTACTCACCTTAACAGCTATAGCAGATCCTAAAATTGAAATGCATCCTGTCTATGTGCATGTATGCAGACATTTTCTTTAAATATGCACAAAACGTTACTAATGTGCTCACAACTCTTACACAATGGACTTCTTTGTGGTGTGTTAATTACATACGAAAGCTCAAATGTTTATTACGTTCACGCGAGTCATTGTCCATGTTTTGGACAAACTTAAATCCAGCCTAGCCTAGTGGTTACAAGAGCCCCGATAGCATCTCAGGTCCTGGGTTCGACTTCCCATGAGAGAAAATTTTTTAGGATTTAATGGTGTTTGTGCTTTCAGTGATAGTCGACGGTCCTGTCGACCCTGTGGTGATTTTGTCAATCTTGAGGTAGGGTTCGAAATTGCTCATAGGGGTAGGGTTTGCGCGTGTGTGTTCATAGCGATGAGTGTGCGTGTGTTGTGAGTATCTCCGTTGTACTGTGTACTTCGCAAAAAAAATCTGAAACCAAAACCAAATGGCGTGCTTTTTTGCAACAAAAGACTATCCAGACAGAATTAAGGGGCATGCGTGGTGAAGGAGCCATTGACAACAGCAGTCCAGACAGAAGGGAAATCGGTCACATCTACATTGTTGTGCATGCAAATGCTTGGTACCATGAGATTAATTAAAGGAGAAAAAGCTAGTACATGCATGCAGATGCAATTAAAGAAAGAATAGATGGCATAGGAGAGAAGGAAAAGGCCAGCATATCCGCGTACAGTTGATGGAAGGAATCCAAATTAATCACGTATGTTCAGGTGATCGGTTCGTCAGTAGAACACAATAGAGTTTAATTAGCAAAGGAAAAATAGAGTTCATGTATCTTAATATTTCCTTTGGTCTAGATATTGTGTATTAGGCAAGTATTTTACGAGTCATAGTCCTAGTTAGCCAAGAGTTTGCTCTCTTCTGCGTGAATCGCATGCTAGATCCTAGGTCGAGCAGCCCAATAAATATAAAGGGTATGTGTTCATTGTAAATCATCACACGATCAATATTAAAACCGCCTCTGGGCAAATACCTTTACAGTTCTTGCATCTACTTTACTGTATCTACTTTTCGTCGACTTCGCCTTCGTACCTTTTTCTTCTTCACGAGTTCTCGCAAACTCGTCGGGCTGCATCACTTCGATCTCCATCTGCTAGTGAGTTCTGCTTTACCAAGTAATATCTAGGCTTTAACCTCCAGGCGTATTGCTGTGGTTTCGTCTATTTATTCACAAGTTATTGATATCAGCTAAGATTAGCAAGTTTTATCTTAATTCTTGTTACTTTAGCTTTTATCACAATTTTCCTGCTTGAGATTGCTTTCTGTCGACTTTATCGCATTATCATTATTATTTTAATTATCATATAGCCGGCTAGATCTGTTTCAAGTGTTGTTTACTGTTTAAGTTGCCTCTGGTAGCTTACGCTTTGCCTACATCATCATATTGGCCGCTGATCTAGCCGATCTGTTCTGCCCGTATCGGCTGCATAACTGTTACGATTTTATTGGAAAATACATCGGCTCTCCATCTGATTAACATTGTTCTAGATTTTCCATTGTCAATCAACAGGTCAGATTGACTAATACACCTCGCTACAGACCGGGAGTCACGTGTGTCGCGCGCAAGGGCGACGTCCTATTTTTGCGTCAACAGGAGGTGGCAAATTGCAGGACCCAGAGAGATTAGTGCCGTGTGTCGGAGAGGAGCACCCATAGTGAATAATGCCCTAGGAATGTAGGCTTCGGCTAAACCTCATCAACTAATGTTGTGCCTCTAGTATTGTCTGGTTCTCACATACGTCACTCGGTAGAGCACTCGTTGCTTCCATGTGAGATTATATTAAAATAGACTGCACCACATCTGATGCACTTGTGCTTGAGTGCCCTTTGATTGAACGGCTATCAGTACATCAGCTTCCAGCTAACACATGTAACAAAAATTTGTGGACACTAATCTTACCTGGAGTCAGCCCGGCTTTTGGATGAGTTTCTTGATAATAGTCAGAGAGCTTGTCCTGTCATGTTCTGATCTATCCTTGTTAGTTGGTTTTTGTGGGTTCATTTATAGGCGTGGGAGGTCTATATTCAACAGTGATAAAAGTCATGCACCAAACTCCTTCAAGATGATTTGTAGGCGTGGTAGATTATGCTGTGATAAAAGTCATGCCCCAGTTCTAAAAGCTGATATGAATTCTATAGCAAGTACATTCTCAATAAGCCTGCAGTACCAATCTTCTACAAGCAGGCAACAATAGTTTATGGGTCCAGATGATTGATCGCGTGTTGTTTTTAAAAAATAGCTGGATTGCAATGACCAATTAAAATTCAAAACATCGTCATAATATTTACTTATTAGATTTTATCTCGTCCCTAATCTCATGTAGACTTTGGGCATAAATTGGCAAGGTTGAATTTGAGATGTCCATGACTTAATACTACTTGCTGGATAAGGTGGCCTTGATACATGACTAAAACTAATAGTAATTATGCTTCCATTATGTTTGATGCACTACTTCTCAAAACTTGTTTACATGGAGTTTACTTGTTTTTTTTTTGGAACACACTGTTCTGTAACATTGTTGTGCTACCTGGGAAGTTGATGACTAGAGCATAGCGTTCTCCTCCGTACATATATAACTGTAAACATATATCTCATGGAACGCTAGCGGCAAAGTGTATTGTTGTGACTATAGGTTTTCAGTTATGATAAGTTTATTAGCTAGGCAGAATCAAGGACATTATCCATCTTATTAGATCACTTCACGTACTACTATCCCACCATTTCACATCCGCAGATGTTTTTTCGAAAGCTCGGAGTGAAGCTTTGTGAATTTTAATATAACAGAGTGAAGTAAGTGCAACCCGCAAAAAAAAAGAAGAAGAGTGAGGTAAGTGCAGTAATAGGCTTCTACCAATCATGAATAATGTCAGGTTTCCTTGCAGAAAAGCCATTCGACTAGGCTTAAAGCCACGAGCTGGATCTTCATTGCAAGCAGTCGTGATGTATATATATTTCTACTTTTTTTCCACTCAGCATCAACAGCTGAGTTGTAAGAAACGTAGACTAGAGTTCCCTGTCTCCTTTTCCTACTGGACATACACCCATGTCCGTCTTCAGTCCTAGCTAGAATTATGACGAGCTTCTCTCCCCTTTTGGATGCCCTGCACCACCTTGAGCAGTTGTGATCCTTATTGGATGGTTTCTCTCTGTCCATCTGTAGGCGTCGTAGATTACAGTAAATGATAAATGTCATGCACGGATGCACCATACTTCTAAAAGCTGAAATATATATTCTACAGTAACTGCATTGGCAATAGGCCGGCTAGAAAATATGCTACCAGGACAGTGTTAATTTATTCGTTGAGAATTTGAGATTATTTCTTGCATGTCGGTAGTATTCTAATACCTGAAACTAAGATGATTAATGCCAAATAATAAAGCAAAATCTTAGTCATTTGTATTTAGCATTCCCTGCTAGCCTGTAGGAAATGAACCAGTGGATATCGTCTGGTTGTTTTAATTTATATATGGGGCTTAGAGCAAGGTATAATTTTTTTAACACATCATATTTAGCTATATAAATAGCTAAGATTGAATTAACATTGTAATTGTTGAGTGAGAACTGCGAAATTGTAATACATATTCTGCACAAAAAAAGTTGTAGCACATGAAGCAAATAAAGGTGTACGATATACGTCAGGAAAAAAAATGCATAATAGTTTGAAACTAGTGCCTAAAATACATAACCAAGGGCAGCACTAGTAATCGTTATGCCTGCTGTGACAATGCCGCAATGTTAGCTGTATTAAAGAAATGGGCATCATAATACTTCAGCTGGGCATATCAACAAGCAACGTGATCATCTGCCTATGTATTTTTTTGCTAGAGGCATCAGACAGCAATCGCGGGCCGTCACGGTCAGACGGCCTCCTGCAAAGACGAAAGCGTGCATCTCTCATTGTGCTGGTCGTGCATCTAAGCGTCCCGGCGACGGAAAGCCAGCCGTGCCTGTTCCTAGTAGCCTGCTGCTGTCCCATCTCATTCCCGAGATTGAATTTCTCAGATGCCTCCAATGCCCACAACATTTTCTAAGGAAACCAAACTGCTTGGTTTCAAGATTTACCACTTGGCCAAGGCTCATATATACTATTAATATATAGTGTCCTCATGTTGTTGCCACAACCTGTATGTTGTTTGGCCTGCAGGAGCCTTGCAAGAGTAAGCCTGATACTAAGTCTGTTTTCATTGAGCTTAATTGGATGTCACCATGCTATCATGAAACTAATTTTATGACGCATAAATATATGCAGTGCATTATATCTATACATTTTTTATGCAGATGTAAAACATCCCATAAAAATTAAAGTGGGACAAATGATCTTTCAATCCAACAACTAGTCACCTTCACGCTAAAGAAGAGTCTAAAATTTACATGCATAATAAGAGTACTTTCATCTGCATAGCAGATGTAATTAGTCTAATTACTATGTCGGGAACATATTACGTGGAAACCATGACCTTCGTGAAAACTCATGCAAACCACGACTAAAAAATCGTCAAAATTTACCAAAAAAATTCACAAATACAGATGATATGATGATACTCAACCTTGTAAAATATACTCCCTCCGTCCTCATTTATAAGGCGCACACGTAAAACGAGAGTCAAACTTTATCTTCTTTGACGAATGAATTACCCATCAATTTTTTCGTTTTGTCATGTAAATTTGACACGGTTAGATTTGTAATCAAATGTACTTTCCAATAAGTATAAATTCATAACCATAACTAATGTAATATAAAAGAAATGAGTAGTCAAAGTATGGTTTAGAAGATTGTGCCATGTTAGCTCACGCCTTATAAATGAGAACAGAGGGAGTATTGTCCAAACTCGACTTTATTTTTGAGATATAAAAATATTTTTATATCTCACAAATCAAGTAAAGTTTGGACAAAATATTTATAAGGTTGTGTATCATCATATCATCTACATTTGTGATTTTGTTCGGTGAATTTAGAAGATTTTTTTTTTTCCATGGTTGTAACACCCGAAAATTCCATCACAATAAAATATTATTAGCAACATGGCTTAGTTTTATTTTTCTAAGGATTTAATAAAATTTGAATAAATAAATTTGCCTTTAATTAAATTAAACATCATTTAATAATTAGAATCACCCAAGTGTTTGTGCATCATAATTGAAATGCATGAGTTTTGTTTGTGGTTTGATTTTAAAAGTCTTAAAAAGAAAATATTTGTGAGAAAGTCCTTAAAATAGTTGTGAAAAGAGTTTGAGGAAATTGGTGTAAAAGCTTGAAAAAAAAAATGAAGGTTTGAATTTTAAAAAAAAAAGGTTGAAAAGTTGTAAAAAATGATTTGTGAAAAGTCTTAAAACAGTTGAGTAAATTTGTGTTAAAATTTGTGTTTGAAAAGTTGAAAAGATTTGAATTTGAATTTGGATTTGAAAAGAAAAGAAAAAGAAAAGAAAAAAAAAAGAAAAACAATCAACCCAACCCAGCTCCCGCCCCGGCCCACAACAACTTTCGGCCCAAGCGGCCCACTTTGCACCCGCCTCCCTCCCTCTCCCCCTCTCACCCGCCGACGTGTGGGGCCCACACATCGGGGGGCTTCCCCCTACCTCCCGGCCGGCCCCCCCCCCCCCCCCTTCTTGCCGCGCGCCGCCGGTGTCTCCATCCCCGGCGCCGCCTTCCCCGCACCCCCGGCGCCGCCTCCCTCGCCTTCCCGCGACGCTCCGCCTCCCCACCGCACTCATCCACCGCCCCTTCCTCTCCCAAAACGGCACGCACCGAGCCGCCACCGCACCCGCACGCCATTAATGGCGCCGGCCGCCCACCGACCTCGCCGCCACCGCCTCGGCCACCCTCTCCACTTCCCCCTCCGCCCTATAAAATGCGGCACCATCCCCCGCACCACCCGCACCACTCTCCCTCCTTTTTCCCCGCGCGCGCGCACCGCCACCCCGTGGAGGCCGCCGGAGCTCCGCCCCCTCGCCGTCGATCTCCTCCGCCGGCGCCCCTAGCTCCCTTCCAAGGCCTCCCGGTGAGTTCCCCGCCTCCTCCTCTTTCTCCTGGTACTTTCCCCCGCCGCGAATGGTGCCGGGAGCCCCTAGTTGGCCGTCGGCCGGCGAGCCGGCCGGCGAGGGCCGCCGCCGCACGTGCGGTGCCGCCGCCGCCCGACGCCCACACGCCACCGCGACCGTCCGATCTAAATCCACGGCCCGGATTAAAAGATCTCATACCCCTTGGGTCCGGTCCACCGTGGACCATGGACCGGGTCCACGGGCGCGGTCCACGCGCTGCGTCACGCCGACGTCACCACGCGTCGGCACGGCCGTAGCAAGCCGCCACGTGTCGCTCCCTTGGCTCACCCGCCGGCTGTTTGGCGGTTTTGCGAAAAGAACCCCGATGTTTCGGAATTTACAAATAAACCCTTCCACCTATATAAAAGCCTTTCAATCGGGTCCTTTTCCTTACACTTAGGCCCTCTCAGTCCTTAGATTTCATGTTTAATAGCCTATCCTTAACCTTTTACATGTTAGACCTCCTAGTTTCACACATATTTATGTTTAGGTCCCTGAAATCTTCCAGAAAACCCCCTAAACTTCCAGTTCTTTTACAATTTAGTCCCTGAACCTTGTTTCAGCCATAACTTTTCCATCCTAGCTCCGTTTTACGCGTTCTTGATGTCCATGCGATCGTCTCTCCGAGCCCGTCATTTCTAAAAGCTTGTTTTAGTCTTTTGGTAATGTTTGATGTATTGTTTTATTTATTGTATGTTTTCTTGCATGATCGTAGCCAACACGCCGTTCGAGGAAGTTCAAGTGCAGAGCTTTGCAGATAAGGAAAGTAGCTTATCGTTGGAGAAAGGCAAGTGACCCTAACCACCCTTCTACCTATGCTTTAATCAAGAACACTATAAGTTAATCGGAACATGGAGAACCACCCGGGAAAACGGTGCAACCACGGTCCATATGGCTCGGCTTAGCCAATTAATTAGGTGTGCGATTGATCCGATGGCCCTTTTCCGAAAGGAGCGAGAGGGGGATCCGGGTTGCGGGGGTATAGCCGGTCCTTTTGGGGTAGCGCCTTTGCTAAGGTGCGACCACTAGGGAGGGTTATGGTCCGCCCCGATCCGTAACTATGCGGGTCGTTAGTCTTTTGCATATCTTTGTAAAGGCTTCGTAGCGTCCCTATGCAATCACACCTCGGAAGTGTGGTATTGTGCACCGATCAGCACATGCGTGGTTGGGTTCAAAGTTCTTTGGAACTTTTACGCGAAGCGTGGGAAAAGTGTGCAACCTCTGCGAGTGTTAAACCGATCGATCGGCCGTGCTCACGGTCAAGAGCGGCCCGGACCCTCACATGATTAATTGAACTTAAAGATGGATTAATATTGCTTTCCGGTTATTTCGTGGCCTTGCCGAGTACCAACCATAAGTGTACTCATCCTTGCTTACGCTGTTCGAGAGAAGAACCCCGGAGTGGAGCACTTCACCGACTACGAGGAGTTCGAGGATGCGGTCAACCGTCGGATGCTCGTGGAAGATGAAGATGGAGTCGCGTCTTCATAGTTATCGTTGTTCGTGTAAAGACCTTTGTGTCTACCATCGTGAGTGTAATAAAAGTTAATAAACCTTTTACGTACGTTTTGAGCAGTGTCTTGTGATATTACACTCATGAGTCTATCATATGTGTGATATTTTGATCCTGGCACACATATGAGATGCATTCGGTTTTCTACGGAAAATCGGGTGTGACAATGGTTTGCACGGATTTTCACGAATGTTGTAGTTTCCACCTCATATGTTCCCATGCTACTACGTCAATCCTCTTTTCTTTTCTTTTTTGGGAGGCGGATGCCTACCGCTTTTCGATAAACAATTGGAATTGTAGAACATAGAAAATTGCTCGCTTACATTATCCCACAACATAAAGAGATTAATAATCGTAGAAACTAATAAGCGAGAACACATGGGAATAAAGTGAAGGCTATGGAGCATGTCATAGTGATTCGCATTGGAGAAGAGCGAGAGAGCATCTTCCGGCGGTCTAGCGTCATTTTTTGGGCCTTGTGTACGTCGTCGCAATCCACAATTGAATATATCCCGAGTTGAGTCCACCGACCGCAGCTTGAATTCCCGATATCCGGAAATGTAGCTTTCTCGTAGCCTTATGCACATTGTCCCGACGTTCCGGAAGCAGAATTTTGTCCCGACGTTCCTCAATCAGAATTTTTCGGTAACTTTTAACCAAATGACGACTAGGTGCATGGTTAAGCATGATACGGATTTGTTTGCTTTTTACATTACCTCTAGAAACAAGCCTAAAAGTACATAAACCACTACATATAATGTGGAATATAGTTGAGCAATTGCTATCTCACTCGGGGAAGGTAAAACATCAAGCATCACATCACCGGATTCATTAGTGAGAAATTACCATAGATTATATGAAGGTTACAAAAGAGTTTCACTTTGGTAACAACTCATAGATTATATCTTGACAACAAGTCATAGATATATCGGGGTGACAAGTGACATACATCTAAGATTGAAATGAGCGTACACGGACGGTTGTGATCCTGTTATTCAAATAAGTTGAATCTGTAGAAATCAACCATGGTTTTGGTTGTTGGGGAAATTCCCCAGGCCACCAACCCCATGGGCACGACTAAGCAAGGGATCGTTGACAACTTCAAATCCATCAATGAGAGCAATGCTTGAACTTGGCGCTGCGGAAGCCATAGGATTGGCACTGTGAGAGGATGAACCAATCTCCATACGTGGATGTGGCCGTGATCCAGGAGTTTGCCTTCCTTCCACCATTACCTTATTAACCTTCTCTTTGACAATATCATGTATGTCGTCCAGCTTCTTTTGGAACGCTTGGAGCTCATCTAGACCCAACTCCATGATGTTAGCATTCAACCACTGCATGAAGGGTTCCCCCATTTCCTTCTCAGTTGCCTCTAGCAACCTCTCCTTCCTATTTTTTTCGGACTCCGGTGATTGCTCCAACTCTAAGTACTCCATATTCAGCTTATTGATTGTATCTGCCACTTGGGGATTATCATTGCTAGCACTACCCAAAGCAGGGACATCCGGAGCAGCTGGATTGAGGAATCGGTTTACAACTTCATCAAAGGAGGGATGGCCAAAAGAGAAAGCCCTACCAACGGCTGAAAACACAACAGTGCCAACCACTGCACCACACAGAATAGATAGCTCACTAGCCTTCTTGAACAGGCCTTGGCGGCGCTTTGAGAAGCATACCTGACGTGCTTGATCATTCTCGATGGGCTTGATCTCAATCTTCTGCCTTCCCTTGGATGTCTTACCCTTCACCATCTCCAAGATGTAAAAATGTGGTTTCTTGGCTAAGCCTTAGAAGTGTAGGATGATTTGTTACACCGCCGTCATTTATATAGGCACACACTGGGGATCAAAATGGAAACAAAAATCAGAAAAGATTTTTTAAACGAATGCTATTCTGTGCTGGATTACAGCTAGCTGGATTCCGCGTTCTAAATTAGGTAACGTTGAAGTTTGTTAATGTTTTGAATTACAATGTTCTGGGTACAGACACGGTCTAGCTGGCATTATTGCGACAAAAAATAATGAAATGTGTACTATTTGTGCTGGTTGTAATTCTCCCATAACGAAGAGACCGAAGAATATGAAGTGCCGTAGTTAGTCATGATTTGTGAAGATCCTTTGCAACCATGAGAGAACATCGATTGTAGCATCTGTAGTCGTGAGTTTGAGTTGGTGTTACTTGAATGTTTCATTTTTACCTCTCTGGTCACTCACATCTCGATATACAGAAACAGAACAATGTTCCTACGGTGACAGATGACAGAAAAGTTGTCAACACACACCTTTCACAGATATACTCGTCGATGCTACAGCTGTAATGGACATGGATGGACTGTATCTCATCTTACTCTGGACTACTTGTATAACAGCTTGCAGAACAGCCAATGCGTCTTACACAGAACTTATTGTCTTTGAAAGCACATTAATATTGTACAGCACTACAATATGGTCTCCATATCAGCAGCATTTAATTGTGATTACCATTACGAGCATCTATACTTTATGACTCATTCGAGGGTAGTGAATTAATATACAGCTTGCAAGGCCAGTTTTCATGTGCCAGGCTGTCTAATGGGAAGCAATGATTATGATTGACTAGAAAGTCGGGTGGAAAATTTGAATTTATAATGGCAAAAAATAATAAAAATGGTCACGTGAAAAGTTCTTTGAAAATTTGTAAGCATGTCATTTTTCGATATTATTATGTTTATTTGCTGCAAAAATATGCAATAATGCATTTTGTTCATAACAGAGAGAGCAAGCACTATTTTCTCTCACCAAAGAGCAACGAAATAAATGATTTTAGTTGCAGGTTATCAGTAAAGAAAATAAGATAATGAAAATGCACTGTTGTTCACTTGAAAATCTCTTTTCAATATCCGGTGGTGCATGTCACTAATTGAAAGCAAATTTTCTGTGGAAGTTCAACCGTACATAGTAGAGCTTGTAAAATCACCACAGGCGCAGAAGCTAGATGGTGGAACGTCGTGCCTCTCCCTGGCCGACGGCTCCGTGTTTATATGGGTGAGGAAACGCCCCTCACGTGGCTTGTACATCAAGCACTCATATGCACCGGTTGTGGTTGAGATATATATCAAGTTGTTACAAGAGTCCTAATCTAAACAACTCTACAACCGGTGCACATTATCTCCGCATACAATACATATCTTTACATCTAGTACTCCTCCTCAATCATAACCGTGCAAGGTTGAGATTGTGCGTGAAATTCTCTAGAGGTCGAACAGCCAAAGCTTTGGTGAATCCATCTGCTACTTGATCTCCTGTTGGTACAAAATCTATTTGCAATTGATTACTTAGGACTCTTTCCCTGACAAAATGAAAATCGACCTCAATATGCTTGGTTCTAGCATGAAACACTCAATTGGAAGATAAATACTTAGCTCCCATATTGTCACACCATATTCGAGCCAGCCTAGGACTCGGCATCCCAATTTCCTTGAGTAGTGTCTGAATCCACATGATCTCAGCTGTGGCATTTGCAACTGCCTTATACTCTGTTTCGGTACTAGACCTTGAAATCGTAGCTTGTTTCCTTGCACTCCAGGATACTAAATTCGCCCCAAGTAAGATAGCGAATCCACTTGTTGATCTCCTGTCAGCTACGGAGCCTGCCCAGTCTGCATCTGAAAAACCACTCACCATCATGGAATTCGATTTACAAATTTTAAGACCCAATTTTGTGTCCCCTCGTAAATACCGTAAGATCCTTTTAACTGCAGCCCAGTGTATATCAGTAGGTGCATGAAGAAATTGGCACACTTTATTAACTGAAAAAGCAATGTCAGGTCTTGTGAGAGTCAGATATTGCAAAGCACCCACGATACTTCTATACCTTGTCGCATCAACTGGTCCCAACTGAGTACCCTCAAAGGCTGAAAGTTTCTCACTTGTTGAAAGCGGAGTACTAACAGGTTTGCAATTGGACATGTTGACTTTCTTGAGAAGATCCGAGGCATACTTATCTTGAGTTAGCACGAGGCCACCTGCAACCTTGTTAACTTCCATTCCCAGGAAGTAATGGAGATCTCCTAAGTCCTTTAATGCAAAATCTTGTCTTAGACTACGCAAAAGACCAGTTGTAGCATTTGGGTTGGAACTGACTACAATGATATCATCGACGTATACCAGCATGAAGACTGTAACTCCATGTTTGTTGAAGTAAAATAATGAAGTATCAGCCTTGGAAGAGATAAAACCAAGAGCTACAAGTTTGGCACTAAGACGAGCATAACATGCACGTGGTGCTTGCTTCAAACCATACAGGGCTTTATCTAATTTGCATACAAAGTTAGGATGTGACTTATCTATATAACCAGGAGGTTTTCTCGTATAAACTTCTTCTTCTAATATACCATGTAGGAAAGCATTTTGCACATCCAACTGTCGCAAACTCCATCCTCGCGAAATAGCAATGGACAAGATAACTCGAATGGTAGACATTTTTACCACTAGACTGAAAGTATCTTCATAATCTATTCCAAACCGCTGTTTAAACCCTTTTGCTACCAAACAAGCTTTATATTTATCTAAAGTGCCATCAGCCTTGAGTTTAACTTTAAACACCCACTTGCAATCTATAATGTTACTCCCTTTCTTAGGTGGAACTAGGTGCCAAGTATTATTTTTCAACAAAGCATTGTACTCAATATCCATTGCTTCTTTCCAGTGTTTATTTCCCAAGGCTTCTTCTATTGTCCAAGGTTCATCAGTAAATGTTGAGAGACCATAACGTATAGTTCCATCAGTATATACCTTGGGCTTGAGAACTCCAGCTTGCAGGCGTGTGTGAGGGCATTGATTTGCTGGTGTAGAGACACCACCAGGCGCAGGCACAGAAGATCCCGCCTCGGGACCCGGCGGTCGCACGGCGGAGCTCCTGTCGCAGGTGCAGGCGCTCCTGTCGCAGGTGTCGGTGTGGCGGCGGATCTTGTCTCCCGGGTGCGCGAGACGGGGAGACGTGGCCGGCTCGGGTTGGCGAGGAGGGCTCCCCACGCCAGGGGCTGTCGGTGGAGGAGCGTTGTCAGGGCACGTGGCAGCACCAGAAGAGGGCGCCGGTGCAGCCGCAGCGTCTGACGCGCCTGCGCCAATGATTGGCGCGGATCCTGAGGGCGACGCGCGCAGGATTTGCACCATATCACCTCTGATAGTCGCGCCAGCTCCTGTTTCCTCTTGTTGTGCCTGCAGGTTATGATTTTTTGCTCCAAAATTGGTAGGATTAGCATCATTAGACACAAAATCATCTACTAGCTCATCCCCATCAGACGGATTAAGTAAATTTGAAGGTAATAGAAGAGTTTCAGATCGAAGCCTTGCTCCTGCATTTGGATGAAGCCTAGCGAAAGGGAGAACATCCTCATCAAAAACAACATCCATTGATATGTACACCCGACTAGTGGATATGTCTAGGCATTTGAATCCTTTGTGGAGATTGCTATACCCAAGGAAAGCACACTCCTTAGATCCAAAAGCAAGTTTGTGATTATTGTATGGGCGTAAATTTGGCCAGCACGCACACCCAAAAGTGCGAAGAGAGCTATACTCAGGTTTGGTATGGAATAAGCGCTCGAGAGGAGTTTCAAAACTAATAATTTTGCTGGGTGTACGATTGATTAAATATGTGGCTATGAGAAAGGCTTCATCCCAGAACCTAAGAGGCATGTGCGCATGAGCAAGTAATGAGAGACCAACCTCAACAATGTGTCTATGTTTTCTCTCTGCAGCACCATTTTGCTGATGGGCGTGAGGACAGGAAACTAAATGAGTTATTCCGACTTTGGTATTAAAGGTGTTAAGTTTCTCATACTCCCCGCCCCAATCGGACTGAACAACAATTATTTTCTTGTCAAATAATCGCTCGACAAGTTTCTGAAACTCATGGAATTTCTGAAAAACCTCAGATTTATATTTTAGCAGGTAAATCCATGTAAATTTGCTAAAGTCATCAATAAAGCTCACATAGTATTTGTGTCTCCCAACCGATTTAGATGCTGGCCCCAAACATTAGGGAAAATAAGTTTAAAAGGCTGAGTAGAGACACTAGTGGAAACAGGATATGGTAGCTGATGACTTTTTGCTTGTTGACAAGCATCACACACTGAATGATTATTCGAATCTAATAAATAAGGAAGATCATGACTCTTAATAACTTTCTCAACTATAGGGAAAGAGGGGTGTCCTAGACGACTATGCCATCTTGCAATGGACACTTTATTGACTCCGAACGCTTGCTTTGACGTTGACGAAGAGGGAAATGGGTGCAGTCCCGTGCGGCATGGCCCCTTATGAAGAGTGCTCCTCGTGTCCCGATCCTTAATAAGAAAGAAATTGGGATGAAATTCAAAGAACACATTATTGTCAGAGGCAAGACGATGGACAGACACAAGGTTCTTTTTGGTGGAAGGAACGTGCAGGATATCTTTTAGATGTAAATCACGAGCTGGGGTATGAATAGTAGATTGACCAATCTGATTAATGTGCATACCTGAACCATTAGCCGTGTGAACTTGATCCACACCATTGTATTTGTCACGAACCGCCAGCTTCTCAAGTTCTCTAGTGATATGATCGGTGGCGCCGGTGTCAGTTTACCAATTGGTGTCGATGTTGTAGGAGTTCATGGCCGCGGATGCATGCTTCTCTTCAGGAACATAATTCTCCTCAAACCGGTGCCAACACTGATCTGCAGTGTGTCCTTCCTTGAGGCAAACCTGACAAACAGGCCTACCATTATTGCCTGAACCCCTGCTGGAGGAGTTATTGCGACCACTGCCGCCATTGTTGCCTTGGCGCTGATTGTTGGTGAAGTTGCCACGTCCACCGCGACCGCGACCGCCACCATTGAAGCCACGGCCGCCACCACCAGGCTGCCGTTATTGTAGCCACGACCAGCACCATTGCCACGTCCACCGCCACGATTTGTCATATTGGCTGAGGAGCTGGATTGACCAAGACCAAGCATATCCATACGGGTTTCAAAAGCAAGTAATTGTTGGTAGGTTTCACTTACGATGACCGTCTCCTTCCTAGCAATGAGAACAGAGACAATTGGATTGAAGTCCGCGTCGAGCCCTGTGAGCATATACTCAACGAGCTCCTCTTCTTTAAGTGGCCTTCCAGCAGCCACCATCTGGTCGCCGAGGGCTTTCATCTTGCCCACGAACTCAGCAATCGTCATATTGCCCTTCTTTGTAGTGGCAAGGGCAAGACGAGTATTGAGCGCTCGCGCTCGATTTTGCGTCAAAAACATGTCTTCGATCGCAGCCCAGAGGGCCGCCGATGTCTCCTTGGCGGCGACTTGCTGGAGAATTTCCCAGGCCAATGACCCAAGAACAAAGCTGAGGACTTGTTGATCCTTCGCAAACCAATCTTCATATGCTGGGTTCGGCACCTTGGCATCCTTCCCAGCAGGATCTTTGTCATCTATCTCCATGGCGGGTGCTGGAGTAGCACTGGTGAGATGGACTTCAAGACGGAATCCTCGGACGGTGGCGAGGACTTGCGCTTTCCACATCGCATGGTTCGTGCGCGAGAGCTTCTCGGTTACGGCGTTGCCGAACCAAGGGTTGCCGGGCATGGCAGGGGAAGAGGCCATAGCTCAAGGTTGAAGGTGGTTGTAGATTGGATGTAAACTAGGCTCTGATGACCATGTAAAATCACCAGAGGCGCAGAAGCTAGATGGTAGAACGTCGTGCCTCTCCCTGGACGACGGCTCCGTGTTTATATGGGTGAGGAAACGCCCCTCACGTGGCTTGTACATCAAGGACTCATATGCACCGGTTGTGGTTGAGAAATACATCAAGTTGTTACAAGAGTCCTAATCTAAACAACTCTACAACCGGTGCACATTATCTCCACATACAATACATATCTTTACATCTAATAGAGCTAAGCTAGCATAACATTTGAAACCAATTTCAACTTTGGAAGCTGAACCGAAGGCAATTAGAGCATAGAAATTCATCTTGTCAACTCCTTCAAAGCCAATTTTATTCTACTAATTGTTGTGCTGCCTGGGAAGTAGATGATTAGAACATAGCTAGGATCTCATCCGTACACACAGTCATACATGCATGTACCACTTGAACAAACTGCCTGGCACCTTAAGTCTATCATTGTGTGACTTATGTAACCAAGGGATTTCAGTAATGATGATGTTCAGTACATGACCCAACTGTGCATTGATCAAATTCGTAATTAAGTGATACGACTACTATTTCCTGTGCTGCCTTAAGAGTCTAATTTTCTCATTGCGCATAATGGCTTAAGAGTTAACAGTAATATGACAAGGTTATTAATAGATACATGGGTCGGGTGTGGACAGTGGCAACCCGATTCATCTGACTGCAAGCTTTTGTTAAACAAATTGTGAGTGCTGCTAACCAGAAGGGTAGCGAGAGGAAGGTGACGAGCAGCAGCTGTAGTTGAGGTGATGTAGGATCTAGTCACATAGAAGGGGGTTGAATATGGGACTTGTTTTCAAGCTCTAAAGGAAAAACGAAAACCTTAACCTATCAACTAGTGTTGCCCACACTAAAATGGTTCTTCTCTACTTCTAGAGCACACTAACACAAGTTTCCTTAGCAAATAACACACTAGGAGGCAATAAGACAACCTAGGCAAGATATGAAGCACACAAGTGAAACAAGCTAGAACAAAGACAAGAAACTTGAGAGCGGAATTGAAATGATGAAAGTAAGTGCTAGAAGTAAATAAGATGGACAAGAGGCGATCGAATTTTTTCCCGTGGTATCGAGAAGTTGACGCTTCCCCATAGTCCACGTTGGAGCACTCACTTAGAGTATCGCTCCCCCTTGAGTCACTAAGACACAAGTGCTCACTAAGAGTACCCGTTCTCCATCTCCGGAACGGTGGGTCTCGAACCGTGTACACCAAGCTTGTCTTGAGGCTCCCACAATCTCCAAGAGCTCACCAAGAACCCCCAAGTCACCTAGACCGTCTAGGAGCCGTCAAACTCCAAGAGTAACAAGCCCGCAAACCTTCACTTGACCTGAGCACTCAGCTAAGCCATGGATGCACCTTGAAACTCTTGCTCACTAAGAAAGAACACCTCAATGAAGAGGAAGAGAAATTCCAATAAGAAAGAACACACTCTCCTTCTCTCCTAGGTCAGAGAGATCTTCAGAGTGGCAAAGGCAGCTCTAGAGAGGCAGGGGGGGCTTATATATAGGCCTAGCAAAGGTGGCTAGCCGTTGGAAAAGTCCCCTGAAAAAGTTGTACCGTCGGATGAACCGATGGTGCCCCCCTGCAAAGCGTCGGATCATCCGGTCACTCACAGCGCCCAATATAGCCGTTGAACCTTGAAACCCAGACAATACACCGACGCTATACACCGACGCCACGTCGGATCATCCGGTGCTGAAGGCACCCCGCGGCGGCGGTGCGTGTGATTTGAAACAAACCGTCGGATGAACCGCGTGAGCACTAACCAAGCGTCGGATCATCCGTCTGCCGAAGCGAGAATTCTTGGCGCGTCTCTGTTGGATTTAAATGCAACCGTCGGATGAACTGATGGTCAAGGCGTCGGATCGTCCGATGCGTGAGCCCAGACCCTTGACCGAAGCGTAGCCAAACCCTAAGGCGTCGGATGAACCGGTGCTCGTACCGTCGGTTCATCCGACGGTCCATTTTGAACCACGGCTGCGTGAGAACTCATCCGGCGCGTGTTAAATATAGGGCGTCGGATCATCCGACGCTATGAAGTTGATTTCAACTCATCCAATTCAGCGCCTTTGAGTTTTTCGTCGATTCTTTTGCTTCAACCTTGCTTCCATGAACTCTCTGCGCTAGACAGGTGTCGTATGGACCTCCCTGGGCCCACTACCTCGGTGGGTACCAGGACCGACTACTCGGTGGGCCCCTGGGACTACCCGGCTTGCGCTGCACGGCACCTGAAGGCGTGGAGCACAAGGGCTACACAGGAGTAGTACTCGGTTAGGGCTCTGTACATGTTCCGCACTGAATAGAGGTCTCCTAGACGTACTCGACTAGTACTCTTTCCCTACTCCGACTTGTAACCCTGCCTCCCGGACTATATAAGGCGAGGCAGGGACCGATCTCAGGATCACCTCATCCAATCTCCTACAACCCACGGCGCACTATTGCACCATCTTGTAATCGTGCCCTATCAATCCAGAGCTACGCAGTATACAGGACGTAGGGTATTACGCACCTCGCGGCCCGAACCTGTCTAAATTGTGTGCCACGTGTCTCTTCCTTCGAGTTACCGATCTCGGCGAGTCACATTCATCTACTTCGGGTACCCCGTAGTAGGTTGCCGGTCTAAAACACCGACAGTGGCGCGCCGGGCGGGGGCTCTCGCTCGAGATCACATGGCGAACTCGACGACTTCCGTCCACATCAAGCCAACTGTCGCCTTCAACCGCGGCGACACCTTCGTCTTCGGCGCACGGGTGCCGCTGCTGGCCGACGGCGCGGGCTCCTTCCGCCGCCGCGACCATGCAGCCCAACCCGAGGACGGGCCTCGTGACGCTTCCCGAAGTCGTCATAGGCGAACTCGCCGGCAAGTTCGGCGAAATCTCGCTCTTCAACCACCACGCTGACTTCGAGCTCGAGTCCGTCTCCAACTCGAACACGGCGTCGCCATGGGCCATCGCATGCGAGCCGGCTGCTCAGCCATCGCAGACGGCCCCTTCGCCACGTCAGCGCTCCGCGCGTGGCCCTCGCGTCCTCAGCCGGGCCCGCACGGGGGCTCCTACTCCACGACGGGCCGGCAAGGAGCCCGTAACCGAGTACAACTCGGACTCCGACGCCGTCCCCGACCACGTCTCGGACTCCAACCCTCTCTCCGAGTTCTACTTGAACCCGAACTACGAGTTCGACTTCGGGTCGGACCCTGAGGAGCCCGAGTCCGAAGACGACTCCATTGAGCTTCCCCTGACAGGGCCAGCCTCTGGGCTGGTTATAAAATCAACACCGACCGGCGAGATACGTCCTAGCGGCCGGGACCGTAAGCCCGCTGACCTGGCAAAGGGAGACTCACGCTACGTCGCCTACATCGACTCGCTACCGTTCCAGGAGGGAACACCACTGGCCCAGGCGTACTCCAACACACCCATCGAGGTGGCACCTTCTGAGTCCAGCCTTGGCACCCCTGATCGCCAAGTCTTCATGGCTGCCGGCGACACCCCGGGACCCTCAGGCACGGCCGAAGACAAGTACCTGGAGGACATCTGCGCGGACGAGCCGTCTGGCCGATGCACCTGCGGGGGAGACCGTCGCCAACAGGGACGCTCGGCGCGAACGCAACAGGAAGCGCAGCGAACGACGCCGGCGGCTCAGAGACAACCTCCCCATCCGCAACCTTGCGGAGGCTCTCGAGGCGGTCGAGAGCAGAGTCCACACCACTCCCCGAGCAATGCCTCATGTCGATCACAACGATCGCACGCCGGCTCGGGGCATACGCGCCGGGAGAGGTCATCGCCAAGCTCGGCGAAGAAGCCTACTTCATGCGGGTCGACAACGAGTCGACCAACCTCCTCCGGCCCAAACCGCGCGACAACGAAGCTACTAGTCGCAGCGCCAACGCTGGCCCCAATCGTACTCGAGGCGATATACCAGCTGACCCAAACCGTCGCCGCTCCCACGCCGGCGGACCTTCTCAGGACCAAGGCAACCGAGAGGTTGTCCCCCACCGCGCTCCGGCCGGTGGTGGCGGCAACGACCCTGACGGTGGCGGCAGTGACGGCGGCAGCTCCAACCACGGGGCCAACGGAGAGAGCCGGGAGGCGGCGGCGGGGCCGCGGCGGCCGAGGCCACGCGAACAGCCACGCCTCCGGCGCCTCGCACGGCGGGTACGACGCTCGCCAGAAGATCGAGGAGCTGCGGCGGAAGAAGTCGACCACTGCTGCTGAGGGCGACGGCTTCCCCGCCTTCTCACCACGACTTCGCAACCTACTCCTCCCCGACAAGTTCAAGCCTTTGGGGATCACCAAGTACGATGCGAAGCAGGATCCTATCCAGTGGCTCCGATGCTACGCTCTCTCCATCGAGAACGCTGGCGGCAACAGCGACACCAAATGCCTCTACTTCCCCTTCGTCCGGACCAAGCTCCACTCACATGGCTCGAGTCGGCCCGGACAAGCACTCGATCGACAAGTGGGACCGAGCCGAAGGAGCAGTTCACAAGCAACTTCGCGGGCGCCATGGGCCGTTCGGGTACTCGCATGGACCTTGCCATGATCAAGCGAGAACAAGGCGAGACCCTCCGCAAGTACATGCGCCGCTTTTTTCGACAAGCGCGCTACCGTCGTCGACGTCACCGACAAGGAGGTCATCGACCTCTTCCAGGACGGCCTCTACCATCGCCGCACCTTCGAGGACTTCGGTCGTCGCCGCCCCAAGTCCATTCCCCACCTCAAGGACATGATCACGTCCTGGGCGGATGAAGAGGACAAGGCCAACGCCAAGTACGACGCCATCCGCGGCAAGTCCAAGCAGAACCAGGGCGGCGGCAGCGGCAGCAATGCAAACCAAGGCGGCCGCAACAACAACAACAACAACAGCAACTACTCGGGTCCCAACCGCAAGCGCAAGCCAGACAACACCGTCGCGGCTATCCAGCGTCCTGCGAAAGGGAACTCGAAGAAGAACTCAGGCGGGTTCAAAGACCTGCTGAAGGAGAAGTGCCCGTGGCATCCGAACGGCAATCACACTATCGAGCAGTGCTACCAGCTCAGGCACGCACTCAGGGACACGCCGGAGCCACCGCATCCTCACGACCAGAAGGGCAAGAAGAAGGACGGCGACAACAACGACTTCCAAGAACCCGAAAAGACCGTCAACGTCCTCTTCGGCGGACTGCCCAGTAGGCGGGAGCAGAAGGCTACCCGTCATGAAGTGATGTCCATCGAGCCAGCGGTTATGACCCCTCTCAGGTGGTCAGAGGTACCCATCACCTTCTCCCGCGCGGACCAGTGGACTAGCTTCTCCGAACCGGGACGATTCCCTCTCGTCCTGAAACCAACGGTGGCGGGTTCCAAGCTCAACAAGGTGCTCATCGACGGTGGAAGCGGGCTCAACGTCCTCTTCACCAAAACCTTGAAGAAAATGAACCTCGACGTCACCCCCATGCTCACCAAGAGCAGCATGCCTTTCTACGGCATCGTCCCAGGCAACGCGGCTATCCCACTGGGCTCAGTGGTACTGCCAGTTACCTTCGGGGCGTCTCGAGACAACTACCGCACCGAGTACATCAAGTTCGAGGTCGCGGATTTCGAGACTTCTTACCACGCCATCCTCGGCAGACCGGCCATCGCCAAGTTCATGGCGGTGCCCCACTACACCTACCTGGTACTCAAGATGCCAAGTCCAGCCAGTGTACTCTCCCTTCAGGGGGACTTGAAGATCTCCCACGACTGCGATACAGAGGCCGTGGTGATCGCTTCAACAAACCAAGTACCCAACGCAATGATGGAGGTCTAGTTGCGTCGAAGAAGCTTGCTACAAGCGAACTCGACATCCCAGAGAAGTCTGACAGCGCCAACAAGCCTCAGCCACCTGAGGAGGTACTCGTCAAGACGGTCGACCTCGGAACGGGCGACCCCGCAAGAAGACCACCACCATCGGGGCCGGCCTCGACCCCAAATAGGAAGACGCGCTCATCAGCTTCCTTCGGGCTAACCGCGACATCTTCGCGTGGAAGCCAGCGGACATGCCAGGAGTGCCCGGGGAGCTGATTGAGCACTGGCTCAACGTCGATCCAAAGGCCACCCCTAAGCGACAACACCTCCGACGCTTTGCCGACGACAGACGGGACGCCATCAAGAAGGAGCTCGCCAAGCTCCTCGGCCGCGAGCTTCATCAGAGAAGTCTTCCATCCCGAGTGGCTCGCCAACCCCCGTCCTCGTCCGCAAGAAGAACTCGAATGAGTGGAGGATGTGCGTCGACTACACCGACCTCAACAAGCACTTCCCCAAGGACCCCTTCGGGTTGCCGCGGATTGATCAAGTCATCGACTCCACGGCGGGCTGCGACCTGCTCTGCTTCCTCGACTGCTACTCCGGGTACCACCAGATCGCAATCAAGGAGGAAGACCAGGAGAAGACCGCGTTCATCACCCCGTTTGGCGCGTACTGCTACACGACCATGTCATTCGAGTTGAAGAACGCCGGCGCTACCTACCAACGGGCCATCCGGGCACTGCTTCAAGCGGCAACTCAACAAGAACGTCGAGGCCTACGTGGATGACGTGGTTGTCAAAACCAGGGACTCCAGTACCCTCATCGACGACCTTGAAGAGACCTTCGCATCACTACGCGAGTACCGCTGGAAGCTCAACCCGAACAAGTGCGTCTTCGGCGTCCCTTCGGGCAAGCTACTCGGCTTCATCATCAGCCAGCGCGGCATTGAAGCCAACCCCGAGAAGATCTCCCCATCACCAGCATGAAAGCTCCCACGAGCATCAAGGACGTCCAGAAGCTGACGGGGTGCATGGCGGCGCTGAACAGATTCATCTCGAGGCTGGGAGAACGGGGTCTCCCCTTCTTCAAACTACTCAAGCACCACGAGAAGTTCGTGTGGACCCTAGAGGCGGATCAAGCCCTTGCCCAGCTCAAGGACTTCCTGTCAAAGCCGCCAATCCTCACGGCTCCTCACAAGGGCGAGCAGCTACTGCTCTACCTAGCTGCGACTACTCACGTGGTCGATCGCCATCGTTGTCGAGCGGCGGGGGAAGACGGCCACGCCTATCCGGTCCGGCGCCGGTCTACTTCGTCGGCGAGGTTCTATCGAGTCCAAGGCCCGCTACCGGCCGTGCGAAGCTCCTGTACGCTCTACTCATTACCTCGCGGAAGCTACGACACTACTTCCAGGAGTACTCGGTTTCCGTCGTCACCGACTACCCGCTCGGCGACATCCTGAGGAACCAAGACGCCACCGGAAGAATCTCCAAGTGGGCTGTCAAGCTCGGCGCCCTCACCATCGACTTCAAGCCACGCACGGCCATCAAGTCGCAAGCGCTAGTCGACTTCATGGCAGAGTGGCGGGAGAACCAGCTACCTACTCCCACCGTGCGACCGAGCATTGGGTGATGTACTTTGACGGCTCACTCAACCTCGAGGGCGCGGGCGCGAGGGTACTCCCCCGATCTCTCCAACGGGCGAACAACTCAAGTACGTCTCGCGGATCTTCTACGGAAGGTCTCAAACAATGAAGCCGAGTACGAAGCTCTCCTACACGGGCTCCGCCTCGCGGCTTCACTTGGCATCAAGCGGCTACTAGTCTACGGCGACTCCGCAGTGGTCATCAACCAAGTCAACAAGTCCTGGGACCGCAACAAGGAGAACATGGACGCCTACTGCCTAGAAGTCCGCAAGCTCAAGAACAAATTCTATGGTCTCGAGTTCCATCACATCGTCTGTGACAACAACGTTGCGGCGGACGTCCTCTCGAAGCTTGGATCCACCCGCGCCCAAGTACCCGCGGGTGTCTTCGTCCATGAGCTTCACGCGCCATCCATCCCGGAGCCGGCGCCACCGACCACTGCCCCAGCTCATCCACCAGGTGGGCAGGAGGTCATGATGATCGACGTGGACTGGAGGCAACCCTTCATCGACTACCTCAGCGAGCAGAAGGTCCCCTCCGACAAGAACGCGGCCGAACAACTCGTCCGTCGCGCCAAGTCTTACGTTCTCGTCGGAGACAAGCTTTACAAGCGGGGCGCATCTTCTGGAGTACTCATGAAGTGTGTCCCTCGTGAAGAAGGCAAGGACATCTTGGAGGAGATCCATAAGGGCGTCTGCGGAACCACGCGTCTTCACGCACGCTGGTCAGCAAGGGCTTCCGGCGAGCCTTCTACTGGCCCACAGCCCTGGGCGATGCCGAAGAACTCGTCAGAAGGTGCCAAGGATGTCAGTTCTTCGCCAAGCATCAGCACGTCCCAGCCTACAAGCTAGTCACCATACCGCCGACCTGGCCCTTTGCCTGCTGGGGGCTCGACATGATTGGGCCACTGCCAACCGCGCCGGGGAGGATTCAACGAGGGTACCGGTGGCTATCGACAAGTTCACCAAGTGGATCGAGGTCAAGCCGGTCACATGCCCCAAGGTCGAAAGAGTGGGGAAATAAACATTCCTTGGTGCATAACAGTAGCGAGCCTACAAATGAAATGCATCTTGTCTATGCACATGTACGCAGCCATTTCCTTTCAATTGAGCAAAACGTTGCTAATGTACCCCAACTTTTACAGCATCTTTTTGGTGGTGAGTTAATTATATACAGAAGCTCTAATGTTTGTTCATGACCCTGTTTTGGAACAGCTTAAATTCAGCTTATGGTCAAAATAAGTTGAAACTAAAGTCAAACGGCATGCTTTTTGCAACTTTTTTTTTGTCACGCTTCTCCCCACCACTTCCATTTATAATAAATGCAGAACCGTAAATAGTTCAAACCCACTTCTCAAATAAGTGTTATTTTATTTTTTCTTATCTGAGAAGCATCTCCCAACCACCGTTACTTTAATATTTCTATGAGATAGATTTTAGTGTGATTCTAAATGTGCAATGTTAGAGTAAGCATCAACCATGCATTGCTCCACTGTTTGGTTGATTGTAACACTGATCTATTGTGTAGTTTGCAATGCATGTTTTGATTTTGATGGATTTGGATGGTGTAGATGTTGAAGTAATGTTGAGGATTCACTACAAGAAATCCCTTGATCCATGACGAAATTCCCATGACGTTTTTTGATTTCGTCACAAATCACACTGCATCCATGACGAATAGTCAGATTTCGTCATACATTCACTTGTTGGCTTTGGATATGAAGCCCGATATGAAGTCCAAACACTATGACGTTATGCCAATTTCGTCATAGAATTCGTCATAGATCATACTGCATCCATGACAACAGTCAGTTTTCGTCATAGATTAGCAGTGTTGGATATGAAGCCCGATATGAAGTCCCAAGACTATGATGATGCGCCAATTTCGTCATGTCTGACCCACTTTGCATTTCAACATTTCCTTATGATCAATAAAATAAAAAATCATATAATATGTGAAAAAAGTAGAGATAATCACAGTCAATAATTTAAAAATCTAAACTTAATTTTTTTCTAAAGGACATAATATTATATAGTTAGTATGTAGATATACCTATATAAATGCAAACTAAACTAAATTCGGTAATATGAATTTTTATAACTTACTATAATTTTTTACATATTGACTTGAATTAAATAAAAAAGAAAAAGACAAAACCGTTTTTAAACCACGCAAAACCAAGCTTGTGATGTAATATGGATGGTTTCAAAGATTGAAAGATATGGTTTGTGTAGTTACTAAGTTTAGGCATGAAAACCAGACTTAGGCGAAAATTGAATAGGAGCCATAGTAACATGGGCTTGCTAACCTCAATCAAAGTCTACTAGTGGCCCTCTCACTCATTAACGAATTCCATATAACCACCTCGAGATCCCAAAACCAGCCCGTCCAACCCAGCCCGGCCGGCCCAAAATTTTCCTGTACTTCGTGGTCGGCCCATCTCGCGAATGGAGAGACCCCTTCAACGGACTTTTTCCCATCGTTTTTTTTTCTTTTTAATCTATACTTAACATTTGAAAGTAGTGTTTCTCGGTCATAGTAACTCCAAATTCATTGATTTTTCTGATTTTTTTGTAAAATCACAATCATACGTAATATCGTTCGTTTTCATATTAGTTGCTATTACATTTGTCACTGTACAACTTCTTTTCTTCTACCGAAAAGGAATAAATAAAAGATATTTTTCAATAATAAATGGTAACATAACTTCATATTTACTAATGTTATGATAAACACAAGGTTACGGTAAAGTTTGAAGTGCATATGAATTCGAAAATTTTGAAAGGTATGATACACTTCAATGTTCAAGTAATGTTTCATGAAACTATGTGAGACATGTATCCATTTCTAAACAACGTAGGTTCCCGTTATTCACAGAAATCATTTGAATGTTTGATCACAATTTTATGGGCCCAAATTATGTTACCACATCAATTCGTAGAACCATTAGAGCATTTTGTGATATTATTTGAATTATGATAGTGTAAATTCGAAGTGTAAAGTTTGAATTACCCCTATTAAACTGCTGTCAAAATCATTTTTCATTTGTCAAAGTTGTACATCTAGGTAGAGAATGATTTTAGAAAATTTTAGAAAAAAGAATCATCGAATTTGGAGTTAGTATGAGGCAGAGAAACTAGTTACAAGTTTTAGTCAATGATTAAAAAGAGAAAACACACTTGTTCATCTCAGTTCAAAGCAAACACAATTTACGCTTTTAATCCGGATAAAACTTGTAAAGCATTTTCTTCCTCATACGAACTCAAATCGATTGATTCTTTTCTATTTTTCTAAAATCGAGATGTTTTACTCGGTGCCATTTGTTTGTATCTTAATTACTATTTCTTGATTTCTTTTCATACAACATATCTTTTCCAACTAAAAGAGAATATAAAAACATGTTTTTTCATAATAATTGCTAATATAACTTAATATTCTCCAATGTTATGGTCAATACAAGGTTGCATCCAAATTTGAGGTGCCCATGGGTAAGAAAGTATTTGAGTGTGTACAAACTTTGAAGTTTAAGTTGAGTTGTAGTATGAAACAATGTGTTGATCTAGCTAGTTTATGAACAATGTAACTCTAATTTTCACAAAATGTTATAAAACTTTTTTGTCAAGCTTGTACATCCATAAAATGATTCTATTTCAATTTACACATCCATTCAATGATTTCATAGCAATTTTCAGAAGTTTTGACAAACTTTTAGATTTTATTATCATTATTTTGTAATAAAGGGTCAAGTAGAAGTTTGAATTGTGACAAAAAACATTTGAATTTTTCATCTATTTTTAGAATGCAAGTTATAGTAGATCATAAGTACTTAAAATTTAGTTTTGACAATTTTTTTAAATTTTACTTGACAGACAAATAGTTCAAATTGTAATTATTTCCATATTGCAAAGAAATAAAAACAAAAGTGTTAAGCAGTGTACAAATGAATGAGGCCTGTTTCGGTCGAAAGCATTGTATTTCGACCATTCATCTACGTGAGCCGTCGCTCGAGATCACATTTCCATTGTATAACATGCGCAATCCGCCCAAACCCCCAACCCAGACTCCCTCCTCCAGCAGCCCCCCATCCCCATGTCGCCTCTCTCCTCTCGTCCCCTCCTCCTCCTCATCCCCTCCCGCCCCGCCGCCCTCTCTCCTCATCCCATCGAACACGCCACCGACGGTAGAAGACCATGCTCTTCGAGGCGGCGGTTCCCTCGACGCCGACTCCCCCACGGTGCCGGCGTCGTCGTCTCCGTGCGCACACGGACCCCGAGAGGAAGCGGCGCTCGGCCTCGGCCCCACTTCTCGTCGGTGTCCGGCTCCGCGGGGCTGCGGTGAGCGCCGGTGGATTCCTCACGCCACCTCGCGCGTCCGCTGCCTCGCCCTCGTCGGCAACGGCGCCTCCGCGCTCGCGCCCGGCACGGCGGGCCTCGGTGGCATTGGGTCGGCCGCCATCGGCTGCGGTGAGCCTCGGTGACGCGGCGGGTCGGCGGCCGCCGTCACCGCGGCGGGCCTGCAACGCTCGGTGACGGCGTGTCCCGCGGGCGGTGTCGTCCTTTCGAATCGTGCGGCGTGCTGGACTGGGCGACGGGGAGGCAAGGAGGACCTCCGTGGGCGAGGTATCGAGCGGACGCGATGTCGGATGAAAGCGGTAGTGTACATGGTGTGCTTACGGAGGCGGGTTGGGGTGGCATCGACTTGGTATGTCCACGCTCTTCCTTATCCATATCTACTTATTGGTCGTGCTTTACATCGTTTATGATAGCTACTACTTGGATGTGTGTGATTTGGATGTCTGTGATGTCATGAAATGCTTGGGTGTTCTTACGTAATATCATGTCTAGTCTTGTCTGCTTGCTAATCGTCGGGAAACTACTATACTTGAATGTGTGTGATCTTGGAGATTGAATATGCTACGATGTTTGATGTTAGTTTTTACGGGGGGAGGTGGCTTGTTAGATGTTAGTTTAGTTTCCTTTTGTGCAAAATTATATACTTTGTCATGAAAGTCATCAGCCCAAACAAAATATTCTTTAAGGCAAGGTAGATATGTTTACATGGATAGCTAGTGTTCGGTTGGTTAAAATGTAACATAATTCGATTGAATATCTTTGCATGAGGTGGTTCGTAATCAATTTATATTGCAATCGAATTCTTCACCTCTGCAATCTTACAATGTTACTAGAGTGCAACCAAACGAATAGGATAATCACACTTCACCCATTTTGCCCCCACATTGTAATAATCACACTTCACCTATTTTGCCCCCACATTGTAATCTTATTCCCTGTAACGTTTACACTACCTTAGCACGACTAAACATTATGATAGAATCACTTGTATGTTTTTATCTTTACTAAATGGAATAAAAATGCTTGCAAGAAGAATCATTTGTCTTCATTTAAGTGAAACTCTTTTGTTTAAATATTTGTTTGCGACATTTCCTATTCGTTGATTCATCTAAAATTATGTGCTCGTTGATTAGTGATTTTATATTTCTTGAATATATTTTTGAATGTTGCAGATAGAGTCTCTTTCATTAACATTCCATGGGCATGACCTTATCTTGCTGGCATGTGGAGTTATGTGTAATCTAGAATGTATGCTGCCATGTGGCCAACTCAAATCATGTGGAGTTATGTGTAATCTAACTTTGCTGGTTATCCTTGCTGCAACGAGATGTCGAAGTACCAAAATGTTGTTGGGGGAAGGCTGAAGCTGAAGGGAAAGCACTGGATGTCAAGGAAGGTGGAGTCAAGAAAAAGAAGAAGAAACAAGAATGTGAGGAGTCGTCTCGGATCGGACACGAGCTTCTGAAGGTTTGGCTCATAACACTAGCTAATGCAAGGCATGGATACTGTGCTTGTTTTCTTGTCCAAAAGATATGTGTGCACATGGATGCATGATTTGCCAATTTTTATCTCGATCTATATCATTTGACTACGAGGTTTTACGTCTTTCTTGCTTGTGCAATGGTAGGTTCAATTTCCAGCTTGTGATAGAATATCTTCCTTTTGTTAAGTGCTTGGCATATAATCGTATGTTTCCTTTGACATTTTCATTCTATCAATCACGTACTGATGACCTCTTTTGGAAAGCTTGGGAAAACTCCTTTATTTTTTTCCCTCTTGAAAAAAAGTTGAAAGCTGCTGACAGAGGTAAAAAATTAAAGAGGATTTTGTTGTCGTCTCATGCATGGTTGGACAAACGATAGTGCTAACACAGGCTTTAGTTTCATATAAGCTAATCATATGCCACATGCTATAACCAGTGAATATGTTTGTTGAATCGGTAGTTGCATTGAGCTAGCATGGCAAATATGTTTGTGGGGTGGCAGTACCATAATCAAATGTTTATTGATTTCACTCCTGCAATATTGTAAGATGTACCACATTAGTACTTAAGTTATCCTGATCTGATCCTGTATTAATCTTAGTCTGCACATTGTTCCATTTGGAACGTAGCAGTACTTATTCTTGCATAGTTGTGAAATTGTAGTACTTAACTCATTTATGCTTATTTCGAGATATACTAGTATTTTGCTTGCTGGTCTTAGAATATGTACCTATATGCTTACTGCAGTAATTTGCTTTGCCATTTCTATAACTTCAGTCTAGTGTTCAACATACCTCACAGTTGTTTTTGTACTGCAGTTTAAATATCAATTCGAGCTTATGTACTCTTGCCTTAATTTTTGTGGCTTAAATAATATGAAACTCCTTGCAAGGAGTCCATCTAAACTATGACAACGGCTTGTATTACTGAAGTTTGAACTTGTAATGCATCTAAACCATGGCACTCTAACTAAACTTGTAATGTTGTTGTCACTAGATCTGCACTTCTTTGACCTCGTATCTGTAGTTCAGCCTCGACTGCTAGCTATTTGGCAATCCTTCAGTTCTATCCGTGGCTGCAATTTTGCCAACTGAGTTCAGTGTGACCGGTAGTAGTTTTTGTTAACCTTGTAGCATTTCTTGTTCTGTTCAGTAGCTTCACTTCTATATTTTTTGGTTCTGAATATTTCTTTTTAATTACCTTGCATTTAAGTACTACAGTTAAGTATCTAATCACATTTAATTTATTTTCAAGCAAGCAAATTGGTAGTTGTTGGGCACCCTGCAGCATGTGTGGTGTAGAAGTTAGTTTCTGCCATATATAAGAATGCCATTTAGGTAGATCTCGTCTGATAGCTTTCTTTGGGTGGAACTCAACTTTCTCGGGAACCAGCGGGTGTCTATCTTGCCTTTTATCTTTATCTTTTGATTGTGATATTGGTAGATGTAGTCTTGTACGTTTGATGTGACTTGTGCCAAATGGTGGATGTAGAGGTGTTCTTTGTTTCGGCGATATATGGTGAGTTTTTTGCACAATGTGTGGGTGGTACGTAATGTATTTATATGGGCTAAAACATCTTCCCAATTTGAGGCTCGAAGTTTAAGTCGGCACAGTAAGAAATTGCTCATGCTTACGTCATCATCTGCCACGTCGGTGCTGCAACGCTGCCATAACGGCGCCACGCGTACGCCACGTCGGTGCCACGCGGTGCCACATATCTACCATGTCGGTGCCACGCGTACGCCATGTGGTTGTCACCTCATATGCCACGTGGCAGTGCCACGTCATCCAGCGGCTTATGTCATCGATCACCACGTCGGCACCACGTCGGCGACAACTCATCTCCATAAGTGACGTGGCGAGTCAATCCATGACGATCACTTTCGTCACGGTTACCCCAGGCTTCGAGTGGGTTCAATGGGCTTTACACCAATCTATGACGACTTGAGAACGTCATGGATCACGCTTATCAGCGAAAATTTAAGGACGTCACGAGAAGGGATCAGTGACGCTCCAGCCTGTAAACGTTCTCAAATTTCGTCATAGATGTCATTTTATGACGAAATTTTGATGATCAGTGACGAAAATTGACCGTCATAGACCACGAGATTTTGTAGTGATTAAGAACAAATGCAATGTAGGCTCATGTTTTATTGTCACAACCTTTGAGTAGTAGTAGTAGTAGCTTTGAGTAGTATTTTCACTAGTATTTCTCTACTTACCTTTTCACTAGCCTATTTTATTTTGATTGATATTTGAAATGCAAGTGATTAAATCAATGCAAGTGATTGAATGTTGACTTACCTTTGATTGATATTTGAAATGCATGTGATGGTACTAGCTTTAGTCATGACAAAGTTAGGAGAGTGACTTTACCCAGTAATCTCCATATGAGTTACCACAATGCCATCCATATCCAAGCTCGGATGGAACCACACCCTTTCGAGCGAGTATCCCACACTTGCAATGAGGCCTATAAGGCTCATCACATGGCCATGGCTACTCCCCACTCACGAATGCTTGCACTTCTTCTTTTACGGCGGCCAATGAGACTTTGGACCGTATATGTCCTCTTTGAAAATCACATAGGGGCCATCCATCTTTTGCACAACAAATTCAATGAGACCTCTATGTCAAAATATCGAGGACAATGAATTTGTCGGCAAAAGCAATGATGCTTACATGTGTTCTTTGCTTGCCAGAAACAATGGTGTGAATTTTTCGGGAAGGTCAAGATCGGGAAGTTGCAACTTGCTTGGCCTCCCACAATGACCTGATGGAGGGTTGCTAACACGCTTGCATCCTGCCTCTTGTTTTCTTGGAATGTCATTTACGGTGGATTTGGTGGCGGTGGCACCCTTTGTCGAACTCATGATAGGGTTGCACCACGATTCTAGCCACAGGAAATAATCGAGATTCTAGGGTCATATTTTTCCAGTCATCGTCCACTCGTGGAAAAAACGGAGTGCTATGTTGTATTGACTTGGGCGACCATCTTCATTTGGTATCCACTTTCTTGCACATGTGTAGAATATCCTTCCGGTTGTTGCCTCATCCCTTGATTTCTTCGCGAGTTTGGAATGCCACAATGACACATAAAGATGGGAAGAGGCGGTGGGACGGGGATCATCGAACTGCCTGCTCGCCGCCATTGGCACGAAAAACATAAAATTTCATCTAGATTATTTATACAAGGAAAGGACAAAAATATTATACATAATTAATAAATAGAGACATGAAATCCTAAGTAGATGCAGAGTATGCCCACTCCCCTAGATTGTTTATGTCGTTCCTTCGATGACCTTCCTAGTGGCGAGACACTACATCGGATCTTCGACTTTTCTTGGTCAAACTCCCAAACACTTAGTAAATATCCCCTATCGTACCCACTTGTTTGGTCCATCTCATTGCGTAATGCTTTTCTTCCACCTTCCGACACTGTTTCCTCTTCTCGTCATGCAGGACGTAATCGGGACCATTGTACTCGACCAATGTGTCATTTGCTCAAAACGAGCCGTCCATGTCTTCAATATTGTTTCCTTAGAATAGAATTGCGTCATATGTATTGGTGCTATCAAGACACCCCTCTAACAATGCACACGGCTATCATATGAGAGCATGGAACATGTAGCAATTAAGGTATACTACAGGTGCAAGTCACTCCTGAGAGGTCCACCTTATATATGCGTCCGCCCGTCATCTCACCTCCAACATTCAAAGCGGAAGCTGTCCTCACTGAGTAGACATACAATGTGGGATCGAACAACTTAGCCCTCATGCTTGCAGATTTCAAACCTTGTTCGGTTGTTTTTGGGACCTTTCTCTTGGGGATTTGATGGGGGAAATTTGTGGGAACCCTTCGTGGTTTTTTGTGCTGTGATTCCCCTCTCAAGTCAGTGAGTAAAGGGGCTCGATTTTGGGGTTTCGAGTTAGGGTTAGAGGTGTTCTTGGCGGGATTTCTTCGATTCCTCCTTTTTGGACAAGTTTTGGTGGGATTAAACTTGGCTATGGACTCCTCATGAGGTGTTCCTATTATCCCCAAAGTCTTGTTAAAGTCCGTGGAGCGATTCAGGAGATCGAAGTTTGGATTTGGGGGAGTTGACCGCCGGAGTCTTCTTCATCCCGGTACGCCCGGGGCTACCGTCGGCTAGATGCAACCCTTGGTGGGTTTACGCTCGGGTGAACGTCTGGGTGTGTTCATTGTTGTCTTGTGTTGCGAGTTTGTTTCGGTTGGAATTCGATTTGGAGGTCGGTACGCGATTGTGTTGCACCCGGCTGACCGGTGTGTAGCCACTTAGTGGAAGTCATCAATTCTCACCGGCGGGGGCCAAATTCGACCGGTGGTGCTCACCCGGTGCGGCCCGGTGTTGGTCAGTGGACTCGAGGTTTGGTGTTCTGCTGCGTTCTCGGGTCGGAAGGTTGTATGTTGGTTCCTAGGTCCAGTGGCTATGTGGGCTTGGCCAACTTGGGTAGTGAGTCGGAGACGTGTGTTGGAAGCCGTGTTCATCTTGTTGGAGTTTCCATCTCCTTCGAGAAGAGTTTTTATCGGCTCCCATTCACTTCCCCCCTCTCTGGTTCGCCGTATCGGTCCTTCAAGTGGTTTCAGAGCCGGTTCGGGTCTTTATTGACTCTAACCAGTCTAAGATCCAAGGATGGCATACTAGAAACGAGGTTCGGGTCCTCCACACTTCGATGGCAAGAACTACCAGATGTGGAGTAAGCGGATGGCGCGTTTCTCAGGAAAATTCGGATCCTTTGGGATGTCACGGTGGACCACCGGCACATGTCCGGTAGATGAACTTCCTCGCTCCCGGATCGAGGGACATGTTCGACGCCAACAATAAGGGCGGTCGACTACTTGTTTCGTGCTCTGCGTCAGCCGGAGTTCGATCGGGTGCACACCGAGCACTTGGCTTGTAGAATTTGGACGGTATTGAAGGAGGCTCATGTTGGGGTGCCCGAGTTGAGCCGCGGTTTATGCGACCTAACGGAGAGAGTACGAGAACACCACTCATCTCCCCGGTGAGTCCATCGATGCCTTGTTTCGAGAGGTTCACGGTGGTTGTGAACAACATGAGGGCCAATGTGGACTTGCTCCCGTACGATGATCATGATAGAGTTTGTCAAGCTCTTACACTTTGGATCGTACAATATGGGGTGGAAAATTCGAGGCCATTGTGGAGTCGGAGAAGTATGACACTCGACGGTGAGCAATTGTTCTCGAAGCTCAAGTCGAGTGAGGTGGATAGGGGCATATTGCCAAGCTCGAGGGGTCCGTCGATTCCCATAGTCTTTCCCTCGTTGGTGGTTCAAAAGGAAAGGCTAACACTAACCCATCCACTAGGATGTTCTCTTTGTCCTCCTTGATGTCTATGCCAGATGAGGAGTTCGATGTGCTTGGAGAGGACGAGCTGGCGCTTCTGACGAGGCGGTTCGAGAGGCTACACGAGAACCGAGTGAACATGAGGAGGAACACGAGGACATGCTTCCAGTGCGGCAAGTCGGGACACTTTGTCGCCGACTGCCCGGAGAAGGTCGAGAACAAGGACGGCTACAAGCACAAGTCGAGGATGGATAGCAAGTACCGATCGAGGCGCGACCACAAGAGCAAACACAAGAACAAGCACAAGGACGAGCGACGATCGAGGAAGAAGGAGAGCCGAGGCAAGGCTCGAGCGATGGTTGGAGCGAGCGACGTCGACTCCAGTTCCGTGTACTCCACCTCAAGCTCGAGCACCAGTGAAGATGAAGGTGATCGTCGCAAGAGTAGGAAGTCGTCCAAGAACACGAGCGGTGAGGCCGCTCGCTAGAGACGACATCGCACCATGGCGGTGAGCTCCGGCAGCAAGAAGAGCACACAGAGTGACTCAGACTCTGATTCCGACAACGAGGTGTGTGATGAACTTCCTTTCTTGCGCCAGGAGAATGAGAGGCTTGGCTCTTTGCTTGATAACCGTGATGACATGCTTAGAGAGGCCAAGAAAATGAGAAAAGAGCTTAGGGCTTCACTCGAAGATGCTAGGACTAGAGCGGCTGAGCTAGAAACACAGGTTCTAGATAGCAAGCTTGAGATTGACTCCCTTAAGGCTGGCCCTATTGTTTCGGATGAGGTTGATTGTGCTGATTGCTCCATCTTTCTTGCTGATCTTGCTTTGTTCAAGGAGAAGCATGCCTCCAAGTGTGAGGAACTATATGTGCTTAGGGTTGAAGTGGCTGAGCTTAAGTCTAGACCTGCTTTGCTAGGTGCTTGCACTTCTTGCCCTGTTTTGCATGCTAAAATTGATGAGATGCATGCTTACACTAGTTCTCTTGAGGCTAAGTTGAAAGAACCCACTCCTACATCATGCTCTACCTATGCAATGCATGCTTTGAAGAATTTGGAACTTTCACATTATGTTGATCGTTTGCAGGATGAGAATGATGAGCTGAGAAAGTTGATGGGTTGGTTGTCTGGTCATGAGCCTCAGTTGAGGATGATGATCGAGGCATTTAAGAGGCAAGATGGTGAGGGACTTGGGGCAAACAAGGTTGGTGATGGAAGTGGAGAGAAAATCCCAGAGCCACCAAAAACCCACCACAAAAATGATTTCCCTCCTTAACCTAACCATCTTAGGAACCGACTAGACACAACCCCAGCTCCACCCGTGTTTCCTACACCAATAAATGATATCCAAAAGCCTATCAAGTTTGTGAGCACTTCGGGGAAAGTGTTCTTTGGGAAAGAAAGTGAGAAGGCTAGTGAGGAGAAACCGGTGGAGAAGTTGAGTGGAGAGAAACCAAGTGAGCAGCCACAGCCCAAGCCTAAGCCTAAGCTTGTGAGGTTTCATTGTGGCTATTGTCGTAGAGATGGCCATAAGGATGAGTTTTGCTTCAAGAGGAAGCGAGAGGAGAGAATGGCGAAGGAGTGGGCTAACAAGGACAAGTACCACCCTTCTGATGGTGTACTTGAGCCTCGTGTGCAGATGCCTAGGGCCACGGTGAGTGTGAGGACAGTTCGGGCTTGGGGAGAGCGGAAGGCTGTTGGAGGTGCTGCTGCCCAGGCTACACCGATCAGACCGGTGTGGGGCACCGGTCAGACCGGTGCAGGCCTGGACAGGTAGCAGTATGGGTTTCGTGCTCGTACAGGTGCGAGGGTTGTTTTTGGAGGTCGTGATTCTGGTGGTTGGGCAGGAGAGTTTGCAGGTGGTCAGGTTGCTAGGCATTCTCCCCCTCGAGTTCACTACGGGAATGGGAGGAGTCCTAGCTTTGAGAAGGAGAGGAGGGACGATCCACGGGCTTTCTTTCGTGGTTTTGGTCCTCCTCCAGGCAGAGAGGGGTGGTTACCGTGGTGGTGTTCGTGGAGGTAGCTTTGGTAGGAGAGATGGTTTGGTTTGTGCTAACCCCACTTTCGAGCAAATGGCTCGGCACTGGTTTTACTCTTTTGGTACTAACACCGGTGCTGAGTCATTTGTTCGCTCACGTGCTCGTTTTTGAATTTCAGGTGGGAGACTTGAAGAACATTTGGTTGATTGACTCCGGTTGCTCGAGGCATATGACCGGAGACAGGGGGTGGTTCTCAAGTCTCGTCCCGGTGGTGACAAGGAGGTACATTACTTTTGGGGACAATGGGCGTGGGCGTGTGCTTTCAGAAGGTGAGATTAAGTGAGTGACAAGATCACTCTCAGACGTGTTGCTCTTGTTCAATCACTGGGGTACAATTTGCTTTCTGTGTCCCAGCTGTTGGATGAGGGCTTTGAGGTGTTGTTTCGGCCAGGTGGTTCTCGGATTTTGGACTCTCGAGGCGACCTTGTCTGTATGGTCGTTCCCGAGGGTCAGGTGTTTCGTGCTGTTTTTTCTCAATCTTCGGGCGTGGAGCGTTGTTTCTTGGCTGGTTCTTCGAGTGACTTGTGGAAGTGGCATAGGAAGTTGGGTCACTTGAGCTTTGATCTTTTGTCTCGCTTGAGTAAACTCAATTTGGTCCGAGGATTGCCACGGTTGAGGCTTGAGAAAGAGTTGGTTTGTGCGCCGTGTAGACATGCCAAGATGGTAGCCTCTTCTCACCCGCCTCTCACCGATGTGATGACTGAGCGTCCATGCGAGCTGCTCAATATGGACCTTGTTGGCCCAGCTCGTGTGCGATCTGCGGGTGGGAAGTGGTATGTCCTTGTTGTGGTGGACGACTACTCTCGGTATGTGTGGGTGTTCTTTCTCGAGGATAAGGGGGAGACGTTTGGTTTTGTTCGAGATTTAGTGTTGAGGTTGAGGAACGAGAGGCACGGAGATGCCATACGAGCAATCCGCAATGACAATGGCTCGGAATTCAGAAACTCTCGTTTTGAAACCTTTTGCCATGACTTGGGTCTTGAACACCAGTTTTCGAGTCCGTATACGCCTCCTCAGAATGGTTTTGTGGAAAGGAAGAACAGGACCTTGTGTGAGATGGCTCGGACGATGCTTGATCAGCATAGGACTCCGAGAAGGTATTGGGCTGAGGCGGTGAATACCGCGTGCTATGTGTCGAACAGGATCTACCTTAAAGTGCACAAGAAGAAAACATGCTATGAGTTGATGCATGGTCGCACACCCAAGGTGAGTCACTTCCATGTCCTTTGTTGCAAATTCTTTATTCTGAAGAAAGGGAAGAAGTTGGATAAGTTTGAGGCTATGTCTGTCGATGGTATTTTCTTTGGTTATGCATCTCATTCTAGAGCATATCGTGTGCTCAATCTTGAAACTAACCAAATAGTGGATACTTGCGAGGTAACCTTCGACGAGACACAGCCATGTAGTCAGCTTGTCTTTGAGTGTGCAGATGATGATGAGCTTGGCGAGGAGATCTTTCAGGAGGAGGAGCATGAACATGGAGACGATGAAGATGGCGGTGTGGTGCCCCCGGCTGAACATGTACCGACTACTTTGACTACGGTGGTGGAGGGACCCTCTCCTACACCTACGACGACAAATCAAGATCAAGGAGAAGCTATTGTTGAGGGGGAGGTAGCATCGAGGCGAGAACCTCCCCGGTGAGTACAAGTGGATCACCCAGCTTCGAGGATCATCGGCGACTTGAATGAACGAACTACACGGTCGAGGGTTCGGAACAATTCTCATTTCGCTCATGCTGCATTTGTTGCTACTTTTGAGCCCAAAGACATTGGACATGCACTATCTGATCACAATTGGGTTAATTTGATGCATGAGGAGTTGGAGAACTTTGAGAGGAATCGGGTTTGGGAGTTGGTTGACCCTCCCCCAGGGTGTAAGCCGATTGGTACAAAGTGGGTGTGGAAGAACAAAGAGGGAGAGAAAGGTGAGGTTGTGAGAAACAAGTCGAGGCTTGTTGCTCAAGGGTTCAGTCAGAAGGAGGGGATCGACTACGAGGAGACCTTTGCTCCCGTAGCCCGTTTGGAGGCGATTAGGATCCTTCTAGCCTTTTCCGTGGCTAAAGGGTTCAAGTTGCATCAAATGGATGTGAAGAGTGCTTTCCTGAATGGTGTGTTCGAGGAAGAAGTGTATGTGAGGCAACCTCCGGGGTTTGAGAGTGAGAAGTACCCCCACCGTGTGTACAAGTTGAGGAAGGCGCTGTATGGGTTGAAGGAGGCGCCTAGAGCTTGGTATGGCAGGTTGAGGGGGTTCTTGTTTGAGAGAGGTTTTGAGATGGAGAAGGTCGATCAGACCTTGTTTCTACTAAGGCAGGGCAGAGATATCCTGATTGTGCAGGTTTACGTGGATGATATTGTCTTTGGTGGCTCGTCTAACTCTCTTGTTGCAAGGTTTGCAGAGGATATGAGCAGGGAATTTGAGATGAGCATGATGGGCGAGTTGCAGTTCTTCCTTAGGCTACAAATCAAACAATCAAAGGAAGGAACATTTGTGCACCAAGCTAAGTACACCAAGGACATTGTGCGAAAGTTCAAGATGGAGGATTCCAAGGCTATGACGACGCCCATGAGTACAACTACAGCTCTTGATGCGGACGAGGAAGGTGAACACGTGGACCAGAAGGAGTACCGAAGCATGATCGGGTCACTCCACTACTTGACGGCGACGAGGTCGGACATCCAGTTCTTGGTATGTTTGTGCGCTCGTTTTCAAGCGTCTCCGAGGACTTCGCATCGGCAAGCGGTGAAGCGAATTTTTTGGTACTTGCGTCACACTCCCAACTTCGGGCTTTGGTACTCCGCGTCCTCTTCTTTGGCGCTTCATGGCTTTTCAGACGCGGATTTTGCCGGGTGTCGGTTGGATAGGAAGTCCGCTTCTGGGACTTGCCAATTTTTGGGTTCTTCTTTGGTGTCTTGGTCTTCCCGCAAACAGTCGAGTGTTGGTCAATCCACTACCGAGGCCGAGTACGTTGCCTCTGCTAGTTGTTGCTCTCAGCTCCTTTGGATTTCATACACCATGAGTGACTTTGGTGAGGAGTATACCCATGTCCCACTTCAATGTAACAGCACCAGTGCCATAAGCGTTGCAAAGAACCCAATGCTCCATTCCAAAACCAAGCACATAGAAGTGAGGTATCAATTCCTGAGAGACAACGTAGAGAAAGTGAAGATAGCTTTGATCCACGTACCCACACATGACCAACTAGCCGATATTTTCACCAAACCCCTAGATCAAGCAACTTTCACTCGTTTGCGGGGGGAGCTAGGTGTGTGTTTGATTTCTTGAGTTGGGTGTGTGGGAGCTCCTTTGTAGCATATGTATATATTTCCTTTGTGCATTTCTTGCATTTGGCATGGCATATGTAACATGATGTATAGGCATTCTTGTATCTTAGATTGCATGCATTTTGTATCATATGCATTGGATAGGAAAAGCTTCTCCTATATACATTGTTCACCATGGAATGCTGTGTATGTCTTTATGAGCTTGTTTGGTATGCTATGGTTAGTTTGGCTTAGCTCTTGATGATCTTGATGAATAATCCATGGTTGATGGCTATGGTTTTGAAAAATGTCACATTTATGCTCTCTCATGAGTAAATGCCTTTATATGATCTTGACATGTTTTAGTGGCTTTGCTATGCTTAATTTGTGGTTGGATATCTAGTTTATTGATCATGTGGGGCCAAAGGCTCATTTGCCATCATGAATGTTTAGCCCTCTTGCTTTATCTTATGGAGGGGCATAAGTTCCTTTTTGTCGCAAAGACATTTCATGTACCATTTATAAATCTGAAAATGAAATGAAAAATGCTTGGAAAATGTGCTCCCATGTCATATGTGCTGAGCACTACAAGAAATCCTTTGATCCATGAAGAAATTCTCATGACGTTTTTTTATTTTGTCATAGATCACACTGCATCCATGACAAACAGTCAGATTTCGTCATAGATTCACAATGCTGGATATGAAGCCCGATATGAAGTCTAAACACTATGACGTTACGCCAATTTCGTCATAGATTTCGTCACGATCACATTACTTCCATGACAACCGTCAAATTTCGTCATGGATTAGCAGTGTTGGATATGAAATCCCAATATGAAGTCCAAGCACCATGACGTTGCGCCAATTTCATCATAATCCAAGCCACATTGCATTTCAACATTTCCTCATGATTAATAAATTTACAATATCATATAATGTATGAAAAGAATTATAGATAATAACAGTCTTAAATTTAAAAATCTAAATTTAAAATTTTTTGAAAAGCATATAATATTATATATTCAATATATAGATATACATATATAGTGGCAAATAAAATTGAATTTCCGTTTTATGATTTTTTATAATTTACTATGATTTTCTAAATATCTAGTCGAAAAAAATAAAAAAGAAAAAGACAAAATCATTTATAAAACTACGCATAACCAAGTTCTAGATGTAATCTTTACAATTTCAAAGGTTGAAGGATATGCTTTGTGTAGTTACGAGTTTAGGGACGAAAACTAGACTTTCGCAAAAATTGAATAGGTGTCAAAGTGATTTGGGCTTGCTAACCGGAGTCAAAGTCTGCTGGCGGCCCTCTAACTACTTGACGTGCTTAGGAAACCCACCCCGGACAACCAAACCGACCCACGCTACACAACGAAGCCGGCCCAAATGCACGGCCCAAAAGGCCGGCCCAAATTTGCGAAAATGGAGGGTCACCACTAGACTTTTTGCCATCCATGAGTTCAACATTTAATTATTTCTAATAAATCTGCATAAATTCATTTAAATGATAGAAAATAGCATTTTGTTCGAAAACCTTGAAACTTCTAAAAGACAACTTAAATGTGTTCTTTTACATGCGAAAAATATATTTGGGGTATATAAGATAATTAGTTTTTCAGTTAATTCATAAATGTGTCTTAATTAGGTATTTTTTAAAATAGAAAAATATATTTTTTGCATAATAAATGGCACTGTGTGTCGGTGTTTTAGACCGGCAACCTACTAAGGGGAGTACCCGAAGTAGATGAATGTGGCCTCGCCGAGATCGGTAACTCGTAGGAATAGACACGTGGCACACAATTTAGACAGGTTCGGGCCGCGAGGTGCATAATACCCTACGTCTCGTATCTTTGCGTAGCTCCGGATTGATTGGGTACGATTACAAGATGGTGTAATAGTACGCCGTGAGATGAGATTCGATGCTAGAGAAGGGTCCCTGCCTCGCCTTATATAGCCCGGGAGGCAGGGTTACAAGTCGGAGTAGGGAGAGAGTACTAGTCGAGTACGTCCAGGAGTCTTCCATACAGTGGGGGACATGTACAGCTTCCTATCCGAGTACTTCTCCTCCGTAGTCCTTGTGCTCTACGCCATCAGGTGCCATGTAGCGCAAGCCGGGTAGTCCCAGGGGCCCACTGAGTAGTCGGTCCTGGTACCCACCGAGGTAGCGGGCCCAGGGAGGTCCATACGACAAGCCCCCGAGTACTTTGTAGTCGAGAAGGATAGCTTCAAGGAGTCTTGACGGCCTTAACGAGTAGTCCTCAAGCGTCCCCGAGTACTGCAAGTCAAAAGTCCTCAAGAGTAGTCGAAGGATCCCGAGGCTGGAATGTACTCCAGTCGATATCCGAGCAATCTTGAAGTCTTCTCGAGTAGTCCCAAGCGTCCTCGAGCGCGCCGCTTGAAGGTCTTCAAAAATGCCCGTGTTGTCTTGAAGCCGAAGGGCGATATGGAAGTGCGATTGCAAAATCGCAGTCCATATGGAGTAGCCCCCGAGCCTTAGGTTGAGTTGTAGACTCTGGCTGAGGGTCCATCTGATGTCTTGGCAAGAATATCCCAAAAAATTCGGAGAGAAAAAACCAAAGGACACGTGGCACGGAGCCCCCGAGCCTTGAGTCGAGTACTTCCTCTCAAATTGAAGGGTCATCTTGTAGAATGTGTCCTGAGATGCTCCTGAGTCTTGTCGCTTCCCAGGTAGTCGAGTAGAAGTAGCCGAGCCCCCGAGGTGAGGCGCGTCGACTAGTAGAATACGAAGAGTCACGCGCGGCCGCTAAGTCAGCCGCGTTAGAGGGCCGTTTTGACTTATAAATATAAGCCAAAACCCTTAGGGTTTTCCACCCATCGCTGTTGTAGCCATTTCGAATAGATCTGCGCACGCCGCCGCCGCTGAAGATCTGAGCGCGCCGCCACCCAGAGCTGCTAGAGTAGCCCCCGAGTGAATGCGCGTGAAGACACCGTGCACTTGGAGAATGAAGCCATCACCGTCCTAGTCCGCGAAGACCACCGGGAAGAAGAGGGGCCGTGACGAGGCCGCCGGGGCTGCCGCAGGGGCAGCACCGCCGATGTCTCCACCGCGGCCAGATCCGAGCCGCGAGTGGAAAAAGTCGAAGATGAAGACCGAAGATTTGCTGGCTCTCCTCAACAGCGGATTCATCCGTGAGAAGGAGATGGACAGTTGGAGGGCCGTCGCCGGGGACCCGTACCCCATGGAGAAGAGCGAAGACGAGATCCCGATGTTCGCGCGCTTCGCGGAGCACGGAGTCGCGCTTTAGGCCAGCGACTTCTTCAAAGGCTTCTGGCCAGCGCGCTACGTAGGATTTGGTGCGGCGGATGAGCTGCTCGGCCAAGTTCTTTTCCGAGGGAACCTTCTGCTCGCTGAGGTAGTCGATGAAGGGTTGCCTCCAGTCCACGTCGATCATCATGACCTCCTGTCCAGCCGATGGGTGCGCTGGGACAGTGGTCGGTGGCGCCGGCTCCGGGATGGATGGCGCGTGAAGCTCGTGAACGAAGACACCTGCTGGTACTTGAGCGCGGGTGGATCCAAGCTTCGACAGGACGTCTGCTGCAACATTGTTGTCGCGGACGATGTGGTGGAACTCGAGACCATAGAACTTGTTCTCGAGCTTGCGGACTTCTAGGCAGTAGGCTTCCATGTTCTCCTTGTTGCGGTCCCAGGACTTGTTGACTTGGTTGATGACCACTGCGCAGTCGCCGTAGACTAGTAGCCGCTTGATGCCCAGTGAAGCCACGAGGCGGAGCCCGTGTAGGAGAGCTTCCCTACCTGGCGTGCCAGCTGTCGGTGTTTTAGACCGACAACCTACTAAGGGGAGTACTCGAAGTAGATGAATGTGGCCTCGCCGAGATCGGTAACTCGAAGGAAGAGACACGTGGCACACAATTTAGACAGGTTCGGGCCGCGAGGTGCGTAATACCCTACGTCTGTATGTCTTTGCGTAGCTCGGATTGATTTGGTACGATTACAAGATGGTGTAATAGTACGCCGTGAGATGAGATTCAATGCTAGAGAAGGGTCCCTGCCTCGCCTTATATAGCCCGGGAGGCAGGGTTACAAGTCGGAGTAGGGAGAGGGTACTAGTCGAGTACGTTTAGGAGTCTTCCATACAGTGCGGGACATGTACAGCTTCCTATCCGAGTACTTCTCCGTAGTCCTTGTGCTTCACGCCATCAGGTGTCGTGTAGCGCAAGCCGGGTAGTCCCAGGGGCCCACCGAGTAGTCGGTGCTGGTACCCACTGAGGTAGCGGGCCCAGGGAGGTCCATACGACACTGTGACCCCCTTTGTTAATAGAAGAGTAAATTTAAGGTTATGTGTAGAATTGAGGTGTACATGACCAAGAATTGAGGTGTTAATAGAATTATTCTATTTACTATGAGGTAATGAAAAACGAACAAGCGTGTACACATTAGTTATTTAAAAAATGAAAAAATAAGTTTTTGCACAACAATTGGTAATGAAAACTCACAAATGTTTATAAGATAACAATTTTGCAACTTTGTTCACAAGGGTGTACTCATTAGTGATTTAAAAATTAGAAAAATCAACTTTTTGCACAACTATATAGAAAAACCATTTTTCATTTGTTAAAGTTGTAGATCTTGGTAGACAATGATTTTAAAAATTTTTAGAAAAAAGAATCATCCAATTTGGAGTTAGTATGAGGCAGAAAAACTAGTTACGAGTTTTAGACAAAGATTAAAAAGAGAAAACACACTTGTTCATCTCAGTTCATAGCAAGTGCAATTTCTGTTTTTAATCTTCGAATAAAACTTGTAAACTTTTTTTCTTCCTCATACGAACTCCAAATCAGTTGATTTTTTTCCTACTTTTTTCTAAAATCGAGATGTTTTACTCAGTGCCATTTGTTTGTATCTTAATTACTATTTCTTGATTGCTTTTCATACAACATATCTTTTCCAACTAAAAAGAGAATATAGAAAAACATGTTTTCTCATAATAATTGCTAATATAACTTAATATTCTCTAATGTTATGGTCAACACAAGGTTGCATCCAAATTTGAGGTGCCCATGGGTAAGAAAGTATTTGAGTGTGTACAAACTTTGAAGTTTAAGTTGAGTTGTATGAAACAATGTGATGATCTACCTAGTTTATGAACACTGTATAGTCCAATTTTCACAAAATCATATGAAACTTTTTTTGTCAAGCTTGTACAACGATAAAATGATGTCGTGACATGTTACATAATTTTTTGATATGTTTTATTTATTATTATCATTATTTTATAACAAGGTGACTAGTAGAAGTTTGAAATTTCCCTACAAGCCATTTGAATTTTTCGTCAATCTCCTAGATGTGGCCTAGAATGGACCATAGGCGCCTAAATATAATTTTTTTGAATTTTTTAAACTTATTAGATGTACATATGAGTCAATTTGGAATTACTTTCGGTAAACATCTAGAAATTCATTTTGAATGATAAAAAATAGCAAATCTATTCAGAAAATCTTGAAACACCTAGAAAGAAACTTAAATGTTGTCTACTACATGTAAATTTTATCATTATATTATAACAAGGAGACTAGTACAAGTTCAAATTATCCTTTATATACACTTTAAATTTTGATCTGTTTTCAGGATATGAGCTACACTAGAGAAAATGTACTCTTAATTTTTTTTAGGAATTTTATAAATCTTATGTGATATACATGTTGTTCAAATTGTTATTATTTTCAATAAACCTTCAGAAATTCATTTAAACTGTAGAAAATGGTAGATGAGTGAGTAAACTACTGGAACTTCTTAATAACAACTTATATGTAGTATATTTTATTTAAAAAATTAATAATACATATAAGATTATTATTTGTGTGTCATACTTCACAATGGTGCATAAAATAAGAAAAGAAAACGAAAAATGCTAAGTAGAGCAAGAATGAAACCAAGCCTCCGTGGCCCAAATGGCCCAACTATTTCCAACCGTTCATCGGCCGATTCGACGACCGTGATCGCATTCGCAAAGTATATAAGCGACCGCATCCCAAACCCTAACTCATTTCCTCCCGGACCGGCCAGCCCCCCCCCTCCCCATGACCCCATCCACACCCTCCCCCCCTCCCCCCGCCGCGGCCCCCATCCACCGGCCTCCCGCCGCGCCTCTTCCTTGGCCGGCCCGTCTCCTCGGATCCGCCGGACCGCCACCACTCCCCGCCGCCTCCCATGGCCACCTCCCATGGCGGCGGTAGCCACTCGGCTCTCCCCCCTCGCGTCCTCTCGCCTCCCACCTCCGTTCCTCGGCCGGAGTACAAGGGGGCTCGGGGCGGCGGCGGGCGCGCGGCGGCCACCGCGCGATCGCCGCGGCGCTCGTCGCGCGCGGGGTGTCCGCGCGGTCCCGCCGGTGCCGCGCCGTCGCGCCGCTCGGGGAGTTCGAGGAGGGCCGCGCCACGCCGCCCGCCCGCCCGCGCCGGTCGTCGACGCCATGGTCGTCGAGATGCACGCCGGCCTCGCCTCCGACGGCGGGAGCAAGCTCAAGATGCTTCTCTGCGGTTCCCCTCCTCGCTTCCTTGCCTCCCTACCGATGTGGAGCGAAGCACATTTCCCCCCTTCCCCTTCGGATTCAACTCCCGTTGTTCCCCTCCTCACCGCTATCCGTTTGTTTGTTCGATAAAGCGGGCGCCGCGCGACCACGGCGCGAGGACGCACATTTCTAACGCGTTCTTATTCTCAACTTTTGCTAGTCTCGCTCCTTTGTTTATTCATGGAAAGTGATAGACGTATTTTAGTTTTGCCTTTGTTTAATAAGCTTAGCTCGTTAGATTCACTTAGATGCTAGCTATTCCGTTCTACGGCCACTTTGCAATGTAATTATATGAGCTTGATATATATGTCCGTCCACTTTGCAACAAATAGATAACATTTGGTCTCTTAGTTTTAGGAAAATTGGAGAAAAACCTTGCCCATGCATAGCGGTTACATTTGTTGAATGTCAGCTATCTTTTTTTCTTAGGTAAATTTACTTGCCACATGTAGCTACACATAATTGTCATTGTTATAATTGTTTAATGACATGTCTTCTTGGATCATTTTTTGCATCTTGGATCGATTTTGCATCTTGGATCATTTTTTGTCATTGGATCATAGCTTGCCACATGTAGCTTCTTGGATCGATTTTGCGAGTCACAGTTTGTAGTATTCGGCTAGGCAAATTGGTATGCATCATAGCTTTGCAAATCAATGTTTAGACGATTCGAGTTGCACTTGCCCGACAGGATATCTTGATCCTTGTGAGGGTTTAGACTAACCCTTGTGTTAAAATGATAGGACCGACTAGTTAATCCATTAAGTTCTTCCCGTATATAGTCTCCCATGTTGATTGCTATCGTAATTTGGAAAGCCATGTCTCGGTTATTGGCAACAAAGTTAACTTTCATGAGGCGGTAAAATATTACGTTTTGCATGTTACACATATCAAGCATGCATATCGGCAGTAAAATAATGGTGAATTCTTTCTCCTGGTACTTTTGTCTTGTTTTCGGTTTCAGCAAACAACCCAACTTTTATTTACTTCTTTTTGAGTTTTGATCTCTGCTTCCATTGCAGCCAAGTACCAGAGGTGCTTCTTGTCTCACATGATGGAATGGAAGGACAAGAATATGTTTATTTCTGAAGTATGTGAAAATCTTAAGTATTTACAATCATTACTAGAAAAAAGGTTCAAATTGTCATGTGATTCTTTCATGTATCTGTTCACCATTTACTCATGTTCCATGTCTTGGTCTTGTTTACTGCAGTCCTGGCTCCAGTGGCAAGGAGTACATTTGTGATGCAAGCAACCTGTTCAACCTATAATGCTAGAAAGGTATTGCTTCACTCTTGCACCTATAAATTAAGGCATAGTTCTTTCTGAATGTCCTTCCTGTTGTATTATAGTAATCATTGTTAGTGCTATTCTTTGCCTGGAGTGTTAAATTATTCTTTGCTACATTAATCTCAATGCCAAGTATTAATTTAATCTTTACCTACTGCTTTGGTTTGTCTGAATTGTTCCTAGACCCAACAGTTTAAAGTTTAAACAGTTGTCATGTGTCCTATTGAGATATATGGTTTAATAGTGATTATAGATGTGGTCACTGAGCACTGATAATGCCATTTGTGGATATGCATGTTTTTCGGAGCTGGTAAATTTTTCCATGTAAAATTGATATTTCTTTAAGTTGATATTACATTGACCTCTTCAAATTCGATACTACTTAGAAGCTCTTATTTGTTGTTACAGTTTGATAGTAGTCTTTTTTTGTTGCCAATATTGTTGACAGTATTTGATATTTTGACAATGTTTTCTTTTCAGATCATATGCAAGGAATAAAGATGTTTATCTCCATATTTTAATAATGCTTCTAAGTCTGACATGTATTGCTAGATCTGTCTATGTGTCCCTGTATAAAAAGTTTGAAGTGATCTGTTGGATTTGCTAATGTCATTATGGGCTTTTTTGCTAATTTTATCTTGGAGTTCGAATTTGATTTTCCTTTCAAATGACTGTTGGGCTGAAGTGTATTAAATTGTGATGTGTATTTTTAGTGGGCTGGAATGGTTTCGATTGAAATTAAATGGGCTGAAATTTTGGCCCACAATGTGATCCACTTCACGTTGGCTGCCACGTCATCGTCCACGTAGGCTGCCACGTAATCGTCCACATAGGCTGCCACGTCGGCGCCACGTGGTGCAACGTCAGCGCCACGTCGCTACCATGTCAGCGCCATGTGGCTGCCACGTCAGCGCCATGTTTTTAAAACACCATTGCCACGTCATTTGCCATCACCACAGCATCTGCCACATAATCGTCACTTCATCTTCCACATCATCTCTACAAGTGACGTGGCGAGTCAATCCATGACGATCACTTTCGTCACAGATTTTGGGCTTCGGGCTGGGTTCAATGGGCTTTACACCAATCTATGACGCCTTGAGAATGTCATGGATCACGCTAATCTATGATGAAAATTTAAGGACGTCACGAGAAGAGATCCATGACGCTCAATACATGACGTTCTCAAATTTCGTCATAGATGTCATTTTATGACGAAATTTTGATGATCTGTGACGAAAATTGACCGTCATAGACTACGAGATTTTTTGTAGTGTGAATTTAATTTGCTTTGGGTGCTAAACCGTTGCATGATGCCTACCAATGAGAAGTCTCATACATAGAAGTAGGCACATGGCTCGGTGGCTTTGACATGACATGAGGTGCTTGTGGGTGTTTTTGATGGTCTTATGATTAGAATGGCTGTCCTAGAATGAAGTTTGTGTGGCTTCACCACTTTGATATGTTTTGATCATGTTTAGGACTTTGCTCATGAGAGGTAAGGTTTTCTCAAAATTGTCCAAATCCATCTTAGCTTCGTCCAATGGTTGTGAAACTTGATAATCATGTAGTTGAGGTTGATACGAAGCTATAGAGTATCTAACTTGCTCATTTGGACATGTGTAGCATCCTTTGTTGAATTTTGTCTATTTGAGAAGCTCTAGGTTGAAAGTTTTGCATTTTGGCTTGATTCATGCATTGCCAACAAGGGGGAGAAGTTTGAGCTTGAAATGGCTTGCTAGATGCATTTAGAAGGTTTTCAGGTGGTTTCGAGCCTTTTCTGGGCTCTGGTGTGCACCGGTCTGATCGGTCGAGGTCACCGGTCTGACCGGTCAGAGTGCTGGTCCTGTGCACATGTTGGGCACCGGTCTGACCGGTGGTGGTGACCGGTCTGACCGGTGTGAGCTAAAGTTGTTGCAGCTGCCATGTTTTCAAGTGGTTTGCATGCATTCGTCCAGGGGGAGGTGCATTGCTTCAGGGGAGCTTTCATGTGTGTAGGGGGAGCTCTTTGTGGTTTTTCGAGCTTTGTTTCGGTGGTTTGCGCTCTTTGCTTGAGCTTTGCTTTGTCTCGGATGTGTCGAGCCGTTGCCCTTGCCTAAGGGGTCCGAGACTTGTCTTCTTCAAGTGATCTTGCTCTTTGCCTTTGTTTGGCTTTCGATCGCTTGCTGGAGTTTCTTTTTGTTCGTTTCTTTTCTTTTTCTTTTCTCTCTTGTTACTTTGTGTGGGTGTTGTCAATGCACCCATCAAGGGAGAGATTGAGGACCATGTGTGGTTCGAGGACCGGTGGATGGTCGCTTCCTTGTGTGATGAGTGATTGACAACGTTGTGTGGACTGATTCTTGGCTAAGTATTGCAGGTGCAGGTTGCGGCTTGACTGGTGTTGGTGCAGGTGAAGAACAAGCGCGAAAGGTCGTCGCCGGTGAGGCCTCCAGGTGTGGAGAAGACAAGTAGGCTTCGTTCGAGGGACCCGGTGGCCAGCGGGGTGTTGACGGATAAAAGACGTATCCCTCTACGATCCGCAAGCGTACGGACCCCACACCTTTTTCACCACGGGATTCCCAAGGTTCTTGTCAATCCGCGGAGCAAGGGGATTACAAGCGTTCGATCAACAACGACACACTAGCTACTAAAACCCTAACTACTATTATACTAGAAAACAACTAAACACACTAGAGAGAATGATAAACGATCAAGGAAGAAGACACTCGCCCACGGGTCTACGATACTAGAGCATGCAATCGCTTAAAGACATGAAAACCAATCTAATCTATCGGGGTTGTGACCACGGTTTCGCCCTTTCCCTCCTCTCGTACTATCACTACGCGAAGGTAATCATGACTAGACCTTTGATGGCCACGGCGTATTGAATGGATCCAAGGAAGCATTGGAGCTCTACTCCCTCTACGGCACGGTTGCAAGCCTTAAGCATTAAAGTATATTCAACACAAGATGATAGATAGATAATCCGACAAAGTGCGATTACATCTCACGATCGATTACAACCCATGGACGAATGAGAAGATTACCCCATCAAGGTGCTGATCATGGCACCGTTGATCATGGTTTCCCTTCCGCCGGTGTCTTCCTCCTTCTCCACGAGAGGGTGCTTCCTTCGAGGTGGTTGATCTCCCGCCGGAGATCCTCCTCCTCTCTCTCTAGCTTGTAGATGGCCTTCTGGTACGAATAACTCCTCCTCCTTGCGTTGGCGGCGCGTCGGGGGTTTTAGGGTCGAAGATCCTTCGAGGGCAAGGAAGACGGGACCGAACCGGTGCCCGAAGTGGGCTGGGCCGGCCCGCCTGGGCCGGCCGGCCCAGGCCCAGTTTCGGCCCGGTTCGGTCGCCCTTTTTGCACCGTGGGTCCTCGTGCACTTATCTACTTTGCCCCCTCCACTTGGATGATTTTGACGCTGTTATCCTCGCGGTCAAGATGGAGACTCTCTTTGCATGAAGTTTGATCTTTTACGCTTCAATCCCCGGGGGTGTTCCTCGTAGCACTTCGGTCCTCGCCACCATTGGAAGTAATTTCAGCAAGCTCATGAACACGAACAAGACTCCATGAATGCTCCTTTGAACTTTTTGCGAATCCGTCCTTTATGTCCATGATTTCCTACATAAACATAACACTTCCAAATGCATGCACAAAGATGAACTTGTTATATGATTAGTGTGCCTAGTGGCGGGTTAGTTCCATAATCAAATCCAAACCAAAGTGTAATGAACATGCTAGGTGCACCAAAATACACCGTCAACATCTCCCTTACACTTAGCTCTTGCTCGTCCTCGAGCAAGTACTCGTAAAAGAACTTCGTCCAAGGTGTGTAATCGTGTACCACTTATCCTTCTTCACGAGTTAGTCAATCCCCTCATCTTTAATACATAAACACAAAGTAATGATAATCAAACATAAACATGGGCGTTTAGAATTTTTACCACGTCAAGATTTACCCCACAACTCAAACCTTTCACTTAAAGTCTTCAATTTCAGCCATGCTTACTCCTTTGCTTCCATCGGAGGGTTTTTATGATTTTCAAAACAAAAATTCCTGCAACAAGTATTAGACAAAAACCTTTCTCCAAGCTCTCTCAAGTCACTCATATGAAGTGGATATCCTAACCAAATTTTATAAAACTCTCACCTCCCATTAATCTCTCATATATCATGTAAAAGTGGAGCTATAGGTAGGGCTAGCGCAATCAACACAAGTATTGTCAAACTAAGAACTTCCTCTAATGGTTGTCTACCTTTCAAAGCCAATGATCATGAGAATTAACCATATGTAGGGATATCAAGGATGAGAAGATTTAGAATGGTGGACATGTGCAAGGGCAAAAGAAAATTGTGACTTCAAGGCACCAATGATGTCCTCGTTGTCGGATTGCACATGGTTGGAAATAGAGTAAAAGTTTCGTCTCACAATCAACGTGACATCCTTCCTTACACTTTATTTTTTTTTCTTTTCTTTCACTTGATCCATCCCTCTCATATCTTCATTGCTAACTCATCTTTCTCTCTTTTTCTTTTCTTCTTTCATTCACATATGACTTTTCTTTCTTTCTTTCTTTCTTTTCCATACACATACTTTGTCTCTTTATTTTTCTCTCTCTTGACAACTTTTCAAAGCTTTCAATTCTCCCTTTCATCACATGCATACAATCTGAAATTTTTAAATAAATCATGCTAGAGACGAGACGAAACTTTGAAAATAGGTTGTGTTCAAGGAATACGATGTACAAAAGAGATGTATAGGGTTGGGTATGGAATTCAGCGATATTCATGACTTTCGTTGTGAAAGTCATGAACTGAATATATGACGAGGCTAGCAACAAAAGATAAGCACAAGGACATGATCATTGCTTGAAATTAAAACTCACCAAGAGAGAAGGGTCCTAGCCTAACTCATCGTGCTAATCACACTTATGGTGGAGCGAAAAAAATAAACTTGGCTTTGGATAGGAATTTTTTCTTACTCTCAACTTGGAAAAAGAAGTTTTGCTAACCTTTATTACATGGGTTTTAAGATAATTTTCAGAACTGAAATCCTCCAATTTTTAGCATCGAAAATAGCACAACTAGCATGTGAAGCTCAAGATCGAAGTGCGGTATGGGTACTTTAAGTAGTAGCGATTCCACTAAGCACCACGGTAAACGTCTTTCAAACCACATACTTGTGCTCATATATCAAGAATCGAAGATTAAACAAACAAGTAAATAAAGATATAACACAAAGATATATATAAAGACTCTTTTTATTTGGTTTTATTGACTCAACACTAATTTAAGACACTTGCAAAAATTTTAAAACAGACTCAAAAACTAAAGACTCATTAAAACACTAAGACTCACACACGAAGATTAAACCGAACCTAAACTTGAAGTTCAAAAGCTAAGGCTAGCGAGCTAGCTCTCCCCCACACTTAAAACATACGACGTCCTCGTCGTATCTTACAAAAACCAAAGGGGAAAACTAGATCTAGTGGTATTTCGAGCAAGCTTTGCACCACTTGCCTCTCATGTTTCCAACCATGCCGAAAAGTTTGCGCACGTTGCGGTTAAGGAACTTGTAGTCATCTTCAACTACGCGCTCCAAGTCCTCCAGACGCTGCTTCATCGCTTCCATGGCTTGGAAACATTCGTCGGCCGACGTGTAGAGATCCGCGATGGATTGACGGCAAACTCGACAGCACACCGGATGCAATCCGAAGGGTTCATCGTCGCCATAATCTCCACCGTTGTCACCACCGTCGTCGCCACCTCCATTGTTGTCGCCTTCACCACCGCCGTTGCCGTTGCCGTTGGGGCCTTCGGGAGTCCTTTCATAGGGTTGCTCACCCCAATCATCATCATCTCTACCGGCGGCCGCCCACGAGCTCGGGCTACGATCGTCGGAGTAGTCGCTATCCCCATAATCCTTAGGCTCTGGCGACACCTCCTTGTAATCCTTGCGCTTGATGCCTTGGAGACGTGCCGACCTTCGAACGGGTGTAGGGACCTTCTCTCCTTTGACGGGGTTGCGAGATGCAAGAGCTCCGGTCGGGACACGTCCTCCGCAACGGATACGTGCGGTCCTCTTGACGGGTAGCTTGACCTCGCATCGCATCGCTTCCTCCATCGATGGCTTCTTGGCTTCTACCTTCAACTCTAAGCTTTTTGGAGGCTCAATGGCTGCTACAAGGGTGCAACACATTGCTTGAAAGGTTTGATTCTCGAGCTCCCAATTCGGCCAAATATATAGTCCCGAGATAAAAGCCCCGGGAACCTTATTTTCCTTTTTTACACTTCCCTTAAAATTTTCCGACCAAACAAGGAAGTCAAAAAGGAGCAATTCGGGCGAAATTCGGGGACATCGGGCATCGGGCCACCCCCGGGCCAAACCGACCCGGGCCGGCCGGCCCACCCCGCCTCGGGGGCGGGCCGGTCCGGTTTTTTGCACACCGCCCTATTTTTTTCTTCCTCAGCCCACGGGAAAAATTTGGCCCCGGTAAATCTTCGCGAAAAACTCCGGAAAGCTAAAAGAAAAATTATTTACGAAGTTGATGCCTTGTTTTTCGTCCTAGGCGGGACGTTCGGGCTCTTCCTCCATGGTAAAGACGTCAACATGATGAATGGGCACGACATCGGGTTCGTAGTAAACCTTAAGCCGCTGTCCATTCACCACAAATTGATCGCCGTTTATATCCATAATGGTTACCGCTCCGTTGGAGAACACCGAATGCACAACATAAGGTCCGTCCCACTTGCTTTGCAATTTCCCCTTTCCGAAGGTTTTAAACCTCGAATTGTAGAGGAGGACCTTATCTCCTTCTTTAAATTCTTTTTTCTTCAATCTTTTATCATACCACCTTTTGATTCTCTCCTTGTATATGCTTGCGTTTTCATAAGCTTTCAACCTCAACTCCTCTAGCTCGCTTATTTGAATTCTCCGTTTCACCACCGCGGCATCGAGATCAAGGTTCATCTCTTTAATCGCCCAATAGGCTTTATGTTCTAACTCAACCGGAAGGTGGCAAGCTTTTCCATAGACGAATTGATAAGGGGTCATACCTATCGGTGTTTTAAACGCCGTTCGATAAGCCCATAAAGCTCCGTCTAATTTCTTTGACCAATCCTTGCCTCCCTTCTCTATGGTTTTGTTAAGTATGCTTTTTAATTGCCTATTTGACGTCTCCGCTTGTCCGTTGGTTTGTGGGTGATAGGCCGTGGAGACCCTATGCTCAATTCCCAACTTGGACAAGCACTTTTTGAAGTTCTTCCCGGTGAAATGAGTTCCTCCATCACTTATCAAGATTCTCGGTGTACCGAAACGGGGAAAAATCACGTTCTTGATCATAGTGATGGACTCCTCCGTGGAAGCTTTACGACATGGTATAGCCTCTACCCACTTGGATACATAATCAACCATAACAAGTATATACTCGAATCCAAATGAGTTTTTAAAAGGCCCCATGAAGTCTATGCCCCATACATCGAATATGTCGATTTGCAAGTTGTATTTCAAAGGCATAGAATTTCTTTGAGAGATGTTTCCGGTTCTTTGGCATTCGGGGCATGCCGCAACATATCTTTTAGTATCTTCATGCATCTCCGGCCAATAGAATCCGCTCGACCATACTTTGGCTTCGGTTCGAAAATGGCTATAATGCCCACCGTACTCCGCCGAGTGGCACTTCCTTAGAATCTCAAGCCTCTCTTCTCTTTGCACACATCTTCTCATCACTCCATCATTGCCAAGCTTGAAGAGGTATGGTGCATCCCAAAAATATTTCTTACTTTCAGAGATTATCTTCCTTTGAGTGTTTTTATCTAGATGATCGAGGGGCATCTTTCGAATTGCTCGAATGATGTCGATCATCCAAGTATCTTTATCAAGCACTCTATAGAGGTGGTCATCTCTCGTCTTATCTTCTATGGGCTCTTTGTCATCTTGTCCACGATTCATCCTAGACAAATGATCGGCCACAACATTCTCCACCCCCTTTTTATCACGAATTTCAACATCAAACTCTTGGAGAAGAAGGATCCAACGAATCAAACGTGGTTTAGCTTCCTTCTTAGCCAAGAGATACTTGATCGCTGCGTGATCGGTGTAAACAATGACTTTCGAGTTCACAATGTAAGATCTGAATTTTTCGAAAGCGAATACTACCGCTAGCAATTCTTTTTCCGTAGTGGTGTAATTTAATTGTGCCCCACTAAGAGTTTTGCTAGCATAGTAAACGGCGTGAACTCGGCCTTCCTTTCTTTGACCCAAGACCGCGCCTACGGCGTAATCACTTGCGTCACACATGATCTCGAAAGGTTGGCTCCAATCCGGAGGTTGGATGATGGGAGCACTCACCAACGCATTTTCAAGGTCCGGAATGCCGCTAGACACTTCTCATCAAAGTCGAAAGCCACATCCTTTTGAAGAAGGTGCGTTAAAGGCTTAGTGATCTTCGAGAAGTCCTTTATAAATCTTCTATAGAATCCGGCATGGCCTAGAAAGCTCCTTAAGGACTTAACATCCGTAGGAGGTGGGAGTTGCTCAACCGTCTCTACCTTAGCCTTGTCCACTTCAATTCCTCTCTCGGATATAACATGTCCGAGCACTATGCCTTGCTTAACCATGAAGTGGCATTTTTCCCAATTTAAGACCAAATCTACCTCCGCACACCTTGTAAGGACCTTTTCTAAGTTTGCCAAGCAATCCATGAACGTCTTCCCGTAAACGGAAAAATCATCCATAAACACTTCAACAATCTCTTCGATGAATTCCGAAAACACGGCCATCATGCAACGTTGAAAAGAGGCCGGAGCGTTGCATAATACCCTACGTCCTGTATGCTGCGTAGCTCTGGATTGATTGGGTACGATTACAAGATGGTGTAATAGTACGCCGTGAGATGAGATTCGATGCTAGAGAAGGGTCCCTGCCTCGCCTTATATAGCCCGGGAGGCAGGGTTACAAGTCGGAGTAGGGAGAGAGTACTAGTCGAGTACGTCTAGGAGTCTTCCATACAGTGGGGGACATGTACAGCTTCCTATCCGAGTACTTCTCCGTAGTCCTTGTGCTCTACGCCATCAGGTGCCATGTAGCGCAAGCCGGGTAGTCCCAGGGGCCCACTGAGTAGTCGGTCCTGGTACCCACCGAGGTAGCGGGCCCAGGGAGGTCCATACGACAAGCCCCCGAGTACTTTGTAGTCGAGAAGGATAGCTTCAAGGAGTCTTGACGGCCTTAACGAGTAGTCCTCAAGCGTCCCCGAGTACTGCAAGTCAAAAGTCCTCAAGAGTAGTCGAAGGATCCCGAGGCTGGAATGTACTCCAGCTGATATCTGAGCAATCTTGAAGTCTTCTCGAGTAGTCCCAAGCGTCCTCGAGCGCTGCCCTTGAAGGTCTTCAAAAATGCCCGTGTTGTCTTGAAGCCGAAGCTGATATGGAAGTGCGATTGCAAAATCGCAGTCCATATGGAGTAGCCCCCGAGCCTTAGGTTGAGTTGTAGACTCTGGCTGAGGGTCCATCTGATGTCTTGGCAAGAATATCCCAAAAAATTCGGAGAGAAAAAACCGAAGGACACGTGGCACGGAGCCCCCGAGCCTTGAGTCGAGTACTTCCTCTCAAATTGAAGGGTCATCTTGTAGAATGTGTCCTGAGATGCTCCTGAGTCTTGTCGCTTCCCAGGTAGTCGAGTAGAAGTAGCCGAGCCCCCGAGGTGAGGCGCGTCGACTAGTAGAATACGAAGAGTCACGCGCGGCCGCTGAGTCAGCCGAGCGTAAACTTATCCATCAGGCCGTTGGAGGGCCGTTTTGACTTATAAATAGAAGCCAAAACCCCTAGGGTTTTCCACCCATCGCTGTTGTAGCCATTTCGAATAGATCTGCGCACGCCGCCGCCGCTGTAGATCTGAGCGCGCCGCCACCCAGAGCTGCTAGAGTAGCCCCCGAGCGAATGCGCGTGAAGACGCCGTGCACTTGGAGAATGAAGCCATCACCGTCCAAGAGCGCGAAGACCGCCGGGAAGAAGAGGGGCCATGACGAGGCCGCCGGGGCTGCCGCAGGGGCAGCACCGCCGATGTCTCCACCGCGGCCAGATCCGAGCCGTGAGTGGAAAAAGTCGAAGATGAAGACCGAAGATCTGCTGGCTCTCCTCAACAGCGGATTCATCCGTGAGAAGGAGATGGACAGTTGGAGGGCCGTCGCCGGGGACCCGTACCCCATGGAGAAGAGCGAAGACGAGATCCCGATGTTCGCGCGCTTCGCGAAGCACGGAGTCGCGCTTCAGGCCTGCGACTTCTTCAAAGGCTTCTGGCCAGCGCGCTACGTAGGATTTGGTGCGGCGGATGAGCTGCTCGGCCAAGTTCTTTTCCAAGGGAACCTTCTGCTCGCTGAGGTAGTCGATGAAGGGTTGCCTCCAGTCCACGTCGATCATCATGACCTCTTGTCCAGCCGATGGGTGCGCTGGGACAGTGGTCGGTGGCGCCGGCTCCGGGATGGATGGCGCGTGAAGCTCGTGAACGAAGACACCTGCTGGTACTTGAGCGCGGGTGGATCCAAGCTTCGACAGGACGTCCGTCGCAACATTGTTGTCACGGACGATGTGGTGGAACTCGAGACCATAGAACTTGTTCTCGAGCTTGCGGACTTCTAGGCGCTAGGCTTCCATGTTCTCCTTGTTGCGGTCCCGGGACTTGTTGACTTGGTTGATGACCACTTGCGCGAGCCGCCGTAGACTAGTAGCCGCTTGATGCCCAGTGAAGCCACGAGGCGGAGCCCGTGTAGGAGAGCTTCCCTACCTGGCGTGCCAGCTGTCGGTGTTTTAGACCGACAACCTACTAAGGGGAGTACTCGAAGTAGATGAATGTGGCCTCGCCGAGATCGGTAACTCGAAGGAAGAGACACGTGGCACACAATTTAGACAGGTCCGGGCCGCGAGGTGCGTAATACCCTACGTCCTGTATGCTGCGTAGCTCTGGATTGATTTGGTACGATTACAAGATGGTGTAATAGTACGCCGTGAGATGAGATTCAATGCTAGAGAAGGGTCCCTGCCTCGCCTTATATAGCCCGGGAGGCAGGGTTACAAGTCGGAGTAGGGAGAGAGTACTAGTCGAGTACGTTTAGGAGTCTTCCATACAGTGCGGGACATGTACAGCTTCCTATCCGAGTACTTCTCCGTAGTCCTTGTGCTCCACGCCATCAGGTGTCGTGTAGCGCAAGCCGGTAGTCCCAGGGGCCCACCGAGTAGTCGGTGCTGGTACCCACTGAGGTAGCGGGCCCAGGGAGGTCCATACGACACTGTGACCCCCTTTGTTAATAGAAGAGTAAATTTAAGGTTATGTGTAGAATTGAGGTGTACATGACCAAGAATTGAGGTGTTAATAGAATTATTCTATTTACTATGAGGTAATGAAAAACGAACAAGGGTGTACACATTAGTTATTTAAAAAATGAAAAAATAAGTTTTTGCACAACAATTGGTAATGAAAACTCACAAATGTTTATAAGATAACAATTTTGCAACTTTGTTCACAAGGGTGTACTCATTAGTGATTTAAAAATTAGAAAAATCAACTTTTTGCACAACTATATAGAAAAACCATTTTTCATTTGTTAAAGTTGTAGATCTTGGTAGACAATGATTTTAAAAATTTTTAGAAAAAAGAATCATCCAATTTGGAGTTAGTATGAGGCAGAAAAACTAGTTACGAGTTTTAGACAAAGATTAAAAAGAGAAAACACACTTGTTCATCTCAGTTCATAGCAAGTGCAATTTCTGTTTTTAATCTTCGAATAAAACTTGTAAACTGTTTTTCTTCCTCATACGAACTCCAAATCAGTTGATTTTTTTCCTACTTTTTTCTAAAATCGAGATGTTTTACTCAGTGCCATTTGTTTGTATCTTAATTACTATTTCTTGATTGCTTTTCATACAACATATCTTTTCCAACTAAAAAGAGAATATAGAAAAACATGTTTTCTCATAATAATTGCTAATATAACTTAATATTCTCTAATGTTATGGTCAACACAAGGTTGCATCCAAATTTGAGGTGCCCATGGGTAAGAAAGTATTTGAGTGTGTACAAACTTTGAAGTTTAAGTTGAGTTGTATGAAACAATGTGATGATCTACCTAGTTTATGAACACTGTATAGTCCAATTTTCACAAAATCATATGAAACTTTTTTTGTCAAGCTTGTACAACGATAAAATGATGCCGTGACATGTTACATAATTTTTTGATATGTTTTATTTATTATTATCATTATTTTATAACAAGGTGACTAGTAGAAGTTTGAAATTTCCCTACAAGCCATTTGAATTTTTCGTCAATCTCCTAGATGTGGCCTAGAATGGACAATAGGCGCCTAAATATAATTTTTTTGAATTTTTTAAACTTATTAGATGTACATATGAGTCAATTTGGAATTACTTTCAGTAAACATCTAGAAATTCATTTTGAATGATAAAAAATAGCAAATCTATTCAGAAAATCTTGAAACACCTAGAAAGAAACTTAAATGTTCTCTACTACATGTAAATTTTATCATTATATTATAACAAGGAGACTAGTACAAGTTCAAATTATCCTTTATATACACTTTAAATTTTGATCTGTTTTCAGGATATGAGCTACACTAGAGAAAATGTACTCTTAATTTTTTTAGGAATTTTATAAATCTTATGTGATATACATGTTGTTCAAATTGTTATTATTTTCAATAAACCTTCAGAAATTCATTTAAACTGTAGAAAATGGTAGATGAGTGAGTAAACTACTGGAACTTCTTAATAACAACTTATATGTAGTATATTTTATTTAAAAAATTAATAATACATATAAGATTATTATTTGTGTGTCATACTTCACAATGGTGCATAAAATAAGAAAAGAAAACGAAAAATGCTAAGTAGAGCAAGAATGAAACCAAGCCTCCGTGGCCCAAATGGCCCAACTATTTCCAACCGTTCATCGCTGATTCGACGACTGTGATCGCATTCGCAAAGTATATAAGCAGCCGCATCCCAAACCCTAACTCATTTCCTCCCAGACCAGCCGCAGCCCCCCCTCCCCATGACCCCATCCACACCCTCCCCCCCTCCCCCCCCGCCCGCGGCCCCCATCCACCGGCCTCCCCGCCGCGCCTCTTCCTTGGCCAGCCGTCTCCTCAGATCCGCCAGACCGCCACCACTCCCCGCCGCCTCCCATGGCCACCTCCCATGGCGCTGGTAGCCACTCGGCTCTCCCCCTCGCGTCCTCTGCCTCCCACCTCCGTTCCTCGGCCGGAGTACAAGCGGGCTCGGGCGGCGGCGGGCCGCGCGCGCGGCCACCCGCGCGATCGCCGCGGCGCTCGTCGCGCGCGCGGGTGTCCGCGCGGTCCCGCCGGTGCCGCGCCGTCGCGGCCGCTCGGGGAGTTCGAGGAGGGCCGCGCCACGCCGCCCGCCCGCCTGCGCCAGGTCGTCGACGCCATGGTCGTAGAGATGCACGCTGGCCTCGCCTCCGACGGCGGGAGCAAGCTCAAGATGATGCTGTTGTTCCCCTCCTGCTTCCTTGCCTCCCTACTGATGTGGAGCGAAGCACATTTCCCCCTTCCCCTTCGGATTCAGCTCCTGTTGTTCCCCTCCTCACTGCTATCTGTTTGTTTGTTCTGATAAAGCGGGCGCCGCGCGACCACGGCGCGAGGACGCACATTTCTAACGCGTTCTTATTCTCAACTTTTGCTAGTCTGCTCCTTTGTTTATTCATGGAAAGTGATAGACGTATTTTAGTTTTGCACTGTTTAATAAGCTTAGCTCGTTAGATTCACTTAGATGCTAGCTATTCTGTTCTACGGCCACTGCAATGTAATTATATGAGCTTGATATATATGTCTGTCCACTGCAACAAATAGATAACATTTGGTCTCTTAGTTTTAGGAAAATTGGAGAAAAACCTTGCCCATGCATAGCGGTTACATTTGTTGAATGTCAGCTATCTTTTTTTCTTAGGTAAATTTGCTTGCCACATGTAGCTACACATAATTGTCATTGTTATAATTGTTTAATGACATGTCTTCTTGGATCATTTTTTGCATCTTGGATCGATTTTGCATCTTGGATCATTTTTTGTCATTGGATCATAGCTTGCCACATGTAGCTTCTTGGATCGATTTTGCGGTGCTGTGCTTGTAGTATTCGGCTAGGCGGTGGTATGCATCATAGCTTTGCAAATCAATGTTTAGACGGTTCGAGTTGCACTTGCCCGACAGGATATCTTGATCCTTGTGAGGGTTTAGACTAACCCTTGTGTTAAAATGATAGGACCGACTAGTTAATCCATTAAGTTCTTCCCGTATATAGTCTCCCATGTTGATTGCTATCGTAATTTGGAAAGCCATGTCTCGGTTATTGGCAACAAAGTTAACTTTCATGAGGCGAGTAAAATATTACAGTTTTGCATGTTACACATATCAAGCATGCATATCAGCAGTAAAATAATGGTGAATTCTTTCTCCTGGTACTTTTGTCTTGTTTTCGGTTTCAGCAAACAACCCAACTTTTATTTACTTCTTTTTGAGTTTTGATCTCTGCTTCCATTGCAGCCAAGTACCAGAGGTGCTTCTTGTCTCACATGATGGAATGGAAGGACAAGAATATGTTTATTTCTGAAGTATGTGAAAATCTTAAGTATTTACAATCATTACTAGAAAAAAGGTTCAAATTGTCATGTGATTCTTTCATGTATCTGTTCACCATTTACTCATGTTCCATGTCTTGGTCTTGTTTACTGCAGTCCTGGCTCCAGTGGCAAGGAGTACATTTGTGATGCAAGCAACCTGTTCAACCTATAATGCTAGAAAGTTATTGCTTCACTCTTGCACCTATAAATTAAGGCATAGTTCTTTCTGAATGTCCTTCCTGTTGTATTATAGTAATCATTGTTAGTGCTATTCTTTGCCTGGAGTGTTAAATTATTCTTTGCTACATTAATCTCAATGCCAAGTATTAATTTAATCTTTACCTACTGCTTTGGTTTGTCTGAATTGTTCCTAGACCCAACAGTTTAAAGTTTAAACAGTTGTCATGTGTCCTATTGAGATATATGGTTTAATAGTGATTATAGATGTGGTCACTGAGCACTGATAATGCCATTTGTGGATATGCATGTTTTTCGGAGCTGGTAAATTTTTCCATGTAAAATTGATATTTCTTTAAGTTGATATTACATTGACCTCTTCAAATTCGATACTACTTAGAAGCTCTTATTTGTTGTTACAGTTTGATAGTAGTCTTTTTTTGTTGCCAATATTGTTGATAGTATTTGATATTTTGACAATGTTTTCTTTTCAGATCATATGCAAGGAATAAAGATGTTTATCTCCATATTTTAATAATGCTTCTAAGTCTGACATGTATTGCTAGATCTGTCTATGTGTCCCTGTATAAAAAGTTTGAAGTGATCTGTTGGATTTGCTAATGTCATTATGGGCTTTTTTGCTAATTTTATCTTGGAGTTCTGAATTTGATTTTCCTTTCAAATGACTGTTGGGCTGAAGTGTATTAAATTGTGATGTGTATTTTTAGTGGGCTGGAATGGTTTCGATTGAAATTAAATGGGCTGAAATTTTGGCCCACAATGTGATCCACTTCACGTTGGTCGCCACGTCATCGTCCACGTAGGCCGCCACGTAATCGTCCACATAGGCTGCCACGTCGGCGCCACGTGGTGCAACGTCGGCGCCACGTCGCTACCATGTCGGCGCCATGTGGCCGCCACGTCGCCGCCATGTTTTTAAAACACCATTGCCACGTCATTTGCCATCACCACAAAGATCCGCCACATAATCGTCACTTCATCTTCCACATCATCTCTACAAGTGACGTGGCGAGTCAATCCATGACGATCACTTTCGTCACGCATTTTGGGCTTCGGCCGGGTTCAATGGGCTTTACACCAATCTATGATGCCTTGAGAATGTCATGGATCACGCTAATCTATGATGAAAATTTAAGGACGTCACGAGAAGAGATCCATGACGCTCAATACATGACGTTCTCAAATTTCGTCATAGATGTCATTTTATGACGAAATTTTGATGATCTCGTGACGAAAATTGACCGTCATAGACTACGAGATTTTTTGTAGTGTGAATTTAATTTGCTTTGGGTGCTAAACCGTTGCATGATGCCTACCAATGAGAAGTCTCATACATAGAAGTAGGCACATGGCTCGGTGGCTTTGACATGACATGAGGTGCTTGTGGGTGTTTTTGATGGTCTTATGATTAGAATGGCTGTCCTAGAATGAAGTTTGTGTGGCTTCACCACTTTGATATGTTTTGATCATGTTTAGGACTTTGCTCATGAGAGGTAAGGTTTTCTCAAAATTGTCCAAATCCATCTTAGCTTCGTCCAATGGTTGTGAAACTTGATAATCATGTAGTTGAGGTTGATACGAAGCTATAGAGTATCTAACTTGCTCATTTGGACATGTGTAGCATCCTTTGTTGAATTTTGTCTATTTGAGAAGCTCTAGGTTGAAAGTTTTGCATTTTGGCTTGATTCATGCATTGCCAACAAGGGGGAGAAGTTTGAGCTTGAAATGGCTTGCTAGATGCATTTAGAAGGTTTTCAAGTGGTTTCGAGCCTTTTCCGGGCTCGGTGTGCACCGGTCGATCGGTCGAGGTCACCGGCCCGACCGGTCGAGTGCTTGGTCCCGTGCACATGTTGGGCACCGGTCGACCGGTGGTGGTGACCGGTCCGACCGGTGTGAGCTAAAGTTGTTGCGGCTGCCATGTTTTCAAGTGGTTTGCATGCATTCGTCCGGGGGAGGTGCATTGCTTCGGGGAGCTTTCATGTGTGTAGGGGGAGCTCTTTGTGGTTTTTCGAGCTTTGTTTCGGTGGTTTGCGCTCTTTGCTTGAGCTTTGCTTTGTCTCGGATGTGTCGAGCCGTTGCCCTTGCCTAAGGGGTCCGAGACTTGTCTTCTTCAAGTGATCTTGCTCTTTGCCTTTGTTTGGCTTTCGATCGCTTGCTGGAGTTTCTTTTTGTTCGTTTCTTTTCTTTTTCTTTTCTCTCTTGTTACTTTGTGTGGGTGTTGTCAATGCACCCATCAAGGGAGAGATTGAGGACCATGTGTGGTTCGAGGACCGGTGGATGGTCGCTTCCTTGTGTGATGAGTGATTGACAACGTTGTGTGGACTGATTCTTGGCTAAGTATTGCAGGTGCAGGTTGCGGCTTGACTGGTGTTGGTGCAGGTGAAGAACAAGCGCGAAAGGTCGTCACCGGTGAGGCCTCCAGGTGTGGAGAAGACAAGTAGGCTTCGTTCGAGGGACCCGGTGGCTAGCGGGGTGTTGACGGATAAAAGACGTATCCCTCTACGATCCGCAAGCGTACGGACCCCACACCTTTTTCACCACGGGATTCCCAAGGTTCTTGTCAATCCGCGGAGCAAGGGGATTACAAGCGTTCGATCAACAACGACACACTAGCTACTAAAACCCTAACTACTATTATACTAGAAAACAACTAAACACACTAGAGAGAATGATAAACGATCGAGGAAGAAGACACTCGCCCACGGGTCTACGATATTAGAGCATGCAATCGCTTAAAGACATGAAAAACCAATCTAATCTATCGGGGTTGTGACCACGGTTTCGCCCTTTCCCTCCTCTCGTACTGTCACTACGCGAAGGTATTCATGACTAGACCTTTGATGGACACGGCGTATTGAATGGATCCAAGGAAGCATTGGAGCTCTACTCCCTCTACGGCACGGTTGCAAGCCTTAAGCATTAAAGTATATTCAACACAAGATGATAGATAGATAATCCGACAAAGTGCGATTACATCTCACGATCGATTACAACCCATGGACGAATGAGAAGATTACCCCATCAAGGTGCTGATCATGGCACCGTTGATCATGGTTTCCCTTCCGCCGGTGTCTTCCTCCTTCTCCACGAGAGGGTGCTTCCTTCGAGGTGGTTGATCTCCCGCCGGAGATCCTCCTCCTCTCTCTCTAGCTTGTAGATGGCCTTCTGGTACGAATAACTCCTCCTCCTTGCGTTGGCGGCGCGTCGGGGGTTTTAGGGTCGAAGATCCTTCGAGGGCAAGGAAGACGGGACCGAACCGGTGCCCGAAGTGGGCTGGGCCGCCCGCCTGGGCCGGCCGGCCCGAGCCCGGTTCGGCCCGGTTCGGTCGCCCTTTTGCACCGTGGGTCCTCGTGCACTTATCTACTTTGCCCCCTCCACTTGGATGATTTTGACGCCGTTATCCTCGCGATCAAGATGGAGACTCTCTTTGCATGAAGTTTGATCTTTTACGCTTCAATCCCCGGGGGTGTTCCTCGTAGCACTTCGGTCCTCGCCACCATTGGAAGTAATTTCAGCAAGCTCATGAACACGAACAAGACTCCATGAATGCTCCTTTGAACTTGTTGCGAATCCGTCCTTTATGTCCATGATTTCCTACATAAACATAACACTTCCAAATGCATGCACAAAGATGAACTTGTTATATGATTAGTGTGCCTAGTGGCGGGTTAGTTCCATAATCAAATCCAAACCAAAGTGTAATGAACATGCTAGGTGCACCAAAATACACCGTCAACATCTCCCCCACACTTAGCTCTTGCTCGTCCTCGAGCAAGTACTCGTAAAAGAACTTCGTCCAAGGTGTGTAATCGTGTACCACTTATCCTTCTTCACGAGTTAGTCAATCCCCTCATCTTTAATACATAAACACAAAGTAATGATAATCAAACATAAACATGGGCGTTTAGAATTTTTACCACGTCAAGATTTACCCCACAACTCAAACCTTTCACTTAAAGTCTTCAATTTCAGCCATGCTTACTCCTTTGCTTCCATCGGAGGGTTTTTATGATTTTCAAAACAAAAATTCCTGCAACAAGTATTAGACAAAAACCTTTCTCCAAGCTCTCTCAAGTCACTCATATGAAGTGGCTATCCTAACCAAATTTTATAAAACTCTCACCTCCCATTAATCTCTCATATATCATGTAAAAGTGGAGCTATAGGTAGGGCTAGCGCAATCAACACAAGTATTGTCAAACTAAGAACTTCCTCTAATGGTTGTCTACCTTTCAAAGCCAATGATCATGAGAATTAACCATATGTAGGGATATCAAGGATGAGAAGATTTATAATGGTGGACATGTGCAAGGGCAAAAGAAAATTGTGACTTCAAGGCACCAATGATGTCCTCGTTGTCGGATTGCACATGGTTGGAAATAGAGTAAAAGTTTCGTCTCACAATCAACGTGACATCCTTCCTTACACTTTATTTTTTTTTCTTTTCTTTCACTTGATCCATCCCTCTCATATCTTCATTGCTAACTCATCTTTCTCTCTTTTTCTTTTCTTCTTTCATTCACATATGACTTTTCTTTCTTTCTTTCTTTCTTTTCCATACACATACTTTGTCTCTTTATTTTTCTCTCTCTTGACAACTTTTCAAAGCTTTCAATTCTCCCTTTCATCGCATGCATACAATCTGAAATTTTTAAATAAATCATGCTAGAGACGAGACGAAACTTTGAAAATAGGTTGTGTTCAAGGAATACGATGTACAAAAGAGATGTATAGGGTTGGGTATGGAATTCGACGATATTCATGACTTTCGTTGTGAAAGTCATGAACCGAATATATGACGAGGCTAGCAACAAAAGATAAGCACAAGGACATGATCATTGCTTGAAATTAAAACTCACCAAGAGAGAAGGGTCCTAGCCTAACTCATCGTGCTAATCACACTTATGGTGGAGCGAAAAAAATAAACTTGGCTTTGGATAGGAATTTTTTTCTTACTCTCAACTTGGAAAAAGAAGTTTTGCTAACCTTTATTACATGGGTTTTAAGATAATTTTCAGAACTGAAATCCTCCAATTTTTAGCATCGAAAATAGCACAACTAGCATGTGAAGCTCAAGATCGAAGTGCGGTATGGGTACTTTAAGTAGTAGCGATTCCACTAAGCACCACGGTAAACGTCTTTCAAACCACATACTTGTGCTCATATATCAAGAATCGAAGATTAAACAAACAAGTAAATAAAGATATAAAACACAAAGATATATATAAAGACTCTTTTTATTTGGTTTTCTTGACTCAACACTAATTTAAGACACTTGCAAAAATTTTAAAACAGACTCAAAAACTAAAGACTCATTAAAACACTAAGACTCACACACGAAGATTAAACCGAACCTAAACTTGAAGTTCAAAAGCTAAGGCTAGCGAGCTAGCTCTCCCCCACACTTAAAACATACGACGTCCTCGTCGTATCTTACAAAAACCAAAGGGGAAAACTAGATCTAGTGGTATTTCGAGCAAGCTTTGCACCACTTGCCTCTCATGTTTCCAACCATGCCGAAAAGTTTGCGCACGTTGCGGTTAAGGAACTTGTAGTCATCTTCAACTACGCGCTCCAAGTCCTCCGTACGCCGCTTCATCGCTTCCATGGCTTGGAAACATTCGTCGGCCGACGTGTAGAGATCCGCGATGGATTGACGGCAAACTCGACAGCACACCGGATGCAATCCGAAGGGGTCATCATCGCCATAATCTCCACCGTTGTCACCACCGTCGTCGCCACCTCCATTGTTGTCGCCTTCACCACCGCCGTTGCCGTTGCCGTTGGGGCCTTCGGGAGTCCTTTCATAGGGTTGCTCACCCCAATCATCATCATCTCTACCGGCGGCCGCCCACGAGCTCGGGCTACGATCGTCGGAGTAGTCGCTATCCCCATAATCCTTAGGCTCTGGCGACACCTCCTTGTAATCCTTGCGCTTGATGCCTTGGAGACGTGCCGACCTTCGAACGGGTGTAGGGACCTTCTCTCCTTTGACGGGGTTGCGAGATGCAAGAGCTCCGGTCGGGACACGTCCTCCGCAACGGATACGTGCGGTCCTCTTGACGGGTAGCTTGACCTCGCATCGCATGGCTTCCTCCATCGATGGCTTCTTGGCTTCTACCTTCAACTCTAAGCTTTTTGGAGGCTCAATGGCTGCTACAAGGGTGCAACACATTGCTTGAAAGGTTTGATTCTCGAGCTCCCAATTCGGCCAAATATATAGTCCTGAGATAAAAGCCCTGGGAACCTTATTTTCCTTTTTTACACTTCCCTTAAAATTTTCTGACCAAACAAGGAAGTCAAAAAGGAGCAATTCGGGCGAAATTCGGGGACATCGGGCATCGGGCCACCCCTGGGCCGATCCGACTGGGCCGGCCGGCCCACCCCGCCTCGGGGGCCGGGCCGGTCCGGTTTTTTGCACACCACCCTATTTTTTTCTTCCTCAGCCCACGGGAAAAATTTGGCCCAGTAAATCTTCGCGAAAAACTCCAGAAAGCTAAAAGAAAAATTATTTACAGAAGTTGATGCCTTGTTTTTCGTCCTAGGCGGGACGTTCGGGCTCTTCCTCCATGGTAAAGACGTCAACATGATGAATGGGCACGACATTGGGTTCGTAGTAAACCTTAAGCCGCTGTCCATTCACCACAAATTGATCGCCGTTTATATCCATAATGGTTACCGCTCCGTTGGAGAACACCGAATGCACAACATAAGGTCCGTCCCACTTGCTTTGCAATTTCCCCTTTCCGAAGGTTTTAAACCTCGAATTGTAGAGGAGGACCTTATCTCCTTCTTTAAATTCTTTTTTCTTCAATCTTTTATCATACCACCTTTTGATTCTCTCCTTGTATATGCTTGCGTTTTCATAAGCTTTCAACCTCAACTCCTCTAGCTCGCTTATTTGAATTCTCCGTTTCACCACCGCGGCATCGAGATCAAGGTTCATCTCTTTAATCGCCCAATAGGCTTTATGTTCTAACTCAACCGGAAGGTGGCAAGCTTTTCCATAGACGAATTGATAAGGGGTCATACCTATCGGTGTTTTAAACGCCGTTCGATAAGCCCATAAAGCTCCGTCTAATTTCTTTGACCAATCCTTGCCTCCCTTCTCTATGGTTTTGTTAAGTATGCTTTTTAATTGCCTATTTGACGTCTCCGCTTGTCCGTTGGTTTGTGGGTGATAGGCCGTGGAGACCCTATGCTCAATTCCCAACTTGGACAAGCACTTTTTGAAGTTCTTCCCGGTGAAATGAGTTCCTCCATCACTTATCAAGATTCTCGGTGTACCGAAACGGGGAAAAATCACGTTCTTGATCATAGTGATGGACTCCTCCGTGGAAGCTTTACGACATGGTATAGCCTCTACCCACTTGGATACATAATCAACCATAACAAGTATATACTCGAATCCAAATGAGTTTTTAAAAGGCCCCATGAAGTCTATGCCCCATACATCGAATATGTCGATTTGCAAGTTGTATTTCAAAGGCATAGAATTTCTTTGAGAGATGTTTCCGGTTCTTTGGCATTCGGGGCATGCCGCAATATATCTTTTAGTATCTTCATGCATCTCCGGCCAATAGAATCCGCTCGACCATACTTTGGCTTCGGTTCGAAAATGGCTATAATGCCCACCGTACTCCGCCGAGTGGCACTTCCTTAGAATCTCAAGCCTCTCTTCTCTTGGCACATCTTCTCATCACTCCATCATTGCCAAGCTTGAAGAGGTATGGTGCATCCCAAAAATATTTCTTACTTTCAGAGATTATCTTCCTTTGAGTGTTTTTGTCTAGATGATCGAGGGGCATCTTTCGAATTGCTCGAATGATGTCGATCATCCAAGTATCTTTATCAAGCACTCTATAGAGGTGGTCATCTCTCATCTTATCTTCTATGGGCTCTTTGTCATCTTGTCCACGATTCATCCTAGACAAATGATCGGCCACAACATTCTCCACCCCCTTTTTATCACGAATTTCAACATCAAACTCTTGGAGAAGAAGGATCCAACGAATCAAACGTGGTTTAGCTTCCTTCTTAGCCAAGAGATACTTGATGGCTGCGTGATCGGTGTAAACAATGACTTTCGAGTTCACAATGTAAGATCTGAATTTTTCGAAAGCGAATACTACTGCTAGCAATTCTTTTTCCGTAGTGGCGTAATTTAATTGTGCCCCACTAAGAGTTTTGCTAGCATAGTAAACGGCGTGAACTCGGCCTTCCTTTCTTTGACCCAAGACCGCGCCTACGGCGTAATCACTTGCGTCACACATGATCTCGAAAGGTTGGCTCCAATCCGGAGGTTGGATGATGGGAGCACTCACCAACGCATTTTTCAAGGTTCGGAATGCCGCTAGACACTTCTCATCAAAGTCGAAAGCCACATCCTTTTGAAGAAGGTGCGTTAAAGGCTTAGTGATCTTCGAGAAGTCCTTTATAAATCTTCTATAGAATCCGGCATGGCCTAGAAAGCTCCTTAAGGACTTAACATCCGTAGGAGGTGGGAGTTGCTCAACCGTCTCTACCTTAGCCTTGTCCACTTCAATTCCTCTCTCGGATATAACATGTCCGAGCACTATGCCTTGCTTAACCATGAAGTGGCATTTTTCCCAATTTAAGACCAAATCTACCTCCGCACACCTTGTAAGGACCTTCTAAGTTTGCCAAGCAATCCAAGAACGTCTTCCCGTAAACGGAAAAATCATCCATAAACACTTCAACAATCTCTTCGATGAATTCCGAAAACACGGCCATCATGCAACGTTGAAAAGAGACCGGAGCGTTGCATAGGCCGAAGGGCATCCTCCTATATGCGAACGTTCCGTAAGGACACGTAAACGTTGTCTTATGTTGATCTTCCGGGTGAATGGGAATTTGCATGAACCCCGAGTATCCATCGAGAAAGCAAAAATAAGCGTGGTTTGCTAACCTCTCGAGCATCTCGTCTATGAACGGTAGGGGGAAGTGATCTTTCTTCGTCGCTTTGTTAAGCTTACGGTAATCAATACACATCCGCCACCCGGTCACGGTTCTTTGCGGTATCAACTCGTTCTTTTCATTCTTCACCACGGTTAAACCTCCTTTCTTCGGCACACAATGTACCGGGCTCACCCATTCGCTATGTGGAACCGGGTAGATGATTCCGGCATCAAGTAACTTGATAACCTCTTTCTTTACTACCTCTCGCATGGCATGGGTTAGCCTCCTTTGATGGTCCACTACAGGCTTACATTGGTCTTCCATTGGTATACGATGAGTGCAAAAGGCTGGGCTAATACCTTTGAGATCATTAATTGAATATCCAATCACCTTCCTATGTTTTTTTAATAAAATCAGCAACGCTTCATTTTCTTCGGGGCTCAACTCGTCGCTCACAATGACTGGATAGGTTTTATCTGGGCCCAAAAATTCATATTTTAATCCCTTGGGCAAAGGTTTAAGGTCTACTTCGGGCACTTGTGGCTCCTCGGGTTTGATTTCTCCTATGTCTTCGAACTTCTCTTCCTCCACGCTACCATCATGCGGCTCTAAGCCTTTTGTTGCTTCTTCTAGTTCTTCATCTTGTTGATTACTAATTTGATTTTCCATTGCTCTTTGCAGCGGGTCTCTAAGGGTTTCAACAAAACAAAGACTATCTATCTCATCTATTTCTTCATCTTCGGGAGGAAAAGGAGTAAGGTGTTTAGAAGCACGAAGAAAGTTATATGTGTACTTTGTTCCATTAAGGTTCATTGTTACTTTGCCTTCTCCGGCATCGAACACGGCATCAACCAACTTAAGAAAAGGCCTACCTAAGATTATATGATCAGAATTACTATGGTAAGCATCAATAACAAAGAAATCGGTTGGTATATAGTTTCTAGAGATTTTTACTTTCATGTTGCAAGCAATACCTAGAGGTTTGATAGTTCTACCATCTCCCATAATTAATTTCGTTGATGTTGGAGCTAAGTCTAGGTTGTGGTATTGAACTTTATCGTAAATTTTAGAAGATAGAACACTTACTTGGGCTCCGATGTCGCATAAAGCTTTGCATTGAACTCCGTTGATCTCGCAACTCAAGTGCGGCGTCATCTTCTCTTCTTCTTCGGATCCGATCGAATAAATTTCAGCAAGGCGAGCGTATGGTGATGCTTCGGGCTTGATCCCCATGATCCTCTTCACCTCGGCAATATGTTCCGGATCCACCACGTCATCTCCAAAGAGCTTTTCAAAAATCTCACCGGTGGTTTCGAGGTCGTATGAATTTTCAGCTTTCTTCTCCGGTGGGAAATCGACTTCCAATGCTCTTGCCATTCCCTTTTGATTAGGGAACGGTCTTCTCTTGTCGAATACTTCTCCGTAATCAATAGGAACCCAATCCATTGGCTCGAACTCCCTTAGTGGCTTCGCGCTTGACATGCTTCTCTTGTTCGTCTCGTTTGGTGCGACGAAGTCGACGTTTGGTGTAGTTCTTGACTTGATGTGTTCTTGTTCAAGCTTTTCCATGATTGGCTCCTCTTTTGTGACTTCCGGGGTCGCCTCTTTAGAAAAATCAGCAAGCTTTTTCTTCCTTGAATTGAATTCCGGCTCTTCCGCAAGGCTTGTTTCCCAATCTCTTCGCATGGCAGCCGCTTTACTAACTTTTTGTAGAAGTTGGGCGGCTTCCGTGATTGTTTTCTCCATGAGATCCCCACCTGCACACATTTCGACGTGTCGCATGCAACTAGGGGTTAGGGAAAAGAAAAATGTATGCAAGAGTACGTCACCGGTGAAGCCGAGTTTTGGTCCTTGTTCGATTAATTCATTAAACCTTTCCCAGGCTTGGTCTATCCCTTCCTCTTCTCCTTGCATGAAATTGATCACTTGCCTCCTTAGATGTTGAACCTTGCTCATTGGAAAGAACTTCCGCAAAACTTCTTTCTCAACTTGTTCCAATTGCCTTCAACTTCAAAGGACGCAACCGAGTACCATGTCTTTGCTTTGCCGGCAAGTGAGTAGGGAAAGAGATTCCATTTGAACCATTCATCGGGAACTCCTTCTTGACGCACCGTGTTGCATATTGTCGTGAAATCCCTTATGTGTCTATATGGGTTCTCCGTAACCATCCCTTCAAATGGGTTTTCCGCCACCATCTTCATGATCTTGGATTTAATTTCATACTTGGTCGCTTCGAGCTTCGAATCCGACTCTTGTACCTTTATGTCTTCACATCGAGGGCTAGCGTAATCCCTTAATGATTTCTCCGGTTCTTCCATGGGTTGATTAACGAACTCCATCTAGACAATAAGATAAAAACAAAAACAAAAAAGAAACAAGTGTTTTTCTGATAATATACGTTAGATAAGGCAAAAAAAAAAGATAAACTAAAATATAAAACTAAGTTAGATGCAAATCAAACGATGTAAACTAACTTGCTCCCCGGCAACGGCGCCAGAAAAAGGGGGCTTGTTGACGGATAAAAGACGTATCCCTCTACGATCCGCAAGCGTACGGACCCCACACCTTTTTCACCACGGGATTCCCAAGGTTCTTGTCAATCCGCGGAGCAAGGGGATTACAAGCGTTCGATCAACAACGACACACTAGCTACTAAAACCCTAACTACTATTATACTAGAAAACAACTAAACACACTAGAGAGAATGATAAACGATCAAGGAAGAAGACACTCGCCCACGGGTCTACGATACTAGAGCATGCAATCGCTTAAAGACATGAAAACCAATCTAATCTATCGGGGTTGTGACCACGGTTTCGCCCTTTCCCTCCTCTCGTACTGTCACTACGCGAAGGTAATCATGACTAGACCTTTGATGGCCACGGCGTATTGAATGGATCCAAGGAAGCATTGGAGCTCTACTCCCTCTACGGCACGGTTGCAAGCCTTAAGCATTAAAGTATATTCAACACAAGATGATAGATAGATAATCCGACAAAGTGCGATTACATCTCACGATCGATTACAACCCATGGACGAATAAGAAGATTACCCCATCAAGGTGCTGATCATGGCACCGTTGATCATGGTTTCCCTTCCGCCGGTGTCTTCCTCCTTCTCCACGAGAGGGTGCTTCCTTCGAGGTGGTTGATCTCCCGCCGGAGATCCTCCTCCTCTCTCTCTAGCTTGTAGATGGCCTTCTCGGTACGAATAACTCCTCTTCCTTGCGTTGGCGGCGCGTCGGGGGTTTTAGGGTCGAAGATCCTTCGAGGGCAAGGAAGACGGGACCGAACCGGTGCCCGAGTGGGCTGGGCCGGCCCGCCCCGGGCCGGCCGGCCCAGCCCGGTTCGGCCCGGTTCGGTCGCCCTTTTTGCACCGTGGGTCCTCGTGCACTTATCTACTTTGCCCCCTCCACTTGGATGATTTTGACGCCGTTATCCTCGCGATCAAGATGGAGACTCTCTTTGCATGAAGTTTGATCTTTTACGCTTCAATCCCCGGGGTGTTCCTCGTAGCACTTCGGTCCTCGCCACCATTGGAAGTAATTTCAGCAAGCTCATGAACACGAACAAGACTCCATGAATGCTCCTTTGAACTTGTTGCGAATCCGTCCTTTATGTCCATGATTTCCTACATAAACATAACACTTCCAAATGCATGCACAAAGATGAACTTGTTATATGATTAGTGTGCCTAGTGGCGGGTTAGTTCCATAATCAAATCCAAACCAAAGTGTAATGAACATGCTAGGTGCACCAAAATACACCGTCAAGACGGGGTCAAGTGCGGGCCGCATGGTGGCATGAACAGCAAGATGAAGTCATGGACGGTTTCTTGGTAGAGCCTCAAAACCAAGGTCGAAATGGGACTACGTGGGAGCCGAGTCATGAGTGGAGATTGGCGGAGGCTACACCGAGTTCGCGGGGTTTCCAGTGGTTCACCAGAAAACCACTGGGTTCCTTGGTTGATCCACAAAGCTAAGACCGAAGAACCGAAGACGGTGCTGCACCAGTGCCAGACCGGTCTGACCGGTGGGTCTGACCGGTCTGATCGGTGATGAGCACCAGTCTGATCGTTGTGCGACGACGCAATCCGGAATCTTCGAAGCGGAGGACACGCGTCGGGATCGCAAGGCTTGCATCGAGGCTAAGCAGGTTGCGGTCGCCGGGCATCCGTCCAATGGAAAAAGCTTGAAGACTTCCAAAACCGCCCTTGAGGGGCTTGTATCCTTAGTTATTAGGAAATGGTATTTTAGACTTTCGTTGCCTCCATATAACCCTGGAGGTGAGAGGATGGCAGCCAACCTCTTAGAACCCTAGTTCATTTTCTTTCATATTTTCTCTTCCTATTTTCTTAGGATTTCCATAGGACTAGCTTGAGAGCTTCATGGTGAGATCTTGTGAGAGGGTTGGATGATCGGGTGGCAAGCTAGACCTTGTATGAACCTTTGTGGCATGTATAGATGATTCGGCGTGGTTCCTCAAGGCCTTGTTGTGTGGTTACCGGTTGTTCTTGGTGGTGATTTTCGGAGCCCTTTTTTGGTGTTTTTCTTGGGTTGTTTTCAAGACTTTTCTCTTAGGGATTTGATGGGGGAAATTTGTGGGAACCCTTCGTGGTTCTTTGGGCTGCGATTCCCCTCTCAAATCCGTGAGTAAAGGGGCTCGATTTTGGGGTTTTCAGAGTTCTAGGGTTAGAGGTGTTCTTGGTGGGATTTCTTCGATTCCTCCTTTTTGGACAAGTTTTGGTGGGATGAAACTTGGCTATGGACTCCTCATGAGGTGTTCCTATTATCCCCAAAGTCTTGTTCAAGTCCATGGAGCGATTCGGGAGATCGAAGTTTGGATTTGGGGGAGTTGACCCGCGGGTGCTGTTCATCCCGAGAGTCCCAGGCTACACCGGTCTGACCGGTGCTCTTGACCGGTCCGACCAGTGCAACCCTTGGTGAGTTTTTTCTCGGGTGAACGTCTGGGTGTGTTCGCTGTTGTCCTGTGTTGCAACTGTTTCGAGTTTGGGTCAGTTTGGAGGTCGGTAGGCCTGTTTGGTGATTTGGGGGCTTTCAGGCTTAGACCGGTCTAACCGGTGTGTTGCACCGGCTTGACCGTTGTGTAGCCACTTAGTGGAAGTCGTCAATTCTCACCAGCAGGGACCGGTCTGACCGGTGGAGCTCACCGGTCTGACCGGTGTTGGTCAGTGGACTCGAGGTTTGGTGTTCCGCTGCGTTCTCGGGTCAGAAGGTTGTGTGTTGGTTCATAGGTCCAGTGGCTACGTGGGCTTGGCCAACTTGGGTAGTGAGTCAGAGACGTGTGTTGGAAGCCGTGTTCATCTTGTTGGAGTTTCCATCTCCTTCGAGAAGAATTTTTATCGGCTCCCATTCACTCCCCCCTCTCTGGTTCGCCGTATCGGTCCTTCAGAGTTAGCTCACCTTGGTTATCCTTTGCTTTAGCCCTTTGCCTAGAGTTGACAAGAATAGATAGATTGTGTTAGGATCCTTTCTCGCCTCGTTGTCCTCCCAGCTCGCTATCCTCTCTAATCTTTTATCTAGATCTTCTAGCGTGTGTAAAGTTATCTCCGAATATCTTTATTCGTTATCCCCCGCTATAGCTCTTTACCAAGCCTTGGTCTTTCTCCACCATTTACTTGATCATTTTGTCGTCGTGCCTCCCACGAGAAAATATAAATCGACAACCTAAATACCACCGGGTGAAGTGCTACAACGGTAATCCATGCGCTTGCGGATCTTTCTGTGATCGTGTGTTTTATCCCAGACGTCCCCTAGTCCCATTACTAGAGGTGTGAACCCTGCGGTGACGCTTGTAGGCGCCAACGAGCATTTCTGTCACCGTTGTTACTTGTACCATCTTAGTGGTGAGGCTAAGGAACGTCAACAAACCCAAGGCGGGCGTGATCGTGATCATGATCGTGATCGTCACCCGTGCCCACCTGTACTTGGGGCTGGCCGCCACCAGCACCAGTGACAACTAGGAGGGGATCAGAGAAGGCCAGGGCGGTGAGAGTGGCGGGGAGAGTAGCCTCCGTGGGAAGGAAACGAAGATCGCCTCTTGGCATTGGGAACGGACAACCCACCCCAACTTGTTGTTAGAGAAGGCCCTGGTTGGTGGTCCTGAACTCTTGATGGGCTTGAGATTTCTTCATTGAGTTATGCGGTTTCTCTTTATATGTAGCCCACATATCAACACAGTGCAGCAGAACTCGTTATTAATGTGGCTCTCATTGGCTCGCTATAAATAGAATGCCATTAATATTAGGATAATAAATTTTAGTGGGCTTATTTTTTTTATCTTTGTCTCTATTATTAGACAAGGAATTTGCAAAATAAATTATGGTAGTCGTTAATGGACATCCCTATAAAATTGCTCAGGACTAAACTCAGAGCGTCTACTGGATGTAGTAATTTATATCCAGCAGAGATATCTGCACCCAAATTAATGCAGACTAGTAATATTTGTAGTAATTTTGGAGGATTATTAATCACAAGTCACAAGCCTAGGAGTTATTAATTATTGCTGATATATATAATATATTCACCATCTATATATAGAAACATTGTGCAGGATGTGTATGGTACCGTGGGACACGCATACCTACACACAGAAGCAAGCTCCACCATACATACACCATGATTGCTGTGATGGAGCGAAGAATGGCTACTGTAGTTGTGATGCTTATCTTGGGGTGTTTGGTGGTTCTCTCACAATGTAAGTGCTCATCATAAAATCTGTTGAACTATACAACTTTTCTGGAACTTTGAAAGATATTTTCTAGTATATATATATAAAGAAATCCTAGTCGTTATTCATCTTATAACAATTAACTATTGTGCAGCTCAACACGCAAATCCTATCGAACCTCGATGCTATTGCCAACGATACCTCTGCTATAACGATAATTGTGTCTGTTGTCAAGGCCTTGGTGCCCCAAATAAACTGCTATGCTACAAGACAGAAGACGAATGTGAAAGAAATTGCATATGCCAAGCACTTGAAAACGTGATGGCACCGGCGCCAGGACCGGCACTGATTAAAAGTCCTTTTAGATAATGGAACGTGTGATCGACTTCATCCTCTAGAAAAAGGAGGAAGTAGGCAAAAAGTTGTTACATTTTAACATAAGAGAAAGCAGTTAATAAATACTAGCATTATGGATGTATGTGATCAGTAAATGTCCAGTTGTCTAGTGATAATAAATATGAGATTGGAACATGTTTTAGTTTAAAGGGACAGTTTATATTTTTTCTCTATACTAGTAAGCTGCACGTGCGACACACATGTGTTTTCAAAAAATTATTATTGTGCACTTGTTATTTTACCATCCAAAAGTTTAGCTCAGGTCCTTTGACCTGCATAATTGATGGTCTTCCACCAATTAAATTTAACTAAGGTAATTGAATGGGAAGTCATTAATTCACTTACACTCACAATCCTATCTATTCAACCTGAAAAGAGAGATCGATTCATCACAAATATATAATGTGCATGGCTTTCAAATAATTTATCTTGTGGTTCAACATGTCGTTGACCTGCCTAGTAATTTCAATTTATCAACACAGGTACACAACAGTGCTAGACAGCTAGTTACATGACTGTATTAGTTACAACTTTGGTTCCACAAGCATTAACTTTTTTCACAGAACAATATTCAATCGAGAGGCCACGATCTACTACCTAAGATTATTTCACAAGCAGAAAAAACATAATATTAAAGGGAGGGAGCAATCCTTGGTCTTTTCTGCTCAATCGACCATCATCTGCATGTTCGCTTCGACTGTCATTATGCGTCTATTTGTACTTTTTTTTTGTCTAAGACTGATCACGTCTCCAATATATCACCCTCTAAAATGAATTTGTGGTGCTCCTTTAAAAATTTTTACCCTTAAATAACATTACAATGCTAAGGTGAGTGGGTGACCCATATTTTGCAACATTAAAAAGGAATATTCTTTATTCATCCACCGTGTCTCGCACCCTGTCCGCTCCTCCTCGACCTTGCTTCAACCGGCTGCTGGCCACATTGCCAGCCTCATCAGGGAGAGAACCACGAACGCTACAATGTTTTGACAGTTCTAGGCAAATGGGACGTGCCATCTACAAATACATATACACATACACACTTATATTAATTATTCAAGTGAGGATCACTTCTGTCTATTTTTTTATTGGGTCCAACTTATCTCACCGACAAGTTAGACCCTCAATCCAGCATGATCGTCCAGGTTCTTCCGAGCCGTGTTATGCCTCTATATACAAAGTCTTTTTTCATCAAAGGAAGAATTGTATTATATCAAAGTTGAGTACATCAACAAATTACACATAACATTATCGATGTATTCACACTCTAAGCAAGTCCAAATCTCAATGTCAAACGTGGAAAATCCAAACAGAAGACTACATAGACATACACTGAGCAAACAGGCCGAGAACAAACGCCCAAAGAATGACGACCAACATCCTTGTAGGCTGGACCGAGCATAATTTTCTTTTTCCTTCATGCGTCTTTCTTATTCATCTTCTTCCACCAATGACTACGTGAAAACCTCAAATAGGTCACGCAGCATTTGTAACGGGCCCTTAACGCCTGTTACATCGACCCACATTTGTAACGGTTGTTGTTTGGCGCCTATTACCTATAAGCGCGCCAGGACGACCCCGGTGTTGGCCTCCACAACGCCCGTTACCAATGTGGACTTCTGGTAACGGGCTTCTTAAACGTCCGTTACATAAATTCTTTGTAACAGATGTTAAATAGAGCCCATTACAAATGTTAAACCTATCGATAACGGGCTCGTAAAGTTCATTACCGATCAATGCCCTATCAGTAACAGGCAACTTATCGTTGTCGTATTGGTAACGAGCTATAAAGTCCATTACCGATAATTTCGTAGTGGAGACGCATGCTTGTAGGATGCGTCTCCTTTGCTGGCGACCGAATTGGATGTGTCTCGTGTATTAGGACTCGTCTCCTTTGATTGCCACCCAGGGTCGCCTTTTTTTCTCACATCAGAGATGCACATTGTTATTGCTCGTCTATGTCTTCTACTTCTGACAGCACTCGCTCTCCCTCCGCAAAAGGTCACTCTTGTTCCGACAACAACACTCGCTCTCTCTCTCCTCAGAAGGTCACTCACTCGATCTGTGTGCTCAGATGTCCCCGCCGGCCTATCCCATTCGCCGCTGCTAGCTCCACGCGCTCTGAGGATCGCGCTTAACTTCTCTCCTCAGAAAGCTAGCGCTGCAGCAGGCCGGCCTGGCCGCGTGCGTGACGGCGAAAGGGGCCAGAGCAGACGTTGACCGCGCTATTCTCCGCGCTGTCGCCGCAGCCACGACGCCGCCTTCGATCCGCCTCCTCGGCCACGCTCGCCTCGTAGAAAGTCCTCGTCAAGGTGAAAATTAATTGGCCCCTTTTATTGAAATTCTTCAGTTGTCCTAATCCTGTGATTTTTCAGAGCAGATGTTAGAAGCATAAGAGGAGCAGAAGGTCAAGGTATGCGTGAGGCCATCTCAATTCAGGCATTATCTTAGGTAAAACATTTGATTTATTGTTATCCAATTTGTAAACTGCTCTGCTAGAACACCTTTGAGTAAAGATAATGCGCTTGCTAGAACTACTACATCTTGTTACTTTGGTATTAATAGCATTAGTATTAATAGCATTTGATAAATTTGAAGATTACTCATGTTGCATAAGTATACTAGAAGTGATAACATGTTAACTATCTTTTATCCTCAGTTTGCGACTAATAGCTATTCCACATATCTTATCATGAATTGTTCAGTCTTGTGATTGCAAGTCCCATTTTATTACTGGCTGATCACAAGTTAAAGTGAGAATTATACCTTTAATTTCTTTCTAGGAGCAACAACAATGTCACTGGAACCTCATAGTCAGTCATGACTAATGATAAATTTGCAGTTGAAGGATTGTGATTTGAGGAAATAAGCCTGCAAACAAAATACCAACTCAATTTAGTTTATTAATTGAATTCCTTAGAGACTGCCTGTTAACTATTAAGTATGCCCTCTAAGTTTATACTCCTTGAATTACTGTGAGCCTGTATATCTATCTATCTAGTTACATAACTCAGTAAAGCAAATTATGCAGACATCCGTATATGGTTATAAGCAAAACTTGCATGTGCATGCATGGCACTAGTGGCCTCCTTGCTGCTTTTCTCTAGCTGTTTTTCATTATTTGCTCTATGAAGAATCCTCCCAGCGAGTACTCACTGTACTTTACTTTGTCAAATGCAGGAAGGTATGCTTGTGGACACTATATCCTGCTATTTACTTTTACATTTCTAATTTTATGGTATACTATCTTTCAACGGCACTATGGATCATCTGTTGAATTTGGGAGGAGGATTTCTCAAGTGTTTGTGTTCTTCCTTTCCTTTTGAAACCATGATAGTAGATAGTAAATTGAGAGCTACTATAATTTATGTCTTAGTGTATGGGGTTTTTATCAATGTATGTCATGTTCATTGAAAAAAGGGTATTTGCAACTATGAGATGATGTGTGTTCTCAAGTGTGATTAGCTACCTTTTAGCCTTCTATTAGCTACCTTTAGCCTTCTGTGTTGGCATTTGTATGGATGAAATTGAGCATGTCTATGTAATTATGTAATTATATACTAGTGTGTGTGCATGTATTTATAAAATAAATGAATAGAGGTTATTTTGATTTTTTTGTTTTTTAATTCCAGATTGGTAAGGGACATAGATTGTTGCCCGTTACCAATCTGTGCCCGTTACCATCTGGATTATTGGTAACAGGTAAAATGCCCGTTACCAATGATGGATTATTTATAGCGCTTGATCGGTAACGGGCTTGATGCCCGTTATCAATGTCCATTCGTACCCCGTTACGAATGTCTGTTTTCACGTAGTGTCTTGAGTGAAAAAACAGGTGCAACGGTGTCTCGTAAATGACTGCCTAAATTTCCGGAGCTCCCTTCCATCCTCCAAATCTGGGGAGACCCCCTTCCTCCCCCAAATGCAAAAGTAACGGGCACGTGCTCACCCCCGCCTTGCTCCTCCCATCCTCCGCTCCATGCCGCCGCCTCCCCCTGCTCCCTCCCTCCCCAGCGAGGTGCCGACCGCGAGCACGAGCGCCTCCGACGGTGCAGCTTTTGAGCCCATGGTGGTGCGCCCTTCCCCATCCTCCGCGGTCATCTGCCCTCCCCATCCCAGCCGACGATTCACCAGATCCGACGCCCACCGGAGCAAGTTGCAGCCGCAAGGACGTCGCCTTGCTGACCTCCAATCATCGGCACCTACCCTGTGCCCCTCGCTATTGACGCCTACCCGCACCACTCGCCATCGACGCTTCGTGGTGGAGTGGCCGGAGCTCGTGGGGAGCAACACTGGAGGCGTCCGAGGTAGCATATGGGGTGGGGTCGGCGGCGGGGGCGCTGGCTGCCGACAGCGCAACCAGGCTTGTCGTGGCCATCCACGACGGATCCAGGGTGCTACCTCTAGCGTCCCCCAGCGGATTCGTGGAGGATACGACGGCAGCGGCGACCTCCATCTCCTCGCACCTCCGGCCGCAGTGGGGGAGGCGAAGACAGGAGCAACGTCGTCCTTCTGCTCGCACCGGGCCACAACAGCCGCATCGACGGCGCGTAGCGGAGGACATGCGCGCAGAAGAGGCGTCGACGGGTGGCGGTCAAGCCGAACAAGAACACCGTCTTCCCCAGCGGCTGGGTGGAGCTCCCTCTACCGTGTGGAGCTGTGGCCCCGTGGCAGATCCACAAGGTGGGGGACGCAGGTGGTCGGCGACGAGCTCTTCCTCCTACCATGCCTCTGCGAGCACCCCCACCACTTCGCCGGCGGGGTCTCTGCCGACGCTATCGCGCTTCCTCTGCACCGGCGACCTCTCCTGGAGCAGCGGTGGTGAAGGCAGGAGGAGGCGAGGGGGGAGGGGGGACGGCGCGGCATGGGACGACGTGCGCGGCGCGGAGGCCGGTGTACCAGGCGAAGCACTGAGCCGCACGGCAAGCAGACATGGGCGGTGGGACCCACGAATAGGGGAGGCAGATAGAGACTACCGCTGCACCAAAATGTAATTTATGGGGTGAATTGGTTTAAGGGAACCCTCAAATACTCTTTATGGGAGGTCCTTGAGGGGACACCCCTACGGATAGTCTTATGTCCACAATCTCATAGTTGAAAACTCACAGGATGCATGGTGGTTCAGCCATAACTGGAATGTGCTTGTTTTCCTAGGGTTAGTAGTGAGCTTTAAGCAAATGTTGAGTACACCATATGCATGATAGCGATTGTTGATCATGATTATTTTTACTTGAAGCATTTTTATATGCAATAAGTTCATTTTTAATGGGAAGACTGCCTCATTAGCAAAAACTCATACAAGAATAATTTGCCTTGCTTATGCATAAAGAAAAAGAGCTATTTTCTTTTGATATGAACATGGCTAGAATTGCTAGGATGGTCGCCTCCCCCTCCTTTCTGTTTGTTTTCTCTTGTAAATATTTATTTATTATGCTAATATACATTAACCAGCAGGGGTCTTGCCCCTGCTGTTTCATTAAAAAAATGGTTGGTAGTTTGCGGGTCCATGTCACCAGGCATGATCAAATCTAATACTAAGTATATAATTCAATTTAGCACGATTCGATACATGACATGACGTTCATGAAATTAATATTCTGATGCATGAAAAATATGCACTGCATTGTACGCAGTTTCAATTAAGTCGTAACAAGCTCCCGAAAAAAGGGGCAAATAAACATTCGTTGGTGCATAACAGTAAAACAGAGCCTACAAATGAAATGCATCTTGTCTATGCGCATGTATGCAGCCATTTCCTTTAAATTGAGCAAAACGTTGCTAATGTGCTCACAGCTTTTACAGCATTAACTTCTTGGTGGTGAGTTAATTATATACAGAAGCTCTAATGTTTGTTCATGACCCTGTTTTGGAACAGCTTAAATTCAGCTTATGGTCAAAATAAGTTGAAACTAAAGTCAAACGACATGCTTTTTGCAACTTTTTTTTGTCACGCTTCTCCCCACCACTTCCATTTATAATAAAATGCAGAACCGTAAATAGTTCAAACCCACTTCTCAAATAAGTGTTATTTTATTTTTTCTTATCTGAGAAGCTTATCCCAACCACCGTTACTTTAATATTTCTATGAGATAGATTTTAGTGTGATTCTAAATGTGCAATGTTAGAGTAAGCATCAACCATGCATTGCTCCACTGTTTGGTTGATTGTAACACTGATCTATCGTGTAGTTTGCAATGCATGTTTTGATTTTGATGGATTTGGATGGTGTAGATGTTGAAGTAATGTTGAGGATTCACTACAAGAAATCCCTTGATCCATGGCGAAATTCTCATGACGTTTTTTGATTTCGTCACAGATCACACTACATCCATGACGAATAGTCAGATTTCGTCATAGATTCGCAGCGCTGGATATGAAGCCCGATATGAAGTCCAAACACTATGATGTTATGCCAATTTCGTCACACATTTCGTCATAGATCATACTGCATCCATGACAACAGTCAGTTTTCGTCATAGATTACCAGTGTTGGATATGAAGCCCGATATGAAGTCCCAAGACTATGACAATGCGCCAATTTCGTCATAATACGACCCACTTTGCATTTCAACATTTCCTTATGATCAATAAAATAATTATAAAAAAAGTAGATATAATCACAGTCAATAATTTAAAAATCTAAAATTAATTTTTTCTAAAGGATATAATATTATATAGTTAGTATGTAGATATACCTATATAAATGCAAACAAAACTAAATTCGGTTTTATGAATTTTGATAACTTACTATAATTTTTTACATATTGACTTGAATTAAATAAAAAAGAAAAAGACAAAACCGTTTTTTAAACCACGCAAAACCAAGTTTGTGATGTAATATGGATGGTTTTAAAGGTTGAAAGATATGGTTTGTGTAGTTACTAAGTTTAGGCATGAAAACCAGACTTAGGCGAAAATTGAATAGGAGCCATAGTAACATGGGCTTGCTAACCTGAATCAAAGTCTACTAGTGGCCCTCTAACTCATTAACGAATTCCAGATAACCACCTCGAGATCCCAAAACCAGCCCATCCAACCCAACTGGCCGGCCCAACTGCACAGCCAACTGGTCGGCCCAGCTCCGCGAGAATTAGGGCCACTAGCAGACTTTTCCCCATCGTTTTTTCTTTTTAATCTATACTTAACATTTGAAACTAGTGTTTCTCGGTCATAGTAACTCCAAATTCATTGATTCCTTTTTCTGATTTTTTGTAAAATCACAATCTTTCACATAATATCGTTCGTTTTCATATTAGTTGCTATTACATTTATCTTTTTCATACAACTTCTTTTCTTCTACCGAAAGAGAATAAATAAAAGATATTTTTCAATAATAAATGGTAACATAACTTCATATTTACTAATGTTATGATAAACACAAGGTTATGGTAAAGTTTGAAGTGCATATGAATTCGAAAATTTTGAAAGGTATGATACACTTCAATGTCTAAGTAATGTTTCATGAAACTATGTGAGACATGTATCCATTTCTAAACAACGTAGGTTCCGTTGTTACCGAAATCATTTGAAAGTTTGATCACAAGTTTATGGGCCCAAATTATGTTACCACGTCAATTCGAAGAACCATTAGAGCATTTTATGATATTATTTGAATTATGATAGTGTAAATTCGAGATGTAAGTTTGAATAACCCATATTAAACTGCTGTCAAAATCATTTTTCATTTTTTAAAGTTGTAGATCTAGGTAGAGAATGATTTTAGAAAATTTTAGAAAAAAAATCATCGAATTTGGAGTTAGTATGAGGCAGAGAAACTAGTTACAAGTTTTAGTCAATGATTAAAAATAGAAAACACACTTGTTCATCTCAGTTCATAGCAAACACAATTTCTGCTTTTAATCTTCGGATAAAACTTGTAAACTGTTTTTCTTCCTCATACGAACTCCAAATTGGTTGATTCTTTTTCCTATTTTTTTCTAAAATCGAGATGTTTTACTCAGTGCCATTTGTTTGTATCTTAATTACTATTTCTTGATTGCTTTTCATACAACATATCTTTTCCAACTAAAACGAGAATATAAAAACATGTTTTTTCATAATAATTGCTAATATAACTTAATATTTTCCAATGTTATGGTCAATACAAGGTTGCATCCAAATTTGAGGTGCCCATGGGTAAGAAAGTATTTGAGTGTGTACAAACTTTGAAGTTTAAGTTGAGTTGTAGTATGAAACAATGTGATGATCTAGCTAGTTTATGAACAATGTAACTCCAATTTTCACAAAATGTTATAAAACTTTTTTGTCAAGCTTGTACATCCATAAAATGATTCTATTTCAATTTACACATCCATTCAATGATTTCATAGCAATTTTCTGAAGTTTTGATGAACTTTTAGATTTTATTATCATTATTTTGTAATAAAGGGTCAAGTAGAAGTTCGAATTGTGACAAAAAACATTTGAATTTTTCATCTATTTTTATAATGCAAGTTATAGTAGATCATAAGTACTTAAAATTTAGTTTTGACAATTTTTTTAAATTTTACTTGACAGACATATAGTTCAAATTGTAATTATTTCCATATTGCAAAGAAATAAAAACAAAAGTGTTAAGCAGTCTACAAATGAATGAGGCCTGTTTCGGTCCGAAACGGCCCAACTATTTTCGACCATTCATCTGTGAACCGATGGCTCAGATCACATTTCCATTGTATATAACATGCTGCAATCCGCCCAAACCCTAGCCCAGCTCCCTCCTCCCGCAGCCCCATCCCCTGTCGCCTCTCTCCTCTCATCGTCCCCTCCTCCTCCTCATCCCCTCCGCCGCCGCCCTCTCTCCTCATCCCATCCGCCACCGCCCTGACGGTAGAAGACCCTGCTCTTCGAGGCGGCCGGACCTCGACGCCGACTCCCCCGCGGTGCCAGCGTCGTTGTCTCCGCTGCGCACACGGACCCCGAGAGGAGAGCGGCACTCGGCCTCGGCTTCTTCTCGTTGGCGTCCGCTCCCGCGTCTGCAGTGAGCGCCGGTGGATTCCTCGCCGCCACCTCCGCGCGTAACCCGCCTCGCCCTCGTCGGCACCGGCGCCTCCCGCTCGCGCCCCGGCACGGCGGGCCTCGGTGGCACCGGGTCGGCCGCCATCGCTACGGCGGGCCTCGGTGGCGCTAGGTCGGCCGCCGTCACCGCGGCGGGCCTCTGCTTCGGTGGCGCTGTGTCCACGGGCGATCAATCGTCCCGCCGAATCGTGCCGCGTGCTCTGGACCTGGGCGACGAGGGAGGCGGCAAGGAGGACCCCTCCGATGAGCTGAGTATCAGCAGACGCAGTGTCAGATGAAAGCGGTAGTGTACATGGTGTGCTTACGGAGGCGGGTTGGGGTGGCATCTGACTTGGTATGTCCCTGTCTTCCATATCCATATCTACTTATTGGTCGTGCTTTACATCGTTTATGATAGCTACTACTTGGATGTGTGTGATTTGGATGTCTGTGATGTCATGAAATGCTTGGGTGTTCTTCTGTAATATCCATGTCTAGTCTTGTCCTGCTTTGCTAATCGTCAGGAAACTACTATACTTGAATGTGTGTGATCTTGGAGATTGAATATGCTACTGATGTTTGATGTTAGTTTTTTTACGGGGGGAGGGTGACTGTTAGATGTTAGTTTAGTTTCCTTTTGTGCAAAATTATATACTTTGTCATGAAAGTCATCAGCCCAAACAAATATTGCTAGGGCAAGGTAGATATGTTTACATGGATAGCTAGTGTTCGGTTGGTTAAAATGTAACATAATTCGATTGAATATCTTTGCATGAGGTGGTTCGTAATCAATTTATATTGTAATCGAATTCTTCACCTCTGCAATCTTACAATGTTACTAGAGTGCAACCAAACGAATAGGATAATCACACTTCACCCATTTTACCCCCACATTGTAATAATCACACTTCACCTATTTTGCCCCCACATTGTAATCTTATTCCCTTTGCGTTTACACTACCTTAGCACGACTAAACATTATGATAGAATCACTTGTATGTTTTTATGCTACTAAATGGAATAAAAGTAACTGCAAGAAGAATCATTTGTCTTCATTTAGGTGAAACTCTTTTGTTTAAATATTTGTTTGCGACATTTCCTATTCGTTGATTCATCTAAAATTATGTGCTCGTTGATTAGTGATTTTCTATTTCTTGAATATATTTTTGAATGTTGCAGATAGAGTCTCTTTCATTAACATTCCATGGGCATGACCTTATCTTGTTGGCATGTGGAGTTATGTGTAATCTAGAATGTATGCTGCCATGTGGCCAACTCAAATCGTGTTCGCACGCCGGATTTTTCCCATTGGTTACTTGCTGATTTGCATTGTTGATCTAACTTTGCTGGTTATCCTTGCTGCAACGAGATGTCGAAGTACCAAAATGTTGTTGGGGGAAGGCTGAAGCTGAAGGGGAAAGCACTGGATGTCAAGGAAGGTGGAGTCAAGAAAAAGAAGAAGAAACAAGAATGTGAGGAGTCGTCTCAGATCGGACACGAGCTTCGTGAAGGTTTGGCTCATAACACTAGCTAATGCAAGATGTAGTCTGTGCTTGTTTTTCTTGTCCAAAAGATATGTGTGCACATCGATGCATGATTTGCCAATTTTATCTCTGATCTATATCATTTGACTACAGGTTTCTGTCTTTCTTGCTTACATTGCAATGGTGGGTTCAATTACCAGCTTGTGATAGAATATCTTCCTTTTGTTAAGTGCTTGGCATATAATCGTATGTTTCCTTTGACATTTTCATTCTATCAATCACTTACTGATGACCTCTTTTGGAAAGCTTGGGAAAACTCCTTTATTTTTTCCCTTTTGAAAAAAAGTTGAAAGCTGCTGACAGAGGTAAAAAATTAAAGAGGATTTTGTTGTCGTCCCATGCATGGTTGGACAAACGATAGTGCTAACACAGGCTTTAGTTTCATATAAGCTAATCATATGCCACATGCTATAACCAGTGAATATGTTTGTTGAATCGGTAGTTGCATTGAGCTAGCATGGCAAATATGTTTGTGGGGTGGCAGTACCATAATCAAATGTTTATTGATTTCACTCCTGCAATATTGTAAGATGTACCACATTAGTACTTAAGTTATCTCGATCTGATCTCGTATTAATCTTAGTCTGCACATTGTTCCATTTGGAACGTAGCAGTACTTATTCTTGCATAGTTGTGAAATTGTAGTACTTAACTCATTTATGCTTATTTCGAGATATACTAGTATTTTGCTTGCTGGTCTTAGAATATGTACTTGTATGCTTACTGCAGTAATTTCTTTGCCATTTCTATAACTTCAGTCTAGTGTTCGACATACCTCACAGTTGTTTTTGTACTGCAGTTTTTTAAATATCAATTCAGAGCTTATGTACTCTTGCCTTAATTTTTGTGGCTTAGATAATAACAGAGAACTCCTTGCAAGGAGTCCATCTAAACTATGACACTGGCTTATGTTCTGAAGTTTGAACTTGTAATGCATCTAAACCAGGGCACTCTAACTAAACTTGTAATGTTGTTGTCACTAGATCTGCACTTCTTTGACCTCGTATCTGTAGTTCAGCCTCGACTGCTAGCTATTTGGCAATCCTTCAGTTCTATCCGTGGCTGCAATTTTGCCAACTGAGTTCAGTGTGACCGGTAGTAGTTTTTGTTAACCCTGTAGCATTTCTTGTTCTGTTCAGTAGATTCACTTTTGATGTACTCACTTCTATATTTTTTGGTTCTGAGTATTTCTTTTTAATTACCTTGCATTTAAGTACTACAGTTAAGTATCTAATCACATTTAATTTATTTTCAAGCAAGCAAATTGGTAGTTGTTGGGCACCCTGCAGCATGTGTGGTGTAGAGGTTAGTTTCTGCCATATATAAGAATGCCATTTAGGTAGATCTCTAATATGATAAACACTATTTTGGTGGAACTCAACTTTGCAGGAACCAAACTGGTGTCTATACTGCCTTACCTATCTTTTGATTGTGATATTCTGGTAGATGTAGTCTTGTACTTTTGATGTGACTTGTGCCAAATGGTGGATGTAGAGTGTTGCTGTTTCTGGCGATATATGGTGATCTGGTGATATATGTTGTATATATGGTGATCTGGTGCCAAATGATGGATGTATTTTTTTGCCAGATTTGCTTTGTTTTCTGGAATCTAGTTGTTTTGAATCTGTTGACACATTTATTGTGTTGAAATGTGTATGAGTTTTGCCTGAAATGTGTGTGGGTGGGCTGTAATGTATTTATATGGGCTAAAACATCTGCCCAATTTGAGGCTCAGTTTAAATTCGGCCTGGTAAAAAATTGCTCATGCTTACGTCATCATCTGCCACGTCAGTGCCACGCGCCTGCCATAACAGTGCCACGCGTCTGCCACGTCAGTGCCACGCGGTGCCACATGTCTACCACGTCAGTGCCACGCGTCTGCCATGTGGTTGTCACCTCATATGCCACGTGGCTGCCACGTCATCAACTGACATGTCATCAATCACCACGTCAGCACCACGTCAGCAGCCAACTCATCTCCATAAGTGACGTGGCGAGTCAATCCATGACGATCACTTTCGTCACAGATTTTGGGCTTCAGGCTGGGTTCAATGGGCTTTACACCAATCTATGACGACTTGAGAACGTCATGGATCACGCTTATCTATGACGGAAATTTAAGGACGTCACGAGAAGGGATCCGTGACGCTCAATACATGACGTTCTCAAATTTCGTCATAGATGTCATTTTATGACGAAATTTTGATGATCCGTGACGAAAATTGACCGTCATAGACCACGAGATTTTTTGTAGTGATTATGAACAAATGCAATGTAGGCTCATGTTTTATTGTCACAACCTTTGAGTAGTAGTAGTAGTAGCTTTGAGTAGTATTTTCACTAGTATTTCTCTACTTACCTTTCACTAGCCCATTTTATTTTGATTGATATTTGAAATGCAAGTGATTAAATCAATGCAAGTGATTGAATCAATGCTTACCTTTGATTGATATTTGAAATGCATGTGATGGTACTAGCTTTAGTCATGACAAAGTTAGGAGAGTGACTTTACCCAGCAATCTCCATATGAGTTACCACAATACCATCCATATCCAAGCTCAGATGGAACCACACCCTTTCGAGCGAGTATCCCACACTTGCAATGAGGCCTATAAGGCTCATCACATGGCCATGGCTTCTCCCCACTCTCGAATGCTTGCACGTCTTCTTTCTGACGGCCAATGAGACTTTGGACCGTATATGTCCTCCTGAAAATCACATAGGGGCCATCCATCCTGCACAACAAATTCAATGAGACCTCTATATGTCAAAATATCGAGGACAATGAATTTGTCGGCAAGAGCAATGATGCTTACATGTGTTCTTTGCTTGCACCGAAACAATGGTGTGAATTTTTCGGGAAGGTCAAGATCAGGAAGTTGCAACTTGCTTGGCCTCCCACAATGACACAATGGAGGGTTGCTAACATGCTTGCATCCTGCCTCTTGTTTTTCTTGGAATGTCATTTCTGGTGGATTTGGTGGCGGTGGCACCCACTGTCTGAACTCATGATAGGGTTGCACCACCGATTCTAGCCACGGAAATAATCAGATTCTAGGGTCAAATTTTTCTGGTCCATCAATCCACTCGTGGAAAAAGCAAGGTGCTATGTTGTATTGACTTGCGCCGCCATCTTCATTTGGTATCCACTTTCTTGCACATGTGTAGAATATCCTTCCAGTTGTTGCCTCATCCCTTGATTGCTTCACTTGAGCTGGAATGCCACAATGACACATAGGAACCGGAAGAGGCGGTGGGACAGGATCATCAGGCATGCCTCTGCTCGCCGCCATTGGCCTGAAAAACATAAAATTTCATCTGATTATTTATACAAAAGGAAAGGACAAAAATATTATACATAATTAATAAATAGAGACATGAAATCCTAAGTAGGTACCGTATGCCCGCTCCCACTAGATTGTTTATGTCGTTCCTTCCGATGACCTTCCTAGTGGCAGACACTACATCGGATCTTCGACTTTTCTTGGTCAAACTCCCCGGCACCGTAAATATCCCTATCGTACCCACTTGTTTGGTCCATCTCATTGCGTAATCGCTTTTTCTTCCACCTTCCGACACCTGTTTCCTCTTCTCGTCATCTGGGACGTAATCAGGACCATTGTACTCAGCCAATGTGTCATTGGCTCAAAACGAGCCGTCCATGTCTTCAATATTGTTTCCTTAGAATAGAATTGCGTCATGTACGCTGGTGCTAGCCAAGACACCCCTCTAACAATGCACGCGGCTATCATATGAGAGCATGGAACATGTAGCAATTAAGGTATACGACAAGTGCAAGTCACTCCTGAGAGGTCCACCTTATATCTGCGTCCGCCTGTCATCTCACCTCCAACATTCAAAGCGGAAGCTGTCCTCACTAAGTAGACATACAATGTGGGATCGAACAACTTAGCCCTCATGCTTGCAGATTTCAAACCTTGTTTGGTTAAGTGCTTCTTTGCGGCTTTACCAAAAGTATTTACACCACGTCGAGTAGTGGAGTGCACATGCGGCCTTCTCACGCAAAGGCAGACACCCCTCGTTGCTCAGCCATGTCGACCGTCGTACTGCCACCGCCCGTGACCCGCCTCATGTATCACTTGGCGGTGTCATCGGCGGTGGCATCGCCATTGTCTTTGTAGAGCAAGATGGCGTATAGATAGGTTGCCACATCATGCCCACCCTCGGCGGCGCGCCGGAGATCATTGTATCCCCTATGTTCGATGAAGAAGGCTTTGATCCCGGAGAGGAAGCTAGCCCCTGGATGCCGAGACCGGTCAGCATAGACAGGAATGCTTTGTAATTGGTGGGTTTCCACACCCAAGAATTCTCATCTTGTATCCCCTCTATCGACAAACGCCGGCCGACGTCGTCGTGGCCGCACACGCGGCGCATGGTCGAGCAGTACCGCGTAGGATATGGAGGTCAGCCAAGGGCCGCTCTAAGGTCGCACCGACGCGCACCGCAATATCAATGCGGAGGTCTTGAGGGAGGCCTAGTAGGGACTACGGCTGGTGCTGCCTGCTTCTTCCCGGCATGCTATCCATCTCCGGCCGGGAATGGTGACGATGAGGAGTAGGCAGTTGCTGTTTTTCGCGGGTAGAGATGAAGGGGCAGTGGATCTAACTGTTTTGGAAGGAGAAGATACAGGAGATTTGTTTCTGAACATGGTTTAAGTATGCAATGGAGATGACGTTTGGCTAATCCACGTTATCATTTATTTCTCCATTGGAAACGACGTTTGGCTAATCCGCATATCATTTAATTCTACATTGGAATCACTACATTTGGCTAATCCGTGTTATCATTTATTTCTCCATTGGAAACGACGTTTGGCTAATCTGCATATCATTTAATTCTACATTGGAATAACTACCTCTGTAGCTCTGCTCTTAGCCATTGACTGGCAACAGTTTCGCCATTGACCGTCTTGGGAACCTCTTCCAGTTTCTTGTGCTCTTGATCTTATCCCTTCCTCTCTTTTTTTGGAGATGATGACTACATTGGATGTTAAAACTACCATTAACAGTAACACCAAAACTAACACTTTGGAGCCAAACACATGTGTTAATTTGGAGGTGTTAAAAACTACCATTAACAATAGCACTAACATCTACCATCCAAACACGGCCATTGGAGACGATGTTTGGTTACTCCGTGTATCATTTAATTCTACATTGGAATCACTACCTCTGTAGCTCTGCTTTCAGCCATTGACTGGCAACAATTTCGCCATTGACCGTCTTGGGAACCTTCCCGGCCATTTCCTATGCTATTGATCTTATCCCTTCCTTATTTTTTCTATAAAAAGGCATGGACGCCTATCGGTCCTCCTCACTTCAAGTTGCTTCCTTCTTCTCTAGATCTAGATCTAGCTACATGGTTCCTTCTTCTGATACAATAAAGCGAGTCACTTGCTTCCTTCTTCTCTAGATCTAGATCTAGCTATGGCGCAAAGAATAGATCTTGTAGGGAGCAAGCTTTTGCTTTTCTCTCTTCTTCCTCCTCAATCTCTCAGTTGCTAGAAGAATTCTTGTGATATGGGTGATTGGGTTGCTCATCCATCTAACACAACTGCCAGAAGAATTCTTGTGACATACTTCTTTCTCGCAGCCGTGTCCGGGGAAGGTAGCCCAGAACCTCCTGGCATCAGGATGAACAATTTCATCCTGTGTCCAATGATCATTGTTTTCAGGATGAACAATCCTTCATCCTGTGTCCAATGATCATTATTTTTCCTATGCTTTCTCCCTCCACTCGCGGAATGCTCTTGCAAACCAAAAGTGCAGGTTAAGGATGCTTTGTGGTCTCATTGCAAGCCTGGAATCAATTCTCTAAGCCATCAACAAAAATGCAGCTTGTTCGATGACCACGTGCAGCAAGATCGACGACCTGCGAGCAAGATCGACCTTCGAGCAAGATCGATGTGTGTGTGTGTGATTTTGCATATCTCATCATGAAGATATGGCCGCATTGTAACCTTATTCTGATGTATCAATGATGATTGTAATCTGTGTGTGTGATTTTGCATATCGTGTCATCAAGATATGGCCGCATTGTTACCTTGTTCTGTTGTATCAATGATGACTGTAATTTGTGTGTGTGTGTGATTTTGCATCTCAAGAGACATGCTTTTGTGATTATATGTACAATTTTTTGTATGATTTACCTACTCACTTACAAAGCTTGAAAAACAAGCCGACGGGGGCTGGCTAATCCGTGTCTCTTTTGATGTAATCTGTTCGTGATTTCGCATATCTTGCTCATAACAAAGGTGATGCTGGTGCGTTAGTCCTCGTCTCTTGCCCATAACAAAGGCGACGCGGGTTTGTTAATCCTCGACTCTTGCCCGTTACTGAACTAAAGCAGATATAAATAAAATATATATAGTGTTTGGCAGAATATATTACAAGCAGGATTCAAAGTCCACCACTTCCCATATATTACAAAAGGATTGAAATTCCACTAATACGCCGCATCCTTTATTTTACAAAATGGATTCCTTTCCACCAATAAACACATCCTCTGGCATTACAAAAAGGATTCAGCAGAAATCAGGCTTGCTTTTTCTTCCATGATTTTTGTATATGGATGTTTTCACTATGGTCGCTTCGTAAGTACGGTGTTTTGTTAGTTCCCAAGAGTTGGGGCTTGTATGAAGTGTCAAAGGATGGAATTTTGTCAAACTGGTTGTATTCCTCCTCCTCAACAACATTTCAACCCCCACAATCCTTTTTTCCAGGAATAACCACAGACCAATTCTTCTTTGCAAGGTCAGGTACATAGAACACTTGCTCAACATCGTTGGCGAACACAAACAGTTCCTTTTTGTAACCAAAGACCCGGAGATCAACACCAACATAACCATATTTGTCCTTGCTCACAGCTCTCTTCCCACTGGTAACCCATTTACACCGAAACAAGGCTACCTTCAATCCTACACAATCAAGCTCCCATATCTCCTCTACTTGACCATAATATGTGTCTGTCTCCGTGTCATCATCATCGTCATGACTGTCATCAACGACGGCCCGTACATGCACACCACTATTTTGATAGATGCTCTTTTTATCCTAGGTCATGGTGTAGAACGTGTATCCATTGATATCCATTCCTTCGTATCTTGTAATAGTGAACAATGGCCCCGCTGCTAGATTCCTTATCTCGTCGGTAATTACAGCATTATTGTTGCATGTCTCGACATAATCTCGGAGCCACCTGCTGAAACCTTGCATGTGCATCTTTGCAAGCCAAGCCCTACCACGATTAGGGTTGTCTTCATGTAGTTGTCGTTTGTGCTCATTGGCAAACGGTGTAATTAGGTGTAACTTTTGTATCACGGTGAAATGAGCCTTTTGGAAGGCATCTGCATCTGGAGTGACTGACCTTTTCCTTATGGTCCCAACACTTGAAAGCCTACCTTCATGCCATGAGCGAGGCACACTAATAGGGTTTTGCGGGTCCATATAACCCATGGCCCACTCAACTACTTCGATGGTCTCGTAGCCACGAACAATGGCTCCCTCCGGAAATAACCTGTATGTACCAATGATTTCAGGAATCCATAGAACCTCTCATATGAAAACATCTGATGAAGGTAAGATTGGCCAAGGAACCAGATTTCCCTCGCGAGGTGTGCTATTAGATGCAGCATGAGATCAAAGAATGATGGTGGCAAGGTAGCTTCAAGCAGGCATAGGGTCTCGAAATGCCTCCTCTCCAAGTCCAATAGTTTTTTCTCATCAATCACCTTCTGTTCTATTGCATTGAAGAATAAACACAAGCTCGTGACCGCGTCGCGAACCAGTTCTATCTTGATACCTCTAAGTGCAACAGGAAGAAGAGTTGTCATCAACACATGGCAATCATGAGATTTCATCAAGTTGAAATTCATTTTCATGTCCTTCACTGACACTAGCCTCTTGAAGTTTGATGAGTAGCCTGAAGGTACTTTCAAATCATGCAAAAACTGACAGAATTCTTTTTCTCTACCTTTGACAAGGTGGTTGCAGCAACGGGAAGGTTCGTCCCCGTCTCTGTTTCCTCTGCATAGAGCTCTGGCCTAATGCCAAACTCATTAAGATCCTCCCTTGCATTTTTATGATATTTTCCTTTGGACTTATGTTGTAGCAATGTTCCACAAGTAGCTTCACACACATTCTTCTTGATGTGCATGTTGTCAATCGAATGACGCACATCCAACATCGGCCAATACTCTAGCTCCCATAGAATTGATTTCCTGGTCACATTCCTTCTTCTTCTTCACCATCTCATTTCTTTCTTTTTCCAAGGGCATTTTCAGTCAGTTTGTGTAACTCCTTGATAGTTTTGATGTCCTTGACTTTCAAGTGGACCAGATCTCTAGTCACATGCAATGGCGCCTCTTGATTCTCCTTTTCCCCATTAAACTGACAATCCATGTCCCGGTATGGATGTTTCTTGCCGAGGAAATGACGGTGCCCTATAAATACGTATTTCTTTAAATGTGTTAGTCATATTGCGCAAGTATCTTCCAAGCAGTGTGGGCAAGCTGCACCTTTCCTTTTACTCTGGACGGAGAGGTTGCGATGAGTCGGGTTGTTGTTGATGGTGGTGAACAACATGCCATGCATTCTAAACTCCTCACGCTTGTACTCATCCCAAACCTCCGACACACCAGGCTTCCACAATATCTTCAAGACATCAACTAGTGGCCTCATGTAGACATCAATACGGTCGCCAGGTTGCTTTGGCTCGGAGACCAATATTGTCAGCATCATATATTTCTATTTCTTGCATACCCAGGGTGGAAGGTTGTACAACGACAGCATGACACGCCAGGTGCTATGTGTTGAGCTCTGGTTACCGAATGGGTTCACACCATCTGTGCTCATAGCAAACTGTATGCTCCTTGCATCGTCAAACCATGGGAAGTGGGTACTAATGTTACCCCATTGCACTGCATCTGCGGGGTTCCTAAACTCGCCATCTTTCTTATAATTAAGCTCCTTTCAGCCTTGGTCATGCAAACGCAAGAGTTGGGCCTCCTTTCGTGTTGCGAACCATCTTCTCAGCCGAGGAATGATGCAAAAATACCATGCCACCCTCACAGGAGCCCCTCTGTTAGCGTTCTTCTTCTTGCGTTTGATCTCGCCGGGTTCGTTCTCATCATCAGAATTATTATCGTCTCCACCATCCTTTTTCCTCTTGTACCGATCATAGCCACGCTTGGGGCACTTGTCAAGGTCTACATAATCTCCATGTAACAATACACAACTGTTCTTGCATGCATCGATTTTTTTCAACCTCTATTCCTAGAGGACAGATTATCTTCTTCGCCTCATAGACAAACTCTGATATTCGTTTTCCTTCAGGTAGCATGTCTCTAAGCACATCCAATAGATGTTTCAAACTTTTGTTGCTCCAACCATGATCTGTCTTAAGCTGCAGAAGTTTTAGATCACCAGAAAGGCGAGAGTACTTCTAGCAATCAGGATATAGGGGTTGCTTTGAATCTTCAATGAACTGCATCAGCCTCGCTAATTCAAAAGGTGTGTACACTCGTTGAAACTCAACATCCCGCAACATTTGATCAACATTGTGCACGCGTTGCAACACTTCACCATCATCGAAGCACCTAACTTCTTGATCAGTGATATCCTCAGGCCTCAACACATTTGGTGGGAATAATGGTTCATTTCTCTCAAAAAGTCCACTATCATCAAGGTCTTCATCATGGTCAGTAGCATGGTGTCGCACTTCACCTTCATTTAGGCAGCCTGCTTCGAGTTCATTATGGCCTTCCTCACCATGTTTATTCCAATACGTGTAATTTTTTGTGAAACCACGTGTGACGAAATGATGAAAAATGATTTCCTATTGTGCGAATTTCTATTGGTTGAGACAATCAATACAGGTGCAAAACATTGCCTGAACACCACGGCTTCTCATATCCGTCTCTGTTGGATTTCGAAAACCATTGACCCCGCTTAAGAAATTCTCCCAATCTTCTTGGGGCTATCTGTATATCCAAGCCCGAAGAGCAGACGCCATCTGCATTCCATACACCAAATGAGCATAATTCATCACACAAAAAAATCGATAACACACAAGAGGATTAGGACAGCTGAAGAATTTCAATTAGAGGGGCCAATTAATTTTCACCTTTACGAGGACTTTCTACGAGGCGAGCGCGGCCGAGGAGGAGGATTGGAGGCAGCGTCTCGGCCGCCGCGACAGCACGGAGGACGGCGCGGTCGACGTCCGCTCTGGACCCTTTCGCCGTTGCGCATGCGGCCGGCCGGCCTGCTGCAGCGCTGGCTTTCTGAGGAGAGAAATTCAGCATGATCCTCAGAGCGCGCACAGCTGGCGGCGGCGAACGGGATAGGACGGCGGGGAGATCTGAGCACACGAGAGCGAGTGTTGTTGTAAGAACAGGAGTGGCCTTCTGCGGAGAGAGAGCGAGTGGTGTCAGAAGGAGAAGACGTAGACGAGCAATAACAACGTGCGTCTCCAATGTGAGAAAAAAAGGCGACCCTGGGTGGCAATCAAAGGAGACGAATCCTAAGACCCGAGACGCATCCAATTTGGTCGCCAGCAAAGGAGATGCATCCTACAAGCATGCGTCTCCAGTACGAAATTATCGGTAACGGACTTCATAGCCCGTTACTAATACGGTAGCGATCAGTAAGGGACTTAAGCAGCCCGTTACTGATAGGCATTGATCGGTAACAGACTTTACAAGCCCGTTACCGATAGGTTTAACATTTGTAACGGGCTCTCTTTAACATTCGTTACAAAGAATTTATGTAATGGGCGTTTAAGAAGCCCGGTACCAGAAGTCCACATTCGTAACGGGTGTTGTGGAGGCCAACCCCAAGGTCATCCTGGCACGCTTATAGGTAACAGGCGTCAAACAACAACCGTTACAGATGTGGGTGGATGTAACATGCATTAAGGGCCCGTTACAAATGCTGGGTGACCTATTTGAGGTTTTCACTGCATCGCTTCGATCTCCGTCTTGCTAGTGAGTTCTGCTTTACCGAGTAATATCTAGGCTTTAACCTCCGGGCTGTGGTTTCATCTAGATTTATTCACAAGTTATCGATATCAGCTAGATTACCAAGTTTTATCTTAATTCTTGTTACTTTAGCTTTTATCACAATTATCCATCTTGAGATTGCTTTCTGTCGACTTTATCGCGATATCATTATTATTTTAATTATCATATAGCCGGCTAGATCTGTTTCAAGTGTTGTTTACGTAGCTCTATTTAAGTTGCCTCTGATAGCTTATGCTTTGCCTACATCCTCATATCGGCTGATCTAGCTGTTCTGTTCTGCCCTGTATCGGCTACCTAGTTGTTATAATTTTATCGGAAAATACATCAGCTCTCCATCTGATTAACATTTTCCTAGATTTTCCATTGTCAATCAACATGTCAGATTGGCTGGCATACCTCGCTACAGACCGGGGAGTCACGTGTGTCGCGCGCAATGGTGACGTCCTATTTTTGCGTCAATAGGAGGTGACACATTGCAGGACCCAGAGAGATTAGTGTCGTGTGTCGGAGAGGAGCTCCCATGGTGAATAATGCCCTACGAATATAGGCTTCGGCTGAACCTCATCGACTAATATTGTGCCTCTAGTATTGCCTGGATCTCACATACGTCACTCGGTAGATCACTCGTTGCTTCCATGTGATATTATATTAACATAAACTGCACCACATCTGATGCACTTGTGCTTGAGTGCCCTTTGATTGAACGGCTATCAGTACATCAGCTTCCAGCTAACACATGTAACAAAAATTTGTGGACACTAATCTTACCTGGAGTCAGCCCCGCTTTTTGATGAGTTTCTTGATAATAGTCAGTGAGCTTGTCCTGTCATGTTCTGATCTATCCTTGTTATTTGGTTTTTGTGGGTTTATTTATAGGCGTGGGAGGTCTATATTAAACAGTGATAAAAGTCATGCACCAAACTCCTTCAAGATGAATTGTAGGCGTGGTAGATTATGCTGTGATAAAAGTCATGCCCCAGTTCTAAAAGCTGGTATGAATTCTATAGTAAGTACATTTTCAATAAGCCTGCAGTACCAGTCTTCTACAAGCAGGCAACAACAGTTTATTGGTCGAGATGATTGATCGCGTGTTGTTTTTTAAAAATAGCTGGATGTAGCGAACATGGCTCCATTTGCCATTTGTTCGAGTTGATTTTGGTGATTCATGTTAACACAAGCAATGGGACTAACCACTTTGTCGAGCATGTCTTTGTAGGCATTTCTAGGTCCCATGGACGTTACCACAAGTTAACATACTATGCCCAAGCTAACATGTCATACCACAAGTTAACGTACCATCGACATGTTAGGTTACTTATAGCAAATTTGAGGACTTAGTATGTATTTCGAGGATATAAGTAATGGCATGTTAAGTATGTTAAGTATGTTAAGTTAAAGCAAAGATCCAAGTTGAAGACGGGAAGACGCGAAGAAAGAAAATGAAAAGAAAGGACACCATCGGATGAACCGACATTATCAAAATAGCAAGCGTCGGTGCAATCGTCGGATGAGTTGGTACACTGGTGAAACCCTAGGCACCGTCGGATGAACCGACAGTCCATTTTCTAGTAGTGTTGGATGAGTTGCAGAGGAAGAGCAGCGAAAACAGTAGCACCGGATGATCCGACGGTCTGAGTGAGGACACCGTCGGTCATTCCGATGCTTAGTTTGAATCAAGACAGAGACACGCCAAGACGAAGCCTTCAGCACCGGATGATCCGACGCCTTGGTCAAGGGATAGCGTCGGTTTATCCGACGGTCGTGTGGAAGTTAATAGAGACGACTTGGTTGTAGGGTCTTCAGCACCGGATGATCCGACGGACAGTCGGTGTATAGCGTCAGAGCATTTGTGTCAGAGAATCTCAATGGCTAAGTGACGTGGGAGGGGCACCGGATGAACTGATACCCTGGAAAAACTAGCATCGGTTCATCCGACGCTACCTTTTTCAGTGGCCATTAGCCAACGGCTCTTTGGATGACTTGGGCTATTTATACCCCCTCCACTCACCCGTTTGAGGTGGCTGGATTGTGTGGAAGTGCAGGAGAGTGCAAGACACCTACAAGATCATATCCAATCAATCCTAGTGCTTAATTGCTCATCCTTAGACTTGCATATGCTTAGTGTATGTGCTTAGTGCTAGGCTTAGCTTAGAGCCGAGTGAGTGCAAGGTTGTGCCAAACTTGTGAGGTGATTCTTCAGTGAATCAAGGTGTACAAGGTTCGCCGGAAGCCTTGGGGCCTAAGTGGCTCACCGGCAATCGTCATCGACCCTCCGGCTTGGTGTGGAGCGGCGAGGACACTTTGTGCGGGGGACGTGGAGACCCCTTCCTTTGTGGAGAAGCTCCTTAGTGGAGGCGACATCAAGGTGACCAAGGGAGCTTGGCAAGTGCCTAAGTGGCTATCCTTTGTGGCGAGTCAAGTGGTGCTCTTGGGAGAGACTTGGTGACCGGGAAGCAATACTCTTGTGTGAGTGCTTCAACAACGTGGACTAGGGGTGGCTTAGTGCCTACCGATACCACGGGATAAATCGCGTGTTAAGAGTTTGCTTCCTCTCATTCCCTTTACGTTTCCACATTTACTCTATTGCAATCTTTGCTTGCCTTTACTTTCCTAGAGTATTATCATGCTAGGAATGGCTATAGGTTGCAAACCTTGTTTTGGGATGGGAGTTTCACACTAGAACAACCCTAGTTGCACATATAGATAGTATGTTCTAGTTTATCTTTGCGTAAAATTAGTGAAGCCATAGGTTAAGGTTTTAAGTTTCCTAATTCACCCCCTCCCCCTCTTAGGCTAATAAGCATCCAATTCCTTACAAGTGGTATCAGAGCCGGGACTCACTTCGTTCACAAGGATACGCCAATTCGATTGGTAAATTGTGAAAACCGTCTCATTGGAACGGTTAGGCTTCACCACCTAGTGAGTTGCTCTATAGAGGAATGAAAGGGGTGGATACATTTGGTTTGGCTCCACATTTCGATGGCACGGGCTATCCTCGATGGAAGATTCTCATGGAGGCCTATCTCCAAGCAAAGGACCTTGATGTTTGGAGAGTCACCGATGAGGGCATGAGAAATGGTACTAAGAAGGAAAAGCAATTTGATGTGATTACTAAGAGTATCATTTTGTCCTCACTAGATGTAGGCGTTTTCAATAGAGTTTTTAATTGTGAAAATGCTCATGAGCTATGGAAAACCATCAAGGAGCAAAATGAGAGTTAAAAAGAAGTTGCAAATGAACATTACGGTTGTCTCCTTGAGGAATTCAATAGCTTTAGGAAACTTGCAAATGAAAATGCTGAATCTATGTACTCACGCCTAAATGTGCTTGTCAATGAGATTAATGCCTTAGGTGTGAAGAACATCACGGACTTGAACATCAACCGCAGGATCCTTCAAAGTCTCCAGAAGCCTGATTATGACTTGGTGAAGGCTATCATCTATGAGAAGAAGCTCAAAGAATTGAAGCCATCTCATATCTTGAGCAAAATCATGGCACATGAGCTTCAAATCATGCCCAAGTCAAAGAAGGCGCCCCAAGAAAAGCCCCAAGAACCATCCTCTCCAACTACAAGCCATGCTCTCTCAAGCCAACAAGAGAAGATGTTGAGTAGGATGGCTACTCATGTAAGCTCAAGCAAGGATGATGGTGATGATGGTGAATATAAAGATTCCTCAAGTGATGAAGAGGTTGAATCCATGGTGGCCAAGTACATGAAGAAGATCTTCAAGTATGTGAAGAAAGTCAACATGTACGGCTACAACGTCCACTTGAGAGAAGGGCGTCATCATCAACACATCAAGTTCACCAAGATTGAGCACAAGCCCAAGAAGACGGAGGTCAAGGAGAGGAAACCAAGGCAAGAAGCACCTATCGCCGTCCGTATGTGGACAACTGGTGGAGAATCAAGTTCTTCTAGCTTAAGTGATGAATCAAGAAAGAACTTCACCACCCGCTTCATGCAAGGTCCTTCATCATCACTACACATGTGCCTTATGGCCAAATGTATGGAAAGCAATGTAAGTGATGACGAATCCGACACCACCTCTCTTGATGATCTCGTTGAACTAGTCCATGAGCAAAAAGGAATGCTTAATAAACAAGATAATGAAATTAAAGAACTCAATGCTCTCAATTATCTTAGTCCAACCCTTGCTACAAATTATGAACATTTGTTGTGCAAATTCAAATTTCTTAGCAAGGAGTGTGATGATCTAAAATCTAAGATTGAGAGCAATGAGAGTAAAACAAGTAATTCCTTTGAGCTTGATGAATCATCTATCCCTTGTGCTATTCCTATCTCCAAGGTAGATGCTTCAACTTCTTGCATTGATTTAATTGATGAATCTTGCTCACCATCTTGCAATGAGAATGTTGTTGTAGAAACATGTGATTGTCTCATAGGAAAAAAATGATGAGCTCAAGCAAGAAGTAAAATGGCTCCGAAAGAGGTTGGCTAGCTTGATGGGCAAGGGCAAGAATGATGAGGAACAAGTGGACATCTCTCAATACATGAAGAGCAAAGTCCAACCTTCTCAAGATAACTGTGATCCCATGGTGAAGAAGCTTGAGAAGGGTGCAACCGTGACTTGCTACAAGTGTCATGGAGAAGGGCACAAGTTCTACAAATGCCCTCAATTTGTCAAGATGATGGACAAGGACGCAAAGAAGAAGTTGAACCCCACCATCAAGAGCTCCCTCATCTACACCAAGCCCAACCGCAAGAACAAGACCAAGAGAAACACCTACGTCATCAAGAAGAAGGCAAATGGCAAGGTGGTTGCACACAAGGTTGGGAAGATGAAGGAGGAGAGGAGTTGGAACCAACCCATTTGGGTGCCCAAGGAAGTTATCACCAACATGAAGGGGCCTCAAATGGTTTGGGTTCCAAAGGCCACTTGGAGGCCTTGAGCACGGGGACTTGGGAGGCTTGGCACAATCAAGATGAGAAGATTCAAGCCTAGAAGCCAAGCTTGCAAGTTGGACATGTATTGCCCAAGTTCCCCGACTTGAGGTAATGGAAACTTGAACCGATCTCATGTATCATTGTAGCTCCATTGCCTTGTTTAGGTTGCATTTGTTGCAATGTTTACATATGGTAGGCTGCTTTGTGTCATGTGCTAACCCATGAGCAACTTACATGGTTTGATTAGTGTGTAAGAAAGCTACACTTGTTCTTTCATGATGCATGTTTTCATATATATCTCTTTGCATCATGAGCAAGATATAAGGTTAGCTTCTCTTTTGTTGTCATAAACAATGTGCATACATTCGGTTGGTGATTCAAACACTAAATGCACACATTTAGGGGGAGCTCATCCTATGGTTTGGTTATGGGACTAACATTGTTTCAAGCTTATCTTATGTAGTCCCTTGGCGACGCGTTCCGGTGCGGTACTTCATTCTGAGAGAATGCTATGTCACTCTCAATGTGATCTAACATCTCTAAAAGAGTGGATATAGCTATATGAGCTTCATGCTATTGAGTCATGTCCTTGCGAGCTTATGTCTCTATATAAGTTCAAAGGCAATGTCCTCATACATTCCTAATCCTTGTGGTACCTCGAGTGTCTTCTTTGCAAGCTTCTTTCAAGTGGTGTCACCTAGTGATATCATTTCCAAGTGGCTCATCTCAATGTGGTGCCAACAAGGTAAAGAGGATCATCCCCCAGAGGTATGCAATGATCAAAACACTACAAGGGATATCTACAAGTGGTAATGTAACAAGAACCCATTTTTCTTATCTCCTGTCCTTTAAAGCTACCTCCTTGCATGATATGCTCTAAGGTTGCTTGTCTTGCAAGTTTGTAGTTGTGCACTTGTTTTTTCACACTATCATTTTGTGCACACACTTAGGGGGGAGCTTAGTTTGTATCATGCTAGTCTCATGAGCTTGTGATCCAACTTAGTTATTCACACATGTGGTATCTTCATTGATATCATACATATGGATCATGGTTCATGCGGCTTTCTCCCTTGTATTTAACATTTCTCTTTGAGCTATATTTGCTAGGTCTTGCTAGTTTCCTTGGACCCCTTTTTGTTTTGGACTTTTTGGAGATTTATTCCAAAGGGGGAGAATGTGAGACCAAAGCAAGCTAGTGGTTCCAAGTATATGAGACCAAAGGGGGAGAATGTGAACATAGGAAGGGAAGATCAAAAAGGGGGAAGGTTGATCTAGGGGGAGTTTGGATGATGGTAAGCATCCAAGCAAGTGTAAGTGGCTCTAATTTTGTCAATTTTTGCAAACTTATGCTTGCTTTGCTTGTGTTGTCATAAATCACAAAAAGTGGGAGATTGTAGCGAACATGGCCCCATTTGCCATTTGTTCGAGTTGATTTTGGTGATTCATGTTAACACAAGCAATGGGACTAACCACTTTGTCGAGCATGTCTTTGTAGGCATTTCTAGGTCCCATGGATGTTACCACAAGTTAACATACCATGCCCAAGCTAACATGTCATACCACAAGTTAACATACCATGGACATGTTAGGTTACTTATAGCAAATTTGAGGACTTAGTATATATTTCGAGGCTATAAGTAATGGCATGTTAAGTATGTTAAGTTGAAGCAAAGATCCAATTTGAAGACGCGAAGAAAGAAAAGGAAAAGAAAGGACATCGTCGGATGAACCGACGATATCAAAATAGCAAGCGTCGCTGCAATCGTCGGACGAGTTGCAGAGGAAGAGCAGTGAAGACAGTAGCACTGGATGATCCGACGGTCTGAGTGAGGACACCGTCGGTCTATCCGACGCTTAGTTTGAATCAAGACAAAGACGCGCCAAGACGAAGCCTTCAGCACCAGATGATCTGACGCCTTGGTCAAGGGATAGCGTTGGTCTATCTGACGGTCGCGTCGAAGCTAACAGAGATGACTTGGTTGCGGGGTCTTCGAGACCGGATGATCCGACAGACCGTTGGTGTATAGCGTCGGAGCAGTTGTGTCAGAGAATCTCAACGGCTAAGTGACGTGGGAGGGGCACCGGATGAACCGACGCCCTGGAAAAACTAGCATTGGTTCATCCGACGCTACCTTTTTTCAGTGGCCGTTAGCCAACGGCTCTTTGGATGCCTTGGGATATTTATACCCCCTCCACTCACCCATTTGAGGTGGGCGGATTGTGTGCAAGTGCGGAGAGTGCAAGACACCTACAAGATCATATCCAATCCATCCAAGTGCTTAATTTCTCATCCTTAGACTTGCATATGCTTAGTGTATGTGCTTAGTGCTGGGGCTTAGCTTAGAGCCGAGTGAGTGCAAGGTTGTGCCAACCTTGTGAGGTGATTCTTCGGTGAATCAAGGTGTACAAAAGGTTTGCTTTGGAAGCCTTGGGGCCTAAGTGGCTCACCGGCAATCGTCATCGACCCTCCGGCTTGGTGTGGAGCGGCGAGGACACTTTGTGCGGGGGACGTGGAGACCCCCCTCCTTTGTGGAGAAGCTCCTTAGTGGAGGTGGCATCAAGGTTAACAAGGGAGCTTGGCAAGTGCCTAAGTGGCTAGCCTTTGTGGCGAGTCAAGTGGTGCTCTTAGGAGAGACTTGGTGACCGGTAAGCAATACTCTTGTGTGAGTGCTTCAACAATGTGGACTAGGGGTGGCTTAGTACCTACCGATACCACGGGATAAATCGCGTGTCAAGAGTTTGCTTCCTCTCATTCCCTTTACGTTTCCGCATTTACTCTATTGCAATCTTTGCTTGCCTTTACTTTCCTAGAGTAGTATCATGCTAGGAATGGCTATAGGTTGCTAACCTTGTTTTGGGATGGGAGTTTCACACTAGAACAACCCTAGTTGCACATCTAGATAGTATATTCTAGTTTATCTTTCGTAAAATTAGTGAAGCCATAGGTTAAGGTTTTAAGTTGCCTAATTCACCCCTCCCCCTCTTAGGCTAACGAGCATCCGATTCCTTACACTGGATTGCAATGACCAATTAAAATTCAAAACATCGTCATAATATTTACTTAGATTTTATCTCGTCCCTAATCTCATGTAGACTTTGGGCATAAATTGGCAAGGTTGAATTTGAGATGCCATGACTTAATACTACTTGCTGGATAAGGTGGCCTTGATACATGACTAAAACTAATAGTAATTATGCTTCCATTATGTTTGATGCACTACTTCTCAAAACTTGTTTACATGGAGTTTACTTGTTTTTTTTGGAACACACTCGTTCGTAACATTGTTGTGCTACCCGGGAAGTTGATGACCGAGCATAGCGTTCTCCTCCGTACATATATAACCGTAAACATGTATCTAATGGAAAGCTAGCGGCAAAGTGTATTGTTGTGACATTATCCATCTTATTAGATCACTTCACTACTATCCCTCCATTTCACATCCGGAGAAACGCGGATGTTTTTTCGAAATATGGAGTGAAGCTTTGTGAATTTTAATATAACAGAGTGAGGTGGTTCAGCCCACAATCTCATAGTTCTACAAATGCCCTCAATTTGTCAAGATGATGGACAAGGGCGCAAAGAAGAAGTTGAACCCCACCATCAAGAGCTCCCTCATCTACACCAAGCCCAACCGCAAGAACAAGACCAAGAGAAACACCTACGTCATCAAGAAGAAGGCAAATGGCAAGGTGGTTGCACACAAGGTTGGGAAGATGAAGGAGGAGAGGAGTTGGAACCAACCCATTTGGGTGCCCAAGGAAGTTATCACCAACATGAAGGGGCCTCAAATGGTTTGGGTTCCAAAGGCCACTTGGAGGCCTTGAGCACGGGGACTTGGGAGGCTTGGCACAATCAAGATGAGAAGATTCAAGCCTAGAAGCCAAGCTTGCAAGTTGGACATGTATTGCCCAAGTTCCCCGGTTGAGGTAATGGAAACTTGAACCGATCTCATGTATCATTGTAGCTCCATTGCCTTGTTTAGGTTGCATTTGTTGCAATGTTTACATATGGTAGGCTGCTTTGTGTCATGTGCTAACCCATGAGCAACTTACATGGTTTGATTAGTGTGTAAGAAAGCTACACTTGTTCTTTCATGATGCATGTTTTCATATATATCTCTTTGCATCATGAGCAAGATATAAGGTTAGCTTCTCTTTTGTTGTCATAAACAATGTGCATACATTCGGTTGGTGATTCAAACACTAAATGCACACATTTAGGGGGAGCTCATCCTATGGTTTGGTTATGGGACTAACATTGTTTCAAGCTTATCTTATGTAGTCCCTTGGCGACGCGTTCCGGTGCGGTACTTCATTCTGAGAGAATGCTATGTCACTCTCAATGTGATCTAACATCTCTAAAAGAGTGAATATAGCTATATGAGCTTCATGCTATTGAGTCATGTCCTTGCGAGCTTATGTCTCTATATAAGTTCAAAGGCAATGTCCTCATACATTCCTAATCCTTGTGGTACCTCGAGTGTCTTCTTTGCAAGCTTCTTTCAAGTGGTGTCACCTAGTGATATCATTTCCAAGTGGCTCATCTCAATGTGGTGCCAACAAGGTAAAGAGGATCATCCCCCAGAGGTATGCAATGATCAAAACACTACAAGGGATATCTACAAGTGGTAATGTAACAAGAACCCATTTTTCTTATCTCCTGTCCTTTAAAGCTACCTCCTTGCATGATATGCTCTAAGGTTGCTTGTCTTGCAAGTTTGTAGTTGTGCACTTGTTTTTCACACTATCATTTTGTGCACACACTTAGGGGGGAGCTTAGTTTGTATCATGCTAGTCTCATGAGCTTGTGATCCAACTTAGTTATTCACACATGTGGTATCTTCATTGATATCATACATATGGATCATGGTTCATGCGGCTTTCTCCCTTGTATTTAACATTTCTCTTTGAGCTATATTTGCTAGGTCTTGCTAGTTTCCTTGGACCCCTTTTTGTTTTGGACTTTTTGGAGATTTATTCCAAAGGGGGAGAACGCGAGACCAAAGCAAGCTAGTGATTCCAAGGATATGAGACCAAAGGGGGAGAATGTGAACATAGGAAGAGAAGATCAAAAAGGGGGAAGGTTGATCTAGGGGGAGTTTGGAAGATGGTAAACATCCGAGCAAGTGTAAGTGGCTCTAATTTTGTCAATTTTTGCAAATTTATGTTTGCCTTGCTTGTGTTGTCATAAATCACCAAAAAGTGGGAGATTGTAGCGAACATGGCCCCATTTGCCATTTGTTCCGGTTGATTTTGGTGATTCATGTTAACACAAGCAATGGGACTAACCACTTTGTCGAGCATGTCTTTGTAGGCATTTCTAGGTCCCATGGATGTTACCACAAGTTAACATACCATGCCCAAGCTAACATGTCATACCACAAGTTAACATACCATGGACATGTTAGGTTACTTATAGCAAATTTGAGGACTTAGTATATATTTCGAGGCTATAAGTAATGGCATGTTAAGTATGTTAAGTTGAAGCAAAGATCCAATTTGAAGACGCGAAGAAAGAAAAGGAAAAGAAAGGACATCGTCGGATGAACCGACGATATCAAAATAGCAAGCGTCGCTGCAATCGTCGGACGAGTTGCAGAGGAAGAGCAGTGAAGACAGTAGCACTGGATGATCCGACGGTCTGAGTGAGGACACCGTCGGTCTATCCGACGCTTAGTTTGAATCAAGACAAAGACGCGCCAAGACGAAGCCTTCAGCACCAGATGATCTGACGCCTTGGTCAAGGGATAGCGTTGGTCTATCTGACGGTCGCGTCGAAGCTAACAGAGATGACTTGGTTGCGGGGTCTTCAGCACTGGATGATCCGACAGACCGTTGGTGTATAGCGTCGGAGCAGTTGTGTCAGAGAATCTCAACGGCTAAGTGACGTGGGAGGGGCACCGGATGAACCGACGCCCTGGAAAAACTAGCATTGGTTCATCCGACGCTACCTTTTTTCAGTGGCCGTTAGCCAACGGCTCTTTGGATGCCTTGGGATATTTATACCCCCTCCACTCACCCATTTGAGGTGGCTGGATTGTGTGCAAGTGCAGGAGAGTGCAAGACACCTACAAGATCATATCCAATCCATCCAAGTGCTTAATTTCTCATCCTTAGACTTGCATATGCTTAGTGTATGTGCTTAGTGCTGGGCTTAGCTTAGAGCTGAGTGAGTGCAAGGTTGTGCCAACCTTGTGAGGTGATTCTTCAGTGAATCAAGGTGTACAAGGTTTGCCGGAAGCCTTGGGGCCTAAGTGGCTCACCGACAATCGTCATCGACCCTCCGGCTTGGTGTGGAGCGGCGAGGACACTTTGTGCGGGGGACGTGGAGACCCCCCCTCCTTTGTGGAGAAGCTCCTTAGTGGAGGTGGCATCAAGGTTAACAAGGGAGCTTGGCAAGTGCCTAAGTGGCTAGCCTTTGTGGCGAGTCAAGTGGTGCTCTTGGGAGAGACTTGGTGACCGGGAAGCAATACTCTTGTGTGAGTGCTTCAATAACATGGACTAGGGGCGGCTTAGTGCCTACCGATACCACAGGATAAATCGCGTGTCAAGAGTTTGCTTCCTCTCATTCCCTTTACGTTTCCGCATTTACTCTATTGCAATCTTTGCTTGCCTTTACTTTCCTAGAGTAGTATCATGCTAGGAATGGCTATAGGTTGCTAACCTTGTTTTGGGATGGGAGTTTCACACTAGAACAACCCTAGTTGCACATCTAGATAGTATATTCTAGTTTATCTTTCTGTAAAATTAGTGAAGCCATAGGTTAAGGTTTTAAGTTGCCTAATTCACCCCTCCCCCTCTTAGGCTAACGAGCATCCGATTCCTTACACTGGATTGCAATGACCAATTAAAATTCAAAACATCGTCATAATATTTACTTAGATTTTATCTCGTCCCTAATCTCATGTAGACTTTGGGCATAAATTGGCAAGGTTGAATTTGAGATGCCATGACTTAATACTACTTGCTGGATAAGGTGGCCTTGATACATGACTAAAACTAATAGTAATTATGCTTCCATTATGTTTGATGCACTACTTCTCAAAACTTGTTTACATGGAGTTTACTTGTTTTTTTTGGAACACACTGTTCTGTAACATTGTTGTGCTACCTGGGAAGTTGATGACCAGAGCATAGCGTTCTCCTCTGTACATATATAACTGTAAACATGTATCTAATTGAACGCTAGCGGCAAAGTGTATTGTTGTGACATTATCCATCTTATTAGATCACTTCACTACTATCCCTCCATTTCACATCCAGAGAAACGCAGATGTTTTTTCGAAATATGGAGTGAAGCTTTGTGAATTTTAATATAACAGAGTGAGGTGGTTCAGCCCACAATCTCATAGTTCTACAAATGCCCTCAATTTGTCAAGATGATGGACAAGGGCGCAAAGAAGAAGTTGAACCCCACCATCAAGAGCTCCCTCATCTACACCAAGCCCAACCGCAAGAACAAGACCAAGAGAAACACCTACGTCATCAAGAAGAAGGCAAATGGCAAGGTGGTTGCACACAAGGTTGGGAAGATGAAGGAGGAGAGGAGTTGGAACCAACCCATTTGGGTGCCCAAGGAAGTGATCACCAACATGAAGGGGCCTCAAATGGTTTGGGTTCCAAAGGCCACTTGGAGGCCTTGAGCACGGGGACTTGGGAGGCTTGGCACAATCAAGATGAGAAGATTCAAGCCTAGAAGCCAAGCTTGCAAGTTGGACATGTATTGCCCAAGTTCCCCGGTTGAGGTAATGGAAACTTGAACCGATCTCATGTATCATTGTAGCTCCATTGCCTTGTTTAGGTTGCATTTGTTGCAGTGTTTACATATGGTAGGTTGTTTGTGTCATGTGCGAACCCATGAGCAACTTACATGGTTTGATTAGTGTGTAAGAAAGCTACACTTGTTCTTTCATGATGCATGTTTTCATATATATCTCTTTGCATCATGAGCAAGATATAAGGTTAGCTTCTCTTTTGTTGTCATAAACAATGTGCATACATTCGGTTGGTGATTCAAACACTAAATGCACACATTTAGGGGGAGCTCATCCTATGGTTTGGTTATGGGACTAACATTGTTTCAAGCTTATCTTATGTAGTCCCTTGGCGACGCGTTCCGGTGCGGTACTTCATTCGAGAGAATGCTATGTCACTCTCAATGTGATCTAACATCTCTAAAAGAGTGAATATAGCTATATGAGCTTCATGCTATTGAGTCATGTCCTTGCGAGCTTATGTCTCTATATAAGTTCAAAGGCAATGTCCTCATACATTCCTAATCCTTGTGGTACCTCGAGTGTCTTCTTTGCAAGCTTCTTTCAAGTGGTGTCACCTAGTGATATCATTTCCAAGTGGCTCATCTCAATGTGGTGCCAACAAGGTAAAGAGGATCATCCCCCGCAGGTATGCAATGATCAAAACACTACAAGGGATATCTACAAGTGGTAATGTAACAAGAACCCATTTTTCTTATCTCCTCGTCCTTTAAAGCTACCTCCTTGCATGATATGCTCTAAGGTTGCTTGTCTTGCAAGTTTGTAGTTGTGCACTTGTTTTTCACACTATCATTTTGTGCACACACTTAGGGGGGAGCTTAGTTTGTATCATGCTAGTCTCATGAGCTTGTGATCCAACTTAGTTATTCACACATGTGGTATCTTCATTGATATCATACAAATGGATCATGGTTCATGCGGCTTTCTCCCTTGTATTTAACATTTCTCTTTGAGCTATATTTGCTAGGTCTTGCTAGTTTCCTTGGACCCCTTTTTGTTTTGGACTTTTTGGAGATTTATTCCAAAGGGGGAGAATGTGAGACCAAAGCAAGCTAGTGGTTCCAAGGATATGAGACCAAAGGGGGAGAATGTGAAGGGAGAATGTGAGACCAAAGCAAGCTAGTGGTTCCAAGGATATGAGACCAAAGGGGGAGAATGTGAACATAGGAAGGGAAGATCAAAAAGGGGGAAGGTTGATCTAGGGGGAGTTTGGATGATGGTAAGCATCCAAGCAAGTGTAAGTGGCTCTAATTTTGTCAATTTTTGCAAATTTATGCTTGCTTTGCTTGTGTTGTCATAAATCACCAAAAAGTGGGAGATTGTAGCGAACATGGCCCCATTTGCCATTTGTTCGAGTTGATTTTGGTGATTCATGTTAACACAAGCAATGGGACTAACCACTTTGTCGAGCATGTCTTTGTAGGCATTTCTAGGTCCCATGGATGTTACCACAAGTTAACATACCATGCCCAAGCTAACATGTCATACCACAAGTTAACATACCATGGACATGTTAGGTTACTTATAGCAAATTTGAGGACCTAGTATATATTTCGAGGCTATAAGTAATGGCATGTTAAGTATGTTAAGTTGAAGCAAAGATCCAAGTTGAAGACGCGAAGAAAGAAAAGGAAAAGAAAGGACATCGTCGGATGAACCGACGATATCAAAATAGCAAGCGTCGCTGCAATCGTCGGACGAGTTGCAGAGGAAGAGCAAGAAGACAAGAGTAGCACCGGATGATCCGACGGTCCGAGTGAGGACACCGTCGGTCTATCCGACTCTTAGTTTGAATCAAGACAAAGACGCGCCAAGACGAAGCCTTCAGCACCAGATGATCTGACGCCTTGGTCAAGGGATAGCGTTGGTCTATCTGACAGTCGCGTCGAAGCTAACAGAGATGACTTGGTTGCGGGGTCTTCAGCACCGGATGATCCGACAGACCGTTGGTGTATAGCGTCGGAGCAGTTGTGTCAGAGAATCTCAACGGCTAAGTGACGTGGGAGGGGCACCGGATGAACCGACGCCCTGGAAAAACTAGCATTGGTTCATCCGACGCTACCTTTTTTCAGTGGCCGTTAGCCAACGGCTCTTTGGATGCCTTGGGATATTTATACCCCCTCCACTCACCCATTTGAGGTGGCTGGATTGTGTGCAAGTGCAGGAGAGTGCAAGACACCTACAAGATCATATCCAATCCATCCAAGTGCTTAATTTCTCATCCTTAGACTTGCATATGCTTAGTGTATGTGCTTAGTGCTGGGCTTAGCTTAGAGCTGAGTGAGTGCAAGGTTGTGCCAACCTTGTGAGGTGATTCTTCAGTGAATCAAGGTGTACAAGGTTTGCCGGAAGCCTTGGGGCCTAAGTGGCTCACCGACAATCGTCATCGACCCTCCGGCTTGGTGTGGAGCGGCGAGGACACTTTGTGCGGGGGACGTGGAGACCCCCCCTCCTTTGTGGAGAAGCTCCTTAGTGGAGGTGGCATCAAGGTTAACAAGGGAGCTTGGCAAGTGCCTAAGTGGCTAGCCTTTGTGGCGAGTCAAGTGGTGCTCTTGGGAGAGACTTGGTGACCGGGAAGCAATACTCTTGTGTGAGTGCTTCAACAACGTGGACTAGGGGTGGCTTAGTGCCTACCAACACCACGGGATAAATCGTGTGTCAAGAGTTTGCTTCCTCTCATTCCCTTTACGTTTCCGCATTTACTCTATTGCAATCATTGCTTGCCTTTACTTTCCTAGAGTAGTATCATGCTAGGAATGGCTATAAGTTGCAAACCTTGTTTTGGGATGGGAGTTTCACACTAGAACAACCCTAGTTGCACATCTAGATAGTATATTCTAGTTTATCTTTCTGTAAAATTAGTGAAGCCATAGGTTAAGGTTTTAAGTTGCCTAATTCACCCCTCCCCCTCTTAGGCTAACGAGCATCCGATTCCTTACACTGGATTGCAATGACCAATTAAAATTCAAAACATCGTCATAATATTTACTTAGATTTTATCTCGTCCCTAATCTCATGTAGACTTTGGGCATAAATTGGCAAGGTTGAATTTGAGATGCCATGACTTAATACTACTTGCTGGATAAGGTGGCCTTGATACATGACTAAAACTAATAGTAATTATGCTTCCATTATGTTTGATGCACTACTTCTCAAAACTTGTTTACATGGAGTTTACTTGTTTTTTTGGAACACACTCGTTCGTAACATTGTTGTGCTACCCGGGAAGTTGATGACCGAGCATAGCGTTCTCCTCTCGTACATATATAACTCGTAAACATGTATCTAATGGAACGCTAGCGGCAAAGTGTATTGTTGTGACATTATCCATCTTATTAGATCACTTCACTACTATCCCTCCATTTCACATCCAGAGAAACGCAGATGTTTTTTCGAAATATGGAGTGAAGCTTTGTGAATTTTAATATAACAGAGTGAGGTGGTTCAGCCCACAATCTCATAGTTCTACAAATGCCCTCAATTTGTCAAGATGATGGACAAGGGCGCAAAGAAGAAGTTGAACCCCACCATCAAGAGCTCCCTCATCTACACCAAGCCCAACCGCAAGAACAAGACCAAGAGAAACACCTACGTCATCAAGAAGAAGGCAAATGGCAAGGTGGTTGCACACAAGGTTGGGAAGATGAAGGAGGAGAGGAGTTGGAACCAACCCATTTGGGTGCCCAAGGAAGTTATCACCAACATGAAGGGGCCTCAAATGGTTTGGGTTCCAAAGGCCACTTGGAGGCCTTGAGCACGGGGACTTGGGAGGCTTGGCACAATCAAGATGAGAAGATTCAAGCCTAGAAGCCAAGCTTGCAAGTTGGACATGTATTGCCCAAGTTCCCCGGTTGAGGTAATGGAAACTTGAACCGATCTCATGTATCATTGTAGCTCCATTGCCTTGTTTAGGTTGCATTTGTTGCAATGTTTACATATGGTAGGCTGCTTTGTGTCATGTGCTAACCCATGAGCAACTTACATGGTTTGATTAGTGTGTAAGAAAGCTACACTTGTTCTTTCATGATGCATGTTTTCATATATATCTCTTTGCATCATGAGCAAGATATAAGGTTAGCTTCTCTTTTGTTGTCATAAACAATGTGCATACATTCGGTTGATGATTCAAACACTAAATGCACACATTTAGGGGGAGCTCATCCTATGGTTTGGTTATGGGACTAACATTGTTTCAAGCTTATCTTATGTAGTCCCTTGGCGACGCGTTCCGTGCGGTACTTCATTCTGAGAGAATGCTATGTCACTCTCAATGTGATCTAACATCTCTAAAAGAGTGAATATAGCTATATGAGCTTCATGCTATTGAGTCATGTCCTTGCGAGCTTATGTCTCTATATAAGTTCAAAGGCAATGTCCTCATACATTCCTAATCCTTGTGGTACCTCGAGTGTCTTCTTTGCAAGCTTCTTTCAAGTGGTGTCACCTAGTGATATCATTTCCAAGTGGCTCATCTCAATGTGGTGCCAACAAGGTAAAGAGGATCATCCCCCAGAGGTATGCAATGATCAAAACACTACAAGGGATATCTACAAGTGGTAATGTAACAAGAACCCATTTTTCTTATCTCCTGTCCTTTAAAGCTACCTCCTTGCATGATATGCTCTAAGGTTGCTTGTCTTGCAAGTTTGTAGTTGTGCACTTGTTTTTCACACTATCATTTTGTGCACACACTTAGGGGGGAGCTTAGTTTGTATCATGCTAGTCTCATGAGCTTGTGATCCAACTTAGTTATTCACACATGTGGTATCTTCATTGATATCATACAAATGGATCATGGTTCATGCGGCTTTCTCCCTTGTATTTAACATTTCTCTTTGAGCTATATTTGCTAGGTCTTGCTAGTTTCCTTGGACCCCTTTTTGTTTTGGACTTTTTGGAGATTTATTCCAAAGGGGGAGAATGTGAGACCAAAGCAAGCTAGTGGTTCCAAGGATATGAGACCAAAGGGGGAGAATGTGAAGGGAGAATGTGAGACCAAAGCAAGCTACCGGTTCCAAGGATATGAGACCAAAGGGGGAGAATGTGAACATAGGAAGGGAAGATCAAAAAGGGGGAAGGTTGATCTAGGGGGAGTTTGGATGATGGTAAGCATCCAAGCAAGTGTAAATGGCTCTAATTTTGTCAATTTTTGCAAATTTATGCTTGCTTTGCTTGTGTTGTCATAAATCACCAAAAAGTGGGAGATTGTAGCGAACATGGCCCCATTTGCCATTTGTTCGAGTTGATTTTGGTGATTCATGTTAACACAAGCAATGGGACTAACCACTTTGTCGAGCATGTCTTTGTAGGCATTTCTAGGTCCCATGGATGTTACCACAAGTTAACATACCATGCCCAAGCTAACATGTCATACCACAAGTTAACATACCATGGACATGTTAGGTTACTTATAGCAAATTTGAGGACCTAGTATATATTTCGAGGCTATAAGTAATGGCATGTTAAGTATGTTAAGTTGAAGCAAAGATCCAAGTTGAAGACGCGAAGAAAGAAAAGGAAAAGAAAGGACATCGTCGGATGAACCGACGATATCAAAATAGCAAGCGTCGCTGCAATCGTCGGACGAGTTGCAGAGGAAGAGCAGTGAAGACAGTAGCACTGGATGATCCGACGGTCTGAGTGAGGACACCGTCGGTCTATCCGACGCTTAGTTTGAATCAAGACAAAGACGCGCCAAGACGAAGCCTTCAGCACCAGATGATCTGACGCCTTGGTCAAGGGATAGCGTTGGTCTATCTGACAGTCGCGTCGAAGCTAACAGAGATGACTTGGTTGCGGGGTCTTCAGCACCGGATGATCCGACAGACCGTTGGTGTATAGCGTCGGAGCAGTTGTGTCAGAGAATCTCAACGGCTAAGTGACGTGGGAGGGGCACCGGATGAACCGACGCCCAGGAAAAACTAGCATTGGTTCATCCGACGCTACCTTTTTCAGTGGCCGTTAGCCAACGGCTCTTTGGATGCCTTGGGATATTTATACCCCCTCCACTCACCCATTTGAGGTGGCTGGATTGTGTGCAAGTGCAGGAGAGTGCAAGACACCTACAAGATCATATCCAATCCATCCAAGTGCTTAATTTCTCATCCTTAGACTTGCATATGCTTAGTGTATGTGCTTAGTGCTGGGCTTAGCTTAGAGCTGAGTGAGTGCAAGGTTGTGCCAACCTTGTGAGGTGATTCTTCAGTGAATCAAGGTGTACAAGGTTTGCCGGAAGCCTTGGGGCCTAAGTGGCTCACCGACAATCGTCATCGACCCTCCGGCTTGGTGTGGAGCGGCGAGGACACTTTGTGCGGGGGACGTGGAGACCCCCCTCCTTTGTGGAGAAGCTCCTTAGTGGAGGTGGCATCAAGGTTAACAAGGGAGCTTGGCAAGTGCCTAAGTGGCTAGCCTTTGTGGCGAGTCAAGTGGTGCTCTTGGGAGAGACTTGGTGACCGGGAAGCAATACTCTTGTGTGAGTGCTTCAACAACGTGGACTAGGGGCGGCTTAGTGCCTACCGATACCACGGGATAAATCGCGTGTCAAGAGTTTGCTTCCTCTCATTCCCTTTACGTTTCCGCATTTACTCTATTGCAATCTTTGCTTGCCTTTACTTTCCTAGAGTAGTATCATGCTAGGAATGGCTATAGGTTGCTAACCTTGTTTTGGGATGGGAGTTTCACACTAGAACAACCCTAGTTGCACATCTAGATAGTATATTCTAGTTTATCTTTCTGTAAAATTAGTGAAGCCATAGGTTAAGGTTTTAAGTTGCCTAATTCACCCCTCCCCCTCTTAGGCTAACGAGCATCCGATTCCTTACACTTTGGATTGCAATGACCAATTAAAATTCAAAACATCGTCATAATATTTACTTAGATTTTATCTCGTCCCTAATCTCATGTAGACTTTGGGCATAAATTGGCAAGGTTGAATTTGAGATGCCATGACTTAATACTACTTGCTGGATAAGGTGGCCTTGATACATGACTAAAACTAATAGTAATTATGCTTCCATTATGTTTGATGCACTACTTCTCAAAACTTGTTTACATGGAGTTTACTTGTTTTTTTGGAACACACTGTTCTGTAACATTGTTGTGCTACCTGGGAAGTTGATGACCAGAGCATAGCGTTCTCCTCTGTACATATATAACTGTAAACATGTATCTAATGGAACGCTAGCGGCAAAGTGTATTGTTGTGACATTATCCATCTTATTAGATCACTTCACTACTATCCCTCCATTTCACATCCAGAGAAACGCAGATGTTTTTTCGAAATATGGAGTGAAGCTTTGTGAATTTTAATATAACAGAGTGAGGTGAATCTCATAGTTGAAAACTCACAGGATGCATGGTGGTTCAGCCATAACTGGAATGTGCTTGTTTTCCTAGGGTTAGTAGTGAGCTTTAAGGAAATGTTGAGTACACCATATGCATGATAGTGATTGTTGATCATGATTATTTTTTCTTGAGGCATTTTTATATGCAATAAGTTCATTTTTAATGGGAAGACTGCCTCATTAGCAAAAACTCATACAAGAATAATTTGCCTTGCTTATGCATAAAGAAATTAAAAAAGAGCTATTTTCTTTTGATAGGAACATGGCTAGAATTGCTAGGATGGTCGCCTCCCCCTCTTTTCTGTTTGTTTTCTCTTGTCAATATTTATTTATTATGCTAATATACATTAACCAGCAGGGGCAAGACCCCTGCTGTTTCATTAAAAAATGGTTGGTAGTATGCGGGTCCATGTCACCAGGCATGATCAAATATAATACTAAGTATATAATTCAATTTAGCACGATTCGATACATGACATGACGTTCATGAAATTAATTTTCTGATACATGAAAAATATGCACTGCATTGTACGCGGTTTCAATTCAATTAAGTCGTAACAACCTTCCGAAAAAAGGGGGAAATAAACATTCCTTGGTGCATAACAGTAAAGCAGAGCCTACAAATGAAATGCATCTTGTCTATGCACATGTACGCAGCCATTTCCTTTCAATTGAGCAAAACGTTGCTAATGTGCTCACAGCTTTTACAGCATCAACTTTTTGGTGGTGAGTTAATTATATACAGAAGCTCTAATGTTTGTTCATGACCCTGTTTTGGAACAGCTTAAATTCAGCTTATGGTCAAAATAAGTTGAAACTAAAGTCAAACGGCATGCTTTTTTGCAACTTTTTTTTTGTCACACTTCTCCCCACCACTTCATTTATAATAAATGCAGAGCCTTACCTAGTTCAAACCCACTTCTCAAAAAAGCGTTATTTTAATATTTCTTATCTGAGAAGCTTCTCCCAACCACGGTGGTGCCATGGTTCTATTTTAATATTTCTTAGCTAAGTAGCTTCTCCCAAACACCGTTACTTTAATATTTCTATGAGAGATTTTAGTGTGATTCTAAATGTGCAATGTTAGAGTAAGCATCAACCCATGCATTGCTCCACTGTTCCGGAGCTAAAAATGTAGACGGTCTTGTTTTGAATTAAAAGTTTATGTGGGTCTGGGAGTTCTTTCACATCACAGAGCTCTCAAAAATAGTGTAGTAAGATTGTTGTGCCATGAGAATTAATTGGATCTCTTGCCTTGTAAGCATAATAGTATTTTTTCATCTGCATACGCAGAGATGAAACTATTTTCACATAGAAAGAAAATAATAATGTGATACTGATTGGGGAAGAGCATAGCATCATTCTCTCTAGTCCTGACAGAAACAGCTTATTCTGGGTCGGGTGACTCTCAACAGCAATCCGCAACTCCAATGTACCATCCCATCTCCAGCCCACGTCATGAAAAACATTTTTCAGGTTTTGAGCTTGAAAAATTGTTCATCTTGGTTCCCTTTTCTGTTTGTGTTTTGCTCTTCGACAAGACCCAACAATGTGATAATATTGATTGGGGAAGAGCAGAGCATCCTTCTCTCTAGTCCTGACAGAAACGGCTTATTCTCGGCTGGGTGACTCTCAACATCCATCCACAACTCCAATTTCGCGTCCAATAAGCCTCACACGTCGTGAATAGGTTTTCTTGGTTGAGCTTGAATTCCTGATAACTCTAATTCCAATGTCGCTATCTAGGAACTCACAGTGCATTCTGCCTAGTCTAGTGCACATCATGAATTTTATGAGTTGAATGGTTTGGTTGTTTGGCAGCCCTACCACTCGGTTGCAGCCTCGCAAAGATGCTTGCTTTATCATGCGTTTGTGCAGCTACAAATATCTGATACTGCTAGTTACACAAGAGATCAAAAATTCCACCAACCAGTTGAAGGCTTCGTGGTTCAAATTAAGTCTCTCAGCTATTCACATGCATATCATTTCGCAGCCCATACATATATAAGGTAATTGAATAAGACATGAGATTTAATACGAGTTGGCAGCTTCCAGTTTTCTAGTTGGAACAAATGATGATGTTGAGCTTCCCTTCCATACAGAGTACGTCTTATTTGTAAATTTGATGCCATATAATTACAGGGGCAATATTTCACCTCTATATTCATCGATGAATCCATTTTGATAGATACATGTCATGAAATTAATTTTCTGATGCATGAAAAATATGCACTGCATCATACATAGTTTCTATTCAGCGTAAGAACCTCCTGTAGAAAAAGGAAAAAATAAAATAGTAGTGTTGGTCGAGTAACTACTCACCTTAACAATAAAAGCAGAGCTTAGATTCGAAATGCATCCTGTCTATGCGCTTGTATGCTAACATTACTTTTAAATTTGCACAAAACGTTCTAATTTGCTCAAGCCCTTACACCATTAACTTCCTGGGGGTGGTAGTTAATTAAGTACATAGGCTCTAATGTTTGTTCACGCGAGTTATTCTATGAGAAAGATTTTGGCATGAATAGAGTAGGCAAATACCTTCCGTTAATCTGACTGTGCATTGCTTCTCTTCTGTTCCTGAGCTAAGCATGTACACATTACCTCATCAGCGATCCACGATTTCCATCCCATCCACTGGTGGTAGAGAGCGAGGCTTTTGTTCGGGCCTTTAGTCCCGCTTCAACTTTGGATCCAGGACTAAAGGTCTTTCGTCGACGTGGCCCGAAATGCTCGCTGGAGACACCCCCTTTAGTCCCGGTTGGTATAACCAACCGTGACAAAAGGGCTGCCTCCCAACAGCATTTTCCTGCAATGATTGACGCACATTTTTAGCACCGGCTGGAATTACCAACCGGGACTAAAGGTGTACCCTTTAGTCTCGGTTGGTAATTCCACCCGGTGCTAATTCTTTAGTCCCGGGTGGAGTTACCAACCGGGACTAAAGTGTGCCCTTTAGTCTCGGTTGGTAACTCCAACCAGGACTAATAGTAGGCGCCCTATAAATCCAGCTTATTCTTCCCTTTTCTCTTGCCCGAGCCATTCTTCACCAAGAGCTCAAGCTCCTCCTCCATGGCGCCTCAACCTTAGAGAGGTGCTGCTGAATTTTTTTCATGTATTTGTGAAAAATTCTCTCCTCTAAAGAGTTTCCGAGGTTTGATTCTTCTTCCTCCCATCATTTGTTGTGATTAATTTTTTTGATATATTTTAGAGATGGAGAAAATAGAAATCTTAAATCCTAGGTGGGAGGAGGTAATGAGATATGAGGTTATTATTTATATACTTTAGATTGAGAAAAATGTGGTTGGCTAAACACTAGCATTGTCTTGTTATCTTTTATATTGATGCAGAGAACATTAAATTTTACTTTTGGATATAATGAAACATAGAACTAATTATGATTTTACATTTAGCTAGTTTTATAAAAGTTAGTTTATAAAGAATGTAGGTAGGCCTCCGGTTCTCATCATCTAGTTCATAACGGAATACATCATCGAATTCACCCTTCTTCATCTTTCTCTTTGTTTACTTTTTAATATAATGGAACGTAGAACTAATCTTAATTTTGCATCTAGCTCATTTTATAGAAGTTAGTTTACAAAAAGTATGGTCACTGATAATGGTGATCAAAATGGCCACCATGTGACCTCTGTATGTCATTGTATCACAAGTCCCCAAGCTAAAAACTAGTCAGCTTCTAGCTTTTGAACCTCTGCTTCAAACACATTTATGAATTCACGTATTGTGTTGAGATGATCAACATGTTAAGGAAGAATGTAGGTAGGCCTCCAGTTCTCATCATCTAGTTCGTAACAGAATACACCATCGAATTCACCCTTCTTCATCTTTCTCTTTGTTTACTTTTTAATATAAAAATTGGACTTAATATGATGCAGATGAATCAGCAATGGATGAATGCCGACAGACGATCCCCGGAGTACATTGCCGGCATGCAAGCTTTTCTCGAAGTGGCCAAAGCCAACAAGAACCCAAAGGGATTCATGTGTTTTCCATGCTCTTTGTGCAGAAACAACAAAGACTACTCTGACTGGGAGACTCTTCACCTCAACTTGATTAAAAATGGATTCATGGCGAACTATGTGCTTTGGACCAGGCACAGTGAAAGAGGGGTTGTAATGGAAGAGAATGAAGATGAGGAGGATGATAATAACATTCATGACTGGGCCGCAGGGCAAGATTTTGCGAATACTTTAATGGAAGATGCTGACGAAGAAGAGATACCGGAAGACGGCCATGTTGATGATCTTGGTCAAGTTCTACAAGATGCACAAAGGGACTGTGAAAATGATAATGAAAAGACAAAGTTGCGTCGTATGATAGAAGATCATAGAAAACTATTGTACCCAGATTGCAATTAGGGTCACAAAAAGCTTGGTACTACATTTGAAATGTTGCAATGGAAGGCAAAATATGGTGTGTCTGATAAAGCATTTGAGGGGATGCTAAAAATTGTGAAGGACAAGCTTCCCGAGAATAATGAATTACCGTCGACAACATATGAAGCGAAACAGACTGTGTGCCCACTAGGGTTGGAGGTTTAGAAGATCCATGCCTACCCTAATGATTGCATCGTATATGGAGACACGGAACACGAAAATTTAGAAGCTTGTCCTGTGTGCAAAGCGCTACGTTATAAGATCCGAAGAGATGATGATCCTGGTGCTCCCGAGGGGACACCTCCCAAGATGACGAAAGTACCGGCGAAGGTTATGTGGGATTTTCCTATAATACCACGTTTGAAGTGTTTGTTCAGGAACAAAGAAAATGCTAAGTTGATGACATGGCACAAAAGCAATCATAAGCAAGACCACATGTTGAGACATCCGGCAGATGGGTCTCAATGGAGAAAGATTGATAGAAAATACAAAGATTTTGCTGGGGAAGCAAGAAACATAAGATTTGGTTTAAGCACAAATGGTTTCAATCCATTTGGTAAGTTTAGCAGTGGTCGTAGCACTTGGCCTGTGACACTATGCATGTTCAACCTTCCTAGTTGGATGTGCATGAAGCGAAAGTTCATTATGATGCCGGTGCTAATCCAAGGTCCAAAACAACCTGGCAACGACATTGATGTGTATCTAAGACCATTGGTTGATGAACTATTACTGCTATGGAAGAAAGAAGGTGTACGTGTGTGGGATCAGAATAAGCAAGAGAACTTCAACCTACGAGCATTGTTATTAATTACCATCAATGATTGGCCTGCTTTAAGTAACCTATCTGGGCACTCAAACAAGGGATATCGGGCCTGCTCCCACTGTTTACATAAAACATATGGTATTCATCTGAAAAATTGTAAGAAGGTTGTGTATATGGGTCACCGTCGCTTTCTTCTTGAGAAGCATCCCTTAAGGAAGAAAAGTTTGCATTGGAAAGGTGTTGGCGGTCGATTTCCGTCAACCAAGAACACTTGTTATGTTATAGTTTGAACTTCATTATGGAACTAACCCGCCACTAGGCATACTAATGATATAACAAGTTCACCATTGGATGTGCATTTTGGAGTATAGTGTTTTTGCAGGAATTCACGTGTTAAATGAGAAACGATGCTACTAGTTCGAAGAACGTTTTGCAAAACAATCAAGGAACTCCGACCACATGCCAACTAGCCTCCAAAGGTGGCAAGGACCAATGTGCTTGAATGGAGAACTTCTGAGGACCAAGATGAAAAGACCGGAAGTTCATGCATAAAGATCCCTCTGTCTTGATCGTAGAGATAACGACGTCCAAAGCCCACAATTGAAGGGGAAATAATCCAAACCGTAAGAGATGGACCGTGGAGCGAATTGGGCCGAAACTGAGCCCAGAAGGGCCCAGGCCGGCCGGCCCGTTCGGACCGGCCCAGCCCCTTCTGGCGCCGGTTCGGGTCCCCCTTTCTTCGGTGTTAAGTAAACGTAACCCTAATCGCCAGTGCATGACGCCATTCACCAAAAATGCCGTCTAGTCCCTCGGAGCCGTCGAGGAAGAGAGAATCAACTACGAGAGAGACCCTTGGGGGAGGATACTCGAGAGATATCGTCACCAACCCAAGGGAGGTCGCCACGAGGAAGGAGAACGCCGGGAGCTTTCCACGGCGTCGTCAGAGTTGAAGGACAACGAAGATCCATCTTCATCGGAGGCATCCACCATCTCAACGGTGCCATGCCTAGCGTCATGATGGGGTAAACCTTTCGTTGGTCCATGGAGTTCTAATGGAACTTGAAGTGTAGTCACCTATACATCTTGTTTGGATCATATGTCTATCATACTTCTTGTTGATGATGATTAAAGTTTAAGGCTAGCTACCATGCTTTCGGGGTTGCTCCCGTAGATCGCGTCAACATACCATGTTCATTAGGATTAGTATCGATTACTCCACGTAGTGACATGTACGAGGGAAGGGAAAAGTCTAATCCTTGATCACACACCGAGATAGATTGGATCGGGGGTTTACCACGTTTTGGGTGATTGCATCTTCAAGTGCCTAGACTCCATGGGCATATGTTCTTCATACTTGTGCACCTTTAATCTCTCTTTAATGTAATCTTGGGTTAGTTTGTCTTTACTTTATAGATTAATCTTTCTATCATAAGTCTTCAATCAACTAGATTAGTGTAGGGTTAAATGCTAGTAATCCCCTTGATCCTTGGGTTGACAAGAACCTTGGGATCTCCCGTAGGTGAAGAAGGGGATAGGAGATCCGTACGCTTGCGGATCGAAACTTCATACGAGTTTTACCTATGAACAAGCTCCTTTTTCTGGTGCCTTTGCCAGGGAGAAAGCTAGTTTACTTCGTTTAATCTTTCATTGATTTTGTTGATTACTAACATCTAACCCCTTTGTTCTAGAAAAACACTCTTTTTGTTTTTGTTTACTTTTGATTGTCTAGATGGCGTTCGTTCGAAATCCCTTGGGGAACCGGAAAAATTGCTAAGAGACTACGCTAGCCCTCGATGTGAGGACATGAAGGTACAAGAATCGGACTTGGTTCTCCAAGCAACAAGGTACGAAATCAAGCCTCAAATCATTGAGATGGCAGCAACTAACCCATTCCGAGGAATGGAGACGGACAACCCGTATAGACATATCCAGCGCTTCACGACACTATGCAATACGGTACGTCAAGAGGGAGTCCCCAATGATTGGTTTAAATGGAATCTCTTCCCCTACTCACTTGCCGATGAAGCAATTAAGTGGTATTCATTCACGTCCTTCGAAGTCGAGGGAAATTGGGATCAATTGATAAAGAAATTTTGTGCCAAGTTTTTCCCTATAAGCAAGATTCAACATATAAGGATGCAAGTGACTAACTTTAAGCAAGGAGAAGAAGAGGGGATTGATCAAGCATGGAATAGATTCAACGAGCTAGTTGAACAAGGACCAAGACTCGGATTTCCCGGTGATGTACTTTTGCATACATTTTTCTTTTTCCTAACCCCCTAGTTGCATGCGATACGTTCAAATGTGTGCAGGAGGGGATCTCATGGAGAAACACTCACGGAAGCTGCCCAACTTCTACAAAAAATAAGCAAAGCGGCGGCCATGCAAAGAGATTGGGAAACACGACTTTCGGGGAAGTCAGAATGTGATACAAGTGTGAGACCACTTGCTGGAATTTTCAAAAATACGGTCCTCGGAAGAGAAGAAAGTGGAGCCAATACTGAAAAAGGTTGAAGAAATTCAACACGCGGAAACTAGAACTATCCCGGAGAGTGATCACGCCGAGACAAGCAAAGCAAGTAAAAGGACTATGTCAAGCGCGAAGCCACTAAGGGAGTTCGAGCAAATGGATTGGGTCCCAATTGATTTTGGAGAAATCTTTGACAAGAGAAGACCACTCCCTAATCAAAAGGGGATGGAGAAAGCTGTGGAGATGGACTTTCCGCCGGAGAAAAATGTGGAACAACCATACAACCTAGAGACAACCGACGAGGTCCTTCAAAAACTCTTTAGCGAAGAAGAAGTGGATCCGGACCATGTGACCGAAGCAAAAAGGATTATGGGAATCAAGCCCGAGGCATCACCATTTGCTCGCCTCGCTGAAATTTATGCCATAGGATCCGCTGAAGAAGAGAAGACATCCCCGCGTATAGATTGCAAGGTCAACAACATTGATTGCAAGGCGTTATGTGACATTGGAGCACAAGTGTCTTGTCTTCTAAATTTTTTGATGAAATTCATGATCATACCATTGACCTAGTTCAAACCACTACTAAGTTAATCATGGGAGATGGTAGAATTGTCAAACCTATTGGAATTGCTCGAAATCTTGAATTTTTTATTTTCGGAAAACATATACCAACCGATTTCTTTATTGTTGATGTCTATTATGATAAAAATGACCATGTAATTCTTGGTAGACCTTTTCTCAAGTTGGTTAATGCCGTTTTAGATGCCGGAAAAGGAAAAGTAACTATTAATCCTGATGGGGATAATCACACATATAACTTTCTTCCCACTTCTAGAATTGCTTCGCCCCTACCTCTTGATGACGAAGAGGTAGAGAGCCTTCATTTTGTTGAAACCTTTAGGGATCCATTGCAAAGAGCAATGGAGAATGAAACTAATAATGAGCTAGATGAAGAATTAATAGAAGCAACCAAAGGACTAGAACCACAAGATGGAAGCTTAGAGGAAGATAAGTTTGAAGACATCGGGGAAATCAAACATGAGGAACCACAAGTACCAGAGGTGGACCTTAAGCCATTGCCCAAAGGATTAAAATATGAATTTTTGTGGCCGAACAAGACTTATCCCGTGATCGTGAGCAACGAGTTGAGTCCCGAGGAGAACGACATGTTGCTGAATTTATTGAAAAAGCACAAGAAAGTGATCGGATATTCGATAAATGACCTTAAAGGACTTAGCCCAGCGTTTTGCAATCATCGCATACCTATGGAGGATCAATGCAATCCCATTGTGGACCATCAAAGGAGGTTAACCCATTCCATGCGAGAGGTGGTGAAGAAGGAGGTTATCAAGTTGTTAGATGCCGGAATCATCTACCCGGTGCCGCATAGCGAATGGGTGAGCCCCGTACATTGTGTGCCGAAGAAAGGAGGTTTGACCGTGGTGAAGAATGAGAATAATGAACTAATACCACAAAGAACCGTGACCGGATGGAGGATGTGTATGTATTATCGTAAGTTGAACAAAGCAACGAAGAAGGATCACTTCCCCCTACCGTTCATCGACGAGATGCTTGAGAGGTTAGCAAACCATGCACATTTTTGCTTCCTTGATGGGTACTCGGGGTTCATGCAAATTCCCATTCACCTAGATGATCAACACAAGACAACATTCACTTGTCCTTATGGAACATTTTCATATAGAAGGATGCCCTTTGGTTTATGTAATGCTCCAGCCTCTTTTCAGTGATCCATGATGGCGGTATGTTTGGAGTTCATCGAGGAAATAGTCGAAGTATTTATGGATGACTTCTCTGTCTATGGTAAAACTTTTGTGGATTGTTTAGCAAATTTAGATAAAGTTCTTACAAGGTGTGGCGAGGTTGACTTGGTGCTAAATTGGGAGAAATGTCACTTCATGGTGAAACAAGAAATAGTGTTGTGACACGTGATATCCGAGAGGGGGATCGAGGTGGACAAGGCCAATGTTAAAGCGGTGGAGGAGCTTCCACCACCGATGGATATCAAATCTTTGAGGAGTTTCTTGGGCCATGTGGGATTCTATAGGAGATTCATCAAGGATTTCTCAAAGATTACAAAGTCGTTAACTAATCTTCTCCAAAAAGATGTGCCATTCGATTTTAATGAGAAGTGCTTGGCGGCATTCTGGACACTAAAGAGAGCTCTCATAACCGCACCTATCATTCAACCGCCCGATTGGAGTCAACCATTTAAGATCATGTGCGACGCTAGCGACTATGCCGTTGGAGCCGTGTTGGGACAACGAAAAGAAGGCAAGGTACATACTATATATTATGCTAGCAAAACCCTTAATAGAGCTCAATTGAATTATGCAACAACGGAGAAGGAATTGCTTGCGGTAGTATTTGCTTTCGAAAAATTCAGATCCTATATTGTGAATTCTAAAGAAATCGTCTACACTGATCATGCGGCAATCAAGTATCTCTTGTCTAAAAAGGATGCCAAGCCAAGGTTGATTAGTTGGATCCTTCTCTTGCAATAGTTCGATGTGGAGATTCGGGATAAAAAGGGGTCAGAAAATATTGTGGCCGACCATCTATCAAGAATGAATCGTGAGGATGATAAAGAGCCCATCGAAAACAAGATGAGAGATGATCATCTATATCGCGTCCTTGACAAAGACACTTGGATGATCAACATTATTCGAGCCATACGAAAGATGCCACTTGATTACTTAGATAAGAATGCTCAAAGAAGGGTGATGGCCGAGAGCCAAAAATATTATTGGGATGCACCTTACCTCTTTAGACTTGGAGCGGATGGAGTCTTGCGAAGGTGCATACCAAGGGAAGAAAGACTCGAAATATTAAGGAAGTGTCACTCGGGCGAGTATGGAGGACACTATGGACATTTTAGGACTCAAGCTAAGGTATGGGCTAGTGGGTTCTATTGGCCGGAGATGCATCAAGATGTGAAAAGGTATGTTGCTTCTTGTCTGTAATGTCAAAGAACGGGGAATATATCACAAAGGAATGCTATGCATTTAAATTATAACTTGCAAATTGATATATTCGACGTATGAGGAATTGACTTCATGGGTCCTTTCACAAATTCAAATGGATATGAGCACATATTAGTAATGGTTGATTATGTATTCAAGTGGGTAGAGGCCATCCCTTGTCGAAGAGCTTCAACGGAAGAATCTATATCAATGATCAAGAATGTTATATTCCCACGCTATGGAGTCCCATGGATTTTGATAAGTGATGGAGGAACACACTTCACGGGAAATAGTTTTAGAAAGTGCTTGTCCAATTTGGGAATCGGGCATAGAGTGGCCACGGCTTACCACCCACAAACCAATGGTCAAGCGGAAACTTCAAATAGGCAACTCAAGAGTATTCTTAACAAGACCGTTGAGAAGGGAGGTGAAGATTGGTCAAAAAGGTTGGACGAAGCATTATGGGCATATCAAACGGCACACAAGACACCAATAGGTATGACACCATATCAAATCGTCTATGGTAAATCTTGTAATTTGCCTTTGGAATTAGAGCACAAAGCTTATTGGGCGATAAAGGAGATTTATCTGCGAGAATCAAATGGAGAATTCAAATAAGTGAATTAGAAGAGATGAGGCTTAAAGCTTATGAGAGTGCAACCATCTACAAGGAAAGAATGAAGCGATGGTATGATAAAAGACTTCAACCGAAGGAATTCAAAGAAGGCAACAAGGTCCTCCTCTTTAACTCAAAGTTCAAGATATTCGGGAAAGGAAAATTGAAAAAGCAAATGGGATGGACCGTATGTTGTCCACTTGGTCTCGCCAAGCGAAGCGGTAACGATTATGGATATAAAAGGAGACCAATATGTGGTTAATGGACAGCGATTGAAGGTTTTTCTTGAGCCCGATGTCGTGCCCATCGACTACATTGACATATACACCATGGAGGACGAGCCCGAGCGTCAAGCCTAAGACGTTAAACAAGGTAACTTTTCTGTAAATAAATTTTTGTTTTCTTTTCTAATTTTTATAGAGTCCTTTTTGTGATTTTTAGCTGGACCTTTTCACCACATAGGGTAGTATGCACGAAACATAGAGGCCCACAAAAGATGGGCCACGGGGGCCCAAAACGAGGGGGTAGGCCAGCTGGCCCATGCCGACCGGCCCAGCACTCCTGTGCACCGGTTCATGCCCGAATTTTTCTAGGATACGACTCGGTTTATTTCCTATCTTTGCCGACCTTTTTAGCAACTTCAAGATTAGGAAGGGTAGAGTTTAGGCTGAGTTTTTCCCGAAGGAGTGGTGCTCTTCTTGTGGCAAGTTTCATTAGGTGTAGTAGCTAGCTTTTATCCCTCTTGTACCTCTTGTAAGATTACGACGAGGACATCGTAAGATCTAAGCATGGGGGGAGCTAGGCTCTTTTAAAATTTTTGCTCAAGTGGTGGAAGGTAAAGTCTTAAAGTCGAGTCAAGTTTGAGTCGTGTTTTTAAATTTTTAGCTCGTGATATGTCTTAATTTAGTGTTGAGTCAAGAAAAGAATAAAAAGAGTTATATATTTTGTGTCATGCAAGTCTTTTGTTTCTTTTACTGGTTATGTTTTTCTTTTGTCCTTATTATTTGAGCATGAGCATTGTGAATAAATGTTTACCGTGGTGCTTAGTGGAAGTTTACCTTTGAAAGTATCCATACTCAACTTTGATCTAGGACCTTACTTTGGCTATGCTTTGAGTAATACTAATATTGGAGGTATTTATTTCTGAAAAATATGAAAAACCCCTTGCAATGAAGGTTAGCAATTTCTTTCTCCAAGTTGAGAGGCAAGTCTATCCTATACAAGGCCTAAACTATATATATACTCCACCATAAGTGTTGTTTAGCATGATGAATTGGGCTAGGACTTTACTCTCTTGGGAGATCTAATTTCAAGCAATGATCATATCCTTGATGTTATATCTTTTATTGCTAGCCTCTCCATATATTTGGTAATGGGAATTTCACATTGAATGCACCATTCATCGCCGGATTCCATACCCGAGACCATAAACATCTTTTATCATCTTATTCCTTGAACACAACCCATGTCCGAAGATTCGTTCAATTTTTCGGTAAGGTTTTATTTAAAATTAAGATTGGTATTCATAGCAAAAATATGGGTGAAAGGCTTCAGAATAGAAGATAAAGATGTGGAGGAAAAAATATATATGTATATGTGTGTGCACACACAAGAAGAAAAAGAGAAAGAGAGAGAGAGAGAGAGGAAAGAAAAAGAAAGAAAAGAAAAAGGAAAGATAGAAAAATCCAAGCAATTCAAGAAGGATATAATGAGTGATGATAACTCAAGTGAAGATCAAGGGAAGTGCAAGGAAGGATGCGATGATGTTGAGAATGAATCTTCGATATTCTATACCATGTGCAATCCGACATCGAGGACATCATTAGTGCCTTGAAGTCATTATTCTTTTTCCCTTTTCACATGTCCACCATTCTAAATCTTCTCATCCTTGATACCCTTACATATGGTTTAACAACCACTAGAGGATTTTCTTAGCATCATAATACTTGTGCTAACTTCACTAGCCATACCTAAAGCTCCACCTTACATTATAAATGAGAGACTTATGGGAGGTGAGAGTTTATGAAATTATCTAGGATAGCCATTTTAAATGAGTGACTTGTGAGAAAATGGAGGAGGACTTTGTCTAACACTTTATGCAGGAATTTTATTTCTAAAAGCTTGTGAAAACCCTCCGATGGAAGTAAGAAAGAAAGTGTGGTTGGAGATGAGGATCTCTAGTGAAAGGTATGAGTTGTGGGGTAAGTCTTGAGTTGGTAAATTTCTAAACGCCCATGTTTACATTATGATCTTTATTTCATGTCTCTTATATTAAAGATGAATGATTGACTAACTTGTGAGGAAGGAATTGGCGAAGCATGTTTCAACTCCTTGGATGAACAACTTGTGAGCAACTTGCTCGAGGACGAGCAAGATCTAAGCGTGGGGGGATGTTGGCGGTCAAATTCCGTCAACCAAGAACACTTGTTATGTTATAGTTTGAACTTCATTATGGAACTAACCCGCCACTAGGCATATTAATGATATAACAAGTTCACCGTTGGATGTGCATTTTGGAGTATAGTGTTTTTGGTTCATGTGTTAAATGAGGAAAGATGCAACTAGTTCGGAGAACGTTTTGCAAGACAATCAAGAAACTCTGACCATGTGCCAACTAGCCTCCAAAGGTGGCAAGGACCAATGTGCTTGAATGGAGAACTCCCGAGGACAAAGATGAAAAGACCGGAAGTTCGTGCATAAAGATCCCTCTGTCTTGATCGCGGAGGTAACGACGTCCAAAACCCACAATTGAAGGGGACAATAACCCAAAGTGCAAGACATGGACCGTGGAGCGAATTTGGCCGAAACCGAGCCCAGAAGGGCCCAGGCCGGCCGGCCCGTTCGGACCGGCCCAGCCCCTTCTGGCGCCGGTTCGGGTCCCCCTTTCTTCGGTGTTAAGTAAACGCAACCCTAATCGCAGGTGCAGGCCGTCATTCGCCAAAAACGCCGTCTAGTCCCTCAGAGGCGCCGAGGAAGAGAGAATCGACTACGAGAGAGACCCTTGGGGGAGGATACTCGAGAGATATCATCACCAAGCCCAAGGGAGGCGCCACGAGGAAGGAGGACGCCGGGAGCTTGCCACGACACCGCCGGAGTTGAAGGACAACGAAGATCCATCTTCATCGAAGGCATCCACCATCTCAACGGTGCCATGCCTAGCGTCATGATGGGGTAAACCTTTCGTTTGTCCATGGAGTTCTAATGGAACTTGAAGTGTAGTCACCTATACATCTTGTTTGGATCATATTTCTATCATACTTCTTGTTGATGATGCTTAATGTTTAAGGCTAGCTACCATGCTTTCGGGGTTGCTCCCGTAGATCGCGTCAACATATTGTGTTCATTAGGATTAGTATCGATTGCCTTCGCGTAGTGACATGTACAAGGGAAGGGAAAAGTCTAATCCTTGATCACACACCTAGATAGATTGGATTGGGGGTTTACCACGTTTTGGGTGATTGCATCTTCAAGTGCCTAGACTCCATGGCCATACGTTCTTCATACTTGTGCACCTTTAATCTCTCTTTAACGTAGTCTAGGGTTAGTTTGTCTTTACTTTATAAATTAATCTTTCTATCATAAGTCTTCGATCAACTATATTAGTGTAGGGTTAAACGCTAGTAATCCCCTTGCTTCTTGGGCTGACAAGAACCTTGGGATCTCCCGTAGGTGAAGAAGGGCATAGGAGATCCGTACGCTTGCGGGTCGAAACTTCATACGAGTTTTACCTATCAACAAAAGGAAAGGCTGATCATCGTACAAAGCCCCCCCATTTTAAAGGTGAGGAGATATTTGGGATGGTAAAGGATCTAAGGGTTGTCTTTAGAAAGGGTTGACGGTAGTGAACCCGTTCCACATGATGCTAATGGGCGTGCACCAATGTGGAAGAAGAAATCTATATTTTGGGAGTTACCTTATTGGGAAATTCTTGAGGTCCGGAATGCTATTGGCGTGATGCACTTGACAAAGAATCTTTGTCTGAATGTCCTAGGCTTCTTGGGTTGTTAAAAGAACTCTAAGGATACATTGGAAGCACGACGGGACCTGAAAAATATCCATAGGAATTAAGCACCTCTGATAGAGGTTGATGGGGAAGAAGCAGATCCTGAAGAGGTTGAGGAGGAAGAACAAGATTACTTAAGTCCTGCTAGTTACACCCTGAGCAAGGAAGAGAAGGACATCATGTTTGATTGCCTAAACAGTATGAAGGTTCCATCTGGCTAATCATCGAATATAAAAGGGATAATAAGTATGAAAGATAAAAAGTTCACAAATCTAAAGGCCCACGACTGCCACATGTTGATGACACAGTTACTTCCAGTTGCGTTGAGGGGTGTTCTACCAGAGAAAGTACGATTAGCGCTCGTAAAGCTTTGTGCATTTCTCAATGCAATTTCACAGAAGGCAATCAATCCAAGGAACCTAGTGAAGCTACAAAATGATGTTGTGCAATGTCTTGTCAGCTTTGAGTTGGCATTTCCACCTTCATTCTTTGATATTACTATTCTTGGACCAGTATACTTGCACGACATGTGGCCTTTTGAGAGGTTCATGTCAGTCCTCAAGAAATATGTTCTTAACCGCGCACGTCCGGAAGGAAGCATCGCCAAAGGATATGTAATTGAGGAGGTCATTGAGTTTTGTGTGGACTTTGTCGACTCAGTTGACTCGATTGGGGTTCCAGTATCACGACACGAGGGGAGGCTACTAGGAAAGGGCACCATCAGAAGGAAAGCATGTTTCAGCAATGATACTATTTTGTTCAATAAAGCACACCTAGCTGTTCTGCAACAATCAACCTTGGTGACTCCGTACATTGAGGAATACAAGTAGATTATTTCTTCACAAAATCCAACCAAAACCGAAGCATGGGTTACACACCATCACCTGGAAATTTTCCCCTCATGGTTGAGTGAACAAGTTATTGGTGATTCCACAATTCACCCACAACTCGCTTTGTTAGCTAGGGGACCTTCTAGCACAATTGTCAAATTCCAATTTTACGATATAAATGGTTATACTTTTTACACAAGAGACCAAGATTAGAAAACCACACACCAAAATAGTGGAGTTCGTATAGACGCCATGGACAGCAACAATAACAAGAACTCATATTATGGTGTCATAGAAGAGATATGAGAGCTTGAGTACGGGCCACTTAACATCCCTCTGTTTCTTTGCCAATGGGTAAAACTAACTGGAGGTGGCATAAGGAAAGACCAATATGGAATGACAATAGTCGACCTGACCAAGATTGGTTACAAAGATGAACCATTCTTCCTTGCCAAAAAAATATGCATCAAGTTATCTATGTCAAGGATATGACTAGCAAATCGAAGAATAAAAATCCTGAAGAACCACAAGAGCCAAAGTGACACATTGTTCTTCCAGGTAAAAGAGTAATCGTGGGAGTCGAGGACAGAACAGACAAATCAGATGACTATGATCAGTTCGATGACATGCCTCCACTCGCTGTCGAAGTTGACCCAAGCATACCACTTGGAAATGAAGAGACACCGTACTTACATCACGACCATAACCAAGGAACTTTCGTCAAAAAAAGAAACTTCAATATTGTATTGTAATTATTAATGCTCAAATCATTTGTGTAATGTTCTATGAGTGTATTCCTTTAGTTATTTGAACTGAAACTTGTTAAAGCCTTTCAGATGCCCTATGAGAAGTAACCACAAAGTTTGACATTTTTCTTATGTCCTAGGAGACAAATATTGTCGAGTCCGCAAAAAAGTAATTATTTCAACTATTAAATTATTTTTTATATTGGGAAGTTAAGGCTGTTAACACTTAACTAAATATAATTTTGGATGGTTCAAATATTAAACTTACCATTTTTAAAAATGTTGCAAAAAGAAAGATTGAGAAAATGAGGAGGGAAAATTGGAAAAGAATTAAAGTCCCGCTCAAAATAGACCTTTAGTCCCGGGTGGTTTTACGAACCGAGACAAAAGGCTACCCTTTTGTCACTGTTCATTACATGACCCAGGACTAAAGAGGGAAATTTTCCCTTTTGAGACTCCAGCGCGAAATCACCATTTAGTCACAGGAGGTATCACCAACCGTGACAAAAGGCACCCCTTTTGTCACGGTTTGTTACACGACCCGGGACTAAAGGTGTGTCTATATATAAAAGCAGTGACCCTCCCCCTACAGCAATTAGCCACTTTTTCGTCCCCGATCCGCCGCCATCGTCATCGTCGTGTCCTCCTCCGCCGCCGCTGCCGTCATCCTCCCCAACCGCCACCTTCCGCGGCGCCCCCCGTCCTCTGCCCCACGGGATTCTCCACTGCTGCCGGCCTCCCGAAATCCGCCGACGCCCTCACCCCCTGCCACGCCGCCGGTCCGCCGCCGTCAGCCTCCTCCCCATCATCATCCTCCGTGCCGTCCTCCCCGGCCTCCGGGGCTCCGCCGTCACCATTGCGTGCCTTGCCACCCGCTGTCCTGAGCATCGTCGCCTCATCCTGCTGGTAGGGGCGCCTTCGCCCCTGTCGGTGTTTTAGACCGGCAACCTACTATGGGGAGTACCCGAAGTAGATGATTGTGACTCGCCGAGATCGGTAACTCGAAGGAAGAGACACGTGGCACACAATTTAGACAGGTTCGGGCCGCGAGGTGCGTAATACCCTACGTCATGTATGCTGCGTAGCTCTGGATTGATAGGGCACGATTACAAGATGGTGCAATAGTGCGCCGTGAGTTGTAGGAGATGAGATGAGGTGATCCTGAGATCGGTCCCTGCCTCGCCTTATATAGTCCGGGAGGCAGGGTTACAAGTCGGAGTAGGGAGGGAGTACTAGTCGAGTACGTCTAGGAGACTTCTATACAGTGCGGAACATGTACAGAGTCCTAACCGAGTACTACTCTTGTGTAGTCCTTGTGCTCCACGCCTTCAGGTGCCGTGTAGCGCAAGCCGGGTAGTCCCAGGGGCCCACCGAGTAGTCGGTCCTGGTACCCACCGAGGTAGTGGGTCCAGGGAGGTCCATACTACAAGCCCCCGAGTACTTTGTAGTCGAGAAGGATAGCTTCCAGTAGTCTTGACGGTCTTAACGAGTAGTCCTCAAGCGTCCCTGAGTACTACAAGTCAAAAGTCCTCAAGAGTAGTCGAAGCATCCCGAGGCTGGAATGTACTCCAGCTGATGTTTGAGCAATCTTGAAGTCTTCTCGAGTAGTCCCAAGCATCCTTGAAATCTGCCTTCGAAGGTCTTCAAGAAATTCCTGTCTTGTCTTGAAGCCGAAGCCGTCATGGAGATGCGATTTGCAGAACCGCAATCCACATGGAGTAGCCCCCGAGCCTCGAGCCGCGGGCTCGGGCGAGGATCCATCCGAAGTCTCGGCAAGAAAATCCCGAAAAATCCGGAGAGAAAAAACCGAAGGACACGTGGCACGGAGCCCCCGAGCCTTGAGTCGAGTACTTCCTCTCGAATTGAAGGGTCTTCTTGGAGAATGTGTCCTGAGATGCTCTTGAGACTAGCCGCGTCCCCGAGTAGTCGAGTAGAAGTAGCCGAGCCCCCGAGGTGAGGCGCGTCGACTAGTAGAATACGAAGAGTCACGCGCAGACGCTGAGTCAGCCGCGCGTGGACTTATCCAGCCGCCCGTTGCGGAGGCGATTTGGCTTATAAATAAGAGCCAAAACCCTTAGGGTTTTTCACCCAAGTGAGCCGCAGTCATTTGCATTTGAATCTTGAAGTAGATCCACTCCAGCACCTGCTGCCGCCGTAGTAGATCCGAGCGCATCACCACCCGAAGGGTTTAGGGTAGCCCCCGAGCGGATGCGAGTGAAGACTCCTTGCACTTGGAGAATGAAGCCGTCGCCGTCGAAGACATCCAAGGCCGGCGGGAAGAAGAGGAGCCGTGCAGAAGCCGCCGCGGCCGCCACCAGTGCGGCGCCGCCGCTGTCTCCACCGCGCGCTGATCCAAGCCGCGAGTGGAAGAAATCGAAGGTCAAGACGGAGGACTCCGCCGACCCCCGTTGAACAGCGGGTTCATCAGGGAGAAGGAAGTCGACATGTGGAGATCCGCCGCAGGAGATCCTTATCCGATGGAGAAGGCGGAGGACGAGATCCCGATGTTCTCGCGCTTCGTGGAGCGCGGCCTTGCGCTCCCAGCAAGCGACTTCTTCAAGGGGCTGCTCGGGTACTACGGCATCGAGTACCTCAACTTGAACCCCAACGGCATCTTCCACACGTCGGTCTTCGTCCACTTCTGCGAGACCTTCCTCGGGATCAAGCCGCACTGGGTGCTCTTCGGAAGTTCTTCCGCGTCAAGCCGCGGCCCGCGTGCCTCCAACCCCAAAGTAGTCGGAGGGGCGGGATCCGGTCGAGGGAGGACGCCGCGGTCGTCACTGGCGTACAAGCTCGTGGACTCCAACACGGACCGGAAGACGCGGTGGTTCTACATCACCAACCACCACCCGTGCCCGCCGAAGCCAAGCGGACGGCGGCCCAGGCATCGGGAGTGGTGGAACACAGAGCCCACCATGCAAGAGGGGATCCAGCTCCCCGAACTGCTAGCACGCATTCGAGTGCCCAGAGAAGCTGGACTGAGGGCCGATCATGTGGCCTTCAGTTTCATGAAGCGCAGGATCCAGCCGCTGATGGCGCGGGATACGCTGGGCTTCGAGTACACCGGCGACGACGACACGTCGCGGATGCCGGGGGGCGAGTTGGACGACAACGACATCATCGAGAGGTTGTCGCGCATCTTCAAGGACATGCCGGAGTACACGACGTGCCCGGTCGAGGAGTACTCCGCCGCGCGCCCGCCCAACGAGGTGAGTAGCCATACCCGCCTCGTCGAGTAGTGAGCACTTGTAGTGGAGTTGCTGACGCCTTGTGTCTTTGCGCAGGATGATGTGAGGCGGTTTGTCTCTGAGCCGCAGCCGCCACCGAGCGGGATCGAGATCCCGGCGGAGGGGAAGGTGAAGGAGCGCCGTGAAGTCGGTGAAGGCGACGACACCGTCATCGTGGAGGATACCTCTGATGACGAGGAAGACGAAGAGACTCTTCAGGACCGCTTCCAACTGCGGTCGAGGTTTAGCCGTCCAGGCTTGCCTCACGTGCCACTTGTTCAAGACCCTCCGCCAGCACCGGAGGCTAGCCTTGCCGCGCCGCCACGGAAGCCGCGCAACCCCACCAAGAAGCGGGTGGCGAAAAAGATGAAGGTCTCAGAGACCACGCCTCCGTGAGGTAAGTTATCTTGAACGAGTAGTCGAGTACCCGGTAGTCGAGTACGTTGCGACAAGTAGTCGTCCTTTGTGTGCGGGAGGTGCCGCCAACGGAGCCCGTCGAAGAGGGCGACGAAGGCGTGTGGGACCCGGTGGGGGAACCGGCCGGAAGCCGAGTCCGGCCCCCATCCGTCGAAGAACTCCCGGCGCGGTCGGAGCGCCGCCCCTCGCTCCGCAGGAGAGCGAGTACCCGCGGCCGCCGCCGTTGGAGAGATGGAAGCCGCAGGGGACACGGAGACGTGCCCGCGCCGGCCGCCGCCACCGTGGAGGAGGCGGTAGTCGAAGAGGCGGAGGAAGAGACGCCCGCCGAGGGTGGACTGGTTGACATCGCCAGCATCCTCGGTGCTCCGACCGTGACCATCGTCCGGTCGAACCTGTAAGTACCACGTCTTCATAAGTAGTACTCGTTGCAGTAGTCGATTTGTCTGACGACCCTCTGTGGATACTTCTGCAGAAAATCCACAGATCTGAGCTGGGACGGGGAAGAGCCCGTGACAGCGGAGGCAAGAGAGGCCGCGCCGCCCGTCAAGGAGCCCGCTCCCGAGGCCCAAGCCGCGACCGAGCCCCCGGCTACCGAAGCGCCGCTGCCAGAGGCGGTCGTAGTCGAAGGTGAGTACCCTTCTTGAAGCTGTGGAACTCCAGGACGAGTAGTCGCAGGCACTGATGCGCGTGTTCCTTGTTGACAGGCGCTGAAGGAGGTGACATCCCTGCAGGGGTGCCCATGCAGGAGTTGACACCAGAGGCCCCGGAGGCTGCGGAAGGAGCCCCCGAGCCCGTGGGGGAAGTCGTCGAGAAGTCCGCCGAGGGGGAGGCGGCTACCACGTCGCCAGGGGTTGCCCTGGAGGTGGCAATCCGATCCCCTGAGATCCAAGACGCGGAGCCTATCCGCTCGGCGCCGATGACGGAGGCTACGTCGAGTAGCCGTGGCGGGATTGAACTGCTGGCCGACGATCTCGTCGAGCCGGCAACGGTGGCCCAGCACCTGGAGGCGATCCGGCGGGCCGAACAGTGGATGAAGGTACGTAGCCGGAGCCTCCCGAGTATTCAATCCTTTGCGTTGAGTACTCTTCTTGACTTGAGCTTGTCTTGTGCAGGACGTCGCGGAGCGGTCCCGCGAGAAGTCGAACCTGCTGCAAGGTTATGGCGACACCGTGCTCCGAGCCGAGGCCCTGGAGGAGCAGCTCGTGAAGTCGCGGAAGCACGCGGCCGCGATGCAGTCGAAGCTCGACGCAGCCTTCGCCAAGTACCACAACGACGTGATGGAGATGCAGGCGAAGGGCGACGAGTTGGTGCGGAAGAACAAAGGCCTCCGCAACAAGAACAAAGGTATGTCTTTGGACTTGTCGGGTACTTGTTGGAAGTCGTCAAGCCTCTGACCCGTTCTTGTGTTTCCGTGTTGCAGAACTCGAAGGCCAGGTGGAGCAGCTGAAAGCCTCGGAAGTCAGCATGAAGAACTCGTTCTCTACCGGGAGCAAGAAGCCCGCCGGTACTTGAGCTCGACTACAAGGAGCTCGCCTTCGAGTGCGAGAAGCATATGGAGCCGCGGATTGCCTCCGACAGAGATCTCGTCAACTCGCTACAAATCTTTGCGAAGTTGAACGAAGATTGCGAGGCGCTCCGGCCCGGTCGAAGGACCTTGAAGAGGTCTGCTCTCCCGATCGCGAGGCTCCCGGTGCCGCACCGGGCGGCCCCAAGATCGCCCTCTTCGGCGGATCGACTTCGTGAAGCGCCAAACCGGCTGACCGCCTACGTCAAGCACATGGCCAAGTCGATCCCGAAGCAAGTACTGGCCTTCATGAAGTCGTACTTCCCGAAGGCTCCAGTGGAGGTGGTCGCCGGCGGGGTAGCCGCCAACTGCTCGGATGAGCAGTACGCAGAGCTGCTGGAGCGGATGGCTCCCATCGCGGAGCAAGTAGCCGACAAGCTGAACCTCCAGTAGCCCTGCATAGATAGCTTAGTAGCCATGGTTGTACAGGAAACAGTTGTAATGAACTATTCATGTATCAATGAAATGAGATTTTCCAGCAATGAGTACTCGTAACCGCGATCTCAGAGTGCGGAGCGCCCATCGTGGAGTAGGTGCGAGTAGTAGTACTCGGCTTTAGTAGTCCCATCGTAGGGAGCAAAACAGTAAACAAGTTGATGAAAAATCAAGCTTTATTACTTGAAGAAGTACACCTGGGTGGCCAGGGCCGTAGTTACAAGTAGTCGCCTGGACTCGGAGGCCGCTTACAGCTAAGTGGCGCTGGAGCGGGTGGCCGCTCGCAGTAGGTGATCCGTAGGTAGCCGTGTAGGCTGGATCGCAGATCCGTAGGTAGCCGCGCGGGGCTGGATCTTGGAGTGTGGTCTCTTGGTAGACCGCTGCTAGAGTCCTTGACGCTCGTCGCAGCCCAGGGTCCGTAGGTAGCCGCGTGGGCTGGACCTGGAAGAGAGTAGTCCGGAGACTTGGAGCCAGGACCCGGGGGGTCGCTTGCGGCGAGGGGTGTTGATGTAGTCGTGTAGACTTGAACCCCGGAGTAGTCGTGTAGACTAGGCGTAGAATCGACAGAGTTGGTCGACGTTCCACGAGTTGTTGACATCTTCGCCTTCAAGTGTTTGGAGGCGGTAGGAGCCCGCCCCCGGTCACCTTAGCCACGGTAAAGGGGCCTTCCCGTGGGGAGCCGAGCTTGTGGAGTCCTTCCGTGTTCGGATACGGCGGGAGGACAAGATCTCCAACGTTGAAGGAGCGTTCCTTGACGTTGCGATCATGGTAGCGTCGGATACCCTCCGTGTACCTTGCCTGATTGGACGAGGGCGGCGCGGCCGAGCTTCTTCGAGGTCGTCGATATCAACTCGTCTCGTCGTCTTCCGAGATGCCTTCGTCGTAGTGTTCCACTGCCGGTGAGTTCCATATGACGTCGGCAGGGAGGATGGCTTCAGAGCCGTAGACCAGGAAGTAGGGGGATTGCCCCGTAGGCTTGGATGGTTGAGTCCGCAGCCCCCAGAGTGCGTTGGGTAGTTCCTTGATCCACTTGCCCCCTTTGGAGTTAGCAGCGTCATGTAGCCGCTTCTTGAGGGCATCGAGCACCATCCCATTGGCGCGCTCGACTTGTCCGTTGGCCCGTGGATGGGCGACTGAGACGTATCTGACGTCGATCCCGCTGTTTTCGCAGTACTCCCAGAACTGGTGGTTGTTGAAGTTGGACCCCAGGTCTGTGATGATGCGGTGGGGTAGCCCGTAGCGGTGTACGAGTTCATCCAGGAAGTCGAGTACTTTGTCAGCCTTGGGGCATGTGACCGGCTTGACCTCGATCCACTTGGTGAACTTGTCGATAGCCACCGGTACCCTCCGTTGAATCCTCCCGGCGCGGCTTGGCGGTGGCCCAATCATGTCGAGCCCCCGGCAGGCAAAGGGCCGGGTCGGTGGTATGGTGACTAGCTTGTAGGCCGGGACGTGTTGCTTTCGCTTGGCGAAGAACCGACATCCTTGGCACCGTCCGACGAGTTCTTCGGCATCGCCCCGTGGCCGTGGGCCGCAGAAAGCTCGCCGGAAGGCCTTGCTGACCAGCGTACGTGAAGACGCGTGGTTGCCGCAGACGCCCTTATGGATCTCCTCCAAGATGTCCTTGCCTTCTTCACGAGGGACGCACTTCATGAGTACTCCGGAAGATGCGCCCCGTTTGTAAAGCTTGTCTCCGACGAGGACGTAAGGCTTGGCGCGGCGGACGAGATGTTCGGCCGCGTTCTTGTCGGAGGGGACCTTCTGCTCGCTGAGGTAGTCGATGAAGGGTTGCCTCCAGTCCAAGTCGATCATCATGACCTCCTGCCCGGCTGGCGGATGGGCTAGGGCAGTGGTCGGTGGCGCCGGCTCCGGGATGGATGGCGCGTGAAGCTCATGGACGAAGACGCCCGCGGGTACTTGGGCGCGGGTGGATCCAAGCTTCGAGAGGACGTCCGCTGCAACGTTGTTGTCGCGGACGATGTGATGGAACTCGAGACCGTAGAACTTGTTCTCGAGCTTGCGGACTTCTAGGCAGTAGGCATCCATGTTCTCCTTGTTGCGGTCCCAGGACTTGTTGACTTGGTTGATGACCACTGCGGAGTCGCCGTAGACTAGTAGCCGCTTGATGCCAAGTTAAGCCGCGAGGCGGAGCCCGTGCAGGAGGGCTTCATACTCGGCTTCATTGTTCGAGACCTTCCAGAAGATCTGCAGGACGTACTTGAGTTGTTCGCCCGTTGGAGAGATCAGGAGTACCCCTGCGCCTGCGCCCTCGAGGTTGAGTGAGCCATCAAAGTACATCACCCAATGCTCTGGTCGCACGGTGGGAGTGGGTAGCTGGTTCTCCCGCCACTCTGCCATGAAGTCGACTAGTGCCTGCGACTTGATGGCGGTGCGTGGCTTGAAGTCAATGGTGAGGGCGCCGAGCTCGACAGCCCACTTGGAGATTCTTCCGGTGGCGTCTTGGTTCCTCAGGATGTCGCCGAGCGGGTAGTCGGTGACTACGGAAACCGAGTACTCCTGGAAGTAGTGTTGTAGCTTCCGCGAGGTGATGAGTAGAGCGTACGGGGAGCTTCCCGCACGGGCCGGTAGCGAGCCTTGGACTCGATAGAACCTCGCCGACGAAGTAGACCGGCGCCCGGGACCGGATAGGCGTGGCCGTCTTCCTCGCCGCTCGACAACGATGGCAAGATCGACCACGTGAGTAGTCGCGCTAGGTAGAGCGATGAGGCGCTCGCCCTTGTGAGGAGCCGTGAGGATTGGCGGCTTTGACAGGAAGTCCTTGAGCTGAGCAAGGGCTTGATCCGGCTCTGGAGTCCACACGAACTTCTCGTGATGCTTGAGTAGTTTGAAGAAGGGGAGACCCCGTTCTCCTAGCCTCGAGATGAATCTGTTCAACGCCGCCATGCACCCCGTCAGCTTCTGGACGTCCTTGATGCTCGTGGGAGCTTTCATGCTGGTGATGGCGGAAATCTTCTCGGGGTTGGCTTCAATGCCGCGGGGCGATGATGAAGCCGAGTAGTTTGCCCGAAGGGACGCCGAAGACGCACTTGTTCGGGTTGAGCTTCCGGCGGTACTCGCGCGGCCGATGCGAAGGTCTCTTCAAGGTCGTCGATGAGGGTACCGGAGTCCCCCGGTTTTGACAACCACGTCATCCACGTAGGCCTCGACGTTCTTGTTGAGTTGCCGCTTGAAGCGTGCCCGGATGGCCCGTTGATAAGTAGCGCCGGCGTTCTTCAACCCGAATGACATGGTTGTGTAGCGAAGACGCGCCAAACGGGGTGATGAACGCGGTCTTCTCTCCGGTCTTCCTCCTTGATTGCGATCTAGTGGTACCTGGAGTAGCAATCGAGGAAGCAGAGCAGGTCGCAGCCCGCCGTGGAGTTGATGACTTGATCAATCCGCGGCAACCCGAAGGGGTCCTTGGGGCAGTGCTTGTTGAGGTCGGTGTAGTCGACGCACATCCTCCACTCGTTCGAGTTCTTCTTGCGGACGAGGACGGGGTTGGCGAGCCACTCAGGATGGAAGACTTCTCTGATGAAGCCGGCTGTGAGTAGCTTGGCGAGCTCCTTCTTGATGGCGTCCCGTCTGTCGTCGGCAAAGCGTCGGAGGTGTTGTCGCTTAGGGGTGGCCTTTGGATCGACGTTGAGGCAGTGCTCAATCAGCTCTCTGGGCACTCCTGGCATGTCCGCTGGCTTCCACGCGAAGATGTCACGGTTAGCCCGAAGGAAGCTGATGAGCGCGTCTTCCTATTTGGGGTCGAGGCCGGCCCCGATGGTGGTGGTCTTGCTGGGGTCGCCTGTTCCGAGGTCGACCGACTTGACGAGTACCTCCTCAGGTGGCTGAGGCTTGTTGGCGCTGTCAGACTTCTCTGGGATGTCGAGTTCGCTTGTGGCAAGCTTCTTCGACGCGGCGTAGACCTCCATCATTGGGGCCGCGGTACTTGGTTTGTTGAAGCGATCACCACGGCCTCTCGTATCGCGCTCGTGGGAGATCTTCAAGTCCCCCCCGGAGGGAGAGTACACCGGCCGGACTTGGCATCTTGAGTACCAAGTAGGTGTAGTGGGGCACCGCCATGAACTTGGCGATGGCCGGTCTGCCGAGGATGGCGTGGTAAGAGGTCTCGAAGTCCGCGACCTCGAACTTGATGTACTCGGTGCGGTAGTTGTCCCGAGACGCCCCGAAGGTAACTGGCAGTACCACTGAGCCCAGTGGGATAGCCGTGTTGCCTGGGACGATGCCGTAGAAAGGCATGCTGCTCTTGTCGAGCATGGGGGTGACGTCGAGGTTCATCTTCTTCAATGTTTTGGTGAAGAGGACGTTGATCCCGCTTCCACCGTCGATGAGCACCTTGTTGAGCTTGGAGCCCGCCACCGTTGGCTTCAGGACGAGAGGGAACCGTCCTGGTTCGGAGAAGCTAGTCCATTGGTCCGCGCGGGAGAAGGTGATGGGTACCTCTGACCACCTGAGAGGGATCATAACCGCTGGCTCGATGGACATCACTTCACGACGGGTAGCCTTCGCTCCCCGCCTGCCGGGCGGTCCGCCGAAGAGGACGTTGACGGTCTTCTCGGGTTCTTGGAAGTCGTTGTTGTCGCCGTCCTTCTTCTTGCCCTTCCGGTCGTGAGGGTGCGGTGGCTCCGCGTGTCCTTGAGTGCGTGCTCCGAGCCGGTAGCACCGCTTCGGTAGTGTGGTTGCCGTTCGGATGCCACGGGCACTTCTCCTTCGGCGGGTCCTTGAACCCGCCGTAGTTCTTCTTCGAGTTCCCTTTCACGGGCGCCGGATAGCCGCGACGGTGTTGTCCGGCTTGCGCTTGCGGTTGGGACCCGAGTAGTTGTTGTTGTTGTTGTTGTTGCCGTTGCGGCCGCCTTGGTTTGCATTGCTTTGCGCCGCCGCCGCCCCGGTTCTCGCTTGGACTTGCCGCGGATGGCGTCGTACTTGGCGTTGGCCTTGTCCTCTTCATCCGCCCGTGACGTGATCATGTCCTTGAGGTGGGGAATGGACCTGGGGCGGCGACGACCGAAGTCCTCGAAGGTGCGGCGATGGTAGAGGCCGTCCTGGAAGAGGTCGATGACCTCCTTGTCGGTGACGTCGACGACGGTAGCGCGCTTGTCGAAAAAGCGGCGCATGTACTTGCGGAGGGTCTCGCCTTGTTTCCCGCTGATCATGGCGAGGTCCATGCGAGTACCCGAACGGCCCATGGCGCCCGCGAAGTTGCTTGTGAACTGCTCCTTCACCGGTCCCACTTGTCGATCGAGTGCTTGTCGAGCGACTCGAGCCATGTGAGTGGTGCCCGGTCCGAGCGAAGGGGAAGTAGAGGCATTTGGTGTCGCTCGTTGCCGCCGCCGTTCTCGATGGAGAGAGCGTAGCATCGGAGCCACCGGATGGGATCCCCTTCGCATCGTACTTGGTGATCCCCAAAGGCTTGAACTTGTCGGGGAGGAGTAGGTTGCGAAGTCGTGGTGAGAAGGCGGGGAAGCCGTCGCCCTCGGCGGCGGTGGTCGACTTCTTCCGCCGCGGCCTCCTCGATCTTCCCGGCGAGCGTCGTACCCGCCGTGCGAGGCGCCGAGGCGTGGCCTCGTTCGCGTGGCCTCGGCCGCCGCGACCGCCGCCGCCTCCGGCTCTCCCCCGTTGGCTCCGTGGTTGGAGGCGCCGCCATCGCCGCCGCCACCGTCGGGGTCGTTGCCGCCACCACCGGCCGGAGCGCGGTGGGGGACAACCTCTCGGTTGCCTTGATCCTCGCTTGTGAAGGTCCGCCGGCGTGGGAGCGGCGACGGTTTGGGTCGACGGGTATGTCGCCTCGAGTACGGTTGGGGCCGGCGTTGGCGGCGCGACTAGTAGCTTCATTGTCGCGCGGTTTGGCCGGGAGGAGGTTGGCCGACTTCGTTGTCGACCCGCATGAAGTAGGCTTCTTCGGCCGAGCTTGGCGATGACCTCTCCAGCACAGTATGCCCCGAGCCCGGCGTGCGATCGTTGTGATCGACATGAGGCATTGCTCGGGGGGTGGTGTGAACTCGCTCTCGACCGCCTCGAGAGCTTCGCAAGGTTGCGGATGGGGAGGTTGTCTCCGAGCCGCCGGCGTCGTTCGCCGCGCTTCTCGTTACGTTCGCGTCGAGCGTCCCCGTTGGCGACGGTCTCGCCCCCGCGGTGCATCGGCGGACGCCTCGTCTGCAGAGATGTCCTCCAGGTACTTGTCTTCGGCCGTGCCTGAGGGTCCTGGGGTGTTGTCGCCGGCAGCCATGAAGACTTGGCGATCGGGGGTACCCAAGCTAGACTCAGAGGGTGCCACCTCAGTTGGTGTGTTTGAGTCAGCCTGGGCCAGTGGTGTTCCCTCCTGGAACGGTAGCGAGTCGATGTAGGCGACGTAGCGTGAGTCCTCCTTTGTCAGTTCAGCGGGCTTGCGGCCCGGCCAGTAGACGTATCCGCCGGTCGGTGTTGATCTTATAACCGGCCCGGCAGGCGGCCCCGACAAGGGAAGCTCGGTGGAGTCGTCTTCGGACTCGGGCTCCTCAGGGTCCGACCCGAAGTCGAACTCGTAGTCTGGGTTCGAGTAGAACTCGGAGAGAGGGTTGGAGCCCGAGACGTGATCGGGGACGGCGTCAGAGTCCGAGTTGTGCTCGGTTACGGGCTCCTTGCCGGCCCGTCGTGGAGTAGGGGCCCCCGTGCGGGCCCGGCTGAGGACGCGGGGGCCACACGCGGAGCGCTGACGTGGTGAAGGGGCCGTCCGCGATGGCTGAGCAGCCGGCTCGCAGGCGATGGCCCATGGCGACGTCGGGTTAGGGTTGGAGACGGACTCGAGCTCGAAGTCAGCGTGATGGTTGAAGAGCGAGATTTCGCCGAACTTGCCGGCGAGTTCGTCTGTGACGACTTCGGGAAGCGTCACGAGGCCTGTCCTCGGGTTGGGTTGCATGGTCAGGCGGCGCTGGAAGGAGCCCGCGCCGTCGGCCAGGTGCGGACCCGTGCGCCGAAGACGAAGGTGTCGCCGCGGTTGAAGGCAACAGTTGGCTTGATGTGGACGGAAGCCGTCGAGTTCGCCATGTGATCTCGAGCGAGAGCCCCTACCTGGCGCGCCAGCTGTCGGTGTTTTAGACCGGCAACCTACTACGGGGAGTACCCGAAGTAGATGATTGTGACTCGCCGAGATCGGTAACTCGAAGGAAGAGACACGTGGCACACAATTTAGACAGGTTCGGCCCGCGAGGTGCGTAATACCCTACGTCCTGTATGCTGCGTAGCTCTGGATTGATAGGGCACGATTACAAGATGGTGCAATAGTGCGCCGTGAGTTGTAGGAGATGAGATGAGGTGATCCTGAGATCGGTCCCTGCCTCGCCTTATATAGTCCGGGAGGCAGGGTTAGAAGTCGGAGTAGGGAGGGAGTACTAGTCGAGTACGTCTAGGAGACTTCTATACAGTGCGGAACATGTACAGAGTCCTAACCGAGTACTACTCCTGTGTAGTCCTTGTGCTCCACGCCTTCAGGTGCCGTGTAGCGCAAGCCGGGTAGTCCCAGGGGCCCACCGAGTAGTCGGTCCTGGTACCCACCGAGGTAGTGGGTCCAGGGAGGTCCATACGACAGCCCCGCCCCCGCCTGCCTCCCGGCCGCCGGCGTACACCGACCCTGCCCGGCTGCCCCAAAATTGGGTCTTGCTGACGCAAGCAAATTAATTGTTTGCATCATTATTTTTTTAATTTCTTTCAAAGAATTCATTTATGTATAAAATTGTACTAAATATGTCTATGATAATTCAAATTAAATTTGTTCCTCCCCAGCATCGACGCCGTCGTCTCGCCCTGGCTCCCCACTGCCTCCCTCGACGCACCCAAGATCCCGCTGCCGTCTCGCCCCAGCTCCCCACTTCCTCCCTCGACGCACCCAAGATCCCGCCGATGTCTCGCCCCGGCTCCCCACTACCTCCCTTGACGCACCCAAGATCCCACCGCCGTCTCGCCCCGGCACCCAATGCCTCCCTCGACACACCCTAGGATCCCGGCTCCCTTTTTCCTCATCGACTGCGGTAGGCGACACTATTATATATTCCCCTTCTCGTAGAAATACATAGAAATTATTGTATATTTTCATATATTCATGTCGATTCATTGAAATTAGTGTTTATTCAACAGGGATACTAGAAATACATAGAAATTATTGTATATTCTCATAAATTCGTGTCGATTCATAGAAAATTAGTGTTTATGCTACATGGATACTAGAAATACATAGAAATTATTGTATATTCTTATAAATTCGTGTCGATTCATAGAAAATTTCTGTTAATTATAGATGGATAACAATGACAATGATGAAAGGATTATGGAGGAGATTATTGCTGGTGGTGCAAATGCCTTTGCATCCTACACGGATGAGGAAATTATTCTAAATATGATTGGTCAAGAAGGCGTCGCCACCGATGACTTTGCTAACGAGGAATACATAGCCGCCGACTCAGAAAATAATGACGACCTTGAGGATGCTAATGCAAAAGGTTCCAACGAGATATACATATCATGCATTAAGTTCATTAGTATTAATTCAATAACCCCATTTCTTGTATATTCTCATAAATTTATGTCGATTAATGGAAAATTACTATTAATTTTTGTAGTCTTCTGGATCGACGATGAAAAAGTCCAAGAGAGGTCGTGCATAACTAATTGTCGGCGATGTGATGTATCGTATCACGGAGGTGTCAGAGCTTGGCCAGCCTGTTGCTCCAAAAAAAGTCAAGGACAAGTTCGTGTCTCAATGCGGGGCAATTGTAAGGGACAACGTGCCCATCAAGTATAGAGAATGAAAGGGAAAACCAAGTAATCCATACGTGGTTCCAGACTCAGTAAAAGACCGGCTGTGGAATGATGTGCTAAAACACTTCGCACTTCCTGAAGGCGTCGATGAAAACCTTGTTAAAGGTTGGACTCTAGTGAAGATGGCAACTCAATTTCGAAATTTCAAGAAGAAGTAGACTAGAGATTTTATCAAGAACAACTGAACTCCAAATTGGGATGAATATCCGAAGATAAAAGATCACTGGAAGTCCTTTTTTGAATACAAGAATAGTGAAATTTTTTCCCAAAAAAGTTCCCAAGCGAAGAACAGTGCCAGTAAGAAAGGGGAGTACAACCATTGTCTTGGTGGAGGTGGTTACACGGTAGCAATTCCCAAGTGGCGGAAGATGGAACAGAACCTTATCGCCAAAGCTATCATATCAACAGTCTTTTACTGGCCCGAAAGATCGAAGAATTGATATTATGCGCATGGAGGCAGATTGAACCCGGATGATGGTACCCTTGAATTCCCGCCCACGTTACGAGAGAAGGCACTTGAGTTAATGAACAAAATAGAAGATGTCAAAGCTGGTAGATTGAAGGTTGACAGAGAAATGGATGAGCTCACTATGGCACTCGGGAATCCAGAACACCCAGGACGTTGCAGGGGCTACAGGGTGGTGTCATGGAAGTATGCCTTCAAGGGAAACCTCGATAGCTATAAAAGCCACAAAAGAAGAAAAGAGCGCAAAGAGGAGCATTGGCGCCAAATGATGGAGCAAAGACTTAAAGAACAAGAAGAAAAGATGTAGGTAGAGATTGAACGGCGACTGACCGTAACGATATCTCAAATAGCCAAAACTGGAGCACTTCCCGAAGTACCTCTGGATCCCGTCATTAGCCCTTCCGCTCGGAAAAGCAGTTGTGCTTCTACCGAGGTTGCACCAGGTGCTTGCATAGAGGACACACCGGGTTCTTACACAGAAGGCCCTGAAGAGCCGAGGGCAATCGAAGGAGTTCCAGTGGATGACAACCAACAATACCCAGTGGATTTTCTCTATCGGTGCACCCCATGTGAGCTGCACAAGCCATTCGGCAACATCACAATGCAGGTGGCGTACGGGAGTGCTTTTGCGCATTTTCCTAGACAGAATAACTATGACATGTTGATTCCACCCGGCTACGCCTCGGTTTCTGTGGAGGAGATTTGTCAGCCACAATTTGAAGATTTAGAGCTAAACATCCCAAGAGGTGACGGGGAAAGAACACTCAAGGATGCAGTTCAAGGTATCATATTGTGGCCCAAACGTTACATTATAATCCCCCAGACGGAGGAATCAATCCCTCCAACAGATCCCCCGTAGTGGCGACCATCATCATCTCCTAGGTCGTCCTCACGACCTCAATATCACCTCGCTCACCGTCTATGCAAGAACCATTATTCAATTCCAGAGGTGCGAGCTCCAGCCATGATATTGACATCAATCCCGAAGCACCTCCAAAAAAGCAGAAAAAACCAATGGCAGCAAAGCAAGTGCCATCAAAAGCATAAACAAACACCGCAACACTGCAGAAAAAACTGCCCAACCATGAAAATACATCAGAAAAACCGCCCAACCACCAAAGCATATCAGAAAAAACCACGAAACCACCGTAGAAGAAACCACCGCAGAAAAACCACCTAGCCATGAAAGCACTACCGAAAAAAGTGCAACCACCAAAACCACCAACGATAAAGAAAATGGTTGAGCCCATCAGCAAAATGAAGCTAGCTTGGGAGACGACAGAAGAAGAAGGAAAAACAACGATCGGTGCCCAACATGTGCATGATTTTTTCAATAATCTGAATACAAAACATCAACAGAGGGAGCTAGAGAAGACCAAACAACTAGACCGTCAAAACTTGGGTTTTTCAAACTAATGAGTGCAAACAGCAAGAAATTGATGATGCCCATACTGGCGTCTACGTCGTGTAAAGAAGATGTGTCGATGAGGAAACAGATTTACGGTTCCTCCAGCCTCAATGCACAGGAACGAGCTGTAGCAGAAATGCCTACACAAGAAGTAGTGAAGCTCCTTGGTTTCATGGAAGAAACAAGAATGCCTTTAGGTGTTGCACTCGGCCGGGATCCATGTTTCGAGTATAGATAGCCCTTTCAGCTAGGAAAACCTCTTGTCAGGCCAGAATTAGTACTTAAGCTCTCACCTAAGATGTACAAATTTCATGAGTGGTACATGCGGCAATCACTGAAAGGTGTACATAACATAGCTATGATTGCTGCACCCCGAAGATTTTGCCACTGAAGGCAACAAGGTGGTCTGGATGGATTTCAAAGATATTTATGAAGTTTACCATCAAGACGCCCTAAATACCGATCTTATCGTCGCTTGGTGTCTGTAAGTGGCGTCTTTTTTATGTTTATTATTTAAATTATTACATATGTGGATTTACTAATTAAATTTGTATTTCCTTTTTGGTAGCCTGCAAAAGCATGAGATGCAAACAAAGAATATTGCCAGTATTGGTTTCATGGACCCATCAAAAGCCAACGAGTTTGAGGTCAAGCATCAACCAAACACAACAATCACGACAATCTATAAGACCTTGTCTAAGTTTCATGTCAAGGATCTCATACTACTACCTTACAGCTGCGAGTATGTGCAATTGCCATCTAATTGTCTTTGCTAATTCTATTTAGTTCTAATTTGTATGATTATTATGACCATGTATGTACAGTTTCCACTGGATTCTTATGATCATTCAAGTCGACAATAGCAGCGCCATGGTGTGGGATTCATTGAGAAAAAACCCTGCAAGTTACCAAAATCTTCAAGATATGTTTCAAGTGTAATAATTCTACCTAAGACATTCTTTTAAATGCAATATTTATTTATATATTTATTTATATATATATATATATTCTTTTACCCGCAAGTTACCAAAACCTTCAATATTTGTTTGAAGATATGCTTTTACTAAAACATTATCTCTCATTAATTTTCCTCGGAGCTTGGCAAAAATTCATTGCAAGAAAGAAGGTAAATTTAACCCAACAATTACATTCTATACTGATTATCCGGTACGTAATCCAAATAACAACTTCTGATTTGAGAAAATTTAAATTTATCACACTTATATTTCATAACATTTTCTCCTGTCCACTTTAGTGTTTGAGACTAGAACCAGGAAATAATTTATGTGGATATTATGTCTGTGAGCACATACGATGTTTGGCAAGTGCAAAGTCCGGAAATTATGATATAAGTTAATTAAATAAACCTATTAATAATACATCATTTCCTAATATATTAACATACTTGCACATTATACATATGCTTCTATATTTAATTGTTGGGTGTAACATATTAACATATTTGGACATTATACAGATGAATATGGTTAAGGACGAGGTCATTCAGAAGGATCGTCTTTCGGCGATTCAAGAAAGTCTCTTGGGATTCATCCATGAGGAGGTGGTTATGCCAACAGGAAAACATCATTATGATGCGTCCAAAAAATCTAATAGACACTAGAAATTTGAAGTGAACAATATTTTGATGTATAAATACTATCTATTTTGATGTGTATATTTCTAAGTTTATGTATAAGTCTAACTTCAAAAACATTATATATAAGTCTAACTGCGTATATAGTATATATAGGCAGGTATATACCTATATACATGTTCAAATACGTATACGTGCATATACGAGTTAGACAACAATTAGAATATATGCTCAAATCGAAAACAAAAAAAAGAGAAACGAGACCTTTACCAACCGAGACTAAAGGAGGTGGGCGCAGGTGCTGGCGTGCCCCCCTTTAGTCTCGGTTCGTAATACCACCCGGGATTAAAGGAGCCTTTAGTCCCGGTTGGTTCAACCGGGACTAAAGGGGGGCCTTTTTCCTCTGAACTTTAGTCCCGGTTGGACTTGAGGGACCTATACCCCTCTCCAACCGAGACTAAAGCCCCTCTCCCTACCAGTGATCTTCAGTAATTGATAGTTCAGCCTGAGATTGAATTCCTGATACCTCTGATGCCCTCATCGTTATCTTGAAACCCGTACACCATTTTGCCTAGTTGAATGCACAGCATGAATTTAACGAACAAAATGACTTGGTCTTTTGCCAGCCCTACCATTACCACTCGGCCTCAGAGAGATGCTTGCTATTTATCATGTGTTTGTGCTGCTACAGTTATCGTATATTCCTAGTTACACAAGATATCAATTCCACCAACCATTTGAAGGCTTTGTGATTCAAAATAAATGACTTTAAGTAAGGTCTGTCAGCTATTCACACTTTGAAGGCATATCACTTTTCTCCACATGACTTCGCAACGCATACATATAAGGTAATCGAATAAGCCATGGGACTTACTAAGAATTGGCACCTTGAAATTTTCTGGTCACTGCCAACAAAGTCTTATTTGTTCTGAAACGTCAGCTGTTCCTTAGTAAATAGATAACACAATATTTTGATGTATAAATACTATCTATTTTGATGTGTATATTCCTAAGTTTATGTAAGTTTATATATAAGTCTAACTTCAAAAACTTTATATATAAGTCTAACTACGTATATGGTGGATTTTGAAGTTTATATATAAGTCTAACTTAAAAAACTTTAGAGGCCCAAAATTTTTCCACCTCTACACTCATTATTTTGCCTTTACAGTGCTGGATCCATTTCATACCTGTGCAAAACCTTTGACTAAAGCGTGTCATCAGAAATGGTATGTACTAGTATCACAGGTATGTTTCTTATTACCTTTTTATTAAAAAATGGCTGTCTGCATCATAGTTAATTCATACATACAGCCATTGTCACCAGCTTGTTCTTATTCTTACCAATTTTCACAGGTATATTCATAAGCAACTGTGTAATCCATCAAGTTAAGTATGCTCAACTCACGTATATTCAGCGCATTCGACAGGTATTAATGTATACCTCAGCAGCATGCCAATGAATCCGATGGCGGGCACCAAGTCTAAGCTGCTGGAGCAAAATTAAGTGAGCTGCACAACTCTGAATTAATCATGGTATAATATAAATGATGGCAATACTAAACCTTACTATTTTCATAGTGCCAAGCAAGAGGTGTTGCACAAGAAATCTCAACTTGCTCATACAATATATATATTTCTACAAAGCTCCGTTACTAGAGCTACTTCAAGATGGCAAGTGTTTTCAAGATTTAGAAAACGGTAAAGAAAAATATTAGTCGTTAAAGGAGGATAGAACAAAATGGCAGTGACCAAGTACCATAATAATTGCTTTGAAGCAGTAGTGGCATGAAAAAAGGAGTCACTTTTTCATCCACTTTGGATAAACTTTTGATAAACTTATTATAATAAGAAAGTAACTTTTGGGGAATTAAAATTTTCTAAGAACCATAGTTGCACCAGAATCTATGGAAGAATTGTGCTCAAATACATGAAACCACATCCATTTCTTTTCATGGACCACGCAACAAAGAAATTATTTTCAATCCAAGTTACACTTATGCACATCATGTGCAAGCATTCTGATATGAGTAAGAGGCAACAAATAGGGTAGTGGTAGCAAGCCAGAAAGTTGTACTCTTTTGTAAAGGCAGGATAAAGAAAACTAACAAAAATGTTCTTCATGAAAATTGGATACGTACTTTGTACAAAGGAATGCAAATTAAAACAAATCAGGAATTTACGTAATTAAAAAATATTACCAGACATGAAACAAAAGCTCGACTACTAGTTAGTGACATTTTGTACTGATCAGCCAGCTTTCTTGGGGCCACCGCAATATCCCGTATAAGAGCAACTCCAGTAGAGACCTGCAAATTGAGGCCTCCAAAACCTATTTGCAAGTCCAACTTCAAAAAATAGAGGCTCAGAATTAGCACTCAACTCCAGTAGGGATATCAATATGGGCCTCTATCCTTCTATGGTCCCCGTTTTTCAGTCGCAGACCATCCGGATCGAGAGCCACCATCTTCCTCCCGGTAGCGCCCGCGGCGCCAGCGCCACCCAAGGGGCAGTGCCGCCGCACTCGCCGAGGACCAGCCCGCCGCGCTCGCCGACGACGACTAGTCTGCCACTCTCGCGGCCGCCGAAAAATAGAGAAGAGAAGCGAAGCGCAATGCCGGCCTGCTTCTGCGGCGCGCGGCACCGAGCCGCTGGACCTCGGTGTTGTCGGGGTTCTCCGCTTCGGGTGGCGCGAGGACAAGCCTCGCCACGTCCGTCTACGATACGCGCCACATCCGGAGGAGTACTAGTACGAGGACGACAAGGAGGAGGCGGCGCGGGTTCGTGTCCTCCGGGAGCGACGCCACCAGCGGCGGGTGGTTCCTGTGTGCCGCAGACCAGATGGGGTTCGAGGGCCTGGTTGCCGCGGTGCCCGACGCGGAGGAGCTCCGTGCGGGGCAGTGCTCCCCACCACGGGCTCAGCCGTGATGAGGTCACCGCGCTCTCCATGGTCGCTTCTTTTTGGCGCGCTGCTTCTTAGCGCTGTCGGCGTCCACTCTCCGGGTGGCGTGTGACTTCGCGGACCCGAGGTCGGACGTGTGTGAGCTGGAGGGCGCCATCCGCGTCCGCGGGAGCATGTCGGAGGTGTTCTTGGTGGCCCCCAGCGGCGGCGTGATGAACGGATCCAGCGCTCCTGCACGCAGGGCGGATGAGGTGACGTAGAGGAGGACGCGGTCGAGGAGTTCGTTGATGACCTCAGGATCCGCGATTCGTGCCATCCCGGCGCCAGCGGTGTGCCCCAGTCGCTCACAGGCGTCAAGATTCGTGGGGAGGGCCGGGAGAGAGATGAGGAGGAAGAGAGGAAAAGACAATGAAAAAAAAGAAAAGAAAATTTATGGGACCCATGTTTTGGAGGGGGATTTGGAGGCCCTCCAAGAATGGAGGTTGAGAGGGGAATTTTGGAGAGGCATGCAAAATGGAGCTCCATTTTAAGGCCCTGGAGTTGGTTTTTTCACCAAAACTCTAAATTTTGGAGTTAAGATTCATATGAAGGCCCTTGCTGGGGTTGCTCTAACAAGATAATAACTCCGACGTACTCGCCTTCTTTTCTTATTCTTTTTAATCATGTCCTAAGATGACAGCAACAAATTCCACCTGCCATTGACATCCTTGGCAAAAATTGTATGCAAACTCTCTCTCGTCATCAGTTGATCACCATCTCAGCTAAGAGCAACTACAGCAGAGACCTGCAAATTGAGGCCTTTGAAACCTATTTGGAGGCCCAACCTCAAAAAATGCAGTAGGTCGCAGCACATGTGCCTGGTGAGCACGACCAGCAGGGGTGGAGCCGCGAGGAGCCCCCGCGTGCATCACCGTCTCCGGTGACGAGCAGCGGCAGCAGCTCATCATCGCCGTGCCGGCCACGCCGCCGGCGGAAGACAGGGACGCCGGGCGCGTCCTGGGGTCGGGCTCGGCGCTCAGCGGAGTCGGCGGCGGTGAGGTCGAGAAGATGAACGGTGTCACGGCGAGGTCAATGACTGCTTTGGCGAAGCCAAGAAGGAGAAGCCGCCCGTGCTGGAGTCCCTGTGCAGCTGCAGGCACAGGGCAGCCTGCGCGCGTCCATCCTCTTAATCCCCGCGGATTCCCCAGAGCAATCTGCCCAACACCGCGCTTCGGCGCTGTATCCATCCTCTGCAGGTCCAATTGCTCACCCCGCCCCGCTCGCTGCGGCCTCGAGCTGATTAGCAGGCCGTGAAGCTGCAATTGTTGGTTCGTTTGGTCTCCGGGGTCTTGGAGCTGGAAGCAGGCAGCGGGTTGAGTGCTTCTGCTGCTCCGGGTTGCTGATTGGAGAGGATTGGATTAGGTTGTGGCCTTGTGGGTGGTTGGTTGGTTGAGGGTCCGCTCGACTTCCGGCGACCATGTCCGTGCCGGCGATGGATGTCGTGTACACCAGCACGCCGGCGCCAGCTACGCGCCGTCGGAGCACGACGCGGGCAGCAGCTCCCGTGGCACGGCGCCGTGCGCAGCCACGCCATCCCCCGTAGGCGGCCTCGCACCGCCACATGAGGAGGCTTGTCCTACCTCTTCTCGTCCCCGCCCGCCACCGCGCAGCACGAGGAGCTCGGTGCTGTGGCACGACAGATCCGACAAGCCGCTGCCGTCGCCATGGCCTCGCATTCCGCCAAGGTGCCATCGCCGCAGGCCGCGCCGTTGGGGATTGGAAAACGACGGGCCTGCGCCACCGCGCCTTGGGAGGAGAGGCCATGTGGACCTCCCAGCGGCGCCCATCCAGGAACACGCCGCAGGCTGCTCCAGCCGCCGGGGTCGCTAGGGACAGGGGAAAAGGAGGCTGCGGCGGCGGTCTCGCGGCCACAGGACACTCTCACGGCCGTCCTCCACAAGTTCGACCGCTCGCTCAGGCCGTCCCACCACTGGCAGGGCCTGTCGCGCCATCCTTCCTCCACGGCCGTGCTGCTAGGACCGACGACGGCGCACCAGCATGGCCGCCACTGCCTCCCCTAAGCATGAGGTCTTGCATTTGCATGCCCGTACGGCCGACACCGCTCACGGGCCCGCCTGGTGCCGTCTGGACCGCGCGTCCACGGGCTCCGCCAGAACCGTGGTTGGGGCACCATACCAACGCTTCCACTGCCACAGCCGGAGGAGCTGCAGCTCTAGGATCGGGAGGGGAAGGCACATAGGCTACGACGCTCCCTCGTCCCGCCTATCGCCGCTCCTCGCGTCCTCAGCGCCGGCGAGCCATTGGAGGACGCGATTCTCGGCGGCGGCGCGGCCTAGCTTGCCTTTCTTGGTGAGCACGCGTCGGACACCTGCGGCTCGAGAGGACGCTGGACACAACGGCGAGATGCGAGAGGGAGGGGGACGGGAAAATCAGTGGGGCCCAGGTTTTGGAGGGGAGAGTAGAGGGCCTACAGAAATGGAGGTTGAGAGGAGAAATTTGGAGGGACATGCAAAATAGAGGTCCATTTGGAGGTCCTGCTGGAGTTGATTTTTACATCAAACCTTCAAATTTTGGAGTAGAGACCCATATGGAGGTCCCCAATGGAGTTGCTCTAACATTATAGTCTCCACCTGGACAGGATGAGAGGGGGACCAGCGCCTGGCTTTCTAGGTAAATGCATGGCACCATGTGCTTAGTGGAGGTCATGATACCACTAACCATGGGCAGAAGTTTAATTTAAATGGGGACTTAGTGGTAGTCCACTCTCGTTAGAGGTAATCCCCTGGTAATGAAATCGCAGAAAATGGGGGAATTTTAGTAAGAATGTTGTCAAATGTTATGTTGTGCCCTGAAGTAGGTGATGGAAAATTTGAGTTTCAAAATGTTCATAATGTATTTTTAGTTTTATATTTTCCTAGATAGCTTGTTCACGCTTCTTCATACAGCTGATGGCAGGGGAAACAGTGGGTTTATCTCCAAACCACGAGGACGGAAACGGAGCACAAGATACAAACGACAAGTTGCTGAAGCCTTAGCAACAGAAGTAATACTATATGATATATCATGTCCTCAGTCTAAGCTGGTAGTTCAGAAACCCAATGTTTGACAAGGAAAAGGAATTCAAAAGAATTACCTGACAGAACTGATTTGCAAAAAGAAAATTTGAAGTCAACCCCCGATGGAATCTTGTATTAAACTTTTAGCTGAGGTTGACCTCCTAATCAGAGACTGTACTAGAGTTCACTAGTTGCTTAGCTTGCACAACATTGACCTATCTGCCGTCAACCACTTTCACATTCCACACAGTTGAAAATTCGGTTAGATTCCTCATCGCTGTCGACCTCCTCCTGATTCCATAACATGGTGTGAAAACCAACTGATCTAGTAAATCTTATTCTAACTTTATGCATTGGACTGACTTTTTCGAATTAGACACTACGTTGGAGACACTCACAACGCACGCACACTCATCCTTATGAATACACGCACGCAAACCCTACCCCTAGGAGCATCTTCAAAGACTGTGCCGGCAAATCCTCAAGATTGACGAAGTCACCACAGGCGCCTCGCTGTCGACGGGAACGTCGCCGACCACTGAAGGCACAAACGCCGTTAAATCCTGAGAAATTCGCTCCCACGGGGAGTCGAACCCAGGACTTGATTGACACTAACACGTAGCATTTGGGGAAAAATTAGTATATCTCACAATCATGACTTCAGCAAGGATTATTCCTTATTGGATGTTCAACAATGTATCTCAGCAGCCTGTCAGCGTTGAATATCCTCTATAATCTTGATCACAATCTTCAGGGGGGTGTTTTCTTTTCGCCGAATCTTGGCTACTTTAAGGTTAGCATTTCGCATACGTTCTTGGACGGCCATCATTGAGGTCACAAACTGGGACATAGTTCACTTCCATGAATCTGCTAGGATGTTTGGTGAATGTGCTATATGCTACTTTGAACACAACTTCACCATCTCTCCTGCACTCGTATCAAAATGATCTTTTATATGTTGCACTAACTAACAAATGTTGGTTGATACTCCCTCCATCCCAAATTACTTTTTGTTTTGGCTCTTCTAGACACATTCATCTAGAAATGCCAAAACGATAATTTAGAAAGGGAGAGTATATTTAAAGAGATTGTGTGGTTGAACTAACTCTACAACACAGGAAGCAGTTTAGTATAACACCCAGTTTTGGCCTCTTGATTAACTGGGCTTTACATTTTCTACATTTCAAAAAAATGTGTGTTTGTGTTTTCAGAAGATCAAGGAAAAATTTCTTCAACTTTGGAAAATGTTTTTCCAAGTTCGTCAGTGATGCATTACCTATTTCACTTTTCACTTATCAAATGTCAAAAAAATGGAAGAAACAATCTGAAGGCACTTCACATTTGTCAAACATCACAACTTCCTCCTGCCCATGCTCTGACCTATTCTCATTTGTGACCACGTCCACTACCAGAGCTCCCTCGCCAGTCACTACGGAACCCACACGGCATGCTCTGCCTCGTTACCTTCCTCCTCGCGCTCGCGCCACCACCAGCCGCCGCCGCCGCGGCCAGGGCAGTGGCCTCGCCTGGCCCAGCAAACGATGCGCCGTCGTGCCCGTACGACCTGGCGACGGCGGCGCGTATGATCCCGCGCGAGTGCCACGCGAACGCCACGACGGCGCCGGGCGCCACGGGCTGCTGCTGGTACGTGTTCGCGGCCTACATCTTCGCCGCCGCCGACCACGCCAACCGCACCGGCGACGCCTTCCTCCCGCGCGGTCCCGCGGCAGCGTGCTCGGACGCCTTCGCCGCCACGCTGCTCGGCGGCGGCCTCGTGTCGCGGTCGCTCCTCGCCGCGGACGGCTCCTGCGACCTCACCGGCGACCCAGGTAAGCTCGCGGCGGGGTCACGCCCGTGCCAGCTCGCCACCATCAGCGGCGTGCGCGCGATGGCGCCGGGCGCGCTGCCCAATGCCACGCGCCTCTGCGCCGCGCCGGGCCAAAGCGTCGGGCCCGGCACGCCGGGATGCACCGCGTGCCGCGACGCGGTTATCGCCACCACCTACGAGATGCTCGCTAGCGCACGCACCAAGGAGTTCGTGCCATGCGGGATGGCAGCAACCATTGCCGTCTGGTCGGCCGCGCCACCGCAGTTGGAGCTCTACAGCGCCTACGCGCTCTGCATGCTCCAGGTCCTCGAGAACGTCAATAGCCTCGGCACCGGCGACCTAGTGCCCTCGCCGCCACCTCCTGCTGCCGCCTTGGCCACCCTGTCTCCTCCCGCTCCGACCACTTCCAGTACATCTTCCTCCTCGAGCAGAAAGGCCATCCCCAATGCCGCCGGCTCGGCGGCGGCAGGCATGGCGGTCGTCGTTTGCATCACCCTCGCCGCCATGGCAATTACAAGGATCCGTCGTCGGCGTAGGCAGACTGCCGGGGAAAGCGAGAGCGGCGACGACGCGAGCGATGACGACGACTCGGTGGCGTCGCTGCCGACACTACCGCGCGAAGGCTTGTACATCTTCACAAAGGCGGAGCTAATGCAGGCGACGAACGGGTACGACAAGAAGTTCCTCCTCGGCACCGGCGGCGCCGGCAAGGTGTACCTCGGGCACCTTCCGTCTGGGCAGCGCGTGGCCATCAAGAAGATCTACCGCGCCAAGAAGGTGTCCGAGTTCTACGCGGAGGTGGCCGTGCTCGCCAAGCTCCGCCACCGCAACCTCACCACGCTCGTCGGCTACTGCCTCGGCGGCGGCGATCACGCGCTGGTCTAGCTACGAGTACATGGCCGGCGGAAACCTGTGGCACGCGCTGTTCCAGAGTGAGCTGCCGTGGCGGCGCCGCCTTGAGGTGGCCGTGGATGTCGCCGAGGGGCTCGCGTACCTGCACGGCTTCAGCGACGGCGCAGTCGTGCACCGCGACGTGAAGCCGACGAACGTCCTCCTGTCGGAGTCCGGCGCCGCTAAGCTGTCGGACTTCGGCGTGTCCCGGATCGTGCCGGAGGGCGGGACGCACGTGTCGACGGAGATCCGCGGCACGCGTGGGTACGTGGACCCGGAGAGCTTCAGCGCGGGTCACGTGTCGGAGACCGCCGACGTGTACAGCTTCGGCGTCGTGCTCCTGGAGCTCGCCACGGGGATGCGCGCCGTGGTGCCGACTCCGTCGGGGGGCGCGGAGTCCATCGTGCAGGCCGCGCACTGGGCCGTCACCGAGGCCGGCGGCGAGGCGGGGCCCGCCGCCGAGGCCATGGTGGACCGACGGCTCGGGCCGGCGTGGGACAGACCCACCGTGCTCGCCGTGTTCGCGCTGGCGTGCCGCTGCGTGCGCCCGTACAAGCACGATCGCCCGGAGATCGCCGAGGTGCTCGCCCTGCTCAAGGACATGCTCGCCGACTACAATGCTCGTCTCGTCAACGGCGATGTATTGTTGCCCGACGGGGAGAGTTCGGAGGTCACGGCCTCGTCTACGGCCGCGACGCCGGAGCCAGCGTCCATGCCGTCGACGTCGTCATCCACGGTTAACACTGAGGTGATGCCAACGCCACCGTCGCCGCAAGGCGTGGCGTAGCGTTGGCTGACAGAACCCCATTCGAACCCCTAGACTGTTTGGCGAGATTTATGATCAAGCGGTGATGTGTTTTGATTGTCAATGTTGACATATTGCACTCTGCGTTCGGGTTTTTGTGATTAATTGTGATGTGTTCTTTGTTTACACGAAAACTCAAAACAGAAGTCTTATTCAAGCACTGACAATGAATGTAATTGTATTCCAATTTTGATTAACTGTAAAATTTGGTTGATATTTAAATGAACATGCCAAAATACATTACTAGGTGCCAATTACTTGTATCAGAGATTCAGAATGCATCAATAATAAATAACAACTAAGTGAGCCGCTTAACTACTTTCGGTCACGCAAGAAAAATAGCAAAGACGGAAATGACCAAAATAAGAGAGAATTCCTTCTTTGACTAAAAAAAGGTGCCCTCTTCCATTCTTGGCCTGAAAAACATCTCACTTCCTTCTTTGGCCTCGAACTCAACTTTGCTTCCTTCTTTGGCCCTCTGTTGCCTTTTCCATCCATCCACCGTTAAACTCCCAGGGAATTGACACTGTTGCCCTTGAGGCCCCACCGCCCTCCCTCCGTTCTTCCTCGCGGCCAAGCAGCTCCAGCACGGCGACGGCTCCGGCCACCAGACATGCGTCGCGCCCGCCTGCACCACCTGCAGTGCTGTCGTGCCCGTGCAAACCTCCCGCGTCCACGCCGAGCAGTACCAAAGCCAGCGCCCGCGGTAGCGAGAGTCGGGACGGGCTCTGCACGGCTGGATGGGTGAGGAGGAGGTGGAGCAGGTTGGAAGAGAGCGGCATCGCGGGGTCTGGGCGGCGTGGCAGGCCGACGCGACTTGGCTGACTTCTGGGCCGAGCGCGAGCGCCCGGAGCGACTCCTACATGGCGGGCAACTAGAAGAGTGTGCCGCCGCGGAGGACGACAGGGAGGGAGAGTGGCGCCCAGCGCAGGTCCCCATGCGCCACCAAGCCCGAAGCCGACGGCTCCATGGCAGCGGCCAGCAGAGTGAGCGGGTTTGACTCCGCTTCATCTCGGCTGGCAGGTCCGGTGCCGCCGTGCTCGGGTCCGGCCATGGCGGAGACCAAGCGCGGGTCCAGTGGTGCGGCCAGTGAGCATGCTGGCGGCGGAGTCTCCGGTTGGTAGTCGCGATGCGCGTGAGCGCGGCATAGATCGCCACCCTCTTGCTCGGCCTCCTCTTTGATGGTGCCCCCTGGTGCCCAATGCCGTCCTGCACCGCTGCGCCGTCCGGGTCTAGACACGGGGCTACCGGCTGCAAAGATTGCGGTGGAGGTAGGGGAGGAGGGAGAGGGTGCAGGAGGCGGAGCGGGCGGCCGTTGCCAGTGGGGTAGGGTGGGGGACGATGCGGTGCCAGCAGCAGCAGCCGCCGAGGGAGGTGCGGCGGAGACATGAGAGAAAAGGAAGAAGGAAACAAAGAAGAAGGGTGGGGGCACACAGGGGCAAAATGGTCTTTTTGCATGGTTTTTAACAGTTCCTGGATGGGGAAGTTGGCGGAGACACGAGAGAAGAGGAAGAAGGAACGAAATCTGAACTCGGGGCCAAAGAAAGAACAAACAAGTTTCCAGGGTCAAGAAAGGAATCTGCAACTTTTTTTTGCCAAGGAAGGAATTCTCTCCCAAAATAAACTTGGTCGGTATCCTCAGTTCACAATAGTGAGTGAATTTACCATTGATCGTTGGTTCTATGGTAAGATCCAAGCGATCGATCTTTCTTTTATGGGCATCATCTTTGTCTCAATTTTTATTAACAGTGTGGCAGACAGCAAATTACAACAGCAGCATACAACACCAACAGAATCAAGTCCAAGACTTGCACACCCAAGCGAGAAGGCATGTCCCCAAGGCCTCATTTTTCAAAGACTTTTTTTGAACTGACTGCAAAGCAAGACATAAGCACATGGCAAATGTTTGTAAGCCAATTTCAAAACGAAAGAACCGCCGCCCGGACGTCCGAACGTAGGTAAAAAAATTGGACGCACTGTAGCCATCAGATTGAAGAACTGTAGCACTTGAAAAAAATATTGTAGCAAAAATCCCACCGGAACATCATACCATGTTGCACGCGACATAGACCCGCGCTTCGCAACATTTAAAATTAACATCCGCAACATAGATGAATTCAAGTGGAGATGGAGATGCGGTGGTGGTCAGGTGGATTGAGATAAGTCTGAATTCATGTTGGGGTCCATAGATGAATGGTTGGAGGAGGGATGCGGTGGAGGTAAAAGCACATGGGCCCGCATATGATATTTCACCCTCTGGTCGGACGCCCTATCGTTAGCATTTCCCATTTCAAAATTAATCAATTGTTTCAAAATTGATATAAAGATTCTCTGATTTTGCAATCCACTAGTAGCAATATTATATATTTAAGGGCATAAACAATGTCAAGGTGTGATCATGTTTAAGAGCTTTTGTTTAGGAACATCTAAAGGAAAACGTGAACCAGAACAGGGTGGCCTCAGAATGATTTTAAAAGTTTGTCCCTCTAATCCTTGGGACAACCTTACTTTACCAACTCCAGTTCGTTTGTTAGCCGTCCCCACTAGCCTCGATCTCCCTCATTCTGGCTGCACTGGAAGGGAATTTTTTTTAAACGACGAAAGGGATATAGAAGAACTAGGTGAATGCCCCGCGCGTTGCTGCGGAATATTTGCGTTGTTGATAGCTATGAATTTATGTGCATGATGTATATATGCATAAAATGGAAAATGTAGAAGACATTGGTGGATGAGAATATATGATGGAATCAAAGTCTATGAAACATTGGATGGCATGTCAATTTGATAAGTACGGAGTACTTGATCCAAAGATCAGTACTGCTACGTGATAGCAATTTTGTTAGTAGTAGGAAACAAATCGAAGCATGAATGTGTAGATGCTCTCTCGGGGAACATAAAAGGAAGCTAATAGGAAACACAAACTCAACCGAGGTTCTGCTCCGTCTGAAGCGCACAGAAGGAAGTTGGTAGTCAATCCAAACTCAACCGGATTACATTGCTTACAAATCTATGGAGCAAAAAAATAGAACACCGTGAGGATGGTAGACTGAATCAAATTTGCAACAAACAAACACTTTACATATCAATTTTTTTGAATGATGTTCACGGAATGAAATGTGCCAGCCTGATGAAATAAGCAATGGATAACAAATATACCAAAAATAATCTGAATGGTGAAGTGAAATGACCGTCTTGACAGTTGTCAACTTCCGTAGTTACAGCCAGCAGCAACCAGTGACGCCTGTGGATGATGCTTTGAGATAGGGAGTCCAGGGGATGAACATCAAGCACGACCGGACTGGGCTAGTATTACAACCTGCCGCTGCTGCCTCTCCTCCATACATCGCCGCATGCCAGCACGTCTGCTGCGCACTGCCGCCCACCTGCTGCTCCACGCGCCGCTCGCTTTGCTAATGCTGCCTGCCACGCATCACCCACCCTACCACTCCTTGCTGGACGCGCATACAGCCCTCCTGCAGCGCCACGCACCTGGACCTGCAGGCTGCGCCGCATATAGCTTGTCGCCCGCCCGTCGCGCCACCGCAAGCGTGTTGCTTAGGCGCTCCGCATGGCGCGGATCTGCGGTGGAGAAGCCATCGAACCTCAGAGAAGGCGGTGGTCTGTTATGGGGCAGCGTGCACCGTAGCGCGCAGAGAGGAAGTGTACCGGATTGCGGTTAGCCACCGCACCGCTGAAACAAACAGGGCCTACAAAGCATCAATAGACTGACCGCTCGACTGCTATTCCTAGCACGATGGAATACCAGTGGTGCGCCTCTTCGGCTAATGTGTGCGTAGGAGGTACGTCTGTTGGCCTGCTACTCAGTGATACGCAAATTGGGTGCTCCTGAGTAATTATCGATGATGTGGTAGTTTGAGAGTTGAGAGAAATTTACCCAGGATGTGTAGTGGATCTCACTTATGATGGATGATTACCCAGGATTTGTAGTGGATCTCACTTATGATGGATGATGATGTCAATGATGACGTCGATGACTGTGGTTTGAGAGAATGGTACTGATTATATAGTTTGAATAAGCAGGAATATCATCGGGTGGAATTGCATATTTATAATGCTATAATCGTTTCATCTCAAGCTTAATTGTTCATCAGCTCAAATTAATTCGCATATATGATTGGACTACGGCCGTATTCTCCAAAGAACCGGTGTCGGTGCGGAATGTAGTCCCGACACTAACTAGTAGTAAGCGCCAAGGTCTATCCCTCAATGGTCGATGCTAAGCAACCGGAGACACAATATTTATCCCGGTTCCGGCGGTGGGGCCGTACGTCCGATAGTGGTGTGCTCGGGGCACTATATTGCTCGGCAAGACCGGGGTGCCCGTAGTGGGGGCGGCTACAAGCAAGGCGGGGGAGGAGGCGTGGCCTCCAAGTCCCTGGTGGAGTGATCGGAATGAGTTCAGATGTTGTGGGAGAATTGTGGAATGTATGTGGTCTCGTGTCGTGTCTTGTCCCCTGCGGCGGGGGAGTTCACCTTCCTTTTATAGACCAAGGAGAGGGCGAATTACAAGCATGCTGCACTATTCAGCTACATGGGGAGGTATGGTGTGCAGCGCCGCAGAGTTGGCGGCCGCCTTGACGGTCCTCGCCACGATCTAATCACCATGGCGTATCTTGTACACGAACAGTGGCAGCTTCGAGGGTAGGGGCGCAGTGGTTGACCGTGGCATCCCCAGACGGGCTTGAGGAGGTTGTTGACGACGATCCGTACGGGATATAGTGGCAGGCGTGGTGGCGTCCCGTTCCTCACGGCGCCGGAGTGGTTGTAACGGTGCCGGCGTGGTGCCGCGAGCACGGGGGCGGCCGTACGGAACCTACGGTGGCGGGGATGGCGTCCCGCCGGCCTAGCGTCACGACCTGGCCCTGCAAGTTCACGAGAAAGTGGTTCGAGGGTGTGGCCGGCCCCCCTTCGAGGGCGCGGCGTGTTAGCCGTACGGGAGTAGGCGGTGCGGTGTCACGGGGCTGGCACCGGCCACGTCGCACAGTCCCCCACAGTGGTGGGGATGGGTTCCCCCTAGGGAGTTGGTGCAACAGGGCCGGGGCATGATTCCCAGGCGCATGATGGCGCCGCCCTACCGTGTCAGAGCATTAAATGCCCGTACCCGCGTGCGGGAACGGGCGTGCGGGGCGAGGAAGTCTCGAGCGAGGCGGAGGCGAACCCTCGAGCGGGCGGGGGGCGCGGAACCCCCGAGCGAGGTGGAACCCGCTCGAGGGAGGCGTGAACCCTCGAGCGAGGCGGAGCTTGCTCGAGGGGACCTTTGAGTGGGCCACTTTGGTGGGCCGCGGGGACCACCGCAGCGTGGGTCGTGCCCGAGTGTGTGCGCTTAAGTGAGATGCGTTTAGCTTTGGTTTTTTGCGGGTTTTAGCGGGGGTTTCCCCGGTTGTTTTAGGGGACCCTCGGGGCCGTCCCCGACGGTAGTCCCCGAGCATCCGCGGGTTTGCCGGCCGTGCTCCCGTAGATGCCGAAGCCTACCGATAGGACATCCTTCCCCCCCCCGGTTGCTAATGCTTTCCGTGGGGCCGCGTCGGCGGACCCGCGGGTCTAGCCCCGAAGCCTGCAGAGCGTGAGTGCTCCCGCGGGGGGTTTTACCGCGAAGTCCGGTCGGTGGGTGTGGTGCCTATCTCAACCGGCGTCGGCGATGTTCCGGCCGGCTTCGGTGACGCACGTGCAACGGCACTACTTGCGACCGGTGCAACCGAGGAGGTGTAGCCGTGCGTCGAGCCCCCGAGCCTGGGCCCATTCAATGCGATCGGGGTGAGCTCTCCGACTTGCTTTTAACGTGCCCTCACCGTCCCTCCGCGGGACGGAGGGTGAGGTTTCCGCAACCCCCATCAATCGGGTCGCGGATTGCGGATTCCTCATTGAGCTGTCAGTGGGTGGTTCGAGTGGACGCCCATGCCCTGTTCGATAAGGGTAGGCTGCGCGGTCCGGAGACGCGTCCATTAAAGCACTTGCGTGGGTTTGCTAGGTGGGGCTCGGTCCCATTCGCTAGGGACCGAGGGCGCGGAAGCTCTCCCTCGGTGGGATCCCCCCCCCGCTAGTCGCCCCCACCGGCTCTCGAACACGACATGTGGCGCACCCTCGAGACGGTGGGCTCGAGGAAAGGCTCGAATGCGCGTGCCCTCGTCGTCCCCGACTGCGGTGATCCGGGGGCGCCCGTTGGAACCCGTTGAAGGTCAGGCTCCGAACCTCTGATCAGTAGGGCCGTGCGGGGTGGCGGCTGGGCGCCCCCGTCTTTCGCATCCGCGGGTTTCGAGGGTCCCTGATCGTGTCAACCCTCGAACCGCTGATCGTAGGGTCGTCCGGGTGGCGGCTGGGCGCCCCCGTCTTTTGCATCCGCGGGTTTTGAGGGTCCATGGCCGTGCCGGCACTCGAGCCGCCGATCGCAGATTTTCGTGAATCGAGGGCGCCTGTAGCGCCCGTTTACTTTGAACGGGCTTCGAGGCCACCGGTCGATGTTTGCACCCGTCGAGGGTCGAGTTAATTTGAGCCAGGGGCTCGGGCCACTTCGAGGGTCTACCTTACTCGGAAGGGACGGGGCCATTAAATGCTCGCGGTCGTGACCGAAATCTCGCACCGCGGCGCGCCTTTTCGGGCGCCGCGCCCCCCGCGCGCGTAGTGGGAGGAGTGGGCGGGCGGATGTGACCGCCCGCCACGGCCCCCCGCTTACGCCGTGATGATGGCCTGCGAGCGGTTGCATGGCCGCCGTGGTCGTGGTGGGGCCCGTTGGTCGGCGAGGGAATATTCCACCGCAAGCACTGCGCGCGGGGCGTGCGATCCGGAGAGCACGCCCGCGGCCTATAAATCCAATGGAAGGGGAACGGGCGGTATTTGCCTTTGCGTTTAGCACTCGCCGTTCTTGCCTCTTGTGCTCTAGCCCCCGAGTCGCTCTCGCCATTGCACCTCTCTCCTCTTGGAGCTCTTCTTGTTCTTTGTCCTTCGCCCCTTCACGTGCTCGCATGGCGCCCCGGTCGCCTCTCGTCATCATCGACCCGTTGGCGTGGGAGCGCTCGACGGTGACGCGGCGGCCCCCCGAACCGGCCGGGTAACCGGTGGCCACCGGCGGCGAACGAGGATGGACGGCCGGCCGCATGGCTCGTGCCGTCGGAAAGGGACCGAGCGCCCAACCCTCCGAGCGGCTACATGGTCGGCTTCGTTCGCTTCCACGAGCGAGGCTTCATGGCGCCGGCGAGCCGTTTCATGCGGGTGCTCGCCACCACTACGGCGTGGAGCTCCACAACTTCGCGCCAAACGCGATCTCACGGCGGCCACATTTGTTGGCGTCTGTGAGGGCTTCTTGGGGATCCCAGTGAACTGGGATCTCTGGGTGCACCTCTTCCGCGCGGAGCTACACACGCCGGCGACGACGGAGACGAGGACCCGCCGTGCGGTGCGTGCCGGTGGCATGTCGCTCGCCGTGCGGACCCAGCGCAAGGACGACTACATCCCCTGCACGATGACGTCCAACAACGCGGACTGGGAGCGGGGATGGTTCTACCTCTGCAACGACGAGCCCGGCCTCCCCCCCCTACACCCGGCCCGGTGCTCGGGAGAGGCCCGCATCCCGGTACCACGGGGTGTCCCCCGTCCCGGCACCGAGCACGGTTGGAATCGCTCCCGGCCGCGCCGAGAAATCCGGCGGGCCGCGGGCTGAATGCGGAAGTCGTCCTCGCCCACCTCCACCATCGGCGGATCGTCCCCTTGGTGGAGAGGCCACTCCGCATCTTCGAGATGACCGAGGAGGCGGACCCGTCGCGTTGGCAAGGTCGCGGATGCTTGGCGAGCCCCCTTGTCCGCGGGACTACGCAGCCTACCCGGGCACGGCGCGCCATCGACCCCAACTCCGGGCGCTACAACGAAAACGCCCTGTGGGATCTTGAGATGCTGCCCACCGGCCCACTGGTGAGCGGAGTTCTTGATTTCGTTTTCAATTTTGCCAGTTCTCCGGGTTGTTGACGCACTTTAATGTTTCGCCTGCAGTTGGTGAGCGTGAGCGCCGCGAAGTCCGAGCCGCCCACCCCCCGCTCTCGCGCGCTCGCGCGCACGTCGCAGCGCGGCGAGAGCGGGAGCGAGTGGCTCACAGGAGGGAGCACGCGACGCGGCACAGGGTGCGTCGTGAGCGGAGGAACAAAGGAGTTCCGGCTGCGTGAGCAGCAGGGGCTCTCCTCGCCGGGGACCGAGGAGTACTCGTCATCGGACGAGGAGGAGGGAGAGAAGGAAGAGGTCAGGGGGCAGGCCCTCCCCGATAGGTGGGAGCTCGCACCCCCGTCCGCCGGAGCCGGCTCCCGGTGGCAAGAGCGGCATCGTCGGGGGCGGGCGCGGGGCGCCCGTCCCCGTGCAATCAGCAACGCAGGCGGCGCGGGCCGCGGAGGCACCGACGCGCGTCTCGGAGGCGTCGCGCGCGCGCGCGCGGAGGCGTTCGCGCGTGCGGTGGAGAGGGCCGGAGGTGCGGCGGCGGTCGCGCGGCCGCACCCGCATCGTCGGCGGAAACCTCGAGGAAGAGGAAGCACGCCTTCTACTCCTCGAGGTAAGGGATCGTCTTTCGAGGGGTCGCGTGCCCGTCGGGGCAGAATCCGACCGTTTGTTTGCGTCTCCGCAGGGTGGTGCCAACCATGCCTCCCCTCGCACCAGCCAAGGTGCTGAGGGCGGATGCGTCCGTCCCTACCCGGCAGCGTTCGTCAAGGGCGCCGCGGGCGGGGGGCGAGCGAGGCGGCGACGGCGAGCGCGAGTTCGCGGGCGCGGCCCGAAGCCTCGAGGTCACGCGCCGGCGGCCTCGCCCGCCGAGCCGCGGCCGGCGCTTGCCGAGGAGTGGCGGGCGCCGGTCGTGGAGGAGGCGCGGCGGACGACGGTCGCGGCGGCAGGCAAGGCGGAGGCGGGGGCACGGCCGGCGCCGTCGGTCGCGGCCGCATTGCCGGGAGGCGTCGCCATGGAGGGCCACCCGGCGCCCGCAATTATAGAGACACGGCCGTAGGCAACGGCCGCGGTGCCGCGGCGGGAGATCGCGGCCGCGGGGGCGCGGTCGGAGGTGGTGGTGGGGACGCAAAGAAGAGCCCGCGCTCGCCGGCGGCTCCCGAGCGGTGGTGTTGGAGATCCCGGATGACGCACTCCCCGCCGCCCGGGTGGGACCGGTGGGTGAACTCTGCCCGTGCCGTCCCCTGAGTCCCAGGTGGGGGCACCTGTGAGGCGGTGGGACGGCCACATGGTGGCAGGAGGCCAAGGGCACGGCGCCGAGGCTTCTTCTTCCCGCGCCGACCGCTCTGCTCCGGGAGAGGGGCGCGTCGACGAGTCGCCCTCCTTCGCTGACGCTCAAGAGGAGCAGCAGCTGTGGGGGAACTCCGTGACCATGGCGCCGCACTCAACCGGGCGTTGAACGAGGCGTTGCGGATCCACGGCGGCCGGCGTGGCGCGTCTTCCCGGTGAGGCACTCGTTGTCCCTTTTCTCCGACTTCTTCATCTTCGCGTTCGTTTCTTGCGGCGTGACGTTCCATCGGTTCGACTTTGTTGGCGGCGAAGCTCGAGCATCGCGCCCGCGACAAGTATGGCGCGTTCGACCGCATGAGTGCCGAGCTTCGCCATCTCCGGGAGCGGCCAGTGATGCCTTCGACGCGCTCGCGCACGCCTTGGGGACCCCGGACAGTGGGCTCGTCGTACGGCTGAGGCCCTACGCGACCAGCTCCAGGAGTGCGAAAGGCAGGCCACGACGCGCCCTTCCACCCTCGAACGGATTTGCACAGCCCTCATCGATCGGGATGAGGCGATGTAGCAAGCGCGGGGGGATCTGGAGAGGATGCGTACGGTGGCGTCCAACTGGGAGGCGGAGGTGAGCACCGTCCGGGCCGACAATCAGGAGCTCCGCTCGTGGCTCCGGGAGGCGCAGGCCCAGCAGAGCCAGGCCGAGGAGAGGGCGCGCACGGCTGAGCAGAAGGCCAAGGAGGCCGATGAGCTGAAGGCCACCCTCGACGCCAAGGTCGGCGCGCTCGCCATGGCGGAGGACCGCTTCGGCAAGAGTGCACCGCCCGCCGGGGGCGAGGGGCGGCTCCGGCGGGAGCGGACCGCTCTTGCTGACGCCCGGTCGGCGCTCGAGCGGGAGCGTACCGCTCGCGAGGCGGCGCGCGTCGGCCGGAGGAGCGGAACGCCGAGTTCTCGAAGCTCGAGGGAGAACGGTAGCTCTCGGCATCACGAGTGCGGATCGGGAGCGAGTCCCTCAAGGAGCGAGCGCCACCGTCGTCGGTCCGCACGCGGGCGGTCGAGGCCGAGCGCCACGCCCTCGAGGTGGAGAAGAAGCGAGGTTGAAGGTAGGTTGTTCGTTTTGTCTCTCGTTTCGCCGGTCTTTCCTTTGAGGGTTCGCTCCCCCTTCGATTTCTTTCGCCGGTAACGTTCGTGCTCGCGCACCGCGCCGGGACACGCGACCGACCGGGCCGAGGTGCTTCGCGGGCTTCCTACAACTCCTCCAAGTGGGAGCCGTTGGAGCTGCGTTCCGCGACCCTCGAGACCTGCCAGGCCGTGGAGGAGGGAGAGACGCGGTCGGAAGCTCGGCGGCTAGCCGCTCGCGCGCCCTCGGCGGGCATGTCTCCGGGAGCATGCGCCGCGCTGCGCACCTTGGCGTCCCGAAGGCTCTCGGAGTGGTGCGATCTCACTACGAGATCAACTTCAAAGCCGTGGCGAGAGGCTACATCGTCCCGAGGGCGTCGAGGATGAAGTGGCGATGGAGGGAGTGGACGCATTAGCCGCTAACGCCGCCGAGGCGCTCGCCGAAGCCTTCGAGGAGTTCTCCGTTTCCGGACGCCGCCGACGCCGATGCTCCTCGGGCCCGAAGATTACCGGGCGCTAGGCCCTTTTCTCGTTTGTGTGTTAGTGTATGGGCCACGTGGCGATGTAAATGAACAATCATTTTGTTTCAAACACTTGTGGGAGCAAATGATGTTTGTTATTTTTATGGCGCCGTTCGTTTCTTCCTTTGCCTGAGTAAATTCGAGTTAGGGGAGTTCGGTTCTCGCGAGCGACCCTGCCGGTCCGGAGGCGTGAGAGAAGGGCCGTATCCTCGTGGAGGCGTAGGCTATCTCTGGCTCGCGCATCCTTTCTGCTAGGCCGTCCACGCCCTGTCTGAACTTTGCTCGAGGCTAAGGTTGAGCCAAACTTTAGCGCGCGTGGGTTTTTTGCGAAAAAATGGGACCATTTTTTTGGGGGGGGGGGGGATGCCCCCCGTAGTAGCCCCCGAGGGTGACATGGGTTTCGGGGGGAAAGTCGAGTTGCCCTTTTTATTGAACCAAAGATCTTTGTTTACATGTTCGTTGCCAACTGGGGTGTTGGGCACGTAATTTTACAACAAAAGACTTGGAAATCCTAGCTAGGGGTAGAAGCGACGTAGCCGTTGGATGTTCCAAGCGTTGGTGAGTTCTTCGCCGTCCTCGTTGGCCAGCTTGTACGTGCCGGGCTTGAGCACCTTCACCACGACGCGGGGGTCCCTCCCACGGAGGGTGATAGCTTGTGGCGTCCTCGGTTGTCTTGACGTAGCCTTAGGACCAAATTCCCCTCGCTAAAGTCCCGCCGGAGTATCTTCCGTGCCTCGGTAGCGCCTTAGGGACCGCCGGTATCTTGCGGAGTCCATCAAGGCCACGAGGCGCGCTTCATCCAGCTGGTCCGGTGATTCCTCGTGGGCCCGCCGGTTGGTGTCCTCTTCATAGCCTTGCACCCGGGGTGACCCGTATTCTAAGTCCGTGGGGAGGACGGCCTCCGCGCCATAGACTAGAAAGAACGGGGTGAACCCGGTGGCTCGCTTGGGGTGGTCCTTAGGCTCCACACAACCGCAAGTAGTTCTCGAAGCCATTTCCGACCGGACTTGTTCAGCTGGTCGAAAATTCTGGGCTTGAGGCCTTGTAGGATCATGTCGTTGGCACGCTCTACTTGGCCGTTAGTCTGTGGGTGCGCCACGCTGCCCAATCCACACGGATGTGGAATTTATCGCAAAACTCCGGGAATTTCCCCGCCCGTGAACCGGGACCCGTTGTCGGTGATGATGTAATTGGGCACTCCAAAGCGATGGACGATGTCGGTGAAGAACGTCACCGCTTGCTCCGCCCGAGGTTCGTGATGGGGCGTATCTCCACCCATTTGGAAAATTTGTCAATAGCGACCAACGGGTGGGTGTAGCCCCCGGGCGCCTTTCGCAAGGGCCCGACGATGTCCAGCCCCCACACGGCGAAAGGCCATGTAATGGGGATGGTCCGCAGGACGTGCGCGGGGAGGTTGGATTTTCGGGCGTAGAATTGGCACCCCTCGCAGGTGCGTACGATCTCGCTGGCATCCGCGACCGCGGTGGGCCGTAAAAGCCTTAGCGGAACGCGTTGCCTACGAGGGTGCGGGGCGCGGCGTGGTGGCCGCAGATGCCCGCGTGAATGTCCCGGAGGAGCTCGCGCCCCTCGGGAATGGGCACGCATCGGCCGCAGATGCGGAGGCGGCGCGCTTGTACGGCTCGCCGTCGACGAGGGCGAAAGATTTGGCCATCCTGGCGATGCGCCTGGCCTCGGACCGGTCCGAGGGGAGTTCCCCCTCAACCCATCCGGGCGATGTATTTGTCGCGCCCGGTCCGCCTGCCGGGGAGCCGGCTCGACGTCCATAACTTCCGGCCTCGTTGGCGCCGTATCCCTCAAGGAGGGAGAGCACGTACGCCTCGTTCGAGGGGTCCTCGTCCATGGGCTCTGCGCTCGCTGGATTCGAGGGAGCCCCCGAGGGTTCGTGTGGTTCGTGTGGTGCGGCTCGAGGGTGACGGACGGTTGGGTGATATCTCGGGCGAAGACGTTCGGGGGGGACAAGTGATCCATCCCGATGCGATCTTGGCAAGCTCGTCCGCCTCCTCGTTGTACCGGCGGGGCACGTGATTGAGCTCGATGCCGTAGAACTTGTCCTCGAGGGCCCCGCACGGCTTTGCGGTATGCTTCCATCTTGTCATCGTGGCAACTCGCGTTTTTCATGACTTGGTCGATCACGAGCTGCGAATCTCCCCGCGAGGTCGAGGCGTTTGACACCTATCTCGATGGCGATCTTGAGGCCGCGGACCGGGGCCTCGTACTCGGCCATGTTGTTTGACGCAGGGAAATGGAGGCGTACTGCGTACCACATGTGCTCCCCGAGGGGTGACACGAAGAGCGAGGCCGCGCCCGCCCCTGTCTTCATCACCGAGCCATCGAAGTACGCAGTCCGGCCTCTGCCCGGATGCGCGTGGCGGCAACTGCGTGTCCGTCCACTCGGCAACGAAATCTGCCAAGATCTGGGACTTGATGGCCTTGCGCGGGGCGTAGGCGAGCGTTTCGCCCATTAGCTCCACCGACCACTTGGCGATCCTGCCTGCTGCGTCCGGATAGCGGATGATTTCTCCTAGTGGAAAGGAGGAAACCACCGTGATAGGGTGGGCCTCGAAGTAGTGGTGAAGCTTGTGCCGTGCGAGGACCACCGCGTAGAGCAGCTTCTGGACTTGAGGGTAGCGCGCCTTGGTGTCGGACAAGACCTCGCTGATGTAGTACACCGCCCGCCGAACCGGCAAGGTGTGCCCCTCCTCCGTGCGCTCTACCACGATCACGGCGCTGACCACCTGGGTAGTCGCAGCCACGTAGAGGTGCAGAGGTTCGCGCCGTCTCGCGGTGGTGTGAGGATTGGGGCGTGGGTCAAGGACGCCTTCAGCTTGTCAAGCGCCTCTTGGGCCTCGGCGGTCCAGGAGAAGCGCTCGTGCTTCTTGAGGAGGCGGTAGAGGGGCAGGCCTTTCTCGCAGCCGCGAGATGAAGCGGCTCAAGGCGGCAAGGCACCCCAGCACCTTTTGTACCCCTTTGAGGTCCCGAATCGGACCCATTCGCTCGAGGGCTGCAACCTTTTCGGGGTTGGCCTCGATGCCTCGCTGGGAGACTATGTATCCTAGAAGCATGCCCCGCGGCACGCCAAAGACACATTTTTCGGGGTTCAGTTTTACCCCGTTGGCCCGTAGGCAGCCGAACGCGATGCTGAGGTCGCCAACCAGGTCGTCCGCCTTCCTGGTTTTCACGACTATGTCGTCTATCTACGCCTTGACGGTCCCGCCGATGTGGTCTCGAAAACGTGCTTCATGCACCGTTGATACGTCGCACCCGCGTTCGGGAGGCCGAACGGCATCGTGACATAGCAATACATCCCGAACGGCGTGATGAATGAAGTCGCGAGCTGGTCGGACTCCTTCATTTTGATTTGGTGGTACCGGAATAGGCATCAAGGAAACAAAGTAGCTCACACACGGCTATCGAATCAACAATTTGATCGATATGTGGCAAAGGAAAAGGAACTTTTGGACATGCTTTATTAAGACCCGGTGTAGTCTACACACATCCGCCATTTCCCATTCTTTTTTCTTTACTAGTACAGGATTGGCTAGCCACGTAGGGTGGAACACTTCCTTGATGAACCCAGCCTCAAGGAGCTTCCGCAGCCTCCGCTCCGATCGCCCGCCGCCGCTCCTCGTCGAAGCGGCGGAGCCGTTGCTGCACGGCGCGGGAGTGAGGTAGGATATCAAGGGAATGCTCGGCGACCTCCCTCGGGATGCTTGGCATGTCCGAGGGACTCCACGCGAAGATGTCGGCGTTGGCGCGGAGGAAGTCGACGAGCACCGCTTCCTATTTCGGGTCGAGGGTAGAACTGACCCTCAACGCCTTGCCCTCGGGGGCAACGGGGTCGAGGGGCACTTCCTTGGTCTGCTCCGCGGCCTCGAAGTTGCCGGCGTGCTTGGTGGTGGAGTCGAGGTCCTCGTTGACCATCTTCTCCAAGTTGGTCACCAGCGCTTCATCCAGCGCCAGCGCTTCCGCGTGCTCTACGCATTCGACGTCGCAGTCGAAGGCGTGCTCGATGGACGAGCCCACGGTGATGACGTCGTTTGGTCCCGACATCTTCATCTTGAGGTAGGTGTAGTTGGGGACAGCCATAAACTTGGTGTAGCAGGGTCGCCCAAGAATAGCGTGATATGCGCCCCTGAACCTCACCACCTCGAAAGTGAGCATCTCCTTGCGGTAGTTGCTCGGAGTGCCGAACCAAACAGGCAGATCGATCTGCCCAAGGGGCTGGACGCGCTTGCCCGGCGCGACGCCATGGAGCGGCGTCGTGCTGGGGCGCAGCTGGTCCAACCCGATCCCCAGCAGGCGCAGCGTGTGCGCGTAGAGGATGTTGAGGCTGCTGCCCCCGTCCTTTAGGACCTTTGAGAACCGCGCGTTCCCAATGACCGGGTCGACCACCAGTGGGTACTGGCCCGGGTTGGGGATGCGGTTCGGGTGATCCTCGCGGCTGAAGATGATAGCATCCTCCGACCAGTCGAGGAAGGAGGGAGGTGCTTTCTCCGCGGCGAGAACTTCGTGCCGCTCCCGCTTGCGCTGGCGGCTCGACATGTCGACGGTTGGTCCCCCGAAGATGAGGAACACGTTCTCCACAGCGGGGAAGCCGCCGGCGTCACCATCACCCCCGTCCTTCTTGGCTTCGGCGTCCTTCGCGGCGGCGCGGCTATAGAACCGCTTGAGCAAGTCACATTCCTCGAGGGTGTGGTTCACCGGTGTCTTGTGGTAGGGACATGGCTTCTTCAGCATGTCGTCGAACACCCCCGGACCTCGAGGGGCCGGTCGAGGGCCCCGTCGAGCCGGGTCAACAGCAAGGGCCTCGGCGTCGTTGCCGTCGCGTCCCTGCTCGCGCGCCTCACGGCGCGGCTTCTTCCCCTTCTTGCCCCGCTTGTCCTTCCGGTGGAGCTCCTTGGACTTGCTGCCCTCCGCGGGCGCGTCGTCCGTGCGCTTGCCCTTCTTGCCGTCGAAGATCGCCCCCACCGCCTCTTCGCCTGAGGCAAAACTGGTGGCGATATCGAACAGTTCGTTCGAGTCGACCGGTGGGCTGCGCCCCAGTTCGCGCACGAGGTCCCTGCACGTGGTGCTCTTGAGGAAGGTGTGCACAATCTTGGATTGCGCCATGCTTGGGAGCTCCGTGCAGCGCTTGGAGAAGCACCGTATGAAGTCCCGGAGCGACTCGCCGGGCTTCTGGGTGCAGGAGCGCAAGTCCCAGGAGTTCCCCGTGGCGTGCCCTCGGGAAGTTGCCGACGAACGTGCGGACCAGGTCATCCCGGTTGTGGATCCGACCGGCGGCGGTGCTCGAGCCATGTCCGAGCCGAGTCGGTGAGGTGTAGGGGGAGGTTGCGGATGATGACCTCGTCCTCGGTGGCTCCGCCCACCGGCACGCTAGGCGGTAGTCGTTGAGCCACACGCGGGGATCCGTCTCCCCGTTGTACTTGACGATGGTCGTAGGCTGGCGGAAGCGCCGGGGAAGGGCCGAACACGCGGGTCCCCGGGGGCTCCGGCGTTGGCGAGCGGTCTTTATCGCTGTCGTAGCGTCCACCCCGTCGGGGGTGGTAGCCCGCTGCCGCCCGCGCCTCCGCTTTGCTTGTCCGCCGAGCGTTGATGACATTGCGGGCGTCGCCGTCCCATGCCTGCCCTCGTGTGTCGAGGAGTTGCTCCTTGGCCGGCGTGCACCCCAGGGTTGGCGGGGTGCTCCGTTGTTCTACCCGCATGTACCGAGGGTTCGGGCCCCCGCGCGCCCCCATCATCCCGCGCGTCCCCCCTGGCCGGCGGATGCGGGACGCCGAGCTCTCGGCCTGGCCGGACGGCCGCTTGCTCGATGAGCGCCTGCGCCCTCACGGTGCGGGTTCCGCGCCCTCGGGTGTCGAGGGGGCGGGCATGGCCCGCGGCGGCATTGTGGTGGCGATGAGCTTTTGGCTCGCTCGCGGAGGCGTATCTGGGTTGTCGACGTTGAAATCGGCGTTAATGCGGTCGCGGGCCCCGTATGCCCGGCTCCCGCATGCGTTCGCCGCGCGCAGAGGCTTCCCCCGCCATAGAGGCGCGCAGCAACCGCACCGTCCGATACTCCTCCGCCAGCTTGGCCTCGAGCTCGCGGGCTTGGGCCACCGCGCGTTGATGTCGGCCCCGTTGGGGGTGAGGGAGCAGGGCGCTTGGCCCCGCGGCCGGCGCGAAGCGGTCCCTAGAGCGAGGTGGAACCTCTCCATCGCCGGCGCCCGTTGCGCGGTGGAATTTGCCGGGTCGTTGGCGATGACGACGCGGCCTCCGCGCGGGGTCGTAGCTTCCGGCCCGGAGTCGTCGGGCGCAGGCCGAACCGGTGGTCCGTGGCGTCAAGAAATCGCCCCGAACATTACGGGGTCCAAGACGCCGCAGAAGTCCCATTCCGCGTGCCCGTGCAAGGCGGCGGGTGGCAACGCGTCGAGGGAGCCTAGGGATGACTCGTCGCCGGCGGAGGCGCTAGGGTCCCCGGCGACGTAAACGTGGCGGCCGTGGGGGGAACCCCCGCACATCGTGGTGCTAGAGTTGGCGTTGGCATTGGCGGTGTAGGCCGCCGTGGCGCCACGCGGACCGATGGGGAAGCGTGGCCGAGACCGAGCGCTCCCCCGCCGGGGGCGGCCGTCGTTGTGTTGATGGGCGCGCCGCGTTGTGAGGCGACGCGCTCGCGCGCGCCGTCGCTCGACCGCGCCCCGGCGCGAGCGCTAGCCGGAGCGGTGACGGCGCCGAGACGCCGACGAGCCCGCAACGTCCGTGCCGGCGGGCGCTTGCGTCGTGGCGACGCGTGCGGCGGCGACCGGGCGGACCGCCCTGGCGCCGCGCACGGAGTTCCTCACGGTTGGTGAGGCCCATCGTGTAGCCATTCCCCGTAGCCCGAAAGTTCGGGCCCCCGAACCAGATTTCGAACCCGGCGGGGGAGGGGGGTCCGAGCTGCCCATGGAGTAACGCGTGCCGCGGTACTCGGTGCGGATCACCATGGAGGGAGTTGATGGCGGATTGACCTTCGGCCGCTCGCGTGCCCCACGGTGGGCGCCAACCGCTCGGTGCGGAATGTAGTCCCGACACTAACTAGTAGTAAGCGCCAAGGTCTATCCCTCAATGGTCGATGCTAAGCAACCGGAGACACAAGATTTATCCCGGTTCCGGCCGTGGGGGCGTACGTCCGGCGGTGGTGTGCTCGGGGCACTATATTGCTCGGCACCGGGTGCCCGTAGTGGGGCGGCTACAAGCAAGGCGGGAGAGGAGGCGTGGCCTCCAAGTCCCCGGTGGAGTGATCGGTATGGGTTCGGATGTTGTGGAAGAATTGGGGAATGTGTGCGTGTTATGTCGTATCGTGTCTTGTCCCCTGCGGCGGGGGGAGTTCACCTTCCTTTTATAGGCCAAGGAGAGGGCGAATTACAAGCATGCCGCACTATTCGCCTACATGGGGAAGTATGGTGTGCGGCGCGCGAGTTGGAGGCCGCCTTGACGGTCCCTTGCCACGATCTAGCCATCATGGCATATCTTGTACCCGAACAGTGGCGGCTTCGAGGGTAGGGGCGCAGTGGTTGACCGTGGCGTCCTCGGACGGGCTTGAGGAGGTTGTTGACGACGATCCGTACGGGATACAGTGGCTGGCGTGGCGGCGTCCCGTTCCCGCGTGCCTCACGGCGCCGGAGTGGTTGTAGCAGTGCCCGGCGTGGTGCTGCAAGCACGGGGGGCGGCCGTACGGAACCTACGGTGGCGGGGATGGCGTCCCGCCGGCCTAGCGTCACGACCCGGCCCCGCAAGTTCACGAGAAAGTGGTTTGAGGGTGTGGCCGGCCCCCCTTCGAGGGCGCGGCATGTTAGCCGTACGGGAGTAGGCGGCGCGGTGTCACGAGGGTGGCACCGCCACGTCGCACGCTCCCCCACGGTGGCGGGGATGGGTTTCCCCCTAGGGAGTTGGTGCAACAGGGGCGGGCATGATTCCCGTGCGCATGATGGCGCTGCCCCCGCCGTGTCGAGCATTTAATGCCCGTACCCGCGTGCGGGAACGGGCGTGCGCGCGAGGAAGTCTCGAGCGAGGCGGAGGCAAACCCTCGAGCGAGGCGGAGCCCGCTCGAGGGGCCGTGAACCATCGAGCGAGGCGGAACCCGCTCGAGGGAGGCGTGAACCCTCGAGCGAGGCGGAGCTTGCTCGAGGGGGCCTTTGAGTGGGCCACTTTGGTGGGCCACGGGGACCACCGCAGCGTGGGCCGTGCCCCGTGTGTGCGCTTAAGTGAGATGCGTTTAGCTTTGGTTTTTTGCGGGTTTTAAGCGGGGTTTCCCCGGTTGTTTTAGGGGACCCTCGGGGTCGTCCCCGACAACCGGTCGACCGGTCACCCACACCGGCCTGACCAGTGCGCGCGAGGAGGTGCTGCAAGGAGCTTCTCCGCTGAGGGTCAATAATCTTGATTCCAAATCTTCCATCTTGAAAAAAATAAATGATGGGTGTAGTGTAGCAGCCCCCGAGCCATGAAATGATTAGATAATCAATCCAAGGGTCTTCACTATTCGCGAAAGCCATCATATGAATACTCTTGCAGCATGTAGCCCCCGAAATAGAGAGCCGTATGAGCCACGTCGAGTAGTTATTGGTGCGGAACCCTCGAGCTTGAAGTTATCCTCGAGTAGTAATTTGAGTGCAGCCCCGAGCTATAGAGATTCTGAGTAGTAATTTAGCATCGAGCCGTGGAGCTCGAGAAGTAGTCGTGCCGTCAGAGCGGACTTTAGATGCGACCGAAGTTGACTTTAGATGCCGGCAGAGTGGACTTTAGAATGCAACTTGAAAACTGAAGTCGACTTTAGATTGCTGCGTGGAGCGGACTTTGATATGCGACTTGAAAACCGAAGTCGACTTTGTGCCACGCGGAGTGGACTTTAGTGGCATTCAAAAATGATAACACGGGGCAAGACCTGCCAACCTATAAATATAAAGGGCCACGACCGATTGAGGGATCATAACACATCAAATATATCAATTACACTTTTATCTTTTCATCTTTCACTCCCTTTACTTTACTTTCCAACCTACCATGTTGTTCTTCTCTCATCTCCATGGCGTTTGAGGATGTTCTAGGTGTCCTGCCGACCCTAGAACAACCCAGTTGACGATCCTTACAACAAATATCCGACCGTCAAAACCTCGGGTTTGAGAGGAGTAAACAAGTTTCATGCACATTTTTGGTACTAATAAAGTTCCATGAGTTGTGTTGACATTTTTTGTAGGTACACAAATATGGGAATAAACAATGGAAAAATGAACCATAGAGGGGTGCACCAAAGCAACAAGCAGGACCGGCCGCGGCCTAGCTAGGCTTGGCCATACCAATGCGGCCACACCGGCCACGGCCCGACCGCGGCTAGGCCGGGGCCGGCCACGCTCGCCACGGCCGCCACACTTGGCCGTGGCTAGGCCCGACCGCACCTCTAGGTGCGCCCGCACCTACCAAAGTTGGAAGCACTTGGATCAAAAGGCTAAGGTTGGAAGCACTTGGATCGATGGACCCACACTTAACCGCCACAACCGTCATTCCAAGACCAATTAAGCGTCACCAAGCAAAGGTGGTCCATCCCACGACTTAGAGGTGGGCCGGCCGCACCTAGAGGGTCGGCCGCACCTCCCAACTGCCATAGCGGCCAAAACCGATCCTCAACCGCCTCAGAGCAAGGATCGGGAGCGTCCAAGTCAAGAGGCGGTGGATCATAGGGCCGGCCGAACCCCTTGATCCGGGCGTACCTATGAAAATGGGCCCACGCCCTCAACCAACCTCACTTACCTATAAAAGGAGCCTCACACCTGCTGGATCACGCACACCGCACAGGAGCATCTCATTTCCACTCTTTCGTTCACTTAGAGTAGGATTAGTGTAGCTTGGGAGTTAGAGTCGAGTCGAGCAAGTCTCGGGGCTCCGAAGGAGTCTTCTTCAGAGTTCCGGTATTGCTCTTGTATCCTTTCTTTGTTTAGACTCAAGTACAATTCAAGTTATCTTTCTATCTTACTTTTCAAGTCAATACATTGAAGGACCGATACGGCAAACCAGAGAGGGGGAGTGAATGGGAGCTGATAAAAATTCTTCTCGAAGGAGATGGAGGCTCTAACAAGATGAACACGGCTTCCAACACACATCTCCGACTCACTACCCAAGTTGGCCAAGACCACACAGCCACTGGAGTGCTACTGGCCCTAGGAACCAACAACCAACCTCACCGACCCGAGAACGCAGCGGAACACAAACCTCGAGCCTTACTGACCTACACCGATCAGGCCGGTGAGCATCACCGGCCGGGGACCGGTCCCCGCCGGTGAAACCCGGCGACTTCCACGAACAGCCCTTACACCGGTCGGTAGCGGTGTAGCACACCGGTCGACCGGTCCAAGACGAGAAAGCCCCAAAACACCAAACGGGCCTACCAAGCTCCAAAACGACCCAAACTCAACATAGCGAGCAACACGGGACAATAGCGAACTCACCCAAACATTCACCCGAGCAAAAACCCAACTAGGGTCTTCACCGGTCAAACCGGGAGAGGCACCGGTCAGACCGGTGTGTCCTGGGCTCTCGGGATGAACAGCACCCACGGGTCAACTCCCCCAAATCCAACTCCTGATCTCCCGAATCGTTCCAAGAATTTGCACAAGACTTTGGGGATACTAGGAACACCTCATGGGGAGTCCATAGCCAAGTTATTGTCCACCAAAACTCGCCAAATCAAGAGGAATCGAAGAAATCCTGCCAAGAACTCCTCTAACCCTAGAACACCGAAAACCCCAAAATCGAGCCCCATTGCTCACAGATTTGGGAGGGGAATCAAAAGGAAAAGAACCACAAAGGGTTCATGCATACACCCCCACCAAATCCCCAAGAGAAAAGTCCCGAAATCGCTCCAAGAAAATCGCCAAGAAAGGGCTCCGAAAATCACCATAAAGAATGAACGGGAACAACACATCCAAACCTTGAGGAACCACGCTGAATCATCTATACATCACAAAGAGGTTCATACAAGGTCTAGCTTGCCGCCCGATCATCCTTCCCTCTCACAAGACCTCATAATGAAGCTCTCAAGCTAGTCCTATAGAAATCCTAGGGAAAATGGGAAGGGAAAATAGGAAAACCAATTGAGCTAGGGTTCCAAGAGATGGCTGCCATCCTCTCACCTCTTGGGTTATATGGGGGCAACCAAAAGTCTAAAATGCCCTTACTAGCTAATTAGGGATACATGCCCCTCGAGGGAGAAATCGGAAATCTTTGTCATCACTCTTTTGGACGGATGCCCGGTGACCGCAAACATGCTTAGCTTTGACGCAAGCCTTGCGATCCCGACGCGTGTCCTCCGCTTCGAAGTCTTCGAACCGCGTCGTCGCACACCGGTCGGGACCGATGCTCCTCACCGGTCGACCGGGTACCCACCGGGCCGGGCCGGTCCGGAGCTCGCTGCAGCTTCTTCGCTCTTGGCTTTGTGGATCAACCAAGGAACCTAGTGGTTTTCTCGGTGAACCACCGAAACCCCCGCGAACTCGGTGTAGCCTCCGCCAATCGCCACTCATGACTCGCTCCCATGTAGTCCCGGCTCGACCTTGGTTTTGAGGCTCAACCAAGAAACCGTCCATGACTTCATCTTGCTTGTTCATGCCACCATGCGGCCCGCACTTGACTCTCGCTAGCCACCGGTCCCTCGAACGAAGCCTACTTGTCTTCTCCACACATGGAGGCCTCACCGTGACGACCTTTTGCGCTTGTTCATCACCCGCACCAACACAAGTCAAGCCGCAAGCCGCACCTCGCAATACTTATCCAAGAATTAGTCCGGACAACGTTGTCAATCACTCATCACACCAGGAAGCGACCATCCACCGGTCCTCGAACCACACATGGTCCTCATGCATTCAGCTTTTACATAGCTACTAAAATCTTTATTCTTGGTTTAGACTAAAGTTAGTTTAGTCTTGGTTAGCATAGCTCTCTTGAACCCTATAGTGTTGTGGTCGTTCTTCTCTTGATCTCCGGTGTTTCACCAGAGAGAAAGACCTTCCTTCGTGAATTCTGGGGAAAGGTTCTTTGGTTCGTTTTGAGCATGGTGCTCGGAGCCTTCCTTAGTCTTAGATTGGTGTCCCGCGCAACAGAATAGTTGTGGTACCCTAAGGAGGCGATAGCTCCGGAGGGGCTCTGTAGTCCACCACGTTAGTTCGGGGCGGTAGGATTCAGCGTTTTGTCATCCTCCCTTCTCATCCCTGTCTGAGGGTGTGGCTTTGCATGCCCCTGCAACACTAGAAGAGCTTGTCGAGTTAGCTTACCTTGGTTATCCTTTGCTTTGGCCCTTTGCCTAGAGTTGACAAAAATAGATAGAACGTGTTAGGATCTTTTCTTGTCTCGTTGTCCTCCCAACTCACTATCCTCTCTAGTCTTTTACCTAGATCTCCTAGTGTGTGTCAATTTATCCCCGAATATCTTTATTCGTTATCCCTCGCTATAGCTCTTTACCAAGCCTTGGTCTTTCTCCACCGTTTACTCGATCATATTTGTCGTCGTGCCTCCCACCGGAAAATATAAATCGACAACCCGAATACCACCGGGTGAAGTGCTACAACGGTAATCCGTGTGCTTGCGAACCTTTCTGTGATCGTGTGTTTTACCCCAGACGTCCCCTAGTCCCGTTACTAGAGGTGTGAACCCAGTGGTGACGCTTGTAGGCGCCAATGAGCATTTCTGTCACCGTTGTTATTTGTACCATCTTAGTGGTGAGGCTAAGGGACGTCAACAAGCATTTCTGGCGCTGTTGCCGAGGAGGCAATAGGCATAAGATATCATTTAGACATCGTGGTAAAATTATCAAGGTTCGGTGAACCGCTATTTTAAGCGGGTTTACCCTTGCTCTACTCTCGTTTACGCAGAGTAGTGCATGACCGGTTTCGACCTACCGTCCAACTTTAACGATAATCCGGAGTCACTTGTGAGGAGAGTGCGACCCCGTGTCATCATTCCTCAGAAGTTTCTCTCGACCAAGAGATGAACACCGTCAATCCCGTAGACAACACCTCGTCAGCACCAATGGCCGAGAGGACTATCCGTGCTCCATCCAACACAAATGTCCCAACCGAACCAATCACAACGGTGGGAGACGGAAACTTTGAACTCAAGCCGGCATTGATCAACATGGTGCAAGCCAATCCGTTCTCCAACAAGCCAAATGAGGATGCCAATGCACATCTCCAACACTTTTTGGAGGTGTGTAGGACTTTCACTATCCGTGGAGTTACGGATGATGCCATCCGTCTTCGCCTATTTCCATTCTCATTGCTCGGGAAGGCGAATCAATGGTTTTATGCAGAGCGAGATGCCATAAACACATGGGATAAGTGTTCAAAGGCATTTCTCGCAAAATTCTTCCTGGTGGGAAAAACCAATGCCCTCCGCGCAAGAATTTCGGGTTTTCGACGACGAGTGATGAGAGCATCCCAGAAGCATGGGAACGCTTTCAGGAGTACATCACCGCGTGCCCACACCATGGCATGCAAGGGTGGTTCTTAATTCAGACCTTCTATCATGGGCTCAAGCGTGCGACCCGTGAGCACCTAAATGCAGCTGCTCGAGGAGCCTTCTTCTTGCTACAAGTACCAGCTGCTAAGGAATTAATCGAGAAGATGGTAGCAAATAAAGGTTGGGATGGAGATTGTCACCAACCCCGTACTTGTGGTGTACATGATCGCTGCTAAGATGGACCTCCTCATGAAGAAATTGGAGGCATCGACCAACATGGAAACCGCCAAGATCAGGGATGCACACATGACGTGCGAGGTTTGCGGTAATGTCGGTCATTCGGGTTATGATTGCCTCGAAACAAGGGAAGAAGCCAGCTTCATCAACAGTGGCAACAACAATGGGTTCCGCAACAACAACTACAACAATCAAGGGTGAAACTCGAGGCCCAACTTCCCATTCAACAACCAAAATGGAGGTAACTATTCTAACTCTTTCAATAATCTGCCTTCCATTAAAGATCTTGTCTTTGGCCAAGCTAGAATTAATGAGAGTTTAAACAAGAAGCTAGCCGCCGATGAGAAAGTTCTTGAAAATCTTAACTCCACCATAGAATCTTTCACCTCTGCCATGAAGAATCAGCTTAGCTTTAATAAAATGATCGAAACTCAACTAGCTCAACTTGCTGCTTCTTTTCCTTCTTCTGAGTCGGGTGGAATCCCGGGGCAACCCGAGCCTACCCAAGAACATGTTAGCGCCATATCCACCGGATGGGGTAAGCCATCTAGGAGGACATATGCACCTAACCATGTAGGGAAGCCAATACATCAAATCCAAGACCCATGGGACGAATCACCCGTCTTGCACAAGAAAGACAATGGGTATCCGGGCATCACATGCACAATCTACTACCAAGAGATCAAGAATGCTCTTTGCAACCTTGGAGCAAGTGTCAACCTCATGACCAAAGCCATGTTTGCAGAGTTAGGATATCCGGCTATCTCTCCGACAACGATGACAATCCAACTAGCCGATTCATCGATCAAATATCCAGAGGGCATAGTAGAAAGTCTCTTGGTGAATGCCAGAGGCTCGTATGTCTTTGCGGATTTTTCGTGGTCCTCGACACACAAGAAGGAATTCCGCTCATTCTCGGGCGACCATTCCTAAGAGATGTCAATGCAAGGATTGATGTCGGAGCCGGGAAGATCCATTTCCGCATAGGGCGAAGGAACATGACATTCAAATTCCAAGCAAATGAAGAGCAATGTTACCTAGTGCAAGAAGAGGAAGCTAGAGGGTGGAAGGAGCCACGACCTCAACATAAGAAGGGTGAGGTGGCCCCGACCAAACCCAAGGTGAAATCATTCAACGGGCGCCACCAACCCAAGAAGTCGAAGCCAATCAACAAATCTAAGGGGGAAAGGAAGATGGAAATCAAGAACACCCCCGCCAAAGCTTCACTGACTTCATCGCCACCAAAGAGAAAAAGAAGGTGTGGCGAGTAAATAGAGCATCGTCTGAGTCTTCTAGTACGGGACCAGACGAGCCCAAGATTAATTGAATAACCGGAGGAGTCCTGCTCACGGACTCTAAATGACGAGCCCTCACCGAGAGGTAAACCGGTAATTATCTCATATTTCCCTTTCAATCATTTTATTTCGTGCATCAATCATGTTTAGATTCCAAATTTGTTTTCATCATTGCATTTAGTAAATAAACAAGGCATAGAAAAGCAGTTTTGGATATTTTTGGTGATACGGCTGAACCTAGAGGTACGGCCGTACCTCCCCTCGACAAAATTTTTGTGCAGAGTGTTTACAGGAGGGAACACGAGTGCCCGGGAAAAATTTAGTAGGGCCGGCCATACCAAGTGATACGTCCACACCTATGATTTTCCACAGATCCATCAAGACAACCACTACAAGTGTCCAGGTGCTCGTCCCATCACCAAAATGAAGACAGGCCGACCAGAGAGCCAAAATTTAGCTTGGGGAGACCCCATGTTCAATCAAGGAAGGTATGTCAGTCCAAACTACTCTTTTACATCTTGTTTATCTCTTTTGAATAAAAGGAAAATGTTTTCTTCAACCTTGTGCTTGAAATCTTGTCTATACCCTCACTTTGGAAATGATGAAGGGTTGCTAAGTTAAAACTTTGGAAGAATCTAGTGCATATCTTTGTGCTCTATGCCTTTTTGAACTTGTTGGTATATTTTGAGAATAAAGGCCTGAAATAAAACTTTGTGGGAAGCAAATGCTTATGACCAAATCTAGGTTGTTGACTAGTATGATATGGTGCGACAATGTTGATCTGCTCTATCTCAAAGTATGGTGAAATCTCGTTTGATTTCTTTGTGAAAATAAAACAAAGTAAGTTCCTCGATGGTCATAGTACCTACCAAAGCCATATGTCGATATCAATGTTCAAACCTTATACATATGCTTGCTTGTGACCCATTGAGTTTTGCCAAATTGTTGTGACCCTTGGTAAAATCTTTTCATGCTTCCATGATCGAGATCACGTACACCCACATATACATGCTAACTCCTACACCGGGAGTTACGCAAAACATGCCATCCATCCACCAAAAATAAATACTCCAAAGTTCAAAGAGATTTCTCTTCTTGTAATCTTGCAAAAGGAGAGAGGGGTCATAGAAAAAAAGAGAATATGCTTGAGAAGCATAGAAAAAATGTGCTCCAATCAAAGAGCATAAGAAAAAAGAGTAAAGCATGACCCCCTCCAAAATAAAAGCAAGAGGAGAATCTCTAAGCAATGAGTGTTTAGAAAAGCAAACAAAAATATTCCACACACTTGCACATCTCGATCATGTTGCATGACTAGTTTCCTCTTGGATCTGGTCTTTGGCTCAACAATATCATGTGGCACAAGTAAGCCTCATACTTATCCTACCCAAAGCTCCACAAACAAGCCATAGAAGTAGGAAGTAGATGCTCGCTTAAAGCCTTTAGTGAGGTAACAAATACCACTTGAGCGATCGAGGGAACCACCCGAGGAATCATGTCTTTCTAAGCAAAATTTTCAAAACCTCTGAGATAGGATCCAGAAAGGAAGAAGAGTAAGAGATGCAAAGTCAAAACTCGTTCTACTTTTCAACCTTCGAAGGCAAGGTGGAAAGCTAAAAGCCCCATAGGTAAAGTAAGGCTAAGTTTCACTGTTACCAACCTTTTCAAATTTGCAAGAAGAGCATGGAGTTTGTGCGCAGGTACTTGCCGAGTGATAACATCTTGCAACCCCTGATCCACCGAGGCCAAGTCTAGGCTTTGCTCTAGGACGAGCAAACGTTTAGCTTGGGGGAGTTTGTTGACGGTCCATACAACAAAGATCCGACTGTAAAAACCTCGTGTTTGAGAGGAGTAAACAACAAGTTTCATGCACATTTTTGGTAATAATAAAGTTCCACGAGTTGTGTTGGCATTTTTTTGTAGGTACACAAATATAGGAATAACAATGGACAAATGAACCATAGAGGGGTGCACCAAAGCAACAGTGTAGGACCGGCCGCACTCGGCCGGTCCGGCCGCACCACGGCCGGGCACGGCCGCGGCCTAGCCGGGCTCGGTCGCACCACGGCCGGCCACGGTGGCCGGAGCCGGCCGCGGCCCGAGCCGTGGCCGGCCCCCAGCCGGCCACAGCCGGCCACACTTGGCCAGGGCTAGGCCCGGCCGCACCTCTAGGTGCGCCCACACCTCTAGGTGCGCCCGCACCTATCAAATGCCACGTCTCGGGTCCGCGACACCAACAATCCCATGAACAAGTATTGGATGGACGAGAGACGTCGATTCTATGTCGGCTGGATCAAAAGGCTAAGGTTGGAAGCACTTGGATCGATGAACCCACACTTAACCGCCAGAACTGTTATTCCAAGACCTATCCTGAGCGTCACCAAGCGAAGGCGGTTCATTCCACGACTTAGAGGTGGGCCGGCCGCACCTCTCAACCGCCATACCGGTCAAAACCGGCGCAAGGAACCAACCCTCAACCGCCTCAGGAGCAAGGATCAGGAGCGTCGAAGTCAAGAGGCGGTGGATCATAGGGCCAGCCGCACCCTTGATCCGGCCGCACCTATGAAAATGGGCCCACGCCCTCAACCGACCTCACTTACCTATAAAAGGAGCCTTACACCCGCTGGATCACACACACTGCGCAGAAGCATCTCATTTTCATTCTTTAGTTCACTTAGAGTAGGATTAGTGTAGATTGGGAGTTAGAGTCAAGTCGAGCAACTCTCGGGGTTCCGGAGGAGTCTTCTTCAGAGTTCTGGTATTGCTCTTGTATCCTTTCTTTGTTTAGACCCAAGTACAATTCAAGTTATCTTTCTATCTTACTTTTCAAGTCAATACATTCAGCTTTTACTTAGCTACTAGAAGCTTTATTCTTGGTTTAGACTAAAGTTAGTTTAGTCTTGGTTAGCATAGCTCTCTTGAACCCTATAGTGTTGTGGTCATTCTTCGCTTGATCTTCGTTGTTTCACCGGAGAGAGAGACCTTCCTTCGTGAATTTCGGGGAAAGGTTCTTTGGTTCGTTGTGAGCACGGTGCTCAGAGCCTACCTTAGTCTTGGATTGGTGTCCCGCGCAACGGAATAGTTGTGGTACCCTAAGGAGGTGACAGCTCCGGACGGGCTCTGTAATCCACCACGTTAGTTCGGGTCGGTAGGATTCAGTGCTTCGTCATCCTCCCTTCTCATCCCTATCTTAGGCTGCGGCTCTGCATGCCTCTGCAACACTAGAAGAGCTTGTTGAGTTTGAGGACCATGTGTGGTTCGAGGACCGGTGGATGGTCGCTTCCTTGTGTGATGAGTGATTGACAATGTTGTGTGGACCGATTCTTGGCTAAGTATTGCGAGGTGCGAGGTTGCGGCTTGACCGGTGTTGGTGCGGGTGAAGAACAAGCGCGAAAGGTCGCCGTCGGTGAGGCCTCCGGTGTGGAGAAGACAAGTAGGCTTCGTTCGAGGGACTCGGTGGCCGGCGGGGTCAAGTGCGGGCCGCATGGTGGCATGAACGAAGCAAGATGAAGTCATGGACGGTTTCTTGGTAGAGCCTCAAAACCATGGTCGAGCCGGACTACGTGGGAGCCGAGTCATGAGTGGAGATTGGCGGAGGCTACACCGAGTTTGCGGGGTTTCTAGTGGTTCACCGTAAAACCACCGGGTTCCTTGGTTGATCCACAAAGCCAAGACCGAAGAACCGAAGACGATGCTTTGCGGCGGTGCCGGACCGATCCGGCCGGGTGGGTACCGGTCGGACCGGGAGGAGCACCGGTCTCACCGGTGTGCGATGACGCGATCCGGAATCTTCGAAGCGAGGGACACGCGTCGGGATCGCAAGGCTTGCGTCGAGGCTAAGCGGGGTTGCGGTCGCCGGGCATCCGTCCGATGGAGAAAGCTTGTAGACTTCGAAAACCGCCCTTGAGGGGCTTGTATCCTTAGTTATTAGGAAAGGGTATTTTAGACTTTCGGTTGCCTCCATATAACCCTTGAGGTGAGAGGATGGCAACCAACCTCTTAGAACCCTAGTTCATTTGCTTTCCTATTTTCTCTTCCTATTTTCTTAGGATTTCCATAGGACTAGCTTGAGAGCTTCATGGTGAGATATTGTGAGAGCGTTGGATGATCGGGTGGCAAGCTAGACCTTGTATGAACCTTTGTGGCATGTATAGATGATTCGACATGGTTCCTCAAGGCCTTGTTGTGTGGTTCTTGGTTGTTCTTGGTGGTGATTTTCGGAGCCCTTTCTTGGTGTTTTTCTTGGGTTGTTTTCGGAACCTTTCTCTTGGGGATTTGATGGGGGAAATTTGTGGGAACCCTTCGTGGTTCTTTGGGCTGTGATTCCCCTCTTAAATCCTTGAGTAAAGGGGCTCGATTTTGGGGTTTTCCGAGTTCTAGGGTTAGAGGTGTTCTTGGCGGGATTTTTTCGATTCCTCCTTTTTGGACAAGTTTTGGTGGGATTAAACTTGGCTATGGACTCCTCATGAGGTGTTCCTATTATCCCCAAAGTCTTGTTCAAGTCCGTGGAGCGATTCGGGAGATCGAAGTTTGGATTTGGGGGAGTTGACCCACGGGTCTTTGTTCATACCGAGCCGCCCGGAGCTACACCGGTCCGACCGGTGCAACCCTTGGTGGGTTTCTACTCGGGTGAACGTCCGGGTGTGTTCGCCGTTGTCTGTGTTGCGGTTGTTTCGAGTTTGGGTCGGTTTGGAGGTCGGTAGGCTTTGTTTGGTGATGTGGGGGCTTTCGAGGCTTGGACCGGTCCGACCGGTGTGTTGCACCGGCCGACCGGTGTGTAGCCACTTAGTGGAAGTTGTCAATTCTCACCGGCGGGGACCGGTCGATCGGTGGTGCTCACCGGTCGACCGGTGTTGGTCGATGGACTCGAGGTTTGGTGTTCCGCTGCGTTCTCGGGTCGGAAGGTTGTGTGTTGGTTCCTAGGTCCGGTGGCTACGTGGGCTTGGCCAACTTGGGTAGTGAGTCGGAGACTTGTGTTGGAAGTCGTGTTCATCTTGTTGGAGTTTCCATCTCCTTCGAGAAAAATTTTTATCGGCTCCCATTCACTCCCCCCCTCTCTGGTTCACCGTATCGGTCCTTCAAGTGGTATCAGAGCCGGTTCGGGTCTTTATTGACTATAACCAGTCTAAGATCCAAGGATGGCGTACCAGGAATGGGGTTCGGGTCCTCCACACTTCGATGGCAAGAACTACCAGATGTGGAGTAAGCGGATGGCTGCGTTTCTCCGAGGAAAGGGTCAGATCCTTTGGGATGTCACGGTGGACACAGGCTATGTCCAGCCGATGAACTTTCTTGCTCCAGGATCGAGGGACATGTTCGACGCCAACAATAAGGCGGTCGACTACTTGTTTCGTGCTTTGTGTCAGCCTGAGTTCGATCGGGTGCACACCGAGCACTTGGCTTGTAGAATTTGGACGGTGTTGAAGGAGTCTCATGTTGGGAATGCCTAGGTTCGGACACGGATTTATGCGACCTACCTTGGAGAGAGTACGAGAACTTCACTCATCTCCCCGGTGAGTCCATCGATGCCTTGTTTCAGAGGTTCATGGTGGTTGTGAACAACATGAGGGCCAATGTGGACGTGCTCCCGTACGATGATCATGATAGAGCTGTCAAGCTCTTACACTCTTTGGATCGTACAATATGGGGCGGAAAGTTCGAGGCCATTGTGGAGTCGGAGAAGTATGACACTCGACGGTAAACGAGTTGTTCTCGAAGCTCAAGTCGGCCGAGGTGGATGGGGGCATGACCGCCAAGCTCGAGGGTCCGACCGATTCCCATAGTCTTGCCCTCGTTGGTGGTTCGAAGGAAAGACTAACACTAACCCATCCACCAGGATGTTCTCTTTGTCCTCTTGATGTCTATGCCGGATGAGAAGTTCGATGTGCTTGGAGAGGACGACACGGCGCTTCGACGAGGCGGTTCGAGAGGCCGCACGAGAACCGAGTGAACATGCGGAGGAACACGAGGACATGCTTCCGGTGCGGCAAGCCGGAACACTTCGTCGCCGACCGCCGGAGAAGGTTGAGAACAAGGACGGCTACAAGCACAAGTCGAGGATGGATAGTAAGTACCGGTCGAGGGGTGACCACAAGACAAAACACAAGAACAAGCACAAGGACGAGTGACGATCGAGGAAGAAGGAGAGCCGAGGCAAGGCCCGAACGATGGTTGGAGCGAGCGACGTTGACTCCGGTTCCGCGTACTCCACCTCAAGCTCGAGCGGCGGTGAAGATGAAGGTGATCGTTGCAAGAGCGAGAAGTCGTCCAAGAACCCGAGCGGGGTACCGAGCCGCTTCGCTAGAGACGGCTTCGCACCATGGTGTTGAGCTCCGGCAGGCAAGTAGAGCACACGGAGCGACTCGGACTCGATTCCGACGACGAGGTGTGTGATGAACTTCCTTTCTTGCACCAGGAGAATGAGAGGCTTGGCTTTTTGCTTGATAACCATGATGACATGCTTAGAGAGGTTAAGAAAATGAGAAAGGAGCTTAGGGCTTCACTCGAGGATGCTAAGACTAGAGTGGTGCGACGATGAAAATCCGTCAACCTACCCATGAGTTTACCTTCGGTGTTGGCACGAGTTTTATACCTTATCCATTGGTACTAACCCCCGTGGTATAACAAGTTCACATGTGCATGTCGCTTTTGGAGTTTAGTGTTTATGCAGGGTTTTAGCGTTGAATGCAAGACTTTCGGGATAAGTTCATCAAGCACCTCATGACAAGACCATGAAGCCCCGTACAAGTCATGCAACAAAGCAAACTTAACTCCAAGAAGCCAGGGACTTCATCCGAGAAGACGACAGACTCCGAGGACCTGACCAGAAAAGTGCTGAATCTTGCAAGACAAGGAGTTGAGTCCAATTCGGAGAGAAACTGATGACATGGACCTACATGCAGAAGGGGGAAACATCCAGGAAGCAAGGGAACCAACGTAGAGCAAAGGAGCCCTCGAGCCGGGCCTAGATGGGCCCGGGCCGGCCGGCCCATTCCGGTCGGCCCGTGCCCATCCGGGGCCCATTTGCCCCCCTCCTTTGCCCTAGCCACCAATCGGGCTATTTATAGCCCCCCGACCGAGAGCCACGGGGAGAAGAATTCGTCATCGGCCGCCGAGGAGCAAAGAAGAGAGGGACACCATCTCGGAGAGGAGAGGGTCGAGCTAGGCCGACTAGGGTTTCCCTAGCCGACGTGGGAACCTTGCATGGAAGACCACGTCGGAGTTCCCGAGCTAGAAGCAAGATCAAGGAAGGATCCGGTGGTGATCTTGTGTATGTATCATTGCCATAGTTGAATTATCAAGTTGAATCTATTCTTAGCGATCAAGTGTTTCCTCGAAGATTTCGTTTTTCGATCGGCTTTGCTTATTCCAATTCTATTCGCGCGATAGATTACATAGGGTGTTCTTGTAGCCGCGGTGGCTAGAGGTACACGCCGGATCTTCCGAAAGAATCTCGACTTGTCTTTTGACTCGCCCTAAGCTCCCCGCATGAATAGGGATACGTTGTGACGAACGGGGGTTCCGAAAGGCGGATGTTTTCGGATTTGGACGGGAAACCACGATTTAAAGACGCTTCTTATAAGATTCGATTTGCTACTTCTTCTCTTGCTTGGAACTTCAACAAAAGGCTTACCCCGATCCCTCTAGATCGGTTTATCTACCCAATCTTACTTTGTTTTCTCCGGTCTTTAGTAGATTAGATTTATCTTTGTTTTGTGCTCTTATCTAGATGAATTAGGGTTTCTCTTTTACCAAAGATTGAAGTTATTTGGCTTTACGAGATCAACTCTTGCGTCACACATTTGTTCCACGGATTCGATACCTTGGGTTCACCACTCGAGGGAAGAAGGGTCCCTTGACTACGACGGGAGACTTGTCCGCTTGCAAGTCACAAACGAACTTTGATACAATTATTAACCGTCAACAAGCCCCTTTTTCCGGCGCATTGCCGGGGAACAAGTGATCAAGATTTGGTTTTTTATTGCCTTTTTGTAATTTTCAGTTTTCTTTTTGTTTTTCTTTTTGCATCTACTAAACTTTGATCATCCTCAAAATACATCTAATCTAGTTTGTCTAACCCTAGTTTTCATAGATTTATTTTTACTTTCTAGTTTTTGCATACTTTGTTTATTGCTAACCCTAACCGGAGATGGTTGGCTACCTCCGCAAGAAACCCAAACTTTTTTTTGTGGATCCGGGAAAACTTTACGGGCAAAGGAGACGTGCAACACAAGCTAAAGGGTTGGAAACCCTAGATTCAAAAGCCGAAGTTGAAGGACTGCTGGAATCTCCAAGGGAATCACCACCTCCTAGTCCAAAGGGAGATCAACCTAAACCGACATCATTGATCTACCTATCATAAACCTTCAAGACGCCGGAAGGCCGTTCAAGATCAAGGTCTCAACTATCCGCATGACGATTGCGGGAGCTTTGGAGCGTTTCAATGAATACATATGAGCTGGATTCCTTGAGTGGCAAATCGGTTTACTTAAGAGGAGGATGGAGAAGATGGAGATAGAGAAAGAAGCTCAACACCTAAAGGCTGCCAAGGAAAGATCCACATGCGAGGATTGAAGTGTTCATCGTGATGAAGATGCTAGAGACGCAAGTGGGACAACTTGCGGCGCCCGATGGGTAACAAAGAAGAATATCCGAGACAACTCCAAGGTCCCAAGACGGCATAGGCTACTCAAACTCATTCGGGAGAGAAGGATCACAACCGAAGGACCGGAGATCGAGATCTTGAGCCACTACATGAAGGAAGTTGTTGCATCCGTCAAGACCAAAAGACAAAGCCGACCCTGAAGACCAAAAAATTGACTAAGCCGAAGAAGAAGCCCGTGCCCAAGATGGTGCGGAAGTGAGTACCCAAGGTTGCAACGCCCGCAAAGAGCGTTGATCCGAGCTAATCAAGTGAAGAAGTCTAGCCATGGACTATAAACGAAGCGCTAGGCGGGGAGGCAACCCGTTTCGTCGAGTCAAGAATAAGCTACGGGAGGACAACCCGATTCCGGGTTTTTCGAGTATTTTTAATAATTTAGTTTTTGAGTTTTATTACGCAAAGACATTAGACTTAGAAGTGGTTGAACAATATTAGAGACATAATTCTTGATTGAATGTTTGCTTTATCATAAACCCTTTGCATGAGCCCTCCTATGTGCTTGTTTGTTCTTTTCTTTTCGAGAAACCTCAACCAAATAATTTCAGAACCTAACTCAACCTTTCAACGTCATTATGGTGCTGAGGTTGACTTATTTTTCATGCTAAAACCACACGAGTAGAGCCACGACTTATATCTATGTGTTAATAAAAAAATTCAGCACGTGGTAGAATTCGCGTGAACCTAGAAATCAAAACTTTTGGTTGGTTTTAAAAATCTATATCCTTGGTTTCTCTAGGATTAGAATTTTTCTAAGCCTATTCTAATTTTGTTTTATTCAAAATCTTTCTTATTTAGCCAAAATTAGAACCTAAACCTATGCCCCCATGATCAAGCGGGAAAAAGTCTGCTCTCAACCGATGAAGGCAAACTATACCGGTGAGACCGAAATCGACGTATTTGAAAAATATTTTCGACTTACATTTGCTTTTAATGGTTTAAAAACTTCTCTAAAATTGTGTTTGAGCTCTTGCATGGCTCTGAAAAATATTTTAAATTTCGAATTAGAGGAGTGCTTAACCTTAAACACACCTTAATGGAGGCAATCTAGTTTGAATTAATCATGCATGCACCATTGGATTCCCTTTCATCAACTTTCACCAATTCCACATGCAAAGGACAAGCATGGTGGGCAGCAAGCATCAACTTTGCAGGAATTTCATGGTGGCATGTGAAGCAAGTGGAGCTAGGGAGCATGGACATGACCCAAAGCATGAAGCATCAAGTGGAAGGACCAATAATGCAAGAAAAGGAGTGGACGAGAGCGTTTGGGCGGTGCAACTCGTGGAGCACGCGGGCGGGGAAAGTTGCGGAGGCGAAATGATCGTCTTTGGAAGAAAGACGAGGCGGGGAGGTGCACCGAGGACCCCAGGCCGGCCGGCCTCACCTACATAAGGAGCCCCCCGGCTCCCGTTTTCTGCAGGCAAGCTTCCCTCTCCTTCCTTTGTTTGTGTGTTCAAGTTTGTGTGCTCAAAACCTCCGTAGACATAGCCAACCTTCCCAAGCTTGATAGCTCAAGAAAAAATCCACATCCTTAATCCACTCAAAGTCCACATCCGAATCAAAGAGTTTAAGTGCCTAGTTACCGGTTGCAACCCGGAGTTTTAGTTGCGAAAAGAGTGTAGCAACCATGTGGAAGAAAAAACCACAAGTCTCTTCTCCAAGAAGAAGAGTTCGTCGTCGTCCAAGCCGTCATCAACCACGTCTTCGAGAAGGCACTCGGTTTCCGAGTCTCCCGAGCATGGAGACGGATACGGCACCACCGAGGAGGAACGATGCTCTCCTCCTTGGTGGTATGAGGGCTGCAAGAAGCACGTCCATGAGGTTTACCGAACCTCGTGGGCACACGGAGGAGCAGCTGCGCCACCACGACGATCGACCCGTTCAACCGCGCCACCTCCTTACACCCCGACATACTCTTCGTACGGCTTCATCATCTTGTCGTCGTCGGAGGAGGAGAGACTCTCTAATCTTGAGAAGAGGCTTGTGCCCAACGTCAAGTTCGACGACCAAGCACTCTACACCTTGGGTTTTGGCACCGACATATACTATATGTTGGGGCACCTTGGATGGGTGCGGTTCTCCAACGGAGTATCGATGGACACCCACTTGGGGTTCGCCTTGGAAATTTTAATGACTATTGCACCTATCCTGGATGATGGGGTGCAAAGCTTGTCATTCCGTTTGGAGGGAGTCCAACAAGTGGTTCCCTACGAGCACGTTAGGGAGCCGCTTGGATTCCACAAGGGAGCTCCGGAGAAAGTTGACGTGCCACCCGCATGTTAGCGGCATTTTGGAATATGATCTCCGGAGAAGGCCATCAACAACGCAATTGCATCCACAATCCCATTATCCGGATATTTCACTCTTGGATGTGCAAGAGGGTATTGGGGGAGGATGAAGGAGACGAAGGTGACCGACACGGAGTTGAATTGGCTATACTCGGCTTTAATTACCCGGCGGCCAATAGACCCCTCTTACCTCATGATCAACCGTCGGTGTTGTGAAGCAACATCGGGGGCGGGTAATATTGGTTCGGGGTGCTACCTCTCCATGTTGGCCTTCTCCTTACGGCCGGGGATCGCAAGAAACCCCGACCATCTTTTGCGTGGTACCTCTCTCGGCATTGAGTATTTGCTGCAAGGCAAATACATTAGTGGAGATGAGAGAGGAGGTTATCGGCCGGCCATAGTGAACCTACCCCTTCCTAATGAGAGGCTTAGGCTTTTCACCAAAGGGAGAGAAGATTGGTTGGAAGAGTGACTCCTTGTCGCTGCAAGGAAGAACAAAAGAGGAAGAATCGTAGAGGAGGGAACATCCTCCGCACAAGCGAGTGGAGCACAACCCAATGTGCAACCATTCGGCGGGATCCCTCCTCCGCCAAGTTATTACGGAGGGCCACAAGAGCAAGCATGGGGGGGGGTGGTGCACCGGTACCCCCACCAAATTATGTGGTGCCCAACGCTAACTTCGCGGAGCCCTACGCACATCATCCCCAACCACAACAAAGCATGGCCATAATTGGAGGGTATGCTGCAAGAAACGCCCAAAACATCGCAGCCATCCAAGCTAACGCAGCTCAACTTGGTGAAGGTAATGCAAATATTGCCTTTGAGCTTGGACGCCTTCACCTTGTGGAGCCAAATCAATTCGTCGGAGGAAATGTCCAATCATATTATGAGCAAGGGTATTATTATCAAGATCATCAACATCAACCACCGGCGGAGGACTAGAAGATTTAGGAACTTTAGTTTCCTTTTCTTTCTTTTTCTCTCGTAATTTTCAGCTTTTGCTTATGTGTGTTTGCGTAGTATTTTCTGTTTTTATTTAAATTTCAGCAAGCATGTTTTCAGTTTGTATTTCAACTTGATGTCATCATTAATAAAGACACCACCTTGATTATATCATTGGAAAAAGAAGTACAAAATTCGTGCCATGATGATATATGATTATAATTGCAGCTTTGTTCATCTTTGTAATTGATCTATGCATGTTTAAGCTAGTGCTCTCTTAAAAATACAAATCTGAATTTATTTAAATACTAGCTTAATTTTCAGCGGAGGTTGTGATTAAAATAAAGACCCATAGTGTTTTATGTGCTCTCAAGTTATGAATAGATTAAAGATGTCTTTTATGCTCAAAAATATCGCTAACCTTGTCACAAATATCACTTGTGTGTTGCTCAACCTATCCAAAGCCTTATATATATTTGAGTGCATAAACCTTAGTGTACAAGATTTATTTTTGAGTGAGTTATTGCAGGCCATGATTTCTCTGGCCCGAGACTAAGAAGTTGGTCATTCCGTTTTTGTGTATCTATCTTTTTGCTAGCCTTTTATCCGTGCATTGTGTATCCCCGCATTGGAGATCTCACAAACTTCGCCGGATATCCACCCTTAAACCAAATATCATCTTTTGTGATTACCTCCTTGACCACAACCTATCGTTGAGAATGGATCATCAATTCAAGGAAGATCGCAAGACGGTGCCGACATTGAAGATTTCAAGTATCTCTCCAAGGAAAAATATTTCCGGTACCTTCCTTATTTTTCGCCTCTTTGCTCGAGGACGAGCAACGTCTAAGCATGGGGGAGGAGGTAGGTACGGTGCAGTTTTAGAGTTCAAAGGGGAGTATTTTTTTAAAAAAATGATGATTGAAAAAAAAATTCGGCGATATACGTGACTTCCAAGGTGAAGGTATCACAAGAAGAAAGAAAAAAATATATATAATGAATGAAAGAAAGAAGAAAGAAAAGAATGAGAAATATGAGAAAGAGAAAAAAAATATGCGTAAAGTGAACTCCCCGGTTCTCTAAGAGTGCATTCAAGGCTTCAAGTTTAAAAGATCCATTCTCATTTTCCAACCATGTGCGATCCGATAACGAGGACTTCCTTTGTGCCTCGGGATCACTCTTTGCCATTTGCACATGTCCACTCATCTAAAGTGTGTGTATTTTTCTCTTTCCCCTCCTTGATTTAACATTATTTTCCAATGACCTTTTTGACGAGTCTCGGTAAGACCATGAGAAGCTTGTCTTGTTTTGACAACACCTCATTTATAAAATCTTGTTAGGACTAAACTTTCCCGCAGCTCCATATAAAGCCTACCACACATATATGTTATGAGAGGGAAAGGAGTAGAATATATAGGCTAGAGAGACAAGCGAGATGAGAGTTCATGAGCAATATGCAAGATGATTTAAATTTGTGAGCTTGGTTTAGTTTTTTCTTTATCTCGTTTTTTATTTCAAAAATTCTGAGATCTATTTAAACTTTGTGAGCATGTTAATACTTGTGGGATAAGCTTAATAAGAATCTACCCTCCGTAGAGATGAAGGCTAGTACATTATGGAACTTTAACGAATTAAAACTTTGAGAGCATTATGTTTTCTCATGTATGATCAAGTGCAAGGTTTAAACATTGTTTGGCAATGATGATATCCATCGAAGGCTTACTCGAGGACGAGCAAGGTTTAAGCATGGGGGAGATGTTGACGGTGAAAATCCGTCAACCTAGCCATGAGTTTACCTTCGGTGTTGGCACGAGTTTTATACCTTATCCATTGGTACTAACCCCCGTGGTATAACAAGTTCACGTGTGCATGTCGGTTTTGGAGTTTAGTGTTTATGCAGGGTTTTAGTGTTGAATGCAAGACTTTCGGGATAAGTTCATCAAGCACCTCATGACAAGACCTTGAAGCCCCGTACAAGTCATGCAACAAAGCAAACTTAACACCAAGAAGCCGGGGACTTCATCCGAGAAGACGACGGACTCCGAGGACCCGACCGTAAAAAGTGCCGAATCTTGCAAGACAAGGAGTTGAGTCCAATTCGGAGAGAAACCGACGACATGGACCTACATGCGAAGGGGGAAACATCCGGAAGCAAGGGAACCAACGTAGAGCAAAGGAGCCCTCGGGGCCGGGCCTAGATGGGCCCGGGCCGCCGGCCCCGATCCGGTCGGCCCGTGCCCATCTAGGGCCCATTTGCCCCCTCCTTTGCCCTAGCCGCCAATCGGGCTATTTATAGCCCCCCGACCGAGAGCCACGGGGAGAAGATTTCGTCATCGGCCGCCGAGGAGCAAAGAAGAGAGGGACACCATCTCGGAGAGGAGAGGGTCGAGCTAGGCGACTAGGGTTTCCCTAGCCGACATGGGAACCTTGCATGGAAGACCACGTCGGAGTTCCCGGAGCTAGAAGCAAGATCAAGGAAGGATCCCGGTGGTGATCTTGTGTATGTATCATTGTCATTGTTGAATTATCAAGTTGAATCTATTCTTAGCGATCAAGTGTTTCCTCGAAGATTTCGTTTTTCGATCGGCTTTGCTTATTCCAATTCTATTCGCGCGATAGATTACATAGGGTGTTCTTGTAGCCGCGGTGGCTAGAGGTACACGCCGGATCTTCCGAAAGAATCTCGACTTGTCTTTTGACTCGCCCTAAGCTCCCTGCATGAATAGGGATACGTTGTGACAGAACGGGGTTCCGAAAGGCGGATGTTTTCGGATTTGGACGGGAAACCACGATTTAAAGACGCTTCTTATAAGATTCGATTTGCTACTTCTTCTCTTGCTTGGAACTTCAACAAAAGGCTTACCCCGATCCCTCTAGATCGGTTTATCTACCCAATCTTACTTTGTTTTCTCCGGTCTTTAGTAGATTAGATTTATCTTTGTTTTGTGCTCTTATCTAGATGAATTAGGGTTTCTCTTTTATCAAAGATTGAGGTTATTTGGCTTTACTAGATCAACTCTTGCGTCACACATTTGTTCCACGGATTCGATACCTTGGGTTCACCACTAGAGGGAAGAAGGGTCCCTTGACTACGACGGGAGACTTGTTCGCTTGCAAGTCACAAACGAACTTTGATACAATTATTAACCGTCAACAAGTGGGTGAGCTAGAAACACAGGTTCTAGATAGCAAGCTTGAGATTGACTCCCTTAAGGCTAGCCCTCGTTGTTTCGGATGAGGTTGATCGTGCCGATTGCTCCATCTTTCTTGCCGATCTTGCTTTGTTCAAGGAGAAGCATGCCTCCAAGTGTGAGGAACTAGATGTGCTTAGGGTTGAAGTGGCCAAGCTTAAATCTAGACCTGCTTTGCTAGGTGCTTGCACTTCTTGCCCTGTTTTGCATGCTAAGATTGATGAGATGCATGCTTACACTAGTTATCTTGAGGCTAAGCCGAAAGAACCCATTCCTACATCATCTCTACCTGTGAAATGCATGCTTTGAAGAATTTGGAACTTTTACATTATGTTGATCGTTTGCAGGATGAGAATGATGAGTTGAGAAAGTTGATGGGTTGGTTGTCTAGTCATGAGCCTCAGTTGAGGATGATGATTGAGGCATTTAAGAGGCAAGATGGTGAGAGACTTGGGGCAAACAAGGTTGGTGAGGGAAGTGGAGAGAAAATCCCAGAGCCACCAAAAAATCACCACAAAAATGATTTCCCTCCTAAACCTAACCATCTTAGGAACCGACTAGACACAACCCCAGCTCCACCCGTGTTTCCTACACCAACAAATGATCTCCAAAAGCCTATCAAGTTTGTGAGCACTTCGGGGAAAGTGTTCTTTGGGAAAGAAAGTGAGAAGGCTAGTGAGGAGAAACCGGTGGAGAAGTTGAGTGGAGAGAAACCAAGTGAGCAGCCACAGCCCAAGCCTAAGCCTAAGCTTGTGAGGTTTCATTGTGGCTATTGTGGGAGAGATGGCCATAAGGATGAGTTTTGCTTCAAGAGGAAGCGAGAGGAGAGAATGGCGAAGGAGTGGGCTAACAAGGACAAGTACCACCCTTCCGATGGTGTACTTGAGCCTCGTGTGCAGATGCCCGGGGCCAAGGCGAGTGTGAGGACAAGGTGCGGGCTTGGAGAGAGCGGAAGGCTGTTGGAGGTGCTGGCGCCAGGCTACACCGGTCGGACCGGTGTGGGGCACCGGTCGGACTGTGCGAGCCCGGACGAGCGGCGGTTTGGGTTTTCGTGCTCGTACGGTGCGAGGGTTGTTTCCGGAGGTCATCGTTCGGTGGTTGGGCGGGAGAGTTTGCGGTGGTCAAGTTGCTAGGCATTCTCACCCTCAAGTTCACTACGGGGATGGGAGGAGTCGTAGCTTTGAGAAGGAGAGGAGGGACGGTCCACGGGCTTTCTTTCGTGGTTTTGGTCCTCCTCCAGGCAGAGAGGGGTGGTTCCCTCAGGGTGGTTACCGTGGTGGTGTTCGTGGAGGTAGCTTTGGTAGGAGAGATGGTTTGGTTTGTGCTAACCCCACTTTCGAGCAAATGGCTCGGCACTGGTTTTACTCTTTTGGTACTAACCCCAGTGCTGAGTCGTTTGTTCGCTCACGTGCTCGTTTTTGAATTTCAAGTGGGAGACTTAAAGAACATTTGGTTGATTGACTCGGTTGCTCAAGGCATATGACCGGGAGACAGGGGGTGGTTCTCAAGTCTCGTCCTAGTGGTGACAAGGAGGTACATCACTTTTGGGGACAATGGGCGTGGGTGTGTCCTTTCGGAAGGTGAGATTAAAGTGAGTGACAAGATCACTCTCGGGCATGTTGCTCTTGTTCAATCGCTTGGGTACAATTTGCTTTCTCGTGTCCCGGCTCGTTGGATGAGGGCTTTGAGGTGTTGTTTCGGCCGGGTGGTTCTCGGATTTTGGACTCTCGAGGGGACCTTGTCCGTATGGTCGTTCCCGAGGGTCGGGTGTTTCGTGCCGATTTGTCTCGGTCTTAGGGCGTGGAGCGTTGTTTCTTGGCCGGTTCTTCGAGTGAGTTGTGGAAGTGGCATAGGAAGTTGGGTCACTTGAGCTTTCATCTTTTGTCTCGCTTGAGTAAACTCAATTTGGTCCGAGGATTGCCACGGTTGAGGCTTAAGAAAGAGTTGGTTTGTGCGCCGTGTAAGCATGACAAAATGGTAGCCTCTTCTCACCCGCCTCTCACCGATGTGATGACTGAGCGTCCATGCGAGCTGCTCCATATGGACCTTGTTGGCCCAGCTCGTGTGCGATCTGCGGGTGGGAAGTGGTATGTCCTTGTTGTGGTGGACGACTACTCTCGGTATGCGTGGGTGTTATTTCTCGAGGATAAGGGGGAGACGTTTGGTTTTGTTCGAGATCTAGTCTTGAGGTTGAGGAACGAGAGGCACGGAGATGCCATACGAGCAATCCGCAGTGACAATGGCTCGGAATTCAGAAACTCTCGTTTTGAAACCTTTTGCCATGACTTGGGTCTTGAGCACCAGTTTTCGAGTCTGTATACACCTCCCCAGAATGGTGTTGTGGAAAGGAAGAACAGGACCTTGTGCGAGATGGCTCGGACGATGCTTGATGAGCATAGGACTCCGAGAAGGTATTGGGCTGAGGCGGTGAATACCGCGTGCTATGTGTCGAACAGGATCTACCTCAGAGTGCACAAGAAGAAAACATGCTATGAGTTGATGCATGGTCGCACACCCAAGGTGAGTCACTTCCATGTCTTTGGTTGCAAATTCTTTATTCTGAAGAAAGGGAAGAAGTTGGATAAGTTTGAGGCTAGGTCTGTCGATGGTATTTTCTTTGGTTATGCATCTCATTATAGAGCATATCGTGTGCTCAATCTTGAAACTAACCAAACAAAGTGGAGACTTGCGAGGTAACCTTCAACGAGACACAGCCATGTAGTCGGCTTGTCTTTGAGTGTGCGGATGATGATGAGCTTGGCGAGGAGATCTTTCGGGAGGAGGAGCATGAACATGGAGACGATGAAGATGGCGGTGTGGCGCCCCCGCCGAACATGTACCCACTACTTCGACTACGGTGGTGGACGGACCCTCTCCTACACCTACGACGACAAATCAAGATCGAGAAGAAGGCGTTGTTGAGGGGGAGGTAGCATCGAGGCGAGAACCTCCCCGGTGAGTACAAGTGGACCACCCGGCTTCGAGGATCATCGGCGACTTGAATGAACGCACTACACGGTCGAGGGTTCGGAACAATTCTCATTTCGCTCATGCTGCATTTGTTGCTACTTTTGAGCCCAAAGACATTGGACATGCACTATCTGATCACAATTGGGTTAATTCAATGCATGAGGAGTTGGAGAACTTTGAGAGGAATCGGTTTGGTAGTTGGTTGACCCTCCCCCCGGGGTGTAAGTCGATTGGTATGAAGTGGGTGTGGAAGAACAAAGAGGGAGAGGAAGGTGAGGTTGTGAGAAACAAGTCGAGGCTTGTTGCTCAAGGGTTCAGTCAGAAGGAGGGGATCGACTACGAGGAGACCTTTGCTCTCGTAGCCCGTTTGGAGGCGATTAGGATCCTTCTAGCCTTTTCTGTGGCTAAAGGGTTCAAGTTGCACCAAATGGATGTGAAGAGTGCTTTCCTGAATGGTGTGTTGGAGGAAGAAGTGTATGTGAGGCAACCTCCGGGGTTTGAGAGTGAGAAGTACCCCCACCGGGTGTACAAGTTGAGGAAGGCGTTGTATGGGTTGAAGCAGGCGCCTAGAGCTTGGTATGGCAGGTTGAGGGGTTCTTGTTTGAGAGAGGTTTTGAGATGGGGAAGGTCGATCAGACCTTGTTTCTACTAAGGCAGGGCAGAGATATCCTGATTGTGCAGGTGTACGTGGATGATATTGTCTTTGGTGGCTCGTCTAACTCTCTTGTTGCAAGGTTTGCGAGAGGATATGAGTAGGGAATTTGAGATGAGCATGATGGGCGAGTTGCGCTTCTTCCTTGGCTACAAATCAAACAATCAAAGGAGGGAACATTTGTGCACCAAGCTAAGTACACCAAGGACATTGTGCGGAAGTTCAAGATGGAGGATTCCAAGGCTATGACGACGCCCATGAGTATGACGACGGCTCTTGCTTTGCGGACGAGGAAGGTGAACATGTGGACCGGAAGGAGTACCGAAGCATGATCGGGTCACTCCTCTACTTGACGGCGACGAGGCCGGACATCCGCCTCTCGGTATGTCCGTACGCTCGTTTTCAAGCATCTCCGAGGACTTCGCATCGGCAAGCGGTGAAGCGAATTTTCGTGTACTTGCGTCACACTCCCGACTTCGGCCTTTGGTACTCCGTGTCCTCTTCTTTTGCGCTTCATGGCTTTTCGGACGCGGATTTTGCCGGTGTCGGTTGGATAGGAAGTCCACTTCGGGACTTGCCGCTTTTTGGGTTCTTCTTTGGTGTCTTGGTCTTCCCGCAAACAATCGAGTGTTCCTCAATCCACTACCGAGGCCGAGTACGTTGCCGCCGCTATTTATTTTTCTCGGCTCCTTTGGATTTCATACACCATGAGTGACTTTGGTGAGGAGTATACCCATGTCCCACTTCAATGTGACAGCACCGGTGCCATAAGCGTTGCAAAGAACCCAATGCTCCATTCCAAAACCAAGCACATAGAAGTGAGGTATCATTTTCTGAGAGACAACGTCGAGAAAGGAAAGATAGCTTTGATCCATGTACCCACACATGACCAACTAGCCGATATTTTCACCAAACCCCTAGATCAAGCAACTTTCACTCGTTTGCGGGGGGAGATTGGTGTGTGTTTGATTTCTTGAGTTGGGTGTGTGGGAGCTCCTTTGTAGCATATGTATAGTTTCCTTTGTGCATTTCTTGCATTTGGCATGGCATATGTAACATGATGTATAGGCATTCTTGTATCTTAGATTGCATGCATTTTGTATTATATGCATTGGATAGGAAAAGCTTCTCCTATATACATTGTTCACCATGGAATGCTATGTATGTCTTTGTGAGCTTGTTTGGTATGCTATGGTTAGTTTGGCTTAGCTCTTGATGATCTTGATGAATAATCCATGGTTGATGGCTATGTTTTTGAAAAATGTCACATATATGCTCTCTCATGCGTAAATGCCTTTATATGATCTTGACATGTTTTAGTGGCTTTGCTATGCTTAATTTGTGGTTGGATAGCTAGTTTATTGATCATATGGGGCCAAAGGCTCATTTGCCATCATGAATGTTTAGCCCTCTTGCTTTATCTTATGGAGGGGCATAAGTTCCTTTTTGTCGCAAAGACATTTCATGTACCATTTATAAATCTGAAAATAAAATGAAAAATTCTTGGAAAATGTGCTCCCATGTCATATTTGCTGAATTTAATTTGCTTTGGGTGCTAAACCGTTGCATGATGCCTACCAATGAGAAGTCTCATACATAGAAGTAGGCACATGGCTTGGTGGCATTGACATGACATGAGGTGCTTGTGGGTGTTTGTGATGGTCTTATGATTAGAATGGTTGTCCTATCATGAAGTTTGTGTAGCTTTACCATTTTGACATGTTTCGCTCATGTTTAGGACTTTGCTCATGAGAGGCAAATTTTTCGCAAAATTGCCCAAATCCTTTTTAGCTTCGTCCAATGGTTGTGAGACTTGATAATCATGTAGTTGAGGTTGATACGAAGCTATAGAGTATCTAACTTGCTCATTTGGGCATGTGTAGCATCCTTTGTTGAATTTTGTCTATTTGAGAAGCTCTAGGTTGAAAGTTTTGCATTTTTGGCTTGATTCATGCATTCCCAACAAGGGGGAGAAGTTTGAGCTTGAAATGGCTTGCTGGATGTATTTAGAAGGTTTTCAGGTGGTTTGGAGCCATTTCTGGGCTCTGTTGTGCACCGGTCTGACCGGTCAAGGTCACCGGTCTGACCGGTCGCAGTGCTTGTCCCGTGCACATGTTGGGCACCGGTCCGACCGGTGGTGGTGACCGGTCCGACCGGTGTGAGCTAAAGTCGTTGCACCTGCCATGTTTTCAAGTGGTTTGCATCCATTCGTCCGGGGGAGGTGCATTGGTTCGGGGGAGCTTGCATGTGTGTAGGGGGAGCTCTTTGTGGTTTTTCGAGCTTTGTTTCGGTGGTTTGCGCTCTTTGCTTGAGCTTTGCTTTGTCTCGGATGTGTCGAGCCGTTGCCCTTGCCTAAGGGGTCCGAGACTTGTCTTCTTCAAGTGATCTTGCTCTTCACCTTTGTTTGGCTTTCGGTCGCTTGTTGGAGTTTCTTTTTGTTCATTTCTTTTCTTTTTCTCTTCTCTCTTGTTACTTTGTGTGGGTGTTGTCAATGCACCCATCAAGGGGGAGATTGAGGACCATGTGTGGTTCGAGGACCGGTGGATGGTCGCTTCCTTGTGTGATGAGTGATTGACAACGTTGTGTGGACCGATTCTTGGCTAAGTATTTGTAACGCACGTGTTTTTAGCCCATAATAAACCACCAAATAAATCACGCGTGATTTCAAAACTCGTCCATCCGAGCTCATTTGCCCCCCTTTCGGAATCCCGGTCACCGTCTCCCTCTCTCACCCCGCGCGCGTGCCGCGAATCCCGCCGCACCGCCCGCACCCGGCCAGCACCCACGCGTGCCCCCGCCGCGCGCGTCGGCCACCGTGCCGGAATCCCGCACACGCCGCGGTCCCGCCGGCCGGTCCGCCTCGTCATCACCCCCGTCCCGAATTGACGTCGGTATCCGAGAAACCCAGAAAAATCCGCAAAACCCTTCTCCTAATTTTTCTAGAAATTCTCCTAATTTTCTAAATCCCTTTTCTATTTTTTCTTCCCTTATTTTCCTTTTTCCTATTTTCCTTTTTCTTTTCTTCCTTTTCTTTTTCCTTTTCTCCTTTTTCTTTTTCCCTTCTTCTTTTTTTCCCCACCGATCTTCTTCCTTCGGCCTCCGTGCCGAGCCCCCCCCGCGCGCCCCCCTTTCTCCCTCGCGCGCCCACGCAGTCACGACCCGACGGCCGCGACTCCCCCCCTCCCCCGCGCGCCCCTCCTCCTCTCCGCCGAGCTCGGCCGGCGGCCTCGCACGCGCGGCACGCCAAGGCCGGCCCCGCAGCTCGCCGGCCGCATCGCCCCCCTCCCTTCCATTGCTCGACAAACGAAGACCTCCATTACTCCGACCGCTCACCTCCACCGCGGCGCGGCATCACCGCCTCCCTCCCCTCCACGGCCACGGCGGCCACCGCACGACGGGTCAATTCGCACAACAACGACCGAGAATCCCGCCGGCCGGAGTCCACGCCGGGATTTTTCCCGAACCTCCATTGACGGCCATTGAAGCTCCGCGAAGCTCAAAATATCCTCGCCAAACCGACCTTCCCGCGCCTATAAAAGGGCCGGGACCGGCTCCCCACCTCGCCCCGCACCTCCACGACCAATTCCCCCTCCTTCCCGAGCCCTCCATCACCACCACCGGTGCCGCTTCGGTCCACCACCGCGAACAGCCCCCACCGCCGGCCGTCGATCCGCCTCTCCGAGCACCCCGGCCCCGAGGTAAGAAGCGAGAATCGGTTGCCCTCGTCCTCCTCTTCGTTTCGCCCCAATTCCCGGCCATCGTTGTGCAACGGTCGCCGGCGCCCCTCCCCCATTCCACGGTCGGCCTCCCCGCCTCTCGCGTTCGTGTCGTGAGGGAGGGAGGAAGAAGAAGGGCTTTTTGCCCAAAACCCCCCCGCCCTTTTCCCCACTTATCCAAAACCGACCCCCCCCTCTATTTCCCTCACTCTATTCTTCCAAAACGGACCCTATACTTTAAATTAAACCACAAAAACAACCCCGCCCCTTTTCAATTAAACCCCTAGACTATTATAATTAAACCCCCGCTAGGTTTAAGTATTACAATTAGGTCCTTTCCTTTTAAAATAAAATACTAACGGGACCCTAATTAACCTTAAACACCTCCGTTAACCCGTCATTCCATGCGCGATTTTAATCCAAATCGCGCCCAACCTTTCCCACGCCCGTTCCGGTATACCATCACCCATCCGTCACCCAAAACCCCTGCATAATATTTATTTCCCTATTTTATCCAATTACCTTCCGCGAGCTCACCGGAGAAAATGTGTATCTTGTTATTGATTGCATGCTTGCTCGTGTGTGCGCTATAGCCGACGAAGTGAACGAAGGAAGGTACCCCGAGCCGAGTTTGGAGCCGAGTACCGTGCGCGGGAGCCCGAGGTCCCGAACCGCGAGCAGAACTCCCCGAAGACTTCGAAGACGGCAAGTTCAACCTCCCCCTTTTGATGCATGCTTCGTCCTAGTTTTATAAATACACCCTATACCCGTTTTATAAATTGCATATTGTTTTACCGCAAAAACATGGTAGGATAGCCACCCCTGATTGCTATGATTGAACCTTGTTTTGGCCTAAATGAGTGCTTTAAAAATACGTGTGTGTGCTTTCGAAATGTGTGAGTGCTTTAAAAACAAAAAGGGATATGTTTGGGAAATGAGTAAAGAACTGGGTAGACGGGATGGACGTGTGTGTCAGGAGTATGGGTGAGCTCGTACCTGTGTGGTTGAGCGTGTTGGGAGTTGTCCATCTTGTCGGTTAAGGACCGGGTTGCGTGACATCTCACCTGACCCAAATCATCGTACAACCACTCGACCGTTGTATGTGGCAACGGCTTAGCATAAACCCCACTAGTTAATCTACTTGCCATCTGGTGTGCGGGTGAGCAGCGGGAGACCAAGGAGTAGGGGTACGCTCTGTGTGAGGTACGCCCTGGTTACGTGGGATAACCCCTTGGATGCTTCCGAGGTGGCTCGTAGTGTTAGCTAAGGTGGGTAATGGCTTTGATAGGATCCGTACCGGCACTGAGGTGTCCGTGTGACGGTACCCTACTTGTGGGTAAAGATGTACAACCTCTCGCAGTGTCAAACCTATTCGAATAGCCGTGTCCACGGTATTGGACGAGTCACGGTGTGGTCACAAAAACTAGTGTTTGGGATGAGATGTTTTCTCGGCGTGAGTTGTTTTCCGGTGAAGTGTGTGGCCGTGTGCACAGGCTACGACGGACGGGAAGTCCGTAGTTCCACAAAGGGGTTTCCTAAAACAGTTGAGTTACTTGGGTTATGAAAATGATTTGCGAAAACCTTTTGAAATGAACCCCTGCGTGAGTAAGTTTGCAAAATGAACCTTAACCTGTTCCTTGCTATATATATCATGTGCATGATCCGCTTAAGCCCCTCCGTGGGTGGGGTTGGATTTGCTGAGTACGTATGTGCTCACCCTTGTTTTACTAACTATTTTTCAGAGGAGGATCCCGATTACATTCCCGAAGACGTTGAGTAGGTCGTTGCCCTACACCCAACCGTGCTCGTGTACCCGGGGCCCCTACCGAAAGGTTCCATGGTGTGGTACTGCGAGGCTATGGAAGCCTTTGCTATTGTAGTGTGGTCGTTAGCATTGGTGTTGTTCCTTGTAGCGTTGGCACTACCGTGCCCTCTGTGTCGCCGTAATGTAAAAGACTGATTCCACCTGTTGTAATAAATGTGTTACCAGCCTCCTGGGACTGGTATTTGTGTCACATTTAGTCACCTCTGATGAGGGGATGCTTGAGGTGGTATCAGAGCCGTAGGTTGGCCGTAGGACATGACCCCTAGGATACGAGACCTCCTCTGGCCCTCTATAACCTTTCCTTTGCTAAACTCACCTTTTTCCAAATTCTTACCTTGATTCTTGCCTGTTTCCAGATGCCTAACCCCGAGTGGAACGGAGGAATTTGCCCCGTCCAGCCTGGCCTCCCTAACCTGTTGCTACTCAGCCTAGAGCGCGTCGGAGTAAGGGATCTGCCAGAGTTCGTCTACCGGGAGTACGAACGTTTCGGCACCCCTCGATGTAAGCTGCTGATCTTTGTGGGAAGGAGCACGCTTTACCCCGACATAGAGCCATGGTTCGTCAACGCCACCTGGGTTTTCGCTTTGCCGACACCTACCCCAAGGTCGCTCGGAAGGCCTCGCGTCGCCTACGAGTGGTTTATAGACGCACCTCCGAAGGACTCCAATGGGATTCTTTCCACCCTCCGGAGGAAGAGGACGCTCGTGGATTGATCGCATGAGAGGTTTGGAACGAGAGGAAGAAGACTTAGAAGAGGCGCTCTCTCACCTATCCATATACCTCGGAGGCCTAGACCACCTTTATCGGGAGCAAGCCCAAAGAATCGAAGCAAGCGGATCGACGGAGCGGAAAGAGCGAAGAACGAGGATAGAACTAGAAAGGGTGAAGACAACCATAGCGAGAAGTTGAACTACACAACACAAAGCAAGAATACCTCGGGAAAGAGAGCGCACGCCGATGGCCCACAAAGCCCTATGGGATGAACTAAAGGAGCGTAGGAGCGAGAGACGAAGGAGCCGCAGCGAAGAGAATGAACCCGAAGAAACCCACCGGGACAAAGGAACCCGGAGCGCGAAGATGAGATACGGAGCAAGATCTTCCACTAAAGAAGCGTCGTATCCAACTAGAGGAAGAGGCACCATGAGGATGAGACTAGGGTGTTAGGCTAGAAGTTGAGTCCTAGTAATAAGTGTACCCCGAAGGATGTACCCCAACCTTCCTACTAAATAAAGTTATCCATCTTTTGTACCCCACCACAACCTGTTCAACCCTATCTTTGTTTTCAGATGGCGGAAGATGGATGGACCCAAGGCGTGTGCCAGGAGGAGCCCGGTTTTGCTCGCTCGCTCATCCACTCCCCGGAGCGCCTCGGTATCACCGAGCGCCCTAGGTACTACGAGCGAGAGAGTACGAGCAACTCGGCACTCTTCGCCGTAGAGTGGTCCTCTCCGTCGCTAGAAGCAACCGCCACACCAACATCGAGCCGTGGCGCGTGACCGCCACGGGGTTCCGACACCGGGATACCTATCCTTTGGCCCTCGAAAAAGCCCTCCGCTACCCGTGCCGAATCTACGAAGAGCACCTCGTCCCAACACCGATGAGGTACTTCCCTCCCGCCATCGGGACCCCGCTTTGGCAAGCCCGCATGAGGAACCCGGAGCGACGCCGCCACCAAGAAGACCTCGCTATACCACGTAGTTGCCTACCTTGTCTCCCCGGACAAGCTCTTTGATGACCAGGCCGGACACTTGAGGGAGCGGATCGGCCGGCCGAGCAAGCCGAAGTCACGGTGCGGATGCACCAAGTCCGAGTGGCTCAAGGCCGAAGCAAGGACCGCGGCGGCCATAAGCGGTGAAGCCGTTGCCCGGGAAAGCCTCGAAGGATCCGGGACCAACGCATGCAAGAATGGACCCACGGCGGAACGCCCGTTCCAGCCATAGGAGAACCTCAAGTCCCGCCGGGAACACCCCTTGTAGGATGGGGCGGAACCATAGAAGTCCCACCAAGCACCACCGGCGGTCACCGAACCCCCAACGGCCTACCATCGAAGCCGGAGCACGGCCCCAGAAAACGGAGACCCCGAAGGCGGAAACGATGACGAGTTGCTCATTCCGCCGGAAGAACACTCGACCCCGAAGACGCCTCCCCTCGCGAGTAGTGTGCCCCAAGACCCGGGGAATGAAGCCGTACCGGTCCAAGTCGCACCCTTAGCCTTTAGTCGTGTAGTGTGTCCGCGTCGTCGGGATGTATCCTCCTCGCCGGTTTGTAATAAAAACTTGTTGTGCTTGTTTGTTGCTATGTGCTTGTTGTGTGCTTACCGGCGAATAAACCCCGCCTTTTCAAAAAGAAATCCGTTATAATCCACTTAAACATCACATAAAACTAGATCTATTAGAAACCCGCTTCTTTACGGATGGTTTCCGGGCGCCTGTCGGGACCCACCGGTCGGACGGCGAGGGATCGCAAGCCGATCGGAGGGAGCGCCTCCACGAGCAGGAGGTTAACCAAAATGAAGATGGAGGAGAGAACGTGGTCCCGCCACCACCACCCCCCTCCTATTGACTTGGCTCAAGTCTTAGCCAACCGAGACCGTCCCGATGGAGGCTATCTTCAATGCCATCAACCGCCCAAGACCCCGTGCCATGAGCATGAATGAGAAGCTGATCGAGTTCCTCAGGACTAAGCCGCCCACCTTTAGCGGGTCGGTGAATCCTTTGGACGTTGACGATTGGCTGAGAGCCATCCTGAGGGAACTGGAACCCCTCCACCGCGAGGACCATGACAAGGTTCTCTCCGGCAGCTCACCAACTCACCGGACAGCCCTAGCTTGGTGGGAGAATTACTGCGCCGCAGCCAAGGATCCCTCCGCCATCACATGGGACGAATTCGTGGAGGAGTTCCGTCGCTACCACATTCCGGAGGCCACACTGAAGCGGAAGGCAGACGAGTTCCGCGAACTCCGCCAAGGCAACATGTCTGTGGAGGAATACACGTACCGCTTCATAGAGCCGGCACGCTATGCCCCCGAGGAGGTGGATAAAGACTCCAAAAAGCAAGAGATGTTCAAGAAGGGGCCGACTCCGAACCGAGGACACCGCTAACTCCTCGCATTTACCCGACTTTAACACCCTTATGAACATGGCAATCCTCACGGAAAGAGCGAAGGCCGAAGAAAAGAAGGAAAACAAGCGCAAATTCATGGAACACAAGGCCAAGCAAGAAGAGCGGTCCCGGAGGCCGAGAAACTTTGGACACCCCATGTCCGGGTTCCAAGCTCCTATGCAAGACAAGCCACGAGCTCACAGCCCCCGCAGCCCCGCTTCAAGCCCTCCTACAACCGCAGTGCCATGAAGCCCCCACGGAACAACACCAACAAGATCACTACCAACAACAACAACAACAGCTCCCGAGTGTGTTTCAACCGCCGAGAAACCGGCACTTCATCGCCAACCGCCCCTATGCTAAAAAGCCGGCCACCACCACCTACTCCAACTCGGTGAACGGGCCAAGGCCACTTGCGACAGAGCCAACCGCATGCCGCGCAGCAACAACAACTTCGACAACAACACCAGCAACCGGCCAGGATGAGGCAGCCCCGGCGGTCGTATGGACGCGCCGGGTGAATCACATCAATGCGCGGGAGGCGCAGAAGCACAAGGAGTGGTACTCGGTGAGTTCTCGGTCGGCTCGCTTTGGCTACCATACTATTCGATTCGGGAGCATCGCACTCATTTATATCCTCAAGCTTTGTGGAGAAGCATAGCATACCCACGATACTACTCAAAGCACCCCTAATAACTCGAACGCCCGAGGTGACATTAAGTGTCAACTCGGGATGCCCCCGGTAAGGATTATTTTAAGTGGGGTAGAGTTCCTAGCGGACCTGGTAGTACCGAAATCCAAGGGGATAGATGTGATCCTTGGTATGGACCGGTTAAGCCAACACCATGGCCTCATAAGCCGCGCCGATAAAGTAGTGCACCCGACCAACCCGGACGGGATACAAGTGACCCGCCACACCCGGGGACGCAGGCGGATATAATGGTTTTCAACATAGAAGCCAAGTCCATAGAAGATGTCCCGTAGTACGAGAATACCCAAATGTGTTCCCCGAAGAACTCCCCGGAATGCCACCGGACGGGGATATAGAGTTCGTAATCGACCTTATCCCCGAAACCTCTCCCATAGCCAAGAGGCCCTATAGGATGGCAGCCCCCGAGTTGGCGTAACTAAAGAAGCGACTAGCGAGCTTCGGCGAAGCGGGTTCATCGGACCAAACTCATCACCATGGGGAGCCCCGGTGCTTTTCGTAGAGAAGAAGGATAAGAGCATGAGGATGTGTGTGGACTATCGCTCGCCGAACGAGGTCACTATTAAGAACAAGTACCCTCTTCCCCGTAATAGATGACCCGTTTGACCAACCGAAGGGAGCCAAGTATTTCTCGAAGGTGGATCTAAGATCGGTACCACCAGCTCAAGATCGGGGAAAGTGACATCCCCAAGACTCGCCTTTGTCACTCGCTACGGGCAATATGAGTTCACGGTGATGTCATTTGGACTAACCAATGCACCAAAGATACTTCATGAACCTCATGAATAAGGTGTTCATGGAAGAGCCGGACAAGTTTGTCGTGGTCTTCATCGACGACATACCGGTTTATTCCAAGAGCGTGGAGGAGCATGAACAACACCTTCGAGTAGTGCCGGGAAAGTTAAGGGCACACAAGCTATACGCCAAGTTCGGCAAGTGTGAATTTTGGCTAGAGAAAATATCCTTCCTTGGGCACATTCTAACCGCAAGGAGTAGCCGTAGACCCCGGAAAGTTGAGACAGCCTCCAACCGGTAGCAACCAACCAACGTGAGTGAGATCGGGGAGTTTCCTAGGTCTAGCCGGGTACTACCGGAGATTTATCGAGGGATTCTCCAAGATCGCCCGGCCCATGACAGCTACTTAAGAAAGAGAAGAAGTTTAACCGTACCGAGGCCCCGTGAAAGAAGTTTCCAAGAGTTGAAGAAAAGGTTGACCACAGCCCCCCGTGCTAACCCCCGCCGTACATTCAACGGGACTTTGTCGTGTATTGCGACGCCTCCCGACAAGGGTTGGGATGTGTTCTCATGCAAGATGGGAAGGTAGTGGCAATACGCCTCCCGTCGGCCTCAAACCCCATGAGCGGAACTATCCCACCCATGATCCGGAATTTGCGGCCGTAGTGCATGCCCCGAAGATCCGGAGACACTATCCGATCGGGAACAAGTGTGAAATCTACACGTACCACAAGAGTCTAAAGTACATCTTCACCCGCCCCGACCTAAACCTAAGGCAGAGAAGGTGGCTAGAGCTAGTCAAGGACTATAATCTAGAAATTCACTACCACCCGGAAAGGCCAATGTGGTAGCAGATGCCCTAAGCCGAAAACCTACGAGAAGGCAGCACCCAAGAGTGCCCGGTTGCAAGAGGAGATGGCCCGACTCAACGTGCACATCGTCCCCCAAGGCTACGTCCGCCACCGAGTGTTCACCTACCCTAGAAGAGAAGATCCGGAAGGCCCAAGAAGCCGACGAGGTTCCGATGAGGATCCGCAAGCATACCGGAGAGAACAAGGCCCCCGACTTCGTGGTAGATGACCAAGGCACCCTATGGTACAAGAACAAAGATATGCGTGCCCGAAGGTGGAGATTTCCGACAAACCATCATGGATGAGGCACACAACTCAGCATACTCCATTCACCCGGATCCACCAAGATGTACATGGACTTAAAGCGAAGTACGGGTGGAATGGGATGAAGGCGGACATTGCACGGTTCGTCGCCCACCGTGACACTTGTCGAGGATCGAAGCCGAATATCGAAGCCCGCAGGATCGTTGCAACCTTTACCAATCCCGCTATGGAAGTGGGACGAGATAGGTATGGACTTCATAGTAGGGTTGCCAAGGACCCGGAAGGGACATGACTCCATATGGGTGATCGTGGACCGACTCACTAAAGTCGCTCACTTTCTACCCGTACGGACCACTTATGGTGGAGAGAAGTTGGCGAAACTCTACATAGAAAATATAGTGAAGCCGCATGGAGTGCCTAGTAGAATAGTCTCGGATAGAGGGACCCGAGTTCACCTCTAGGTTCGGGAAAAGCCCGCACAAAGCCATGGGTACCAAGCTAGACTTCGCCTCAAGATACCACCCGCGTACGGACGGACAGACCGAAAGGGTGAATCAAATCTTGGAAGATACGTTGAGAGCATGCGTCCTCACCTATGGCAAAGATTGGGAGCAGAGTCTGCCATATGCAGAATTTTCTTACAACAACGGCTACCAAGCAAGCCTGGGAATGTCGCCATTCGAGGCACTGTACGGGAGAAAATGTAGGACACCCCTGATGTGGTCCGAAGTAGGAGAGCGTGCCCTAGTCGGGCCCGCACTTATAAAGGAAGCCGAGGAGCGAGTAGCCGATATCCGAGAAAAGTTGAGAGCCGCCCAGTCCCGACAGAAGAGCTACGCAGACAAGAAAAGGCGTGAAGCGAGCTTCAATCCGGGAGACTTCGTCTACCTCAAGGTTTCACCCATCCGGGGGACTCGGAGATTTCAAGTACACGGGAAGTTGGCCCCTCGGTATATCAGACCGTATAAAGTGCTAAAGAGAGTCGGAGCAGGTAGCATATCGGTTGGAGCTACCCGAAGAAATGTCGATATACACCCGATGTTCCACATCTCCCGCCTACGCCGATGTTTGAAGGTTCTAGAAGAGAAGCAAGTACCGGTGGAGACCATCGATCTACGGTCGGACCTTAGGTACCGAAGGTGCCCGTCAAGATCTTAGACACCGTGGTCAAGCGGACAAGAACGACGAAGTACGGGTGTGCGAGTCCAATGGAGCAGACACGGGGTGGAAGAAGCTACGTGGGAGCGAGAGGACGCACCGAAGAAGGAGTTTCCCCACCTTTTCGAAACTTAGCCGAATCTCGAGGACGAGATTCATTTTAAGTGGGGTAGATTTGTAACGCCCGTGTTTTTAGCTCCTAATAAATCACCAAATAAATCACGCGTGTTTTCAAAACTCGTCCATCCGAGCTCATTTGCCCCCTTTCGGAATCCCGGTCACCGTCCCCCTCTCTCACCCCGCGCGCGTGCCGCGAATCCCGCCCGCACCGCCCGCACCCGGCCAGCACCCACGCGTGCCCCCGCCGCCGCGGTCGGCCACCGTGCCGGGAATCCCGCACACGCCGCGGTCCCGCCGGCCGGTCCGCCTCGTCATCACCCCCGTCCCGAATTGACGCCGTATCCGAGAAACCCGTAAAAATCCGCAAAACCCCTTCTCCTAATTTTTCTAGAAATTCTCCTAATTTTCTAAATCCCTTTTCTATTTTTCTTCCCTTATTTTCCTTTTTTCTATTTTCCTTTTTCTTTTCTTCCTTTTCTTTTTCCTTTTCTCCTTTTTCTTTTTCCCTTCTTCTTTTTTTCCCACCGATCTTCTTCCTTCGGCCTCCGGGCCGAGCCCCCCCCGCGCGGCCCCCCCCCCCTTTCTTCTCGCGCGCCCGCAGTCACGACCCGACAGCCGCGACTCCCCCCCCCCCCCCGCGCGCCCCTCCTCCTCTCGCCGAGCCCGGCCGGCCGCCTCGCGGCGCGGCACGCCAAGGCCGGCCCCGCGGCTCGCCGGCCGCATCGCCCCCTCCCTTCCATTGCTCGACAAACGAAGACCTCCATTACTCCGACCGCCACCTCCACCGCGCGCGCGCGCCGCCGCCTCCCTCCCCTCCACGGCCACATCGGCCCGCACGACGGGTCAATTCGCACAACAACGACCGAGAATCCCGCCGCCGGCCGAGTCCACGCCGGGATTTTTCCCCGAACCTCCATTGACGGCCATTGAAGCTCCGCGAAGCTCAAAATATCCTCGCCAAACCGACCTTCCCGCTCCTATAAAAGGGCGGACCGGCTCCCCACCTCGCCCCGCACCTCCACGACCAATTCCCCCTCCTTCCCGAACCCTCCATCACCACCACCGCGTGCCGCTTCGGTCACCACCGCGAACGCCCCCACCGCCGGCCGTCGATCCGCCTCTCCGAGCACCCCGGCCCCGAGGTAAGAAGCGAGAATCGGTTGCCCTCGTCCTCCTCTTCGTTTCGCCCCCAACTCCGGCCATCGCCGTGCAACAGTCGCCGCGCGCCCCTCCCCCCTTCCACGGTCGGCCTCCCCGCCTCTCGCGTTCGTGTCGTGAGGGAGGGAGGAAGAAGAAGGGCTTTTTGCCCAAAACCCCCTGCCCTTTTCCCACTTATCCAAAACCGACCCCCCTCTATTTCCCTCACTCTTTTCTTCCAAAACAGACCCTATACTTTAAATTAAACCACAAAAACAACCCTGCCCCTTTTCAATTAAACCCCTAGACTACTATAATTAAACCCCGCTAGGTTTAAGTATTACAATTAGGTCCTTTCCTTTTAAAATAAAATACTAACGGGACCCTAATTAACCTTAAACACCTCCGTTAACCCGTCATTCCATGCGCGATTTTAATCCAAATCGCGCCCAACCTTTCCCACACCCATGCCGGGTATACCATCACCCATCCGTCACCCAAAACCCCTGCATAATATTTATTTCCCTATTTTATCCAATTACCTTCCGCGAGCTCAGCCGGAGAAAATGTGTATGCTGTTATTGATTGCATGCTTGCCTGTGTGTGCGCTATAGCCGACGAAGTAAACGAAGGAAGGTACCCCGAGCCGGAGTTTGGAGCCGAGTACCGTGCGCGTGGAGCCCGAGGTCCCGAACCGCGAGCCGGCACTCCCCGAAGACTTCGAAGACGGCAAGTTCAACCTCCCCCTTTGATGCATGCTTCTGTCCTAGTTTTATAAATACACCCTATACCCGTTTTATAAATTGCATGTTGTTTTACTGCAAAACATGGTAGGATAGCCACCCCTGATTGCTATGATTGAACCTTGTTTTGGCCTAAATGAGTGCTTTAAAAATACGTGTGTGTGCTTTCAAAATGTGTGAGTGCTTTAAAAACAAAAAGGGATATGTTTGGGAAATGAGTAAAGAACTGGGTAGACGGGATGGACGTGTGTGTCAGGAGTATGGGTGAGCTCGTACCTGTGTGGTTGAGCGTGTTGGGAGTTGTCCATCTTGTCGGTTAAGGACCGGGTTGCGTGACATCTCACCTGACCCAAATCATCGTACAACCACTCGACCGTTGTATGTGGCAACGGCTTAGCATAAACCCCACTAGTTAATCTACTTGCCATCCGGTGTGCGGGTGAGCGACGGGAGACCAAGGAGTAGGGGTACGCTCCGTGTGAGGTACGCCCCGGTTATGTGGGATAACCCCTTGGATGCTTCCGAGGTGGCTCGTAGTGTTAGCTAAGGTGGGTAATGGCTTTGATAGGATCCGTACCGCACCGAGGTGTCCGTGTGACGCGTACCCTACTTGTGGGTAAAGATGTACAACCTCTCGCAGTGTCAAACCTATTCGAATAGCCGTGTCCACGGTATTGGACGAGTCACGGTGTGGTCACAAAAACTAGTGTTTGGGATGGGATGTTTTCTCGGCGTGAGTTGTTTTCTCGGTGAAGTGTGTGGCCGTGTGCTCGGGCTACGACGGACGGGAAGTCCGGTAGTTCCACGGTGGTTTTCCTAAAACAGCTTGAGTCACTTGGGTTATGAAAATGATTTGTGAAAACCTTTTGAAATGAACCTCTGCATGAGTCAGTTTGCAAAATGAACCTTAACCTGTTCCTTGCTATATATATCATGTGCATGATCCGCTTAAGCCCCTCCGTGGGTGGGGTTGGATTTGCTGAGTACGTATGTGCTCACCCTTGTTTTACTAACTATTTTTCAGAGGAGGATCCCGATTACATTCCCGAAGACGTTGAGTAGGTCGTTGCCCTACACCCAACCGTGCCTGTGTACCCGTGGCCCATACCGAAAGCTTCCATGGTGTGGTACTGCGAGGAGGCTATGGAAGCCTTTGCTATTGTAGTGTGGTCGTTAGCATTGGTGTTGTTCCTTGTAGCGTTGGCACTACCGTGCCCTCTCGTGTCACCGTGATGTAAAAGATCGATTCCACTCGTTGTAATAAATGTGTTACCAGCCTCCCGGGACCGGTATTTGTGTCACATTTAGTCACCTCCGATGAGGGGACGCTTCGCATTGCGAGTGTGCGAGGTTGCGGCTTGACTGGTGTTGGTGCAGGTGAAGAACAAGCGCGAAAGGTCGTCGCCGGTGAGGCCTCCGTGTGTGGAGAAGACAAGTAGGATTCGTTCGAGGGACCCGGTGGCCGGCGGGGTCAAGTGCGGGCCGCATGGTGGCATGAACAAGAAGATGAAGTCATGGACGGTTTCTTGGTAGAGCCTCAAAACCAAGGTCGAGCCGGGACTACGTGGGAGCCGAGTCATGAGTGGAAATTGGCGGAGGCTACACCGAGTTCGCGGGGTTTCCAGTGGTTCACCGTAAAACCACCGGGTTCCTTGGTTGATCCACAAAGCTAAGACCGAAGAACCGAAGACGGTCTTTGCAAGAAGGTGCCGCACCGGCCCGACCGGTGGGTCGACCGGTCCGACCGGTGAGGAGGCACCGGTGTGACCGGTGTGCGACGACGAAGTCCGAATCTTCGAAGCGGAGGACACGGGTCGGAATCGCAAGGCTTGCATCGAGGCTAAGCAGTTGCGGTCGCCGTGCATCCGTCCGATGGAAAAAGCTTGAAGACTTCCAAAACCGCCCTTGAGGGGCTTGTATCCTTAGTTATTAGGAAAGGGTATTTTAGACTTTCGGTTGCCCCCATATAACCCTTGAGGTGAGAGGATGGCACCCAACCTCTTAGAACCCTAGTTCATTTGCTTTCATATTTTCTCTTCCTATTTTCTTAGGATTTCCATAGGACTAGATTGAGAGCTTCATGGTGAGATCTTGTGAGAGGGTTGGATGATTGGGTGGCAAGCTAGACCTTGTATGAACCTTTGTGGCATGTATAGATGATTCGGCGTGGTTCCTCAAGGCCTTGTTGTGTGGTTCCCGGTTGTTCTTGGTGGTGATTTCGGAGCCCTTTCTTAGTGTTTTTCTTGGGTTGTTTTCGGGACCTTTCTCTTAGGGATTTGATGGGGGAAATTTGTGGGAACCTTTCGTGGTTCTTTGGGCCGTGATTCCCCTCTCAAATCCGTGAGTAAAGGGGCTCGATTTTGGGGTTTTCCGAGTTCTAGGGTTAGAGGTGTTCTTGGCGGGATTTCTTCGATTCCTCCTTTTTGGACAAGTTTTGCGGGATTAAACTTGGCTATGGACTCCTCATGAGGTGTTCCTATTATCCCCAAAGTCTTGTTCAAGTCCGTGGAGCGATTCGGGAGATTGAAGTTTGGATTTGGGGGGAGTTGACCCGCGGTGTCTTGTTCATCCCGAGTCGCCCGAGCTACACCCGTCCGACCGGTGCTCTTGACCGGCCTCGACCGAAGTGCAACCCTTGGTGGGTTTTTGCTCGAGTGAACGTCCGGGTGTGTTCGCCGTTGTCCCGTGTTGCGGTACTGTTTCGAGTTTTGGTCGGCTTGGAGGTCGGTAGGCCCGTTTGGTGATTTGGGGGCTTTCAGGCTTGGACCGGTCCGACCGGTGTGTTGCACCGGCCTAACCGGTGTGAAGCCACTTAGTGGAAGTCGTCAATTCTCACCAGCAGGGACCGGTCTGACCGGTGGTGCTCACCGGTCTGACCGGTGTCCGGTCGCGGGACTCGAGGTTTGGTGTTCCGCCGCGTTCTCGGGTCGAACGTTGTGTGTTGGTTCCTAGGTATAGTGGCACTCCGGTGGCTACGTGGGCTTGGCCAACTTGGGTAGTGAGTCGGAGACGTGTGTTGGAAGCCGTGTTCATCTTGTTGGAGTTTCCATTTCCTTCGAGAAGAATTCTTATCGGCTCCCATTCACTCCCCCCTCTCTGGTTCGCCGTATCGGTCCTTCAGAGTTAGCTCACCTTGGTTATCCTTTGCTTTAGCCCTTTGCCTAGAGTTGACAAGAATAGATAGATTGTGTTAGGATCCTTTCTCGCCTCGTTGTCCTCCCAGCTCGCTATCCTCTCTAATCTTTTATCTAGATCTTCTAGCGTGTGTAAAGTTATCTCTGAATATCTTTATTCGTTATCCCCCGCTATAGCTCTTTACCAAGCCTTGGTCTTTCTCCACCATTTACTCGATCATCTTGTCGTCTTGCCTCCCACGAGAAAATATAAATCGACAACCTTAATACCACCGGTGAAGTGCTACAACGGTAATCCATGCGCTTGCGGATCTTTCGTGATCGTGTGTTTTATCCCCGCACGTCCCCTAGTCCCATTACTAGAGGTGTGAACCCTGCGGTGACGCTTGTAGGCGCCAACGAGCATTTCTGTCACCGTTGTTACTTGTACCATCTTAGTGGTGAGGCTAAGGAACGTCAACAAACCCAAGGCGGGCGTGATCGTGATCGTGATCGTCACCCGTGCCCACCTGTACTTGGGGTTGGCCGCCGCCAGCACCAGTGACAACTAGGAGGGGATCAGAGAAGGCCAGGGCGGTGAGAGTGGCGGGGAGAGTAGCCTCCGTGGGAAGGAAACGAAGATCGCCTCTTGGCATTGGGAACGGACAACCCACCCCAACTTGTTGTTAGAGAAGGCCCTGGTTGGTGGTCCTGAACTCTTGATGGGCTTGAGATTTCTTCATTGAGTTATGCGGTTTCTCTTTATATGTAGCCCACATATCAACACAAAGGTGCAACGAACTCGTTATTAATGTGGCTCTCATTGGCTCGCTATAAATAGAATGCCATTAATATTAGGATAATAAATTTTAGTGGGCTTATTTTTTTATCTTTGTCTCTATTATTAGACAAGGAATTTGCAAAATAAATTATGGTAGTCGTTAATGGACATCCCTATAAAATTGCTCAGGACTAAACTCGGAGCGTCTACCGGATGTAGTAATTTATATCCAAGAGAGATATCCGCACCCAAATTAATGCGGACTAGTAATATTTGTAGTAATTTTGGAGGATTATTAATCACAAGTCAAAAGCCTAGGAGTTATTAATTATTGCTGATATATATAATATATTCACCATCTATATATAGAAACATTGTGCGGGATGTGTATGGTACCGTGGGACACACATACCTACACACGAAGCAAGCTCCACCATACATACACCATGATTGCCGTGATGGAGCGAAGAATGGCTACCGTAGTTGTGATGCTTATCTATAGTATTCCAAACGGGCCGCCCGGCCCTAGCCCGCACTAGCCCTATTTGGCCCGGCCCTAAGCGGCCCGGCCCTAAGCGGCCCGGTGGCTCCTTCGTGCCGTGTCGGGCCGTGCCACCGTGCCTGAGGAGGCGCCGAAGCACGGCACGGCACCCCTTTTTTCGTGCCGTGCCGGCACTAGGCACGGCCCCAGCACGATAGGCACGAAGGGCCGGCCGACGGGTTAGTGCCGTGCCAGGCACTATGCACAAAAACGCTTCATTCTTCTTCAAATTAACTCAGGAAGAAATCAAACACAAGAACAACACAATTTTCAAAAGTTTGAGCTGGTGCAATGGCTGCCTCGTTAAAAACCTATCTAGGTAAAACTCACACCTCGTGAGAAACCCTAGATAGGGAAAAAGAGTACAACTTCACTCAATCAAATTAAAAAAGGTTCAAATAGTTTAAATATTACGGACCCATGTTCGGTTACATAAATAACCTACAACTACAATACTAAGTGTCTAAGTACTAGTTCTCTTCGGCACCGGCACATCAAGATATAACTCGCAGTAGCATTCCTCTTCAAGTGACTTGTCTTCCACCTCGTTGTTGAAGCCTAGCTTCGGCAGCCTCCCAATCCTTCACACGGTGAGGATCTCCACCATGTCCGGCTTAATCGTCGCCTACGCTCCTCAAGGATCCCGCGTAGTACCGAAAACAAATTCGAAGACACAAGAGAAACGAGGGACAGACAAAACATCTCTAGCTAATACTGAAAGAACAGGATAAGAAAGTTTGTGCTCATGCCACCAGCTAATGATGTTGAACTTATCATCAGTGTGAGAGACATTATCACTGTCCAAGTAGCTAGATAGCTCATTACCAACACCCATAGAAGATCCAGCAGAAGGAGAAGCACCAGTGCATGCTGCATGCAGCAAGGCAGATGCACTGGTCCTTCTGGACATAGTGAGAGTAGGGGTACAGAAAGTGTTACCAGACCCAGGAGTTCCAAACATATCATCATCATCTTCATCATCCGCAAAAATGTCATCCCAAGCACTATTTTTCTTATCGGCGGTGGGTGGTTGTGGACAAGCTTTCCTCTTAGCCGCACCAAACTTGTCATCATATCTCTTATAAATGATATTAAGTTGAGCCCTTACCTCGCTTAAGTAAGATGAATAGTCAACACCAATCAACTTACCTACCAACCCGAGAACTCTACTAAAACCCTTCAATTTACCTCTAGGATCCAAAATGAATGCAAAAGAGTAAAGCATGGGAATATCCTTCCCGCACTTCAAATACACATCTTTCATGCGAGAAACAACGAGGCCTAAGCAAAGCATCATTCTCATACTCCTTCAAGTGCTTGCAAAGCTTAAGCATATGATGCAACATAAGTGGGGAGGTAGGATAATAAACACCGTAAAGTGCAACAAAGAGTGCAGTGAAACAGCTTGAAGGAATTGAAACATACTTTCAAAGAATCGTCCAATGATCTTCAGTTAAAAGCACACGGTCATAGTTGCTGTTTATGAAGAAAGAAAAATTTTGTTTGTAAGGGAGCAAATGCTTAAGCATTAGATATGTAGAGTTCCACCTCACATCCATATCCAAACCAAATTTTCGAGGGCGAACCTCAACAGCAACACAAAACCTCTTAAAGCTTGCAATGCGCTGGTTAGAAGAATTTAAAAAAGATATAGCAGAGCGAATGTCATCAAGGTACTGCTTGATCACATCCAAAGCACTTTTAACCATTAGGTTTATTATGTGACAAGCACACCTCGATGCAAAAAATGAGTGCCAACATAACCGTAAAGTCTAGGTCGTAGAGAATCAATTGTGCCAACAAAATCGTAATCAACACTTGCCAACATAAGAGGAAAGTTCGGAGCTAATGTTTGCATGGCTTTGTTATTAGAAGAAGCATTGTCCAAAGTGACGAGAAAAAACCTTAGCGCTTAAACCATATTCATCTAAGACAAGATAAACTCGCTCAAGCAATGTTATCACCGAATGAGATTCATCAATCAGCCTAAAGCCAATTACCCTCTTTTCCAATTGCCAATCAGGATTAACATAGTGAGCAACAACACTAAGGTAATCTTCTTAGAAACGAGATGTAACACCAGCAAAAGATGCAATAAGGTTATCACGCAAACCATTATGATACTTGATTAGATCTCTAGCTGTGGTTTGTGCAGAGACATGTGTAAATCTAGGGTTATGACAATCCCTAATGTACTCCTCAAAAGCAGGATGTGCACCAATACAAAGAGGAAGATCAGTACGAGCAATCAAACGACATAAACCAGTACGAGCTCGTTCAGCACTAAACTCCCAGTGCCGAACACTACCATCAGAACTAAACGAAAGCAAAGACTGAGATAGACGGTTGTTCTCCTTTCTCTTCTCACAAACCTTAAGATGTCGTAACAAATGGCCAGTACCAATAGCAGAACGACCAGCATATTCATGACCACAATGATTGCATTTGGCGCCAGTTCTTACCTTCTTACCATTGATGATGGAGAAGAGCTTCTGGAAGTCGAGCCAGGCTTCAGAGGTAGCATTACGCTTCCTCTTCCCAGTGTCAATGGCTACAGCAGTTGGATCACCAGGGGCGGCACCAGCACCAGGGGCGGCACCAGCACCAGGGGCGGCACCAGCACCAGGGGCGGCACCATCACCGGCGGCAGCGCCAGCAACACCAACAACATCACCGGCGGCAGCGTTAGCAGCACCATCACAAGAGGCATCAGCAACCTCCATAGGATGGGCACGAGAGCCAAGCAGCTCTTCTGCATCTGCTTCGAGGTCACTCTCATCATCTCCACGCAAGCCTGCCATACGGTAGTCATCGTTGATGGAGTGACCCTGGTCCTCGTCGTCGCTCGACATCGCCGGAGCCCTGGTCCCTCAACGGATCCGGGGGCCGACGACCTCCTGCGAGCCGGAGCACCAGTGAGCCCTGGTCCCTCAACGGCACCGCGGTGGCCGACGACCTGCAGAACAGAAGAACAAGTAAACACAACCACCAGATGACCACGAACAGAGGCGGAAACAACTAGATCTAGGGTTAGGGGTTGGGCTCACCTACGAATCAGGAACACCAGAGCAGACGGCGAGGAAAGCGAACAGAGGAGCGGCCGTCGATGAACGATGACCACGAACAGAGGCCAAGACGACGAGCTCGTAGATCTAGAGCTCGTAGATCTAGAGCCGGAGCGGCGGGAGCAAGAGACAGAAGAGCGGCCGGTGATGCCCCAGAACGGAGGCCAAGACGACGAGCTCGTAGATCTAGAGCTCGTAGATCTAGAGCCGGAGCGGCGGGAGCAAGAGACAGAAGAGCGGCCGGTGATGCCCCAGAACGGAGGCCAAGTCGACGAGCTCGTAGATCTGAGCGGCGGAGTGGACAGTGGAGTGGACAGTGGAGTGGCCGGAGTGGAGAGGACAGTGGAGTGGCCGGAGTGGAGAGGGAGAGGCAGAGGAGTGGAGCGGCGGCCGCCGGCCGGCGGATGCGATGCGGCGCAGGCGCGCGCGCGCGCGGCGCGTGAGAGAGAGGGACCGAGGGAGGGAGCAAATGCGCTAGGGTTTGGGGACGGGAGGGGCGCCGGCCCGGCCGCGGCTTATATGCGGGAGCCGCCGCGCCGCATCCAACGGCCGGGAGGCGGCCGCGCGCGGGGGGGGGGGGGGGGGTAGGGTTCTGGTGGGCTGGGCCGTTTCGTGCTGCTATCGGGCCGCTATCGGGCTGCCTGTTTTCGGGCCGTGCTTCGGGCCGGCCCGCCGTGCTGGGGTTGCGGCCCAAGCACTAAAAGGGTATCGGGCCGGGCCGGCACTAAGCCCTATTGATCGTGCCTAGGGCCGGGCTAGTGCCGTGCTTTTTAGGGTCGTGCCTCGTGCCGCCAATCGTGCCCGGCCCATTTGGAATTCTATATGCTTATCTTGGGGTGTTTGGTGGTTCTCTCACAATGTAAGTGCTCATCATAAAATCTGTTGAACTATACAACTTTTCTGGAACTTTGAAAGATATTTTCTAGTATATATATATAAAGAAATCCTAGTCGTTATTCATCTTATAACAATTAACTATTGTGCAGCTCAACACGCAAATCCTATCGAACCTCGATGCTATTGCCAACGATACCTCTGCTATAACGATAATTGTGTCTGTTGTCAAGGCCTTGGTGCCCCAAATAAACTGCTATGCTACAAGACAGAAGACGAATGTGAAAGAAATTGCATATGCCAAGCACTTGAAAACGTGATGGCACCGGCGCCAGGACCGGCACTGATTAAAAGTCCTTTTAGATAATGGAACGTGTGATCGACTTCATCCTCTAGAAAAAGGAGGAAGTAGGCAAAAAGTTGTTACATTTTAACATAAGAGAAAGCAGTTAATAAATACTAGCATTATGGATGTATGTGATCAGTAAATGTCCAGTTGTCTAGTGATAATAAATATGAGATTGCAACATGTTTTAGTTTAAAGGGACAGTTTATATTTTTTTTTCTCTATACTAGTAAGCTGCACGTGCGACACACACGTGTTTTCAAAAAATTATTGTTGAGCACTTGTTATTTTACCATCCAAAAGTTTAGCTCAGGTCCTTTGACCTGCATAATTGATGGTCTTCCACCAATTAAATTTAACTAAGGTAATTGAATGAGAAGTCATTAATTCACTTACACTCACAATCCTATCTATTTCAACCTGAAAAGAGAGAGATAGATTCATCACAAATATATAACGTGCATGGCTTTCAAATAAAATCATACATTTTCCAGTATCTTGTGGTTCAACATGTCGCTGACCTGCCTAGTAATTTCAATTTATCAACACAGGTACACAACAGTGCTAGACAGCTAGTCACATGACTGTATTAGTTGCAACTTTGGTTCCACAAGCATTAACTTTTTTCACAGAACAATATTCAATCGAGAGGCCACGATCTACTACCTAAGATTATTTCACAAGCAGAAAAAACATAATATTAAAGGGAGGGAGCAATCCTTGGTCTTTTCTGCCCAATCGACCATCATCTGCATGTTCGGTTCGGCTGTCATTATGCGTCTATTTGTACTTTTTTTTGTCTAAGACTGATCACGTCTCCAATATATCACCCTCTAAAATGAATTTGTGGTGCTCCTTTAAAAATTTTTACCCTTAAATAACATTACAATGCTAAGGTGAGTGGGTGACCCCTATTTTGCAACATTAAAAAGGAATATTCTTTATTCATCCACCGTGTCTCGCACCCCGTCCGCTCCTCCTCGACCTTGCTTCAACCGGCTGCTGGCCACATTGCCAGCCTCATCAGGGAGAGAACCACGAACGCTACAATGTTTTGACAGTTCTAGACAAATGGGATGTGCCGTCTACAAATACGGATACACATACACACTTATATTAATTATTCAAGTGAGGATCACTTCGTCTATTTTTTTATTTGGTCCAACTTATCTCACCGACAAAGTAGACCCTCAATCCAGCATGATCTTCTAGGTTCTTCCGATCCGTGTTATGCCTTTATATACAAAGTCTTTTTTAATCAAAGGAAGAATTGTATTATATCAAAGTTGAGTACATCAACAAATTACACATAACATTCTCAATGTACTCACACTCTAAGCAAGTCCAAATCTCAATATCAAACGTGGAAAAATCCAAACAGAAGACTACATAGACATACACTAAGCAAACAGGCCGAGAACAAACACCCAAAGAATGACGACCAACATCCTTGTAAGCTGGACCGAGCATAGTTTTCTTTTTCCTTCATGCGTCTTTCTTCTTCATCTTCTTCCACCAATCACTACGTGAAAACCTCAAATAGGTCACGCATCATTTGTAACAGGCCCTTAACGCCCGTTACATCCACCCACATCTGTAACGGTTGTTGTTTGGCGCACGTTACCTATAAGCGCACCAGGACGACCCTGGGGTTGGCCTCCACAACGTCTGTTACCAATGTGGACTTCTTGTAACAGGCTTCTTAAACGTCCATTACATAAATTATTTGTAAAAGATGTTAAATATAGCCCATTACAAATGTTAAACCTATCGGTAATGGGCTTGTAAAGTCCGTTACTGATCAATGTCCTATCAGTAACAGGCTGCTTAAGTCCGTTACTGATTGTTGCCGTATTGGTAACGAGCTATAAAGTCCGTTACCGATAATTTCGTACTAGAGACGCATGCTTGTAGGATGTGTCTCCTTTGCTGGCGACCAAATCGTATGTGTCTCGTGTATTAGGACTCGTCCCCTTTGATTGCCACCCAGGGTCGCCTTTTTTTCTCACATCGGAGACGCACATTGTTATTACTCGTCTATGTCTTCTACTTCTGACACCACTCACTCTCACTCCGCAGAAGGCCACTCTTGTTCCGACAACAACACTCGCTCTCTCTCTCTCCTCAGAAGGTCACTCGCTCGACCTGTGTGCTTAGATGTCCCCGCCGGCCTGTCCCATTCGCCGCCGCTAGCTGCGCGCGCTCTTAGGATCGCGCTTAATTTCTCTCCTCAGAAAGCCAGCGCGGCAGCAGGTCGGCCCGGCCGCGTGCGCGACGGCGAAAGGGGCCGAGCGACGTCGACCGCGTCGTTCTCCATCTTGTCGCCACGGCCACGACGCCGCCTCCGATCCTCCTCCTCGGCCGCGCTCGCCTCGTAGAAAGTCCTCATCAAAGTGAAAATTAATTGGCCCCTCTTATTGAAATTCTTCGTGTGTCCTAATCCTCTTGTGTGTTATCGGTTTTTTTGTGTGATGAATTATGCTCATTTGGTGTATGGAATGCGGATGGTGTACGTTGCTCGGGGCCGGATGTACGGACAGCCCCAAGATGATTGGGAGAATTACTTAAGCGGGGTTAATAGTTTTCTAAATCAAGCGAGAGCGGATATGAGAAACCGTGGTGTTCGAGGCAATGCTTTGCCATTGTATTGATTGTCTCAACCAAAAGAAATTCGCACAACGAGAAATCATTTTCATCATTTGGTCACACGTGGTTTCACAAAAAATTACACGTGTTGGAATAAACATGGTAAGGAAGGCCTTAATGAACTTGAAGCAGTCGCCTAAATGAAGGTGAAGTGCAACACCATGCTACCGACCATGATGAAGACTTTGATGACGAAGTGGACTTTTTGAGGGAAATGAACCATTATTCCCACCAAATGTGTTGAGGCTTGAGGATATCACCGATCAAGAAGTTAGGGGCTTCGATGATGGTGAGGTGTTGCAATGTGTGCACAATGTTGATCAAATGTTGCGGGATGTTGAGTTTCAACGAGTGTACACACCTTCGAATTAGTGAGGGTCGAAGCAGTTCATTGAAGATTCAAAGAAACCCATCTATCCTGATTGCCAGAAGTACTCTCGCCTTTCTTGTGATCTTAAACTTCTGCAACTTAAGGCAGATCATGGTTGGAGCAACAAAAGTTTCAAACATCCATTGGATGTGCTTAGAGACATGCTACCTGAAGGAAACCAAATAGCAGAGTCTGTCTATGTGGCGAAGAAGATAATCTGTCCTCTGGGAATAGAGGTTGAAAAAATCTATGCATGTAAGAACAATTGTGTATTATTCTGTGGAGATTATGCAGACCTTGACAAGTGCCCTGAGTGTGGCTATGATCGGTACAATAGGAAAAAGGATGGTGGAGATGATAATAATGCTGATAACGAGAATGAGCCCGGTGAGATGAGAGGTAGGAAAAAGAAGGCTAACAGAGAGGCTCCTGTGAGGGTGTCATGGTATTTTTGCATCATTCCTCGGCTGAGAAGATGGTTCGCAACACCAAAGGAGGCCCAACTCTAGAGTTGGCATGACAAAGGCCGAAAGGAGCTTAATTATAAGAAAGATAGCAAGTTTAGGCACCTCGTAGATGCATCTCAATGGGGTAACATTAATACCCACTTCCCATGGTTTGACGACACAAGGAGCATACAGTTTGCTATGAGCACAGATGGTGTGAACCCATTCGGTAACCAGAGCCCAATATATAGCACCTAGCCTGTCGTGCTGTCGTTGTACAACCTTCCACCCTGGCTATGCAAGAAACAAAAATATATGATGCTGACAATATTGGCCTCTGGGCCAAAGCAACCTGGCGACCGTATTGATGTCTACTTGAGGCCACTAGTTGATGACTTGAAGGTATTGTGGAAGCCTCGGTGTGCCGGAGGTTTGGGATGAATACAAGCGTGAGGAGTTCACAATGCATGGCATGTTGTTCACCACCATCAATGGCAACCCGACTCATTGCAACCTCTCTCGCCGCAGTAAAAGGAAAGGTGCGCTTGCCCACACTCGCTTGGAAGATACTTGCGCAATATGGCTAAAACATTCATAGAAATACATATTTATGCGGCACCATTGTTTCGTCGTCAAGAAACATCCATACCGTGCCATGGATTGTCGGTTTAATGGGGAAAAGGAGAATCGAGAGGCGTCGTTGCATGTGACCGGAGATCCGGTCCACTTGAAAGTCAAGGACATCAAAACTATCGAGGAGTTACCCAAACCGATCGAAAAAAACCCTTGGCAAAAGAAAGAAACGAGATGGTGAAGAAGAAAAAGGATTTTGGAACAAGAAATCAATTTTATGGGAGCTAGAGTATTGGCCGATGTTTGATGTGCATCATTCGATTGACAACATACACGTCAAGAAGAATGTGTGTGAAGCTACTTGTGGAACATTGCTACAATAGAAGTACAAAGGAAAAGATCATAAAAATTCAAGAGAGGATCTTAAAGAGCCGGGCATTAGGCCGGAGCTCTATGCGAGGAAACAGAGAGACGGGGACGAACCTTCCCGTTGCCGCAACCACCATGTCAAAGGCAAGAGAGAAAAGAATTATGTTAGTTTTTGCGGGTTTGAAAGTACCTTTAGGCTACTCATCAAACTTCAAGAGGCTAGTGTCAGTGAAGGACATGAAAATGAATTTCAACTTGATGAAATCTCATGATTGCCATGTGTTGATGATAGCTCTTCTTCATGTTGCACTTAGAGGTACGAAGACAGAACTGGTTCGCGACGCGGTCACGAGCTTGTGTTTATTCTTCAATGCAATAGAACAAGGTGATTGATGAGGAAAACTATTAGACTTGGAAAGGAGGCATATCGAAACCCTATGCCTACTTGAAGCTACCTTCCCACCATCATCCTTTGATCTCATACCGCATCTAACAAAGACACACCTCGCGAGGGAAATCTAGTTCCTTGGCCCATCTTACCTTCATCGATGTTTCCTTATGAGAGGTTCTATGGATTCCTGAAATCATTGGTACATAACCGGTTATTTCCGGAGGGAGCCATTGTTCGTGGCTACGAGACCATAAAAGCAGTGGAGTGGGCCATGGGTTATATGGACCCACAAAACCCCATTGGTGTGCCTCGCTCACGGCATGAAGGTAGGCTTTCAGGTGCTGGGACCATGGGGAAAAGGTCAGTCACTCCAGATGAAGATGCCTTCCAAAAGGCTCATTTCACTATGATACAACAGCTGCACCTAGTTACACTGTTTGCCAATGAGCACAAATGATAACTACGTGAAGACAACCCTAACCGTGGTAGGGCTTGGCTTGCAAAGATGCACATGCAAGGTTTCGACAGTGGCTCCAAGATTATGTCGAGACATGCAGCAATAATGCTGTAATTACCGACGAGATAAAGAATCTAGCAGCGGGGCCATTGTTCACTGTTACAAGATACGAAGGAATGGATGTCAATGGATACACATTCTACACCATGACCCAGGATAAAAATAGCATCTATCAAAATAGTGGTGTGCGTGTACGGGCCGTCGTTGACGATAGTAATGACGATGATGATGACACGGAGACCGACACATATTATGGTCAAATAAAGGAGATATGGGAGCTTGATTATATAGGATTGAAGGTAGCCATGTTTCGGTGTAGATGGGTCACCAAAGAGAAGAGAGCTGTGAGCAAGGACAAATATGGTTATGTTAGTGTTGATCTCCGGGTCTTTGGTTACAAAAATGAACCGTTTGTCTTCGCCAACGATGTTGAGCAAGTGTTTTATGTACATGACCTTGCAAAGAAGAACTGGTCCGTAGTTATGCCCGAAAAAATGGATTGTGGGGATTGAAAATGTTGTTGAGGAGGAGAAATACAACCAGCTTTGACGAAATTCCATCCTTTGACACTTCATACAAGCCCCAACTCTTGGGAACTAACAAAACACCGTACTTGCGAAGTGACCATAGTGAAAAAATCCATATACGTAAATCAAGGAAGAAAAAGCAAGCCCGATTTCTGCCGAATCCTTTTTGTAATGCCGGAGGATGTGTCTATTGGTGGAAATAGTATCCGTTTTGTAATATAAAGGATGTGATGTATTGGTGGAATTTCAATCCTTTTTGTAATATATGGGATGTGGTAGAATTTGAATCCTCGCTTGTAATATATTCTACCAAAGATACTATATATATTTTGTTTATATTCGCTCGGTTCGCCGTAATGGGCAAGAGACGAGGATTAACGAACTTGCATCACCTTTGTTACGGGCAAGAGACGAGGACTAACAAACCAAAGATCGCCTTTGTTACGGGCAAGAGACGAGGACTAACGAACCAACCTCGCCTTTGTTATTGGCAAGATATGCGAAATCACGAACAAATTACATCAAAAGAGACACGGATTGGAGCATCTCCGAGAGTTTGCCAAATTCTACTTGGCAAATCTTGTGCTTTGCCAACTTATAAAAAGATATGCCAAGTAAAAAAGAGTTCATCTCCAACAATCTAGCATAATTTCACTTGCCAAATCAAAATCTAACTTACATCAGAAACAAGTTGATTTGCCAAACTGTTGGAGTTGCTCTTAGCTAGCCCCCATCGGCTTATTCTTCAAGCTTTGCAAGTGAGTAGGTAAATCATACAAAAAATTGTACTGCACAGAGATAATCACAAAAGCATGTCTCTTGAGATGCAAAATCACACACACACAGATTACAGTCATCATTGATACATCAGAACAAGTTAAAATGCGGCCATATCTTCATGAAGTGATATGCAAAATCACACACACACACACACACACACACACATATTACGATCATCGTTGATACATCGGAACAAGGTTACAATGCAGCCATATCTTCATGACGAGATATGCAAAATCACACACACACACACACACATCGATCTTGCTCGCAGGTCGTCGATCTTGCTGCACGTGGTCATTGAACAAGCTCCATTTCTGTTGATGGCTTAGAGAATTGATTCCTGGCTTGCAATGAGACCACAAAGCTTCCTGAACCTGCACTTTTGGTTTGCAAGAGCATTCCATGAGTGGAGGGAGAAAGCATAGGAAAAATAATGATTATTGGACACAGGATGAAGGATTGTTCATCCTGAAACAATGATCACTGGACACAGGATGAAATTGTTCATCCTGATGCCAGGAGGTTCTGAGCTACCTTCCTCGGACACAAACTCGCGAGAAAGAAGTATGTCACAAAAATTCTTCTGCGGCCTATGTTAGAGGGATGAGCAACCCAATCACCCATATCACAAGAATTCTTCTAGAAACTGAGAGATCAAGGAGGAAGAAGAAGAGAGAAAAGCAAAAGCTTGCACCCTACAAGATCTATTCTTTGCGCCATAGCTAGATCTAGATCTAGAGAAGAAGGAAGCAAGTGACTCGCTTTATTGTATCAGAAGAAGGAACCATATAGCTAGATCTAGATCTAGAGAAGAAGGAAGCAACTTGAAGTGAGGAGGACCGATAGCCTTCGGTGCCTTTTTATAGAAAAAACAAGGAAGGGATAAGATCAAGAGCACAGGAAATGGCTGGGAAGGTACCCAAGAAGGTCAATGGCGAAACTGTTGCCAGTCAATGGCTGAGAGCAGAGCTGCAGAGGTAGTGATTCCAATGTAGAATTAAATGATACGCGGAGTAACAAAACATCTTCTCTACGCGGATTAGCCAAACGTCGTTTCCAATGGAGAATTAAATGATAACGCGGATTAGCCAAACGTCATCTCCATTGCATACTTAAACCATGTTTGGAAAAAATCTCCTGTATCTTCTCCTTCCAAAACAATTAGATCCCCTACCACTTCATCTCTACCCGCGAAAACTAGCAATTGCCTACTCCTCATCGTCAAAATTCCCGGCCAGAGATGGATATCATGCCGGGAAGAAGCAGGCGGCACCAGCCGCCATCACTGCTGGGCCTCCCTCAAGACCTCCGCATTGAGATTGAGGCACGCGTCGGTGCGACCTCGGAGTGGCTCTTGGCTGACCTCCACAGCCTACGCGGTACTTGCTCAACCATGCGCCACGTGTGCGGCCACGCGATGTCGGGCCGGCGTTTGTCGATAGAGGGGATATGAGATGAGATTTCTTGGGTGTGGAACCCCACCACTTACAAAGCATTCCTTGCTATGTTGATCGGTCTTGGGCATCCGGAGGCTTGCTTTCTCTCCGGATCAAAGCCTTCTTCATCGAACACAGGGGATACAATTATCTCCCGCGCGCCGCCGAGGGTGGGCACGATGCGGCGGCCTATCTATATGCCATGTTGCTCTATAGAGACAATGGCGGTGTTGCCACCGATGACACCGCGAAGGGGTACATGAGGCGGGTCGCGGGCGGCGGCATTACGACGTCGAGATGGCCGAACAACGAGGGGTGTCCGCCTTTGCGTGAGAAGGACGCACTTGCGATCCACTCCTCGACTTGGCGCATTTGGGCTGAACCGCCGCCACCTCCGGCACGGTGTGTGCGGCGATCAGCCATGCGCGTGCACCGGCGACGACCGCAGCGTGGAAAAAGGATGGCTTCGAATTTTTTTTGTTTTGCAGCCGAAGACCGTAGGCCGCGCTCGCGAAATGGTGAAGTTCGCACGCAGTATTGGAATAGAAAATCGTAGTAGATTAGCTTTTGTATGATGCTCGAATTATCCGTGTAAAATTTTGGGAGAGCAAAGAAATCCGATGCGGGTTATCAGCCCCGCGTCGCTAATGACTGTGGGGCCCAGTTCTATTCAAATGAAGAAGAGTTCCCATTTCTCCTTTTAATCTATAATCAAATGTTGTAATAAGTATTTCTTCGTCGTTATTAGTCCAAATTTGAATTTTTTTCTAAATTTTTCTAAAATCACAGTCTATTCATTAATTTCATTGTTTAGTGTACATTCCGTTTGTTGAGTGATGTTTATATGCCTTATTTTGTTCTTTGTAAGTACAGCATACAAATAATATTTGTTTTACACAACCATTAGTGATGGAACTTTACATTTCGTAAGCTTAAGGTGAACACAAGGTTTTGTTAAGTTTTCAAATGCATATGAGTTCGAACATGTTGCAAAGTGTGGAAAACTTCAATGTTCAAGCAAAAATTCTAGGAAACTACGTGAGGGATGTAGACATTTGTACACAAATATATTATTCCTTCATCGATAACATTTGAAATTTTGAAGACAAGTTTAGGTACCGATTATATTGCCAAGTAAATTTGTAGACTTTTTTAGAGCAAACTTGATGTTATTAGAATTATTATATTGAGTACCGTGAGCGTCCCGGTGGTCGATGGATGACCGCTCCTCGCTGATGAGTGATTGACAACGGATGTTGGACCGACTCTTGGCTCGGTGCGCGGTGTAGGCCGCGGCCTAGTTCGTGTTGTTGCGGTGAAGAACAAGCGCGAAAGGTCTTCGACCTTGAGGGGCCTCCGGGAGATGGAGAGACAAGTAGGCTCGGTTCGAGGGACCCGTGGACACCGGGACTAGGTGCGGGCCACATGGTGGCGAGACGAGCAAGACGAAGTCGTGGTCGATCGAGCCGGCACGGTGGCGGTCGAGTCAAGAGGCTTGGCGGGAGGCCGGGCCAAGCACGCGGGGTTTGGTGGTTTGCCCACAAAACCATCGGAGGACGGTTTCTTAGTTTGGGCCTCAAAACCAAGTCCGAAGGCCCAACACGACGGAGACGGGATCGGGCGTGTCGGGAAGCTTTGAAGCGGAGGACACGAGGTAGGATCGCATGGCTTGCGTCGGGAGGACGCGGGTGCGGCGAAGGCGTGGCCGTCTCGATGGCAAGACCCACAAACATTACATAAATGCCCCTGCGTGGGTTGTATCACCAGTAGTTGAGTTAGGGGTAGTCGAGTCATTTACCACACCGGCGGGACCAGATATATAAGCCATGAGTGTGGGTGGATGGCTCTCTCTCTCTCTCTGCGATCTAGGGTTTCATTTCCGCCCTCCCATTTCTCATTTTCCTTAGACATTTTCTTCTCAATTTCTTGTCTAGACTAGCATGAGAGCTTCATGAGAGATTTGTTGAGAGGGATGGATGCTAGGGCGGCATGCTAGACCTTGTGAATCTTTCCGGGTTTGTATAGAAGATTCGGCGTTGTGGTCCCCGTGATGATTTTCGGAGTCATTTTTTGCTATTTTCGTGCTCGTCTTGATTCTCGTTTTCTAGACGGTTTTGGCTCGGATTTGTTTGGGGGATTCATCCATGAGTGCCTTGTGCCTATTTTCCCAGTGATTTCTTGCCCTAAAACTCCTCAAATTGTCCTAGATTCGTGATTCTTTGGATGAACTCGTGAGTAGAACTTGAGCTCGTGTGATCCGCAATTCCCGGTGTTTTGGTGGGTTTGGAGATGAGATTTTTGGGGTATAATCTCACCTAGGGGTGCTTAACATCTCCCCCAAATTTCGTCTCAAGACTCCAAGTGGTTTGGGAGTTCCGTCGATCGAAAGTTTGGGGCTTGTTGACGCAAAATCTGCACCCTACGTCAAGCACACAAGAAGCCGAACAAGCTAGCTTCACACGCGAACGCATTCCAAGACGTGCTAGTCAATTTTCCCCGAAAAATAACAAAAGACAAAGTAGTTAAATTCCAAAGCTTGGAACTTGCCGGTGGTACCGCATTCCCATATTTACGGCTAGGAAACCATGTGAGATGACACATAGCTACAAGAAGCTATCTCGCAAAGAACTAGAAACCATTCAGGAGCTTCAAAGCGTAAAACAACATAGCCGAACGGATGACGCAAGCATGACGAAAGGTCGGTCTTTATTTGAACAAAATTGCACGTGCACAAAGCCATGACCGATCCTCGAGGATAAATAACAATAAATAATAGATGAAGTAAAGCAAGATCATAAATATGTAATAAACAAGCATGCATAGGTCTAAAGCGCTAGTCTACCGCATGTCTAGGTACTTTAAAACCCGTCAAGCATGAGACCAAACAAGTTTATCCACCGCATGATACAACTTGTTTGAGAATCACACCACTAACCACAAATAGATCTATCCACCGCATGATACAATCTAAATCCGGAAAGCTAAAGCACACAAAGGATTAAGACATAACTTATGAGCACGTTTTACTCGTGAAAGCATAACCGAATACGGCCGAACAACCGAATCGGGGTCCATGTAGAAGGAACAAACATTGCCAAAGACGATAAATCTATCGATTGAATTAAAAGTCTAATCCACCGATGATCAGCTCTAAAACAACCCAAAAACCTCGCATCTACCACATGATACCCGGGTTCGTCAAGATTTACACGGAATTAACAAGCTTGAACCCGCAACATGTAACAACTTAGATTGGTTCGTTTTCGGCTATTTGGGAAACATGTGATCCACGTGCCTTTTGAAGCAAGATATAACCATACGACGCAAAGATCATCAAACAAGATAAAGCCGATCCAAATCAATCTAAATTGGGCAAAAGAGTGTTACATGAATTTAAACATAAAGTAAGAACTCAAAGCAACACGAGGTAACTTGATGAATCTATTAGATCTTGCCAAAATCTAATAGAGCCGATAACTAGATCCAAGCTATATCTTAGTCCACCGCATGGCTCATGACCTAACAAGAAACCCTCTTGAACCAAGCTTAAATCTACCACATGATACTAAGCATGGTAACAAGACTACTTGCATCACGATATAAATCCACCGCATGATACTAGACATGATACAAGGTTGCCGGTACTTACGGAGGTCGACGGATCGATGAACCCTCTCGAAGAACTCGACGACACTACTAAAGGACTCAAGAGTTTGGCATAAAGCCGGTTTGTTATGAGAATGTTTCGAATACCATTACATACACCAGGGGTTCATATTTATACCCCGTCGTAGCATGACTCCCGGAGGACTACGCATAAAATATTTGATACCTAATTTATCGCCCAAACGCGAATGCTTATCCATCCATTCGTCCCTTCCGCTCGGGCCACGTCATCACGCAATCCCGCAAAATCGCCGCAAACAAACGGAGTCCTCTCCGCCGAACGGAAGCAAATTGCCGACCGCAAGCTCCTCTCGCCGAATCTTTTAAAGAAACCTTCCTTCTCCCGACGGATTTTTCCACCAAGTCGGGCCCACAAATCGACTCCTTCCCGTACCAAATTTTGGTGTTAACGGGGTTGTTTCGTGGGCTGATTTTTAGGGGGGCGGTACTACCGACACCGTGCAGGTAGTACCGATGACCCGATTTTCACCGCCGGAGAGTCCTTATCGGTAGTACCGACACAAGGTCGGTAGTACCGATAGTCGGAAGTACCGACCCGCGTCGGTAGTACCGATAACCCGGTTTTTAGGTGCCGTAAGCCCATATCGGTAGTACCGACTTGGGGCCGCAGTACCGACAATTTCTCGCCGCAGCTTGCCTCGCGCTAGCTTTTTCTCTCGGTTCGTTTGGCGCGTGCTTCCGCTTTGTTCTTAGGCTTGATCTAACTTGTTCCTAGGGTCGGTAGGGTCCGTTGTGACTACGTGATCTTGGCAAGTGTGTGCGAGATTCTTCGGAAGGGATTTGGGGGCATAGGCCATGTTCTTGAGAAGAATTTTTATCGACCCCATTCACTCCCCCCCCCCTCTCTCGGTCGCCTAATCGGTCCTTCAATTGGTATCGTAGCTTGGTGTCGGATTCGTGATGACTTTGACAAGTCTTGAATCCTAAGATGGCGTACGTTGAGCGGGGCGGTCCGCCGCACTTCGATGGGAAGGGTTACCACAAGTGGGCGGCCCGAATGATGATCTTTCTTCGTGGCAAGTTGTTGAATTTCATTGTGCTTGACAAGACCTATGCTATTCTGGCGGATATCCACACTCTTATAGTGATCGATGCCGGTGCTAAGGCAAAGTATGAGGCAAATGCAAAAGCCGTTGATCGCTTGGTCCGAAGCTTGTGTGATCCTGAGTTTGAGCGTGTTCGCCATTTGAATCTTGCCTGGCAAATTTGGGAGAAGTTGTTGGTTGCTCATGGTGGTGATAACCATGTGAAGGCTCGTCTCTTTGTTTCTGATGCAATATGAGAACTTTACTCAACTTCCCGGTGAGGACATTGATGCAATGTTTCAGAGGTTCACCACCATCGTGAACAACATGAAGGCCAATGTTGAGGATTTACCTTACACCGAGCATGATCAAGCTTTGAAGCTTTTGCATATCTTGGACCAAAATGTTTGGGATGCTAAGGTTGAGGCCATCAAGGAGTCCGAGCAATACTTGACTATTGAGTTGGATGATCTCTTTTCTAAGCTCAAGTCGGCTGAGGTTGACAGAAGTTGCAATCCAAGCATGAGGGCTCGACTAATCATAGTCTTGCTCTTGTGGGCGGATCAAAGGGCAAAGCTAACACTAACCCTTCCTGTCGACAGTTTTCCTTGTCTTCTCTCATGTCTATTCCAGATGAGGAGTTCGATGTGCTGGGCGAGGAGGGACTGGCCTTGCTCTCAAGGAGGTTTGATCGACTACATGAGAACCGAAGGAATGCAAGGCGGAGCTTGGGGACATGCTACAAGTGTGGCAAACGTGGACACTTCATCGCCGAGTGCCCGAAGCGGAGGAGAACAAGTACAAGATGAGCGAGTACAAGGCGCACCCGAGGCGTGAAGACAAGTACTCCTCCAAGGGCAAGCACTACGGCAAGTCCAAGAGCAAGGACAAGGACAAGCGGCGATCGAGCAAGGGCGGCCACAAGAAGGATAAGGCAAGAGCCATGGTTGCCGGTGCAAGCAACATCGACTCAAGCTCAAGCGATGCGCATTCAAGCTCAAGCAAAGTGAGGATGAAGACGCCGGGAGGCGGAAGGGCAAGAAGAATGCAAGCCGGAACCTCGGTGGTTTGAGCCGTGTGGCACTTGGAGGCTTTTGTGGCATGGCCCATAGCTCAAGCAAGAAGAAGAGCGAGAAGGAAGACACCGACTCCGACTCGAGGATGAGGTAAACCGTGACCCCGACTCTTTGATTGCCGAGATCACTAGGTTGAATGGCTTGATTGACAACCGTGATAGTGTGTTGAGAGATGCTAAGAAGATGAGGAGAGATCTTAGGGCTCAACTTGAGAATGCTTGTGAGAAAGTAGGAGAGTTAGAGTCTAAATTGCTTGAATTGAAACTTGAGAATGACTCTTTGAAACTTACTCCTACCATTTCTGATGATGTTGAATGTTCTGAATGTAATGCATGGTTGAATGAGATCAAATTGCTTAATGAGAAGAATGCTTCCACTTTGGCTAAACTAGATGCTCTTAGGATTGAGTATGATGAGCTTAAGGCTAGACCCACTTTGCTTGGTGCTTGTAAATCATGTCCTACTATGCATGCTAAGCTTGTTGATGCTCGTTCTACCATTAGCACTTTGGAAGCTTCTTTGAAATCTCCTGTTGTCAATGCATGCACTAGCCGTGATGAAGTTACTTTGCGCAATCTTGAACTTACTTCCCGTTTGGATGTCATCTATGAGGAGAATGATTATTTTAGGAAGGTGTTGGGTTGGTTGTAAGGGCGGGAACCTCAATTGAAAATCATGATTGAGGAGTTCAAGAGAACGGGTGGTTGTGGTTTGGGTTTTGAGAAGTTGGGTGAGAAAGTGGGAGAAAACAATGGGGAGAGTGTGTATGAGAAGTATGTTGAGCCTAACCCCGAGTTTGAGGTAATCGGAGACATCCAAGTCCCACTTCCAAAAGCACCCAAGAACTCTTTCACACCAAAGCCCAACCACCTTTGCAACAAGCTTGACACAACCCAAGATCCACCCAAATTCCCACCTAAAACAAATGACTTCCGAAACCGAGGTGAAGCTTGTGAGTGAGAAGGGTGTGAAACCTAGAGAGAAGCCGAGCCAAAACCAAAACCCATCCCCTTCGAGTGCGAGTATTGTGGCAAGGAGAGGCATCTAGCGAGTTTTGCTACAAGAGGAAGAGGGATGAGTGGCTTGCTAGGGAGCAAGCAAACCAGACAAGTATCGCCGGCCTCATGGTATTCCTAAGCCTAGAGTGCCGCTTCCACGGGGTGTGGGAAGTGTGAGGATTGTTGGTAGAGTTGGAGCTCGGGGTGGTAGGTTCCCACAAAGAGGCGGTGGTGAGAGGTTTGATAGGAGAGATGATGGTGTGCGTGCTTGGTGAGAGGTTTGGTCGGGCTCGTGGTGGTTTTGTTTGGACGTCCCCCTACTCATCCTCAATACGGATTTAGGGGAGATAATCGCGACTTTGGGTTCCGGAGGAACTACGGACCATGTTTCCCCCCTCGTGGTGCTCGTACTTCTTCCATGGAACATGGGAAGTTTGGTGGCAAGGGAATGATGTTTGCTAACCCCTCTTTTGAGCAGATGGCTCGACACTGGTTCAACTTTCTTTGTGCTAACCCCAGTGTCGAGTCGTTGGCTCATTCTCGTTCTTGTTTCTGACTACAGGCAGGAGGCTTGGAGAACATTTGGTTAATCGACTTCGGATGTTCCCGACACATGACCGGAGACAAGAAGTGGTTCTCCAGCCTCACCCCAGTGAAGGAAAAGATGTACATCACGTTTGGGGACAATGGACGAGGAAGGGTGATTTCTGAGGGTGTGGTGCATGTGAGTGACAAGGTAACGTTGAAGAGGGTTGCTCTTGTGAAGTCTTTGGGTTTCAATTTGCTTTCGGTTTCTCAGTTGCTTGATGAGGGCTTTGAGGTGCGTTTCAAGTCTGGTGAGTCTCGTTTGCTGGATTCTCAAGGTGATCTTGTTTGTATGATCATCCCCGAGGATCGATTTTCGTGGCCGATTTCTCTCGTTCTTTGGGTCCTCGCTCGCCGTTTGATGGCCGGTCCTTCTTCCGATTTGTGGAAATGGCATAGGAGGTTGGGTCACTTGAGCTTTGATTTGGTTTCCCGCTTGAGTGGTCTTGATGTTGTCCGAGGATTGCCGAGGTTGAAGTTTGAGAAGGATTTGGTTTGTGCTCCGTGTAGGCATGGCAAGATGGTAGCCACTCCCCATCCACCCCTGACCGATGTCATGACCGAGCGTCCGACGTAGCCGTTGCATATGGACCTTGTTGGGCCGGCTCGAGTTCGCTCGGTGGGTGGGAAGTGGTATGTCCTTGTTGTGGTGGACGATTACTCTCGCTATGCCCGGGTGTTTTTCTTGGAGGACAAAAGTGAGACATTTGGTTTTGTTCGAGATCCGATCGTGAGGTTGAAGAACGAGAGGCATGGGAATGCCATTCGAGCCATCCGTAGTGATAATGGCTCGCAGTTCAAGAACTCTCATTTTGATGTCTTCTGTCGTGATCTAGGTCTTGAACATCGCATTCGACCCCTTATGTGCCCCCTCAAAATGGAGTTGTGGAAAGGAAAAATCGGACTCTTTGTGAGATGGCTAGGACGATGCTCGATGAGCACAGGACTCCTAGGAGGTATTTGGCCGAGGCGATCAATACGGCCGTCATGTCTCCAACAGATTTTATTGCGAGCCTTCAAGAGGAAGACCCGTTATGAGCTTATGCATGGTCGGGCACCCAAGGTGAGTCATTTCCGAGTCTTTGGATGCAAGTGCTTTATTCTTGAGAAGGGAAAACTCGACAAGTTTGAGACTAGGTCTAGTGATGGGATTTTCTTTGGATATGCTAATCATTCCGGAGCCTATAGGGTGCTTAACCTTGAGACTAACAAAATCATGGAGACTTGCAAGGTAACCTTCGACGAGAAAATGCCATGTACCTCTCTTGGCTTTGAATGTGCGGTGTGATGAAGAGATGGCCGAGGACCTCTTTGAAGAGGAGAAGGATGAAGTTGGAGGTGATGATGGAGAGAACCATGCGCCTGAAGCTGAGTGTGTACCCACTACTTCCCCTACGACCACTATGGAGGGTGGACCATCTACTTCATGGACAACGACGGTGCGACAAGAGGACCAGGCGAGAGAAGCTGAAGTTGAGGGGGAGGTAGTCTCGAGGCGTGAGGCTCCCCGGCGGATTCAAGAAGTGCATCCCCTATCGAAGATCATTGGGGACATCGATGAACGTACTACGCGGTCAAGGTCCAGAAATTCCTCTCATTTCGCTCATGCTGCATTTGTTGCCTCCTTTGAGCCCAAGGACATTGGACACGCTTTATCTGATGCAAACTAGGTCAATTCTATGCATGAGGAGTTGGAAAACTTTGAGAGGAACCAGGTGTGGGAGTTAGTTGAACCACCTCCAAATTGCCATCCTATAGGAACCAAATGGGTTTGGAAGAACAAAGAGGGTGAGAATGGGATGGTTGTGAGGAACAAGTCCAGACTTGTTGCTTAGGGATATAGTCAGAAGGAGGGGATCGACTATGAGGAGACCTTTGCTCCTGTGGCCCGTCTTGAGGCAATTCGGATCCTTCTAGCCTTTGCCGTGGCTAAAGGGTTCAAGTTGTTTCAGATGGATGTGAAGAGTGCCTTTCTGAATGGGGTCATAGAGGAGGAGGTGTATGTGAAGCAGCCACCTAGGTTTGAGAGCGAGTTGTACCCACACAGGGTGTACAGGTTGAAAAGGGCTATATGGGTTGAAATAGGCGCCCCGTGCTTGGTATGGGAGATTGAGAGGTTTTCTGTTGAGCAGAGGGTTTGTAATGGGTACCGTGGATAGGACCATGTTTCTCCTCAAGCATGGAAATGACTTGTTGATTGTTCAGATATACGTGGATGATATTGTTTTTGGTGGCTCGTCACATAACCTTTTTGCCAAGTTTGCGGATGAGATGAGCAGGGAGTTCGAGATGAGCATGATGGGCGAGTTGCGGTATTTTCTCGGATCGCGCATCAAGCAAGTGAAGGATGGAACATTCGTGCACCGGACCAAGTACACGAAAGACATGCCGAGGAAGTTCCGGATGCAAGATGTGAAGCCGATGTCGACTCCCATGGGGAGTACGGCCACTTTGGATGCGGATGAGGACGGAGAACCGGTGGACCGGTGGGAGTACGGAGCATGATCTCGCTCCCTCCTCTACTTGACGGCGACGAGGCCGGACATACGGTTCGCCGTGTGTCCGTGCGCTCGTTTTCGTGGCTTCACCGAGGACATCACATCGACAGCCGTCAAGAGGATCTTCGGATACCTACAATCGCCCCCGGTCTTGGCCTTTGGTATTCGTCTTCCTCGACTCTTTCTCTTCATGGTTTTTCCGATGCGGATTTTGCTTTGGTTGTCGAGTCGAGAGGAAGTCTACTTCGGTACTTGCCGGTTTCTTGGTTCTTCGTTGGTCTCATGGTCTTCCCGGAAGCGCCTAGTGTAGCTCGGTCTACCACGGAGGCAGAGTATGTTGCCGCCGCGAGTTGTTGTTCCCACCGTTGTGGGATTTCATACACTTTGAGAGACTTTGGTGAGGAGTGCACCCGCATCCCACTTCTTTGTGATAGCACCGGTGCCATAAGCGTAGCCAAAAACCCGGTGCTTCACTCCGAACCAAACACATAGAAGTGAGGTATCATTTCTTGAGGGACAATGTGGAGAAAGAAACCATTGTGTTGAGCCATGTCCCCACCCAAGATCGCCTAGCCGACATCTTTACAAAGCCTCTCGACCAAGTTACATTTGTGCGCTTGCGGGGGGAACTTGGGGTTTGTTGCCCGTTCTAGTTGATTCTTGGTGGATTTCCTTTTGTACCATATGTATCATACCATGTTTACTTTGATGTATATACATGCTTTGTTTGATGTATAAACCATGGTAGGATAGCCATCTTGTCATATATCATGTTGCATTTGTATCATATTGCATTTTAGGATGATGAGCTTCTTTCATATGCCATATTTGAGTTTCTTTGGCTATTTGTGAGATATTGGTCATATGTGTGGAGAAATGGTGATGTGAGGCTATGCTCTTGGAATATTTGAGATATATGTGTGGTGAGATAGCCCTTTTTGAAATAAATGCTAATCTTGATTAATTTTTGATGAAATATGCTCCACTCGTGTGTAGTTGTGTATCCATGTCACGAGTTTGGTCTAAATGTGCTTTTCATGCTTAGATTGTGCTTGGATGCCTTGTTCTTGCATTTGGGCCAAAGGCCGAATATCATTGTGAATGTTTAGCCTATGTTGCATTCATAGGAACCAAATGGGTTTGGAAGAACAAAGAGGGTGAGAATGGGATGGTTGTGAGGAACAAGTCCGGACTTGTTGCTTAGGGATATAGTCGAAGGAGGGGATCGACTATGAGGAGACCTTTGCTCCCCGTGCCCCGTCTTGAGGAAATTCGAATCCTTCTAGCCTTTGCCGTGGCTAAAGGGTTCAAGTTGTTTCAAATGGTGTGAAGAGTGCTTTTCTGAATGGGGTCATAGAGGAGGAGGTGTATGTGAAGCAACCATCGGGGTTCGAGAGTGAGAAGTATCCACACAGGGTGTATAGGTTGAAAAGGGCTCTGTATGGGTTGAAACAGGTGTCCGGGCTTGGTATGGGAGATTGAGAGGTTTTCTGTTGAGCAGAGGGTTCGTGATGGGTACCGTGGATAGGACCTTGTTTCTCCTCAAGCATGGGAATGACTTGTTGATTGTGCAGATATACGTGGATGATATTGTCTTTGGTGGCTCGTCACATAACCTTGTTTCCAAGCTTGCGGATGAGATGAGCAGGGAATTCGAGATGAGCAAGATGGGCGAGTTGTAGTACTTTCTCGGGTTGCATATCAAGCAAGTGAAGGATGGGACATTTGTACATCAGACCAAGTACACGAAAGACATGCTGAGGAAGTTCCAGATGCAAGATGTAAATCCTATGTCGACACCCATGGGGAGTACGACTACTTTGGACGCGGACGAGGACGGAGAACCAGTGGACCAGCGGGAGTACCAGAGCATGATCGGCTCTCTCCTCTACCTGACGGCGACGAGGCCAGACATACGCGCCCGTGTGTCCGTGCGCTCATTTTCGTGCTTCGCCGAGGACATCACATCGACAGCCGTCAAGAGGATCTTCGGTGTACCTACGTCCGCCCTCGGTCTTGGCATTTGGTATTCTTCCTCCTCGACTCTTTCACTTCATGGTTTTTCCGATGCGGATTTTGTTGGTTGTCGAGTCGAGAGGAAGTCTACTTCGGTACTTGCCGCTTTCTTGGGTCCTCGTTGGTTTCGTGGTCTTCCCGCAAGCGGTCTAGTGTAGCTCGGTCTACCACCGAGGCGGAGTATGTTGCGGTCGTGAGTTGTTGTTTCCAAGTGTTGTGGATCTCATACACTTTGAGAGACTTTGGTGAGGAGTGCACCCGCATTCCACTTCTTTGTGATAGCACCGGTGCCATAAGCGTAGCAAAAAACCCAGTGCTTCATTCCCGTAACCAAAAACATAGAAGTGAGGTATCATTTCTTGAGAGACCATGTGGAGAAAGGGGCCATTGTGTTGAGTCATGTCTCTACCCAAGATCAGCTTGCGTACATCCGTACAAAGCCTCTCGACCAAGCTACATTTGTGCGCTTGCGGGGGGAACTTGGGGTTTGTTGTCCTTTCTAGTTGATTCTTGGGGGATTTACTTTTGTACCATATGTATCATACCATGTTTCCTTTGATGTATATACATGTTTTGCTCGATGTATAAACCATGGTAGGATAGCCATCTTGTTATATATCATGTTGCATTTGTATCATATTGCATTTTAGGATGATGAGCTTCTTTCATATGCCTTATTTGAGTTTCTTTGGCTACTTGTGAGATATTGGTCATGTGTGTGGAGAAATGGCTATGAGAGGCTATGCTCTTGGAATATTTGAGATATATGTGTTGTGAGATAGCCTTTTTGAATCAAATGCTAATCTTGACTAAATCTGATGAAATGTGCTCCACTCATGTGTAGTAGTGTATCCATGTCACGTTTTGGTCTAAAATGTGCTTTTCATGCTTAGATTGTGCTTGGATGTCTCTTTCTTGCATTTGGGCCAAAGGCTGATATCATTGTGAATGTTTAGCCTATGTTGCATTCATGGAGGAGCATAAGCTTCTTTTTGCCGCAAAGGCACTTCATGTACCATGAAATGAATTAATCTTGAAAAGAAGTGTGTATGCTTGAAAAATGCTCCATCCATCATGTTTATGCTTAAAATGTCTTATCTTTTACACATGGGTGCAAAACATGTTGCATGATGTTCACCAAGAGAGAAGTCTCCCCGAAGTGGACACATGGCTCATGAGCTTTAACATGACATGCTTTGCTTTATGGGTGTTTGCAATGATCTTTTGTTAAGAATTTGATATCCTTGTATGATCTCTGGATGATATGCGTGTTTTTGGCTAGAATGTGACATGGATGGGCCTTTACATTTGAAGTGAGCCATATTTTGATAAAACTTCTCAAATCTGAAAATTTGCTTTGTCACATGCCTATATTTCCATATATTACTTGTGGCAATGCTTTGACTATGCTATGACCCATATGTGTGCTCTTTGTCTCACTTCTAGCCTTTGACACTAGATTTGGCCTATTTGAGAAGCTCATGTAGATGTTTATATGCTTTGTCTTACATTCATGCATTTTCACCTTGATTCCTACATTGTCAACAAGGGGGAGAAGAGGTGAGCTTAATGAAAAATTCAGAAATGCATCTAAAATTTGGAAGTTTGCATCCACATGTTCAGGGGTAGCTTGCATTTGTTCGGGGGGAGCTTTCTTGTTGTTTTCGGTGTGGAGTTTGTGCTTTGCTCGGCTTGTGACCTTTCTTTGCCTTTCTTTGGTTTTGGTCATGAGTTGAGCTTCTTTGTTTTTCTTTCTTCTTACTTTCTTTCTCTCGAATTTCCTTTCGTGTCGTGTGTTGTCAATGCATTCATCAAGGGGGAGATTGAGGACCGGGAGCGTCCGGTGGTCGAAGGATGACCGCTCCTCGGTGATGAGTGATTGACAACGGTGTTGGACCGACTCTTGACTCGGTGCGCGGTGTAGGCCGCGGCCTAGTTCGCGTTGTTGCGGGGTGAAGAACGGGCGCGAAAGGTCTTCGGCCTTGAGGGGCCTCCGGGAGATGGAGAGACAAGTGGTCTCGGTTCGAGGGACCCGGTGGACGATCGGACTAGGTGCGGGCCACATGGTGGCGAGACGAGCAAGACGAAGTCGTGGACGATCGAGCCAGTGCACGGTGGCGGTCGAGTCAAGAGGCTTGGCGGGAGGCCGGGCCAAGCACGCGGGGTTTGGTGGTTTGCCCACAAAACCATCGGAGGACGGTTTCTTAGTTTGGGCCTCAAAACCAAGTCCGAAGGCCCAACACGACGGAGACGGGATCCGGGCATGTCGGGAAGCTTCGAAGTGGAGGACACGCGGCGGGATCGCATGGCTTGCGTTGGGAGGACGCGGGGGTGCGGCAAAGGCTTGGCCGTCCGATGGCAAGACCTACAAACATTACATAAATGCCCTTGTGTGGGTTGTATCGCCGTAGTTGAGTTAGGGGTAGTCGAGTCATTTACCACACCTAAGGGACCGTATATATAAGCCATGAGTGTGGGTGTATGGCTCTCTCTCCGCGATCTAGGGTTTCATTTCCCCCCCCCCCTCCCATTTCTCATTTTCCTTAGACATTTTCTTCTCGATTTCTTGTCTAGGCTAGCATGAGAGCTTCATGAGAGATTTGTTGAGAGGGATGGATGTTAGGGCGGCATGCTAGACCTTGTGAATCTTTCCCGGTTTGTATAGAAGATTCGGCATTGTGGTTCCCATGATGATTTTCGGAGTCATTTTTGTGCTATTTTCGTGCTCGTCTTGATTCTCGTTTTCTAGACGGTTTTGGCTCGGAGTTGTTTGGGGGATTCATCCATGAGTACCTTGTGCCTCTTTTCCGGTGATTTCTTGCCCCCAAACTCCTCAAATCGTCCTAGATTCGTGATTCTTTGGATGAACTCGTGAGTAGAACTTGAGCTCGTGTGATCCGCAATTCCCGGTGTTTTGGTGGGTTTGGAGACGAGATTTTTGGGGTATAATTTCACCTAGGGGTGCTTAACACCTCCCCCACATTTCGTCTCAAGACTCCAAGTGGTTTGGGAGTTCCGTCGATCAAAAGTTTGGGGTCATTTTTCGCGGGCTGATTTTTTAGGGGGCGCCGGTACTACCGACACTATGCGGTAGTACCGATGACCGATTTTCGGTTGCCGGAGAGTCCTTATCGGTAGTACCGACACAAGGACGGTAGTACCGATAGTCGGAAGTACCGACCCGGTCTTGCGTAGTACCGATAACCCGGTTTTTAGGTGCCGAGAAGCCCATATCGGTAGTACCGACCTAGGGCCGGTAGTACCGACAATTTCTCGCCTGCGCTTGCCTCGCGCTAGCTTTTTCTCTCGGTTCGTTTGGCACGTGCTTCCGCTTTGTTCTTAGGCTTGATCTAACTTGTTCCTAGGGTCGGTAGATCCATTGTGACTACGTGATCTTGGCAAGTGTGTGCGAGATTCTTCGGAAGTGATTTGGGGGCATAGGCCAAGTTCTTGAGAAGAATTTTTATCGGCTCCCATTCACTCCCCCCCTCTCGGTCGCCTAATCGGTCCTTCATATATAATTACCATGGGGTGTAAAATTGAAATATATGAATTTTGGGCACACAAGTGTGACCGTTGATATTTTATTGAAATACCGAATGTCCAAATATGAATTGTTCATATTTTTATGATTTTTAGGTGCCGTTTTATGGACTCTAATAATTCAGGTAAGCAAGTTTCATTACAAACAAAATAGTGACAGGCCCACGCGTTAACGCCATCAGCCAATATAAAAAAGATAATCGTTGCCTTCCCGCCCGGACCCAACTGCCAACAAATGCGATGCGGGTTCACTAACCATCGTTGCCAATGACACTGGCCCACGCGTGAGCGTCAGCAGGCTAACCTACATCAGCAATGACTATCCATTGTCTCTAATAAGATCTAATTCATCACAACAGAACACATTTCATCACAACACAGTTGGATCTACTCGCATCTATTAGATCGAGTTCATGACATACAAAATCTAACAACCAAACTAACTAACTAAGCAATTCATGTTCAAGAACCTAACAAAGACACAAAAGCACACACACATTGTTACTAATTGGTAGAGGAGTCTATCAATTAGTCGAAGTCCCGCCGTCGTCGTCGCTGTTGTCGCCGTTGTGGCTGCCGTCGTCGTCGTGGCTGCCGTCATCGCCATCGGAGTCGCTGTCGTCGAAGACGAAGTGGCGGCGGGCAGCCTGCTTGACCATGGGGAGGTTCTCGAGCTTCTCAGCCAACCCGTGGATCCTAAAGGCGAGACCCTTCACGCTTGGGTCCTTGTACACATCATGATGAGCCTTGATGTCGAAGACCTCGCCAACACCTTCAAGCTTTCTAAAGGCGCTCCTGAGTAGCTCGACGGCAAACTTAGTGTTGTCGAAAAGCGGTTCCTCGTTGGCGTCCTTGGCCACTGGCTCCTTCCCCTTCTCCAACTTCTTCCGACGGCGGCTTTCATCATCGTCGTCCTCCCTTCGTCCCCGCTTCGACGGTGATGGCCTCCTCTACGCCATCTCCTCCTTCTCTCGGTGACTAAAGATTTGTAGTGGTGAATCGCAAGGAGGAGGAAGAAGTAAAGAAAACGATGATAAGCTTATGGAAGGAGTAGGGGAAAGCGGGGGAGGGCGATTGTGCGAGGGAGTTATATTGACAAGACGCAGAACCGTCAGGCGCCTCTACCCCCACCCACTACTCCATTACTACCAGTACGTGCCACTCGATTGCGCATCAGGTTCCGTTTCGGGCGCAAAACCACGCATCGCCTTTCAATTACACGGGAAGGAGAAGGGGTGGAGCAATGATGTCGGGCCCACTTGTCAACGGCAACAGCCAAACTGTGACGGCTTTTCAATTTCCATTTATTATTTTATTACGACATGGCCGAGGTGCCATCTTCAACCTTCAACCCTCGAGCTCGTCGCCGCCTTCAACGTCAATCCTCGTCGCCAACTTCATCCCTCTTCAACTTCAATCCTTCTTGCCAACTTCATCCCTCGTCGCCACCAACTTCAACCCTCGTCACCATTCAAATTCCAAACCTCGTCGTTGTGCTATTCCTCCCCTCCTCCTTGATGGTCGCGGCGTGCTTGATGTTGCTGCTGCCAGATGAACTTCTCACCAAGATCATCATCCACTCCATCAAGGATGTGGCCGTTTTCCATTTTCTGAACCTTCGCAATAAAATTTGCGGCACCTTCCGGCGCATCTGCAACTCCGATGAGGTAATACCGCACGTGTCGCCGCGTGATCTTCGTGAGGCGTGCAAGAATCACTACGTTGGGTCGTGCTTTGAGAGGTGCTTCCGCGAGGCCAATCATCCGGAGGCATTGTGCTTCAAGGGGATGGTGAGGTTGATGAGGTGGTGGAACCCCGATAAGGGTCCGAAGCTCATCGGAGATGCCGCTGTCGAAGACTTCGGTGCCAAGTACTTCTTAGCGATGTCTGAAGTATCGTTGCAACCCGGCGGACCCCAAAGCCATGGCACCTTGCTCCAGAAATCGGTGGCGGCCCGTCGCCCCCTAACGGTCGGTGGAAGAACCACAACCCGCCGCGGCCGCGCTACCTCGTCAAGCGGGATCTCGATAACAATGCGTGGTGGTACTTGCTTGATGACGGCGACGACGATGAAATTTCGTTGTTGCCCGTCCGTAATCCCCACATCTACATTTGGGAAGCGGGATGTAGGCGCTACGGGCCGGATACCAAAGAGATCATCCACTACTACGGCGCCAAGTGTCGCATCAATCATGAGTTCGACCTCCGGACGCGTAGCTTTCGCCCCGCAAAGGGAGTACGCCGTCGGCCAGGATGAACATCGGAATGTAGGTGCAAGCATCAATGAACATTATCTATCTTGAATGTAAATTATTAGATATTACTAAACGAGGATTTGATTTTATCGGGATGTCGGTTTTTAATCGCTTTTTGATAGATAATATTTGATTTGTCACGTTTCGAGTCAAATTGAAGGTTGTGGTGGTCTCATTTGCCGCCGACGAGGCTCCGGGATGCCCTCTTGGGTGTCAAAACCGCCGAAGAGGGCACGGCGGCGGCGGCGGGCGGCGGTGCCCTCTGCTTCCTCCTTTGTTCTATTGGAGAATGAAGAACAGTTTATCCGTCCCGTATCGCCGACGGCAGTTCTCTTTTTAATCCGCAATCAAATTTTTGTAACATGTATTTCTCTGTCGTAATTAATCCAAATTCGATTTTTTCCCTACCGTTTTCTAAAATAATCGTGTTTTCATTATTTTCATTGTTTAGTGTATATTCCATTTTTTGAACAATGTTTATATGCCTTATCTTGTTCTATGTAAGTACAACATATAAATAGTATTTGTTTTCCACACCTCCTGTAATGAAATTTTGCATTTTCCTAATCTTAAGGTGAACCACAAGGTTTTGTTAAGTGTTCAAATGCATATGAGTTTGAACATGTTGCAAAGTGTGGAAAACTTCAATATTCAAGGAACATTCTAGGAAACTATGTGAGAGATGTAGATATTTGTACACAAGTATATAATTCCTTCATCGAAACCATTTGAAATTTGGAAGACAAGTCTAGGTACCCAAATTATGTTGGCAAATCCATTTGTAGATTTTTTAGAGCACACTAGATGTTAGTAGAACTATTACATCATTAACATGGGATGTAAAAACGGATTCTAAGAATGTTGGGCACACAAGTGTGATTGTTGATATTTTCTTCAAATACTAAATGTCCAAATATGAATTGTTCGTATTTTTATGATTTTTAGTGCTGTTTTATGGGATCTAATATTTTAGGGAAGCATGTTTCATTCGAAAGAAAATAGTGGCTGGCCCACGCGTCAACATCAGCAGCCAAACTAAAAAGATAACCGCTGCCCGCCCGCCGGACCCAACTCCCAACAAAGGCGATGTGGGTTCACTAATCATCGTCGCCTATGACACTGGCCCACACGTCAGCGTCAGCAGGCAAACCGTGCGCGAGCTGCTCAAAAATTCCCACCTATATTGACTATAATGCTCATGAAATTCCAATTGTTGCACACAGATGTCAAGGGCACGTCAGTAGTTTCACTAAACACGCTTACGCGCGCCGTTCATATTCGGCTCCACGCTAGACGGATCCACAACGTCGGCATTCTCCCCACCGTCGCCGCCACTCGCCCCGCTCGCCTTCGCCACTCTCTCCCCGTCGCGCCCCCGCTCTTCTCCCGGCCCCCACCGCTCCTCGCGCAACGGTGACAAGGACGTGGTTACTAGCATGCGGACGTACGTCTTCCCGGCCAACCTAAAGACGGTTGACGCGGATCCGTCGACGTCGTCCCCGACCATGACGACGAGCCGGCCGCCTCAGGCCACGAGCCGACGTGGATCCGGCCCCTCCGACCATCACGAGAACAACTACTTCATTCGCGACAGTGGTTAGTCTTGCTTGAACCCCCAACGCCCTGTCTCTCCTCGGCCACCAAAATTTGCTATATATTCATGTCAATGTGGATTAATTAGGGAGAGATGCCTTGATAGTTCATCTTTATTGATTGACTGTGGATTTGATGGATGGATTTTGTTGCCCCAAGTCTATTTGAATAAATTGTTGCTAACAGATGTAGTTATATGAACTGTTGAAATTCATTTTCATGTTCCTAGTGCTACAATTTGGCAATGTAAATTCATGAAAAGCATTGAGGATGTTAGCATACTTTAGTTCTGCTATGCTTTGAATGTACCAGATTGACAGTTATGCTTTGGACCTGTTAGCATACTTTAATTCCGCTATGATTTGAATGTACCGGATCGACAATTATGCTTTGGACCTCGTTAGCATCTTTTAATTCGATGGCCACATAAGGAAACTGGAAATTGCATCGCAGTGATTTATAATGTAGTCCACCCAATCTGCTATATATTCATGTCAAGGTGGATTAGGGAGACATGCCTTAATAGTTCATCTTCAATTGATTGACTATGGATTTGATGGATGGATTTTGTTGCTCCAAGTCTGTTTTGAATAAATAGTTGCTAACAGATGAAGTTATTTGAAATATTGAAATTCATTTTCATGTTCCTAGTGCTATAATTTTTGCGCTATAAATTCATGAAAAGCATAAAGGATGTTAACATACTTTAATTCTTCTATGCTCTGAATGTACCAGATCAACAGTTATGCTTTGGACCTGTTAGCATACATTAATTTTGATGGCCACATAATGTCAGTGGGAATTGCATCGCAGTGGTTTGTAATGTAATGATAACTAGACTGTCTTATGCTTTTTTGTGAGTGTTAATTGTTTAACTACTATCCGAAAGTGCATCTAGGCCCCTAAGTGGATTTTGGTGAATTGAATGACAAGGCGATTAAAGGACTAATGATTTTGTCTAAGATTGTGAGCAGGTTTTCTTTGTATATTCATGAGCAACCATTAAAGAACTTAAGTATGGATGTATATTATGGCTCACATTTACAAAGACAAGTATGGTGCAAGACTTCATGAGGTTATTGAAAGGGAACAAGATGGTGAGTGTACACACTATGGTTCTAAAATTGGAAGCTTGCATATCCGTTGTCAATCAAGATCAAGCATTTGGAGCAAGGCTTTTCAAATGAAAGGGTAATTGTGCATGAAGCAAAGTGGAACTCAAAGTGGATTGGATAAGTGATTAAGAGATCAACCGAGATGTCTAGGGTGAGGGACTAAGCAATCTATGGGGCCGTAGCTAAGCCGCCATTTGTGTTTTGCTAAGGTGAAGGTCTAGCATCCGTGGGGTCTTCAAGTATCATATTCAAACCTTAACCTATGGAAGCTTTGCGAGTCATCAACTTGTTGAGATTGACAATATGGAGTGACCATGGAACCAAGTGTGCATTCAAATGCTATAGGGAAAGATCCTAAGTCACCAGCTCAAGTATGGACGTGCTCAAGTCAAAGGCTATGATGAAAGCCCTCAAGTGGATATTGTTCGAGTATGGCAAGAATTGAAGTTGTTCAAGCTCAAGAGGTTAACGAAGCTCTTTTATTCTTTTCTTGAGTATAGGTATGCCGTACTATCAAGAGGGATGCATCTTAGCGAGTTGACCAAGACAAAGTGCTCTTTAGTTAACCTAAGTGAGATCTAGCCCTAGAGTGTGCTAACAAACCCTCCTAACCTAACCTGGGTCACTTCATCTTGGAGGTGGAGTGCTAGTTTCTTTGAAAAAAAGGTTATGGGGTATCTCGGGCCTGACCGGTCTGACCGGTCAGAGGCATCGGTCTGACCGGTGCCGCTAGCCCAATGGCTAGTTTTTCGAACACCGGTCTGACCGGTGGGGCACCGGCCCGACCGGTGCCGCCCGGGGACTAACGGCTAGTTTTCTCCTTTGAGGGGTATAAATACCCCAAGCCTTCTTCAAGTGAGGGTTCTTGTTTCTAGAGAGTTTGCCGAGGTCCCAAGCCATTTCCAACTAGCTCTAAGCCTTAGTGGCTCTCCCCAACCATCTCTTTGTGAGATTTGTGGATTCAAGCCATCTTCTTTGTGTTGGGTTGAGAAAGTGAGCTTAAGAGCGACCTAGTGAGCTAACAAGAGCAATTTTCATAGCTTGAGCACTTTGGTTTCGCGTCTACAATCTTTGAAGCATTTGTTACTCTTGGAGGTTTGCCTCCTAGATGGCTAGGTGTCGCCGGCTAGCTCCCAAGGTTGTGGTGAGCAGCAGGAAGTTTGTAAGGGCTGCGATCTTGCCTCTTCATGGAAAAGATCACCTTAGTGGAAAGGAGGAAAGTGGTTGAAAGAGACCCGGCTTGTTGTGGGAATCGTCCCTTACAAGCTCCTCAACGGAGACGTAGCCATTCCTCAGTGGGTGGTGAACTTTGGGAAACAAATCCTTGCTTCTCCATGTGGTTTGACTCTCTAAGTTGTTTATTCTAGAATATTACATTTGCTTCCGCTTCGACCTACTTGGGTGTGTTACTTGTGTGTGCGGGGCTCATTACTCGCTTGTGATCATCTACAAAGTCCACACCCTAAGTTTGGTTCATGCTAGAAGCCAAGAGGTGCTTGAAGTTGTTTTTGCGGGTTCTTCGTGCTACACCGGTCGACCGGTGAGGCACACCGGCCGACCGGTGTCACTCGTGAAGACCGAGTTCTTGACCGGTCCGACCGGTCATCACCACCGGTCTAACCGGTGGAGCACCGTCGACTCAAGTGTTCGGGGAGAAAGAGTTTAATTTGGTCGTCACGCCTATTCACCCCCCCCCTCTAGGCGACATCAAGGTCCTTTCAATTGGTATCAGAGCTTGGTGCTCCAATTCGAGCTTAACCGCTTGGAGTTCTTCGATGTCGACAACTAGTGAGGTACCGTTTGAGCCTCTAGCTCTAGATGGCTCAAACTATTCTTCTTGGTGCTCTAATGTTCTCATTGCACTTAAGGTTTTGGGTCCTACCGCCGAGAGCATCATGGTTGCGAGTATCCTTCCAAAGGATGAGACATGTGTCTCACCAATGGACTTGGAGAAGAAGCAACTCAATGCCATTATTACTAATCTTCTCGTGTAGCCGTGTATGTAGAGAATTAAAGTATATTATTCTAAAGAGCAAGAAGATTTGCGAAGATGCTCATCTCATTTGGAAATTACTACTTGAGTTAGTAAACACCAAATGGAATGAACTCGAGAGCGATGATGAAGATGAGTCAATGGAGATGTGCCCTACCTCTACAACATCCACCGATCACCAAGCATCAACCTCCGAGCAAATAAAAGATCAAGAAAGTGAACATGTCGTCCCTCTGCGGGGACCGGTCGGACCGATGACACCCACCGGTCGACCGGTGCGCCGGGGCACACCAATTTGCTTGATGGCCAAGAAGGAAAAGAAGAGCAAGAAGAAGAGACAAGCCAAGGGCACTAAGAGCCGGAAGATTGAAGCATCAAGCTCTCCGTCAAGAGAACTTGAACTTCTCAAATCCGAGCTTGCGTCCTTGGTTTGTAAGTATGAAACTTTGGCTAACAAATATGATCATGACATAAAATCCTTTGCTTGTAGAGCCAAAATAGAAGAAGATGCTAATGATGATATAGAAGCCAAATTAGCGAAGCTCACTAGCGAGCATATGGTTCTACAAGCTAATCACAATGAACTTGAACATTCCTATGAGAAGCTTGTTGATTCTTATGCAACACTAGAGATAGCCCATGAGGTTGTGCTTTCATCGGTAAAATCTATACAATTTCTATCTCACACATGCACATGCTCACAAATTCAAGTTAATTTATCTTGCGCTAATGATTGTTTGTCTCAAGCAAGCCAATCTAGCATTGAGCATGTACTTGTAGAATCTTGTGATGACCTCATTGCTTGAAGAAAATGATAAACTAAAGCAAGAGGTTGAAAAGCTACAAAAGGACTTGTATATGTTGAAGGAGACGAGCAAAGTGCAACCTTCTCAAGATAATCGTGAAAGCATGGTGAAGAAGCTTGAAAAGGGGTCAACCGCCACTAGTTCAACCTCTCAACAATATACAACGTCCCACAAGAACAAGATTCAAGAAAAGAGCGAGATTGGGCAAATCAAACCCCAATATCGCCCGATCAAGCACAAGGCACAAGAGTCACTCTCCAAGAAGCCTAGAAGCTCCAACAAGTGGAGGGTGTGCTAAAAGTGCGAGAGAAGAGGACACTTTGCCGACTTGTGCCCTAATGGAACAACGGGCGTGGCACCGACCATGACCGGTCGGACCGTTGCATGCCACCGGTCGGACGGTGCCGGCCGAGCGGACCCACTTCAAGCAAACAAGGCAAGGAAGCCATCTTCTCCAAGAACAAGACTCGAAGCAAGTATGGAAAAGAAGTTGCAAGGAATGGTGTGACTAACAAGAACAAAAGTCGCATTTGCTATGAATGCCGTCAAAAAGGTCACATGGGCAAAGATTGTCCAAATGGTAACATTCCTAAATCAAACCTTGTCCATTATGATTTTCATAAGCTTAGGAACGATAAGAATGGAACTTGTGCTATAAGGGAGATTAGTTCACCTCGATATAGCACGAGAGCTATTTGGGTTCCTAAGCACCTTGTGACTAACCCAATAGGACCCAACAAGTGTTGGGTACCAAGAAATGCTTACTGAGCTTGCAGGTTGAAAGAGATGCATTGAGCATATGGTTGGAAGACTTGGAAATCTTGATGGATTCAATTGACCATGTGAAGAGAAAACTCATATAAATCGTGAAATCAATGTCATCTCGGTAACTAATGTGCTTAATTGAGTCTAAGTCGCTCTTGGTCCTTGGTGAACACCCATGTGACACTCGTCTTGCATGAGCGAAACATGAGGTAGTGACTTTGACTATTTTTATGAAAATTTACTCTCTCATGCCATTCGATGCTTTTAATGGCTCTCTAGTAGAGCAAGGCCTTATCCTTGTTGCGGGATTTAAATTAGTGATACATTCACTCATTCAAGAAAAAGGGAAGGAAAAATCACCAAAATGGAGTTAATTGGTGGTCACCGGTCGATCGGTGCCGTGCACCGGTCCGACCGGTGTCATCGCAGCAAGTGCATTTGGATGGGTGACCCGGACGAGTGCCGGGTGACCCGTACGCCTCTCGTATGTCTTGCAGGGTGACCCGACTCCTATGACCGGGTGACCGGGGTTGTCCAACCCCTCAAAAAGAAGGATGATTTGGCGTCGAAGGTTATGAGAAACTAAACACATTTCAATTAATAAATCATTCATGTGTTGTGACCAAGTTTGGAATGAGCCTCACCGAGTTCCTAATTGAACAAAGTGCCTTGTTCGAGAAATTCAAAATCTCTAGCACTACTTAAGGGGGAGCTCATTACAACACTTAAGTCGCATGTGGGGCTAACAATCTCTTCTAAGTGATCTTGTAGTCTCATTCTTTTGTGCATCCCGAAGGAAGCTCTTGATAAGCGTAACTTCCAATAGAACTAGTAAGAGCTAACACCGATCAAAATTTAAATATGCACAAATGAATTGGCCTTAAGGCAAAGGTATGTTTTCACGAAACTCATTGAAATATCGTAATGCATCTAGGTCATAATACCATGCTAGTGTGCCATCCTTAGCATGTAATTGCTTCAAGTGAACCTTTTGTGCTCCTCTCTAGATATTTGGTTGATATCTTTATTTCCACTCATCTTTGCGTCTCGAGGATGAAGATATGAGCCAAATATGCTTGTTAGGGCATTCATTTGAAGTGGATGCATGCACTTTGTGTCATAGGATAGATTTTTCGAAAAACTCAACTAGCATGTATAGGTAATGTGCTTACTTTGAAAAACATTTGGTTCTTGGTCTTAGTGACCCAATCAACTTAGTTGTGACTATAGTTCTCCTTGTTTGATTGATGGCTAGTCACAATTAAGAAGATTTTCTCAAGTCCCTAAAATCCTTCTTTATCTATCTCTCTCACTTGGAAGGATCAAGATTTCTCGAATAAATTGGTTAATCCTCCATTCTTCTAAGAATTGATGGTTTTTGGATCAATATCATCTTCCTATCTCATATCCAAAACATCTCTAGAGGTTGGAATGAAAATCTATCTTTGTAGCTCAAAATCCTTTTTCTCAAGGGCGCACCCCGTCGGCCAGGTGCGCATCACCGCCCGACCGGTGGTGACCTTGAAGTCACATAATCACTTTTCCGTGACCTAAGTGGATGCAATTTGTCCTATAAAATATTTGGAGAAGTTTTAAGGAGCAAAATCTCAAAAAGGAAGAAAAGGATCGGTACTACCGAGGGCATGTCGGCTCTACCGATAAGGCCTCTCTCGTTGAATTTTATCAAGATCGTCGGTTCTCACCGAGGGTGGGTCGGAAAAACCGATAAGGGCTCTCTGGCTCGACCATGGGCGGTCACCGGTCTGACCGGTGACGCCCGACTTTAGCCTGTGGGGCCACAGTAAAAGGAATCCATCTTTTACCCCTCTCCTTCTCTCTCCTCTATCATTTCACCAGCTTCTACCCTGCCTAACTGTGGAGAACCCCCCCTCTTTCTTCTCTCCTTCACCTCTCTCAAAATCCATGGAGGTTTGAAGTTTCAACCAAGAAAAAGGCTCAAGCTTGGAAGCAAAAGGATCTCCCAAGGCCCCTCTTCACTTTCCCCTTCAAGTTCTTTGGATTCAACTCAAGTTCCCCTCTCCAAAGGTATTTAAATCTTCTTTTTGCCCGATCTCCTTACATGGTGCAAAGATTTGAATTTCCTTTGGTAGAACATCTTCGAGATCACCTAGAAGACATACCTATAGATCCATAAGGTTTCGTTGGACACATTGTGAGAACCCACGATTTGGGGTCGGACGGCCTTCACCGATCCGACCGTGGTCGTCACCGGTCGACCGTAGCGCATGTCCACCGCAAATTTGTGTTTTCTCCATGTTTTTCAACACATATCTATTCTAGGATGTCTTTTGTTCATCTAGACCAAATCTTAGATTCCTAGCTGCTCAGATTGAATGTGGGAGCAATTGGCTCTGTTCTGGGTGGCACCGGTCTGACCGGTGCCCCTCACCGGTCTGACCGGTGTGGCCCAGAGCAGACCCAATTGTTCTGAACTTTCAAGAATCAATTCCATATCAATTCAATCTTTTTCCTAGAGTCTTATACACTCTTGTCATCCTATTTGTGACTCAGGACTGCAGCTATGGTACGGGAAAAGGAAGGGGCAAAGAAAAGAAGAGAAGAGGTGCATTCTCGCCGAGGAGCTATCCCCGGTGAATTTGGGGAAGGGGGCAGCACCATCAACGTCAGCGGCAAGAGGTTGAGACGTCGCTCGGCTCATGCTAGTGCGAGGGATCCCGACCTAGGAGGTGACACCGGGACTAGCGGTGATGATAATGTTGAGGATGAGACCTTTCCGGGTCGGTATGAGCCGAGGAGGCACCGGAGGGCCGGGTCCGACGGCGACGAGGATGAGGAAGAGGATGTGGACGCCATGGATTAGGATGATGATGACCAGGGTAGATTGAAGATCATGCCACCCACTTATATCTATCCCGACCGGCGGTGAAGTACCACGGGGCGAGGGCATGACCAAGGCCCTAAAGAAGCTAAGAGATAAGAACCCATATGAGGGGGGTAAGACCACGTCGGATCCGAGGTTTTAGGCTAAGTTTTAGCGAGGATTACTATGCTACGGTGATCATAAAGAAGCCCAAAATCACTTACAAGGTACGGTATGTGGATTGGGAGCACATGGCTAGAAAAGGTGACCCGATATTTGATGAAGTCATTAGCAATTGTGAGAGGCAAAGGGTCAAGACACTTATGGGGTTCCGACGAGATTGGAACAAGGAGATCATAGCCCGCTTCTATGCCACGGTGCACTTTGTATACATTGAGATCGATAGGGCTATGACTTGGATGACAAATGGCCAAAAGTACTCCATCACTTTTCATAGATTTTTGAGGTGCTTTGGGATCATGGCGGGAGACGGGGGGTTAAGGAAGCTCCATGATGAGGGAGAGCTCGAAAAGGATGCTTTGCATGTCATGTACCCGCGAGGTGAGCATGCCAACTATGGGAGGGTAAAGAATCTCTACAACTACTTTGCTTGTCCTAAATAGGCTCCTTAGGGTGTCTATTACACCTAGAGATGGAAACCCATCGGAAATCACAAAGTTTCGGAAAAACTTGATGGTTGCTTTGAGGTCGGGAGCTCCGAGTTTCTTGTTGGGATTTCATGTGGCAAGAAATCAAGCATCTATCCGAGGACCCCAAAAAGATTTGCGGTTATAGTCCTTACATCATGTATATGATTGAAAAGGTTGCAAAGACGGAGTTTCCCAAAAATGTGACACACAAGCCCTTGAAGCTCAATCCTAGCAAGAATCCTCGGTTTCCTTCACCTAGAGTTGAGCATGCACCTGGACAGGAGGGAGAAATTTTTGAGGAGGGAGCGGCTCGACCCGGACTCCGCCTCGGGCGGGGGCTCGGACCGTCCCCGGTCGACCGGTGCTGAGCACCGGTCTGACCGGTGGGGTGGCTGGCAGCCCGACAAGCCACGCAGGTCCACCTCTCCTTTGCGGAAGTTTTTCAACTTCATATTTGGGATGTGCGAGAGCCGACAAGACATCCAAGTTGAGCAACAAAGGTCGAGAAGGGCAAATAAGCAAATGAGGGACACGATGAAGCTAATGCACAATGCCCAAGGATTTCAACCTCCTCGCTCTCCACCATCTCCCGAGTCTCCACAAAGTTGAGATACCGTCCTTTGAGGAAAGGATGAGAGGATAGGCCAACTCCGACATGCTTAACCAATATGGGCCCATGTTCTTTGAGTTCGGGCAAGGACAAGGATCTTCCTCATCGGTTCCTCCTCCACCTCCACCATTTGTACCTCCTCCTCCGGATGTGGCGGGATCATCACATTTCATGGAAGAAGAGCAAGCACCCACACCTCCTCCACCTCCCGAGCAAGTACAAGATTGGGGCGCTCGCTTCTCCGCCGAGATCTTTGGCTACAACCCTTATTACTACGGTAAACACGGCGCACCCATAGCTCATCCATCTCAAATCACCGTCTCGGAGTCTATTTACCTAAACTCTCCTTTGCATTGGATTCCCGACAAATCTCACATAGGAGGGAGCTCTCACCCGGGAGACGAATCTCAAGGACGGTGATCGGCGCTTGCTTCTCCTCCAGGCCTTTCTTGGATGCTTGATGACAAAGGGGGAGAAGATTCGAGATTAAAGCCACAAGTCTTTGTTTGTTCGTGTTGTACCGGTCGACCGATCGGTGCCCCGCACCGGCTCGACCGGTGCCTGTTGGCTGTTGAGAGAGGCCATGTAATAAGTTAGAACTTAATCTTAGTGGACTTGAGAACATTTGTGTGAGTGCTACTGTGTGTTTGAACCTTATTGTAATATCTAAGCGACTTTATTGCTAGTTTGTGATGCATGAATTGAATGGTGTTTGTTTGTGTTGGCTAAATGGAGCAAAGTGATCTAAACCACTTGCAACCCCGGCATGATCACCTTGGACCAAATAGCACGCACTTATGTTGCTTTGTGCGCCGATCGGACTCCGACCGGTCCGACGGGTCGGGGCACCGGGTCCGACCGGTGCCACCCGGCTTGTGTGTGTTGGTCGGACACGACCGATCCCCGACCGGTCCGTAGCACCGGTCGACTCGTGCTTCCTAGTCAGCACACTTCTCTTTGCTTTGTGCATATCTTGTCATACGCATCACGGATTTTATTTTGTCGCTCACACATGTTGCATTCCACTCGATTCTAAGATATAAGGGGAGCTCACACGCTTTTTCTTCCAAATTCGTGCTAATGGCATTTAAGGCCAACTTTTTGAAATTCAACTCAAAGCACAAATTAAGGGGGGGCTCTAGCTATATATAAGAATCTAAATGCACTTTAATGTTTCATTTGTAAGCTTTAATCGGATTGTCATCAATCACCAAAAAGGGGGAGATTGAAAGTGCATCTAGGCCCCTAAGTGGATTTTGGTGAATTGAATGACAAGGCGATTAAAGGACTAATGATTTTGTCTAAGATTGTGAGCGAGTTTTTCTTTGTATATTCATGAGCACCCATTAAAGAACTTAAGTATGGATGTATATTATGGCTCACATTTACAAAGACAAGTATGGTGCAAGACTTCATGAGGTTATTGAAAGGGAACAAGATGGTGAGTGTACACACTATGGTTCTAAAGTTGGAAGCTTGCATATCCGTTGTCAATCAAGATCAAGCATTTGGAGCAAGGTTTTTCAAATGAAAGGTTAATTGTGCATGAAGCAAAGTGGAACTCAAAGTGGATTGGATAAGTGATGAAGAGATCAACCGAGATGTCTAGGGTGAGGGACTGAGCAATCTTTGGGGCCGTAGCTAAGCCACCATTTGTGTTTTTCTAAGGTGAAGGTCTAGCATCCGTGGGGTCTTCAAGTATCATATTCAAACCTTAACCGAGGGAAGCTTTGCGAGTCATCAACTTGTTAAGATTGGCAATATGGAGTGACCATGGATCCAAGTGTGCATTCAAATGCTATAAGGAAAGATCCTAAGTCACTAGCTCAAGTATGGACGTGCTCAAGTCAAAGGCTATGTTGAAAGCCCTCAAGTGGATATTGTTCAAGTATGGCAAGAATTGAAGTTGTTCAAGCTCAAGAGGTTAACGAAGCTCTTTTATTCTTTTCTTGAGTATAGGTATGCCGTACTATCAAGAGGGATGCATCTTAGCGAGTTGACCAAGACAAAGTGCTCTTTAGTTAACCTAAGTGAGATCTAGCCCTAGAGTGTGCTAACAAACCCTCCTAACCTAACCTGGGTCACTTCATCTTGGAGGTGGAGTGCTAGTTTCTTTGAAAAAAAGGTTTTGGGGTATCTCGGGCCTGACCGGTCAGAGGCACCAGTCTGACCGGTGCCGCTAGCCCAATGGCTAGTTTTTCGAACACCGGTCTGACCGGTGTGGGGCACCGGTCTGACCGGTGCCGCCCGGGGACTAACGGCTAGTTTTCTCCTTTGAGGGGTATAAATACCCCAAGCCTTCTTCAAGTGAGGGTTGTCTTGTTTCTAGTGAGTTTGCTTTGAGGTCCCAAGCCATTTCCAACTAGCTCTAAGCCTTAGTGGCTCTCCCCAACCATCTCTTTGTGAGATTTGTGGATTCAAGCCATCTTCTTTGTGTTGGGTTGAGAAAGTGAGCTTAAGAGCGACCTAGTGAGCTAACAAGAGCATTTTCCATAGCTTGAGCACTTTGGTTTCGCGTCTACAATCTATGAAGCATTTGTTACTCTTGGAGGTTTGCCTCCTAGACGGCTATGTGTCGCCGGCTAGCTCCCAAAGTTGTGGTGAGCAGCGGGAAGTTTGTAAGGGCTGCGATCTTGCCTCTTCGTGAAAAGATCACCTTAGTGGAAAGGAGGAAAGTGGTTGAAAGAGACCCGGCTTGTTGTGGGAATCGTCCCTTACAAGCTCCTCAACGGAGACGTAGCCATTCCTCAGTGGGTGGTGAACTTCGGGAAATAAATCCTTGCTTCTCCGTGTGGTTCGACTCTCTAAGTTGTTTATTCTAGCCTATTACATTTGCTTCCGCTTCGATCTACTTGGGTGTATTACTTGTGTGTGCCTGTCTTATTACTCGCTTGTGATCATCTACAAAGTCCACACCCTAAGTTTGGTTTGTGCTAGAAGCCAAGAGGTGCTTGAAGTTGTTTTTGCGGGTTCTCTATGCTACACCGGTCGACCGGTGAGGCGCACCGGCTCGACCGGTGTCACTGTGAAGACCGGTGCTTGACCGGACCGACCGGTCATCACCACCGGTCGATCGGTGGAGCAACCGTCGGCTCAAGTGTTTGGAGAGAAAGAGTTTAATTTGGTCGTCACGCCTATTCACCCCCCCCCCCCTCTAGGCGACATCAAGGTCCTTTCACTATCATATATATTGTTATTGTTGGTGTCATGATGTGTTGTGAGTTTTGTTTCGCGACTGTCATATATAATGTCATGACTATTGCTTTATCCTCTTGTTACATGTACACATGGAACACACAATCCATCGCTGCTCAAGTTAGACAAGGAAGAAGTTGAAGGAATTTATTCTCTGCTTCGATATATAAGCATATTGTGGTGTCCCTGTCAAAATGGTTAGCACCTATCCCTGTATGCTAATTAAGTAAAATATGAATTGTGTATGTCTATGCTGATTTTATTTACGAATGTATCAGCTATTTTGCCTGTCAGAGAAAACGAATTTATCTAATAAGAATTGTGTTCAGTTTTTTACTCTTGCTTATGTTGCTCTACTAACAAACCTGACATATCATCTATGTAGTTTCCCACAACAACAAACTCCTCTACTTCCAGTGCATCATCACAGCCCTTCTTCACAGGGTCACTCAGCACAGACTGCTGGGAGTAGTACTCGATCCCGCGGGTCAAGGACACAAACCAAATGGCCAGAAGACAAGTTGACTGCAACTGGACTTGATGCCAATTTTTGGCCTACCCCGGATCTTTGCGAGGGATAGATTTGTATTGGTCCGTGGTCTCATTGCTCGAGAGAGGGTGTCCATCAACAAGGCGATTGATGATCTCTCACCAATTGAGAAGGACCATCTGTTCACGCTTTTAGAGGAAAAGCTAGAATACCCAGCCAATCTGGAAGAATCTGTTCACAAGAAGGCAGTTAAGGTAGCTATATCAAAGATTGGAACCTTGCAATAGTGGTTCAAGGCCCATTTAAGAAAAAATATGTGAGTGAAGAGGAGACTCCCTTTGTGAAGCATGCCTTTTTGCAGCAACAAGACTGGGACATGTTTGTGCAGGAAACCAATTCTCCTGAATTTCAGCAATTGAGCCAGGAGATGAAACAAAAGAGAGCATTGCATAATAAGTCACACAACACATTCAGAAAAGGTTATTATGGTAAAAGGAAAGAGTGGGAGGAGGAGGATGCAAAGCTAGCTGCAGAAGGAAAACAGAACCCTTGGGACCAATTTCCTGGACGTTCGAGACCTTATCTGCGGGCAAGGGTAGGGAAGAAGAAGAAGAATACTAGTGAAGGATGCGGGGGCATAACATTCAGTAACCCTACGGTGGTGGGGGTAGCAGATAGGGTAAAAACACTTGCAGCTCATGGTAGAGATGGTTCTTTCTCTAGGGTTAGGGAGGATGATATCCTCACCACAGCACTTGAGACTCCAGAGCATCGAGGTTGGTTCTGAGGTGTGTCTAGTTCACTTGGCTGGGGTAAAGGGTTTGGTGAAGAGTTCGGCCGGAATGTACGGAAGAAGAGGAACAAGAGGTATGATGCTCATGATGTGATGGACAAAACATTTAAATCAATTTTCCATGCTCTAAGACTATCAGGCATCAACATACCGAAAATGCACTTCTTCCTTCCCAATTACCAGCGCTGTCAGTAGCAGCGAGGACGAAGATATGGATGGAAGTGAGGAAGAAGATGGGCATGACCGCGAGGAAGAACATGCGCATAACAACGAGGAAGATGGCAGAGAGCAAGATCATTGGAATGTCAATGGTGACGAAGCGAATGAAGTGCAAAGTGATACTTGATCACCTATGCTTGGACACAATAGATAAGGTCGACGAGCCAATCTGCGTGCAGCCTTTTGGATGGCACCGTGGAGCTCGCAATAGTGAAATCTTTCCATTTCAAAAGGCTTGCCATTTAGTACCGGTGCAGGATGGGTATGTTGTGGTGCAACCTACTTATGTGGGAGCCAATGTGGGTCATTACCCTCTTCGTGTACCAATTGATGGGGAAGACGTAGCAACCCTAGCTGGGGCTCTCGTTCAAAGGATCCAATAGCCAAAGGACAGGATCATTATACCACCCATGATGAGACATCCCAACCCTGAAGCCGCAACAGGTAGTAGGGGTACAACATCGGATGAAGGTCTTGCGGCTCGGTGTCGGCAAGAGAAGGCTCCACAAAGCATCGGCAACGGCGGGTCGGCAAAACTACACGGCATGAGTGTCGACAACGGCGGAGGAGGAGCCCGTGCAAACTCCGCCTAGCGACAAAGAATCGCAACTTGAGGATAATCAAAAGACGAAACGGCGGCCTCTCCGGGAGCGGGGAGCATCGACAACGGCGGGGAGGAGCCCGGGCAAACTACGCCTAGCGGCGAGCTGCAATATGAGGAAAAGCAACGGACGAAACGGCGGCCTCTCCGGCGGCGGGAGGAGGAGCGCGGGCAATCTCCCCCTAAGCGGCGGATGCAACAAGTACAACGGCCTCGCAACAAGAGGAGCCCGTGCAATCTCCACCTGCAGAAGGGGAACCAGGCCAGGAAACCTCTGTCTAAAGATGAGATTCTTAACTTTCTTAATGGGACAGAACAGGACCGACCAAAATACAAGCCTGGTGCACCTATGTTGTCAAAAGCAAATGTAAAGGCTACTGGACCAAATTGTGCCAAGTTGCATGCTTATGTCATGGAACACAGTAAGGATAAACTTGCCTTTCCAACAAAGGTAATTCAAGACTACTTTAGAGGTGGTTGTGGTGCTTTAATGTTAAACATTGAATTCAGTAGCGTGTATAACCTTATAACCCTAGCTTCTCTAGATGTTACCTTTGTGAGGTTGTGGACATTGTAAGTCCTTTAAAACCTAAAAAGATATTTCTTTAATTTTGACCACAAAGTTCGTGCATGCTAACAATTTGATTTTTTGTAGGAAAATGATGAACAAGGCAACAGAGATGCAGATCAGTGTTGGGTTTAGATCCAGATTTGTTTACTTCAACAAATATTTCTCAGCGTTCTCACCAAGTTGGCAAAACAATCTCAAATGCAATGATGAACAACGACTACGTGGTGGGTGCCTACTGCACTAGACACTGGGTAACAGTGATCACCAGTATGAAGTTCAAAGAGGTTTGGTATCTAGATTCTGCTAAACAACATCCCCCGCTAAAGTTCCCAGACCTCCAACCTGTTTTGAACTGGTCAGTTTCTTGTAGGTTTTGTTCACAAAAATTCAATCTCTTAGTGTTTCTAATTGGTATTGCTGACCATGCGGGGCCTTTGGTACGGTATTTTTTGTTCACAAAAAATCAATCTCTTAGTGTTTCTAATTGGTATTGCTTGATCATGCGGGGCCTTTGGTGATACACGGGATAGTTAAGGAAAGAAAGAAAAAAGTCAAAAGCCACACTCAAGCACAAAACAAATCTCGCCTGTAAGACCGAGGTTTTTTTATGGTCCCTTCTTACCTATTTGGTGCTGCATTAACTTGTCATTTTGGTACCTCGATGCGGTGCGCTCGGCGGCCACGGGGGTCCTCTTTGTGTGGATTCCATGTGGCATTCCATATGTTAAGACTACTCGATGACATGCCCGACATCAAGAAGGTCGCTCGTAAGTAGAAAATAATGCTCAACCTTGTCTCTCGCTCATATTATCCATCTGATTTTAGAAAATGATTTCTACTTGTATTCTCATAAATGATTGTATTTTGCAGGATTTCAAACCTCCTGTAGATGTTTCCACAGAAGATGTAAAGCGTGTCCAGGAGATGTTGTGCGAGTACATTCTTAAGGAGACCATCGACCGAAAGGGCAAGTTCTACGATTGTGCACCGTGAGTTTATTGTGACCGAAACTTCAAACTCATTCGGTCTTCTTTAGTCGGGTCTTGTTGCACCGAGAAACCCCGCTTAGCTTGCTTGGTTGGGGTCGAATCTTGCTCGGTTCGGGCGGTGTTCTCATGACTCCATCAAAACAAGCCCCGATGAGAGTAACTTGAAACTTGATGTGATCCTAGCTTGTCTATAAATGTGATCTTGCTTTGCCTATATCCGTGATGTGAGAATGTGTTTGTGATGTCTCCTTCTTTGTGGTGGCTCCATATCCCGGTTGGTTCCAAGATGCGGCCCACGATGGTCGTCAAATCTGGTCGGTTCCAAGATGTTGCCGCAACCGGCAAGAGTTCTGTAGGGGTGGCCTACGTATCTGTAATGAGCGTTAATTAAAGCTTGTTGCAAACACTGATAAGTGAGTAACGGGCTTCATTCGGAAAGCCCGTTACAAAAATGCCCACAATGTAATGGGCCGTGTAAAAGCCTGTTACCAGTCCTGACCGGTGGGCCCCAGGACCTGGCCCGTTCATCGAGATATAGGAGACGCATGTTGAAAGCAAGCGTCTCCTTTAATAGAGACAAAGCAGACTCGCATAGAAACAGATGCGTCTCATTTCGTCAAGACGGAGGAGACGCAGGTTCACAGAATGCGTCTCTGATGTTAATTTCACGGTAACGGGCTCTGTTTTCATGCCCGTTACCATGGGCCTAGAGAAACAGCCATTTCACGTGATCAGTGACTAGTTGTGGTAACGGTCGTTGTTTGATGCCCGTTATGAATCCTATATGTACTGAGACGCGCGTGAAATAGATGTGTCTCAGTTCGTCAAGATAGTAGAGACGCAGGTGCACATCAGGCGTTTTTGATATTGAGCTACTGTAACGGGCTTTGCTTTGGTGCCCGTTATGAAAGTTCCTTGTGGGCCCAAAGAAACAACCATTTCACATGACCGGTGGCTAGTTGTGGTAACGGTCGTTGTTTAATGTCCGTTACGAATATGTCTTATCAGTAACAGGCATCTGCCAGTTACCTTTCTTGATTTATTTGTAACACTTGATCGGTAACGGACGCATTGCCCGTTACCAAAGGCGATCTACACCTGTTACCAAAGCCAGTTTTTCACGTAGTGAATGAAGAAGAGAGACTGATCCCAATCTATCTGACCCAAGACTGACCGACATTAGCTCAGGGGTACTTAGTCTCACAAGCCTTTCATCGTGGTTGGATCTAACCACGACAAAATCGAGAAGTGGCTGGAGAAAATTATTCCACGACGATAGCATCATTTCCGCCTTGATGTCGTCATTCGGAAACCTAAATATCCAGTTATCGACATTGTAGATGCCGCCACCACCTTTATCGGAACCATCATGGAGAAATCCAAGCCACCCTGTCTATCCACCATTGACGAAGAGAGGAAACAAATCTCACGTACCACGAAACGCAGCATGGAGAAACCCCAACCCTAATCTAGACACAACCTATGGGAGATGAGAGAGATGGATCCCAATTCCCTTTGACCATGACCAGATGCCAGAGGTGAGAAAGGAGGGGGGCAACGGTGGTGGTGATGAAGAGGGAGCCAACTCCCTTCATCTCGACTCGTAACACTAATGAGCTAGCTCGAGCTGGTTTTTCAACTCGTTAGGATAACGAGCTAGGCAACAAAAGCAGGTCTGGCTAGCAATGAAGGCAAGCAGACAACCAGCCCACGAGAACTTTAAGCCCAACATCAGCCGACACCCAACTCCAATGCCTTATCCATTCGCGTCACGCATGCTCGGCCTCTCGCTTCGCCTTCGCCTCGCCTCCCTCACACGCCGCCACCTCTTTGTCTCCGCTCAACTCTTAATGCTTCTTCACTCCTTCAATCCCTCGGCCCTTGCTGTCCTCATTGACTCTGATGGAGCCGAGCATGCCTGGTTGGTTGTCGCGGTTGAAGAGCTTCGCAGACTGGCCAACAAGCAGTCAAGAGCGCAGTGCTTGTATGGTTGTCGTACATGTTCCTGCAGTCGTCCACGCACCCGTGTGAGTTCATGGCGGTCTGGTGGAGGCTGACGAGCAGCAATAACTTCCGCTGCTACCCGCCGGCTTGCAGGGAATCAATTTTGCTTAATTGTTTAGTTCTTTTGTTAGAAGCTAGATCTTGGTCGATCCTTCTTGATACATATATCCGCATCCGTTGTTCTATCTTTTGCTCTCTTTTGTTTGCTTCAAGGCTTAAGCGGAGCTGCTGCTATGATTCCGATTGCAATTTTCAATTTTATTTGGCTTTTGATTTTATCTGAACCATGGGGAAGATGACCACATCTGCGAGGTCTTCGACGTGCAGGAACTCTCGCAGCGGCGAGCCAAAGCCCTATATGACGACCTCAGCAGCGTCGCAGGCCTTGGCCTTGTGGAACCTGGGGATGAGCGCGGGCAGGATGTGGTAGTTCTCCGGGTGGAAGTTGTCGTGCGGGCCTTGCTGGTGGGCACTGCGGAGACGGCGTCGAGGCCGTGCTGGATGCGGTAGGCCCGGCACATCTTGATGCCAGTGATCTTGGTGACGGCGTAGAACTTGTTGGTGGGCCCGAGCGGGCCGGAGAGGAGCGCGGCGTCCGTGATGGGCTTCGGTGCGAACTTGGGGTAGATGCAGGAGGAGCTTGCAGACAGAGCCGCAGGCGTCATCAACGTTCGTCAGGATCTGGAGGTTAGCGACGATGAAGTCGGTGGGGAAGGTGGAGTTCACGTGGATGCCGGCGGCGGCGCCGCGGCCGCATCATGTGACACCGTTGTCGCCAGCCCGAGACCGGCAGCGTGTTCGTTCGGCTTATCAGCCACCGGCCAAAAGATTTTCACTCATAACAAACCGTGCGCCAAGAATCGCCGTAAGAAGATTTTTCTCTCGGGAACAAATCAAGACTAGCGTATCACCACCAACCAAACGAACGGCAGTGCGGATGGAAGGAGTTGGGTACACGCGGGGGAAAAATTAACTGTGAGCCGGGCGGGTAAAGGGTGGGTACACACGCGGTGGATGACAAAAGAAAATTTTGATTTTGGCAGAAACGCTCTCCAAATCGCGATTTATATGGTCGTTCCACCTTTTTAGTCATCATGCAACTTTACGGTTGGGTCCGGTGTGACGGGTAAGGCGGGCCTGAATTGGGTGGGAAAAGTTTTCAATTGTCTTCGCTCCTTATTGTATATATATGTGTGTCGTCCGTTTCTTTGGAACTACTAGGCTACACCAAATTTAGATCCATGGAGAATAAGGGTCCCGCACACCCAAAATCAATGCAGTAGAAACTTATTTTCTGCAAATCTTGTGGCCAAATTCGTGAATTTGGTAGTGCCATAGCGTTCCTCAAGGAGTGTTTTTTTAGAAAATAAGAGAGCATAATATATGTCAAGAGTTCTAGCAATCAGGCTCTGAGGACGCTCGACCAATTAAAAAAAGGAAACATGGAGTTCTATAGTCCGAGACCGTAAAAACGGTATCATTGTTTTAAATTAAAAAAAGAATAGGTTTTTGCACAACCATGCTCAACTCCAAGAGCCTCTCTAAAAATCGCTAGCTAAAACCCGATTTGACTAGTATGCAAAATGAAATAGGTGAAAAAGTTGATGAAATCCAAGACACTAGTTAAAATCAACTCTACATATACTCCACCACTAGTGGGACCCGCCTTTCTATACTCATGTATGCGAGGGGATAGCTAGCGGAATGGCTAGCCAAAGATGACTAGCAAAGACCTTTGTTTAGCTAGCGCGAGATAGAGAGAAGCGCAGTTTAGGCTTATTACATTGGATTAAGTTTTTAAATAATTATTCTATTTTTTAGGCTAGTTAAAGCCAAGATACCTAGTCTCTTGGAGTTACTCTTAGCGTACGGTGATCCAAATGTCTGATATATTTGTATAATCGTTGTCCCATGATTCCGGATGCTATGGCACTACCAAATATTATTGCAACATGTGTGCGGAAGTATATAAAACATCCAAGATCAAAAAATGATTGCAACATTGTCCGCATACAAGTGAAATATTTTGAACAAAATTCTTACAACATGCCTTTAAAACACATGTAACATAAGCAGCATGTGCAACAATCCCCCGATTTACTTTTGCAAGCTCTATGTGAATCAACTGCAACATAGCTTTGAAGTTTCTGAAACAAAACAATTGAAAGGAACAATTGCAACATGGGGGAAGAGAAGAGAGCAGGAATGCGAGAAGCGCCATGGCCACCGGATCTGAGAGCATCGAGATCTCCTTGTGGGGAAAGATGTCATCCTGGGGGGAATGGTGCCGCCAAGATGGGGAGGAGGCCACCGGGGTGCGCGAAGGAGCCTAGGGTGCAGTAATCGACACATCGGAAACGTCAGATCCAGAGAAGGAGAAGTAGGAGGAGGAGGGCTCAGTGAGAACCACCACTCGTCGTCTTCTTCTCCGGTGGGAGGGGGCGAGCAGGATCCAGGTTGCTGTGAAGCTCTCGAGTCACATGGAGATGGAGGTCGCCGAGGTGGGCTGGAGCAACGACGACAAGGGTGTGGCGTGTGACGTCTGTCTCGATGAGCGGTGCGAGGTGTTGGAGCGACGCAAGCGCTGCAGAGTCTGCAGTCGAAGGGATAAAGACCGAACGAGATGGTTCGCCGGGCGGGGGAGCGGAGTGGCGGAGGACGCTTGGCCCAGAAAGTGGCGTCCGTCTGTCCCGACGAATTTCTCCTTTCTGAAATACTGGACGTTTTGGACATGATCACGGTAGCCAAGGTGGAGTTAATTAGGCAGTTTTTTCCCTGTCTACCCCTAACAAATATAGTTGCGGGTGCATTTCTTCCGAGAAACTTCTTTAGTCTAGTTGGCTAGTGGTGCCAGGTGTGCGTCGCACGCCCACGGTTCGAAGCCTGGCGTTCTCAACTTTTTTGACGGAGGCCCCATTTTGCATGGCGCTGTTCATTTGCGTGGCGCGCGCCTGTGCGTGAATTGGTACCGGCGCGTGTTTTCAGTTTTTTTCGCTCCTTCGACCGGGAAAACGAATTTGCATGGCGCCAATCACTGCGACGTTACACATTCACCGTGGCTATTTAAACCGAGTTCCCTTTCCATGCTTCTTTGCTTCCCTTTGCCTGGCTTCGCTTCTTTACTTCCCTGGCAACACTTCTTTAATTTGCATTCCCTGGCAACGCTAGCTTCACGGTACAATGGCTGCCTTTGACCTGAACGTTCGATTGGAAGAATATGTCGATGACGGCTTGGATCCGCACAATGGTAAGACATCTTTGCTTCTTTGCTTTGTGTTTCCTTGCTTGCTATGCTTTGCCTTCCCTTGCCTTGCACATGGTGACGCTTCTTTGCTTTGCTTAATTTGCTAGTTGTTCATTTAGAGGAGCACGACGGCAGCGGCGGCAACATTCTCTTTGACCCCGTCGAGCATGAAGATGACGACGGCTACGCTGCCTTGGATTTGAACGAGCATGACGATGAAGACGACAACGATGGTTTCGCTCTGAACGAGCCTGGATTACATGATGAGCATGTCAACGGTACTACCTCCTTTTCTTCTCTAGATGTTCAGATCGAATGATCTTGTTTTGTCGTTGAAATATTCATGATCTATTTTCTGTAGGATTCGATTTGAACCTACCACTAGATGAATTTGGAGCGGTTGATTTTGATTATGTACAAAACCTAGCCGGTGAGTTCTTTGTATTAGCCTTGCTTTGCCTTGCCTTCCTGAGTTAGTATTTGTACCATGCATGAATAAGCTTGTTTCTTTGAGTTAGTAGTACATGCTGTGAGTATTTGCCTTGTTTTTCTCCCTTGAGTAAAGAGCATGCCGTGAGTGACCATGCATGAATAAGTTTGTTTGTTTTTTTGTATGAATAGGAAGCATGCCGTGAGTGACCATGCATGAATAAGCTTCTTTCTTTTTTTAGATCATGCCGTGAGTGACCATATAGTGCCATGCATGGATAAGCTTCTTTCTATATTAGATCATGCCGTTTCTTAGCTTGTTTCCTTTTTCTATATGTAGGTCATGCCAATCATGTAGTCCAACCGAAGCAGGACTATTCTGATGAGCTTAGACAACAAGTTTATCAAGCATTGTTGATGAGAAGCAAGAATGGATGTCTTGGCAAGCATGATACAACAATTGTTCTCAGCAATTTGGAGTAAAGATTAGAACAGTGCAGCGCATATGGGAGAGAGGTAAAAACCAACTTGCTCAAAACATTCCGGTTAAGGTTCCTAATTTAAAGAAAGGTAGAAGTGGTCGTAAAGCGATCCCTATTGATTTGGAAGAATTGAGAAACATTCCTCTCCAACAAAGAATGACCCTAGAAGATGTCTCTAGTAGACTTGGTGTTAGCAAAACTAGGATACATAAGTTTTTGAAAAAGGGTATGCTTAGGCACCATTCTAGTAGCGTCAGGCCTTACCTCACAGAGGCTAATAAGAAGACTAGGTTGAAGTGGTGCATTGACATGATTGATCAAAGTTTGCTTGATGATCCAAAGTTCAAGGATTTGTTTGACATTGTGTTTATTGATGAGAAGTGGTTCTATCTCTATCAAAAATCAGAGAGGTACTATTTGCTACCTGATGAAGATGAACCACATCGTATTTGCAAAAATAAGAACTACATTCCTAGGATCATGTTTTTATGTGTTGTTGCTCGGCCAAGATTTAGAGATGGAGTATGTGTGTTTGATGGGAAGATAGGTTGTTTTCCACTTGTTACTATTGAGCATGCTATTAGAGATAGTCCTTATCGGTTGCGTGGTGAGGAAGTAATCAAGCCAATCCAATCAATCACGAGGGATGTCATAAGGGATTTCATGATAAATAAAGTGTTGCCGGCAATTAGAGCAAAGTGGCCTAGAGAAGATGTGCACAAGCCAATATACATACAACAAGATAATGCTCCTACTCATTTGAAAGTGGATGATCCTCAATTTTGTGAGTGTGCTAAACAACATGGGTTTGACATCCGGCTACTAATGCAACCAGCCAATTCTCCAGATTTTAATGTTCTAGATTTGGGTTTCTTTCGAGCTATCCAAGCAATTCAGTACAAGAAAAATGCTAAGACATTGAAAGACCTTATTCCAGCAGTGCACCAGGTAAAAAATCTAATTGCAATTGATTATTTCAATAAAAAACATGATAAGACAATATTTGTTAATTGTTTCAATAAAGATCTAATTTCGTCAACACTTGTTTTGCAGGCATTCTTAGAGTACAGCCCATGGAAAGCAAATAGGATATTTGTAACATTACAAACTTTGTTCAAGGAAGCAATGAAAGTTAAGGGATGCAATAATATAAAGATTCCTCACATACAAAAACAAAGACTAGAGAGGGAAGATCAGCTTCCAATGCAAATCCCTTGTGAACCTTCATTGATAGCCGAAGCCATAAGTAGTCTCCCTGCAAATTAAAAGATGCAAATTAGTTTATGCAAATTAGAAGATTGCTAGCCGAATGCCTACTGTTCAAATGCATGTACTGTTTACAAACCCCTTAAATACCTTACTGTTTGCTTGCAGTTTAGTTCTTGGTGTTGTTTTTTGCTTGCTTCTTCTTCTCCTCCATCTCATCTAACTTCTCAACAACTTCGTCTGGGAGAATGATTGTGTCACCATTCATTTGAAGTTTCTCCACATCAGGAATGTAGAACTCACAGTCGAATTTTTCCATGCCATCAAGAACTTGTGCGAAGAAGTCATAGTCTTCATGTAAAAGGCCACAACGGGCACACCTGCGAGCGTTGCGACGAGCTTGCTTACAGGCTTCTCCGAAGATGCCGCCAGCGTGGAACGTGCAGCAGCGAGGACACTCGACCACCTCGTCGACGTCCGGCACCTCGTCGACGGACTCTAGCACCTCGTCGATGAAGTCCGGCACCTCCTCGACGACGCCCTTCCCATCCTTGTCGACGGAGTCCGGCACCTCCTCAACGAAGTCCGGCACCTCCTCGACGACGCCCTTCCCATCCTCATCGGAGTCCAGCACCTCCTCGAGGGCGTCCTTCCCATCCTTGAGGGCATCCTTCTCATCTTGCTTGACGGCGTCCAACACAAAAGAGCATGAGATGACGCCTTCGGCTGCGGCGGCCGCGTCACCACGCGTGCCGGTCTGGATGTGGCGGCACGGCAAGAACCAGGCGCTGCCGTCCATGCGCCACGCCGCCGCGACGCTCGGAGGGCGGACCATGGGCTCCGGTTCACGCGCGTCGACGACGGAGCCAACTCGTTGACGACGTGCACCGGCGTTCGTCGACGGCGGCCGGCGGTGCCGAGCGTCGTGACGGTCGAGGGGTCCCGACGCCGCCGAGTCCGCAATGAGCACTTCCGCCAAGTCCGCGATGGGCACGTCCGGCGAGCTCGACAACGAAGCCATGGCTAATCCTAACTGCGGCCGGAGATGAAGTTGCGGCCTGGATGTGAATACTAGCACCTTGGTTCGAGTAGTTTATGTGGCCGGCCGGAGACGAAGCTGTACTGGATGTGAATGCTAGCTAACACCTTCGTTCGAGTAGTGTATATGTGGCCTGCGAGTGAATGCTTCGGTAGCGATATGAATGCTGGATGTGGGCGCGTGGGAGATGAGAAGGCCGTTGGGCACGCGTGGGGAATTGCAATCGCGAGCGATATGAATGCGGCAGCGCAAACGATGGCTTGACTCACATGCGCAAGGGCAAAGACGTCCACAACCGCGGCAGCGCCTCGGGGAGGAGTCAGAACGTCAAGTTTTTCAAAAACAGGCTAACAGCCCAGGACGTCCACTATTTCGGAATGGAGGGAGTATTTTTATAGGGTTGTATGATCCTTTTTAAGGGCATAAATGTAGGAATTTTACAGCTAACATGAAGGAATTTGATGGAAACCAGCTTGATTTGATGAGAACAGAAAAAGCTCCCATGATGTAAGCAAAACCTAACGTTTGGTACATCTCGTGGGGCCAGCCGCAAGGGCTTCATGAGGATCAGTGTAAAACCTCGGATTTTCATAGAAAATCTGAATCCCTGTACCATCGCGATAGTCCCTAGATCAGTGGCTATCGCATACAGAACGTCTCACAGATAATATCACAAAGTCATACATCACATCACATAAGAGTAATAGTACATAATTTATTACATGTCCATTATGGATTACATCATTACAAGCCTCTTGGCTGAATTACAGTGAAATTCTACGCAGTGCTAGCTAGCATCTCAAAAGGGTCTCCATCTTTTATTCTTCTCGCCACAGGCATCCTTGAGCGAAGCGTCGCATCCATCAGTCGTACCATCCATCGGCGTTGTTGTCGTACTCGCACTCGTACCCTGCACACCCAAACTCTATCCCCAAGGAGTGGGATAGGTCCACGTCACCAACTATAGGCAGCTTTAAGTGGCCTAACTTCTAAAGGGAGAAAAAGAGACAAGGAAGCGACCTGGATTCTTATGCAGCGGCAGCAGAGTAACATCAAGATATCTCCAACAAGTTCCCAACCCAAAGCTCTCAACACAGCTCGGAACCACCTGGTTTCCCAGGGCCCCATCTCCATAACCTACTTCTGTCTAGGGTCGAAGCAAGAACTTCCTCTCCTCGCACCTCAATGGTTGCAATCGGATCAACGAGGTAGATGGAGCCTCTCTCCTCTACCCAACGGCAACCACGGCTCACCATACACTCATCTATAGGGGGAAGGTAGAAATCCCAAAACATGAGGACCAATCATGTCTTCTAGGCATTGTCCATGACCGAGGACACGACTATAGCTATAGAACGAACAACTCTGCAGAGTGTGTACACCTGTACCCAACCCGGAATGGCACCCGGCCGGTGTACGGCCGACCGAGCCCATCCTACCGTGCGAACTCTTGGTAGTTACGGTATCATCCTGCATCCGGCCCTCAAAACGGTCCCCCCTCAGAAGGGACGACACCAGAACTGTGAAATGCCCCCGTGTGAACACACGGGAGTCGCTCTGAGAGGGTGGTCTCACCTCCACCTCTCCCCCACTAATACCCCGCTATCCTGCTGGCAGGTATGGTTCCGCACTTGCCGAGCTCAACTTGGCTCTAACCCCACGCTCGGCAGGGTGGTGTGTACGAAAATCCTATCGACAAGTTGATCCACTCGGTATCAGACCCGGGGCGAGCTCATATCCTCCAAGCGCAAGTAAAACCCCAACACCTAGGCTCCGAAAACCGTCAAGTAGGGATACACTGAGGAGTGCACCCCTATCCCCGATCCCAGATCGGTTGTTTCGAGCTCACCCCCGCCAAAGTACCCAAAAACACCTTCTCCTACCAGTTTTATCCCGCTCACGCCAAGAACCACTATTCCCGTCCCAACACATGCATCGCGAAGCTCAGCGTATATACACGCTTATAAACATATATATAGTAGTAGGACAATCGAGGACATGATAAATAAAGTAGGCAGTGCAAGGATCATCAACATGCATATAAAGTAAAGCGCTAGCAATCTATATTGCAATGTCTATAGGTTTTCAAAATCAGTCGGGCGTGAACCTGGGGTCTGGTAGTCCTCCGCGGTGAAGTCGTCGGCGTAGTCGTACTCCGGGATCAGCTCCCCGGCTCCAGCTGCTCCTATTAACGCACAAAAGAAAATAAACAGCGGCCCTAATGCAATTAACTCCAAAAGAACAACAATTAAGAGCCAAGAGAGATCAAACACTTGCCTAACACGAAGTTTAAGATTTTAGAGAAATTCTGGAAAAGGTTTTGTATTTTTCGAAGCAAAAATAGATTTACCAGGATTTTCCAAAGATAAAAAGTTTTCTGGAACTAAAATACGCATACACAATAGCATTAACTTTAGCCTGTCTACTGGCTGGCTCTAAAGGGCTTAAAGCTAGCTGCTAGATGGCTGCAGGGCAGCTACTAGAGCTGTCGTGGCGTCCACGTGGGCGGCTATAAGCCAGCTAAAGCCCGCGTGGCTACTGGTGTGGCGTGGTGCAAAGGATCCCGCCGGGATCTTCCGCAGCGCGCTGCGGTGTGGACGAACGCGCGCCACGTGTTGGGATTTGTCGGTCGCAAGCGATCCAGGGGGATCCGGTGTGGCGCGGGATCGCGTGGACGTGCTTATGCGGCGGCACAAGAGTGGCGGGCCGCACGAGATCCGGTGGATCGGCCGCGACCAGATCCACGTGTGGTCCAGCACGTGCAGGGAAAAAACCCCATGGGTTCCGGGGCGACCCTGAGGTGTTCGACGCTGAGCCCCAAAGGACGGCGGTTCGGCCCCAGCTCGCCGGCGGCGAGGGTCTACGGCGGCGACGCAAACCGCACCACAATGAGGTCCGACCGGTTCCAGAACTCGCTAGGGCAAGGAAAAAGAGCGGCCTTTGGCCGGGCGTCAGCACACGACGTCGAGACAGCGCGTGATGCCGCGGTTCGGCACGAGAAGGTGGGCTGCGCACCGATGGCATTCGCGCGGGCGGGGCGCATGGGTGCGTCCAGATGCCCTGCATGTTCGCGTGAGCAACAGGTGGAACTACCAGTTCTAAAGATCAAGGTTTTTGACCTCTTGCTCGAATGCGCATGGCGACTCGGCCATGGCGGAGCTCGGGTATGCAGAAAGAAAACAAGGCTCACACGGCCGGTGGCGACACACGAACGTATGCAGCCATGCCAACGGCGACGGGGGCACGGAGGGCCCTAAAGGCTTCGCCTTTCCCTCCTGCCAGCGCGTGCACCAGGGCATCCCGCGTGGCAAAGGCCACGGCGGTGCGGCGAGCAGGATGGTGAGGTCTCCGGTGAGCCAAGCGGAAAACAAAGCAAGGCAATGTGTCTACACGCGCATGGAAGAAGGCAGTGGCACCTATACAGAAAAATATTCCCATCCTGGCACGAAGGCCGGCATCACGAGCGGTGGGCGCGGCGGCACGGTGCGACGGCGAGCATACAGAGCGCAAAGCGTGACCTCGGCTCGAAGGCCATGCGCCACGGGGGGATTGGAAGGTGTGCGATGCTCACCAATGGTCCAAGGGGACCCGATGGTGAAGGCGTCGACAAAGAGATGCGCAATGCGATGAAGATCGGCTCGGAGCAGGGGAAGGCGAGGAAGCAGAGGTCGCAGGTGTGGTCGGCTACGGCGGGTCCGGCTCCTCCTCACTGGCGGCTCCGGTCTTCGTGGCGGGCGGCGATCCCTCGGACGGATCCCCACCTCCTTCCCCTCCACTCCACTCCTGACGTCACCAGCGGCGGGATTGGGGAGCGAACTCCTAGTTGGCTAGGGTTCGGCTCTCCCTGCGGCGGTGAGATTTATAGGCGGGGGTAGGGGCCTTGGACGGCGTAATGCGCCTCGGGACACGTGGAGGCATCCGGCGGCGTCGGGCTCGGCCGCACGGCAGGCATTTCCACGGCGGCGGCACAGGGGTGTGAGAGGAGAAGTGGAAAAGGGCGAAAGAAAGAGGAAGAAAAAGATGAGGTGGTGGCCTGATGAGTGGGGCCCGCTCGTTGGTGACTCACGTGCGGGATGAGGTGGCCGGCGGGGTGACGGTCTGTTGGTGGGCCGCGCATGGGCTGAAAGGAACGACGGGCTGAACTTGAGGTTGCCAGCCCAAGCTGGGTGTGGGTAGTTTTCCTATTTTCTAATCCTACACCCTATTCAAACTATGATTCCAATTTGAATTCAATTCAAATTTGAATCCACAAAAATAAATCCAAATGAAATCCAAATGAAAATCCAACTTCTCACACAAGCATTTTATACATCCTAAAATTACTGATTCACTTGAAGAAAATCTAGGATTTTAGGGAAGGGGAAAGGAAGACATCCTTAATGGTTTCACAAGCACACAATTTCATAGCAAGTTTTTGAATCCCATATTTTTACATACACACAAATTCAAGGATGTTACAGAACTCCCCCCTCACAAGAATCTCATCCCTGAGATTAAGAAGTTACCTCCGGTTTGAAGAGGTGAGGGTATTTCTCCCTCATCACGGACTCCTTCTCCCACGTTGCTTCGCGCTCGGAGTGATTACTCTAGAGCACCTTGCAGAAGCGCGTGTTAGTCTTCCTGGTTGACTTCTCCACCCAGTCCATGATCCAGACTGGGTACTCCAAGTACTCCAGGGTCTCCTGAACATCGAGTGCCTGAGCGGGCACTCTCTTCTCGGCGACCACACACTTCCGGAGCTGAGACACGTGGAACACCGGGTGTACTCCAGCAAGCTCCGGAGGTAGCTCGAGCTTGTAAGCCACCTTCCCGATCCTCTTCACGATCAGATACGGGCCAACGTACCTTGGGGACAACTTCCTCTTGACATGGAACCTCTTTGTACCTCGGAGGGGTGACACCTTCAAGGAGATATGCTCTCCCACCTCGAACGAGACGTCTTTCCTCTTTGGGTCACCGTAGCTCTTCTGCCTGCTCTGTGCTATGCTCAGATTCTCTCTGACATTTGCAACATTCTCTTCAGCTTCGACAATGGTGGCAAGACCGAAGAAGGTTCGCTCCCCCACCTCGGACCACATCAATGGGGTCCGACACCTTCTACCGTAGAGAGCCTCGAAAGGAGCCATACGGAGACTAGCCTGGTAGCCATTGTTATAAGAGAATTTGGCATAGGACAGGCTCTTCTCCCAATCCGACTCGTAGGTCAACACACATGCCCTTAGAAGGTCTTCTAGGACTTGATTCACTCTCTCCGTCTAACCATCTGTCTGTGGGTGGAAAGCTGTACTATAGTTCAACTCTGTGCCCATAGAAGCATGTAGGCTCTTCCAAAATTGTGCGGTAAACTATGACCCTCTATCTGACACAATGCTCCTCGGAGCCCCATGAAGCTTCAAAATGTTGTCCATGTAGACCTCCGCGAGTCGGCTCACACTGTAGTTGGCTTTCACTGACAAGAAGTGTGCTACCTTGGTCGATCGATCGACAATCACCCAAATGGAGTCAATACATTTCTGTGTACGCGGCAAACCCACAATGAAATCCATACTGATATCATCCCACTTCCACGTGGGTATCTCAAGCGGCTAAAGCAAACCGGCGGGTCTCTAGTGTTCTGCCTTCACTCTCTGACACGTGTCGCACCGAGCGATGTACTCAGCAATATCTTCCCTCATTTTCTCCCACCAGAACCGTACCTTCAGATCCTGGTACATTTTTGTGCAGCCTGGATGAATCGGGTACCGAGAGTCGTGAGCTTCCTTCAGGATCGAGTCTTGGATCTCCTTGCTTCGGGGTACGCAGATGCGGTCCTTTAACCACAGAGTGACTTGCTCGTCGAGGCGGTAGTCGGGTGCTTTGCCTCAGGCCATCAGGGACTTCACCTCCACAATCTCCAGACATCCTTTCTGAGCTTGCCGAATCTGGTCTTCGAGCGTGTACCTCACCCTCAACTCGTTCAATTGCCCTTCCTCCACTATCTCCAAACTCAGCTTCTCCATTTCCTCATACAGTGTCGGTTGCTCTTTCTACACCATCAGGTTGTTGCAGTAATGCTTGCGACTCAGAGCATCTGCTACGACGTTTGCTTTGCCGGGGTGGTAGTGTATGCTCAAGTCGTAGTCCTTGATCAACTCAAGCCATCTTCTTTGCCTTAGGTTCAACTCTGACCGCGTCAAGATGTACTTCAGATTCTTGTGATCGGTATAAATGTCGCACTTATTGCCCATCAGGTAGTTCCTCCATATCTTCAAAGTGTGAACGACAACAACTAGCTTGAGGTCATGTGTGGGGTAGTTCTCCTTATGTTTCCGAAGCTGTCGCGAGGCATAGGCAACCACTTTGCCTTCCTGCATCAGTACGCAACCGAGTCCCTGTCTCGATGCGTCACAGTGCACCATGAAGTCCTTGCTCGCATTGGGAAGAGTTAGGACCGGTGTAGTGGTGAGGCGAGTCTTGAGCTCCTAAAAGCTGGCCTCACACTTGTCCGACCACACATACGGCATGTTGCTCTTCAACAGTTCTGTCATGGGCTTTGCAATCTTGGAGAAGTTCTCGATAAACCGGCGGTAGTAACCAGCTAAACCGAGAAAACTGTGGATCTCTGTCACAGACTTTGGTGACTGCCACTTGGACACTGCCTCTATCTTCCTCGGATCTACGACCACTCTTTTAGCTGACAACACGTGACTGAGAAAAGCCACTACTTCCATCCAGAACACACACTTGCTGAACTTAGCATACAACTGTTGTTGCCTGAGCTTCTCCAACACGATCCTCAGGTGCTCTTTATGCTCCTCTGCAGTCTTGGAGAAGACTAGTTTGTCATCAATGAAGACAACGACACATTTGTCCAACTCATCCATGAACACCTTGGTCATCATGTTCATGAAGTACGCAGGGCATTCGTAAGACCGAACTATACGACAGTGTACTCATACTGCTCGTACAGAGTCACAAACGCGGTCTTGTAGATGTCCTCCGGTCGAATCTTCATCTGGTGGTAGCCTGATCGAAGATCAGTCTTGCTGAAGAACTTGGCTTGCCTTAGCTGATCCATGAGGTCACCGATCCGGGGTAGCGGGTACTTGTTCTTGATGATTACCACATTTAGGGTGCGGTAGTCAACACACAGTCGTTGAGTCTCATTTTTCTTCGGGATGAACAGAGCTGGTGAACCCCATGGTGAAGCACTCTGCCGGATAAACCCCTTCTCAAACAGTGAGTCTAACTCTGCCTTTAACAGCTTCAGCTCAACATCTGCCATGCGGTACAGACTCTGGGCTATCAGTGCAATCCATGGTACCAAGTTGATCACAAACCCTACATCATGGTCTGGTGGTAAACCCGGCAGCTCTTCGGGAAACACATCCTCAAACTCACAAACCACTAGTACATTTGAGATGGCTTTCACGTGAAGACTGTACACAACTTGTATGTCTCGGGACTTCATTGGCTCGAAGGTGACTCTCATCCCGTCGGGGTCTACTAAGGTCACAAGTCTTAGTGAAGTGGAGATGACACCTTTGTGAGCGGTGATCCAGTCCATCCCCAGTATCACATCGATGCCATTGGAAGGCAACACTGTCAAATCCCCAAAGAACTTGTATGACCACATCTACACCTTGGCACATCAAGGTGCATCCGATATCCCCGAGAGGTGAAATTGTGATGGTAGGAATTGATCGGGTGGTTGTAGGGAGGGAGAGTTTGTTCACGAATCTAGAGGTAATATATGACCCGGTTGCACCAGTGTCGAAGAGAACCAAAGTAGTAGTACCACAAACTAAAAACTCACTGATCACGACGTCAGGAGCGTCAGCAGCCTCCTCCTCGGTGAGGTGGTTCAGCCTCCCACGGCCGGCAGGCAGCGGTGGTGCAGCCTGAGGAGGTCGGCCTCCTGGAGCAGGTGCTCTCGCGGGTGTAGTAGCGGCCTTCTTGTCCGAGCACTCGTAGGAGTTGTGGCCAGGCTTTCCACAGGCTAAGCAGGTGACGGTGAAGCCTCCCACGGCAGGTCTCGCGGCGCTCGGTGGCGCGCGGGTGTAGCCTCCAGACTGCTGGGGGTAGCCGGGGTTCCTCCCTCCGGGGAACGGGCTACGTCCTCCACCTCCGAAACTGCGCCCAGGTTGGTTGTGCCCTGAGTGGTAGATCCCCCTCACATGTTGCTATGTTCGCTCCTCGGCTTCTGGAAGGAACGGTCGTGGTGATCCTGATCTCCCGTCCTCTTCTTGTCTCTCATGCATTCCTCGTGGCTCCTCCTCTCGTCCTCGACCGCGATGGCGTAGTTGACGATGTGGCAAAGGGACTTGTGCTCGCTCGCCTTCAGTCCCTGGCGAAGGCCATGGTGAAGGCCTCGCAGGAACCAGAACTGCTTCTTCTGATCGGTGTTGGTGTCGTCGGGGGCGTACCGCATCATCTTCATGAAGTGGCGCCCGTACTCCTCGACCCTCATCGCACCTTGAGTCATGGTGCATAACTCCCACGCCTTCTGAATCAGCAGCTCGCTGGGCAGGTACTGCTCACGGAATACCTTGCAGAACTCTAGCCAGGTGATGAACGCTAGGTTCGGGTGGGAGGCGGTGTAGTTGTCCCACCAAGCCTTGGCAGGACCGTCCAGCTAGTGCGCGGCGATGGCGACGCACTCCTCGTCAGAGCAGACGGTGAGGTCGAGCTTGGTCTTGATCACCCTCAGTCAGTCATCGGCGTCGAGCGGGTCATCTGAGTAGCTGAAGGTGGGGGCCTTCAGGTGGATGAACCTCTCGATCTTTTTCATGAGGTCCTCGTCCTGCGGAGCGACGCGGTTCCCACTGTTGTCACGGTGCTCCATGGCTTCTGCTTTCCTCTGCATCAGCTGAGTCTGGACTGCCATCACATCCACCAAGTTAGGTGGGGGTGGTGGAGGCTAGCCCGGCTCAGGCTGGTCTTGCTCCTGATCTTGCCCGGCTTCTCCATGCTCAACCTCATCTTCTGGGCCCTCAGGCGGCGGTGGCGGTGCTCCGGCACCCCAGCCTCGAGATCCCAAAGCTCCTCCACGTAGGGGCAGGCGTCCATGGCCACAGGTAGGTGCACGACCACGTCCAAGAGTGGCATCACAACCACGTCTGCGTACACGGCCCTGTGGGGCTTCCTCCTCAGCAGCAGCCTCCTCAAGGTGCGCCATCAGCTGGTTGGATCGGCGGATCGACATCCTTCTGAAAACACAAGCGGGGAAGAAGAAGAAGACTTTACACAACGTCACTCACCAACACAGGTATGAGTCCAAGACAAGCATAAAAATAGGACTAAATATATAACTAACACACAAGGGGAAGAAGCATTAATACATGAATAACTCCATTAAGATCCAAGCATACATCAAGCATGAGTAGTACATATGCTTCCCCGAGGCTGACTCTGACCTAAGGGGTAGCAGCTCAAATCAATGCTCTAGTACATCGATACATACTCAGAAGGGTGGTGCCTACAAGGTGCGACATGACTCTCTTCATGCACCGGAACATGCTTACGATGGCATGGAACAACACATGAAAACTACTAACCTACAACACTACTCTAGGTCATGCCCTCGCTCTGATCTCTACTCGGTGCGAGCCCTCTTTTACGAGACAGGGTAACGGTCCTCAGTGGGGTAGTCTGGCGAAAAGATCCAGGACACCAAGGCGTGTTCCTCTCGAACATCCTCAGTCTCGACGGGGTCGGCAGCCGAGCCATCGGGCACAGGTGAAGCTTGAGACGGGAAGGGTGCAGCTCGAAGGTCTCGGTGCGGATCTCATACTGTGACTCAACAGGAAGCTCTCCGTTGAGCTCGGTGAGCTAGTCCACGCGGAGTGAGTCAGCGTCCTCCCAAGTCCTCCTCAGTCTCTCGGCCTTGTCCCTCAGGTAGACTGTCACCGATTTTACAAGGAAAACCGAATGCATCTCATATGTGCGCCAGGATCAATTTACACACACATGATAGACAAAAGAGTGTAATACCATTGCAGTAATAAAATGTACAAGAGTTAACTGATACAATATTTATTATTACACTCAGATGGGTGGACTCGAAGGTCCAAACACAAACGATAACTAAAGACGAGCAGCTTCTTCTTCAGCTTCCACAGGCATGATGACTGGGGGGTCCGCATGCCTTAGAACTCCTCAAAGTCGCTCCAGTACTCCTCCTCACCCCCGATGTTCTCCTCTGAACAGCGGTAAGCAAGGGTGAGCACACTTATGGTTGGAGCTCAGCAAGTGGGGGAAATAATGCAAGGCTACCAAGGATAGGCTATGGTTCACAGCGGTAAGAATTTTATAAGTTGATCAAGTTTTACTTAATAGCACCTAATTACTAGGTGTAAGTGTATACCAACCCACTTAACTTAAAAGATACCTCAAACCAAAACCCATAAGACCCACGATTTACATTTATCTTTAAGTTTGATTATCATGTGAGGGTCCAAGCCGCTCTTGACCGTGAGCACGGCTGATCGATCAGTTTTACACTCTGCAGAGGTTGTACACTTTACCCACAATTCGTGTTCCCCATTTTGCCCGGGTTAGCTAGACCCTTAAACACTTCCAAGGTGAGTGGCTAGGGGTCCACTACGAAGCCTTTACAAAGGAAAGAAGAGAAACCAACAGCCCGCGACGATTCTGACTCGGGCGGACCATAACCCTCCCTAATGGTCAGCACCTTAGCCAGGGCTGCTACCCCAAAAGAACCGGGCTATACCCCTGCAACCCCGAGCCCCCTGTGCCCCTTCTTGGAAATAGGCTATCAGCTAACCTACTCTCCTAATTACTTGGCTAAGCTAGAGCATGTGGACTGTGGTTGTACTGTTGTCTTGGGTGGTTCTCCATGTTCCATTTAAATTACAAGTTATCTTGTCTTAAACATGAACACATTTCATAAACAGAACTGAGTTGCATTTCATAACCAAAGCATAACCATTCCCATGTAAAGCAAACTAAGCATTTATCTACCCAAGCATTTGATAAACATGGTTGATCAAGGTTACGGGGTAAAACATCTAGTCAAGTCCTTAAAAAGGTGTTTGCAACAGGAATAGTAAACATTGTTTTATCATGCAGTGTTATAGGTTCAAAAGAGATAATGCAGAGGGGGAAAGCCACTTGCCTTCCTCTACAAACTGGGTATAGTCCTCTTCGAAAGTAGGCTCTTCCTGATCACCTCTAATGGGGAGCTCAGACGAAACAGGCACAACATCTACGCATCAAACATATACAACAAACAATAAATAAACAGTAAACCAAACAGTAAAAAAAACTGGAAAACTTGTTGTCTAAATGATTCTACACGCTGAGACGATCATTTCGGTATATAGAACGCTAAAATCGGAGTTAAAACAAGGAAGTTATGCTCAAAACAAGTTACAGGGACCTAACTGCAATAAAACTAATTTTTACAGAGCCTTTATAAACAAAACCAGGGCTAAAACATAATTTCATATAAAAACAGAAGGGCTAAAGTGCTAAAACTCAAGAAAAGGGCCTCTTACACTATTAACCAGGGTAGACAGGGGCTAGATTGCAAAAACCAGGACTTATATGCAAGATTCTTATAAGGTGGAAGGACTGGCATGCGAAACCAGAATTGTTCAGGGGCTCTTAAAGGAAAATGCCACAGTCACACCGTGGATCTCAGATCCAACGGCCGCGAACGCGTGCGTGCGCGGTGGACCGCGTCGTGCACCCGGCGCACGGGTCCACGGTGGACCGCACCGAAGGGGTATCCCCTGGGTTTGATCAGCGCCGTGGATCAGCGATCCAACGACTCAGGACGCACGCAAGCGGGGGTGGTGGCGGGGTTCGCCGGAGAGCGGCGGCGCGCGACGGAGGCTTGCCGGCGTCGCCCCTGGACAGTGCTCCCGGCCATCATTTGGTCCACGAGTTGGTGCCTTTCGTAGCGGAGGCGTATGCGCACGTGACAGGGGGGTCTAGGGGGGTGATCGTGCCTCGTCGGCGGCCGGCACCGGAAGGGGCCGGCGCGGCCGCTCCGGCAAGCTTGTGAATGCGCCAAAGTGCACAAGATGAAGGGAAATTGAGCGGGGGTTTTTGCTCACCGTGCGAAGAAGAAGTAGGCGAGCTCAAAAGCGAAGGGGATGCACCGGCAGGGAAGTTTGGCAACGGCGGCGGATCGGGCGGCACTCCGGTGTGGTCGGGGCGCGGCTCCCACAGGCGCCGGGGACGAAATCCTGCAGTAGCACAAGCTTGATGAGCCCCTGGCGAACCCAAGAAACAAGATAGAAGAATGGCGGGGTTTATCCTTGACCGGTGGCGATGAAGACACGGCGACGCAAGGAACCGAGGCGGCGGCAATGGTAAAAGGGGGTTGCTCGAGCGCGTGTGCTAGCAATGCGAAGGCAAAGGGGAAAGCAGGAGCTCGGGCTCGAGCTTAAATAGTAACCAGGAGAGGAGGAGGGGAGGGGAGGCGGAAGGATTAGGCGGCGGCCGGTGCTTGCCATTGATGGCCGCGGTCATCTCGGGCAGGGGCTTAAGGAAAGGGTAACGGCCAAATTGAACACACGTGGGTTAATTGCATTAATTGGCCGGCTCGGGTGAGGAGGAAAGGAAGGGGAAGGCGGCGGGCGCGCGCGCGCGGGCCGGCGGCGAGAGGGGGGGAGAAGAAAGGAAGGGGACGGGGGAGAGGCTGACCGGTGGGGCTGGGTTGTCAGCGAAACAAAAGAAAAGAAAAGGGGGAGCTGGGGGGCGTGGGCTGCCGCGGGGAGGAGTTGGTGGGCCGCTGGGCCGCTGGGCTGGAAGGGGGAGATAGATAAGTTTCTTTTTTTTCTTTTCTTTTTCAAACCCATTTCAAACCAAACTTTTTAAACTCAAATTCAAATAAAACTTTTTCAAACTTTTCACAAAATTTTATAATCTTTTTAAAAGTCACACAAGCAACCAAAAACCATGCAAAGCCAAATAATGATGCACAACCACTTGTTGTCTCTATATTAATTAAATTAGGTTCAATATTTTAGAGCTCAATTTAAATGGCAAATTCAATTTAAATCCTACCCCCTTAAAGAGAATCGCGTCCCGAGATTCAGAAGATTTAGAGAACAGCTGAGGAAAATCTTCCTTAAGCTCATCCTCTCTTTCCCAAGTTGCTTCTTCCTCAGTATGATGACTCCACTGTACTTTACACATCCTGATGATTTTACTTCTGGTAACCCTTTCTGATGTATCCACGATCTTTACAGGATATTCCTTGTATGTCAAGTCATTCTCCATTTGAATATCCTCCAATTGCACCGGTTCTATCTTAACTTCACTTGTACATTTCTTCAATTGTGATACATGGAACACATCATGAACTCCTCGACAATACTGCGAGCGCAACTCCAACTGATAAGCTACTTCTCCTTTTCGTTCCACTATCTTGAAAGGACCTACGAATCGAGGTGATAACTTCCCTCTGACATTAAACCTCCGTAGACCACGAATAGGCGACACTCTGAGATATGCATAATCACCGACTTCCAAAACCACCTCTCTTCTCCGAGGATCAGCATAACTCTTCTGACGTGACTGTGCCGCTTTGAGATTCTCTCTAATGATCTCAACTTGCTTTTCTGCTTCCCGTATGCTATCTGGTCCAAAGAGTTGACTCTCACCAGTCTGGTTCCAAAATAATGGTGTTCTACACTTCCTTCCATACAAAGCCTCAAAAGGTGCCATCTTAATGCTGGACTGATAACTGTTGTTATAAGCAAACTCTGCATATGGCAAACTCTTATCCCAACTGCCACTATTCTTCAACGCACAAGCCCTCAACATATCCTCAAGAATTTGATTGGTCCTCTCTGTCTGCCCATCTGTCTGAGGATGGTATGCTGAACTGAAATTTAGCTTTGTATCCATCGACTCATGCAACTTCTGCCAAAACCATGAAGTAAACTTTGTGCCTCGATCTGACACTATCTTCTTCGGTACCCCATGCAAACACATTATTCTTGAATTATACAATTCAGCCAGCTTAACTCCTGTATAAGTCGTCTTCACTGGAATAAAGTGTGCTACCTTGGTTAATCTATCCACAATAACCCATATAGAGTCATACCCATCACGAGTACGAGGTAAACCCACTATGAAGTCCATACCAATTTCTTCCCATTTCCACTCAGGTACCTTTAGAGGTTGAAGCAATCCTGCTGGTCTTTGGTACTCAGCCTTCACTCTTTGACACACATCACACAAAGCTACATGAGCTGCTACATCCTTCTTCATTCCATACCACCAATATCTCTGTTTCAAGTCCAGATACATCTTAGTACTTCTAGGATGAATAGAGTAAGCTGAATCATGTGCTTCCTTCAAGATAGTTTCTCGTAACTCCTTAATCTCAGGTACACAGATTCTGTTCTTGAACCACACAGTTCCTTGCTCATCCTCCCTGAAATCCGGAACTTTGCCCAACGTGATCAACTGTTTGTACTCTGCAATATTCTCATCAGTTATATGCCCTTTTCTAATATCCTACTCAAGTGTCGATTCAATTTCCAATGTCAAAGTCTCACTCGAAGCGACTATTCCCAAGTTGAGTTGTGCCATCTCCCAACATAACTCCTGAGGTAGCAAGTGTCCTATCAGCATGTTGGTCTGTCCTTTCCGACTCAAAGCATCTGCTACTACATTTGCCTTTCCTGGATGATACTGAATGTCCAAATCATAATCTTTGATTAACTCCAACCACCTTCTTTGCCTCAGATTCAAATCCTTCTGGGTAAAGATGTACTTCAGACTCTTGTGGTCAGTGAAAATCTGACACTTATTCCCAATCATGTAGTGTCTCCAAATCTTCAATGCATGAACAACCGCGGCTAGCTCAAGATCATGAGTAGGATAGTTCTGCTCATGTTTCCTCAACTGTCTTGAAGCATAAGCTACTACCTTTCCTTCTTGTATCAACACACAACCCAATCCTTGTCGAGAAGCATCGCAATACACATCGAACCTTTTGTGTATATCTGGCATGATCAACACAGGAGCTATGGTCAATCTCTTCTTCAATTCTTCAAAACTAGCCTGACACTTCTCATCCCACTTAAATTCTTTTCCTTTCTCAAGCAGAGTGGTAAGTGGCTTCACAATTTTAGAAAACCCCTCGATGAATCTTCGATAGTATCCTGCAAGTCCAAGAAAGCTTCTGATCTCCGGTACATTCTTAGGCGGACTCCAGTTTAATATATCCCAAACCTTGCTTGGATCCACTGCAATCCCTCCATCTGTGATAATGTGCCCGAGAAATGAGACTTCCTTCAACCAGAAAGCACATTTGCTGAACTTGGCATACAACTGATGTTCCCGCAGCTTCTGCAACACAAGTCTCAGATGTTCTTCATGTTCTTCCTCACTCCGAGAGAATACCAATATGTCATCAATGAACACCACAACAAACTTATCGAGATACTCCATGAATACCTTGTTCATCAAATACATGAAGTATGCCGGAGCGTTGGTCAAACCGAAAGACATCACTGTGAACTCATATAACCCATACCTAGATGTAAATGTTGTCTTTGGTATATCCTCCACTCGGATTTTTAATTGGTGATAACCCGACCTAAGATCTATCTTGGAGAATACCTTAGCTCCTCTCATCTGATCAAACAAATCCTCAATCCAAGGTAAAGGGTATTTGTTCTTGATAGTAACCTCATTAAGTGATCGATAGTCTATACACAACCTCCTAGATCCATCCTTCTTATCAACGAAAAGTGTGGGGGCTCCCCATGGTGATGAACTAGGACGGATAAACCCTTTACTAAGTAGTTCTTCAATTTGTTTCTTTAATTCAGCTAAATCTTTAACATCCATTCTATAAGGTCTTTTAGATATGGGAGCGGTACCAGTATAAGTTCAATACTAAATTCAATGTCACGGTCGGGTGGCATACCTGGCAAATCCTCTGGGAACACATCAGGGAATTCATTCACTACCCTTATATCCTCCAAGGCCTTGCCCTCAACTGAGTTCACAGTTTCACTGTTGGATGAGGGTGTACTCACATATTCTATTCTCTCTCCCTGTGGACTGGTTAACAACACTGACTTCTTTCGACACTGAATTACTCCATCATGCTTTTGTAACCAATCCATCCCAAGAATGACATCTATTCCTCATGATTTTAGAACTACCAGATTAGCAAGAAAGTCTACCCCCATGATATTAATCTTTACTTGTGGGCATATATAACCAGTTTTCATTTCTCCTCCCGGGGAGCTAACTATCAGTGGGTTCTTCATTGAGCTCATAGATAAGTTATATTTTGTCACAAATTGATCGGTTATGAATGAATGAATGTGATCTCTTGCTAGGAGTCCGTGGAGTACGAGCCCGTGAAGATGACCGCCGGACACGTTACCACTGTCTCTCTGAGGAGTTTGCATCACCCTCTTTGGACAATTGTTAGCATAATGCCCCAACTCACCACACTTGAAGCATCCACTAGGATGAACAGGATTAGTGTTTCTGACAGGCGCTCCAGAGCCATTGTTGGGACGACTCAGCTGAGGAGTAGGAGCTCTGGGTGTCTGTGGGTTGAAGCGTTGTGGCTGAAATGAATGCTGCAGCTGCATGTTCTGTGGGTACCTCCCACCATGACCACCAGGACGGCTGCGAGTCGGACTCCGCCGAGAACTGAAACGAGGACGGGTGTTGCTGCTGGACTGTCCATGCGACTGAAACTTGCGTTTCTGTTCACCCATTTCCTTCCTCTTGCTCTCCAGCCCGATTGCCATGTTCACGAGTGTCTGGAAGTCTGGAAAGATGTGGCTTTGCAGTTGATAATTAAGAGGCCCAATCAAACCATCCAGAAACCTTTCCTGTCTTTTAGGATTAGTGTTCACCTCATCCGGTGCATAACGAGACAGATGAGTGAAATTGTCCAAATACTCAGTCACAGACATGTTGCCCTGCCTCAGTGATAAGAATTCCCTCTGCTTAAGCTTGATTACCCCTGAAGGGATGTGGTAAGTACGGAAGTTGTCACGGAACTCCTGCCAAGTGATATTCTGCCTGTTGGGATGCGCAGTTGAATATGCATCCCACCAATCTGCAGCTTGTCCCACAAGTCTGCCAGCAGCGTATAAGAACATTTCTCTGTCAGTACATTGCACAATCTCCAGCTTCTTGGTAATTGTTTTTAACCAGTCATCTGCATCCAGTGGATCAGACGAGTGAGAGAATGTAGGAGGATGGTGGCTCATGAATTCCTTGTGCCTGTCCCTGGGTGGCGGAGGCGGCGGAGGAATTGGCTGTGGCGGCTAGTTCTGCTGAGCTTGCATCTATTGCACAGTGTTGGTGAGGTTTTGGATCAACTGCATCTGCGCCTCAAAGAACTGTTGCATAGCCGGATCCATTGCTTGATTAACCGGTGGGGGTGGTGCAGGATTCCGCTGATTTGCAATATGAGCACGAATCACAGGCAGTACGTCTTGACCTCCTCCGGACCTGGTGTTTACCATCTGACCATTAGAAAAATTATATTTCAGAAAGATGTACTCGAATCAATGCATAATAAGATAACTCAAAATGAATAAGCAACATGTTCTCCAACTAGGACAGATTCTGTTGACCTCAAAGCATTACGTGTAAATTTCTGTATAGTTATCCAAAGATCATAAATTTTTACCAGATTGTGAAGGATAAAATTACGAAACTATCCCAACTGGAATCACCTCAATTGGACATCTACAACTTGAGATAAAATTCAAACAGTGCAGCTGTATCAGCAGAAATTTACAGACTCTGACATGTTCATTACTTTGTGCATAACTCCCAGAATACATACTGTATAACGTTGAATTTTTGACAGAAAATCATCCTCAAAATTTGTGAACTAACCCAATTGGTTTCATCTCATTTAGAGTTCTGTAGCTCGAGATATAAACAAAACATCACTGATATGTCAAATGACTGCGAGAACAGATTTGATTCATTTCAACCTTGCATGAGAGATTAATCAAAGACAACCGGAATAGAAACCCAAATTAACTTTAATTAACTTATCAAATTTTTGATTGTATAGTGGCCATCACTCCACCATACAACTTACATTCAAACAAAGATCCAACTCAAACATGTTTGCAAGCAACATTCATTTATTACAAGCATTACGTCCTCGCAGGAATGATCTAACGAAACTGTAAATAGTAAAGGCAAGCATCCTAAGATCCTAGCCAAGACGAGTCGTTGCTTCAGCAGTGCCGTAGCGGAGTCTCTTGCGCGGGGGAGAGGTTGTAGTATGGTAAGCCAGTTGTGCTTCTAAACGTGCAATCTTTGCTTGGGCAGCCTGCAACTCTTCATGGTACCTATCCATCTCAGTTGTTGCTCCCTCCAAGTCAGTGTTCAAAGCAGCAGTCACACGAGCCAATATGTCAATGCGATCATCTCCTCCAGCTGGCACTATAGTCTCTTTGTGCCACTCGCACGACGAGGAACATGACGATACTCCGAGCCATACAGACGTGCCCGCTTTGCGTTGCAGAATGACCAAAGTGCCCTTCTTGCTGCATCATTAACCGCTGCATCATCCGAAGAGAAATGAGCTGTGTTGTGATGTGATGAGAGATACCTCCAACCATCAGTATCATTCAAAGGCATCCGAATGTAGACCCTGCTGGTGTAATAGTCCCTCATGCCTGGTTCACTGAAATGCTTTGTAACATAAAGAGGCTTCATGGTGTACCCCAGGTGTTGTAGAACTTCCCGCAGAAGGATACAGAACTGCCCGTTCTCATCTTCAGTGGAGTGCTTGTGATACACCGCTCCATGATAGCGAGGATTCTCATCCTCTTCCTCCCCCGGGTTTCCATCTGCATTGTTGTCATCATCATCATCCCCGCTGTCATCTCCAGAATCATCCGGATCACCACCCTCAGCATCAGGTGCAGGATCAACATGCGCAGGAGGTGCCTCATCATCTGCCACAGGTGTTGGTGGGATCACAATATCCCCATCAGCATCAACCTCCAGCACAGTGCCATCGTACAGCTGCGGCTGCTCCAATGGCTCTTCCTCCATCTCTACCTCTTCTGGATCTTCCTCTTCGGGTTCCAGCTGCACTTCCTCTGGATCTTCCTCAATTTCAGCCTCTGGCTGAATCTCCTCAGGTTCCTCCTCAACATCCTCCAAACGGTGACGAGGAGCCAGCTGTCCAGTGGGAACACGTCCACCGGTGATCTTGCGAGGAGTCAAGTATGTTCTGGCCATCTGTCAAAGTAAAACTGATCTCAGAGTACAGAATAAATCAAAATGACAGAGTTTAAATGATAAACAAGATTAAATTAGATTTTTAAAGCGTAAATAAGATGATTTGAAGCATGATAAGGTTTTCTAGAACATGAATCCTTAATTTCGTCCATTTCTAACTAAGGTTGTGACCTACAGTCATCACGGCTCTGGTACCACTTTGTCACACCTGACTTTACAAGGAAAGCCGAATGCATCTCATATGTGCGCCAGGATCAATTTACACACACATGATAAACAACAGAGTGTAATACCATTGCAGTAATAAAACGTACGAGAGTTAACTGATACAATATTCTTTATTACACTTAGACGGGTGGACTCGAAGGTCCAAACACAAACGATAACTAAAGACGAGCAGCTTCTTCTTCAGCTTCCACAGGCATGATGACTGGGGGATCCGCATACCTTAGAACTCCTCGAAGTCACTCCAGTACTCCTCCTCACCCCCGATGTTCTCCTCTGAACAACGGTAAGCAAGGGTGAGCACACTTATGGTTGGATCTCAGCAAGCGGGGGAAACAATGCAAGGCTACCAAGGATAGTCTATGGTTCACAGCGGTAAGCATTTTATAAGTTGATCAAGTTTTACTTAACAGCACCTAATTACTAGGTGTAAGTGTATACCAACCCACTTAACTTAAAAGATACCTCAAACCAAAACCCATAAGACCCATGATTTACATTTATCTTTAAGTTTGATTATCATGTGAGGGTCCAAGCCGCTCTTGACCGTGAGCACGGCTGATCGATCAGTTTTACACTATGCAGAGTTGTACACTTTACCCACAGTTCGTGTTCCCCATTTTGCCCAGGTTAGCTAGACCCTTAAACACTTCCAAGGTGAGTGGATAGGGGTCCACTACGAAGCCTTTACAAAGGAAAGAAGAGAAACCAACAGCCCGCGACGATTCTGACTCGGGGCGGACCATAACCCTCCCTAATGGTCGGCACCTTAGCCAAGGTTGCTACCCCAAAAGAACCAGGCTATACCCCTGCAACCCCGAGCCCCCTGTGCCCCTCTCGGAAAAATGCTATCAGCTAACCCACTCTCCTAATTACTTGGCTAAGCCAGAGCCATATGGACTGTGGTTCTCCATGTTCCATTTAAATTACAAGTTATCTTGTCTTAAACATGAACACATTTCATAAACAGAACTGAGTTGCATTTCATAACCAAAGCATAACCATTCCCATGTAAAGCAAACTAAGCATTTATCTACCCAAGCATTTGATAAACACGGTTGATCAAGGTAACGGGGTAAAACATCTAGTCAAGTCCTTAAAAAGGTGTTTTCCCATCATATCAATGCATTGCAACAGGAATAGTAAACATTGTTTTATCATGCAGTGTTATAGGTTCAAAAGAGATAATGCCATTGATGGCCGCGGTCATCTCGGGCAGGGGCTTAAGAAAAGGGTAACGGCCAAATTGAACACGTGTGGGTTAATTGCCTTAATTGGCCGGCTCGGGTGAGGAGGAAAGGAAGGGGAAGGCGGCCGGGCGCGGCGGGATTCGCGGCGCGCGGCCGGCCGGCGAGCGAGGGGGGGAAGAAGAAAGGAAGGGGACGGGGGAGAGGCTGACCGGTGGGGCCGGGTTGTCAGCGAAACAAAAGAAAAGAAAATGGGAAGCTGGGGGCGTGGGCTGCCGCGGGGAGGAGTTGGTGGGCCGCTGGGCCGCCGGGCTGGAAGGGGGAGATAGGTAAGTTTCTTTTTTTTCTTTTCTTTTTCAAACCCATTTCAAACCAAACTTTTTAAACTCAAATTCAAATAAAACTTTTTCAAACTTTTCACAAAATTTTATAATCTTTTTAAAAGTCACACAAGCAACCAAAAACCATGCAAAGCCAAATAATGATGCACAACCACTTGTTGTCTCTATATTAATTAAATTAAGTTTAATATTTTAGAGCTCAATTTAAATGGCAAATTCAATTTAAATCCTTAAGGCTAAATTAACAGTTGCTAGGTAATTTTTAGTGATGGTATTTTAGGGTGTCACATAGACGGCCGTGCGCATGAGCCACACAAGGTTGGCGACGTTCTCTGCCCTGCTCTTCTCGAGCTTCTCCACCTTGTTCCGCTCACAGCTGAGCAGGTGGGCGTGCACCGTGAGCAGGTCGTCCTTGCTCTGAAGTCTGTCCTTTAGCCTGTTCTGACTCGCGGTCAGCCTGCGGAGGTCCTCCCTGACGTGTAGCAGCTCCTCACGGGTGTACACATGCTCCCTCTCAGACTGCAACAGGACAGTGGTCGCGCGGTCGAGGCTCTGCTCGAGCTGGCGAACACGGAGGTGTAGCGCGCTTCTCTCTCTCCAGCTGAACACAGCGTGGCTGGTACTGGCGGGCATCGACGGTGGCGTCTCTGATCTTGCCAAAGAGGGTCCGTGACTCGTCCTTCAGGCGGTGTGCGTACTTGTCGAGGTGGACCAATTAGGTCGTTGTCTCCACCAAAGTCTCGTCGGTCTCGCGGAAGGGTGCAGCGTCGACGTCGTCCTGGATCCCCTCATGCGAAGGGACTCCGTCCACAAGCGGGGCGAGGCGCTAGTAATCCCAGGGTAGAAGTCAGAGCATCCCAGACTTGAATGTGGCGCGGTATTGCGACGGTGAGCACGGTGCTGTAGCAGACCTCTCCCTTGAATCCCGGAAGGCTCGGGTGCAGAGCACCATCCGCCCTGTCACGGTGGGTATGTACTCGGCACAGTACGTGACGTAGGTAGGAGGGACCCCAAGTCTGAGAAGGGCCCTCTCCATCCAGTGGCAGATCGCCCCGCAAGTCTCGGGGGTGATCTCAGCGATCTGGCGCTCCATCTCCTGTGAAACGTAAGAAATTTTAGTTAGCGCAGGTGAGTAAGATGTTTTCAAAAAGGGATAAGTTTTTATAACATAGCTCAAGGGTAAAAATGTAGAAATAGAGCGTATAGAGTCCTATTTCTATCGGCCATTCCTAGGGATACGTGGTACGGTCAAGTATGGCTCTAGTACCACCTATAAAACCCCAGATTTTCATAGAAAATCTGAATTCCTGTACCATCGCTATAGTCCCTGGATCATTGGCTATCGCGTACAGAACGTTTCACAGATAATATCACAAAGTCATACATCGCATCACATAAAAGTAATAGTACATAATTTATTACATGTCCATTATGGATTACATCATTACAAGCCTCTTGGCTGAATCAAAGTGAAATTCTACGCAGCGATAGCTAGAATCTCAGAAGGTCTCCATGTTTTATTCTTCTCGCCACATGCATCCTTCAGCGAAGCGTCGCATCCCTCAGTCGTACCATCCATCGGCGTTGTTGTCGTATTCGGACTCGTACCCTGCACACCCAAAGTCTATCTCCAAGGAGTGGGATAGGTCCACGTCACCAACTGTAGGCCGCTTTAAGTTGCCTAACTTCTAAAGGGAGAAAAAGAGACAAGGAAGTGTCTCTGGTTTCCTATGCAGCGGCAGTAGAGTAACATCAAGATATCTCCAACAAGTTCCCAACCCAAAGCTCTCAACACAGCTCGGAACCACCTGGTTTTCCAGGGCCCCGTCTCCACAACCTACTCCTGTCTAGGGTCGATGTGAGAACTTCCTCTCCTCACACCTCAATGGTTACAATCGGATCAATGAGGTAGATGGAGCCTCTCTCCTCTACCCGACGGCAGCCACGACTCACCATACACTCATCTATAGGGGGAAGGTAGAAATCCCAAAACATGAGGAACGAACATGTCTTCTAGGCATTGTCCATGACCGAGGACGCGCTATAGCGATAGATCGAATGACTCTGCAGAGTGTGTACACATGTACCCAACCCGGAATGGCACCCGGCTAGTGTACGGCCAACCGAGCCCATCCTACCGTGCGAACTCTCGGTAGTTACAGTCCCATCCTGCATTCGGCCCTCAAAACGGTCCCCCCTCAGAAGGGACGGCACCAGAACTGTGAAATGCCCCCGTGTGGCCACACGGGAGTCACTCTGAGAGGGTGGTCTCACATCCACCTCTCCCCCACTGATACCTCGCTATCCTGCTGGCAGGTATGGTTCCGCACTTGCCGAGCTCAACTCGGCCCTAACCCCACGCTCAGCAGGCTGGTGTGTACGAAAGTTCTATCGACAAGTTGATCCACTCGGTTTCAAACCGGGGCGAGCTCACGGCGTCGGGGCAGCCGGAAGTTGCGCCTCCTGCGCGGGCTGGTGTTGGGGCAGCCGGAGGCCGCACCTCCCGCGCCGCTTGGCCCAAGCCCGGCGTCCGGCGGCGGAGGCCGCGACTCCCCGCACTTGCCCCTCCCCCCCCCCCCGGCCGGCGTCGGGGCAGGTGGACCTCGCGCCGTGCCTCCTTCCGTTACTGCCGTCAGGCCCTCCTCGATACAGGCGATGGCGCCCTAGGGTTTCATGGCTGAGAGGAGAGGGAACGTGTAAAAAATGAGGTAGGAGACCGCGTGCGTGGTGTGCCTCATGGATAAGGTGAGCAGGGGCACTTTGGTCTATTCCCATAGTCTTTATGCCTTTTCTTATTTCTTTTATTTTTTTGAATGCTCATCACCTAACGGAGGTTGTAGGAGGGGTAAACGGAGGTTCCTTCAGTCAAAAGGAGGGGTAAAATCGTAAAGTTGGAAAATATGGGTAAAATCACCATTATATATAACAGGGGCAAGATCACCAATCTCCTGTAAAATAAACAGCCAACATACAGGTCATTTGCGCGGCCACGGCGTTCATCGCCGGAAAACCTTGTGTTTGAGTGCGCCATTGCTGTGTGCTTGAGCTCCGTCTCATGTTCGTGTGCATGAATGATCGATCCATGGGTGGTTCTACCGCGCTATTGCACTGACTGGAGACCTGATGATATGAGTATATGATAGCGACAAGGTGGTCAAGGGGAAACTGCCTGAACGGCTAAACGCTCATCTTCTCTCCAGCTCATTGTTTTCAAACCTGGAGAACAAGAAGAACAGAAATCTGCTAAATACGAAAAATGTTCGGAGCTAACTGCTCACCATCCTCGCTGTTAATGCAAGAGCATGTTAACCCCTTAGTGTCACAGATTTCATGGAAGTCCTAGATCCCTGATTCGTTTCCAAACTACTGTATCGTACCATTTACAATACACCAGCGCCAGCGCAATCGACTGAATTTTTCTGCCATTTTATTCAAACTGAAAGTTTAGTAAGTCTGAATCTGTACTATATACGCAGTCAAGTTTCAGTTCCTTCTCGTTTTTACTGCTAACACTATGTGTCCGTCAAGGCCAAAACCATTCTCGTTGTATGCTTTGCTCAATTGATGCTGCAGCATATTTTTAAATAGAAGTTCTTCAGAAAAAAAAACAGTGTTTCAGTCAGTACTGCATACGTATCAGTACCTGATTGTGTAGACAGGTTGGTTCAGACTTCAGAGGCAGAGGAACAAAAATCCTCTGTTCTGGCATCTACTACCCACCTTGCCATCTCAGCAATCAGACAAGAAAGATATTTCTAGGGGTCACATAAAAAATTCTTCAGAGTAGGGAAAAAAGCGGTCTTGCGTATCAGATGATAGAGACAATATATGGTCAGACCAACGCACTTGCGCATCACCAATCGGCTAGAATGAACTTGTCAGCACTGGTAAGCCTGCCGTATGATCTTACCAGAACCAAACAACCAACAGCCTCTGAAACATTGGACCAAACAGGAACATAGTGCGCTCGGAGGCAAGAAACATTGTGCTCATCAGTTTCTGAATCTTGAGAGTAACACACTGATAACTCAGTCACAAACGAAAATGCCAAACAGAGATGTGCTTGCTGGTCATCCAATATTCAGAAGAGGAAAGGAACAAAAACAGGCTGAATGTCATTTTTTTCCCATCTGAGTTCTGAAGAAACAAACCTACTACCGGAACCAGAAACAAATCGAATGGTGTCGAATGACACAGCTCCAATGGTGAGCTTCATAGTCCACTACAATGGACTCTCCAATCCTTAACTAAACTGCATACTGCTACTCCTGCACTACAACACTAGAACCAGACAGATATCAGCTGAAGTTATTTGGTTCCCTGAATCGAGAACAAATCTGAACTATTCACAGTCGCAGCTGCACCCCGGCCTCCTGGGTTGTCGGAGCGGAGCGGAGCAGAGCACAGGTTCAGAAGAACGGGAAGCCGCCGTCCTGATACTCCGCCTTGGGGACCACGGGCGACACAAGCATGTTGAAGTCGGCGTCCATCTGCAGGTCGTCGAGGTTGATCCCCGCGAGCCAGTCGTCGCCGCCGAGGCTTCCGAAGTCGTGCACCTCCTCCTTTGGCTGGACGGCGCCGGCGGGGCCGGCCTGGACCATGTCGGCGAACGCTGGGAACGCGTCGTCGTCGATCTCCGACTCCGGCGTGCGCGTGTCGGTCAGAGACGCCGCCTCCACGACCTTCTTCTCCATGCGCCCCTGCATTTTCTCGTACTCGTTCTTCTTGTGGTACAGGCGGCAGAGCACCCAGTCGTCCAGCTGCAAACCAATCGATCAATCAATCAATCAGAAAATTGGGGATGACGAGTGAACAAAGCTAAATCCTTTAACAACAATACGCATCAAGAATGTGGCGGGGGGAGTAAGAACAATTTCAATTTTACTAGTTTCTTACCCTGAGGGAACCGTCCTTGCCGGGCTTCTTGGCGCCGGCGTCAGCGAGGCGGTACTCGTGCATGATCCACTCCGTCTTGACCCCGCGGGGAGGCTTGCCGTGGTAGAAGACGAGGGCCTTCTTGATCCCCGCGGTCCGCCCCGCGTGCTCGATGGGCTTGTCGGCGCCGGTGGCCTTCCAGTACCCGGTGCCGGCGGCGCGGTTGGGGCGGGAGCCGTTGGGGTACTTGCGGTCCCGCGGGGTGAAGAAGTACCACTCGCGGCGGCCGAAGAGGGCGCGCTCGGGGAGCTCCCACGGGTCGAAGCGGTAGAGGTCGACCTCGGCGATGATGGGCACCGGCGGCGCGCGCCCCGCCGCCCGCGCGCAGAGGTAGTAAGCGACGAGCTCCTCGTCGGTGGGGTGGAACCGGAAGCCCGGGGGCAGGTTCAGCTCCGCCTCGGCGTCGCGGCGCTGCGCGGTCGCCGGCGCCACCATCACTGCTGTTGCTGAAGTGCTAGCGGTGGGTGGGATTGAGGTTGGGTGGCGGCTGCTGGGGATAGGCGGTGGGAGGGGAGTGGAGTGGGGGAGTTCTTGGGGAACCGGTGAGCAGAGTGGGGAAGGGGATAAATAGGGGAGGGAGGAGCGGTCAAGGGGAGGAAGGTTCGCGGCGGGTGAGGGGTCAAAGGGAGGTGGGATTGGGGGCGGCGGCGGCTAGGCCGCGGGGAAGGGCCGGGGCAAGCAGGGGTTAGGGGTCGCGATGGTTGGGGGTTGCGGTCGGCCGGCCGCTTGCGCAGGCACGACGACGCTGACATCCATTCATTTGACCGGAAGAACCTTGGGCACCGTTGGATGCAGAGCAGGGAGCGGCCGCTGTCTTGCGTTTCTTTTTTCTCTTTCAAAAAAACAAAAAAAACGGCTGACAGTGACAGGGAGGATTCTTCCTAGTACTACGATTCTAGTCTTTCTCAAATTGGAGCAATGGTGTTGCATTCATTTAAATATTGTAGTGATTTGCCAAGATTTATAAGGAACACGTAAGAGTTTATCAAACCTTGTGGTGTTGTGCAGATTATCCGATATGTCAGGTAGTTCACTGTTGTTTTGGAGGAGTCTTAACTGTCGGTGTTTCATTTTCGTGTTGCTTTAGTTATCTTTTCGGCGTATCCAAAAGGAACATGCATTTAAGCTTAACCCAACTTTTTCAAAGAAACCGCCGTTGAATTCAATCGGATCATGTCGGTTTGTCTATCTTGAAAAGCATATGACCGAGTTAGTTTTCGACAAGTTGTAACAGTCAATCTAAGCATGTTGCTTGTTTCAAGTAAATAAAACGGAAAAAGAACGTGCATTTATCTTATCCTAACTCTGCCAATAGAAACATCTGTTTTTCCGAATTAGTAGGATTTTAGTAAAACCCGTAAATTATTCAACATATCATTACTCTTAGCCGTGTGGATATACCTCATTTCTTAACCGTGTTTTCTCTAAAAAGCAACATAAAAAATCCTTTGCCTCATCATCATATCATAAAGAAAGAACCTACTAGGACATACATGAGGCATGGCATTGACGGGAAAGCCCAAGACCAAGAGGATAAACCTTCCATTGGAATCGAAACCTACGACGAGGTCAACAAAGATAGCCTGCACGTGATCTCGTCATTAGGTGAGGTCAAGCTTATAATCAATTAATTTTTTTTTTCTTATTACGGGCACGTGCGGCGAGCCGAGAGCTATATCTTGCGACCTGCGGCGTAGTCTCGGTCGACAAGGCGCCACGGCAACAGGGTCGCGCCTGCCTGCCCGGTTCTCCGAACCTGACGGCGTCATGTCGCCGTCAAACGGGATCAAAAAAGCGAACGGGGACGGGGGCCCACAGGGGGGGACGGGGCTGTTGCCGGGCGGGCGCGCGGTGACGCCAGTGACGACGTCATCCGCCCCGTTGCTGACAGGGGGGGTGGGTGTCCGCATCAGCCGGGCCGGGGTACGGCAGCGCGAGGTGGTTCCTCTGCGGCCGCTGGAATCGTGTGGCTCAGGATGTGGCGTGCGGATGAGGTAAAATCCGGTGCGGGCGTGTCACGTCGTGTGGCTGGCTGGGGGGTGCTGTTTGCGACGGTACGCCCTCCGTCTCAAAATAAATGCACTTAGCGACTAAAGACACAAATCAATGAGAGGTGTAAAATGATCATATTGCCTCTTGTCTTTTGTGAGAAAGATCTAAAATTTTGGTTGTTTTTTGTGCGAGAAACTTCTAGACTCATTTGTCTTTTATGGTTAGTTAGTCAAACTTGCATTCTTTGTGGGACAAAATTTGAATTCTAGAATTGCATTTATTTTGGGACGGAGTGAGGGAGTAGGGGAGAGAGTAGGGAACGCTAGGCTGTCAGTGTTGTGATGGTGATCATGCACGAGGTTTGGGGGGGGCCTTTAAAATTGTGATGACCGGTTGTGTGTGTGAATTTTCTTTTGGAAAAAAAGAGTGGGATTAGAGAAATCGTACGGTTGCTAAGACAGAGAGGAATTTTGTACTGATATTCCATATTGACACGTATATGTTATAGCCTTATAGGTTCATTAACAAAGCTAAGATGATTTCTAGTAAATAGGCTGCTAAAAAAGTTAAGGGCGCAAAAGTAAGCAATATTTTTTCAGCCACGCCCGAGCCAAAAAAAAAACTAGCAAGAGATCATCATTCAACATGATCCAATCTCACTCCATACAATAATTTTAGTTGAGGTATTCATAAGCTCATTGTGATGAGTGCGCGTGTGATTTTATTTATTTATTTTATCTCTCTCGTTCCTTATGTGTTGACGACAATTCGATCTATAGCACATATAAATTGAAAAAAAAAATGGAGAGGAGGGGAACCTGTGTTTGGTGGATCTTGATGGAGCTCTAGGGCGTCAGTGAAGCTGGTAGTCGACGGACTACCAAATCCTGGAGGGATGATGGTTATACATCGGGCAAGAAAAAGGAAGAAGAAGAGCTAGGCCGGTGGAGGTGGCACGATAGCCTGATGAAATGGTGGTGAATAATGTTATACCTTAGACAATCAAGGAAGAAAAAGAGGCAGGCTAGCGATGATGCTAGCGGCGGCGCCCCAAGAGCCCGACGGGATGACAATTATCCATCAGGCGAGAAATCAAAGAAAAAGTAGTAGGCCGGCGGTAGAGGCACCTCCAAAGCCCGCTATGATGGGGTTGCGGTGGCGGCAGTGGCGTGCAGCGACACTCCCTTGGCAAGAAAGGAGTGACACTCCCTTGGCAAGAAAGGATCGGAAGAGAGAAAGAGGCAGGGTACGCATGCCTCGGTGATGCCGTGGACGGCAATGGTGCCGCCGAGGTAGGGAATTGCGACGCGTGAATGAATGAGGTGGAGATGGAGAGAAGGATTGCAGAGAAGATTTATAGACAAAAGACTAAATCTAAACCGTTGATCTCTAGATTCAAGGGTGCAGAATCCGGTCATTCTAAATCATTGATATTTGATCTAACGGTCTAGAATTCATATAAGAGGGGAGGCATCGGGGAGTACCGTAGTTGATCGATTTTAGCTACACTTTATTGTATCTTAGGTTTGCGCAAGACCCGAATCATTTAGGTAGCTTTTTTTATCTTATATTTAAACTACATAACTTAGCTATGAAAAAGGGGGAGCATGTGAGGTACGATACCCTACATTTTAAGTACGTAGTATCTATTTCATCTTAATTATCTTAACAAAACCCTAGACTCAATCTGATTCTTGTTGATCTCAGATCTGAGGGTCAAGAATTCATGAAAAAGAGAAGGCACAGGGAATACACTGAACTATTTTAGTTAGTATTTGTTGTCTGTTATCTGTAACCATATTGTGGGGGGGGCAGTCTTTCCCCCACCAGCTGAGTGGAACATAGAATCTAAACCGTTGAGCTTAGATATGAGGGTCTAGAATTTAGGTGCCGAGGGGAGGCATGGGGAATAACCTTATTTCATTTAGGTAGCCCTTTATTGTATCTTATCTTTGTACCAAACTGTTGAGCTTAGATATGAGGGTCTAGAATTTAGGTGCCGAGGGGAGGCATGGGGAATAACCTTATTTCATTTAGGTAGCCCTTTATTGTATCTTATCTTTGTACCAAACCCTATACTCAATCTGAAATCTTTTGGGGAACCTTTATTATATCTTATCTTCAAACCAAATTCCATATATAGTTAATCTAAATCATTGACCTCAAAGCCAAAGGTATGGGATTCATGTGCGGAGGGGAGGCGTGGGGAATACCCTATAGCAATTTAGGTAACCTTCATTCATTGTATCCTTATTTTTACATGAAACCCTAGATCGATTTTAAACTGTGTATCTCATATCCAAGGGTCCAAAATTTAGGCGCGGAGGGGATGAGTGGGAGGAATGCCGACCTTTTGCACCAATCCCTAGACTCAATCTAAACCGCAAACCTAAAATCCAAGGGTGGATAACTCAAGTGTGAAGGGGGTAGGGGGGTGGGGGTGGGTTAATAAAATTACTCGAATGTACGCAGTAGGTGGACGGCTTGTGCATGACGTCATTCCACTGATCTTACTCGTTTGTGAACGCTTACCGCTTCCGCCGATCTTACTCATTTACGTCTACCTAGTAACAACTCACATTGCACAGATTTTTGAAATGGTTGCAACTTTTTCCTTTTTGATTTGTGAGTAGGGAAGTAGTAATATGTTGAGGTCACGGACACGGAAAGCTACCTGCTTACCGGTGGGTAGAGAGCCGTATGTAGAGGAGCTAGCGGGCGGACCGCAGCGGCGCAATGAATCCGGTGGCGTCCCGTCCGTGCTCGTCCCAACCTCCCGCACCGCACCAGGCTGCTTGCTGCTCCCGGCGGCCGTTTCTACCTTTTCCCTTGTTTATGATTTCCGGCTGTTTCCTTGCCTGGCCCGCCCCGCTGTCGTTGCTCTTGTCTGTATTCGATCGCCGACGGTGCCTTCCTTGGCATGAGAACGAGCGTGGCTCCGTCGAGCCGAGAGCGAAGCGGTCGTTTGCTCCACCAGGTGCGTCGGAGCGAGGACGCACGCACGCACGCCCCCGGCCGTGGTCAAAAGTGGGAGGGAGCTAGCGCGCGCGACGTCGATCGTCACGCAACGCAACTGACGCCTGCATCTGCATGCATCGGGATCGAAGCAGCCGCGCGCGCACGTGACGAATTGTTTTCTGGCCGCAATGCAGCATCCGGCTCGTGTGTCCGGTTGGCAGGCCGGGAGTGAGGGGGGTCCGTCCGCTCTGGACTCCGGTCATCTGGTGCTGCTGGCCGATCGGCATGCATACACGCATCGGCAAGGACGACCGTCCAGTCCGGTCGCAAGGCGAGCGGAACCCGGGAATGCATGCATGACGCATTGAAAGTGCTGAGTAACTCACCAGTCACCACCTGCGCGTATGTACACCCTCCGTCCCCAAAATATTTGCAGACCGTTTGACTTTTTATAGAAGACATTTGTGCCATTTGTCTTATTCAAAAAATTTGTGCGAAATGTAAAAACAATTATGATACTTAAAATATATATCATGATAAAACATGTAATAAAGAAATAAATAATATTTTCACAATTTTTCAAATAAGGCGAATAATTGACGTGAATCGCATGTAAGTCAATGTCATAAATTATTTTGGGGCGGAGGAAAGATATGCCAGCCGTGGGGGAGTCCAACACAGCATTCCATAGATCCACCACCACACCAGTCAGTCCAACACAGCACAACACCTGCTGCCACCAACTCGATCGATCGGTAGGTGTAGTTAAAGCTTTTCCTTGCGTCCCACGGAAACACATCAACACGTGCATATGCGCGACGACCGGGATCGAGGCCCCCAAGTGTGCGCCCGGGTGGGCGTCGTAATCCGCTCGCCGAATGTCCACGTGGCGGCTGGCCCGCCCCTTTCAGGCTGCCGCTGGCCGCTCTGCCATGCTGCCCAAGTGCGATTAGAAAAAGAAAGGTAACACGATAGATGCCGTTCACACTGCTTTTTGCCTTTTCTCGAGCGCGCTCGACTTGCGACTGGCCTCTCCCCTTTTGATCTTTTTGTCGTATATAAAACACGAGTCCCTTCGGCTCCTCTGGTTTCGGCTTCCGCTGCAACATGTTTGTCTTACGGAGATCCGTCGTACTGTTGTTTTATACCAAATTTGTCATGCAAATCAACACACATTATTTTTTATATCTCACAACAAATTTGTCCTATAAATCTATATAAGATCCGCCAAACAAACTCAGAATGAGTATACGCGGTAAGTAGACCGCTTGTACATGGCATCTTTCCACCGGCCTTACTCGTACCCCGTAAAGCAGTTTTTAGAAATCATAGTAGTAAATAAAAAATGCTTTAGGGGTAATTCGATCGATTTTGAAAAGTTCATAGGTGGTATAGACCGTTTCATAAGTTGGGGTGATGGTGCAGACTTTTTCACTCATTTATGCATGGCGCATTGCGTAAATAGCTTGTTGTTTTTTCTTTCGTTTCTGGATTTGTATGTGAGTAGCGAAGTAGTCAAAGGTGTTGAGGTCAGAGAGGCCACCGGTGGGTAGAAGTGCTGTAGAGGCCGGAGCGGGCGCAATGAATCCCGTCCGCGCTCGTCCCAACCTCCCGCACCAGGCTGCTGCTGCTCCGGCGGCGGTTTCTACTTTTTCTTTGTTTGTCGTTGTTGTCTCCTTGCCTGCCCGGTGTCGTTGTTGTCTGTATTCGACGACGGGGGTGCGGTGCCTTGGGAGCAAATCAAACGCTGCGCCGTCGAGCCGTTCGCTCCAGGTGCATGGAACGAGGACGGACGCACGCCCGGCGGTGTCAGGTCAAAAGTCGGAGCGCGACGTCGTCACGCACTGCATGCCTCCCTCCCTCGGAATCGAATCTACTCCTTGTAGCGGCGAGCGGAACAGAGGAGCCCCACACATGCCCCGCACGTGACGAATTGTTTTCGTTTTCAGAAATAAAGTTCGGCTGGCCGGGGACAACCTTGCCGTCTACCGAGCAGAGCTGGCGTCGGGGCGGGCCTCCTCTCCCTCGCTCGTGAGCGTCGTCTGATCCGCCGCGTGTCCGGCACCGGCAGCAGGCTAAGCTATATATTTTGTTTGCTATATGTTTTAATTTTTGCCATTCATTTTATTAAAAAAATTATGTAAGTACAATTTATTTTGTTTCGCTATATGTTTTAATGTTTATGTATTTTAAGCTTGGCTTATCATTTTACATGTTTGCGATAATTTTTTTAATAAAACGAATGGTCAAAGTTGCAAAGAAAAGTCAACCGCGACAAGTATTTTGAAACGGAGAGAGTATTTTTTTTATGAATTTTTATGATTTTTTCTAAAAAATATAATTCATGTACCACAACGAGGAATCTTTCCTTTCCCTTGTGCATATGACAATTGTGACATCATCGATCTACTGCCTGTTCTGACCATTGCATCTTTCCATTCTGATTAACTGATGGATAATACTGTTTTCCTTTTCCGTTGAATTGTGGGGTTAATGAGCTCAGAGGTCGCGCGGTGGGGCGCTTCATCAGATCCGTTGTGCCGTAACACTCGCCGGGTAGTCGTGCAACGCCTTTTCCCCCTAGGAGCAACTCCAACAAATTAGCAATAATCACTCGTAGGGAGAGGTGTTTTAGGGCGTGTTTGGGAGAGCTCCACGCAGCTCCGCATCCGTAAAAACCAACTCCGCCTCCAAAACTTGTCGCCCAAACACAACCAGCCTCCAAGCCTCCACCGTGGATGCGCTCCAAAAAAACGGCGGAGCGAGCCCCAACTCCATGGTTTTCATGGAGTAGCCGAGGAGGTACTCCACCAAATCCAAATTTCGTGGAGTTGGGGTAAATTACCCACCACCGCCACTAGTTACACGAAAAAACGGTTCGTTCTAATTTTTCATCGCGACTCGCTCCCCCAACGCCGCGGTGCCCCCTCCCCGCGCCCGACCTCGACCCGAGCTCCCCCCCGCTCCGGCCGCCATGCCCCGCCGGTCCCGCCACCGCGCCATGCCGCTCCGGCGGCGGAGGGAGCGCGCCCCGCCGCCGCGCGAGGAGGCGCCCGCCCGCCCGCGTGAGGAGGCGGCCCCGCCACGCCCCTCTCGCTCCGTCCACCGCGCCCCCGCCGCTCCGGCGGCGGAGGGGAGCGGGCCGCCCGCCGGCGAGCAAGCGGCCGCCGCCCGCCTACGTGAGGAGGAAGCGGCGCACCCCCTCGCCGCTCCGGCCACCGCCCCGCCACCGCCCGCCTACGTGAGGAGGCCGCCCGCCGCCCCGATTGCTCGTCCGCTCGGCCGCCAACGGATGCGAGGCCGACGGCCCGCCGGCAGGGCGGGCCGCCCATGTCAAGGCCGCGCTCGTCCGCCGGCCGGTGAGGCCGCTAGCCGCGCGCCCCCGCCTAGGCCTAGTGGCATGGCCTTTGCGCCGTGATGACGAGGCCGCGTGTGCGCCGCCGCCGCCTCTCGCGCCGCCTCTCGCGCGTCACCGCCGCCCTCCCACGCCGCCTCCGCGCGTCGCCGCCGACCTCCCCGCGCCTTCTCCTATGGCCGCCGGAGCAGAGCTCACCGATGAGTCGGGCGCCTGGGTATGGCAGGGAAGGAGCAGTACTAGATCGAGGAAGAAGAAAGAATATTTTTTTATTCTCCTGACATACGGGCCCTAGATGTCATAGGGATGGTGGAAAATCTGGAGCTGTACCAAACACTTATCGAAATCTCAGCTCCACGGTGGAGCTACTCCACGGTGGAGATCCATGGATCTGCAACTCTGGAGCAGTTTTTCAGAGTTGGAGCTCTCCCAAACACGCCCTTAGTCCCGGTTGGAGACGGGTATAGGTCTCTCAAGTCCAACCGGGACTAATGCTCCGAGACAAAAGGGGGGGTCCTTTGGTCCCGGTTGAAGGAACCAGGACTAAAGGGGTGGCACACCAGCGTCAAAAAAGTCAAAATTTTTTTTTGAAAATCCCCGGGAGGCCCTCACACACGCGCAAGTCACAAGTCAAGCGATTTTTCACACGAAATATAAGCGTGCGCGGTTGCAGGGATTCGAACTCGTGACCTCCAGCCTCGCGCGTAGCTTCCCCACCATCTCACCTACACAACACATCTAACTAAGTAGAGGATGCTATCCTCTTATAATAACTCATGGGAGACCCTTTAGTCCCGGTTGGTAACACGACCCGTGACAAAAGACCCCCTTTAGTCCTGCTTGATAACACGACCCGTGACAAAAGGGTCACCCCCTTTAGTCTCGGTTTGAGTTACGAACTGAGACTAAAGGGGGACCTTTTGTCACGGACCGTGTTATCAGCCGGGACTAAAGGGAGTGAGCACTCATGGCATTCGTGGCCATGTCGATGAAACCCCTTTAGTCCCGACTCCAAAGTCGAACCGGGACTAAAGGCCTGGACCAAAGCCTCCCTCTCCACCAGTGAATCCAAGCCAAATTTGGAGATTAAAAGGCTAGTTAAAAAAATAAAAAGCTTCATAAAGTCGTGGGTAAACCAACAAATCTTCTAAAACAGGCCTCTTCATCTGCTGCAATGCGAGTAGGTCCCACTTGTCATACTCTTTTCTTTCTTTTTTTCCTCTCCCCACCTCCTCTCGCAGAGGACGCTCCCGCACTGTTGCGGCATTGGCCGGTCGCGGAGCTCGCGACGCCTCTCTGGCCGGCTGCCGCGCTCGCGCGGCCTCGTGGCCGACATCGAATCTTGCTCACGCGTCGCGCCGGCCGGCCACCTAGCGCGCCCGTGTGTCGCGCCCTGGCCAGCTGCTGAGTTCCCGCGCTGCCGCGCCATTAGTTGGCTACGAGCAGCCTGTTCGCTTGGCTTATCAGCCACCAGCTAGCAGTACTTTTCTCTCACAACAAACCAGCCACCAGCAATCAGCCAACAGTACTTTTCTCTCATAACAAATGAGCATCAGACATCAGTCACGAGCCAAACGAACAGGCTGGAGGCTCGCCCGCGTGCCGCCCTGACCGGCAGCGCCTCGCACATCGCGCTGGTCGGCTGTTGACCTCTCCCGTGTGTCGTGCGTTGGCCGACCGCGGAGCTCTCGCGTCGCCACACCATTGGCCGGCTGCGATGCTCGCGCGGCCTCCTGGTCGGCCGCGAGGCTCGCTCGTACGCCGCCCTTGCTGGCCGCGAATCTCGCTCGCGCAGCGCTGCACTAGGCTAGAAACGATTTGTCCTGGCGGCTAAAACCGGTTTTTGCCGGCGGGCACCAAGCCCGGCAAACTTTGAGCCGGTAGAAATGGCCCTTTGTCTTGGCGGGTGGCCGGCCCGCCCGGCACGGATCAATTTGTCTTTGGCGGGTCACTTAAACGACCGCCGCACAAATGTCATCGATCTTGGCGGTTACTTGCGGCACCACCAAAGACAAATGTCATTAGTGCTGGCGGTCGTTTAAGTGAACCGCGAGCACAAGGGTCATCTTCGCTGGCGGTTGCTTAGACCGCCCGCCACAGAAAGCATTTTTTCCACTTGCTATATAATTCCCCATAATTATTTATTATTTGTATATAATTTGTCATATTGGTCAATTATTTTTTTCACATTGGCATTTGTATGCTAAATTCACTTTAATTTACTGTAATTTAATTTGTATTTAACCGCCAAATCAATATATATGTCTCACAAACACATAATCCAAACTCAAATAAAAAATGTATACATAAGTCACATTACAACACATTGTGCATAATAGATAACCCTAAGACACCCATCTTCGTAACCTTTCTGCATCGTCTAATGACAAAACTCCTTCTTCATCGAAGAATTCTCCATCCTCGTGGCAAATCTCACGTAGGATGAATCTAGCCATGTCCGCACAAATGTTGGTGATTTGATTGTCACCAAGTTGCCCCCATGATTTGTCAATAGTAGGCATCTGCATGTAAACACAATAAATGAAGATTGTTATGCATTACCATCAGGACCATAATTAGCACATACATAGTTGTGTACAAACTAGAGGCTTACGTCTTCAGGATTCGTCCGGTACCTCCCATTATTTCTCAAAACCTCACACACATAATATCCACATAATACACTGCCAGGAGGTTGTTTGTAGCACTGCAACCAAATAAAAATGATCGGTGCTAATTAACAGAAGTGTACCAACTCTGATAAAAATGATTGATACTTATTAACAGAAGTGTCCTTACCCATTTGGCATTGCGTATCACCAATTTTTCCTTCTTGTGCTCCCCGCCATTGAGTATGTATAGCCTATACGCACTTTAAGGATATAAAAACATAAGTTAGTAATACAATTTGAAATATAGTTGATACACGCATGCATTAGTGATTATATATTGCACTTAATTGTCTTACTTTTTTATAATATCAATGATTGTCTTGTAAGAAGACGATGAATAGTGTAATGATTCGAAGACCCCCACAGTTCCCAACTTCGGACACATGTGAAAGCAAATGAGATGATCACTGCATAAAATTAAAATAATTAATATAAATAGACTAAAAAATGAAGTCAAATGATGAATAGTTATTTAAAGGATCTTACTCAAAATTGTAAGCAAACTTGATAAAATCCTTATGTTGGTTTTTCCTCATGACCATTGAAATGTATACAGACACCTCGTGAAGTTTAGCTTTCTCGTAACCCTTTATTATTTTTTCTTTCTCTTTTGGTGTCTTTGCTTCTTCCTCTATTTTCTTTCTTAATTCATCCCTCGTTATGAACGTGTGTTGTGATTTGGTTACTTGTTGCGGGTCAATAAATGCTACCTTCCACCTCCCATTTGTTTTCTTTTCATCAGACGCTTGCATCCTGCAAAAAAGTTTATTTAGGATGCTAATAACAATACATATGGAATAGATTTGGATGTCGTATAGGGATGTTGACTTACATGGACCAAATGGTGACGAGATTGATGTCGAGTTTTTCACGACGGAACATCGCATGCAAATCGGGGAAATCGATTGCAACCTTCCGGTCATAAGAGCTAGTGAACACCCATTTCGGGAGATTGGCGGTGATAGTTTAAATGCCTTGCTTCATGGCGTGCATGATCCAAGTATGCAGCCTCATTAATTCTGGCGGCCCTTCGTTCAGTTGCCACCTAAACAAGAATGGTTTGCCATGCTCATAATTGTCGGGCACCTCATCCGACGAAAAAAATACTTATGTGCTCCTCCTTTTGTTTTTGTAAAGAGGTACCGGATAAAGACTTTTCATCTGGTGCCTTCTTGCGTACTTGAACATTAGGTGATTCTTTACCGGATGTTGGAGCCCGTTTAGGTTTATTCTTCAGTACTTTCAAGAACAAGTCAACATCAGATGATTTCGTCTTTGGTTCATATGAGTTTATCATCCGGTGTATTGTTGTTGGCGTCTTGGTTGCTGGAGGAGGAGATGGTGGTCTTGGACATGGCGAGAGGAGATGGTGGCGCCCCCCCCGCCCCCGATGTCGCGGAGTTTGTGGTCTTTGATCGGATTTCGAGAGATGATGTCCCCGCCCCCGCCCCTAATGTCGGAGGAGTTTGTGGTCTTGGATCGGATTTTGGAGATGATGATGCTCCCCCCCCGCCCCCGATGCGGAGGAGTTTGTGGCATGTTGTTGTCATTATCGTTAACTCCTCGCTCCACAACCATCATGTTGTTGTCATTGTTACCGCCTCCATGTTCCCCACCCATCGTGTACTCGACCATTGCGGCATCCGGATCCCGGGGGTACTCGTTCTTGGCTAGGTTGCAAGCAGGGACTTGGTGATGTATTAATTATGATATCTCGACGATGCCACAATATGAATTGGTTCCTCGCATCACCGAGAAGCGCGATCCCATCCTCAGTAGGGATATCAATCTCGCACGACTCATCAGAAACCGAAACAACTTGAACCCATGCGTACTCTGGCGGTGGTGGATTCGGAAACACACGACCCGTTAGTGCCATGGCTGTCCCAACTTCTCGAAACTTATCCAGTTTTCTTCCATATGGAATAACCAACTTGCATGGTGTATCCTCTACAATGTCATCCACAGGATGCTTGGCGATAGCAATAGAACCAACACTACTTGGAGTCGGGATGGCTCCGATCTGGTCAAGCATCAAATTTGGAGGAACTCCGTCCCGAACCACCGGATACTAGATTCTCCGCACTTGGTCCAACGAAGCTTGTTGTTGTTGTTATTGTATGAAGAAGCCTATCAATTCTTGCTTGGCAATTTCTCTCATCTTGTCTTCAAGCTTCTTCTTATAACGGTCTCGCTTTTTATAACTTGACCGGTGTTCACGAAATGCTTTACCCCAGGGCAAGGTAGAAGAAATCCTTCGAACACGGCCAGGGTGCTCAGGCGTTCCGATCGCGGTGGATAGCATATCTTTCTCCCTGTCGGGCACGAAAAGACCTTTCTTTTTCAATTCCGCAAGTTCTTTCAGCTTCTGATAAATTTGTTCTGTTGCGGGCTTCTGGAATGAAACATTACTGTCAGGTGCTATAGCCGGAACTCGAGCAAGGATCCAATTCCTGCTACGCTCATCCATGCCTTCAAAAATAGTTGGTAAACCAGCTACCCGCCTTTCTTCTTCCTCCTTCCTCCATTTTGCCATTTTGGCAGCATATCTTCCGGAACCCAAGCGATGGGGGTTCTCAGCAGCTTTCATAGCCTTCTCCTTTTGTTGGACGCTCAGAGCTACTGCTTCTGTCGTCTTCTTCTGATCTACGAATTGTTCCCAAACTGCTAGCGGAATGTTACCATACACATCCCTAGCATCCTTTCCTTTCTGGACAAATTCAATATTAAGTGTAGACCTCCAATTCCTAAGAGCTCTTCCACAAAGGCCCTCAGCAAAAGTTCTACCTGCATTTTCTGTACCTTCCGGATAAACAAATTTTTCTTTCACTTTGGCCCATAATACATCCTTCGTAGCCTTAGGGACTCGTCTTCCAATTAGTAGTTGTGATCCAAGACGCCAATTGGTCTCCGACAATTGCACCGACGATGTTTCGAAACCTAGCGGCTATCCCCTTAGGTTCGACGGGCTCACCTTTGTCACCCAACCGTTCTATCACAAGTTGTCCTCTTTCAGGGATCTGGTTTCTTCTTCTATGACCACGTTTCCTTTTCAGGTTACTAGAACTAGTAGTACCCGAAGGTTCTGGTTCTGAAATGATTTCTGCCTCTTGGGCACGAATGTTAGATGCTCTACGACGTCGTCGCGGGGATCGGTCATTGTTCTACACATAAAACACTATTTAAAGTATATCTTAATTGAATAAACAAATATTAAGTTGAGTGAATGTGCCTGCAGACCTCATTATCGCTTGGTTCGTAATCAACATCATCGTCTTCGGGACGCCTACGAGGTCGTGGTTCGCTTGGTTCGTACTCAGAGGGAGTTTCATAGTCTCCAATTATACCACTATCACTAGATTCCTCCTCACCGCACTGTTAACATTTGATCATAGATAATCCATAGTCCATATTTATACAATAATCCATAGTCCATATTTATACAACAATCCATTTTTATAAAAAAATCTATTTATCAACAATCCATATTCCATATTTCATTATTTCTACACCAAAACTAATAAAATTAAATCCATAGTCCATTTTATATAATAAATCTATTTAAAAATTAGACACAATCCATAGTGCTTACTTATAATAAATTTATTTATACAAAATGCATCATCCATTTATTTATACAAAATGCATCATCCATTTATTTATACAACAAAATTAATAAAATAAAATCCATAGTCCATTTGTAACATTTTTAATTCTATTCATCCACAATCAATGTAATTGCATTTATCCACAATCTATTTATCCACATTTTAAACACATGTCATTGCATTTTGAAAAAAAAGAAAAAAACACCAACCAAGCAGGGGCGGTGCCGCCGACCCTATCCCCGGCCTCCATGCGTCCCGAGCGGTGAGGAGATGAGGTGTCGGTGGCGAGCGGGGGCGGCGCTATCGGCGGAGGCGGCGGCGGTGCCCGTCGGCGGCGGCGGAGCGATCGGCCGGTGGGTCCCGGCCGGCGGTTGGGGAAGCGGCCGGCGGGGAGGAGGACGCCATCCCGGTAGGGAAGAGGGGCGGTGGTGCTTGGTCGGCGAGGCGGCGGGGCGACCGCGGACGACGCGCGCGGTGGCGGTCCACGAGAGAAGGGGCGACGGGGCGACCGCGGAAGACGGCGGGGCCCTCGCGGATGACGTCGGGCGCTCGTGGAAGTGGGCCGGGCACTCCTGGACGACGGCGGGGTGGTCGGAGGGGCGGCGGCGGTCGGGGACGACGGCGGCGCTCCGCGGGAAAATTTGGCAGCCTGACGGCGTCGTTTCGTATTCGCGCCAGACTTAGAAAATTTTCGAGACCGTGTCTCGTGTATATATATAGATGGAGTCACCACTGGCGGGCAACATAAACCAACCGCCAGCGGTGAACCTTACCACAGGCGGGTCACATAAGCAACCACCAGTGGTGAGAATTCCCGCTGGCGGTTATCATAAGCGCCCGCCAGCGCTGTGATATGAAAGAATTCAAACTTAACTTTTCAAATGCAAAGCTTTTCTAATGCAAATGACAAAACACCTCCTATAAATAAATTCAAATATTTTATGATAAGTTTTGGAAGTTTCAAAGAGTTTTGAACATTTTCAAGCCAAGATTTCAAATTTTAAAATTTTGGCAAACCACTATGCTAGCGGTTGACTTATGATAACCGCCAGCATAGTGTTTTTCCATAATTTGCAAAATTTGAAACAGGGGCTTAAATTATTCAAATTTCATTGAAACTTCCCAATGTATCATAAAATATTTCAATTTAAGTATAGGGGGTGTGTTTTTTTAAAATAAGTCCTAGTTAGAAAAGGTTAGTTCAAATAGGTTTACACCTAATGAGTTATAGGTTGTTTGACCCTAGGGTCTCATTTGAACTAACCTTTTCAAATTCAAACCTATTCTTATAAAAAACACCTCCTATACATAAATTCAAATATTTTATGATAAGTATTGTAAGTTTCAAAGAGTTTTGAACATTTTCAAGCCAGGATTTCAAATTTTCAAATTTCGGCAAACCACTATGCTGGCGGTTGACTTATGATAACCGCCAGCATATTGTTTTTCCATAATTTGCAAAATTTGAAACAGGGGCTTAAATTATTCAAATTTCATTGAAACTTCCCAATGTATCATAAAATATTTCAATTTAAGTATAGGGGGTGTGTTTTTTGTAAAATAAGTCCTAGTTAGAAAAGGTTAGTTCGAATAGCTTCATACACCTAATGAGTTATAGGTTGTTTGACCCTAGGGTCTCATTTGAACTAACCTTTTCAAATTAAAACCTATTCTTATAACAAAACACCTCCTATACATAAATTCAAATATTTTATGATATGTTTTGTAAGTTTCAAAGAGTTTTGAACATTTTCAAGCCAGGATTTCAAATTTTCAAATTTCGGCAAACCACTATCTTTGGCGGGTGACTTATGATAACCGCCAAAGATAGTGTTTTTCCATAATTTGCAAAATTTGATACAAGGGCTTAAATTATTCAAATTTCATTGAAACTTCCCAATGTATCATAAAATATTTCAATTTAAGTATAGGGGGTGTGTTTTTTGTAAAATAAGTCCTAGTTAGAAAAGGTTAGTTCAAATAGGTTCATACACCTAATGAGTTATGGGTTGTTTGACCCTAGGGTCTCATTTGAACTAACCTTTTCAAATTCAAACCTATTCTTATAACAAAACACCTCCTATAAATAAATTCAAATATTTTATGATAAGTTTTGGAAGTTTCAAAGAGTTTTGAACATTTTCAAGCCGGGATTTCAAATTTTCAAATTTTGGCAAACCACTATGTCGGCGGTTGACTTATGATAACCGCCAAGATAGTGTTTTTCCATAATTTGCAAAATTTGAAACAGGGCTTAAATTATTCACATTTCATTGAAACTTCCCAATGTATCATAAAATATTTCAATTTAAGTATAGGGGGTGTGTTTTTTGTAAAATAAGTCCTAGTTAGAAAAGGTTAGTTCAAATAGGTTCATACACCTAATGAGTTATGGGTTGTTTGACCCTAGGGTCTCATTTGAACTAACCTTTTCAAATTCAAACCTATTCTTATAACAAAACACCTCCTATAAATAAATTCAAATATTTTATGATAAGTTTTGAAAGTTTCAAAGAGTTTTGAACATTTTCAAGCCAGGATTTCAAATTTTCAAATTTTGGCAAACCACTATGTTTGGCGGTTGACTTATGATAACCGCCAAAGATAGTGTTTTTCCATAATTTGCAAAATTTGAAACAGGGGCTTTAATTATTCAAATTTCATTGAAACTTCCCAATGTATCATAAAATATTTCAATTCAAGTATAGGGGGTGTGTTTTTTGTAAAGTAAGTCCTAGTTAGAAAAGGTTAGTTCAAATAGGTTCATACACCTAATGAGTTATGGGTTGTTTGACCCTAGGGTCTCATTTGAACTAACCTTTTCAAATTCAAACCTATTCTTATAACAAAACACCTCCTATAAATAAATTCAAATATTTTATGATAAGTTTTGGAAGTTTCAAAGAGTTTTGAACATTTTCAAGCCAGGATTTCAAATTTTCAAATTTTGGCAAACCACTATGCTGGCGGTTGACTTATGATAACCGCCAGCATAGTGTTTTTCCATAATTTGCAGAATTTGAAACAGGGGCTTAAATTATTCACATTTCATTGAAACTTCCCAATGTATCATAGAATATTTCAATTTAAGTATAGGGGGTGTGTTTTTTGTAAAATAAGTCCTAGTTAGAAAAGGTTAGTTCAAATAGGTTCATACACCTAATGAGTTATGGGTTGTTTGACCCTAGGGTCTCATTTGAACTAACCTTTTCAAATTCAAACCTATTCTTATAACAAAACACCTCCTATAAATAAATTCAAATATTTTATGATAAGTTTTGGAAGTTTCAAAGAGTTTTGAACATTTTCAAGCCAGGATTTCAAATTTTCAAATTTTGGCAAACCACTATGCTGGCGGTTGACTTATGATAACCGCCAGCATAGTGTTTTTCCATAATTTGCAAAATTTGAAACAGGGGCTTAAATTATTCACATTTCATTGAAACTTCCCAATGTATCATAAAATATTTCAATTTAAGTATAGGGGGTGTGTTTTTTGTAAAATAAGTCCTAGTTAGAAAAGGTTAGTTCAAATAGGTTCATACACCTAATGAGTTATGGGTTGTTTGACCCTAGGGTCTCATTTGAACTAACCTTTTCAAATTCAAACCTATTCTTATAACAAAACACCTCCTATAAATAAATTCAAATATTTTATGATAAGTTTTGGAAGTTTCAAAGAGTTTTGAACATTTTCAAGCCAGGATTTCAAATTTTCAAATTTTGGCAAACCACTATCTTTGGCGGTTGACTTATGATAACCGCCAAAGATAGTGTTTTTCCATAATTTGCAGAATTTGAAACAGGGGCTTAAATTATTCACATTTCATTGAAACTTCCCAATGTATCATAGAATATTTCAATTTAAGTATAGGGGTGTGTTTTTTGTAAAATAAGTCCTAGTTAGAAAAGGTTAGTTCAAATAGGTTCATACACCTAATGAGTTATGGGTTGTTTGACCCTAGGGTCTCATTTGAACTAACCTTTTCAAATTCAAACCTATTCTTATAACAAAACACCTCCTATAAATAAATTCAAATATTTTATGATAAGTTTTGGAAGTTTCAAAGAGTTTTGAACATTTTCAAGCCAGGATTTCAAATTTTCAAATTTTGGCAAACCACTATGCTGGCGGTTGACTTATGATAACCGCCAAAGCATAGTGTTTTTCCATAATTTGCGGAAATTTGAAACAGGGGCTTAAATTATTCACATTTCATTGAAACTTCCCAATGTATCATAGAATATTTCAATTTAAGTATAGGGGGTGTGTTTTTTGTAAAATAAGTCCTAGTTAGAAAAGGTTAGTTCAAATAGGTTCATACACCTAATGAGTTATGGGTTGTTTGACCCTAGGGTCTCATTTGAACTAACCTTTTCAAATTCAAACCTATTCTTATAACAAAACACCTCCTATAAATAAATTCAAATATTTTATGATAAGTTTTGGAAGTTTCAAAGATTTTTGAACATTTTCAATCCAGGATTTCAAATTTTCAAATTTTGGCAAACCACTATCTTTGGCGGTTGACTTATAATAACCGCCAGCATAGTGTTTTTCCATAATTTGCAAAATTTGAAACAGAGGCTTAAATTATTCACATTTCATTAAACTTCCCAATGTACCATAAAATGTTTCAATTTAAGTATATGTGGTGTGTTTTTTGTAAAATAAGTCCTAGTTAGAAAAGGTTAGTTCAAATAGGTTCATACACCTAATGAGTTATGGGTTGTTTGACCCTAGGGTCTCATTTGAACTAACCTTTTCAAATTCAAACCTATTCTTATAACAAAACACCTCCTATAAATAAATTCAAATATTTTATGATAAGTTTTGGAAGTTTCAAAGAGTTTTGAACATTTTCAAGCCGGATTTCAAATTTTCAAATTTTGGCAAACCACTATGCTTTGGCGGTTGACTTATGATAACCGCCAAAGATAGTGTTTTTCCATAATTTGCGAAATTTGAAACAGGGGCTTAAATTATTCAAATTTCATTGAAACTTCCCAATGTATCATTAAATATTTCAATTTAATTATAGGGGGTGTGTTTTTTGTAAAATAAGTCCTAGTTAGAAAAGGTTAGTTCAAATAGATTCATACACCTAAAGAGTTATGGATTGTTTGACCCGAGGGTCTCATTTGAACCAACCTTTTCAAATTCAAACCTATTCTTATAACAAAACACCTCCTATAAATAAATTCAAATATTTTATGATAAGTTTTGGAAGTTTCAAAGAGTTTTGACATTTTCAAGCCAGGATTTCAAATTTTCAAATTTTGGCAAACCACTATGCTGGCGGTTGACTTATTATAACCGCCAGCATAGTGTTTTTTCCATAATTTGCAAAATTTGAAACAGGGCTTAAATTATTCACATTTCATTAAAACTTCCCAATGTATCATAAAATGTTTCAATTTAAGTATAGGGGGTGTTTTTTTTGTAAAATAAGTCCTAGTTCGAAAATGTTAGTTCAAATAGGTTCATTTGGGTAAAATTTGTAAAATTTGTATCATGAGTTATGGGTTATTTAACCCTAGAGTCTCATTTGAACTATCCTTTTCAAATGCAAACCTTTTTTTATGACAAAACACCTCATATACATAATTCAAATATTCAAACACTAACTGAAACCATAATTTCCATAATTTGAATTACAGGAGGAGAGTCTCATTTCATCAAAACTTCCAAAACTCTCCTAAATTGATTGAAAGTCTTACAACAACACTAATTATATAAAGTCGTACAAGTGATACATCAAGCCCGACTAATAAGAAGGGCAAGTTTATCCTTTAACAATTCTCCCATCACAGTCTGTACGTAACCATGGCTTCTCCGATTTAGGAATGGTGGCTTCAATTCTTTTATTCTCTTCTCATGATCTGTGAACAAGACTAGTTCCTCGAACTGATTGTAATCCTCAACATCAATTACACCTTCTACTCCTAGAATTCTTTGTTTTCTAGAGACGGCAATGTGCTTCTTCACATTCATAGGATCAGCTATGTAGAAAACTTGTGCAACACGCTCGGCGAGTACCCATGGATCATCTTTGTAACCTACATTGGCAAGGTCTACAAGTGTCAATCCATAATTGTCATCCGTGATGCCATTCGGGTGTTTGACCCATTGGCACCGAAACACGGGAACCCGATATTCTCTCGCATAGTCAAGTTCCCATATTTCCTCTATGAACCCGTAGTAAGTGATGTTGTTTCCGGATTTATCAATCACATCTATGCGAACACCACTATTTTGATACGCAACACTCTTGTTGTCTTTCGCCTTCGTATAGTAGGTGTACCCATTAATTTCGTATGCTTGCCATGAGGTAACATTGCTTGATGGACCAGCCGCCAACCTAGTCAACGTTGTGTCATCTATGGAATTTCCTTGAAATAGATGCTCATGTTCCTTTAACCATGATGGGAAACAACGCTTTTTCTCTTTGATGACCCAATCCTCGGTCCGACTATCATTTTCCTCACGAATCTCATTTTCGTGTTGCACGATAAATGGCTCCACTATTGCAAGTTGTTACAGAACACTAGCATGTGCTTTCTCCAGTTGTTGGTTGTCCTCGTCAATGAATCTTTTCCTTCCAATGGTCCCTTTCCCTGACAATATGCCTTCGTGTCGAGATTCCGGTAAACCGATCGCTCTCTTATCTTTTATGTAGTCTATGCAACAATCAACACTCTCTTCTGTGTGGTAGCTCTCGATCATGCTTCCCTCTGGAAATGCCTTGTTTCTCATGTATCCATTGAGAATCGACATGAACCGTTCGTACGTCCACATCTGATGAAAGTACATAGGTCCTAGTTCAGTAATTTGCTCGACCATGTGGATCATTAGATGTTCCATGATATCAAAAAATGACGGAGGGAAGCACATCTCGAGCTGGGCTTGAGTTTCCGACATAAACAGTTGAAGCCTTGCCAACTCTACACAATCTACCACTTTCTGCGAAATGACGTTGAAAAAGTAGCACATCCTTATGATGACCATCTTAAGGAATATTGGTTTGACAGCTCGGATCGCAATCGTGAGAAAAACAGTAATCATCACATGACAATCATGAGAGTTACAACCAGTAAGCGTCATGTCCTTCAACGAGACCAATGATCGGATGTTGGATGAGAATTCGGTTGGCACTTTCAGCCCGCGCAAGCATTTGCAGATAGCCAACCTCTCGTGTTGTGTTAAGTTGAAGCTAGCAGGTGGAAGGTACTGCTTACCATTAGGACGTGGTTGTGGGTGAAGTTCTTGCCTAATTTTTAGGTCAACAAGATCCTTACGCGACTTCGGTCCGTACTTTACCTTTCTCGTTAAGCCTAAGAATCCCATTGTGCTTTCAAACACATTCTTTTGAAGATGCATCCCATCAATGGCATGGTGCACTCGTCAAATCTTCCCGCATGGCAAGTACTTAAAAAATATAGACATCTTCTTGAAAAGCACATCAATGTTTTCTCGTAGTTTCACCTCCTTCCTTCCCCCTTTTGAATTATCACTTTTTGATTTCTTACCAAGTTTAAACTTGACCTTCGACACATTTCAAATACGATTATACCGGTGGCCGGTTGTGGGGCAAAAGAGTACTTCTCAATCTTTCCATCGAAATAGTCTCGCCATCTTACGGTACTTGTGAGTCCTTAGTAGCCGGCGTATGTGCCCCATATACACTTTGTCTTCCGAGATCCTTTCAGGTACACAGATATTGTACCATTCAAACAAACTACAAAACCTGTTTTTCCTTTTTCTGACCAGACAAAGAAAATAGGGCAGGGTAATCGTTAATGGTAACAAAGATAATTGCCTTAAGTGTGAATGTCTCCCTTCTGTACTCATCCCACATGTCAACCCCATGTTTCCAAAACTTCTCCATTTCTTCCATCAATGGCTCCAAGAAGACATCTATATCAATACCAGGTTGCTTCGGTCCTTGGATTAGAATGGTAAGCAAAAGGAACTTTCTCTTGTGACATAGCCGGGGGGAGGTTGTATATGGTCATCAACACTGGCCATGTCTTGTGCGTCTTGCTTCTTTCACCAAATGGATTCATACCATCCGTACTTAACGCGAACCTTATATTTCTTTTTTCTTCTCTAAACTCTTTGTGCTTGGAATCAAAGGTCCTCCACTGCCGAGCATCAGAAGGATGTCGAAGCTTCCCATCAGACTTCTCTGGGCGATCTGGGTGCCAAGTCATTAGTTCAGCGGTCCTTGGGTTCGAGAACAATCGCTTTAGACGATCCTCCACCGGCAAGTACCACATCATCAATGCAGGGACTTTACGTTGAGTAGTAGTGTCAGTACCAATACTATACTCCTCCTCAACTTGAGAAATTACACTTTTCTTTCTACCAACCTTCCTCTTCGTGCCTTTAGATGCAATGACCCGTTCCACAGCAAAATCGGCATTACTTTTGTAACGATTAGCATTGCAATTTGGACACTTCTCTAGTTTTGCATAGTCACCGCGACACAATATGCAATGGTTCCTACATGCGTGTATTCTTTGCACTCGCATCTTCAATGGGTTGATAATCTTCTTTGCTTCATATGTGTTTCTTGGGACCAAGTTAGGCTTCGGGAGTAGATTGGCCAACAAATTAAGGAGTTCGTTAAAACTATTGTCCGACCATCCAAATTTTGCCTTCACAATCAGAAGATGGAGAATGAAACGCAACACGGTCCACTCCTTCCCACAACCCTCATACATACGGTCCTTTGCTGCCTTCTTTAGTGTCTAAAAATTTTCTAACCCTTTAGCACTCCCTAGCAACACCTCCGGTTCAATGTGGCGCAACTGCAACATTTCTTCCATATCAACATCACATTCCTCATCCACCTGTGGTGCATCTGTTTGATCATCATTTTGATCTTCACAGCCAAAAGCATCATCCGTCATGACATTATCATTTTCATCTGCATCTTCATTACCCACTTCATCATACCTGATGCCGATGTCTGCATTGTTGAAAGTACTTTCTGCTTCACCATGGTGGGACCAAGTTTTGTATCCTTTCACAAAACCACGCTTTATCAAATGCATCTTGATGGCATTAATATCTCCCCAAACAATTTTGTTGCAACAATCACAACATGGACAATGTATTTGCTTTGTCCTAGAAATTTGGGCATGCTTTTGCGCAACCTCAAGAAAGTTTGTTAACTCTGTCAAGAATGTAGACGAATTTCTCCGTATGCCATACATCCACGCTCTATGTTCCATCTTAAATAACCTATAAAAGTAATTCTATTAATTATAAACTTCGTATGCTCTATGCTTCATTTAATTAATATGTAAAAAAGGAAACAAAACTAAATTCTAAAAATTTCATTATTGAAGATAATAATTTTAATTACAAACTAATAATTTAATATGTATACTTGCTTCTATAATTGCAATAATAATTAAATATAATTACTTCTATAATGTAAACTTGCTATTAATGACAAACTAATAACTTATATATAATTTAATATAACTTGCTTCTATATTATGAACATTTAAATATTTTGCATTGACAAACTAATAATTTAAATCTAAAGCTATTTAAAAAATAAATCTCTAAATCAATATCTCTCTTCACTCCTCTCTCTCTCCTAGCTAACCCTAGGTCTAGATCTAGATCCCTAACTACATAGAAATCATTAATAAAAGGAGAAAACTAAGGTTAAAATAGCACAAACTCACCTTATATAGCCACCTCCTCCAAGAAAATCAAGAGCAAAACCTTCCACCCTAGATTTGGTGTTTTTGGAGCTTTTCCCGAGCTCCTCTCGGGCACAACGCCACTGGAAGGTTGCTGGGAAGAAGGGGCTGGTTTATATTTATAGAAGACACAGTGCTGGCCGTTGGCATAAGGAAACCGCCAGCAGTAATCTCGTGGCCGGGACGTGCCTTATATTGACCGCGCAAGACCGTGTACATTTATGCCGGCGGTCCGCTAAGCCACCCGCCAGCACTAATATCTCTCCTGGCGGGCTCTTAAGCCAACCGCCAGCACACTTGTCGGAATATCTCCGGTCGGAACGTGGTTTGACTCAACCACTCACTCACTCACACACTCGCTTCGCTCGAGGGTCTGACGCCCCCTCGGGCGCATCTCTGCCTCGCTCGAAGGCGTGATGCCCCCTCGGGTGCATCTCCGCCTCGCTCGTGGGCGCTGGCAGTGCCTTATGTTGACCGCCAGCACTGTGTCCATTTATGCTGGCGGGTGGCATAAGCTGACCGCTAGCGCTGATACCTCTCATGGCGGGCAATTAAGCCACCCGCCAGCACTGATGCCTCTCCTGGCGGGCTATTAAGACAACCGCCAGCACACTTATCTGAATATCTTCGGTCCTAACGCGGTTTGACTCACTCACTCACTCACTCACTCACTCACTCACTCACTCACTCACTCACTCACTCACTCACTCACTCACTCACTCGCTCCCAAACCTAGCCGCCGCCGCAAGCAGCCACAACCGACCCTGCCCCCTGCCACCGCCGCTCGTGCGTTAGCTTCGCCCGTGTGCCGCCGCGCCTCAGCCGCCGCAGACGGCAAACTATCGACCCACTCTTCAACCTCCAGTTCCTCGACCGACGTCGAGCAGCTTCACCGCCGTCGCATGGCGAGCAGCTCGGTCGCGCCGAACCTTAGCCAATTCGTGCCTCTCCCCCTACTGATCTGCCCGTCGTGTCGGCTCCGGTTAATTTGGTACAAGACCAATTCAAATACCATCATCTACAAGTGCCCGAACAACCACATGGTTTGTTTTTCATCTCATGCGCTAATTCATTTGATTAGTATTGATTCGGTTGATCTAATAGTAGTGATTATTAGTTGATATAATATTAGTAGGATTTGTTGATTATTATTGATTTGGTTGATATAATATTAGTAGATTTGTTGATTATTATTGATTCGGTAGATATAGAATTATCCACAATTGTTGATTATTAATGATTTGGTTGATATAATTTTATGTCTATAGAATTATCCAATTTATTGATGGAAGTCACATTTGTTGTTTATTCTTTTAGGGGGGCCCTAATTCATGTCAGGAAGTTTATTTTGAAAATCAATACATGAACCATTTGAAAAAATTTCACCCTCATTTGTTGCCGCCAAACTATCAGTCGTTCAGCAGTTTAGTTGGTGCAACGCCAGCACCAAGAGCGGCGCAACCGTCTAGTGTTGTGTATCCGCCGGGGCAGGTGCGGAGCCACCACTAGCAAATTCGGAATTTCCGGAACAATGGAATCGGATGAAGTGTGTCATTTCGATCGAAGGTGGGGATGAGTGATTTGAAGATAGCGAGTAATGAAACGAGGCTTGAACTTGCAGACCATAGAGGGCAACTTATTGACATTATGGCGGAAATTGGATATCGGAAGAAGCTCAACAAAAATCAAGGATTCTGCATGCGGGGCACCATCATCGCTGTTGTGGTCTTGATAATAGGTTTAGTGCTTGGTAGCTATATCACAGCCGGACTGTCAAAGAAATTTGAGTGAGGCAAAGTTGTGTTGATTTGTTAGAGGCCCCTAATGTAGTGTACTTTAATTTGTGTTGGTTTTAAGTGTGCTTTGAAACATTTGTCATCACGCATGTTGTTTGTATGAAATAAATCTTTCTAAGGTGTTGTTTGTGTTGATATTTCAGTTTGAATTTTACTTGTTGTTGCTGTCCATGCATGTTGAAATATTGGTGACTTGTATCAATTTGAAGCTATTTTCAGCTTCACTGTGTTGGCGGGTGCATATGAAACCCGCCAATAGTAAAGATCCCTGCTGGTGGTCGATATAAGCCACCCGCCAACAGAAATGAGACCATTTGTGCTGGCGGTTGGCTTATGTAGGCCGCCCCCACTAAACCTTCTATGCCGGCGGTCGACATAACTCGTCCGCCAGCATAAATAGTACCATTTGTGCTGGCGGGTGGATTATGTTGCCCGCCAGCAGTGATGCTTCAATGCTTGCGGTTGCTGTCCCGGCGCCTCTGCACCCCACTTTACTAGCGGTTCATAGTTACACCCGCCAGCACGCTAATTTGCTAGTGCCAGGACAAATCGTTTCTGGCATAGTGCTGGTCGACCGCAGAGCTCCCCGCGCGTTGTGCTATGGCTGGCCGCCGAGCTTGCCCGTTTGCCGGGCCTTGGCCGGGCGCGAAAGATGGACAGAGGGGCGCTGATTGCGAGTCAGCTAGCGAGGGAATGATATGACGAGGCTGTTATAACGGGTTTTCACGGCGTTTTTTTTCTTTTTTTTAGCGATATAAAATGATTTAGCTAATCTGTCTGTTGGAGTTATTCTCGGGAAATGAACTAACGAACTCATGTTCCCCAGCTCCCTCTCATCTGCGCAACCGGAATTGAGTTTTTTTTTTTGAAGGAGCGACTGCTAGGATTGAGTAGTGCTGGTAATTTTTGCAAGGGAATTTTGCCTACAGCACATCCTCGAATGTTGGTTTGGTGTGAGGCACACTCCATTCTTTGATTTGGTGGGTTGCACACTCCAAAATTGTGTTTTTGTCTCCAACACACTGCAGCACATGAAAAGACTACTTTGCCCTTTTAAAGTTGGACCCACCTGTCAGCTCTCTCCCTCTCCTCATGCTATTTTCCTCTGTTGCTTCCGCTGGCCCGCAACACGGGCTCCCGTTCCTATGCGTCGTCGTCGTCCCCGACGTCGAGCTCCTTGCGCGGACGCCGAGGCTAGGAGCACGCCTGCGCTTCGATCTCACTGCGCGGAGGGAAGCCGGTGCCGCGGGCACACCGCCGCCGCCCCGGGTGTCGCGGGCTCATCGGCGATACTCCCCGAACGAGGAGCTCCCCGCTCGCGGGAGACCGGTGTCGCGGGCACGAGGTAGAGCTCCCCGCGAGCACGTCGCCGCCGCCCCCGGGGTCGACCGCCCCGAGCGCACGGAGGCCGATGCGGGGGCACACCGCCGCCGTCGCGGTCCGGTCGAGCTCCCCGCGCGGAGGCTTGGGCCGCGGCCTCACCGGCGCCACCTCCCAGGTCGAGTCCCCCACGGGATGGGCTCCCTGAACAGCGACTCGCCGGGGTGCCTCCTAGGGTCTAGGACCCCCACGGGACGGGCTCCCTGGCCGGCAGCTCGCCGGAGTTGCTCCCCAAGCTCATGCGCGGCTTTGCGTCGGGCAGGTCCGAAGAGATGGAGTTGATAGTGGGTCCAATTTTTGAGGGCAAAGTTGTCTTTTCATGTGCTGCAGAGTGATGGAGACAAAAACACAAACTTGGAGTGTGCAACCTGCAAAATTAAAGAATAGAGTGTGCCACACACCAAAGTAACATTTGAGGATGTGCTGTAGACAAAATTCCCCTTTTGCAATCTGCCAAGTATGGGCGGGCCCGTATGTATAGTGTCTCACTCTAGTCTGCTGTTGTAAGACCATCAACACTCGTTACACTTCAAAACCTCCTTCAAAACAGAATATTCTGTCCTCATCAACAAGATCCTCTCCTTCGTATCCACTTCTCCCGCATCCATCCTCCTTCATATTTCTCCTTCATCGCAACCACCAAACTGTGGGGCCCACCTTTTCTTTTCTTTTCTTTTTTTCCAACCTCATCTCCACTCATCGGCCCACCAACCCCATGACCCTGTCTCTCTCCCGAAGGCCTGCCTCGGCTTCTCCGCTCAACGACGAGCCTCGCGCCGGAGCAGGGGACGGCGGCGACCTCCCCTTCCTTCACACCGGCAGCCGCATCCTCATCCCCATGTCGGCCTCCCCCTTCCACCGCCCATCCCTACGCCAACAGTCGCAGAGGAGCAAGGGCGCGGAGCACGCGCGGTGCCCCGTCCTCAGGCGAGGGGAGGGGCGGAGGCGCATCTTGACGGGGTCCTCCGCCGCTCCATCGATTCCGACCCGTCCTCCGCCCGCTCCATCGATTCCGGCTCCTTTTGCCACTGCCTTCTCCTCCCCTGCTCGCGGCGACTCGGAGTGGCGGCCATGGCAGCTCGAGCTCGGGCGGATGGAGCTCGGCGGCCAGCGCAAGGCATCTCCGGTGGTGGAGATGCACAGTCCACGGCGGCGTGGGCCGGTGAATCGACGGCGACGGGAGCTCCCCGCCGCCCGAGCGGGCGGGCGCATCTCGCACGCGTCGGAGCCCTCCCCTGCTCCCCCTCGTCCCCCTGCGGCGGCGGATGGCGGGGTTGGGCTGTTCGGTGGGGATGCGAGCCCGTCCGCCGGCGATGGAAGCGGCGCGGTTGTGCGGCTGCGGCAACGAGGTGCGGGGGGCTCCGCGGCGGACGGTTCGAGTCGGCGCGGATGGCGGGGATGGCGCTCGAGCTCCTTGGCGGTGGGCCTCGGCGGGCCTCCTCCCTCCGCCGCGCGCCCCCTGGTCTCTCCGCCGCGGGGGTGGGGTGGGGCTCGGGGGCCGGCGAGCCCGGCCGCCATCATCTTCTCTCTCCCCATCCTGGCGAGAGGGCGCGGACGCACAGACGTTGCGCGGGCCCCATGCCACGTCGCTGATGGAGGAGCTGCAGGACTCCTCTGGATCCAAAGGAATCTGGAAGCTCCGGCATTTTCCCGTCCTCCTGGAGGGATGCTGTTGCAGGCAGCAAAACGGCAAAAGCCTCCTGGAGGAGCCGCTCGCGGGATTTTGCAGGCCCCAGTGCGGGTGGTCTAAGTCCGAGATGACGTTTTTTTACTCATCACCACGTGTCAGAAATCCATGGTTCTAAAGTTTCACATCTGGACGGTTCAAGAAGCCGGGGAACCTGAGTTCCGCATCGCCCTTTACGCCTTTCCTCTTGCCGGACCAGCAGCAAAGTTGCTTGGGGCCACATCTTTGCTTGACGGCCGCCGCATGACCCCTGCAGGTACTAGGGCCCGAGGGGCGGTGTCGGCCGGCGCGTCTGGCGAGCGCCCTGTTCGCTTGGCTTATCAGCCACCAGCCAGCAGTACTTTTCTTTCAGAACAAACCAGCCAGCAGCAACCAGCCAACAGTACTTTTCTCTCAGAACAAACCAGCACCAGTCATCAGCCACCAGCCATCCGAACAGGCTGGAGGTTTCCATCGATAGACACCACGTACTCCTACGTCGACATGGCGCTCCATCGAATGGGGAGCTAGGTTCGGTTAGTAGGCCGCGATCATATACTCCCACAGGCCACAGTCCCACGTACAGTTCTTGCACTGAGTTTTCAACTTCATTTTCTGTTTTTTTAGACCTAGCACTGATTTTCTTCTGAAATCGGCTGGTGCCTTAATTTGTTGAAACTCGCCGGGTTCCTAGATGGCTGTTCAAGTGAAAAGAAAATATAGGATAGTGATTGAAAGCTTTTTGGAAAAAGTCCTTTTGACGTGGCTCGTTTATAGGTGATTTTTGTTCTCCATGCAGACAACCAGATATTTCGCGTCTCTTCTTTTCAACATGTTTATGTTTGGCCCCTCGCTGATTTTGACCATGGTTCTGCATGATGTGGCAGCAGACCCCACATGTCAGAGGTGGGTCTCACGTGTCAGTTGACTTTTCCCTCCCCCCTCTCTTCCCCTAGGCGATGCGCATGCGCCTCCCAATGGACGGGGATGACTCCGACGGCAATCTTGCCTCGACCTCCACCTCCCGACACGTTGAGGAGTTCAAGGCCCTACAAGCAGCGCTTCTCAATCCCTGCCGCTGCTTCGACCTAGGGCCACCATAGAGTTACTCCGCGCGGTCAGCACCACGGAGGCCTCGTCTCGGGCCTGCTCGGAGCCTCTGATCCGCGCCCCTGCCTATCCGTCACCATCCCACCTCGCACTACCGGAAATGACTTCTTTACCGTGAGCCGGTTCCTCACGGCAAAGAGTTTGCCGTGAGTAGCCGCCGACATAGAGGTCACGAGAAATTTTTGCTGACAAAGAGCTCTATGTCCTGAGCCGAAGCTCAGGCTCACGCAAAGGTGTGCCATGAGTAAGCTTAGGCTCTCCGCAAAGAGTTTTTGTAAAAGAATAAAAAAATGCAGGCTGGGCGCGCCGCTGTCGTCCCACCGTCGCCCGCATCACCACCAGACCGCGTCGTGGAAGGAGATCAGCAGCTGGATGTCTTCGTCCACCTTCTCAGCCATGGGATCCGATCCGAGCTAGCAAGTGCAAGACAGGGGATCAGCGGTTAGAGATGGAAGGAAAAAGGAAACATAAACAGAGTGAAAATGCCACTACTACAAGCGCACGCCCAGCTTATTCCGGCTCTCCTATTGGCCGCATGCAGCCGCGGACCCCACATTGCATGAAGGCAGATTCTCCACTTGAAAATAGTTTATGCTCTGTGGGTCCCACCCAGTCAACGGCCAACAGGCACGAATCTTGCCTCGGCCATGACCACCACGCGGTTCTCGCACTTGGAAATAGTTTATGCATATGAACATTATATTTTCTTTTTTTTTGATGAAACGGGAGGGGGTAAGCCCCCTACTAGTTATATAGTAAAAAGCAAGAAACGATGTGTGCAAAAAAATTGTGTTGCACTTACTAGATGTGTAGTTCATTAAAGCACTATGGTTTCCCTTTTTCAAAATACTTGGTTACTATGCACTTGAGGTGTTTTCCCTTTCGAATAACATTGAGGTTATGTATGATAACCTGCAGCACTACCATGACAAAATCCAACAACCATATCTTATATGGATACATGAAAATACATGTTGGTTGTTCAGGTCATTACATTTGAAAGTTGACCAATCATATTTTTGTTTTGCATATAGTTCAAGTCATTCTAAGTTAAATTCATGTCCATATTACGCGAATGTGTGAAAGACTGCAATTAGAACATAATGAAGTTGACTCTGATAGGTTCTTTGCCTATGATTTGTTCAAATGAAGTTGAAATAGTTGTGTTTTTAGAGGATATGGTCTACATGGTAATCTTGATGGTCAGTATAAAGTTGTAGCCCGTCCAAGCAAATAAAAGTATATCAGCAAACCATCTCATGCTTTGCACTTTTCTGATTTAGCATTTCACTATGGTCTAAATTGGAGTGAGGCAGCGCTAGAGTGAGGCAAAATTGGAGTGGGGGGCGGGCAACAAGCGAGCGAGGCAAAATTCGGCTCCGGCGTGAGGCACAAGCATCCCGCCAGGCAAAATTGCTTTGACCACACGTGGGACCCACGGATTATTTTATCACCGAGGCACTGCATTCAAGCTGGGGCCCACGCTGCATGCGACCAATCATGGCGGCGGAATAGGCTCCGCGGCCGCTACTATGGGCGGCAATGCATTTCTGAAACATAAAGGATCGAGAACGATTCAGGTAAAAGGAAAAACAAATCTGAGTCTCCCTCTTCGAACTGGACGGAGTTGATGATCTGAGAACGAACACAGGATGAGGACACTCACCGGCAGGATGGAAGGCGCTTCGTGCTCCTGCGGCCTGTGCGACTCCCTCCAAACGTGATTTGCTATTTTGACAACCTGTGTGGATGACAAATGGGTGCATCTGTGTCTATGAAATGTGGGGCCAGTGTCAAAATAGCAAACCGTGTTTCTTTGAGTCCTATAATCACAAAATTCTCGTGCGAGTGTGGGTGGCTGTGCTTCTTCTGTAGTTCTGCTTCGGCAGGTGAGACGACGGATCTTGTTGGCTTGTTGCTGCTGCGGAGGAAGGCGCGCCGTGCCGCGCTGAGGAGGCCGCACCGCGCCGTGCTGGCGAGGAGGTCACGTCGCGCCGAGGAGGAAGTCGGGGGAGTCGAGGAGGAGGCCGGGCCGCCATTGTAGATCTCACCGCTGCTGATGTGGATCCCCCGCTGCCACCATAGATCCTGCCACGGCTTTCTCCTCGAGATGCACCGCCGCCGCACCTCACCCCGCCGCTGCTCCTCACCGCCGGTGAGGGGCGAGCGGTGGGGGAAGGGGAGAGGAGGCAGAGGAGGTGGCCCGAGGCGCCGGTGTTAGGGGAAGGAGAGGAGAGGCAAAGAAGGAGGTCGCCGGAGTAGGAGGGGAGGTGGCGCGACCGAGGTCCTTGGCCGGCGACGGGAGGAAGCCCAGTCGACGACGGGAGGCCCAGGCGGCGGTGTGTGTTCTAGGGTTGGTGGTGTGTTAGGGTTGGGTGTGTGTATCATATACGAACGGTGAGCGATTTGGACCGTTGCATCGACAACACAATTAGGCTTTGTCGTGAGCCCAGATTTCAGCCCACAGTAAAGTTTTCTGAATAATCGAATCAAATGCATTTATTATTTAAATATAGCAAATGACTTCGAATTAAAAAGTTGTCAAAAATAAAGTTTCATAATTTTTTGAGATACACAACTTTCATATTCAGTTTCTCCATTCGAGGTTGTTTATAAAAATTATTTTTCAAATTTGATACATTCAAACTTAGTTTTTCGTTTACAAATATTTTTTTTGACATTCAAAAGTTGTAAACAACAAAGATTCATAACTTGTAAAGATCTAAAATTTTTGTTCACAATGTTTCTCCACTCGAGGTTGTTTCAAAAATTCAAATGTTCAAATTTCGAGAAAGTCAAAGATCTAAAACTTTTATTCACAATGTTTCTCCACTCGAGGTCGTTTCAAAAATTCAAATTTCGAGAAGTTCAAATATACTTTTTGTTGACGAAAGTAATTCAAATTAGAAATGATTCAAAGTTACATAAGTTCTGAAGACCAACAACTTTTATTTTGGTCATTTGATCATCCGGTGTTGTGGTACTATCATTGTTCACAAATCTCATATCTCTTTCATATACTTTGATGAAACTATATAAGAGATATAAGGTTTCGTGAACAAAATTATTACAACTGTGTCAAATGAAGAAATTACCCTATAAAAGTTGTACATCTTGAGAAGTAATGTAACTTTATAAAATTTTTTTATTTGAATTAATTTATTGCTCCAAAGTTTGATTTCAATTATCATTTTGCCATCGGCAGCAAAAGGCTCGGGCAAATTTCGTTTTGCCATGAGCTACGCTTTTTACTGTGAGTTTTACAATTGGCCGTCGGCAAAAAGGTATTTTCCGCGGCTCATAGCAACAATGACATTTCCGGTGTTTGGTTGGTGGTCGATGGTGAGTCTTTGGTTTGTTGTGAGAGAAAATCTTCTTGGCCCAGTTCTTGGTGGCTGATTTGTTGTGTGAGAAAAGATCTTTCTTGGTTGGTGGCTGATAAGCCAAGCGAACAGGGCGATTGTCGTTGGATAGCCGGGTTCGAGGTTGCCGTCCTTCCCTCCACTGGGAAGGCTGGAATCATGCATTCTGCCGCTGGACGCCGCAGTCATAGCACCACCGCACCGGCGTGCTGCATGCCTTGGGAGCAGGGTACCCGCACCGGGGTTTGAAGCCGCAGTCCGACGTCCCGTCTGCAGCCTGTTTCTCGTGTCGCACCGCATGTTCCTCCGCGCCGCCGCCCGACGCCGCTGATGCGAGGAGCCTAAGGGCCTGTTTGGCAGGGCTCGGCTCCTCCAAAAACGGCTCGGCTCTGGCTCCTCCCGGTGGAGTGGGCCTGCGGTGTAGTTGAGTCGTTTTAAAAAACGTTTGCGAAATAGGCTCTCCGGTGGATTTACGTTGGAGCCGGGTGAAGCCACCAAAACGCGGCTCCACCTCCCTTGAAAGCGCGAGGGGGCTCCAATTTCCGGCCCACACCCGAGCCGTCGCTTCCACCGTTTGGCGGGGCTCGGCCGGAGCCGCTCGTGGAGCCGGAGCCGGAGGCCTCCCAAACAGGCCCTAAATTCGCAACGCACTGGGCACAACGTAACTGCAAAGCGCGGATCACCCCCTTGGCCACGGGGGCACACCGCAAACTGCCCTCCGCGTGGCACCACACCTCTACCGTGCTGGCATTCGGCGTCCGCAGCCTCGCTTGTCAGGCCTGCGCACGCAACGTCATCGTGGGCACGCGTGAGGTAGCAGGTGCGGTCAGGGATGAGGCACGAAGTGGCATCTCGAGAGTACTCCAAGACGACGATGAGCGGTCCCAGAGGCGGCCTTGCACGCAGCGGCTAGTGCGAGGATTTGCGCGACATCATCCTCGATGGCGATGGGTGCGAGGATCTGCGACCATGGTTTGCTAGCGTCGTGGCTGAGGGGGAAGAAAGGGAACGGGTAAGTGGGACCCACCCTGACATGTGGGTCCCACTGCCATGTCACGGAAGCCACCATCAAAACGAGATAGGGATAAAAAGATAAACGGATTAGGTAGATGAGGGATGTTGGATATAAGGTTTTGCGGATCAAGGACGAAAACCAAACTTTGACAATAGATGAGGGACAACAGAAGGACTTTTCCAAGTTTTTTTTTGTTGGAGCAACGTATACTAACAACCCAGTACAAGCCCAATGCCAGCTCCTACGGCCCAGTAGGGAGCTAGGGTTAACAACCTTTTTTTATTTCAATGTGAGACTTCATGATCACTAGCGTTAAGCTGTGTACTCTACAAGGGAAATGTGTACAGGGAATTTTTTGAAGCATCACGGAGATGCAACCGTATATCCTCCCTTCATAATTGGTTGTCATTTATAGCAACGTGCACTAAGGGCAGTCCTAATGGAGGAAACTGACACGGTTTCCATAAATCATCTATAGAAACTATAGTTCACAATGCTAGTGTCTTCAAGTAATAATTATTTTATCTTTCTCTCTCAATTTGACTAACGGGGAGTGTTGCATTAATCCCATAGAAACAAGTGGTTTCTTCCCAATGGCAAATTCAACATTGAGTCAAGAGTAGACATGGTTTCTCTATGAGGAAACCTTTTCTATGATTTGTGCTCTCTTTCCTCATTAACTAGGCTGCCACATCATCATTTTGTTTAATTGACAAGATAATTAATAGACATAGAAACCACTATAAATGTACTATTGGGAGTGCGCTAAGAAACACGAGGGTTAGCTGATCAAATCAAGTGCCCATTCATTGGTTTTCATTTTTTATATACCAAATTAGACTACACAGACAACACACATTATTAGCTTAGATGATATGTTCCTTGCCTCCTTGAGTTGTGTTTTTCTTGTTTATATTACTCCCTCCGTTTCGAAATATTTGTCGCTATTGACTTTTGTTTGCAACTTTGATCATTCGTCTTATTCAAAAAATTATCGCAAACATGTAAAACAATGAGTCAAGCTTAAAATACATACAACATCAAAACATATAGCAATCAAAATAAATTATACTTGCAGAAAAATGTCAATGCCGATAAGTATTTTGAAATGGAGGGAGTACTATTGCTTAAAATCTTCTTAACTTTAAAAATGAGAGAAATGCTCTAGTGGCCCTTCCCATGAGATTTGCACGAATTTTAAAGCAGACTGTTGATTAATTATGTTTAATTTCCGCTTAGGTTCTTTTTGGGTCCGGCCCTACATACCCATGCATGCCCTAATGTTGCTCGGGCCTATCCAGTCCAATCGCCCAGTCCAAACCCTAGGAGGCCGCCACCGTAGCCCAAAAGCCATTCTCTCCCGTTCTTGTTTTTACCTCTGCCGCATTCTACCTTTGACCACGCGGGCGAGTTTGGTGGCGCCCGTGAAGCCAGCTACGGGGCGAGTCATGTGGATAGCGACCCAAATCCGGCAGCACATCACGTCTGTCCGTCCGTCCGACCGACCGCACCGCACAGTCTCCTCGTCTCGCCTCGACTAGACTCGACACGACACGAGCAGACCCTGCTGCAGAGGCACTTAGCGGAGTCACTGAAGCACTCGGCGGAGTAGCAGAAGCACTCAGCGGAGCTGCAGAAGCACTCTACGTGGCCATTTCTCTCTTTTCCCTAGACTTAAATAAATGACCTTTAATTCTTCCATTATTATAATAAAAGGCTCTAGGCCCATTTATTCAAACAAATCCGCCAGCAGCACAAATCCTTGCAGCGGCGGTGGCTGTTGCGGGCGCATTTTGCAGGGAGAGCATCAAGCTGTTGCGGCGCGGGAGGTAAAGGAGGGGGGCGATGTGGCAGTAGCAGAATCTACATGGCCAGTGGGGTTGACCTCCACGGTGGCTTTCATGGCTAGCAGGGGTGATCTCTGATCGGCCTCGTGCAAATGTGGCTGCCGCTGCGGTGGTGCGGCATTGTAGGTCACAACCAAAATAGAGGGTGATGAGTATTAGGGGAAGGTGGCCACCATTGCCGCAGCTGCTGCTGTTGAAATCAGATAGGTTGGGGATTGCGCCGATCGCCGCCGCCGCCACCGACGACACAATGAAATCGGATCGGGGGTCCACGCCCGGCACGCTGCGGACAAACGCCGAGGGAGAGAAAGAATCGCCTAGGTGATGAGCAAGAAAATCGCTGCCACCCATCCACCTATGCTCGGCAGCGCGATGGAGAAATGCCGAGATGACGAACAGCAGTGATGAAGAAGGGACTGGTAGTCAACGGAACCAATTCTGGGCTGCAGCAACAATCTGGAAGGGCATGCTCATGGACTGGACAGGCCTCGGGCGGACGGTAGTAGTAGGGTCGAGTCCAAACAGGACCGAAGGAAAAAAATAATCAGTTAATTAATTGTTAGAGATGCTTTAAAATACATGTAAATCTCATGGGAAGGACCACCAGAGCATTTCTCATTAAGGACGTGGCTACGCGGAGAGCGTTCTCTGGTTAGCATTAATGCGAGACCCCTCTCAGTCGCCCACAAAGATCCCGCGTGAGTCCCACCACTTCCTTATCTTCTTCATGCTACCAGCGCCACTAAGCCTGCAAATGGGCTGGAAACCAAATTGGATCCAACTCCATCCAAATGTAGCAGACACAATTGATTAATTTCACTCCAACCCACTCCACGAGAAACAGTAACCAAACCACACCAAATTAATTGGTTTCTCAGCCCAAACCAAATTAAAACCACTTCACAACCCACGGGTTCAACCCATTTAAAACCACTTCCTAACCCACGGGTTCTCTGCTGTTAATACATTGCAACTAGAATTAGGTATCCACAACAACATTGCAACAATTAGCTAGCCACATCCCATAAACGCATCAGCTGCAATGATTCATAGACGCATCACCGTGTTCAAAAAAAACCCAGAAGTATTCCAAGTGGATCGCGGCTGCTCCATATTACACATGACAACAGGAGTCACACAAGACGTCAATAAGAAAACCAGTGGAACATTTACATGAATTAGACTGAAAAAAATTTCAGAGTAAAGATACATATATGTCCACGGCGACCATCTGAGTCAAAACAAATGTAAGGCAATAAGAGCTTTATCGATCTTTTTCCAAGGAATCCATCTCAAAGTTGTTGCCAGTTTGCAAGTCTCCTACACTTATTTCTTAATTCTCATTACTAAACTGAGCACACGAGACATATGTACATGCGCTAGGTCTTGCGCTAACCCAACTCAGTGAGCTCCTAACAGCCCAACTACCCGATGAGAAAACAGCGACAGTAAGCAGCTCTCTGCCCCCCCTCTTTGTTGAGCAGGTCTCTGGCACTAATATTGCAGTGACCACTGAGAACCTTCAGGTAATGACTAGTCCAGCTAATCCACAAACTGCAAGGTAGACAAAATAGCATCATAAGTTGAATAAAAAATTTGATGATACCACAAGGAAATTCAGGTACTCTGGAAGAATTTACCATTGTGTTCCTAACCTCTAAAACGCTATCAGCTGCATGCTTGAGAAGGCCTAGCAAGAGTGAAGCTTGTTGTGTCATTGTCCTGTTGCGGCTGCGTCTTCTCATTGCCAATTTCTTCACTGCCTTCCCATATGCCGACAGAGGAAATGAATAATGATATACCATGTTGTGGTTCTTCTAGCTATAACATGCAGTATATTCCAATATTTAACAAGCTAATTGATTGCTAAGAAAAAAAAGAGAGGAACCAAACGACTGAAACGGTGATTCAGCAATAGAACTTGAGGCCAAAGTGAAGCAGGCATCAAGCACGTCAAAGTTGGTGAAAGCTACTATAGCATGTATTTCTCCATATGTAAGTAGGGGCATGAACTACATGCAAAAAAAAGATCTAAAATATCCTCTTACAGCAGAAGTGGCTGAATTATGACATCCCTCTTAAAGTAACACCAGAAAATCATTTTAGCTAACACATATTCAATTAAAGTGATAGTAGATCAGATGCTAAGAAACACAATCTGCAAACCAACATGGAGGATGGCTACAAAAGTTTGCTGTAGGCCTCTAGATTGCACGAGCAATTTAGTTAGGTACCAAGGAATCTAATTTTTCAGGTTCTAAACATTCAGAATCTTGCACAGCTGAACAAACCCAAAACTAACTCAACATTCAGAATCTAGCACAGCAGAATAAACTAAGAACTGGACATGGCCAATCAAACAAAACGCGCAGAAACCACAAGCCAGGTTAAATACACCGCTATTTCATTATACCCCTTAAGAGGCTTCGGATTTCATTACTTAAATATATGTAGATAATACTGTGAGTAATCTGAAATGCAAACCTTAGTTCACAAGAAGGTGGGAACTTGAGTGAGATCCTCACGTGGAACCGAAACACTTATTCCCGATGGAGTGACAAAGGTGACCATATCACTTTCAGTAGACTGATCTTCACTAACTTCTTGACCTGCAATGCAAATGATAATATTGTGAGTAATTTCAAATGACAATGAGAATGTGCAAAACGTCAAAAACAGAATAAGGGGATAAGGGTATACCTTCATTGTTTACACCTTTTTCCTTGAATAACCAGTCTTTGGCACACACAAGCGCTTCTAACATCTCTCCAGTTAATGAGCTTCTGGACTCTCCAAGAATCCTACCTCCAAGAATAAATGCAGACTCAGAAGGAACCGTACTAAGAGGGATGGCAAGAAAATCTCGTGCCATAACTGATAAGACCGGGAACTTCTCAGCATGTGCTTTCCACCAAGCCAAAATGTCAAAATTTTCAATGTCTTCCACACACTCTTTTTCAAAGTAGATGTCAAGTTCAGACTTTGGTGCACGAGTCTTTCTCCGACTTGACTTGAAGTTTGCAAATTCTGACCCCAACTACCTCTTTGCAAGCACTGGTGAGCCCATAAAACTATTGCCTACACTTGGATATGTAATAGAACTTGCACTAACTCTCCTCAAGTAATATTTTTCATCCAACCTAGAGCAACATTAACACTTGAATTAACTTGATCTATATTCTGACAAGTTTTCTCGTAGAAGAAAAAAGTTTTCTCGTAGAAGAACTCTAGATATTCTGCTTTACCCCTCGGATCTAACATTGTAGCAATAACAATTCCAAGGTTAATATCATAGTCCTTTTTGTTTCTGCGAGGAATTGGCTGGTTTGCCTCATCAAAGTCTCTACCCCAATATTTTTCAAACTTGATCCTCATTACTGTAGCTAGGTCTTTAAGTGTCACACTTGTCTGCCAAGAAGGATTATCCAGGACATCCTTAATTGCAATGATTAAAGGCAAGAACATGTATGAAGTTGGTTTTCTATTAGCTTACACTGCATTTGTAGCTTGTTCAAAAGTTTCAAGAAACTTACAGACAGATTCAACTTTGCTCCACTCTTGTTCACTTGGAGAAATTTCTGCATGTTGGTTTGCATAGCTATTCAAAATGGTCTTGTACTGGATTGCTTCACAGACCATCTTGTAGGTCGAATTCCAACGGTTGGGTATGTCAAGAGCAATACCACGTTTTCTGGGAAGACCATTCACCATTGCAATTTCATTGAAGGCTTGAATTCTTGAGGGCGAGGAGTCAATATGCTTCAACAGCTCTCAAATCTTCTTTATCCCCTCATGAATAATTGCCATCCCATCTTGAACCAAAATATTCAGGATGCACGCACAACATCTTACATGGAAATGGACACCGTCAAGCATCAACTCATACTTGTGAGCAGCTATGAACATGTCACATGCAGCATTATTGTTACCAGCATTATCCAGTGTCGTCTTCCTCTCGGGTCGTCTTCCTCTCGGGTCGTCTTGCTCCCCGACTTCACCTTGCGCCCCTCCCTCTCGCCATCGCCGCCTCCAACCCCGCCCGCGGCCGGCGGCGACCTCGCCGCCGTGTCGTCCGCCCGCCTCCCACCACGGCCCCCGCACTTCCTAACCTCTCCCGTTGCTTGCCCCCCCGCGTTCTCCCCATCTCTCCTAGCTCCGGCGGCGCCTCCACCGCCAGATCCGCCGCCCGCGACCTCCCCGCCACCGGATCCACCGCCTATAACCCTGCCACGACTGCTCCCCCGCCGCCAACCCCGCCCAACCGACCTCCTCCACCACCCCGGTGGGCGGCGGTGCTGCCTTCCCGCCGTTCCGCCCACACCCCACCACCGCCGCCAGTCCGGCAGCCACCCCGGACCTTCCTCTAGGTCCACTGGTAGAGGGCGAGGCTTTTGTTCGGGCCTTTAGTCTCGGTTCAACTTTGGAGCCGGGACTTAAGACCTTTCGTCGACGTGGCCCGAAATGCTCGCTGGAGACACCCCCCTTTAGTCCCGGTTGCTATAACCAACCGTGACAAAAGGGCTGCCTCCCAACGACATTTTCCCGCAATGATTGACGCGCACTTCTAGCACCGGGTGCAATTACCAACCGAGACTAAAGGTGTACCCTTTAGTCTCGGTTGGTAATTCCACCCGGTGCTAATTCTTTAGTCCCGGGTGGAGTTACCAACCGGGACTAAAGTGTGCCCTTTAGTCTCGGTTGGCAACTCCAACCGGGACTAATAGTCAGCGCCCTATAAATCTAGCTGCTTCTTCCCCTTTCTCTTGCCCGAGCCATTCTTCACTAAGAGTTCAAGCTCCTCCTCCATGGCGCCTCAACCTTAGAGAGGTGCTGCTGAATTTTTTCTTCATGTATTTGTGAAGATTTCTCTCCTCTAAAGAGTTTCCGAGGTTTTATCCTTCTTCCTCCCATCATTTGTTGTGATTAATTGTTTTGATATATTTTAGAGATGGAGAAAATAGAAATCTTAAATCCTAGGTCGGAGGAGGTAATGAGAGATGAGGATATTATTTATATACTTTAGATTAAAAAAAATGTGGTTGGCTAAACAGTAGCATTGTCTTGTTATCTTTTATATTGATGTAGAGAAAATTGAATTTTACTTTTGGATATAATGAAACATAAAACTAATTATGATTTTACATTTAGCTAATTTTATAGAAGTTAGTTTATAAAGAATGTAGGTAGGCCTCCAGTTCTCATCATCTAGTTCATAACGGAATACATCATCAAATTCACCCTTCTTCATCTTTCTCTTTGTTTACTTTTTAATATAAAAATTGGTCTTAATATGATGCAGATGAATCGGCAATGGATGAATGCCGACAGACGATCCCCGGAGTACATTGCTGGCATGCAAGCTTTTTTCGAAGTGGCTAAAGCCAACAAGAACCCAAAGGGATTCATGTGTTGTCCATTCTCTTTGTGCAGAAATGACAAAGACTACTTTGACTGGGGGACTCTTCACCTCCACTTGATTAAAAACGGATTCATGGCGAACTATGTGCTTTGGACCAGGCACAGTGAAAGAAGGATTGTGATGGAAGAGAACGAAGATGAGGAGGATGATAATAACATTCTTGACTGGGCCGCGGGGCAAGATTTTGCGGATACTTTAATGGAAAATGCTGACGAAGAAGAGATACCTAAAGACGGCCATGTTGATGATCTTGGTCGAGTTGTAAAAGATGCACAAAGGGACTGTGAAAATGATAATGAAAAGGCAAAGTTGCGTTGTATGATAGAAGATCATAGAAAACTATTGTACCCTAATTGCAAATAGGGTCACAAAAAGCTTGGTACTACACTTGAAATGTTGTAATGGAAGGCAAAATATGGTGTGTCTGATAAAGCATTTGAGGGGATGCTAAAAATTGTGAAGGACAAGCTTCCCGAGAACAATGAATTACTGTCGACAACATATGAAGCGAAACAGACTGTGTGCCCTCTGGGGTTGGAGGTTCAGAAGATCCATGCCTGCCCTAATGATTGCATCCTATATCGAGGCACGGAACATGAAAATTTGAAAGCTTGTCCTGTGTGCAAAGCGCTGCGTTATAAGATCTGGAGAGATGATGATCCTGGTGCTCCCGAGGGTACACCTCTCAAGATGACGAAAGTACCAGCAAAGGTTATGTGGTATTTTCCTATAATACCACATTTGAAGCGTTTGTTCAGGAAAAAAGAAAATGCTAAGTTGATGACATGGCACAAAAGCGATCGTAAGCAAGACCACATGCTGAGACATCCGGCAGATGGATCTCAATGGAGAAAGATTGATAGAAAATACAAAGATTTTGCTAGGGAAGCAAGAAACATAAGATTTGGTTTAAGCACAGATGGTTTCAATCCATTTGGTGAGTTTAGCAGTGGTCATAGCAATTGGCCTGTGACACTATGCATGTTCACCTTCCTGGTTGGATGTGCATGAAGCGAAAGATCATTATGATGCCGGTGCTAATCCAAGGTCCAAAACAACCTGGCAACAACATTGATGTGTATCTAAGACCATTGGTTGATGAACTATTACTGCTATGGAAGAAAGAAGGTGTACGTGTGTGGGATGAGAATAAGCAAGAGAACTTCAACCTACGAGCATTGTTATTCATTACCATCAACGATTGGCCTGCTTTAAGTAACCTATCTGGGCACTCAAACAAGGAATATCGGGCCTGCACCCACTGTTTACATAAAACTGACGGTATTCATCTGAAAAATTGTAAGAAGGTTGTGTATATGGGTCACCGTCGCTTTCTTCCTGAGAAGCATCCCTTAAGGAAGAAAGGTTTGCATTGGAAAGGAAAGGCTGATCATCGTACAAAGCCCCCCATTTTAAAGGTGAGGAGATATTTGAGATGGTAAAGGATCTAAGGGTTTTCTTTGGAAAGGGTGACGGTAGTGAACCTGTGGACCAATGTGGAAGAAGAAATCTATATTTTGGGAGTTACCTTATTGGGAAATTCTTGAGATCTGGAATGCTATTGACGTGATGCACTTGACGAAGAACTTTGTTTGCATGTCCTAGGCTTCTTGGGTTTTTACAAGAACTCTAAGGATACATTGGAAGCATGACGGGACCTGAAAAATATCCATAGGAATGAAGCACCTCCGATAGAGGTTGATAAGGAAGAAGCAGATCCGGAAGAGGTTGAGGAGGAAGAACAAGATTACATAGGTCCTGCTAGTTACACCCTGAGCAAGGAAGAGAAGGACATCCTGTTTGATTGCCTAAACAGCATGAAGGTTCCATCTGGCTACTCATCGAATATAAAAGGGATAATAAGTATGAAAGATAAGAAGTTCACAAATCTAAAGGCCCACGACTGCCACATGTTGATGACACAGTTACTTCCAGTTGCATTGAGGGGTGTTCTACTAGAGAAAGTACGATTAGCGCTCGTAAAGCTTTGTGCATTTCTCAATGCAATTTCACAGAAGGCAATCGATCCAAGGAACCTAGTGAAGCTACAAAATGATGTTATGCAATGTCTTGTCAGCTTTTAGTTGGCATTTCCACCTTCATTCTTCGATATTATGACTCACCTCCTGGTGCACCTTGTGAAAGAGATTACTATTCTTGGACCAGTATACTTGCACAACATGTGGCCTTTTGAGAGGTTCATGTCAGTCCTCAAGAAATATGTTCTTAACTGCGCACGTCCGGAAGGAAGCATCGCCATAGGATATGTAACTGAGGAGGTCATTGAGTTTTGTGTGGACTTTGTCGACTCAATTGACTCGATTGGGGTTCCAGTATCACGACACGAGGGGAGGCTACTAGGAAAGGGCACCATTGGAAGGAAAGCATGTTTCAGCAATGATACTGATTTGTTCAATAAAGCACACCTAACTGTTCTGCAACAATCAACCTTGGTGACTCCGTACATTGAGGAACACATGAAGATTATTTCTTCACAAAATCCAACCAAAACCGAAGCATGGGTTACACGCCATCACCTGGAAAATTTCCCCTCATGGTTGAGTGAACAAGTTATTGGTGATTCCATAATTCACCCACAACTCACTTTGTTAGCTAGGGTACCTTCTAGTACAATTGTCAAATTCCAAGCTTACGATATAAATGGTTATACTTTTTACACAAGAGACAAAGATCAGAAAACCACACACCAAAATAGTGGTGTCCGTATAGATGCCATGGACAACAACAATAACAAGAACTCATATTATGGTGTCATAGAAGATATATGGGAGCGTGAGTACGGGCCACTTAACATCCCTCTGTTTCTTTGCCAATGGGTAAAACTAACTGGAGGTGGCATAAGGAAAGATCAATATGGAATGACAATAGTCGACCTGACCAAGATTGGTTTCAAAGATGAACCATTCGTCCTTGCCAAAAATGTGCATCAAGTTTTCTATGTCAAGGATATTACTAGCAAACCGAAGAATAAAAATCCCTAAGGACCACAAGAGCCAAAGCGACACATTGTTCTTCCAGGTAAAAGAGTAATCGTGGGGGTCAAGGACAGAACAGACAAATCAGATGACTATGATCAATTCGATGACATTCCTCCATTCGCTGTCGAAGTTGACCCAAGCATACCGCTTGGAAATGAAGATACACCGTACTTACATCACGACCATGACCAAGGAACTTTCGTCAAGAAAAGAAACTTCAATACTGTACTGTAATGATTAATGTTCAAATCATTTGTGTAATGTCTTATGAGTGTATTCCTTTAGTTATTTGAACTGAAACTTGTTAAAGCCTTTCAAATGCCCTAAGAGAAGTAACCACAAAGTTTGACATTTTTCTTATGTTCTAGGAGAAAAATATTGTCGAGTACGAAAAAAGTAATTATTTCAACTATTAATTTTTTTATATTGGAAAGTTAAGAGCATGTTTGGATCCCTTTAGTCCTATGACTAGAAGTAGTCAGACTAAAATTTTTTCAGTTAGGGGGTGTTTGGAGGGGACTAAAAGTAGTCAGCATTTATTGTCTTAGCATTAAATCTTCCCTCTCCCTTTCTTTTCTCTCCTCTCCAACAACACTAGCGGACCGCCCCCTTCAACCCGTTGCCGGCTTGGCCGACGTGGGAGGCGGCAGCGCCGGCGAGGCGGAGTGCATCGCAGAGCGGCGACGGAGACACCGGCGGGCACAGATGGCCCCCAAAGGGCGGGGAGGTCGACGTGGAGCTCGGCTAGGCCGGGCGACAGCGAGGCACCGGCGACACACCTCCTCTCTTCCCCTTCCCTCCCGACGTAGGGGCGGCTGGCGTGCGGGACGCCGTGATCTCCCAGCCGGCATCTTCCTCCCTACTCCATTCGCCGACGCCGGCCGCGGACACGACGGACGCCTCCTCCTCTTCCCCGTCGGAGCTGTCGTCGGATGCCGATGGATCGTCTGCCGCTGACACGCCCATCAGCTGCTCCCTCGTCGCCGCCGTCGTGTGCGCGCTGCCGTGGTAGGCAAACCCGCAGCCGCTCGCTTCGACTGATTCACTGGGACCGACCGGCCGAGCTCCCCCCGACACCGGGTGCAGGAACGACGCAGCCCGGATCTGCAGATGCAAGAATGGAGTGGTGCGGCAAAGGCGACACGGTGTAGGGCGGCGCGACACGGCGGAGGCAGCACGTCGTAGGGTGTCGCGGCACGGCGGAGGAGGTAGCGCGACGCGGCGGAGGCCGGCGGCGCGCGTCCCTCCCGTGCGGAGAGGATGACGCCGAGGGGCGCAGGGATGAGGCTGAGGGGGCAGGCACGCGGGCCGATGAGGGGAGACCACAGAATAATGAGAGACAAGTTTAGTCCCTTTAAGTTGGGGTACCCCTGACTAGGGACTAGACTAGTTTTAGTCAAGTTTTAGTCTCTAGTGTTTGGAAGTTTAGTCCCTCTAGAGACCAAAACTAGTCTGACTACTAATAGTTCTATGGATCCAAACACCCTCTAAGGCTGTTAACACTTAACTAAATATAATTTTGCATGGTTCAAATATTAAACTTACCATTTTTTTAAAAATGTTGCAAAGATAAATATTGAGAAAATGAGGAGGGAAAATGGAAAAAGAACTAAAGTCCCGCTCAAAATAGACCTTTAGTCCCGGGTGGTTTTACGAACCGAGACAAAAGGCCACCCTTTTGTCACGGTTCGTTCACGACCCGGGACTAAAGAGAGAAATTTTTCCTTTTGAGACTCCCGCGCGAAATCACCCTTTAGTCCAAGGTGGTATCACCAACCGTGACAAAAGGCACCCCTTTTGTCACGGTTCGTTACACGACCCGGGACTAAAGGTGTGTCTATATATAAAAGCAGCGACCCTCCCCCTCCAGCACTTAGCCACTTTTTCGTCCCTGATCCGCCGCCATCGTCGTCGTCGTGTCCTCCTCCTCCGCCGCTGCTGTCATCCTTCCCGACCGCCGCCTTCCGAGGCGCCCCCGTCCTCTGCCCCACGGGATTCTCCGCCGCCGCCGGCCTCCCGAAATCCACCGACGCCCTCGCCCCGCGCCGGGCCGCCGGTCCGCCGCCGTCGACCCCCGAACGCCGCTTCCTCCCCCGACCTGCCCGGCCTGCGGGGCTCCCCGATCCCCATACTCCTCGCGTCGGCCTCCTCCCCATCCTCCTCCTCCGCGTCGTCCTCCCCGGCCTCCGGGGGCTCCGCCGCCGCTGCGCGCCGCGTGCCTTGCTGCCCGGCCATCTTGAGCATCGTCGCCTCGTCCTGCTGGTAGGGGCGCCTCATAGTTGTCCCCCCCCAACACCGGTAGGGGCGCCCCCTGGCTGCCGACGTACACCGGCTATCGTATGGACCTCCCTGGGCCCACTACCTCGGTGGGTACCAGGACCGACTACTCGGTGGGCCCCTGGGACTACCCGACTTGCGCTGCACGGCACCTGATGGCGTGAAGCACAAGGACTACATAGGAGAAGTACTCGGTTAGGAAGCTGTACATGTCCCGCACTGTATAAAGGACTCCTAGACGTACTCGACTAGTACTCTCTCCCTGAACCGACTTGTAACCCTGCCTCCCGGACTATATAAGGCGAGGCAGGGACCCTTCTCTCGATCATCTCGTCTCACGGCTTAAGATTGCATCATCTTGTAATCACACCCAATCAATCCAGAGCTACGCAGCATACAGGACGTAGGGTATTACGCACCTCGCGGCCCGAACCTGTCTAAATTTGTGACACGTGTCTCTTCCTTCGAGTTACCGATCTCGGCGAGGCCACATTCATCTACTTCGGGTACTCCCCTTAGTAGGTTGCCGGTCTAAAACACCGACAGCTGGCGCGCCGGGTAGGGGCTCTCGCCCGAGATCACATGGCGAACTCGACGGCTCCCGTCTACATCAAGCCAACCGTCGCCTTCAACCGCGGCGACACCTTCGTTTTCGGCGCCTGGGTCTGCACTGCTGACGGCACTGGATCTTTCCAACGCCGCCTCACCATGCCGCCCAACCCGGAGACCGGCCTCGTGACGCTTCCCGAAGTAGTCACGGGCGAACTCGCCGGCAAGTTCGGCGAAATTTCGCTTTTTGACCAACACGCCGACTTCGAGCTTGGATCCGCCTCCAACTCGAACTCGACGTCCCCGTGGGCTATCGTATGCGAGCCGGCTACTCAGCCATCGCATGTGGATTCCCCACCCCGCGAGCGCTTCACGCGTGGCCCCCGCAACATCAGCAGGGCCCGCACGGAGGCTCCCCCTACACGCCGGGCCGGCAAGGAGCCCGTACCCGAGTACAACTCGGACTCCGACACCGCCCCCGGCCACGCCTCGGACTCCAACCCCCTCTTCGGCTTCTACTCGGACTCCGCGTACGAGTTCGACTTCGGGTCGGACCCTGAGGATCCCGAGTCCGAGGACAACTCTACTGAGCAACCCTTATCAGGACTGGCTTCTGGACTGGTTATAACGTCCACACCCACCGGGAGATTCGTCTACTGGCCAGACCGCAAGCCCGCCGACCTGATAGACGGGGACTCACACTACATCGCCTACCTCGACTCGCATCCCTTCCAGGAGGGAACACCACTCGCTCGAGCTGAGGAGTATACCCCAACAGAGGTGGCAAGTTCTGAATCCAGTCTTGGCAACCCCGCGCCAAGTCTTCATGGCTGCCGGCGACACGCCAGGACCCTCAGGAACAGCAGACGACCGATACCTCAAAGACATCTCCGCAGACAAGCTGTCTGCCGAAGCACTCGCGGATGAGACCGACGCCAACAGGGATGCTCGACGTTAGCGTAACAGAAAGCGGAACGAACGACGTCAGCGTCTTCGAGACTCCCTCCCCATCCGCAACCTCGCGGAAGCACTCGACCAAGTCGAGAGCCGGGTACACACTACCCCAGAGCAATGCCTCATGTCTATAACTATGATAGCACGTCAGGCCCAGGGGATGCGGGCGGGACAAGTCATTGCCAAGCTCGCGGAAGACGCTTACTTCATGCGAGTCGACAACAGGGTCGCTCAGCCGCCTCCCGCCAGGAACCGTGACAACGAAGCCACAAGTCGCAGCGCGGACCTCGGCCGTAACCGTACTCGAGCCGAGCCGCCGCCCCCCCCAACCGTACTCGTGCAACCGGGGCGGACCCTCTCAAGCCGGCAACGGCGTTGCGGCCGGCCGGCGGCGATCGCGAGATCATCCCCCACCGCGACCCTGGCGGCGGAGGCAGCGACGGCGGAAGCTCCAACCATGGGGCCAACAGGAGGGCCGGTGGCGGAGGCGATCACGGCGGCCGAGGCCACGCGAACAGCCACGCCTCCAGATCCTCACAAGGCGGTTTCGACGCCCGCCAGAAGATTGAAGAACTGTGACGGAAGAAGTCCGCCACCGTAGGCTACAATGACGGCTTCCCCGCCTTCTCTTCTCGGCTTCGCAACTTACTCCTCCCGGACAAGTTTAAACCCCTGGGAATCACCAAGTACGACGCGAAGCAAGACCCCATACAGTGGCTCAAGTGCTACGCCCTCTCCATCAAGAATGCCGGCGGCAACAACGACACCAAGTGCCTGTACTTCCCCTTCTGCCTGGACCAAGCCCCGCTCACATGGCTCGAGTCACTGGAAAAGCACTCGATCGACAAGTGGGACCAGCTGAAGAACCAGTTCACCAGCAACTTCGCAGGCGCTATGAGCCGCTCGGGTACTCGCATGGACCTGGCTATGGTGAAGCAGGAACAAGGCGAGACCCTTCGCAAGTACATGCGGCGTTTCTTCGACAAGCGCGCCACCGTAGTCGACGTCACCGACAAGGAGGTCATCGACCTCTTCCAAGACGGTCTCTACCACCGTCGCACCTTCGAAGACTTCGGTCGACGCCGCCCCAGGTCCATCACCCATCTCAAGGATATGATCACCTCCTGGGCGGACGAAGAATACAAAGCCAACGCCAAGTACGATGCCATTCATGGCAAGAGCAAACAGAACACGGGCGGCGGAAGCAACAACAACGGGTTCCAAAGCGGTCGCAACAACAACTACTCGGGTCCCAACCGCAAGCGCAAGCCAGACAACACTGTCGCGGCTATCCAGCGCCCTGCGAAGGAGAACTCGAAGAAGACCTCCGGTGGCTTCAAAGACTTGCTGAAAGAGAAGTGCCCGTGGCATCTGGACGACAACCACACCACCGAGCAGTGCTACCAACTCAGGCGAGCACTCAAGGATACTCCAGAGCCACGGCACCCTCACGACAAGAAAGGCAAGAAGAAGAACGACGAAGGCAATGGCGACTTCCAGGAACCCGACAAGACGGTCAACGTCCTCTTCGGCGGACTACCCAGCAGACGGGAACAAAAGGCTACCCGTCGAGAAGTCATGAGCATTGAACCAGCGGTTCCGACCCCTCTTAGGTGGTCGGAGGTACCCATTACCTTCTCCCGTGCGGATCAATGGACTAGCTTCTCCGAACCAGGGCGGTTCCCTCTCATCCTGAAGCCTGTGGTCGCGGGCTCCAGGCTCAACAAGGTCCTCATCGACGGTGGACGCGGGCTTAACGTCCTTTTCACCAAGACCTTAAAGAAGATGAAGCTCGACATCACCCACATGCTCACCAAGAGCACCTCGCCCTTCTACGGCATCGTCCCCGGGAATGCGGCTATTCCACTGGGCTTAGTGGTCCTGCCAGTTACCTTTGGGGAATCTCGGGACAACTATCGTACCGAGTACATCAAGTTCGAAGTCGCGGACTTCGAGACTTCCTACCATGCCATCCTTAGCAGGCTGGCTATCGCCAAGTTCATGGCGGTACCCCACTACACCTACTTGGTACTCAAGATGCCAAGTCCAGCAGGTGTACTCTCACTGCAAGGGGACTTGAAGATATCGCACGACTGCGACACGGAAGCTGTGGAGATTGCCTCCACAAATCAAGTGCCCAATGCAATGATGGAGATCTACGCTGCGTCGAAGAAGCTTGCCCCAAGTGAACTCGACATCCCAGAGAAGTTGGACAAAGCTAGCAAGCCTCAGCCAGCTGAGGACGTTCTGGTCAAAATAATTGACCTCGGGACAGGCGACAGCAGCAAGACTACCACCATCGGGGCGGGTCTCGACCCCAAATAGGAAGACGCGCTCATCAACTTCCTCCGGGCTAACCGCGACATCTTCGCGTGGAAGCCAGCGGACATGCCAGGGGTGCCAAGAGAGTTGATTGAGAATTCCCTCAATGTCAATCCTAAAGCTACCCCGAAGCGACAACACCTCTGCCGCTTCGCCGACGACAGACGGGACGCCATCAAGAAGGAACTCGCCAAACTACTCGCGGCTGGCTTCATCAAAGAAGTCTTCCATCCTGAGTGGCTCGCCAACCCCGTTCTCGTCCGCAAGAAGAACTCCAACGAGTGGAGGATGTGCGTTGACTACACCGACCTCAACAAGCACTGCCTCAAGGACCCCTTCGGGTTGCCGCGGATTGACCAAGTCATCGACTCCACGGCGGGCTGCGACCTGCTCCGCTTTCTCGACTGCTACTCCGGGTACCACCAGATCGCGCTCAAGGAAGAAGACCAGGAGAAGAGTGCTTTGATCACCCCGTTTGGCGCGTACTGCTACACGACCATGTCCTTCGGGTCGAAGAACGCCGGTGCCACATACCAACGAGCTATCCAGGCCTGCTTCAAGAGGCAACTCAACAAGAACGTCGAAGCCTACGTGGATGACGTAGTCGTCAAGACCAGAAACTCCAGCACGCTCATCGACGATCTTGAAGAGACTTTCGCATCCCTGCGCGAGTACCGCTGGAAGCTCAACCCGAACAAGTGCGTCTTCGGCGTACCTTCGGGCAAACTACTCGGCTTCATCATCAGCCATCGTGGCATCGAAGCTAATCCCGAGCGCATCTCCGCCATCACCGAAGCATGAAAGCTCCCACCCGCATCAAAGACGTCCGTAAGTTGACCGGTGCATGGCGGCCTTGAACGTATTTATCTTGAAGCTTGGAGAACGGGGGCTCCCCTTCTTCAAATTACTCAAGCACCAAGAGAAGTTCGTGTGGACTCCAGAGGCGGAACAAGCCCTTGCCCAACTCAAGGACTTCCTATCGAAGCCACCAGTCCTCACAGCTCCTCATAAAGGCGAGTAGCTACTGCTCTACCTCGCTGCGACTACTCACGTGGTCAGTACTGCCATCATCGTCGAGCGGCAGGAAGACGGCCACGCCTACCCAGTCCAGCGACCAGTCTACTTCGTCAGCGAGGTCCTGTCAGAATCCAAGACAAGCTACCAGCCAGTAGAAAAGCTTCTATACGCAGTGCTCATCACCTCGCAGAAGCTACGGCACTACTTCCAGGAGTACTCAATCTCCGTCGTCACCGACTACCCGCTCGGCGACATCCTGCGGAACCAAGATGCTACTGGAAGAATCTCCAAGTGGGCAGTCGAACTCGGCGCCCTCAACATCGACTTCAAGCCACGCACAACCATCAAGTCGCAGGCATTAGTCGACTTCATGGCGTCATGGCGGGAGAATCAGCTACCTACCCCAACCGAGCGCCCAGAGCACTGGGTGATGTACTTCGACGGCTCACTCAACCTCGAGGGTGCAGGTGCAGGGGTACTCTTGATCTCTCCAACGGACGAACAACTCAAGTACGTCCTGCAGATCTTCTGGAAGGTCTCAAACAACGAAGCCAAGTACGAAGCTCTGCTACACGGGCTCGGCCTCGCGGCTTCACTAGGCATCAAGAGGCTACTAGTCTACGGCGACTCCGCAGTGGTCATCAACCAAGTCAACAAGTCCTGGGACCGCAACAAGGAGAACATGGACGCCTACTGCCTAGAAGTCCGCAAGCTCGAGAACAAGTTCTATGGTCTCGAGTTCCACCACGTCGTCCGCGACAACAACGTTGCAGCGGACGTCCTGTCGAAGCTTGGTTCTACTCGCGCTCAAGTACCAGCGGGTGTCTTCGTCCACGAGCTTCACGCGCCATCCATCCCGGAGCCGGCGCCACCGGCCACTGTCCCAGCGCATGTCCTGGCTGGCCAGGAGGTCATGATGATCGACGTGGACTGGAGGCAGCCCTTCATCGACTACCTCACCGAGCAGAAGATTCCCTTGAACAAGAACTTGGCCAAGCAGCTCATCCACCACGCGAAGTCCTACGTCCTCGTCGGAGACAAGCTCTACAGGCGGGGCGCATCTTCCGGAGTACTCATGAAGTGCGTTCCCAGACAAGAAGGCAAGGACATCTTGGAGGAGATCCACAAAGGCGTCTGCGGCAACCACACGTCCTCTGGCACGCTGGTCAGCAAGGCCTTTCGACGAGCCTTCTATTGGCCCACAGCTCTGGGCGACGCCGAAGAACTCGTCAGAAGGTGCCAAGGGTGCCAATACTTCGCCAAGCAGCAACATGTCCCAGCCTACAAACTAGTCACCATACCGCCAACCTGGCCTTTCGCCTGCTGGGGGCTCAACATGATTGGGCCACTTCCAACTGCGCAAGGTGGATTCAACAGAGTACTGGTGGCCATCGACAAGTTCACCAAGTGGATCGAGGTCAAGCCGGTTACATGCTCCAAGGCTGACAGAGTACTCGACTTCCTGGATGAACTCGTACATCACTACGGACTACCCCATCGCATCATCACAGACCTGGGCTCCAACTTCAACAATCACCAGTTCTGGGAGTACTGCGAGAACAGCGGGATCGACATCCGATATGTCTCAGTTGCCCATCCTCGGGCCAATGGACAAGTCGAGCGCGCCAATGGGATGGTGCTCAACGCTCTCAAAAAGCGGCTTCACGACGCTGCCAACTCCAAAGAAGGCAAGTGGATCAAGGAACTACCCAATGCACTCTGGGGGCTACGTACTCAACCCTCCAAGCCAACGGGACAATCTCCATACTTCCTGGTCTACGGCTCCAAAGCAATCCTCCCTGCTGATGTCATGTGGGATTCACCAGCAGTGGAGCAATACGACGAAGGCGTCTCGGAAGACAGTAGACGAGTTGACATCGACGAACTCGAAGAAGCTCGCTATGTCGCCCTCATCCAATCGGCAAGGTACCTAGAGGGTATCCGACGCTACCACGACCGCAACGTCAAGGAACGCTCCTTCAATGTTGGTGATCTCGTCCTCTGTCGCATCCAGAACACGGAAGGACTACACAAGCTCAGCTCGCCCTGGGAAGGTACCTTCACAATTGCAAAGGTGACCGGATCGGGCTCCTACCGCCTCCAGACGCTTGAAGGCGAAGACGTCAACAACTCGTGGAACATCGACCAACTCTGTCGATTCTACGCCTAGTCTACACGACTACCCTGGGGGCCCAAGTCTATACGACTACATCAAGACCCCTTCGCTGTAAGCGGCCTCCGGGTCCAGGCACCAGTCTCCGGACTACTCCTCTCCAGGATCCTGCCCATGCGGCTACTAACGGATCCTGGGCTGCGACGAGCGACAAAGGACTCCAGCAGCGGTCTACTGAGAGACCATGTACTTCTAGATCCAGCCTACACGGCTACTAACGGATCTACTGCTGTAAGCGGCTATACGCCCTAGCACTACTTAGCCGTAGGCGGCCTCTGGGTCCTGGCGACTACTCTGTAACAACGGCCCTGTCCATCCAGGTGTACTTCTTCAGTAATAAAGTTTGATTATCTATCAACTACTTTACTGTCTCCTTCCCTCAACGGGACCACTTGCGAGTACGACTACTCGCGACGACTCCACGATGGGACTCCGCACTCACAGATCGCGATAACGAGTACTCATTCATGGAAGTTTTCTTCACTCTTACTTAAACAAGTTCATTACAACTGTTTATGTACAACTACTGCTACGAGCTAACATTACAGGACTACTGGAGATTGAGCTTCTCGGCGACTTGTTCAGCAATGGGCGCCATCTGCTCCAGCAGCTCCGCATATTGCTCGTCGGTGCAGTTGGCGGCTAGCCCGCCGGCGACTACGTCCACAAGAGCCTTCGAGAAGTACGACTTCATGAAGGCCAGAACCTGGTTGGGGATCGACTTCGCCAAGTGCTTGACGTAGGTCGCCAGGCGGCTGGGGGCTTCCTTCAGCCGGTCCACCAGTGGAGCTATCCTCGGACCGCTAGAGTGGGGCACCAGCAGCCTCGCGATGGGAAGCACGGCTTCCTCGAGTTCCTTGAGCTGAGCCCGCAACTTCTCGCAGTCCTCATTCAGCTTCTGCAAGGATTTGTAGCAGTTGACGAGGTCACGATCTGACACAATACGGAGCTCCATGTGCTTGTCGCACTCGTAAGCAAGCTCCTTATAATCGTACTCCAGTACCTGGCGGGCCTCTTGCTTCCGGTAGAAGAGGTTCTTCATGTCGGTCTCTGAAGCCTTCAGCTGATCGACGCGGGTCTCAAGCTCTGCAATCAACAAAGGCAAAGTGAGTCAGACTACCTAAAGCTACTATCAACAAGTACCCGACAAGGCGGTCGCGTGCCTTTATTCTTGTTGCGGAGAGACTTGTCCTTCCGCACCAGATCGTCGCTCTTCGCCTGCATATCTTGGATATCATTGTGATACTTGGCGAAGGCGGTGTCCAGCTTCGACTACATCGCGGCGGCGTGTTTCCGGGCCTTCCCAAGCTGCTCCTCCAAGGTTTCTGCTCGGAGTACTGCGTCGCCGTATCCTTGAAGCATGTCGGACTTCTGGCGGGACCTCTCCGTGACGTCCTGCACATATAACACATGTCAAATGGGTACTCAACACTAAAGGATTGACTACTCAAGGGTGTCGACTACTCACCTTCATCCATTGCTCGGCCTGGCGCACTGCCTCTAGGTGCCGGGCCACCGTCGCCGGGTCGACAAGATCATCCGCCAACAACTCGATCCCGCCGCGACTACTCGTCGCGGCTCCGGACATTGGCGCCGAGCGGATTGGCTCCGCGTCCTGGATCTCTGGCGAGCGGACGACTACCTCCAGAGCGGGTTCTGGCAGCGCGTCGTCGCCCTCTCCTCCAGTTGTCGCGGCGGCTTCTCCGACAGCCACCTCCATCGGCTCGGGGGCTCCTCCGGCAGCTCCCTGAGTCTCCTGTGCCACATCTCCAACGGGCACCGCCGACGGGATATCGCTTCCCTCGGCTTCAGCACCTGCCGACAAAAGGACAAGTGGATCAGTCTTACCTGGCGGCTACGACTACTCTTCGGGGCTAATTGCACCTGAACAAATACTCACCTTCTACGACGCGGGCCTCAGGCAATGTAGCCTCCGTGGCCGGCGCCTCGGATTCTGCCTGAGGGGCGGGAGCGGACTCCTCAGCGGGCGGCGCGGTGTCTTCTTCCTCCACCTCTGCAGCGGGTTCATCCCCCTCCCAGGACAAGTCCGTCGATTTCCTGCAGAGTACACAAACTGATTGTCAACCTAGTACGACTACCACATCTAATGTACTACTCGGGAAGGATCAATACTTACAAGCTCGACCAGACCACCGTCACGGTTGGGGCGCTGAGGATACTGGCAATGTCGACCAATCCTGCCTCGGCAGGTGCCTCCTCCCCGCGCCTCCGCAGCCGCCGCCTCTTCGGTGGTAGCGCCGGCCGGCTTCCGTGCTCCCCCTCAGCCACAGGGGCTGGCACATCATCTGCGCCAAAAGCTCCTCCACGGTGGGGGCTGGGCTACGACTACCCCCAGCTGGCTCCCCCATAGTGTCCCAATCGCCTCCGTCACCCTGCTCAACGGGGTCGGAAGGCGGCATCTCCTGCAAGCAAGGGAATCTCATCTTCAATACACAACATCGAGGCATAAGTACTCGACTACCCTATTCAAGACGGCTTACCTCCTGGGACGTGGTCTCCGAGACCTTCAACTTCTTGGCCACGCGCTTGGAGGACACATTGCACGGCTTCCTTGGCGGCGCGGGCAGACTAGCCTCTAGGCTAGCCGGTGGATCCTGAATGAGAGGAATATGAGGCAATCCAGGGCGGCTAAATCTTGACCGCAGCTGGAAGCGCTCCTGCAGTGTTCCTTCATCATCGTCCTCCTCGGACGTTTCTTCAACGACAACTGTGTCGTCTCCTTCGCCAACTTCGCGCCGCTCCTTGGCCTTAGCTTTCCCTTCCTCTGGGACCTTGACAAGTTGAGGAGGCGACGCTGGCTCTGAGACGAACTTCACCAAGTCATCCTGCAAGAAGCACACAATGTTAGTGCGACTACTCTTCCGTAACGAGTACTCGACAGGACCAAAGGCTACCGACCTTGTTTGGCGGGCGCGCGGCAGAGTACTCGGGCACCAGGCACGGCGTGTACGCCGACATATCCTTGAAGATTCTGCCTAGCCTGTCGACGATGTCGTCATCGTCCACTTCATCACTGGACATCCGCGATGTGTCGTCGTCGCCGGTGTACTCGTACCCTAGGGTGTCGCGGGCCATCAGCGGCTGCACCCTTCGCTTCATGAAGCTGAAGGCCACATGTTCGGCCCTCAGACCGGCTTCTCTCAACGTCTTGATCTTCACCAGCAGCTCGGGTAGCTGGATACCCTCCTGCATTGTTGGCTCCGAGTTCCACCACGACCGGTGCTTGGGCTGCTTCCCTCTTGGCTTCGGCAGCTCCGGGTGGTGGTTGGTCACGTAGAACCACTTCGCCTTCCAATCCTGATTGGAATCAATCAGCTTGTAGGAGAGGTACTGCTCCGCGGCGTCCTCCCTCATCTGGATCCCGGCTCCCCCACTACTCGGGGATTGTTGGCGCTGGGCTGGGGCTTCATGCGGAAGAATTTCCGGAACAGGATCCAATGGGGCTTGATCCCCAAGAAAGCCCCGCAGAAATGAATGAAGACTGAGGCGTGGAAGATACCGTTGGGGTTGAGGTTGAGGTACTCGATGCGGTAGTACTCTATCAGCCCCTTGAAGAAGTCGCTGGCCGGAAGAGACAGACCCCGCTCTGCGAACCGGGTGAACATCGGGATCTCGTCCGGGTTCTTCTCCATGGGGTACGGATCCCCTGCAGCGGCTCTCCACATGTCCACCCGCAAGAATCCGCTGTTGAGAAGCGCCAGCAGATCTTCGGTCTTGGCCTTAGACTTTTTCCATTCTCAATTTGGATCTGGCCGCGGCGAAGACACCGGCGGCGATGTCCCCGCAGCAGATCCGGTGGCCTCCTCACGAGCCCTCTTCTTCCCGCCGACGGTCTTCAGGGCCTTCGATGGCGAGGACTTCATTCTCCAAGTGCAAGGTGTCTTCACGCGCATTCGCTCGGGGGCTACGGCGGTGGCTTCCTACGACAGTGCGCTCGGATCTACGATCCTCTCAACGGTGGCAGTGTGCACTGGCGGTGTTTCCTGGCTAGATCTACAAGGAATGGCTGCGAATGCGTGGGGTGAAAAACCCTGAGGGTTTTGGATTCTATTTATAAGTCAACAGCAGCCCCTCCAACAGCCGGATGGATAAGTCTGCGCTCGGCTGACTCAGCGGCGGCTCATGACCCTTCAACTTCTACTAGTCGACGCGCCTCATCTCGGGGGCTCGGCTACTTCTATTCAACTTCCTGGGGAGCGGCAAGACTCAAGAGCAACTCAGGACACATTCTACAAGATGACCTTTCAATTCGAGAGGAAGTACTCGACTCAAGGCTCGGGGGCTCCGTGCCACGTATCCTTCGGTTTTTTCTCCGGATTTTTCGGGATATTCTTGCCAAAACTTCAGATGGGCCCTCAGCCAGAGTCTGCGACTCAACCTAAGGCTCGGGGGCTACTCCATATGGAGTGCGATTTTGCAATCACACTTCCATATCAGTTTCGGCTTCAAGACAACACGGGCATTGTTGAAGACCTTCAAGGGCAGCACTCGAGGACGCTTGGGACTACTCGAGAAGACTTCAGGATTGCTCAAACATCAGCTGGAATACATTCCAGCCTCGGGATGCTTCAATTATTCTTGAAGACCTTTGACTTGTAGTACTCGGGGACGCTTGAGGACTACTCGTTGGGGCCGTCAAGACTACTCGAAGCTATCCTTCTCGACTACAAAGTACTCGGGGGCTTGTCGTATGGACCTCCCTGGGCCCACTACCTCGGTGGGTACCAGGACCGACTACTCGGTGGGACCCTGGGACTACCCGACTTGCGCTGCACGACACCTGATGGCGTGAAGCACAAGGACTACAGAGGAGAAGTACTCGGTTAGGAAGCTGTACATGTCCCGCACTGTATAGAGGACTCCTAGACGTACTCGACTAGTACTCTCTCCCTGAACCGACTTGTAACCCTGCCTCCCGAACTATATAAGGCGAGGCAGGGACCCTTCTCTCGATCATCTCGTCTCACGGCTTAAGATTGCATCATCTTGTAATCGCACCCAATCAATCCAGAGCTACGCAGCATACAGTACGTAGGGTATTACGCACCTCGCGGCCCGAACCTGTCTAAATTGTGTGCCACGTGTCTCTTCCTTCGAGTTACTGATCTCGGCGAGGCCACATTCATCTACTTCGGGAACTCCCCTTAGTAGGTTGCCGGTCTAAAACACCGACACCGACCCTGCCCGGCTGCCCCCAAATTGGGTCTTGCCGACGCAAGCAAATTAATTGTTTGCATCAGCATTTTTTTAATTTCTTTTAAAGAATTAATTTATGTATAAAATTGTACTAAATATGTCTATAATAATTCTAATTAAATTTGTTTCTCCCCAACATCATTGACCGCCATCTCGCCCCGGCTCCCCACTGCCTCCCTCGACGCACCCAAGATCCCGCCGCCGTCTCGCCCCGGCTCCCCACTGCCTCCCTCGACGCACCCTAGGATGCCGACTCCCCTTCTCCTCACCGACTGCGGTAGGCGACACTATTGTATATTTCCCTTCTCATAGAAATACATAGAAATTATTGTATATTCTCATAAATTCGTGTCGATTCATAGAAAATTAGTGTTTATTCTACATGGATACTAGAAATACATAGAAAATTAGTGTTTATTCTACATGGATACTATAAATACATAGAAACTATTGTATATTCTCATAAATTCACGTCGATTCATAGAAAATTAGTGTTTATTCCACATGGATACTAGAAATACATAGAAATTATTGTATAATCTCATAAATTTCGTGTCGATTCATAGAAAATTTCTGTTAATTCTACATGGATACTAGAAATATAAATTATTGTATATTCTCATAAATTCGTGTCGATTCATAGAAAATTAGTGTTTATTCCACATGGATCCTAGAAATACATAGAAATTATTGTATATTCTCATAACGATGCATAGAAAATTAGTGTTTATTCCACATGGATACTAGAAATACATAGAAATTATTGTATATTCTCATAAATTCGTGTCGATTCATAGAAAATTAGTGTTTATTCCACATGGATACTAGAAATACATAGAAATTATTGTATATTCTCATAAATTTGTGTCGATTCATAGAAAATTTCTGTTAATTCTATATGGATAACAATGACAACGATGAAAGGATTATGGAGGAGATTATTGCTGGCGGTGCAAATGCCTTCGCATCCTACACAGATGAGGAAATTATTCTAAATATGATTGGTCAAGGAGGCGTCGCCGCCGATGACTTTGCAAATAAAAAGGAAGACATAGCCGCCGACTCAGAAAATAATGACGACCTTGAGGATGCTAATGCAGAAGGTTCCAACGAGGTATACATATCATGCATTAAGTTCATTAATATTAATTCTATAACCCCATTTCTTGTATATTCTCATAAATTTATGTCGATTCATGGAAAATTACTGTTAATTCTTGTAGGCTTCTGGATCGACGACGAAAAAGTCCAAGAGAGGTCGTGCACAACTAATCGTCGGCGATGTGATGTATCGTATCACGGAGGTGACAGAGCTTGGCCACGCTGTTGCTCCAAAAAAAAGTCAAGGACAAGTTCGTGTCTCAATGCGGGGCAATTGTAAGGGACAACATGCCCATCAAGTATAAAGAATGGACGGGAAAACCAAGTAATCCATACGTGGTTCCAGACTCAGTGAGAGACCAGTTGTGGAATGATGTGCTAAAATACTTCGCACTTCCTGAAGGCGTCAACACAAACCTTGTTAAAGGTTGGACTCTAGTGAAGATGTGCCAGATCCTGCAGGCACAACAACGGATGACTCAACAACTACAGCAAATGCCACCGATGCAACAGAAGCTCCGACCTTCCAAGCCCTGTTCACCCAAAATACCTACCCAGAATGACATAAACGCCATTGTCGGCGTAACTCAGTTGTTGGAAGGTTAAAATTCCATGCTGAACCAGATGGTGTACGATATCGTCCAAGGACGTTATGGGGAACCATCGCAAACTAGTTTGGCAGACAGTCTTTCTCAGTCTTTATCTGCCTCTATGGTCGAACAGGCCCGGTTGTTCAATCTATTGGTAGAGTACGTTAATCAAGACCAACCCCAGGCCTCCGACTCCATATTACCCCTTTCCCTACTACCAATGGACCTTAGAAAAGAAGAGAGGGCAAGTCGGGGAAACAAGAAGGTACTATCTGAAATAGATGTAAGTGAGTGGGAAATCACCTGTAAGGAGACCCGTCAGCGTGAGGGCAAGCGAAGATGTGACACTGGCAAGGCCACTCAGCTCCCTATTGGTGATACGCTCTCGCAAGCCGCAAGGTTAAGAAAGAAAAGAAAGAAGAAGCTCTGCCTCATCAAGAAAGATCGGCAACAAATTTCCAAGCTCGGAGACCTTCTACCTCGTTTGTGCTACAATTGTAGACAACCCGGGCATTTCATACGTAGTTGCCCAAATCTCCAGCATCAGGATCAGAACCTCGGAGCAGTCAAGTGTGCTCACGGCAAGAACCCGATTTTTCAAGGGAAGCCAGACCGGCTTAACTCTAAGGGTAACCACTCCATCCAAGAACCACTTCCCCGTTTCTTCTTGTAACTTCAAATCTCGGGACGAGATTCTTCTTAAGGGGGGTAGGCTGTGATGCCCCAGATTTTTAATTAGCATCATTAGCGTTAACGGCCGGATCAACCGAGTCAAACCGGCTAACACTGGTCAAACCTAGGTCAACCTGGGTCATCACCTCGAAAACCTCGCCAATGAACCCTATTGCAACCCTTGACCAAGTCTACCCACTCCCATGGTCAACCTTTGGTCGAAGACGCGGTCAAACCCCGCTTAAACGCTGACGTCGGCGAATGTCTTCTGGAACTTTTGCCGCGTTCTCCAAATTTCACCTAAACACTCCCAAAATCTCCAGTTTGTCGAGGGACACAACTTTCATGAAGAGTGACATTTCAAATTTTGAGAGGAAATTGGTGAAAAACTTGCTCAACCGCCCACAGCTCCTGTTCACCAAAACATGGCGACATTCAAAGTTTGGCATCAGTTTGTGCAAAATCCGTTGAGAAAAACACCATACGGCCTTTGTAAAAGTTGTAGAGGGTAATGAGATCTACAACTTTCCTATTCACCGCTTTGTGCACTTCCATTCAACATTTTGGAGTTTTACATGTTCAAATAGGGACACAATGACACCACCTCGCCAGCCGACGCCATGCCGCGCCACGCCGCGACGTCGCCTGCGCCGGCCGCGCGCGCGCGCGCGCCCGGCCGCCCGCCGCCTCGGCGCCCGTGCCTCGCGCCTTCCAAGGCCGACGCGCACCTTTTCGAGGTCCCGTGTCCCGAGAACGCCTCGCGCTCCACGCCGTCATACCGCCCCGCAGCGTCCCACGGTCCGTCGGATGTCGTCCGGCCGCTCGTCCCCCTAGGCACCGCCGTCGATCCATCGGTCACGAGCCGGCACGCACGTCGCCTATTTAGAGGCCGCTGCCCCTTGCCTCGTCGTGCACGCCCTCCCCCACCACTGCGCCGAGATCGCTGTCGTCGGCCATGTTCGCCACCGCTGCGGAACCCGTGGTTCCGGTCACCCTCACCACCGGCCGACGCGCTCAGGACCTTCTCGAGCTCCCACTTGAACTACCACCACCTCTAACTTCATCACCTTGCCGCACCCCACACCGGAGCTCGGCCCGCTGCGGACGCCGCCGCTGGGTGCCGCCGCGCGCTCCGCCACCGGCCACCTCAACTCCCAACTCCGGTTCGAATCGATCCCTAGCCAACCCTAGCCCCTCCCCGCATGATCCCCGGCCGACCCCATCACCGGAGTTCGCCGGAATTTCGTCGCCCGCGCTGGCCGCCGCACCCCATGGGCCACATTGCAAGGTTTGCTTTCTTTCCAGGGACCCCAGTGCAAACCTCCATCTCCAATAGTAGTGGTGAATTGCTGCATCCTTGAAAATTCGTAGAAAAACGTAGAAAGACCAGAAAATTGCAAACCCAAATTTGTTGGATTCGTTGTGAAAAATCATACAACTTTTGTTATTCTTGCCTGAGCTAGTTCCTGATAGTTTTAGCATGAAAAATAGAAATGTGAAAACCCTAGATCTGAGATATCTCAAAATCCATTCATCCTCTATAGCTAATTTTTGGATATGTCGTGTGTTGTCTTATGACTAGCCCCTGTGCCAAAAAGTGCACAAAGTTATGTGGTAAATCGTTTTCGATTTCTGCAGAATCTGCATAAATGATTTTTGTAGCTAAAAATAATTAGATTTTTTAACCAACTTCTGCATGCTATCTTTTTACTTCAAAACACACCTTTGGTGAATTAATCACAATTTATTAATTACCACAAATATTTATTCTTGAAATATGCCTGTTTTTCTTGGTAATTGCATAAGTCAAGTTTCATAATAGTTCTAGGTGTATATGCTTCATCCCTAGGTTAGTTTTTGGATCATATAACATGTGTATGAAAATTTGGATCATTTTGATGAATATTTATTTTTGTGTGCATTTACCTTGTCCTTCTAGCTAGCTTTTGTTATTTTCAAAATAATTAATTTCCAGCTATCCAAAGCACCCATGTATGTCCAGTGGCATGTTATAGGTGTTTAGTGTTTAACACACCCCTCCACTGCTTTTTATCAATTAATTTTATGAATAAAAGCTATAGAAGCAATTTAAGGCTTAACAGTCATTTAAATGGGAAAAATCACCAACCCACCTTTAATAACCCCATGAGTGGATGTAAATCGATTTAAAAGGCTAAGTGTACCCACCCACTGCTGTTTGTGAAGTTAAATTAAATTACTTACAAATATATGTACACAGTCACTATCAAAAAGAATAGTTAATAAAAGAGCTGCATATTGTTCCTTTTTGGAAGAGTATGCTGAATGTATTCTTATCTAGGTGAATGTGTTCAACTAATGCACCCCATGGTTATCATTTATTGTTTGTAATTAATTGAATTAAAAATCGTCGGATAAATCTTGCATTTGCATCTTCGTGTAGATCTTTCCGACGGTAGACGTGCGCTCGTGCCGGAAGGAGGAGACGAAGGTGCTGACGAAGAGCTGCAGTACGAGGACGTAGCTCAAGACCTGGACCCAAGTCCAGAAGGGCCCAAGGCCAACCTTGCCAGCAAAGGCAAGCCCCGGATCATTAACCCCGTATTTTAAAATTAGGCAATTATGTTTGCTATGATTGTGCATTTACGTTTCAGGAGTTGATTTAAAACCCTAGATGCATGATTCCCTAGGTACCTATGCTCTATCAATAGTATGCTAGGTGGATAGCTGCTTTGCTATAGGACCGGTACAAGTCGAGTGATGTTCGTCACTCGCGAGAATAGGTTCTTATGTTGGAATCATAAGATCATTATAAATGGATCGCTCACGTGGTAAGAGCATGGGATTTGGGCTTCGATCCAGTGGCTTTCGTGGGCTAACTTTTGAACGTACTAAGCACTTGCCGGGAATTGGACCGGTAAGCCTAGTACCTTAACGAGACGGTGCGGGAACTTTTCCCTACTACTCCTGAATGTTCACCTAACCGGCTAGCTACCGGGAAGGGGGGTGCATGTGTGAGACTGGGTGCCTCGTGGGGTATGCCAGCTAACCTTGTACCCAGGACTGTAGGCTCTGTTCCCAACCCGAGGACTTTTGGGAACCGCCTGGATGGTTGTCCTCACGGGGGCAACCTACCGTGTGTTTAGGTTTACCTTGCAAGGTTTAAATGAATCGATTGTCAGCCTCTCACCGTTATCCGAGATTGCTTAATCCACTGGCCATGATATCCCGTAATGATGGAACTCGGTGAACATTGTTATATGAATTAATTGTTTGTCCAAATTCTTGATTGAAATAGTTGGCACACTTAGAAATGGTAATCAACTGGAATTTGTGCTAAAACATTGAAAGTAAAGATCTACTCTTAGTGGTTGTTCAGCAAAAGAAGCTCCACCGGCCAAAAGCCTTTCATGTCTAGAGTTTGGTGATGTAGTTATCACTCGACGGTTAGGTCTTGTTGAGTATTAGTATACTCAGCCTTGCTTTAAAACTGTTGTTGCAGGTGTTGCTGACTGGGTGGACGACGACCAGTGACGACATCATGGATGGCCTCCTGTGATGTTTACCGTTACGTTAGATTATTCTATTTCTGCTGTTTAAAACTCTGAACCTTTACTTCCTGTCAGGAACAATGGATTGTAATAAAGTATTTTTAATTCGTGTGTACTCTGGACTCGCCTTTGCATGAGTTTTTATGCATGTGTCGATCCTCTGTATGAACTCCAAGTGATTCACCGGGCGTCAACCCGGCAACTAATGACAGGATGATACTTTTCTATTACTTAATGACCAAAGTGGATTGGTTTTAGGCGATAGTACGGTATTTTCCTGGGCGGGTTGTCATAATAGAGGACACACCGGGTGCTTGCACAGAAGGCCCTGAAGAGCCGAGGGCAATCAAAGGAGTTCCAGTGGATGACAACCAACAATACCCGGTGGATTTTCTCTGTCAGTGCACCCCATGTGACCTGCACAAGCCATTCAGCAACATCACAATGCAGGTGGTGTACAGAAGTGCTTTTGTGCATTTTCCTGGACAGACTAGCTGCGACATGTTGATTCCGCCCATCTACACCTCGGTTTCTGTGGAGGAGATTTGTCAGCCACAATTTGAAGATTTAGAGCTAGACATCCCAGGAGGTGACGGGGAAAGAACACTCAAGGATGCGGTTCACAGTATCATATTGTGGCCCAAACGTTACATTATAATCCCCCAGACGGAGGGTCAATCCCTCCTACAGATCCCCCGCAGTCGCGACCATCATCATCTCTCCTAGGTCGTCCTCACGACCTTCCATATCACCTCGCTCACCGTCTGCACAAGAACCATTATTCAATTCCGGAGGTGCGAGCTCCAGCCATGATATTAACATCAATCCCGAATCACCTCCAAAAAAGCAGAAAAAACCAATGGCGGCAAAGCAAGAGCCATCAAAAGCACAAAAAACACCACAGCACCGCAGAAAAAACCGCCCAGCCATGAAAGCACATCAGAAAAACCGCCCAGCCATGAAAGCACATCAGAAAAACCACCCAACCACCAAAGCATATCAGAAAAAACCGCGAAACCACCACAGAAGAAACCACCGCAGAAGAAACCACCGTAGAAAAAACCACCTAGCCACGAAAGTACAACCGAAAAACCGTCGGAGCACAATCTTCCAACCCAGTGCAACCACCAAAACCACCAACGATAAAGAAAATGGTTGAGCCCATCAGCAAAAGGAAGCTAGCATGGGAGACGACAGAAGAAGAAGGACAAACAATGATCGGTGCCCAACATGTGCATGAATTTTTCAACAATCTGAATACAAAACAACAACGGACAGAGCTAGAGAAGACCCAAACAAGTAGATCCGTCCAAACTTGGGTTTTTCAAACTAATGAGTGAAAACAACAAGAAATTGATGCCCATACTGGCGTCGACGTCGTCTAAAGAAGATGCGTCGATGAGGAAACAGACTTACGTTCCTTCCGGCCTCAATGCACAGGAATGAGTTGTAGCAGAAATGCCTACACAAGAAGTAGTGAAGCTCCTTGGTTTCATGGAAGAAACAAGGATGCTTTTAGGTGTTGCACTCGGCCATGAAGAACCACCCCGGGATCCAAGTTTCGAGTATAGATGGCCCTTTCAACTAGGAAAACCTCTTATCAGGCCAGAACTAGTACTTAAGCTCTCACCTAAATATTTCATGAGTGGTACATGCGGCAATCACTGAAAGGCGTACATAGCATAGCTATGCTTGCTGCACCCGAAGATTTTGTCACTGAAGGCAACAAGGTGGTCTGGCTGGAATTCATAGATATTTATGAAGTTTACCATCAAGACGCCCTGAATACTGATCTTATCGTCGCTTGGTGTCTGTAAGTGGTGTCTTTTTTATGTTTATTAATTAAATTATTACGTATGTGGATTTACTAATTAAATTTGTATTTCATTTTTGGTAGCCTGCAAAAACATGAGATGCAAAAAAAAGAATATTGCCATTATTGGTTTCATGGACCCTTCAAAAGTCAACGAGTTTGAGGTCAAGCATCAACTAGACACAACAATCGCGACAATCTATAGGACCTTGTCTAAGTTTCATGACGAGGATCTCATACTACTACCTTACAACTGCGAGTATGTGCAATTACCATCTAATTGTCTTTGCTAATTCTATTTAGTTCTAATTTGTATGACTATTATGACCATGTATGTACAGTTTCCACTGGATTCTTATGATCATTCAAGTCGACAATAGCAGCGTCATGGCGTGGGATTCATTGAGAAAAAAACCCTGCAAGTTACCAAAACCTTCAAGATATGTTTCAAAGTGTAATAATTCTACCTATGACATTCTTTTAAATGCAATATATATATATATGTAATATTCTTTTAACCGCAAGTTACAAAAATCTTCAATATTTGTTTCAAGATATGCTTTTACTAACACATTATCTCTCATTAATTTTCCTTAGAGCTTGGCAAAAGTTCATTGCAGACAAAGAAAGGTGAATTTAACCCAACAATTACATTCTATACTGATTATCTGATATGTAATCTAAATAACAACTTTGGATTTGAGAAAATTTAAATTTATCACACTTATATTCATAACATTTTCTCCTATCCACTTTAGTGTTTGAGACAGGAACAAGAAAATAATTTATGTGGATACTATGTCTGTGAGCACATACGATGCTTGGCAAGTGCAAAGTCCCGAAATTATGATGTAAGTTAATTAAATAAACCTATTAATAATACATCATTTCCTAATATATTAACATATTTGCACATTATACTGATGCTTCTATATTTAATTGTTGGGTGTAATATATTAACATATTTGCTCATTATACAGATGGATATGGTTAAGGACGAGGTCATTCAGAAGGATCGTCTTTCGGCGATTCAAGAAAGTCTCTTGGGATTCATCCATGATGAGGTGACTATGCCAACACGAAAACATCATTATGATGCATCCAAAAAATCCAATAGATTAGAAATTTAAAGTGAACAATATTTTGATGTGTAAATATATACTATCTATTTTGATGTGTATATTCCTAAGTTTATGTAAGTTTATATATAAGTCTAACTTCAAAAACTTTATATATAAGTCTAACTGCGTATATGGTATATATAGACAGGTATATACCTATATACATGTTCAAATACGTATATGTGCATATACGGGTTAGACAACAATTAGAATATATGCTCAAATCGAAAACCAAAAAAAAGAGAAACGAGACCTTTAGTCTCGGTTGGTATTACCAACCGAGACTAAAGGGGGTGGGCGCAGGTGCTGGCGTGCCCCCCCTTTAGTCCCGATTCGTAATACCACCTGAGACTAAAGGAGCCTTTAGTCCCAGTTGGTTCAACCGGTACTAAGGGGGGGGGCTTTTGTCTCTGAACTTTAGTCCCAGTTGGACTTGAGAGACCTATACCCCTCTCCAACCGGGACTAAAGCCTCTCTCCCTACCAGTGGTCCGACGGCCATGGAAACCCCCCAACCCAGAAACCCGAAACCCTGACCCCGAACCCCCAAACCCTAACCCGTACCCTAAGGTCGCTGCCCTCCACCGCCGCCCGCGCCTGGCGGCTACCCGCCGCCTCCCGAGCCACCCACAACCCCGCCGGTGATGGAGAAGATCGCCGCGGAACGAGGTGCTTGGTGGAGTTACTTCGTACATTGCATTTGCCACTCTTTTTTTCTTCTTGTTTCATTTTTTGGCTTCCTTAATCCCCTCTTTCCTTTGATTTTGCCGAATTGGGGGGCTCTCAATTTACAACTAAATTGAGAGGCCTCTCCATGTAGCATTTACGTTCTCATAAAATGAAGTATCTGTCATCAATTTGAGAAATCACTCATCCACTGTTAACAATGATTCTATTGATTACCTACCAAAGGCTACTTATCCATGTGAAATAATTAGCTTTCCTCTCATTGTATATAGTTCTCATATCTCAGAAATCTTGAGAAATTTGAAGTTCTGAATCGCTGAAATGGACCAATGTGTAGCCATGAAAATTGATAGACAAAGAATAACCGTGGTGACCATGCATGTAGCTTTCAAAGATGTCCAATGCGCACTACTAGCTCATGTTCCAAGTGAAGAAAGCATTTATAATAATGCTTCCAGTGGTATGTATATATGGAGAAGATATACAACAACACAAACATATCACATATGACACACCACGTACAAATTATATCGGTAAACTCCAGTACATATATGACTATATATATGAGGACTAGATACACTACGGAAACGGACTCTTCGCCGAGTGCCGGAGGCACTCGGCGAAGGCCAAAATACACTCGGCGAAGGCTTCGCCGAGTGTTACACTCGGCGAAGAGCCTTCGGCGAATTTTTCTCGGCGAAGGCTCTTCGCCGAGTGTAATTTCTCGGGCACTCGGTGAAGCCTTCGCCGAGTGCTCGAAAACACTCGGCGAAGAATTGACGCCGTGACGGCGCAAGCGCCGTCAACGGTGTCTTCGCCGAGTGTTTTTAAAATTTGCACTCGGCGAAGAGTTTTTTAAAAAATAGTTTTCGGTTTTTTAGTTACCTTTTTTTTAATCCCGAAAATCCTCTTCGCCGAGTGTATTTTGAAAAATACACTCGGCGAAGACATACCTTCGCCGAGTGTATTTTTAAAAATGCACTCGGCGAAGGAATGTCTTCGCCGAGTGTATTTTTAAAAATGCACTCGGCGAAGGTATGTCTTCGCCGAGTGTATTTTTCAAAATACACTCGGCGAAGAGGTGCCTTCGCCGAGTGCAATGGCCATTGCACTCGGCGAAGCCGGGAAAACCCGAATGTGGTTTTCCGGCTTTTTCGCCGAGTGCAATGTGCCATTGCACTCGGCGAAGGCCTTTTTTATTTTTTTTTAATTTTTTTTTGACTTCAACCTTGACAAACAGAAGATATATCACATATTTGACATATATATGGCATCAAACACAATATATATCACATATATCACATATATATGTCAACAAATCCATCAAGTCCATCAAGTCCATCACAAATGCATGACAAGTTCTCAAATTCCATCACAAGTCCAAGTCCACAACATATAACACAAGTCCAAGTCCAAGTTCACTCCTCGCTCACAAGAAGGGGTGCCGAACGCCGGCGAAGGGAAGGCTTGTTCACCCGGAGCCGCCCGGGGTGGGTTGTTCGAACCCGCCGAGGGAGGCCGTGCATAGGCAATGTAGTTAGCTAGATGTAACGGAGGTAATGGACTTGTGAATTAAAAGCATCAACTTGAAGTACTCACGGGAGTGTAGCGGTGCTTTGCTCGGACGGCGGAGGTCCGGTCGGTACCAAGGGTCCAAACAACGACGGCGGCACGGTGAAGCCCGACGCGGCAAGGAAGGCGGTGAGGCGGGTCCGGCCTCTCGCGAACATCCTTCCCGGGTGGCGGCGATGGCCCGCTCGCACGAGCGGCTCGCTCGTTGGCCTCGTTCACCGGGCCCGCAAGATAGAACTGAACGGGTTAAGTAACGCAAACGCAACCCTAAAGACGAATGTATGAACTTTTTTTAACCCGCGGCTCCGTTCGATCCGGCGCGATGCGGGGGTCATCCGCCGGCGTATGGGCGGGTCCGAGCTCGTGCTCCGCGCTCGGATGCTCGCTAGACTGAGGTCCGTGGCGTCGATGCAGTTGTTGCCGATAGACAACCGCCCGTGCCTCTTGCCGTGTCCCAACCTCATGACGAGCGTGCCATCGAACTCGTGGGTGCTCGGATCGAAGTCTTCCCCACTGGACTCCCGTGCCGCCGAAGTGTACTCACAGATGCGGGCGCCGATGGTGGGGTTGCTGTACGCCTCAGGCCCATCGTCGGCGGCCCGAAGGTGACGCCGGACGTCGCTTTGCCCTTGTGGGCCGGACGATGACGCCGAGTAGTCCGTGCGGTGTCCTCCCGTGATTTGCTGCAAGCTGCGATGAAGACAACAAGATGATGTCAAGTGTAGCCGAATTTAGTGGTAGAACACATAAATGAGTATCCACTTACCCATCGTTGTTTGTATTTGTTGAGGTTGCTTTGCTTCCTTGGTGGTGTGCCGGCCCGTCCATCATCAACCGCCGCGCGCTGGCTTCGTCGTGGCTCTTCTGATAATCGGCGCTCAACCATTTCTCCACCATCATCTGCCAGGCGTCTTCACGGCCAAGACACCAAGAGGGCACCACCTACACGTCAACAAGTAATTCACATATAAATAGAAGTTGAAGGTACATAATCATAAAAGGAAGCGTTTCACGTATTCTCCATGTACCTGCATGTACTGCTCGTAGCTGAGCGTAGTCCGCTTCGCCACAGCTGGGTCCAGCTTCTCTGATTTAACGGACGCGAAGTACGCGATGGCCTGCCTCGCCTTCACATCGTAGTGCATGTCGGTGACACGCTTCCTACACGCCTGTACGAGGTTCTCCGCACACGCCGCCTCAGTCCCCTCCATTGGCTGGAAGTATCTCTGCATACAAAGGTGATGTATCCATGCATTATTTGGAAAAATATATTAACAAAGGCGATGAATCCATGCATTATTTGTGTTGTAGGAGACTTACCCCTTAACTCGGCCTTCACCCGCTCTCGCCTTGTTGCCGTACTCGTCATCCTCGCCTTCGGCGTAGTGGCCAAACGTGTAGGCCGGCTCGTTCCTCCCGTGGTACTCAACTACGCCGGGAAGTGCCTTTGGGACTAGAGCACCAAGGACGCCGTTCACATTTCGTGAATCTCCGGAGACACGAGATCCCGTGTCCCGCACAAGTAAAGGCAAATGATTAGTAGACATATATCTTATGAAGATGTTGCGAAACATGTAAAGTTACTTACCCTGACAAGTCGACGGCGGGGCTAATCACTGGCCGTAGCCCTGGAGCGGCCGGAATAGGAGGAAGGGTCGAGTGACCTCGCAGGTAGGGCTGACGGGCTGCGGTGGAAGTGGATCCCGAGCCGCCTTGCTCCTCCGTGGGCGTCCTCGGTGCGAGCTCCTGGTCGTCGTCGTTGTCCCGGTCCTCAACCGGGCGCTCGTCAACCGGAACCTCGTCCGGTGTAGGCGTAGGTGTGTGCGTAGGCGGCCGACGGGCCCTCCTCCTACCCCTCGTCCGACGGGGGCCCGACCCCTCGGCCTCGTCGCCACTAGGCCGTCCAGCACCGGCGTAAAACGCCGAGAGCGACCTCTGCCGGTGCCCGCCATCTTCGTTGAATCACCTGCAAAAATAGAAAGGTCCAAGTTAGAATTATGCGAAATACTTAGGTTAATAAACGAGACTAGATTAAAGTAAGCAAGTTAGAATTATGCGAGTTATTACATGTATTAGAAATAATCATCCTCACCGGGATTAGCCGGGTCCCGGTCTCATCATCACTATCTCCATTGTCCAAGTAAGCTAAATTTTCTAAGTTATCCAAGTTGGGAACAACTTCGACACCCTCACTATCGTCATCGTCCGGATGTAATCGGTCGAGCATTCGTAAGTCATTCGCATTCGCACCTCATCTCCATCGTCCTGATCATCAGCCCTATCGTTGTCGACCTCCATGAACATAGGTCCTGGTAAGGCTATCTCAAAACTCCCTTCTAGCCCGTCCTCTTGATAGAACTCTACGTCATGTGTGTTTGGGTTCGTTGGGATGTAATCCTCATCGATTGGGACAGGTAGTTTGTTGTGTGGCGATACCTTATGCACAATATCCCAACCCTGAAGGTACTCCTTGGTCTGGCAAGCGTATGACAAATAATAAACTTGCACGGCTTTGTTGAGCCACAACATAGAGATCCTTTCCTGGATAGATGGAATCTCGTCGAACTTCGATTAGCCCAAGATTCGGGGTCCGTCGAATTATATGAGGATCAAACCAATGGCATTTGAAAATGACAGGCTTATGCTTGTAATTATGAAATGAGAGCTCATATATCTCTTCAACTCTTCCATAATAGTCAAGGCCATCGGTGCCGGGTGTAAAGACACCGCTATTCGTGGTTTTCCGATGGGGGCGACTTCGCTCGTAGCTCGTTGTGTGAAAGCGCCATCCATTCACATCATAACCGGTAAATGACCTAACCCTAGTATCACAGCCGTTTGCAACATGTCTCAACTCGGCACACATAGAGACATCGGTTTGGGCCTTCCTTTTGAACCAATTTGTGAAATTTGGCTTCCCTTGTCCGGCACCCCGTGACGAAGGGCATCTTCCCCGCCCACGGTCCGGCCGCCCGGGCCACTCCGGTATTCATGAATAAATTCTCTGCGAAACAAGAAAAAAAAACAAGTGGGGTTGGACGTGGAATAGTGTGGCCGTAATGAAAACTAGTTCATTGAGAACTTACCGAATGTACTGGCCGCACCTCCACAAGGTTGGTCAAAACATATAGCATGATGCTACGCCACTCTTCATTGTTCAACATCTTGTTGGTCGAACCACTTGCGCTTCCGTACTGGCCTTTGAAAATGCTGAGGTTGGATTCATTTTCGCTAGCATTGTAACGAGGAAGGCGATTATGCACGCTCGGAAGATTCTCGTTGTAGTATTTGGTTGTGAAGTTTGACACCTCCTCCACACAACATGCCTCTGCTATGGAGGCCGGAATTCTGGCTTTATTTTTACATTTGCCCCGAACAGTCTTTATAATTCTCTCGATTGGATAGCACCAACGGAACTGCATGGGCCCCCACATACGTGCCTCGTACGGGAGGTGCACAATGAGATGCCTTGCATCGCTAAGAAGAAGCCGGTGGAAAGATCTGCTCCAACTTACATACCAAGACGGTGCCGCTTTCTCAAGGGCCTCAACGACGGTCGGAGACGGCTCCTTGGCACGCAGTTGGCGGAAGAAGTAGCTCAACTCGCGGCACTTGCCAAATATTCTCGGGGAGGAAGCCTCGAACCATCGCCGGAAGAAGCCGCTCAAGCCATATGTGGAAGTCATGACTCTTCATCCCATGCACTCGCCGAGTAGTCAAGTTCACCTTGCCCTCCTCGGATTCGCCGCATACCCATCAGGGAACATCGGGTTCGCATCCATTCAAGCGCTACCCTCCTTTGTGCGGGGGTCAACACAAAATCGGCCCTTGGCCTTCTCCATTGCTTGCCGCATCTAGGAGGCTCGCATATGTTGCTTGGGTCTATCACACAACGCTTGCAGGTCCACTCTAGCCTTAGGGTTGTCCTTAGACTTCTCACTGTCCATGATTGTGCAAAACAGTCCCTCGGAGATATTCTTTTCAGTGTGCATTCCGTCAATGTTATGTGGCAGGAGCAGGTCATCATGATACGGGAGCCTCGTCAAGCCGGACAAATGAGTCCACATATGATGCTCACCGTATCCCACGAAACCACCTTCTCCATTGGGCACGAGACCTTCTATCTGGGCACGAACCTCGGCACCCGTCAACATCCGCGGTGCAGGTTCTGTCACTACGGCACCTTTCGTGAAGTTCTTGATGTCATCTCTAAACGTGTGGCCAGGAGGGAGGAATTGACGATGTAAGTCGAACGACGAGTACTTGCCACCCTTCTTCAACCAGATGAACCTGAGCGCGGCCTTGCATATTGGGCATGGAAACTTCCCGTGAACACACCGGCCGCGAGAATATCCCATATGCCGAAGTCATGCATGGAGTACCGGTACCACACGTGCATCTTGAAGCTTGACTTTGTAGCCCGGTCGTATGTCCATACACCTTCGTCCCAAGCTTTTACCGGTTCATAGAACAATGGCTCCATGAACACACCCATCTTACTCCCCGGGTGCCCAGGGAATAATCGGCGACAAGATTATGTTTCTGTGTTGAAGGGCAACACCGGCGGTAGATTGAGAGGGATAACAAACACGGGCCAACATGTGTACGAGGCCGCCATAAAACCAAAAGGATTGAACCCGTCGGTTGCGAACGCCACACGTACATTACGAGCCTCATCTGCCTTCTCACGATGTTTGTCATCAAAGTACCTCCATGCTTGACCATCGGATGGATGTACCATCATGTCTGGCTTGTACCGCTTGCCCTTCTTGTGCCATGTCATCCGCTTTCGCGGTTTCCTCGGTCATGTATAGCCTTTGGATCCGAGGTAGAAACGGCGGTAACGCACGATGCTCACGGGGATGTTAAGCTGCCTCTTCTCACCATCACCAGAGTCTACCTCCACGTACCTTGAGGAATTGCACTTTGGACAGTACTTTGCATCTTCGTGCGCCTTCCTAAATAGAACACAACCATTCGGGCAAGCATGTATCTGCTCATAAGGCATCTTAAGGGCACGAAACAATTTCTGTGACTCGTACATGCTCTTTGGCAGGATGTGGCCCTGTGGAAGCAGAGTGCCAATGATGGTCAGCATCTTATCGAACCCATCTCGGCTCATGTTTAGGTCGGACTTCAACCCCATTAAGCGACCAATGGCATCCAACTGAGAGACCGTGGTCGCAGCATGAAGGGGTTTCTGCGCCGAGTCCATCATGTCAAGGAACGCCTGGGTGGTTGCCTCCATCTCCTCCTTGTCACGTGCCTCATCGAACTGGGCTTGGTGAGCATCATCTAACATGTCAGCTACCCCGGCGTCATCATCAAAAGGCTCGAGCCGTGGTCTGACAACCTCCTCTCTCACACGACCGCCTTCACCATGGTGGAACCACACGGTATAGTTCGGTGTGAATCCATGCTTCAAAAGATGTTTACCCATTTCAACCTTGCCTACCCTCCTCCTATTCCCACACTTAAGACATGGGCACAAAAGAAGCTGAAATCCCCCAACTGCTGCACGTCCCCATGCAGCCTCCAAGAACCGATCCGTCTTCAACTGCCACTCATTGGTGTAATCACGAGCGCTTCTCCGACCCGTGTACATCCACTGACGATCCTCCATCCTCTAGCACAAGTATAACCGAATAATGAAGTAACCAACAAGTGCACCTACATGGTGTTCCCACTGTGTAATAGGTGAGGATAGGTCCTAATCCCACCCGTGGACGCGTAGTTGTGGTTCGTTCCCACGGTCCGCGCCGATCCGAGACGGAATTTCGGCAGCACCTCCCCGCTGTTCTCCAGACACACGTCCACCAAGGAGAGTGTGTATCCGGAGAACAACTGGAAGGTGATGCCGAAACTCTGTCCCCGATCGGAGCAGACAATGGAAACTAACCACACCTACGCATCCACGAGCCGTCCATAATACGTGGACAATCCGAAACAGATACCGTCGTAGGTATGCACAGATCTGCATACCTTCAGCCGTATCTGTTTCGAACGGGAGACGCCTAACTGGTTTACGTGATGTACGACCATGAGTCTGGAGCCTGGGTTATTATACCTACGGTGTCGGTGAAGTAAGGCTAGCGGGGCAGTGACGAGTCGGGGCAGTGGCGAGGCGACGCAGTGCAGGCAGAGCCGCAGCACCTCCTCCTCCTCCTCTCTTCCTTCTCTTCCTTATTGGTAGTGCAAACCTGAAAATCAAGCAAACACATAGCTAGTGTGAGTCTTCGATAGAACATACATTCTGAAAAATTGTCTGATATTCGAAAAAATAGCATGTGGGCTCAAAATGAGCAAAGGAGAACCCAAGAACAATCAAAATGAGCATGTGGCCTCGGTGTGAGCGATTACATGAAAACCATGAAACCGTGTGACACGTCCAGCCCCGCCCATCACGCCATTTGCATAGCGATTCTTGGGCATGGACGTGTCACATGGTCCCATGATCTTCATGACGAGTTAGTAGCATGCTCGGCTTGCATCATAGGCCAAGTAGCGGCAGGGAGCACAAAAAACGACAAAATTCGACAAAGACCTCCCCCCGCACGGTGAGGATTCCCAAACCCGCAAGAAAACATCGGCGCGATGGCCGGCAACCACATTGGCAAAGAACGGCACGATGGCCGGCAACCACAGTAATGCTACCTTATAGCACTCACCGAGGACGACGACGAGCAAGGACGACGACGAGCACGGCCGGGACGACCACGGCGGCACGACCACCTTTCTCCTCCTCCTATCCCTTTCTTCTTCTTCCTCCTCCTCTCCCCTTCTTCTCTTCTTCCTCCTTCTCCTTCTCTTCCTCCTCCCCTTCTTCTTCTCCCCCCTTATCCTTCCCCTTCTCTTCCTCCTACGGCCTTGTGCCCCTCGCCGGTGGGGTGGTGGTGGCGGGCGGTGGTGGTGGTGGTGGTGGCGGGGTGGTGGGGGGGGGGGGGTGAGGTGGTGGCGGGATGGTGGTGGTGGGGGGGGGTGAGGTGGTGGCGGGATGGTGGTGGTGGGGGGGGTGAGGTGGTGGTGGGGGGGGTGAGGTGGTGGCGGGATGGTGGTGGTGGGGTGCGGGCGGCGGTGTGGGGTGCGGGCGGCCGCGTGGGATGCGCCGGCGTGGGCGGGGACGGCCGCGGCGAGACCGGCCGGCGCGGGCGGCGTCGGCCCGCCGGGCGCGCGGCGCGGGGGGGGCGGCGCGGTCGGGGGCCGGATCCGGCCGGCGGGGTGGCGGCGGCGGCTCGATCCGGCTCGATCCGGCGACGGCCGCGGCGGGCGGGCGCGGCGGCGGCGGCGAGCCGGGCGGCGGCGCGGTGGGGCGGGCGGGGGGGCGGGGGCGCGCGCGTGTGTGTCCGTGTGAGTGAGTGTGAGTGTGAGAGAGAGACACTGTGAGTAGAGTGGGCCGGCCCACTCACACGTCTTCGCCGAGTGCCGCGCGGCTCGGGCACTCGGCGAAGATTTTTTTATTTTTTTTTATTTTTCGGAAATCCTTCGCCGAGTGCCGGGGATAAGGCACTCGGCGAAGAAGTTGGTGGGCCCACCGAGTCGGTTCGTCGGCCGAGTTTGTTTTTTTTTTTTTTTCGCCGAGTGTCAGGTGGCGGCGGCACTCGGCGAAGAGCCTTCTTCGCCGAGTGCCATGGTCCTGGCACTCGGCGAAGGCCTCTTCACCGAGTGCCTTCCTTGGCACTCGGCGAAGAAGGTTTTTTTTTTGGAATTTGGCTCCCAAATTTTTTGTGTCCAACTCCTATGGCCACATGTTCTCCGTGCCAAAGTTTGGGAAATTTTTTTTTTGAATTGCTATATTTGCACGATTTTCTCTGTTTAATTGCGTTTTTTCCGGAAAACGCAAATTTGAGCTAGCACGCGTGCACGAGTCTTCGAAAAAGTTGATTCGAAAAATGTTATTCATGTTATTGAGGGTACGAAAGGACCGAATCCAAGAAAGCCGGCGCGATCATTTGAACATCTCACGTGTGAAATGTGAACTTTCGGGTGCGCGTGCGCATCTATTAAATTATATAAAAATCAAACGGTGTCCGAAATTCACGAAACTTGACCGAGTGTCGTACTATGACACGTAGAGCCTACGCAAAAAATTTGAGACGATTCCGTGCACGTTTCGACGGACGGTGGTACAAACCACCGGAGTTCTCCACATGAAATCTTGATTTTTTGTACCACCGTCCAGGGGGTTTGTACTCCGGGGTTTGTACCACCGTCCGTCGAAACGTGCACGGAATCGTCTCAAATTTTTTGCGTAGGCTCTACGTGTCATAGTACGACACCTGGTCAAGTTTCGTGAATTTCGGACACCGTTTGATTTTTATATAATTTAATAGATGCGCACGCGCAACGAAAGTTCACATTTCACACGTGAGATGTTCAAATGATCGCGCCAGCTCTTGGATTCGGTCCTTTCGTACCCTCAATAACATGAATAACATTTTTCGAATCAACTTTTTCGAAGACTCGGTGCACGCGTTAGCTCAAATTTGCGTTTTCCGAAAAAAAAACGCAATTAAACAGAGAAAATCGTGCAAATATAGCAATTCAAAAAAAAAAAATTTCCCAAACTTTGGCACGGAGAACATGTGGCCATAGGAGTTGGACACAAAAAATTTGGGAGCCAAATTCCAAAAAAAAAACCTTCTTCGCCGAGTGCCAAGGAAGGCACTCGGAAGAGGCCTTCGCCGAGTGCCAGGACCATGGCACTCGGCGAAGAAGGCTCTTCGCCGAGTGCCGCCGCCTCCTGACACTCGGCGAAGAAAATTAAAAAAAAAACAAACTCCGTCGTCGGCCGAGGAACCGACCGGTGGGCCCCGTTAACATCTTCGCCGAGAGCCAGACGGAAGGCACTCGGCGAAGCCAACGGCAGCGGGCGCCGGAACGCCGCTAACGGCGCCTGGGCTTCGCCGAGTGCCTGGCACTCGGCGAAGATACCTCTTCGCCGAGTGTCTTTCTTCACCGAGTGCAGCACTCGGCGAAGAGGTCCTTCGCCGAGTGCTTTTCTTCACCGAGTGTCAGGCACTCGGCGAAGAGGACCTTCACCGAGTGTCGTCCTTCGCCGAGCGCGGCACTCGGTGAAGACCCTCTTCGCCGAGTGCCCGACATTTTGCACTCGGCGAAGGGTCTGGCACTCGGCGACGAGTCCGTTTCCAGTAGTGATAGTGTCCTCGTAGACACACACATGGGTGCCCTAAAAGAGCAACTTATTCTTCATATACTATATAGTAGTAGCAGTGTATGCAGTAGGAGTAAAACGCTCACTCTGCACGCATACACTTTAGGTACATACGACACACGCATACTTGAGTTATATGCTTAGACCGAGACTGAGCCAAAATAGTAGGTGCATATCACTTGGGGACGACGACGACCCGACAAGCCGACGGGGTTAGGGGTGCACACGCAAAGCTGCCAGGTAGGGTTTTGGCTTAGGATACCTGTCGTCAGGGCACTAATGCTAGCGCTCGACCCCAGCACAGGGACGTAAGCGGAAAAGACCCCCTGATTCCCATGCAGTCGAGCATTCTCCTGAAAGGCCTCGAGACTGTCGAAGCTTGCGGGACAGAAAGCTGCTGCTTGGGATGGAGGTGCAGGTGCCTGCTGGGCCAGAGCAGAAGCCGGGAGCATGATGAGCACCATTGCGAGGAGAAGGGGGAGCGCAGGGGACGCCATGGAGGACTTGGATGCCAACGCCATTGCTAGTGAGATCGATCGATCTGTGGATCGATGTGTGTGTTCTGGAGGATGATCTATCGTGTGTGCCTTCGATCAAGGGCCGGCGGGGATGGCAGGTATTTATAGGCAGCAGCTAGCTAGCAGCGCGCCGTCGCGGGCGTATTTGTCAAAGAGATTGCAAAAGTTTTCCATGCTGGCCGGGGCGTTCAAGACGACGCTAGTACATATGCATGTACTCTAGGGGTATGCATATTCTTACCCCTAAGTGCTAGACCTTGAAGATTTTGCTGTGCCTCCATGTAGATGGTACGACAAACAATCATACTCGAGGTAATTTCTTAATCCCTGTAGAGTCTAAACATTCCACAGCCTATATCAGTCTCTAGGTAGACGGTACCAAACCGTACATGGTCCCCGGGTCATAAATGCTTGATATCGTCGATTTATTTTCTGCTGTCACTACCGGAAACCCACGGTTTGCTGAGTGCCCGATGCACTCGGCAAACAACTTCTCGGCAAAGGGGACTTTGCCGTGAGCCATACCTCGGGCTCATGGAAACCCTCTACTGTGAGTGCTCGACAAACTTTTTACAAAAATAATAAAAAAGAAAAGAAATCCTACAGGCCGGTCAAGCACTATGGCCCCCACCAGCCGGCCGCCGTGGTTTTCCACCTTCAACACCAGGCCATCACCACCACTGGTATGCCACCACCACTCGGGCGTCGCCACCACCACCCGCATGCCACCACCAACGCCACAACCACCACCAGGTCGCCGACAACAGAGAGGAGGGAATCCCTCCACTCCTTCACTAGATCCATCGTCGTCGTCCTAGTAGATCCCGCCGCTGTCATGGCTGCACTAGGGAGGGAGGCCGCCGCACCCAGAGAAGAAGGCCGCACCTGTAGGAGGAGGCCGCGACAATGCGCCTAGAGGAAGAGGTCGCGCCTCATAGATCCGACCACCGTCGTCCTAGTAGATCCCGTCGTCGCCATCCTCGAGATGCGCCGTCGTTGTCCTCGTAGATCCTGCCGCCGCAGCTCACCCTGACGCTACTCCTCACCGCCGGTGAGGAGCGAGCGGAGGAGGGAGGGGAGGGGAGGAAGAGGAGGGGGATGGCGGCCTCGAGGGAGAGGAGGGAAGGCACGCAGTGGAGGAGATTAGAGGCAACGATGGAGGAGAAGAGAGGAGGCGGCGGAGCAGGGTGGAGGCAGCCCGCGGGCAGGTGGTGGAGGAGGTGAGGAGGGCGGCAGGGGCAGGAGTGTGCTAGTGGGGGTGGTAGTGAGGCAGGGAGGGTGGAACGGTAGGAGGGTCGTGGGTCTGATGGGCTGGCTTTGCCGTGATCCTAAAATCCGGCTCTCGGCAAAGTTATTTTTTTCAAAAATTCATTGAAGTGTATTTAATTAGCTAAATATATCAAAAAATACAAAAATATACAAAATTTTAACATGGAGTACCACATGTTGTATGTGAATAGTGAAAAAAGTATTGAATTCAAATTAAAATTTAAACATTACTTTGCCTGCAAACCTAGCTGTTTCTTCATAACTCTATGAAAGTTTCCAAGCATCTTGTGTGACAAAATGTGCGAAACTCACTCAATTTTTTACCACAGCCTCCTTGTACGATATAATGAGATATTGACAAATTCCATGATTTTTAGACTTTATTTGTGTTTTTAGAATTTAAAATCATTCGAACACACGTCTTTGATTGTGTTTGCTGGACAAAATGTTCGAAATTTTTTATTTTATGGCTAAGGTCTCAAATTTGGCTAAATAAAATGAATATCATTTTCCCACTCATTTTTATCTACTATTTGAATCACTTGCAGTTCAAATTTTCCTTAACTCAAAAAATTGTATGAACTACAATTAATTAGTTAAATATAGAAAACAAATACAAAAAATGTACCAAGTTTTAACATGGATTACTCACATGTAGTATGTGGAGAATAAAAAAGTTTAGAATATAGAAGATAAATATAGCTATGAATTGCTTCACAAGTGTCCCGTCTCATATTTAAATTGAAAATTTTGAAAAACTTTCTCACAAAGAGTTGTAGATATTTTCATGATGTATAATTTTGATATAATGTCTTTCTTCATCAAAAGTTGTATGAAAAAGCTATTAAAATATTTTGATGTGGGAAGAGTTTTTTTGCCGTCAACCGAAAAACACACGGCAAATTTCATTTTACCGTGAGCCTCACTTCAAACTCACGGCAAATAGCTATTTTGCCGTGATATTGTGAGCCAACCTTCAAGCTCACGGCAAATAGCTATATTTTGTCGCGAACCTGACTTTTGCCGTGAGTTTTCATCATGGCCGCGACAAAAAGTAGGGCTCACGTCATTTTCAGGTTTTCCCATAGTGTCTGATCATAAATGCATAATTGTGATAAGAGAGAATAGCAGTTTTAATAAACCTGTATACGGAGCTAGTTATCCTATACCATCGTACATGTGACCTATATATCCATTAGTATTTTTTAACGCGAACTCTGTTAGTATTAGGTATTTTTGCACCCAAATCTAATGGATGCATTTGTACAGGGTGAGAAGGGAGACCCCCGACGCACCTCCTGTGAGGGCACATTAGTACCGGGCGAGCATGCGGCCTCCCCGGTGTGGGCACAGCCGGACGCGGCAGCGGTAGGCGGCCAAACTCCCTAGCGCGGGCATGTTCGGGAACGTCATAGGATGGAGTTGGGATTGTGTTGAGGAATCGATTTTTCCTGTGAATGTGAGATTGATTATTTTGACCATGAGACTGTGAGATATGTATTCTTGTGATTATTATGAGATTGTTGTTGTGATTGAGAGATTGTGAGATGTTTCTTGTGATTATTGTGAGATTGTTGTTGTGATTAAGAGATTGTGAGATGTATATTCTTGTAATTTTTGTAAGTTTGCAATTGAAATTGTGTGATTGGAAGTTATTTCACGAATTGCAAGCTTGTGATTCTTGTATGGGTTTGTTGATTAATGATGAGATGAAAAAAGAAAGGGAAAATAAAAGAAAAGAAGAAAAGAAAATAAAATAGAAAAGGAAAAGGGAAAGAAGAAGTGCATTGTTGGGATGCATATTTGTACCCGGTAAAATACTCGGTATTAATGCCCCCTCACATTAGTACTGACGGGACTATACCTTTCTTTAGTAGTGATTACGGGGTCAAACTGAACGATTAACAACCAAGCATGGTGAATTACTACTGTTTTTTTTCTGAAAATCTTGTTTCCTTGGCTCTTTATACTTGGCGGATTTTGCTTGGCGGCACACTGTCAAGAAAAATTACCTTAGCAATATACCTACATGCCTTGGCGGTTTTTGGTCTTCAAGGTAAAAAACTGTTTGGTGTAGGGCGGCCGGGTTCGGGTCGGCAGAGTCAGATGCCAAGCCCGAGCTCCAGTCGTGGCAAGATGTGTGCAACACATTTTTTATTTACAAGAGTAGAATTACAACGATGCAGAGTGATGGAGATGTGCTTTTAGTACCGATGAAAGGTTTCACCTAGTATTGGTGAGTGTTCGTTTGTACCGGGTAAAGCCTACACCCGGTACCGACCGATGGTGGAGGGAAGCCCTTTAATTAATGTGTGTATTTTAGTACCGGGTCTCACCCCCACGGGGTGCTAATGAGGTACTCCCTCCGGTTTGGTAAATGAAGTCGTTTTGGACATGATTTGAGTCAAACATTGGGAATATAAATCATGAATAACTTTTAAGTCATTGAGTTTGGACATGCGAAAACTACATGAATAGATTTGTCTTGCAAAATACTTTCGTAAAAGTATACATATGTTAGTTTTTAACAAATATTTTTATAAAAAGAAGAAGTCAAAGTTGTACTTTGGAGACCGTGTCGCTGTCCTAAACGACTTCATTTACCAAACCGGAGGGAGTATCATGAATATGCCTAGGGAACTAGCCGTTTGACCCGGTAGTAATGCTAGCATTAGTAACGTGGGGCACCATGTGGGGCACCATAACCGATATTGATGCTTTTCGAGCCCAAGAAAGAAAGGTCGTCGTTTCTCCAGTAACTAGGTGATACCCCGCGCGTTGCTGCGGGAATATTTTTAACGAAATTTCAAAGTGAAATTTGAAAATAGAAACACTAAGAAGGTCACACAATATTTTTTGAAACTTGTAAGTAGAAACAATTGAAATCGATTGGACATGCAGTAGACATATAAAAAATATTTGACTATATTTGATATGGAGAACAGTAAATGCACCGTTCCCTTTTCATACAATCTTGGAGACAGAAAGGTAGTACTGAAATTGACGTTGGCCCTTAATTTCATATTTGGATTCTGTTCATTGATACACCAAGTAGATCTAAAAAATAAGGCAGCCTGGTACACCGACGGAGCAGCTACTTCTCCATACATTGAAACAAAGCATTTTTATTGAGTAACATCTGGGGAACCAATTAGATTGATGAGATCATGAGAGATTGCTGGAAGTAACAAATGTGTCAGGTTTCTTCATATCAGATTCATTAGTTTGGCAGAAATGTGCACTAACTGCAATACGCAAAGTAACCCATAACACTTTAATATTACAAATCAAAATACAATGTACTGCAGTGTTAGATTAGCTTACACAATATGCTATTGCCGACATGAAGATGAGCGCCACAACAGCAGTGAGCGAGACGGCCACCCACGGTGAAGGGAAGAAGTGCGGCACGAACCCGCTGCACCAGCGGCTCACGCGTCGTGCCCTGTGCCGCCGCAGTGTACTCATGGATGTGGGAGCACACAACAACACTCACCAGTGTCATCACATCCACCAGGTTCGCCTGGTGGTGCCAGAACCACATGTCTAGGTTGCCGCAGCCCGTCGACGGTGACACTTGCCGGTAACTACACCACGGACAACCGGAGCTCCATGGTGCAGGAAACAGCCGCTCCAACTCCTTGATCTTGAGAGGCTTCCTGGGGACTGGACGGCTAGGTACTACACTTGACGGCGACGAAGGCAGTCCCCTGGACTGGACGGTGAGAGCATGGCCATCCCGAACGTCTGGAGGGAGCCAAACGCCTGCACTTATGAATGGCGAGGGTGGAGCCTCCCTGGGAGTTGAGGGGTGCTCAATTAAAAAAAGAGAAGGCTTTTCAGCTGCCATCCTTAGTGAGTCACTTGACCTTGCCGTAGTGCTAACTCTTGATCTGCCTTGCCAACTAAGAAAGAGAGAAGGTCAGGTGCGGGGTTAGGTGGGGGATGACGTGGATGGCTGAGAGGCTAGAGAATGTTACCAAAAACAAAGTTTTGTATGATGATGCTCTAGACATCTAATAAACTATATGTTTTCACCTGGGGGATAAGGTTAGGGTCATCACAATGCCTCCAACAAGGAAACCAACATCTCAGGATGTCACCATTGTGTGCATCATCATCTCAAATGTTGCATAAGGTTTTCACCTAAGACCCATAAACCCATCCCTCATACCTAACACCATACCACGGCCAGTGGGGAATAGAGCTGGAGAAGAATCAATTAATCAAGAGTAGCCATGTGGGGGATGAGGGAATTGCATCATAAACTGGAGGGGCCCCTAAAACTCTCACCACCATAGCAACCAAGAGGCACGATGGTCCCATCGATGAAGATGGGTACCGGCTACGGGCATCTACATGACCAAACGACGGGGCAATGGGAAGCAGCCAGGGGGGTCAAGGGCACTCCAACACAACACAGGTAGTGCAAAGAAGTAGCTGCGACGACTGTTGCAATAGCTCTCGAGTCCCGCAGGGCACTCCGGCACAGGGCGGGGGGATGAGGTGGGGGAGGAAATTAGGGTTCAAAGGTAGGATCTGATGGGTAATATTATTTGCACAAATTTCAAACACCGGAAGTTAGTCTGGTTAATTAATTTTTTTCCTATTCAATAATTCATTCGGTCTTCCAACAATGGCCGTTCGACAGGTCCAATACTAATGTGGAGGCCACATCCTAAAAAAAAGAGAGAGGCCTAGTCGCTGCCAATTTGGGTTTCTCTGAGAGCGATGGCCACCGTCAGGCATGGCCATCCGTAGAGTGGCGGCTTCCGGCTTGGTGCCCCAAAGGCACACCAAGCAGAACCGCTCCCTTTGCTTTGGTTCCTCACTTGTCAGGTTGCAAGTCGATCAAAAAAACTATCTGAATGGTAATGGTATGGAGCCATCAGGCACGTACGGAACTTATTTCACTTCACAACAGGTTAGTGTCTGTCCCTAGAAAACCACAAGTTCAGAGCTCCCATCACTATGAAAAACTACAGAAGCAAATAGAATGTGCAGAGCCTAAAGTCTAACCACAAATATCAGACGCATCAACGATGTCAGAAGGCTGCCGAATTAAGCAAATGCTATATATGCTCAGTCAGGGATCGGCTCAAGGTTTCGAGTCAGGATGCCGGCGTGCGTGAGGAGAGCCCAGATGTGCGTCAGGAACTCCCCACCTCGTGCAAGGCGCTCCATGTGAGCTGCAGCGTTGTCCGACGGCGCGACATAGAGGATGGTCTCTACCCAGAACTCAGCCATCAGCTTCCAGCGCAGGGATCGGAGCCTTCTCGTATGGTCTCTAGCTTTACCCCAAGCTTGAGCCTTTTGGTGAAGATGGTGCCTGCATCTCCGGAACCAGTGAGGACGACTTTCCGCAATTGATCTCTTTTTCGCGTCTCAGATCCCAAAGTTTCTCTGGCTTCATACATGGCATGGTCGAAGATGAACTTTGTCTCTACCGAATTCCCTGGGAGCAGTTCTGGTGCCTCGGACATCAGGTACGCGCGGTAGTCTGACAATTTGGTGGCGACTTCACGGTGCTGATAGCTTAGACTCTGCCTGCTTCCCTTTGCATCGTCAGGCAATGCGATTATCAGGTAATCGGTGGCAATGTGCCAGATGAACATCTTCTCTGCTTGAGTCTCATTCTGCAATGTCCATGACAACCTACCGTCGGTAGACACCATTTCTCTGCAATGAAGCTTTCCCCGTTGGTTAGAGGATGGCCATCAGTGTTTGATTTCAGAATGGAAACAATTTGAGGCTTCAGCATCTCAGGTAGCTCGACAAAATGCAGGCCTTTGCTTGTAGTCAGATTCCCCCAAGCTCGACGGAGATGCTCGGTGGTGACAGAGAATACTAACAAGGGCTGAAGTTCAGTTTCAAAGGAAAAGGCCCTGCTGCGCCTCAAGAACTGAGAACTTTCGATGACCGAGTACTGGCCCAAGCTGTTGTGCCAGTAGCCGAAGAACAACGGGCGCTTGCCAAGAAACCCGAATTATTTCCGGAGCGCAAATGGGAGGAACCTGTTGGTGTTTTTGCTGTCAGTCTGCAGCAGGCAAGTGATACCATGGCCCAATCTGATCCCAGGTACATTACGGTGTGCCATGCTTCCACCGCAACGAACACTCCAAGAACTAGTACTGTGACAATGATATCGACCGTTCTTGTTGTCGACTCGGCCATCGGGATATTTTTCAGTAGAGGATCTGATTTCAGCAGCACGATTATTCCAAGCACGAATGTGAGGATGATCTTCGGAACCGCGGTGAAGAAGAAAGTCGTCTCCACCTCGAAGATGCAGGATTGCTTGGTGTAGAAGAAATCGTAGAGGAATCCCAGCTCTACCTCGATAACCCTGAACACTTCAGTGTGCTCGTCGGCGTTGTCCTCCGACAGCAACCCGTCGAGGACGAACCGCCGTGTCTCCGCAAGGCCGGCCTCGGCGCAATCCAACCCGAAGAATCGTCGTTTCAGAAGGTGTGACAGGGAGTAGGAGAGGCAGGCGCCTCTGATCCGCGAACTCCCGCCGGCATGGGAGGGGAAGGTGGCTTCTTCCCTGTCGCAGAGCTCCCAGACCATGTCCACGGTGATGACGCCATCCTTGGGCAGCTCACACCAGTAGGCGGAGGAGCCAGAGCTGGAGCGTCTTCCACCTCGGGCTACTCTGTGGCCAGGCCAGCGTACCAGGTACTTACCGCCGGCGTTCATGGTGGCGACGTGGTCCTTCATGTGGTCGGCGACCGCCTTGCTCGGGCCGGGGTCGCAGGCGGCCCAGCTGGCCCGGACCCCGAACGCGTGGGAGGAGGCGACGGTGCCCGCGAGGAGCGCGAAGGGGGCGGCGACGGCGACGGAGGAGGAGGTGAGGTGTCGGCACAACGTGGTGAAGAAGAGGTAGCACTGGATGTACACGAAGAGGCGCCGCGTCCACCGGCCGTTGTCGGCGACGTCGTGGGCAGTGGGGGAGTTGGCGCCGCCGACAATGAGGAGGAGGGAGAGCGCCCACACTGGTACAGCGGGGCCTTCGCTGGGGAGGCTTGCATCAGGCCGAGGGCGTAGGCGGTGAGAGCGGGGAGGAGCGTGTGTGACAGCCACAGCGCCCCGTGGAGGAGCGCGCTGCGGCTGCGGCGCCGGGCAGAGCCGAACACGAGCTCGAAGAGCTGGAGCACCGCCGCGGCTGCCGTGGATCCCAGGACCAGCATTTCCGGCTGCTTTCTTGATCGATCTGCAAACAAGGAGCTTGATTTTGGGGAACTGAGCTGGGATTGGGAGTAATTTCTTGAGGCATTGCCGAGGTGTTTCTTCAGACAGAGTATAAAAAAAGTCTTTTTTTAAAGAAAAATCAGAGTCCAAACTTGAGGTGAATTTGTGATGAAATTGACCAGACAGCGTTTCTGTGAAGAAAGAGAGAAGACACAGAAGTGGAAAGCGTTCACATAGGCTGAGTTGTGTGCTGGTGAAATGCATCTGTTATACGCTTTCTACTTTTCCCAGTCTCCATGATGTAACTTTTGATTTCACATTATTTTTTTTTGTCTTAACAAATACTCACTACATACAAAAAGCAAGTCCAAGGAGCAAACTTATGTTTTTATTAAGATTTGAAATTTGTCTCGCAAAATATGTCACCTTTACAAATTACAAACAATATATTTTGTGAAACAAACTATAATCCTAACGATTATTATTTTATGAAAGCTTTTTCAAGATGTAATTGATGAAAGTTCTAAGCATTTAAAAATTTTTATCAAGATTGTGGACACTGGACAGTTTACATGATGTCAAAGAAGGAACAGATGAGTATTATGCATGAACCGAACTGCAGCTACTGATTTGAGTGGACGATAGCCCAGCTGAGCATTCCTGTTCACATGCACATGCGCGATGCCGGAATGGTGCCTGCCACAGCGAGAGGGTGCAGATGGTGCCAGGAGCCACAAAGGTGATACACTGATGGCCATGATGTAAGGGACGACATAGTAGTTCTGAAATATGCCTTACAGCGCTAGTACAAGTTAATTTTCAAGCAACTTGAATTTCCACTTAGTGACGATCATTCGTTGAGAAGTGTTTCGCCATTTGCATATGTAGTATCCAACACAGCATGACTAGAAAAAAGCACACATAGTTGTTTGTGGTTTAGCTGCTTATTTTTTCATCACCATAAAGGAACTATAAGAGTTCATGTCAACAGAAGTATCAAACTACTAGATCTTAATTTCCTACTACTGCCACTGCTTCTACTCTCTAATCACAGCTAACAATATGGAAGGCAGGAACCTGAAGCCCTGCAGGAGTGCAGGTGCATATTCTTTTAGGATTCCTATCAACTTGAATCTTTTCGGTTTGTGAGGATTTGAGCATTGCTGGAGTGCCTTAATGTGAAAAGCCACAAGGGTGCACTGAATAGATGGGGAAAGGGTGATATCGAGCATTGAGCGACAAGTGGCATCATCCATAGTCTGGCACATCTATGTGACCTACAGAGCGAGCAATTATACTTTTACTAAGATAAATATGCAGTATAGTTACCTCAAACTATCAAACTATCAAAGGACTCCAGCACATTCAGAAAATGCCACACATTCAGTCAGATTATCTTAACCAAGGCAGCACTGCAAGCATATTGTGTACGAGGTGACGTGAGGTCAAGAAGGTTTTCTGCATCTTGTCAGCATTTATTTCGTATTATGTGAATTGTTCGAAGTGTATATTCACTGCTAATTCAAACATCAGATAGTTCCCTTATCAAATTAAAAACCTCAGATAGTTCATCAACAGGAAGTGACTTTTTTTGCTAGTAGAATGAACTATATAATTTCAGTGCATATATCAGCACACATGTGGAGAGTATGGCATAATAACATGAAGTGATTGTAAACATGTGAAAGTGTGAAACACAACACACCGTGATCTTCAATCAATATATGTCAAGAGCCTCAATGCCCAAGGAGCTGTTCGTTTGGCTTATCGGCCACCGAACCAATAGTACTTTTCTCTCACAACAAACCACGCCACCAACAGAATCGGCCACGATGCCTTCTTCTCTCGTAACAAACCAGACTAGGCCATCGCCTACCAACAACCGAACAGTCCGCAAGACGGCAGCACCGCGGCTCTGAGCTCGTAGCTAGAGTGTGAAACTCAAGTCTGGATTACATCCAAGCTAAATAGGCCAGCAGCCAACCAACTGCTAACCAATTCTGCTCAAAACAGGGGAAAATATCTATCCTATCTTCTGATCCTTAGCCACTTTCGACGTTCTGTTGTTGGGCGCCGGCGCCCGCTGTAATGGCGGCCCCACATGACAATATTTTAGCCCAATCTGAGTATATAGCAATCATGCAAAAGGGAGAGACAAATACAGCAAAAATATAAGGACTCTACTCCTGAACCTTCAGCATCGTTATGCTGCTGCACAAACTCCGGATAACTTGTAACACCCTAAAAATCCATCACCAAAACAATGTAAGCAACATGGTGTTTAGATTTTATTTTCTAAGGATTAATAAATTATTAAATAAATTTGGTCTCTAAATATTTTAATATCATTTTAATAATTTTAGAAGTAATAAGTGCTTGTGCATCATAATTAGAATGCATGGTTTTTTGTTTGTTTGGTGTGAAGTTTTAAAAGTTTTTAAACTGATTTGAAAATTTTGGAAAAGAGTTTAAATCTTGAAAAGTTTTGAAGGAGTTTAAAGTTTGAAAAGGAGTTTAAATTTCAAAAGTTTGAAAGTTGAAAAATGTTTGAAAAAAGAGAAAAACTCTCCGAACCCTCTCTCTCCCTCCCTTTCCTTTTTCAGCCCGAGGCCCATCTCCTTCCCCTCCTCCCCTTTCAGTTTCAGCCCGGCCCGTTTTCTTTTTCTTTTTTTTCCCTTTCCACGGCAGCCCCCACCTTTTCCTACCTCCGGTCTCCTTTTGGCCCATCGCCGTGCGGCCCAGCAACCCGCGCGGCCTGCTCCACCTTTCTCCCCTCCTCTCTCTCTCGGCTAGCCCGGCCCCACATGTCGGCCCTTTCCCCTACCTCCGGCCCCTCCCCCCGCACCGCAACGAGCCGCGCCCGTCGGCCGCCTCCCCGCGTCCCCCCCCCCGCGGCTCCCCTCCTTGAATCGCCACCGTTAAGGTGCAATTAAGCCTCGGTGCTTCACTTCCCCCCCCCCCATTACTCCTTCGGTTTCCTCTCCATTCAAGCCTCTCCCTTGAATGCAATCAAGACCCTCCGCCCGCCATGGCCATTGATGGCCATCACTTCGGCCGTCGTCCCTCCTCCCCTCCTTGCCCTATAACAAGACACCCGAGAGCCCCCTGCGAACCGCCCTTTTCACTCACCCGAGCCTCCCACACCCTCTCCCCACCTCCACGAGCGCCGGCCACCCATGAAGCCCGGCCGCCGCCATCGCTTCGATCTCCGCCACCGCCGCTTCTCCATGGCCCTCTTGTGCGACCGGAGCATCATAGCAAGGTGAGAAACCTCATACCCTTTTTACTCGCGCAAACCGAGCCGTAGCACCGGCATCCCGCACGCCACCTTTGGCCGCGCCGCCCACTTGTGGTGCGCGCCGCCATGGCCGCCGTAGCCACCTCCCCGACCACCTAGATAGGTTCGCTGTCCTCCCAGCTCCGCGTAGAACCTGTCCGCCTCCCAATCTGTGGCCCCTAGCCCGAAATCGAGCGAACGCCGGCGAGACTCCGGCGAGCCGCCGCCGCCTCCGCCGAGCACCGCCGCCCGCCGCTCACGGAGCCACCCCATCCGTCCATCGCCGAACCGACGCCCCGCATTAGATCGGGGTTATCCCCAATGGCCCTGGTCCATGTGGACCAGTGGACCGAGTCCACCACCCGGTCCACGGTCGCGCCCGCCATCCGATCTAGATCTGACGGCCCAGATCAACTCGTGAACCCAAGTCAATCCCAACCATAACGGTCAACCGAGGCGGTTTTGCTAAAAAGCCCCTGGCTTTTCTATTATCATAACCACACCCTCCCACCTATAAAGACCATCACAAAGAGGCCCTATTTTTATTGTTTAAGCCCTTGACTTTTTTGGAAATCCCACCTGAGATCCTAGACTTGATCTTTTGCGCTATAGACCTTCGGTTTATATGCATAATTATGTTTAGGTCCCCGGTTTCTTGTAGTTAAGCCCCTAGAGCCCCGTATATTCACAAAAAAAGCCCCCGAATCTTTTGTTAGACATATCTTTCTGTCTTTTATCCGTTTCAAGCGTTCTTGGTGTCCACGCGACCGTCTTTTCAAGCCCGTCGGTTTTAGAACCTTGTTTAGTCCATAGATCTAGCATTTTAGCTCTGTTTAACCTCGTTCTTGTTGCGTTATGATCATATAAACTCAAAGTACGTGTTAGGAGCAATGATGTACATGTTCTATGTTTTATATTTTATTTAAATATTAAACATGATTAAATCCTATTACACATGGTTTTCTAATTAAAATCTAATTAGAGTTCAACACGTGTTTTCATAAGAAAGTTAATATGATTAAAATTAAATGAACATTTCTTTTAATTAAAAGTTAATTAGATGTATACCTCAGTTTTATAATCAAACTTAATTTAATTAATGATTATGCAATTTTCTTTCTACTAAAATGTAACATAGGCTATATCCCGAGTTTTCTTAATTAAATGTTAATTTGATTAAAAGAATATAAATGTGTTTTTAAATTATAATTTGATTAGAATAACTCAAAATATAAACATAAACGCCTAGATGCTTTTACATGCTTCTTTTAAAATTAAATATTTAATTTGCATAAATCATACTTGAATATTTATAAGTAAAATTGGACTAGGCCTACATCGTATTTTAAATACAAATATAACTTGCTTAATTATAAATAGGGTATTTCTCTGCAAATAACCTATACACATGATTTTACTTAATTAAAAGATACCAAACACGTAACTAGCTCTTGTATGTGATCATCCAAATCTCCAGGATAGTTCGAGTGTTCCTTGTGTTCGCTTTCTTAGAGCCAAACCTTGTTTTCCCTTTATGCTTTTCATGCTTGGTGTATTGTTTTGTTTATTGAATGTATTTTTGTGTCCTCGTAGACATCGTGCCGCTTTCAAACAAGCGACCGGTTGAAGTAGATCAAGAGCAAGTGTTTGAAGAAGAAGACCTTAGTGTTTAAGCAAGGAAGGCAAGTGGTCTTCTCCCCCGCATGATTCTATTTTATCCTATGTAATTGCATGACAACTAAGTTTATATTTATTATGTTATTGCATTAAATTGATGGGAACACCCTTTTTAAGGACTTGCCTAGACTTTTACCCACAATCCTTGGATCAACCCCGGTTAATAAATGTTTTTGGGTAGAATATGCTAGTTGCTCAACTTGGGTTGGATAAAAATAGTTTTCCAAGATAAATGCTTATATGTTTTATGACAATGATGCTTTTGGTAAGACAAGATCATGTGATTTAATCGGAACATGGAGAACCACCCAAGAAAACATGCGCAACCACGGTGTTACATGGCTCGACCTTAGCCAATTAATTAGGTGTGCAATTGATCCGATGGCCCTTTTCCGAAAGGAGCAGAGGGGGATCCGGGGTTGCGGGGGTATAGCCCGGTCCTTTTGGGGTAGCAACCTTTGCTAAGGTGCCGACCACTAGGGAGGGTTATGGTCCGCCCGATCCGTAACTATGCGGGTCGTTAGTCTTTTGTATACCTTTGTAAAGGCTTAGTAGCGTCCCTATGCAATCACACCTCGGAGAGTGTGGTATGATGCCCGATCGGCATCGCATGGTTGGGTTCAAAGTTCTTCGGAACTTTTACGCGAGCCGTGGGTAAAGTGTGCAAACCTCTCAGAGTGTAAACGATCGATCGGCCGTGCTCACGGTCATGAGCGGCTTGGACCCTCACATGATTAATAAACTTAAAGATGAGAATAAATCGTGGTTTGATGAGCTTTGGGTTGTTTTACTTAAAAGTTTATTAAGTGGGTTGGTATATACTTACATCTAGTAACTAGGCGTTCTTTAAATAAAAGTTTGACCAACATTAAAATGCTAACCGCCGCAAAACCATAGCCTATCCTTGGTAGCATTGCATCTTCCCCCACTTGTTGAGTACCAACCATAAGTGTACTCGTGCCCCTTTGCGACTGACCGTGTCGTAAGAGAACAATGGTGAAGAGTTCTACATCGACTTTGAGGAGTTCTGAGGCATGCGTCTCCCCCAGTCAAGTGCCTGTGGAAGCGAGGAAGGCGAAGACTCGACGTGTAGTTATCGTTTTCCGATGTTAAAGACCTTCGTGTCTTCCGAATGAGTGTAGTAAGTTGTTAAACCCCTTGTTACGTTTTTTACCGTCTATGATATTACACTCGTTTCGTCTATCATATGTGTGGAACTAGATCCCGGCACACATATGAGATGCATCCGGTTTCCCTCCGAAATCGGGTGTGACATAACTATTCTTCAAAACACTAGTATTCTTCCCAAAATTTAGTTAATTTGAACCGAGGAACCAAGTTGAGAAGTACCTTGGTTCGTGTGTGATGAGTGATTGACCGGATGGTTTGAAGCTTTGTGTGTGTAGTGTTGAGTTGTGTTGTGTGTGTTTTATTTTGTGTATTTACCTTATTGTTTATGTGGTGTGTTGTCAATGCACTCGTGAGGAGTGGTTGACAACGTTGTGTGGACCGACTCTTGGCCTAGTATTGCGGTGTTGGTTGCGGCTTGGTTTGCGTTGGTGCGGGTGAAGAACAAAGGCGCGAAAGGTCTTAGCCTTGCGGGGCCTCCGAGGAGTGGAGAGACAAGTAGGCTTGGTTCGAGGGACCCGGTGGCCGACGGGATCAAGTGCGAGCCGCATGGTGCAAGAAGAGCAAGATGAAGTCGTGGACATGGAGCCGGTGCATCGGTGGTGGCCAAGTCAAGGAACGAGGCAAGACCGCGGGTAGACCGTCCGGCGCCGGGAGGTGAAAGGCTTGGCGGGCTCGACGCTTGGCGTGGTGAGGCCGGCCGTGTACGCGGGGTTTGGTGGTTTGGCCACAAAACCATCGGAGGAGGGTTTCTCGGTTTGGGCCTCAAAACCGAGCCCGAGGGCCTCGGCGTGACGGAGACGGTATCCGGCGGGTGCGTCGGGAAGCTTCGAGGCGGGCGACACGCGGCATGATCGAGGTGCTTGCGTCGGGAGGACGTGAAGGCCTGATGGATGCGCGGCCGTCCGATGGTGAACTTCATGTGTTGACCAAAATGCCCCTGTGAGGGCTTGTGTTGTACTCCTAGTGTAGGGGCACTTCGGTCTTTTCCGGAGGGCCTATATATAGGAGGAGGGGGCTGAATTTTCAGCCAACTCTTGGGCTAGAGGTGGCGGTACTCTTTCATTTTGGAGTGCTTTGGGAGAGAGGGAGAGAGGGGAGAGTGGCTCTTTGATTGGAGCTTTTTGCCATCTTAGATTTGATTTCTAGGAGTGGCTTGTAATCATTTGGACAAGATATTCATAGCGATTTCATCCTCTAAATCTTGTGCCAATCTTTCTATTCCCGAGTTTCTTTTATTGCTTTTTCGGAGCTCTTTTTGTGCTATTTTCGTGCTTGGCTCGATTCGTTGTTTCTAGGACGTTTGGCTCCGGGATTTCTTTGAGGGGATCATGGATGGATGCCTTGCGCACCTTTGGTGATGATCTTGACCCCTCAAACGCTGGGAATCGGGCTCAATTTGGTGAGAATTGGATGAACTCGGGTTTGTGATTTGAGTGCACGAGATTTGCAATTCCGAGCTGATTGGATTGGTTTAGGGTTCCAAGATTTTGGGCATAGCTTCACGTAGTGACGCTTATTATCTACCCAAAATTTGGGGTCAATCCGTCCAACGGTTTAGGAGATCCATCGATTGGAAGTTTGAGGTTGTTTCTCGTGTTCCTCGAGCCGTGGCGATTCGCACCTGGTGGACCGTCCGCGAGGTCACCGTGGACCGTCCGCGAGGTAGCCGCGGGACCGTCCGCGAGGTGCCCTCGAGCGAGCTCTACCGTTCTTCGTGTTCTTGCGGATTCTTGAGCGCCTCTCTTTCGATCCATTTTGTCGGTGGGTTTTTGGTGCATGAAGTTTGCGGATGATTGTGAGTGTGATTGTGGAGACTTGCATAGGAGAAACATAGATTTGTGTGATGCCTTGCGTAGGAAGAATGAGAAGATGAAATGCTCTCTTACTAGGTTGAAATGTGGTATGGCTCATTGGAGGTCTCGTGCTTTGAATTCTTGCACTTCTTGTAACACCATGCATGCTAAAAATGATGCTTTGATTGCTTCCATTGCATGCTTGAAATCTGAAATCAAGGTGTTAAATTTCAAAGCTTCTTTGCCTTGCAAATCTTGCGATGCCTTGTGTGCTGAAAATGAGAAATTAAAATATAAAGTTAGTTGGCGCAAAATGCATGTTGAAGCTTTTAGAAGAGCATGCGACAATCTTGATTTTGAGAATGATGAATTGAGATCATCTCTTGCTAACTTGCAATCTGAAATTGACTTGTTGAAATCCAATGCTTCTATGCCTTGCAACTCTTGTGTTGTTTTGAATGATGAACTTGATATGGCTAGGAGTAAGATTGCTTTGTTAGAGTCAAGTGCTTCTCTACCATGTGTTTCTTGTGAGTCTTTGCTTGCTGAAATTAATGAACTAAAATTGACTCACACCACATGTGTAGATGAACTTGAGCATGCTAGGGCTGAAATTTGTGATATGAAATCCATGCCTTGTAGCAAGTGTTCTTTGTTGCTCGGTTGAGGATGCTTGCCATACTTCTTGCAATGATGATAATGCTTTGCGAGATGTAAATGATGTTGCTTGTTCATGTGATTTCGTTTGCACCTCATGCATTGATTTGGAAAGTGAAATTTTGGCTTTGAAAAAGATGCGCGAGGATATGAGCGCTAAGTTGGTTGAGCATGATGAGATGAGTGCCAACCTTGAGAAAGAAAATGAACTCTTGCGTACCACATATGCTAAATGCATTGAAGAAGAAATCAATAACTTGAGAAATATGACATGTGGTACTTGTGAGCGCCTCAAGTCTCAAAATGAGGTTTTGCGCACAAGGTGCAAGAGTCTTTGTGCCAAGGGTTTGGATTCTCACTTCTCTTGTCACTCCGATGTTGATGCTTCTAAATTTGCTTCTTCTAAACCGGAGTCGACTTCTTCTCTTGAGTGTGAGTCTTTGGATGCTAATAAGTGTGCTAGTGCTTTGGATAGCTCTCCCATAGCTACTCCTAAGCTTGTTGCTTCTTCCGGTGTTGCCCAAGGTGATTTGAATGGAAAGGGTGCCTCCCACATATTTGGAACTCATACTCCCAAGCCGAGGTTCCAATGCACCTTTTGCAAGAAGGATGGGCATACCGTTGAGTTTTGCTTTCGCCGTGTCAAGCACGAGCGACGTGTGCGTGCCAAAGCTTTTAAGAAACCACGTAGCCTTTCTCATGGCACGTGTGATTCTAATGTGGGCACCAAGTTGGATGTTGGGGTTGATGCTTCATGCTCTAAGTCCCAAGGGACTTCCCACTTACAAGAGAATGGTGATTCATCCACTCGACCGTGCCTCTCGATAGGCCTTTGTACCATTGCTCTCACCGTGGGAAGGATGGGCATCAAGAGAGCTTTTGCTACCGCCGGCAAGGAGAATACGGCGAGGAGGTGCCTCTAGGCCTTTGGTTGTTCATAGCCTTTCTCATGGCATGAACACTTGTGAGCCTAAAAAGGCGCGATTTGTGGATGGGTCTTATGACACTCTTTCTAGTGAGTTAGGGCATGCTCGTGGACATGCTTCTAGTGTTTCTTGTGTTGGTCCGCGACATGCTTCCCTTGGTGCTTGTGTTGGTTCTTCTCCTACGACCCCGAAGGATCTTTGCCTTTTTGCTTGTGGTAGCACTCGACTTTCCTCGCGAGTGACTTCTTTGAGGCATGGTTCCAAGGGTGTTCGAAAGACTTTTCATTCCAACCGGCATTTGCATCATGCTAACCCACATGATAGTTTGTGTGCACCACTTACCCGTGTGACCAAATCTTGGATTCCCAAGTACGTGCTTACTAACCCTTTGGGATCCAAGGCTCGGTCTTTCTTGTCTACTTGTGTGTAGGTATGGAGACGCGGTTGGAGAACATGAGCTCAATGGAGACATGATGGTTCTCCACACCGTTTTGGATGGCTCTTGAAAGCCTTTGTACACATGTATAGTGAGTTTTCTTTTCCCCTTGTACTCTCTTGTATATACTTGTGTCTTGCTTGTGTGAAAACCATGGTAGGCTAGCCACCTTGTTCATGATAGCTTTGTGATCTTGAATATCTATCTTGCTATCTTTGTATGATTTTATGGTGGGTGATATTTATGAACATCATGTCATGCTTTATGGTTGATTGCTCGGTTATGTCATGTTGTTCATCCATATCTTTTTTGTCTAGCTCAATGGTACCTTTCTTGTTAGCATGTTTATCCCCCATATCTATCTTGTCATGCTAGCTTTGTAATATATGTTGGTGGATGATCCATGTGATCTTGTATCATGCCTTTGTTTAGTTCTTGTATATTGTTTGGCATGTTACTCTTTGGTATCATTTTGGTTTATTGTTGTACCTTGTTGACATACTTGCTTGCCCATGCTTATTCATATTTGTGGAATCATGTTACAATGCTCTATTTATGTTAATTGATATTATCAATGCATTGTGTAGCATGTTGTGAGCTTTCCTTGGAGTTTTGGGCTTGCCTTGTCTTCGAGTTGTGTTGTTGTTCCTCTTTTCGTTGGTTTTAGAGTTTTTCCTTGCTCTTCCTTTTCCTAGCTTTTGCTTTGTTAGTTGCCCTTGGTTGAGGGGGAGCTTGGCTTCTTTTGATAGGGAATTTGATTCCAAGAAGGATTGTGGCTTTTTGGGCAGTCTTTGTGATCCTCCAATTGATATTCCTTCTACGGTATTCAATTGGGATCTTTGCGGTTTTGCAATTGGTACTTTTTCTATGGTACTCAATTGGGACCTTTGGTGGCTCTTCTCTCGCTTGGAGCGATTCTTGGTTGGTGTGTTCCCTCGTGAGCTTTATTGGTGTTAAGTCAAGTTCCTTGTCTCCCTATGCATTCCGCATTGCATTTGTATCATATATCATGATGTATAGACTTTGGTAGGTTTGACATTTGTGTCTCGCATACCGTCATATATCATGTTCCTTTTGATGTACATATCTACCTATGTTGCATTTGTATCATATTGCATTTTAGGATGATGAGCTTCTTCCATATGCCTCATTTGAGTTTCTTTGGCTACTTGTGAGATATTGGTCATGTGTGTGGAGAAATAGCTATGTGAGGCTATGCTCTTGGAATATTTGAGATATATGTGTTGTGAGATAGCCTTTTTGAATCAAATGCTAATCTTGACTAAATTTGATGAAATGTGCTCCACTCATGTGTAGTAGTATATCCATGTCCTTTTTGGTCTAAATATGCCTTTCATGCTTAGATTGTGCTTGGATGTCTCTTTCTTGCATTTGGGCCAAAGGCGATATCATTGTGAATGTTTAGCCTATGTTGCATTCATGGAGGAGCATAAGCTTCTTTTTGCCGCAAAGGCACTTCATGTACCATAAAATGATTTAATCTTGAAAAGAAGTGTAAAATGCATGAAAAATGCTCCATCCATCATGTCTGTGCTTAAAATGTCTTATCTTTCACATATGGGTGCTAAACATGTTGCATGATGTTCACCAGTGGAGAAGTCTCCCCGAAGTGGACACATGGCTCATGAGCTTTGACATGACATGCTTTGCTTTATGGGTGTTTGCCATGATCTTTTGCTGAGAATTTGATATCCTTGTATGATCTTTGAATGGTATGCATGTTTGTGGCTCAAGTGTGACATGGTTAGGCTTTTACATTTGAAGTGAGCCATCTTTTGATATAATTAGTCAAATCTGAAAATTTGCTTTGTCACATGCCTATATTTCCATATATTACTTGTGGCAATGCTTTGACTTTGTTATGATCCATATATGTGCTTTTTGTCTCATTTCTAGCCTTTGTCACTAAATTTGGCCTATTTGAGAAGCTCATGTAGATGTTTATACGCTTTGTTTTGCATTTCCGCATTTTCACCTTGATTCATACTTGTCAACAAGGGGGAGAAGAGGTGAGCTTAATGAAAAATTCAGAAAACCGCATTTAAAATTTGGGAGTTTGCTCCACATGTTCGGGGAGCCCTGCATTTGTGTAGGGGGAGCTTTGGTGAGTCTTCTTTGTTTGCCCGAGTTGTGCTTTGGTGGTTGCTTTTCACTCTATCACGTGTGTTTAGGGTGAGCTTTGTATGCTCTTTGTCCCTAGTGCATGTGTTTAGGGGGAGCTTGTGAGCTTGGTGTGCTCTTTTCTCTATCTCATAAGTTTAGGGTGAGCCTTGTATGCTCTTTGGTCCTAGTTCATGTGTTTAGGGGGAGCTTGTGATTTTTGTGCTCTTGTGCGGTGGTGTTGAGCCCCTTTGCCTCTTCTTGAGGAGCCGGCGGTTGACTTATGTTTTCGATTATTCCATGATCGGTGTTGAGCCCTTTGTGCCTCTTCTTGAGGGATCATGCATTCTTGTCTCGGTTGTGTCGAGCCGTTGCCCATGTCTTTGGGGACCGAGACATTGAGTCGTCCTTTGTGGTTTCTCTCATGCCAAGTGACCTTGTTCTTTGCTCTTGTGTGGTTTTCTTTCACTTGGATGAGGTGTTCGGTCTTTGCCCTCTCAAACCATTTCTTTGTGCTCACTTGTTGTCAATCCGCTCCTCAAGGGGGAGAAATTTGGAAAATCAAGTTGATATGAACCTTGATTTGATGGTGATGAGCGGTTGACAAGTGTTTTGGTAAGAGTTTTATGGCACTTTGTGTTGAGCATTTTGGTTTGATGGCTTTTAGGGATTGCATGTTGGTAGTGTGTCTCTTTGATTGCGCTTAGCCTTTGTGCTTGCTTTGGTTTCGAGAGGAATTTGTCGGAGCATGTTTTTACCCCTTCTCACTTCAAGTGGCCTTTTGTTTGCTTTTTATTGGCTTTGTGGCGCTTGAATGAGTTCTTGTTTGCTTTTTGACCTTCTTTTGTCAATGCACTCATCAAGGGGGAGATTGAGGAACCAAGTTGAGAAGTACCTTGGTTCGTGTGTGATGAGTGATTGACCGGATGGTTTGAAGCTTTGTGTGTGTAGTGTTGAGTTGTGTTGTGTGTGTTTTATTTTGTGTATTTACCTTATTGTTTATGTGGTGTGTTGTCAATGCACTCGTGAGTAGTGGTTGACAACGTTGTGTGGACCGACTCTTGGCCTAGTATTGCGGGTGTTGGTTGCGGCTTGGTTTGCGTTGGTGCGGGTGAAGAACGGCGCGAAAGGTCTTAGCCTTGCGGGGCCTCCGAGGAGTGGAGAGACAAGTAGGCTTGGTTCGAGGGACCGGTGGCCGACGGGATCAAGTGCGAGCCGCATGGTGCAAGAAGAGCAAGATGAAGTCGTGGACATGGAGCCGGTGCATCGGTGGTGGCCAAGTCAAGGAACGAGGCAAGACCGAGTAGACCGTCCGGCGCCGGGAGGTGAAAGGCTTGGCGGGCTCGACGCTTGGCGTGGTGAGGCCGGGCCGTGTACGCGGGGGTTTGGTGGTTTGGCCACAAAACCATCGGAGTAGGGTTTCTCGGTTTGGGCCTCAAAACCGAGCCCGAGGGCCCGGCGTGACGGAGACGCGTATCCGGGTGCGTCGGGAAGCTTCGAGGCGGGCGACACGCGGCATGATCGAGGTGCTTGCGTCGGGAGGACGTGAAAGGCCCGATGGATGCGCGGCCGTCCGATGGTGAACTTCATGTGTTGACCAAAATGCCCCTGTGAGGGCTTGTGTTGTACTCCTAGTGTAGGGGCACTTCGGTCTTTTCCGGAGGGCCTATATATAGGAGGAGGGGGCTGAATTTTCAGCCAACTCTTGGGCTAGAGGTGGCGGTACTCTTTCATTTTGGAGTGCTTTGGGAGAGAGGGAGAGAGGGGAGAGTGGCTCTTTGATTGGAGCTTTTTGCCATCTTAGATTTGATTTCTAGGAGTGGCTTGTAATCGTTTGGACAAGATATTCATAGCGATTTCATCCTCTAAATCTTGTGCCAATCTTTCTATTCCCGAGTTTCTTTTATTGCTTTTTCGGAGCTCTTTTTGTGCTATTTTCGTGCTTGGCTCGATTCGTTGTTTCTAGGACGTTTGGCTCGGATTTCTTTGAGGGGATCATGGATGGATGCCTTGCGCACCTTTGGTGATGATCTTGACCCCTCAAACGCTGGGAATCGGGCTCAATTTGGTGAGAATTGGATGAACTCGGGTTTGTGATTTGAGTGCACGAGATTTGCAATTCCGGTTGATTGGATTGGTTTAGGGTTCCAAGATTTTGGGCATAGCTTCACGTAGTGACGCTTCTTATCTACCCAAAATTTGGGGTCAATCCGTCCAACGGTTTAGGAGATCCATCGATTGGAAGTTTGAGGTTGTTTCTCGTGTTCCTCGGTATGCTTGATTCGCACCTGGTGGACCGTCCGCGAGGTCACCGTGGACCGTCCGCGAGGTCACCGCGGACCGTCCGCGAGGTGCCTGACAGCCCAGCTGTTCTTCGTGTTCTTGCGGATTCTTGAGCGCCTCTCTTTCGATCCATTTTGTCGGTGGGTTTTTGGTGCATGAAGTTTGCGGACGGTCCGTACTAGAGTGTCGGACGGTCCGTGACGAGGCGGACGGTCCGCGGGTCCCTCACGGACGGTCCGTTTTTCTCGGTGCAGTACTGGAGGTTCGGGTAGCAATTTCGGACGGTCCGTGCCCTCCTCGCGGACAGTCCGCGCCCTCCTCGCGGACAGTCCGCCCGGACACTGCGGACGGTCCGCCTGGTGCTTTCCAGATTGCCTAAGACCCTTGCTTTTTGAGTTGTGCTTCCGCGTTGGATTGGTTTGGGGTTTGTTCCTAGGCTTCTTGGTGGTTCCTTTGAGGTTGTTTGAGTCCTCGTTTGGGATCTTGTTTGTGCTTGTGGGTTCGTGGAGTTGCGATTGGGGTATAGGCCGAATTCAACCAAAGGGAAGAATTTTTATCGGCTCCTATTCACTCCCCCCCCCTCTCTAGTCGCCATCCGATCCTTCATGAACTGACACAGCTCACAAGTATCACCATCAATCAGCTTAATATTTCTTTTGCACGATTAGATATTTGTACGCGCACATTGTTTTAAATTTCCCTCAAAAAACTTGGCTAGTTCGGCAATGCAGTTACAATGTTGACACTGAAATGCATTCAAAGAGGAAATTAAACAGGAAACATAGAAGAGAGGAATTAAAGTATGAAACCTTGAACAATGAAAATCTGAATGTTCTAACTAAAACAATGCTTGTCATGGACTAATGAACTGCTACAGAAGTAAACTCCCTGATGTGTTTACCTTCTAGTGCCAGATTGCTAGGACCACAGCAATACTGAAAAGTATCAAGAGAGCAGCATTTCCACCAGGCAAAACATCTTCACAGGAATCAGGTGATCTAAAAAATGAAGCAGCATAATCAAACTAGGATCAATATTCAACAGATGTAAAGAGACAATGATGTTTGAACATCATATGGAGTCTGCAAAGTACAGATCAACAGTTTAAAACTTATGTTACCCCAATCACTTCTAAGACAATGAGAAATTATATCATCCTTTGCAATAATATACGATTAACCAGGGGCAGCTCTAGAATGTAAATGAATGGCAGATTCACATCCGGAGATGTAAAGGTCAGCACCAGATAGCACAAGATTGTATAGTGCCAAAAAAATTGAAATGGATTATCCATGTGCTAATTTAATAGCATGAAGTGATATGTAATAAGTGCCCTGATTCTTGAAGTGGGAGTGTGATTTTAATGCCTTCTGAAGGAACAGAGAACCATTTAGCTACTCTATTAACAAGCATTAATCTGAAGGAACAACTGATTAATGTTGCAAATGCTATAACTCTACACTTATTTGTCATCATTTCAGAAATTGACCATAATCCTAATTGATTCATTTGGATTTGAACAGCTATATAAATGTTGAAAACTAGAGATTCTGTCTTCCAGCTTACCTCTTTCTCTTCTGTGACCGATGAATCCAGGCCATGACTGGAGGCAGGATCCCAAACAGGAAGCAGTTTGCATAAACTCCAGCAAAATCCAATGCCTTGGAGAAGGCTGCTGAAAAGAATGATGCAATAAAGATAGGAATGATTAACACCACCCATGTCAGAATCACCCCATTTCTGCCATAACCACTACTAGAATCAGAATGCTGCATGCTTCCTTGCTTCAGAGAAAACCTCTGAACAATCAACACGAATGTGTCTGCCAACTGCTTTGGGAAGCTCACTGCATATCCTATCAGGCTTGTTGCCAAAGCAGCAAAAGCAAAGCCTCGAACAGCAGGCAATGCAGCTGGATTCACCGAGAGAAGAAGCTTAATAGGATCACCTATTCCAGCATTGCCACCAGCACTTGCCAGGCCGAGAATGACCGCATTCCATGACAACACCATGGCCAATGGCACAGCTCCCCCAATCAGTATAGCTTTTCGAGCATCATACACTGAATCTCCCACAATCTTGCAGATGAACGGCGTGATGACATGGAACCCGAGAGTGAGCACGGTCACCGGAATGGCTGGCAAGATCGCTCCTGGGGTCCAGCAAGCATAGCCAAGAGAGCTCAGCAAGCTGCACCGGCCGACGGACACGCCGGTCACCACGAGCGCGGTGATGGAGACGAGCATCAGGCCACAGAGCGCACGGTTAGCGCCGTCGACGGCCTTGAAGGGGAAGAAGGCAATGAGGACGCCGGCGAAGCACGGGAACAGGGCGTTGGCGAGGACCGGGTTGACGCTGGGGAACAGCTGGGCGAGGAGCGATCCGATGCCGGCGACGCAGGCGACGATGAGGGAGAAGCTGAGAGCAGCGTAGACGACGGCGACGACCGCGCCGAGGTCCGCCCCCAGGGTGCTCGACGCAAGTCCCGTGAAGCTGACCTCGTCAACACCGTCACGCTCCATGGCGGAGAAGCTGAGCTCGGCGACGAGGACGATGGAGGACACGACGTAGGCCCAGGAGAGAAGTATGGCGGCCGCGGAGGGCGCCTGGCCGGAGCGGATGGTGGCGGACGGCAGGCCCAGCATGCCCGGCCCGACCGCCGTGCCGATGATGAGGCTCACCGCCGCCCAGAAGCTCTTCTTTCCCCCACCAGTGGCGTTGGCATCGGCCTCGACTTGGGGAGGTCCCAGGACCTCGCCGCTAGTGCTGCGCCGCCACCGCCATTGACGCCTCGGCGACGGAAATGGGAGCGGTAGGGGCGAAGGCTGCGGGGCGTTCGCGGACGGAAGGGTTGGGGGGCGCAGCGGTCGGAGGCGGCGGTGATGGGGAAACGGGAAGGCCGCCGGCGGTGAGGTGGTGGGGGTGAATTTGTGGTGGTGGAGGTGGCGGCTGGAGAGGAGCATGGCTGGAATGTGCGAGGTCAATGGTTGGATTGGCAAGGTCAACGAAGGTAGTTATGAAATTTGACTCTCTTTTTTTCAAATTGTTTTCTTAGCCAAGATTTTCTTCGAATTGTTATGAGATTTGGCTTGACCGAGACAACCGGACAAGCAGCAAACGGTTAGAAAAAAACTCACATGTGAACATACTAGGACGCGTAAGCAATTTAAAAGAAAAACATAATACTTCTTCTGTATTGAAATATGCATTGTCATCGGTTTTTTAACGACTTTAACAATTCGTATTATTCAAAAAATTATTATAAATATGTGAAAGGTTAAGTCGAGCTCAACATAAAAAATCTAACAAACAAAATAAATACTACTTGCATAATTTCTTGAATGTAAGACAAATGATTAAAGTTGTAAGACAAAATCAATAAGGACAATATTTCAATTGGAAGGGAGTATTTTCTTTCCTTCTCAACACACGCTGCAAGTTTGTTTTTCTTTCTGCGGATAACAAACTAGCAAGTTAGCAAGCTGGCCACCAACAAATTAAACTATACATATTTTTTGACTTTCCACTAAAAAACCTACTCCCTTTTTGTTTTGAAAAAAATTCTGTTTCCTATTTGACACCGAGATGAATTTTCATTTCTTATACGACAACGCTAGATTTTCCAATAGAGAATCGTGAAATTCTCCGTGAAAAAGTCGATTTTGTCTCTTGTGAGCCCCACCACCCCTCTCCTTCCTTTCTTCCTCCTCTTGCTCCTCCACTGGTCGCTCGGGACAAGAGGAGTTGAGGAGTGGCAGGGGAAGGACGAGCCTCCACTGGTGCCGACCTATTCTCTTGCTGCACACCTGCAGTGTTGAGCAAATGTGCATCGATCAATGTACAATCTGTTAGAGCAACTCCAATAGCTTCTTTATTTTTACTAGGTAAATTTGGAGATTTAGCCCTTTGTAAAAATATAAAACTTTGTAGTTTTATTGAGTAATCCAACATACTAGCTATTTTCTATTTTCCAAATTCCACCGACCATTCAGTGACAATAGGACCCATCTATCATCTCTTTCTTCCCTCACCTCAGAGGCACGAACCTGCCGCCGGCGCGCAGCTGGCACCTCGTCGTAGCTTTGCCCGATTCGAGCTATACTCCACCGTTTTTAAATCCGAGGGCATGGTTAGAAAGAGGAGGAAGAAATGATTCGGTTTTGCGGCTTCCCGACAGGGACTGCTCGTGGCGAGCTCTGCTCGGGCCCGGAAAGCAAGGGGTGATACTTGGGAGAGGTAGGGGATGGTGTGGGAGTGCTCAACGTCGAAGCAATTGAATCAAGATAGACTGACGTAGGAGATCGACAACGGCGTTCGTACCTCTGGCGCCAGCGGCCATGGCGCAGGGACCTCGAACCACGGGGTGCGCCGATCCTGCGCCGCAACCTCCGCGAAGGGAGCTCCACCCCTACTGGCGGCGCTGCAAACCACCGGCCCCAGCCTCCACGAGGGGGAGCTCGGCCCCATAGGTGGCGTAGGCGAGCAGGCAGCCCCGACATCCGCGCAGAGGAGCTCAAACTGGGGGTTGTGCCGGCGAGCTCATGCCTCAACTATGGAGCTTGACCCCGGGAGCGATCCCACCGTGACAACCCGCCCAGAAAAATACCGAACTATCGCCTAAACTAATCCACTTTGGTCATTAAGCAATAATAAAGTATCATCATGTCGTTAGTCGCCGGGTTAACGCCCGGTAAATCACTTAAATAGCAACAAGGACTGACATATATGCATTAAAACTCACGCGAAGGCGAGTCCAGAGATACAACATAAATACCATCCGAAATTACCCTGAAGGGTTTAATTATTACAAACCGAAGTTTTTGTCATAACGACGAAGTTCAGAGTTTTTTGAAACAGCGGAATTAAACTAACGGAAACGAGCACACCATGGGAGGCCAGCCATGATGCCTTCAGTTGTCATCCTCCACCCACTCCGGCTCCCGGCCGGCGGGATCTCTCCGGCCACACATCACGGAAGCATTACCCGAATCAACATATTATAGCAAGGCCGAGTATACTAATACTCGGCAAGACTTACCCGTCGGTGATACCTACTTCACCAACTCTAGACATGAAAGGCTTTTTGGCCACTTTGGGTTGCTTTTGCTTTGAAAAGTAACAAAAAGTATGTCCTTACTTTCAAGATTTTAGCACAAGTTTTAATGGGTTTAAGCTATATTAAATTTGCCATCTAGTACGATCAAGGTTTGTAAATACAATTTAATCAAGCATAATATTCATCAACTTCCATCATTAGGGATCTCATGGCTAGTGGATAAGTAGTCTCGGATAACGGTGAGAGGCCGACAATCGATGGATTCAAACCTTGCAAGGTAGACCTAAACACACGGTGGGATGCACCCCGCGAGGACAACCACCAAGCGGTTCCCAAAACTCTTCGGGTCGGGATCGAATCTTACAGTCTTTGGTGCAGGCTATCCAAGATACCCCTCGAGGCACCCGGACTCACCATACACCACCGGTAGCTAGCCGTGAGATGCATCCCAAGATGAGTAATAGTAAGATCCCTCGCCGCCTCATTAAGGCACTAGGCTTACTGGTCCCATTCCCGACAAGTGCTTAGTACATTCAAACACGTAACCCACGATAGCCATTGGACCGGAGCCCAAATCCCCTGCTCTTACCACATGAGCAATCCATTTAAGGAGATCTTATGATTCCTATCTAGGAACCTATTCTCGCGAGTGACGTCATCACCCGACTTGTAATGGTCCTATAGCTTAGCGACTATCGACCTATCATACTAGCGAGGGACACGGGTACCTAGGGATCATGCATCTAAGGTTCCATACAACTACCGAACTAAAATGCACAAGCATCCATAGATAATTGTATAACAAAATTTGAAAACTCGGGTCTAATGCACGGGGCTTGCCTTCGTCGGCTAAGTTAGTACGAGCACCCTCGGTGTCGTCAAGTACTTCCACGTACTGCAGTGCAGCTTCCGCTTCTCCTTCCTCGGCTTCCGGGACGAGCGAGTAGTCACCGTCAGGAAGATCTACACGGAATGCAATGCAAGGTTCAGGTGATGTGATAGATTATCCGACTCATCCATTGTTGGACACATTCACCTTAACAAGATTTAATTATTAGTTTCCATTTATGAAGGTCATTATTGATATGTGTTTTATTCTTATAGTTTAACACTTAATTAATGTTTCTCTTTTTATCGTTATTTCATGTGAAGATTTAATACTTCACTTCTCGCTAGTAAAGTGTGTACGAAGATAGTTATTCACAATTTAATTCTTCAACAACAAGGGTGTATTCTTAATCTCTTAAATAAGTTTGATAACACTTCACAAAAAGGGAAAATAATTAAAAAGACGTTTTCCTAATTTAAACCAACATTAACCTATAAAAGGCCTTCAAAGCTTTTATTAAACAATAAATCACTAAAAGTTTAATGGAGGGTTTCTTAAGCATCACAACATCTATCTTGAACCACCGAGCTCACATGTAAGGCTGGGAAAACTAGAAAATTAATTATTTAGAAAAAAACAAAAGTTAGCTAGCGAGTTCAAGTTAAATGCATACAAAAATAAATAAGCATCAAAATGCTGCAAACTTCCTCATATAAGCTCCCTAGTCCTAAACCTTCTTAGAGAACCAGCAAGTACACCTAGAACTACTACTGATCTTGCTTTATTAAATTACTAAGGAAAACATGCATATATTAAGAATAAATACTTCTAATCATCCAATAATTGTGATTAAATCACCGGAGGTGTATCTTGGCATAACAAGACAGCATGCGAAGTTGGGTACAAAAACATAATTATTTTTAGCAACAAAAATCATCTAGACAGTTACGCATAAATGGATAATAATTTATATAAAAAGATTTACATCATAACTTTGTGCAATTCTTGACACAGGAGCTAGCCATAACCTAACACACAACATATCCAAAAATTGGGTACATAGGACTCATGGATTTTGAGATATTGCGGATCTAGGTTTTTCACATATCTATTTTTCATGCTAAAAATATCACGAATCGGACTAGGTGAGTATAACAAAAGTTGTGGAATTTTTCACATCGAATCCAACAAAATTGAGTTTGCATTTTTATGAATTTTCTACGCATTTTACAAGATTCGGCAAAAGGTCAAACACTATTTAAGAACCAACTTCACCGAGGTCCCCGGAAGTTTCCGCGGACTCACAACCATACCCTTACTTCGCACAAAACACCCCGGAAATATCTCAAACCTTGCAATGTAGTCCCCGGCACCGGCGCCGGCGGCGGTCCGGCCAAATTCCGGCGAACCGGCGGCCGGGACCGGCCGGGCGCGGGCGGGGAACGGCCCTCGGGTCCCCGGGGATCGATTCCCGTGCTCGGTTTGGGCGGAGGCATCACCGGCAAGCTTGCATGGCGCAGCCCCGCGGCGGTGGCCGCCGGACCCCGTGCTCCGGCGAAACGGCGGCCAATGCGGGCCGGCATGCGACCCGGCATCGTCGGTAGGTGCGTGTTGTGACAGAGCCGCCCAAAATAGTTTCGTATTATCGCCTAAGCCTGTCCACGTGGCCATTAAGCAATAATAAAGACTATTCTGTCGCTTCCGCCGGATAAAGCCCGGTAAATCACATACAACAGGATCGCTGATATGCGCTAAGCCACACGAAGGCGGGACCAGAGTACGCCCTTACATTACATTAAAGTCCACAAGTTCAACATTATTACAAACCAGGTTTTTCATACATAATAGTAAACATGGTTCAGAGTTTAAACAACGGAAAGTAAACTACACGCATGATACACATAGGAGGCCATCCATGCATATCACTCCTCAACATCGTTCTCCCACTCAAGCTCCCAACCATCCGGAATAGAGCCAGGCCAGATGGGGTTACCTGGAAACCACAAATTAAGCAAGGCTGAGTACTAATACTCAGCAAGACTTACCCGACACAAGTAAAGTCAGACTAAACATGCAAGGCTTTTTGGCTGCTGGGTTTATTTTGCCAAAAGCGACTAAGAGTTGATCCTTACTTCATGTTTTAGCTCAAGTTCTAGTATGTTAACCATTCTATGTGAGCACCTGCACTAAACAAGCATGTTGTGCAAACAATATTAAACAGGTAACAACATTAATCCAAACTGCTCCATAAATAAACATGGGGTAGCCAGTGGTCAAGCTGATTCAGATAACGACGAGTGACCGACGATTGATCGATTTACATCCTTGCAAGGTAAACCCAAGATACACATAAGAAAGTAGACCCCAAGAAATCAAATAAAAGCGAATGCGGGGTCTAACACGACCAGGCGGTTCCCGTCATTCTCCAGATTAGGAAAACATGCTACAGTCCTAAGTACAAGGTTACTAGAACGCCCTCACACAGCATGTCCAGGATCACACTTGCACTACCGGGAGACGCATCTCAAGAGTAGTAGCGATAAAATTCCCGCACTGGTTCATTAGGTACTAGGCTTACCGGTCCCATTCCCGACAAGCACTTGGTACGTTCAATAGCTTAGACCAGCACCATGCTACTCGGTCGAGACCGAACCCATTGCTCTTACCACATGAGCGAGTCAATTTAACCAACTTATGATTCCAACATAAGCGTCCTATATCTCGCGAGCAATGAGTCATTACTCGACTTCTACCGTATCCTTAGAGCATGGCACTAGCATTCCTAACATATTAGTAAAAGAGCATAGGAGTCCTAAGGATCCCGCAACTAGGTTTCAAAACAACTCCTCAAACTTAAATGCACAACTTTAAAGCAATAAAGTGCTGAAAAGTAAAGGACATGATTTTCATTTATAAAGTGGGTTAGATGAAACCGGTGCTTGCCTTCCTCAGACTCAACACCAACACAAGCCTTGGTCTCTTCTGGACTTTGGTCCAGGTCTTGCTACACACTAACTTGATTCAACTCTCCGCTAGCTGCTCCCTCCTCCTCCTGGGTGAGCGTGTACTTCCCGTCCGGTAAATCTACACGTATACATGCATATGCATTAATTAAAGTTAATCTTGATGGTGACTGTGTACATATAAGCAAATTAAGTTATTTAACTTCACCAAACAGTAAGGGGGTGTGTTTAAATTATTAAAAACAGAAACAAACATGATTTCACAATTTAACACTTTAATTTCCATTTCTTTCTTTAATTACTCAAAACAAGCCTTTCAACCATAAATCCAAATTAAATAAAAAACACTTCAAATGAGCCTAATCTTTTGCACACAGCAACATATGCTTAATTTAAGCTCTCAAACCAAAATTTAGCTTAAGATCATTTATACATTAATTTATACGAAAAAGACAAAATTCAGCCTAGTAACACACCATTAATTCCTATAAAAAGATTTAATAAACTTTTTGATCTCAACTTTCTCCTACAAGTCATGTATGCCAAATATAAACTTCTGACCAAAGCATAAGTGCCGATTCAAATTATTTTTCAACTTTTGAATTTAAACTCCTACACAAGATTAAATCCAAATCACCTATTAAACAACTTCCTAAAATCAAACCCACTCTATCAGAGGTACTACTCAACAAGGGAAAGCCCTAGGGTACACATGTGGTTACAGAAAAGATTCATTAAAGGGGATATAAAAAGCATCAAACTTAATCTAGCACAAAGCTTACAAAAATCATAACTGAAAATATACATATCAAAATCATGCAAAATTTTGCCACAGATCTAGACATGCCATAAAGAGAAATATTCAAAATTCAAGTCCATAGCATGTGTATTTTTCAAACTACACTAAAAACACTCCAAACTGAGTTTGAATTTTTAATTTAAAAACTGCACGAGAAAAACCCTATACATGTTTTCTAGAAAAGATAGGTTTCTTCACGAGGAACCCAACAAAATTGGATTAAATTTTTCTGATTTTTCTACGATTTTTAACAATTTTTCAAAGGTTCGGCTTGGACACCCTAGATCGAAAACCGATGTCTTACGAACGAGTCACCGAGTTTTGCGTTCCGGCCCCTAAAAAGACCTCGGACCTCGCAATATAGTCCCCGGCCGCGGCCAGCAACGGGGAAATCCAAAATCCGGCTAGGGGAAGGCCGTTCTTGGCCGGGAAAGGGTGGGGGAGTGATCCTTGCTCACATAGGGTTCGATTTTGGTGCTTGGACGGGTCGGAGGAAGTGCCGGCGATGGGGTACGGCGGAGGCTGTGATCTCCGGCCGTGGCGGCACTCTTGCGACGTGGATGCTCACCGTGGGGGTCGTCCGGTGGCTCGGGGAGCTCGGGGGTGCTTGTGGTGGTGGAGGATGGCTTAGGGACCGGTGGCGGTGAGCGGGAGAGGGAGCTTGGGCCGGGGCGCGGCAATGGCGACCGGTGACGTGCGAACCGAGGTGAAGCCACGGTGCGTGTCGGACAACCGGGCGAACGGTCCGGCGGCCGGCCTTAAGGCCTCATGGCCGGTGGCCGCGTGCATGCGCTAGGGGCTCGCTACGACGTCGCTCGCGCCGACGCGTGGGCTGCTCGGGCTCGCGGCCGGGCCGCACGATCTCTGGGTGCGGCGTACGCCCCTGCGTGAGGGCGGAGTACCCACGGTGTTGAGCGGGTCCACAACCGCATCTCCACGACACCCGTACACGGAGCAACGCGAGCACGTGGCCAACGGCCGTCGGGGTGCGCACACGACACTACGGAGCGCGACACGGCCACTCAAATCAATTTTGCGGTTCGGTTTTCAAAATTACAAAACTCCAAAAAGTGTCAACAAACTTGAAAATCTCCGAAAATAAAAGTTGTAGAGGAGCCGTAGATCTACAACTTTCCCAAAGGGCGACATATGTTTTGATCAACGGTTTGTACGGGAACGTCGGTGAAGTTGGCGAAATTCTCGCCCCCAAGTTATTCTTGTTCAAAGCGCGTTCAACTCGATTTTTGGCCAATTTTCACTCAAAACCGGAATGTCCGCCAATTACAAAAATGTGTTCCGGAAATAACGAACAACTTTTGTATTGGCCGATCTTGAACTTCTATAGTGAAATTTGGAGAACGCGCAAGAAAATTGAATCGGCCTTTTTGAGATCTAGGGTTTTGACCACGATTTGGGATTTTGACCGGGGTCTTTTGTGAAAATGTGTGCCCAATCATGTCAAACATGTTTAGGAGCTAATTAACCCCGATTAACACAACTAATTGAAGTATTTATCTTTAATAAACACCTATGGTGTTACACGTGTGGAGGTTATGGAAGCCTAACGGGCGCGGGGAGGTGTGGAGGAGGCGGCTTGGTCGTGGGCGGCTATGGCGGCGCGGTAGCGGTGCTCGGGGAGCTAGAGGTGGCTCGGCGCGCGAGTGAGGGCCGTGCGGTGCCTTTATAGGCGCGGCGAGGCCACGCGTCGGGCTCCACGCCTCCTCCTAGACCCTATGGCACGCGGATAGAGGAGCACCGACCGCTACGGGCGACGTGCCCGGCGGGCGGCGGAGCGCCCGTACGGCGCGAATGGCGGCGCGGCAAGGGGCGAGCGCGGGCTTCGAGCCGCCTCGGTACGCATGCGGTCCGGGGAAGGCGCGGGTGCGGCCGGACGCCGAGGGTGGTGGGGCCACACGCTACGTGCGCGCACACATCGGGCGCCGGCGCTCCGGAGCGCCGGGGCACCGACCCGGCCGGAATTTCGCTAGTCAACGCGGTTTGACCGGGTTTTTCGTCAAAAATTTGAACCGAAGTGCACCGAGCAAGTGAATACCAAAGTTGTAGATCTCACTACCCTCTACAACTTTTACAAAAGGCTCGTAGATGTCCTTCTCAACGGTTTTTGCGGGAACGGCTTGCCAACTTTGAATGCCGCCATGCCTCGGTGAATAGGAGGTACGCCGGTTGACCAAGTTTTCCACCCTTTTCCGCTCAAAATTTGAAATGCCATCCTACACGAAAGTTGTGTCCCTCAACAAGTCGGGCAACTTTAATAAAGGTAGATTTTGAAGTGTTTAGGTGAAATTTGGAGAACGCGGCAAAAGTTTCGGAGGACGTTCATCGACATTAGGGTTTCAGTGGGGTTCGACCGGGTCTTTGACTAAGGGCTGACCACCAGGGTGTGTTGACTTGGTCAAGGGTTTGAATAGGGGTTGTCGGCTCGGTTTTCGAGGTAATGGCCCAGGTTGACCTAGGTTTGACCACTGTCGGCCAGTTTGACTCGGCTGATTCAGCCATTAGCGCTAATGACGCTTATTAAAAACACGGGGCGTCACACCCACCCTCCGGCGGCAAGGGCGATAGCGAGCGTGATGCTTTTCCGTCTTTGACGAGCGTACTAGAAAATTTCGCGAGCAAGATGACGAAGATGCATTATACCGAGTCTATTGGAAACAAAAATTATCATCATTTTCTTTTTTTACCGATACAAATCAATTTAAAGAGGTTGTTGGAGTTGCTCTTGTTAGAAGTGTAAAGGAATGATGATTCCGATTGATCGGTGAAAAATGTGTACAAGTGTTACAAGTATTTATGTTATGGAAATTGTAACTCGCCTAATCTATTGAAACGGTGTCTTGGCCTTGACGATGTCTCTTCGGAAGGGGTACGATGTCCTTCGTGCGAGGCATTTTCTTGACTCCTACGTAGCCCGGTGATAAGGCTAATCCTAATACTAATTATCTATATTTATCTATTGATCACCAATTAATTATCTCTAATTAATCTTAACACTCCCCCTTGATCAATAGATCTTGTGAAGGCACCGTTTAATCTTGTAGAATCTTTGATATTGGATTGTCAATCGTATTCTTGGAAGCTTTGGAAAACCCTGTGGGAAAAACCAAAGTATATTGATATATCCCGGTAAAACTCCTAAAAACCCGGTGGGAAAATAAGGAGAAAAATCCCATGATATATATATAATTCACAATGTCTATAGGCCCTTAATATTAAAGACTTAGTCTAAAGATACTTTGATCGAAGATCAATATGTCATATATTATCCTTGAAAAACCTCTCGTGAGGAAAAATAGATAATATGACAATTACCATGTGTTAACATTATCTCATTAAAAACTTTATGTGAGAAAGCTCTTTAAGAGTAAAACTCATATAAAGAAAAGAGTATAATGTGATGCTTATGTAAGTTATATCTTAATTAGATTCTCCCCCTGATTTTTGCAAATCTCTAAGTCTTCTCATACCAATTCCTTTAACGCATTTAGAAAATGATGAATAGGGTAGAGACTTTGTAAATAGATCAGCTAAATTATCACAAGACTTAGTTTGCAAAATTTCTATTTCTCCATTCTTTTGGAGTTCATGGGGGTAGAATAGTTTAGGAATAATATGCTTAGTCATATTACTCTTTATATAACTTGACTCCATCTGGGTAACACATGCTGAATTATCTTCAAAGATAATTGTCGGTGTATCAACTAATCCAATACCACAAGATTGTATTATGTGGTTTATCATCCTGCGGAGCCATACGCATTCGCGTGATGCCTCGTATAATGCTATTATTTCAGAATGATTGGTTGATGTAGATACTAAAGTCTGCTTTGTAGACTTCCAAGATATCGTTGTGCTACCTTGCATGAATACAAAGCTTGTTTGTGATCTGCCATTATGGGGATCTGATAAATATCCAGCATCTGTATATCCTATAAGATTCGGATTTCGACTTCTACCATAGAATAATCCAAGATCCCTAGTGCCGCATTTAACTCCTACCCAATGATGTTTGGTAGGTGCGGCACTATGTCTTGCTAATAAATTTACTACAAATTCAATATCCGTAGGGTATTGTTAGCAAGATACATAAGTGCTCCAATCGCACTCAGGTATGGGACTTGTGGTCCTAATACCTCTTCATCTTTTCCCCGTGGTCTAAAAGGATCCTTCTCAATATCTAAGGATCTCACTACCATGGGAGTCTTTATAGGATATGCCTTGTCCATATTGAATTTCTTCAATATTTTATCAATATAGGCAGATTGGTATACGAATATACCATTGGGTAAATGCTCAAGTTGTAAACCTAAGCAATACTTCGTTTTACCCAAGTCCTTCATCTCAAACTCCATCTTTAAATGATGACGAGCTTCATTAATGTCGGTTTCGTTGCCAATGATATTAAGATCATCAACATATACCGATATAATACAAAATCCTGTCGAGGATCGTTTAATGAAGACGCAAGGACAGTCATCATTGTTTGTGTATCCCTTCAACCTAAGGAATTCACTTAACCGATTGTACCACATTCGGCTCCGTCGTTTTTAAGCCATACAATGACTTCTGCAACTTGATGCAATACATGTTACGATTTGCCTTATTATCTGGTATACGGATTCCATCGGGAACCTTCATGTATATATCAGAATCCAGTGACCCGTATAAATATGCTGTCACTACGTCCATTAACTGCATAGATAGATGATTTTGTACTGCCAATGAGATTAAATATCGGAACGTTATTCCGCTCATGACCGGAGAGTATGTTTCGTTGAAATCAACGCCAGGTCTTTGCGTAAAACCTTGTGCCACTAGCCTCGCTTTATACCTCACCACTTCGTTATTTTCGTTTCTCTTACGAACAAAAACCCATTTATAACCCAGAGGTAGGATACCAGGAGGTGTTGGTATAACTGCCGAAAATACCTCTCTTTTATTTAGCGAGGCAATCTCTACCTCAATTGCTTCTTTCCACTTATCCCAGTCCGAGCACTTTTTGCACTCAGCCATAGATTTGGGATCCAAAACAATGTGAAAGACATTTGCAATCTCTTCAGAGAAATAAGAGTCGACTACTATGGTCTTACGATCATAAGATTCTCCGGTCTCAACAAAACTCGATAGCGATTTCTTCAATCCTTAAAGATTCATCATTATTTCCCTCAATGATGGATCCAAGAAGTTCCGATGTATTAGCTCCGGTGTTTATGCGCATAATCGAGCTAGGGTGTGGATTATAACTATCCATAGGACATACAATGTCCTTCGGGTGTCCATTAACCAAATTTGTATTTGATTTTGTTGTCTTCTTCGCTTATCGACGGACTTATCTTGCTTCTTAGAAGTGCTTCCCCCCCTTTTATTATTAATCGGGGGTTGAGTGGTTTTCTCTCGGTACCTCCACTCTTTCGGGCACATTCCTTGCGGGATGATAAGACTTCGTGACACCACTATAATCAAAAGCGTACGGCGCATTATTTGCAATATTTTGCAAGTCAATGATTCTCTGAACCTGTTGTTCAGTCTCAATAGTACATGGATCTTGAAATGAAATGTCTTCAGCATTCCATTCTATTTCCTGGCATTTATTTTGGTACGATTCTCCCCCTAATGCCGGGAAATGATCCTCATTAAATATGCAATCAGTGAACCGGGCAGTAAAAAGATCCCCTGTCAAGGGTTCTAAGTACTTTATGATTGACGGAGAGGAATATCCAATATAGATCCCCATTTTCCTGTGTGGACCCATTGATGTTCGCTTAGGTGGTGAGATGGGTACGTATACAGCGCACCCAAATTTACGCAAATGGGAAATATTAGGAGGATTCCCATGTACTAAATGTAAGGGGGAAGTGTCATGATATGCAGTTGGTCGTAGTTGGATTAAGTCTGCAGCGTGCAAAACTGCATGACCCCAACACGATGTAGGCAATTGACAATTCATGAGTAAAGGTCTTGCTACAAGCTTGATCCGCTTAATCAGTGATTCAGCCAATCCATTTTGAGTATGGACATAAGGAACGGAATGCGTAACTTGAATTCCCAAAGCCATACAACAATCGTTAAATGCACGGGATGAAAATTCTGCAGCATTATCCATACGAATAGATTGTATCCTATGATCAGGATATTGTGCCTTAATTTTATGACTCGAGCCATAATTTTGGCAAAGGCATGGTTACGTGTCGATAACAAAGACACATGAGACCATCGAGTAGATTCGTCAATCGAGAACCATAAAATATCTAAATGGTCCCGATGAAGGCTAAATCGGACCACAAATATCTCCTTGAATTCGTTCAAGAAATTTTAGTGGTTCGTTCGGATTTTAAGATTGGATGGTCTTATAATTAATTTCCCGATAGCACAAGCGATTGCAACAAAAATCTTTATTCGGGGAAATTTAGCTTTTGCCATGTCATGACCTATTGAATTGTTTATAATTTTCCTCATCATCCCTATTCCTGGATGTCCAAGTCGATCATGCCAATTTCGGAATGTATCGACATCTTGGAAAATTATTTTATAAGTAACATGTGGAACGGTTTTAATAAATGTATAATACAATCCAGTTTGGAGTGAAGAGAATTTTTCACATATTTGTTTGCCATAGCCCGTAAGTTTGGTCAATAGGAGGTATTCCTTATTACTATCTACATGTGTTTCTGCATGTAGGCCATTCTTACGGATATCTCTAAAACTTAGAAGGGTACGGGTAGAATTAGGATACAATAAGGCATCCTCTATCGTTATTTTTCTACCCATAGGCAATGTAATAGTAGCTCATCCAGAACCAACTATCACCGTGTCTTTACCATTTATGGTCATAATATTTCCTTCCTTTTTCTTAAGGGTTTGGAAATATTTAATCTCTCTAAGTATAGAATTTGTGGTGCAAGAATCCACAAGGCATAATTCTTCCTCCGATGGATTGTTTGTTATCGACATTCTATGTGTCATGTAATAGAAAGGAAATAAATATACAATGATTATATAACAAAAGAGCAAGGGTATATAAATATTGTATATAAAAGAATTACAAAATAAATAGATGATTTATTTATATACAAATAAAAGGGTACAAGATTGTTATAATATAGCTACTATTATTATTACAACATAAATTGTCAAATCTGGACCAAACTACTCTAGATCTCCAAATATGTCTCCAGATTCAAAATCTATGATCATATTATTTGTCGATGGGAGATCCTTAGTGGTGGTGTTGTTTCCTTTAATCGGGGTATCCTGAGAACAACCCACTTCTTTATCCTCAGAGACAAGATTGAAATGGGTTTCATATCTTTTCTCTTCTGTTGGTTTGGTCTCTTTTAATGACTTCTGATATAATGCAACTAAGTGCTTAGGGGTTTTACAAGCCTTAGCAAAATGTGAATAATCCCCGCATCGATGACACTTTTTGTCATTCTTGGGTTTTGCATTATCTTTCTTCTTATTATCGAAGTGTGGCTTGTTGCCTTTGTTGAATTTGCGCTTGTTAAACTTGTTCCGTGGATCTCGTCTTTGGAACTTCTGTTTATTCCTATTGCTTTTCTGTACATTATGAACCTCGGGGAGAGGTGCCGATCCAACAGGATGTTTTTGATGGTTCTTCATAAGAAGTTCGTCATGTTTTTCGGCTTGGGATAATGTATGCATAAGCATTGAATAAACTGTATATCCATGAGCCCTATATTGTTGCTGAATAACCCTATCAGAAGGGTGCATAGTAGAAAGGGTCTTCTCTATCTTGTCAGCATCAGTAGGCTCTTTCTCACAAAATTTTAAACGAGAGCAGATTATATGAACACCGTGATTATAATCAGCCACGATTTTGAAATCTTGTAAGCGTAGATGATTCCATTCATGGTTGGCCTCGGGCCAAATAAGTTCTTTTTGCTTGATCATAACGTTCTTTGAGAGCAACCCATAATTCCGGGCATTCTCAACCATAACGTATTCGGCTTTTAAATATTTATGAATATAAAAGCGCAACAATGCCAGAGCAGAATAATTCTGGTGATCAGTTACAACAACCCCTTGTTGAGGTTCTTGTATAGTTGGGGAAATTTTCCTAGCCGCAAGTGCAATCTTTATATCAGAGGCCCAAGTTGGGTAATTACTTCCATCTAGAGTGAGTTCCTCAAATTCTCTAGTGGTAGTCATTTTCCTATACGGTAGATTATCAAGTAATCATTATATGTATAGGGTGTAATATAGTTTAGAATTGTTGTCATAATAAAGTACTAAATTATGGCATAAATCAATTGAAAGTAAAAACAATTCATTTGGGGTCGATGTGATATAACTTGTGATTTGTAAAGTATATACAAATCTATATACTATTATTAGAATTATATTTGCAACAAATATATCACCTGGATAATTTTGGATACAACAATATATTTTAAAAAGAAAATTTAAGTTACAAATATAATCTTTTAGGTTGCACAAAATGAAAGATTGCAACACAAATGAATAATAGTTTGAGATAAATGAAAAACTTGAGCAAGAATTACAAACCACAAAATTATTCACGATTACAGCATATATATAGGTACAAATATATAATATTACAAATTCACTGATAGCATAAATTAAATTGTACCAATTATTCAAATTTGTGCAGGAAATTAGGAACTAAAACTAAAAAAATGAAACTGATAAAGAAAAAGAAAAATAATAAGCAAAAAAGGAGGAGGAGGCGGTCCGGCCGGCCCGGCGGCGGCGGCGCGGCCAATTGCGTTGCGGCCCGGCGGCGGGGGGCACGGCCCGAACCGGCCCGCCGGCTCGCTATAAAAGGGGCGGTGGTTAGGGTTTCACCCTAACCGCCCCCGGCTCCGGCCGCCGCCGCGCACCCTCCTCCGCCACCCCCCGTCGCCGCCGCACTCCGCCCGCCACGCCCGCCGGCAACCGAGTGCCGGCGCCGCCCGTCGTCGGCCGCGCGGCGCCTCGCCATCGCCCATCGAGGGACCGCGCCGGCCGCCGCCCTCGTCTCGCCGTGAGGGCCACGCCGGTCGCCGCCCTCGGCGTGCCGTGGAGGCCGCGTAGGTCGCCGTCCTCCGGCGTGCCGTGGAGGCCGCGCCGGTCGTCGTCCTCCGTTGTGCCGTGGAGGTCGCGATGGCCGCCGCCCATCGGCTCGTCGTGGATCCGGCGCCGGTCGCCGTCGTCGGTTCGTCGCGGATGCGGCGCGGTCGGCGTCCTCCGGCTCCCGTGGATGCGGCGCCGGGCCGCCGTCCCCGCTCCTATCCCCGCTCCCTCGATCCATGGCCCCGGGAGCGAGGCCATGGGGGACCGCTGGCCAGGATGCGCCTCGGCCGTCCTCTTGAGGAGGATTGCTGAGCGCACCCCAGCCAGTCCCGCGTCGACGAGTCAGAGAAGGGGAGCGTCCTTCCCCTCAACCGAGGAGGAAGGGCGCCGGGAGCCGATTGGGCGAGGAGTGGCAGCGGTGACGTTGGCCTAGGAGCGCAGAGGAGGAGTTGCAGTCGATGCGCGAGGAAGGGCGACGTCAAGGTCGTAGGCGAAGCCCGGTGGCCAACCTCTTGCTCCGGCGGCGCTGCCGTTCCAGTGGGCAGCAACTTCCGGTGGGACGGTTGAAGACGGCGTCGGCAGCGAGAAGGCGTTCGGCGACGACATTGGTGGCTGCGGCATTGGAGTCGATGGGGCTCCATCAATGCACCGAGCGAACGTGGCAGCGTTGATGTGCCTCGGGCAAATGCTCGGGGCGTACTGGATGAGGCGCGGCGAGTAGCGTCGGGCTCCGGCGACCGTACGGACGCCGTTGAAGCGACGCAGGGGGGCACGACCGGCGTCGATGTCACGGAGAGCCCGACGGACGGTGCTCTGGATGACATAGCGTGGAGGGCCAGCGACATTGCGGTTGGTGAACATCCATCGCCTTCGTGATGGTGTCTACCATCGCATTCATGGAAGGTGAAGAAGGAACCGAAGCCATGGTGGAGGCTTACTCTGGTGAGTTCTCCGACGATCTTCCGGCGAGTTCCCTTTCCACTAGCGGTTCCCTTCTCTGTCAGTGCTCGGTGGTTGGGCAAAGTGCTGATAACGTGTTAGAAGTGTAAAGGAATGATGATTCTGATTGATCGGTGAAAAATGTGTACAAGTGTTACAAGTATTTATGTTATGGAAATTGTAACTGCCTAATCTATTGAAACGGTGTCTTGGCCTTGACGATGTCTCTTCGGAAAGGGTACGATGTCCTTCGTGCAGGCATTTTCTTGACTCCTACGTAGCCCAGTGATAAGGCTAATCCTAATACTAATTTTCTATATTTATCTATTGATCACCAATTAATTATCTCTAATTAATCTTAACAGCTCTTAGCAGTTAAAAGTGAAAGTAACTTTTTAATGTCGTAGTCAACCTGTGAATAAAAATACTCTGGACATCGAGGAAACTACAATGATCAATGCTGACATTTTTTTCATTTGCATAGCGTCCTGCATTGTGCTAACCTCGTGCAAACTGATGCCCAATGAGGAAAGAGAAAAATAAAGCATGGGCTTGAAGGCACACTGCGGGAGTGCGGGTTGCTCTTAGGCCAATATCTCGACAAGTGCCATTTGTGTTTCAAGAGTTTTCAGGATTTGAGGAATGAAACAATAATTCTCAATGTAATTCTTTATTTGTTATTTCATTGGTGGCTAGGATATTTAGTACGGGAATAGACGGGAATGAAATTATAACCTTCATATCTAAGAATACATGGAAGAGTTTCACAAACAGTTTGTGTCTCCTCTACTTGATCACTGTACCACAAACATAATATAGCGTCGGACGTTAGTCAGTAAAAATAAAAATAAAAATACCAAATAACTGTTGCTCATAAATTTTATCAAATCATCAGTCGGTATATCAGTGTTGTAGGCCTGACCATCAAGCGGTACATCTCTTATATACGAAAGTTAGGGCCACGTCTCCTGCAAATATACAATTGTGCGATTGAAATCTAGCGTTAACTATTGCGTCCGTTGCGGCGTTTCCACGGGATTCTCGAAGCTACCTGGTTTTACGGCGGTTCCCTTTCCTCTCCTGTATCTTCTCCTCTTGCCTTTCTTCTACCTTGACTCCTCCTGCTTTTCCTTTTCTCTTGCCTAGGTGCGGGGCGGGCCTACGATTTTGAGTATTGGTATTCAAACTTAGTAAAGGGTGTAAAAATTTTTTTGACGAACTTAAATTGCGGGGTGAGGGGGAGGGAGGCGGGGCATGAGTTGGGCCAAATTGTTGGGTTGCTTGCCCGAGTTTTGCGAAATTAGTCTGTAGTGTGGCCGAGTTCTTTGTATTTTTCCATTTAGTTGAATACACATTAAGTATATACTATATATATATCCAGGTTTTTTTTCAAAAATAATTGATATTCAATGAATATCATTGAATACCAAGTGGGTCCGCCCCTGTCAGCACAGCAACCTTCAACGACACAGTCACACGGATCCACGGTAAAAAAGCTCCGGGTAATTTTCCTTCTCTCCACCGCCTCTTTTATACAGATAGCTGGAGTCAACCACGCGACGGTGACCCACCCTGGGTTCGAGCCTAGATGCGGCCACCTGCGCTTGCGACCGGCGGCGACCAGGGCCGCCGTTAATCAGCCGCTCGCTGCTCGCGCCTGCAGCCAACCCAGCGCTCCAATCGCTCGCGGCGCCTGTGGACGCACCTGCTTGGGCCTTCGACGCTTCCTGTTCCGAGCTTTGAACCAGGATGCCTGCTATTTGCTCCTGCTGCTACCTAGGCCAGCGCCCTCACTACAGCCACACTCAGCAAAAATACCAGGATCCTCACACATAGCAGCAGGGATTAGTAAAATCATACTAGAAGCCGAATAGTCGATGGGGAGTACCTGCAACGCACCCGGGGCTGTTCTTGACCCGAGGCCAGCAAGGTAATGGCAAGAGCCTTCATCACAGTAGCCATCCTACAGCCTGCTGGTTGCTCTTGAGGCAGCTTGCCGGGGAAGCTGCAGGGCTGGTGTCCAGAAGGAAGGAGGGGAGGGGAAATGCAGAGGGAGCAGCAGGTTTGTGTGGTGCAGAAGGGGGCGAGAGTGAAAGGGGTGAATGGGTACTGATGTGTCCAAATGACAGCCATCCATCATCCTCTTATGACTGGTCCTCTCTTTACTATATTTCTATCGAAATCATGTAGGATAATCGCTTGCTGGGTGCCTAGGATCAGTGCGCGAATATCTGCCTGCAAGGATATGAAGGGTTGTGCTACATCGTACTTCTAGGCTTTTTCTTCGTCCCATCATCACAAGAACAGTTCCAACTTAAGCTACTTTTCCCCCAAAAGGTCCTTTTGCAACTAACGGAATTGCAACTAACGGAAGTATTATCATTGTATTGTTATCCTTATTGGTAAAAAGTGTGCCAGCCTTAAATTAAAGTTAGTACAGCTCTGGTGGCTATTTATTTTTTTTTCACGATTCAGCGCAACCTACTGATAAACTGGTAGAATTTAGTACTACCCACCTGTGTTGCACTGCGAGCAGATTCAAGAGAACTTCCACAATTTCTACTATATTTTTCCCCAAAATGAGATCTTCATTAATGCTACTGTGTACATATAGTTTTACATGTAATTTCCTTTCCCACATTTCCCCTGTCCCCGTAAATAGACGAGGGGTTTATTTACTATTACCTACAATTTTTAACTAAAATGGATTTTGTCGCATATCATTACTGACCCCTCCCCTTTTTTACAGTATGTTCTTAAGAAAACATTTATTTTGCAGGGCTTCCCTGGAGGATAGAGAGAAAGCAACAATTAATTGAACTGGTGGCTTTGGTAAGTTATGCTAATATTACATATAAACAAGTTTATGGCAAACCACACCATGTTTAAATATGTTATTTTTGGCATCATAAAAAGCACGAGTTAATGAGATAATGATGGTAATCACACAATATCATTACTAAATTAAACCATAAGAAGTTGTCCAAACTCACAATTATGTAGAAAAACTACCTACAATGAAAACTCCCAGTGGTATATACCTACCGAACTACCAAAAAATAGTCACTTATTTATCAATACAGCCAGTTACTCACTCTTCTCAATAATATGATTAAGGAGCAAACATTTGAATAAAGGATCCAGATTTGTAGAATATTTGATGATTTATCTTCTTAAATGAATGCTAATATTATAAAATTTCAAATTGCAATTTGTTAACCACAAATATATGCATAATGTAATGTATGGTTAGTTCTTATCTTTCATCCGACAGTACTTGTTAATTTCTTTTTTATTATTACCTTTGAAAATTACTAACTTCTATGCTGCTAACATTATTATTCGATTTCTTAGGCTAAAATAATGTACTAGCATAATTCTTAACATATACCAACATACACATACATAAAAAAATAGTGAGGCTGCGTGTATAAACGCACATACACATACATACATACATATACATATATATACATATACACACATATATATTATATATACACACACAATATATACACAAATATATTCATACATATGTATATATATTATACACACAAAATATATAGCTGCAAGATATACAAATGTCACATACAAAACAAAAATATCAACCTATTTCTTCCGTAGACCATACTTTAAAAAGATTAGGCAAGAAAAAATATCATGTCTTAGAAAAAAAAGAAAGACTACAAATAATAAACTTATAGATGAAGAAAGAGACTCTAAAAGAAGATGTCTACCACAAACATATAATGTTGACAAATATATTGATTCGGATTATGGTATGGTATCATTTAGCTCACAATATATTCAGCAATTGAAGGAATCATACGCTGAACGATCATATCTAGGCCTACCAAATTACCAGTGCAAACATTGTGGAGCTATGTTTTGGTATAATGAATGTAATAAAAAAGAAACCTACAAAAATAAACAGCCTACATATACAAATTGTTGTAAGAATGGGAAGATTAAAATACCACCATATAGAGAACCCCCCACATTTCTATCACAATTAGTTAAGAATAGGGAAAGTGCAATTTCAAAACATTTTCTCGCAAAAAATAAGACTATATAACAATCTGTTTGCATTCACGTCAATGGGTGCAAATATATTAAAAGATATCAACAAAGGAGAAGGACCATATGTATTCCGTATCAATGGACAAATACATCATCGCATAGGATCATTGCTTCCTGAAAATGGTCGACCACCACAATATGCTGAGCTATATATTTTTGACACAAAAAATGAGATCGAAAATAGAATAAAGGCACTACACAAAGAGGAAGCTCAAGAAGTAGATATAGATCCAAAGATAGTAGAAGAGCTCAAGATTATGCTCGATGCACGCAACCCGTTAGTAAAAATATTTCGCCATGCACGTGATTTGCTAGAAGAGCACAAGGGCTTAGATATAAGCATACGCATTTTAGGTGCTGAAAAAGGTGATACAGTACAATATGAAATGCCACATCCCGAGGATTTAGCAATGTTGATAGTTGGTGATCTAAATTTAGAAAAATATAAAAGAGACATTATTATCAATTGTAGAAACAAAGGCCTTCAACGTATAAGCATTTTCCATTCGGCATACATGGATTTGCAATACCATTTGCTTTTCCCATATGGAGAAAGAGGATTCCAACTTGACATACCATATCATGACAACAAAACCTCTCATAATAGGAACACAAAAAGAAATAATATGACAATGCATGAGTATTACAAATACCAAGTGCACTATAGACCAAATCAACCCAATCCAATCCTATGCTACGGTAGGCTTGTCAAAACAAGCAATAGTAGACGCTAGGGCAATGGAAGATGAAGATAGATTGGCATATATAGCAAGGAACCAGAACAAATTAAGGTGTGAATATTTGCAAGGAGTTTTTGATGCCATAGAAAAAGGTCTTACCGAAAGTGATCAAATAGGTAAAAAAACTTTGCTCCCTTCGACCCACACCGGTTCCAAACGATATATGATACAAAATTATCACGATGGGATAGCTATTTGCCGTGTATATGGACCTCCTGACCTCTTCATAACATTCACATGTAATCCAAAATGGCAAGAAATCGTTTGCACTATAAAAAATGGTGAACAACCAAATGATAGACCAGATATTATAGTACGAGTTTTCCATATGAAACTACAAGAATTAATAGAAGATATTTGGTCTGGCAAATTATTTGGGTCAATTTTGGCCATACTATACTCGATAGAATTCCAGAAAGAAAGGATTGCCCCATGTTCACATCATAATATGGATAGATAAAAAAATATTACGATGAACGCGAAGTGATTAACTCTTGGATATCGGCCGAAATTCTCGATCCAAAAGATGATCCTCTAGGTTATGTACTCGTAGCCGAACATATGGTACATGGACCATGTGGCGACAAAAATGAAAAATCTCCCCGTATGAAAAGGGGGGAAATGCTCAAAATTTTATCCAAAAGATTTTATTGAAGAAACAACTTTTACTGACAATGGATTCACTCTATATCGTAGAAGGCAAAATAACATTTACATACGAAAGGTAAATCATAATTTAGATAATAGATGGGTTGTCCCACACAACATGAAACTTCTAAAAAAATATCAAGCTCATATAAATGTAGAATATGTAAACAAAAGCAAACTACTTAAATATTTATGCAAATATGTGAAAATATCTATGCAAATATGTGAACAAAGGACTAGACAAAGCGTCGGTGATGTTTGAACATATACAAAAAGGAGAACAAGCAAGCTCAGTTGACCAACCTAATGAAAAAGACGAGATTAAAGAATACTTAGATTGTCGATACATATGTGAACAAGATGCGCTTTGGAGATTACTAGAATATGACATGCATTATCATTGGCCACCGGTTGAATGACTACCTGTACATCTACCTCTACAAAACACGGTATGTTTGCCTAAAGGAACAAAATTAAAATCAATTGCTCAAGATCCAAAGTTTCGAAAAAACAAAACTAACCGAATGGTTTGAAACTAATAAGTTGCATGAAGATGCAAGGAAACTCACATATTGTGAATTTCCTCAAGAGTGGACATGGGATGAAAAGAATAGAAAATGGATAAAGAGACAACGTAGAATATACTATGTCAACCCCATAGAAGGAGAACGTTTTTACCTACGAATGTTACTTGATGATAGTTAAAGGAGCTAAAGACTACGGAGAGATATAAGAACATATAACGGAATAGAGTATCAAACATTCAAAGAAGCCTGTGCAGCACGCGGACTACTAAATGATGATAAGGAATGGTATGAAACGTTTAACGAAGCCGCTACTTGGGCAACTGCTGCGCAATTGAGATACCTATTTTTCACTATGGTGTTATATTGTAACTTGCAAGATGAGAGAAACTTTTACGAACACAATTGGAGAAAAATGACTGATGACATTGAACAACAACTAATTAACAAATATGAGCCAATTATATATAACCCAACGGATATGGAGCTACAAGATCTATTATTGGAAGAGCTTGAAGACATCTTTTCTAAAAATGGAATTTACATGTACAATTACAAACTTCCTCACGAGATCAACACAATACAATATTGATACAAACAATAAGTTAATTGAAGAAGAACTTAGTTATGACGAGAGACATGTTGGAAAAAGAATTTAACTTATTGTATCAACAACTAAATAATGATCAAAAAAATGCATTTCATGGTATAATTAAGGCTGTTCTTGCTAAAGAACCCAATATTTTCTTTGTCATAGGCCACGACGGTACCAGAAAAACATTTTTGTGGAAAACTATAATTGCATATCTAAGATCCCAAAGAAAAATTGTACTCACTGTAGCTTCATCAGGAGTTGCCTCATTATTACTTCCAAATGGGCGCACAGCGCATTCAAGATTCCGAATCCCTATTGATTTAGATGAGTTCTCGATTTGCGACATCAAAAGAGGGACAAAGTTAGCTGATCTCATGCTTAGCACTGACCTTATAATTTGGGATGAAGCTTTAATGACAAATAGACAATGTTTCGAAGCTCTTGATAGGTCACTTAGAGATATAGTATCTGGAAAACAACCAAGATTGCAAGATGTACCATTTGGAGGAAAAATAGTAGTACTAGGAGGGGACCCAAAACAAATATTGCCGGTGATCGAAAATGCTACAAGAGCACAAACAATTAATGCATCAATATTTTGCTCGTATCTATGGAAGCATATAAAGAGACTTTACTTACATGGAAATATGCGATTATTAAAAATAGATGGAACAACATCGAATACAAGGAATTAAATGAATTTAGTGATTGGATACTAAAAATAGGAAATGGAACTTTACAAGATAAACATTCATGTTCTGCAAATGATAATCCAGATTGTCACATAGTTCAAATTCCAGATGATCTCTTGATAAAACAAGCCGACAAAGCTCTCGTAGATTCAACGTTCCCAAATTTCACCTTGAACTATAACGATGTGGAATATCTTAGAGAACGAGCTATCTTATCAACAACTAATGAAATAGTCGATGAAATTAATGACTACATGCTTAGTTTACTACCTGGGAATGAGATAGAGTATTACAGTGCAGATTCAATATCTAAATGTCTAGATACTTGCAATGATGTTGACATATTATATCCTATTGAATATTTGAATAGTCTTAGCGCAAACAACTTTCCTGCGCATAAACTAAAATTGAAAATAGGAGCGCCAGTTATGTTACTAAGAAATCTTAATCAAAGTGTAGGTCTATGCAATGGAACACGATTAATACTAACAAATCTTGGACAAAATGTGATTGAGGTCGTTATTATTACGGGAACACATATAGGAGAAAAGGTATATATACCTCGAATAAATCTAACCACACAAGGCTATCGTTGGCCATTTGTTTTAAGTCGTCGTCAATTTCCAATAAAAGTATGCTACTCTATGACAATAAATAAGAGCCGGGGGCAAACATTATCAAATGTAGGAGTCTATCTAAGGAAACCAATATTCACGCATGGGAAACCATATGTTGCGATATCTCGAGTAAAAGATAGAAAAGGCCTTAAAATATTGATTGAGAATGAAGATGGAACATGTGGAGACACAACAACAAACATTGTGTATAAAGAGATATTTGATATTGACTAAAGACGTAGCACAAATGTGTGCCCGAAATATTTCATGTCTCTTTTACATGCTATCTCATTTACGGTACTCTATTGTTGCCTTCTATTTACCTTATTTTTTCCTTTTGCGATTCCATTGCATTGTTCCGGTAACAATGCAAGGTGAAATCACTCCACTCTCAGAGGTGCGTCCAATAGGCTCTCTATATAATATCCATGTGAGAGTGTCAAGAACTTGGGAATATAGAGGCAAGAGTGAACATAATGATCTGCTCCATTTCGATATGGTCCTCATCGATCAAAAGGTATAATAATTTATTACTTTATCAAAAATCTCAAGATCATCATTTACATCTATACTTTGTCTTTGGTACCTTTTTTTTCTAACAATGGTAACAAATGTAGGGATATGCAATGTACTATGAGGTACCGAAAGATACACTTGATCAATTTAAGGAGCACCTACGGGAAGGCAAAATTCTTTATATATACAAGCTGATTGTTGGAAAAGCTAAGCCTAGGCGGAGAGTAGTAGATGCCCCCTACATGCTAAAATTCGGCAAGAGAACACGGATCACCGAAGAAAAAAGCAATGACACAACTTTTCCTAAGTATGTGTTTTCTTTGACTCCAATTGAATTGCTTTGCCTCAATATGTCGGGACGACGGATCGTTTCCTAGGTAACAACTAATCCTATAACTCATACACAATATTGAGATATCCTAACACACATTGTGCCTAATTTTCTAAACTATCAATATAGATGTGCTTGGGAAAATTGTAGCTGTCTCAAATGCAGCTGTTGTGCGTGACACATCTGGAGATCTCATGATGCGTAGAGTTATACAACTCCAAGATCATAAGTATGATTTCAAACTAAAAAGTTCACACAAATTTCAAATGGATGTCTTTATTCTTAAATGTTATCTCAATACTCAGATTTTCTAATCAATGTGCAGAGGAACCACAGTTGAACTATCATTGGCAGGAAAAAGGGCTCTCGAATTCAATGCAGAGGGCCGTTTTCCGGTTGGTCGAACAATCACGCATTGCAATATTTGTTGGTACTTTAATGAAGGTATATAGAGAGGACTACAAGTTTCTTAGTGGAACATCAGCTTGTCGCTGGTACATAAATGAAAATGATATACCAGCAATAAGGACATTTCAGAGAAGGTACGATTCTAATCTTTTTTTTAAATATGACAAACATTTCTTAAATTGTACGCTTGTAGTAAATATGTTACAACATCGTAACAGCTTGCCTTATGGAGTGACACCAATTAAAAAATTAGAGCTCAAAAGTGAAGATTACATGGAACAAGGCGTCGAAGAAAAAACTTTATTTGATATCAAAGAAGTTGATCCCTATAAACGAGCATAACCAACTCATCTAGAGCAAACTAAGCATTTATCTACCCCAAACATTTGTTTAAACGAGTTGATCAAGGTAAAGTGGTAAAGCATCTAGTAAAGTCCTTAGCTAGGTGTTTGCCCATCGGATTTATGCATAACAACGGGAATAGTAAACATTATTTAGCATGCGGTGTCATAGGTTCAAAAAGATTATGCGAGGGGGAAAGCCACTTGCCTTCCTCTACGTGCTAAGTGAAATCCTCCTCGAAGACGGGCTCTTCCCGATCACCTCCGACGGGGAGCTCGGACGAAACGAGGCACGATATCTACGAGTCAAACATGGATAACAAACAATAAACAAAACAGTACACCAAACAGTAACAAAACTGGTAAATTTACTGTTTAAAAGATTCTATTCGTCGAGACGATCATTTCGGTATATAGAACGCTAAAAACGAGTTAAGCCGAGAAAGATATGATTAAAACGAGTTTACGGGGGCCTATCCGCAAGAAAACTAAGTTTACGGGGCTGTTTATAAATAAAATCAGGGGCTAAAACATTTTTATAAATTAAATCAGAGGGGTCTAGGTGCAAAAAGGAGTGAAAAGGGCCTAAAATAATATTATCCGGGGTAGACGGGGGCTAGATTGCAAAAATCGGGACCTAACCGTAAAGATTCTTAAAGGTGGAAGGACCGGCTTGTGAAATTGTAAAAACAAAGGGGCTCTTAAGAAAAAGGGCTGCAGCCGCACCGTGGATCTCGGATCCAACGGCGGGCGACGCACGCGCGCACCGTGGACCCGGCCGTGGACGCGGTCCACAAGTCCACCGTGGACCCTCCTTTAAACGCGAAGGGGTACGTGATCCCGGCCGTCCGCGTGAGATCAAACGGCCCCGGACGCGTGCAAGCGGCGGGCGGCGGCGGCGACGCCGGAGGGCGGCGCGCGCGCGGCGGAGCTCGCCGGCGCTAGCTCTCTACGGCGCTCCCGGCCATCACTTTGACCACGGGTTGGGGCAAAATGTCGCGGGGAAGCTTGCGCACGTGCTCGTGGGGTCTACGGGAGCGATTGGGCCTCACCGGCGGCCGGCACCATAAGGGGGCGGCGCGGGCCGCTCCGGCGAGCCCGCGGGAACGCTTACGAGCGCGAAAAGGAGGGGAATTGGGCGGGGGGATTTTGCTTACCACGCACGGGGGATGACGACGGACGCCAACGGGTGGAGAGGAGGCGGCAACGAGAGAGGCTTGACGACGGCGGCGGCTCGGGCGGCGCTCGGTGAGCTCGGGGCGCGGCGCGCCACGGGCGTCGGGGACGAAGACTGCGGCAACACGAGCTTGTCAAGCTCCTAGCGATCCCAAAGGTCAAAGAAAACAGGCGGGGGTCTAGCCTTCACCGGCGGCGACGGATCGACGGTGGCGGCGGGAACCCGAGGCGGCGGCGCGGTGAAATTGGTGCTCGGCGTGTGCGTGAGTGCGTTGCAGAGGCAAAGGGAGGCACAGGGGTGCGTGCGCGAGCTTAAAAAGGACCCGAGGATGGAAGGTGAGGCGGGTAAGGGACGGGGCGGCCGGCGGCTTTCCATTGATGGCCGGCGGGCCGTCCGGGCGTAAAGAAGGCAAGGGAAACGGCCGGGGGGTTTGAGTGGGGATTAATTGCCTTAATTGGCGTGCTCACAGAGGAGAGAAAGGAAGGGGAGAAGGGGGGAGCGGGGGCGGATTCCGCGCGGCCGCGGGGGGGGCCGGCGAGCGCGGGGAAGAAGAAAAGGAAGGGGGAAGAAGGGAGGCTGACAGGTGGGCCCCGGGGCCGTCGGCGCGCGCGGGGTAAAAAGAAAAAGGGAAGGGGGAGCGGTGGGCTAGCGTGGGGGTGGGGTGGGCCTCCCGGGCCGAAAGGAGTCGGTGCGGTTTTTGTTTTTTTATTTTCCTTTTTCAAACTTCATTTTCAAATCATTTTTCATCTCAAATTCAAATCAAACTTTTTCAAACTTTTCTCAAGAATTTTATAGACTTTTTAGAAACCACACAAGCAACCAAAAACCATGCAAGCCAAAAGATGATGCACATACACTTGTTGTCTCTAAGTTTATTAAATTATCTTTAATATTTTTAGAGCTCAATTTAAATAGCAATTTAATCTCCTTAAATCCTTAAGACTAATTTAAGTTGCTAAGTAATTTTAGTGATGGAATTTTAGGGTGTCACACCATCAGTCTGTGGATGATAAGCTGAGCTGAAATTCAACTTGGTATCCAGAGACTCATGCAACTTCCCCCTTAAGCGAGAAGTGAACTGAGTACCTCTGTCTGACACGATCTTCTTTGGTACACCATGCAGACACACAATCGTGGACATGTATAGCTCTGCCAACTTAGCTCCTGTATACGTGGTTTTCACCGGAATGAAGTGAGCTACCTTGGTCAAACAATCCACGATGACCCAAATCGAATCATAACCATCTCGTATTCGGGGTAAACCCACTATGAAGTCCATTCCGATCTCTTCCCACTTCCACTCGGCACCTTCAATGGTTGAAGCAAACCGGCGGGCCTCGATGTTCGGCCTTAACCCGATGGCAAGTGTCGCACAAAGCCACATGTGCGGCCACATCCCTCTTCATACCGTACCACCAATACTTTTGCTTAAGATCCCGGTACATCTTAGTACTGCTCGGATGGATAGAGTAAGCCGAGCCGTGAGCTTCTCTCAAGATAGTCTCTCCGAGATTTCTGTCTCCGGCACACATATCCGATTTTTAAACCACACGGTTCCTTGTTCATCCTCTGTGAAATGCGGGGCTTCTCCTTGTTTCATAGTCTCCTTGATTTTACGTATTCCGGCATCCTCTAACCGCCACTTGCGTATCTCTTGCTCCAAAGTGGATTGCACTTCCAAAGTCACTCCTTTTGCTTGTGCAACCACCTTCAAGTTAAGCCTTTCAAATTCTTTTACCAACTCATCGGGAAACGGAGAATCATAGCCGGGTTGGTGTGGCCCTTCCGACTCAAAGCATCGGCGACCGGATTCGCTTTACCGGGATGATAGTGAATCTCCGGATCATAGTCTTTGATCAACTCTAACCAACGACGCCGTCTCGGATTGAGATCCTTCGAGTAAAGATGTACTTCGGACTCTTGTGGTCGGTGTAGATCCGGCACTTGGTTCCCATAACGTAGTGTCTCCAAATCTTCAATGCATGAACCACCGTTGCTAACTCAAGATCGTGCGTAGGGTAGTTCAACTCATGCTTCCTCAACTATCGAGATGCATAGGCTATAACGTGACCTTCTTGCATCAACACACAACCCAGACCTTGTCAAGATGCATTACAATAGATGTCAAAGCTCTTTTGCAGATCTGGCATCACTAGGACGGGTGCTGTGGTCAACCACTTATTCAATTCTTCAAAACTGGACTGATACGCACCGGTCCACTTGAACTCCCTGTCCTTCTCTAGCAGTGTGGTGAGAGGCTTCACAATCTTGGAGAATCCCTCAATGAACCGACGGTAGTAACCAGCGAGTCCTAGGAAACTCCTGATCTCGGACACCGTACGAGGGGCTTCCCACTTCAACACATCACTAACCTTGCTTGAATCCACTGCAATACCTCCGTTGGTGATGATATGACCCAGAAAAGACACTTCCTTGAGCCAGAACTCACACTTGCTGAACTTTGCATATAACTCGTGCTCTCTCGGCTTCGCAACACAAGCCTCAAATGCTCCTCATGCTCTTCCTCATTCTTGGAGTAGATCAAAATGTCATTAATGAACACCACAACAAACTTGTCCGGATACTCCATAAAGATTTTGTTCATCGGGTACATGAAGTAGGCAGGTGTATTGGTTAACCCAAAGGACATAATTGTGTAATCATAAAGTCCGTACCTGGTGGTAAAAGGTTGTCTTAGGAATATCCGAAGGCCTAATCTTCAACGATGATATCCGGATCGCGAGATCAATCTTAGAGAACACTTTGGCTCCTTTCATCGATCAAACAAGTCTTCAATACGAGGTAGAGGATACTTGTTCTTGAGGGTAACATCATTGAGAGACACCGTAATCAACACACATCCTCCGTGTGCCATCCTTCTTACCCACAAAGATAACTGGTGCTCCCCAAGGTGATGAACTAGTACGAATAAAACCTTTACCCATTAATTCTTTAATCCGAGCTTTAAGTTCTTGTAACCGATCACTAGACATTCTATATGGGCGCTTAGAGATAGGAGTAGTACCGGGCAAAAGATCAACAACGAACTCAACATCTCGGTCGGGGGCATACACCGGCAACTCCTCCGAAACACATCGGGGTAATCGCACACCACTCGTATGTCTTCCAAGGCCGTTCCATCAAGCTTAATCACGGCACCGGCGTTTGATGGTGCGGGATCCGCTGCAAACTCAAACCTTTCACTAGCTAGACTCGTAAGAAGGACTGATCTCTTAGCACACCGCATCACCGCATCACACGCGGTCAACCATCCCATTCCCAGTATCACATCAATCCCCCTTTAATCCAAGATTATAAGATTGGCACAGAAATCTCTGCCCATAATCTTGAGATGAACGTTGCCGCATTTATATATGGCTTTCAATTCCCCCCAGGTGAGGTAACTAACATGTGGCGAGACATGGGACTGATGGGTATATTATGCTGAGCTACGAATTGTGATGTAATGAAAGAATGGGATGCTCTAGAATCAAATAAAAGTGAGGCGGGAGTGGAGTTGACTAGAAACATACCGAGCACTACTCTGGGGTTCTCCTGGGCGACTTCAACATCAACGTGCATCGCCTTGCCTCGTGCATAGCTCTATTGTCCTTCGTTGGTCCGCGGGGTTGGATTCCCGCTCCTTGTCTGCTACCGGTTCCGCACCGGGGTATGTGGAGGGTTCCTCTTTGGGCAAGCATTGGCATAGTGACCAAGCTCTCCGCACTTGAAGCAAATAGTGGTGGCGGGATTAGGAGGTGCCACGGACCTCACAGGTGTGCCAACTGGGGCTCTCTGCGCCGACTCGCCGGGAAGGCCGGACGTGGAGTACGAGGGACGGGACGCCGAAACCGCCGAGCGGACTGCTGGAACTGCTGAGCAGGACGTGGGGACTGTTGCTGCCCAAAGTTTCCACCCGGTCCCCCAAAACGGAACGGGGTGTTCGGTGGTGGGTTGAAGCGCGGGCGAGACGCACTCCCAAAGCGCCCGGAGCCGGCGGCCTTCCTCTTCTCGCTCCCCGAGCTCCTTGTGCTTGTGCTCCAAGCGGATGGCGGCATCAACTAGCGGTGAAAGTTGGGGAAAGGATAAGAGATCAGCGCGGTACTCGCAGCGAACCGGCTAACCCATCCGAGAACGGCTCTCGCTTTTTCCGTAACCTCCTCGGTGCATAGCGGGACAACTCGGTGAACTTGTCTCCGTACTCAGCCACTGACATTCCTCCCTGCTTCAAGGAAAGGAACTCCTTCTTCTTGATCTTCATGACTCCAGAGGGTATGTGATGGCTCCTGAAGTTGGTGGTAAACTCTTCCCATGTGACAGTGTCTGGGGCGGCATGAGCGGCAGAATACGCATCCCACCAAGCGGCTGCAGATCCTTGAAGTCGTCCTGCAGCATACAGGACCTTCTCTCTGTCGTCACACCGACGGGTAGTGAGCATCTTCGGCCTTGTCTTCAGCCAATCTTTAGCTTCAAGTGGATCAGGCGGCATGAGTGAACACGGGAGGATGGTGACTCATAAACTCCTGGTGCTTGTTGCGAGGTGCCGGTTGCTTTGCACCGGTGGGTTGTTGACCCGGGCTTGCGGGTTCGTCACGGTGTTGGTCGGGTTTTGGAGGAGCCGAGTCCGTGCCTCCGGGAGAACTGCTGCATAGCGGGATCCATTGGTGCTTGCTGAGGTGCTCTTCCCGGACGATTCAATGCTGGTTGATCAACTGCCGATCCTGACCTAGTGTTCACCATCCGAGCATTAGGGATATTACTTTAGATGTTTGCATCAAGAGTTAAACCCAGAATGATAAGATAGCAATGGTGTTTAGATAAGACAAATTCTGTTGACTCCAAACAATCAGGCATAACTCTCAGTGTGAGTAACCAAAAATTATGGGTTTTGGACTGATAGAAGGTAATGAAATTAAGAAACTACTCCAACTGGAATCACCTCAATCGGAGTTCTGTAACTCTGGTTATAAAATAAACAAGTCAGGTAGATCAGCAGTGTTTAACAGATTCGTGAGGCTGTAATGTTTCAGTCATAACTTTCTGATTATCCACCCAAATATTCTGAATTGTTCACATAAAATCAGTCACGAAATTTCTGAACTTCTCCAATTGGTTTTACTGCAATCGGAGTTCTGTAGCTCGGGATAAAATTAAAACAGTGCAGCTGACTCAGAAAGCTGCGCGAACAGATTTAGAGCTCTCGGATTTGCATTAAGGAAAAACTTAAAGGGACAAAAGGATTAAGATAGATAATTGATTGAGACTGAAAGTTTGACCCCCACAAACTTACTACTAAACCAATGTCGTTCTGGTCATCACTCCACAAAACATTGCAGTCAAACAAAAATCCAGCTCAAACATTAAGCACAAAATCAAGCATTCAACCACACTTCTAAACTAAACACACTTTACCAATCGTCTACTAGCGATTACAAAAAGATCCTATTCTTAACTTAAACCTAAGGACTATCTTCCGTCATGGCATCCGTGCGGGCGTCGGGGGAGTCGTAGTGTGGCCTATTGGGATACGGGGAGGTACATCCTTCGTGGCATAGTGGGCAAGCGGTTGCTCCCCGTTGCGAAGTGCGGCTTCCAAGGCACGCCTCTGCATCTCCCGAGTGAAGATCTATTGTTGTGCCACATACAAAGTGTTGTTGGTGTTGTCCAATGCGGTGTTAACAAGCGCAAGTAGACTCGGACATTGTTCGGCGTTCCTTCATAGGGCCGGCGGCCGGGGCGATGTAGGTCATGGCCTCCCCACGGCTCGAAGGGTGTGTATCGGCGGTGGGTATCCTCCAACTTTGTCATGCTCCTTGTGAGAGAGCACATAAAGAACCCTCCGAGCTGACTCTGCTATACCGGCGTCTATAGTAGTCCCGTGAGCCACATCATGATGCTTGGACATCTCCTTCACTCCACGGCATGGAATGTACTCCTCCCGGGATGGGAGCAACTTCCCAATGGGGCTCGAACCACGGATGACTCCACGGCTCACAATGGTACACGGGGGCCTTATCATAGCCCAAGCGAAGTACCATAGCTCGCGGTGATCATCTCTTCTAGATCCTCCTCATCATCGGACACCATGATGGGGTTAGGGACGACCATAGGTGCGAGCTCCATCTCAATCTCCTCATCCGTGTCTTCATCATGGAAGTCGTTGTATTGTTCTTGCGGAGCATCTTGGTGGGCAGCACCGGCATGAGAAGTCTTCAAACGGCGAACCATCCGCGGTGCGGTGTAGAATGAGATAGATGGTAAGAAAAAAAGGATGAGAGCTAAAGCAAGCACAAGGTAAACAATGCAGACAACTCAAGAGTGAGGCAAAAAGGCAAGAGTAAGGTTAATAGAAGTAAAGCAAGCAAGTAAGAGAAAGCTTCTATGATTATAAAAATCCTTAGTTTGACAATTTCTATCTAGGCTAGCGTTCCTACAGTCAACACAGCTCTGGTACCACTCTGTCACACCCAGTTTTAAAGGCAAAATCAAATGCATTGATCACGTGTGCGCCGGGATCAAGTTACACACGCACTTAGACATCGTGAATACCAAAATCGGTGCCACACGAATAAAGAGTTATTACAAACCATAGTCTTAATCGAAACTTAAATAACGAGTTCTCGCAACGGACAAAATGCCTCCACAGGCAGCTGACTGAAGACTACGCACACCTAGAACTCCTGGAAATCTCCTGGAATGTCTTCAAAGTTCTCCCAGTCTGAGTAGCAATCCGGGTATTGTAGATGCAAGAGAATAAACAAGCGTGAGCACATGACGTACTCAGCAAGAGAGAACAACATAACATGCAAGGCCATATGGTGGATGGCTAAGGTTCAAGCAGTTTAGCATTTTAGTTAGTCAAGTTTTATTAGCAACCCGATTACTAAAAAGTGTAAGTTCATACCAACCCAATTAATAAGATATAAGCATCATAAATAGAGAATAAAACAACAATTAAACATTAAAGTTCCATAATTTAATCATGTGAGTCTCTAGGCCGCTCTTGGCCGTGAGCACGGCTAATCGATTAGTTTAACACTGCGAGGTTGTACATCTTTACCCACAAGTAGCGTAAAAGCTCCAACGAACTTTGGACCCAACCTTGCGGTGTTTGCAAGGCACCATACCACACTACCAAGGTGTGGTTGCATAGGGACGCTACAAGGCCTTTACAAAGGTTCCCTAGCAAGTTATGACCCACAAGGTCCGGATCACTTAGCAAGGTATAAAGTCCCCTAGCGGTCGATACCCCACCATAAAAAGAATAACTCACCCAACCCCCTGCTAGAGCGAGTCTATACCCCACGATACCGCCGATCCCTTATCCTTATCGGGTAAGACCATCCCAAGCTAAAGTTCCTAATTATTCGAGCCAAGACCATTGCCCATTAGTTCTTGTGGTTGTCTTGTTTTCTGGGTGGTTCTCCATGTTCCGATTAATATATTAAAGTGGTCTTGTAAAGAAAGGAACATAAACGGAACATAGAATATAAAAGTAACCAAGTTTGATTAATACCAATCCCAGTTGAGCATGCTAAGCAATGCTACCACAAGATTAATTTAATAAACCTGGTGTCAAGGTAAAGGTAGTAAAAGACTAGGCATGATCCTTAATAGGTTCCCATCAAGTCAATGCAAGCGAGAAAAAGTAAAGACGGTGAATTTAAATGCATGTTATGTAGGACAAACGGGTATGCATCTAGGAAGACTTGCCTTCAACAAAACTCTCTTGCTCAAACTCTTGCACGACTTGATCTTCAAATCCCTCGAACGAATCGCTCTCTACGATCCACAATCATCACATACAAGCGTACAATAAGAATAAATAAGAAACAATCACCAAACAGATCAAACAGAACTAAACGGTAGCATTAAACTAATCTACACTTCGAGACGAACGCGTGGACATAAAGAACGCTAAAATCGGAGCTAGAACGACTAAGTTACGACCTATAGAAGGTGCAAGGACCGATCCGTAAAGGTTTGAAAATAATCTAGCTAAAATAAAGAAAAAGGACTAAGCTGTAAAGAATCTACTAAGGTGGAAGGGTATATCTATGAATTCCGAAAAACTCGGGGTTTTTTACGCAAAACCACGGAATCAAGCCGGGTCGACGGGTATTGACCCCGGGTCGGGTTGATCGGATCCATCGAATGCGGATGCGACGGGCGTGATTGTGCACGGGTTGGGCGATGAGGTGGGTTGAACCAAGTGCGTTAGATCTCGATCTAACGGCGCGGGACGCATGCGAGCGGCGGGGCGGCTAGATTAGATGCGGCGCGCCGGATCTCGATCCGGCGGCCGGGGACGCTTGCAAGCGGCGGCGGCGGGGCAAAGCCGGCGGCGAGCGGGGGCGCGGCGACGTTGGGCGGCGTCCTCGCCGGTGCCAGGCCAAATCGAGCTAGAGTGCTCAGTTTGCCTCGCGGTTTTCACCTAAATAAAGAGCGCGACGCACCAAACTCAACTAAGGCAACATGGACGGCTCCCCGACGGTGAAGACGAGGCACGGCACAAAGGGCGGACAGCGGCGGGGGCGGAACTCCGGCGACGACTCTAGGGTGCTACGGTCCATGGACTCAACAACAAGCGGCACCGGTGCGGAGCTCACCTCTCGACGCAAACCCCGGACGGCTTCACGACGATGAGACGGCGGCGACGGCGGGGATTTATCGGTGGTGCGGGTTAGGGTTTCGGCGGCACACGGCGGGGGTGGCGGCTAGGGCTCGAGTGGCTTGGGTAGGAACCCTAGGGGGCGGCGGGCGACTTAAATAGCCGGGGGAGGGGACCCCTTGGCGTGCGGGCCACGCACGGGGAGGCATGCATCGGTCGGACTCGGGCGGCGGCGGCGGAGTCGGGCGAGGACGGCTTGGCGAAGGGATGACCGGTGGGCCCCACGCGGCGGCGGCGGCAGCGGCGAGGGCGGAAGCGGCGCGGGGCCGGCGGCGACCGGCGGGCAAGGCGGGCCGTGGGTGCTGCGCGGAGGCGGGGCCGGCGCGTGAAGAGAAGCGGGGCTGCGGCGCTGCTGCTGCCGGCCGCTACGCGGGGCCGGCGGTTGCCGGCGGGCTAGATTGGGGAAGGGTAGAGGGGTTTGGGAAAATAAGGGTTTGGGGTTTGGATAAAGATTCAATTCTAATGGAGTTCGAACTTTGAATTTGAATTCCGGCAAACAAAAACAATTCTCCGGCATGTATGCAACAAATAATTCCTATGATTCCTTAACTTTATTTTAGAAAAGTTTTAAATGCCTAAAAAGAAAATAAAGCAACCTTATATTCCTTAAGCAATTAAAGGTTTCTAGCAAATTTTAATAAAGCCAAATTTTTAGTAAAATTAGGGTGTTACAAACGGTGATTGGCCCCGACGTGATTTTGGCGAGCTTGTCCGCCTCCTCGTTGTACTGGCGAGCACGTGATTGAGCTCTACGCCGTAGAATTTATCCTCGAGGGCCCCGCACGGCATTGCAGTACGCCTCCATCTTGTCGTCGTGGCAGCTCGCGTTCTTCATGATCTGGTCAATCACGAGCTGCGAGTCCCCCCTCGCGTTAAGGCGCTTGATGCCCGTCTCGATGGCAATTTTGAGGCCGCAGAGGAGGGCCTCGTACTCTGCCATGTTGTTTGACGCAGGGAAGTGCAGGCGCACCGCGTACCTCATGTGCTCCCCGAGGGGTGAGATGAAGAGCAGGCCCACGCCCGCCCCTGTTTTCATCATCGACCCGTCGAAGTAAAGGGTCTAACATTCAGCCTGGATCAGCGGTGGCGGCAGCTGCGTGTCGGTCCATTCGGCGACAAAATCCACCAAGATTTGGGATTTGATCGCTTTGCGCGGCGCATAGGCGAGCATTTCGCCCATTAGCTCCACCGACTACTTGGCAATCCTACCCGTCGCGTCTGGGTTTCGGATGATCTCCCCCAACGGAAAGGAGGAGACCACCGTGACCGGATGGGCCTCGAAGTAGTGGCGAAGTTTGCGCCGTGCGAGTACCACCGTGTAGAGCAGCTTTTGGATCTACGGGTAATGTGCCTTGGTTTCTGACAGCACCTCGCTGATGTAGTACACAGGTCATTGGACTGGTAGGGCGTGTTCCTCCTCCGTACGTTCGACCACAATGACGGCGCTGACCACCTGAGTGGTTGCGGCGATGTAGAGGTACAGAGGCTCGTGGCCTCGAGGCGGCGTTAGGATCGGGGCGTCGGCGAGCGTCGCCTTCAGCTTGTCAAGCGTCTCCTGGGCGTCGATGGTCCAGGAGAAGCGCTCGTGCTTCTTCAGGAGCCGATAGAGGGGTAAGCCCTTCTCGCCGAGCCGCGAAATGAAGCGGCTCAAGGCGGCAAGGCACCCCAACACCTTCGGACCACCTTCGGGTCTCTAATTGGACCCATTCGTCCGAGGCAGCAACCTTCTTGTGGTTGGCCTCGATGCCTCGGCGGGAGACAATGTATCCTAACGGCATGCCTCGCGGCACGCCGAAGACACATTTTTCGAGGTTCAATTTCACCCCCGTTAGCCGTAGGCGGCCGAGACGCGATGCGAAGTCGTCAACCGGTCGTCCGTCCTCCTGGTTTTCACGACTATGTCATCTACGTACGCCTCAACGGTTCGCCCGATGTCATCTCCGAAGACGTGTTGCATACATCGCTGGTAAGTAGCGCCTGCATTTCGGAGGCTGAACGACATCGTCACGTAGCAATACATCTCGAACAACGTGATGAACGAAGTCGCGAGCTGGTCGGACTCCTTCATCTTTATTTGGTGGTACCCAGAATAGGCATCAAGGAAGCAGAAGGGCTCACACCCCACAGTCGAGTCAACGATTTGATCGATTCGTGGCAAAGGAAAAGGAACTCTAGGACATGCTTTATTCAAGCTAGTGTAATCTACACACATCCGCCACTTCCCATTCTTTTTCTTAACTAGTACAGGATTAGCTAGCCACACAGGGTGGAACACTTCCTTGATGAACCCGGCCTCGAGGAGCTTCCGCAGCTCCACTCCGATCGCTCGGCGCCACTCTTCGTCAAAGCGGCACAGCTGTTGCTGCACATCGCGGGAGTGAGGTAGGATATCAAGGGAGTGCTCGGCGACCTCCCTTGGGATGCCTGGCATATCTGAGGGGCTCCACAAAAATATGTCGGCATTGTCGCGGAGGAAGTCGACGAGCACCACTTCCTATTTCGGGTCGAGGGTGGAACTGACCCTCAACGCCTTGCCCTCGGGGGCAGTAGGGTCGAGGGGCACCTCCTTGGTTTGTTCAGCAGCCTCGAAGCTACCGGCGTACTTGGCGGCAGAGTCGAGGTCCTTGTTGACCAGCTTCTCCATGCTCGCCACGAGCGCTTCATCCAGCACTAGTGCCTCAGCGTGCTCCACACACTCGAGGTCGCAGTCGAATGCGTGCTCGATCGACGAGCCCACGGTGATAACACCCTTGGGCCCCGGCATCTTCATCTTGAGGTAGGTGTAGTTCGGGACCGCCATGAACTTGGCGTAGCACGGCCACCCGAGGATGGCGTGGTATGCGCCACTGAACCCCACCACCTCGAAGGTGAGCGTCTCCTTGTGGAAGTTGTCCGGTGTCTTCCCGAACCGGACCGGCGGGTCGATCGCCCGAGGGGGCCGGACGCGCTTGCCGGCGCGACGCCATGGAACGGCATCGTGCTTTGGGCCACGGGCTGGTCCAACCCGATCCCCGGCGGGCGCGAGGGTGTGCGCGTAGAGGATGTTGAGGGCTGGCGCCTCCGTCCATCGGCACCTTGGAGAACCGCGCGTTCCCGATGACCGGGTCAACAACCGGCGGGTATTGGCCGGATTGGGGATGCGATTTGGGTGATCCTCGTGGGCGAAGATGATGGCGTCCTCCGACCGGTCGAGGAAGGAGGAAGGTGCCTTCTCCCCGGCGAGGACCTCGTGCCGCTCCCGCTTGCGGCCGGGCCGTTGGACATGTCCACGGTCGCCCCAAAGATGAGGAAGACGTTTTCCACCGGCCGGGAAGTCGCGGCGTCGCCGTGACCCCCGTCTTTCCCGGCCTCGCCCTCCTTCACGGTGGCGCGGCGCGTAGTACTTTTTGAGCATATCGCACTGCTTGTGGTTGACCGGCGTCTTGTGGTACGGGCAGGGTTTCTTCAACATATCATCGAATACCCTAGGGCCTCGAGGGTCTGCTCGAGGACCCCTTCGAGCTGGGTCAACAGCAAGGGCTTCTTCCCCGTCGTTGTCACGCCCCTACTCGCGCGCCTCGCGGCGCGGCTTCTTGCCTTTCTTGCCCGCTTGTGCTTCTGCTGGGGCTCCTTGGACTTGCTTCCCTCCGCGGGCGCGTTGTCCACACACTTGCCCTTCTTCCCGTCGAAGATGGCCCCCACCGCCTCTTCGCCGGATGCGAAGTTGGTGGCGATGTCGAATAGCTCGTTGGAGTCAACGGGCGGGCTGCACCCGAGCTCGCGCATGAGGTCTCGGCAAGTCGTGCCCTCGAGGAAGGCATGCACGATCTCGGACTGGGCCATGCTCGGGAGCTCCGTGCAGCACTTGGAGAAGCGCCGCATGAAGTCCCGGAGCGACTCGCTGGGCTTCTGGGTGCACGCGCGCAGGTCCCAGGAGTTCCTAGGGAACACGTACGTGCCCTGGAAGTTCCCCACGAAGGTGCGGACCAGGTCGTCCCAGTTATGGATCTGGCTGGCCGGCAGATGCTCGAGCTACGTTCGCGCTGAGTCGGTGAGGTGTAACGGCAGGTTGCGGATGATGACCTCGTCGGTGGTCGCTCCGCCCAGCTAGCATGCCAGGCGATAGTCGTTGAGCCATACACGGGAGTCCGTCTCCCCCGTGTACTTGTCGATGGACGTGGGCTGACGGAAGCGCTGCGAGAAGCTCGCCGTGCGGATCCCCCAGTTGAACACGTGGGTCCCCGTGGGCTCCAGTGTTGGCGAGCGGTCCTCACGGCTGTCATAGCGTCCACCCCGGTGTGGGTGGTAGCCTGCCGCCGCCCGTGCCTCTGCGTTGCCCATCCGCTAGGCATTGATGACATTGCGAGCGTCGCCGTCCTTGGCCTGCCCTCGTGTGTCAAAGATCCGCTCCTTGACTGGTATCCAGCCTTAGTTGGCGGGCCGCTCCGTAGCGCCACCCGCGTGAACAGACGCCTCAGGGCCTTACGCACCCCCGTCGTTCTACGTGCTACCCTGATGGCGAATGCGAGACGTCGAGCTTTCAGCTTGTTGCACGGCCGCTTGCTCGACGAGCGCCTGCGCCTCGCGGTGCAGGTTCTGCGCCTCGGGCGTCGATGGAGCGGGCATGGCTCGCAGTAGTGCCTCGGCTGCGATGAGCTTTTGGCTCGGTCGTGGAGGCGTGCTCGGGTTGTCGACGTCGAAGTCGGCGTTGATGCGGTCGCGGGCCTGCTTGCCTAGCTCACGCGCGCGTTCGCCGCGCGCGGAGGCTTCTCCGGCGATGGAGGCGCGAAGCAGCCGCACCGTGCAGTACTCCTCCGTGAGTTTTGCCTCGAGCTCGCGCGCTTGGGCTAGCTGCACGTTGATGTCGCCCCCCCGCCTGGCGAGGTGGGGGTTGCACTCGGCCCCGCGCCCTGGAATAGTCAAGTTTCCGGGCAGAGAGGGGCTTCTCCGTCGCCGGCCCCGCGTTTGCGCTGTTCGCCTGGTCGTCGGCGACCACCACGAAGCACTCACGCACGGGGTCGTAGCTCCCGGTGCTGGAGTCGTCGGAGTAGCCGAAGCAGTAGTCCGCGGCGTGAAGGAACCGCCGGAACATCACCAGGTCCGGCACGCCGGAGAAGTCCCACTCCGCGTACCCGTGCGAGGTGGCGGGTGGCAGCTCGCTGGCAGAGCTGTGGTAGGACTCGTCGTCGGTGGAGGCGCTAGGGTTCCTGATCGCCGGGACATGGCGACTAGGACAGCCCCTGCGCGCCGCCACGTCGGTGTTGGCGGAGGTGGCGTATGCCGTTGTGGTGCCGCACAAGCCGAGGGGGAACCGTGGTCCGGAAACTGTGCGTCCCGCTGTCGGAGCGGCTGCCGTCTCGCCAGTGATCGCATCGCGCCGCGAGGCGACGCGCGCGCGCTCGTCGTCGTTTTGTCCGCGCTCGTCGAGAGCGCCGACCGAGCGTCGTCGGAGTTAAGGCGGCGTAGGGCCCACGGCGTCCGCTTGGGCGGACGCGGGACGTCGACGGCGGGTTTGGCGGGGACCGGTCCCGGACCGGTCGGCCGCCGTGCGTGAAGCTCGTCGCGGTTGGTAATGCGCATGGGGTAGCCGTTCCCCGTGGCCTGAAAGTTCAGGCTCCCGAACCGGATTTCGAACCCGGCTGGGAGGGGGCCCGAGCTGCCCATGGCATACCTCTGGCCCCTATACTTGGTGCGGATCACCATCGAGAGGGCTTGTGGAAGCTGATCTTCAGCGCGAAGTCCCCTACCTGGCGCGCCAACTGTCGGTGCGGAAAGTAGTCCCGACACTAACTAGTAAGAGCGCTGAGATCTATCCATCGATGGCCGGTGCTAAACAACTAGGTGACACGAGGTTTATCCTGGTTCCGACCGGGGTCGTACGTCCAGCAGGGATGTGCTCGAGGCACTGTATTGCGTTGCACCGTAGTGCTTAAAGAGGGGTGCTACAAGCGAGGCGGGAGCAGAGCCTGGTCCTCCAAGTCCCAGAGGTATTGATTGAGGCAAGTGCCAATATTGGGGTGAAGGCGGAAAGCATTGAAGTGAGCATCGTCCGTCTCCCGTGTCCCCCTGCAGCTGGGGGACTGCCCCTCCTTTTATAGGCCAAGGAGAGAGCAATTCACAGGCATGCCACACTATTTTCTTACGTGTGAAGGCATGGCGTGCAGTGCCAAGGAGTTGACGGCTGTCCCGGCGAATCTCGCTCCTGTTGGGACGTCGTGGCGAGTCCTATGCCCATACAAGAGCGGCTTCGAGGGTGGTGGCATAGAGGTTGCTTGTCCGGCCGCCGCCCGCGGGCCGGCTCGAGGGTGCCGTCGACGGGAGGTGGTACGAGGTACAGTGGCGGGCGTGGCGACGTCCTGTCCCCATTCGCCTTAACAGCATCGGGGATGTCATCGCAGTGCCCGGAGTGGCGTTACAGTGGCGTTGCAGTGGCGGGGATGGCCGCACAGGGCTGACAGCGATGGAGAAGACCGTTCGCGCCGGCCTGACGTCATGGCGTAGTCCTGTGTAGTCATAGAAAAAGCATTCGCCCCCCTTCGAGGGTTCCGCCGCCCCCCTTCGAGGGCTCGACGTGTTAGCCACGCAAAAGTGGCCGGCACAGTGCCACAGGGCTGACACCGACCTCTTCGCACAGTGATGTACAATGGCGGGGATGGTCATCCCCCGGGAGTTGGCGGAGTAGTGCCGGGGTGTGATTCCCAGGCGCGTCGGGGCATGGCGCAGTCCTGCGGTGTCAGGGCATTAAATGGCTCGGACGTGTGAGCAGGAGAGGGGGTGACGTGCTCACGGGGACCCACGAGCGAGGCGGACCTCGACCGAGGGGGCGTTCAGGCCTCGAGCAAGGCGGACCTCGCCCGAGGGGGCGCATGGTCTTGCCACTCCGGCGGGCCGCGGGCGCCACCAGGGTTGTGATCGTTTAGTGTTTGCGTTTTGGCTCGTGGATTAGTTTGCGTTTTGTGTTTTTACGAGATGAGGTGGGTTTGCCCCAGTTGTTTAGTGGACCCCTAGGGCTGTCCTCGAGGACCTTGACCATCGGTTCATCCGATGGTTGCATTTAAATCATACAGAGACGCGCCAAGTCTACTGCTTCATCACCGGATGAACCGACGCTTGGATGATGTACTCAGCTATTCATTCGATGGTTTAATTCAAATCATACAGTACTGCCCCAGAGTGTGAAGTCTTTAGCACCGGATAATCCGACGGGGCGTCGGTGTATAGAGTCAATGCATTGTCTGGGTTCTTTGGTTCAACAGCTATATTGGACGCTATTAGTGACCGGATGATCCCACGCTTTGCAGGGGGTGACCATCGGTTCATCCGACGGTACTACTTTTTCAGGAAAACTTTTCTAATGGCTTGCCTCCCTTGCTAGGCCTATAAATATGACCCCCTGCCTCTGTTGAGCTGCCTTTGCCATTCTGAAGATCCATTGCAGCCAAGGAGAGAAGGAGAGTGTGTTCTTGCCATTTGGGATTCTCTTCCTCTTGATTGAGGGCCTTCTTTCTTAGTGATCAAGAGTTTTCAAGGTGCATACATGGCTTAGCTGAGTGCTCAGGTCAAGTGAAGGTGTGAGGGCTTGTTACTCTTGGAGTTTGACGGCTCCTAGATGGTCTCGGTGTTTGCAGGGTTCTTGGTGAGCTCTTAGAGATTGTGGGAGTCTCAAGACAATCTTGGTGTACACGGCTCGAGACCCACCATTCCGGAGATGGAGAATGGGTACTCTTAGTGAGCACTTGTGTCTTGGTGACTCAAGTGGGAGCAATACTCTAAGTGAGTGCTCTAACGTGGATTAGGGGGGAGCGTCAACTTCTCGATACCACGGGAAAAAATTCGGTCGTCTCTTGTGCCTCTCCATTTACTTTCTAGCACTTAATTTCAGCACCTAATTTCCGCACTTATGTTTCCTTGTCTTTGCTCTTGACTTTCGCTTGTGTGCTCCATATCTTGCCTAGGTTGTTTCTTACCTCCTAGTGTGTTATTTGCTAAGGAAACTTTTGTTAGTGTGCTCTAGTAGTAGGGAAGAACTGTTTTAGATGGGCAACACTAGTTGATAGGCTAAGGTTTCTCGTTTTTCTTAGTGCTTGAAGAAGAAGTCCCATATTCAACCCCCCTTCTATATGACTAGATCCAACAGCATGCAATGACACCTACTGTCAAATAAATCTTGGCCGCAGAGGTCTAAACATACCCCTGGAATCTGTGAGGTTGGTCATAGCACTGAAGCACTCTATAACCAAAACAAAGAGCATCTGTGAAAGGGATCACCTGGCTTAAGCCCACGACCATGACAAAGGCGATGACCAGGGACTCGATTCAAAAAGGATCTTGGTGCTGGCTGTTGAGAGTAATGTAGAAATCCAATCAGTCCAGCGAAGTGGGTAGCCGACTGCTGCGAGCAACTTAATGAGGAAGACCCAGTTGACCGAGTCAAAAGCTTTGGCAAGGTCAATTTAAATAGGACACTCGGGGTCTTTCTTATTGAAAGGGTTCTAGCCGTGCCGAGAGTGTATTTGAAGTTGTCCTGAATTTGACGACCTTTTATGAAAGCGCTCTGGTTTGGTGATATCATGTGTGGAAGGTGCGGGGCGAAACGCTTGGCCATGATCCTATAGAAATTCGTCCCAAAGTTGTGTATCAGACTAATGGGGCATTAATCACTCGAGGCCACTGGGTTGTCAACCTTCGGATGTAGCATAAGCAGGGCCTTGTTATGGTGGTGGAAGCTGTGACAATCTAGCACTGATATAGCCTGAAAGGCCCGAACCATGTCATATTTGATGACTGACCATGCCGATCTATAGAAACGACCAATAAAACCGTCCGATTATAGTGCCTTGTGAAAGGGAAGGTCCCTGATGGCCTCCCATACCTCCTTAGTGATTGGATGACCTAATTCTTATAGGTCCAACGAGGAAGACCGGAAGACCCAGTTCGTTGAAATTCAGGGTGGCAGCCCTAGGAAGCTCGGAACCGAGGATGGCCTACAAGGAGGCCTCGGCCTTGTCCAACTCAGATACAAGGGTGACCCCATCGACCTGGAGGGAGGCAATATGGTTCTTCCTCCTCTACTGGTTAGCATGGAGTTGAAAGAACTAGGTACATGCATCGCCCTCCATTAACCAACGCATGCTCGACTGCTCCTTAGCCATAGTGCGCTATAGAGAAGTCAAACATATAAACCGCAGCATGAGGAACTTGCGTAGGACAAACTCCACTGGGGAAAGCGACTGATGATCTTGAGCTGCGTCAAGGTGAAAGATAACTTCTTTTGCGACCCGCATCTTGGTGTGAATACTACAAATAGATTTAGCGCTATATGTTTTCAGACCTTTAGCCGTTTCACGTAACCGCTAGTCTATGGTATAGTGCATCAACTAATGGAACCAGGGTCAACCAAGCCGTGGCCACAACCTCAAGGTAACCTCCGATCTGTGGCCAGAAGGCCTGAAAACGGAAGCATGCTTGGGATTAAATCCATCATCGAACAAAGCGTGATTCGAACAAAGCACCCAACAGTAGCAGAGCGTGATTCGAGCATCTCGACGACAACGCCTGGGAGTAGGAGCGGGGAAAGAGGGACTCCCATTCATCAGAGATGAACATCTCGATACATTCTAATGTTGGGTGCACCCGCTCGTACTCCAGCTGAACAAATGACCACTGAGATGCAACTTAGATAACTCAATATCGCTAAGGAACCTTCTAAAATGACCCATCATCCTCTGAGAGAGACGACCATCGTCGTTGTCCGCTTCCTGATAAATTTAGTTGAAATCACCACGTAGCGCCCAGGGATCCGTTAGAGAGGGTCGGAAGGAACACAACTCTTGTAGAAATCAAACCTTCTTTACGTTCACCCTGAGGGCCATAGACAGTGGTGAGCCACTAGGTAGCCTCCGGGTTAGAACTAGGCACAACCTTGACAGATAAAGAATAGGAGCCTAGAACCGGTGAAGAAATCGACCAACAGGTGTTCCAAGCGACCAAAATCCCACCACAAGTATGCACCACTACCGGAATGCGGGCACCGTGCCGAGAGCGAGCTCCTCTCGGCACGGGCCCGATTACTCTCGGCACGAGCACGCCCCACTCGTCACCGCCGGGGCCGGCGAAGAGCCCTTTGCCGAGAGCCACGTCAGATACTCTCGTTACACGTGTGCCGAGAGTGGGATATTGCTCTCGGCAAATCAAATTTCATAAAACAAAAAAGAGAAATTCCGGGACAGCGGGCCCACCGGCCCGCCGCCCCGGCCCCACCACCGCTACCCACCACCACCACCACCGCATCCGCCGCCACCACCACCGGCGCCGCCCGCCACCACCACCGCCGCCCGCCCACCACCACCGCCGCCGAACACCGGCCACCACCCCGAACATCCACCACCACCACCACCACCACCACCACCGCCGTCGCCCACCACCACCACCACCACCACCACCCGCCTCCCGCCACCACGCCTCGGTCGGCGCCACCACCACATCGACCCGCCACCACCAACAAGTGAGGGAGGGAGGAAGGACTCGGAACCGCCGGCCGTAGATCCGGCCGCCCTAGATCCGCCGCCGTCCCTAGCCGCATGGCGCCGCCGCCGAGCCGCCGAGGCCGGCGCGGGGTCGACGGACGGCGCCGCGGCCGCCCCTCAAGATGCGCCGCCACCACACCTCACCCCGCCGCCGCTCCTCACCGTCGGTGAGGGGCAAGCGGGGGGAGGGGAGGGGAGGCAAAGGAGGGGGTGCACGCCGGTGTTGGGGAAGAGGAGGGGGGGCGCGCGCCGGTGTTTGGTGGAGGAGAGGAGGGGGTGCGCGTGGTGGGGGAGAGGAGGGGGCGGCGGTGGCGGTGGGGGAGAGGAGGGGGCGCGCGTGGTGGGGGAGAGGAGGGCGGCGGCGGCGGCGGTGGGGGAGAGGAGGGGGCGCGCGTGGTGGGGGAGAGCGTCGGCGGCGGTGGGGGGAGAGGAGGGGGGCGACGGCGGGGGGGCGGGGGCTTAGGGTTTGGCGGGGGGGGGGGGGGGCTTATATATGATTTCGGCGGCGGTGATGGGCTGGTGGGCTGGTGGGCCAAATTTGGTTATTGGGAGTAGAAATTCGGCTCTCAGCAAAGAAACGCTCTGTGCTGAGAGTAGAGCTCTCGGCAGAACCAATTTGAGTCAAAATTAATTTTAAAAATAGCAAAATGATGTGAGAATTTTCCAAACCCAACATAACACCAATTATGGTGTATACTACTTGTAGAAAAAAATTTTAGTCAAACTCAAAATTGAATTTCTCTAAGACACCAAATCTAGTCACATTAGTATAAATTCTCTTAAACTTCTTGTGAGATGTTTCGGTTTCTAAAGAGTGTACGTGTCCAAGTGTTCAAAACGGTCTCAATTTTTTATCACAACCTCCACATATGATATCATGAGCACTTGACAAATTTCGTGATTTTCAAACTTCATTTGAATTTTATGCAATTTAAATCCTTTCTACATCACGATCTCCATCATGCATATAGAACCAAATGCCGTAAATTTAACTTCATTTCGTGTACATGGTCTTAGAGATGTCTCATGGACATGAATATCATTTTTCTAACAACTTTATTATATGATTTCATGCACTTGCATTTCATATCGAACGCGTACGAAAAAATACCTAGAAAGGAGTAAAACTTTTAAATATAGCAAATAGAGTTGAAATTGTGCCAAATTTGAGCATAAGTTTTGTATAAGCGTATGTTGAGGATAGAAAAAAATTGGAGGCAAAAAAATGATTTTTTAAATTTTCTTTGCCGAGAGTTTTTTGTTTGGCTCTCGGTAAAGAAATCTATGGCGAGTGTTTCTTTCGTGCCGAGAGTTTTTTGTTTGGCTCTCGGCAAAGAAGCCTCGTCTCGCAAGTGTTTTTTAAGTGCGGAGAGCCAAATCAAAAACTCTCGGCAAAGAATTCTTTGCCGAGAGTTTTTTATTTGGCTCTCGGCACGGGAACCGTACTCTAGGCAACACAACAGAAACCGTGGCTCCGCCAACGGCCCAACGCTTTCCCAACGGCCAAGACTCGAGCCGTTGGAGAAGAAACTCTTTCCCAACAGGAAAATTCCGCTGTCGGGAAAGAAATCTTCGCCAACAGCCCCAAAATCCAATGATCCGATGGCAAAGTTCGGTTCGTTGGCGAAGGGGTTATTTCCCAACGGCATTCTCGTTGGGAAAGAAAAGCTGCCGGGCGAAGCTTCGGCGCGGCCAAACGGTACCGCCGCCGTTAGCGTTGGCAAAGGGAGCAGCCCTTCGCCAACGGGGGCTACCAAGTTGTTGGCGAAGAGCCTTCTTTCCCAACGGCCTTGTAGGGGCCGTTGGGGAAGATTGCGGTACCGTTGGCAAAGAATTTTCATTTTCTTCGAATTTTGAATTCAAACTTTTTTGGTAGCCTTGCTACATTGTTTAGAAGCACATTGTTAAATGTGGGCCCATTTTTCAACATTTAGCTATATTTCGTTAATTATTTTCGTTCACTTGAATTTTCGGCATAATTCAAATTTGAGCTGCAGTGCGTGAAATAATGAAACCGAGGCGTTCGAAAAATGATATTCATGTCGGGGAGTGTATTTTGAGGCCGTGTCCCAAAGCTCACCCGAAATTTCGAAGTCCTTGTGCACGTAACACGACGGTTCGGGCGTGGTACAAGCGTTTTTTAATTATATAAAATCCAAACGAAGTCGAAAAATCACGAAACTTGTCGGGGTGTCTTGTGATCGCATGTGGAGGCTGCGATAAACATTTGAGAAAGTTTGGAGCAAGTTACCGCATCGGATGCTCAAAACCTAGACTGACTCCACATGTGCTCCACAAGTGATCACATGGTAGAGATGTCTAGGTTTTGAGCATTTGACGCGGCAACTTGCTCCAAACTTTCTCAAATGTTTATCGTAGCCTCCACATGCGATAACAATACACCCCGACAAGTTTCGTGATTTTTCGACTTCGTTTGGATTTTATATAATTAAAAAACAGTTGTACCACGCCTGGACCGTCGTGTTACGTGGACAAGGACTTCGAAATTTCGGGTGAGCTTTGGGACACGGCCTCAAAACACACTCCCCGACATGAATATCATTTTTTGAACGCCTAAGTTTCATTATTTCACGCACTGCAGTTCAAATTTGAATTATGCCGGAAAATTCAAGTGGACGAAAATAATTAACGAGATATAGCTAAATAGCTCAAAACATCCCCAAGTTTTGAAATTGAGATGTAGTTATAGTAGGAAGGACCCACAAAAAATTTGAAAGGAAAAAAACAAAAATGCAAAAATTCTTTCCCAACAGCTTTCTAATGTTGTTGGCAAAGGTGTCTTCGCCAACAGCTTCAATACCTTAGGTTGTTGGCGAAGGCGGTGCGATAAAAAATCAAATAAGACTTTGCCAACGACCGCACCCGTAGGCCGTTGGCAAAGAACATTAACCCTAGAAACCCTCGGCCCCACCACACTCCCCACCACACTCCCCCCCCCGCCGCCCCGCCGCGCGCGCCACCCCCCCCCCCCCCCCCCCGCGCGCCCGCGCGCCAACCACTCCGCCCGCCCCGCCGGCCGGCCCCGCGCGCGCGCCGCTCCGCCCCGCCCGCCGGCCGCCCACCCTCCCCTCGCCCCGCCGGGCCGGCCCCCGCGCGCCGGCCGCTCCGCCCGCCCCCGCCGGCCGCCCGCCCTCCCGCCCGCCGGCCGGGCCGCGCGCGCGCGGCCCGCCCGCCCCGCCCCGCCCCGCCGGGCCGCCCCGCGCGCGCGCGGCGGGATCCGCTCCGCCCGCCCGCCCGCCGGCCCCGCCCCGCCGGCCGCCCCACGCGCCGCGGCGGATCCGCTCCGCCCGCCCCCGCCGGCCGGCCCCGCCCGCCCGCCCCCCCGCCCCGCCCCGCCCCGCCCGCCGGCCCCGCGCGGCCACCTTTTTCTTGTGCCTGACATTTTTCTGTGATTCCTGCAGGCATTTGATAGGCTGCTGCCACCATCTGCGGCTGCTGCAAGGCTGGTTTGTTGCCTGAAGATGGTCAGCAGATCCCAACCAGCTGTCCACCCAACACATCCTCCTCTCATGCTCACCATGGCATCCAGATCCAGGTACTGATGGTTAGATTTCTATCATTTCTTTGTTTGCATTGCTTGTGCCCAACATTTTTAAATTTTGACCGTCAATTCAATATGCTTTTTTAAAAAAAAAGCCCAACTGATGACTGAACTTTGTATTAAGTGGTAGGATTATTATTAGATTCGTCCTGAAAAGCATTTGCTCAATACTTCAATGTTGCTAAAGATATAAAAAAAGTGTTCAAACTGGTGTCTGGTTTGGTTAATGATTTCTAAATTGAAACCACACTTTTTTTAGTGGGAGGAGGAAGTATTTATATGCTTGTTAATAGTCTTAGACTTTGACCTTTATTAGAGGCTGTGGCAAAAGGAGTAGACTGTCAGTGTCATGTGATTATGTGCTCTAGTTGATGGGGCTTGTCAGGGTGGTACTGCTCTCAGGTAGGTGGCCTCCATATTAACTTCTGGGGTTAGTTGGCATGTTTTAATGGGCTGCTGGCTGCTAGCAGGCTTGCATCTCCATTGCATTTACACACAGCAATGTCAGCAAGTCCTTTTTTCTGCTTTACTCCAACCAATATAATCTTTTCATGTTTGTGCCAGCCAGAGTGTTAAAGGTTCTGGTAATGTCACCTTGTTATTTAACCATCCATTGTTTAATGTGCTGGAGTTGTTCAATCTGCTGGATTCATTTATTTCTGTAGAGAGCTGAAAGATTTGAGGTGCTGAACAGGTAATCGCGGTTAGGGTTCTTGAGAAGATTTTTTTTGCTAAATATGCTTGTTGCCTGTTTTCAATTAAACTCTTGCCTGTTGGCTTGAAGGTCTTGCTTCTGAAGCCCTTGATTTAGAGAAAAAAGTAAGAGTGCTATGTTTTTTTGTTGAAAAGAGACTAGCAATCTATTTACATGTATGGAGTCTTATATAGTTTTACAATTTTAAATGTCAAGATTCAATATAACTATCATGTATCCATGGCTGATGGCTCATTCATAATGATTGTCCTGACTCCTGAGTCACGACCTTCTTAATCAATTAATTATTTACCATTTAGAGGTTTTCCTGTTGGTAGTATTCATTAGTTACTCATTTTTTTCTTGAAAGGAAATGTGCATTATGGTTCGTTCATTTGACCTTCCTGGAACCATCCTTTCTTTGATTAGCAAAACCTTTCTTTGATATTCCTGGTTGATGTCACCTTTAAAATTTTTTTTACTCAACTAAAGCAAAAACATTAGCCTAACGGCACTATATAGAAAAAGATTGCATATTTTCTGAAATTGTTCTTGTTTAGCGTCTCAGCTCTAGTAATAACATTTTTGCTTTTTCCTTGACTATAAACAGAAGCAAGATGAATTGCTTCTAGAAGATATCTGGACCCTTTTAAGAGCTGGAAGATTAGAAGAGGCATCTGAGTTGTCTTTGTTCTGCGACCGGGTAGATCAATCTGTGTATACTACATTATTCTTGTTACGTGTCATCTCTTGCTTATTTTGAAAATGCCTTGACTCTTGGTATATTTTCGGGCATGGAGAGCTGCCACTCTTTGCCCTTTTGGTGGCATAGATATGTTTCCTTCCCTGGACGCATTGCTCACGAATGGAAAATCCAGAACACTACAAGCTATTGAATTGGAAAGTGGTATTGGGAGGCGGTGGCGTCTTTGGAAATGGGCGTCATATTGTGCTTTAGAGGTGAACTTTACTTGTGTTCTAGAGTATGCTTCTTTCTGTGTGTGTGTTTTTTAATGTAGTGTTGTTCATGCTAAACAACTTGTCCTTTATTCTTTAAATTTACTTGCTTTTGTACACTCGGATTGATAGTACTATTTCGAGAAAATTGTTGAACAAGATGGTGGTCGTTATGAGATGGTGTATACGCTTTACGGTGCGATAACTTAAAGCGTATCTTGCCAATCTGTACTGTTGGGAGGTATGTTCTTGATTTAATTATACCCTTTTCTTTACCTGTTTGGTGTGTGATGCATCTTTTTCATTCTCATTCCTAGTCGGCTTGTTGGGCAATAGCTAGATCCTGGCTAGATGTTCAAGTGGATCTAGAATTATCTCGGTACCAAATCGATAGACTAGATGAGAAACGGCTCGATGATGATATGAATGGCGCCCGAGTTCGGTTGGTCCGAGAAAGTTGGCCGTACCATGTTCTTGATCAACAACCTCGCGATATAACCTGCGCTTCCGCAGAAACTCCACTCAAGGTATTGAATTATTTAGCACATACTACTTGTATTTACCTACTTACATTATTGTTCCACTCTTGTTTTGCAGTGACCTTGTTCATGAAACTGTGTCTCGAGCATGCCGGGAGCAGCATCGACAAATTGAGGGAATATTTATTTCTAAAGATGGAAGCTACCAGGGTTCTTGTGCATCATGCATTTTGTATAAGCCCCTATTGGATTTCTTGAATTGAACGGATGAATTATTCTATATGACATCGAGTTCAACGAAATTGGGTTAATTATGATGTCTTTGTTCGACAAGATACCACATTTTGTCCTACATTTATATAGGTACGGTTAGAAAAATTGCACATGTGTGGATTTATGTTGAGATCGAAACCGATGCCGAAATGTGGTTTATATGCTATATTGTTGATATATATGTGGTATTCGGTTCATATGTTGATGTGTGTATTTAATGTGTGAATTAAATGCTAGAAAAGAGCAAAAGAAAAGGGGGGAAATTCCCAGCTTTGCCAACAGCATGGGCCAAAGCTGTTGGCAAAGCTGGGCTTTCCTTACCAGCCTTGCCAGCTTTGCCAACAGCTTTGGGCCGGTACGTTGGCAAGCTGGGCTCCCCCCGAAGCACGCGCCGACTTTGCCAACGCGCTTCGGCCCATGCTGTTGGCAAAGAAAACTGTTGGCAACAGGGCTTGGGCTTGTCGTATGGACCTCCCTGGGCCCCTTTGCCTCGGTGGGTACCGGGACCGACTACTCGGTGGGCCCACGGGACTACCGGCTTGCGCTACACGGCATCGATGGCGTGGAGCACAAGGACTACACGGGAGTAGTACTCGGTTAGGGAGGCTTGTACATGTTCCGCCTTTGTATAGAGGACTCCTAGACGTACTCGACTAGTACTCTCTCCCTACTCCGACTTGTAACCACCCCTCCGGACTATATAAGGCGAGGCGGGGACCGATCTCGGGATCACCTCATCCAATCCCCTACAACTCACGGCGCACTATTGCACCATCTTGTAATTGTGCCCTATCAATCCCGAGCTACGCGGCATACGGGACGTAGGGTATTACGCACCTCGCGGCCCGAACTTTGTCTAAATTGTGTGCCACGTGTCTCTTCCTTCGAGTTACCGATCTCGGCGAGTCACGATCATCTAGTTTGGGTACTCCCCGTAGTAGGTTGCCGGTCTAAAACACCGACACGGGCGCGCCGGTAGGGGCTCTCGCCCGAGATCACATGGCAAACTCGACGGCTCTGTGCGCTTCAAGCCAACCGTCGCCTTCAATCGCGGCGACACCTTCGTGTTCGGCGCACGGGTCCGCACCGCGGATGGCGCGGGCTCCTTACGCGCGCCGCCTCACCATGCGGCCCAACCCGAAGACAGGCCTCGTGGCGCTTCCCGAAGCCGTCACGGGCGGGCTCGCCGGCAAGTTCGGCGGAGTTTCGCTCTTCAACCACCACGGCCGACTTCGAGCTCGAGTCCGTCTCCAACTCGAACTCGACGTCGCCGTGGGCCATCGCATGCGGCCGGCTGCTCGGCCATCGCGGGCGGTCCCCTCACCGCTCGAGCCCTCCGCGCGCGGCCCCCCGCATCCTTAGCGGGCCCGCACGGAGGCTCCCACTCGCGCGCGGGCCGGGGCCCGTGCCCGAGTACAACTCGGACTCCGACGCCGCCCCGATCGCGCTCGGACTCCAACCCTCTCTCCGAGTTCTATTCGAACCCGGACTACGAGTTCGACTTCGGGTCGGACCCGAGGAGCCCGAGTCCGAAAACGACTCCACCGAGTTTCCCTTGTCGGGGACCGACACGGGGTACCGGTTATAAAATCCACGCCGGCCGACGGATACGTCTGCGGCTAGACCGCAAGCCTGGCGACTCGGCAAAGGGAGACTCACGCTACGTCGCCTACATCGACTCACTACCGTTCCGGAGGGAACACCGCTAGCCGGGGCGGACTCAAACACACCAACCGAGGTGGCACCCTGCGAGTCTAGCCTTGGCACCCCCGATCGCCAAGTCTTCATGGCTGCCGGCGACACCCCGGGGCCTTCGAGGCACGGCTCGGGACCCGATGCACCGGAAGACATCTCCGCCGACGAGCTCTCTGGTGATGCTCCACCCAATGAGGTTCCGGCGGACGAGAGACGCTCGACGTGAACGCAACCGGAAGCGCAACGAACGCCGTCGACGCATCCGCGACAACCTCCCCATCCGCAACCTTGCGGAAGCTCTCGAGGCGGTCGAGAGCGAGTACACACACACACCGAGCAATGCCTCATGTCGATCACAGCGATCGCACGCCAGGCTCGGGGCATACGCGCCGGTGAGGTCATCGCCAAGCTCGGCGAAGAAGCTTACTTCATGCGGGTCGAAAACGAGTCAACCAACCTCCTCCGGCTAAGCCTCGCGACAACGAAGCTACTAGTCGCGGCGCCAACAACGGTCCCAACCGTACTCGGGGCGACCTCCCGGCCGAGCCAAACCGTCGCCGCTCCAACGCCGGCGGACCTTCATCGCAAGATCGCGGCAACCGAGAGGTTGTCCCCCACCGCGCTCCGGCGGTGGCGGCGGCAACGATCCCGACGGCGGCGGCGGCGGCGGCGGCTCCAACCATGGGGCCAATAGGAGGGCCGGAGGTGGCGGCAGTCGCGGCGGCCGAGGCCACGCGAACAGCCACGCCTCCGGCGCCTCACACGGCGGGTACGATGCCCGCCAGAAGATTGAGGAGCTGCGGTGGAAGAAGTCGACCACTTCTTGCCGAAGGCGACGGCTTCCCCGCCTTCTCACCTCGACTTCGCAACTTGCTCCTCCCCGACAAGTTCAAGCCTTTGGGGATCACCAAGTACGACGCGAAGCAGGATCCCATCCAGTGGCTCCGATGCTACGCTCTCTCCATCGAGAACGCTGGCGGCAACAGCGACACCAAGTGCCTCTACTTCCCCTTACGCACGGACCGGGCACCACTCACATGGCTCGAGTCGGCCGGACAAGCACTCGATCGACAAGTGGAACCAGGCCGAAGGAGCGAGTTCACAAGCAACTTCGCGGGCGCCATGGGCCGGTCGGGTACTCGCATGGACCTGGCCATGATCAAGCAGGAACAAGGCGAGACCCTCCGCAAGTACATGCGCCGCTTTTTCGACAAGCGCGCCACCGTCGTCGACGTCACCGACAAGGAGGTCATCGACCTCTTCCAAGACGGCCTCTACCACCGCCGCACCTTTGAAGACTTCGGTCGTCGCCGCCCCGAGTCCATCCCCCACCTCAAGGACATGATCACGTCACGGGCGGATGAAGAAGACAAGGCCAACGCCAAATACGACGCCATCCGTGGCAAGACCAAGCGAGAACCGGGCGGCGGCGGCGGCGGCAATGCGAACCGGGGCGGCCGCAACAACAACAACAACTACTACTACTCGGGTCCCAACCGCAAGCGCAAGGCGGACAACACCGTCGCGGCTATCCAGCGCCCTACGAAAGGGAACTCGAAGAAGAACTCCGGCGGCTTCAAAGACCCGCCGAAGGAGAAGTGCCCGTGGCATCCAAACGGCAACCATACTACCGAACGGTGCTACCGGCTCGGGCACGCACTCAAGGAGACGCCGGAGCCACCGCACCTTCATGATCAAAAGAACAAGAAGAAGGACGGCGACAACAACGACTTCCAAGAACCCGAGAAGGCCGACAACGTCCTCTTCGGCGGAGCGCCCGACGAGCGGGAGCGAAGGCTACCCGTCGTGAAGTAATGTCCATTGAACCAGCGGTCCCGACCCCTCTCGGGTGGTCGGAGGTACCCATCACCTTCTCCCGCGCGGACCAATGGACCGGCGTCTCGAACCGGGACGGTTCCCCCTCGTCCCGAAGCCAACGGTGGCGGGCTCCAAACTCAACAAGGTCCTTATTGACGGCGGGAGCGGGCTCAACGTCCTCTTCACCAAGACCTTGAAGAAAATGAAGCTCGACATCACTCCCATGCTCACCAAGAGCGGCATGCCCTTCTACGGCATCGTCCCCGACAACGCGGCTATTCCACCGGGCTCGGTGGTCCCGCCGATTACCTTCGGGGCATCTCGGGACAACTACCGTACCGAGTACATCAAGTTCGAGGTCGCGGACTTCGAGACCTCCTACCACGCCATCCTCGGCGGACCGGCCATCGCCAAGTTCATGGCGGTGCCCCACTACACCTACTTGGTACTCAAGATGCCAAGCCCGGCCGGTGTACTCTCCCTCCAAGGGGACCTCAAGATCTCCCACGACCGCGACACGAAGCCGTGGAGATCGCCTCCACAAATCAAGTACCCAACGCGACGATGGAGGTCTACGCCGCGTCGAAGAAGCTTGCTACAAGTGAACTCGACATCCCGGAGAAATCGACGGTACCAACAAGCCTCGGCCACCGAGGAGGTACCCGTCAAGACGGTCAACCTCGGAACGGCGACCCCACCAAGACCACCACCATCGGGTCCGGCCTCGACCCCAAATAGGAAGACGCGCTCATCGGCTTCCTCGGGCTAACCGCGACATCTTTGCGTGGAAGCCGAGCGGACATGCCGGGAGTGCCCGGGGAGCGCGGCCGAGCACGCCCTCAACGTCGACCCTAAGGCCACCCCCAAACGGCAACACCTCCGACGCTTTGCCGACGACGGGCGGGATGCCATCAAGAAGGAACTCGCGAAGCTACTCGCAGCCCGGCTTCATCGGAGAAGTCGCCATCCCGAGTGGCTCGCCAACCCCGTCCTCGTCCGCAAGAAGAACTCGAACGAGTGGAGGATGTGCGTCGACTACACCGACCTCAACAAGCACTTTGCCCCAAGGACCCCTTCGGGTTGCCGCGGATTGATCAAGTCATCGACTCCACGGCGGGCTGCGACCTGCTCTGCTTCCTCGATCGCTACTCCCGGTACCACCGGATCGCGATCAAGGAAGAAGACCGGAGAAGACCGCGTTCATCACCCCGTTTGGCGCGCATCGCTACACGACAATGTCATTCGGGTTGAAGAACGCCGGCGCTACCTATCAACGGGCCATCCGGGCACTGCTTCAAGCGGCAACTCAACAAGAACGTCGAGGCCTACGTGGATGACGTGGTTGTCAAGACCAGGGACTCCAGTACCCTCATCGACGACCTTGAAGAGACCTTCGCATCACTACGCGAGTACCGCTGGAAGCTCAACCCGAACAAGTGCGTCTTCGGCGTCCCTTCGGGCAAACTACTCGGCTTCATCATCAGCCAGCGCGGCATCGAAGCCAACCCCGAGAAGATCTCCGCCATCACCAACATGAAAGCTCCCACGAGCATCAAAGATGTCCGAAGCTGACGGGGTGCATGGCGGCGGCGAGCAGATTCATCTCGAGGCTAGGAGAATGGGGCCTCCCCTTCTTCAAACTACTCAAGCATCAAGAGAAGTTCGTGTGGACTCCGAGAGGCGGATCAAGCCCTTGCCCGGCTCAAGGACTTCCTATCAAAGCCACCGATCCTCACGGCTCCTCACAAGGGAGAGCACGGCGCTCTACCTTGCTGCGACTACCCACGTGGTCGATCTTGTCATCGTTGTCGAGCGGCGGGGAAGACGGCCACGCCTACCGGTCCGGCGTCCAGTCTACTTCGTCAGCGAGGTTCTATCGAGTCCAAGGCCCGCTATCAGCCCGTGCGAAGCTCCCCGTACGCTCTACTCATCACCTCGCGGAAGCTACGACACTACTTCCAGGAGTACTCGGTCTCCGTCGTCACCGACTACCCGCTTGGCGACATCCTGCGGAACCAAGATGCTACCGGAAGAATCTCCAAGTGGGTCGTCGAGCTCGGTGCCCTCACTATCAACTTCAAGTTATGCACAGCCATCAAGTCGCAGGCGCTAGTCGACTTCATGGCGGAGTGGCGGGAGAACCAGCTACCTACTCCCACCGTGCGACCAGAACATTGGGTGATGTACTTTGACGGCTCACTCAACCTCGAGGGCGCAGGTGCAGGAGTACTCCTGATCTCTCCAACGGGCGAACAACTCAAGTACGTCCTGCAGATCTTCTGGAAGGTCTCAAACAACGAAGCCGAGTACGAAGCCCTCCTACACGGGCTCCGCCTCGCGGCTTCACTAGGCATCAAGCGGCTACTAGTCTACGGCGACTCCGCAGTGGTCATCAACCAAGTCAACAAGTCATGGGACCGCAACAAGGAGAACATGGACGCCTACTGCCTAGAAGTCCGCAAGCTCGAGAACAAGTTCTACGGTCTCGAGTTCCATCACATCGTCCGCGACAACAACGTTGCAGCGGACGTCCTCTCCAAGCTCGGATCCACCCGCGCTCAAGTACCAGCGGGTGTCTTCGTTCACGAGCTTCACACGCCATCCATCCCGGAGCCGGCGCCCGCCGACCACTGCCCCGGCCCATCCAACGGGCCGGGCGGGGAGGTCATGATGATCGACGTGGACCGGAGGCAACCCTTCATCGACTACCTCGGCGAGCGAGAAGGTCCCCTCCGACAAGAACGCAGCCGAACAACTCGTCCGCCGCGCCAAGTCTTACGTCCTCGTCGGAGACAAGCTTTACAAGCGGGGAGCATCTTCTCGGAGTACTCATGAAGTGCGTCCCTCGCGAAGAAGGCAAGGACATCTTGGAGGAGATCCACAAGGGCGTCTGCGGCAACCATGCGTCCTCACGCACGCTGGTCAGCAAGGCTTTCCGATGAGCTTTCTACTGGCCCACAGCCTTGGGCGACGCCGAAGAACTCATCAGAAGATGCCCAGGATGTCAGTACTTCGCCAAGCAGCAACACGTCCCAGCCTACAAGCTAGTCACCATACCGCCAACCTGGCCCTTTGCCTGCTGGGGGCTCGACATGATTGGGCCACTGCCAACTGCGCCAGGAGGATTCAACGGGGGTGCGGTGGCTATCGACAAGTTCACCAAGTGGATCGAGGTCAAGCCGGTCACATGCCCCAAGGGCGACGAGTACTCGACTTCTCGGATGAACTCGTACACCGCTATGGGCTACCCCACCGCATCATCACGGACACCGGGGTCCAATTTCAATAACCACCGGTTCCGGAGTGCTGCGAGAACGGCGGGATCGATGTCGGATACGTCTCGGTTGCCCATCCACGGGCCAACGGACAAGTCGAGCGCGCCAATGGGATGGTGCTCGACGCCCTCAAGAAGCGGCAACACGACGCCGCTAACTCTAAAGGGGGCAAGTGGATCAAGGAACTACCCAATGCACTCGGGGGCTACGGACTCAACCATCCAAGCCAACGGGGGCAATCCCCCTACTTCTGGTCTACGGCTCCGAAGCCATCCTCCCCGCCGACGTCATATGGAACTCGCCGGCGGTGGAGCACTATGACGAAGGCGTCTCAAAAGACGACGAGACGAGTTGATATCGACGGCCTCGAAGAAGCTCGGCTGCGCTACCCTCGTCCGGTCGGCAAGGTACCTAGAGGGTATCCGACGCTACCATGATCGCAATGTCAAGGAACGCTCCTTCAACGTTGGAGATCTCGTCCTCCGCCGTATCCAGAACACGGAAGGACTTCACAAGCTCAGCTCCCCCTGGGAAGGTCCCTTCACCGTGGCAAAGGTGACCGGGCCGGGCTCCTATCGCCTCCAAACACTTGAAGGCGAAGACATCAACAACTCGTGGAACGTCGACCAGCTCTGTCGATTCTACGCATAGTCTACACGACTACTCCGGGGTTCAAGTCTACACGACTACGTCAACACCCCTCGCCGCAAGCGACCCCCCGGGTCCTGGCTCCAGTCTCCGGACTACTCCTCTCCGTGGTCCGGCCCGTGCGACTACCTATGGACCCCGGGCTGCGACGAGCGTCAAGGACTCTAGCAACGGTCTACTAAGAGACCACAATCCAAGATCCGGCTGCACGGCTACCTACGGATCTACGATCCGGCCTACACGGCTACCTACGGATCAACGGCCGCAAGCGGCTACCGCTCCGGCTCTACTCGGTAAGCGGCCTCCGGTCCAAGCGACTACTTTGTAACTAAGGCCACGGCCACCCGGGTGTACTTCTTCGGTAATAAAGTTTGATTGTTCATCAACTTCTTTCTTGTTTACTCCTACGCAACGGGACTACCAAAGCCGAGTACTACTACTCGCATCTACTCCACGATGGGCGCTCCGCACTCGAGATCGCGACTATGAGTACTCATTGCTTTGGAAAATTTTCTTTCATTGATACTTGATACAATTCATTACAATTGTTTCTCTTGTACAACTATGGCTACTAGCTACCTATTACGGGGCTCTTGGAGGTTCGGCTTCTCGGCTACTCGCTCCGCGATGGGAGCCATCTCGCTCCCGGCGGCTCGCGCATCTTGCTCATCGGAGCAGTTGGCGGCTACCCCGCCGGCGACTACCTCCACTGGGGCCTTCGGGAAGTACGACTTCATGAAGGCCAAGACTTGTCTTGGGATCGACCTGGCCATGTGCTTCACGTAGGCGGCCAGCCGGCTTGGAGCTTCCCGAAGGCGATCCACCAGAGGAGCTATCTTGGGGCCGCCCGGGTGCGGCACCAGGAGTCTTGCGATCGGCAACGCGGCTTCTTCCAACTCCTTCAACTGGGCCCGCAATGCCTCGCAGTCTTCGTTCAACTTCGCAAGGATTTGTAGCGATTGACGAGATCCCCGTCGAAGCAATCCGAAGCTCCATATGCTTCTCGCACTCGAAGGCGAGTTCCTTGTAGTCGAGCTCAAGTACACGGCGGGCTTCTCGCTCACGGTAGAAGAGGTTCTTCATGCTCGTCTCCGAAGCCTTCGGCTGCTCCACCCCGGCCCTCAAGCTGCGCAACGCAGCAACGTAACGAGCGGGTCGGACGCTTCTCGACTTCCAACAAATACCCGACAAGTTTAGGGGTGTACCTTTGTTCTTGTTGCGGAGGCCTTTGTTCTTCCGTACCAAGTCGTCGCCCTTCGCCCGCAACTCCATGACGTCGTTGTGGTACTTGGCGAAGGCGGCGTCGAGCTTCGGCGCATGGCGGCGAAGCATGCTCGCGCGACTTCACAAGTTGCTCCTCAAGCGCCTCGGCTCGGAGCACCGTATCGCCATAACCTGCCGCGGAGTTCGACTTGTCGCGGGACCGCTCCGCAACGTCTCGCACAAGACAACTCAAGTCACGTAGAGTACTCAACGACCAAGGATTGGTTACTCAAAGGCTACGGCTACTCACCTTCATCCATCGCTCCGCTCGACGGATCGCCTCCGGATGCTTGCCCACCGTCGCCGGCTCGATAAGGTCATCTGCGAGCAGCTCTATCCCACCGCGACTACTCGCGGCGGCCTCCGTCATCGGCGCAGAGCGGATGGGCTCTGCGTCCTGGATCTCGGGGGAGCGGATAGCCACCTCCAGAGCAACCTCTGGCGACGTGGTGACTGCCTCTCCCCCGGCGGTCTTCTCGACGACCTCCTCCATGGGCTCGGGGGCTCCTTTCGCGGCCTCCGGGGCCTCTGGTGTCAACCTCTGCATTGGCACCCCCCGCGGGGATGCCACCACCTTCGGCACCTATCAAAGAGAGACAAGTGCATCGGTGCCTACGACTACTCCTCATGGAGCTCTGCCGCTTCAAGAAGGGTACTCACCTTCGACTACACCGGCCTCCGGCGGCGGCGCCTCGGCAACCGGTGGCTCGATCGCGGTTTGGGTAGCGGGAGCGGCCTCCTCGGCGGGCGGCGCGACTTCTTCGCCACCGCCGATGAGGGCTCATCCCCATCCCGGGTCGGATCCGTAGATCTTCTCGAAGCGCACACAGATGGTCGTCAGGCAACATCGACTACTGCAAGAAAGTACTACTCGTAAGGATACGGTACTTAAAAGTTCGACCGGACAATGGTCACGGCCGGAGCACCGAGGATGCTGGCGATATCAACCAGTCCACCCTCGGCGGGCGCCTCCTCCTCCAGCGCCCCTGCGGCTACCGCCTACTCCACAGCAGCAGCGGCCGGCGCAGCAGTCTCTTGCGCTCCTGAGGCCACCACCTCTTCAACGGCGGCGGCCACGTGTCCCGTGCTCCCTTGCGGAGCCGGGGGCTGGCGCTCCAGTTACGCCAAGATGTCCTCCACAGTGGGGGCTGGACTGCGACTTCCAGTGGTTCCCCCACCATGTCCCACACGCCCTCGTCGCCCTCTTCGACGGGCTCCGCTGGCGGCACCTCCTGCACCCAAGGAAGACTGCTCGTCAGCAAGCGTACCCGAACAAAGGGTACTCGACTACTCTACTCAAGACAACTTACCTCCTGAGGCGTGGTCTCAGAGACCTTCAGCTTCTTCGTCACCCGCTTCCTGGCGGGGTTGCGCGGCTTCCGTGGCGGCGCAGCCAGGCTAGCCTCCAGGCTAGCCGGGGGTCTTGTACCAGAGGAACATGAGGCAAGCCCGGGCGGCTAAACCTCGACCGCAGCTGGAAGCGGTCCTGCAACGTCTCCTCGTCTTCGTCGTCGTCGTCGGAGGTATCCTCCACGACGACGGTGTCGTGACCTTCACCGACTCCACGTCGCTCCTTCGCCTTGCCCTCCTTCGGAATCTCGATTCCGCTCGGAGGTGGCTGCGGCTTGGAGATGAACCTCTTCACATCATCCTGCGCAAGACACAAGACGTCAGCAACTCTACTTCAAGCAATCACTACTCGACTAGGGGGTACGACTACTCACCTCCTTGGGCGGGCGCGCGGCGGAGTACTCCTCGACAGGGCACGCCGTGTACGGCGGCATGTCCTTGAAGATCCGCGACAACCTCTCGATGATGTCGTTGTCGTCCAGCTCGCCTCCCGGCATCCGCGACGCGTCGTCGTCGCCGGTGTACTCGAAGCCCAGGGTCTCCCGAGCCATCAACGGCTGGATCCTTCGCTTCATGAAACTGAAGGCCACGTGCTCGGCCCTCAGTCCCGCCTCCCTGAGCACCTTGACGCGTGCTAGCAGCTCGGGGAGTTGGATCCCTTCTTGCATGGTGGGCTTCGTATTCCACCATTCACGGTGCACGGGGCCGCCGTCTCCGCTCGGCTTCGGCGGGCGGGGGTGGTGGTTCGTGATGTAGAACCACCCGGTCTTCCAATCCGTGTTGGAGTCGACAAGCTTGTACGCCGAGTGCGCTCCGCGGCGTCCTCCCTCGGTGGATGCCGGCTCCTCCGACTACCCTGGGATTGGTGGCACCGGGTCGCGGCTTGACGCGCGGAAGAACTTCCGGAAAAGCGCCCAATGCGGCTTGATCCCGAGGAAGGCTTCGCAGAAATGCACGAAGACCGACGTGTGGAAGATGCCGTTGGGGTTCAGGTTCAGGTACTCGATCCCGTAGTACCCGAGCAGCCCCTTGAAGAAATCGCTGGCCGGGAGCGCAAGACCGCGCTCGACGAACCGCGCGAACATCGGGATCTCGTCCTCGGCTTTCTCCATCGGATATGGATCTCCGGCGGCGGATCTCCACATGTCGACTTCCTTCTCCCTGATGAACCCACCTGTTCGGGAGGGTCGGCGGAGTCCTCCGTCTTCACTTTGGACTTTTTCCACTCGCGGCTTGGATCAGCCCCGCGGTGGAGACATGGGCGGCGCCGCTCTGGTGGCAGCCGCGGCGGCCTCTTCGCGGACCCTCTTCTTCCCGGCGGCCTTGGACGTCTTGGACGGCGACGGCTTCATCCTCCAAGTGCAAGGCGTCTTCACTCGCATCCGCTCGGGGGCTACCCTAAAGGATTTGGGTGGCGGCGCACTTGGATCTACTACGGTGGCAGCAAGCGCTAGCAGTGGATTCGCCTCAGATGCAAAGGGAATGGCTGCAGCTCGAATGGGTGAAAAGCCCTAAGGGTTTTGGCTTCTATTTATAAGCCAAATCGCTCCGCAACGGACGGCTGGACAAGTCCACGCGCGGCTGATTCAGCGGCTGCGCGTGACTCTTCGTATTCTACTAGTCGACGCGCCTCACCGCGGGGGCTCGGCTACTTCTACTCGACTACCTGGGAAGCGGCTAGTCTCAAGAGCATCTCAGGACACATTCTTCAAGAAGACCCTTCAATTCGAGAGGAAGTACTCGACTCAAGGCTCGTGGGCTCCGTGCCACGTGTCCTTCGGTTTTTTCTCCGGATTTTTCGGGATTTTCTTGCCAAGACTTCGGATGGACCCTCGGCCCGCAGCCCGCGGCTCAAGGCTCGGGGGCTATTCCATATGGAGTGCGGTTTTTGCAAGTCGCACCTCCATATCGGCCTCCGGCTTCAAGGCAAGACGGGCAATTTTTGAAGACCTTCGAAGGCGCGTTTTCGAGGACGCTTGGGACTACTCGAGAAGACTTCAAGATTGCTCGGACATCGGTCGGAGTACATTCCGGCCTCGGGATGCTTCGACTACTCTTGAGGACTTTTGACTTGTAGCACTCAGGGACGCTTGAGGACTACTCGTTAAGGCCGTCAAGACTACTTGAAACTATCCTTCTCGACTACAAAGTACTCGGGGGCTTGTCGTATGGACCTCCCTGGGCCCACTGCCTCAGTGGGTACCAGGACCGACTACTCGGTGGGCCCACGGGACTACCGGCTTGCGCTACACGACATCCGATGGCGTGGAGCACAATGACTACACGGGAGTAGTACTCGGTTAGGGAGCTGTACATGTTCCGCACTGTATAGAGGACTCCTAGACGTACTCGACTAGTACTCTCTCCCTACTCCGACTTGTAACCCTGCCTCCCGGACTATATAAGGCGAGGCAGGGACCGATCTCAGGATCACCTCATCCAATCCCCTACAACTCACGGCGCACTATTGCACCATCTTGTAATTGTGCCCTATCAATCCAGAGCTACGCAGCATACAGGACGTAGGGTATTACGCACCTCGCGGCCCGAACCTGTCTAAATTGTGTGCCACGTGTCTCTTCCTTCGAGTTACCGATCTCGGCGAGTCACGATCATCTACTTCGGGTACTCCCCGTAGTAGGTTGCCGGTCTAAAACACCGACGGGGCTTATTTGCCAACAGCCTTGTCCAGCGGATTTGCCAACAAACTTCACCCGATGCCGTTGGCAAAGCAAGCGTTGGCAAAGCTGTCGTTCCCCTTCGCCAACCGGACTTTGCCAACAGCCGTCGCTTCCCCGTTGGCGAAGGTAACGGCGAGCCAAGGCCGACGGCGTCCCCCTTCGCCAACAAGACACGTGGCTGTTGGCGAAGCTTTCCCAACAGGGCCCGCGTTCCTGTTGGCGAAGAGCTCTTTCCCATCACTTAAAACGCCAACGGTTCTTTCCCAACAGGAACTCGGAAACCCTGTTGGGAAAGCCTTCGCCAACAGGGTTGGAGTCTTCGCCAACAGCTCTAAGCTGTTGGCGAAGCACGCGTTTCTGTAGTGCAAAGACTGAAATTCCGATAGTGCACCTATGGGAGAGCAAAATAATCAAAATCCAAGCCTAGATTGCATATCTTTAACAATGGAGTCATCGATTACATGAAGTTTAGCTTCGAGATGGCTGATGTGACAAGTTCACGACAAGACCCTCAGCGCCTAATAATAAAAATTCGCCCATCCAAAGTTGAGCAATAAAGCAATTGTAATGAAGACTTGCCACGTGTGTAAATGGAGTTGCAAAAAGACCACGGCTGTTGATTACAAAGAAGTTGAACCTGCAGTTGCATTAAACGTTGATACACATCCTTTTTTGTAACAGTGGCCGGATATGCTCTGCAATGTAGAGGCCGGGATATTTACTATTCCTTTATCTAAAAAAAAACATCATTTAATTTGGCCTTGATTCAGATGAGAACAAATGTATCCGTCTTTTTAGTTCTCGGCTGGATTCCATTTGTTCTCTTACAAAGAAAGAACATGGATAATTCTCAAAAAAAAAGAACATGGATAATCTATCAAGCTACAATTCTGTGCTTTGCCACCAACAGATAATAGAAACTAAATTTCTTCTCGTCCTGTGGTGTGGTTTCACCAGAGTTGTTGGAATTTCGTCGGGCTGGAAGATTTTGATGACCCGTTTACAGTTCTCAATCTGCTCAGAACAAAATTAATTGCAATCGTGCAGTGTTTGGGCAGTGAGAAACCATCAAACTTTAAGAAATCAGCACCGCTCAATTGATACAGAGAAAGCAAAATTTTAATGGAAATTTGCCTTGCTTATGCGTACAGCAAATAGAGCAACTTGTCCTTCATAGAACTACAGAAGAATGGCTAGAACGACTGTAATGGGCTCCATGTTCCTTTTCCCCTTTTCTTTCTTTTCCTTCTCTTGTTGGACCGATCTCCTGTGTTGTACATGTTTTTTAATATACAAGCAGTATGAGAAATACCCCTCCTGTTTCATAAAAATGTTAACAATCTTGTCTATTCCTATATGAAGAAATGGAAGTAAATAAAAAACTTTGGTATATGGTAGAGCGTTTTAACAAAATGAATGTTTATTTGATTATTTATGTAAGACCGCATGCGTCGAAACTTATTGGAACATCGTGTTACTCCCATCCATGCCACCTTCTCACGCACTTAAAAACCTACCAAGTATAATTAATGACTAGAGTGGAATAATGTTTATTGGAGAACCATGTGGTCCATATATACCATTCGTCTATCCTGAACCATATATGCTATCTGTGTCTCTTCTCCTCAAAATTCGCATTGTTGCACGAGAAGCAGTAGATGCATGTATGAATGGAAGGCTTCAGGAAACAAGCTGTGCTACTCCGTACAAATTTCTCCCCGACTTTGCACAGTTCCCACTCTATTCTACCCACAAATGGTTGGTTACAAAACATCTAATGAAATTCCCATGGTTGGTTACAAGGCAATTGCGATGCCTGCTTTGAAAACCTAAGCTGTGCGAGAACATGAATGCAGGTCATAAGCTGCGTGATGACATTGAACCCTAGAGTACTCACCGTCACCTGTATCGGCGGTATGGCCGGTAAGATAGGTGCTCCACAAAGAGAGGATGATTCATGGAGGACACAATGTAAGCACAGCCAGGAGTGAAGGTTGACGGGCGCGGAGGGTGCCTGGCCAATGGTGGTGCTGACATCAGGCCTCGACCCGAGGCATCTCCTGGACAATTACAAGTAATTTTTGCTAAACTTTTGTCATACTTCGATGATCCTAACTAAGATGTGCGTGAACATTTTTGTGCTAATATCACTTCAAGCTTCAAGGACTATTTTAATTATTTAAGTGATTATTTAAGTCATTGAATTTTAGAATGATTAATATTTTTTCTCGTATCTCCTATTTAAGCGAATCTTGTGTCATGCATTCGTAACAATGAGATTTATCCTTTGGAATGTTGTTCATATTATTTTGTAACTATTTGTTTCACACTTTTCTTATGTTGTTATTTTTACATAACAATATAAGAATAAGATAACAATTAATGATGAAATACTACAGAGAACATTTTAATAAATAAAGCTCACCATTTTGAACGTGTGACCGTAAGACACCTAAAGCGGATATACAACAAAAAGAAATAGTTATTTTAAGAGCAAATGACTAAATTGTAAATAAAAAAAATTAAACCATTAATCAAAACAACCCGATGGCCAAGTTTTAACGGTTTTGATAATTGGATGGGCCAAATACAAAGTTTTTAAGTTCGATGGCCAAAACCAAACTTAGACAATAGTTGAATGGTTAAAGACTTTGTTATTGTCTAGAATGTAAACCACTGATAACCGGATTAGCGTGATATTACATCAGATAATTATAAAAAGTACTAGTAGCTTGTAGCTGTTGAGGTTTTATTGACCTCTTATTGTTATCTCTTTGCCACTTAAACTAGTTAGCCTAGACATGTAGAGAATATGGAGGTTGGGAGAGGAGGTAAATAACAAATGGAGTTACGAAGCAAAAAGAAAAATTACTAAAATGAAAATATCATATACCTAGGAATAGAAGGTATTAGGATTTAGGAAAGTACCTTGTACACAGTGAGATGGTCTTCCAAGGATTAGAGCAACTCCAACAGCCTCTCTATTTTTACTAGGTAAAATTGGAGTTTGAGCCCTTTGTAAAAATAGAAAACTCTATACTTCAAGGGGGCATTCCAACAGACTAGCTAAAATCTAAATAGCTAATGTCAGCCCCACTAGACAGAAACGAAATCCCCCCATCCCCCACGAGGGCTCGACCCCTTGGTTCCCGACCGACCGCAGGCGTCGGGAACGCCCCAGTGCGCCTCTTCTCCTACCTTCCGTCGGCTGGACCTCGCGGGCGCGAGCCGCATGGCACGGTGGCGCAGGGAAGAGCCCGTGCGGCCGGCGGCGCGGCGAGGGGCCGACGTAGCTAGATCTCGCGACGCGGAAGAGAGGTCCCGGGGTCGTCGGGCGGAAGTGGAGCTGTCGTCGCTGGATCTCGCGGCGGCGCAGGGAGGGGGCCGCATCCGCATGGCTGGCCTGAGCTCGAATCGACGGCGGACAAGTTCAACTCGACGGTGAGGTGAGTCTGTCTCGCGTGTCTCTAGTCGTTATCTTGCTCCTCATCCTCCTCGCCGTCTCGACTCCGTGCAGGCGGAGCTGCGCGCGGCCATGACAACAACCTCTGGGCGGCGGAGCTTCGGGTGGTGCGGGCGGCCACAGTGGGAGGACCCGACTGAGAAGAAGCCGCCTGTGGCTCCGCAGCGTCAGGTGGTGAACGGCAGCGGCGAGGATCTGTGTCGGCGGGAGGTGGAGAGCAGGCTAGATTTATCGCTCCCGGCAATGAATTTTGGCGCGAGAACAACCTGCTGCGGGATTTGGTGCGAGGTGGAGGGCGGGAGGGGTGGATTTCGCCGCGGAACCGGGGTTTCCCGAGCGGAGCGCCTCGCCATAGATCGCGAGCCGCCAGGCGGGTATTGCGAGGGAGAAAGTGAGGATGGATTTTACTGATACTGTTGGAATCTTGTTTTTTCCGTCTTCTCTTTTTTTACTGATACAAAAGCAAATACAGAGGCTGTTGGAGTTGCTCTTAGCCTTGAAGAAGACTAGGTGAACTGAATAGAGAGTTTCGATATTGAGCTACTACTGCGCTGCTACTGCCATTGAGAACTTTGCCAGAAGAAATGCAAACAGAGATAAGTGCTGTAACTCGTGAGATCAGTGTAGTTTAGGGAAAGCCAGCGATTGTGATTAACAAAAACTTATTCACACTTCCGGCAAGACCCATTCCTGCTCTTGTTAAAAAAACAAACAGGTCACATGGTGGCTCATTATTGAAAAAGGTTCTGTTCTTAAACAAAAAAGATTCTCATTATTGCATTATCAGGAGAAATCTTCTGTGTCATATTCATATTTGGAACTAAGTCTATATTACCTACACATATAACTATTCCTAAAATTCTACTAGGAGGAAGAGTTCATGCACTGCAAAATTATACGATGGAATGCATGTGCACAGTACCAGGTGACCCAACTTGCTTCCACTGCAGCCCCTGTCCCCCGTGTCGTCCCTGAGGGGCGACCTGGGCGGCGGAACCCATCTGCCACCAGTTGCTCGCTGCCGCCTTGATCCACGCCTCCAGCCCCTGTTTCCCCTCGTCTTTGGCCTTCTAGCCGGTAGCATCCTCTAGATGATCTACTATTTTGTTAGGGTTTTTTTCTTAATTTTTATTTCCTCCAGAATAATTAGGTTAGGTCTTAGATCGAAGAGTCGATGCTTTTTATCTGTCTTTTCATGTCGTACCGGATCTCCTACAGGGGATGTGTCGGTTTCTTCGGAGACATCATGGTCTTCATTGATGGATCGAGGTACGTTGGTCTTAGTCCATTTTGAGGAGGGATTGGATCAGTTTTCCCCTCGGATGGAATCCTCTCTCGGGTCACTGAAGGTAATTACTAATGGCGGCGACATATATTATGTTCAGTTCAACCCCTTTAGAAGATTCGTAAGTAGAATAGAGAAGTCACTGTCCAAGGGCGTGGAGAAATTTTCATTGTGCAAGAAAATAACCTACCAAATCTTCTAAAGGGGTGACGAGTAAGACGGTGCTCCCACTACCGAAAACTGAGCCTTTGCTAAGAGCTCCGATCTTTGCCAAGAGCTAAATAAAAAACTCTCAGCAAAGAAATCTTTGCCGAGAGCCAGTTAAAAAACTCTCGGCAAAGAAAAAAACTCTCGTCAAAGAAAAAGCACTCGGCAAAGAATTTCTTTGTCGAGAGCCAAACTATTGCCTCTCGGCAAAGAAATTCGAAAAAATCACTTTCCCGCCTCAAAATTTTTTCTATCTTGAACATACACATATACAAAACTTATGCTCAAATTTGACACAATTTTAACTTTCTTTGCTATATTTAACAATTTTACATCATTCTAAGCAATTTTTTCGTACACGTCGGATATGAACTGCAAGTGCAAGAAATCCTAAAGTAAAGTTGGTGAAAAAATGATATTCATGTTCATGAGACATCTCTAAGACCATGTGCATGAAATGAAACTAAAAACATCTTGTTATCTACTCATAATGAAGATCATGTCGTAGAAATGTTCTAAAATTGTATAAAATTGAAATAAAGTTTGAAAATCATGAATTTTGTCGAGCGACAATGATGTCATATGTCGAGGTTGTGGTAAAAAAGTTGAGAACGTTTTGAGCACTTTGACACGTACGTTGTTTATAAAACAGAACATCTCACGAGAAGTTTCAGAGAATTTGAACTTATATCACTAGGTTTGATGCATTAGAGAAATTTGAATTTGAGTTTGACCACAACAACTTTTTTATAAGCAATACACAACATATCTAGCGCCTTATTAAGTGTTGAAAAAATGTTACACATTTTTGCTATTTTTAAATTAAATTTTATGAAAAAACATCTCCGCCGAAAGGTCGGGCTCTTGGCAAAGAGGGACCTGTGCCGAGAGCAGGTCCACGTGGCTCTCGGCAAAGAATTATTGGGGCAGTGGCGAAGCGGCCCAACACCTCAACCCGCACGGGCCGAATTCGGCCCATGATCTCGCCAGCCGTTGCTGGCCGTCGATCGGCAGATCAACGACTCACAGCGCCCTCCTCTCGCCTCCAAGCCAAACCCTAGTATATATGCGCCCTTCCCTTTCCTGCCCTCCACCACCCCCACTGACGTCGTCGCCTCCCTCTGCCCACCTCACCTCCCTCCTCCCCCTCCACCGCCGCCCCCGTCCACACACCACCGTCACGGGCCACTCCGCCCGGCACGGCGCCGCGCCCCCCTCATCCCCCCTCCGCTCGCTCCTCACCTCGTGGTGAGGAGCAACGGCGGGGCGAGGAGCGGTGGCGGCGGATCCGGCCCGCCGGCGCGGCCTCCCTCCCGGCGCGACTTTCGGCGGCCTCCCGGTGTGGATCCGGTGGGTGGTGCGGCGGCCTCCTCCCGATGCAATCCGGTGGTGGTGTGGCGGCCTCCTCCCGGCGCGGCATCCGGTGGTGGTGCGGCGGCCTCCCTCCCGGCGTGAATCCGGTGGTGCGGCGGCCTCCTCGGTGCGGATCCGGTGGTGGTGCGGCGGCTCCCTCCGTGCGCCCTCTCTCACTCTCTCGGCCTCTTTCTCTCTCGTGTGTGTGGTGGAGCGGGGGTGGTGGCGGCGGCGGCGGGTGGTGGCGGCGGCGGGTGGTGGTGGCGGCGGCGGGTGGTGGTGGTGGTTGCGGGTGGTGGCGGTGCGGGTGGTGGCGGTGGCGGTAGTGGTGGTGGCGGCGGTGCCGGTGGCGGGGGCCGGGGTGGCCGGCCGATGGGCTCGCTGCCGGCGGGTTTTCTTTTTTTAGTTTGTGAAATTCTCTCTGCCGAGAGCCATCTGTGCTCTCGGCACATGTGCGCTGAGAGGATCCGGCGTGGCTCTCGGCAAAGGAGCCTTTGCCGGCTGGCCGCTGCCGAGTGGCCTTTGCCGAGAGCTTGCTCTGGGCAGAGGCTCTGCCGAGAGGAAAACAACCTTTGCCGAGAGGATTAGGGATCTCGACAGAGGCTTTGAATCTGGTAGTGTCCGCAATGAGAGGATGTACGAGAAATTACTAAGGGGTGACGAGTAATGCTTTGTTTGGTGAAATTTTTGTGTCCTCCTCCAAGACCTATTACAAGTATTGAACGTAGACTAGTTAAAAAATAATTGCACGAATTGTCTGAAAATTGCGAGACGAATCAATTAAATCTAATTAATCCGTCATTAGAGATTGGTTACTGTAGCACAATGTTGTCTAATTGTAGCATAATTAGGCTCATTAGATTCGTCTTGAAAATTAAGGTCGGGGTTATAGAATGAGTTTCGTTAGTAATCCACATTTAATACTCCTAATTAGTGTCCGAAGATTGATGTGACAGGTAGTTGGTGAAATTTTTATGAAGAAAACAAGGCCGTAGGACTGTACGAGAACTAGAATGCAGGTCATGGACCACATGGTGACATGGAACCCTGCAGTGAGCACGGTCACTGATATGACCGGTAAGATGGTGCTCCGCAACGAGAGGACGATCCGTGAGGAGACGATGTAAGCGCACCCAGGAAATCAACTCCAGTATAACAGTGGTGCCGGCATCGGCTTCGACAGGAGGTATGCACGCTTAATCGATACTGACTAAGATGTGCATGCATGTTCACATGGGTGGGTATGCACGCTTTTAGGTGCTAGTCGATCTTTTAATAAAGAGTTTTGCTAAAAAGAAGAGAGAGCAGTGTTTTAAAGACTTTTTTGTTCTCTGGAATATTAACAGCGGATAACAGGATTAACGTGAATAACGTCAATGTAGAGACTAGTCACTCAGTATAATTATAAAAAGTACTAGCTAGTAGCTTGTACCCATCAGTCGTTTGTTATATATACCTACACCATACTATGTTGTGTTATTGAGCTGTCACTGGTTTTTCTTTGCCACTTATTAGGCTAGTCAGCCTAGACATCTAGAACAACAGGTGCTATGGAGCAAAAAGAAAAATCAGCAAAATGAAAATATTGACTACCTAGGAATAGAAGGTATTAGGAAATGACCTTGTACAGCTTGAGATGATCTTCACTGTTCTTCCACATGTCCTTTCAACTTAGGCAAGACTTAATCGACAGATAGCGTGGGTGTTGGGTCAATGAATGGAGCAAGCTGTAGCAAACTAGAGCATGCTAAATTTCTCGGAAAACAAACTAATGCTGTTTGATGAAAAACCCTTTGAGAAATATTTATCGACAGGAGAAAAAATAGTGCATGCAAGGCATTTTTATGAAAGATGGGATCATATATGTCAGAGCTGTTGGTAGACATACTAATTAGTATGAATTCAATAGATGCACTTAAATTTGCACTCTAGTATGGACTGATAGTATACAATTGTCCTACTGCCACCATTTATTTGACACTAGCATTTGTTAGCTCCTATAAATATCTTCCTGGGAAAATTGAAAAAGAAGAAGAGAAGTGTGCCGTAGTAAAGCAAAAAACATATAAAAAATCTTCCTCTATGGGATGGAAGGTGGCAGGAATTATATTTCCACGAGCTGTCTTTCTTGTTTAAGCCGACAGAGTGTAGCGAACATGGCCTCATATGCCATTAGTTCGAGTTTGATTTTGGTGATTCATGACAACATAATCATTGGGACTAACCATATTGTTTAGCATGTCTTTGTAGACATTTCTAGGTCCCAAGGATGCAAGAATATCATATGCCAAATTGAGAAGAAAAGGAAAAGAAAAGACACCGTCGGATGAATCGACGGTCCCTCAATAGCAAGCGTCGGTGCAATCGTCGGACGAGTTGGTTCCAAGGGCGAAACCCTAGGCACCGTCGGATGAACCGACGGTCTACTTTCTAGTAGCGTCGGACGAGTTGCAGAGGAGGAGCAGCGAAGACAGTAGCACCAGATGATCCGACGGTCTGAGTGGGGACACCGTCGGTCTATCCGACGCTCAGTTTGAATTCATACAGAGACGTGCCAAGACAAAGCCTTCGCACGGATGATCCGACGCCTTGGTCAAGGTGAAGCGTCGGTCTATCCGACGGTTGTGTGAAAGCAAACGAGAGGCGACTTGGACGCGAGGTCTTCGAAAGACGGATGATCCGACGCACCGTCGGTGCATAGCGCCGGAGCGCTTGTGTCGGACAACCTCAACAACTATGTGACATGGGAGGGGCACCGGATGAACCGACGCCCTGGAAAATCATAGCGTCGGATCATCCAACGCACCTTTTTCGGCAGCTTTTAGCCAACGGCTAGTTTGATGACTTGGGCTAGTTATACCCCCTCCACTCACCCATTTGAGGTTGCTAGATTGTGTGGAAGTGCGAAGAGTTCAAGACACATTCAAGATCATATACAATCCATCCAAGTGCTTAATTGCTCATCCTTAGACTTGTACATGCTTTGTGTATGTGCTTAGTGCTAGGCTTCGCTTAGAGCCGAGTGAGTGCAAGGTGGTGCCAACCTTGTGAGGTGATTCTTGAGTGAATCTAGTTGTACAAGGTTCGCCGGAAGACTTGGGGCCTAAGTGGCTCACCGGCAATCGTCATCGACCCTCCGGCTTGGTGTGGAGCGGCGAGGACACTTTGTGCGGGGGACGTGGAGACCCCCTTCCTTGGTAGAGAAGCTCCTTAGTGGAGGCAGCATCAAGGTGACCAAGGGAGCTTGACAAGTGCCTAAGTGGCTAGCCTTTGTGGCGAGTCAAGTGGTGCTCTTGGGAGAGACTTGGTGACCGGGAAGCAATACTCTTGTGTGAGTGCTTCAACAACATGGACTAGGGGTGGCTTAGTGCCTACCGATACCACGGGATAAATCGCGTGTCAAGAGTTTGCTTCCTCTCTCATCCCCTTTACGTTTCCGCATTTATTCTATTGCAATCTTTGTTTGCCTCTACTTTCCTAGAGTAGTATCATGCTAGGATTGGCTATAGGTTGCAAACCTTCTTTTGGGATGGGAGTTTCACACTAGAACAACCTAGTTGCACATATAGATAGTATGTTCTAGTTTACCTTTGCGCAAAATTAGTGAAGCCATAGGTTAAGGTTGTAAGTTGCCTAATTCACCCCCTCCCCCTCTTTGGCTAACGGGCATCCGATTCCTTACACAAACATGATAGGATTTTTATTGGGAAGATTGCACGAAATAGAGCATCCACAAACCAGCTTCCAGTTTCAGCTACTGTACTCATCCTCCCTTTAGCTTCCAATTGCCGCTAATACCCTTATCCCTTTATCTTCCCGTTGCTACTAATTTCAGTGTGCTTGACTACTATACATATTTCTCAATACTGAGTGGCCTGTCCCAGACAACAAGGACGACGGCGTGAGTTAAAATCCACTGTGTGCAAGCAAGCGGGAAGAACAATGATAAATTAGCACTTCCCCATCCGGGCCAATGTTCTTTATGAGGATTTTTAGAACCCTCTCATCTCTAATTTCATGTTTTTTAGACAATTCCGATTCAATGTGCGGCTAAAGGTGGAAGGAAATTAATTATAAAAATTACTAGTAGCTTGTACTAGTCGGTCGTCGTTTGTTATATATACCTACACCATATCATGAGGTCTTATTAAGCTCTCATTGTTTTCCCTTTACCACTTAGTGAAGGACCGGATTGGCAACCAGAGTGCGAGTGAGCGAATGCGGGCCGATAAAGTTCTTCTCAAAAAGATGAACTCGACTAGGTCCCAAAATCAACTCTGAATCCTAGCACACACGGTGGAGAACAAAAGCACAACCCAATCATCAAGGTCCCGTAACGGACCTACCAACCCTAGGAACGATTCACGAAACACCGATCGAATAAGAGGAAGCTCAACTCAAGAAGCAAGGCACCTGGCCAATCTACGTGTCAGGGATTGACGGTCCGACACAAAGCCACGAACGGTCCATCGGGCTTGCGGACAGTCTGACCCAACAATACGGATAGTCCGTATTCAACACAAAAACATCCAGGGACTCCCATACCTTAGACTACCCGCACCGGCGACGCCATCCGTCTCCCCGGGGAGACGGATGGCGTTTTTGGCCCCGCGGCGGGCGACGCCATCGGTCACGGCAAAATGAAGGCGGCCCGGATTCCTTCGCATATGGGGGGGGGGGGGGGGGGGGGGTCGAGGGCCTCCTCTAGGCCGTCGCATCGGAGCGAGAGGTCCACCTTCCCAACCACCGCGCGCCGGCCGATGGAAGCAGAGGAGGCGCCCGCATCGTCGTCCGCCGCATCGCCGTCCCCGCGTCTCTCCCGCCGTGCTTGCCGTCCGCCCGCATCGCCGTCCCCGCGTCCCTCCGCGTCGGCCGGCGTGCGCGTTCCGCCGGCGAGCTCGAGCTCGCGGTTGCCGGCGCGCGGGAGGGACGGCGTGCCGGCACATGCGGAGGCGGGCGCGATGGAGGTCGTCGGCGAGCGGGGGAGGGCGCCAAGGGCCGGCCCGCCGGGAGGGGAGCCGCCGGAGAGGACCCCGCCGCCGCGCCTTGCTCCTCCTCCACGCCCGTGGGGGCGAACTCCTCCGCACCTCGCTCCTCGATGCGAGATCCGGTCGCGGCTTGCCGGGGGAGGGCGAGAGGAGAGATTGGCGCCGCGCCATTGCTCCACCAACCCGTCACCGTCGGAGCTCGCGCTTCGCCACGAGCGCCGCGCCGGAGCGGGCGAGGGCGGGGGCCGCCGCTCGATTCGAGCTCGAGGGCGGGGGGCGTCTTCGTCGCGGGGGGACGCATTCGGAGACGCCGGCGAGCCCTCGCTCCGCCGCTGCTCACCCTCCTCTTCGGCCCCCGCTCCGCGCGCGCGCCGCCGCCGCGGCCCCGCCGCGCCCGCCTTCTTCGCCGGTGGGTGGGTGGGGGGCTTGGGGATGGAGAGAGATAAATGAGGAGGCCGCCGCCGGCCGGCGTGAGGGAGGAAGGAGGACGCCGACGTGAGGAGGGAGGAGGCCGCCGGCGTGAGGAGGGAGGAGGGAGTCGCGGCGGCGCCGTCGGCCGCCCCGCCCCGCCTACTCGATCCGCCTTCGGGAGAGAGAAGGGGGGGTGGTGCGGGTGGGAGGAGGGGGCCGGTAGGGAAAAAAGGGGTGGGCGAGAATGATCGGTGGGCCCCGCGTGTGAGTAGTTTGGATGAAGGAGAGAAATAAAGGACGAGGAATGCGGGAGAAGTGAAAATGAAGGAAAGGATGTTGATGACTGGGATGGAATATTCCGTTTCGAAGGAGGAAATGGAGGAACACCGGTGTGGATGGTCTTATAAGGACGGCCCGACTCAGCACCACGGACGACCTGATACTCACGGACGGACTGTTCGTCAAACCTCTCCAAACTAAACCAAAGTACTCTCACATATCAAACATCATGTGCCCACGAACAGTCAAGAACACTGACAAACCAGGAGCTCACAAACGGTCTGTATGGACCGGATAGACAGTCCGTCGAACACGTAGAGAGCAAAAAACGAGCAGGTCGCGGGTCAACACCTATCTTCCCTTCACCGGATCTCCCAAACCACTTGATGGATTGCAGCCAAATATATGAAAAAGGGAAGCGTTCCAAGAGATGCTATACCTAAAAATTTGTGGCCTCTAACCCCCCAAAACGAGAGGAATAGCAAATCTCAGGGATGAACACCTAGAGCTCGAGTTCATCCGGAAAACCGCAAATCGACGGTGATTCGAAGCATTTGAGAGGTCACAATCATCCACAAAGAGGCACAAGGCACTCACCCATGATCCCCTCAAAGAAATCTGGAGAAAAATGCCCTCAAAATCGACGAACGAAAATCACTCAAAAATAGCTGTGAAAATGACATGAAAATCCCAACGAGCTAAGAAGGAGAAATCATCGCAACGCCGAATCCTTCCATATATCGAAAGGAGAAATCATCGCAACACCGAATCCTTCCATATATCGAAAGGTCAGATTTTATATAAGATCATCTAACCTATGAAGCAAAAGAAATGATAAGTAGTCTAGACAGATGAGTTGCCATCCAACCCTAGAGCTAAAATATATGAAATCTTTTGGTAGAGGCAAATGACCACGCTACCCCTACAACATAAAGGAAGTTACACACCCCTCAGGGGCAATTTGGTCAAGTAGCAGATATTCATTGAGCGGACACGCATCCACCATAGTCTTGTGTCCCTTCGACTCAAGCCCTGTGATCACACCACGTTTCCCCCATGCCGATGCTTCCCGATGTGCCCAGATCCTGTCTCCGCCACATCGAGTCTTTGGTCTTGGCTTTGTGGTGCAACCAAGGGACCCGATGGTTTTGTGGGTAAACAACAGCAAACCCTACAGACTTGGTGCAACGTCCACGGCAAGCTCGTTTTGACTTGGCCACCAGGGTCATCCTGACTTGGTGTTGTTTTTGTGGAGTAAACCAACAAAACCCGCCTGGAGACTATTAGATGCTACCCTACACCAGCTCCATATTCACGACTATGTCTTGATCTTCTTGCCACCATCCCATACTTTTGAGGTGTGATTGCATAGGGACTCTACGAGGCCTTTACAACAAGTTTTCATATGTGTCCATAGTAGAACGTCCTAGAGAAAATCTTTCGAACCATCCTTCTACCTTTGGACCAGGTCAGCGTAGAAGAAAACTTTCATTCCAATACCTTTCCGGAGTAGAATATTTATAAAGGCATTCCTCCGTACCCCTAACTACCATGATTAATAGCCATACAAGGCTTCCCTAATTAGTTATCCAAGACCAAAGCCATATAGTTCTTATGGTTATACTATTTTCCTAGGTGGTGCTCCATGTGGTCCAATTAATTTGTATTATTCTTGTTTAATGCATAGGTAAAAGGATGGTTAGAGTCCCTTGCCTTTCTGCAACGAAAAGATACTCTTATGCTCTTCTGCTCTTGCTCTTTTGAAACTCTTGATCTTCAAGACTTTCGATCAACAATTCGATCTTTTACTCGATACAAACATCGGCACAAATATGCAAAGCAACAAACGAGAACAACTAAGAATAATACACCAATTAAGAAAGGCTTTAAAGGAGGACAGAGTTTGGTTACAGGATCGCGAACACAAGAAACTCGGAACTATCAAGAGATTTGGATTATATCATACAAAGGCTATGAGCTTGATATATTTTAATTGAATAAAACAATGTCCATAGGTTATTTCAGAGAAATATCCTATTTAGAATTAAGCACGTTATATTAATATAAAAAGATGATGTAAACTTAGTCCAATTTTATTTATGAATATTCAAGTATGATTAATGAAAATTAAACATTAAATTTTAAAGAAGCATGTAAAGCATCTAAGCTTAACTTTATGATTTCGAGTTGAATTAATTAAATTATAATTCGAAAACACATTTATATTCATATTAGCCAAATTAACATTTAATTTATAAAACTCGAGATGTAACCCTATATGGCTTTTATTTATAAAAAACATTAAATTAATCATATTGAACTTAATTATGAAAACCGAGGTATACTATAATTAGCTTTTAATTGTAAGGATTATTTGAATGTCTTAATCAAATTAACATTATACATTGCCAAGCAAGAGTTCAGCCAGCCTTTCTTTATGGAAATATTCATGATTGCTGCATGGTGCCTTTGGAATGAGAGGAATGTTCTCATATTTAACGGTAAAGCCCCAAGAGTGGCCTCTTGGAAGGCCTCCTTCAAGACTTAGGTGCTTGATCATCTAGTTAGAATCAAGAGCTGCTACCATCAATCCATTCGAAGATGGCTTGACTCTCTGTAGCTTTGTACTGTGGGCTTTGGGCTCTTTTTGTTTTTCGCTCCTCCCCCCTCCCCCTTTCTCCCCCCATCCTCTTGCCTAACCTATGGTTGGTGTCACACCTGTTTTTCCAAAGAAAACCAAGTGCATAACTATATGCATGCCAGGAACAAGTTTCATGCATATAGTGACATAAAAGTGAATAAAGAAATAGTATCACGTAAGAAAAAGGAAGATTGTCATAGTTTACTCTTAATCCTGCAAACAGAGACACCATGCTCCACAAGCAATCGACTGGGGGTTGCGTACGCCTAGAACTCCACAACATCTTCACATCATCTTCATGTAGTAGCTTCCTCTTTCTGAGCAACATTGTTTATAACAAGGGTGAGCACTTGTCGTACTCAACAAGTGTGGGAAAAGAATGAATGCAAAGGCTTTATAGTGGACTGGCTCTAAGCATTTAGCATTTTAGTTGGTCAAGTTTTATTAAAAAAACTATTTACTAGCAAGTATAAGTATATACCACCCCACAATTAGCATAAAGAGACAGATAAGATACGCCATAAGCATACCACAAGCATAACTATGATTAAAGTCCATCTTCAAGTTCAATTATCATGTGAGGGTCCAGGCCGCTCTTGACCGTGAGCACGGCTAATCGATTAGTTTTACACTTTCCCCACAAGCAGCGTAAAAGCTCCGAAGAACTTTGAACCCAACCATGCGATGCTGCACACGCACCATACCACACTACCGAGGTGTGGTTGCATAGGGACGCAACATGGCCTTTACAATGGTTCCCCAACAAGTTATGACCCACAAGGTCCGCATCAGTTAGCAAGGTATAAAGTCCCCTAGCAAGTCAATACCTCACCATAAAATAAAGAACAAACCCAATCCCCTGCTAGAGCGAGTCCATACCCCGCAGTACCGTCGATCCCTTGTCCTTATCAGGTAAGATCACCCCAAACTAAAGTTCCTAATTATTCGACCAAGACCGATGCCGTTTAGTTTTTGTGGTTGTAATGTTTTCCTGGGTGGTTCTCCATGTTCCGATTAACATAGCAAAGGTGGTCTTGCAATTAAAATAACATAAAGGAACACGAGAGCACGAAAGATAACCATATTGATTATTACCAACCCAATTGATCAAACCAAGCAATATCTACCATCAAAATTAATTAAAACCGGGTTCGAAATAATGGTCAAAAGAGGCTAGTCATCCTTAATTGGCACCCATCAAAATTAATGCAAGCAATGCAATGAGTGATTAAGTAGTTATTAGGACGGGGAACAACACACTTGCCTTTAACCAGAGAATTATTGCTCGGAATATCCTCATCTTCACGTTCTTCAATACTCCCAAAAGACGTTCATACTATTCGCATCAATCATCCAAAGCAAAACATTCGGAGCACACATATTCTAGCAATCAAACAATCTAAATTAAAAATAGTACACCAATCATCATAAAACGTACTAAAAACGGTACTAAACTAATCTACACGTTTAGATGAACACGTGGGTGAAAGAATTGCTGAATACGGAATTGGTACAAGAAAGACATCAGTATGGAAAGGAGCTCACAACATACCGTGCATACATGCTAATGCATAAAAGCTTGCACGGTTGGAGTAGAGTATCATAATGAATTCGTGCTGAATTATATTGCTCAGGAAAAAGACCATGTTTATTGCATAGGCAATACATCGATGGGTATTGAATGGATAGGCAAAGTGTTCCGACAATCAAAAGAAATAGTGCTTGGCTAACCGCATGCACATACAAAAACCATGCTTTACTTGGCGGTTCTTTACGTTCATGAAGGTGAAGGAAAAGCGAGTCATTCTTGCTAAACATGACGTAAGCATGACATCACTTTGATACTCAAGTAATAAACCATGTGGCAAGGAATTGATTGTCACCTGCTGTGCATGGAGGCGTGTGGTGCATGGCTTTGTTAATTTGTATCTTGCACTGACCGGCAGGCAACAGCATGCAGCGCGAGGCATGCAACAGCAGGGCAGGGCCGCAGGCAACACTGCAGCATAGATTGCAAAGTTGCACGGATTAGAGGAAAAAACGATGGACGACAAAGGTTTGCATGCGCAGGTCACATCGTCTCACCAATGGCGACGACAGACTCGGCAAGAGGCATCGACGGCGAGCTAAGACGGACGGCGACCATTTGAGGCATCTACTGGCGACGTCGGTCCTCGAGAGATGACGGACATAGATGAGTTGCAATACAGAAGCAAGGTTGAACTAGCAACGAGATAGATCTAGTAAACTAATACAATACTAGGCATGCTCACCTACGGCAAAACGTTGGACGGCAGCACCAACTTAACGATGGCGGAGATCAAACTCGACCAGACCAATATGGTGGCGCCGTATGATCTTTCAGGTCGACATGCACCTCTCGTGGTGATGAAGTCTGCATACATGGAGTCATGGACGGTCGTAGCAGCTGGCTGCAGAGATGGATCTACGGCGACATACGTGCTCTGGACGACTTCCGATGCTACTCTTGGTGGGGTCACTACAAGGTTTCCCCCCTATTGCAACAAATCCCTTAGGCAACACCACTAATTCGGTTGCAATAGGGGGGTACTACTGCACCAAAACGGTGATTTGGTTGCATTTTGTGTGTCTATTGCAACATAAAATTTGTGTTGCAATATTTATTTCTTGTGTTGCAAAAAGTTGACGCTAATGCACCCATTTTTAGGATTTTCGTTGCATTTTGTTGGAAATAATGCCACCCCATTATTATGTTGCATTAGCATTCCTTGCGTTGCAACAGAAAGTTGCTCTAGCCACCATACTAGGGATGGTTGTGTTTGAACAACTATGTCGCAACGTAGAATTTTTGTTGCAAATATATCTTTGCGATGTTGCAACGAGGTTGGCGCTAATGCACCCATTATTCGAATTGTGTTGCAATTGGTAGGAAATACTGCTACCCTATTTATGCGTTGCACTAGAAATTCGTGTGTTGCAATAGAAATTTGCTATGGCTACCATACTAGGGTTGGTTGTGTTTGAATGGCTTTATCGCAATATCTTATTTGGGCTGCAAATATATCTTTGTGTTGTTGCAATACAAGGAAGGCTATTGCTTAGTTTCTAGCCTCAAGGAGGAATATCGTGTACGTATTTTCACGAATTTTGTTTTGATGAAAAAAATCTTCTATGGGGTTATAGAGAAATTTAAAATGCAATTTAATAAATAAATAAATGTTATTATGAAAAATCTGAATTTTAACAATATGGTATAGACTATATGTACCATGAAAAAAAGAGAGAATTTGTTTAGATGAAAAAATGGTGTGCTATGGGGATGTGGGCTAAGCGGACCACAACGGGCTCAACCGGCGAGCGTAAAGCCAAGCGAGCGGGAGCACGAGTGGACCGGCCAGCCCATTAAGCCCCATAGCACAAGTAGCAAGCATTAGTTGATGATGGTAATACGGAGTTCGAAAGTGCGATCACGCCTCTCCATTTCAGGTGCCGGGATACCCCCTTCTCGGTTTACGTGATGGCACTAAAGGTACTGGAGTGTGACGCTACTACAAAAATGTCAAATGGGCCGGTGAGAGTAATAAAAACAAGGATGTGTCGGCTCAAATCATCTATAGCTTTCGGCTCCCCCCACGCCCAATACACTTTAGCTCCCGGCCATCCCCCCTCGTCGGCTCCGACCGTTGCGTCCACATCGAGATGCCCCGCATCGCGATTTCCCCTGCGGCAAGCGGCGACGGCGGCCGGGTGGCCGCATTGAGCCTTCCCGGACCGGTGGGGGGCGCGGACGAAGGGGCCGCGGCGCCGCAACACGGCCGAGCGGCCGCCACGGTAGGGGGCCGCATCGAGGGGATCCGGAAGAGCGGCGGCGGCGGACGGCGGGGCCGCAACGAGGGTTTTCGGGCGGCGGCGGCGGCGTACGGAGGGGCCACGGCTCCACCACGCAAAAGCGCGATGCACACGGGCGGTTCAAGTGTTCCACACCACCTACCTTGTCGTCCTCCGGACCTCCGTGGAAGGTCGGCGGCACCCCAACTCGTCGTCCTTTGGTACGAACGACGCCGCCTCCTCCTCGTCGTCGTCCGACGGCCCGCATCGCCAAGTCGATCCATCCGGTAAGGGTAAGCGAGGCCCTAGTCGGATGCAAGCGTTCCGGAAGTGAAGTGTACACTTTGTCCTACCCTCTTTGATTTTCCAGGAATCGTGTGACTCCTTTTGCAATTAGAAAAATGTTAGTAGTTCATAGTAATCAAAATTTCATACTAGATAATGATAATTGTGTTTTTGTGTGGATCCATCTCACCCCATACTAGATAATGATAATGATAATTGGCTTGATTTCTTGCCATCTTTTGCTGTGAATCTGACCTGTGTACATTTGATCACATTACTGAAAACAAAGCCAGCCAAATGAACGCAGGCTGTCCCATTTAGTAGGTTAGGCCTTTTCTGGCAGCTAGTAGGGGGATCACGGGTAAATTGGTATATATTATGAGTCAAGAGATTGAATAGGCTGTTTTAAACAGAAAAACAACAAATTGTTTTGTTTGGTCAGGCTAGTGAACACTTCTAATCAGGTGAGGATCATCATTTCGGACTCGGCTGATGAGCAGGACAATAGCAAGAAACGGTCTCCATCGAAAGCTTTGGGATCATCCAAAAGAAAGGTGCATTTTTTTACTATTTGGCTGCATTGGCCACTGTTGTTGTAACACATATCATGTTAGTAACTTGTGTTTGTTGCCTGGTGTAGAAAATGCCCTTGCGCCAAATGGTTCAGCAGCTGAAGGAGCGTTATGATGATTTGCGGGAGCAGATTGAGAACCTAAGTGTGGACATTGCTGGAACGCAGTAAGACATGGAGATGACCCTGAAGGAATTCATGGAGACTGTTGCTGACAAGTTAGAAGTGATGGTGAAGAAGATCCGCAAGCTTCGGGATAAAGTGAATCGCAAGTAGTAGTAATCTAGCTTAGTACGTAACATAACTAGGTCCTAGGTGAATGTTATGCGGATGTCTTTGGTGAATGGTCTAAGAATGGATGTGTATGTGGCAACATCCAAGTATGCCAACATCTAAGTAATAACTTTGAACCTCTATATATGCATGTTTGTATGTCTATGTGTTTGGATCTGGATGAGCCCTTGCAAAATATTTGAACTTATGAGTGACACAAATTGAAATCATTGGGTCTGTCATGCATATTTGGACTAACCATCTATCCGTTTTCAAAATTGCGACATGCTATTGTTTATGCTAGACTTGTGTATATTCACAAAGCATTGTGATCAACAATTTGGAGACTCTTCACTAGAACTCCTAAATTTTGTGTATTATCGTTAACCTCTATAGTAGCCGATCGAAAAGAAAAATAATGAATTACGCATCCGTTGAAAACCGGGGCACATAATGTGGACCACGAGAAAGGTCATAATACGTACAACCTCGTAAATATTGAAACGAGGTATTCCTTGGTTGTACCGAAATTTGTCTATCGTGTATGTATTGCCACAAAATTTAGTCGTTGCATTATTTTTCGTGATCGTTGCAACTGTATAAAAAATATTTTCCGGACCATTCCAAAATTTTGTCTTCGACAATGCGGATCTTGTTGCGGAGTTCTCCACAAGGGCCTCTAGGGGATCGATCTCCACGGTGATCTCCACGTGGTTCTTGTTGCGGTGCGGCGCCACGGCCACGGCCGGTACGTACTACTGTCTTGATGATCTCATATATATATTCAATCGTTCGCTGCATATGCATGCATATTGCTATATCATGATCTAGGTCGATTGAAACATGAACAATGCAGATTAATTAATGGCATTAGACGAATATCGGAGTTGGATACACTTGCCTCGACACTCGGCGGATTGGCGGAACAATTTCCGAATTTTTTTTGCAAAAATTTACCGCCTCGGCGCGAGGTCGATCTATTGCGTGCCCATGTACTTTGTGTCAATGCATGATCGGACATTCTGCCGTGTTTCCCATTCAAATGCATTTACTTGAATAGAGGGTTTGCTTTGAGATTGTTTCATCGATGATGGTAACATTGAAGACCAAGCGATACTTCATCTCGGGGTCCCGTGAATCAAGATGTTACGGCTCGATCTCAATAATCATGATGCGGTACCTACGGTACGATGATACAACACTTTTTCTTGGAGAAGATGATGAAGAAGATGGTTGGGATGGTAACCACTGCTACCACTAATACTACGATTAGAAACATTATCGGTGGCACTATACATCATGGACAAACCGAGAGATGAGGAGGAGGCGGATAAGCGAGCGAGAGATTTTTTTGAAACTATTAGAGCGAGGCAAAGAAGGAATTGTATCCAGGATGCAAAAATGCAACTAAGGTCTCTTTTATCATGGAGCTTTTTCAGATAAAGTGCATGTTTGGCTTAAGTAACGCGGTGTTGGAGGCCATACTTAAGCTCTTTGGAAAGGTTCTCCCTGAAGGGCATTGTATTCCGGACTCCTTGGATAAAGTGCAAAGGGTGGTTTGAGATCGAGGCTTGGACTATGTCAAGATACACGCATGCCAAAATGATTGTGTGTTATTTTTTTGATAAATACGCAAATATGGAAACATGTCCGATTTGTAAGAACTCAAGGTGGAAAGTTGTAGAAAAAACCTCTGATAATAATTGCAATGCAGTTGGTGCTACTTCTGTTAAGAAGCGGTTACCAGTTAAGATCTTACGCTACTTTCCTCTTATTCCTCACCTGCAAAGAATGTATATGTCAAAGCAAATGTCAAAGGATATGCAGTGGCACAAGAAAGAATTGGTAAATGATTGGAAAATACGCCACCCTCGCCGACTCAAAGGCATCGAAGCATGTGGATTCGAGTTTAAATGGTTTTCGAAGAAGGGGCTCGTAATGCTAGGTGGGTCTTGCTTCGATGGGTTCAATCGCTTTGGCATGCAAAGTCTTACGTACTCCATTTGGTCCGTCATCCTGGTACTTTACAATTTGCCTCCATGGTTGTGTCGGAAACAATCTAACCGGATCTTGTCAATGTTGATTCTGGTCCAAAATCTCCCGGAATGGATATTGATGTATATTTGAGCCGCACGATACGGAGCTCAAGGAGCTTTGGAATAATGGTGTTAAAACAAGAGATGCGGGGACTAAGAAGAATTTTAGATTGCGTGCTATACTTCTTTGGACAATTAATGACTTCCCGGCCTATGCTATGATGTCCGGTTGGAGCACTAAAGGAAAGTTTGCATGTCCATACTGCCACAAACATACCGAGTATTTGTGGCCGAAACATGAGCGGAAGCAACCGCTACATGGCACATCGACGTTTTTTTGCCCCCCGACTAGGGATGGATCCGGATACCAATTCGAATATCATTTTTTAGTCATTCTTTTTTTATTTTAGCTAAATTAGGTATAATATTTTGTATCAAAAATTTTATATTCTTGTTCTTGGCATTGTGCTTGTTAAGATTCATACAAAATAAACCCCAAATGTGTGCTATATTTTAATAAAATGATGAAAAGAAATTCGGATGTCTATTTGGATTCGAATACTGATGTTTTTTCACCTTTTTCTCTATTGAAAGCAAATAATCCATAAAAAAATTGTAGCTATTTTTTTTATTTTTTCCAGTAATTAGCTGGTTATAATGCATAAAAAATTAGCACCAAATTTATTTTATTGTGATCTAAAAGTGTCAATCTATTACACAATTCGGATGTTTTGGATCCATCCCTACCCCCGACCATCCATGGCGCAACAACACGATCGGCTTCAACAACAAGGTCGAAACCGGGGAGGCACCAGAACCACTCTCTTTGCACAGGTACTTGAGCAGTATTCTACTTTTGAACAAGTAGAATTTGGAAAGACCTTGTTATCAAAAAAAAGGAAGCATGATGAAGACAACAAATGCCACAACTGGAGGAAGAAGAGTATTTTTTTGAGCTTCCTTACTGGTCTTCTTTGCTCATCAGGCATAATTTGGACGTGATGCACAAAATATATGCGAGAGCATACTAGGCACTCTGCTTAAATTGGATGGCAAATGTGAGAATGCTCGGCTTGATATGGAGCATCTACGGATACGACCGGATCAAGCACCACTGTGATTAAAGATGATAAGTATACCTTGCCATCGGCCTTGTATGAGTTAGATAAAGATGCCAAGGAAAGTTTGTGTGAATTTCTATATGGAGTGAAGATGCCCGATGGGGTTTCTTCAAATATAAGAAGATGTGTGGATGTAAAGTCACGTAAGGTGTCCGGCTTGAAAACGCATGACTACCATCTAATTCTACGAAACTTTTACCCTTAGTGGTGCGTAGGATTTTGTCGAAGTCGTTGTCATTGGATTGACACAGCTTAGTAATTTCTTCGATGCACTATGTTCAAAGGAGCCGGTGGAAGCAAAATTGGACGAGGCTTAGGCTGTTTAATTAGGGAGTCTATTTTTCGACTTGAGATGATATTCCCACCGCATTTTTTGATATCATGATTGATGAGGTGTCCATCTCCGCTCTCGGTGGCCTTGGTTTGACATGAGGGGCCGGTAGTGGGGTGCAAGGCGAGAGGAATGCGGGTGCGACGACGTGGTGGTTGCCGAAGCAATGGGAATGGCAAGATTTTAAGACAACCGGCAAGACAAAGGGTCGGCGGTTCCTACTTGGAGTGGTACTCTCCTACAGTATGTGCTATGGGTGGAGTTGGATAACGAAGGGGTGGGGCGGTTAACAAAGGTCAATGACGCGTGGACCCAGCCACTTCTTGGCCCACTATTCAGTATTTAAAGGAAATTTGACTATGGGTGACCCCATCTGTGGACAGAGTTGGGGTCCCACCTGTAGGTAGGATTGTTGCTCCAAGCCGACGGCCCGAACCCGCGAGAGATTCCCCATTGGACAAAGTTGTGGGCCCCACACCGTCGGCGCCCAAATTGGGATGTGTTCTTGAGTTGTTCATGGTCCTAATTAACTTGATTATTTGATTCGTATAATCATAACTTCAAAGTTGTTTATATTTCTCAAATGAAGTCCAAATCGGGAAATTTTTTTAACTACTTTCTTATGATAGCATAATCTAGATCATGGTGTCCACCGCATATCGTGTCATCGTGTTTCAACAATCATAATAAAGAAATACAACATTTCATAACTATAATCAAGATTTTCAAATAGTAGATGACGTCAATTGGAAAATAGATGAATACCAAAGTTTCATAGCTCCTCGAGATGAACAAACTTTATTTTGGTCGGATTTTGATTTGACGAATTGGTACTATCATGTAGAACGAGAAAATGACATGTCTTCAACCAAGTTTCTTAAACTATGAGAGTGAACCTAGGATTAACAAACAATGTGTAGTCCACTTCGTTAAATGAGAATCCGATTAAAATGAAGATTGTTCATCTCAACGAGTTATGAAACTTTGGTATTCATCTCATTTCCAATCAACGTCATCTTCGATTGAAAATCTTGAGTCTAGTTATGAAATGTTCTATTTCTTATTTATGATTGCTGAAACACGGTGTCAAGAGATGCGGTCTACACCAGGACCTTGATAATTGTTTCATAATTGTATAGGAAAAAATATCGTGATTTGGATGTCACTTGCGAAATTTAAACAACTTTGAAGCTATGATTATACGAATCAAATAATCAAGTTAATTAGGTCCATGAACAATTCAAGAACACATCCCAATCTAGGCGCGACAGTGGGACCCACAACTCTGTGATTCTCGTGTCCTCCTAATGAAAGTGCGGTTTCCATAAACCCAATGTACCCCGGGACCCCCCAAATTCAATCAACAACATGATCCGGCGGCGGCGGTTCTTTTCCATCTCCCCTCACATCTCACCTTCATCTTCTACCTCATCCTCGCCGGGGATAACGACTTCGCACATCCAATTCCCACCCCCCCCCCCCCCCCGCGCGTGATGAACCGCAACCACTCAATGGAAAAGATCTCCGCGGCTCGCTACGATGCGTCGTCGAGGCCGGTGGAACTGCCGACGGAGCCGACGATTGACATCGTCTCCCGTGTCACCGCGCGGTCGAGGACGCCATTGTGGATCTCCGCAACTTGCGCGCAACATGCAAGGCAATGTGCGTGGTGGGCGGCGCCACCACGGTCGGACGACGCCTAGCCCCGAAACGCGTCTGCGCGTGTCGATTCTACCTCGGCCGGAGTATCACGCGGCGCTCATCAACACACTAGCCAACATCGGCAACCCGAGGCCTTGTTCCCGGAGCGGCTTGCGCCGCGCGGTCTTGGAGAACACACGCGACGTAATCATGCCGTGCCTCAACCAGCTATGGTGCGCCGCGGAGGCGGGCCACAAGGAATCGATGTACGCCCTCTCCCTCTTCCTCTACAGACCCAACAGCGGCGAGGCCGACGGCAACGAGGCCAGGCGGCTCCTACGCTTGGTCGACGGACCCCAAGAGGGGACGACGGCGCTTCCTTGGAAAAATTTGACTTGTACAAAACACCGCTCCAGGTTCATTGCGTCGACGTGGGACTACCGGCTGACGGGTGCGGCTGGCTGTGTCGCCGGTGCGGCGCGCCCGTACCTCGCCACGACAATTTGCAGTGTGCGGGTCGCGGGTGTGGCGACCACGCAGGATGGCATGCTTGGTACTCGTGGCATAGGTTCTGCAGCGAGGAGTGTAGGATCCGAAACGAGTGTGATTGGTTCTTCTTCACACTCAAGGAAGCGTTACTGATCTGAAAGAAGGTATAAAATTTGTGATTGCTGATATTTCTTGATTAATTTTTTCCACACATGATGCACCCTAAAAGACGTTTTGGATTTCAGTTTACATGTTTGCGTTCTTTCTTGTGTTATTTAACTTCACCGATCGCTAGCATTGTTTCGGTTCACAGGATTTCGGTTATCGAGAATTCAATTGTTCCGATAGTTCTTTCTTGCTTTCTTCATTTTCGGGAAATTTATACGCCATTGACGAGGGACCATGCGAGAGAGGCTTTGGCGTCATTTCGGTCGAACTAAAAAAGAAATCCGGCTAATAAACTCGCAGCATGTCTCGAAGTTGTATCTTTGGACGATGTGTCTCTCAACTTGTGTCCTTGTAGAGCATGTTTTTGATGATCCTTTGTTGCTTTGTGGTGTCTCGTGCGATTACAATAAGTAAACAATAAGTAAACTTTAAAAATAAAACTATATTTACAATACTCCGATTATGTTCAACGCATCGTATTTACAAATATTTTATAAAACTTTGTGGGACCCACCCGTCAGCGGGTCACACGAAAACACACCCCTCAAATACGCTAACCGTTCAGAAAATTTGGGTAGCCGGTGATTTGGAATGTGGCGCTAGTTTTTCACATCTGAATTATTTAACTTTCGCCCAAACTACCGTGAAACCATGACGGGGGCCACCACGCCGGGTTACTAGAGTAGAAAGTCGCGTGTCTTTACTTCCCCTCCCTAATCCCCTCGCAAAACAAATCTACATCTCGGTCAGTTAGGGGCCGGGTATTCGACGACGACTGCCGCCGCCGCCAAGCTGCTTCTCGCCATACACGAGGATGCCGGCGTCCAGCGAACCGGCAAGGGTGACCCCTACGTCCTCTAAAGCGCAGTGCACACCGTCGTCAGCCATGCTACCTAGAATGTTCACAACAACCTCTGGTGCGGCGAATGCTGAACCAACCACTAGCATGCCCCCCAGGGCTAGGGCAACGGTTGCGCTCTTTGGGTCATCATCACCTTCGGGCGACCCAGAAGGATTCGTCGACGGCGCCGTAGATGCAGACCAAGATGTTGTACCTTCATCTCAGGACGAGATGACCGAGGCCAGGTACGCTATTTTGTGGTTCGATCTTCCCCTCGTACGTGCTGCTTCCTACATTTCATGCATTTGTGCACGCACTGGTACCCTATATTTCATGCATTTGATCACACTGTTTGCACACCAAATTTCTTCACATTATTCATATGACCTCAAAATGAATGCGCAGATCATTGGATGAAGAGCATTAGACCGTATATATGTTTGACAAGGGTATAGATGGGGCGCCAGATACAAAACATACTTGTCACCCTCTTGCTAAACAAATCACCCTTCCAACCATAAATAGGCTGAAACAAAAATTGGGGTATCAGAACAGTCACACTGTTTACTACAAGACTTGAATTCCTGACTCTCCTGCGGAAGCAACACTCACTGAGATTGACTTCGACGTCGATGTAGAAAGAATGAAAAAGATTCACGAGGAGGAGATGGTGATCAGATTAGTTGTCTCCAGAGAGCCAATACCTATAAACCATACCATGGCCATAACACCTTTGAAATCCAAAAGTGTTTACACACAAGCTAATGATGATGATGAAGAAGAAGTAGAAGAATGTGACTTAGATGAATACAAACTTTGGCTAGCTGAAATGCTTCAAGAGAAGAAAGCCTTGGGTAAGATATGGTACAACCCAATATTTGTGTATTTATACTCATGAATTTGCATGTTCAGTCACATGATTGAAATTAATTATGGATCCTATTTCAGAATTAAAAGACATATTCAGGGATGACACAATCGACACATACCGAGAATACCTGAATGTTGCAGGACTACTTGAAGACATCGGTAATATCCCTCTCCTAATTTGCAAGCAAATTACCATTCTTTCTCAGACTACAAAATATGATAGGTCATCATATGCCACTAAATTCTCTGCAGAATGGTATGTGGACCCCACCTTCATTTTGCAACACAGGAATGAAATGAACCCAACACCTGCAGTGCAGCATCCATCTCATGCTCGGCGTTGGAAACGGCAGGAGCAAGGATCTGGTAACATGTGTTTCATAGAAATTACCTGTCTATGCATACTATTTTTTTTGGTATTGTCACATGTTGTTCGCATGGAATAGGCTCACAAAATGTGAAGAAAAGAGGACGCGGTCCCGTAAGAGCCTTGACGGTAATCTTCAAGAGAATCAAGGCGGGCAAGCAGCAGTTGGACATTCAATTCTCTAAACATGGAGGACCGGTAGGTGATAACTATCGCTCATTCGTCGATGAAGTGGTCATGTATACAAGGAAAAGGGCTCCAATCATTAGAGTGAAATCATGGAAAAATGTCAAACGCAATAGCAAATGATGTATTGGTAATAATAGACTTTGCTTTTCAGTACAATTCAAATAAAAACTAAAATATCAACTCACAAAGTACTTGCATGCTATGGTCATTATATAACAGGCAAAGTGGGACATGGAGGATAATGCTGAATCAAGGGAAAAGATATGGGCCATTGCTAGGGAGCGTTACAAAGGATGTCGTTCAACTTTCAGTTCTACAGCCAAGGCATACAACAGCTACCACCAGAGAATGTTACATAAGCCTCAAGAATTAGATATTGTTGAATGGCACTATATGTTGAAGTATTTCAGTACTGCTAAATTCAAGGTTTGTTCCACATTGTTACTATTACTGACCAATACATAATTCATTCAAATGGCAATGCCTGATTCTTTAAGATTTTTTGTTCATAACTTTACATTGTATAGGAAAGGAGCACACAAAATTCTGCTATTCGAGGCCAACAAATGACAAGGCATTTGTCAGGCCCTAAGCCTTATTCTCAGCGCAGCTACGAGAAGGTAATAACTGGAGAAGCACATCTCCAATCTGTCTTGCAGGATGAAGAACATATATTTGTTATTTTGATGGCATAACAGAGAGACCCGAAACCGGTGAAGAGCCCGACGATATGGAACTTTGGTGGATAACTCGGACTAAGCAAGGCGATTGGATAGACGAACAATCTAAAAATGTCTATGTGAGTTCTCATTGAATTAGTACATACATTACTATACATAGTCCATGCAACAATAGAATGCAACCAATCTCTTGTTCAACTAACTCCTCCACCGTGCCTTGCAAATGTTAGGACAAAGCTAGCAGCATTATTGATGAGGCAGAATCAAATGCAGAGAACAACTTCGTTTCCCAAAAGGAAAAAACGAGATGTTCCAAAAAGCCTACAACGAAGTCACAAAGTGCAAATCAACCAAGTTGCATGGAAATGGGTACCTGGCAAAGAACCCAACTAGAAGGCAGCTGCTAAATGCGGAGCACGAGGAACAAATTCATAGGGAAGAGCTACAGCATCAGGAACACGTCGAGCTCATGGACGCATTTGGGCAGCTACAAGAAAAAATGTCATCATGGGAAGAAGAAAGGGAAACAGAAAGGAGAGAACATGCACGACAACTTGAAGAAAGTGAAAAGAGAAGGCAGGTAAATCTGCAACAGCTTAGGCAAGAGTTCCTATCAATGCTGTAAGCAACAATGGACATGCACAATTTCCACAGGTACTGGTCAAGCTATTTGCATGAATGAGTTTCTTTCCTTGGGTTCTATATATGAATGTTTGTATCCTTTCATAGGTTGACCAACCAATATCTGTCCAACCAACCAACAATGTCACTGAATCTACCGACGTGGCGGCGGCTGCATCAATCACCCAGCAAAACAACCTTGTCGCTGAATCTACAGACAACATGGCGGCGGATGCATCAATTCATACAACTAGGAATGTACAGCCAGACTCCAGGAATGTGCTCTCTTCTACTCAGGTGGTTCACGAATTCACAACTTGTTACTAGTACATATCATCAGTTATTGATCAAATTACTCCTAATCTTGTCCTTCTAAATGATTGGTTCATAGGAGAATGAATCTGAAGACGTTCCAAAACAAGTCTTCTGCAAAACCAGAAGCACTAAAGGTGTTAACATTCCTGAAACACAATTCACCGTCCCTCCCGTTAGACAAATCTCTTCACAACAGCTACAGGTACAAGCTGCACAAAAGAGACGACAAAGCACCAAAAAGACATGAGGTGAAGTTTTTCCAACTCCTCTTCCTGTTGTGAATGTAATTCATGTTTCGGCTGTCAAAGTGTGTTTATGGTTGTGATAATTATTTAATGTCATTAGGCTATTTTTTTTGAATCGCAATCAATCTTTGGTTTGCTATATGCTGTTGTTCCACAAATTCCAATATTAGAGATTATTTGATGCTAGCTTAAAAATTTTGTTGATTCTTTACAGGTGATGTGACCTCCTTGCATTGAATCCCCCCTTTGCTGATCAAGTGTTGGGATCATCTCCAAGTCACCATTTGCAGACCAAGTTCTTCATGTCCTAGCAAATTTTCCTACTATGTGATGAAACTATGTCCCGTGCCAAACTTTTCAGTATTTAAGTACTTCTTGGGTCATGTAATAACTCAGTGGATGGTTGAGTGTTGGTTCATTAACTATAAATGCATAGTTATATTTATCTAATGATGTTAATTAATATTTCAAATTAGTGCTGCTACATAAATGAGCGTGGCAGAATACACCATACGTTGTAACGGATAAATCATCATATCACAACCAGTGTTTTTCGTTGCCAAAAAGGAACGTGGCAATAGTAAGTTGCACTTGTAGCAGCCCTAATAGAAACGTGGTAATAAGAAGTTCAACTTGTAGCAACACAAAAGTCACGTGGCAATAGTAAGGTGCACTTGTAGCAACCCTAATAGAAACGTGGTAATAACAAGTTCAACTTGTAGCAACACAAAAGGAACGTGGCCATAGATATTTCACTTGTAGCAACCCTAATAGAAACGTTGTACTAGAGACTTTAACTTTTGGCAACCAACCAAATTTCGAAGCAATAATAGAGAAACACATATTACAACCAATCAAACTACGTGGCAATATAGGATACCACCTATAGCAACATAACCAATCTCGTGGCATCAGACAATACTACCTATCGCATCGAAATCAACTTGGCAATAGAGGAGACCACCTATAGCAACTAACCAATTTCGTGGCATCGGACAATACTACATATTGCAACCAAATTACTTTCGTGGTAATACAGGAGGTTCAACCTATAGCAACCAAATTCAGTGCAAAGCAATACTATAATTTGCAACAAAACAGAAACGTTGCAATTGCACCTTTGGCAACACCCCAGATGCGTCGCAATAGTACACTTTGCAACCAAAACAAGCCTGGTAAAAAAACCTAATTGCAACGTCGCGTTACGTTGCAACAAAAATACTTTTGCAACTACCTGATGAACAATGTCGCAATACCCTAATGCAACGCGCCTTTTTGCATCCCATGGCCCACGAAAAAATTTGGTTGCAATTGTGTCTATTGCAACCAAATATGGCATATTGCAACACATTTTGTGCGTTGCATTAGGGGGAAAATCTAGTAGTGCGACCACGAAGGTGCTGATGCGGATGGATCGACTGCACCAAGGACGACAGCGCAGCGCAGCAGCACTAGGGCTCTGCGATTAGACGAGGAAAAGAGGACTTTGGTGTGGATGTGGCTTGAAGGAGCTAGGGTAAAAAGATTCTTGCGGAGGCGGCTGTATTGGATTATATAGGCCGATAGACTGGCCTCGGCATGCATACCAGGCATGGGCGTTAAAGGATTTGGGTCTTGGGCCAGCTTGCACGTGCACAACTCCAATTGGAGTCCAGTCAACACTACAAGAAACTATTTAATCTGTGACGCATTCTCCGCGACGTTTTCAGAAAACATCACGAATGTGCATTGCAGCCCAGAACATTGTGACGATTTGTTAAATTCGTCACGATTCTATGACGTATTCTTATTTTTCGTCACGGATGTGCATTGAAGCCCAAAACACTGCGACGATTTGTTTAATTTGTCGCGATTCTATGACGTATTCCTATTTTTCGTTACAAACACTGCGACGATTTGTTTAATTTGTCGCGATTCTACGACGCATTCCTATTTTTCGTCACGGACGCGCATCGATGGATATTGAAGCCCAAACCATCACGACGATTTGTTAAATTCATCGCAATACGGCCCACAACACCGCGACGTTTTAGCAGATTCATCGCGATCAGTAAAAAAACAACCACCTCACCAGCACCTAGGACCCACCACACTGCCACACAGGCGCCACCTCACCCAGGTGCCACGTCACCACCACGTGAGCGCCCGGGGCCCACCACACGGCCACGCGGCGCCACCTCACCCGGGCGCCACGTCATCATCACGCGAGCGCCCGGGGCCCACCACACTACCACGTAGGCGCCACCTCATTGCCACGCGAGAGCCCGGGGCCCACCACACCGCCACGTAGGTGCCACCTCACCCAAGCGCCACGTCACCACCACGCAAGCACCCGGGGCCCACCTCAATACCACGCAAGCGCCACCTCACCGAGGCGCCACGTCATCGCCAACTCACCCGGGGCATGCGCTCCTCGTTAAAAAAAATTATGCATTCGGAGGACTCGAACCCCGGACCTCATGCTTCAAACAAAGCGCTAGTAACCACCGGGCTACGGCCTCAATTGTGACTATGCCTAACATTTAATTGGTTTTGATCTTACTATAGACCAATTGCGCACCACACTAATATCGGCGCCGGCGCCACTTTGCCCGGCTAAAGTGGCCTCCCGAATATAACCCGGGATGCAAAAAAAATAGGGTGCGGGTGGGAATCGAACTCGGGTTGCGGAGATAAGGTTGAGGCACCTTACCACTACGCTAGGTTGATGTTTGTGATTTGAAATGGCAATAAACCTTTCATATATCAAGCGATGGAGCTTCGGGACCACGTGGCGGCACGGGGGTTGGTCGAGTTGCTTTCTTTGGGAGCACGTGGCGCACGATGAGCTAGTTTTCCAAATCATTTTTCTTTTTAATCTACCACTAAAATTTGAAACTAGTGTTTCTCCGTCATAGTAACTCAAATTCATTGATTCTTTTTTCTGTTTTTTGTAAAATCACAATCTTTCATGTAATATCGTTCGTTTGCATATTAATTGCTATTTCATTTATACGTTTTATACAACTTCTTTTCTTATATTGAAAGAGAGTAAATAAAAGATATTTTTGCATAACAAATGGTAACATATTTTATCATGCTAAGACTAAAATAAGACTGTGACCAGATTTTAGCCGCATACGACTTCAACAATGTTATGAGGTGTTCGGACTTCAAAGGTTTGAGTATAGTTATAAGAAACTATGTGAGAGATGTTACTATAAATAAAAGATATTTTCAAATCATTTGAAATTTTGATCACAAGTTTATGGATCCAAATTATGTTACCATGTCAATTCGTAGAACCATTAGAGCATTTTATGATATTATTTGGATGGTGTAAATTTGAGATGTAAGTTTCAATTATCCCTACTAAACTGCTGCAGAAATCATCTTTCATTTGTTAAATTTGTAGATATTGGTAGAGCATGATTTTAGAAAATTTTAGAAAAAAAGAATCATCTAATTTGGAGTTAGTATGAGGCAGAAAAACTAGTTACAAGTTTTGGTCAAAGATTAAAAAGAGAAAACACACTTGTTCATGTCAGTTCATAGCAAGTGCAATTTCTGTTTTTAATCTTTGGATAAAACTTGTAAAATGTTTTTCTTTCTCATACAAACTCCAAATCGGTTGATTCTTTTTCCTAATTTTTTCTAAAATCGAGATGTTTTACTCAAGTGCCATTTGTTTGTATCTTAATTACTATTTCTTGGTTGGTTTTCATACAACATAACTTTCCCAACTAAAAAGAGAATATTAAAAACATGTTTTTTCATAATAATTGCTAATATAACTTAATATTCTCTAATGTTATGGTCAACATGAGATGGTGTCAAAAATTGAGGTGCATACAAGTTCGATCACGTTATTAGTTGTTCAAATCTCAAAGTTTGTTTTCAATTGTAGGAAACTATGTGAGTCTTGTGTCCTATTTGTGAACATCTATAATCTCACTTTATCAAAATGATATGAATTTTTTATAGGAGCATTATACGCTTAAAATATGGTTTCATGTCAATTTGTAGAATGTTTTGAACAAATTTAAGTATCATTATCATTATTTTACAACAAGGTGACTAGTAAAAGTTCGAGTTTTTCCTACAAGTCAATTGAAGTTTTCGTCAATCTCCTATATGTGGCCTAGAATGGACCATAGAAGCCTAATTATGATTTTTGTGAAATTTTTCCAATGCTATTGGATGTACACAATGTTCAAATTATGATTATTTTGTTATTTCAAATAAATGAAAAAAGAAAAAGAAAAGATAAGCGGGGAGAAATGTAACGAGGCTGTTTAAGCCCAAAACAAGACAATCATTTTAGACCGTTCATCTGCGAACGGACGGCTAAAATTGTGTTTGCTTCGTATAAAAGGATCCCCAAACCCTATTCCGCTGCCTCCCCCCTCCCCTCGGCCCCCTCCCGCCGCCCGCTCCCTCTCCTCCTCGCCTCTCCCTCTCCCTCCTCAGATCCACCGCGCATGGAGCGGATGCAACCCCCACGGACCCCGGCCCGAGAGAGCCCCCCGCCTACTTTGGCGGCCGCCCAAGGCGAGCGAAGGAAACCAGCCAACGCCACCGCCCCCGGCCTCCTCCCCGCCCCCGTCTCCACCTCCATGTCCAACCAAATCAATCGATCCCCACCCAACCCAACCAAATCGAGGGAGCAAACCCTAACCCTACCACCATGTCCCGGCGCACCGCATCGACCTCAACGACGCCTCCTCCGACCCTCCTCCTCCCCCGCCCAAGCGCGGCCGCGGCCTTGTGCTCTTCGTCTTCTCCGAATCGATCTCGTCGGGATGTCGTGCTTTGCGGAAGCCACCGCGGGTGCGGCTCCGCCGCAAGTGCGGCGGCGGCTGCGGAGGCTAAGCTCCTCCGGCCGATAGATCTTTGATGTGTATCTACATACCATGAATGCGTATGGATTCGGTGCTTCTTGTGTTCTTGTCGAACCTCTCGTGATGGATCTTCGAGTAGATGATACGTATAGAGCCGGGAGATTCAAGCTCCCCTTTTCGAGTACTTTAGAAGAAGAAAAAACAGAGAGGTTTTCTCATGTTCCCGGGTGTGAATTCCTGTTACCATGTAACGGTGTGCGTCTTGTAGTTGTGCTTTTTCGAGAAAGGGGAATTTCGGTGATTTCGATCCGTGCCGGTTGCATGATTTTGCAGGTGCAAGATCTACCCGACATGGCTGAGCAGGACACCACCACCACCCAGACCGTCATCATGGGCGTCACGCCTTCCAACAAGGGGTATGCTAAAAAAATTGCTTATCCATCCTCCCTCCCATCTACTGATCTGCACATCAAAGCAAGATCTTCCGATCCTGCTCATAGATCATTTGTCCTAGTGATCTGTTCATGATCCACCATCCGTAACCTTTGCTAATAATAGCAGTCAGTTTCTGTGGTGCACAACTACTGGCTGTTGTGCTATTTTTACTGTCTTTTTTCCCCTTGTGTCTGTGGCGGTAGGTAGGCAGATCGATCGATCTGGTAGGGAGTGAGTAGCCCCAACCCCTGTCAGGATGCGTAGCTGTTGTATTCGTCTTAACAGTGGTACTGTAAACTTCAGTCGCTATCAGCAACGACAAAAATCAGTTTGCGGCGATCATGAAACAAACAGACTGATGGCCCATGTATGCATCTGCTGGCAGCCAACATGCCAAGAATGATTTTGTATCCATGTCTGTTAAGCTATGGCACTGATGAGTGAAGACTCTCTGTTTTGTCTTGGCTCTCTCTGCTGCAGGCACGCTGACGGCGGGTTCGAGGGCGGTGCGGCGTCCGCCGGAGCCGAGAACGGTGGTTGCAAGTGCGGCTCCAACTGTCCCATGTCCTTTTGTCCATGAAGTAGTACATGTGCACAATAACCAATGGGGTTTTCCAATAGTCAATCACGGTCCTGCCTTTCTACTTCCTCAGCATTTCCTACTTGAAGTATCATGGACTTTGTCATATTTGCATCTGATTCTGGGCACAGTAAAATTAAGTGTAGTTTCAACCAAGCATTCAACATATGACTTTACTTTGCTACACTGAGAAAATATCTATAGAGTAAATAAAACAGCTCAATCTATTTTTATGCGGAATTTTTGTACAGATTTTGAGTTGAAATTCACTTGTATGATTATTCTATTGGTGGCAGATCCTTACTGTTTTGCGTGACTGAAAATGTGTGTTATAAAACGATCTTTGCATAGGTTCATTTTTTGTCGCTAAGATATAGCCTATTTGATTTCTCCACTTTTTAGTTCCTTGGAATGGAATGCAAATGTAGTAATGTAACAATTAAGCTATAATTTATTATTGGAATAGAATGATCATGCATCTACTGCGTCGATAAACATAATGCGCCTTTTCTGACATGAATAATCCATTTCATAGCAGTGATTGGAACCTAGCAATGAAGTAGACTACTGAGTGCTGACACAAGTAGTATCCCAATCTAATATTTCTCTTTAACTTGCTATGCTCTGGCAATTTGTTCCCGCAAAGGCATTTGAACTATATCATGTGACATAACATAGTGATACAACTGTGCACTTGGAACATTTTCTTTGCAGCATTTTATCATGCAGAGGGGAAAAGGGTATCGGCTTGTATCGCCGAATTCAGAAACTCTACCTGATGATAAGCCCAATGATTAGGACCAGGGCTACTGTTTTTTTGAGTGGCGATTGGTACACTGCCTTTGCATGCATGTGACTGTGTCTTGATCCGCATGATCATGTTGAGCGATGCATATCTTAGAGATTCTTAATTTTAGTTTTTTCCTCTTGTATAGCTGCTCCTTGGTTTGTGTGGATGTGTTTGCGTGATCTGTGAAACTGAATCGAGTGACTGCAATAATCGATCTGCATTGTTTGCATATGTTAGTTTTACTTTCTGAGTTACAATTTCCAATTAGCTTCCAAGGTTTTCATGTTGTCTATAGTAGTTCATTGCATGGTTTTGAAGTCCATTGGATGGCAGGGATCATGTGTTAGTTCAACCCACAAAATCACCTTACGAGTTATGACTTTTATTATGCCTTAGTGCTGAATTGCTTGGCTGGTAACTTCAATAATATGTTCACTTTGAACTGCTTTGGTCAAGAGCCTTCTTTTCCAGCCTTGTACAGAAAAAATTTCACCTTGATGTATTGTCATTAATTTCACCTGTTATGCAACATTAATTTAACCTCTTATGCAGTTCAAGTAGTCCATTGGATTTACAATTATTTTTATTGCAAATATTTCCATTCCCAAAGTATTTCACATTTTGACCATGTGCTCTTTTCAGGATAAGGATCATATGGAAGGAACAAAGATGATATTTTCTCCATATTTTCTATGCTTCTAAGTGTAACATGTGATACTAGATGTGGTGTAATTTGTTGGATTTGATTGTCCGTGTGTTCTGTTTATAAGACATGTACACAATTATGATGTCATTATGGTTTACTATTTTTGTGCTGGAAATAATCTGAAATGTGCTTCATGGGCTGTAATCGTAATATGAAATGTGATTGTATTTGGGCTGAAATGGTTGTTGTATTTATTTTATTGGTTAAAATGTGATGGGTATTTTTGGTGGGATGAAATGGTTCCGATGGGCTGAATTTTGGGTCACAATGTGGCCCACTTCTAAGATGGGCCCATTAGCTCAAAAGTTTCAAAATTCCACGTCACCAAGACATGTCATTGGCCATGTCATCTCTGTCATCCAGTCAGCAGCCACGTGGCATGCCACGCTAGCACCCACGTCAGTAGCCATGTGGCACGCCACGTCAGCTTCCAGGTGGCATCCACGTCAGCAGTGAGGTGGCACGCCACGTTAGCAGCCAGGTGGCATCCAAGTCAGCAGCCATGTCACATCAGTCAACAGCAATCTGTGACGATTTTATTTTGTCACGGATAGTGAGCCATGGGTTGGGCTGCATGGGCCTCAGGCTGCTCCGTGACGATTCAAATACATCATGGATCGCGACGTTTATTAAGGGAACGTCGAGAGATTTAATCAATGACGCTCATTCCACCACGAAAATGTAAATCGTCGCGGATGCCGATTTGCGACGAATTTTATTTAATCCGTGACGAATGGTTACGTCACATATTAAATAGTTTCTCGTAGTGCAACCTTGACGATTCGAGCCTTGGTCTTGCGAAGAGGAAGATAGCTGATTTTCTCGGGAACTGAATACCAGTTATCCAGTCTGCCAGCACGTACTTGAAATACATAGAATAATTAACAGGATAGGGAGTAGAGAAATTGAGCATGACGTGCATCTTATTTGGGAGAATATTTGGTAATTAATGAACAAATTGTTGATGCTCAAGGAGTTTCGGGAGCACAGGGAGTATCAATACATAGCTTATGACACGATGGATCCGATTAAAATACTTGGAGCTCATCAAAAGAATTTTAGAGCCTTCTGATAAATAGAAATAGCTTAAGGAAATGAGAATAAATTCTAGAAAAGTCCGGAAAATTCTCGAAAGGATTGGACAGCATCTAAACACATCTTCAAAACATTTTGCACTCAAGAAACACCAAGGTGCATCAACATGAATGCAACACTCACATCGAACCAGATTATTTAATTCAGAAAAACAAACAAGACTTTTTCCTATACTATATTTCGTGTAAAGAAAGTAAATGTTGGAAAATTTTAAAAAATGTGAGAAAATCATTATTTAATTATTCTCTCTATTCACATCCTGAAATTGGAAATTTCAGGGTGTGACAGATGGCTTGTTTTTTCCTTCCTTCTTACAGTAAGTTCCCTTATGTAATCTTTGTAACCTTGTAATTTCTGTTTTGCGTTTAATTTATTCGTCGTTGCCGGGGGGAGGGGGGCCTTGCCCCATGGTTTTTCCTAAAAAAACTAACTTTTTGATGAAAACATGTGTTGAACTGTAATTAGGTTTTATTTAACAAATCAAGTTTATTAATAGGCATTAGCCAGGTTAATATTTCATTTCAAAAACCTGCTTGATGCAAAACATCACTACTTACCTGTACTTTTTGTTGTTATGAAACTAACGAAACTAGAACGAGATTAAACAGAGTTAAAACGAGATCTACGCAATAAACAAGGTTGCAAAGGTTGAAACGGGATTATTAACTCAAGATCTGGAGGGATAGATGGTAACTTTTGCAAGACACTATACATAGTGCTCACAAAAAGATCGAAGGTCACGGTTGGATACGAAAAAGAGCTTAGGTTGGATTTATGTGCAAAGGTGGGATCTTTATAGGGTAGTTGTGAGATTGTATGATTGTCAGATGTGTTCATGAGATTTTAATTCTTGATTGCTTTGATTGAGAAATGTGATCTTGGTTGCTGTTGATTGAGAAAGAAAAGAAAGCAGCAAAGAACAAGAAAAAAAAGAAATAAATAGAAAAAAAAAAGAGGATGCGAAGAACACTGACGATAGATGCTCCTTTAGTATCGAGGCACATGACCACGCGGTACTAAAGGGCCTATTAGTACCGGGTAATTTAGACTCAATAGTACCGACGTGGCAATACTAGTTCAACACCCTGTACTAAAGTGGGATTTGGACTCAGTACTAAAGGTTGTTTCCCTAATAGTGATTGTGCACAGTAAAGACCTCAATAGGAGAGTTGTATAAATGTGTTAGATATTTCAGGCCCCTTCTTGTATCATATTTTCCCCAACCCTTACACTAGACGTTATACTGGTAGACCATTTATGACGAAGCACGGTATGAGTTCGAGACATATATAATGAACGGGCCTGACTTAATTGGCTACCAACTATGAGCCCGCAACCAATATAAATACCATGCTTATGCACTTGTCTATATGCTGCTCCTGACGACAAAGCAACAAAATGTCTTTTCTCAATCACCCACGACATGATGGTAGCATCTTATTAGTGAACAAACGAGACGATTGTGAGACAAAAGCTAGAAAATGGGTGACATGAAAACTTGAGGCATGGGGGAAAATATGTTAACAGCTGGTACAGTAGAAAGCTAGAAAAGTTACCTTGTGCAGTAGAAACACCCAAAAATGGGATGTTGGGCACATCATTCCAGTGCTGGTGATGAACACAGAAGGAGAGTGCATGTGTGGACGGCTGGACGCCCTGCCTCTGCCTCTATCACTGTTCTCGTAGAAGCCATGGAGAACGGGGTGAGAGGAGTGGGTTGGGGGTTCACTGAGTCGATGGTCGATAGAAGCCATATTGCACGCGTCAGCGGCAGAGGGTAGCAGGCAGAGGTGATTGCTTGGCCGAAGCCTTGACGATGTTGTTATCGAAATGAATAAGCAAACTGCAGAAGCTGCTGGGTGGAACAAAAGAGCGCCGCGAAGGGTGAATGTTACTAGCTTCAAGAACCAAATACAGACCCCGGCCTATGCACTATAGTTTTTGTTTAGTTTTCACCACTGCGACTTCGCTGTCAAGTTCAGAGAACAGAAAAATAACAATGGTTTTGCTTCAAAGCATGCTGACATGTGGGGTGTTTGGATGGAGTGGTAAATGTGGACGTGGATGAGAGAGGGAGAGCGGGACCCACAAAAAATTTGCTCGAATTTGCTACCTTTTAGGGGTAAATGGAATTAGGGGGCAAAACATTTGCCCCACCACATTTGCCCCACATGTTTGGCACCTTAGGGGTAAATTTGCCCCATTTCCCCCATTTACCCCACCATCCAAACAGGCCCATGGTTGATTGGCGGATCATAGTTTTGTATCGTCCCTAGTCAATTGTTGATAGTCCATAGACAACTCGATGTACACAACTGTGCAGCAGAATTTTACATGTGCAAGCCTGAGTTCACAAGCACACGCTGACTCGCATGCATGCATTGTGCCTGCACTGATGAAAAGCACAAGTGTTTCAATTGTGTTTTCTGTGACACAAATAGCTGAGTTTTGGACATTTATACTACTCCAAAAGTAATTGATTGAAGATTATGACTAATTTGAGCAATTGATGACTAGTACAATATTAGGTTACAGCGTGTAGACCTAACCCCCTTTGGTGCTGGCTTCTCTGGTCGTAACTAGAGGAATAATTTGGTCGTATATATTCATCAAAGTACTGGAAAACTAGAAAGATCAGTGGAAAGAAAAGTAGAACAAAATGAGGAACAACCAAGAACACCATATTAGAAGGACTCCATACACAAATTTCTGGTCACGACCAGAATACACGTACATGACATGCCAATGAAGAGTAAACTATATGAATGGCATTCAGTGGAGTAGAACTGTAGGATGTGCAAAAGTAGTAACGTACAATCAGCAATAATACACTACAGGAGAATGGAAATTCCCCGAGTGCTCCGGGCTTCCCCGAGTGCCAAATATCGGGCACCCCGAGTGCAACACTCGGGGAAGAAATGCACTCGGGGAAGCGGGTCTTCCCCGAGTGCCTAATAGTCCATGGCACTCGGGGAAGAGAGGCACTCGGGGAAGACCCCCTTCCCCGAGTGCAACACTCGGGGAAGAGAGGCACACGCGAACAAAAAACGATGTGGGAAAATAAAGATATTTTTAAAACACTCTTCCCCGAGTGCCTCACCCTAGCACTCGGGGAAGCCAGCCTCTTCCCCGAGTGCCTCACCCTAGCACTCGGGGAAGGGTGTCTTCCCCGAGTGCTAGGGTCAGGCACTCGGGGAAGAATTTTTTTTATTTTTCGTTTTTTTGCCTCATTTTTTTGTGAAGCCATCCCATATTATTTGAAAATCCTTGCTCAAATTTGGGGTTATTTTGAATTTTTTTGTATATTTCATTAGTTTTTTTCATTTTGTTGAATTTTTTAGCATACTTCAAATTTGAACTGCAGGTGCATGAAGTAATGAAATTTCTTAATTCAAAAAATGATATTCATTATATTTGGTGTATGTTGAGGCCATATCTAGGAAGCCACATGAAATTTCGAACATCTTTTTGCCGTAACATGACGAACAACTAGCAGGGAAAAGTGTTTGTAAATTATATAAAATCCAAACGAAGTCCGAAAATCATGAAACTTGTCCGCATGCCATAACATGACACCCAGACAAGTTTCATGATTTTCGGACTTCGTTTGGATTTTATATAATTTACAAACACTTTTCCTGCTAGTTGTTTGTCATGTTACGGCAAAAAGATGTTCGAAATTTCATGTGGCTTCCTAGATATGGCCTCAACATACACCAAATATAATGAATATCATTTTTTGAATTAAGAAATTTCATTACTTCATGCACTGCAGCTCAAATTTGAAGTATGCTAAAAAATTCAACAAAATGAAAAACTAATGAAATATACCAAAAAATTCAAAATAACCCCAAATTTGAGCAAGGAGTTTCAAATAATGTGGGATGACTTCACAAAAAAAAATGAGGCAAAAAAACGAAAAAAAAATTATTCCCCGAGTGCCGTCCGGGCGGCACTCGGGGAAGAGACGCTTCCCCGAGTGCCGGGAAAACGGCTCTCGGGGAAGGCCTGGGCCGGCCCATTTATTCCGGCCGGCCCAACAACCACAACCCTAATCATATAAAAGCACCCCCCCCCCCCGCCGCCCGCCCCCAACCTCGCCTTCCTCTTCCCCCCCTCGCGCGCGCCACGGCCCCACCTCCTCGGATCCGCCGCCGCCCTACTCTCCCCGCCCGCCGCCACACCCCACCACCTCTCCCCGGATCCGCCGCCGCCCCCGCTCTCCACGGACCGCCCCCCTCACCCCTCTCTCTCTCTCTCGGCCGGCCGCCGCAACCCCGACCGGCCCCCCCGCAACCCCCCACTCCGCATCCGCCGCCATGATTCATGCACGCGAGCTCCCTCTCCGCGCGTGGTGCGGCGGCGGCCCGAGGACGATGGCCTTCTCTCCGTCCCGGCGAGCCGCGACGGCGTCCCGAGGACGGCGCCTCCTCTCCACCCCCGGCGAGCCGCGGCGGCGGCCCGAGGACGGTGGCCTCCTCTCCACCTCGGCGAGCTGCGGTGGCGTCCCGAGGACGGCGCCTCCTCTCCACCCCGGCGAGCTGCGGCGGCGGCCCGAGGACGGGGGCCTCCTCGCCGTCCCGGCGAGCTACGGCGGCGGCCGAGGACGGCGCCTCCTCTCCACCCCGGCGAGCCGCGGCGGCGGCCCGAGGACGGCGGCCTCCTCCCCGTCCCGGCGAGCGCGGCGGCGTCCCGAGGACGGCGCCTCCTCTCCACCCCGGCGAGGTGCGGCGGCGGCCCGAGGACGGCGGCCTCCTCCCCGTGCGGCGAGCGCGGCGGCGTCCCGAGGACGGCGCCTCCTCTCCATCCCGGCGAGGTGCGGCGGCGGCCACGGGACACGTCCGCGGCCTCAACACGGCGCCCTTCTCCTCTGGCGCAACGGGATCTACGAGGCGGAGGCGGAGGCGGCGACGGCGACGGTGGAGAGGCGGGCGGATGGAGGGGCCCACAGTGCGACGACGTCCCGTGGGGGTTTTTTTAAAAAAACAAAAGTCTTCCCCGAGTGCTAGCATGCCTCTCGGGGAAGTATTCCCCGAGTGCGCGATTCTTGACTCTCGGGGAAGTCGGCTTCCCCGTGAAGCTCTTCCCCGGATCCTCTTCCCCGAGAGTTGCACTCGGGGAAGGCTTCCCCGAGTGCAACTGGCCCTTCCCCGAGTGCAAGTGGCATAGAATCTTTGAGGGGAGACACACATGCTTGTTTCAATTTATATCTTGAAGTTGGCACAAATTAATTTTCTTCTAGACATAAGCCCATACTAATGCAAATAAAATAAGAGGTGACACACTTCCATATATGACCCAACTTACGACTCTGAACGAGAGCTTGATAGTAGTCCTCTCCTTCTACAGTAGCACAAAGAAAGTTAGCAGCCCCAGAAACCTGTGAAGAATTTTTGTAAATAGTTAGATTGTGTGGGAATTAGAGACATCAGTAAAGAGCCATATGCTGCTTCCTCGGCTGGATCTATTCCTGAGGCATATATATACATATACATATAAATATGGTAAATATATGCTGGAATAGCACCAATGTCAAATGCGCCATCTATATATATTCCTCAGGCACCATGAAGCCTATGTTGCTGAAGATGTGGAATATGCAGCATAGAATACTCCATGCGTTGTGAACCATCCATTCTAGCGTCCTACAGTGGGAACCGTGCAGCCTATACCAATCTTTGCTAACTTTCTTCCTCTGGATCCCCACGGGTCGCATGTGCTAGTACATTGTACCCAGCTCTTATCACCTTCCACTCTGCTTAAAGTTTGTAATCTTGCCGCAATGAAACTTTAAGTGGACAACGCGACATATATTCTAGAAAAGCACTATGTAAGGCTCTCAGATCGGAGACGCGTTTTAAGACACCCAACGCTTTTGGTAGTGTTCCCAGAATTTAAAAACGCGTCTCCAATGATGGTGTCTTATTTCTTTGGTTTTTACATAGTGAAGGAACCACGTGGTTATTCGTGTATCCCAAATGAAGCTAGGACTTCGAAGTTTGGTACTATATGCTGTCCATTGTTTTAATTGCATTCATTGGTTAATCAATTTTAAGCATTTGTGACATGATATTTTTTCCTTGCAAAGATTAGTTCTGGCCACAAAGTCTTTTTTACAATGATAATGATGACCCATAATGCAGAATATATAATCTTTATCAAACAGGGCTAGTTATAACATTGAAGGGAGGGAGACTGCATAATTGTTACAAGATTTGTCCATCAAGTCTCACTGCACCATTGAGACAAGAACCATGGTGAGAAATCTTTATCTGAAGAACTAGCTAGAAGCACAAGTAATAGCCAAATGCATGTTTTGTGAAAAGATGGAAATATTTAAAATTTTATGTACGAGATATCAGTAGGATTGAAAGCATGCAGCAGATATATGCACCTTTAAGGGTCCAGATGCTTCACAAGTTCCCTTACATATATTAGGCGTCATAACAATCAAAAGCCAACACGCTGTACATTGGAGAAGAATGAAACGAGCACTGGTAAAATGTCCACGCAAAGCTTCATCTGTAGGAATGGAAGGTGCAAGGAAATAGCCTACCACACTAAGGGGATATCGTCTAGTATTCCACATGCTTACTTCGTCAATCATCTCTCACTTGTGATTAGACAAAAAAAACTGTGTTGGATCATTGAAATGATATCCAAGACGAATTAAAAAGGTCACACCAACTTGTTGCTAGCGAGATTGGACTGACACCAACTTTTATTGCCTAATGTTATTGCTCAGATTTGACGAAGCATCAAGAAACAACAAAAGCGAGGAAAAAGATCAAAAAGATTACATGACTGATTGTAACCATATGGACTTATCTTGCTTAAAACCAAGCTTTGCTCCAAGTATAATTAGAGCAAACTCTGATTTAAATCTTTCTTTTGCAGCTTGAAGGCTCGGTTGAATGCCCCTAAAGATAAGATCATTCCGGGCCATCCATATGTTACAGGCCATTATGATCATGACATCCATGAAAAAGTCCAGATTTAGTTGCACCATGAAGGAGAGAAGAATATCAAATGGCCCTCTGTCAGATGGTGAGATCTAGATAGCCCACAGTGGTGTTAATCCCTGTGGTTTATTTGTTCGGCGGGGAGGAGTCTAAGGCTAAGAACTCGAAGGTCACACACGAGTACGCGGAACACAGAGAACACGACGAGTTTATACTGGTTCGGGCCTCCAGAGAGTAATACCCTACGTCAAGTTGTCAGTGTAGATTGCTTGGGGATTGCGTGTTGTTACAAGGGGTCGCCTCGTCCGCCTTATATTGGCCAGCGGATGAGGTCGGTTCCCTGACTTCTGGTCGGTTACGACCAAGAGACCTAAGTCTACGTTACACATCTTGCCATATCCCATCGATCTGCTTCAGGCGAAATCCACTGAGGTCTTTGTCTTGTACGCCAAGTCTTGAGGTCGTGATAGATCAAGTCGTCTGGGGAATCTTCAGGAAGGTCGGCTGGGAGGTCGTGTGGGCTGCCAACTAGGTCGGTTGGGCCCACTGTCAGGTCAGCGGGTCTTCTAGTAGGCCAGACCCACTTGTCGGGGACGGCCGTGAGCCTGGTCGGTGGGGACCCAGGGGTACCCATATCTCACAAGCCCCTGAGCGAGGTGTAGGCGCAGCGACGTTAGAAAGGTCATGACGAAGTCGTAGAGCTATCGACAGGTCAGATAGCATGCATGTCGGTCCAAAAAAGAAAAGAACAAATCGACTTGGCAGGCGACCTGTTTGTAGTCTTGGTGAACGAAGAGAGGTCTAGTGACGACCTATAGGAAGCATGCTTCCAATAGATCGAAACGACGATGAAAAAATTCAGAGGGCATCGAAGATGCACTCATGAGTAGTATCCGAGCATCATGGCGGGTAGGATGGTCGGTATGATGGTCCAAAAAAGAAGAAGAGAAGAAAAAGTAGGTCGAGTAACGACGTGATGAGAAACGGGTTTCCCAACAGGTCGGTACGATGAGGAAAACAAGAGGGCGTCGAAGACGCACTCGTAGAGTAGTCCCCGAGCATTGAAGTAGGCAGCATGGCTGGTTTGATGCTCAAAAAAGAGAAGAAAACTAAGTCATGGTCTTTATCGAACGAAGTGTAGAGACACCCAGATCTCCTAGCATAGCTGCAAGGAGTCTGGCAGGGCCGACCTCAGGGAGGCCTTGTAGGCGTGCCGACCTTAGAGGCCTCAAGTCATCAACGTTGTCTAGTATCCAAGGATACCCAGAAAGATCTTGAAAGGCGCATCACATGAAGAGGTCTTCAAACGAAGTCGTAGCTAAAGTTGTGATGTCCGAAAATTATCTAGAATGGAGCCGTCAATTTTGAACATATGGAGTGTAGAGACACCCAGATATCTTGCATAGCTACGAGAGTTTGGTAGAGCCACCCGAGGCATGCCGACCTAAGGAAGGTCTCAAGTCTATAGCGCCCAAGCACCCAGAAGCGCTTGGCAGGGCCGTCAGGCGCGCACCCCACTGAGAGGCCTTCATTCCCGACACAAAAATCCTTGGTGTCCAGGACGGGCTGGCAGGGCTATAATCGCACACCGACCTCGGGAGGTCACGCATTACAGGGCGCCCAACTAGGTTGGCGGAGCCGTATACATACCGAGGTATTACAAGACCCAAGTATGAAGGCACGCCGACCTCAAGGAGGTCGTTTTGGTGTCCAGATGACCCGCATAGCTGCTAACCATCTAGTGGAGCCATTAGACCAAGGTATTTGCGACCTTAGTGATAGGCACACCGACCACGGGGGCCCGACGAAAATTGCAGATCTCCGTGATGTTCCTTAGTACCATGGTATTTTGAATCTCTAGGCGCCCAGAAAGATCTAGCAGAGCAGCGAGGCGCGCCTACCTCGGAAGGTCTTCAATCGAACCTATGACCATTCCGCTTAGGAAACAAAAATATAGGCTGATTGGAATAGGTCCGATTACGTGCAGAGCCATAGCGGGTGCACTAGGACGTAGAGCCTAGTGGATGCAAATAATTCGAAATTTGAATTTCTAACTAGAATTTCTTCATAATAACTCCAAATTTGATGAGGTTTTTTCTTCTAAAATCAGAATCCTTCATTAAAGCCATTTATTTCTATGTTAATGGAGATTTCTTGGTTCTTTCCATATGCCTTGGTTTGTTCCTCCCATATAGAAAATAGAAAACCAAATTTTTTTCATAACAAGTGGTAAAGAAAAAACACAATATAAATTGGAAGGAAAATATAAGGTTGAGTCCAAATTTGAGGTTCATATGAGTTCAAAAATGCCACGAGGTATTCAAATACCAAAGTTTTGACTTGAGTTATAAGAAACTTTAGGAGAGGTGCATCCATTTGTGAACAATGTATAGTGTCACTTTATTAAAATTTGTTACATTTTTTGTTCTAGACCCATGGGCAAAAGATATGTTGCCACATTATGTTAATATAATTATTATATGGTCCTTTTGAAGGTAGTTTTTTTAGTTGTCCTAAGAAGAGAATTGAGTTTTTTTAATCTATCTCCAAGACATGAGCTAGAATTGAACATACGTGCCTAAATATATTTTTTATGCATTTGTTTAATTTTATTGGAGGTAGAAATTGTTCAACTTGGAATTATTTTCAATTAACACATAGAGATTCATTTAAATTATACAAAATACTATATATGTTTGATTTTTTTGAAACACCTACATGAAAACTTATGTGTTGTGTATTACATATTTAACACATATTTTGATTTACAAAATACTTAGTTTTGCAATTTACTTCAAAAAGTTGTCTTAATTAGTTATTTTAAAAAAAAACAAAATGGAGGCGGTGCCATTTTCTGGGCACGAAAGCACAGCCCAAACATTTTTTGTCCATCCATCAAAGAATTGACGGTTTGGATCACTTTCTCATCATAACCTAACTATGTTGACAAGGAATCGTGATGTTAAGCCTTTCAAAGTGACTAGAGATCATAATATGTACTCCCTCCGTTACAAGTATCATGGCCATGTACTTCAAATTGTACTCCAGAACTTTTATAAACTAGGTGACACACCCCGCACATTGCTGCGGGAATTTTTAAGGAAAGTTATAAAATGAAAATTTAAAATTATAAACTAAGGTGATTGTTATGCAACATTCTTCCATAAATGAGCATCCGAACAAAACTTCCTTCTGGCAGCAATATTTGTGGTTCCATTGCTCTCATGTGATGAAGCTTGCATTGTAATCTAGCAGTATAAGTTGAGGTATATTCACCCCTTCATGCCAAGGGAACTGTTTCTTTTGGTAATTTGGTTCAGAATTTTTGAATGATGAAGCTCCTAATGGATCATTTATTTGGTTCTCACAATTTCACGGTTCATTACCATGTCATGGCTATATTCCTGTTGGAGAAACAATTTTTTGTGGTCTATTTGTGCTCTGCTTGGAGCTTTTTGTATATTCATTTTCTCCTAGGAGGGCAATTAAAATTTCGTATAATTGTAATGATTTTCTGTAGTAACGCAGGGAGACAACCTAATGTTTGAAGTTCTTGGATGCACTAAAAAACCCATTAAGCCCAGTTAAACTTGTACAAATTTCTATTTAGTGTGTCGCATTGTCCACTTCAAAATTTGTTGTACGGATGAGCCATGGTTCCGAAATTGTATTCAGTGCGAAAAAAATCTAGAACCTGGAGATCAAGAGAGGTTAAAGCATCGCAACTAAGAATGCATGTTTCACACAGTTACTACTACTGTAAGTTGCTAGATGGCCATGGTTCAAAGTGTAATCCGTAGCAATATGTTGCATGGTGTTTTTTCTGCGTAAACCTCTTTCCGATGTCTTCAATTCCCACATCTCACGTTTTTTCTTTGCGTCCTATCTCGTGTTTCCTCTGATCATCCATTGTTTCCTAGATCCTAATATATTTCCGCTAAAAGGAAAGGCACTAAATATCAAGTTGTCCATACTATATATATCAGTATGGCTACCTAGCAGGCATCATTTTTGGCCTACTTCATCGTATAAGTTTTAGCATGCGTTGGTGTTTTAGTGACTTGTCACTATATAAAATCCATCTACAATGGCACGTACGACTAATATGATTGTGTAAAAAGAAAGGTAAAGCTATATGTTACCTGTGTGATTTGGAGCAACTCCTCACACGAATTTTTTCTTCCCCAATTTCATCCTCTTCTCCAACTCCGGCGAGCTACTGCGGTGAGTTTAGGGTTCGGGTTAGGGTTCCGGGGTTAGGGTTCGGGGTTTCGGGGGTGGGGGCTGCTTGTCCCCGCCGGACCTAGAGGGAGGGCCGGTGGTAGCGAGCTGGCCCGGCGGAGGCCGGCGGTGGGCGGGGCGGCGACGCCGGCGGCGGGGGCCGCGCCGGCCGGGCGGAGGAGGCCGGCGGTTGGGGCCGGGGTCGGGCGGGGGGAGCACGGCGGCGGTGGGGTCGGGCCACGGCGGCGGCGGTGGTGGTTGGAGGCGGCGGCGGCCGGCGCCGGCGGACTTGGGTCACGCCGGCCCGAGCTCCGGCGGACCCTAGTCCGCCGGCGCCGGCCGGGGAGGCGGAGGGGCTGGGCGGCGGGGAGGCGGAGGGGGGCGGCGGTGCGAGGAAGACGACGGGGTCGGGGTGGTTCCGCGGGGAGAGGATAGGAAGGAGAGAGAAAGAGAGATGGATGGGCAAGGGATAAATTTGGGGAGGGTAGGAGGAAAAATAATAGATCTAAAGTGTAAAAAGTTGCAAAAATTCGTGTGAGTAGAGCCCCAAAATTGCGTGGGTGAGCTATAGACACACCCAAATGGAAATATGAAGTGTCACGATACTCAAAACGAAACAACAGGTTACATTGCGTAGAAGCAAAGCTTAGTGCGTGATGTTTGCAACCAAAGCTTAGTGTGTAGCCTGCTGTCAAAACGGACCCAACATTTCACGTAATCTGCCATTTTAATTTGGTGAAAACTGAAACACTCGTGCAGTGTGCTGTGCACAATTGGGTGAGTTGTGCCTACGCTGTTTCTACCATGCAGCTCATCGAGCACCTTAATAACTGCTGTGAAGCCCAACGCGTTTCGCCCCGATTCTGTTGGCCTTCTGCCATATTGACGCCACTAGAGGAGCATAACTTGCCATCCCGACTTACCAAGCGCAATGGTGGTGCACACGAATTAGCTAGCAGTTTTCCCGTTCCTGCAGGTTGATATGCCCAGCGTCCCCACCTTGCCCATTCAGTATCCACAAGTTGCTTGGCGACCCATGCGGGAGACCTCCTGGTGATAACATATTATATATTTATGATTTATCCCAATGTCTCCAATTCCCATGTAATCCATTTTTCTGGGTTTCTTTTCTCTCTTCGATATTACCATCTCGTTTGTGTAGAAGCGGTGTCACAGTGTGGGTAAACTGAGACAAATATAGTATCTTATGCTTCTTTGGGAGAAGGTACATGGAGCAGTGTATAAACGTCGTATTTATGTTGGTTATGAGCTTATGGTATGGTTGGTAGTCAGATGAATCGTGCATGTTTTGTTATGTAGATTTTGTTGGATTATTAATTGGGCTTGGCCCATTTAATGATTACTAATTCTAATACATCTTTGGTTTAAAATAAATAATACCAAAGCATGAGTATTGACGGGCAAAGATTCAACTTATATGCCGGAGATTATTCCATATGTATTGAGAAGTTGAGAAGAGGACAAAACGATGCCACAAGCGCGCGTGCGGCCGGCCGGGCCGTGGGCGTGGCGAGGCGGCGGGCGGCGTGCGTGTCCGGACGGGAACGGGAAAGGTTTTACCTTACACCAATTACGGGAATTTACTTCCTTTTTGATGGGTGAGATCTCATAAGTGCTGAAGCACTTCAACTCGGCATTGGTGTCCTTCCCCTCATGTCTTTTCGCTTACCCCGAAGTCCTACATAATGCCCCGTCCGGAATTGGTTCCGTTCGTAGACAGAACACAACAACTCAACTCGCTGCACACAATGTGATTGGTCCAACGCGCCCCACCAGATCCACTTTGGCGTGGTCAAGTTACGATGCTATGCAACAAAAGAGGTTGAATATTCAATTCAATACCAACAATTTAGTAGCCTGGTAGTAAGATTTGGACCAGAGTTTGAGTCCCGCACGCCGCATCTTTATTTTTCACGGTAAACAACACATAAAAAGTAAATTAAAGTGAGAACCGCTTCTGCCCACTTTTTGGTTTGGTCCAACTACTATCATTGACGGGTGGGGTCTCAAATCACCTTAAGTAAATTGTCACATGTCCCGTCCCGGCGCTCCCCTAATCCACTTCGCTTCCGGCAACCCGAATCCTACAGCGACACTATTTCCTCTCCCTATTGTGCGCACGGTGGGTTGTCCGGCAGCGGCCCGTGGTTCCATAAAACGTGGAGCCAAACAAGGGGCCTATATGAGAGCAAGATAATTTGGTAACCCTAATTACAATATTATAATATAAAATTCAACTACATTTGCTACTATTACTCTTTTAACTCGTCGACATAAAAACGCACATACATGAATACATTTAAAAAAATCATGTTTAGTCTATTATATATCGGATATCTCCTTCACCCGTAGCAACGCACGGCACCTTTGCCCGTGTTCTTATGCAGTTGGAACCCCACAATTGCCTCATTTTTTGCTTTATTGTTCGGATAAAACATTATTCATATAAAATAATGAGAAATATGAAAGAAAAATGAAGTAGTAGCTCAATGGTAATTCTTAATCCAACTCGTTCCACATGTCTCAGGTTGATCCCATGTGTTGTCAACTTATATTTTCTATTTTCAGTTTAAAACATTTGATTTGCAAATACAAGAGAATATGGATAATGATATCGATACCAAAAATTGTCACTTGAAGATTGAAAGGCCTTAGGTACAATCCCTCCCTCTTGTGATTTTTTTTTTACTTTTGTTTTTCTCTTTGCCAAAGGCATCATACTTCTTTTTCCTCCTTACACAACACCTACAGTTTTTTTAAGAAAAGTAAAACATCTTAAAATTAACTTGGCGGCTCATTAAAGAATAGCTAAGGAAATACCTTGTTTACTTGATGGCTGATGGCAATAGCCAAAGAAATGAATGCTTTTCTTGGCAGTTCGGCAAAACAACCAAGTTAACCCATCATTTACTTGGCGGTTAACACAAATATCCAAGGAAACCCTTCTTTTTCTTAGCGGTTCATCAAAACATCCGAGTTATTTCATCCTTTGCTTGGCGGTTTCCACGAGCAGCCAAGAAAACCCATGGTTTCCTTTGCGGTTCACAAAAAACAGCGAATGAATTACATTCTCTTGCTGGTTGTCTGCGACTGCCAAGAAAATCTTATATTCCTTGGTGGCTCAATTTTTGCCGCCAAGATCTTGGTTGCCAAGGTAAATCCAGTTTGGTCTAGCGGAGTACAAAACATGTAATAATGCATGACTTAATTGGCTACCAACCATTAACCATGAATCCTTGATGAAGTAGTACAAATTTCATGTATCATACGAGTAATGTCCAATTTGTGCAATTGACTTACAATCAATTAGTGAAACAACAAACTTTCATTTCAATTGCTTTTGTCCAATCCGACGCATCACAATTAAAATTTATCATTGTGCCTCAAAATCATGATATAATATTCTGCATCGGTGGTATGGTGATTTGTCAATAAAAATCATTTTTTTTACTATGAGTTAGTCTTGGAAACTGTCAGAATGGCATCGAGATTAGAAGCAACAACCGTTTGGATCCCTTCAGTTGAAGGAAGTGGAATCTACTTAATGGAATAGGCTATTTATCTTAGAATGTGACATTTCACAACTTTTCAAAGTTTAGATATAAACCACTCTTAAATTCATGTGGGTGGGAGGTGGACACCATTTAACAACTCATGCTATGTTTGTTCAACTAATAATTAACAAGGTGAACATGTCATCTACTTAATGGAGTAGGTTATTTGTGTTTTAGTTATGAATTTCAGAATGGAATTCAATTCCAAAGATCCAAATGGACTCTATAGCATGTGATCCTACACATCATCTCCATGATGCCTCGTTTCATTTGAGTTGTGAATAGGTTCTTCATCATCCTTGGAATCTAATGGGGTAGTGGAAATTTGTGGAATTTGTCACACCCGGATTTAAAGGAAAATCCGAATGCATAGAATATATGTGCGCCGGGATCAAGTTTCACACATGCATTGACTCAGTGAATACCAAAAACACAGTGTACAAGCGTAAAGGGAGTATTAAACATTTATTACATGACCGAATGTCTCAAAATCATAACAAAAGCGGGTACTAGCAGCGGAAAAGGACGTCTCCACGAGCGGTACCGATCGGTGGCACGCTCACCTAAAAACCAACGAACTCTCTCTCCGGAAAGTCTTCAAAGCTTTCGTCCGAGCCGCAACCGAGTTGTGTAGATGCAATATAAAATAACAACAAGCATGAGCACATTTCGGTACTCAACAAGGGAAAACTCTATAACAACATGCAAAGGCTTTATGGTGGAAGCTTGTGGTTACATAGCGAGTCGACATTTTAGTTGGTCAAATTTTATTAAGCAAGCCGATTTACTAGCAAATGTAAGTTTATACCAACCCAAAGATTAACATAAGCATCATCATCATGAACGAAAGTAAATGTAACGAGGTTTAGTTCATCTTCCATAGTTACATGTGAGGGTCCGGAGCCGCCCTTGACCATGGGCACGACTAACTAGTTAGTTTTACACTCTGCGGAGGTTGTACATCTTTACCCACAAGTCACGTAAAAGTCCCAAAGAACTTTAATCCCAACCATGCGATGCCGGCCAAGCATCATACCACACTACCGAGGTGTGATTGCATAGGGACGCTACGAGGCCTTTACAAAGAGTCCTCTCATGTGTATTAGTCCATAGTAGCACGCCCTAGAGGCCATCTTTCGTACCACACCTCTACCCACGGGCTAGGTAGCCATAGAAGAGAACTTCCATACCAAAACCTATCCGGAGTAGAAGAGCCATAAAAGCATTCCTCCGTACCCAAGCTACCATGACTAATCCCCACACAAGACTTCCCTAATTACTCGACCAAGACAGAGCCATATGTCTTGTGGTTGCACCGTTTTCCGGGTCGTTCTCCATGTTCCGATTAACAAAGTGATCTTGGTTAATGAAGGTATAACATAAGTAAAACAAGATTAACATTGTTGTTCATTAAAACCACCATTATCCCAAGTTGAGCAACTAAGCAAGGTCTACCCAACATAATCGTAAACCCGGGTTGATCAAGGCATAGAAATAAACAAAGCTAGTCAAACCTTAATAGTAGGACCGATCATTTTAATGCAAAGCGATAAATAAATAAACGGAGTAATTAAAATGCATGTTGAAATACGATAATCGGGAATGCAGCAAGGACTTGCCTTCTACCAACGCTTGTTGCCGCTCTATATCTTGAAATTCTTCAACTTCGGCGTATTCCATGTACGGTTCGTTCACTACTCTCCACATATTCACATACAAGTAAACAATGAAATAAAATAAGAAACAATCACCAAACAAGTACTAACATAACAAAAAAGAGTTGTAAAACTATTCTACACTTCGATACGATCGCATGGACATAAAGAATGCTAAAAACGGAGCTAAAACGTGTATATAATTTATGAGTTGTGAATAGGTTCTTCATCATCCTTAGAATTTAATGGGGTAGTGGAAATTTGTGGAATTTGTCACACCGGATTTAAAGGCAAATCTGAATGCATAGAATATATGTGCGCCGGATCAAGTTACACACATGCATCGACTCGGTGAATACCAAAACACGGTGTAAAAGCGTATAGAGAGTATTAAACATTTATTACATGACCGAATGTCTCAAAATCATAACAAAAGCGAGTACTAGCGGCGGAAAAGGACGTCTCCACGGGCGGTGGCGGTGGCACGCTCACCTAAAAACCAACGAACTCTCTCTCCGGAAAGTCTTCAAAGCTTTCGTCCGAGCCGCAACCGAGTTGTGTAGATGCAATATAAAATAACAACAAGCATGATCACATTTCGGTACTCAACAAGGGAAAACTCTATAACAACATGCAAAGGCTTTATGGTGGAAGCTTGTGGTTGCATAGTAGGTCAGCATTTTAGTTGGTCAAATTTTATTAAGCAAGCTGATTTACTAGCAAATGTAAGTTTATACCAACCCAGAGATTAACATAAGCATCATCATCATGAACGAAAGTAAATGCAACAAGTTTAGTTCATCTTCCATAGTTACATGTGAGGGTCCGGGCCGCCCTTGACCATGGGCACGACTAACTAGTTAGTTTTACACTCTGCGGAGGTTGTACATCTTTACCCACAAGTCACGTAAAAGTCCCAAAGAACTTTAATCCCAACCATGCGATGCCGGCCAAGCATCATACCACACTACCAAGGTGTGATTGCATAGGGACGCTACGAGGCCTTTACAAAGAGTCCTCTCATGTGTATTAGTCCATAGTAGCACGCCCTAGAGGCCATCTTTCGTACCACACCTCTACCCACGGGCTAGGTAGCCATAGAAGAGAACTTCCATACCAAAACCTATCCGGAGTAGAAGAGCCATAAAAGCATTCCTCCGTACCCAAGCTACCATGACTAATCCCCACACAAGACTTCCCTAATTACTCGACCAAGACAGAGCCATATGTCTTGTGGTTGCACCTGTTTTCCGGGTCGTTCTCCATGTTCCGATTAACAAAGTGATCTTGGTTAATGAAGGTATAACATAAGTAAAACAAGATTAACATTGTTGTTCATTAAAACCACCATTATCCCAAGTTGAGCAACTAAGCAAGGTCTACCCAACATAAATATAAACCAAGGTTGATCAAGGCATAGGGATAAACAAAGCTAGTCAAACCTTAAATAATAGGACCATCATTTTAATGCAAAGCGATAAATAAATAAACAGTGTAATTAAAATGCATGTTGTAATAGGATAACCGGGGATGCAGCAAGGACTTGCCTTCTACCGATGCTTGTTGTTGCTCAAGGTCTTGAAATTCTTCAGCTTCAGCATATTCCATGTACGGTTCACTACTCTCCACACATTCACATACAAGCAAACAATGGAACAAAATAAGAAAAAATCACCAAACAGTACTAATAGAACAAAATAGGGGCATAAAACTGTTCTTTGCTTCAATACGATCGCGTGGATATAAAGAACGCTGAAAACGGAGCTAAAACGTGTATTCTTCTGCTAAGACAAGAAGCAGTGACCTAAACAAGATTATCCAGAGGTAACAGGGGCTTACAGAGAAGATTCCCGAGAAACATTGAACAGTGCTCACGAAAAGGTTAAAAGACAGGGGGCTAGCGGAAAAAGGGGCGAGGTGGGCTTTATGTGCAAAGGTGGAATCTATGTAGGGGGTTATGGACAAAAGTTAGAAGACACAAGCTATGTAGTTTTGGTTTGTGGGTTTGCGAAGGACCTAAAAGGAAAAGAACCTTATCAGAGTGGATGACGATGGCTGTTTGCAACAGCCATGGCCGGCAGACATTGGCCTTCTGTCCGGCCAAAAATCCCAGCGTTCTAGGCGACTAGGAGTTCGGGTGAGAAGAAGAACAGAGAGAGGAGATCGAAGGGAGTGCATAAGTGTGCTCACCAAGGGCAGGGACAAACTGGAACAGGCAAGATTTGGAGTGGCGGCCGGCTCTGTTCTTGCGGGCGGACGGATGACGAACGGCTCGACCTCCCAATCATGGTGGCACTCCAGTAGCCGGTTCGCGACAGGGAGCTAAGCTCTGGATGTGGTTCGGCGTTGCGCAGCCCATGGTGGCTTCGGGTTGCTCCGGTTGTGACCATGGACGACAAATCAGTGATGACCCGCGGTGCTTACGCTCACTCCGTGGCGGACGGACAGGGAGCTCCTAGCCGGCGGGGAATTGAGGAGTTTGGGCGGCCTAGGTACCAGATTGGCAGGTGCAGGAGGTAGAGGAGAAGGAGGAGACCTTGAGAAGCAGCTCACCAGCGGCGGAGACGCAGGGACACGGCCGGAATCTGGAGAAGTTGGCGCCGGCGGCTGAGTATGGCGGCCTGCGGTTCTTCAAGCTACGGCGACGAACCGATGGTCCTCCAGGGACGGAAAACAGCTCCCTGGATGCAGCTCAACCTCGCGGAGCTCTGGGAGGCGTCGCCTTGCTCCGGCGGGACTCCACGCCGGCGAATCGAGCAGCAGACCGACGACGGCGTCTTGCGGCTCCGACGGCGGCGTAGTAAAGGAGAGGCGGCGGGTGGTGCTGGGCGGCGGCAGGGCTAGGGCATGAGTGGGGCTCAGGTGCTCGCCCTTTATAGAGTGCAGGGCGGAGCCTGGCGTGAGGCGCATGCACGCCAAGGGGACAGGCCGGCGGCGGTGCGTGGTGGCCGTGATGGCCGGGCCAGATGGGCCAACGTGGGCCAGGGCCGTCTGAGCCGAACGGGTCGGGCTCGTAGGCGCGGGCTCAGCCGAAAGGTTTAGATTTGTTCTTTTTGAAATATTTCCAGTGCGAAAAGAATTCAGGAAATTCCAGAAATTGCTTTCAAGGCACAAAAAATACTCCGTAAATTCTCAAAAATCCAGGAAAATTCCTAGAGGCTCATTGGGACATGAACAATCCAAATAAAGTATTTGGAGCTTCTGAAAAAGATTTTAGAGCCTTCTAATAAATAGAATTAGCTCAAGGAAAATGAGTATAAATTCCAGAAAAATCCGGAAAATTCTCGGAAGGGTTTGAGTAGCACCTAAGAGCATTTTTGAAATATTTCGCACCCAAGAAGTACCAAGACGCAACGGCATTAATGCAACACATAAATATTCTATTTAATTCGAGAAAAACAAACTAGCGCCTTTTCCTATACTATATTTCCCGTAAAGAATTAAATGTTGGAAAATTTTTTAAAATTATAGGAAAATTGTTGTTTAAATTTTCTTCCTATTCACATCCCGAAATTCCGGAATTTCGGGGTGTGACAAATCTACCCCCTAAAAGGAATCTCATCCCGAGATTCGAAAAAGGCTAGCAAGAGACAAGGGTTTATTTCGAACTTTTTTAATATCCTTAAGCAATATTCCTCCTTTCATATTACAGAAACTCTCCATTAACTATTGAGATCCTTCATAGTCATAAAGACTATGTTAACTTAGAATTGTTAAGTATTGGGCACCTTGTCTTGCTTGTTTTGTTGTCGTCGTTCCTTCTTCACACACCGATCCATGTGTTTCTTTGGGCACCTACCGATAAAGTGCCCACCGGCTTTGCAAGAGAAACAACCTCTAGTTTCCTTAATGTTTCGACGATTGAGTGGTGTCTCATAAATCACTTGCACCATGGAACCATGAGGATATTCTAGATATGCATCTTCGTCTTGTTCTTGAGGATAATCTTGGGCTTGAGTCACATGGTAAAGATGAGAAGTATCGGCTTGCTCGGAAATTTCCTCTTCTTACTTACGATCTCCTTTAGTTTTCTTTCTAGCTCAATAGCTTTGTTCACGGCATGTTGTAGACTAGGATATTCATGTAACATTAGTATTCTCTAAAGATCAGCATTCAACCCTTCAAGGAATTGTTCCAATTTCTCCATGTCACCTTCAACTCGCTCTTGGGGCATACCTGGATAGTTCAATAAAGTTATCCCTATACTCGATCACGGTCATTTGCCCTTGCTTCAAGCCAAGGAACTCCTTCCTCTCGAGCTTCGTCACACTTGCGGGAGTATAGTTTGATGTAAAATTATCCTTGAATTCCTTCCAAACAATACTCGTGGTTGCTCATGTCCGTTGATGTAGGAATCCCACCATGCTTGAAGCTGCTCCTACAAGTTGTCCCGATGCATACAAAGCCTTCTCTCTATCATTACATTGTACCATGTCTAGCTTTTTTCAATTGTCTTGATCTAGTCATCAGCTTCCATGGGATCCGTAGTGTTAGAGAACCTAGGTGGCTCGGTCTTCGAAACTCGTGTACTTATCCTCCGGGGATGGAGGTGGTGACACATAATGGTTGTATACATAGTTATCATGGTTCCTAATGCTTTCGTCTTGGTTACCTCCTCCTGATTTTACCATCTGAGTGTTACAAATATGAGATTCAGATAGTTGCAACAAAAAGACGGCTCATAAAGAGAATGCAAGATGAAATCTAGATAAGATAGATTCTGTTGGTCACAAAAGAACAGGTATAACTCCCTGTGTGATTAACCACAAATTATCAAAAATGCATTGGGACATGACGTATCAAATTACTGAACTAGTCCAATTGGATTTGCCTCAAACGGAGGTCTATAACTCCAGATACAAAATAATGAAGTCAACAGTGTCAGCAGAGTTTGACAGATTCTGAGATCTCCAATGTTTCGTACATAACTCCCAGGATATTTATTGGATAGGGCTGAATTTTTGACAGAATATCAGCTATGAAATGTTTGAACTAACCCAACTGGTTTTGCATCAATCGGAGCTCTGTAGCTCGAGATATTATCAAAACACTACTGCCGTGTCGAAGGTTGACGAGAACAGACTTGCAGCAAGATAGAATCCAAGGTAGATGAGTAAAGATTTAACAGAGGATTTAGAAGGTGTAAGATAAAAGGGATGTTTGAGACAAAGCTTAAACCCAACTAATCAAACTTATAATAAACCAACGTCATTGTGGTTATCAACCCACAACACATTGCACTCAAGCAAAGATCCAAATCAATCATTATCACATGATCTAGCATTCAAGCACACCACTAAGCTAGCACACCTAAACGTTGATCGTGACTAGCGATTGCATAAGGATAAAGCCTAGAGAACCTAGATCCTAAGCAAGATCTTTAGGCTGAACTTGATAGGGTCATAAGATTACCGAGAACGATTATGAACGCGGAGGTAGAGTAAAGCTAGGAAAAGATTAGAGAGCATAAAATAGATGCTAAAGATTCCATAAAGCAAGAACAAGGAAGCATAGAAGGAAATGATAGCCAATGTAAAGTAGAACGTCAAGGATGGGGGGTAAAATGTCACACCCGATTTTACAAGAAAAACCGAATGCATCTCATATGTGCGCCGGATCATTTTACACACACATGATAGACAAAACGAGAGTAATACCATTGCCGTAATAAAACGTACAAGAGTTTAAACCAGTATGATAACCATTATTACATCCATAGGGGTGGACTCGAAGGTCCGAACAAGACGATAACTAAACGACGACGAGCAACTCCATCGCTGATTTCCACAGGCATGATGACTGGGGGATCCGCATGCCCTAGAACTCTTCGTAGTCGCTCCAATACTCGTCCTCACCTCCGACATTCTCCTCTGAACAGCGGTAAGCAAGGGTGAGCACACTTATGGTTGGAGCTCAGCAAGTGGGGGAAACAATGCAAGGCTATCAAGGATAGGCTATGGTTCACAGCGGTAAGCATTTTATAAGTTGGTCAAGTTTTATTAGCAAGCTCCTAATTACTAGGTGTAAGTGTATACCAACCCACTTAACCTTAAAAGAAACCTCAAACCAAACCTCCAACCCCTGATTTGCATTAATCTTCAAGTTTATTAATCATGTGAGGGTCCAAGCCGCTCATAACCGTGAGCACGGCTGATCGATCAGTTTTACACTCTGCAGAGGTTGTACACTTTACCCACAGTTCGTGTTCCCCATCTTGCCCGGGTTAGCTAGACCCTTAAACACTTCCAAGGTGAGTGGCTAGGGGTCCACTACGAAGCCTTTACAAAGGAAAGAAGAGAAACCAACAGCCCGCAACAGGCATTACGGCGAATGGAGCGGACCATAACCCTCCCTAGTGGTCAGCACCTTAGCCAAGGCTGCTACCCCAAAAGAACCGGGCTATACCCCTTCAACTCTGGCCCCCTGTGCCCCTTCCGGAAAAGAGCTATCAGCTAACCCACTCTCCTAATTAATTAACTAATCCAGAGCCATGTGGACTGTGGTTGTACTGTTATCTTGGGTGGTTCTCCATGTTCCGATTATAAATCAAGTTATCTTGTTTTAAGCACAAACACATCTATAAGCGAAACTGAGATGTATAACATAAACAAAGCATAACCAAACTCATGTTAAGCAAACTAAGCATTTATCTACCCCAAACATTTGTTTAAACAGGGTTGATCAAGGTAAAGTGGTAAAGCATCTAGTCAAGTCCTTAGCTAGGTGTTTGCCCATCGATTTATGCATAACAACAGGAATAGTAAACATTGTTTAGCACGCGGTGTCATAGGTTCAAAAAGATTATGCAGAGGGGGAAAGCCACTTGCCTTCCTCTACAAACCGGGTGAAATCCTCCTCGAAGACAGGTTCTTCCTGATCACCTCCGACAGGGAGCTCAGACGAAACGAGCACGATATCTACGAGTCAAACATGGATAACAAACAATAAACAAAACAGTACACCAAACAGTAACAAAACTGGTAAATTTACTGTTTAAAAGATTCTACTCGTCGAGATGATCATTTCGGTATATAGAACGCTAAAAACGGAGTTAAAATGAGAAAGATATGATTAAAACGAGTTTACGGGGGCACATGTCCGCAAGAAAACTAAGTTTACGGGGCTGTTTATAAATAAAATCAGGGGCTAAAACATTTTTATAAATTAAATCAGAGGGGTCTAGGTGCAAAAAGGAGTGAAAAGGGCCTAAAACAATATTATCCGGGGTAGACGGGGGCTAGATTGCAAAAACCAGGACCTATCCATGAAGATTCTTAAAGGTGGAAGGACCGGCTTGCTAATATTTGAAAACTCAGGGGCTCTTAACCAAATCCGCCAACTCAGCACCGTGGATCTCAGATCCAACGACGGGCGTCGCGCGCGCGCGCCCGTGGACCCGGCCGTGGGCGCGGTCCACAAGTCCACCGTGGACCATCCCACTTAAACGAAGGGGTACGCGCCCCGGACCGTCCATCGCAGATCCAAGGGTCCTGGACGCGTGCGTGCGGCGGGCGGCGGCGACGGCACGGAGGCGAGGGACGGCGCGGCGGCGCCTCGCCGGGAACTCGCCGGCGTACCCCCTAACTTGCTGCTCGGGGCGCCATTTCGTGCGCACATGGGCTCTACGCGTAGGCCGGGGAGCATGCGAACAAGCCTAGGGGTCGGGGAGGTGGCGCGGGCATCCACGGCGGCCGGCGCCGGAAGGGGGCGGATCGGCCTCGCCGGCGATCTCGCGGGGCGGCTAAAACGTGCAAGGAAGGGAATAACGGTGGGGGAAACCTTGCTCACCACGTGAAGAAGCGTCGGGCGAGCTCACGGGCGAAGAGAAAGCGGCGGCGACGGGGTTCGACGACGGCGGCGGCTCGGGCGCGCGCTCCGGCGGGGCGGGGACCCAAGCTCCGGGCGCGGCTCGTCTCTCGTGGCGGCTTCCCCCGGTCAACAAGCATCACGTGAGGGCCATGATCGTGTACGGGGAAGAAAAGAGCAAGGCGGCGATGCACTTCACCGATGGCGACATTTGCACGGCGGCGGGGAAGGAGCGAGGCGGCGGCGGCCGGTGAAATTGGTGCTCGGCGTGTGCGTGTGTGCATTGCGAGAGGTGAAAGGGAGGCACGGGGGTGCGTGCGCGAGCTAAAATAGGACCCGAGGATGGAAGGTGAGGCGGGTAAGGGACGGGGCGGCCGGCGGCTTGCCATTGATGGCCGGCGGGCCGTCCGGCGTAAAGAAGGCAAGGGAAACGGCGGGGGGTTTTGGGTGGGGATTAATTGCCTTAATTGGCGTGCTCACGGAGGAGAGAAAGGAAGGGGGAAAGGCGAGATCGGGGCGAGAATCCGCGCGGGCGCGGCGGCGGCCCGGCGAGCGCGGGGAAGAAGAAAGGAAGGGGGAAGAAGAGAGGCTGACAGGTGGGACCCAGCTGTCGGCGCGCGCGGTGAAAAAGAAAAAGGGAAGGGGGGAGCGGTGGGGGTGGCGCGGGGGTTTGGGCCGGGCCGCCCGGGCCGAAAGGAGCCGGCTAGTTTTGTTTTTTTTTCTTTTCTTTTTCCAAACTTCTTTTTCAAACCATTTTTCAACTCTAATTCAATTCAAACCTTTTCAAACTTTTCCGAAGAATTTTATAGACTTTTTAGAAACCACACAAGCAACCAAAAACCATGCAAGGCAACTAATGATGCACATACACTTGTTGTCTCTAAGTTTATTAAATTATCTATAATATTTTTAGATCTCAATTTAAATAGCAATTCATTCTCCTTAAATCCTTAAGACTAATTTAAGTTGCTAAGAAATTTTAGTGATGGAATTTTAGGGTGTCACATAAAAGCAAGGATATGTATATCAAAAATAGAATTAAAGCATAGCATGAAGTAAGCATGGATTCTAGATGATAATAATCCTTAAGTTTGACCAGTTTTTAACTAGGCTAATGTCCTACAATCAACACCCGGATTTAAAGGCAAATCCAAATGCATAGAATACATGTGCCGGGATCAAGTTACACACATGCATCGACTCGGTGAATACCAAAACACGGTGTAAAAGCGTATAGAGAGTATTAAACATTTATTACATGACCAAATGTCTCAAAATCGTAACAAAAGCGAGTACTAGCGGCGGAAAAGGACGTTTCCACGAGCAACTGATTGGTGGCACGCTCGCCTAAAAACCATCGAACTCTCTCTCCAGGAAAGTCTTCAAAGCGTCCGTGTGAGCAAGAATCGGGTTGTGTAGATGCAATATAAAATAATAACAAGCATGAGCACATGTCGTACTCAACAAGGGAAAACACTATAATAACATGCAAATGCTTTATGGTGGAAGCTTGTGGTTACATAACAACACTTTAGTTGGTCAAGTTTTATTAAGCAAGCTGATTTACTAGAAAATGTAAGTTTGTACCAACCCAGAGATTAACATAAGCATCATCAACATGAATGAAAGTAAATGCAACAAGTTTAGTTCAGCTTCCATAGTTTACTCATGTGAGAGCCCAGATCGCCCTTGACCGTGGGCACGTCTAACCAGTTAGTTTTACACTCTGCAGAGGTTGTACATATTTACCCACAAGTCGCGTAAAAGTCCCAAAGAACTTTAATCCTAACCATGTGATGCCGGCCAAGCATCATACCACACTACCGAGGTGTGATTGCATAGGGACGCTACGAGGCCTTTACAAAGAGTCCTCCCATGTGTATTAGTCCATAGTAGCACACCCTAGAGGCCATCTTTCGTACCACACCTCTACCCACGGACTAGGTAGCCATAGAAGAGCACTTTCGTACCAAAACCTATCCTGAGTAGAAGAGCCATAAAAGCATTCCTCCGTACTCAAGATACCACGACTAGTACCCACACAAGACTTCCCTAATTACTCGACCAAGACGAGCCATATGTCTTGTGGTTGCACTATTTTCATGGGTCATTCTCCATGTTCCGATTAACAAAGTGATCTTGTTTCATGAAGGTATAACATAAATAAAACAAGATTGACATTGTTGTTCATTAAAACCACCGTAATACCAAGTTGAGCATTTAAGTAAGGTCTACCCAACATAATCGTAAACCCAGGTTGATCAAGGCATAGCAATAAACAAAGCTAGTCAAACCTTAATAGTAGGACCCATCATTTTAATGCAAAGCGATAAATAAATAAACGGTGTAATTAAAATGCATGTTGAAATAGGATAACCGGGAATGCAGCAAGGACTTGCCTTGTACCAACACTTGTCGTAAAACTGTTCTACGCTTCGATACGATCGCATGGACATAAAGAATGCTAAAAACGGAGCTAAAACGTGTATTCTTCTCGCTAAAACAAGGAGCAGGGACCTAAACAAGATTATCCGGAGGTAACGGGGGCTTACAGAGAAGATTCCCGAGACACATTGAACAAGGCTCACAAAAAGGTCAAAAGACAGGGGGCTAGTGGAAAAAGGGGCGAGGTGGGCTTTATGTGCAAAGGTGGAATCTATGTAGGGGGTTATGGACAAAAGTTACAAGACACAAGCTATGTAGTTTTGGTTTGTGGATTTCCGAAGGATCTTAAGGGAAAAGAACCTTATCGAGTGGATGACAATGGCTGTTTGCAACAGCCATGGCCGGCGGACATTGGCTCTCGGGCTCGGGCTCGAGCTCGCCCCGGCGCGGTGGCGGAGTAGGGGTGAGGAGGAGGGGCGGGGGCGTCATGGAGGGGAGAGGGGCATGGGTGCATGGAGCTGCTACATGTGGTTGAGCCGCGCGGTGTTGGTGAGATGGAGGTTGAAGATGATTATGACCTATGGGTCCAACACTTCGGTGATGGTAGAAGGGAGAAAGGTGAGTGGATGGAGGAAAGAGAGGGGCGACTTGGTCATTTCACATGTTTTGCCGACTTGGATCCGAGCCGAACTCGCGGAGTCGGCGTGCCACGCAAGCAAAAATGGCAAATTTGTATGCATTTTCTCTCTCTTGCTAAAAATGTATCGGGCATCCGAGAAGATGCTATCCGGAGAGGCGCCACCCACTATAATGGTAAAAAGTTAAATATCCCTACCCATGGACGACGAATCGGTGATGACCCACAAGTGCTTACGCTCACTCCACGGTGGACGGACAGGGAGCTTCGGCCGACGGGGAATTGAGGGGTTTCGGCGGCCTAGGAACTCAATTGGCGGGTGCAAGAGGTAGAGGAGAAGGAGGAGACTTCGAGAAGCGGCTCACCGGCGGCGGAGACGCAGGGACACGGCCGGAATGCGGAAAAGTTGGCGTCGGCGGCCGAGTACGGTGGCCTGCGGTTCTTCAAGCCGCGGCGGCAAACCGGTGGTCCTCCGGGGCCGGAAAACGGCTCCCCGAACGCGGCTCAACCTTGCGGGGCTCGGGGCGGCGTCGCCTTGCTCCGGCGGGGACTCCACGCCGGCGAATCGAGCGCCGGACCGACGACGGCGTCTTGCGGCTCCGGCGGCGCGCGCAAGACAGAGAGGCGGCGGGTGGTGCCGGGCGGTGGCGGTGGCTAGGGCACGAGCGGGGCTCGGGTGCTCGCCCTTTATAGGGTGCGGGGTGGAGCCCGGCGTGTGGCGCACGCACGCCGAGGGGAAAGGCCGGCGGCGGTGCATGGTGGCCATGACGGCCGCCCCGGATGGGCCAACGTGGGCCGGACGGTCCGAGCCGAACGGGTTGGGCTCGCGGCGCGGGCTCGGCCCAAAGGTTTAGATTTGTTTTTTTGAAATATTTTCCGGTGCAAAAACAATTCAGAAATTCCGAAATTGCTTTCAAGGCACGAAAAATACTCCGAAAATTCTTAAAAATCCCGGAAAATTCCCGGAGGCTCATTGGGACATGAACAATCCAAATAAAGTATTTGGAGCTTCTAAAAAAGATTTTAGAGCCTTCTAATAAATTGAATTAGCTCATGAAAATGAGAATAAATTCCGGAAAAATCCGGAAAATTCTCGGAAGGGTTTGATCAAGCACCTAAGCGCATTTTTGAAATATTTCGCACCCAAGAAGCACCAAGATGCAACGACATGAATGCAACACACAAATATTTTATTTAATTCATAAAAACAAACTATGCCTTTTTCCTATACTATATTTCCCGTAAAGAATTAAATGTTGGGAAAATTTATAAAATTATAGGAAAATCGTTGTTTAAATTTTCTTCCTATTCACATTTTGAAATTCGGGAATTTCGGGGTGTGACAATTTCGGTAGATTTGAGAAGCACTTGAAGGCAGGTCTAAGAGATGACCATTGCATTAATTAGAATGGTAGGAAGATCTATGGCATTGGTTATGGCGACGCCGTGATTGTGAAGTAGTAGCATGTCTTAGGGTAGTACCAATGGAGGAAACCGACACGATTTCCATAGCATAAGAAATCATCTATAGAAACTATAGTTCACAATGATAGTGTCTTCAAGTAGTAGTTGCTTTCTATTTCTCTCTCCCAATTTGACCAATAGTGAGTGTTGCATTAATTTCATAGAAACTAGTGGTTTCTTCCCAATGACAAATTGAAGGTTTCTTGTGCATTGGGTCAAAGGAGACATGGTTTATCCATGAAACCATTTATATGATTTGTGCTCTCTTTCCTCATTAATCAAGCGGACACATCACTATTTTGCTTAGTTGGCAAGATAATTAAGAGGCATAGAAACCACCATAAATGTCCCATTAGGACTGCCATTTAATATTGTCCGTAAATCCAGGACGTTCAAGCCGAGGTTTAATTTTATAATTTCCTACCGCCCAATGACTTGTTAACGGCCTGGCCGGAATCGAAACACCGGGGGCAACCGTGTAAACGCGTGGTGTGCACGTGCACGCTCCCCCGCGCGCCCCCACTTGCGCCCACTTGCGCGCCGAGCCCCACATGCGTGAAGACCCGCTCGCGGTCGGCGGGGGGGGGGGGGGGGACCGTTTAAACATTGGGTCTCGCGCCCGCTCGGTTCCCATTCCCGGTCCCTCCCGTTTATTCTCTAGGGTTTCCCCCCGCCTCTCTACATTCCGGAGATTTGGGGGGCGATTCCTCGCTTCTCCGGCCGCCGTCGCGGGATCCCCCGCCGCCGACGGCGACCGGACGCGCACGGAGGTGAGTTCACGCGCACCGCCATGTCGTTGCCTCGCTACGTCACGGATGGTGATTTTTTTTCCCCGTTCGTTTGTTTTGACGGAGCACCTCGACGGGGGGAGGGAAGCCGCGAGGTGGGGTTTCGGGATCCCGTCGGCGGAGGCGATCCGCGAGGTGGGGCGGTTTCAAGCCCCCGCGGCGGAGGGCGAACCGTGAGGTGGGGCGGCCGTGCGTGCTCTCGGTGGTGGAGGATAACCGCGAGGTGGGGCGGCCTCAAGATCTCCGCGGCGGAGGCGAACCACGGTGGGGGGCGGCGCGCGACGGCGGACCCGCGCTGCAACGAATCGAAGGTCAGTGCAGTTCTCGTCGGCAAGCGTTGATTGCATTTCTACAGGCATGTATGCATTTCGAGGGGGGGAGGGATTGGGGGGCATTTTTTCCGTTTGATTTGTGCATTAGTTGGCAACTGAAGCCATGTGCAATCTGTTCTAGGGTTTTCTAGGTGGATTTCGGGCGCGTTAGATCTCTGTTTGTTGTGCAATACATGCGGGAAAACTGTTCCCATGTTGGGGATCAGGTTGGGCTGTGGTGTGGATTTCGGCGCGGTTTTTTAGATCTCTGTTTGTTGTGCATACATGCGGGGGGGAAACTGTTCCCATGTGGAGGTTGGGATGTGGTGTGGATTTCGGCGCTTTAGATCTCTCGTGTTTTGTTTGTGCAAAGGTGAGGCCTCCTCGGCTCCTTCCTCCACCCATTTTCCCCTGCTCCTCCTCTTCTTCCTCCCTAGTCCAGGGATTCTCAACGATTATAGGGATTTGGGGGTTCGCACAGGGCGTGACATGGTTAGAGGAGGCTCGGAGGGGGGTACGCACGCAGGTGAGACACTTGGCACATCTGTGTAGTTTCGAACCCACCATATAGGTTGAGGGGGGGAGGGGGGATGTTTGTATCTGTTGTTCTCATGTGTGCGTTTGCCAACCCCCCAAACTTCCTGAAAGTCATGGTGCATGCTGAAGATTAAATTTCCGAAATCCTTAGTCATTTCTGAAAATTGTTCAGAGTAGTGGAGTAGGAACATGCTCGTGTTAATTTTTTTCAGAACATTTTTGGTTCCTCGAGTTCGGTTGTCATTGTTATTCAGTTTATATAGTAGAGCATTTTTTGCGACTTTAAATTATCGGTAGATTAGGTGACTTTGTTCAGTAGCAACATAGTAGTATGCTACTTTTTTTCAGCAACTGAACTAGTCAATCAAACTGTATTTGCTAAAACTGAATTTAAATCTTTTTCTATATAAACGACCTTTTTTGTTTGTCCTTAGATGATCCCAAATTTTTTTCACATATAAGCCAATTTATGTGATCAGTTGCCAGTTAGTTTAATTCAAATTTATGCTAAGGAGTTAGTTCATTTTTGCAACTTTGAATTTTCATCCAATATTATATTTCAGATGGATTACCAGAATCTGGATGCATTGATTTTTGTTTATGTGCCATTGTTCTGCAGCCAAAATGTTTTTGTGCCATTGATTAAAACATTTAAAGTAGGCCCTACTTATCTTTTTTTATTGCCATCTGTGTGTGTTTTATTTTCTATGTTCCTTGGCCTATTGATTAAGTCGAAACCATGTAAGCAAAGCCAACAAAAATCCACCAGAGTGGATTGGGCAGAGTGATTTTTCCCGTATCACTTGTGCGCTGTAACCCCGTGTGGCGGCACTACATGGTTCGCTTAATCATTAGGCTTAGGAAATCTCTATATTTTTTCACTTTTTCTTTTGTCTGTTTATTTCACAATGTTTAGTTTGACTCTAAACCCAAAATTTTTTCTCCCCGTGCATGCCCCTCCACAAATTGTGCTGCTGCTGAAGGGTTTTCTTCGAGGAATCAAAAACAGTTGAGGGAGCGAAGGGGGGACCTGAAAACACGTGCTAAGGTGAGACATGCACCAACAGCTTTTTTTTTGGTTGTACCCAATTGCCTGCTCCAACTAGTAAAATCGGCGCCAATCAATGTCAAAGTTGCACACCGATTAATGATAATTTGTTGTATATATGTATCCCTCAATTTTTTCTCGCATGATGATCTCGTGAGGATTATTTAGTCTCGCATGATGATCCGTGAGGATTATTTAGTCTTGTGATGTGCATGGCCAAAATGCTTGTGGTAGCCTGGTGTGGGTGGTGTTATGATCACGGCACAGAGGTAAACTACAATCCTCTCGTTCTTGTGTGATCCTCGTTCGCCGGTTTGCTGCAGCTTTGTTGAGAGCTGGGATGTGAGTGAGAGACAGTGTGATGATGCATTGCTGCTGTGTGCCTTTGCAACAAGAACAAGAGGTTGTTTTGTTTTGTTGTGGTTTACAGTGGGTGGAGATGGGAGGAAGGAAAAGGTATTTCTGCTCGTCGTGTCGTGTGCGTGCGGTTTAGCTTTTTTTGCTGCATCATGGAATCTGGGTGACACGGGGGTGTCAGTTCGGCCATGGCCGCCTGCCTGGGCCTTGTGTCATGTTCTCTTCCTCGTCTTCTCTCGTCCGGGCCTCTACTTCGTCTTCTCTCGTCCGGGCCTCTAGGGGGGCTTCTCCCTCCGTGTGTGATGGACTTTTTACCCCGCCGGTTAATTGTACTCGTTTGGCTTGTTGCCCCGTCGCGCGCCATTCCACCACGGGCGCGCCATGGCTCGTTCTTGGCTTAACTTTAATCCGAGTTTGGATCTTAGGATCAAAGACCCCACCGCCTAGCACCATATTTATGCATTTGTCATGGCAATGCAGAGCCCGTGGATTAACAAGTCCATGGATTAACAAGTTGCTGGATGCCGGCTTAGATGTTATTATACTCGATTGGAGAGCACCCCCCTGCTTTTGTCGGGTGGCTACTGGTTCTAGTGGACGTATACGATTCTCAACGCTTGAAAAAAAATTTAAGCGGACAGATGATGCCTATCCATCCTGCCTCAGTGTTCACAGTGCAACGAATTTTCACTTTTTATCATTTTTTTTACCAGAGCAAAATTAATTTCTTTTTGCTACCCAAAATGTTGTGTGTCATTGATTACAACATTAAAGTAGGCCCTACTTATCTTTTTTTTTGTGCCATCTGTGTGTGTTTTTCTATGTTCCTTGGCCTATGGATTAAGTCGAAACCATGTAAGCAAAGCCAACAAAAATCCACCGCAGTGGATTGGGCGAGTGATTTTTTCCCGTATCACTTGTGCGCTCGTAAACCCGGTGTGGTGGCACTACATGGTTCGCTTAATCATTAGGCTTAGGAAATCTCTATATTTTTTTCACGTTTTCTTTTGTCTGTTTTATTCACAATGTTTAGTTTGACGCTAACCCCAAAATTTTTCTCCCCCCGTGCATGAACACGTGCCCCTCCACAAATTGTGTTGCTGCTGAAGGGTTTTCTTCGACGATCAAAACAGTTGAGAGGAGCGAAGGGAGACCTGAAAACACGCGCTAAGGTGAGACATGCACCAACAATTTTTTTTGATTGTACCCAATTGCCTGCTCCAACTAGTAATATCGGCGGCCAATCAATGCCAAAGTTGCACACTGATTAATGCTAATTTGTTGTACATATGTATCCCTCAGTTTTTTTTGCTGCTAGTATCAGCACATCCAGTTTTTGATTTTATTTTTTTGCATTGATAGTAGTTTTTTGGTTTTTAAGCTGAATAGAGCCCATCTTCGGGATGTTCCTTGGCCTATTGATTATGTCGAACCATGTAAGCAAAGCCGACAAAAATCCACCAGAGTGGATTGGGCAGAGCGATTTTCCCCCCGTATCGCTTGTGCGCTGTAACCCCGGTGTGGTGGCACTACATGGTTCGCTTAATCACTAGGCTTAGGAATTCTTCTAGGTTTTTTACTTTTTTTAGGTTCTCATGTGTTATCAATTTTTGAATCTAATCCATTTTTTTTGTTTTTTGCGCGTGACACATAAAATGTGTTTTTTCATCCGGTGGGGGGTGCTGTTTTTTTTCCGAAGTTGAAAAAAGAGTTGCAATGACTAGAAGAAGAAAGAAAACGCTCCAGACGCCCGCCAAGGACAAATGCGGTAAGTTTCACTCACGTAAAACGGTGCATCACCGGAAAGCACATTATTTTTGATTGCCACTCATTTTTTTTATCGCCGTAATTTTTGTGTGTGTAGGGTCCGAGGAATCGGGCATCACCTTCCCGCTTGTCAAGCTCTACGAGCACATGTCGGCGGAGCAATGGGCAATGGTGGAGGATGTTAATTTTGGGGGCTTCTCCGCATTGCATGCCACACCATCCCCGCAGACCATGCAAAATGGTCGATCAAGGATTGCTTCCGGCTCGATACCATGGAGCCGGTGCTACCCCGGGAGGGGCAGGATCGCGGTGACCGAACAATCGCCTCACATACATTGGGGTTGACCGACGTTGGGGAGGAAGTAAAGTATGAACTTCAAGCGAAGTAATCAAGTTCATCCATGACAAGTACGACATTGTGTTTGGGGACGGCTCCAAGGATAGAAGCCATATGTGAAAGGGTCGGGAAAAACAAGGAAGCAAATGAAGATTTCCCGAGATCATTTCGATGGTTGCTATATCAACATTCTTATGCCCTCCAACAAGTTTGGGAATAAGCCCGAGATGCTACCCGAATTAGTTGATTTGTCACGTGTGAAGCATCTCAACCGGTCACAATTCGTCGTTCGCCACCGAAGGATGCCGCTTCAAAGATTAACAAGAAAGCATCTGTCAGGGGATGCATCCTCGTCCTTGTGGTAAGTATCTCTCGTTTTGCCATACATTTTTTCTTCTGCAAATCTACATAAAACTGCAATAATTTTCAGCATATAAGTCAGTCATTCATATAGTCATAGCTTATCAAAATTAAAAACGCAAATGTTTTTTTTTGGTTGGACAGCCACTTAGCACTGTTTGTAATCCAATTATACTCTTTTTTAGCCCTTATCTTTACTGTTTTGGATATCCAACTTACAACACACACCCTTTTTTTTGTTATAAATCTTCTGTTTTTAAACACATCCAGCAGCACCCTGTGCATTTTTTGCCTGATGTGAATGGATCTGTTACTATTGTTGCCTTTTTTTATTCATGTATTTTATTTTTGCTATCTTATATATGAGGCATGGATCTTTTTTCAACAGTGCATCTAGGATCTTTTTTTCCTATGTCCTATATATATGGTGCATAGCATACATATAGTATATGATAAGGCACCTAATGTTTTCACTAATTGTAGAGAAGAAACTAGGGGGGGAGTGCATCCCATGTGCATCAAAAAGGCAAAAACCAAATCCCCTTTTTGGGCCTTTTTTTAGTATACTTCATTAAACCATGCTAGTAAGAGAGCAACTTTATATCTTTCAGACACCAAGTTATCATTGCTGATGGCTCAAGTAGGATCATTTTAGTATCCAATTTTTTAGTTGTTTTTTTGAAACGACGGATCCGAAGACACAAACTCCCCCCCCCCCCACTTATTCTCATTTGTCGTTCTTTGCGCAAACCCTCACAGATACTATATGCCGATGCACCGGACGCTCCCACCTTGAGTATACCGTATACAACCCCCGGAGTAGCAAGCATGGTCAAGGAAACTTTTGGATGAGCTTATCAAGCTAGATACTAACAATGACGGATCATTTGGGAAACTTAAGGTATGGAGCAAAGAACACACATGCTATCTATTCCCTCGTTTTTTTTCGTGCCAACAAACACACCAGTCCTGATTATGATGTCATCTTTTCTTCTTTCACCTTTTCAGCTCAAGCAACTACCACATACAACGAGTTCGGAGTCACTATTCGAGCCGGAAGACATTTTGCAATTCGTGATTTCAAAAGTACCGAGGGAATGTCAGCTCGGTAAACTTGGCTGGTTTTTCCCACCGCAGCATTACCCCCCCCCCTATGCCGGCGGAGTGCTGATGGTTTTTTCGGTTTACCTCATGCAGGTTACAAGGAACATTTCTGATGCTGTAGGGAAATTGCTGTGCGGAATGACATTGTTGCTGGGGTCATTTGTCAAAGAAGTTGGTGAAGCACAGATGCATGCACAGGATACAAATGGTCCTAGTTTAAGGAGATCAAAGAGGCAAAGGCCGATCCAGATCGAAGAGCCAGAAGACGAGGAAGATTCTGAACATGAACAGGAACTGGATGAAGAAGAAGATGAATGGGAAGATATAGACACCGAAGAGGACGAAGATGATGAAGGAGAAGAAGACGGGCGATCGGATGGAGGAGATGGAGAAGAAGAGGAAAACGAGGTAGAAGAAGAGAGAACAAAAAAGAGAAGTTATAGCGATGCACAAACCAACAATCCAACCCCAAAGCGCCACAGGTCGATGAACAGTGACAGTATTAGAGAGGCAAGGCACCCCACATCAGAGGGCAACGATGATGGTCTCCCCGGAGGTCACAGTATGATGCACACAACAGATGGAGATTCAAAGGACGACGACAAAGCAGACCACATGCCGCTGATTAAGAGGTTAAGGACGCTCAATGAAGTGATTGAGCCTGTCCCTTTAGAGTCAATCCCACCACCCCTAGCTAAGGACAGAAGGTCGAGGTTAAAGCTGCCTGAAACTTCAACAGTTCACGCCAATGACCCCCAGTTTAGCAGCAAATCAGTTAGTGACTGCAGCCACAAGAGGAGCATGTCAGCTGTTGATGCATGCAAAAGAGAAACGCAGGAAGTCCCGATTGCAAGGAGCAATCACCTAGACTTCACACCACCTGAAATCAACTTAATGAAGTTTATTGATGAACAAGATCCAACCCCACCGGAAGGAGAGCCCTCAAAATCAACCCCACCTGTAGGACAGACCCCATACCAAACTCCAGCTGCAAGACAGCTCTCTACCCAAAACCCTCCCCCCTCAAATGCTTTTTGGCTCAACGAGCCAGGCTCTGTGTGGTGTCTGGATGAACTAACAGAAGAGGATTTTCTGGAAATAGAAGAGAACGCTATCCAACAGCTCAAGATGAAGAAAGCTCAAGACACAGAAGCTCAAGCAAGTGAGCTCAACTCAAGCCACACGGGTCCAGTCTTAAGAAGCAGTGAACAGTCAGTGCAAATACTAAATGACAAAGGGGCAACACCTGTAGACGCAGCAACAGTAGCGGCAAAAGGAAAGGAACCATTATCAGCAAACTCATCGGTGACACCAGCGTTCAAACTAGCACCCACAAGGAGGCCAAGGAAGGCTGCTGCGTTGAAGTCACCGTATGATGACAATGCAACCAAAAAGCAATTTCACCGCAGCAAGGAAGTACGCCGGCTCTACGACTCAATTCCGCAAACACATGCACACCGGACGGAGTCAAGGGACCTAAAGAGCGAGGAGTATGTGCTCTTTTCTTTTCCCCTCCCCCCACATCGACCATATTTCCCAAATGCTCCAATTTTATGTATACTAACTTTTTTCTGATCTCTTCCTTGTTTTTCAATCATAGGATCATAATCATCAATTTCTGGCCCACACACATTTACCTGAATGAGCTTGCAGAATCAGTGAAGCCTGGCGGAGATCTAATCAACACAGTCGCAGAGGTTGGTATATATGCAATCAACCCTAAGGTCAGGGGTGCTGTGAAACGGGTCATGCCTCTACGCATTGCTGTGAGCGCTCCTTGTTTACATGCATCTATTTTTTTATAAGGTGTTTTTCAGAACCATATAACTGTGTAACAGATTTTTTGCACACCCCGTACAACATAAATTTCCACCTTATATGTACAGGGTTACCTATTGAAAGACAATCTAGAGAAGGCAGAAATCAAACGTTTATTTAACAAAGGCACAAACCATCTTGACCACAGGCAAATGGTATGTGGTCTTTTTTTCTATAATAATCTGAACTGTTTTCGCTAGGTAGAAATTTTGCCACTCCTGAAACATACAATCGGTAGACAATTTTAAGCAAACTTGCCTCCTGATTTAAATAAAATTTCCTAGAAGCAAAATCATGAAGGTTTAATCAAAAGGCTATTGAGTATTTTTTTAGCAATTTTTCGAGTCATGTCTGGATACCTGTTTCTGAAATTGCAGTATTAGTCATGATAGGAGTATTATTGTCTTTTTGGTAAGACTTTTGGATTAGCTCTGGGAGATTTTTTGCTTTTTCGAAGATGACCCACAATACAATTTTTTTCGGTAATATGTGTATACACAGTACATGCTTTTTATTTGCATCTAAAAACAGTATCACAAAAAACGCAGGTCATGTTCCCTGTGCTTCAAGTCAGCAAGGTAAAAAATCTTAGTGATGTTGGGCACTACTTTCTTTTGGTGCTCAACATACGGAACGCCCGTTTTGAAGTGCTCGACTCTATGAGAACTCTTGAAGACACCAACCTAAGGACTTGCTGCGACAAACTGATGGAAGCAATCAAGAAGCTTTGGAGCGAACACTACCCAGATTCAAAAGTGCAGATCCAAAATTATGAAGCTATATCTATTGCTGTCCCACAACAGAACAACAAGTACACTCCATTCTTTTCTCAAATTGTTCTTATGTATCAGCATATAGGAAGACAGGCTCAGTTTATAGAACAAAGCATAGCGATATGTCATTTTTTGTTGTTTTTTGCAGCCATGATTGCGGCTTCCACATGCTGATGCACGCTGAACATTGGGATGGACGTGCAGCTTGTAATTTCAGCCACAAAGACATGCCCAACATCCGAAAACTCCTCACACACAAGTGGTTTACACATGAAGAAAATGAGACAAAGTGGCGTCATAAATTCCTACCTAGACAAGGAGGTATGTATGCAATCCCATCCAACTTAACTTACTAAAGCGGCCAATCATATCTCGTCTCGATAGAGCAAATTTAACATAATGTATAAACAATTTTTGGCACTATAAGCGTGTGTGTGTGTGTGTGTGCAATGTAGGTACTATAAGCATGTGTGTGTGCAATGTAGGATACCATAAAGCATTCATGAGTTCATTATTTTTTCCATGCAGATAAAAGCAAATAAATTGTGCAGTATAAGCTGCACCTCTATTCTTTTTGTGTGTACCTGACCAACTTAACTTACTAAAGCGGCCAATCATATCTGTCTGATAGAGCAAATTTAACATAATGTATAACAAATTTCTGACCATGACTACTATTTTTACACATTCAATCGCAAATCTGTCTAATAAGCAGGAACTAGGTTCAAGTCAAGTCCCCCCTCCTCTGCTTTCTTAGGGCAACGTGCAATATTATGTTCTGTAGACTTGCACCTGCTGCACCTGTTTTTCCTCTTAGTAGACTGCGCATTCATCCCTTTCTTCAGCCTCTTTTCTTTCTTGCGACCTTTGACTCTTGATCTTGGGGGTTATCCACCTGTATCGGCAAGCCCCTCTCCATATCAGCAGCACCTACATCATAAATCAATTTTTTCTAAGAAATCTATTGCAACATCAAGACCATACCAGAACCTGCATTTTATTTTTTACACACATATAAGCAATTAGTATGATCAACACAGCTACCTCCCTGGGCAGGGGCAACAACAGCTGATCCCGACCCGCCAACATGTGCATCAACAGCTGGTGTAGAGGTAGACGGCGCAGATGCTGGCACTGCCCCAGTGCTCATGTGCTTACGAGACTTTCTTTTCTTCTTTAGCTCATTCAGCTTAGCCCGCATGATCTTTATATAGTCCTGCATAGCCTTATATGCTTCATTAGACATACAACCATCTGCTGCCAAACCTGCAAAAGCTCTAGACAGATTTGTGAACCACAAAGTCCTTCGCCCACTCAAAGGCATGCCATGGGCTACTAAGTCCGGCTGAACAAACACATTAGCAGCATCTCCACCCTCCGTCGGGGCCATAAGCGGATCCTGAGCCCACCTCTCAAGTATGTAGTTATCTGGAATGGTTTTAATTCCTAAGGTGACAAACACCTTCGAGAATGTGGCAACAAAGAATACCATCCCTATCAAACTTGCGGCATTCACGGTAGTAACTTTGCTCATCAACAATCGCCTGTCACAATGTATTCTCTCCTGCCATATCCACACACACGCGTATTGTTAGGCACCAACCTGTAGTGGATCTCGCTCTCTTGTTTCATGTCATATTCTGCATGTTTTTCAAACTCTTTCGAAAATCTGTAGAAGAGCTTCTTCGTGTATATAGTAGCAGCATGACGCTCTATAGGAAATCTCGACCATCTCCTCCTGTCTTTATCATCTGTTTTAAATTCCTCCCCGTCCTCAGCAACATGGATTTTGTCTTGGATCTTCTGGTATTGCTCGACAAAATGTAATATTGACATATTTGGGTTCACATATGTCTTCAACACTGCATTGAAGCCCTCACTGCGCTGAGTTGATTGTAGGAATGGGAAAAACGAATGCATGAAGAACGCTGGGGCAAAAGTGCTTCGAGGGCATACAAGTGATGAAAATGTTCATTGCCCCGCAACCGTACTTGTCCAAGCATAGCAGCCCATTTTGCCTCAAATTCGGTCGGAGTAACCGTGTGGTTCATGCATTCTTTGAAATCATCTTCCAACTCTTCATCTTGATCAAGCACCGGACCTATAGTCCCTGAAAATTTGTCCATAATGTGGAAGCGGCAGTTTCTGTGTGTAGAGTTAGGGAACACAAGCGCAATGGCATATCTCATAGCAGCGTCCTGATCTGTTATAATGTTCATGGGAGTCTCCCCCCTCATAGCATCCAAGAATGCTTGAAATAGCCACACATAGCTAGGTTTTTTCTCATCCCTCAAAAACGCGCACCCCAACTGAATTGATTGCCCGTGCTTGTTTATTCCAATGAACGGAGCAAATGGCATATCATACATATTGGTCATGTAGGTAGCATCAAAAGACACACAGTCATGGTACAGATCAATGTAAGCCTGCCTTGCTGCACTATCAACCCAAAAAATACTTTCCACTCTGTCTCTGTCATCCAATTTTACCTTGCAGTAGAAATTTGGATCCTCCGCTTGTATCTCCCTGAATCGGTCTATGGCTTGCTGCATGTCTTTATACTCCGTCGAGTCCTTCGAATATTCGACCTAAAGTTGCCGATGTCTTTACTTCCATAAGGCACAATCACGTGCGGACCCGTACATTTCATTCATAAGTTGCATGATGCGTCCAGAGGTTAAGTTGCACCCATGCAATAGGGTAATAAACTCCTTCTCTGCTTGCGGGATCCCTTTGTGAGATCTTAGGAACTTTTTCAAAGAAGGTTTGACAACCACATCATGGTTGTGGTCAGCCAAAAAATAGGTCACATGCCACCTGTTTTCTATGAGATTAACAACCATCCTTGCTTTGCATCTCGTGTGCAACATCTTTTCCCTCTTCCTCTTTTTTCTACCATCAAGCTTCTTCTTCCTAAGATCTTCTCTCGTCACCATCATCTTCATCTTCGAGAATCGACTCGTCCCAAAGAGAGCCGTTATCATCCGCTTCTTCCTTAGCTTTTCTACCGCGACCCTCTTTATTGCACACATATATCACTTTGCGCTGCTTTGCCTTGATGAAGTTGAGAGTCGTGTAGCACTTGTGCGAATTGAGAAACCAATTCTCTTTGCATAAGCATTATAGTAAGATTTTGCTTCCTCTTTAGTACCAAATGTCCGCCCGTATGTGGGACGGGGGTGTGCACCACACCTCTTCAAGAATATCATCAAGATTTCCATCACCTTCTGCTATACCATGCAATCCTTTTTCTTCGACAAACAAGGCAAACTTGGAGCAACATACTTGACCGTCACAAGGGTTAGAGTTATCAACCACCTGTGGGTGCACATCAGCGACGTCAACATTGTTGCTTGGCACAAGGACATAGTTGCTGATCATTGGGTCCCCCAAAAGCAACTGCCGACTCCTTTTGTGTAAAAAGTGTTGGTTCCGCAGCTTCCAAATCAATGAAGTCAATATCAAACTCAGGCGGCAATTGGTTCAAGTCCATTTTTCGCACCCTTGACAAAAAAACCCAACCAACATAAGACAGTTAGACAGCCAAGGAAATAAGAACGCGGAGGCATGTTTGCATAATAGTCTAGCCAACTATGTGGTTGTGTTCATAGATATATGTTCATTACCCCTTTCAGGTTAGTTAAACAGCCAAAAGAACAAAAAACATTCAGATATTTTTTTGACAGCCAACACATAGGAAACTATACTGATCTAGAAAACCACACAGATCCAACCCAAAATATTTTTACGACAGTTTCTCGCAGCAGTTTTGTGTACTAATCTAGACAATTTATGGTTTTTTTCTTGCAACAAACTAGATTACGCACACTAACTTCCCCCCCTGCTTTTTTTTGTGTTTTTTGCTGCAGTTTTTTGGAGAAAGGGGGGAACTACATGATGGCGCTGGAGAAAAAAGTCTTGGACATATGAAGCTGATGTACATACACAAAGCAGTAGTCAAGTTTAACAATTCCCAACCATGGCAGGCAAACCAAAAAAAACCAAATTGTGCGCGGCGCATGTATGCACCAGGTTCTTTAACCAAATCGAACCAAGGAAATCTCTGGATATGTTGTGCATCTTTGACTTGAATCAATCTCGCCTATCTCTAGGGTTATTTTTGCCTGGATTTTCTCCTCCCGACTAAGTCAAAAACCGATTTAAGAGTTGCTCAATCGTACCTGGAATGTTGATTTTCTTACACGCCTTGTCCTTTGATTTTTCTGCTCCGATTCTTGGTCTCCTGGGGGGACTTTTTGAGATCGCAAATGCTGGTTTTTGCGCCGCCACCCATCGACACGAAATAACCCTAGGGTTACTATGGCGCGCGGGGGGCGCTGTGTGTTTTGCCGCCAAAAAAATGGGGGGGCACCAGTGCCAAATAATAACGCGGGGAGTGGGGTGGGACACGAGTCCGTGCTATTTTTGGGAAGGAAGACACCAGGAAAAGCAAACCAAGGGGGGAAAGTACAGCCGGCTGCAACACAACCTAAAATACAGCCGGCTGTACAATAGCCGCGTCCTTCCTACCGACCATAAGCCCAGAAACTAACATAAATACGACATCTACACACTGCTCCACCTAGCCTTCTCCTGAAGAAGCATAAGATAACTTTTCTCGTCAATTCACCCACACTATGATATCACAGCATCTATCAATGAACATATATACTATTAGTATCCACATACACTGAAGACACGATGTTGAAGAGGGAAAAAAACAGAAAATGAGTGACATTATTGGAATTGGAGACATTGGGACAAAGATACATGTTAGCACGAGGAGGTCTCCCGCATGGCTGGCCACTTCGGCAGATATGGAATGGGAAAGGTGGCCCGCCAACATGTTGCTTGAGAAGAACAACAGTACCGCTAGCTCCTGTGCACCACTGGTACCAAGGCGCGTATTCATGGTGCTGGACGGAGCGCGGTGGAATCCACTGACATATGACCTATTCGTTTGGCTGGTTGCTTGATGGTGGTGCTTTGGTTTGTTCGAGAGAAAAATACTGCTTGGTTGCTTTGGTTTGTTCGAGAGAAAAGATCTTGTTGGCTGGTGGCTCTCTAGTCATAACCAGAGGCACATTTTTTAACATATGGACAAACGCATGGCTAAGGCCTAATTTTGGTGCTCTCTAGTCATAACCAGAGGCACATTTTTTAACATATGGACAAACGTTTCGGTGGAGAGAAAAGGTTAGAATTTCGAACTGAAACTGAATAAGAACACCAGCGGAGTGTACAATGCCTACAAGGACGGACCAGAACCAAGGATCACTGAGATTAAGTAAAAATGCTTCAGGTGCTCGATCAGCTGTATGGCATCAGGAAAGAGGCGTATGCAGAGCTACATCATGTAGCAAATTGGTACTACAAGGTTAATGGCGCCATACTGCCATATGAATCCATAGTAGTAACTTTGAAGTGGACAAAGTGATTCCAAAGTATGGTTCGTCACAACAGAGCAATGGAACAACTATTGCTACCACCTAGAAGTTATGTTCGGATGCATAATTATTCGAAGGCAGAAGAGATTGTGACAAGACCTATACAGGCCAATCATGCAACATTAAAATAGCAACACCTTCTACCAAAAAGATGGGCACAGTTGGTAAATATTTGATTAAACAACTTTGGTTGCAGAGGAGTATCTGTCACCCAATAAGCAAACAGGAAACCTTCAATAAACAGACATACTCTGTTGTCAGACATGCGTATTGTACAAGGGGCTATATGTATTGAGAGTTTGAGACATTGACATGGAATTTAATTGCCTAACCCTACCAAATTTGATAGAATTTTGTGGCAGCACTAGACTAGTAGACTCTTCAAGGCAACAGACATGCATGTTCAGATTTATATCATGAAGTATGCATAAATACTGATATCTCTGAAACAAGCCACACGACCTTGATAGTTGCTCTGCTGTTTATTTAAAATATTAATGTCCCTACAAACAAATGAAATGACAAAACGAAAACTGAGAGAAAAAAAAAGATTTAGGAATTAGATATGTCAGGAAAGGGGCATATGAATGAAGATGTAAAAGGGTTTGCCTCAGTGCCATTCAGCTGGGCAGAAAGCGCAGGATGCTCGCTATCAGGTTGTCGTGCTCAACTGTTACAGTACATTATACTTGGCTGCCGGCCTATTTTTCACAGCACAAGAAACTTTGAGGGGGCCATGGTGACAATTCAGACAACGGAAAATACATGTTTGCATTGCATTCAGTAGTTCGTCAATCTTAGCAGAGCTAGATGTTTTTTCCATGCATCGAACGGCTTTATGCATACTCCTTCCGTCCCTAAATGTAAGCATTTATTGACTTTTGCTGATCACATTTAACCATCCGTCTTATTCAAAAAATTTATTAAATATTATTTATTTTGTTATGACATGTTTTATCATCGTATATATTTGTAGTATATCATAATTATTTTTACATTTGCACAAATTTTTTGAATAAAACGAATGGTCAAATGTGCACCACGGAAACCGAAGAATGCTTATATTTAGGTCGGTCTCGATGGCATGGTCATCGATATTTAATAGACTATCACATAGTTATTTTTGATGACATGACACCAAATAAATGAAGAGAAAATATCGGGATCACGATGATGACCCCGGGTCGACACGAGTACCAATGCTCATGACCCTCCACCGAGAGCCCATGACCCCGCATTTGACCACAACACATGCGAGTTAAATGCTACATTCTATCTATAAAATTGTGTCAATGACCCTGTGCATTGAGAGTGACATAGTCATCATGCGGAAAAATTGATGTGGCAAACTTGGTAACCGTGCTCGTGACCCCGCCACCGAGATTGACCTTAGGGACCGAGGGAGTAACTTTTATTACCATGCGTTATCACACAGAATCACGAGTGGGAAAAATGAATTGCTCTCATAGAAATGGACAAACATTTAAAAGCTCCAAACATACATCATAGCTCTGGGAACGATTGTCCATAAATGCAGGACTCTTTCTTCAATACTTAAGGTTTTTATGAGCCGTCCGTCGGTCAAGATCGGGTAGTTGTAAAATAGGAGGAACCAATTACAAGGAACCAATCTTGTAGACCGGAACGAAGTAATTGTGGGCTAGGAATTAAATAATTGTGAGTAAGAACTAATCCTTGTTATGAATTGTGGACCGGAACCAAGTAAGTGTGAACCAGAACCACCGGTTCCTCCTTGTTCTGCCTGGTTCCGGTCAAGCACCATAACATTTAGCAAAACGGGGAACTATCTATCAGATCTGATAACAAAACGTTAGACATGGAAGACAGTATCTTAATCAGTTGGGTACACATAATTCACTAACAAACAGGAAGAATGTTTTTTCCAAATCAACACACATTGCGTAAAGCAGCCGTCATTGTTAATTAACATATAACACAAATTCTGTATGAAGAAAAGCACCTCCTTCATCTGGCAGCAAGTGCAAGCATGGGTGAAATCATTCCTTGAATCCCCTGCAACGTGTGTTGTATCTGGATCTCTTCTCCAACCAATCTCTTGAGATTCCTGATGTGCATCCTCAGCTTATCATTGGATCGGATGTCCTCCTCTCGCATCTCCACAACCTTGTTTGCAACACCCAACAAAAACCTTGCATATATTGGCAATGTCGCATTGTGGCGAAGGAACTCAAGCAGCAGCCCAAGTTCCTCTGTATCCAAATTCCCAATGCATCTCACCAGCTTTCTCCTTGCAACCAGCTCCTCCATGACAGCCACAGCACTTCTTGGATTGTTCTTAACCAAAGCGGAAACCAGAGCCTCTTTGTGCCTGAATTTTCTCAGTAATCTATCATGCTCTGCAATTTTAACCTTCTTAGCCTTCTGAATCACAAAGTCACCCTCCTTAGCCTTCTCATTCTGTCCACGGAGGAAGTACCGGAAGTAATTTGGCTTCAACACTGGCTTCTCAGGCTCAGGCGATACCCAATCAATATCACCACTGCCAGCCTTCTTCCCTTCATCCTCCTCATCAACAGCCTTCTTCTTCCTCTTGCCCATATAAATCTTCCCTTTCGCAGACCCAGCCACCAGCACAGTGCCACAGGGTGAACAAGCCACAGAGAGGAGCGGCTGCGGGTGCCTCAAGGAGTGAGTGATCTTAAGCTTCCCAAAATCAAAGCACTTCACATACCCATCAATGCCCGCACTAAGCAGCCGCGTCTCCCCAGTGGTGGCCATCTTCCCAAGCGCCAGCGCCATCACCGTCTTGACATGGCTGTCAACAGAGTGCACGAGCCGGCCACCCCCAATGACGTCCCAAATCTTGACCACATTCCCTCCGGCCGTGGCCAGCAGCCCGCCGGACGGCAGGAAGAGCACGCTCTCCACCAATTCCCCATGGGAGAAGGACAAAGCCGGGCCGGCGTTCCCCGTGCGGGCATCCCACAATTTGACGCTGCGGTCATAGGAGCCGGTGGCGAAGAGGTTGTGGTCAGCCGGTGAGGCCGCACCGCCGCGGATGTAGTCCTTGTGGGCTGCGGGAACGGTGAAGACGGGCGTCTCCGAGGGCACGTCCCAGTAGGCGAGGAGCGCGTCGTCCCCGGCGGTGAGGAGGTGGAGCTTGTCCCCGCCGGCGACCGGATACCGGACCACACGTGTCTCTGCGGCGTGGGCGCGGAGCGTGCGGAGGGCCGCGCCAGTCGCCGGCTTGTCGGCGCGGAAGACGCGGACGACGCCCCTCTTGTCGCCGACGGCGAGGAGGGCGCCGTCGCAGCGGAAGGAGGGGGAGTAGGCGAGGTCGCCGGCGACGGAGACCCGGCGGAGCGACTTGAGCGGGTCGCCGGAGAAGAGGTGCAGTGATGTGGACCACGAGGCGGCGAGGGTCGGGGAGGAGGCGGCGGGGGCGAAGGTGAGGTCGGTGACGGGGAAGCCCGCGTCGGAGACGAGCTCGGAGGTGCGGAAGGCGCGCCAGTAAGAGCCGTCCAGGGAGGCGCGCGCGGCGGCGCTGCGGGAGGAGGGGAGGAGCGCCTGGTGCGGCGCCGCGGGGAGGAATGGCTTGGATGTGTCGGCGACCGCCATAATTGCTACGGCGGCGGCGGCGGCGGCGAATTGGGGTGAGAAACACTACGGGCTTGTTTGGAATTAGTGGAACGAAGGGGAACGAAGGGTATTGAGGTGTAGGAATTTCCATTATAATTCAAAATTTCCCAAAATCCCCTTCAATCCTTTTCCATCCACTTGAATCCTCTATTTCCCAAACAAGCCCTACGGCGGGTGCGCAACGGAGGGGTTTAGGGGTTTGGTAAATGGGCGGTGGGAGGAAATGCCTTAACGGACACAATGTTCTCTAGTCACCAGGCAAAAACAATCGCCACGGCCAAGGATGATGGCGCGGCAATGCCGCGCCCCGCCCTTTCTAGTATTTTTTATTTTCCTAGAAGACCACTTCATGATTACTAAATTAAAAATATTTCGATATTTTTTAAAAAAACGTTATAAAAATTTATTCTTCAATATTTCTAGCATTTTCGTGAGTCGGTTCTTAAAAAAACCATTTATTGTGTTGTGCACGGGCCCATGACTCGATCCCCACGCAAGCAATTGGCAAAGGGCCACAATGCACCTAAGCAAAGTGTTGCTTTTTTTTAAGAAGCGAGATGCATTGATCTTAGCACATTACACCCGGTCCTTTTACAAACGGGACCCCAAAGAAAAGGAAAATTATAAAGAAGTATAAAACTCCTATTCATCCTCCCGAAGCCTTCGAGAGATCCGTTCGTCACCGAATCCGCTTCCCAATCGTCGCCGGACACCGAGCCAATCTCCACAAGGTGGAGGCCGCGAGAGGAGGGCTTACTTCTAGGCGAATCGGTCGAGTACACCGCCTCACGGGCACATCGGCCAACTCCGTACTCACGACGCATCCTTCGATTCCACCGCCGCAACCCGAGCAAAGCTCGGATTTTCACCAAAGATCATCTTCCTCGAGATTAACGGGATCAAGAACATCATCACCCGAAGAACACGACGATGCGCCGAGCCCTCGACCGTTGGACAAGTCTCCCCGGCCTCTCCGTTCACGTTGGAGTAGATCGCCATCGGAGAACGGAAAACGCCGGGAGAATTTATTCCTCTCCAACGTCGCCGCTTCCGCATCGCCAACACCGCCGGAAAACCAAGCCGCAAAGGAACCACGCTCCTCCCGCAAAACCTAACTCCACCGTGAGCATTGGCGGCGAGTAAACCCTAGACCTAAAAAAACTCGATTATGACTCGATTTACTAAAAAGAGGGACCCCCATCCCTTTGCCGGCCGGGCCGGAGGCCGGAGACGGAAGGAACGGGGGCCAAGACGGCGGTGGCGGCGGCTACATGCGGTGGCGGTGGTATGAAAGTCCCCCCAAGCAAAGTGTTCCTTTGAGTTGTAAGCAAACCGACCGAGTTGAGAGTTCTTCGATGAAAACTCCGTGGTACTGTCTTTATAAAAGGGAATATATTTCGATATTCCAATATGAAAAGCGGTGATATCCGAGGAATTCCCATCCCTAGGAATGAACGTTTTTCTAAATAAACAATTGAGAATGGCATAATAGGTATAAAGCTCCTTCACATGGGCCGAACTACTCCTTGCACTCCTAGGGTACATAAATGTCATCCTTTTAGCTTCAAGTGGACCTTCATCATGGAGCTTATGTAGAGTCACATCATGTGGTAGTCTAAACAAAGTGAGAAAGGCGAGAAAAGAGAGCCGCAAAGTGTCACCCTTAGTCATCTAGAACATGGCTCTCTCATTTTCTCCTCTCTCATTTAGCACATAGCCAAAGTAGACCGTAGCATAAAACTATGCAATGAGCTCCTTATTCAATGCTTCGCTTAAATCCCATAAGCACCTTAATCCCTTTTTCCTCACATGCATGTATGACCTCATGAAAAATAGGGTTGTGCTTCATTTCCATGAATTCCCAATCAATGTACTTAGCATCGTTGGTGATTTTGGACTTCTTGGCCCGGATGATGGGCGTGGTGTAATAATCCTGCCGGGAAGGTAGTCCAAAACCTATAGTCGGCGGTTGTCTTACCCTCTGCGGCGGGATTAACTCTTCTCATTCCGATCACTATATCCGCCATTCTCGCTCGACAATAATCCACCGGACCTCTCGTGGCTAGGGCCGGGTAGGCTCTCTCGATAATAGGTTTACCAAGATTGTTGTCACCCCTTTGTTCCTCTTCCTCATCATCTTCCTCATCACTTGTCATCACCATCACTCGTCACTACCTGCGACTATTCCTCCTTCCTAACGGAAACTAATCTCATAATTTAAGGCCGGATCCTCCACATCATCATCGTTGTTCTCAACCCCGTCGCTCATCTCAATATCATTATCATAATCCACCGGTGGTCGTTGTTGTCCCCTTGCCTTGAGTGCTTGGACGAGCGAACGTCCGGCGTCACCACTAACTCTTTTCTTTCTTTTTTGAGTGGCTGCTCCCCTAGGCATCATTGCTGTTCCTGGATCACCAAGAAGTGAGACAAACATGTATAAGATATCGGGAACAAGATTGGCTATGAAAGAGCATCGAGCCTCGGCTTCCAAAGCAACCGGCACAAAATTAGCTAGGGCGGTCGGCCGCCTCGGGCGGCGGTTAGACCACCCCCGCCAAGTTGAGCCAATGGCTCCTTTCGGCCAAACACACAACAACACGAGATAAAAGATATTGATTTACTATTCATGAGACATTTCTAGATAGATATGTGTTAAATACACTCCGTAAAATGAATTATGGAGGGGGATCGCGCAGGGTGGTTAGACCACCACCTCCCATGCGGTTAGACCACCTTGTGTACCCTACGAAAATTTATTCTAGCTCTAGGAATGTCTTCTAGGGGTTGCCAAATGATGTTCTACCAAGGGAATTTCAAATCTACTCATGGAGTTGATAGATCGGGCAAAAACAAGATTTGAATACCTTTGAAGAGACGAACTCGAGTTTAAATAGATGAAACTAGGTGGGGATTAGCCGCCCTTGGAGAGTCCTTCCCACAGATTGGATTTGATTTTTAATGGTGGTAACTTCAAATCTCCATGGAGGGGTGTGAGATCTTGAGGAGCGAAGGAGCATGATATGGGGACGAATGGATCTTGTTCCTGGTCATGGGAGAGAGAAAGGGGTAAAGAGATAAGGTTGTGGCACTATTGAATCAAGGGAGAGGGGTGAAATGTGAAAACTATGACCCCCGATCTAGCTCGCGTGGGGCACCTGGTTAGACCGCCCCCCTCCCCCATACCGAGAGGGAAAACTTGATAGATATAAGATTTTGATCCTTTTCCACTTTCCACCTTTAGGTAACCAGATTTTTTTTGATAAAGGATTACCCTCGCTTTTATTGAAAGCAAATATTTGGGATACACACTTCGGATACTTGTTGGGGTTGCCGGCTTACATGAGCGCAAAGAAAAAACAAACCACACTAGTCCAAGTGCCTAGCAACCAACCTATAGGAACCAAAGCATCCTATCCTCCTACCGAAGATTACTCCACCCTACACAAAGGCAAAAGACAATCACATCGGCTTCACCCTATCTCAAGTCGGATGAAATCATCTATTGGCGGTCTTGACTTTATTTCTTCTCGGAGCTTCGTCATCCACCCCCGCACATGTGCGGCCATGTCATCGACTTTCTTCTCACTACCAACCCCCAACAACGCGTGCCATCTCTACAAAAAGGAGTGAATTTTGTACGGCATGTCGGCGGGAGATTTTGGCGCCACCCCCTCAATAGCAATTTTGTTCCTTACCAACGGTGCCCAAAGCACTACCCCCGAGCACAAAAATTTTTAGTTTGTAATCAACACATCCTAATGGGATCCATTTGTCTAGAGTGTCTTGCAAGGCATGTCCGGTGCCCTCTCCCGGTCGAGGGCTTCCTTAAAGGAGGTCCAAATGAATTTAGCCGGGACACACTTGAAGAACAAGTGATCTCCTGTCTCTAGGGCTCCACATAGTGTGCATTGCGGGTTTCCTTTCCATTTTTTGCTCTTCATTGCCACCCCTGTCCGTACCTATCATGATAAACTTGCCGCATGAACACTTTCGGCTTCATAGGTAGATTAGACCCCCATAAATTCTGCATTTGTAGATTTGTCACTCCTCTATGCGAAAGCGCCCTATACATGGATCCGGTCGTATATTTACCGCATTTCTCCGGACTCCACCGTAGCCCGTCCTGCCCCCCATTTGGCCTAAACTCCCCTAGTGTCTCCAAGAGACCTTCCCACTCGCACATCTCCCTCGGGCCAAAGGACTTCCCGAAGTCGAAAACCCAATCCCAATCCCCGTAGCACTTGCTTACCGATGCCTCTCTTTCTCCACAACATTCATACACTTTAGGGAAGGCCGGCGTTAGAGGAATTTGTCCCCGCCGGATGTCTTCCAAGAACAACGTTTGTTCCCCATTGTTAACTTATCTCACAAAGACCCCATCTAATTTTATCTTTTGCTTTTGCACCCCCTTCTAGAATTGGCCCCCCCGCGCGCCTTTGCCGCGCATGAACACATTGTTTGAGAAATATTTTTCTTACGGTAATTTACAACATATGTCGTCCTCTTATAGATTTTGCAGTCTCCACACCCATTTGAGCATCGAGCCTCATTAAGGTGCACTGGTGTTAATTACCCCCGCCCCACCAAAATCTCTAGGCGAGGCGGACATTTTCCCACTTAATCATGTGGTACTTGAATTTGTCAATATCTCCCCGCCGAAAGAACTTACTCCTCACCGCATCCATTTTTACGTGAACCCCCTCATGAAGCGAGATACATTCCCATCGATAGATTGGCATGCTGCGAGCGATGAATTTTTTAGAATCGGTCATCCCCCGGAAGATAAATTTTTGCCCTTCCATGGTTGTAATTTTTTCCTCATCTTTTCGACCGTACCTCTAAACACCCCCATCTTCAATTTCCCGTCACCGATCGGGAATCCTAAGTGTCTCATCGGCAAGCCCCCTAATTTGCGAGTTCAACATGTTGGCAATTCTGATTTTGGTTTCTTCCTCGACCCAAAACACTATCACCTCACTTTTGTGGTAGTTTATCTTAAGCCCGGACATCCACTCAAAATAGTATAGCAACGAGTTTCGGGTTTCGATTGAGACGTAGTCACACCCCACCATCACAATCGTGTCATCCGCATATTGCGGGTACGTCACTCCCCCCCGGATGAGATGGGGCACCACAACCTTGATGTGACCTTTTTCCCGAGCTTTTGTAAGCATATAGTCCCGAGCATCTGCCGCTAAATTAAACATTAGCGGAGAAAGTGGATCTCCTTGCCTCGGCCCCATATATGTTTTGAAATAAGGCCATTTTCTCCATTGACGTCAATACACACCCTCCCCCCTTGATGGTTGTTGACGGTGAAAATCCGTCAACCTAGCCATGAGTTTACCTTCGGTGTTGGCATAAGTTTTATACCTTATCCATTGGTACTAACCCCCGTGGTATAACAAGTTCACTTGTGCATGTCAGTTTTGGAGTTTAGTGTTTATGCAGGGTTTTAGCGTTGAAAGCAAGACTTTCGGGATAAGTTCATCAAGCACCTTGTGACATGACCTTGAAGTCCCGTACAAGTCATGCAATAAAGCAAACTTAACTCCAAGAAGCCGGGGACTCAACCCGAGAAGATGACAAACTCTGAGGACCTAACCAGAAAAGTGCCGAATCTTGCGGGACAAGGAGCTACGTCCAACTCGGAGAGAAACTGATGACAAGGGGCCTACATGCAGAAGGGGGAAGCATCTAGAAGACTCGGGAACTGACACCATGCGAAGGAGGCGGGAACTAGGCGGGATGGGCCCGGGCCGGTCGGCCCGGCCCGGTCCGGGGCCCAATCGCCCCCTCCTTTGACCTAGCCGCCATTCGGGCTATTTATAGCCACCGGGGTCGAGAGCCACGCATCATCTAATTCGTCATCGGCCGCCGAGGAGCGAGAGAAGAGAGGGACACCATCCCGGAGAGGAGAGGGTCGAGCTAGTTGACTAGGGTTACCCTAGCCGACATGGGAACCTTGCACGGAAGACCACGTCGGAGTTCCGGAGCTAGAAGCAAGATCAAGGTAGGATCCCGGTGGTGATATTGTTTATGTATCATTGTATTAGTTGAATTATCAAGTTGAATCTATTTCTAGCGATCAAGAGTTTCTTCCATGATTTCGTTTTTCGATCGGCTTTGCTTATTTTAGATCTATTCTCGAGATAGATCACATAGGGTGTTCTTGTAGCCACGGTGGCTAGAGGTACACGCCGGATCTTCCGAAAGAACTTGACTTGTCCTTGGACTCGCCCTAGACTACTCGCATGAGTAGGGATAAGTTGTGATAGAACAGGGGTTCTGAAAGGCGGGTGTTTTCGGAGTCGGACGGGAAACCACGATTTAAAGAGGCTTCTAATAAGATTTGATTTGCTATTTATTCTCTTGCTTGGAACTTCAACAAAAGGCTTAACCCGATCTCTCTAGATCGGTTTATCTACCCTATCTTTCTTTGTTATCTCTAGTCTTTAGTAGATTAGTTTAGTTTCGTGTTCTTTATCTAGATGCATTAGGGTTTCTCTTTACCAAAGATTGGAGTTACTTGGCTTTACTAGATCATCTTTTGCGTCACACATTTGTTCCACGGATTCGATACCTTGGGTTCACCACTCGAGGGAAGAAGGGTCCCTTGACTACGACGGGAGACTTGTACGCTTGCAAGTCTAAACGAACTTTGATACAACTATTAACCGTCAACAAGCCCCTTTTTCTAGCGCTCGTTGCCGGGGAGCAAGTGATCAAGATTTGATCTTTTATTGCTTTTTTTTGTAATTTTCAGTTTTCTTTTAGTTTTTCTTTTTGCATCTACTAAACTTTGATCATCCTCAAAATAAATCTAATCTAGTTTGTCTAACCCTAGTTTTCATAGATTTGTTTTTACTTTCTAGTTTTTGCATATTTTGTTTATTGCTAACCCTAACAGGAGATGGACGGCTACCTCTCCAACAAACCCGGAAATTTTGTGGATGATCCAGAAAAACTTTACAGGCTAAGGAGATGCGAAGCACATGAAGCTAAAAAGCTGGATTTTGTAGATTCCAAGTCGGAAGACAAAGGATCGAAGGAATCTCCGAAGAATTCACCACCTCAAAGCCTCGGGAGAGTCGAATTCCACCGATAGGTGACCAACCGCAAGAGCGCAAGATTGGGGAGCTATGCACCCCGGACATCATCGACCTACCAATCTTGAATCTTGAGGAGATCGGAAGACCGTTCGAGATCAAGACCTCAACAATCCGCATGGTGCAACATTCACCCTTCACGGTAAAGAGGATCCGAACCTTCACCTCCAAGCATTCATTCAACTATGTCAGACTTTCAACATGGATGGGGTGACTCAAGATCAAATGAGGGCAAGGCTTTTTCCGTTCTCACTACTCGGGAAGGCTTTGCAATGGTTCCACTCTCAACCGACGGAGATGGTGCAAAATTGGAACACGTCGATGAAGGCTTTCATGAAGGAATACTACTCACGGGTAAAACTCAAAGTTTGCATAATAAGATTGCCACTTTTGTTCAATATCCTACGAAACTATCTCGGAGGCATTCGAGCGCTTCAACGAGTACACTCGGGTGGTTCCACATCACAAGTTCTCGAAGGAAGACCTCGTGCAAAAGTTCTATCAAGGACTCACCATGGCGTCAAGGACGATCATCGATGCATCGACGGGAGGATCTATCATCGAGATAACACCGATGGAAGCTTTCACTCTATTCAAGAAGGTCGCGGATAATGACACGTGGGCGTCATCCGGACGCCTACATCCGGTTCAACCAACGGGGAATATCAAAGGAGTCTTGCAAGTGGAGAAGACTCGCTCATGAGGAGGTTGGAGAAGACGGAGATAGAAAAGAAAGAGGCTCAAGACTTGAAGGCTGCTGAAGCAAGATCCACATGCAAAGAATGCGGGGAGTATGGCCATGTCCACAAGGATTGTCCGGAGGAAGCCATGGTGCTCAACTACATGAGGAAGGGAGAATTGCCGAACTTCCGCTACGGGCAAGGTAGACCTCAATTTAATGCAAGCTCAGCCATTTCGAATTCGGTTTTGCTTTGTATACAATTGAAGGAATTCATGGACGAGCAAGCTAAGATCAACAAGGACACCGTCACCAAGTCCAAAGCCATAAACAAGGTGTTGGAGAACATTGATAGCAAAGTGATGGAGGTCGGACGCTCCAACCATCAAGTGCTCAACATGATGAAGATGCTCGAGACGCAAGTGGGACAACTTGCCAGGCGCCTCACTAATGATGAAGGGAAGCTTCCGTGACAACCCAAAAGTCCCGAATCGGCGAAGTCCATTCAAACGCGTTCGGGAAAGGAGACCAAAGATCCGGAACGTCCCGCGGGAGCAACGAAGCCTAAACCATCCGCCGAGACGGAAGGAATTGCTAAAGAGAAGGTTACGGGGATCGTCACCGAAGAGCCCGAATTTGAGATGTCGAAGAAGACACGAGGATACCACAACTCAAGCCACGCTACTTCCGAGGTAAACTCGACAACCACTTTGAGAAGTTTGTGGAGGTTGTTCGTAGACTTAGTATCAACATGCCATTACTAGATGCCCTACAAGTACCTATATATTCTCGTTACTTTAAAGACATACTTGCAAATAAATATGAGATAGCAACACTCGGGGTAGATCTTGTCAAGATGTCCGAGGAGTGTAGTGCTTGCTATTGCTAATGGGCTAGAGAAGCAAAAGGACCCCGGATGCCCTACAATTCCATGTTCCATTGGTTCATTCAATTTCGAGAAGGCGTTGTGTGACCTTGGAGCAGGTGTGAGCGTCATGCCAAGAGATGTGTTCGATAAGCAACGTCTACCGTTGGAGCCTACGGGTATGTGTCTGGATTTGGGAGATAACTCCATTCGCTATCTCTTGGGCATTGCCGAAGATGTACTCGTGAAGGTCGGACACCACTTCATCCCCGTCGACTTCGTGGTGCTCGAGATGGGAGAGAGGGAGAAGCCGTCGCTCATCCTTGGGAGGCCTTTCCTCAAGACCGTGGGAGCCACCGTTGATGTTGGAAAGGGGGAGATCATGTTCGACATTAACGGAGAAAGGAGTTCTTTCAAGTTCCGACCACGACTCGAGGCATGCAATATGATTGGAGTTAAAGATGTTCCACCTCATCGTCGCGTTGTTAAGGAAGAACTAAGGAAGAAGGAAGGGTCGAAGAAGAAGAAAGGGCCGAAGAAGAAGGACGTAAAGAAAATCAAGGAAGGTGTTGCATCCGTCAAGACAAAGGAAGAAAAGCCGCTTGTGAAGACCAAAAAAATGACTAAGCCGGAAGACAAGCCCGTGCCCAAGATGGTGCGGAAGTGGGTACCCAAGATTGCAACGTCCGCAAAGAGCTTTGATCCTAAGTAATCAAGTGAAGAAGTCTAGCTATGGACTATAAACGAAGCGCTAGGCGGGAGGCAACCCGTTTCGTCGAGTCAAGAATAAGCTACCGGGGAGGACAACCCGATTCCGGAGGACAACCCGATTCCTTGCTCCCGCGGAAAGTTCCGGATCTTCGGTCTCCTTCCCCGAACGTGTTTGAATGGCCTTCACCGATTCAGGACTTTTGGGTTGTCCTGGAAGCTTCCCTTCATCATTAGTGAGGCGCCCCGCAAGTTGTCCAACTTGCGTCTCGAGCATCTTCATCATGTTGAGCACTTGATGATTGGAACTTCCGACCTCCGTCACTTTGCTATCGATGTTCTCCAACACCTTGTCTATGGTCTTGAACTTGGTGACGGTGTCCTTGTTGATCTTAGCTTGCTCATCCATGAACTCCTTTAATTGTATACGAAGCGGAACCGCATTAGGAATAGATGAGCTTGCATTAAATTGAGGTCTACCTTGCTCGTAGCGGAAGTTCGGCAATTCTCCCTTGCTCATGTAGTCGAGCGTTTTGGCTTCCTCCGGACAATCTTTGCAGACATGGCCATACTCTCCACATTCTTTGCATGTTGACCTTGCTTCGGCAGCCTTCAAGTCTTGAGCCTCTTTCTTTTCCATCTCCATCTTCTCCAACCTCCTCATGAGCGAGTCGATCTTGCCTTCAAGTATGTTCTCCTTCTCCACTTGCAAGACTCCCTTGACGTTCCCCGCGGGTTGAACCGGATGTAGGCGCCCAGATGATGCCCATGTGTCATTATCCGTGACCTTCTTGAATAGAGTGAAAGCTTCCGTCGGCGTAAGTTCGATGATGGATCCTCCCGCCGATGCATCGATGATCGTCCTTGACGCCATGGTGAGTCCTTGATAGAGCTTTTGCACGAGGTCTTCCTTCGGGAACTTGTGATGTGGAACCGCCTGAGTGTACTCGTTGAAGTGCTCGAATGCCTCCGAGATAGTCTCCGTAGGATATTGAACAAAGGTGGAAATCTTATTACGCAAGCTTTGAGTTTTACCCGGTGAGTAGTGTTCCTTCATGAAAGCCTTCATCAACGTGTTCCAATTTTGCACCATCTCCGCCGGTTGAGAGTGGAACCATTGCAAAGCCTTCCCGAGTAGTGAGAACGGAAAAAGCCTTGCCCTCATTTGATCTTGAGTCACCCCATCCATGTTGAAAGTCTGACAAAGTTGAATGAATGCTTGGAGGTGAAGGTTCGGATCCTCTTTACCGGTGAAGGGTGAATGTTGCACCATGCGGATTGTTGAGGTCTTGATCTCGAACGGTCTTCCGATCTCCTCAAGGTTCAAGATTGGTAGGTCGATGATGTCCGGGGTGCATAGCTCCCCAATCTTGCGCTCTTGCGGTGGTTGGTCACCCATCGTTGGAAGTCGATTCTCTTGAGGACTTTGAGGTGGTGAATTCTTCGGAGATTCCTTCGATCCTTTGTCTTCCGACTCCACATCTACAAAATCCGGCTTTTTAGCTTGATGTGCTTTGCGTCTCCTTAGCTCCGTAAAGTTTTTCTCGGATCATCCACAAAATTATCGTGTTTGTTGGAGAGGTAGCCGTCCATCTCCTGTTAGGGTTAGCAATAAACAAAGTATGCAAAAACTAGAAAGTAAAAACAAATCTATAAAAACTAGGGTTAGACAAACTAGATTAGATTTATTTTGAGGATGATCAAAGTTTAGTAGATGCAAAAAGAAAAACAAAAATAAAACTGAAAATTACAAGAAAAGGCAATAAAAAAATCAAATCTTGATCACTTGTTCCCCGGCAACGGCGCCAGAAAAAGGGGCTTGTTGACGGTTAATAGTTATATCAAAGTTCGTTTAGACTTGCAAGCGGACAAGTCTCCCGTCGTAGTCAAGGGACCCTTCTTCCCTCGAGTGGTGAACCCAAGGTATCGAATCCATGGAACAAATGTGTGACACAAAAGTTGATCTAGTAAAGCCAAGTAACTTCAATCTTCGATAAAAGAGAAACCCTAATGCATCTAGGTAAAAGACATGAAACTAATCTAATCTACTAAAGACCGGAGATAACAAAGTAAGATTGGGTAGATAAACCGATCTAGAGAGATCGGGTTAAGCCTTTTGTTGAAGTTCCAAGCAAGAGAAGAAGTAGCAAATCGAATCTTATAAGAAGCCTCTTTAAACCGTGGTTTCCCGTCCAAATCCGAAAACATCCGCCTTTCGGAACCCCCGTTCTGTCACAACGTATCCCTACTCATGCGGGGAGTCTAGGGCGAGTCAAAAGACAAGTCGAGATTTTTTCGGAAGATCTAGCGTGTACTTCTAGCCACCGCGGCTACAAGAACACCCTATGTAATCTATCTCGAGAATAGAATTGGAATAAGCAAAGCCGATCGAAAAATGAAATCTTCGAGGAAACACTTGATCACTAAGAATAGATTCAACTTGATAATTCAACTATGACAATGATACATACACAAGATCACCACCGGGATCCTTCCTTGATCTTGCTTCTAGCTCTGGGAACTCCAACGTGGTCTTCCGTGCAAGGTTCCCACGTCGGCTAGGGAAACCCTAGTCAACTAGCTCGACCCTCTCCTCTCCGGGATGGTGTCCCTCTCTTCTCTCGGTCCTTGGTGGCCGATGACGAATTGGATGATGCGTGGCTCTCGGTCGGGGGGCTATAAATACCCCGAATGGCGGCGGGGGCAAAGGAGGGGACGAACGGGCCCTCGGCGGGCCGGGCCGACCGGCGGGGGCCGGCCGGCCCGGGCCCATCCGGAGGCCCGGCCCCGCGGCCTCCTTTGCTCTACGTCGGTTCCTTGCTTCTTGGATGTTTCCCCTTCGCATGTAGGTCCATGTTGTCGGTTTCACTCCGAATTGGGCATAACTCCTTGTGTTGCAAGATTCGGCACTTTTCCGGTTAGGTCCTCGGAGTTTGTCGTCTTCTCGGATCAAGTCCACGACTTCTTGGAGTTAAGTTTGCTTCATTGCATGAATTGTATGGGCTTCAAGGTCTTGTCATAAGGTGCTTGATGAACTTATCCCTAAAGTCTTGCATTCAACGCTAAAATCCTGCATAAACACTAAACTCCAAAACCGACATGCACACGTGAACTTGTTATACCACGGGGGTTAGTACCAATGGATAAGGTATAAAACTTATGCCAACACCGAAGGTAAACTCATGGATAGGTTGATGGATTTTCACCATCAACAGTTGTTGACTTATAAATAGAAGCCAAAACCCTTAGGGTTTTTCACCCAATGCATTCGCGGCCGATCCTAGCATATCTAGCCGGGGATCACCGCCCGGTCGCGCCGCCACCATTGAGAAGTAGTAGATCCAAGCGTGCCGCCGTAGAGAGCCACCACCGTAGCCCCCGAGCGAATGCGCGTGAAGACGCCGTGCACCCGGAGAATGAAGCCTTCACCATCGAAGACCTCGAAGGCCGCCGGTGGGAAGAAGAGGGCCCGTGAGGAGGCCGCCGAATCCGCTGCGGGAACATCGCCACCGGTGTCCCCGCCGCGACCGCATCCAAACCGCGAGTGGAAGAAATCCATAGCCAAGACCGAGGATCTGCCGGCCCTTCTCAATAGTGGATTTATCCGGGAGAAGGAGGTGGACATGTGGAGAGCCGCCGCCGGGGACCCGTACCCCATGGAGAAGAACCGGATGAGATTCCGATGTTCACTCGGTTTGTGGAGCGCGGACCGTGCCTCCCGGCGAGCGACTTCTTCAAGGGGCTGCCGGGGTACTACGGCATCGAGTACCTCAACCTCAACCCCAACGGTATCTTCCATACCTCGGTCTTTGTACACTTCGCGAGGCCTTCTTGGGGATCAAGCCCCATTGGATCTTGTTCGGGAAATTCTTCCGGTGAAACCTCAACCCGGCGCCGGCCAATCCCCGAGTAGTCGGAGGAGCGGGGATCCGGATGAGAGAGGATGCCACCGAGCAATACCTCTCGTACAAGTTGATAGATTCCAACCAAGGCCGGAAGGCGAAGTGGTTCTATGTGACCAACCACCACCCCGAGCCGCCGAAACCAAGCGGGAAACGGCCCAAGCACCGCCGTGGTGGAACTCGGAGCCGACGATGCAAGAGGGTCTTCGGTTGCCCGAGTTCTTCGGCGAAGGTGAAGGCGGCGAGAGAAGCCGGGCGAGGGCCAAACACGTGGCCTTCGGCTTCATGAAGCGTAGGGTGCGGCCATTGATGGCCGCGACACCCTAGGGTACGAGCACACCGACGACGACGACACGTCGCGGATGCCTCGGAGATGAGGTGGACGACGACGATATCGTCGACGGGCCGAGCGAGAATCTTCAAGGATATGCCGGCGTACACGCCGTGTCCGGTACCCGAGTACTCCGCCGCGCGCCCACCAAACAAAGTTGGTAGCCTTCGTCTTGTCGAGTACTCGGTACGGAGGAGTAGTCGAGCCGACATGTTGAGCTTCTTGCGGGATGACTTGGCGAAGTTCGTCTCCGAGCCGGCCTCGCCTCCTCGGCTTGTCGAGGGTCCCGAGAGGAGGGGAGAGCCGGGACCAAGGAGCGGCACGAGGTTGGCGAAGGAGACGATACAGCGTCGTCGAAGACACGTCCGAGGAGGACAATGATGAAGAGACAACTGCAGAAGCGCTTCCGAGCTGCGATCAAGGTTTACCCGCCCTGGATTGCCGCACGTTCCTCTCCTTCGGGATCCGCCGGTTAGCCTAGAGGCTAGCCTTCCCGCGTCGCCAAGGAAGCCGCGCAATGTGGCCCGCAAGCGCGTGGCCAAAAAGTTGAAGGTCACCGAGACCACATCCCGGGAGGTAAGCCGTCTTCACTAGAGTAGTCGAGTACTCATGTCTCGATCTTGTGTGTTGATGACGAAGTACCCATGATTGCAGGGAGATGCCGCCTTCGACCCCATTGAGCGGGGCTTCGGATGCGATTGGGACACCGTGGGGGAGCCGGTGGGGGTAGTCGTAGCCCGGCCCCCACCGTAGAAGAGCTCCTAGCGCGGATGGAGCGCCACCCCCTCGTTGCTCGGGGGGAGCACGGAGCCGCCCACCGCCGCCCCCGAAGAGGTAGCGGCCGCCGAGGCGCGGGGAGGAGGCGCTCGCCGAGGGAGGACCGGTCGACATCGCCGGTATCCTCGGCGCCCCAACCGTGACGGTAGTCGGTCGAGCTTGTAAGTGTTGATCCTCCCCGAGTAGTACATTGGATGTGATAGTCGTACTAGGTTGACAACCGGCTTGTATACTACGTAGGAAATCGACGGACTGTCCCGGGGAGGGGGATGAACCCGCTACGGTGGTGGTGGAAGAGGAAGCCGCGCCGCCCGCCGAAGAGTACGCTCCCGCCCCTCGGGCGGAGGCCGAGGCGCCGACCGCCGAGGCTACGTTGCTCGAGGCCGGCGTCGTTGAAGGTGAGTACTCTCTCGGTACAAGTGGCCCCAAAGAGTAGTCGTAGTCACCGGGTGTGACCGATGCACTTGTACTTTTGATGACGAAAATGCGCGAAGCCGACGGAAGTGATATCCCGGAAGCGGTACCTGTTGGCGACGTGGCACCGGAGACCCAGGGAGCTGCCGGAGGAGCCCCCAAGCTGGTGGAGGTGACCGTCGGAGAGGCTGCTGCGACGACTGGAGGAGAGGGCGACGATGCACTGCCAGAACCCGCTCTGGAGGTAGTCGTCCGCTCGCCGGAGATCCAGGACGCGGAGCCAATTCGCTCGGCGCCAATGACCGAAGCCGCGACGAGTAGTCGTGGCGGGATCGAGTTGTTGGCGGATGAACTTGTCGACCGGCGACGGTGGCTCGGCACACGGAGGCGGTGCGCCGAGCCGAGCAATGGATGAAGGTGAGTAGTCAACACCCTTGAGTAGCTAATCCTTTAATGTTGAGTACCCATTTGTCATGTGTTGTGTGTTGCGGGACGTCGCGGAGAGGTCCGGGAGAAGTCCAACATGCTTCAAGGCTTCGGCGACGCAGTACTCCGGGCGGAAGCCTTGGAAGAGCAACTCGTGAAGTCCCGAAGCACGCTGCCGCGATGCGATCAAAGGCCGGACGCCACCTTCGCCAAGTATCACAATGACGTCCAAGAGATGCGGGCGAAGGGCGACGATCGGTGCGGAAGAACAAGTCTCTCCGCAACAAGAACGGAGGTACGCGAACGCCTTGTTGAGTACTTGTTGGTGGTAGCTTGAGGTAGTCTGACCCGCTGTGCCTTTGTTGATTGCAGAGCTTGAGACCAAGGTCGATCGGCCGAAGGCTTCATATCCGATCCGAAGAACCTCTTCTACCGAGAGCAGGAGGCCCGCCAGGTACTGGATTACGATTATAAGGAGCTTGCTTACGAGTGCGACAAGCACATGGAGCTCCGTATTGCATCAGATCGTGACCTCGTCAACTGCTACATATCCTTGTAGAAGCTGAACGAGGACTGCGAGATGCCGCGGGCTCAACCCAAGGAACTCGAGGAAGCCGCGCTCCCCATCGCGAGGCTACGGTGCCTCACCCCGGCGGTCCAAAGATAGCTCCCCCCGGTGGACCGGGCCGAAGGAAGCCCCGGCCGCTTGGCGGCCTACGTCAAGCACTTGGCGAAGTCGATCCCGAACCGTGTGCGGCCTTCATGAAGTCGTACTTCCCGAAGGCCCCCGTGGACGTAGTCGCCGGCGGACTAGCCGCCAAGCGCACGGACGAGCGATGCGGAGGCTGGCCCGGAGCGAGATGGCGCCCATTGTTGAACAAGTCGCCGAGAAGCTCAATCTCCAGTAGTCTTGTAATGTTAGCTCGTAGCAGTAGGTGTACATAAACAATTGTAATGAAATTGTTTAACTATGAATGAAAGAAACTTCCATGAATGAGTACTCGTTATCGCGATCTCTGAGTGCGGAGTCCCATCATAAAGGCATTGCGAGTAGTCGTACTCGCCAGTAGTCCCGTTGAGGGAAGTAGACAGTAACATAGTTGATAGAGAATCAACTTTATTGCGAAGAAGTACACCGGATGGCCGGGGCCGTTGTTGCGGAGTAGTCGCCGGGACCGGAGGCCGCTTACGGCTAAGTGGTTCTAGGGCGTAGAGCCGCTTACAACAATAGATCCGTAGTAGCCGTGTAGGTCGGATCCGAAGTACATGGTCTCTCAATAGACCGTAGCTAGAGTCCTTTGTCGCTCGTCGCGGCCCGGGATCCGTAGGTAGCCGCATGGGCCGGATCTGGAGAGGTGTAGTCCGAAGACTAGTGACCGGACCGGAGTCCGCTTACGGCGAAGTGGTCTTGATGTAGTCGTATAGACTTGAGCCCCCGGGGTAGTCGTATAGACTAGGCGTAGAACCAACGAGTTGGTCGACGTTCCATGAGTTGTTGATGTCTTCGCCTTCAAGCGTCGGGAGGCGGTAGGAGCCCGGTCCGGTCATCTTTGCAAGCGTGAAGGGACCTTCCCGGGGTGAGCCGAGCTTGTGTAGTCCTTCCGTGTTCTGGATGCGATGGAGGACAAGATCACCAACGTTGAAGGAGCGTTCCTTGACGTTGCGATCATGGTAGCGTCGGATACCCTCCGGTACCTTGCCGATTGGACGAGGGTGGCACGGCGAGCTTCTTCGAGTCCGTCGATGTCAACTCGTCTGTCGTATTTGGAGACGCCTTCGTCGTAGTGCTCCACCGCCGGTGAATCCCACATGACATCTGCGGGGAGGATTACTTCGGAGCCGTAGACCGGAAGTATGGAGATTGCCCCGTTGGCTTGGAGGGGCCGAGTACGTAGCCCCCGAGAGAGCATTGGGTAGTTCCTTGATCCACTTGCCTCCTTTGGTGTTGGCGGCGTCGTGTAGCCGCTTTTTGAGAGCGTCGAGCACCATCCCGTTTGCGCGCTCGACTTGTCCGTTGGACCGAGGATGGGCGGCGAGACGTATCGAACGTCGATCCCGCTTTGTTTTCGCAATACTCCCCGGAAGCGGTGGTTGTTGAAGTTGGAGCCCGGTGTCCGTGATGATGCGATGGGGTAGTCCGTAGCGATGTACTAGTTCCGGGAAGTCGAGTACTCTGTCGGCCTTGGGGCATGTGACCGGCTTGACCTCGATCCACTTGGTGAACTTGTCGATGGCCACTAGTACTGCTGTTGAATCCACCTAGCGCGGTTGGGAGTGGCCCAATCATGTCGAGACCCCGGCGGGCGAAAGGCCGGGTTGGTGGTATGGTGACTAGCTTGTAGGCCGGGACATGTTGTTGCTTGGCGAAGTATTGGCACCCTAGGCACCTTCTGACGAGTTCTTTGGCATCGCCCAGAGCTGTGGGCCAGTAGAAGGCTCGTCGGAAGGCCTTGCTGACCAGGGTGCGTGAGGATGCGTGGTTGCCGCGGACGCCTTTGTGGATCTCCTCCAAGATGTCTTTGCCTTCTTGTCTGGGAACACACTTCATGAGTACTCCTGAAGATGCGCCCCGCCTGTAGAGCTTGTCTCCGACGAGGACGTAGGACTTGGCACGGTGGATAAGGCGCTCGGCCAAGTTCTTGTCCGAGGGAACCTTCGCTCGGCCGAGGTAGTCGATGAAGGGCTGCCTTCGGTCCACGTCGATCATCATGACCTCTCGGCCGGCGGGGGATGCGGCGGGACGGTGGTCGGTGGCGCGGCTCGGGATGGATGGCGCGTGAAGCTCGTGGACGAAGACACCCGCCGGTACTTGAGCGCGAGTAGAACCAAGCTTCGACGGGACGTTCGCGCAACGTTGTTGTCGCGGACGACGTGGTGGAACTCGAGACCATATAACTTGTTCTCGAGCTTGCGGACTTCTAGGCGATGGCGTCCATGTTCTCCTTGTTGCGGTCCCGGGACTTGTTGACTTGGTTGATGACCCTTGCGGAGTCGCCGTAGACTAGTAGCCGCTTGATGCCCGGTGAAGACGCGAGGCGGAGCCCGTGTAGCGGGGGCTTCGTACTCGGCTTCATTGTTTGAGACCTTCCGAAGCTGCGGGACGTACTTGAGTTGTTCGCCCGTTGGAGAGATCAAGAGTACCCCCGCACTGCGCTCTCGAGGTTGAGTGAGCCGTCGAAGTACATCACCCGGTGCTCTAGTCGCTTGGTTGGAGTAGGTAGTTGATTCTCTCGCCACTCCACCATGAAGTCGACTAGTGCCTCGCGACTTGATGGTCGTGCGTGGCTTGAAGTCGATGTTGAGGGCGGCGAGTTCGACTTGCCCACTTGGAGATTCTTCCGGTAGCATCTTGGTTTCGCGGGATGTTGCCGAGAGGGTAGTCGGTGACGACGGAGATCGAGTGCTGCCTGGAAGTAGTGTCGTAGCTTCCGCGAGGTGATGAGTACGGCGTACGAAGCTTCTCGTACGGTCGGTAGCGTGCCTTGGACTCGACAAGACCTCGCCGACGAATTGGACCGGGCGGCCGGACCGGATAGGAGTGGCCGTCTTCCTGCCGCTTGACGATGATGGCAGTACTGACCACATGAGTAGTCGCAGCGAGGTAGAGCAGTAGCTGCTCGCCTTTGCGAGGAGCCGTGAGGATTGGCGGCTTCGATAGGAAGTCCTTGAGCTGGGCAAGGGCTTGGTCCGCCTCTGTGGTCCACACGAACTTCTCTTGGTGCTTGAGTAATTTGAAGAAGGGGAGCCCCCGTTCTCCAAGCTTCGAGATAAATCTGTTCAAGGCCGCCATGCACCCGGTCAGCTTCTGGACGTCTTTGATGCACGTGGGAGCTTTCATGCTGGTGATGGCGGAGATCTTCTCGGGGTTGGCTTCGATGCCGCGATGGCCGATGATGAAGCCGATTAGTTTGCTCGATGGTACGCCGAAGGCGCACTTGTTCGGGTTGAGCTTCCGGCGGTACTCGCGCGGGGATGCGAAAGTCTCCTCAAGGTCGTCGATGAGCGTCTTGGAGTTTTTGGTCTTGACGACCACGTCATACATGTAGGCTTCAACGTTCTTGTTGAGTTGCCTCTTGAAGCAGGCCTGGATAGCTCGTTGGTATGTAGCGCCGGTGTTCTTCAACCCGAAGGACATGGTCGTGTAGCAGTACGCGCCAAACGGGGTGATGAACACGGTCTTCTCCTGGTCTTCTTCCTTGATCGCGATCTGGTGGTACTCGGAGTAGCGATCGAGGAAGCGAGAAGCGGTCGCGGCCCGCCGTGGAGTCGATGACTTGATTAATCCGCGGCAACCCGAAGGGGTCCTTGGGGCGGTGCTTGTTGAGGTCGGTGTAGTCGACACACATCCTCCACTCGTTCGAGTTCTTCTTGCGGACGAGGACGGGGGTTGGCGATCCACTCAAGATGGAATACTTCTCCGATGAAGCCGGTACGCGAGTAGTTTGGCGAGTTCCTTCTTGATGGCGTCCGTCCGTCGTCGGCGAAAGGGCGGAGGTGTTGTCGCTTGGGGTAGCATTAGGATCAACGTTGAGGGAATGCTCGATCAACTCCCTAGGCACCCCCGGCATGTCCGTTGGCTTCCACATGAAGATGTCACGGTTAGCCGGAGGAAGTTGATGAGCGCGTCTTCCTATTTGGGGTCGAGGCCGGCCCCGATGGTGGTGGTCTTCTTGCTTGTCGCTTGTCCCGAGGTCGATTGTCTTGACCGGAACCTCCTCGGATGGGCGAGGGCTTGTTAGCTTTGTCCGACTTCTCTCGGGATGTTGAGTTCACTTGGGGCAAGCTTCTTCGACGCAGCGTAGATCTCCATCATAGCGTTGGGTACTAGATTCGTGGGGGCGATCTCCACGGCTTCCGTGTCACGGTCGTGCGAGATCTTCAAGTCCCCTTGCGGTGAGAGTACACTGCTTGGACTTGGCATCTTGAGTACCAAGTAGGTGTAGTGGGGTACCACCATGAACTTGGCGATAGCCGATCCGAGGATGGCATGGTAGGAAGTCTCGAACTCCGCGACTTCGAACTTTATGTACTTGGTACGGTAGTTGTCCCGAGATTCCCCAAAGGTAGCGGCGGGACCACCGAACCCGGTCGGATAGCCGCGTTGCGGGGACGATGCCGTAGAAGGGCGAGGTGCTCTTGGTGAGCATGTGGGTGATGTCGAGCTTCATCTTCTCCGGGGTCTTGGCGAAAAGGACGTTGAGCCCGCTTCCACCGTTGATGAGGACCTTGTTAAGCTTGGAGCCCGCGACCACCGGCTTCAAGACTAGTGGGAACCGTCTCGGTTCGGAGAAGCTTGTCCATTGCTCCGCGCGGGAGAAGGTAACGGGTACCTCCAACCACCCGAGAGGGGTCGGGACCGCTAGTTCAATGCTCATGACTTCTCGACGGGTAGCCTTTTGTTCCCGTCTGCTGGGTAGTCCACCGAAGAGGACGTTGACCATCTTGTCGGGTTCTTGGAAGTAGTCATTGCCTTCATCGTTCTTCTTCTTGCCTTTCTTGTCATGAGGGTGCGGTGGCTCTGGAGTACTCTTGAGTGCTCGCCTGAGTTGGTAGCACTTTGCTCGGTGGTGTGGTTGCCGTCCAGATGCCACGGGCACTTCTCTTTCAACAAGTCTTTGAAGCCGCCGGAGGTCTTCTTCGAGTTCTCCTTCGCGGGCGGCGGCTGGATAGCCGCGACGGTGTTGTACGGCTTGCGCTTGCGGTTGGGACCCGAGTAGTTGTTATTGTTGCGGCCGCCTTGGTTCCCATTGTTGCTTCTTGCCGCCGCCCGTGTTCCGTTTGCTCTTGCCACGGATGGCATCGTACTTGGCGTTGGCTTTGTATTCTTCGTCCGCCCGGGACGTGATCATGTCCTTGAGATGGGGGATGGACTTGGGGTGGCGACGACCGAAGTCTTCGAAGGTGCGACGGTGGTAGAGACCGTCTTGGAAGAGGTCGATGACCTCCTTGTCGGTGACGTCGACTACAGTGGCGCGCTTGTCGAAAAAGCACCGCATGTACTTGCGAAGGGTCTCGCCTTGTTCTTGCTTCACCGTAGCCAGGTCCATGCGAGTACCCGATCGGCCCATAGCGCCCCGCAAAGTTGTTGGTGAGCTGCTCCTTCGGTGGTCCCACTTGTCGATCGAGTGCTTGTCCAGCGACTCGAGCCATGTGAGCGGGGCTTGGTCCAGGCAGAAGGGGAAGTAGAGGCACTTGGTGTCGTTGTTGCCGCCGGCATTCTCGATGGAGAGGGCGTAGCATCCGAGCCACCGGATGGGATCTGCTTCGCGTCGTACTTGGTGATTCCCGAGAGGTTTGAACTTGTCCGGGAGGAGTAAGTTGCGAAGCGAGGAGAGAGAGGCGGGGAATCCGTCGTTGTCACCGCGATGGCGGACTTCTTCCGCCGCGAGTTTTCGATTTTCTGGCGAGCGTCGTAGCCGCCTTGTGAGGCTCGGAGGCGTGGTCGTTCACGTGGCCTCGGCCGCCGCGATCGCCTCCACCACCGGTCGTCTGTTGGCCCCATGGTTGGAGCTTCCACCATCGCCGCCTCCGCCGCCAGGGTCGCGGTGGGGGATGATCTCACGATCGTCGGCGGCGGCTGCGGTGCTATTGCCAGCTTGAGAGGGTCCGCCGGCGTTTGCACGAGTATGGTTGGGCTGGGCTGGCAGCTCGGCTCGAGTACAGTTACGGCCGAGGTCCGCGCTGCGACTTGTTGCTCGTTGTCGCGGTTCTGGCGGGGAGCGGGCGGGTGACCTCTGTTGTCGACTCGCATGAAGTAAGCGTCTTCGCAAGCTTGGCGATGACTTCTCCGCACGTATCCCCCGAGCACGGCGTGCGATCGGCCGTGATCGACATGAGGCATTGCTCGGGGTGGGGTGTACCCCTGCTCTCGACTTGCTCGAGGGCTTCGCGAGGTTGCGGATGGGGAGGTTGTATCGCGGACGCCGGCACCGTTCATTCCGCTTTCTCGTTACACTCACGTCGAGCGTCCCCGTTGGCGTTGGTCTCATCCGCGGGTGCTTCGGCGGACGGCTCGTACGCGGAGATGTCTTCAAGGTACCGGTCGTGTGCCCCCGATGTTCCCCGGCGTGTCGGCGGCGGCCATGAAGACTTGGCGATCGGGGTTGCCAAGACCGGAGTCGAGCTCGCCACCTCGGTTGGAGAGTACTCCTCGGTTCGAGTGAGTGGCATTCCCTCCTAGAAGGGGAGCGAGTCGAGGTAGGCGACGTAGCGTGAGTTCCCGTCTATCGGTCGACGGGCTTACGGTCGGCCGGTGACGAATGCGCCGCCGGGTGTGGATGTTATAACCAGCCCGAAGCCGGCCACGATAAGGGTTGCTTAGTAGAGATGTCCTCGGACTCGGGATCCTCATGGTCCGACCCGAAGTCGAACTCGTACGCGAGTCCGAGTAGAAGCCGAAGAGGGGGTTGGAGTCCGAGGCGTGGGCGGGAGCGGTGTCGGAGTCCGAGTTGTACTCGGTACGGGCTCCTTGCCGGCCCGACGTGGAGGGTGAGCCTCCGTGCGGGTCCTGGCGACGTTGCGGGGGCCACACGTGGAGCGCTCGCGGGGGTGGGGAATCCGCATGCGATGGCCGAGTAGCCGGCTCGCATAAGGTGGCCCACGGGGACGTCGAGTTCGAGTTGGAGGCGGATCCAAGCTCGAAGTCGGCGTGCGGGTCAAAAAGCGAAATTTCGCCGAACTTGCCGGCGAGTTCGCCCGTGACAACTTCGGGAAGCGTCACAAAGCCGGTCTCGGGTTGGGCGGCATGGTGAGGCGGCATTGGAAAGATCCGGCACCGTCGGCGGTGCGGACCCGGGCGCCCAAGATGAAGGTGTCGCCACGGTTGAAGGCGACGGTTGGCTTGATGTAGACGGGAGCCGTCGAGTTCGCCATGTGATCTCGGGTGAGAGCCCCTACCGGTGCGCCGGTGTCGGTGTTTTAGACTGGCAACCTACTAAGGGGAGTACCCGAAGTAGATGAATGTGGCCTCGCCGAGATCGGTAACTCGAAGGAAGAGACACGTGGCGCACAATCTAGACGAGGTTCGGGCCGCGAGGTGCGTAATACACTACGTCTCGTATGCTTTGCGTAGCTCCGGATTGATTGGGTACGATTACAAGATGATGCAATCTTACGCCGTGAGATGAGATGAGAGAGGAGGGGTCCCTGCCTCGTCTTATATAGTCCGAGAGGCAGGGTTACAAGCCGGTTCAGGGAGAGAGTACTAGTCGAGTACATCTAGGAGTCCTCTATACAGTCTGGGACATGTACAGCTTCCTATCCGAGTACTTCTCCTCTGTAGTCCTTGTGCTTCACGCCATCAGGTGCCGTGCAGCGCAAGTCGGGTAGTCCCAGGGGCCCACTGAGTAATCGGTCCTGGTACCCACCGAGGTAGTGGGCCCAGGGAGGTCCGTACGACACGGATTCTTCAAAGCATGCATTTCACGGGTAGAGCAATACGTAGGAATTGGTTCTTTCAACTTAGCCTCAAGAGAAACAATGTAAGCATGCATCTCATCAATTTTACCATGCAAGATAGGGCAAGAAGTGCAAGAACCTAGCAAACTAGGTCTAGACTTAAGCTCGGCCACTTCAACCCTAAGCACATCTAGTTCCTCACACTTGGAGGCATGCTTTTCCTTAAACAAGGAAAGATCAACAAGGAAAATAGGACAATCGAGCACATTCAACTTCATCGAAACAATAGGTGAAGCTTTCGGAGAGTCGGTTTCAAGCTCATCATCCAAATTTTGTTTTCCTAACTCGGCCACTCTAGTCCTAGCATCCTCAAGCGAAGCCCTAAGCTCTTTCCTCATTTTCTTGGCCTCTCTAAGCATGTCATCACGATTATCAAGCAACAAGCCAAGCCGTTCATTCTTCGACGCAAGAAGGGAAATTCATCACGCACCTCGTCCTCGGAGGTAGAGTCCGAGTCTCTCTGTGTGCTCTTCTTGCTGCTTGGAGCTCGGCGCCTTGGTGCGAGAAGCCGTCTACGGTGAAGCGGCTCTACCCGCTCGGGTTCTTGGACGACTTCCTTCTCTTGCGACAATCACCTTCGTCTTCACCGCCGCTTGAGCTCGAGGTGGAGTACGCGGAACTCGAGTCGACATCGCTCGCTCCAACCATCGCTCGGGCCTTGCCTCGGCTCTCCTTCTTCCTCGATCGTTGCTCGTCCTTGTGCTTGATCTTGTGCTTGCTCTTGTGGTCACGCCTCGACCGGTACTTGCCATGCGTCCTTGACTTGTGCTTGTAGCCGTCCTTGTTCTCGACCTTCTCCGAGCGGTCGGCGACGAAGTGTCCCGACTTGCCGCACTAGAAGCATGTCCTCGTGTTCCTCCTCATGTTCACGCGGTTCTCGTGCGGCCTCTCGAATCTCCTCGTCGGCAACACCGGCTCGTCCTCTACAAGAACGTCGAACTCCTCATCCGGCATAGATATCAATGAGGACAAAGAGAACATCCTGGTGGATGGGTTAGGGTTAGCCTTTCCTTTCGAATCACCGAAGAGGGCGAGACTATGAGAGTCGGTCGGCCCCTCGATCTTGGGCTGTCATGCCCCTATCCACCTTAGCCGACTTGAGCTTTCGGAACAACTCGTTCACGGTCGAGTGTCATACTTCTCGACTCGACAATGGCCTCGAACGTCCGCCCCAAACCGTATGATCCGGCGAGTGTAAGAGCTTGACGGCCCTATCATGATCATCATACGGGAGCACGTCCACAATGGCCCTCATGTTGTTCACCACAACCGTGAACCTTTGAAATAAGGCATCGATGGACTCACCGAGGAGATGAGTGAAGTTATCGTACTCTCTCCGGTAGGTCCCATATATCCGAGCCCGAACCCGGGCATTCCCAACATGAGCTTCCTTAAACACCGACCAGATTCTACAAGCCAAGTGCTTGGTGTGCACTCGATTGAATTCGGTGACACAAAGCACAAAATAGGTAGTCGACCGCCTTGTTGTTGGCGTCAAACATGTCCCTCGATCTTGGAGAATTGAAGTTCATCGAGTGGACATAGCCTTGTGTCCACCGTGACATCCCAAAGGATCGACCCTTTCCGCGAGAGGAACTTGCCATCCGCTTACTCCACATCCGGTAGTTCTTGCCATCAAAGTGTTGAGGACCCGAACCCCGTTCTCGGTACGCCATCCTTGGATCTTAGACGGTTAGAGTCAATCAAGACCCGTAACCGGCTCGATACCACTTGAAGGACCGATATGGCGAACTAGAGAGGGGGGGAGTGAATGGGAGCCGATAAAAATTCTTCTCGAAGGAGATGGAAACTCCAATAAGACGAACACGGCTTCCAACACACGTCTCCGACTCACTACCGAAGTTGGCTAAGTCCACACAGCCACCGGAGTGCTACCGAACCTAGGCACCAACTCCCAACTTCACGGACCCGAGAACGTAGCGGAACACAAAACTCGAGTCCACGACCTACACCGGTCAGGCCGGTGAGCACCACCAGTCAGACCGGTCCCTGCTGGTGAAACATGGCGACTTCCACAAAACAACTCTACACCGGTCGGGCCGGTGCAATACACCAGTCGGACCGGTCTCGGCCCGAAAAGCCCCAAAACACCAAACGGGCCCTACCGAGCTCCAAACTAAACCAAACTCGAAACGGCGGCAACACGGAACAACGGCGAACACACCCAAACGTTCACCCAAAAAAAACCCAACAAGGGTTGCACCGGTCGAGCCGGTGAGAGGCACCGGTCGGACCGGCGTGTGACTGGGCTTCTCGGGATGAACGACACCCGTGGGTCAACACCTCCAAATCCAAGCCTCGATCTCTCGAATCACTCCACGAGACTTGAGCAAGACTTTGAGGATAGTAGGAACACCTCATGGGCAGTCCATAGCCAAGTTTATGTCCACCAAAACTTGCCAAATCAAGAGGAATCGAAGAAATCCCGCCATGAACACCTCTAACCCTAAAACACCCAAAACCCCCAAATCGAGCCCCTTAACTCACGAATTTGGGAGGGGAATCCAAGGCAAAAGAACCACGAAGGGTTCCCACAAATTTCCGCCATCAAATTTCCAAGAGCAAGGTCCCGAAAACACACAAAGAAAACCACCAAGAGAAGGCTGCGAAAATCACCACCAAGAACAACCGGGAACAACACAACAAAGCCTTGAGGAACCATGCCGAATCATCTATGCATGCCAAAGAGGTTCATACAAGGTCTATCTTGCCGCTCGATCATCCAACCCTCTCACAAAATCTCACGATGAAGCTCTCAAGCTAGTCATATGGAAATCCTAAGAAAATGGGAAGGGAAATATAGGAAAGCAAATGAACTAGGGTTCCATGAGATGGCGCCATCCTCTCACCACTTGGGTTAGAGCCACTCCAAGAGTCTCTTTAAATATCACTAGCTAAATTACTGATTTGGCTAGTATGTAAAATGAAATAACTAGTAAAAAGTTGATGAGATCCAACGGACTAGCTAAAATCAACTCTACATATGCTCCACCGCTAGTGGGTTCCGCCTGCCATACTCATGTACAAGGGGATAGCTAGCGGGATTGGCTAGCCAAAGATGGCTAGCCAAGCCCCCGGTTTAGCTAGTGGAGGATAGCTATGACAAGTTTAGCTAGTCTGTTGGATTGAGTTTTTAGACAAATTTTCTATTTTTTAGCTAGTTAAGCCAAGATAGCTAGTCTCTTGGAGTTGCTCTTATATGGAGGCAAGCCTAAAGTCTAAAATACCCTTACTTAATGACTAGGATACAAGCCCCTCAAGGGTGGTTTTGGAAGTCTTCGATTTTCTCCATCGGATGGATGCCCGGTGACCGCACCCTGCTTAGCCTCGATGCAAGCCATGCGATCCCGACGCGTGTCCTCCGCTTCGAAGTCTCCGGACTGCGTCGTCGCACACCGGTCGATCGGTGCTCCTCACCGGTCAGACCGGTACCCACCGGTCAGACCGGTCAGACCCACCGGTCGGGCCGTGCAGTGCTGCTTTGCACCTCCGTCTTCGGTTGTTCGGTCTTGGATTTGTGGGTCAACCAAGGAACCCGGTGGTTTTACGGTGAACCCCTTGGAAACCCCGCGAACTCGGTGTAGCCTCCGCCAATCGCCACTCATGACTCGGCTCCCACGTAGTCCCGGCTCGACCTTGGTTTTCGGGCTCAACCCGAAACCGTCCATGACTTCATCGTCTTGTTCATGCCACCATGCGGCCCGCACTTGACCCCCGCCGGCCACCGGGTCCCTCGAATGAAGCCTACTTGTCTTCTCCACACTTGGAGGCCTCACCGCGACGACGTTTCGCGCTTGTTCTTCACCCGCACCAACACCGGTCGAGCCGCAACCCTGCACCCGCAATACTTAGCCAAGAATCGGCCCACACAACATTGTCAATCACTCATCACACCAGCAAGCTACCATCCACCGGTCCTCGAACCACACATGGTCCTCAACGTGGAGACCCCCTTCCTTGGTGGAGAAGCTCCTTAGTGGAGGCGGCATCAAAGTGACCAAGGGAGCTTGGCAAGTGCCTAAGTGGCTAGCCTTTGTGGCGAGTCAAATTCACTAGGTGGACCCACACCTAGTGAATTTGTAGTCTCATGTATTTGTGCATCTAGTCTATTATACCATGCTAGTGTGTCTTTCTTATCATGTAATTGCTTCAAGTGAATTTTTATGTGCCCCTCTAGATATTAGGTTGATACCTTCACATAAACTCGACTTAGTGTCGTGTGAATGTCTCTTGAGTAGGATATGAACTAAATATAGTAAAGTGGTGTTTTACTTGATGAGGATGCATTTATTTTGTGGCTTAGGATAATTTTTTTTTGAAAAATCCAACTAGCATGTGTAGGAGGTGTGCTTAACTTAAAACATTTGGTTCTTGGTCCTTGTGACCCTATTGACCCACATGTGACTATAGTTCCCCTTGATTGTTTGATGGCTAGTCACAAGTGATATTTTTCTCAAGTCCATATCATATGTCTACATCCATATCTTGATCCCACTCTTTCTCTCTCTCAATCTTGGAAGAATCGGGAATGTGAATTAATTTGGATTATATTATATTCTTCTAAGATTTGTGAAATTTGGATCAAAATCATCTTTCTATCTTTTATCCAAATATTTGGTGAAGTTCAATGGTCAAAATCTCTAAAGCTGAAAAAGTGGTTCCTAGAACTTCCAACCCTAGGACGGAACTACCAATATGAGTTCTCTTTCATAATTATGGAAAATCATCGGAACTTCCGGTCCCACCTCGGAACTACCGATAAAGCCTTTCTATTTGAATTTTTTGGGGAGGCTCGCGGTTTGACCGGCCCACAAGGTTTTCTTCTTTTAACACCTAAAATAGTTCCATAGCTCAAAATGCATCAAAGAGAGATGGATGGCTTCGCCTCCACCCGATGGCAGAGTCCAGCCCGCCGGACGCGCGCAACGATGGCTCGGGATCACCGACGAGGACCGGCGCACCGACGTCAAGGCCGGACACTTCACCGAGATCCTCACAAACACCGGGCTCCCCAACCTCAAGACCATCACCACGGCCCAACCTTGAAGGTACGAGGGGGGTGGGCGTCGACAAAGAGCTTTCGAATGGTAGCATTGTGTGGGAATCAAAGCCATGGATTCGTCCTAGCGATCAAGTGCAAAGAATTTCACATCAATCAAAAAGTACGTGCAGAAATTGTTCGTGAGAATCGAGCGAGAAGAGACACATGGGGCGCGGCCGAGGAAATTGGGTTGGGAATTTGAAGAGGAACGCGAAAGGACCGCACGAGACATCAAGCGCGGCCTATTTTCGAGAAATCGACAAATGAGGGGGTAACAATTACTTAGCAAGGGGAGCATGGAGGGGAAGAAGCTAAGAACTGCTCAAATCGGAGATTAATGGCGGACGATGGCTGCAAACAATAGGCAACCAATTCAAGGAGAGGAATCACAATGCCATGGGAGACCCGAAAAGGACCGAAACCCGGGGGACGAGCCTTGCACAACCGAATTTGGGGGAGAAAGGCGGGATCCGCGACAAATCAACGAGGACAACATTAGGGGAGAGATTACTCAAATTGATGCGAAGGCGGGGGGGAGCAGATTTGGGCGTTCGATCGACAAGGTGTTCAACCATTCATGGAGGCCCGAACCGGCGGAAAGATGGATATGGGTATCCAAACCCATGGTGCGGGGGGTCGCGGAATATCCGGCCCGGTCCGGACGAGATTAAAAGATTTGGATGGAAGGCACGCAAACTAGTTAGGGTTCGGCCGGCGCCGCCACTCACGGATACCTTCGGCCGAGAGGGTGAGATCGGGAGATATGTCAAGAGGGGAGGATGAGAGAGGAGGCCCCAAAAGAAGATTCATTGAAGATCACCAAGGAGGAAGGGGATTCGCGGACGGCTCGGGGTGGCGGTGCCGGAAGATGAGTTTCACCGGGAGCAATAGGCGAGGGATCGAGCTATGAGAGGAGATGGGCGTTTGCAATACGGGGGGCCGAAGAACAACGAGAGGAGATGAGGCTTATGACGAGCGGGCGGATGTATGAACAAAGGGCGATGAACTACAACGGACGGAAGCCGATTTTTAGAGGAATCGCATGGAGCAAAGCCAAAGCAGCTCATATCAAAAGATGCAAGATCGGTTTGGGGGGGATGGTAGGGAAAATTCCAATCGGGACGGGGAGAATGCAAGACCGGAGAAGGACGGGATGGAGGGGTGAAATCTAATTCTCGACAAAGGGAAGGCCGTGATCCGTTTTTGGTGCGGGGAGGAGGGACATCACCAAGCCGATTGCACAAACCCACCCTTCGTTTCGGATGCAAGGAATCGAGCCATCTTGCTGCAAAGTGCCCGAGCAACAAAGGGGTTTCGATGCTCATGCGTGGCTTCGCTTTTCTTGGTCAAGGTTCTTGGTCATATACGGTAAATGGAAGTGGGAGGTGAGGATGGTGGGCGATAGAGAGTACATTGCAATATTCCCCAACAAACAAATCTTGGAGACCTTCTCCGGATCCGGTGGCTTTGAATTGGCCCTTCACAAGATTGTGATAAGCGTGTCGCCAACAAATATTAACCCGGTAGTCTCCTCTAAACTACAAGAGGGGTGGGTGATAATGTATAATGTCTCCGATGAAGCAAAGAGCATGGATGCGACGACCGCTATTGCGGGGGTTGGCGGGGAGAAGTGGTGGTGGGCGATGAGGTATCACCGATTAAAGTGGGCCCGGTCGAGTGAAGATCGGGGAGAGAGACATTGAAAAAGTGAGAGGTTTTGTGGAAGTCTTTATAGAGGGGGAATGGGTTTGTAAGGAATCGGATGCTCGTAGCCTAATAGGGGGAGGGGGTGAATTAGGCAATCTTAAAAACCTTAACCTATGGCTTCGCTATTTTTTACAAAAAGGTAAACTAGAACATACTATCTATATGTGCAACTAGGGTTGTTCTAGTGTGAAACTCCCATCCCAAAACAAGGTTTGCAACCTATAGCCATTCCTAGCGTGATACTACTGCGGGAAAGTAAAGGCAAGCAAAAATTGCAAAAGAGTAAATGCTGAAACGTAAAGGGGATGAGAGGAAGCAAACTCTTGACACGCGATTTATCCCGTGCTATCGGTAGGCACTAAGCCACCCCTAGTCCACGTTGTTGAAGCACTCACACAAGAGTATTGCTTCCCGGTCACCAAGTCTCTCCCAAGAGCACCACTTGACTCGCCACAAAGGCTAGCCACTTAGGCACTTGCCAAGCTCCCTTGGTCACCTTGATTCCGCCTCCACTAAGGAGCTTCTTGTAATGCACCAATTATTAAAGTCCATCTTCCATAGAGTTAATAATGTGACGGTGCGGCCGCTCTTGACCGTGAGCACGGCTAACTAGTCAGTTTTACACTCTGCAGAGGTTGTACACTTTCACCACAAGTCACGTAAAAACTCAAAGAGTTTTGGACCCAACCATGCTGTGCAAAAGTAGGCACAATACCACACTACCGAGGTGTGGTTGCATAGGGACGTACGAGGCCTTTACGAAGATCCTCCAATGAGCAACAACCCACTAGGTTTCGGGACGAAGCGAGCATAAAGTCCCCTAGTAGGTACTATGTCTTAGAAAAGCCCAACTCCCTACTAGAGCGAGTCTATGCTCCGTCAACGCCTCCCAATTTGTCCAATTCGGGTAAAGTTGCTACAACACTAAAGTCTCTAGTTATTCGGCCAAGGCGCAGCCATGTGCCTTGTGGTTGTACAATTTTCTTGGGTGGTTCTCCATGTTCCGCTTAAATAAGCATAGTGTTCCTATATGACATGAATAGCATAAAATAAATCAAGATTAAAAGTTTGTTCCATTAAACCGGCCGAAGTATGCGCTAGCAAAACTACCCAAAATAAAGATAATACCCGTTTGATCAAGGACTAAGGAAACAACACTAGTCACACCTTAGCATAGGTCCCATCACATTAATGCAAGCAAAAGTAAATAACGGTGTAATTAAAATGCATATTGTAATAGGACAAGAGGAAATGCGGCAAGGACTTGCCTTCAACCCAAGCGTCTTTCTTTGCTCAAAACCTTCTTGATCATCAATGGTAGTGTACTTGCACGAATTGATCGTTCACTACGCCCCACACAAGGACATACAAGCATAAAATAAAAGTAATTAAGAAATAGAACTCCATTCATAGCAAATAGAAACAAAAATGACGAGAAAACTAATCTACTCACTAGGACAATCGTATGGACATAAAGAACGCTAAAAACGGACCTAAAACGAAGAAGATACGACCCATAGAAGATCAAGGACCTATACGTAATAGGTTTGAACTTGGACCTATCCGTAAAGAAACTTGAACTGTGGAAGGACCGGCTTGTGAAATCTAAAAGCGCGAGGGCTTTATTGAAAAGCTGCAAGGCTTGGCTCGGTTGATCGGTATAGGTCCGAGTTGACCCGAGATTGGATCCGATCTAGTCCATTGGATCCCGATCGACGGTCCGGGATGCATGCAAGCAACCGGCGGCGGCGGCCGGCGGCTAAGCACGGCGGTGAACGGCGGCGAGCGAGCGGCGCACTCGCCGACGCGACTCGATCTCGAGCTAGGGTGCTCGGACGGCGACGGGAAGTAGCCGGGGAGAACGAGGGAACGACGACGAGAACATCTAGGGCAACCGGAAGGCGAGACGGTGTACGACGACGACGGTGAGCACCGGTCGGCGGCGGAACTTCAACTGTGGCGAGGTCACTATGGCGACGCGAGGCACAACGATGCCAACAAACGACATCGAAGGATCCTCACTACCACGCGTAGGTCCTAGACAACTTTACGACGGCGGAGATGCGACGGCGACGCAAATCGAAAACGACGGCCGAGCTAGGGTTTCGGCGGGCGCGCGCGAGGCTCAAAGGCGGCGACGTGGCTAGGTAAAAACGGAGCATGAGCGCGGCGCAACATCCTTTATAGGCATGTGGTGGCTTGGCGTGCGGGCCATGTGATGAAGGTGGCGCGGAGGCGGACTCGGGCGGCGCGCGGTGGAGTCCCGGTTGGGGACGACGCGGGGTAGGGGATGACATGCGGACCCCACACATCGACAGCGAGGGCGGCGGCGCGCACACGAAGTGGGCCGGCCGGGCCGTATGCGGTGCGGGGCCGCGACCTGCGTGGATGAGCGGGCCGAGCAAAAAAGAGGGGGCAACGCCGGACACGTGTACGGGTTGAGCGGCGCGGTCGGGTTTGGCCGAGCGGTTAGCGAGCGGCGGCGCGTAAGAGTCGGGGGGTGGCTTTAGGACTTCTTCTACTTGGGCTGAAAACAAAAACATGCCGGAAAGGGTAGAAGGGACTAGGGAAAGGTTTTATAAGCTTTTGGATTTTGAAAACCACTTCAAACTCTTGAATTCAAATCCAAATTTGAATTCAACCAAACAAAAATAATGCTCCAGCATTTATGCAACATTAAACTCCTACGATTAATTTAGTTTATTTTGAAAATGTTTAAATGCCTAAAAGGAATTAAAGAAAACCTTATAGTCCTTAAGAACAAATTAAAAGTTGGTAAGAAATTTTAATAAAATTTAAATTTTTGAATATTAGGGTGTTACAAGCAACCTCAAATGGGTGCGTGCGGGGGGTATAAATAGCTCAAGGCGTCCAATGAGCCAACGGCTAACGTCCACTAAAAAGTATAGCGTCGGATGAGGCGATGCTAGCTTTTCGGGGTCATTAGTTCATACGGTGCCCCATCCATGTCACATAGCTGTTGTGATCTTCTTACACAATTGTTCCAATGCTTGCACCATTGCTGCTTGCTCCGATCGTCGGTTCATCCGGTGTTGAAGACTTCGCGGCCAAAACCTTTACGTAGCTTCTTGACGGCCATCGGATGAACCGATGCATCCGCCGTTAGTTCATCCGGTGCTTAAGCACATGCAACTTTGCTACTCTCTATCTTGATTTCTTGACTCATCGGATAGACCAACGGCTCCTTCCAATGGACTGTCGGTTCGTCCGGTCTTGAAGACACTGCGACCAAACCCTTCGTCTTGCGCTAGTGAACCACCCGATAGGCCGACGGTGCCCACCAATGGACCATCGGTTCATCCGATGCCTTCATCTTCACTTTGCTTCACCTTTGGCATTCATCAATAGGCTCGTTGGTTCATCCGGTGCTCAAGACAACGTGAGCAAACCCTTCGTCTTGCGCTAGTGAACCACCCGATAGACCGACAGTGCCCACCAATGGACCATCGGTTCATCCGATGCCTTCATCTTCGTTGCTTCACCTCGGCATTCATCGGCGCATCTAGGAGATTGTCACACCCGAAATTTCCAATTTCGGGATGTGAATAAAGAGAATAATTAAATAACGATTTTCTCATAATTTTAAAACTTTTCCAACATTTATTTTTTCTCCGGAGGAAATATAGTATAGGAAAATCCCTTGTTGATTTTTTGAATCAAATAAAAGTTGTGAGTGTTGCATTTATGCCAATGCTTCTTGGTGCTTCTTGAGTGCAAAAGGTTTCAAAAATGCGTTTAGGTGCTTTGTCCAAATCCTTCCGAGAATTTTCCCGACTTTATTGGAATTTATTCTCATTTGCCCCGAGCTTATTCTATTTATTAGAAGGCTCTAAAATCATTTTCATGAGCTCCGAATATTTTATTTGGATTGTTCATGCTTCAATCTATCTCTATCTCCGGAAATTTTTAGAATTTTACGAGCATTTTTCATGCTTTGAAAACATATTCGGAATTTGATTACGCACTAAAAATGATTTCGGAAATTAAAAAAAACTATCCTATCCTATCTAGTCGGGCCGAGCCCGAAGGCACGACCCGCATCTCGGCCGACCCGGCCGGCGGGCTCGCCGAAGCCCATCCGGGCCCCGGCGGAGCCCGACCGGCCACGAGAGGTCGTGGCCTCCATGGCATGGGCGCCGCCACCGGCCTTGGCTTCCCGCATGAAGCCGGCTGCGTTTTCCGTGCCCTTTAAAGGCCGAGGCCGAGCCCCGCACGCGCCCCCCGTTTCTTCCGCCGCCACCGGTGCCTCGCCTTTGCGGCGTCCCGTCGTGCGGCGCGCTACCCGCCGTCCGCGGAGCTCACCGCCACGGTGCGCCTTGCTCGATTGGCCACGTTAGAGCACCAACGGAGCAAGCCACCGCCACCGGGGGACACGCGACGATGCGCCGCTTACGGTAAGCACGGTCTCGACGCCGGAGGTCCGCCGAGCACCCCAACCCACGGAGATCCGAGCCAACCGCCATCTCCTCCGCCGCCCTCGTCGATTTCGGCCACCCCCGTTCGTCCTCCACGTCGGTGAGCACATCATTGAGTTCTCCTCGACCTCCTCTTCTTATTCCTAGCCTTACCGAGCCCGAAGCCGCCGGAGCTCCCGTGATTTGGCCGGTGCCCGTGCCCTCGTCCGCCGGCCGGAGGTAGGAAATGAAGTTGTGGCGATTATGCGGTTAGGCCCCTATGCAATCTCGAAATTCATATGTTATCTTATGTGTCTTGCAAGTTCTCGCATAACCCCATAGATCTTTAGATTTTTTGCAACCAGATCCATCCCAAGCCCTTTTATAGATCTAACCCTGCAGTTTATTCTTTTCGCGAGCACTTGTTCATTATGTCTTGGAGATCTTCTCTTGCTAACCCCCGAGATTTATAGTTAATCACTACTAGGTCCCTACATCTTGTTTTCTCCATATCTTTATGTTTTAGCTCTGTTTTAATTCAGTCCAATTGCGTTAGGTTCGTAATGAAATAAAGTGCACGTTAGTGTTGTGTTCATATCATGTTTGTTTTCTGAAAATTAATTTGGTATTAATTTTGCTAATGCCTTATTAAACATGCTTTTCTAAAGAAAAACAATATAGTGTTGTACACCGTTTTTTATTAAAATTAATTTGAGTAATGTTTATTTTACATGTTTTCTTGAATAAAAGTTAATTAGATATTTATCTCCGGTTTTTGGAAAACAAAATGTTAATTTGCTTAATCATTAATTAACTTTTCTAATTAAAAGTTGATAGGCTTTTACACCGGCTTTTATTAACAAAAGTTAAGCTGAATTAATGCTAATGCCATGATGTTTTTAATAATAATATGATCTACTCGAATTACAAAGTTTCGTTTAGATTGTTCCTATAGTTTAGTTTTTCTAAATTAAATGTTTAATTGGTTAATTCATATATGAATCTTTATAAATAAAACTTGACTAGTTCTTTACACCGGTTTTGTAAATAAAGTTTAATTTGCTTTAATTCCAACATGGGGTATTTTCTTTATGAAATATCCTTACATATATTTTGTTAATTAAAATAAATTTAGCTCATGGCCTTGTTCTCTTATTTATGCGGACCGTTCGTTAGTCATTCTTTATCAAGCTCGTCTCTCGGTGTGTCTCTGTTGTAGAGCTAGCCTTCTTTCAAGCTCCAGATCTTTCCAATCCTAGTACTTGCCACCCAACCATAATTGTCTTTCAGTTCTTTGTGCCAATCTTCTGCAACTATCTTAGAATCAGTGTCTCTGTCATCTAGCTGTTCTTTCTTCATCCTAGTTCTCCTTGTAGGCTAGTCTTTCTATCCTAGCCTAAGGTTTCTTATGTGCTTGATAGTTCGTTGCTACCAATCTAGTTTCGTTTCACCATAACTTTGCACATTAGCATGTGTATCACCTGTTATTTATTTTGATACTAAAGTTGCATGTTAATCTTGACTAATATTTATTCCATTACTTTTCAATAAAACCGACTAGGTTCTATCCCGGTTTTCATAAGCTAAGATTTAATTTGGTTAATTCTTATTTATAACTAGCTTTTGTTAAATAAAGATGCTTATTGTTAAACATCGGTTTTCATAATAAAGTTAATATGCTTAAATGATGTTATAATTGTCTTATTAATATTAATGTGCTTAGTTGAACACGTAATGTAAAGTTATTCGACTAAGATATCTTATACATGCTTTATCTTCCTAGAGTAATTGTTAACGATGTAACTTGTACTTAAATATCTGCTAATAAAATATGGTTAGGTTTACCGTGTTTTCTTAATTAAACATAACCTTGCTTTGAAATATTCTTGCCACATGATTTTGTAACTAAAATATATGAAGCACATAGTCTCTAGTTGTTTGATAATAATCTTCCGATTGTTTCGACCTTAGTTCCGTTTTCGGCGTTTCTTGCGCTTGCATAATCATAGAATCGAGCCTATCCTTTAGTGCGTTCTTTTAAATCTTCTTTTTTGATTGATGCTTTGTCCTTAGTTTGCTTGTTTGTTTGCTTTGTGTATGCTTGTGCCAATGATTGATGATGCAAGTAGAACGAACGTGGTTCGGGAGCTTGAAGAGCTTGAAGATGAAGACATTCCGAGCAACATCACTACTGCGGTTAAAGGCAAGTGTGTCCTTGATCTTTTGTCCTAAGAATTATATTTAATCACTCGTTGCATTGCTTGCATTAATTTTGATGGGTTCCTATTCGGGATTATGACTAGTTTCTTTTTACCATTGCCTTGTATAACTGGTTTGTTTAATTAATCTTGATGGTAGATCTTGCTTAGTTTGCTTAAGCTGGGTTGGTAATAATCAACATGGACACTCTTTTACTCTATGTTCCAATGTGATATGTGATGTTTAATATACAAGACCATATGTTTAATCGAAACATGGAGCGACCACCCAGGACAACAGTGCAACCACAAGAACTATATGGCTCTGGTCTTGGCCAAGTAATTAGGGAAGTCATTGTATGGTCATTACTCGCATAGTAGTTTGGGGATGGAGGAATGCTTTTATGGCTCTTCTATTCTGGAGTGGTATTGGAACGGAAGTACTCTATGGCTCACCGTCCATGAGTAGAAGTGTGGTATGAAAGATAGCCTCTACAAGATACTACTATGGACTAATACACACGGGAGGACACTTTGTAAAGGCCTCGTAGCGTCCCTATGCAATCACACCTCGGTAGTGTGGTATGATGCTTGGCCGGCATCGCATGGTTGGGTCCAAAGTTCTTTTGAACTTTTACGCGACTTGTGGTGAAAGTGTACGACCTCTGCCAGTGTAAAACTAATCGATTAGCCGTGCTCACGGTCAAGAGCGGCTTTGGACCCACACATGATAATCAAACTTGAAGATGGACTTAAATCATGCTCTCTGGTTATGCTTGCCATATTCTTATGGTGCACCTTACCTTTATGCTTAATGTGGGTTGGTATAAACTTATATTTTATTAGTAATCGGGTGCTAATAAAACTTGGTCAACTAAAATGCTAAATGCTTATAGCCTAGTCCACTATAAAGCCTTTGCATTCATATCTTTCCTCACACTTGCTTGAGTACGACAACTGCTCACCCTTGCTATAAATAATGTTGCTCAAAAGGAGGAATCCACTTTGAAGTCTTGTGAAGATGTTCTTGGTGCTAGGCATACGCAATCCCCGATCGACCGCCCGTGATGTATGGTGTCTCCGTTTCCAAGATCTAGCGTAAATCTCGATGATCTGCTTTTTTCTTACGTGATACTTGTTTCGTATTCACTTATATGTCACTATATGCATGAAACATGATCCTGGCATGCATATAGGTTTGCACTTGGTTTTCTTTGAAAAACGGGTGTGACAGAGATGGATTTCGGTTCATCCGATGGTGCCTTGTTCTTCTCATTTTGGCATGTGGCATTTTTGCATCCTTGGGACCTAAAAATGTCTACAAGGACATGCTTAACAATATGGTTAGTCCCATTGGTCATGTTGTCATGAATCATAAAAATCAAACTCAAACAAATAGCTTATGAGGCCATTTTCGCCATACACTCCCCTAGCTGGTACATAGTCGTCACCTTGACAAGTTAATGTGAGGAATTTATTAGTGAAGAACCAACAACGTGCCAAGTGATATGGCAATTTAGTAATTAAAAAGTGACAATGAATGCTTTATTCTAATTGGAATACATACAAATCTTACATTTCTGTTTCAATTGAATAACACCCCTACAAAAAAATTACCGTTCGGGGGAAGTTATAGTGGCTACTGGGTGCAGGCTGTTTATTTTCAGTTTAATCTCCTGCAATGCCAGTATGTTTCAGCACTCAGCTATAGACTTCATTTTGCAACTTTCCAGTATTCTTGGCACGTCTCACTCCCATTAGAAACACTTCTCGGTCTGATACATTACATGCTTTATTTGAATACAAACGAGACCAACATGAGTTCTCCCTCTCGAGTTCTTCATAAGGATGTTAAAGCATATCAACATGCACCAGGCTATTTCCTGGTTCCTACTATTCCGATGGATATTTTCTCTGCCTCCTCTCCTCCTCTCTCTTCTATTTGTTTGGTTACTCTTCTATATATGGTTGTAATAAACAAGTAGAAATATATATAGTTCCATAATGGTAGCATCAATAAAAAAACCGTGCACCTCTATCTCTGAAAAAAACATGTGCACTGCTTTCACAAATGACAGGCCTGAGAATATATATGTTTAGCAAACTGAATGACTAATAAGTCATACCATTAAGTGATATTAATTATCTTTAGCAAGCGCTTTACATTATTGTAATGTACAAGTTGGAGGAGTTGTCTCTGGAAGCAGCCCTAGTACTGCTCATTAGATTTGTTGGCGTGCAATGCACACACTAGGCCATAAATGATTTCTGTTGACACTTGGAAATTAGCAAACTGGCGGACACAATTGGCACCGGCCACCACGGTGGTGTATAGCGGCGTCGGGGTTGCGGCGGCAGCGGTGAAGGCACGGTGCTAGCGGTCGACATAAGCCCTCCGCCAGCAAAGATAATATCATTTGTCTTTGGTGGGTGGCTTATGTTGCCTGTCGGCGAGAGAGACACACGGTCTTTGGTGGTCCACATTAGCCACTACCGGCACGGATGGAACCATTAGTGTTGGCGGGTGGCTTATGTCGCCTCCCGGCATTGTGGGTTCTATAAGTATCGACAAATTTTTCTTCCTAGTCACCTTCCATTGGCGCTTTGCCCAAGAGGAGCTCGGGAAAAGCTCAAAAAACACCAACTCTAGTGGGGAAGGTTTTGTTCTTGATTTCCTTGGAGGAGGTGGCCATATAAGGTGAGTTTGAGCTATTTTAACCTTAGTTTTTACCTTTTATCCATCATTTGTAGGTTATCTAGAGATCCGGATCTAGACCTAGGGTTAGCTAGGAGAGAGAGAGGGGAGTGAAGAGAAAGAAAATGAATTATGTATTTATTTTTTAAATAAAATTATATGTTCATAATATAATCATTAAATGCTAGGTTTGTCATTTTTATTATTAGTTTCATAAATTAAAATTATAGAATTTAGTTTTGTTATATTTTTTACACATTAATTGAAGCAAGTTTACATAATTGAGTTTAAGCGAGTTATATATATCACTAAGTTTGTTCAAAAAATTGTAGAATTCAGTTTAGTTTATACGTGAGCTTATAATAGGTTTGTGTTTAATTGAGTTTTTAATTATTGTGACCTATATATTTAAATATATCAAAAACTTAGTTTCTAAGATGTAAAATTATATTTTATAGGTTGTTTAAGATGGAACATAGAGCGTGAGTGTATGACCTATGAAGCCATTCATCTACGTTCTCGACGGAGTTAACAAAGTTTCTCGAGGTTATGCGAAGCATGCTCAAATTTCCGAGGACAAAGCAAATATGTTGTCCGTGTTGTGACTATTGCAACAAACTTGTGTGGAAAGATACTAATGCCATCAAGATGCATTTATTAAAGCGTAGTTTTGTGAAAGGATACAAAACTTGGTCCCACCATGGTGAAGTAGAAAGTACTTTCAACAATGGAGACATTGGTACCAGGTATGATGAAGTGGGTGATGAAGTTTCGGATGAAAATGTTCATGTCTTGATGGATGATGCTTTTGATTATGGAGATCAAAATGGTGATCAAACGGATGCACCGCAAGCGGATGAGGAATGTGATGTTGACATGGAAGAAATGTTGCGCCACATTGAATCGGAGGTGTTGCTAGGGAGTGCTAAATGGTTAGAAAATTTCGAGACACTAAAGAAGGTAGCAAAGGACCGTATGTATGAGGGTTGTGGGAAGGAGTGGCGGTGTTGTGTTTCATGCTCCATCTTCAAAATGTGAAGGCAAAATTCGGATGGTCGGACAATAGTTTCAAGGAACTTTATACTCGGTGGGTCAAGCTACTCCCGAAGCCTAACTTGGTGCCAAGAAACACATATGAAGCAAAGAAGATTGTCAACCCATTGAAAATGCGAGTGCAAAAAATACACACGTGCGGGAACCATTGCATATTGTACCGTGGTGACTATGCGGAACTACGAAGTGTCCAAATTGCAATGCTAGGTGTTACAAAAGTAATGTTGATTTTGCCGCGGAACGTGTCGTTACATCTAAAGGCATGAAGAGGAAGGTGGGTGGAAAGAAAAGTGCGGTGCTCAAGTGGAGGAGGAGTCTAGTATTGGTGCCGACACTTGCTAGTCAATGTAAAGTCCCCGCCTTGGTGATGTGGTACTTGCGGGTGGAGGGCCGTTTGAAGCGATTGTTCTTGAAGCCAAAGACTCGCCGAACTAATGACTTGGTACGCTAATCGCCCAAAGAAGTCGATTGGAAGCTTCGACATCGTTCTCGGGCTCGACGGTAGACGACCTTTGATTCCAACCATTCGAGTTTAAAGATGAAAAAATAAATATACGGTTCGCTTTAAGTACATATGACATGAATCCATTTGGTGAAAGAAGTAGCATGCACAACACGTGGCGGTGATGATGACCATATACAACCTTCCCCCCGGCTATGTCATAAGAGAAAATTCCTATTGCTTACCATTCTAATCCATAGACCGAAGCAACCGGTATCGACATAGATGTTTTCCTAGAGCCATTGATGGAAGAAATGGAGAAGTTTTGGTAACATGGGGTTCGGATGTGGGATGAGTACGGACGAGAGCATTCACACTTAAGGCAATTATCTTTGTTACCATTAATGATTCCCCTGCAATATTTTCTTTGTCGGGTCGAAAAAAAAGGAAAGACATGTTGTGTAGTTTGCTTGAATGGTACAATATCTATGTACCCGAAAGGATCTACGAAGATAGTGTGTATGGGGCACATACACTAGCTAATAAGGACTCACAAGTACTTGCCAAGATGATAGACTCCTTTGAGGGTAATGCATAATTCTTCATTTATTGTGTTTACGTACGGATGCCTACCCTCAAGGGATCGTGTGGGTAGCTTGGTGACCAGCAAATCGATAACATTTCTTCGAGGTTTGCCATGAGGATGGACAATTCTTCGATAACGAAGGAGTGTTGAGTTTGGACGATGCGGAAAGGTTACATAGATGGGTGTCCTAGGGTTATATATTACGTATGATGTTTTTTAGTAATGTGATTTATGTATATATTAATATATTCTAGTCCGGATTATGTGGTTGACAAACATAATTGGATTTGGCGAGAAAATACAAATAATAATAAATTCGATTGATGGCATGCAAATATAAATATTAAAAAATATGACAAATATTGTTGCCAAATACAAATAATAAATGAAAATGGTGAATTATATACAAACAATAAATGATTATTGTGACGCCCCGGGTTTTTAATTAGCATCATTAGTGCTAATGACCTCGTCAACCGAGTCAAACACGTTGACTTGGGTCTAGCTTGGTCAAAGCTGTGTCATCACCTCGAAAACCTAGTCAACAATCGCTAATGACCCTCTTAATCAAGTCAACACCCACCCTTGGTCAAAGCTTGGTCAAAGATCTAGTCAAACCCTAGTTAAACCGCTTAGGTCTTTGAACCCCCTCTAGAACTTTTGCCGCGTTCTCAAATTTTCACTTAAACACTTCAAAATCGGACAATACAAAAGTTGTTCATATTCTTGAGGGACACATTTTTCATAATTGGCGGCATTTGAAAATTTGAGTGGAAAATGTGTTAAAACTCGGTCAATGCCGGTCTCTGTCTTTTTACCAAGCCATAAAAGACACAACTTTGCCCGAAGTTTATGCCCAAACCGTTGATCAAAACCTAGGTCGGCCTTTGCAAAAAGTCTCCTATAGTTCCTCTACAAGTTTCATATTGGGAGAAATTGAACTTGTATTTGGATTTTTATTGTTTGAATCGATCAAAGGAGGCTAAGTGGAATAGGGACGGCGACGTCGAGCCGCGACGCCATGCTCTCGCATGCCCACACACGTCGCGGCGTGGCACCCGAGCCGCCTCGACATCCGCCCCCACGCCGGCCGGGCCCAAGCTCGCGCCTCCCGAGGCCTCACACGCCCCGAGCGCCTTGGAACTCGTGCCCCGCCGTGTGTTGTCCGTCTAGCGTGCCCGTGCCGGCTCCGCCCGCGCCGCACGCCATTGACACCGCACCCGCCATACTATGGCCGGGGCCCGTCGTCTTTTCCTCCTTGCTTCGAGGCGAGGCTTGAATGGCCCACGCACTACTCGCCACCTATAAAAGGATACTACGGCTTCTCCTCATGCACGTGAACTCCCCACCGCCCACCATTAGAGCCTGCGACACCGAGCTCGCGCCTCCGCACCTCACCGCCATCGTTTGAGCACCCCGGCCCCCTCTCCGTGCCCCACCACGGCCTCTAGAGCCACGACCTCGCCGGAGATGAGCTCGCGGCGGTCGCCGGAGCCTAGAGCCACCGAGCCCCCTCACCGGCGCACCTCCGGTCCAAACTGCGGCCACGAATTGAGTCACGGTTTGCCCCTAGCCCTCCTCTACCCCTTCCGCGGCCGACCCTACCACCGGCTTGTAGGAATTCCGGCCGACCGCGCCACCCCCACCCCTTGTGGAACCAATTGCAAGGCATTTGTTCCTTCTAGGGGCTGATCCGCAAACAAGGGGCATGGTTGTGAATCTTGAGAAAGTTCTAGGGACCTCGGTGAAAAACTAGATATTCAATAGTTTTTGGATTTTGCTAATTATTGTAAAATTCATAGAAAATCATAGAACAATCATAAATATGCAAACTCAATTTTGTTGGTTTCCATGTGAATAACTCTAAAACTTTTGTAAAACATGACCATACTTTTGAGTGATATTTGTTGCATAAAAATTAGGAAACTATTAAACCTAGGTATGTTGCGGTTCAAAATCTACATGTGATCTGTAGCTGAATTTTGGATATGTTGTGTTATATGCCATGTCTAGGTGTTGTGCCAAAAATTGAACATAGTTAATGTGTAGATCATTTATTATGAATTGTTTTGTTTTTATGCTTTGATTCTATCCAAATTATTTTTGTAGATAAAAATAAATATATTCCGGTGCTCAACTTCCGCATGTTATCTCTACGGGCCTAATTACACCTCTGGTGAATTAGTCATGATTTTATAGCTGACACAAATATTTATTCTTGAAATATGTTTGATTTTCAATGTAAATGCATAGCTCAAGATCTAGATTAGCTATTGATGTGCCTTTTGCTTTCTAGATTTGTTTTGAGTCGGAGACCGAGTGAAAGAAAGTTGGGATCCATTTGTTGTGTATTTAGTTTTATATGCATTTCTCATGTTGTGGTAGCTAGATTTTACTATTTTCGGTATAATTAATTTCATAGCTCTCCTAATTGTGCATATGTATGTAGTGGCTTTGTATAGGATTGTAGTGCTTCATAAACACTTCCACTGAATTTTAGGAATTTATTTTATGACTATAAACAATTGGAGGCCAATTAAAGCTTAATATTAAATTTAATTTGAAAAATCACCAACATCACTCCTAATGGTTTTATGAATGTGAGATAAATCATTTTAAAAAGCTTAAGACCAACCCTTTGCTGTTTTGTGAATATAAATTAATTTATTTACATAAATGTGTACACGATCACTATCAAAAAGAATAATTAATAAAGAATCGCATATTGTTCCTTCATTGGAAGAGTATCTTTGAATGTATGTTTATCTAGGTGAATGTGGTCAACCATGCACCCCATGGTTGTCATGTGTTGTTTGTAATAAACTAAATCAAAACCGTTAATTAAATCTTGCATTTGCATCCCATGTAGAACTCTTCGACGGTAACTACTCGCTCGTGTCGGACGCCGATGAAGGAGGAGCCGACGCGGAGGCCGCGGTACGTGGAAGTGAACGAGGACACCGAGGAGCCCCGGGATAAATCTGGCGATGAAGGAAAGCCGCGGTGCATTAGCCAAAATGTTTTTGGAAATTTATGCAACTATCTACGGATGTTTGTACATTTACGTCCGGGAGTTGAAATGAAACCCTAGATGCATGATCCCTAGGTATCCGTGTCCTTACTATTATGTTAGGTCGATAGTGGCCATGTTATAGGGCCGTTACAAGTAGAGTGATGCTTGTCACTCATGAGATTAGATTCTTATGTTGGAATCATAAGATCTTTATAAATGGATTGCTCATGTGGTAAGAGCATGGGATGTGGGCTCCGATCCAATGGTTTTCGTGGGTTAAGTGTTTGAAAGTACTAAGCACTTATCGGGAATGGGACCGGTAAGCCTAGTACCTTAATGACATGGTGAGGGATATTACTATTTCGATCTTGGGATACGTCTCACGGCTAGCTACCGGTGGTGCATGGTGATTACGGGTGCCTCGCGGGGTATGCCGGATAGCCTCGTACCAAAGACTCGTAAGATTCAATTCGAGTGAAGAGTTTTGGGAACCGCCTAGTGGTTGTCCGGTGTTAGGGCACCCTACCGTGTGCTTAGGTTTACCTTGCAAGATTTTAAATCAACCTGTTGTCGGCCTCTCACAATTATCTGAGACTACTTATCCAACTGGACATGATATCCCTAACGATGGAACTTTGTGAATATGTATGTCTGATTAATTGAATTGCACAACTTATGATTGCAATAGCTTGCTCATTTAGAAAAGAGTAATCAACTAGAATCTGTGCTAAAATCATGAAAGTAAGGACATACTCTTGTTGCTTTTCAGCAAAAGAACCCCAGTGGCCAAAAAGCTTTTCATGTCTAGAGTTGGTGATGTAGCTGTCACTGATGGGTAGGACTTGCTGAGTATTAGTATACTCGGCCTTGCTTTAATTTGTTGATTTCGAGGTAATGCTTTTAGTGATGTGTGGCACCGGAGACATCCCGCTCGGGCCGGGAGGCGGAGTGGGTGGAGGACGATGAATGAAGGCATCATGGCGGGCCTCTGTGATGCTCATCACACCGTTTAGTTAAATTCCGTTGTTTTTGAACTCGAAGTTCATTTTCATGACAAGTACTTTGGGTTGTAATAATTAAACCCTTCGAGGCAGATTTGGATCTTAATCATGTGTTGTAATCTGGACTCGCTTTCGCGTGAGTTTTAATGCTTTGTCGATCCTTTGTTGCTATGTAAGTGATTTCACCGAGTGTTAACCCAACAACTAGTGACAAGATGATACTTTATTATAGCTTAATGACCAAAGTGGATTGGTTTAGGCGATAGTACGGTATTTTCTTGTGCGGGTTGTCACAATTATGGGGAATTATATCGCAAAATGGGGAAAACCTTTGTCTTTGGTGGGCGTCGTAAAGCACGGTCGGCACAAAAAGTTTACGTGCGGCGGTTGGCATAAGCGCCCGCCAATAGAAACTTATCCGTGCTTGGCGGCGAGGCAACCGCCGGCACAAAAGGCCATTTCGTTGGCTTAAAGTTGCTTCCGGTGCCGTGCCCGCTAGCAAATACCGTTTTAGCCGCAAGGACAAATCGTTTCGGCACTATACCACAACCCAAGATCAACGACGACAAAGGAGTCGGTATAGGGCATTGTACTTGACTCACCATCTGCCGGTATAGAGTTATACCGATGCACCCTATCGATCGTCATGAATCGGCGTCGGTATAAAGTTATACCGATGGTGTGACAACCCCACCCGAGATAATTCCGTACTATCGCCTAAATCACTCCATTTGGTCATTAAGCGATAATAAAGATGTATCCCGTTGAGTGTTGCCGGGTTTACACCGTAAATCACTTGGAAACACGAGAGGATCGAACGTATGCATTAAACTCCCGGGAAGGAGAGTCTAGAGTGCCTTACAAATTAAACTATCACATCCTCGTAGGGTTCATTATTACAAATATAGTTCTTTGACATGAAGGTAAATGATTCGAGTTTATTGAAAACAACGAAAGATAACTAAACGATACGATCACATGATAGGAGGCACATCCCCGATGCAATCACTCTTCGTCATCCACCCATTCCGGCTCCCGGCCGGTGGAAGTTCTCCGGCCACACATCGGATGCATTACCCGGAACAACATTTATACAACAAGGCCGAGTATAGTAATACTCGGTAAGACTTACCCGTCTTAAAAGAAATACTTTACCTCTAGTCATGCAAGGCTTTTGGCTAGTGGGTTTGTTTGCCAAAAAGTTGCTAAGTAGTGAATCCTTACTTTCCATATTTTAGCTCATGTTCTAGTTGAAGTAATCATTACTAGATAAGCAACTATTACAACCGAGAGTTGTACAAACAATTAATCAATGTAATAATCTTCACAAAGTTCCATCTTAAAGAGATATCATGGCCGATCGAGTAAGTAGTCTCGGATGACGGTGAGAGGCCGACAATCGATTGATTCATAACCTTGCAAGGTGAACCTAAACACACGGGAGGTACCCTCACTAAGAGTTCACCAACCGGGCGGTTCCCGTCATTCTTCGGTTTGGGGATAATAGCTCACGAGTCTTAAGTACAAGGTTTATCTGGGCTACGCCACTAAGGTCACCTAGCCTCACGCATGTACTCGGGTAGCAAGCCCGGGCCGCAACCCTAAGAGTAGTGATAGTAAAACCCCGTACCGCCTCATTTAGGTATAGGCTTACCGTGCCCATTTCCGACAAGTGTTTAGTACTTTCAAACACTTAACCAACGAAGCCATTGGACTGGAGCCCAAATCCCATGCTCTTACCACATGAGCAATCCATTTAATCATTATGGTGATTCCATAAAGGAGATCCTATTCTCGCGAGTGACGAACATCACTCGACTTGTACCGGACCCTTTGAGCATAGCAACTAGCGACCTATCATGCTAGTAAAAGATCAGGTACTTATGGATCATGCAACTAGGGTTTCAATTCAATTCCTGAATGTAAATGCACATAAGATAGCAAGAAGTAATTTCCGAAGTTCAAAGAAACACATGGGTTAATGATTAAACCGGGGCATGCCTTCATTGGCACAAGTAGTTAGACACACTTCCGGACTTTGGCCCGGGTCTTGCTCTATGGCGACGTAGTGCACGCCTCCTCCAGCTCCCTCGTTCATGTCCTCTGGCACGAGTGCGTAACTACCGTCGGGAACTTCTACACGGAGGATGCAAATGCAATACTTAAGTGACAATTTGGATTTAATTAACGTCAACAACTTATGACAACCAAGAGGTGCATGTTTGAACACATTCACCTAGATAGTAATACATTCAGCATACTCTTCCTATAAAAGGGACAATATGTCTTTGCTTTATTATCTAGACTTTTACGGTATCGTGTACATATATATATATATATATATAAATTAATTAATTTAATTCACATAATAAAATAGTAGAAACAAATTGCAAGTTGGATAAGGTTGGTCATATTCACCTTAAGAAAAGCATTAAACATTTCTCCCTTTAAAGATAATTAAAAGCCATTTTAGCCTTTTCTTTAATGTGATTGTGTGCACCTCTATTAATGAGTATCTCATTTAAATAAAAACAGCAAGGAATTTACTTTGCACCACCATTTTACTTTTCTAACTCATCTATTTCACTCATGCACAAAGGAGGCAATTTTTCCTATTTTCCTTTTACTAAATTAATCTAGTTTGCAATCTTTTAAACAATCAAAAACATATCAAACTGTTTCAGCGGTACTCACGGTTCTAATGACCGGAGTACTATCTTGGACAACAAGGAATTGATTTTGCACCACTGAATTTAATGTACAAGATTTAAATGCATTACTAGTTAGCATGTAAGGGAATAATACATATTAAAATAAATATAGCAGAAATGCATGCAAACTTTCTTCCACACATGCTTTGGTCCAAAACAAGCTTAAAGAACCCACAAACACACATATTTATAATTAAAAACAAGCATAAATGAGGAAATAATATTTATAACTGGGATAAAATCATGGTAAATTCACCATGGATGCATTTTGATATAACAAGACAGTAACCAGAAGTTGGGCTCAAAAGTAATTATATTTTGAGCTACAAATATCATCTAGGCAGATTTGTCAATTTCACAAAATGATTTTTATAAAAAGATTTCTTCAGTAACTTTGTGCAATTTTTGGTTTGGTGACCAGTCATGGCTTGGAGTACAACATATCCAAAATCTAGCTCAAGAACTTGTGTGGATTTTGCAGAATCACATATCTAGGTATTTTACATTTCTATTTTTCAAGCAAAAACTGTAGCTCAAAAGTATATACAGCTTTGGAGAAAATTGTAGTTTTTGTTACACTGAGAACAACAAAATTGAGTTTGCTATTTTTGGATTTTCATACAATTTTTAATTGATTTTTGAAGTTCCGGACAAAACACACCAATGCTTAAAAAATCTTTTTGCAAAACAGGACCTCGAAAGATTAAAACCTCACAACCATACCCTCGGTTGTGCAAAACTCCTCAAAAAGAGTTCAATCTTCGCAATGCGGCCCTTGGGGCATGGGGGCGGCGCGGGCCGGGCCGAGATTCGGCGGCCTCGCCGGCGGTCTTGGCGGGGGACGGGCCGGGGAGGTTCTAGGGTTCGTGAGGGACCCGCTTGTGTGCGGTTTCGGGGGCGGAACGGCTGCCGGTGAGCGGTGCGGTGGAGACCGGGCGGCGGTGGCCGCGGGCGGCTTTGCTCCGGCGACCTGCGGTGCGCTCCGGGCAACGTGTGGGAGGGGGAGCTCCAGTGGGTCCTAGTGAGGCCGCCTAGAGGCGCGGTTGGGCGGGAAACGAGTGGACACGGGAGCTCGGTGGAAACGGCCATGGCGGCGCGGCGGCTGCGGGCGTCGGCGCGGTACGCGCGGCCGGCGAACTCTTGCGCCTTTATAGGCACTCGTGCCTTGGAGAAGGAGTCACGACCGCCCACGGTATGGGCACGGCAAGGCGGTGGCGGCCGTGCAAGGGTACGACGGTGACGCCATGGGCCGGCGGCCGGGGGTCGGCGCGGCTCGGCCCGTGCGTGTTCGGCGCTTGGCGCGAGGGGAAAGGCTCGGGAAGGCGGTGCGGTGATGAGCGGGACCCGGCCGGTGATGTGGAACGCCGCACCGGGCTCTCCACGTGGCGGCCCGAGCCTCGGCGTCCGGGCCCGGAGGGACCACGGCGCGGGCGACGCGCGGTGTCGGCGCGGCCGGCGCGTTCCCGGAGCGCCGGTGCTCGCGAACCTTTTTCAAGCGGCCGTGTTTGACCAAGCAAATCTCCAAAAAGTTGAACGAAGTGGTCCAAGTAGTGAATAGCAAAGTTGTAGATCTCCCGACCCTCTACAACTTTCACAAAGGGCGTATGGCTTTTTTCTCAACCAATTGTGCACAAATCGTATGCCAAGTTTGCTGTTTTACGGGCGCCCGTGAATAGTGACCTCCAACGTTGACTTGCATTTTTCACCAATTTGCACTTGAAACCAGCAATGCCACTCAACATGAAAGTTGTGTCCCTCGACAAAATACACAACTTTTATATTGGGAGAATTTGAAGTGTTTAGGGAAAATTTGGAGAACGCGGCAAAAGTTCGTCGACACCGGTGGGTCAAAAGGGGTTCAAGGGGCTTGACTAGGGTTTTGACCAAGGTTGACCATGGTTGACCAAAAGGGGTGCCATTAGGGGTAGTTGGTGATGTTTTCGAGGTGATGGCCCGGGTTGACCGTCGTTTGACCAAAGTCAACACCGTTGACCGGATCATTAGGGTTAATAAACCCGACCGAAAACCTCGGGGTGTCACATATGGATAGGAGTTGTACCAATAGATGTTCGGTTGCAACATTTTATATTGACGGACACATTTGTACCAACCGATCTTCGGTTGCACAACCTTTAGATCGAATGTTTGTTAGCATGTTTTGGCACACATTAACCGTAGAACACGACATCATTATCTTAAATCTTTAATCACAAATGCATCAACTATCAATCCATCAACACACAATTGGTGACATATGCTCACAATTATCATTCAAGACAACAACAATTCTACAATTTTTGATATTTCAATCATACGGCGAGTTCAACGGTTCAACAACATTAGTGCAACCACAAAAATCAAAACACTCCTCAATCGAGTCACATGTTTGTCTTACAAAATGATTTATCTTTAGGAATGGTTCAATGCCAAATAACATCCAAAGGAACCGGTACAATGTTGATCCGCCCTGTCGTCAACATGCTCGTTGCCTTCCATGTCCATGGGCCATGCAACGGCGACCAATCCTACTTGGCACCATAATGCCTCCTGGTTCTTGTAGAATCCGCATAGTCACATGCATTCATTCCATCTAGTTATAAAAGAACTGGATATAAATAACAAGCATTCATTCTATCCGGTTATAAAAGACTGGATGCAAAAAGTCACATCGGTATAATTCATGACAAGATGCCCCAAAACAAATTATCACTCGCATAATGTTTTCTCGCAACATAGGACATGATCCCGAATCAATAAGCATTTTAGTAAAATCAACTAGAGAAAATGCCTCGAGCCGAGGTCCGAGTACCAAGCGGCTAGCGGCGCTAAAGTATGAGCCCCGTGGACTAGCCATTGCTTCTCCACGAGGCTCAAACCGAGCGCTACGGCGCCGAAGTATGTAACCCATGCCATACTCCCAGGAAAAGCTCGAACAACCTTCAACAAAAGGGTACCGTACCCGAAACCGACACGGGCGGGTAGGTAGAGAATACCTAGGGGCGCGAGACAACTCTCTCTAAGGAACTTGGCAAAATAGCCTCGTAACTTCGGGAGAAGGGGTGCCCGCTACGGTTAAATAAATAACAATTGCTTCGGTCGGTGAAGTGTAAGTGGGCAAATGACACGCGGTAGTATAGAAACTATTGAACAACTAGAGATTGTAACTTTGCCTCGCAACCTTATTAATTTAAAACTCGCATGCAAGTGCATCACCACTTATAACATTTGGAAAGGCATATCCGCATATTTACCATCCTAATTGAATTGAAGAAACTTACTTGATAACATTGAATTGCTAGCCGTGTCTAGTACTAAACCATAATCAACATGTACTCTTCTGCAGACTACAACCGTAAGCCTCCATGTCCCCGTCCAAAACTACAATGCAACTTAAAATCTATAACTTTCCACAAAGGAAATCTATAAATTCTAGCAATCATGGAAAACTTAAACAATTTTTGAAGCACATTCATGATGAAAAAAGTCATAAAACTATTCATTGCCCAACTAACAAATAGCAGATTATAACAAAGCGCAAGTCGGCGGCTTCATTCGGACCAAAGAATAGGTCGGTTTTATTCGTAGCTTAATAGTCAATTACTACAATTTCAACCCAAAAAGCGAAAGACATTTTAACGGGTAGTATTAGGCATAAGCTGACCATGAATGCACAAGTACCGTACTTGTAAACATAGCTTCTACTTTTACCTCTTCAAAGGAGTTCGTCCGAGAACACATGGCCGACGACGAGGGGAGTACACTAAGGGGAAGCCTCGCCGATGCTTCTTGGCATATACCGGACTGCGATGCATTGGATGAAGGAGGCGTCCGGCCAATAAGCTCAACTAGGCACAACGATTCTTGCCGGACTCGCGACGAATTGGATGAAGGCGGCGGCAAACAAGCTCGGCGGCGAATGGGGACAAATGGCGAGCACTAGGAGCAGCGGGGAAAGAGAGAAGCTTGCACCTCCACAGCAAGGAGCCCCCGCCCTTCGGCCCTTGTGCCAAGAAGCGCAGCATCCCCCACAACGAGGAGTCCACCGCTCTTACGGCCGAGGAGCCCCGCATCCAAGCACCAAGGAGGTCGCGGCCCTTGTGCCGAGGAGCCCGGTGCCGCCCCACACCAAGGAGCCCGCGGCCCTTGCGGCGAGGAGACCGGCACTCGGCACCGCCGCACGTGCCGAGATAGCCGCCTATGCCGTGGGAGAGGAAGTAAGGACCGGATGCGGGAGGGACTTTGGGGGCTTTTTACATATTTTCCACTCTTATGAATGCCGCTAGCTCGAAAACGATTCTTAGAGTGGCTCCTACGATTTGCCATTCTTGTTTAAGACCTCACTCAAAATTGCCATTTTGGCCGATGTGTCACGCCACCACATGCCACTACGGCACGCCACACAAGCACCTCCATGGAAATCCTGATCGTTCCCCTGCCTAGCGATCCCTTCACCTCGACCCGGGCCCACCCTCCACCACTGACATGTGGGACCCACATGTAAGGGTCATCTTCAACCTCAAACACCTCCATTGCCGATGCTTACAAATCGGACCAGGACACTGTTGACGGTGTATTTTGGTACACCAAACATGTTCATTACACTTTGGTTTGGATTTGATTATGGAACTAACTCTCCACTAGGCACACTAATCATGTAACAAGTTCATCTTCGTGTGTGCATTTGGAAGTGTTATGCTTGTGTAGGAAAACATGGACATAAAGGATGGAGTCACAACAAGTTCAAAGGAGCAATTTAGGAGTCCCGTTCGTGTTTATAAGCTTGATGAAATCACTCCCAAAGGTGGCAAGGACCGAAGTGTTACAAAGGAACATCCCCGAGGATTGAAGCATAAAAGACTAGACTTCATGCAAGGAGAACCTCCATCTTGGACGCGAGGATGACACCATCAAAATGGTGCAAGTGGAGGGGGCAAAGTGCATAAATACATGAGGACCCACGGGAGCGAAGAGGCGACCGAACCGGGCGGGGATGGGCCTGGGCCGGTTGGCCCAAGCCGGCCGGGCGGGCCCACTCCAGGGGTCGGTTCTGCCTCCTTTTTCTTGCACCCGAAGATCCTTCAACCCTAAGTTGCTGGAGGCGTCGCCATTCGCAAGACAGAGGGCCATTCGCCCCAGAGGCCATCCACAAGCTAGAGAGAAGAGGAGGGAGATCGTTCGCAAGACGGATCGCTCAACTCGAAGGAAGCACCCACAAGTGAGGAGAAGGAAGACACTATCGAAGCGTCACCAAGATCAATGGTGTCATGTTTAGCACCTTGATGGGGTGGGTAATCTTCTCATTTGTCCATGGGTTGTAATCAAACTTGAAGATGTAATCCCTACTTTGTTTGGTCATCTACCTATCATCTAGTGTTGAAGAACTTTAATGTTTAAGGTTAGCTACCATGTCGTGAAGGGATTAAGATCTCAATGCTCCCTTGGATCCATTCAATACACCGTGTCCATCATAGGTCTAGTCACGAATACCTCCGCGTAGTGACGATGCGGGGGGAGGGAAAGAGCGAAACCATGGTCACAACCCCCGATAGATTAGATCGGTTTTCATATGTTAAGCGGTTGCATGTTCAAGTATCGTAGACCCTTGGGCATGTGTCTTTTACATATCTTGTTGGTTTAATCGTTCTCTCTAGTGCAGCGTATTTGTTTTCTAGTTTAATCATAGATTAGGGTTTGGATAAGTTAGTAAGTAGTGGTAGATCAAACATGTGTAATCCCCTTGCTCCGCGGATTGATAAGAACCTAGGGAATCCCCGTGGTGAAAAAGGCGTAGGTCCGTACGCTTGCGGATCGTAGGTGGATATGAGTTCTATCCGTCAACAAGCCCCTTTTTCTAGCACCGTTGCGGGGAGAAAGCCGCTTTACATCGTTTGATTTTGCATCTATTTTTTTTTAGATTTAGTTTCTCGTTTATTTGCTAATATCTAATCCCTTTTACCTAGAAACCCACTTTGTTTTGTTTTGTTTTTGTTTTTTATTTTGTTGTCTAGATGGCGTTCATCAACCACCCCATGGAAGAACCGGAGAAATCACTAAGGGATTATGCTAGTCCTCGATGTGAAGACATAAAAGTACAAGAGTCGGATTCGAAGCTCGAAGAGACCGAGTATGAAATCAAAGCCAAGATCATTGAGATGGTAGAAGCAACCCCATTTGAAGGGATGGACACGGAGAACCCATTTAGACACATAAAACATTTCACGACACTATGCAACACGGTGCGTCAAGAAGGAGTTCGGATGAATGGTTCAAATGGAATCTCTTTCCCTACTCACTTGCCGTGGAATCAAAGATGTGGTACTCGTTTGCGTCCTTTAAAATTGAAGGAAATTGGAACAGGTTAAAAAAATTGCGAGAAGTTTTTTGCAATTAGCAAAGTTCAACATCTAAGGAGGCAAGTGATCACTTTCATGCAAGGAGAAGAGAAAGAAGTAGACCAAGCTTGGAATAGATTTAATGAGTTGATTGAACAAGGACCAAGACTCGGCTTTTCCGGTGATGTACTCTTGCATACATTTTTCTTTTCCCTAACCCCTAGTTGCATGCAACATGTTCAAATGTGTGCGGTGGGGATCTCATGGAGAAAACACTCACGAGAAGACGCTAAACTTTTACCAAAGATTAGCAAAGCGGCGGCCATGCGAAGAGATTGGGAAACAAGACTTGCGGGAGAGCCGGAACACAATTCAAGGATGAGGAAGTGTGCTGAAATTTGCAAAGAGGCAATCCCGGAAGTCAAGAAAGAGGAGCCAATCCCGGAAAAGCTTGAAGAAGAGCACATCAAGACAAGAACTACTCGAGCGTTGACTTCGTCGAATCAAATGAAACAAACAAGAGGAGTATGTCAAGCATGAAGCCATTAATGGAGTTTGAACATATGGATAGGGTTCCAATCGTTACGGAGAGATATTCGACAAGAGCAGACCGTTCCCTTACCAAAAGGGGATGGAAAAGAGTGTTGGAAGCGCATTTCCCATCGGAAAAGCGAGTGAAAGATTCGTACGATCTTGAAATCACTGGTAAGATCTTTCAAAAGCTCTTTTGTGATGATGAAGTGGATCCGAAACATATAGCCGAGGTGAAAAGAATCATGGGGATCAAGCCTGAAGCATCGCCATATGCTCGCCTCACCGAAGTTTATGGCATAGGATCTGAAGAAGAGGAGAAGATGGCACCACACTTGAGTTGCGAGATCAATGGAGTTCAATGCACAGCTTTATGCGAGATCAGAGCCCAAGTAAGTGTCTTATATTCTAAAATTTATGATAAAGTTTAAGACCACAACCTAGACTTAGCTCCAACGTCAACAAAGTTAATTATGGGAGATGGTAGAACTATTAGACCTCTAAATATTGCTTGCAACATTAATGCAATCATCTCCGGAAAATGCATACCAACCGATTTCTTAAGTTGGTTGATGCCGTGTTGGATGCCGGAAAAGGCAAAGTAACAATGAATCTTAATGGAACGAAGTACACATATAAATTTCTTCGCGTTTCTAAACACCCTTCACCTTTTCCTCCCGAAGACGAAAAAGTAGAGGAGGTAGGTAGCCTTTGTTTTGTGAAACCCTTAGAGACCCGCTGCAAAGAGTGATGGAGAATCAACCTAATGATCAACAAGACGAGGAATTAGAGGAAGCAACAAAGGGATTAGAACCACAAGATGGAGGCATGGAGGAAGAAAACTTCGAAGACGTAGGAGACGTTAAACCCGAAGAGCCACAACTGCCCGAGGTGGATCTTAAACCTTTGCCCAAAGGATTAAAGTACAAATTTTGTGCCCAGACAAGACTTATTCAGTCATCGTGAGCGAAAAATTGAGTCCCGATGAAAATGAGAAGTTGCTGAATTTATTAAAAAAGCATAGGAAGGTGATTGGATATTCGATTAATGATCTCAAAGGACTTAGCCCAGCCTTTTGCACTCATCATATACCTATGGAAGACTAATGTAAGCCTATAGTGAACCACGAAAGGAGGCTAACTCATGCCATGTGAGAGGTTGTAAAGAAAGAGGTCATCAAGCTACTTGATGCTAGAATCATCTACCCGGTTCCGCATAGCGAATGGGTGAAACCGGTACATTATGTACCGAAGAAAGGAGGCTTAACCGTGGTGAAGAATGAGAAGAATGAATTAATACCGCAAAAAACCGTAACCGGAAGGCGGATGTGTATCGATTATCGAAAGCTAAACATAGCGACAAAGAAACATCACTTCCCATTACCGTTCATTGATGAGATGCTCGAGAGATTAGCAAACCACGCTTATTTTTGCTTTCTCGATGGATACTCGGGGTTCATACAAATTCCCATTCACCCGGTTGATCAACACAAGACAACGTTTACATGCCCTTATGGAACGTTTGCATATAGAAGGATGCCCTTCGGTCTATGCAACGCTTCGGCCTCTTCTCAACATTGCATGATGGCCGTATTTTCGGAATTCATCGAAGAAATTGTCAAGGTGTTCATGGATGATTTTTCCGTTTATGGGAAGACGTTCGTGGATTGCTTGGCAAACTTAGATAAAGTGCTCACGAGGCGTGCGGAGGTAGACTTGTTGCTAAATTGGGAAAAGTGCCACTTCATGGTAAAGCAAGGCATAGTGCTCAGACATGTTATATCCGAGAGAGGAATCGAAGTGGACAAAGCTAAAGTGGAGACGGTTGAGCAACTCCCACCTCCAACGGATGTTAAGTCCTTGAGGAGCTTTCTAGGGCATGCCGGATTCTATAGAAGATTTATTAAGGACTTCTCAAAGATCACTAAGCCTTTAACACAACTCCTTCAAAAGGACGTGGCTTTTGACTTTGATGAGAAGTGCTTAGCGGCATTCTGGACCTTGAAAAGTGCTTTGGTGAGTGCTCCCATTATTCAACCTCCGGATTGGAGCCAACCTTTCGAGATCATGTGCGATGCAAGTGACTAGGCCGTAGGAGCGGTTTTGGATCAAAGAAAGGAAGGCCGAGTTCATGTAGTTTACTACGCTAGTAAGACTCTTAGTGAGGCACAATTAAATTATGTCACTACGGAGAAAGAGTTGCTAGTGGTAGTGTTTGCCTTTGAAAAATTCAGATCTTACATCGTGAACTCGAAGGTCATTGTTTACACCGATCACACAACCATCAAGTATCTCTTGGCTAAGAAGGATGCCAAACCAAGATTGATTCATTGGATCCTTCTTCTCTAAGAGTTCGATGTTGGAATTCGTGATAAAAAGGGGTTGGAAAATGTTGTGGCCGATCATTTGTCTAGGATGAACCGTGGACAAGATGATAAAGAGCCCATAGAAGATAAGATGAGAGATGACCACCTCTATCGAGTACTAGACAAAGATACTTGGATGATCGATATCATTCGAGAAATTCGGAGGATGCCTCTTCATCACTTAGACAAAAACACTCAAAGGAGGACAATCTCCGAAAGCCGAAAATATTTTTGGGATGCACCTTATCTCTTCAAACATGGCAATGATGGAGTAATGAGAAGATGTGTGCCAAGAGAAGAAAGGCTAGAAATTTTGATAAAGTGCCACTCGGCGAGTACGGTTGTCGGGGACAGCCACGAGGGTCCCCTAAAAAACCGGGGGAATCCTGCTTAAAACCTGCAAAAAAGACAAAACACAAACACTCCCCGAACATAACCCAGAACATACGCACACAGCATAGCTCACGCCGCGATGGCCCCCGTGGCCCACCAGAGCGGCCCAACAAGGCGCCCCCTCGAGTGAGGTCCGCCTCGCTCGAGGGCTCACGTCCCCTCAAGCGGGCTCCGCCTCGCTCGAGGGTCCTCGCCTCCCTCGAGCGGGCTCCGCCTCGCTCGAGGCTCCCTCACGGGCGTGCACACGCTCCCCGCACGCGGGTGCGAGCATTTAATGCTCGACACGGCGAGCCACACCATCACGCGGCCGGGAATCACGCCCGGCGGCCCGTTCCGCCAACTCCGTAGGTGAAGCCCATCCCCGCCACTATAGGGGAGCGTGCGACGAGGCCGTTGTCATCTCCGTGACACCGTGCCGCCCACTTTAGTACGGCTAACGCGCCGCGCCCCTCAAAGGGGGGCCGGCCGCACCCTCGAGCCCTCTTCTCGTTACTCCGTAGGGTCAAACCGTGACGTCAGGCCGGCGGGAGCGCCATCCCCGTCGCGGTCGGTCCCGTGCGGTCATCCCCGTCCCCGCGCCGCCACGCCGTGCACTGCTACAACTACTCTGACGTTGTTGGGCACGCGGGGACGGGACGCCGCCACGCCTGCCACTGTACCCCGTACGGATCACGCTCGACGGTTCCCTCGAGCCCGCATGGAGACGCCCCGGTCAACCACTACGCCTCCACCTTCGAAGCCGCCCCTGTTCAAGTACAGGGCACGCCACGACGCCGTGACCGGAGCAAAGATTCGCCGGGACGGGCATCATCTCCACGGGACCGTACGTGATACCTCCACACGTAGCTAAATAATGCGGCATGCACCGTAAATCGCCCTCTCCTTGGCCTATAAAAGGAAGGTGATCTCCCTCGCCGCCGGGGGGACACGAGACACAAGGCACGAACGAGGAAAGCGATCATTCGCACACTCCCCGTCTTCCCCACGATATTGGCACTCGCCTCAATCATTCCTCTTGGGACTTGGAGGCCACGCCTCCTCTCCCGCCTCGGTTGTAGCCGCCCCACTACGAGCACCCCGGTGCAAAGAAATATAGTGCCTCGAGCACACCCCTGTCGGACGTACGGCCCCGGCGGGAACCGGGATAAATCAAGTGTCCTTAGTTGCTTAGCACCGACCATCGAGAGACAGATCTCAGCGCTTATTACTAGTTAGTGTCGGGACTACATTCCGCACCGACAGTTGGCGCCCACCGTGGGGCTCTGCACGCTGAAGATCGACTCGTCACCAGCTCTCTCGATGGTGATTCGCACCGAGTACCGCGGTCAGCGTTACTCCATGGGCAGCTCGGACCCCCTCCCGGCCGGATTCGAAATCCGGTTTGGGGGCACGAACTTTCGGGCCACGGGGAATGGCTACCCGATGCGCCTCACTAACCGTGATGAACTGCGCGGCGCCAAGCCGGTCCGACCCGGTCGCCACCGCACATGTCGCCACGACACCAACACCCGCCGGCACGGACGGCGCGGGTCCATCGGCGTCACGGCGCCGTCGTCGCTCCGGCCGGCGCTCGCGACGGGCGCGGTCGGAGCGCCGGCATGCGGCGCGTTGCCTCGCAACGCGACGCGCCCACCGCAGACGGCAACCGCCCGGCGGGGGGAGCGCTCAATCTCCGGACCGCGCTTCCCTATCGGTCCGCGCGGCACCACGGCGGCCTACGTCGCCAACACCAACGCAAACACAATGATGCGCGGGGTTCCCCCTGGCCGCCACATCTTGGTTGCCGGGGACCCTAGCGCCTCCGCCGGTGACGAGTCATCCCTGGGCTCCATCGACGAGCTGCCACCCGCCACCTCGCATGGATACGCGGAGTGGGACTTCTCGGTGCGCCGGACCCGGTGATGTTCAGACGGTTCCTCGACGCCGCGGACTACTGGTTCGGCTACTCCGACGACTCCAGCGCCGGGAGCTACGACCCCGCGCGGGGAGTGCTTGCGTCATCATCGCCAACGACCCGGCCACATGCCGCCGACGCGGCGGTGCCGGTGAAGGAGAGGTTCCTCCGGCTACGTGGTAACCGGATCGCGCCCGGGCGCGGGGCCAAGCGCCCCTCCCCCCCTCACCGCCGAGGGGGCCGACATCAACGCACGGGCCCAAGCACGTGAGCTTGAGGCCAAGCCGGCGAGGAGTACCGCACGGTGCGGTTGCTTCATGCCTCTATCGCCGGAGAAGCCTCCGCGCGCGGCGAACGCGCGCGTGAGCCGGCGTGCAAGCCCGCGATCGCATCAACGCCGAATTCAACGTCGACAATCCGGACATTCCCCCGCGAGCGAGCCAAAAGCTCATCGCCGCCACAACACCGGTGCGGGCCATGCCCGCCCCCTCGACGCCCGAGGCGCGGAACCCGTACCGCGAGGCGCGAGGGCGCTCATCGAGCAAGCGGCCGTTCAACAAGCCGAAAGCTCGGCGCCCGCATCCGCCGGCGGGGGGAGCGCGCGAGATGATGGGGGTGCGCAAGGCCCCGAGCCCCTCGGTACATGCGGGCGGCGCGGCTCGAGCGCCCCGCCAACCCGGGACGCACGCCGGCCAAGGAACGGCTCCTCGACACGCACGGGCAAGCCCGAGATGGCGACGCCCGCAACGTCATCAACACCCAACGAACGAGCAAAGCGGAGGCGCGGGTGGCAGCGAGCTACCACCCTCGACGGGGTGGATGCTACAACGGCGAGGAGGACCGCTCGCCGATGCCGGAGTCCCCGGAACCCGCGTGTTCGGCCGGGAGATCCGCACGGCGACCTTCCCCAGCGCTTCCGCCAGCCCACGACTATCGTCAAGTACAACGGGGAGACGGACCCCCGTGTGTGGCTCAACGACTATCGCCTGGCGTGTCAGCTGGGCGGAGCCACCAGCGACAAGGTTATCATCCGCAACCTCCCCCTGCACCTCGCCGACTTGGCGTGGACGTGGATCGAGCACCTGCCGGCCAGTCAGATCCATAACTGGGACGACCTGGTCCGCACGTTCGTGGGAAATTTCCAGGGCACGTACGTGCGCCTTGGGAACTCCTGGGACCTGCGCTGTTGCACCCAGAAGCCCGGCGAATCGCTCCGGGACTTCATACGGCGCTTCTCCAAGCGCTGTACGGAGCTCCCAAGCGTGGCGCGATGCGAGATCATGCACGCCTTCCTCGAGGGCACCACATGCCGAGATCTTGTACGCGAGCTCGGGCGCGGCCTCGCCGGTCGACTCGAACGAGCCGTTCGACATCGCCACTAGCTTCGCCTCGGGGAAAGAGGCGGTGGGGGAAATCTTCGACCGCAAGAAGGGCAAGCGCGTGGACGACACACCCGCGGAGGGTAGCAAGTCCAAGGAACTCCGCCAAAAGAACAAGCGGGGCAAGAAGGGAAAGAAGCCGCGCGCGAGGCGCGCAAGCGAGGGGCGCGACAACGACGATGGCGAAGCTCTTGCTCGTTGACCCGGCTCGACGGGGCCCTCGACCGGCCCCTCGAGGCTCGAGAGTTTTCGACGACATGCCGAAGAAGCCATGTCCCTACCACGAAACACCGGTCAACCACACTCTCGAGCAAGGCGACATGCTCAAGCGGTTCTACGGCCGCGCCGCCGCGAAGGACGATGAGGCCAAGAAGGACGGGGGTGATGGCGACGCCCGTGGCTTTCCCACCGTGGAGAACGTCATCTTCGGGGGCCAACCATCAACATGTCCGGCCGACAGCCGCAAGCGGGAGTGGCACGAGGTTCTCGCCGCGGAGAAAGCGCCTCCTTCCTTCCTCGACTGGTCGGAGGACGCCATCACATTCAGCCGCGAGGATCACCCGAACCGCATCCCCAACCCGGGTCAGTACCCGCTGGTGGTCGACCCAGTCATCGGGAACGCGCGGTTCTCGAAGGTCCTGATGGACGGAGGCAGCAGCCTCAACATCCTCTACGCGCACACGCTGCGCCTGCTGGGGATCGGGTTGGATCAGCTGCGGCCCAGCACGACGCCATTCCACGGTGTCACACCAGGCAAGCGCGTCCAGCCCCTCGGGCAGATCGATCTGCCGGTCTGGTTCGGCACGCCGGACAACTACCGCAAGTAGACGCTCACCTTCGAGGTGGTGGGGTTCGAGGGCGCGTACCACGCCATACTCGGGCGACCCTCGCTACGCCAAGTTCATGGCGGTCCCCAACTACACCTACCTCAAGATGAAGATGCGGGGCCCAACGGTGTCATCACCGTGGGCTCATTTATCGAGCACGCGTTCGACCGCGACGTCGAGTGCATGGAGCACGCCGAGGCGTTGGCGCCGGACGAAGCGCTCGTCGCCAACATGAAGAAGATGGTCAACGAGGACCTCGACTCCACCGCGAAGCATGCCCGCAGCTTCGAGGCCGCCGAGCAGACCAAGGAGGTGCCCCTCGACCCTGCTGCCCCCGAGGGCAAGGCGTTGAGGGTCATTTCTACCCTCGACCCGAAATAGGAAGCGGTGCTCGTCGACTTTCTCCACGCCAACGCCGACATCTTCGCATGGAGCCCCTCGGATATGCCGGGCATCTCGAGGGAGGTCGCCGAGCACTCCCTTGACATCCTACCTCACTCCCGCACCGTGCGAAGCAACGGCTCCGCCGCTTCGACGAGGAGCGGCGCCGGGCAATCGGAGCGAGCTCACTAGTAGAAATACTCTAATCCATGACATTTTGCTTGTGACGATGCAAAACTTCGTCACAGAATAATACCTTTCTATGACGAAATTTTCATTTTCGTCATAAGGAACAAGTGACGAAGTTTTTCCTTAATTATTAATGACGAAAATAAAAAACTCGTCACAAAACTCTAACTGCAAATGGTCATAGATTATGATTTTATTTTGTGACGAAATCTAATCGTCACCGATTATATATCGTCATCGTTTATTTGACTCGTTCGGTACTTTTAATGGTGAAGCAAATTGGACACGGATGAGTTTTAGAATTCGTCATAGATAATGTGCCTAGTTTCCCTCACGTCTACCACTTGACGGCGTGCGATGCATGAACAATTTGGTCACATATAAGTTTTAGGAATCGTCATAGATAACATGTCTGGTTCCACCTTGACAGCATGCGATGCGTGGGCCACATTAAATGTGCTTAAATTGCAAAAAAGTTGCTCACTCAGGGATTTGAACTTGAGACCTTTGGAACAAAATTGAAGTGCATTGACCACTAAGATGAGAATCAATTTGTGTTATATTGGGGTTTTTTTCTTTTTATTAATGAAACATAATATATCTTGTAAAGAAACCTAAATTGCAAAAAAAGTTGCTCGCTCAAGGATTTGAACCACCGAGAGACCTTTGGAACAAAATTAAAGTGTCTTGACCAATAGGACAAGCATTATTTTTTGTTGTATTAGGGTGTTTAATTTTTTATTAATTGAATGCAATAGATCTTATAAAGCAAACTTGAACAAAATATGTGGAACATGGGTTTCGAACATGAGATCTTTTGCAATAGAATACTAAGTCATACCACTACATCATTCTTCGTTTTGTGATAGAACGGGTAAATATTGACCTTATTAAGTACATGCACGTTTATGGAATTGAGGCACACATAAACATCAAGAACATGAACAAGAACGATTTCTCTTTTTAATCTTTAGTTAAAACTTGTGAGTAGTCTTTCTCCCTCGTACTAACTCCGAATTTGATAGTCTTTTTCCTAAATGATTCTAAACTTGTGAGTAGTCTTTCCGATATTTTTAAACAAGATTAAATGATTTTAATATTTATTGTTAATTAAATCATCAAATAATTACAATAATATGCAAAAATGGTCCGAAAATTCCCAAACTTTGCAAAACATCATAGTTTGGATCCATAAGAATCCCAAAAAATTTTGAAATGATTTCGAGCAATCGGTACTACACATCTCACATAGAGATGAAGGTCTCTTGCTAAGTGACAATGACGTGTGTGTCACAAGTATGCTTTAGTGGTGACGTGCCTCACCACTTTCTCAGAATCACTAGAAATTTTTTTGACAACATAATACACCAAAAGGTAGAGCTCACGCAAAATTTCAGAATTTCTTGACAAGATTAGATGATTTTAACAATTATTCTTTATTAAATCTACAAATAATTACAATAGTATGCAAAAGTGGTCTGAAAATTACAAAACTTCACACCACATCATAGTTTGGATCCATAAGAATCCCAACAAATTTTCAAATGATTTCGAGCAACTGATATTACACATCTCACATAGGAATGAAGGTCTCTCGCTAAGTGACAATGAAGTGTGTGTGACACGTATGCTTTAGTGGTGACGGTGCATCACCACTTTTTAAGAATCACTTGAAATTTTTTTGACAACATAATACACCAAAAGGTGGAGCTCATACAAATTATCAGATTTGTTTGAACAAGATTAGATGATTTTACCATTTATTCTTTATTAAATCAACAAATAACTACAATAATATGCAAAAGTGGTCCGAAAATTCCCAAACTTCACACGACATCATAGTTTAGATCCATAAGAAACCCAAAAAAGTTTCAAATGATTTCGAGCAACCGGTACTACACATCTCACGTAGGGATGAAGGTCTCTCGCTATGTGGCAATGATGTGTGTGTGACAGGTATGCTTTAGTGGTGGCATGCATCACCACTTTCTTGGAATCACTTGAAATCTTTTTGACAACATAATACACCAAAAGGTGGAGCTCATGCAAATTTTCAGATTTTTTAAAAGGATTTGATGATTTTAACATTTATTCTTTATTAAATCAACAAATAATTACAATAGTATGCAAACGTGGTCCGAAAATTACAAAACTTCACACAACATCATAGTTTGGATCCATAAGCATCCCAAAAAAGTTTCAAATGATTTCGAGCAACTGGTACTACACATCTCACATAGGGATGAAGGTCTCTCGCTAAGTGACAATGACATGTGTGTGACACGTATGCTTTAGTGGTGACGTGCATCACCACTTTCTTGGAATCATTTGAATTTTTTTTGACAACATAATACACCAAAAGGTGGAGCTCATGCAAAATTTCAGATTTTTTTGACAAGATTAGATGATTTTAACATTTATTCTTTATTAAATCAACAAATAATTACAAGAATATGCAGAAGTGGTCTAAAAATTACAAAACTTCACACCACATGACGAGTAATTGACACTGTACATCCCACATTGGGACAATGACATATGTGAGACATGTATGCTTTAGTGAAGATGTGCATCATCATTTTCTCATAATCACTTGAAACTTTTTTGACAACATAATACACTTATACACATACATGATACGGAGTACATTGATAGGTGTATGTATGTATGAAAAATAAGAATAAACAAAAGCTAACAGTCGTTCCCTTTGCTAACCCAATTTCTCACGAGCTTGCTTAGGAAATAAAAATAACTCTGAATTGGACTTCTGTAACCTGAAGCGTTCCCTAATGCAGCTTACACTTGCAGCTGAGCATGCCTCCGACACTGTTCTGGTAATGGTAGCAAGCAAGGATGTCTCTTGTGTGGTCAGTATGTATGCATTGTTTCACAGTTCCTCGTAATTATTACTGTCTTTCTATTTGTAAGTTAATTTTTTGTCACCAAGACATTTTATTGTGTTGCTTCAAATAAGGGTCAGGAACGCAGGATATGTTATGGACTCCCATGGAAACACATTATCGCTGTTCCAACTTTTAGCTTGTTCACAATTGGTATGGATCTTTGGTTACCAAATGGTATGTCTTGCAGATATGTTCTTAGCAATGTGTTCATGATGGAGAATGCTCTTTTTCCAGCTACTGTGGAGTATTGTATATCACATAATTAGAATGTACAGTTTATATGTGAAGACACGTCCAAATGTGAAGGCAATGATAGCAATGCTATTTATTGGCATTTGGCAACAAAATTGATGATGATGTTTCTTCGATAAGAACTTGCTTAGCTTGGGTTCTTTTCTCGTTTACCATGACCATACTAAATTTTTTGTGCATTCTTCTTCCATAAAAAAACATAAATTCCTTTTCACGATTAAGGTTAATGGCACATAGTCGCCCCCCCCCCCCTAAATTTTTAACTTTTTCAGTTAATAGTAAATTCTATATTACAAATCACCGAAGTGTTAGTGGATATATACCTTCCTCCGGTGAAGCAACAAAAGTTATTCAGAACAATGTGTTATATGCTGCAGTACTACGGTATTGGTTCATTTAACTCGCTTATCCATGGACCTATAAATTTAGTTGTGGAGTCATTCATTAATTGCAAGGCCCCGTCTAGATGATATTTCAGCCTCGTGAGTTTATTTTGTTACTCTGTTGGTTGGGAAAAAATTTAGACATTTCATAGCCGCTTGTCTTGTATACTAATTGGATGCCCTCTTTTTAATTTTACTCGCGTAGGACATAATTTTCATTGGGCACTGAATTGGCATTGCTTCATGACATGATGATATAGTACTTAATTATGCTACACATTTACATGTATTGGCTCATAATAAAATTTACAAACACTTATTCCTATGAATGAATATGATATTTCGTAGGGACATAACTTTCTCCCGCACTCGCTAGTGTGCCGACTTATATATAATAGTAAGAGTAGCTCCGTGCCTTATTGTTTGTCGGCATGTCATCTAATACTCTACATTTTTTACCTTGGCTTATATTATCTTTAACTCGACTCTTATCTTTCTTATGTTTTGTATATGTGTATGTGCACTTGATGGCGATCCGAATCCCGAAGCCGCATCTACCGGATTTTGTAAGTGGGATTTCTTGACCACCGCTCATTGACTTACCAAGTTGGATTCTTCACAGCTTACACTTGTGCTCATGTCTAAAAATAACATGTGAGATGATGGATATGCTAGTATTTAAGTGTTTGTTATTGATTAACCCGTTAGTGTTGAGTTCCGTTTATCCGCAATGTGAATTGTCTTTTTCAATCTACGTGATGCATCAAAGTTTCCTATTCTGTGGTAATTAGCTAATGATTGAAATGTTAGGTCAATCGTAATTATTTATAACTCTTATTTTCTTGGCAGGTCAACTAGCTCATCTCTACACTTCTTTTCTGCAGGTTAGCTTGACAGCTCATGCACAAGTTGCAACAGATCGAGTTTGATTTCTCTCAGGTGAGAACAAGATCAAGGTCAGAATACCCCCTTTGCCTCTTTCTTCTCCCCTAATGCAAAGCAACAACAATTTAAGAACTCTATTTTTGAATGGCATGTGTGCGGGATGCCGAAAGGAAGTGTGGTTTCTATGAGAAGTACAAGATGTAAAATAAGATGTGAGATAAGATGTAACTTGTAGTTAGAATCTGCTGTAATTTGTAGTTCGAATTTGTTGTAATGTGAGTAATAATGTGAATTGAGTTGAGTTATGGAGTTGTATGGTCACTGGAATACTGGATCTGTTAATTTATACAAGTTTTTTGTTATTTCAGTATTATTTGTAAATTCTATTGGTAATTACCATTTGCACTATTGAGATGAAATAAAACTGATCAGATCAAGTCACATGGCTCGATAAAGGACAATCTGTGACCAAAATGAGAGTAAAACTGATGACCATTTTATATCAAAAGGTGACGATGGCAAATATCATTCCGTGACGATATAAACTTGTCTTCTATGACGATTCCAATAAGATGATGTCCGCCGCCACGTCATTGATGACATCACCGTCACGACAACCGTCACGTCATTGCGACGTCGCCCCCACGTCGATGCAAATGGCGTTAACGGGAGATTATGACCAAAACATAGGAACATCCGTGACCAAATCTCGATTGTCACAACATCACAAATGCCGTTAACGGCGCCGTCAAACAATCAGGCACACGGAAAATTATGACGGTAACGAGTTATATCCATGACCAACGACGTTGGTCATAGATTGAATTCATTTCCATGACGACAACTATTTCTTCACGGATTAGAGAGGCATCCGTGACGGAAAACCCAATTTCATCACCGATGAACAAATGTGACGCCACCATAGTGACCAAAACAAAATCGTCACAAAAACGTCACAAAAGACTAATTGTGACCATACCGGCGCCTTCAATGACGTTAATGTAATGTCATTGATGACAACATCCCTACTAGTGGCTACGGAAGCTCCTCGAGGCCGGGTTCATCAAGGAAGTGTTCCACCCCACTTGGCTAGCTAATCCTGTATTAGTAAAGAAAAAGAATGAGAAGTGGTGGATGTGTGTAGACTACACTAGTCTTAATAAAGCATGTCCTAAAGTTCCTTTTCCTTTGTCGCGTATCGATCAGATCGTTGATTCGACCTCTCGGGTGCGAACTACTCGTTTTCTTGATGCCTATTCCGGTACCACCAAATAAAAATGAAGGAGTCCGACCAGCTAGCGACTTCGTTCATCACGTCGTTCGGGATGTCTTGCTACGTCACGATGCCGCTCGGCCTCCGAAACGCGGGCGCAACATACGGGTGATGTATGCCGCACGTCTTCGGAGACCACATCCGGCGAACCGTTGAGGCGTACGTAGACGATATTGTCATAAAAACCAGGAAGGCGGACGACTTGGTTAGCAACCTTCGCATCGCGTTCGGCCGCCTACGGGCCAACGGGGGTGAAGTTAAACCCCAAAAAATGTGTCTTTGGCATGCCCCGGGGCATGCTTTTAGGATACATCGTCTCCCGGCCGAGGCATCGAAGCCAACCCCGAAAAGGTTGCGGCCCTCGAACGGATGGGTCCGATTCGGGACCTTAAAGGGGTCCAAAGGGTGTTGGGGTGCCTTGCCGCCTTGAGCCGCTTCATCTCGCGGCTCGGCGAGAAGGGCTTGCCCCTCTACCGGCTCCTCAAGAAGCATGAGCGTTTCTCCTGGACCACCGAGGCCCAGGAGGCGCTTGATAAGCTAATGGCATCCCTTACCAACGCCCCAATCCTCACTCCGCCGCAAGATAGCGAGCCTCTGTACCTCTAAGTGGCCACAACCACCCAGGTGGTCAGCGCCGTAATCGTGGTAGAGCGCACGGAGGAGGGACACGCTTTGCCGGTTCAGGGGCCGGTGTACTACATCAGCGAAGTCTTGTCCGACACCAAGACGCGCTACCCACAAGTCCAGAAGTTGCTCTATGCAGTGGTTCTCGCGCGGTGCAAACTCCGCCACTACTTCGAGGCTCACCCTGTTACGGTGGTTTCCTCCTTTCCGTTAGGGGAGATCATCCGTAACCCGGATGCGACGGGCGGGGATTGCCAAGTGGTCGGTGGAGCTGATGGGTGAAACGCTCGCCTACGCCCCGCGCAAGGCCATCAAGTCCCAAATTTTGGCGTATTTCGTGGCCGAGTGGACGGACACCCAATTGTCGCCGCCGCATCCAAGTGGAATGCCTCGGACTCGTACTTCGACGGCTCGGTGATGAAGACCGGGGCGGGCGCGGGCCTCGCTCTTCGTCTCACCCCTCGGGGAGCACATGCGGTACGCCGTGCGCCTTCACTTCCTCGCATCGAACAACATGGGCGAGTACGAGGGCATGCTTTGTGGCCTTAAGATCGCTATCGAGATAGGCATCAAACGCCTTGACGTGCGGGGGGGATTCGCGGCTCGTAATCGACCGAGGTCATGAAAAACGCGAGCTGCCACGACGACAAGATGGAGGCGTACTGCAAGGCCGTGCAGGCTCTCGAGGACAAGTTCTACGGCATCGAGCTCAATCACGTACCCTGCCGGTATAACGAGGAGGCGGACGAGCTTGCCAAGATCGCGTCGGGGCGGCTCACCGTTCCCCCCGAACGTCTTCGCTCGGGACGTCGCCCAACCGTCCGTCGTCCTCGAGCCGCACCCCTCGAACTGCACGGAACCCTCGGGGGCTCCCTCGAATCCAGCGGGCGTAGAGCCCATGGACGAGGACCCCTCGAACGAGGCGTACGTGCTCTCCCTCCTCGAGGGGTACGGTGCCGACGAAGCCGAAGCCATGGATGTCGAGCCAGCCCCCAGTGAGGTGGACTAGCGCGACAAGTTCATTGCCTGGATGAACCGAGGGGAACTCCCCTCGGACCGGTCCGAGGCCAGGCGCATCGCCAGGATGGCCAAATCCTTCACCTTCGTCGACGACGAGCTGTACAAGCGCGCCGCCTCCGGCATTCTGCAGCCGATGCGTGGTCATCCCTCTAGGGCGCGAGCTCCTCCGGGATATACACGTGGGCGTATGCGGCCACCATGCCGCATCCCGCACCCTCGTGGGCAATGCGTTCCGCCAGGGCTTTTACTGGCCCACCGCGGTCGCCGATGCCGGCCGAGATCGTGCGCACCCGTGAAGGGTGCCGCTTCTACGCTCGCAAGTCCAATCTCCCCGCGCACGTCCCGCGGACCATCCCCATCATGTGGCCTTTCGCCGTGTGGGGGGCCGGACATCGTCGGGCCCTTGCGAAAGGCGCCGGGGGCTACACCCACCCGTTGGTCGCAATCGACAAGTTCTCCAAGTGCGTGGAGGTGCGCCCCATCACGAACCTCGGGGCGGAGTAGGTGATGACGTTCTTCACCGACATCGTCTACCACTTCGGAGTACCCAACTCCATCACCACCGACAACGGGTCCCAATTCACGGGCGAGAAAATTCCCGGAGTTCTCGCGACAAGTTCCACATCCGTGTGGACCGGGCGGCCGTGGCACACTCACGGACCAACGGCCGGGTGGAGCGTGCCAACGGCATGATTCTACAAGGCCTCAAGCCCGAATTTTCGACCAGCCGAACAAGTCCGGTCGGAAGTGGCTCCGGGAGCCGCCGGCGGTCGTATGGAGACTCGAACCACCCCAAGCAGGGCCACCGGGTTCACCCCATTTTTCCTGGTCCATGGCGCGGAGGCCGTCCTCCCCACGGACTTGAAATACGGGTCGCCCAGAGTCCGGGGCTACAACGAAGATACCAACCAGCGAGCCCGCGAGGACTCGCTAGACCAGTTGGACGAAGCACGCCTCATGGCCCTGATGCACTCCGCGAGGTACCAGCAGTCCCTAAGGCACTACCAAGCTCGAAAGGTGCGGCGGTGGGACTTCAGCGAAGGGGACTTGGTCCTAAGGTTACGCCAAGATAATCGAGGACGCCACAAGTTATCACCCCTATGGGAGGGACCCTACGTAGTGGTGAAAGTACTCAAGCCCGGCACGTACAAGTTAGCCAACGAGGACGACGAAGAACTCACCAACGCTTGGAACATCCAGCAGCTACGTTGCTTCTACCCTTAGCTAGGATTTCCAAGTCTTTTGTTGTAAATTACATGCCCAACACCCCGAGTTGGCAAAGACAATGTAAACGACAACGAAGGCAATAAAGTTAAAGGGCAACTCGGCTTTCCCCCGAAAACCAAGTCACCCTCGAGGGCTACTACGGGGGGCATCCCCCCCCCAAAAATGGTCCCATTTTTCGCAAAAATCTAACTCGCAAGCGCGCTAAGTATGTTTCGACCTTAGCCTCGAGCGAACCAAGGCGAGGCGCGGGTGGCCAAGCGGAAAGGATGCGCGAGCCGAGATAGCCTACGCCTTCGCGAGGATACGACCCTTCTCTCTCGCCTCCGCCCCGGCGGGCGCAACGAAAAACGAACTCTCCCAACCCGAATTCGCCCACACAAAGGAAGAAACGAACAACACGATAATTAAAAAAGGCACCACTTAAATTTACAAGTACTTAAATATTCCAAGAGATCACTTGTTTATTTACACGGCCATGTGGCCGGATACTAATATTCAAACAAAAAATGGGCCATGTGCCCGGCGATCTTCGGCATGGGGCGCGTAAGCATCAGCGGCGTCCGGGAACAAGAACTCCAGGAAGTCCTCGGTGAGCATCTCGGCGGCATCAGCGGCAAGCGCATCCACTTGCTCCATCGCCACCTCATCCTCGACGCCCTCCGGGACGACGTAGCCCGACGCCACAGCATCGAAGTTCACCTCGTAGTGGGATCGCACCACGCCGAGGGTCTTCTGGATGCCCAAGTGAAGCGCACGGCGCATGCGCCTCGAGACGTGCCCGCCAAGGGCGCGCAGACGACTCGCCAGCGAGCTTCCAGCGTGCGCCTCGCCCTCCTCGACCGCCCGACAGGTCTCGAGGGCCGCGAGGCGCGCCTCCACCGGCTCTCGCTCGGAAGAGTCGTAGGCCGCCTGCAACGTCTCGGCCCGATCGGTCGTGCGCCCCAGCGCGGTGCGCAGGCCTGGATACCACGAGCAAAGAAAATCAAGAAGGGAACGAACCCCCGAAGGGAAGATCAACAAAACAAAGGAACGAAGCGGCAACTCACCTTCAACCTGCTTCCTCTCCCCCTCGAGAGCCCCGGCGTCCGCTCTCGACCGCCCGCCGCAAGCCGACGACCGTGGCGCTCTGCTCCTCGAGGGTCCGGATGTGGTCCGCGTTTGAGATGCGAGGGCGATCGGCTCCCCGTCGAGCTTCGAGACCTCGGCCTCCCGCTCCTCCGGCGACGTCTCGCACTCTCTCGAGAGCGCATGCCCCCGCTGAGCGCCGACCGGGCATCAACGAGGGAGGCCCGCTCCCCGCCGGAGCCGACCTTCGGCCTCTTGGCGGGCGGCACGCTCCTCGCCGGAGGCGCTCCTCCGCCGCGACAACCGCGGCGACCTTAGCGGCGAGGGCGGCCTTCAATTCTTCGGCTTCCTTGGCCTTCTGCTCGGCCTCCCTCGCCCTCTCCTCGGCCTGGCCTCGCCGGACCGTGCCACCTCGAGCTCCACGCGGACCCTCGCCGGTTCGGGGTCCGGACGGAGACCACCTCTCGCCTCCCGGTCGGTTGCCACGGTGCGTGCCCTCTCCGTGTCCCCCTCTCGCCCGCGCGCGTGCCTCGTCCCGCTCGATAAGGGTCGTGCGAATCCGCTCGATGGCGCAGGGGTGCGCCGTGGATTGCCCCTCCGGCTCCAAGAGCCGGTCGCGCGCGGGCCTCCACCCGTACGCCGCTCAACCATCCCGGGTCCTCGGGGCCTCGGAAAGGGCATCGAGAAGCGTCGCGCCGCTCCCGAGCCGGCGGAGCTCGCGTGCTCATCCGGTCGAGGGCGCCGTACCCGCGCGCGGCGTGGAGCTCCGGCCTCCTACCACCCGGCAGACAAAATGCATGAGTGCCGCACCGCAGACAAATGCGAAAACGACAAGAGCTAGGAAGAAAGCAACAATCTAGAAGACGGCAACATACCCGGAAGACACGCCACGCCGGCCGTCGTGGATCCGCGCCGCCTCATTCAACGCCCCGCTGAGCGAAGCGCCGTGGCCGCGCGGCCTCCTCCCACGACCGCTACTCCTCTTGGGCGTCGGCGAAGAGAGAGGATGGCGCATCGGCGTGCTCTTGCCCCTCGCCCCCGGCCCCGCCGCCGGATCGCTCGAGCCGGGGGGCCGGCGTGGGACGAAGAGGGCTCGGCGCCGTGACTCGAGCCCCCGACCACCATGTGGCCATCCCACCGTCGACGAGCGCCCCGCCCGAGGCTTGGGGGCCGGTGTGGGTAGGCTTCCCCACCGGTCCCACTCGGGCGGCGGGGGTATCGTCGTCGGGAATCTCCACCGCCATCGCCCGGGAGCCGCCCGCGAGGGGGGGCTCTGCGGCGGCAGCGAAGCAACCTCCGCCTCCGCCGCACTACCGCGGCCGCGGGCTCCCCGCCGCGGTGTGGCGACCTCCACCTCCGGCAGCCGTCTAAGAGGCCGCGGGCACCGACGCGCCTTCACAACCGACGACGCCGGCGGCCGCCACTACGACCGGCGCCGCCGGCCGCGCCTCCGTCACCGCCGCGCCTCCGCCGCGGCCGGCGCCCCCGCCGTGCCTCCCGCAACCACCGGCCGCGGCCGGTGGGCGACGTCGCCGGCCGCGGCCTCGAGGCCTTGGCCGCGCCTTGCGAGCCCCCACTCGCCGCCGCCGTCGTGCCCGCAGCCGCCCGCGTGGCCCTTGACGAGCGCCGCCCGGTGGGGACGGACGCGTCCGCGCCGCACCTTGGCCGGTGCGAGGGGGGGCACGGTTGGCGTCACCCCCGCAAACACAAGAACAGAGTGTCACATCCTCGCCCGTCTAGCACGCGACCCCTCGAAAGGCAACTCCTTATCTCAAGGAGGAGAAGACCCGCTTCCTCTTCGTCGAGGTCCCCCGCCGACGTCGCGGGCGCGGCCGGCGTGGCCGCCGTCGCGCCTCCACCCGTCTCCACCGCACGCGCGGGCTCCTCCGTGGCGCATGCCGGCGCCTCCACGGCTCGTGCCGCCTCCGTCGTAGATCGCCGGTGGCGGGCGCCCCGCGCCCGCCCCGTGCGATGGTTCTCCCCGCCACCGGAGTCGCCTGCGGTGATGGGGGTGCGTGCTCCCACCCGTCGGGGAGAACCTCGCCCCCTATCCTCTTCCTCCTCTTCCTCCTCTTCCTCGTCCGATGACGAGTACTCCTCTCGTCCCGGCGAGGAGAGTCCCCGTCGCTCACGCGGCCGAACTCCTCGCTCCTCCGCTCCCGGTGCTCCCGTCGCCGCGCATTGCGCTCCCTTCCCGCGATCCACCCGCTCATCGCTCTCGCCGTTGCGCCGCGCGCGCGCGCGCGCGCGGGACCGAGGCGTGGGCGGATCGGACCGCGCGGCGTTCACCCGCACCATCCGCGGGGATCGCCCAAGCCTTAAAACGCGCCGCAACCCAACAAACCGGCAAACCAAGAAAGAAATTCAAGAAACTCACTCACCAACCGGCCGACGGGGAGCATGGCGAATGCCCACAGGGACGCGTTATCACAACGCCCGGCCCGAGGTCGATGGCACGCCGTGCCCTAGTAGCCGCGTACTCCCGGCGGGGAAGAGGTCTCGCAGAGCCGCGACTCCGCCAACGCGACGGGGTCCGCGTCCTCGCTCATCTCGAAGATGCGGAGCCGCCTCTCCATCAGGGGGACGATCCGCCGGTGGTGGAGGTTGGCGAGGACGCATACCGCGGTCGGCCCCGCGGTCCGCCGCTTTCTTCAACGAGGCCGGGGAGCGAGTCCGGCCCGCGCCCGGTGCAAGGGCGGAGATACCCCGTGGTACCGGGAGGCGCCTTCTCCCTCGGCCACCTTGCCGGTGTAGGGGGGGGAGGCCGGGGGTCGGCGTTGCGGAGGTAGAACCACCCCCGCTTCCGGTCCGAGTTGTTGGAGGTCATCGTGCAAGGGATGTATTCCTCCCTACGCGAGCTTCGCAACACGAGCGCCAAGCCGCCGCGCGCGCCGCGCGGCGAGTCCTCGGCTCCGACGTGGACAGCGTATGCAATTCCGCGCGGAAGAGGTGGACCCAGAGATCCCAATTTACCGGGATCCCCAGGAAGCCTTCGCAGACGCCGACGAACGTGGCCGCCTGCGAGATCGCGTTCGGCGTGAAGTTGTGCAGCTCCACGCCGTAGTGGTAGCACAGACCCCGCATGAAGCGGCTCGCCGGCGCCCCGAAGCCGCGTTCGTGGAAGCGGACGAAGCTGATGACGTAGCCGAACGGGGGGTTGGGAACTCGGTCCCTCTCCGACGGCACGATCCACTCCGCGGGCTGCCCTTCCACATTCGCCGCCAGCTGGCCGCCGGCCACCAACGAGTTCGAGAGACCGCGTCGTGGCCGTCGAGCGCTCCCACGCCGGTGGGTCGATGGCGGTGATGGGCCGCCGAGGAGCCATACAAATGGGCGGGGGAACAAGGAACGGAAAGCAAGAGTGGCTCCAAGAGCGAGGCGCATAGGCAAGAACGGCTCGGGGGCCGAAGCGCGAGAGGCGGGGATGTCAAATGCTAAGTGCAAAGGTAAAAAACCGCCCCTCCTCCGCCCGCCGGATTTATAGACCGCGGGGCGTGCTCTCCGGAGCGCACGCCCCACACGCATTAACCGCAAGTGAAATATTGCCTCATTGACGAGCGGGGCCCACCACGACCGCGGCGGCCACATAACTACAAGCGCGCCATCATCACGACACGGTAACCGGAGGGCCGCGGCGGGCGGTCACGTCCGCCCGCCCACTCCGCCCACTACGCGCGCGGCCGCGCGCGCCCCGCAAAGGCTCGCCGCGCGCGCATGACTATAACCGCGACTGCGGGCATTAAATGGCTTGGTCCCTTACCAAGTAAGGAAGACCCTCGAGCAGCCCGAGCCCCAGGCTCAAAGACCGACCCTCGAAGGGTGCGAATACCGACCAATGGCCTCGAAGCCCCGTTCAAAATAAATGCGCGCCACAGGTGCCCTCGATCTACAGAAATTACTGATCAGCGGTTTGAGAGCCGGCACGTCCAAGAACCCTCGAAATCCGCGAAGCGCGGGAGCACTCCGCCGCTACCCCGCACGGCCCTACTGATCAGGGGTTCGAAACCTGACCCTTGACGGGTTCGAACAGGTGCCCCAGATCACCAGAGTCAGGGGCGACGAGGGCGCGCGCATTCGAGCCTTTCCTCGAGCCCACCGGCTCGAGGGCGCCCCACATGTCGTGTTCAAGAGCCGCCGAGGGCGCCTAGCGGGGGATCCCACCGAGGGAGAGCTTCGCGCCCTCGTTCACTAGCGAACGAGACCGAGCCCCACCTAGCAAACCCGCGCAAGCGCTTTGATGGACGAGTCTCCGGACCACGAGCCTACCCTTATCGAACGGGGCATGGGCGTCCACTTGAACCACCCGCCAACGGCTCGACGAGGAATCCGCAATTCGCGACCCGGTCGATGGGGGTTGTGGAGACTTCACCCTCCGTCCCGCGGAGGGACGGCGAGCGAACGTTTAAAACAAGACGAAGAGCTCGCCCCGATCGCCTTGAATGGGCCCGTGCTCGGGGGCTCGATGCACGGCTACACCTCCCCGGGATGCGCCGAACGCGGAAGATGTCGGTTGCGCGTGCGTCACCGAAGCCGGCCGCAACATCGCCGATGCCGGTTGAGACACGTACCACGCCCGCCGATAAAATTCTCGCGAAAAACCCCCTGCAGAGCACTCACGCTCCCGTAGGGCTTCGAGGGCTAGACCCGCGGGTCCGCCGACGCGGCCCCACGGAAAGGCGTTTGCGACCGGGATGGAAGAACGTCCTATCGCTAGGATCCGGCATCCGGGGGAACTCGACCGTACGCCCACGGATGCTCGGGGGCTCTTGTCGGGGACGCCCACGAGGGTCCCCTAAAAAACCGGGGGGAATCTCGCTTAAACCCGCAAAAAAACACAAAACACAAACACTCCCCGAACATAATCCAAAACATACGCACACGGCACGGCCCGCGCGCGCGATGCCCCCCGCGGCCCACCGCAGCGGCCCAACAAGGCGCCCCCTCGAGCAAGGTCCGCCTCGCTCGAGGGCTCACACCCCCCTCGAGCGGGGTCCGCCTCGCTCGAGGGTCCTCGCCTCCCTTGAGCGGGCTCCGCCTCGCTTGAGGCTCCCTCACAAGCGTACCGCTCCCCGCACGCGGGTGCAAGCATTTAATGCTCGACACAGCAGAGCCGTGCCATCACGCGCCTGGGAATCACGCCCCAGCGCTGTTCCGCCAACTCTCTAGGGGGAGCCCATCCCCGCCACTGTGGGGGACTGTGCGACGAGGCCGGTGTCAGCTCCGTGACACTGTGACACCCACTTTAGTACGGCGAACGCGCCGCGCCCTCGAAGGGGGGCCGGCCGCACCCTCGAGCCCTCTTCTCGTTACTCTGCAGGGTCAAACCGTGACGTCAGGCCGGCGGGAGCGCCATCCCCGTCGCTGTCGGTTCTGTGCGGTCATCCCCGCCCCTGCAGCGCCACGCCGTGCACTTGCTACAACTACTCGACGCCGTTGGGCACGTGGGGACGGGACGCCGCCACGCCCGCCACTGTACCCCGTACGGATCACCGTTGACGGTTCCCTCGAGCCCGCATGGAGACGCCCCGATCAACCACTACGCCTCCACCCTCGAATCCGCCCCTATTCAAGTACGGGGCACGCCACGACGCCGTGACCGGAGAAAAGATTTGCCGGGACGGGCATCATCTCCACGGGACCGTACGCCATACCTCCACACGTAGCTAAATAATGCGGCATGCCTATAAATCGCCCTCTCCTTGGCCTATAAAAGGAAGGTGATCTCCCTCGCCGCCGGGGGACACGAGACACAAGGCACGGACGGCGAAAGCGATCGTTCGCACACTCCCCGTCTTCCCCACGATATTGGCACTCGCCTCAATCATTCCTCTTGGGACTTGGAGGCCACGCCTCCTCTCCCTCCTCGCTTGTAGCCGCCCCACTACAGGCACCCCGGTGCAAAGCAATATAGTGCCTCAAGCACACCCCCGTCGGACGTACGGCCCCGACCGGAACCGGGATAAATCAAGTGTCCCTAGTTGCTTAGCACCGACCATCGAGAGACAGATCTCGCCGCTTATTACTATTTATGTCGGGACTACATTCCGCACCGACAACGGTGGACACTATAGCCATTTTCGGACCCACACAAAAGTGTGGTCCAAATGGATTCTATTGGCCGGAGATGCAAGAAGATACTAAAAGATATGTTGCGTCATGCCCCTAATGCCAAAGAACCAGGAATATTTCTCAAAGGAATTCCATGCCCTTGAAATATAATCCGCAAATTGACATACTCTATGTGTGCGGAATATACTTCATGGGGCCCTTCAAAAACTCACATGGATTTGAGCATATCTTAGTCATTGTTGAATATGTATCCAAGTGGGTAGAGGACATGCCATGTCGTAAAGCTTCCATGGAGGAGTCCATTGCAATGATCAAGAGCATGATTTTCCCTCGCTTCGGTACTCTAGAATCTTGATAAGTGATGGAGGAACTCACTTCATGGGAAGAATTTCAAAAAGTGCTTGTCCAAGTTGGGGATTGAACATAGAGTCTCTACGGCCTATCATCCACAAACCAACGGACAAGCGTGAAACATCGAATAGGCAATTAAAGAGCATCCTCAACAAAACCATAGAGAAGGGAGGCAAGGATTGGTCAAAGAAGTTAGACGAGCTTTGTGGGCATATCGAACGGCGTTCAAGACACCGATAGGTATGACCCCTTATCAATTTGTCTATGGCAAAGCTTGTCACCTTCTCGGTTGAGTTAGAGCATAAAGCCTATTGGGCAATTAAAGAGATGAGCCTCGATCTAGATGTCGCAGTGGTAAAACAAAGAATCCAAATAAGCGAACTACAGGAGATGAGGTTAAAAGCCTACGAAAATGCGAGCATATACAAAGAGAGGATTAAAATGTGGTATGACAAAAGATTGAAGAAAAAAGGAATACAAAGGAGATAAGGTCCCCCTATACAATTCGAGGTTTAAAACCTTCGGAAAGGGGAAATTGCAAAGCAAGTGGGATGGACTTTACATTGTTCATTTGGTGCTCTCCAATGGAGCGGTAACCATCATGGATGTGAAAGGTGATCAATTCATGGTGAATGGTCAATGGCTTAAGGTTCATTATGAACCCGACGTTGTGCCCCTTCACCATATTGATGTCTTCACCATGGAGGAAGATCCTATGACGTAAAACAAGGTAAGGATTTTGTAAATAGTTTTTCTTTTATTTGGAGTTTCTCGCGAAGTGTTACCGAGCCATCTTTTTCTCATGGGCTGAAAATGCAAAATAAGTGGGACAAGTGAAAAATTGGACCGAACCGGCCCGCGAACCGAGGCAGGCCGGCCGGCTCGGTCGACCGGCCCGGGGTCCCGGGTGGCAATTCGCCCCCGGTTTCCCCCGGGATGTGCGCTTTTAACTTCCTTCTTTGGTCACAAAACTTTAAGGGAAGTCAAGAAAAGGAAAATGAGGTTTCTAGAGTATTCCTTCCCGGACTATTTAAATGGATGAGATGGGAGCTCGGGAATCCATCCCACTTCGCATCCTTTTGCACCCAAGCGACAGCCCATGACGTCCCCGAAGAGCATAGAGATGAAGCTAGGTGCCAAAGAGCCATTGGTGGGGGAGGCGAAGCGATGAGAGCTCAAGCTACCCATGGAGATCAAGAGGACCGCCCGCATCCGTTGCGGAGGGCGTGTCCCAACCGGGCAATCGCATCTCGCTACACGTCAAGGAGGAGAGGGTCTCTACTCCCGTTCGAATGTCGGAGCGCATCCGAGGCATGAAGTGGAAGGATTACAAGGAGGTGTCGCCCGAGCCTAAAGACTACGGGGGGAGTGACTATTCCGATGATCATAGACCGAGCTCGTGGGCGGACGCCGAAGGGAGGACAATGACCTATATTATTAGGAAGAGAGGTGCCCAAGGAGAAGACTCCCAAAGGCCCTAATGGTGGCAGCAACGATGACATTGGCGACGACGACGGAGGAGACCCTAGCGATGTCGACCATTTTGGGATGCATCTATTGTGTTGTGCGGCTTGCCGTCACTCCATCTCGGAGGTCTACGCATCGGTCGAGGAGTGTTTCTAGGCCATGGAGGTGATGAGGCAGCACACGGAAGATTTGGAACGCGTGGTCGAGGACGACTACAAATTCCTGATTCGGAACGTGCGTAACTTGTTCGGCATGGTAGGGAACATGAAGAGCAAGTGGTGCAAGAGCTGCGGGAAGTTCCACTAGGGAATAGAGTTTGCCCCCTTAGGTTTTTTTGTAAGATACGACGATGACGTCGTATGGTCTTAGCGTGGGGGAGAGCTAGCTAGCTAGCCTTTTGCTTTAAGATTAGTTTGGTTTGGTTTAGTTTTCGCGAGAGTGTGATAGTATTAGAGTCATAAGTTTTAGGAGTGTGCTTTTTTAAAAATTTTCAAGATGTTAAAGTGTATTAAAGTTAGTTTTCGTGTCAAGAAAATCAAATAAAATGCGTTCTTTAAATTTTTCACTCTTGTGATGCTTTTCTTCCTTTACTTGTTTATTCATCTTTAATTTTTGATAAATAAGAATAAGTGTTTGGTTTGAAACATTTACCGTGGTGCTTAGTGGAGTTTCTACCTTTAAAAGTAGTCGCATCATGCTTTGATCTAGAACTTCATTTTGGTTGTGCTCTGTTTGATGTTTAAAATTGGAGGAATTTAATTCTGAAAATTATTGAAAAATCCTTGTAATAAAGGTTAGCGAATTGTCTTTTTCCAAGTTGAGAGTTAAAAAAACCCTATACAAAGCCAAATTTAATTTTTCGCTCCACCATTAGTGCGTTTAGGATAGTGAGTTGGGCTAGGATCCTTCTCTCTTAGAAGTTTTAATTTCGAGCAATGATCATGTCTTTGTGCTTATCTTTTATTGCTAGCCTCGTCATGCATTCGGTAACATGACTTTCGCATCGGAAGTCTCGTACATCACCGAATTCCATACCCAAACCATTATATATCTTTTGTACATCATATTCTCTCGAACACAACCTATTCTCGAAGTTTTGTCTCGTCTCTAGAATAGTTTTTATTTTAAATTCAGATTATGTTTATGTAAGAAAGAGATGAGTTGAGAGCTTTGAAAAGAGAGAAAAAGATGTCAAGAGGAAAAAAAGTAAAGAAAAAGTGTGTATGGAAAAGAAAAGAAAGGAAGAACAAAAGAAAAGAAAGAAAAGAAAAGAAGAAAAGGAAAGAAAGAGGAAAGGCAAGAAAGATACGAAGATGGATGAATCAAGTGAAAGATAAATAAAGTGCAAGGAAGGATGTCACGAGAGACGAAACTTCCATTCTTTTTCAAACAATGTGCAATCCGACAACGAGGACGTCATCGGTTGCTCGTAGTCTTATTTTCTTTTTCCCTTGCACATGTCCACCATTCTATATCTTGTTATCCTTGATATCCCATATGGTTTAATTCTCATGATCATTGGCTTTGAAAGGTAAACAACCATTGGAGGTAGTTCTTAGATTGACAATACTTGTGTTGATTGTACTAGCCATACCTATAGCTCCACTTTACATGTTATATGAGAGACCGATGGGACGTGAGAGTTTTTTGAAAAATTTTTAGGATAGCCACTTCATATGAGCGACATGTGGGAACTTGGAGAAAGCTTTTTGTCTAATACTTGTTGCGGGAATTTTACTTTTGAAAAAAAATCATAAAAACCCTCCAATGGAAGCAAAGAAGTAAGCATGGCTAATATTAAATACCTCGAGTGAAGAATTTGAGTTGTGGGGTAAATCTTGATTTGGTAATAATTCTAAATGCCCATATTTATGTATGAAAATCATTGCTTTATGTTTATTGTATTAAAGATAAAGGATGGACTAACTTTTGAAGAAAGAATTAGCAGAGCACGATTTCAACACCTTAGACAAAAGATCTTTTACGACTACTTGCTCGAGGACGAGCAAAATCTAAGCATGGGGGAGATGTTGACGGTATATTTTGGTACACCAAACATGTTCATTGCACTTTGGTTTGGATTTGATTATGGAACCAACCCTCCACTAGGCACACTAATCATGTAACAAGTTCATCTTCATGTGTGCATTTGGAAGTCTTGTGTTTTTATAGGAAAACATGGACATAAAGGATAGAGTCACAAAAGTTTAAAGGAGCAATTTAGGAGTCTTGTTTGTGTTTATGAGCTTGATAAAATCACTCCCAAAGGTGGTAAGGACCGAAGTGTTACAAATGAACATCCTCGAGGATTGAAGCGTAAAAGACCGGACTTCATGCAAGGAGAACCTCCATCTTGGACGCGAGGATGACATCATCAAAATGGTGCAAGTGGAGGGGGCAAAGTGCATAAATACATGAGGACCCACGGGAGCGAATGGGCGACCGAATCGGGCTAGGATGGGCCTGGGCCGGTCGGCCTGGCCCACTCCGGGGGTCGGTTCGGCCTCCCTTTTCTTGCACCCGAAGATCCTTCAACCCTAAGTTGCTGGGAGGCGCCGTCATACCCAAGACAGAGAGCCATTCGCCCGAGAGGCCATCCACAAGCTAGAGAGAAGAGGAGGGAGATCGTTCGCAAGAAGGATCACTCAACTCCAAGGAAGCGACCACAAGTGGAGGAGAAGGAAGACACCGTCGAAGCGTCACCAAGATCAATGGTGCCCATGTCTAGCCCCTTGATGGGGTAATCTTCTCATTTGTCCATGGGTTATAATCGAACTTGAAGATGTAATCGCTACTTTGTTTGGTCATCTTGTGTTGAAGTACCTTTGATGTTTAAGGTTAGCTACCATGCCGTGAAGGGAGGAAGATCTCAATGCTCCCTTGGATCCATTTAATACGTCGTGTCCATCATAGGTCTAGTCATGAATACCTCCGCGTAGTGATAGTACGGGGGGGGGGGGGGGGGGGGAGGAGGGCGAAACCGTGGTCACAACTCCCGATAGATTAGATCGGTTTTCATATCTTAAGCGCTTGCATGTTGAAGTATCGTAGACCCTTGGGCAAGTGTATTTTACATATCTTGTTGGTTTAATTGTTCTCTCTAGTGTAACGTAGTTGTTCTCTAGTTTAACCGTAGATTAGGATTTGGATAAGTTAGTAAGTAGTGGTAGATCAAACGTGTGTAATCCCCTTGCTCCACGGATTGATAAGAACCTTGGGAATCCCCATGGTGAAAAAGGTGTAGGTCCTTACGCTTGCCGATCGTATGTGGATACGAGTTTTATCCGTCAACACCGACGCACGCCGAGGACCACCCGACGTCCCCTTCCCATGACCGCGCGCGCGTCCGCGACCGGCTACCGCATCGCTCGCAACTCAAGGTCACCCGGGCATTGCCGTCGTGAGCCTCGGCCGGCCTCGAGCTTCGCCGCGCGACCGGGGAAGCTCGATCCCGCCGACCTCCCGGTGCCGCCGTGCCACCAAGGGAGCTCGCCCCAAGGCTTCGGTGTCCGCCTTGCGCTAGGGGAGCTCGACATCGGCACCACCGCGCCGCCAAGGTAGTTCGATCCTGCCGGACTCCGGCACCGCCGCGCCGCCAAGGGAGCTCGACCCCACCGACCTTCGGTTTCGTTGCATCGGTCTTCGGTGGTACGGAGGCTAGCCGGTCGCCATGGCTCCCGTGGCTGGCGAGTGCCATGGGCGAGCCGCTAATGCCCCCCGGATGAACGCCGGGCCGACCGTCGTGGTTGTGGCTCCCGTGGACGACGGGTGCCATGGGCGGGCCGCCGTCATGTCGTGGGCGCGCTCGTCGGCATGCGGTGGCCGGCAACCCTAGACAGAGGCGGACCGCCATGGAAGAAAAATTGAGAGGGGGAAGAAAATAACAGGGGTATTTTGGTCATTTCGGGAAGCTTCCTTGGCGTGCTTCGGGTGCCATGTCGGCAAAAAAGACATCTTGGCTAGCCACATCAGCCAAACTGGCAATTTTGAGTGAGGTGTCAAACAAAAATGGCAAATATGTAGGGGTCATCCTAAGAATGTTTTCGAGCTAGCCGTATTCGTAAGAGGCAAATATGTAAAAAGCCCGGACTTTGGGAGGTGGAAGAGATAAGGGAGAGAGAGAGAGTGTACGCCAGGAGGAGGGGGAGAGATGATAAGCGGACGCGAGGAGATACAAATCAGAGTAGATGCAGATTGCTTGAGTTTGGAGTGAGCCCCTAAAAAAATTGCTGGGCTTCCAACGATTTTTTTTGTGTACAAGGTGGGCAGAGAGGGCGCGATGAGAGAATTGGGACTATACATGTATACCGACGGATAGTTCGAAGTATATATTGAGTTGTGCCGATGGATGGTTCAAAGGCACATCGAAATTAATATAACGACGGATAGTTGCTTGTTATAACTTGATATACTAACGGACAGTCCATTAGTAATCTATACTGACAAATGGTTGCTCCGTACTATCCTACTTATAGCGACTAACTTCCGTTGGTATAGAGGGGTGTGGTATAGTGTGGTGTAGTGACATGAAAGTAAGAACCAATAGAGGCTGGTCAATGAATGAAGGAACACAGCCAGCAAGAATTTTCTGTATTGTACTCTAACTGCTCACTCGTGCTATCTACAGTGCCTCCCAGCAGCACGCCATTATCAGTCAAGCTAGCCACTGAGAAATAAACAAACACTAAGCAACACACCCAGCAGATCGAGTAGTTTCAAGATTCGCACTACCGTGAATTTCCAATAGAAATGAATGTTCTTCTACTCTGCATTGCTTTCAAAATGCATAGTAATCAGCCAGGTTATCTACATGCTGATGGACTGACTTGAGAAATCTTTCCGCTTTCTAAAAAAGAAGTATATCGTACATGAGATATCTTTCTTGACACGAAATTAACAGTCTTGTCCGTACTAGTCCTAAATATTTATGTGATGGCACATCCAGTGCTGGTGGTGCTCTCGGCAGTCTGCTGCAGGAAGAGGATGGAGCTTGAACGCGACCATGCGTCACAAAGGAGATACGTCTGTCATCAGCTAAAAACTTGATGAACCCATAGAATTAGGGACTCGTAACTGGTGGGGAGAGGGGCTTTAGTCCCGGTCGGTAAGGGGAATAGGTCTCTTAAGTCCAACCGGGACTAATGATGAGAGACAAAAGGCCCCCCTTTATTCCAGGGTGGTATTATGAACCGAGACTAGGGGGCACACCAAAGACTGCGCCCACCGCCTTTAGTCTCGGTTGGTAATACCAAACGAGACTAAATGGTCTTTTTGGTTTTCGATTTGAGCGTATATTATAATTGTTGTCTAACCCGTATATGCACGTATACATATTTGAACTTGTATATATGTATATACCTCTCTATATATAGCATATACGCAGTTAGACTTACATATAAACTTTTTGAAGTTAGACTTATATATAAATTTACATAAACTTAGAAATATACACATCAAAATAGATAGTATTGATACATCAAAATATTGTTCACTTCAAATTTCTAGTCTCGGTTAGATTTTTTAGATGCATCATAATGATGTTTTATTGTTGGCATAACCACCTCCTTATGGATGAATCCCAAAAGACTTTCTTGAGTCGCCGAAAGACGATCCTTCCGAATGACCTCGTCCTTATCCATATCCATCTATATAATGTGCAAATATGTTAATATATATTACACCCAACAATTAAAATAAAAGCGGTTAGAAAATGATGTATTATTAATATGTTTATTTAATTAACTTACATCATAATTTCCGGACTTTGCACTTGCCAAACATCGTATATGCTCACGGACATAGTATCCACATAAATTATTTCCTTGTACTGTCTCCAACACTAAAGTGGATAGGAGAAAATGTTATGAAATATAAGTATGATAAATTTAAATTTTCTCAAATATGAAGTTGTTATTTGGATTACGTGCCTGGATAATCGGATAGAATGTAATTGTTGGTTTAAATTCACCTTCTTTCTCTCTAATGAATTTTTGCCAAGCTTGAAGGAAAATTAATGAGAGATAATGTCTTAGTCAAAGCAATCTATCTTTATATATATATATATATATATATATATATATATATATATATATATATATATATATATATATATATATATATATATATATATATATATATATATATATATATATATATTGCATTTAAAAGAATGTCTTAGGTAGAATTATCATGCTTGAAACATGTTTTGAAGGTTTTGGTAACTTGCGGGGTTTTTTTTCAATGAATCCCACACCATGACGCTACTATTGTCGACTTGAATGATCCTAAGAATCCGTGGAAACTTTACATACATGGTCATAATAGTCATACAAATTAGAACTAAACAGAATAAGCAAAGACAATTATATGGCAATCGCACATACTCGCGGTATCGTAAGGTAGTAGTATGAGATCCTTGTCATGAAACTTAGACAAGGTCTTATAGATTGTCGCGATTGCCGTGTCCGGTTGATGTTTGACCTCAAACTCGTTGACTTTTGATGGGTCCATGAAACCAATACCGGCAATATTCTTTTTTTGCATCTCTTGTTTTTGCGAGCTACCAAAAATGAAATACAACGTTAATCGGAAATCCACATACGTAATAATTTGAATAATAAACATAAAAAAGACTCTACTTACGGACACCAAGCGACGATAAAATCGGTATTCATGGTGTCTTGATGGTAAACTTCATAAATATCTTTGAATTCCAAACGGACCACCTTGTTGCCTTTAGTGGCATAGTCTTCGGGTACAAAGCAAGCATACCTATGCAATGTACACCTTTTAGAGATTGCCGCATGTACCACTCATGAAATTTGTACATCTTAGGTGAGAGCTTAAGTACTAGTTCGGCTCGATAAGAGTTTTTTTTAGCCGAAAGGGCCATCTTTACTCGAAACATGCATCCCGGGGTGGTTCTTCATGGCCGAGTGCAACACCTAACGACATCCTTGTTTCTTCCATAAAATCAAGGAGCTTGACTACTTCTTGTGTAGGCATTTCCGCTAGAGCTCGTTCATGTGCATTGAGGCCGGAGGGAACGTAAGTTTGTTTGCTCATCGATACATCTTCTTTAGACGACGTCGACGCCGCATGGGCATCAATTTCTTTCTGTTTACACTCATTAGTTTGAAAAACCCAAGTTTGGTCGGATCTACTTGTTTGGTCTTCTCTAGCTCCCTCCATTCCTATTTTGTATTCGCATTGTTGAAAAATTTATGCACATGTTGGGCACCGATCGTTGTTTTTCCTTCTTCTTCCGTCGTCTCCCATGCTAGCTTCCTTTTGCTATGGGCTCAACCATTTTCTTTATCATTAGTGATTTTTTCTGCTTTGGTGGTTGCACTAGGTTGGAAAACCGTGCTCCGACGATTTTTTCGGTTGTGCTTTCGTGGCTAGGTGGTTTCTTCTGCGGTGGTTTCGCGGTATTTTCCGATGTGCTTTAGTGGATGGGCGGTTTTTCCGACGTGCTTTCGTGGGCGGGCGATTTTTTTTATGGTGCTTAGGTGTTTTTTCTACTTTTGATGGTGATTGCTTTGTCGCCATTGGTTTTTTCTACTTTTTTGGAGGTGATTCGGGATTGATGTCAATATCGTGGCCGGAGCTCGCACCTCCGGAATTGAATAATGGTTCTTGTGTAGAAGGTGAGCGAGGTGATATTGAAGGTTGCGAGGACGACCTAGGAGATGACGATGGTTGCGACTGCGGGGGATCCGTAGGAGGGATTGATCCCTCCGTCCGGGGATTATAATGTAACGTTTGGGCCACAATATGATACGATGAACCGCATCCTTGAGTGTCCTTTCCCCGTCACCTCCCGGGATGTCTAGCTCTAGATCTTCAAATTGTGGGCCGACAAATCTCCTCCACGAAACCATGGCACAACCGGGTGAGATGAACATGTCGTGGATACTCGTCCAGAAAATGCGCGAAGCACTTCCGTACGCCACCTCGCATTGTGATGTTGCCGAATGGCTTGTGCGGCTCAAATGGGGTGCACCGACAGAGAAAATCCACCGAGTATTGTTGGTTGTCATCCACCGGAACTCCTTCGATTGCCCTCGACTCTTTAGGGCCTTCTATGCAAGCACCGGTGCAACCTCTATGCAAGCACCGGTGCAACCTCGGTAGAAGCACAACCGCTTTTCCTAGCGGAAGGGCTAATGATGGGATCCGCAGGTACTTCGGGTAGTGCTCCGCTTTGGGCTATTTGAGATATCATTACGGCTTGTCGCCGTTCAATCTCTACCGCATCTTTTCTTCTTGTTCGTTAAGTCTTTGCTCCATCATTTGGCACCAATGCTTTTCTTTGCGCTCTTTTCTCCTTTTGCGGCTTTTATAGCAATCGAGGTTTCCCTTGAAGGCATACTTCCACGGCACCACCCCGTAGCCCCTACAACGTCCGGGTGTTCTGGATTTTCGAGTGCCATAGTGAGCATTGACATCTTCTTTCTTTTCACCAACTCAAGTGCCTTCTCTCGTAACGTGGGCGCGAATTCAAGGGTACCATCATCCGGTTCAATCTCGCCTCCATGCGCATAATACCAATTCTTCGATCTTTCGGGCTAGTGAAAGACTCGCGATATGATACCTTTGGCGATAATGTCTAGTTCCATCTTCCGCCACTTGGGACTTGCTACCGCATAACCACCTCGACCAAGACGATGGTCGTACTCCCCTTTCTTACCGGCACTATTCTTCGCTTGGGTACTTTTTTGAGCAAAAACATCACTTTTCTTGTATTCAACAAAGGAGTTCTAGTGATCCTTTATCTTCGGATATTCATCCCAATTTGGAATTTGGTTGTACTTGATAAAATCTCTAGTCAACTTCTTCTTGAAATTCTAAAATTGAGTTGCCATCTTCACTAGAATCCAACCTTTAACAAGGTTTGTGTCGAAGCCTTCAAGAAGTGCGAAGTGTTTTAGCACATCATTCCACAACTCGGTCTTTTACCGAGTCCGGAACCACATATGGATTACTTGGTTTTCCCTTCCATTCTCTAATTTTCCATGAATCGACACAAATTTATGAGAATATACAATAATTTCTATGTATTTCTAGTATCCATCTTGAATAAACAATAATTTTCTATGAATCGACATGAATTTATGAGAATGTACAATAATTTCTATTTATTTCTAGTATCCATCTAGAATAAACAGTAATTTTCCGTGAATCAACACGAATTCATGAGAATATACAATAATTTATATTTATTTCTAGAATCCATCTAGAATCAACAGTAATTTTCTATGAATCGACACGAATTCATGAGAATATACACTAATTTCCATTTATTTCTAGCATCCATCCGTAATAAATAGTACATTTCTATGAATCAACACAAATTTATGAGAATATACAATAAGTTCTATGTATTACTAGTATCCATCTATAATAAATAGTAATTTTCTATGACTCGACACGAATTTATGAGAATAAACAATAATTTATATTTATTTCTAGAATTGGTAGTGTCGCCTACCGCATTCGGCGAGGAGAAGGGGAGAGACGGCGGCGGGATCCCGGGGTGCGTCGAGGGAGGCGGTGTGGAGCCGGGCGAGACGGCGGCGGCATCTTGGGTGCGTCGAGGGAGGCGGTGGAGAGCAAGGGAGAGATGGTGCTTGGAGATGTTGGGGAGAAACATATTTAATTACAATTGTTATAGACATATTTAGTACATTTTTATAAATAAATTTATTCTTCAAAAAAAATATTGCCGACACAAACGGTTAATTTGTTTGCGTCGGCAAGACCCAATTTGGGGTAGCCGCGCGGGGGTCGGTGTACGCCGGCGGCGGAGGGGGGGGGGCCGGGGGAGGGCGCGCCCCTACCGACATTGGGCGGGACAATCGTGAGGCCGAAGGCGAGGGCGGCAAGATGAGGTGACGATGTTGATGCGTGGGCGGAGGTGACGACGCGCGGGCGGGCGGCAAGGCGCGCGGCGCACGGCGGCGGCGGCGGAGCCCCGGAGGCCGGGGGAGGACGGCCCGGCGGAGGAGGATGGAGAGGAAGTCGACGCAAGGAGTATGGGGACGAGGAGCCACCGAGGCCGAGACAGGTCGGGGAGGAAGACGGCCGCGTTCGGGGGCCGACGGCGTCGAACCGGCGGCGTGGCGAGGGGCGAGAGCGTCGGTTGGTCGGTGGACGGCGGTTCCGGGAGGCCGAGGGGGGCGGGGAATCCCGGGGGCAAGAGGACGGGGGCGCCGCGGAAGGCGGCCGTCGAGGAGGATGACGGCGGTGGCGGAGGAGGAGGACACGATGACGATGATGGTGGCGGATCGGGGACGAAAAAGTGGCCAAGTGCCGGAGGGGGAGGGTAGCCGCTTTTATATATAGAAACCCCTTTAGTCCCGGGTCGTGTAACGAACCGTGACAAAAGGGGGGGCCTTTTGTCACGGTTGGTGATACGACCGGGACTAAAGGCGTGATTTCACGCGGGAGCCCCAAAAGGGAAAATTTCCCTCTTTAGTCCCGGTGGTGTTACGACACAAGACAAAAGGCCCCCCTTTTGTCTCGAGTCGTAGCACCACCCGGACTAAAGGGCTATTTTGCGCGGGACTTTAATTCTTTTCTCATTTTCCTCATTTTCTCATTCTTTCTCTTCACAACATTTTAAGAAAATGGTAAGTTTAATATTTGAACCATGCAAAATTATATTTCATTAAGTGTTAACAGCCTTAACTTTCCAATATAAAAAAATTTAATAGTTGAAATCATTACTTTCATTTCGGACTCGACAATATTTGTCTCCTAAGACATAAGAAAATTGCTCAACTAATTCAAAAAAATCTCAAACTTTGTCGTTACTTCTCACAGGGCATATGAATGGGTTTAAACAGCTTTAGTTCAAATAAATAAAGGAATACACTCATACAACATTACACAAATGATTTGAACATTAATTATTACAGTACAATATTGAAGTTTCTTTTCTTGACGAAAGTTCCTTGGTCATGGTCGTGACGTAAGTACGGTGTCTCTTAATTTCCAAGCGGTGTGCTTGGGTCAACTTCGACAGCGAATGGAGGCATGCCATCAAACCGATCATTGTCATCGATTTGTATGTCCCGTCCTCGACTCCCACGATTACTCTTTTACCCGTAAGAACAATGTGTCGCTTTGGCTCTTGTGGTCCTTCTTCAGGATTTTTATTCTTCGGTTGCTAATCATATCCTTGACATAGAAAATTTGATGCACATTTTTGGCAAGGACGAATGGTTCATCTTTGAAAGCAATCTTGGTAAGGTTCACTATTGTCATTCCATATTGATCTTTCCTTATGCCACCTCTAGTTAGTTTTACCCATTGGCAAAGAAACAGAGGGATGTTAAGTGGCCCATACTCAAGCTCCCATATCTCTTCTATGACACCATAATACGAGTTCTTGTTATTGTTGTTGTCCATGGTGTCTATACGGACACCACTATTTTGGTGTGTCGTTTTCCGATCTTGGTCTCTTGTGTAAAAAGTATAACCTTTTATGTCATAAGCTTGGTATTTGACAATTGTGCTAGAAGGTCCCCTAGCTAACAAAGCGAGTTTTGGGTGAAGTTTGGAATCACCAATAACTTGTTCACTCAACCGTGAGGGAAAATTTTCCAAGTGATGGCGTGTAACCCATGCTTCGGTTTTGGTTGGAATTTTTGAAGAAATAATCTGCTTGTGTTCCTCAATATATAGAGTCACCAAGGTTGATTGTTGTAGAACAACTAGGTGTGCTTTATTGAGCAAATCAGTATCATTGCTCAAACATACTTTCCTTCCAATGGTGCCCTTTCCTAGTAGCCTCCCCTCGTGTCGTGATACCGGAACCCCAATCGAGTCAATTGAGTTGACAAAGTCCGCACGAAACTCAATGACCTCCTCGCTTACATATCCTTTGGCGATGCTTCCTTTCGAACGTGCGCGGTTAAGAACATATTTCTTGAGGACCGACATGAACCTCTCAAAAGGCCACATGTGCAAGAATACTGGTCCAAGAATAGTAATCTCTTTCACAAGGTGCACCAGGAGGTGAGTCATAATATCGAAGAATGAAGGTGGAAATGCCAACTCAAAGCTGACAAGACATTGCGCAACATCATTCTGTAGCTTCACTAAGTTCCTTGGATCGATTGCCTTCTATGAAATTGCATTGAGAAATGCACAAAGCTTTACGAGCGCTAATCGTACTTTCTCTGGTAGAACACCCCTCAACGCAACTGGAAGTAACTGTGTCATCAACATGTGGCAGTCATGGGCCTTTAGATTTGTGAACTTTTTATCTTTCATATTTATTATCCCTTTTATATTCGATGAGTAGCCGGATGGAACCTTCATACTATTTAGGCAATCAAACATAATGTGCTTGCTTCCTTGCTCGGGGTGTAACTAGCAGGACCTAAGTAATCTTGTTCTTCCTCCTCAACCTTTTCGGGATCTATTTCTTCTTCATCAATCTCTATCGGAGGTGCTTCATTCCTATGGATATTTTTCGAGTCCCGTCGTGCTTCCAATGTATCCTTAGAGTTATTGTAACAACCCAAGAAGACTAGGACATTCAAACAAAGATTCTTCGTCGAGTGCATCACGTCAATAGCATTCCGAACCTCAAGAATTTCCCAATAAGGTAACTCCCAAAATATAGATTTCTTCTTCCACATTGGTGCGCGCCGCTTAGCATCATGTGGAATAGGTTCACTACTTGTCACCCTTTCCAAAGACAACCCTTAGATCCTTTACCATCTCAAATATCTCCTCTCCTTTAAAATGGGCGGGCTTTGTATGATGATCGGCCATTCCTTTCCAATGCAAACCTTTCTTCCTTAAGGGATGCTTCTTAGGAGAAAGTGACGGTGACCCATATACACAACCTTCTTACAACTTTTCAGATGAATATCGTCTATTTTATGTAAACAGTGGGTGCAGGCTCGATATCCCTTGTTTGAGTGCCCAGATAGGTTACTTAAAGCAGGCCAATCGTTGATGGCAATGAATAACAATGCTCGTAGGTTGAAGTTCTCTTGCTTATTCTCATCCCACACACGTACACCTTCTTTCTTCCATAGAAGTAATAGTTCATCAACCAATGGTCTTTGATACACATCAATGTCGTTGCCGGGTTGTTTTGGACCTTAGATTAGCACCGGCATCATAATGAACTTTCACCCGATGGCCATTTTGATCTCCATTATCAATGACCATACTTTTTATAAACTAACTTCTAAAAAATTGGCTAAATGTAAAATTAAGATTAGTTCTATGTTTCATTATATCAAAAAGTAAACAAAGACAAAGATGAAGAAGGGTGAATTTGATGATGTATTTCGTTATGAACTAGATGATGAGAATTGGAGGCTTACCTACATTCTTCCCGAACATGTTGATCATTTCAACATAATACATGAATACAAAAATGTGCTTGAAGCAGAGGTTCAAAATCTAGAAGCCGACTAGTTTTAGCTTGGGACATGTGATACGGTGACATACGAGAGGTCACCCGATGGCCATTTTGATCTCCATTATTAATGACCATATTTTTTATAAAATAACTTTTATAAATTGAGCTAAATGTAAAATCATAATTAGTTCTATGTTTCATTATATCAAAAAGTAAAATTCAATTTTCTCTACATCAATATAAAAGATAACAAGACAACGCTAGTGTTTAGCCAACTACTTTTTCTCTCAATCTAAAGCATATAAATAACCTCGTCTCTCATTACCTCCTCCCACCTAGGATTTAAGATTTCTATTTTCTCCATCTCCAAAATATATAAAAAAATTAATCACAACAAATGGTGGGAGGAAGAATAATCAAACCTTGGCAACACTTTAGACGAGAGAAATCTTCACAAATACATGAAGAAAAAATTCAGCAGCACCTCTCTAAGGTTGAGGCGCCATGGAGGAGGAGCTTGAGCTCTTGGTGAAGAATGGCTCAGGCAAGAAAAAGAGGAAGGGCGCTAGTTATTAGTCCCAGGTGGAGTTACCAACCGAGACTAGACTAAAGGGTACCCTTTAGTCTCGGTTGGTAACTCCACCCGGGACTAAAGAATTAGCACCAGGTGGAATTACCAACTGAGACTAAAGGTGTACAATTTAGTCTCGGTTGGTAATTCCACCCGGTGCTAAAAGCCCGCGTCAATCATTGTGGGAAAATGATGTTGGGAGCCAGCCCTTTTGTCACGATTGATTATACTAACCGAGACTAAAAGAAGGGGGGTTGTCTCCAGGCAAGCATTTCGGGCCACGTCGACGAAAGACCTTTAGTCCCGGCTCCGAAGTTGAATCGGGACTAAAGGCCCGAACCAAAGCCTCTATCTCCACCCGTGCATGTACAAAACCATTTTCACAACCTGATCAAGCCGTAAATGGCGAACTAGAACGATTTATTTTAGTTTGATATGCAAATGGTTGTAAGAAAGACCCATTTTACATTGTTGGTTCAACTAGAATAATTTATTTTAATTTGATTTGTAAATGGCACATTTTACATAGTTGAAGCACGATAAGGACACGCCTACGTTGCCCCGGGTTAGGTCCCAACCTTTCACGGTACTAGAAGAAATACTTTCACTGAGTATTTATTTTCAAAATATAGCACATGCACAAGGTCATATACATGCTCATCAACCAATCACAAAGCAACATATAAATGCAATAGGGGTCTTTTACGGTGGACCACATGATGTTATGCAATATGGTTCCATTTTTAGAAAGGGTTCAATGGTAATTGTTCCCAATTTACTATTTGGGTAAGCACCTGATTCAACCCCCGCCGTCCCAAAGGCCCATTCCCTCTCCCTCCGGCATCCGCGACCACCCCACGGCGTCGTTCCCTGCGCGGTGGAGCCTTGCGTCCCCGCCATAGGCGGCGCACCCAACTCTGCTGCCGGTCCGACCCTGGCCGCGTCCCCGCCTCAAGCGACGCGCCCGACCCCGTAGCCCGGTGCCACCCCGCGCGCGCTTCCCCGCCACGCACAAGACCCGGTGCCGCTGCAGTTTGTGGCCGCCGCCTCCTCTGCCTTCCCATTAATTGGTAGCCGTCGCCGATTCCCATAGCTTGCCGCCAACCTAATCCTCGTTCCTCTAAAGGACGCCGACGTCATCACTGTCCAGGTAACCTCCTCCTCCTCCTCCTTCCCCGTTTGTTTCCATTTGCCTATGTAGACTGCAAACAAATTACCTGGGGATGTTGGGATAAGTTGCTGTGACAATTTGTTGCCCATGACTGTTCTTGATTATAACCCCTTTGGGCTCCGACTGGGATTTCGTTGTTGGGATTTGTAGGCGCCGCCGCTGTTGAGCTCTCAGTCTGAAACGGAGGCAGAGTGCAACCTCACCGACAATCTCATCCCGAAGCCCTCTACCTCGTCTGCTGTTTCGGGTGAGTGGCTGCCATGCTGTTACTTTGGTAGGCAAGTGTATTGCTATTCACCGGATATTTGGTATAGTTATTGTGTAGTTGGACATGTGTACACTATCTGTGCCCCTAAAAATTTTGCAGCAAACATTTTAATTATATACGTGTGTCTTGGTAGTCAATTTGTAGGATATCTGAACCCAAATGTCCTGGCTGAGCTTTTCTCGAGGTACCGTGAATGGCCGGAAGAGAATTCCAAAAGAATTAGCCAAAAGCAGGTTAATCCCTGAAAGAGATTTCTTTTGGTTTGATGCCGTTGAGAATGAACAAAGAACAACATTTCTGGTCCAAGAACTTTTTCACTATCAGGGCAAACATGTTCGTATTCATACTAGTCTGTGATTTTGGGTATGTTGGTAGTTCATTTACCAGTTTAGACTTCTTGTGTTTGCAATTGTTCTGTTTGGTGAGAAAGGTGAATATCTTAGATAAATCTTCTTGCAATTATATAATCTTTATTGTTCTCTGTGTAGCATGTGCTGCTGCCGCAATGCAAAGATGATAGTAGGATCTTGTGTATGTATATGATACATGTTTTGTACTAATATCAAAATAATAGGCAAAAACCAGTTTCTGTATCAGCCTAGAGCCCTAGGCATTGCCTTTTGGATTTGCTGCCACGAAAGTTGAAAGAAAAGATTTTTCAGATTTTTACCTTCTGAACAACCAATATTTTCTGTTGTTCCTTTTATCCTCACTGTTCTGAGTAATATTGTCCTTGGTAGTACTGATTATGCTTTTGCCAATTGTTGAACTGTAACCATCTAGGCCCTTTCGCACCTTTGTAATGGTGTGTTTCGGTGATTAATGACAACCATATGCTTGTGACTAACCTTTGTTTTGTAGCGGATTTCATATTGGGTTATTGTCACAAGTATTGAATGAAATGAGACCCCTCAATTTGAATTCAAGGACTAAAAATGGTTGAATACTACAAGGCTAAGGACTTTGTTAGTTCCAAGTGTCACAAGGAGATGAAGGACACTTGGATTGCTAGTTTGTAGTGTTCGACCATACTATTAAGAGAGGTTCGTACACTAGTAGCTTGACCATGCACTCAAAAGCCATAAAATTATGCACACTCAAGTTCCTTGGTTGTCAACTAGCTCGCAGAGTTCATGGAAGCAAGGTTGAAGCAAAAGAATCGACGGAAAACTTAAAGGCGTTGAAATGGACGAGTTGAAATCAAGTTCATATCCGACGCCCTCATTTCTAGATGCGTCGGATGAGTTCGGGGGCCATTGGATTCAAAATGGACCATCGGATGAACCGACGGTACGGCCATCGGTTCATCCGACGCCTTAGGGGTTGGCTACGGTATGGGTCAAGGCTCGGCGCTTAAGCACCGGACGATCCAATGCCTTGACCATCGGTTCATCCGACCTTTCCATTTAAATCATTCGCAGACACGCCAACTCAATCGCCAAGACCGGATGAACCGACGCTTGGATAGAGGACTCAGCGGTTCATCCGACAGTTATATTCAAATCACACAATACCGCCCCGAGTGTGGAGTCTTTAGCACCGGATGGGGTGTTGGTGTATAGCGTCTGTGCATTGTCTGGGTTTCTTAGTTTAACGGCTATATTAGATGCTATTAGTTACCGGATGATCCGATGCTTTGCTGGGGGTGACCATCGGTTCATCTAACGATACTACTTTTTCAGGAAACCTTTTCTAACGGCTAGCCTCCCTTGCTAGGTCTATAAATATGACCCCCCGCCTCTCTTGAGCCGCCTTTGCCATTCGAAGATCCATTGCGGCCAAGGAGAGAAGGAGGGTGTGTTCTTGCCATTTGGGATTCTCTTCCTCTTGTTGAGGGCCTCTTTCTTAGTGATCAAGAGTTTTCAAGGTGCATACATGGCTTAGCCGAGTGCTCGGGTCAAGTGAAGGTGTGCGAGCTTGTTACTCTTGGAGTTTGACGGCTCCTAGACGGTATCGGTGTTTGGAGGGTTCTTGGTGAGCTCTTGGAGATTGTGGGAGCCTCAAGACAAGCTTGGTGTCCACGGTTCGAGACCCACCATTCCGGAGATGGAGAACGGGTACTCTTAGTGAGCACTTGTGTCTTGGCGACTCAAGGTGGAGCAATACCCTAAGTGAGTGCTCCAACGTGGATTAGGGGGAAGTGTCAACTTCTCGATACCATGGGAAAAATTCGGTCATCTCTTGTGACTCTCTATTTACTTTCTAGCATTTAAATTCAGCACCTATTTTCCGCACTTAAGTTTCCTTGTCTTTGCTCTTGACTTTTGCTTGTGTGCTTCATATCTTGCCTAGGTTGTTTCTTATCTCCTAGTGTGTTATTTGCTAAGGAAACTTTTGTTAGTATGCTCTAGTAGTAGAGAAAATCTGTTTTTAGATGGGCAACACTAGTTGATAGGTTAAGGTTTCTTTTTTGGTGTAGAAATTGAAAAGAAGTCCCATATTCAACCCCCCCTTCTATGTGACTAGGATCCTACAAGTTGTATCGGATCTAGGCTCCCTTTTGCTTGGTTTAATCGCCTAGGGACATGGGGAAGGGAAGCGGCAATGGCCCTCCTAAGTTGGCGGGGAAACACTTTACCTTTTGGGCTCATAGAATGGCTAGCTTCCTTCAAGCTCAACAACATGATGCGTGGCGCACTACCTTGTATCCATTGCCTATGGTTCCCACCGAGAGTGAGGCTAAGTGGAATGCACGTGCTAGAAACATATTTTTGATGCGCTAGACGAGGAGTTGTTTGATTGGGTCTTTGCTTTGCGGATCGCCCATGAAGTGTGGATGCAACTCAAGGAAATCCATGTGAGTAACAAAAAGATCCGTGAGGAAAAAATTGAGTTTCTCACGGTGGAACTCAATGATTTCAAAATGATGGATGATGAGGGGGTAAGCAAATGTATTCTAGGATGGGGGTGCTTATTCAAAGTATCAATGCTCTCGATGTTGCTAACCTTTTCGAGCAGGAAATCATCCGGAAAATCCTCCAAACGCCGCCCAAGCCAAGATACAATATCGTCAAGGCACTTCTCTTTGAGAAGGATTTCACTACCCTCACCATCACTGAGGTTGTGAGCAAGATCTGCTCCCACGAGATGTTTATGATGGAATACATGGAATCATCTACCTCTCACTCAAGCACCAAGAAAGATCTTGCACTCAAGACAAGTCAAAAGGCCAAGTCCAAGAAGATCAATGCAAAGCCTCCTTCCTCAAGTGAGAGCGAAGACAAAAGTGATTCAAGTGAAGCGGAGAGTGATGATGCCAAACTTTCTCTCCTCATTAAAAGAACCACAAGAATGCTCTCCAAGATTGGCAAGAAGGGCTACAATTACGATCCCAAGAAGCAAAAGTTTCGGGCATCAAGAAGAAGTGGTGAGGGAAGCAATCGGAAGTGCTACAATTGTGGAAGCTATGATCATCTATCATATAATTGCCCCAAACCCGAGAAGCGAGTCTCAAGCACAAGCAAGAAGAACGATGAAGATGACAACGATGCCAAGTACTACAAGAAGAGCTCTTCCGAGAAGAAGTCATCAAACAAGCCCTACCACAAGAAGAAGGGTGAACATTGTTCTCTCTTGGTCAATGAATGGGTTACCGATGGTCAAACTTCAAGTGAATCAAGTGAGAGTGAAGAAGACAAGAACAAGAAGATTGTCGGTATTGCTATCATGGATGATGAAGAGCCTCCACTCCCACCTCCACCAATGTGCTTCATGGCAAAGCACTCCAACGTGAGGGATAGCGATAGTAGTGGATCTTCTAGTAGAGATGATGAACTCTCACCACTTTCTCTTAAAGGTCTTCTTGATGAATATACTTCCATGATTAAGAAACAAAAGATCAAGCTCAAAGCACATGATGAGACTCATGAGAAACCTAAGCTATCATATGATGAGTTGCTTGTGAAGCATAATGACCTTAGCAAAGAACATAATGCTTTGGTAGTGTCCAACAAGTCACTTAGAGATGACCACAACAAGTTGCTTGATAAGCACAATGAGCTAATCGTCAAGCATGACGATATAACCGTGCTTAACAAATCTCTTGAGTAAAATCATATGAAACTTAAGAAAGAACATGTGCTCTTAGAGATGAAATATCAAGAACTTGATCTTGCTAGTGAGGACATTGGTTCTAGTGGGCATGCTAATGCTAGGGAAGTCACTAAAGCCAATGCCTCCACCTCATGTGATGATCTAATTGAAGAACATAATGTCTTGCTCAATGTTGAAAATATTGCATCTTCCTCCAAGACTAACCTTGATAGGGTGAAATCTCTTGAAGAAGAAGTGAGAAGCCTAAGGTCTTGTGTAACGACTTTGGCCAAGGGTGAGGAGTTACACAAAGAGATCCTCTACTACAATGCAAGAGACTATGGGACAAGGGACTTGGTGCTTTCACTAATCCCATCAAGGAAACTCCTAGGTCTAAGGAGCTATATGGGTGTTTCATCAATGAAGTTGGATCTTATTGTCAACATTGCATGGTCACCGGTCATCACGAAGGGAGTGCCCAACACCTACTCGCCCTTTGCCCACCTTTCCTAACAACTACAAGTCCATGTACAATGATAACCATTTCTTGTTGATGAAGAAGAACAATGGCAAGGTTGCGATCAAGTTCATTGGGACCAAACCAAAAGTCAAGCCACCTAGAAGCTTGTGGATTCCTAAAGCTCTTGTCACTCACATCAAGGGGCCCAAGCTTGCAAAGTTCCTAAATCTTAATGCTAATTTCTTGTGTGTAGGTGAACTACAAGGCCGAGGGAGTCATTGGATACTTGATAGTGGTTGCACTCTACACATGACCGGCCAAGTAAAAATGTTCACCTCACTAGTAGATGATGCGGGAGATCATGAACAAGTTTCATTTGGTGATAACTCTAAAGGAAGGATCTCCGGATTTGGTGAAATCTCTCTAACAAATGATTTATCCCTCTCCAATGTTCTCTTTGTGGATTCTTGTAGTTATAACTTGCTTTCCATTACACAATTATGTGACCTTGGTCTTTCATGCACATTTGATGATGAAGGGGTCACAATCACCGACAATAAAACTAATGAAGTTGTTTTCAAGGGATTCCGCTATGGCAATCTTTATCTTGAGATTTTACATCCCATGAAGTAAACTTGACTACTTGATTTGTCACACCCGATTTTCCGTAGAAAACCGAATGCATCTCATATGTGTGCTAGGATCACGATTTCACACATATGATAGACTCATGAGTGTATTATCACAAGACATTGCTCAAAACGTACAGAAAAGATTTATTAACTTTTATTACACTCACGATGGTTGACACGAAGGTCTTTACACGAACATCGATAACTATGAAGACGCGACTCCATCTTCATCTTCCACAGGCTTCGATCGGTTGATCGCATCCTCGAACTCCTCGTAGTCGGGAAGTACTCCACTCCGGGATTCTTCTCTGAACAGCGTAAGCAAGGATGAGTACACTTATGGTTGGTACTCAGCAAGGCCACAGGAATAACCGGAAAGCAATATTAATCCATCTTTAAGTTCAATTAATCATGTGAGGGTCCGGGCCGCTCTTGACCGTGAGCACGGCCGATCGATCGCTTTACACTCGCGAGAGGTTGCACACTTTTCCCACGGTCCGCGTAAAAGTTCCGAAGAACTTTGAACCCAACCACGCATGTGCCGATCGTGCACAATACCACACTTCCGAGGTGTGATTGCATAGGAACGCTACGAAGCCTTTACAAAGATATGCAAAAGCATCAACAACCCACGACGATTCTGACTCGAGTGCGGCACCATAACCCTCCCTAGTGGTCGGCACCTTAGCAAAGGTCGCTACCCCAAAAGAACCGGGCTATACCCCCCGCAACCCGGAGCCCCCCCGTGTTCCTTTCGGATAAGGTCGTCAATACAATCGCACACCTAATTAATTGGCTAAGCCGCAGCCATATGGACCGTGGTTGCACCGTTTTCCCGGGTGGTTCTCCATGTTCCGATTAATTTATAGTATTCTTGATTAAAGCATAGATAGAAGGGTGTTAGGGTCACTTGCCTTTCTCCAACGATAAGCTACTCTCCTTATCTGCAAAGCTCTGCACTTGTTCTTCCTCGAACGGCGCGTTGGCTACGATCATGCAAGAAAACATACAATAAATAAAACAATACATCAAACATTACCAAAAGACTAAAACAAGCTTTTAGAAATGACGGGCTCGGAGAGACGATCGCGTGGACACCAAGAACGCGTAAAACGGAGCTAGGATGGAAAAGATATGGTCGAAACAAGATTCGGGGACTAAATTGTGAATATCTCGAAAGTTTTATGGAGTTTTCTGCAAGATTTCGGGGACCTAAACATAAATATGTGTGAAACTAGAAGGTCTAATATGTAAAAGATTAAGGATGGACTAAAGAACATAGAAACTAAGGACTTTGCAGGGGCCTAAGCATAAAAGAAAGGACCTGATTGAAAGGCTTTTATATAGGTGGAAGGGTATATTTGTAATTATGGAAAATGCAGGGTTCTTTTTGCAAAAATGCCTGGGTGGCCGGCGGGTGAGCTATGGTGGCGACACGTGGCGGCTTGCGGTTGGCTGGCGCCGACGCAAGCGATGACGCCAGCGTGACGTGGCTGCTGACGTCAGCGGTGGACCGGCGCGGTGGACCCGGTCCACCGGTCCACCGTGGACCGCTTGAAGGGGTACGCCTCCCTTTCGATCCGGGCCGTCCGCGCCGATCGGACGGCCCGGGTCGCGTCTCGAGCGGCGGGCGGCGGCGGACGGCCGGCCGGCGGCGGCTCCGCGGCGGCGCGCCGGCGGCGGAGTTCGCCGGAGAAGGGTGAAAATGGGCTCCCGTGCACGAAACTCGATGAGGGTTGCACCAAAACGATGAGGAGGGCGCAAAGAACTTACCAAGGGGCTTTAAGAGGTGGGAGAGGCGCCGTAGGAGGAGATCGGGGCGGCGGCGCTCCGGCGGGCGGCGAGCTCCGGTCTCGGGCGGCGGCGGCGCCCGTGCGCGAGCGGGGAAGAGCGGAGAAGCGGCGCGGGGTGAAGAGGGGATTGTGCCCGCCCTTATATAGGGTATATATGGGGAGAGGAGACGACGCAAGGCGGTGGGCGGCGGGATTGATGGCGGCCGCCATTAATGGCGAGGCTCGGTGCGGCGGCGGTTTTGGTGCGGTGGCGGCGGGTAGGGGAAGTGGAAGGGGCGGGGGATGCGGTGAGGCGGCGGGGGGAGTGCGCGCCGGTGGGGAGGTGGAGCGGCGCGGGGAAGACGGGGAGGCGGCGGGCGGCGCGGTGTGGCCGGCGGCCGGCGCGCGGGGGAAGGGGGGAGGGGCGGCCGGAGGTGGGAGACGGCCCCGACAGGGGGGCCCCACCCGTCGGTGGGTCGTGTGAGAGAGAGGGAGGGAGGGAGGCGGGCGCCGGCGGAGCGGGCCGCGTGGGCCGAAGATGGCCGGGCCGCGGTCTTGGGCGGAGTTGTTTTGTTTTTTTTCAAATCCTTTTCAAATCTTTTCAAACCTTTCTTTTATATCTTTTCAAATCAAATTTTAACACAAATTCTCCAACTATTTTAAGACTTTTAGAAAACCTTTTAAACAAGTTTTCAAACATTTTTAAATTCAAACTTTCATCATCATTTTTTTAATTCAAACTTTTACACCAATTTTCACAATTATTTTTTTAAGGACTTTGTCACAAATTTTTTTTAAGACTTTTAAAACCACACCACAACCAAAACTCATGCATTTCAACATGATGCACAAACACTTAGGTGATTCTAATTATTAAATGACGTTTAGTTTAATTAAAGGCAAATTTATTTATTCAAATTTATTAAATCCTTAGAAAATAAAACTAAACCATGTTGCTAACAATATTTTATTGTGATGGAATTTTCGGGTGTTACAAATCCTACCCCCTTAAAAAGAATCTCGTCCCGAGATTCGAAGGGATCGGGAAACAAGAGGAGATACACGATGTTCTTGATAGATGATGGGTTACTACCACAGAGCTTATTCACTTCTCCTTCTTCTTCGGGCTTGTAGCGGCAAACTCAATCCTATCTCCTTGCGGTGTAGTTAAGAGCACTGATTTCTTGGCACACAAAATGATTCCATCATGCTTGCTTAACCAATCTATACCAAGGATCACATCTATTCCACTTTGGATGTTAGAATCACTAAGTCCGCATCAAAATCTATCTCTCCGATCTTAAGATTGACTCGTGGGCATACATAGGTGGATTTCATTTCACCGTTTGGAGAACTAATTAGCAAATGTGTCTTCATGGAACTCCCGGGTACATCATGCTTTGTCACGAATCGTTCGGTAATAAATGAATGCGATGCCCCGAATTAAATAAAGCTGTTGCGGTACAGAGTTGATAAGAAACGTACCAAGCACAACATCTTTGTCTCCTTGAGCTTCTTCGACCGTCACATGGTTCACCCTACCATGCATATTGTTCTGTTGGCCTCTCGTTATCTTTACGAGGTGTCCGCATATTGTGCCGAGGGCAAATACTAGCATAGTGTCCTAATTCTCCGCGCTTGAAGCATCCACCGGGGTGAACTGGAGTAGTGTTCCTTCTCGGTGCACCCGAGCGGTTCGATGAGGATTTGGAGCCCGTGGTGTCATTGGGTTGGATTCTTCGGGTTCATCAAACGAACGATAAAATGGTTGATTCTGTCCATGGCCTCTCGCCTTATGTGCTAGAACGAAACCGAGAGTCTTGCGATGAGTTGTGACGAGGGCGGGTGTTACTTGCTAGATCCGACCCCGAGATTGAAACTTGCGCTTCGTTCACGAAGTTCCTTGTGTTTGTTCTCCAAGCCTATAGACTTATTGAGTAACATCCGAAAGTTAAGAAATGTGTGGCTCTCGCAACCGATAGTTAAGTGGCCCTATCAATCCATCGAGAAAGCGTTATTGTCTCTTAGCATCCGTGTTGACTTCATCCGGTGCATAGCGGGACAAATGAGTAAACTAATCCGGATACTCACTAACTCGTCATGTTGCCTTGCTTTAGAGCTAGAAATTCCTTCTTCTTCGACTTCTTCACACCAGTCGGGGATGTGATGTGTACGAAAACTCTCCCGGAACTCCCCGCCGGGTAATGGTGTCGGCAGCGGCATGCGCGACGGTGTAAGCATCCCACCAATCGGACGCCGCACCTTCCGGACGTCCCGAGGCATACAAAACCTTCTCACGATCATTACATTGGGTGATATTCGGCATCTTGTTGATGGTCTTGAGCCAATCATCGGCATCGAGGGGATCTACGAGAATGAGAGTAAGTGGGCGGGTTGTGGCTCATGAATTCTCTATGCTTGTTCACCGGTGGTGGAGGTGGTGGGGGTCCTTGTGGTGGTGGGCGGTTCTGCCGTGCTCGTAGATTCCGGGCCGGTGGCGGTGAGGTTCTCGAATCAACCGCATCCGTTCCGTAAAGAACTGCTGCATCGCGGGATCCATCGCTAATTCTTGTGGTGGAGGAGGGAACTTGATTCAGCTGATTGACGATGTGAGAACGAACGGAATATCCTGTCCAGCTCCTGACCTGGTGTTTACCATTTGATTGTTAGAGAGAAGTTTTCCGATAGGAAGTTGAATTGATAAAGGTGAATTAGAGAAAAGGGGGGCTAAGATTCAAATTTTAACTTTAATTATTTTATTGATGCATTTGTGGCCATCACTCCACAAAAACATTTCAATCATGTCAAAGATCCAAATCATGCATGTTTACAATCAACAAGCATTTACATCGCACGTCCTCACAAGAATGGCTCTATCGAAGCGAAACCGATAGAAGGGGTAGGCAACCTAAGAAACTATCCTATAAAACACGTGTGGTGGTTCAAGGTAGAAGAACAAGAATCGGACTCGGTGTAGAAGAAAACAAAAGATATGATTTTGATAAAGAATAAAGAATAAAATATTTTTTAAGCGTAAATAAGTTATTTTGAATGCTGGAAAGGCTTTCTAGAAAGAGAGTCCTTAATCTCGACCATTTCTATCTGAGGCTGCGTCCTACAGTCAGCATTGCTCTGATACCACTCTGTCACACCCGATTTTCCGTAGAAAACCGAATGCATCTCATATGTGTGCTAGGATCACGATTTCACACATATGATAGACTCATGAGTGTATTATCACAAGACATTGCTCAAAACGTACAGAAAAGATTTATTAACTTTTATTACACTCACGATGGTTGACACGAAGGTCTTTACACGAACATCGATAACTATGAAGACGCGACTCCATCTTCATCTTCCACGGGCTTCGATCGGTTGATCGCATCCTCGAACTCCTCGTAGTCGGTGAAGTACTCCACTCCGGGATTCTTCTCTCGAACGGCGTAAGCAAGGATGAGTACACTTATGGTTGGTACCGAGCAAGGCCACGGGAATAACCGGAAAGCAATATTAATCCATCTTTAAGTTCAATTAATCATGTGAGGGTCCAGGCCGCTCTTGACCGTGAGCACGGCCGATCGATCAGTTTACACTCTGCAGAGGTTGCACACTTTTCCCACAGTTCGCGTAAAAGTTCAGAAGAACTTTGAACCCAACCACGCATGTGCGGATCAGGCACAATACCACACTTCTGAGGTGTGATTGCATAGGGACGCTACGAAGCCTTTACAAAGATATGCAAAAGCATCAACAACCCACGACGATTCTGACTCAGGGCAAACCATAACCCTCCCTAGTGGTCGGCACCTTAGCAAAGGCTGCTACCCCAAAAGAACCGGGCTATACCCCTGCAACCCGGAGCCCCCTGTGTTCCTTTCGGATAAGGTCGTCAATACAATCACACACCTAATTAATTGGCTAAGCCAGAGCCATATGGACTGTGGTTACACTGTTTTCCTGGGTGGTTCTCCATGTTCCGATTAATTTATAGTATTCTTGATTAAAGCATAGATAGAAGGGTGGTTAGGGTCACTTGCCTTTCTCCAACGATAAGCTACTCTCCTTATACCGCAAAGCTCGCACTTGTTCTTCCTCGAACGGCGCGTTGGCTACGATCATGCAAGAAAACATACAATAAATAAAACAATACATCAAACATTACCAAAAGACTAAAACAAGCTTTTAGAAATGACGGGCTCGGAGAGACGATCGCGTGGACACCAAGAACGCGTAAAACGGAGCTAGGATGGAAAAGATATGGCTGAAACAAGATTCAGGGACTAAATTGTGAATATCAGGAATTTTATGGAGTTTTCTGCAAGATTTCAGGGACCTAAACATAAATATGTGTGAAACTAGAAGGTCTAATATGTAAAAGATTAAGGATGGACTAAAGAACATAGAAACTAAGGACTGCAGGGGCCTAAGCATAAAAGAAAGGACCTGATTGAAAGGCTTTTATATAGGTGGAAGGGTATATTTGTAATTATGGAAAATGCGGGGTTCTTTTTGCAAAAATTCCTGGGCGGCCGGCGGGTGAGCTATGGGGCGCCACGTGGCGGCTTGCGGTTGGCTGGCACTGACGCAAGCGATGACGCCAGCGTGACGTGGCTGCTGACGTCAGCGGTGGACCCGGTCCACCGGTCCACCGTGGACCGCTTGAAGGGGTACGCCTCCCTTTCGATCCGGGCCGTCCGCGCCGATCGGACGGCCCGGTCGCGTCCGAGCGGCGGGCGGCGGCGGACGGCCGGCCGGCGGCGGCTCGCGGCGGCGCGGCGGCGGAGTTCGCCGGAGAAGGGTGAAAATGGGCTCCCGTGCACGAAACTCGATGAGGGTCGCACCAAAACGATGAGGAGGGCGCAAAGAACTTACCAAGGGGCTTGAAGAGGTGGGAGAGGCGCCGTAGGAGGAGATCGGGGCGGCGGCGCTCCGGCGGGCGGCGAGCTCGGGTCTCGGGCGGCGGCGGCGGCCGTGCGCGAGAGGGGAAGAGCGGAGAAGCGGCGCGGGGTGAAGAGGGGATTGTGCCCGCCCTTATATAGGGTATATATGGGGAGAGGAGGCGACGCAAGGCGGTGGGCGGCGGGATTGATGGCGGGCGCCATTAATGGCGAGGCTCGGTGCGGCGGCGGTTTTGGTGCGGTGGCGGCGGGTAGGGGAAGTGGAAGGGGCCGGGGGAGGCGGTGAGGCGGCGGGGGAGTGCGCGCCGGTGGGGAGGTGGATCGGCGCGGGGAAGACGGGGAGGCGGCGGGCGGCGCGGTGTGGCCGGCGGCCGGCGCGGGGGAAGGGGGGAGGGGCGGCCGGAGGTGGGAGACGGCCCCGACAGGGGGCCCCACCCGTCGGTGGGCCCGTGTGAGAGAGAGGGAGGGAGGGAGGCGGGCGGCGGCGGAGCGGGCCGCGTGGGCGGAAGATGGCCGGGCCGCGGTCTTGGGCCGGAGTTGTTTTGTTTTTTTTCAAATCCTTTTCAAATCTTTTCAAACCTTTCTTTTATATCTTTTCAAATCAAATTTTAACACAAATTCTCCAACTATTTTAAGACTTTTAGAAAACCTTTTAAACAAGTTTTCAAACATTTTTAAATTCAAACTTTCATCATCATTTTTTTAATTCAAACTTTTACACCAATTTTCACAATTATTTTTTAAGGACTTTTTCACAAAAAATTTTTTAAGACTTTTAAAACCACACCACAACCAAAACTCATGCATTTCAACATGATGCACAAACACTTAGGTGATTCTAATTATTAAATGACGTTTAATTTAATTAAAGGCAAATTTATTTATTCAAATTTATTAAATCCTTAGAAAATAAAACTAAACCATGTTGCTAACAATATTTTATTGTGATGGAATTTTCGGGTGTTACATTGACTCATCTCCAAGACATCCAAGGGTTGGCTTGGCATCGTCGCATTGCACACATAGGCATGAGCCAACTCAAGAAAGCCTTCAAGAAGGGTATGGTACTTGGAGTGAAGGATGTTACATTCGAGAAGGACAAGTTATGTAGTGCATGTCAAGCCTAAGCAAGCAAGTTGCAAGTCATCATCCTATGAAGGCTTATGTATCTACCACAAGACCACCGGAGCTCATTCACATGGACCTCTTTGGACCAACCACATACAAGAGTCTTGGTGGTAATCTCTATTGTCTTGTCATTGTTGATGATTACTCACGCTATACTTAGACTTTCTTTTTTGGATGACAAGGGCAAGACATTTGACATCTTCAAGAAGATTGCTACTAGAGCCCAAAATCAGTTTGGGTCATCCATGGTGAAGATTAGGAGTGACAATGGATCGGAATTCCGCAACACAAGAGTAGAAGAGTATTGTGATGGTGAAGGCATGAAGCATGAATTCTCCTCAACCTATACACCACATCAAAATGGTGTGGTGGAGAGAAAGAACAAGAGACTCATCACTCTTGCAAGAGCTATGTTGGATGACTATGGGGGTTTCACAAAGATTTTGGGTGGAAGATATCAACACGGCATGCCATGCTTCAAATAGAGCGTATCTCCACCGACTCATGATGAAGTCACCATATGAGCTACTCATTGGGAGAAAGCACAACATCTCTTACTTTCGGGTGTTTGGTTGTAAGTGTTTCATATTTAAGAAGAGGAAGCATCTAGGGAAGTTTGAGAGTAGAGTAGATGAGGGCATATTTGTTGGTTATGCATCTAACTCCAAGGCATATAGAGTATTCAATAACTCTACATAAGTGATTGAAGAAACATGTGATGTGGAGTTTGATGAATCTAATGGCTCCCAAGGAGATGGTTTTTGTTGTGATGATGTAGGAAAAGAACCTCTCCGAGAAGCAATGAAGAAGATGGCCATTGGTGACATCAAGCCAAAGGAGGATGATGACTCTCACTCCATTCGTGGAGACTCCTCCTCCTCCGATGATGATAATGATGATCAACCAAGGCGTCCACCTACATCCCCACAAGACAAGATAGTCCATCTTCCTCACAAGAACCACGTCCTATTTCACAAAACACTCAAGATCAAGTAGAGGAAATGGGCAAAGTTCAATCTCAAGATGATCCCACCTCTACAATATTTGGAAGGCGCACAAGGAATTCAACAAACCATCCAATTGACCTCGTGTTGGGTGATCCCAAAGGGGGTACAAGGACTCGCCGCAAGCAATATGCCTCATTTTGTAAACATCATGCTTTTATGGGAACCGGATTGGATATTGGCTATGCAAGATGAGCTCAACAACTTCACAAGAAATCAAGTGTGGGAGTTGGTAGAGTGCCCCAAGAACAAGAATGTAACCGGCACCAAGTGGGTCTACGGAACAAGCAAGATGAACATGGCATTGCGGTGAAGAACAAGGCAAGACTTGTCGCCAAAGGGTACTCTCAAGTAGAAGACTTGGACTATGGAGAGACTTTCACTCCGGTGGCACGTCTTGAAGCTATCCGTATCCTCCATGCATATGCATCTAGTCATAAAATGAAATTATTTCAAATGAATGTAAAGAGTGCTTTCTTGAATGACTTCATCAATGAAGAAGTGTATGTGGAGCAACCTCCCGGTTTTGATGATGCTACATATCCTAACAATGTCTATAGGTTGCACAAGGCGTTGTATGGACTCAAGCAAGCTCCTAGGGCATGGTATGAGAGGCTCGGGATTTTCTCATTGAAGCGGGATTCAAGATTGGTAGGGTGGACAACACGCTATTCACAAAGATAATCAACAAAGAACTTTTCATTTGTCAAATTTATGTTGATGATATTATCTTTGGCTCTACTAATCTCAAAGTATGCAAAGATTTTAGTGATCTCATGACTAGGGAATTCGAGATGTCAATGATCGGAGAGCTTAACTTCTTCCTTGGGTTTAAAATCAAGCAATTGATGGAAGGGACTTTCATCCATCAAGAGAAGTACACCAATGATATTCTCAAGAAGTTCAAGATGGATGATTGTAAGCCGAACAAGACTCCAATGCCTACTAATGGACATCTCGACCTAGATGAGAAAGGTAAATCGGTTGACCAAAAGCTTTACCATTCTATGATTGGTTCTCTTCTTTATCTTACCACATCTAGGCTCGATATCATGTTTAGTGTGTGTATGTGTGCTCGGTTTCTAGCCAACCCTAAAGAATCTCACCTAAGTGCTTTGAAAAGGATCCTTAGATACTTAAAATACGGACCTAGCATTGGCTTATGGTACCCCCATGGTGCTTGTTTTGAGCTCTTGGGTTATTCGGATTCGGACTTTGCCGAATGTCGAGTAGACCGTAAGAGTACTTCGGGTGGGTGCCATTTGCTTGGTCGCTCTTTGGTTGCTTGCTCCTCTAAGAAGCAAAACTCCGTGGGCCTTATCCACCGCGCGGACGGAATACATTTCCGCTGGGGCTTGTTGTGCTCAAATCCTATATATGAAGCAAAGCCTCTTGGACTATGGTGTGGTTCTAGATAGGGTTCCCCTCCTTTGTGACAATGAAAGTGCCGTAAAATTGCTAACAACCCGGTTCAACACTCACGTACCAAGCACATTGATATCCGTCATCACTTCTTGCGAGACCATGTTGCTAAAGGGGACATTGTCCTTTGTGGTGTTCGCTCCGAGGAGCAAGCGGCGGATATATTCACCAAGCCTCTTGATGAAAACACTTTTTGTAGGCTTCGGAGTGAATTAAATGTGCTTGATGCGTCCAACATGATGTAATGATTGTCATATAGTTTGCATTTACATATGTACAAGATCGGGGGCTTGTCTAACCTTGATGAGATAGTGGTGAGTATGGGTTTTCCTTGAGCCGGTGGTTCTCTTGTTTCACTCAAGGCATGTTGAAAGGCTCACCATGAATAAGCTTATCAAGGGTTCAAACTTGGCAAGATAGTTTACCTTTTCGCTTTGCACTTATGCTTGTCATGTAGGATGTATTCATGTTTAATTTCATGCACTTGTTCTTGCATATCATTGCGTGAGAGAAGTCACAAAGGAAACTCACACTATGAGAATGTTGCTTAGCGTTCAATGCAAATCAACAACTCTTAAGGTGTGATGAGACAAATGATTGTTCTTAATGCCTATTGAGTTATGTCCTAACGAGCTTATGGTGTCAATCTCTAAGTTCAAAGGCAATTAACTCATACATTCCCTTTTTGGAGTTTCCTCCCTCCTTTGGTTCTTAATTTGCCTATTTTTATTTATGGTTTATCCCTTTTTAGGGAGCTAATTGTGTATCTAAGTATTTTATAAAGGAGTACTTGAGGGGTGAGGTTGTCACTCGGGATTGATCCAAGGATGTGCTTGTGTTGGCTTGTGTGTGACATTCGACGAATCAAAAATGAGAAATAGTTCAACCAAAATCGAAATGTCACCGTCGGATGAACCGACGCCCTGTAGGTTCTAGCGTCGGATCATCCGGTGAAGGGGTCTGTGCGCTCAGTTGCTCTCTGTTAGAAAATTTCCTACCGTCGGATGAACCGACGCCTACGCGTTTTACACCATCGGTTCATCCAGTCTTGAAGGAATTTTCAAAAATTCACAGACCCGCGCACAACCGCTCCGACGCATTAATTTTTCAGGCCGTCGGATCATCCGATGCCTGCTTTCACCCGGGAGCAGTGTTGCACCGACGGTTCGACCGACGCTCGTATTTTTCTACCATCGGTTCATCCGACGCTACACCGACGCGTTGGTCCCACCCGTCATAACGGTTCGGCGAGGCACTCATCCCTAACCCTAATCGTCTTTAGCTCGCCGCCGCCCGCGCTTGCCCGCACCCTGTACGCCGCCATCTCCATCGCCTCTAGCGACTCCTCCACATACACGTGCGCCCGCCGGTCCTCCATCGTCCACCGCGCTCGCCGCCGGCCATCCGCGCCGCCCATCCTCGCCGATTCCACGCGTGCGCGGGATGTCTCCGAGTTAGGGTTTCGGCCGCCTCCTCAATCCCGGCCAAGCGACACCGCGGCGGCTCGCCGGTGTATCTCCAAGGGTGCGCAAGGCTCAATTCGTCATCCACACCGCCTCTCGTCGACATCTCGCGAGCGTTGTGGTGAGGATTGTGAGCTCTCCCGTTTTTTCCCCGAGTTCTTTCACTGTTCTAATTTGAATTAAGGGGATCTTGCCTACCGATCATGCTCTTAGGGGTAGAATTGAATTGTTCATACCATTGATCCTTAGGGCATTTGATTCAACATCTGTTTGCCATGCTTTTTCATGCTCACATTGTCAATGGTCATTGCTAGATTCACTTTGTGAGCACATTTGCCATGGCATGTTCAAGCACCGTAGCTCCTATCCACACCACTAGCACATCCCGTTCACCTAAGGACATCCTAGCTTTCCAAATCCTAATCCGTGCGCAAACTCCTCTAGTTTTCAAAATTATGCTCATATCTATTCATTTGCTTTGCTTAAGGACCTCTTACCCTCGGATACATATCACATTTATTTATATCTCGCCATCTATAATCTTCTATCTTTTCTCTCACGGATGGCGGGCGACAAGAAGAAGGGTAAGGTGGTAGGCCGAGCTAAAGCGCGAAGAAGACCCGTCCGGAGAAGGAGTGGGACTGTGTTCTTTCGGTGCTAGATACACGGGGTCGGCCACGAGAGGGGTCTCGGGATCGGAGAGAGTGCACAAAGTCGGGGAAACGGCCCCCACGGTGAGCAACAACGGCGGACTCGGCGGCGGCGGTAGTTATGTCGGTCGGGTAGAGGTCGGCCCGGCGGAGCGAGACAGAGTCACCTCCTTCACCGGCCAAGTCCGGACCTTGGACTCGTGGAGGACACACCCGGCCACGGCTCGACACCACGACGGAGGAGAGCCGTAGTTGAGGAGCTTGCGAGCGAGAGCGACGGGCACACGACCCACGGATCCCTAGAGGTCCACGAGCGAGAGGCCTTTGGTGTCTACCTCCGTGACCTCCGTCACTTGCCCGGCCGAAGATTCGGCACTTGCGGAGTGTGCCCGAGGAGCGATGGTTCTCTCATGGGCGAGAGGACGCGACCCCGTGTTCTAGACGATACTACGGAGAGCTTCTACACTTTCTACGTACACCGAGGTTCCCGGTGAGTCGGCCGAGGATGCTACGGTTCACCGCAATTAGAGCAACCGCGGTCGGAGAGGCCATTCTGCCGTTCTTTGACTACCAGCGGGGCTTGGTGGACTTGGTGACCAGGAGGTCACATTACGTCCCCGACTGGGTACGAGTCTTCTACGCCACAGTGTATGTCGAGGCTGACCGGCTGTCTATCAGGTTTATGTTCATGGGTCGGCGGTAGAGGCTCACTAGAGAGGGGATCGCGAGTTGCTCCGGAGTTGACCTCCACGACGACTCTATCCACTACCCGGCTTACCCCGACGTCGAGCCTCCTCGTCGTGCCCATTCTCCGGTGTTACCTTCGGACGAGGAGATCGGTTTCCTATTCCGGCGGTCGTCCTCCCCGGTACTCCCGGACACCGGACCGTCTAATCCGCGAGGCGTACGTCGTTCACTACTCTCTCGGAGGTCCGTTCTCTACGGGATGGGGAACGGCCGAGTCGTTGATAGGGGTGAAGCGGTGGCTTCGATGTACGTGATGGCGAAGCGCCCCTTCGACATAGTTGATATCATGATTGTTGAGATCGAGGATGCTATTATGGATGGCATGGGGATGACATGTTAGTAGCCTTTCGCGCATTGGATCGGCTAGTTGTTGTCCCGTCTTGAGGCCCGAGAGGTACGTCGAGATGCTTGAGTCATCAAAGTTCGTGTTCTCGACCTACCGTCCTCCGATGCCGAGGTGACGGAGGAGAGGCCCGAGAGGCTTGAGGAGAGCGAGAGGAGACCCTCCGGGCACGAGCGGCGGTTGAGGCCGTGATGGACGAGGCGGCTCGACGGGACGCGACACTAGCGGCGGTCGAGGCACCTCTCCCACAATATTTCACCACGGACGACGAGTCCTCCGGTGACGACGAGGACTTTGTGTCGGCTTCCGGGAGCCCGTGTTCCGAGTTCGTCGTACTCACGACGATGAGGAAGGAGGTTCCACCTTGCCGTGCCATAGAGAGGATGAGTCACCGGTTCCCACGATCACGGTGCTCGGGTGACCCGGCCATACCGGCTCACTACACCGATCCGAGGCTCGGCCCGCTCGGTCTAAGGCCACACTCCGATTACGGCAGCGGATGCGGACACGGTTTCGGCAGAATACCGGGAGTCTCGGCGGGTGATCCTTGAGGGGATTCGTCGGCGGCGGGAGGCACGGAGGCAGCAGATGCTCCAGCACCAGATGATGACCACTCAGATGTTCACGTTCATGTCTGGTTGCCTTGGTCAGCTTTTCCAGCAGTCAGGGATGCAGCTACCCCAGTTTCCGACCGCTCAGCAACTCCAGGCCGACCTGACTGCACCTCTACCTCCCACTGGTGGGTTCGTCAACGTCCCTCTCGCGTCCTTTTCACGGTCACCACTCCTTCGGATGGGGATGTTCACGGTACTCCGGACGACGACACCACGGGCGGCGGTCACTTCGTCCTTCCCGGACCGGCCGGATGACCACTCGACGTCGTCTCGGCTGGTGTCTCCACTCACCACGGGAGCACTTGTCTTTGAGATGCCGGCTCGCACCACTCTACCCAACTCCGAGGGTGTGTTCACCTCTTCCGAGCTTCACTACACCATGGACCGAGGGTTTGGGTCGGGAGGATCACTACCTTCATGTTATCTCCGAGCAGATCTTTTCGCGATCGCCTCCAACGAGAGGTTACCGGTTCGAGGCCACTTAGGCTCCGACTTCGTGTACGGGACGACTACGGCTCCACCTCATCCGGCTCCGGTTCCTCCTCTCCGGCTTGGGACATTCTCGGTGATGACTCCAATGACGACGACACCTCCTCGCTTCTCCGTTCGTCCTTCGAGGACCGTCTCTACCTCGCCGTCGGATCCTTCCTCTCCGCCTTAGGCTTAGACTCCTTTTTGGTGCTTGTTGCCAAAGGGGGAGATAGATAGGGGGAGTAGAGATAGGGGAAGTTAGGGGAGAGTGTAGGATTTCAAGTTTTTGTAGCCTCTCTCGTTTGTGGAGTTTTCATGATGAGACATGTATTTGGATCTTGTGCTTGTTGTTGTTTTACATCTCTACTCATGTTTGTGGTGCTTGTTTACCTTAATGCATGTGTGTTTGTTGCTTATCTTATTTCATTCATTAGAAGTATAGTTTATATGCTTTTAAATTCAATTTTTCATATATCTCTACTCCCGTTGTCATCTATCACCAAGAATTGAATATAGCTTCTTCACCATGGGATCACGATTATCTTGAGAAGGTTGGACTTTGCTCTTCATGTCTTGAGAGATGTCCACTTGTTCTTCATCATTCTTGCCCTTGCCCATCAAGTTTGTCAACCTCTATCGGAGACATTTCACTTCTTGCTTGAGCTCATCATTTTCCTTGCCTATGAGATAATCACATGTTTCTACAACAACATTCTCATGGAAAGATGGTGAGCAAGATTCATCAAGTAAATCAATGCAAGAAGTTGAAGCATCTACCTTGGAGATAGGAATTGCACAAGAGATAGATGTTTCATCAAGCTCAAAGGAATTACTTGTTTTAGTCTCATTGCTCTCAAGCTTAGATTTTAGCTCCCGACACTCCTTGCTAAGCAATTTGAATTTGCACAACAAATGTTCATAATTTGTAGCAAGGGTGTCACTAAGATCATTGAGAGCATTGAGTTCTTTAATTTCATTAGCTTGTTATTCAAGCATTCCTTTTTGCTCATGGACTAGATTAACAAGATCATTGAGAGAGGTGGTGTCGGATTCGTCATCACTTACATTGCTTTCCATACCTTTGGCCATAAGGCACATGTGTGATGATGAAGGACCTTGCATGAAGCGGGTGGTGAAGTTCTTTCTTGATTCATCGCTTGAGCTAGAAGAACTTGATCCACCACTTGTCCACCCACGGATAGCTATTGTTGCTTCTTGCCTTGGTCTCCTCTCCTTGACCACCTTCTTCTTGGGCTTGTGCTTGATCTTGGTGAACTTGATGTGTTGATGATGACGCCCTTCTCTCAAGTGGACGTTGTAGCCGTACATGTTGACTTTCTTCACATACTTGAAGATCTTCTTCACGTACTCGGCCACCATGGATTCAACCTCTTCATCACTTGAGGAATCTCCATCGTCACCATCGGCTCATGTGCCATGATCTTGCTCAAGATATGCGATGGCTTCAAATCTTCGAGTTTCTTCTCGTAGATGATTGCCTTCACCAAGTCATAATCGGGCTTCGGAGACTTTGAAGGATCTTGCGGTTGATGTTAAAGTCCGAGATGTCCTTCACACCTAAAGCATTGATCTCATTGACATGCACATTTAGGCATGAGTACATAGATTCAGCATTTTGATTAGCAAGTTGCTTAAAGCTATTGAATTCCTCAAGGAGACAACCATAGCGTTCATTAGCAACTTCTCTTGAACCCTCATTTTGCTCCTTTATGGTCTTCCATAGCTCATGAGCATTTTCGCAAGTAAAAACTCTATTGCCTACATCTAGTGAGGACAAAATGATACTCTTAGCAATCACATCAAATTGCTTTTCCTTTCTAGTACCATTTTTTCATGCCCTCATCGGTAACTCTCCAAACATCAAGGTCCCTTGCTTGGAGATAGGCCTCCATGAGGACCTTCCACCGAGGATAGCCCGTGACATCGAAATGTGGAGCCAAACCTAAGGTATCCACCCCTTTCATTCCTTTATAGAGCAACTCACTAGGCGATGAAGCCTAACCGTTCCAATGAGCCGGTTTTCACAATTTACCAATCGAATTGGCGTATCCTTGTGAAGGAAGTGAGTCTCGGCTCGATACCACTTGTAAGGAATCGGATGCTGTTAGCCTAAGGGAGGGAGGGGTGAATTAGGCAACTAAAAACCTTAACCTATGGCTTCACTAAATTTTGCGCAAACGTAAACTAGAACATACTATCTATATGTGCAACTAGGTTGTTCTAGTGTGAAACTCCCATCCAAAAAGAAGGTTTGCAACCTATAGCCAATCCTAGCATGATACTACTCTAGGAAAGTAGAGGCAAACAAAGATCCGCACAATCGACAAGTCATTCCTATGCTTGAGGAGAAACAAGGTTCTATCCACGGTACCCATCACAAACCCTCTTGCTCAAAAGAAAACCTCTCAATCTCCCATACCAAGCACGGGCGCCCTGTTTCAACCCATACGAGCCCTTTTCAACCCGTATACCCCGTGTGGATACAACTCGCTCTCAAACCCGGTGGCTGCTTCACATACACCTCCTCCTCTATGACCCCATTCGAAAAGCACTCTTCACGTCCATCCGAAACAACTTGAACCCTTTAGCCACGGCAAAGGCTAGAAGGATCCGAATTGCCTCAAGACGGGCCACGGGGAGCAAAGGTCTCCTCATAGTCGATCCCCTCCTTCGACTAAACCCCTGAGCAACAAGTCTGGACTTGTTCCTCACAACCATCCCATTCTCTCCCTCTTTGTTCTTCCAAACCCACTTGGTTCCTATGGGATGGCAATTTGGAGGTGGTTCAACTAACTCCCACACCTGGTTCCTCTCAAAGTTTTCCAACTCCTCATGCATAGAATTGACCCGGTTTGCATCAGATAAAGCATGTCCAATGTCCTTGGGCTCAAAAGTAGCAACAAAAGCGAAGCATGAGCAAAATGAGAGGAATTCCCGGACCTCGACCGTGTAGTGCGTTCATTGATGTCTCCAATGATCTTCGAAAGGGGGTGCACTTCTTGAACCCGCCGGGGAGCCTCACGCCTCGAGACTACCTCCCCCTCAACTTCGGCTTCTCTCGCCCGGTCCTCTTGTTGCACCGTCGTTGTCCATGAAGTAGACGGTCCATGCTCCAAAGTAGTCGTAGGGGAAGTAGTGGGTACATGCTCGGCTTCGGGGCATGGTTCTCCCCATCATCATCTCCAGCTTCATCTTTCTCCTCTTCAAAGAGGTCCTCGACCATCTCTTCATCACCTGCACATTCAAAGCCAAGAGAAGTACATGGCATTGTCTCGTCGAAGGTCACCTCGCAAGTCTCCATGATTTTGTTAGTCTCAAGGTTAAGCACCCTATAGGCTCTAGAGTGGTTAGCATATCCAAAGAAAATACCATCACTAGACCTAGCCTCAAACTTGTCGAGTTTTCCCTTTTTCAAAATAAAGCACTTGCAGCAAAAAACTCGGAAATGACTCACTTTGGGTGCCCGACCATGCATAAGCTCATAACGGGTCTTCTTCTTGAAAGCTCTCAATAAAATCCGATTGGAAACATGACAAGGCTGTATTGACCGCCTCGGCCCAAAACCTCCTAGGAGTCCCGTGCTCATCGAGCATCGTCCTAGCCATCTCACAAAGAGTCCGATTTTTCCTTTCCACGACTCCATTTTGAGGGGGCACATAAGGGGTCGAATACCGATGTTCAAGACCTAGATCACGACAAAAGGCATCAAAACGAGAGTTCTTGAACTCGAGCCATTATCACCGTGGATAGCTCGAATAGCATTCCCATGCCTCTCGTTTTTCAACCTCACGATCGGATCTCGAACTAAACCAAAAGTCTCACTCTTATCCTCCAAGAAGAACACCCGGGCATAGCGAGAGTAATCGTCCACCACAACAAGTACGTACCACTTCCCACCCACCGAGCGAACTCGAGCCGGCCCAACAAGGTCCATATGCAACGGCTACGTCGGACGCTCGGTCATGACATCGGTCGGGGGTGGATGGGGAGTGGCTACCATCTTACCATGCCTACAAGGAGCACAAACCAAATCCTTCTCAAACTTAAACTTCGGCAATCCTCGGACAAGGTCAAGACCACTCAAGCGGGAAACCAAATCAAAGCTCAAGTGTCCCAACCGCCTATGCCATTTCCACAAATCGAAGAAGGACCGGCCATCAAACGGCGAGCGAGGACCCAAAGAACGAGAGAAATCAGCCACGAAAATCGACCCTCGGGGATGATCATACGGACAAGATCACCTCGAGAATCAAGCAAACGAGACTCGCCAGACTTGAAACGCACCTCAAAACCCTCATCAAGCAACTGAGAAACCGAAAGCAAGTTAAAACCCAAAGACTTCACAAGAGCCACTCTCTTCAACGTTACCTTGTCACTCACATGCACAACACCCTCGACAAAGACCTTACCTCGTCCATTGTCCCCAAATGTGATGTACATCTTTTCCTTCACCGGGGTGAGGTCGGAGAACCACTTCTTATCTCCGGTCATGTGTCGAGAACACCCGGAGTCGATCAACCAAATGTTCTCCAAGCCTCCTGCGCTGCCGCATCGAAACAAGAACGAGAATGAGCTAGCGACTCGACACTCGGGGTTAGCACATAGAAAGTTAAACCGGTGTCGAGCCATCCGCTCAAAAGAGGGATTAGCAAACATCACTCCCTTGCCACCAAACTTCCCATGTCCCATGGGTGGAGTACGAGCACCACGAGGGGGAAAACGTGGTCCGTAGTTCCTCTGGAACCCAAAGCTGCGATCATCTCCCCTAAACCCGTGCGAGGACGAGTAGGAGGACGTCCGACAAAACCACCACGAGCCCGACCGGACCTCTCACCAGCACGCACACCATCATCTCTCCTGACAAACCTCTCACCACCACCACCTCTCCGTGGGAACACCGCCAACACTCCTCACACTTCCCACACCCCGTGGAAGTGGCACTCTAGGCTCGGGGAATACCGCGAGGCCGGCGATACCTGTCTCGGTTTGCTTGCTCCCTAGCAAGCCTCTCATCCCTCTTCCTCTTGTAGCAAAACTCGCAAGATGCCTCTCCTTGCCACAATACTCACACACGAAGGGGATGGATTTTGGTTTTGGCTCGGCTTCTCCTTAGGCTTCTCACCCTTCTCACCCACAAACTTCACCGGTTTCCGGAAATCATTTGTCTTAGGTGGGAATTTGGGTGGATCTTGGGTTGTGTCAAGCTTGTTGCAAAGGTGGTTGGGCTTTGGTGTGAAAGAGTTCTTGGGTGCTTTTGGGAGTGGGACTTGGATCTCTCCGATCACCTCGAACCGGGGTTAGACTCAACACACTTCTCGTACACACTCTCCCCCCTTTGTTCTCTCCCACTTTCTCACCCAACTTCTCAAACCCCAAACCACGACCATCGGCTCTCTTGAACTCCTCAATCATGATTTTCAATTGAGGTTCCCGCCCCGTGACAACCAACCCAACACCTTCCTCAAATAGTCATTCTCCTCATAGATGACATCCAAACGGGAAGTAAGTTCAAGATTACGCAAAGTGACTTCATCACGGCTAGAACATGCATTTGCAACGGGAGATTTCAAAGATGCTTCCAAAGAACTAATGGTAGAACGAGCATCGACAAGCTTAGCATGCATAGTAGGACATGATTTGCAAACACCAAGCAAAGTGGGTCTAGCCTTAAGCTCATCATGTTCATTCCTAAGAGCATCTAGTTGAGTCAAAAGAGAAGCATTCTTCTCATTAAGCGAGTTTGATCTCATTCAACCAAGCATCACATTCAACACATTCAACATCATCAGGAGAAGTAGGAGCAAGTTTCAAAGAGTCATTCTCAAGTTTTAATTCAAGCAATTTTGACTCTAAATCTCCTACTTTCTCACTAGCATTCTCAAGCTGAGCCCTAAGATCTTTCCTCATCTTTTTGGCATCTCTCAGCACACTATCACGGTTATCAAGCAAACCATTCAACCTAGCAATCTCAGCAAGCAAAGAGTCGGGATCACGGTTTACCTCATCCTCCGAGTCGGAGTCGCTGTCCTCCTTCACACTCTTCTTATTGCTCGAGCTATGGGCCATGCCACAAAAGCCCTCGAGCGCCACACAGCTCAGCCCGCTGAGGTTCCGGCTTGCACTCTTCTTGCCACTGCGCCTTCCGGCGTCTTCATCTTCGCCGCTTGAGCTTGGATCGCTCCTCGCTTGAGCTTGAGTCGACGTCGCTCGCACCGGCCACCATCGCTCTTGCCTTGTTCTTCTTGTAGGTGCTCTTGCTCGGTCGCCGCTTGTCCTTGTCCTTGCTCTTGGACTTGTTGAAGTGCTTGCCCTTGGAGGAGTACTTGTCTTCACGCCTCGGGTGCGCCTTGTACTCGTTCACCTTGTACTTGTTCTCCTCTCGCATCCGGGCACTCGGCGATGAAGTGGCCACGCTTACCACACTTGTAGCACGTCCCTGAGCTCCGCCTTGCGTTCCTCCGACTCTCGTGTAGTCGTTCAAATCTTCTTGAGAGCAAGGCCGGCTCCTCCTCGCCCGGCACATCAAACTCCTCATCCGGAATGGACATAAGAGAGGACAAAGAAAACCGTCGACGGGAAGGGTTAGATTTGCCCTTTGATCCTCCCACAAGAGCAAGACTATGGTCGGTCGAGCCCTCATGCTTGGATAGCAACTTCCCGTCAACCTCAGCCGACTTGAGCTTAGAAAAGAGGTCATCCAACTCAATAGTCAAATAGTTCCCGCGACTCCTTGATGGCCTCAACCTTAGCACCCCAAACATTTGGATCCAAGACATGCAAGAGCTTCAAAGCCTCGATCATGCTCGGAATACGGAAAATCCTCAACATTTGCCTTCATGTTGTTCACGATGGCGGTGAACCTCTGAAACATCGCATCAATGTCCTCACCGGGAAGTGGAGTGAAATTCTCATATTGCATCCGGTAAGAGACAAAGAGGCGAGCCTTCACATGGTTATCACCACCGTGAGCAACCAACAACTTTTCCCAAATTTGCCAAGCAAGATTCAAATGGCGAACACGCTCAAACTCTGGATCACACAAGCTCCGGCACAAGTGATCAACGGCTTTTGCATTAGCCTCATACTTGGCCTTGGCATCGGCATCGGTCACCATAAGAGTATGGATGTTGACCGGAATAGCATATGTCTTGTCAAGCACAATAAAATCCAACGACTTTCCTCGAAGAAAGATCATCATACAAGCCGCCCACTTGTGGTAACCCTTGCCATCGAAGTGCGGCGGACGCCCCGCTCAACGTACGCCATCTTGGGATTCAAGACTTGTCAAAGTCGCAAAGAATCCGGCACCAAGCTCTGATACCAATTGAAGGATCAGATGGCGACTAGAGAGGGGGGAGTGAATAGGAGCCGGTAAAAATTCTTCCCAAAGAACCCGGCCTATGTCCTACTCAAATCCCGGTCACACACGAGCGATGGATCGAATCACGCACCAATCGCCAAGACCACGAGGTTATGGATCAACCTCTAGCCTTAGGAACGATTCCTCAAAGCACACGCGGAAGCACTAGAAAGGGAGGAAGGAATCGAACCAAGAAGCAAAGCACACGGGCTCGGCGGACCGTCCGCGCGGGGGGGGGACCGTCCCGCAAGAGCCGCGCGGACCGTCCGGCCGGGTATCGCGGACCGTCCGCACCCCGGCCGCGGACCGTCCGGCCTTAGCCACGGACCGTCCGTTAATTTACACGGAACGACCCAAAGACACCCGCTTGTCACGGACCGTCCGCGGGGAGCACGCGGACCGTCCGCCTAGCACCCGCGACCGTCCGCCCGACACCGCGGACCGTCCGAAACTTCGTCCAACCAAAAACCAAAATCACAACGGATCGAAACAAAGGACGAGCAAGAACACGAAGAACACGGGATGAACCGGACCCGCGCGGACCGTCCGCCGGGAGGCCGCGGACCGTCCGCGAGGCTCGGACGAACGAGAAAAATGCCCGACCTAGAAAGTCAACTCCCCCAAATCATCATCGGATTTCCCAAACGGTTGAAGCCGTGGAGACAAGGGTTTGGGTACTTGAAAAGCGTCACACAAGGATGCTATAGCCCAAAAATCTTGCCTCCTAACTCCCTAAATCACCGGGAATCGTGAATCCTTTGAGCACCTCCAAAAACTAGAGCACCGAACGAAAACACACGAATCGAAGTGATTTCCGGCGTTTGAGGGCACAAGATCAAGCACAAAGATGCACAAGGCATCTATCCATGTTTCCCTCAAAGAAATCCGGAAGAAGCTCACTCAAATCCGCGGAATCACACCGAGAACAAAGGCACGAAAATAGGCACAAAAAGGCACGAAAAACAACCCCGAATCTTCTATACAAACCAGGAAAGATTCACAAGGTCTAGCATGCCGCCCTAGCATCCATCCCTCTCCACAAATCTCTCATGAAGCTCTCATGCTAGCCTAGAGAAAATAGGAAGGAAAATAGCTACGAAAATGAGAAAGAGAAAGGGGGAAATGAAACCCTAAGTCGCGGAGAGAGAGGCCATCAACACACACTCCAGGCTTATATATCGGGTCCCGCCGGAGTGGTAAATGACTTGACTACCCCTAACTACACTACTGGCGATACAACCCACGTAGGGGCATTTTGGTAATGTTTGTGGGTCTTGCCATCGGACGGCCACGCCTTCGCCGCACCCCGCGTCCTCCCGACGCAAGCCATGCGATCCCGCCGCGTGTCCTCCGCTTCGAAGCTTCCCGACACGCCCGGATCCCGTCTCCGTCGTGTTGGGCCCTCGGTCTTGGTTTTGAGGCCCAAACCAAGAAACCGTCCGCCGATGGTTTTGTGGGCAAACCACCAAACCCCGCGTGCCCGGTCCGGCCTCCCGCCAAACCACTTGACTTGACCGCCACCGTGCACCGGCTCACTTGTCCATGACTTCGTCTTGCTTGTGTCGCCACCATGTGGCCCGCACCCGATCCCGCCGTCCACCGGGTCCCTCGAACCGAGCCTACTTGTCTCTCCATCTCCCGGAGGCCCCTCAAGGTCGAAGACCTTTCGCGCCCGTTCTTCACCTCGCAACAACACGAACTAGGCCGCGGCCTACACAGCCCGCACTAAGCCAAGAGTCGGTCCAACACCCGTTGTCAATCACTCATCACTTAAGGAGCGGTCATCCACCGACCACCGGGACGCTCCCGGTCCACGGTTGCTACTCGGACGGACGATTTGAAGACTTTCTGGAGAGTTCGACGGTTTCTAGGCAAGCATGCCACCGCCGACTTCCCGTGGAGACGTCCTTTTTCGCTGCTAGTACTCGCTTTTGTTACATTTTTGAGACATTCGGTCATGCAATAAATGTTTAATGCTCTCAATACGCTTTGGAACTGTTTTTGGTATTCACCCGGTCAATGTATGTGTGTAACTTGATCGCATGTATTCTATGCATTCGGATTTGCCCTTAAATCCGGGTGTGACAAATTGGTATCGTAGCCGTGTTGACGTAGGACGTTAGCCTAGTTAGAAAATGGTCGAACTTAAGGATTATATTATTTTAGAAGAAATCTTCACTTCATGCTATGCTTTAATTCTATTTTTAATATATTTATACTTGCTTTTAACCCCATCCTTGGTATTCTACTTGTTATCTATCTTATCTTGACCAATCATTTCTCTCTATGCTTCCTTGTTCTTTCTTTAGGAAATCATTAGCATCTATGCTATGCTTTCTAATCTTTTCACATCTCTACCCTACACGTGTTCATAATTGTTCTTAGTAATCTAATGACCGTATCATGTTCAACCTGAAGATCTTCCTTAGGATCTAGGATTTTTAGGGTTTATGCTTATGTAATCGCTAGTCACGATCGTCGGTTAGGTGTGCTTAGTTAGGTGGTGTGTTTGAATGCTTGTCTTGCAATAATGATTGATTTGGAATCTTTGCTTGAGTGCAATGTGTTGTGAATTGATAACCACAATGACATTGGTTTAGTAATAAGTTTTCTTAGTTGGGTTTAAGCTCTGTCTCAACCATCCCTAACCTTGCAAAATCTTAATCCTTTATCTATCTTTAAGTATTCATCATGGAAACCTTCTTAGTACAAAAGCTGTTCACAAAGTTCTCTAATACAGCAGCACTGTTTTAATTTTATCTCGAGCTACAGAGCTCCCATTGATGCAAAACTAGCTGGGTTATTTCATAAATTTCATGGATGATTTTCTATCAGAAATTCAGCACCATCTAATAAATATCCTGGGAGTTATGTACGAAACATTGGAGCTATCAGAATCTGTAAAACTCTTCTGACACAGTCATCTTGTTTAATTTATATCTCAAGTTCTTGACCTCCGATTGAGATGATTCCAGTTTGGTTGTTTTCACAATTTCCTATTCTATGATCTAGTCAAGTTTCATAATTTTTGGATATCTGGATTGAGATCTACACCTGATTTATTGGACCAAACAGAATCTGTCTTATCTAGATTTCATCATGCATTCTCTTTATGAGCCGTCTTTTGGTTGCAACTATCTGAATCTCATATTTGTAACACTCGGATGGTAAAACCAGGAGGAGGTAACCAAGACAAAAGCATTAGGAACCATGATAACTATGGATACAACCATTATGTGTCACAACCTCCATCCCTGGAGGATAAGTACACAGAGTTTACGAAGACCGAGCCGCCTAGGTTCTCTAACACTACGGATCCCATAGAAGTTGATTCCTGGATCAAGACAATAGAAAGAAAGCTAGACATGGTACAATGTAATGATAGATTGAAGGCTTTGTATGCATCGGGACAGCTTGTAGGAGCAGCTTCAGCATGGTGGGATTCCTACATGAACGGACATGAGCAACCAGAGAGTATTGTTTGGAAGGTATTCAAGGATAACTTTATATCAAACTGTACTCATGCAAGTGCAATGAAGCTCAAGAGGAAGGAGTTCCTTGGCTTGAAGCAAGGGCAAATGACCGTGATCGAGTATAGGGATAAGTTTATTGAACTATCCGGGTATGCCCCAAGAGCGAGTTGAAGGTGATAAGGAGAAATTGGGACAACTCCTTGAAGGGTTGAATGCTGATCTTCGCAGTATACTAACGTTACATGAATATCCTAGTCTACAACATGCCATGAATAAAGCTATTGAGATAGAAAGCAAACTAAAGGAGATCATAAGTAAGAAGAGAAAATTTCCCGAGCAAGCTGATAGTTCTCATCGTTACCATGTGACTCAAGCCCAAGATTATCCTCAAGTACGGTACGAAGACGCATATCTAGAATATCCTCATGGTTCCACGGTGCGGGTGATTTACCGGACACCACGCAATCGTCGAAACATTAAGGAAACTAGAGGTTGTTTTTACTGCAAAGCTGGTGGGCAATTTATCGGTAGGTGCCCAAAGAAACACATGGATCGGAGTGTGAAGAAGGAACGAAGGCAACAAAACAAGCGAGATAAGCTACCCAATACATAAGAATGCTAAGTTAACATAGTCTTTATGACTATGAAGGATCTCAATAGTTAATGGAGAGTTTCTGTAATATGAAAGGAGGAATGTTGCTTAAGGATATGAAAAAAGTTCAAAATAAACCCTTGTCTCTTGTTATCCTTTTTCGAATCTCGGGACGAGATTCCTTTTAAGGGGTGTAGATTTGTGACACCCCGAAATTCCCAAATTTTAGGATGTGAATAGGAAGAAAATTTAAACAATGATTTTCCTATAATTCTAAAATTTTTTCCAACATTTAATTCTTTACAGGAAATATAGTATAGGAAAAAGCCTTTGTTTATTTTTAAAATAAATAAATGGTTATGTGAGTGTTGCAATCATGTCTATGCATCTTGGTGTTCTTGAGTGAAAAAGGTTTTTAAATGCGTTTCGATGCTGATCAATCCTTTTGGGAATTTTTTGGACTTTTTCTGGAATTTATTCTCATTTTCCTAGAGCTATTTCTATTTATTAGAAGGCTCTAAAACCTTTTTCATGAACTCTAAATACTTTATTTGGATTGTTCATGTCCCAATGTGTCTCTGGGAATTTTCTTGGATTTTTCGGAGTTTTTAGAATATTTTTCGTGCCTTATCTGGACTTCTCCGGATTTGTTTAGCATTGAAAAGTATTAAAAAAGAGAAATCTATCCTTTCTTTGGGCCGAGCCCGCTCCGCGAGCTCGACCCATCTCCGTCCCAACCCGCCGGCCCACGGAGGTCATCCGGGCCCCGCCCGGGCCGGGCACCGCCGTCGGCCATCCTCGGCTTGTGCACCAAGCCGGTCGTGCCCTATAAAGGGGCGAGCCCGAGGCCGTTCCTCGCTTTCGTCCTTGCGCGGCGCCGCCACCGCCGTGCGAGTGCCGGCGGTCGCCTTCCTCGTCGTTTCGTCGTGCTCGCCGGAGCAAGGCGACGCCGCCGAGAAGACGGCTCAACCGAGCCGCACACCCGTCGCCGGTCGACATCTCTATCTCATCACCGGAGCATCATTACCGCAAAGACCCGAGCACCACGGTCGTCGCTTGAATAGAGCAAGGCGTCGTCGTGGCCTCTCATCACGATTCGGCCGGACGAGGACGGCGAGGGAGCAATCCACGACCGCCACAAGCATCTTCTCGCCGATCCGGTCCCCGTTCCGCCGGTTCCCGTCGTGAACCGTTCATCGGAGCGCTATCGCCGTCACGTGAAGCCGACCCGCCGGCCGTGCTCCGGCCGGTCCGCTCGCCGTGCTTTAAAATCCAACCGAGCACCACATCCTCGCCCATCGGTGAGTGCCCTTGCAAGATCCCATCCTTCCTTTATCCCCTGTGCCGCCCAACACGTCCCTAGGCCATGTTGAGCTCCCAAAGCCTCCGTCCGCCGCCGGCCATGGTGTTCCCGAAGCCATCTTCATAATCCGTCCATGTAGATAAGGTAAGGTTGTTTTTCTTTTACGTCCCCAAGGTTTCTCCAAACTAGATCCCTACAGCTCATGCCTTGCAATCTTTACTCATAACCCCCTACCAAAATTCCACTTCCACACATAAATCCCACCAAGACCTTTTTTGGATCTAACCCCGTCCTTCATCCTTTTTGCGGGAAGCTGTTTGATGTGTCTTGCGGATCGTATCTGCTAGCCCTTCCAATCTTTAGTTAATCACGGATAAGCCCTTGTATCTTGATTTAGCCGTAGAATACACGTTTTAGCTCCGTTTTTAGCGTTCTTTATATCCACGTGAACATATCGAAGAGTAAAATAGTTTTATGCCCCTGTTTTGTTATGTTAGTACTGTTTGGTGATTGTTTCTTATTTTATTCCATTATTTGCCGGTATGTGTATGATGTGGTGCATAGAACATGATCCATACGTGAAATACGCCGAAGTCGAAGACTTTCAAGACCTTGAGCGGTAGCAAGCGTTGGTAGAAGGCAAGTCCTTGCTGCATCCCCATTTGTCCTATTACAATGTGCATTTTAATTACACGGTTATTTACTTATTGCTTGCATTAATGTGATGGGACCCATGTTTAAGGTTTGACTAGCTTTGTTTATTCCTATGCCTTGATCAACTTGGGTTTATGTTTATGTTGGGTAGACCTTGCTTAGTTGCTTGAACTCGGGATTATGGTGGTTTTAATGAACAACAATGTCAATATTGCTTTACTTATGTTATACCTTCATTAAACAAGATCACTTTGTTAATCGGAACATGGAGAACCACCCGGAAAACGGTGCAACCACAAGACATATGGCTCTGTCTTGACCGAGTAATTAGGGAAGTCTTGTGTGGGGATTAGTCGTGGTCTCTTGGGTACGGAGGAATGCTTTTATCGCTCTTCTACTCCGGATAGGTTTTGGTACGGAAGTGCTTTTCTATGGCTACCTAGTCCGTGGTAGAGGTGTGGTACGAAAGATGGCCTCTAGGGTGTGCTACTATGGACTAATACACATGGGAGGACTCTTTGTAACGGCCTCATAGAGTCCCTATGCAATCACACCTCGGTAGTGTGGTATGATTCTTGGCGGGCATCACATGGTTGGGTTTAAAGTTCTTCGGGACTTTTACGCGACTTGCGGGTAAAGATGTAAAACCACCGCATAGTGTAAAATTAACTAGTTAGTCGTGCCCACGGTCACGGGCGGCCGGACCCTCACATGAGTAAACTATGAATGATGGATCAAACTTGTTGCATTTACATTCATTTATGATGATGATGTTGAAGAAATCTCTCGGGTTGGTATAAACTTACACTTACTAGTAATTCAGCGTGCTTAATAAAATTTGACCAACTAAAATGCTTGATATGCTATGCAACCTCAAGCTTCCACCATAAAGCCTTGCATGTTGTTATAGAGTTTTCCCTTGTTGAGTACGACATGTGCTCATGCTTGTTGTTATTTTATATTGCATCTACACAACTCGGTTCTTTGCTCGGACGGACGATTTGAAGACTTTCCCGGAGAGTTCGACGGTTTCTAGGGCGAGCGTGCCACCGATCGGCGCTCGTGGAGACGTCCTTTTCCGTTGCTAGTACTCGCTTTTGTTACGTTTTTGAGACATTCGGTCATGCAATAAATGTTTAATGCTCTCTATATGCTTTTGGCACTTGTTTTTGGTATTCACCGAGTCGATGCATGTGTGTAACTTGATCTTGGCGCACATGTATTCTATGCATTCGGATTTTCCCTTAAATCCGGGTGTGACATAAGAGCAACTCCAACGGTTTGGCAAATCAACTTGTTTCTCTCGGGATTCCCGATATAAGTTGGATCTGGATTTGGCAAGTGAAATTATGCCGATTGTTGGAGATGAACTCTTTTTTTACTTGGCATATCTTTTTAGAAGTTGGCAAAGCACAAGATTTGCCAAGTAAAATTTGGCAAACTCTTGGAGATGCTCTAATCCGTGTCTCTTTTGATGTAATTTTGTCCGTGATTACACATGTCTTGCCCATAACAAAGGCGACGCCGGTTCGTTAGTCCTCGTCTCTTGACCGTAACAAAGGCGACACCGGTTCGTTAGTCCTCGTCTCTTGCCCGTAACAAAGGAGACGCGGGTTCGTTAATCCCGGTCTCTTGCCCGTTACCGAACCGAGCGAATATAAACGGAATATATATAGTATCTTTTGCGGGAATATATTACAAGCGAGAATTCAAATTCCACCACATCCCATATATTACAAAAAGGATTGAAATTCCACCAATACATCGCATCCTTTATATTACAAAACGGATTCCATTTCCACCAATAGACACATCCTCCGGCATTACAAAAATGATTCAACGAAATTGGGCTTGCTTTTTCTTCCATGATTTCGTATATAGATTTTTCTACTATGGTCACTTCGCAAGTACGGTGTTTTGTTAGTTCCCAAGAGTTGGTGCTTGTATGAATTGTCGAGAGGATGAAATTTCGTCAAACTAGTTGTATTCCTGCTCCTCAACAACATTTTCAATCCCCACAATCCTTTTTTTCCGGGCATAACCACGGACTAGTTCTTCTTTGCAACGTCGGGTACATAGAACACTTGCTCGGCATTGTTGGTGAAGACAAACTATTCGTTTTTGTAACCAAAGACCCGGAGATCAACACTAACATAACCATATTTGTCCTTGCTCTCGGCTCTCTTCCCATTGGTGACCCATCTAAACCGAAACAAGGCTACCTTCAATCCTACATAATCATGCTCCCATATCTCCTCTATTTGACCATAATATGTGCCTGTCTCCGTGTCATCGTCATCGTCATGACTGTCGTCAACGACGGCCCGTACACACACACCACTATTTTGATAGACACTCTTTTTATCCTGGCTCATGGTGTAAAACATGTATCCATTGATATCCATTCCTTCGTATCTTGTAACCGTGAACAATGGCCTCGCTGCTAGATTCCTTATCTCGTCGGTAATTACGACATTATTGCTGCATGTCTCGACATAATCTCGGTGCCACTGCTGAAACCTTGCATGTGCATCTTTGCAATCCAAGCCCTACCACAATTAGAGTTGTCTTCAAGTAGTTTTCGATTGTGCTCATTGGCAAACGGTGTAATTAGGTGCAGCTATTGTATCATGGTCAAATAAGCCTTTTAGAAGGCATCTGCATCCGGAGTGTCTAACCTTTTCCCCATGGTCCCATCACCCGAAAGCCTACTTTCATGTCGTGAGCGAGGCACACCAATGGGGTTTTGTCGGTCCATATAACCCATGACCCACTCCTTTGCTTCGATGGTCTCGTAGCCACGAACAATGGCTCCCTCCAGAAATAACCGGTTATGTACCAATGATTTTAGGAATCCATAGAACCTCTCATATGGAAACATCTGATGAAGGTAAGATGGGCCAAGGAACCAGATTTCCCTCACGAATGTCTTTGTTAGATGCGGCATGAGATCAAAGAATGACGGTGGGAAGGTAGCTTCAAGCGAGGCATAGGGAATTGAAATGCCTCCTCTCCAAGTCCAATAGTTTTTCCTCATCAATCACCTTCTGTTCTATTGCATTGAAGAATAAACACAATCTCGTGACCGCGTTGTGAACCGAGTTCTATCTTGATACCTCTAAGTGCAATAGGAAGAAGAGTTGTCATCAACACATGGCAATCATCGATTTCATCAAGTTGAAATTCATTTTCCTGTCCTTCACCGACACTAGCCTCTTGAAGTTTGATGAGTAGCCCGAAGGTACTTTCAAATCATGAAAAAACGAGACGAATTCTTTTCTCTCTGCCTTTGATAAGGTGGTTGCAGCAACGGAAAGGTCCGTCCCCGTCTCTCGTTTCCTCTTCATAGAGCTCCGGCCTAATGCCCGGCTCTTCAAGATCCTCCCTTGCATTTTTATGATGTTTTCCTTTGGACTTCGTTGTAGCAATGTTCCACAAGTAGCTTTACACACATTCTTCTTGACGTGCATGTTGTCAATCGAATGACGCGGATCCAACATCGGCCAATACTCTAGCTCCCATAGAATTGATTTCTTGTTCCACATTCCTTCATCTTCACCATCTCGTATCTTTTTTCCCAAGGGTTTTTTCGGTCGGTTTGGGTAACTCCTCGATAGTTTTGATGTCCTTGACTTTCAAGTGGACCAGATCTCCCGTCACATGGAACAACACCTCTCGATTCTCCTTTCCCCATTAAACCGACAATCCATGGCCCCGTATGGATGTTCTTGCCGAGGAAATGACCGTGCCCCATAAATACGTATTTATTTTAATGTCTTAGCCATATTGCGCAAGTATCTTCCAAGCAAGTGTGGGCAAGCTGCACCTTTCCTTTTACTCTAGCCAAAGAGGTTGTGATGAGCCGGGTTTTCATTGATGGTGGTGAACAACATGCCATGAATTGTGAACTCCTCACGCTTGTACTCATCCCAAACCTCCGGCACACCAGGCTTCCACAATATCTTCAAATCATCAACTAGTGGCGTCAAGTAGACATCAATACGGTCGCCGAGGTTGCTTTGGCTCGGAGACCAATATTGTTAGCATCATATATTTCGTTTCTTGCATAGCCGGGATGGAAGGTTGTACAACGATAGCACGGCGGGCCGGGTGCTATGTGTTGAGCTACGGTTACCGAATGGGTTGACGCCATCCGTGCTCATAGCAAACCGTATGCTCCTTGTGTCGTCAAACCATGGGAAGTGGGTATTAGTGTTACCCCATTGTGCCGCATCCGCGGGGTGCCTAAACTTGCCATCTTTCTTATAATTAAGCGCCTTTCAGCCTTCTTCATGCCAATGCAAGAGTTGGGCCTCCTTTCGTGTTGCGAACCATCTTCTTATTCGACGAATGATGCAAAAATACCATGCCACCCTCACCGGAGCCCCTCTCGTTAGCCTTCTTCTTGCCTCTAATGTCGCCGGGCTCGTTCTCACAATCAGCATTATTATCATCTCCACCATCCTTTTTCCTCTTGTACCGATCATAGCCACACTTGGGGCACTTTTCAAGGTCTACATAATCTCCACGTAACAATACACAATTGTTCTTGCAAGCTTGAATTTTTCAACCTCTATTCACAAAGGAAATTATCTTCTCCTCATAGATACACTCTGCTATTTGGTTTCCTTAAGGTAGCATGTCTCTAAGCACATCCAACACATGTTTGAAACTTTTGTTGCTCCAACCATGATCTGCCTTAAGATGCGAAGTTTTAGATCACCGTAAAGGTGATAGTACTTTTGGCAATCGGGATAGACGGGTTTCTTTGAATCTTGAATGAACTACTTCGGCCGCGCTAATTTAGAAGCTGTGTACACTCATTGAAACTCAACATCCCGCAACATTTGATCAACATTTTCCACACGTTGCAACACCTCACCATCATCGAAGCCCCTAACTTCTTGATAAGTGATATCCTCAATCCTCAACACATTTGGTGGAAATAATTGTTCATTTACTCAAAAAGTCTACTGTCATCAAGGTCTTCATCATGGTCAGTAGCATGGTGTCGCACTTCACCTTCATTTAGGCAACCTGCTTCGAGTTCATTAAGGCCTTCCTCACCATGTTTATTCCAACGTAGGTATTTTTTTGTGAAACCACGTGTGACCAAATGATGAAAAATAATTTCTCGTTGTGCGAATTTCTTTTGGTTGAGACAATCAATACAGGGGCAAAGCATTACCTGAAAACCATGGTTTCTCATATCCGCCTCTGCTTGATTTAGAAAACCATTGACCCCATTTAAGAAATTCTCCCAGTATTCTTGGGGCCGTTTGTGCATCCAAGCCCGAGCAGCGACGCCATCTGCATTCCATACACCAAATGAGCATAATTCATCACACAAAAAGCTGATAACACACAAGAGGATTAGTCGGTGAAGAATTTCAATAAGAGGGGCCAATTAATTTCCACCTTGACGAGGACTTTCTACGAGGTGAGCGCGACCGAGGAGGATATAGGAGGCGGCGTCGCGGCCACGGCGACGGCGGCGAGGAAGGCGCGGTCGACGTCCGCTCTAGCCCCTTTCACCGTAGCGAACGTGGCCGGCCCGCCTCGCTGCGGTGCGGCTTTTTGAGGAGAGAAATTAAGCGTGATCCTCAGAGCGCGCGCGGTGGCGACACCGAACGGGACGGCCGACGGGGACATCCGAGCACACGGATCGAGCGAGTGACCTTCCGAGGAGAGAGAGAGAGAGCGAGCGAGTGTTGTTGTCGGAACAGGAGTGGCCTTCTTTGGAGAGAGAGTGAGTGGTGTCAAAAGGAGAAGACATAGACGACAAATAACAACGTACGTCTCCGTTGTGAGATAAAAAGGCGACCCCGGGTGGCAATCAAAGAAGACGCGTCCTAAGATACGAGACACATCCGGTTGGGTCGCCGGCAAAAGAGATGCATCCTACAAGCATGCGTCTCCGATACGAAATTATCGGTAACGGACTTTATAGCTCGTTACCAATACGGCAATGATCGATGAGACTTAAGCGGCCCGTTAATGATAGGGCATGGATCGGTAATGGACTTTACAAGCCCGTTACCGATAGATTTAACATTTGTAACGGGCTCTATTTAACATTCGTTACAAAGAATTTATGTAACGGTCGTTTAAGAAGCCTCGTTACCGAAGTCCACATTGGTAACGGGCGTTGTGGAGGCCAACCCCGGGGTTGTCTGGCGCGCTTATAGGTAACGGGCGTCAAACAACAACCATTATAGATGTCGGTGGATGTAAAGGCCATTAAGTGCCCGTTACAAATGCCGCGTTACCTATTTGAGGTTTTCACGTAGTGAACGTGAGTGGCGTTCGAGGAGACCGAGCGGTGGTGTCGAAGGCGAAGGCGAGAGATGCACAATAACAACACGTCTCCGATCCGAGAAAAAGGTGACGGCTCGGGTGGCAATCAAAGGACACGCGTCTTAAGAAATGAGCGTATCCGGGGTCGCCACCAAAGGAGGTGCGTCCTAACAAACATGTGTCTCCGGTACGAAAGTTATCGGTGACGGACTTTAAAGCCGGTTACCGGTACGGCGGTGATCCGTAATAAACTTAAAGATCTCGTTACCGATAGGGCATTGATCGGTAAGGATTTTTCGATCCGTTATTGCTAGGTTTAACTTTTGTAACGGACTCTCTTTAACGTCCATTACAAAGAATTCATGTAACGGGCATTTAAGAAGCCCGTTACTAGAAGTCCACATTGGTAATGGGCATTGTGGTGGCAAGCCCGGGTCGGCCTATCGCGCTTATGGGTAACGGGTGCCAAATAAGAAACGTTACGGATGTGGGTGCATGTAACGGGTGTTAAGGGCTTGTTACAAATGCTTTGCGTGACCTATTTGAGGTATTCACATAGTGAGCTACATCCATTGATGAAGCGGATGTCTTAGTGAATGCTAGTATTTACGATATTTCTTGTACACATTTTGTTTTACACTACGTGAAAACCTCAAATAGGTCACACAACATTTGTAACGGGCCCTTAACACCCGTCACATGCACCCACATCTATAACGGTCGTTACTTGGCGCTCGTTACGGATAAGCGCGACGAGCCGACCCCGGGGTTGGCCTCTCGCAATGCCTATTACCAATGTGGACTTCTGGTAACGGTCTTCTTAAACGTCCGTTACATGAATTCTTTGTAACAGATGTTAAATAGAGCCTCGTTACACAAGTTAAACTTATCGGTAACGAGCTCTTAAAGTTCGTTATTGATCATAACGAGCCGTTTAAGTCTCATTACGATCACTCGTATTGGTAACGCGCTATAAAGTCCGTTACCGATGAGCATTTGACGCCCGTTACTAGTTTGAGAGCCCAATAATTAAAGTTTGAGATCACTCTTTACTGCCGTGAAGCGGGAGCGCGGCGGCGGTGAACAAATGACACGAGAGGTTTGTTAATCATCGTCTCCTTTGAGTCCGTCCTCATTGACGGGTCAACTCCACCGATCTCTCATTGCTTCCATTTCGACATACATGCACAATCAACACACATATCTTCCGAGACAAAACACACATCATAAGAGAGATAACTTGTCCACAAAGAAGAAGATAACTTGTCCACCGGAATAAAGATAATTATTACAAAAGGTTAACTTGTCCATATATCATGCTAGGACTTAATTTGTCCATCACATTATTTACTATGGTCGTGCTATCGACCATACACATCAACAAAGCCATGCCCCTTAAACATCCACAAAAGTATGGCTACCGACCCCCCACATCAACAAGCTTGAACTAGATCATGCCCCATCAAGGTTGGCTCTTTTTGCAGCACTCTTCGTAAGTAACCAAGGATTCTTGAAGCCGTTCAAGCGCACCTCCAATGGGCTCGAGATTTTGTATGGTGACTAGGAAATTTTTGCATTCCCCCTTGTCCATGAAGTTTTGTGATATTATTGCATTCCTCCTTGTGAGATATGATGCTGAATTTTGTCATATGATGCATGAGAATTATGTGGATTTTTGTGAATTTGGATGTTGGATCTAATTTCTGTGAATTTAGTCATATCCTGGCTGGTTCTAGAATGCAGCCCCTGATGGCTGCCAAATCCTTGTTGGTTCCAGGATGCAGCTGGCAAGCGGCGGCGGAGTTCTTTGCGGTGTGGCCTTCGTATTTGTAACGGGTGTTAATTAAAGCTCATGACAAACACTGATCACTGAGAAACGGGCTTCAATCGGCACACTCGTTACAAACATGCCAACAATGTAACGGGCACCGTAAAAGCCTGTTACCAGTACTGACCGGTGGGCCCCACAACATGGCCCGTTCGTCGAGACATCGAAGAAGCGAGTTCACCACACGCGTCTCCGATATTGATTTCACGATAACAGACTTTGTTTTGGTTCCCGTTACCAAAGTTCCCCGTGGGCCCGGAAGAATAGTCATTTTCACGTGACTAGTGACTAGTTGTGGTAACGGTTGTTGTTTGATAGCCGTTACAAAACCTAGTTGTGCTAAGACGCGTGTGAAATAGACGCGTCTCATTTCGTCGAGATATTGGAGACGAAGTTTCATAAAACCCGTCACCGATATTCGGTTCTCGTAATGGGCTTTGTTTTGGTGCCCGTTACCAAAGTTCTCTATGGGGCTCGAGAAACGAGTCATTTCACGTGACCGGTGGTTAGTTGTGGTAACGGTTGTTGTTTTATGCCCATTACGAATATGTGTTATCGCTAATGGGCATATGCCCGTTACCTTTCTTGGCTCATTTGTAACACTTGATCAGCAACGGGTGCTCGCCCGTTACCAAAGCCGATCTATGCCCGTTACCAAAGTGAGTTTTTCACGTAGTGTTTATGCGAGTTACGAGTACATCGAAGACACTCACAATGCACACACACACTTCTCCCTATGAACACACACACACAAACCCTACCACTAGGGATATCTTCGAAGACGGTCCGGCAAATCCACAAAATTGATAAAGTCACCACGGGCGCCTCGGCGTCGACGGGAACGTCGCCTACCACCGAAAGCACAAACGCCATTAAGTCCTTAGAAATTCGGTCCCACGGGGAGTCGAACCCGGGACTCGAGGTGGTACCGGACTCTTTTAACCACTAGGCTATAGACCCTTTTGGAATATTTCTTATACACTTGAGCAGCAGTTTTGTGAAGATTCTTGTGATGGAGCGAGATAATGAACCATTACCCAAATCTAATGAAGACTCTAGGACTTGTTTTTCATTAATGTTAAGTTGCATGAGGTACGACGTGATGGAACTATTGCTAAGGTGATGGGGCAGCATAGCAATATTTGTCAACCTGAGTGCAACATTAAAGGAAAGGTATGCAAATTGATTATTGATGGCGGAAATTTCACTAATGACATCAGCTCAGATATTGTTCATGCTTTATCCTTGTCCACTCGGAGACATCCAACACCGTGTTATATGCAAAGGGTGAATGAAGTAGTACATTACAAATTACACATAAGGCGCGGCGCGGGTTAAATTTTGTCTTGGAAATTTTGTGGACACTGTGGAACGTGATATTGCACGTTTGAGTGCTTGTCACTTATTATTGGGTCGTCCATGGCAATATTCATTTATTCACAAAGAAGTTATTCATGTGCTCCAGCTGGATGCTTGATAATGTTATTAATGCTGAGGTATTTGATAGTGTGAAGGTGAAGAAAAAGGCTGCTGAAATTATCCCTAAGCCGAAGATGGCTTTGCTTCAACAGGGAGCGAACAATGTGACTATTTCAGCATCAATTTGTGCTGGCATTAACTGAAATTTCTAGAAGTGCAAGAGCGAATGATGTGGCTATAAATTCTAAACCTACTGCTTTCGAGAGTTCTTGAGAGAATCCTAAAACTGCAGCTACCACTTGTGAAAATAACCCGACGCTGTCTGCTTCTGATTCTAAAGATATATGCAATAGTTTGGGACAGTTATCTATTCAGTTTTGTTCCATCTCTAGTTCAAAGAAAGGTGTGCCAATGGAACAGATGACTACTGCTACAAATGACATCACAGATCCAAGGATTGATTTGTTTCATAGAGGCAAGGACAATGTGGCCATAAATTCTCCATTTATTTGTTCAGAATACATAAACAATGATCCCAATATTTTAGCTGGAAGTTCCTTGAAAGCTAATACTAATCAGTTTGGATCATTCTCTGGTATCAGAAAGAAAGATCAGAAAACTTTGGCCCATGCTAAATGCAAGAATAAAATGAGTACTATTCAGCATCACGGTAAAGAAGAGCCTGATGTATCAAAGAAGAGGTGTCACACCTGGTTTTAGAAAAACAAGTGCATATCTATATGCATGCTATGATCAAGTTTCATGCATATAGTAGACATAAGTGAATAACAACAGCAGTATCACGTATAAAAACATAGACAAATTACTATTCTATCGAGTTATACAGCTCAATCCTGGAAACGTAGGCGCCAACTCCACAAGCAAACGACGGGAGCTGCGTACACCTAGCACTTCACAACATCTTCACGTCATCTTCATGTAGCAGCTTCCTCTTTACGAGCAACATTGTTTATAGGAAGGGTGAGCACTTGTCGTACTCAGCAAGTCCGGGGAAAATATGAATGAAAAGGCGTTATAGTGGACTGGGCTCGAGCATTTAGCACTTTTAGTTGGTTAAATTTTATTAGCACTTGATTACTAAATAAGTATAAGTATATACCAACCCACGTTAAGCATAAGGTAAGATGCACCATAAGAATATGACAAGCATAACCAGAGAGCACGATTTAAGTCCATCTTCAAGTTCAGTTATCTTGTGAGGGTCCGGCCGCTCTCGACAGTGAGCACGGGTAATCGATTAGTTTTACACTGCGAGAGGTTGTACATCTTGACCCACCGGTCGTGTAAAAGTTCTAGGAACTTTAAACCCAACCATGCGATGCTGATCAGGCACCATACCACACTACCGAGGTGTGGCTGCATAGGGACACTACGAGGCCTTTACAAAGAGTACTCCCATGTGTATTAGTCCATAGTAGCACACCATAGAGGTCATCTTTCGTACCACACCTCTACCCACGGACTAGGTAGCCATAGAAGAGCACTTCCGTTCCAAAACCTATCCGGAGTAGAAGAGTCATAAAAGCATTCCTCTGTACCCAAGCTACCGCGACTAATCCCCATACAAGACTTCCCTAATTACTCGCCCAAGACAGAGCCATATATATGTCTTGTGATTGCACCGTTTTCCTGGGTGGTCGCTCCATGTTCCGATTAATGCATATGATCTTTTATTAAACACATATATATAGCATAAAGGTAAAGCATGTTCAACATTATTGTTCATTAAAACCACCAAAACCCAGGTAGAGCAACTAAGCATAGCTACCCAACATAAAGGAAAACCCGGGTGATCAAGGCATAAGATGAACAACACTAGTCAAACCTTAAACATGGGTCACATAATATTAAATGCAAGCATATGCAATGTGATTAAATAAAGTTATTAGGACAAAAGCACAAGGACACACTTGCCTTTAGCCATAGAGTAGTTGCTCGGAATGTCTTCACCTTCAAGCTCTTCCAATCACTCGAACCACATTTACTCTATGTGCATCAATCATCGGCACAAGCATAAAAAGCAAACAAACAAGCATACTAAGAACAAGGAATCAATCAAAAGAAAACTTTAAAAGAGCGCACTACAAGATGTGAATTGATGTAAAAATGTGTGAATTCAAGAAACAATGAAATCATAATTGAATTGAAAAAGATATGGGTTTAAAGAATAATAAGATAGCTATTGAACATTGAACATGGTGTATGGATGATGACAACGGAAGCAATAATCAAGAAAATAATTGAAATGATAGATAGACGGGTTCTTGCTTAGCAAGGATTTCATAAATAAATAAAGGATTAATATATATGGATCAAAGATAGCCAAGGACAAAGTATTAGCAGATTTTAATATACTAGAAAGGAAATACTTGTCGGCAAGCATTCCAAATGTTTTTTTGGAAGAAAAGCTTCTACTTACATAGGCATAACATCACCATACCGGCAAGAGAACACATGCACGAACCATGACTCCTTTGCTTCATTTTTTGGACTTCGGATCGCACAACGGGCTCATGCACGTAGAAGCAAACACGTAGCATGCATGTAGAAAAAAGAGAAGATGCACATGTATATGCGTCGCAATCGACGAGGCAAAGCTGAGACTATGATACGGTTGGCCAGCAACATGATAGGGTATACGTGTATGCTCACCTATGGCAAACGTCGGACAACGGAAACAACGAAGACATCGGCGATCAAACTCGTAAAGGACGATATGTGCATGGTTGATCGTTCACGACGATCAACAACGGCCGCAGCAGATTGAACATGGAGATGGCATCTACGGTTCGACCTTGCCGTGGACAAGCTTCTGCTCGTCTTGCAAAAACAGCGGGAAGTAGTCCTCTTCAATCGACCGGTTGCCGGCGTACAAGGACTATGGACGGCGAGCTGCGGTCGGAACATCGCAACGATGATTTTTAGCCTCCGCCGCGCGACCGCATGGATGGACGAAGTGAATAGCGGTGTTAGAGCACGGAAACAACGATCATCATGGAGAAACGAGAGAGATAAACTGGAGGGAAAAGACGGACGATTCTCACCGAGATGAATATTATCGAGTCGGAGCGGTGATCGGGGTGGAGTGGATGGGCGGCGGCTCCGCCTACTACGGCCTTCTCATCGTCGGCTTCGAGTAGCGCCGGACGGGTTCAACGAGACGAAGCTCCCGGTGACGGCATCTTCGTCGGCGGTCACCCGGTGAGGCGAACCGATCGACGCGGCCGGCCCATACCATGGCGAAGGCTCGGCATTGATTCGTGTCGACGGGAACTTTCTCGAGCGGTTGCGGCGGCGAGCAAGAGAGTGGATGGCAACACCGACGTGTCGCGCCGAGATGGGTTTGCCGGTACGCACAAGGAAACAACAAGGCCTCCTCGTACCCTTGCAATGGCGCCGGAGGTGTACATCGGCGGAGATGCTTTGACAGCGGTGCGGCGGCGGCCGCGGCAGCTTGTGAAGGAGTTAGGGTACGCAAGGCGCCGTGGTTCTCCGTTGCCGAAGGATAAGCGCACACCGGGTATACAAGTTGGGTACGTGTATATAGAGAGATATGGCACCGGTCGTGCAAAACCCAAACAAAGATGAGCCTTGGAGTCTAAGTTGACGTCGACTTGGACCTTCATCTTGTATCTTGTAGGAGGCAAACTGATTGCATTCTGGCCCGGCGTGCTACTTGGACCTCAAGTCCTCAACACCAAAACTAACTGGCTGCTCGGACTGAAAAAAATAAGGAAAAGGAACAGGCCGGGAAACAACAAGGATATTGAGCATGAAGTCTGTTCTTTGGGAGAATATTTGGTGTCGACCAAATTGTAGAAGTTTCGGAGGCACTAGGAGTATACGATGGTTCAAAGACAGTTTCAGACACGATGATGAGTCCAAATAAAATATTCGAAGCTCGTGAGAAAGATTATTTAGCCTTCTAAGAAAAAGATTTGGCTCTAGGAAAAAAAAGTGAGAATTGATTCCAGAAAAAGCCAGAGAACTCTCAAAAGACTTGGTCAACACCTACTTTCAATTTAAAACATTTTGCACTCAAGAAGCATCAAGATGCATTGGCATGAATGCAAACAAGGACTTTCCCTACACTATATTTCCCGTAAAGAAAATAAATGTTGAAAATTTTTTAAAAATTTATGAGAAGTTGTTATTTAATTATTCTCTCTATTCACATCCCGAAATTGGGAAATTTCAGGGTGTGATAAGAGGACGGCTTTGCTTCAAGTGGGAGAGGATGATGAGCCCATGGCTCCTCACATTATTCTAGTTGGTTCATTTTTATTTGACAGAAAGAAGAGCAAGATGAAGAGAGCGAAGTGTACTAGCTAATAGTGCAACGTTGGAGACCAAGCTTATCTTTAAAGGAATAATTTTCACATGAAGCAAAGCAAGTTGCGTAGCTTTATTACTATTGGTTCCATGCCTGTGGAAATTGGGTAACATTGAACAAAAATATTTTAAGCCAGTTATGTTTTATTTTCCTACGGTTCAGAGTCATATTCTACTGGGAGTACTAACTGATCAGTTATTAGCAATCTGGCCGGTATACTATATTAGTTCTGTCATCATTTGAGTCCTCCCACTCGCATGATCACGTGTCCTGGGTTTAAAATAGAATCTGTTTTCTCTATGGCTTAAGTAGGCCTGATATCTTGTGTCGAGAGCCTGTTTAGGAGGTTAGTGGGCCCAATAATGGGATTTGTGCCTGTGCGGAGCCTCGTTCGTTTGGCTAGTGGCTGATGGCTGGTGCTGATTTATTCTGAGAGAAAAGTCTTCTCTGGCTGGTTGCTTTGGTGGCTAGTTTGTTATGAGAGAAAAGTCTTGTTGGTGGTGGCCGATAAGCCAAGCGAACGAGGCGATAGTATAGGAACGATGGTTCCTTGTATGGTAGGGCGTGTGTAGCGAACATGGCCTCATACGCCATTAGTTAGAGTTTGATTTTGGTGATTCATGACAACATGATCATTGGGGCTAACCATATTGTTTGAGCATATCTTTGTAGACATTTCTAGGTCCCAAGGATGCAAGAAAACTACATGCGAAAATGAGGAAAACACGGGTCAAAACCGAGCAAGAAAAGGAAAAGAAAAGACACCGTCGGATGAACCGACGGTCCCTCAAATATAAGTGTCGGTGCAATCGTCGGACGAGTTGGTGCACGGGGTCAAACCCTAGGTACCGTCGGATGAACGGACGAGTCCATTGTTTAGTAGTGTCGGACGAGTTGCGGAGGAAGAGCAAGGAAGACGAAGTAGCACCGGATGATCCGACGGTCCGAGTGGGGACCCCTTTGGTCTATCCGACGCTCGGTTTGAATTCATACGAGAGACGCGCCAAGACGAAGCCTTCGAAAGACCGGACGATCCGACGCCTTGGTCAAGGTGAAGCGTCGGTCTATCCGACGGTCAGTTGGAAGCTAACAGAGGCGACTTGGACGCGAGATCTTCAGCACCGGATGATCTGACGTAGCGTCGGAGCAGTTGTGTCAGAGAACCTCAACGGCTACGTGACGTGGGAGGGGCACCGGATGAACCGACACCCTGGAAAAGCATAGCGTCAGATCATCCGACGATACCTTTTTCAGCAGCTTTTAGCCAACGACTAGTTTGATGCCTTGGGTTATTTATACCCCCTCCACTCACCCATTTGAGGTTGCTGGATTGTGTGGAAGTGCAGAGGAGTTCAAGACACATTGAAGATCATATCCAATCCATCCAAGTGCTTAATTGCTCATCCTTAGACTAGTACATGCTTTGTGTATGTGCTTAGTGCTAGGCTTAGCTTAGAGCCGAGTGAGTGCAAGGTTGTGCTAACCTTGTGAGGTGATTCTTGAGTGAATCCGGTTGTACAAGGTTCGCCGAAGCCTTGGGGCCTAAGTGGCTCACCGGCAATCGTCATCGACTCTCCGGCTTGGTGTGGAGCGGCGAGGACACTTTGTGCGGGGGACGTGGAGACCCTCTTCCTTGGTGGAGAAGCTCCTTAGTGGAGGCGGCATCAAGGTGACCAAGGGAGCTTGACAAGTGCCTAAGTGGCTAGCCTTTGTGGCGAGTCAAGTGGTGCTCTTGTGAGAGACTTGGTGACCGGAAGCAATACTCTTGTGTGAGTGCTTTAACAACGTGGACTAGGGGTGGCTTAGTGCCTACCGATACCACGGGATAAATCGCGTGTCAAGAGTTTGCTTCCTCTCATCCCCTTTACGTTTTCGCATTTACTCTACGTGGATGATATTGTCTTTGGTGGCTCGTCACATAACCTTGTTGCCAAGTTTGCAGATGAGATGAGCAGGGAGTTCGAGATGAGCATGATGGGCGAGTTGCAGTATTTTCTCGGGCTGCAGATCAAGCAAGTGAAGAACGGTACATTTGTGCACCAAACCAAGTACACTAAAGACATGCTGAGGAAGTTCCAGATGCAAGATGTGAAGCCGATGTCGACTCCCATGGGGAGTACGGCCACTTTGGATGCGGATGAGGACGGAGAACCAGTGGACCAGCGGGAGTACAGGAGCATGATCGGCTCCCTCCTCTACTTGACGGCGACGAGGCCAGACATACGGTTCGGCGTGTGTCCGTGCGCTCGTTTTCGAGCTTCGCCGAGGACATCACATCGACAAGCCGTCAAGAGGATTTTCGGTGTACCTACGATCCGCCCTCGGTCTTGGCCTTTGGTATTCTTCCTCCTCGACTCGTGTCTCTTCATGGTTTTTCCGATGCGGATTTTGCTTTGGTTGTCGAGTCGAGAGGAAGTCTACTTCGGTACTTGTCGGTTTCTTGGTTCTTCGTTGGTCTCATGGTCTTCCCGCAAGCGATCTAGTGTAGCTCGGTCTACCACGGAGGCGGAATATGTTGCTTGCCGCTAGTTGTTGCTCCCAGTTGTTGTGGATTTCATACACTTTGAGAGACTTTGGTGAGGAGTGCACCCAGATCCCACTTCTTTGTGATAGCACTAGTGCCATAAGCGTAGCCAAAAATCCAGTGCTTCACTCCAGAACCAAACATATAGAAGTGAGGTATCATTTCTGAGGGACAATGTGGAGAAAGGAACCATTGTTTTGAGCCATGTCCCTACCCAAGATCAGCTAGCCGACATCTTTACAAAGCCTCTCGACCAAGCTACATTTGTGCGCTTGCGGGGGGAACTTGGGGTTTGTTGCCCTTTCTAGTTGATTCTTGGGGGATTTCCTTTTTGTACCATATGTATCATACCATGTTTTTACTTTGATGTATATACATGCTTTGCTTGATGTATAAACCATGGTAGGATAGCCATCTTGTCATATATCATGTTGCATTTGTGTCATATTGCATTTTAGGATGATGAGCTTCTTTCATATGCCATATTTGAGTCTCTTTGGCTATTTGTGAGATTTTGGTTATATGTGTGGAGAAATGGTGATGTGAGGCTATGCTCTTGGAATATTTGAGATATATGTGTGGTGAGATAGCCCCTTTTGAGATAAATGCTTAACTTGACTAATTTTTGATGAAATATGCTCCACTCGTGTGTAGTTGTGTATCCATGTCACGAGTTTGGTCTAAATGTGCTTTTCATGCTTAGATTGTGCTTGGATGCCTTGTTCTTGCATTTGGGCCAAAGGCCTGATATCATTGTGAATGTTTAGCCTTTGTTGCATTCATGGGGGAGCATAAGCTTCTTTTTGCCGCAAAGGCACTTCATGTACCATGAAATGAATCAATCTTGAAAAGAAGTGCTTAATGCTTGAAAAATGCTTCATCCATCATGTCTATGCTTAAAATGTCTTATGTTTCACATATGGGTGCAAAACATGTTGCATGATGTTCACCAGTGGAGAAGTCTCCCCGAAGTGGACACATGGCTCATGAGCTTTGACATGACATGCTTTGCTTTATGGGTGTTTGCCATGATCTTTTGCTGAGAATTTGATATCCTTGTATGATCTTTAAATGGTATGCATGTTTGTGGCTCAAGTGTGACATGGATAGGCTTTTACATGTGAAGCGAGCCTTCTTTTGGTAAAACTGCTTAAATCTGAAAATTTTGCTTTGTCACATGCTTGTATTTTCGTATATTACTTGTGGCAATGCTTTGACTATGCTATGATTCATGTGTATGATCTTTGTCTCATTTTTAGCCTTTGACACTAAATTTGGCCTATTTGAGAAGCTCATGTAGATTTTTATATGCTTTGCTCGCATTTCGCATTTTCACCTTGATTCATACATTGTCAACAAGGGGGAGAAAAGGTGAGCTTAATGAAAATTCGAAGAGGTGAGCTGAAATTTGGGAGTTTACATCCACATGTTCGGGGGGAGCTTGCATTTGTTCGGGGGAGCTTTCTTGCTTGTTTTCGGTGTGGATTTTGTGCTTTGCTTGGCTTGTGACCTTTCTTTGCCTTTCTTCGGTTTTGGTCATGAGTTGAGCTTCTTCGTTTTTCTTTCTTCTTTCTTTCTCTTTCACTCGAATTTCATTTCGCGTTGTGTGTTGTCAATGCACTCATCAAGGGGGAGATTGTGGACCGGGGAGCGTCCCGGTGGTCGGTGGATGACCGCTCCTTAAGTGATGAGTGATTGACAACGGGTGTTGGACCGACTCTTGGCTTAGTGCGCGCGGTGTAGGCTGCGGCCTAGTTCGTGTTGTTGCGGGTGAAGAACGGGCGCGAAAGGTCTTCGGCCTTGAGGGGCCTCGGGAGATGGAGAGACAAGTAGGCTCGGTTCGAGGGACCCGGTGGACAGCGGGGCCCGGGTGCGGGCCACATGGTGGCGACACAAGCAAGACGAAGTCATGGACAAGTGAGCCGGTGCACGGTGGCGGTCAAGTCAAGTGGTTTGGCGGGAGGCCGGACCGGGCACGCGGGGTTTGGTGGTTTGCCCACAAAACCATCGGCGGACGGTTTCTTGGTTTGGGCCTCAAAACCAAGACCGAGGGCCCAACACGACGGAGACGGGATCCGGCGTGTCGGGAAGCTTCGAAGCGGAGGACACGCGGCGGGATCGCATGGCTTGCGTCGGGAGGACGCGGGGTGCGGCGAAGGCGTGGCCGTCCGATGGCAAGACCCACAAACATTACCAAAATGCCCCTACGTGGGTTGTATCGCCAGTAGTGTAGTTAGGGGTAGTCAAGTCATTTACCACTCCGGCGGGACCTGATATATAAGCCTGGAGTGTGTGTTGATGGCTCTCTCTCTCCGCGACTTAGGGTTTCATTTCTCCCCTTCTCTTTCTCATTTTCGTAGCTATTTTCCTTCCTATTTTCTCTAGGCTAGCATGAGAGCTTCATGAGAGATTTGTGGAGAGGGATGGATGCTAGGGCGGCATGCTAGACCTTGTGAATCTTTCCTGGTTTGTATAGAAGATTCGGGGTTGTTTTTCGTGCCTTTTTGTGCCTATTTTCGTGCCTTTGTTCTCGGTGTGATTCCGCGGATTTGAGTGAGCTTCTTCCCGGATTTCTTTGAGGGAAACATGGATAGATGCCTTGTGCATCTTTGTGCTTGATCTTGTGCCCTCAAACGCCGGAAATCACTTCGATTCGTGTGTTTTCGTTCGGTGCTCTAGTTTTTGGAGGTGCTCAAAGGATTCACGATTCCCGGTGATTTAGGGAGTTAGGAGGCAAGATTTTTGGGCTATAGCATCCTTGTGTGACGCTTTTCAAGTACCCAAACCCTTGTCTCCACGGCTTCAACCGTTTGGGAAATCCGATAATGATTTGGGGGAGTTGACTTTCTAGGTCGGGCATTTTTACGTTCGTCCGAGCCTCGCGGACGGTCCGCGGCCTCCCGGCGGACGGTCCGCGCGGGTCCAGTTCATCCCGTGTTCTTCGTGTTCTTGCTCGTCCTTTGTTTCGATCCGTTGTGATTTTGGTTTTTGGTTGGACGAAGTTTCGGACGGTCCGCGGTGTCGGGCGGACGGTCCGCGGGTGCTAGGCGGACGGTCCGCGTGCTCCCCGCGGACGGTCCGTGACAAGCGGGTGTCTTTGGGTCGTTCGTGTAAATTAACGGACGGTCCGTGGCTAAGGCCGGACGGTCCGCGGCCGGGTGCGGACGGTCCGCGATACCCGGCCGGACGGTCCGCGCGGCTCTTGCGGACGGTCCGCCCCCCCCCCCCGCGCGGACGGTCCGCCGAGCTCGTGTGCTTTGCTTCTTGGTTCGATTCCTTCCTCCCTTTCTAGTGCTTCCGCGTGTGCTTTGAGGAATCATTCCTAAGGCTAGAGGTTGATCCATAACCTCGTGGTCTTGGCGATTGGTGCGTGATTCGATCCATCGCTCGTGTGTGACCGGGATTTGAGTAGGACATAGGCCGGGTTCTTTGGGAAGAATTTTTACCGGCTCCTATTCACTCCCCCCTCTCTAGTCGCCATCCGATCCTTCAAAGCAACCGAGTTGTGTAGATGCAATATAAAATAACAACAAGCATGAGCACATGTCGTACTCAACAAGGGAAAACTCTATAACAACATGCAAGGCTTTATGGTGGAAGCTTGAGGTTGCATAGCGGATCAACACTTTAATTGGTCAAATTTTATTAAGCAAGCTGAATTACTAGCAAATGTAAGTTTATACCAACCCGAGAGATTAACATAAGCATCATCATCATAAATGAATGTAAATGCAACAAGTTTAATCCATCTTCCATAGTTTATTCATGTGAGGGTCCGGGCCGCCCGTGACCGTGGGCATGGCTAACTAGTTAGTTTTACACTCCGCGAGGTTGTACATCTTTATCCACAAGTCGCGTAAAAGTCCCGAAGAACTTTAAACCCAGCCATGCGATGCCGGTCAAGCATCATACCACACTACGGAGGTGTGATTGCATAGGGACGTGTCACACCCGACTTTCCGAAGGAAAACCAAGTGCATAACTATATGCATGCCGGGATCAAGTTTCATGTATATAGTGACATAAAAGTGAATACAAAAATAGTATCACGTAAGAAAAAGAAAGATTATAGAGATTTACACTTAATCCCGGAAACGAAAGCTCCAAACATCACGGGCGATCGGCGGGGGTTGCGTATGCCTAGCACTCCACAACATCTTCACGTCATCTGCATGTCGCTTCCTCCTTCGAGCAACATTGTTTATAGCAAGGGTGAGCACTTGTCGTACTCGGCAAGTGTGGAAAAAGATATGAATGCGAAGGCTTTATAGTGGATCGGGCTATAAGCATTTAGCATTTTAATTGATCAAGTTTTATTAGCACCCGATTACTAATAAAGTATAAGTTTATACCAACCCACATTAAGCATAAGGTAAGAGATACGCCATAAGCATATGGCAAGCATAACTAGAGAGCGCGATTTAAGTCCATCTTCAAATTCACTTATCATGTGAGGGTCCGGAGCCGCTCTTGACCGTGAGCACGGCTAATCGATTAGTTTTACACTCTGTAGAGGTTGTACATCTTTACCCACGAGTCGCGTAAAAGTCCCGAAGAACTTTAAACCCAACCATGCGATGCCGGCCAAGCATCATACCACACTACCGAGGTGTGATTGCATAGGGACGCTACGGGGCCTTTACAAAGAGTCCTCCCATGCGTATTAGTCCATAGTAGTATGTCATAGAGGCTATCTTTCGTACCACACTTCTATTACGGACGGTCGGCCATAGAATACTTCCGTTCCAAGACCACTCCGGATAGAAGTAGCCATAAAAGCATTCCTTCATCCCCAACCTACTATGCGAGTAATAACCACACAAAGACTTCCCTAATTACTCGACCAAGACTAGAGCCATATAGTCCTTGTGGTTGTACTTGTTGTCCCGGGTGGTTCTCCATGTTCCGATTAAACATATGGTCTTGTATTAAACATCCAAAGATATAACATAAAGGTATAGCATGATTCATCATTATTGTTCATTAAAACCACCATAACCCGGGTATGGCAACTAAGCATAGCTACCCAACATAAATGTAAACCCGGGTTAACAAGGAATGACAATCAAAGACAAGGATAAACCTTAATAGAAACCCATCAAAATTAATGCAAGCAATGTAAACCGATTAATCATAGTTATTGGGACAAAAGATCAAGGACACACTTGCCTTTAACCAAAGAGTAGTTGCTCAAAATATCTTCAACCTCTTGCTCTTCAAAGCTTCTCGAACGGAGTTCACTCTAAGCGCATCAATCATCGGGCACAAACATACAAAGCGGATAAACAAACGGACATATACTAAGAACAAAGCATCAAGCAAAATAAAGCTTTAGAAGAAAGCACTAAAGGATAGGATCGATTAGATGGATCACTAAAGCACACAAACCGTGCTTAGAGGAAGAAAGGCTTGGTTTACTTTAAAGAGATGGTTGTGGAAGATTGAGCAAGGACCGGAAGATCACACTTAGATTGAGCTGAGAAAAGAACGTCTAACGAATGTTTTGCATATATGATAGAACAAGATTATGAGCTAGGTTCATTTTAATTAACAAAACAAATATAAAGGATACTTCGAAATGAAATACCCGATGTTGACATTAATGCAATATTAAACTTTATTTACGAAACCGGTGTAAAGAACTAGTCAAGTTTTATTAATAAAGATTCATATATTGATTAAACCGATTAAACATTTAATTTAGAAAAACTAAACTATATGAACAATCTAAACGAAACTTAGTAATTCGAGTAGATCATATTATTATTAAAAACATTATGGTATTGGCATTAATCAAATTAATATTTATTATAAAAGCCGATGTAAAAGCCTAATCAAATTTTAATTAGAAAAGATTAATTAACAATTAAACAAATTAACATTTGGTTTACGAAAACCGAGATAATAACCTAATTTACTTTTATGTACAAAAACATGTGATAGAAACATTAATCAAATTAAATTTGCTTATGAAAAATGATATATAGATCTATATTGCTTTTATTTATAAAAAGCATGCATAACTAGATATTAATCAAAATTAATATTAATTTTATTTTCAGAAAACAAAACATGGTGAAACACTTCGCTAACGCGTGCTTTACATTATTATGAATCTAACACAACTTGAACGGATTAAAACGGAGCTAAAACATAAAAGATATGGGGAAAACAAGATGAAAAGGACCTGTTCGCGATTAACTATAGATTTCGGGGAGTAGCTGAAAAGATTCCCAAGACACGAAGTAAACGGTGCTCACGAAACCGATAAAGCTCGGGGTTAGATCCGTAAAAGGGTCGGGTGGGATTTATGTGCGAATGGTGGGATTAATCTTGGGGGTTCTCCGAAAAGGAGCAAGACACATGAAAAGATCTAAAAAATTACTAGGAAGGATAGGGGTCTATCCGCCAACCGGCCAAACTTCAACCTCCCGTAACTCGCACGGGAGCAAACGGGGGGGGGGGGGGGGCGGCGGCCCCGGTGGTCATGGGCGTCGGCGCTCGGGCGACCCTAGGGTTCGTCGAAGGAGAGGAACCGGAAGAGGAGGTCGAGGGTAGTTCGAGGAGGGGCGGCCGGGATTGAAGGTCAACCGCCGGCGGGCTCGGTTCGGGCTCGGGGGCGGTGGGCGTGTAGGCGAGGCGCGGGCGCGGCCCTGGGGTTCGCGGGGCTCGGGCCGCCTTTATAGGGGCGCGCGGGGTGGCGCCCGGCGCTCCCCGGCTAGGGGCGGCGGCGGCCATGGCCGGCCTCGGCCGATGGGCCTTGGCGGGCGGGCCGGAGCGGGTCGGGCCTTCGAGGCTCGGCCCGTTCCGGTAGGATAGATTTTTCTTTTTTTTTCGAATTTATTTTTAATGCGAAAACAATTCCGAAAAAACCTAGAAATTGTTTATAGGCACGAAAAATACTCCGAAATTCACAAAAATTCCAGGAAAATTCCTAGAGATAGATTATGACATGAACAATCCAAATAAAACATTTGGAGCTCAAGAAAAGGATTTTAGAGCCTTCTAATAAATAGAAATAGCTCAAGGAAAATGAGAATAAATCCCCGAGAAAAATCCGAAAAATTCTCGGAAGGTTTTGGACAGCTCCTAAACGCATTTTTGAAGTCTGTTGCACTCAAGAAACACCAAGATGCATCGGCATGAATGCAACACACATAACTTTTTATTTGATTTAGAAAATCAAACAAAGGATTCTTCCTATACTAAATTCTCCGTGAAGAAAATAAATGTTGGAAAAATTTTAAAATTATGAGAAAATCATTATTTAATTATTCTTTATATTCACATCCCGAAATTGGAAATTTCGGGGTGTGACGAGATGCTACGAGGCCTTTACAAAGAGTCCTCCCATGTGTATTAGTCCATAGTAGCACGCCCTAGAGGCCATCTTTCGTACCACACCTCTACCCACACGGACTAGGTAGCCATAGAAGAGCACTTTCGTACAAAAACCTATCCGGAGTAGAAGAGCCATAAAAGAATTCCTCTGTACCCAACCTACCATGACTAATCCCCACACAAGACTTCCCTAATTACTCGGTCAAGACGAGCCATATGTCTTGTGGTTGCCTTGTTTTCCTGGGTGGTTCTCCATTTACCGATTAACAAAGTGATCACGTTTAATGAAGGTATAACATAAGTAAAGCAAGATTGACATTGTTGTTCATTAAAACCACCATAATACCGAGTTGAGCAACTAAGCAAGGTCTACCCAACATAAACATAAACCGAAGTTGATCAAGGCATAGGAATAAACAAAGCTAGTCAAACCTTAAACATGGGTCCCATCACATTAATGCATGCAATAAGTAAATAACTGTGTAATTAAAATGCACGTTGCAATAGGAAAAATGGGGATGCGAAAGGACTTGCCTTCTATCAACGCTTGCTGCTGCTCAAGGTCTTGAAAGTCTTCCACTTCATATTTCACGTACGGATCGTCTTCTACGCACCCCATCATACACATATGGGCAAGCAATGGAATAAAATAAGAAACAATCACCAAACCGTACTAACATAACAAAACAGGGGCATAAAACTATTCTACTCTTCGATACGATCACGTGGATATAAAGAACGCTAAAAACGAGCTAAAACGTGTATTCTGCGACTAAAACAAGATATAGGGCTTATCCGTGACTAACTAAAGATTGGAAGGGCTAGCGAGATAAGAGTTCCCGCAAAAAGGATGAAGGACGGGGTTAGATCGAAAAAGGTCTTGGTGGGATTTATGTGTGGAAGTGGAATTTTGGTAGGGGGTTATGAGTAAAGATTGCAAGGCATGAGCTGTAGGGATCTAGTTTGGAGAAACCTAGGGGACGTAAAAGAAAAACTACCTTACCTAATCTATACGGACAGAATATCAAGATGGCTTCAGGAACGCCATGGCGGCGGACGGAGGCTTTAGGAGCTCGACACGGGGGATAAAGGATGGGATGGGTTCTTGCATGGGCACCCACCGATGAGCGACGGGTCGGCTTCACGTGACGGCGACGGTGCTCCAATGAACGGTTCACTACGGGAGGCGGCGGAACGGGGACCGGATCGGCGAGGAGATGCTTGTGGCGGTCATGGATTGCTCCCTCGATGTCCTCGTCCGGCGAATCGGTGACGAGAGGCCACGATGGCGGCCTGCTCCGTTCAAGCGGACGGTGGTGGTGCTCGGTCTTTGCGGCAATGATGTTCCGGCGATGAGATAGGGATGACAATTAGTGACGGGTGTGCGGCTCGGTTGAGCTGTCTTCTGGCGGCGTCGCCTTGCTCCGCCGAGCACGACGACACGACGGGGAAGGCGGCCGGTGGCGCTCGCACGGCGGGCGGCGGCGCCGCGCAAGGACGAAAGCAAGGAACGGGACGCGAGGCGGACTAAGGGTGCGCGTGGCCTCGGGCTCCGCCCCTTTTAGGGCACGGCCGGCTTGGTGCGCAAGCCGAGGATGGCCGGCGGCGGCGCCCGGCCCGGGCCGGGCCCATATGGCCTCCGCGGGCCGGCGGATTGTGACGGAGATGGGTCGGGCTTGCGGAGCGGGCTCGGCCCAAAGAAAGGATAGATTTCTTTTTTTAATACTTTTCAATGCTAAACAAACCGGAGAAGTCCAGATAAGGCACGAAAAATATTCTAAAAATTCCCAAAAATCCAGGAAAATTCCCGGAGACACATTGGTACATAAACAAACCAAATAAAGTATTTACGAGTTCATGAAAAAGATTTTAGAGCCTTCTAATAAATAGAACTAGCTCGGGGAAAATGAGAATTTATTCGGAAAGAGTCCGAAAAAATTCCTAAAAGGATTGATCGGCATGTAAACGCATTAAAAAAAACTTTTTCACTCAAGAACACCATGATGCATAGACATGAATGCAACACTCACATAACCATTTATTTATTTTTAAAACAAACAAAGGCTTTTCCTATACTATATTCCCTATGAAGAATTAAATGTTAGGAAAAAAATTTACAATTATACGAAAATCGTTGTTTAAATTTTCTTCCTATTCACATCCCGAAATTCGGGAATTTCGGGTGTGACATCTTAGCCACCCCCGTCATCTTGTTTTTCAAGCTTTGCAAGAGAGTAGGTAAACCATACAAAAAATTGTACTTGCACGAGAGATAATCACAAAAGCATGACTCTTGAGATGCAAAATCACACACGCAGATTACGGTCATCATTAATACATCGAACAAGGTTACAATGCGGCCGTATCTTCATGACGCGATATGCAAAATCACACACACACATATTACGGTCATCATTGCTACATCGGAACAAGGTTACAATGTGGCCATATCTTCATGACGAGATATGCAAAATCACACACACACATGGATCTTGCTCACGGGTCGTCGATCTTGTTGCACGTGGTCACTAAACAAGCTCCATTTCTCTTGATGGCTTAGAGAATTTATTCCCGGCTTGCAATGAGACCACAAAGCTTCCTCGCTTAACCTGCACTTTAGGTTTGCAAGAGCATTCCGCGGGTGGAAGGAGAAATCATAGGAAAAATAATGATCACTTGGACACGGGATGAAATTGTTCATCTTGATGCGAGGAGGTTCGGGGCTACCTTCCCCGGACATGACCGCAAGAAAGACGTATGTCACAAGAATTCTTCCGGGCAAGCAATGTGTTAGAGGGATGAGCAACCCAATCACCCATATCACAAGAATTCTTATAGCAAATGAGAGATCGAGGAGGAGGAAGAAGAGAGAAAAGCAAAAGCTTGCGCCCTACAAGATCCATTCTTTGCACCATAACTAGATCTAGATGTAGAGAAGAAGGAATCAAGTGACATGCTTTATTATATCGAAGAAAGAACCATATAGCTAGATCTAGATCTAGATAAGAAGGAAGAAACTTGAAGTGAGGAGGACCGATAGGCGTCGATGCCTTTTTATATAAAAAACAAAAAAGGGATAAGATGAAGAGCAAAGGAACGACCGGGAAGGTTCCCAAGACGGTCAATGGCGAAACTGTTGCCGGTCAATGGCCGAGAGCAGAGCTGCGAGAGGTAGTGATTCCAATGAGAATTAAATGATACGCGGAGTAACCAAACATTGTCTCCACCAAATGGCGCATACTCTTGGTACTACTTGCTCTACATAATCTCTGTTGTGTTTGGATGGAAGATGTTAGTGTTACTATTAGTGGTAGTTTTTAACACCTCCAAATTGACACATAAAAAACTAACATCTTGGATGTTTGGATGGAGGTGTTAGTTTGCATTTGAATTATCTTTTCCAAACAATTGAAAAAAGAGAGGGAGAGAGAGAAAAGGGGTGGGGTGCACCAAACTAACACCAATTACCACGTCTTGGAGGTGTTAGTTTGTTTGGGGGTGTTAGTTCCAACTAACACCAAACTAACACATGTGTTGGCTCCAAAGTGTTAGTTTTGGTGTTAGTTTGCTACAAACTAACACTAACACCTCCATCCAAACATCAGCATAATGTAGTAATCATCTCCAAAAAAAAGGAGAGGAAGGGATAAGATCAAGAGCACACGAAACGGGAAGAGGATCCCGGGAAGGTCAATGGCGAAACCGTTGCCGGTAAATGGCTAAGAGCACCGCCGTAGAGGTAGTGATTCCAATGTAGAATTAAATGATACGCGGAGTAACAAAACATCGTCTCCATTGCATACTTAAACCATGTTTCGAAACAAATCTCCCGTATCTTCTACTTCCAAAACAATTAGATCCCCCGCCCCTTCATCTCTACCCGCGAGAAATAGCAACCGCCTACTCCTCATCGTCACCATTCCCGTACGGAGATGGATAGAATGCCGGGAAGAAGCACGCGGAACCGAGCCGTCGTTGCTGCCGGGCCTCCCTCAAGACCTCCCGCATTGAGATTGTCGCGCGTGTCGGTGCGACCTTAGAGCGGCCCTTGGGCGGCCTCCGTAGCCTACGTGGTACTTGCTCGGCTATGCGCCGCGTTTGCGGCCACGATGATGTCGGCCGACATTTGTCGATAGAGGGGATACAATATGAGATTTCTTGGGTGTGGAACCCCACCGCTTATAAAGCATTCCTTACCATCCCGAGCGGTCTCGGGAATCCGGAGGCTTGCTTCCTGTCCGGAATGAAAGCCTTCATCATCGAACACAGGGGATAAGATGATCTCCGGCGCACCGCTGAGGGTGAGCACAATGCGGCGGCCTATCTATACACCATCTTGCTCTAAAGAGACAATGGCGGTGCCGCCGCCGACGACACCGTGAAGGGGTACATGAGGCGGGTCGTGGACGGCGGCAGTACGACGTCGAGATGGCTGAGCAACGAGGGGTGTCTGCCTTTGCGCAAGAAGGCCGCGCGTGCGCTCCACTACTCGACTTGGTGCATTTGGGGTGAACCGCTGCCGCCTCCGGCACGGGTGCGCGGTGATCGGCCGTGCGCGAGCACCGGCGGCGGTTGCGGCGTGGAAAAGGGATGGCTTCAAATTTCTTTGTTTTGTAGCGAGGATCGTAGGTCGCGTTGCGAAATGGTAAAGTTCGCACGAGTATTGGAATAGGAAATCATTAGTAGATTAGCTTTTGTATGATGCTCTAATTATCCGTGTCAAATTTTGGGAGAGTAGCAAATCCGACGCGGGTTATCGCCCCGCGTCACTAATGACTATGGGGTCCAGCTTCTATTCAAATGAAGAACAGTTCCCATTTCTCCTTTTAATCCGCAATCAAATGTTGTAACAAGTATTTCTTCGTCGTTATTAGTTAAAATTTGATTGTTTAGTGTAACGGTTTGGCAAATCAACTTTTTTCTAATTGTTTCTAAAATCACCATCTACTCGGTAATTTCATTGTTTAGTGCACATTCTGTTTGTTGAGTGATGTTTAGATGCCTTATTTTGTTCTCTCGTAAGTACAAAATACAAATAATATTTGTTTTACACAACCATTAGTGATGGAACTTTACATTTTGTAAGCTTAAGGTGAACACAAGGTTTTGTTAAGTTTTCAAATGCATATGAGTTCGAACATGTTGCAAAGTGTGGAAAACTTCAATGTTCGAGCAAACATTCTAGGAAACTATGTGAGAGATGTAGACATTTGTACACAAGTATAGTATTCCTTCATCGATACCATTTGAAATTTCTAAGATAAGTTTAGGTACCCAAATTATGTTGCCAAGTCAATTTGTAGATTTTTTAGAGGAAATTTGTTGTTATTATAATTATTATATAATTACCATGGGGGTGTAAAAATGAAATATATGAATTTTGGACACACAAGTATGATTGTTCATATTTTATTAAAATTCTGAATGTCCAAATACGAATTGTTCGTATTTTTATGATTTTTTAGGTGTTGTTTTATGGGCTCTAATAATTCGGGGTAGCAAGTTTCATTCCAAATAAAATTGTGATAGGCCCACGCGTCGGCGTCGGCGGCCAATATAAAAAAGATAATCGTTGTCCGCCCCGCCCGAACCCAATCGCCAACAAATGCGATGCGGGTTCACTAACCATCGTCGCCAATGACACTTGCCCACGCGTCGGCGTCGGCGACAACAAAGCTAACCTACGTCGGCAATGACTACTCTAATAAGATCTAATTCATCACAACGGATCTCCGCTTCATCACAACGGAACTCGCGTTCATTACAACGCGGCCGGATCTACTCGTGTATATTAGATCGAGTTCATGACATACAAAATCTAATAACCAAACTAATTAACTATGACGTTCATGATCGACGGACAAACTAAGAAGTTCATGTCCAAGAACTCAACGAAGACACAAAAGTACACACACATTATTGTTACTAATTGGTAATGGAGTCTATCAATTAGTTGGAGTCCCGCTGTCGTCACCGCCGTGGCTGCCATCGTCGCCGTCGGAGCCACTGTCGTCGAAAAAGAAGTGGCGGAGGGCAGCCCGCTTGACCACGGTGAGGTTCTCGAGCTTCTCGGCCAACCCGTGGATCCCGAAGGCGAGACCCTTCATGCTCGGGTCCTTGTACACATCATGTGCGCCTTGATATCGAACGCCTCACCAACACCTTCAAGCTTTACGAAGGCACTCTTGAGCAGCTCGACGACCAACTTAGTGTCATCGAAGAGCGGTTCCTCATCGGCGTCCTTGGTCGCCGGCTCCTTCCCCTTATCCAACTTCTTCGACGGTGGCTTTGTCGTCGTCGTCCTCCCTTCGTCCCCGCTTCGACGGCGGTGGGCTCCTCGACGCCATCTCCTCCTTCTCTCGGTGACCGAAGATTTGTAGTGGTAAATCGTGAGGAGGAAGAAGAACCGAAGAAGAAGATGATAAGCTTATGGTAGAAGCGAGGGAAAAGCAGGGGAGGGCGACCGGGCGAGGGATTAATATTGACAAGACGCCGAACCGTCGGGCGCCTCGCCCCACCCACTACTCCATTACTCCCGGTACATGCCACTCGATTGCGCATCGGGCTCCGTCTCGAGCGCAAAACCATGCGTCGCCTTTCAATTGCGCGGGAAGGAGAAGGGGCGGGCAATGATGTCGGGCCCACTTGTCAACGGCGGCGGCCAAACCGCGGCGCCTTTTCAATCTCCATTTATTGTTTTATTACGACATGGCCGAGGCGCCATCTTCAACCTTCAACCCTCATCACCTCCTTCAACTTCAATCCTCATCGCCACTTCATCCCTCTTCAACTACAATCCTCCTTGCCAACTTCATACCTTGTTGCCGCCAACTTCAACCCTCGTCGCATTTCAATTTCTAAACCCCGTCGTTGTGCTATTTCCTCCCCTTCTCCTTGATGATGCTCGCGGTGTGCTTGATGGTGCTAGATGAACTTCTCACCAATATCATCATCCACTCCATTAAGGATGAGCCCGTTTTCCATTTTCTCGAACCTTTACACTAAAATCTGCGGCACCTTCCGGCGAATCCGCAACTCCGATGAGTTACTACCGCATGTGTCGCCGCGTGATCTTCGTGATGCGTGCGGGAATCGCTACTTCGAGTCATGCTTTGAGACGCGCTTCCGCGTGGCCAATCATCCGGAGTCATTGTGCTTCGAGGGGATGGAGAGGTTGATGAGGCGGTGGAACCCCGATAAAGGGTCCGAAGCTCATCGGAGACGCTGCCGTCGAAGACTCGGTGCCAAGTACTTCTTAGTGATGTCGAAGTACCATTGCAACCCGGCGGACCCCGAAGCCATGACACTTGCTCGAGGAAATCAGCGGCGGCCCGTCGCCCCCTGACGGCCGGTGGAAGAACCCCAACCCGCGGCGGCTGCGCTACCTCGTCAAGCAGGATCTCGAAACATTGCGTGGTGGTACTGGCTTGATGACGGTGGCGACGACATTCTGTTGCTGCCCATCCAGAATCCCCACATCTGCATTTGGGAAGCGGGATGTAGGCGCTATGGGCCAGATACCAAAGAGATCGGCCACTCTTGCGGCGCCGAGGGGTCGCATCCGTCATGAGTTCGACCTCTGGACGCGTAGCTTCCGCCCCGCCATGGAGTACGCCCGTCGGCGGGATGAACATCGAGATGTAGGTGCAAGCATCAATGAACATCATCAATCTTGAATGTAAATTATTAGATATTACTATACATGGATTTGATTTTATTGGGATGTCGGTTTTTAATCGAGCTTTTTGATAGATAATATTTGATTTGTCACATTTGTTAGTCAAAACGAAGGTTGCAATGGTCTCATTTCCCGCCGACAAGGTCCGGGATGCCCTCTTGGGTATCAAAACCGCCGAAGTGGGCACGGCGGCGGCGGGTGGCGGTGCCCTCTGCTTCCTCCTTTGTTCTATTCAAATGACTGTGGGGGCCAGTTCTATTCAAATGAAGGACAACTCCCATTTCTCCTTTTAATCTGCAACCAAATGTTGTAACAAGTATTTCTTTGTCGTTATTAGTCCAAATTTGATATTTTTTCTATTTTTTTCTAAAATCACCATCTATTCATTAATTTTATTGTTTAGTGTACATTCCGTTTGTTGAGTGATGTTTATATGCCTTATTTGTTCTTTGTAAGTACAACATACAAATAATATTTGTTTTACACAACTATTAGTGATGGAACTTTACATTTCTTAAGCTTTAGGTGAACACAAGGTTTTGTTACGTTTTCAAATGCATATGAGTTCGAACATGTTGCAAAGTGTGGAAAACTTCAATGTTCAAGTAAACATTCTAGGAAACTATGTGAGAGATGTAGACATTTGCACACAAGTATATTATTCCTTTATCGATACCATTTGAAATTTCGAAGACAAGTTTAGGTACCCAAATTATGTTGCCAAGTCAATTTGTAGATTTTTTAGAGCAAACTAGATGTTAGTAGAATGATTACATCTTTAACATGGGATGTAAAAACAGATTTTAAGAATCTTGGGCACACAAGTGTGTCCGTTGATATTTTATTCAAATACTAAATGTCCAAATATGAATTGTTTGTACCTTTATGATTTTTTAGGTGTTGTTTTATGGGCTCTAATATTTTAGGGCATCACATTTCATTCGAAAGAAAATAGTGGCCGGCCCACGCGTCGGCGTCGGCGACCAAAATAAAAAGATAACCGCCGCCCGCCCACGCGCCCGACCCAACTCCCAACAAAGGCGATGCGGGTTCACTACCCATTGTCTCCCATGACACCGGCCCACTCGTCGGCGTTAGCGAGCAAACCATGGGCGTGCTTGCTCCAAATTTCCCACCTATATTTACTATAGTGCCCATGAAATCCCAATTGCTTTGCACGTAGCCGTCAAGGGCACACCGGTAGTTTCATTAAACACAATTACACACGCCGTTCATATTCGGCTCTTCGCTATACGGCATCGTCAATGCGCGCATTCTCCCCACCGCCGCCGCCACTCGCCCCGCTCGCCTTCGCCGCTCTCTACCCGCCACGCCCTCGCTCTTCTCCGGCCCCACCGCTCCTCGCGTGACGATGGTGACGAGGATGCGGTTACCGACATGTAGACGTACGCCCGGCCAACCTAAAGGCGGTGGATGCGGATCCATCGACGTCGTCCCCGACCACGACGACGAGCCGGCCGCCTCGTGCCACGAGGCAATGTGGATCCGGCCCCTCCGACCATCACGAGAACAACTACTTCATTCGCGACGGAGATTAGTCCCGCTTGAACCCCCAACACCCTCTTTCTCATCGGCAACCAAAATCTGCTATATATTCGTGTCAATATGGATTAATTAGGGAGAATGCCTTGATAGTTCATCTTTAATTGATTGACTATGGATTTGATAGATGGATTTTGTTGCCCCAAGTCTCGTTTGAATAAATTGTTGCTAACGATTTAGTTATATGAACTGTTGAAATTCATTTTCATGTTCCCGGTGCTACAATTTTTGCACTCGTAAATTCATGAAAAGCATCGAGGATGTTAGCATATTTAATTCTGCTATGCGTTGAATGTACCGGGTTGACAATTATGCATTGGACATGTTAGCATACTTTAATTCTCGTTATGCTTTGAATGTACCGAGTCGACGCTTATGCTTTGGACCCGTTAGCATATTTTGATTCCGATGGCCACATAATGTCATTGAGAATTGCTTCACGGTGGTTTATAATGTAGTCCACTCAATCTGCTATATATTCATGTCTAGATGGATTAGGGAGACATGCCTTAATAGTTCATCTTCAATTGATTAGTCGTGGATTTGATGGATGGATTTTGTTTCACCAAATCTGTTTTGAATAAATTGTTGCTAACAAATGAAGTTATATGAAATGTTGAAAATCGTTTTCATGTTCCCGGTGCTATAATTTTTGCACGTACATTCATGAAAAGCATAACGGATGTTAATACTTTAATTCTCGCTATGCTTTGAATGTACGAGATCGACAGCTTATGCTTTGGACCTCGTTAGCATACTTTAATTCGATAGCCACATAATTCGGTGTGAATTGCATGGCGATGGTTTATAAGGTAGTGATAACTAGACTGTCTTATGCTTTGTTGTGAGTGTTAATTGTTTCAGATCTTGTCATATATATTGTTATTGTTGGTGTCATGATGTGTCGTGAGTGTTGTTTCACTACTTGTCATATATGATGTCATGACCATTGCTTTATCCTCTTGTTGCATGTACACATGGAACACACAATCCATCATTGCTCAAGTTGGACAAGGAAGCAATTGAAGGAATTTATTCTCTACTTTGATGTATAAGCGTATTGTTGTGTCCCCGTCAAAATGGTTAGCACCTATCCTCCTGTATGGTAATTAAGTAAAATATGAACTTTGTATGTCTATGCTGATTTTATTTACGACTGTATCAGCTATTTTGCCTGTCAGAGAAAACGAATTTATCTAATAAGAATTTTGTTTAGATTTTCAGTCTTGCTTATGTTGCTCTACTGACAAACCTGACATATCATCTATGCATTCTCCTTCGACAACAAACTCCTCTACGTCTAGTGCATCATCATAGCCCATCGTCGGTGAACCTTCTTCACAGGGTCACTCAGCACAGACTGCTGCTGCGAGTAGTACTCGATCCCGCGGGTCAAGGACACAAACCAAATGGCCGTAAGATAAGTTGACGCAGCTGGACTTGATGCCAATCTCCGACCCGCCCCGGATGTCGCGAGGAATAGATTTGTATTGGTCCGTGGTCTCATTGCTCTGGAGAGGGTGTCAATCAACAAGGCGGTTGATGATCTCTCACCAATTGAGAAGGACCATCTCGTTCACGCTTTAGAGGAAAAGCTAGATTACCTAGCCAATCTGGAAGAATCCGTTCATAAGAATGCGGTTATGGAAACTATGTCACGATTGGAACCATGCAACGGAGGTTCAAGGCCCATTTAAGAAAAAAAATATGTGAGTGAAGAGGAGACTCCCCTTTTGCAAAGAACAAGATCGGGACATCTTTGTGTAGGAAACCAATCCTCCTTCATTTCAAAGCAATTGAGCCGGTAGATGAAACAAAAGAGAGCATTGCATAATAAGCCACACAAGACAGGGCGAGAAAAGGTTATCGTGGTAAAAAGAAAGAGTGGGAGGAGGAGGATGCAAAGCTAGTCGTCGAAGGAAAACAGAACCCTTGGGACCAATTTCCCGGACGTTCGGGACCTTATCTCGCGGCAAGGGTAGGGAAGAAGAAGAAGAATACTAGTGAAGGAGGTGGGGGCGTAACATTCAATAACCCCCGCGGTGGTGTGGGTAGCGAGATAGGGTGAAAGCACTTGCAGCTCGGGGTAGTGATGGTTCTTGTCTAGGGTTAGGGAGGATGCTATCCTCACCGCAGCACTTGAGACTCTAGAGCATCGAGGTCGGGTCCGAGGCGTGTCTAGTTCACATTGCTGGGATAAAGGGTTTGGTGAAGAGTTCGCTGGAATGTACAGGAAGAAGAGGAACAAGAGGTCTGATGGTCATGATGTGATGGCGGACAAAACATTTAAATCAATTGTCCATGCTCTAAGACTATCATGCATCAACATACCAAAAATGCACTTCTTCCTTCCCAATTACCAGCGCCTGTCAGTAGCAGCGAGGAAGAAGATATGGATGGCATTGAGGAAGAAGATGGGCATTACCGCGAGGAAGAATATGTGCATGACAGCGAGGAAGATGGCAGAGAGCAAGATCATTGGAATGCCAACGGTGACGAAGCGAATGAAGTGCACAATGATAGTCGATCACCTATGCCGGGACAAAATAGATAAGTTGACAAAGCCAACCGCGTGCAGCCTTTTTGATGGCACCGTGGAGCTCGCACTAGCGAAAGTCTTTCCATCTCAAAAGGCTTGCCATTTAGTACCGGTGCGTAATGGGTATGTTGTGGTGCAACCTACTTATGTGTGGGCCAATGCGAGTCAATACCCTCTCGCCCGTACCAATTGATGGGAGGTGACGTAGCAACCCTAATTGAGGCTCTCGTTCAAAGGGTCTAATGGCCAAAGGACATGATCATTATACCACCCATGACGAGACATCCCAACCCCGAAGCCGCAATAGGTAGCAACTCGTACAACATCGGATGGAGGTGCCGGAACTCAATGTCGGCAAGAGAAGGCTCAACGGCGGCGAGCACAGCAGATCCGCAAAACTACGCAAAGAGGAGCGTCGACATTAATCGAAGGAGGAGCCCGAGCAAACTCCTCCCGAGTAGCAACCGCAACTTGATGATAATCAACGGATGAAACATCGGTCTCTCCAGTAGCAGGGAGCGTCGACAACAGCAGGAGGAGCTCGGGCAAACTACGCCTAAGCGAGCGACTGGAACATGAGGATAAGCAACGAAGAAACGAGTAGCCTCTCCAGCGGCGGGGGAGGAGGAGCGCGGACAATCTCCCCCTAAGCGGCGGATGCAACAAGTATAGCAGCCTGCACGCGGGAGGAGCCCGTGTAGTCTCCCCTTGCGAAGGGGAACCAGGTCGGGAAACCTCTCGTCTAAAGATGAGATTCTTAACTGTGTTAATGGGACAGAATAGGACCGACCAAAATACAAGCCTGGTGCACCTATGTTGTCAGAAGCAAATGTAAAGGCTTTGGACCAAATTGTGCCAAGGTGCATGCTTATGTCATGGAACACAATAAGGATAAACTTGCCTTTCCAGCAAAGGTGGATCAAGACTACTTTAAAGGTGGTTGTGGTGCTTTAATGATAAACATTGAAATCAGTAGCGTGTATAACCTTATAACCCTTGCTTCTATCGATGTTACCTTCATGATGTTGTGGACATTGTAAGTCCTTTAAAACCAAAAAAGATATTTCATCAATTTCGACCACAAAATTCATGCATGCTAACAATTTGATTTTTTTGTAGGAAAATGATGGACAAGGCATCGGAGATGCAGATCAGTGTTGGGTTTTTAGATCCAGATTTGTTTACTTCAACAAATATTTCTCGGCAAGTTGGCAAAGCAATCTCAAATGCAATGATGAACAACTACTACATGGTGGGTGCCTACCGCACCGGACAATCGAGTAATAGTGATCATCCGTATGAAGTTCAAAGAGGGTTGGTATCCGGATTCTCGCTAAACAACATCCCCTCGCTAAAGTTCCCGGACCTCCAAAATGTATTGAACTCGGCCGGTTTCTTGTAGGTTTTGATCACAAAAATTCAGTATCTTAGTGTTTCTAATTGGTATTGCTGACCATGCAAGGCCTTTGGTACAGTATTTTTGTTCACAAAAAATCAATCTCTTAGTGTTTCTAATTGGTATTGCTGATCATGCAGGGCCTTTGGTGATGCACAGTACAGAGTGACGAAAGGAAAGAAAAATAAGCCAAAAGCCACACTCAAGCACAAAACAAATCTCGCTGTAAGACCGAGGTTTTTTTATGGTCCCTTCTTACCTATTTGGTACCGCATTAACTTGTCGTTTTGGTACCTCGATGTAGTGTGCTCAGCAGCCATTGGGGTCCTCTTTGTGTGGATTCCATGTGGCATTCCATATGATAATACTACTCGATGTCATACCTGACATCAAGAAGGCTCGTAAGTAGATAATAATGCTCAACCTTGTCTCTCGCTCATATTACTCATCTAATTTTAGAAACTGATTTCAACTTGTATTCTCATAAATGATTGTATTTTGCAAGATTTCAAACCTCCTATAAATGTTTCCATAGAAGATGTAAAGCATGTCCGGGAGATGCTGTGTGAGTACATTCTTAAGGAGACCATCGACCGAAAGGGCAACTTCTACAGTGGTGCACTGTGACTTTTTTGTAACCAGAAACTTGAAACTCATTCAGTCTTCTTTAGTCAGGTGTTGTTGCCTGAGAAACCTGCTTGGCTTGCTTGGTTGGGGTCAGATACTGCCTGGTTCAGGCAGTTTTCTCATGACTCCATCCAAACAAGCCCTGATGAGAGTAACTTGAAACTTGATGTGATCCTAGATTGTCTATAAATGTGATCTTGCTTTGCCTATATCTGTGATGTGAGAATGTGTTTGTGATGTCTCCTTGCTGTGGTGGCTGCCATATCCTGGCTGGTTCCAAGATGCAGCCCCTGGTGGCTGCCAAATCCTGGCTGGTTCCAGGATGCAGCCCCTGTGGCTGCCAAATCCTGGCTGGTTCCAGGATGCTGCCGGCAACCGGGCAGGTTACAGTAGGGGTGGCCGCCGTATCTGTAACGGGCGTGAATTAAAGCTCGTTACAAACATCGATCGATGAGTAACCGGCTTCATTCGTAAAGCCCGTTACAAAAATGCCCACAATGTAACGGGTAGTGTAAAAGTTCGTTATCAATCCCGACCGGTGGGCCCTAAGACCTCGGCCCGTTCATCGAGATATTGGAGACGCAAGTTGATAGCAAGTGTCTCCTTTAATAGAGAAAGCGGACATGCGTAGAAACGAGATGTGTCTCATTTCGTCAAGACAATGGAGACACGAGTTCACGGAACACGTCTCGATGTTAATTTCACGAGTAACGGGATCCGTTTCATGCCCGTTACCAAAGTTTCATGAGGGCCCGGAGAAATAGTCATTTCACATGACCGGTGACTAGTTGTGGTAACGGTCGTTGTTTGATGCCCGTTACGAACCCTATATGTATTGAGACGCGTCTCGGTTCGTCAAGATAGTGGAGACGCATGTCCATATCGGGCGTCTCTAATATTGAGCTTACGTAACGAGCTTTGCTTTGGTGCCCGTTACAAAAGTTCCCTGTGGGCACGGAGAAATAGCCATTTCACGTGACCGGTGGCTAGTTGTGGTAACGGTCGTTGTTTAATGCCCGTTACGAATATGTCTTATCGCTAATGGGCATCCGCCCGTTACCTTTCTCGGCTTATTTGTAACACTTGATTAGTAACGGGCGCATTGCCCGTTACCAAAGGTGATATATGCACGTTACCAAAGCCGCTTTTTCACGTAGTGATTCCGACATCACTCGCTCTCTCTCCTCAAAAGGTCACTCACTCTCTCTCCCTCGGAATCCCCTCTCGGCCCGCCCCATTCGCCGCCGCCGGCTACGCGCGCTCCGAGGATCACGCTCTCTCTCCTAAGAAAGCCGGCGCGTAGCAGCCGGTCGGCCGTGTGCGTGACGGCGAAGGGGCCGACGGACATCGACCGCGGCGTCATCCAAAGTAGATACCTATGTGTCCCCTCCCCTCGGGCTCGACACTATCCTCCACGCCGTCACTACGGCCGCGGCACCGCCCTCCGATCCTCCTCCTTAGCCGTGCTCAACTCATAGAAAGTTCTCGTCAAGGTGGAAATTAATTGCCCCTTTTATTGAAATTCTTCGGTTGTCCTAATCCTCTTATGTTATCAGTTTTTTTGTGATAAATTATGCTCATTTATTGTATGGAAGTTGAAGATGGCAACATTTGTTGCTCGGGCTTGGATGTACGGACAACCCCAAGAAAATTGTGAGAATTTCTTAAGTGGGGTCAATGGTTTTCTATAATCTAAATTGAGCAGAGGCGGATATGAGAAAGCATGGTGTTCGAGCAATGCTTTGCCCCTATATAGATTGTCTCGGCAAAAGAAATTCGGACAACGGGAAATCATTTTTTCATCATTTGGTCATACATGGTTTCACACAAAATTACATGTGTTGGAATAAACATGATGAGAAAGGCCTTAATGAACTCGAAGCGAGCTGCCTAAATGAAGGTGAAGTGCGACATCATGCCACCCAATGTGATGAGGCCTGAGGATATCACTGATCAAGAAGTTAGGGGCTTCGATGATGGTGAGGTGTTGCAACGTGTGCACAATGTTGATCAAATGTTGTAGGATGTTGAGTTTCAACGAGTGTACACACCTTCTGAATTTGCGAGGCTGAAGCAGTTCATTGAAGATTCAAAGAAACCCCTCTATCATGATTGCTAGAAGTACTCTCGCATTTGTGGTGATCTAAAACTTCTGCAGCTTAAGGAAGATCATGGTTGGAGCAACAAAAGTTTCAAACATCTATTGGATGTGCTTAGAGACATGCTACCTGAAGGAAACCAAATAGCCAAGTCCGTCATGAGGCGAAGAAGATGATTTGCCCTCTAGGAATAGAGGTTAAAAAAATCCATGCATGCAAGAATGAATAGTTGTGTATTATTTTGTGGAGATTATGCGTACCTTTACAAGAGCCCCAAGTGTGTCGGCGATTGGTACAAGAGGAAACATAATGGTGGAGATGAAAATAATGTTGATGACGATAACGAGCCCATAGAGATCGAGAGGCAAGAAGGAGGCTAACAGAGGGGGCTCCTAAGAGGGTGGCGTGGTATTTTTGCATCATTCCGCGGCTAAGAAGATGGTTCACAACACAAAAGAAGGCCCAAGTGTTGGCATGAGAAAGGCCAAAAGAAGGAAGATAGCAAGTTTAGGCACCCCGTAGATGCAACACAATGGGGTAAAACTAATAACCACTTTAAGTGGTTTAATGAAGACATAAGAAGCATACGGTTTGCTATGAGCACAAATGGCATGAACCCATTTGGTAACCGAGCTCAACACATAGCACCCGGCTCTGTCATGTTGTCACCGTACAACGTTCCACCCCGGCTAGGCAAGAAACATAAATATATGATGCTAACGATATTGGTCTCTATGCCAAAGCAACTTCGGTGACCATATTGATGTCCACTTGAGGCCACTAGTTGATGACTTCAAGATATTGTGGAAGCCTGGTGTGAAGGAGGTTGTGATGAGTTCAAGCGTGAGGAGTTCATATTGCGCACCCGTTGTTCACCACCATCAACGACAACCCGGATCATCACAACCTCTTTGGACAAAGTAAAGGGAAAGGTGTAGCTTGCCCATACTACTTGGAAGATACTTACGCAAGGTGGCTAAGACATTCAAACAAATACATATTTATGGGACATCGTCGTTTCCTCGGCAAGAAACATGCATACCGGGCCATGAATTGTTAGTTTGATGGGAAAATGGAGGGTCAAGATGCGTCGTTGCATGTGACCGGAGATCCGGTCTCTTTGGAAAGTCAAGGACGTCAAAACTATCGAGGAGTTACCCAAACCGACCGAAAAAACCCATGGCAAAAGATAGAAACGAGATGGTGAAGAAGAAGGAATGTGGTACAAGAAGTCAATTCTGTGGGAGCTAGAGTATTGACCGATGTTGGATGTGCGTCATTCGATTGACAACATGCACGTCAAGAAAAATGTGTGTGAAGGCTATTCGTGGAACATTGCTACAACGAAGTCTAAAGCAAAAGATCATACAGATTCAAGGGAGGATCTTAAAGATCCGGGCATTAGGACGGAGCTCTAAGCGAGAGGAAAGCGAGATAGGGACGGACCTTCCCGTTGCCGCAACCACCTTGTCAAAGACAGAGAGATTTTTTTTTTGAGTTTTTGCATGATTTCAAAGTACCTTCGAGCTACTCATCAAAGTTCAAGAGGCTAGTGTCAACAAAGGACATGAAAATGAATTTCAACTTGATCGATAGGTAATCCCATTATAGTCGTCCGGTTAATAGAAGCATTCTTCTCAAATTGTGTAGCGAACGCAAATTCAAAAGTAACCATATAAGAACTCCAACTGCTTGACAATATATTCTTCTCTTGCTTAAGAGGAGGAGCAATCTTCATCGTAAGACCTCCTTCATTACATACCAATAAGTGCAATAGTCATCACCATGTTCCATCCGCATGCTTCGGAACCATAATGACATAGAAAGAGAGAAGCTTTGTTTTACCAAATTTGACAGCTAGTTTAATGGCATTTCATTAATAATATAACAATTTATTATAGCATCCTCCCACTCATAGTACCCGGATGGAGTTGGGGTTATGCTTAGAATTTTCTGTCATCGACGATCGCCGTTTTTGGTTTGTGAAACCCCAACTTTGTGTGTTAATCATTCATTTGTAGCTGCTTCTTTCGAGTTCTTGCTTGCGTTCTTTGTTTCACATGCAGGGATTTAGCCTTCGCGGCGAGATCAACCAGATTGTGACATGGTTGATAATCGGAGGAGTTGTGGTGTTAACGTTGCAGGACTTCGGGTCTCTGGATTTGAAGTCGGATCGATATGTCACACTCCACCCAAACGAGTTAAGCACGCATCCTTAGTTTCACGAGTCGAAATTCATTTTTCATATTTCATCATAAAGAAATAAAGACCTCACCACATCAGTAGAATTACTGATATGGCGTATAAAATGTGGCATCATAAAGCCCTGTTGAAATTGGCACTTGCTAAATGTGGACTCGGATAAGCACAAGTCACTTTAATTATTAGTCATTTTGCACAGGATGAAATTTGACGCATGTATTTACATTTCTAAATACTAGTAAAGTGCACGTGCGACACGCATGTGTTTTAGAACACATATTTTTGCTGACTAACATCGGGACCAACTGTTTGAAAAGCAAAACCGAATTTGCCAAGTTCTTATCTCCGTTCAGTAGTCTATCACATTGCACTCACCGAAATCTTTTGGAGCTGGATATCAAATGATAGGGGAACATCACCTATGTTTTCTACTAACTGATAAATCCAAAGCAGTATGCATGATATACACATGTATTGTCGTGTTACGGATTCATGGTTTACATTTTGGATTGTTAGTAGGTTCAACAAAGTTACTTACATTGACATGAAACCTTCCAACCAGCCATCTAACTACCAATCGAGAAGCACATACTCCTCACTTCACTACAGACAAATAAATTTGAATGACAAATGCCACAGAACTTCGATTACCTACATGCATCAAAAGCAGCAATTCTTTCCTATTGCAACTAATTTTCAATTAATAAGTCACCGGAAATGTTCAATCGCATTGTTACTGAAATGTAGAATCTAACAGCTGATCACAGTTTTGTTGTGCATTCTTCTTCATACTGCACCATGAATGAGTCATTGAAATTCTTGAAGCTCCAAATTATCACGTCATCCAGAAGAGTGCAACACTCTGTATCTAGAAAACATAGATCAAATCCATTGCTTCAGTTATGCTCACATACCAAATGTGGCAGCGGCCCCACCACCAACGCCGACCACCACCTGGAGGAGGAGTAGGACTATCCCACCTCTGCCTCCGCCTCCGCCTCCACCTTTGCTGCCACTGCCGAGCTGCTGCGGGAATTGGAGAAGGCATCAGTGGGTCCGCGCTCGAGATCAATGGACGCCAGCAGCACCGCACCCCCCGACGAGCACTACGCTTCTAGGAGGAGGTGGGGGGTGGGGTGGTGACCGGTGAGGACGGCACGGGTCGGGATTTGGTAGGGGATTCGATACGTACGCAAGCTGTGAGGTGGCGTTTGTTGGAGACTTCAAGTCCAGGAAGGAAGGATTGGGGTGGCGTGGCGTGATTGGCGCGGACTCAATGGCGGACGCTTTGTGCGATGCCGGTGGGCCCAGCGGGTACCGTAGGCACGGGTGAGAAAAAAGTCATTTTTTGCAGAAACGCTCTCTAAATTGTGATTTTTATGGTCGTTCCACCTTTTCAGTCCATCAATTAGATGGCAGGTGGGTCCGACCCGGGGGGTAAGGCGGGTCCAAATTGGGTGAGAAAAGTTTTCAATTGTCTTTGCTCCTTATAGTCTGTGTATGTGTGTGTCTATATATATATATGTCTATATATATATAAATAAATAAATAAATATATATATATCAATGAATAATCTAATTCACATGCAGATACATTAATTGTTCAGTTTTTTGAATGACTAAAGTTCATAAGATGTAATTATGGTGTGTTCGTCATAGTTGCCAGCTTGTAATTAACATGAACATAAGAGAGAACATTTGTCTAATGAAAAAGCTCAACTGCCTGAAAATCTATAAAACTTATATAGGTGAGACCCACTTCAAGCCATGGTTGGATTTCTCTCAACATGCAAGTATTCCACGTCATCATCCACTATGTGCTATATCACCATCCACTATAGTCATGTCATCATCCACCAAATCACATATTTATATCTTCAATTGATTTTCTGTGGCTTATAGCATTTATATCACACCACAAAATTCCTACTGATGATTTTAGAATGATTCACTCTCAACAAAATAGCATGCTTTCATATATAATGAGTTTACAAACAAATATTGACATGTAATATCTTTGGTGTCACAACTTTCACATTTCACCTTAAAATTTTGCTTAAAAAATTCTCACAGCAACGCGCGGGGTATCACCTAGTTTTCTATAATTTTCTGAACATATAACAATGATAAGCACCGGAGTGACCTCTTACTTGCATGTGTCCTTGCTTGTGACTGCGTCTAATATTTTCACCGCCGCTTCCGCACGATGATGACTAGAACGACGAATTCGTCAGCGCCGCTGGTCAGGACTGGGGAGCACTTTCTGTGTGTTTCGTAGACTCAGAGTGCCTGAATGAGGTCCAGCACTAATGCGACTCCATGGACTTCATATGTGCGAAGCCTCGTCTATTCATTCTCCTCGATCGATGAACCTAAGAATGACCCATGATACCAGTGGAATGAGCCGTTTTCACGTCTTGGTCGCGGTAGAGTACTTCCTGGTGCCTACCATTCTCACTAATGGGAGATTTTTTTTAATATCCCCTTGCCGGTACTACCATCTATTTCCCTTATACTTCTGCCATTGTAATTGGTGGTGAAGGCCGGTTCGTGGTGGGTGGTGAGGCAGAACTAGTATCAATGCAAGAATATATCACTACCGGAAAGACGGCCTTTGCCGTGCGCCAAATGATTTGCCGGGCGCTTTCTATCGGGCGCACGGCAAAGGCCTCTCTTTGCCGTGCGCTGCGAAACGACGCACGGCTCCGATGAACACACGGTGCGGACATCTTTGCCGTGCGTCGTTTCAAGGGCGAACGGCAAAGATATATCTTTGTCGTGCGTTGGGCCGGAGCGCATGGCAAAGAGGCCCGGGCACGTGCGCCGCCCGTGGCACGGCGGACGGCCGGGGCGGATGCTAACGGTCGTTAGCCTTTGCTTGTGCGCCCTATATGAAACGCAGGGCACGGATATATCTTTGTTGTGCGTTTAGTGCCGGCGCACGGCAACGATTATTTTGAAACTTTGGTTTTTTCATTATTTTTGATTTGTGCACTACAAATGCATTACTTTGTACTCTGTATGTCAAATTGGTACTCATCTCGATTTACTTGGTATTTTTATGAATTTCTTTCCTTAAAAGGATTTTCTTCACATAAATCAAAATTGAACTGCAAGTACATGAAATGATAAGGTAAAGTTCGTGGAAAAATGATATTCGTGTAATTGAGTCCTTTTAAGACTTTACTGACCAAATTGGTTGAAATTATGTACATTTGATTCACGAATGATGAGAATTGACGTTCATTGGTAAAGTTTTTTAATTGTTAAAAATGGAAACGAAGTTAGAAAATCATGAGATTCATTGAGAGGTCATGATATGGTATGGGAAAGTTGTGATAAAGAGTAGGGAACGTTTTGAATATTTCGTCACGCATAGTGTTTACAAAGTGAAGCATCTCCCTAGAAGTTCTAAAGTGTTTAGAGTGATCTCAAAGTCTTAGTAAAATTTGAATTTTTTTTTGACTTCAAAACGTTTTCTCTAGTGAACATACAACATGCAACTATCTCATGTTAGTTTATGGTAATTTTTACATCCATTTAAACATTTATGCATAATATTTACAAAAAATTAAAATTCAATGTAGCCTCTTTCTTGTGCGCCGTCCCCAAAAGGCGCACGGCAAAGGCCGGTGGGCCCACATGCTAGCCGGAGCACCGTGGGTGTCGACCCACGGCCGGTCGGCGGGCCGATCGTTGCCGTGCGCCATCCCTACGCGGCGCACGGCAAAGGCGAGGGTTGGTCACCTTCACCGGCATGTGGGTCCGTCTTTGCCGTGCGCCATACCCCCCGAGGCGCACGGCAAAGGTTGTGGGCCCACATGCCGGTCGAGCACCGTGCGCGTCGACCCACGGCCGGTGGGCGGCATGTGGGCCCGCGGCCTTTGTCGTGCTCCTCGGGGGTCCGGCGCATGGCAAAAACGGACCCACATGCCGGTCGAGCTGCGTGGGCGTCGACCCATGGCCGGTGGGCGGCATGTGGGCCCGTAGCCTTTGCCGTGCGCCAGCCCCATGCGGCGCACGGCAAAGGCTCGGTTGGGCACCAAGGCTGGCAGGTGGGCCCATCTTTGCGGTGCGCCGGTCCCCCGAGGCGCACGACAATGATTTTGGGGCCGGTTGGGTCCGCTCTTTGCCGTGTGCCGTGACCCGAGGCGCACGACAAAGACTGGGGTTAACCCTACCTCCCGGCCGGCCGTTTCTTCCCCAGAGTCAAACGCCCCAACCCGCCGATCCGCCGCCGCCACCGCGCCTCCGCCCCCTGCTCCCGCCCCCGGCCCGCGCCCCGCCGCGCCCCGCCGCGCGCGCGCCCCCACCCCCGGCCCCGGCTCGCCCCCCACTCCCGCGCGCCCCCGCCCCGCCCCCGGCGCGCCACCGCCACCACCGCCGCCCCCGCCCCCGCCCCGGCTCGCCCCCGCCCCCGCGCACCCCGCCCGCCCCCGCGCGCGCCACCGCCACCGCCGTCGCCCCCCGCCCCGCCCCCCGGCCGCGGCACCGCGCGCCCCCGGCCCGCCCTCGCTCCGGCCGGTGGGGCACCCGGATCTGCACCCCCGGCCTCCCCGCTCCCGGCGGCGGCGCCCCGGCGGCGGCGCCCCGGCGGCGCCCCGCCTCCCCGGCCGGCCGCCACGCGCGGAAGGAGGAGGAAAGGAAGAAGGGGGAAGGAAAGGAAGGGAAGAAGGGGGAAGGGAAGGAAGGGAAGAAGGGGGAAGGAGGAGAGGGAGAAGAGGGAGATGGAGGATGGGTGGTGCTCTCCGGTCGTGATCTCACACCATGTCGTCTCGACACGTACGCCATCCTCTCGGTGAGCACTCCCTCAACCTCTATCGCATTTAGATGAAACTACTATGATGATCTATTGTTCATTACATAAATGAGTAGTGATGCATAGCTATGTGATGACCTATGTAAGATTAAATTTGTGATGAGTAGCTTGAACTCAAAAAAATAAAATTTGTGTACTACCGGTATATGTTGCTTATGCTCAAGTGGAAAGAATTGCAAGTCTCATGTGTCCGGCCATCGAGCCGTGGGAAGAGCATTTGCTTTTTGGCCCGACCTTCGTGTCGTGGTCTTTTCTTTGCAGGTTTTGAAACCTTCCCGTACGGGGAGGTGCTACCGAATTTTTTATCTAACAACTACGTTGCCTTGGAATAATTTTGCGGAGAGCGCCCACCGCCGCATCCACCGTCGAAGGAGTAGCCCCGCCCATTTCCTCGGACGTCCACCGTGTTGCTGTAGCCTTGTTTGAGCTACTAGGTGAGCATGTGCAGATGACCCCCTCCTCCGCAATTTATTTACCTAGGTCTCGTAACCCAGTTAGGCGTCTCCCGTTCGAAAGGGATACAGTTGTAGATATGCATATGCTTGTATATCTATGATTGTATCCGTTTTGAATTGTCCACATTTTTGGACAACCTGAGGATGTGTAGATGAGTTTAGTTTCCATGTTCTGCTCTGATCTGGGACAAAGTTTCGGCACCACCTTCCCGTTGTTCTCTGGTTACACAATCTCCTTTCTAGGACGTGTATCTGGAGAACAGCGGGGAGGTGCTGTCGAAATTCTGTCTCAGATCGGAGTAGAGCATGGAAACTAAACCTGTCTACACATCCTCGAGTGGGATTAGGATCTATCTTTACCTACTACTAGCATGATAGACAACGTGTAGAAGCAATCTACTTTATAAAATCTCCTAAGATTTCTGTTTTTTGCACCAACTTGTTATATCACTAGTTAAAGGATGAATAACCGAGAGTGGATGTACATGGGTTGGAGGAATAAGCGAGACTACTCCGCTGAATTCGCACGCAACATGGATGCATTCTGTAAAAAGGCATTTGAGAAAGGACAACATAAAGCTCGTGTCCCCCGTAGTAAGTCCGAAAATACGAAATACCAATCTAGGCTCAACATGGTAAACACATTGTGGCGCATGGGTTTGTGAAAAACTATACCTGGTGGATTTGCCATGGTGAAGCACATCGTGCGAGAGAAGAGGTCTTGAGGCAACGCATTGAGACTTTTGATGCGAAGCCGGTGTGCGGACATGATAGAAGACTTTCATCAAGGGAACTTCGATAAAGGGCCCGACCAAGTTATGGAAGAAGCTCCGCAGCCAATCGCGAAGGCTTATTACGACATGTTGTCTTCCGCACGAAACCACTTCACGAGCACACTAATGTGTTTCAACTTGATGCCATCGGGTGCTTAATGGCCCTAAAGTGCAAATTTGGCATTAGTCGAGACGGGTTCAATCAAATGTTGGTAGTTATTGGCACTTTGCTTCCGAAAGAGAACAGTCTCCCACGGAAGCGATTACGAGGCACGTAAACTCCTTCGTGTACTTAAGATGCCATATGAGGCGATAAATGCTTGTACAAATGGATGCGTTTTGTTTCGAAAAGAACATGCACATGCAAAGTACCGCCCTAAGTGTTAATCCTCTAGGTACCTCGGGTTAGACTCGGCGGTGGTCATAAGAGGCAACTCGACGTACCGGTGAAAATCCTACGGTACCTTCCATTCATATCGAGGATCCAACGAATGTACATGACCGAGGAAACCGCAAAGTAGATGACATGGCACAAAACGAGCAAATGATACCGTAGTGAAGATATCATGCTACATCCAGTCGATGCCGAGTCTTAGCAATATTTCGACAATGTCGTCCCGACAAGGCCGCGAAAGCTCGAAATGTACATGTGGCGCCGGCTACGGATGGGTTCAATCCTTATGGACCGATGGTCGCGTCGTACACTTGTTGGCCCGTGTTCGTTAGCCCCCTCAATCTTCCCCCCGGCATCATGTTTAAGCGGCGGTTTGGATTTGTGTCCTTGATAATTCCGGGATACCCGGGGGATAAAATTAGTTTGTACATGCAGCCCTTGATTGATGAGTTGGAAAGTGCTTGGAAAGACTTGGTACGTACTTATGATCGAGCTACAAGGACAAACTTCAAAATGTACGTGTGGTACATGTACTCCCGGCATGACCATCCGGCGTATGGGTTATTCTCGGATGGTGTGTTCATGGGAAGTGTCCATGCCCAATATGCAAGCAAGATTTAATGTTCATCTGGTTGCCGAAGGGTGCCAAGAGGTCTTGTTTTGACTTTCATCGACAATTCCTCCCTATGAACCATCCATTTAGATAGGACACCAAGAACTTTACAAAAGGTGTTGTGGTTGAAGACCCCCACCACCGATGTTCACAGTGCCGATATTCTTGCATAGTTAAACACGCTCAAGGAAAAAGAAGGAGGTGGTTATGAGGGATATGGCTTGGAGCATAACTGGACTCAGATTTCAGGCTTGTGGAGGCTACCCTACATGTGTGACATTCTTCTTCCGCACAACATTGATATGATGCACACGGAAAAGAATGTCGTCGAGGCACTGTTCCACACAACCATGGAGACTGAGAAGTCAAAAGACAATGTTATGTCTAGACTTGATCAAGCTAATCTGTGCGATAGACCAAAGTACAACATTCCGAAACACAAACCCGGGAAGAGATGGAAAAAGCTCGCAACCCCATACGTCCTAACCAAGCCCCAAAGGAAGGAAGTACTAGAAGGGTTCCAAACTTTAATGTTACCCGATGGGTATGCGAGAGAATCCGAGGAGGGGGGTGAACTTAACCACTATGCGAATAAATGGGTTGAAGAGTCATGACTATCACATATGGATCGAGCGGCTTCTTCCGGTGATGGTTCGAGGCTATCTACCCGACCACATATGGAAAGTGCTTGCAAAGATGAGCTATTTCTTCGCATCCTTTGTGCTAAGGATTTGTCCAAGAAACAAGTGAAAAAATTGGAACAACCGGCTCCGGTGTTTCTTTGTAAGCCGGAGAAGATCTATCCACTGGCTTTTTCAATCGATGCGGCACGAATGGGGGCACTATACATGGTCGTTGGTGCTATTCAATTGAAAGAGTACTAAAGGTTCTTCGAATGATGACTAGAAATAAAAACAAAATTGAAGCATCCATTGCTGAGGCATACTGTACTGAGGAGGTGACAAACTTCACAACTAAATACTATGCTGACACCCTTCCAAGCGTGCATAATCCAACCCCTCGCTACAATGCCGATGAAAATGAATCGAACCTCAGCCTCTTCAAAGGGCAACTCGGAAGAGCAAGTGTTGCAACTTATCGGAACTTGCAATATAATGAGTGGCGCACTATCATGATATATGTGCTGAAAAACCTTACTAATGTGCTTCCCTACATTGAGTAAGTTCTCAACAAACTAGTTTTCCATCATTACCATTTCGATAACGGTACCTAACCTCCTCGTACGCACGGACAATTTACCCGTCAATTCGGCGGGGAAGAAATCCACCCAAGCCGGATGAAGTTGATAAACTTCTTGATGACCACGATTTCATTTCTTGGTTTCAAGCGGAAGGTACGATCTTTTAGGAGAGCCTCATACTTTTTGTTTCACATAACACAATCCTTGTAGGTGCGAATGTTATAATGATACGTCTTGCTTCTACTTGCGGGGCCAAAGCGAAAAGTCGATGGATCCCGAGTTGAGACGAGTTTCCATTGGGTGTGAGTTAAGGATCGTGTCATACGGTGGCTATGATGTGAATGGGTACCACTTTCACACAAAAAGTCGGGGAGTAGAGTCGGGCGAACCGAAGAACTACAAACTCCGGAGTTTGTTCGAAGAGGCACCGATGGAAAAGACTACTATGGAATAGTTGAAGAAATATGTCAACTCATGTTTCCTGGTTGCAAGCCCCTCAAACCTATCTTATTCAAATGACATTGGTTTGATCCCGACCAAACCCAAGAGACCAAGGATGTTGGACTGGTCGTAATTCAACGATCATCCGTCTATGACGGAGAAGATGTCTACATTGTGGCTCAACGAGCCACACAAGTGTATTATCTCTCATACTGTGCAAAACGGATGAACGTTTACAAGGTTGGGACGTTGTGTACAAGGTATCGCCACACGGTAGACTACTTGTCCCAAACAATGAAGACTACAACATAGACCCAAATACATATGAGGGAGAGTTCTTCCAAGAAGATGGGCTCCGGGGGAGTTTGTGATAGACATAACCGAAGCATTAGAAATAATGGAAGTAGAAGATGACAATGGAGAAGAGATTGACGATGATGATGACGTAGTATTACTTCAGAAAGTCGCAACCGAGCAAGATGTTGACGCTCCTCCAGCGGATGAATATCCGGAGGACATGCGTGATAGTGATGATGAGACTTCTGATCCTGATAATCTCCATGAAGATGTTTATTACTAATACATGTAGGTTCTGTACTTATTGTATTATTATTTGAAATATTATGTTATTTTCAATTATGTCTTATTCCTTGTTCATTTTTAATTATGTCTTATGTCCCCGTATTGACTTGTCTATTGTTTTTAATTTCAGGTGACAGAAGATGGTGGGCGGCTCCCTTCATCATTCATGCTCGTCTACGTACATGAGGGTGACAGGGAAGGGTGGCTCCAGCAAGGGTAAGGCAAAGAAGAGAAGAGCACGACGGGAGGACGAGCACGAGGAGGAGGAGCTGGCCCAGGCGGAGCCGACCCGGGAGGAGCCGGCCCAGGAGGAGGAGCCACCCCAGGACGCGGATTACGAGCCGAGAGGCGACGAGGCTAGTGGGGGGAGCACGAGGTGGACGACACTAGTGGTGACACTATTAGTAGCGTCTACCAGCGAGGTCGTGCGTGACTCCCGGGGAGGCCGATACCGGTTGCTCAACGGCCGCTGATTAAACCCGAAGGCACACGGTAAGTAATTTCAGATGTTTGTCAATATTTTCTCCTTTGAGAACTTGAAATCGCAATAGAGACTAATATTTCATCTTTTTTACTTGTGTCAGGGGTTGGGAAGTCATCGAACCAGGTTCTCACAACCGCCTGGTCAACGGCATCTTGGGTCTTTTGGTGAGGTACCACTTCCCAGGCCTCGTTCGGATCGGTGAGGGTGATTCTACCAGGTGGGAGCCGGCCTGGACGTGGGCACACTACAAGAAAGCCACCGACACTTTCGAGAGGGACGACAGATGCTTCGCCAACAAGGCAGAGCGAGTGAAGGCCGAGTTGTGGGTAAGTCTTTCTCAATTCATCGTATTCTATCGGGCATTTTTGCAATATTGATTGTGGATCCATTGCTGCTTTATATGCAGGACTTCTATAGGTTGGTTGGTGGATTTGAGGAGAAGGCGAGAGCGGTGCGGGAGATGGTGTGCAAGAAGCTTGTCTTGGAGATGCACTACGAGGCGCAAATTCATTGTGTCATAAACTACTCCGCCGCAAAGTGGGGAAAGAAGATGACCAAAGCGAAGCGCGAACCTATAGGCTGACCCAGGAGCAATACGAGGAGGTAAAATTGCATTTCAGCTTTTCGGACATCGCTTAATATGATATTGTTACATCATGTTCACTTGACCACGTGTAGACGCCCGCGTGGTGGTGCGTTAACGATGTTGACTGCTGGAAATGCATAGTGGCGAGGTGGTTCAGCCCGAAGTGGATTGAGAAGCACGACGCTAGCTAGCGAAGCGTTTGTTGATGACGTACCCAACACACCATCAAGGCAACCTCACGGCCGCACAGACAAGAAAATATGGGTATGAAAAGATCCATTTCTTTGTTGTAAAGCTCAATTCTATCTAATTTCTAATCAACTTGATTTTTTCAGTCCCGGGCACATGGAGACGCTGAGTGCACCGACGTGATGGCATACATGTTGGCCCACAAGGGCAAGGCGACCGCGTCCGAGACCACCTACAACCCCGACGACCCGCCGGAGGCGTACAACAATCCCTCCATCCACTCCCGCTTCACTACATATGCGGAGACGGGAAGGCAGATCCATGGGCCAGAGTGGGATCCCATCCATGCGCCGTTTGATGGAGAGACGGTCATGAGGATTGGTGGGGGGGAAGAAGCACGACCATTACTACATGGGCGACAGCCTTTTGGACACGGCCGCACTCCCAATCTCGCGGCCGTAAAGGCAAAGGACACCGGAATGCCCCTCCCATACGCCCACGGCCGTCGGCGACACCGCCCGAGATGGAGCGACTCAAGGTTATTTCTAATTTATGGAAAGATACCGAATTTCTACATATGTTCACTTTGCGTTGTAACATTGGGATGAACAATTGCGGGCGGCCTTAACCGCGGTCGAGCGAGCGTGTGGAAGAACGGCGAGGGCGGCGGCGGCGGTGGCCGATCGGGTGGCCCGGCGGGTGGCCCGGGCGATGGCCACACACCGGCGGTGATGCGGCGGTCGCGGATGACCGCGCACATGCAAGCATGCATGCAAACTTTTCGAGTGGTCTACCGATGCCCCCGCCGCCCGTGATGCACCCCATGCCCACGTCGATGATGCTCCCTCCCACTATGGCCGGTTCTCTCGCCTGTGAGTTACTTGACATCTTTCTTCTTTCATTTCGAACATTAGAGACTTAGAGAACGTAGAGATTTAGACTCACTTTGAAACCTAGACAAAGTAGAGACTTAGACAATTTAGATTATAACTTGGACAACTTTCTTTGTCTCACATGCCTTTTACTATTTTTTTTGAAAGAACATATCGGCAGCACCGAATACTCTGCATGGGTCCCCAGCCTTGTCACCGGTGATCCAGCAGCAGTTGTTTCCACCGGAGTTCTGCACGCCGCCGCCTCAGTGAGCCGCACCTTTTTATTTGCATTATGGACTTTTCTATGAACTGTGATGAACTATGTGCACTGTCGATGAATTGTGGACTTTTGTGTGCACTTATCGATGAACTTCGGACTTCGGTGTGGATTTGTGATGTATATTATTATATATGATGCCTGTGATGGATATTGTGACATATATGATGCATGTTGTGATATATATGATGCCTGTGATGGATATTGTGATATATATGTCATGTATATCGTTTTTGGGAATTTTTGCACGTGAAAAACAGAAATAAAAAATAAAAAATAGGTTAATTTGCCATGCGCCGTGGGGCAGGCGCATGACAAATTGACCTAAAACGGCTGCCAGAATAGTCCCTTTGCCGTGCGCCTCGGGCGGCGCACGACACATTGACCATTCTTTGCCGTGCGCCTCGCCACCAGACGCACGGCAAAGGGACCGGTGCACCGGCGCCGAAACAACCTTTGCCGTGCGCCTAGAGGCATGACGCACGGCAAAGGGAGTAGTCCACCGTGTGCCATGAACCAATCTTTGCCGTGCACCGTGCCACGTGGCGCACGGTAAAGGGCGGGGGTCAAACATGCGCCTTGACCATTCTTTGTCGTGCGCCTTGCCACGTGGCGCACGGCAAAGAGTACCACCGTTCCCGTGCGTGCTCGGCGGCGCACGGTAGAGAGGGTTGTTGATGGTGAATTTCGGTCAACCTAGAGTACTTTTTATACATTAGTTTCGATTATGATTTGCAACTAACCCGCCACTAGGCATACTAATGATGTAACAAGTTCACACTTGCATGTCGATTTTGGAGTTTATTGTTTACGCAGGAAATTAACGTTAAAGAGGAGACTTTCGGGATAAGTTCATCAAGCACTTCAAGAGAAGATCATGAAGCCCGTCACAAGTCAAGACACGAAGTGAACAAGACTCCAAACAACCCAAGGACCGAAGCATCAACACGCAAAACTCTGGGGACTTGGATGCTTACCAACGAGATCAACTCAGCCCGAGAGATATTCTCATAGCCCAAGATAGCATGATCTTTCGGTGCAGATTCGGAGACTTAAACGGTCTTTAATGGCAAAAGTTTGACTACCAAAGTTGTGGTACTCAACGATACCTTCGATTTGGACATGTGGAAGGCCCAATTGGGATAAAGGAGTTAGGAGATATAGCCCCCAAATCCCTGCTGCGCAGTCAGTCCGAAATCAGAACAGATTATCTTCCAAGGTCGATTTGGAGATCTTATCTTCGTTTTTAAGGAAAGAAATGAATACCAAAGTTGAAGATAATTTGGTGACACACAACCTGGACACCGAATTTGCATTATTTGAAGTCCGGACGTGGGAGATATGGCGCTGGAAAGGAAGGACTGCGAATCAGGAAAATCTAGCTGATTTTATGGAAACCAAGTTTGCTTCTCTCCCAAGGAGGATCTCGTGCAAGGCAAGGTGGAGCACGCCCAAAAGCACCCCAAGGACATAAATACAACCCCCTAGGCACCCCAAAATGGTTAGCCATCAAACAAATCATCCTACCGACGCCAATCACCAGAAAACCGCCGCCGCAAGATGAGGGAGAGAGTTAGATGAGCTCGTCGCAAGGATCAACGCCGGCCGAGAGAAGGAAGCAAGAGGAGGACTCCAAGCCGCTAGCCTAGGGGTGTTCCCAAGCTCCACCGCCGCCATCTTCATCGACGACGTTCTCCGGAGTCTCCATCACCCCTATGTGCTTCAATCCGTGTAAGATGATGGGGTAATGTCTCCGTTCATCCCTAGGATTAGATGGATACATGCTATGTGATCGCTACTTGATTCGTGGTTTCAATCTATTGTTTTCATGTTGATGATGCTTTGATGATTAAGGTAGGCCACCATGTTTTTTGGGCGTATGATATCCGCTACTCCCATAGATTCCATCAACATACCGTGTCCATCATAGGTCTAGTCACGAATACCTTCGTGTAGTGACGAAGACGAGAGGAGGGAAAGGGCGAAACCGTGGTCACAACCCCCGGTAGATTGGTTTACCGCTTTCGTGTAGTAGATGCATACCATGTTATCCTAGATCCTAGGGAGGGAACGCTTATCTTTCTTTCTCACTCTCTTGTGTTCACCCTTTTACCATCTAGTTTAACCCTAGATTTGTTTGATCAACTTAACTTAGATTAACTAGGGTTAGATTGTCTTTACTTTTAGATTAATACTCTCTTTAAAGGTTTCCTTAGTCAACTAGATTAGTACTTGGTTAAGTGCTAGTAATCCCCTTGCTCCGCGGATTGACAAGAACCTTGGGAATCCCGTGGTGAAAAAGGTGCAGGTCCGTACGCTTGCGGATCGTAGGTGGATACGAGTTTTATCCGTCAACAAGCCCCTTTTTCCGGAGCCGTTGCCGGGGAGCAAGCCAGTTTGCTACGTTTAATCTAGTATTAATTTTGTTGATTACTAACACCTAACCCTTATTTTCTAAAAAAAAGAAAAATATATTTTTTGTTTTTGTTTCTACTTTTCTTGTGCCTAGATGGATTTGTTCACCTCACAATTGGAAGACGAAGAGATGTCGCTAAGGGAGCTAGCAATGCCGTCAATGGAAGACATTGAGATACAAAAATCAGATTTGATGCTTGCTACAACCCACTACGAAGTGAAGCCTCGTAATCATCAAGTTAGTAGCGACAAAACCATTTAGAGGATTGGAGGATGACAACCCAAATAAACACATTAAGGAATTCACGATGTTATGCAACACCGTGCGGCGAAAAGGAGTTCGCCGCTTGGTTCATGTGGAATCTTTTTCCGTTCTCTCTCGAACATGAAGCGCGAAGATGGTACACACTTGCGTCCGTTGAAGCAAAAGGAAATTGGGATGAGCTAGTGAAGAAATTTCTTTTGAAGTTCTTTCCCATAAGCAAGGTCCAAGACTTAAGGAGGCAAGTGCTCAATTTCAAGCAAGGAGAGGATGAAGGAATTGATGAAGCATGGGACCGTTTTAATGAACTACTTGAGCGAGGCCCGAACTTGGGATTTTCTAGTGACTTGATGTTGCATACCTTTTATTTTTCACTAACCCCTAACTCGTCTCGTTTTGTAAGCATGTGTGCAGGCAGTGATATAATGGATAAAACAATTAGTGAAGCCGCACAAATCTTACAAAGGATAAGCAATGGACAAAGAACACTACGAGATTGGCAAAGATGTTGTCGAGAGGAGCAAAATGACAAAAGCAAGCCCAAGGTGCTTGCTGAAATTTCTGAAAAAGATGAACCGAAGGTCAAGGAAGATGAACCGACCATACAAGAAAGTGAAGATCCACTTCCCAAGGTAAGAGAAGTCATTTCGGATGTTAAAAATGTTGAAACTAACATGAATGTAGGCCGAAGTATGTGGAATGCTAGACCATTGGCGGAGTTCATTCAATCCGGTTGGGTTCAAGTTGATTTCGCCCCACTAATTAACTACCGAAGGAGGGAGGAACACCGACACGTTGCCAAACTAATTGAAGATATATTTGATCAAGAGATGAGTGGAGAGTCGATCCAAAAGATGTTTGAAGAAGAAAGAGAAGAAGGAGATGAAGGATGGATCGACCGGTTTGACAACTCAAAGATTTATGATAAAGGAAGAGAAGGGTACAACCGTGATGAGCCTAGTGACTCAAAGGATAAATGGGAGGAGATAGGACTCAAGCTAGATGATAGCTTGTGTGCTATTGAAGCCTACACACTAGCAAATCAAGACATGTAAGTACTCAAGGATGAAGGAAAGAGTGAATCAACAATGAGCGATCTTGACGACATGTGGTACATGGAAGATAAAGAAAGCAACATACAAGTCTTTGAAGATGAAGATCTGGTTGATAAAGAAGACTTCAAAGAAGAGATGAATGCGTACATAGTTGAAGGATTACATGTTCCACATGATGAGTTGAAGAAATTGCAAGATGGTGATGAAGAGGCAACTACACTTGTTGAAATCGATTCGCCTTCAACACCGCTTGATGAACCAAATATCACTCTTGTTGAAAAATCTCTAAGGCCAAGGTACGCGCTGAAATCTCAAGATATTATTGGTATTGATGTTGATAAATTCAAATACTCATACTCAACCAATAGTATGAATGATAGTTTAATGTCTATGCCTTGTTCCAATAGTGATCATGTTGATAGGCTAGAGTTTCTTAAGAATGAAAAAGAGGAAACATTTATTTTTGATCCAATTAATCTCACACCTAAACAACCTTTGCCTAATGATGAGCTAAGTGCTATGCGTGAAACATATGCTTCTTTTCTTTACACCTTGACTTGTTGCTACAATTCACATGTGGTGTTAATTATGGACGCGTATGTTCACAATAAGTTTTGTAAATCTCGATCATGCTTTGCGCTTGGTCAAGCTAATGACCTTAAAGAATCATATGTTGGGAAAGGCCCGATTTTCACTAACCATGTAGACGAGGCTTGAATAATGAAGAAAGAAGTCATGCCTAAAAGAGTTGCAAGATAAATCATCAACCTCTCCGAATCCCGCGATGGATGCTGTTGTCTTCATCAATTTGAGAGCTTGTTCAGAGGTGTACAAATGAAGAAAATGAGATATTCATAAGCTCCATCAAATTATCATTCCAACGCATCAAGAACCAACAAGTTTGAAGACCCGTGCAAGGAGTTATGGAGAAAACATTGAGCGTTGCGCGTTCTGAAATTTCAGGACAGATTTCATCGCCGAAGTAAAACGGACGTAACTCTCTTGTCCGGAGTCCGATTTGAGCAAATAAAGACTCGTTGGAAAGGAAATTTTGTGCACTGTGCAATGGAGTAGAGCTTGAGTATACTTTCTGTTCTGGACATTAAAAAAATTCATGGAGTGAAGGCAGCACCGAAGGATGATAAAGAAGGAGATAATGATGAAACAAAAGGATGCTTTGGGCAAGTCTTCTATAAGTGATCAAGCACAACATGGGAAGTAAATTAAAGCTGCATTGGTACCTTTTCTTCTTGCATGAAGGGTCATGGTGTCACACCCGGCCCAATTTGGATGGCCCATGAGTGGCCCATGAGCGCGAGTGCGCGTGTTTAGTGCCACATTGCAAGTAGAGTAAGGGTGGAGCCAATTATAAGCCTTTGTCCACCAGCCATACCACCCTCGGGTTAACCCTTTTACATGAAGCGAGGTCGAAAGTGTAAGTAGGGTGCTATGTGTACGTGTGCTCGCCCCTACGGAAGGGGTGGGCGGTGCGGCTTTGGTGGGCGAGGTGTGTTACAAATGGTATCGAGCCGGGTTGGATCGTAGGTCGCAGCCTTAGTTAGAAAATGGACGAAATTAAGGATTCATGTACTAGAAAGCCTTATCATGCTTCAAATCATCTTATTTACGCATTAAAAATCTAATTTAATTTTTGTTTATCATTTTAAACTGTCATTTTGATTTATTCGTACTCGAGATCGGTTTTGCTTTGACAGATGGCCAGGACTTACATGACCCCTCGTAAGAGCACTGGTGGGCGTTTTCCTTCTGGACAGCTGGCCCCTCGCCATCGTCTTGAAGATGTTGAAGAGGAACGGGGAGGAGTTTCGGCCCGAGGTTGAGGCGGAAGAAGACCCGGAGGAGGTCCGGCCGAGAAGAAGAGGAGGAGGATCCTGAAGAGGTCGAGATGGAGGAGGAGGAGCCAGAAGAGCCATTGGAACAGCCACAGTTGTACGATGGCACAGTGCTAGAGGCAGACGCAGATGGAGACATTGTGATCCCACCGGCGCCTGTAGCCAATGAGGAAGCACCCCCTGCACCTGTTGATCCTGTGCCAGAAGGTGAAGAAGGTGACCCAGAAGACTCCAGTGATGACAGTGTGGGTGAGGATGATGGTGACAATGCTTTGTTGGAACCCGGAGGAAGATGAGGATCCCCGCTATCACGGAGGCGAATACCACAAACATTCTACTAAAGCCGAGAATGGACAGTTCGCATTCTTCGTGGGATGTTCGAGGTATCCGGGATATACCATAAGGCCTCTCTATGTGACTAAGCACTTCGGTGAGCCGGGAATGAGGGATTACTACACCTGCGCAGAGTTTACATCGGGAAGCCTCCGAATGATACGAACGATGGAGGTATCGCTCATCTCACCATAGCACGGCTCGGTTCTCTACGGATGACGCCGCGGTGAATGATGCGGCAAGAAGGGCGCTCGGGTCGGTCCTACGCCATGCAAATCGGGTGCGATTGTTTCAATCGGAGTACCGCCATGTGCCTCGACGTGCAAGTGGCACGAAGTGACCGTGGTGCCGGCGGGAGGCAATGATCGCATTGATGTCTTGGCACGGGTGACTGCTGCTCGAACGCGATCCGGAGGGAGCAACTTTGGAGATGAACAAGTATCATGAAGAGTTGCGAGTCGCTCGAGCGAAGATAGCACGTCCGGAAGCACAGTGGCGGGACGGCGACTCCCTCGGAAGTCATGCCATATCGGACTACGGCTTCCCCTCCGCGCAAGAGGCTCCGTTACGGCACCGATGAAGCCACCACTCGTCTTGGCTAGGATCCTAGGATGCTCGCCCTTATCATTTACCTTTCGTTAGACCGTTCCTGCGTGAACGTATTTGCTTGTAATAATGAATGCTATTTGCAAACATGTTTGAGTTGGATCTTTGCTTGATTGTGAATTGTATGGTGGAGTGATGGCCACTATGCAATCTGAATTGTTAAGTTAATTAAAGAATGGTTTGGGTTTTATCGGTTGTCATTGCTTAATCTCTTATGCAAGATTGATTGGATAAAATCTGTTTTCGCATGATCATATGACCTACCAGTAATGTTCTGTTTATAACTCAAGCTACAGAACTCCAAATGACATGAAACCAGTTGGGTTAGTTCACAAATTTAGAGGATGAATTTCTGTCAACATTTCAATGGTATACAATACTTATTCTGGAAGTTATGCACAAAGTAATGAACATGTCAGAATCTGTAAATCTCTGCTGATATAGCTGTACTGTTTGAATTTTATCTCGAGTTATAGATGTCCAAATGAGGTGATTCCATTTGGGATGGTTCCATAATTTTATACATCATAATCTGGTAAAAATTCGTGGTCATTGGATAATTACACAGAAAGTTATACATAATTCTTTGAGGGCAACAGAATCTGTCTTAACTGAAGAACATGCTGTTATTTTATTTTGAGTTATCCTCTTATACAATGATTCAAGTACAATTATCCGAGATATGATTTTTCTAATGGTCAGATGGTAAACACCAGGTCTGGAGGAGGTCAAGACGTGCCACCTGTGATCCGGGCACATATCGCAAATCAGCAGAACCCAGCACCACCCCCCACCGATCAACCAAGTAATGGACCCAAACATGCGGCGGTTTACGGCAGCACAAATGCAACCGATTCGAATCTTACCAACACGGTGCAGCAGATGCAAGCTCAACGAGAACCAGCCACCACGGCCGATCCCTCCACCACCCCCGCCACCAAGGGACGAGGCACAAGGAGTTCATGAGCCACCATCCCCCTACATTTTCCCACTCGGTGATCCACCGGATGCGACGACCGGGCGAAAACTATCACCAAGAAGCCGGAGATCGTGCAATGCACCGACGGGGAGATGGTGCCGTATGCTTCGCCGGAAGACTTGTGGGGCGGGCCGCGGATTGGTGGGATGCGTACTCAACTCGCTCATCCCAACGGGCATAACATCACTTGGCGGGAGTTCCGTGACAACTTCCGTACTTACCACATTCCTTCATGGGTTCTCAAGATTAAGCGAGAGGGAGTTCTTGTCACCGAGGCAAGGCAAAATGTCGGTGATCGAGTATCCGGACAAGTTCACTCACTTGTCACGCTATGCACCTGATGAAGTCAACACTGATCCAAAGAGGCAAGAAAGGTTCCTGGATGGCTTGATTGGTCCTTTGAACAATCAACTGCAGAGTCACATCTTCCCAGACTTTCAGATGCTGGTGAATAAAGCTATTGGGCTGGAAAGCAAGAGAAAGGAGATGGGTGAACAGAAACGCAAGTTTCAGTCTCATGGGCGATCTAGCAGTAACACCCGTCCCCATTACGGTTCTCGGCGAGCCCGACTCCATATCGTCCTAGTGGTCAAGCCGGGAGGTACCCACGGAACATGCGAGCCGCGCGCTCGTTTCGGCCACGGCGCTTCAATCCTCGGACACCCGCAGCTCTTACCCCTCGGCCCGAGTCGTCCTAGCAATAACTCGGGGCACCTGTCGAAACTCCAACCCCTGTTCGGCCTAGTGGATGCTTCAAGTGTGGAGAGGCGGGGCATTACGCTAACAATTGTCCCAAGAGGGTGATGCGGACTCCGCAGAGAGACAATGGAAACAGGATCCATGCGGCCATCTTCACGAGCTCGTACTCCACGGACACCCGGCAAGAGAGGCCGGCGAGTCATGTGCGTGGCCGAGTCAATCATGTATTAGTGGAGCAAGCTCGAATGATGCCGACATTGTATTGGGTACGTTTTTCGTCAACTCTGTACCTGCTACCGTATTATTTGATTCAGGAGCATCACATTCATTCATAACTGATCAATTTGTGGCAAAATATAACTTATCTATGAGCTCAATGAAGAACCCACTGATAGTTAGCACTCCTGGGGGAGAAATGAAAACTGGTCATATATGCCCACAAGTAAAGATTAATATCATGGGGGTAGACTTTCTTGCTAATCTGGTAGTTCTAAAATCATGGGGAATAGATGTCATTCTTGGTATGGATTGGTTAAGGAGTTGTGATGGAGTTATTCAGTGTCGGAAGAGGTCAGTCTGTTAACCGGTCCTCAAGGGGAGAGAGTAGAATATGTGAGTGCACCCTCATCCGGTAAAGGAGTTGTGAACTCGTTGAAGGCAAGGCCTTGGAGGATATAAGGGTAGTGAATGAATTTCCCGATGTGTTTCCGGAGAGGATTTGCTAGGTATGCCACCCGATCGTGACATTGAATTTAGTATTGAACTTATGCCCGGTACCGCTCCCATATCTAAAAGACCATATAGAATGGATGTTAAAGATCTAGGCGAATTAAAGAAACAAATTGAAGAACTACTTAGTAAAGGGTTTATCCGTCCTAGTTCATCACCATGGGAGCCCCCACACTCTTCGTTGATAAGAAGGATGGATCTAGGAGGTTGTGTATAGACTATCGATCACTTAACGAGGTTACTATCAAGAATAAATACCCTTTACCTCGGATTGAGGATTTGTTTGATCGGATGAAAGGAGCTAAGGCCTTCTCTAAGATAGATCTTAGATCAGGTTATCACTAGTTAAAAATCCGAGTGGAGGATATACCAAAGACAGCATTCACATCTAGATACGGGTTGTATGAGTTCACTGTGATGTCCTTTGGCCTGACCAATGCACCAGCATACTTTATGTATTTGATGAACAAGGTATTCATGGAGTATCCGGATAAGTTCGTTGTGGTATTCGGTGATGACATATTGGTATTCCCTCGGAGTGAGGAAGAACATGAAGAACATCCGAGGCCGGTGTTACGAAGCTACGGGAACATCGAGTTTGTATGCCAAGTTCAGCAAGTGTGCTTTCTGGTTGAAGGATGTCTCTTTTCTCGGACACATCATCACAGATGGAGGCATAGCAGTCGATCCAAGCAAGGTTCGGGATGTATTGAATTGGAGTCCGCCTAAGAATGTGCCAGAGATCAGAAGTTTCCTTGGACTTGCAGGATACTATCGGAGGTTCATTGAAGGATTTTCTAAGATAGTGAAGCCACTTACCACTCTACTCGAGAAAGGAAGAGAATTCAAGTGGGATGAGAAGTGTCAGGCTAGTTTTGAGGAGTTGAAGAAGAGGCTGACCACAGCACCTGTGTTGATCATGCCAGACATACACAAAGGGTTTGATGTATACTGTGATGCCTCTCGGCAAGGTTTGGGATGTGTGTTAATGCAAGAAGGAAAGGTAGTAGCTTATGCTTCAAGACAGTTGAGGAAACATGAGCAGAACTACCCTACTCATGATCTTGAGTTAGCTACGGTTGTTCATGCATTGAAGATTTGGAAACATTACATGATTGGGAACAAGCTGCAAGATCTTTACTGCGACCATAAGAGTCGAAGTATATCTTTACTCGAAGGATTTGAATTTGAGGCAAAGAAGGTGGTTGGAGTTAATCAAAGACTATGATTTGGATATCCAGTACCATCCGGGAAAGGCAAATGTTGTGGCAGATGCTTTGAGTCGGAAGGGACAGACTAGCATGCCGATAGGACACCTGTTACCTCAGGAGCTATGTTGGGAGATGGCACAACTTAACTTGGGAATGGTTGCTTCAAGTGAGACCTTGACGTTAGAAATTGAGTCGACACTTGAGCAGGATATCAGGAAGGGACAGTAGACTGACGCCAAGATTGCAGAATACAGGAAGTTGATTAAGTTAGGCAAAGTTCCGGAATTCAGAGAAGATGAGCAAGGGACAGTGTGGTTTAAGAACAGAATCTGTGTACCTGAGATCAAGGAGTTGAGAGAAGCTATTTTGAAGGAAGCGCATGATTCAGCTTACTCTATACACCCTGGTAGCACCAAGATGTATCAGGACTTGAAGCAGAGATACTGGTGGTATGGGATGAAGAAAGATGTAGCAGCTCATGTAGCTTTGTGTGATGTGTGTCAAAGAGTGAAGGCTGAGTATCAAAGGCCGGCGGGATTGCTTCGGCCCCCGAAGGTACCGAGTGGAAATGGGAGGAAATCGGTATGGATTTCATAGTGGGATTACCTCGTACTCGTGATGGGTATAACTCTATTTGGGTTATTGTGGATAGATTAACGAAGGTAGCGCACTTTATCCCAGTGAAGATGACCTATACAGGAGTGAAGCTAGCTGAGTTGTATAATTCAAGGATAGTGTGTTTGCACGGGGTACCGAAGAAGATAGTGTCAGATCGAGGCACACAGTTCACTTCACGGTTTTGGCAGAAGCTGCATGAATTGATGGATACAAAGTTAAACTTCACTCAAAGATACCATCCTCGGATAGATGGGCGGACGGAGAGAACAAATCAGGATACTCGAGGATATGTTGAGAGCTTGTGCGTTGAAGAACGATGGCGATTGGGATAAAAGTTTTCCTTATGCGAGTTTGCTTATAACAACGGCTATCGGTCCGGCATCAAAATGGCAACTTTTGAAGCTCCGTATGGAAGGAAGTGTAGAACACCGTTGTTTTGGAACCGGACCGGTGAAAGACAATTCTTTGGGCCGGACAAGCATACGAGAAGCTAAAAAACAAGTTGAAATCATAAGGGAGAATCTTAAAGCGACACGATCACGTCGAAGAGTTATGCCGATCCTCGGAGAAGAGAGGTGATTTTGGAAGTCGGTGATTATGCATACCTCGCAGTGTCACCTATTCGGGGATTACGAAGGTTTAATGTCGAGAGGAAGTTATCACCTCGATTCATCGGACCTTTCAAGATTTTGGAACGGAAAGGAGAAGTAGCATACCAGTTAGAGTTGCCAGCACAGTTATCGGGAGTTCATGATGTGTTTCACGTATCACAACTGAAAAAATGCACAAGTGAGGTTAGGATAGAATCGGTACAGTTAGAGGATATTCAAATGGAGAATTACCTGACATACAAAGAATACCCTGTTAAGATCTTGGATGTGTCAGAAAGAGTTACCAGGAGTAAGATCATTAGAATGTGTAAAGTGCAGTGGAGTCATCATACTGAGGAAGAGGCAACTTGGGAAAGAGAGGATGAACTCAAGGAAGACTTTCCTCAGCTGTTCTCTAAGTCTTCTGAATCTCGGGACGAGATTCTCTTTAAGGGGGTAGGATTTGTGACACCCTAAAATTCCATCACTAAAATTACTTAGCAACTTAAATTAGTCTTAAGGATTTAAGGAGATTAAAATGCTATTTCAATTGAGCTCTAAAAATATTAAAGATAATTTAATAAACCTAGAGACAACAAGTGTATGTGCATCATCGGTTGGCTTGCATGGTTTTTGGTTGCTTGTGTGTTTTCTAAAAAGTCTATAAAATTCTTGAGAAAAGTTTGAAAAAGTTTGAATTGAATTTGAGATGAAAAATGATTTGAAAATGAAGTTTGAAAAAGGAAAAGAAAAAAAAAGAAAAAAAAGAAGAAAACAGCCCGGCTCCCTTTCGGCCCAAAGCGACCCAACCCGCCTCCCCGCGCCGGCCCACCTCTCCCCTCCCTTTTTCTTTTTCCACCGAGACGCCGCGGACAGGGGCCCGCCCACCCGTCAGCCTCCCTTCTTCCCCTTCCTTTTCTTCTTCCCCCCCGCTCGCCGGCCGCCGCCGCGCGCGCGCGGAATCCTCCACGCCCCCGCCTTCTCTATCTTCCTTTCTCTCCCCTGTGAGCACGCCAATTAAGGCAATTAATCCCCCACTCAAATCCCCGCCGTTTTCCCTTTTCCCCTTGCCTTCTTTACGCTCGGACGGCCCGCCGGCCATCAATGGCAAGCCGCCGGCCGCCCCGTCCCCTTCCCGCTTCGCCTAACTCCCCGCGCCCCTACTTAAGCCCGTGCACGAGCTCCCGCGCCTCCCTTTGCACCCGCAACACACCAACGCACGCAACCGAGCCCAATTCCCCCCGCGCCGCCGCCCTCGGTCCCCGCCGCCGCCGCCGTGCAAGCGCCGCCGTCGGTGAAGGACCACCTCCGCCGCCTCCCTTCTCTTCTCTTTGGGTTCACCGGGGGCTCATCAAGCTCAATTGGCCGCGGGTTCACGTCCTCGGAGGCCGTGGGCGCCGCACCTCGTCCACGCCGGAGCGCCGCCCGAGCCGCCGCCGTCGTTGAGCCCCTCTGCTGCCGCCTCCTCTCCGCCCGTTAGCTCGCAGTCGTCCTCTGTGCGCGGTAAGCGTTTTCCCCCGCCCAATTCCTCCTTGTATCGCGCACGACATCAACTCCCCAGGCTCGCCGGAGTAGCCGCGCCGCCCCCTTACGGTGCCGGCCGCCGGTGAGGCCCGATCGCTCCCGTAGACCCCACGAGCACGTGCGCAAGCGTCCCCGCGTCATTTTGCCCCAACCCGTGGTCGAAGAGATGGCCGGGAGCGCCGTCCAGAGCTAGCGCCGGCGAGCTCCCTCCGCTCTCCGGCGACGTCGCCGCCGCCCATTGCGTGCGGACGCCCGGGGCCGTCGGATCTTGCGTGGACGGCCCGGATCTCGTACCCCTTCGGGTTATGCGGCCGGTCCACCGTGGACCCGTGCGCCGAGCGCACGGCGCGGTCCACGGGACGTGCACGCATCGGTGGCCGTTGGATCCGAGATCCACGGTGCCGCTTTGGCGATTTTGATTAAGAGCCCCCCGTGTTTTTACAATTTCACAAGCCGGCCCTTCCACCTTTAAGAATCTTTACGGTTAGGTCCCGATTTTTACAATCTAGCCCCCGTCTACCCCGGATAATATTGTTAAAGGCCCTTTTCACTCCTTTTTGCACCTAGACCCCTCTCGATTTAATTTATAAATATGTTTTAGCCCCTGATTTTATTTATAAACAGCCCCGTAAACTTAGTTTTCTTGCAAATAGGCCCCCGTAAACTCGTTTTAATCATATCTTTCTCATTTTAACTCCGTTTTAAGCGTTCTATATACCGAAATGATCGTCTCGACGATTAGAATCTTTTAAACAGTAAATTTACCAGTTTTATTACTGTTTGGTGTACTGTTTTATTTATTGTTTGTTGTTCATGTGTGACTCGTAGATATCGTGCCTATTTCGTCCGAGCTCCCCGTCCGAGGTGATCGGGAAGAGCCCGTCTTCGAGGAGGATTTCACTCAAGACGTAGAGGAAGGCAAGTGGCTTTCCCCCTCTCGCATAATCTTTTTGAACCTATGACACCGCATGCTAAACAATATTTACTATTCCCGTTGATATGCATAAACCCGATGGGCAAACACCTAGCTAAGGACTTGACTAGATGCTTTTCCACTTTACCTTGATCAACCCCGTTTAAACAAATGTTTGGGGTAGATAAATGCTTAGTTTGCTCTACATGAGCTTGGTTATGCTTTATTTATGTTATACATCTCGGCTTTGCTTATATGATGAGTTTATGCTTAAAACAAGATAACTTGATTCATAATCGGAACATGGAGAACCACCCAAGATAACAAGTACAACCACACCACATGGCTCGGGCTTAGACGATTAATTAGAGAGAGTGGGTTAGCCGATAGCTCTTTTCCGAGAGGGGCACAGGGGGCCGGAGTTGAAGGGGTATAGCCCGGTTCTCTTGGGGTAGCGGCCTTGGCTAAGGTGCCGACCATTACGGAGGGTTATGGTCCGCTCCGGTCTTTAGAATCGTTGCGGGCCGTTGGTTTCTCTTCTTTCCTTTGTAAAGGCTTCGTAGTGGACCCCTAGCCACTCACCTTGGAAGTGTTTAAGGGTCTAGCTAACCCGTGCAAGATGGGGAACACGAACCGTGGGTAAAGTGTACAACTTCGCAGAGTGTTAAACCGATCGATCGGCCGTGCTCACGGTCATGAGCGGCTTGGACCCTCACATGATTAATAAACTCGAAGATTAATGCAAATCATGGGCTTGTGGTTTGGTTTGAGGTTTCTTTTAAGGTTAAGTGGGTTGGTATTCACTTACACCTATTAATCAGTGCTTGCTAATAAAACTTGACCAACTTATAAAATGCTTACCGCCGTGAACCATAGCCTATCCTTGATAGCCTTGCATTGTTTCCCCCACTTGCCGAGCTCCAACCATAAGTGTGCTCACCCTTGCTTACCGCCGTTCGCAGGAGAACGTCGGAGGCGAGGACGAGTACCGGAGTGACTACGAGGAGTTCTAGGGCATGCGGATGCCCCGGTCATCATGCCCGTGGAAGTCAACGATGGAGTTGCTCGTCGTCGTTTAGTTATCGTCGAGTTCGGACCTTCGAGTCCACCCCTTTGGTTGTAATAATGGTTATCATACCGGTTCAAACTCTTGTACGTTTTATTACAGCAATGGTATTACTCTCGTTTTGTCTATCATGTGTGTGTAAATTGATCCCGGCGCACATATGAGATGCATTCGGTTTTCCTTGTAAAATCGGGTGTGACACATGGCTATGCAACGAAAAGAAGGTATGTGAAAAAGTCCAGCTCTATGACTTTAAATGAAGCGCTTTTCGGTTGGCAACCCGTTTCTTTATATTTTTACTACTTTCTTAGAGAAAATAAAGAATGACACTATCTTATGATGATCAACTTGTGGTTATTAATCTAAGTTCAGTTTTCCTTTTTAGAACCACCATCATGTTCATGATAATATTTATTTGTATGCATTGCATTTTGTTATCAATGTGATGTTTCTTTGTGTATACATGTTTTGCACATAGTTGGCTTGGTTGTTTTATATACTTAATGATGTATGCTTCAGTTTCCAAGTTAATGCTTCATAGGTACCTATGGGTGTTTTCCTTTTGTGATCTTGTGTAAACGTGGTGTTTAAACAAGATTGCGGACCATTGTCGTTAAGTTCGATAAAGCTAGCTGGCTTTTCATATGTTTTCATGTTGTTTTGGTTAGTTTATAAGCTTTGCAATGCGCTTAATTTTTCTTGTGCTATAAGAGTTATTGATTTAGGGATAGACATGGTGTTTTAACCCTTGATAAATACACCTTTATGGCCATGGAGAAATTCGGCAACCTAGTTGTAAACATGGTGTTTAGAACTAGGTGAAAACATTGTATTTGTTTATATGCTTTCCTATCATGTGCATACACACCTTGCACCACGTACACTCATTAGGTTTTTATTCCTCATTAAACTAATTATGCCACAAGTTAAGAATCTTAGGAGACATTGTTGGATTGTTGGCAATTCTATCTACTCCCAACCGTCACCTTGGGAGTAGAATGTGCGTTTAAAACGTCTTACGAGTGCAAGATAAAGACTTTCACTACAAGGAAATTGAATGATGGCTAAGAGGTGCTTTGTCTTCTTCTTCCATGACTAGCAAAATGCTAAGCATGGGGGAGACCCTGAATCTTCAACACGTTAGTGCAACATGACACTCTAGAAGATAGAATGATAAAGATCGTTAACATCTCCGGATCAATGCGCAAGAAGCCACCAATCTCATCAAAATTCTGCATGGTCTCTAAGGGAAAACACTGGGTATTTTTGGATATTTAGAATCCAGATGAAGTTACAATTCCAACAAATCAAGAATCAAGACAATCGGAGGTTCCTACAAGCGAATATGCCCGAATCACCGAGTGCAACACGTCCTGAAATCAGTTTTGGACAGCACGCAGCGCTGAAGTAAAACGGACATAGCTCCCTTGTTTGAACTCCGTTTTCGATGAATGACCACACGTTGGAAAGGTAAAATCATAAACTTTTCAATAGATCTATATTTCGATATATGTTCTGTTCTGGACAGAGGGGGAAATCCATGAAAAAGAGACAGCAAGGAGATGATGAGAACAAGAAAGAGGAGATGGTGATGACAATATTGAATAGATGGGCGACCAATGACTCCATTAAGCATACAAGATCAAATTCAGAAGTTTAGGATCATTAATAAATCAAGACAAAAGCAAAAGCCACATCGATACATGGAGATGTCGGAAGAAGGCAACGAAGAATTACAAAAGATGGTAACATCACCATGGACCTTCTCTTTTCCAAACACAAATGCTTGTAAGTATGCCTTCAACCTCAACTAGGTGCAACCTTTTGTTTTTCTCTTCAAACAATAACATGGTTACTAGGAGGACAACCTAGGTTTCTTTTTACTTTCAATAGATAAGCATGACCATGTCTTCACCTCGATGTTCTATATTACCTATGCTCTCTATAATATGACCTGAAATTAATTTAAATACCAGCTCTTTTATTTGTGGAGGTGAAATGACTATGCTCTAGACCCACATACATATCTTTGCTCTTTGATTTAAGTTTATGGATAGCCGAATAACATGTTGTTTTTTACGAAAACTTAACTTTTATGCTATCTACATATTTGTGATGCTCTTGCAAAGTTCTACCTACCGAAGCCATATATATATGTTTTATGATAACAAAACCCGTAGATTGCAAACATATGTTTTGATGAGTTGGATTAGGATTGATTTCTATGGTTCGAGACTAAGAAGCTGGTCATTCCTTTGTGTAACTTTTTCATGCTAGCCTTTTTGTCCACTCATTGTGGGTTTTCACATCGAAAATTTCACAAACTTCGCTGGGCATCCACCCTAAACCAAAAACATCTTTTTGTGATCACCTCCTTGTCCACAACCCAATTTGAGTATGGAGTAAAATTCTCGATGGAGATTCAAATATTTCGCAATATTATGGAATTTATATTTACCTTAGCAGTCATTTCCCCTCTCTTTTATGCTCGAGGACGAGCATCATTCAAGCATGGGGGAGGAGTTATTCATCTCGACGAATGCTAGTAAGTATTATGTTACAAAAAGTTTTGAGGAGCAAAAGAAAAAAAATGAAAAAAGAAAAAAAATTATGATGAGAAGAAAAGAAAAGTAATAAAAATGGGAAGAATAAAGTGAGAAAAAAAAGAAAGAGAGAAAAATGAGAAGGAAATAAAATAAAATAAAATAATAAAGATGCTCCTCGGATCTTTTTGCTTCATAAGTTCTCAAGTGCCTTGATGACAAATCCATACTCAAATCTTCCAACCATGTGCAATCCGATAACGAGGACTTCACTCGTGCCTCGGGATCATCCATTTGCCACTTGCACATGTCCACTTATCTAAATGTGTGTGTTTCGTCCCTCTCTCTTTCCAACATTTATTTTCCATGGCCTTTTTGACGAGTCTCGGTAATTCCAATAGACCTCTCTCTTAATTTGACAATATTTCGGATATATGTTTTGCTAGGATTGTTTTTAACCTTCCAAGCTCCACATAAGCCTTCCACTATCACATATGAGTAGAGTAGGTTGCAAAATAATCTAGTATAGCCTTGAGTGACTTGATGAGATGAGTATTTTCATGAGCTTTTGCAAGAGATTTTCACTTATGTTGGATATGCATCTTTTTGAAAATCTTCCATGAGACAAGGTAATTGTTTGAAGTTCACTTAAGTTTGAGAGCATCGTGTTACATGTGGCTTGTTCTTTATTGTTAGTCTATCTTCCATAATGAAAAAGAAGCCGGTCACAACTTGAACTTTAAAAATAAATTCTTAAGGGAGAGCAATTTGCCTCATCATGAATGACTAAGTGCGGGGACAACATTGGAAGGCAACACCGATTTCCCTTTTAAGCAAGGATTACTTACTCGAGGACTAGCAAGGTTTAAGCATGGGGGAGATGTTGACGGAGAATTTCCGTCAACCTAGAGTACTTGTTATACATTGGTTTCGATTATGATTTGCAACTAACCCGCCACTAGGCATACTAACGATGTAACAAGTTCACTCTTGCATGTCGATTTTGGAGTTTATTGTTTACGCAGGAAAATAATGTTAAAAGGAGACTTTCGGGGTAAGTTCATCAAGCACTTCAAGAGAAGATCATGAAGCCCGTCACAAGTGAAGACAAAAAGTGAACAAGACTCCAAACAACCCAAGGACCAAAGCATCAACACGTAAAACTCCGGGGACTTGGATATTTACCAACGAGATCAACTCAGCCCGAGAGATATTCTCGCAGCCTAGGACAGCATGATCTTTCGGTGCAGATTCAGAGACTTAAACGGTCTCTAATGGGAAAAGTTTGACTACCAAAGTTGTGGGCCTCGACGATACCTTCGATTTGGACATGTGGAAGGCCCAATTCGGATAAGGGAGTTAGGAGATATAGCCCCCAAATCCCTGCTGCGCAGTCAGTCCGAAATCAGAACAGATTATCTTCCAAGGTCGATTTGGAGATCTTATCTTCGTTTTTAAGGAAGGAAATGAATACCAAAGTTGAAGATAATTTCGTGGCATACAACCTGGACACCGAATTTGCATTATTTAGAGTCCGGACGTGGGAGATATGGCGCTGGAAAGGAAGGACTACGAATCACGAAAATCTGGCTGATTTTATGGAAACCAAGTTTGCTTATCTCCCAAGGAGGATCTCGTGCAAGGCAAGGTGGAGCACGCCCAAAGGCACCCCAAGGAAATAAATACAACCCCCTAGGCACCCCAAGATGGTTACCCATCGAACAAATAATCCTATCGACGTCAATCACCAGAAAACCGCCGCCGCAAGATGAGGGAGAGAGTTAGATGAGCTCGTCGCAAGGATCAACGCCGCAAAGAGAAGCAAGCAAGAGGAGGACTCCAAGCCACCGGGCCTAGGGGTGTTCCCAAGCTCCATCGCCGCCATCTTGATCGACGACGTTCTCCAGAGTCTCCATCACCCCTATGTGCTTCAATCCGTGTAAGATGATGGGATAATGTCTCCGTTCATCCCTAGGATTAGATGGATACATGCTATGTGTCGCTACTTGATTTGTGGTTTCAATCTATTGTTTTCATGTTGATGATGCTTTGATGATTAAGGTAGGCCACCATGTTTTTCGGGTGTATGATATCCGCTACTCCCATAGATTCCATCAACATACCGTGTCCATCATAGGTCTAGTCACGAATACCTTCGCGTAGTGACGATACGAGATGAGGGAAAGGGCGAAACCGTGGTCACAACCCCCGGTAGATTGGTTTATCGCTTTCGTGTAGTAGATGCATACCATGTTATCCTTGATCCTAGGGAGGGAACGCTTATCTTTCTTACTCACTCTCTTGTGTTCACCCCTTTACCATCTTGTTTAACCCTAGATTTGTTTGATCAACTTAACTTAGATTAACTCAGGTTAGATTGTCTTTACTTTTAGGTTAATACTCTCTTTGAAGGTTTCCTTAGTCAACTAGATTAGTACTTGGTTAAGCGCTAGTAATCCCCTTGTTCCGCGGATTGCCAAGAACCTTGGGAATCCCGTGTGAAAAAGGTGTAGGGCCGTCAACACCTTTTCTTTGCCGTGCGTCACATATTACGCACGGCAACGAACTGTGTCGTGTGTTGCCTTTTCCTAAAACGCACGGCAAAGTTCTTTACTTGGTAAAAATGCGCCGGGCGCTCTTTGCCGTGCGCTTGGGCAAAATGCGCACGGCAAAGGCGGTGCCGTGCGTATTCTGTCTTTGTCGTGCGTCTGTTGTCGGCGCACGGCAAAGTGCGCGATTCCGTTAGTGTATAATGTTGTGGTGGTATGTATGTTTTTTTTTTAAATCTGAGTAATGACTCATGTCATGTTTTGCAATGTCCATGGTGTTATTATGGCGTGGGAGGCCAGGCCACCAAACTCTCCTTATTAGAAACTAATTAAAACATGTGCATCGGAAAAATGGTTGAGTATATTGTTCCTGGAAGAAGCTCTACTCAAATGAGACACAATAGACTAGTTGAACTAATAACCAAGAATAGCTACAAATGGTCAGGTGTGTCGTTCCATTTATCTATGTTTGTATTATGTATGATTATGCACCTGTTGAAAACCCAGATTGCCCATAGAGAACTCTTAGTATAATATGGCATGCAGTTCCCGTACTAAAAGAGCGCACTCGTTTCATTTGCAGATAATCAGTAAAAAATCCATGAGGATGCCAATGGACAAAGATGAATACCAATGAAGAACTTAACTGAATTGTTCAGAGACCAACACAACAAAAGCATTATTTCATTGTACTACATGGTGATAGTTAGAGTTCTGTAAAATATTGTGCTTGTCCCATATGTTGCCGTCACCGCAGGCGCAACCTCGCCGGAGTCCATGACGGATACCCCTACACACACATTAACGCACGCAAAACACCCTGGAACACGAGGAACTCTGATTTGTGCTGCAAAGCGGCGGCGTTTTTTACTAGATTGCAAATATATAAAAAGTGTTTACAGACATGGCCGTGGCCACAACGCCACAACCATGCTGCTGTTGGAAATATGCCCTAAAGCCAACTGGATTTGATCCACTAGTGGGCTTAGATGGATTTGATCCATTATGTTGTAAAAGTCCTAATGTGCCACAAATGTTGTAAAGCCCATTAGAGTTGGAAGAGGTACACCATCTATTAGTCCCGTATTGCTAATGGACGATGGTGTGGGGGGTTCCTCTTAATAAATATGGATCACACCCCTCCTAAAAAGTAACGACTTTCAAGAGCAGCCGCGCCGCCAACGCTCTCTCCTCGTCGCACTCACGAACCTAGCGAGTCCGGCGTCCGACGCTTCCTTCTCCGTACGTGTGGATACCTCGGAGGGGCTGCATCCGGAGCACTTGGATCGGATGAGCCACACGTGCAAGTAAAGAAGGACATGAGCAACCGCACCGCCCGCTACCCTCTACGCGTTCGTCTACATCGAGATGGTTCCGCTGCATTTGCGCGTCTAGTGGTAATCCCGTGATCTCTAACGACGGCGGTTCTGTTTTGCGGGGGGAAAAAATTTTGTTTTGCGCTAGCGTAGCCACCCCGCATCCCTTCGGTGGTACAAGAGCCGTAGCCGCTAAGTTTGAGATTCGGGATGTGTGCATATGGAGATATGCGGATGCGGATCAAAGTTTTGATCGGCTTCGTTCTTGTTGTGATGGTCGTGTAACGAATTACTCCTACCGGTCGGAATTCCACCATCGTAGTTAAGTGATACACGTAAATCCAATCACAACGAGAAGGTGATCAATTGGATTGGTCGAATCAAAGCTAGGTCAAGTGGCGAGGCCCATGGGATTTGTGGCGGCGGCGGTTGGATCGCTAACGGCCGGGAAAACCGAGAAAACATGTTGTTCGGTAAAACAGCCATAACTTTTCGTGGTTAACTCGGATGAAGACGTTTTCTATACGAAAATTGATCTACGAAGATTTTACACATGTGATAAACCAGCGCTGCTGGTCTCGGTGAAATCAGATTTGCTAAATTCAGCTTGAATGATGGAGTTTCGGGCATTTTAAGTTTGGACTTCGGAATTGCGATAATCTGTTTTGCGGTTTTGTGATCGGTATGGCCTATATGTGTATGTGATGCATGTGTGTAATTTTTCGTGACCTGCGTGTCACGTGTACGGCAATACGGATGGAGCCACATGTATTGTCAAAATTAATGTAATGGTCTGCGTACCAATTTGTGATGATCTAATGTGTGATTGTGTAACTTTCATTACTAGCACGTGTTAGATAGTTCTTGGAGGACTCATCACATGGAGGATGGCACACACGGATCATGGAGGTGGAGATCAACATGATGTACGGTCAATGGAGATGGAGATCACCATGTGACAATAGGCCATACCGTGTTACAACCGTGTGAATGTCATTCTTACCATTCTACTTTTACATGTGCCAATGTTATTTTTCTTGCGTGTGATGTTACGAGTAGAACGACCCCTTTCGAATTTTAAGTTAACATGCCTCCCAACACTCTCCACCATCCCACGTCTCATACAATTAGTGGTGGGTCTATGAAATTAGTGTGCCACTAATTTTCGTTGACTAGACGGGTTTGTATCGGATACTTACATGCATAAGTGTTGGTTTGTTTATTAAAGTCATCTTAACGGTTAAGGACTTTGGGGCATAAAGGTTGGGAGCCTAGACATAGAGATGTCACCCAACAACGGGAGTCATATGTGATATGATTAGCAAAGAGTTGCTTACCGATCTACCTTGTTTACTAGCGATGGACGCAAAAGCTCACTAGTAGACTTTTAGTTGTGGATTCCGAATCACTAAGTATCAATGTGGGGATATTGATTTTAGTGGGAGTAAATTATTTTATTTTACTCGGTCATGGATATTTTGTCTTAGTATTTTGCATTTATTATTTTGTTGTAGATGGCACCTAGTAATGAATTTTCTTTGCGTACGATCCTTGAGAAGGACAAGTTGAATGGAACGAACTATACGATTGGATCCGTAACCTTAGAATTATTCTCAAGGCCGGGAAAAAGGAAGATGTTCTAGACACCCCTATACCCGAGGAGCTCGATGAAAATGCAACACTCGCTGAAAGGAACACTTACAAGAAGGCATGGGATGTCGATCTTGAAGTGGGCTGCCTTATGCTTACGTGTATGGAACCGACTTGCAAATGCGGTTTGAGTCGGTCCATGTGCACGATATGGTCGTGACACTCACACGAGGCTAGGACCGAAAGGTTCAATGTCTCTAAAGCCTTTGTGTAGTGTAAGTTGGCGAAGGCGCACTAGTAGGAGCACATGTAATCAAAATGGTTGGTTACGTTGAGAGGTTGGAGAAGCTACGCTTTCCACTAGGCAAGGAGTTGTCCACCGACTTCATTCTCACGTCTCTTCCGCCTAGCTATGGGAACTTCATCTCAAACTACCATATGCATGGGGCGGAGAAGGGCTTGAATGAACTGTGTGTGGTATGCGAAGACGAGAGAGTGACATCAAGAAAGGCGGCGCGGCCACGATCATGTGATGGCGATCCAAAAAACAAGCCGACCTTTAAAAGGAAGGGCGAGTTCTTGGAAGAAGAAATGCAAGGCCAAGGATAAGATCCCCATACCAAACCATGCACACAAGGCTAGTCCAATTGCCAATGCGAGTGTTTTCATTGTAAGGAAATTGGTCATTGGAAAAGAAACGCAAGTTGTACCTAGCTTCTTTGAAGAACAAGGGAAGTAAGGGTACTTACACTTCGGTACACTTCATGTTTACGTTACGGATCACATTTTCCTCGCCGATCTTGTCATTAATTCTTGGCTATTTGATACCGGATCCGTTGCTCACATTTGCAATTCAATACAAGGAATGATAAGAAGTAGAATCGTGGAAAGAGGAGAAGTTGATTCATGCGTGGGCAATAATGCAAGAGTTGCCGCGTTGATCGTTGGGATAATGCAACTCCACCTCCCGTCGGGATTTATTATGGAGTTGAATAATTGTTATTTTGTTCCTAGTTTGAGTTGAAACATTTTATCCCCCTCATGTTTTATGAAGGATGGTTATTCATTTGCGAGTGAAAACAATGGTTGTGTGATCTCTAATGATAATATGTTTGTGGCTTGTGCATCCATTGTGAATGGCTTATTTGTTTTAAATCTTGATGATTCACCTATCTGTAACATAAGTGCTAAAAGGTCTCGAGCTAATGATTTGAGTCCTACCTACATATGGCATTGTCGTTTGGGTCACATCAGTGAAAAGTACATGAAGAAGCTCTATAACGATGGACTTTTAACTTCGTTTGATTTTGAATCCTACGAGACATGTGAAGCTTGTTTGATAGGCAAGATGACCAAGATGCCTTTCTCGAGTTTTTACGAGAGAGCCTCGGACTTATTGGAACTCATACATACGGATGTGTGCGGACCAATGAGTATGACAACTAGAGGTGGATACCAATACTTTATAACATTCATAGATGATTTAAGTAGATATGGTTATGTCTATTTAATGAAGCACAAGTACGAAACTTTTGAAAAGTTCAAAGAATTTCAGAGTGAAGTAGAGAATCAACGTGGCAAGAAAATCAAGACCTTGATATCCGATCGTGGAGGTGAGTATTTGAGCCAAGAGTTTAGCGATCATCTAAGGAGTTGCGGAATTGTTCCACAACTTACGCCACCGGAACACCTCGGAGAAACGGTGTATCCGAGCAACGTAATCGAACCTTGTTGGACATGGTCCGATCAATGATGAGCCGGTCGGACCAACCATTATCATTTTGGAGTTATGCTCTAGAAACCGCGACTTTCACTTTAAATAGGGTACCTTCTAAGTCCGTAGTTAAGACACCATATGAGATGTGGACCGGTAAGACTCCCGGTTGTCTTTTCGAAAATTTGGAGTTGTGAGGTTTATATGAAGAAACTTCAATCAAATAAATTAACACCTAAATCGGACAAGGGCATATTCGTGGGATATCCAAAGGAAACCTTGGGATATTATTTCCACAACCAGTTAGAAGGCAAAGTGTTTGTCACTCGGAACGGTGTTGTCTTAGAGAAAGAGTTTCTTAAAAGAGAAAAAAGTAGACGAAGGTGTATCTTGAAGAAGTTCAAGATGAGCCGCTTGGGCAAGATTTCACAAGTGATGCTAATGTAGCCGAACGAGTTGAGATGCCCGTGGCAAGAGAAGCACCACCACAACCACGAAGGTACGAAAGGGCACGTCACGCAAGCGATAAGCTCAATCTCATGATCACGGGAGAGCGCGACATATTGTTGTTAGACAATGATGAACCTATGACATTTGCGGAAGCAATGATGGACCCGTTACGAGAAATGGCAAAGTGCCATGAGATCCGAAATAGATTCCATGGATGACAATCCGGTTTGGAACTTGGTTGACCAACCGGATGGTGTTAAACCCATAGAGTGCAAATGGATCTATAAGAAGAAGAGAGACATAGATGGAAATGTTCACATCCATAAATCTCGACTTGTTCCAAAAGGTTTTCGACAAGTTCAAGGAGTTGACTACGACGAGACATTCTCACCCGTAGTGATGCTTAAATCTATTCGGATCATTATAGTTATAGCTGCATATTTCGATTATGGCGGATGGATGTCAAAACGACTTTCGTAAATGGGAATTTGACTTAGGATGTGTATACGACACAACCCAAGGGATTCGTTGATCCAACCAAAGCTGGAAAGGTGTGCAAACTTCAAAAGTCCATTTATGGATTGAAGCAAGTATCTCGAAGTTGGAACCTTCGCTTTGATGAAGTGGTCAAAGGGTTTGGCTTCATTCGAGTGAAGAAGAGCCTTGTGTTTACAAGAAGGCAAGTGGGAGGTCTGTAGTATTTCTAATCTTATATGTGGGTGACATATTGCTGATTGGAAATGACATTCATATGCTTGAGGCCGCTATGACCTCATTGAAAAATAGTTTTTCGATGAAGGACTTAGGTGAGGTGGCATACATTTTGGGCATCAAAATCTATAGAGATAGATCAAAAAGGCTTATAGGATTAAGCCAAGACACTTACATTGATAAAGTGTTGAAAAGGTTCAACATGGAAGAGGCGAAAAAAGGGTTCTTACCTATGTCACATGGCATACATCTTAGCAAGACTCAATGTCTTTCGACAAGCGATGAGCGGGAACGCATGAGTAGAATACGTATGCTTCGGCCATCGGATCTATTATGTATGCATTGATATTTACACGTCCGGATATTTCATATGCACACGGTGTTAATAGCGGATACCAATCCGATCCGGGTGAGGGTCACTGGACGGTGGTTAAAAATGTTTTTAAGTACTTAAGAAGGGCTAAAGGCATGTTCCTAGTCTATGGTGGTGAGGAGGAGCTCGTTGTAACGGGTTACACCGATGCTAGTTTCCAAACTGACCAATATGATTCAAAGTCGCAAACAGGATACGTATTTACAATAAACGGTGGAGCTGTGAGCTGGAAGAGTTCCAAGTAGGAGACAGTGGCTGATTTTACAACAGAAGTTGAGTACATCGCGGCTTCGGAAGCTGCAAAGGAGGGTGTTTGGATAAGGAAGTTCCTTTCTGAACTTGGTGTGTTTCCGAGTATCTCTAGCCCATTGGATCTTTATTGTGACAACAATAGGGCTATTGCGCAAGCAATGGAGCCAAAGAACCACCAAAAGAATAAACATGTACTTGCGGAAGTTTCATCGATACGAGAGATCGTTAGACGAGGTGATATCAAGATATGCAAAGTACACACGATTTGAATGTTGCGGATCCTTTGACAAAACCCCTTCCACAACCTAAGCATGAGGCGCACATGAGAGCTATGGGTATTAGATATATTCTGGATTAGCTCAAGTGCAAGTGGAAGAATTTTAGAAATATGTCTTATAAGGAATCATAGAGATGATTATATTTCATTATATCCATGAACTTTGTTCTTTTATTGAATATCCATGAAAGGCAACTTGTATTTGATTGGCAATTATGTGAATTATTTGTGAAACTCTTTTACTTGTATGGTTATTCAAAAGTTGTTCCTAGTATGATTTAATGATTAGCACATGTATTAGTTGATGACTATGTTTCACAAGTCATGAACATGGATATGTATAACTAATAATGTGGGCACATGTATGACATGGGGCGGGACCGACCCAATTTGAGACTTTGTTCTCTGTTCACACAACATATACGCTATGTCATTAGACTTGAGATTGTCGCATGTACTCAAGATGTGAATTGACCTACTTAGGTGCTATCAACCGCTACTCCGTAACTGGGTAGTCATAAAGATGGATTTCGGGTTTGGCAAGAAGCATGCTGTGAGGCATGGTCAATCAATATAGAATTTGCCCCTCTCTACTTGAGAGAGATATCTCTGGGCCCCTCGAGTGATCGGATCAAGAAATGCATGGCCATGTGGGTTAAGAGTTAACCCCCTTTTGATGATCCGAATCACGGTATCGAGAAAGAGAGGTCATCTTGGAGCTAGACCAAATATCGTGGGCAAAGGGAATAGCATTTATGAAACGATGTGTGGTTCGTCTGATAAGATCTTTACGTATGCATAGGAGTTGACACGTCTTGCTAGAGGCCGCTATCAACTATTGGTCGAGTAAAGTACTCGGGCCAAGTCTATGTGTACGTGAACCTATAGGGTCACACACTTAAGGGGTTGGAAGCCGAATGAGGATGAATATACTTGCATAGTTGACTCTAGTGCAAGTGGGAGACTATTGTAAATATGCCATAGAGCCAACTGAATTTGATCCACTAGTGGGCTCGGATGGATTTGATCTATTATGGTGTAAAAGTCCTAACGGGCCACAAATGTTGTAAAGCACATTAGCGTTGGAAGGGGTACACCATCTATTAGTCCCGTATTGCTAATGGACGATGGTGTGTGTGTTGGGGGGGGGGGGGGGGGGGGTTCTCCCAATAAATATGGACCACACCCCTCCCGGAAAAGGCACGACTTTCAAGAGCGACCGCGCCGCCAACGCTCTCTCCTCGTCGCACTCGCGGACCTAGCGGTCCGGCGTGCGACGCTTCCTTCTCCGTACGTGTGGATACCTCGGAGGCGCCGCATCCGGAACACTTGGATCGGACGAGCCACACGTGCAAGTCAAGAAGGATGTGAGCAAGCGCACGCTGCTACCCTCGACGCGTTCGTCTACATCGAGACGGTTCCGCCGCATCCGCGCGTCTAGTGGTAATCCCGTGATCTCTCGACAGCATCGGTTCTGTTTTGCGGGGAAAATTTTTTATTTTGCGCTAGCGTAGCCACCCCATATCCCTTCAGCTGCACACCCCGCTCAAGTAACTGCGGTGCCATCCCACGGCGTGGAGAGAGTCGTGTGCCCGTGATGAACGAAAAGACCGAGTGTTTTGCGCCAACAACATGGGTAAGTTGAGTTCCTAGTTATTTGCCATAAACTGAAACCAAAGACTAACATGACTTAACCAACACCACATACATTACAATATTAATGAGAAATTAATCTTACCTGTGGTTGCTTGAAATTATTTTGCCAACCTTTGTTCTGTTGCTCAAAAAATTTAGAAATTGTATTAGTAGCAGTAAAATCATCACTACATTTTATAGATTAGAAGTACTTTGCTTACTCGAAGCTTGCAATGCATATTCGTTGCAAACTTGCATTGCAACACATATTTGCAGTGAGCTTTCATCGAAATATGATGTTCCAGTAAGCTCTGACTCAAAGATCATGAGGGCTCAAGATCATAGTCTCGCAGACACAACAATCATCAGTGCTAGGCTGTCAAGGATGACTTGTGCGGCAGGAAACTCAAGTCTGCTTACGTATGCACTTCATGTGTCTCCAATGCCTCATGCATGTGGCGGACGCTAAAGGACCAAGCATAGAGTCCTACAACAACAAGCAAAATGGAGAGGCAAACTTCCATTTTCCTCGCGTGTACAGTAGCAACATAGCAATGCATTTTTTGCTCTCTCCAACAACAACACGCAGACTGCAGATGCAAATCCACCCCCTCCCCCCGACCTCTGCTGCTGTTCCGCCTCGCTCCTCCGCCGGCCACCGGCTTGGATAGCGAGGGAGGCGACGGGAGGAGCGGCCGGCGGGGCAGGCTCGATCGGCGTCCGCGGCTAGCGTGCGGCGGAAGAGAGGGGCGGCGGGAGGAGCCGGGAACACCCGGCGGGGGAAGCTCGATCCGCGTCCGCCGGCAAGCGCGCGGTCAAGAGGGAGGCGACGAGAGGAGCGGATGGCGGGGGGATTCGCGACGCCGCTCCGCCTGCTCCCTCTCCCTCTCGATAAGGGGGGCGACTCTCGATAGACTTAGGATCTACTAGGTGCGGATCTAGCCGGGTAAAACCTTTCCCTGTGTGTGTATACGATAGGTGTGATGCATGAACGAGAGAGTGAGGAGAGGGGGAGAGGGGTGTACCGTCTCCCGGCGGGGGCGCTACCGAACCGCTTGCCATGTAGTAGATGCGCGCGAGGGCGGTGACAAGAAGCCCCTTCGCACTAGGGCAGCGATGGTCGAGGGAGTGGCGGCGGCGGCGGTGCTTCCCGTCACTCTGCGCGTCCCCGTAGATCGGCTAGGGATTGTAGGTGGGGTGAGTGGTCGGCGGCGAACCTCGTACCTCGAGCCGGTGGCCCCCACCTCCTTTATATAGCGCACCGTGATAGGGGCCCGCCAACCAATCTAGGGTTGGGCGCCTCCGATCGGGCGTGAGACTAAGGGGCCCAGTGGGCCGTTGGGCCCACTGATGAGATCATTCTAACATTCTCCCCCTTGATCTCATCACATACTTTTAACTTTAACTTTTCCACTTTATTCGTTCCATCACAGATAGGTACATAGAGCATGCTTCATCGTCACGGCTCGATTGCCGATAGACTCAAACAGCCACAACATACTTCTCCGTTCTGGAATAAATTCTATTTACTTTGGGCCACTTCATAATCCAGGATTTATAGGCTTTCCCTTAACCCCATGCCGGCTAAGTGTTTACGGAACACAATGGGTGGTAAGCCTTTCGTGAGTGGATCCGCAACCATATCCTTTGTCCCTATATGCTCGAGACTTATGGTTTTATCCCGGATTCTATCCTTCACAACATAAAACTTTACCTCAATAGGTTTGGAAGCATTACTCGACTTGTTGTTGTGAGCATAGTATCTTCTTTGGTGATTGTCGCGGTACATCTTTAGTGGTTTATGAATACAATCTACCACTCTCAAGTCGGGTACAAATTTCTTTAACCATATCACCCGTCCAATAGTATCATGACATGTTATAAACTGCGTGCATCGTGGATGATGCAACTAACTTTTGTTTGGAGCTTCTCCACGAAATAGCTCCCCCTGCGAGAGTGAACAAATATCCAGACGTGGATTTTCTTCCATCTTTATCTCCCGCATAGTCAGCATCTGAATACCCCTTTATCTCTAGGCAGTCAGAGCTTCTGTATGTTAGCATGTAATGCTTTGTGCCTTGCACATAGCGCATTGCTTTTTTTGCCATCTTCCAGTGCTCTATGCCTGGATTATCTTGATATCTACCGAGTACTCCGGTGATAAACGCTAAATCAGGGCGAGTGCACACTTGTGCATACTGTAAGCTTCCAACGAACTGAAGCATACGGTACCGCTTTCATTTGATCGCACTCATATTGATTCCTGGGACATTGGAATTCTCCAAAACTATCGCCCTTTACTATAGGAGCAGGTGTTGCTTTACTCGTATGCATATTGTACTTCTTTAGAACCTTTTACGAAAATGCCTTTTGAGATAATCCTAAAACCCCATTCTTTCTATCTCGATGAATTTCTATGCCCAAAACATAAGAGGCTTCACCAAGATCTTTCATATCGAAATTCGAGGACAAAAACATCTTTGTTTCTCGTAGCATGTTGACATCATTGCTAGCAAGCAAAATATCATCCGCATACAAGATTAGGAAAACATATTTCCCACTTTTAAACTTTGCATAAACGTAGTTGTCCTTTATATTCGGTTCAAACCCAAATCTTTTAATTGTATCATCAAACTTTAGATTCCACTGTCTGGATGCTTGCTTTAATCCATAAATGGATTTCTTTAAGCGACATACCATATGTTCTTTTCTGTTTACAACAAAACCTTTCGGTTGTTTCATGTAAACGTCTTCTTCCAAATCTCTATTTAGAAAAGCTTTCTTTACATCCATCTAATGCAACTCTAAATTAAAATGTGCCACTAATGCCATAATTATTCCGAAGGAATCTTTACACGAGACTGGAGAAAATGTCTTGTTGTAATCTACTCCTTCTATCCGTGTATAGCCTTTAGCCACGAGTCGTGCCTTATACTTTTCTATATTCCCTCCGGAGTCACGTTTAATCTTATAGACCCATTTACGACCCTCTTGTTTTGGCTCCTTTAGGAATTTCTACCAAGTCCCACACATCATTGGAACTCATCGATTTCATCTCATCCTCCATGGCCTCCAACCATTTCGATGAGTGAGCACTTCTCATGGCCTCTTCATATGAAACGGGATCACCCTCCATATGAGCCATTTACGTATTATAAACTTTATAATCATCGGGAATAGCCGATCTTTTAACTCTTTGAGACCTCCGAGGGGCCTCTCTTGTCGGCACATCTTGTGCCTCATCATCTGTTGGCACATCATCGACGGTGGGCTCGCTGTGTCTCATCCTCATGTGTAACGAGTGGATTCAATCGGATCTGAAGGACGGGTTCCGGATCTTCACCCATTGTTACCACGGGCGGAGTTACAACGGTGCTTGCACCACAACCTCGGGGGTTGTCGGCGCGGTACAACGGGTAGTGAAAAATATGGCTCTGAATCATCGGATTGGGTGCACACACCCTCTTCTCCTCAAGATCAACTTTCCGAACTACCGTGCTCCCCACGATCATTTCATCTTCTAGAAAGATAGCATGTCTCGTTTCTACAAACTTTGTATATCCGTCCGGACAAGTAGAAACGAAACCCTTTTGACTTTTCGGGATACCCAATGAAGAAACGACTAAGCGTTTTGGGATCCAACTTTCTATGTTTGGGTTAAACACTTTGGCCTCAGCCGGACTCCCCCACACACGCAAATGGTGTAGAGAGGGTACTCTTCCCGTCCACAGCTCGTACGGTGTTTTCGGCACTGACTTGCTTGGTACTCTATTGAGAATGTGAATAGCGGTTTTCAACGCCTCCATCCACAAACTCAATGGCAAGGTGGAGTAACTCATCATGCTGCGCACCATATCCATCAGTGTACGGTTACGCCTTTCAGCTACTCCATTTTGCTGAGGCTCGCCCGGCATCGAATACTGGGCTACTATGCCATTTTCCTGTAGGAACTTTGCAAAAGGTCCAGGAACTTGGCCAAATGGGGTGTGACGACCATAGTACTCCCCTCCACGGTCGGATCTTACTATTTTAATTCTTTTATCAAGTTGATTTTCAACTTCACTTTGAATATCTTAAATTTATCCGTGCTTCCGATCTTTCTTTAATTGGATAAATATAACCATAACGGGAGTAATCATCTCTGAATGTTATTAACGAGTCATAGCCATCCATACTTTTCACGGAAACGGTCCACAAATATCGGTGTGAACTATCTCTAGAGTTCCCGTGCTTCGCTTAGCGCCTTTTTTAATTTGCTTTACATACTTTCCTTTGACGCAATCTACGCATTGCTCTAAGTCGAGAACTTTAGTGGAGGAAGAATATCATTTTTAACGAGGCTCTCTATTCTCCCCCTCGAAATGTGGCCTAGACGATAGTGCCACAATTTCGACGACGTATCATGAGTTCTCTTTCTTTTCTTTTGTACATTATCCGACTCGGAATCATTTGCAACATGAACATTCACATCACACACGGAATTAACTTTTTCACGCAAGGATAATAAATAAAGCTCATCATGAAGGTAAGCGGTACTAACATAAGCATTATTACACCAAATGGCACAACGGCCATGTCCAAAATGACATTCAAAACCATCTTTGTCCAAACGTGAAATACTAATCAAATTTACGTTTAACGAAGGAACATAAAGAACATCTCTAAGCAAAAGTATAAAACTATCAACTAGCTCCAAAGAGACATCGCCAACAGACTTCAACTTCCGCTTGAACTCCATTTGCAACTTCAATAGAACTTTCTTTTCTTTCCGTGCTTCGGTCGAACCGAATCCCCGTAAAGAATTTGCAACATGAACCGTTGCACCCGAGTCAATCCACCAAGTAGATTTTGGAAACTATGTATACAAGGATCATTTACAAAAGACACTATATTATTACCTTTAGCGACCATGATCGACTTCAACCATTCGGGACACTTGTTTCTTGTAGTGCCCCCTTTTCTTGCAGTAGAGACACTGATCCTTGTCCACTGGAAGAACATTCTTCTCCTTTTGATGCTGATGCGGCATGTTACCTTTACCATGTGGCTTTGAAGAAGAAGCCCCTGGATGGAAGTTCTTTTTCTTAGCAAAGTTCAAAGAACCACCACTTTGAGCCCTTATCCTTTCCTCTTCCTGAACAAGCATGGCTATTGTCTTTTCCAGATCCCACTGCTCTGGATGTATGTTGTAGTTGGTAACAAAGGTGTCAAACTCCTTTGGCAGGGAAGCCATAACCAAGTGAACAAGGAGCTTGGGCCTAATCTCAAGTTCCTTATCCAATGTCTTTAGCTTACATGCCCGGTTGCTCATCTTGAGGATGTGCTCTCTCACACATTTTCCATTACCGGTGTACTTTTCATTCACCAACTGTCTAAGCATCATGGTGGCATATGTCTTTGAAGAGCCAGAAAACTGACTCTTTATCTCGTCAAGTAACTGCGCAGCGGAGGTACAACCATCAATCGAGCTCAAAAGAGAAGGCTCAATCGTGTTCTCTATGAAAGCCATGCACTTTTTGTTTGCCGTGACCCACTTCCCCTTAGAAATGGACCATGACAACTCTAAGGGAGCATAGTCCCTCTCTTTCTTTGTCCATGCCTCATCATTATCAGTTGTCTCTCTCACTGGCTTTTTTGGCTGCTCTGGCAGTGGCTCCTTCAGCACCCAGTCAAGATCAGCACACACAAAAGCCAGATGCACTTTCCTGCTCCATTCCTTGTGATTTTCAGCATTGAGGATCGGGACTTTGTCGATGAAACTCATCAAGTTGCACCCTCCTGAAAACCACAATAAGTGAGATCCATAACAACAATTGCATGCATTAATCCAACGTTGGTCAAAATTAAAACATACAACTGTTTATGCAATTAAATCTATATCACCGTTGGGCAGAAAATAGAAATAAATGCACAAAAAACATCCATTTAATCATGATAGTGTTATTAACAACGTTGGTCAGTGAATAACAGCACCATAATTAACAAAAAAATACTTTAACATGCTCTTTAAATTTAATTTTCCCGTTGGTTCCAATTAAATTTAAAAAATAAGCATCACTTTAAACAATTCACAGCGGAAAACATGAATAAAATTCATGAAACTTTTCTGTTCAGAAGCAATATATCTGTTAAAATTCACTTTTCTCTCTAAACAAATTATCCCGTTGGTTCAAATTTGAATAGATATCAAATACATACGAAAATACAAATAATTGCTTCTGAAAAAATGTCAAAATAAAATGACAGGCGTTACTGTTCACAACTTCACTTTCAGCCCGCAGCCAAAAAATTGGCCCACGGCCTCCTTTTCCACCCCGCCTGGGCTCGCGGCTCGACAACCGACGGGCAGGCCGCCGAAGCGCCCGCGCGCGCGCCGCCCGCTGGTCCGAAAGCCGGCCCAACGCCCGCCGGAGGCCGCTCCCATCCTCGGCCGTCCGATCCGCGCGGGGGAGGATCCGACGGCGCTCCTTGCTTTTCGGTGGTATAAATACCCCTTGCGGGCTGCGGCACCCTCAAAACCCTAGTCATTTTCTTTTCTTCTCTCTTGTCCCGCAAGACACCAACCCTAGTCATTTTCTTTTCTTCTCTCGCCGGCGACGGCGACGGAGCGCCGCCCGCCCCGGGCGCCGGTGGCACCCATCTCTTCTTCTCCTCTGTTCTTTCTCTTCCTCCCCTTCTTTTCCCTAGCCCACAAGAACAAACCGAGAGCACCGGAACCGGGGATGTGCCGCCCATGGCGGCCGGAGAAGACGGCGGCGGCACCGCCGCGGGCCCTCTCGCCGGTGAGCGCGTTCCCCACGCGGGAGAGCGCGCCACCGTCGAGGGGATGCACGGCGGTGCCCTCGGGCCCAAGCCCACATGGCGGTGAGGCCCCGACGAGCCTCGGCTCGCCACTGTCCGCGCGGTGCGCGCCCAAAGCGGCACCGGCGGCGGTAGAGACGGTGAGGTAGGGGTCCAACGGATCCCCTTCCGCGTCCTTTGCATCTTTAGATCTAGGGTTAGGGTTACTGATTTGCTTTTGACTCTTCGATTCGAAATCGAGTTCTTTTTCTTTTCATCTACCCGAGGCTAGATCTACAACCTAACCGAAGCTGCGGTACCATTGATAGACTTAGGATCTACTAGGTGCGGATCTAGCCGGGTAAAACCTTTCCCCGTGTGTATACGATAGGTGTGATGCATGAACATAGAGAGAGGAGAGGGGAGAGGGGTGTACCGTCTCCCGGCGGGGGGCGCTGCCGGGAACCGCTTGCCATGTAGTAGATCCGCGCGAGGGCGGCGACGCGAAGCCCCTTCTACACTAGGGCAGCGATGGTCGAGGGAGTGGCGGCGGCGGCCGCGCTTCCCGTCACTCCTCGCGCGTCCCCGCATCGGCTAGGGATTGTAGGTGGGGTGAGTGGCGGCGGCGGCGAACCTCGTACCTCGAGCCGGTGGCCCCCACCTCCTTTATATAGCGCGGTGTGACGGGGCCCGCCAACCAATCTAGGGTTGGGCGCCCCCGATCGAGTGCGCGAGACTAAGGGGCCTAGTGGGCCATTGGGCCCACCGATGAGATCATTCTAACAACTCCGTCCCCCTCCCGGCGCGGCGGCGGATCCCCCGCTCGCGCGTGCGTGCCCGCCGGGCTCGTGGCGCTCCGAGGTGGGGCAGGCTCCGTCGCGATGGAGGAGCGGATCCGGGCGACTCTCCCTCCCCTCCGGCAGCCCTCCTTCCTCCTCTTCGACGGCGACAACGAGGTGCTTCCGCAGCTCCATCTCGTGCACGCCACGGCGCCGGCCTCCTGCTCCGCATGTCCTCGCACCCGGATGGAGCTCCCTGTCGGCGACCGCTCCTCCTCCCCACTCGTCGCCTTCCTCCTCGTGGCGGGAGCATCGCCAGCAGCGGTCACTACAGATTTGCATTCAAGGATAGAGGGCATGTATTTGTGCTTCTCCTCTCTGCTCGGAGGCAAAATGCATGCCTCTTTGGCAAACGCTGTTGGGGAGAAGATTCGTGACGCACAGTGCCGAATGGAGATGCAATAATGCAAATGCATTGTCTGTTGGACTCAGCCAAAGTGGCCAGTTCTTCTGCCAGTGCCAGTCCATTTCCTGGAGCTTACCGCCACTGAGAAATAAACAAGCACTATGCAGTAGAAATGAATTTTCTTCTACTCTACTCTGCTTTGCTTTCGAAATGCAGAGTAATCAGGTTACCTTCATGCTGATGAACTGAGTATATAGTACATGAGAAATCTTTCTTCACACGAATCGACATTCTTGTCCGGACTAGTTCTAAATATCGATGCGACAATGGCACATCCACTGCCTGTGGTGCTCTTGGCCGTCTTCTGCTGGATAACGAGGATGGAGTACTTGGACACGAAACCTGCAGGGGCGAGCATATGTATCCAATGCCGGCAGCCGCACTTCAGGTGTGTGTAGCTGGGTAGTACTGCGGTGCGTCTTCCGTTAACTTTCTGACAAACTCATGTATACTCGATAAAGGAAATACATCTGATCCCCAGCTACGAACTTGATGAACGCATAGAATTTGGTACTGGTGTAGAACCAACTTAACAACCCGTTCTTATAGAAAAGTATCAGTAACAAAATACTTGGGTCAACTATAGACATTAACGGTGTGTAGCATCAGTGACACCTATTGTTTTCCGGTACAAACTCTGGGTAACCATGTGTGCTTTTGCATGCACTTCAAGTTTCTCTCTGTCTTCTTGTATATGATCCTAGCGTCCAACATGAAGTGAAATACCAATATGGATCGTAGCATTACAGCCGAGCCCCTTGCGACAGACTAATTCCTGATGCATACCAATTCCGAATGGGAGAAGATTTTGCTTTTAATTACCCCTCATTCGCACGCAGCATGTTTGTGACATTTATTTGGTGGCTCTATGTCCTTGCAAACCAGTACATGGCATTGGTTGCAAAAAACTAACAGTAAATATATATACTGCATGCCATTGATGCACTGCAGTCATTCCAACAAATACATTTAGTGCAACTTTATTTTCAACCTATTTTTAAAATGTAATCTATTCATGTGTACATTATAATCACTACTGGATTCGGCCCTTCGCCGAGAGGGAGCTTACTCTAGCTGAAGGGGTCTTTCCTCACGGTGAATCCTTCCCCGAGAGGAAGCTCTCGGTGAAGGCCTCACGGCGCCGCTCCGCCGGTGAAGAGCTCTTCGCCGAGAGCATGTGGGGCCCCTCTCGGCGGACATGTGCCGAGAGGCCCACCCACCACCAACGCCGCCGGCCGCCGACACCACCACACACGCCGACGCCACCACGTACGCCGCCACCTCCGCGGCCGCCACCACCGCCGGAGGCCACCGGCGGCGGCACGGAGAGAGGTGGCACCGGCCGGCCAACCACCATGGAGCGGGGAGGTCGCCACCACCACCACCGTAGGCGGCCACAACCACCACTAGAGGCCGCCACCAAAACGTGGGAGACCGCCGTTGCCTCCGCCGCACAAGAGAGAACATGATAGAGAAACAAGAGAGAGAGAGAAACGAGAGATAGAGGGAGCCTCCCGTGTAGCGCCGCCGCCATCGCCGTAGGTCTCGCCGGCCGCCGTCGACCGCGAGTTGCGCCGCCGCCGCACCTCACCCCGCCGCCGTTCCTCACCGCCGGTGAGGGGCGAGCGGAGGGGGAGGGGAGGGGAGGCGAGAGATGGGGGACGGTGGCCCGGCCGGCGGCCGCTATCGGTGAGGGGGAGGTGTCTCTTCCGCCGTCGGGAGGGGAGGAAGAAGGGGTGGCGCATCGAGGGAGGAGGAAGGGGCGGCGGATCCGGGAGGAAAGGGCGGTGGGAGACTAGGGTTGGAGTGGGGGGCGCCGATTTTATATGGAGAAAAATCGACGGTGGCCGTCGATCTTGAGATCGACGACTCACGGTGACCCGCGGATACATGGGCCGACATTTGGCCAAGGTGGGAGAGGCGCATGGGCTGATTCGGCGGCCTGTTTGTCGGTTTGTGAGATTTGAGCCCAACATGAAATCTTCGCCGAGAGGAATATACTTGGCCAAGAATATTTACATGTGAAATTTAATCTAAAAATAGAAAAGATGTGTGAAATTTTTTCAACACTTAACGTGACACTAGATATGTTGTGTATTGCTTATAAAAAAGTTGTTGTGGTCAAACTCATATTTAAATTTATCTAATGTACCAAACCTAGTGACATTAGTTCAAATTCCCTGAAACTTCTCGTGCGATGTTCCGATTTCTAAACAGCGTATGTGTCAAAGTGCTCAAAATGTCCTCAACTTTTTACCACCATCTCGACATAAGATATAATGAGCGCTCGACAAATTTTGTGATTTTCAAACTTCATTTGAATTTTATACAATTTTAAAACCTTTCTGCGACACGATCTTCATCATGATCAGAGAACAAAATGTTTGAATTTAGTTTAATTTCGTGTACATGGTCTCAACAATGTCCGATGAACATGAATCACATTTTTCTAACAACTTTACCTATGATTTCATGCACTTGCAGTTCATATCGACTTTGTCTTCGAAAAAATTACCTAGAATGAAATAAAAATTACAAATATAGCAAACGAGAGATAAAATTGTTTCAAATTTGAACATATCCTTTGTATAAGTGCATGTTGATGATAGAAAAAGTGTGAAGGTGAAAAGGTGATTTTTAAAAAGTTTTTTCTTGGCTCTCGGCGAAGAATTAATTCACCGAGAGTTTTTGTCTTCGACGAGAATTTTTTTTTACTCTCGGTGAAGAGTTCTTCGCCGAGAGCCCGAGGGGAGGCTCTCGCCAAAGATTTTTGCGCTCGGCGAAGGCCCCGTTTCCCGTAGTGAATGAAAATGGAGCCGCGACATCGTAGCTTGAAAGAAAATTTAGGCGGTATCTATTGCAATTGGGCTTGCTGAATTACCCACACCGCAACCTTAATATATAAGGGCATGTACAACACGCGTCCTCTCTCCGTCTATGTGCTTGATTTTTTTTCGAAAGCCCCCCGCTCGCCCGAACGGACGACCGTGCCGTCCCTTCACGAGAGGACGACGGGGGCGTGTCATCCAAAGCGAAATCGACGATGCTAGCACCGTTGTATGCCGCGCCTTGTCGATCCGCCGGTGATGGCGGGATTTGCTGCGGCCAAGCCATCCACGCGGGAGGCCGGAGCCCGAAATCTTCGGTGCGCGCCATTTTCCCCCTCATATAGTCCCCATCTCCAATTCATACCCAACAACCCTAGGAGGTGTTGAATCCCCGAGGTTCCAATCAATCTGCGGTGATGCGCACGTGGCCGCAGAGAGGGAGCGGCGGTGGGAAATTGTGAGGACCATGTGTGGTTCGAGGACCGGTGGATGGTCGCTTCCTTGTGTGATGAGTGATTGACAACGTTGTGTGGACCGATTCTTGGCTAAGTATTGTAGGTGCGAGGTTGCGGCTTGACCGGTGTTGGTGCGGGTGAAGAACAAGCGCGAAAGGTCGTCCCCGGTGAGGCCTCCGGGTGTGGAGAAGACAAGTAGGCTTCGTTTGAGGGACCCGGTGGCCGGTGGGGTCAAGTGCGAGCCGCATGGTGGCATGAACTGCAAGATGAAGTCATGGATGGTTTCTTGGTTGAGCCTCGAAACCAAGGTCGATCCGGGACTACGTGGGAGCCGAGTCATGAGTGGAGATTGGCGGAGGCTACACCAAGTTCGCGGGGTTTCCGGTGGTTCACCAGAAAACCAATGGGTTCCTTGGTTGATCCACAAAGCCAAGACCGAAGAACCGAAGACGGAGCTGCGGCGGCGCAAGCCGCCAAACCGGTCGACCGGTGGGGACCGGTCGACCGGTGAGGAGCACCGGTCGACCGATGTGCGACAACGTAGTCGGAATCTACGAAGCGGAGGACACGCGTCGAGATCGCATGGCTTGCGCCGAGGCTACGCGGGGTGCGGTCGCCGGCATCCGTCCGATGGTGAAGACATCAAGAATTCCAAATCCGCCCTTGAGGGGCTTGCATCCCTAGTTAGTAGAGAAGGGCATTTTAGACATTCGGTTGCCTCCATATAACCCAAGAGGTGAGAGGATGGCAGCCAACTCTTGGAACCCTAGCTCATTTGTTTTTCCATTTTTGTTCTCCATTTTCCTTAGGATTTTAGAGGACTAGCTTGAGAGATTCATGTGAGATCTAGAGAGAGGAATGGATGTTTGGGTGGCAAGCTAGACCATGTACGAACCTTTCATGGCATGTATAGATGGTTCGGCGTTGTTCATCTTGGTGGTTTTCTCCTCTCTTTTGTGTTGATTTTCGGAGCTCTTTGTTGCCGGTGTTTTGAGGACGATTTCTTGGGGCTTTTGGTGGGTGTCACGTATGAGGTTCTTGTGCCTCTTTGGCTGGTGACTTTGCCCACAAATCCCCTTTGAATCGGACTCGATTTGGTGGTTTCTCGAGTTGGGCGAGTTCTTGACCTAGAGAAGCGATTTCTTCGATTCCTATTGATTGTGAGCGTTTCGGGTCGATTCCTTTGAGGTAGAGGTTGCCCAGGAGGTAACCCAGCTATTCCCGAAGTTTTGCTGCAATCCGTGGAGTGATTCGGGAGATCGGGCGCGAGGAAGTTGAGGTTTGACCCGCGGGTTCGTTTTACGGAAGGGGCGGTCTAACCGCCCGCGGGGGGCGGTCTAACCTCCCCGGGTGTTTCCGGGTCAAAGTTTTGTTTCGCCGGGTTTTCCTCTCGTGAGTTTGTTCACCTTGATCGGAGGAGTGTGCGGGTGAAATTTGGGGTCGTTCTCGTGCCGGTTGCTAGGTGTTTTTGGTTGGAGTTCGTTGCTTTGGGTACGGGAGGTTAGACCGCCCCCGGTTGCCGGTCTAACCGCCCCTAGGCCCCCGGGTGGAGTTTTGGTTTTCGCCAAGATTTTCCGGTAGCTAGCATGGTCTTGACCGGAGATCTTTGTTGGTGAAACCGGGGTGAAGTTTGGTGCTCGGAAGAGGCGTTTCGGAGGATTTCTTGGTTACCGGTGGAGGCGGTCTAACCGCCCCCTATACCGGTCTAACCGCCCCCCCTCCGGTTAGCCGGCTTTCGAGTTGTTTCCGTTGTTGTTGCTGCATGTGAGTTGTGGTTCTTTGCGAGTTTGTTCCTAGGACCGGTAGCACTCCGGTGGCTACGTGGTTTTGGCAAACGGAAGGTAGAAGTGTTGAGCGTGTGATTTCGGGGGTTCGACCGACCTAGTTCGTCTTGTCGGAGTTTCAATCTCCCTCGAGAAGGAATTTTATCGGCTCCCATTCACTCCCCCCTCCTCTCGGTCGCCTATTCGGTCCTTCAAGTGGTACCGAGCCGGTTCGGGTCTTTGTTGACTCTAACCAGTCTAAGATCCAAGGATGGCGTACCAGGAACGGGGTTCGGGTCCTCCATACTTCGATGGCAAGAACTACCAGATGTGGAGCAAGCGGATGGGTGCGTTTCTCCGCGGAAAGGGTCAGATCCTTTGGGATGTCACGGTGGACACATGCTATGTCCAGTGGTTGATTTCCTCGCTCCGGGATCGAGGGACGGCTTCGACACCAACAATAAGGCGGTTGACTACTTGTTTCGTGCTTTGTGTCGGCCTCGGTTCGATCGGGTGCACACCGAGCACTTGGCTTGTAGGATTTGGGCGGTGTTGAAGGAGGCTCATGTTGGGAACGCCCGGAGTTCGAGCACGGATGTATGCCACCTACGGAGAGAGTACGAGAACTTCACTCATCTCCCCGGTGAGTCCATCGATGCCTTGTTTCAGAGGTTCACGGTGGTTGTGAACAACATGAGTGCCAATGTGGACGTGCTCCCGTACGATGATCATGATAGAGCGGTCAAGCTCTTACACTCTTTGGATCGTACGATATGGGGCGGAAAGTTCGAGGCCATTGTGGAGTCGGAGAAGTATGACACTCGACCATGAACGAGCCGTTCTCAAAGCTCAAGTCGGGCCGAGGTGGATAGGGGCATGATCGCCAAGCTCGAGGGACCGACCGATCCCCATAGTCTTGCCCTCATTGGTGGTTCCAAAGGAAAGGCTAACTCTAACCCATCCACCATGATGTTCTCCTTTTCTTCTTTGATGTCTATGCCGGATGAGGAGTTTGATGACCTTGGAGAGGACGAGCCGGTGCTCTCGACGAGGCGGTTCGAGAGGCCGCACGAGAACCGCATGAGCATGAGGAGGAACACGAGAACATGCTTCCGGTGCGGCAAGCCGGGATACTTCGTCGCCGGCCGCCGGAGAAGGCCGAGAACAAGGACGGCTACAAGCACAAGCCGAGGATGGACGGCAAGTACCATTCGAGGCGCGACCACAAGAGCAAGCACAAGAACAAGTACAAGGACGAGCGACGATCGAGGAAGAAGGGGAGCCGAGGCAAGGCCCGAGCGATGGTGGGAGCGAGCGACGTCGACTTTAGTTCCACGTACTCCACCTCGAGCTCGAGCGAGAAGTGAAGACGAAGGTGATCGTCTCAAGAATAAGAAGTCGTCCAAGAACACGAGCGGTCGAGCCGCTTCGCGAGAGACGGCCTCCGCACCATGGCGGCGAGCTCCGGCGGCAAGAAGAGCACACGGAGCGACTCGGACTGCGAGTCCGACGACGAGGTGCGTGATGAACTTCCCTTCTTGCGCCGGGAGAATGAGAGGCTTGGCTCTTTGCTTGATAACCGTGATGACATGCTTAGAGAGGCCAAGAAAATTAGAAAAGAGCTTAGGGCATCACTCGAGGATGCTAGGACTAGAGTGGCCGAGCTAGAGACACGAGGTGCTTGATAGCAAGCTTGAGATTGATTCCCTTAAGGCTAGCCTGTTGTTTCGGATGAGAATGATTGTCTTGATTGCTCCATATTCCTTGCCGATCTTGCTTTGTTTAAGGAGAAGCATGCCTCCAAGTGTGAGGAACTAGATGTGCTTAGGGTTGAAGTGGGCGAGCTTAAATCTAGACCTGCTTTGCTAGGTGCTAGCACTTCTTGCCCCGTTTTGCATGCTAAATTTGATGAGATGCATGCTTACACTAGTTCACTTGAGGCTAAATTGAAGGAACCCATGCCTACATCATGCTCTACCCGTGAAATGCATGCATTGAGAAATTTGGAACTTGCACATTATGTTGACCGTTTGCGGGATGAGAATGATGATTTGAGGAAGTTGATGGGTTGGTTGTTTGGCCATGAGCCTCGGTTGAGGATGATGATTGAGGTTTTTAAGAGGCGGGATGGTGAGGGACTTGGGGCAAACAAGGTTGGTGAGGGAAGTGGAGAGAATATCCGGAGCCACCAAAAACCCACCACAAAAATGATTTCCCTCCAAAACCCAACCATCTTAGGAACCGACTAGACACAACCCCGGCTCCACCTATATTTGCTACACCCACAAATAATCTCCGAAGGCCTATTAAGTTTGTGAGCACCTCCGGGAAAGTGTTCTTTGGGAAAGTGAGTGAGAAGGCAAGTGAGGAGAAATCGGTGGAGGAGTTGAGTGGAGAGAAACCAAGCGAGCAGCCCCAATCCAAGCCTAAACCTAAGCTTGTGAGGTTCCGTTGTGGCCATTGTGGGAAAGAGGGTCACAAGGATGAGTTTTGCTTCAAGAGGAAGCGGGAAGAGAGGATGGCAAAGGAGTGGGCGAACAAGGATAGGTACAACCCTTCCCATGGTGTACTTAAACCTCATATGCCACTGCCCAGGGGTAAGGCTGTGGTGAGAAGTGTTCCGGCATGGGGAGATGCGAGTTCCCGCAGCCGAGGAGCGATTCGGAGGGGGCGGTCGGACCGAGCCTAGCTAGGCGGTCGGAGGCGACCGCCCGGCCTAGAGGGGGGCGGTTAGACCGGCCCGGCTAGGCGGTTTAACCGCCCCCCCGGAGTGCGGGCGGAGTGGTTTTCGAGGTGCCGAGTCGAGAGGTTTCGGGTCCGGGAGGTGGAGTTGCTTGGTGGTTGGTCCGGAGAGACGGCGGTGGTCGGTTGCTAGGCATTCTCCCCCTCGAGTTCACTACGGGGATGGGAGGAGTCGTAGCTTTGAGAAGGTGAGGAGGGACGTTCCACGGGTTGTCTTCTCGTGGTTTTGGTCCTCCTCCGGGCAATGAGGGGTGGTTTCCTCGGAGTGGTTACCGAGGTGGTGTTCGTGGTGGTAGTTATGGTAGGAAAGATGGCTTGATGTGTGCTAACCCCACTTTCGAGCAAATGGCTCGGCACTGGTTTTCCTCTTTTGGTACTAACCTAGTGCTGAGTCGTTTGTTCGCTCACGTGCTTATTTTTGAATTTCAGGTGGGAGACTTGAAGAACATTTGGTTGATTGACATTGGTTGTTCGAGGCATATGACTGGAGACAGGGGGTGGTTCTCAAGTCTCGTCCGGTGGTGACGAAGAGGTACATCACCTTTGGGACAATGGGCGTGAGCGTGTGCTTTCGGAAGGTGAGATAAAAGTGAGTGACAAGATCACTGCGAGGCATGTTGCTCTTGTTCAATCGGCGGGGTACAATTTGCTTTCGTGTCCCGGTTGTTGGATGAGGGTTTTGAGGTGTTGTTTCGGCCGGGTGGTTCTCGGATTGTGGACTCTCGAGGGGACCTTGTCCGTATGGTCGTTCCCGAGGGTCGGGTGTTTCGTGATGATTTTTCTCGGGCTTCGGGTGTGGAGCGTTGTTTCTTGGCTGGTTCATCGAGTGAGTTGTGGAAGTGACATAGGAAGTTGGGTCACTTGAGCTTTGACCTTTTGTCACGCTTGAGTAAACTCAATTTGGTCCGAGGATTGCCACGGTTGAGGCTTGAGAAAGAGTTGGTTTGTGCTCCGTGTAGGCATGCCAAGATGGTGGCCTCTTCTCACCCGCCTCTCACCGATGTGATGACTGAGCGTCCATGCGAGCTGCTCCATATGGACCTTGTTGGCCCAGCTCGTGTGCGATCTGTGGGTGGGAAGTGGTATGTCCTTGTTGTGGTGGACGACTATTCTCGGTATGCGTGGGTGTTCTTTCTTGAGGATAAGGGGGAGACGTTTGGTTTTGTTCGAGATCTAGTCTTGAGGTTGAGGAACGAGAGGCACGGAGATGCCATACGAGCTATCCGCAGTGATAATGGCTCGGAATTCAGGAACTCTCGTTTTGAAACCTTTTGCCATGACTTGGGTCTTGAGCACCGGTTTTCGAGTCCGTATACGCCTCCCCGAATGGTGTTGTGGAAAGGAAGAACGGGACCTTGTGCGAGATGGCTCGGATGATGCTTGATGAGCATAGGACTCCGAGGAGGTATTGGGGTCGAGGCGGTGAATACCGCGTGCTATGTGTCGAATAGGATATACCTCGAGTGCACAAGAAGAAGACATGCTATGAGTTGGTGCATGGTTGCACACCCAAGGTGAGTCACTTCCATGTCATTGGTTGCAAGTGTTTCATTCGAAGAAAGGCGGTAAGTTGGATAAGTTTGAGGCTAGGTCTATCGATGGCATTTTCTTTGGTTATGCATCTCATTCTAGAGCATATCCGTGCTCAATCTTGAAAGTAACCAAATCGTGGAGACTTGCGAGGTAACCTTCGACGAGACGAGCCACGTAGTCGGCTTGTCTTTGAGTGTGCGGGTGATGATGAGCTTGGCGTGGAGATCTTTCGGGAGGAGGAGCATGAACATGGAGATGATGAAGATGGTGGTGCGGTGCCCCCGCCCGGAACATGTACCCACTACTTCGACTACGATGATGGATGGACCCTCCGCTACACCTACAACGACAAATCAAGAACGAGGTGAAGCCGATGTTGAGGGGGAGGTAGCATCGAGGCGAGAACCTCCCCGGCGAATTCAAGTGGATCACCCGGCTTCGAGGATCATCGGCGACATGAATGAACACACTACACGGTCGAGGGTTCGAAACAACTCCCATTTCGCTCATCTTGCATTTGTCGCTATTTTTGATCCCAAAGACATTGGACACGCACTATCCGATCACAATTGGGTTAATTCGATGCATGAGGAGTTGAAGAACTTTGAGAGGAATCGGTGTGGGAGTTGGTTGACCCTCCCCTAGGGTGTAAGTCGATTGGTACAAAATGGGTGTGGAAAAACAAACGGGGAGAGAAAGGAGAAGTTGTGAGGAACAAGTCGAGGCTTGTTGCTCAGGGGTTCAGTCAGAAGGAGGGGATTGACTACGAGGAGACCTTTGCTCCCGTAGCCCGTTTGGAGGCGATTAGGATCCTTCTAGCCTTTTCCGTGGCTAAAGGGTTCAAGTTGCACCAAATGGATGTGAAGAGTGCTTTTACGAATGGAGTGTTGGAGGAAGAAGTGTATGTGAGGCGACCTCTCGGGGTTTGAGAGTGAGAAGTACCCCCATCGGGTGTACAAGTTGAGGAAGGCGGCGTATGGGCTCGAAGCGAGGCGCCTAGATCTTGGTATGGTAGGTTGAGGGGGTTCTTGTTTGAGAGAGGTTTTGAGATGGGGAAGGTCGATCGAGACCTTGTTTTTGTTGAGGCGGGGGCGAGAGATATCCCGATTGTGCGGGTGTACGTGGATGATATTGTCTTTGGTGGCTCGTCTAACTCTCTTGTTGCAAGGTTTGCGGATGATATGAGCGGGGAGTTTGAGATGAGCATGATGGGCGAGTTGCGGTTCTTCCTCGGGCTACAAATCAAGCAATCAAAGGAAGGAACCTTTGTGCACCGGAGCTAAATACACCAAGGACATTGTGTGGAAGTTCAAGATGGAGGACTCCAAGGCTATGATGACGCCGATGAGTACGACTACGGCTCTTGATGCGGACGAGGAAGGTGAACACGTGGACCGGAAGGAGTACGGAGCATGATCGGGTCACTCCTCTACTTGACGGCGACGAGGCGGGACATACAATTCTCGGTGTGTCCGTGCGCTTGTTTTCAAGCGTCTCCGAGGACTTCGCATCGGCAAGCGGTGAAGCGAATTTTCGGGTACTTGCGTCACACTCCCGACTTCGGCCTTTGGTACTCCGCGTCCTCTTCTCGGCGCTTCATGGTTTTTCGGACGCGGATTTTGCCGGGTGTCGGTTGGATAGGAAGTCCACTTCCGGGACTTGTCGATTTTTGGGTTCCTCTTTGGTGTCTTGGTCTTCCCGCAAGCGGTCGAGTGTTGCTCAATCCACGACCGAAGCCGAGTATGTTGCCGCCGCTAGTTGTTGCTCTCGGCTCCTTTGGATTTCATACACCATGAGTGACTTTGGTGAGGAGTATACCCATGTCCCACTTCAATGTGATAGCACTAGTACCATAAGCGTTGCAAAGAACCCGGTGCTCCATTCCAAAACGAAGCACATAGAAGTGAGGTACCACTTTCGAGAGACAACGTAGAGAAAGGAAAGATAGCTTTGATTCATGTGCCCACACATGACCAACTAGCCGATATTTTCACCAAACCCCTAGATCGAGCAACTTTCACTCGTTTGCGGGGGGAACTTGGTGTGTGTTTGATTTCTCGAGTTGGGTGTGTGGGAGCTCCTTTTTAGCATATGTATAGCTTTCTTTTGTGCATTTCTTGCATTTGGCATTGCATATGTAACCTTGATGTATAGGCATCCTTGTATATTAGATTGCATGCATTTTGTATCATATGCATTGGATAGGAAAAGCTTATCCTATATACATTGTTCACCATGGGTTGCTATATATGTTCTTGTGAGCTTGTTTGGTATGCCATGGTTAGTTTGGCTTAGCTCTTGATGATCTTGATAAATGGTCCATGGTTGATGGCTAAATTTTTGAAAATTGTCACATATATGCTCTCTCATGTGTAAATGCCTTTATATGATCTTGACATGTTGTAGTGGCTTTGCTATGCTTAATTTGTGGTTGGATAGCTAGTTTATTGATCATATGGGGCCAAAGGCTCATTTGCCATCATGAATGTTTAGCCCTCTTGCTTCATCTTGTGGAGGGGCATAAGTTCCTTTTTGTCGCAAAGACATTTCATGTACCATTTATCAATCTGAAAATGAAATGAAAAATGCTTGGAAAATATGCTCCCATGTCATATGTGCTGAAATTAATTTGCTTTGGGTGCTAAACCGTTGCATGATGCCTACCAATGAGAAGTCTCATACATAGAAGTAGGCACATGGCTCGGTGGCTTTGACATGACATGAGGTGCTTTTGGGTGTTTATGATGGTCGTATGATTAGAATGGCTGTCCTAGCATGAAGTTTGAGTGGCTTTGTCATTTTGATATGTTTTGCTCATGTTTAGGTTTTTGCTTATGAGAGAGTAACTTTTCTCAAAATTACTCAAATCCTTTTTAGCCTTGTCCAATGGCTGTGAAACTTGGTGATCATGTAGTTAAGGTCATTACGAACTGTCGAGTATCTAACTTGCTCATTTGGACTTGTGTAGCTCCTTGTGATGAATTTTGTATATTTGAGAAGCTATATGTTGTAAAGTTTCGCATTTTTCCTTGATTCATGCATTGTCAACAAGGGGGAGAAGTTTGTGCATGCTTTGGGCACTGGGAGTGTTTGGAAGGTGTTCCAATTGGTTCGGGCAAATTTTGGGCGGTTTGGTGCGGGGCCGGTCTCTTGGGGCGGTCTAACCGCCACCCGGCGATCGGATCGGCACCGGCGGTCTAACCGCCTCGTACAGGCGGTCTAACCGCCCTGGGCGGTGTGAGCGAGTTTTTGCTCTTTGTTGCATTCTCGCGTTGCATTGCTTTGCATTTGTTCGGGGGAGTGTGCTTTGGCTCGGGGGGAGCTTGCATATGTGCGGGGGGAGCTCTTTGTGGTGTTCGAGCTTTGTTTCGATGGTTTGCGCTCTTTGCTTTAGTTGTGTTTTGTCTCGGATGTGTCGAGCCGTTGCCCTTGCCTAAGGGGTCCGAGACTTGTCTTCTTCAAGTGATCTTGCTTTTTGCCTTTCTTTGGCTTTCGATCGCTTGTTGGAGTTCCTTTTTATTTGTTTCTTTTTCTTTTCCTTTTCTCTTGTGTTACTTCATGTGAGTGTGTTGCCAATGCACTCATCAAGGGGGAGATTGAGGACCATGTGTGGTTCGAGGACCGGTGGATGGTCGCTTCCTTGTGTGATGAGTGATTGACAACGTTGTGTGGACTGATTCTTGGCTAAGTATTGCGGGTGCGGGTTGCGGCTTGACCGGTGTTGGTGCGGGTGAAGAACAAGCGTGAAAGGTCGTCGCGGTGAGGCCTCCGGTGTGTGGAGAAGACAAGTAGACTTCGTTCGAGGGACCCGGTGGCCGGCGGGGTCAAGTGCGGGGCGCATGGTGGCATGAACGGCGAGATGAAGTCATGGACGGTTTCTTGGTTGAGCCTCAAAACCAAGGTCGAGCCGGGACTACGTGGGAGCCGAGTCATGAGTGGAGATTGGCGGAGGCTACACCGACCGCGGGGTTTCCGGTGGTTCACCGTAAAAACCACCGGGTTCCTTGATTGATCCACAAAGCCAAGACCGGAGAACCGAAGACGGAGGCTGCGGCGGCCGGCCGCGGTCGGTCCGACCGGTGGGTCTAACCGGTCCGACCGGTGAGGAGTACCGGTCGACCGGTGTGCGACGACGCGGTCCGAATCTTCGAAGCGGAGGACACGCGTCGGGATCGCATGGCTTGCGTCGAGGCTACGCGAGGTGCGGTCGCCGGCATCCGTCCGATGGTGAAGACATCAAGAATTCCAAATCTGCCCTTGAGGGGCTTGTATCCCTAGTTAGTAGAGAAGGGCGTTTTAGACATTCGGTTGCCTCCATATAACCCAAGAGGTGAGAGGATGGCAGCCAACTCTTGGAACCCTAGCTCATTTGTTTTTCCATTTTCGTTCTCCATTTTCCTTAGGATTTTAGAGGACTAGCTTGAGAGCTTTATGTGAGATCTAGAGAGAGGGATAGATGTTCGGGTGGCAAGCTAGACCATGTACGAACCTTTCATGGCATGTATAGATGGTTCGGCGTTGTTCATCTTGGTGGTTTTCTCCTCTCTTTTGTGTTGATTTTCGGAGCTCTTTGTTGCCGGTGTTTTGAGGACGATTTCTTGGGGTTTTTGGTGGGTGTCACGTATGAGGTTCTTGTGCCTCTTTGGCTGGTGACTTTGCCCACAAATCTCCTTTGAATCGGACTCGATTTGGTGGTTTCTCGAGTTGGGCGAGTTCTTGACCTAGAGAAGCGATTTCTTCGATTCCTCTTGATTGTGAGCGTTTCGGGTCGACTCCTTTGAGGTAGAGGTTGCCCGGGAGGTAACCCGGCTATTCCCGAAGTTTTGCTGCAATCCGTGGAGTGATTCGGGAGATCGGGCGCGAGGAAGTTGAGGTTTGACCCGCGGGTTCCTTTTACGGAAGGGGCGGTCTAACCGCCTGCAGGGGGCGGTCTAACCTCCCCGGGTGTTTCCGGGTCAAAGTTTTGTTTCGCCGGGTTTTCCTCTCGTGAGTTTGTTCACCTTGATCGGAGGAGTGTCCGGGTGAAATTTGGGGTCGTTCTCGTGCCGGTTGCTAGGTGTTTTTGGTTGGAGTTCGTTGCTGGGTACGGGAGGTTAGACCGCCCCCGGTTGCCGGTCTAACCGCCCCTAGGCCCCCGGGTGGAGTTTTGGTTTTCGCCAAGATTTTCCGGTAGCTAGCATGGCCTTGACCGGAGATCTTTGTTGGTGAAACCGGGGTGAAGTTTGGTGCTCGGAAGAGGCGTTTCGGAGGATTTCTTGGTTACAAGGTGGAGGCGGTCTAACCGCCCCCTATACGCGGTCTAACCGCCCCCTCCGGTTAGCCGGCTTTCGAATTGTTTCCGCTGCCGTTGCTGCGTGTGAGTTGTGGTTGCTGGTAGAGTTTGTTCCTAGGACCGGTAGCACTCCGGTGGCTACGTGGTTTTGGCAAACGGAAGGTAGAAGTGCGGAGTGTGTGATTTCGGGGGGTTCGACCGACCTAGTTCGTCTTGTCGGAGTTTCAATCTCCCTCGAGAAGGATTTTTATCGGCTCCCATTCACTCCCCCCTCCCTCTGCGGTCGCCTATTCGGTCCTTCAAATTGGCTCCGGGCAGCCGAGACGCGAGAGAAGATGGTTGCGGCTGCGCGTGAACCGAAGGGGGCGGCCGTGGGAAAGGAGATGGCGGTGGCGGTGGCAAAAAGGACGGCGGCGGGGGCAAAGAACGCAGCGGCAGCAAAGGGAATGGCGTCCGAGCCCTTAGCTTCAGAAGGTACGGCCGGCGTGTTCCAATCCCCCGAGCAATTCATCGGTGCCTCCACCTTCTCCCGGTTTCCTTCGGCGGCCGGCGTTGGTGGTAGTATGAATGGATGTATCTGGACCCAAAGCATTGTTGGCAGTCCAAATGGTCAACCATTGATGCACCATCAAGCTTTTGCTCCATCAACATGGTATTAGTCTCAGTTCCTCTCAATTTTCTCTAATTTTGAGCATATATAGTAATTCTGATGGATAGTAGTTGTGTTTTTTTTGCATAGTCTGAATTTCTGTCAGTACGATTGATGAAGGTTTCTTTGTACAAGCCATATAATTGCCACTTGTGTGTATCTTTTGCTGATGAAATACTACTATGAATTTTCTTATTTGATTACCCTGTAAGCAATATGTGCAAAAGGGTTAAAAAATCCTTTGCTAGTCACAAAACCGTATGTCTATGAATGATGCAGTCAGTGTAGTTTAGTGTATCACAAGGATGACACTATGTAAGAAAACACAATGTGCTTGCTCCCGTGCCTTATTTAGTACAGACATGTGATGGTGACATTTACAAATGTAAAATGTTCAGTCCTAGAGAAAGTTTGATTAACATTCTATAGCAAGTTACCAACATTATCAATTTGGCAGGACTCAAGAACTGTTTGTGCACACCATGCATTGATACAGTTTGCTGCCATTGGTGGTGACATTTTTTTAGAGAAATTAGTAAAAAATCTTTTCAATGGCATTATTGGTAACTTGTGTTTAGAAAAGCAGTAATGAAAATCATTTTCATGCCTATTTTCCAGCTAGTCACAAGATTTCAGATGCCAGCTGCTCATGTAAGAAGCACTAATAAATCACACCTGCAAGGCTATTAGGATTGTCTCAAGACCACTGAATCACCAGACAGTTCTTACCAAACTGAAACCTGAAAATACATAATATCTTTTTAAGTAACTACAAAATGGTAGTGCAAACAGTCTACATGACATCAGTCAATAGGGTGTATTTTTCTTATTCAGCTAGCCTGTCCATTCACATTAACTTGTCCACAGCATTTGGAAACCTATTTAAATCCAATTATGATAAAAAACAAGTGTTGGGATTCGGAGAACTTCGTCTAATTTCAAAATTATAATGAAAAAGTATCTCATAATATATAATCAATACTTTCTACTTGCAAGATAGGAGTACGACATCACAAGAAGATACTACATGGCAAAGGTGATTCCGAATCTAGAATTGCAAACCGTTGGGGAATTCGGGAAAACCCGTCACCCTTGAAACGTTAAGTTTGACAAAGTTCTTGAGACATGTTTTTCGAGGGGCGGGAAACTCACGATTTTCGGAAGCCGGAACCTGTGAAGCCTCGAATTCGCGAATGTGTGAAGTTCGGGAATCTTGATTCGGTGAAGAAATGGGGTCACGGACATGCGGAAGCCCGAACCTCGAGCTAGCGGTGGCGCGAACTTCGGAGGACGGCCGATTCGGGAATCTGTCGAGAACCCGAAGGACCGATACGGCGAACCGAGAGGGGGGGGGAGTGAATGGGAGCCGATAAAAATTCTTCTCGATGGAGATGAGAACTCCAACAAGACGAACGCGGCTTCCAACACACGTCTCCGACTCACTACCCAAGTTGGCCAAGCCCACGTAGCCACCGGAGTGCCACCTGGACCTAGGAACCAACACACACGGCCTTCCGACTCGAGAACGCAGCGGAACAACAAACCCCGAGTCTACGGACCCACACCGGTCGGACCGGTGAGCACCACCGGTCGAGCCGGTCCCTGGCCGGTGAACCCGAGCAACTTCCACTAAGTGGCTCTACACCGGTCCGACCGGTGAGACACACCGATCGGACCGATGGCAGCCCGAAAGCCCCCAAGACACTAAACAGCCAACCGACCACCAAACGGACCCAAACTTGAAACAGCAGCACCACGGGACAACAACGAACTCACCAAGACGTTCACCCGAGCAAAAACCCACAAGGGCTTGCACCGGTCAGACCGGTCAAGAGCACCGGTCAGACCGGTGTGGCACGGGCAGCTCTCGGGATGAACAACGACCCCGCGGGTCAACTCCCCCAAATCCAAAACTCGATCTCCCGAATCGCTCCACGGACTTGAACAAGACTTTGGGGATATCAAGAACACCTCATGAGGAGTCCATAGCCAAGTTTAATCCCACAAAAACTCGTTCAAAAAGGAGGAATCGAAGAAATCCCGCCGAAAGCACCTTCAACCCAAGAACTCAAGAAACCCCCAAAATCGAGCACTTTTACTCATGGATTTGGGAGGGGAATCACAGACCAAAGAACCACGAAGGGTTCCCACAAATTTCCCCCATCAAATCCCCAAGAGAAAAGCCTCGAAACTACCCAAAGAAATCACCGAGAAAGGGCTCCGAAAATCACCATCAAGAACAACCGGGGAAAACACATCCAAACCTTGAGGAACAACGCCGAATCATCTATACATGAAACAAAGGTTCGTACAAGGTCTAGCAAGCCGCCCGATCATCCATCCCTCTCTACAAGATCTCTCCGTGAAGCTCTCTTGCTAGTCCTAGAGAAAACCTAAGGAAAATAGGTGGAAAATAGGAAAACAAATGAGCTAGGGTTCCAAGAGTTGGCTGCCATCCTCTCACCTCTTGGGTTATATAGGCGGCAACCGAATGTCTAAAATGCCCCTCTCTACTAACTAGGGATACAAGCCCCTCAAGGGCGGATTTGGAATTCTTGATGTCTTCACCATCGGACGGATGCCCGGCGACCGCACCTCGCGTAGCCTCGACGCAAGCCATGCGATCCCGACGCGTGTCCTCCGCTTCGAAGATTCCGGACCGCGTCGTCGCACACCGGTCGACCGGTGCTCCTCACCGGTCGGGGACCGGTCCCCACCGGCCGACCGGTCGACCCACCGGTCGGACCGGTCCGGTGCCGCCGCACCTCCGTCTTCGGTTCTCCGGTCTTGGCTTTGTGGATCAACCAAGGAACCCAGTGGTTTTCTGGTGAACCACCGGAAACCCCGCGAACTCGGTGTAGCCTCCGCCAATCTCCACTCATGACTTGGCTCCCACGTAGTCCCGGCTCGACCTTGGTTTTGTGGCTCAACCAAGAAACCGTCCACGACTTCATCTTGCTGTTCATGCCACCATGCGGTCCGCACTTGACCCCGCTGGCCACCGGGTCCCTCGAACGAAGCCTACTTGTCTTCTCCACACCTGGAGGCCTCACCGGCGACGACCTTTCGCGCTTGTTCTTCACCTGCACCAACACGAGTCAAGCCGCAACCTCGCACCCGCAATACTTAGCCAAGAATCGGTCCACACAACGTTGTCAATCACTCATCACACAAGGAAGCGACCATCCACCGGTCCTCGAACCACACATGGTCCTCAATCTCCCCCTTGATGAGTGCATTGACAACACCCACACGAAAGTAACAAGAGAGAAAAGAAAAAGAAAAGAAACGAACAAAAAGAAACTCCAACAAGCGATCGAAAGCCAAACAAAGGCAAAGAGCAAGATCACTTGAAGAAGACAAGTCTCGGACCCCTTAGGCAAGGGCAACGGCTCGACACATCCGAGACAAAGCAAAGCTCAAGCAAAGAGCACAAACCACCGAAACAAAGCTCGAAAACTCTCAAAGAGCTCCCCCTGCACACATGCAAACTCCCCCTGAACCAATGCAACTCCCCCCTGGACAAATGCATGCAAGAAACCACGGAAACAGACAGGTACAACAGCACTTTCAGCTCACACCGGTCGGACCGGTCATCACCACCGATCAGACCGGTGCCTAACATATGTACAGGACCAGCACTCACACCGGTCAGACCGGTGCTCTTCACCGGTCAGACCGGTGTACACCAGAGCCCAGAAATGGCTCGAAACCACTCGAAAACCTTCTAAACGCGTCCAACAAGCCATTTCAAGCTCAAACTTCTCCCCCTTGTTGGCAATGCATGAATCAAGCCAAAAATGCAAAACTTTCAACCTAGAGCTTCTCAAATATACAAAATTCAACAAAGAATGCTACACATGTCCAAATGAGCAAGTTAGGTACTCTACAGCTTCGTATCGATCTCAACTACATGATCACCAAGTTTCACAACCATTGGACGAAGCTAAAAAAGATTTTGGCAATTTTGCGAAAAACTTGCCTCTCATGAGCAAAGTCCTAAACATGATCAAAGCATATCAAAATGGCAAAGCCACACAAACTTCATGCTAGGACAGCTATTCTAACCATAAGACCATCACAAACACCCACAAGCACCTCATGTCATGTCAAAGCTACCGAGCCATGTGCCTACTTCTATTTATGAGACTTGTCATTGGTAGGCATCATGCAACGGTTTAGCACCCAAAGCAAATTAAATTCAGCACATATGACATGGGAGCATATTTTCCAAGCAATTTTCATTTCATTTTCAGATTTGTAGATGGTACATGAAATGTCTTTGCGACAAAAAGGAACTTATGCTCCTCCACAAGATAAATCTAGAGGGCTAAACATTCATGATGGCAAATGAGCCTTTGGCCCCATATGATCAATAAGCTAGCTATCCAACCACAAATTAAGCATAGCAAAGCCACAAAAACATGTCAAGAGCATGTAAAGGCATTTACACCTGAGAGAGCATACATGTGACATTTTCAAAAGCATAGCTATCAACCATGGATTGTTCATCAAGATCATCAAGAGCTAAGCCAAACTAACCGTAGCATACCAAACAAGCTCACAAAGACATATATCTCATTCCATGGTGAACAATGTATATGTGAGAAGCTTTTCCTATCCAATGCATATGATACAAAAAGCATGCAATCTAAGATACAAGGATGCCTATACATCATGTTACATATGCCATGCCAAATGCAAGAAATGCACAAAGAAAAGCTATACATATGCTACAAAAACCGGCTCCTCGAGGGGAGGCAAAACGGGCTCGACACCACCGGCAAAAGAAAGCCCCCACACACCCAACTCAAGAAATCAAACACACACCAAGTTCCCCCCGCAAACGAGTGAAAGTTGCTTGATCTAGGGGTTTGGTGAAAATATCGGCTAGTTGGTCATGTGTGGGTACATGGATCAAGGCTATCTTCCCTTTCTCTACGTTGTCTCTTAGAAAATGATACCTCACTTCTATGTGTTTGGTTTTGGAATGGAGCATTGGGTTCTTTGCAACGCTTATGGCACTGGTGCTATCACATTGAAGTGGGACATGGGTATACTCCTCACCAAAGTCACTCATGGTGTAGGTGATCCAAAGGAGCTGAGAGCAACAACTAGCAGCGGCAACATACTCGGCTTCGATCGTGGATTGAGCAACACTCGATCGCTTACGAGAAGACCAAGACACCAACGAAGAACCCAAAACCGGCAAGTCCCAGAAGTGGACTTCCTATCCAACCGACACCCGGCAAAATCCGCGTCTGAAAAGCCATGAAGCGCCAAAGAAGAGGACGCGGAGTACCAAAGGCCGAAGTCGGGAGTGTGACGCAAGTACCTGAAAATTCTCTTCACCGCTTGCCGATGCGAAGTCCTCGGAGACGCTTGAAAACGAGCGCACAGACACACTGAGAACTGTATGTCCGGCCTCGTCGCCGTCAAGTAGAGGAGTGACCCGATCATGCTCCGTACTCCTTCCGGTCCACGTGTTCACCTTCCTCGTCCGCATCAAGAGCCGTAGTCGTACTCATCGGCGTCGTCATAGCCTTGGAGTCCTCCATCTTGAACTTCCTCACAATGTCCTTGGTGTACTTAGCCCGGTGCACAAATGTTCCTTCCTTTGATTGCTTGATTTGTAGCCCGAGGAAGAACCGCAACTCACCCATCATGCTCATCTCGAACTCCCTCGCTCATATCATCTCGCAAACCTTGCAACAAGAGAGTTAGACGAGCCACCAAAGACAATATCATCCACGTACACCCGCACAATCGGGATATCTCCCGCCCCGCCCTCGGCAAAAACAAGGTCCGATCGACCTTCCCCATCTCAAAACCTCTCTCAAACAAGAACCCCCCTCAACCTCGCCATACCAAGCTCTAGCGCCCGCTTCAACCCATACGGCCGCCTTCCTCAACTTGTACACCCGGTGGGGGTACTTCTCACTCTCAAACCCCGAGGTCGTCTCACATGCACTTCTTCCTCCAACACTCCATTCGGAAAAGCACTCTTCACATCCATTTGATGCAATTTGAACCCTTTAGCCACGAGAAAAGGCTAGAAGGATCCTAATCGCCTCCAAACGGGCTACGGGAGCAAAGGTCTCCTCGTAGTCGATCCCCTCCTTCGACCGAACCCCCGAGCAACAAGTCTCGACTTGTTCCCACAACCTCACCCTTCTCTCCCTCTTTGTTTTTCCACACCCACTTTGTACCAATCGGCTTACACCCCGGGGAGGGTCAACCAACTCCCACACCCGATTCCTCTCAAAGTTCTCCAACTCCTCATGCATCGAGTTAACCCAATTGTGATCGGATAGTGCGTGTCCAATGTCTTTGGGCTCGAAAGAAGCAACAAACGCAGCATGAGCAAAATGGGAATTGTTCCGAACCCTCGACCGTGTAGTGCGTTCATCCATGTCGCCGATGATCCTCGAAGCCGGGTGATCCACTTGAACTCGCCGGGGGAGGTTCTCGCCTCGAAGCTACCTCCCCCTCAACATCGCCTTCTCCTCGTTCTTGGTTTGTCGTCGTAGGTGTAGCAGAGGGTCCATCCATCATCGTAGTCGAAGTAGTGGGTACATGTTCAGCGGGGGGCACCGCACCGCCATCCTCATCATCACCATGTTCATGCTCCTCCTCCCCGAAAGATCTCCTCGCCAAGCTCATCATCACCCGCACACTCAAAGACAAGCCGACTACGTGGCTCGTCTCGTCGAAGGTTACCTCGCAAGTCTCCACGATTTGGTTAGTTTCAAGATTGAGCACACGATATGCTCTAGAATGAGATGCATAACCAAAGAAAATGCCATCGACGGACCTAGCCTCAAACTTATCCAACTTCCCCGCCCTTTTTTAGAATAAAACACTTGCAACCAAAGACATGGAAGTGACTCACTTTGGGTGTGCGACCATGCATCAACTCATAGCATGTCTTCTTCTTGTGCACTCTGAGGTATATTCTGTTCGAAACATAGCACGCGGTATTCACCGCCTCAGCCCAATACCTCCTCGGAGTCCTATGCTCATCAAGCATCGTCCGAGCCATCTCGCACAAGGTCCTGTTCTTCCTTTCCACAACACCATTCCGGGGAGGCGTATACGGACTCGAAAGCCGGTGCTCAAGACCCAAGTCATGACAAAAGGTTTCAAAACGAGAGTTCCTGAATTCCGAGCCATTATCACTGCGGATAGCTCGTATGGCATCTCCGTGCCTCTCGTTCCTCAACCTCAAGACTAGATCTCGAACAAAACCAAACGTCTCCCCCTTTTCCTCAAGAAAGAACACCCACGCATACCGAGAAAAGTCGTCCACCACAACAAGGACATACCACTTCCCACCCGCATCGCACACGAGCCGGGCCAACAAGGTCCATATGGAGCAGCTCGCATGGACGCTCGCTCATCACATCGGTGAGAGGCGGGTGAGAAGAGGCCACCATCTTGGCATGCCTACACGGAGCACAAACCAACTCTTTCTCAAGCCTCAAACGTGGCAATCCTCTCGACCAAATTGAGTTTACTCAAGCGAGACGAAGGTCAAAGCTCAAGTGACCCAACTTCCTATGCCACTTCCACAACTCACTCGAAGAACCACCCAAGAAACAACGCTCAACACCCGAAGACCGAGAGAAATCAAGCACGAAACACCCGACCCTCGGGAACGACCATACAAACAAGGTCCCCTCGAGAGTCCACAATCCGAGAACCACCAAGCCGAAACAACACCTCAAAACCCTCATCCAACAACCGAGACACGAAAGCAAATTGTACCCCGCCGATTGAACAAGAGCAACACGCCTCGCAGTGATCTTGTCACTCACTTTTATCTCACCTTCGAAAGCACACGCCCACACCCATTGTCCCCAAAGGTGATGTACCTCTTCGTCACCACCGGACGAGACTTGAGAACCACCCCCTGTCTCCGGTCATATGCCTCGAACAACCGGAGTCAATCAACCAAATGTTCTTCAAGTCTCCCACCTGAAAATCAAAAATAGGCACGTGAGCGAACAAACGACTCAAGATCGGGGTTAGTACCAAAATAGGAAAACCAAAGTGCCGAGCCATTTGCTCGAAAGTGGGGTTAGCACCAACCAAAGCATCTCTCCTACCAAAACTACCTCCACGAACACCACCACGGTAACCACCCTGAGGGAACCACCCCTCTCTCGCCCGGAGAAGGACCAAAACCACGCAAGAAAGCCCGTGGAACGTCCTTCCTCTCCAACACACCGCCACGACTCCTCCAATCCCCGTATTGAGCACGAGGAGGAGAACGCCTAGCAAACTGACCACCTGCACCCTTTCCAGCCCAACCACCAGAACCACGACCACCAGAAACAACCCTCGCACCTGTACGCGCTCGAAACCCGAACAGCTGTCTGTCCAGGCCTGCACCGGTCTGACCGGTGCCCCACACCGGTCTGACCGGTGTGGCCTGGGCAGCAGCACCACCTGCAGCCTTCTTCTCTCCCCAAGCCCGAACTGTCCGCACAATCGCCTTGCCCCTGGGCATCTGCATACGAGGCTCAAGTACACCATCGGAAGGGTGGTACTTGTCCTTGTTAGCCCACTCCTTCTCCATTCTCTCCTCTCGCTTCCTCTTGAAGCAAAACTCCTCCTTATGGCCATCTCTCCCACAATAGCCACAAAAGAACCTCACAAGCTTAGGCTTTGGCTTGGGATGTGGCTGCTCACTTGGTTTCTCTCCACTCAAACCCTCCACCGGTTTCTCACCACTAGCCTTCTCACTCTCCTTCCCAAAGAACACTTTCCCCGAAGTGCTCACAAACTTGATAGGCTTTTGTAGATCATTTGTGGGTGTAGGAAACACGGGTGGAGCTGGGGTTGTGTCTAGTCGGTTCCTTAGATGGTTAGGTTTTGGTGGGAAATCATTCTTGTGGTGGGTTTTTGGTAGCTCCGGATATTCTCTCCACTTCCCTCACCAACCTTGTTTGCCCCAAGCCCCTCACCATCTTGCCTCTTAAAGGCCTCGATCATCATCCTCAACCGAGGCTCGTGACCGACAACCAACCCATCAACTTCCTCAAATCATCATTCTCATCCCCGCAAACGATCAACATAATGTGCAAGCTCCAAATTTTTCAATGCATGCATTTCACGGTAGAGCAAGATGTAGGCATGGGTTCCTTCAATTTAGCCTCGAGCGAACTAGTGTAAGCATGCATCTCATCAATCTTAGCATGCAAAACAGGGCAAGAAGTGCAAGCACCTAGCAAAGCAGTCTAGACTTAAGCTCGGCCACTTCAACCCTAAGCACATCTAGTTCCTCACACTTGGAGGCATGCTTCTCCTTGAACAAAGCAAGATCAGCAAGGAAAATAGAGCAATCAAGACAATCATTCTCATCGAAACAACGGGGCTAGCCTTAAGCGAATCAATCTCAAGCTTGCTATCAAGCACCCGTGTCTCTAGCTCGACCCACTCTAGTCCTAGCATCCTCGAGTGAAGCCCTAAGCTCTTTCCTCATTTTCTTGGCCTCTCTAAGCATGTCATCACGGTTATCAAGCAAAGAGCCAAGCCTCTCATTCTCCTGGTGCAAGAAGGGAAGCTCATCACGCACCTCGTCGTCGGACTCAGAGTCCGAGTCGCTCCGTGTGCTCTTCTTGCCGCCGGAGCTCAACGCCATGGTGCGAGAGCCGTCTCTCGCGAAGCAGCTCAGCCCGCTCAGGTTCTTGGACGACCTCTTGTTCTTGCGGCGATCTCCCTCGTCGTCGGCCGCCGCTCGAGCTCGAGGTGGAGTACGCGGAACTGGAGTCGACGTCGCTCGCTCCAACAATCGCTCAGGCCTTGCCTCGGCCCTCCTTCTTCCTCGATCGTCGCTCGTCCTTGTACTTGTTCTTGTGCTTGATCTTGTGGTCGCGCCTCGAACGGTACTTGTCGTCGTTCTTCCTCGGCTTGTGCTTGTAGCTGTCCTTGTTCTCGGCCTTCTCCGGGCAGTCGGCGACGAAGTGTCCCGGCTTGCCGCACCGGAAGCAAGTCCTCGTGTTCCTCCTCATGTTCACGCGGTTCTCGTGCGGCCTCTCGAACCGCCTCGTCAACGGCGCCGCTCGTCCTCTCCAAGGTCATCAAACTCCTCATCCGGCATAGACATCGCAGAGGAAAACGAGAACATCCTGGTGGATGGGTTAGAGTTAGTCTTTCCTTTGGAACCACCAACGAGGGCAAGACTATGGGAATCGGCCGGTCCCTTGAGCTTGGCGGTCATGCCCCTATCCACCTCGGCCGACTTGAGCTTCGAGAACGACCTCGTTCACCGTCGCAGTATCATACCGCTCCGACTCGACTATGGCCTCGAACTTTCCGCCCCATATCGTACGATCCAAAGAGTGTAAGAGCTTGACCGCTCTATCATGATCATCGTACGGGAGCACGTCCACATTGGCCCTCATGTTGTTCACCACCACCGTGAACCTCGAAACAAGGCATCGATGGACTCACCGGGGAGATGAGTGAAGTTCTCGTACTCTCTCCGTAGGTCGCATACAACCGTGCTCGAACCCGGGCGTTCCCAACATGAGCCTCCTTCAACACCGCCCAAATCCTACAAGCCAAGTGCTCGGTGTGCACCCTATCGAACTCGGCCGACACAAAGCACGAAACAAGTAGTCGACCGCCTTATTGTTGGCGTCGAATCCGTCCCCTCGACCCCGGAGCAAGGAAATCCATCGGCCGGACATAGCCTCGTGTCCACCGTGACATCCCAAAGCAACCGACCCTTTCCGCGGAGGAACGCACCCATCCGCTTGCTCCACATCCGGTAGTTCTTGCCATCGAAGTGTGGAGGACCCGAACCCCGTTCTCGGTACGCCATCCTTGGATCTTAGACGGTTAGAGTCAACAAAGACCCAAACCGGCTCGATACCACTTGAAGGACCGATACGGCGAACCAGAGAGGGGGGGAGTGAATGGGAGCCGATAAAAATTCTTCTCGATGGAGATGAGAACTCCAACAAGATGAACGCGGCTTCCAACACACGTCTCCGACTCACTACCCAAGTTGGCCAAGCCCACGTAGCCACTGGAGTGCCACTGGACCTAGGAACCAACACACACAGCCTTCCGACTCGAGAACGCAGCGGAACAACAAACCCCGAGTCTACAGACCCACACCGGTCAGACCGGTGAGCACCACCGGTCAGACCGGTCCCTGCTGGTGAACCTGAGCAACTTCCACTAAGTGGCTCTACACCGGTCAGACCGGTGAGACACACCGGTCAGACCGATGGCAGCCTGAAAGCCCCCAAGACACTAAACAGGCCAACCGACCACCAAACGGACCCAAACTTGAAACAGCAGCACCACGGGACAACAACGAACTCACCAAGACGTTCACCCGAGCAAAAACCCACAAGGGCTTGCACCGGTCAGACCGGTCAAGAGCACCGGTCAGACCGGTGTGGCTCCGGCGCCTCGGGATGAACAGCACCCGCGGGTCAACTCCCCCAAATCCAAAACTCGATCTCCCGAATCGCTCCACGGACTTGAACAAGACTTTGGGGATATCAAGAACACCTCATGAGGAGTCCATAGCCAAGTTTAATCCCACAAAAACTCGTCCAAAAAGGAGGAATCGAAGAAATCCCGCCGAAATCACCTCCAACCCAAGAACTCAAGAAACCCCCAAAATCGAGCACTTTTACTCACGGATTCGGGAGGGGAATCACAGACCAAAGAACCACGAAGGGTTCCCACAAATTTCCCCCATCAAATCCCCAAGAGAAAAGCCTCGAAACTACCCAAAGAAATCACCGAGAAAAGGGCTCCGAAAATCACCATCAAGAACAACCGGGGAAAACACATCCAAACCTTGAGGAACAACGCCGAATCATCTATACATGAAACAAAGGTTCGTACAAGGTCTAGCAAGCCGCCCGATCATCCATCCCTCTCTACAAGATCTCTCCGTGAAGCTCTCTTGCTAGTCCTAGAGAAAACCTAAGGAAAATAGGTGGAAAATAGGAAAACAAATGAGCTAGGGTTCCAAGAGTTGGCTGCCATCCTCTCACCTCTTGGGTTATATAGGCGGCAACCGAATGTCTAAAATGCCCCTCTCTACTAACTAGGGATACAAGCCCCTCAAGGGCGGATTTGGAATTCTTGATGTCTTCACCATCGGACGGATGCCCGGTGACCGCACCCTGCGTAGCCTCGACGCAAGCCATGCGATCCCGACGCGTGTCCTCCGCTTCGAAGATTCCGGATCGCGTCGTCGCACACCGGTCGACCGGTGCTCCTCACCGGCCGGACCGGTCCCCACCGGTCGACCGGCCGGACCCACCGGTCGACCGGTCCGTGCTGCCGCACCTCCGTCTTCGGTTCTCCCGGTCTTGGCTTTGTGGATCAACCAAGGAACCCGGTGGTTTTCTCGATGAACCACCGGAAACCCCGCGAACTCGGTGTAGCCTCCGCCAATCTCCACTCATGACTTGGCTCCCACGTAGTCCCGGCTCGACCTTGGTTTTGTGGCTCAACCAAGAAACCGTCCACGACTTCATCTTGCTTGTTCATGCCACCATGCGGTCCGCACTTGACCCCCGCCGGCCACCGGGTCCCTCGAACGAAGCCTACTTGTCTTCTCCACACCCGGAGGCCTCACCGGCGACGACCTTTCGCGCTTGTTCTTCACCCGCACCAACACGAGTCAAGCCGCAACCCGCACCCGCAATACTTAGCCAAGAATCGGTCCACACAACGTTGTCAATCACTCATCACACAAGGAAGCGACCATCCACCGGTCCTCGAACCACACATGGTCCTCGGAACCCGGTTCGGAAGTCACGCGCGAAGACATGCACGAACCGATGAAGAAGCGAAGGCCGATTTGGGAATCTGTCGAGGACGCAGCTTGGGAGTTACGTGTGAAGACATTCACGAACCTCGCGGAGAAGCAAAGTCAAAGTTGTTGTCACAAAAAGTCCGGGTTTAGAGTGTGAACTAGTGGCGATTTGTAAATATGTTAGAGGAAAAAGACATTTTTGTATGCGTTCACATTAGGAATATTCTCCCGAGGCCGAGGGTGTTTTCGGTATGTAAAAGTCCCTTCATCTCCCTATAAAAGGGGGCGCGAGGGCACGTGTAAACGGACTCGGATTTTTGGGAACTTGTGCAACTGCAGAGGGAATCATAGTCTCTCTCGCGCTCTCGCTTTGTGTTTGAACGTGTTAAGAACTCTCTCTCGTGTTAGGGGAATCATCCGAATTTTTCGGTAACCCCCCAACACAAACCAAACCAAGTATTTTGCATGTTGTCTTGAGAGTGTTCAATTAGCACCGGCCCCACGCATGACCAAACAAATCTTTTCAATGGCATTATTGGTAACTTGTGTTTAGAAAAGCAAGTAATGAAAAGGACTCATATACTTGCGATTCATATATACCATTAAGCACTTGTGATTTTTGATTCATGGACATCCTTTAATAAAATTTATCTACAATCGGTTTGATGTCTTTAATAAAATTTGATTCATGAGCCGCGTATAACCTAAAAAAATGAGCCAGCTTGCATATGAATGTTTTTACTAGTGATTCATTATTACATTTAGTACTTGTGATTTTTGCTTAGTAGTAGCATTAGATCACATAAAGTAAAAATGTTTATGCTTCGAACTTTTTTGTGCATGGTATTATAATTGACGGGACAATGATCCAACACCACATAGTGGACTCACAAATTTAATCAACAACCAGCCTCAAGGGTGTCAAAATCCTCATTTAGTTGGGGGCCTTCTTATATTGTACCATTCAAGCCACCGTGACCTTTTGACACTTCACCGTCACCTCTTTCATCACCGGTTAATGTTGACGGTGTAAGGAATCGGATGCTCGTTGGCCTAAGAGGGGGAGGGGGTGAATTAGGCAACTTAAAACCTTAACCTAAGGCTTTACTAATTTTACACAAAAGTAAACTAGAACATACTATCTATATGTGCAACTAAGGTTGTTCTAGTGTGAAGCTCCCATCCCAAGACAAGGTTTGCAATCTATAGCCATTCCTAGCAGGATACTACTCTAGGAAAGTAAAGGCAAGCAAAAAATGCAATAGAGTAAATGAGGAAACGTAAAGGGGATGAGAGGAAGCAAACTCTTGACACATAATTTATCCCGTGGTATCGGTAGGCATTAAGCCACCCCTAGTCCACGTTGAAGCACTCACACAAGAGTATTGCTTCCCGGCCACCAAGTCTTTTCCAAGAGCAAGACTTGACTCGCCACAAAGGCTAGCCACTTAGGCACTTGTCAAGCTCCCTTGGTCACCTTGATGCCACCTCCACTAAGGAGCTTCTCCACCAAGGAAGGGGGTCTCCACGTCCCCCGCACAAAGTGTGCAAGGGTCGATGACGATTGCCGGTGAGCCACTTAGGCCCCAAGGCTTCCGGCGAACCTTGTACAATTGGATTCACTCAAGAATCACCTCACAAGGTTGGCACAACCTTGCACTCACTCGCCTCTAAGCTATGCCTAGCACTAAGAACATACACAAAGCATATGCAAGTCTAAGGATGAGCAATTAAGCACTTGGATGGATTGGATATGATCTTCAATGTGTCTTGAACTCCTCTGCACTTCCACACAATCCAGCAACCTCAAATGGGTGAGTGGAGGGGGTATAAATAGCCCAAGGCATCAAACTAGCCGTTGGCTAACGTCCACTGAAAAAGGTACCGTCGGATGATCCGACGCTAATTTTTCCAGGGCGTCGGTTCATCCGGTGCCCCTCCCACGTCACTTAGCCGTTGAGGTTCTCTGACACAACTGCTCCGACGCTATGCACCGACGGTGCGTCGGATCATCCGGTGCTGAAGACCCTGCGTCCAAGTCGCCTCTGTTAGCTTCCAATCGACCGTCGGATAGACCGACGCTTCACCCTTACCAAGGCGTCGGATCATCCGGTGTTGAAGGCTTCGTCTTGGCGCGTCTCTGTCTTGATTCAAACTGAGTGTCGGATAGACCAACGGTGTCCTCACTCAGACCGTCGGATCATCCGGTGCTACTGTCTTCGCTGTTCTTCCTCTGCAACTCGTCCGACACTACTAAAAACTGGACCGTTGGTTCATCCGACGGTACCTAGGGTTTGACCCTGTGTACCAACTCGTCCGACGATTGCACTGACGCTTGTTAAATTGATACCGTCGGTTCATCCGACGATGTCTTTTCTTTTCCTTTTCTTGCTCGGTTTTGACCCTTTGTTTTGGCATTTTTGGCACCTGGAAGTGTCTACAAAGACATGCTAAAACAATATGGTTATTCCCAATGATCATGTTGTCATGAATCACCAAAATCAAACTCGAACTAATAGCATATGAGGCCATGTTCGCTACGAACAATGAGGATGAAGTTGTCGGATCGAGAAACACATCATGTGGACACAAGATGAAGGTGTTAAACAAAAGAAGGGACTAAGGAACACATAATGTATTGGCATCGACATGACTAATCATCGATACATGGATATTTGCATTACTATTAGTCTCGTTACATGCATGAACCGAAACAAAATGAACACAAGACCATTACCGTTAAGAGACCGAATGTTACAAATTTTGTTTTCTAGATGATGGAGTAGCACCAAATGGTAAGAGGCGAGACTTCGGCAGAAGGCACTAACCTTGGTTCTTGTACTTCTCTCTCTCTCTAATACAATGAAGCGCGGTTCTCCTACGTTTTCGAAAAAAATAGAGATGGACAATCTCGGTAAAGATGGAATTAGTTATTCCACCGAAATGTGTAATACATAAAAAAAGACTAAAGGCATTCATGTGACTTGTTTGGTCGACACTCATTACGACGAGAAAGGACTAAAGGCAATAGATAGGAAGAAACCCGAAATGATAAGTATGTGAAGCAAGCTAGATGACAAGTATGCTCGATGATAAGCCCTTTAGCACATGGCCGAATGATTAGATAAATAAAATGTTGCCATGTCACAATATAGGATTTCAAAGCACCCAAATTTGTTGACAAGTGTACTATATGAATAGGCCAAAGCAATCCAATCTAGCAATAGTTTGCATTCTTGTACAAAATGGCATATAGGTGGCAAGGTTTAGATGAAAGTCGCAGTTAAGCCGTCATATTCGAAAAAAAGGCATATATGCATGAATAGTTCACTCATTTCATACAACTTCTAACGATCACCGACTTGCTAAATCCGATCATGGTCATTCGGGATGCTCAATCTACAAGTAACAAATTCCGATACAATATTTCATAGGCAACTACCTCGGTGACAAATTAAAAAATTTCTTCAAGGGTTTTTGTTAACACCAAAAATTGGTACGGGGAAGAGATCGACTCATGGGTCGAGTTTGGTAGAAATGCACCATTCGGCAAGAGGTTTTCCTCAAAGCATTCGGTAAAGGCGTCTGCGGTCGGGAGTACGTCATCATTCGGCAGAAGAGCTATTTCGCGCTTGGAAGAGGAAAGCATTCGGGAATGCGTGATGATGTGCCTTGAATATAAAGAAGGGATGAATTGATGACGGGTGCGAGACGGACATGACGCCATTAGGCAATAAATGTTGTAATCGTGGTCGACTAGGAGTCGTGTTAGAGCCACGGTATAAATATGAACCCTTAGTGTTTGTAATAGGGATCAAATAATTTCACAACAAACCGGCCCCGTGCCAACTTTCGAGTCCTTCTAGTCGAGTTGTCGAGTTCTTCGAGAGGAGCCATCGATCCGTCGACCTCCGTAAGTACCGGCAACCTTGTACCATGTCTAGTATCATGCGGTGGATTTAGACCGTGATGCAAGTACTCTTGTTACCATGCTTAGTATCATGCAATGGATTTAAGCTTGGCTCAAGAAGGTTTCCTTGTTGGATCATGAGTCAAGCGGTGGGCTAAGATCTAGCTTGGAGCTAGTTATCGGCTCTATTAGATTTGGCAAGATCTAATAGATTCATCAAGTTACCATGTCTTTGCTTTGAATTTTGCTCTTATGTTTAATTCATGTAACCCTCTTATTGCCCAATTTAGATTGACTAGATTTGGCTTCATCTTGTTTGTGATCCACGTGTTGAACGCTCAAATCTCCGGCTCGACGTGGCGAACGGGTCACGTGTTCTCTAATAGCCGAATTCGAATCAATCTAGATTGTCACGTGTTGTGGGTTCAAGGTTCTTAATCTAGCATAGTTTGTTCCTTCTCCGCGGAACCCGAATCGGCTATGCAACCGTATTCGGCAATTCCTTCACGAGTGAAACATATTCATGAACTTGTTTTAAATAAGTATGCTTTTAGCCTTCCATGTTAAGATTGTATCATGCGGTGGATTGATCTTTTCTTGGTCGGTGGTGTGATTTCAAACAAGTTATATCATGCGGTGGATTAACTTGTTTGGTGTCATGCTCGATCGGTTTTAAAGTACCTAGACATGCGGTAGACTAGTGCTTTTGGTTTATGCATGCATGTTTACTTGCAAATTTATGATCATGCTTCGCTATTTATTTATTTTATTATGATAAATGGTCATGGTTACGTGCTGCAACTTTGTTTAAATATAGACTAATTTTCATCATGCTTACGTCATACATTCGGCTATGCCCCGTTTACATGTTTTATCGGTTCCCGAATGATGTTCGAATTGTCGACGGATAGCTTGTTGTAGCTATAATTCGTCCTAATAGGCTTTATAGCGATAAATACGGAATCGTTCGGTACCACCCGGCAAGTTCCGGGTTTTATCTAACTATTCTTCATCCTTTGTCAGTTTCAGGGAAAATTGACTGGCACGCTTCCGGATTCGGCCATGTGTGTTAAGCCAGCTGATTCGGCTTGCTGTGTGCTTGGCGTGAGGTGCTGATTTTACGTCAACACACTTTTTGGCACGCTCGGTGGAACCTTCTAGTTGATCAAGATGCCTGACATCCAAGATATCATGGATGTCACCTTCAATGAACTGTCTTCGGAACAACAATTACTACTGAAAGAAGCTATTGAGCAATTTCAGCAGAAGTGTCTAATGTCATTTTCCAAAAATAGGAGTGGTGTGCCATTCCTCAAGTCAGAAATGCCAAGAGTTCTGATGCCAGGAGAAACTGATGCCACAGTTGCTGCAGAGAAACAAGAAGTTTTTGGCATGATACAACAAACTATGGAACCGATAATGGCTAGGCACAATACAACATTTTTAAATAGCTTCCGACGAGATGATGGTTGGTATCTTTGGCCCAAGCGTGGACAAACATTTTGTACAAGGTGAATCAAGTGCTACCGTTGCTCGCCCAACCACTTCGTCAAGATGCAAGTGTTCGGCCGCCTCCACAAAGTATGAGTGTTCGACCAACTCAACACGTGGATAGTCAACCAATTCGGCAGAACCCTTATCAAGCGGTACCAAATCCACGCACATATGGAGAAATGGCATTCGACACGAATTTGGAGTCAAACCCCGCCTCTGCCTACAGGATAGCTCCAACAAGTAATAGGTTGCAAAGGAACATGTACGGCAATGGGTATTCGAGTTCATGGACTACAATGCTTTTGATGCTCTCCCGAATCCCGGATATGGTGGTGCTTTGCAAGGGTGCCCGCCGGGGGGCGGTGGAATCCGGATGCCAATGTTGATTTCCTAGTGCGAGAGAATGACCGATGTGCTCCAAAATCAATTCGATCTAAAACCCAAGAGCCCAAAACACGTGTATACACCTCCTTTCCCGGAATGGTACCACGGGGTGGCATTACAAAATAGGGTTAAAGTTCCCTCGAGTTCACCAAGTTTTCGGGACAAGATGATACCGATCTGTGGAACATATAGCTCGGTACTCGATGCGGCTTGGGGAAGCTTCGCCGATGAGGCCTTCGAAATTAGATATTTCCCTCTGTCATTGACGGAGCCCGGCGTTTACATGGTTCACTTCTCTACCTGCTCACTCAATCTACTCTTGGAAGGATTTGGAGCAAAAGTTTCATGCTCATTATGTCATTGGCGGTAATGAGAAAAAGCTAATTGATCTAACTACCTTGAGGTAGAGGAATAATGAAACACCAATGGAGTTCCTCGAAGGTTCGAGAGAGACAAAAAGTATGTGCTTCTCTTTGAACATACCGGATGATCAATTGGTCGGTATGGTCAGAAAGGGGATGTTGCCGCCTATTCGGGAGAAGCTATTCGGCATGGAGTTCGATGATCTTGGTCGGTGTCACATCGACCGTCGTTGATGAGCAATCAAGCATATGGCTTCAAGAAAGACTCCAGATTTGTCAAACACAATGATATGTCTTCAAGAAACACTCGTGAAAGAAGGCCAAATCAAGTTGCCGAAGGGCATTCTATGCTTCGGCTCGATGGAGTGAAAGAAAAGAGATACTATGGATTTCATGAAAGAAATTCTCATTCCATCAATGAGTGCAGGGTCTTTAGAATGAGAATTCAAAAAGCTATCCAAGAAGGTCATCTGAAGTTTGATAATAAGATGAAATTGGATGGTAATCCTTTTCCTCAGAATATGATTGGGTTCTCAGTCAGCATGGTGAATGCTATTGAAGAAAAAGGAAAAGTTAAGGTTTTGACTTCAGTGAAGGCGAAGCAAGATGCCTCGGCTTGATCCCGCTCGACAAGTAACATTTGAACGATTCACAAGGGAGAGCCTTGCTTTCCGAAAAGTCAAATTGAAGTGGGTGAATCCTCTAAACCCGCAGTGACTTCGCGTATTCTCCTCAACAAGAGGCGGCATCGGCAAGAAAAGGAGTGCTACCGAAACGTAAATACAAAGAGGAGAAGCGGAGATATGAAGAAGAAATGTGCAGGAAGGAACAAGAAGAATATATGCGAGAGCAAGAGCGTGCACACCGGGGATGTGCCTTCTTCGGTACACTTGTTGGAATGAGGGTTTGAAGCTTCCCACACGAAATAACCGCCCCGAATACAAGCAAGACATTGCCAATTGCCGATCCGTCCATGAAAGAATTGGAAGGGTGCATCCTAGTGATGGTCGGCGCCCAAAAATAAATAGAATTGATGATCAACCGAGGAAAAGGCATGCTGATCACCGGTGCGTTGATCATGAAGAAGAGGAAGATCATGAGTATGTCCGGCAAAAGGGACAAGTGGTGCCCACCGGTTTGAGAAGAAGCCAAAAGAGAAGGGTTCGGTGCTTGAGGAGTCAAGAAGTGAAGCGGTAGGAATCAAGAGGAAACAAGTGTGGCGCACAAAAGACAAGCCCGATGAATCTGCTCGTTCGGCTCCTACGTGCATGGTATGCTTCCTCCGAATGAATTCATGGCTCCGGCTAATCAGATTGTGCAGGAGGAGGTGTCGCCAGACATGGATGAGGCCGAGCAATTTGGGCTAATGGCACAGTTAGTGTTGGCCAAGCAGGCTACTTTTGATAAGCCAGCCAAGAATCGGCACATGAGACCATTGTACTTGAGAGGATATGTCAACGGGAAGCCATTGACCAAGATGTTTGTTGATGGAGGAGCTGCTGTCAATGTGATGTCGTACACTACATTCAGGAAGCTTGGCATGAGCCCTGGAGATTTGACGCCAACAAGCATAGTTCTGAATGATTTTGATGGAAATCCTTTAGACACCAAGGGCTGTGTGCATGTGGATTTGATGATTGGATCCAAGACTCTTCTTACGACCTTCTTTATCATTGAAGGCAAAGGGGCATATAGCTTGCTGCTTGGAAGAGATTGGATCCATGCGAACTGCTGCATTCCATCTACTATGCATCAACAACTTGTTCAATGGGTGGATGATGATGTAGAAGTTGTCCAAGCAGATGATTTGGTAAGTGTGGCTAACGTGGAACCAGCCTTTTCCGGGAGTATCAAGGTATAGATTGTTTTTCGGGCAAGGATCGGGGTGAAGGTCCCGTTGAACCAATAAGTAGTGATCAACGGCCGATTCAAGCGGTCGACTCTTATAGTAATTTTTAATGGAGAATCCAATTGATGGAACCGATGGGAAGTTAGGATGTGGATTTATGTCACTGATAAACCGAAAGAAATAGACATTGGAGATGGTGACAAACCGAGGCCGACATTCATCGGTGCTAACTTGGATTAAAGTTTCATATAATAGTTAATTAAGCTACTAAAAGAGTACAAATATTGCTTCACTTGGGATTATTCGGAGATGCCTGGTTTCGATCGTTCCATTGTTGAGCATTGGTTGCCAATCAAGCCTGGTTTTAAACCTTACAAGCAACCCCCCTCAAAAGATCTACAAGGATGAAGTATTAGCCGACGTGAAAAAAGAAGTTGAGAGATTAATAGAAGCAAATTTCATTCGGCCATGCGGATATGCGAACGGATCTCTAATATTGTTTCGTTTACAAGAAAAATGGAAAGATGAGGGTTTGCATAGACTTTAGAGATCCGAACAGGGCTACACCCATGGATGGGTATCCAATGCCCGTTGCCGACTTGTTGGTTGATGCCGTTCTTGGACATAAAGTTATTAGCTTCATGGATGGCAATGCGGGTACAATCAAATTTTTATGGCGAGAGAAGATGTAGCAAAGACAGCCTTCGGATGCCCTGGTCATATAGGGCTATTTGAGTGGATTGTCATGACATTTGGGTTAAAAAATGCCGGTGCAACTTATCAAAGGGCCATGAATTATATTTTTCACGAGTTGATCAGCAAAATTGTGGAGATATACATTGATGATGTTGTGATCAAGTCATTGGATCATGAATCACATTTGTATGATGTGAGGAAAACTCTAGAATGCACTAGAAAACATGGGCTTAAGATGAACCCGAACAAGTGTGCTTTTGGAGTTTTGGTCGGAGAGTTCCTAGGATTTTTGGTGCATGAAGGAGGAATAGAACTTGGAAAGAAGAGCATGGAAGCTATTGATGAAGTTGTTCCTCCAACCAATCTTCGGAATTGCGATCATTGCTTGGCAAAATCAATTTTGTGAGAAGATTCATTTCAAACTTGTCACAAAAGGTGTTGCCTTTTTCTCCACCGTTAAGGACAAAAATGATCGAAGTTTGTATGGGGTGACGAACAACGAAGGCTTTCGATGAGATCAAGGAATACATGAAGGAACCACCAATATTGGTACCTCCACAATTGAACAAGCCTTTTAAGTTGTACGTGGCGGCCGATACCCAAACCATTGGATCGGGCCTCATACAATAATTTGAAGGAAAAGAAAGAGTAGTTGCGCACCTTAGCTGAAAATTTCTTGATCCCGAAACAAGATATTCGAACAGAGAAGCTTTGCCTATGTGTTTATTATTCATGTTCAAAGTTTCGGCACTATTTGTTGAATGCTTGAATGCATTGTATATTCAAAATTTGATTTAATTAAACGGATGTTGTCTATGCCAATTTTGAATGGAAGGATTGGCAAGTGGATTTTAACCATGTCCGAGTTTGAATTAAGGTTGGAGTCGGCAAAAGCCGTTAAAAGACAGATTATTGCCGATTTCATTACCGAACATCGTGATTCATTGATTAATTTACTTGAGATTACTCCTTGAGCTTTATTTTTTGATGGATCTTCATGTGGCAAAGGTGGTGGAGTAGGAATTTTATTAATTACACCCGGGGGAGAAATGTTTGAGTTTGCTATTCCTATTCAACCTACTCGTCACAAATAATCAAGCCGAGTATGAAGCATTGCTCGAGAGGGCTTCGGTAGTTGAAAGAGGCAAAGGCTATTTCGAGTTGAGATTTTTGGAGATTCATAGCTAGTTATAAAACAATTGAATGGCCAATATGAATGCGAAATGGTATCCGAGGAATTACTACGAGGAGTGCAAGGAATCTGAAGAGTTTTCGATAGTGATTATGCAACATATTCCTAGAGAAAACAATGGAGAGGCAAACAGAGTTAGCTCAAAGTGCTTCGGGTTATAGAGAGAGTCAAGAAGTGTTTGCCATCGATGTATATTCTTTTGGGAGTGATCTAGCGAGAAGATGATTGGAGAAAAGAAATTGCCGATTATTTGGAGAATCCATCCCGAAAGGTTTCTAGGAAGCTCGGAGTATAAAGCTATAAAGTTTGTTCTTCTTGATGGACGTTTGTATTACAAAGCATTGGATGGGGTGTTGCTATAATTCCTGGGTCAAGAAGAAGCAAAGAGGATGATGAGTGAAGTGCATGATGGGCTGTGTGGAGCACATCGGTCGGCTTGCCGAATGAAGTGGGTCATTAGGCAACCTTGGATGTTATTGGCCGACAATGCTTTGGAAGATTGCTTTGAATATTACAAGGGATGCCAAGATTGTCGAAGTTTGGAAATATTCGGAGAGTTCCAAAGCATCGGCTCTAAATCCTATTATCAAACCATGGCCATTCGGAGGATGGGGAATAGACTTGATTGGCCAAATAAATCCTCCATCTAGTAAGGGGCATAAGTTTGTGCTTTTAGCAACATATTATTTCACTAAATGGATTGAGGCAATTACATTGAAGAAGGTGACCTCGAAAAAATATGGTTGAGTTTGTCAAAGAGCACATCATTTACGTGATTTGGAATTCCTCGGACAATTACAACGGATCGGGGAACTCGGTTTACATCTTCGCAGTTCGGAGATTTTGCTTGAAAGTATGGGGACCAAATTGTTAAATTCTTCTCCTTATTATGCTCAAGCTAATGGTCGGGCGAAGCTTCTAACAAGATCATGATCAAGATTATACGAGAAGAAGATTGATCGAAGCCAAAAAGGTGGCATTCGGCACTCAATGAAGCCTTGTGGGCTTACCGAATGGCTCCTCATGGGGCTACAAACACATCTCCTTATGAGTTGGTTTATGGACATCATGTTGTTTTGCCATGGGAGATGCAATCGGACTCAAGGAGAGTGGTGTTGCAAAAGGATTTAAGCTCCAAGGATTATAATGACTTTATGATGGACGAATTAGAAGATTTGCACATGATTCGTCTTAGGGCCTTGGAGAATATTGATAAAAACAAAATACAGGTTGCTAAGTATTATAACAAGAAGGTAAAGGTCAAGCAATTTGCGAAGGAGATTTGGTTTGGAAAGCGTTATTGCCAATTGGAACTAAGTACAATACATTCGGCAAGTGGTCCCCGAATTGGGAAGGTCCTTTTCGGGTAGTTTGTGCACGCACCGGAAATGCGTACATCTTGAAAACTTTACTAGGAGAAGAATTCACTACTGCTATAAATGGGAGATACTTGAAGAAATATTATCCTAGTATTGAAGTTGATCGTTGATTCTTGTTCCAAGCATCGGAGAAACGGAAGTAGCCGGCATTCGGGAGGAAGCCGCCTTCGTAACAAAAAAAAATCCCGATGAAGGAAAAATGGCCAATACTAAAGTGTATTGCCCTTAGAACGAAAAATATTTTGCATTACAAACGTTCTTGCGGGTTCCTTTATTGACAACAAAACTACCTAAGATTACAAAAGAAGGCATGCGGAAGCCGAGTGACTTGGAGGAAGAAGCGAAAGTGGCTTCATTTCTTTGGTTCAACACTTTTCCTCTTGAGATTTTCCCTCTTCGGCCGCTCCAAGACCACCGTTACGGGAACATAGAAACCTTGGGGGCTGGCATGTTCTGCAGCTTCCATCAAGCTGTCCCAGGCGGCCTTCAGGTTGTTGTACCTGTCGGACACATCTGAAGAAGGAGAACGGATTATCGTCAAACATGGGATCTGAACTTGAACGTGAGATTCAGATGAGGATGAAGATCTTACCGCCTATCAACGCCTCCAAGCTCATGCGGCGTTCGCGTTCGGCACTACAACGGGCGGTGATGTCCCGCAGATCATGTTCCAAATGCCGAATGCGACGGCGCGGTTGACGACCGGTCCTCTCGTTCGGGTGTGGCGTCTTCTTCTTCAACCGAGGAGTCGGAGAGGATGTACTCGGGGATTTCTTCGATCCGAAGATTTCCTCCGGCGAGCATCGAGGCTGAAATCAAAGAAAGATGAATCACGAGATTGCAATCAAAATTAAGAGAAAGGGATAGGAAGAGAAGATTACTCTCGGATGGTTCACTTCTTTGATGGGAAGCTTTTCTCCTCAAGTGGTTTTTTCCCTTTGTCCGCCATGGCCTTGGGGTTTTTTCTCGGAGGAGGGGGAAGACGAGAAGAAGTGAAATGATGGAAGTGTGCGCGAGTGGATTTGCCGAGCGCCGAGAAGCTATTTTATTGGTAGTGGAAGTGCATTGGGAGTAACGAATGGGCGGCGTGTATTGATGAGAATACCAAACGGCGGGGGGTTTTCCTTGAATGCGTTCGAAGCGGTGAAGATTCATATGCACAAATTAATGAAGTCATCACAAGACGAATACAAAAGATAAAATTTCATTTTTTATTGCCGAAATTCCATAACCCCTAGTACAAACTAATCAAACGACTTGTTCGGAACGGACGGGGATGGATGGAATCGGCAATGGCGACGCCGTGTCCGTCGAGACGCTCTATAGTGGCCTCGATGTCGTCGATGTCTTCCGGTGCGCCACCGTAGAAGCCGCGCGGCCGCGTGGAGTAGTCGACGCCGGTGTGCGTCGACGTGGCGGCAAGGCCCAAGGTGGTGCCTAGGTGGACGGCATGAAGGGCCACCTCATCGACGCGGTCTTCCACCGCACCAAGGCGAGCTTCCGTGTGTCTCCCGGAGCGTTCACCTTGTTCGCCGGTTCTCAACCCGCGCCTTCATCCGATCGAGCTCGGCATCACGATCTGCGGGGATCATAAAGCAACGGTAGTTAGTTCAAGATTTAGTTGAGATTAAGCGGGTTACGGGATTCACCGTCGATGGCCTCAGCAGCAGCTGCTTGCGTTGGTGCTCCCACTCGAGCTCGGCGATCCCGGCTTGTTTGGAGATGATCTCCAACTCGTGCGGGTTGCATCACGTTTCTCCTTGAATCCGCCGACATCGCGATCGTTATAGCGTGAGCCGGAGGAGTGGGAACGACTATACGACCCCGAGGAATCGCTCTCCATGGCCGGAGTTGTAGTTGGAGCGGGGGCGGGATTCCACCGGATGAGCCCGAAAACACAAGGAAAATCGTTAGGGATGAAAAAAGATCTAAAAGAGGGTTGTGAAGAAGCGGACGATCACCACCTCCGACGAGCGCGGCACGGCTCCCCTTCGGCCTCGTCGTTGGCCGACGCCTATTGCTTGTTGTTTGCCATGGAGTTATTGGGATTACTAGTACCGGAAACGAGAGAGCTTGGGTTGGCAAAAGCTTGGAAGGCGAGAGGATTTGGTGAAAGTCTAGGGGCACCCGAGGTTCTTATTTATGGGACTGGCGAAGAGATCGTGGCCGAAGATCGTGGCACATATCCCAAGAAATTTGGGAGTGAAGAGACTCTCTCGACCGAAACGTCGCCGAGTCGTTTGGGATTCATGCTGAGTCATATTCGGTTTGACTGGTTTAGATTCGGTTGTGTTGCGGTCAGGTTGTTTTTCGAGTCCGGTACTGTTATGATCGAATTGCCGAATGAATCGTCCGAAGTTACTCGTCAAAGATGAGGCAAGGCAAAAAAATGGAAAAATAAAAGATTGATAGAGAAACAAACTATGGAATTGATGATGCATTCGGCTACAAATTGTTTGTTACAATTATACACCCAAGTATTTTGAGATTACATTGGAGGCATCTGATATCATCTTGGTGATATTCTCCAGCAATCTTTGATCAGCTTCTTGGGTCTTAGACAGAGCAGAGAGCTTTGTCTTGAGTGCTTTCGCCGTTCATGGCTACCGAAGCTTACTTTCATATTTTCTCCATTGATTCAAGAAGATCAGCCATCCTCTTTTCATCGGCCTCGATCTCAGTTGTCAGGGTTCTCAGCTCGGCCTCTAATGCAGCTTTTCTGGCTTTCTTCAGCTCGAGTGCAGGCTGCAATTTGGTTAGAAATTCTTTATGGTTCTGCATTTAGACATGCAAATCTTTCACAGATTGCTTGGCCGTAGTTTTCCTTTGTTTCGTAGCCGGTTGGGAGGATAGATTCCTCAAAGCCTTGTTTTATCTTGCTACAAAGTGATTATCCGGTTTGGAAACGGAGTTCTAGGGAAGCTTTGATATCGGCAGGAAGGTCTTGATCGATGAGTTCAAGTGCTTCTTTTAGATGATCGCATCCCTAACTTGGTCTTGAACATCTCTTTGCAGCGGGGAGAAGATTTCCTTCGGCTTTGCTCGATTTTCCTTTGATAAAGCCTGGCTAGAAGATGCTTCATCTCCTTTATCGTGATATGGAATTCCTTGTATTGAACTAATAGTTCACCCCAATTCCCGAGGAATTGTTTCTCATAGGTGTATGTCTTTTTAAGCTCGGGGGTCCTCTCCGCGGCAACCAAGTCATCCACGGCAAAAGAATAACTTGCCGATGACACGCTTCCTCCCCGAAAAGAGGTTCTTGCCGAATTAGTGGTGATCTATTGAATAAAAATAGAAGGATGGATGTTCATGCTTACATCATTTCTGGCTTCCCGAGTTGGGGAAGGAAGTTTTTCAGGCTCGAAGAGGGGCTCTTGGATGTCTGGTTGAGGAGAAGCTGGATGAATCCTTGGTGAGGCCGGATTTGAATCATGCCGAGGAGAAGAACTCCCCACCTGTTTGGCTCACCAAAGTTTCCTCTCGCAAATAACAACTAGTGGATAAGTGCCAATGAAGAAGGAAAATAATATGATGAAAAATTTTACCAGTAGATGAAGCATTGGCAGAATCTGTAATGACCAATGGTTGTTGAGTTCTGGTCTGGAATCATGCAAAGAAAAAGATGATCGAATGAAAAATGGCATTGTATTCGAAAGGGAAGGTTCTGACCTGAATAAGTAGCTTTTTGCTTGTTCTTTTCTTCTTCTTAACGAGCTGGAGAAGCAATCGAGAGATGGAGCTTTCCTTTTATCGTAGATCGGCTCGATGAGAGTTGGATCTAGCATGGCATATCTAGACATCGGTTGGGCCGGAGTAGGAGATTGACATCCCAAAGCGGAGATTGGGCCTTCGATATTGTAGGGGATTGTCCCGGTAGGTGGGGCGGTACTATATGCAGCAAAAATGATAAAGTCATGATCGGAAAGAGGAGTATGATTGAAAACGGATGTAAGAAAGGGCATATTACCTCGAAGTTGGTTGAAAGTCGTGTATTAGTTCAAGACATAGAGGATGTACTTGGCACATTAAAGATATGATCATGAAGTTCTTGCCAACAAGGAATATAAGATGGGTGAGCAAGCTCGTTATTGGCACAAAAGGCTTGGGTGCATAAAAGTTTGTGTTGTACTTGTACTCAAAAACCCTTTTTGCTTGCATGGATTCCTTGATATCCTCTCCGGGCTTGAGGAATTCATGGAGGAATAGCCTTGGGGGCACTTGGCCGCATCCTAATTGCCTGGCCATCATGTTTGGTCGGCGGTACTCAAAGGTACTCGAACTTGCCTTCCTCCACAAAATTCTACCGCGGGGATATAAGGATGAATGAAAGCATTGAAGATTGCTATAGAATGAACATCATTGCATCCAGTTTCAAAACTGAATTCACAAGTAAGGGTCAAGTTGTCATTGTCTAGATATGGGAACCAGAGAGGGTTGACAAAACCTCCGAAGAAGAGCTCAAAAAGTTGGCCAATGCCTTTGTTGATGGACACAGTGGAAGCAGCTTCTCCATAGGTTTGGCAGCCTTTGGTACTCTGGGTTTCTCCTTCCTTGTAGTTGGTTGAAGGGAAGTGCCGATTGTTGAGGTCAATGGCAACAATCTGGTGCATATATAATTGCAGCCACATCTGAACAAACCACCAGGGACCATTAACACAGGAAATCTTTTGGCTGGTGTGCATCAGATAGGTAGTCTGATGAAGCATATGGTAGACACTTCCTAGAAGGTACTTCCCGAGAGGAATAGGGGTACCAGCGACCGGTGTCCTCGACCATCACAATGTGGTTCGGGGTTGGCTCATTGGCTTTGCCACAAAAGATAAATTTGCATAACCACATGTTCGGGAAAGCTCGTATTCAACATCGGCCGGGGGGCCGTTAGACATATAGTTTTGGATGTATCTTTTATATCCAACTCCCGTTTTCACTCCGAGTCTGCTTGGAGGATCCCCCGTATTTGTATGGATACACGGTTCCCGTGACTCTCGGGCCGCTTATCATGTACGATTGGTCAAAGTGAGGGACATTGGCCCATGGCCAAAAAGGAAGGTGTTTGCGCCGTTAGACCAAAAGTGGCAAGCTGCACTCAGAAGGTTCTCATTTTTAGGTGTTTCGGCCAGGGACAATTCTAAACAACGAGCAATTCGAAGGTTGTCCCAATTGTTTGTCTTGGGGCTGTCATCATCAAGCATCCTCTTGTACCAATTTCTCCAGCCTGCAATTGGGGGCAGAGGCCAGTTCTTGAAGGTATCCTACCACTCATGTGGTTTTGACAGTGATGTCTTGAAGGGAATCCTCTGGGATTCGACTGCAATGAACTCAGAAGGGTCGGAGATTCCTACAGGCCCGAGGAGATAAGACGCTGACTGATCCTCGACAGGAATCAAGATTTCGGTAGCTAGAGCTTGTCAAGAGGGGGCAAAAGAAAAATTTGAGATGAGATTCGAGAAAGGTAATACCGAATGAGCTTGAGGAGGGTAAGATTTTACCCGAAGAACTTGGTCCCGATTCACCATTTGAGGATTGAGGCTTGAAAAGTTGATGAACTAGGGTTTGGATGCGGGCGAAGGCTCCAACGGTTTGAAAGAGGAAAGAACGGGTGTTGAACGGATTCAGCTGGGGACGTTGAGCATTTATGGTCAATTCCGGAATAAAATCACCTTTTATCCCGTAATTGAAGAGGCATATGTTAAAACCAAAATTTGGTACAGGGATGAGACCGACTTCGTGGGCCGAGTTTGGTAGAAAAGCACCATTCGGCAAGAGGTTTTCCTCAAAGCATTCGGTAAAGGCATCCGCGATCGGGAGTACGTCATCATTCGGCGGAAGAGTTGTTTCGCGCTTGGAAGAGGAAAGCATTTGGGAATGCGTGATGACGTGGCTTGAATATAAAGAAAGGATGAATTTATGACGGGTGCGAGACGGATAAGACGCCATTAGGCAATAAATGTTGTAATCGTGGTCGACTAGGAGTCGTGTTAGAGCCAGGGTATAAATATGAACCCTTAGTGTTTGTAATAGGGATCGAACAATTTCACAACAAACCGGCCCCGTGCCAACTTTCGAGTCCTTCTAGTCGAGTCATCGAGTTCTTCGAGAGGAGCCATCGATCCGTCGACCTCCGTAAGTACCGGCAACCTTGTATCATGTCTAGTATCATGCGGTGGATTTAAACGGCGATGCAAGTAGTCTTGTTACCATGATTAGTACCATGCGATGCATTTAAGCTTGGCTCAAGAAGGTTTCCTTGTTGGATCATGAGTCAAGCGGTAGGCTAAGTGTAGACGGTTAATAGTTGTATCAAAGTTCGTTTATGACTTGCAAGCGGACAAGTCTCCCATCGTAGTCAAGGGACCCTTCTTCCCTCGAGTGGTGAACCCAAGGTATCGAATCCGTGGAACAGTGTGCAACGCAAGGATTCAATCTAGTAAAGCAAGGTAAGCTATCTTATGAAGGTAAGTTGCATCTAATCTACTAACTCATAAAGAAAACGAATCTAATCTAATCTACTAAAGAGGTAACAAGAGAAAGCAAGAGATAATCAATCTAGAGAATCTAGATCATGCTTATGTTGTAGCTCCAAACAAGATAGATGAAGATAGAAAAGCGAATCTCATTAAAAGCATCTTTAAATCGTGGCCTTCCCATCCGACTCCGAAAACATCCGCCTTTCGAGACCCCCGTTCGTCACAACGTATCCCTATTCATGCCGGGAGCTTAGGGTGAGTTCGATAGAACAAGTTGAAATCACTTGGCCGGTCCGTATGCACCTCTAGCCACCGCGGCTACAAGAGCATCCTATGTAATCTAGCGTAGACTAGATCGTAGAAGAAGCAAAACCAAGAAGAAATCAAAATCATCGAGAAGGCACTTAATCGCTAGAAATCGGATTCACTTACAAACTTCACCATGAATGATTACATGAACAAGATCACCGCCGGGCCCTCCCTCAATCTTGATCCTCGCTCCGAGCTCCGACGTGGTCTTCCATGCAAGGTTCCCACGTCGGCCGGGGAAACCCTAGACAACTAGCACGACCCTCATCTCCAAGTTGGTGTCCCTCAAGCTTCTCTCGCTCCTCGGCGGCGGATTACGACCTCCGTTCTCGCGTGGCTCTCGGTCGGGGGGGCTATTTATAGCCCGAGAAGCAATTAGGTCAAAGGAGAGGCCGATTGGGCCCCGAATTAGGGCCGGGCCGGCCGGCCTGGGCCGGCCGGCCGGGCCCACCCGGCCCATCCCGCGGCCTCGCTTCGCCCGTGTTGCTTCCCACGTCTTCTAGTGAACTTGTTATACCACGGGGGTTAGTACCAATGAATAAAATACAAAAGTCATGCCAACACCGAAGGTAAACTCATGGCTAGGTTGTCGGATTTTCACCGTCAACATCTCCCCCATGCTTAAACCTTGCTCGTCCTCGAGTAAGCCTTCGATGGATATCATCATTGCCCATCAATGTTTAAACCTTGCACTTGATCATACATGAAAAAAAACATAATGCTCTCAAAAGTTTAATTCGTTTAAGTTCCATAATGTACTAGCCTTCACCTCTACGGAGGGTAGATTCTTATTAAGCTTATCCCACAAGTATTAACATGCTCACAAAGTTTAAATAGACCTCAGAATTTTTGAAATAAAGAACGAGATAAAGAAAAGCTAAACCAAGTTCACAAATTTAAATCATCTTGTATATTGCTCATGAACTCTCATCTCACTTGTCTCTCAAGCCTATATATTCTACTCCTTTCCCTCTCATAACATATATGTGTGGTAGGCTTTATATGGAGCTTTGGGAAAGGTTAATCCTAACAAGATTTTATAAATGAGGTGTTGTCAAAACAAGACAAGCTTCTCATGGTCTTACCGAGACTCGTCAAAAAGGTCATTGGAAAATAATGTTAAATCAAGGAGGGGAAAGAGAAAAATACACACACTTTTAGATGAGTGGACATGTGCAAATGGCAAAGAGTGATCCCGAGGCACAAAGGAAGTCCTCGTTATCAGATTGCACATGGTTGGAAAACGAGAATGGATCTTTTTAACTTGAAGCCTTGAATGCACTTTTAGAGAACCGGGGAGTTTACTTTACGCACATATATTTTTTTTCTCTTTCTCATATTTCTCATTCTTTTCTTTCTTTCTTTCTTTCATTATATATATTTTTTTTTTTCTTTCTGCACCTTGAAAGTCACGCATATCGCCGATTTTTTTCTTTCATCATTATTTCATTATATATATTTTTTAAAAATACTCCCTTTTTTGAACTCTAAAACTGCACCGTACCTACCTCCTCCCCCATGCTTAGACGTTGCTCGTCCTCGAGCAAAGAGGCGAAAAATAAGGTAGGTACCGGGGTATTCTTCCTTGGAGAGATACTTGAAATCTTCAATGTTGGCACCGTCTTGCGATCTTCCTTGAATTGATGATCCATTCTCAACAATAGGTTGTGGTCAAGGAGGTAATCACAAAAGATGATATTTGGTTTAAGGGTGGATATCCGGCGAGGTTTGTGAGATCTCCAATGCGGGGATACACAATGCACGGATAAAAGGCTAGCAAAAAGATAGATACGCAAAAACGAAATGACCAGCTTCTTAGTCTCGGGCCAGAGAAATCATGGCCTGCAATAACTCACTCAAAAATAAATCTTGTACACTAAAGTTTATGCACTCAAATATATATAAGGCTCTGGATAGGTTGAGCAACACACAAGTGATATTTATGACAAGGTTAGCAATATTTTTGAGCATAAAAGACATCTTTAATCTATTCATAACTTGAGAGCACATAAAACACTATGGGTCTTTATTTTAATCATAACCTCCGCTGAAGATTAAGCTAGCATTTAGATAATTTTAGATTTGTATTTTTAAGAGAGCACTAGTTCAAACATGCATAAATCAATTACAAAGATAAACAAAGCGGCAATTATAATCATATATCATCATGGCACAAACTTTGTAACTTTACCAAAGGTAAAAACTTGGTGGCGTCATTATTCATGATGAAAATAAACACTAAGATACACGCTGAAAAATTAAACTAACACTAAAAATTAAAGTAGAACTGAAAATACTACGCAAACATAGGCGCATGCAAGCTGAAAATTAAAGAAAAGGGGGTAAAGGAAAGATAACTAAAGCTCCTCCTCTCTCTAATCTTCCGCCGGTGGTTGATATTGATAGTCTTGGTTGTTGTACCCTTACTTGTAATAGGAATGCACCACTACTCCTATGAATTGTCCGACGGTGCTAGGTGAAGGTGTCAAAGCTCATAAGCGAATGTTGCATTACCTTCACCCATTTGGTTTGCATTGGTTTGGATGGATGCAATATTTTGCATGTTTCTTGCAGCGTATCCTCCAATGGTGGCCACATTTTGTTGTGGTTGAGGAAGGTGTGCAAATGGCTCCGCAAAGGCTACGTTGGGCACTTGCAAAAATGGTGGGGTATGGCTGCACCACTCCCCCATGCTTGCATTGGTACACCACCGTAGTAATTTGGCGATGCCGGAATTTCTCCGAATGGTGGAACATAATTTTGTTGTGCACCACCTTCTTGGGCCATAGAAGATCCTTCTCCTATAATTCTTTTCTTTTTTTTTTCTTCGCCGGCACAAGAAGTCCTTCCTCTAACCAATCTTCTTCCTCTCAAAAAAAGTTTTAATCTTCAATCCGGAAGGGGCAAATTCACCTAGGCCACTTGGAAGCCTCCTCTCTCATCTTCACTCTTATATTTTCCTTTCTTCATATATTCCTAGGGAAGTCCCGGGTAGGAGATGATTTGGGTTCCTTGTAATACCCGGTTTTAAAGAGATAGTCAACATGGAGAGGCAACACCCCGAACCAATATCTTCCGAACTCGATGTTGCTTAACAACACCACCGGTTGATCATAGGTGAGTGGGGTCTATTGGCCACTTGGCAATCAAAGCTGAGTAAAGCCAATTCAACTCCGTGTTGGTTATCTTTGTCTCTCTTGTTCTCCCAAAAATCCATTTGCACAAAAGTGACACACTTGGATGATGGGTTCCGGATAGTATTTCTTCGTTGATGGTCTCTTCCCGTGATCATACTCCAAAAACCTTCCCATGTGCCTTCATGCACATACTTGTTCCGGAGCTCCCTTTTGAAAATAGGAGACACTCGCCCATGGGTCTACGATACTAGAACATGCAATCATTTCGAACATGAAAACCAATCTAATCTATCGGGGGTTGTGACCACGGTTTCGCCCTTTCCCTCCTCTCGTACTCTCACTACGCGAAGGTATTCATGACTAGACCTATGATGGTCACGGTGAAAGATGATAGATAGATAATCCAACAAAGTTCGATTACATCTCAAGATCGATTGCAACCCATGGATGAAAGGAGATTACCCCATCAAAGTGCTAGAAATAGCATCGTTTGATCAAGGTTACCCTTCTGACGGTGTCTTCCTTCTTCTCCACTTGTGGGCTCCCTCCAAACGGAATGAGAGACTCAGCACTCCTTCATCAAGGGTATGCGCCATGGTCATGAAAATTTCCTAGGCGAATTCCTTGTGGGTGTTTGCCGACACTCCGTTAGAGAATTGCACCGGTGTCCCGTATGAAACCCAATATGTGGAGAGCTTGTTCGTCGATGTCGACGTTCGCTACAAGCCTCTACTTAAGGCGAGCGAGCTTCTTCTCCTCCTCCGTCATGATGACATACCCCTCGGAATACCGCGGAGCGTATGGAGGTGGAGCGGATGATCGTGTCGAGTGGTGAGGTTGGACGTGCGGCTCCTCCATATGTCCTTGAAGTTTGGTAAACCTCGTAGACGAGCTTCGTGTGGCCCTCATGCCACCGAGGAGAAGAGTGTGGTTCCTCCTCGGCGGTGCCGTGTCCTCCTCCATACTCCGAGGAAACTCGGAAACTGAGTGCCTCCTCGAAGAGGTTGTCGATGATGGCTTAGACGACGATGATCCCTTCTTCTTCGGTGAAAAGACTTGTAGTTTTCCTCCATAATTGCAGCACTCTCCCTCACAAATAAATATCCGGGGTTTTCACCCCGGTAACAAGGTACACAAATATTATTTTGGAGTCTGGACTTTGAGTGGATTAAGGATGTGATTTGTTGCACGAAACAAACGCGGTGGATGGCTAAGTCTAAGGTGATTCCGGCCTACAAACTAGAGCACACGAACAAAGAGTTGGATGAAAGACTTACCTCTCTCCTCCTCTTGGCTTGGTTCTTCTCTAGTGCATTCATGTTGCTTCGTGATCGCGTACACCTTCCAAACGTTCCCGTCCACTCCTTCGCTTGCAATATTGCTCCTTCCACTTGATGTTTTCGCTTTGACTCACTTCCATACTCCCTTGCCTCACATGCATCCATGATATTCCTACAAAACAAGGCCTTGGCTGCCCCCCCATGCTTGTACTTTGCATGTGGTTTAAATATGTTGGAGGGGCATCCCGTGATGTATCATGGTGCATGCATGGTTAGGTTAACTAGATTGCCTCCCTTTAAGTGTGTTTAAGGCTAAGCACTCCTCTAATTTCGAAAATTAAAAATATTTTTCAGAGCCATGCAAGAGCTCAAGCATAAATTTAGAGAAGTTTTTAAACCATTAAAAACAAATGTAAGTTGAAAATATTTTTCGACTACGTCGATTTCGGTCTCACCGGTATAGTTTGCCTTCATTAGTTGAGAGCAAGCTTTTCCCGGCTTGATCATGGGGGCATAGGTTTAGGTCCTCATTTTGATTAGATGAGAGAGATTTTGAATGAAATAAAATTAAGTGAGGCTTAGAAAAATTCTAATCTTAGAGAAACCGAGGATATGGATTTTTAAACCAACCAAAAATCAAGTTTCTAGGTTCACGCGAGTCCTACCACATGCTGAAATTTAAATAACATCTAGATACAAGTCGTGGCTCTACTCGAGACTTTTTAGCATGAAAAACAAGTCAACCACAGCACCATAATGAGGGTGAAGGGTTGAGTTAGGTTCTGAATTTTTTTTCTTTTTGGTTGTGGTTTCTCGAAAAAGAAGCAAACAATCACATAGGATGGTTCATGTAAAGGGTTTATGATCAAGCAAAATATTCAACCAAGAATTATGTCTCTAATATTGTTCAACCATTCTAAGTCTAATGTTTTGCGTAGTAAAATTCAAAACTGAATTATATTTAAAAAGACTTGAAAAACCTGGAATCGGGTTTTCCTCCCGGTAGCTTATTCTTGACTCGACGAAACGGGTTGCCTCCCGCCTAGCGCTTCGTTTATAGTCCATGGCTAGACTTCTTCACTTGATTACTCCGGATCAACGCTCTTTGCGGGCGTTGCAATCTTGGGTACCCACTTTGGCTTAGTCATTTTTTTTGGTCTTCACAGGCTGGCTTTGTCCTTTGGTCTTGACGGATGCAACAACTTCCTTGTGGCTCGGCATCTCGAACTCCGGTCCTTCGGTCGTGATCTTCATGGTCTCCGGTGTGATCCTTCATCTCTCCCGAATGAGTTTGAGTAGCCTTCGCCGTCTTGGGACCTTGGAGTTGTCTCGGATATTCTTCTTTGTTACCCATCGGGCGCCGGCAAGTTGTCCCACTTGCGTCTTGCATCTTCATCACGATGAACACTTCACGTATAGAGCTTCCGACCTCCGTCACCTTGTCATCTAAATTCTTCAATATTTTCTCCATAGCCTCGAACTTGGACATGGTCGTACTCCACACACTCCTTGCATGTGGATCTTGCTTTGGTGGCCTTTAGGTGTTGAGCTTCTTTCTCCATCTCCATCTTCTCCATCCTCCTCTTGAGTAAACCGATATGCCACTCAAGGAATCCGGCTCGTATGCATTCAGCTCTCGCAATCGTCGTGCGGATAGTTGAGACCTTGATCTTGAACGGCCTCCCGGCGTCTTGACTTGGAGGTGGTGATTCCCTTGGAGATTTTGACGGTCCTTCGACTTCAACTTTTGAATCTAGGGTTTCCACCCCTTTAGCTTGTGTTGGACGTCACCTTTGCCTGTAAAGTTTTCCTGGATCATCCACAAAAAAGTTTTGGGTTTCTTGGAGAGGTAGCCAACCATCTCCGGTTAGGGTTAGCAATAAAACAAAAATCTAACAAAAGAGAAATTAGGGTTAATCAAAACTAGATTAGATTGATATTTTTTTCTTTTGAGGATGATCAAACATAAGAGATGCAAAAGAAAATCAAAAGAAAAACTGAAAGATAAGCGATACTAGATCGGATCTTGATTGCTTGCTCCCCGGCAACGGCGCCGAGAAAAAGGGGCTTGTTGATGGTTAATAGTTGTATCAATGTTCGTTTATGACTTGCAACCGGACAAGTCTCCCGTCGTAGTCAAGGGACCCTTCTTCCCTCGAGTGGTGAACCCAAGGTATCGAATCCGTGGAACAATGTGCAACGCAAGGATTCAATCTAGTAAAGCAAGGTAAGCTATCTTATGAAGGTAAGTTGCATCTAATCTACTAACTCATAAAGAAAACGAATCTAATCTAATCTACTAAAGAGGTAGCAAGAGAAAGCAAGAGATAATCAATCTAGAGAATCTAGATCAAGCTTATGTTGTAGCTCCAAACAAGATAGATGAAGATAGAAAAGCGAATCTCATTTAAAACATCTTTAAATCATGGCCTTCCCATCCGACTCCGAAAACATCCGCCTTTCGAGACCCCCGTTCGTCACAACGTATCCCTATTCATGCGGGGGGCTTAGGGGCGAGTTCGATAGAACAAGTTGAAATCACTTGGCCGGTCCGGTATGCACCTCTAGCCACCGCGGCTACAAGAGCACCCTATGTAATCTAGCTATAGACTAGATCGTAGAAGAAGCAAAACCAAGAAGAAATCAAAATCATCGAGAAGGCACTTAATCGCTAGAAATCGGATTCACTTACAAACTTCACCATGAATGATTACATGAACAAGATCACCACCGGGCCCTCCCTCGATCTTGATCCTCGCTCCGAGCTCCGACGTGGTCTTCCATGCAAGGTTCCCACGTCGGCCGGGAAACCCTAGACAACTAGCACGACCCTCATCTCCAAGTTGGTGTCCCTCAAGCTTCTCTCGCTCCTCGGCGGCGGATTACGACCTCCGTTCTGCGTGGCTCTCGGTCAGGGGGCTATTTATAGCCCGAGAAGCAATTAGGTCAAAGGAGAGGCCGATTGGGCCCCGAATTGGGCCGGGCCGGCCGGCTTGGGCCGGCCGGCTGGGCCCACTCGGCCCATCCCGCGGCTGCTTCGCCGGTGTTGCTTCCCACGTCTTCTAGATGTTCTCCCCTTTTGCATGTGGGCCCTTGACGTCGGTTTCTCTCCGAATTGGACTCAACTCCTTGTCTTGCAAGATTCAGCACTTTTCTGGTTCAGTCCTCGGAGTTTATCGTCTTCTCGGGCTTGGTCCTTGGGCTCTTGGAGTCATGTTCACTTCATTTCTTGACTTGTATCGGGCTTCAAGGTCTTGTCATGAGGTGCTTAATGAACTTATCCCGGAAGTCTTGCTTTCAACGTTAAAACCCTGCGTAAACACATAACTCCAAAACCGACATGCACAAGTGAACTTGTTATACCACGGGGGTTAGTACCAATGAATAAAATACAAAAGTCATGCCAACACCGAAGGTAAACTCATGGCTAGGTTGACGGATTTTCACCGTCAACACTAAGCTCTAGCTTGGAGCTAATTATCCGCTCTATTAGATTTGGCAAGATCTAACGGATTCATCAAGTTACCATGTGTTGCTTTCAATTTTGCTCTTATGTTTAATTCATGTAACCCTCTTATTGCCCAATTTAGATTGAGTAGATTCGGCTTCATCTTGTTTGTGATCCACATGTTGAACGCTCAAATCTCTAGCTCGACGTGGCGAACGGGCCACGTGTTATCTAATAGCCGAATTCGAATCAATCTACATTGTCACGTGTTGCGGGTTCAAGCTTGTTAATCTAGCATAGTTTGTTCCTTCTCCGTGGAACCCGAATCGGCCGTATAGCCGTATTCGGCAATTCCTTCACGAGTGAAACATGTTCATAAACTTGTTTTAAATAATGTATGCTTTTAGCCTTCCATGTTAAGATTGTATCATGCGGTGGATTCATCTTTTCTTGGTCGGTGGTGTGATTTCAAACAAGTTGTATCATGCGGTGGATTAACTTGTTCGGTGTCATGCTCGACGGGTTTGAAAGTACCTAGACATGCGGTAGACTAGTGCTTTTAGTCTATGCATGCATGTTTACCGCAAATTTATGATCATGCTTCGCTTTTTATTTATTTTATTATGATAATCGGTCATGGTTACGTGCTGCAACGTTGTTTAAATAAAGACGATTTGCATCATGCTTACATCATACATTCGGCTATGCCCCTGTTTACATGTTTTATCGGTTCCCGAATGATGTTCGAATTGTCGACGGATAGCTTGTTGTAGCTATATGTCATTCTAATTGGCTTTATAGCCGTAGAATACGGAACCGTACGGTACCACCCGACAAGTTCCGGGTTTTATCTAACTATTCTTCATCCTTTGTCGGTTTCGGGAAAATTGACTAGCACGCTTCCGCATTCGGCCACGTGTGTTAAGCCACCGATTCGGCTTGCTGTGTGCTTGGCGTGAGGTGCCAATTTTACGTCAACGAGTTTTGGAGGTCACATGCACACAACTAGATCAAAAGTTAGATGATGAGAGACAATTTCGGTTAAATCGGTAATGGCAATAGTGATGAGACAATTTCGGTCGGGTAACAAAAAAATACAAGAACATGTTAAATCCACGAAATATTATTTGACTTCATGATGACCAGGGTGCGCGAGAGGGTTAGGTTGGGGCCGAGGTCGTTAGGATTAAGCTGCGGGACTTCATTCCATTTTTTAAAGATCGAGGGGGCTTTTGCAAAACAGCCGGGTGGGGGAGTGGGATCAAACGCCGCTCGCTCGTGTGGCCCCCGAAGCCGGAAAGTGAAGGAAGCTTCGGGTTTAAGATGAGTGTTGATTGGAGACGTGTTTTTAGAAGCGTCTCCTTTGTTGCTCACGAAGGAGATCGTCACACCCGTTTTTCCGAAGAAAACCGAATGCATCTCATATGTGTGACGGGATCACAATTTCACACATATGATACACTCATGAGTGTAATATCATAAGACATTGCTCAAAACATACGAAAAGGTTTATTAACTTTTATTACACTCACGAGGGTAGACACGAAGGTCGTTGCACGAACAACGATAACTATGAAGACATGACTCCATCTCCATCTTCCACAGGCTTCGATGATTGACCGCATCCTCGGAACTCCTCGTAGTCGATGAAGTACTCCACTCGGTGTTCTCCTCGAACAACGTATGCAAGGATGACACACTTATGGTTGGTACCCGGCAAGGCCACGAAATAACCGTAAAGCAATATTAAGTCCATCTTTAAGGTCATTAATCATGTGAGGGTCCGGGCCGCTCTTGACCGTGAGCACGGCCGATTGATCGGCTTTACACTATGCGAGAAGTTGCACACTTTCACCATAGTTCGCGTAACAGTTCCGAAGAACTTTGAACGCAACCATGCATGAGCCGATCGGGCACAATACCACACTTCCGAGGTGTGATTGCATAGGGATGCTACGAAGCCTTGACAAAGATATGCAAAAGCACCAATAACCCACGACGATTCTGACTCGGGCGGACCATAACCCTCCCTAGTGGTCGGCACCTTAGCAAAGGCTGCTACCCCAAAAGAACCGGGCTATACCCCCGCAACCCGAGCCCCCCGTGTTCCTTTCGAATAAGGTCATCAATACAATCACACACCTAATTAATGGGCTAAGCTAGAGCCATGTGGACCGTGGTTGCGCCGTTTTCCTTGGTGGTTCTCCACGATCCGATTAATTTATAGTATTCTTGATTAAAGCATAGGTAGAAGGGTGGTTAGGGTCACTTGCCTTTCCCCAACGATAAGCTACTCTCCTTTACTTGAAAGCTCGCACTTGTTCTTCCTCCAACGACGCGGTTTCTACGATCATGCAAGAAAACATGCAATAACTAAAATAAAATAGTATGTCAAACATTACCAAAAGATTAAAACAAGCTTCTAGGACCGACGGGCTCGAGAGACGGTTGTGTGGACACCAAGAACGCTTAAAACGAAGCTAAGACGGAAAAGATATGGCTTTAACAAGGTTCAGGGGCGAGATTGTAAAAGTACCGGAACTTAGGGGTTTTCTATAAAATATCATGGGATAAAACATAATTATGCATATACCCAAGGTTTATAGCATAAAAGTGCCTAACAAGGACCTCTGGCCGGAAAAACAAGGAAGCTAGGGGTTTAAACGAGAAAATCGGGACTTATTTGAAAGGGTTTCATATGGTGGAAGGACCGGCATGTAATTTATAAAAAGTACGGTGACTCTTTTGCAAAAAGGCCGGCGGCGGCTTTGGTTGACCGGTACAAATAAGTTTGACTCGGGGTTGGATAGATTTGGACCGCTAGTTTTCGAATGGACGGTCGTGGATGACCGCACGCGGCCGGGCGACGGCGGACGGATATGCGCCGGCCGATCCGTGATCCGACCGGCGGGCGGTGGCCACAAGAGGCCGGGCGGCGGCGGATAGCGAGGCGGCGGCGGATGGGCGGCGCTCGGCCGACGGTTCGCCGGTGACGCTCAAACTCGAGCTCCCGGTGGCCAAACGCTACGGAACAAGATTCAAAATGAAGCTAGAGTGATGAGGAAGTCACTAAGGGGCTCGGAACCGAGGAAAAGGCGCCGGCGAAGGAGATCGGGACGGTGCGGCGGAGCTACGGCGGCTCCTTCGATGCGGCGGCGTTGCGCACGAGGGAAAGGGAGGGGGAGTGGTGCGAGGTGAAGAGGAGGTAGGGCCGCCCCTTCTATAACTCGGAGAGGAGCGGGGAAGGGGCGTGGAGGCGGTGGCGCGGGCGCAATGGCCGGCGGCCATTTATGGTGGTGGGATCTCGGTGGCGGCGTGGTGGAGGCATTTCGGGAGGGGAGATGATGCGGTTAGTGCGGCGGTGCGTGTGGTGGAGCCGTTACTCGGCAAGTGGAGGAGTGGAAGAGGTCGGGGCGGCCGGGATTGGTGGAGGCGGCCGGCGGCGCATTTGGGGAAGAAGGGGAGAGGCGGGGGCGGATGTAGGTGACGGGGCCGACGGGTGGGCCCCGTCCGTCGGTGAGAGGGAGAGAGAGGAGGGAGGTTGGGCCGGCGGGAGATGAGTGGGCCGGAAGGAAGGGCAAGACGGGCCAAGCGCTAGAGATTTTGGCCGACGGGAAGAAAAGAAAGAAAAATAAAAGAAAAGAAGGGAAGAAGGAATTTGGCCGGTGGAGGAGATTGGCCATCATGGGCCGCACGGGAAAGAGGGTAGAGCTGGGTTCGGCCAAAAGAAAAAGAGAAAGGGAGGGAGAGAAGGGGGTGGTTAAGGACTTTTTTGCATTTTTTTCAAATCCTTTTTAAACAACTTTTCAAACTCCTTTTTAAATCAAACCTTTTACACTTTTTTTACAACGCGTTTCACAAATTATTTTAAAGACTTTTAAAGCCACACAACAAAAAACTCATGCATTTCATTATGATGCACAAACACTTGGTTATTTTCTAAATTAATTAAATATTATTTCATATATTAATAGCAAATTTAACTATTCCAATTTATTAAATCTTTTAAAAATAAAACTAAACCATGTTTCTAACAATATTTTATTGTGATGGAATTTCCAGGTGTTACGAGACGTTTGGTAAACCCGCGTCTTCAATATCCGGAGAACTCAAAAGAGACATGGATTGATAAAGCGTGTCTCCTATATGTGTACATAGGAGACGCAGGTTAAAAGTAATATTTTTTCAGAGTCATTGGGGACGTGTTTTAAGAACACACGTCTCTTATGAATTATTGTAGACGTGTTTTAAAACCGTGTCTCCAATGATAATATCTTCTTTCTTTGATTCTTAAAATGATCCCACATCACCCCCCTACCAGTATCCTCATTTGTTGAGGTATTAGTAGCCATGGATTCAGACAAATCAGCAGGCATTCAAAACATATCAGTCCGTTTCCAAAAACTGCAAGATGAACTTGATCTATGAACTTGAGCAGAACTGAATGGGATATGGATGCCAGTTTTAAATTGTCTCATGATGAAACATTCATAAACAGATATAAACTTGTTAATCAATTGAAAACCAGAATTCAGGAAAGCTGATTTCCACAGTCAAACAATTTCCGAGTGATGCAGGTCGCGAAGTCTGGAGGAAAAAGGTGGTCGCATAAATTTTTTTGTAAATTGCGGCAAGTGCTTTGCCAATCTGTACTGATAGAATAGCGGTCATCAACTAAGATAAGCATGCAAAGTTTACGGCATGCAAACAAAACAATATAAAAACAGAAATTATCTTGCCATTTCCAAGATCCAGACCATAGTCACCGTGTTCCCGGGTCGACCGGGTCGAGGAACGGAATGAGAATCGTGGTACGCCATTTTTCAAAACTACTTGGAACGATGAGTATACAGCTTCAAGCACGTCCCAAATTAACTTGGATCGTGATCCGGTTAGTTCGGGACGATGTTCCCGAACGACCATCCACAAGCTCAATCTTTTCCCCTTTGGGACCAGTAAGAAGAACCGTCCTCTTAGCACACTGAATTGTCGCCTCATGCATACCCAACCAATCCATAGCCAGAATAACATCAAGATCCTTCGACTCTAGAACTATCAGCCTTGCCCAAAAGTTTGCTCCCATGATCTTTAGACTAACATTAGGACACATGTATAAAGCTTTCATTCCCCCCTGGTGATTTACCTAGCATGGTTTGTTTCATGGGACACAGGGTATACTATGCTTGGCCACAAATTGAGCAGATATAGAATGAGATGCTCCGAGAATCAAATAAGACGGATTCGGGGATGGAGTTGACAAGGAACATACCAAGCACTACTTGTGGATTCTCCCGATCGGTCTCGGCACTCACATGATTCACCCCGCCACGTGCATGACTCTCGCTGTCCCTTGTTGCTCTGCGGGGTCTGGTTCCCATTCCTCATCTGCTGCGTCTACTGGTTCTGCACAGGGGTGCCTGGAGGGTGCCTCTTAGGACAAGCATTAGCATAATGCCCAACCTCTCCACATTTAAAACAGCTATTGCCCGCGGGGGTGTGAGGTGCACCGGGCCTCACGGGTGTGCCAACGTGTCATCGAATGGTTCTGTTGGTATGCGGGGCGTGGAGTCCGCAACCCCGGGCGTTGAAACTGTTGAGAGGAGCGCTAAAACTGCCGGTGCTGCCGTGGCCGGTACCGGTACGCTGCTACCTGCGGCCATAACCCCCTGTCGGGGCCTCCTAGACGAAAAGGAGCTCCCGGCGGTGAGGTAAAGCGGGGACGAATGTTGCTCCCGGACCGTCCGGAGTGGTGGCCTTCCTCTTCGGCTCCCCCGGCTCTCTCGCGCATGGACTCTAAGCAGGTGGCCTTGTCTAACGTGTGCTTGGAAGGATGGATAAGTGTGAGACGTTAGGCGGTACCGAAGTGGTCCGGCCAATCCCTCCATGAAGCACTCCTTGCTTCTTTGGGTCATCTGCCACCTCCTCTCGGTGCATAGTGAGATAGCTCGATGAACTTGTCCCGAACTCGCCACCGACATTCCCAACTGTTTGAGAGAGAGGAACTCCTTCGGTTTCATCGGCCCCGCAGAATGTGGTGGCTCCGAAGGCGTCGGTGAACTCCTCGCCGGGTAATGGCGTCCGGTGTAGCTTGGGCGTAACGTAAGCATCCCACCATGCTCCTGCTAACCCCCGGAGTCGTCCTACAGCAAATAGGACCTTCTCCCTATCATCACACCGAGCCGTGTGAGCATCTTGCCCACGGTCTTCGGCCAATCATCGGCGTCCGGCGAATGCACGCGCATGGGTGAACACCGGAGGACGATGGCCGATGAACTTCCCCGTGCTCGTTCATGGGCGCTCGTTGCTTTGTGGTGGCCGAGGGGGGTTGTTGACTTGGACCTACAGGTTGTCCATGGTGTTGGTCGGGTTCTCTAGGAGCCGTATCTAATTCTCGGAAAAACCGCCGCATGGCCGGATCCATTTGTGCCGGCCGTGGTGCACCGCCCGAGCCGCCGCCTCGTCCTTGGCATATCATTGGAGGTTGATCAACTCCCGATCCGGACCCGGTGTTTACCATCCGAGCGTTAGAAACATTGATTTAGATTATGACAATGATAGAAAAGCTATAATGATAATCAATGCGGACTTCCGGATCAAGACAGATTCGATAGGTGTAAAGAAACGAGAGATATCTCGTTGTACGGGTAACCAAAAATCACGAGTACAGATTCGATAGGTGTAAAGAAACGAGAGAATCTGGAGATATGGTGCATCAATTTACAGATTCTGATAGGTGTAAAGAAACAGAGAATCTGGAGATATGGTGCAACAATTTACCGAACTTGAGACTACAACTTGAGATATAAAATAATGAAGTGAGCTGTGTCGGCAGGATTTGACAGATTCCGATGGCTTAGTGTTTCGTCCATAGCTCCCAGAATATATATCGGATAATGCTGAATTTTTGAAAGAAAATCATGTATAAAATTTGTGAACTAACCCAACTAGTTTTACTGGATTTGGAGTTCTGTAGCTCGGGATAAAAGGAAAACACTACTGCTGTGTCAGGAAGTGACATGAACAGATTTTGTACTAAGATGTTCCTCATGATAGACAAAATATGATGGATGAAGAATTACGAATTTGCAAGATAAAAGATGATTAGAACAGAACTTAAACCCACTAACCAAGCTTTACTACTAAACCAATGTCATTGTGGCATTAATCCACAACACACTGCAATCACACAAAGATCCAACTCACAAATGTTCACAAATCAAGCACTCAAACACACCACTAGCTAACACACCGATCCAACGTGTCGTTCTAATGATTACAGACTCTATAACTGGAGATAAAAGACACCTAGAACCTAAGGCCAAATGATCCGAGTGCGGGATCTAAGTGACCCATAGCTTGTCCTCCTGGGTCTTGGTGACATTGCAGGCCATCTTTCTTCATCTTCCTGCACCTCTTCCTCATCCTGCCCCGCGATCACTACCTTAAGCCTTTTGATTTCCCTTCGATCCTCCTCTTGCTGATCACGGAGGTCCCGCAGGTCCATGTTGGTGTCGTCAAGGTTGGTGTTGAGAGCTGCTACAAGTCCCACTTGAGTTGCATAGCGTGGTCCCAAGTTTGCGTTAGCCATTGGAATCATGCTGCCCACGGCTCCGGCACGTCGACGGGGAAAGTCATCCCACACGGTGTCATTGAGATGGTGAGCCTCCTCATGGCACCATGCGAAAGAGCCCTCCTAGCAGCATCATCTCTCCCTGCAGCAAAAGTAGCCCGATGGCTAAAGCATGATGAACGGTAACCTCGTCTCGTCCGCCCTCCCGTGGATCATCCTCCAAGATCCGCACCGACACCTCCCACCGCGTTGGGTAATGAGGATGTGTTCTCTTTAGCCCAACGTAGTCGATAGTCACATGTCGATGGAGACGTTGGAAAAGCCTTCTTAGCTTGGACGGAAAGCGTGCATGCCCTCCATCGTGGTGACGGACGACCACCTCCCACTTCTCGGGCACCGGTTGATCATCGGTACCTCCATCCTCCGGATGCGAGTCTTCGGGATCCGAGTGGTCATCCGGGCCACCTCCTTGTTCCCGATCTTCACCGGCTCCTCTTCGGCTCATCATTTGACGGTTGAATGACCGAAGCGGGTGGTGAAGCTTGCCTTTGAAGCGAGTTCGCTCCACTTCCCTCCTCGGTGACTCCATTGTGCTCATCACTCTCCGTGGAGTAGGGGTAGAAGTCCTGGTCCTCCGGGTGCCTTGGAAAGCGGTAACCACCGGCACGAGTGGTCTTCGGTCGGCGAACCATCTAAGAGAGATGAGATAGGTGTTGATTACTAGGTGTGACAAGATAAAGCTTAGATAACAAAAGACAATCAAGGATGAGATTAAACCAAGAATAGATATAATAGACGAATAAAGCAAACTAAGCTATGTGTGGCTTCTAATATTATATAATCCTTAGTTCTTGAGCAGTTCTAACTAGGCTAACGTCTTACAATCAACACGGCTCGATACCACTTTGTCACACCCGGATTTAAGGGCAAATCTGAATGCAAGAATACATGTGCGCCGGGATCAAGTTACACACATGCATCAACTCGGTAAATACCAAAACACGGTGTAAATCGTAAAGAGAGTATTAAATATTTATTACATGATCGAAAGTCTCAATCTAACAATCATTCGAGTAGCTAACGGCGGAAAAGAAACACATGTAGAAGTCCTCCACGGTACCGATCGGAGAATGAGCGCCTAGAACTCGTCAAACTCCCCAGGATAATCCTCAAAGCGTCCGTCAGAGCAGCAGTCGGGTTGTGTAGATGCAATATATAAACAACAAGCATGAGCACATGTCGTACTCAACAAGGGAAAGCTCTATAACAAGATGCGAGGCTTTATGGTGGAAGATAATGGTTATAAAGAAAGTCGGCATTTTAGTAGGTCAAATTTTATTAAGCGATTGTTACTAACAAATGAAAGTTTGTACCAAACCCAATTAACAAGTGCAACGGAACCATAGAATGCAATGCACTAGTTTAAAAGTTCCATCTTTCATAAATTACTCATGTGAGGGTCCGGACCGCCGGTGGCCATGGGCACGGCTAACTAGTTAGTTTTACACTCTACGAGAGGTTGTACATCTTTACCCACAAGTCGCGTAAAAACCTAAAAGAGTTTTAAACCCAACCATGTTGTGCAAAAGTAGAGGCAATACCACACTACCGAGGTGTGGTTGCATAGGGACGCTACGAGGCCTTTATGAAGTTCCCCTAGTGTAGGTCGCCCGCTAGGTTACCCGATTAGCACGGCGTATAAAGCTCCCCCGGTGAGTACCATGTCTTAGCCAAGCCCAACTCCCCGCCGGAGCAGGTCTATACGCTATCTACCGTCGCCCCCCAACCCCTTTCGGGTAAAAGCATACCTAACACCAAGTTTTCTAGTTATTCGGTAAAGACGAGTATGTGGTTGTACTTGTTTTCCCGGGTGGTCGCTCCATTTTCCGATTAACAAGCATAAATTGTTCTTGCATTACATGAAAGATAACAAAAGTAAAGCCGGATTGGTAAATGTTCATTAAACCACCCGAAACCAAGGTAAATCTCTAGCAAGTGCTACCCACCATAAAGTAAACCCGGTTTGATCAAGGCATAGGAAAAACAAATCTAGTAAGACCTTAATAGCAGGACCCTTCAATTTAATGTTGTGAGACATGGGTACCCCCGGGTCCCCACCGACCCGGTGCTCACGGCCGTCCCCGACAAGTGGGTCCGGCCTACCGTAAGGCTCGCCGACCTATCTATGGGCCCAAGCCGACCTAGTTGGCGGCCCACACGACCTCCCGAAGACCTTCCGAAGATTCCCCCGGACGACCTAGTTTATCACGACCTCAAGACTTGGCGTACAAAGACAAGACAAGACATCGGTGGACTTCGCCCAAAGCGGATCGACGGGATATGACAAGATGTGTAATGTAGACTTAGGTCTCCGGTCGTAACGGACCAGAGTCCGGGAAGCGACCTCATCCGCCGGCCAATATAAGGCGGACGAGGCGACCCTTGTGCCTCACCTCATCCAATCCTCAAGCGGTCTACACCGACAACTAGACGTAGGGTATTACTCTCCGAGGCTCGAACCGCATAAGCTCGCCGTGTTCATCGTGTTCCGCGTACTCGTGTACGACCTTCGAGTTCTTAGCCTTAGACTCCTCCCCACCGAACAACTAAACCACGAGAGATTAACACCCCCGTGGGCCGTCCGCATCTCACCATCCGACGCTTGGCGCGCCGCGTATGGGAGAGTCAAGGTTCTTCATGCAACTCGGTGGCCCCGACCAACGGCGTCATCTTCCCGGAGAGCATGGCGGACTTCCTCGCCGACCCCGTCAACATCTGCTTCGACTCGATGCCGGCGACATCCACCGCTCCAGCCGCCTGCCTCGTCATCGAAGGCAACGCGGTCACCACCCACCAACAGATCGAAACAGATCTATCCAAGAAGACCCACCCACCCACTCCTAGCGACCTGATCGCTGGATTTGATCGTGTCGGGGATATGCTCTCTGATACAATCAAAGTCTGTGAGCGTGTCAAGCGTCCTCGCACGAGTCCTTCGACCTACAACATGCCTCTTGGCTTGCATAATGCCGCTCATGTAGCATCACACTATATGAAGCGCAAGATCCGGATCGAATCTAGACTCTACCATCAAGATCGTGGAAGGCGCGGGAGTCACCTCGACAAGCCCCTGTCCTATCCACGAGAACTCCAAGCACACCGCACGCCAGTGCCGTGTCCTCAAAAAGCTTCGCCGACCCGTCATCGTGGCTCACCGCCGACAGCGGAACCAAGAGTCGTCTCCGGTCCTCCTTGCATTCCAGGTCACCCACACAAAAATCTCCCTGAACTATCCGGAAGAAGAGCTCGAGACTCTGGATCGTCACATCTTGGACGTCTCTGCAGATGTACCACCGCAAGATGGAGAAACAGACGCGCAACGTCAAGAGCGTGAAAACGCCAATGCCGCCCGAGCTGTCCGACGACAACAAGAGATTGTAGCCGCTGCCCCGGTGTGCGGCCTTCAAGCGGCTAACGCCGGACAAGTCAATTCCCCGACAGTCAACGCCAATGCCGGGCGGGTCAATCCCAACGCCCGCTAAGCCAACCCTAATGTCGCGCAACAAGCACACATGGCACTAGCCGCCCCACGGCGGCGATGCCAAGATGATCCACCTCGTGCCAATAGCTCGCATGCGCGAGATCTCCTCGGGGACTTCGAGCGCGACGGACTTGAAGTTTACAACTCAACGCGGACCAATTTGGGAGCCGCTCTCGCCGCCCTAAACCACCTTGAAGATTCTCTAGTGATCCGGCGCCTCCAAGCCAACATCCGTGTTGCGTATGCTCGGATCGAGGAAAGAGGTCCCGATACGGTAGATCCGCATGCATGTTCGTACTCCATAACCATATCGAGCGTCCTCGCCGGCGCCGTCGTAGCCGTGGTCCCCTCAACCCGGTGGTTGAAGAAGGACGAACCGAAAATGAAGTAGTACGGTCGGTCAACCCTACGCCAACGCTACGGCTAACGCTCCGCCAATCCCGTGGCTAACGCCCCAGCAAACGATCGGGTCAACGTCGGCCGGTAACGTCGCCAACAACGCAGCCAATGCCGCCAATGTTCGAGCAAACGTCACTATGAATCCAAGACACAATGCGGAGCTCCGCCTCCTCCGATACAAGTCAATCGTGTGGAGGGAAGCCAATGTGAAGGACCGATTAGGCGACCGAGAGAGGGGGGGGAGTGAATGGGAGCCGATAAAAATTCTTCTCGAGGGAGATTGCAACTCCGACAAGACGAACTAGCTCGGTCGAACCCCCCGAAATCACACGCTCCGCACTTCTACCTCCCGTTTGCCAAAACCACGTAGCCACCGGAGTGCTACCGGTCCTAGGAACAAACTCTACCAGCAACCACAACACACACGCAGACAACGACAGCGGAAACAACTCGAAAGCCGGCTAACCGCAGGGGGTGGTTAGACCGGGTATAGGGGCGGTTAGACCGCCTCCACCGGCAACCAAGAAATCCTCCGAAACGCCTCTTCCGAGCACCAAAACTCACCACGGTTTCACCAACGAGATTTCGGTCAAGGCCATGCCGCCTACCGAAATTCTTTGCAAAAACCAAAACTTCACCCAAGGGCCTAGGGGCGGTTAGACCGGCTACCGGGGCGGTCTAACCTCCCGTACCCGAGCAACGAACTCCAACCAAGAACACCTAGCAACCGCACGAGAACGACCCCAAATTTCACCCGGACGCTCCTCCGATCAAGGCGAACAAACTCACGAGGAAAATCCGGCGAAACAAAACTTTGACCCGGAAACACCCGGGCGGTTAGACCGCCCCCTATAGGCGGTTAGACCGCCCCTCCCCGTAAAACGAACCCGCGGGTCAAACCTCAACTTCCTCGCGCCGGATCTCCCGAATCACTCCACGATTGCGGCCAAACTTCGGGAATAGCCGGGTTACCTCCCGGGCAACCTCTACCTCAAAGGAATCGACCCGAAACGCTCACAATCAAGAGGAATCGAAGAAATCGCTTCTCTAGGTCAAGAACTCGCCCAACTCGATAAATCACCAAATCAAGTCCGATTCAAAGGGGATTTGGGGGCAAAGTCACCAGCCAAAGAGGCACAAGAACCTCATACGTGACACCCACCAAGAACCCCAAGAAATCGTTCTCAAAACACCGCCAAAAAGAGCTCCGAAAATCAACACAAAAGAGACGGGAAAACCACCATGATGAACAACGCCAAACCTTCTATACATGCCATGAATGGTTCGTACAAGGTCTAGCTTGCCACCCAAACATCCATCCCTCTCTCTAGATCTCACATGAAGCTCTCAAGCTAGCCTTCTAAAATCCTAAGGAAAATGGAGAACGAAAATGGAAAAACCAAATGAGCTAGGGTTCCAACGGTTGGCTGCCATCCACCCGGCTAATGAGTATATATGGAGGCACCCAAAAGACTAAACTACCCCTCACTAATAACTAGGGATACATGCCCCTCGAGGGCAAATTTGGAAGTCTTCATATCTTCACCATCGGACGGATGCCGGCGACCGCAACCCCCGCTTAGCCTCGACGCAAGCCTTGCGATCCCGACGCGTGTCCTCCGCTTCGAAGCTTCTCGGCGCCGGCGGCCGGGCGGTCGGACCGCCCCCACGGGCGGTTAGACCGGCCGGGACATCCGACCGGCCCCGGCGGTCCGACCACCCCCTCCCGGCGGTTGAACCGGCCCGGGTGGCCGCACCTCCTCGTCGAGTCTTCGGCCTCGGTTTTGTGTCTCGACCGAGTAACCCGGTGGTTTTCTCGGTGAACCACCGCAAACCCCGCGAACTCGGTGTAGCCTCCGCCAATCTCCACTCATGACTCGGCTCCCACGTAGTCTCGGCTCGACCTTGGTTTTGAGGCTCTACCAAGAAACCGTCCACGACTTCATCTTGCTGTTCATGCCACCATGCGGCCCTCACTTGACCCCACTGGCCACCGGGTCCCTCGAACGAAGCCTACTTGTCTTCTCCACACCTGTAGGCCTCACCGGCAACGACCTTTCGCGCTTGTTCTTCACCTGCACCAACACGAGTCAAGCCGCAACCCGCACCCGCAATACTTGGCCAAGAATCGGTCCACACAACGTTGTCAATCACTCATCACACAAGGAAGCGACCATCCATCGGTCCTCGAACCACACATGGTCCTCAATCTCCCCCTTGATGAGTGCATTGACAACACACTCACATGAAGTAACACAAGAGAAAAGGAAAAGAAAAGAAACAAATAAAAAGAAACCTCAACAAGCGATCGAAAGCCAAAAAAAGGCAAAGAGCAAGATCACTTGAAGAAGGCAAGTCTCGGACCCCTTAGGCAAGGGCAACGGCTCGACACGTCCGAGACAAAACACGGCTCAAGCAAAGAGCGCAACCCACCAAAGCAAAGCTCGAACACCACAAAGAGCTTCCCCCTGCACATATGCAAGCTCCCCCTGAGCCACAACACACTCTCCCTGAACACATGCAGCAATGCAACTCGGGAAAGCAACAAAGAGCAAAAACTTGCTCACACTGCCCAGGGCGGTTAGACCGCCGACAGGCGGTTAGACCGCCTGGGGGGTGGTTAGACCGCCCCAAGAGACCGGCCCTGCACCAAACTGCTCAAAAATTTCCCGAAACAATTGGAACACCTTCCAAACACTCCCAGGTGCCCAAAACATGCACAAACCTCTCCCCCTTGTTGACAATGCATGAATCAAGGCAAAATGCGAAAACTTTCAACATATAGCTTCTCGAATATACAAAATTCATCACAAGGAGCTTCACAAGTCCAAATGAGCAAGTTAGATATGCGACAGGTTCGTAATGACCTCAACTACGTGATCACCAAGTTTCACAATCATTGGACAAGGCTAAAAAGGATTTGAGTAATTTTGCGAAAAGTTACTCTCTCATAAGCAAATACCTAAACATGAGCAAAACATATCAAAATGGCAAAGCCACTCAAACTTCATGCTAGGACAAGTCATTCTAATCATAAGACCATCATAAACACCCAAAAGCACCTCATGTCATGTCAAAGCCACCGAGCCATGTGCCTACTTCTATGTATGAGACTTCTCATTGGTAGGCATCATGCAACGGTTTAGCACCCAAAGCAAATTAAATTCAGCACATATGACATGGGAGCACATTTTCCAAGCATTTTTCATTTCATTTTCAGATTTGTAAATGGTACATGAAATGTCTTTGCGACAAAAAGGAACTTATGCCCCTCCACAAGATTAACCAAGAGGGCTAAACATTCATGATGGCAAATGAGCCTTTGGCCCCATATGATCAATAAACTAGCTATGCAACCACAAAGTAAGCATAGCAAAGCCACTAAAACATGTCAAGATCATATATAGGCATTTACACATGAGAGAGGATGTATGTGACATTTTTCAAAAATAGCCATCAACCATGGATCATTCATCAAGATCATCAAGAGCTAAGCCAAACTAACCGTAGCATATCAAACAAGCTCACAAGAACATATATAGCAACCCATGGTAAACATTGTATATAGGAGAAGCTTTTCCTATCCGATGCATATGATACAAAATGCATGCAATCTAAGATACAAGGATGCCTATACATCATGTTACAAATGCAATGCCAAATGCAAGAAATGCACAAAAGAAAACTATACATATGCTACAAAGGAGCTCCCACACACCAAGCTCACAAACCACCGGCTCCTCGATGGGAGGCAAAACGGGCTCGACACCACCGCAAAAGAAAGCTCCCACACACCCAACTCAAGAAATCAAGCACACACCAAGTTCCCCCCGCAAACGAGTGAAAGTTGCTTGATCTAGGGGTTTGGTGAAAATATCGGCTAGTTGGTCATGTGTGGGTACATGGATCAAAGCTATCTTCCCTTTCTCTACGTTGTCTCTCGGAAATGATACCTCACTTCTATGTGTTTGGTTTTGGAATGGAGCACCGGGTTCTTTGCAACACTTATGGCACCGGTGCTATCACATTGAAGTGGGACATGGGTATAATCCTCACCAAAGTCACTCATGGTGTAGGTGATCCAAAGGAGCCGAGAGCAACAACTAGCAGCCGGCAACATACTCGGCTTCGGTCGTGGATTGAGCAACACTCGACCGCTTGCGGGAAGACCAAGACACCAAAGAAGAACCCAAAAACCGGCAAGTCCCGGAAGTGGACTTCCTATCCAACCGACACCCGCAAAATCCGCGTCTGAAAAACCATGAAGCGCCAAAGAAGAGGACGCGGAGTACCAAAGGCCGAAGTCGGGAGTGTGACGCAAGTACCTGAAAATTCGCTTCACTGCTTGCCGATGCGAAGTCCTCGGAGACGCTTGAAAGCGAGCGCACAGACACACCGAGAACTGTATGTCCGGCCTCGTCGCCGTCAAGTAGAGGAGTGACCCGATCATGCTCCGGTACTCCTTGTGGTCCACGTGTTCACCTTCCTTGTCCGCATCAAGAGCTGTAGTTGTACTCATCGGCGTCGTCATAGCCTTTGAGTCCTCCATCTTGAACTTCCGCACAATGTCCTTGGTGTACTTAGCCTGGTGCACAAATGTTCCTTCCTTTGATTGTTTGATTTGTAGCCCGAGGAAGAACCGCAACTCACCCATCATGCTCATCTCGAACTCCCCGCTCATATCATCCTCGACCGTGTAGTGCGTTCATTCATATCGCCGATGATCCTCGAAGCTGGGTGATCCACTTGAACTCGCCGGGAGGTTCTCGCCTCGAAGCTACCTCCCCCTCAACATCGCCTTCTCCTCGTCCTTGATTTGTCGTCGTAGGTGTAGCGAGAGGGTCCATCCATCATCGTGGTCGAAGTAGTGGGTACATGTTCAGCCGGGGGCACCGCACCGCCATCTTCATCATCACCATGTTCATGGTCCTCCTCCCCGAAAGATCTCCTCGCCAAGCTCATCATCACCTCGCACACTCAAAGACAAGCCGACTACGTGGCTCGTCTCGTCGAAGGTTACCTCGCAAGTCTCCACGATTTGGTTAGTTTCAAGATTGAGCACACGATATGCTCTAGAATGAGATGCATAACCAAAGAAAATGCCATCGACAGACCTAGCCTCAAACTTATCCAACTTCCTGCCTTTCTTCAAAATGAAACACTTGCAACCAAAGACATGGAAGTGACTCACCTTGGGTGTGCGGCCATGCATCAACTCATAGCATGTCTTCTTCTTGTGCACTCTGAGGTATATCCCGTTCGACACATAGCACGCGGTATTTACCGCCTCGCCCCAATACCTCCTCGGAGTCCTATGCTCATCAAGCATCGTCCGAGCCATCTCGCACAAGGTCCCGTTCTTCCTTTCCACAACACCATTTTGGGGAGGCGTATACGGACTCGAAAACCGATGTTCAAGACCCAAGTCATGGCGGAGAAGGTTTCAAAACGAGAGTTCCTGAATTCCGAGCCATTATCACTGCGGATAGCTCGTATGGCATCTCCGTGCCTCTCGTTCCTCAACCCCAAGACTAGATCTCGAACAAAACCAAACGTCTCCCCCTTATCCTCGAGAAAGAACACCCACGCATACCGAGAATAGTCGTCCACCACAACAAGGACATACCACTTCCCACCCGCGGATCGCACACGAGCTGGGCCAACAAGGTCCATATGGAGCAGCTCGCATGGACGCTCAGTCATCACATCGGTGAGAGGCGGGTGAGAAGAGGCTACCATCTTGGCATGCCTACACGGAGCACAAACCAACTCTTTCTCAAGCCTCAACCGTGGCAATCCTCGGACCAAATTGAGCTTACTCAAGCGAGACAAAAAGTCAAAGCTCAAGTGACCCAACTTCCTATGCCACCTCCACAACTCACTCGAAGAACCAGCCAAGAAACAACGCTCCACACCCGAAGACCGAGAAAAATCAGCACGAAACACCCGACCCTCGGAACGACCATACAAACAAATTCCCCTCGAGAGTCCACAATCCGAGAACCACCAGGCCGGAACAACACCTCAAAACCCTCATCCAACAACCGGGACACAAAAGCAAATTGTACCCCGGCGATTGAACGAGTGCAACACGCCTCGCAGTGATCTTGTCACTCACTTTTATCTCACCTTACGAAAGCACACGCCCACGCCCATTGTCCCCAAAAGTGATGTACCTCTTCGTCACCACGGGACGAGACTTGAGAACCACCCCCCGTCTCCGGTCATGTGCCTCGAGCAACCGGAGTCAATCAACCAAATGTTCTTCAAGTCTCCCACCTGAAATTCAAAAACAAGCACGTGAGCGAACAAACGACTCAGCACTGGGGTTAGTACCAAAAGAGGAAAACCAGTGCCGAGCCATTTGCTCGAAAGTGGGGTTAGCACACATCAAGCCATTTTTCCTACCATAACCATCACCACGAACACCACCTCGGTAACCACTCCGAGGAAACCACCCCTCACTGCCTGGAAGAGGACCAAAACCACGGAAGACAACCCGTGGAACGTCCCTCCTCTCCTTCTCAAAGCTACGACTCCTCCCATCCCTGTAGTGACCTCGAGGGGGAGAATGCCTAGCAACCGACCACCCGCTCGTCTCTCCGGACCAACCACCGCAACTCCACCTCCCCGACCCGAAACCTCTCGACTCACCACCTCGAAAACCACTCGCCCCGGGTCGGGGGGGCGGTTAAACCGCCTAGCCGGCCGGTCTAACCGCCCCCTCCGGGCAGGGCCGGTCTGACCGCCTAGCCAGGCCGGTCTGACCGCCCCCTCCAGACCTGCTCCTCGGCTGCGGGAACTCGCATCTCCCCATGCCGGAACACTTCTCACCACAGCCTTACCCCTGGGCAGTGGCATACGAGGCTTAGGTACACCATGGGAAGGGTTGTACCTATCCTTGTTCGCCCACTCCTTTGCCATCCTCTCTTCCTCGCTTCCTCTTGAAGCAAAACTCATCCTTGTGACCCTCTTTCCCACAATGGCCACAACGAAACCTCACAAGCTTAGGTTTAGGCTTGGATTGGGGCTGCTCGCTTGGTTTCTCTCCACTCAACTCCTCCACCGATTTCTCCTCACTTGCCTTCTCACTCACTTTTCCAACGAACACTTTCCCGGAAGTGCTCACAAACTTGATAGGCCTTCGGAGATCATTTGTGGGTGTAGGAAATATAGGTGGAGCTGGGGTTGTGTCTAGTCGGTTCCTAAGATGGTTGGGTTTTGGAGGGAAATCATTTTTGTGGTGGGTTTTTGGTGGCTCCGGATATTCTCTCCACTTCTTTCACCAACCTTATTTGCCCCAAGTCCCTCACCATCTTGCCTCTTAAAAGCCTCAATCATCATCCTTAACGAGGCTCATGGCCAGACAACCAACCCATCAACTTTCTCAAGTCATCATTCTCATCCTGCAAACGATCAACATAATGTGCAAGTTCCAAATTTTTCAATGCATGCATTTCACAGGTAGAGCATGATGTAGGCATGGGTTCCTTCAATTTAGCCTCTAGCGAACTAGTGTAAGCATGCATCTCATCAATCTTAGCATGCAAAACAGGGCAAGAAGTGCAAGCACCTAGCAAAGCAGGTCTAGACTTAAGCTCAGCCACTTCAACCCTAAGCACATCTAGTTCCTCACACTTGGAGGCATGCTTCTCCTTAAACAAAGCAAGATCAGCAAGGAATATGGAGCAATCAGCACAATCATTCTCATCCGAGACAACAGGACTAGCCTTAAGCGAATCAATCTCAAGCTTGCTATCAAGCACCTGTGTCTCTAGCTCAGCCACTCTAGTCCTAGCATCCTCGAGCGAAGCCCTAAGCTCTTTTCTCATTTTCTTGGCCTCTCTAAGCATGTCATCACGGTTATCAAGCAAAGAGCCAAGCCTCTCATTCTCCTGGCGCAAGAAGGGAAGTTCATCACGCACCTCGTCGTTGGACTCGCAGTCCGAGTCGCTCCGTGTGCTCTTCTTGCTGCCGGAGCTCGCGCCATGGTGCGAAGCCATCTCTCGCGGCGGCTCAGCCCCCGCTTAGGTTCTTGGACGACTTCTTGTTCTTGCGGCGATCTCCCTCGTCTTCACCGCCGCTCGAGCTCGAGGTGGAGTACGCGGAACTGGAGTCGACGTCGCTCGCTCCAACCATCGCTCGGGCCTTGCCTCGGCCCTCCTTCTTCCTCGATCGTCGCTCGTCCTTGTACTTGTTCTTGTGCTTGCTCTTGTGGTCGCGCCTCGAACGGTACTTGCCATCGTTCATCCTCGGCTTGTGCTTGTAGCTGTCCTTGTTCTCGGCCTTCTCCGGGCGGTCGGCGATGAAGTGTCCCGGCTTGCCGCACTTGGAAATAGGTCCTCGTGTTCCTCCTCATGTTCACGCGGTTCTCGTGCGGCCTCTCGAACCGCCTCGTCAACGCCGCCGCTCGTCCTCTCCAAGGTCATCAAACTCCTCATCTGGCATAGACATCAAAGAGGAAAACGAGAACATCCTGGTGGATGGGTTAGAGTTAGTCTTTCCTTTGGAACCACCAATGAGGGCAAGACTATGGGAGTCAGTCGGTCCCTCGAGCTTGGCAGTCATGCCCCTATCCACCTCAGCCGACTTGAGCTTCGAGAACAGCTCGTTCACCGTCAGAGTATCATACCTCTCCGACTCAACTATGGCCTCGAACTTTCCGCCCCATATCGTACGATCCAAAGAGTGTAAGAGCTTGACCGCTCTATCATGATCATCGTACGGGAGCACGTCCACATTGGCCCTCATGTTGTTCACCACCACCGTGAACCTCTGAAACAAGGCATCGATGGACTCACCGGGGAGATGAGTGAAGTTCTCGTACCTTCTCCGGTAGGTCGCATACATCCGTGCTCGAACCTCCGGGCGTTCCCAACATGAGCCTCCTTCAACACCGCCCAAATCCTACAAGCCAAGTGCTCGGTGTGCACCCGATCGAACTCGGGCCGACACAAAGCACGAAACAAGTAGTCGACCGCCTTATTGTTTGCGTCGAATCCGTCCCTCGACCCCGGAGCAAGGAAATCCATCGGCCGGACATAGCCCTGTGTCCACCATGACATCCCAAAGCAGCTCGACCCTTTCCGCGGAGGAACACACCCATCCACTTGCTCCACATCCGGTAGTTCTTGCCATCGAAGTGTGGAGGACCCGAACCCCGTTCCCGGTACGCCATCCATGGATCTTAGACTCGGTTAGAGTCAACAAAGACCCCAACTTGCTCGATACCACTTGAAGGACCGATTAGGCGACCGAGAGAGGGGGGGAGTGAATGGGAGCCGATAAAAATTCTTCTCGAGGGAGATTGAAACTCCGACAAGACGAACTAGCTCGGTCGAACCCCCGAAATCACACGCTCCGCACTTCTACCTCCCGTTTGCCAAAACCACGTAGCCACCGGAGTGCTTCGGGTCCTAGGAACAAACTCTACCAAAGAACCACAACACACACGCAAGAACGACAATGGAAACAACTCGAAAGCCGGCTAACCGGAGGGGGCGGTTAGACCGGGTATAGGGGGCGGTTAGACCGCCTCCACCGGCAACCAAGAAATCCTCCGAAACGCGTCTTCCGAGCACCAAAACTCACCACGGTTTCACCAACGAGATTTCTGGTCAAGGCCATGCCGCCTACCGGAAAATCTTTGCAAAAACCAAAACTTCACCCAAGGGCCTAGGGGCGGTTAGACCGGCTACCCGGGGCGGTCTAACCTCTTGTATCCAAAGAACGAACTCCAACCAAGAACACCTAGCAAACCGCACGAGAACGACCCCAAAATTCACCCGGACGCTCCTCCGATCAAGGCGAACAAACTTACAGAGGAAAATCCGGCGAAACAAAACTTTGACCCGGAAACACCCGGGGCGGTTAGACCGCCCCCCGTAGGCGGTTAGACCGCCCCTCCCGTAAAACGAACCCGCGGGTCAAACCTCAACTTCCTCGCGCCCGATCTCCCGAATCACTCCACGGATTGCGGCCAAACTTCGGGAATAGCCGGGTTACCTCCCCGGGCAACCTCTACCTCAAAGGAATCGACCCGAAACGCTCACAATCAAGAGGAATCGAAGAAATCGCTTCTCTAGGTCAAGAACTCGCCCAACTCGATAAATCACCAAATCAAGTCCGATTCAAGGGGGATTTGGGGGCAAAGTCACCAGCAAAGAGGCACAAGAACCTCATACGTGACACCCACCAAGAACCCCAAGAAATCATTCTCAAAACACCACAAAAAAGAGCTCCGAAAATCAACACAAAAGAGACGGGAAAACCACCATGATGAACAACGCCAAACCTTCTATACATGCCATGAATGGTTCGTACAAGGTCTAGCTTGCCACCCAAACATCCATCCCTCTCTCTAGATCTCACATGAAGCTCTCAAGCTAGCCTTCTAAAATCCTAAGGAAAATGGAGAACGAAAATGGAAAAACCAAATGAGCTAGGGTTCCAAGAGTTGGCTGCCATCCACCCATCTAATGAGTATATATGGAGGCACCCAAAAGACTAAACTACCCTTCACTAATAACTAGGGATACATGCCCCTCGAGGGCAAATTTGGAAGTCTTCATGTCTTTTCACCATCTGGACGGATGCCCGGCGACCGCAACCTCGCTTAGCCTCGACGCAAGCCTTGCGATCCCGACGCGTGTCCTCCGCTTCGAAGCTTCTCGGCGCCGGCGGCCGTGGCGGTCCGACCGCCCCCCCGGGCGGTTAGGACCGGCCCCGGGACATCCGACCGGCCCCGGCGGTCCGACCGCCCTCCCCGGGCGCTTGAACCGGCCCGGTGGCCGCACCTCCTCGTTGAGTCTTCGGCCTCGGTTTTGTGGCTCAACCGAGTAACCCGGTGGTTTTCTCGGTGAACCACCGCAAACCCCGCGAACTCGGTGTAGCCTCCGCCAATCTCCACTCATGACTCGGCTCCCACGAGTCCCGGCTCGACCTTGGTTTTGAGGCTCTACCAAGAAACCGTCCACGACTTCATCTTGCTCGTTCATGCCACCATGCGGCCCGCACTTTACCCCCCGCCGGCCACCGGTCCCTCGAACGAAGCCTACTTGTCTTCTCCACACCCGGGGAGGCCTCACCCCGCAACGACCTTTCGCGCTTGTTCTTCACCCGCACCAACACGAGTCAAGCCGCAACCCGCACCTGCAATACTTGGCCAAGAATCGGTCCACACAACGTTGTCAATCACTCATCACACAAGGAAGCGACCATCCACCGGTCCTCGAACCGCACATGGTCCTCACAATGCCACCGCGTAAGAGATGAAGTCGAGATTGCTCGAAGTGCTAACTACGATCGTGAGCACGGGGTCCCCGACCCCCCTTAACGCCAACAACCCCATCCAAGCTACGGATCTCTAGATCATGCACGACCGAAACTCCCCGCGACGTGCTCGGTACGATCAAGACAACAGCCCTCCCGACGACCTCTACGTCATCCCTGCGGCTCATGCCCCGTCCGCAAGCCCGGGAGCGGTCAACAATTTCCCGAGCTTTCTCATGACATCTTCGAACGATCGGATACCCTAAAGACTTCAAGCCGGCTATTGAGAAATACGACGGCCGCTACGACCCGAGTACATGGCTCAAGATGTACAAGATAGCGAGCGTGCCTCGGAGGCAATAAAGACCACATGGCCGGAAACTTTCGTCTCATGATGGGCAAGGCACCACTCCCGTGGATCGACAATCTTCCAGCGAGTGCATCACCTCCCGGGCGACTCGCCCCGCCTACTCACGACCAATTACCGTGCGACCTACAATCGTCCCGGAAATACTCACCACCTCGCCGAGTATGGATGAGAAGCGATGAAACTCTCCGTGAGTACACTAACCGCTACTTCGAGAACCGCAACACCCTTGCGGTGTCAAAGACTACGACGTCATTGCCTACTACAAAAAGGGAATCACCAACATCAAGTCTTTCGAGAAGATCCACGAAGCCGATGCCAAAAACCATTGGCGACCTCGTGGCCTATGTCGACAAATTGGTCGACACTCAAGATGCGGTGATGCACGACTTCAACGAAGAAGACCACGATGACAGAGGCACCAGGTCGCACAAGCGATCCGGCAAAGCCTATGTAGCAGATCCACCAAGACCTTCCACCTTCCTCGAAGGTGACTTCAATATGGTCATGGACGACCAGTGCTAGCTCCACCGCGACTCCAAGCACACCACTAGGGAGTTCGAGTAGCTAAAGGGTGCCCTTGGGGTGCCATCTACCTCCAAGAAGACTAGGAGCAACAGCAACGACGAATGCAATGGTGGTCAACGCTTCAACGATCGTAACCGTCGACCTGATCGACGAGATTACCGTGACCACAGACCCTATCCTCACAATGACGATAGGGATCAACGTGATTATCACCGCGACTACCTCTCGCGACGACGGACGCGACGACTACCATCGCGACGATTGCACCGACAGCGCGACGAAGTGATCGTCGTGATGATCGCCTGATGATCGTCACAACGACCGGCGTGACGATCGACGTCGCCAGGACAACCACAACCGCCAAGACAATAACCGTAAAGAGCGGACACCTCTGCCGCCGCCCAAAGGGGGCAACCCCAACGGTGCATTCCAGAAGGCCAACCGCGAGATCAACTTCATCGTCGGAGGTTGCCAAGCGATCAAAACCAACCGACAAACTCGATCGAACGCCAGGGAGATCGGGCACGTCAACACTGAAAACCTCGCGACCGCCGCAAGTGGTCCGAATTCCCAATCACTTTCTCCCGGAAAGATCATTGGGTTCACATCCCCAACCCCCGAACCTATCCGTCGGTTGTCAACCCCATAGTTAATGGGGACTCGGTTGCCTAAGACCCTCATCGACGGAGCGGCACCGGCCTAAACATCATCTTCACGCAGACGCCGTGCAATATGGAGTTCGACTTCACCAAAATGACCGCCCGTGATGAACCCTTCTATGGGGTCGTGCCCGACAAGGCCGCGTACCCCATAGGTCACGTGTGCTTGCCGGTCACCTTCGGCACGGAGAAGAACTTCCGAACGAGTACCTTACATTCGAGGTCGTGGACTTCCGCTCATCATACCAACACCATCTTCGGACGACCTATGATCGCCAAGTTCATGGCTATACCACATCACACTTACCTCATCATGAAGATATCGGCGCCAAACGAATCCTTTCCATCCTTAGGGACATCATGGTCTCCTACAATTGTGAAAGTGCTACCGTCGAGCTCTCCAAGGATTCAGCAATTAAAGCCACAACAACGGTCATGGTCGCTCATGCGCCAAGATCGACCAAACTACTCTTCAAGTACCGGGAGCGAGAAGTGTACAAGCACGGCTTTGGACCCAAGTCCGGTCGTCAAAAAGGTCCGCCTCGGCCGCCCGACACATCCAAGGAAGTCGTCATCGTGGCCGACCTCGACCCCAAATAGGAACTCGCACTCGCCAGCTTCCTCAAGGACAATGCCGACATCTTCGCATGGAGTCCGTCCGACATGCCCGAAGTCCCCGTGGGAGCCGGGCCGAGCACGGACTTGAAGTCAACAAGACCGCTCGACCTATGAGCAAAAGCTCCGGCGTTTTGCGAAAGATAGAAAACAAGCTATAGAAGTAGAAGTCCGCAAGCTCTTAGCCAGCGGGTTTTATTAGAGAATGTCAACACCCGGTTTGGCTCGCAAATCCGGTTCTTGTACCAAAGAAAACAGGTGGATTAAGGATGTGTATCAATTACACCAACCTTAACAAGCACTCGCCCGAAGGATCCGTTCCCTCTCCCTCGTATCGACCGGGTCGTGGACTCTACGGCGGTAGCGTCCTACTTTGCTTCCTCGACTGCTACTCAGGGTATCATCAGATAGCCCTGCATCCTGACGACGAAGACAAAACAACATTCATAACGCCCCACGGCATCTACTGCTATAAGGTCATGACCTTTGGCCTGAAAAACGCTAGAGCAACCACCAAAAGGCAATTCAAAAGTGCTTGAAGACCCAAATTGGGAACAACGTCGAAGCTTATGTGGACGATGTGGTCGTCAAAACTACGGAAGAAGACAAGCTCATCGCCAACCTCACCAAAACCTTCGCCAATCTACGAGAGTTCCAATGGAAGCTCAATCCAACGAAGTGTGTCTTCGGTGTCCCTTCCGGATAGCTTCGGGCTTCATGGTCGGGCACCAAGGCATCGAGGCCAACCCAAGCAAAGATCGACACTATACGCAAGATGGCCAAGCCATCCAACAAGAAAGACATCATGAAGCTCACCGGTATGATGGCGGCTCTAGGTCGTTTCATCGGCAAGCTCGGTGAAAAGGACTACCTTTCTTGAAGCTATTGAAGAAGGCCGACAAGTTCGTATGGGACAAGAAGCCCACAAAGCGTTCGAGGCTCTCAAAGAGTCCTTGACAACACCACCGAGTTATGACATCTCCAATACCGAAGGAAACACTCCTACTCTACATCTCTGCCACCACTAATGTGGTCGGCACGCTTCTCGTTGCTCGAGCGAGAAGAAGAAGGGCAGGCCTACCCCCGTTCAACGACCCGTGTATTACGTGAGCGAGGTCCCGGCCGACGCTAAAACGCATTATACACAACCTCAGAAGCTGCTCTATGCGCTCCTGATCACGTCGAGAAAGCTTCGACACTACTTCCAAGCTCATAAGATCGTGGTGCCGTCTTCATTACCCTTGGGAGAGATCATTCGCAACCGCAACGCCAACGGCCGCATCGTCAAGTGGTCGGTCGAGCTTCGAGAGTTAGAAATGGAGTTTTGCCCTATGCAAGCGATCAAGTCGCGGATCCTCGCGGACTTCGTATCCGAGTGGACGGAGATCCGCATGCCCCCTCCCAAGGAGTGGCCCGAACACCGGATATTGTACTTCGACGGCGCCCTCAACCCGGAAGGAGCAGGCGTAGGCAATGTTGCCGTAAACGGTCGTGTAGGCCGTTTACACGATGTTTAAATGCTACTCAGTAGCTAACCGTGTTGGCCGTGTAGGCCGTTTAATCTGTTTAATCCCGTGTAATCCGTTTTTTTGTCTGTTTACTCAACCGTATAGTCCGACTACTCGCTAAACGATGGGTGACCGACTGTGTACCGTGTAGCGTGTAGGGCGGCATTGGGTGTAGGTGTGTTACTTATCTCTCCCCGGGGAGAGCGGCCCAAGTACGTCCCGCATTCATTACAAGGCCTCCAACAACGGAGCAGAGTACGAAGCCCGATCCACGATCTCCAAATAGCGGTGTCCCTTGGCATCAAGCGACTACTAGCTTTTGGCGATTCCAAGGTCATCATCGAGCAAGTCAACAAGCGAGTGGGACCGCGTCAAGGTCACGAGGGATGCTTACCGCGCCGAGATTCGTAAACTCAAAGGCCACTTCGAGGGGATTGAATTCCAAAGCACGTCCCACGCAACAACAACGTCGCCGCCGACATGCTTTCCAAACTAGGCTCTCGTCGAGCCCTAGTCCCGAGCAGGCGTGTTAGTCCAAGACCTATGCAAGCCTTCAATCAAACTCCCGGATCCCGATAATCTAGAGTCGTCTTCAAACGACCAGAATTCAGCACCTCCCCCGCGACGTGCTCATGTTTGAAAAAGAGGACGATTGGAACAAGCCCGTCATAGACTTCATACTTGACCCGCTTGTCCCCGACGACAAAGCGGAGTGAGAACGTATCACGCGGCGAAGTGCCAACTATGTCGTGATTGGTTCCGACTTATACGGAAAGCCGCCTCTACCGGCATCTTGATGAAGTGTATCCTACGATCAGAGGGTCTACAACTTTTAGCTGACATACACAGTGGTGAGTGTGGCTACCATGTGGCATCCACGAACTTGGTAGGTAAGGCATACCGATCTGGATTCTATTGGCCCACGGCCATAACTGACACTAAAGACCTCGTCAAGAGGTGCAAAGGATGCCAGTTCTTTGCCAAACAGCAGCACCTGCCAGCTCAGGCCCTGCACACTATTCCTCCATCTTGGCCCTTCGCTATATGGGGTCTCGACATGGTAGGACCATTTCGTACCGCTCCAGGCGGCTACAAACATATCCTGGTTGCTGTAGACAAATTCACTAAGTGAATTGAGGTCTGACCTATAGCGAAAGTAACATCGGAAGAGGTAGTTAAATTCATCGAAGACATCAAACACCGCTTCGGTGTGCCTAACAGATCATCAACGACCTAGGCAAAGCTTTAACCGGCTCGGTCTTCGGGGACTTCGCCATGACAATCTCATTGATGTCTATTACTCCTCGCCTTGCCCACCCACGGTGCAACGGCCGGTCGAAAGAGCCAACGGCATGGTGCTCCAAGCATTCAAGGACCGTATCTACGACGACGCCTCCAACTACGCCACCGGATGGTTAGCCGAGCCGCCTCATGTAATTTGGGTTCTCGGGACTCAAGTCGCTCTACCACGGGCTTTTCGCCCTTCTTTCGGTCTACGGATCGAAGCCATATTTGCTACCGACGTCACTTTCGCAGCTCCACGGATTCGCTTCTACGAGGAAGGAGAGGCCGAGCAAACACGTCGCATCGACCTCGACAGGTCTCGAAGAACCTCACCACCGTCATGAGACAAGCTCGTCATGACCAACAACTATGTCACTATCATGATCGCAATGTTAGGGAAACCTCCTTCAACGTTGGCGACCTCGTCCTTAGACGCATCCAAAAGACTGACGGCATGCACAAGCTCTCTACCCCTTGGGAGGGACCCTTCATCGTCACGGAAGTAATCAGCCCGTCAACATATCGACTCCAGTGGGGCGACGGGCAAGGAGTGCCCAACCCTTGGAACGTGGAGCATCTACGACGATTTTATCCATAGATTAGTTTTTTAATTCAAGCTATGTATTTCCTTTTTTGTACCTCTCTTTTTTAGATTAAATAAATAAGTATTTCAAGCAGTCCTCTACTATGAGTCGAGCACTACCTCCTCCTTCCTCATGCTATAAACACCCCCACCCCCTCGACATGCTCGGGGGCTTGGCTAAAGCCAACATCGGGGTCGCAAGACCTGGGGGTCCAAGTTTTCCATATTCCTTCCCCTCGATATGCTGGGGGGCTTGCCAACCTAAGGGTTGCCCGACCTAAGGATATCATCACAAGAGTATGAAGCCTCCCCGCCGCCACGAGCATGCTTGGTCGAATGGTCGCCGGACCCGAGCCCCGGGCTCCTCCCTCGCGCGCCGATCTCTCGTAAGCCTCCACGCCGAGTCGGCAGAGGTCAACGGACAACCTATCCATGAGTAGTGGTTAGGCCCCGTCCGCACCGGGGACGCTACCCGAACGGTAGGCGGCCTCCGCTCACTTTTACCGTCAAAATCCTCGCAGCGGGCAACCGGAAAGGAGACGGAACCGTCCCGTTCCCTCTCGCCGCCGCCATTCTTGGCGTCCATACGAGGAACGCAACCGCGGCCTCAAGTGTGGGGCCGCCTTCTCGATGCGCGGTGTCCCAACCACCACCGCCCCTCCCGCCCGCGTTTGGAACATGTGCTTGTCGGCGCACCGGTGCCGCCGCCGCCGCGGTTGCCCGCTCGCCATCGTATAGAGAGATAGGCATTGGTGAGCCGAGAGAAAGAGAGGAGCGCCGCCGCCGAGGCCGCCGCCGTCGTCGAATCGAATCCCCACGGGTGGAGATCCAAGTGTTGTCGGCGTGGAGAAAAGGGAGGTCCTCGTGGGAGGGAGGCGTGTCGCCGGAGCTCCTCGTCGTGCCGCCGACGGAGAGCGGGGGGCAGCGCGGGCGCGGCTTCCCCTCGCCTTCCTCGGCGACACCGCTACCCCATGTCGCGCCCGGAGCGAGAGGGAGAGGAGGTGGGTCGAGGCCTCCCGCGCGTGCGATTTCCGCCACAGGAATCGCGGTCGGCCACGCCCGGCGGAGTGGACGAGGGGGGCGGATCGGTGAGACGAGAGGGAGGAGGCACCGGGGGTAGGTGGAGATTGGGGAAGGAAAGAGAGCGGAGAGAGAGGGGGAAGAAAAAGAGAATGACACGTGGGACCCGCGATGGTAGTTTGTATGGAGTTTGAGACATAGAGGTTGACGGGTGCGAGAGAAACTAGAACCGGACTGAAAAATATAGATGACTAGGCAGGAATATTCCATTTGGAGGTTGGATTTAGAGGTTGACGAGTGCGAACGGCGTCTTAGCGAGTCAAGAATGCAATATGTCATCATCTACAAGACCAACCAAACTCGTGCAGGCAAAAGGCAAGTACTTCGTTAAAGCTTTCTTCAACACATCTCTAGAAGTTTTTACAAGTCATGAGGGGAGAGGAAGGTACAGCTCCTAGCTACTACTGGTTGCTGCCGTCGCCACCTTTGCCGCCGGCTCCACCATCGCCTTCAAAGTTGATGTTCTCCGCCACCGCGGTAGTGGCCTCATCAACTTCGAGCTCCAGGGCTTGAAGATCCTTTGTGGTGTCAGCACCGCCCTTGATCTTGGTCATATCGTCATCAGGATAGTGGGACTTGACTCTCACCAGCGCATCAGTCGCAGCCGGCAAACCAGTTGCCCTCAACAAAAGCAACAACCTGTTAGGAGTGTCTACCAGGCGATCGACGATGGACTGCTACTGATCCCCTTCCTCGGGAACAGGTATGCAAGACATTGCATAATTGGCAGCACCCTTGAGGTTGTTCAGCTCCATCTCATACCCTGCAATGGTGATTTGGTCACTCTGCAATGACTTCAAAACATCCTCGAACTTGACTTCAAGGCCCCGACGAGCCGCGGTCTCATAAGCCGCCTTTTGAGATAAGGCGTACTCACCGTCCGTGGCTTCCTTCGTCACCCGTTTGAGTTCCGGGCCCCCGCCCTCGATCTCCCGGACCTTGATCTCCCGTGTCCCGAACCTTGCTCCCGGAGGTCGCCGAGCATTCTTCGGCTCCTCCTCGCGGTTACGGAAATCCGCACAAACAACAATTAGCCGACAACTAACGACCTCATGATCAAAAAGGGATAAAGACTAAAACCTACCCGAGCCGCGGTGTTAACCGCCGGTGGCCTCCACGGCCTTGCGCCTCTCCCTCGGCGAGCTCGTCCTCGAGCCTCTTCTTATCGGCGGGTGCCACCTCACGGACCTCCTTGAGCTCTCGCTCAAGGTCAACAATCCGTTGTTCCTTCTCCTCGGCGTGCTTCAGCAGGTCGGCCCGGCCCTTGGCCCTCTCTGCTAGCGACTGTTACAAAGTCACAAGGTCGTCAGCAATACTTCAAAAGCAAAGCAATCAAGTAATGATAATATATCATAGGAAACTCACAGTGAGTGCGTTGTTGATGGTGACGATACTGGTCCGCAAGGCTTGCATGTCCTCATTGTCTTCGAACCAATCGTCCTGCCAAGGGGTGTGATTCCAATTAATTGATCGACATGGCAACCTTGGGCTTGAAGTTGAAGATGGAGGTACCTGTGCACCAGATGTTTCTGGAACTCCCGGCGCCAGGTCGATCGGGGTCGACGTCTATGATTGTTGGGGAGGTTCTCGCCCCGACCTCCCCACCGAGGTCCCGACACCCTCGCCGGTGCGCATGGGAGAACCCGGCCTCGTGTCGGGTCATGGGCGGTGAAGCCGCCACCCCCTCTGCTACTCCTCATGGCGGGGTAGTGGTACGCGCATCATCCGCAAGCGCCTCCCCCACGACCTGTGGTTTATGTGACCTCGTGCGGGAGTGAGATGATGGGGCAATCGGTACCCCTTGTGGTCTTGCCACCGGCCTGCATGGCAAAATACTTCGTCAAGACAAAGTTCGATAAAAAGCATAAAGACGACATCGGCTCTCGAGTATGTACCTCGGCACGGTCGGAAGCCGAGTTTTCGTCCAAAACACCCGAGGCCTAATAGCCGCAGGTATCTTCGCTGCGTCGCCGCGGCAAAGATCGCGCCGCGCCTCCAAACCACGTCAAAGAGCTTCCTCCGACATCTTCCGCACCAGCTCCCACCGCCTCTTGGTAGTAGGACTCTCCGCCTCCTCGCCGCCGGTCTTCGGGGACCGCATGAATTATTGAACGACCTCATTCTTCTCCTTCACCTCCTCCTCCTCCTCATCTTCCGACCCGACTTCCCGCGAGCGAGGCGTCAAAATCGTTGGAGTAGCGATAGCCGGAGGGGGATGCGGCCCTCTTCTTCTTCTTCTTCTTCTTCTTCTTCTTCTTCTTCTTCTTCTTCTTCTGCTCCTCCTCCTTCTTCTTCTTCTTCTTCTTCTTCTTCTTCTTCTTCTTCTTCTTCTTCTTCTTCTTCTTCTTCTTCTTCTTCTTCTTCTTCTTCTTCTTCTTCTTCTTCTTCTTCTTCTTCTTCTTCTTCTTCTTCTTCTTCTTCTTCTTCTTCTTCTTCTTCTTCTTCTTCTTCTTCTTCTTCTCTTCTCCTTCTCCTTCTTCTCCTTCTTCTCCTTCTTCTCTCTTCTTCTTCTTCTTCTTCTTCTTCTCTCGCGGCCTTCACCGCAAAGATTGCGCGGCAATGGCCGAAGCGGACTTCTTCGCTACCGTCGACCCGGTCTTGCGCCGGACTTCGCGATGGCAGCAGGCCTCGGGTCCGCCCCGGCCTCCACATCGTTGTCCTCGTCGTCCTCCACCAACGAGTTAGACTCGTAATTCTCCAACGGACGACCCGCCGGAGAGTTGTACTTGTCCGACCTCGCCTTCCTCTCGATGTATCTCCCCCTCGGGGAGAGGTGCCGGGCACCACATCCGGAGCTCGAACATCTACAAAACAGATGACATAGATGTTATACGACCTAAGTGAATCAAGAAAGCAAAGTACAACGACCTAAAGACGAGATCTCATGATCTTACCGAGTCGGTGGCCTCTTTCTTCACCTTCACTTTCCCGCAATACATCCGGGAAACTCTAGCCGTCATCTCCTCCTTGGAGACCTTGCGCTCACCTCGCATGTGGGATCCGATTGCCCACGGTACTCATATGCTTGGGTGGACCCGATCCTTGATCGGTTGGATCATCCGCCGGCGAAAAAACCTCGCTACCGCCGCTCCCGTCACTCCTCGTTTCTTCATGTCGCTGACAAGCTCCAGGACCCCCTTGAGGTCCTCGAGGTCGCGGGTGGGGAGTCCTAGATCCCACTCGCTAATCTTCACGGGCTTGTGGCCAGTCCACCGTGGAAGACCTGGAATCTGGTCCGCAATATAGAACCACTCCGACCTCCACCCGGAGGTGTTGTAAGGGAGGTCAGTGTCTATCCACTCGGCCTTGAGGCCCGACCTCAAATTAAACATCATAGCCCCCATTGACCCTGACCTCTTTCCAGTACTCTTGACGTAGAAAAAATACCTCCACAAAGTGAAGTGAGGCGGTTGTTAACATCAAAATTTTGTAAGGAGTCCGACTTGTGGGTCCGGCTCGGTGAGGAGTCCGTCTAGCGGAAGGAAGGTTTCCTCGGATACATTCGGCGAAAGATCCGCGGTCGGCTATCCGCTTCCGTTCGGCAATAGAACGAGCTTGAGCTGATTTTGTGGGATTGCATGGTGACGTGGCTCAAGCGGGAAGGACGAATGGATGGATAAGCGATCAAGCTTAGAGATAAATTAGGTATCGAATCCATTCGAGGTTGTGCTTAGCGGGGTATAAATATGAGCCCTGGTTGTATGTAACGGATATACGTAATCATTCTCAATACAAACCGACCTTACTCCAAACCCTAGAGTCCATTTGTCGTGTCGTCGAGTTCTTCGAGAGGGTTCATCGATCCGTCGACCTCCGTGAGTACCGACAACCTTGTATCATGTCTAGTATCATGCGGTGGATTTAGATCCGATGCAAGTAGTCTTGTTACCATGCTTAGTGTCATGCGGTAGATTTAAGCTTGGTTCAAGAGGGTTTCTTGTTAGGTCATGAGCCATGCGGTAGGCTAAGATCTGGCTTGAAGCTAGTTATCGGCTCTATTGGATTTTGGCAAGATCCAATAGATTCATTAAGTTACCCCGTGTTGCTTTGAGTTTTTGCTTTACGTTTAAATTCATGTAACACCTCTTTGCCCAATCTAGATGGGTTTGGATCAGCTTTGTATCTTTTGGTGATCCTTATGCGAGTCAAGTTCGTGCTTTGGGTTAATTCAACATGTGTATCACGTGCTCTTCGAATAGCCGAAACCGAATCAATCTAGGTTGTTACGTGTTGCGGGTTCAAGCTTGCCAATGTTTGTATAAATCTTGAAAGAACCGAGTAGCACGTGGTAGATGCGAGGTTTTTGGGTTGCTTTGGAGCTAGTCATCCGGTGGATTAGATTTCAAATCAATCGATAGATTTATTTCACTTGGTAATGTTCGTTCCTTCTTCATGGACCCCGAATCGGTACGTTTAGCCGCGTTCGGTTATGTTTCTCATGAGTAGAACACGTGCGTAATTCTTGCTTTAAATAATGTATGCTTTTAGCTTTCCACATTTAGATTGTATCATGCGGTGGATAGATCTATTTGTGGAAAGTGGTGCAATTCCCATGCAAATTGTATCATGCGGTGGATAGATTTGTTTGGCATCGTACCCGACGGGTTTTAAAGTATCTAGACATGCGGTAGACTAGTGCTTTGGATCTATGCATGCTTGTTTATTACTTGTTTATGCTCGCGCTTTACTTTATTCATTTATTTAACGTTGATCACCACGGGGATCGGTCACGATCTTGCGCACGTGCATCTTTGCCCAAACAAAGACCGATCGCCGTCATGCTTGCGTCATCTATTCGGCTATGTTTCTTTTTCCTTCTTCAAGTTCCCGAATGGTTTCGGTTCTTTGCGCGATAGCTTCCTATAGCTATGTGTCATCCCATCTGGCTCCCTAGCCGTAAATATGGAACTGTCTGGTACCACCCGGCAAGTTCCAAGCTTTGGTATCTAACTACTTTGTCTTTTGTTAATTTTCAGGAAAAATTGACTGGCACGTCTCGTGATTCTTTGCGCGTGTGAAGCCAGCTTGTTCGGCTTGCTGTGTGCTTGGCGCTAGGTGCACATTTTGCGTCAACACACTTTTTGGCACGCCTGGTGGGACCACAGCCGAAAAATCAAGATGCCTGAGATCGCGGATGTCATGGATGTCAACATTGAAGATCTCTCCCCTGAACAGCGGCAGCAGCTCCAGGACGCCGTGGACCAATTCCAGCAGAAGTGTATGCTGTCCTTCAAGAAGAATAGGAGTGGCGCCCCGTACCTGAAAAACGAGATGCCCAGGGTATTGTTGCCGGGGGAGAGCGACGCCACGACCCAGCAAGAGAAGGAGGAATGCATACAGGCGTTCCGAGATGCCGCGGACCACATCTTGAGCAGGCACCACAAAGCTTTCCTTGGTGCGTTCAAACAGATGATGGTGGCCGTCTTCGGTCCGGGCATGGAGCGAGGCGTTCAAGAAAGCACCCATTCAAGGAGGCACCGTGGAGTTGGGCGAATCCGGTTCTCAACCGCCATTGCGAGCCGGCCCGGCCCGGCCTCCTTCTCGCAGCGCCGGGAGTCAAGCTTTCCAGCCTCCTCCACAAGGTGCGGGGGGGTCGCCCATCTCGGCCCCCGCCGCAGCCGGCAGGGAGGACGACCAGTTCAGCCACCACCACGGGGCAAAGCACGGGTCAACTCCGTGCAACACCCGAACCCGTACCAGCCCACGTACGGGGAGTTGGCATTTGGCTCGCCCGGGGCCCCGCTTGCTTCCGGCCACGGATTGCTCCAGCAAGCAACTGGCTACAGAGGAATCTATACGGTGGAGGCTACCACGAGGTGGGGAACTACGGAGCCATTGACGCTTTCCCCGAATCCGGGTTACGCGCCACCGCGCGCACAGGAGGACGATGCCCCGGCACAAAAGATGGCCGAGTTGATGCGAAATCGCCCGGCCTCAAACCGAAAATGCAAGGACCCGCCTACACGCCGCCGTTCCCGAGAATGGTATTACAACGTGATCCTTCCGCCAAGGGTAAAACCTCCAACGAAATTCACAAAGTTCTCGGGCGAGGACGACACCGGCACGGTGGAGCACATTGCTCGCTACCCGATGCGGCTTGGAGAGTGCTCACTGAAGAAGCGTTCGTAGTCGATACTTCCCCGTGTCACCGACGGGCCCGGTGTTCCGGTGGTTTTCGTCCTTGCCCCCTAAATCGGTTAGCACATGGAAGGAGCCGGAACGAATGTTCCACGCCCACTATTTCGGCGGCGGCTCGGAGAAGAAGCTCATCGACCTCGCTACTCTAAAGCGAGAGGCACAGTGAGACGCCCTTGGAATTTCTCGGGAGGTTCAGGGAAGTTAAGGGCATGTGCTTTTCGCTCAACTTGCCGGACGACCGGTTTGCGACATGGCCGTTGCGGGATGCGCCGGCCGTGCGTGAGAAGCCGTTCGGCATGGAGTTCGATAACCTAGGCCGGTTGTCCCAAAAGCTATCGTTGATGAGCAACCAAGCATACGGCTTCAAGAAGGATGCCAGGTTCGGTAAACAACACGACGTGGCTGATATTTACAACCAGTTCCTGGACAAGGCCGACCTGGTGGAAGATTCTGATGATGAACAAGACGTGGCTGCGGCCGAGATCATGTGGGGAAAAGAGCCATTGACTATGAATTAGCGCTGGGTCGGGAAGACCAAAGGTACCTACGACTTCGACATCACGGAAGCCGACAAGCTATTTGAGCTCTTGGTAAAGGAAGGCCGAATCGATTGCCCGAAGGGCATTCCATGCTTCGACCGATGGAGTCAAGGAGAAACGTTATTGTGGCTTCCACGACAGGAACTCGCACTCCATCAACGACCGCGGGGTCTTCGGAATGAGGATCCGGAGAGCCATCCGGGAGGGGCACCTCAAGTTTGATAACAAGATGAAGCCGGATGGCCACCCTTTCTCTCGAACATGCTAGGTTTTTCGGTCAACATGGTAACAGTCGAGGAGAAGGGCAAGGTCAAAGTCTTGACCTCGGCCCGGGCAAGGCGGATGGAGCAAGAGACCCGAGCGTCGGGTGACTTTGGAGCGAGTGTGCATGGTGAAGCCCCCAGTGTTCTCAAGAGCCACATCGAAATCGGGGAATCATCCAGAGCCAAGCCCAGGGTGACCACGCGTATCCTCCTCAACAAGTGGCAGCGCCAGCTGGAAAAGGAGCGCTACCAGAAGCGGAAGTACGAGGAGGAGAAGCGCAGGGCTGAGGAGGAAGCACGCAGGAGAGACCTGGAGCAATACACGCGCGAGCAGGAGCGCGCGCATGGGGGGTGTGCGTTCTTCAGGCACTGCTGGAACGAAGGTTTGAAGCTGCCCACGGCCGAGAAACCGCCCGAGTGCGGCGACGGGTATTTTGAGTATAGGCGGGAAAGCGCCAATCGCCGATCCGTCCATGAAAGAATTGGAAGGATACATCCTAGCGAGGATCGGCGTCAAAAAATTGAAATCATTGATCATCCCAGGAAGAGGCAAGCTGACTTAAGGTGGGATGATCAAGAAGAAGACGAGGACGAGTACATCTGGCAGAAGGGGCAATGGTGCCCGCCTGGCCTGAGGAAAAGTCAGAAGAGACGGGTTCAACGCTTGAGGAACCGTGAACTGAGGCAGGCTGGGATCCAGACAAGGCAGGTGTGGCGTCCAAAAGATCAACCTGAAGGGTCAAAACGTTCGGCTCCAACATGCATGGTATATTTTTTCGCCGAATGAATTCATGGCTGCTACTAATCGGGTTGTGCAGGAAGAGGCATCCCCGGATGATGAGCGAGGTTGAGGGGCCGACGGCACAGTCGGTGCCGGCCAAGCAAGCCGTTTTCGACAAACCGGCCAAAAATCGACACATGAGGCCGCCGTACTTGAAGGGATACGTCAATGGCAAGCCATTGACCAAGATGTTTGTCGACGGTGGAGCGGCGGTCAACGTCATGCCGTACACCACCTTCGGGGAAACTTGGCATGGGCCCCGGCGATCCGACGCCTACAAGCATAATACCGAACGATTTCGCCGGGAATCCTTCGGACACCAAGGGATGCGCTCATGTGGATCCGATGATCGGGTCCAAGACTTCGCTCACGACCTTCTTTGTTATCGAAGGTAAAGGAGCCTACGGCCCTATTGCTTGGACGGACCGGATTCATGCCAATTGCTTGCGTCCCATCCACCATGCATCGGCGGCTCATCCAGTGGGTGGATGATGATATTGAGATGGTCCAAGCGAGATGACTCCGTGAGCGTTGCAAACATGGAGCCGGCTTTCGGGAGTATCAAGGCATTGATCGTTTCTCGGGGAAAGGCGGGGGAGAAGGTCTTGTTGAACTCCGTCGGCGGCGATCAACGGCCGATTCAAGCGATCGGCTCTTATAGCAATTTTTAATGGAGAACCCTGTCGATGGTACTGATGGCAAGTTGGGGCGAGGATTCATGTCGGCTGATAAATTAGAAGAAGTTGACATTGGAAGCGGTGACAAACCAAGGCCGACGTTCATCAGCGCAAACTTGCAATCAGACTTCAGGGAGGAATTAATCAAGCTACTCAAGGAATATAAAGATTGTTTCGCCCGGGATTATTCGGAGATTCTCGGACTGGATCGCTCCATCGTTGAGTATCGGTTGCCAATCAAATCTGGTTTCAAACCATACAAGCAACCACCCCGGAAAATCTACAAGGATGAAGTATTGGCCGATGTGAAGAAAGAAGTTGAAAGATTACTTGATGCAAACTTCGTTCGGCCATGCAGATATGCGGAGTGGATTTCTAACATTGTCCCTGTTTACAAGAAGAATGGAAAGATGAGGGTCTGCATAGATTTCAGGGATTTGAACAGAGCCACTCCGATGGATGGTTACCCCATGCCTCGTTGCCGATTTGTTGGTTGACGCCGCCGCCGGGCACAAGGTTATCGGTTTCATGGACGGCAATGCGGGATACAACCAAATTTTCATGGCAATAGAGGATATATCGAAGACGGCCTTCGGATGTCCTGGTCATATAGGCTTGTTTGAATGGATAGTCATGACATTTGGGTTGAAAAATGCCGGTGCAACTTATCAGCGAGCCATGAATTACATCTTTCACGAGTTGATCGGCAAAGTTGTTGAAATTTACATTGATGATGTCGTGATCAAGTCCCTAAGCCATGATACGCATTTAGAAGATGTGAAAAGGACCTTAGAGTGCACCCGAAAGCATGGTTTAAAGATGAACCCAAACAAATGCGCTTTTGGGGTATCGACCGGAGAATTCTTGGGGTTTTTGGTCCGCGAAAGGGGGATTGAGGTTGGCAAGAAGAGCATAAAAGCCATTGATGAAGTTGTCCCTCCAACCAATCTCAAGGAATTGCAATCACTGCTCGGCAAAATCAACTTCGTAAGGAGATTCATTTCAAATCTGTCGCGAAAGGTTTTGCCGTTCTCTCCATTGCTTGAAGCTAAAGAAAGATCGAAGTTCACATGGGGTGACGAACAACAAAAGGCTTTTGATGAGATCAAGCAATACATGAAGGAGCCACCAATCTTTGGTCCCTCCTCGGTGGAGAAGCCTTTCAAGTTGTACGTGGCGGCCGATACCCAAACCATTGGATCGGCCCTTATTCAAGAGTTCGAAGGAAAGGAGCGGGTAGTAGCATATCTTAGCCGAAAATTACTTGATCCCGAAACCGAGGTATTCGAGTGCAGAGAAGCCGTGCCTATGTGTATACTACTCGTGTACAAAGTTTCGGCACTACTTGTTGAATGCCGAATGCACTGTGTATTCCAAGTTTGATGTAATAAAACATATGTTATCTATGCCAATTTTGAATGGCAGGATTGGCAAATGAATCTTGGCTTTATCAGAGTTTGAGTTGAAGTTCGAATCGGCAAAAGCTATCAAAGGTCAGATCATTGCCGATTTTATAACTAAACATCGCGATCCATCAATTGATTTGCTTGAAATTACTCCTTGGGCTTTATTTTTTGATGGATCATCATGTGGTAAAGGTGGGGGAGTAGGGATCCTACTGATTTCGCCTAGAGGTGAGATGTTTGAATTTGCTATCCCTATACGACCTTCGTTACAAACAATCGGTCCGAGTACGAGGCATTGCTTCGGGGGCTTCAATATTTGAGAGAAGCCGGGGCCGTTTCAGTTGAGGTTTATGGAGATTCAGAGTTGGTGATCAAGCAATTGAACGGCCAATACGAATGCAAAAGTGAAGCATTGAGGAGTTACTACGAAGAATGCAGGGAAATCTTGAAGGGCTTTCCGTTAGTAACTCTACAGCATATTCCTAGGGAACATAACGAAGAAGCGAACAGGTTGGCTCAGAGCGCCTCTGGTTACAAAGAGAGTCAAGAAGCGTTTGCTGCAGATATATGCGCACTGGGAATGGATCTTGCGGAGAATGATTGGAGAAAAGAGATCGTGGACTATCTGAAAGATCCATCCCGAAAGGTCTCTAGGAAGCTCGGTACAAGCCATAAAATTCGTTCTTCCGGATGACAATTTGTTTTACAAATCACTAGATGGGGTGTTGTTACGATGCCCGGGTCCCGAGAAGAAGCGAAGAAGATGATGAGTGAAGTGCATGATGGGATATGTGGGGCACACCAATCGGCCTACCGCATGAAATGGGTTGTCAGGCAAGCTGGGTGCTTTTGGCCAACGATATTAGAGGATTGCTTTGAGTATTACAAAGGATGTCAAGATTGCCAGAAGTTTGGAAATATTCAAAGGGTCCCCGCGTCAGCATTAAATCCCATTATTAAGCCATGGCCATTCGGGGGATGGGGTATAGACTTTATTGGCCGATTAATCCACCATCTAGCAAGGGGCATAAGTTTGTGCTTTTGGCTACGGATTATTTTACTAAATGGGTTGAGGCAATCCCGCCGAAGAAGGTGACGTTGGAAAACATGGTTGAATTTGTCAAGGAGCACATCACCTATCGGTTTGGAATCCCTCGGACAATCACAACCGATCAAGGGGCTCAATTCGTGTCCCCGGGGTTCGCAGAGTTTGCCGAAAGCATGGGGATCAAATTGTTTAACTCTTCTCCCTATTACGCCCAAGCTAATGGTCGAGCGAGAGGCTTCTAATAAGATCATGATCAAGCTGATACAAAAGAAGATCGACCGAAGCCAAGAAGGTGGCATTCGGTACTCGGTGAGGCACGTGGGCTTACCAAATGGCCCCTCATGGAGCTACAAAGACTTCTCCTTACGAATTGGTTTATGGGCATCATGCGGTTCTACCTTGGGAGATGCAATCGATTCCAAGAGAATCGTGTTACGAAGGATTTAAGCTCCAAAGATTACGGTGGCCTAATGATGGATGAGCTAGAGGATTTACACATGATCCGTCTTAGGGCCCCGGAAAATATCGAGAAGAACAAGTTGCGGGTTGCTAAGTATTATAACAAGAAGGTAAAAGTCGAGGCAATTTGCGAAGGGGATTTGGTTTGGAAAGCGCTATTGCCGATTGGAACCAAATATAGCGAATTTGGCAAATGGTCCCCTAGCGGGAAGGACCCTTTCGTGTGGTCGGATGCGTCCCCGGTAATGCATATATATTCAAAACTTTACTAGGAGAAGAATTTTCCGCCGCAATAAATGGAAGATATTTGAAGAAATATTATCCTAGTATTGAAATCGATCGATGATCACCGGCGGTGGGATTACAAGCATCCGACACAAGAAATAGCGGCCGCTCAAGAACGAGGCCGCCTTCGGAACAAAATACACAAATAGAAGGAACGGCCAGTGCCCAGATGCATTGCCCTTAGCACAAAACTACATTGCAACTACTTCTTGCGGGTTTACATCCAACAACCCCGGTGATCTAGACTACAAGGGGGTGGAAAGCGAGAAGGCACGGAGGAAGAAGTGAAAGTATGATTCAATCTTTTCTTTGCTTCTTCTTCGATTGCTCCCTCTTCAGTTGCTCCAAAACCACCGTGACGGCAACTTGGAATGCACGGGGGTGACCATGATTTGCGGCCTCCACCAAGCTGTCCCAAGCCGCTTTCAGGTTGTTGTACCTGTCAGAGACATCTGAAACAGAGGAGTGGGTGTTAGGGGCAAGAAATCCGGACGTGAGCGCGAAGTCAAGAAGGGGTCGGAGACATTTACCCCCTACTAGTGCCTCCCGAGCCATGCGACGCTCGCGTTCGGCCCGGCAACGAGCGGTGATGTCCCCCGAGGCCGTGCTCCGGAGTGCCGAACGCGGCGGCGCAGTTGGTGATTGGTCCTCTGATCAGACGTAGCCTCCTCTGCTTCGAGGGAGGAATCGGAGGAGATGTACTCAGGCACGTCTTCGGTCCCGATGATTTCTTCAGGAAGCAAATCAAGGCTGAAAGGAGAAAAGAAGAGAGGAGGTAAAGCGCAAGATCATATGGGAAACAAGGAGTGAATCAAAGGAAAACTCACTCTCGAATTGTGCGTTTCTTCGGAGTGCTTTGCTCTCTGGGGTTGCTTGCCGTTGTCCATGGCCTTGGGGTTTTCTCCTGCGAGGACGGGGAGGAAATGAGAAGTTATGGATGAGTGTGCGAGTGGATTTGCGGGACATCTCGGCGGGCTATTTTATTGACCGAGGGGATGCATTGGGAGTGATGAGCGGCCGGCGTGCCTTTGTTGGAATACCAAGCGGCGGGGTTTTCTTCCCGAATGCAAAGGGTTTTCACTTGAATAGTGCTTACGGATTGCCGATTCAGGGATCTTCGTGGATTTTGCACCAAGGGGCATCTGTTCTCGCGTGTTCGGCTCAAGACAGCTTCTCGGATACGTTTAAGGAAAAACAAAATTCACGGATGCAAACATGAAGAAAATCATCGCAGTGCGGGCACAGAATTCAAAAGTTCTTTATTTATTGCCGATATTCAAGCATCCCTAATACAATCTAATCAAAAAGTCTGTTCAGCACAGATTGGGGATGAGTGATTTCGGCAATGGCGTCGTCGTGGCCATCGAGGCGCTCCAAGATGAGCTCAATCTCCTCGATGTCTTCTAGCGCGCCGCCCCGGAAGCCGCGCGGCCTGGTGGAGTAGTCGACGTCGGTGTGCGTCGCCATGGCAGCCAGGCCCAGGGTCGTGCCCAAGCGGACGCCATGGGTGGCACTTCATCAACGCGGTGCTCCACCGCGGCAAGGCGCTCCGCCGCGTGTCTCCGCCGGCGTTCACCTTATCGGCCGGTTGCTCCACCGGCATCTTGAGCCGGGTGAGCTCGGCATCACGGGCGCAAAGTGCAAGAAAAAGGGAGATTAGCATCAAAAGCCGGGTTGGATCAAGGAGCGGTGTCGGGACCGTACCGTCAATGGTCTCCGGCGGTACAACTTGCGCCCTGGTCTTCCCACTCCAACTCGGCTATGCCGGCCTTTTTGGAGACCTCCTCCCGGCTCGCGCCCCGGGCCACCTCCGGTTCCCCTTTGAAGCGGAGAGCGTCGAGTTCCCCGTAAGGCACGGGGGAGTGATCATCGGACTCCGAGGAGTCATCCGGTAGGGGCCGACCGGCGGCGCGGGAGATGGATTCCATTGAATCGGCCTAAAAAGGGGATAATCGTCAAAACAAAAGCGAGATCAAAGATGAATCAGAGAAGAGGAATTGACGATCATTGCCTCCGGCGCGCATTGGCGCTACTCCCCTCCGCCTCATCAGAGGCGCGGCGTCGGTTGAGGTGGCACACCATGCTGTTCTGGGATGTGCACTGTTTGGAAAGAAGAAGAAGAGTTGAGATTGGCAAAGAATCGAGGGCTAAAGGCTTGCTGGAGAGCTAGGGGCACCTACGGTTTCATTTATAGGCCTGGCAAGACAAGTCGTGGCCTCAAGTCGTGGCTCTGGATCGTGGCGCATATCCCAAGAAAATCGGAAGGTGGAAAGGTTTCCTTGACCAGTCCACCAATGGGTCGTTTGAGTTCTAGGCTGAGTCATATTCGGTTGACTGGCTCGGCTGAGAGGAGTCAAAGTGCCATTCGGGTATTGGCATTTCTTTGCCGAATGGGTCGTTCGACATCACATTCAAGAATGCGCGAAGAAAAGGTAAACGAAATTGCAAAAACAAGGGCGACCAATTCGATTACACATCGATTGAAGCGTCTAGATGTTCAAGTATTTCGCAATTACACCACGGACATCCGATGTTGCTTCGCGAAAACTTTCCATCCGCTCTTGATAATCTTTACGAGCGCCGGACGGGGTGGTAAGTTCTCGCATCGCATTTTTTCACCTTAGCTATAGCCGATATTGCTTCCTCTTGGGTCTTCTCTATCAATCCGGGGAGCTCGGCTATTCTCTTGTCATCGGCCTCTATTTCGGTCGACGGGCTTCTCGGTTATGCCTCCAAGGCGGCTTTTCCGGCAATCTTCAATTCGCGAGAAGCTTGCGGATTGGCCAACGTATCTTTATGGCTCTCGGTTTGAGATTGTGCCCCTTTCATGGCTTGTTCGAGACCGGCCCTCTTCTTTTCAACGGATGGGCGGGAGGATACCTTTCTCAAAGCTTGTCTTATGGGCACGTAATGGATTTCCGGACGGAGACGAGATGCAAGAGAGGCACCGATGTCCTCGGGGAGTTCTTGGCTAATGGGTTCGAGCATTTCTTCAAAGTGATCGAGATCTTTGAACCGATCTCACGCATCTCTTTGCAGCCAAGCAAAAATCTCCTTGAGCCTTTCTAGCACGTCCTCCGATAGAGGTTGAGGTGCTCCTTCCCTTGCCTCGGCAAGCTCGGATTGTCCCCCATCGATGGACCCGATGATGATGGGGCCTCGGTCCTAAGAAAGCAATATTGCCGAGTCGAGTCTTCGGAAGTAAAAGGTAGCGAGGGTTAAGTGCAAATAAGTACCTCATGTCCGATTTCCCGAACGGGGGGCGAGGATTTTGTTCGAGGGCGATCCTGGTGAAGGAGGTGTTCCGGGCGAGCCGAAGCATCGTGTGAGAAGGCGTTGATGCGGTTCCCGGCAACTCGGGAGCTTCGGTCGAAGAGGAGATGGGTTCACCTCTGCCGGGGTTGATGTCTCTCGCTTGACCAGTGGGTGATTGAGCCCTTGGAGGACTTGATGGCTGCGGTTGGATTGGGAAGCTCTTCTCCGGCGAGTTTGGTGCTTACGCTGAACAGGGGGTGATTGAGTCCCCGATGAAGATGAGATTTCCACTAGGACGGGTGGCTCAACCCCGGGTGGACTTGCTTGTTGAGACAACCGGGACGTCCACAAGTTGATCCTCTATTGTTTCTTCGCAAATACCAAATTAGTAGTGAATGCCAGTGTTCATCCTCAAGAAAAAGACAGTAAAAGTCATACCAGTGGATGGGGCATTGGCAGGTTCTGAAGCTGAGGATTGCTGATTTCTGGTCTGAAAATGCACAAGATATGATTTATCGAAACGAGTAATTTCGTGATCAAGAAAGGGAGAAATTATACCTCAACAAGGACTTTCTTGATAGTTCTTCTCCTCTTGGCATTTGGAGGAGCAATCGAAATAAGCCTTGCCTCTGTCGGCGGCAAAGGCCCGACGGAGTTGGGTCCGTTGTGGCATACCTAGCCATTAGCCGAGCCGGGGTTGGTGATCCGAATCCCAATGCCGAGATTGGGCCCTCTTGCATTGTAGGTAATACCCCGGCCGGAGGGGCGAGGCACCGTGTTACGAAGGCAAAAGAAATAAAATCGAATCATGATTGGAAGAGGAAGTGTCGATTTAAGGGTTAATCATATCACCTCCGAAGTTGGCCGGAAGTCGGGCATCAACTACGTACGAACAAGTGTACGGAGCTCACCGAAGATGTGATCATGGAATTCTTGCCACCGGGAGTTGAAGGTGGGGTGAGCTATTGTTGTGGGAATGAAAGGCCGGTGTAAACGGAAGATTTGCATGCATATCGAAAAACTCTGCTAGTTTGAGTAAGTTCCTTGATTTCCTCTCTAGGCTTGAGGAATTCATGCAAGAACAGTCTTGGGGGCATCTGGCCACATCCTAGTTGCCGGGCCATCATGTTGGGCTGATAATATTCATAAGTGCTGTAGGTCAGCCTTCCTCCACTGAATTCAGTGGCAGGATGCATGGACGGATAATGATGTTGAAGATCTCCAAAAATCTTCCATCTTGGCGTTCGGTCTCAAAAGAGAACTCACAAGGGAGAGTCAATTTGTCATTATCCAAGTAAGTGAGCCGGAGAGGATTTTGAAAGCCTTCGAAGAAGAGCTCGAAGAGCCGGGCTGATATTCTGCTGAATGAGAATAGTTGAAGCAGCTTCTCCATAAGTCTGGCATCCTCTGGTGGCTTGGGGTTCCCCTTCATGATGATTGGATGAAGGGAAGAGCCGGGTGTTCAAGTCAACACCAACAATCTGATGCATGTGCAGCTGCAGCCACATTTGAACAAACCACCAGGGACCGTTGACACATGCTATCCTCTGGCTGGTGTACATCTGGGTGACAGTCTGATGAAGCATATGGTACACACTGCCTAGGAGGTATTTTCCAAGAGGGAAGCACTTGCCCTCGACTAGGTGTGAAGCCATTGCAATGTGATTCAGGGTAGGCTCATTGGCTTTACCACAGAAGATGAACCTGCATAGCCACATGTTCAGAAATGCCCTGTATTCAATTTCACCAAGGGGGCCATCCTTCATGTGCTTCAGGATATAGTTTTTGTATCCGCTCCCTGGTTTCACCCCTGTTTGTCTTGAGGAACCTTGGAAATCCCGGGGGTGAACGGATCCCGTGATGTTAAGGCCGGTGATCATATACACATCGGCCAGAGTTGGGGACATTGGGCCGTGACCAAAGAGGAAGGCGTTGACGCCATTTGACCAGAAGTGGCAAGCTGCTATCAAGAGGTCTTCATTCTTGGGGGTCTCGGCCAAAGATAACTCCAGGCACTGAGCAATGCGGAGGGTATCCCAATTCTGGGTCCTGGCACCCTTGTCTGCAAGAACCCTCCGGTACCAATTTTTCCAACCTGCGATTGGGGGTAAGGGCCAGTTCTTGAAAGCATCCTGCCACTGATGAGGTGGGGACAAAGCCGCTTTGAAGGGGATCCTTTGAGATTCGGCTGCGATAAAATCTCGAGGATCGAGTTTCCCAAAGGACCAAGGTAGTAGGATCTTGAATTGGCCTCGGTGCGAATCAATAGCTCGGTGGAAGACTCCTAAAGGAAAGCGGAAAAGAAATCTCGGGTAAAAAATTGAAAACCTAAATGCCGAATGAAGCTTATGGAAGGGGAATTTACCTGAGCAACTTGGTTTTGAGCCGCCATTGGGGATTCAAGCTCAGAACAAGGGGATCTAGGGTTTGGATCTAGACGAAGATTCCGGCGGATTGCGAAGAGAGAGAATAGGTGTTGAACAGATTCGATTTGAAGACGTTGGTGGCTGGAGTCAATTCCGGAATAAAATCACTTTTATCCCGCAATTGAAGGGGCATGTGTTAACACCAAAATTTGGTAAGGAGTCGACTTGTGGGTCCGGCTCGGTGAGGAGTCCGTCTAGCGGAAGGAAGGTTTCCTCAAATACATTCGGCGAGAAAGATCCGCGGTCGGCTATCCGCTTCCGTTTGGCAATGGAACAGTTGAGCTAATTTTGCGGGATTGCATGGTGACGTGGCTCAAGCGGGAAGGATGAATGGATGGATAAGCGATCAAGCTTAGAGATAAATTAGGTATCGAATCCATTCGAGGTTGTGCTTGGCGAGGTATAAATATGAGCCCCGGTTGTATTTAACGGATATACGTAATCATTCTCAATACAAACCGGCCTTACGCCAAACCCTAGAGTCCATTTGTCGTGTCGTCGAGTTCTTCGAGAGGGTTCATCGATCCGTCGACTTCCGTGAGTACCGGCGGCCTTGTATCATGTCTAGTATCATGCGGTGGATTTAGATCCGATGCAAGTAGTCTTGTTACCATGCTTAGTGTCATGCGGTAGATTTAAGCTTGGTTCAAGAGGGTTTCTTGTTAGGTCATGAGCCATGCGGTAGGCTAAGATCCGGCTTGAAGCTAGTTATCGGCTCTATTGGATTTTGGCAAGATCCAATAGATTCATTAAGTTACCCCGTGTTGCTTTGAGTTTTTGCTTTACGTTTAAATTCATGTAACACCTCTTTTCCCAATCTAAATGGGTTTGGATCGGCTTTGTATCTTTTGGTGATCCTTATGCGATTCAAGTTCGTGCTTTGGGTTAATTCAACACGTGGATCACGTGCTCTTCGAATAGCCGAAACCGAATCAATCTAGGTTGTTACGTGTTGCGGGTTCAAGCTTGCTAATGTTTGTATAAATCTTGAAAGAACCGAGTACCACGCGGTAGATGCAGGTTTTTGGGTTGCTTTGGAGCTAGTCATCCGGTGGATTAGATTTCAAATCAATCGATAGATTTATTTCACTTGGTAATGTTCGTTCCTTCTTCATGGACCCCGAATCGGTACATTCGGACGCGTTCGGTTATGTTTCTCATGAGTAGAACACGTGCGTAATTCATGCTTTAAATAATGTATGCTTTTAGCTTTCCACATTTAGATTGTATCATGCGGTGGATAGATCTATTTGTGGAAAGTGGTGCGATTCCCATGCAAATTGTATCATGCGGTGGATAGATTTGTTTGGCATCGTACCCGACGGGTTTTAAAGCATCTAGACATGCGGTAGACTAGTGCTTTGGATCTATGCATGCTTGTTTATTACATGTTTATGCTTGCGCTTTACTTTATTTATTTATTTAATGTTGATCACCATGGGGATCGGTCGCGATCTTGCGCACGTGCATCTTTGCCCAAACAAAGACCGATCGCCGTCATGCTTACGTCATCCATTCGGCTATGTTACTTTTTCCTTCTTCAAGTTCCCGAATGGTTTCAGTTTGCTGGCAGATAGCTTTCTATAGCTATATGTCATCCCATACGGCTTCATAGCCGTAAATATGGAACCGTGCGGTACCACCCGACAAGTTCCAAGCTTTGGTATCTAACTACTTTGTCTTTCGTTAATTTTCGGGGAAAAATTGACTAGCACGTCTCGTGATTCTTTGCCCGTGTGAAGCCGGCTTGTTCGGCTTGCTTTGTGTGCTTGGCGCTAGGTGCACATTTTGCGTCAACGACGGTATCCCGGATACGCCTCACAAAATGGATAAAGGTTGAAACTACGGTGATGGAGTTTGGAATGAGGTGTACCGGCTCTAGCTCGTGGTAGTACGAGCGGCCGCGGAAGAAATCTCCCATCGGGATGTTGAAGCCGCGCTCGAAGAAGGAAGCAAAGATGACCTGCTCCTTGACGTCCTCACTCGGGAACTCTTCTCGGTGGCCGCCCTCCACTCCACCTCTTTCTTCGGCGGAGCGGCCCCCGGTCCACCAGCGCCTGGATCTTGGCCTCGATCATCGTCAACCGGACCCACGCCGCCTGCGGGTCCGGGATGCAAGCCGTCTCCGCCGCCATCTCACAGTTAGGGTTTGCGGTGGATCTAATGTGATACAGGGATTTAACGCGCATATGCCGGAGGAGCACAGCGCGAAGCGGTGGCGCTAGTACGAGCCTAGACGGAGGAGGAAGTTGGGCGCGCGGGAGCGGGAGCACGGCGGTCGCAAGATCGCTATAGCGCGAGTGAAGGCGATGGGAGCGAGAGGAAGAAGACGAAGGGAATGAGGTCAACCCTGCCCCGGCTCACCCTATTTATAGGGGGACCACCGAATCTATCCGCTGCGGCTCCTTGCTCCATACAACACGCCCCAAGCTGCTCTATCCCGAGAAGTTCACGAGAAGATTGAGGCAGATTTTTCGCTAAACGGATGAGTGTTACGACCTAAACCTAAGTTTAGGTCGTAAGCTAAATATGAAGACAACATCGGTCGTCCTAATGGCAAACACAATTTGCAAGCTCCCCCATCCTTCAAGATTAGGCCTTTGGAGAATCATTTTGTCAAATCGACCAATTACATGACGAGAGGAGAGCAAACATTACACGGATTACCCCTAGGGTACCTACTATCCCTTGGATCCGAACCCGGCACAAAAGATAAGCATACTACAAGCCCGAGCTACTCGGAGCGGTCACCACGACCTACTCTACCGAAGCGAGCACGTCGCGAGACTTTTCCTAGCACCGGGACCTTGATGGCGGCCTTGTGGGAGACAAGCGCAAGAAGGCACGTAATCTAAGGCACGCTTGGCTCCAACTATTGGAATGGAGACACGAGCTTGCTCTTCGCCGTTGAAGACCAAGCCCCGACGAGCTCCCGGTGCTCACCAGAGACGTCCTGCTATAGCTCCAGCTCGACCAGCATCACCTCCAAACTCTGCCTGGTACCACGCAGAGGCTAGGGCCAGAGGATGGAGATGTTGCCTACACTTCACGAGAATTCTCCTAGATCCAAGCATCTACAAGAACACAGCTCTACATTCTGGTGGACAGTCGCATGCCCATGGCATGGCCTCACAACTACTCTGCGGCTTCATAGCTCAACAATGCTCGGCGCTTTCCTCCTTCAGTCTCACGGTGCTATTTATATCTGACGCCATGCCACAGGCAGCTGGTGAGGTAATGACTCTGTTACCACGTGATAATGGGACCTGTAGCCTGTGCATCATCAAAGGCGATGACATTACTTTTCCTGACTCACAACGTCTTTGTCGTTTGTGCATCAATGATGCCTGAGCCCCGCCGCAGAGGTCACATGGCTACAATAACCCCCTCGATCAGTGGGCGACTTGCCATTTTCCGGGTGGCAAGAGTATCTCCAACCACCTGTTGACTCCGTGATCCCGTAGTCTACGCTACAAGACAAAACCCGACCCCGTGTCGAGGGCTCCGCGCCTAATTTCGCCCTCCCACGACAATGACTCAACGACCTTCCTTGTACGACACGATGACTATTAGTTTCACCTGCTAGGCTCTGTGTCCTAGTGCACCCGCTATGGCTCGCACGTAAACGGACCCATTCCAATCGGCCGTATTTCTGTTTCCTAAGCAGAATGGTCGTAGGTTCGATTGAAGACCTTCTGAGGTAGGCGTGCCTCGCTGCTCTACCAGATCCTTCTGGGCGCCTGAAGATGAACAATACCATGGAAATCAGGAGCATTTAAGGAGATCTACAATTTTCGATGGGCCTCCGTGGTTGGTGTGCCTATTATTGCTAAGGTCGACAGTACCTTATTATCATGGCTCCGCTGGGTGACCAACAACTATGTTGGTCGTCTGGACACCAAAACGACCTCCTCAAGGTTGGCATGCCTTAAATACCTGGGTCTTACAATACCGCGGTATGTTTACAACTCTGCCAACCTAGTTGGGCGCCCTGGATATGTGACCTCCCGAGGTCGGTGTGCGATTGTAGCCCCGCCCGGCCCATTACGGACACAAAGGATTTTACGTCGGGAATGAAGGCCTCTCTCGTGGGGTGCGTGCCGGATAGCCCTACCAAGTGCTTCGAGTGCTTGGGCGCTATACACTTGAGACCTTCCCAAGGTCGGCATGCCTCGGGTGGCTGCGCCGTCTCTTTGCGGCTATGCAAGATATCCGGGTGTCTCCACACTCCATACGTTCAAGATTAACATCACTTTGCCAAGCTTCGTGGTTGACAACCTCTTCATGCGACGCACCTTTCAAGATCCTACCGGGTATCCTCGGATGCTGGGCATAGTTGATTTGAGGCCTTTATGAGGTCGGCACGCCTACAAGGACTCCCCGAAGTCGGCCCGCCGGACTCCTTGCGGCTATGCTCGGAGATCCGGGTGTCTCTACACTTCATTCGATCAAGACCATGACTGAGTTTTCTTCTTTTTTTTGGAGCACAAACCAGCCATGCTGTCCGTTTCAATGCTCGGGGACTACTCTACGAGTGCGTCTTTGACGCCCTCTTGTTTTTCTCGTCGTACCGACCTATTGGGAAACTCGTTTCTCAACACGTCATTACTCGACCTACTTTATCTTCTTCTTTTTTGGACCATCATACCTATCATCCCGCCCGCCACGATGCTCGGATACTACTCATGAGTGCATCCTCGATGCCCTCTCGAATTCTTTCATCGTCATTTCAATCTATTGGAAGCCCGCTTCCTATGGGTCGTCACTCGACCTCGCTTCGATCGGCTAGACTACAAATAGGTCGGCTACTAAGTTGAACTTGTCCTTTTCCTTTTTGGACCAACGTGCATGCTATTCAACTTTGTCGATAGCTCTACGACTTCGTCATGACCTTTCTAAGGTCGCTGCGCCTACACCTCGCTCGGGGGCTTGTGAGACATGGGTACCCCTGGGTCCCCACCGTCCGGGCTCATGGCCGTCCCCGACAAGTGGGTCCGTCCTACCGGAAGGCTCCGCCGACCGTGCCGTGGGCCCAACCGACCTAGTTGGTGGCCCACACGACGTCCTAAAGACCTTCCACAAGATCCCCCGAGACGAGTTCTTAGCCTTAGACTCCTCCCCCACCAAACAACTAAAACACGGGGATTAACACCCCCCGTGGGCCGTCCCGATTTCATCTTCGACAAACGTAAAGCAATAATAAATAACGGTGTAATTTTAAATGCATGTTGTAATAGGATCAACGGGAATGCGGCAAGGACTTGCCTTCTACATGCTCCGAGAAACTGCTCCGGGTCTTGAAAGTCTTCAACGGCGGTGAAGTCCTCGAAGCTGCTCGTACTCTACGCTCCACATATTCACATACAATCTTACAATAGAATAAATTCGAGAAACAATCACCAAACATGCGACGGAACAAAACGAGAGGCATAAAACTATTCTACTCGTAGAGACGATCTCATGGACATAAAGAACGCTAAAAACGGAGTTAAATCGACTAAGACATGGCTTAAATAAGATTAGGGACTAAACTCGTAAAGAAAACTAAACTTCCGGGGCTAAAACGAAGAAAACGAGGACCTAACCGCAACAAAAACCCTAAGGTGCGAGGACCGGCTTGTAAATCGAAAGAAACGCGGGGTTTTCTTTGCAAAACGCCAAGTCAAGGTGGGTTTGACCCGGCGGTGGCGGGTTTGACCCGGGCGGACGGATTTGATCCGTCGGATCAAGATCGTGTGGTCCGAGACGCACATATGTGCCGGGAGGCGGCGACCGGCCGTCGGCGGCGCGGCTGCGGTGGCAAGCGGCGGGGGCCGGATGGCGAGCGGCGGTGCTGCACGGTTTAAGGCGCGGGGCGCACCAATTTCCACAAGGAACACGCCGAACGAAGAGCGCGTGCATGCGAACTCATCCGGCGGACTTCGGGGCGGCGACGACGGCGCACGGTGGCGGACGGCGATCGGCCGCGGAGGCGCAAGTCCGGCGAGCTCGTGCCGACGACTCGGCACACGGGGACGGCGACAAGCGGCACCGGTGACTTCCTCACCTTGCGACGAGAGGTTCGGGCGGGTTCTTTGACGACGGACGGGCGGCGGACGGCGCGGCTACCGGCGGCGGCGCGGCTAGGGTTAGCGCGCGGCGGCGGGGGAGCTTGGGTGGCTAGGGTTTTGGGTGAAGGAGGCGGTGCGGGTGAGGCGGCGGCGTTTAAAGGCCCAAGGAAAGGCAACCTAGGCACGCGGGCCCGCGGGGGTAAGGCTCGCACCGGGGAGCCCGACTCCGGCTCGGGAGCGGCGCGGGGGGGGGATGACGGGCGGGGCCCGCCCGTCGGCCGCCGCCGCGGCGGCGCGGCGGGCCGGGCCGCGTTGGGCCGGAAGGAGCGGCGGGCCGCGACGCAAAGCGGCGAGCACTCGGGCCACAAACTAGGCCGAAAGGTGCAAGCGGGCCAAAAGCGAGGTGTGGGGAAAAGGTAAAAAGAAAAACGTTTTTCTAATTTTAGAAACAACCAAACAAATGAATTCAAACGTGAATTTGAATTCAAACATTCAAAAACGATGCATCGGCATGTATGCAACAATAAACTCCTATATTTCAATATATTAATTAACAAAAATGATTAAATGCCTAGAAAAGCCCAAACACCTTATATTCCTTAAGCAAGAACCATGGTTGCTAAGCAAATTTTTAATTAAACCCAAAAGTGAAAATTAGGGTGTTACAACACTTCCCCAATCCGAATGCCATTGCGGTCCGGATGAGGGAGAAGTGCGGGGAGCAAAGCGAGAGATTAGAGAACAGGGAGGACCGGAGGAGGGAGAAGTGCAGGAGCAGATCCACAGACTCACCTAATAAAAGCCCCAAGCAGCTTGGCCTTCACCTCCCTCGTCTTGCCCCGATGGGAACGCGTCGCTTGGCCTCCCGTTCTCGGCGCAGGGACGCAGTCCGGTTCCCGCGGCGGCTCGATCGAGATCGTGCGGCGTCGTGATCGAGCTCCCGCGGCAGCGCGGTCGATTTCCACCGGTGGGGGCGAGCGACCGGCGGGGTCGTGTTCCAACTGCGTTCCGTGCTCTGTCCCGGCGCGTTCCCGTTCCGCGTTTTGGGACGACGTTCCCTGGAACGAGGATCGCCGCATCGACCCGCGTTCCCGGTGACTTAGATCGAGACTCGCCAAGATCAGAACTTCAGCTGATTCACGCTGCCCAGCATGAACCCAAGCATCGACACCCAACCCTCCCAAAAGAATTCCAATCCAAGCCAGAGTTTCGGCAGCCTCAAACTCCACCTATTCACCACTGCACAGTTATTTTGTCTCCACGCGGCAGACTATTTACCGGAGCCTAATATTCCAATAACAAAATAAATTCCCTCTCTTTCTGCACATTTTACAATGCCAGTTTTACTCTACTTGGAGACAACTGGATAGCCCTTGGTGAGACAGAAGCAGAACTAGAAGCAAGTATAAAGATTTTGCATTTTTCATCACAAATTCTAAAGAGCGAGCACTTTGAAGGATTCATTACAACAAGGTACGCTGTTCATTTGTATTTGATTGTAGGTGGGCCCATTTTTTCTTTTTTTTTTTTGAATCGTCGAAACAGATATTGTGAAGGCAATGAAAAATCGAGCACGTGAAAATGCCAAATATAATGGCTGGCTAGAAGACTTCTGCAGCAGGTACACGCTGGAGGATGTACGAAACAATCAAATGCTATTGCAAAGATTGATGGATACATGACGCTTATACTTGTAGTGCCTTGTCAGTTTAGCTCACCTTTGCTTGGCCAATTTTTTGTAGTATTATTTATTGGACGGTGTACTTATCCATGGCAATATCTTAATAGTTCGGTACCATATAGAAATAGTGAGATCCCGTGTCATGTTGCACGTACAATAAACGGGGTTCAGTGATGATTTATTAATACACTATATTCATCATAGCAATCCGAATAAATCATGGATTTTTTATCGTCAAATTATATTTACTTGTTGCTTTCTTACTGTATTTTTCTTTGAATGTGATGATAGGCAGGTTTCCTGTCAACAAATGATCAATTTGTGCATCTAATTTCCTTGCTTGATTTACATACACACATGGTAGGTTATCATTGATTGTCGACGAATTTGTAGTTCTGAAGCATGCCACCACTTTTCTGGCTGGTGATGCGCTGCTCCTGAAACAGAGTCCATGATAAAGATGCTTAAACATAGTCCATGCGCTGCTAGGTCAACTCCGCACGAGGATATCAAGTGTATTAGTTGTTGCAACCAGGGTCTCTGTACGGCTAGTACATTAGTCAGGTGCTGCAAGCTTGGGACCATATGTGTGTTCTCGTCTATGAGGGGGTACATTATGTCTCAAAAAATAACTGTGCATTGTGCATCCTTGGCATTTCACCTGCATTTCCCGTTGCATCATAGCTGTAACTGAACAGGTCTGGCGTCACTGGCGTGTCTGTGTGGTAAACCGCGGATTAGAAACACATGCATCTCTTAACAAAAACAGTTGTCAGGTAGCTTTTGATCAGTTCGTTGTTCCTAATTATTAATCATGTGAAATCAAAGAACCGTGTTTCTCAACCGGTACCCTCACGGCCAGAACACTCAGCTGTTCTTGGCTCTGAAGCACAACGCCAGGAAGTCAGCAAGCGCCAGTCTGCCCCAGTGCCTCTGCAGCCAAATCAACCTTTTGTCATGCTCCTGTGGGTTCATGGTTTTCAACTTCCAGCGATATTACTTGAGGATGAAGGATAATACTAGTGGAAATTAAAGAGGCTTCTTGTGGGTCAGACTATTTCCTGATGCCTACCTTTCCAATGCGAGAAAGGTTTGCTTTTTTCCGGCACGTGCTGATGCTACACCGTACCATCTCTAGTAGCAATAACGTACAAAGTATACCCTAGAGGTACACATATCCTATGAAATCAGCGGTTAGTATCCCTCCGTGTTTGCTTGTTTGGATTTATATATACACGTCGTCGAGACCTGTGAGCTAGGCTAGGCAACCCAATCGACTTTTCTAAATCAATTAAAACAAGGTTAGCTCTGCTTTATATGTTCAGAGCCCTCTGCGAAGATGTTTTGTGGGTCCATGTTGTGCTGTAGAAAAGCTAAACATGAACAATGAAAAGAACAAAAAGACTCAAGATCACAAACTCAATTGAATGCCAAAAGAAGACAGAAAGTTGTCTCTCAACAATCGAATTCTCAAAAGTTGATCCCCTTTACAAGTGTCGGTCGGCCTCCTTTTATAGAGAGACGAATGGACTTTTTACATACCGAAATTGACCTCATAGAGAAAGATTCTAACAAGAACGTACTAGGCTAGTTTTGGCAGTCCTCCATAAAGTCTTCATGTAATCGGCCTTTCCCGATATCCTGCCGCATATCACAGCGCTTTTCCGGCATCAGCATGTGCGCTTGTCGGGTGAAGACTTTCGAGGTTTGGAGGCCACCTTTCCTCCAACGGATTTCGCCACATGAAACATAACACAAGCAAAAACATTGTGGAACCTTTTGTTATTCGCAACGAAGCCCCGAGCAAAAGAATATAGCTAAGATCTTTTGTTCATCCCGAATTCCTGTCGAGGGCTTCGTCCTGTAAAAATCAGTGGTGTTAACGTTTCAGGTTTTAAGTCAATACTTCTCATATATTTACCGCTTTCAGGTGGTGAAAGGCGTCCAGCGAAAGCTCGCGGATTAAAGAAAGGAATAGACCAAATGGCCCCGGGAGCGTCGTCCTTTGCTTGGGCTTCCGGACGACGAAGGGTGTCGGGCGAAAACGAACATAAAAAGGTGCAGAAATACTAGTCGGTGTTGAGGGTTTCGGTTGTTTTGTCCTTCGAGTTGCCCCCGCCCGGCTACATCAATCTTATGGTTTTGGCTATGATGTACTCGATTTCGAACCCCCAACGAAGCCCCTCGGTGGTGAAATGTTTGCGAGACCACAAACCTGAACCATCGAAATATAAAATTCGAGAATCGATGCAAAAGAAAACGTCTTTCACGGCGTCGACTCCCGAGGCAACCGTGCAAGTTACCAAAATGCCCACGCTTTTTAGCCGTTAAGTTCAAAATTTCGACCGTTACCGTTCGCCGCCTATAAATAGAGGGGGGTCGACGGTGTATTCTTACCGCCGTCACTTTCACCGCTCCCTTTCTTTTTTTAGATTTTGCAATTGAGCTCTTGGTCTTCGCTTCTTAAAAGCCGCGCTCCATGAAAGTTGATCATTCTTAAAGGTTAGCTCTTATCTTCGATGTATGATATTTTTGATCTCCTACCTTTCGAAATGGTGTATTTTGAGTTTAAGGCTTTATAGACACATGGCTTGCGTTAGGCACACTTGCGAAAGCCATGGAGGGCGAAGGCTCCCCTTCAAACCTCGAAGACCAACCAGCCTTCCCCTAAAGTTGTGGATACTCGCCGTGGCATCTTCCTCTCGCGTCATCCAGCTCATAATCCGGTAATTTTTCTCGGCTTGGATGGGTCTGCTAGCTCTCACGAGGGCGGTAGCTCTTTATCCACCTCAAATAGTGATGAAAGTAGTGATTTGGATAGTGGGAGTTATGTCGAAATAATGCTAAGTGACACGGATGCCACAAAACGCGTTGCCGACATTGAGGAGGGTGAGATTGGAGAAAGGAGCGGCGCGGCGGCCACTAAGGAGTCTAGAGAGAACTTGGTAGGCATGAATGCCGGTCCGCAAGATCTTGTTAAGCCCGGCACTTGCTTCATGGGTCGATCATTGATGACCCAACCTTATTCGGATGCCCCGCGTTCGGAGGGTTGGTTTGAACCGGGTAGTTGTCGATCGTCCGGAAGAAAGACCACACCGAAGCCTAGGAAGAATGAGAGTGTGGTGTTTCGCAACTTTTTTATCACGGGCTTGCGACTACCGGTGTCGAAGAGGTTTGCCGATATCCCGGCGGTTACAGATTCTACATTCATCAATTCACACCCAACTCGATTCCTCAAGTCATGAAATTTCGTGGGCCCGTCGGACCTTCGCCGGTTATAATGATGTGGATACATTTGTTCGTCATTTTGAAATTCATTGGGCGAAGAGGACAATGACCGTTGATGATGAAGACAAAGAAGCTCAATATGGATGTTGCACCTTCCAACGCCGATCAATAAAAATCGAGCTCCGTAGAACTCGGTGTTAGTGTTTTAGACCAACAACCTACCAAGGGGAGTAACCGAGGTAGATGAATGTGGCCTCGCCGAGATCGGTAACTCGAAGGAAGAGACACGTGGCACACAATTTAGACAGTTCGGCCGCGAGGTGCGTAATACCCTACGTCCCGTATGCCGCGTAGCTCGGATTGATTGGGTGTGTTTACAAGATGATGTGTATGAGAGAGGTAAGGGTCCCCGCCTCGGCTTATATAGTCCGGAGGCGTGGTTACAAGTCGGTTTGGGGAGAGAGTACTAGTCGGGTACGTCTAGGAGCTCTCTACATGGTACGGGACATGCACAACTTCCTATCCGAGTACTCCTCCATCGTAGTCCTTGCGCCCCACACCATCGGGTATCATGTGACCCAAGTCGAGTAGTCCCGTGGGCCCACCGAGTAGTCGGTCCCGGTACCTACCGAGGTGGTGGGCCCGGGAGGTCCATACGACAAGCCCCCGGGTACTTTGTATTCGAGCAGGATAGTTTTGAGTAGTCTTGATGGCCTTGACGAGTAGTCCTCGGGCGTCCCCGAGTACTACAAGGCAAAAGTCCTCAACAATACTTGAAGCATCACGAGGATGGAAGGTACTCCACCTCGATCCTTGAGTAGTCTTGAAGTCCTCTTGAGTAGTTCCCAAGCATCCTCAAGTTCTTCTTTTGAAGATCTTCAATGGTACTCGCCTTGTCTTGAAGAAGAAACCATATGGAAAATGCGATTCAAAGAATCGCATTCCATATGGAATGTAGCCCCCGAGCCTTAGGTCGAATCGTAGATTCAAGCTGAGGGTCAATCTGAAGTTCTGCCAAGATTATCCCGTAAAATCCGGAGAAAAAAAACGAAGGACACGTGGCACGGAGCCCCCAAGCCTTGAGTCGAGTACTTCCTCTCGAATTGAAGGGTCATCTTGATTGTAGAATGTGTCCTAAGTTGCTCTTGAGTCTTGTTTTTACCTAGGAAATCTAGCAGATGTAGCCGAGCCCCCGAGACGGAGCACATCGAGTACCGGAAGGTGAAGGGTCGGCGGCCGCCGATACTTATCCATCCGGTCGTTGCAATGCCGCTTGCTAGGTTATAAATAGACGCCGAAACCCTTAGGGTTTTTCATTCCCCTCAAGAGCGACCGCCGGAATAGATCTAACCAAGTATCCATTCACCATTGCTTCGCCGCCACGCTATAGATTGGAAGTCGGTGCCCGCCGCCGCCGCCGCCAAAGATAGCCCCCGAGCGGATGCGAGTGAAGACTCCGTGCACTTGGAGGATGAAGCCGTCTCCGTCCAAGGGCTCAAAGACTAGTGCCAGGAAGAAGAGATCCCGCAGCGAGGCAGAAGGATCTGCCCAAGTGTCGTCGCCGTCGACATCTCCCCCGCGCCCCAATCCAGCCAAGGAGTGGAAGAAGTCCAAGATGAAGACCGAAGATCTGTCGGCGTTGCCGAACAACGGGTTCCCGCACAAGAAGGATATGGACATGTGGCGCGCCGCCGCGGGCGACCCGTACCCCATGGAGAAGAACTCGACGAAGTCCCCATGTTTGCTAGGTTCGTGGAGCGCGAACTAGCACTCCCGACCGCGATTTCTTGAAAGGGCTACTTCGGTACTACGGTATCGAGTACTTGAACTTGAACCCCAATAGTATTTTCCACGTCTCCGTCTTTGTACATTTCGCGAGGCATTCGTGGGGATCGGGCCCCACTAGACCTTGTTCCGGAAGTTCTTCCGTGTGAAGCCGCAGCCAAGCGCCAACGACCCTCGAGTAGTCGGAGGGGCCGGCATCTACATGCGAGAAGATGTGGCCGATCGGTACTTGTCGTACAAACTCATTGACTCGAACCATGACCGGATGGCCAAGTGGTTCTATGTCACGAACCACCACCCGAGCCGCCGAAGCCAAGCGAGAAGCGGCCGAAACATCGGGCATGGTGGAACACGGAGCCGACGATGCAAGAGGGTATTCAACTAGCTAAATTGATGCAGAAGATCAAGGCCTTGAGAGAGGCCAAGCTGAGGGCCGAGCATGTGGCCTTCAGCTTCATGAAGAGGAGAGTGCAACCACTGATGGCTCGAGACATTCTCAGGTACCAATACACGGGCGACGAAGATACATCAAGGATGCCCGGGAATAAAGTCGATGGTGATGACATTGTCGAGAGGCTGGGCAAGATATTCAAGGATATGCCACCGTACACTCCTTTCCCGGGCCTCTAGTACTCGCGGCTCGTCCACCGAACCAGGTACGTAGTTGAGACATCTGCCCTTGCGTACTTATTGGTCCGGAGTAGTCGTGCTCATCCAAGTTGTTCGTTGCGGGATGACATCGAGAAGTTTATCTCCGATCCAACTCCCCCTCCTCAACTTGTAGATATTCCGGAGGAGGGCAACAAAGCAAAGTGAAGGAACGCCGTGAAGTCGGCGAAGGTGACGACACTGTCACCATAGAAGACACATCCGACGAGGAGGATGGGGGAAATGCTTTGCAGAGCGACCGCAGCTACGGTCCCGTGTTCGGCCGACCTAGATTGCCCAATACCCCCCTCGTTGAAGATCCGGCGACTAGCTTGGAGGCTAGTCTCCCCGCACCGCCGAGAAGTCCGCGCAATGTGGCGTGAAAACATGTCGCCAAGAGGCTGAAGGTGACAGAGACCACTTCCCAAGAGGTAAGTTCCTCAAGCAGTGTAGTCGAGTACTTGTCTTGAAGCATCGCATGCTGACAGTCAAATTGCAGGAGATTCTATCGTCCAACCCCGTGGATCAGGGGGAAGAAGACGACTAAGACACGATGGGTGGAGCGACCGAGAGGAGCCTCAGTCCAGCCCCCACCGTTGTAGAAGTTGTGCCGGAGTCGGCACAACAGACGACTAGTGCCGGCGAGCTCCATAATGCGTAATGCGAAGCTCCATAATCTTTGATTTCAAGGATGTCTTGTGGACTTTACTCCCCCATTTCTCCCTCTCTTTATGGCTCATTAAAGTCCGAGGAAGAAATGAAATGTGCAAATGCACCTTAGTCAATCCACCATGGAAGTAAATAGTCTCGAATAATCTTAATAAAGCTTATGAGACAAGTTAATTACCCATCCTCTCGAAGTCATGACTTAAACTCAAGACACAACTTCAGTCTATGGCCGGTGATTCAAAAATTGCAGATTACTTGAGCATAATTCTAATCTAGAGCACACATCTCATAATTCTCGTAAAGAGAAGCCATAATTTATTGCACAAGTTCACCATCGAGATGGACTTCCCAAGTACTTTTAACTTAGTGGCTATGTCATATATGCTCTTAATGTGTACGCTCCACGCACCTTTATCATTATTTCATAATTTTTGCGATGAGGAAAGCGACTAACTTAAATCTTTATTGCTTCCCTCAATGGAGTTTAATAACTCCTTAGCACTTAGCATAAAGCCATTCCCTTGATCGGGAAATGCTACCCGTAAAACTTCAATGATCGAATGGTTAATGACCATTGTTGCAAAGTAATCGGATATGTGCCAATTTTTCTAAATTGGAGACGTACTCCCTCATTTGCTCGGTAAGATCCTCATACTCTTAGTGGGAGCAATAGGTTAGTCCTCCCGAAGTGCATAATCAAGATCAGGAATCTTGAGAATGCAAAGCACACTCTTAGGCCAACTAGGGAAAATGTGCCATCATAATGCTTAAAGGTGCTTAGTAAGTCTACATAAACAACTGAAAGTACAAAAACAATCATGTCTCATGAATAGTACAATGAAGATGCACATGAGAGCACGATAATAACCTTATGGTGGTCCGATTAAAATCATGCGAAAAATTTCAATTTGCATCACGGTGGGGAAAACAAATGAAATTCATCTAAGACTCATGATTAAAACAATGGTGGTCGGGATTAATCGAAGTTTACTCTAACCGAACTTCCCGGTGGTTCCATTCAATCGAGGCATCTTATATGTACTTAGGTGAAAATATAATTTTCAACTTAAAAGAAGCAAATTAATGCAACATATAATCTTACACTTAGAGGAAACATGAATGAACTTATATTAAAGGTTGACCTTATGCCTATTTTATAATAGGACTTAAACATAATGTAATCATGTCATAAAGTATAGAATGTGCTCATAAATGACGAGCACATCAAAACTTAATTCTCAAAAATAAAAATATTTAATGATTCATCACCATGATAATTCCTAAATCATAACTTAATTCCTCAAAAATGCGGGAATTTCTCATGAGAGAAGGAATTAGTCTTAACTTAATTGTCTTAGTAATCATATGCAATGAGATGCACATAAAAGCATGATAATAACCCTACGGTGGTCCGATTCAAATCACACGATAAATTTCAATTTGCATCATCGGTGGGGAAAACAAACGAAATTCATCCAAGTCTCATGATTAAAACAACGGTGGTCGAATTAATCACAAGTTTACTTTAACCGAACTTCCCGGTGGTTCCATTTAGTTAGAGGCATCTCAAGGCATAGTGGTGGATTTAAAATACACTAAAATGACATGAATATCAACCACTTAATTAACATGATTCATAGAATTTATAACTTAGCTGAAATCATGAATTAATAATAGCTTAAATAGATAACATAATTTATGTTATAAATATCTCAACTTAAAAGAGGACTAAATAGTAGTTTGAATAAATAACATATATCTTATGTAAATTCAAAACCGAGCTTAATAGCGAGTAATTAAACTTAACTAAGAATAGTAATTAAAGCTTAACCGAAAACAAGTAATTAAAACTAAACTTAAATGAAAAAAGGGCAGAAATTCGTAAGAATAAATATGAAACCGGAATTGAGCCCGTAATCGGGATGAAGCCCAATGTGGCCTGCTCGAGCGCTCGCGCGCGCGCAACAAGGAGGCCGGCGCGGCCCGGCCTAAGGCGCGCATAGCGCGGCTCGAAGGGTCCACGGCACGCCGCCTGTTCTAATGGCGCGGCTCGGCTCGTTAGCCGGGCGCAAAGCTAAATGGGCCTAAAGCCCAAAAACCGACGGGCGGGCCGGCTCGCAAATTCGGACCCGAAAGCAGCCCGCGGCCGGCCGCCTTGATCCGGTCCGTCCAATCGATCCGACGGCCACGAGTGCACCTTGGCTCCAATATAAGCCAACAAGTGAAGAGGGGGAGGCAACCCTAACTCATTTCACTCCTCCCCTTCACCGTTGATGCCGGGACGGCGGCGCGAGGCACTCGCCGGCGCGGTTAGGGAGGCGGCCGCGGCGGCCGGCCGAGTTGAGCGAGCCCGCCGCGAGCCCCTCCGCCGGTGCCGAGCGGCCGCCCCGCCGGCGGCCGGCGTCCTCCCCTCCCCCTTTTCTTTCTCCACCGCCTAAACGAGTGAAGAAAAAGGCCTTATGAAGGGTCCGAACGGAGAGGATGGGGCCGACGGCCGCCCGGCGCGTGCGCGAGAGCTAGAGGCTCGACCGCGGCGGCTAACCGGTAGCTCCTCAAGTCCGGTCGCCGCAGGCCAAGGGGCTCCTCGCCGGCGCCGCGTGCAACTAATGCGCGCGGCCTCGTCGAGGTCCTCCTTCGTTCTCCCATGGAGGCGTGCCACCGATGTGGGAGTGAGGGCATGATGTAGGTGCGGCGTCGGCCGGAGGCGACTCATGCCCCGGTCGGCGCCGTCCCCACGACCCTGTCTGATTTTTTTTAGATTCTGATGGCGTCTATGCCGCCGAGGCATTGTCCTTTTCTGAGATGAAGGCGGCTATGCCGCCGAGGCCTGTGGCCTCTTTACTTTTATGCAGTTTTACTTATTGCATCTTATGCTTGGGGTGAACTCAGATCGGGTTAGGGTTTCGGGGATTTTTGATGTTTCTGAGTTGCAATGTTCCCCTCCTTCTAAGTGCTCATTTAATCTGAGATGTATGAGATGGCATGTATGTATGTAAAGGAACGTGTAGATCTAGGACAACGATGCTTACTAATCTAAAAATAAATAACTTCACTGAGCATTAAAAACTTATGGATCCATCTAATCTAAGCATGAATCGGAACTAATCATGATCTTAAACATGAACTTGAAACTTATTCTACACCATAGATTGAACCGTGACTGAACAGAGGGCTTAGGGTTCAATTAGGGGATCTAATCTGACTAGATTAGGCTCTGATACCAATTGTTAGATAAAATTGATGTACTTAATTGAAACACTTAGATCTAATTCATCTTAACCAGGATCTCTAGTCAAAAATAGATCACACCTAGTACCGAAATTAATGCGGAACAGGTCAAATAGACCTAATACCGGGTAATGGAGGAATCCATCTCGCCGGTCCGAGTTGGTGTAGACGATGACGCCGGTGGGTGTAGTGCGGGGCGTCTCCTCCGCGTCGGTGGCCTTCCGGCCGACGCCGGTGGCGCCCGCCGTAGGAACTCGGGCTTCCGAACCTTCCAAAGACCCTCACTAATTGGATAGACAAGGGTTTCGGTGGAAACCCTGTAGATCGATTAATTGAGGTCGCCCAGGGGGCTCCCTCTCTTATATAATGGCGTTGTAGGCAAGGGACCAAGCCCAATGGGCTTATTGTTTTCCTCCCGATCAACAGCAAACGGGCTGAGGCACGAGAGAGGCTTCTCCCGTGCGGTTTGGCTGACTTGAGGTCAACCAAAATATCTAACATAACCAAGAATACCTAGACACCCTCACTGTCCACGTCCTAGTCAAAACCGGATACTATAATGCATGACCCTCCCAAAATCTCTCCTTCCCTAAATTACTCTCCCGTAATTTCTTCCTCTGTCGTTATTCCCTCGCTGTTTTCACAAGGACACAAGATGCTGGCCATCTCCTTCACGTCCATTCCAAGCTCTCTCCCTTTCTCGTTACTCCCCTTGAGCTCGTCCTCGTCCCACGAATAGTGCATCCCGGTCTTAACTACCAAATTTTGGACACCACAATTACCTCAGGGCCGGGACAGGGAGAGGGAAACCCTGACCCCATGTTGCTGATGGTTGGTATATGTGACCTCATCACACTACTTGTGATCTCATCTCTTCTGCTTCTGGATCCATTGGCGAAATTTAGGAGCATTATTGCATCTCAAAGGCCCTGTAATGTATTCCCTCTTGCTAATTCTCTAATAGAGACCCTATTGTTCCTTCCCAGTGCCTTACAATATGCAATGTCAACCCTTATCTACGTCGTTCTGCGGGTCACCGCCAGATGCAATGAAGGCCTCACCGCTGGTCTTTTTCTTAACTTAAAGGGTGTGTATTTATCTTATCCATTGTTAGTTAACTCACGATGCGATTGCTGCAACGACTGTTAGTTAACCCAGACAAAAGTATTAGTTGGAACCAACTACCGAGCATTGATTGTTTAGTTCAAGTAGAATCGTAGAGTTCTTTTCCTAGAAAAGCGCCTAATGATAGACTCATATTTTTTGTTGGGATTCCAATCAATGATATTATCAAAATAATGAATTTGGTGCTTAGTCTCGATCAGATCCAGTCATCCAAGGACTATGTATATCAACAGCTAGCTGCTCATATAACATAGTATGCACAACAGCTCTACATAGTGAACTACCTCGATGGAGACCAGCAGGCAGAGCACGGAAGGGAAATGGTCGCATGGAAACACCGTTCCAGTGAGGAATGTTCAAGCACTTGCGGAGAACTCGGCGGACCTCACGACGGATGCTATCAAGCAGTACATCAGGCCAGAGATGATCAACGATAGGGTTGGCCATGCAGATAGCAATACTGAGAGCATTCCTATAATTGACTTTGGCAAGCTCCATCATTACCAGACCTCTCAACTGGAGGCTGCCAAGCTCAAGTCCGCATGTGAAGAGTGGGGTTTTTTTCAGGTAATAATTTGTATTGAATAACTTTTTATAACTTGGTATTGTAGATGTTATCGCAATGGTTAATTTGATAAAGATTAATATATGTTTGTTATATAATGTCTTATTTATTTGTTGCTCGGAAAGTCTTGAGAACTTGCTTAAGCGGCTAGTAAGATATATTATTTGGCGTTTTCTCAAAATTAATAAGAGATATTTATATTGCATATGGGTAGACTTTATACATTTATTGTTCTGGATTTATCCATATCATATTTTCTCCTGAAATGTTTTGGTAAGTGTGACCCCTGACTTAAATAGGTCCTAAAACCTGGTTGTTCTTTTTAGTAATAACACTGATACCGTGTTTCCATTAGTGAATGGTGTGAGTTGCCGACTTTGTGTCCCTACATGCCACATCCCCATCAGAACTTCTCACAACTATGGAATAATTTCATAGTACACGAACTCATAACACATCCTGAAGTAGTTGGCTGTGTGCCGTTGCAGAGGCCAGAGATAATTGCATTTTCTTAAAAAAAATCCTAAAGTAGCATTATAAGTTTTTTGAAAGGAACAACCGGAGCTTATCAAGAGTTATATATAGCCTTGGTGATTCGTCTAACGGAAAGGAAATACTCCTGATCCCAAGCATTCTTGACTGGATCAACAAAATTGTTATGGAATTTTTCTTCCTCTTTGGTTCCCATAATAAAACAGGGCAGTACCTCTCCATTGATCAAATACATGAAATACTTAAAATTTACAGGTGGAAAACCATGGAATTCCTTCCACTGTTCTGGAAAACATGAGGAACAACATGGAGAACTTCTTCAGACTACCTCTTAACAAGAAGAACGAATTTTGCCAGCTGCCTGGAGACCTCCAAGGCTACGGACATGCGTTTGTGGAATCGGAACATCAAACCCTGGACTGGTCTGATAGGCTTTACCTGGTCACCCAGCCACCTCACGATCGTGACATGAGACCGTGGCCAACTACTCCTGTTAACTTCAGGTATTATCATAGTTAATTATTAGGTATATATATAAGTCTCATGCCATTATTACCGACCTAAATCAGCAAAAATAAAAGAAGCTATATGGATGATATGAATTGTTTTAATGCAACAGGGAATCCATTGAATCGTACTCCTCTGAAGTAATGAGGGTGACTGGCGCACTCGTGGAGATCATCGCAAAAAATCTAGGCACTGATCTTGAACAAATTAGAGATACATTTGTTAGCCAGGCATTAAAGATGGCTTACTACCCTGCATGCCCCGTGGCACATGATAATGTTTTGGGGTTTTCACCACATTCTGACATTTCTACTCTAACGCTGGTATGGGAGCTAAATATGGTAGAAGGGCTCCAGATTAAGAGAAAAGGTGTATGGGTGCCAATAGAACCCCAATGTAAAGCACTGGTGGTCAATGTTGGTGACTTTCTTGAGGTATGCACAATAATCGATCATGAGATTGTGATAACCAAAATGCAGTACTCACAGTGTAATGAACCTCTCAATGATTAACATAAAGAACTTGTTATTTGTAGATATTGTCAAATGGGAAGTACCAGAGCATTGAACACAGGGTCACGGTTAATCCTCATAAGGAGAGGATGTCCATTTCTGCGTTTCACCTCCCGAAGTTTGATATGAGTGTGGGCCCCCTATCTGAAATTGTTGGGGAAGACCTCAAGAAATACAAGACGCTGAGAGTTGATGAGGTTGCGAAGCTTGTTTTCTCGAACAAACTTGATGGTAAGAAAACCAAGGAGTATGCCATGTTGAGCATCTGAGATTATAAATAGGAGGGAGAATCTTCTCGAATGATCCTACAAGAACAGAAATAAAAAAATCGATCCATAAATACAACTATAGCTAATAAATATATGAAGTAAAAAACGTATTTGTGTCAATATGTGCTATCAAAAAAAAACAGTTTGACAAGGTCACAAGTGCCAATAATCCAATGGTCTCGTATGTCTATCAAAAGGATGCATGAATACTTTGCCATGCCAATTAATAATGAAACCAAGGAAGAATGAGCATTGTATTAGTAATATGTGTGACAGTATGTGAGGGTGACATTACGGGAAACTATGGCTTCGCCAACGGACCGAGCTTTCCCATCGGCCAAGACCTCATCTCTGTTGGCAAATAAAATCTTTCCCAACGGAAAACTCTGCTTGGGAAAGAAATCTTCGCCAATAGCCCAAAATCCAATGACTAATGGCAAAGTTCGGTTTGTTGGCGAAGGGGTTCTTTCCCAGCGGCATTCTCGTTGCGAAAGAAAAGCCGTTGGCGAAGCCCGGCGCGGCCAAACGGTGTCGGTGCCGTCCGCTTCGCCAACGGCTTCGCCGTTAGCTGTTGGCAAAGGGAACAACCCTTCGCCAATAGGGCAACCATGCTTTGTTGGCGACGATTGCTCTTTGCCAACAGCATGTACATGCTGTTGGCAAAGAATTTTCATTTTTTCCGAATTTTGAATTCAAACTTTTTTAATAGCCTTGCTACATTGTTTACAAGCACATGGTTAAATGTGGGCCCTTTTTGCAACATTTAGCTATATTTCGTTAATTATTTATGTTCACATGAATTTTCCAACGAATCCAAGTTTGAACTGCAGTGCATGAAATAATGAAACTTAGGCATTCGAAAAATGATACTCATGTTGGGGAGTGTGTTTTGAGGCCGTGTCCTAAAACTCACCCGAAATTTCGAAGTCCTTGTCCACGTAACATGACTCGTCCGGGCGTGGTACAACCGTTTTTTAATTATATAAAATCCAAACGAATTCGAAAAATCACAAAACTTGTCGGGGTGTCTTGTTGTCACATGTGGAGGCTAGTATAAAAAATTGAGAAAGTTTGGAGCAAGTTTCCGCGTCGGATGCTCAAAACCTAGACATCTCCACATGTGCTCACTTGAACCCGCGAGTTTAATTATTTAATGCACCCGCAGTTCAAACTTGGATTATGCCGGAAAATTCAAGTGAACATAAATAATTAACGAAATATAGATAAATAACTCAAAACATCCCCAAGTTTTGAAGTTGAGATGTAGTTATAGTAGGAAGGATCCACAAAAAAGTTGTAAGGAAAAAAATGCAAAAGTTATTTCCCAACAAACTTTGTGATGTTGTTGGAAAAGGTGTCTTCGCCAATAGCTTTAATACCGCAAAGTTGATATATATGTGGTATTCTCGTTCATATGCCGACGTGTGGATTTGATGTGTGGATTAAAGGCTAGAAAACGACAAAAGAAAAGGGGAAAAATTCCCGCCTTTGCCAACAAGCATGGGCCGACGCCGTTGGCAAAGCCGCCATTCCCTTTGCCAACCGGACTTTGCCAACAACCGTCGCTTCCCCGTTGGCGAAGGTAACGGCAGCCGAGGTGACGGCGCCCCCTTCGCCAACGGTACACGTGGCTATTGGCGAAGCTTTCCCAACAGGGGCCCGCTTTCCCGTTGGCGAAGAGCTCTTTCCCGCACTTAAAACGCCAACGGTTCTTTCCCAACAGGAACTCGGAAACCCCTGTTGGGATAGCCTTCGCCAACGGATTGGAGTCTTCCCAACAACTTAGCGCTGTTGGCGAAGTGCACGTTTCCCGTAGTGTGAGTGTTTTCTTGTTTGCCTCCATGTTGTACTCCGAAAGGGCCGAAAGGACTCGTGCTCCGGCGAGAATAGACATATAATTTGACTATAAAATGCGGTAGTGACACTAAGGTGTAAATCGAACTTGAAAACCTAGCTAGCAATGTTATTGCAATCAAGAACCGCAATGTAGTTTTGCAACCATGAAATAGGATCGAACATCGGATGGACCAAAACTCGTTAGTGGATGACATGATTTGTTGTCCTTCCTCACGACACACCGAGTTTTGGACAACTTAGGGCCGGCCCTGCTCCGGTGAGGACCCTTCGGAGTAGGCATTCAATGGTTTGTTGTCACCGAAACAATCATATTGGCCTTACCATTTGTTCATGGTGGTACTGCAAGGACCACTACGTGAAAACCTCAAATAGGCCACACAACATTTGTAACGGGCCCTTAACACCCGTCACATCGACCCACATCCGCAACGGTTGTTGTTTGGCCCCCGTTACTCGTAAGTGCACCAGGACAACCCCGGGGTTGGCCTCCACAATCCTAGTAACGGGCTTCTTAAACGCCCATTACATAAATTCTTTGTAACGGATGTTAAATAGAGCCTCGTTACAAATGTTAAACCTATCGGCAACGGGCTCGTAAATTCCGTTACCGATCAATGCCCTATCGATGTAACGGCCGTTTAAGTCCGTTAATGATCGTTGCCGTATTGGTAACGGGCCGATAATTTCGTCCGGAGACGCATGCTTGTAGGATGCGTCTCCTTTGCCGGCGACCAAATTGGATGCGTCTTGTGTATTAGTACTCGTCTCCTTTGATTCCCACTTAGGGTCGCCTTTTTCCTCACATCGGAGACGCACATTGTTATTGCTCGTCTATATCTTCTCCTTCGACCCCACTCGCTCTCGCTCCGCGAAGGCCACTCCCCGTTCCGACAACAACACTCGCTCTCTCTCCTCGGAAGGTCACCGACCGAAGTACTCTCGCCTTTTCGATGATCTAAAACTTCTTTAGCTTAAGGTAGATCATGGTTGGAGCAACAAAAGTTTCAAACATCTATTGGATGTGGTTAGAGACATGCTACCCGAAGGAAACAAAATAGCAGAGTCCGTCTATGAGGCGAAGAATATAATCTGTCCTCTTGGAATAGAGGTTGAAAAATCCATGCATGCAAGAACAATTGTGTATTGTTTCGTGGATATTATGCGGAGACCTTGCCAAGTGCCCCAAGTATGGCTATGATCGGTACAAGCGGAAAAAGGATGGTGGAGATGATAATAATGCTAAGAGGCAAGAAGAAGAAGGCTAACGAGAGGGGCTCTCGTGAGGGTGGCATGGTATCTTTGCATCATTCCTCGCCCGAGGAGATGGTTCGCTACACGAAAGGACGCCCAACTCTTGCATTTGCATGAAGAAGGCCGAAAGGAGCTTAATTACAAGAAAGATGGCAAGTTTAGGCACCCCACGGATGCAACGCAATGGGGTAACATTAATACCCACTTCCCATGGTTTGACGACGCATGGAGCATACGGTTTGCTATGAGCACAAATGGCGTGAACCCATTCGGTAACCGAGCTTAACACATAGCACCCGGCCCGTCGTCTTGTCATTGTACAACCTTCCATCCCGGCAATGCAAGAAACAAAAATATATGATGCGACAATATTGGTCTCCGGACAAAGCAACTCGGCGACCGTATTGATGTCTACTTGAGGCTACTAGTTGATGACTTGAAGATATTGTAGAAGCTCGGTGTGCTTTGAAGGTTTAGGATGAGTACAAGTGTGAGGAGTTCACAATGCATGGCATGTTGTTCACCACCATCAACGACAACCCGGCTCATCACAACCTCTCCGGCTAGAGTAAAAGGAAAGGTGCGGCTTACCTACACTACTTGGAAGATACTTGTGCAATATGGATAAGACATTCAAAGAAATACGTATTTATGGGGCACCGTCATTTCCTCGGCAAGAAACATCCATACCGGGCCATGGATTGACAATTTAACGGGGAAACGGAGAATCGAGAGGAGTCGTTGCATGTGATTGGATATCCGGTCCACTTGAAAATCAAGGACATCAAAACTATCGAGGAGTTACCCAAACTTACCGAAAAAACGCTTGACAAATAGAAAGAAATGAGATGAAGAAGAAGAAGAAGGAATGTGGGACAAGAAATCAATTCTATGGGAGCTAGAGTTTTGGCCGATGTTGGATGTGCGTCATTTGATTGACAACATGCACGTCAAGAAGAATGTGTGTGAAGCTACTTGTGGAACATTGCTACAACAGAAGTCCAAAGGAAAAGATCATAAAAATTAAAGGGAGGATCTTAAAGAGCCGGGCATTAGGTCGGAGCTCTATGCGAGGAAACCGAGACGGGGACGAACCTTCCCGTTGCTTTGCAACCACCTTGTCAAAGGCGGATAGAAAATAATTCGTCGGTTTTTGCATGATTTGAAAGTACCTATAGGCTACTCATCAAACTTCAAGAGGCTAGTGTTAGTGAAGGACATGAAAATGAATTTCAACTTGATGAAATCTCATGATTGCCATGTGTTGATGACGGCTCTTCTTCCCGTTGCACTTAGAGGTATCAAGACGGAATCGGGTTCGTGACACGGTCATGAGCTTGTGTTTATTCTTCAATGCAATAGAACAGAAGGTGATTGATGAGGAAAAACTATTGGACTTGGAGAGGGGGCATTTCGAGACCCTATGCCTTCTTGAAGCTACCTTCCCACCGTCATTCTTTGATCTCATGCCGCATCTAACAAAGACACCTCACGAGGGAAATTTGGTTCCTTGGCCCATCTTACCTTCATGAGATGTTTTGATATGAGAGAGTTCTATGGATTCCTGAAATCATTGGTACATAACCGGTTATTTTCGGAGGGAGCCATTGTTCATGGCTACGAGACAATCGAAGTAGTGGTGTGGGCCATGGGTTATATGGACCCACAAAACCCCATTGGTGTGCCTCGCTCACGGCATGAAGGTAGGCTTTCGGTGTTGGGACGATGGGGAAAAGGTCGGTCACTCCGGATGCAAATGCCTTCCAAAAGGCTCATTTCACCATGATACAACAGTGCGCACCTAATTACACCGTTTTTGCCAATAGCACAAACGACAACTACGTGAAGACAACCCTAACCGTGGTAGGGCTTGGCTTGCAAAGATGCACATGCAAGGTTTCGGCGGGTGGCTCCGAGATTATGTCGAGACATGCAACAATAATGCTTTGTAATTACCGACAAGATAAGGAATCTAGCAACTGGGGCCATTGTTCACTGTTACAAGATACGAAGGAATAGATATCAATGGATACATGTTCTACACCATGACCCAGGATAAAAAGAGTGTCTATCAAAATAGTGGTCGCGTGTACGGGCCGCTCGTTGACGACAGTCATGACGATGATGATGACACGGAGACCGACACATATTATGGTCAAATAAAGGAGATATGGGAGCTTGATTATATAGGATTGAAGGTAGCCATGTTTCGGTGTAGATGGGTCACCAAAGAGAAGAGAGCTGTGAGCAAGGACAAATATGGTTATGTTAGTGTTGATCTCTGGGTCTTTGGTTACAAGAACGAACCATTTGTCTTCGCCAACGATGTTGAGTAAGTGTTCTATGTACCTGACCTTGCAAAGAAGAACTGGTATGTGGTTATGCTCGGAAAAAAAGGATTGTGGGGATTGAAAATGTTGTTGAGGAGGAGGAATACAACCAGTTTGATGAAATTCCATCCTTTGACACTTCATACAAGCCCCAACTCTTGGGAACTAACAAAATACCGTACTTGTGAAGCAACCATAGTGAAAAAATCCATATACAGAAATCAAGGAATAAAAAGCAAGCCTTATTTCTGCTGAATCCTTTTTGTAATGCCGGAGGATGTGTCTATTGGTGGAAATGGAATCCGTTTTTAATATAAAGGATGCAATGTATTGGTGGAATTTCAATCCTTTTTGTAATATATGGGATGTGGTGGAATTTCAATCCTGCTTGTAATATATTCTTCCAAAGATACTATATATATTCAGTTTATATTCTGCTTCAGTTTAGTACCGGGCAAGAGACGAGGATTAACGAAACCGCGTCGCCTTTGTTACGGGCAAGAGACGAGGACAAATGAACCAGGGTCACCTTTGTTACGGGGAAGAGACGAGGACTAACGAACCAGCATTGCCTTTGTTATAGGCAAGATATGCGAAATCACGAACAAATTACATCAAAAGAGACATTGATTAGAGCATCTCCAAGAGTTTGTCAAATTTTACTTGGCAAATCTTGTGCTTTGCCAACTTCTAAAAAGATATTTCAAGTGAAAAAGAGTTAATCTTCAACAATCGGCATAATTTCACTTGCCAAATCCAAATCTAACTTACATCAGCAATCCTGAGAGAAACAAGTTGATTTGCCAAACTGTTGGAGTTGCTCTTAGCCAGCCCCCGTCGGCTTGTTCTTCAAGCTTTGCAAGTGAGTAGGTAAATCATACAAAAAAATTGTACTTGCACGAGAGATAATCACAAAATCATGTCTCTTCGGATGCAAAATCACACGCACACAGATTACGGTCATCATTGATACATCAAAACAAGGTTACAATGCGGCCATATATTCATGATGTGATATGCAAAATCACACACATACACACGAGTTACGGTCATCATTGCTACATCGAACAAGGTTAGAATGCGGCCATATCTTCATGACGAGATATTCAAAATCACACACACACACATCGATCTTGCTCGCAGTCGATCTTGCTCACGGGGTCGTCGATCTTGCTACTTGTGGTCATTGAACAAGCTCCATTTCGTTGATGGCTTAGAGAATTGATTCTCGGCTTGCAATGAGACCACAAAGCATCTCGAACTTGCACTTTTGGTTCGCAAGAGCATTCCATGAGAGGAGGGAGAAAGCATATGAAAAATAATGATCATTGGACACGGGATGAAGGATAGTTCATCTTGAAAACAATGATCATTGGACACGAGATGAAATTGTTCATCCCGATGCCGAGAGGTTCCGGGCTACCTTCCCGGACACGGCCGCAAGAAAGAGGTATGTCACAATAATTCTTCGCGAGTACCGTGTTAGAGGGATGAGCAACCCAATCACCCATATCACAAGCATTCTTCTAGCAACTTAGAGATCGAGGAGGAGGAAGAAGAGAAAAAAAGCTTGCGCCCTACAAGATCTATTCTTTGCACCATAGCTAGATCTAGATATAGAGAAGAAGGAAGCAAGTGACTCGCTTTATTGTATCGAAGAAGGAACCATATAGCTAGATCTAGATCTAGAAAAGAAGGGAGCAACTTGAAGTGAGGAGGACCGATAGGCGTAGGTGCCTTTTTATAGAAAAAATAAGGAAGGGATAAGATCAAGAGCACAAGAAATGGCCGGAAGGTTCCGGGACGATCGGTGGAGAAAGCTGTTGCCGATCAATGGCCGAGAGCCGAGCTGCAGAGGTAGTGATTCCAATGTAGAACTAAATGATACGCGGAGTAACCAAACATCATCTCCAATGGCCGTGTTTGGATGGTAGATGTTTGTAAGGAATCGTATGCTTGTAGCCTAAGAGGGGGACGGGGTGAATTAGGCAAACTTAAAACCTTAACCTATGGCTTCACTATTTTTACACAAAGATAAACTAGAACATGCTATCTAGATGTGCAACTAGGGTTGTTCTAGTGTGGAACTCCCATCCCAAAACAAGGTTTGCAACCTATAGCTATTCCTAGCATGTTACTACTCTAGGAAAGTAAATGCAAGCAAAGATTGCAAAGAGTAAATGAGAAAATGTAAAGGGGATGAGAGGAAGCAAACTCTTGACACGTGATTTGTCCCGTGGTATCGGTAGGCACTAAGCCACCCCTAGTCCTCATTGGTGAAGCACTCACGCAAGAGTATTGCCTCCCGGTCACCAAGTCTCTCCCAAGAGAACCACTTGACTCGCCACAAAGGCTAGCCACATAGGCACTTGCTAAGCTCCCTTGGTCACCTTGATGCCGCCTCCACAAAGGAGCTTCTCCACCAAGGAAGGGGGTCTCCACGTCCCCCGCACAAAGTGTCCTCGCCGCTCCACACCAAGCCGGAGGGTCGATGACGATTGCCGGTGAGCCACTTAGGCCCCAATGCTTCCGACGAACCTTGTACAACTTGATTCACTCAAGATTCACCTCACAAGGTTAGCACAACCTTGCACTCATTCAGCTCTAAGCTAAGCCTAGCACTAAGCATATACACTAAGCATATGCAAGTCTAAGGATGGGCAATTAAAGCACTTGGATGGATTGGATATGATCTTCTAGGTGTCTTGAACTCGTCGCACTTCCACACAATCCAAGCAACCTCAAATGGGTGAGTGGAGGGGGTATAAATAGTCCAAAGCAACCAAAGAGCCGTTGGCTAACGGCCACCGAAAAAGGTAGCGTTGGATGAACCGATGCTATGCTTTTTCTAGGTGTCCGTTCATCCGGTGCCCTCCACGTCACTTAGCCGTTGAAGATCTACCGACACAAATGCTCGACGCTATACACCGACGGTGTGTCCGATCATCCGTCTTTGAAGGACCTCTCGCCAAAATGTCTCTGTTTGTTTCTTCGTGACCGTCGGATGGACCGATGTTTCCTATGATCATGGTGTCGGTTCATCCGGTGCTGAAGGCTTCATCTTGGCGCGTCTCTGTCTTGATTCAAACTAAGCGTCGGATAGACCGATGATATCCTCACTCGGACTGTCGGATCATCCGGTGCTCGTGTCTTCGCTTCTTTGTCTCTTCCATTCATCCGGCGCAACTAGAAAACACACTGCTTGTCGGTTCATATGACGGTACGTGTGAACCGAGCTTCCTTCACGCGAGTGTACCAAGTGCACCGATGCTTGCACCGATGGTACCGTCGGTTCATCCGGTGGTATCAATTTCCTTCCTTTTCTTCGCGTCTTCAACTTGGATATTTGATTCAACTTAACATACTTAACATGCCATTACTTATAGACTCAAAATATATACTAAGTCCTCGGATTTGCTATAAGTAACCTAACATGTCCATGGTATGTTAACTTGTGGTATGACATATTAGATTAGGGATGGTATGTTAACATGTGGTAACACATCCATGGGACCTAGGAATGCCTACAAAGACATGCTAGACAATGTGGTTAGTCCCAATGCTTGTGTTAGCATGAATCACCAAAATCAACTCGAACAAATGGCAAATGGGGCCATGTTCGCTACAATCTCCTCCTTTTTGGTGATTTATGACAACACAAGCAAAGCAAGCATAAATTTACAAAAATTTACAAAATTAGAGCCACTTATAATTCTTGGATGCTTACCATCATTCAAACTCCACCTAGATCAAACTTCCCCCCTTTTTTGATCTTCTCTTCCTATGTTCGAGACATAGCTTGCCTCTTTCACTTTGGAAACACTAGCTTGCTTTGGTCCCACATTCTCCCCCTTTGGAATAAAATCTCCAAAAAGTTCCCAAAACAAAATGATCTCTAAGGAAACTAGCAAGTCCTAGCGAACATAGCTCACAAAGAAATGTTAAATACAAGGTAGAAAGCCGCATGAACCATGATCCATATGTATGATATCAATAAAGTACCATAGGTGCGAAAAACTAAGGTGGATCCCAAGCTCATGAGACTAACATGATACAACCTAAGCTCCCCTAGGTGTGTGCACAATATGATAGTGTGAAAACAAGTGTACAACTACAAACTTGTAAGGCAAGGAAGCTTAGATCATATCATGTAAGGAGGTAGCTTAAAGGACGAGAGATAAGACAAATGGGTTCTTGTTACATTACCACTTGTAGATATCACTTGTAGTCTTTTGATCATTGCATACCTCCGGGGGTTGATCCTCTTTACCTTATTGGCACCCCATTGAGATGAGCCACTTGGAAATGACATCACTAGAGGTGACACCACTTTAAAGAAGCTTGCAAAGAAGACACTTGGGGAACCACAAGGATTAGCATGAAGCTCTTATTGCTATATTCACTCTTTTTAGAGATGTTAGATCACATTGAGAGTGAAATAGCATTCTCTTAGAATAAAGTACCGCACCGAAACGCGTCGCCAAGGGACTACATAAGATAAGCTTGAAACAATGTTAGTCCCATAAACAAACCATAGGATGAGCTCCCCCTAAATGTGTGCATTTAGTGTTTGAATCACCAACCAAATGTATGCACATTGTTTATGACAACGAAAAGGGAAGCCAACCCTATAACTTGCTCATGTTGCAAAGAGATATATAAAAACATGCACCATGAAAGAACAAGTGTAGCTTTCCTACACACTAATCAAACCATGTAGATTGCTCATGGGTTAGCACATGACACAAGCAGCCTACCATATGTAAGAATTGCAACAAATGCAACCTAAACAAGGAAATGGAGCTACAATGATACATAAGATTGGATCTAGTTTACATTACCTCAACCGGGGAACTTGGGCAACACATGTCCAACTTGCAATATTGGCTTCTAGGCTTGAATCTTCACAACTTCTTTGTGCCAAGCCTCCCAAGTCCTCGCTCTTAAGGCCTTCAAGTGGCCTTAGGAACCCAAACCATTTAAGGCCCCTTCATGTTGATGATGACTTCCTTGGGCACCCAAATGGGTTGGTTCCAACCCCGCTCCTCCTTCATCTTCCCAACCTTGTGTGCAACCACCTTGCCATTAGTCTTCTTCTTGATGATGTAGGTGTTGCTCTTGGTATTGTTCTTGCGGTTGGGCTTGGTGTAGATGAGGGAGCTCTTCATGGTGGGGTTCAACTTCTTCTTTGCGCCCTTGTCAATCTTCTTGATAAATTGAGGGCATTTGTAGAACTTGTGCCCTTCTCCATGACACTTGTAGCAAGTCACGACCGCACCCTTCTCAAGCTTCTTCACCATGGGATCAAGTTATCTTGAGAAGGTTGGACTTTGCTCTTCACGTCTTGAGAGATGTCCACTTGTTCCTCATCATTTTTGCCCTTGCCCATCAAGCTTGCCAACCTCTCCGGAGCCATTTCACTTCTTGCTTGAGCTCATTATTTTTCTTGCCTATGAGACGAGTCACATGTTTCTACAACAACATTCTCATTGCAAGATGGTGGGCACGATTCATCAATTAAATCAATGCAAGAAGTTGAAGCATTTACCTTGGAGATAGGAATAGCACAAGGGATAGATGATTCATCAAACTCAAAGGAATTACTTGTTTTAGTCTCATTTCTTTCAAGCTTAGATTTTAGCTCATCGGACTCCTTGCTAAGCAATTTGAATTTGCACAACAAATGTTCATAATTTGTAGCAAGGGTTGCACTAAGATCATTGAGAGCATTGAGTTATTTAATTTCATTAGCTTGTTTCTTAAGCATTCCTTTTTGCTCATGGACTAGCTCAACAAGATCATCAAGAGAGGTGGTGTCGGATTCGTCATAACTTACATCACTTTCCATACCTTTGGCCACAAGGCACATGTGTAGTGATAATGAAGGACCTTGCATGAAGCGGGTGGTGAAGTTCTTTCTTGATTCATCACTTGAGCTAGAAGAAATTGATTCTCCACCACTTGTCCACTCACGGATGGCGATAGTTTCTTCTTTCCTTGGTCTCCTCTCCTTAACCATCTTCTTCTTGGGCTTGTGCTCGATCTTGGTGAACTTGATGTGTTGATGATGACGCCCTTCTCTCAAGTTGATGTTGTAGCCGTACATGTTGACTTTTTTCACATACTTGAAGATCTTCTTCGGGTACTCGGACACCATGGATTCAACCTCTTCATCACCCGAGGAATCTTCATCGTCACCATCGTCACCATCATCTTCACTTGAGCTTCCATGAGTAGCCATCCTCCTCATCACCTTCTCTTGTTGGCTTGAGAGGGCATGATTTGTGGTTGGAGAAGATGGTTCTTGGGTCTTTTCTTGGGGCACCTTCTTGAACTTGGGCATGATTTGAGGCTCATGTGCCATGATATTGCTCAAGATATGAGATGGTTTCAATTCTTTGAGCTTCTTCTCATAGATGATAGCCTTCACCAAGTCATAATCGGGCTTTCGGAGACTTTGAAGGATCTTGCGGTTGATGTTCAAGTCCGTGATGTTCTTCACACCTAAAGCATTGATCTCATTAATAAGCGCATTTAGGCGTGAGTACATAGATTCAACATTTTCATTTGCAAGTTACTTAAAGCTATGGAATTCCTCAAGGAGACAACCATAGCGTTCATTAGCAACTTCTTTTGAACCCTCATTTTGCTCCTTGATGGTTTTTCATGACTCATGAGCATTTTCACAATTAAAAACTCTATTGAAAACGCCTACATCTAGTGAGGACAAAATCATACTCTTAGCAATCACATCAAATTGCTTTTCCTTCACGGTACCATTTTTCATGCCCTCATCGGTGACTCTCCAAACATCAAGGTCCTTAGCTTGGAGATAGGCCTCCATGAGAACCTTCCACCGAGGATAGCCGGTGCCATCGAAATGTGGAGCCAAACCTAAGGTATCCACGCCTTTCATTCCTATATAGAGCAACTCACTATGAGATGAAACCTAACCATTCCAATGAGCCGGTTTTCACAATTTACCAATCGAATTTGCGTATCCTTGTGAAGGAAGTGAGTCCTGGCTCGATACCACTTGTAAGGAATCGTATGATCGTAGCCTAAGAGGGGGAGGGGGTGAATTAGGCAAACTTAAAACCTTAACCTATGGCTTTACTATTTTACACAAAGATAAACTAGAACATGCAATCTAGATGTGCAACTAGGGTTGTTCTAGTGTGAAACCCGCATCCCAAAACAAGGTTAGCAACCTATAGCCATTCCTAGCATGATACTACTCTAGGAAAGTAAAGGCAAGCAAAGTTTGCAAAGAGTAAATGTGGAAATGTAAAGGGGATGAGAGGAAGCAAACTCTTGACACGCGATTTATCCCGTGGTATCGGTAGGCACTAAGCCACCCCTAAGCCACGTTGTTGAAGCACTCACACATGAGCATTGCTTCCCGGTCACCAAGTCTCTCCCAAGAGCACCACTTGACTCGCCACAAAGGCTAGCCAATTAAGCACTTGCCAAGCTCCCTTGGTCACCTTGATGCCGCCTCCACAAAGGAGCTTCTCCACCAAGGAAGGGGGTCTCCACGTCCCCCGCACAAAGTGTCCTCACCGCTCCACACCAAGCGGAGGATCGATGACGATTGCCGGTGAGCCACTTATGCCCCAAGGTTTCGGCGAACCTTGTACCACTTGATTCACTAAAGAGTCACCTCACAAGGTTGGCACAACCTTGCACTAACTCGGCTCTAAGCTTAGCCTAGCACTAAGCACATACACTAAGCATATGCAAGTCTAAGGATGAGCAATTAAGCACTTTGATGGATTGGATATGATTTTCTAGGTGTCTCGAACTCGTCTACACTTCCACACAATCCAGCAACCTCAATTGGGTGAGTGGAGGGGGTATAAATAGCCCAAGGCATCCAAAGAGCCATTGGCTAACGGCCACTGAAAAAGGTAGCGTCGAATCAACCGATGCTATGCTTTTTCTAGGCGTCGGTTCATCCGGTGCCCTCTACGTCACTTAGCCGTTGAAGATCTGCTTACATAACTACTCCGACGCTATACACCGACTGTACGTCGGATCATCCGGTCTTTGAAGGACCTCTCGCCAAAATGTCTCTATCTGTTTCTTCGTGGCCGCCGGATGGACCGATGCTTCCTCCGATCATGGCCTCGGTTCATCCGGTCTTTGAAGGCTTCGTCTTGGCGCGTCTCTTTCTTGATTCAAGGCGAGCGTCGGATAGACCGACGGTATCCTCTCTCGGACCGTCGGATCATCCAATGCTCTTGTCTTCTACTTCTTTGTTCTCGTCCATTCATCCGGCGCACCTAGAAAACACACCATCGGTTCATTCGACGGTCTGTGTGAACCGAGCTTCCTTCAAGTAGTGTACCAAGTGCACCGACACTTGCACCGATGGTACTTGTCGGTTCATCCGACGGTATCAATTTCCTTCCTTTTCTTCGCATCTTCAACTTGGATCTTTGCTTCAACTTAACATACTTAACATGCCATTACTTATAGACTCAAAATATATACTAAGTCCTCAAATTTGCTATAAGTAACCTAACATGTCCATGGTATGTTTAGATGTGGTATGACATATTAGCTTGGGCATGGTATTTTAACATGTGGTAACACATTCATGGGACCTAAGAATGCCTACAAAGACATGCTAGACAATGTGGTTAGTCCCAATGCTTGTGTTAGCATGAATCACCAAAATCAACTCAAACAAATGGCAAATGGGGACATGTTTGCTACAATGTTGAGGACCATGTGTGGTTCGAGGACCGGTGGATGGTCGTTTCTGGTGAGATCTCGTGAGAGGGAAGGATGATCGGGCGGCAAGCTAGACCTTGTATGAACCACTTGTGATGTATAGATGATTCGACGTGGTTCCTCAAGGCTTGGATGTGTTGTTTCCGTTCATTCTTTTTGATGATTTTCGAAGCCTTTTCTTGGCGATTTTCTTTCGGCGATTTCGACGTCTTTCTCTTTGGGATTTGGTAGGGGTGTATGCATGAACCCTTCGAGGTTCTTGTCCCTTTGATTCCCCTCTCAAATCCATGAGCAAAGGGGCTCGATTTTGAGGTTTTCGATGTTCTAGGGTTAAAGGAGTTCTTGGCCGGATTTCTTCGATTCCTCTCGATTTAGCAAGTTTTAGTGGACAAAATCTTGCTTATGGGTTGCCCATGAGGTGTTCCTACAATCTCCAAAGTCTTGCGTAAATTCGTGGAGCGATTCGGGAGATCGGGAGTTGGATTTGGGGGAGTTGACCCGCGAGTCTTGTTCATCCCGAGAGCTCGAGTCACACCGGTCGGCCGGTGCCTCTCACCGGTCCGGCGGGTGCATACACCTATTTATTTTTGCTCGGGTGAACGTACGGGTGAGTTCACCGTTGTTCCGTGTTCTTCTTGTTTCGAGTTTGGGTCGGTTTGAAGCTCGGTAGGCCTCTATCTCCTTTGAGAAGAATTTTTATCGGCTTCCATTCACTCCCCCTCTGCGGTTTGCTTTGTTTCGGTACTTCAAGTGGTATCGAGCCGGTTACGGTCATGATTGACTTTAACCGGTCTAAGATCCAAGGATGGCGTACCGGGAATGGAGTTCGGGTCCTTCACACTTTGATGGCAAAACTACCGGATACGGAGTAAGCGGATGGCGGTGTTCCTCCGTGGAAAGGTCCGGATCCTTTGGGATGTCACGGTGGACACGGGTTATGTCCAAGCGATGAACTTCCTCACTCCGGGATCGAGGGACATGTTCGATGCCAACAACAAGGCGGTCGACTACTTGTTTCGTGCTCTGTGTCGATCGGGTGCATACGGAGAACTTGGCTTGTAGAATCGATCGGTGTTAAAGGAAGCTCATGTTGTAAATGCTCGGGTTCGAGCTCGGATGTATGCGACTTACGGAGAGAGTACGAGAACTTCACTCATCTCCCCGGTGAGTCCATCGATGCCTTATTCGAGAGGTTTACGGTGGTGGTAAACAACATGAGGGCCAATGTGGACGTGCTCCCGTATGATGATCATGATAGAGCCATCAAGCCCTTGCACTCGCCGGATCGTACGGTTTGGGGTGGAAAGTTCGAGGCCATTGTAGAGTACGAGAAGTATGAAACCCGATGGTGAACGAGTTCTTCTCGAAGCTCAAGTCGGCGAGGTGGATCGGGGTATGACAGCCAAGATTGAGGACCCAGCCGACTCTCATAGTCTCCCCCTCATCGGTAGCTCAAAAGGAAAATCTAATGCTACCCCATCCACTAGGATATTCTCCTTGTCCTCTTTTATGTCCGTGCGAGATGAGGAGTTTGATGTGCTTGGAGAGGACGAGCCGGCGGCTGGCCGACCGGGTGATTTGAGAGGATGCACGAGAACCGGGTGAACATGAGGAGGAACACGAGGACATGCTTCCGGTGTGGCAAGCCGTGACACTTTGTCGCCCACCGCCCGAGAAGGTCGAGAACAAGGAAAACTACAAGCACAAATTGAAGGCGGATGGCAAGTACCGATCAAGGCGTGACCACAAGCACAAGAGCAAGCACAAGGACGGGCGACGATCGAGGAAGAAGGATGGGCGAGGCAAGGCCCAAGCAATGGTTGGAGCGAATGACGTCGACTCCGGTTCCGCGTATTCCACCTCGAGCTCGAGTAGCAGTGAAGACGAAGGTGATCGCCGCAAGGGCAGGAAGCCATCCAAGAACCTGAGTGGGCTGAGCTACTTCGCTAGTGATGGCTTCTACACCATGGCGCTTAGCTCCGGCAGCAAGAAGAGCAACCAGAGCGACTCGGACTCCAACTCCGATGACGAGGTACATGATGAACTTCTCTTCTTGCGTCAGGAGAATGAACAGCTTGGCATGTTGCTTGATAACCGTGATGATATGCTTAGTGAGGCAAAGAAGATGAGGAAGGAGCTTAGGGCTTCACTTGAGGATGCTAGGACTAGAGTGGCTGAGTTAGAAACATAGAACTTGGATGTTAAGCTTGTTGATGGTGTATTTTGGTACACCAAGCATGTTCATTACACTTTGGTTTGGATTTGATTATGGAACCCGCCACTAGGCACACTAATCATATAACAAGTTCATCTATGTGCATGCATTTGGAAGTGTTGTGTTTACGTAGGAAAACATGGACATAAAGGACGGATTCGCAACAAGTTCAAAGGAGCATTTACGAAGTCTTGTTCGTGTACATGAGCTTGATGAAATTACTTCCAATGGTGGCAAGGACCGAAGTGCTACAAAGAACACCCCCGGGAATGAAGCGTAAAAGACCGAACTTCATGCGCGGAGAACCTCCGTCTTGGACGCGAGGATGACATCGTCAAAATCATGCGAGGTGGAGGGGGCAAAGTGCATAATCACCGAGGACCCACGGGAGCGAAGGGGCGGCCGAACCGGTCCGAGATGGGTCCGGGCCGCTCGGCCCGGGCCGGCCGGCCCAGCCCACTCCGGGGGTCGGTTCGGCCCCCCTTTCCTTGCACCCGAAGGATCTTCAACCTTAAAACCCTGGAGGCGCCGCCATTCGACGAGAGAGAGCCATTCGCACCAGGAGGCCATCCACAAGCTAGAGAGAGAGGAGGGAGATCTCCGGAGGGAGATCGTCCACCTTGGAGGAAGCACCCACAAGTGGAGAAGAAGGAAGACAACGTCGGAAGGGAAACCATGATCAACGGTGCTATGTCTAGCACCTTGATGGGATAATCTCCTTATTCGTCCATGGGTTGTAATCGATCTTGAGATGTAATCATACTTTGTCGAATATTTATCTATCATCTTGTGTTGAATATACTTTAATGCTTAAGGTTAGCTACCATGCCATAAAAGGGAGTAGAGCTCCAATGCTTCCTTGGATCCATTCAATGCGCCGTGTCCATCATAGGTCTAGTCATGAATACCTTCGCGTAGTGACGGTACGAGAGAAGGGAAAGGGCGAACCGTGGTCACAACCCCCGGTAGATTAGATTGGTTTTCATGTCTTTAAGCGATTGCATGTTCTAGTATCATAGACCCATGGGCGAGTGTCTTTTATCTTGTTATCTTAATCATTCTCTCTAGTGTAGTTTAGTTGTTTTCTAGTTTAATCGTAGTTAGAGGTTTGAGTAGTTAGAGTGTGAACGTAGATCGAATGCTTGTAATCCCCTTGCTCCGCGGATTGACAAGAACCTTGGGAATCCCGTGGTGAAAAAGGTGTGGGGTCCGTACGCTTGCGGATCGTAGAGGGATATGTCTTTTATCCGTCAACAAGCCCTTTTTTCTGGCGCCGTTGCGGGGAGCAAGCTAATTTACATCGTTTGGTTTGCATCTAACTTAGTTTTATAATTTAGTTTATCTTTTGTTTGCTATATCTAACACATATTATCTAGAAAACCACTTGTTTCGTTTTTGTTTTTGTTTTTATCTTATTGTCTAGATGGCTTTCGTCAATCAACCCGTGGAAGAACCGGAGAAATCATTAAGGGATTACGCTAGCCCTTGATGTGAAGACGTAAAAGTACAAGAATCGGATTCGAAGCTCAAAACAACCAAGTATGAGATTAAATCCAAGATCATCGTGATGGTGGCGGCAAACCCATTCGAAGGGATGGTTACGGAGAACCCATATAGACACATAAGGCATTTCACGACGTTATGCAACACGGTTCGTCAAGAAGGAGTCCCGATGAATGGTTCAAATGGAATCTCTTTCCCTACTCACTTGCCGGCAATGCAAAGACATGGTACTTGTTTGCATCCTTTGAAGTTGAAGGCAATTGAAACAAGTTGACAAAGAAGTTTTGCGAGAAGTTCTTTCCAATTAGCAAGGTTCAACATCTAAGGAGGCAAGTGATCGCTTTCATGCAAGGAGAAGAGGAAGGGATAGACCAAGCCTAGGATAGGTTTAGTGAGCTAATCGAACAAGGACCAAGACTCGGCTTCTCCGTGACGTACTCTTGCATACATTTTTCTTTTCCCTAACCCCTAGTTGCATGCAACACGTCCAAATGTGTGCGGTGGGGATCTCATGGAGAAAACACTCACCGAAGCCGCCCAACTTCTACAAAAAATTAGTAAAGCGGTCGCCATGCGAAGAGATTGGGAAACAAGACTTGCGGAAGACCCGGAATACAATTCAAGGAAGAAGAAGTGTGCTGAATTTTCTAAAGAGGCAGCCCCGAAGTCACAAAAGGGGAACCAATCACGGAAAAGCTTGAACAAGAACACATCAAGTCAAGAACTACCCCGAGCATCGACTTCGCCGTACCAAATGAGACAAACAAGACAAGCATGTCAAGCGCGAAGCCACTAAGGGAGTTCGAACCAATGGATTGGGTTCCGATCGATTACGGAGAAGTATTCGACAAGAGAAGATGGTTCCCTAATCAAAAGGGAATGGCAAGAGCATTGGAAGTGGATTTCCCACCGAAAAGAAAAGCGAAAGAATCACACGACCTTGAAACCACAGGTGAGATCTTTCGAAAGCTCTTTGGAGATGATGAAATGGATCCGGAACACATAGCCGAGGTGAAGAGAATCATGGGGATCAAGCCCGAAGCATCACCATATGCTCGCCTCGCCGAAATTTACGCGATAAGATCCGAAGAAGAAGAGAAGATGGCACCACGCTTGAGTTGCGAGATAAACGGAGTTCAATGTAAAGAGTTATGCGACATCGGAGCCCAAGTAAGTGTCCTATCTTCTAAAATTTACGATAAAGTTCAAGACCACAACCTAGACTTAGCTCCAACATCAACGAAATTAATTATGGGAGATGGTAGAACTATTAAACCTCTAGGTATTGCTTGCAACATGAAAGTAAAAATCTTTGGAAAATGTATACCAACCGATTTCTTTGTTATCGATGCTTACCATAGTAATCATGATCACATAATCTTAGGTAGGCCCTTTCTTAAGTTGGTTGATGCCGTGTTAGATGCGGAGAAGGCAAAGTAACAAAGAACCTTAATGGAACAAAGTACACATATAATTTTCTTCGCGTATCTAAACACCTTACACCCTTTCCTCCCGAAGACGAAGAAGTAGAGGAAATAGATAGCCTTTGTTTTGTTGAAACCCTTAGAGACCCACCGCAAAGAGCGATGGAAAATTAAATTAGTAATCAACAAGATGAAGAATTAGAAGAAGCAACGAAAGGCTTGGAGCCACATGATGGAAGCGTGGAGGAAGGAAAATTCGAAGACATAGGAGAAATAAAACCCGAGGAGCCACAAGCGCCCGAGGTAGACCTTAAACCTTTGCCCAAAGGATTAAAGTATGAACTTTTGGGCCCAGACAAGACCTATCCGATCATCGTGAGCGACGAGTTGAGTCCCGAAGAAAATGAGAAGTTGCTGATTTTATTAAAAAACATAGGAATGTGATTGGATATTCGAATAATGATCTCAAATGTATTAGCCCAACCTTTTGCACTCATCGCATACCAATGGAAGACCAATGTAAGCCCGTAGTGGACCACCAAAGGAGGCTAACTCATGCCATGCGAGAGGTAGTAAAGAAAGTGGTCATCAAGTTACTTGATGCGGAATCATTTATCCGGTTCCGCATAGCGAATGGGTGAGCCCGGTACATTGTGTACCAAAGAAAGGAGGTTTGACCGTGGTTAAGAATGAGAAGAACGAATTGATACCACAAATAACCGTGACCGGGTGGCGGACGTGTATTGATTATCGTAAGCTTAACAAAGCGACGAATAAAGATCACTTCCCCCTACCGTTCATCGACGAGATGCTCGAGAGATTAGCAAACCACGCTTATTTTTGCTTTCTTGATGGGTACTCGAGATTCATGCAAATTCCCATTCACCGGATGATCAACACAAAACAACATTTACGTGCCCTTACGGAACGTTTGCATATAGAAGGATGCCCTTCGGTCTATGCAATGGATGACTTTTCCGTTTATGGGAAGACGTTCATGGATTGCTTGGCAAACTTGGAAAAGGTCCTCACGAGGTGTGCGGAGGTAGACTTGGTGTTAAGTTGGGAAAAGTGCCACTTCATGGTTAAGCAAGGCATAGTGCTCGGACATGTTATATCCGAGAGAGGCATTGAAGTGGACAAGGCTAAGGTAGAGACGGTTGAGCAACTCCCACCTCCGACGGATGTTAAGTCCTTAAGGAGCTTTCTAGGCCATGCCGGATTCTATAGAAGATTTATTAAGGACTTCTCAAAGATCACTAAGCCTTTAACGCATCTTCTTCAAAAGGATGTGGCTTTCGACTTTGATGAGAAGTGCCTAGCGAGCATTCCGACCTTGAAAAGTGCGTTGGTGAGTGCTCCCATTATTCAACCTCCGGATTGGAACCAACCTTTCGAGATCATGTGTGATGCAAGTGACTACGCTGTAGGCGCGGTTTTGGGTCAAAGAAAGGAAGGCCGAGTTCACGCCATTTACTATGCTAGCAAAACTCTTAGTGGAGCGCAATTAAATTATGCCACTACGGAAAAGGAGTTTCTAGCGGTGGTTTTCTCTTTCGAAAAATTCAGATCTTACATCGTGAACTCGAAGGTCATTGTTTACACCGATCACGCGGCCATCAAGTATCTCTTGCCTAAGAAGGAAGCTAAACCACGTTTGATTCGTTGGATCCCTCTTCTCCAAGAATTTGATGTTGAATTTGTGATAAAAAGGGGGTGGAGAATGTCGTGGCCGATCATTTGTCTAGGATCAATCGTGGACAAGATGATAAAGAGCCCATAGAAGATAAGATGAGAGATGACCACCTCTATCGAGTGCTTGATAAAGATACTTGGATGATCGATATCATTCGAATGATCCGAAGATGCCTCTTGATCATCTAGATAAAAATTCTCAAAAGAAGATAATCTCTCGAAAGTAGGAAATACTTTTGGGATGCACCATACCTCTTCAAACATGGCAATGATGGAGTAATGAGAAGATGTGTGCCAATAGAAGAAAGGGTAGAGATTTTGAGAAAGTACATCTCGGCGGAGTACGGTGGACACTATAGCCATTTTCGAACCCAAGCAAAAGTATGGTCAAGCGAATTCTTTTGGCCGGAGATGCATGAAGATACTAAAAGATATGTTGCATCATGCCCCGAATGCCAAAGAACCAGAAACATCTCTCAAAGAAATTCTATGCCCTTGAAATACAACCTACAAATCGATATATTCGATGTATGGGGTATAGACTTCATGGGGCCTTTCAAAAACTCATGCGGATACGAACATATTCTAGTCATGGTTGATTATGTATCCAAATGGGTAGAGGCTATGCCGTGTCGAAAAGCTTCCATGGAGGAGTCCATTACTATGATCAAGAACGTGATTTTTCCTCGTTTCGGTACACCGAGAATCTTGATAAGTGATGGAGGAACTCACTTCACCGGGAAGAATTTCAAAAAGTGCTTGTCCAAGTTGGGAATTGAACATAGGGTCTCTACGGCCTATCACCCACAAACCAATGGACAAGCGGAAACGTCAAATAGGCAATTAAAAAGCATCCTCAACAAAACCATAGAGAAGGGAGGCAAAGATTGGTCAAAGAAATTAGACGGAGCTTTATGGGCGTATCGAACGGTGTTCAAGACACCGATAGGTATGACCCCTTATCAATTCGTTTATGGAAAGGCTTGCCACCTTCCGGTTGAGTTGGAACATAAAGCCTATTGGGCGATTAAAAAGTTTAACCTTGATCTCGATGCCGCGGTGGTGAAACGAAGAATTCAAATAAGCAAGCTAGAGGAGATGAGGTTGAAAGCATACGAAAATGCAAGCATATACAAGGAGAGAATCAAAAGGTGGTATGATAAAAGATTGAAAAAGAAAGAATTTAAAGAAGGAGATAAGGTCCTCCTCTACAATTTGAGGTTTAAAACCTTCGAAAAGGGAAATTGCAAAGCGAGTGGGACGGAACTTATGTTGTGCATTCGGTGCTCTCCAACGGAGCGGTAACCATTATGGATATAAAAGGCGATCAATTTATGGTGAATGGTCAATGACTTAAGGTTTACTACGAACCCGACGTTGTGCCCCTTCAGCATGTTGATGTCTTCACCATGGAAGAAGAGCCCGAACGTCCCGCCTAGGACGAAAAACAAGGCATGAATTTTTGTAAATATCTTTTCTTTTAATTTTTTGGAGTTTCTCACGAAGATTTACTGGTCCAACTTTTTCCCATGGGCTAAGGAGGTGAAATAAGGGCGGTGCGCGAGAAATCGGACCGGCCGGCCCCGAGGCGAGGGTGGGACGGCCGGCCCGGTCGAGCCGGCCCGGTGGGTTCCGGCGGCGGACGTCCCCGATTTTTGCCCGAATTTCTCCTTTTCGACTTCCTTCTTCGGTCAAAAAATTTTAAGGGAAGTTTAAAAAAGGAAAATGAGGTTCCTAGGGTTTCCCTCTTCGGACTATTTATTTGGCCGAATTGGGAGCTCGGGAGTCAATCCCTTCAAGCAATATTTTGCACCCACGCAACAGCCATTGTGCCCCCGAGGAGCTTAGAGTTGAAGCAAGAAGCCAAGGAGCCATCGATGGAGGAGGCGAAGCGATGAGAGCTCAAGCTACCCGTCGAGATCAAGAGGACCGCCCGCATCCCTTGCGGAGGCCGTGTCCCGATCGGAGCTATCGCATCTCGCAACCCCGTCGAATAGAAGGTCCCTACGTTCGTTCGAAGGTTGGCGCACATCCAAGGCATGAAGTAGAAAGACTACAAGGAGGTGTCGCCTGAGCCTAAGGATTATGGGGGTAGCGACTACTCCGATTATCGTAGCCCGAGCTCGTGGGCGGCCGCCAGAAGAGATGATAACGACCTCTACATTTGGCATGAGGTGCCTAAGGAGAATACTCCCGAAGGCCCCAACGGCGGCGGCGACGACGACGGCGACAACGGTGGTGGTGGCGACGACGGCGGCGACAACGGTGGTGATGATGGTGGGGACAATGGTGATGACGACCCCTTCGGATTGCATCCGATGTGTTGTCAAGCTTGTCGTCACTCCATTGGAGATCTCTACGCGTCGGTCGACAAATGTCTCCAAGCCATGGAGGTGATGAAGCGAGCGTTTGGAGGATTTGGAGCGCGTAGTTGAAGACGACTACAAGTTCCTTAACCGCAACATGCACAAACTCTTTGGCATGGTCCGAACATGTTAGGAAAGTGGTGCAATTCTTGCGGGAAGTACCACTAGGTCTAGTTTTCCCCTTAGGAATTTTGTAAGATACGACGAGGACGTCGTATGTTTTTAGCGTGGGGGAGAGCTAGCTAGCTAGCCTTAGCTTTTGAGTTTCAAAGTTTAGGTTCGGTTTAGTCTTCGAGAGAAGAGAGTCTTAGAGTTTAAAGAGTCTTTGTTTTCGATTGTGTTTTTCAAATTTTTGTAAGTTTGAAGTGTCTTAAATTAGTGTTGAGTCAAAGAAAATCAAATAAAAAGAGTCTTTATATATTTTGTGTCTTGTGTGATGCTTATCTTTATACACTTGTTTGTTTAATCTTTGATTCTTGATATATGAAAATAAGTGTGTCGTTTGAAAAACATTTACCGTGGTGCTTAGTGGAATTGCTACTACTTAAAGTACCCATACCGCACTCCGATCTTGAGCTTCACATGTTAGTTGTGCTATGTTCAATGCTAAAAGTTGGACGATTTCAGTTCTGAAATTTATCTAAAAACCCTTGTAATAAAGGTTAGCAAAACCTCTTTTTCCAATTTGAGAATAAGAAAAAAATCCTTTACAAAGCCAATTTATTTTTTGCTCCACCATAAGTGTGATTAGCACGATGAGTTAAGCTAGGATCCTTCTCTCTTGGGAGTTTTAATTTCGAGCAATGATCATGTTCTTGTAATTATCTTTTGTTGCTAGCCTCGTCATACATTCGGTAACGTGACTTTCACATCGGAAGTCCCGTACATCTCCGAATTCCATACCCAACCCTATACATCTCTTTTGTACATTGCATCCCTTGAACACAACCTATTCTCAAAGTTTCGTCTCATCTCTAGCATGATTTATTTAAAATTTCAGATTGTATGCATGCGACAAAGAGAGGAGTGAGAGCTTTGAAAAGTTGTCAAGAGAGGGAAAAATAAAGAGAAAAGTATGAGTATGGAAAAGAAAGAAAGAAAAAAATATAGAAAAGTAAAGAAAGAGAAAGATATGAATGAAAGAATGAAAGATAAAGAAAAAAATGAGAAAGGAGGAGGTAGCAATAAAGGTATTATAGGGATGAATCAAGTGAAAGAAAAGAAAAAATAAAGTGTAAGGAAGGATGTCACGTTGTTGAGAGACGAAACTTTCATTCTTTTCCAACCATGTGCAATCCGACAACGAGGACGTCATCGGTGCCTCGTAGTCATAATTTTCTTTTCCCTTGCACATGCCCACCATTCTAAATCTTCTCGTCCTTGATATCCCTACATATGGTTAATTCTCATGATCATTGGCTTGGAAAGGTAAACAACCATTAGAGGAAGTTCTTAGTTTGACAATACTTGTGTTGATTGTGCTAGCCCTACCTATAGCTCCACTTTACATGTTGTATGAGAGATTTATGGGAGGTGAGAGTTTTATAAAATTGGTTTAGGATAGCTACCTCATATGAGTGACTTGATAGAGCTTTGAGAAAGGTTTTTCTCTAATACTTGTTGCAGGAATTTTGTTTGAAAAATCATAAAAACCCTCCGATGGAAGCAAAGAAGTAAGCATGGCTGAAATTGAAGACTTCGAGTGAAGAGTTTGAGTTGTGGGGTAAAATCTTGACGTGGTAAAGATTCTAAACACACATGTTTATGTTTTATGATCATTACTTTATGTTTATGTGTTAAAGATGAAAGGATTGACTAACTTGTGAAGAAGGATTAGCGGTACACGATTACAACGCTTTGGACGAGGTTCTTTTACGAGTACTTGCTCGAGAACGAGCAAGAGCTCGGCGTGGGGGAGATGTTAACGGTGTATTTTGGTACACCAAGCATGTTCATTACACTTTGGTTTGGATTTGATTATGGAACTAACCCGCCACTAGGCGCACTAATCATATAACAAGTTCATCTATGTGCATGCATTTGGAAGTGTTGTGTTTATGTAGGAAAACATGGACATAAAGGACGGATTCGCAACAAGTTCAAAGGAGCATTTACGGAGTCTTGTTCGTGTTCATTAGCTTGATGAAAGCACTTCCAATGGTGGCAAGCACCGAAGTGCTACAAGGAACACCCTTGGGGATTGAAGCATAAAAGACCGAATTTCATGCGTGGAGAACCTCCATCTTGAACATGAGGATGACATCGTCAAAATCATGCAAGTGGAGGGGGCAAAGTGCATAATCACCGAGGACCCACGGGAGCGAAGGGGTGACCGAACCGGCCGAGATGGGCCTGGTCCGGTCGGCCCAGTCGGCCGGCCCGGCCCACTCCGGGGGGTCGGTTCGGCCCCCCTTTCCTTGCACCCGAAGGATCTTCAACCCTAAAATGCGGAGGCGCCGCCATTCGACAGAGAGAGAGAGCCATTCGCACCGGAGGCCATCCACAAGCTAGAGAGAGAGGAGGGAGATCTCCGGAGGGAGATCGTCCACCTCGGAGGAAGCACCCACAAGTGGAGAAGAAGGAAGACACCGTCGGAAGGGAAACCATGATCAACGGTGCTATGTCTAGCACCTTGATGGGGTAATTTCCTTATTCGTCCATGGGTTGTAATCGATCTTGAGATGTAATCTTACTTTGTCGATTATCTATCTATCATCTTGTGTGGAATATACTTTAATGCTTAAGGTGAGCTACCATGCCGCAAAAGGGAGTAGAGCTCCAATGCTTCCTTGGATCCATTCAATACGCCGTGTCCATCATAGGTCTAGTCATGAATACCTTCGCGTAGTGACAGTACGAGAGGAGGGAAAGGGCGAAATCGTGGTCACAACCCCGATAGATTAGATTGGTTTTCATGTCTTTAAGCGATTGCATGTTCTAGTATCGTAGACCCATGGGTGAGTGTCTTTTATCTTGATATATTAATCATTCTCTCTAGAGTAGTTTAGTTGTTTTCTAGTTTAATTGTAGTTAGAGGTTTGAGTAGCTAGAGTGTGAAGGTAGATCGAACGCTTGTAATCCCCTTGCTCCGCGGATTGACAAGAACCTTGGGAATCCCGTGGTGAAAAAGGTGTGGGGTCCGTACGCTTGCGGATCGTAGAGGGATATGTCTTTTATCCGTCAACAAAGCTTCAAATTGATTCGCTTAAGGCTTCACCGTTGTTTCGATGAAGTTGAATGTCTTGATTGTCCTATCTTTCTAGCCGATCTTGCTATGTTTAAGGAAAAGCATGCCTCCAAGTGTGAGGAACTAGATGTGGTTAGGGTTGAAGTGGCCGAGCTTAAGTCCGGACCTACTTTTCTACGTGCTTGCACTTCTTGCCCTATTTTGCATGGAAAAAATGATAAGATGCATGCTTACATTGTTTCTCTTGAGTCTAAGCTGAAAGAACCTATTCCTACTTCTTGCTCTACCCGTGAATTGCATGCTTTGAAGAATCCGGAACTTGCACATTATGTGGATCTATTGCGGGATGAGAATGATGACTTGACAAAAATGATGGGTTGGTTGTCGGGGCATGAACCACAAGCATAGGATGATGATAGAGGCATACAAGCACTATGATGGGCAAGTGCTTGGCTCGTAGATGTTTGGATAGTGCGGTGGTGAGGAAGAAGAGAAAATTGGTGATATCCAAGCTCCACCAAAAACCTACCACAAAAATGTCTATGTTACTAAGCCCAATCCTTTGAGAAATAAACTCGATACTACGCCGGATCCTCCCATACTTCCTCAATCCACGATCATTTCCAAAAGCCTATCAAGTTCAAGAGCACTTTGGGGAATGTGTTCTTTGGGAAAGAGGGTGAGAAGCCAAATGAGGAGAGAAACCAAATGAACAGCCCCATCCCAAGCCTAAGCTTAAGCCCATAAGGTTTCATTGTGGCTATTGTGGGAGAGATGGCCACAAGGATGATTTTTGCTTCAAGAGGATGCGGGGAGGAGAGAATGGCGAAGGATTGGGCTAACAAGGACAAGTACCACCCATCCAATGGTGTACTTGAGCCTCGTGTGCGGATGCGCAGGGCCAAGGCGAGTGTTAGGACGGTTTCGGTTTGGGGAGAGCGAAAGGCTACAAAAGGTGTTGGCCGGCCGGCTACACCGATCAAATCGGTGCGCCACACCGGTCGGACCAATGCGGGTCTACGCAAACGGGGGGCTGGTTTTCGTGACCGTGATGAGTCTCGGTTTGGTTCGGGAGGTCATGGTTTTGGTGGTTGGTCCGGAGAGTTTGCGGGTGGTCGGTTGCTAGGCATTCTCCCCCTCGAGCACAATACGGGGATGGGAGGAGTCGTAACTTTGAGATGGAGAGGACAAATGGTCCACGGTCTTCCTTTCATGGTTTTGGTCCTCTTCCGGTTAGACGGGGTTGGTTCCATCGTAGTGGTTACCGTGGTGGTGTTCGTGGAGTTATCTTTGATAGGAGGAATGTTTTGGATTGTGCTAACCCCACTTTGGAGCAAATGGCCTAGCACCGGTTTTACTCTTTTGGTAGTAACCCCGGTCTTTGAGTCGTTTGTTCACTCACGTGCTCGTTCTTGAATTTCGGGTGGGAGACTTGAAGAACATTTGGTTGATTGATTCCGGTTGCTTGAGGCATATGACCGGAGACAAGGGGTGGCTCTCAAGTCTCGTCCTGGTGGTGACAAAGAGGTACATCACCTTTGGGGACAATGGGCGAGGGCGTGTGTTATCGAAGGTGAGATTAAGGTGAGTGACAAGATCACTCTCAAGCGTGTTGATCTTGTTCAATCGCTTGAATACAATTTGCTTTCTGTGTGGATGATGGTTTTGAGGTGTTGTGTCGACCTAGTGGTTCTCGGATTTTGGATTCTCGAGGGGACCTTTTTTGTATGGTCGTTCCGGAGGGTCGGGTTTTTCGAGCTGATTTTTCTCGGTCTTTCGGTGTTGAGGGTTGCTTCTTGGCTGGTTCTTCGAGTGAGTTGTGGAAGTGGCATAGAAAGTTGGCTCACTTGAGCTTTGACCTTTTGTCTCGCTTGAGTAAACTCAATTTGGTCCGAGAATTGCCACGGTTGAGGGTTGAGAAAGAGTTGGTTTTTGCGGCTGTGCGGGCATGCCAAGATGGTAGCCTCTTCTCACCCGCCTCCCACCGATGTGATGACCGAGCGTCCATGCGAGCTGCTCCATATGAACCTTGTTGGCCCGGCTCGTGTGCGATCCACGGGTGGGAAGTGGTACGTCCTTGTTGTGGTGGACAACTACTCTCGGTATGCATGGGTGTTCTTTCTCGAGGAGAAAGGGGAAACATTTTGCTTTGTTCGAGATCATGTCTTGAGGTTGAGGAACGAGAGGCATGGAGATGCCATACGAGCGATCCGCGGTGACAATGGCTCGGAATTCGAAACTCTCGCTTCGAAACCTTTTGCCATGACTTGGGTCTTGAACACCGGTTTGCGAGTCCGTATACGCCTCCCAAAATGGTGTGGTAGAAAGGAAAAATAGAACCTTGTGTGAGATGGCTTGGACGACACTCGATGAGCATAGGATTCCGAGATGGTTCTAGGCCGAGGCGGTGAATACCACGTGCTATGTTTCGAACAGGGATCTACCTCGAGTGCACAAGAAGAAAACCCGTCATGAGTTGATGCACGGTCGCACATCCAAGGTGAGTCATTTCCATGTCTTTGGTTGCAAGTGCTTTATCCTTAAGAAAGGGAAGAAGTTGGACAAGTTTGAGGCTAGGTCGGTCAATGGTATTTTCTTTGGTTATGCATCTCACTCTAGAGCATATCGTGTGCTCAATCTTGAAACTAACCAAATCATGGAGACTTGCGAGGTAACCTTTGATGAGACACAGCCACGTAATCAGCTTGTCTTTGAGTGTGCAGGTGATGATGAACTTGGCGAGGATATGTTTCACGAGGAGGAGCATGAACATGGAGATGATGAAGATGGTGGAATGGTGCCTCCGGCTGAGCCTGTACCTACTACTTCGACTACGGTGATGGATGGCCCCTCCCCACACCTACGACGACAAACCAAGATCAAGGAGAAGCTATTGTTGAGGGGGGATGTAGCATCAAGGCGAGAACCTCCCCCGCGAGTACAAGTGGATCACCCGGCTTCGAGGATCATCGGCGACATGAATGAACATACTACACGGTGAGAGTTCGGAATGGTTCTCATTTCACTCATGTTGCTTTTATTGCCACCATTGAGCCCAAAGACATTGGACACGCACTATTTGATCATAATTGCGTAAATTCAATGCATGAGGAGTTGGAGAACTTTGAGAAGAACCAAGTTTGGGAACTGGTTGACCCTCCCCCGGGGTGTAAGCCGATTGGGACAAAATGGATGTGGAAAAATAAAGAGGGAGAGAAAGATGAAGTGGTGAGAAACAAGCCAAGGATTGTTGCTCAAGGGTATAGTTAGAAAGAGGGGACGACTACGAGGAGACCTTTGCTCCCGTAGCTCATTTGGAATCGGGATCCTTCTAGCCTTTTTCGTGGCTAAAGGGTTCAAGTTATACCGGATGGATGTGAAGAGTGCCTTCTTGAATGGTGTGTTGGAGGAAGAAGTGTTTGTGAGGCGACCACCGGGGTTTGGGAGCGAGAAGTACCCCCACCGGGTGTACAAGTTGAGGAAGGCGGCGTACGGGTTGAGGCGGGCGCCTAGAGCTTGGTACGGTAGGTTTAGGGGGTTCTGTTTGAGAGAGGGTTTGAGATGGGGAAGGCGATCGGACCTTGTTTCTCCTCGGGCGGGCGAGCTATACCGATTGTGCGGGTATACGTGGATAATATTGTCTTTGGTGGCTCGTCTAACTCTCTTGTTGCAAGGTTTGCGAGAGGATATGAGTAGGGAATTTGAGATGAGCATGATGGGTGAGTTGCGAGTTCTTCCTTGGGCTACAAATCAAACTATCAAAGTAAGGAACATTTGTGCACCAAGCTAAGTACACCAAGGACATTGTAAGGAAGTTCAAAAACCAAACACATAGAAGTGAGGTATCATTTCCCGAGAGACAACATAGAGAAAGGGAACATGGCTTTGATCCATGTACCCACACATGACCAACTAGCCGATATTTTCACCAAACCCCTAGATCAAGCAACTTTCACTCGTTTGCGGGGGGAGCTTGGTGTTTGTTCGATTTCTTGAGTCGGTTGTGTGGGAGCTCCTTTGTAGCATATGTATAGCTTTCCTTTATGCATTTCATGCTTTTGGCATTGCATTTGTATCATGATGTATAATCATCTTTGTATGATAGCTTTCATGCATTTTGTATCATATGCTTGTGTAGGAAAAGCTTCTCCTATATACAATGCTTACCATGGTGTGCTATATATGTTCTTGTGAGCTCGCTTGGTATGATATGGCTTTGTGTGGCTTAGCTCTTGATTATCTTGATTTATATCCATGGTTGATGGCTATGTTTTTCAAAAATCTCAAATGTATGCTCTCTTGTGAGTAAATGCCTTTATATGCTCTTGACATGTTTTAGTAGCTTGGCTATGCTTAATTTGTGGTTGGATATCTTATTTTGATCATATGGGGCCAAAGGCTCATTTGTCATCATTAATGTTTAGCCCCCATGCTTTGTCTTCCGGAGGGGCATAAGTTCCTTTTTGTCGCAAAGACATTTCATGTACCAATTATGATTCTGAAAATGAAATGTAAAATGCTTGGAAAATATGCTCCCATGTCATATGTGCTAAATTTAATTTGCTTTGGGTGCTAAACCGTTGCATGATGCCTACCAATGAGAAGTCTCATACATAGAAGTAGGCACATGGCTTGGTGGCTTTGACATGACATGAGATGCTTGCGGGTGTTTGTGATGGTCTTATGATTGGAATGGTTGTCCTAGCATGAAGTTTCGTGGCTTTGCTACTTTGACATGTTTCGCTCATGTTTAGGTCTTTGCTCATGAGAGGCTAATGTTTCGCAAAATTGCTCAACTCTATCTTAGCTTCTTCCAATGGTTGTGAATCTTGGTGATCTTGTAGTTTTTATCCATACGAAGCTATCGAGTATCTAACTTGCTCATTTGGAGGTGTGTAGCATGCTATGTTGAATTTTGTCTATTTGAGAAGCTCTAGGTTGCATTTTCTGCATTTTTGGCTTGATTCATGCATTGTGAACAAGGGGGAGAAGTTCGAGCTTGAATTGGTTTGCTTGCATGTATTTAGAAGGTTTCCAAGTGGTTTCGAGTTATTTTTGAGCTCGGGCAGTTTCCCAGGTGGCATCAGCCTGACCGGTGAAGGGCATCGGTCTAATCGGTGCTATTCCCAAGTGTTGGGCGATCTTGTCCACCAGTCTGACTGGTGAGGGTGACTGGTCAGAGCTAGGTTGTTGCATCTGCTATGTTTCATGAAGTGGTTCGCATGCATTTGTCCGGGGGGAGTTGTATTGGTTCGGGGGCGGCTTGCATGTGTGCGGGGGGAGCTCTTTGTGGTTTTCGAGCTTTGGTTTGGTGATTTGTGCTCTTTGCTTGAGCATAGTTTTGTCTCGGATGTGTCAAGTCGTTGCCCTTGCCTAAGGGGTCCGAGACTTGTCTTCTTCAAGTGATCTTTCTCTTTGCATTTCTTTGGGTTTCGATCGCTTGTTGGAGTTTCTTCTTATTCATTTATTTTCTTTATCTTTTCTCCCGAGTTACTATATGTGTGTGTTGTCAATTGACTCATCAAGGGGGAGATTGAGGACCATGTGTGGTTCAAGGATCGGTGGATGGTCGCTTCTCGCCGTGATGAGTGATTAACAACTTTGTGTGGACCGATTCTTGGCTAAATACGCAGGTGCGAGGTTGCGGCTTGACCGGCGTTGGTGCGGGTGAAGAACAAGTGTGAATGGTCGTTGTCGGTGAGGTCTCCGGTGTGGAGAAGACAAGTAGGCTTCGTTTGAGGGACCCGGTGGCCGGCGGGGGTCAAGTGCGAGCTGCATGGTGGCAAGAACAACAAGATGAAGTCATGGACGGTTTATTGGTTGAGCCTCAAAACCAAGGTCGAGTCGGGACTACGTGGGAGCCGAGTCATGAGTGGCGATTGGCGGAGGCTACACCGAGTTCGCGGGGGTTTCTGTGGTTCACCGGAAAACCACCGGGTCCTTGGTTGATCCACAAAGCCAAGAGCGTAGAACCGAAGACCGAGGTGCGAGCAGCATCGGACCGGTCGACCGGTGGGTACCGGTCGGCGGGTGTGCGACGACGCGGTCCAAAGATTTCAAAGCGGAGGACACGTGTCGGGATCGCAAGGCTTGCATCGAGGCTAAGCAAGTTTGCGGTCATTGGGCATCCGTCCAATGGAGCAATGACAAAGATTTCCGAATTCGCCCTCGAGGGGCATGTATCCCTAATTAGCTAGTAAGGGCATTTTATACTTTCAGTTGCCTCCATATAACCCAAGATGTGAGAGGATGACAGCCAACTCTTGGAACCCTAGCTCATTTGGTTTTCCTATTTTTCCCTTCCTATTTTCCCTAGGATTTCTATAGGACTAGCTTGAGAGCTTCATGGTGAGATCTTGTGAGAGGGAAGGATGATCGGGCGGCAAGGTAGACCTTGTATCAACCTCTTTGTGGTGTATATATGATTCGACGTGGTTCCTCAAGGCTTGGATGTGTTGTTCCCGTTCATTCTATTTGATGATTTTCCGAGCCTTTTCCTGGTTTTGGAGCGATTTCGAGGCCTTTCTCTTTGGGATTCGGTGGGGGATGTATGCATGATCCCTTCGAGGTTCTTATTTCATTGATTTCCCTCCCAAATCCGTGAGCAAATGGGCTCGATTTTGGGGTTTTCGGTGTTCAAGGGTTAGAAAAGTTCTTGGCGGGATTTATTTGATTCCTCTATATTTAGCAAGTTTTGGTGGACAAAATCTTAGCAATGGAGTGCCCATGAGTTGTTCCTACTATCCCCAAATCCGTGGAGTGAGTCGGGACATCGGGAGTTTGATTTGGGGGAGTTGACCCGCGGGTGTTGTTCATCCCGATAGCTCGAGTCACACCGGTCGACCGGTGCCTCTCACCGGTCCGACCGGTGCGGACTCCTATTGAGTTTTGCTCGGGTTAACGTCGGGGTGAGTTCACCGCTTGTTCCGTGTTCTTTGTCGTTTCAAGTTTGGGTCGGTTTGGAGCTCGGTTGGCCGTTTGGTAGATTTGGGGTTTCTGGCTTGAACCGGCTCGACCGGTGAGCTACATCGGCCGACCGGTGTACGACCTTTATGTGGAAGTTACCGGGTTTCATCAACGGGGACCGGTCGACCAATGGTGCTCACCGGCCCGACCGGTGTAGGTCGGTGAGGCTCGAGTTGGTGTTCCGCCGCGTTCTCGGGACCGAGAAGTTGGTTGTTGGTTCCTAGGGCCGGTAGCACTCCGGTGGCTGCATGGTCTTGACCAACTTGGGTAGTGAGTCCGAGAAATGTGTTGTAAGCCGTGTTCATCTTGTTGGAGCCTCTATCTCCTTCGAGAAGATTTTTTATCGGCTCCCATTCACTCCCCCCCCCCTCTACGGTTCGCCGTTTCGGTCCTTCGGATGTTAGTGTTACTTGTTAGTGGTAGTTTTTAACACCTCTAAATTAACACATGTGTTTGGCTCCAAAGTGTTAGTCTTGCTGTTACTTTGCTACAAACTAAGACTAACACCTCCATCCAAACATCCATTGTAGTCATCATCTCCAAAAAAAGAGAGGAAGGGATAAGATCAAGAGCACCGGAAACGAGAAGAGGTTCCCAAGACGGTCAATGGCAAAGCTGTTGTTGACAAGGCCGGTCATCATATATACATCGGCCGTAGTGGGGGACATTGGTCCATGACCAAAAAGGAAAGCATTGACACCGTTTGACCGTAAATGACGGGCGGGGTTTCGACCAGAGATAACTCCAAACACTGGGCAATGCGAAGGCTGTCCCAATTGCTGGTTTTTACACTCTTATCTTCAAGTATTCTCTTGTACTTGTTTCTCCAACCTGCAATTGGGGGCAGGGGCCAGTTTTTGAAGGCGTCTTGCGACGCATGAGGTCTTGACAAAGCCGATTTGAAGGGTATTCTGTTGGATTCGGCTTCAATAAACTCAAGGGAGTCGGAGATTCCCACAAGACCGAGGAAATAAGATGATGAATTATCCTCGATGGGAATCAGAAGCTCGGTGGATAGAGCCTATCAGGAAAAGACAGAGGAAGAAATCTAAGGTGGGGATCGAAAAAGTAGTACCGAATGGACCTTAAGGGGATGAGATTTACACGAACGACTTGATTTTGGTCCACCATTGAAGATTTGAGCTTGGGGATTGATGACCTAGGGTTTGGATCCGAGCGGGGACTCTAACAGTTGCAAGAGGGAAGAATGGGTGTTAAACGGATTTAGCTCAAAGAAGTTGGGCATTTATGGTCAATTCGGAATAAAATCACTTTTATCCCGTAATTGAAGGGGCATATGTTAACACCAAAAATTGGTACGGAAAGGCTGCGCCGACTTGTGGGCCGAGTTTGGTGATGAAATGCCATTCGGTTAGAAAAATCTTCTCGGAGGATTCGGCAAAGGATGCTTGCGGTCGGCAATGTGCTATCATTTGGCAAAAGGGGCTATTTGCGCTTTTAAAAGGAAGTTTTCGGGAATGCGTGGTGATGTGGCCCGATATAAGGAAGGAACGAGTTGATGGCGTATACGAGATGGACATTGGCGTCGGAGCATTAATTTAGACATTAAATGTTATACTCGTAGTCAACCGGGAGTCGTGTTATGACAAGGGTATAAATATAAACCCTTGATGTCTCTAATAGGGATCGAACATCTACACAACAAAACCGGCCCCGTGCCAAACATCAAGTCCTTTAGTCGAGTCGTCGAGTTCTTCGAGAGGAGCTATCGATCCGTCGACCTCCGTAAGTACCGGCAACCTTGTATCATGTCTAGTATCATGCGGTGGATTTCGACCGTGATGCAAGAAGTCTTGTTACCTTGCTTAGTATCATGCGGTGGATTTAAGCTTGGTTCAAGAGAGTTTCCTGTTGGATCATGAGCCATGCGGTAGGCTAAGATCTAGCTCGAAGCTAGTTATCGGCTCCATTAGATTTGGCAAGATCTAATAGATTCATTAAGTTAGCACGTGTTGCTTTGAGTTTTTGCTTTATGTTTAAATTCATGTAACACCTTTTTGCCCAATCTAGATTGATTGGTTTCGGCTTTACCTTGTTGAGATCCATGTGATGTGCTTTCAAGTCTTTGTTTATTATAAAGGATCAAGTGCTCTCAATAGCCGAATTTAGATCAATCTAGATTGTTACGTGTTGTGGGTTCAAGCTTTGACTTTTCAAATGTTTGTTCCTTCTTCACGGAACCCGAATCGGTGCATGTACCGTATTCGGCAATGCTATCACGAATAAAACGTGTTCTTAAGTTTGTTTTAAATAATGCGTGGTTCTAGCCATCCATATTTAGATTGTATCATGCGGTGGATTAATCTCTTTGTGGTTGGTGGTGTGGTTAGAAACAAGTCGTATCATGCGGTGGATTAACTTGTTTGTTGTTATGCTTGACGGGTTTGAAAGTACCTAGACATGCGGTAGACTAGTGCTTTTGTCCTATGCATGCTTGTTTATTTCATATTTATAATCATGTTCATACCTTATTTGTTCTAACTGTTATTTATCCTCAAAAAATCGGTCATGATCACGTGCAAGCAACGCTATTTAAACAAAGATCGATCTTTCGTCATGCTAACGTCATGCTTCGGCTATATCCTCGTTTTCATGTTTTAAAGCTCCCGAATGGTATTTAAGCTGCCGACGGATAGCTTGTTGTAGCTTTATGTCATTTTATTTGGCTTTTAGCCGTAAATATGGAACCGTGCGGTATCACCGGCACGTTCCAAGTTTGTATCTAATTACTTTTCATCTTTTGTCGGTTTTCGGGAAAATTGACCGGCACGCTCGGATCGGCACGTGTGTTAAGCCGGCTTCTTTCGGCTTGATGTGTGCTTGGCGCGAGGTGCTGATTTTGCGTCAACGGGTGCAATGCGTCGGTGCATTGACCGGGTCAAATGGTTCAACGACTATATTGGCTCCTCGTGAGTGACCCGGATGATCCGACGTACGCGCAGGGGGAACCATCGGTTCATCCGACAAGAATACTTTTCGGGGAAACTTTTCCAACGTCTAGCCTCCCTTGCTAGGCCTATAAATATGACCCCCTACCTCTCTTGAGCTGTCTTTGCCATTCTGAAGATCTACTGCGGCCAAGGAGAGAAGGATAGTGTGTTCTTGCCATTTGGGATTCTCTTCCTCTTTATTGAGGAGCTCTATCTTAGTGATCAAGGGTTTTCAAGGTGCATGCATGGCTTAGCTGAGTGCTCAAGTCAAGTGAAAGTGTGCGGGCTTGTTGCTATTGGAGTTTGACGGCTCCTAGATGGTCTTGGTGGTTTGGGGGTTCTTGGTGAGATCTTGGAGATTGTGGGAGCCTCGGGGAAAAGCTTGGTGCACACGGTTCGAGACCCACCGTTCGGAGATGGAGAACGGGTACTCTTAGTGAGCACTTGAGTCTTGGTGACTCAAGGGGGAGCAATACTCTAAGTGAGTGCACCAACAAGGATTAGGGGGAAGCGTCAACTTCTCGATACCACAAGAAAGAATTCGGTCGTCTCTTGTGCCTATCTCTCTACTTTCTTCAATTTAATTTCAGCACCTAATTTTCTTACTTAAGTTTCCTTACCCTTGTTCTTGTTAAGTTGCTTGTTTGCCTCATATCTTAACTAGGGTGTTCCATATCTCTTAGTGTGATATTTGCTAAGGACTCTTGTTAGTGTGTTTAGTAGTAGAGAAAAAACCATTTTAGATGGGCAACACTAGTTGATAGGCTAAGGTTTTTATTAATGCTTTAGAAACTCAAAAGAAGGCCCATAATCAACCCCCTTTCTATGGGCCATTGATCCTACAAGTGGTATCACGAGCTAGGCTCCCTTTTGCTTGGCTTAACCGCCTAGGGAGATGGGGAAAGCTAGTCGCAATGGCCCTCCCAAGTTGGCGGGGAAACGAGTTTACCTTTTGGGCACATAGAATTGCTAGCTACCTTCAAGCATAACACCATGATACGTGGTGTACTACCATGTATCCGTTCCCTAGTGTTCCCACCGAGAGTGAGGCTAAGTGGAATGTGCGTGCTAGAAACCATATTTTTGAGGCGCTAGATGAGGAGTTGTTTGATCGGGTCTTTACTTTGGAAACCACCCATGAAGTGTGGATGCAACTCAAAGAAATCCATGTGGGTAACAAAAAGATCCGTGAGGAAAAATATGAGTTGCTTAAGGTGTAACTCAATGAGTTCAAAATGAATGATGATGAGGGTGTAGAGCAAATGTATTCTAGGATGAGTGTGCTCATTCAAAGTATCAATGCTCTCAATGTTGCTAACCTTTCCGAGCAGGAAATCATCCGAAAAATCCTTCAAACGCTCCCCAAGCCAAGGTACAACATCGTCAAGGCACTTCTCATTGAGAAGGATTTCTCTACCCTCACCATCACCGAGGTTGTGAACAAGATCCGCTCCCACGAGATGTTTATGATGGAAGACATGGAATCATCTACCTCTCACTCAAGCGCCAAGAAGGATCTTGCACTCAAGGCTAGTGAGAAGATCAAGTCCAAGAAGACCAATGCAAAGCCTCCTTCTTCCTTAAGTGAGAGCGAAGGCAAAAGTGATTCAAGTGAAGTGGAGAGCGATGATGCAAAGCTTGCTCTCCTCATGAAGAGAACCACAAGAATGCTCTCCAAGATTGGCAAGAAGGGTTACAACTATGATTCCAAGAAGCAAAAGTTTCGGCATCAAGAAGAAATGGTGAAGGAAGCAATAGGAAGTGCTATAATTGTGGAAGCTATGATCATCTATCATATGATTGCCCCTACCCGACAAGCAAGTATCAAGCTCAAGTGAGAAGAATGATGAGGATGAGAAAGATGCCAAGTACTACAAGAAGAGCTCATCCAAGAAGAAGTCATCGAACAAGCCCTACCACAAGAAGGGCGAACATCGTTCTCTCTTGGTCAATGAATGGGTAACCGGTGGTGAAACTTCAAGTGAGTCAAGTGAAAGTGAACAAGAAAAGAACAAGAAGATCGCCGGTATCTCTATCATGGATGATGAAGAGCCACCACTCCCACCTCCACCTATGTGCTTCATGTCAAAGCACTCAAAGATGAGCGATAGTGATAGTAGTGATTATTCTAGTAGTAATGATGATCTCTCACCACTTGCTCTTAAGGTTCTTCTTGATGAATACACGTCCATGATTAAGAAACAAAAGAGTAAGCTCAAGGCACTTGAAGAGACCCATGAGAAACTTAAGTTATCATATGATGAGTTGCTTGTGAAGCACAATGACCTTAGCAAAGAACATGATGCTTTGGTAGTGTCCAACAAGTCACTTAGAGATGACCACAACAAGTTGCTTGATAAGCACAATGAGCTAATCATCAAGCATGACGACATAACCGTGCTTAACAAGTCTCTTGAGTCAAGTCATATGAAGCTTAAGAAAGAACATGTGATCTTAGAGATGAAATATCAAGAGCTTGAGCTTGCACATGAAGACATTGTCTCTAGTGGGCATGCAAATGATAGAGAAGTCACTAAAACCAATGCCTCTACCTCATGTGATGAAAATATTGCATCTTCCTCGAAGACTAACCATGCTAGGGTGAAAGCTCTTGAAGAAGAAGTGAGAAGCCTAAGGTCTTTTGTGAAGACTTTAGCCAAGGGTGAGGAGTTACACAAGGAAATCCTCTACTATAATGAAAGAGACTATGGGACAAGGGGACTTGGTTCTTTCCCAAATCCCATCAAGGAAACTCCTAGGTCTAAGGAGCTATATGTTTGTTTCATTAATGAGGTTGGGTCTTATTGTCAACATTGCAAGGTCACCGGTCATCACACAAGGGAGTGCCCAATACCTACTCACCCTTTGCCCACCTTGACTAACATTTTCAGTTTCATGTACAATGATAACCATTTATTGTTGATGAAGAAAAACAATGGCAAGATTGCGGTCAAGTTCATTAGTGCCAAACCAAAAGTCAAGCCACCAAGAAGCTTATGGATTCCGAAAGCTCTTGTCACTCACATCAAGGCGCCCAAACTACTTGGGTTCCAAAATCTCAATCCTAATTTCTTGTGTGTAGGTGAACTACAAGGGCCGGAGGGAGTCATTGGATACTTGATAGTGGTTGCACTCAACACATGACCGACCAAGTAAAATTGTTCACCTCTTTAGTGGATGATGCGGGAGATCATGAACAAGTTTCATTTGGTGATAACTCTAAAGGAAGGATCTCCGCATTAGGTGAAATCTCTCTAACAAATGATCTATCCCACTCCAATGTTCTCTTTGTAGTTATAACTTGCATTCTGTTGCCCAATTTTGTGACCTTGGACTTTCATGCACCTTTGATGACGAAGGGGTCACAATTACTAATAAGAAAAGCTCGGTGAAGTTATTTTCAAGGGATTCCGCTATGGCAATCTTTATCTTGTAGACTTTGCATCCCATGAAGCAAACTTGACTACTTGCGTCATCTCCAAGACATCCAAGGGTTGGCTATGGCATCGACGCATTGCACATATAGACATGAGCCAACTCAAGAAATCTTTCAAGAAGGGTATGGTACTTAGTGCGAAGGATGTCACATTTGAGAAGAACAAGTTATGTAGTGCATGTCAAGCCGGCAAGCAAGTTGCATGTCATCATCCTATGAAGTCTTATGTATCTACCACAAAACCATTGGAGCTCATACACATGGAGCTCTTTGGACCAACTACATACAAGAGTCTTGGTGGTAATCTCTATTATCTTGTCATTGTTGATGATTACTCACGCTGTAGTTGGACATTCTTTTTGGAGGACAAGGGCAAGACATTTGACATCTTCAAGAAGTTTGCTACCGTTGACGTAAAATCCGCACCTCACGCCAAGCACACAGCAAGCCGAACAAGCTAGCTTCACACGCGCAAAGATTCCAAGACGTGCCGAGTCAATTTTTCCCCGAAAATTAACAAAAGATGAAGTAGTTAAATTACAAAGCTTAGAACTTGCCGGGTGGTACCGCACGTTCCATATTTACGGCTAGAAAGCCAAGTGAGATGACATATAGCTATAAAGAGCTATCTCGCAAAAACTGGAAACCATTCGGGAGCTTTAAAGTGCAAAAAGTAACATAGCCGAATAGATGATGTAAGCATGACGATAGATCGGTCTTTATTTGGATAAAGATGCACGTGCTCAAGGCCATGACCGATCCTCGCGGTAAATAACGTCAAACAATAAATGAAGTAAAAGCATGATCATAAATATGTAATAAACAAGCATGCATAGGTCCAAAGCACTAGTCTACCGCGTGTCTAGGTACTTTTAAAACCCGTCAGGCATGATACCAAACAAATCTATCCACCGCATGATACAACTTGTTTGAAATCATACCACCGTCCACAAATAGATCTATCCACCGCATGATACAATCTAAATATGAAAGATAAAAGCATACAATATTTAAAGCATAATTTATGAACACGTTTTACTCATGAAAGCATAACCGAATACCGCCGAACAATCGAATCGGGGTCCATGAAGAAGGAACGAACATTACCAAACAAAACAACCAAAAAACTTGCATCTACCGCGTGATACCCAGTTCTTTCAAGATTTATACAAGATTTGGTAAGCTTGAACCCGCAACACGTGACAACCTAGATCGATTCGGTTTCGGCTATCAGGGAGCATGTGATCCACGTGCTATTTTAGCCAAGGGTACGAACTCAATTCGCATAAGGATCATGAAAAAGGTAAAGCCGATCCAAACCAATCTTGATTGGGCAAAGAAGTGTTACATGAATTTAAACATAAAGTAAAAACTCAAAGCAACACGGGGTAACTTAATGAATCTATTGAATCTTGCCAACATTCGGAGAGCCGATAACTAGCTTCAAGCTAGATCTTAGCCTACCGCATGGCTCATGACCTAACAAGAAACCCTCTTGAACCAAGCTTGAATCTACCGCATGACACTAAGCATGGTAACAAGACTACTTGCATCGATCTAAATCCACCGCATGATACTAGACATGATACAAGGTTGCCGGTACTCACGGAGGTCGACGGATAGATGAACCCTCTCAAAGAACTCGACGACACGACAAAGGACTCAAAGGTTTGGCGTAAAGACGGTTTGTATTGAGAATGTTTTCGAATGTCCGTTACATACATTCGGGGTCCATATTTATACCCCGTTAAGCATGACCTTGAATGGATTCCATACCTAATTTATCTCTAAGTGCGATCGCTTATCCATCCATTCGTCCCTTCTCGCTCGGGCCACGTCACCACGCAATCCCGCAAAATCGCCGCAACGCTTTCCTTGCCGAACGAAAACGAATTGCCGACCGCGGACTCTTCTCGCCGAATTCATCCGAAGAAAAAACCTTCCTTCTACGGACGGACTCTTCACCGCGTTGGACCCACGAAGTTAGGCTCCTTACCAAATTTTGGTGTTAACATATGCCCCTTCAATTACGTGATAAAAGTAATTTTATTCTCGGAATTGACTCCACCACCAATGTCTTGAATCGTTCAACACCTATTCTCTCTCTTCGCAATCCGCCGAGTCTTCGTCTAGATCCAAACCCTAGATCACATTTTCCCGAGCTCAAATCCTCAATGGCGGGGTCAAAATCAAGTCGCTCGGGTAAATTCCTCCTCCATAAGCTTCATTCGGCACTCAACTTTTCAATTTTTAGCCGAGATTTCTTTTCCGCCTTCTCCCGGCAGGGAACTTTCTACCGAGCTTCTAATCCGCACCGAGGCCAATTCGACATCTTACTTCCTCGGTCCCATGGGAATTTCGATCCTCGTGAATTCATCGCAGCCCGAATCCCAAAGGACCCCCTTCAAAGCGGCTTTAACTAAGCCTCCCCCGTGGCGGGACGCCTTCAAGAATCGGCCCTTACCCCCAATTGCGGGGCCGGAGGAATTGGTACAAAAGAGTTCTTGCGGATAAAAGTGTCGGGACCCAAAACCGGGACACCCTCTCGTATTGCTCAATGCTTGGAGCTTTTTTTGGCCGAGACCCCCAAAAATGAAGACCTTTTGATAGCGACTTGTCACTTCGGTCAAACGGCGTCAATGCCTTCCTTTTTGGTCATGGCCCAATGTCTCCAACCCCGGCCGACATATACATGATTACCGGCCTTGATATTACGGGATCGGTTCACCCCTCGGGACTACGGAGGTTCCACAAGACAAACGGAGTGAAACCGGGGAGTGGATATAAAAATTATATCTCGAATCATATGAAAGATGGCCCCCTTGGTGAAGTTGAATATAGGGCATTCCTGAACATGTGGCTGTGCAGGTTCATCTTCTGTGGTAAAGCCAATGAGCCTACTCTGAATCATATTGTAATGGCTACACAATTGGCTGGTGGTAAGCGCATTCCCCTTGGAAAATACCTCCTGGGCAGTGTATACCACATGCTTCATCAAACTGTCACCCAAATGTACACCAGCCAGAAGATAGCATGTGTCAATGGCCCTTGGTGGTTCGTACAGATGTGGCTGCAACTGCACATGCACCAGATCGTTGGTATTGACCTCAATACCTGGTTTTTTCCTTCATCCAACTATCATGAAGGGGAGGTTCGGGTCACCGCAGGATGTCACACCTATGGAGAAGTCGCTTCAACTGTTCCCATCAACCGGAATGTCGGCCCGACTCTTTGAGCTCTTCTTCAAAGGTTTCCCCAACCCTCTCTCGGATTCCTTACTTGGACAATGACAATTTAACCCTCCCTTGTGAGTTCTCCTTTGAAGCCGGACGCCAAGATGGAAGGTTTCGCGAAATCCTCAATATCCTCATCCATCAATGAATTTTGTGAGGACCATGTGTGGTTCGAGGACCGGTGGATGGTCGCTCCCTTGTGTGATGAGTGATTGACAACGTTGTGTGGACCGATTCTTGGCTAAGTATTGCGGGTGCGGGTTGCGGCTTGACTCGTGTTGGTGCGGTGAAGAACAAGCGCGAAAGGTCGTTGCCGGTGAGGCCTCCGTGTGTGGAGAAGACAAGTAGGCTTCGTTCGAGGGACCCGGTGGCCGGCGGGGGTCAAGTGCGGGCCGCATGGTGGCATGAACAGCAAGATGAAGTCGTGGACGGTTTCTTGGTAGAGCCTCAAAACCAAGGGCGAGCCGGGACTACGTGGGAGCCGAGTCATGAGTGGAGATTGACGGAGGCTACACCGAGTTCGCGGGGTTTGCAGTGGTTCACCGAAAAACCACTGGGTTACTCGGTTGAGCCACAAAATCGAGGCCGAAGACTCGACGAGGGGGTGCGTCCACCCAGGCCGGTTCAACCGCCCAGGAGGGGCGGTCAGACCGCCCGGGGCCGGTCAGATCTCCCCGGGCCGGTCCTAACCGCCCGTGGGGGCGGTCGACCGCCCGGCCGCCGGCGCCGAGAAGCTTCAAAGCGGAGGACACGCGTCGGGATCGCAAGGCTTGCGTCGAGGCTAAGCGAGGTTGCGGTCGCCGGGCATCCGTCCGATGGTGAAGACATGAAGACTTCCAAATCCGCCCTCTAGGGGCATGTATCCCTAGTTATTAGTGAAGGGTAGTTTAGTCCATTGGGTGCCTCCATATATACTCATTGGATGGGTGGATGGCAGCCAACTCTTGGAACCCTAGCTCATTTGTTTTTCCATTTTCGTTTTCCTTTTTCCTTAGGTTTTTAGAGGACTAGATTGAGAGGTTCATGTGAGATCTAGAGAGAGGGATGGATGTTTGGGTGGCAAGCTAGACCATGTACGAACCTTTCATGGCATGTATAGATGGTTCGGCGTTGTTCATCATGTTGGTTTTCTCCTCTCTTTTGTGTTGATTTTTGGAGCTCTTTGTTGGCGGTGTTTTGAGGACAATTTCTTGGGGTTTTTTGTGGGTGTCACGTATGAGGTTCTTGTGCCTCTTTGGCTGGTGACTTTGCCCCCAAATCTCCTTTGAATCGGACTCGATTTGGTGGTTTCTCGAGTTGGGTGAGTTCTTGACCTAGAGAAGCGATTTCTTCGATTCCTCTTGATTGTGAGCGTTTCGGGTCGATTCCTTTGAGGTAGAGGTTGCCCAGGAGGTAACCCAGCTATTCCCGAAGTTTTGCTGCAATCCGTGGAGTGATTCGGGAGATCGGGCGCGAGGAAGTTGAGGTTTGACCCGCGGGTTCGTTTTCTGGAAGGGGCGGTCTAACCGCCTGCAGGGGGCGGTCTAACCGCCCTGGGTGTTTCCAGGTCGAAGTTTTGTTTCGCCGGATTTTCCTCTGTGAGTTTGTTCGCCTTGATCAGAGGAGCGTCTGGGTGAAATTTGGGGTCTTTCTCGTGCAGTTTGCTAGGTGTTCTTGGTTGGAGTTCGTTCTTTGGGTACGGGAGGTTAGACCGCCCCCGGTAGCCGGTCTAACCGCCCCTAGGCCCCTGGGTGAAGTTTTGGTTTTCGCCAAGATTTTCTGGTAGCTAGCATGGCCTTGGCCGGAGATCTCTGTTGGTGAAACCGTGGTGAGTTTTGGTGCTCGGAAGAGGTGTTTCGGAGGATTTCTTTGTTACCGTGTGGAGGCGGTCTAACCGCCCCCTATACCCGGTCTAACCGCCCCCTCCGCGGTTAGCCGGCTTTCAAGTTGTTTCCGCTGTCGTTGCTGCATGTGTGTTGTGGTTGCTGGTAGAGTTTGTTCCTAGGACCGGTAGCACTCCGGTGGCTACGTGGTTTTGGCAAACGGAAGGTTGAAGTGCGGAGCGTGTGATTTCGGGGGTTCGACCAAGCTAGTTCATCTTGTCGGAGTATCAATCTCCCTCGAGAAAAAATTTTATCTCGCTCCCATTCACTCCCCCCTCTCTCGGTCGCCTAATCGGTCCTTCATTTTGCCGGCGAATTTAGTGGAGGGAGGTTAAGCCACGGCACTTATGAATACTACCGGCCAAATATGATGGCTCGACAACTTGGATGTGGCTAGATGCCCCCAAGACTATTCCGAGCATGAATTCCTCAAACCCGGAGAGGAAATCAAAGAACTCACTCAATCCAACGGGGTTTTCGGTATGTATGCGGTCCAACCGTTTACACCGCCCTTCACACCTACAACGGTAGCTCACCCCACCTTCAACTCTTGGTGGCAAGAATTCCTTGACCATATTTTCGGTGAGCCTATGCACTCATTTTGCATAGAACCGATGCCTCGATTTTCAGCCAACTTCGGAGGTAACATGATTGTCCTTTTCCTCAAATTAGACAGTTCTTCCTTTAACCATGATCTTGATTTTTTTTACCCACGAATACGATTGCTCGCCCTCTAGCCGGGGCGATTGCTTACAATGCGGTATGCCCAATCTCGATCGGGATTTAGATCACCAACCTTGGCTCAACCGATGGCAAGGTATGCCACAATGGACCCAATTTTGTCCAAAGTATTACCGCCGACAAGAGGCAAGGCTTGTCTCGATCGCACCACCAATTGCCAATAAAAGAAGAACTCGTCAAGAAAGTCCTTATTGAGGTAAAGTTTCTTCTCTTTTGATCATAGTATTACTCTTTACGGACAAATCTCATCTTATGCAATTCCGGACCGAAATCGGCGGCCTTCGGCTTCGGAACCCGCCAATGCTCCATCTATTGGTATGACTTTCATTACCTTTTTTCTCAAAGATCAACACCGGCATTTATCCCTAATGCGGTGCTTGCGAAGAAACATTGGTGGATCATTCTGTGGATGTCCTTGTCCCTCAACACGTAAGTCCACCAAGGGTTGAGCCACCGCTCAAGTGGATATTTCATCTTCATCGGGAACTCAATCACCCCCTCGCTCGGACAGAGACGCCAACTTCACCGGAGATGAACTCTCCTATCCAACCGGAGACTTCAAGCCCTCCAAGGGTTCAATCCCCCGTTGGCCGGGCGAAGCCCCACCTCGACGGAGGCAAATCCATCTCCTCTCCAGCCGGAAGCTTCGAGTTGCCGGGGACCGCACCAAAGCACCCTCTCACATAGAAGCCTCGGCTCCGCCACGAGCACCTCCTTCACCAAGTGGCTCCGAAAACGCCCCCGAAACCGAACAAAACCCCGTTCTAGTTCGGGAAGTTAGGCATGAGGTAAACATTTGCACTTAACCCCGTTATCTTCTTTATTTCCCAACACTCCCGACTCGGCAATGTTACTCTTCCAGGATCAAGCTCCGTCATCATCCAACTCATTAATGGAGAATAATCCAACTGCCGAGACAAGGGAAGGAGGGACTCAAGCCTTGTCGAGGGAAGTACAAGAGAAGCTCAAGAAAATTTTCGCCCGGCGGCGGAGAGAGACGCTCGAGATCAAATCAGAGACCTCGATCATTTCGAGGAAATGCTTGGACCCATCAGCCAAGAACTCCCTGAAGACATCAAGACCTCACTTGAACCCATCTCTGGTTTGGATGTTCACTATGTAGCCATAAGACGAGCTCTGGGAAATGTGTCTTCCCGCCCAGCTGTTGAACAAAAGAAAGCCAAAGCTGAAAAAGCCGTGAAGGGAGCACAATCTCAAACTGAGAGTCACAAAGGGATATTGGCCAATCTGCAAGCCGCTCGCGAGTTGAAAATCGCCGTAAAGGCCGTACCGGAGGCGAGCCGAAAAGCTTATCGGCGAAATAGAAGCCGATGACAAAAAGATAGCCAAACTTCCCGGACCGATAGAGAAGATGCAAGAGAAAGCAACATCGGCCATAGCCGAGGTGAATCAATGTAATGCGAGAACTCACCATCTCGTCCAACGCCCGGAAAGATTATCAAGAACGGATGGAGAACATTCACCAAACAACATCGAACGCCTCCAATATAATTGCAAAGTATTTAAACATTTAGCTGTATCGATCGATGTGTAACCGAACCGGCCGTCCTTGCAACATTTTCTTCCGTAAATTTACTTTCCCTTTTCTCTCGCACGTCCTCAATTGCAACGCCGAATGATCCATTCGGTAATCGGTAGCCAAAAAGTGTCATACCCGAACGACACCTTAACTTCCTTTTAGCCGAGCCGACTCAACCGAATACGACTCGGCCTTGAACTCCAAACGACCCGACGGCGGATTGGTCAAGGAAACCTCTCCACCTTCCAAGTTTCTTGGGATATGAGCCACGATATAAGGCCATGATGCGAGGCCGCGATCTATTTCACCGTGCCTATAAATAAAACCGTAGGTGCCCCCGACTCTTTACCAAGCCTTTAGCCTTCAAATCTTCGCCAACCTCAAGCTTTTCTCCCTAATCGGCACAAACCCCGTAATCATGGCGAGCAACAACAACGGGCGCCGCGCCACCGACGAGGCGGAGGGGAGTCGCGCCGGTGCGCGTTGGAGGCAATAATCGTCAACTTTTTCCTTTACGATTTGTCTTCGATCCCTTTTTTTTTTGACGATCATCTCTCGTTTCGGAGCTTATTCAATGGAATCCATCTTCCCGCACCGGCGGCCGGCCCCCCGCCGGACGACTCCTCGGAGTCGGACCACTACTCCCCCCGTGCCCTACGGGGAACTTGATGCTCTCCGCTTCAAGGCGGAGCCGGGAGGTGGCCCGGCGCGACCCGAAAGACGTCTCCAAAAAAGGCCGGCATAGCCGAACCGGGTGGGAGGACCGGCGCAAGCGGCCCGCCGGCGACCATCGATGGTACGGCTGCGGAACCGCTCCCTAATCCAATCTCGCTTTTGATACTAATCACCTTTATCTTGCATTTTGCAGCCCGTGACGCCGAGCTCAACCGGCTAAAATGCTGGGTGGAGCAATTGGTCGACAAGGTGAACGCCCGCGGAGATACGCCGGCGGAGCGCCTCACCGCGGTGGAACACCACGTGGATGAAGTGGCCACCCACGGCATCCACCCGGGCACCACTTTGGGCACCCGGCCGCCATGGCGACGCACACCGACGTCGACTACTCCACCGGGCCATGCGGCTTCCGGGCGACGCAGCGGAAGACATTGACGAGATCGAGGTCATCTTGGAGCGCCTCGACGGCCACGGTGACGCCATTGCCGAACTCACTCATCCCCGGTATGTGCTAAACGGGCTCTTTGATTAGATTGTACTAGGGATGTTTGATTATCGACAATAAATAAAGAACTTTTAATTCTCGTGCTTATATTGCGATGACTTTTTCGTGTTTGCATCCGTGAATCTTGTTTCTCCTTAAACGTATTCGGGAACTCGCTTGAGCCGAACACGCAAAAACGAGGTCCCTTGGAGCAATACCCGCGAAAAATCCTCGATTCGGCAATCCATAAGCACCGTTCAAACGAAAACCCTTCGCATTCGGGAGGAAACCCCCGCCGCTTCGTATTCCAATAATGCACGCCGGCCGCTCATCACTCCCAATGCACTCTCTCGATCAATAAAATAGCATGCCGAGATGCCCCGCAAATCCACTCGCACACTCATCCATCACTTCTCATCTTCTCCCCTCGCTCTCGAAGAAAAAACCCCAAGGCCATGGACAAAGCAAGCGGCCCCGGGAGGGCAAGCATCCCAAAGAAACGCATGATTCGAAAGTGAGTTTTCCTTTGACTTGCTTCTTGTTTCCTCATGTGGTCTCCGTGTTTTACCTCGTCTCTCGTTTTTTCTCCTTCAGCCTTGATCTGCTTCCTGAGGAAATCATTGGGACCGAAGACATGCCCAAGTACATCTCCTCTGATTCCTCTCTTGAAGCAGAGGATATCACGCCCGAGCAGAGAAACAGCCACCAACTGCGCCGCCGCGTTCGGCATATGGAGCACGACCTCCGGGACATCACCGCTCATTGCCGGGGCCGAGCACAAGCATCGCATGTCTTTGGAGGCACTAGTAGGAGGTAATTATCTCCAACTCCTTCTTGACTCCGTGCTCACATCTGGATCTTTGCCCCTAATGACCACTCCTCTCCGTCCCGGATGTCTCCGATAGGTACAATAACCCGAAAGCGGCTTGTGACAGCTTGGTGGAGGCAGCAAATCATGGTCATCCCCACACATTCCAAGTTGCCGTCACGGTGGTCCCGGAGCAACCGAAGAGGGAGCAAAGAAGAAGCAAAGAAAAGATTGAATCATACTTTCGCTTCTTACGCCGGGCCTCCCGCTTCCCACCTCCTCGTAGTCCTCATCACCGGGGTTATTAGATGTAAACCCGCAAGAAGCATTTGTAATGTAGTTTTGCGCTAAGGGCAATGCATCTAGGCACCGGCCATTCCCTCCGTTTGGGAATTTTTGTTCGAAGGCGGCCTCATTCTTGAGCGCCCGCTATTCCCGTATCGGATGTATGTAATCCCAATGTCGGTGATCACCGATCGATTTCAATACTAGGATGGTATTTTTTCAAATATCTTCCATTTATTGCAGCGGAAAATTCTTCTCCTAGTAAAGTTTTCAACATGTAGGCATTGCCGTGCACGCATCGACCACTCGGAAGGGTCCTTCCCGCTTAGGGGACCATTTGCCGAATTCACCGTATTTGGTTCCAATCGGCGGTAAAGCTTTCCAAACCAAATCCCCTTCCGAAAATTGCTTGGCTTTCACTTTCTTGTTGTAATATTTGGCAACTCGCAGCTTGTTCTTTTCAATATTTTCCGGCGCCCTAAGACGGATCATGTGCAAAACCTCTAATTCATCCATCATTAAGCCACTTTGTAATCTCTCGGAGCTTAAATCTTTTTGCAAAACTACTCTCCTAGAATCTCGATTGTATTTCCCAAGGCGTAACCGCATGGTGCCCATAAACCAGCTCATAAGGAGATGTCTTTGTGGCTCCATGAGGGGCCATTCGGTAAGCCCACAAAGCTTGACCGAGTACCGAATGTCACCTCCTTGGCTTCGGTCGATCTTCTTTTGTATAAGCTTGATCATGATCTTATTAGAAGCCTCTACCGACCATTAGCTTGGGCATAATAAAGAGAAGAATTAAATAACTTGATCCCCATGCTTTCGGCAAACTCCCCGAACTCCGGGGACACGAACCGGGCTCCTTGATCGGTTGTGATTGTTTGAGGGATTCCAAACCGATAGATGATGTGTTCCTTAACAAACTCAACCATATTTTCGGATGTTACCTTTTTCGGTGAACCGCCTCAACCCATTTGGTAATGTAATCCGTTGCCAAAAGCACAAACTTATGCCCCCGCTAGATGGTGGATTAATCGGCCAATCAAGTCTATACCCTAGCCCCTTAATGGCCATGGCTTGATAATGGGATTTAATGCCGATGCGGGAACTCTTAGAATATTTCCAAACCTCCCGGCTGTCTTGACATCCCTTATAATACTCAAAGCGAGTCCTCCAATATTGTTGGCCAAAAGCACCCAGCTTGCTCGATAACCCATTTCATGCGGTAGGCCGATTGGTGTGCTCCACATATCCCATCATGTACTTCACTCATCATCCTTTTAGCTTCTTCTCGGACCCGGCATCGTAGCAACACCCCATCTAATGATTTGTAAAACATACTATCATCCGGAAGAACAAATTTTATGGCCTTGTACCTGAGCTTCCTAGAGACTTTTCGGGATGGATCCTTCAAATAGTCAACGATCTCTTTTCTCCAATCATCTTCCGCAAGATCCATTTCCAGCGCACATGTCTCCGTGGCAAACGCTTCTTGATTTTCTTTATAACCGGAAGCGCTCTGATCCAATCTGTTTGCTTCTTCATTGTGTTCCCTAGGAATATGCTGTAGAGTTACCAATGGAAAGCTCTTCAAGATTTCCCTGCATTCTTTGTAGTAACTCCTTAGCGCATCACTTTTGCACTCGTATTGGCCGTTCAATTGCTTTATTACTAACTCTGAATATCCATAAACTTCAACCGAAACGGCCCCGGCTTCTCTCAAATATTGAAGCCCCCGAAGCAATGCCTCGTACTCAGCCTGATTGTTTGTAACAGTGGGCTGGATAGGGATAGCAAACTCAAACATCTCACCCCTGGGTGAAATCAATAAAATCCATACTCCTCCACCTTTACCACATGATGATCCATCAAAAAACAAAGCCCAAGGTGTAATTTCAAGTAAGTCAATTGACGGATCACGATGTTCAGTTATAAAATCGGCAATGATCTGACCTTTTATAGCTTTTGCCGATTCGAACTTTAACTCAAACTCTGATAAAGCTAAGATCCACTTGCCAATCCTGCCATTCAAGATCGGCATAGATAACATATGTTTTATTACATCAAATTTGGAATATACAATGCATTCGGCATTTAACAAGTAGTGCCGAAATTTTGTACACGAGTAGTACACGCACGGGCACGGTTTCTGCTACGTCCGAATACCCGGTTTCGGGATCAAGTAATTTTCGGCTAAGGTACGCCACTACCCGCTCCTTTCCTTCGAACTCTTGAATAAGGGCCGATCCAATGGTTTGGGTATCGGCCGCCACGTACAACTTGAAAGGCTTATCCAATCGCGGAGGGACCAAGATCGGTGGTTCCTTCATATATTGCTTGATCTCGTCAAAAGCCTTTTGTTGTTCGTCACCCCACGTGAACTTTTGATCTTTCTTAAGCTTCAGCAATGGAGAAAATGGCAAAACCTTTTGTGACAGATTTGAGATGAATCTCCTTACAAAATTAATCTTGCCGAGCAGTGATTGCAACTCCTTGAGATTAGTTGGAGGGACAACTTCATCAATGGCCTTCATGCTTTTCTTGCCAACTTCAATCCCCCCTTCGTGGACCAAGAATTCCAAGAACTCTCCGGTGATACCCCAAAAGCGCATTTGTTTGGATTCATCTTCAAACCATGCTTCCGGTGCATTCCAAGGTTCTCTTCACGTCTTCCAAATGTGTGTCATGATTCAAAGACTTGATCACGACGTCATCAATGTAAATTTAGACAATTTTGCCGATCAATTCGTGGAAGATGTAGTTCATGGCTCGCCGATAAGTTGCACCGCATTCTTCAACCCAAATGTCATGACTATCCATTCAAACGAGCCTATATGATCGGGACATTTGAAGGTTGTCTTTGATATATCTCGCTATTGCCATAAAAATTTGGTTGTATCCCGCATTACCATCCATGAAACCGATAACTTTGTGTCCGAAAAGAGCGGCATCAACCAATAAATCGGCAACGAGCATGGGGTAACCATCCATAGGAGTAGCTCTGTTTAAATCCCCGAAATCTATGCGGACCCTCATCTTTCCATTCTTCTTGTAGACAAGGACAATATTAGAGATCCACTCCGCATATCCGCATGGCCGAACGAAGTTTGCATCAAGTAATCTCTCAACTTCTTTCTTCACATCGCCCAATACTTCATCTTTGTAGATTTTCCGGGGAGGTTGCTTGTATGGTTTAAAACCAGATTTGATCGGCAACCGATGCTCAACAATGGAACGGTCCGGTCTAGGCATCTTCGAATAATCCCAAGCGAAGCAATCTTTATATTCCTTAAGCAACTTGATCAATTCCTCCCCGAAGTCCGATTGCAAGTTTGCGCCGATAAATGACGGCCTTGGTTTGTCACCGTCAAATCAGCTTGCCTCTTCCCCGGGGTGATCAATGATTTCAATTTTTTGACGCCGATCCTCACCGGGATGTATCCTTCCAATTCTTTCATGGACGGATCGGCGATTGGCCGTTTCCCCGCCTATACTCTAAGTACTCGTCGCCGCACTCAAGGCGGTTTCTCGGCGTAGGAATCTTCAACCCCTCGTTCCAGCGAAGTGCACGAAGAATGCGCACCCCCAATGTGCGCGCTCCCTCGCCGCGCGTGTCTTGCTCCAAATCTCTCTTCACTACAAGAAACTATTTAATGCGTGACGTAACCATTCCGTCACGGATTAAATAAAATTCGTCGCAAATCGACATCCGCGACGATTTACATTTTCGTGGTGGAATGAGCGTCATTGATTAAATCTCTCGACGTTCCCTTAATAAACGTCGCGATCCGTGACGTATCCGAATCGTCACGGAGCAGCCGAGGCCCATGCAGCCCAACCCATGGCTCACTATCCGTGACAAAATAAAATCGTCACGGATTGCTACCGACATGGCACCGACATGGACGATGATGTGGCATCCTACGTGGACAATGACGTGGCATCCTGCATGGACGATGACGTGGCATCCCGTGTGGACGATGACGTGGCATCTCGCGTGGACAATGACGTGGCATCCTGCGTGGACGATGATGTGGCATCTGCGTGGACGATGATGTGGCATCCTACTTGGACGATGACGTGGCATCCTACGTGGACGATGACGTGGCATCCCGCGTGGACGATGACGTGGCATCCCGCGTGGACAATGACGTGGCATCCTACGTGGACGATGACGTGGCATCCTACGTGGACGATGACGTGGTAATTAACACACCAAATTTCAATTATTTTTCCATCCCAATTCATTCGGCGGTAAGCAATCGGGGAGTCAAATTTATTACAACAGGAACATCCCAATTTTAACATTTAACGAGTAAGTAATTCCACCTCACAAGTAACGACATCACATGTTTTACAATTCGCAGTAATAAAAGATCACATGCATTTGTTAATCACTAGTAGTGCAACATAGAAAATCTAAGTCTCATCTTTCCTTCTAACTCGCTTGTTACTGGATGCAACTGATCCTCTTTCCTTCTAACTGCTTGCTCCTTGCTGATCTGATCCTCGCCCTGAAAGAGCACATTACCAAATACTAATAGTTAGAGGGTAATGTTAAAGTTCTCAAATATTAAGTGTCAAAGCTTTTAGTACTTAACTAGATTCTTGCTTTAGATGAATCAAATCGGACAGAGACCAAACTGATCTACTATGACAGGTAACAAACACCAATATTCCAATCATTAAATAATTTACCAAAGAAGCTACATGTAGCAAGCATATACTGAAAGTTGAAAATAGAATAGTGAACAATATAATGTGTTGACATCTGAGCAACAGAAGAATAGAGCTAGCAACATGAGTACATAATCACTATTGTTGGTACTGAGTGGCATAGATAAAAGACAAATCACTATTGCATCTCACCGATCTCCTCCCATATCTACACCCAGTCGGGACATCCCAGTTAGTACATGAGGAAATCCCAAGTTCTAATATTGTAATCATTTATGTAACAAGAGTGACAGCTAGAAGATGAATCGACAAAGTAATAGTAGTTTTGGAGAAAGACTTACATTACATTTGGTCGTAGAGTCGTCTCAACATCTCGCACCTTGGTTCTTCCTCGCAACAATCAAGCTATAAATATAAATCCGACATAAGTTCCATTTTTAGACATGACTCAACTAACCACTTTCCACAGATTTAGTAATAGTTTAAACATGAAACAACCTATAACATGAAAACAGAAGCTAGGTAAAGCTTCTAAAACTATTCCTTTTATCAAGCCATAATACCGCATACAAGGATAGCAGAAGAGAATAACATCTAGCAATCTACTTTCCAGTGGTACTAGAATCACATAGCACATATGGTTTACCATTATCTTTACTCAAAGGTCAGTTTTAGTCGAGCAATTCACAAATAGGATAACAATAAATTAAATGTATTTACCTGAGAAAATGCTTGAAATATCTGTTCAGTAGCAGCATATGAATAACAAACAGGTGGGCATATTTGGGGTATCCAATGCTGGGTAAGCATAGCCAGGTGGCCTCTTAGATTGCTCATGCTGCCAGACACATATTTCAATCACAGTGAGATGCGGGAGATACATTAAGAAAACATAACTTAAGTTATCCGGATGGAGCCTCGCAACATGATAATTAACCAAAATAAGCCGAGACAAAGTAATGATAGAACTACCAAGCAAGCGGTAAAGCAAGGAGGTTCACATATTCTTATTCTTATACAAATTTGCATTTAGTTTTCTAAGCAAGGAAGAGCTGTAAATAAATGGGGTTTATGCATTTAGAAATGTTAGATGTCTTTTTCAATGTACAATGGTGCATCTCTCGTAGTTTATGTGTCAATCATACAAATAATTAAACGAGAATAACACTAACTACTAGTATAGTAGAATATTAAAATGGTCTTAACGAGTTGTTCCGATATTATTTTTGCACTATATAGTTTTTTTCGATAATGCAAAAAATGTGAAATTGATGAATCATGTATTTGTTTTCCGTATTTAACTTGAAGCCTACAATTGATTCATGGCACATAGTGCAACATTCCACTACCAAAGAGTATCAAATGAATACTACAAAATTGCACACCTTAATGTTTCTGGTTTAGTGATGCATTCTATACTTATTTTTACTAAAAACAATGGACTGCGATTCAAATTAGTGGACAAGTTGTGCGACTTGTGACTAAGGTAGTCATATGCACTAGTATGGAAACATTACCGGAAGTGTCTCCCAAATAGCTTCATCGCTCATGCTTTCTTCATCTCCAGGCATTAAAGCTCTACACATCTCCAGGCATTAAAGCTCTACACATTCCTTGTGAGTTCGTATAAATCCTGAAATAAAGGAAACCGGAATCCAATTAGACATTCATGGTTTTCCTTATTTTTTTATCATAACATGTAATTAGTTTATTACTGTCACTTGTTCATGGGAAAATAAAGTCTGTTTGGACATAACATTAGCAACAAAATTAGTTGTATACTGAGCTAACAAAATTAGGGTAATATTTAGTATATATATTTAGCAAGAAAAAGTATACCTTATTTATTGCATCATCTAGAAGGCTAACTTGTGCTCGCTAAATATATTAAATACTACATGTAGACCAGAGAATGAATGAATGATATACATGAATATTATTCTTTACTCTTCATTAGCTATCAAATGTAGAAGTAGTAATATTGAAGCTATTTATCAGGAGCCGGTACTGCATGTAGGGCAAACGTTGGCTGCTAATTTTGTTCTTTCTTGAGCACACCAGAGGCATGAGTCGTAAACAATGGGGCAGGCAGATGCTCTGGAACATGTGTGAGCCTAATGGAGAAAAACAAAGACAGAAGAAAATAGCAGATAGAAGAAGCTGCCAGACAAGATAGCTCCGCGAAAGTAATAAAGAAATTATAGACATGTGCTTAGATTTGATTAAACCAAGACAAGAATAGAATACCGATAGTGCTCATAACTCTGTGACGGTATTGGTATTGAAGCCCCGTAAAGAACGGCTACTCCAACAACAAAAGAAGACAAATATAACGTGAGGACAAGATTTGTAGTACATGTCAAGTACACTTAATCTTATTAATGAACTAGCAAGCGAAGCTCATAAGCATCGGTATAGAAGTACACCCGAATGTGTGAAACTATGAACCTATAACATAAACTTTGAACCGAACTCATAAGCTTGAGAAATTTACCTCCGGCCGCCATCCCCGCTGTCGCTCCAAACGCCTCTAAGAGCCCTACGGCTAGAAAAGGTTTCTGCGGTAGAGACGAGATCTCATCGTTGACAATGCCCCCTTGATACCGAAGATACGGGATCGAGAAATAGACAACTACATATCTGTCAAAATAATAAGATTCAAAGTCTGTTACCAGAGAGCAAGAAATAGTCAAAACATAGTTTCGGGAAAGGATTATCGAAATTAATTTCTGCGGGGTACAAAGGTACGGGTAAAATGTGTGATGGTGAACTATTTACGATGAACCGAGTAAAGCATGTCATCCTACTCAAGAAAACCTAACAAAGAGGATCCGTTCGGGGGACCTAACAAAGCCATATGCACAACTACCGTACATAGATTTCAGCTTATCAATTTTTAGATTGGTGTACTGACTAAGTGTAGAAAACCTTGAACTCCGCCACAATCACATCCTACTTATCAGGGCATGACACCTAAAACCGTCGCACACAAGGTAGAGTTCAAATTGGGGAAACAAATTACACGGGAAAATCAATTCACCCCAAGTGCATCCGGCCAAGGTTAGTTGTAAACATATAAAAGGGTTTTGGCGAGATATATATGTCAGATTACTTCAATTTCATTATTCGTCAAGCATTCAAACCCCTACTATTCTTAGCAATTTGGCTTAATATTGCCAGGAAGAACAAAACAGATCCAGTTAATTCAATGTAGCAGATTCAACCAGGCAGCTATAATAAAGCACCAATTTACCGATCATAAAATTGCTGTAAAGTCTACAAATAAGATAGCTGAAACTTCACATCACAAATTTTAAGAGAAAATGTTTCCAGTAATCAACTCATAGCTCCCCTTTCCCCCTCTGATCGACATTTGAGCACTCATTGCCTACCACGAGCACGTAGCGGCCAGTACGGACCAGCTAAGCGACGACATCGCTCTAAGAGTAGGTCATATTTGAAAACCAAAAAAACTAAAAATGCTTACGTAAGCATTTCAATGAACTGTGGTTCTTCATGATAATAAGTGTTTGTACCCTATATACCCTCATTGCTGATGAAGTATCAGTGGATATGTACGATATATGGAGATCAAGCTGCCGGCGTGCTTGATGAAGGAACTTACATTGTAGTTAATGGGAATGAAGTATCGGTGGATATGTACGGCACCGACCATCGCTCCAAAGATCGCATGTGCAGCGGAAACATACGTGAACAAAACAAGTTGGAAAGCCCAAGCCATGGTTGTCTAACCGTGTGTGCGGGATTCACGAAATCTTACCACGTAAAGCAAGGGTCCTTGCTTAAATTTGTCATGAAAAGCAAAAGCAAGTGGTTTTGCTCCTTCTCCAGGTCCTCTGATGAAGCCACTGGGTGTGTGCACAAAGGAATATCATCAAAGGATGGTTAAGGAATAACATTGAAACACAAGTAAATGATCAACATGATACGGTAAATAAGAAAAAGTTTGCTCTTACACTAGTGATAGCGAGACAAGTGGAGATCTCCTCACGTCATACAGCAACAAGACCATTAAACTCTCAAGTACAGTTGCAGAAATAGAAAAAACGAGGGACTTAATGTTCTTCTACATCTGGGGCTCGGGGAAAACGAGGGACTAGGGAGCACATAATAGGAAGAAACCGGATGCCCGAAATCATACAACTATTATCGAAATCATATACGGTCCGATTCATCGGGATTAATGTCAGAACGGAAACAGTAGACCACAAACGCTCCCAATTGATACACCAGAAATCCAAAACCCGATTCCAAGATCAGAACAGGGAAATTACCACAGTGCAGCAGCCATCCCTACACGACTACACGCGCAAGCACGAGTCTACACACCTCCCATCGCACGGAACCAAGCGCAACACGAAACAGCCACGAACTGAACGCCTGAAATCATGCAATACGTATCTAAATCACATATGGTCGGATTCATCAGGAATGATCTCAGAAACGGAAACGCTAGACCACAGACTCCCCCAATTCATTCATTCATACAAGATAGATTCCAAACCCGATTCCCAGGATCAGCACGGGAGCCTACACACCTCCCCCACCCACGGAACCTACCACCAAGCGCAGAACCGCCACCCAAATTGGTCACACCAAACTATTCCTAGCAATGCCGTACGTACCTGGCAGTCGAAGGGAAAGTGCAGCCGGAGAAACCTGCAGGAAAGAAGAAGCATCGATAGGCCGGTACTGGCGGTAGATGAGAATGAGACGACCGAACGAAACGGAGAGAGAGAGAGATGAGAGAGTGCGTAGTACTGGGGTCGGTGGTGGAGATGGTGGCGGCGCCGTCGAAGTCGCAGGTGGCTCCCTTGGCCTTGTTCTTCTGCCAGGCAAGGTGGAGGTGGGGGGGGGGGGGAGGACCGAAGGAGCGTATACCTTGCGGTAGGTGGTGCCGTCGGGCTCGACGACCCACCCGGCCTCGTTGCAAAGCGCCTTGAGCACCTCGTTGTTGTCGCAGTGCTTGGGGAGCTTGTATCCGCCGTGCACGCGGAGGCCCGAGAACGTGGGCATCCGGCCGGCACCCACCACACCCAGCGCCCCTCCTCCGCCTCCACCTCCACCTCCGCTCGCCATGCCTTGCCGCGCGCCGAGCCGAGCCGAGGGAGGTAGCTCCGCTCGACGAGGAAGGGAAGGGGGGAGGACTGGAGGATCGCGGAGCTAGTAGCAAGAAGCGAGCGAGTGAGGAGGGTAGTGATAGAGAGGGGGAGGAGGAGGAGGAGCGGTGGGAGGACCCCGGATCGGCGCGGAGGCCGGCGGATCTGCTGACTGCGGAGGGGCGGGGATGGAAGGAGGAGGCAGGGCGGGGAGAGAGGATAAGGCAGAGGGGATCTAGGTTCCACCCAATTTTATACCAAGGAAATGCGATTGGAGTCGTCGGATCAGCGATGGACGGCCACAGATTGTTGGGCCTTTGGGCCGAACAGCCCTTGTGTCATTTCTTCTCTACTTAATTTTTTTCCTTTTCTTTTTCCTTTTATTGCATCATTGTGAAGTAGCACATACAAATAATTATCTTATATGCACCAACTCATCTTTTATATGTAATAGACTATATATAAGTTGTCTAGTAGAAATTTCAAAAAAATTGAAACTTTTTTTACCATTTTCTATAAATTAAATGAATTTCTATATTGTTACCGAAATTAATTCAAAATTGAACTATATGTACCTCTAATAAAATTTGAAAAATTACATAAAAAATATTTTTAGTCTTATAGGTTCCAAATTACTCCATACCTAGAAGATAGATGAAAAATTCAATTGTTTGCTAGGGACAATTCAAATTTCTACCTCCAATTTACCTCTTAATAATTACAATAATATTTGAATTTGGTCAGACAATTCTATAAATTGGCATAGCAACATATTTTTGGTCCACAATCCTGTCATTAACAAACTGAAGTAGTTTTAATAAAGTGATAACATACATTGCTCACAAATGGATAGGTCTCTCACATTGTTTCCTACAACTCTAAGTCAAACTTTGAGATTTCAATACCTCTTAACATGTTTCAACTCAGATGCAACTTAAATTCGTACATGTCCTTATTTTGACTATAAAATTGGTAAATATCAAGTTACTTTAGCAAGTCTTATGCAAAATCATGTTTTTTTCTACTTTGTACTTTGGTGAGAAAAGACAATGTATATAACAAATTCTATAAAACAACAACTTACATGCAAGTAAATGTCAAGTGACGAGAGATTGATTTTAGATAAAGTCGAAAAAAAGAATCACAGCATTAGGAGTTACTATGACCGAGAAATACCACTTACAAGTTTTAATTGTAGATTAAAAAGAAAAACAATGGTCTCGGTGACGAACTCGATCATTCAACCGATTTTAGAACATCTCGATTTTACTCAGTGCCACTTACAAATGGCACGGAGTAAAACATCTCGATTTTAGAAAAACTTAGGAAAAAGAATCAACCGATTTGGAGTTCGTATGAGGAAGAAAAACAGTTTACAAGTTTTATCCGAAGATTAAAAACAGAAACTGCAATTGCTATGAACTGAGATGAACAAGTGTGTTTTCTCTTTTTAATCTTTGACTAAAACTTGTAACTAGTTTTTCTGCCTCATACTAACTCCAAATTCGATTATTCTTTTTTCTAAATTTTTCTAAAATCATTCTCTACCAAGATCTACAACTTTAACAAATGAAAAATTGATTTCGACGAGCGGTTTATTAGGGGTAATTCAAACTTACATCTCGAATTTACACTATCATAATTCAAATAATATCATAAAATGCTGTAATGGATCTACGAATTGACGTGGTTACATAATTTGGGTCCATGAACTTGTGATCAAACTTTCAAATGATTCCGGTAACAGTGGAACCTACGTTGTTTAGAAATGGATATATGTCTCACATAGTTTCATAAAACATTACTTGAACATTGAAGTGTGTCATACCTTTCGAAATTTTCGAATTCATATGCACTTCAAACTTTACCATAACCTTGTGTTTATCGTAACATTAGTAAATATGAAGTTATGTTACCATTTCCTACTGAAAATATCTTTTGTTTATTCTCTTTCGGTACAAGAAAAGAAGTTGTATGAAAAACATAAATGTAATAGTAATTAATATGAAAACTAGTGATATTACGTGAAATATTGTGATTTTACAAAAAATTAGAAAAAAGAATCAATGAATTTGGAGTTAGTATGACCGAGAAACACTAGTTTCAAATTTTAATTGTAGATTAAAAAGAAAAAACGATGGGGGAAACGAGCTCACGGTGCGCCACGTGGTCCCTGCGAAGCAACTCGACCAATCCAATGGTGTCACGTGGTCCCAAAGCTCCAGCGGTCGATATATGAAATGTTTATTGCCATTTCAAATCACAAACATCAGCCTAGCATAGTGGTAAGGCACCTCAACCTTATCTTCGCAACCCAGGTTCGATTCCCACCCACACCCTATTTTTTGCATCCCGGGTTATATTCTGGATGCCACTGCAATTGTTGGGCCAAGTGGCGTTGGCGGCCCATATTAGTGTGGTGCGCAACTGGGCCAATGTAGCTCGTGTGGTGTGTGGTGGCCCATGGACCGCAGCTTTTCCGGGTACATAGGTTCAAATGCATTTAAATGTTAGACACAATCACAAACAACGTTGTAGCCCAATGGTAGAAGAGTGCTTGGGTTCGGTGTGTGAGGTTGGGGGTTCGATTCCCCCGGGCCGCATGTTTTTCTTTTTTACGAGAAATTCATGCCTTAGGTGAGGTGGCGCTTGCGTGGCAGTGAGGTGGGCCCTAGATGCATGCGTGGCAGTGAGGTGGCATCTAGGTGAGGTGGCGCCTGCGTGGCAGTGAGGTGTGCCCCGGACGCTCACGTGGTGGTGACGTGGCGCCTGCGTGGCAGTGTGGTGGGCCCCGGGTGCTCGCGTGGTGGTGACATGGCGCCTGGGTGAGGTGGCGCTCGCGTGGCGCGGTGGTGGACCCGGGCGCTCGCGTGGTGGTGAGGTGGCGCTCGCGTGGCGGTGTGGTGGGCCGGAGCGCTCACGTGGTGGTGACGTGGCGCCCGGGTGAGGTGGCGCTCGCGTGGCGGTGTGGTGGGCCCCGGCGCTCACGTGGTGGTGACGTGGCGCCCGGGTGAGGTGGCGCTCGCGTGGCGGTGTGGTGGGCCGGCGCGCTCGCGTGGTGGTGACGTGGCGCCTGGGTGAGGTGGCGCCCGCTGCGGTGTGGTGGGCCGGGGCGCTCGCGTGGTGGTGACGTGGCGCCTGGGTGAGGTGGCGCTCGCGTGGCGGTGTGGTGGGCCCGGGCGCTCCCGTGGTGGTGACGTGGCGCTCGGGTGAGGTGGTGCTCGCGTGGCGGTGTGGTGGGCCCGGGCGCTCACGTGGTGGTGAGGTGGCGCCCGGGTGAGGTGGCGCTCGCGTGGCGGTGTGGTGGGCCCGGGCGCTCACGTGGTGGTGACGTGGCGCCAGGGTGAGGTGGCACCTGCGTGGCAGTGTGGGTGGGTCCTAAGTGCTGGTGAGGTGGCTGTTTTTTTTACAGATCGCGACGAATCTGCTAAAACGTCACGGTGTTGTGGGCCGTATTGCGACGAATTTAACAAATCGTCGTGTGATTTGGGCTTCAATATCCATCCATGCACGTCCGTGACGAAAAAATATGAATACGTCGTAGAATCGCGACAAACTAAACAAATCGTCGCAGTGTTTGTGACGAAAAAAAGGAATACGTCGTAGAATCGCGACGAATTTAACAAATCGTCGTAGTGTTTTGGGCTTCGATGCACATCCGTGACGAAAAAAAGGAATACGTCGTAGAATCGCGACGAATTAAAGAAATCGTCGCAGTGTTTTGGGCTGCAATGCACATTCGTGACGTTTTCTGAAAACGTCGCGGAGAATGCGTCACAGATTAAATAGTTTCTTGTAGTGCTTGCGCGGTTCTTCTTCGGCCCTCGCGTCTCTCCTCCTCGTGCTTTCATTTCCGGTAGCGCTCTTTCTCTAGCCGGCATTGCCACTTGTTGAAGAGGATGCGCGTAGTCACCCCGGGTTTGGTCTCGGACGACTCCCCAATCTCGACATGGCTCTTGAGAACGCGAGGGGCTTCACTATGAACTCTGCTCCAAGGTTACTTGACGTTCGGGTCTCTTTGCTCCATCTCCGCCTTGCCCTAGCTGAAGTCAAGACCTTGACCTTGCCGTTTTCCTCGGTTGTCACCATGTTGACGAGAAAAGCTTATCATGTTCTCGGGGAAAAGGGTGGCCGGTCCGCTTTCATCTTGTTGTCAAACTTGAGATGCCCTCCTGGATAGCCTTACGGATCCTCATTCGAAGACCCCAGGTCGTTGATGGAGTGAGAATTCCTGTCATGGAAGCCGCATTAACGCTTCTCTTTTACTCCATCGGCCGAAGCATGGAATGCCCTTCGGCAATTTGATTTGGCCTTCTTTCACCGAGAATTCAAACAGCTTATCAGCTTTAGTGACGTCAAAGTCGTATGTGCCTTTGGTCTGCTTGATCCAGCGCTGATTCATGGTCAACGGTTCCTTCCCCCACATGATCTCGGCGGCAGCCACTTCCTGATCATCGTCAGAGTCCTCCATTTGATCGGCCTTCTCCGGAACCGGTTGTAGATATCGGCTACGTCATGCTTTGTTTGGTGAACCCGGCATCTTTCTTAAAACCGTAGGCTCGGTTGCTCATCAATGACATCTTTTGGGACGGTTTACCCGGGTTATCGAACTCCATACCAAACGACTTTTCTCGTACGGCGGCGGCATCCCGAGCAACGGCCATGTCGGCCAACCGATCATCCGGCGATTCGGCGAAAAACACATGCCTTTGATTTCCCCGAACCTCCCGAGGAACTCCAAGGGCGTCTCGCCGTGTCTCCCGCTTCGAGTGGCGAGGTCAATGAGCTTCTTTTCCGCGCTACCACTGAAGTAATGGGCGTGGAATTTTCGCTCCAGCTCCCTCCATGTGCCAACTGATTGGGGAGGCAAAGATGAGAACCACTGGAATGCCGGGCCCGTCAGTGACATGGGGAAGTACCTGACCCTGAACGCCTCTTCAGATGAGGCCTCTCCAATCTGCATCAGATAGCGAGCAATGTGCTCCACCGTGCTCATGTCATCCTGTCCGGAAAACTTTGTAAATTCCGTCAGAGGTTTTACTCTTGGCGGTAGGATCACATTGTAATACCATTCCGGGAACGGAGGCGTGTAGGTAGGTCCCTGCATTTTAGGTTTGAGGCCGAATTGATTCTGCATCAAGTCGGCCATCTTCTAAACCGGGATATCGTCCTCCCGTACGCCCGTAGCCGGGCCGTAGCTCGGATTAGGGAGAGCATCGATGGCACCATAGTTCATCACTTCGTGGTAGCCTCCACCGTACAAATTCTTCTGCGATGCTGTTGCTAGCCGGGGCAATCCCGTAGGCGGAAGCAAGTGGAACTCCAGACGAGCCAAATGCCAACTCCCCATACGTGGGCTGATATGGGTTCGGCTGTTGCATAGGTTGGCTCCGTGCCGCCCCGTGGAGGTGGCCGGATCGGCGTCCTCCTGCGGCTCCGCGGAGAGGGGGTTGAACTGGTCGACCTCCAGCGCCTTGTGGAGGAGGCTGGACGGCTTGGCTTCCAACGCTCTGCGGAGGAGGCTGGGCTGGCTGGCTTCGCAATGGCGGCTGAGAACTGGACTCTCCAATCTCCACGGTGCCTCCCTGAAGGGGTGCTCGATTGAATACTTGCTCCATGCCCGGGCCGAAAACAGCCACCATCATCTGTTTGAACGCACCCAGGAAAGCTCTATGATGCCTAATTAGCACGTCATCCGCGGCATCTCGAAACGCTTGCATGCATTCCTCCCTCTCATGCAGAGTTGTAGCGTCACTCTCTCCTGGCAACAGAACCCTGGGCATATCATTTTTGAGGTATGGGATGCCACTCCTGTTCTTTTTAAACGACAGTAAGCATTTCTGTTGGAACTGATCCGTAGCGTCCTTCAGCTGTTGCAATTGTTCCGGAGAGAGATCCTCGATGTCGACATCCATAATGTCACTGATGTCAGGCATCTTGATTTTCGGCTATTGGTCCCACCGGGCGTGCCAAAAAGTGTGTTGACGTAAAATCTGCACCTCACGCCAAGCACACAGCAAGACGAACAAGCTAGCTTCACACGCGCAAAGATTCCAAGACGTGCCAGTCAATTTTTCCCCGAAAATTAACAAAAGATAAAGTAGTTAAATTCCAAAGATTGGAACTTGCAGGGTGGTACCAGATGTTCCATATTTACGGCTAGAAAGCCAAGTGAGATGACATATAGCTATAAAGAGCTATCCGCAAAGAAACTAGAAACCATTCGGGAGCTTTAAAGTCCAAAAAAGTAACATAGCCGAATAGATGATGTAAGCATGATGATAGATCGGTCTTTATTTGGATAAAGATGCACGTGTGCAAGGCCATGACCGATCCTCGCGGTAAATAACGTCAAACAATAAATGAAGTAAAAGCATGATCATAAATATGTAATAAACAAGCATGCATAGGTCCAAAGCACTAGTCTACCGCGTGTCTAGGTACTTTTAAAACCCGTCAGGCATGATACCAAACAAATCCATCCACCGCATGATACAACTTGTTTGAAATCATACCACCATCCACAAATAGATCTATCCACCGCATGATACAATCTAAATATGGAAAGCTAAAAGCATGCAATATTTAAAGCATAACTTATGAACACGTTTTACTCATGAAAGCATAACCGAATACGGTCCGAACAACGAGAATCGGGGTCCGTGAAGAAGGAACGAACATTACCAAACAAGATAAACCTATCGGATTGGATAGAAATCTAATCCACCGGATGACTAGCTCCAAAACAACCTAAAAACTTGCATCCGCCGCGTGATACCCAGTTCTTTCAAGATTTATACAAGATTTGGTAAGCTTGAACCCGCAACACGTGACAACCTAGATCGATTCGGTTTCGGCTATCAGGGAGCATGTGATCCACGTGCTATTTTAGCCAAGGGTACGAACTCAATTCGCATAAGGATCATCAAAAAGATAAAGCCGATCCAAACCAATCTAGATTGGGCAAAGAAGTGTTACATGAATTTAAACATAAAGTAAAAACTCAAAGCAACACGGGGTAACTTAATGAATCTATTGAATCTTGCCAAAATTCAATAGAGCCGATAACTAGCTTCAAGCTAGATCTTAGCCTACCGCATGGCTCATGACCTAACAAGAAACCCTCTTGAACCAAGCTTGAATCTACCGCATGACACTAAGCATGGTAACAAGACTACTTGCATCGGATCTAAATCCACCGCATGATACTAGACATGATACAAGGTTGCCGGTACTCACGGAGGTCGACGGATCAATGAACCCTCTCGAAGAACTCGACGACACGACAAAGGACTCAAAGGTTTGGCGTAAAGCCGGTTTGTATTGAGAATGTTTTCGAATGTCTATTACATACATTCGGGGTCCATATTTATACCTCGTTAAGCATGACCTCGAATGGATTCGATACCTAATTTATATCTAAGTGCGATTGCTTATCCATCCATTCGTCCCTTCCGCTCGGGCCACGTCACCACGCAATCCTCGCAAAATCGGCGCAACGGTTTCCTTGCCGAACAAAAACGAATTGCCGACCTCGGACTCTTCTCGCCGAATTCATCCGAAGAAAAAACCTTCCTTCGTCGGACGGTCTCTTCACCGCGTTGGACACACGAGTCGGACTCCTTACCAAATTTTGGTGTTAACGACTACTAGGGCCCAAAATGAGTTTGGGTGATCTATGGTGAAGATTAGATGTGACAATGGATCGGAATTCCGCAACACAAGAGTGGAAGAGTATTGTGATGGTGAAGGGATAAGGCATGAATTCTCTTCAACCTATACACCGCAACAAAATGGTGTGGTAGGGAGAAAGAACAATACACTCATCACTCTTGCAAGAGCTATGTTGGATGACTATGGGGTTTCACAAAGGTTTTGGGCGGAAGCTATCAACACGACATGTCATGCTTCAAATAGAGTGTATCTCCACCGACTATTGATGAAGACACCATATGAGCTACTCATTGGGAGAAAGCCCAACATCTCCTACTTTCGGGTGTTTGGTTGTAAGTGTTTCATATTCAAGAAGAGGAAGCATCTAGGGAAGTTTGAGAGTATAGTAGATGAGGACATGCACATTTGGTTATGCATCTAACTCCAAGGCATATAGAGTATTCAATAACTCTACATGAGTGATTGAAGAAACATGTGACATGGAGTTTGATGAATCTAATGGCTCCTAAGGAGATGGTTTTTGTTGTGATGATGTAGGAAAAGAACCTCTTCAAGAAGCAATGAAGAAGATGGCTATTGGTGACATCAAGCCAAAGGAGGATGATTATTCTCACTCCATTCATGAAGATTCCTCCTCCGATGATGATGACAATGATGATCAACCAAGGCGTGCAACATCATCTACCACAAGACAAGATAGTCCATCTTCCTTGCAAGAACCACCTCCTATATCACAAGACACTAAAGATGAAGTAGAGGAAACGGAGGAAGTTCAATCTCAAGATGATCCCACCTCTACAACATTTGGAAGGCGTACAAGGACTTCAACAAACCATCTAATTGATCTTGTATTGCATGATCCCAAAGGGGGTACAAAGACTCGCGACAAGCAATATTAATCATTTTGCAAACATCATGCTTTTGTATCTTTTGTAGAACCCACAACTACGAGATGAAGCTCTTGGGGAACCGGATTGGATCTTGGCTATGCAAGATGAGCTCAACAACTTCACAAGAAATGAAGTGTGGGAGTTGGTAGAGCACCCCAAGAACAAGAATGTGATTGGCACTAAGTGGGTCTCTTTGGAACAAGCAAGATGAACATGACATTGTGGTGAAGAACAAGGCAAGACTTGTTGCCAAAGGGTACTCTCAAGTAGGAGGCTTAGACTATGGAGAGACCTTCGCTCACGGTGGCACGTCTTGAAGCTATTTGTATCCTCCTTGCATATGCATCTAGTCATAAAATGAAGTTATTCCAAATGGATGTTAAGAGTGCTTTCTTGAATGGCTTCATCAATGAAGAAGTCTATGTGGAGCAACCTCCCGGTTTTGAAGATGCTACATATCCTAACCATGTCTATATGTTGCACAAGGATTTTTATGGATTGAAGCAAGCTTCTAGGGCATGGTATGAGAGGCGGCGAGATTTTCTTATTGGAGTGGGATTCAAGATTGGTAGAGTGGACAACACGCTATTCACAAAGATAATCAACAATGAGCTTTTCATTTGTCAAATTTATGTTCATGATATTATATTTGTCTCTACTAACCTCAAAGTGTGCAAGGACTTTAGTGATCTCATGACTAGGGAATTCCGGATGTCTATCATTAGGGAGCTCAACTTCTTCCTTGCGTTTCAAATCAAGCAATTGAAGGAAGGGACTTTCATTCATCAAGAGAAGTATACTAATGATATTCTCAAGAAGTTCAAGATGGATGATTGTAAGTCGATCTAGACTCTCTTGCCTACCAATGGACATCTCGACCTAGATGAGGGAGGTAAATCGGTTGACCAAAAGCTTTACCGCTATATGATCGGTTCTCTTCTTATCTTACCGCATCTAGGCCCGATATCATGTTTAGTGTTTGTATGTGTGCTCGGTTTCAAACTAACCCTAAAGAATCGCACCTTAGTGCTTTGAAAAGGATCCTTAGATATTTAAAATACACACCTATCATTGGCTTGTGGTACCCCCATGGAGCTTGTTTTGAGCTCTTGTGTTATTTGGATTCGGACTTTGCCGGATGTCGAGTAGGCCGTAAGAGTACTTCGGGTGGGTGCCATTTGCTAGGTCTCTCTTTGGTTGCTTGGTACTCTAAGAAGCAAAACTCCGTGGCCTTATCCGCCGTGGAGGCGTAATACATTTCCGCGGGGGCTTGTTGTGCTCAAATCCTCTATATGAAGCAAAGCCTCTTGGAGTATGGTGTGGTTCTAGATAGGGTTCCTCTCCTTTGTGACAATGAAAGTGCCATAAAAATTGCTAGCGAGGACCATGTGTGGTGCGAGGACCGGTGGATGATCACTTCCTGGTGTGATGAGTGATTGACAACATTGTGTGGACTGATTCTTGGCTAAGTATTGCGGGTGTAGGTTGTGGCTTGACTTGTGTTGGTGCGGGTGAAGAACAAGCGCGAAAGGTCGTTACGGTGAGGCCTCCGGTTGTGAAGAAGACAAGTAGGCTTCGTTCGAGGGACCCGGTGGCCGGTGGAGTCAAGTGCGGGCTGCATCGTGGCAAGAACGGCAATAAGAAGTCATGGACGGTTTCTTGGTTGAGCCACAAAACCCGGGTCGAGCCGGGACTACGTGGGAGCCAAGTCATGAGTAGCGATTGGCGGAGGCTACACCGAGTTCGCGGGGTTTCCAATGGTTCACCGAGAAAACTACTAGGTTCCTTGGTTGATCCACAAAGCCAAGACCGAAGAACTTACGACCGAGGTGCGGTAGCATCGGACCATTCGACCGGTGGGTCGGCGCGTACGACCGATGAGGAGCACCGGTCGGCCGGTGTGCGACGACGTAGTCCGGAGACTTCGAAGCGGAGGACACGCGCCGGGGATCGAAGGCTTGCGTCGAGGCTAAGCAAGTTTGCGGTTCTTGGGCATCCGTCCGATGGAGCAATGACAAAGACTTGGATTTGCCATCGAGGGGCATGTATCCCTAGTTAGCTAGTAAGGGTATTTTAGACTTTCGGTTGCCTCCATATAACCCAAGAGGTGAGAGGATGGCGGCCAACTCTTAGAACCCTAGCTCATTTGGTTTTCCTATTTTCCCTTCCTATTTTCCTTAGGATTTATATAGGACTAACTTGAGAGCTTCACGGTGGGATATTATGAGAGGGATGGATGACCGGCGGTAAGCTATACCTTGTATGAACCTCTTTGTGATGTATAGATGATTCGGCGTGGTTCCTCAAGGCTTGGATGTGTTATTCCCGTTCATTCTTTTTGGTGATTTTCGGAGCATTTTCTTGGCGATTTTCTTGGAGACATTTTGAGGCCGTTTTCTTGGGGATTTGTTAAGGGATTTTTTCATGAAGCCTTTGTGGTTTTTTTCTCTTTGATCCCCCTCCAAAATCCGTGAGAGAAGGGGCTCGATTTTGGGTTTTTCGTTGTCCTAGGGTTTGGTGTGTTCTTGTACGAAATCCTTCGATTCCTCTTGATTCAACAAGTTTTGGTGGACCATGACTTGTCTATGGAGTGCCCATGAGGTGTTCCTACTATCCCCAATGTCTTGTTCGGATCCGTGGAGCGAATCGGGAGATCGGGAGTTGGATTTGGAGGAGTTGACCGGCGGGTTACGGGTCATCCCGAGCTGCCCGGAGTTACACCGGTCGTCCGGTGCTCTTGACCGGTCCGACCGGTGTGAGCCCTTTGTTGGATTTGCATCGGGTGAGTTGCTTAATCCGTGCGACTTTGGGTTGTGTTGGTGTTGATCGGTTCTTGGCGAGTTTTGGAGGTGTTTTAGTTGGCTTTGTGCGAGTTCTTCCGTTCATCTTGTGTTTTGGGGGTGTTTTCATTCCGGGGCCTAGAGAAGTCACCGAGGCTCTCTGGAACATTTGTTGTGCGGGCGATGTAGCCACCGGCTCGACCGGTTCGTCCACCGGTCGGCCGGTGTCCCCGGTCCCCGGCCGGTGCGAGCCGGTTGTCGGCCGGTGTAGCATAGGCGGCAAGCCGTGCAAGTTTTCGGCTTGTGCATGTTGGTGAGTTTTGGCTCGGAAGGTTGTTTGTTGGTTCCTATGATCGGTTTCACTCCGGTGGCTACGCGGTCTTGACCAACTTGGGTAGTTGAGTCGGAGACGTGTGTTGGAAGCCTTGTTCATCTTGTTGGAGCCTCTATCTCCTTCAAGAAGAATTTTTATCGGCTCCCATTCACTCCCACCCTTCTCTAGTTCGCCGTATCGGTCCTTCACTAACAACCCGGTTCAACACTCGCGCACCAAGCACATTGATATCTATCATCACTTCTTGCGAGACCATGTGGTTAAAGGGGACATTTTCCTTTGTGGTGTCGCTCAGGAGCATTTGGCGGATATATTCACCAAGCCTCTTGATGAAAACACCTTTTGTAGGCTTCGAGTGAATTAAATGTGCTTGATGCGTCCAACATCATGTAATGATTGTCATATAGTCTGCATTTGCATATGTACATGTTTAGGGGCTTGTCTAACCTTGATGAGATAGCGGTGAGTATGGGTCTTGCTTGAGCCGGTGGTTCTCTTGTTTCGCTCAAGGCATGTTAGAAGGCTCACCATGAATAAACTTATCAAGGATTCAAACTTGGCAAGATAGTTTATCTTTTTGCTTTGCTCTCTTGCTTGTGATGTAGGTTGCACTCATGTTTAATTTCATGCATTTGTTCTTGCATAGCATTGTGTGAGAAAAGTCACAAAGGAAACTCACACAATGAGAAAGTTTCTTAGCATTCAATGCAAATCAACAACTTTTAAGGTGTTGTCGGATGGTGAGATCTAGACGGCCCACGGGGGTGTTAATCCTGTGGTTTAGTTGTTCGGCGGGGGAGATCGGAAGCTAAGAACGTGATGGTTATCTTTGGTGTAGCATACGGAAATTACGACGAGACACAAGGACAAGGCGATTTTATACTTGGTTCGGGCATCAGGAGAGTAAAACCCTACATCTAGTTCTTCGGTTTGCATTGCTTTGATCTCGGGTGGGATTACGGGGTCGTGGTGTCGATGCTCTGCTTTGCCCAAGAGGGCACCCTTGCACGCTTTATATTGGGAGATGGACAAGGTCGGTGGATCGGAGTCCGGGTCGCTTACAACGAGGAAACCTATCTCTAGTCGGTTACAATATGGAAGGCTCATCCGAGCGGCCTTAATTCATCTAGACGACCTTGTCTTGCACGCCAAGTTGTCTTCACATCTTTGGGCCCACATGTCGGGTCGGGCGGGCCCTGCGATGGGTCGAGTTGGGTCTTCGGTAGGCCGGACCCACTTGTCGGGGACGGTCGTGAGCCTAGTCGGTGGGGACCCGGGGTACCTATGTCTCACGGGTGTCATGAGACAAATGATTGTGCTTAATGCCCTCTTGAGTTAAGTCCTAACGAGCTTAAGGTGTCTATCTCTAAGTTCAAAGGCAATTAAGTAATTAACTCATACATTCCGTTTTTGGAGTTGCCTCCTCTCCTTTGGCTCTTAATTTGCCTACTATATCTATGATTTATCCCTTTGTATGGAGATGTTTGTGTATCTATAAGTATTTTACAAAGGAGTGCTTGAGGGGTGAGGTTGTCACTCGGAATTGATCCAAGAATGTGTTTGTGTTGGCTTGTGTGTGACATTTGTTGGATAAAAAATGAGATCTAGTATAGCAAATCGAAATTATAATCGTCGGATGAACCATCGCCCGGTAGGTTCGGTGTCGGTTCATCCGGTGAAGGGGTACGTGCACTCGGTTTGTCTCTCGTTAGAAATTTTCCTACCGTCGGATGTTTCTATCCGGCGGTTCATTCGGTCTTGAAGGAAAATCACCACTTTCACGGACCCTTGCCCACCTCTTTCCGAAGCATCTAAATATCGGGCCATCGATTCATCGGTGCTTTGATTCACCGCGGAGCGGGAACCATTCCGACGGTTCGGCCGAGCGATCACGATTTTGCACCGCCGGTTCATCCGACGCTACACCGACACGTGGGTCTGTCCGTCATAATGGTTCGGCGCGGCTTCGTTCTCTTTTGAACCCCTAATCACTCGCGCCGCCGTACCCGTCCATGCGTCGCCGTCCCCTTCGCCTCCCGGCCACTTTTCGCGCACGTGCGCCCTCCCGGCCTTCCCCGCCGCCCTATATTGCTCGTCGCCGGTCCTTCGGTGCTGCTCATCCACACGGTCTTCTCCGCGCGCCGCCGCCCTACCCTAGGCTAGGGTTTGGCCCGCCCATCGATTTCGGCCAAGCGCGCCACGGCGGCTCACCGGCGTTCACCGGGGGGTGTGCAAGGACCGTCTCGACCACCACAACCGCTCCTCGTGCCTCATCGTGTGCCGTGGTGAGCCCCTCCTCAAATCCCTCCTCCATAATCCTGTTTCGGTCGATATGAGGGTATTTTTGTGAATTGCTTTGAAGAATTAATCTCTAATTATGAGTATGCTTCCCCTGAAGTCATCCTTTTGGTCATAGTCATTGGTTTAAGTGCTCAATTTCATATAGTAATTGCTATACTCCCCCGATTTTGATCACCATGGTTACGGTGATAAGCATTCTTGTTCCTTGTTGTTATAAACGGTGTCATGCCATTAGTATATCCACACACACACACATCTTGACCACCTAAGGACCTCCTAGACTTCATATCCTTATCTTGTGGCAAATGCTCATCCATTAGTTGTTGACACTTAGGCTCATATCCTTTCATTTGCTATGCTTAAGGACCTCTTACCCCTAGCTACATATCATGTTTATTCGTATCTTGCCATTCTATAATCTTCTACCGTTTCTTTGATAGATGGTAGGCGACAAGAGGAAGGGTAAGGCGGCGGTGGCCGAATAAGAAGAAGACCCGTCGGGGAGAAGGAGTGGGAGAGAGTTCTTTCGGTGCCGGATAATCGGGGTCGGTCACGGAGGGGCATTAGGATTTGATAGAGTGCTCAAAGGCGGGGGAGCACCCCGCAGTGAGCGAGCGGCGGCCACAACGGCGGTTACGACGTTTAGGCCGAAGTTAGCGACCCGGCAGCCGACAGAGACACCTCATTCACTTGCCGGGTCCGGTCTTGGGACTCGTGGCACACGGCCACGGCCGAGCTGCGAGACGGAGAGAGAGAGCCGCCGTTGAGGAGATAGTCAAGCGTGAGCAACGGGCTCACGAGCCTTGGGTTCCCCGAGAGGTCCACGGGCGAGAGGCTTACGGTGTTTACTTCCGTGAGTTGCGGAACTTGCCACGGACGAAGATTCGGCGGTTGAGGAGTGTGCTAGAGAATTAGTGGTTTCCTCATGGGAGTGAGGATTGTGAGCCCGAGGTTTTGGACTATCCTGCGGGAGAGCTTCTATGCTTCCGACGTTCACAAGGGTTCACGGCTTAGTCGGCCTTTGGATGCTTCGGTTCACAACCCTCGGAGCGACAACGGCGGTGGGAGCCCATCCTTCCTTTCTTTGACTACCTTCGGGGCACAGGTAGACTTGGTGAGCGGGGAGATCTTGGTACGTCCACGACTAGGTTCGGGTGTTCTACGCTACGGTGTACGTTGAGGCCGACCGAGTTTGTCACTCCGCTTCATGTTCATGGGTCGGTAGCGGTGGCTCACCAAAGAGGGGATAGCGAGTTACTTGGGGTAGACCTTCACGATGACTCGACCCACTACCTTGCCTACCACGACGTCGAGGATCCTCGTTGTGCTCACTCTCCGGTGCTACCCTCGGATGACGAGATCGGTTTCTTGTTCCTCCGGTCGTTCCTCCCCGGTACTCCTATGACTCCCGGGCTTGTTTGACTTGTGAGGCGTACGTTGTTCACTACGCGCTCCGGAGGTTCGTTCTGCGGGATGGGGAACACCGAAGTGCCCCTTTGACATAGTGGATATATTGATCGGTGAGGTTGAGGACGCTATTATGGATGGCATAGGGATGACACGACGAGCGGCCGTTTGCACACCTGGATCAGCGGATGTTGTCCCGTCTTGAGGCTCAACGGTATGTGGGGATGCTAAAGAAGTCGAAGTTCATCTTCCCGACCCACCGGCCTCCGATGCCCGGTGACGGGAGGCGTGGACCGAGAGGTACGAGGAGAGTCAAGGGCACTATCTAGGCACAAGCGGCGGCTAAGGCCGTGATGGATGAGGCGACCCCGACGGGACACTACCCTTGCGGCGGCGAGAGGCACCTATCCCTCGGTACTTTGCGATAGACGACGAGTGCTCTAGCGACGACGACGACTTCGTACACCGCTCCCGAGCCCATGTTCGAGGTTCGCCGTGCTCACAACGACGAGGCCGGAGGTTCTTCCTTGCCCGATCGAGAGAGAGGCCGAGTCACCAATTCCTCCATAGATCACTAGTGCTCGGGTGACCCGGCGGACCGGCTCCGAGCCTTGATCCGGACTTTAGCGACGCACAAACTCAAGCCACTCTCCGGTTCTAGCGGTAGATGTAGGCACGGTTCCGGCGGCACCGGGGAGGCTCGGCGGGTGATCCTTGAGGGGATTCGCCGGCGGCGGGGAGGCATAGAGGGAGCGGCGGCGGCGGCCCTCGGATGTTGACTACTCGGATGTTCACCTTCATGTCTGGTTGCCTCGGTCAACTCGGCTTCCTACCACTCGGCGGCACCGGGGCGACCCGAGCTACACCTCTACGAGCTGCTCGTGGGTTCGTGAAAATCCCTCTTGCGTCCTTTCCTCGGTCACCGGTACTTCATACAAGGATGTTCACGGTACCACGGACGACGACACCCCGGTCGGTGGCAGCTACCACCTTCCTTGAGCGACTTCGGATGGCCACTCCAACGTTGTCACGGTTGCCGTCTCCACTCACCACGGGACCACTCGTGTTTGAGAAGCCGGCCCGCACTTCGCTACCCATTCCGCGGATGACTTCTCCTCTTCGAGTTTCACTACACCGCACACACGGGGTTTGGGTCGAGGAGGATCACTACCTTCGAGTTGTCACTGAGCAGATCTCTTCAGTGATCGCCTACGACCCAGAGCTTCTAGGTCCCGAGGCCACTCAGGCTCCTTCTTCAGGCACAGGGACGAGTACAGCTCCACCTCCTCCACCTCCGAATTCCTCTTCTCCGGCTTGGTCGGTGCGGCGACGACTCGACGAGGATGACACTTCTAGTTCCTCCGTTCGGCCTTCGAAGGCCGCCTCTACCTCGCCGTCGGATCCCTCCTCTCCACTTCAGCAAGATTAGATTCCTTTTTGGTGCTCGTTGCCAAATGGGGAGATAGATAGGGGGAGTAGAGATAGGGGGAGTTAAGGGAGAGTGCGGGGAGTTGAGTTTTTGTTGCCTCACTCGCTTTTGTGGAGTTTCATGATGAGACATGTATTTGGATCTTGTGTATGTTGTTGGTTTACATGTCTAATCATGATTGTGGTGCTTGTTTATCTTAATGCATTTGTGTTCTCGCTTATATTTTGTTTCATGCATTAGAAGTAGAGTTTATATGCTTTTAAATTCAAACTTTCGTATATCTCTACTCGTGTTGTCATCTATCACCAAAAAGGGGGAGATTGTAACAATCTAGGCCATTTCACACTTTTGGTAAGGGTGTGTTTCGGTGATAAATGACAACAATATGCTTGTGACTAACCTTTTTTTAGCGGATTATATATTGGGTTATTGTCATGAGTATCGAATGAAAAGAGACCTCTCAATTTGAATTTATGGACGATCAATGGAACAATACTACAAGGCTAAGGACTTTGATGGTTCCAAATGTCACAAGGTGATGAAGGACACTTGGATTGCTAGTTTGTAGTGTTTGACCGTACTATTAAGAGGGGTTCATGCACTAGTAGCTTGACCATGCACCAAAAGCCATGAAAATATGCACACTCAAATTGTTAACACCAAAATTTGGTAAGGAATCGACTTGTGGGCCCAACTCGGTAAGGAGTCCGTCTGGCGGAAGGAAGGTTACCTCAGATGCATTCGGCAGAAAGATCCGCGGTCGGCTATCTGCTTTCGTTCGGCAAAAGAACAGTTGAGCTGATTTCGCGGGATTGTATGGTGACGTGGCTCAAGCAGGAAGGATGAATGGATGGATAAGCGCTCAAGCTTAGAGATAAATTAGGTATCGAATCCATTCGAGGTTGTGCTTGGCAGGGTATAAATATGAGCCCTGGTTGTATGTAAAAGAGACACAATCATTCTCAATACAAACCGGCCTTACGCCAAACCCTAGAGTCCATTTGTCGTGTCGTCGAGTTCTTCGAGAGGGTTCATCGATCCGTCGACTTCGTGAGTATCGGCAAACTTGTATCACGTCTAGTATCATGTGGTGGATTTAGATTTGATGCAAGTAGTCTTGTTACCATGCTTAGTGTCATGCGGTAGATTCAAGCTTGGTTCAAGAAGGTTTCTTGTTAGGTCATGAGCCATGCGATAGGCTAAGATACGGCTTGAAGCTAGTTATCGGCTCTATTGGATTTTGGCAAGATTCAATAGATTCATTAAGTTACCCCGTGTTGCTTTGAGTTTTTGCTTTACGTTTAAATTCATGTAACACCTCTTTGCCCAATATAGATGGGTTTGGATCGGCTTTTTACCTTTTGGTGATCCTTATGCGAGTCAAGTTCGTGCTTTGGGTTAATTCAACACGTGGATCACGTGCTCTTCGGATAGCCGAAACCGAATCGATCTAGGTTGCTACGTGTTGCGGGTTCAAACTTGCCAACGTTTGTATAAATCGTGAAAGAACCGAGTATCACGCGGTAGATGCGAGGTTTTTGGGTTGCTTTGGAGCTAGTCATCCGGTGGATTAGATTTCAAATCAATCGATAGATTTATTTCACTTGGTAATGTTCGTTCCTTCTTCATGGACCCTGAATCGGTACATTCGTTCGGCCGTATTCGGTTATGTTTCTCACGAGTAGAACACGTGCGTAATTCATGCTTTAAGTAATGTATGCTTTTAGCTTTCCATATTTAGATTGTATCATGCGGTGGATAGATCTATTTGTGGAAAGTGGTGCGATCCCCATGCAAGTTGTATCAAGCGGTGGATAGATTTGTTTGGCATCGTACACGACGGATTTTAAAGCACCTAGACATGCGGTAGACTAGTGCTTTGGATATATGCATGCTTGTACATTACATGTTTATGTTCGTGCTTTACTTCATTTATTTATTTAATGTTGGTCACCATGGGGATCGGTCGCGATCTTACGCACGTGCATCTTTGCCCAAACAAAGACCGATCGTCGTCATGCTTACGTCATCCATTCGGTTGTGTTACCTTTTCCTTCTTTAAGCTCCCGAATGGTGTCAATTTGCTTGCCAGATAGCTTTCTATAGCTATATGTCGTCTTACTTGGCTTCGTGGCCGTAAATATGGAACTGTCTGGTACCACCCGGCAAGTTCCAAGCTTTGGTATCTAACTACTTTCTCCTTTTGTTAATTTTCAGGGAAAATTGACTGGCACGTCTCGTGATTCTTTGCGCGTGTGAAGCTAGCTTATTCGTCTTGCTGTGTGTTTGGCGCAAGGTGCACATTTTGCGTCAACACACTTTTTGGCACGCTCGGTGGGACCACAGCCGAAAAAACAAAATGCCTGAGATCGCAGATGTCATGGATGTCAACATTGAAGATCTCTCCCCTGAACAGCGGCAGCAGCTCCAAGACGCCGTAGATCAATTCCAGCAGAAGTGCATGCTATCCTTCAAGAAGAACGGGAGTGGCGTCCCGTGCACCGAAAAACGAGATGCCCGGGGTATTGTTGCGGGGGAGAGTGACGCCACGACCCGGCGGGGAGAAGGAGGAATGCATACGGGCGTTCGGGATGCCGCGGACCACATCTTGAGCGAGGCACCACAAAGCTTTCCTTGGTGCGTTCAAACGGATGATGGTAGGCGTCTACGGTCCAAGCATGGAGCGGGCGTTCGGCAAGGCACCCATCCAAGGGGGCACGCGTGGAGTTGGGCGAATCCGGTTCTCGGCCGCCAATGCGGTGCCGGCCGGCCCGGCCTCCTCCTCAAAGCGGCCCCCGGGAGTCAAGCTTTCGAGCCTCCTCCACATGGTGCGGGGGGTCGGCCATCTCGGCCCCCGCCGCGGGCGGCGGGAGGACGACCGGTTCGGCCACCGCCACGGGGCGGCACGGGTCAACCTGTGCAACAGCCGAACCCGTACCAACCCACGTACGGGGACTTGGCATTCGGCTCGCACGGGGACCCGCTTGCTTCCGGCCACGGGATTGCTCCGGCGAGCAGCGGCTACGGAGAGGAATCTCTACGGCGGAGGCTACCACGAGGTGGGGAACTACGGTGCCATAGACGCCTTCCCGCATCCGGGTTATGCACCGAGTTGCGGGCGCACGGGGGGACGACGCCCGGCGCGAGAAGATGGCCGAGTTGATGCGAGAATCGGTTCGGCCTCAAACCAAAAATGCGGGGACCGACCTACAAGCCGCCGTTCCCGGAGTGGTACTTCAACGTGCTCCATCCACCAAGGGTAAAACCTCCAACGAGAATTCACAAAGTTCTCCCGGGCGAGGACGACACCGGCACGGGGAAGCACATTGCTCGCTACCCGATGCGGCTTTGAGAGTGCTCGGGGTCGAAGAAGCGTTCGAGTCGAGATACTTCCCCGCGTCACCGGCGGGCCGGCGTTCCGGTAAATCGGTTAGCACATGGAAGGAGCCGGAAAGAAAGTTCCACGCCCACTATTTCAGCTGCAGCTCAGAGAAGAAGCTCATCGACCTCGCTACTCTAAAGCAGAGGCACAGTGAGACGCCCTTGGAATTTCTCAGGAGGTTCAGGGAAGTTAAGGGCATGTGCTTCTCGCTCAACTTGCCAGATGACCAGTTGGCTGACATGGCCGTCGCCGGGATGCTGCCGGCCGTGCGTGAGAAGCTGTTTGGCATGGAGTTCGACAATGCGGGGCGAGGTTGTCCCAAAAGCTATCGTTGATGAGCAACCAAGCGTACGGCTTCAAGAAGGATGCCGAGGTTCGGCAAACGGCGCGTCGTGGGCGACATTTACAACCAGTTCCTGGACAAGGCCGACTGTTGGAGGACTCTGATGATGAACAAGACGTGGCTGCGGCCGAGATCATGTGGGGAAAGGAGCCATTGACTATGAATCAGCGGGTCAAACAGACTAAGGGCACCTACGACTTCGACATCACGAAAGCTGACAAGTTGTTTGAGCTCCTGGTGAAGGAAGGCCGAATCGGGTTGCACCGAAGGGTATTCCATGCTTCGGCCGATGGAGTCAAGGGGTAACGTTACTTGTGGCTTCCACGACGGGGACTCGCACTCCATCAACGGCTGCGGGGTCTTCGGGATGAGGATCCGAGAGAGCCATCCGGAGGGGCACCTCAAATTTGATAACAAGATGAAGGTCGGATGGCCACCCTTTCCCTCGGAACATGGTGGGCTTTTCGGTCAACATGGTGTCGGTCGAGGAGAAGGGCAAGGTCAAGGTCTTGACCTCGGCCCGGGGCTAGGCGAGGAATGGAGCGGTGGACCGGAACGTCAAGTAACTTTGGAGCGGTACATGGTGAAGCCCCACGCGTTCTCAAGAGCCACGTCGAGATCGGGGAATCATCCCGAGCCAAGCCCGGGGTGACCACGTATACTCCTCAACAAGTGGCGGCGCCGAGGTGGAAAAGGAGCGCTACCGGAAGCGAAAGTACGAGGAGGAAAGGCGCAAAGCCAAAGAGGAAGCACACGAAGGGACTCGGAGCAATACACGCGCGAGCGGAGCGCGGCACCGGGGATGTGCGTTCTTCGAGCCTTGTTGGAATGAAGGTTTGAAGCGCCCACGGCGAGGAGCGCACGAGTGCGGTGACGGGTATTTTGAGTACGGGCAGGAGAGCGCAATCGCCGATCCGTCCATGAAAGAATTGGAAGGATGCATCCTAGCGAGGATCGGCGCCAAAAAATTGAAATCATTGATCATCCCGGAAAAAGGCGGTGCCGATTTAAGGTGGGGTGATCAAGAAGAAGACGAGGACGCATACATGCGGCGAGAGGGGCAATGGTGCCCGCCTGGCCTGAGGAAAAGTCAGAAGAGACGGGTCCAACGCTTGAGGAACCGCGAATTAAGGCGGGGTGGGGATCCAGACAAGGCAGGTGTGGCGTCCAAAGGATCAACCTGAAGGGTCAAAGCGTTCGGCTCCAACATGCATGGTATATTTTCTGCCGAATGAATTCATGGCTCCTGCTAATCAGGTTGTGCAGGAAGAGGCGTCCCTGGATGATGAGCAGGTTGAGGGGCTAATGGCGCAGCTGGTATTAGCCAAGCAAGCCGTCTTCGACAAACCGGCCAAAAATCGACACATGAGGCCGCTGTACTTAAAGGGGTATGTCAATGGCAAGCCATTGACCAAGATGTTTGTCGACGGTGGGGCGGCGGTCAACGTTATGCCGTACACCACCTTCAGGAAGCTTGGCATGGGCCCTAGCGATCTGACGCCTACAAGCATAATACTGAATGATTTCGCTGGGAATCCTTCAGATACCAAGGGATGCGCTCACGTGGATCTGATGATCGGGTCCAAGACGCTGCTCACGACCTTCTTTGTCATCGAAGGTAAAGGAGCCTACAGCCTACTGCTTGGGCGGGACCCGGATACATGCCAATTGCTTGCGTCCCATCCACCATGCATCAACGGCTCATCCAATGGGTGGATAATGATATTGAGGTGATCCAAGCGAGATGACTCCGTGAGCGTTGCAAACATGGGTTTCGGGAGTATCGAGGCATTGATTGTTTCTCGGGGAAAGGGCGGGGAGAAGGTCTGTCGAACTGTCGGCGGCGATCAACGGCCGATTCAAGCGGTCGGCTCTTATAGCAATTTTTAATGGAGAACCCCGTCGATGGTACCGATGGCAAGTTGGGGTGAAGATTCATGTCGGGCGATAAATTAGAAGAAGTTGACATTGGAAACGGTGACAAGCCAAGGCCGACGTTCACCGGCGCAAACTTGCAATCGGACTTCGAGGAGGGATTAATCAAGCTACTCAAGGAATATAGGATTGCTTCGCACAGGGATTATTCGGAGATGCACGGACTTGGATCGTTCCATCGTTGAGCATAGGTTGCCCATCAAATGCGGTTTCAAAGCGTACAAGCAACCACCCCGGAAAATCTACAAGGATGAGGTATTGGCCGATGTGAAGAAAGAAGTTGAAAGATTACTTGATGCAAACTTCGTTCGGCCATGCGGATACGCGGAGTGGATTTCTAACATTGTCCTCTGTTTACAAGAAGAATGGAAAGATGAGGGTCCGCATAGATTTCGGGGACTTGAACGAGCTACTCCGATGGTTGGTTACCCCATGCCTATTGCCGATTTGTTGGTTGACGCGCTCGCCGGCACAAGGTTATCGAGTTTCATGGACGGCAATGCGGGATACAACCAAATTTTCATGGCGAGAGAGGATATATCGAAGACGGCCTTCAGATGCCCTGGTCATATAGGCCTATTTGAATGGATAGTCATGACTTTTGGATTGAAGAATGCCGGTGCAACTTATCAGCGAGCCATGAATTACATCTTTCATGAGTTGATCGGCAAAGTTGTTGAAATTTACATCGATGATGTCGTGATCAAGTCCCTAAGTCATGACACACATTTGGAAGATGTGAAAAGGACCTTGGAGTGCACCCGAAAGCATGGTTTAAAGATGAATCCGAACAAATGCGCTTTTGGGGTATCGAGTGGAGAATTCTTGGGATTTTTGGTCCACGAAGGGGGAATTGAGGTTGGCAAAGATTCGAGAGCTAAAGGCTTGGTGGAGAGCTAGGGGCACCTACGGTTTCATTTATAGGCACGGCAAAACGGATCGTGGCCTCAAGTCGTGGCTCGGATCGTGGCGCATATCCCAAGAAAATCGGAAGGTGGAAAGGTTTCCTTGACCGGTCCGCCAATGGGTCGTTTGGAGTTCTAGGGCCGAGTCGTATTCGGTTGATCGGCTCGGCTAAGGAGAGTCAAAGTGCCATTCGGGTATTGGCATTTCTTTGCCGAATGGGTCGTTCCGCATCACATTTAAGAACGCGCGAGAAGAAAAAGGAAATGAAATTGCAAAGAACAAATATTACACGGACGACCAATTCGATTACACATCAATTGAAGCGTCTAGATGTTCAAGAATTTCGCAATTACACCACGGACGACCGATGTTGCTTGGCGAAAACTTTCCGTCCGCTCTTGGTAATCTTTTTGCGCCTTTGGATAGGGTGGTAAGTTCGCATCGCATTGTTTCACCTTAGCCATAGCCGATATTGCTTCCTCTTGGGTCTTCTCTATCAATCCAGGGAGCTCGGCTATTTTCTTGTCATCGGCCTCTATTTCAGCTGACAGGCTTCTCAGTTCTGCCTCCAAGGCGGCTTTTCTGGCGATTTTCAATTCGCGAGAAGCTTGCAGATTGGCCAATGTATCTTTGTGGCTCTTAGTTTGAGATTGTGCCCCTTTCATGGCTTGTTCGAGACCGGCCCTCTTCTTTTCAACACATGGGCGGGATGACACCTTTCTCAAGGCTTGTCTTATGGGCACGTAATGAATCTCCAGACCAGAGATAGATGCAAGAGAGGCACTGATGTCCTCAGGGAGTTCTTGGCTAATGGGTTCGAGCATTTCTTCAAAGTGATCGAGATCTTTGAACTGATCTCGCACATCCCTTTCCAGCCAGGCAAAAATCTCCTTGAGCCTTTCTAGTACGTCCTCTGACAGAGTTTGAGGTGCTCTTTCCCTTGCCTCGGCAATCGGATTGTTCCCCATTGATGGGCTTGATGATGATGGAGCTGATCCTAAGAAAGCAATATTGCCGAGTCGGGAGTGCTTTGGAAGTAAAAGGCGAGCGGGGTTAAATGCAAATAAGTACCTCATGTCGATTTCTCGAACTGCGGGGCAGCAATTTGTTCGGGGGTAGACAACGGTGAAGAAGGTGTTCCGGGCGGAGGCGAAGCTTCGTGGGAGAAGGCGTTGGTGCGGTTCACCGGCAACTCGAAGTTTACGGGCCGAGGAGAAGATGGGTTCACCTCTGCTGGGGTTGATATCTTTGCTTGACCAGTGGGTGATTGGGCCCTTGGAGGACTTGATGGCTCTGGTTGAATGGGGGAATTCATCTCTGGGGAGTCTGATACTTCTGTCTGAACGGGGGGTGATTGAGTCCCTAATGAAGACGAGATTTCCACTTGGACAGGTAGCTCAACCCTGGGTGGACTTGCTTGTTGAGACACTGGGACGTCCACAAGTTGTTCTTCCATTGTTTCTCCTGCAAATACCAAATTAGGAGTGAATGCCAGTGTTCATCCTCAAGAGAAAGACAAGAAAGGTTATACCGGTGGATGGGGCATTGGCGGGCTCCGGAGCTAAGGATTCTTGAGTTCTAGTACGAAAATACACAAGATGTGGTTTATCGAAACGAGTAATCCTGGGATCAAGAAAGGGAGAAGTTTTACCTCAACAAGGACTTTCTTGATGGTTCTTCTCCTCTTTGCATTTGGAGGAGCAATCAGAGATAAGCCTTGCCTCCTGTCAGCAGCAAGGCTGGATAGAGTTGGGTCTGTTGTTGCATACCTAGCCATCAGCTGGGCCAGGGTTGGTGATCTGAACCCCAATGCTGAGATTGGGCCCACTGCATTGTAAGTAATGACCCTGGCCCGAGGGGCAGGCAGTATGTTCTGTGGGCAAAAGAAATAAAATCAGAATCATGATTGGAAAGGGAAATGTCTGACTTAAGGGTTAATCATATTACCTCCGAAGTTGGCTGGAAGTCAGGCATCAACTCGTGCGGAACAAATGAACGAGGCTCACCGAAGATGTGATCATGGAATTCTTGCCACCGAGGAATTGAAGGTGGGGTGAGCTATTGTTGTGGGAATGAAAGGCCGGGTGCAAACGGAGGAATTTGCATGCATATTGAAAAACTCTGCTAGTTTGAGTGAGTTCCTTAATTTCCTCTCTGGGCTTGAGGAATTCATGCAAGAAAAGTCTTGGGGGCATCTGGCCACATCCTAGTTGCCTAGCCATAATGTTGGGCTGATAATATTCATAAGTGCTGTAGGTCAGCCTTCCTCCACTGAATTCGGCCGGCAGGATGCATGGGCGGATAATGATATTGAAGATCTCCAGGAATTTTCCATCTTGGCGTTCAGTCTCAAAAGAGAACTCACAAGGGAGAGTCAAGTTGTCATTGTCCAAGTAAGGGAGCCAGAGAGGGTTTTGAAAGCCTTTGAAGAAGAGCTCGAAGAGCTGGCTGATATTCTGCTGAATGAGGACAGTTGAAGCAGCTTCTCCATAGGTCTGGCATCCTCTGGTGGCTTGAGGTTCCCCTTCATGATGAGTGGACGAAGGGAAGAACCGGGTGTTCAAGTCAACACCAACAATTTGATGCATGTGCAGTTGCAACCACATTTGAACAAACCACCGGGGACCGTTGACACATGCTATCCTCGGCCGGTGTACATCCGGGTGACGATCGATGAAGCATATGGTACACACTGCCTAGGAGGTATTTTCCAAGAGAGAAGCACTTGCCCTCGACTAGGTATGAAGCCATTGCAATGTGATTCGGGGTAGGCTCATTGGCTTTACCACGGAAGATGAACTCGCATAGCCACATGTTCGAAATGCCCCGTATTCAATTTCACCAAGGGGGCCATCCTTTATGTGCTTCGGGATATAGTTTTTGTATCGATGCCTGGTTTCACCCCTGTTTGTCATGAGGGGCATCTAAAATCCCGGGGGTGAACAGTTCTGTAATGTCAAGGACGGTGATCATATACACATCGGCCGAGTTGGAGACATCGGGCCGTGACCAAAAAGGAAGGCGTTGACGCCGTTTGACCAGAAGTGGCAAGCTGCTATCAAGAGGTCTTCATTCTTGGGGGTCTCGGCCAAAGATAACTCCAGGCACTGAGCAATGCGGAGGGTATCCCAATTCTGGGTCCTGGCACTCTTGTCTGCAAGAACTCTCCGGTACCAATTTTTCCAGCCTGCGATTGGGGGCAAGGGCCAGTTCTTGAAAGCATCCTGCCACTGAGGAGGTGGGGACAGAGCCGCTTTGAAGGGGATCCTTTGAGATTCGGCTGCGATGAAATCTCGAGGATCAGAGTTTCCCACAGGACCAAGGTAGTAGGATCTTGAATTGGCCTCGGTGCAAATCAAAAGCTCGGTGGAAGGCTCCTGAAGGAAAGCGGAAAAGAAATTACAGGTAAAAATTGAAAACCTAAATGCCGAATGAAGCTTATGGAAGGGGAATTTACCCGAGCGACTTTGAAACGACCGGATTTCCGAGAACGGAATCCCGAATCTTAGCACCTCGGTGGTAGTCCCGGGAGGGCTACCACGTGCAATCCCCGTCTCGGCGATTCCAAAAATTCATACGAGAAAGATAAACCGGTAAAGTAGAGTACAACATTTATTTTATTACATTAATCGAGTACATCTCTTCGGCACATGCCGGTACAAGTCCATCGGGACTGAATCAAACATAAATAAAACGTCTAGCGGCGGCTCCATGATAGCGCGGGAAACTCCATATCCGCGGGCGGCTCAAGTGTAGGAAGAGCTCTAGTCCACCCAACCGTCGTTGTCGAAGTCGTAGTCCGGCTCGCGTCGAGTCACCGGGGTCTACCCGATAAGCGGGTAGGTCATGTCGACTTCCCAACAAAGAGGAAAAAGCGGTGTATAATCTACTATGCATGAGATATCCCTAATGCGGCCGTAGAAGGCTTAAGCAAAGCAGCAGTGCAACGTACAAGGTAAGCAGAATATAGCGAGGAGGTCCACACCTCGGGGAAACTTCCGCTTCCGAGGTCCACACCTCAGGGGTCCACACCCCGCTCAAGGAATTCCACACCAAAACACCGGATCTCAACCACGATCCGAACCCAACTCTCATCCGCGATGTGGGGCCCACGAGCTCCTATCCCCACATCTCAACGGCCAAAGCCGGGCTCACACACTCGGGGGGAGAGAAGAAGCACAAGAGAAGTGTGACTAGTCGGGTGAGAGATCGAAAGGCTGTCCATAACCGGTGGACACGGACTATAGCTATAGGTTTAACACTGCGAGAGGTTGTACAACTGTACCCGCCCGAATAGGTCCGGAACCGGCCGTCACCGGTGTTCGACCCTACCATACGGTGAAGCCCAAGTAAGTGGATAGTACCCTCCCTGCATCTCCGAGCACCGGCCCGGCCTCGCGGCGAGCTCATACTACCCGCGAGAGGCCCCTCGAAGGCCGTGGAACCCTTCCCCCGGCCTCGCCGGGGCAAAGTCTACTAAGGAGGGAAAGACCACTCCCGACACGATCACACCGATCCTCCAACGGAGGGGGTGCTATCCACTACAAGTCTCACCCCGCACCCCCGCCCAATACAAGGCGGGCGGTACGTACGAAAATAGTCATTCGAAACAAGGTCATCCGACGATCGGTCCTTAAGGGGCCGAGAGCGAGCACTCAACAACTCCATCCCACACGACACGACCCTCGGGTAAGAGGCCAGATCGCATCTTCCCTCGGCAGCCGTTCACAAGTAACCAAGCGGCTCGCTCTTGCCAAAACACGGCAAGGAGATACACACCCGGAACGCACGCTAGAAACACACCGAGATACCCACATCTCGGTCAAACCCGAGCACCATCCATAATCAAGCAACAAAAGTATGGATAGTTGAGGTAAGGGACTAGCTAGGGGTCCGTAGCTAGTCCGCGGGTAGCGAGCAAGGAACAGGATATATCAAAACATCAAGGCATGGCTATTAAACGGGTTATGCAATTCAACAGATCAATGCATTAAAGTAAAGCACTAGCAGCTAAATATCAACATGGGATCTATGTGGTTGGGAGTGACATGACACCTTCGTTGCCGTTGAAGCGATCGGCCGTCCGGAGCGAGTGTACTCGGGGTCCTCCACGTCCTCTCGGTCGAAGCTCGGGTGCCGCGCACGAGATTCGACGCGAAAATAAGATAACGGTGCACATCTAAGCAATAACTCCAAATAAGAACCAATTTAGAAGATCCAAATGATCCCAAACTACCTACAATCAGCAAGGTTTCGCAAATACGGATTTATAGAAATTAGTTTTGTATTTTTCTGAGCTTCCTAGAATTTATTATGAATTTTTAAAGATTAAATACATTTTCTGGAATTTTTAAACAGAAAGGAAAAAGGGGTTTTCAGAAATTACGCCGCTGACGTCAGCATGACGTCAGCGTGGTGTGGTTTAACAGGCTGAAATGGCCAGATTCATTGCTGGGCCGTGGGTGGCCCAGCGGACTTGGTTCAGCTCGGGCTGGGTTTCGGCCCAACCAAAGAGCTGGTTAGCGCAGCCCGCAAGCCCCTAAGAAAGTCTGATTTTCCACCCCAGATTTCTCCTGCGCTGGGCCGACGGCCTGCTAGGGCAGCTAACTGGGCTAAGAGCCCAGACCAGCCGGCGGCCCATCTCCTAGGCTAGCACGCTCAGGTGAACCATGCACTCTAGGTGCTCGGCAAAATGTCCAGATGCCCCGCGGCCGCGCGGCGCGTCGCGGCGCGCCGGCCGCGGGTGGCAACCGTCCGGGCACCACGGCTTTCCCCAAAAGATGTTCTGTCACGGCTCGGAAGCCGGGGTGTTCCGGCCGGACCGCGCTCGCGTCCATGTTCCCGCGCGCGGCGAGCGGCCGTCGTCCCGTAGCCGGGCCCGACGCCACTGCCGCCAGCTCGTCATGGCGCGGCGCTCGCAATCCACACCTGCAACAGACACGGGACGAAGCCCGGCTCAACCCTACATGCCATGCGCGCCCCAGCTTGCTCGCCCGGCGCGGTCACCTGGTACCCAGGGCGCGTTCCCGTTCCTGCACCAAAGAACACGGCTCGACGGCCTAACCCACAACCTTTCCACGCACTGCGACAGTGCGCGCCAGGAGGGCTCGCCCGCCGGCTTGGGGTAGCCGCGGCGCGACGCCTCCCCTGAACACCTATCCCACCCGAGCCCGCATCGCTCTTCGCGCGGCGACGGCGGAGCTCAGAGGCACAACCGGCCCAGGAGCCCCATCCGCCGCGGCACGGCAATCCTGCGGCGCGAAGGCCAGCACTCAGGCAAGAAATCCACAGCGATGCGTCTCCACACATGGGATGCCAACGCAGGAAGAATCCAAGGGGGAGAAGAGAGAAGAAAGGTCGCGGTGCTCACGGTGGGGGCGACGGTGTAGTCGTGGCCGGCTTTGTCGATGGCGTGTCGTTGGTGTTCGGTGTGAAGGCATTCGGCGAGGTAGACGCTCCCCGGTGGTGCGGGTGTTCACGCCGGCGATGTGCTCCGCGGCTCGGGTCCGTGCTCCCGCCGCTCTTGGTTCCCGGCTTCTTCCTCTCCCCGGTGCGGCGCGGCGGCGATGCGCTCCTCCCTTGGCTCGTCGTCGGCGCGCCGATGTGGCCGCCTCTCCCCTTGGGCGGCGCGGCGGCGGCGCCTTCCCTCACCCTCTCTCACGGCTTCCTCTCTCGGTTTGGGCGGAAGAGGAAAACCCCGGTGGGGTTGGTGGCGGTGGTCAACAAGCGCTTCGCCTCCCCCCCCCCCCCCCTTGCTTTTGAAACCCGGCGCCGCGAGGGCGGGGCGAAATCCGGGGCTGCCCCAGGTGGGTCCGCCGGGTGGCCGTGGCGGCGCCGCCCCGCCCCTTCTCTGCGCCCCCGGAACACCGAGGCACGGCGCGGGGGCAAAAGGGTCTTTCCTCTCCCCGGCCGGCTCGATTCGCGCGCGGCGCGCCCATTCCCCCTCGGCGTGCGTGCCGGCTGGGCGGCCGGCCGTGCTCGCCGCGAGCGGGTGTGGCGAGACCGGCGGCGCGCGGGTGCGGCTCGGTGATGCGGCGGGTTGGTGAGGGGATAAGGGTGCGGCGCCACGCGGGGGCCCACACGCCGGAGGGAGGGAGGGGAGAGTGAAGGGGGCTGCCGGGTTCGTTGGCGGGGCCGAATGGGGACGCGGGGCCGGGCCGGGGCGCAACGCAAGGGAAAGTGGATGCGGCCCGGTTAGCAAGTTTGACTATTTTGCAAAATAAAAGGGGTAAGGTTTGAACTTAGGGATTGAATTTAGAGTTTGAATTTGATCCCCACTCAAATTCAAACTTCACACATTTGAACTCCAAAAGAACCGGGGAACAACCAACTCACATATTTTACCATAATTTAAATATATGATTTATAAATGGGCTAAATTGGTGGAGAATTAGAGAAGGGCTAGCAATTTTGGTTCAAGAATCGATAGCACTCAAATGCAAGCAAAAAGTTTTAAATTTTCGCAAAATTTACACACCTAAATTCTCGGGTTGTTACAAGCTTGGTTTTGAGCCGCCATTGGAGATTCAAGCTCGGAACAAGGGGATCTAGGGTTTGGATCTAGATGAAGATTCCGGCGGATTGCGAAGAAAGAGAATAGGTGTTGAAAAGATTTGATTTGAAGACGTTGGTGGTGGAGTCAATTCCGGAATAAAATCACTTTTATCCCGCAATTGAAGGGGCATGTGTTAACACCAAAATTTGGTAAGGAATCGACTTGTGGGTCCGGGTCGGTAAGGAGTCCATCCGGCGGAAGGAAGGTTACCTCGGATGCATTCGGCGAGAAAGATCCGCGGTCGGCTATACTGCTTTCGTTCGGCAAAAGAACAATTGAGCTGATTTCGCGGGATTATATGGTGACGTGGCTCAAGCGGGGAAGGATGAATGGATGGATAAGCGCTCAAGCTTAGAGATAAATTAGGTATCGAATCAATTTGAGGTTGTGCTTGGCGGGGTATAAATATGAGCCCTGGTTGTATGTAAAAGAGACACAATCATTCTCAATACAAACCGGCCTTACGCCAAACCCTAGAGTCCATTTGTCGTGTCGTCGAGTTCTTCGAGAGGGTTCATCAATCCGTCGACCTCCGTGAGTACCGGCAAACATGTATCACGGCTAGTATCATGCGGTGGATTTAGATTTGATGCAAGTAGTCTTGTTACCATGCTTAGTGTCATGCGGTAGATTCAAGCTTGGTTCAAGAAGGTTTCTTGTTAGGTCATGAGCCATGCGGTAGGCTAAGATCTGGCTTGAAGCTAGTTATCGGCTCTATTGGATTTTGGCAAGATCCAATAGATTCATTAAGTTACCCCGTGTTGCTTTGAGTTTTTGCTTTACGTTTAAATTCATGTAACACCTCTTTGCCCAATCTAGATGGGTTTGGATCGGCTTTTTACCTTTTGGTGATCCTTATGCGAGTCAAGTTCGTGCTTTGGGTTAATTCAACACGTGGATCACGTGCTCTTCGGATAGCCGAAACCGAATCGATCTAGGTTGCTACGTGTTGCAGGTTCAAACTTGCCAACGTTTGTATAAATCTTGAAAGAGCGAGTATCACGCGGTAGATGCGAGGTTTTTGGGTTGCTTTGGAGCTAGTCATCCGGTTGATTAGATTCCAAATCAATCGATAGATTTATTTCACTTGGTAATGTTCGTTCCTTCTTCATGGACCACGAACCGGCTGCTTCGGCCGTATTCGGTTATGTTTCTCACGAGTAGAACACGTGCGTAATTCATCCTTTAAGTAATGTATGCTTTTAGCTTTCCATATTTAGATTGTATCATGCGGTGGATAGATCTATTTGTGGAAAGTGGTGCGATCCCCATGCGAGGTTGGATCATGCGGTGGATAGATTTTTTTGGCATCGTACCTCGACGAATTTTAAAGCACCTAGACATGCGGTAGACTAGTGCTTTGGATCTATGCATGCTTGTTCATTACATGTTTATGTTCGTGCTTTACTTGATTTATTTATTTATTGTTGATCACCATGGGGATCGGTCGCGATCTTACGCACGTGCATCTTTGCCCAAACAAAGACCGATCGCCGTCACGCTTACGTCATCCATTCGGGCGTGTTACCTTTTCCTTCTTTAAGCTCCCGAATGGTGTCAATTTGCTTGGCGAGATAGCTTTCTATAGCTATATGTCGTCTTACTTGGCTTCGTGGCCGTAAATATGGAACTGTCGGTACCACCCGCAAGTTTCAAGCTTTGGTATCTAACTACTTTCTCTTTTTGTTAATTTTCGGGGGAAAATTGACCGGCACGTCTCGTGATTCTTTGTGCGTGTGAAGCCGGCTTGTTCGGCTTCTTGTGTGTTTGGCGCTAGGTGCACATTTTGCGTCAACACTTGGATGTTATTCAGTTCGAAAGAGTTCATGGAAGCAAAGTAGAAGCAAAAGAATCGACGAAAAACTCAAAGGCATTTGAATTGGATGAGTTGGAATTCAATATTTGTCGGATGAGTTCGGCGGCTAAAGATTTCAAAAGAGACCGTCGGATGAACCGACGGTGTAGGCAATGGTTCATCCGATGCCTTAGTGTTTGGCAACGAGTAAGGGTCGAGCCCGGCCTCTTCAATATCGGATGATCCGATGCTCGCCCAGCGGTCTATCCGATGCTTGCATTCAAATCATACGGAGACGCGCCAAAATATTTGCTTCGGCACCGGATGAACCGAAGCTTCGAAATTAACTTAGCGGTTCATTCGACGCCACTATTTGGACTACACAATATTGCACCGAGCGGGTTCTCTTCAACACTTTGGATTGTCCGACGGGGCATCGGTGCAATGCGTAGGTGCATTGACTCGGGTCACATGGTTTAATGGCTATATTGGCTCGTGTGAGTGACCGGATGATCCGACGCCTGCGCGGGGGAACCATCGGTTCATCCGATGGTACTACTTTTCAGGGAAACTTTTCCAACGTCTAGCCTCCCTTGCTAGGCCTATAAATATGACCCCCTACCTCTCTTGAGCTGTCTTTGCCATTCTGAAGATCTACTGCGGCCAAGGAGAGAAGGATAGTGTGTTCTTGCCATTTGGGATTCTCTTCCTCTTTATTGAGGAGCTCTATCTTAGTGATCAAGGGTTTTTGTTGACGGTTAATAATTGTATCAAAGTTCGTTCGTGACTCGCAAGCGTACAAGTCTCCCGTCGTAGTCAAGGGACCCTTCTTCCCTCGAGTGGTGAACCCAAGGTATCGAATCCGTGGAACAAATGTGTGACGCAAGACTTAATCTATTAAAGCCAAATAACTTCAATCTTCAATAAAAGACCTAATGCATCTAAGTAAAAGACATGAAACAAATCTAATCTACTAAAGACCGGAGAAAACAAAGTAAGATTGGGTAGATAAACCGATCTAGAGGGATCGGGGTAAGCCTTTCGTTGAAGTTCCAAGCAAGAGAAGAAGTAGCAAATCGAATCTTAATAGAAGCGTCTTTAAATCGTGGTTTCCCGTCCAAATCCGAAAACATCCGCCTTTCGAGACCCCCGTTCTGTCACAACGTATCCCTATTCATGCGGGGAGCTTAGGGGCGAGTCAAAAGACAAGTCGAGATTCTTTCGGAAGATCCGGCGTGTACCTCTAGCCACCGCGGCTACAAGAACACCCTATGTAATCTATCGCGCGAATAGAATTGGAATAAGCAAAGCCGATCGAAAAACGAAATCTTCGAGGAAACACTTGATCGCTAAGAAAAGATTCAACTTGATAACTCAACTATGACAATGATACATACACAAGATCACCACGGGATCCTTCCTTGATCTTGCTTCTAGCTCCGGGAACTCCGACGTGGTCTTCCATGCAAGGTTCCCACGTCGGCTAGGGAAACCCTAGTCAACTAGCTCGACCCTCTCCTCTCCGACATGGTGTCCCTCTCTTCTCTTGCTTCTCGGCGGCCGAAGACGAAATCTTCTCTCCGTGGCTCTCGGTCAGGGGACTATAAATAGCCCGATTGGCGGCTAGGGCAAAGGAGGGCGAAATTGGGCCCAAAATGGGCACCGGGCCGACCGGACCGGGCCGGCCGGCTCGGGCCCATTTAGGCCCGGCCCGCGGGCTCCTTTGCCCGAGGTCGGTTCCCTTGCTTCTGGATGCTTCCCCCTTCGCATGTAGGTCCATGTCGTCGGTTTCTCTCCGAATTGGACTCAACTCCTTGTCTTGCAAGATCCGGCACTTTTACGGTCGGGTCCCCGGAGTCTGTCGTCTTCTCGGATCAAGTCCCCGGCTTCTTGGAGTTAAGTTTGCTTCATTGCATGACTTGTTCGGGGCTTCAAGGTCTTGTCATGAGGTGCTTGATGAACTTATCCCGAAAGTCTTGCATTCAACACTAAATCCCCGCATAAACATTAAACTCCAAAACCGACATGCACACGTGAACTTGTTATACCACGGGGGTTAGTACCAATGGATAAGGTATAAAACTCATGCCAACACCGAAGGTAAACTCATGGCTAGGTTGACGGATTTTCACCGTCAACATCTCCCCCATCCTTAAACCTTGCTCGTCCTCGAGTAAGCCTTCGATGGATATCACCATTGCTAAACAATGTTTAAACTTTGCACTTGATCACACATGAGAAAACATAATGCTCTCAAAATTTTAATTCATTAAGGTTCCATAATGTACTAGCCTTCATTTCTACGGAGGGTAGATTCTTTTTAAGCTTATCCCACAAGTATTAACATGCTCACAAAGTTTTAAATAGATCTCGAATTTTTGAGATAAAGAACGAGATAAAGAAAAGCTAAACCAAATTCACAAATTTAAATCATCTCGTGTATTGCTCATAAACTCTCATCTCACTTGTCTCTCAAGCCTATATATTCTACTCCTTTCCCTCTCATATATATGTGGTAGGCTTTATATGGAGCTTTGGGAAAGTTTAGTCCTAACAAGATTTTATAAATGAGGTGTTGTCAAAACAAGACAAGCTTCTCATGGTCTTACCGAGACTCGTCAAAAAGGTCATTGGAAAATAATGTTAATCAAGGAGGGGAAAGAGAAAAATACACACACTTTTAGATGAGTGGACATGTGCAAATGGCAAAGAGTGATCCCGAGGCACAAAGGAAGTCCTCGTTATCGGATTGCACATGGTTGGAAAAATGAGAATGGATCTTTTTAACTTGAAGCCTTGAATGCACTCTTAGAGAACCGGGGAGTTCACTTTACGCACATATATATTTTTTTCTCTTTCTCATATTTCTCATTCTTTTCTTTCTTTCATTCATTCATTTTTTTCCTCGTCATATATTCAGTCCATGACTTTCACAACGAAGTTTTGATTTTTTATACCTTGAAAGTCATGAGTATCACTGGATTTTTTTTCTTTCATCATTTTTTTAAATATTCCCCTTTGAACTCTAAAACTGCACCGTACCTACCTCCTCCCCCATGCTTAGACGTTGCTCGTCCTCGAGCAAAGAGGCGAAAAATAAGGTAGGTACCGGAAATATTTGTCCTTGGAGAGATACTTGAAATCTTCAACGTTGGCACCGTCTTGCGATCTTCCTTGAATTGATGATCCATTCTCAACGATAGGTTGTGGTCAAGGAGGTAGTCACAAAAAATGATATTTGGTTTAAGGGTGGATATCCGGCGAAGTTTGTGAGATCTCCGATGCGGGGATACACAATGCACGGATAAAAGGCTAGCAAAAAGATAGATACGCAAAAATGGAATGACCAGCTTCTTAGTCTCGGGCCAGAGAAATCATGGCCTGCAATAACTCACTCAAAAATAAATCTTGTACACTAAGGTTTATGCACTCAAATATATATAAGGCTTTGGATAGGTTGAGCAACACACAAGTGATATTTGTGACAAGGTTAGCGATATTTTTGAGCATAAAAGACATCTTTAATCTATTCATAACTTGAGAGCACATAAAACACTATGGGTCTTTATTTTAATCATAACCTCCGCTGAAAATTAAGCTAGTATTTAAATAAATTCAGATCTGTATTTTTAAGAGAGCACTAGCTTAAACATGCATAAATCAATTACAAAGATGAACAAAGCTGCAATTATAATCATATATCATCATGGCACAAATTTTGTAGCTTTTCCAAAGATATAATCAAGGTGGTGTCTTTATTAATGATGACATCAAGTTGAAATACAAACTGAAAATAAACTAACATGCTTGCTGAAATTTAAATAAAAACAGAAAAAAACTACGCAAACACACATAAGCAAAAGCTGAAAACTACGAGAGAAAAAGAAAAGAAAAGAAAACTAAAGTTCCTAAATCTTCTAGTGCTCCGCCGGTGGTTGATGTTGATAATCTTGATAATAATACCCTTGCTCATAATATGATTGGACATTCCCTCCGACGAATTGATTTGGCTCCACAAGGTGAAGGCGTCCAAGTTCAAAGGCAATATTAGCGTTGCCTTCACCAAGTTGAGCTGCGTTAGCTTGGATGGCTGCGATGTTTTGAGCATTTCTTGCAGCATACCCTCCAATAATGGCCATGCTTTGTTGTGGTTGGGGATGATGAGCGTAGGACTCCGCGAAGTTAGCGTTGGGCACAACATAATTTTGTGGGGGTACCGGTGCACCACCCCCCCATGCTTGCTCTTGTGGCCCTCCGTATTAACTTGGCGGAGGAGGAACTCCGCCGAATGGTTGCACATTGGGTTGTGCTCCACTCGCTTGTGCGGAGGATGTTCCCCCCTCTACGATTCTTCCTCTCTTGTTCTTCCTTGCAGGGACAAGTAGTCCCTCTTCCAACCAATCTTCTCTCCCTTCGGTGAAAAGCCTAAGCCTCTCATTGGGAAGGGGTAGGTTTACTATGGCCAACCGATAACCTCCTCTCTCATCTCCACTAATGTATTTTGCCTTGCCGCAAATACTCAATGCCGAGAGAGGTACCTCGCAAAAGGTGGTCGGGGGTTTCTTGCGATCCCCGGCCGCAAGGAAAAGGCCAACATGGAGAGGTAACACCCCGAACCAATATTACCCGCCCCCGATGTTGCTTCACAACACCAACGGTTGATCATTAGGTAAAAGGGGTCTATTGGCTGCCTGGCAATTAAAGCCGAGTATAGCCAATTCAACTCCGTGTCGGTCACCTTTGTTTCCTTCATCCTCCCCAATATCCTCTTGCACATCCAAGAGTGAAATATCCGGATAATGGGGTTGCGGATGCAATTGCGTTGTTGATGGGCTTCTCCGGAGATCATGTTCCAAAATCCCGCCAACATGCCGGGTGGCACGTCAACTTTCTCCGGAGCTCCCTTGTGGAATCCAAGCAGCTCCCTAACGTGCTCGTAGGGAACCTCTTGTTGGACTCCCTCCAAACGGAATGACAAGCTTTGCACCCCATCATCAACGATGGGTGCAATAGTCATCAAAATTTCAAAGGCGTACCCCAAATTGGTGTCCACCGATATTCCGTTGGAGAACTGCACCCATCCGAGGTGCCCCAACATATAGTATATGTCGGTGCAAAAACCCAAGGTGTAGAGTGCTTGGTCGTCGAACGACGTTCGGCATAAGCCTCTTCTCAAGATTGGCGACCCTCTCCTCCTCCTCTGCCGACAAGATGATGAAGCCGTACGAAGAGTGTGTCGGGGGTGTAAGGAGGTGTTGCGGTTGAGCGAGTCGATCGTCGTGGTGGCGCGGGCTGCTCCTCCGTGTGCCCACGAGGTTCGGTAAACCTCATGGAAGTGCTTCTTGCAGCCCTCATACCACCAAGGAGGAGAGCATCGTTCCTCCTCGGTGGTGCCGTATCCGTCTCCATGCTCCGGGGAGTCTCGGAAACCGAGTGCCTCCTCGAAGACGTGGTTGATGACGGCTTGGATGACGATGAACTCTTCTTCTTAGAGAAGAGACTTGTGGTTTTCTTCCACATGGTTGCTGCACTCTTTTCTTCAACTAAAACTCCGGGTTGCAACCGGTAACTAGGCACTTAAACTTTTTGCTTCGGATGTGGACTTTGAGTGGATTAAGGATGTGGATTTTTTTTTTCTTGAGCTATCAAGCTTGGGAAGGTTGGCTATGTCTACGGAGGTTTTGAGCACACAAACTTGAACACACAAACAAAGGAAGGAGAGGGAAGCTTGCCTGCAGAAAACGGGAGCCGGGGGGCTCCTTATGTAGGTGAGGCCGGCCTCGGTGCTCTTCCCCGCCTCGTCTTTCTTCCAGCACGATCATTTCACCTCTGCAACTTTCCTGCCCGCGTGCTCCACGAGTTGCACCGCCCAAACGCTCTCGTCCACTATTGGTCCTTCCACTTGATGCTTCATGTTTTGGGTCATGTCCATGCTCCCTAGCTCCACTTGCTTCACATGCCACCATGAAATTCCTACAAAGTTGATGCTTGCTGCCCACCATGCTTGTCCTTTGCATGTGGAATTGGTGAAAGTTGATGAAAGGGAACCCAATGGTGCATGCATTCAAACTAGATTGCCTCCATTAAGGTGTGTTTAAGGTCAAGCACTCCTCTAATTCGAAATTTAAAATATTTTTCAGAGCCATGCAAGAGCTCGAACATAATTTTAGAGAAGTTTTTAAACCATTAAAAACAAATGCAAGTCGAAAATATTTTCTTTTTACGTCGATTTCGGTCTCACCGGTATAGTTTGCCTTCATCGGTTGAGAGCAAACATTTCCCGGCTTGATCATGGGGGCATAGGTTTAGGTTCTAATTTTGGCTAAATAAGAAAGATTTTGAATAAAACAAAATTAGAATAGGCTTAGAAAAATTCTAATCCTAGAGAAACCAAGGATATAGATTTTTAAAACCAACCAAAAGCTTTGATTTCTAGGTTCACGCGAGTCCTACCACGTGCTGAATTTTATTAACACTTAAACATAAATCGTGGCTCTACTCGTGTGGTTTTAGCATGAAAAATAAGCCAACCTTAGCACCATAATGAGGGTGAAAGGTTGAGTTAAGGTCCTGAAATTATTTGGTTGAGGTTTCTCGAAAAGAAAAGAATCAAACAAGCACATAGGAGGGTTCATGCAAAGGGTTTATGATAAAGCAATCATTCAATCAAGAATTATGTCTCTAATATTGTTCAACCAATTCTAAGTCTAATGTCTTTGCGTAATAAAACTCAAAAACTAAATTATTAAAAATACTCGAAAAACCTGGAATCGGGTTGTCCTCCCGTAGCTTATTCTTGACTTGACGAAACGGGTTGCCTCCCGCCTAGCGCTTCGTTTATAGTCCATGGCTAGACTTCTTCACTTGATTACTCCGGATCAACGCTCTTTGCGGGCGTTGCAATCTTGGGTACCCACTTTGGCTTAGTCAATTTTTTTGGTCTTCACGAGTGGCTTTGTCCTTTGGTCTTGACGGATGCAACAACTTCCTTCGGCTCGGCATCTCGAACTCCGGTCCTTCGGTCGTGATCTTCATGGTCTCTAATGTGATCCTTCATCTCTCCCGAATGATCTTGAGTAGCCTTTGCCGTCTTGGGACCTTGGAGTTGTCTCGGGTATTCTTCTTTGTTACCCATCGGGCGCCGGCAAGTTGTCCCACTTGCGTCTAGCATCTTCATCACGATGAACACTTCACGTATAGAGCTTCCGACCTCCGTCACCTTGCCATCTAAATTCTTCAATATTTTCTCCATAGCCTCGAACTTAGTGACGGCGTCCTTGGACATGGTCGTACTCCACACACTCCTTGCATGAGGATCTTGCTTCGGCGGCCTTTAGGTGTTGAGCTTCTTTCTCCATCTCCATCTTCTCCATCCTCCTCTTAAGTAAACCGATATGCCACTCAAGGAATCCGACTCATATGCATTCGGCTCTCGCAATCGTCATGCGGATAGTTGAGACTTTGATCTTGAACGGCCTCCCGGCGTCTTGAAGGTTTATGATAGGTAGATCAACGATGTCCGGGGTGCGGCGCGCTCCGGTGGTTGAGGTTGATCTTCCTTTGGACTTGGAGGTGGTGATTCCTTCGGAGATTTCGACGGTCCTTCGACTTCAACTTTTGAATCTAGGGTTTCCACCCCTTTAGCTTGTGTTGCATGTCACCTTTGCCTGTAAAGTTTTCCTGGATCATCCACAAAAAAGTTTGGGTTTCTTGGAGAGGTAGCCAACCATCTCCGGTTAGGGTTAGCAACAAGCAAAGTATGCAAAAAAAACTAGAAAACAAAACAAATCTATAAAGACTAGAGTTAGACAAACTAGATTAGATGTATTTTGAGGATGATTGAAATTTAGTAGATGCAAAAATAAAACAAAAACAGTACTGAAAATTACAAAAAAAAGCAATAAAAAATCAAATCTTGATCACTTGTTCCCCGGCAACGGCGCCAGAAAAAGGGGCTTGTTGACGGTTAATAATTGTATCAAAGTTCGTTCGTGACTCGCAAGCGTACAAGTCTCCCGTCGTAGTCAAGGGACCCTTCTTCCCTCGAGTGGTGAACCCAAGGTATCGAATCCGTGGAACAAATGTGTGACGCAAGACTTAATCTATTAAAGCCAAATAACTTCAATCTTCAATAAAAGACCTAATGCATCTAAGTAAAAGACATGAAACAAATCTAATCTACTAAAGACCGGAGAAAACAAAGTAAGATTGGGTAGATAAACCGATCTAGAGGGATCGGGGTAAGCCTTTCGTTGAAGTTCCAAGCAAGAGAAGAAGTAGCAAATCGAATCTTAATAGAAGCGTCTTTAAATCGTGGTTTCCCGTCCAAATCCGAAAACATCCGCCTTTCGAGACCCCCGTTCTGTCACAACGTATCCCTATTCATGCGGGGAGCTTAGGGCGAGTCAAAAGACTAGTCGAGATTCTTTCGGAAGATCCGGCGTGTACCTCTAGCCACCGCGGCTACAAGAACACCCTATGTAATCTATCGCGCGAATAGAATTGGAATAAGCAAAGCCGATCGAAAAACGAAATCTTCGAGGAAACACTTGATCGCTAAGAAAAGATTCAACTTGATCATTCAACTATGACAATGATACATACACAAGATCACCACCGGGATCCTTCCTTGATCTTGCTTCTAGCTCCGGGAACTCCGACGTGGTCTTCCATGCAAGGTTCCCACGTCGGCTAGGGAAACCCTAGTCAACTAGCTCGACCCTCTCCTCTCCGACATGGTGTCCCTCTCTTCTCTGCTTCTCGGCGGCCGAAGACGAAATCTTCTCTCCGTGGCTCTCGGTCAGGGGACTATAAATAGCCCGATTGGCGGCTAGGGCAAAGGAGGGCGAAATTGGGCCCAAAATGGGCCTGGGCCGACCGGCCGGGCCGGCCGGCCCGGGCCCATTTAGGCCCGGCCCGCGGGCTCCTTTGCCCGAGGTCGGTTCCCTTGCTTCTCGGATGCTTCCCCCTTCGCATGTAGGTCCATGTCGTCGGTTTCTCTCCAAATTGGACTCAACTCCTTGTCTTGCAAGATTCGACACTTTTCCGGTCGGTCCCCGGAGTCCGTCGTCTTCTCGGATCAAGTCCCCGGCTTCTTGGAGTTAAGTTTGCTTCATTGCATGACTTGTTCGGGGCTTCAAGGTCTTGTCATGAGGTGCTTGATGAACTTATCCCAAAAGTCTTGCATTCAACACTAAATCCCCGCATAAACATTAAACTCCAAAACCGACATGCACACGTGAACTTGTTATACCATGGGGGTTAGTACCAATGGATAAGGTATAAAACTCATGCCAACACCGAAGGTAAACTCATGGCTAGGTTGACGGATTTTCACCGTCAACGGTTTTCAAGGTGCATACATAGCTTAGCCGAGTGCTCGGGTCAAGTGAAAGTGTGTGGGCTTGTTACTCTTGGAATTTGACAGCTCCTAGATGGCCTTGGTTCTTTGGGGGTTCTTGGTGAGCTCTTTGAGATTGTGGGAGCCTCAAGAAAAGCCCGGTGTACACGGTTCAAGACCCACCGTTCCGGAGATGCGAAACGGGTACTCTTAGTGAGAACTTGAGTCTTGGTGACTCATGGGGGAGTAATACTTTAAGTGATTGCTCCAACGTGGATTAGGGGGAAGTGTCAACTTCTCGATACCATGGGAAAAAATTCGATCGTCTCTTGTGCCTTTCTCTCTACTTTCTTGCATTTAATTTCAGCACCTAATTTCCATACTTATGTTTCCTTGCCTTTGTTCTTGTTATGTTGCTTGTTTGCCTCATATCTTGACTAGGGTGTTCCATATCTCTTAGTGTGATATTTGCTAAGGAAACTCTTGTTGGTGTGCTTAGTAGTAGAGAAAAACCTTATTAGATGGGCAACACTAGTTGATAGGCTAAGGTTTTTATTAATGCTTTAGAAACTCAAAAGAAGGACCATGTTCAACCCCCTTCTACGGGCCATTGATCCTACGGCTTGGCTGCCGGTTTAATTCTAGGGACATACATGAGGCCGGAGAACCGTCCAAGTCGATCGCATGTGGAAAGCATACCATAACTTCTCATCTTACCTAAGACCTTGTCCTCCACGACCTCACCCTAGTTTTCTTTCTCCCAATGGGGTCCACTAAGATTTTGGCATGCGTGATGCTTAGAGCAACTCCAGCGGAGGCACACGCAAATTGAGGCCTCTAAAACCTATTTGGAGGCCCAACCTCAAAAATAAAGGTCCAAAATAAGCGTTCAACTCCGGCGAAGCAATATGTATTTAGGCCTCTATTTTTTGTGGACCCCGTGAGACATAGGTAGCCGAGGGGAGCGAGGAGGTCGCGACCCGTGTGCCCGGTGAGCACGACGAGCGAGGGGGTGGAGCCGTGAGGAGCCCCCGCCGCATCGCCGTCTCCGGTGACGAGCGGTGTGAGGACCATGTGTGGTTCGAGGACCGGTGGATGGTCGCTTCCTTGTGTGATGAGTGATTGACAATGTTGTGTGGACCGATTCTTGGCTAAGTATTGCGGGTGCGGGTTGCGGCTTGACCGGGGTGTTGGTGCGGGTGAAGAACAAGCGCGAAAGGTCGTCGCCGGTGAGGCCTCCGGGTGTGGAGAAGACAAGTAGGCTTCGTTCGAGGGACCGGTGGCCGGCGGGGGTCAAGTGCGGGCCGCATGGTGGCATGAACAACAAGATGGAGTCGTGGACGGTTTCTTGGTTGAGCCTCAAAACCAAGGTCGATCCGGGACTACGTGGGAGCCGAGTAATGAGTGGAGATTGGCGGAGGCTACACCGAGTTCGCGGGGTTTCCGGTGGTTCACCGAGAAAACCACCGGGTTCCTTGGTTGATCCACAAAGCCAAGACCGAAGAACCGAAGACGGAGGCTGCGGCCGCCGGACCGGTCGGCGGGTGGGTCGACCGGTCCGGCCGACCGGTGGGTACCGGTCGGCCGGTGAGGAGCACCGGTCGACCGGTGTGCGGCGACGCGGTCCGGAGACTTCGAAGCGGAGGACACGCGTCGGGATCGCATGGCTTGCGTCGACGGTACACGGGGTGCGGTCGCGGGCATCCGTCCGATGGTGAAGACATGAAGACTTCCAAATCCGACCTTGAGGGGCTTGTATCCCTAGTTATTAGGAAAGGGCACTTTAGACTTTCGGTTGTCTCCATATAACCCAAGAGGTGAGAGGATGGCAGCCAACTCTTTGAACCCTAGCTCATTTGTTTTCCCATTTTCCTTCCTATTTTTCTTAGGTTTTCCATAGGACTAGCATGAGAGCTTCATGGAGAGATCTTGTTGAGAGGGATGGATGATCGGGCGGCTTGCTAGACCTTGTATGAACCTTTGTTTCATGTATAGATGATTCGGCGTGGTTCCTCAAGGTTTGGATGTGTTTTCCCCGGTTGTTCTTGGCGGTGATTTTCGAGCCCTCTCTTGGTGATTTCTTTGGGTTGTTTTCGGGACCTTTCTCTTGGGGATTTGATGGGGGAAATTTGTGGGAACCCTTCGTGGTTCTTTGGGCTGTGATTCCCCTCCCAAAATCCGTGAGTAAAGGTGCTCGATTTTGGGGTTTCTTGAGTTCTTGGGTTGGAAGTGCTCTTGGCGGAATTTCCTTGATTCCTCCTTTTTGGACGAGTTTTGTGGGATTAAACTTGGCTATGGACTCCTCATGAGGTGTTCCTAATATCCCCAAAGTCTTGTTCAAGTTCGTGGGGCGATTCGGGAGATCGAGGTTTGGATTTGGGGGAGTTGACTGCGGGTGCTATTCATCCCGAGTCGCCCCGAGCTACACCGGTCCGACCGTTGCTCTTGGCCGGTCGACCGGTGCAACCCTCGGTGGGATTTTGCTCGGGTGAACGTCTTGGTGTGTTCGATGTTGTCCCGTGGTGCTTCTGTTTCGAGTTTGGGTCGGTTTCTTGGTCGGTTGGCTTTGTTTGGTGCCTTGGGGGCTTTCGAGTGTGTGATCGGTCCGACCGTTGTGTTTCACCGGTCGACCGGTGTAGAGCCACTTAGTGAAAGTTGCTCGGTTTCACTAGCGAGGACCGGTCGGCCGGTGGTGCTCGCCGGTCCGACCGGTGTGGGTCCGTAGACTCGAGGTTTGGTGTTCCACTTGCGTTCTCGTGTCGGAAGGGTGTGTGTGTTGGTTCCTAGGTCTAGTGGCACTCCGGTGACTACGTGGTCTTGGCCAACTTGGGTAGTGAGTCGGAGACGTGTGTTGGAAGCCGTGTTCATCTTGTTGGACTTTCAATCTCCTTCGAGAAGAATTTTTATCGGCTCCCATTCACTCCCCCCTCTCTTGTTCGCCGTATGGGTCCTTCAAGTGGTATCAGAGCCGGTTCGGGTCTTTATTGACTCTAACCGAGTCTAAGATCCAAGGATGGCGTACCGGGAATGGGGTTCGGGTCCTCCACACTTAGATGGCAAGAACTACCAGATGTGGAGCAAGCGGATGGGTGCGTTCCTCCGCGAAAAGGGTCGGATCCTTTGGAATGTCACGGTGGACACGGGGCTATGTCCAGCCGATGGACTTCCTTGCTCCAGGATCGAGGGACAGATTCGACGCCAACAATAAGGCGGTCGACTACTTGTTTCATGCTTTGTGTCAGCCTGAGTTCGATCGGGTGCACACCGAGCACTTGGCTTGTAGGATTTGGGCGGTGTTGAAGGAGGCTCATGTTGGGAATGCCCAGGTTCAGGCACGGATGTATGCGACCTACGGAGAGAGTACGAGAACTTCACTCATCTCCCCGGTGAGTCCATCGATGCCTTGTTTCGAGAGGTTCACGATGGTTGTGAACGACATGAGGGCCAATGTGGACGTGCTCCCGTACGATGATCATGATAGAGCGGTCAAGCTCTTACACTCTTTGGATCGTACGATTTGGGGTGGAAAGTTCGAGGCCATTGTGGAGTCGAGAGAAGTATGACACTGCGATAGTGAACGAGCTGTTCTCAAAGCTCAAGTCGGTGAGGTGGATAGGGGCATGATGCGCCAAGCTCGAGGGTCCGACCGACTCCCATAGTCTCGCCCTCGTCGGTGGTTCCAAAGGAAAGGCTAATTCTAACCCATCCACCGGGATGTTCTCCTTCTCCTCTTTGATGTCTATGTCGGATGAGGAGTTCGACGAGCTTGGAGAGGACGAGCGGCACTCTCGACGAGGCGGTTCGAGAGGCCGCACGAGAACCGCGTGAACATTAGGAGGAACACGAGAACATGCTTCCGGTGCGGCAAGCGGGACACTTCGTCGCCGGCCGCCCCGAGAGAGGCCGAGACCAAGGACAATTACAAGCACAAGCCGAGGATGGACGACAAGTACCGTTCGAGGCGCGACCACAAGAACAAGCACAAGAACAAGTACAAGGACGAGCGACGATCGAGGAAGAAGGAGAGCCGAGGCAAGGCCCGAGCGATGGTTGGAGCGAGCGACGTCGACTCCAGTTCCGCGTACTCCACCTCGAGCTCGAGCAGCAGTGAAGACGAAGGTGATCGTCGCAAGAACAAGAAGTCATCCAAGAACCTGAGCGGGGGGTGAGCCGCCTCGCGAGAGATGGCTTCTGCACCATGGTGCTGAGCTCCGGCAGCAAGAAGAGCACACAGAGCGACTCGGACTGCGAGTCCGACGACGAGGTGCATGATGAACTTCCCTTCTTGCGCCGGAGAATGTGAGGCATGGCTCTTTTCTTCATAACCGTGATGACATGCATAGAGAGGCCAAGAAAATGAGAAAAGAGCTTAGGGCTTCACTCGAGGATGCTAGGACTAGAGTGGGCCGAGCTAGAGACACGGGTGCTTGATAGCAAGCTTGAGATTGATTCCCTTAAGGCTAACCCCGTTGTTTCGGATGAGGTTGATTGTCTTGATTGCTCCATATTTCTTGCCGATCTTGCTTTGTTTAAGGAGAAGCATGCCTCCAAGTGTGAGGAACTAGATGTGCTTAGGGTTGAAGTGGCCGAGCTTAAGTCTAGACTGCTTTGCTAGGTGCTTGCACTTCTTGCCCCGTTTTGCATCCTAAGATTGATGAGATGCATGCTTACACTAGTTCTCTCGAGGCTAAATTGAAGGAACCCTTGCCTACATCATGCTCTACCTGTGAAATGCATCTTTGAAAAATTTGGAACTTGCACATTATGTTGATCGTTTGCAGGATGAGAATGATGAGCTGAGAAAGTTGATGGGTTGGTTGTCCGGTCATGAGCCTCGGTTGAGGATGATGATCGAGGCGTTTAAGAGGCAAGATGGTGAGGGACTTGGGGCAAACAAGGTTGGTGAGGGAAGTGGAGAGAATATCCCGGAGCCACCAAAAACCCACCACAAGAATGATTTCCCTCCGAAACCCAACCATCTTAGGAACCGTCTAGACACGGCCCCGGCTCCACCCGTGTTTTCCAAACCCACAAATGATCTCCGAAAGCCTACCAAGTTTGTGAGCACTTTGGAGAAAGTGTTCTTTGGGAAGGAGAGTGAGAAGGCTAGCGAGTGAGAAACCGGTGGAGGAGTTGAGTGGAGAGAATCCAAGTGAGCGACCACATCCCAAGCCAAATCCTAAGCTTGTGAGGTTCCATTGTGGCTTTTGTGGGAGAGATGGCCATAAGGAGGAGTTTTGCTTCAAGAGGAAGCGAGAGGAGAGAATGGCAAAGGATTGGGATAACAAAGACAAGTATCACCCCTCCGATGGTGTACTTGAGCCTCGTATGCGGATGCCTAGGGACAAGGCGAGTGTGAGGACGGTTCGGGCTTGGGGAGAGCGGAAGGGCTGCGGAGGTGCTTGCTACCCGAGTCACACCGGTCGGACCGGTGTGGAGCACCGGTTAGACCGGTGCGGGCACAGACGGAGCGGTTGTTTGGGTTTCGAGCTCGTACGGGTGCGAGGGTTGTTTCGGTGGTCGTGGTTCCGGTGGTTGGGGTGGAAAGGGTGCGGGTGGTCGGTTTGCTAGGCATTTTCTTCCTCGTGCTCAAAACGGGGATCGAAGGATTCGTAGCTTTGAGTTGGAGAGGAGGGACGTTCCACGGGCTTTCTTGTGTGGATTTGGTCCTCCTCCGGGCGAGAGGGGTGGTTCCCTCGGGGTGGTTACCGTGGTGGTGTTCGTGGAGGTAGCTTTGGTAGGAGAGATGCTTTGGTTGGTACTAACCCCACTTTCGAGCAAATGGCTCGGCCTTTGGTTTTACTCTTTTGGTACTAACCCCGGTGCCGAGTCGTTTGTTCGCTCACGTGCTTGTTTTTGAATTTCAGGTGGGAGACTTGAAGAACATTTGGTTGATTGACTCCGGTTGCTCGAGGCATATGACCGGAGATAGGGGGTGGTTCTCAAGTCTCGTCCGGTGGTGACGAAGAGGTACATCACTTTTGGGGACAATGGGCGTGGGCGTGTGCTTTCAGAAGGTGAGATCAAAGTGAGTGACAAGATCACTCTGAGGCGTGTTGCTCTTGTCCAATCGGCCGGGGTACAATTTGCTTTCCGTATCCCAGTTGTTGGATGAGGGTTTTGAGGTGTTGTTTCGGCCAGGTGGTTCTCGGATTTTGGACTCTCGAGGGGACCTTGTCTGTATGGTCGTTCCCGAGGGTCAGGTGTTTCGTGCTGATTTTTCTCAGTCTTCGGGTGTGGAGCGTTGTTTCTTGGCTGGTTCTTCGAGTGAGTTGTGGAAGTGTCATAGGAAGTTGGGTCACTTGAGCTTTGACCTTTTGTCTCGCTTGAGTAAACTCAATTTGGTCCGAGGATTGCCACGGTTGAGGCTTGAGAAAGAGTTGGTTTGTGCTCCGTGTAGGCATGCCAAGATGGTAGCCTCTTCTCACTCGCCTCTCACCGATGTGATGACTGAGCGTCCATGCGAGCTGCTCCATATGGACCTTGTTGGCCCGGCTCGTGTGCGATCCGTGAGTAGGAAGTTGTATGTCCTTGTTGTGGTGGACGACTATTCTCGGTATGCGTGGGTGTTCTTTCTCGAGGATAAGGGGGAGACGTTTGGTATTGTTCGACATCTAGTCTTGAGGTTGAGGAACGAGAGGCGGGGAGATGCCATACGAGCTATCCGCGGTGATAATGGCTCGGAATTCGAAACTCTCGTTTTCAAACCTTTTGCCATGACTTGGGTCTTGAGCACCGGTTTTCGAGTCCATATACGCCTCCCTAGAATGGTGTTGTGGAAAGGAAGAACGAGGACCTTGTGTGAGATGGCTCGGACGATGTTTGATGAACATAGGACTGCGAGGAGGTATTGGGGTGAGGCGGTGAATACCGCGTGCTATGTGTCAAACGGGATCTACCTCGAGTGCACAAGAAGAAGACATGCTATGAGTTGATGCATGGTTGCACACCCAAGGTGAGTCACTTCCATGTCTTTGGTTGCAAGTGTTTCATTACGAAGAAAGGCGGGGAAGTTGGATAAGTTTGAGGCTAGGTCTGTCGATGTTATTTTCTTTGGTTATGCATCTCATTCTAGAGCATATTGTGTGCTCAATCTTGAAACTAACCAAATCATGGAGACTTGCGAGGTAACCATCGACGAGACAGAGCCACGTAGTCAGCTTGTCTTTGAGTGTGCAGGTGATGATGAGCTTGGCGAGGAGATCTTTCAGGAGGAGCAGCATGAACATGGAGATGATGAAGACGGTGGTGCGGTGCCCCTGGCTGAACATGTACCCACTACTTCGACTACGATGATGGACGGACCCTCTACTACACCTACGACGACAAATCAAGAACGAGGAAAAGCTGATGTTGAGGGGGAGGTATCATCGAGGCGAGAACCTCCCCGGTGAGTGCAAGTGGATCACCCAACTTCGAGGATCATCGGCGACATGAATGAACGCACTACACGGTCGAGGGTTACGAACAACTCTCATTTCGCTCATGCTTGCATTTGTTGCTACCTTGAGCCCAAAGACGTTGGACACACACTTTCGATCACAATTGGGTTAATTCGATGCATGAGGAGTTGGAGAACTTTGAGAGGAATCGAGGTTTGGGAGTTGGTTGACCCTCCCCCGGGGTGTAAGCCGATTGGTACAAAGTGGGTGTGGAAAAACAAAGAGGGAGAGAAAGGTGAGGTTGTGAGGAACAAGTCGAGACTTGTTGCTCAAGGGTTCGGTCGAAGGAGGGGATTGACTACGAGGAGACCTTTGCTCCCGTAGCCGGTTGGAGGCAATTGGGATCCTTCTAGCCTTTTCCGTGGCTAAAGGGTTCAAGTTGCACCAAATGGATGTGAAGAGTGCTTTTCGAATGGTGTGTTGGAGGAAGAAGTGTATTTGAGGCAGACCTCGGGGTTTGAGAGTGAGAAGTACCCCCACCTTGGGTGTACAAGTTGAGGAAGGCGGTTGTATGGGTTGAAGCGGTGCCTAGAGCTTGGTATGGTAGGTTGAGGGGGTTCTTGTTTGAGAGAGGTTTTGAGATGGGGAAGGTTGATCGGACCTTGTTTCTTTGCCGAGCGGGGGTAGAGATATCCCGATTATGCGGGTGTACGTGGATGATATTGTCTTTGGTGGCTCGTCTAACTCTCTTGTTGCGAGGTTTGCGGATGATATGAGCGAGGGAATTTGAGATGAGCATGATGGGCGAGTTGCGGTTCTTCCTCGGTCTACAAATCAAACAACCGAAGGAAGGGACATTTGTGCACCGAGGCTAAGTACACCAAGGACATTGTGTGGAAGTTCAAGATGGAGGACTCCAAGGCTATGACGACGCCGATGAGTATGACTACAACTCTTGATGCGGACGAGGAAGGTGAACACGTGGACCAAAAGGAGTATCGGAGCATGATCGGGTCACTCCTCTACTTGACGGCGACGAGGCCGGACATACGATTCACGGTGTGTCCGTGCGCTCGTTTTCAAACATCTCCGAGGACTCCGCATCGACAAGCGGTGAAGAGAATTTTCGGGTACTTGCGTCACACTCCCGACTTCGGCCTTTGGTACTCCGCGTCCTCTTCTTTGGCGCTTCATGGTTTTTCAGACGCGGATTTTGCCGGGTGTCGGTTGGATAGGAAGTCCACTTCTGGGACTTGCCAGTTTTTGGGTTCTTCTTTGGTGTCTTGGTCTTCCCGCAAACAGTCGAGTGTTGCTCAATCCACTACCGAAGCCGAGTACGTTGCCGCTGCTAGTTGTTGCTCTCAGCTCCTTTGGATTTCATACACCATGAGTGACTTTGGTGAGGAGTATACCCATGTCCCACTTCAATGTGATAGCACCAGTGCCATAAGCGTTGCAAAGAATCCAGTGCTCCACTCCAAAACCAAGCACATAGAAGTGAGGTACCATCTTCGAGAGACAACATAAAGAAAGGAAAGATAGCTTTGATCCATGTACCCACACATGACCAACTAGTCGATATTTTCACCAAACTCCTAGATCAAGCAACTTTCACTCGTTTGTGGGGAAAACTTGGTGTGTGTTTGATTTCTTGAGTTGGGTGTGTGGGGGCTCCTTTGTAGCATATGTATAGCTTTTCTTTGTGCATTTCTTGCATTTGGCATGGCATATGTAACATGATGTATAGGCATCCTTGTATCTTAGATTGCATGCATTTTGTATCATATGCATTGGTCGGGGAAAAGCTTCTCACATATACATTGTTCACCATGGAATGAGATATATGTCTTTGTGAGCTTGTTTGGTATGCTATGGTTAGTTTGGCTTAGCTCTTGATGATCTTGATGAATAATCCATGGTTGATGGCTATGCTTTTGAAAAATGTCACATATATGCTCTCTCATGTGTAAATGCCTTTACATGATCTTGACATGTTTTAGTGGCTTGGCTATGCTTAATTTGTGGTTGGATAGCTAGTTTATTGATCATATGGGGCCAAAGGCTCATTTGCCATCATGAATGTTTAGCCCTCTTGGCTTATCTTGTGGAGGGGCATAAGTTCCTTTTTGTCGCAAAGACATTTCATGTACCATATATGAATCTGAAAATGAAATGAAAAATGCTTGGAAAATATGCTCTCATGTCATATGTGCTGAATTTAATTTGCTTTGGGTGCTAAACCGTAGCATGATGCCTACCAATGAGAAGTCTCATACATAGAAGTAGGCACATGGCTCGGTGGCTTTGACATGACATGAGGTGCTTGTGGGTGTTTGTGATGGTCTTATGATTAGAATGGCTGTCCTAGCATGAAGTTTGTGTGGATTTACCATTTTGATATGCTTTGATCATGTTTAGGACTTTGCTCATGAGAGGCAAGTTTTTCGCAAAATTGCCCAAATCCATCTTAGCTTCGTCCAATGGTTGTGAAACTTGGTGATCATGTAGTTGAGATCGATACGAAACTGTAGAGTATCTAACTTGCTCATTTGGACATGTGTAGCATTCTTTGTTGAATTTTGTCTATTTGAGAAGCTCTAGGTTGAATATTTTGAATTTTTGGCTTGATTCATGCATTGCCAACAAGGGGGAGAAGTTTGAGCTTGAAATGGCTTCTTGGACGCATTTAGATGGTTTTCAAATGGTTTCGAGCCATTTCTAGGCTCTGTTGTACACCGGTCCGACCGGTGTGAGTCTTTGGTCTGTGCACATGTTGGGCACCGGTCCGACCGATGGTGATGACCGGTCGGCCGGTGTGAGCTGAAGTTCTTCTTGCACCCTCCCCGTTTTTCAGTTGGTTTCCATGCATTCGTCCGGGGGGAGGTGCATTGGTTCGGGGGGAGCTTGCATGTGTGTAGGGGGAGCTCTTTGTGGTTTTTCGAGCTTTGATTCGGTGGTTTGCGCTTCTTGCTTGAGTTTTGCTTTGTCTCGGATGTGTCGAGCCGTTGCCCTTGCCTAAGGGGTCGAGACTTGTCTTCTTCAAGTGATCTTGCTCTTTGCCTTTGTTTGGCTTTCGATCGCTTGTTGGAGTTTCTTTTTGTTTGTTTCTTTTCTTTTTCTTTTCTCTCTTGTTAGTCTCTTGTGGGTGTTGTCAATGCACTCATCAAGGGGGGGATTGAGGACCATGTGTGGTTCGAGGACCGGTGGATGGTCGCTTCCTTGTGTAATGAGTGATTGACAACGTTGTGTGGACTGATTCTTGGCTAAGTATTGCAGGTGCAGGTTCCGGCTTGACTGGTGTTGGTGCAGGTGAATAACAAGCGTGAAAGGTCGTCGCCGGTGAGGCCTCCGGGTGTGGAGAAGACGGGTAGGCTTCGTTCGAGGAACCGGTGGCCGGCGGGGGTCAAGTGCGGGCCGCATGGTGGCATGAACGAGCAAGATGGAGTCGTGGACGGTTTCTTGGTTGAGCCTCAAAACCAAGGTCGAGCCGGGACTACGTGGGAGCCGAGTCATGAGTGGAGATTGGCGGAGGCTACACCGAGTTCGCGGGGTTTCCGGTGGTTCACCGAGAAAACCACCGGGTTCCTTGGTTGATCCACAAAGCCAAGACCGAAGAACGAGAAGATGGAGCTGCACGACGGCGCGGACCGGTCGGCCGGTAGGTCCGGCCCGGTCGACCGGTGTGCGACGACGCAGTCCGGAGACTTCGAAGCGGAGGACACGCGTCGGGATCGCATGGCTTGCGTCGAGGGTACGCGGGGTGCGGTCGCCGGGCATCCGTCCAATGGTGAAGACATGAAGACTTCCAAATCCGCCCTTGAGGGGCTTGTAACCCTAGTTATTAGGAAAGGGCATTTTAGACATTCGGTTGCCTCCATATAACCCAAGAGGTGAGAGGATGGCAGCTAACTCTTTGAACCCTAGCTCATTTGTTTTCCCATTTTCCTTCCTATTTTTCTTAGGTTTTCCATAGGACCCGCTTGAGAGCTTCATGGAGAGATCTTGTTGAGAGGGATGGATGATCGGGTGCCTTGCTAGACCTTGTATGAACCTTTGTTTCATGTATAGATGATTCGGTGTGGTTCCTCAAGGTTTGGATGTGTTTTCCCCGGTTGTTCTTGGTGGTGATTTTCGGAGCCCTCTCTTGGTGATTTCTTTGGGTTGTTTTCGGAACCTTTCTCTTGGGGATTTTATGGGGGAAATTTGTGGGAACCCTTCATGGTTCTTTGGGCTGTGATTCCCCTCCCAAAATCCGTGAGTAAAGGTGCTCGATTTTGGGGTTTCTTGAGTTCTTGGGTTGGAAGTGCTCTTGGCGGGATTTCCTTGATTCCTCCTTTTTGGACGAGTTTTGGTGGGATTAAACTTGGCTATGGACTCCTCATGAGGTGTTCCTAATATCCCCAAAGTCTTGTTCAAGTCCGTGGAGCGATTCGGGAGATCGAGGTTTGGATTTGGGGGAGTTGACCCGCGGGTGCTGTTCATCCCGAGCTGCCTAGGCTACACCGGTCTGACCGGTGCTCTTGACCGGTCGGCCGGGCAACCCTCGGTGGGATTTTGCTCGGGTGATCGTCTTGGTGTGTTCGCCGTTGTCCCGTGGTGCTTCTTGTTTCGAGTTTGGGTCGGTTTGGTGGTCGGTTGGCTGTTTGGTGCCTTGGGGGCTTTCGAGTCTGTGATCGGTCCGACCGGTGTGTTTCACCGGTCGACCGGTGTAGAGCCACTTAGTGAAAGTTGCTCGGTTTCACCGGCGAGGGACCGGTCGACCGGTGGTGCTCGCCGGTCCGACCGGTGTGGGTCTGTAGACTCGAGGTCTAGTGTTCCGCTGCGTTCTCGGGTCGGAAGGGTGTGTGTGTTGGTTCCTAGGTCCGGTGGCACTCCGGTGGCTACGTGGGCTTGGCCAACTTGGGTAGTGAGACGTGTGTTGGAAGCCGTGTTCATCTTGTTGGAGTTTCAATCTCCTTCGAGAATAATTTTTATCGGCTCCCATTCACTCCCCCCCCCTCTCGGTTCGCCGTATCGGTCCTTCACGGTGGCGGCGGCTCATCGTCGCCACGTTGGCCACGTCGTTGGTGAAAGACGGGGACGCCGGCGCATCCTCGGGGTTGGGCTCGGCGCTCGGCGAAGTCGACGGCGGCGAGGTCGAGAAGACGAATGATGTCACGACGCGGTCGGCGGCGCCGGCGAAGCCAAGAAGGTGAAGCCACCGATGTTGGAGTCCCTTGTGCGGTGCGGGCACGGGGGCAGCTGCGCGCGTCCTCATCTTCTTAATCCACGCCGCAGCAATCTCCCTAACACCGTGCTCCGGCGCCGTATCCGTGATCTGGGTCCAATTGCTCACCCCCCGCACCGCTCGTTGCGGCCTCGAGGCTGCTTAGCGAGCCGTGAAGCCGCAATTGTTGGTTGGTTTGGTCTCCGGGGTCTCGGAGGGGGGAAGCGAGCGAGAGGGTTGAGTGCTTCTGCTGCTCCGGGTTGCCTCGATTGGAGAGGATTGGATTGCGTTGTGGCCTTGTAGGGGGTTGGTTGGTTGAGGGTCCGCTCGACTTCCTGCGACCATGTTCGTGCCGGCGATGGACGTTGTGTACACCGGCCCGCCGGTGCCGTCTACGCGCCGCCGGAGCACGACGCGGGCGGCGGCTCCCGCGGCACGGCGGCCGTGCGCGCCGCGGCGTCCCCGTCGGCGGCCTCGCACCACCCCACGAGGGGGCTTGTCCACATGGGATGAGAGGCCGTCGGGGACCGCCCTAGGGGTCCCCTCAAACAATGGGGGAACCCCTACTTAAATTCCTCGCATCAATATAAGCTAAGCCTAACCATGCGGGAAACTAACCATGCGGGATACGGCCCATGCGGCGAGGACTTCGGAGGCCCACCAAGGCGGCCCGCCTAGGAAGACCCCTCGAGCGAGGCTCCGCCTCGCCCGAGGGCATGCTCCTCCTCGAACGGGCACCGCCCCGTTCGAGGGGCAACTCCCTCCTCGAACGAGTTCCGCCCCGCTCGAGGGGCGACCCTTCCCTCGAGCGGTCCCGCCCCCGCTCGAGGGCGCGCTCCCCCCTCGAGCGAGTCCCGCCTCGCTCGAGGGTCCGCTCCGCCCTCGGCCGGGGGCCCGCCACGGTCACGGGCGCCCGCACGCGTGCGCCGGCCCCGTACTTGGGCATTTAACGCCACCGACGCCGCGGGGCGGCGCCATCATGCGCCGGGGCTCACGCCCGGCGCCGCCGCACCAACTCCCCGGGGGAAGGAGCCCATCCCCGCCCCCGTGGGATGGACCGTGCGGTACGGCCGGTGTCGGTCCCGTGACGCCGTGCGCACGCCCGCCGTGCGGCTAACGCGCCCGACCCTCGAAAGGGGGCCGGGCGCACCCTCGATTCCACTTTCCCGTGACCTCGCAGGTTAGGTAAGGGGCGCTAGGCCGGTGGGTGGCCATCCCGGCCACCGTAACGGCACCGCCGCCGTACCCACGCGTGCGGGTGCACGCCCGACTCCGCGGCGCACGCCCGAACACCTGCAGCAACCACTCCGCCACCGCGAGCTCATTGGGAAGGAACGCCGTCCCGCCCGCTCCCCGTACCCCCGTACCGGGTCATCATCGGCCACCTCCCCTCGAAGCCTATCGAGAGACGCCATCACCGTCCGCCGCCTCCTACCCTCGAACCGCCACTGTTCGGGTACGAAGTAGGCCATCATGGCCGGATCGCAGCGTGGATCGTTCGGACGATCGCCCGCTCTACACCGTAGCACGACGTGCTCCTACATGTAGCTAGGTAGCGCGGCGTGCATGTAACTCGCCGCCCCCTTGGCCTATAAAAGGGGAAGCGAGCCCCCAGCCGCGGGGGGACGAGGGGACGAATCCAGAGGAACACAGCGCATTGTGCACTCACTCTCTTATTCTCCCATAACATCTCCAGCCACTCACCAGGGACTTGGAAGCCACGCTTCTTCTCCCACCTTGCTTGTACTTGCCCCACTACAAGCACCCCCGGTGCTGAGCAATATAGTGCCACGAGCACGCCCGCGCTGGGACGTACGGCCCCCTCGGCGGGAACCGGGATAAACCTTGTGTCATTTGTTGCTTAGCATCGACCATAGAGGGATAGACTTAGGCGTTATCTCTTGGTTAGTGTCGGGACCATATTCCGCACCGACAGTTGGCGCCCACCGTGGGGCAAACGAGCGCCTAAGGTCATTTCGCTAACTCCCTCCATGGTGATTCGCACTGAGTACCGTAGCACCCGCTACAACATGGGTAGCTCAGACCCCCTTCCCGCCGGGTTCGAGATCCGCTTCGGGGACTTGAACTTCCGGGGCCACGGGGAATGGCTATCTCATGCGCCTCACCAACCGTGAGGAGCTACGCGCGCGGCCGCGAGGCCAGTCCGCTGCGGTCTCCGCCGCACGCACGACACGGCGCGCGGGCGCCGGCGGTACGGATGCGCGGGGACCGTCGACGCCGCGACGCCGTCGCCGCTGCGGGGCCGCGCTCGCGTCGGGCGCGGTCCGAGCGGCGGCGGCCGAGCGCGCGCCGCCCGGCCCGCGGTGCGCCCACCGTCACGACGACCGCCACCGCCCCGGCGGGGCCGCGCGCGGTCTCGGACCACGCGTCCCCATCGGGCCGCGTGGCGCCACTACGGCCTACAACGCCAACGTCAACACGACAATGCGCGGGGTTCCGCCTGGTCGGCACGTCTTCGTCGCCAGGGATCCCGGCACCTCGGCAGCGGACGAGTCGTCCCCGGGCTCCGTCGACACGATGCCACCCGCCAACCGTCATGGGTACGCGGAGTGGGACTTCTCCGGTGTGCCGGACCTAGTCGCGTTCAGGCGCTTCCTCGACGCCACGGACTACTGGTTCGGCTGCTCCGACGACTCCGGCACTGGGAGCTACGACCCCACGCGGGAATGCCGTGCCGTCATCACCAACGACCGGCCAACGCCGCCGGCGCGCGGCGGCGCCGGAGACGGGGAAGGGTCACGCCGGCCCCGGGGAGCCGCTACACGCCCGGCCGCGGGGCCAAGCGCACCCGCCGGGGCCGACGTCGACGCGCGGTGGCCCAAGCTCGCGAGCTCGAGGCCAAGCCGCGCAGAGGAGTACGGACCGTGCGGCTACTCCGTGCCTCGATGGCGGGGGAGGCCTCGCGCGCGCGGCGAACGCGCGCGGGGAGCCGGGCCGACAAGTCCGCGACCGCCTCAACCCCGTCCCCAACGTCGACAACGCGGATACTCCGCCACGGGCGAGCCAAAAGCTCATCGCCGCCGCGACACTGCTGCGCGCCATGCCGGCACCCTCAACCCCCGAGGCTCGAGACATGCACCGCGAGGTGCAAACCCTCCTTGAGCAAGCGGCCGTCCAGCAGGCCGAGAGCTCGGCCTCACGCATCCGCCAACAGGGGGACGCGCGGGGTGATGATCCGGCACCGGGGGGCGAACCCTCGGTGCACGTGGGTCAACTTGCCGACCAGGGACGCACGCCGGTCAAGGAGCGGCTCCCTCGACACACGCGGGCGTTGGATGGCGACGCCCGCAACGTCATCAACGCCGGGCGCACCAGCAAGGCGGACGCGCGAGCGGCCAGGGGCTACCACCCTCGAAGGGGTGGACGCTACGACAGCGGTGAGGATCGCTCCCCGACACCAGAGCCCCCGGGCACCCGCGTATTCAGCCGAGAGATCCGCACGGCGGCGTTCCCCCAGCGCTTCCGTCAACCCTCGACGATCGTCAAATACAACGGGGAGACGGACCCTCGTGTTTGGCTCAACGACTACCGCCTGGCCTGTCAGCTGGGCGGGGCCACCAACGACGAAGTGATCATCCGCAACTTGCCCCTGCATCTGGGCGACGCGGCCCGGACATGGCTCGAGCACTTGCACCGCCGACCGGATCCACAACCGGGACGATCTAGTCCACACCTTCGTGGGCAACTTCCGGGGCACATACGTGCGCCACGGGAACTCTCGGGATCTACGCTCCCGCACGCGAGAAGCCGGGCGAGTCGGCGCGGGAATTCATACGGCGCTTCTCCAAGCGGCGCACGGAGCTCCCCGGCGTGGCGCAATCCGAGATCGTGCATGCGTTCCTCGAGGGCACCACGTGCGGGACCTTGTGCGCGAGCCGGGACGCGGCCCGCCCACGGACTCGAACGAGCCGTTTGACATTGCCACCGGCTTCGCCTCCGGAGAGGAGGCCGTGGGGGCAATCTTCGACGGCAAGAAGGGCAAGCGCTCCGAGGACACGCCCGCGGAGGGCGGCGGGTCCAAGGAGCCACGCCGCAACGACAAGCGGGGCAAGAAGGGGGAAGAAGCCGCGCCGCGAGGCGCGCGAGCGAGGGCGCAACGGCGGCAATGCCGAGGCCCTCGGCCCGTTGACCCGGCCCGACGGGGCCCTCGGCCGGCTCCTCGAGGCCCGGGGGTGTTCGATGACATGATGAAGAAGCCATGCCCCTACCACAAGACCCCCGTGAATCACACTCTTGAGCGAGTGCGACATGCTCAAGAAATTCTATGGCCGTGCCGCCGCGAAGGAGGCGAGAGGCCAAGAAGGATGGGGGCGACGGCGACGCGGTGGCTTCCCCGCCGTCGAAAATGTGTTCCTCATTTTTGGGGGACCTACGTCGACATGTCAACACGGCGACGCAAGAAGGAGCGGCACGAAGTCCTCGCCGCGAGAAAAGGCGCCTCCGGCCTTTCTCAGCGGTCGAAGGATGCCATCACCTTTAGCCGGGACGATCATCCAAACCGCATCCCGAACCGGGCCGAGTACCCCACGGTGGTCGATCCCATCATTGGGAACGCCCGATTTTCGAAGGTCCTTATGGACGGAGGCGATAGCCTCAATATCCTCTTCGCGCATACATTGCGCCTAATGGGGATTGGGGCGGACCGAGGTGCGCGGCCCGGCACGAAGCCGTTTCACGGCATCGCGCCCGGAAAGCCGAGGTTCAACCCCTCGGGCGGATCGATCCGCCCGTCCGGTTTGGGACCCCCAAGAATTTCCGCAAGGAAACCCTCACATTCGAAGTGGTGGGATTCAAAGGGGCCTACCACGCCATCCTCGGCGACCATGCTATGCCAAGTTCATGGCGGTCCCCAACTACACGTACACGAAGATGAAGATGCCGGGTCCAAACGGCGTCATCACCGTCGGGTCGTCGATCGAGCATGCATTCGACTGCGATGTCGAGTGCGTGGAGCATGCGGAAGCACTAGCGCTGGACGAAGCGCTAGTGAACACACTGGAGAAGATGGTCAACGGCGACCTCAGCTCCGCCACCAAGCACGTCGGCACGTTCGAGGCCGCCGAGCAAACCAAAGGGGTCCCCCTCGACCCGTCGGCCCCCGAGGGCAAGGCTTTGAGGGTCAGCTCGACCCTCGATCCTAAATAGGAAGCAGTGCTCGTCGACTTCCTCCGCGCCAACGCCGACGTTTTCGCGTGGAGCCCCTCGGACATGCCAGGCATCCCGAGGGAGGTCGCCAAGCACTCCCTTGATATCCTGCCTAATGCTCGCGCTGTTCAGCAGCGGCTGCGCCGCTTCGACGAGGAACGGCGACGGGCGATCGGAGTGGAGCTGCGGAAGCTCCTCGAGGCCGGATTCATCAAGGAAGTGTTCCACCCGACATGGTTAGCTAATCCTGTGCTTGTAAAAAAGAAAAATGGGAAGTGGAGGATGTGTATTGACTACACCAGTCTCAATAAAGCATGTCCAAAAGTTCCCTTTCCTTTACCACGCATAGATCAGATCGTTGATTCCACAGCCGGGTGTGAACTACTCTGTTTCCTTGATGCCTATTCGGGATATCATCAAATAAAAATGAAAGAGTCCGACCAGCTCGCGACTTCGTTCATCACACCGTTCGGGACGTTCTGTTACGTCACGATGCCTTTTGGCCTCAGAAACGCGGGCGCAACATATCAGCGCTGCATGCAGCACGTTTTTGGGGACCATATCGGGCGGACGGTCGAGGCTTACGTAGACGACATCGTCGTCAAAACCAGGAAGGCGGACGACCTGGTCAGCGATCTTGGCATCGCATTCAGCTGCCTGCGGGCCAACGGGGTCAAGCTCAACCCCGAAAAATGTGTCTTTGGAGTGCCGCGGGGCATGCTCCTAGGATACATCGTCTCCCAGCGGGGAATCGAGGCCAACCCTGAAAAGGTCGCGGCCCTCGAGCGAATGGGTCCAATTCGGGACCTCAAAGGGGTGCGAGAAGGTGTTGGGGTGCCTTGCCGCCCTGAGCCGCTTCGTCTCGAGGCTCGGTGAGAAGGGCTCGCCCCTCTACCGCCGCTCAAGAAGCACGAGCGCTTCTCTTGGACCGCCGAGGCCCGGGGAAGCGCTCGACAAGCCGAAGGCATCTCGACGCACGCCCCAATCCTTACGCCGCCACGAGACGGCGAACCCCTCCAACTCTACGTGGCCGCAACCACCCAGGTGGTCAGCGCCGTGATCGTCGTGGAGCGCGCGGAGGAAGGGCATGCCTGCTGTGCGAGAGGCCGATCTATTACATCGGTGAAGTCTGTCGGACACGAAGACGCGCTACCCCCCGAGTCCCGGAAGGCGTTGTACGCGGTGGTCCTCGCGCGGCGCAAGCTCCGCCACTACTTCGAGGCCCACCCGCTTACGGTGGTCTCTTCCTTCCCGCTAGGAGAGATCATTCGCAACCCCGACGCGGCGAGCGAAATTGCCAAGTGGTCCGTGGAGTTGATGGGCGAGACGCTCGCCTATGCTCCGCGCAAGGCCATCAAATCGCAAATCTTAGCCGACTTCGTCGGCGAGTGGACGGACACACGGTACCGCCGCCGCCCCAAATTCAAGCGAGTCTTGGACTGCGTTCTTCGACGGCTCGGTGATGAAGACGAGGAGCGGGCGCGGGCCTGCTCTTCGTGTCACCCCTCGGGGAGCACATGCGCTACGCAGTGCGCCTCCACTTCCCTGCGTCCAACAATATGGCGGAATACGAGGCCCTCCTCTGCGGCCTCAAAATCGCCATTGAGTTGGGCATCAAGCGCCTCGATGTGCGAGGGGATTCGCGACTCGTGATCGACCAAGTCATGAAGAACGCGAGCTGCCACGACGACAAGATGGAGGCCTACTGTAAAGCCGTGCGAGCCCTCGAGGACAAATTTTACGGCATCGAGCTTAATCATGTACCCCGCCGGTACAACGAGGAAGCAGACGAGCTGGCAAAGATAGCGTCCGGGCGGATCACCGTTCCCCCGAACGTTTTCGCGCGCGACATCGCGCAGCCCTCGGTAACCATCGAGCCCTACCCCTCGAGCGACGGCGGACCCTCGGGGGCTCCCCTCGAATCCGGCGGGTGCGAAACCCATGGAAGAGGACCCCTCGAACGAGGCGTACGTACTCTCCCTTCTCGAGGGGTACGGCTCCCACGAGGCTGTCGCAATGGACATCGAGCCGGCTCCCGTCCAGGCGGACGCGGGGAGAAGTACATCGCCTGGATTGCTCGAGGGGAGCTCCCCGCAGACCGGGCCGCAGCCAGGCGCATCGCCAGGATGGCCAAGTCATTCACCCTGGCCGACGGTGAGCTGTACAAGCGCGCCGCGTCAGGCATCCTCCAGCGATGCATACCCATCCCCGAGGGGCGCGAGCTCCTACGGGATATCCACGCGGGAATCTGCGGCCACCACGCCGCGCCACGCACCCTCGTTGGCAACGCGTTCCGCCAAGGCTTCTACTGGCCTACCGCAGTCGCGGATGCCAGCGAAGTAGTGCGCACCTGCGAAGGGTGCCAGTTCTACGCCCGCAAGACCAACTTGCCAGCTCAAGCTCTGCAAACGATCCCCGTAACATGGCCGTTCGCTGTGTGGGGATTAGACATCGTCGGGCCCCTGCGGAAGGCGCCCGGGGGCTTCACCCACCTACTCGTCGCGATCGACAAGTTCTCCAAGTGGGTGGAGGTGCGCCCCATTACGAATTTGAGGGCTGAGCAGGCAGTCACGTTCTTCACCGACATCGTCCACCGCTTTGGAGTGCCAAACTCCATCATCACAGACAACGGGTCCCAGTTCACGGGCGGAAGTTCTTGGAGTTCGCGACAAGTTCCACATCCGCGTGGATTGGGCGGTGTGGCACACCCACGGACCAACGGCCAAGTGGAACGTGCCAACGGCATGATTCTACGGGGCCTCAAACCCGAGAATCTTTGACCAGCTCAACAAATGCGGCGGAAATGGCTCCAAGAACGCCGGCGGTCGTGTGGAGCCTAAGGACTACCCCAAGCGAGCCACGGGTTCACCCCGTTCTTCCTAGTCCATGGCGCGGAGGCCGTCCTCCCCACGGATGCGGAATACGGGTCGCCCAAGGTTCGAGGCTACAACGAGGATGCTAACCGGCGAGCCCGCGAGGACTCGCCGGACCGAGGCGGATGAAGTACGCCTCGTGGCGTTGATGCACTCCGCAAGATATCAACGGTCCCTACGGCGCTACCAAGCACGCAAGATACGTCGCGGGGATTTCGGCGAGGGGGACTTGGTCCTAAGGCTACGCCAAGACCATCGAGGGCGCCACAAGCTATCGCCCCCATGGGAGGGACCCTACGTCGTGGTGAAGGTGCTCAAACCGGCACGTACAAGGCGGCCAACGAGGACGGCGAAGAACTCACCAACGCTTGGAACATCCAACGGCCTACGTCGCTTCTACCCTTAGCTAGGATTTTCAAGTATTTTACTCGTTGTACAAACACACGGCCAACGCCCCCGGTTGGTGTCACCTATGTAAATACTCCAAGTATAATAAAAGGGCAACTCGGCTTTCCCCCGAAACCCAAGTTACCCTCGGGGGCACTCCGGCGGGGGCACCCCCCCCCCCCAAATGGTCCCATTTTTTCGCGCAAAAAACGTAATAACACGCGCTAGGTTTGTTTCCTACTTCAACCACGAGTCACGATTCGAATAGGGCGTAGGCGGCACAGCGGAAGGAGCGCACGAGCCGAGAGACGGCCCTACGCCGCGCGGCTATGGCCCGTCTCTCTCGCCTCCAACCCAGCGGGCCCCTGCGAAAGGCGGACTCCCCTAACTAGAATCTACTCGGGGAAGAAGAAGAAGCAAAAAGCGCAATAAGCAAGCGATTTCATTTACAAACTGACCATGTTCACGAAACTACTTGTTTATTTACAAGAGGCCACGAGGCCAGAGTTCTGATACACATAAACAAAAAACGGGCCTAGCGCCCAGGTGCTTTCAGGCGGGTGGAGCGGCAGCGTCAGCGGCGTCCGGGAAGAGGAATTCTTCGAAGGCCTCGGCGAGCGACTCGGCGGCGTCAGCAGCAAGCGCGTCCGCACGCTCCATGGCCACCTCGTCCTCGACGCCCTCGGGCACGATGTAGCCTTCCGCTACCGCCTCGAGGTTGACCTCGTAGTGGGATCGCACCACTCCGAGGGCCTTCTGCACGCCCGGTGCAACGCCCGACGCACCCGCCCCGTGACGTGGCCACCGAGAGCGCGTAGGCGGGCGGCCGGCCGAGCCGCCGGCCCGGGCGTCGCCTTCCTCGACGACGTGACGGGTCTCGAGGGCCGCGTCCCGCGGCCTCTGCGGCTCTGCCGCTCGGAGGAGTTGTAGGGAGGCTGCGGGGCCTCGGCCCGCCCAACCGGCGTGCCCCAAAGGCTGTGCGCGGGCACGGAAGCGACGAGACGACAAGAAATCGAAAGGGGGAAACGAACCCTTCGGAAGCAAAAACTAACAAGCGAGGGTCGGACGAGTGACTTACCCTCGACTTGCCTCTTCTCCAGATCGAGGTCGCGGCGCGCGGACTCGAGCGCCAGCTCGAGATGCTGGACGGTCTCGCCTTGCTCGACGAGGGCCATCTCTTGGGCGGCATTGCTGATGCTGAGCGCCAACGCCTCATCCTCAACCTCGGAGAATGCGGCGTTCCGCTCCTCCAGTGACTTCTCCGCCGCCTCGCGAGCAACGCGCTCCCGCTCCAGCGCCGTCCGGGCGTCGCCAAGGGCGGCCTCGCTCCGCCGGAGCCGCCCCTCGGCCCCCGGCGGGCGATGCGCTCCTCGCCGGGCGCCCCTCGGCGGCGACGAGAGCCGCGGCCTTGACGCCGAGGGCGGCCTTCGGGTCATCGGCCTCCTTGGCGCGGTTGCTCCCGGCCGCGCGCCCGCTCCTCGGCCCCGGCGCCGCCGCGCTGCGCCCCCTCGAGCGACGTGCGGAGCTCCCGGGCCTCGGCGCGAGCGGTGGCCACCTCCGCCTCCCAGGTGGCGGCCAGCGTCCGCGTCTTGTCCAGGTCCTCGCGCGCATTCCACAGCGCCTCGTCACGATCGACGAGGGCTGCGCGGATCCGCCCGAGACTCGAGTCACGCGCCGCGTCCTGCCCTGAGCTCTCGGGGAGCACGTCGCACCACGCCATCGCCCGGTACACCAGCCAGCTGTCTGGCGTCCTGAGAGCATCCGCAAGCGCGTCGTAAGCGCTGCATCGCTCCCGGAGCTGGCGGACCTCGGCGTTCACCTGGTCGAACGCGCTATACTTTTCACGAGCGCGGCGCTCGAGCTCCTGGCATCCACACATCGAATCTCGCAAGTGTCAAGGCTTGAATGCAGCACGCGAAAACGAAATAAGGAAGGGAGACGAGCAACCATGGCTCACCTGGAAGACGATCCAGGCCGGGCCGCTGTGGACCCGCAGCGCTTCGTTCAACGCGCGGTTGAGCGTGGCGCCATGGCTCAGGAGCTCGCCCCAGAGCTCCTGCTCCCTCTGGGCGTCGGCGAACGCCGGGGGATCCTCCACGGCCCCCCCCACCTGGGCGGGGCGACCGGCATGGGAGGACGAGGCCTCGGCGTCGTGCCCTCGGCCCCCACTATCATGTGACCCTCATGTCGCCTCACGAGGGCCCTCTCTCCGGGGGCTCGGGGAGAGTTCGTGGGCCGCCCGGCCCACGCGGTTCCACCCGGGCGGCGGGGAGTCATCCGAGAGCTCCACCACCTCCGCCCGGGGACCGCCGGCGGGCGGAGCCGCCCGCTCCGCCTCCGCCGGCGCCCCCACCCCGCGCCTCCGCGGCCGCGGGCGCCCGTTGTGGCGCCGTTGCCGCCACCTCCGTCCGCGCCGCCACGTCCGCGGGCGCTCCCGCGAGCTTGCGCCCGCTCCGCCTCCTCCGCAAGTGGCCGTCACCGCGGGCGGCACCTCCACCGTAGCCGCCGTCGCGGCCCGCGCCTCCATGGCGGCCGGCGCCGGCCGCCCCACGGCGACCTGCCGGCCGCGCCGCGGCGGGGCCGATCCACCGGCCGGGGCCTCGAAGCCCCGCCCGGGCCTTGCGCGCTCGTGCCCGCCGCCGCGCCTGTCCCTGGGCGCGACCCCCTCGACGAACGCCGCCGGGTGGGGATCGACGCGTCCGTCCTCAGCACCTTGGCCGGTGCAAGAGGAGGGACGGTTGGCACCGCCCTGCGCAAACACAAACAGAGGATTAGAGCATCTAACAACCAGCAAACTAAGGCCAAGCAAAGGAAGAACAGGTTCCTTACCTCGCCGAGGAAAAGGCCCGCTTCCTTTTCCTCGAGGCCTCCGACGAGGCCGGCGCGGGGGCTGCGCCTGCCGCGGCACCTCCCCGACGGCGCCGCCGCGCGCGCGGGCACGCCCGCCTCACGCGTAGGCGCGCCCGCCGCCGCCACCACGCGCGGGGGTACGCTAGCCCCGCGCGCGCGGCGCGCCCACCGACGCGCCCCTCGACGAGGACGCCGCGCGCGCGGACGCGCTCCCCGCCACGCGCGGGCACGCCTGACGCGCGCGCGGGCACGTGCGCCGCGCGCGCCTCCGTGGCGCGCGCGCGGCACCTCCGCGGCGCGTGCCGCCCCCGACGATGACCGCCCGGCGGCGGACGCCGACGCGCCCGCCCCGGTGCAAAGCCACCCCCGATGCCGGCGCGAGATCCGGCGACGGGGGCGCGGGCCGCCACCGTCCGAGGGGCCCTCCCCCTCGGACTCTTCCTCCTCGTCCCGGTCCGAGGACGAGGGCTCCTCGATGTCGGGGAGGAGAGCCCCGGCTCCTCCCGCCGCCGGTACTCCGCGGACCGTGCGTCGCGGCGCGCTTGGCGCCGCCTTGCGTGTTCCCCGCCTGCGCGCGCCGCCCGCTCCCCGCTGCTCCCGCCGCGCCGCCCGGCCGAGCGCACGGGAGTCGGGGGGTGGGCGGAACGGACATGGCGGCGTTAACCGCACCCGCCCGTGCGCGCAAGAGCAACAATGGCGCGTCGGGAAATCAAAAACAAGACCAAGGATGGAAACGAAATCGGGAACTCTACTCACCAGCGGGCCCGTGGGGAGCATCTCGATATCCCACGGGGTCCGACCCGCGGTGGCGGCGTCCCGGTGTCGACGGCGCTCCGCGCCCGGGTGAGCGCGTACGGCCGCTCCCGGCGGCGTCGGGGAGCATCCGCGACCTCGCCGGGTCAACGGGGTTGGCCGCCTCCGTCATCTCGAAGATGCGAGAGGGGCCTCTCCATCAACGGCACGATTCGCCGGTGATGAAGGAAGGCGAGGACGCCCATCGCGTTGAGCCCTTCCCTCGCCGCCCGCCGCAAGGCGGCGAGGACGGACCCCCGGCGCGCCCGATGGTTGGCCGTGGGCAACCCGTAGCCCCGGCCAGGTCCGGCCTCTTCTTGAACACCCGGCCGGTGTAGGGAGGAAGGCCGGGCTCGGCGTTGCGCGGATAAAACCATCCCCGCTCCCGGCCGGCGTTGTTCGTCGTCATGGTGCGGGGGGATGTAGAACTCCTTGAGCTGCCCCCGCGGGGCGAGCGACATCCCGCCGGCGCGCACCGCGCGCGCGGGTCCCTCGGCTCCGACGTGGGGCTGCGTGATGAGCTCCGCGCGGAAGAGGTGTACCCGAGCTCCCGGTTGATCGGGATCCCCGAGTACCCTTCGCAGACGCCCACAAATGTGGCCGCCTGCGAGATCGCGTTGGGGGCAAAGTTGTGCAGCTCCACCCCATAGTGGTAGCACAATGCCCGCATGAATGTGCTCGCCGGCGCGTTGAAGCCGCGCTCGTGGTAGCGGAGGAAGCTCACCACGTAGCCCTCCGGCGGATTGGGCTCAAGGTGCGACGATGGCGGCACGATCCACTCCGCCGGGCGCCCTTCTTCGTTGGCCGAGAGCTGGCCGGCGGCGACCAGCTCGCCCGGGCGAGCCGGGTCACGGTCGACTTCTCCCATGCGTATGGCTCCCGGGACCCTAATCGGAAGGCGAGGCGGCGCCATAAGGGAGGACGAACGAGGTGCGAGGGCGGAGGACAAGGAAGCGAGAAAAAAGCTCTAAGCGGCGAAACCGCGCGGTGGCGAGAGCGAACGAAGGCGAAGGGACGGAGGGCCGAAAACGGTGAGGAGCCAAGGTAAAAAACCACCGTCCCTTCCTCACCGCGCTTTATAGGCAACCGGCGAGTTCTCCGAGCGCACGCCTCGCCAACGATAGCATCGGCAGGAATCTTTCCATCGCGTCGACGGGCGGGCCCCACCACGGCCGCGGCCGACTCTAACACCGCAGGGCGGGTCATCATTACGGCGAGACCGGCGGCGACCGAGGCGAAACCGTCACGTCCGCCGGCCACGTCGCCCACTACGCGCGCGCGCGCGCGCGCGGCGCCTAAAAGGCGCGCCCGCGCCGCAAAACCCGCGGCCACGCCCGCAGGGCACCTAAATGCCGGGCCCCTTGCCAAGCAAGGAGAGCCCTCGAGCGAGGCGAATCCTCGGCTTGAGACAAAGGTGACCCTCGATGGATGACGGCGTGAGAAGGTCGCCGGGACACCGCTCGGTGTAGAGCGAGCGGCCGCGGGCACCCATGCCACGTGAAGCCCTCGAGCGGCATGACCCTCAACTCGAAACAAGGCGACCCTCGATGGGATATCGGCGTGAGAAGGTCGCCGGGACTCGCTCGACGTAGAGCGAGCCACCGCGGCACCCATGCCACGCGAGACCCTCGAGCGGCGTGACCCCCAACTCGAGGCGATGTCAACCCCCTAAAGAAGGCACGCGCGTAAGAGGATCGCCCGGGTCACGCTTGAAATAGAGCGACACCGAAAGCACTCACACCGCGCCATGCCACCAACCGGCACCTCGAGGGTCGGCACGCCCGGATCCTCGACGGCCGCAAACGCGAAAAGACGGGGCGGCCAAGGCACGGCCCCGCACGGCCTTGCGATCGAGAGGTTCGAAGCCGACCCTCGACGGGTTCGAACGGGCGCCCCGGATCTCGAGTTAGGGACGACGAGGGCACGCGCATTCGAGCCGTTCCTCGAGCCCGTCGGCTCGAGGGTGCCCCACATGTCGTGTTCGAGAGCCGGCGAGGGCGGCTGGCCGGGGGATCCCACCGAGGGAGAGCTTCCGCGCCCTCGGTCCCCTAGCGAACGGGACCGAGCCCCACCTAGCAAACCCACGCAAGCGCTTCCATGGACGTGTCTCCGGACCGCGCGGCCTACCCTTATCGAACGGGGCATGGACGTCCACTTGAACCACCCGCTAGCGGCTCGAAGAGGAATCCGCGATTCGCGACCCGCTCGATGGGAGTCGTGGAAACCTCACCTCCCGACCCGCGAGAGGGACGGCGAGGGCGCGATAAAAAACAAGTCGTCGAGGCTCGACCCGATCGCCTCGAACAGGCCAAGGCTCGGGGGCTTGACGCACGGCTACACCTCCTTGGAATTGCACCCGCCGGAGATAGTGACAGGGGAGCGTGCACCCCCGATGCCGGCTGAAATACCGCCGATGCCGGTTGGCATATGTGCCACGCCTTTCTGACCGAATTGCTCGCGGTTAACCCCTGCAGGAGAGCCCACACTCCTGCAGGGCTTCGGGGGCTAGACCCGCGGGTCCGCTAGCGCGGCCCCACGGATAGCGTTCGCAAACAAGGAGGGAAGAACGTCCTATCAGTAGGTTCCAGCATCTGCGGGAGCCTCAATGGCAAACCCGCAGATGCTCGGGGGCTGCGTCGGGGACCGCCCTAGGGGTCCCCTCAAACAATGGGGGAACCCCTACTTAAATTCCTGCATCAATATAAGCTAAGCCTAACCATGCAGGAAACTAACCATGCAGGATACGGCCCATGCGGCAGGACTTCGGAGGCCCACCAAGGCGGCCCGCCTAGGAAGACCCCTCGAGCGAGGCTCCGCCTCGCCCGAGGGCATGCTCCCTCCTCGAACGGGCACCGCCCCGTTCGAGGGGCAACTCCCTCCTCGAACAGGTTCCGCCCCGCTCGAGGGGCGACCCTTCCCTCGAGCGGTCCCGCCCCGCTCGAGGGCGCGCTCCCCCTCGAGCGAGTCCCGCCTCGCTCGAGGGTCCGCTCCGCCCTCGGCCGGGGCCCGCCACGGTCACGGGCGCCCCGCACGCGTGCGCCGGCCCCGTACTTGGGCATTTAACGCCCGACGCCGCGGACGGCGCCATCATGCGCCGGGGCTCACGCCCCGGCGCCGCCGCACCAACTCCCCGGGGGAAGGAGCCCATCCCCGCCCGCGTGGGATGGACTGTGCGGTACGGCCGGTGTCAGTCCCGTGACGCCGTGCGCACGCCGCTGTACGGCTAACGCGCCCGACCCTCGAAAGGGGGCGGGCGCACCCTCGATTCCACTTTCCCGTGACCTCGCAGGTTAGGTAAGGGGCGCTAGGCCGGTGGGTGGCCATCCCGGCCACTGCGTAACGGCGCGGCCGCCGTACCCACGCGTGCGGGTGCACGCCTGACTCCGCGGCGCACGCCCGAACACCGCAAAGAACCACTCCGCCACCGCAGAGCTCATTGGGAAGGAACGCCGTCCTGCCCGCCCCTGTACCCCGTACCGGTCATCATCAGCACCTCCCTCGAAGCCTATCAGAGAACGCCATCACCGTCTGCCGCCTCCTACCCTCGAACCGCCACTGTTCGGGTACGAAGTAGGCCATCATGGCCGGATCGCAGCGTGGATCGTTCGGACGATCGCCCGCTCTACACCGTAGCACGACGTGCTCCTACATGTAGCTAGGTAGCGCGGCGTGCATGTAACTCGCCGCCCCCTTGGCCTATAAAAGGGGAAGCGAACCCCCAGCCGCGGGGGGACGAGGGGACGAATCCGGAGGAACACAGCGCATTGTGCACTCACTCTCTTATTCTCCCATAACATCTCCGGCCACTCACCGGGGACTTGGAAGCCACGCTTCTTCTCCCACCTTGCTTGTACTTGCCCCACTACAAGCACCCCCGGTGCCGAGCAATATAGTGCCACGAGCACGCCACGCTGCCGGACGTACGGCCCCCTCGGCGGGAACCGGGATAAACCTTGTGTCATTTGTTGCTTAGCATCGACCATAGAGGGATAGACTTAGGCGTTATCTGCGGTTGCTTGTCGGGACCATATTCCGCACCGACGAGAGGCCATGTAGACATCCCGGCGGCGCCCGTCCGGGGAGCGCGCCGCGGACGCTCCGGCCGCCGAGGGTCGGCCGGGACGGGGGGGGAGAAAAGGAGGCGGCGACGGCGGTCTCACGGCCGCGGGACACTCTCGCGGTCGTCCTCCACAAGTTCGACTTGCTCGCTCGGGTCGTCCCACCACCGGCGAGGGGACTGTCGCGCCGCCCTTCCTCCGCCGGCCATGCTGCCGGGACCGATGACGACGCACCGACATGGCTACCGCCGCCGCCCCCCGGGCCCGAGGTCCCGCATTTGCACGCACGTACGGCCGACACCGCTCAAGGGCCCGCCCGGTGCCGTGCGGACCGCGCATCCACGAGATCCGCCACAACCGCGGTTGGGCCACCGTGGATGACCAACGCTTCCACCGCCGCGGCCGGAGGAGGGCTGCGGCTACGGGATCGGTAGAGGAAGGCACATAGGCCACGGCGCACCCTTGTCCCGCCTCTTGCCGCTCCTCACGTCCTCGGCGTCGGCGAGCCCCTGGAGGACGCGATTCTCGGCGGTGGCGCCGCCCAACTTGCCCTTCTTGGCGAGCACGCGCCGAACACTTGCGGCTCGAGAGGACGCCGGACACAATGGCGAGATGCGAAAGGGAGGGGGACGAAAAATCGGTGGGGCCCACATTTTGGAGGGGGGGAGTAGAGGGCCTCCAAAAATGGAGGTTGAGAGGAGAAATTTGGAGGGGCATGCGAAATGGAGGTCCATTTGGAGGCCCTGCTTTGAGTTGATTTTTTACACTAAAGCTAATTCTGGAGTAGAGGCCCGTATAGAGGCCCCCACCGGAGTTGCTCTTACTAGAACATAATATTTATCGTTCGGTGGTATGATGATGCTTGGTTTGTCGCGAGGAAAACTGGTGGCCCCACTTTTCACACCATCCTTCATTAGCATCTTGATGTTGGTGTGCAAGTTGGATGCTAGAACCATACTAGAAGACTAGGAGAAACTTGAATTTTTGCAAAAGCGATTTCGGTGTTTTCCGGCCTACAAAAAGTTTCACGACGGCGTCACACGGAAATGTTTTCTTGCCACCAACACAATGGAGATAGGACTATGGCTCGATCCGTGGTCAAATGAAAACCCACACGTGCCTCCATATGGGAAGCGTGTGACACGAGGGTTTCACGGATGTATCCTATGAGTACGGGCTGGGTTGCATATCATCATCATCGTACAAAACTATATAAGAGCTCCTCACTAGGGAGTTCTCTCAATCCTTAGCGCACCATGTCACCATGCACTATGTCTTATCTCAGCATGCAAGGTGTCCACATCACTATCCACTAAAATCATTAATTTATTTCTTCTATCCATTTTCTATGGCTAATAGCATCCGTATGCAATGTGTTGTTTGTGGTAGAATGTTGCGAAGCAATCACTTTAGTTTCTACTTTCAAATTTTATCTATAAAATTTGTTGAAATTCCCACAGCAACGCGCGGAGTATCACCTAATTAATATAGAATTAATAGGCGGGTGCTCGAAAAGCGGACTAATCCTGTGCACCATTTCCGGTAGAAAGCTTGTCATTCCCGGTTTAAACCCAAGTAATTTTATTAAAACCAAACATTACAAAATATAGCATTTGCAATAAAAATCAAAGAGCACCGCGCCATTGTAGATCGAAACGGTAGCTAGTGCGGTGTGCTCACTACTACACAACCAGGCATTCATCCCAAACACTTAGTACCCGGCGCAATTTCGCACGGTACAATGTCACACCTGACTTTCCGAAGAAAATCAAGTGCAAACCTATATGCATGCCGGGATCAAGTTTCATGCATATAGTGACATAAAAGTGAATACGAAACAGTATCTCTTAAGAAAAAGAAAGATTATCGGGGATTTACGCTTAATCCCGAAAACGAAGGCTCCAAACATCACGGGCGGTCGGCGGGGTTGCGTACGCCTAGCACTCCACAACATCTTCACGTCATCTTCATGCAGCTTCCTCCTTCTGAGCAACATTGTTTATAGCAAGGGTGAGCACTTGTCGTACTCAGCAAGTGTGGAAAAAGATATGAATGCAAAGGCTTTATAGTGGACTGGCTCAAAGCATTTAAGCAATTTTAGTTGGTCAAGTTTTATTAGCACCTGTTTACTAATAAAGTATAAGTTTATACCAACCCACATTAAGCATAAGGTAAGAGGTACGCCATAAGCACATGGCAAGCATAACCAGAGAGAGCGATTTAAGTCCATCTTCAAGTTCAATTATCATGTGAGGGTCCAGGCAGCCCGTGACCGTGGGCACGGCTAATCGATTAGTTTTACACTCTGCGAGAGATCGTACATCCTTACCCACAAGTCGCGTAAAAGTCCCGAAGAACTTTAAACCCAACCATGCGATGCTGCGCATGCATCATACCACACTACCGAGGTGTGATCGCATAGGGACGCACGGGCCTTTACAAAGAGTCCTCCCGTGCATATTAGTCCATAGTAGTATGTCATAGAGGCTATCTTTCGTACCTCACTTCTATTCACGGACGGTCGGCCATAGAGTCTTCCGTTCCTATACCACTCCGGAATAGAAGAGCCGTAAAAACATTCCTCCATCCCCAACCTACTATGCGAGTAATAACCACACAAAGACTTCCCTAATTATTCGGCCAAGACCAGTGCCATATAGTCCTTGTGGTTGCACCGTTGTCCTCGGGTGGTTCTCCATGTTCCGATTAAACATATGGTCATGTATTAAACATTCAAAGATATAACACAAAGGTGTAGCATGATTCATCATTATTGTTCATTAAGACCACCATAACCCGGTATAGGAACTAAGCATAGTTACACAACATAAAAGTAAACCCAGGTTAACAAGGAATGACAATCAAAGACTAGGATAAACCTTAATAGGAACCCATCAAAATTAATGCAAGCAAAGCAATGAGTGATTAAATATAGTTCTTAGGACAAAATCAAGGACACACTTGACATTAACCAAAGTAGTTGCTCAAAATGGCTTCACCTCTTGCTCTTCAAACTTCTCGAACGACGTTCACTCAAAGCGTATCAATCATCGGGCACAAACATACACAAAGCAAACAAACAAGCATACTAAGAATAAAGCACCGGACATTAGAAAACTTTAAATGAACGCACTAAAGGATAGGCTCGATTAGATGGATCACTAAAGCACACAAACCGTGCTTGGAGGAAGAAAGACTTGGTTAACTTTAAAGAGATGGTCGCGGAAGATTGAGCAAAGACCGGAAAGATCATACTGAGATTGAGCTGAGAAAAGAACGTCTAACAAACGTTTTGCATATATGAGAGAGCAAGGCTATGAGCTAGGTTCATTTTAATTAACAAAACAAATATAAAGGATATTTCAGAAATAAAATACCCTATGTTGACATTAATGCAATATTAAACTTTATTTATGAAACGGTGTAAAGAACTAGTCAAGTTTTATTAATAAAGATTCATATATGAATTATCGGATTAAACATTTAATTTAGAAAAAACTAAACTATATGAACAAGCCAAACGAAACTTTTGTAATTCGAGTAGATCATATTATTATTAAAAAAATTATGGTATTGGCATTAATCAAATTAATATTTATTATAAAACCCGATGTAAAAGCCTAATCAAATTTTAATTAGAAAAGATTAATTAACTATTAAACAAATTAACATTTGGTTTATGAAAACAAATATAAAGATCTAATTAACTTTTATGTACAAAACATGTGATAGAAACATTAATCAAATTAAATTTGCTTATGAAAACGATGTATAGATCTATATTACTTTTATTTATAAAAGGCATGTGTAAATAGACATTAATCAAAATTAATATTTATTTTATTTTCAGAAAACAAAACATGGTGAAAACACACCACTAACGCGTGCTTTACATTATTATGAATCTAACGCAACTTGAACGGATTAAGTCGGGGCTAAAACGAAGATTCGACGAGCAAAACAATGTTACGGGGACCTAGTCGTGATTAACTATAGATTTGGAGGGGTAGGAGAAAAGATTTGCAAGACACAATAAACGAGTGCTCGGGAAAAGGACAAAACTCGGGGTTAGATCTATAAAAGTGCTCTGTTGGATCTATGTGCGAAGGGTGGGATTTTTCCAAGGGGTTATGGGCAAAGGTTGCAAGACACATGAAAGAGTATAAGGATTACTAAAAAGGGCGGGGACTTAGATGCAAACCGGCCTTATCTTCAACCTCCGGACGAACGGACGGGGAGCTTCTCGCAAACACGAACGTGCTCCCGATGCATCGAATCGGCATGGCTACGGGCGACAAGGGACTTGGGTAAGACACAAAATGGAGAGACTAGATTGAGGGAATCGCGGGGACGTGCTCACCATCGGTGGAGACGGACGGATGTGGCCGGATTTGCGGGTCAACCGCCGGCGGGTCTTTGCGGTTCGGCTCTACGGCGGGCGGCGCGAGTAGGCTGCGGGCGCGGGCGGCGGCGGCGGTGCTCGATTGCGGCAAGGGCGGCGCGCACGGGAGCGAGGGGCTAGGGCGGCGGCGGCTCGGCCTCCCCCGTTATGGGGCATGCGCGCGGCGGCGGCCTTGCCCGGGCGGCGGCGCGGTGCGGGCCCCGGATGGGCCCCCGCACGGGCCTGCGGCGGCGGAGCGGGTTGAGTCGGGCCTCTAGGTCCTCCCAATCCGGTAGGGTAGATTTTCTTTTTTTTCGAATTTATTTTTAATGCGAAAACAAATTCCAGAAAAGTCTAGAAATTGTTTAAAGGCACGAAAAATAATCGAAAAATCACAAAAATTCTAGGAAAATTCCTAGAGATAGATTATGACATGAACAATCCAAATAAAGCATTCTGTGCTCATGAAAAAGATTTTAGAGCTTTCTAATAAATAGAAATAGCTCAAAGAAAATGAGAATAAACTCCGAGAAAAAATCCGGAAAATTCTCGGGAGAGTTTGGACAACTTCTAAATGCATTTTTGAAACCTTTTTGCACTCAAGAACCACTAGATGCTTCGACATGAATGCAACACACGTAACTTTTATTTAATTTAGAAAACCAAACAATGAACTTTTCCTATACTATATTCCCCGTAAAGAAAATAAATGTAGGAAAAATTTTAAAATTATGAGAAAATAGTTATTTAATTATTCTTTCTATTCACATCCCGAAATTGGAAATTTCGGGGTGTGACAAATCTACCCCCCCTTAAAAGGAATCTCGTCCCGAGATTCGAAAAAAGGCTAGCAAGAGACAAGGTTTATTTCGAACTCTTTTCATATCCTTAAGCAATATTCTTCCGTTCATGTTACGAGAAAAACTTTCCAAGCCTAACTTATACCAACATCCTTAAATATTGGGGGTCTTGTCTTGCTTTTGTCGTTGTCGCCATTCCCTCTTAAAATGACGATCTAGAAATTTCTTCGGGCATCCGTTGATAAAGTGTCCACCAGCTTTGCAATAAAAACATGCTTTACTTTCCCTAGTGTTTCGACGATTCCGTGGTGTCTCATAAATCACGGCACCTGTAACACCATGAGGATATTCTAGATATGCATCTTCATTGTGATCTTCGGGAAAACCTTGGGCTTGAGACATATGATGTAGGTGAGAATTGTTATTGGCTTCCTCTGGATATTCCCTTTTTCTCTTCTTACTCATGATCTCTTGTAGTTTGCTTTCTAGCCCAATGGCTTTGTTGATTAAATCTTGTAGACCGGAGTATTCATGTAAGCTTAGTATACTTTGAAGATCTTCATTTAACCCTTTGATGAAATGCTCTCGTTTCTTCTTATCACTTTCGGTGATCTTGTGGCATATAGAGATAATTGAACAAACTTATCCCCGTACTCGCTTCACCGTCATCCGTCCCCTGCTTTAAGTTAAGGAACTCCTTCCTCTTGAGCTTCATCGCACTCACGGGAGTATGGTGTAAAATAAAGTTGTCTCTGAATTCCTTCCACACTACACTCTCGGAGTTGCTCATGTCCATTGATGTAAGAATTCCACCACTCTGAAGCTGCTCCTATAAGTTGCCAAGATGCATACAAAGCTTTCTCTCCATCATTGCATTGTATCATGTCTAACTTCTCTTCAATTGTCTTGATCCAGTCTTCAGCTTCTAAGGGATATGTGGTACTAGAGAACGTTGGTGGCTCAGTCCTCATGAACTCTGCATACTTATCATCTGAGGGAGGAAATGATAGCGCATCTGGGTTGTATCCATAGTCATCACTGTTCTCGTAGCTTTCTCCTTGGTTACCTCCATTTGGGTTTTCCATCTGGTTGGTAGATAAAGATATGATCAGAAGGAAACAAGAGTAGTGCAAAACGAGTGGGGGAGAACAAGGAGGTGGGAGGTACAAAAGAAGAACCCAACTAAGCAACTGATGTTATTGCGGATGTAAGACCCACAATACACCAACACTCACTTCAAAGAACCAACACAAGAAATGTCATAAAACCAAGCATCATCATGTAAGCACACAATTCCACCAATCAAGATAGTCAAAGGAACGAAGCTAAACGTTATTAATAGAGTCGAGGGTATCCTCCTAATAGCTAAGATGTAGCTCCCAGCAAGGATATCCATAAATAGTGGATTTTCCCCATATCAAGGAGGCCGAAAATTATGAGTTCATCCTAACTGGAATCACCTCAATCGGAGGTTTAGAACTCGAGATATGAATTAAACAAGATGACTATGTCAGCAGTGTAGGCAGATTCTGAATGCTCCACTAATTCGTATGTATCTCCATGGATACAAATCGAATGCTACTGAATTTTGGATAGAGTAAAAATGATGAAATTCCTGAACTACTCCAATTGGATTTACCTCAGTCCGTGGTTTATAGCCCGAGATATAGAATATTGAAGGTAACTAGGTCAGCAGAGTTTACAGTTTCTGATAGCTCCAATACTTCGAGCATAGCTTCTGGAACATGTACTGGATAGGGCTAAATTTTTGATATAAATTCACTTATGAAATTAAGGAACTAATCCAAGTGGTTTCGTGTCAATCGGAGTTCTGTAGCTTGAGATAAAATTAAAACAGCACTGATGTGTCGGGGAGCTGCGCGAGCAGATAGAATGTCAAGGTTAACAATTGACCTTTTGACTTATTGGTGGAATTGCTTGAGAGAAGTGGAAAGAGAGACAAGATCAAGACCAAGGGGAGAGTAAATAATTAGGCAAGGGTAGAGATCATAATCATTTGCGAATCAATGATGTGCAATTGAAAATGTGACGATCAACGGTGAGCCATCAAGGAGGATTGATGAAAGATAATGGTTCAAGGAGCGAGAATATTCATCACGAGTTCAAGAGAAAGGTAGTGATGAATTTTTATTTCAAAGGAAACCTTAAGAAACGACCATTGCTATCTAGGCTTACGTCCTACGGTCGACACGGCTACGATACCACTCTGTCACACCCGACTTTCCGAAGAAAACCAAGTGCAAACCTATATGCATGCCGGGATCAAGTTTCATGCATATAGTGACATAAAAGTGAATACGAAATAGTATCTCGTAAGAAAAAGAAAGATTATCGAGAGATTTACGCTTAATCGTGGAAACGAAGGCTCCAAACATCACGGGCGGTCGGCGGGGTTGCGTACGCCTAGCACTCCACAACATCTTCACGTCATCTTCATGTAGCTTCCTCCTTCGAGCAACATTGTTTATAGCAAGGGTGAGCACTTGTCGTACTCGGCAAGTGTGGAAAAATATATGAATGCAAAGGCTTTATAGTGGACTGGCTCAAAGCATTTATGCAATTTTATTTGGTCAAGTTTTATTAGCACCCGATTACTAATAAAGTATAAGTTTATACCAACTCACATTAAGCATAAGGTAAGAGATACGCATAAGCATATGGCAAACATAACCGAGAGAGAGCAATTTAAGTCCATCTTCAAGTTCAATTATCACTAGAACATTCGCGCGCTTTGCGCGCCCTACGATTTTAACAATCAAACATAAGCGAGAAGGCAACGAAAGCGGCAAATGATATGCTCATTTTCTTACATGACAACATTAGCCATGGCTGAATTCAAAAGCGAGTGATAACGGTTGCTACATTTGCCCCAAGTTGAAAGGTAAGGAAACACCCGAATGTGATTGTGGTGGTCCGATGGAACACTTCCTCGCTTACTTGCTTCTCTTTCTACCCCGCACCGAATTGGAACACCAAAAATTGCATAAACACTAAGATTGGAAAAATAAGCAAAATCTGCTGGCATGTACGAAAAGGGGGGCAGGTTTTAATATTCAGGTGTTTCCTTACCTTTCTCATGAGCAAAGGGGGGGCAGGTTTTAAGACCTGAATGTGATTGTCATTCCTCGCTTGTTTACTCGGTTGTGGCTAATACATGAGCAAAGCTGGAGTAGACAATAACTATCTTATTTGTTCATCTGGAATATCAACATAACAATTAATCTCATTTTCGTACATGACAATATTAGCCATGGCTGAATTTAAAAGCACAGTGATAACAGTTGCTACATTTGCCCCAAGTTGAAAGGTAAGGAAACACCTGAATGTGATTGTGGTGGTCCGATGGAACACTTCCTCGCTTACTTGCTTCTATTCTACCCTGCACTGAATTGGAACACCAAAAATTGCATAAACACTAAGATTGGAAAAATAAGCAAAATCTGCTGAAGCCAAGAACATAACAAAGGGATTGATCTCACCGGTGTTGCAACTTCCAAGGTTCATGCTGCCATAGTTCCTTCGTTATCTTCTCTGACAAAAGCGGGTTGGATAGCAACACCAGCTTAGCCTACACATATATCATCAAGTCAGCAGCAAGTACACAAAGCTTAAAGATTCAGAGTTGCCTATCGATTCAGAGTACATCGCACGGTTCCAAATCTGTCCAATTTGGATCAGAAGCTTAATAGTTCAGAGCTGCTAATAATAATATTTTGACAGTTTACCAGGTTTCTTAACAGAATGGATCAGAAGTCAAAATCATGCATTTGGTTTGATTGCAATCAAGTGGAGCTTCTAGATAAGATTGTAGTAAAAGATCTGCTCGAGCAAGCCAATCATTACAGCGCAAACTCTCTATGAACTGAATACTTCATCATGGTAAGATAAAATAATAAAGCATGTACAAATGGCAATCCAAATCTTATGCAAAACACTCATCCTGGACATTTTGCAGTAGCAAATTCAATGGAAAAAAGTAGAACCAAACAAGGTTTGGCATCTTAGACTCAAAAAAAGGGCCATCCAACCGTATGCTTGCTCCGGAACATATATATGATACCTTGGCTAATGCGGCGGCCTCGGATAATGCTTCATTCTTTGGGGTTGGGAGGCCCAGTTCGAGCTCCAATTCCGGTCACTTGTCATCGCCCTACCATTGTCAAGCGGTGAAGATATAAGAACCATAGGAAAGAAGAAACGAAAAGTGGAGCAAAGCTGAATTACTTGTATGTGCTACCTTAAAATCCCTACAAGAATCCTAGCTACACGAGGCACCTTTACAATTCAATCGAAAGGGGCGGGCCGAATCTAATGCTGCGAGGAGCGGGTACGGTTACGAACCGAGGGCCGGTCGCCGGCGTCGAGGGCCTCGTCGAGGTCGTGGTTGTAGGCGAAGTGGCGCCGAGCATCCGGTACTCGCGCGCGGAGGTGATCGCCGTGGCCGATTTCCCCACCACCGCCTTCCGGTCGATGCGCCCGCCGCCCTCCGCGTCTTGCGCCACCTCTGCCGGCGCCGTCGGGGATCGTCCCGGGCGCGTGCACCGCGGAGGGACGGGGGAGAATGATATCAAGCCGGCGGGTTGAGATAAAACCCTAGGCCGGAGCGAGCCGTCCGGTGGGGTAGCGGGGGGGACGGGCCGAGGATGAGGAGGCGGCGGTGGTGGGAGGGAGGGCGGGGACGGCACGGACTCGTGGAGGGAGGAGGTAGACGTCGTCCTCGGAGAGGGAGCGCTTCCGCTTCCCCTTCCTCGCCCCCGCCGGCGCCGCCGCGGCCGCCATCCCCGACGGTCGGCGCTTGGTGGGGCCGCTCTCGCTCGCCGTTCGTTCCTTTTCTTCCTTTTCTCCTCCCTCCCGAGGCCCCCTTCGCGCGCGCCCACACCGGATCGCGCGGCGCCCGCCGCTCCGGGCCCCCCCTTGGCTGTATCCGCACTCTCGTGGTGGGCCGCGGGAGTGGCGGCGGAGGAGGAGGAGGACGTGGTGGTGGTGGTGGGGAGAGGGTGGCGGCGGGGACGAGCAGGGTGCGGGGCCGGCGGTGGAGGGATTGATCTAGGGTTTGCGGGTGAGAGGCGGCGGGGGGGGGGGGGGGGTATTAAGTGGGGGGCGGGGTGGTGGGAGGGGTGTCTGTAAACGTGCTTCGGGGGTAATGTGTAAAAACACAATTTCGCCTTCTTCGTCTAGAAATAGAGTTTACCTCAAGGGCTTGGGCGCAAAATATATAAATGCAGTGTTAGACGATTTGGACTTCCTGGGCCGTTTCGCTATTCTATAAAACCGAAGGGCTTTTTTGCAAAATAGCCAAACGCAGCTGTGCGTGACACGTACCCCTCGGAGCGTTCTGGTGCGAGCAAAGGGCTGTAGGTTTTAAGAATTCGATGTGAGGGTCCGGGCCGCTCTTGACCGTGAGCACGGCTAATCGATTAGTTTTACACTCTGCGGAGGTCGTACATCCTTACCCACAAGTCGCGTAAAAGTCCCGACGAACTTTAAACCCAACCATGCGATGTTGCGAATGCATCATACCACACTACCGAGGTGTGATTGCATAGGGACGCTACAAGGCCTTTACAAAGAGTCCACCCGTGCGTATTTGTCCATAGTAGTATGTCATAGAGGCTATCTTTCGTACCTCACTTCTATTCACGGACGGTCAGCCATATAGTCTACCGTTCCAATACCACTCCGGAATAGAAGAGCCATAAAGCATTCCTCCGTCCCCTACCTACTATGCGAGTAATAACCACACAAAGACTTCCCTAATTACTCGGCCAAGACCAGAGCCATATAGTCCTTGTGGTTGCACTGTTGTCCTAGGTGGTTCTCCATGTTACGATTAAACATATGGTCATGTATTAAACATTCAAAGATATAACATAAAGGTATAGCATGATTCATCATTATTGTACATTAAGACCACCATAACCCAGGTATAGCAACTAAGCATAACTACCCAACATAAAGATAAACCCAGGTTAACAAGGAATGACAATCAAAGACTAGGATAAACCTTAATAGGAACCCATCAAAATTAATGCAAGCAATGCAATGAGTGATTAAATATAGTTCTTAGGACAAAATCAAGGACACACTTGCCTTTAACCAAAGTAGTTGCTCAGAATGTCTTCACCTCTTGCTCTTCAAAGCTTCTCGAACGGCGTGCACTCTAAGCGCATCAATCATCGGGCACAAACATACACAAAGCAAACAAACACATATACTAAGAACAAAGCACCAATCATAAGGAAGCTTTAAAAGAACGCACTAAAGGATAGGCTCGATTAGATGGATCACTAAAGCACACAAACCGTGCTTGGAGGAAGAAAGACTTGGTTAACTTTAAAGAGATGGTCGCGGAAGATTGAGCAAAGACCGGAAAGATCACACCGAGATTGGTGAGAAAAGAACGTCTAACAAACGTTTTGCATATATGAGAGAGCAAGGCTATGAGCTAGGTTCATTTTAATTAACAAAACAAATATAAAGGATATTTCAAAAATAAAATACCCTATGTTGACATTAATGCAATATTAAACTTTATTTATGAAACCGGTGTAAAGAACTAGTCAAGTTTTATTAATAAAGATTCATATATGAATTATCGGATTAAACATTTAATTTAGAAAAAACTAAACTATATGAACAATCCAAACGAAACTTTTGTAATTCGAGTAGATCATATTATTATTAAAAACATTATGGTATTGGCATTAATCAAATTAATATTTATTATAAAAACCGATGTAAAAGTCTAATCAAATTTTAATTAGAAAAGATTAATTAATTTTAAACAAATTAACATTTGGTTTATGAAAACCGAGATAAAGATCTAATTAACTTTTATGTACAAAACATGTGATAGAAACATTAATCAAATTAATTTTCCTTATGAAAACGATGTATAGATCTATATTTCTTTTATTTATAAAAGGCATGTGTAAATAGACATTAATCAAAATTAATATTTATTTTATTTTTAGAAAACAAAACATGGTGAAAACACACCACTAACGCGTGCTTTACATTATTATGAATATAACGCAACTTGAACGGATTAAATCGGAGCTAAAACGAAGATTCGACGAGCAAAACAAGGTTACGGGGACCTAGTCGTGATTAACTTTTGATTTGGAGGGGTAGGAGAAAAGATTTGCAAGACACAATAAACGGTGCTCGGGGAAAAGGATAAAACTCGGGGTTAGATCTATAAAAGTGCTCTGTTGGATCTATGTGCGAAGGGTGGGATTTTTCCAAGAGGTTATGAGCAAAGGTTGCAAGACGCATGAAAGAGTATAAGGATTACTAAAAAGGGCGAGGGACTTAGATGCAAACCGGCCTTATCTTCAACCTCCGACGAACGGATAGGAGCTTCTCGCGAACACGAACGTGCTCCTGATGCATCGAATCGGTAGGGCTACAGGCGACGAGGGACTTGGGTAAGACACAAAACGGAGAGAGTAGATTGAGGGAATGCAGGGACGTGCTCACCATCGGTGGAGACGGACGGATGTGGCCGGATTTGCAGGTCAACCGCCGGCGGGTCTTTGCGGTTCGGCTCTCCAGCGGGCGGTGCGAGCAGGCTGCGGGCGCACGGCGGCGGCGGCGGTGCGCGATTGCGGCAAGTGCGGCGCGCACGGGGAGCGGGGGCTAGGGCGGCGGCGGCTCGGCCTCTCCTTTTATGGGGCATGCGCGCGCGCGCGGCCATGCCCGGGCGGCGGCGCCGGTGCGGGCCCCGGATGGGCCCCCGCACGGGCCGGCGGCGGCGGAGCGGGTTGGGTCGGGCCTGCGGCTTGGCCCAATCCGGTAGGGTAGATTTTCTTTTTTCGAATTTATTTTTAATGCGAAAACAAATTCCAGAAAAGTCTAGAAATTGTTTAAAGGCACGAAAAATACTCAGAAAATCACAAAAATTCTAGGAAAATTCCTAGAGATAGATTATGACATGAACAATCCAAATAAAGCATTTGGTGCTCATGAAAAAGATTTTAGAGCCTTCTAATAAATAGAAATAGCTCAAGGAAAATGAAAATAAATTCCAGAAAAATCCGGAAAATTCTCGGGAGAGTTTGGACGGCTCCTAAAAGCATTTTTGAAACCTTTTTGCACTCAAGAACCACTAGATGCTTTGGCATGAATGCAACACACATAACCTTTATTTAATTTAGAAAATCAATCAAAGGACTTTTCCTATACTATATTCCCTGTAAAGAAAATAAATGTTGGAAAAAAATTTAAAATTATGAGAAAATAGTTATTTAATTATTCTTTCTATTCACATCCTGAAATTGGAAATTTCAGGGTGTGACAAATCTACCCCCCTTAAAAGGAATCTCGTCCCGAGATTCGAAAAAGGCTAGCAAGAGACAAGGGTTTATTTCGAACTCTTTTCATATCCTTCACAATATTCTTCCTTTCATGTTACGAGAAAAACTTTCCAAGCCTAACTTATACCAACATCCTTAAATATCGGAGGTCTTGTCTTGCTTTTGTCATTGTCGCCATTCCCTCTCGGAATGACGATCTAGAAATTTCTTCGGGCATCCGTTGATAAAGTGTCCACCGGCTTTGCAATAAAAACATGCTTTACTTTCCCTAATGTTTCGATGATTCCGTGGTGTCTCATAAATCATTGGCACCTGTGACACCATGAGGATATTCTAGATATGCATCTTCATTGTGATCTTCGGGAAAACCTTGGACTTGAGACATATGATGTAGGTGAGAATTGTTATTGGCTTCCTCCGATATTCCCTTTTTCTCTTCTTACTCATGATCTCTTGTAGTTTGCTTTCTAGCCCAATGGCTTTGTTGATTAAATCTTGTAGACCGGAGTATTCATGTAAGCTTAGTATACTTTGAAGATCTTCATTCAACCCTTTGATGAAATGCTCTCGTTTCTTCTTATCACTTTCGACCGATCTTGTGGCATACGAGAGATAATTGAACAAACTTATCCCCGTACTCGATTCACCGTCATCCGTCCCTGCTTTAAGTTAAGGAACTCCTTCCTCTTGAGCTTCATCGCACTCGCGAGTATGGTGTAAAATAAAGTTGTCTCTGAATTCCTTCCACACTACACTCTCCGGTTGCTCATGTCCATTGATGTAAGAATTCCACCACTTTGAAGCTGCTCCTATAAGTTGCCAAGATGCATACGAAGCTTTCTCTCCATCATTGCATTGTATCATGTCTAACTTCTTTTCAATTGTCTTGATCCGGTCTTCAACTTCTAAGGGATATGTGGTACTAGAGAACGTTGGTGGCTCGATCCTCATGAACTCGCATACTTATCATCGAGGGAGGGAATGATAGCGCATTTGGGTTGTATCCATAGTCATCACCGTTCTCATAGCTTTCTCCTTGGTTACCTCCATTTGGGTTTTCCATCTGGTTGGTAGATAAAGATATGATCAGAAGGGAACAAGAGTAGTGCAAAACGAGTGGGGGAGAACAAGGAGGTGGGAGGTACAAAAGAAGAACCCAACTAAGCAACGATGTTATTGCGGACGTAAGACCCACAATACACCAACACTCACTTCAAAGAACCAACACAAGCAATGTCATAAAACGAAGCATCATCATGTAAGCACACGCTTCCACCAATCAAGATAGTCAAAGGAACGAAGCTAAATGTTATTAATAGAGTCGGAGGGTATCCTCCTAATAGCTCAGATGTAGCTCCCAGCAACTATATCCATAAATAGTGGATTTTTCCCATATCAAGGAGGCCGAAAATTATGAGTTCATCCCGACTGGAATCACCTCAATCGGAGGTTTAGAACTCGAGATATGAATTAAACAAGATGACTATGTCAGCAGTGTAAGCAGATTCTGAATGCTCCACTAATTCGTATGTATCTCCATGGATACAAATCGAATGCTGCTGAATTTTGGATAGAGTAAAAATGATGAAATTCCTGAACTACTCCAATTGGATTTACCTCAGTCGGTGGTTTATAGCCCGAGATATAGAATATTGAAGGTAACTAGATCAGCAGAGTTTACAGTTTCTGATAGCTCCAATGCTTCGAGCATAGCTTCTGGAACATGTACTGGATAGGGCTAAATTTTTGATAGAAATTCACTAATGAAATTTAGGAACTAACCCAAGTGGTTTCGTGTCAATCGGAGTTCTGTAGCTTGAGATAAAATTAAAACAGCACTGATGTGTCGGGGAGCTGCGCGAGCGGATAGAATGTCAAGGTTAACAATTGACCTTTTGACTTATTGGTGGAATTGCTTGAGAGAAGTGGAAAGAGAGACAAGATCAAGACCAAGGGGAGAGTAAATAATTAGGCAAGGGTAGAGATCATAATCATTTATGAAACAATGATGTGCAATTGAAAATGTGACGATCAACGGTGAGCCATCAAGGAGTATTGATGAAAGATAATGGTTCAAGGAGCGAGAATATTCATCACGGGGTTCAAGAGAAAGATAGTGATGAATTTTTATTTCAAAGGAAACCTTAAGAAATGACCATTTCTATCTAGGCTTACGTCCTACGGTCGACACAACTCGATACCACTCTGTCACACCCGACTTTCCGAAGAAAACCAAGTGCAAACCTATATGCATGCCAGGATCAAGTTTCATGCATATAGTGACATAAAAGTGTATACAGAAACAGTATCACATATGAAAAAGAAAGATTATTAGAGATTTACGCTTAATCCTGGAAACGAAGGCTCCAAACATCACAGGCAGTCGACTGGGGTTGCGTACGCCTAGCACTCCACAACATCTTCACGTCATCTTCATGTAGCTTCCTCCTTCTGAGCAACATTGTTTATAGCAAGGGTGAGCACTTGTCGTACTCAGCAAGTGTGGAAAAAGATATGAATGCAAAGGCTTTATAGTGGATCGGCTCAAAGCATTTATGCAATTTTAGTTGGTCATCTTTTATTAGCACCTGATTACTAATAAAGTATAAGTTTATACCAACCCACATTAAGCATAAGGTAAGAGATACGCCATAAGCATATGGCAAACATAACCGAGAGAGAGCGATTTATGTCCATCTTCAAGTTTAATTATCATGTGAGGGTCCATGCCGCTCTTGACCAGTGAGCACGGCTAATCGATTAGTTTTACACTCTGCGCAGGGTCGTACATCCTTACCCACAAGTCGCGTAAAAGTCCCGAAGAACTTTAAACCCAACCATGCGATCTGCGCATGCATCATACCACACTACCTAGGTGTGATTGCATAGGGACACTACGAGGCCTTTACAAAGATTCCTCCCGTGCGTATTAGTCCATAGTAGTATGTCATAGAGTCTATCTTTCGTACCTCACTTCTATTCACGGACGGTTAGCCATAGAGTCTTCCGTTCCAATAACACTCCGGAATAGAAGAGCCATAAAAGCATTCCTCCGTCCCCAACCTACTATGCGAGTAATAACCACACAAAGACTTCCCTAATTATTCGGCCAAGACCGGTGCCATATAGTCCTTGTGGTTGCACTGTTGTCCCGGGTGGTTCTCCATGTTCGATTAAACAGATGGTCATGTATTAAACATTCAAAGATATAACATAAAGTTATAGCATGATTCATCATTATTGTACATTAAGACCACCATAACCCGGGTATAGCAACTAAGCATAGCTACCCAACATAAAAGTAAACCCGGGTTAACAAGGAATGACAATCAAAGACTAGGATAAACCTTGATAGGAACCCATCAAAATTAATGCAAGGAAAGCAATGAGTGATTAATCCAAACGAAACTTTTGTAATTCGAGTAGATCATATTATTATTAAAAACATTATGGTATTGGCATTAATCAAATTAATATTTATTATAAAAACCGATGTAAAAGTCTAATCAAATTTTAATTAGAAAAGATTAATTAATTTTAAACAAATTAACATTTGGTTTATGAAAACCGAGATAAAGATCTAATTAACTTTTATGTACAAAACATGTGATAGAAACATTAATCAAATTAATTTTGCTTATGAAAACGATGTAAATAGACATTAATCAAAATTAATATTTATTTTATTTTCAGAAAACAAAACATGGTAAAAACACACCACTAACGCGTGCTTTACATTATTATGAATCTAACGCAACTTGAACGGATTAAATCGGAGCTAAAACGAAGATTTTATGAGCAAAAAAAAGGTTACGGGGACCTAGTCGTGATTAACTATAGATTTGGAGGGGTAGCTTAAAAGATTTGCAAGACACAATAAACGGTGCTCGCGAAAAGGATAAAACTCGGGGTTAGATCTATAAAAGTGCTCTGTTGGATCTATGTGCGAAGGGTGAGATTTTTCCAATGGGTTATGAGCAAAGGTTGCAAGACACATGAAAGAGTATAAGGATTACTAAAAAGGGTAGGGACTTAGATGCAAACCGGCCTTATCTTCAACCTCCCGGACAGAACGGACGGGAGCTTCTCGCGAACACGAACGTGCTCCCGATGCATCGAATCGGCATGGCTACGGGCGACAAGGGACTTGGGTAAGACACAAAACGGAGAGAGTAGATCGAGGAATCGCAGGGGACGTGCTCACCATCGGTGGAGACGGACGGATGTGGCGGTTGCGGGTCAACCGCCGGCGGGTCTTTGCGGTTCGGCTCTCTAGCGGGCGGCGCGCGCGGCCGCGCGCGCAAGGCGGCGGCGGCGGCGCGCGATTGCGGCAAGGGCGGCGCGCACAAGAGTAGGGGCTAGGGCGGCGGCGGCTCGGCCTCCCCTTTTATGGGGCATGCGCGCGGCGGCGCCTTGCCCGGCGGCGGCGCGGTGCGGGCCTAGATGGGCCCCCGCACGGGCCCGTGGTGCGCGGAGCGGGATTGGGTCGGGCCTCCGGCTCGGCCCAATCCGGTAGGGTAGATTTTCTTTTTTTCGAATTTATTTTTAATGTGAAAACAAATTCCGGCAAAGTCTTGAAATTGTTTAAAGGCACGAAAAAAACTCGAAAAATCACAAAAATTCCAGGGAAAATTCCTAGAGATAGATTATGACATGAACAATCCGAATAAAGCATTTGGTGCTCATGAAAAAGATTTTAGAGCCTTCTAATAAATAGAAATAGCTCAATGAAAATGAGAATAAATTCCACAAAAATCCGGAAAATTCTCGGGAGAGTTTGGACAGACTTCTAAATGCATTTTTGAAACCTTTTTGCACTCAAGAACCACTAGATGCTTCGGCATGAATGCAACACACGTAACTTTCATTTAATTTAGAAAATCAAACAATGAATTTTTCCTATACTATATTCCCCGTATTGAAAATAAATGTAGGGAAAATTTTAAAATTATGAGAAAATATTTATTTAATTATTCTTTCTATTCACATCCCGAAATTGGAAATTTCGGGGTGTGACATACAAAGTGGAGAAATTAGTGTTGGGCAAAGTGAATAGTAACCGGAAGGCGGATTAGTAGCGGCCGGTGTAACGAGCCGGTAGAAAATGGCATCGCGGACCACGCCCGCGCAACTACCGGTGGGCCATGTGGATGCAATCGGTACCGGTGGAAACACTAGCCGTTACTAACGTGCTTCCAAGCAATTTAGTATCGGCGGTGTTTCCGGATGGCACTAAGTGTCGCCGCATACCCCGGCAACGCTAACGGCTAGTGGGCACGGCGTAAAGTTTTAGTACCGGTTGGAAAGACCGGCCGGTACTAATTGTCTTGTGGGGGCGATGTAGCCGTTAGTACGGATGGTAATACCAACCGGTACAAAACGCTACACGTTAGTACTTGGATGACTAGCACCTGGTAATTGTCTTGTGGGGGCGGTGTAGCCCGTTAGTACGGATGGTAATACCAACCGGTACAAAACGCTACACGTTAGTACTTGGATGGTACTAGCACCGGTGCAAATCTGTTCTCCGGCTATATCTACTCTTCTTCCTCCCCGAGCCCGAGCTTAAGCTCTCATTTCCCGGCTCGAGCTTCACATTCCTCCCATGGCACCCTAGGATGTGATGTCCATTTCTTCCACGATTTGAAGGTGTTTTGCTACTCCAACATCTTCAAAAGATTAGGAATCGAACCCTCTCTTTGCTAATATGTATAATGTTAGGATTTGTGCTTTGCGATTAGAGAAATTAGAGTTTTTTTAGATTATGGACTTTGAGTTGGAGAAATTCGAGTTAGATACATAATTATTTAGTTGGAGAATTATTTTTTTATTAATTAGTGAAGTACTGCAGTTACTTTTTATTATGTTATATTTATTAATTCGTGAATTATGATACATAATTAGTGTGTTCTATTTAGTGTATTTGTTAGAGGCATAATTAATATTAGAGATAATTATATTTTATTAATTAGTGAATTATGATAGTTACTTTTTATTTGTTTTTTATTAATTAGTGAATTACTTAATTATGACAATTACTTTTTATTAGTTTTTGATTAATTAGTTTATTATTATAGTTACTTTTATTAGTTTTATTTTTAGATTTATCTGAAATTGTTAGAGGTAGTTAAATTCAGTAAAATATGTTAATTTAAAAATTTTTGAAGGTTTTTAGCTTATTTGTGTTTGCAAATGGACCAATAATGGATGTGCGGTGATCGGTGCAGCGACACCTAAGAAGAAGCAACCAGCTAATCAGAAAGAAAAGCCTCCACAGAAGAAACTTCCATGGGAAAGAATTCCAGAGAAAAATGAGGCTATATCTATGGCTACGTTGATGCTCACTTTGTGTCAAAAAAGAAGCCATTGGAGCAACCAATTGATGAAACAATGAGGCAATACTTTAGATCACTCAGACAACCCAAAGTGGTGAAAGAGTCAATCCCGGACTGTTATCATCATATCAGGAAGTTGTGGAACCAGCAACGAAGCTCAAAGACAGTCAAAAAAGTTCCTCAGCTTGGAGAACAATCGCTCCCACTGTTCAGATTGTTGTCAAACGGAGATGAGGAATTGGCTAAGTTTATAAAGGAGACAGACCTCACAAGAGAGCAACTCCTGGAGTGGTGGATCTCCTGCCAACAAAAATGCATTTATTGCATAATTGGTACATGGAGCAATCTAACGAAGGACGTGAGATGTTCGTTGCTCCTCTCCATGATCGTGATTTTTTAAGGGGGGCCAGATGACTAATGGATTAAATTTGAAAGTCTATGGTTTTTCTATAATCAAGACATTGTTGACAAATCACTAATGAGTGCATGGGTTCTGTGAGTGTTTCCTCTCATTTCTAATTGTACATTAATTGTGTGTTGGCTCATCGATATATTTTATTTTATATCATGCAGAATGGAGATTCAGTTGTGCCGGAAAAAATATACTATCATGTGGGCTTCATGGACCCAGATTGTTGACAACAATATGTTAAAGAACTGGACAAATAAGACCATGAAAACTATCTTTAATTACCTGGAAAAGCAGCATCACATGCCTTACATACTTCACCCGTACCACTTTGGGTCAGTCAATGATCCCTATTATTTATACTTTCAATGGATATGATACATGTAACATCTCTATTATGTATATGTATATGAACATGTTTCACTAGATATTGATTGTTATCGAGATTGATCACACTGAAATCACGGTTATGGACCCAAAGCAATACCCCACCTCAATGTACCAAGAACTTGTGGATGCACTTCACTTAGTATAGGCCTGCTTTCTAAGAACATCCGGGACAATTCAAGGAAGAATTTTACTTGCACAATAAATTTCATGTATGTATTTACTTTCATTCTATTTTAGGGACTGATAACAAGAATTTAATTATCCAAAGAAAATGTTTTAACTAGTTCTTCCTTTTTAGTACTTGATACGGGAATATGGTAACAATTTATGTGGATTTTATATTTGTGTCGGTGCGGAAAGTAGTCCCGACACTAACTAGTAATAAGCGCTGAGATCTGCCTCTCGATGGTCGGTGCTAAGCAACTAAGGACACTTGGTTTATCCTGGTTCCGGCCGGGGCCGTACGTCCAGCAGGGGTGTGCTCGAGGCACTGTATTGCTTCGCACCGGGGTGCCTGTAGAGGGGTGGCTACAAGCGAGGCGGGAGAGGAGGCGTGGCCTCCAAGTCCCAGGATATGTGATTGAGCCGAGTGCCAATGTCGTGGGGAAGACGAAGAGCGTGTAAGCAATCGCTATCCATCGTCCGGTGACCGGTGTCTCGTGTCCACCTGCGGCGAGGGGGGTCGCCTCCCTTTTATAGGTCAAGGAGAGGGCGATTTACGGGCATGCCGCACTATTTCGCTACGTGTGGTAGTATGGCGTACGGTGCCGGTGGAACCGACGCCCGTCCCGGCGAATCTTGCTTCGGTCACGGCGTTGTGGCGCGTCCCGTGCTTGAACAGGGGCGACTTCGAGGGTGGAGGCGTAGTGGTTGACCGGGGCTTCTTCAGGCAGGCTCGAGGGAGCCGTTGACGACGTTCCGTACGAGGTGCAGTAGCAGGCGTGGCGGCGTCCCGTCCCCGCGCGCTCAACAGTGTCAGAGTAGTTGTAGCAGTGCACGGCGTGGCGCAGCAGGGGCGGGGATGGCCGGACAGGACTGACAGCGACGGGGATGGCGCTCCCGCCGGCCCGACATCGCGGTTTGACCCCCGCGAGTAACGAGAGGAGGGCTCCGAGGGTGCGGCCGGCCCCCTTCGAGGGCTCGGCGCGTTAGCCGTACAAGAGTGGGCGGCACGGTGTCACGGAGCCGACACCGGCAGTCCATCACCGTCATCGACCCGCCGGCATGGGAGCGCTCGACGGCGACGATGCTATCTCGGACCGCCGGTGGCCGGCGGCCAGCTGGCGGCGAATGTGGATGGGCAGCCCGTGGAGTGGATCGATCCACCGGCGAGGGACCGAGTGCCCAACCCACCGTTCGGCTACGTCGTGAGCTTCGTCCGTTTCCACGAGCGCGGCTTCGCGGCACCGGCGAGCCGCTTCATGCGGGCCCTGTGCTACCACTACGGCGTGGAGCTGCACAACTTCACGCCGAACGCGATCTCGCGAGAAGCCACGTTCGTCGGCGTCTGCGAAGGCTTTCGGGGATCCCGATAAACTGGGATCTCTGGGTCCACCTCTTCCACGCGTGCACACGCCGGCCACGTCGGAGCCGAGGACTCGCCGCGCGGCACGTGCGGCGGCTTGTCGCTCGCGTTGCGGAACTCGCGCGAGGGAGGAGTACATCCCCCGCACGATGACCTCCAACAACGCGGACCGGGAGCGGGGGGTGGTTCTACCTCCGCAACGCCGACCCCGGCCCCCCTACACCGACAAGGTGCCGAGGGAGAAGGCCATCTCCTCGGAACCACGGGGTATCTCCGCCCTCGCACCGGGCGCGGGCCGGACTCGCTCCCCGGCCGCGTTGAAGCACACGGCGGATCGCGGGCCGACCGCGGGGGTGCGTCCTCACCAACCTCCACCACCGGCGGATCGTCCCCCTGATGGAGAGGCGGCTCCGCATCTTTGAGATGGACGAGGACGCGGACCTCATTGCGTTGGCGAGTCGCGGGCCGCCGCAGGACCTCTTCCCGCGGGAATACGCGGCCACCCGGGCGCGGCGCGCCATCGACCTCAAGGCAGGGCATTGTGATAACACGTCCCTGTGGGCGTTCGCTATGCTCCCCGTCGGCCAATTGGTGAGTGAATTTCTTGCTTTCCTTTCTTGTTCTGCTGGTTTTTGGGTCGTCGGCATGTTCTAAGGCTTTGCCTGATCCCCGCAGATGGTGCGAGTGAACGCCGAGCGGTCCGACCCGCCCACGCCCCGGTCTCGAGCGCACGCGCGCGCGGCACAACGGCGAGAGCAGGAGCGGGTGGAGCGCGAAGAGAGCGGAACGCGAGGCAACGCGAGCGTCGGGAGCGGAGGAGTGAGGAGTTCCGTCGCGCGAGCGGCAGGGGGCTTTCCTCGCCGGCACGGAGAGGAGTACTCGTCGTCGGACGAGGAAGAGGAGGAAGAAGATAGGGGGCGGGTTCTCCCCCGACGGTGGGAGCCCGCACCCCCGTCACCGGAGCCGACTCCGGTGGCAAGAGAATCATCACCCGGGGCGGGCGCGGGGCGCTCGGCCGCCGGGCGGTTTGCGGCGAGGAAGCGGCAGGGGCCGCGGAGACGCCGTTGCGCGCGCGCGCCGGCGCGCGCGCGCGCGGGCGCGCCGTGCGTGTAGTGGAGGCGGCGGGGGGCGCGGCGGCGGCCGCGCCGGCCGCGCCCGCGGCGTCGGCGGGGACCTCAAGGAAGAGTAAGCGGGCCTTCTCCTCCTTGAGGTAAGGAGTTGCCTTTCGAGGGGTCCCGTGCTTGATAGGCGGGGATGTGACACCTTGTTCTCGTGTTTGTAGGGTGACGCCAACCGTGCCCCCTCTCTCTTCGGCTAAGGTGTTGAGGACGGACGCGTCCGTCCCCACCGGGCGCGCGCTCGTCAAGGGCGACGCGGGAGGCCGTAAGCACGGCGGCGGCGAACGGGGGCTCGCAAGACGCGGCCGAGGCCTCGGGGCCGCGGCCGGTGGCCGTCGCCCACCGGCCGCGGGCGGCGGTCGCGAGGCACGGCGGCGCCGGCCGCGGAGGAGGCGCGGCGGGTGGCGGAGGCGCGGCCGGAGGTGCCGGTCGCCGTGGCGCGGCCGGCGACATTGGCCGTGGAGGCGCGTCGGCGCCCACGGCCGCCGAGGCGCGGACGGAGGCGGCGGTCGCGGTGGCGCGGCGGGGCCCGCAGCCTCGGTGGTGCGGCGGAGGCGACCGTGGTGGAGCGGCAGGAGGCCCGCCCTCACCGGCGGCTCCCGGGTGACGGCGGTGTAGATCCCCGACAACGGCGTCCCTCCGCCCGGTGGGATCGGTGGGCGTAGTGGACAACTTAATCATATTATACTTAACTCTTTTAGTATCAAATGTAATCACGAAAAGATATTTTTCATCTATTAAACTTGCGAGGACATGTCTTAGATGTATAGTGGAATGTAAATTCTTGCGAGATTGTTTGGCACTTTATACTAAGAAAGAATTGGATACATCAATTAGAAATGATAAAAGTAACGAAGAATGTGATCTTGCTACTAGTGGTTAGTTTTGAATTGAAACATATGTAATTTTGTTTTGGATAAAACTTGTAAAAACATGCCACTATAATATATAACTAAAATCACATGAAAGTTAGTTCTATTTTTTCTTTCATGGCACCAATATTCTTAAATCCCGGCTCCGCCCCCGAGTGGGCGAGCCCCGCCCACACCCCCCCGAGCCCCGGGCGGGGTCGCTTGTGAGAAGGTGGGATGGTCACATGGTGGCCGGGGGTCCGAGGCGCGACGCCGAGGCCTCTTTGTCTCGCGCCGGCCCCCCCCCCCGGCGAGGAGCGCGTCGATGCGCCGCCCCCCACTTCGCCGACGCCCAAGAGGAGCAGCAGCTGTGGGAGGAGCTCCGCGACCACGACGCCTCGCTCAACCGGGCGCTGAACGAGGCGCTGCGGATTCATGGCGGCCCGGCGTGGCGTGTCTTCCAGGTGCGTCGACGTTCGTTAGCTTGTTGCTTTCTTCCCCTCGCTCCGTTGTCTTCACATTTGTCCTTGCGGCGCGGTGCTAATTGGTTTTTGTCTGTCGGTGGCGGGAGTTGGAGCTCCGCGCTTGCGGCAGTGCGTCGCCCTCGACCGGATGAGCGCCGAGCTCCGCCAACTCCGGGAGCGGTGGGGACGCCCTCGACGCGCTCGCCGAGGCCCCGAGGACCCGGGACGGCCGGGCCGGCGTATCGGGCGCAGGCTCGCGCGATCGGCTCTTGGAGCCGGGAGGGGCAACCCACGGCGCGCGCTTCCGCCGTTGAGCGGGTCCGCTCGGCCATCATTGATCGGGGACGAGGCGCCGCAGCGGGCGAGGGAGGACTCGGAGAGGGCGCGGTCCGTGGCGGCCGACCGGGGAGAAGGAGGTGGTCTCTCGTCCGGCCGAACGCCGGCGGGATCACGCGGAGCTCGAAGAGGCGCGGTACCGGCGGGAGCCAGCCGAGGAGAGGGCGCGGGAGGCCGAGCGCAGGGCCAAGGAGGCCGAGGAGTTGATGGCCGCCCTCGCCGCCAAGGCCGCCGCGGTCGTCACGGCGGAGGAGCAGCTCCGGCGAGGAGCGTGTCGCCCGCCGGAGGCCGAGGGTCGGCTCCCGACGAGGGGGGGCCGTCCTCGTCGATGCCGGGCGGCGCTCGAGCGGGAGCATGCTGCGCTCGAGGGGGCGCGGACGTCGCTGAAGGAGCGAGAGGATGAGGTCTCGAAGCTCGACGGGGAGCTGATCGCCCTCAGCATCTCGAACGAGGATCAGCGCCAGACCCTCGAGGAGCAGAGCGCCACGGTCGTCAGCCTGCAGCAGGCGGTCGAGGGCGGGCGCCAAGCTCTCGAGGTGGAGAGGAAGCAGGTTGAAGGTGAGTTGACGTTTCGTTCCTTTGTTTTGTTGATCTTCCCTTCGGATGTTCGTTTCCTTCTTGATTTTCTTTGCTCGTGGTATCCAGGCCTGCGCACCGCACCGTGGCGCGCGACCGACGGGTCGAGACGCCGCAGGCGGCCTACGACTCCTCCGAGCAGGAGCTGGTAGAGCTGCGCGCTGCGGCCCTCGAGACCCGTCGGGTGGTCGAGGAGGGCGAGGCCCACGCCGGATGCTCGCCGGCGAGTCATTTGCGCATCCTTGGTGGGCATGTCTCGTGGCGCATGCGCCGCGCACCTCACTTGGGCGTCCGCAAGGCCCTCGGCGTGGTGCGGTCCCACTACGAGGTGAACTTCGAGGCCGTGGCGTCGTGCTACGTCGTCCCGAGGGCGTCGAGGACGAGGTGGCGATGGAGCACGCGGACGCGCTTGCCGCTGATGCCGCCAAGACGCTCACCGAGGACTTCATGGAGTTCTTGTTCCCAGACGCTGCTGATGCTGACGCGCCTCAAGCCTGAAGACCGTTGGGCACTTGACCCTTTTTTGTTCAAATGTTGGTATCTGGGCCACGTGGCCGTGTAAATGAACAAGTATTTTGTTAAGGTGTTAAACACTTGTGGATGTGAATGGTGTTTCTTGTTTTATTTATCGCGCTATTCTGTTTCTTCCTTTGCTTGGGCGAATTCGGGTTGGGGGAGTTCGATTTTCGTGAGCAGCCCGCTGGGCCGGAGGCAAGAGAGAAGGGCCGTATCCTCGCGGAGGCGTAGGCTATCTCTGGCTCGTGCGTCCTTTGCGCTTGGCCCCCCTCGTCCCGCCTAGATTCGCTCGAGGCCAAGGTCGAAACATACTTAGCGCGTTGGCAAGTTTTTTGCGAAAAAATGGGACCATTTTTTTGGGGGAGTGCCCCCCGCTGTAGCCCTCGAGGGTGACTTGGTTTTCGTGGGAAAGCCGAATTGCCCTTTAGTTTTATTAACCGGCTGTTATTTACATTCGTGCTGCCAACTCGGGGTGTTGGGCATGTAATTTACAACATAAAACTTGGAAATCCTAGCTAAGGGTAGAAGCGACGTAGGCCGCCGGATGTTCCAAGCGTTGGTAAGCTCTTCGTCGTCCTCGTTAGCCGGGTTGTACGTGCGGGCTTCGCACCTTCACCATGACATAGGGTCCCTCCCATGGTGGCGACAACTTGTGGCGGCCTCGATTATCTTGGCGTAGTCTTAGGATGAGGTCCCCCTCGCTGAAGTCTCGTCGCCACACCTTTCGAGCTTGGTAGCGCCTTAAGGACTGTTGGTACCTCGCGGAGTGCATCAGGGCCACGGTACATGCCTCGTCCAGTTGGTCCAGCGAGTCTTCGCGGGCTTGCTGGTTGGCACCTTCGTCGTAGCCCCGGACCTTGGGCGACCCGTATTCCAAGTCCGTGGGGAGGACGGCCTCCGCACCATGGACCAGAAAAAATGGGGTGAACCCGGTGGCCCTGCTTGGGGTGGTTCTGAGGCTCCACACAACCGCCTCGTAGCTCTCGGAGCCATTTCCGACCGGACTTGTTCAGCCGGTCGAAAATTCGGGCTTAAGGCCTTGTAGAATCATGCCGTTGGCACGCTCCACTTGGTCGTTGGTCTGTGGGTGCGCTACGGCTGCCCAGTCCACGCGGATGTGGAACTTATCGTAGAATTCCAGGAACTTCCTGCCTGTGAATTGGGACCCGTTGTCGGTGATGATGGAGTTCGGCACTCCAAAGCGGTAGATGATGTCGGTGAAGAACGTCACCGCCTGCTCCACCCTGAGATTCGTGATGGGGCGCACCTCCACCCACTTGGAGAACTTGTCGATTGCGACCAACAGGTGGGTGTAGCCCCCCCGGCGCCTTTCCACAAGGGCCCGACGATGTCCAGCCCCCACACGGCGAAAGGCCACGTGACGGGGATGGTCTGCAGGACGTGCGCGGGGAGGTTGGACTTGCGGGCGTAGAACTGGCACCCTTCGCAGGTGCGCACGATCTCGCTGGCATCAGCGACCGCGGTGGGCCAGTAGAAGCCCTGGCAGAACGCATTGCCCACGAGGGTGCGGGGTGCGGCGTGGTGGCCGCATACGCCCTCGTGTATGTCCCGGAGGAGCTCGCGCCCCGGGGGATGGGCACGCATCACTACAAGATGCGGATGCGGCACGCTTGTACGGCTCGCCATCGACGAGAGTGAATGACTTGGCCATCCCGGCGATGCACCCGGCCCTCGGATCGTTCCGAGGGGAGTTCCCCTCGAGCCATCTAGGCGATGTATGTGTCGTGCCGGTCCACGTCGCCGGGCACCGGTTCGATGTCCATGGCTTCAGCCCTCGTCGACGTCGTACCCCTCGAGCAGGGAGAGCACGTACGCCTCGTTCGAGGGGTCCTCGTCCATGGGCTCCGCCCCCGCTGGACTCGAGGGAGCCCCCGAGGGTTCCTCGCAGCTCGAGGGGTGTGGCTCGAGGTTGACGGACGGCTGGGCGATGTCCCGTGCGAAAACGTTCGGGGGGACGGTGATCCGACTCGAAGCAATCTTGGCGAGTTCGTCCGCCTCCTCGTTGTACCGGCGGGGCACGTGGTTGAGCTCGATGCCATAGAACTTGTCCTCGAGGGCCCGCACGGCCTTGCGGTACGCCTCCATCTTATCGTCGTGGCGCTCGCATTTTTCATGACCCGGTCGATCACGAGCCGCGAGTCCCCCCCGCACATCGAGGCGTTTAATGCCTATTCCGATGGAGATTTTGAGGCCGCAAAGTAGGGCCTCGTACTCGCCCATGTTGTTTGACGCGGGGGAAATCGAGGAGCACGGCGTATCGCATGTGCTCCCCGAGGGGCGAGACGAAAGCAGGGCCCGCGCCCGCGCCCGTCTTCATCACCGAGCCGTCGAAGTACGGGGTCAAGCATTCAGCTCGGATCCGTGGCGGCGGAAATTGTGTTTCCATCCACTCGACAACGAAATTCGCCAAAGTTTGGGACTTGATGGCCTTGCGCGAGGCGTAGGCGAAAGTTTCGCCCATCGGCTCCACCGACCACTTGGCAATCCCCGCCCGCGGCATCCGGGTTACGGATGATTTCCCCTAGAGGAAAGGAAGAAACCATCGTGATCGGGTGGGCCTCGAAGTAGTGGCGGAGCTTGCGCCGCGCGAGGACCACCGCATAAAGCAGCCTTCGGACTTGTGGGTAGTGCACCTTGGTCTCGGACAAGACTTCGCCGATGTAGTACACCGGCCCGCCGGACTGCGAGCATGCCCTTCCTCCGTGCGTTCCACCATGATGATCGCGCCGACCACTTGGGTGGTCGCGGCCACGTAGAGGTACAGAGGCTCGCCGTCTTGTGGCGGCGTGAGGATTGGGGCGTGGGCAAGGGTTGCCTTCGCCTTGTCCGGCCGCCTCTCGGGCCTCTCGCGGTCCGGGAGAACCGCTCATGCTTCTTGAGGAGCCGGTAGAGGGGGGAAGCCCTTCTCGCCGAGCCGCGAGATGAATCGACTCAAAGCGGCAAGGCACCCCAACACCCTTTGGACCGCCTTAAGGTCCCGAATTGGGCCCATTCGTTCGAGGGTTGCAACCTTTTCGGGGTTGGCCTCGATGCCTCACCGGGAGACGATGTACCCTAACAAAGCATGCCCCGCGGCACGCCAAAGACACATTTTTCAAGATTCAACTTCACCCCGTTGGCCCGTAGGCGGCCGAACGCGATGCGAAGGTCGCTAACTAGGTTGTCCGCCTTCTCCGGTTTTCACGACTATATCATCTACGTATGCCTCAACGGTCCGCCCGATGTGGTCTCCGAAGACGTGCCGCATACATCGCCGGTATGTTGCACCCGCGTTTCGGAGGCCGAATGGCATCGTTACGTAGCAAGACATCTCGAACGGCGTGATGAACGAAGTCGCGAGCTGGTCGGACTCTTTCATTTTTATTTGGTGGTATCCGGAATAGGCGTCAAGGAAACGAGAGGAGTTCGCACCCGGCGGTCGAGTCAACGATTTGATCGATCCGTGGCAAAGGAAAAGGAACTTTAGGACATGCTTTATTAAGACTAGTGTAGTCTACACACATCCGGCACTTCCCATTATTTTTCTTTACTAATACGGATTAGCTAGCCAAGTGGGGTGGAACACTTCCTTGATGAACCCGGCCTCGAGGAGATTCCGCAGCTCTACTTCGATTGCCCGACGCCGCTCCTCGTCGAAGCGGCGCGGTTCGTTGCCGCACGGCGCGGGAGTGAGGTAGGATATCAAGGGAGTGCTCGGCGACCTCCCTCGGGATGCCCGGCATGTCCGAGGGGCTCCACGCGAAGATGTCGGCGTTGGAGTAGAGGAAGTCGACGAGCACCACTTCCTATTTCGGGTCGAGGGTAGAACCGACCCTCAATGCCTTGCCCTCGGGGGGCGGCGGGGTCGAGGGGCACCTCCTAGGTCCGCTCGGCAGGCCTCGAAGCCGCCGACGTGCTTGGTCGTGGAGTCGAGGTCCTCGTTGACCATCTTCTCCATGTTGGCCACGAGCACTTTGTCCCGGCGCTAGGCCTTGGCGTGTTCCACGCACCTCGACGTCGCGATCGAATGTGTGCTCGATGGATGAGCCCACGGTGATGACACCGTTGGGCCCCGACATCTTCGTCTTGAGGTAGGTGTAGTTGGGGACCACCATGAACTTGGCGTAGCGAGGGGCCGCCCCAGCATGGCGTGGTACGCGCCCCCGAACCCCACCACCACGAAGGTGAGTGTCTCCTTGCGGTAGTTGTCTTGCGTGCCGAACCGCACCGGTAGGTCGATCCGCCCGAGGGGCCGGACGCGCTTGCCGGCGCGACGCCGTGGAACGGCGTCGTGCCGGGCCGCACTCGGTCTAACCCGATCCACCGCGGCGCAGCGTGTGTGCGTAGAGGATGTTGAGGCTGCTGCCTCCGTCCATCAGGACCTTCGAGAACCGCGCGTTCCCAATGACTGGGTCGACCACTAGCGGGCACTGACCCGGGTTGGGGATGCGGTTCGGGTGATCCTCGCGGCTGAACGTGATGGCGTCCTCCAACCGCCGAGGAAGGAGGGAGGCGCATTCTCTCGTGGCGAGATCCTCGTGCCGCCCCGCTTGCGCCGGCGGCCGGACATGTCGACGGTCGGCCCCCCCGAAGATGAGGAAGACGTTTTCCACGGCGGGGGAAGCCGCCGGCGTCGCCGTCACCCCCGTCCTTCTTGGCCTCGTCGTCCTTCGCCGCGGCTCGGCCGTAGAACCGCTTGAGCGGTCGCATTGCTCGAGGGTGTGGTTGACCGGCGTCTTGTGGTAGGGACATGGCCTTTTCGAAGCATGTCGTCGAAAACCCTCGGACCTCGAGGGGCCGGTCGAGGGCCCCGTCGAGCCGGGTCACCGAAAGAGCTTCGTCGTCATCGTCATCGTGCCCCCGCTCGCACGCCTCGCGTCGCGGCTTCTTTCCCTTCTTGCCCCGCTTGTTCTTTTGGCGGAGTTCCTTGGACTTGCCGCCCTCTCGTGGGCGCATCATCCGTGCGCTTGCCCTTCTTGCCGTTGAAGATCGCCCCCACCGCCTCTTCGCCCGAGGCGAAGCTAGTGGCAATGATGAACAGCTCGTTCGAGTCAACGGCGGGCCGCGCCCGAGCTCGCGCACAAGATCCCGCATGTGGTGCCCTCGAGGAAGGCGTGCACGATCTCGGACTTCGCCACGCTTGGGAGCTCCATACGCCGCTTGGAGAAGCGTCGTATGAAGTCCCGGGAGCGACTCGCCGGGTTTCGGGTGCAAGAGCGCAGGTCCCATGAGTTCCCAAGGTGCACATACGTGCCCTGGAAATTTCCCACGAACGTGCGGACCGGAGTCGTCCCGGTTGTGGATCCGGGCCGGCCGGCAGGTGCTCGATCCACGTCCGCGCCTAGTCGGCGAGGTGCAGGGGGAGGTTGCAGATGATAACTTCATCGCTGGTGGCCCCACCTAGCTGACATGCCAGACGGTAGTCATTGAGCCACACACGGGGGTCCGTCTCCCCGTTGTACTTGACGATCGTCGTGGGCTGGCGGAAGTGCTGGGGGAAGTTCGCCGTGCGGATCTCCCCCCCGAACTCTCGGGTTCCCGGGGGTTCCGGCGTCGGTGAGCGGTCCTCCCCGCTATTGTAGCATACACCCCGTCGAGGGTTGTAGCCCGCCGCCGCCCACGCTTCGCGTTGCCCCGCCCCTCCGGCGTTGATGACGTTGCGGGTGTTGCCATCTTGGGCTTGCCCGCACGTGTCGAGGAGCCGTTCCTTGGCCGGCGTGCGCCCGGGATGGCGGGGCGCTCGGCCCACGCCGCCCGCGTGCACCGAGGGCTCGGGGCCTTGCGCACCCCCATCGTCCCGCGCGCTCCCCCGTTGGCGGATGCGGGACGCCGAGCTTTCGGCCCGTTGGACGGCCGCTTGCTCGATGAGTGCCTCGCGCCTCGCGGTGCGGCCTTCCGCGCCTCGGGCGTCGAGGGGGCGGACATGGCCCGCAGCAGTGTCGCGGCAGCAATGAGCTTCGGCTCGCTCGCGGGGGCGCGTCCGGATCGTCGACGTTAAAGTCGGCGTTGATACGATCGCGAGCTTGCCTCGCCCAACTCACGCGCGTGTTCGCCGCGCGCGGAGGCTTCTCCCGCGATAGAGGCTCGGAGTAACCGCACCATGTGGTATTCTTCCGCCGGCTTGGCCTCAAGCTCACGTGCTTGGCCCGGCCGCGCATTGATGCGGGAGCCCCTCGGTAGTGAGGGGGTGGAGCGCTTGGCCCCGCAGCCATGCGCGGTCCCGTTCCCGCAGCGGGAGGAACCTCTCCGTCGCCGGCTCCCGCCGCGTCGGTGGCGTTTGCCGGGTCGTTAGTGATCGCGAAGCGCAAGCCTCCCGCGCGGGGTCGTAGCTCCCGGCGCCGGGAGTCGTCGGAGTAGCCGAACCGCAGTCCGTGCCGTCGAGGAACCGCCGGAACATCACCGGGTCCGCACACCGAGAAGTCCGACAACGCATATCAATGCGAAGTGGTGGTGGCAGCTCGTCGGCGGAGCATTGGGATGACTCGTCGCCGGCGGAGGCGCTAGGGTCCCTGGCAACCAGGATATGGCGGCCAGGGGGAACCCTGCGCATAGCCGCGTTGGTGTTGGCGGAGGCGACATACGCCGTCGTGGCGCCGCGGAGGCCGATAGGGAAGCGCGGTCCCGAGACCGAGCGCTCCCCCACCGGGGCAGCTATCGTCTCGGCGGTGAGCGCGTCGCGTTGCGAGGCGACGCGCGCCGCATGCCGGCGCTCCGACCGCGCCCGTCGCGAGCGTTGGCCGGAGCGACGACGCCGCGGTGGCGCCGAAGGACTCCGCATCCATCCGTGCCGGCGGGCGCCGGCGTCATGGCGACGCGTGTGCGGCGGCGACCGGGACGGACCCGGCTTGGCGCCGCGCGCGGAGTTCCTCACGGTTTGTGAGGCGCATCGAGTCGTTCCCCGTAGCCTGAAAGTTCAGGCCCCCGAACCGGATTTCGAATCCGGTTGGGAGGGGGTCCGAGCTGCCCATGGAGTAGCGCTGACCGCAGTACTCGGTGCGAATCACCATCGAGAGAGCTGGTGACGAGTCGATCTACGCGCGCGCTCCCCCTACCCGGCGCGCCAACCGTGTCGGTGCGAAAGTAGTCCCAACAGTAACTAGTAATAAGAGCTGAGATCTGCCTCTCGATGGTCGGTGCTAAGCAACTAAGGACACTTGGTTTATCCTGGTTCCGGCCGGGGCCGTACGTCCAGCAGGGGTGTGCTCGAGGCACTGTATTGCTTCGCACCGGAGTGCCTGTAGAGGGGTAGCTACAAGCGAGGCGGGAGAGGAGGCGTGGCCTCCAAGTCCCAAAGGATGTGATTGAGACGAGTGCCAATACCGTGGGGAAACTTCCATGGGAAAGAATTCCAGAGAAAAATGAGGCTATATCTATGGCTACGTTGATGCTCACTTTGTGTCAAAAAAGAAGCCATTGGAGCAACCAATTGATGAAACAATGAGGCAATACTTTAGATCACTCAGACAACCCAAAGTGGTGAAAGAGTCAATCCCGGACTATTATCATCATATCAGAAAGTTGTGGAACCAGCAACGAAGCTCAAAGACAGTCAAAAAAGTTCCTCAGCTTGGAGAACAATCGCTCCCACTGTTCAGATTGTTGTCAAACGGAGATGAGGAATTGGCTAAGTTTATAAAGGAGACAGACCTCACAAGAGAGCAACTCCTGGAGTGGTGGATCTCCTGCCAACAAAAATGCATTTATTGCATAATTGGTACATGGAGCAATCTAACGAAGGACGTGAGATGTTCGTTGCTCCTCTCCATGATCGTGATTTTTTAAGGGGGGCCAGATGACTAATGGATTAAATTTGAAAGTCTATGGTTTTTCTATAATCAAGACATTGTTGACAAATCACTAATGAGTGCATGGGTTCTGTGAGTGTTTCCTCTCATTTCTAATTGTACATTAATTGTGTGTTGGCTCATCGATATATTTTATTATATATCATGCAGAATGGAGATTCAGTTGTGCCGGAAAAAAATATACTATCATGTGGGCTTCATGGACCCAGATTGTTGACAACAATATGTTAAAGAACTGGACAAATAAGACCATGAAAACTATCTTTAATTACCTGGAAAAGCAGCATCACATGCCTTACATACTTCACCCGTACCACTTTGGGTCAGTCAATGATTCCTATTATTTATACTTTCAATGGATATGATACATGTAACATCTCTATTATGTATATGTATATGAACATTTTTCACTAGATATTGATTGTTATCGAGATTGATCACACTGAAATCACGGTTATGGACCCAAAGCAATACCCCACCTCAATGTACCAAGAACTTGTGGATGCACTTCACTTAGTATAGGCCTGCTTTCTAAAAACATCCGGGACAATTCAAGGAAGAATTTTACTTGCACAATAAATTTCATGTATGTATTTACTTTCATTCTATTTTAGGGATTGATAACAAGAATTTTATCATCCAAAGAAAATGTTTTAACTAGTTCTTCCTTTTTAGTGCCTGATACAGGAATATGGTAACAATTTATGTGGATTTTATATTTGTGTTGGTGCGGAAAGTAGTCCCGACACTAACTAGTAATAAGCGCTGAGATCCGCCTCTCGATGGTCGGTGCTAAGTAACTAAGGACACTTGGTTTATCCTGGTTCCGGCCGGGGCCGTACGTCCAGCAGGGGTGTGCTCGAGGCACTGTATTGCTTCGCACCGGGGTGCCTGTAGAGGGGTGGCTACAAGCGAGGCGGGAGAGGAGGCGTGGCCTCCAAGTCCCAAAGGATGTGAATGAGGCGAGTGCCAATATCATGGGGAAGGCGGGGAGCGGGTAAGCGATCGCGATCCGTCGTCCGGTGACTAGTGTCTCTTGTCCCCCTCGCGGCGAGGGGGGGTCGCCTCCCTTTTATAGGCCAAGGAGAGGGCGATTTACAGGCATGCCGCAGTATTTCGCTACGTGTGGTGGTATGGCGTACGGTGCCGTGGAACCGACGCCCGTCCCGGCGAATCTTGCTCCGGTTACGGCGTTGTGGCGCGTCCCGTGCTTGAACAGGGGCGACTTCGAGGGTGAAGGCGTAGTGGTTGACCGGGGCGCCTTCAGGCGGGCTCGAGGGAGCCGTTGACGACGTTCCGTACGAGGTGCAGTAGCAGGCGTGGCGGCGTCCCGTCCCCGCGTGCTCAACAGCGTCGGAGTAGTTGTAGCAGTGCACGGCGTGGCGCAACAGGGGCGGGGATGGCCGCACGGGCGACAACGAAGGGGATGGCGCTCCCGCCGGCCTGACGTCACGGTTTGACCCCCGCAGTAACGAGAGGAGGGCTCCGGGGTGCGGCCGGCCCCCCTTCGAGGGCGCGGCGCGTTAGCCGTACAAGAGTGGGCGGCATAGTGTCATGGAGCTGACACCGGCCTCGTCGCACGCCCTCCCCATTGTGGCGGGGATGGGCTCCCTCTAGGGAGTTGGCGGAACAGCGTCGGGGCGTGATTCCCAGGCGCGTGATGGCGCGGCTCTACTGAGCATTAAATGCCCGTACACGCGTGCGGGAGCAGGTGTGCTCGTGAGGGATCCTCGAGCGAGGCGGAGCCCGCTCGAGGAGCCGGGGACCCTCGAGCGAGGCGGAGCCCGCTTGAGGGAGCGTGAGCCCTCGAGCGAGGCGGACCTCGCTCGAGGGGGCATGAGCCCTCGAGCGGGGCGGACCTCTCTCGAGGGGGCGTGAGCCCTCGAGCGGGGCGGACCTTGCTCAAGGGGGCGCCTTGTTCGACCGCTCTGGTGGGCCGCGGGGGCCACTGCGGCGTGGGCTGTGCTGTGTGTGCATGTTTTGTGTTAGGCTCGAGGTGTGTTTTGCGTTTTGCGTTTCTTGCAGGTTTTAAGGAGGATCCCCCCGGTCGTTTAGGGGACCCTTTTGGCTGTCCCCGACAATTTGTGAGTTCATCCACAACTTCACGATTCATCCTAAGAATAGCAATGATCGAAAAATGGTGCGTATAGTAAATTAATTCATTTGATGACTTTTGTACTTTAATTTCCATATATATTAATTCCTTGATTTTTATCATGTGATTTTGCATGTGACAGATGTAAGAAATTAGAAGTCAGATCCTCCCCCAGGAATGAATACGGGCGACTCAAGAACAACTACGTGGATTTGTATTATCTGAGGTCGTAAATCCAAAAGGAGAATTTTATTTCGATGGAAAAAGTGTGGGTAGAATTAATCCAATCAGGGACGACCCTAACAGCTTTGGGTGAGTGGATGTTGGTCAAACTTGTGAGTTGAGGCCACTTTTTAGTTGTATCAAACTTGACAAACTCAAATAGTTGACCCAAGTTTAATATTTGTAAATTATATATATATAACATAACCTAGATCTATATGTATGGCTATATTACAGTCGGCGGTAGTATAGTCCTCCATTGCAGCATGTCCCTTTTTAGCAAGTAGGGATCCTAAATCAATAGTCCCTTTCCCTTTATTGCTTCCGCTTCCTTCTTTCCTTGGTCGGTGAGGTTACCGGTGGAATGTGCGGGATAAAGCACGCTCACGTTCCTCCACCAATGACAGGGCAAAATAAGGGGCAAACAACAAAGGACAAAATAGATCCACACTGAAAAGCCGCATCAAATCCAGGTCGATCTACAGAACAGCTGACATATACAGTAATACATACAACTCCAGTACATCACCACACATATTCACAAATTGACATTTTACTTGCTCAGATCTAAAAACTAATGAGATGTTGATCTAAATAGCCTAATAATGTACAGAATCATACATAAAATTCCACCAACTGCAGCAAAAATACTAAAACACATACAATTTTTGTGATTTTGATTGTATGACTTGAATGCATATGTACATCAGCGGTGTGCCAAATTATGTCTCCTTACTTGCATCCACTGATGCACCATCTCTGCCTCTGGTTACCATCATGTACCATAAGATGAACACAAATAAGTAAAATTGAGTTAGCAAACACAAAAAATTGCTGGTTAAGAAAATAAACATGGAGAAAAATGCTTATATTATTCCACAACTATGTGCACATGGTGAAGCTATGCCTAGATTAGTTGCATGTCCCTAGTTTCTAATCAAACCATATGGGGGACAAAAAGGCAGCAGAACAGAACGAAGCATGACATGTGTATGTAATATGGTTTGTATAAGTATATATAGACATGCTAGTATAATTGGTAAAAATTGTTGTGCTACATATATTAAGCTGGAAGGTGGGGCGGCCTAAGCTGCTTAAACAAAGAACTAAAGTTGAAAGAAGGGAGTTTTGCATGAATGAGGGTATGACCTTATCTGTCATTCCTCTGGGAGCCTTTAAAGATCCAAATTGATGTATATCAGCCATCTGCTGGACTAAGGATTCCAAGACAGATGTATGTGCTGATTGTTTTAGCTGAAGGAAAAATAAACATTGGAAAATGTGAGGCAAAAAGACGTTTGTAGAAATTCCTAACAACCAGGAGTGAGTGATCGATAAAATAAGAGGTCTAGCACGAGCAACACAGAACATTTGTCCAGTTGTGCTTCATACCTTTAGTTTTCCAAATGAACTGTAACAGTTGGTGTCTAGCTTGATGAGCTTATCCAGAAGTTTCTTTGTCCAGTCTGCTGCATGCATGAATGACATGGTAAAATGTTATATTTGGAGGATCTGGTTTTTACTAAATTGGTGGTAAAATGCTTCTAATTTAATTACTGGAAAAAATGCTAAGCTGTTGTTTTAGGAAGATGATAAATGTACGTAATGCCAAACCTAATTTTTGCTCCCAATTTGTGTCTATTTCTTTGTGCGTGAACCATTTATAAGCTAGCAACGTTTCGAGCATGGGTATGTCAATCTTCTGCAAATTATGGATTATGCGGCCATCTTAGTGTTCAGCGTGCATTAGCATATGGAACCCGCGGTCCGCATTGAAAATCAATTGCTAAAAAATGAAAGATGAATAGAAAAGACCAATAAGCAAGCAGAAACATTTTAGACATATTGCTATATACTTTTTCTTTTTTAGGTTGATTGAGTTGCTTTTAGAAGAAGCTAAATTGATGGCTAATTGTTCTTAATTTGATAACTGAAGAATGTTAAGTTGTTCAAATTATTTGAGAGAGGGTGATAAAAGAAAATGACACAAGATAAAAGGAAAAAGCCAAGTGCAAAACCACTATTGTTTTTACCATACATGGATTCCTTATGGATATTAGATCAACAAGATATATTGTTTTTACCATACACGGAGTACCTATGGATACTAGATCCACAAGATATATCTAAGAAGTTTTTTATGCAGCTTAATGAACTGTTATTTGTCTACAACTATTTATCACTAACTATTGCAGGACTAGATGGGTCAAAACTACACCAAAAGTACTATTTTGTAGCTAATGTGTACATTGCAATATTTATTCATAGACTATCTAGACATAACATTGGCATCAAGCATATGTACTCACTAACTGGACACTTCTATTGATAAGTTCTCTCCCTCATAATTGATTTCATGTTGGACGGCCTATGAATAATGACAAGGAAAAGGCACACGAAAATCAAGAGATCATGTATATCAAAGAAAAGTCTGCATAAAAGTAGCTTATGTAGATCATGTATTTTTCCTAACTAATGACATTACTTTGCTTGACTAATAATAGTAATTTACTTATCTAAATACAGTGATTTGCCTAAAACATATAAAATGGATCAATATAAATTTTAAAACCATATGTACACATGAAAGTAAAGCCTTAACCAACACACCTGGATGGACAAATGCTAAAGTTCACCGGATTGTGAGTCGCTCACTTGAATCTCTCACCCTCTTCACAACCTCCTCGCTACACCATCCCTCTTGCTTGATTCTTCAAACTTCCCGAACACTCAAAACCTACGAGAATGAACCCAGGCATCGCTTACATCAATTACTTGCATCACAAATGGACTTAATAGCATAGGATGCATAACGGAGCTGAAGTGACAAATGACCTAGGTTGTCCGATGTAAAAATGAACTGAGCAGGTAAATAATGCAATTAAGAAACTTAATTTGCATAGCCACTAGAAGAAACAATTTCATGAAAATATGAGAAATCATCAGTTGGAAACACCCAACATGATAATTAAAATTTGGTTAATATTCTCGCTAACATGGAGGGAGGGATCGCTTCAACATGTTTGCCTTCTCCACATCAAAGATGTAAAAGGAGCACAAGTACTTCGAGTAGCGCACCTTGAACTACATGACATCTTTGCTTCTCTTGATTTTCACAGAGGGGGCATCCTTCCTTCTAGCGCTTGGCGGAAGTCCTTGATTTCATGGATTTGCTTCGGTGCATAGTGACAAGAAGAGTATGATAAGAGGATGGAGCACACTAGTAACCATTGAGACAACAGAGTGCAAGTAAGTAAGCACAATTGAACACAAGCTAATATCCAATATAGTGCATACGTCGAAGAATAAATGATAGTAATAACGATACATTCAATATATGATTGCATTTCAATGCATGTAAAATTGCTAAGACCAGAACACAAAAAAGTTGAACCACAAAGGATAAATTTCTTGTTGATCTAGTATAAGTTGCCTAAAAAATGTCGAATTATCTTTATGTTCGAGGGAAGTGCGATAAATAGTGACAAAACTAAAGATAAATACATGTAGATTTTAGGGGCTGCAATATTTACAAAAGGAGATGACATGAATGATCTATTATTGAGAGCAAATGGAAACAAATATCATTCACCACCTCTACACTATACCGGCATATGCTATACTTTAGAACCGTATCATATTACCAACACAAATGTTACTTTTCAAAATGCTTTTATTCTAGCCTAAATCATCGGTGCTTAACAAAATGCTTTACATTCCGGAGAGGAACTAATAAATAACTAATTAATTCACCAATCAAAACCAATCAAGACATGATTAAATAATCAAATCGATCGCAGTTGCATGTACATGACATCCGAAACCTTGCTGGATTGTGGAGCCGCTTACCTCGCCAAAGCCGATGATATTCATTGTTGTTGTTGCGGCCGAAAAATAGCTACTGCCGCCGCCGCCGTTGAGCAAACCTAATTAAAGAAGAGGTGATGAGCTCATGTTATCCATGTGCATTCAGCAGAGAGTAGAAACTATGACAAAAGCGAGCAATCCTAACCAAGCTAAATAGATAAATGGAGCAAAGTAGTATGTTGTCGCTCGTACATAGAAACCCGCATGATGGCCGGTGCATAGAGGTGGGATCAATCGGCGGCAGCAGACATCACGAGCACGACCGTGACCTACAAAATAGAATGGTGTCGCCGTGAGGGCCGTGCAAACATCACCGGCACAAGGGGATGAATGAAAGGTTGTGGCGTGTCTCACCGTGACGGCTCGAGGTGGTCGTTCATGCATTTCCTTGAACAGCTTTATGGTCGAGGTAGAGGCCGGCATAGCAGGGGGTTGTTGCCGGGGCACCGAGCTCGAGTACAACATGTGCATTGAGATCCCGACGAGGGAACACGCCGCTCATGGTCCCGTGTTGGCTTGGTGGCGTGGATGACGGTGACAAAGATAGGATGGCTTGGGGACGGCTTAGCTCGTGGCTCATTGTGAAGTCTTCGAAAGGCCGCGAGCGCGCCCCCGATCCGCCGCCGCGCGGGCATTTCCAGTGAGGCCGACGAGCGCCCTCGCCGGGGGAGGGGGGTCACCGCGGGGGCCGCCGTCGACACGTTCCCTCGTCGGGATCCGCCGCACGCGCCTCAAATCCGCCTCCCACGGGGGGCACCCCCCCTCTCGCTGCCGCGCGGCGTCCCTAGGGGCCGGTGAGCACCCTCGGCGGGGTCGGGGGGTCACCGCGCGGGCCTCCACGAGAGCCGCCGCCCGCGCGTTCCCTCGCCGGGGTTTGCCGCACGCGTCCCGGATCCGTTGTGTAGAGAGAGGGGGAAATGACCGTGGGGATGAGAACGAGAGGGGGAGGTTCGGGAGTCGAAGGACTCGGGATAGGCCGAGGATAAGGTTCACACGGGTTCTTCCGTTTTCTTCGTGAATGCACATGGACGGTTGCGGAGGGAGCCGTGCGGTTGGATAAAATACAACCGATTGTATAGAAGTCTTTACCTAATTGTAATATATATGAATATGACTACAACTACGAATGTGACTACGCAAATACAAATATAAATACGAGTATGAGCCGAATACGAATATGAAAATAATTAGCAGCTCGTAGGTTCGTACCGGTGGTATTACCGCCCCGTACTAAATTTCTTAGCAAACCACGTGGGGGTGGTTGCGCTTTAGTATCGGCGTTGTTGGCCGTACTAAATTGCAACTTAGTACCGAGCGTGGCTTCCGGTACTAACCGACGTAGCAATTAGTACCGGACGGCTTATATCGGGCAAACGCTTGGTACTAACCCGGCGTTTTGCCCGAGACTAATGCCCGGGTTAGTAGCCGTGGCTAGTCCCGTCGGCATGGAAGGAGGGACAGGGAAACCGTTGTCGAGATGGGAGTTCACACCAAGACAATTATGATCGAAATTTTGGAAATGATGCCTTAGGGCCGCTTTAGTTTCCCAAAAATTTGGCGTTGTAATTAGGAGGACTTGGCATAAACTAATTACAAAATTAATTACACCAATGAATAGGAAATAATTATAGATTGTTTAGCACAATATTATCTAATCAAGGTATAATTAGTCTCATTATATTCATCTCGCAATTTGATATGAGGGTTATGGAATGAGTTTTTCGTTAATCCACATTTAATACTTTAATTAGTGTTATTAGTTTCGATGTGAAGGTCAAAATTTTTGGTGACCCTTAATTTTTGAGGACCAGGAGCGTCCGAGGACCAAAGGGTTGGTTGCTCCTTAGTGATGAGTCATTGACAATGTGGTGTGGACCGACACTTGGCCAAGTATTGTAGGTACAAAGTTACGACTTGATTTGTGTTGGTGCATGTGAAGAATAGGTGTCAAAGTTCTTAGCTTTACGAGGCCTCCGAGGAGTGAAGAAACAAGTAGGCTTGGTTCAAGGGAATAGATGGCCGAAAATGATCGAGTGAGGGCCGCATGGTGGCAAGAAAAGCAAGACAAAGTCATGAACATGGAGTCGGTACGGGGTAGTGGCTCACAACCGGAGTCCGCACTCGAGTATGGTTGGTTTACTCCATAAAACCAACACCGAGTTGGGACGATGTGACGGCCAAGTCAAGAGTATCTTGGCGTGGAGGTTGCACCAAGTCGGCGGGGTTTGCGGCAGCTTCACCACAAAACCATCGGGTTCCTCGGTTGTTCCACAAAGCCAAGACCGAAGGCTTGGCGAGCGGAGATGGGATCTAGTCGCATAGGGAAGCTTCGAGGCGGGGGACACACGGCGATGTCGCAAGGCTTGCGTCGGATGGAAGCAAGACCGCGGCAAAACCGTATCTCGCGGATGAGAATATCCACTACTTGGCCAAAGTGCCCATGAGGGATTTGTATCTTCTATTTATGTTCTAGGGGTAGTGTGGTCATTTTCCTCCACTAGAAGATCACATATTATAGCTCTAGGGGGTGGATAGCAACTCATCCGTCCGGATCGCTTGTCAATTCCTTTGCTCCATAGGCTACACTTTTCCTATGTTTGCACGAATATGAACTCGGACATATGGAAGGATTCAGCATTGGCGGCACATGCCTCAAATCCGGATGGACATTGGGAATGAACCTAAGGATCCACCTCGACGCCCACCACGAGAAAGCACAACGCCACTAGGGCCCATAGGGGGTCGGCCGACCCCACAAGTCGCCCAAACCGGCCTTGTGGGCGCCGGTGAGCCGCCGCCACGAGGTGCCGCCCGGTGAATCCCCGTTCCAATCCTACGGTGCCCACGCCATTCTACCGAAGCCGTACTAGGCCTATACAAAGATGTGAAGGGACTCATTTCTTACCCAACTCACTTTCCAACTCCTATGTCACTTTTGGTTTCCAAGGCTAGGAGGTAGGCAAGAGTAGTTCTACTTCGTAGTTCCAAGTCTACTTTCGGATCTAGGTATGAGTTCTCTTGTATCTTTATTTTATTATATGACTTTGATCTACTTCGGTTATTCATCTATTTTCATATAAAGTAGTGTTAGCATAAATGGGTGATTTATTCTTGTGTTCTTCGTTCGTTTATCATTTAGAGGCTCCTGTTCTTGATGAATAAGACATTTTGATCCACTTGACGAATGATTTACTCATGTCTTTGGTGTTTGTTACAAGTTAGAGGCTCGTCTTCTTCATGAACACGACCCTTTGATGTTGTTGAATAGATATAGTACAACACAAATCTGTTTGTGCCTTGCCTAGTTTGATCCAGTTAGATCACGTGTTTGTGTTGTATGAAGCTCGATTTGAAGCTACGGAACTCGGTGTAAGTGGCCGCTATCCGGTGGCACCGACTTGGGTCACAATAGCCCAAGCTGGTCGGTGTCTAGTTAACAATGCAAACATGGTGCTAGGGTTGGGTATCCGTGTTGCATATGAGCATATCCCACGGATAGTTAGGGGTAGACTGCAAGTACTTACGGCCGTTGGACCCTTAATAACCCCCCCCCCCCCCCCCCAATTCGGCTATGTTGTAGGAATCTAAAGTTTAACAATCGACATCATGCGGAAGCGATGCGAGCAGCTAGCTCACCGTTTGTGCCCGGGTGCCGAGCTAATATTCATACAATGCTTATGTGACCGATCGGCTTCTAATAACTTTATATGTTTAGTACCTTAGTACCTAGAGCTAACTCGTATGTTGCCTCCTAAGCCGTAGTGTACCATAGAGAGAACGAGTTTAGGTCTGTTCACACTACCCCACCATTATCTATTTTACACCCGTGTTTGGGCTCGACTTATTCTCGTCATTGATCTATACTCATTGCGATAACATTGCACGTGTTAATCCAACCATGCCTTCCTTTGATTCGATACCATTTGGAATAATCCTTTGGGGAAATGCTACAATGGTATATCCGTGGGCTTGCAGATTTTTTGTAACGTTAGGATTACCACCGAAACATTTATGGCATCGTTTCTAGGAACCGACGAACTTAGCAAAGATGTTAAGGAAAGTCGCCCGCCATTTCGGCACCGTTATCGGGGATACAAACCTAGTCATGACGTTAAGAAATGTCAACAATGATGTTGAGCCCTTTTCACTTATATCATAACTTCCCGATCTCTGTGCATTTTCTCGAAGTTCCGAGGGTGATGGCTTTTAACCAAATTCCCCAACACTAGCCCCTTGGGGAAGCAAAGGTTGACTCGATGATCCGTTTCCACGAAAACTTCTTGAATTAAGGTAAAAAAACGTCACCCTCGGAATGGCAGAGGATACACGCGTCACCTTCGGGTATAGTAACGGCTCTATAATGGTGTCTTATTTCGTCATTTGGGGCTTTCTTTGATTATTAAAAAGTTTCAGCTAGTGTGCCTTGCGATTCATTTTCTGCACTTCTGCGACCTTTCTTCCTCTGAACGAACCTGTATTCCTCTTGTTTTGATGTTTATGGTTTTTCTCTTTACTTTTCATATTCTTTGTTTTATTGATTTAGACTTTCGAACTTTTGACTTAAAAAAGGGCTCGGACTGAAAGCACCGCCAGGCCGATGACTACCGAAGACTTGGCTGTGGCTGGTATTCCTCCATCGTCCGAGAATGTTCCTTTGATTTCTTTGAATCCATCTGTTCGAGCTGTTCGTGAATCTGAAAGTTGCGAGGATGGAGAGATTAGATCTGGGAATGATTCCCGTGACGGTGAAGATCTCTCCAACGTTGATGCAAATCTTAACGAACTTGTGGGTCCAAAATCCTCCTATCCTCCTACTTTTGTCTTTGGTAGATCTAAAGTGACTACTGAATTGATTAATGAGTATGAAGATGCGTGTTTCTTTCCTTCCGGCGATGGTCGCCCTCGTATTGACGAAGAAATCCGGCTCCAAAGCCCGACGAGATTCTCGTTTTTAGAGATTTCTTCACTACTGGTCTCAGGTTCCCTTGCAACAGTCATCTATCTAAAATTCTTGATAGATTTTCGATGAAGATGCATCAACTGACCCCTAATTAATTCTTGGAACTTTCAAAGTTTTTCTGGATTATGAAGACCTTCGAGTACCAAATAAGTGTGGACATCTTTGCGCATTTGTTTGAGCTCCATACTCAAAGAAAGATTATCAAGCTTGTTGATGGGAAGCTTTACGAAGCTCAATATAGTTGTTGTACCTTTAATACTCAACAAAAAACGCAAATCAGAATATCGCTCGGATTCAGTTAGCCCCTTGCAGCAATAACAAGTGGCACAATGATTGGTAAGAACATTGGTTTTATGTTAAAGTTGACATGTTGAAGGTGCCTGATTACTTTGTTCCTCTTTATCCCTTCTACTCTCCTCTTTGTTCTAGTGACCGCGGTCACTACTACTACTTTCAATCACAAGATTGTTGGATTTAAAGGTGCCAAAAATGGTTTCTTTTTCACTTGTGCTTTCCTTGGTAGTCGCGACATTATTGAAGAATATGTTTGTGCTCGCGTGTGGCCTCTATCGCATGGTTTGAAGCCTTCGGAGATAATTTACCTTGATGTCAGCAGGACTTATCAGAAAGTGTCGTTTCCTCTATTCAAACTGTGACTTTGAGATGGTCAAACTCTGGATGACTTTATTTTGTAAGTCGAGCAGAAAGTCAATGAAATGGTTGGTGAATTCACTTTGAATGGATATAAGGCTTTTAAGTTCATTGTGAAGCACAAGAAAGGGTGAACCATGTTTTTTCTGAGCTTGGTGCCGAGTTGGCCCTTTGTTGTAGGCCACCTGGTCTGGACAAGAAAATGGAGCCTCCCAGAGCCACAGGTTCCGTAGCTATCGGGGCTCCCTCTAAATCTTGAAAGAGGAGAGCTTCGAAGAAAGAAAAATGCAAGGAAGTTAGTGGCAGTGTCCCCATTTATGTTGTTTGTCCTTCAAAAACCAAATCCTTAGAGTCCAGAAAGTAAAAAAAGGGACAAAAAAGGTTTGTGGTTGCATTGATTTTAGAGATCTGGATAGAGGTACTCCTAAAGATGAATATCCTATGTCTATAACCGATTTTCTCATTAATGTTCCATCCGGACATTTGATATAGCAAATTATAGATTAGCAATGCTCATTGGATTCATTTTGCAAAGTTGCACTCATTTATGAAAATGTTTTGTAAATAGACGTCATTTAGTACTTCATGCATACAAGATTCCTAGGGAACAATATTTTTACCATTGCATCCAAACACGGACATATGAAGCCAATGTCCTGTTAGGTAGGGCTCTATCCATATAATTTTGATTCTCTATGGGAGTTAGTTCTCCGAGAAAAGTTATCCAGTGGTTGAAACTTGAAAGTGTTTTTTATGGTTCTTTGTGAGATAAACTTAATGAATAAAAAGTTTGAAACGAACCGGATTTTTGCAAATGGAAACCCGACCCTCCGCACCTCGGAGGTAGTCCCGGAGGGCTACCATGTGCAATCCTTTGTCTCAACCATACCAAAAATCCATACAAAAGAATAAAGCAGATAGAGTACAATATTTATTTATTACATTAATCGCAGTACATCTCTTAGGCACATGCTTGGTACAAGTCCATCCGGACCGAATCAAATAGAAAGTAAACGTCTAGCAGAGGCTCCTTGCAAGCGCGGGGAACTCCATGTCCTCCCATCCGTCGTTGTCGAAGTCGTAGTCCGGCTCGTGTCGAGACACCGGGATCTACCCGATAGGCGGGTAGGTCATGTCGGCTTCCCAACAAAGAGGCAAAAGCGGTGTATGTTCTACTATGCAGGATATATTCCGACTCGTCGTAGAAGGCTTAAGAAAAGCAGCGAAGCAACATTCAAAATAAGCGAGAGTTAAGCGGTGAGGTCAACACCTCGGGAAGCTCATGCTTCGAGGTCCACACCTCCGGGGTCCACACCCCGCTCAAGGATACCACACCAATACACCGGATCCCAACCAAGATCCGGATCCCAACTCTCATCTACGATGTGGGGCCCACTCGCTACTATCCCCACATCTCAACGGCCTTAGCCGGGCTCACACGATCGGGGGAGAGAAGAAGCACAAGAAAAGTATATCTAGCCAAAATAACGGATCTGCGGACTGTCCATAACCGGTGGATACGGACCGTAGCTATAGGTTTAAACACTCTGAGAGGTTGTACAACTATACCCGCCGAATAGGACCGAAACCGGCCGTCGGCGGTTCCGAGCACTACCATACGGCCGAAGGCCAAGTAAGTGGATAGTACCCTCCCCGCGTCTCCAAGTCCGGCTCGGCCTCCGCGGTAGAGCTCATACGCCCGCGAGAGGTCCCTTGAAGCCGTGGAACCCTTCCCGGCGTCGCCGGGGGCAAAGTCTTCTAAGGACGAAAGAGTCGTCTCCCGACACGATCACACTAATCCGCCTATAGGAGGGGTGCTATCCACTACGAGTCTCACCCCACACCCCCGCCCATAACAAGGCGGGCGGTTTGTACGGTAAGAGTCCAAAGAAACATGGTTAGTCCGACGATCGGTCCTTAAGGGTCGAGAGCGATGACTCTCCATCTCCATCCCATTCGACACATCGCTTGGGTTAGAGTCCGGATCACATCTTCCCGAGGCGGCGTTCACCCGCAACTAAACGGCTCGCTCTCGCCGAAACACGTCAAGGAGGTACGCACCCGAACGCACACTAGAACACATCGAGATTTCCCGCATCTCGGTCCAAACCCGAATACCATCCATAGTCAAGCAACAAAAGTATGGATAGTTGGTATATGGGACTAGCTAGGGGTCCGTAGCTAGTCCCGAGGTAGGTAAAACAAGGAATCAGGATATAACAAAATATCAAGGCAAGGCTAATCAACTGGCTATGCAGTTCATCCAAGCAATGCATATAAAGTAAAACACTAGCATCTAAATAACATCATGGGATCTACATGGTTGGGATTGACATGACACCTTCATTGGAGCAGTCGTTGTCCGGGCGGTGTACTCGGGGTCCCCCCGCGTACTCCCGGTCGAAGCTCGGGTCCGTGGCACGAGATTCGACGTCCACGTAATATATCGGTACACATGTAAGCAATAACTCCAAATAGAAACCGCTTTATAGATATCCCAAAAGAGCTCAAACTCGCCTATAAACAGCAAGGTTTCGAAATTACGAAATTATAGAAACTAGTTTTGTATTTTTCCGAGCTTCCTATAATTAGTTATGATTTTTCAAAGGTTTAAATCATATTAAAACATTTATGAAATCATTTTAGAAAAAGTAAAAGGATTTTATTAGACGGGGTCGCCGACGTCGGCATGACGTCGGCGAGTCATCGCTTGATGGGCCTTTAATGGGTCGAAAGTGTCACCGGGCCGAAAGTGGCCCGGTGGGCTCGGCCTAGTTGGCCCCGGGGGACTAAACTCCGCCGGACCTCCCCGGATTCCACGTCCGGGCGGCGGCGAGGAGAGAAGGGCCGCTACCGGGCCTTGGTGGGTCAAGGCCGTGCGGCGGCCCACTTAGGTTAGAATCCCCGCGGCCCACCGATTCAATCATCCCACTCCCCGCGCGCCCCCGTCCGTGTGTTTGGTAAAATGCCTAGGGCATACCGAGTCAACGACGTGCATGCTAGACTCCGGCCTTGGCCTTCCCGGCTTGGGTGCGACGCGGCGCGCCGTTCGGGGAAAAGTGGCGCGCGCGGTGTGTGGCTCGGCCGTCTAGAGGCCGGGCGGCGGCGCAGCGCTAGGGTGCGTTGAACGGGCTCGCACGCGTGTATGCGTTCTCGTGCACGGCGCGCGGTGCATCCACCCGTGGGCGGGGGTGCGCTCGACGCCGCCAGAGCGGTGAGGTGCGGTGCCTCCGCGCCGACACCCGCAACAACCATGCTCGGGTCGAAGCCCAACTCACACCCACAATCATCTTGCGCGGCGGCGGCGAGCTCGAGGGTAAGGGTTGCCCGTAAACTCTAGCGCATCGCGGCGGCCACCCGTGCGGCTCGGTTGGCGGTGGCCAAGCCTTGAGCGCGCGGTGGCGTGCACGCCGCGGCCGGTGCCTAGGGCACACGCGGCCTCGCCATGCCCGCCGGCGCGCCCACCCGGAAACCGGGGGCGCGGCACGAGGTGGCGCGGCGGCGCACATCGTCCCCCTCGCAAGAGAAATCACGGGTCGACGGCCGGTTCACACACGAGGTCCTCGCACGACGACGGCGGGCTCAGGGGCATGAGTGGCCCAGGAGCACCACACCGGTCGCGTTGCGGCGGTCCCCCCGGCTCGAAGGCCGGCAACCGGGCTAGATCACGTGGGGGCACACCTCAACGCCGCCGGTTCATCACGGAGCGAGAGACCGGGGAAGAGGTGAAGAAGGCCGTGGTGGCGCTCACATTGGGTCGGCGGTGTAGTCGTGGGCGGCTCGGTGTAGAGGTTCACGTCGGCGAGTTAGGTGTTCACGGCGGCGGCGCTTCCTCGACTCCGGCTCCCGAACACGGGCTGCTCTCCCCTCCGCACGACGGCTCCGGTTTTGGCGGCTCCGGCTCCCGACCACGGACGGCCTCCGGTTCTCTCGACGCGGCGCGGTGGCGGCGCGCCTCCTTCCGCCCCCCCCCCCTTCTTCATGCTTCTCCTCCTCCCCCGCGACGCCGCTCACGGGAAAAGGGGCAAAACCCCAAGTGAGTTGGTAGGTGGCTAGCGGAGGCTCGGCCTCGGGGGTGTAGGCACCGGTCAAGGCACCGCAAGGGCAAAATGGTCGCGACGCTAGGGGATTAGACGCGCGCGGTGGGGAGGCGACGTGGCTGCGCGTCAATGGTCGGCGAAGCCCCCGTCGGCGTGGCTTTGAAGGGCAAAGGGGTCTTTCCCCCCCGGAAGATTCCCTAGGCGAGCGCGCGCGCGCCGGCTCGGCGTCCGGCCGGCCCGGGCGGGGCGGCCATCCCATCGCGCGCGCGGGGCGCGGCGGGATGCGGCGCGGCACGGCGGGATGCGCGCGCGGCGCGCGGCGGTGGCCGACGAGGTAAAAGGTGGAGAAGATGAGATAAAGGAAGCCGACGAGCAGGCCCCATCCGTCGGCGATAGAGATGAAAAGTAAAGAGGGCGACGGTTGGTTGGGCCGACCGGTTTGGTGGGCTCGCCGGGCTGGTTGGGTTAGTTGGACCGGTGGGCTGACTTAGGAAGCTGCCGGCCCGAGTTAGGAGTTAAAGCTTTGCATTTAGTTTGAAATAGGTTTTGGGATTCTATTTGAATTTGAATTCAATTCAAACTCAAACTGCACTCATTGAACTCTAAATAAAATCCAAATGAAAATCCAACCCATAAATTTGACCATAATTTGAAATTATATTTTTATAAATAGGTCTAATTAGTGGAGAATTTAGGAGAAAGCTAGCAATTTAGGTTGAAAATTGGTAGCACTCCAATTCGAACAAAAAGTTTTAAATTTTCGCAAATTTTCACACCTAATTTTTCTGGTTTGTTACAGAGTTTTCAGAAGTGGGTCGAGGAGAAGCTACTTCTTTTTCAAGGACCAAAGACCAACAGTCATTTACCTTGTCTTCAGCTGCCACTTAGGTCCATATATAAAGTCTCAAAATCGAAGGTGGACGGCTACTTCAGTTGGTTCAGTCACTGTTGCCTTCCCTCCCCTTCTTCAGTAAGCTATTCCTGTTGCAGCAGCTTCATGGAACTGTGTGACACTCGTGAAAGAGCACGCAAACCATCAGGGAGACCAAACCATTGGAGTGTGGTGACAGTTTAGGATCCACAATAGGGATTTGGGGTACATGCTTTTCTTAGTAACACCAGCTGCTTCCTTCCTAATGTCTCCCATTCCCACCACACGCAATATAGGCAGTTTGGAACCACGAATGATGAAAATAACAAGTTCAAATTTTTTGGTATAAGTTAAGGGTGAAGTGCCGAGTCGTAGACCCTTAGTGCATATATATATATATATATATATATATATATATATATATATATATATATATATATATATATACCAAATAAAGTATCATTAACATACTTGGGGGCCACTATTAATTTGTTTTGGATTTATTTTATATCATGGTAGATGTTGACACCGTTTTTGGCATGTGTCAAAGGATCAGGTGAAGAGGCACAGTGAATAATACAAGAAAACGAAACAGAGGAATCGGCCGAGTTGTAACCAGCCGATGTGACGTCGGCCGATGAAGGAATCGGCCAATCAAAGGAAGATAGCGGCAAATGGAAATACACAAGGGGCGATGCAACGGGGGCAAGTCAACCATCGTTGTTCGGGTCAAAGTCAGTTTAGGGAATCTGACTCATGTGTGAGTCATTTTATAACCTCCGGTAAAATCGCAAGATGAATCCAACGAGTCTAATTATGTCACGACATCCTCTAATGAGATATTAATTGTGCTTAATAGATTTGTGGCGTGATTTCCAAAGGAGTTACTCCCTTCGGTTCCTTATTAGAAGTCGTTTAGGACAAAATACACTGGCCACCAAAGACAACTTTGACCTATCTTTTCTATAAAAATCTTTATTGGAAAGTTATATATGTATATTCGTATGAAAATAATTTTCAAAACAAATCTATTTATATGATTTTTACAATTTCAAACTCAACGACTTAAATGTTATTCATGATTTATATTCCCGATGTTTGACTCAAACCTTGTCCAAAACGACTTCTAATAGGGAACCGGAGGGAGTATGCAATTATTTTTTTATTAGTATCTAAATACCCCTTCTGACATCACATTTTAATTTCGCAAAAAAAAAATTAGTTTACAAACTAAACAAGGCCTAAGCAAAGTTAAAACAAAATAATAATTCAACACGAAGAAAGTATCTATCCGCAAAAAACAATATTTCGCAAAAAAGCCCCCCGCGCGAGCCTACCGACCGGGTCCGCGTCGCCTCACGAGGCGACGGGTCGTCCCATTCTCCCAAGCGCGGTAGACGGCTGCGGCGGCGCTATATGACATCGTCCTTCCCGGGTGATGGCTAACTGGATCCCGCACGGGTTGCCCTCGTGCCAAGTAGATTTCTCGCGCCAAATCCACCTCGGGCCGCGTTGGGGACGCGAACATGTGACGAACCGCCCGAATAATTCCGCATTATCGCCTAAGCCCGTCCACGTGGCTATTGAGCAATAATAATGAACTATTTTGTTGTCACCGCCGAGACATGCCTGGTGAATCACTTACAACAGGATCGCCGATATGCGCAAATCCCACACGAAGGCCGGACCGAATACAAGTTCAACATTACATAAAAGTCCACAAGTTCAACTTATTACCAACCAGGTTTTCAACATAAAAGTAAAGGTGATTCGCAGTTTAAACAACGGAAATAAAACTAGCGGAAGATACACATGGGAGGCCATCCATAGAGTATAACTCATTGTTGACGTAAAATCAGCACCTCACGCCAAGCACACAAGAAGCCGAACAAGTCGGCTTAACACACGTTGCCGAATCCGAAGCGTGCCGATCAATTTTCACCGAAACCGACAACGGATGAAAACAGTTAGATAAAACCCGGAACTTGTCCGGTGGTACCGTACGCTTCGTATTTACGGACTACAAAGCCAATCAAAACAACATATAGCTACAACAAGCTATCCGTCGGCAATCCGAATATCATTCGAGAGCTTTAAAACATGTAAACAAGGTATAGCCGAATGCATGATGTAAGCATGATGATAGATCGATCTTTATCTAAACAACATTGCAACACATAATCATGACCGGTTATCAAGGATAAACCGCAATAAAATAACTAAAAGGCGAAGCATGATTATAAATTTACAAGAAACATGCATGCATAGGCCCAAAGCACTAGTCTACCGCATGTCTAAGTACTTTTAAACCCGTCGAGCATGACATCAAACAAGTTAATCCACCGCACGATACGACTTGTTTGTAACCACACCACCAACCAAGAATAGATCAATCCACCACATGATACAATCTAAACATGGAAGGCTAAAAGCATACGTTATTTAAAACAAGCTTATGAACACGTTTTGCTCGTGGCGTAGCCGCCGAAAACGAGCTTGCACGTACCGATTCGGGTTCCGTAGAGAAGGAACAAACTATGTGTAACAAACCGGGTTTTCGGTGAGGAAAACCCGACTCCTTGTACCATCGTGATAGTCCCCGGATCGGTAAGCTATCACGTACGTAACTCATTACGAATAATATCATTTCCATACATCGAACTCGCAGTACATCACATATTATTTACATCCGAAACATCTCGGTATACGAATTTAGTACAAGCCCCTTGGGCTAAGCGACAAGTAGAAATCCTGCGTAGCGGTAGCTAGGGCTTCAAGTCTTCATCTTCAGTCTTCACCATAGGCATCCTTGAGCGAAGCAACGCAACCCTCCCTTCATGGATTCTCTGAAATCGGACTCTCAAGTCAAGTCCAAACCTGCACACTCACAAAACTATCCCCAAGGAACGGGATAGGTTCACGTCACCGACTGTATGCAGCTTTAAGTGGCCTATTCCTAAAGGATAAGAAAAGTGACAAGGTAGAAGCTCAGGTTTCCTATGCAGCAGCAGCAAAGCATAATTAGAAAACATCTCCATATCAGTCCCAAACCAAACTCTCGAACACGACTCGGAACCACCCGTGGTACCCCGTGGGCCCCGTCTCCACATCCTATCTCCATCTAGGGTCGATGCGAGAACTTCCTCTCCTCGCACCTCAATGATTGCAATCGGATCGACGAGGTAGAGGGAGCCACTCTCCTCTAACCGATCGCAACCACGGCTCACTACACTCTCAACTACGGGGGAGGTAGAAATCCCAAAACATGAGGAACAATCATGTCTTCAAGGTTTGTCCATGACCGAGGACGCGGCTATACGTATAGATCGAACAACTCTGCAGAGCGTGTACACCTGTACCCAACCCGGGATGGAATCCAGCCGGTAGCTAGTCGATTGAACCCACCCTACCGTGCGAACTCTCGGTAGTTACGGTCCCATCCTGCATCCGGCCCTCAAAACGAATCCCCCCTCAGAAGGAGTCGCACCGGAACTGTGAAATGCCCCCGTGTGGCCACACGGGAGTCGCTCTGAGAGGGTGGTCTCACCTCCACCACTCCCCCACCGATACCCCGCTATCCATCTTAAGCGAGGTATGGTTCCGCACTTACCGAGCTCAACTCGGCCCTATCCCCACTCTCGGCGGGGTGGTGTGTACGAAAGTCCTATCGACAAGGTTGACCCACTCGCTTTCGCACGGGCAAGCTCATGTCCTCCATCCGCAAGTAAAACCCCAACACCTAGGCTCCGAAAATCGTCAAAGTAGGGATACACCGTGGAGTGCACCCCGTCCCCGATCCCCGGATCGGTTGTTTCGAGCTCACCCCCGCCAAGGTACCCAAAACGCCTTCTCCTGCCGGTTTTTACCCCACACACGCCAAGAACCACTATTCCCATCCCAAACACATGCATCGCGAAGCTCAGCGCATATACACGCTTATATAAACATATAAAGTGGTAGGACAATCAAGGACAGGATAATTAAAGAAGGCAGTGCAAGGTTCATCATCATGCATATAAAGTAAAGCGCTAGCAATTCTACTTAGCAATGCCTAATAGGTATTTCAGAATCAGTCGGGCGTGAACACCTGTGTGCAAGTAGTCGTCGGAGTTTCCGTAGTTGTACTCGATATTCTGGCTCGACTCCTCAGCTCCGGGAATTCCTAGATTCGCAAATATAAGTAAACACGTTGTCTAGATGCAAATAACTCCAAAGAGAAGCAATAAAGAACCAATTAAACTCCAAACGCTAGTCTAACGGGTGCTTTATGATTTTAGAAGAATAAAGAAACTGATTTCATATTTTTCTAAGATAGGACCAATTTATTATTGATTTTCAAATAAAGAAATATTTTATGAATTTAGTTAATTGCGATAAAGCACGGAAAACACAAGTCAGTGGGTTAGGAAACCATGAGCTAGGTTTTGGGTCGGTCTGCAAGGTAAATTGACTAGTCAACGATCTTTCTTGACCAAGTCAAAGGGAAAGGTCAAAGGTCAACCGGAACCCCACAAGTCACCCTATGGGTCCCGTACGCCAGATGAGATCAGGTTGGGCTGTTAGCGGCCTCACATGTTAGTGGAACCCAACGGCAAGTCCGTAAGCCCCTTGGTCAAATGGAGAGACCGTGTAAGATTGATCGGCTAGAAGAGAAGTTGTGTGGTTGAGAAACTCGGCTCGGTCGGAACATGGCGGCGATGTGGCGAGGATGGTCTTAACCAGTATATGGGCGACGAGTTTAGATAGTGCACGCATTGTCCACAACGAAGACGTGGCACGGTCGTGGCGAAAAGTGTGGCCGGGACTTGAAAGATTGAGAACCGCAAAGACTCGGTACTAAGATGAGGCTCTGCGGACAACGAGTCAAGTGTTGCTTCTAGCAAGCAACACTCAAGCAAGAAGGATAAGGGGCTAAGGCTAGATTAGCACTCACACGACTTAGATTTACAAGCGCGCCTACTACTTGTATGGGTTGTGGCCGAGAACGAACACCAGCTAGAACAACTAGTATGCACTCTAGCTAGCTCGGTTTGATGAATGCATACCATTTGCAGCTCGTATGGTCACAAGTTTGCACTTGAGATTGGGTACGACTCTTAAGATTTGGTGCATCTGCCTCACAGCTGCAGCTTCTAGCAGGAAGGGTTTGGATTCAGAACAACCCGAACCTTGCTTCTTGCCCCGGTTGAGAGAAGGAAGGGCTTGCAGGTCGTGGCTTGGAATGTCAAGCATTGTAGCCAAAAGGTGTTCCGAGGTTGCATCTTGACATGGTAGGATGTGGGCGTGCTTAAACGAGCAAAACGAAAAGGGAAAAGATATCGGACCGTTGCTTGCTGATTTTTGGGGATAAGGATGAGAATGGCCGTTGTTTAGCGTCCGGCGATAGAAATAAAATAGAGGAGAGGTGGCAGGTGCCGCAACTAGCGTCGCTCGCTTGATGCGGAATGCACAAGGGTGTTATCCGATTGGCCGGATAGGGGGAAAGGAAGAGGGTTGCTGCAGCTCGCTTCTTTCGCGCGGTTGGAGAAACGATCACGGGAAACCGATGAAGCAAGAAATCGAGACCGCATTGGGTGACTTCGGTGGAGAGAATAATTGAAGGTTGTTGCTCGCATCTCTCGGTGGAAGGGAAAAAGAAGCCGAGCAAAAGAGAGAGAAGATCGGGGCTGCGCGACCGCCGATCGGAGTAGACCGTTAAGGGAGGAGGTGTTTCGGTGGTGGCGAGATGGAAGTGGTTTTTTTCGTTAGCTTGCTACCGAGGAGAGAGCGGACAAGTGGATTGGAGAAGCAAAAAGAGGTAGGGGCAAGGCTCGGGTTCCCGGGTTCGGGTTCGGCGCCCCAAAGGGACGGCTTTGCCCTCCCCGGTGGGTGGTAGTGGTATGTGTGTGCAAGTCGAGCCCGTGCCATGGAAGCATCTTGCCCGGTGGCGTACGAAGGCGGGATGGGAAACAAATGGTGGCTCGGATAGATATGGTTGTCGAGCGGTGGCGCGGAGCAAAGCGGGCGGACACACATGGGCGTGAGGGTTCACGAGGCGTTCGAGCATTTCATCGAACACGTCCGGGGTGAGATGGATGAGGGCGGCGGCTTGGTGAATATGCACGCGACCCAACAGCTCACGAACGACCGGATCGAGCACGGCGACGCACCGAGCGTCATGAACGTCACGGTCCGCGCATCCCCCCGGGCGTCGATGTGCAGCGGTCCCAATCCAACGTCGGCCGTGGTTGGCACGGTGAGAGCGCGGAGCATGTGGCCGGTCGGCACGGAAGCATCGGCGTGGGCTGCGGCGTGTGGTGGAGCTCCTCTCTCGTATTCTCGCTTGCCGATCGCTTCGGTGGAGGAAAAGAAAACGGAGAGGGGCTACGGTGGCCGCTTGTGTTGCCGATTGGAGGGAGAGGTAAAGGACGAGGTGTTGTTAGTGGATTTGCTTGCTCGTGGGGGCGAGAGGTGGTTGGATGGATTGGAGATGCAGCAGGTTGTTGCTTTGCATTTTGCGTGATTAGAGAAAAGAATCCGGAGAGAAGGGAGCTTTGATTTGTTTTGGCTTTGAGAGAGAAAGAGGGATGCGGCTACTTTGCATCTTGCGTGGGAAAGAAAGGAGCTCAACCAAGTGGCTTGCTTCGAGTGGAAGAAAGAAAGACCGAGAGGAAGGGATCGAGCACGGTGAAGGGGACCGGAGCTTGCTGCTTAGATGGACGAGAGAACGAGGAAAGAAAAGAGAGTTAAGTGGTGGCTCCTCTACTACGGATCGACGTGGAGAAGAATTGAAGGTTGTGGCCGCTGAATTCGGAGAGGATCGGATCACGAGACTTGCTTGTTGCGGTGGAGAGGAAAGAAGAAAGAAAATAGAGAGGGGCGACTGCTGGAGGGGAATCGCTGCTGGTTGTGGATTGGGCACCAATAAAATGCTTGTTGTTTTGATTTGCTCGTTGGGGAAAAGATAGAACAGAAAAGGGATGCAAGTATGCAACTATGGGTTCGGTGGAGCACAAGATAAAGGAGAGTTCCGCTAGTTGATTCCATGGCGGAGAACAAATGAAGGAAACTAGACTGCAAAGCGCGACAGCGGCCTAGTGCGGCCACGCGCGGGCGACGACTGGTTGCCATGCAGTGGAGCAAAGCGGGCGGCATAGATGGATCGGGTGCCAAGGCCGACATGCTCTCTCGCGCGCGTACGTGTGGGCAAACGTGCACTCGGGTTCAGTACGGTGCTCACGTGAGAGCCAAAGGAAATCCCTCGGCGGCGAGCTGGAACGTGTGAACGGGATGCTTCGAAATTAGAGGTGCCATGAGGTGGTTTTGTTCGTGCACTCACGTGCGAGACTGTGCTCGGGCCAAAATGGCACCTTGCCCGTCATGCGTGTGACAACACAACGGCAGAGATCGATGGCTCGGTTCTACTCGTGCGCGCAAGCGCAAGCCGGTGGCTTGACCACGACGGTGGGCTTAGCGACGTCAAGGGAGCGAAACGCCACGGCGACGATCAGGGTCAGGCAGGGCGAGGCTCAGGGTTCAAAGGCGAGGTCTTGCCCCTTTCTTGGATTGCACATGTGTGGGCACAAGGTCAACCCTGACCGCGACACGACAGCAGGCCGACGTGCGGCCGTGAGGTCAAGGCGCGACCGGAAACGGTCGGTGCTCACAACTCAATGCAGCGTGAGCATGACCATTGGGACAACCAGTGGTGACGGTCAAGCGGGGCGCGCGCGCGCGGTCGACGGCAGCGGCACCTGCAGGGCGTAAGGCTCGACTCGATGGTCGGCACACAAGCGATGGCGTACGCGCGGTGGCGCGAAGCAAGCGACCACATGTGCAACCCGGTACGTCGGGCTTGGCCCGTCTTCCCTCCATGGCGCGACGGCCGGCACACGGAGTAGGAGAATGAACACGGCATACTCACCTAGGGGCCCTCGGCCGTTGCGGTGAACGGCGGGGAGGACGGTGAAGCGAACGGCGGCGGTTCGGCTCGAGGTAGGGGAAGCGAACGGACCCCTTCCGCGCATTCTGCCGAACGGGTGGTGGTCGGTGTTGAAGGCGTCCATGGCGCGAGGGCGCTCCGGTCCTCCGGTACACGGCGTCGGCGTCCGTGCGCGGCGGCCGCCGGCCTCCACGGCGCCCGCGGCGCTCCCCGCTCCGGGACGGCGAGGTCCGGCCTTCCCCCGCCTCCTCGCGCCTCCCTCCTCCACGAACTGCGGTCCGGCTGCGGCTCCCGGGCGGCCTCCCCCGTGCGGAAGCAAGGGGCGGCTTCGGTCTCCTCCATGGGCGCCCCCATTCTTCCCTTCCTTCTTCCCCTCCTTCCTCCCTTCTCTCGGTGGTAGCGAGATTGGGGGAAAAATTCCCCATGGGCGGTGGAACGGGAAGAGGGGCGGCGGTCCGGCCTTATAGGGCGGTGCTAGGGTTTGGTGTAGAGGGATGGACGGTGGGGGTCGATTTCGGGCGGCGTGGCACGCATCCGCGGGGCTGCCGGCGCGGTGGGGGCGGCGGCCATGGGCGGTGCGGCTTGCGTCGCCCCCCCGCCCCCATCGCGGCGACGTCACGGGGAAGAAGAATAGACCACGGGGCGCCGACCGACTTGTGGGACCCACCCGGCGGTGACTTAAGGAAGAGGTAGGTGGGAGGTGGGCTTCGGTGGGGTCGATCGGATGAAAGGCCAAGTTGGCCGGCGGTGGAAAAAGGTGGGGGTGATCCGAACAGGACTTCGCGGGCCGGGTTGAGGCCCAACGAAAGGAGGTGGTTTGCCTATATTCCCTATATCCTTCACCCTTATTTAAACACAATTCAAATTTGAATTTAAGATTCAAATTTGAAACACAAGCTAGGAAAAATCCAAATGAAATTCAATAAACTCCAAGGTTCTCACACTATAAATTTATATTTCCTAAATTTTATTATTTTGCTCAAATTGAACCTAGGAGTTTAGGGAAGGATCAAAGAAAGCAACCTTATAATTTAGGTAAGCACTCAAATTCAAACAAAATTTTTTGAAATTCACATTTTCGCGATCAATATTATTCGGAAAATCCGGGATGTTACACTATGCTAGATCAACACGCTTGAACCCGCAACACGTGGCAACCTAGTTTGATTTGAATTCGGCTATTAAAGAGCACGTGATCCATGTGCCACATCCGATTAAAGATTTGAACATATATCATATGGATCGCTAACAAGATATAGCCAAATCTAATCAACCTAAATTGGGCAATAAGAGTGTTGCTTGAATTCAACATAAGAGCAAAATTCAAAGCAACACAGGGTAACTTAATGAATCTATTAGATCTTGCCAAATCTAATAGAGCCGATAACTAGCCTCAAGCTAGATCTTAGCCTACCGCATGGCTCATGATCTAACAAGAAACCCTCTTGGACCAAGCTTAAATCCACCGCATGATACTAAGCATGGTAACAAGACTACTTGCATCACGATCTAAATCCACCGCATGATACTAGACATGATACAAGGTTGCCGGTACTTACGGAGGTTGACGGATCGATGGCTCCTCTCGAAGGACTCGACGACTCGACTAAAGGACTCAAAAGTTGGCATAGGGCTGGTTTGTTGTGAAATTGTTCGATCCCTATTACAAACATTAAGGGTTTATATTTATACCCTTGTCCAAACACGATTCCTAGTCGACCACGATTACAACATTTACTGCCTAAATTAATGCCCTGGCGCCAATGTCCATCTTGCACCGGTCATCAATTTGTCCCTTCTTTACATTCGAGGCCACGTCATCATGTATTCCCGAATGCTTCCTCTTTCAAGTGCGAAACGACCCTTCTCCGCCGAATGATGGCGTGCTCCCGATCGCAGGCATCTTTACCGAATGCTTTGAGGAAAATTTCCTGCCGAATGGTGTTTCCTTACCAAACTCGGCCCACAAGTCAGTCTCTTTCAAGTACCAATTTTTGGTGTTAACATATGCCCCTTCAATTACGGGATAAAAAGTGATTTTATTCCGGAATTGACCATAAATGCTCAACGTCTCTAGGCCGAATCCGTTCAACACCCGTTCTTTCCTCCTTCAAACCGTTAGAGTTTTCGCCCAGATCCAAACCCTAGTTCATCAACCTTTCAAGCTTAAATCTTCAAATGGCGAACCAAGACCAGGCTCTTCAGGTAAATCTCATCCTCCTAAGGCTCATTCGGTATTACTTTTCTCGAATTTCATCTCAGATTTTTCCTTCTGCCCTCGCTTGTTCTTGACAGGCTCTAGCCGCCGAAATTTTGATTCCCGTCGAGGACCAATCACCATCTTATTTCCTCGGGCCCGTGGGAATCTCCGACCCTTCCGAATTCATTGCGGTCGAATTCCGGAGGATCCCTTTCAAGGCGGCAATGTCAAAACCCCATGAATGGCGGGGATGCTTTCAAGAACTTGCCCCCGCCCCCAATTGCGGCGGAGAAACTGGTACAAGAGGATGCTTGATGATGACAGCGTCAAGACAAACAATTGGGATAGCATTCGCATTGCTCATTGTTTGGAATTATCTCTGGGCCGAGACACCCAAAAATGAAGACCTTCGATTGCGGCTTCGCCATTTTTGGTCGAATGACGCCAATGCCTTTCTTTTTGGCCATGGGCCAATGTCCCCTACCTTGGTCGATGTTTACATGATAACCGTCCTTGAAGTCACGGGAATCGTGTACCCACACAAATACGGGGGCTCCTCCGGGCAAATAGGAGGGAGAACGGGAGTTGGATATAAGAAATATATCCAAAACTATATGTCCGACGGCCCTTTGTCCGATGTTGAATACGAGCTTTTCGAACATGTGGCTATGCAGATTCATCTTTTGTGGCAAAGCCAATGAGCCAACCCTGAACCACATTGTAATGGCTGAGGACTTGGCTGCTGGTACCCCTATTCCCCTCAGGAAGTACCTCCTAGGAAGTGTTTACCACATGCTCCATCAGATCACCTATCTCATGCACACCAGCCAAAAGATTTCCTGTGTTAATGGCCCTTGGTGGTCTGTTCAGATATGGCTCCAATTATATATGCACCAGATTGTTGCTGTTGACCTCAACAATTGGCACTTCCCTTCAACCAATGACAAGGAGGGTGAAACCCAGAGCACCAAAGGTTTCCAAACTTATGGAGAAGCCGATTCCACCGTGTCCATCAATCAAAGAATTGGCCAACTTTTTGAGCTCTTCTTTAGAGGTTTTGCCAATCCCCTTTGGCTTCCATATCTGGACAATGACAACTTGACCCTTCCTTGTGAATTTAGTTTTGAAGCTGGATGTAGTGATGTACGATCTATAGCAATTTTCAATGTCTTTATCCATCCATGTATCCTGCCGAAGAATTTTGTGGAGGAAGGCAAATTCGAAGTATCTTTGAGTACTACCGGCCAAACATGATGGCCGGACAACTAGGATGTGGCCAAGTACCCCTAAGGCTATTTCTTCATGAATTCCTCAAGCCCGAGAGAGGATATCAAGGAGTCCATACAAGCAAAGAGGGTCTTCGAGCACAAGTGCAACACAACTGTCTATGCACCCGGGCCTTTTGTGCCAATAACAATCACTCATCCTTCTTTTATTTCTTGGTGGCAAGAACTTCATGATCATATCTTTAATGTTCCGGTCCATCCTCTCTTGCCTTGAACTAACGACCGACTTTCATCCAACTTCGGAGGTAATATACTTACTTTCATGTCTTTCCTTACGATCGAGATTCCGCCTTTTTCTACGAGATTCGGCACACCGCCCCTCTCGCCAGGGACAATCTCCTACAATATCGTAGGCCCAATCTCCGCGCTTGGGATATCAATCCCCTACTCGGCTCAAGCCGATGTCCAGATATGCAACACTTGGATCCAACTCTCATCGGTTCGGCCTCTCGACAAAAGGAAAGCTCCATCTCCGGTTGCTCCTTCGAGTGCTAAGATGAAAAGAACATTCAAGAAACTTCTTATTCAGGTTAGAATCCGTTCCTTCCCGAGCATAAAACCACTCTTCATCCCGATCATCTTCATCTTGTGTAATTTCGGACCGAGAACTCAACAACCACTTGGTCATTGCGGATTACTCCGCCAATGCTTCATCCACCGGTAAAATTTTTCACCATCTTTTTTTTAACTATTTTTCTCCATTGGCATTCATCCTCTACTTACCAGTTGCAGAGGAAACTTTGGTGAACCAAACTGTGGGGAGTTCTTCTCCTCAGCATGTTTCAAATCCAACCTCACTAAGGATCCAACCATCCTCTCCTCAAGCGAAGCTTCAACTTCACCGGGACACATCCAACTTATCCTCGACCCGAAGCTTTAGCCTTACCAAGGATTCATGTTCTTCTCCTCGACGGAAGCTTCAACTTTACCAAGGACTCCTCAAGCTTCTCCTCAACCGCACATCCAAGAGCCCCTCCTTGAGCACGAAAAACTTCCTTCCCCAACTCGGGAAGCCGAAATGAGGTAAGCATGAACATCCACCTTTCTATTTTCTATTCAACGGATCTCCACTTAATTCGGCAAGAAACTCTTTTCGGAGGAAACTGTATCATCACCAACTTACTCCTTTGTTGTGGATGACTTGATTTCCGAAAAAGGGGATGAAGCATCTTCCGGTCGGGCTTTATCGGAGGAAACCGAGCAAAGTTGAAGGAAATCCTTTCCCCGCTTTGCAAAGGGATGTTCAAGACCAAGTCAAGGATGCTTGATCTTCTAAGAGAAGCACTTGCACTCATTGATCAAGATCTCCCGATCGACATCAAGACTTCCTTAGAACCTGTTTCCAAGCTGGATGATCACTTTGTAGCAGTAAAGCAAGCTTTGAAGAACTCATCCTCTCAACCAGCTCTGGAACAACAGCAAGTTGCAAACAAGCAATCCATGAAAGTTTTGCATATCCAAATGCAAAATCATAAGGAACTGCTAACCAAATTGCAGCCTGAACTTGAGCTGAAGAAAGCCAGAAAAGCTGAATTGGAAGCTGAACTGAGAACCCTGACAGCTGAGATTGAGGCTGATGAAAAGAAGATGGCTGAACTTCCTAAATCAATGGAGAAGATACGAAAAGAAGCCACAGCAACCATGACTGAAGGAAAACAGCTCAAGACAAAGCGCTTGACTTTGTCTAAGACCTAAGCCGATCAAAGATTGCTAGAGAACATCAATAAGATGATATCGAGATGCCTCCAATGTAATCTCAAAATACTTGGGTGTATGATTGTAACAAAAAATTTGTAGCCGAATGCCTTATCATCCCCGTAATTTTGCTCCTAATCATTCTTTATTTTCCCATATTTGTCTTGCCTTATTTGACGAGCAACTTCTGGACGATCCATTCGGCAACTCTGACCAAACAGTGTCAGACCCGAAAAACAACCCGACCGCAACACAGTCGGATTTCAACCAGTCAAACCGAATATGACTCAGCTTGAATCCCAAACGACCCGATGACGGTTCGGTTGAGGGAGTCTCTCCACTTCCCAAATTTCTTGGGATATGCGCCACGATCTCCGGCCATGATCTCTTCGCCAGCTCCATAAATAAGAACTTCGGGTGCCCCTAGCCTTTCACCAAGTCCTCTGCTTTCCAAGCCTTTGCCAATCTAAGCTTTTCCTCTCCAGTACTAGTACTCCCAAAAGCTCCATGGCAGGCAGCAGCAACAGGTGTCGAGCCAGCGACGAGGCCGAAGGGAGCCGTGTCGACGCTCGCCGTAGGTGGTGATCATTGGTTTCTTCACGGCTCTTTTTAGATTCCTTTTTGTTTCTGACGATCCTCTTTGTGTTTTCAGGCTTATCCGGTGGAACCCTGCCTCTGCACCAGCCACGACCCCGGCCATGGTGGGCGATTCTTCGGGATCGTCTGGCCGCTCCCACTCTTCCAGCTCGCGCTACAATGATCGCGACGCCCGCAGGTTCAAGGCGGAACGTGATGAAACCCGGCACGAATTGGAGATCATCTCCAAAGAGGCCGGGATCGCTGAGCTCGAGTGGGAGCACCAGTGCAAGCAGTGGCCCGGAGGCCATTGACGGTGAATCTTGTAATCCGCTCAATCTCAACTTAATCTTGAACTAACCGTCATTTCTCTCGTAATTTCCGTAGATCGCGACGCCGAGCTCAATCGGCCGAAGGTCTTTGGTGGAGAAGGCCGGCGGACAAGGTGAACTCTCCCGGAGACACACCGGAAGCTCGCCTTGGCGCGGTGGAAGACCACGTCGATGAGGTGGCCCTTCACGGCGTCGGCACGGGCACCTCCTTGGGCACGGCCACTATGGCGACACACACCGGCGTCGACTACTCCATGTGGCCGTGTGGCTTCTATGGTGGCACGCCGGAGGACGTCGACGACATCGAGGTCACCCTGGAGCGCCTCGACGGCCATGGCGATGCCATTGCCGATTCCATTCATCCCCGGTCCGTGCCGAACGGTGCCGTTTGACTAGTTTGTACGAGGGATGTTGGAATTTCAGCAATAAATATGAAATTTTATCTTTTGCATTTGTCTTGTGATGATTTCTTTAACTTGTGCACATGAATCTTCACTACCCGGAACGCATTCGGGAACTTTACTCTAGCCGAATACGTACAAACTCTTGCCCCTTAGCGCGAATCCGTAGAAAATCCTCATTCGGAAGCCATGAACACTCGTTCAAACGAAAAAACCCTTCGCATCCGGGGAAAAACCCCCGCCGTTTGGTATTCCCATCAATGCACGCCGGCCACTCATCACTCTCGATGCACTCCACTACTAATGAAATAGACCCACTTTGGTGCCCCGCAAATCCATTCGCATACACTTCCATCATTTCACGTCCTCTCGTCCTCCTCTTCCGGAAAAAACCCACAAGGCCATGGCGGACAAGGGGAAACGACCACTCGAGGAAAATAGCCCCCCATCAAAGAAGCGAACCATTCGAGAGTAATCTTTCTTCTCATCTCTTTCTCTTGATCTTGATTGCAATCTCGTGATTCATCTTTCTTTGATTTCGGCCTCGACTTGCTTCCGGAGGAAATCTTTGGTGCGAAGAAGTTCCCGAGTACATCCTTTCGACTCCTCTCGCCGAATAATAAGACGCCACGCCGGAACAAATGACCAACCACCAACCGCGCCGTCGCATCCGACATCTAGAACATGACCTGCGGGACATCACCGCCCGCCGCAAGGTGCCGAACGCGAACACCGCATGAACATGGAGGCGTTGGTAGGGGGTAAGATCTTCATCCTTATCGATTCTCATGCTCAAGTTCGGATCCCACTTTCAATGAGAATCGTTCCACTTCTTTAGATGTGTCGACGGGTACAACAACCCGAAGGCCTCCAGGGATAGCTTGATGGAAGGCTGCGAGAACACGGCAACCCCGAAGCTTCTACGTCGCCGTCACGGTGGTCATGGAGCGGTGAAGAGGGAAGAAGCGAAGAGGAAAAACTCGGAACCAAAGAAATGAAGCATACTTTCGCTTCTTCCTCCGGGCACCCTGGTTCTCGCGGGCCTCTCCTTGTAATCTTAGACAATTGGGTTGCCAATAAAAGAACCCGCAAGGATGTACGTAATGCGAACATTTTCGTGCTAAGGGCAATACACTTTTGTATTGGCCATTTCCTTTTGTCAGGATTTTTTGCTGCGAAGGCGGCTCTTTCCCGAATGCCGGCTATTTCCGTGTTCCCGATGCTTGTAATCAACAATCAATTTCAATACTAAGATAATATTTCTTTAAGTATCTTCCGTTTATAGCAGCAGTGAATTCTTCTCCTAGTAAAGTTTTCAAGATATACGCATTTCCGGACGTACACCTGGCCACCCGAAAAGGACCTTCCCAATTCGGGGACCACTTTGCCGAACGTCTTGTACTTAGTTCCAATCGGCAATAACGCTTTCCAAACCAAATTTCGTTACGCAAATTGCTTGACCTTTACTTTCTTGTTATAGTACTTAGTAACTCGCATCTTGTTTTTCTCAATATTCTCCAAGGCCCTAAGACGAATCATATGCAAATCTTCTAATTCGCCAATCATTAGGTCATTGTAATCCTTGGAACTTAAATCCTTTTGCAAAACCACTCTCCTTGACTCGATAGCATCTCCCATGGCAAGACAAAGCATGATGCCCGTAAACTAACTCATAAGGAGATGTTTTTGTAGCTCCATGAGGAGCCATTCGGTAAGCCGACAAGGCTTCATTAAGTACCGAATGCCACCTTTTTGGCCTCCGATCAATCTTCTTTTGTATAATCTTCATCATAATCTTGTTAGAAGCCTCTGTCGACCATTAGCTTGGGCATAATAAGGAGAAGAATTTAACAATTTGATCCCCATACTTTCAAGCAAATTCTCCGAACTCTGTAGATGTAAACCGAGTTCCTTGATCGATCGTAATTGTTTGAGGAATCCCAAATCTATAGATGATATGCTCTTTGACAAACTGAACCATATTTTCCGATGTCACCTTCTTCAATGGAATTGCCTCAACCCATTTAGTGAAATAATCTAGTTGCTAAAAGTACAAACTTATGCCCCTTGGTAGATAGAGGATTTATTTGGCCAATCAAATCTATGCCCCATCCTACGAACGGCCATGGCTTGATAATAGGATTCAAAGCTCATCTTTGGGACTCTATGAATATTTCCAAACTTTTGACAATCTTGACATCCTTTGTAATAGTCAAAGCAATCTTCCGACAGATCGTCGGCCAATAACATCAAGTTTGCCTTATGACCCACTTTATTCGGTAAGTCGACCGATGTGCTCCACACAACCCATCATGCACTTCACACATCATCTTCTTTGCTTCTTCTTGACCCGGACATTGTAGCAACACCCCATCCAATGACTTGTAATACAAACGTCCATCAATAAGAACAAACTTTATAGCTTTATACCCGAGCTTCCTAGAGACCTTTCGGGATGGGTTCTCCAAATAATCGGCTATTTCTTTTCTCCAATCATCTTACGCCGATTACTCCCGAAAGAATACACATCGTTGGCAAACACTTCTTGATTTTCTCTATAACCCAAAGCACTCGAGCCAACATGTTTGCTTCTTCATTGTGTTCCCTTGGAATATGTTGTAGAATCACTAACCGAAAACTTTTCAAGATTTCCTTGCACTCCTTGTAGTAATTCCTCAAGATATAATTCCTACATTCATATTGGCCATCCAATTGTTTTATAACTAGCTCGAATCTCCATAAATTTGAACTGAAACAGCCTTTGCTTCTTTCAAATATTGAAGCCCTCTAAGCAATGCTTCATATTCAGCTTGATTATTTGTGACAGTGGGTTGGATAGGAATAGCAAATTCAAACATCTCTCCTCTGGGTGAAATTAATAAAATTCCAACTCCACCACCTTTGCCACATGAAGATCCATCAAAGAACAAAGCCCAAGGGGTAATCTCAAGTAAATTAATTGATGGATCATGATGTTCAGTAATGAAATCAGCAATAATCCGTCCTTTAACGACTTTTGCCGATTCAAACTTCAACTCAAACTCGGACAAAGATAAAATCCTTGCCAATCCTTCCATTCAAAATTGGCATAGACAACATGTGTTTAATTACATCAAATTTTGAATACATAATGCATTCGGCATTCAACAAATAGTGCCAAAACTTTGTACACGAGTAATAAACACACAAGCAAAGCTTCTCTGCAGCCGAATATCTTGTTTCGGGATCAAGCAATTTTCGGCTAAGGTATGCGACTACTCTTTCGTTTCCCTCAAATTTTTGTATGAGGGCCGATCCAATGGTTTGGTTATCGGCCGCCACGTACAACTTAAAAGGCTTGTTCAATTGTGGAGGTACTAATACCGGTGGTTCCTTCATGTATTCCTCGATATCATTGAAAGCCTTTTGTTGTTCGTCACCCCATACAAACTTCGATCTTTCTTGAGTCTTAACGGTGGAGAGAAAGGCAACACCTTTTGTGATAAATTCGATATGAATCTTCTCATAAAGTTGATCTTACCAAGCAATGACTGCAACTCCTTGAGATTGGTTGGAGGAATAACTTCATCAATAGCTTTCATGCTTTTCTTGCCAACTTCTATTCCTCCTTCATGTACCAAAAATCCCAGGAATTCTCCAGCCGAAACCCCAAAGGCACACTTATTCGGGTTCATCTTAAGCCCATGTTTCCGGGTGCACTCTAAAGTTTTCTTCACATCATCCAAATGTGATTCATGATCCAAAGACTTGATCACGACATCATCAATGTATTTCTCCACAATATTGCCGATCAATTCGTGGAAGATATAATTCATGGCTCTTTGATAAGTTGCACTGGCATTTTCAACCCAAATGTCATGACAATCCACTCAAAAAGGCATATATGTCCAGGACATGTGAAGGCTGTTTTTGATATATCTTCTATTCCCATAAAAATTTGATTGTACCCCGCATTGCCATCCATGAAACTAACAACCTTATGTCCAGCAGCGGCATCAACCAACAAGTCAGCAACCGGCATTGGATACCCATCCATGGGTGTAGCTCTGTTTAGATCTCTAAAGTCTATGCAAACCCTCATCTTCCCGTTTTTCTTGTAAACAGGGACAATATTAGAGATCCACTGTGCATATCTGCATGGCCGAATGAAATTTGCTTCTATTAATCTCTCAACTTCTTTTTTCACGTCGGCCAATACTTCATCCTTGTAGATTTTCTGGGGAGGTTGCTTATAAGGCCTAAAACCATGCTTGATTGGCAACCGATACTCAACAATGGAACGATCTAAACCAGGCATCTCCGGATAATCCCAAGCGAAGCAATCTCTGTATTCTTTTAATAGCTTAATCAACTCTTTTTTAAAACTTGAATCCAAGTTAGCGTCGATAAATGTCGGCCTTGGCTTGTCACCATCTCCAATGTCTATTTCTTCCAGCTTTTTAGCTGACATAAATCCACGTCCTAACTTTCCATCAGTTCCAACAATTGGATTCTGCATTAAAAATTGCTATAAGAGTCGACTGCTTGAATCGGTACGTTTGATCACCGCCGATCGTTTGAACAGGACCTTCACCCCGCTCCTTGCACGAGAAGCAATCTATACCTTGATACTCCCGGAAGGTTGGTTCCACGTTAGCCACGCTTACCGAGTCATCTCGCTTGAACAACTTCTACATCATCATCTACCCATTGAACAAGTTGTTGATGCATAGTAGATGGAATGCAACGGTTTGTATGGATCCAATCCCTTCCAAGAAGCAAGCTGTATCGTTGCTTTGCCCTCAATGACAAAGAAGGTTGTAAGAAAAGTCTTAGACCCGATCATTAGATCCACATGTACACGACCCTTGGTGTCCGAAGGATTTCCAACAAAATCATTCGAACTATGCTTGTTGGCGTCAAATCTCTAGGGCCCATGCCAAGTTTCACCGAATGTAGTGTATGGCATCACATTGACAAATTTGCTCCCCCATCAACAAACATCTTGGTCAATGGCTTCCCATTGACGTATCCTCTTAAGTATAGCGGTCTCATGTGTCGATTCTTGGGTGGCTTGTCAAAAGTAGCTTGCTTGACCAACACTAATTGTGCCATTAGCCCATTTTGCTCGGCCTCATCAATGTCCGGCGACACATCCTCCCGCACAATTTGATGAGCCGGAGCCATGAATTCATTCGGCAAGAAGCATACCATGCACGGCCGGAGCCGAACGACCGGATCCGTTAGGCTTATCTTTTGGGCACCATACCGTTTCCTCTTGATTCTGCCTCGCTTCAACTCCCCGATTCCTCAAGCGCCGAACCCTTCTCTTTTGGCTCCTCCTCAAACCAAAGGGCACCACTGTCCTTTCGCCGGACATACTCACGATCTTCTTCTTCTTCATGATGAACCCATCTATGATCGCATATCTTTTCCTTGGTTGATCATTAATTTCATTTTATTTTTATGCGCCGACCATCACTATGATGAATCCTTCCAATTCTTTCATGGACGGATTGGCGATTGACGATATCCCGCATGTACTCGGTATATTTGTCACCGCATTCGGGAAAATTGTTCGGCGTGGGGAGCTTTAAACCTTCATTCCGGCGGTTAATCGAAGAAAGCACATCCCCAATGCGTGCGCTCTTGTTCTCGCGCATACTCTTCTCGTTCTTTCTTGTGCACTTCTCCCTCATATCTTCGTTTCTCCTTGTCGTACTTTTGTCTCTCGGTAGTGCTCCTTTTCTTACTAATGCTGCCATTTGTTGAGGGGAATACGCGAAGTCACCCCGGGTTTAGAGGATTCCCCCACTTCAATTTGACTTTTCGGGATGCGAGGCACTTCCTTGTGGATTTGTTCAAATGTTACTTGTCGAGTAGGGTCAATCGAGCAATCTCGTTTTGCCTTTGCTAAAGTCAAAACCTTCACTTTCCCTCTCTCTCTTCGGCGGTCACCATGTTGATCGAGAACCCAATCATGTTCGAGGAAAAGGATTGCCATCTAATTTCATCTTATTGTCAAATTTTAGATGACCTTCTTCGATAGCCTTCGAATTCTCATCCCGAAGACCCCGCATTCATTCATGGAGTGAGAATTCCTGTTGTGAAACCCACAATACCTCTTTTCTTTCACCCCATCAGGCCGAAGCATAGAATGCCCATCCGGTAACTTGATTCGGCCTTTCTTCACGAGGAACTCAAAGAGCTTATCGGCCTTGGTCACATCAAAATCATAGGTGCCTTTGGCTTGCTTGACCCACCTTTGATTCACTGTTAATGGCTCTTTGCCCCCACACTATTTCAGTTGCAGCTATTTCCTCTTCATCATCATATTCCTCTCCTTGATCTGCCCTTTCAAGGAATTGATTATAGATGTCGGCTACATCACTATGTTTGTCCAACCCGGAGTCTTTCTTAAAGCCATAAGCTTGGTTACTCATCAATGACGGTTTGTGCGACAATTGGCCAAGATTATCGAACTCCATGCCGAATAGCTTTTCCCGAATAGCCGGCAACATCCCTCAGCTACGACCATACCGACCAATTGATCATCTGGTAGGTTCAAAGAGAAACACATGCTTTTGGTCTCTCTGAACCTCCTGAGGAACTCCATTGGTGTTTCACTATTCCTCCGCCTCGGGGTAGTTAGATCAATTAGCTTTTTCTCATTACGCCAATGAAATAATGAGAATGAAACTTCTGTTCCAAATCCTTCCGGGAGTAGATTGAGTGAGCAGGCAAACAAGTGAACCATGTAAAGGCCGGGCCTGTCAGTGATAAAGGGAAATATCTGATCCTGAAAGCCTCATCAGCAGAAGCTTCCCCATGCTGCATCAAGTATCGGGCTATGTGTTCCACAGTACTGGTATCATCTTGCCCTGAAAATGTCGTGAAATCCATGGGAACTTTCACCCTGTTCGGCAAGGCCACCCTGTGATACCATTCTGGGAAAGGAGGTGTATACACGTGCCCTTGGTTTTTAGGCTTTAGACCGAATTGAATTTGAAGTACATCGGTCATTCTCTCGCATTAGGAGATCAATATTGACATCTTGATTCCCGGGTCCTCCCACGAGCATTCTCGTAGCACCATGTTGACGGTAAAAATGCGTCAACCTAGCCATGAGTTTACCTTCGATGTTGGCATGACTTTTATATCTTATCCGTTGCTACTAACCCCCGTGGTATAACAAATTCACTTGTGCATGTCGGTTTTGGAGTTAAGTGTTTACGCGAGTTTTAACGTTGAAAGCTAGACTTCCGGATAAGTTCATTAAGCACCTCATGACAAGACCTTGAAGCCTGGTACAAGTCAAGCAATAAGTGAACATGACTCCAAGAGCCCAAGGACCAAGCCCGAGAAGATGACAAACTCCGAGGACCTAGCCGAAAAGAGTCTTGAATCTTGCAAGACAAGGAGCTTCGTCCAATTCGGAGAGAAACCGATGACAAGGGCCCACATGCAAAAGGGGAGAGGATCTAGAAGACTCGGGAAGCAATACCGAAGAAGGAGGACACGGACCGGGGCGGGATGGGCCCGGCCGGCCGGCCCCGGCTTCGTTCCGAGGCCCGGTCGGCCCCCCCCTTTGACCTAGTTGCATCTCGGGCTATTTATAGCCCCCCGATCGAGAGCCACGCATGAATCAATTTGTCATCCGCCGCCGAGGAGCCGAGAAGCTTGAGGGACACCATCTCGGAGATGAGGGTCGTGCTAGTTGTCTAGGGTCTCCCTAGCCGACGTGGGAACCTTGCATGGAAGATCACGTCGGAGCTCCGCAGCAAGGATCAAGATCGAGGTAGGATCCCGGTGGTGATCTTGTTCATGTAATCATTCATGGTGAAGTCTTTAAGTGAATCCGATTTCTAGCGATCAAGTGCCTTCTCAATGATTTTGTTTTCTTCTTGGTTTTGCTTATTCCCCAATCTAGTCTATAGCTAGATTGCTTAGGGTGCTCTTGTAGCCGCGGTGGCTAGAGGTGCATACGGACGGCCAAGTGAATTCAACTTGTTCTTATCGAACTCGCCCTAGACTACCCGCATGAGTAGGGATACGTTGTGACAGAACGGGGGTTCCGAAAGGCGGGCGTTTTCGGAGTCGGATGGGAGGCCACGATTTAAAGATGCTTTTAATGAGATTCGCTTTTCTATCTTCATCTATCTTGTTTGGAGCTACAACATAAGCATGATCTAGACTCTCTAGATCGGTTATCTCTTGCTTTCTCTTGCTAACTCGTAGTTTATTAGATTAGATGTGTTTCCTTTATGAGTTAGTAGATTCACTACAAGAAACTATTTAATCCATGACATAACCATTCCGTCACGGATTAAATAAAATTCGTCGCAAATCGGCATGCGCGACGATTTACATTTTCGTGGTGGAATGAGCGTCATTGATTAAATCTCTCGACGTTCCCTTAATAAACGTCGCGATCCGTGACGTATCCGAATCGTCACGGAGCGCCCGAGGCCCATGCGAGCCAACCCATGGCTCACTATCCGTGACAAAATAAAATCGTCACGGATTGCTACCGACATGGCGGTCGACATGGACCATGATGTGGCATCCTACGTGGACAATGACGTGGCATCCTACATGGACGATGACATGGCATCCTGCATGGACGATGACGTGGCATCCTGCGTGGACGATGACGTGGCATCCTGCGTGGACGATGACGTGGCATCCTACGTGGACGATGACGTGGCATCCTACGTGGACGATGACGTGGCATCCTACGTGGACAATGACGTGGCACCGTACGTGGACGATGACGTGGCAAAAATTTTAAGCCCAACAGATACAAATTCTCGGCCCACCACAACCCATTTCGAATTATATTCTAGCATAGAATTAGCAAAATTAGCCCATCTTCAGCCCATTTTTCGAGGGTACATTTTTCCAACACATTTACCAAAATTCAATGAACGGAAAAATCGAGATACAATCGGATACAATCTCGGGCAAAAAAAAACCCGGCAAACACAATCGGATATTGAGGCGGATAACACATGCTTTCGGATGTCTACCATTCCTAAAACACTACACCTTCATCTTTGTTATTCTCGCCACTCTTTTCTCGACTCCTTGCGAGTTCGTATAAATCCCGAAATAAAGGAAACCGGAATCCAATGAGAAAAGACAATCAAATATAGGACAACTCAACTTTGAATTTTCCGGCAACGTATATATATATATATAAGGGGAAACCAAACTAAAACTCGGAGTTCTAGATAAAACGTGCATTGTACAATGAAAGTATCACTATAAGCATACAATTGGCAACATAAATCAACATAATAGGAATGACGCAAAAAGAAGCTTGTTGTGCTAATTTAGCCTATAGTAGAGCATATGAGAGCAATATCTCGAGACAACACATGAAATTTGCACTTGGAAACATGCTCTACCGACAAACCACATCCATTGATCAATGATCATATGCATGGGCATCGAAGTTCGAACATAACTTTGTTGACGGCGTTAACCGACAAGCAAAAATAACTTTGGGTTCAACCATATAACTTAAATACAATGTTGACACCTGAAAATTAACTGAATGGTTAATAGAGGATCACCATGATCAAATAGCTTAGTTTCCTTTTCAGAAAAAAGTTAGTTTCCATTCACAAGGTACTATTGCAGATGCAGATACTCAAATCAACCAGAGGCAGAGATCAAACGAAGTTTTCTTTCCCCAAAACAGGGCATCCTCTGATTTCATTTAGAAAATTGTTTACTGGCAGTATTAAAATGCCTTCCCGTATGTGTCGACAGAACTGATTAAAATGCTCCGAGAATTGGTTGTGATATTAAATCTCTACAGGCCACATACAATAATCAGAGTCCTGATCTATGGATGACACACACAAGGGAAATAATCAGCTACCACAGATGCAAACAGACAATACCGTAAGAATTTCAATCAAGAAACAATACCTACAACAGTTAGCCAGTAGTTGTTCACTTACCAGCATACATTGCGTAGACAAACAGCGGATGCTTGGCCGGTTTGAAGCCAAACAGCGTGGAAATAACACAGAAACATGCTCCTGCATACATTGCGTAGCATGACAGATATTAGTCATAGATGACAGAATTTTGACTAACTGCTCTATAAATCGTGTAAAAATGCTTTGCTGACCTGAGCCGTGAGGAGACCACAAAGGCACTGTAAATCATGAAATGGTCCTTGGGTTAGTTTAGACAGCTTCATCTATTTTCTGCACAAACCAAAATTATCAGCATACAGACCCTGCACAGCATAAGACAATCGAGTAAGTTATTTCAAGGAGTTCAGAGATTAAGTTACGGAGTTGAGACGCAACTATAATTAAAAGAAATTGCTGTCATCGTTGTAAGTTGTGAAAAATAGATGTCACAGAAACCAAAGATTTCACTGGAACAGTCTTGTTAAACATGCTCCTAGAGATGCATGGCAGTGCAATCAGAAGCTTATATAGTGCCAAAAAGCTCAAGAAAGAGCTGTTGCGATCTGACTTTAAATTAGGAACTTGAGAAGCCGCACGGGCTGATTGCTGCAATCATGTCCTTCCTGCTATGATGTTGACTCGGTTCCTGGAATATGCAGTTAACCTCCATTATTATGTTGACATATACTCAGCATAGTAGCACCTGGTGGAGCATCAACTGTCAGGTCAACTGATTGGAGGTAGTCACCCTGGTTTTTTATGGCCTTATCTGTTGGTCATTACCAACCTTAGCGCTAGCAAGGTGGGACTACTACAGGCATTCTTGCACCTGTTATCCTAGTGACTTAAATAGGATCAAGCTGGAACATCACCTATCCAAAATCAAGAATCTAGCTCTATATGGCAAAATTCAGCACAACAATTATCAACAAAATTGATCTGGTAGTTTTCGTGAGTTCTTTTCAAATTGTAGCCACTCTAGTTCGAAACAATTGGACACATTAATCACTAGAGTAATTGTGAGTTGTGACTTAACAAATCCAACCCTAACAGCAATGGTCATAGATCACAGATACACACACTTCTTAATAGTGAAATCGAATACTGGAGCTTCGAATTATCAAGACATTTTAAACAGTTCAGACTGATTTAACTGGTACCAGCACTATTCACTAGTAGATGTTAAACAAAACAAAATTGCACTAACACCTGGTGGAGCATCAACTGTCAGGTCAACTAATTCAGGATAGCACTAAGCCAAAACAGATGATGCTGTGTGTGCAAGAGCAAAAGAGTTTATTATGGGTACCGGTACTCTGGATGGCAAAATTCAGCACAACAATTATCAACAAAACTAGACATGAAGGAAGAACAAAAATGTTGCAAGTTTTTTAAAAAATAGTGCAAATCAAGTCAATATAAATTAAAATGAAGTGGTTCGCAATTATGTCCACAAATCATAATTGGGTTCCAACTAATTAGGTTGAAATACCGTACAGATATTTGAATAACTTTATGATTCCCATGTTCTTATGAAAAAAGCTTGAAGAATATTGTTGCGCCTGTGGATAAGCTGCTAAGGTAACCCTATAGGGCTAATCATTCTATACCGGCAGCAGTCAAAGTCAAGCTATAAACCTATTCCATAAAAGCAGCAATGAACACACTGGGGCGCAAATTGAGACATTGCTTTGCCACACTACGCTACAGAAAATAACATGGCACCCTATGAAGTTCAGGGTCAAAGAGAAGCATGCTCACCAATTCAATGAGATCGCAATTGAAGGCACCCCATAGACTAAGGCCTCCCTTGCAGCAGCAATGGCAGAAGAGTGGAACCTACATAGTTCTGCAATGAATTAATAAAAAAATATAAAACAAACAATAAATGGACCATTTCGGAAACAAAAACATACATCTCATATCCACAATTTGGTCCCGCGTTAATACCACTGATCACCTATATAAGCAAAAAAATGTTATGGTCTAAACAGCAAATCAAATTACCCTCAAAGACATCAATGCTAAAGAATAAACAAGCACGGTACCAAAGCGGGTGCTGACCAAGGAAATAGCCTCCCAGATAATGCCAATGAGACGCAGTCAACCGGTGTGCCTAAAGTTACCAATGATCAAAGTCAGCAATAGAATATCGGGATCATGGGAGCTCAGGAATAGCGTGATCCAGACTGCAGGGATGAATGTATGGTTCTCACCGGATATCTCAAAAGCTTTAGCCCCTGTGAAATCCACGGATGTCGCAGTGATGGTCTCACGAATGGTAATTGAGTGGCCACAGGTTGGCTTGTCCCTTCAAATCAACAAAGCAGCAACAAAGGGTCCCAATTAGTTCATCTATATAATCGCAGGGCGACAAAATTATATTGCAACAAATCCAATGGAAGCAAACTATATTTTGCGGCCACGGGATCAATGTGAGGGCCAATTAACATGCCGGAGGCATGGATTAGGGGTACATACGATTCGGGGGCGCACATGTGGACGTCGCAGCGGCCGCCGGCCACGAGGGCGTCGACGAGCGCCGCGAGACCCGCCGACCGGATCCCTCCGGCGCAGGTCAACAGCACGACGGGCTTCGCCGGCGCTCCATCGGCCGGCGGGGAATCGGACGCCTTCGCCGCGACTCAGTCAGCAACTGGGAGTTGTTGGAGACCGAAAGAAAAAACAAACAACCCATGCGCAAGATGAACACACACCCGTGGAACCAGTAGACTTTCAGAAACACGCGCACGGGAAGAGAACCTAGTACGATTCCATCCATCCATGCATCCATCCAGAAATTAAACAAACGAGAGATAGATAGATAGAGAGAAGAGAAAAAGGGGAACCGCTGTGGTGGTAGTAAAATTCGAGATGCAAGCACAAAAGGAAGCCAGAATCATCCCCCTCCACACACGGAGGAGGAGGGAGGGAGGTAGCGCATCGCAGGAGCGCAGGACGCCTGGACTCGCACACGAAAAAAAAGGAGAAAAAAAGAAAAGGAGGGCCTCCAGATCCGGTCGTCACCTGTGGACGTGACGCGGCGGCGCTGTCCAGATCCGGCCGGCGGCCCGGCCCCGCGGTAATACGGCGCGGATCGTCGTCGGGGTGGAAGCAGGCAGCGCAGAGGCGGGACGGGCGGGCGTCGTTCAGGCGGCGAGATCGATTTTTGACGAAGAGCACAAGGCCGCGACCGCGCTTGGGCGGGGGAGGAGGAGGGTCGGAGGAGGCGTCGTTGAGGTCGATGCGGGCGCCGGACATGGTGGTAGGGCTAGGGTTTGCTCCCTCGATTTGGTTGGGTTGGGTGGGGATCGATCGATTTGGTTGGACATGGAGGTGGAGACGGGGGCGGGGAGGAGGCTGGGGGCGGCAGGCTCTCTCTGGCTGGGGTCCATGGGGGTTGCATCTGCTCCATGCGCGATGGATCTGAGGAGGGAGAGGGAGAGGCGAGGAGGAGAGGGAGCAGAGCGGCGGGGAGGAGGCCGAGGGGAGGGGGAGGCAGCGAACGGGGTTTGGGATCTTTTTATACGAAGAAACGCATTTTAGCCGTCCGTTCGCGGATGAACGATCTAAAATGATTGGGGCTGTTTTGGGGCTTAAACGGGCTCGTTACATTTCTCCCTCGCTTAATTTTTTTTTCTTTTTCTTTTTTCATTTATTTGAAATAAGAAAATAATCATAATTTGAACTATGTGTACCTCCATAGGATTGGAAAAATTTCGCAAAAATCATAATTAGTCTTCTATGGTCCATTTTAGGCCACATATAGGAGATGACGAAAACTTCAATTGACTTGTAGGAAAAACACGAACTTCTACTAGTCACCTTGTTGTAAAATAATGATAATGATACTTAAATTTGTTCAAAACATTCTACAAATTGACATGAAACCATATTTTAAGCATATAATGCTCCTATACAAAATTCATATAGTTTTGATAAAGTGAGATTATAGATGTTCACAAATAGGACATAAAAGTCACATAGTTTCCTACAATTGAAACCAAACTTTGAGATTTGAACAACTAATAACGTGACCAAACTTGTATCACCTCAATTTTTGACACCATCTCATGTTGACCATACCATTAGAGAATATTAAGTTATATTAGCAATTATTATGAAAAAACATGTTTTTTTATATTTTTTTAGTTGGAAAAGTTATGTTGTATGAAAAGCAATCAAGAAATAATAATTAAGATACAAACAAATGGCACTGAGTAAAACATCTCGATTTTAGAAAAAATTAGGAGAAAGAATCAACCAATTTGGAGTTCGTATGAGGAAGAAAAACAGTTTACAGGTTTTATCCGAAGATTAAAAACACAAATTGCAATTGCTATAAACTGAGATTAACAAGTGTGTTTTCTCTTTTTAATCTTTGACTAAAACTTGTAACTAGTTTTTCTGCCTCATACTAACTCCAAATTCGATGATTCTTTTTTCTAAAATTTTCTAAAATCATTCTCTAGAAAGATCTACAACTTTAACAAATGAAAAAAATGAGGTGGCGCCTGCGTGGCAATGAGGTGGGCCCCGGCGCTCACGAGGTGGTGACGTGGCGCCTAAGTGAGGTGACGCCCGCGTGGCGTGGCGAGGTGGGCCCCTGGAGCTCGCGTGGTGGTGACGTGGCGCCCGGGTGAGGTGGCGCTCGCGTGGTAGTGTGGTGGGCCCCGGGCGCTCACGTGGTGGTGAGGTGACGCCGCGTGGCGGTGAGGTGGGCCCCGGGAGCTCACGTGGTGGTGACGTGCCGCCTCGGTGAGGTGGCACCGCGTGGCGGTGAGGTGGGCCCCCCGGCGCTCGCGTGGTGGTGACGTGGCGCCCGAGTGAGGTGGCGCTGCGTGGCGGTGTGGTGGGCCATTGGCGCTCACGTGGCGGTGAGGTGGCGCCCGGGTGAGGTGGCGCTCGCGTGGCGGTGAGGTGGGCCCCGGCGCTCACGTGGTGGTGACGTGGTGCCTCGGTGAGGTGGCGCTCGCGTGGCGAGAGGTGGGCCCCTAGCGCTCGCGTGGTGGTGACGTGGCGCTGCGTGAGGTGGCGCTGCGTGGCGGTGTGGTGGGCCGGGGCCCTCACGTGGTGGTGACGTGGCGCCCGGGTGAGGTGGCGCTCGCGAGGCGGTGAGGTGGGCCCCGGCGCTCACGTGGCGGTGACGTGGCGCCCGGGTGAGGTGGCGCTGCGTGGCGGTGAGGTGGGCCCCCCGGGCGCTCGCGTGGTGGTGACGTGGCGCCCGAGTGAGGTGGCGCTGCGTGGCGGTGTGGTGGGCCGGGGCGCTCGCGTGGTGGTGACGTGGCGCCCGGGTGAGGTGGCGCTGCGTGGCGGGAGGTGGGCCCGGCGCTCCCGTGGTGGTGACGTGGCGCCCGGGTGAGGTGGCGCCTGCGTGCCGGTGAGGTGGGCCCCCGGCGCTCACGTGGTGGTGACGTGGCGCACCGGGTGAGGTGGCGCCGCGCGGCGGTGTGGTGGGCCCCGGCGCTCACGTGGTGGTGACGTGGCGCCCGGGTGAGGTGGCGCCCGCGTGGCGGTGAGGTGGGCCCCCGGCGCTCGCGTGGTGGTGACGTGGTTCTGGGGTGAGGTGGCGCTGCGTGGCGGTGTGGTGGGCCGGGGCGCTCACGTGGTGGTGACGTGGAGACCGGGTGAGGTGGCGCTGCGTGGCGGTGAGGTGGGCCCCGGCGCTCCCGTGGTGGTGACGTGGCGCCTAGTTGAGGTGACGCCTACGTGGCGGTGAGGTGGGCCCCCCGGCGCTTACGTGGTGGTGACATGGCGCCCGGGTGAGGTGGCGCTTGCGTGGCGGTGTGGTGGGCCCGGGGCGCTCGCGTGGTGGTGACGTGGCGCCCGGGTGAGGTGGCGGCCGCGTGGCGGTGAGGTGGGCCCCGGCGCTCACGTGGTGGTGACGTGGCGCCCGGGTGAGGTGGCGCCCGTGTGGCGGTGAGGGTGGGCCCCGGGCGCTCGCGTGGTGGTGACGTGGCGCCCGGGTGAGGTGGCGCTCGCGTGGCGGTGAGGTGGGCCCCCGGCGCTCGTGTGGTGGTGACGTGGCGCCCGGGTGAGGTGGCGCTCGCGTGGCGGTGTGGTGGGCCGGGCGCTCCCGTGGTGGTGACGTGGCGTCTTGGTGAGGTGGCGGCCGCGTGGCGGTGAGGTGGGCCCCGGCGCTCACGTGGTGGTGACGTGGCGCCTGGGTGAGGTGGCGCTCGCGTGGCGGTGAGGTGGGCCCCTAGCGCTCTCGTGGTGGTGACGTGGCGCCTGGGTGAGGTGGCGCCTGCGTGGCAGTGTGGTGGGCCCTTGGCGCTCACGTGGTGGTGAGGTGGCGCTCGGGTGAGATGGCGCCCGGGTGAGATGGCGCTCGCGTGGTAGTGAGGTGGGCCTCCGGGCGCTCACGTGGTGGTGACGTACGTGGCGCTTGGGTGAGGTGGCGTACGCGTGGCGGTGTGGGTGGGTCCTTGGTGCCGGTGAGGTGGTCGTTTTTTAGGGATCGCGACGAATCGCTAAAACGTCACGGTGTTGTGGGCCGTATTCGACGAATTTAACAAATCGTCGTGATGGTTTGGGCTTCAATATCCATCGATGCACGTCCGTGACGAAAAATATGAATACGTCGTAGAATCGCGGCAAACTAAACAAATCGTCGCAGTGTTTGTGATGAAAAAAAGGAATACATCGTAGAATCGCGACAAATTTAACAAATCGTCGCAGTGTTTTGGGCTTCAATGCACATCCGTGACGAAAAAAAGGAATATGTCGTAGAATCGCGACGAATTAAAGAAATCGTCGCAGTGTTTTGGGCTGCAATGCACATTCGTGACGTTTTCTGAAAACGTCGCGGAGAATGCGTCACGGATTAAATAGTTTCTTGTATTGATTTGATGCAACTTGTCTTCAAAAGATAGCTTACCTTGCTTTACTAGATTGAATCCTTTTGTTGCACATTGTTCCACGGATTCGATACCTTTGGTTCACCACTCGAGGTTAGAAGGGTCCCTTGACTACGACGGGAGACTTGTCCACTTGCAAGTCTAAACTAACTTTGATACAACTATTAACCGTCAACAAACTCCTTTTTCGGCGCCGTTCTTTGGGGAGCAAGCAATCAAGATCCAATCTAGTATCGCTTATTTTTTCAGCTTTTTTCTTTTGATTTTATTTTGCATCTCTTAAGTTTGATCATCCTCAAAAAGAAAAAAATCAATCTAATCTACTTTTGATTAACCCTAATTTTTCTTTTGTTAGATTTTTATTTTTGCTAACCCTAACGAGAGATGGTTGTCTACCTCTCCAAGAAACCCAAACCTTTTTGTGGATGATCCAGGGAAAACTTTACGAGCAAAGGAGACGTGCAACACAAGCTAAAGGGTTGGAAACCCTAGATTGATGGACCGTCGGAATCTCTAAGGGAATCACCACCTCCAAGTCCAAAGTCAAGAGGAGGATGGAGAAGATGGAGATAGAGAAAGAAGCTCAACACCTAAAGGTCGCCAAGGCAAGATCCACATGCGAGGTGTTCATCGTGATGAAGATGTTAGAGACGCAAGTGGGACAACTTGTCGGACAACCGATGGGTAACAAAGAAGAATTTCCGAGACAACTCCAAGGCCCCGAGACGGCGAAGGCTTCTCAAACTCATTCGGGAGAGATGGAGGATCACACTAAGGAGACCATGAAGATCATGACCGAAGGACTGGAGTTTGAGATGCTGAGCCATTACATGAAGGAAGTAGTTGCATCCGTCAAGACCAAAGGACAAAAGCCAGCCTGTGAAGACCCAAAATATGACTAAGCCGAAGAATAAACCCGTGCCCAAGATGGTGGGGAAGTGCGTACCCAAGATTGCAACGCCCACAAAGAGCGTTGATCCGAAGTAATCAAGTGAAGAAGTCTAGCCATGGACTATAAACGAAGTGCTAGGCGGGAGCCAACCCGTTTCGTCGAGTCAAGAATAAGCTACGGGAGGACAACCCGATTCCGGGTTTTTCGAGTCTTTTTAATAATTCAGTTTTGAATTTTACTACGCAAAGAATTAGACTTAGAATGGTTGAACAATATTAGAGACATAATTCTTGGTTGAATATTTTGCTTGATCATAAACCCTTTACATGAACCCTCCTATATGTTTGTTTGCTTCTTTTCGAGAGACCACAACCAAAAAAAAATTCGAACCTAACTCAACCTTTTATCCTCTTTATGATGTTGTGGTTGACTTGTTTTTCATGCTAAAAACACATGAGTAGAGCCACGACTTGTATCTAGATGTTATTTAAATTTCAGCACGTGGTAGGACTCGCGTTGACCTAAAAACTTGATTTTTGGTTGGTTTAAAAATCCATATCCTTGGTTTCTCTAAGATTAGAATTTTTCTAAGCCTCATTTAATTTTATTTCATTCAAAATTTCTCTCATCTAATCAAAATTAGGACCTAAACCTATGCCCCCATGATCAAGCGGGAGAAGCTTGCTCTCAACTAATGGAAGCAAACTATACCGGTGAGACCGACATAAAAGTAGTCGGAAATATTTTTCGACTTACATTTATTTTTGATTCTTTAAAAACTCCTCTAAATCTATATTTAAACTCATTAATAGCTCTGAATTTATTTTTAATTTTCGAAATTAGAGGAGTGCTTGGCATTAAAACATGCTTAGAGGGAGGCAATCTAGTACCTAACCATACATGCACCATGATACATCACGAGATGCCCCTCCAACATCTTTTATCAAACCGCATGCAAAGTACAAGTATGGGGGGGAGGGGCAGCTAAGGCTTTGTTTTGTAGGAATATCATGGAGGCATGTGAGGCAAGGGAGTATGGAAGTGAGTCAAAGTGAATACATCAAGTGAAAGGAATAATAATGCAAGCGAAGGAGTGGACGAGAACATTTGGAAGGTGCCCGCGGTCACGAAGCAACAAGCATGAATGCACCGGAGAAGAACCGAGCCAAGAGAAGGAGAGAGGTAAGTCTCCCATCCAGCTCTTTGTTCGTGTGCTCTAGTTTGTAAGCCGGAAACACCTTAGACTTAGCCATGCACCTCTCTTGTTTCGTGCAAACAAAACACATCCTTAATCCACTAAAAGTCCGGACTCCAAAATAATATTTGCGTACCTTGTTACCAGGTGAGAACCCCGGATATATATTTGTGGGGGAGAGTGCGGAAAAATGGAAGAAAACTACAAGCCTTTTCACCAAAGAAGAAGTGATCATCGTCGTCTAAGCCATCATCGACTTCGAGGAGGCACTCGGTTTCCGAGTCTCCTCGAGCATGGAGGAGGACACGGCACCACCGAGGAGGAACCACACTCTTCTCCTTGGTGGCATGAGGACCACACGTAGCTCGTTTATGAGGTTCACCAAACCTCGAGGACATATGGAGGAGGAGCCCATCCAACCTCGCCACTCGACACGATCATCCGCTCCATGGTATTCCGAGGGGTATGTCATCATGACGGAGGAGGAGGAGAAGAAGCTCGCTCGCCTTAAGTAGAGGCTTGTAGCGAACGTCGACATCGACGACCAAGCTCTCCACATATTGGGTTTTCATACGGGACACCGGTGCAATTCTCTAACGGAGTGTCGGCAAACACCCAGAAGGAATTCGCCTAGGAAATTCTCATGACCATGGCGCATATCCTTGATGAAGGAGGCCGAGTCCCTCATTCCGTTTGGAGGGAGCCCACGGGTAGAGAAGAAGGAAGACACCGTCGGAAGGGTAACCTTGATCAACGATGCTATTTCTAGCACCTTGATGTGGTAATCTCCTTTCATCCATGGGTTGCAATCGATCTTGAGATGTGATCATACTTTGTTGGATTATCTATCTATCATCTTGTGTTGAATATACTTTAATGCTTAAGGCTAGCAACCATGCCGTAAAGGGAGTAAGGCCCCAATGCTTCCTTGGATCCATTCAACACAACCCCCGATAGATTAGATTGGTTTTCATGTTCAAAACGATTGCGTGTTCTAGTATCGTAGACCCATGGGTGAGTGTCTCCTATTTTCAAAAGGGAGCTCCGAAACAAGTGGATGTGCATGAAGGCACATGGGAAGGTTTTTGGAGTATGATCACGGAGGAGACCATCAACGAAGAAATACTATCCGAACCCCATCATTCAAGTATGTCACTTTGTTGTGCTAGTGGATTTCTGGGGAGAATGAGAGAGACAAAGATAACCAACACGGAGTTGAATTGGCTTTACTCGCTTTTGCCGGGCAGCCAATCGGCCCACTCACCTATGATCAACCGGTGGTGTTGTGAAGCAACATCGAGTTCGGGAGATATTGGTTCGGGGTGTTGCCTCTCCATATTGGCTATCTCTTTAAGACTCGGGTATTACAAGGAACCCGAATCATCTCCTACCCCGGGACCTCCCTAGGGATATGAAGAAAGGAAATTTTAAATGAAGATGAGAGAGGAGGCTTCAAAGTGGCCAAAGTAAATCTGCCCCTATCGGATGGAAGATTAAGACTTCTTCTTGAGGGGAAAGAAGATTGGTTAGAGGAAGGACTTCTTGTGCCGACGAAGAAAAATAAAAGAGAAGGATTATAGGAGAAAGATCTTCTATGGTCCAATAAGGAGGTGCACAACAAAATTATGTACCACCATTTGGAGGAATTCCGACGCCGCCAAGTTACTACGGTGGTGTACCAATGCAAGCATGGGGGAGTGGTGTAGCCATACCCCCCACCAAATTTTGGGGTGCCCAACGTAGCCTTTGCGGAGCCATATGCACACCTTCCTTAAACACAACAAAATGTGGCCACCATTGGAGGACACGCTGCAAGAAACATGAAAATTATTGCAGCCATCCAAACCAATGCAAACTAAATGGGTGAAGGAAATGCAAACATCGCTTATGAGCTTTGACACGTTCACCTAGCACCGTCGGACAATTCATAGGAGTGGTGCATTCCTATTACATGTAAGGGTACAACAACCATTATTACTAATATCAACCACCTAGCGGAAGATTACAGAGAGGAGGAGCTTTAGTTATCTTTCCTTTACCCCCTCTTATTTAATTTTGAGCTTGTTTGCGCCTTTGTTTGCGTAGTATTTTCAGTTTTTATTTAAATTTCAGCATGTGTGTTAGTGTCTATTTTCATCATGAATAAATTCACCACTATGTTTTTACCATTAGTAAAGTTACAAAGTTTGTGCCATGATGATATATGATTATAATTTCCACTTTGTTTATCTTTGTAATTGTTTTATGCATGTTTAAGCTAGTGCTCTCTTAAAATACAAATCTGAAATTATCTAAATACTAGCTTATTCTTTAGCGGAGGTTATGATAAAAATAAAGACCCATAGTGTTTTATGTTCTCTCAAGTTTTAGATGGATTAAAGATGATTTATTTTTGTTCTTAAAAAGTAATGCTAACCTTGTCATAAATACCACTTGCGTGTCGCTCTACCTATCCAGAGCCATATAAATATTTGAGTGCAAAAACTTAGCATACAAGGTTTATTTTTGGGTGAGTTATTTCGAGCCTTGATTTCTCCGGCCCGAGACTAAGAAGTTTGGTCATTCCGTTTTTGCGTATCTCTCTTATTGCTAGCCTTTTTATCCGTGCATTGTGTATCCCCACATCAGAGATCTCACAAACCTCGCCGGATATCCATCCTTAAAACCAAATATCATCTTTTTTGTTTGCCTCCTTGACCACAATCTATCGTTGAGTATGGATCATCAATTCAAGGAAGATCGCAAGATGGTGCCAACATTAAAGATTTCAAGTATCTCTCCAAAGGAAAAGTATTTCCAGTACCTACCTTATCTCTATATCCTCTTTGCCCGAGGACGAGCAACATCTAAGCATGGGGGAGGAGGTAGGTACAATGCAATTTTAGAGTTCAAGGGGAGCAAATAAAAAAAAATTGATGAGAATGAAAAAAAAATGAGAAAGAGAAAGAAAGAAAAAGAAATAAAGAAGAAAAGTATATGTATGAGGAAGAAAAGAAAAGAAAAAATATGAGTATGTGTAAAAATAAAAATAAAGTGAACTCCCCGGTTCTCTAAAGAGCATTAGGAATTTCAATGCTTCAAGATTAAAAGATGCATACTCATTTTCCAGCCATGTGCAATCCGATAACAAGGACTTCCTTTGTGCCTCGGGATCACTCTTTGCCATTTGCACATGTCCACCTATCTCAAGTGTGTGTATTTTTCTCTTTCCCCTCCTTGATATAACATTATTTTCCAATGACCTTTTTGACGAGTCTCGGTAAGACCATGAGAAGCTTGTCTTGTTTTGACAATATCTCATTTATAATATCTTGGTAGGACTAAACTTTCCCAAAAAGCTCCATATAAAGCCTACTACATATATATGTTATGAGAGCGAAAGGAGTAAAATAAATAGGCTTGAGAGACAAGTTGAGATGAGAGTTCATGAGCAAGATGCAAGGTGGTTTAAAATTTTGAACTTGGTTTAGCTCTTTTTCATCTTGTTCTTTATTTCAAAATTTCCGAGATCCATTTGAATTTTGAGAGCATGTTAATACTTGTGGGATAAGCTTAATTAAATATCTATCCTCTGTAGGGATAAGCCTAGTACATTATGGAACTTTAACGAACTAAACTTTTGACAGCATTATGTTTTCTCATGTATGATCAAGTGCAAGGTTTAAACAATGAAGGGCAACGATGATATCCATCGAAGGCTTACTCGAGGACGAGCAAGGTTTAAGCATGGGGGAGCTGTTGATGGTGAAAATCCGTCAACCTAGCCATGAGTTTACCTTCGATGTTGGCATGACTTTTATATCTTATCCATTGGTACTAACCCCCGTGGTATAACAAGTTCACTTGTGCATGTCGGATTTGGAGTTACGTGTTTACGCGGGTTTTAACGTTGAAAGCAAGACTTTAGGGATAAGTTCATTAAGCACCTCATGACAAGACCTTGAAGCCCGTACAAGTAAAGCAATGAATTGAACATGACTCCAAGAGCCCAAGGACCAAGCCCGAGAAGATGACAAACTTCGAGGACCTAGCCGTAAAACTGCTCGAATCTTGCAAGACAAGGAGCTTTGTCCAATTTGGAGAGAAACCAACGACAAGGGCCCACATGCAAAAGGGAAGAGGATCTAGAAGACTCGGGAAGCAATACCGGACGAAGGAGGACACAGACCGGGCCGGGATGGGCCCGGCCGGTCGGCCCCAAGCCGCCGCCCAACCCGTTCCGAGGCCCGCCGACCCCCCCCCCCCCTTTGAAGCCGAGAGCCACGCATGAATCAATTCGTCATCCGCCGCCGAGGAGCCGAGAAGCTTGAGGGACACCATCTCGGAGATGAGGGTCGTGCTAGTTGTCTAGGGTCTCCCTAGCCAACGTGAGAACCTTGCATGGAAGACCACGTCGGAGCTCGGAGCAAGGATCAAGATTGAGGTAGGATCCCGGTGGTGATCTTGTTCATGTAATCATTCATGGTGAAGTCTTTAAGTGAATTCGATTTCTAGCGATCAAGTGCCTTCTCGATGATTTTTGTTTTCTTCTTGGTTTTACTTATTCCCCAATCTAGTCTATAGCTAGATTGCTTAGGGTCCTCTTGTAGTCGCGGTGGCTAGAGGTGCATACCGGACCGGCCAAGTGATTTCAACTTGTTCTTATCGAACTCGCCCTAGACTACCCGCATGAGTAGGGATACGCCGTGACGAACGGGGGTTCCGAAAGGCGGGCGTTTTCGGAGTCGGATGGGAGGCCACGTTTTAAAGATGCTTTTAATGAGATTCGCTTTTCTATCTTCATCTATCTTGTTTGGAGCTACAACATAAGCATGATCTAGACTCTCTAGATCGCTTATCTCTTGCTTTCTCTTGCTACCCCTTTAGTATATTAGATTAGATGTGTTTCCTTTATGAGTTAGTAGATCGGATGCAACTTGTCTTCAAAAGATAGCTTACCTTGCTTTACTAGATTGAATCCTTGCGTTGCACATTGTTCCATGGATTCGATACCTTGGGTTCACCACTCGAGGGAAGAAGGGTCCCTTGACTACGACGGGAGACTTGTCCGCTTGCAATTCGAAACGAACTTTGATACAACTATTAACCGTCAACAAGCCCCTTTTTCTTAGAAAAAGGGGCTTGTTGACGGATAAAACTCGTATCCACCTACGATCCGCAAGCGTACGGACCTACACCTTTTTCACCACGGGATTCCCAAGGTTCTTGTCAATCCGTGGAGCAAGGGGATTACTAGCGCTTAACCAAGTACTAATCTAGTTGAATGCAAAACCTTTGAAAAAGTGTTAATTTAAAGGTAAAACAATCTAAGCTAAGTTAATATAAGTTAAGTTGATCAAACAAATATAGGGTTAAACTAGATGGTAAAGGGTGAACACAAGAGAGTGATTAAGAAAGATAAGTGTTCCCTTCCTAGGATCTAAGATAACATGGTATGCATCTACTACACGAGAGTGGTAAACCAATCTACCGGGGTTGTGACCACGGTTTCGCCCTTTCCCTCCTCTCGTACCGTCACTACGCGAAGGTAATCATGACTAGACCTATGATAGACACGGTATGTTGATGGAATCTATGGGAGTAGCGGATATCATACGCCCGAGAAACACGGTAGATAACTTTAATCATCAAAGCATCATAAACATGAAAACAATAGATTAAAACCACGAATCAAGTAGCGATCACATAGCATGCATCCATCTAACCCTAGGGATGAACGGAGACATTACCCCATCATCTTACATGGATTGAAGCACATAGGGGTGATGGAGACTCCGGAGAACGTCGTCGATGAAGATGGCGGCGATGGAGCTTGGGAACACCCCTAGGCCAGCGGCTTGGAGTCCTCCTCTTGCTTCCTTCTCTCCACCGGCGTTGATCCTTGCGACGAGCTCATCTAACTCTCTCCCTCATCTTGCCGCGGCGGTGTTCGGTCAATGGCGTCGGTAGGATGATTTGTTCGATATGGCGGCCGACGCCGGCGGAGGCAATAAATAGACAAACACCTAGGGCAAAGGGGCACCGAACCGACCCCGGAGTGGGCTGGGCCGGTCGGCCCGTGCCGGCCGGCCCAAGCCCATTTCGGCCCGGTTCGGCCCCAGTTTCCTCCCCGGTTGCTTCTCGCGTGATCCCTTATTTGTGTGCACTTGCATGTGGGCCTTTGACGTCGTTTCCTTCACGGTTAAGGCTTGAATCCTTGCTATGCAAGCTTCGTTGTTTTCTGGTTGAGTCCCTGAAGACTTGCACATTGACGCTTCGGTCCTCGGGTCATTTGGAGTCATGTTCATCGTGTGTCTTGACTCTTGTCGGGCTTCATGATCTTCTTCCAAAGTGCTTGGTGAACTTATCCTAGTCTCCTCTTTAGCGTAGATTTCCTGCGTAAACAACAAACTCCAAAATCGACATGCAAGTGTAAACTTGTTACATCATTAGTATGCCTAGTGGCGGGTTAGTTGCAAATCATAATCGAAACCAATGGATAACAAGTACTCTAGGTTGATGGAAATTCACCGTCAACATCTCCCCCATGCTTAAACCTTGCTCGTCCTCGAGTAAGTAATCCTTGCTTAAAAGGGAAATCAGTGTTGCCTTCCAATGTTGTCCCTGCACTTAGTCATTCATGACGAGACAAATTGCTCTCTCTTAAGAATTTATTTTTAAAGTTCAAGTTGTGACCGGCTTCTTTTTCATTATGGAAGATAGACTAACAATAAAGAACAAGCCACATTTAACACGATGCTCTCAAACTTAAGTGAACTTCAAACCATTACCTTGTCACATGGAAGATTTTAAAAAAGATGCATATCCAACATAAGTGAAAATCTCTTGCAAGAGCTCATGGAACACTCATCTCATCAAGTCACTCAAGCCTATAATAGATTATTTTCAACCTACTCTACTCATATGTGATAGTGGAAGGCCTATGTGGAGCTTGGAAGGTTAAAAACAATCCTAGCAAAACATATATCCGAAATATTGTCAAATTAAGAGAGAGATCTATTGGAATTACCGAGACTCGTCAAAAAGGACATGGAAAATAAATGTTGGAAAGAGAGAGGGGCGAAACACACACATTTAGATAAGTGGACATGTGCAAGTGGCAAATGGATGATCCCGAGGCACGAGTGAAGTCCTCGTTATCGGATTGCACATGGTTGGAAGATTTGAGTATGGATTTGTAATCAAGACACTTGAAAACTTATGAAGCAAAAAAAATCGAGGAGCATCTTTATTATTTTTTTACTTTTATTTTATTTCCTTATCATTTTTCTCTCTTTATTCTTATTTTTTTCACTTTATTCTTCCTATTTTTCTTACTTTTCTTTTCTTCTCATCATAATAATTTTTTTCTTCTTTCATTTTTTTCTTCTTTTTTTTTTTTTTTTCTTTTGCTCCTCAAAACTTTTTGCAACATAATACTTACATAGCATTTGTGTCGAGAATGACTCCTCCCCCATACTTGAACGATGCTCGTCCTCAAGCATAAAAGAGAGGGGAAATGACTCTAAAGTAAGTATAAATTCCGTAATCTTGCGGAATATTTGAATCTCCATCGAGAATTTTACTCCATACCGAAATTGGGTTGTGGACAAGGAGGTGATCACAAAAAGATGTTTTTGGTTTAGGGTGGATGCCCGCGAAGTTTGTGAAATTTTCGATGTGAAAACCCACAATGCATGGACAAAAGGCTAGCATGAAAAAGTTACACAAAGGAATGACCAGCTCTTCTTAGTCTCGAACCATAGAAATCAATCCTAATCCAACTCATCAAAACATATGTTTGCAATCTATGGATTTTGTTATCATAAAACATATATGTATATGGCTTTGGTAGGTAGAACTTTCCAAGAGCATCACAAATATGTAGATAGCATAAAAGTTAAGTTTTCATAAAAACAACAAGTTATCCGGCTATCCATAAACTTAAATCAAAGAGCAAAGATATATATATGTGGGTCTAGAGCATAGTTATTTCACCTCCACAAATAAAATAGCCGGTATTTAAATTAATTTCAGATCATATTATAGAGAGCAATTAGCCAAGACATGTATAACTTCATGTAGGTAAAACAAAGCGGCAACTTTCATCATCTTTCCGTAAGCATAGGCAATGTAGAACATCGAGGTGAACACATGGTCATGCTTATCTATTGAAAGTAAAAAGAAACCTAGGTTGTCCTCCTAGTAGCCATGTTATTGTTTGATGAGAAAAATAAAAGGTTGCACCTAGTTGAGGTTGAAGACATACTTACAAGCATTTGTGTTTGGAAAAGAGAAGGTCCATGGAGATGTTACCATCCTTTGTAATTCTTCGTTGCCTTCTTCCGACATCTCCCCGTGTCGATGTGGCTTTTGCTTTTGTCTTTATTTATCAATGCTCCTAATCTTCTGAATTTAATCTCGTATGCTTAATGGAGTCATTGGTCGCCCTTCTCTTCAATGTTGTCATCACCATCTCCTCTTTCTTGTTCTCATCATCTCCTTGCTGTCTCTTTTTTATGGATTTCCCCCTCTGTCCAGAGCAGAACATATATCGAAATATAGCTCTATTGAAAAGTTTATGAAATTACCTTTCCAACGTATGGTCATTCATCGAAAACGGAGTTCAAACAAGGGAGCTATGTCCATTTTACTTCAGCGCTGTGTGCTGTCCAAAACTGATTTCATGACGTGTTGCACTCGGTGTTTCGGGCATAACCACTTGTAGGAACCTCCGATTGTCTTGATTCTTGATTTGTTGGAATCGTATCTTCATGGGACTTCTAAATATCCAAAAATATCCAGTGTTTTCCCTTCGAGATCATGCAGAATTTGATGAGATCGATAGCTTCTCGCGCATTGATCCGGTGATGTCAACGATCTTGATCATTCTATCTTCTAGAACGTCATGTTGCACTTCCATGTTCAAGATTCAGGGTCTCCACCATGCTTAGCATTTTGCTAGTCATGGAAGAAGAAGACAAAGCACTTCTTATCCATCCTTCAACTTCCTTGTAGTGAGAGTCTTTATCTTGCCCGTAAGACGTTTTAAACGCACATTCTACCCCCAAGGTGACGGTTGGGAGTAGATAGAATTGCCAATAATCCAACAATGTCTCCTAAGATTTTTAACTTGTGGCATAATTAGTTTAATGAGGAATAAAAACCTAATGAGTGTACGTGGTGCAAGATGTGTATGCACATGTGAGGAGAGCATATAAACAACGGCAATGTTTTCACCTAGTTCTAAACACCATGTTTACAACTAGGTTGCCGAATTTCTCCGTAGCCACAAAGGTTAATAAATCTAGGGTTAAAACACCATGTCTATACCTAAATCAATAACTCTTATAGCACAAGACAAATTAAGCGCATTGCAAAGCTTATAAACTAACCAAAGCAACATGAAAACATATGAAAAGCTAGCTAGGTTTCTCGAACTTAACGATGATGGTCGCAATCTTGTTTAAACACCACGTTTACACAAGATCACAAAATGAAAATACTCATAATGACTTATGAAGTATTAACAAGGAAAAAGAAGCATACATAATTAAGTATATAAAACAACCAAGCCAACTATGTGCAAAACATGTATACGCAAAGCATCATCACGTTGATAACAAAATGCAATACATGCAAATAAATATGATCATGAACATGATGGTGGTTCTAAAAAGGAAAACTGAACTTAGATTAATAACCACAAGTTGATCATCATAAGATAGTTCCATTCTTTATTTTCTCTAAGAAAGTAGTAAAAACATGATCACTATTGGAACAAGGCACGGATATTAAACTATCATTCATATTATTGGTTGAGCATGAGTATTTGAATTTATCAACATCAATACCAATAATATCTTGAGATTTCAGTACGTACCTTGGCCTTAGAACCTTTTCAACAAGAGTGACATTTGGTTCATCTAGCGGTGTTGAAGGCGAATCAATCTCAACGAGTGAAGGTGTCTCTTTGTTACCTTTTTGCATCCCCTCCTTCTCATCATGTGGAACGTGTAATCCATCAACTCGCATTTGCATTTGTCTCTTCTTTGAAGTCTTCATTGTCATCCCAATCTTCGTCTTCAAAGTCTTGTATGTTGCTTTCTTTATCTTCCATGTACCACATGTCGTCAAGATCGCTCATTGTTGATTCACTCTTTCCGCCATCCTTGAGTACTTCCATGTCTTGATTTGCTAGTGTGTAGGCTTCAATAGCACACAAGCTATCACCTTGTGGAGAGGGGCCTTCTTGGAGTACTTGATCTATGTCAACCCCTTCCCATTCATCTTCTAGCTCGAGTCCTATCTCCTCCCATTTATCCTTTAAGTCACTAGGCTCATCACGGTTGTACTCTTCTCTTCCTTTATTGCAAATCTTTGAGTTGTCAAACCGGTCGATCCCTCCTTCATCTCCTTCTTCTCTTTCTTCTTCAAACATCTTTTGGATCAACTCTCCACTCATCTCTTGATCAAATATATCTTCAACTAGTTTGGCAACATGTCGGCATTGCTCCTTCCTTCGGTAGTTGATTAGTGGGGCGAATTCAACTTGAACCCAACCGGATTGCTTGAACTCCGCCAATGGTCTAGCATTCCACATACTTCGGCCTACATTCATGTTAGTTTCAACATTTTTAACATCCGAAATGACTTCTCTTACCTTGGGAAGTGGATCTTCAATTTCTTGTATGGTCAGTTCATCTTCCTTAACCTCTCGGTTCATCTTTTTTAGAAATTTCAGCGGGCACCTTGGGCTTGCTTTTGTCATTTTGCTCATCTCGACAACGTCTTTGCCAATCCCGTTGCATTCTTTGTCCATTGCTTATCCTTTGTAAGATTTGTGCGGCTTCACTAATTGTTTTATCCATTATATCACCTCCTCGCACACATGCTTACAAAACGAGACGAGTTAGGGGTTAGTGAAAAATAAAAGGTCCGCAACATCAAGTCACCGGAAAACCCCAAGTTCGGGCCTTGCTCGGGTAGTTCATTAAAACGGTCCCATGCTTCATCAATTCCTTCATCCTCTCCTTTCTTGAAAGTGAGCACTTGCCTCCTTAAGTCTTGGACCTTGCTTATGGGAAAGAACTTCAAAAGAAACTTCTTCACTAGATCGTCCCAATTTCCTTTTGCTTCAACGGACGCAAGTGTGTACCATCTTCGCGCTTCATCTTCGAGAGAGAACGGAAAAAGATTCCACTTGAACCAAGCGGCGGAACTCCTTTTTGTTGCACCGTGTTGCATATCATCATGAATTCCTTAATGTGTCTATATGGGTTGTCGTCCTCCAATCCTCTAAATGGTTTCGTCGCCACTAACTTGATGATTCCGGGCTTCACTTCATAGTGGGTTGTAGCAAGCGTCAAATCTGATTTTTGCATCTCCATGTCTTCCATTGACGGCATTGCTAGCTCCCTTAGCGACATCTCTTCGTCTTCCAATGGTGAGGTGAACAAATCCATTTAGGCACAAGAAAAGTTGAAAGAAAACAAAAAAAGATTTTTTTTCTAGAAAATAAAGGTTAGGTGTTAGTAATCAACAAAATTAATACTAGATTAAACGTAGCAAACTGGCTTGCTCCCCGGCAACGACACCGAGAAAAAGGGGCTTGTTGACGGATAAAACTCGTATCCACCTACGATCCGCAAGCGTACGGACCTACACCTTTTTCACCACGGGATTCCCAAGGTTCTTGTCAATCCGCGGAGCAAGGGGATTACTAGCGCTTAACCAAGTACTAATCTAGTTGAATGGAAAACCTTTGAAAGAGTATTAATCTAAAGGTAAAACAATCTAACCTAAGTTAATCTAAGTTAAGTTGATCAAACAAATCCGGGGTTAAACTAGATGGTAAAGGGTGAACACAAGAGAGTGATTAAGAAAGATAAGTGTTCCCTTCCTAGGATCTAGGATAACATGGTATGCATCTACTACACGAGAGTGGTAAACCAATCTACTGGGGATTGTGACCACGGTCTCACCTTTTCCCTCCTCTCGTCCTTGTCACTACGCGAAGGTAATCGTGACTAGACCTATGATGGACACGGTATGTTGATGGAATCTATGGGAGTAGCGGATATCATACACCCGAAAAACACGGTAGCCAACCTTAATCATCAAAGCATCATCAAGATAAAAACAATAGATTGAAACCACGAATCAAGTAGCGATCACATAGCATGCATCCATCTAACCCTAGGGATGAACGGGGATCACATTTGTTCGATATGGTGGCCGACGGCGGTGGAGGCAATAAATAGACAAACACCTAGGGCAAAGGGGGCACCGAACCGACCCCGGAGTGGGCCGGGGCCGGTCGGCCCGAGCTCATTTCGGCCCGGTTCGGCCCCGGTTTCCTCCCCGGTTGCTTCTCGCGTAATCCCTTATTTGTGTGCACTTGCATGTGGGCCTTTGACGTCGTTTCCTTCACGTTAAGGCTTGCATCCTTGCTATGCAAGCTTCGCTGTTTTCTGGTTGAGTCCCTGAAGACTTGCACGTTGACGCTTCGGTCCTCGGGTCATTTGGAGTCATGTTCATCGTGTGTCTTGACTCTTGTCGGGCTTCATGATCTTCTTCCAAAGTGCTTGGTGAACTTATCCCGAAAGTCTCCTCTTTAGCGTATGTTTCCTCCGTAAACAACAAACTCCAAAATCGACATGCAAGTGTGAACTTGTTACATCATTGGTATGCCTAGTGGTGGGTTAGTTGCAAATCATAATCGAAACCAATGTATAACAAGTACTCTAGGTTGATGGAAATTCACCGTCAACACAAAACCATATCCAGGATTCGGGAGACCATCAAAAGCACTGTAATCCATGAACTCCAAATACCCGGTGTCGTACATGTTCTTCTGCAACCTGTTATTTGCTGGGGCTATCCCGTAAGTAGAATCAGGTCGAACTCCAGGAGTGCCAAACGCCATCTCTCCATACGTACGTGGATTAGGTATTGCTTGACGAGGATTTGGCCGAACTGGTTGGCTATCCACGTGTTGAGTTGGCTGACCACTCATGCTCGTGGAGGCGGCTAAATACCCGTATCTTGACGAACGGGTTGGCCGCTGACGATGCACTTGATTCTCTTTCAAAATGTCCGTCCACGCTTGGGCCAAAGACACCAACCATCATCCGTCGAAAGCTATTTAAAAATGTAGTATTGTGCCTAGCCATTATGTCTTCCAAAGCTTTACGTACCATGCCAAAAACTTCTTGTTTCTCTTCGGCGGTTGTGGTATCGGGTTCTGCCGGCATTAGAACTCTTGGCATGTCGGACTTGAGGAATGGCACACCGCTTCTATTTTTGGAAAACGACATCGACACTTCGCTGGAATTGTTCAATAGCTTCCCTCAATTGTAATTCCGCTGCTTCGTTGACGAGTTCGTCGAAGGTGACATCCATGACATCTTGGATATCGATCATCTTGATCAACTAGATTGTCCCACCGGCGTGCCAAAAAGTGTGTTGACGTAAAATCGGCACCTCACGCCAAGCACACGGCAAGCCGAACAAGCCGGCTTAACACACGTTGCCGAATCCGAAGCGTGCCGATCAATTTTCCCCCGAAACCGACAAAGGATGAAAACGAGTTAGATAAAACCTGGAACTTGCGAGTGGTACCGGACGATTCCGTATTTACGGCTACAAAGCCAATCAAAACGACATATAGCTACAACAAGCTATCCGTCGGCAATCCGAAAATCATTCGGGAGCTTTAAAACATGTAAATAAGGTATAGCCGAATGCATGACGTAAGCATGATGATAGATCGATCTTTATCTAAACAACATTGCAACACATAACCATGACCGATTATCAAGGATAAACCGCAATAAAATAACTAAAAGGCGAAGCACGAGTATAAATTTGCGGTAAACATGCATGCATAGGCCCAAAGCACTACTCTACCACATGTCTAGGTACTTTTAAACCCGTCGAGCGTGACATCAAACAAGTTAATCCACCCCATGATACGACTTGTTTCAAACCACACCACCAACCAAGAATAGATCAATCCACCGCATGATACAATCTAAACATGGAAGGCTAAAAGCATACGTTATTTAAAACAAGCTTATGAACACGTTTCGCTCATGGCGGAGCTGCCGAAAATAGTCATACAGTACCGATTCGGGTTCCGTGGAAAAGGAACAAACTATGCTAGATCAACACGCTTGAACCCGCAACATGTGGCAACCTAGATTGATTTTAATTCGGCTATTAAAGATCACGTGATCCATGCGCCACATCGAGTTAAAGATTTGAACATATATCATATGGATCACAAACAAGATATAGACGAATCTAATCAACCTAAATTGCGCAATAAGAGTGTTGCATGAATTAAACATAAGAGCAAAATTCAAAAAAACACGGGGTAACTTAATGAATCTATTAGATCTTGTCAAATCTAATAGAGCCGATAACTAGCCTCAAGCTAGATCTTAGCCTACCGCATGGCTCATGATCTAACAAGAACCCTCTTGGACCAAGCTTAAATCCACCGCATGATACTAAGCATGGTAACAAGACTACTTGCATCACGATCTAAATCCACCGCACGATACTAGAGATGATACAAGGTTGCGGTACTTACGGAGGTCGACGGATCGATGGCTCCTCTTGAAGAACTCGACGACTCGACTAAAGGACTCGAAAGTTGGCACGGGGCCGGTTTGTTGTGAAATTGTTCGATCCCTATTACAAACATTAAGGGTTTATATTTATACCCTTGTCCTAACACAACTCCTAGTCGACCACGATTACAACAATTATTGCCTAAATTAATGCCTCGGCGCCAATGTCCATCTTGCACCCGTCATCAATTTGTCCCTTCTTTACATTCGGGCCACGTCATCACGTATTCCCGAATGCTTCCTCTTTCAAGCGCGAAACGGCCTTTTCCGCCGAATGATGGCGTGCTCCCGACCGCGAGCATCTTTACCTAATGCTTTGAGGAAAATTTCTGCCGAATGGTGTTTTCTTACCAAACTCGGCCCACAAGTCGGTCTCTTTCCTCGTACCAATTTTTGGTGTTAACACTCATCAACCTGCTCCCACTCAAGATCCCAACCATATGGAATAGAACCAAGCCGGATGGGATTACCTGAAAACCATAAATTAATCAAGGCCGAGTATACTAATACTCGGCAAGATGTACCCGACAAAAATGTACAACTAGACATGCAAGGCTTTTTGGGCGGTGGGTTTGTTTTGCCAAAAGCGGCTAAGAGTTGATCCTTAATTTCAAATTTTAGCTCATATTCTAGTATGTTAACCATTCTCGTGAGCACTTGTACTAAACAAGCATGTTGTGCAAACAATATTAACCAGGCAACAATATTAATCCAACTTGTTCCATAAATACATGGGGTAGCCAATGGTCAAGCCGACTTAGATAACATAAAGTGACCGAGAATCGATCGATTTATATCCTTGCAAGGTAAACCCAAGATACGCGGAAGAAAGTAGACCCTAAGAAATCAAATAAAAGCGAATGCGAGGTCTACCCCGACCGGGCGCGCGGTTCCCGTCATTCCCCGCATTAGGGACATGCGCTACGGTCTTAAGTACAAGGTTATTGGAACGCCCTCACACGGCACGTCCCGGACTCGCACATGAACTATCGGTAGCAAACCGAGCGAAGAATCTCAAGAGTAGTAGCGATAAAGTCCCCGCACCGGTTCATTAGGTACTTGGCTAACTAGTCCCATTCCCGACGAGCACTTGACACTTTCAATAGCTTAAACCAGCACAATGCTACTTGGTCGAGACCGAACCCATTGCCCTTACCACATGAGTGAGTCAATTTAACCAACTTATGATTCCAATAAGTAACCTATATCTCGCGAGCAATGAGTCATTACTCAACTTTGTACCGTGTCCTTAAAGCATGGCACTAGTGTCCCAACATACTAGTATAAGAGCATATGAACCTAAGTATCACGCATCTAGGTTTCAAAACAACTCCCGAAACTTAAATACACAAATTAAATCATAAATACTGAAAAGGTAAAAGATATGAGATTTTATCAAAAAAAGGTTATATGCACGTACTCCGGTGCTTGCCTTCTTCTAAGTTAGCAACGACCTTTGGGCTCTTCCGGACTTTGGTCCAGGTCTTGATGAACACTCAACTTGTTCACTTCACCATCTACCGTCGCATCTCCCTCATGAGTGAGCGTGTATGTACCGCTCGACAAATCTACATGTATACATGCTATGCATTAGGTTATGGTAAGAGTGGTTAATTAATTAAAGGTTAACTTTGATGGTGAATGTGTATATATTTAAGCAAATTAAATTAATTAACTTCACCAAACAGTATGGGGTGCGTTTAAATGATATTAAACAGGAACAAACATGAAAACCTTGATTAAACTTCAATAATAAACATAAACCTATTTATTCAATTCCTAGCTAGCCATTCATCCCAAATTCATATAAAATTAAAAACACATCCATTGGTCCTAAATTTTGGTACACAAAACCATTTACATAAATTAAGTTCACATGCCAAAATTTAGCTCCAAATCACATATAAATTAATTTATATGAAAAAGACAAATTTCAGCCTAGCTTAAGCTAATTAAATCTTATAAAAAGATTTAGTAATCTTTTTTATCTCAACTTTCTCCTACAACTGATTTAGGTCAAATCTAAGCCTCTGACCAAAGCATAGGTGTAGATTCAAATTATTTTTCAAATTTTAAATTTAAACACCTACACAAGATTAAATCCAAAACATAAAATAAAGCACATCCTAAAATTATATTCATCCTACCAGAGATACTACTCATCACGACAAAGCCCTAGGGTGCACTTGTGCTTAAAAAAAGTTCATCAAAAGGGCTATAAAAAGCATCAAGATTAATCTAGCATAAAGCTTACATAAATCATAACTAAAAATCTACACATCGGACTCATGCCAACTTTGGTCACAAATCTAAACATGCCATAAGGAGCAACATATACAAAATTTAACTGCATATCATGAGTATATTTTAAACTACACCAAAAACACCTCAAACTGCGTTTGACTTTTCATTCAAAATCTACACGAACAACCCTATACATACATTCTAGAAATGGTATAGTTCTTCACCAGGAAACCAACAAAATTGGATTTGCATTTTTCTCGTGTTTTCTACATTTTAATGGATTTTACAAATTCATTAGTTTTGGATCTAGATAGTACTTACGAACGGGTCCCTAGTTCTTGCATCTAAGACCCCGAAAAGAACTTGACCTCTGTAATGTAGTCCTTGGTCGCGGACAAAGATGGAGATGGCCGAATTCCGGCGAGGACAAGGCCGAGATTAGCAGGAAAATGGCGGCGAAGTGGTGTAGGCTCACCTAGGATCCCATTTGAGGCGGTCGGAGGTCCGAGGAGGTACCGGCGAGGGTCGGTGTCGGCGGTGTGGATCCACGGCCGTTGGAGCTTCGCTCCGACGTTCGGGAACCGGAACCGGGCACTTGGTGTTCCGTGAGCTTCCAAGGGTTCGAGGGGAGGCGGTGGTGTGCGCAAGACACGGCGGTGGCGTCCGGGAGGCGGAGCTCACCGTGGCGCAACAATGGCGGACATGAGCGGGTAGAGGAGCAACGCCGGCCGTTTTGCTCAAGAAGCGAAAGAGGGAGGGAGAGGGGAGTTGTGGCGTTGCGGGGATATCCACCTCACCCCCCCGGGCGGCTGGTCGGACGGTACCGCTAGGCCGCGGTAGCCCCGGGCGCGTGACACGCTAGGACGGTGCGCGCGGCCGCATGGCGGTGACTTGGCATGTGGGCGCCGCGTGGCGTGGCGTGGGGTTGACCGGGTGTTTCTCATGGGCCCACGCAAGGCCGATGTCGGGCGAGGGCACCACACGGACGCCCGATGCGTGGACGTGGGCGTCGGCGCGCTCTAGAGCGTTGGGCGCGTGCGCGAAGCGTTTGAACGACGGCTCGTTTGGACCTTCATTTCTCCGAAATTTTGAACCGAAACTGCAAAATCTCCAAAAACGAAAGTTGCGGATTGAAGTAATAACTACACCTTTTACAAAGGGCGACTTGATGTTTGAGCAATGGTTTGTCCGGGAACGTCGGTCGAAGTTAGCGAGAATTCTCGGCCCGATTTATTGTTCAAAACAAGCATTGACCAAGTTTTTGGGCATCTTCCACTTAGAATTTGAAATGCCACTCCACATATGAAATGTGTTCCCGAAAAAGTGCACAACTTTTACATTGGCATAATTTGAAGTTCTATAATGAAATTTGGAGAACGTCCTAGAAAACCATTTTAGCCTTTTAAAGATCTAGGGTTTTGACCAACAAATGAGGGTTTGACCAAGGACTTTTGTGTAAATGTGTTCATAACCTTACTAAACCTGCTTAGGGACTAATTATACTTGACTATCATGAGTATTTAGCTTAACTAAACACCCGGGGTGTTACGGAACGAGAGGCGGGCCGCGCCGCACCGGAGGAGACCGGTTGCGCCCCGCCATTGCGCGAACCGCGAGTGCGAGAGCGCCAAAGTGCTTCGGCCTCGGGCGAGCCCGCCGCCGCGCGATCCACGGCATGGGCGTGATGGGGAGGAAGAGGCCGCCATGGCCCGTCCTTCGCCTCGGCTCGGAGGAACGGCTCTCCTTGTAGCGCCGCCGTGAGGAGAAGCGGCTCGACCGCCCGCGTGTGCTTTGTTGGGGTGGGAGTAGCCGGCCATTGGAGAGAGAAGAGATTCGAGGGAGAAGCCTCAAGCCTCGAGCTCGCCGAAGCTACGTACTATGCGGACCTCCGAGAACGGACGAGTGGTGGAGAGGATGAGGTGCTTTGTCTTTGCGTGCTTGTTGGGTACTACTCGAGCTTTACGCGAGAGCCGTCTCGATTTTTTTTTCACCGCCCTACACGGAGCTTTACATGGTGGTGGCAGGGAAGAAGGCAGGAGATGGTGTGAAGCATGTGGACATCCGTTTGCCACGTAGTGTCAAATTTTCAACCCACATCACACGGTCGGTTAATAGGAAATTCTTATAAAAAATATAAATGTGAAAGGAATAAAAAACAAGAAATAAAACAAATATTATAAGGAAAGAAGAAAATATATTTTTTTGACAATGACACATTACAATGCGACGCTCACAACACGCACGCACACTCACTCATATGAATACACGTACGCAAACCCTACCCCTATGAGCACCTCCGAAGGACCGAGCACCGGCGGATCCGGAGATTCCCGAAGTTACCAATGGCGCCTCGTCGTCGACGGGAACGTCGTTTACCACTTAACGCATAACGCCGGTAAATCCTAGAAAATCCAAGAAAAGGTGCGAGCACCAGGATTTGAACCCTGGTGGGTAGCGTCCCACTGGACCGTATGTTGTGCAAATGACAACTCTAATCCAAACTTTGCAATGCACAAATTGGGCTATCCAAGGTTTGAATGTGGAAGGTGAATGTGAATAGTGATTGTCAATGTGAGAGATGAATCAAATTGCCACATAATGGTATAAAGAAATACACTTATAGTTGATTTTAATCTACATGCAAAACAATAAATAACTTACAAACGACTTCTCTGTATGTGGGTTGTCCGAGTTATTTGTACGTCTGTCCGTATGCTAAAATCGAGATTCGTACATGCCCTAAGGGAATTAATATACTATGTCTCCTTCTCCATGGGTTAACTCCCTCAAACACATAAAGGTTGTTCCCAAGACATGTGCTGTAGAAGAATGCCCAAGATAGCTAACTTAATAAATACATGATCATAAATATAAATAACCAGTTACTTTCAGAAAGGCCGTAATTGACAATACTTTTGCTTGACTACTATAAAAACAAACGCACGAAAGGAGCATCACAATCACAGTAAAACCAAGCTATGCCATTAGTATCGAGATGTGTGTGGATGAGATCATCACCTAGTCTCACATGTTGTCACCTAGTAGGATTGAGAAACATTGGGAAATTTCGGGAACCCACATGTCAAGTATCTGGTAAGACAATAGTAGCTCTAGTTATTTAATCACCCTAAACTTTTCATTTCAGATTAATTAGGTAGCGGAAAAAAAGACAACACTGAGAGATGATACGATGCATAAGTATTTCGTAAGAGATCATACATTGCATAAGACAATGCCCTAGGCCTCGGCATGCTCGCTCGCCGTGCCTGGGCGACCGGTGGCGCTGGGCTACGTGCCTGGGCGACCGGTGGCGCTGGGCTACGCGAGCACGTGACAGGAGTCAAGCGGGGCGGGCGGGCCGGAGTAGCAGCTACCCTCGAATGCGCAGGGACCCGCAAATCTTATAATTTTATTGACAGGAGGCGCGTGCAATGTTAACGTGTTATTCAAAATGGATGGTCTACACTGAATCACTGAACAAAATGGTATAGTATATACTAACTATAGCAATAGCAGACATCGATATAAAAACATGGAGGGCTTGTTTGGGAAATGGAGGATTCAAGTGGGTGGAAGAGGATTGAAGGGAATTTTGGGAAATTTTGACTTATAATGGAAATTCCTCCACCCCAATGCCCTTCATTCTCCTTCATTCCACTAATTCCCAAACAAGCCCCGAGAGTTATTGTAAACCACGGGGATATGACGTAGCTCGATCAGATGGTAGAGGGTGTTCTTTTAGAATGCGAGAGGTACAACTACGGGGATTTCAAAACGAGAAGGAATGTGTATCCATCAGTCAGCCCTCAGATTTAAGATTTCCTTTGCTGTTCTCTTCCTAAAATATGCCATGTCTGCCTGGAATGAAGAAGCAATTTCTTTTAATTTGGACAGTTATCGTCATTATGGTAAACACACCAGAACACATGCACTTTATTCTTCTACTATGCTGATGACTGATGAGTAAAAACAGGAGTTTCATGCAGGAAAAAAAGCACATATCTAAACTTACCCTACCCAGTCTGATAAAAAAATGTAAGTAAGCAATGCCTACCCACCTGACTAAAAGATAGGCTCAATCCTCTGCTGTGGAAATCAATGTACTTGAGCATAAACATACCAGCATCCCACCTGTTACACAACAAAAAGACACACGTCATACACTGCATATTATAACCATCCACCTAAGAGAAGATTTTGAACAATCTCCTCGTAATTTGGTGTGGCACCCAACTTACTAATTATCAATTTCAGGAATAAAACGTAGAGGCGCCTGCACCTCACAGTTTACTCAGAAATGCCAAAAAGGAAAAGCAAAAAGAAATGGAAAACCACTTAAAGTTCAAACAATTTATGCTGACAGTACTAAAAATGATCTAAAGTTAAACCAAAAAGGGGACAAAGTATTTATTCACTTAAAACTAGCCTTCATGTTGTTTCTAACAAACATGACTGTAAAAGTTCCTAAACGGTGCTACAAAACTCCATGACTGTATCAGTAGCGTTTATGTTGGTTTTGGCCAAACGTACCAGTATTCCATCCCTCCAGTACAGGTTGACATGCATGTATGTGGGTTATTGGGGAGGGATAAGAATTAAGAAGAAGGTGGCCATCGATAAGCCATGGAGGAGGTGCATAGGGAGAATGGTGGCAGCTAGCTAAGGCTGGTGTAATTACTGTTGGCGTGGATATGGTAGCGTGAGGAGAGGCGCCGGAGGTTGGAGAGCTGTTTTAGATTACCTTAGCAAAAAGGTAGGATGCGACTAAGCTCGTATCCTACTTGATTGAATCCATTGCCCTTCCTCTCATATTTATGAGGAGACAATTTCGCTTACAATTAAGCAAATCTATTGACTTGAATTACCTATTTTCTAGACTCTTCCTAAACCCTAACAGGATTGGCTCTTGATGGTAATCGGTAGTGTTGAACCTCTTGGCCCACGTTATGACCCTGATGGGCTGGCCTCATGGTCCAAGTGACCAAGATATATAACATAGGTGGATTTGTAATAGTTGTATGCAGTTGTCTTTATAGAGCAAGGTTATCTAAGTGGGGGAGCCACATACTAACTACTCTACTGATTTGGTACATGATTCCAAAGAAAAGTCATCGGTATAAACAAGCCATACCCATTCTGTTGTAAGGGAATAATATCACGAACAGTCTCTTTATGCCAAGAACTAGTGTCCATTTCTTGGTTACTTTTATCCTTCACTTCATCTGCAATGTATTGAGTCTGCATGTCGAAAACACATATATATACATCACTGTTAACCCATTATGACCCATTTACCAAAAAAGCATCTACTAATTTTGTCCTTCACTCAAGGACCAAGTGAAAGGGCATAACATATATGCCGAGTCCACAGACATCCAGCTTTGTATTTCACCAATGCTAATGAGAATTGGAAGCTATATCAATAGAAAGTAATGCTCACATAGAAGGAGAAAATAGTTGTGTTGTTAATGTTTCTAAAAAATACTGTGCATGCAAAATACTTGTAAATGAGCATATCTTTCTAGGTGCCAAAGCTGAAATTTAATTCTTTTTTGGGTTAATTGTACACATCACATATGCTTACCATCATGTTTGTTACATTATGATCCATCCCACCAAGAGAATCTAGATACTGAAATGTATGTTCCTTCAAATCTATAATCACTAAACACCAACGCACATCTTTGCAGATAGGGACAAAGATCTACAAAGAAATTAAGAATTCACCTTGAGAAAATGCAAGCCAAAGGGAAAAGGGTGGAAATAGCTAACAATATAAAGAATAATTAAAGAAGCATTCACTTTACTTTATCACATTCAATGAGCTCGTATCCCAACTTCCTATAGATAGTCCACCTTTTAACAGAATTGTAGTCATAACCATTTTTCCGGCAAGCAAGCTGAGCAACAATTCAGGAAGTCAATAAGGATACTCATATGGTAAAAACAATTCTTGTAAATAAAGAATAAAGGCATAAATGCAACACTAAAGTCCACATCTGTCATGTGAAAGGTAGCAAAGGACACTAATTTCACTACATACAATTAAGTTACACCCAACAAAAATAAAAAGAAAAACAACTTAGTGAAAAATAGCATCAACAGAGTCGGTCAAATATATCTGTAAACATTTCCACACCAAAGTGCAAATCAAGTAATAATACATAATACAACCAAGGATTTTAAAAAAGAACAATATACAATCTCAGGGAACCATAATGGCAAACTTCACAGAAACTCACAAGCACAATATCAAATTCATGTGTCTACAGATGCATTCCATTGCAGATTGGTTGCATTACAATTGTAGAAGTAAATTTATCAGCCTAAAGAATACATTATATATAGTATTTATTGATTGATATAGAATAATGATACAGGATTACCAGCAAGCATTGACAAAATGCTCGACGTGATACATATACATAAACTACTATAAAACTAAACTACAATTAAAATTTTCATCATCGTATATAAATTTCTTACAAGACCCAATTCAGAAAATCCAAATCAACTTACCGACGAAACAAAAAAAAGAATTGCTTAAGGGAGAAACTTTATTATGTGCGCAAAAAATCAAACCAATTTTAGTATGGAAAAAAGATTTCCTGTAGATGAATATATAATTGAAGGATAAAGAAGCATACAGTCTAACCTTCTTATAAAAGAATGTATTAAAGAAATGGCATTTCAGAAACCTTTTCGGCTCTCTTTTTTCCCTCTCCTTCAACAATTCAAGGTATAGGTTAATAACCTGGCAACAAGTAAGAGAAATTTATCATCGTGATGTTAAGAAATATGCAATCACTCATCCTTGTATATAAGATAGAATCACTAAAGTCTGTTTAGCATATCGAGCAGGACTATTACCTCATCATTCAACCAGCAACCGGGTCTCAAGCACTGGAATTTCTCTTTGCTAACTTCAATGTTGGATGGTTCATGCAACACTAGGACTTTGCTACTTATACGAGAAAAAACAAGGCACTCAACTGAGCTTAAATGGTGTATAAAAATATAAATGACAAGAAAGAAGGGCAGTCGAAAATACCTTGGACCGCCTCCATCATGGAAAGAGCCATAAACTTCGTTTTCCTCCTCAGCAGTGAGAGGTTTAAATAGTTCAGCAAAATGCTAGAATGAATAGTGAAAGATTAATGAAACAAACCAAGATTTAGATAGAGCATAGAAAATTGGTACAGGGCTGTGCCATGAAACATGTTCATAACATGGGAAGTAACTCTTTAGACAGGTACGTAGCTTTTGTCCAAAATTTTCTTAAGAAAGAACACGTGTTTGTATGTCAATTATAAGACGGCTCAACCATCTAAAGAAATTTAAAAGTTCCTGAGAAACCTCTATTCATATGCAATTCACTAGATAAATGTTCTTTTCATATATGTAACAAATTAAATATGGGGTTGGATTGGTGACAAAAAACAGTAATAAATCCTACTGCTGTACTGCAGTGCCAAAAATGCTAATGAATAATATTCTGTTCCAGCGCAAGATCAATTGAAGCAAAATCTTCATTAATTCAGTGCAAGACCCAAACTTGATCACTGATTCTAGATCTTCCAATCTACCGAGCGTGATAAAAGCAAAGATGAGGAAGACAAGGAAAGGATCAAGTTACCTCCTCAGCAGACATCCGTAAGTCAGCACCCTCTTCCTCTTGGAGGCTCACATCGTTCCCTACTATCTCCTCTAACCTACTGTCGGCGTTCAGTCTCGACTTCTGGAGGACCTTCTTGTAGTGCGGTTCGCTCTTCTGCTGCCTCAGCTTCACTACCTTCATGTCCGCCTTCCTCGACCAATCCTCACTCGGCCTGTCCAAGTGCTGTCCGGAAATTACGTTGCCCATGTCAGATGCGAAGAAATTCTCTAGAAGTAGCGGGGAGAACCCGGAGAAGGGCCAGCGGCGGCGGCGGCGCCTGACTTGGGTGGCTGTGGCTGTGTTGGTCGTGGAAGCGGCGGAAGGGCAAGAGGTCGAGAGTGGCGGGGTTCATGGCCGGATGGAGGAGGGGCTACTAATAATATAGTAATACGAGGGGGCCAAGGGGGAGCGAGAAGGCGAACCGGCTGGGGAAGAAGAAACGAGGGGACGGCGGCCCCACTCCTGGAGCCCCATGCTGCGTCGTCGCCTCGAAAGATCGAAGTTTTTGGTTCACGCTCAGTCTCAATGCAAATGTCATGAACATGTGTTTAACTAGAGTGACACATCATCTAAAAACAATGAAAACAATAATGAAACACCTCACACTCAATGCATAATCTCATCTATTGTTGTTTTTTTTAGGTTGCATGCAAGACACAAGTTGTCTAGGTAATTATGTATAGGGGTGTCATACTCATGAAACCTATTTTTACCTCTTTCTTCATTAGTACACCGCCACATCATCAAAAGTGATCACATGGCAGCCTATTTAATGTCTACGAAACCCTCACCGAGACTAGCCTAAGACCCGAGCCGGCGAGCGGGAGGGGGGCGATGCCGAGCCGGCGAGCGCGGACGCCCCGGGCCGCCGGGCCGGATCGGACGAGGGGCGGCGCTCCGGATGGGCGGCCGCGGCTTGCGGGATAGAGACCGGAGAGAATGGGTGGGTTGGAATTAGGGTTTAACTTATATATATATATATATATATATATATATATATATATATATATATATATATATATAACACACACATACACATAAATACATTGGATGGATTCGTGAGGCGACCGGGTTTACCGGGCTAGCGGTGGGCTAGCAGGCGGAGCTTAGATGGGTCACCATCGTGTTTAGATGGGCCGCCCTTTTCGTGTCGTGTTCGTGTTGGCACTACGTGTCGAGATCATGTCCCGGACACGACCCGTCATCGTGTCGTACCGGTTGGTACCGACACTATGCCCATCGTGTTATGTTGTGTTGTGTTCGTGTCGTATTTTTTAGTGTCGTGCGTCGTACCGCCCATGGTGTCCGACCTATATGGACATCCATACCGAGAGCCTAGCCAATCTTAACTCTCTCGTATTCTTATTTAGCTAGTCATTTCGATAAAATCTTCTCTCTACATTTGGTTAGAGTCCAATAGACTAGTCCAAATTCCACCTTCATATCAACTCTCTCTTTCTCTCTCATCACTCTCTTTAAGTCACTGACGGGTGGCCCCATAACCTCATCCCTCCTCACGCCCCTCTGCTTCCCGTCCATGCCGGAAGGACTGGAGAACCCAGCCACCATCACTAAGGGCAGCCGCTGCCCGCTCCGCTGCCTCGCGCTGTCCAATCTGCTGCCCCGCGTCACCTAGCGTTGGTCGCCGCCCGGACTGCCCCACCACGTCGCACCGCCCAGCGCCGTCCATTCCACCGCCCAACATTGCGCTCCACCGGTCGGGACGTCGCCCTCAGCAAGTCGGGATCTCGCGCTCCACCATCTGGAACATCGCCCTCCATCGGCAGCCACCTCCAAGCTATCTGCCTGGACTGCCAAGGTCATAGCCTCGAGCTGCCCGCCAGTGGTGCGCCACCGCACCTGAGCGGAGAGCCCGTTCGGAGGGAGACACAGGAGGGAGAGATGCGCGGGAGGAGGGATGTTGAGCGGAAGCGGGCTCGTCAACGATGCCAAGTCAGGAGGGACTTGTTCCTAGCGGGATGATGAGCTGAAGCAGATAGGTGGTCTGTTGGATCTTCATTTTTGTGTTTTTTCTAAATTTTAATTAATTTGTGAGTTTTACGGAGGCTGTTGGAGATTGTGCGTGATCTCACGTGACTCTCACTTGCCGATTGAGCCCTGCCACATGTTGGATTAAGCGAGCACGCTAGGATGGTCGCACCGCGGGCCTGGAAAGGGCACGGAACGACAAATATGCTAGTTAGAGCTCTGCATCGCAAACCTGGGAAAGGATTACTATGCTCCAGGTCGCTACAGAGTACCTGCATGCCCAGCGTTTTTCGCTCTGCCTCTACTCTCTCTCTCTCTCTCTCCTTCCGCGGGCCCCACAGGCGACACCACCTTCCCCAACCTCTCGTGCCACGCCTCAGAAATGTTTGACCCCGTGTTTCGGAGGATCAGTGAGGCCGTGCCAGGAGAGGAGCAGTGAGGCCATGTCGGGCGCTGGTACTCGGCCTCGCACTTGGATCCCTGCAGGAGGGAGGGAGGCCGCGCCGGTGGATCTAGGGAGGCCACCATCGCCGGGGAGGTTTCGTGCTTGAGCTCGATGTGGTGGCAAGCTTGGGGACGACATGCACGGCCTCATCCGCTCCCTCGACCGCGGCGGCGAGCTTGAGAACTGCGACCTCGAGGATGATGTGTGTGGCCTCAATCAGTCCCCCGACCACGGCGGCCACGACCTCGAGGCCGGATCTCGCGCCGTGGTTGGAGATTACTCCGGCCGGACCAAGCCGCGGGCACCGGAGGGTAGGAAGCTATTGCCCATCCGCTCATCCGTTGCCTCCAATCGACTTCCTCGAGAAAGAGGATGCTGCCGCTCACCTCGACCACACTGTCGTGCCCGCCGGGACTCCGCCGCCCGCACAGGTGCGCTTCTGCTACGTCGGGGACCTCCTGTGGCGGCGCGCTCAGTGGGGTGTCGTCAAGGACGAGGCCGACAGGCTAGAGCAACCAGCCCATGAGACGGAGAAGGAGGTACTCAGGGGCGAAGAGGATGTGGCGATGCGCGGAGGCGGAGGAATTGCGAAGCGACCGGAGAAGAGTATGTGACGAGGCACGGAGGTGGGGTGGGGGAAAGAGATGGCCGGTGGATCCCACGGTTGATTTACAGATAAGAATAGAGGCCTCCTGACTACAGACTCATTCGTTTAGCGATTTGTAAAATGTGTTATGTCACGTGGGATGTGCCCGTTTGCATGTCGTTTTAGGAACGGCATGGTGCGACCAGCCTTAATACGTGATAAGGAATGTTCCACTGGTGAAGCTAACACCTGCTCCCTCCGTCTAAAAAAGAATGACCTTTTAGATTCAAAATTTGTCCCAAACGAATGATGTTTTACTTAATTTGACATATGTGCGTACGTGTACGTAGGCGTGCAACAATCAATTAACACCTAATATAGCAAATAAATAGGGGCAATCGAGGTCATTTGACCTCCTTAATAATCTGTCATAAAATTCCTACAATGACATCCTTTTTGGGACGGAGGGAGTACTCCACAAGGAGTGTTTACGAGCCGATGATTTGCAAACATGTCCTCGTCTCAAAGAAAGAAACGGTTTGAAATCGAGTGCATCTTGGCCTCAATCAATATTCTCAACATGGGAATCGAGTGCCTGTTCCAAGATCTTAGCACTCCTCTCCGAGATGCATAATTACCGTGAGAATACAAAGTACATACCGACAACAGTGTTTAAACCGCCGAACATACCCTTATGTGCACGTTATAGGGGAATGAAGTAAACCGTTCCCGCAGATGCAAACTTCAGAAGCAGTCGAAGGAGAAGCTGCTGAAATAAGTCCATCTCCAGCAACAAATCTGCAGCGCAATGTGCAAAAGGCTGTCTCCACTTAGGAGAGAGATTGGGCCCTTTGTGCAAAAACCGGAGGTTTCCGGCAATTTCTCCATCTGCTTCTTCATCTCAACCTCGTCCTCCCGGTGCCGCCTCCTCCACATCCACCGCTGCCCCCGTGTCTACGCCGCCCCCTCGGCGTCTTGGTCGCCGCCAAAGCGCCGCCTTGCCGCTTCGATCCCGGTACACCCTCACCCCCGAATCTCACCGCTCCCGTCGGTTCCGCCGCGCCGACAAGATCTAATTGGGAAACACGTGGATCACGCGCACACAAAGCTCGAGCTCATCTCGCTTCCGCCGCCACTCGATTCTACATGTGCTCAACGCAATGCGGCCTCCTACGGGGAATGAGAGGCCGCCGTCGGGCCGTCCCCGTGTCGGCTTTTGTGCCCGGAGGCTCCCACCGTCGGGTCCCCCCGACCTTGACTTCCTCCCCGGCGGTGTGCTCCCCGCCGGCCGAGCTCCTCCCTAGTTCGTGCGCCGCCTCGTCCTTCTCCCTCCTCTCGGGGCGTTGGATCGGTGCACTAGGGCCGACGGAGTTCAAGATCTTGGGTGGAGCTCTCCCTCCCGATGAGCGGCCGCGATGTCGAAGCCGTGGCGAGCGGGCGAGGTCTTCCTCCCCGGCTACTCCGCCTCCCGCTAGGCGAGCTCCTCGCCCGCGCTTGGTCCAACCCCTTCCCTAGGATGGTGCAAGAAAGGATGACATGTGAGAGAGGGATCAAGAAAGGAGAGAGAACCACTAGATATGGGGGGTGGAGGCCGGCAACGCAAAATGCGAGCCGGTTCCGGCGGCTAGCCGGAGCGCTACAATAATGTTTTGATCCGCATTTTGGGGATGCGGATGGTGCTTCGACCAGCCTACGGAGACGATCTAAGTCTTCTAAAAGGGGCTCCAATTTCTCCACTACTTAGAGCTACATGCTTGGTACTAAACGGACGAAAAAATTTGTTGTGTTATCGGGGAATACATATCGAAATGCAAGATCTAAATCCAAAAGCCATGGAGAGAGATGTGAGCTTTTTACAATGAAACGCCCGCCAAGCACCTTCCGGTCTCGGTGCTTTTACAATAACCCCTCCCCCGAATCCCCGCCGGTCGGGCCCCCCGATCCCATCCCCGGCGGCCGGACCCCCGGATCTCATCTCTACACCCATGAGCCGCGCCGCTAGGATTTCGTCGCCGCCGCACATGAGCCACGCCGCCGCCCTCTAGTCACCATCGTGTTGCCCCCCTTCCAAGTGTCGACGGCCCTTGCAAGCGGAGCACGGGTCGAGTTGGAGTTGTAGGAAGGAGGACGGCGGGAAACCGTAGCCCTCGCGCCCTACGAGCCGATGTTTGCCGAAGCCACCGGGGATCTCCGGGGCTACTCCATCCCGGTACGTGCGGTGGCCGAATTCAAGATCATCAATCTAGTAAATTGGATGCGGGTGCCATAGAAGCCGCTCTACATGTGAAAGAAGCACCGGAAACAATTTTACCGGCACTTGTTTCATCTCTTGTTGTAGTGGTGTACAACGGTTTCGTTTCGTTGCTTCCTCAGCACTCCAAAGTGTAATCCGGGGTCATTTCGACCTCATTTGTGTACAATGTGTTTGAGTATGTGTAAGGAATCGGATGCTCATTAGCCTAAGAGGGGGAGGGGGTGAATTAGGCAATCTTAAAACCTAACCTATGGCTTCACTATTTTTACACAAAGATAAACTAGAACAAACTATCTAGAGGTGCAACTAGGGTTGTTCCAAAGTGTGAAACTCCCATCCCAAAACAAGGTTTGCAACCTATAGCCAAACCTAGCATTATACTACTCTAGAAAAGTAAAGGCAAGCAAGGATTGCAAAGAGTAAATGCGGAAACGTAAAGGGGATGAGAGGAAGCAAACTCTTGACACGCGATTTATACGGTGGTATCGATAGGCACTAAGCCACCCCTGGTCCATATTGTTGAAGCACTCACACAAGAGTATTGCTTCCCGGTCACCAAGTCTCTCCCAAGAGCACAACTTGACTCGCCACAAAGGCTAGCCACTTAGGCACTTGCCAAGCTCCCTTGGTCACCTTGATGCCGCCTCCACTAAGGAGCTTCTCCACCAAGGAAGGGGGTCTCCACATCCCCCGCACAAAGTGTCCTCGCCACTCCACACCAAGCCGGAGGGTCGATGATGATTGCCGGTGAGACACTTAGGCCCTTAGGCTTCCGGTGGACCATGTACACCTTGATTCACTCAAGAATCCCCTCACAAGGTTGGCACAACCTTGCACTCACTCACTCTAAGCTAAGCCTACCACTAAGCACATACACTAAGCATATGCAAGTCTATGGATGAGCAATTAATCACTTGGATGGATTGGATATGATCTCCTAGGTGGTTTGAACTCCTCTCGCACTTCCACACAATCCAGTACCCTCAAATGGGTGAGTGGAGGGGGTATAAATAGCCCAAGGCACTCGGCTAGCCGTTGGCTAACGCGCTCTTTGAAAAGTTGACCGTCGGATGAACCGACGCCTACTTTCGAGCATCGGTTCATCCGGTGCCCTTCCCACGTCACATAGTCGTTGAGGTTCTCTAATAGAACCGCTCCGACGCTATGCACCGATGGTGCGTCGGATCATCCGGTCTTGAAGGACTTCTCGCCAAACCGTCTCTCGTTGGTTTCTTCGTAACCGTCGGATAGACCGACGCTTCCCCTTGATCAAGGTGTCGGTTCATCCGTGTCTTCGAAGAGCTTGTCATGGCGCGTCTCTTTTTTCATTCCAACAAGGCATCGGATAGACCGACGGTGTCCCCACTCGGACCGTCGGATCATCCGGTGCTACCATCTTTGTCTTTGCTCTTCCTCTTCCATTCATCCGGTGCAAATAGAAAACACACGTCGGTTCATCCGACGGTCCGTGTAAACCGAGCTTCCTTCACGCGGTGTACCAAGTGCACCTACGCTTGCACCGATGGTACCGTCGGTTCATCCGACAAGTGGCTTTTCTTCCTCTTTCTTTCCGCAGTTTTGACCCTTGAAAAATAGACTATCTTCTCAATTTTGCATGTGATATTTTGGCATCCTTGGGACCTCAAAATGTCTAGAATGACATGCTAAACAATATGGTTAATCCCATTGATCATGTTGTCATGAATAACCAAAATCAAACTCGAACTAATGGCATATGGGGCCATGTTCACTATAGTCTCCCCCTTTTTGGTGATTTATGACAACACAACCAAAGCAAGCATAATTTTGCAAAAATTGACAAAATTAGAACCATTACACTTGCTTGGATGCTTACCATCATCCAAACTCCCCCTAGATCAAACTCCCACTTTTTGATCTTCTCTTTCTATGTTCACCGATAGCTTGCCTCTTCCCACTTTGGAACCACTTAGCTTGCTTTGGTCCCACATTCTCCCCCTTTAGAATAAAATCTCCAAAAAGACCCCAAAGCAAAATGTCTCCAAAGAAACTGGCAAGTCCTAGCCAACATAGCTCAAAGAGAAATGTTAAATACAAGGGAGAAAGGCCATATGAACCATGATCCATATGTATGATATCAATGAAGATACCACATGTACGAATAACTAAGGTGGATCACAAACTCATGAGACTAGCATGATAGAAACTAAGCTCCCCCTAAGTGTGTGCACAATATGATAGTGTGAAAATCAAGTTCACAACTACAAACACTTGTAAGACTAGGAAGCTTAGAGCATATCATGCAAGGAGGTAGCTTAAAGGACAAGAGATAAGACAAATGGGTTCTTGTTACATTAACACTTGTAGATATCACTTGTAGTCTTTTGATCATTGCATACCTCAGGGGAATGATCCTCTCTACCTTGTTGGCACCACATTGAGATGAGCCACTTTGAAATGATATCGCTAGATGACACCACTTGAAAGAAGCTTGCATAGGAGACACTTGGGGTACCACATAGTACATTGCCTTTGAACTTATATAGAAACATAAGCTCGCAAGGACATGACTCAATGGCATGAAGCTCATATCGCTATATTCACTCTTTTAGAGATGATAGATCACATTGTGAGTGAAATATCATTCTCTTAGAATGAAATGCCACACCGGAACGTGTCGCTAAGGGACTACATGAAATAAGCTTGAAACGATGTATGTCCCATAACCAAACCATAGGATGAGCTCCCCTAAATGTGTGCATATAGTGTTTGAATCACCAACCAAATGTATGCACATTGTTTGTGACAACAAAGGGAACCTAACCCTATAGCTTGCTCATGATGCAAAGAGATATGTATATATGTATATGAAAACATGCACCATGAAAGAACAATTGTAGCTTTTCTACACAAGAAACAAACCATGTAGATTGCTCATGGGTTAGCACATGACACAAGCAACCTACCATATGTCAACAACTAGGCAAAGCAACAAATGCAAACCTAGACAAGGCAATGGAGCTACAATAATACATGAGTTAGGTTCTAGTTTCCATTACCTCAACCGGGGATCTTGGGAAACACATGTCCAACTTGAAAGCTTGACTTCTAGGCTTGAATCTTCTCATTTCCTTTGTGCCAAGCCTCCCAAATCCCCGCTCTCATGGCCTTCAAGTGGCCTTAGGAACCCACACCATTTGAGGCCCCTTCATGTTGGTGATGACTTCCTTGGGCACCCAAATGGGTTGGTTCCAACCGTGCTCCTCCTTCATCTTCCCAACCTTGTGTGCAACCACCTTGCCATTAGCCTTCTTCTTGATAACGTAGGTGTTGCTCTTGGTCTTGTTCTTATGGTTGGGCTTGGTGTAGATGAGGGAGCTCTTGATGGTGGGCTTCAACTTCTTCGTTGCGCCCTTGTCCATGTTCTTGACAAATTGAGGGCATTTGTAGAACTTGTGCCCTTTTTAATGACACTTGTAGCAAGTCACGGTTGCACCCTTCTCAAGCTTCTTCACCATGGGATCACGGCTATCTTGAGAAGGTTGGACTTTACTCTTCATGTCTTGAGAGATGTCCACTTGTTCCTCATTGTTCTTGCCCTTGCCCATCAAGCTTGTCAACCTCTCTCGCAGCCATTTCACTTCTTGCTTGAGCTCATCATTTTTCTTGCCTATGAGACAATCACATGTTTCTACAACAACATTCTCATTGCAAGACATGAGAAAGATTCATCAATTAAATCAATGCAAGAAGTTGAAGCATGTACCTTGGAGATAGGAATGGCACAAGGGATAGATGATTCATCAAGCTCAAAGGAATTACTTGTTTTAGTCTCATTTCTCTCAAGCTTAGAATTTAGCTCATCACACTCCTTGCTAAGCAATTTGAATTTGCATAACAAATGTTCATAATTTGTAGCAAGGGTTGCACTAAGATCATTGAGAGCATTGAGTTATTTAATTTCATTAGCTTGTTTCTTAACCATTCCTTTTTGTTCGTGGACTAGATCAACAAGATCATCAAGAGAGGTGGTGTCGGATTCGTCATCACTTACAACGCTTTCCATACCTTTGGCCATAAGGCACATGTGTAGTGATGATGAAGGACCTTGCATGAAGTGTGTGTTGAAGTTCTTTCTTGATTCATCACTTGAGCTAGAAGAACTTGATTCTCCACCACTTGTCCACTCACGGACGATGATAGTTGCTTCTTGCCTTGGTCTCCTCTCCTTAGCCACCTTCTTCTTGGGCTTGTGCTCTATCTTGGTCAACTTGATGTGTTGATGATCGCATCGTTCCCCCAAGTGGACGTTGTAGCCGTACATGTTGACTTTCTTCACATACTTGAAGATCTTCTTCACGTACTCGGCCACCATGGATTCAACCTCTTCATCACTTGAGGAATTTTCATTATCACCATCATCACCGTCATCCTCGCTTGAGTTTCCATGAGTAGCCATCCTACTCAACACCTTCTCTTGTTGGCTTGAGAGGGCATGTCTTCTAGTTAGAGAAGATGATTCTTTGGGCTTTTCTTAGGGCACCTTCTTGGACATGGGCATGATTTGAAGCTCATGTGCCATGATCTTGCTCAATATATGAGATGGTGAAGGACCGAAATGACGAACCGAGAGGGGGGAGTGAATGGGAGCCGATAAAAATTCTATTTAAGAATTCGGCCTATGAACCCGATTTCACTCGTGCACCTCTGCAAGTGTCTCTTGCCAAGTTGACGCAACCACTAAAGTGCTACTAAACCTAGGAGCAAGACCCAACCAACACCCACAAGACACACACACGGCGGAAACACACACGACACGGCCGCAGGCGACCCAAACCGGTCGGGCCGGTTTCGAAACCGATCGGGCGACCGCTTCGTTGGACTTAGCCTCAAGCGAGCGGGAAAGCGGTCGGACCGGTTTGGCAAACCGGTCGGACCGACTTTGTCCGAAAACTCCCCAAAGACCCAAAACACCTCAAGAGTCTTTCCACATCCGAACTAAAGAAGCCATAGCTCAACGAGAGACTTCCTTGCTCAAAAACCCTTCTCGACGGCCCACGGGGCGAAACCGGTCGATCGGTTTGGGAAACCGGTCGGCCGGTTTTAGCCCGGACGATCGGGGGAGAACACGGCCGCGGAAAAAACTCAACCTTCCACCAATCGATCTCCCGATTCGTTCCGCGGATCAAAGTGATACTTTGGGGATAGTTGGGGTACCTCGTGGGCTACCCTTGGCTAGAAGCTCGGTCCCCAAAACCCACTCAATCGGGAGGAATCGAAAGTCAACCCTCAATAACACCTCTAACCCTAGAACTCCGAAAACACCAAAATCGAGCCCCTTAACTCGCGGATTTGGGAGGGGAATCAATGGCAAAAGAACCACGAAGGGTTCACACGAATTTCTTCCATCAAATCCCCAAGAGCAAGGTCCCGAAAACACACCGAGAAAACCACCAAGAGAGAGCTCCGAAAATCACCACCAAGAACAATCGGGAACAACAAAACAAAGCCTTGAGGAACCACGCCGAATCATCTATACAAACCAAGGAGGTTTATACAAGGTCTAGCTTGCCGCCCGATCATCCAACCCTCTCACAAGATCTCACCATGAAGCTCTCAAGCTAGTCTATGGAAATCCTAAGAAAATAGGAAGGGAAAATAGGAAAGCAAATGAACTAGGGTTCCAAGAGATGGCTGCCATCCTCTCACCTCCCGGGTTATATAGGTGGCAACCGAAAGTCTAAAATACCCTTACTTAATAACTAGGGATACAAGCCCCTCAAGGGCGGTTTTGGAAGTCTTCGAGATTTTCTCCATCGGACGGATGCCCGCAACCGCACTTCGCGTAGCCTCGACGCAAGCCTTGCGATCCCGACGCGTGTCCTCCGCCTCGAAGCTTCCGGCGCCCCGCGATCCCAAATCGGTCGGACCGATTCTCCAAACCGGTCGGTCCGGTTTTGGCCGACGACCACGCCGGTCTTCGGCCTCGGCTTTGTGGCTTAGACGAGTAACCGGTGATTTTACTCGGTGAACCACTTCAAACCCCGCGAACTTGATGTAGCCTCCGCCAATCACCACTCATGACTTGGCTCCCACGAAGTCCCGGCTCGACCTTGGTTTTGTGGCTCAACCAAGAAACCGTCCACCGACATCAACTTGCTGTTTTTGCCACCATGCGGCCCGCACTCGACCCCGCTGGCCACCGGGTCCCTCGAACGAAGCCTACTTGTCTTCTCCACACCTAGAGGCCTCACCGCAACGACCTTTCGCGCTTGTTCTTCACCCGCACCAACACGGGTCAAGCCGCAACCTCGCACCTCGCAATACTTCGCGAAGAATCGGTCCACACAATGTTGTCAATCACTCATCACACCGGGATGCGACCATCCACCGGTCCTTGAACCACACATGGTCCTCAATGTCCCCCTTGATGAGTGCATTGACAACACACACATTTGGTAATCGAGAGAAAAGGAAAAGAAAAAGAAAGAAACAAAAAGAGATTCCAACAAGTGATCGAAAGCCGAGAAAAAGCAAAGAGCAAGATCACTTGAAGAAGACAAGTCTCGGACCCCTTAGGCAAGGGCAACGGCTCAACACATCCGAGACAAAACCATGCTCAAGCAAAGAGCACAAACCACCAAAGCATACAAGAGCTCCCCCCGCACATATGCATGCTCCCCCCCGAACAAGTGCCAAACACGGGCACAAACCGGTCGACCGGTTCCCAAAACCGGTCGGTGCCGATTTCGTACAACGGACCACGGCCCCAAAAACCAAAAATGCAAAAGAAATGCACAAGCTCCCCCTTGACTCTTGGGATAGGTTCCGGGGATGCAATGCAACTTTTCTCCACCTTTCTTTCTCCTCCTTGTCGCCAATGCATGAATCAAGGCTCAAATTTGAAAAATGCAACCTAGAGCTTCTCAAGTATACAAAATTCATCACAAGATGCTACACATGTCTAAATGAGAAAGTTAGATACTCTACAGCTTCGTAATGACATCAACTTTATGACTACCAAGTTTCACAACCATTAGACGAAGCTAAGATAGAATTGAGCAATTTTGCGAAAGTTTACCCTCTCATGAGCAAAGTCCTAAACATGAGCAAAACATGTCAAAATGGCAAAGCCACACAAACTTCATGCTAGGACAATCATTATAATCATAAGACCATCACAAACACCCACAAGCACCTCATGTCATGTCAAAGCCACCGAGCCATGTGCCTACTTCTATGTATGAGACTTCTCATTGGTAGGCATCATGCAACGGCTTAGCACCAAAGCAAATTAAATTTAGCACATATGACATGGGAGCACATTTTCCAAGCAATTTACATTTCATTTTCTGATTCATACTTGGTACATGAAATGTCTTTGCGACAAAATGAACTTATGCCCCTCCACAAGATAAAGCAAGAGGGCTAAACATTCATGATGGCAAATGAGACTTTTGCCCCATATGATCAATAAACTAGCTATCCAACCACAAATTAAGCATAACCAAGCCACTAAAACATGTCTAGATCATATAAAGGCATTTATACATGAGAGAGCATATATGTGACATTTTTTCAAAAAACATAGCCATCAACCATGGATATAGATCAAGATCATCAAGAGCTAAGCCAAACTAACCATAGCATACCAAACTAGCTCAAATGATCATATATAGCACATCATGGTGAACAATGTATTTGAGAGAAGCTTTTCATTCAAAATACATATGATACAAAATGCATGCAATCTAAGGATGCCTATACATCATCTTACATATGCCATGCCAAATACAAAAAATGCACAAAGGAAACTATACATATGCTACAAAGGAGCTCTCACACACCCAACTCAAGAAATCAAACACACACCAAGCTCCCCCCGCAAACGAGTGAAAGTTGCTTGATTTAGGGGTTTGGTGAAAATATCGGCTAGCTGGTCATGTGTGGGTACATGGATCAAAGCTATCTTCCATTTCTCTACGTTGTCCCTTAGGAAATGATACCTCACTTCTTTGTGATTGGTTTTGGAGTGAAGAACTGGGTTCTTTGCTACACTAATGGCACTGGTGATATCACATTAAAGTGGGACATGGGTATACTCCTCACCAAAGTCACTCATAGTGTATGTGATCCAAAGGAGCTGAGAGCAACAACTAGCTGCGGCCACATACTCTGCCTCAGTAGTGGATTGAGAAACACTCGACTGTTTGCGGGAAGAGCAAGACACCAAAGAAGAACCCAAGAACTAGCAAATCCCAGAAGTGGACTTCTAGCCAACCGACACCTGACAAAATCTGCATATGAAAATCCATGAAGAGCCATAGAAGAAGACGCTGAGTACCAAAGGCCAAAGTCGGGAGTGTGACGCAAGTATCTGAAAATTTGCTTCACCACTTGCCGATGCGAAGTCCTCGAAGACGCTTGAAAACGAGCGCACAGACATACCGAGAACTGGATGTCCGGCCTCGTCGCCGTCAAGTAGAGGAGTGACCCGATCATGCTCCGGTACTCCTTCTGGTCCACGTGTTCACCTTCCTCGTCCGCATCAAGAGTTGTAGTCGTACTCATCGGCGTCGTCATAGCCTTGGAATCCTCCATCTTGAACTTCCGCACAATGTCCTTGGTGTACTTAGCTTGGTGCACAAATGTTCCTTCCTTTGATTGTTTGATTTGTAGCCCAAGGAAGAACTGCAACTCGCCCATCATGCTCATCTCAAATCCCCTACTCATATCCTCTCGCAAACCTTGCAACAAGAGAGTTAGACGAGCCACCAAAGACGGTATCATCCACGTACACCCGCACAATCGGGATATCTTTGCCCCGCCTAAGTAGAAACCGAGTCGATCAACTTTCCCCATCTCAAAACCTCTCTCAAACAAGAACCCCCTCAATTTACCATACCATGCTCTAGGCGCACGCTTCAACCCATACGGCGCCTTCCTCAACTTGTACACCCGGTGGGGGTAGTTCTCACTCTCAAACCCTAGTGGTTGCCTCACATACACTTCTTCCTCCAACACACCATTCAGGAAAGCACTCTTCACATCCATTTGGTGCAACTTGAACCCTTATTGCCTCCAAACGGGCTACAGGAGAAAAAGTATCCTCGTAGTCAATCCCCTCCTTTTGACTGAACCCCTGAGCAACAAGTCTTGACTTGTTTCTCACCACTTCACCTTTCTCTCCCTCTTTGTTCTTCCACACCCACTTTGTACCAATCAGCTTACACCCTGGGTGAGGGTCAACCAATTCCCAAAACTGATTCCTCTCAAAATTCTCCAACTCCTCATGCATCGAATTAACCCAATTATGATCGGATAGTAAATGTCTAATGTCTTTGGGCTCAAAGGTGGCAACAAATGCGGCATGAGCGAAACACTACAAGAAACTATTTAATCGTGACGCATTCTTCGCGACTTTTTCGAGAAAACATCACGAGTGTTCATTGCAGCCCAAAACAACGCGACGATTTCTTTAATTCATCATGATTCTATGACGTATTCCTTTTTTCGTCACGGATGTGCATTGAAGCCCAAAACAACGCGACGATTTGTTAAATTCGTCGCGATTCTACGACGTATTCCTTTTTTCGTCACAAACACTGCGCGACGATTTGTTTAGTTTGTCGCGATTCTATGTCGTATTCATATTTTTCATCGCGGATGTGCATAGATGGATATTGAAGCCCAACACATCGCGACGATTTGTTTAATTCGTCGCAATTTGTGCCACAACGCCGCGACGTTTGAGCAGCTTCGTCGCGATCCGTAAAAAAAAAACGACCACCTCACCAGCACCTAGGACCCACCCACACTACCACGCAGCGCGCCACCTCACCCAAGCGCCACGTCGGCACCACGTTAGCGCCCGGGGCCCACCTCACCGCCACGCAGGCGCCACCTCACCCAAGCGCCACCTCACCAACACGTGAGCGCTAAGGGCCCACCACACTGCCACGCGGCGCCACCTCACCCGGGTGCCACGTCACCACCACGAGAGCGCAAGGGGCCCACCTCACCGCCACGCGAGCGCCACCTCACCTAGGCGCCACGTCACCACCACGTGAGCGCCGGGGCCCACCTCACCGCCACGCGAGCCCCACCTCACCCGGGCGCCACGTTACCACCACGTGAGCGCCCGGGGCCCACCACCCCGCCACGCAAGCGCCACCTCACCCAGATGCCACCTCACTGCCACACAAGCATCTAGGGCCCACCTCACTGCCACGCAAGCGCCACCTCACCCAAGGCATGAGTTCCTCGTAAAAAAAAGGAAAACTCGCAGCCCGGGGGAATCGAACCCCCAACCTCATGCCGGAACCCAAGCGCGCTTCTACCACCGGGCTACAACTTTGTTTGTGATTGCGTCTAACATTTAAATGCCTTTGAACCTATCTACCCGAAGCTGCAGTCCATGGGCCGGCACACACCACACCGTAGTCCGGGGCCGTTCGAGCTATGGCCCGTTGCGCACCACACTAATATGAGCCGCTATCGCCACTTGGCCCAAATTGCAGTGGCCTCCCGAATATAACCGGGATGCAAAAAATAAGGTGCGGGTGGGAATTGAACCTGGGTTGTGGAGATAAGGTTGAGGCGCCTTACCACTACACTAGGCCGATGTTTGTGATTTGAAATGGCAATAAACATTTCATTTATCGTCCACCGGACCTTTGGGACCACGTGGCGGCATTGGATTGGTCGAGTTGCTTCGCAGGGACCACGTGGCGCACCGTGAGCTCGTTTCCCCCATCGTTTATTCTTTTTAATCTACAATTAAAATTTGAAACTAGTGTTTCTCGGTCATAGTAACTCCAAATTTATTGATTCTTTTTTCTGATTTTTTGTAAAATCACAATCTTTCACGTAATATCACTCGTTTTCATATTAATTACTATTACATTTATCTTTTTCATACAACTTCTTTTCTTGTAACGAAAGAGAATAAATAAAGATATTTTTCAATAAGAAATGGTAACATAACTTCATATTTACTAATGTTATGATAAACACAAGGTTATGGTAAAGTTTGATGTGCATATGAATTCGAAAAATTTCGAAAGGTATGATACACTTCAATGTTTAATTAATGTTTTATGAAACTATGTGAGACATATATCCATTTCTAAACAACGTAGGTTCCATTCTTACCGGAATCATTTGAAAGTTTGATCACAAGTTCATGGACCCAAATTATGTTGCCACGTCAATTCGTAGAACCATTAGAGCATTTTTATGATATTATTTGAATTATGATAGTGTAAATTCGAGATGTAAGTTTGAATTATCCCTAATAAACCGTTGTCGAAATCATTTTTTCATTTGTTAAAGTTGTAGATCTTGGTAGAGAATGATTTTAGAAAAGTTTAGAAAAAAGAATCATCGAATTTTGAGTTAGTATGAGGCGAGAAAAACTAGTTTCAAATTTTAGTCAAAGATTAAAAAGATAAAACACACTTGTTCATCTCGGTTCATAGCAATTGCAATTTCTGTTTTTAATCTTTGGATAAAACTTGTAAACCGTTTTTTCTTCCTCATACGAACTCCAAATCGGTTGATTCTTTTTCCTAATTTTTTCTAAAATCGAGATGAACAAGTGTGTTTTATCTTTTTTCCATTATCACTGCGGATAGCTCGGATGGCATCTCCGTGCCTCTCGTTCCTCAACCTCAAGACTAGATCTCGAACAAAACCAAACGTCTCCGCCTTATCCTCCAGAAAGAACACCCACGCATACCGAGAATAGTCGTCCACCACAACAAGGACATACCACTTCCCACCAACAGATCGCACACGAGCTGGGCCAACAAGGTCCATATGGAGCAGCTCGCATGGACGCTCAGTCATCACATCGGTGAGAGGTGGGTGAGAAGAGGCTACCATCTTGGCATGCCTACACGGAGCACAAACCAACTCTTTCTCAAGCCTCAACCGTGGTAATCCTCGGACCAAATTGAGTTTACTCAAGCGTGACAAAAGGTCAAAGCTCAAGTGACCCAACTTCCTATGTGGCTTCCACAACTCACTCGAAGAACCAGCCAAGAAACAACGCTCCACACCCGAAGACTGAGAAAAATCAGCACGAAACACCTGACCCTCGGGAACGACCATACAGACAAGGTCCCCTCGAGAGTTCACAATCCGAGAACCACCAGGCCGAAACAACACCTCAAAACCCTCATCCAACGGTTGGGACACGAAAGCAAATTGTATCCAAGCGATTAAACAAGAGCAACACGCCTGAGAGTGATCTTGTCACTCACCTTAATCTCACCTTCTGAAAGCACATGCCCACGCCCATTGTCCCCAAAAGTGATGTACCTCTTTGTCACCACCGGGACGTGACTTGAGAACCACCCCTTGTCTCCGGTAATATGCCTCGAGAAACTAACCCTCTCTCGCTCGGAGGAGGACCAAAACCACGAAAGGAGAATCATGGATCGACCCTCCTCTCCATCTCAAAGCTACAACTCCTCCCATCCCCGTATTGAGCATGAGAGGGAGAACGCCTAGCAAACTGACCACCTGCAGACTCTCCAGACCAACCACTAGAACCACGACCACCAGAGACAAACTAAGACTTCTCACGAGCACGAAAACCAAAATCGCCACCCTGGAGACCCCAAACCGGTCTGACCCGTTTCAATCCTCCAGCAACACTTCCTGCAGCCTTTCGCTCTCCCCAAGCCGGAACTGTTCTCACACTCGCCGTAGCTCTGGGCATCGGCACACAAGGCTCAAGTACACCACTGGAGGGGTGGTACTTGTCCTTGTTAGCCCACTCCTTCGCCATTCTGTCGTCTCGCTTCCTCTTGAAGCAAAACTCATCCTTATGGCCATCTCTCCCACAATAGCCACAATGAAACCTCACAAGCTTGGGTTTAGGCTTGGGTTGGGGCTGATCACTTGGTTTCTCTCCACTCGCTTCACAACCGGTTTCTCCTCACTAACCTTCTCACTTTCTTTCCCAAAGAGCACTTTCCCGAAAGTACTCACAAACTTGATATGCTTTTGGAAATCATTTGTTTGTGGAGGAAACACCGGTGGAGTTGGGGTTGTGTCTAGTAGGTTCCTAAGATGATTAGGTTTAGGAGGGAAATCATTTTTGTGGTGGGTTTTTGGTGGCTCGGAATATTCTCTCCACTTCCCTCACCAACCTTATTTGCCCCAAGTACCTCACCATCCTCGCCTCTTGAATGTCTCAATCATTATTCTCAACCGAGGCTCATGACCGGACACCAACCCATCAACTTTCTCAACTCATCATTCTCATCCCGCAAACGATCAACATAATGTGCAAGTTCCAAATTCTTCAAAGCATGCATTTCACGGGTAGATCAAAATGTAGGAATTGGTTCTTTCAACTTAGACTCAAGAGAAATAGTGTAAGCATGCATCTCATTAATTTTACCATGCAAGACAGCGCAAGAAGTGCAAGCTCCTAGCAAAACAGATCTAGACTTAAGTTCAGCCACTTCAACCCTAAGCACATCTAGTTCCTCACACTTGGAGGCATGCTTTTCCCGAAACAAGGCAAGATCGGCAAGGAAAATAGAGAAATCGAGCACATTCAACATCATCGAAAACAACGGTGAAGATTTCAAAGAATCAATTTCCAGCTTGGCATCCAAATTCTGTGTTTCTAGCTCGGCCACTCTAGTCCTAGCATCCTCGAGTGAAGCCCTAAGCTCTTTCCTCATTTTCTTAGCCTCTCTAAGCATGTCATCACGATTATAAAGCAACAAGCCAAGTCGTTCATTCTCCTGGCGCAACAAGAGGAGTTCATCATGCACCTCTTCGTCGGAGTCGAGTCCGAGTCGCTCCGTGTGCTCTTCTTCTTGTCGGAGCTCGGCGCCATGGTGCATAAGCCATCTCTGGCGAAGCGGCTTAGCCTCGCTCGGGTTATTGGACGACTTTCTGCTCTTGCGACGATCACCTTCATCTTCACTTGCTTCTTGAGCTCGAGGTGGAGTACGTAGAACCGGAGTCGACGTTGCTCGCTCCAACCATCGCTCGGGCCTTGCCTCGGCTCTCCTTCTTCCTCGATCGTCGCACGTCCTTGTGCTTGTTCTTGTGCTTGCTCTTGTGGTCACGCCTCAACCGGTACTTGCCATCGGTCCTTGACTTGTGCTTGTAGCCATCCTTGTTCTCAACCTTCTCCGGAAGTCGGTGACGAAGTGTCCCGGCTTGCGGCACTAGAAGCATGTCCTCGTGTTCCTCCTCATGTTCACCTGGTCCTCGTGCAGCCTCTCAAATCTCCTCGTCAGCAATGCCGGCTCGTCCTCTCCAAGCACGTCGAACTCCTCATCTAGCATAGACATCAAAGAGGACAAAGAGAACATCCTGGTGGATGGGTTAGTGTTAACCTTTCCTTTCGAACCACCGACGAGGGCAAGACTATGAGAGTCGGTCGGGCCCTCAAGCTTGGTCGTCATGCCCCTATCCACCTCGAGTCGACTTGAGCTTCGAGAACAGCTCGTTCACCGTCAGAGTGTCATACTTTTCCGACTCCACAATGACCTCGAACTTTCCACCCTAGATCGTACGATCCAAAGAGTGTAAGAGCTTGACAGCTCTATCATGATCATCGTACGGGAGCACGTCCACATTGGCCCTCATGTTGTTCACAGCCACCGTGAACCTTTGAAACAAGGCATCGATGGACTCGACCGCCTTATTGTTGGCGTCGAACATGTCTATCGATCCTGGAGCGAGGAAGTTCATCGGCTGGACATAGCTGTTGTCCACCGTGACATCCCAAAGGATCTGACCCTTTCCATGGAGGAACGCCATCACCCGCTTACACCACATCCGGTAGTTCTTTCCATCGAAGTGTGGAAGACCCGAACCCCCGTTCTCGGTACGCCATCCTTGGATCTTAGACGGTTAGAGTCAATAAAGACCCGAACCCACTCGATACCACTTGAAGGACCGAAACGGCAAACCGGAGAGTGGAGGAGTGAATGGGAGCCGATAAAACTTCTATTCAACAATTCGGTCTATGAACCCGATTTCACTCGTGCACCTCCGCAAGATTCTCTTGCCAAATTCACGCAGCCACCGAAGTGCTACCGAACCTAGGAGCAAGACCCAACCAACGACCATAGCACACAAGCGGCGGAAACACACACGACACGGCTGCGGTAGGCAGAGAAAGCGGTCGGACCGGTTTGGCAAACCGGTCGGACCGACTTTGTCCGAAAACTCCCCAAAGACCCAAAATACCTCAAGAGCCTTTCCACGTCCGAACAAAAGAAGCAATAGCGCAATAGAGACTTCCTTGCTCAAAAACCCTTCTCGACATCCCACGGGGCAAAACCGGTCGGACCGGTTTGGGAAACCGGTCGGCCGGTTTTAGCACCGGACAATCGGGAAGAACACGGCCAGCGGGGAAAAACTCAACCCTTCCACCAATCGATCTCCCGATTCATTCCACGGATCAAAGTGAGACTTTGGGGATAGTTGGGGTACCTCGTGGGCTACCCTTGGCTAGAAGCTCGGTCCCCAAAACCCACTCAATCAAGAGGAATCAAAAGTCAACCCTAAAGAACACCTCTAACCCTAGAACTCCGAAAACACCAAAATCGAGCCCCTTAACTCACGGATTTGGGAGGGGAATCAAAGGCAAAAGAACCACGAAGGGTTCACACGAATTTCCCCCATCAAATCCCCAAGAGCAACGTCCCGAAAACACACCGAGAAAACCACCAAGAGAGGGCTCCGAAAATCACCACCAAGAACAACCGGGACAACACAACAAAGCCTTGAGGAACCACGCCGAATCATCTATACATACCAAGGAGGTTTATACAAGGTCTAGCTTGCCACCCGATCATCCAACCCTCTCACAAAATCTCACCATGAAGCTCTCAAGCTAGTCCTATGGAAATCCTAAGAGAATAGGAAGGGAAAACGGAAAGCAAATGAACTAGGGTTCCAAGAGATGGCCGCCATCCTCTCACCTCTTGGGTTATATAGGTGGCAAACGAAAGTCTAAAATACCCTTACTTCATAACTAGGGATACAAGCCCCTCAAGGGAGGTGTTGGAAGTCTTTAGATTTTCTCCATCGGATGGATGGCCGGCGACCGCACTTCGCGTAGCCTCGATGCAAGCCTTGGGTTCCCGATGCGTGTCCTCCGCCTCGAAGCTTCGGCGCCACTGCGACCCTAAACCGGTCGGACCGGTTCTCCAAACCGGTCGGGCCGGTTTTGGCCGACGACCACGCCCGATCTTCGGCCTCGGCTTTGTGGCTCGGTCGAGTAACCCGGTGATTTTCTAGTGAACCGGCGCAAACCCCGCGAACTTGATGTAGCCTCCGCCAATCACCACTCATGACTTGGCTCCCACGAAGTCCCGACTCGACCTTGGTTTTGTGGCTCAACCAAGAAACCGTCCACCGACAACTTGCTTTGTTCTTTCCACCATGAGGCCCGCACTCGACCCCCGCCGGCCACCGGGTCCCTCGAACGAAGCCTACTTGTCTTATCCACACTTGGAGGCCTCACCGGCAACGACCTTTCGCGCTTGTTCTTCACCTGCACCAACACGAGTCAAGCCGCGACGCACCCGCAATACTTAGCCAAGAATCAGTCCACACAACTCGTCAATCACTCATCACACCGAAGCGACCATCCACCGGTCCTCGAACCACACATGGTCATTAGATGGCTTCCATTCTTCGAGCTTCTTCTCATAGATGATAGCTTTTACCAAGTCATAATTGGGCTTTCGGAGACTTTGAATCATCTTGCGGTTGATGTTCACTTCTATGATGTTCTTCACACCTAAAGCCTTAATCTCATTGACAAGCACATTTAGGGGTGAGTACATAGATTCGACATTTTCAATTGCAAGTTGCTTAAAACTATTGAATTCCTCAAGTAGACAACCATAGCGTTCATTAGCAACTTCTTTTGAACCCTCATTTTGCTCCTTGATGGTTTTCCATAGCTCATGAGCATTTTCACAATTAAAAACTCTATTGAAAACGCCTACATCTAGTGAGGACAAAATGATACTCTTAGCAATCACATCAAATTGCTTTAACTTCTTAGTATCATTTCTCATGCCCTCATCGGTGACTCTCCAAACATCAAGGTCCTTTGCTTGGAGATAGGCGACCATGAGAACCTTCCACCGAGGATAGCCCGTGCCATCGAAATGTGGAGCCAAACCTAAGGTATCCACCCCTTTCATACCTATATAGAGCAACTCACTAGGCGGTGAAGTCTAACCGTTCCAATGAGCCGGTTTTCACAATTTACCAATCGAATTGGTGTTTCCCGGTTAAGGAAGTGAGTCCGAGCTCCGATACCACTTGTAAGGAATCGGATGCTTGTTAGCCTAAGAGGGGGAGGGGGTGAATTAGGCAATCTTAAAACCTAACCTATGGCTTCACTAATTTTACCCAAAGATAAACTAGAACATACTATCTAGATGTGCAATTAGAGTTGTTCTAGTGTGAAACTCCCATCCCAAAACAAGGTTTGCGACCTATAGCCAATCCTAGCATGATACTACTCTAGGAAAGTAAAAGCAAGCAAGAATTGCAAAGAGTAAATGCCGAAACGTAAAGGGGATGAGCGGAAGCAAACTCTTGACACGCGATTTATCCCATGGTATCGGTAGGCACTAAGCCACCCCTGGTCCACGTTGTTGAAGCACTCACACAAGAGTATTGCTTCCGGTCACCAAGTCTCTACCAGAGCACAACTTGACTCGCCACAAAGGCTAGCCACTTAGGCACTTGCCAAGCTCCTTTGATCACCTTGATGTCGTCTCCACTAAGGAGATTCTCCAACAAGGAAGGGGGTCTCCACGTCCCCCGCACAAAGTGTCCTCGCCACTCCACACCAAGCCGGAGGGTCGATGATGATCGTCGGTGAGCCACTTAGGCCCTAAGGCTTCCGGCGAACCTTGGACACCTTGATTCACTCAAGAATCCCCTCACAAGGTTGGCACAACCTTGCACTCACTCGGCTCTAAGCTAAGCCTACCACTAAGCACATACACTAAGCATATGCAAGTCTATGGATGAGCAATTAATCACTTGGGTGGATTGGATATGATCTCCTAGGTTGTTTGAACTCCTCTCGCACTTCCACACAATCCAGCAACCTCAAATGAGTGAGTGGAGGGGGTATAAATAGCCCAAGGCACTCAGCTAGCCGTTGGCTAACGGCTCTCTTAAAAGTTGACCGTCGGATGAACTGACGCCTACTTTTCAGGAGCATCGGTTCATCTGGTGCCCCTCCCACGTCACTTAGTCGTTGAGGTTCTCTGACAGAACTGCTCCGACACTATGCACCGACGGTGCGTCGATTCATCCGGTGGCCGAAGGACTTCTCGCCAAACCGTCTCTCGTTGGTTTCTTCGTAACCGTCGGATAGACCGACGCTTCCCCTTGATCAAGGCGTCATTCATTCGGTCTTTGAAGAGCTTGTCTTGGCGCGTCTCTGTCTTCATTCAAACAAGGCACTAGATAGATCGACGGTGTCCTCACTCAGACCGTCGGATCATCCGGTGCTACCATCTTTGCTGCTCTTCCTCTTCCATTCATCCGGTGCAACTAGAAAACACACCGTCGGTTCATCCGACGGTCCGTGTAAACCGAGCTTCCTTCATGCGGTGTTCCAAGTGCACCGACGCTTGCACCGATGGTACTGTCGATTCATCCGACGATGGCTTTTCTTCCTCTTTCTTTCTGCGGTTTTGACCCTTGAAAAATAGACTATCTTCTCAATTTGTCATGTGATATTTTCGCATCCTTGGGACCTAGAAATGTCTACAAAGACATGCTAAACAATATGGTTAGTCCCATTGATCATGTTGTCATGAATCACCAAAATCAAACTCGAACTAATGGCATATGGGGCCATGTTCGCTACGATATGAACCGAAAGTTCCTTGTAAAAAACGGCGGACAACAACATAGATTCATGTTCGGCTCCAATGGCATCGGCATGTCCTCGTTCTTGCGGCTCTCGACCTTAACTATGCCGGCACCGCACACCCGTGCTTGCTCTCCGATCTCCTCACCCTCCTCGTAGTGCGGGTCCCTTTTTCTTGAGGAGTTGTGCCGCGCGCATACGAGGTGGCGAGCGCGGTCGGGGAGTAGGCCGCGACGTGCGCGGACGAGTCGGCGGGCGCGGTTGGGTAGGGAGCTTCCCCGCACCCATTCACGGCGGCGTGGCACATACGTTCCCGGCCCGTGAACGGCGACACATTGAAAAGCGCGATGAAGAGGCGGCGTCGTGAGGTCGTGTGGGAAATGACGGCCGGGCCGGTGTTTCTTTGTAAAATACTCCTACCTTTGTTTGTGGCCTTTGGATTTAGATCCGGCGTCCCCGATCGAACTCTGCATAGTTTGCACATCTAAGTTTGTTTCCACCTAATACACTCCTTAATAATAGTCAACAACTAGTCAAATTTGTAATTTCTTTAATATAATTGTTCAATTAGCTATATATTCCCGTGCATCTTAATGCACATGCTTTAATTAGTTTTCCGATGAGAGTTTGGTGGTCCGGCACCCACGATATGACGCCATGGACATGAGAGCCTTATATGCGGCAGCGAGCTAGGTGGCACGGTTATTACTCACCTTAGCTTAGATACCGCCATAGAACTATATATTCTTGATACTAGTTACGCCTCACCACCACTCATCGAGTTCCCTTCGAGCACCAAGTAATAGATTACGGGGATCATCTAGGTGGGATCATCTAGTTGCACATGTGGCTGGGTATGAACTGTGACTATGTATGTGTACGAGTGGATGCATGTATGTACGGAGAGAAATGGGAGACAGAGATTGTACCATCTCCGGCAGGGGTGCTGCGGAACCGCTAGCCATGTAGGAGATCCGCACTTGGCGGAGACGCGAGTGCGGATCTACGCTAGGGCGGCGACGGTCGCCGCGGTGGCGGTGGTGGCGGAGCTTCCCGTCACTAGTTGTGCTCCCCGTAGATTGGACTAGGGATGTGGGTGGGGAGTGTGGCTGGTGGCGAACCTCGTGACGCGAGCCTGCGGCCCCCACCCTCTTTATATAGCGTAGTGTGACAGGGGCCCGCCAACCATTTAGGGTTCGGCGCCCCCGATCGTGGCGCAAGATTAAGGGCCCATCGGGTCGTTGGGCCCAACCGAGGAGGAGATAAATCTAACATTCTCCCCCTTGATCTCATCACAAACTTTTAACGTTAACTTTTGCACTTTATTCGTTCCATCACGATTGGTACATAAGGCATGCTTCATCGTCACGGCTCAATTGCCGATAGACTCAAACGACCACAACATACTTCTCCGTTTTGGAATAAGTTCTTTTTCCTTTGGGCCACTTCGTAATCCAAGAGTTATAGGCTTTCCCTTAAACCCATGTCGGCTAAGTTTTCCTTGAACACATTGGGTGGTAAGTCTTTCGTGAGCGGATCCGCAACCATATCCTTTGTCCCTATATGCTCGAGACTTATGGTTTTATCCCGGATTCTATCCTTCACAACATAAAGCTCTACCTCAATCGGTTTGGAAGCATTACTCGACCGGTTGTTGTGAGCATAATATACTGCTGGCTGATTGTCGCAGTACATCTTTAGTGGTTTATTAATACAATCTACCACTTTCTAAGTCGGGTACAAATTTCTTTAACCATATCTCACATGTCCAATAGCATCTATGACATGCTACAAACTCTGCATACATCGGATGATGCAACTAACTTTTGTTTGGAGCTTCTCCACGAAACAACTCCCCCTCTCCCCGCGAGAGTGAATATATAACTAGACGTCGATTTTCTATCATCTCTATCTCCCGCATAGTCTGCATCTAAATACCCTTTTATCTCTAAACGATCGAGCTTCGTATGTTAGAATGTAATGCTTTGTGCCTTGCACATAACGCATTGCTTTTTTTGCCATCTTCCGGTGCTATATGCCTAGATTATTTGATATCTACCGAGAACTCCGGTGATAAATGCTAAGTCGGGGCGAGTGCACACTTGTGCGTCTTGTAAGCTTCCAACAATTTGAAGCATATGAGCGGTGTTGCTTTCCTCATGTGCATATTGTACTTCTATAGAATATTTTTCAAATATGCCTTTTGCGATAACCCTAAAACCCCCCATTCTTTCTATCTCGGTGAATTTCGATGCCTAAAACATACGAGGCTTCACCAAGATCTTTCATATCAAAACTTAAGGACAAAAACTTCTTTGTTTCTTGTAGTAGACCGACATCATTGCTAGCAAGAAAAATATCACCCACATACAAGATTAGGAAAACATATTTCCCATTTTAAAACTTTGCATAAATGTAGTTGTCCTCTATATTCGGTTCAAACCCAAATCTTTTAATTGTATTATCAAACTTTAGATTCCACTGTCTAGATGATTGCTTTAATCCATAAATGTATTCCTTTAGGTGGCATCCCATATGTTCTTTTCCATTTACAAAAAAACCTTTTGGTTGTTTCATGTAAACGTTTTCATCCAAATCACCATTTAGAAATGTCGTCTTTACATCCATCCGATGTAACTCTAAGTCAAAATGTGCCACTAAAGCCTTCGAAGTAATCTTTACATGAGACCGGAGAAAATGTCTCATTGTATTCTACTCCATCTATCTATATATAACCTTTTGCCGTAAGTTGTGCTTTATACTTTTCTATATTCCTTCTAGAGTCACATTTAATCTTATAGACCCATTTACGCCTATTGTTTTGGCTCCTTTGGAAATTTCTACCAAGTCCCATATATCGTTGGAACTCATCGATTTCATCTCATCTTCCATGGTCTCCAACCATTTCGATGAGTGAGCACTTCTCATGGCCTCTTCATATGAAGCGGGATCACCCTCCATATGAGCTATTTCGTATTATAAACTTTATAATCATCGGGACTAGCCGATCTTTTAACTCTTTGAGACCTACGAGGGGCCTCTTCTATCGGCACATTCTCGCGCCTCAACATCTATTGGCACATCATCGACAGTGGTTATTGCATCTCATCCTCATGTGCAATAGTGGATTCAATCGGATCTGAAGGACAGGTTCCTCATCTTCACTCATTATTGCCACAGGCGGAGTTGCAACAGGTGCTTGCACCACAACCTCAGGGACTGTCGGTGTAGGTACAACAGGTAGTGAGAAATATGGCTCTCGAATCATCGGATTGGGTGCACACTCCTTCTTCTCCTCAAGATCAATTTTTCAAACTACCGTGCTCCCCCGATCATTTCATCTTCTAGGAAGAGAGCATGTCTCATTTCTACATACTTTGTATATCCGTCCGTACGGTAGAAACGAAAGCCTTTTGACTTTTCAAGATACCTAATGAAGAAATAACTAACTCGTTTTGGAATCTAACTTTGCAATATTTGAGTTAACCACTTTGGCCTTAGCGGGCTCCCCCACACATGCAAGTGGTGTAGAGAGGGTACTCTTCCTGTCCACAGCTCGTACGGTGTTTTGAGCACCGGCTTGCTTGGTACTCTATTGAGAATGTGAATAGCGGTTTTAACGCCTCCGTCCAAAAACTCAATGGCAAGGTGGAGTAACTCATCATGCTGCGCACCATATCCATCAGTGTACGGTTACGCCTTTCAGCTACTCCATTTTGCTGAGGCTCGCCCGACATTGAATACTGGGCTACTATGCCATTTTCCTGTAGTAACTTTGCAAAAGGTCCAGGAACTTGGCCAAATGGGGTGTGACGACCGTAGTACTCCCCCCACAGTCTGATCTTACTATTTTAATTCTTTTATCAAGTTGATTTTCAACTTCAGCTTTGAATATCTTAAATTTATCCAGTGCTTCCGATCTTTCTTTAATTGGATAAATATAACCATAACGGGAGTAATCATCTGTGAATGTTATGAACGAGTCATAGCCATCCATACTTTTCATAGGAAACGATCCACAAATATCGGTGTGAATTATCTCTAGAGGTCCCGTGCTTCATTTTGCAATTATTTTAATTTGCTTTACATACTTTCCTTTAACACAATCTACACATTGCTCTAAGTCGAGAGAACTCTAATGGAGGACAAATTTCATTTTTAACGAGGCTCTCTATTCTCCCCATCTTAATACGGCCTAAACGATAGTGCCATTATTTCAACGATGTATCATTAGTTCTCTTTCTTTTCTTTTGTACATTCTCTCGACCCGGAATTATTTGCAACATGAACATTCACATCACACGCATAATTAACTTTTTCACGCAATGATAATAAATAAAGTTCATCATGAAGGTAAGCGAGTACCAACACAAGCATTATTACACCAAATGGCACACCGGCCATGTCCAAAATGACATTCAAAACCATCTTTGTCCAAACGTGAAATACTAATCAAGTTTTTGTTTAACAAAGGAACATAAAAAACATCTCTAAGAAAAAGTATAAAACCATCAACTAGCTCCAAAGAGACATTGTCAACAACTTCAACTTCGGCTTGGAATCCATTTGCAACTTCAATGGAACTTTCTCTTCTTTCCATGGTTCGGGTCAAAGTGAATCCTCAGTAAAGAATTTGCAACATGAACTGTTGCACCCGAGTAAATCCACCAAGTAGACTTTGAAAACAGTGTTTACAAAAGAAACTATATTATTACCTTTAGAAGCCATGATCGATTTCAACCATTCGGGACATTCTTTCTTGAAATGCCCCTTTTTCTTGCGGTGGAGACACCGGTCCTTGTCCACCGGAAGAACACTCTTCCTTTACCATGTGGCTTTGAAGAAGAAGCACCCGGATGGAAGTTCTTTTTCTTTGCAAAATTCAAAGAACCACCACTCGAGACTTTATCCTTTCATCTTCCTAGACAAGCATGGCTATAGTCTTTTCCGCATCCCACTTTGCTTCCGGATGTATGTTGTAGTTGATAACAAAAGTGTCAAACTCCTTAGGCGGGGAAGCCATAACCAAGTGAACAAGGATCTTAGGCCTAATCTCAAGTTCCTCATCCAATGGCTTTAGCTTAGATGCCCGGTTGGTCATCTTGAGGATGTGCTCTCTCACACCTTTTCCATTAAAAGTATACTTTTCGTTCACCAACTGTCTTAGCATCATGGTGGCATGTCTTTGAAGAGCTAGTAAACCGACTCTTTATCCCGTCAAGTAACTCTATAGCATAGGTACAACCTTCAATCGAGCTCAAGAGTGAGGGATCGGTTGTGTTCTCTATGAAAGCCATGCACTTTTTGTTTGTCGTGGTCAACTTCTTGTTAGCATTGGACCATGACAACTCTAAGGAGCATAATCCTCTTTTTCTTTGACCATGCATCATCATCATCATCCTTTTCATCTCTCACCGCTTCGGTGGCTCGAACCGGTGTGGCTCCTTCAACACCAAGGCAAGCTCGGCACATACAAAAGCCGGATCCACCTTCCTAATCCATTCCTTGTGATTTTCAGCATTGGGGATCGGGACTTTGTTGATGGAACTCAATGAGTTGTACCCTCCCGAAAACCACAATAAGTGTGATCCAAAAAAACAATTGCATGCATTAATCCAACATTGGTCAAAATTAAAACATAAAACTATTTATGCAATTAAATCTATATCACCGTTGGGCGAGAAGATAGAAATAGATGCACAAAAATATCCATTTAATCATGATAGTGTTATTAACAACGTTGGTCAGTAAATAACAGCACCATAATTACCGGAAAAGATACTTTAACATGATCTTTAAATTTAATTTTCCCGTTGGTTCCAATAAATTTAAAAAACAAGCATCACTTTAAATAATTCGCAGCGGATACATGAATAAAATTCGTGAAAAAAACTTTCTATTCGAAGCAACATTACTATTAAAATTCACTTTTCTCTCTAAACCAATTATCTTGTTGGTTCGAAAAACATCAAAACAAAATGATAAAGGTTACCGTGCAACACATTTTCATTTTGGCCCGCAAGAAAATTACGGCCCACGACCGCCTCGTTACTCCCGCCCGGGCTCTCGACCCCGGCAACCAACGGGCGAGGCCGCCGAAGTGGCCCGTGCGCCTCGCCCGCCGGGGCCAAAAACCGCCCGGCTAGTCGCTAGTCGCCCTCGACCGTCCGGCGCCGCGGATCCGGATCCAACGACCGCCCTTGCATTTCTCTAAAACAAAAGGTGTCGAGGCCGACCGGCCGTGCAAAACCCTTGACATTTGTTTTCCTCTCCCCTCGCTTTCTCGCACCCGTAAACACAAGCGGCGGCGGGGGTGGCGCGGCCCGCGGGCGACAGCCGCGCCGGCGATGGCGAGGTCGAGCACCGCCCGGCACGGGGCCGTCGGCGTCCCTTCCTCCTCTATTCTCTCCCTCCATCTTCTCTAGCCCCAAACCACGAGGACCGAGAGGTGCACCACCCAAGGTGCCACGGAGAAGAAGGTGGCGGCGCCGCCACCGGCCCCCTCGCCGGCGCGCGCGTTCCCCTTAGGGTGAGCACGCCGCCGTCGAGTGGCTCGGTGGTGGTGCCTCCGACCCGAACCCCCACGGAGGCGAGGCCCGATGAGCACGTTGCTCGCACTTGTCCGTCCAACCGATGCTCGCCAAAACGGCGCCGGTGGCGGTGGTGACGACACGAGGTAGGGGGCCAAGCGGTAGGTCCCCTTCCCCGTGTCCTTTGCATCTTTAAATCTAGGGTTAGGGTTAGGATTTCGACTATGCATTTGCGTTTTCGATTTGAGATCGAGTTCCTTCTCCTTTTCTTCTACCCAAGACTAGATGCGTGACCTAGCATGGCTCTTGTACCATTGATAGATTACGGGGATCATCTAGGTGCACATCTACTCGGGTATGAACTGTGACTATGTATGTGTACAAGTGTGATGCATGTATGTACGAGAGAAATGGGAGAGAGAGATTGTACCATCTCCGGCGGGGGCGCGCTGCCGGAACCGCTAGCCATGAGGTCTGCATTTAGGTAGCGACACGGAGTGCGGATCTACGCTAGGGCAGCGACGGTCAACGCCGTGGCGGCGGCGGCGGGGCTTCCCGTCAATGGCTGCGCTCCCCGTATATCATACTAGGGATGTGGGTGGGGAGTGTGGCTAGCAGCGAATGTCGTGACGTGAGCATGCGGCCCCTATCCTCTTTATATAGCGCAGTGTGACGGGGTCCCGCCAACCATTTAGGGTTGGGCGTCCCCGATCGGGCGCGAGATTAAGGGCCCAATGGGCCGTTGGGCCCACCGAGGAGGAGATCAATCTAACACCAAGTACAATAATTGAAGAAGTATAAGAGAAATAGAGTGTGAGGCACACCAGCAAGGGGATATAAAAAAATTCTCCCATATAGTTAGAAACTCGGAATGGCAGTCACCAGGAAATAGTCTACCACAAGAAAGAGCTTGCGACCACTCTTTCCACTAGCATCATGCATCTTGTTCTTATATTCATGGATCGATGTGAATGCGTTCATGGGGCTTAACAGATTAGATATCTCTGGAGAAGCAACTGGGGATCTTTTTTGTCGCGAGCCCTATCGGCCTTGACATCAAACACACACAGTTGAGTTGTTTGCCACCGCGAAATAAACGCATTGGAGCATTGATATGATCTACTCCCTCCGTCCCTAAAAGAATGTCATTCTAGAAATTTTAGGACAGATTATTAAGGAGGTAAAATGACCTTGATTGCCCCTGTTTATTTGCCATATTAGGTGCTAATTGATTGTTGCATGCCTACATGCACATGCGAGCATGCCAAATTAACCAAAACGTCATTCTTTTTGGGACAAATTTTGAATCCTAAAACATCATTCTTTTTGGGACGAAGGGAGGTCAACCAGTAGTATGCCGGTGTCGGTGGTTATATTGCACCATGAATTGTCTATAGCTTGCTCTTATATTCATATATGTACATTGAAGGATGACATATTAGTTTGGAGTCGATACAAGAAACTATTTAATGCGTGACGTAATTATTCGTCGCGGATTAAAGAAAATTCGTCGCAAATCAGCATCCGTGACGATTTACATTTTCGTGGTGGAATGAGCATCATTGATTAAATCTCTCGACGTTCCCTTAATAAACGCCGCGACCAATGACGTATCCGGATCGTCACGGAGTAGCCCGAGGCCCATACACCCCAACCCATAGCTCACTATCCGTGACAAAATTAAATCGTCACGGATTGCCGTTGACCGATGTGACATGGCCGCCGACTTGGATGCGACATCGATGCCACCCGGCCGCCGACGTGGCGTGCCACCTCACCGCCGACGTGGATGCCACCTGGCAGCTGACGTGGCGTGCCACATGGCTGCTGACGTGGGTGCTAGCATGGCATGCCATGTGGCTGCTGACCGGATGACAGAGATGACGTGGCCAATGACATGTCGTGGTGACGTGGAATTTTGGAACTCCTGAGCTAATGGGCCCATTTTAGAAGTGGTCACATTGTGACCCAAAATTTCAGCCCATCGTAACCATTTCAGCTCACAAAAATACCCATCACATTTTAACCAATAAAATAAATACAACAGCCATTTCAGCCCAAATACAATCACATTTCATATTACGATTACAGCCTATGAAGCCCATTTCAGATTATATTTCCAAGACAACAATAGTAAACCATAATGACATCATAATTGTGTACATGTCCTATAAATAGAACACACAGGCAATCAAATCCAACAAATTACACCACATCTAGCATCACATGTTAAACTTAAAATCATAAAAAATATGGATATAAAATATCATCTATGTTCCTTCCATACAATCCTTATCCCGAAAAGAGCACATTGTCAAAATGTCAAATACTTTGGGAATGCCAATATTTGCAATAAAAAGAATTGTAAATCCCATGGACTACTTGAATTGCATAAGAGGTTAAATTAATATTGCATAACAGGTGAAATTAATGACAAAACAGCAAGGTGAATTAAATGGTTTCATCACAAAGTAGGGAATGGGTAACACTTGATTATTTTAATGTGCAGTAGTCACATACTGACAGTGATGATTTTACAGACAAGTAATAGAATACCCACTCGATTATCTTAATATGCAGTAGTTACATACTGACAATGATGATTTTACGGACAAGTAATAGAACATGGTGAGTGACCACCCACAAACACATATTGTAGAAATCGAGTGAAATTATTCCAAACTATCCTAGCCGATTTACATATTTCCAGGGGCACAAAACTTTGCAAAAACCATGGATAATGAGCATAAAAAAGTTAACCGCCGGAACTAATGAACCAAACCACTGGAAAACATTCTCATTTAGCATGCACAACCTATTTTTTATGCACTACGAAGCATTCAGTAGATCTTTTATATATTTAGAAGCCATAAAAATAAAACAGATCAGATTCTTACAAATCGAGTCGATCGCTCCCGCTTGCCGATCCAATCACTTCTAATGGCTTGTTACCCGATGCATCTAATCCTCGACCCGAAGAGCACATTGACAAACACTTGTCATTGCCTTCAACAAGCTAACAAACCATGCAACAGAGTATACCGCATTGTGGATTGGATCACAAAACAACTGTGTACAAATGGCACAACGAGTTTAGGGATATAGCAAAGGTAAAGTGATATGAGAAACTCAAAACCATGGATATATAAGTAAGCTTTATTCAATGCCGAGTCAAATTGAAATAATAAGCAAGCACATACATTCTAGCAGTCCTTATCGGTCATGTAAGTAGAAATTAACATCATAACCATGTCCGTTTGGGCATCTCAAATAATGGACGAGTCACAAATGCACGTAAATACCTGCCTTGAAAAAAGGTGAATGGTTTCAAGCATGCGAGCAAGTGAATCTAACAAGAGCACTAGAATCAATTATAGCACTAGCCGGGCATTACATTTCTAGGACTCACCGTAACAAACAAGGACACGAGGCAAGAAAATGACAAAAGAAAATTAAATAGCACATCAACTATAGACGAAGTTAACTGCAGAAACATCAATTCCATGGTCAACACTCCACGACAAAGAAACAAGGCATTTCATCGAACACTTCACAAGTGTAAAGGGCAAACCACTACTATGGCAACAAACTATTACTCAATTACTCAATGTTGCAACCAAATACAAACCGATATCTAGCATAAAAATTGCACCCAATGCGGTATCTAGGAGTACATGAGTAGTTTGGGGATTTGAAAGGGAGGTACTGCAGTGCAAACAACATGACACAATATTGGATCACTCAAGCATAACTGGAACACTGTGAACCACGAAGTCATGATTCCTTCCTTCGCAAGGCAAAGCGTGTCGTATGGACTTCCCCGGGCCCACTACCTCGGTGGGTACCGGGACCGACTACTTGGTGGGCCCCCGGGACTACCGGCTTGCGCTACGGGGCACCCGATGGCGTGGAGCACAAGGACTAGGGAGGAGAAGTACTCGGTTAGGAAGTTGTACATGTTCCGCACTCTATGGAAGACTCCTAGACGTACTCGACGGTACTCTCTCCCTACTCCGACTTGTAACCCCGCCTCCCGACTATATAAGGCGAGGCGGGGACCGTTCTCTAGCATCTCATACAACCTCACGGCGTACAATTACACCATCTTGTAATCGTACCCAATCAATCCCGAGCTACGCAACGCATACACGACGTAGGGTATTACGCACCTCGCGGCCCGAACCCGTCTAAATTGTGTGCCCCGTGTCTCTTCCTTCGAGTTACCGATCTCGGTGAGGCCACATTCATCTACTTCGGGTACTCCCCTTAGTAGGTTGCCGGTCTAAAACACCGACACCGGCGCACCGAGTAGGGGCTCTCGCCTGAGATCACATGGCGAACCCGACGGCTCCTGTCTACTTCAAGCCAATCGTCGCCTTCAACTGCGGCGACACCTTCGTCTTCGGCGCCTGGGTCTGCACTGCTGATGGTGCGGGATCCTTTCAAAGTCGCCTCACCATGCCGCCCAACCCGGAGACCGGCTTCGTGACGCATCTAGAAGTCGTCACAGGCGAACTCGTCGGCATGTTCGGCGAAATTTCGCTCTTCGACCATCAAGCTGACTACGAGCTCGAGTCCACTTCCAACTCGAACTTGACGTCTCCATGGGCTACCACATGCGAGCCGGCTACTCAGCCCATCGCACGTGGTCGCCCCGCCCCGTGAGTGCTCCATGCGTGGTCCCCGCATCCTCAGCAGGACCCGCAAGGAGGCTCTCCCTTCGCGCCGGGCCGGCAAGGAGCCCATACCTGAGTACAACTCGGACTTCGACACCGCCCCCGGCCACCCCTCGGACTCCAACCCCCTCTCTGAGTTCTACTCGGACTCCACATACGAGTTCGACTTTGGGTCGGACCCAGAGGATCCCTAGTCCGATGGCAACTCTACTGAGCACCCCTTATCAGGGCCGGCCTCTGGGCTGGTTATAACATCCACACCGGCCGGAAGATTCGTCTACTGGCCAGACCGCAAGCCTGCTGACCTTATAACCGAGGACTCACGCTACGTCGCCTACATCAACTCGCTCCCTTTCCAGGAGGGAACGCCGCTTGCCCGGGCTGACTCAAACACACCAACTGAGGTGGCGCCTTCTGAGTCCAGCCTTGGCACCCCTGATCGCCAAGTCTTCATGGCTGCCGGCGACACCCCAGGACCTTCAGGGACGGCTCAAGACTGGTACCTTGAAGACATCTCCTCCGAAGAGCTGACTGCTGACGCACCCGCCGACGAGACGCCCGCCAACAGGGACGCTCGACGCGAGCGTAACAGGAAGCGTAACGAACGACGCCGGCGGCTCAGAGACAACCTCCCCATCCGCAACCTTGCGGAAGCTCTCGAGGCGGTCGAGAGCAGAGTACATACCACCCCCCGAGAAATGCCTCATGTCGATCACGGCCGATCGCATGTCGGGCTCGGGGCATACGCGCCGGAGAAGTCATCGCCAAGCTCGCTGAAGACGCCTACTTCATGCGGGTTGACAACAGGGTCAACCAGCCTCCTCCCGCCAGGCACCGCGACAACGAAGCTACAAGTCGCAGCGCCAACAACGGTCCCAACCGTACTCGAGCTGAGCTCCCAGCCCAGCCCAACCGTACTCGCTCCAACGCCGGCGGACCTCCACAGGGTGGCAACAGCAACCGCGAGGTCGTCCCTCACCGTGCTCCAGCCGGCGGCGGCGGCCACGACCCTGACGGCGGCGGCAGCGACGGCGGAAGCTCCAACCATGGAGCCAACAGGAGGGCCGGCGGCGGCGGCGATCGTGGCGGGCGAGGTCACACGAACGCCCACGCCTCTGGTGCCTCACAGGGCGGCTACGATGCCCGTCAGAAGATTGAGGAGCTGCGGCAGAAGAAGTCGACCACTGCAGGCGACAACGACGGCTTCCCCGCCTTCTCACCTCGACTTCGCAACCTGCTCCTCCCCGACAAGTTCAAACCTTTGGGGATCACTAAGTACGACGAGAAGTAGGACCCCATCTAGTGGCTCAGGTGCTACGCCCTCTCCATCGAGAACGCTGGCGGCAACAATGACACCAAGTGCCTCTACTTCCCCTTCTCCCGGACCGAGGCTCCACTCACATGGCTCGAGTCGATGGAAAAGCACTCAATCGACAAGTGGGACCAGGTCGAAGGAGCAGTTCACCGGCAACTTCGCGGCGCCATGGGCCGATCGGGTACTCGCATGGACTCCGTCCATGGTCAAGCAGAACAAGGCGAGACCCTCTCGCAAGTATATGCGCCGCTTCTTCGACAAGAGTGCTACCGTGGTCGACGTCACCGACAAGGAGGTCATCAACCTCTTCCAAGACGGCCTCTACCACCACCGCACCTTCGAAGACTTCGGTCGTCGCCGCCCCAAGTCCATCCCCCACCTCAAGGACATGATCATGTCCCGGGCGGATGAAGAAGACAAGGCCAACGCCAAGTACGACGCCATCCGTGGCTAGACCAAGCGAACGCGGGCGGCGGCGGCAATAACGCGAACCAAGGCGGTCGCAACAACAACAACTACTACTCGGGTCCCAACCGCAAGCGCAAGCCGTACAACACCGTCGCGGCTATTCGGCGCCCGCGAAGGAGAACTCGAAGAAGAACTCCGGCGGCTTCAAAGACTTGCTGAAGGAGAAGTGCTCGTGGCATCCAAACAAGCAACCACACCACCGAGCAGTGCTACCAACTCAGGCATGCACTCAAGGATACGCCAGAGCCACCGCACCCCCACGATAAAAAAGGCAAGAAGAAGGATGGCGACAACAACGACTTCCAGGAACCCGACAAGACCGTCAACGTCCTCTTCGGTGGACTACCCAGCGAGCGGGAGCAGAAGGCTACCCGTCGTGAAGTCATGTCCATTGAGCCAGCAGTCCCGACCCCTCTCAGGTGGTCGGAGGTACCCATTACCTTCTCCCGCGCGGATCAATGGACCATCTTCTCTGAACCAGGACGGTTCCCCCTCGTCCTGAAGCTAGTGGTCGCGGGCTCCAAACTCAACAAGGTGCTCATCGATGGTGGAAGCGGGCTCAACGTCCTTTTCACTAAGACCTTGAAGAAGATGAAGCTCGACATCACCCACGTGCTCACCAAGAGCAACACACCCTTCTACGGCATCGTCCCCGGCAACGCGGCTATTCCACTGGGCTCAGTGGTCCCGCCGCTACCTTCGGGGGAATCTCGGGACAACTACGTATCCAAGACGTTAAGTTCGAGGTCGCTGACTTCGAAACTTCCTACCATGCCATCCTCGGCAGACCGGCCATCGCCAAATTCATGGCGGTGCCCCACTACACCTACTTGGTACTCAAGATGCCAAGCCCAGCGGGTGTACTCTCTCTCCAAGAGGACTTGAAGATCTCCCACGACTGCGACACAGAAGCCGTGGAGATCGCCTCTACGAACCAAGTACCCAACGCTATGATGGAGGTCTACGCTGCGTCGAAGAAACTTGCTACAAGTGAACTCGACATCCCGAGAAGTCTGACAGTGCCAACAAGCCTCGCCCACCGAGGATGTCCTCGTCAAGACGATCGACCTCGGAACGGCGACTCCGAGCAAGACCACCACCATCGGGGCCGGCCTCGACCCCAAATAGGAAGACGCGCTCATCGCCTTCCTTCGGGCTAACCGAGACATCTTCGCGTGGAAGCCGGCGGACATGACAGAGTGCCCGGGGAGCCGATTGAGCACCGCCTCAACGTCGATCCTAAGGCCACCCCCAAGCGACAACACCTCCGACGCTTCGCCAACGACGAGACGGGACGCCATCAAGAAGGAACTCGCCAAACTACTCGCGGTGGCTTCATCGAGAAGTCTTCCACCCCGAGTGGCTCGCCAACCCCGTCCTCGTCCGCAAGAAGAACTCAAACGAGTGGAGGATGTGCGTCGACTACACGGACCTCAACAAGCACCGCCCCCAAGGACCCCTTCGGGTTGCTTCGCGGATTAATCAAGTCATCGACTCTACGGCGGGGTCGCGACTCGCTCTCGCTTCCTCGATCGCTACTCCGGTACCACCGCATCGCGATCAAGGAAGAAGACCGGGATAAGACCGCATTCATCACCCCGTTTGGCGCGTATCGCTACACGACAATGTCCTTCGGGTTGAAGAACGCCGCGCTACCTACTAACGAGCTATCCATGCCTGCTTCAAGAAGCAACTCAACAAGAACGTCGAGGCCTACGTGGATGACGTGGTCGTCAAGACCGAAACTCCGAGTACCCTCATCGACGACCTTGAAGAGACCTTCGCATCCCCCGCACGAGTACCGCCGGAAGCTCAACCCGAACAAGTGCATCTTCGGCGTACCTTCGGGCAAACTACTCGGCTTCATCATCGCCCAACGTGGCATCGAGGCCAACCCCCGAGAAGATCTCTCGCCATCACCAAGCATGAAAGCTCCCACGTGCATCAAAGACGTCCAAAAGCCGACCGGTGCATGGCGGCACCGAACCGTACTCATCTCGAAGCTTGGAGAACAGGGACTCCCCTTCTTCAAACTACTCAAGCACCAAGAGAAGTTTGTGTGGACTCCAGAGGTGGATCAAGCCCTTGCCCAGCTCAAGGATTTCCTATCGAAGCCACCTGTCCTCACGGCTCCTCGCAAAGGCGAGCAGCTATTGCTCTACCTCGCTGCGACTACTCATGTGGTCGCATCGCCATCATCGTCGAGCGACGGGAAGACGGCCACACCTACCCGGTCCGGCGCCCGCCTACTTCGTCAGCGAGGTCCTATCAGAGTCCAAGGCACGCTACCAGCCCGTGCAGAAGCTCCCCGTACGCGGTACTCATCACCTCGCGGAAGCTACGACACTACTTCCAGGAGTACTCGATCTCCGTCGTCACCGACTACCCGCTCGGCGACATCTCGCGGAACTAAGATGCTACCGGAAGAATCTCCAAGTGGGCAGTCGAGCTCGGCGCCCTCACCATTGACTTCAAGCCACGCACAGCCATCAAGTCGCAGGCGCTAGTCGACTTCATGGCGAGTGGCGGGAGAACCGCCGCCTACTCCAACCGCGCGACCGCAGCATTGGGTTATGTACTTAGACGGCTCACTCAACCTCGAGGGCGCGGTGGAGGGGTACTCCTGATCTCTCCAACGGGCGAACAACTCAAGTACGTCCTGCGCATCTTCCGGAAGGTCTCAAACAACAAAGCCGAGTACGAAGCTCTCCCCGCACGGGCTCCGCCTCGCAGCCTTCACCGGGCATCAAGCGGCCACTCGGTCTACGGCGACTCCACGGTGGTCATCAACCAAGTCAACAAGTCCCGGGACCGCAACAAGGAGAACATGGACGCCATCGCCTAGAAGTCCGCAAGCTCGAGAAAAAGTTCTATGGTCTCGAGTTCCACCATATCGTCCGCGATAACAATGTTGCGGCGGACGTCTCGTCGAAGCTTGGATCTACCCGCGCTCAAGTACCAGCGAGTGTCTTTGTTCACGAGCTTCACGCTCCATCCATCCCGGAGCCGGCGCCACCGACCACCGCCCCGCCCAACCCTCGCGCCGGACAGAGGTCATGATGATCGACGTGGACTGGAGGCAACCCTTCATCGACTACCTCAGCGAGCAGAAGGTTCCCTCTGACAAGAACTCGGCCGAGCAGCTCATCCGCCGCGCCAAGTCTTATGTCCTCGTCGGAGACAAGCTTTACAAGCGGGGCACATCTTCAGGAGTACTCATGAAGTGCGTCCCCAGGCAAGAAGGCAAGGACATCTTGGAGGAGATCCACAAGGGCGTCTGCGGCAACCACGCGTCCTCCCGCACGCTGGTCAGCAAGGCCTTCCGGCGAGCTTTCTACTGGCCCACAGCTCTGGGCGATGCCGAAGAACTCGTCAGAAGGTGCCAAGGATGCCAGTACTTCGCCAAGCAGCAACACGTCCCAGCCTACAAGCTAGTCACCATACCGCCAACCTGGCCCTTTGCCTGCTGGGGGCTCGACATGATTGGGCCACTGCCAACTGCGCCAGGTGGCTTCAACAGAGTATTGGTGGCCATCGACAAGTTCACCAAGTGGATCGAGGTCAAGCCGGCCTCATGCCCCAAGGCCGATAGAGTACTCGACTTCCCCGGATGAACTAGTGCACCGCTACGGACTACCCCACCGCATCATCACAGATCTGGGCTCCAACTTCAACAACCACCAGTTCTGGGAGTACTGCGAGAACAGCGGGATCGACGTCCGATATGTCTCGCCTTGCCCACCCTCGGGCTAACGGACAAGTCGAGCGCGCCAACGGGATGGTGCTCGACGCTCTCAAGAAGCGGCTACACGACGCTGCTAACTCTAAAGGAGGCAAGTGGATCAAGGAACTACCCAACGCACTCTGGGGGCTACGTACTCGGCCTTCCAAGCCTACGGGGCAATCCCCTTACTTCTCGGTCTACGGCTCCGAAGCAATCCTCCCTGCCGATGTCATATGGAACTCACCAAGCATTGGAGCATTACGACGAAGGCGTCTCCGAAGACAACGCAGACGAGTTGACATCGACGGCCTCGAAGAAGCTCGCCGCGCCGCCCTCGTCCAATCATCAAGGTACCCGGAGGGTATCCGACGCTACCATGATCGCAACGTCAAGGAACGCTCCTTCAATGTTGGAGATCTTGTCCTCCGCCGTATCCGGTAACACGGAAGGACTACACAAGCTCGCCTCCCCCCCCGGGAAGGTCCCTTCACGGTTACAAAGGTGACCGGGGGGGCTCCTACCGCCTCCAAACACTCGAAGGCGAAGACATCAACAACTCGTGGAACGTCGACCGGCTCCGTCGGTTCTACGCCTAGTCTACACGACTACTCCGGGTTCAAGTCTACACGACTACATCACCACCCCTCCGCCGTAAGCGGCCCATGGGTCCCGGCTCCGGCCTCCGGACTACTACTCTCCGAGATCCGGCCCGCGCGGCTACCTACGGATCCCGGGGTCGCGACGAGCGACAAAGGACTCTAGCACCGGTCTACCGAGAGACCATACTCTAAGATCCGGCCTACACGGCTACCTACCGATTTATCGTCCGTATGCGGCTACTCGCCCTAGCACCACCTAGCTGTAAGCGGCCTCCGGGTCCAGGCGACTACCTTGTAACTACGGCCCTGGCCATCCAGGTGTACTTCTTCAGTAATAAAGTTTGATATTTCATCAACTTCTTTACTGTCTACTTCCCCCAACGGGACTACTGCTGAGTACGACTACTCGCATCCACTCCACGATGGGGCTCCGCACTCTGAGATCGCGACTACGAGTACTCATTGCTGGATTTTTTCTTTCATTAACACTTAAGCAATTCCATTTCAATTGTTTCTGTACAACTTTGGCTACGAGCTAACTATTACAGGGCTACTGGAGATTAAGCTTATCGGCTAATTGCTCCGCAATGGGTGCCATCTGCTCCAGCGCCTCCGCGCATCGCTCGTCCGTACGGTTGGCGGCTACCCCGCCGGCCGACTACATCTACGGGCACCTTCGGGAAGTACGACTTCATGAAGGCGAGCACCTGCGTCGGGATCGACTTCGCAAGATGCTTCACGTACGCCTCCGGCGGGCCGGGGGCTTCCTTGAGGCGATCCACGAGCGGTGCTATCTTGGGGCCGCCGGGTGAGGCACCAAGAGTCTTGCAATCGGGAGCGCGGCTTCTTCAAGCTCCTTCAGCTGGGCCCGCAAAGCACCTCGCGCCTTTGTTCGGCCTTCGCAATGATTTGTAGTAGTTGACGAGATCACGATCGAAGCAATCCGAAGCACCATGTGCTTGTCGCACTCGAAGGCAAGCTCCTTATAGTCAAGCTCGAGTACCTGGCGGGCCTCCTGCTCCCGGTAGAAGAGGTTCTTCATACTTATCTCTGAGGACCTCAACCGCTCCACCCGGGTCTCAAGCTCGCAACACAACAAGGCGCAAGGGTTAGAATACCTCTCGACCCCCAACAACTACCCAACAAGTCAAGCGGGATAACTTTGTTCTTGTTGCGGAGTGTCTTGTTCTTCCGCACCAAGTCGTCACTCTTTGCCCGCATATCCCGGATATCATTGTGGTATTTGCCAAAGGCGGCGTCGAGCTTGGACCGCATGGTGGCCGCGTGCTTCCACGACTTCAAAAGCTGATCTTCCGGCGCCTCGGCCCCGAACACCGTGTCGCCGAAGCCCCGCAAAGATGCTTGACTTCTCGCGGGACCTCTCCACGACGTCCGGCACGTACAACACACGTCCAATGAGTACTCAACAACGGATGATTGACTACTCGGGAGTTAAGACTACTCACCTTCATCCATTGTTCGGCCCTAGCGGACCGCCTCCAGGTGCCTGGCTACCGTCGCCGGTCCACCAAGTCGTCGGCCAGCAGCTCCACTCCGCCATGACTACTCGCGGCGGTCTCCGTCATCGGCGCAGAGCAGATGGGCTCTGCGTCCTGAATCTCTGGAGAACGGACCACCACCTCCAGAGTAGCCTCTGGTGGCATGGCGGCCTCCTCTTCTCCGGGCGCCCACGGCGACCCTCCTCGGCGGCCTCCTTCATCGGCTTGGGGGCTTCCTCGCTGGCCTCCGCACTTGCGATGTCGACTTCTCGCATGGGCACCCCCGCAGGGATGTCACTCCCTTCGGCCTCGGCACCGTCAAGGAGAAGACAAGTGTGTCGGGCGACTACGATACTCTTCGAGGAGCACTACGGCTTCGGCGAGTACTTACCTTCGACCACGCCGGCCTCGGCAACGCAGCCCTCGCAGCCGGTGCTTCGGGCACGGACGAGAGGCGGGGAGCGGACTCCTCGGCGGGCGGCGCGGTTTCTTCCTCCACCACCGCCGTAGAGGGTTCATCCCCCTCCCGGGATAGATCCGTTGATTTCTGCGCAAGTACACGAAATTGGTTGCCAATGAAGTTCGACTACTATTCAAGCACTACTCGGGAAAGCCCGAAGACTTACAAGCTTGACCGGACTATCGTCACGGTCGGGGCGCCGAGGATGCCGGCAATGTCTACCCGATCCACCCTCTACGGGCGTTTCCTCTTGCGCCTCGCGACCGCTGCCTCCTCCGCGGCGACGGCAGCTGGTGCAGCGCTCTCTCGCGCTCCTGCGGCCACCACTTCTTCAACGGCGGCGGCCGCGGGCTCCGTGCTCCCTTGAGGAGCAGGGGGCTGGCGCTCCAGTTGCGCCAATAAATCTTCAACAGTGGGGGGGGCCGGGCTACGACTCTCAGCCGGCTCCCCCACTGTGTCCCACTCGCCTTCGTCACCCTCATCAATGGGCTCCGTCGGCGGCACCTCCTGCATAAAAGGGGACTCAGTCATCAGCAAGTAAACTCGAGAGACTAGTACTCGACTACACTAGTCAATACAACTTACCTCTTGAGGCGTGGTCTCTGAGACCTTCAGTTTCTTCGTCACCCGCTTGCGGGTGGGGTTGCGCGGCTTCCGTGGCGGCGCAGCCAGACTAGCCTCCAGGCTAGCCGGCGGATCTTGCACGAGGGGCACGTGCGGTAGGCCGGGACGGCTGAACCGCGACCGCAGCTTGAAGCGGTCCTGCAGCATCTCTTCGTCGTCGTCCTCATCGGGCGTATCTTCCACGACCATGGTGTCGTCCCCTTCACCGACTTCTCGCTGCTCCTTGGCTTTGGCTTTTCCCTCCTCCGGGATCTCGACTTCCTGAGGGGCGGCTGCGGCTCGGAGACGAACTTCTTCAAGTCGTCCCGCAAGACACAAGACATCGACAAAACTACTCACAAACTGAGTACTCGACTAGGGGGTATGGCTACTTACCTCCTTCGGTGGGCGTGCAGCGGAGTACTCCTGGACCGGGCATGCCGTGTACGGCAAAGCATGTCTTTGAAGATACGCATCGCCCTATCAACAATGTCGTCGTCGTCGACTTCATATCCCGGCATACGCGACGTGTCGTCGTCGCCGGTGTACTCGAAGCCCAACGTGTCGCGGGCCATTAGCGGCTGCACCTTGCGCTTCATGAAGCCGAAGGCCACGTGCTCGGCCCTCGCCCGGGCTTCTCTCAACACCTTGATGCGCGCCAACGGCTCGGGAGCCGGATTCCTTCTTGCATCGTGGGCTCCGTGTTCCACCGGGCGCGATGTTTGGGTTGCTTCCCGCTTGGCTTCAGCAACCCGGATGGTGGTTCATGACGTAGAACCATCTAGCCTTCCAATCTTGGTTGGAGTCGATGACCTTGTACGAGAGGTACGCTCCGCCGCATCCTCCCGCATTTGGATCCTCGCTCTACCAACTACTCGAGGGTTGCCGGCGCTCGGGCGCGGCTTCACCCGAAGAACTTCCGGAACAGGATCCGGTGGGGCTTGATCCCCGGGAATGCTTCACAAAAATGGACGAAGACTCGCGGTATGGAAAATACCGTTAGGGTTGAGATTGAGGTACTCAACTCCGTAGTACCCAAGCGAGCCTTTGAAGAAATCGCTGGCCGGAAGTGCGAGTCCGCGCTCCGCGAAGCGCGCGAACATCGGGATCTCGTCTTCAGCTTTCTCCATTGGGTACAGATCTCCGGCGGTGGCTCTCCACATATCCACCTCTTTCTCCCGGATAAATCCGCTGTTGAGAAGGGCCAACAAATCATCGGTCTTCACCTTCGACCTTTTCCACTCGCGGCTTGGATCTGGCCGCGGTGGAGACATCGGCGGCGCTGCTTCCATGGCAGCCACAGCGGCCTCGTCGCGGCCCCTCTTTTCCCCGGCGGTCTTTGCGGACTTGGATGGTGATGGCTTCATTCTCGAAGTGCACGGCGTCTTCACGCGCATCCGCTCGGGGGCTACTCCGGCGCCCCGGGTGGCCGGCGCGATTGGATCTACGGCGGCGGCGGCACACGCATCTATTCGAATGGCTACGGCAGCCGATGAGTGGAAAACCCAAAGGGTTTTGGCTTCTATTTATAAGTCAAACCGGCTCCGCAACGGCCGGATGGATAAGTCCACGCTCGGGCCGACTCGGCGCGCCCGCGTGACTCTTCGTATTCTACTAGTCGACGCGCCTCACCTCGGGGGCTCGGCTACTCCTACTCGACTACCTGGGAAGCGACAAGATACAGGAGCATCTCAGGACACATTCTACAAGATGACCCTTCAATTTGAGAGGAAGTACTCGACTCAAGGCTCGGGGGCTCCGTGCCACGTGTCCTTCGGTTTTTTCTCTCCGGATTTTTCGGGATATCCTTGCCAAGACTTCAGATGGACCCTCAGCCAGAGTCTACGACTCAACCTAAGGCTCGGGGGCTACTCCATATGGAGTGCGATTTTGCAATCGCACTTCCATATCAGCTCCGGCTTCAAGACAACGCCGGCATTTTTGAAGACCTTCGAGGGCGCACTCGAGGACGCTTGGGACTACTCGAGAAGACTTCAAGATTGCTCGGATATCGACCGGAGTACATTCCCAGCCTCGGGATGCTTCGACTACTCTTGAGGACTTTTGACTTGTAGTACTCGGGGACGCTTGAGGACTACTCGTTAAGGCCGTCAAGACTATTTGAAGCTATCCTTCTCGACTACAAAGTACTCGGGGGCTTGTCGTATGGACCTCCTTGGGCCCACTACCTCGGTGGGTACCAGGACCGACTACTCGGTGGGCCCCTGGGACTACCCGGCTTGCGCTACACGGCACCTGATGGCGTGGAGCACAAGGACTACGGAGGAGAAGTACTCGGTTAGGAAGCTGTACATGTCCCGCACTGTATGGAAGACTCCTAGACGTACTCGACTAGTACTCTCTCCCTACTCTGACTTGTAACCCTGCCTCCCGGACTATATAAGGCGAGGCAGGGACCGTTCTCTAGCATCTCATACAACCTCACGGCGTACAATTACACCATCTTGTAATCATACCCAATCAATCCAGAGCTACGCAGCATACAGGACGTAGGGTATTACGCACCTCGCGGCCCGAACCTGTCTAAATTGTGTGCCACGTGTCTCTTCCTTCGAGTTACCGATCTTGGTGAGGCCACATTCATCTACTTCGGGTACTCCCCTTATTAGGTTGCCGCCTAAAACACCGACAAAGCGCGACACTATGAAGATCAAGCTCGCAGTAATGACAAAGCTAACGGGGACTACACATGCGACGTCTTTAGCTCTTCATGGATGAAGCATGCGAAAACTTTCCCCGAAACAAAGCACGGAGCTCATTAGTACTGCTTGGATGCAGCAAAAAAATCTTATTCCAATCGTAAAGCATCTCCGGATAGGCACAAACAACACATGGTAAGTAACTACATGGTGGTAAAAGGAAGAGTGATAATAGCAACATAATCCATTCAGTTTGTCGGTTCAACAAAACATTGGAAATAGCAGGAGCATCATCCATTCAAAGAGTAGCCATCAATAACCAATGTTCAGCTACAGTAATCGACCCAAGTCCAAAATTATTGTTGAAAAATATAACTCATGTATCGATTAAGATCTAACACAATGCAACAAATCACCAAAGATATTCATATTTCCATCCAACACAACCCGATCTCGCTAATAACATCGAACGGCTAATGGCCTAACATTAATCATGTCTTGTTGCTTTGTCACTATTGCATCGAACTTAGGAAAGTAACGCATACATCTAGTAAACTTGAATTGTCAATTGGGCACAAATCTAGTATCAACGCACACAGGGAGTAGCAAATCTCACCGTCTTCCTCGGGCCCCTTGAAGAGCGTGGAATGCGCTTTGACCACCCGCATGAAGGGTATGTAGATCGCCACTGCTCGTCCGAATCGCCGGCGAGGTACAACCCCTTGTCCTCCCCCGTAACCCCCGCAAGCACCGCAACCCAATCACCATTAGACCCCACAGCAGAGAACTACACACGAACTAACCACAAGCTATGGGACACGGCTCCTATAGTAGGCCACCAACGAAACGAAACAAAACGAAACCCTAGGAAGAGCTCCCCCAAACAAGTGGGGGACATCCAACGATCCCACCGAAATCGCCGGAACAACACCAGAATTGAAAATCCTTTTGGAACCAACGGGAGGGGTGGTCCAATCGAGCTAGGGTTCGGCCGGGCGAAGAGTGTGCTACCCGCTTGAGCGCGTTCGTGATGCCGTGGGAGGAGTCCCGGTTGAGTGTCCAATCGATGAAGTCGGCCGGATCTACCGCCCACACGGCACTTGCACGGGCGTCGCCGGGCGGTGGGTGCAAGGGCCGGGGTGGCCGCGCCGGCGGCGGCGGTGTTGGCGGTGGCCATGGGTTGGCTCGGCTTGGCTTCCCGAAGCTTCGGAAGGGCGGGCGGGCACGCACGCGGCGGGGAGGGGGGAAGGGAGACCGATGGAGAGAGGCGGGAGGTGCGTGCGGTTCGTTCGAGACTTGCTTGGCGTGCGCGCGTGCGGGAGGGGAGGAAGGTGGATGAGCGAATCCGGCCGGCCGGGTGAGGCACGAATGAGGTGGAAGGCCGGGAGGGAGGAAGAGAGACCCGAGGGGTAGGGTTTCCACCGGTCGGATTTTATACATGCCGGGATCATGATGGACGGCGAGAGATTTGTTGGATCGGAGATGAACGGCCGTAAGTCGGGCCTTACCGTAAAACGGTCCTTTCGGCTTTCATGGCCCATTTCACTATCTTCTTTTTTTTCTTTTTAATTTACTTTCACCATTTAAAGTAACATGTAAAAATAATTGTATTATATCACTAACTCATCTTTTATATGTAATAGAATGCATAAGTTATCTTGTAAAAATTTCAATAATTTTCTAATTCATTTATTATTTTCAACCATTTATATGAATTTTTGCATGCTTGTTAGAAGTAATTACAATGTGAACTAAAAGCATCTAAAGTAATTACTCATAAAAGTAATGATCATATATACAACAAGTAATTTTTTATACACACTATACAACATATAAGTTGTACCGTAGGAGTTTATAGAATTTTCAAACATATTTTCTATTTCTATCATTTAATTGAATTTCGCGTGCTTACCAAAAGTATTTTCAAGTTGACCTATATCTACCTCCAATAAAATTCAAACAAATTCGAGAAAACTATATTTACGTGTTTATGGTCCATTCTAGGCCACATCTATGAGACTGGAGAAAATTTCAATTGACTTGTAGGAAAAACTCGAACTTCTACGAGCCATCTTGTTATAAAATAATGATAATCATACCTAAAACTTATCAAAAAAAATCATGTAACTTGGTATAGAACCATTTTATTGATGTAAAAGACTGACAAAAAATTTCATAAGATTTTGTGAACTATGGAGTATACATTGTTCATAAACTAGAAAGTTCATCATATTGTTTCACACAACTCAACTAAAACTTCAAAGTTTGTACACACTCAACTACTTTTTTACCCCATGGACACCTTAAATTTGGATAAAACCTCAACGTTACTATCCTATTAGTATTTGGAGATTTAGATTTCCAATTGTCATACAAAAAGCTATTTTTCTATTTTTTTGAATACCTAATTAAGACACCCTTGTGAAGTAACTTGAAAAAATTATTATATTACATACCCTCAAAACATTTTTCATATGTAAAATACAACATGTATGTTGTCACCAAGGGTTTCAAGAATTTTCAAGAAGATTTGCTTATTTTTGTCATTTAAATGAATTTCTACATGTTTACTGAAAGTAATTCCAAATTGACTTATATGCACCTCTAATAAGATTCAAATTTTTTTTAAAAAAAAATATATTTAGGCGCATAAGGTCCATTCTAGCCCACATCTAGGAGACTGATGAGAAATTCAATTTGAGTTATAAGGAACTTTCAAACTTTTATGTCAAAAGTAGAACATAATAATCACATAATATTTGAATTTGGTTAAATTCTACAAATTGGCATAACAACATGTTTTTGGTCCACAATCTTGCCATAAAAAATTTAAGTGGTTTCAACTAAGTGACGACATACACTACTCACAAATGGATACATCTCCGACATAGTTTCTAATAACTCAACACAAACTTTGAGATTTGAGTGGTGATTTACATTTTTGAAGTCATATGAATCTCAAACTTAGCTACAACCTTATGTGTATCATAACATTAGAAAATATGAACTTATGTTACCATTTGTTATGAAAAAATATCTTTTATTTATTCTATTTCAAGACAAGAAAAGAAGTTGTATAAAAAAGATAAATGAAATAGATATTAATATGCAAACGAATGATATTGGATGAAATATTGTGATTTTACAAAAAAAATAGAAAAAAGAATCAATGAATTTGGAGTTACTATGACCGAGAAACACTAGTTTCAAATTTTAATTGTAGATTAAAAAGAAAAACGATGGGGGAAACGAGCTCACGGTGCGCCACGTGGTCCCCGCGAAGCAACTCGACCAATCCAGTGTTGGCACGTGGTCCCAAAGCTCCGGCGGTAGATATATGAAATCTTTATTGCCACTCTATATCGTCAACAACGAAAGCATAGCATAGTAGTAAGGTGCCGGTGCCGCAATCTTATCTCCACAACCTTTATTCGAATCCCACCGACACCACATTTTTTTGCACTTGGGTTAATTCTAAAGGCCGCCTACAACACGGGCCAAAATGGCGCTTGCGGCCCATATTAATGTGCTTTGCACCGGGCCGACGTCGGGCCAATGTGGCGCGAACGGCCCCGCATCGGCCGCCTCTGGGTAGGTAGGTTGAAAGGCATTTAAATGTTAGACATAGTCACAAACATAGTGGTAGCCCGAAGGTAGGAGCGCTTGGGTTGAAGTGTGAGGCCGAGGTTCGAGTCCCTTGGTCAGCGTGTTTTCATTTTTTTTTACGAAGAACTCATGCCTTGGGTGAAGTGGGGCTTGCGTGGCGCAAGGTGGGCCCTAGATGCTTGCGTGGCGGTGAGGTGGCGTCCGGGTGAGGTGGCGCTCGCGTGGCGGTGTGGTGGGCCCTTAGCGCTCACGTGGTGGTGACGTGGCGCCCGGGTGAGGTGGCGCTTGCGTGGCGGTGAGGTGGGCCCTAGATGCTTGCGTGGTAGTGAGGTGGCGCTCGCGTGGCGGTGTGGTGGGCCCTTAGCGCTCGCGTGGTGGTGACGTGGCGCCTGGGTGAGGTGGCGCATGCGTGGTAGTGTGGTGGGCCCTGTGCGCTCGCGTGGTGGTGACGTGGCGCCTGGGTGAGGTGGCACCTGCGTGGGCAGTGTGGTGGGTCCTAGGTGCTGGTGAGGTGGATATTTTTTTACGGATTGCGACGAATCTGCTCAAACTTCACGGTGTTGTGGGCCGTATTGCGACGAATTTAACAAGTCATCGCGATAGATTGGGATTCAATATCCATCGATGCACATCCGTGATGAAAAATAGGGATACGTCATAGAATCGTGACAAATTAAACAAATGAAAAAAGTCTATATCACCCCCTCACCTATGGGGGTTGGATTACATAACCCCCTAACCTATGAAATCTGTCTATATCACCCCCTGAACTTTGCAAAACGGGTCAAATTAGCCCCTAGTGCGGTTTCAAAAATCACAAGAAATCACAGAAAATTCATAAAATGGAAAATCAAATTGTGTTAGATTTCAAATGAGTAGATCTACCCAATGAACATATAATATGAAATTCTTTAGTACAATTTTTTGTGTGTAGATTTAGATCCATGTTTTTCTTCGTAGCTGTATAAATATATACGAAAGCATACAATATTATATGTTCATTGTGTAGATCTACTCATTTTTAGTCTAACACAATTGGATTTTTCATTTTATGATTTTTCTGTGATTTACTATGATTTTTCAAAATTGTTATAGGGGTAATTTGACCTGTTTTGCAAAGTTCAGGGGGTGATACAGACCGTTTCATAGGTTGGGGGTTTTTTAATTCAACCCCCATAGGTCGGGGGGTGATATAGACTTTTTCCTTAAACAAATCGTCGTAGTGTTTTGGGCTTCAATGCACATCCGTGACGAAAAACAGGAATACATCATAGAATTGTGACCAATTTAATAAATCGTCACAGTGCTTTAGGCTTCAATGCACATTCGTGATGTTTTCTGAAAACGTCGCGGAGAATGCGTCACAGATTAAATAGTTTCTTGTAGTGAGCGGAGGAAGTCTAGGAGAGATAGATAGCAAGGGGATGTAAAAAAGAATCTCCCATAGTCGAAATGATAAGCATAGGAAATAGGCTATCAAGTGGTGACGGCTGATTCCACGGGTACAATGCATGTTTATGACGTTCACCGATAGATGGGGTAGTATATATACAACGGGCCTGGGAGAAACGCGAACACTACGGGAGCATCTGGGTGTCAGGGACAATCCTTGACATCCTTGACACTACTTGGGGCTACATGCTGGTACCGAACGGAGACCAAAAAAATTGTATTCTATCATCATTTCCACTAATATGAAATTTGTGTACTAATTATTCAATTTGCTAGATATTCTCAGGCATGTCAATGCACATGTTTCAAATAGTTTTCTAAGGAGAGTAGGTGGCCTGGGCTGCGAACGCCATGACGCCATGGACATTGCAAAATAAAACATGAGAGAACTTTATGCCGCAACAGCTGTGCGCAAGTTACTTACTCACTGTAGATTTCATAAAGCCATGCATACCGCCACGGCACTATATATTAATCATGATACTAGGCCTTGTTTTTTCACTCTCTCCACCACATTAAATACACCAAAAGACATATGTTCGGAATACTAAATGTAGATTAAATCAAAAACTAATTGCACAATTGCCTGCAGGACAATATTTACCAAAAAAGCCGAAATTTACCTTTTGGTACAATGCGTTAAAAAGGCAAATTTTTCTTACTGCTTCACCATTCACCAAGTACAATGTATAGTTGCAGAAGTATAGACATGGAGGGTGAGGCATGGCAGCAAGGGGATATTAAAAACAATTCTCCCATACAGTCAGAATGGCAGTCACCAGGAAATAGTCTACAACAAAGGAGACCTGGTGACCGCTCATTCCACTGGTATAATAATTCATCTTTGTGAGGTTCACCAAGAAACATGAATGGCCAGGAGCAACTTGGTGTGCACCAAGAACAGTACTACAGAAGCATCTCGATCACACAAAGGGAACTAGCGTTGACATTTTTTATTAAGCAAAGCAGAGTTAAGGAACAGTCATTTACATTTCATATTCACGTTATTAGCCCTACACGTGAGACATCAGCTCCAGCGTCGCGTAGTGCTTTCCTAAATGGCTTGCTTGACTTGACTGATGCTGGTGTGCCTGCCTGGTCTTTCCTTTTACACGCCCAAAACCAAGTATGAGGCGGTGGGAGCACAATAGAGCGGTTGGAGTATAATAACTAAACTTTCCGTGATGGATGCCGCGCTCATTGACTACAATTCGTGTAAGGAACCGCCCAAATTACCTCGACTAAACCGAGTTATCGTCCAATGATCCACCCGGCTTAATCGAGATAACTCCGGTAGTCCCCGGTACGCGTCTCAAGTATTCCCGTGAACAACACGCATACCGTATTTACATCATGGCAACCATCACAAGGATACAGGTGAGAGCAAATTTTAAACTTTAGTTTACAAGTCTTGATCATATTACAAAAATTTCAGAAATTATAACTATACAATGTAAGCACCTAGAATATCCGAGTTTCATTATTTGTAAGAAAATGATTAACCATCCTAGATGTAACCTAAGTCTAGGTGAATATCCTAACATGTTTTTCCTAGGTTGGGAGTTAAATCGCAGCAAAATAAAAAATAAAGATATATGGTGCAACGATGATGTCCTTGCCCATAAGACACCACCCGCACTAGCTTGGAGCAACTTCCACCATACATCCACATTGCCAACCCCGGCGGGATGAATGTGACAATCACCCACAAGAAGGAAACCCGCAAAACAACTTAACGGCAGACCGTAAGTACATTGCGTACTTGCAGGACTTATCCACAATACTATATATTTGGTGGATGCATGAGGCTTGTCAAGTTTTTAACATTTGATAATAAAATGCGAGCATAATTTATCAAGTGAATAAGCAAAAGACATAGCACCTATTTTCTATATCAAGCATCAATACAATTGCATAAATAAAGTGATCAAGTGTTCACGAGCTCAATCTCCCATAAGCCCTTCACGAAACTCTACGTTAAAGTCCAAGTACATGAGCGTGCTCCGTGACTCGGAGCGAGGCTATTGCAATAGATTATAACCCCCAGGGGTGTACAACTTTTCCCACACGAGACGCAAGACCAACGACCATATCCTCGGCCTAGGATAAGTGTTAATTCATGCCCTCGACCTTTCACATACCCGCACCCTACTATGAGCGAACGGCCAAAAGTGTATAGATGTACCGGACACGGCCGATCACACCTCATCCCACCCCGCACCGAATCCGGTCAAGGTACGGTGCGACTTATGCTACTTAGCTTACCGACCCATTATGAGCCCGTGGTTTGTACGGAATAGTGCTCAAGTATCACAACGACAACGATCGGGCCTTAATCGACTCAAGCAAGCCTATACCACTTGGATTCACTCCCAACATGGCCCTAGCACACTTGCTCAAGTCTCGAATCATATTCATAGTGCTCAAATTTTATCCATTCATGACTACTCAAGTATTAATTAAGAAAGCATACTATATCTCGCGAGTGGTGGTGACCTTGCCACCTCTCGACTTCTACCGACAACTAAGCATGACTAAGCAATTATAACGATATTTCTAACATGCATGCTTTCACTAAATAAGTTGAGCTAATTCCAAGAGTTGATATGTCTAATAGGTTCTACACATTGCATATGTCTAGATAGAGCTAAGCCCATGCACAATCATTAGTAAGTAATAGCATTTCACATTTAGAAAATAGAGTGAGATACATAGGTGCCTGCCTGAGATCGGTGCTCCAAGAACGCAACACTCCGGAACGTCATCTATGAGATTAGATGAATGCATGAATTAGAAAGGATGACATGAATGTATGCATATATGATGCAAAGACTTATGATAGATGAAGGATAACATGCTCCAAGGTCATTGTGTAAGCAATCAAAGATTTGGAATTAAGGTGCACAAGTAATTGCATAGGGTAAAAAATGTGCAAACAATTATTCACACAAGTGCACATAACATTCCAAGTCAAATTATAACATGAGAAGGCTATAAACATTAGTTGTCCTATTTTAGTTTCATATGAGGTAACACATAATTAAATTGTTATAACATAAAGCCTTAACCATGAGAGTTATATCATGATCAATGGAAGCTAACAAGTTAGATTCATAATTTTAGAAGCACATATGAAGACATTATACATATACTAATTAATTAGGTTAGAAGATATCTTAAACTGTACCAATCTACACATAGTTAATGCAAACAAGTACTTACATTAGATCCTACACATCATAAGTGAATTAGCAAAATTGGTTCATACTTTTTGGACTAATAGAGAATTAACTATGTGATTAACAAGATAAACACTCACATAATTAATTAGGATAAAATAATTATTTAATTTGGAGTCAAACTCATTTTTAATAGGTTCTTGACATCATTAGAAAACCAACAAAATTTATTTCACATTTTTCTGAGCTATATACAATTTTATATGAATTATACAAGATGGTATACGAGAGATGAATAGTAACCGCGGACCGTCCGTGGTCAACTGACGGACCGTCCGACCCTGGAGGCGAGAAAACAATGTCTCTGGGAGGTTGTTTGTGCAGTTTACGGACCGTCCTTCCCCTAAGGTCGGATTGTCCGCCCCCGGGCCGTGGCTCACCGTCGAGCTCGCCGTCGGCGGCTCCGGCCTCGGGTTTGGGTGGGGTTTGTTTCTATGGGTTCCTGAGAGTGTATAGAGTTGATTCCAAGTGATAGATTTGACATGCATAAGGTATTTTGAGCTCTACGTCATCAATGGTGATGAAACTCAAAAGGGATCCATGGATAGGCTATGGAGTTGCACAAGGGTGAAAGGGAGATGGTGAGGGCGAGGGAAGCTCACCGGTGATGAGTAGAGCATGAGCAATAGGCCGCTTGTTGGTGTAGGGCGGAATTGGAGTAAATCGGGCCGAGTTCATCCATGGTGCTTGGGGAAGAAGATGAAGAAGCTTAGGGATGGCCTTCTCCTTGGTCTCCGGCGAGGAAGAGGTAGATGGGGTAGTGGAGAAGCTCGTCGGTGACGTCCTCCGGTGATCCTCCGACGATCTCCGGCGAGATATGGTGGATTTGATGGAGATGAAGGAGTTCCTTCCTCCATGGCTTGGGTGGAGGAGAAAACAAGAGAGGGAGGGGCTCCCGGAGTGTCTAAGGAGAGGAAGGAGAGGGGGAGGACGCCGGGTGAGGTGGATGGTCGGTGGGACCCAACGGGGGCGCGTGGCGCGGCTTCTCTACGCGCACGACACGCGGCGGCCGCACGCACGGACCGTCCGCGAGGGAGGTACGGACCGTGCGCCCGTTCCGGACGAAACATCTCTCCTTTCTCTAAATCCTAAACTTTATCTTCCAAGCCTCCAAAAATTCCACAAAAATTTGTGTTAATAGAAGAGATCATGGGCAACCCATTTTGCTTGAAATTGGAATCATAGCTATTATAGAATTGAAAAGAAAATTCTTCCTGGAATGATACTTTTGAAATTTCGGGTAAGCCGTTTGACATTAAGATGATCTCTAAAATTTCAGAAACAGATACCTAAATTCATGTTGGAAGAAGTACTAATTAATCAAGTCATCACACAACATAGCTTCTATGGTCAAAATCTAAGTTGCTTCCCAAGGATGCATATTCACTTTATTCAATAAATTAATTAAAAATACAAGGTCATTTAAACAAACCTAAGAATTTTATCTTAGCAAAACCATTATGCTCATGATAAGAGACTAACATTGAAATTACATTTTGGGCTGTTACAAATCTACCCCCCTTAAAAGAATCTCGTCCCGAGATTCAAATAAGAGCAAGAGAAAGGATATGAAAAGATAATAGATTGTTTGATGAGCAACATATACGATAAAAATTTGGTGATATGAACTTGTGGTTAAACACCATGATAGATAAAGAAACTTTGTACTTTGATGATAGAGTGTGAGCACCACTAGATAAGAAGGTATTGACAGGGAGTTGATCCTTAGGGGCTTTATAGATTTTTTTTGGATGGGAAAAGAATAATCATTATACATAGAGTTGGATACTTTTATGGCAACCATTTAAAGTATCAAGAGAAATCATATACGATAATAAAGAGGTATGTTCTTGATCATTTCACAAAGAAGATATTTTCTAGATTGGATAATGAGCACACTTTGAAAGAGAGTAAATTTTTGGGCTTACGGAGAATTATATTGGTCCTTAGGAAGATTGATTTTTAAGAGAGCAAACTATTGGTCTATGTGCATCCATGGTCCCTAGTCTTTATAGGTTTTAACCTAATTTACTCAAATATCTTTGGCTCCATGGTAGCATTGGAATTTTCCCAATTTCTTGCTCATGGTGATTGCTCATTTTAAATTCCATTAGTGCACATGACAAAATGAGAAGTGGTTCTCTTATATATATTGTTTTTGGATGATGTGCAATTTTCTTAGCAATTGATATAAGTGGATTCTCTAATTAATTAAAAAATGCTCATCACTTGGTACATAGGTTGCACACTCATAATGACATACATGATATGGTGCACGTGTTAGACATTTTTTTGATGGTGCACGTATATTTTCTATATGACATTTTTATTAGGGTGAGCAAGAATGAGAGACATAGGCTAGGATGGATGAAATCATGAAATTGAAATTGGTAGCTGCTAGCATCATTAGAAATTCATGAGAGGACTTGGTAGACCTTTGTGATAAGATTATATGTCAAGAATGATAACACTAAATTTATTTGATATTAAGGTAAATCATCGGTAGAATTCTGTAGTAGGTCATGAGCACACACCCAAGCACCAGCGCGCACCTAGCGACACAACCATGTGGCTGCAGCACACAGGGGGCCCTAGGTTCCGTCGCGGCACTATGGGTTAGATGGCATGACCTCACCACAAACAAACCACCAATGGCCACCGAATGACACAAGTTACTAAAGAATATATTATCCCAAGAAGTTGGACAACAAGAGTGATATATATTTAGCAAGTGGAAACTAGTTGATAAGATAGATGTATACTTATTGGTAGCATGAGAAAGCTTAACTAAATTATGAAGAAAACATAGACAACAAGATTGGGGAATTCCATAGATTGGAAAACAAACAACAAACATATCAACAAGCATACTTATGGAAAATATTATCACTAACACACATACATATGCTTGCAACATGAGGATGACTAAATTACGACAATCCTATCTATACGTTGTCCTCACATTCGACATTCACCAACAAAATTCAGCAACTTACTAATCAAATAAAAACAATCCTTTTAATTAAGAAAAAGGCACATGGTTTGACTCGAGGGAAACAACAATGCATATGACCATAATTGGTTAGAAATTTCAGCAAGCATAAGCGACTACTTATTTTCTTATCTTGACTTAGTTGTGACATTACAAAGTTAAAGCATAACTAGAACAACATTTAACATAAAGAAAGTAATTGTACTTGCTGAAATTCTCAAACCAAAACCATCCATATACAACCTACAAGTCGTACCAAGGAATCTATACTTTTTAGATAAACATAGGGCTAACCACATAGCGAACACTCATCCTCACTCATGTCTAGTCATGTTTTTACCTTAAACCTTATTATCCGCAATCTAAAATATATGTGGCTATCTAGATTGGCCATGGTTCATTATCACCTATAGGCCTTCATCCTTAATATTAGGAACTCTAGTCATGGCATCTTGAGATAGCATGTAGAAGAGAGTAGACCAATGTAAGATGAGATAAAAGATGAATTTTCCATCAAGGATCAGGTAAGAAACAAAATTTTTGGAGTAGCATTAAAATGGAGGGGCATTCCCTACGTACCCATACATGGTAGATAAGGAGAGTTAAGAATAAATTAACATATTCAATTGGTTAAGCATGAGGAGAGAATAGCTCTAAGATAGATGAGAATTAAAAGAAATAATACCCTTAGAAGCTAAACACTTTTAAGAGGTATAAGTAGGTCATTAGGTGAAAATTATTTTCTTTTAATTACCCATCTAACTAAGCTAACTAGGGTTCTCTCCATGACCAAGCTCTGATACCAATCTGTAAGGAACCACCCAAATTACCTCGACTAAACCGAGTTATCATCCAATGATCCACCCGGCTTAATCGAGATAACCCCGGTAGTCCCCGTACGCGTCTCAAGTATTCCCGGAACAACACGCATACCGTATTTACATCATGGCAACCATCACAAGGATACACGTGAGAGCAAATTTTAAACTTTAGTTTACAAGTCTTGATCATATTACAAAAATTTCGTAAATTATAACTATACAATGTAAGCACCTAGAATATCCGAGTTTCATTGTTTGTAAGAAAATGATTAACCATCCTAGATGTAACCTAAGTCTAGGTGGATATCCTAACATGTTTTTCCTAGGTTGAGAGTTAAATCGCAGCAAAATAAAAAAAATAAAGATATATGGTGCAACGATGATGTCCTTGCTCATAAGACACCACCTGCACTAGCTTGGAGCAACTTCCACCATACATCCACATTCCCAACCCTGGCGGGATGAATGTGACAATCACCCACAAGAAGGAAACCTGCAAAACAACTTAACGGCAGCACCGTAAGTACATTGCGTACTTGCAGGATTTATCCACAATACTATATATTTGGTGGATGCATGAGGCTTGTCAAGTTTTTAACATTTGATAATAAAATGCGAGCATAATTTATCAAGTGAATAAGCAAAAGACATAGCACCTATTTTCTATATCAAGCATCAATACAATTGCATAAATAAAGTGGTCAAGTGTTCACGAGCTCAATCTCCCATAAGCCCTTCACGAAACTCTACGTTAAAGTCCAAGTACATGAGCGTGCTCCGTGACCCGGAGCGAGGCTATTGCAATAGATTATAACCCCGCAGCGGTGTACAACTTTTCCCACACGAGACGCAAGACCAACGACCATATCCTCGGCCTAGGATAAGTGTTAATTCATGCCCTCGACCTTTCACATACCCGCACCCTACTATGAGCGAACGGCCGGAAGTGTATAGATGTACCGGACACGGCCGATCACACCTCATCCCACCCCGCACCGAATCCGGTCAAGGTACGGTGCGACTTATGCTACTTAGCTTACCGACCCATTATGAGCATGTGGTTTGTACGGAATAGTGCTCAAGTATCACAGCGATAACGACCAGGCCTTAATCGACTCAAGAAAGCCTATGCCACTTGGATTCACTCCCAACATGGCCCTAGCACACTTGCTCAAGTCTCGAATCATATTCATAGGGCTCAAATTTTATCCATTCATGACTACTCAAGTATTAATTAAGAAAGCATACTATAACTCGCGAGTGGTGGTGACCTTGCCACCTCTCGACTTCTACCGACAACTAAGCATGACTAAGCAATTATAACGATATTTCTAACATGCATGCTTTCACTAAATAAGTTGAGCTAATTCCAAGAGTTGATATGTCTAATAGGTTCTACACATTGCATATGTCTAGATAGAGCTAAGCCCATGCGCAATCATTAGTAAGTAATAGCATTTCACATTTAGAAAATAGAGTGAGATACATAGGTGCCTCGCCCGAGATCGGTGCTACAAGAACGCAACACTCCGAACGTCATCTATGAGATTAGATGAATGCATGAATTAGAAAGGATGACATGAATGTATGCATATATGATGCAAAGACTTATGATAGATGAAGGATAACATGCTCCAAGGTCATTGTGTAAGCAATCAAAGATTTGGAATTAAGGTGCACAAGTAATTGCATAGGGTAAAAAATGTGCAAACAATTATTCACACAAGTGCACATAACATTCTAAGTCAAATTATAACATGAGAAGGCTATAAACATTAGTTGTCCTATTTTAGTTTCATATGAGGTATCACATAATTAAATTGTTATAACATAAAGCCTTAACCATGAGAGTTATATCATGATCAATGGAAGCTAACAAGTTAGATTCATAATTTTAGAAGCACATATGAAGACATTATACATATACTAATTAATTAGGTTAGAAGATATCTTAAACTGTACCAATCTACACATAGTTAATGCAAACAAGTACTTACATTAGATCATACACATCATAAGTGAATTAGCAAAATTGGTTCATAATTTTTGGACTAATAGAGAATTAACTATGTGATTAACAAGATAAACACTCACATAATTAATTAGGATAAAATAATTATTTAATTTGGAGTCAAACTCATTTTTAATAGGTTCTTGACATCATTAGAAAACCAACAAAATTTATTTCACATTTTTCTGAGCTATATACAATTTTATATGAATTATACAAGATGGTATACGACGGATGAATAGTAACCGCGGGACCGTCCGTGGTCAACCGACGGACCGTCCGACCCCGGAGGCGAGAAAACAATGTCTCTGGAGGTTGTTTGTGCAGTTTACGGACCGTCCTTCCCCTAAGGTCGGATTGTCCGCCCCCGGGCCGTGGCTCACCGTCGAGCTCGCCGTCGGCGGCTCCGGCCTCGGGTTTGGGTGGGGTTTGTTTCTATGGGTTCCCGAGAGTGTATAAAGTTGATTACAAGTGATAGATTTGACATGCATAAGGTATTTTGAGCTCTACGTCATCAATGGTGATGAAACTCAAAAGGGATCCATGGATAGGCTATGGAGTTGCACAAGGGTGAAAGGGAGATGGTGAGGGCGAGGGAAGCTCACCGGTGATGAGTAGAGCATGAGCAATAGGCCGCTTGTTGGTGTAGGGCGGAATTGGAGTAAATCGGTCCGAGTTCATCCATGGTGCTTGGGGAAGAAGATGAAGAAGCTTAGGGATGGCCTTCTCCTTGGTCTCCGGCGAGGAAGAGGTAGATGGGGTAGTGGAGAAGCTCGTCGGTGACGTGCTCCGGTGATCCTCCGACGATCTCCGGCGAGATATGGTGGATTTGATGGAGATGAAGGAGTTTCTTCCTCCATGGCTTGGGTGGAGGAGAAAACAAGAGAGGGAGGGGCTCCTGGAGTGTCTAAGGAGAGGAAGGAGAGGGGGAGGACGCCGGGGTGAGGTGGAGGGTCGGTGGGACCCAACGGGGGCGCGTGGCGCGGCTTCTCTCGCGCGCACGACACGCAGTGCGCGGCACGCACGGACCGTCCGCGAGGGAGGTACGGACCGTCCGCCCGTTCCGGACGTAAACATCTCTCCTTTCTCTAAATCCTAAACTTTATCTTCCAAGCCTCCAAAAATTCCACAAAAATTTGTGTTAATAGAAGAGATCATGGGCAACCCATTTTGCTTGAAATTGGAATCATAGCTATTATAGAATTGAAAAGAAAATTCTTCCCGGAATGATACTTTTGAAATTTCGGGTAAGCTGTTTGACATTAAGATGATCTCTAAAATTTCAGAAACAGATACCTAAATTCATGTTGGAAGAAGTACTAATTAATCAAGTCATCACACAACATAGGTTTTATGGTCAAAATCTAAGTTACTTCCTAAGGATGCATATTCACTTTATTCAATAAATTAATTAAAAATACAAGGTCATTTAAACAAACCTAAGAATTTTATCTTAGCAAAACCATTATGCTCATGATACAAGACTAACATTGAAATTACATTTTGGGCTGTTACAATTCCCTTTTATAGCAATGTACATTGCACGCTCAAATTAAATCTGATGAGCAGAAGTAGTGTTTCATCAACCGACAAGATTCGGCCATTTAGTATGGTGGTGCAGCAAGTGGGGGCTGTGAAAATAACCATCGGAATGGTAGGAACCAGGAAATAAGCGGTCGCAGGGAGATTTGGTTGACACCATTTCCACTAATATGAAGTTTCATTGTGAGGTTCACTGGTAGAATGTCATGTGCCATGCAGGCCATCGAGAAAATCATGGTCGACTATCCTTGACATCCTCATACGGTGGAGTGTGGTGGCCGCGATCTGAATGAACTCATCAGAACATGGTTCGAGGATAGTCATCAAAGGCTTCACAGCTTTCTGGAACATATCCGGATAAAAGGAAAATGTAACATACTAGCATAGTGCTACCGCAGACATTGGATAAAAAACCCCACAACCAAGAAAGAAATCGTTGTTATTTCTAGATAGTAGCAAATTCTATGTATTTAAATTGAAAATTGCCAAAACAATCTATTTTTTGAAATGGGGGGTATTTATTTCGTATAATTATATATGTGGAAAACTAAGGCATTATATATATATGCTGCCTTACCAAGAGTGCTTCAGTTGGTTATCACATACTAGATCGCAGCCAGAAAACATTGTCGCAGCAGTGAGGGAAGGGAAAAGAAAATTTTGCTCCTGTCGGGATGGTAAGCACTAGGAAATGGTCTGCCACTGGAGCGTTAGATAATCCAAGCTAGGAGTTTGATCTTAGTTACCGATTTAGCTAAAATAAAGGAGCACTCCACTAGCTCTGGTGAACGCGTTGTTGCACAGGCTGTGTGTCTGCATGCAGCAGAGTCCCCTGTTTTCCTTCGGAGTCGTAGGACTCGAGTAGTGGAGGTGAGGGCCTGGTGTGGGATGGTGCTAGGGATGGATTCGGATCAGATACGCACGGATACAAATTCGGATATCACTATTTACCATATTTTATTTCGAATTCGGATACAAATATGAATATTATCGAATACGAATACAAAACGGATATTTCGAATTCGGATTCACATTCGAATACTTACTCGATTTACAACATAGAGCCATAATGAGTATCAATTTCATTTGTCGATCGTTTTATAATTGATCAAATCTTGTTACAAATAGAGAGTAAATTATGATCATTATACACAATAGACATCTTATTGCAAATAACATATTAGTTAGTTAGTTAATTAATTAATATATGACAATAAATATAAAATAAATATTTTTGTAACTATATAAACATCTTTTATAAGTAAAAATAAGTACATAAATACATTTAAATATAATTTATTTATTTGCTAAATAATATAATGCATTTAAAATTACTACTAGACAATTAAAAATTAATTAAAAATATCATTATATAATTTAGTAATATTAGGTTAGCATTATTAGTTAGTTGTCATATATATAATTTTCAATAGTTATTTATTTAAAATGGTGTAAATAATTATTTTACTAGAAATATTAAAATTAACATCATTTGTAATTAGTATTTAGTAATATAAATACATTTTAGATATTTTCTATGGGTACCGTTTTTGATACAAATAATGTCGGATATGTTGGATTTTTGTCGGATATTTCGGATAATGTCGAATTCGAATAATATTGAAAATCGGATTCGAATACATCCATCTGACATCCATATTAAAAATAAATACGAATACGAATATCCATATTAACGTTCTTAGCGGATACGAATACGGATAATTCGGATTTCCAGACATCCGAATCCATCCTTAGATGGTGCGGTCATTACGGGGACAGGAAGTCCGCCGCGTCGTGGCAGTTGTTGGCCACGAGCTTTTACATTGTAATTGGAGGATAAGTTTTCAGAGCAAATCCAAGAGACGAGCTATCTTGTCTTAACTAGTTAAAAAATGGAAAATTTATCTAAAAACTCAATCCAATAGACTAGCTAAACTTGCTATCACTATCCTCCACTAGCTAAACCGAAGACTTCACTAGCCATCTTTGGCTAGGTAGTTCCGCTAGCTATCCCCTCCTACATGAGTATGGCAAGCGGGATCCACTAGTGGTGGAGCATATGAAGAGTTGATTTTAGCTAGTCTGTTGGATTTCATCAACTTTTTCCTACCCATTTCATTTTACATACTAGCCAAATCAGGATTTTAGCTATTGATTTTTAGAGCCTCTTGGAGTTGCCCTTACCTCTTTAACTCGGCTAGCCAAATTTGAAGCTTTAAGCCTTTGTAAAAATAGAAAACTTTATAATTCTATTGAGTAATCTAACAACATCTTTATATTGAATTCTCTATCTGGTGGGCCCCACGTGTTAGAAGCTTATATTCTTCTTTCTTTCTCCTATCCTTTGCTTCCCACGACACCCACCCCCGCACCTCCCCGGCCGCAACCAAGTAGAAGAGGTTTTCGACGGTAGGATCCCGGAGCTGGGAAAGGGAGAAGATGAGGCGGCGGACCCCGGAGCATTAGGGCGCGGCGCAGAGGACGTGCAGGAGATCCGACGCCGCGCCCGGGCAGGAGCTCGTCGCCGCACCCGGCGAACCTCCACCGCCGCGCGGAGGGAGGAGAAGCGTCCGCCCGTCCTTGCCTGGCCGCGTGAGTCCCTATCCGCACAAGCGGCAACACTCCGCCGCCCCTGGCCGCCCGCTCCGATGGGGATTTCTCTGTGGACGGGGCAGCCAGGAGGAGCTCGCCGGCAAAAGCTCGGAGACGACACCTCGCCGGCATCAGCGCGTCGAAGGCCACGGCGGAGCTCGTCTCTCTCCCCCAAGCTCCCCCGATCTCTTCTCCGCCAGAGTCCCCCGAGCTCTTCTCCGCGCAGACGACCCTTGATGGTGGCAGCACCACCAGCGTGACAGCACTTCCTCTCGCCACTGCCATCTCTGTCAATGCGCCGCCGCACGCCCGATTCACCGCGGTTGCCACCGATTTCGCCCGCGCCATAGCCTCCATTGTCGCCTCGGCCACCAATCCGACACCGACGCCGCCGATTCCGTCCTCCGGCGTCGCCTCATCCTGCTTCCTGCTCACGGCGGCGGCGTCTTCTTGCAGGCGCGTGAACAAGAGGGGGTCGCCGGTGGAGGCGCGAGTGCCGAGCGAAGAGTTTGACGAGCCAAGGCCGCTCATGATTGTTGGGGGGATTCGAAAGATCGGAAGGAGTCCCCGAACACTAGAACACTAGAACACTAGCACAACTGAATCCGAAGTGTAATCCGCGAAAGAGGAGACAAAGAATCTCCAAAAGACTGCTCTCGCCTCAAAAGTTGTGAATCCCTTTACACGTGCCCTCGCGTCCCTTTTTATAGGGAGACGAATGGACTTTTACATTCCGAAAATACCCTCGAATCTAAGGAATATTCCTAGTGTGAACATGTACATGAATGTCTTTTACATCTCGTGATTTGCGGGGCTAATTTCATACATTTACAAGCCTGCCACTAGTTTACACGTCGAACCCTGAGGCAACGTCTTTGACTTGGCTTCTTTCTGGTTCCTGAATCTCTTATACATGAAGATCTTCATACATCATAACCTCCGAATTTAGACTTTAGTAGTTCCCAAATTTCGCAGATTCATGATTCCAGAGCTTCGCAGGTTCCTGGTTCCAGAGTTTCGCGGGTTTCAATCACCCTGAAATGGATAGCAAATTCGCACATTTTCACATATTACTTGAAAACCTGAAAAACACTTAGAAACCCGTCAGAGCCCCTTGTGAACGTTCCTCTTTCACGAAATTAAAGTTATCATTCCGATGGTGATCTGCGAATTTATCTCACGAATTTCAGCAAACCTGACATTTCGAGGGTGTAAGGTTTTTCTCGAATTCCCCAACAGTGATCTATGACGAGCGAGGAGGGCGATTTCGCGAGCCGGGATAGCGATGTAGAAGATATTGAGACTGTTGGAAGGATGCTTGAGATTTTTTCCAAGCTTTAGCTAGCAAGTTTCTTTTAAAGAGGCGGTTGGAGTTTCTCTAATAGATGCGATAAAAAAAAAGTTCTTAATAGATGCGGAGAAAACACCGGTTCAGTTACGCTGAAAAAACACTCTGTTTCCTTCCTCTGTTTCGTGTGCATTTCAGGTGCTCGGGGTGTCTACCTCGTTTCCCTTCACCAGCGACGGGCGCCGGTAGCTGAAGGCCAACATAGCGGAAGTGTTGATGCCTTGGTCCTCTGGGCGCGTGTGCGGCTGCGATTTTAGTTCGAGGGGCGGCCATACATGAGGCCTGTGAGAAGCATCCAGTGCATGCCAAAGCATGAAGCATTTACACATATAGCATACAAAAGAATAGTGGATAAATTAAAGGAAAAAATCAATTTTTGACCATCCAGCTTTTGCCTTAATTTAGTTTTGGCCATCGAACTTCAAAACCGGACATCTTTGACCATCTAACTCTTATAAAACCGTTCACAGTTGGCCATCGAGCGATTTTGATGGACAGTTTTAACTTTTTTATTTACAATTTAGTCCTTAAAACTTGAAATGATCATTACTTTTTGCTCGTAGCTCCGATTTAGGTGATTTTTGCGATCACGTGTTCATAACAGTAAGCTTTATCTTTTAGAATGTTTTTATAAAACTTTTATAACTATTCATTATATTGTTTTTCTGTTGTTGTGTAAAAATAATAATATAAGAAATGTAAAACAAACAATTACAAAATAATATGAGCAACATTTTGAACAATAAAGTTCTCATCTTATGAACACATGACCGCAAGAATGACTTAAATTTGAGTTACGACAAAAAATAGTAATCATTTTAAGGTTCAAGGACTATTTTTAATCAATTTATTTACAATTTTGTCCTTAAATCTTAAAATGGTTACTATTTTTTTCTTGTATCTCTAATTTAAGTGATTCTTGTAATCATACATTAATAACGATGAGCTTTATCTTTCAAAATGTGTTCATATTATTCTGTAATTATTTGTTTTATTTTTCTTATATTGTTGTTTTTACACAATAACATAAGGATAATATAACAAATACTGTAAAATAGTATAAAGAACATTTTAGAAGATAAAGCTCATTGCTATGAACACATGACCGCAAGAATCACCTAAACCGTAGCTACAAGCAAAAATTAATGATCATTCTAAGGACTAAATTGTAAATAAAAGATGTTAAAATCACTTATCAAAACCGCCCGATGGTCAATTGTGACGGTTTTGAGAGTTGGATGGTCAAAGATATCCAGTTTTGAAGTTCGATGGTCAAAAACAAACTTAGGCAAAAGTTGGATGGTCAAAAATTGACTTTTTCCTAAATTAAATGATGAGAGAGTTTGGTGCTGCAGAAATTTGGAGGCCCGGAAAATATTCCATCGGAACAGGGGCGTAGCCACGATTTCAAGATATGGGCCCGAAACACCATATAAAAAAAATTTTGTTTCTAATTTTTTCTACTAATTTAAGCTTGTCCTGTTTGTAATGGTGTATGTGCATTTTTTATTCTAATTCTGAATATTTCATTTTAACCAGTTCAGGGGCTTGATTATTTTTTGACCTTAGGATCAACTGAGTGATTTATACCACCTATAGGGTCCATAGCCTCGTCAATTTATTAGCTAACACAATCAGTTAGGAAAAAGTCTACTTAATCCCCCAACTTATAGGGGTTGGAACACATCACCCCCAACCTATGAAAATGGATTTTTTACCCCCCGAACTTTCTAAAACGGGACAAATCACCACCTAAAGCAGTTTTGAAAAATCATAATAAATCATAGAAAAATAATAAAATGGAAAATCCAATTGTGTTGGATTCTAAATGAGTACATCTACACAATGAACATATAATTTGGTATATTTATCACATATTTTTACGCTTATGGAGAAAAGCATAGATCTAAAGTTGTAACAAAAAATATGTACTAAATATTCCATATTGTATGTTTATTGCGTAGAACTACTAATTTGAAGTCCAACACAATTTGATTTTTCATTTTATGATTTTTTTGTGATTTATTATGATTTTTCAAAGCTGCTTCAGGGGTGATTTGTCTCATTTTAGAAAGTTGATGTGTTCCGACCCCATAGGTTGGGGGTGAAGTAGACTTTTTCCCAATCAGTTATAGCTCAAAGATTAATAAAAACCGTACGTACTTTGAGAAAAAAAAAGGGAACAGCTAGCTGCAGGTTTTTTTAATCTAATCTTGAAAAAAATATAACGGAGCACCAGAAGACATTGTTGGCTTGCGCAGCCGCACAGGAGGGGAACCACGGAATGAATATTCAGTCAGTCACGCATGAGCCAAATGGACTAATGCTGGCCGACTGTAATTAGCAAAGTAATTAGGAGCTTATCTATGGATGTTGCGGAAGTATCAGGGGGCGGACCCTGCGCATAGGATTGCATGGTAGGCATTAGAAAGTAGCTTATCCCAACACGTCACTGTTGACCTTAATAATTATTTACACTGGCACCATGTTTCGTCCTCTAGGTCTCCTGCTATAACTAAGAGCAACTCCAAAAGACCCTAAAAAGATGAAATTGGCAAAAACATCTATGCAATAGAATCACCATCTCCCTCGCTTCCCTATGACGCTCGTGATCCCTCCTTCACTAGCCATCTTTGACGAGCCGTGCGCACTTGCCATATCGCGATTCTCGCGTGCACGACCTCTTTCCGCCATATCGTCACACAACCACCATGTAATAAGGAATGACAATTTTTTTGGCTATAGTGCCAACCTTTATTTTGTTTTTTAACTTTGTCACTAAATTTGCTCGGAAGTGAAATTTGATAACGATATCAACCAAGAACATCATAAATCAATGACGATAAAATTTCGGCCACCAAAGTTGTGTCTTCAGTTGGCGTTTTTCTTGTAGTGACAGGTACCTGATGCACAAGAAGGGAATGAACCTAGACGTCAAGCATTTAAGGTAGGCAATAAATTCTTTAAGTTCATAAGCAAACAATTACTTCTGAACAAAGCATTTCTTTTCTCATATTGGTACTACAATAGCAGCCAATGATGGCATCAGGGTGGCGCACCAACGGTGCACAAATTTTCTAGAGTTCATCCCCATCGTACGGGTCGGGCCGTCGGAGTCGTCCTGCTGGGTGAACATTATTCTTGCTCTCCCGCTAAGTGCCTTGGGAATATAGTTCCCTCTTTCCCTTTTGCTTAAGGTCTATGTCTAACCTTTCCTTAAAGCTCAGGGGGCAGCGATTCTCTATTGTGGCTTCTTGATGAATGTACAGAGAAGGGGATAAAGGGTGTTGTTATTGAGCTAATCAAAATGGTGGACATTTCCCTAAAATTTGCGCCTCCTGGCCGCGCCCAGTCTGTCGCAAATATTAGCTTAACACTGTAATGCGTCACATTGATCCTGAGTAACACATTTGTTGTACGGACTGAGATAATTTACCCAGTTACACACAGAAAGCACTCTTTTTCTGGTGGGTGGCCTGATGAAAGTGGCATGCACACCATGGTTCATGGCAAAAGAAGAAATGGTCGTCGTCTTTAGCGTCTATCCTTTGAGTGTTGTGCATGCCATGGTAATAGGACAATGCATCCCTGTTCTTCGGGTCACCTCAGATCTATGCCTAAGATAAGAAATGATTCGGGTCTCATATATGCAGGGCCAACACAGCATCTGGTGTTTTCTTGGAGCACTTGCAAAGTACTACCTACGGTTTCAGTCATCCTGTGCTGGCAAGTCTTAATTTAAAAAGAAGACGCGAAGCAATGTCGGCTCACATTCTCTTCATTGCAAATCCATCGACAACCCAGCTAGCCATATTGTAAGCAATCGGATATATGAGGGGGAGGGGGGTGAATTAGGCAACTTAAAACCTTAACCTATGACTCACTAAATTTTACACAAAAGTAAACTATAACATACTATCTATATGTGCAACTACGGTTGTTCTAGTGTGAAACTCCCATCCCAAAAGAAGGTTTGCAACCTATAGCCAATCCTAGCATGATACTACTCTAGAAAAGTAGAGGCAAACAAAGATTGCAATAGAGTAAATGCGGAAACGTAAAGGGATGAGAGGAAGTAAACTCTTGACACGTGATTTATCCAGTGGTATCGGTAGGCACTAAGCCACCCCTAGTCCACGTTGTTGAAGCACTCACACAAGAGTATTGTTCCCGGCCACCAAGTCTCTCCTAAGAGCACCAACTTGACTTGCCACAAAGGCTAGCCACTTAGGCACTTGTCAAGCTCCCTTGGTTACCTTGATGCCGCTTCCACTAATGAGCTTCTCCACCAAGGAAGGGGGTCTCCACGTCCCCCGCACAAAGTGTCCTCGCCGCTCCACACCAAGCCGGAGGGTCGATGACGATTTCCGGTGAGTCACTTAGGCCCCAAGGCTTCCGACGAACCTTGTACAACTTGATTCACTCAAGAATCACCTCACAAGGTTGGCACAACCTTGCACTCACTCAGCTCTAAGCTAAGGCTAGCACTAAGCACATACACAAAGCATATGCAAGTCTAAGGATGAGCAATTAAGCACTTGGATGGATTGGATATGATCTTCAATGTGCCTTGAACTCCTCTCGCACTTCCACACAATCCAACGCATCCTCAAATGGGTGAGTGGAGGAGGTATAAATAGTCCAAGGAATCAAACTAGCCGTTGGATAACGTCCACTGAAAAAGGTACCGTCGGATGATCCGACGCTATATTTTCCTGGGCGTCGGTTCATCCAGTGCCCCTGCCACGTCACGTAGCCGTTGAGGTTCTCTGACACAACTGCTCTGACGCTATGCACCGACGGTGCGTCGGATCATCCAATGCTGAAGACTCTGCGCTCAAATCGCCTCTGTTAACTTTCACTTGACCGTCGGATAGACCGACGCTTCATCTTGGCCAGGCGTCGGATCATCTGGTGCTGAAGGCTTCGTCTTGGCGCGTCTCTGTATGAATTCAAACTGAGCGTCGGATAGACCGACGGGGTCCCCACTCAGACCGTCGGATCATCCGGTGCTACTGTCTTCCTTGCTCTTACTCGCAACTCATCCGACACTACTAAATAATGGACCGTCGGTTCATCCGACGGTACCTAGGGTTTGACCCCCGTGCACCAACTTGTCCGACGATTGCACCGACGCTTGTATTTTAGGGACCGTCGGTTCATCCGACGGTGTCTTCTTTTTTCCTTTTTCTTGCTCAGTTTTGACCCTTTGTTTTGGCATTTTTGCATTTGGTTTTCTTGCATCCTTAGGACCTAGAAATGTCTACAAAAACATACTCAAACAATATGGTTAGTCCCAATGATCATGTTGTCATGAATCACCAAAATCAAACTCCGAACTAATGGCATATGAGGTCATGTTCGCTACACACATAGGAGCTGAGAGAAGAGAAGAGCAATCTTCAGTAATGGAGGCGGTGGTGAGCGTCGGCAAGTCGGTCCTGAACGGCCTGCTGAGCGGGGCCAAGTCTGCGATCGCCGAGGAAGCCGCACTGACGCAGTCTGTGCAGCGCGATGCGGTCTTCCTCGCCGACGAGCTTGCAGCCATGCAGTCTTACATGAGGGACGCCGACGAGGAGCGCAACCGGCACAAGGTGCCCAGAAGCAGGGTGAAGCAGGTCCGCCTTCTTGCATATGACGTGGAGGACTGCCTCCAGGAGTACTCTGTCCGCCTGGAGAAGCAGTCCTGGTGGCGCCTCGCCCGCACGGTGCTCGACCGGCACCGGATCGCGGAGGAGATGAAGGGGCTGAGGTCCAGGGTGGAGGACATGAGCCACAGGAACCTGCGCTACCGCCTCTTCGAAGACACCAACTACTCCAATGCCGAAATGACCTCCGCTTGGAGGTTTGGCGAGAAGCGCAAGGTGGACCTTTTTCTGGAATCGGAGCAAGTGGATCTCCTCCCGCTGATCCGGGAGAAAGACCAGGAACTTCGAGTGATTGTAGTGTCGGGAGAAAGATGTCCACTGTCAGAAGAGCCAACGATGATCTCAACAGACAAAAGAAGTTCGGATGCTACGCCTGGATCAGGGTCACGCACCCCATCAGCCCATCCGAGTTTCTCCATCGCATCATGAGGCAATTCTACATGAATTATTTCCTTGAAGAAGAAGAAGGCAAGATGAAGACACAGGAAGAAACAACAGTTGGGGCTCAAGTTCTTAAGAAGATGGAGATGATGAAGCAAGATGCTTTGGCTGATGAGTTCAATAAGCATGTCAGCAAGAAAAGTTATCTGATTGTGCTCAATGACCTATCCACCATTGAAGATTGGGACTGGATTAAGACCTATTTCCCAAATAATAAGAAAGGGAGCCGGATCATAGTGTCCACCCAGCAAGCTGAAGTTGCAAGCTTATGTGCCGGTCCAGATAAGCTGGTAGTAGAGCTCAAGCAATCGTCTGCTAGTCAAACTAAATATGCTTTCTGTGAGAAGGTACGTAATATCGAAAGTTATGACATCTACTTACTATTGCTATGTTCAATTTGCATAGGTTAACATACGACTAGTGTTATTGTCATCAATTAGGTTCCTCTAGTCGAAGCCACAACCTTCATGAAAATCAGTGCAAATCATAACAACAAAAGTCATCTAAATTCATCCCAAAAATCACACATATAGATGATATAATGATACACAACCTTATAAAATATCTTGTCTAAATTCAATTTTGTGAAATATAAAAATAATAAATTTCTTTCCATATGATTTGTTAGAAACTAGGTGATACCTCACGCGTTGCCGCGGGAACTTTTAGACAAAATTTAAGGTGAAATATGAAAGTAGAAACACCAAAACAATTACATCATATCACGATATTCATCTATAAACAATAATATATATGAAAGTATGTTAATTTTGTTGAGACAGAACCATTTTTAAATGATTGATCCTGCATGTGTTTTAACTGCGAGAATTATGGCGTGCTACTCGCAAATACAACATACTATTCGTCACAGAAAATCGACAAAGGCATACTATATGGTTTGGTGGATGTTGACATCGCTTATAGTGAATAGTGATATGACGTGTAGTGAGTTATGACATGGTGCGTTGAGAGGCAAGAGAAATCGTTAGTGGGTACTAATTATATAGTTTATATAAATTTGTTAGTTTTATATCTCGCAAACGAAATTGAGTTTGGACAAGATATTTTACAAGGTCCCGTATCATCCACTATAGGAAACACTGAAGATGTCGAGTGCAAAAATATATGCCGAATTTTTTCCATCGTGCACTCGGCAAAGGCACTCGTTGTCGAGTGTCGCAAGGAAAACACTCGGTCTAGAAAACACTCAGTAAAGAGGGGGCTTTGCGGATTATTTTTGTGACACTCAACAAATAGTTCTTTGCCGAGTGTTTTTCTTCCCAACACTCCGCAAATAACTTACTTTGCCTAGTGTTTGCACTGATACTCGGAAAATAAATAAGTGTTTTTTTCTTTTCTACACCTCAAATTTTTTTCTACAGCCTACATATAACATGGGGTACTCCATGTTAATGTTTGACAATTTTTTACCATTATTTCCTATACTTAATTAATTAATTGCATTTCAAGCAATTTTTGAATCAAGTGAAATTTGAACTACAAGTCATTTAAATAATTAAAAATGAGTAAACAAATAATATTCATGTTGTTTGGCTTACTTTTAGGCCTTACCAGTGAAATGACAAAAACATTTGAACATTTTGTTAAGGAAACACGATCACGAACGTGTGGCTTAATGGTTTTCAAATTCTAAAAAAATCAAATGAAGTCTAAAAATCATGATATTTATAATGGTGTGATGGTATCTTAAATGGATGTTGTGCTAAAAAATTGGGAAGATTTAGGAAATTTTGTCAGGTATGATGTTTACAAACCGAAACATCTAAGAAGAAGATCTCAAGTGTTGAGAAGGATTTAATAAAATTTGAGGTCAAGGTGATGGTACAATTGTTATTTGATTACAAACTTTTTGTAGGACAATAAACAACATAGATTGCTTCATGTGAAATTTTGATATTTGTTTTGAAATCATTTGATAATTTTAATACATTAAGTGTCATTATAGGATTTTAAATTATATACATTGAACTATAAGTACATAATATTATTGAATTATATGAGTAGAAAAACCAAGTACATATTATCGAGTGAATGTGATAAGGTATTGCTGAATTAGTAAATATTAATTTAAACTCATGTTGTGGAAAAGATGGAGAAGAATAAGAAAATTGAAAAGGGAAAAATTGGGGCTTCGCCGCGTGTCCCTAATCCGACACTCGATAAATATTATAGCCGTCGGATGTTAGATCTGGGACACTCGGCGAAGCTAATGTGTCCATGTCACCAATCGTTTCCATTCAAATCGTGCATTGCCATTGGTCAAAATACTTCACTTGGATCTCCTGTCTCTCTCACCTCCCACCCCCATCCCCGTGACCCATCGGATAAGGTCAGCACGCCTCCCTCCCTCACGCACTCTCTCTCCATCCGCCGGCCAAGGCGGTGCAGAGCGGTGTTGTGATAACCCGCCCAGGAAAATACCGTACTATCACCTAAGACCGATCCACTTTGGCCATTAAGCAATAGTAAAGTATCATCCTATCGTTAGTTGCGGGTTAACGCCCGATAAATCACTTGGAATTCAAACGGAGGATCGACATATGCATTAAAACTCACGCGAAGGCGAGTCCGGAGTACAACACGAGTTAACGGAATTTATTACAAACCATTGTTCATGACATGGAGTAAAGGTTTAGAGTTTGAAAATAACGGAAATAAAATAAACTAGCGCAACGGTAGACATCACGGGAGGCCATCCGTGATGTCATCACTTATCTTCACCCTTCTGGTCAACAACACCTGCATCAACAATTTTAAAGCAAGGCTGAGTATACTAATACTCAGCAAGACTTAACCGTCGGGTGATAGCTACATCACCAAACTATAGACATGAAAGGCATTTGGCCGGTGGAGTTTCTTTTGCTGAACAACTACTAAGACTAGGTCCTTACTTTCAATATTTTAGCACAAGTTCTAGTTGATTACCATTTCTAAATGTGCCATATAGTTCAATCAAGAATTGGACAAGCAATTAATGCATCCAACAATATTCCTCGAGTTCCATCATTATGGGATATCATGGCCAGTTGATTAAGCAGTCTCGGATAACGTTGAGAGGCCGACAATCGATTGATTTAAACCTTGCAAGGTGGATCTAAACACACGGAAGAATGCATACCCCCGGGGTATACACCGACCGGGCGGTTCCCGTCGATCTTCGGCTCGGGAGCGGAACCTACATTCCTTGGTACAAGGTTTCTTGGATCGCTCCCACACGAACGTCCGGACTCACGCGGGTACCACATGCTTGTTGCAAGCGGGGGGACACAAGTGCCCCAGGTTTAGTAGGGAAAGGTTCCCTTACCGCGTCAATCGGGTACTAGGCTTACCGGTCCCATACCCGCATATGTTTAGTACGTTCAAAAGCTTAGCCCACGAAAGCCACCGGACCGGAGCCCAAATCCCATGCTCTTACCACATGAGCAATCCATTTATAAAGATCTTATGATTCCAACATAAGAACCTATTCTCGCGAGTGACAAACATCACTCAACTTCTAGCAGATCCTATAGCATAACGGCTATCGACCTAGCATACTAGTGATAGAGCATAGGTACCTAGGGATCATGCATCTAGGGTTTCAAATCAACTCCCGAAACGTAAATGAACAATCGTAGCAAACATAATTGCATAATTTTAAAAGATGGGGTTAATGATCCGGGCTTGCCTTCGATGGAAAGGTTGGCCTTGGGCCCTTCTGGACTTGGTCCAGGTCTTGCTCTACAACGACGTGGTGCACGTCTCCGTCAGCCTCCTCTGTCTCCTCCGTCCGCACACGCGTACAGCTACCGTTCGGGAGATCTACACGAGGATGCAAATGCAAGATTTAATTGACAATTTCAATTTAATTAATCACAAAGAATAAAGGACAACCACAAGGTGCATTAGTTGGACACATTCACCTAGATAAAAATACATTTAGCATACTCTTCCAAAAAGGAACAATATGCAATTCTTTATTAAAAATTCTTTTTGACGGTAAGGATCGTGTACATATATATGTAAATAATTTAATTTAAATTCACAAACAGTAGTGGGTAGGTGCAATTATCTTTTTAAATCGATTTACAACCACACACAAGTTAGCAAGGGTGGTTTGGTGATTTTTCCCATTTAATGACTATTAAGCCCTTAATTACTTCCAATGCTTTAATTCATGAAATTAATTAATAAAATTCAGTGGAAGGGTGTATTAACCACTAAACACCTATAACAAGCCACTGGACACACATGCGCGCTTTGGATAGGTAGAAATTAATTATTTTTGAAAATAACAAAAGCTAGCTAGATGGACAAGGTAAATGCACACAAAAATAATTACTCAACAAACTGATCCAAACTTTCTCACACATGTTATATGGCTCAAAACTAGCTTAGTGGTGCAGCACATATACCTAGGAAACTTGAGTTATGAATTTTTGAAGAAAATCAAGCATAATTCAAGAATAATTATTTATGGTATTCCTAAAATTGTGATTAATTCACCAGAGGTGTGCCTTGATATTACAAAACAGTGTGCACAAGTTGAGCTCAAAACCATAAATATATTTAGCAAGAACAATCATTTATGCAGATCCGGCAGAAATGGAAAAACATTTTTATAAAATGATTTACACTATAACTTTGTGCAACTTTTGGCATAGGAGCTAGATATGACCTAACACACAACATATCCAAAAATTAGCTACAGAGGATTTATGGTTTTTGAGATATTGCAGATCTAGGTTTTGCACATTTTTATTTTTCATGCAAAAACTAACAGGAATTAGCTCGGCCAGAATAACAAACGTTGTGGGATATTTCACCACGAATCCAACAAAATTGGTGTTGCATTTTTCTGATTTTTCTATGCTTTTCTACAAAATTTACAAGAAACAGCCAAAGGGTTTTACTATTTGAGTTAACCTTTTGCAGTTAGGCCCCTGAGAAGTTTTTCTTCTTTGCAATGTAGTCCCCGGGGCGCGGTGGCCGGCGCGGGCTGGCCAAATTCCGGCGGCTCGCCGGTGCTCGCGGCCGGGGAAGGACGGGGGAAGGTCTAGGGGTGCCCTAGGCTTCGATTTGAGGGGTTGGACGGGGGTGGAGTGGCTCCGGCGGTGGGTGCACCGGTGGTGCCGCAAGCACCGGCCGCCGCGGCCGCCCGGCGCGGTGAGCCCCCGGCCGGAAGGGCACCGGGCGGCGGGGGCGCTTCCGGAGGGCTAGCGAAGGGGTGCGCCCGTGCCACGAAGGGGTCGGTGACCCTTATAGGCGGCCGACCCGCCTCTCGCTCCCCTCCCCGCGCCGACGGTGCACGGCGGGTGCGGCGTCCCGGCATGCCGTGCCGCGGCGCGGCTCCCGCCCACTCGGGGCGCGAGCCCTCGAGGCACGGGGCCTCGGGGGCGCGCGGCCTCGGGCGCGGGGCCCCGTACGGCGCGGGCAAGCGCGGGCGCGACGCGGCCGGGCCCGGCGCGGCCCGGCGCGGCGCGGCGGCGCGCGGCGGGCGCGCGCGCGCTCCGAACGCGGCGTGACGTCGCGGCGCGACACACGGCACGGCACGGACTAGCCGACTTGAACGCAGTTTATCTCGAAATTTTGCAACTAAAGTGCACTGAGCAATGAATAGGAAAGTTGTAGATCTCACTACCCCCTACAACTTTCATAAAGGTCGTCTAGTGTTTTTCTATGGATTTTGCAGGAACGTCGTGCCAACTTCGAATGCCGGCTTGTTCTGGGAAACAGGAGGTACTGTCAGTCGATCGAGTTTTTCACCAATTTCCACCCAAAATTTGAAATGCCAATCTACATGAAAGTTGTGTCCCTCAACAAGATGGACAACTTTCATAAAGGTAGATTTTGAAGTGTTTAGGTGAAATTTGGAGAACGCGGCAAAAGTTCCGGACGACATTCGCCGACATCAACGGTTAAGCGGGGTTTGACCGTGTCTTTGACCACGGAGTTGACCACGGATGTGTGTAGGCTTGGTCAAGGGTTCAATAGGGTTCAATGACGAGGTTTTCGGGGTGATGACCCGGGTAGACCTAGGTTTGACCAGGGTCGGCGAGGTTTGACTCGGCTGATTTGGTCATTAGCGTTAATGACGTTAATTAGAAATCCGGGGCGTCACAGGTGTGACCGGCTGGCCTAGGCGGCGGCGCGACTCCAAGCGTGGCGGTAGGGGGATATTTGGCCTCCACCACCCCCGAAGCTCGTGTTTCCTCCCGAGACTGGCCTCCCAAGCGGTGGCCAGCTCTCCTCCCTTCGACGGTGGTGCGGTGGTGAGATACGGCATGACGAAGCCGCCCCCTCCCCTCCTCTGGTGAAGGAGGCTGCCAACCCCGCTGCTCTAGAGTAGGAGGCCACCGCTGCAGCTCCGACGTGTTGTGGCACCCATGGGACGCATGGCACAACCACCCACGGGAGGCGCAGCATGACCAGCATAGGCAGAGCGAGCACTTGCGGTGCTGGCGTCGCGGCACCCAAGTGAGGCGCGGCCAGCAGCAGCGGCGACACGTAGTGCAGTTGGGACAAAGGGAGCAACACGGCCACAACACCCGTGGTGGCGCGGCCTCCTGGTGATCGGCACCAGCGAGTCAGCAACGGCTTGCCCTGACGGGCACTAGGTGGCGGGGCAAAAAAAATGTTATTGTTCAGAAAATGATAGCCGAGTGCTGAAGCACTAACGCTCAGAGAAAGTTTATAAAGCTTATAAAGGACACTCCGGGAAGCTTCGCCGAATTCCTGATGTCTGACACCCGGCCTCTTCCTCTTCACCAAGTCTTTGGTTCCTGTGTGCTTGTCGTCGAGTGCAACACTCAGCGAATACAACGCCGAGTGTTTTATGCGCTTTGCCGAGTACCCCAAGCACTCAACAACTTTGGGGTTTCTTGTAGTGATTATATCATCTACATGTGTGATTTTTTTACTGAATTTAGACGATTTTTTTTTGTTGTGGGTTGCATGGATTTCCACAAAGGTTGTTGTTGCCAACCGATATGCTCCATTAATTAGACACTTCACATGTAGATACATTTTATGTTGTGCCAAGAGGGTTATAGAGTCATTTTCCAATATGTCATAAAGGTACACCTACAACAGACGTCATTATAAGTGTCCCTATATTTATTCAAACACGTTGTAGTGGCACTCCCTCTCCCACAAAGACCATTTGTTTAGAAAATTTAAGACATATAAGTAGTTGTGACACATGACCTTATTACTCATGCATTAGAACTTGAAAAGAGACATCAAATAAACATTTCATTGGCTTCATACGTTTCTCAATGCAATATTTCCTTGGTACTTGGTTTTAGTTTAATGAGAAAAGCATTTAATACGAGCTAAAACAACACTCTTTGTGGGACAAATTTTGAACGCTATATGAACAACCTTTGCGGGACGGAGAGAGTACAATATTATGTCTCTATCTTCTGCACATTACTTCAAATATATTGTAAAGATATGGTAACTTTGTAGTGATGGGTCTTGGAACCGTAAGGAATCGGTGCTTGTGGACTAAGAGGCGAGGGGGTGAATTAGTCAAACTTCAAATCTACACCCTCTGTCCCAGAAAGAGTGTCACTAGAAAACCGTGTTTGTCTCACAAACACGCTTCCCGGACGACACTCTTTTTGGGACGGAGTAATAAACTCCTATGGCATCAACAATTTGTTCAAAACATAAATTAGAACATACTATTTATATGTGCAACTAAGACTTGTTTTAGTGTGAAACCCTCATCCTAAAGAGTTTTGCAAACTATAGCCATTCCTAACAGGATACTGTTGTAGTACGAAAATAGAGGCACAAAAACGATTGCAAGTATGAAATGTAGAAACATAAAGAGGGATGAGAGGGAGCAAAACTCTTGACACATGATTTATCTCGTGGTATCGGTAGACATACTAATAAGCCACCCCTAGTCCACGTTGTTAAAGCACTCCACACAAGAGTATTGCTTCCCGGTCATCAAGTCTCTCCCAAGGCGCAAGTTGACTTGCCACTTAGGCTCAGCCACAATGGCACTCGCTATGCCCTTGGTCACCTTGATAACATCTCCACTAAAGAGCTTCACCACCAAGGGAGAGGGTCTCCACATCCCCTGCACACATTGTTAACATTGCTCCACACCAAGCTGGAGGGTCCAAGACTTGCTGGAGAGCCACAAAAGCCACAAGGCTCTGGCACACCATGTACACCTTGATCCACTCAAGAACCATCTCACAAGGTTGGCACACCTTGCATACACTAAGCTCTAAGCCTATGCTTGCACTAAACACTACCTATAAGCATGTGCAAAGCCTTCGGATGAACACTTAAGCACCATGATCGCATGGATGTGATCTCAATGTCTCTTTTAGTCCTTTGGAATTCAGCACTCTCCAGCACCTCAAATGGTCGGGTAGAAGGGGTATAAATAGCCCAAGGCATCAAACTAGTCGTTGGCTACAAGCTGAAGAAACTAGTACCATTGGATGAATCGTTGGTAGTATTTCTGGGCCATCGGTTCGGTGCCCCTCCACATCGCTTGGCTGTTGCAACCTTGTTGACTAAATTGATCTGACACTTACACTGACGCCTTCTTTGCTAGCCATCAGTTCATTGGTGCCACCTTCTTCGTGAACTAGCATTTGGGTAGGCTGACAAAATTGGCCTGATGTTCAACCGCTTACACCGACGCCTTGCTTGTCACATCGTTGGTTGATCTGGTGGTCCGCTGCTCCTCTGCTGGACAATGTAAAAGTTACTCCGACTCTTGCACTGCTGCCTCTCTAGCGGAACCGTCAGTTGATCCAACAGTGTCAATTCATCTTATAGAGCACATTGAAATTAGCTAGGCGCAACTAGAATGAGGGCCAGCAGATGATCTGACGGTAACCTTTTTTCTCTCTCTGAACTTCCCGCCATTTAGACACCCAAAATATACACCATCTCTGGTTTTATCTACGACTTTTTTGATTTGCATTGTGGTTGCATCCATGGGATCTAGAATCTCTACAAAGACATGCTCACAATGTGGTTAGTCCCATTGATCGTGTTGTCATGAATCACTAAAATCACACTCGAACAAATGGTTTTGATGGCCATGTCGCTACAAGAACTCAAAAACTCATACTGAGGTGATTAATACTCTACGTAATAGCCAACTCGACCTCACACAAATTGTTGCCTGTTTCCTTAGTATATTCTTATATAAGTCTGTCGTAATAATCTAAATAGTGTCTCAAGATATTACAGTGAATATCTCAAATATTAAGATATTCTAAGTATGTCTTAATAATCTATAACTTTACGGGGTAAGGTCAATTTTTAAGTGTCTCAAATATTTCTTTAATATTATATACTTGCATTTTACAAAAATAACTTGAGAAAATGTCTGTACGATTGAAAATGCCTCAAGCAATGCATATGACACTTTTTAAAGTGCCACAAAAATTTTCTTCATAATCCTTTAAGACATTCATAAGGACAAATCGTAAAATATCTATATAAAAGTGTCTTCACCTGAGGTTTATGTTGTAGTGATGCTCTATTAGTTCCCCAATAGCATAATGTTCAGTTATTAAGTTTTTTCCCATATGAATTATATGAGTAAATTAGCCATGAAAAAAGTATTATCTTAGTACGTACGTATTATGCCAACAAAAGAAGCCTCCATGCTCGCTCTCATGCCTAGAAATTTCCATGTTAATTGGAGAAAAAGAAAAAAGAAAAATTACCCAAAGTACCCTTATACCTATTTACGATGAAATATTTTTTCAAGAAACTATGTACTCGATGATATCACACAGCAAATACTTTTTTCGAGAAAAGAAGAGAATCGTCCAAATGAGGGCATTATTACTAAAAAAACGTGTCATTGGAATCAAAAGGAACCTGACCATTGTTTGTTTGTGCTTAGGGTACAACGGAGCCTGGGGCTAGCTCAAATGCAGCCGCTGCTGGTAGTATTAGGGCGTCTCCAATCGTATGAGGTAGCACTTGCGCTAAGCTCATGAATTTAAACGAGAAAAGAGTGCAACAACTAGCTTTGAATATTGTGCGGTGAGAGAACAGTGTATTGAGAATTGAGCGAGCCTATCTCTTCTCTCCTAGTTAGTCTCTTGTCTTTTGCAATGTTTCATGATTAAAAAATTAGTTTCACTAGCTCTAAGCTAGATTGTTGGAGACGCCCTTAGCCCTCCAGAAGGAAGTGGGAGCAGACCCAATAATCTCATAGAGACGACGATGGATGTGGATGCTCTAAAGGAATCTCACCTCATCGGACGACAAGAACTAATCTCAGAAGTAATCAACCTACTTTGTCATAAGCAAAGCCCAGATCAACGTGAGGTGACCTCTATATGCGGAAAGAGTGGTCTCGGGAAAACCATTCTTGTCAAACATATCTACCAACATTACAAACTTGATGGCATATTTGACAAGCGTGCTTATGTCACCATCAAGCGCCCTTTTGATCGTAGGGAGCTTATCAGTAGCTTAATTAGCTACGCAACTGCTTGATGGTAATAAGGTGGATCAGATCGAGGCGGGTGCAAAAACAAAACTAGGGGATCTGCGGTGGTCAGAAAAAATTTTGAGCGACAAGAAATACTTGATTGTTCTTGATGATTTATCATCCACCACAGAATGGGATGCCGTAAGTAAGTATTTCCCTAAAACAAATCAAGCAAGTCGGATAATGTAGCGATCTAGGCTCTTTCGCACCTTTGGTAAGAGTGTGTTTCGGTGATAAATGACAACCACATGCTTGTGACTAACCTTTGTTTTGAAGCGGGTTTCTAATCGGGTTATTGTCACGAGTATTGAATGGAATGAGACCCCTCAATTTGATTTTATGGGCTCAATTTGGTTGAAGACTACAAGGCTAAGGACTTTGTTAGTTCCGAGTGTCACAAAGGAGTTGAAGGACACTTGGATTGCTAGCTTGTAGTTCCGACCGTACTATTAAGAGGGGCTCGTACGCTAGTAGCTTGACAATGCACTCAAAAGCCATAAATTATGCACACTCAAGTTCCTTGGATCCTATCTAGCTCAGAGAGTTCATGGAAGCAAGGTTGAAGCAAAAGAATCGACGGAAAACTCAAAGGCGCCGAATTGGATGAGTTGAAATCAATTTCATAGCGTCGGATGATCCGACGCCCTTTATTTAACACGCGTCGGATGAGTTCTGCAGCCCACCGGTTCAAAATGGACCGTCGGATGAACCGACGATACGGGCATCGGTTCATCCGACGCCTTAGGGTTTGGCTACGGTTCCGGTCAAGGGTACGTGCTCAAGCATCGGACGATCCGACGCCTTGACCATCGGTTCATCCGACGGTTGTATTTAAATTTAATAGAGACGCGCCAAGACTTCGCCGGCACCGGATGAACCGACGCTTGGATGGTATACACAGCGGTTCATCCGACGGTGTGTTTCAAATCATACAGTACCGCCCCGAGTGTGGTGCTTTCAGCACCGGATGATCCGACGGGGCGTCGGTGTATAGCGTCGGTGCATTGTCTGGGTTTCTTGGTTCAACGGCTATATTGGGCGCTGTGAGTGACCGGATGATCCGACGCTAAGCAGGGGGCACCATCGGTTCATCCGACGGTACAACTTTTTCAGGGACTTTTCCAACGGCCGGCCTCCTTTGCTAGGCCTATAAATAAGCCCCCTGCCTCTCTAGAGCCGCCTTTTCCACTCGGGAGATCTATTGCGGCCTAGGAGAGAAGGAGAGTGTGTTCTTGCCTATTGGGATTTCTCTTCCTCTTCATTGAGGTGTTCTTTCTTAGTGAGCAAGAGTTTCAATGTGCATCCATGGTTTAGCCGAGTGCTCGGGTCAAGTGAAGGTGTGTGGGCTTGTTACTCTTGGAGTTTGACGGCTCCTAGATGGCCTAGGTGAATTGGGGGGTTCTTGGTGAGCTCTTGGAGATTGTGGGAGCCTCAAGACAAGCTTGGTGTACACGGTTCGAGACCCACCATTCCGGAGATGGAGAACGGGTACTCTTAGTGAGCACTTGTGTCTTTGTGACTCAAGGGGGAGTGATACTCTAAGTGAGTGCTCCAACGTGGATTAGGGGGAAGCGTCAACTTCTCGATACCACGGGAAAAAATCCGGTCGCCTCTTGTCCATCTTATTTACTTCTAGCACTTACTTTCAGCATTTCAATTCCGCTCTCAAATTTCTTTGTCTTTGTTATAGCTTGTTTTGCTTGTGTGCTTCATATCTTGCCTAGGTTGTCACATTGCCTCCTAGTGTGATATTTGCTAAGGAAACTTGTGTTAGTGTGCTCTAGAAGTAGGGAAGAACCTTTTTAGTATGGGCAACACTAGTTGATAGGTTAAGGTTTTCGTTTTTCTTAGAGCTTGCAAAACATGTCCCATATTCGACCTCCCCTTCTATGTGACTAGATCCTACAAGTGGTATCGAGCTAGGCTCCCTTTTGCTTGGCGTAACCGCCTAGGGAGATGGGGAAGGGAAGCGGTAATGGCCCCCCCAAGGTTGGTGGGGAAGCGCTTCACCTTTCGGGCGCATAGAATGGCTAGCTATCTTCAAGCTCAACATCATGATGCGTGGTGCACTGCCATGTATCCGTTGCCTTCGGTTCCCACCGATAGTGAGGCTAAGTGGAATGCACGTGCTAGGAATCACATCTTTGAGGCGCTAGATGAGGAGTTGTTTGATCGGCTCTTGTAACACCCTAAAATTCCATCACCAAATTAATGTAAGCAACAAGGTGTTTTATATTTTATTTTCTAAGGATTAAATAAATTATCAAATAAATTCAGCCTTTTAAAATATTTAAATATCATTTTAATAATTTAGAAGCAATAAGTGCTTGTGCATCATGATTTGAATGCATGGTTTTATTATTTGTATGTGTGAAGTTTTAAAAGGTTTTGAAATGTTTTGAAAACTTTGGAGAAGGCTTGGAGTGTTTAAATTTTGAAAAGAGTTTAAATCTTGAAAATTTTTGAAGGAGTTTAAATTTTAAAAGTTTGAAAATGATTTGAAAAGGGTTAAAAAAAACAAAACAAAACCAAACCTATCTAACCCCAAACCCAACCCGCGGCCCACCTCCCTTCCTCTCTCTCGCGGCCCAACAGCCCAACCCGCCTCTCCTCCGCCGGCCCAGTTTCCTCTCCCCCTCCTCTCTCTCCCACTCGCTGCCAGCCGGGGCCCGCATGTCAGCACCTCCTCCCACCTCCAGCGCCTCCTCTGCCCGCATCCAGCGCCGCCGGCCGTTGCCCCGCGTCTCCCGCACCTCCCCTCCTTCAATCGCCACCATCAAGGTGCAATTAAGCCTTGGTGCTTCACTTCCCCTCTATTACTCCTTCGGTTACTCCTTCCCCATCACGCCGCCCCCTTGAATTCGAATTGAAGTCGCCGGCGCCGTGGCCATCTTTGGCAACCTCCGCCTCGGCCGCCGCTTTCCCCTCCCTTTCTCTTTCTATAAAACCCGAGCTCGAGCCCTCGCGCCTCCTTTTACCGCATCCGCTTGAGCCCCGCACCCCCCCACCTTCGCGCGCGGCGCCGCCTTGATTTCTTCCGCCGACACCATTGCCGGCGGTGAGCAACCCGCCATCGAGGGTACCCCTAATCCTCTATCTCATCTTCTCCTTCGCGTGCGAAGCTCATCCAATCTTTAACTTGTGTCCCGGGACCGCCTCCCCTCTCGCCTGCGGACCGAGCCGCGGACGGAGCGCCGCCGCCGTCTTCAAGCTCCGCCACCGCGTCGATCTCCCTCTCCGCGTCGCCTCGTGGATGCCATCGTCTTCGCCCGAGGCTTGTCCGCGTGGTGAGAACCCCGCCCCTTCCCTTGATTTCTTGCGCACCGAGCCGCAGCACCGGCGCTCGCACGCCGGCGAGGTACGCGCGCGCCCCCTCGCGGTGCGAGCCGCCGTGGCCGCCGCAGCCGCCTCCCCGAGTCCCTACTTAAGTTTGCCTCGTCTCCCGCTCCGCGTAGAACATGTCCGCGTCCCAATCCGTGGCCTCTAGCCCAAAATCGAGCGAACGCCGGCGAGACACCGGCGAGCCGCCGCCGTGCGCCGTCGTCCCGCGTCGACGCCACCGCCCCCGCCACCGCGCGTCGCGTGCACGCCACCCTAGCCGCCCGATCGCCACGGACGTCCCCCGATTAGATTGGGGTTACCCCCTTGGCTTCGGTCCACGGTAGACCGGGTGGACCGAGTCCACCGCTCGCTCCACGATCGCTCCCTACCGTCCGATCCAAATCTAGCGGCTCGGATCCACCCGCCCACGGGTCAACGGACCCCATACCGGTCAGCAGCCGTAGTTTTTACAAAAAGAACCCTGCCCTTTCTAATATTACATAAATGCCCTTCCACCTATAGAAATCCTTTCAGTTAGGTCCTGTTTTCAACGTTTAAGCCCCTGTCCTTTTTAGTCCTTCCCATCAGAGGTCCATTCTTGATCTTTTACACTATAAACCTTTGGTTTATATGCATAATTATGTTTTAGCCCCCGGATTCTTGCGGATAAGCCCCCGGAAGCCCCGTTTCTTCGCGTAAAAGCCCCCGAAACTTGTTTTAGCCATATCTTTTCCGTCCTAGCTCCGTTTTAAGCGTTCTTGGTGTCCACGCGACCGTCTTTTCAAGCCCGTCGGTTTTATAACCTTGTTTTGGCCGTATCTTGTGCGTTTTAACTCCGTTTCCACCGTTTCAAGTTGCGTTAGTCTCATATCAACTAAAACTACGTGATAAGACCAATGTTGTACATGTTCTTTGTTTTATAATTTATTTAAATGTTAAATATGATTAAATCTTATTATGCATATTTTTTCTAATTAAAACCTAGCTAGAGTTCAACACATGTTTTCATAAGAAAGTTAATATGCTTAAAACTAGTTAAATATTTCTTATAATTAAAAGCTAATTAGATGTGTACCTCGGTTTTTTATAATCAAACTTAATTTGAGTAATGTTTATGCAATTTGCTTCCTATATAAAATCAATATAGGTTTATCTCGAGTTTTCTTAATTAATTTGTTAATTTGATTAATATGAATACAAATGTGTTTTTAAGTTGTAATTTGGTTAGAATAACTCGAAATATAAAGATAAGCGCCTAGATGCTTTTACATGCTTCTTTTGAATTAAAATGTTTAATTTGTATAAGTTAAACTTGAATATTTATAAATAAAATTGAACTAGGTTCACATCGTCTTTTAAATACAAATATAACTTGCTTAATTATAAATATGGTATTTCTCTCGAAATAACCTATACACATGATTTTACTTAATTAAAATATACCAACGACATAGCTAGCTTTTGTTTGGGATCATCCAAAGCTCTCGATAGTTCCTAGTGCTTTTGTGTTCGTTTTCCTAGAGCCAACCCTTGTTCTCTCTTGGTGAATCAACTATGTTCTTACACCTAATCTTTGCTAGCCACCTTTCTTTAAAGCTACCTTGTTATCTGTTTCTTCCGTCGGATCGCCTTTACCTTTGCTTGGTGTATTGTTTTGTTTATTGTATGTTTTCTTGTGTGCTCGTAGACATCGTGCCGCTTTCAAGTGAGCAACCAGTTGGAGTAGATCAAGAGCAAGTGTTTGAAGAAGAAGAACCCCAGTGTTTAAGCAAGGAAGGCAAGTGGACTTCTCCCCCTGCATATTCTATTTTTGTCCCACACAACTTGCATGATAACTAAGTTTACTTTTAAATGTTGCTATGCATAAACTTGATGGGAAACTACCTTTTTAAGGACATGATTAGACTTTTACCCTCATTACCTTGGACAACCCCTTTTAAATAAATGTTTTGGGTAGAAATGCTTAGTTGCTATAACTTGGGATGGTTAAAATGAATCCTATGCAATATGATGAATGTTGATCCCGATAACTTGGATGATATACATGTATGTGTGTGCTTATGGTTAATAACAAGATCATATGGTTTAATCGGAACATGGAGAACCACCCAGGATAACAGTACAACCACAGTCCACATGGCTCGGCTTAGCCGATTAATTAGGGGAGTGGGTTAGCTGATAGCTCTTTTTCAAGAGGGGCACGGGGGCCGGAGTTGAAGGGGTATAGCCCGGTTCTTTTGGGGTAGCGACCTTGGCTAAGGTGCCGACCATTAGGGAGGGTTATGGTCCGCTCCGCCGCCGTAATGCTTGTTGCGGGCGTTGGTTTCTCTTCTTTCCTTTGTAAAGGCTTCGTAGTGGACCCCTAGCCACTCACCTCGGAAGTGTTTAAGGGTCTGATCAACCCGGGCAACATGGGGAACACGAACTGTGGGTAAAGTGTACAACCTCTGCAGAGTGTAAACCTGATTGATCGGCCGTGCTCACGGTCAAGAGCGGCTCGGACCCTCACATGAATAATAAACTTGAAGATGGAACTAAATCGTGGTTTCTTGTGGGTTTTTGAGAGGAGATGTTTTCCTAAATGCTTAAGTGGGTTGGTATAAACTTACATCTAGTAATTAGGTGCTTGCTAATAAAACTTGACCAACATTAAAATGCTAACCGCAAAACTCTTAGCCTATCCTTGATGGCCTTGCATCTTTCCCCCACTTGCCGAGCTCCAACCATAAGTGTGCTCACCCTTGCTTACCCGCCGTTCGAAGAGAACACCGGAGAAGAGTACTTCGGCGACTACGAGGAGTTCGAGGCTTGCGTGCCCCCGGTCGGATGCTCGTGGAAGATGAAGACGGTGTTGCGTCTTCATAGTTATCGTTTGTTCGTTGTAAAGACCTTAGAGTCTAACGTCCGAGTGTAATAAAAAGATAATGTAATGGTTTAACTCTTGTACGTTTTGTTATTGTCGTTTATTGATATTTCACTCATGACATCTATCATATGTGTGTAAACTTGATCCCGGCGCACATATGAGATGCATTTGGTTTTCTTTGGAAAATCGGGTGTGACAGAGTGGTATCGAGCAATGTTGATCGTAGGACGCGACCTTAAGTTAGAAATGGTCGAAAAGTAAGGATTCATGTTCTAGAAAGCCCGTCATCCTTCAAAATTGACTTATTTTACATACAAAAACTAATTTAATCTTGTCTTCTTGTTAAAACACATCGTTTTGTTTTGATCTATTCGAGTTCGTTTCTTGTGCTATCGACCGAATCTTCACCACCAAGGTTGTCCGATATAAGTTCTTAGATTGCCTACCCCTTATCAACTTCGATAGAAACATTTCGTGAGGACGGTCGTTGTGTTGATGTTTGTTGTTTGAACACATGTTTGATTTGGATCTTTGTTTGTGTGAGTTGTATTGTGGAGTGATGGCCACAAATGCAACAAGAAATAAAGTGTTAGGTTAATAGAGATAGATTGGATTCAAATCCGGGTTATCCTTATCCGCCATTCGAGTTGGTTAGAGGATGTCGAAGATCAATGTCTAAGAAGTAACATCAACCTCAACAACCGTAAATCTACAAGCATATACGAACATCAACATATGAAAGAAGTTAAAGAAAAGATGGTCAATTTCTTTCATCCCTGTTATTCTCCTCTCTACCACAGTGTGATTACAATCACAACAAGGAAAAAAACTGGATGTGATATCAATAATTTTACCTTGCTCTTCAATCTGTTTATTTCCAACCTCTTCTAAGCTTATCTTTATCCCACAATCAGAAGGCGAGTCCCAATGGAAATTATGAAGAAAAAGACAACAAACGAAACATTGATATTCCATCTACAACCTCATCAATTGAAAGCAAGATGCTGGAGTATATGACAACACAAACTCAGACTCTGCAAGCAATGACTCAAACCATGGTTAATATCCATCAGTATATTATAGAGCAAGCATCAAATCCTAAGAATTCCAACCTTGTGTTGGCCGATAACTCGTCGAATTCATCCGTTCCCCTTGTCATTGGACAAAGAAAAGATATCGATCATGCAAGCTCAAGTCTTACAAGGACAAAAGGAGACCAACACATCATCCCCTCATAACACGAGATAACCAAAGCCGGAGTTCTCTGCCGGACCGAAAGAAGCAAGTTGTAGAAGTATGGAATCATTAAAATAATCGAAAAAGTCATAGAGCATTAGAGTTGCGGACGAATGAACAACAAGAACATATGAAGACTGCGGGAGCATGTCATTGTTGTGAGCAATATGGTCATTCATGTCTCCAAAAAGAAGCCACCTAATGATAGATGAGGCTAGACAATGTTACCATTTGAATATCAATAAGAAGATGAAGTTATGTACCCAATATCCAAATCCTAGAAGTAGTTGCTCAAGCTATAGATAGTAATCGGATTATCAACCTTGAGGATTGGAGTATAACTTTCAATGAATTTCAGCTGACGGAATCAAACAACTCTAGTAGCATGCAAGTGAAGAAAGCCAAGACAAAGGTATTAAAAGACCGTGTTCCGAATGCGGTAAAGAAGTTTACTATGTTAATAATTGTCCAACGAGAGCGTCGAGGATTTTGCCTAGTCACGATGGATTATATTGCCTCAAGCGTGGAGAAAATGGACATCTTGCTAGTTGGTGTGCAAAATAGGATAGTAATCAACCCCAGGATCGAAGTCTCAATACCCCTACTTCTAGTCAAACATACAATCGCCAGGATACTAAAGCAAGAAAAGCATGTTTCTATTGTAATAAAGAGGGACATTTCAAAAGTCGTTACCCAAGAATCCTTTGGATCAAATGGAGAAGAATATTAAAAGATTGTGTATGAGGACCCGAAGTATGATTTGAGATGGCTAAGCTTAGGAAAAGAAACAATTATGGAGTCGATCCAGCTCTATTCAAATCACTTTATCAAGAAAAGAAGAAAAATCCTACAAAGGCAAATCAACAGAGTCGAGAAAAGGAATGGACAAATACAAGCGGGAGTTAGGTTGAGGATTCCAGTGATGTTTATAAAGTGAGTTGTGAAGAATAAAGAATTATGTTTATGGAGCTTGTGTAAGACGAATTATATGGAAGCAAGATAAGCAGTGTTGGATGCTAAACACCCGAACTCTTGTCTCATGCTAACCTTTGTGAATCTCAGGATGAGAATTTGTCTTAAATTGGAAGTTCATGTTGCTTTATCTTTTTGAGTTCATATCTCCATGCATTAGTTCACTATTCCTATCTGAAATACCTTTCTCCAACAATCAGATGGTAAGCATCAGGTCAGGAGAAGGTCAAGACATATCACCCGTTGTCCGTACTCATATTGCTAATCACAAAATCAAGTACCACCCCCACCCTTCAACCCGAAGCAATGGATCCAAATGACGCAACAATCTCTTGCCGCTCACATGCAGCTAATCCAAAACCTGTCTGCCACTAATCAAACATTCAAGCTCAGCGAAGTCAGCCACCACCAGCAGCACCACCAACACCGGTGGACAAGTATAAGGAATTCATGAGCCACCATCCTCCCACATACTTCCACTCAACCGATTCACTGGATGCTGATGATTGATTAAAGACTGTCATCAAGAAGTTGAAGAGGATGCAATGCACTGATCGAGAGATGGTCTTGTATACAGCAGACCGTTTGGAGGGATTAGCAACTGAATGGTGGAATGCGTACACTGTCGCACATGTTGTACCTAACACCATCACCTGGCAGAATTCGGGGATAGTTTTTCGTGTGCACCACATTCCCTCTAGTGCGATCAAGCTTAAAGCAAAGGGAGTTCCTCGCTCTAAAGCAAGGCAATATGTCGGTTAATGAGTATCTGGACAAGTTTATTCGGTTGTCTCGCTATGCATCAGATGAAGTTAATACTGACCCAAAGAGGCGGGAGCTTCATGGATAGTCCGATAAGGCCACTCAACTATCAACTACAGAGTCACAGCTTCCCAGACTTCGCTACATTACTGAACAAAGCTATAGGCCTTGAGAACAAATGTATTGGTGAACGAATCGCAAGTTCCAATCTCGTGGACAATCGGCAACATACGTCCCCGCTTCAACTCATCACGAAACCTCGGTTTAGTTCCGATAGATCAAATGGAAATTATTTGCGAATTCTCGGTTGCGGCATTCAACCCGGCGGTTCCAAGCAATTCAGCCAACAAACAAGACATGTTCCAAATCATCATCGAAATCGCTCGAGTGCACCGGAAGAAACAAGTCCCCGAGTTCACTCTAATGGTTGTTTTAATTGTGGAGAATTGGAATGATATACCAAAGATCTGCCCAAATCGTAACATCAAGATTCCCCCGTAAAGACAATGGTCAAAGATTTGGACAACCAACATCTCGGATACACCATGGAAGTGCTAATTCTCCGATCAACAAGAGTCAATGGAATTACGAGCATGGCGAGTGAACCACGTGACTACCGAACAAGCTCCGGACGCTCCCGGTATTGTCTTGGATACGTTTCCGTCAACTCGTGCCCGCAATAGTTTTATTTGATTCTGGAGCATCGCATTCTTTCAGTACTGAACAATTTGTGGCAAAGCATGATATACCTATGAGTTCTGTGAAGACACATTTGTTGGTTAGATCCCCGAACGGTGAAATAAAATCCACCCATGTATGCCCGTGAGTCAATCTTAAAATCAGGGGAATGGATTTTCAAGCTGATCTAGTAGTTCTTACATCAAGTGGAATAGATGTTATTCTTGGAATGGATTGGTTAGGCGAATGTGACGGAAAAAAATTCTGTGTGCCAAGAAGTCAGTGCTCTTAACCAGCCCACAAGGAGATTGGATTGAAGTTGCCACGACTGCCCCGTCCAAGAAGGAAAGAGAAGTGAATCAAGATGAAAGAAAGTAGGTGAAGGAGCTATGCCTGTTGTAAGAACTCAGTGTACAAGATGGACTTATAGAAGAGTACCCTTAGTTTCTTTTCCAATCTCTCCGAATCTCGGGACGAGATTCTTTTTAAGGGGGGTAGATTTGTAACACCCTAAAATTCCACCACCAAATTAATATAAGCAACAAGGTGTTTTAGATTTTATTTTCTAAGGATTAAATAAATTATCAAATAAATTCAGCCTTTTAAAATATTTAAATATCATTTTAATAATTTAGAAGCAATAAGTGCTTGTGCATCATGATTTGAATGCATGGTTTTATTATTTGTATGTGTGAAGTTTTAAAAGGTTTTGAAATGTTTTGAAAACTTTGGAAAAGGCTTGGAGTGTTTAAATTTTGAAAAGAGTTTAAATCTTGAAAATTTTTGAAGGAGTTTAAATTTTAAAAGTTTGAAAAGGATTTGAAAAGGGTTAAAAAAACAAAACAAAACCAAACCTATCTAACCCCAAACCCCACCCGCGGCCCACCTCCCTTCCTCTCTCTCGCGGCCCAACAGCCCAACCCGCCTCTCCTCCGCCGGCCCAGTTTCCTCTCCCCCTCCTCTCTCTCCCACTCGCTGCCAGCCGGGGCCCGCATGTCAGCACCTCCTCCCACCTCCAGCGCCTCCTCTGCCCGCATCCAGCGCCGCCGGCCGTTGCCCCGCGTCTCCCGCACCTCCCCTCCTTCAATCGCCACCATCAAGGTGCAATTAAGCCTTGGTGCTTCACTTCCCCTCTATTACTCCTTCGGTTTCTCCTTCCCCATCACGCCGCCCCCTTGAATTCGAACTGAAGTCGCCGGTGCCGTGGCCATCTTTGGCAACCTCCGCCTCGGCCGCTGCTTTCCCCTCCCTTTCCCTCTCTATCAAACCCGAGCTCGAGCCCTCGCGCCTCCTTTTCTCGCATCCGCTTGAGCCCCGCACCCCCACCTTCGCGCGCGCCGCCGCCTTGATTTCTTCCGGCCGCCACCATTGCCGGCGGTGAGCAACCCGCCATCGAGCGTACCCCTAATCCTCTCGTCTCATCTTCTCCTTCGCGTGCGAAGCTCATCCAATCTTTAACTTGTGTCCCGGGGCCCCGCCTCCCCTCTCGCCTGCGGGACCGAGCCGCGGACGGAGCGCCGCCGCCGTCTTCAAGCTCCGCCACCGCGTCGATCTCCCTCTTCGTCGCCTCGTGGACGCCATCGTCTTCGCCCGAGGCTTGTCTGCGTGGTGAGAACCCCGCCCCTTCCCTTGATTTCTTGCGCACCGAGCAGTAGCACCGGCGCTCGCACGCCGGCGAGGTACGCGCCGCCCCCTCGCGGTGCGAGCCGCCGTGGCCGCCGCAGCCGCCTCCCCGAGTCCCTACTTAAGTTTGCCTCATCCCCGGCCCTCCGCGTAGAACCCGTCCGCGTCCCAATCCGTGGCCCCTAGCCCAAAATCGAGCGAACGCCGGCGAGACTCCGGCGAGCCGCCGCCGTGCGCCGTCGTCCCGCGTCGGACGCCGCCGCCCCCGCCACCGCGCGTCGCGTGCACGCCACCCTAGCCGCCCGATCGCCAGCGGACGTCCCTGATTAGATCGGGGTTACCCCCTTGGCTTCGGTCCACGGCAGACCGGTGGACCGAGTCCACCGCCCGGTCCACGATCACTCCCAGCCGTCCGATCCAAATCTAGCGGCTCAGATCCACCTGGCCCACGGGTCAACAGACCCCATACCGGTCGGCGGCCGTAGTTTTTACAAAAAGAACCCCGCCCTTTCTAATGTTACATAAATGTCCTTCCACCTATAGAAATCCTTTTAGTTAGGTCCTCGTTTTCAACGTTTAAGCCCCCGTCCTTTTTAGTTCTTCCCATCGAGGTCCATTCTTGATCTTTTATAATTACGTGATATCAACTAAAACCACGTGATAGGACCAATGTTGTACATGTTCTTTGTTTTATAATTTATTTAAATGTTAAATATGATTAAATCTTATTATGCATATTTTTTTTCTAATTAAAACCTAGCTAGAGTTCAACACGTGTTTTCATAAGAAAGTTAATATGCTTAAAACTAGTTAAATATTTCTTATAATTAAAAGCTAATTAGATGTGTACCTCGGTTTTTTTATAATCAAACTTAATTTGAGTAATGTTTATGCAATTTGCTTCCTATATAAAATCAATATAGGTTTATCTCGAGTTTTCTTAATTAATTTGTTAATTTGATTAATATGAATACAAATGTGTTTTTAAGTTGTAATTTGGTTAGAATAACTCGAAATATAAAGATAAGCGCCTAGATGCTTTTACATGCTTCTTTTGAATTAAAATGTTTAATTTGTATAAGTTAAACTTGAATATTTATAAATAAAATTGAACAAGGTTCACATCGTCTTTTAAATACAAATATAACTTGCTTAATTATAAATAGGGTATTTCTCTGAAATAACCTATACACATGATTTTACTTAATTAAAATATACCAAGCACATAGCTAGCTTTTGGTTTGTGATCATCCAAAGCTCTCGATAGTTCCTAGTGCTTTTGTGTTCGTTTTCGTAGAGCCAACCCTTGTTCTCTCTTGGTGAATCAACTATGTTCTTACACCTAATCTTTCCTAGCCACCTTTCTTTAAAGCTACCTTGCTATCTATTTCTTCCGTCGGATCGCCTTTACCTTTGCTTGGTGTATTGTTTTGTTTATTGTATGTTTTCTTGTGTGCTCGTAGACATCGTGCCGCTTTCAAGTGAGCGGCCGGTTGGAGTAGATCAAGAGCAAGTGTTTGAAGAAGAAGAACCCCGGTGTTTAAGCAAGGAAGGCAAGTGGACTTCTCCCCCCGCATATTCTATTTTTGTCCCACACAACTTGCATGATAACTAAGTTTACTTTTAAATGTTGCTATGCATAAACTTGATGGGAAACTACCTTTTTAAGGACATGATTAGACTTTTACCCTCATTACCTTGGACAACCCCTTTGAAATAAATGTTTTGGGTAGAAATGCTTAGTTTCTATAACTTGGGATGGTTAAAATGAATCCTATGCAATATGATGAATGTTGATCATGATAACTTGGATGATATACATGTATGTGTGTGCTTATGGTTAATAACAAGATCATAAGGTTTAATCGGAACATGGAGAACCACCCAGGATAACAGTACAACCACAGTCCACATGGCTCTAGCTTAGCCGATTAATTAGGGGAGTGGGTTAGCCGATAGCTCTTTTCCGAGAGGGGCACGGGGGCCGGAGTTGAAGGGGTATAGCCCGGTTCTTTTTGGGTAGCGACCTTGGCTAAGGTGCCGACCATTAGGGAGGGTTATGGTCCGCTCCGCCGCAGAATCGTTGCGGGCTGTTGGTTTCTCTTCTTTCCTTTGTAAAGGCTTCGTAGTGGACCCCTAGCCACTCACCTCGGAAGTGTTTAAGGGTCTGATCAACCCGGGCAACATGGGGAACACGAACTGTGGGTAAAGTGTACAACCTCTGCAGTGTAAAACTGATTGATCAGCCGTGCTCACGGTCAAGAGCGGCCTGGACCCTCACATGAATAATAAACTTGAAGATGGAACTAAATCGTGGTTTCTTGTGGGTTTTTGAGAGGAGATGTTTTCCTAAATGCTTAAGTGGGTTGGTATAAACTTACATCTAGTAATTAGGTGCTTGCTAATAAAACTTGACCAACATTAAAATGCTAACCGCAACAAAACTCTTAGCCTATCCTTGATGGCCTTGCATCTTTCCCTCACTTCGAGCTCCAACCATAAGTGTGCTCACCCTTGCTTACCCGCTGTTCAGAAGAGAACACTGGAGAAGAGTACTTCAGCGACTACGAGGAGTTCTGAGGCTTGCGTGCCCCCAGTCAGATGCCTGTGGAAGATGAAGACGGTGCTGCGTCTTCATAGTTATCGTTTGTTCGTTGTAAAGACCTTCGAGTCTAACGTCTGAGTGTAATAAAGAGATAATGTAATGGTTTAACTCTTGTACGTTTTTTTATTACTGTTTATTGATATTTCACTCATGACGTCCATCATATGTGTGTAAACTTGATCCTGGCGCACATATGAGATGCATTTGGTTTTCTTTGGAAAATCGGGTGTGACGACTCTTTGCTTTGCCCACTGCCCATGAGGTGTGGATGGAACTCAAAAAAATCCATGTGGGTAACAAAAAGATCTGTGAGGAAAAATATGAGTTGCTCAAGTTGGAACTCAATGAGTTCAAAATGAAGGATGATGAGGGGTAGAGAAAATGTATTCTAGGATGGGGGTGCTTATTCAAAGTATCAATGCTCTCAATGTTGCTAACCTTTCCGAGCAGGAAATCATCCGGAAAATCCTTCAAACGCTCCCCAAGCCAAGATACAACATCGTCAAGGCACTTCTCTTTGAGAAGGACTTCACCACCCTCACCATCACCGAGGTTGTGAGCAAGATCCGCTCCCACGAGATGTTCATGATGGAAGACATGGAATCATCTACCTCACACTCAAGCGCCAAGAAAGATCTTGCACTCAAGGCAAGTGAAAAGGGGAAGTCCAAGAAGATCAAGGAAAAAGCTCCTTCTTCCTCAAGTGAAAGTGATGATCCAAGTGACTCAAGTGAAGCAGAGAGCGATGATGCTAAGCTTGCTCTTCTCATGAGGAAGACCACAAGAATGCTCTCCAAGATTGGCAAGAAGGGCTACAACTATGATCCTAAGAAGAAAAAGTTCCGAGTCATCAAGAAGAAGTGGTGAGGGAAGCAATCGGAAGTGCTACAATTGTGGTAGCAATGATCATCTCTCATATGATTGCCCCAAGCCCGACAAGCGAGTGTCAAACTCAAACAAGAAGAATGATGAAGATGACAAGGATGCCAAGTACTACAAGAAGAACTCATCCAAGAAAAAGTCATCAAACAAGCCCTACCACAAGAAGAAGGGTGAACATCGTTCTCTCTAGGTCAATGAATGGGTGACCGAGGGTGAGACTTCAAGTGAGTCAAGTGAAAGTGAAGAGGACAAGAACAAGAAGATCGCCGGTATTGCTATCATGGATGATGAGCCTCCACTTCCACCTCCACCTATGTGCTTCATGGCAAAGTACTCCAAGGTGAGCGATAGTGATAGTAGTGGGTCTTCTAGTGATGATGATCTCTCACCTCTTTCTCTTAAAGATCTTCTTGATGAATACACCTCCATGATAAAGAAACAAAATAGTAAGCTCAAAGCTCTTGATGAGACTCATGAGAAACTTAAGCTTTCATATGATGAGTTGCTTGTGAAGCACAATGACCTTAGCAAAGAGCATGATGCTTTGGTAGTGTCTAATAAGTCACTTAGATATGACCACAACAAGTTACTTGATAAGCACAATGAGCTAATCGTCAAGCATGACGACATAACCGTGCTTAACAAGTCTCTTGAGTCAAGTCATATGAAGCTCAAGAAAGAACATGTGCTCTTAGAGATGAAATATCAAGAACTTGAGCTTGCTAGTGAGGACATTGATTCTAGTGGGCATGCAAATGCTAGAGAAGTCACTAAAGTCAATGCCTCCACCTCATGTGATGATCTAATTGAAAAACCTAAGGTCTTGCTTAATGTTGAAAATATTGCATCTTCCTCCAAGACTAACCATGAGAGGGTGAAAGCTCTTTAAGATGAAGTGAGAAGCTTAAGGTCTTGTGTAAAGACTTTGGCTAAGGGTGAGGAGTTGCACAAGGAGATCCTCTACTACAATGCAAGAGACTATGGGACAAAGGGGCTTGGTGCTTTCCCTAATCCCATCAAGGAAACTCCTAGTTCAAAGGAGTTATATGGGTGTTTCATCAATGAAGTTGGATCTTATTGTCAACATTGCAAGGTTACCGGTCATCACACAAGGGAGTGCCCAACACCTACTCGCCCCTTGCCCACCTTGCCTAGCAATTACAAGTCCATGTACAATGACAACCACTTCTTGTTGATGAAGAAGAACAATGGCAAAGTGGCAATCAAGTTCATTGGGGCCAAACCAAAAGTCAAGCCACCTAGAAGCTTATGGATTCCTAAAGCTCTTGTCACTCACATCAAAGGGCCCAAACTAGCTTGGGTTCCTAAATCTCAATGCTAATTTCTTCGTGTAGGTGAACTACAAGGCCGGAGGGAGTCATTGGATACTTGATAGTGGTTGCACTCAACACATGACCGACCAAGTAAAAATGTTCACCTCACTAGTGGATGATGCGGGAGATCATGAACAAGTTCAATTTGGTGATAACTCTAAAGGAAGGATCTCCGGATTGGGTGAAATCTCTCTAACAAATGACTTATCCCTTTCCAATGTTCTCTTTGTGGATTCTTGTAGTTATAACTTGCTTTCCATTGCACAATTTTGTGACCTTGGTCTTTCATGCACATTTGATGATGAAGGGGTCACAATTACTAAGAAGAAAACTAATGAAGTTGTTTTCAAAGGATTCCTCTATGGCAATCTTTATCTTGTAGATTTTACATCCCGTGAAGCAAACTTGACTACTTGCTTCGTCTCCACTACATCCAAGCGTTGGCTATGGCATCATCGAATTACACACATAGGCATGAGCCAACTCAAGAAAGCTTTCAAGAAAGGCATGGTCCTTGGTGTGAAGGATGTTACATTCGAGAAGGACAAGTCATGTAGTGCATGTCAAGCCGGCAAGCAAGTTGCAAGTCATCATCCCATGAAGGCTTATGTATCTACCACAAGACCATTGGAGCTCATTCACATGGACCTCTTCGGACCAACTACATACAAGAGTCTTGGTGGTAATCTCCATTGTCTTGTCATTGTTGATGATTTCTCACGCTATACTTGGACTTTCTTTTTGGAGGACAAGGGGAAGACATTTGACATCTTCAAGAAGTTCACTACTAGAGCCCAAAATGAATTTGGGTCATCCATGGTGAAGATTAGAAGTGAAAATGGGTCGGAATTCCGCAACACCAAGGTGGAAGAGTATTGTGATGGTGAAGGCATCAAGCATGAATTCTCCTCAACCTATACACCCCAACAAAATGGTGTGGTTGAGAGGAAGAACAAGACACTCATCACTCTTGCTAGAGCTATGTTGGATGACTATGGAGTCTCGCAAAGGTTTTGGGCGGAAGCTATCAACACGGCATGTCATGCTTCAAATAGAGTGTATCTCCACCGACTCATGATGAAGACACCATATGAGCTACTCATTGGGAGAAAGCCCAACATCTCTTACTTCCGGGTGTTTGGTTGTAAGTGTTTCATTTTCAAGAAGAGGAAGCATCTAGGGAAGTTTGAGAGTAGAGTGGATGAGGGCATATTTGTTGGTTATGCATCTAACTCCAAAGCATATAGAGTATTCAATAACTCTACTAGAGTGATTGAAGAAACATGTGATGTGGAGTTTGATGAATGTAATGGCTCCCAAGGAGATGGTTTTTGTTGTGATGATTTAGGAAAAGAACCTCTTCGAGAAGCAATGAAGAAGATGGCCATGGGTGACATCAAGCCAAGGGAGGATGATGACCCTCACTCCATTCTTGAAGACTCATCCTCCGATGATGATAATGATAATGATCCACCAAGGCATCGGTAAAACCCCGGATTTTCATGGAAAACCCGAATCCTCGTACCATCGCGATAGTCCCCGTATCGGTGGCTATCGCGTGCGAACGTCTCACGGATAAATACGAGAAAGTCATACATCTCATCGCATAGAGAGAATAGTACACGAATTTATTACAAGTCCATTATGGAGTACATCAATACAAGCCTCTTGGCTGAATCAAAGTGAAAATTCTACGCAACGGTAGCTATCTTCTCAGAAGGGTCTCCATCTTTATTCTTCCCGCCACGAGCAAACTCGAGCGAAGCGACGTAGCCCTCGGTCGTACCATCCGTCGGCGTTGCGGTCGAACTCGGACTCGTACCCTGCACACCCAAAGTCTATCCCCAAGGAGTGGGATAGGTCCACGTCACCAACCGTATGCGGCTTTAAGTGGCCTAACATCTAAATGGAAAAGAAAGTAGACAAGGAAGCGGCTTTGGTTTCCTAAGCGACGAAGCGAGAGAGTATAAACAAGGTATCTCCATCAATATCCCCCAAATCCCAAGTCTCTCAACACAGCTCGGAATCACCTGGTTACCCAGGGGACCCGTCTCCACCTCCTACTCCGGTCTAGGGTCGATGCGTGAACTTCCTCTCCTCGCATCTCAATGGTTACAACCCGGATCGACGAGGTAGATGGAGCCTCTCTCCTCTAGCCGGCCGCAACCACGGCTCACCACACACTCTCCTATAGGGGGAAGGTAGAAATCCCAAAACATGAGGAACAAACATGTCGTCTAGGTAGTCTCCATAACCGAGGACGCGGCTATAGCTATAGATCGGACAACTGCGAGTGTGTACACATGTACCCATCCCGGAATGGTACCGGCCGGTGTACGGCCGACCGAGCCCATCCTACCGGCGAACTCTTGGTAGTTACGGTCCCATCTTGCATCCGGCCATCAAAGCCGCCCCCCTCGGAAGGGACGACACCGGAACCGTGAAATGCTCCCGTGTGGCCACACGGGAGTCGCTTCGAGAGGGTGGTCTCACCTCCACCGCTCCCCCAACGATATCCCGCTATCCATCCTAAGCGGTATGGTTCCGCACTTGCCGAGCTCAACACGACCCTATCCCCACTCTTGGCGGGGTGGTGTGTACGATGTCCTATAAACAAGTTGATCCACTCGGTTTCGGACCGGGCGAGCTCATATCCTCCAAGCGCAAGTAAAACCCCAACACCTAGGCTCCGAAAACCGTAATAGTAGGGGTACACTGAGGAGTGCACCCCTATCCCCGATCCCGGATCGGTTGTCTCGAGCTCACCCCCGCCAAAGTACCCAAAACGCCTTCTCCTCGCCGCTTTTACCCTACACACGCCAAGAACCACTATTCCCCTCCCAAAACATGCATCGCGAAGCTCGGGCGTATATACACGCTCACATAAACATATATATACGGTAGTAGTAGGGCAATCAAGGACAAGGTAAACAAAGTGGCGATGCAAGGTTCATCAACATGCATATATAAGGTAAAGCACTAGCAATACTACTTAGCAATGCCTAATAGGTATTTCGAAATCGGTCGGGCGTGAACCTGGGGTCGGGTAGTCCTCCGCGGTGAAGTCGTCGGCGTAGTCGTACTCGGGATCGGCTCCCCGGCTCCAACTCGCTCCTAATAACGCAAAAGGAAAAATAAATAGCGGTCCTATTGCAATTTAAATCCAAACAAGAGCATTTAAGAGCCAAAAGAGAGCAAACACCAACCCAAACCGGAGTTTAAGATTTTAGAAATTTTTCGGAAAAGGTTTTACAATTTTTGGAGTTAAAATGTATTTTCTAGGATTTTTCAAAGGAAATAAACATTTTCTCGGAATTAAAATAAATCACATCCCCCCTAAACGGGGCCGGCCGCACGGGATCCCCGGATCGCGGGTGCGGCCGGGATCCCTGCGGTCCACGCGGTGGGCCGGCCCGCGGCGGCCGGCCGCATGGGATCCAAGGGCTGCCGGTACGGGCCGGGTTCCAAGTGGGTAGGTGTGTGGGCCGGGGATGAGTGGCGGGCCGCACCCCGATCCGAGCGGATCGGTTGCGGTCACTCCCGCGTGTAGTCCCCGGTGTACAAAGGTCTCCGGCGGTTTTCGAGGACGCTCAAGGTGCTCGATGGAATGCGCATGAGGGTGACGGGGGCGGGACGGGGCCTTGCCGGCGGCGAGATCTCACGGCGCCCGGCATCCGGACTCCTCACGGTAGCCCCGCGGGATCCCCTAGGGTTGCTTGCTCGGGGGTCGCGCAAAAAGGGCTACGGCGTTCGCGGCGTGGTCGGCGCCGGCGCGGCGCGCGGCGGCGACGGCGCGGCGGTGGTGCCGCGCGCGGGTACCTCTCCCCGGCCCGAGGGGGCGTGTGACGTGCACGTGAAGGCGAGCGCCGGGGTGCGCGTGCGAGGAGAGGCGATCGGCACGGGCTTGGCCGGCGCACGGGGTGGACACGGATGGCGCGGTGGCGCTCGGGCCCGCGCCATGGGTGGCGGCGGACCCGACGGCCGCGGGCCCGGGCTCGTACGCGCGTGGGAACGGCCGATGGTGGTGACGTGCGCTTTCGCCGGTCAAGAGGTCGGCGCTCCCTCCCTCTGCGTCCGCGTGCACGAGGCAACCCCGCCACGGCGAGGCCATGGCGGCGCGGCGACGAGGTGGGTGAGCGGGAGGTCGGCGCAAGAGAAGGGCCAAAGGCCCGACCTCGCCTCCGGGGTGACGGTGCGCGCGTCTTTGGGGTGGACGCTCGCGCGATGGCGTCGCGGCCCGCACGGACGCGCACGCGAACGCGCGCGGCACGCGCGGCGGCGACCAAGACGGGCGTCTTCCTGCGCTAGAGGGCTAGGCTTGGCGGACGACGCGCGCGCGTTGGTGAAGGCGGCGGCACCCGCAAGAGAATGCGTCCCGGCCGGCTCGATGGCCGGCATCACCGGCGGCGGCGCGGCGGCGCGGAGCGGCGGGCGTTCCGACTCGGCTCGAAGGCCGTGATGTCCACAAGAGGGAAGAAACGGGCGTCCTCACCTTGGTGGCCTGCGGCGAAGTGGAGCGCCTCGGTGAAGAGAGGCGGTGCGGCTTGCCGGCGAGGAAGAAGAGGAAGTAGGCGACGGCGCGTTGTCGGGGAGGAAGGAGAAGTAGTGGAAGTAGGCGTTCACGGCGAGTCGAGGCTCCTCCCTCGGGCGGCTCCGGTCTTCGCGGCGTACGGCTCTCCCCGCGGACGGCTCCTCTCCCCCCCATTCCTCCTTCACCCTCTTCTCCTCCCGGCGGACGGTGTGTGTGGTCGGGGGCGGCTCCCCCGGTGCGGCTAGGGTTTGGGGCTCCCTCTCGGGCTCGGCGGCGGCTCTTATATAGGGCGACGCGACATGGGACACGTGGGCGGCTCGGATGCGCGGGGGGCACGCGGCACGCCGCGGCGGCGAGCCTCGCGGCCGGCGCTCCCCCGCCTTTGCCTTTGGGCGTCAACCAAAGGCGAAAGATAGGGATGACGCGCTCTCGTCATCATGGAGCCTGGCCGACGCGGGGCGCGGGGCCCGCTTGTCGGCCGACGGAGCGGCGGCGCGGTAGGTGGGGGCCGCGGCGGCGGTTAGCCGGGCCGCGGCCGGGCTCGAAGCGGCGCCGGGCCGATTGGTTGGTCGGCGGCCCGATTAGCACGGTGACGTTTCCCTTTTTCCTTTAGGCTAAACACTTGATTCAAATTTGAATTCAAATTAAAATTTGAATCCACTCAAACAAAAACACAAATAAAATCCAAAGGAAGATCCAACTCCTCACACTAGCAGATTATAAGTCCTAAAATTTCTGTTGGTGCCAAAATTAAATCTAGGAATTGGGGAAGGAAACAAGAAGGCACTCTTATTTGTTTCATGAGCACTCAATTTCAATTCAAGTTTTTGAAATTCCACAATTTGAATTCACCAAAATTCTAAGGATGTTACGAACTCCCCCCCCCCCTCACAAGAATCTTGTCCCCAAGATTAAGAAGTTACCTCCGTATCGAAGAGATGAGGGTATTTCTCCCTCAACGCGGACTCCTTCTCCCACGTGGCTTCGCGCTCGGAGTGATTACTCCATAGCACCTTGCGAAGCGCGTGGTGGTGTTCCTCGGTCGACTTCTCCGCCCAGTCCAGGATCCGAACCGGGTACTCCAAGTACTCCAGGGTTTCCTGGACGTCGAGTGCCTGAGCGGGCACTCTCTTCTCGACGACCACACACTTCCGAAGTTGGGATACATGGAACACCGGATGCACTCCGGTAAGCTCCGGAGGTAGCTCGAGTTGATAAGCTACCTTCCCGACCCTACTCACAATAGGGTAGGGGCCAACGTACCTAGGGGACAGCTTCCCCTGATGTGGAACCTCTTCATACCTCGGAGGGGTGACACCTTCAAGTAGACGTGATCCCCCACTTCAAACGAGACATCTCTCCGTTTCGGGTCGGCGTAGCTCTTATGCCTGCTCTGAGCTATCTTCAGGTTCTCCCTGACCTTGGCGACATTTTCTTCGGCCTCAATAATGGCGGCAGGACCGAAAAAGGTTCGTTCCCCCACCTCGGACCACATCAATGGTGTCCGACACTTTCTGCCGTACAGGGCTTCGAAAGGAGCCATCTTCAAGCTGGCCTGGTAGCCGTTGTTGTACGAGAACTCGGCATAGGATAGACTCTTCTCCCAATCGGACCCGTAGGTCAACACACAAGCTCTCAGTAAGTCTTCTAGGACTTGATTCACTCTCTCTGTCTGACCATCAGTCTGGGGGTGGAATGCTGTGCTGTAGTTCAGCTTGGTGCCCATGGAAGCATGCAAACTCTTCCCGGAGCTGGGCAGTGAACTGAGGCCCTCTGTCCAACACAATGCTCCTCAGAGCCCCATGAATCTTTAAAATATTGTCCTCATACAGTTCTGCAAGTCGGCTCACGCTGTAGTTCGTCTTCACGGGCAAGAAGTGTTCTACCTTGGTCAATCGATCAACAATCACCCAAATAGAGTCATTCCCTTTCTGCGTGCGCGGTAAACCCACAATGAAGTCCATACTGATGTCATCCCACTTCCATGTGGGTATCTCGAGTGGTTGTAGCAGACCGGCAGGCCTCTGCTGTTCGGCCTTCACTCACTGACACATGTCGCATCGAGCGACGTACTCTGCAATATCTTCCCTCATCTTTTCCCACCAGAATCGTATCTTCAAGTCTTTGTACATCTTGGTACAGCCAGGGTGGATCGAGTATCGAGAGTCGTGAGCCTCTTTAAGGATCGAGTCCCGAATTTCCTTGTTCTGAGGTACGCAGATACGGTCCTTCAGCCACAGTGTGCCCTGGTCATCGAGGCGAAAGTCAGCTGCTTTACCACTCTCCATCGGGCGTTTTACCTCTAGAATCTCTAGGCACTCCTTCGAGCTTGACGGATCCGGTCTTCGAGTGTGTATTTCACCCTCAACTCATTCAACTCGCCCCTCTTCTACTATCTCCAAACTCGGCTTTTCTAGCTCTTCATGCAAGGCAGGTTGTTCTTCTCGCACCATCAGGGTGCTTTGCGGAATGCTTGCGGCTCAGGGCATCGGCTACGACGTTTGCCTTACCAGGGTGGTAGTGGATGTTCGGGTCGTAGTCCTTGATCAGCTCTAGCCACCTTCTTTGCCTCAGGTTCAATTCGGACCGGGTGAAGATATACTTCGGACTCTTGTGATCGGTGTAAATGTCACACCTTGTTTCCCCATCGAGATAGTGCCTCCATATCTTCAAGGCGTGAATGACGGCGGCTAGCTCAAGGTCGTGTGTAGGGTAGTTCTCCTCATGCTTCCTAAGGCGTCGCGAGGCATAGGCTACCACCTTGCCTCCCCGCATCAACACGCGGCCGAGTCCCCGCCGGAGGCGTCACGATCACCACGAAGTCCTTGCTTGCATCGGGCGGGGGGGGGTCGGGACCGGTGTAGTGGTGAGACGAGTCTTGAGCTCCTGGAAGGCGGCTTCACACTTGTCCGACCACACATATGGCGTGTTGCTCTTCAAGAGTTCTCGTCATGGGCTTGGCGATCTTCGAGAAGTTCTCGATGAACCGGTGGTAGTATCCGGCCGAAACGACCCCGGATTTTCGGTGAGGAAAACCCGAGTCCCCGTACCTTTGCGATAGTCCCGGGATCGGTGGCTATCACGTACGGATCTCATCACGAAGGTAAATCACAACCGTACATCGCATCACACAAATATTGGTACATAATTTATTACATGTCCATAATGGAGTACAACATTACAAGCCTCAAGGCTGAATCGAGTAAAATTCTACGCTGCGGTAGCTAGCATCTCGGAAGGGCCTTCGTCTTCGTTCTTCACGCCCACGAGGCATCCTTGAGCGAAGCGACGTATCCCTCGGTCGAACCATCCGTCAATGTTGATGTCGAAGTCGAACTCGCAACTTTGCACACTCAAAGTCTATCCCCAAGGAGTGGGATAGGTTCACGTCACCGATCGTATGCGGCTTTAAGTGGCCTATCCTCTATAGGGCAAGAAAAGAGGCAAGGTAGAAGCTCGGGTTTCCTATGCGGCAGCGGCAAGCATAAACGAGGAATCATCTCCATATAGGTCCCAAACCAATCTCTCGGACACGGCTCGGAACCACCCGGTACCCCAGGGTCCCGTCTCCACAACCTATCTCCATCTAGGGTCGATGCGAGAACTTCCTCTCCTCGCACCTCAATGATTGCAATCGGATCGACGAGGTAGAGGGAGCCACTCTCCTCTAGCCGACTGCAACCACGGCTCACCACACTCTCAACTACAGGGGGGAGGTAGAAATCCCAAAACATGAGGAACGAACATGTCTTCAAGGTTTGTCCATGACCGAGGACGCGGCTATACGTATAGATCAAAACTCTGCAGAGCGTGTACACCTGTACCCAACTCGGGATGGTACCCGACGGTGATCAGCCAACCGAGCCCATCCTACCGTGCGAACTCTCGGTAGTTTCGGTCCCATCCTGCATCCGGCCCTCAAAGCGATCCCCCTCGCAAAGGGAATTGCACCAGAACTGTGAAATGCTCCCGTCTGGCCACACGGGAGATGCTCTAAGAGGGTGGTCTCACCTCCACCGCTCCCCCACAGATACCCTCTATCCTTCCTAAGCGGTATGGTTCCGCACTTGCCGAGCTCAACTCGTCCCTATCCCCACTCTCGGCGAGGTGGTGTGTACGAAAGTTCTATCGACAAGGTTGATCCACTCGGTTTCGGGCGGGGGCAAGCTCATGTCCTCCATCCGCAAGTAAAACCCCAACACCTAGGCTGCGAAAACCGTCAAAGTAGGGATACACTGAGGAGTGCACCCCTGTCCCCGATCCCAGATCGGTTGTTTCGAGCTCACCCTACCAAAGTACCCAAAACGCCTTCTCCTGCCGGTTTTTACCCCACTCACGCCAAGAACCACTATTCCCATCCCAAACACATGCATCGCGAAGCTCAGCGCATATACACGCTTATATACACATATATAGTAGTAGGACAATCAAGGACAGGATAATAAAAGTAGGCAGTGCAGGGTTCATCATCATGCATATAAAGTAAAGCGCTAGCAATTCTACATAGCAATGCCTAATAGGTATATCAGAATCAGTCGGGTGTGAACACCTGCGTGCGAGTAGTCGTCGGTGACGTAGTCGTCGTTGTAGTCGATCTCCGAGCTCAGCTCCCCGGCTCCAGCTGCTCCTAAGAACGCGTAATCAAAATAAAGGCGGGTCCTATTGCAATTAACTCCAAATGAACAACAATTAAGAGCCAACGAGAGAGCGAACACTAGCCTAACACGGAGTTTATAATTTTAGAAGAGCTTTGGAAAAGGTTTCACAATTTTCGGAGTTGAAATGAGTTTTCTAGGATTTTCCAAAGATAAAATAGATTTCCGAAATTAAAATACGCATACACAATACACTTAAATATAAGCTAACTACTTGGCGAGGCTCAAAAGGGCTCTAAGCTATCTACGGGCCGGGCCGCAAGCTAGCTCTTCAAGCTCACATGGCTGCCACATAGGTAGCTATAAGCTGACCCATGCACAAGTGGCTGCCCACAAACGATCTTGGTCGGATCTGCTGCGGCTCGCAGTGAGCGGCGAGAGGTGTGGTGCTTTTGTGGTTGGTCGACCGCACTAGATCCGGCAGGATCCACTACGGTAACAAAGGTGTGTGGGCACGTGTGTGCAACTATCCCCTACGGGACTCTGGCGTGGGCGCCAGGTGCTCGATGGTAAGTCCCCGGAGGGGCGACGGGTGGAAAGGGGCTCATCGGCGGCGAGGTTGGTCGGTGACTCGACCTCACGCAACTCGACGCGGCTGCGGTACACCTAGGGATTCATCTAGGCAAAGAAAAAGGGTTGCATTGGTCGGAAACTCGGCACGACGGTGACGGAGAGCGGCTTGGTGTGCGGTGCAAAGCGAAGGTTTCGGCGACGAGGCTAGGGTGGTCGGCGTCGATGAGGTTTCATGCGTTCGCGTGCACGAGAGCGAACGCGTACACGAGTTGGTTCGGCGCTCGCGCGCCTCGGCGGAAAGGTTGCTCTTGACGACGGGGGTTCGGCTCGCGACGGCCGAGCGACGGTCGGGTTCGGCTCACACGCGTGAACGTGTACACCGGACTCGAGCAAGGAGAGCAAAGGCGACGGCTTGGTCGAGCTCATGCACGAGCGTGCGTACGTGAGACGAAACTCCCGGACGAGCACGGCGGTGCGAAGGTAAACGGCTTGGTGCGGCTCGAGCTCCGCGTCGTCGCGGCCCCGGGGTGTCCGCGGCGGCGTGGCAGCTCGCTTGCGAGGACGTGTGTGCCCGTGAACATGCGCATGCACCGTTTGGACAGGGAGAGCAGGGCTCGACTCCCGCGGGTGCGGGTGTGCGTGAGCAGAACGTCGGCGGCGAAAGAGAGCGGCCCGACGCGGTGAAGGTTGACAGAGACAACGCACTACGCGGCGGGGACGCCGTTTTGCGAACAGACGGTCACGGTCAGGAACAGGGCTTTCCTGGCGATGATGAGAAGGTCGGCGGCGAGGGTTTGAGTTCACACGAGGTCGGGGCACAAAAAGGTGAGCTCCTCGGTGGCACACTTGTTGACGGTTAATAATTGTATCAAAGTTCGTTCGTGACTCGCAAGCGTACAAGTCTCCCGTCGTAGTCAAGGGACCCTTCTTCCCTCGAGTGGTGAACCCAAGGTATCGAATCCGTGGAACAAATGTGTGACGCAAGAGTTGATCTAGTAAAGCCAAATAACTTCAATCTTTGGTAAAAGATAAACCCTAATGCATCTAGATAAGAACACAAAACAAAGATAAATCTAATCTACTAAAGACCGGAGAAAACAAAGTAAGATTGGGTAGATAAACCGATCTAGAGGGATCGGGGTAAGCCTTTTGTTGAAGTTCCAAGCAAGAGAAGAAGTAGCAAATCGAATCTTAATAGAAGCATCTTTAAATCGTGGTTTCCCGTCCAAATCCGAAAACATCCGCCTTTCGAGACCCCCGTTCTGTCACAACGTATCCCTATTCATGCGGGGAGCTTAGGGGCGAGTCAAAAGACAAGTCGAGATTCTTTCGGAAGATCCGGCGTGTACCTCTAGCCACCGCGGCTACAAGAACACCCTATGTAATCTATCGCGCGAATAGAATTGAAATAAGCAAAGCCGATCGAAAAACGAAATCTTCGAGGAAACACTTGATCGCTAAGAAAAGATTCAACTTGATAATTCAACTATGACAATGATACATACACAAGATCACCACCGGGATCCTTCCTTGATCTTGCTTCTAGCTCGGGAACTCCGACGTGGTCTTCCATGCAAGGTTCCCACGTCGGCTAGGGAAACCCTAGTCAACTAGCTCGACCCTCTCCTCTCCGACATGGTGTCCCTCTCTTCTCTGCTCCTTGGTGGCCGAAGACGAAATCTTCTCTCGCGTGGCTCTCGGTCGGGGGACTATAAATAGCCCGATTGGCGGCTAGGGCAAAGGAGAGCACGTTTGGGCCCAAAATGGGCTCGGGGGCCGACCGGACGGGCCGGCCGGCCCGGGCCCATTTTGGCCCGGCCCCGTGGGCTCCTTTGCCCGAGGTCGGTTCCCTTGCTTCCCGGATGCTTCCCCCTTCGCATGTAGGTCCATGTCGTCGGTTTCTCTCCGAATTGGACTCAACTCCTTGTCTTGCAAGATTCGAGCACTTTTACGGTCGGGTCCCCGGAGTCCGTCGTCTTCTCGGATCAAGTCCCCGGCTTCTTGGAGTTAATTTTACTTCATTGCATGACTTGTTCGGGACTTTAAGGTCTTGTCATGAGGTGCTTGATGAACTTATCCCGAAAGTCTTGCATTCAACGCTAAAACCCCGCATAAACATTAAACTCCAAAACCGACATGCACACGTGAACTTGTTATACCACGGGGGTTAGTACCAATGGATAAGGTATAAAACTCATGCCAACACCGAAGGTAAACTCATGGCTAGGTTGACGGATTTTCACCGTCAACATCTCCCCCATGCTTAAACCTTGCTCGTCCTCGAGTAAGCCTTCGATGGATATCATCATTGCTAAACAATGTTTAAACTCGCACTTGGTTACACATGAGAAAACATAATGCTCTCAAAATTTTAATTCATTAAAGTTCCATAATGTGCTAGCCTTCATCTCTACGGAGGGTAGATTCTTATTAAGCTTGTCCCACAAGTATTAACATGCTCACAAAGTTTTAAATAGATCTCGAATTTTTGAAATAAAGAACGAGATAAAGAAAAGCTAAACCAAATTCACAAATTTAAATCAACTCGTGTATTGCTCATAAACTCTCATCTCACTTGTCTCTCAAGCCTATATATTCTACTCCTTTCCCTCTCATATATATGTGGTAGGCTTTATATGGAGCTTTGGGAAAGTTTAGTCCTAACAAGAATTTATAAATGAGGTGTTGTCAAAACAAGACAAGCTTCTCATGGTCTTACCGAGACTCGTCAAAAAGGTCATTGGAAAATAATGTTAAATCAAGGAGGGGAAAGAGAAAAACACACACACTTTAGATGAGTGGACATGTGCAAATGGCAAAGAGTGATCCCGAGGCACAAAGGAAGTCCTCGTTATCGGATTGCACATGGTTGGAAAATGAGAATGGATCTTTTTATCTTGAAGCCTTGAATGCACTCTTAGAGAACCGGGGAGTTCACTTTACGCACAAATATATTTTTTTCCTTTCTTTCATTCATTTATATTTTTTCTTTCCTCGTCATATATTCAGTCCATGACTTTCACAACGAAGTTTTGATTTTTTATACCTTGAAAGTCATGAATATCACTGGATTTTTTTTTACCCAACCCTATACATCTCTTTCATTATTTTTTTTTGCTTAAAATACTCCCTTTTGAACTCTAAAACTGCACCGTACCTACCTCCTCCCCCATGCTTAGACGTTGCTCGTCCTCGAGCAAAGAGGCGAAAAATAAGGTAGGTACCGGAGATATTTTTCCTTGGAGAGATACTTGAAATCTTCAACGTTGGCACCGACTTGCGATCTTCCTTGAATTGATGATCCATTCTCAACGATAGGTTGTGGTCAAGGAGGTAATCACAAAAATATGATATTTGGTTTAAGGGTGGATATCCGGCGAAGTTTGTGAGATCACCGATGCGGGGATACACAATGCACGGATAAAAGGCTAGCAAAAAGATAGATACGCAAAAATGGAATGACCAACTTCTTAGTCTCGGGCCGGAGAAATCATGGCCTGCAATAACTCACTCAAAAATAAATCTTGTACACTAAGGTTTATACACTCAAATATATATAAGGCTTTGGATAGGTTGAGCAACACACAAGTGATATTTGTGACAAGGTTAGCAATATTTTTGAGCATAAAAGACATCTTTAATCTATTCATAACTTGAGAGCACATAAAACACTATGGGTCTTTATTTTAATCATAACCTCCGCTGAAAATTAAGCTAGCATTTAAATAAATTCAGATCTGTATTTTTAAGAGAGCACTAGCTTAAACATGTATAAATCAATTACAAAGATGAACAAAGCTGCAATTTTAATCATATATCATCATGGCACGAATTTTGTAACTTTTCCAATGATATAATCAAGGTGGTGTCTTTATTAATGATGACATCAAGTTGAAATACATACTGAAAATAAACAAACATGCTTGCTGAAATTTAAATAAAAAAACAGAAAATACTACGCAAACACACATAAGCAAAAGCTGAAAATTACAGAGAAAAAGAAAAGAAAAGAAAACTAAAGTTCCTAAATCTTCTAGTCCTCCGCCGGTGGTTGATGTTGATGATCTTGATAATAATACCCTTGCTCGTAATATGATTGGACATTCCCTCCGACGAATTGATTTGGCTCCACAAGGTGAAGGCGTCCAAGTTCAAAGGCAATATTTGCATTGCCTTCACCAAGTTGAGTTGCGTTAGCTTGGATGGCTGCGATGTTTTGAGCGTTTCTTGCAGCATACCCTCCAATAATGGCCATGCTTTGTTGTGGTTGGGGATGATGAGCGTAGGACTCCGCGAAGTTAGCGTTGGGCACAACATAATTTGGTGGGGGTACCGGTGCACCACCCCCCCATGCTTGCTCTTGTGGCCCTCCGTAATAACTTGGCGGAGGAGGGATCCCGCCGAATGGTTGCACATTGGGTTGTGCTCCACTCGCATGTGCGGAGGATGTTCCCTCCTCTACGATTCTTCCTCTCTTGTTCTTCCTTGCAGGGACAAGTAGTCCCTCTTCCAACCAATCTTCCCTTCCTTCGGTGAAAGGCCTAAGCCTCTCATTTGGGAAGGGGTAGGTTCACTATGGCCAACCGATAACCTCCTCTCTCATCTCCACTAATGTATTTGCCTTGCCGCAAATACTCAAAACCGAGAGAGGTACCACGCAAAAGGTGAGCGGGGTTTCTTGCGATCCCCGGCCGCAAGGAAAAGGCCAACATGGAGAGGTAACACCCCGAACCAATATTACCCGCCTCCGATGTTGCTTCACAACACCAACGGTTGATCATGAGGTAAGAGGGGTCTATTGGCTGCCTGGCAATTAAGGCCGAGTATAGCCAATTCAACTCCGTGTCGGTCACCTTTGTTTCCTTCATCCTCCCCAATACCCTCTTGCACATCCAAGAGTGAAATATCCGGATAATGGGGTTGCGGATGCAATTGCGTTGTTGATGGGCTTCTCCGGAGATCATGTTCCAAAATCCCGCCAACATGCCGGGTGGTACATCAACTTTCTCCGGAGCTCCCTTGTGGAATCCAAGCAGCTCCCTAACGTGCTCGTAGGGAACCACTTGTTCGATTCCCTCCAAACGGAATGACAAGCTTTGCACCCCATCATCATCAACGATGGGTGCAATAGTCATTAAATTTCCAAGGCGAACCCCAAATGGGTGTCCACCGATACTCCGTTGGAGAACTGCACCCATCCGAGGTGCCCCAACATATAGTATACGTCGGTGCCAAAAACCCAAGGTGTAGAGTGCTTGGTCGTCGAACTCGACGTTGGGCACAAGCCTCTTCTCAAGATTGGCGAGCCTCTCCTCCTCCTCCGCCGACAAGATGATGAAGCCGTACGAAGAGTGTGTCGGGGAGTAAGGAGGTGGCGCGGTTGAGCGAGTCGATCGTCGTGATGGCGCGGGCTGCTCCTCCGTGTGCCCACGAGGTTCGGTGAACCTCATGGAAGTGCTTCACGCGCCCTCACACCACCAAGGAGGAGAGCATCGTTCCTCCTCGGTGGTGCCGTGTCCGTCTCCATGCTCCGGGGAGACTCGGAAACCGAGTGCCTTCTCGAAGACGTGGTTGATGACGGCTTGGATGATGACGAACTCTTCTTCTTGGAGAAGAGACTTGTGGTTTCTTCCATGCTGCACTCTTTTCTTCAACTAAAACTCCGGGTTGCAACCGGTAACTAGGCACTTAAACTCTTTGATTCGGATGTGAACTTTGAGTGGATTAAGGATGTGGATTTTTTTCTTGAGTCATCAAGCTTGGGAAGGTTGGCTATGTCTACGGAGGTTTTGAGCACACAATCTTGAACACACAAACAAAGGAAGGAGAGGGAAGCTTGCTGCGAGAAAACGGGAGCCGGGGGGGGCTCCTTATGTAGGTGAGGCCGGCCTCGGTGCTCCTCCCCGTCTCGTCTTTCTTCCAAAGACGATCATTTCACCTCTCGCAACTTTCCCCGCCCGCGTGCTCCACGAGTTGCACCGCCCAAACGCTCTCGTCCACTATTGGTCCTTCCACTTGATGCTTCATGTTTTGGGTCATGTCCATGCTCCCTAGCTCCACTTGCTTCACATGCCACCATGAAATTCCTACAAAGTTGATGCTTGCTGCCCACCATGCTTGTCCTTTGCATGTGGAATTGGTGAAAGTTGATGAAAGGGAATCCTATGGTGCATGCATGATTACTAGATTGCCTCCATTAAGGTGTGTTTAAGGTCAAGCACTCCTCTAATTCGAAATTTAAAATATTTTTCAGAGCCATGCAAGAGCTCGAACATAATTTTGGAGAAGTTTTTAAACCATTAAAAACAAATGCAAGTCGAAAATATTTTCTTTTTATGTCGATTTCGGTCTCACCGGTATAGTTTGCCTTCATTGGTTGAGAGCGGACTTTTCCCGCTTGATCATGGGGGCATAGGTTTAAGTTCTAATTTTGGCTAAATAAGAAAGATTTTGAATAGAACAAAATTAGAATAGGCTTAGAAAAATTCTAATCCTAGAGAAACCAAGGATATAGATTTTTAAAACCAACCAAAAGTTTTGATTTCTAGGTTCACGCGAGTTCTACCACGTGCTGAATTTTATTAACACTTAAACATAAATCGTGGCTCTACTCGTGTGGTTTTAGCGTGAAAAATAAGTCAACCTCAGCACCATAATGAGGGTGAAAGGTTGAGTTAAGGTTCTGAAATTATTTGGTTGAGGTTTCTCGAAAAGAAAAGAATCAAACAAGCACATAGGAGGGTTCATGCAAAGGGTTTATGATAAAGCAAACATTCAATCAAGAACTATGTCTCTAATATTGTTCAACCACTTCTAAGTCTAATGTCTTTGCGTAATAAAACTCAAGAACTAAATTATTAAAAAGACTCGAAAAACCTGGAATCGGGTTGTCCTCCCGTAGCTTATTCTTGACTCGACGAAACGGGTTGCCTCCCGCCTAGCGCTTCGTTTATAGTCCATGGCTAGACTTCTTCACTTGATTTCTCCGGATCAATGCTCTTTGCGGGCGTTGCAATCTTGGGTACCCACTTTGGCTTAGTCAATTTTTTTTGGTCTTCACGAGTCGGCTTTGTCCTTTGGTCTTGACGGATGCAACAACTTCCTTGTGGCTCGGCATCTCGAACTCCGGTCCTTCGGTTGTGATCTTCATGGTCTCTAGTGTGATTCTTCACTCCGGAATGAGCTTGAGTAGCCTTCGCCGTCTCGGGACCTTGGAGTTGTCTCGGATATTCTTCTTCGTTACCAATCGGGCGCCCGGCAAGTTGTCCCACTTGCGTCTAGCATCTTCATCACGATGAACACTTCACGTATAGAGCTTCCGACCTCCGTCACCTTGCCATCTAAATTCTTCAATATTTTCTCCATAGCCTCGAGCTTAGTGACGGCGTCCTCGTTGATCTTAGCTTGCTCGTCCATCAAGTCTCCACACACTCCTTGCATGAGGATCTTGCTTCGGCGGCCTTTAGGTGTTGAGCTTCTTTCTCCATCTCCATCTTCTCCATCCTCCTCTTAAGTAAACCGATATGCCACTCAAGGAATCCGACTCATATGCATTCAGCTCTCGCAATCGTCATGCGGATAGTTGAGACTTTGATCTTGAACGGCCTCCCGGCGTCTTGAAGGTTTATGATAGGTAGATCAACGATGTCCGGGGTGCGCAGCGCTCCGGTGGTTGAGGTTGATCTTCCTTTGGACTTGGAGGTGGTGATTCCCTTGGAGATTTCGACGGTCCTTCGACTTCAACTTTTGAATCTAGGGTTTCCACCCCTTTAGCTTGTGTTGCATGTCACCTTTGCCTGTAAAGTTTTCCTGGATCATCCACAAAAAAAAACTTGGGTTTCTTGGAGAGGTAGCCAACCATCTCCGGTTAGGGTTAGCAATAAGCAAAGTATGCAAAGAAAACTAGAAAACAAAACAAATCTATAAAGACTAGAGTTAGACAAACTAGATTAGATGTATTTTGAGGATGATCAAAGTTTAGTAGATAAAAAAAATAAAACAAAATCAGTACTGAAAATTACAAAAAAAAGCAATAAAAAATCAAATCTTGATCACTTGTTCCCCGGCAACGGCGCCAGAAAAAGGGGCTTGTTGACGGTTAATAATTGTATCAAAGTTCGTTCATGACTCGCAAGCGTACAAGTCTCCCGTCGTAGTCAAGGGACCCTTCTTCCCTCGAGTGGTGAACCCAAGGTATCGAATCCGTGGAACAAATGTGTGACGCAAGAGTTGATCTAGTAAAGCCAAATAACTTCAATCTTTGGTAAAAGAGAAACCCTAATGCATCCGGATAAGAACACAAAACAAAGATAAATCTAATCTACTAAAGACCGGAGAAAACAAAGTAAGATTGGGTAGATAAACCGATCTAGAGGGATCGGGGTAAGCCTTTTGTTGAAGTTCCAAGCAAGAGAAGAAGTAGCAAATCGAATCTTAATAGAAGCATCTTTAAATCGTGGTTTCCCGTCCAAATTCGAAAACATCCGCCTTTCGAGACCCCCCGTTCTGTCACAACGTATCCCTATTCATGCGGGGAGCTTAGGGCGAGTCAAAAGACAAGTCGAGATTCTTTCGGAAGATCCGGCGTGTACCTCTAGCCACCGCGACTACAAGAACACCCTATGTAATCTATCGCGCGAATAGAATTGAAATAAGCAAAGCCGATCGAAAAACGAAATCTTCGAGGAAACACTTGATCGCTAAGAAAAGATTCAACTTGATAATTCAACTATGACAATGATACTATAAATAGCCCGATTGGCGGCTAGGGCAAAGGAGAGCACGTTTGGGCCCAAAATGGGCACCGGGCCGACCGGATCGGGCCGGCCGGCCCGGGCCCATTTTGGCCCGGCCCCCGTGGGCTCCTTTGCCCGAGGTCGGTTCCCTTGCTTCCCGGATGCTTCCCCCTTCTGCATGTAGGTCCATGTCGTCGGTTTCTCTCCGAATTGGACTCAACTCCTTGTCTTGCAAGATTCGACGCACTTTTCCCGTCGGGTCCCCGGAGTCCGTCGTCTTCTCGGATCAAGTCCCCGGCTTCTTGGAGTTAATTTTACTTCATTGCATGACTTGTTCGAGGCCTTTAAGGTCTTGTCATGAGGTGCTTGATGAACTTATCCCGAAAGTCTTGCATTCAACGCTAAAACCCCGCATAAACATTAAACTCCAAAACCGACATGCACACGTGAACTTGTTATACCACGGGGGTTAGTACCAATGGATAAGGTATAAAACTCATGCCAACACCGAAGGTAAACTCATGGCTAGGTTGACGGATTTTCACCGTCAACACACACGGGGTGTTCGCTCGCGTGCGTACGTGTGGACGAACACGAGCACCGACTTGGCTCGACGCTCGTGCGCCCGGGCGGAAGGACGTTCTAGGCGGCGAGGTGAAGTAGAGCGACGAGGTGGTCGCGATCCGGATGCTTTGGTTTCGTTCGAGGTGTGCAAGGTGATGACCGGGTTGGCGCGGGTGAGTGCGGGTGGCTCGGCCACGACGGCGAGAGCAAGAAGGACGGCGACGCGGCCGCGACAAGGGCAAAACCCCGGGCGACGAAGACGGCTCGGCGGCGCGGTTCCTCGCGCGGTGTCGACGTCCCCCCCCACACGGGCACGTGTGCGCACGGTTAGACAAGGCATCACACCGAGCATGAAAAGAGATGCTAGGGCACCGATAGGGTAGAGAGAAGAGCGGTCATGGCCGGCGTCAACCCACGGCGACGAGGTCGCGGGTCCGACGGGAAGCGAGAGATCCCCGGCGGTGGAAAAAGCGCCGGTGAGTCGGCGGAACGAGAGGTGTGCGTGCCAGCATGCGAACAAAACATCAACGGCTCGCCCGACAAGCACCAGGGCATGGTACGGGCGACACGCGCGTTGTGCAGTCGTGAGACTAGGTGTAGCGCAGCGAGGTGGGGCGACACGTCGACAAGGACTAGGGCGTCCACGTTGGCGTGCTCGCTCTCTCGCGCGCGTGCGTGCGGTTGGACAGGGAGAGCAGAGGGGTTCGACTCCTCGGGTGTACGTGTTTGCATTTGTGCGGACGTCGGCAGCGTGGCCACGGGAGCGACACATAACCGACGGCGCGTGCACGGCGACAACACAGAGACAAGAGCTCAACGAGCGGATTTAGGCGAGGCGGAGTTCAGGGTCGAAGTGGCCGAAAGGTTCGAACTTGGGGTCGATGGCTCGACGGACACACGTGCGCCGGTGCGTTGGGGTTCGCGGCGACGGCACGGCGGAATGTCGAGTACGGTCACGGATAGGTGAAGCGAGGGCTCGGCCTCTCGGTTGTGTGCGTATGTGTGCGTGCCGAATGCCGACGGCGCGGCCATGGCGGCGACACAAAATTGATGGCGTGCACTAGGCAAAGGAACGAGAGAAAAGGAAAACGGCGAGGAACGGCCCGGCGGCGTCGCTTGGGGACATACGCCGGCGAACGACCTCGCCCGTGCGTGAGTGCGCGTGCATAGGTTCGGTCGGGAAGGACGGGGCCTCGATCCGGTGTTGGTGTGTGCGGGTAAAAGGTCGGCGGCACGGCCGTGGCGGTGGCACAACGCCGACAACATGTGCACGACAAGGGACATAAACGGGGTGACGGCAAGCGGGGAAGTGCACACGACAAAGGTCTGTGCTCACCCGACTCCCCGGCCCAAGAAAGGCGGGGGCCTTTGCTCGACGGTGGCGTGCTCAGTGTGTGGGTGCCGACGGCGAGCCGAAACTTGATGTGCGCTCGTCGGGACAAGATCAACACGATGCAAAGCAAGGAGCGCGCGCGTTGCGGTAGGCAGTGGCACCTGCAAACGACCGGCTCTGCTCGATGACCGGCTCTCAAGCGACGGCGGGTACGCGCGGCGGCGCGATGCGGGACAGCGGTCATCACACAATCAGCAAGCTCACAAGGCTCGGTCCATCCTCGGCTCGAAGGCCGGGTCCACAGCAAGGTGAAGGGTAGTGCTCACCTCGCGCTCCGGACACGGCGGCGAGGAGGTGGTGACGAGCGACGGAACGGCTCGGAGCCGAGGAAGCGAGGGCGGAGCGGTCCATGGCTTCCACATCGGCGTCTCCCTTGTGCAGCAGCCCCGCGTCTTGGCGTCCCGGCGAGGCGGCGAGCAGCTCGGTGAAGAGGAAGCAGGGGGGTTCGGCTCGGTGAAGGGGGCGACTTGACCACGGACGGCTCCGGCTTGGGCGTCGGCGTCCTTGGCTCGGGCCGCTCCGGCTTCCGCGGCGGCCACGCGTAGGACTCCTCCTCGGGCGGCCTCGCCCGTCGGACGGCGGCGACGCGGCGGTTCGGCGGCGCGGCGGCCTCGGCTCCTCCACGGGCGGCCTCCAACTTCTCCCCCCGCCTATCGCGCCTCCTTCCCCTCTTCTCCTCTCTCTGCGGATTGCGGCGCGGCGAAAGACCCCCATGGGCGGCGGCGTAGCTACGGGGGGATCCGGCCGGGGCGGCTTTAAAGGGGCGGCGCCCTAGGGTTTGGGGAGAGCGAGAGCGGACGGGCGGGAATCCATTCGGGGGCGCGTGGAGGCCATCCACAACACCGGCACGGCGGGGAGGGGGCGGCCATGGGCGGCGTCGGCCATGGGGCCGGCGCGGCTAGCCTTCGCGCGCGTCACGGTGGGGATTGGGGAAAACACCGGGGAAGGGAAAAAGAGATAAGGATGGGGGCGACGGCCGGGGCCCACACGTAAGTGGCCGCGGGGGAAGAGGTGGGTGATGGGGTGACGGCTGCGGGTGGGCCGAAAGGGGCTAGGTGGGGGCCGGCGGTTTGTGCGAACCGAGAGGAGGATTTTGGGGTGGTCTAGAGGACTTGGCAAACTGAGTTGAGGCCCAAGGTGCAGGGAAGGTTTTTCCTATTTCCTAAACACCTAGTTCCTATTTAAACTATGATTCGAATTTGAATTTAGAATTCAAATTTGAATCCCACACAATTAAGATGCAAAATAAATCCCGTCAAACTCCAAGGTTCTCACACTAGCAATTTATAATCCCTAAATTTATGTTTTTGCTCAAATTAAATCTAAGATTTTCAGGGAAGGATCATAGAAGACATCCTTATATTTTAATTATGCACTCAATTTCAAATCGAAATTTTGAAATCCACATTTTCGCATTGCTAACATTCGGGAAAAATTCCGGGATGTTACGAGAACTCCCCCCCCCCCTCACAAGAATCTCGTCTCCGAGATTAAGAGCCGACTTCCGGTTTTGAAGAGATGAGAAAACGAAGAAACCGGTTGCTCCGGCATCAAAAAGAGTTAGAGCCGATGTGATCCAACTTAAAACTCTCCGATCGCGGTGACGAAGCGTTGGTAACTTTTCCTTCCTTCGGGTGGGTAAGCATTCCACGGCTTGCGGATTGCTGAAGAGTAGACTGAGGATGTCCTCCTCCTGGAGTCGGTGCTTTCGCGGGCATAGGCCGCGGTCTTCTTGTCGGGGCACTGGAAGATCTTGCCCAAGCTTGCCACAGGCGAAGCAAGTCGGGGTGAACTCTCTGATGTTGGGTCTTGGAGTGCTCGGCTACGGGTGATTATATCCTCCATTTTGCGGTCGGTAGTCGAAACTCCCTCCTCTCCGAGTAGTAGTCGTTGCCTCCTCCGAAGTTGCTCCTATGTTGGTTAATCTTTGAGCGGAAATTCCCTCTCTTCATGCTGCTTGACCCATCTCTCGACTTCTGGAACGATCGGTCGAAGTGGTCCCGATCTCCCATCCTCTTCATGTCCTTTATGTGGTCTTCACAACTCCTACTCTCGTCCTCGAGTGTGATGGTGCGGATCACGAGGTGGCGTAAAGAGTTGTGCTCACCTGCCTTCAGTCCTTAGCGAAGGCCACGGTGAAGACCTCTCAGGAACCAGAACTGCTTCTTCTGTTCGAGGTTGGTGTCCTCGGGAGCGTAGCGCACCATTTTCACGAAGTGGCGCTCGCACTCCTTCACTCTCATCGCACCCCGTGTCATGGTGCGAGAACTCTTGAGTCGTTTGGACCATCGGCTCGGCGGGCGGTGCGCTTGCGGAACGTCTTGCGGAACTCCCGGCCAAGTGACGAAAACTGGGTTCAGGTGGCTGGCGGCGTAGTTGTCCCACCAAGACTTGGGCCGAACCATCCGGGCCGGTGCGCGGCGATGGTGACACACTCCTCACCGGTGTAGACAATGAGGTCGGTCTTGGTCTCGATTACCCTCAACCAATCGTCGGCATCGAGCGGCTTGTCCGAGTAGGCGATGGTGGGGGCCTTCGGAGCGAGATGAACTCCTCGATTTCTTCGTGAGTTTCTCCCCCGGCGGGGGCATTGCGGTTTCCACCATTGCCTCGGTACTCCATGGCTTCCGCCATCCTCTCGCATCGACCGATTCTGCGGGGCCATGACGTCCACCAATTTGGGTGGTGGCGGTGGCAAGCTGCTCCGGCTCGAGCTAGTATTGCTCCGGTTCGGGCTCGGCTTCCTCCCCTTCGTCGGCAACTTCGGGGTCCTCGGGTGGCGGCGGCACGCCCACGACCCCGTGGAACTTCCCCTTCCTCGGCGGCTTCTTCAAAGCGTGCCGGCGAGCGACCCGACCTTCGGATCGACAACCTTTTGGAAAACACGACTAGGGAAGGAAAACTCTAGACAACGTCACTCACCATCCCATGAGTCAGACACAACCATGAAAATATCACTAATTATATATCCTATCACTCAAAGAGAAGATGCATTAAAACACAATTAACTCCATTAAGAGCCAAACACTCAGCAAACATGATAGATACACATATAAGCTTCCTCGAGGGTGACTCAGGCCTCAGAGGTCGCGAGCACATCAACGATCTAGTCTATCGTCAAAAGGTCTCCGAGGGGTTGTGCCTAGTATGGTGTTTCAACACTACTCCTCTTCATCGTGTTCAGGACAAGTTCTCGACCAAGGTCGTGTCCTCGTGAGAATAGTTGAAGCTCGTAGGTAAGAAAGAAGCTTTTCAAGGGGGGAAAGCTTTTATAAAATAATTCAAGGGGTTTATATAAAGGAAGGAAACGTATAGAATCCTTATTTACTATCGGCCATTTCTAGGGTTACGTGCTACGATCAACCCGGCTCGATACCACCCGAAACGACCCCGGATTTTCGGTGAGGAAAACCCGAGTCCCTGTACCTTTGCGATAGTCCCGGGATCAGTGGCTATCACGTACAGATCTCATCACAGAAGGTAAATCACAACCGTACATCGCATCACACAATTATTGGTACATAATTTATTACATGTCCATAATGGAGTACAACATTACAAGCCTCAAGGCTGAATCAGAGTAAAATTCTACACTGCGGTAGCTAGCATCTCAGAAGGGCCTCCGTCTTCTGTTCTTCACGCCCACAGGCATCCTTGAGCGAAGCGACGTATCCCTCAGTCGAACCATCCGTCAATGTTGATGTCGAAGTCGAACTCGCAACCTGCACACTATAAGTCTATCCCCAAGGAGTGGGATAGGTTCACGTCACCGATCGTATGCGGCTTTAAGTGGCCTATCCTCTATAGGGCAAGAAAAGAGGCAAGGTAGAAGCTCGGGTTTCCTATGCGGCGGCGGCAAGCATAAACGGGAATCATCTCCATATAGGTCCCAAACCAATCTCTCGGACACGGCTCGGAACCACCCGGTACCCCGGGGTCCCGTCTCCACAACCTATCTCCATCTAGGGTCGATGCGAGAACTTCCTCTCCTCGCACCTCAATGATTGCAATCGGATCGACGAGGTAGAGGGAGCCACTCTCCTCTAGCCGACGCAACCACGGCTCACCACACTCTTAACTACGGGGGGAGGTAGAAATCCCAAAACATGAGGAACGAACATGTCTTCAAGGTTTGTCCATGACCGAGGACGCGGCTATACGTATAGATCAAAACTGCGCGAGCGTGTACACTCGTACCCAACTCGGGATGGTACCCGACGGTGATCGGCCAACCGAGCCCATCCTACCGTGCGAACTCTCGGTAGTTTCGGTCCCATCCCGCATCCGGCCCTCAAAGCGATCCCCCTCGCAAAGGGAATTGCACCGAACCGTGAAATGCTCCCGTGTGGCCACACGGGAGACGCTCTGAGAGGGTGGTCTCACCTCCACCGCTCCCCCACGGATACCCTCTATCCTTCCTAAGCGGGTATGGTTCCGCACTTGCCGAGCTCAACTCGGCCCTATCCCCACTCTCGGCGAGGTGGTGTGTACGAAAGTCCTATCGACAAGGTTGATCCACTCGCTTTCGGGCCGGGGCAAGCTCATGTCCTCCATCCGCAAGTAAAACCCCAACACCTAGGCTCCGAAAACCGTCAAAGTAGGGATACACCGAGGAGTGCATCCCTATCCCCGATCCCCGGATCGGTTGTTTCGAGCTCACCCCCGCCAAAGTACCCAAAACGCCTTCTCCTCGCCGGTTTTACCCCACTCACGCCAAGAACCACTATTCCCATCCCAAACACATGCATCGTGAAGCTCAGCGCATATACACGCTTATATACACATATATAGTAGTAGGACAATCAAGGACAGGATAATAAAAGTAGGCAGTGCAGGGTTCATCATCATGCATATAAAGTAAAGCGCTAGCAATTCTACATAGCAATGCCTAATAGGTATATCAGAATCAGTCGGGTGTGAACACCTGCGTGCGAGTAGTCGTCGGTGACGTAGTCGTCGTTGTAGTCGATCTCCGAGCTCAGCTCCCGGCTCCAAACTTGCTCCTAAGAACGCGTAATCAAAATAAAGGCGGGTCCTATTGCAATTAACTCCAAATGAACAACAATTAAGAGCCAACGGAGAGCGAACACTAGCCTAACACGGAGTTTATAATTTTAGAAGAGCTTTGGAAAAGGTTCCACAATTTTCGGACTTGAAATGAGTTTTCTAGGATTTTCCAAAGATAAAATAGATTTCGAAATTAAAATACACATACACAATACACTTAAATATAAGCTAACTATTGGCGAGGCTCAAAAGGGCTCTAAGCTATCTACGGGCCGGGCCGCAAGCTAGCTCTTCAAGCTCACATGGCCGCCACATAGGTAGCTATAAGGCCGACCCATGCACAAGTGGCCGCCCACAAACGATCTTGGTCGGATCTGCTGCGGCTCGCGGTCGAGCGGCGAGGTGTGGTGTTTTTGTGGTTGGTCGACCGCACTAGATCCGGCGGGGATCCACTACGGTAACAAAGGTGTGTGGGCGCGTGTGTGCAACTATCCCCTACGGGACTGCGGCGTGGGCGCCGGTGCTCGATGGTAAGTCCCAGAGGGGCGACGGGTGGAAAGGGGCTCGTCGGCGGCGAGGTTGGTCCGTGACTCGACCTCACGCAACTCGACGCGGCTGCGGTACACCTAGGGATTCATCTAGGCAAAGAAAAAGGGTTGCCTTGGTCGGAAACTCGGCACGACGGTGACGGAGAGCAGCTTGGCGTGCGGTGCAAAGCAGAAGGTTTCGGCGACGAGGCTAGGGTGGTCGGCGTCGATGAGGTTGTATGCGCTCGCGTGCCTGAGGGCGAACGCGTACACGAGTTGGTTCGGCGCTCGCGCGCCTCGGCGGAAAGGTTGCTCTTGACGACGGGGTTCCGGTCGCGACAGGCTGAGCGACGGTCAGGTTCGGCTCACACGCGTGAGCGTGTTCACCGGACTCGAGCAAGGAGAGCAAAGGCGACAGCTTGGTCGAGCTCATGCACGAGCGTGCGTCCGTGAGACGAAACTCCCCGGACGAGCACGGCGGTGCGAAGGTAAACGGCTTGGTGCGGCTCGAGCTCCGCGTCGTCGCGGCCGGGGTGTCCGCGGCGGCGTGGCGGCTCGCTTGCGAGGACGTGTGTGCCCCGTGAACATGCGCATGCACCGTTTGGACGGGGAGAGCAAGGCTCGACTCCCGCGGGTGCGGGTGTGCGTGAGCGAACGTCGGCGGCGAAAGAGAGCGGCCCGACGCGGCGAAGGTTGACAGAGACAACGCACTACGCGGCGGGGACGCCGTTTTGCGAACGGACGGTCACGGTCGGGAACGGGGCTTTCTGGCAATGATGAGAAGGTCGGCGGCGAGGGTTTGAGTTCACACGAGGTTGGGGCACAGATGGGTGAGCTCCTCGGTGGCACAACCGGGTGTTCGCCTGCGTGCGTACGTGTGGGCGAACACGAGCACTGAATTGGCCTGACGCTCGTGCGCCCAGGCGGAAGGACGTTCTCGGCGGCGAGGTGAAGTAGAGCGACGAGATGGTCGCGATCTGGATGCTTCGGTTTCGTTCGAGGCGTGCAAGGCGACGGTCGGGTTGGCGCACGTGAGTGCCGGTGGCTCGGCCACGACAGCGATAGCAAGAAGGATGGCGACGCAGTCGCGACAAGGGCAAAGCCCCGGGCGACGAAGACGGCTCGGCGGCACGGTTCCTCGCGCGGTGTCGACGTCCCCCCACACGGGCACGTGTGCACACGGTTAGACAAGGCATGACACCGAGCATGAAAAGAGATGCTAGGGCACCGATAGGGTAGAGAGAAGAGCGGTCATGGCCGGCGTCAACCCACGGCGACGAGGTCGCGGGTCCGACGGGAAGCGAGAGATCCCCGGTGGTGGACAAAGCGCCGGCGAGTCGGCGGAACGAGAGGAGTGCATGCCGGCATGCGAACAAAACATCAACGGCTCGCCCGACAAGCACCAGGGCGTGGTACGGGCGACACGCGCGTTGTGCAGTCGTGAGACTAGGTGTAGCGCGGCGAGGTGGGGCGACACGTCGACAAGGACTAGGGCGTCCACGTTGGCGTGCTCGCTCTCTCGCGCGCGTGCGTGCGGTTGGACAGGGAGAGCAGAGGGGTTCGACTCCTCGGGTGTACGTGTTTGCATTTGTGCGGACGTCGGCAGCGTGGCCACGGGAGCGACACATAACCGACGGCGCGTGCACGGCGACAACACAGAGACAAGAGCTCAACGAGCAGATTTAGGCGAGGCGGTGTTCAGGGTCGAAGTGGCCGAAAGGTCCGAACTTGGGACCGATGGCTCGACGGACACACGTGCGCCGGTGCGTTGGGGTTTGCGGCGACGACACGGCGGAATGTCGAGTACGGTCACGGATAGGTGAAGCAAGGCTCGGCCTCTCGGTTGTGTGCGTATGTGTGCGTGCCGAACGCCGACGGCGCGGCCATGGCAGCGACACAAAATTGATGGCGTGCACTAGGAAAAGGAACGAGAGAAAAGTAAAACGGCGAGGAACGGCCGGCGGCGTCGGTTGGGGACATACGCCGGCGAACGACCTCGCCCGTGCGTGAGTGCGCGTGCATAGGTTCCGTCGGGAAGGACGGGGCCTCGATCCGGTGTTGGTGTGTGCGGGTAAAAGGTCGGCGGCACGGGCGTGGCGGTGGCACAACGCCGACAACATGTGCACGACAAGGGACATAAACGGGGTGACGGCAAGCGGGGAAGTGCACACGACAAAGGTCCGTGCTCACCCGACTCCCCGGCCCAAGAAAGGCGGGGCCTTCGCTCGACGGTGGCGTGCTCAGTGTGTGGGTGCCGACAACGAGCCGGAACTCGGCGTGCGCTCGTCGGGACAAGATCAACACGATGCCAAGCGAGGAGCGCACGCGTTGCGGTAGGCAGCGGCACCTGCAAACGACCGGCTCGGCTCGATGACCGGCTCTCAAGCGACGGCGGGTCTGCGCGGCGGCACGATGCGGGACAGCAGTCATCACACAATCAGCGAGCTCACAAGGCTCGGTCCATCCTCGGCTCGAAGGCCGGGTCCACAGCAAGATGAAGGGTTCAGTGCTCACCTCGCGCTCCGGACACGGCGGCGAGGAGGTGGTGACGAGCGGCGGAACGGCTCCGGAGCGAGAGGAAGCAGGGCGGCGCGGTCCATGGCTTCCACATCGGCGTCTCCCTTGTGCAGCAGCCCCGCGTCTTGGCGTCCCGGCGAGGCGGCGAGCAGCTCGGTGAAGAGGAAGCAGGGGGGTTCGGCTCGGTGAAGGGGGCGACTTGACCACGGACGGCTCCGGCTTGGGCGTCGGCGTCCTTGGCTCGGGCCGCTCCGGCTTCCGCGGCGGCCACGCGCGGGACTCCTCCTCGGGGCGGCCTCACCTGTCGGGCGGCGGCGGCGGCGCGGTTCGGCGGCGCGGCGGCCTCGGCTCCTCCACGGGCGGCCTCCAACTTCTCCCCCGCCCTCTTGCGCCTCCTTCCCCCTCTTCTCCTCTCTCTAGATTGCGGCGCGGCGAGAAAGACCCCCATGGGCGGCGGCGCGGCTACGGGGGATCCCGGTGGGGCGGCTTTAAAGGGGCGGCGCCCTAGGGTTTGGGGGGAGCGGAGCGGACGGGCGGGAATCCATTCGGGGGCGCGTGGAGGCCATCCACGGCACCGGCACGGCGAGGAGGGGGCGGCCATGGTCGGCGTCGGCCATGGGGCCGGCGAGGCCGGCCTTCGCGCGTCACGGTGGGGATCGGGGAAGACACCGGGGAAAGGAAAAAGAGATAAGGATGGGGGCTGACGGGCCGGGGCCCACACGTAAGTGGGCGCGGGGGAAGAGGTGGGTGATGGGGCGACGGCTGCGGTGGGCCGAAAGGGGCTAGGTGGGCCGGCGGTTTGTGCGAACCGAGGAGGAGGATTTCGGGGGTGGTCTAGAGGACTTGACGAACGAGTTGAGGCCCAAGGTGCGGGGAAGGTTTTTCCTATTTCCTAAACACCTAGTTCCTATTTAAACTATGATTCGAATTTGAATTTAGAATTCAAATTTGAATCCCACACAATTAAGATGCAAAATAAATCCCGTCAAATTCCAAGGTTCTCACACTAGCAATTTATAATCCCTAAATTTATGTTTTTGCTCAAATTAAATCTAAGATTTTCAGGGAAGGATCATAGAAGACATCCTTATATTTTAATTATGCACTCAATTTCAAATCGAAATTTTGAAATCCACATTTTCGCAATGCTAACATTCGGGAAAAATTCGAGGATGTTACACGGCCAAACCGAGAAAACTGCGGATCTCTCGTCACGGTCTTTGGTGGCCGCCACTTGGACACTTGCCTCAATCTTGCTCGGGTCTACGGCAACTCCTTTGGCCGACAACACATGACCCGAAAACGCGGCTTCCTCCATCTAGAACTCGCACTTGCCGAACTTGGCGTACAACCGATGCTTTGCCCGAGCTTCCCCAACACGATCCTCGGGTGCTCCTCGTGCTCTTCGAGTTTGTTTGGGAGTAGACCGAGTATATCGTCAATGAAGACGACGACACACTTGTCCAACTCATTCATGAAGACCTTGTTCATCATGTTCATGAAGTATCTTGGGGCATTGGTCACGCCAAACGACATGACCGTGTACTCGTACGCCCATACCGGTTACGAACGCCGTCTTATGGATGTCCTCCGGGCGAATCTTCATCTGGTGATAACCTGACCGGAGATCAATCTTGCTGAAGTACTTGGCTTGCCTTAGCTGATCCATCAGATCATCAATCCTGGGCAGTGGGTACTTGTTCTTGATGGTTACCGCGTTTAGGGCGCGGTAGTCGACGCACAGACGTTGAGTCCCATCCTTCTTCGGAACGAACAGTGCCGGTGAACCCCATGGTGAAGCACTTGGTCGGATGAACCCTTTCTCGAGTAGTGAGTCTAGCTCTGCCTTCGACAGTTTCAGCTCAACCTCGCCATACGGCACGGACTCGGGGGCTATCGGCGCCGTTCCCGCACCAAGTTAATCACGAACTCCACATCACGATCGGGAGGCAACCGGGCGGTTCCTCCGGGAACACATCCTCATTCTCACGGACTACCGAACGTCCGATATGGCCTTCGTGTGGAGGCCGTACACTGCCGGTATGTCTCTAGACTTCATCGGCTCGAAGGTAACCCTCGTCCCGTCCGGTGCACTAGAGTCACAAGTCTCGGCGAAGTGGAGATGACACCTTTGTGGGCGAGTGATCCAATCCATTCCCGCTATCACGTCGATACCATGGGAAGGCGGCACGGTCGGATCCCCATAGAACCCGTGGTCTTGGATGACCACTTCCACTCCTTTGCACGGCGGGGTGCATCGGATATCCCCGAGCGGAGAGCTCGTGATAATGGGCATCGATCGGGTGGTTGTAGGGAGGGAATGTTTATTTACGAACCGAGAGGTAATATACGACCCGGTCACTCCGGTGTCGAAGAGAACCGGAGCGAAGTACCACAAACTAAAAACTCACCAATCACGATGTCGGGGGCGTCGGCGGTCTCCTCCTCGGTAAGGTGATTCGGCCTCCCACGGCGGCGGCCGGCGGTGGTGCGGCTCCGAGGAGGTCGACCTCTGGAGCCGGGCGCCCTCGCGGGGGTGGCGGCCGGCCTTCTTGTCGGGGCGGTCATAGGACTTGTGGCCGGCTTGCCACACGCGAAGCGGGTGACGGTGAAGCCTCTCCGCGGCGGGCCTTGCGGTGCTCGGTGGAGCACGAGTGTAGCGTCCGGTCTGGCCGGGGTGTAGCCGGGGTTCCTCCCTCCGGGGAACAAGGCTACGTCCACTTCCTCCGAAGCCACGCCCGAGCCGGTTGTGCCCCGGCGGTAGCTCCCCTCGGCATGTTGCTTGGTCCGCTCCTCGTCTTCGGAAGGATCGGTCGGGGCCGGTTCCGATCTCCCATCCTCTTCTTGCCCCTCATGCGTTCCTCGTGGCCCCTCCTCTCATCCTCGACCGCGATGGCACGATTGATGAGATGGCGAAGGTCATGGTGAAGGCCTCGCGGGAACCGAATTGCTTCTTCGGTCGGTGTTGGTGTCGTCGGGGGCGTACCACATCATCTTCATGAAGTGACGCTCGTACTCCTCGACCCTCATCGCACCCCGAGTCATGGTGCGGAACTCCCCGCGCCTTCGGACTAGCAGCTCATCGGAGAGGTGCTGCTCGTGGAACGCCTCGCGAACTCCCGCCCGGTGATGAAAGGCTGGGTTCGGGTGGGTGGCGGCGTAGTTGTCCCACCATGCCTCGGCGGACCCTCCAGCTGGTGCGCGGCGATAGCGACGCACTCCTCATCGGAGCAGACGGTGAGGTCGAGCTTGGTCTCGATCACCCTCAGCCAGTCGTCGGCCTCGAGCGGGTCATCCGAGTAGCTGAAGGTGGGGGCCTTCAGGCGGATGAACCTCTCGATCTTCCTCGTGAGGTCCTCGTCCTCGCGAGCGACGCGGTTCCCACCGTTGCCACGGTGCTCCATGGCTTCGGCCCATCCTCTCGCATCGCCCCGAGTCCGGAGCGCCATCACTTCCACCAAGTAAGGTGGGGGTGGTGGTGGGCTGGTCCGGCTCGGGCCGGCCTCGCTCGGCCGCTCCTTGCTCAACCTCGGCACCGAGTGTTCTCGGGCGGTGGTGGCGGTGCTCCGTCACCTCGGGCCCTAGCTCCCAAAGCTCCTCCACGTAGGAGTGGGCGTCCACGGCCACGTCCGCGTCCATGCCCCCGCCGGGCTTCTTCTTTAGCGGCCGCCTCCTCGAGGCGAGCTATCGGCCGGTTGGATCGGCGGATCGACATCCTTCGAAAACATAAAAAAGGGGGAAAGTTCACACACGTCACTCACCAACCCACACATGAGTCTAGAGCAAACATGAAAATAATTCTAATTTATAACCTACACTCAAGGAGAAAAAGCATTAAGACGCGAATAACATCATTAAGATCCAAGCACACATCAAACATGAATAATACTCTTGCTCCCCTGAGGCTGACTCAGACCTTGGGGTAGCAGCAACAAGTCAACGATCTAATACATCGGTACAATCTCAAAAAGGGGGGTAGTGTCTACATGGTGTGGCATGACTCTCTCTTCATGCACCGGAACATGCTCGCGGCTGCATGGAACAACTCATGGAAACTACTAGCACATTACACTACTCTAGACCATGCCCCTCGCTCAGCGCTCTACTCAGTGCGTGCCCTCTGGTACGAGACGGGGTAGCGGTCCTCAGTGGGGTAGTCCGGTGGGAAGATCCGATACACCAAGGCGTGAGCCTCGAGAACCTCCTTGGTCTCGACGGGGGTCGACAGACGGGCCATCGGGCACAGGTGAAGCTTGAGGCGTGACTGGTGCAGCTCGAAGGTCTCGGTGCGGATCTCACGCCGATACTCGGGGGGTAGCTCTCTCGTTGAGCTCGAAGAGCTCGTCCACACGAAGCGAGTTGGCGTCCTCCCCAACTCCTCCTCGATCTCTCGGCCTTGTCTCTCGGGTAGACGGCCGTGCGCGTGAGCCACGCGATGTTGGCGATGTTGTCCGCCCGGCTCTTCTCCAGCTTCTCCACCTTGAGCCGCTCACATCCAAGCAGTGAGCGCTTACCGTGAGCGGTGTCGTCCTTGCGGTCGAGCTTGTCCTTCGGCCTATTCCCGACTCGGCTTGTCGGCATGCGGAGGTCCTCCTTGGCGTGCAGCATCTCCTCCCGGGTATCCACCCTCTCCCTCTCGGACTGCAGCAGGACAGTGGTCGCGCGGTCGAGGCTCAGCTCGAGCTGGCGAACACGGTGGCGTAGGGCGCTGTTCTCTCTCTCCAGCTCGGCACAACAAGGCCGGTACTAGAGGGCATCGATGGTGACATCCCCGACCCGGCCGTAGAGGGTACGTGACTCGTCCTCCGGTCGGCGTGCGTACTTGTCGAGGTCGACCAAATAGCCGGCAATCTCCACTAGGGTCTCGTCGGACTCGCGGAAAGGAGTGGCGTCGACGTCGTCCCGGATCCCCTCGTACGAAGGAACTCCGTCCACAAGCGGTGCGAGGCGCCGGTACTCCCGGGGTAGCGGCCGAAGAGTCCGGACTTGAAGGAGGCGCGGTCTTGCGTGAGAAGGCAACCCGGTGCTCGGCGGCGGTGACGTCCGGCGCGGTCGCGACGGTGAGTGCGGCGCGCGCGGACCTCTCCCTTGAACCCCGGGAGACTCGGGTGAGGGAGCACAACGACCGTGCGAGCACCATCCGCCCCGATCCACGGCGGGTACGTACTCGGCGCGATACGTGACGTAGGTCGGAGGGACTCCAAGCCCGAGAAGGGCCCTCTCCATCCGGTGGCGCGATCGCCCCGCACGTCTCGGGGGTGATCTCGGTGACTCGGTGCTCCATCTCTCGTTAAATGCAAGAAATTTCGTCGGTGTAGGTGAGTAAGAAGTTTTCAAAAAGGGAACGAGTTTTATAACATAGCTCAAGGTTATAACTATAAAAGTAGAGCGTATAGAGTCCTATCTCTATCGACCTTTCCTAGGGTTACGTGCTACGGTCAAGCATGGCTCCGGTACCACCCGTAAGACCCCGGATTTTCATAGAAAACTCGAATCCTCGTACCATCGCGATAGTCCCCGGATCGGTGGCTATCGCGTACGAACGTCTCACGGATAAATACGAAAAGTCATACATCGCATCACATAGAGAGAATAGTACACGAATTTATTACAAGTCCATTATGGAGTACATCAATACAAGCCTCTTGGGCCGAATCGGAGTGAAAATTCTACGCAACGGTAGCTATCTTCTCGAAGGGTCTCTATCTTTATTCTTCCCGCCACGGGCAAACTCGAGTGAAGCGACGTAGCCCTCGGTCGTACCATCCGTCGGCGTTGCGGTCGAACTCGGACTCGTACCCTACACACCCAAAGTCTATCCCCAAGGAGTGGGATAGGTCCACGTCACCAACCGTATGCATCTTTAAGTGGCCTAACATCTAAAGGGAAAAGAAAGTAGACAAGGAAGCGGCTTTGGTTTCCCGAGCGACGATGAGCGAGTATAAACAAGGTATCTCCATCAATATCCCCCAAATCCCAAGTCTCTCAACACAGCTCGGAATCACCTCCGGTTACCCGGGGGACCCGTCTCCACCTCCTACTCCGGTCTAGGGTCGATGCGTGAACTTCTTCTCCTCGCACCTCAATGGTTACAACCGGATCGACGAGGTAGATGGAGCCTCTCTCCTCTAGCCGAGCGCAGCGGCCACGGCTCACCACACACTCTCCTATAGGGGGAAGGTAGAAATCCCAAAACATGAGGAACAAACATGTCGTCTAGGCAGTGTCCATGACCGAGGACGCGACTATAGCTATAGATCGAACAACTCTGCAGAGTGTGTACACCTGTACCCATCCCGGAATGGTACCCGGCCGGTGTACGGCCGACCGAGCCCATCCTACCGGCGAACTCTCGGTAGTTACGGTCCCATCCTGCATCCGGCCCTCAAAGCTGCCCCCCCTCGGAAGGGACGGCACCGGAACTGTGAAATGCTCCCGTGTGGCCACACGGGAGTCGCTCTGAGAGGGTGGTCTCACCTCCACCACTCCCCCACTGATACCCCGCTATCCATCCTAAGCAGGTATGGTTCCGCACTTGCCGAGCTCAACTCGGCCCTATCCCCACTCTCGGCGGGATGGTGTGTACGATGTCCTATAGACAAGTTGATCCACTCGGTTTCAGACCGGGGCGAGCTCATATCCTCCAAGCGCAAGTAAAACCCTAACATCTAGGCTCCGAAAACCGTAATAGTAGGGGTACACTGAGGAGTGCACCCCTGTCCCCGATCCCAGATCGGTTGTCTCGAGCTCACCCCCGCCAAAGTACCCAAAACGCCTTCTCCTCGCCGGTTTTTACCCCACACACGCCAGGAACCACTATTCCCCTCCCAACACATGCATCGCGAAGCTCGGCATATATACACGCTCACATAAACATATATATAAAGTAGTAGTAGGGCAATCAAGGACGGGGTAAACAAAGGGTAGTGCAAGGTTCATCAACATGCATATATAAGGTAAAGCACTAGCAATACTACTTAGCAATGCCTAATAGGTATTTCGAATCGGTCGGGCGTGAACCTCCGGGGTCGGGTAGTCCTCCGTGGTGAAGTCCTAGGCGTAGTCGTACTCGGGATCGGCTCCCGGCTCCGAAATTGCTCCTAATAACGCAAAAGGAAAAATAAATAGCGGTCCTATTGCAATTTAAATCCAAACAAGAGCATTTAAGAGCCAAAAGAGAGCAAACACCAACCCAACCCGGAGTTTAAGATTTTAGAAATTTTTCGGAAAAGGTTTTACAATTTTTGGAGTTAAAATGGATTTTCTAGTATTTTTCAAAGGAAATAAACATTTTCCGGAATTAAAATAAATCACACCCCCCCTAAACGGGGCCGGCCGCACGGGATCCCCGAATCGCGGGTGCGGCGGGATCCCTGCGGTCCACGCGGTGGGCCGGCCCGCGACCGGCCGCCCGCATGGGATCCAAGGGCTGGCCGGTGCGGCCGGGTTCCAAGTGGGCGGTGTGTGTGGGCGCGGGATGAGTGGCGGGCCGCACCGGATCCGAGCGGATCGGTTTCGGTCACTCCCGCGTGTAGTCCCCGGTGTACAAAGGTCTCCGGCGGTTTTCGAGGACGACTCAAGGTGCTCGATGGAATGCGCCCGAGGGTGACGGCGGCGGGACACGGCCTTGCCGGCGGCGAGATCTCCACGGCGCCTAGCATCCGGACTCCTCACGGTAGCCCCGCGGGATCCCCTAGGGTTGCTTGCTCGGGGGTCGCGCAAAAAGGGAGACGGCGTTCGCGGCGTGGTCGGCGCCGGCGCGGGCGCGGCGGCGACGACGCGGCGGTGGTGGCGGCGCGGGTACCTCTCCCCGGCCCGAGGTGGCGTGTGACGTGCACGTGAAGGCGAGCGCGGGGTGCGCGTGCGAGGAGAGGTGGTCGACATGGGCTTGGCCGGCACGGGGTGGACACGGATGGCGCGGTGGCGCTCGGGCCGGCGCCATGGGTGGCGGTGGAACCGACGGCCGCGGCTGGGCTCGTACGCGCGTGGGAACGGCCGATGGTGGTGACGCGCACTTTCGCCGGTCAAGAGGTCGGCGCTCCCCCCTCTCGCGTCCGTGTGCACGAGGCAACCCGCCACGGCGAGGCCATGGCGGCGCGGGCGACGAGGTGGGCGAGTGGGAGGTCCGGCGCAAGAGAAGGGCCCAAGGCCCGGCCTCGCCTCCGGGGTGACGGTGCACGCGTCTTTGGGGTGGACGCCCTGCGTGAGGGCGTCGCGGCCCGCTCGGACGCGCGCGCGAACGCGAACGTGATGAGAACGCGGCGGCACGGCGCGTCGACGACCAAGACGGGGGTGGCTTCCCTGCGCTAGAGGGCTAGGCTTGGCGGACGACGCGAGCGCGTTGGTGAAGGCGGCGGCACTCGCAAGAGAATGCGTCCCGGCTCCGGCTCGATGGCCGGCATCACCTGCGGCGGCGCGGAGGCACGGCAGCACGGAGCAACGGGCGTTCTGCCTCGGCTCGAAGGCCGTGGCATCCACAAGAGGGGAGAAACGGGCATCCTCACCTTGGTGGCCACTGGCCGAAGTGGAGCGCGTCAGTGAAGTGAGGCGGTGCGGCTTGCCGGCGAGGAAGAAGAGGAAGCAAGCGACGACGCGTCGTCAGGGAGGAAGGGGAAGTAGTGGAAGTAGGCGTTCACGGCGGGTCCGGCTCCTCCCTCGGGGCGGCTCGGTCTTCGAGGCGTACGGCTCTCCCGCGGACGGCTCCTCTCCCCCCCATTCCTCCTTCACCCTCTTCTCCTCCGGCGGACGGTGTGTGTGGTCGGGGGCGGCTCCCCCGGTGCGGCTAGGGTTTGGGGCTCCCTCCCGGGCTCGGCGGTGTCTCTTATATAGGGCGGCGCGCCTGGGACACGTGGGCGGCCTGGGATGCGCCGGGGGCACGCGGCACGCCGCGGCGGCGAGCCTCGCGGCCGGCGCTCCCCCCCGCCTTTGCCTTTGGGCGTCGGCCAAAGGCGAAAGGTAGGGGATGACACGCTCGCGTCATCGCGGAGCCCGGGCCGACGCGGGGCGCGGGGCCCGCCGGTCGGGCCCGACGGAGCGGTGGCGCACGGTAGGTGGGGCGCCGGCGGCGGTTAGGCGGGGCTGCGCCGGGCTCGAAGCGGTCTGGGCCGATTGGTTGGTGGCGGCCGATTAGCACAATGACGTTTCCCTTTTTCCTTTAGGCTAAACACTTGATTCAAATTTGAATTCAAATTCAAATTTGAATCCACTCAAACAAAAACCCAAATAAAATCAAAAGGAAGATCCAACTTCTCACACTAGCGGATTATAAGTCCTAAAATTTCGTTGGTGCCAAAATTAAATGTAGGAATTGGGAAGGAAACAAGAAGGCACTCTTATTTGTTTCATGAGCACTCAATTTCAATTCAAGTTTTTGAAATTCCACAATTTGAATTCACCAAAATTCTAAGGATGTTACAAGCATCCACCTACATCACCCACAAGACAAGATAGTCCATCTTCCTCACAAGAACCACCTCCTATCTCACAAGACACTCAAGATCAAGTAGAGGACATGGGCGAAGTTCAATCTCATGATGATCGCACCTCTACAATGTTTGGAAGACGCACAAGGACTTCAACAAATCATCCAATTGATCTTGTGTTGGGTGATCCCCAAGGGGGTACAAGGACTCGCCGCAAGCAATATGCCTCATTTTGCAAACATCATGCTTTTGTCTCTTTTGTAGAACCCACAACTATAGATGAATCTCTTGGGGAAGCGGATTGGTTCTTGGCTATGCAAGATGAGCTCAACAACTTCACAATAAGTCAAGTGTGGGAGTTGGTCGAGCGCCCCAAGAACAAGAATGTGATTGGCACCAAGTGGGTCTACGGGAACAAGCAAGATGAACATGGCATTGTGGTGAAGAACAAGGCAAGACTTATCGCCAAAGAGTACTCTCAAGTAGAAGGCTTGGACTATGGAGAGACCTTCGCTCCGGTGGCACGTCTTGAAGCTATCTGTATCCTCCTTGCATATGCATTTAGTCATAAAATAAAATTATTTCAAATGGGTGTAAAGAGTGCTTTCTTGAATGGCTTCATCAATGAAGAAGTCTATGCGGAGCAACCTCCCGGTTTTGAAGATACTACATATCCTAACCATGTCTATAGGTTGCACAAGGCATTGTATGGACTCAAGCAAGCTCCTAGGGCATGGTATGAGAGGCTCCGGATTTTCTCATTGAAGCGGGATTCAAGATTGGTAGAGTGGACAACACTCTTTTCACAAAGATAATCAACAAAGAACTCTTCAATTGTCAAATTTATGTTGATGATATTATCTTTGGCTCTACTAATCTCAAAGTGTGCAAGGATTCTAGTGAACTCATGACTAGGGAATTCGAGATATCAATGATCGGAGATCTCAACTTCTTCCTTGGGTTTCAAATCAAGCAATTGAAGGAAGGGACTTTCATTCATCAAGAGAAGTACACCAATGATATTCTCAAGAAGTTCAAGATGGATGATTGTAAGCCGATCAAGACTCCAATGCCTACTAATGGACATCTCGACCTAGATGAGGGAGGTAAATCGGTTGACCAAAAGCTTTACCGTTCTATGATCGGTTCTCTTCTTTATCTTACCGCATCTAGGCCCGATATCATGTTTATCTTGTTTGCATGTGTGCTCGGTTTCAAGCCAACCCTAAAGAATCTCACCTAAGTGCTTTAAAAAGGATCCTTAGATATTTAAAATACACACCTAGCATTGGCTTGTGGTACCCCCATGGTGCTTGTTTTGAGCTCTTGGGTTATCCGGATTCGGACTTTGCGGATGTCGAGTAGACCGTAAGAGTACTTCGGGTGGGTGCCATTTGCTAGGTCGCTCTTTGGTTGCTTGGTCCTCTAAGGAGCAAAACTCCGTGGCCTTATCCACTACGGAGGCGGAATACATTTCCGCGGGGGCTTGTTGTGCTCAAATCCTATATGAAGCAAAGCCTATTGGATTATGGTGTGGTTCTAGATAGGGTTCCCCTCCTTTGTGACAATGAGAGTGCGGTAAAAATTGCTAACAACCCGGTTCAACACTCTCGCACAAAGCACATTGATATCCGTCATCACTTCTTGCGAGACCACGTTGCAAAAGGGGACATTGTCCTTTGTGGTGTTCGCTCCGAGGAGCAATTGGCAGATATATTCACCAAGCCTCTTAATGAAAACACCTTTTGTAGGATTCGAAGTGAATTAAATGTGCTTGATGCTTCCAACATCATGTAATGCTTGTCATATAGTTTGCATTTGCATATGTACATGATTAGGGGCTTGTCTAACCTTGATGAGATAGTGATGAGTATGGGTCTTGCTTGAGCCGGTGGTTCTCTTGTTTCGCTCAAGGCATGAAGAATGGCTCATCATGAACAAGTTCATCAAGGGTTCAAACTTGGCAAGATAGTTTACCTTCTCGCTTTGCATGTATGCTTGTCATGTAGATGCACTCCTGTTTATTTTCATGCATTTGTCCTTGCATAGCATTGCGTGAGATAAGTCACAAAGGAAACTCACACTATAAGAAAGTTGCTTAGCATTCAATGCAAATCAACAACTCTTAAGGTGTGATGAGACAAATGATTGTGCTTAATGCCTATTGGGTTAAGTCCTAACGAGATTATGGTGTCAATCTCTAAGTTCAAAGGCAATTAACTCATACATTCCCTTTTTGGAGCTCCCTCCCTCTTTTGGTTCTTAATTTGCCTATTTTTATCTATGGTTTATCTCTTTTTAGGGAGCTAATTGTGTATTATAAATATTTTATAAAGGAGTGCTTGAGGGGTGAGGTTGTCACTCGGGATTGATCCAAAGATGTGCTTGTGTTGGCTTGTGTGTGACATTCGACGGATCAAAAATGAGAAATAGTTCAACAAAATTGAATTGTCACGGTGGGATGAACCGACGCCCCGTAGGTTCTAGCGTCGAACATCCGGTGAAGGGGTCCGGGCACTCGGTTGCGTGCATCGTTAGCAAATTTCGCACCGTCGGATGATACGACGCCTTCGCGCCTTTTGACCATCGGTTCATCCGATCTTGAAGAAATTTGCCCTTCTTCCCGGATGTAACGGCCGCATTTTTAGCTCCTAATAAATCACCTAATAAATCACGCGTGTTTTCAAAACTTTCCCGCCGAGCTCATTTACCCACTTTCGAAACCCCGGTCGATTCTTTTCCCTCGGCGCGCGTGCCGCGAATCCCGCCGGCACCGCCCGCACCCGGCCCATCACCCATCGCGTGCCGCCCCGGCGCCGCCGTCGGCCACCACGCCGGGGATCCCCCGCACGCCGCGGTCCCGCCGGCTAGTCCGCCTCGCCATCACCGCCGTCCCGAAAATCACGCCGACGCCCGAAAAATTCTTCGAAATAAATCACCTGTTAAATCATTCGCTAAAAAAATATTATTTCAAAATCTTTTCATAGTTTGAGCTCAATTCTCGTCCATTCATAATCCATTCAATGTCTCTCCTTAACCCCTTTGCCTCCCCAAATCAGCGCTCATGATTTTCCTTTAACCTTTGCTCTCACGCATGCACAAACTGCCACCTCTCTGCTAGCATCCCCTAGCTAGGCACGCACACAGCGTACACCGTACGTAAGCACGTACAAGCTAGATACACATAGATGCAACAGCAGCAATCAAGCTCGCATGCCAGGCACACCTCGCCATCCGGTACGCATGCAAGCTTGCAGCACAAATCCTTTGCCACGCCATGCACTGACACCAGCAAACGACACACACAACAACACAGACCAAAGGCAACAGTAGCACGCAAGGCTTCCCTGGCAGCAGCATAGCGCGAGCGCACACGCAAGCAGCACCATCCCGCCGACCTCGTCGTGGGTGCACGTCGCGGCGCGCCAGGCCGCGCGTGCCGACCAGACCACGGACTCGTCGCCTGCGCAGTCACGCGTTCCACGCGCAAGGCCGCGCAAGCACGCCACCGCCGGCCACCGGTGCGTCGCTGCCGCAAGCCGCCGGCCACCTCGCGCCTGCCGCTGCCCCGGCGCGCTCTCCATTGCATCGCTGCCCGTCGGTCTTGTCCAACAGCACCGCCGTTGCGTCGCGTCGACTCCTCGTCGTGAATCCCGCCGGCCGAGCTGCCCGAACCTCCATTGACGGGCAAGCACGAGCTCCCGCGTGCGCGGCTCCCGGCCTCTCCACCGCCTTCCCGCGCCTATAAATAGCCCAGCATCACTCGCCGCCTCGCCACGCACCTCCCGGGCACTTCCCTCTCTCTCCCCCGAGCTCCCACCACCGCCCTCCACAAGCCGCCCCCCGTTACGGACCGCCCGCCGCCGTCGATCTCCCTCCACAAGCCGCCCCCGGCCCAAGGTGAGGACGGAACGAGTCGCCCTTGACCTCCTCTCTCCGTTCCCCCCACTCCAGGCCGCCGCCACGCCCGGGACGGCCGCCATCCGCCGCCGGCGGGTCGCCCCCGTGCGCCCCTCCTCTATTTCTATTCCGTATCGAGAGGAAGAAGAAGGGCACTTTGCCCATAACCCCCTCCTCTATTTTCTTTTCTACCCAACTTTCTCTCTCTCACACAGTTTCTTTAAAGAGCCCCTGAATTTCTTAAGTTCTATACAAATAGGTCCTTAACCCCTTTAAACTCTCCTTAAACACATCTTTAACCCGTCATTTCATGCACAAGTTTACTCCAAATTAATTCCAAACTTCACCACACCTTTCCCGGGATTATTCCCGCCGAACCATTCACCAATTCCCCATAAATCATATATATTTCTTTTTTTCCATTTATTCCCTCCTCGAGCTCGGTAGGTAAAATTGTGTGTGCTTGTGTGTACGTATAGCCCATGGAGTGAACGAAGGAGGGTATCACGAGCCGGAGCTTGGAACCAAGTACCGCGAGCAGAGCCCGAGATCCCGAACGTCGAGCCGAAACTTCCCGAGGACTTCGAAGACGGCAAGTTCAATCTCATCCTTTGATGCATGCTTTGGTCCTAGTTTTATAAACATAACCCTATACCCGATTTATAAATTGCATATTGTTTTACTGCAAAAACATGGTAGGATAGTCATCCTTGATTGCTATGATTGACCTTTGTTTGGCCTAAATGATTGCTTTAAAAATGTGTGAGTGCTTTAAAAATGGGAATGGGATATTTCGGAAAATGAGTAAAGAACTGGGTAGAGGGGATGGACATGTGTGTCAGGATTATGGATGAGCTCGTACATGTGTGGTTGAGCATGTTGGGAGTTGTCCATCTTGTCATTAAGGACCGGGTTGCGTGACATCTCACCTGACCCAAATCATTGTACAACCACTTGACCGTTGTATGTGGCAACGGCTTAGCGTAAACCCCACTAGTTAATCTACTTGCCCTTGGGTGCTCCCGTGGTGGCTCGTAGCATTATTTAAGGTGGGTAATAGCTTTGATAGGATCCGCACCGGCACCGAAGTGTCCATGTGCCGGTACCCTACTTGTGGGTAAAGGCTGTACAACCTCCGCATAGTGTAAAACCTATTCGAATAGCCGTGTCCACGGTATTGGACGAGTCATGGTGTGGTCACAAAAATTAGTATTTGGTTTGGGATGTTTTTCTTAGTGTGAGTTGTTTTTCGGGTAAAGTGTGTGGTGTGTGTGCACAGGGCTCGCGGACGGGGAGTCCGGTAGTTCCACGGTGGTTTTTCTTAAAACAACCGAGTAACTTTGGTTATAAAATTGGTTTGCGAAAACCTTTTCGAAAATGAACCCCCGCATGAGTAAATGACTTTGCAAATAAACCTTAACCCTGTTCCTTGTTATATATATATCATGTGCATGATCTGCTTATAAGCCCCTCCGTGGGTGGGGTTGAACTTGTTGAGTACGTATGTACTCACCCTTGTTTAACTAACTGTTTTTCAGAGGAGGATCCCGATTTCGTTCCCGAAGACGTCGAGTAGGTCGCTGCCCTACACCCAACCGTGCCTGTGTACCCAGGGCCTCCACAGAGAGCTTCCATGGTGTGGTACTCTGATGAGGCTTTGGAAGCCTTTGCTATCGTAGTGTGATCGTTAGTGTTTGTGTTGTTCCTTATGGAGTTGGCACTTCCGTGCCCTCTCGTGTCATCGTGATGTAAAAGATCGATCCACTCGTTGTAATAAATGTGTTACCGACCTCCCGGGACCGGTATTTGTGTCACATTTAGTCACCATTGATGAGGGGACGCTTCGGTTGGTATCGGAGCCATAGGTTGGCCGTAGGACGCGACCCCTAGGATACGAGACCTCCTCTCGGCCCCTCTCTAATCTTTTCTTTGCTTGAGCTCATCTTTTCCTAAATCCTTACCTTGATCCTTGCCTCGATTCCGGATGGCTAACCCGGAATGGAACGGAGGAGTCCGCCGGTCCCGGCCCGGCCTCCCTAACCCGCCGTTACTCGGCTTAGAGCGCATCGGAATAAGGGATCTACCGAAGTTCGTCTATCGGGAGTACGAACACTACGGCACACTTCGGTGTAATGTGCGATCTTCGTGGGAAGAAGTACGCTCTACCCCGACATAGAACCCCGGTTCGTCTCCGCCACCGGGTTTCGCTTCGCCGACACCTACCCAAAGGCCGCTCGGAAGGCCTCGCGACGTCTACGAGTGATTTATAGGCGGCCTCTCGAAGGACTCCAATGGGATTTTTCCCACCCTCTAGAGGTAGAGGACGCTCGTGGATTGCCCGCATGAAGGGAATGGAACGAGAGGAAGAAGACCTCGAAGATGCGATATCCCACTATCCATCTACCTCAATGGCCTAGGCCACCTCTACCAGGAGCAAGCCCAAAGAAGCGAAGCAACAGATTGACAAAGCGGAAAGAGTGGAGCAAAGGGTAGAACTAGAAAGGATAAAGACAACAATGGCGGATGTTGCCAGACACAACCTGGAGCAAGATTACCTTAGGGAAAGGGAACACACTTTATTAGCCAATAAAGCCCTATGGGATGAAGTCAAGGAACGTAGAAGGAGAGAAGAATAAGCCGAGTTGGAGGAAGAAGAGCCCGAAGAGACTCATTGGGACAAAGGGACCCGGACCGAGGACATGATACCGGAGCAAGACCTCCCACCGAAGAAGCGTTGCATTCGGATGGAGGAAGAGTCGCCATGAGGATGAGACTAGAATGTCTAGGCTAGAGCCGTGTTCTAGTAATAATAAGTGTACCCCGAGGAATGTACCCCAACCTTGTTACTAAATAAAGCTATCTACCTTTTGTACCCTACCACAACCTGTTCAACTCTAACCTTGTTTTCAGATGGCGGAAGATGGATGGACCCAAGGCGTGTGCTAGGAGGAGCCTAATTTTGCTCGCCTTCTTATCAACTCCCTGGAGCGCCTCGGTATCACTGAGCGCCCTAGGTACTACATCAGAGAGTACGAGCAACTCAGCACTCTTCGCTGTAGGGTGGTCCTCTTCGTCGCTAGAAGCAACCGCCACACCAACATCGAGTCGTGGCACGTGACCGTCACGCGGTTTCGACACCGAGACACCTACCCTTTGGCCCTCAGAAAAGCCCTCCGCTACCTGTGCCGGATCTACAAGGAACACCTCGTCCCCACACCGATGAACTATTTTCCTCCCCGCCATCGAACCCCGGTCCGGCGCGCCCACATGAGAAACCCGGAACGACGCGGCCACCAAGAAGACCCGTTGTACCACATAGTTGCCTACCTCGTCTCCCCGGACAAACTCTTTGATGACCAAGCCAAGCTCTTGAGGGAGCAAATCAGTCGGGCCGAGCAAGCCGAAGTCACGGTGAGGATGCACCAAGTCCGAGTGGCTCAAGGCGAAGCAAGGACCACGGCCGCCATAAGCGATGAAGCCATTGCTCATGAAAGCCTCGGGCGGATCCAAGACCGGCGCATGCAAGAATGGACCAACGGCGGAACACCCGTTCCGGCCATTGGAGAAGCACAAGTCCTGCTTGGAACACCCCTTGTAGGATGGGGAGGAACTATTGAAGCCCCGCCAGCACCACCGGTAGTCGCCGAACAACCAGCAGTGACCGCGGAAGTTGCGGCACAGCCCCAGGGAATGGAAGCCCCAAGGGCGAGGATGACGACGAACTGCTCATTCCGCTGGAAGTGCACTCAACCTCGGAAGAAGGCTCTCCCCGCGAGTAGCATACCCATGTTGCCTTGACCCAGGGTTTGAAGCCGTGACTGGTCCGAGTTTAGAGTCGTACCCTTAGCTCTTGTCGCACTGAGTCGTGTAGTGTGTCCGCGCAGTGTCAGTCGCATAGTCGGTATGTATCCTCCTCACTTGTTTGTAATAAAAACTTGTTTGTGCTTGCTTGTTTGCTATGTGCTTGTTGTGTGCTTGCCGGCAGGAGTAGACCCTGCCTTTCTCAAAAAGAAATCCGATATAATCCACTTAAACATCACATAAAAGCTAGATCTCTTAGAAAACATGCTCCTTTATAGATGGTTTCCAGGCGCCCTGCTAGGACCCACCAAGGCTCGGTCGGATGGATGCTTTGAAGGATCGCAAGCCGATCGAAGGGAGCGCCTTAACGACCAGGAAGTGAACCAAGGCGAAGATGGAGGAGAGAACGTTGTCCTGCCACCGCCACCCCCTCCCATAGAACTGGCACAAGTTTTGGCCAATCAGACTGTACTGATGGAGGCCATATTCAACGCCGTTAACCGCCCAAGGCCCCGAGTTCTGGGCATGAATGAGAAGCTGGTAGAGTTCCTCAGGACGAAGCCACCCACTTTTGGCGGGTCCGTGAATCCCTTGGATGTTGATGACTGGCTGAGAGCCATTCTAAGGGAACTGGAGCCCTTCAACTGTGAGGACCGAGACAAGGTTCTCCTGGCAGCTCACCAGCTCACCGGGACAGCCCTAGCCTGGTGGGAGAACTACTGTGCAGCAGCCAAGGATCCCTCCGCCATCACCTGGGATGAGTTCGTGGAAGAGTTTCGCCGCTACCACATCCCAGAAACCACACTAAAGCGAAAGGCGGATGGGTTCTGTGAACTCCACCAGGGCAACATGTCCGTGGAGGAGTACACTTACCAGTTCATAGAGCTGGCTCATTATGCCCCAGAAGAAGTGGACAAGGACTCCAAGAAACAGGAGATGTTCAAGAAGGGATTGACTCCGGAACTGAGGACCCTGCTTACCCCTCAAATCTACCGGATTTCAACACCCTCATGAACGGGGCCATACTCACGAGAGAAAGCGAGGGCGAGAGAGAAGAAGGAGAACAAGCGCAAGTTCATGGAGCACAAGGCCAAACAGCAAGAGCGATCCCAGAGGCAGAGAAGCTTCGGACACCCCGTGTCCAGATTCCAAGCCCCCATGCAGTACAGAACCCAGTCCCAAGCCACGGGCTCACAAGGCCCCAGAACCCAGTTCAAACCCTACAACAACTAGAACACCATGAAGCCCCCACAAAGCAACACCAGCCAGGTCACTGCCAACAACAACAACAACTCCCGGGTGTGTTTCAACTACCACGAGACCGGACACTTCATTGCCAACGCCCATATGCCAAGAAGCCAACGGCCTCGGCCTTCTCCAACTCGGTGAATGGGCCAAGGCCACTCGTATCCGGAGCCAACCGCATGCCGGTGCACAGCAACAACAACTTCGGCAACAACAACAGCAACCGGCGGATGAGGCGGACCCGGCGAGTCTTATGGATGAGCCCGCGTCAACCACATCAACGCATAGGAGGCTCGGGAAGCACAAGGCGTAGTGCTCGGTGAGTTCTCGGTCGGCTCGGTCTTGGCAACCATATTATTTGATTCGGGAGCATCACACTCATTGATATCCTCAAGTTTTGTGGAACAACATAGCATACCTACAGTACTACTAAAAGCACCCCTATTAACTCGAACGCCGGAGGAGACATCAAGTGTCAATTGGGATGCCCCGGTAAGGATCATTTTAAGTGGGGGTAGAGTTCCTAGCGGGCCAAGTAGTACTAAAGTCCAAGGAAATAGATGTGATCCTTGGGATGGATTGGTTAAGCCAACACCATGGCCTTATAAGTTGCGCCGATAAAGTAGTGCACCTAACCAACCCGGACGGAATACAAGTGACCCGCCACACCCGAGGACACAGAAGCCGGACGTAATGGCTTTCAACATGGAAGCCAAGTCCATAGAGGATGTCCCAATAGTGCGAGAGTATTCGGATGTGTTCCCCGAAGAACTTCCCGGAATGCCACCAGATAGGGATATAGAGTTCGTCATCGACCTTATTCCCGGAACCTCTCCCATAGCCAAGAGACCCTATAGGATGGCAGCCCCTGAGTTGGCAGAATTGAAGAAGCAGCTAGGAGAACTCCAGCGAAGTGGGTTCATCAGACCAAGCTCATCACCATGGGGAGCCCCAGTGCTTTTCGTGGAAAAGAAGGATAAGAGCATGAGGATGTGCGTGGACTATCGCTCGCTGAACGAAGTCACTATCAAAAACAAGTACCCTCTCCCCAGAATAGATGATCTATTCGACCAGCTGAAAGGAGCCAAGTATTTTTCGAAGGTGGATCTAAGGTCAGGATACCACCAACTCAAGATTAGGGAAAGTGACATCCCCAAGACCGCCTTTGTCACCCGTTACGGGCAGTATGAGTTCACAGTGATGTCCTTTGGACTCACCAACGCACCAGCATATTTTATGAACCTCATGAATAAGGTGTTCATGGAAGAGCTGGACAAGTTTGTCGTAGTCTTCATTGACGACATACTTGTTTACTCCAAGAGTGTGGAGGAACATGAGCAGCATCTTCGAGTAGTCTTTGGGGAAATTGAGGGCACACAAGTTGTATGCTAAGTTCGGCAAGTGTGAGTTCGGCTCGAGAAAATATCTTTCCTTGGGCATATTCTCGACCGTGGAAGGAGTAGCGGTAGACCCGGGAAAGTTGAAACGAGTCTCCAACCGGCATCAACCGACCAATGTGAGCGAGATTAGAAGCTTTCTTGGTTTAGCGGGGTACTACCGGAGGTTTATTGAAGGATTTTCCAAGATTGCCCGGCCCATGACGAGTTGCTCAAGAAGGAGAAGAAGTTCAACCGGACCGAGTCATGCGAGAAAAGTTTCCGAGAATTGAAGAGAAGATTGACCACGGCCCCGGTGCCGACCCCCGCCGGACATTCAACGGGATTTCGTCGTATATTGCGACGCGTCCCGACAAGGGTTGGGATGTGTCCTCATGCAAGATGGGAAAGCGATGGCATATGCTTCTCGCCGGCTCAAACCCCACGAGAAGAATTATCCCACCCATGATTTGGAGTTTGCGGTGTAGTGCATGCCCTTAAGATTTGGAGACACTACATGATTGGGAATAAGTGTGAGATCTATACCGACCACAAGAGCCTAAAGTACATCTTCACCCGGCCAGACTCGAACCTAAGGCAAAGAAGGTGGTTAGAGTTAGTCAAAGATTATAACCTAGAAATCCACTACCACCCGGTAAAAGCCAATGTAGTGGGCGATGCCTTAAGTCGAAAATCCTACGAGAAGGCGGCAACCAAGAGTACCCGAGTTACAAGAAGAAATGGCACGACTCAACGTGCACATCGTTCCCCAAGGCTACGTCCGCCAACCGAGTGTTCGGCCTACCCTAGAGGAAAAGATCCGAAAGGCCCAAGAGACCGATGAAAATCGATGAGAATCCGCAAACATACGGGAGAAAATAAGACCCGGATTTTAGAGTGGATGATAAGGCACACTTTGTGGTATAAGAATAGGATATGCGTGCACGAAGGCGGAGATTTCCTCTAGACCATCATGGATGAGGCCCACAACTCGGCATATTCCATTCACCGGGATCCACTAAGATGTATATGGACTTAAAGCGAAGTATTGGTGGAATGGAATGAAAGCGGACATTGCCCGGTTCGTCGCCCACCGTGATACTTGTCAAAGGATTAAAGCCGAGCACCGAAACCCGCGGATCGTTGCAACCCTTACCGATCCCGTATGGAAATGGGACGAAATAGGCATGGACTTTGTAGTAGGTTTGCTAAAGACTCGGAAGGGACATGATTCCATGTGGGTGATAGTGGACCGACTCACTAAAGTCGCTCACTTTTTACCCGTACGGACCACTTATGGAGGAGAGAAGTTGGCAAAACTCTACATAGAGGACATAGTAAAATTGCATGGAGTGCCTAGCAGGATAGTTTCAGATAGAGGGACCCAGTTTACTTCTAGGTTTTGGAAATGCTTGCATAAAGCCATGGGTACCAAGCTGGATTTCAGCTCAGCGTATCACCCGCAGACAGACGGACAGACCGAGAGGGTAAATCAAATTTTGGAAGACATGTTGAGAGCATGTGTCCTCACCTATGGCAAAGACTGGGAGCAGAGTCTACCATATGCAGAATTCTCCTACAACAACGGCTATTAAGCGAGCCTAGGAATGTCACCGTTTGAAGCCTTTCATGGGAGGAAATGTAGGACACACCCGATGTGGTCGAAGTGGGAGAACGTGCCCTGGTTGGGCCCGCACTTATTGTTGACGCAAAATGTGCACCTAGCGCCAAACACACAGCAAGCCGAACAAGCTGGCTTCACACTCGCAAAGAATCACGAGACGTGCCAGTCAATTTTCCCTGAAAATTAACAAAAGAGAAAGTAGTTAGATACCAAAGCTTGGAACTTGTCGGTGGTACCGACAGTTCCATATTTACGGCTACGAAGCCAGATGGGGTGACATATAGCTATAGAAAGCTATCTGCCAATAAACTGAAACCATTCGGGAACTTGAAGAAATGAAAAGTAACATAGCCAAATGGATGACGCAAGCATGACGGCGATCGGTCTTCGTTTTGGCAAAGATACACGTGTGCAAGACCACGACCGATCCCCGTGATGATCGCGTTAAATAAATAAATAAAGTAAAACACGAGCATAAACATGTAATAAACAAGCATGCATAGATCCAAAGCACTAGTCTACCGCATGTCTAGGTACTTTAAAACCCATCGGGTACGATGCCAAACAAATCTATCCACCGCATGATACAACTTGCATGGGGATCGCACCACTTTCCACAAATAGATCTATCCACCGCATGATACAATCTAAATATGGAAAGCTAAAAGCATACATTATTTAAAGCATGAATTACGTATGTGTTCTACTCATGAGAAACATAACCGAATGCGGTCGACAGTACCGATTCAGGGTCCATGAAGAAGGAACGAACATTACCAAGTGAAATAAATCTATCAGATTGATTTGAAATCTAATCCACCGGATGACAAGCTTCAAAGAAACCCAAAAACCTGCATCTACCGCGTGATACTCAGTTCTTTCAAGATTTATATGAACATTGGCAAGCTTGAACCCGCAACACGTAACAACCTAGATCGATTCGGTTTCGGCTATCAGAGAGCACGTGATCCACGCGTTAAAATAATCATAAACACGAACTTGACTCACATGAGGATCATCAGAAAGGTATAAAGCCGATCCAAACCCATCTAGATTGGGCAAAAGAGGTGTTACATGAATTTAAACGTAAAGCAAAAACTCAAAGCAACACGGGGTAACTTAATGAATCTATTGGATCTTGCCAAAACCCAATAGAGCCGATAACTAGCTTCAAGCTAGATCTTAGCCTCTTTGCATGACTCGTGACCTAACAAGAAACCTTCTTGAACCAAGCTTGAATCTACCGCATGACACTAAGCATGGTAACAAGACTACTTGCATCAAATCTAAATCCACCGCATGATACTAGATATGATACAAGGTTGCCGGTACTCACGGAGGTCGACGGATCGATGAACCCTCTCGAAGAACTCGACGACACGACAAATGGACTCTAGGGTTTGGCGTAAAGCCGGTTTGTATTGAGAATGATTGTGTATCTTTTACATACAACCAGGGCTCATATTTATACCCTGCCAAGCACAACCTCAAATGGATTCGATACCTAATTTATCTCTAAGCTTGATCGCTTATCCATCCATTCGTCCTTCTTGCTTGAGCCACGTCACCATACAATCCTGCGAAATCAGCTCAACTGTTCTTTTGCCGAACGGAAGCAGATAGCCGACCGCGGATCTTTCTGACGAATGCATCTGAGGTAACCTTCCTTCCGCCAGACGGACTCCTTACCGAGCTGGACCCACAAGTCAGATTCCTTACCAAATTTTGGTGTTAACACATGCCCCTTCAATTGCGGGATAAAAGTGATTTTATTCCGGAATTGACTCCAGCCACCAACGTCTTCAAATTGAATCTGTTCAACACCTATTCTCTCTCTTCGCAATCCGCCGGAATCTTCGTCTAGATCCAAACCCTAGATCCCCTTGTTCTGAGCTTGAATCCCTAATGGCGGCTAAAAACCAAGCTGCTCGGATAAATTCCCCTTCCATAAGCTTCATTCGGCATTTAGGTTTTCAATTTTTTACCTCGCAATTTCTTTTCCACTTTCCTTTAGGAGCCTTCCACCGAGCTTTTGATTCGCACCGAGGCCAATTCAAGATCCTACTACCTTGGTCCTCTGGGAAACTCTGATCCTCGAGATTTCATCGCTGCCGAATCTCAAAGGATCCCCTTCAAAGCGGGTCTGTCCCCACCTCCTCAGTGGCAGGATGCTTTCAAGAACTGGCCCTTGCCCCCAATCGCAGGCTGGAAAAATTGGTACCGGAGAGTCCTTGCAGACAAGAGTGCCAGGACCCAGAATTGGGATACCCTCCGCATTGCTCAGTGCCTGGAGTTATCTTTGGCCGAGACCCCCAAGAATGAAGACCTCTTAATAGCAGCTTGCCACTTCTGGTCAAACGGCGTCAACGCCTTCCTTTTTGGTCACGGCCCGATGTCTCCAACTCTGGCCGATGTGTATATGATCACCGGCCTTGACATTACAGGAACTGTTCACCCCTGGGATTTTAAATGCTCCTCAAGACAAACAGGGGTGAAACCAGGGAGTGGATACAAAAACTATATCCTGAAGCACATGAAGGATGGCCCCCTTGGTGAAATTGAATACAGGGCATTTCTGAACATGTGGCTATGCAGGTTCATCTTCTGTGGTAAAGCCAATGAGCCTACCCTGAACCACATTGCAATGGCTTCACACCTAGTCGAGGGCAAGTGCTTCCCTCTTGGAAAATACCTCCTAGGCAGTGTGTACCATATGCTTCATCAGACTGTCACCCAGATGTACACCAACCGAGAGGATAGCATGTGTCAACGGTCCCTGGTGGTTTGTTCAAATGTGGCTGCAGCTGCACATGCATCAGATTGTTGGTGTTGACTTGAACACCCGGCTCTTCCCTTCATCCAATCATCATGAAGGGGAACCCCAAGCCACCAGAGGATGCCAGACTTATGGAGAAGCTGCTTCAACTGTCCTCATTCAGCAGAATATCAGCCAGCTCTTCGAGCTCTTCTTCAAAGGCTTTCAAAATCCTCTCTGGCTCCCTTACTTGGACAATGACAACTTGACTCTCCCTTGTGAGTTTTCTTTTGAGACCCGAACGCCAAGATGGAAAATTCCCGTAGATCTTCAATATCATTATCCGCACATGCATCCCGCCGCCGAATTTAGTTGAGGAAGGCCGACCTACAAGCACTTATGAATATTATCGGCCCAACGTGATGGCTCGGCAACTAGGATGTGGCCGGATGCCCCCAAGATCTGTTCTTGCATGAATTCCTCAAGCCCGGAGAGGAAATCAAGGAACTTACTCAAACTAGCGAGTTTTTCAATATGCATGCGGTCCTACATTTACACCCGGCCTATCATCCCCACAACAATAGCTCACCCCACCTTCAACTTCGGTGGCAAGAATTCCATGATCATATCTTTAATGTGCTCGTACACTTGTTCCGTTCGGATTTGATGCCCGACTTCCGGCCAACTTCGGAGGTAATATGATTAACCCTTAAGTCGACACTTCCCTTTCCAATCATGATTCGATTTTATTTCTTTTGCTCACGGAACACGAGTGCTCGCCCCTCGGGTTAGGGACATTACTTGCAATGTAGTGGGCCCAATTTCGGTATTGGGGTTCGGATCACCAACCCCGGCCCGGCTAATGGCTAGGTGTGCAACAATAGACCCAACTCTCTCCAGCCTTGCTGCTGCCGACGAAGGCAAGGCTTATCTCTGATTGCTCCTCCAAATGCCAAGAGGAGAAGAACTGTCAAGAAAGTCCTTGTTGAGGTATAATTTCTCTCTTTCTTGATCACAGGATTATTCTGTCCCTGATAAATCATATCTTGTGCATTTTCAGGCCAGAAATCAGCAATCCTCAGCTTCTGAAACTGCCAATGCCCCATCTACTGGTATGACTTTTACTGTCTTTTCTTGAGGATGAACACTGGCATTCACTCCTAATTTGGTATTTGCAGAAGAAACAATGGAGGATCAACTTGTGGACGTCCCAGTGTCTCAACAAGCAGGTCCACCCAGGGTTGAGCTACCTGTCCAAGTGGAAATCTCATCTTCATCAGGGACTCAATCACCCCCTGTTCAGACAGAAGTATCAGATTCCCCAGAGATGAATTTCCCCATTCAACCAGAGCCATCAAGTCCTCCAAGGGCCCAATCACCCACTGGTCAAGCAAAGATATCAACCCCAGCAGAGGTGAACCCATCTTCTCCTCAGCCAGAAGCTTCTGAGTTGCCAGGAACTGCATCAACACCTTCTCACACAGAAGCTTCAGCTCTTCCTGGAACACCTCCTTCACCAGTGGCTACCCCTGAACAAAATCCTGCCCCAGTTCAGGAAATCAGACATGAGGTACTTATTTGCATTTAACCCTGCTGCCTTTTACTTCCAGCATTCCTGACTCGGCAATATTGCTTTCTTAGGATCAGGCTCCATCATCATCAAGCCCATCAATGGGGAACAATCCAGTTGCCGAGGCAAGGGAAAGAGCACCTCAAACTCTGTCGGAGGACGTGCTAGAAAGGCTCAAGGAGATTTTTGCCTGGCTGGAAAAGGATGCGCGAGATCAGTTCAAAGATCTCGATCACTTTGAAGAAATGCTCGAACCCATTAGCCAAGAACTCCCTGAGGACATCAGTGCCTCTCTTGCATCTATCTCTGGTCTGGAGATTCATTACGTGCCCATAAGACAAGCCTTGAGAAAGGTGTCATCCCGCCCATCTGTTGAAAAGAAGAGGGCCAGTGCTGAACAAGCCATGAAAGGGGCACAATCTCAAACTGAGAGCCACAAAGATACATTGGCCAATCTGCAAGCTTCTCGCGAATTGAAAATCGCCAGAAAAGCCGCCTTGGAGGCAGAACTGAGAAGCCTGTCAGCTGAAATAGAGGCCGATGACAAGAAAATAGCCGAGCTCCCTGGATTGATAGAGAAGACCCAAGAGGAAGCAATATCGGCTATGGCTAAGGTGAAACAATGCGATGCAGAACTTACCACCCTGTCCAGCGCTCAGAAAGATTATCAAGAGCGGATGGAAAGTTTTCGCCAAGAGACATCGGATGTCCGTGGTGTAATTGCGAAATTCTTGAACATCTAGACGCTTTAATTGATGTGTAATCGAATTGGTCGCCCTTGTAACGTTTGTCCTTGCAATTTCTTTTCCTTTTTCTTTTGCACATTCTTAAATGTGATGCGGAACGACCCATTCGGCAAAGAAATGCCAATACCCGAATGGCACTTTGACTCCTCTCAACCGAGCCAGTCAACTGAACATGACTCAGCCTAGAACTCCAAACGACCCATTGGCGGACTGGTCAAGGAAACCTTTCCACCTTCCGATTTTCTTGGGATATGCGCCACGATCCAGAGCCACGACTTGAGGCCACGATCTGTCTTGCCAGGCCTATAAATGAAACCGTAGGTGCCCCTAGCTCTCCACCAAGCCTTTAGCTCTCGAATCTTTGCCAATCTCAACTCTCCTTCTTCTTTCCAAACAGTGCACATCCCAGAGCAGCATGGTGCGCCGCCTCAACCGACGCCGCGCCTCTGATGAGGCGGAGGGGAGTAGCACCAATGCGCGGCGGAGGCAATGATCGTCGATTCCTCTTCTCGATCCGTCTTTGATCTCGCTTTTGTTTTGACGACTGTCCCCTTTTCAAGCTGATTCAATGGAACCCATCTCCTGCGCCGGCCGGTCAGCCCCTACCAGACGACTCATCGGAGTCTAACGGCCACTCCCCCGTGACTTACGGGGAACTCGACGCTCTCCGCTTCAAAGAGGAGCTGGAGGTGGCCCAGCGCGAGCTGGAGGAGGTCTCCAAGAAGGCTGGCATAGCCGAGCTGGAGTGGGAAGACCAGCGCAAGCACCTGCTGGAGACCATCGACGGTACGGTCCTGACACCGCTCCTTGATCCAACCCGTCCTTTGATTCTAATCTCCCTTTTCCTTGCACCTTGCAGCCCGTGATGCTGAGCTCAACCAGCTCAAAATGCTGGTGGAGTAGCTGGCCGATAAGGTGAACGCCCGTGGAGTCACGCCGGCGGAGCGCCTTGCTGCGGTGGAGCACCGCGTCGATGAAGTGGCCACCCATGGCGTCTGCTTGGGCACGACCTTGGGCCTGGCTGCCATGGCGACGCACACAGACGTCGACTACTCCACTAGGCCGCGCGGCTTCCGGGGCGGCGCGCCAGAAGACATCGAGGAGATTGAGCTCATCTTGGAGCGCCTCGATGGACACGGCGACGCCATTATCGAAATCACTCATCCCCAATCTGTGCTGAACAGGCTTTTCGACTAGATTGTATTAGGAATGCTTGAATATCGGCAATAGATAAAGAACTTTTGAATTCTGCGATTGTATTGCGATGATTTTCTTCATGTTTGCATCCGTGAATTTTGTTTTTCCTTAAACGTATCCGGGAACTATCTTGAGCCGAACACGCGAGAACAGATAACCCCTTGGCGCAAAATCCACAGAAGATCCTAAATCGGCAATCCGTAAGCATTGTTCAAGCGAAAACCCTTCGCATTCGGGAAGAAAACCCTGCCGCTTGGTATTCCAACAGTGCACGCCGGCCGGTCATCACTCCCAATGCATCCCCTCGGTCAATAAAATAGCCTGCTGAGATGCCTTGCAAATCCAATCGCACACTCATCCATCACTTCTCATTTCCTCCCCCGTCCTTAGAGGAGAAAACCCCAAGGCAATGGACAAATGCAAGCAACCCCGGAGAGCGAGACTCCGAAGAGACGCACGATTCGAGAGTGAGTTTTCCCTTGATTCACTCCTTGTTTCCCATATGATCTTGCGCTTTACCTCCTCTCTTCTTCTTTCAGCCTTGATTTGCTTCCTGAAGAAATCATCGGGACCGAAGACGTGCCTGACTACATCTCCTCCGATTCCTTCCTCGAAGCAGAGGAGGCTACGCCTGAACAGAGGACCAACCACCAACTGCGCCGCCGCGTTCGGCACCCGGAGAACGGCCTCGGGGACATCACCGCTCGTTGCCGGGCCGAACGCGAGCGTCGCATGGCTCTAGAGGCACTAATAGGGGGTAAATGTTTCTGACCCCTTCTTGACTTCGCGCTCACATCTGGATTTCTTGCCCCTAACATCCACTCCTCTATTTTAGATGTCTCTGACAGGTACAACAACTTGAAAGCGGCTTGGGACAGCTTGGTGGAGGCCGCAAATCATGGTCACCCCCGTGCATTCCAAGTCGCCATCACGGTGGTCTTGGAGCAACCGAAGAGGGAGCGTGCGAAGAAGCAAAGAAAAGATTGAATCATACTTTTGCTTCTTCCTCCACGCCTTCCTCGCTCATCCTCTAGCTCATCCATCATCAGGCCACTGTAATCTTTGGAGCTCAAATCTTTCTGTAACACGATTCTCCTGGAATCTGACTGCATCTCCCAAAGCAGGACCGCATGGTGCCCATAAACCAATTCGTAAGGAGAGGTCTTTGTAGCTCCATGAGGGGCCATTCGGTAAGCCCACAGTGCCTCACTGAGTACCGAATGCCATCTTCTTGGCTTCTGGTCGATCTTCTTTTGTATCAGCTTGATCATGATCTTATTAGAAGCCTCTGCCTGAACATTAGCTTGGGCATAATAGGGAGAAGAGTTAAACAATTTGATCCCCATGCTTTCGGCAAACTCTCTGAACTCCAGGGACACGAATTGAGCCCCTTGATCAGTTGTGATTGTCTGAGGGATTCCGAATCGATAGATGATGTGCTCCTTGACAAATTCAACCATGTTTTCCGATGTCACCTTCTTCAGTGGGATCGCCTCAACCCATTTAGTAAAATAATCCGTAGCCAAAAGCACAAACTTATGCCCCTTGCTAGATGGTGGATTAATCTGGCCAATCAAGTCTATACCCCAGCCCCTGAATGGCCATGGCTTGATGATGGGATTCAATGCTGATGCAAGGACCCTTTGAATATTTCCAAACCTTTGGCAATCCTAACATCCTTTGTAATACTCAAAGCAATCCTCTAATATCGTCGGCCAAAAGCACCCAGCTTGCCTGACAACCCATTTCATGCGGTAGGCCGATTGGTGTGCTCCGCATATCCCATCATGCACTTCACTCATCATCTTCTTCGCTTCTTCTGGACCCAGGCATCGTAACAGCACCCCATCTAATGATTTGTAAAACAAATTGTCATCCAGAAGAACGAATTTTATGGCCTTGTACCTGAGCTTCCTAGAGACCTTTCGGGATAGATCTTTCAGATAGTCAATGATCTCCTTTCTCCAATCATCCTCCGCAAGATCTGTCCCTAGTGCACACATATCTACAGCAAACGCTTCTTGGTTCTCTTTGTAACCAGAGGCGCTCTGAGCCAACCTGTTCGCTTCTTCGTTATGTTCCCTAGGAATATGCTGTAGAGTTACCAACGGAAAGCTCTTCAAGATTTCCCTGCATTGTTCGTAGTAACTCCTCAGTACTTCACTTTTGCATTCGTATTGGCCGTTCAATTGCTTGATCACCAGCTCTGAATCTCCATAAACCTCAACTGAAACGGCCCCGGCTTCTCTCAAATATTGAAGCCCCCGAAGCAGTGCTTCGTATTCAGCCTGATTGTTTGTAACAGTGGGCTGTATAGGGATGGCAAATTCAAACATCTCACCTCTAGGCGAAATCAGTAGGATCCCTACTCCCCCACCTTTACCACATGATGATCCATCAAAAAATAAAGCCCAAGGAGTAATTTCAAGCAAATTAATTGATGGATCGCGATGTTCAGTTATAAAATCGGCAATGATCTGACCTTTGATAGCTTTTGCCGATTCGAACTTCAACTCGAACTCGATAAAGCAAAAATCAATTTGCCAATCCTGCCATTCAAATTTGGCATAGATAACATATGTTTTATTACATCAAACTTGGAATACACGGTGCATTCGGCATTCAACAAGTAGTGCCAAAACTTTGTACACGAGTAGTATACGCACGAGCACGGCTTCTCTCGGCCGAATACCTGGTCTCAAGATCAAGTAATTTCGGCTAAGATATGCTACTACCCGCTCCTTTCCTTCAAATTCTTGAATAAGGGCCGATCCAATGGTTTGGGTATCGGCCGCCACGTACAACTTGAAAGGCTTCTCCACTCGAGGAGGGACCAAGACCGGTGGCTCCTTCATGTATTGCTTGATCTCATCAAAAGCCTTTTGTTGTTCGTCGCCCCACGTGAACTTCTGATCTTTCTTTAGCTTCAGCAATGGAGAGAACGGCAAAACCTTCTGTGACAGATTTGAAATGAATCTCCTTACGAAGTTAATCTTGCCGAACAGTGATTGCAATTCCTTGAGATTGGTTGGAGGGACAACTTCATCAATGGCTTTCATGCTCTTCTTGCCAACCTCAATTCCCCCTTCGTGGACCAAAAATCCCAAGAATTCTCCAGCTGATACCCCAAAAGCGCATTTGTTCGGATTCATCTTTAAACCATGCTTTCGGGTGCACTCCAAGGTCCTTTTCACGTCTTCCAAATGTGTGTCATGACTTAGGGACTTGATCACGACATCATCGATGTAAATTTCCACCACTTTGCCGATCAGCTCATGAAAGATGTAATTCATGGCTCGCCGATAAGTTGCACCGGCATTCTTCAATCCAAAAGTCATGACTATCCATTCAAATAGGCCTATGTGACCAGGGCATCTGAAGGCCATCTTCGATATATCCTCTACTGCCATGAAAATTTGGTTGTATCCCGCATTGCCGTCCATGAAACTGATAACCTTGTGCCCGGCAGCAGCGTCAACCAACAAATCGGCAATAGGCATGGGGTAACCATCCATCGGAGTAGCTCTGTTCAAGTCCCTGAAATCTATGCAGACCCTCATCTTTCCATTCTTCTTGTAAACAGGGACAATGTTAGAAATCCACTCCGCGTATCTGCATGGCCGAACGAAGTTCGCATCAAGTAACCTCTCAACTTCTTTCTTCACATCGGCCAATACCTCATCCTTGTAGATTTTCCGGGGTGGTTGCTTGTACGGTTTGAAACCAGATTTGATTGGCAACCTATGCTCAACGATGGAACGATCCAGTTCAGGCATCTCCGAATAATCCCAGGCGAAGCAATCTTTATATTCTTTGAGTAGCTTGATTAATTCCTCCCTGAAGTCTGATTGCAAGTTTGCGCTGATGAACATCGGCCTTGGCTTGTCACCGTTTCCGATGTCAACTTCTAATTTATCAGCCGACATGAATCCTCGCCCCAACTTGCCATCAGTACCATCGACAGGGTTCTCCATTAGAAATTGCTATAAGAGCCGACTGCTTGAATCGGCTGTTGATCGCTGCTGACAGGTTCAACAGGACCTTCTCCCCAGTCTTTCCCTGAGAAACAGTCAATGCCTTGATACTCCCAGAAAGCTGGTTCCATGTTTGCAACGCTCACGGAGTCATCTGCTTGGACCACCTCAATATCATCATCCACCCATTGGATGAGCTGTTGATGCATGGTGGATGGGATGCAACAATTGGCATGAATCCAGTCCCATCCGAGCAGTAGGCTGTAGGCTCCTTTGCCTTCGATGACAAAGAAGGTCGTGAGCAGCGTCTTGGACCCGATCATCAGATCCACGTGAGCGCATCCCTTGGTATCTGAAGGATTCCCAGCGAAATCGTTTAGTATTATGCTTGTAGGCGTCAGATCGCTAGGGCCCATGCCAAGCTTCCTGAAGGTGGTGTACGGCATCACGTTGACTGCCGCTCCACTGTCGACAAACATCTTGGTCAATGGCTTGCCATTGACATACCCCTTTAAGTACAGCGGCCTCATGTGTCGATTTTTGGCCGGTTTGTCGAAGACGGCTTGCTTGGCTAATACCAGCTGCGCCATTAGCCCCTCAACCTCGCTCATCATCCAGGGACGCCTCTTCCCCGCACAACCTCGATTAGCGGGAGCCATGAATTCATTCGGCGAGAAAATATACCATGCATATTTGAGCCGAACGTTTTGACCCTTCATGTTGATCCTTTGGACGCCACACCCGCCTTGTCCGGATCCCAGCCGCCTCGCCCACCGTTCCTCAAGCGTTGAACCCGTCTCTTCGACTCTTCCTCGTGCCGGGCGGGCACCATTGCCCCTTCGCCACATGTATTCGTCCTCGTTTTCCTCTTGATCGGCCCACCTTAAATCAGCTTGCCTTTTCTTGGGATGATCAATGATTTCAATTTTTTGGCGCCGATCCTCGCTAGGATGTATCCTTCCAATTCTTTCATGGACGGATCGGCCGATTGGCGCTCTCCCCGCCCGTACTCAAAATACCCCGTCACCGCACTCGGTGCGGTTTCTCGCGCCGTGGGCGGCTTCAAACCCCCCCGGCGCGCGCGCTCCGCTCGCGCGTGTATTGCTCCGCATCTCTCCCCGTGTGCTTCCTCCTCGGCCCGCGCGCTTCTCCTCCTCGTACTTCCGCTTCCGGTAGCGCTCCTTTTCCGGTGCGCGGCGCCGCCACTTTTTGAGGAGGATACGTGTGGTCACCCGGCTTGGCTCTGGATGATTCCCCGATTTCGATGTGGCTTTTGAGAACGCGGGGGGCCTCACCGTGCACCTGTTCCAAAGTTACTTGACGCTCCGGGTCCACTGTTCCATCCTTCCTTGCCCTGGCTGAGGTCAAGACTTTGACCTTGCCCTTATCCTCAGCTGACACCATGTTGACCGAAAAGCCCACCATGTCCTGAGGGAAAGGGTGGCCATCCAGCTTCATCTTGTTATCAAATTTGAGGTGCCCCTCCTGGATGGCTCTCTGGATCCTCATCCTGAAGACCCTACAGTCGTTGATGGAGTGCGAGTCCCCGTCGTGGAAGCCACGGTAACGTTTCCCCTTGACTCCATCGGACCGAAGCATGGAATGCCCTTCGAGGCAATCCGATTCGGCCTTCTTTTACCAGGAGCTCAAACGGCTTGTCGGCCTTTGTGATGTCGAAATCGTAGGTGCCTTTGGTCCGTTTGACCCGGCGCCGATTCATCGTCAATGGCTCTTTTCCCCACATGATTTCGACCGCGGCCACGTCCTCCGCTCATCATCGAATCTTCCAACGGTCGGCCTTGTCCGAGAACCGGTTGTAGATATCTCGCGACGTCATCTTCGTTTCCCGAACCTTGCGTCCTTCTTGAAACCATATGCTTGGTTGCTCATTTACGATAGCTTTTGGGACAAATCGACCCAAGTTTTCGAACTCCATGCCAAACAGCCTCTCACGCACGGCCGGCAGCATCCCGGCAACGGCCATATCGGCCAACTGATCATCTGGCAGGTTGAGCGAAAAGCACATGCCCTTAACTTCCCTGAACCTCCTGAGAAACTCCAAGGGTGTTTCACTGTGCCTCTGCTTCAGGGTGGCAAGGTCAATCAGCTTCTTTTTTGAGCGGCCGCTGAAATAGTGGGTGTGGAATTTCCATTCCAGCTCCTTCCATGTGCTAACTGACTTAGGGGGCAAAGATGAAAACCACTGGAACGCCGGGCCCGTCAGTGACACGGGGAAGTATCCGACCCCCGAACGCCTCCTCGCCCGAGCATTCTCCAAGCCGCATCGGGTAGCGAGCAATGTGTGTTGACGCAAAATGTGCACCTAGCGCCAAACACACAAAGGCAAGCCGAACAAGCCGGCTTCACACGTGCAAAGAATCACGAGACGTGCCAGTCAATTTTCCCCGAAAATTAACAAAAGAGAAAGTAGTTAGATACCAAAGCTTGGAACTTGCCGGGTGGTACCAGACAGGTTCCATATTTACGGCCACGAAGCCAGATAAGACGACATATAGCTATAGAAAGCTATCGCCAAAGCAAATTGACACCATTCGGGAGCCTAAAAAGGAAAAGGTAACGTAACCGAATGGATGACGTAAGCATATTGGCGATCGAGTCCTTGTTTGGGCAAAGATACACGTGCGTAGGATCGCAACCGATCCCCAGGGTGATCAACATTAAATAAATAAATGAGGTAAAACACGAACATAAACATGTAATGAACAAGCATGCATAGATCCAAAGCACTAGTCTACCGCATGTCTAGGTACTTTAAAATCCGTCGGGTACGATGCCAAACAAATCTATCAACCGCATGATACAACTTGCATGGGGATCGCATCACTTTCCACAAATAGATCAATCCACCGCATGATACAATCTAAATATGGAAAGCTAAAAGCATACATTATTTAAAGCATGAATTACGCACGTGTTCTACTCGTGAGAAACATAACCGAATACGGCCGAACAGTACCGATTCGGGTCCATGAAGAAGGAACGAACATTACCAAGTAAAATAAATCTATCAGATTGATTTGAAATCTAATCCATCGGATGACTAGCTCCAAAGCAACCCAAAAACCTGCATTTACCGCGTGATACTCAGTTCTTTCAAGATTTATACAAACGTTGGCAAGTTTGAACCCGCAACACGTAGCAACCTAGATTGATTCGGTTTCGGCTATCCAAAGAGCACGTGATCCACGTGTTGAAATAACCCAAAGCACGAACTTGACTCGCATAAGGATCACCAAAAGGTAAAAAGCCGATCCAAACCCATCTAGATTGGGCAAAAAGTGTTACATGAATTTGAACATAAAGCAAAAACTCAAAGCAACACGGGGTAACTTAATGAATCCATCGGATCTTGCCAAAATCCAATAGAGCCGATAACTAGCTTCAAGCCGCATCTTAGCCTACCGCATGGCTCATGTCCTAACAAGAAACCTTCTTGAACCAAGCTTGATTCTACCGCATGACACGAAGCATGGTATCAAGACTACTTGCATCGGATCTAAATCCACCGCATGATACTAGATATGATACAAGGTTGCCGTACTCATGGAGGTCGACGGATCGATGAACCCTCTCGAAGAACTCGACGACACGACAAATGGACTCTAGGGTTTGGCGTAAGACCGGTTTGTATTGAAGAATGATTGTTCTTCGTTACATACATTAAGGGCTCATATTTATACCCTGCCAAGTACAACTTCGAATGGATTTGTTGCCTAACTTATCTCTAAGCTTGATCGCCTATCCATCCATTCGTCCTTCCTGCTTGAGCCACGTCATCGTCCAATCCCGCGAAATCAGCTCAACTGTTCCCTTGCCGAACGGAAGCAAACAGCCGACCGCGGATCTTTCTGCCGAATACATCTGAAAAAACCTTCCTTCCACCAGACGGACTCCTCATCGAGTCGGACCCACAAGTCAGACTCCTTACCAAATTTGGTGTTAACACATGCCCCTTCAATTGCGGGATAAAAGTGATTTTGTTCTGGAATTGACTCCAGCCACAAATATTTTCAAATCGAATCTGTCAACACCTGCTCTCTCTCTTCGCAATCCGCCGGAATCCTCGTCTGGATCCAAACCCTAGATCCCCTTGTTTCAAGCTCAAATCCCCAATGGCGGCTCAAAACCAAGCCGCTCGGGTAAATTCTCCTCCCGTAGGCTTCAATCGGCATTTAAGTTTCAATTTTACCTCCGAGATTTCTTTTCCGCTTTCCTTCAAATGTAATCGTCGAACGACCCATTCGGCAAAGAAATGCCAATACCCGAATGGCACTTTGATTCCTCTCACCCCGAGCCGATCAACCGAATATGACTCATCCTAGAACTCCAAGCGACCCATTGGCGGACCGGTCAAGGAAACCTTTCCACCTTTCGATTTTCTTGGCATATGCGCCACGATCCGCAGCCATGACTTGAGGCCACGATCCGTCTTGCCGTGCCTATAAATGAAACCGTAGGTGCCCCTAGCTCTCCACAAAGCCTTTAGCTCTCGAATCTTTGCCAATCTCAACTCTTCTTCTTTCCAAACGGTGCACATTCCGGAGCGAAAGCATGGTGCGCCGCCTCAATCGACGCCGCGCCTCCCCGATGAGGCGGAGGGGAGTAGCGCTAATACACGCCGGAGGCAATGGTCATCAATTCCTCTCCCTTGATTCATCTTTGATCTTCTTTTGTTTTGACGATCATCTCCTTTTCAGGTTGATTCAGTGGAATCCGTCTCCTGCGCCGGCCAATCAGCCCCTTCCGGACGACTCCTCGGAGTCTGACGGCCACTCCCCCGTGCCCTACGGGGAACTCGACGCTCTCCGCTTCAAGGCGGAACTGGAGACGGCCCAGCGCGAGCTGGAGGACGTCTCCAAAAAGGCGGGCATAGCCGAGTTGGAGTGGGAGGACCAGCGCAAGCAGCTGCTGGAAACCATCGACGGTACAGCTCTGAAATCAATCCTTGATCCAATCCGGCCTTTGATGCTAACCTCCTTTCTTCTTGCACCTCGCGGCCGTGATGCCGAGTTTAACCACCGAAGATGCCGGTGGAGCAGCCTGGCCGACAAAGTGAACGCCCGCGGTGACACGCCGGCGGAGCGCCTCGCGGCGGTGGAGCACCGTGTTGATGAGGTGGCCACCCATGGCGTTCGCTTGGGCGCCACCCCGGGCCCCGGGCCGCCATGGCGACGCACACGGACGTCGACTACTCCACCAGGCCGCGCGGCTTCGGGCGGCGCGCCGAAAGACATTGAGGAGATTGAGCATATCTTGGAGCGCCTCGATGGCCACGGCGACGCCATTGCCGAAATCACTCATCCCCGCTCCGTGCCGAACGTGCTTTTTGACTAGATTGTATTAGGGATGTTTGAATATCGGCAATAAATAAAGAACTTTTGAATTCTGTGCTTGTACTTGCGATGATCTTCTTTACGTTTGCATCCGTGAATCTTGTTTTTCCTTAAACGTACCCGGAAGCGCTTTGAGCCGAATACGTGAGAACGGATGCCCCTTGACGCAAAATCCACGTAAGATCCCCGAATCGGCAGTCCATAAGCACTGTTCAAGCGAAAACCTTTCGCATTTGGGGAGAAAACCCTGCCGCTTGGTATTCCAACAGTGTACGCTGGCCAGTCATCACTCCCAATGCGCCCCTTCGGTCAATAAAATAGCCTGCTGGGATGCCCTGCAAATCCACTCGCACACTCATCCATCTTCTCATCTCCTCTCCTGTCTCCAGAGGAAAAACCCCCAAGGTCATGGACAAAGGAAAGCAACCCCAGGAGGGCAGCCCTCCAAAGAAACGCATGATTCGAAGGTGAGTTTTCCCTTGATCTACTCCTCATTTTTCATATGATCTTGCGCTTCATCTCCCCTTCTTTTCCTCTTTCAACCTTGATTTGCTCCCTGAAGAAATCATCGGGACCGAAGACGTTCCTGAGTACATCTCCTCCGATTCCTCCCTCGAAGCGAGAGGAGGCTACGCCCGAACGAGAGGACCGGCCATCAAGCTGCGCCGCCGCGTTCGGCACACGGAGCACGGCCTCGGGGACATCACCGCTCGTTGCCCAGCCGAACGCGAGCGTCGCATGGCTCGGGAGGCACTAGTGGGGGTAAATGTTTCGACTTCTTCTTGACTTCGTGCCCACATCTGGATTTCTTGCCCCTAACACCCATACCTCTGTTTCAGATGTCTCTGACAGGTACAACAACCTGAAAGCGGCTTGGGACAGCTTGGTGGAGGCCGCAAATCATGGCCACCCCCGTGCATTCCAAGTTGCCGTCACGGTGGTCTTGGAGCAACTGAAGAGGGAGCAGTCGAAGAAGCAAAGAAAAGATTGAATCATACTTTCGCTTCTTCCTCCACGCCTTCGCTTCCACCTCCTCGTAGTCTAGATCACCGGGGTCGTTGGATGTAAACCTCGCAAGAGGCGGTTGTAAAGTAGTTTGGTGCTAAGGGCAATGCATCTCGGCACCGGCCATTTCTCCCCGTCCGTGTATTTGTTACGAAGGCGGCCTCGCTCTTGAGCGCCGGCTATCTCTTGTGTCGTATGCTTGTAATCCCACCGCCGGTGATCATCGATCGATTTCAATACTAGGATAATATTTCTTCAAATATCTCCCATTTATTGCAACGGAAAATTCCTCTCCTACTAAAGTTTTCAATATGTATGCATTACCAGGGACGCATCCGACCACGTGAAAGGGTCCTTCCCGGTTAGGGGACCATTTGCCGAATTCACCGTATTTAGTTCCAATCGGCAATAGCGCTTTCCAACCCAAATCACCTTCTCGCAAATTGCCCGACTTTCACTTTCTTGTTATAGTACTTGGCAACCCGCGGTTTGTTCTTCTCAATGTTTTCCGGGGCCCTAAGACGGATCATGTGTAAATCCCCTAGCTCGTCCATCATTAAGCCACCGTAATCCTTGGAGCTCAAATCTTTCGTAACACAACCCTCCTTGAATCCGATTGCATTTCCCAAGGTAGAATCGCATGATGCCCGTAAACCAATTCGTAAGGAGAAGTCTTTGTAGCTCCATGAGGGGCCATTCGGTAAGCCCATAATGCTTCACCGAGTACCGAATACCATCTCCTTGGCTTCGATCGATCTTTTTTCGTATTAGCTTGATCATGATCTTATTAGAAGCCTCTCGCTTGACCATTAGCCCGGGCATAATAGGGAGAAGAGTTAAACAATTTGATTCCCATGCTTTCGGCAAACTCTCCGAACTCCGGGGACACGAATTGAGCCCCTTGATCGGTTGTGATGGTCCGAGGGATTCCAAATCGATAGATGATGTGCTCCTTGACAAATTCAACCATGTTTTCCGACGTTACCTTTTTCGGTGGGATCGCCTCAACCCATTTAGTAAAATAATCCGTAGCCAAAAGCACAAACTTATGCCCCTTGCTAGATGGTGGATTAATCTGCCAATCAAGTCTATACCCCAGCCCCGAATGGCCATGGTTTGATGATGGGGTTCAATGCTGATGCAGGGACCCTTTGAATATTTCCAAACCTTTGGCAATCCTGACATCCTTTGTAATACTCAAAGCAATCCTCTAATATCGTCGGCCAAAAGCACCCAGCTTGCCTGACAACCCATTTCATGCGGTAGGCCGATTGGTGTGCTCCGCATATCCCATCATGCACTTCACTCATCATCTTCTTCGCTTCTTCTGGACCCAGGCATCGTAACAACACCCCATCTAATGATTTGTAAAACAAATTGTCATCCAGAAGAACGAATTTTATGGCCTTGTACCTGAGCTTCCTAGAGACCTTTCGGGATGGATCCTTCAAATAGTCGACGATCTCTTTTCTCCAATCATCCTCCGCAAGATCCATCCCTAGTGCACATGCATCTGCAGCAAATGCGTCTTGATTCTCTTTGTAACCCGAGGCGCTCTCGAGCCAACCCGTTTGCTTCTTCGTTATGTTCCCTAGGAATATGTCAGAGTTACCAACGGAAAGCTCTTCAAGATTTCCCTGCATTCTTCGTAGTAACTCCTCAGTGCTTCACTTTTGCATTCGTATTGGCCGTTCAATTGCTTGATCACCAGCTCTGAATCTCCATAAACCTCAACTGAAACGGCCCCGGCTTCTCTCAAATATTGAAGCCCTCGAAGTAATGCTTCGTATTCAGCCTGATTATTTGTGACAGTGGGCTGTATAGGGATGGCAAATTCAAACATCTCACCTCTAGGCGAAATCAGTAGGATCCCTACTCCCCCACCTTTACCACATGATGATCCATCAAAAAATAAAGCCCAAGGAGTGATTTCGAGCAAATCAATTGATGGATCGCGATGTTCGGTTATGAAATCGGCAATGATCCGACCCTTGATAGCTTTTGCCGATTCGAACTTCAACTCGAACTCGATAAAGCCAAAATCCATTTGCCAATCCTCGCCGTTCAAAATTGGCATAGATAACATATGTTTTATTACATCAAACTTGGAATACACGGTGCATTCGGCATTCAACAAGTAGTGTCGAAACTTTGTACACGAGTAGTATACGCACGGACACAACTTCTCTACAACCCGAATACCCGGTCTCAAGATCAAGTAATTTTAGGCTAAGATATGCTACTACCCGTTCCTTCCCTTCGAATTCTTGAATAAGGACCGATCCAATGGTTTGGGTATCGGCCGCCACGTACAACTTGAAAGGCTTATCCAGCTGAGGAGGGACCAGATCGGTGGCTCCTTCATGTATTGCTTGATCTCATCGAAAGCCTTTTGTTGTTCGTCGCCCCATGTGAACTTCTGATCTTTCTTTAGCTTCAGCAATGGAGAGAATGGCAAAACTTTCTGTGACAAATTTGAAATGAATCTCCTCACGAAGTTAATTTTGCCGAGCAGTGATTGTAACTCCTTGAGATTAGTTGGCGGAACCACTTCATCGATGGCCTTCATGCTCTTCTTGCCAACTTCAATCCCCCCTTCGTGGACCAAAAATCCCAAGAACTCTCCGGCTGATACCCCAAAAGCGCACTTATTTGGATTCATCTTTAAACCATGCTTTCGGGTACACTCCAAGGTCTTTTTCACATCTTCCAAATGTGTGTCGTGACTTAGGGACTTGATCACCACATCATCGATGTAAATCTCAACGACCTTGCCGATCAACTCATGAAAGATGTAATTCATGGCTCGCTGATAAGTTGCACCGGCATTCTTCAATCCAAAAGTCATGACTATCCATTCAAATAGGCCTATATGACCAGGACATCTGAAGGCCGTCTTCGATATATCCTCTACTGCCATGAAAATTTGGTTGTATCCCGCATTGCCGTCCATGAAACTGATAACCTTATGCCCGGCAGCGGCGTCAACCAATAAATCGGCAATAGGCATGGGGTAACCATCCATCAGAGTAGCTCTGTTCAAGTCCCTGAAATCTATGCAGACCCTCATTTTTCCATTCTTCTTGTAAACAGGGACAATGTTAGAAATCCACTCCGCATATCTGCATGGCCGAACGAAGTTTGCATCAAGTAATCTTTCAACTTCTTTCTTCACATCGGCCAATACCTCATCCTTGTAGATTTTTCGGGGTGGTTGCTTGTATGGTTTGAAACCAGATTTGATGGGCAACCTATGCTCAACTATGGAACAATCCAGTCTAGGCATCTCCGAATAATCCCAGGCGAAGCAATCTCTATACTCCTTGAGTAGCTTGATTAATTCCTCCCTGAAGTCTGGTTGCAAGTCCGCACTGATGAACATCGGCCTTGGCTTATCACCGCTTCCAATATCTACTTCTTCTAGTTTATCAGCCGACATAAATTCTCGCCCCAACTTGCCATCAGTGCCATCGACGGGGTTCTCCATTAAAAATTACTATAAGAGCCGACTCGCTTGAATCGGCCGTTGATCACCGCCGACGGGTTCAACAGACCTTCTCCCCGCCTTTCCTTGAGAAACAATCAATGCCTTGGTATTCCCGTAAAGGCGGTTCCATGTTCGCAACGCTCACGGAGTCATCCGCTTGGACGACCTCAATATCATCATCCACCCACCGGATAAGCCGCCGATGCATGGTGGATGGGACGCAAAGAATTGGCATGAATCCGGTCCCGTCCAAGCGGTAGGGCCGTAGGCTCCTTTACCTTCGATAACAAAGAAGGTTGTGAGCAGGTGTCTTGGACCCAATCATCGGATCCACGTGAGCTCATCCCTTGGTGTCCGAAGGATTCCCGGCGAAATCGTTCGGTATTATGCTTGTAGGCGTCGGATCGCTAGGGCTCATGCCAAGTTTCCCGAAGGTGGTGTACGACATTACGTTTCTTCGCCACTCCACCGTCGACAAACATCTTGGTCAATGGCTTTCCATTGACATATCCCCTCAAGTACAGCGGCCTCATGTGTCGATTTTTGGCCGGTTTGTCGAAGATGGCCTGCTTGGCTAGCACCAGCTGCGCCATCATCCCCTCGATCTGCTCATCATCTAGGGACGCCTCTTCCTGCACAACCTGATTAGCAGGAGCCATAAACTCATTCGGCAGAAAATATACCATGCATGTTGGAGCCGAACGCTTTGACCCTTCAGGTTGATCCTTTGGACGCCACACCTGCCTTGTTTGGATCCCAGCCTGCCTCAGTTCGCGGTTCCTCAAGCGCTGAACCCGTCTCTTCTGACTTTTCCTTAGGCCAGGCGGGCACCATTGCCCCTTCTGCCAGATGTACTCGTCTTCGTCCTCCTCTTGATCAGCCCACCTTAAATCAGCTTGCCTTTTCCTGGGATGATCAATGATTTCAATTTTTTGGCGCCGATCCTCGTTAGGATGGATCCTTCCAATTCTCTCATGGACGGATCGGCGATTGGCAGTCTCCTGCCTGTACTCAAAATACCTGTCACTGCATTCAGGGCAGTTCCTCAGCGTGGGCAGCTTCAAACCCTCGTTCCAACAGTGCCTGAAGAACGCACATCCCCAGTGCGCGCGCTCCTGCTCGCGCGTGTATTGCTCCAGGTCTCTTCTGTGTGCTTCCTCTTTGGCTCTGCGCCTCTCCTCCTCGCATCGTCGCTTCTGGTAGCGCTCTTTTTCCAACTGGCGCTGCCACTTGTTGAGGAGGATGCGCGTGGTCACCCTGGGCTTGGTTCTGGATGATTCCCCGGCTTCGATGTGGCTTTTGAGAATGCGGGGGGCTTCACCATGCACCTGCTCCAAAGTTACTTGTCGCTCCGGGTCCATTGTTCCATCCTGCCTAGCCCTGGCGAGGTCAAGACTTTGACCTTGCCCTTCTCCTCGCCCGTCACCATGTTGACGAGAAAAGCCCACCATGTTCCGAGGGAAGGGGTGGCCATCCAGACTTCATCTTGTTGTCAAATTTGAGGTATCCCTCCCGGATGGCTTTCCGGATCCTCATCCCGAAGACCCTACGGTCGTTGATGGTGTGTGAGTTCTCGTCGTGGAAGCCGCGGTAACGCTTCTCCGTCACCCCATCGGGCCGCAGCATGGAGTGCCCCTCGGGCAATCCGATTCGGCCTTCCTTCACTAGGAGCTCAAACAGCTTGTCAGCCTTCGTGATGTCGAAGTCGTAGGTGCCTTCGGTCCGTTTGACCCGGCGTTGACTCATCGTTAATGGCTCTTTACCCCACATGATTTCGGTTGCGGCCACATCCGGTTCATCACCGGAATCTTCTATCGGGTCGGCCTTGTCCAAGAACTGGTTGTAGATGTCCGCCACGTCATGCTTTGCTTGCCAAACCCGGCATCCTTCTTGAAGCCATACGCTTGGTTGCTCATTAATAACAGCTTTTGAGACGAGTGGCCTAGGTTTTCAAATTCCATGCCAAACAGCTTCTCACGCACGGCCGGCAGCATCCCGACAACAGCCATGTCGGCCAACTGGTCATATGGCAAGTTGAGCGAAAAGAACATGCCTTTAACTTCCCTGAATCTCCTGAGAAATTCCAATGGCATCTCGCTGTGTCTCTGCTTCAGGGTGGCAAGGTCGATCAGCTTCTTCTCTGAGCTGCCGCTGAAATAATGGGCGTGGAATTTCCGTTCCAGGTCCTTCCATCTGCTAACTGACTCAGGGGGTAAGGACGAGAACCACTGGAATGCCGGGCCCGTCAGTGACGCGGGGAAGTATCTGACCCTGAACGCTTCCTCAGCTGAGCATTCTCCGAGCTGCATCAGGTAACGAGCAATGTGCTCCACCGTGCTTGTGTCGTCTTGCCCGGAAAATTTCGTGAACTCCGTCGGAGGTTTCACCCTTGGCAGAAGGAGAACGTTGAAGTACCACTGCGGGAACGGCGGCTTGCGGGCGGGTCCTTGCATTTTTGATTCCGCATCAACTCGGCCATCTTCTGCGCCAGGGCGTCGTCCTCCTGTGCGCCTACAGCTGGTGCGTAACCCGGATGTGGGAAGGCGTCTATGGCACCGTAGTTCCCCACCTCGTGGTAGCCTCCGCCGTAGAGATTCCTTTGTAGCCAGTTGCTCGCTGGAGCAATCCTGTGGCCGGAAGCGAGCGGGGCCCCAGGCGAGCCGAATGCCAAGTCCCCGTACGTGGGTTGGTACGGGTTCGGCTGTTGCACAGGTTGACCCGTGCTGCCCTGTGGCGGTGGCTGAACTGGTCGTCCTCCTGCTGCCTGCAGCAGGGGCTGAGATGGCTGACCCCCCGCACCTTGTGGAGGAGGCTGGAAAGCTTGACCCCCAGCGCTCTGAGGAGGAGGCTGGGCTGGCTGGCTCCGCACTGGCGGCTGAGAACTGGATTCGCCCAACTCTACGGCGCCCCCTTGGATGGGTGCCTTGCTGAATGCCTGCTCCATGCCTGGGCCAAAGACAGCCACCATCATTTGCTGGAACGCACCAAGTAAAGCGTTGTGGTGCTTGCTCAAAACGTGATCCGCGAGAATCCCGAACGCTTGCGGGCATTCCTCTCTCTCCTGGCCGGGTCGTGGCGTCGCTCTCCCCCGGCAACAATACCCCGGGCATGTCATTCTTCGGGTAGGGGACGCCACTTCGTTCTTCTTGAAGGACAGCGGACACTTCTCTGCAATTGGTCTACGACATCCTGGAGGCTGCCGCCGTTGCTCAGGAGAGAGGTCCTCAATGTTGACATCCATGATGTCCGCAATTTCAGGCATCTTTATCTTTTCGGCTGTGTCCCACCGAGCGTGCCAAAAAGTGTGTTGACGCAAAATGTGCACCTAGCACCAAACACACAGCAAGCTGAACAAGCTGGCTTCACACGCGCGAAGAATCACGAGACGTGCCAGTCAATTTTCCCTGAAAATTAACAAAAGAGAAAGTAGTTAGATACCAAAGCTTGGAACTTGCCGGGGGTACCAGACAGTTCCATATTTACGGCCACGAAGCCAGATAAGACGACATATAGCTATAGAAAGCTATCTGCCAGCAAACTGACACCATTCGGGAGCTTAAAAAGGAAAAGGTAACGTAACCGAATGGATGACGTAAGCATATTGGCGATCGGTCCTTGTTTGGGCAAAGATGCACGTGCGTAGGATCGCGACCGATCCCCGGGGTGATCAACATTAAATAAATAAATGAGGTAAAACACGAACATAAACATGTAATGAACAAGCATGCATAGATCCAAAGCACTAGTCTACCGCATGTCTAGGTACTTTAAAATCCGTCGGGTACGATGCCAAACAAATCTATCAACCGCATGATACAACTTGCATGGGGATCGCATCACTTTCCACAAATAGATCAATCCACCGCATGATACAATCTAAATATGGAAAGCTAAAAGCATACATTATTTAAAGCATGAATTACGCACGTGTTCTACTCGTGAGAAACATAACCGAATACGGCTGAACAGCCGATTCAGGGTCCATGAAGAAGGAACGAACATTACCAAGTAAAATAAATCTATCAGATTGATTTGAAATCTAATCCACCGGATGACTAGCTCCAAAGCAAACCAAAAATCTGCATCTACCGCGTGATACTCAGTTCTTCCAAGATTTATACAAACATTGGCAAGTTTGAACCCGCAACACGTAGCAACCTAGATTGATTCGGTTTCGGCTATCCGAAGAGCACGTGATCCACGCGTTGAAATAACCCAAAGAACGAACTTGACTCGCATAAGGATCACCAAAAGGTAAAAAGCCGATTCAAACCCATCTAGATTAGGCAAAAGGTGTTGCATGAATTTAAACATAAAGCAAAAAACTCAAAGCAACACGGGGTAACTTAATGAATCTATTGGATCTTGCCAAAATCCAATAGAGCCGATAACTAGCTTCAAGCCGGATCTTAGCCTACCGCATGGCTCATGACCTAACAAGAAACCTTCTTGAACCAAGCTTGATTCTACCGCATGACACGAAGCATGGTATCAAGACTACTTGCATCGCATCTAAATCCACCGCATGATACTAGATATGATACAAGGTTGCCGTACTCATGGAGGTCGACGGATCGATGAACCCTCTCGAAGAACTCGACGACACGACAAATGGACTCTAGGGTTTGGCGTAAGGCCGGTTTGTATTGAAGAATGATTGTTTTTCGTTACATACATTCAGGGCTCATATATATACCCTGCCAAGTACAACTTCGAATGGATTTGTTGCCTAACTTATCTCTAAGCTTGATCTCCTATCCATCCATTCGTCCTTCCTGCTTGAGCCACGTCATCGTCAATCCCGCGAAATCAGCTCAACTGTTCCCTTGCCGAACGGAAGCAGACAACCGACCGCGGATCTTTCTGCCGAATACATCTGAAAAAACCTTCCTTCCACCAGACGGACTCCTCATCGAGTCGGACCCACAAGTCAGACTCCTTACCAAATTTTGGTGTTAACAATGTGCTCCACCGTGCTCGTGTCGTCCTGCCCGGAAAATTTTGTGAACTCCGTCGGAGGTTTTACCCTTGGAGGAAGGAGCGCGTTGAAGTACCACTCCCGGTAACGGCGGCTTGTAGGCTGGTCCCCCGCATTTTCGGTTTGAGGCCGAACTGATTCTGCATCAACTCGGCCATCTTCTCGCGCCGGGCGTCGTCCTCTGTGCGCCCGCAACTCGGTGCGTAACCCGGATGCAGGAAGGCGTCTATGGCACCGTAGTTCCCCACCTCGTGGTAGCCTCCGCCGTAGAGATTCCTCTCGCAGCCGCTTGCTCGCCGGAGCAATCCCGTGGCCGAAGCAAGCGGGGCCCCGTGCGAGCCGAATGCCAAGTCCCCCGTACGTGGGTTGGTACGGGTTCGGCCGTTGCACGGGTTGACCCGTGCCGCCCCGTGGTGGTGGCTGAACCGGTCGTCCTCCTATCCGCTCGCGCGGGGGCCGAGGTGGCCGACCCCCCGCACCTTGTGGAGGAGGGCGGAAAGCTTGACTCCCAATGCTCGAGGAGGAGGCCGGGTCGGGCCGGCTCGCATTCGCGGCCGAGAACTGGATTCTCCCAACTCCACGGTGCCTCCTTGGATGGGTGCCTTGCTGAATGCCTGCTCCATGCCTGGACCGAAGACAGCTACCATCATCTGTTTGAACGCACCAAGGAAAGCTTTGTGGTGCCTGCTCAAGATGTGGTCCGCGGCATCTCGGAACGCCTGTATGCATTCCTCCTTCTCCTGCTGGGTCGTGGCGTCGCTCTCCCCCGGCAACAATACCCTGGGCATCTCGTTTTTCAGGTACGGGACGCCACTCCTGTTCTTCTTGAAGGATAGCATGCACTTCTGCTGGAATTGATCCACGGCGTCTTGGAGCTACTGCTGCTGTTCAGGGGAGATATCTTCAATGTTGACATCCATGACATCCGCGATCTCAAGCATCTTGATTTTTCGGCTGTTGTCCCACTGGGCGTGCCAAAAAGTGTGTTGACACGAAATGTGCACCTAGCGCCAAACACACAGCAAGCCGAACAAGCTGGCTTCACATGCGCAAAGAATCACGAGACGTGCCAGTCAATTTTCCCTGAAAATTAACAAAAGAGAAAGTAGTTAGATACCAAAGCTTGGAACTTGCCGGGTGGTACCAGACAGTTCCATATTTACGGCTACGAAGCCAAATGGGGTGACATATAGCTATAGAAAGCTATCTGCCAATAAACTGAAACCATTCGGGAACTTGAAGAAAGGAAAAGTAACATAGCCGAATGGATGACGCAAGCATGACGGCGATCGGCCTTCGTTTGGGCAAAGATACACGTGCGCAAGATCGCGACTGATCCCCGTGATGATCAGCGTTAAATAAATAAATAAAGCAAAACACGAGCATAAACATGTAATAAACAAGCATGCATAGATCCAAAGCACTAGTCTACCGCATGTCTAGGTACTTTAAAACCCGTCGGGTACGATGCCAAACAAATCTATCCACCGCATGATACAACTTGCATGGGGATCGCACCACTTTCCACAAATAGATCTATCCACCGCATGATACAATCTAAATATGGAAAGCTAAAAGCATACATTATTTAAAGCATGAATTACGCATGTGTTCTACTCGTGAGAAACATAACCGAATACGGCTGAACAGCCAATTCAGGGTCCATGAAGAAGGAACGAACATTACCAAGTGAAATAAATCTATCAGATTGATTTGAAATCTAATCCACCGGATGACTAGCTCCAAAGCAACCCAAAAACCTGCATCTACCGCGTGATACTCAGTTCTTTCAAGATTTATATGAACATTGGCAAGCTTGAACCCGCAACACGTAACAACCTAGATCGATTCGGTTTCGGCTATCAGAGAGCACGTGATCCACGCGTTAAAATAATCATAAACACGAACTTGACTCACATGAGGATCATCAGAAAGGTATAAAGCCGATCCAAACCCATCTAGATTGGGCAAAAGAGGTGTTACATGAATTTAAACTAGATTGGGCAAAGAGGTGTTACATGAATTTAAACGTAAAGCAAGAACTCAAAGCAACACGGGGTAACTTAATGAATCTATTGGATCTTGCCAAAACCCAATAGAGCCGATAACTAGCTTCAAGCTAGATCTTAGCCTACCGCATGACTCATGACCTAACAAGAAACCCTCTTGAACCAAGCTTGAATCTACCGCATGACACTAAGCATGGTAACAAGACTACTTGCATCAAATCTAAATCCACCGCATGATACTAGATATGATACAAGGTTGTCGGTACTCACGGAGGTCGACGGATCGATGAACCCTCTCGAAGAACTCGACGCCACGACAAATGGACTCTAGGGTTTGGCGTAAAGCCGGTTTGTATTGAGAATGATTGTGTATTTTACATACAACCGGGGCTCATATTTATACCCTCGCCAAGCACAACCTCGAATGGATTCGATACCTAATTTATCTCTAAGCTTGATCGCTTATCCATCCATTCGTCCTTCCTGCTTGAGCCACGTCACCATACAATCCCGCGAAATCAGCTCAACTGTTCTTTTGCCGAACGGAAGCAGATAGCCGACCGCGGATCTTTCTGCCGAATGCATCTGAGGTAACCTTCCTTCCGCCAGACGGACTCCTTACCGAGCTGGACCCACAAGTCAGATTCCTTACCAAATTTTGGTGTTAACACTTATAAAGGAAGCCGAAGAGCGAGTAGCCGACATCCGAAAAAAGTTGAAAGCCGCTCAATCCCGACAATAGAGCTACACGGACATTTTAGGTGCATGGAAAGTTGGCCCCTCGGTACATTGGACCGTATAAGATACCGAAGAAAGTTGGAGCAAGTAGCATACTGGTTGGAGCTACCAGAAGAGATGTCAGACATACACCTAGTGTTTCATGTTTCCCAGTTACGCAGATGTTTGAAGGTCCTCGAAGAAAAGCGAGTACCGGTAGAGACCATCGATCTACAACCAGACCTTAGGTACCAGGAAGTGCCCGTCAAGATTTTGGACACGGTGGTCAAAAGAACAAGAACATCAGAAGTACGGGTGTGCGGAATTCAATGGAGCGGACACGGAGTAGAAGAAGCCACGTGGAAAAGAGAGGTCGCGTTGAAGAAAGAATTTCCCCACCTATTCGAAACCCGACCGAATCTCGAGGGCAAGATTCATTTTAAGTGGGGTAGGTTTGTAACTCCCGCATTTTTAGCTCCTAATAAATCACCTAATAAATCACGCGTGTTTTCAAAACTTTTCCGCTGAGCTCATTTACCCCCTTTCGAAACCCCGGTCGATTCTTTTCCCTCGGCGCGCGTGCCGCGAATCCCGCCGGCACCGCCCCGCACCCGGGCCATCACCCATCGCGTGCCGCCCCAGCGCCGCTATCGGCCACCACGCCGGGGATCCCCCGCACGCCGCGGTCTCGCCGGCCAGTCCGCCTCGCCATCACCGCCGTCCCGAAAATCACGCCGACGCCCGAAAAATTCTTCCAAATAAATCCCCCCGTTAATTCATTCGCTAAAAAATATTATTTCACAATATTTTCATAGTTTGAGCTCAATTCTTGTCCATTCATAATCCATTCAATGTCTAATCTCTCCTTAATCCTTTTGCATCCCCAAATCAGCGCTCATGATTTTCCTTTAACCTTTGCTCTCACGCATGCGCAAACTGCCACCACTCTGCTAGCATCCCCTAGCTAGGCACGAACACAACGTACACCGTACGTAAGCACGTAGAAGCTAGATACAAATAGATGCAACAGCAGCAAGCAAGATCGCATGCCAGGCACACCTCGCCATCCAGTATGCATGCAAGCTTGCAACACAAATCCTTTGCCACGCCATGCACTGACACCAGCAAACGAAACACACACAGCAACACAGACCACGGGCAACAGTAGCACGCAAGGCTTCCCTGCCAGCAGCATAGCGCGAGCGCACGCGCAAGCAGCAGCATCCCGCCGAGCTCGTCGTGCCATCCCATCACCGTGCACGCCGCGCCGCGCCAGGCCGCGCGTGCCGAGCAGGCCACGGACTCGTCGCCTGCGCAGTCACGCGTTCCACGCGCAAGGCCGCACAATCACGCCACCGCCGGCCACCGGTGCGTCGCTGCCGCAAGCCGCCGGCCACCTCGCGCCCGCCGCTGCCCCCGGCGCGCTCTCCATTGCATCACTGCCCGTCGGGTCTTGTCCAACAGCACCGCCGTTGCGTCGCGTCGACCCCCTCGACTCGAATCCCGCCGGCCGAGCTGCCCGAACCTCCATTGACAGGCTAGCACGAGCTCCGCGTGCGCGGCTCCCGGCCTCTCCACCGCCTTCCCGCGCCTATAAATAGCCCGAGCATCGCTCGCCGCCCTCGCCCCCGCACCTCCCGTGCACTTGCCTCTCTCTCCCCCGAGCTCCCACCGCCGCCATCCACAAGCCGCCCCCGTTACGGACCGCCCGCCGCCATCGATCTCCCTCCACAAGCCGCCCCCCCCCCGAGGTGAGGACAAGAACGAGTCGCCCTCGACCTCCTCTCTCTCTCTTCCCCCCACTCCCGGCCACCGCCACGCCCGGACGGCCGCCGTCCGCCGTCGGCGGTCGCCCCCGTGCGCCCCTCCTCTAATTCTATCCCGTATCGAGGGGAAGAAGAAGGGCACTTGGCCCGTAACCCCCTCCTCTATTTTCTTTTCTACCCAAAGCCCTCCCACTTTCTCTCTCTCACACAGTTTCTTTAAAGAGCCCCTCAATTTCTTAAGTTCTTTACAAATAGGTCCTAACCCCTTTAAACTCTCCCTAAACACATTTATAACCCGTCATTTCATGCACAATTTTACTCCAAATTAATTCCAAACTTCATCACACCTTTCCCGGGATTATTCCCGCTGAACCATTCACCAATTCCCCATAAATCATATATATTTCTCTTTTTCCATTTATTTCCTCCTCGAGCTCACCGCTAAAATTGTGTGTGCTTGTATTGATTGCATGCTTGTGTGTGCGTATAGCCGACGGAGTGAACGAAGGAGGGCACGACGAGCCGAAGCTTGGAACCAAGTACCGCAAGCAGGAGCCCGATATCCCGAACGCCGAGCCGAAACTTCCCGAGGACTTCGAAGACGGCAAGTTCAATCTCATCCTTTGATGCATGCTTTGGTCCTAGTTTTATAAACATAACCCTATTCCCATTTTATAAATTGGATACTCGTTTTACCGCAAAAACATGGTAGGATAGCCACCCTAGATTGCTATGATTGACCTTCGTTTGGCCTAAATGATTGCTTTAAAAATGCGTGAGTGCTTTAAAAATGGCAATGTGATATTTCGGAAAATGAGTAAAGAACTGGGTAGACGGGATGGACATGTGTGTTAGGAGTATGTGTGAGCTCGTACCCGTGTGGTTGAGCATGTTGGGAGTTGTCCATCTTGTCGTTAAGGACCGGGTTGCGTGACATCTCACCCGACCCAAATCATTGTACAAACACTCGACCGTTGTATGTGGCAACGGCTTAGCATAAACCCCACTAGTTAATCTACTTGCCATCCGGTGTGCAGGTGAGCGGCGGGAGACCAAGGAGTAGGGGTACGCTCTATGTGACGTACGCCCCGGTTATGTGGGATAACCCCTTGGGTGCTCCCGTGGTGGCTCGTAGCGTTAATTAAGGTGGGTAAAGGCTTTGATAGGATCCGCACCGCACCGAAGTGTCCGTGTGGCGGTACCCTACTTGTGGGTAAAGCCGTACAATCTCTCGGCAGAGTGTAAAACCTATTCGAATAGCCGTGTCCACGGTATTGGATGAGTCATGGTGTGGTCACAAAAACTAGTTTTTGGTTTTGGATGTTTTTCTTGGCGTGAGTTGTTTTTCGGGTAAAGTGTGTGGCCGTGTGTGCCCGGGCTACCGCGACGAGGAGTTCGGTAGTTCCATAGTGGTTTTTCTTAAAACAACCGAGTAACTTTGGTCATAAAATTGGTTTGGGAAAACCTTTTCGAAAATGAACCCATGCATGAGTAAATGAATTTGCAAATAAACCTTAACTCCGTTCCTTGTTATATATATATCATGTGCATGATCTCGCTTATAAGCCCCTCCGTGGGTGGGGGTTGAACTTATTGAGTACGTTCGTACTCACCCTTGTTTAACTACCTATTTTTCGCAGGAGGATCCCGATTTCGTTACCGAAGACGTCGAGTAGGTCGCCGCCCTACACCCAACCGTGCTTGTGTACCCGTGGCCTCCACGCAGAGCTTCCATGGTGTGGTACTATGATGAAGCTATGGATGCCTTTGCTATCGTAGTGTGGTCGTTAGCGTTTGTGTTGTTCCTTGTGGCGTTGGCACTTCCGTGCCCTCTCGTGTCGCCGTGATGTAAAAGATCGATCCACCCGCCGTAATAAATGTGTTACCGGCCTCTTGGGACCGGTTTTTCTATCACATTTAGTCACCTCTCGATGAGGGGACGCTTCACCGTACCCACGCGCAATCGCTCCGACGCGTTATAAAGACAGTCGTCGGACCATCCGATGCCTCGGTTTCACCACGGAGCTTAGTTGCACCGACGGTTCGACCGACACTTTTTTCCATCCGTCGGTTCATCCGACGCTACACCGGAGCGTGGGTCTTACCCGTCATATCCGATGACGGCCTCTCGATTCGAATCTAACCCTATTCGTGCCGTCCGCCGCGGCCGCGCCGTCCGACGCCGCCTCTCACCGCCTCCAGCCCACCATCCGCGCGCGCAAGCTTCTCTCCGCCGCCCTCTCGCCGCTCCTCGCGCTTGCCGCCGCCGGCCGCACCGCTCCCCCCGTGCACAAAGCGCGCGCACGCGCCGTCTCCCTACCCGTTCAAGGGTTTGCCCGCGCCGCCGACCCCGGCCGTCCGCCGCCGTCTTGGCTCACCGGCGACCACGGGGGGGGGTGCGCAAGGCTCCAATCCTCCTTCCACATCCGCATTTCCCTCGGTCGTCACGCCGTGGTGAGCACAAGCTCCTCTATTGCACGGTTTCTAGGGTTCCATTGCACCGTTCCTATGCATTAGAGGGTGATTTGGTGCAATTCTTGCTCTAGACCGAGTTGTAGTCACATGTAAACATTGGCCATGACTTTGTTTGGCTACAATTCATGCAATTTTGTCATTCTCAAGTCTAGAGCATTTAGGACTTCATTACCTATAGGTCCATGGGCTAATTGATCAATTTGGAGAGAAGCTATGCCATGGTCATAAAATTGCTCACTTGCTATTGCCTTATCACACTTGCTTGTAGGATTGGCACTTGCTCGTTTTATCTCTTAAATGTCCACACGGACATCTTGTGCACCTAAGGATAAACCTAGCCTTCCTACTCTTCATCATGTGGTCACATTAACCTAGATGATTTTGTTTAGGCTCATATCATCTCTTTGGCTATGCTTATGGACCTATTATCCTTAGTTACATATCATGTTTATTCTCATCTCTAGCCATTCTATAATCTTCTATTATTTTTTTCTCACGGATGGCGAGTGCAATAAGCGGAAGGGTAACGCGGTTGCCGAGCCGAAGAAGAAGAAGAGCAAACAACAAAAGGAGTGGGAGCACGTGCTAGCGAGTGCCCGACACTTAGGGACAGCCTCGGAGGGGCATTCGTATCTCGCAGGGCACACGAGTCGAGGGGAGCAGCCCCGCAGTGAGCAGGCAGGAGCAGCGGACACGGCGGCAAGCAGACCCACGTCGGTCCGCGAGCGCACCGGACCACGGAGCGGTCGCAGTCACCACCCTCACTAGCCGGTCCGGACCTCGGACACGCGGTGGTCACACACGGCCACGGCCGACACCGCGCCGCAGGAGAGCCGCAGCGGAGGAGCTCACATAGAGAGAGCAGCGAGGCTCTCGACCCCCGCCTACCCGCAGGTCCATGAGCAGAGGCTTTCGGAGTCTATCTCCATGACCTCCATCACTTGCCGGGTCCGAAGATTCGGCGGTTGAGGAGTGTGCTCGAGGACCGGTGGTTTCCACGTGCTAGAGAGGAGTGTGACCCCGTGTTCCGGATGATTCTCCGCACGCCTTCTATGCCTCCTACACTCACGCAGGGTCTCGGCTCGGCCCGCACCGTATGCTGCGCGTTCACGCGCTTTGAGGGCAGCTGCAGCTGGAGAGGCGATACTACCCTTCTTCGACTACCAGCGGGGACTGGTGGACTTAGTGACTTGGAGGTCACGTTACGTCCCCGACTGGGTCAGGGTTTTCTACGCCACTATCTACGTCGACGCCGACCGGTCGCCATCGAGTTCATGTTTATGGGTCGGCGCAGCATCGGCTTACTCGTGAGGGGATTGCGAGAGCCGTCCGTGGATCTACATGATAATTCTATTCACTACCCCGGCGTACCCCGATGTCGAGCCTCCTCGTCGTGCACACTCACCGGCTCTACCCTCCGACGAGGAGATCGGCTTCCTGTTCCTTCCACCATTCCTCCCCGGTACACCAAGGACACCGGACCATCCGATTTGTGAGGCGTACGTCGTTCACTATGCTCTCGTGAGGTCCGTGCTCTATAGGATGGGGAACGCAGTCTTTGACAGGGGGTGCAGCGGTGGCTCCCGATGTACGTGATGGCGAAGCGCCCCTTTGACCTCGTGGACATCATACTAGCGAGAGATAGAGGACACCATTATGGATGGCGTGGGGATGACACAACAACGACCTTTCGCTCACCGAATCGGCTGGCCGCCGTCCCGCTCGAGGGTCGAGGTACGTTGGGATGCTTGAGCCATCGAAGTTCGTGTTCCCGACCTACCAGCCCTCCGATGCCGGATGACGGAGGAGAGGCCCGAGATGCATGAGGAGAGCCGAGGAGACACTCCAGGTTTGGGCAGCAGCAGAGGCAGTTATGGACGAGGCAGCACGCCAGGATGCCACTCTTGCTGCAGCAGAGACACCTCTTCCTCAGTACTTTGCCACTGACGACGAGTCCTCCAGTGACGACGAGGAGTTCGTACCTGCTCCAGAGACAAAGCCAGTTTTCAGAGTCCGTCGGTCACACGACGACGAGGCAGGAGGCTCCACCTTGCCAGGCCAGAGAGAGGCTGAGTCACCAGTTCCCACGATCACGGCCCGCTCGGGTGACCCGGCCCGCACCAGCTCACTACACTGATCTTGGCTATGGCTGCTCAGACTCGGGCGACTCTCCGGTAAAGCAGCGGATGCGCGGTGCTCGCTTTCGAAAGGCACCAGGAGTCGCAGTAGGTGATCCTCGAGGGGATCCGTCGGCCAGCAAGGAGGCTCGGAGGCGGCGGATGCTACATCACTAGATGTTGACTTCGCAGATGTTCACGTTCATGTCTGGTTGCCTTGGTCGGCCTCTTCCCGGCGGTAAGGACTTCCGCCTACCTCAACCCCCTACCACCGCCGAGCTACGGGCCGACCCGACAGCCGCCTCTTCCTCCGGCGGGTGGGTTCATGAACGTTCCTCTCGTCTACTTTCCCACGGACACCTCTACTTTAGACAAGGGGGCGTTCACGGTACCTCGGACGACGACACCACGAGCGGCGGTCACCACTTCCTTTCTTGCTCGGCCTTCCGATGACCACTCCCCGCGTCGTCCCGGGCCGGTGTCCGCACTTACCACGGAGCTCTCGTCTTCGAGACACCGGCCCCGCACTCTAGTCCACCGGATCTTCACCGCTTCGACGTTTACTACACCGAGGGCGAGGGGTGTCGGTGTTTTGGACCGGCAACCTACTACGGGGAGTACCCGAAGTAGACGAATGTGACTCGCCGAGATCGATAACTCGAAGGAAGAGACACGTGGCACACAATTTAGACAGGTTCGGGCCGCGAGGTGCGTAATACCCTACGTCCCGTATGCTCGTGTAGCTCGGATTGATGGGGCACGATTACGGGATGGTGCAATAGTGCGCCGTGAGTTGAGATTGAATGAGATGATCCCGAGATCGGTCCCCGCCTCGCCTTATATAGTCCGGAGCGCGTGGTTACAAGTCGGAGTAGGGAAGGAGTACTAGCCGAGTACGTCTAGGAGACCTCTACACGGTGCGGAACATGTACGAGTCCTAACCGAGTACTACTCTCGTGCTGTCCTTGTGCTCCACGCCTTCGTGTGCCGTGTAGCGCAAGCCGGTAGTCCCGTGGGCCCACCGAGTAGTCGGTCCTGGTACCCACCGAGGTAGTGGGCCCAGGGAGGTCCATACGACAAGCCCCCGAGTACTTTGTAGTCGAGAAGGATAGCTTCAAGTAGTCTTGAAGGCCTTAACAAGTAGTCCTCAAGCGTCCCTGAGTACTACAAGTCAAAAGTCCTCAAGAGTAGTCTAAGCATCCCGAGGGCCGGAATGTACTCCGGCGATGTTTGAGCAATCTTGAAGTCTTCTCGAGTAGTGCCAAGCGTCCTTGAAATACGCCTTCGAAGGTCTTCGTAAATGCTCGCCTTGTCTTGAAGCCGAAGCCGTCAAGAAGATGCGATTTGCGGAACCGCGGTCCACGCGGAGTAGCCCCCGAGCCTCGAGCCACGGGCTCGGGCGAGGATCTATCCGAAGTCTTGGCGAGAAAAATCCCGAAAAATCCGGAGAGAAAAAAACCGAAGGACACGTGGCACGGAGCCCCCGAGCCTTGAGTCGAGTACTTCCTCTCGAATTGAAGGGTCTTCTTGGAGAATGTGTCCCGAGATGCTCTTGAGACTAGCCGCGTCCCGGTAGTCGAGTAGAAGTAGCCGAGCCCCCGAGATGAGGCGCGTCGACTAGTAGAATACGAAGAGTCACGCACGGCCGCCGAGTCGCCCGCGCGTGGACTTATCCGGCCGCCCGTTACGGAGGCGTTTTGGCTTATAAATACAAGCCGAAACCCTTAGGGTTTTTCACCCAAGTGAGCCGCGGTCATTCGCCTCTTGAATCTTGAAGTAGATCCACTCCGCCGAGCGCCGCCGCCGTAGTAGATCCGAGCGCATCGCCACCCGAAAGCCGTAGGGTAGCCCCCGAGCGGATGCGAGTGAAGACTCCCCTGTTCTTGGAGGATGAAGCCGTCCCCGTCGAAGACGTCGAAGGCCGCCGAAAGAAGAGGAGCCATGCGAGAGGCCGCCGCGGCCGGCACCGGAACGGCGCCGCCCATATCTCCACCGCGCGCCGACCCAAGCCGCGAGTGGAAAAGATCGAAGGTGAAGACCGAAGACTTGCGACCCCCGTTGAACTCCGGGTTCATCGGGGGAGAAGGAGATCGATATGTGGAGATCCGCCGCAGAGATCCCTATCCAATGGAGAAGGCACAAGACGAGATTCCGATGTTCTCGCGCTTCGTGGAGCGCGGTCTTGCGCTCCCGGCCGAGTGACTTCTTCAAGGGGCTTCTCGGGTACTATGGCATCGAGTACCTCAACTTGAACCCCAACGGAATATTCCACACCTCTCGTCTTCGTCCATTTCTCGCGAAGCATTCTTGGGGATCAAGCCACACCGGGTTCTCTTCCGGAAATTCTTCCGCGTGAAGCCGCGACCCGGCGCCTCCAACCCCGCAGTAGTCGGAGGGGCCGGGATCCGCTTGAGGGAAGATGCCGCCGAGCGCACCGGCGTACAAGCTCGTAGACTCCAATACGGATTGGAAGACGAGGTGGCTCTACACCACGAACCACCATCCCGAGCTGCCGAAACCAAGCGGACGGCAGCCCAAGCACCAAGAGTGGTGGAACACGGAACCCACCATGCAAGAGGGGATCCAGCTCCCGTGAGTTGCCGGCACGCATCAAGACCCCGCGGGGATGCGGGACGAGGGCCGAACATGTGGCCTTCGCTTTCATGAAGCGCCGGATCCGGCCGCCGCCGCCGCGGGATACGATGGGCTTCGAGTACACCGGCGACGACGACACGTCGCGGATGCGGGGGCGAAATTGAGGACAACGACATCATCGAGAGGTTGTCGAGAATCTTCAAGGACATGCACGAGTACACGGCGTGCCCCGTCGAGGAGTTCTCCGCCGCGCGCCCGCCCAACGAGGTAAGTAGCCGTACCCGCCTTGTCGAGTAGTAGGCACTTGTAGCGAGAATCGCCGACGCGTTTGTGTCTTTCGCGCGGGATGATGTGAAGCGGTTGTCTCCGAGCCGCAGCCACCACCGAGCGGAATTGAGGTCCCAACGGTGGAGAAGGTGAAGGAGCGCCGAGTAGTCGGAGACGACGACGATCCCGTCATCGTGGAGGATACCTCCGATGACGAAGAAGACGAGGAGACGCTGCAGGACCGCTTCCAGCTGCGGTCGAGGTTTAGCCGTCCGGGCTTACCTCATGTACCTCTCATCCGGACCCTCCCGCTAGCCTCGGAGGCTAGCCTGCTGCGCCGCCAAGGAAGCCGCGCAACCCCGCCAAGAAGCGGGTAGCCAAGAAGATGAAGGTCTCAGAGACCACGCCTCCAGAGGTAAGTCATCTTGAGCGAAGTAGCCGAGTACCCGGTGATCGAGTACGGTCGACGAGTAGTCATCCCCGTGTGCGGGAGAGGGCCGCCCGGCGGAGCTCGTGGAGGAAGGCGATGAGGGCGTGTGGCCCACGGTGGGGGAACCGGCTGGAAGCCGAAGTCCAGCCCCCACGGTCGATGAACTTCTGGCGCAGCTGGAGCGCCAGCCCCCTGCCCCAGAAGGGAGCAGAGTACCCGCGACCGCCGCCGCCGAGGAGGTGGAAGCCGCGGGGCGGCGAGAACTCTGCACCGGCCGCCGCCGCCGTGGAGGAGGCGGTAGTCGAAGAGGCGGAGGAAGAAACGCCCGCCGAGGGTGGACGAGTTGACATCGCCGACATCCTCGGTGCTCCGCCGTGACTATCGTCCCGGTCGAACTTGTAAGTACCACAACTTCATGAGTAGTACTCGTTGTAGTAGTCGTTTTTATCCGACGACCCTCTCGTGGACACTTGTGCGAGAAAATCCACGGACTTGAGCCGGGACGAAGAGGAGCCTACGGCAGCGAGGGGAAAAGGCCGCGCCGCCCGTCGAGGAGCCCGCTCCGGAAGCCCAAGCCGCGACCGAGCCCCCCGGTACCGCCGAAGCGGCGCCGCAGGCGGTCGTAGTCGAAGGTGAGTACTCCTCCCGAAGCCGCAGAGCCCCAAAAAGAGTAGTCGTAGATACCGATGCGCGTGTTCCTTGGTGACGGGCGGGCGGGGGGGTGACATCCTCCGGGGGTGCCCATGCGAGGAGTTGACACCGCAGGCCCCGAAGGCGGCGGTAGGGAGCCCCCGAGCCCATGGGGGAAACCGTCAAGAAGCCCGCCGAGGAGGAGGCGGGCCGCCACGTCGCCGGGGGGTTGCCCCGGGAGGTGGCGATCCGGTCCCCGAGAGATCCAAGACGCGGAGCCTATCCGCTCGGCGCCAATGACGGAGGCTACAACGAGTAGCCGTGGCGGGGATCGAGCGCTTGCCGACGATCTCGTCGAACCGGCGGTGCCGGCGCGGCACTTGGAGGCGATGCGGCGAGCCGAACAAATGGATGAAGGTATGTAGCCGTTGCCTCCCGAGTAGTCAATCCTTTCGCCGAGTACTCGCTGACTTGAACTTGTCTTGTGCGGGACGTCGCGGAGCGATCCCGCGAGAAGTCGAACCTCCTGCAAGGCTACGGCGACACGGTGCTGCGAGCTGAAGCCCTGGAGGAGCAGCTCATGAAGTCGAGGAAGCACGCGGCCGCCATGCAGTCGAAGCTTGACGTCGCCTTCGCCAAGTACCACAACGATGTGATGGACTTGCGGGCGAAGAGCGACGAGCTGGTGCGGAAGAACAAAGGCCTCCGCAACAAGAATAAGGGTACGCCTCTTGACTTGTCGGGTACTTGTTGGGAGTCATCAAGCTCGACCCGCCGTGTGTGTTCCGATGTTGCGGAACTCGAAGGCCGGAGTAGAGCGACCGAAAGGCTCGGAGATCGGCATGAAGAATCTCTTCTACCGGGAGCAAGAAGCCCGCCGTGTACTTGAACTCGACTACAAGGAGCCGGCCTTCGAGTGCGAGAAGCACATGGAGTTGCGAATTGCATCTCGACGGGATCTCGTCAACCGCTACAAATCTTTGCGTGGTTGAACGAAGAGCGCGAGGCGCTCCGGCCCAGGCTCGAAGGACCTTGAAGAGGTTGCCCTCCCGATTGCGAGGCTCCCGGTGCCGCACCGGGCGGCCCCAAGATCGCACCGTTGGCGGATCGACTTCGTGAGGCGCCAAGCCGGGCCGGCCGCCTACGTGAAGCACATGGCCAAGTCAATCCCGAAGCGGGTGCGGCCTTCATGAAGTCGTACTTCCCGAAGGCCCCGGTGGAGGTAGTCGCCGGCGGGGTAGCCGCCAACCCGCTCGGATGAGCGGGACGCAGTTGTTGGAGAGCGATGGCTCCCATCGCGGAGCGAGGTAGCCGATAAGTTGAATCTCCGGTAGCCCCGCATAGATAGCTAGTAGCCATGGTTGTATAGGAAACGAGCTTGTAATGAACTATCTCATATATCAATGAAATGCGAAGTTCCATCAATGAGTACTCGTAACCGCGATCTCGAGTGCGGAGCGCCCATCGTGGAGTAGGTGCGAGTAGTAGAACTCGGCTTAGTAGTCCCGTCGCGAGGAGTAGGCGAGTAAAGAAGTTGATGAACAATCAAACTTTATTACGAAGAAGTACACTCGGGTGGCCGGGGCCGTAGTTACAAGTAGTCGCTCGGACCCGAAGGCCGCTTTCACCGAGTAGTACCGGAGCGGGTAGCCGCTTACAGTGAGTGATCCGTAGGTAGCCGTGTAGGCTGGATCGCAGATCCGTAAGTAGCCGCGCGGGCTGGATCTTAGAGTGTGGTCTCTTGGTAGACCGCTGCTAGAGTCCTTGACGCTCGTTGCAGCCCAGGGTCCGTAGGTAGCCGCACGGGCTGGACCTGGAGGAGAGTAGTCCGGAGACCTGAAGCCAGGACCCGGAGGGTCGCTTGCGGCAAGGGGGTGTTGATGTAGTCGTGTAGACTTGAACCCCGGGGTAGTCGAGTAGACTAGGCGTAGAATCGACGCGAGCCGGTCGACGTTCCACGAGTTGTTGACTTCTTCGCCTTCAAGTGTTTGGAGGCGGTAGGAGCCCGGCCGGTCACCTTAGCCACGGTGAAGGGGCCTTCCCGAGGGGAGCCGAGCTTGTGAAGTCCTTCCGTGTTCGGGATACGGCGGAGGACAAGGTCTCCAACGTTGAAGGAGCGTTCCTTGACGTTGCGATCGTGGTAGCGTCGGATACCCTCCGGGTACCTTGCCGATTGGACGAGGGCGGCACGGCGAGCTTCTTCGAGGCCGTCGATATCAACTCGTCTGTTTGTCTTCCGAGACGCCTTCGTCGTAGTGCTCCACCGCTCGGCGAGTTCCATATGACATCGGCGAGGGAGGATGGCTTCGCAGCCGTAGACCGAAGTAGGGGGGATTGCCCCGTTGGCTTGGATGGTTGAGTCCGCGGCCCCCGCAGTGCGTTGGGTAGTTCCTTGATCCACTTGCCCCCTTTTGAGTTAGCGCGCGTCGTGTAGCCGCTTCTTGAGGGCGTCGAGCACCATCCCGTTGGCGCGCTCGACTTGTCCGTTGGCCCGTGGATGGGCGACGGAGACGTACCCGACGTCGATTCCGCCGTTCTCGCGGTACTCCCGGGCGGTGGTTATTGAAGTTGGACCCCGTGTCCGTGATGATGCGGTGGAGTAGCCCGTAGCGGTGCACGAGTTCATCCAGAAGTCGAGTACTCGTCGGCCTTGGGGCATGTGACCGGCTTGACCTCGATCCACTTGGTGAACTTGTCGATAGCCACCGCACCCCGTTGAATCCTCTCGGCGCGGTTGGCGGTGGCCCAATCATGTCGAGCCCCCGGCGGGCAAAGGGCCGGGTTGGCGGTATGGTGACTAGCTTGTAGGCGAGGGGACGTGTTGTCGCTTGGCGAAGAACCGACATCCTTGGCACCTTCCGACGAGTTCTTCGGCATCGCCCGTGGCCGTGGGCCGGTAGAAGGCTCGCCGGAAGGCCTTGCCGACCGGCCGTGCGGGAGGACGCGTGGTTGCCGCGGACACCCTTGTGGATCTCCTCCAAGATGTCCTTGCCTTCTTCGCGAGGGACGCATTTCATGAGTACTCCGGAAGACGCGCCTCGCTTGTAAAGCTTGTCGCCGACGAGGACGTAAGACTTGGCGCGGCGGACGAGTTGTTCGGGCTGCGTTCTTGTCGGAGGGGACCTTCTCGCTCGCCGAGGTAGTCGATGAAGGGTTGCCTCCGGTCCACGTCGATCATCATGACCTCCCGCCCGCCCGGTTGGTTAGCGGGACGGTGGTCGGTGGCGCCGGCTCCGGGATGGATGGCGCGTGAAGCTCATGGACGAAGACGCCCGCGGGTACTTGGGCGCGGGTGGATCCGAGCTTCGAGAGGACGTCCGCCGCAACGTTGTTGTCGCGAACGATGTGGTGGAACTCGAGACCATAGAATTTGTTCTCGAGCTTGCGGACTTCTAGGCGTAGGCGTCCATGTTCTCCTTGTTGCGGTCCCATGACTTGTTGACTTGGTTGATGACCACCCTGCGGAGTCGCCGTAGACTAGTAGCCGCTTGATGCCAAGTGAAGCCGCGAGGCGGAGCCCCGTGTAGGAGGGCTTCGTACTCGGCTTCGTTGTTTGAGACCTTCCGGAAGATCCCGGGACGTACTTGAGTTGTTCGTCCGTTGGAGAGATCGGGGAGTACCCCCGCGCTGCGCCCTCGAGGTTGAGTGAGCCGTCGAAGTACATCACCCAATGCTGCGGTCGCACGGTGGGAGTAGGTAGGCGGTTCTCCCGCCACTCCGCCATGAAGTCGACTAGAGCTTGCGACTTGATGGCCGTCCGTGGCTTGAAGTCGATGGTGAGGGCGCCGAGCTCGACGACCCCATTTGGAGATCCTTCCGGTGGCGTCCGGGTTCCTCGGGATGTCGCCGAGCGGGTAGTCGGTGACGACGGAGACCGAGTACTCCCGGAAGTAGTGTCGTAGCTTCCGCGAGGTGATGAGTAGAGCGTACGAGCATCACGCACGGGCGTGGTAGCGAGCCTTGGACTCGATAGAACCTCGCCGACGAAGTAGACCGGGCGCCCGGGACCGGTAGGCGTGGCCGTCTTCCGCCGCTCGACAACGATGGCGATGCGACCACGTGAGTAGTCGCGGCGAGGTAGAGCGAAGAGCGCTCGCCCTTGTAGGGAGCCGTGAGGACCGGCGGCTTCGAGAGGAAGTCCTTGAGCCGGGCAAGGGCTTGGTCCGCCTCTGCGATCCACACGAACTTCTCGTGGTGCTTGAGTAGTTTGAAGAAGGGGAGACCCCGTTCTCCTAGCTTCGAGATGAATCGTTCAATGCCGCCATGCACCCCGTCGGCTTACGGACGTCCTTGATGCTCGTGGGAGCTTTCATGCTCGGTGATGGCGGAGATCTTCTCGGGGTTGGCTTCGATGCCGCGTTGGGCGATGATGAAGCCGAGTAGTTTGCCCGAAGGTACGCCGAAAACGCACTTGTTCGGGTTGAGCTTCCGGCGGTACTCGCGTAGCGATGCGAAGGTCTCTTCAAGGTCGTCGATGAGGGTGCCGGAGTCCCCGGTTTTGACAACCACGTCATCCACGTAGGCCTCGACGTTCTTGTTGAGTTGCCGCTTGAAGCAGGCTCCGGATGGCCCGTTGGTAGGTAGCGCCGGCGTTCTTCAACCCGAAAGACATGGTCGTGTAGCGATGACGCGCCAAACGGGGGTGATGAACGCGGTCTTCTCCTGGTCTTCCTCCTTGATTGCGATCCGGTGGTACCGGAGTAGCAATCGAGGAAGCGAGCAGGTCGCGGCCCCGCCGTGGAGTCGATGACTTGATCAATCCGTGGCAACCCGAAGGGGTCCTCGGGGGCGATGCTTGTTGAGGCTCGGTGTAGTCGACGCACATCCTCCACTCGTTCGAGTTCTTCTTGCGGACGAGGACGGGGTTAGCGAGCCACTCGGGATGGAAGACTTCTCCCGATGAAGCCGCGGCGAGTAGCTTGGCGAGCTCCTTCTTGATGGCGTCCCGTCCGTCGCCGGCGAAGCGTCGGAGATGTTGTCGCTTGGGGGTAGCCTTTGGGTCGACGTTAAGGCAGTGCTCGATCAGCTCCCTGGGCACTCCTGGCATGTCCGTCGGCTTCCACGCGAAGATGTCGCGGTTAGCCCGAAGGAAGCTGATGAGCGCGTCTTCCTATTTGGGGTCGAGGCCGGCCCCGATGGTGGTGGTCTTGGTGGGGTCGCCTGTTCCGAGGTCGACCGACTTGGTGAGCACCTCCTCGGGTGGCCGAGGCTTGTTGGCGCTGTCAGACTTCTCTGGGATGTCGAGTTCACTTGTGGCAAGCTTCTTCGACGCGGCGTAGACCTCCATCATTGGGGTGGGTACTTGATTTGTTGAAGTGATCACCACGGCCTCGTATCGCGATCGTGAGAGATCTTCAAGTCCCCTTGGAGGGAGAGTACGCCGGTGGACTTGGCATTTTGAGTACCAAGTATGTGTAGTGGGGGACCGCCATGAACTTGGCGATGGCCGGTCTCTGAGGATGGCATGGTAGGAAGTCTCGATATCCGCGACCTCGAACTTGATGTACTCGGTGCGGTAGTTGTCGCGAGACGCCCGAAGGTAACCGGCGCTACCACCGAGCCTAGTGGGATAGCCGCGTTGCACGGGACGATGCCGTAGAAAGGCATGCTGCTCTTGTCGAGCATGGGGGTGACGTCAAGGTTCATCTTCTTCGTAGTCTTGGTGAAGAGGACGTTGAGCCCGCTTCCGCCGTCGATGAGCACCTTGTTGAGCTTAGAGCCCGCCATCGTTGGTTTCGGGACGAGAGGGAAACGTCCCGGTTCGGAGAAGCCGGTCCATTGGTCCGCGCGGGAGAAGGTGATGGGTGTCTCGACCACACCGAGAGGGGTCATAACCGCCGGTTCAATGGACATCACTTCGCGGAGAGTAGCCTTCTGCTCCCGCTCGCGGGGTAGTCCGCCGAAGAGGACGTTGACGGTCTTCTCGGGTTCTTGGAAGTCGTCGCCGTCCTTCTTCTTGTTCTTCGATCGTGAGGGTGCGGTGGCTCGGCGTATCCTTGAGTGCATGCACGAGCCGGTAGCACCGCTCGGTAGTGTGGTTGCCGTTTGGATGCCACGGGCACTTCTCCTTCGGCGGGGTCTTTGAACCCGCCGGAGTTCTTCTTCGAGTTCCCTTTCGGAGGGCGCTGGATAGCCGCGACGGTATTGTCTGGCTTGCGCTTGCGGTTGGAACCCGAGAAGTTGTTGTTGTTGTTGTTGTTGTTGTTGCGGCCGCCTTGGTTCGGATTCTTTCTTGCTGCCGCCACCTTGGTTCTGCTTGGACTTGCCGCGGATGGCGTCGTACTTGGCGTTGGCCTTGTCCTCTTCGTCCGCCCAGGACGTGATCATGTCCTTGAGGTGGGGAATGGACTTGGGGCGGCGTCGGCCGAAGTCTTCGAAGGTGCGGCGATGGTAGAGCCCGTCTCGGAAGAGGTCGATGACCTCCTTGTCGGTGACGTCCACGACGGTAGCGCGCTTGTCGAAAAAAGCGGCGCATGTACTTGCGGAGGGTCTCGCCTTGTTCTCGCTTGATCATGGCAAGGTCCATGCGAGTACCCGAACGGCCCATGGCGCCCGCGAAGTTGCTTGTGAATTGCTCCTTCCGGTGGGTCCCACTTGTCGATTGAGTGCTTGTCCGGCGACTCGAGCCACGTGAGTGGGGCTTGGTCCGGGCGAAGGGGAAGTAGAGGCACTTGGTGTCGCCGTTGCCGCCGCCGTTCTCGATGGAGAGAGCGTAGCATCGGAGCCACCTGGATGGGATCCTCGCTTCGCGTCGTATTTGGTGATCCCCAAAGGCTTGAACTTGTCGGGGGAGGAGCGAAGGTTGCGAGGCGGGGTGAGAAGGCGGGGAAGCCGTCGCCTTCGGCGGCCGGCCGACTTCTTCGCCGCAACTCTTCGATTCTCTCGGCGAGCATCGTACCCGCCGTGAGAGGGCGCCGGAGGCGTGGCCGTGCGCGTGGCCGCGGCCGCCGCGGCGCGCCGCCGCCTCCGGCTTTCTTGTTGGCTCCGTGGTTGGAGGCGCCGCCGTCGCCGCCGCCGCCGCCGTCGGGGTCGTTGCCGCCGCCACCGGCCGGAGCACGGTGGGGGACGACTTCTCGGTTGACGTTGTCTCGTCGTGAGGGTCCGCCGCGCGGTGGAGCGTCGTCGGTTTGGTTCGGTCGGAATGTCGCCCCGAGTACGGTTGGGACCGGGGTCAACACTTGCGACTAGTAGCTTCGTTGTCGCGAGGCTTGGGCGGGAGAGGTTGGCCGACTCTCTTGTCGACCCGCATGAAGTAGGCTTCTTCGGCCGAGCTTGGCGATGACCTCTCCGGCCCGTATGCCCCGAGCCCGACGTGCGATCGTTGTGATCGACATGAGGCATTGCTCGGGAGTGGTGTGGACTCTTGCTCTCAACGCGCTTCGAGAGCTTCCGCTAGGTTGCGGATGGGAAGGTTGTCTCCGAGCCGCCGGTGTCGTTCGTTGCGCTTCTGTTACGTTCGCGCCGGGCGTCCCCGTTGGGCGTCGGTCTCATCCGCGAGGGCATCGACGGACGGCTCGTCCGCGGAGATGTCCTCCAAGTACTTGTCTGCGGCCGTGCCTGAGGTTCCCGGAGTGTCGCCGGCGGCCATGAAGACTTGACGATCAGGCGTACCCAAGCTTGGCTCAGAAGGTGCCACCTCAGTTGGTGTGTTTGAGTCAGCCCCGGGCCGCGGGTGTTCCCTCCCGGAACGGTAGCGAGTCGATGTAGGCGACGTAGCGTGAGTCCTCCTTTGTCGGCTCGGCGGGCTTGGAGGTACGGCCGGTGAGACGTATCTTCCGGCCGGCGTCGATCTTATAACCGGCCCCCGCAGGCCGGCCCCGACAAGGGAAGCTCGGAGGAGTCGTCTTCGGACTCGGGGTCCTCGGGGGTCCGACCCGAAGTCGAACTCGTAGTCCGGGTTCGAGTAGAACTCGGAGAGAGGGCTGGAGTCCGAGACGCGGCTGGGGACGGCGTCGGAGTCCGAGTTGTACTCGGTTGCGGGCTCCTTGCCGGCCCGGTGTGGTGTAGAAGCCTCCGTGCGGGCCCGACCGGGAACGTGGGGAGCCACGCGCGGAGCGCTGGCGTGGAGAGGGGGCCGCCTGCGATGGCTGAGGAGCCGGCTCGCATGCGATGGCCCATGGCAACGTCGGGTTCGAGTTGGAGATGGACTCGAGCTCGAAGTCAGCGTGGAGGTTGGAAAGCGAAATTTCGCCGAACTTGCCGGCGAGCTTGCCCGTGACAACTTCGGGAAGCGTCACAAGGCCCGTCCTCGAGTCGGGTTGCATGATCAAGCGGCGCTGGAAGGAGCCCGCGCCATCTGCGGTGCAGACCCGTGCGCCGAAGACGAAGGTGTCGCCGCGGTTGAAGGCGACGGTTGGCTTGATGTGAACGGAAGCCGTCGAGTTCGCCATGTGATCTCGAGCGAGAGCCCCTACCTGGCGCGCCAGCTGTCGGTGTTTTGGACCGGCAACCTACTACGGGGAGTACCCGAAGTAGACGAATGTGACTCGCCGAGATCGGTAACTCGAAGGAAGAGACACGTGGCACACAATTTAGACAGGTTCGGGCCGCGAGGTGCGTAATACCCTACGTCCTGTATGCTGCGTAGCTCTGGATTGATGGGGCACGATTACAGGATGGTGCAATAGTGCGCCGTGAGTTGAGATTGAATGAGATGATCCCGAGATCGGTCCCCGCCTCGCCTTATATAGTCCGGGAGGCGGGGGTTACAAGCGTCGGAGTAGGGAAGGAGTACTAGCCGAGTACGTCTAGGAGACCTCTACACAGTGCGGAACATGTACGAGTCCTAACCGAGTACTACTCTCGTGCTGTCCTTGTGCTCCACGCCTTCGAGGTGCCGTGTAGCGCAAGCCGGTAGTCCCAGGGGCCCACCGAGTAGTCGGTCCTGGTACCCACCGAGGTAGTGGGCCCGGGGGAGGTCCATACGACGAGGGGTTGGGACAAAAGGACCACAACCTTCGAGCGTTCACGGAGCGGATCTCGTCGGCGCTTGCCTCCGACACCGTTCCTCCCGCTCCCGAGGCTACTTTAACTCCCGCACGACGATTGTCGCACCTCCTCCGCCTCCTCCGGGTTCCTCGTCACCAGCTTGGGACATCCTCGGCGAAGACACCGACGACGACAACGCTTTTGGCTTCTCTGTGCGACCTTCAAGAGTCGTCTCTACTTCGCCGCCGCATCCTTGCTCTCCGCCTCGAGCTTAGTCTCCTTTTTGGTGCTTGTTGCCAAAGGGGGAGATAGATAGGGGGAGTAGAGATGGGGGGAGTTAGGGGAGAGTGCGGGTTTTGGAGTTTTTGTAGCCTCTCTCACTTTTGTGGAGTTTCATGATGAGACATGTATTTGGATCTTGTGTATGTCGATGGTTTACATGTCTACTCATGCTTGTGTGTTTACTTATTGCATGTGTGTTTACCGCTTATTCTATTTCATGCATTAGAAGTAGAGTTTATATGCTTTTAAATTCAAATTTTTGTATATCTCTCGTGTTGTCATCTATCACCAAAAAGGGGGAGATTGTAGCGATCTAGGCCCTTTCGCACATTTGGTAAGGGTGTGTTTCGGTGATAAATGACAACCATATGCTTGTGACTAACCTTTGTTTTGAAGTGGATTTCTAATTGGGTTATTGTCACGAGTATTGAATGGAAAGAGACCCCTCAATTTGATTTTATGGGCTCAATTTGGTTGAAGACTACAAGGCTAAGGACTTTGTTAGTTCCGAGTGTCATAAAGGAGTTGAAGGACACTTGGATTGCTAGTTTGTAGTTTCGACCGTACTATTAAGAGGGGCTCGTACGCTAGTAGCTTGACCATGCACTCAAAAGCCATAAATTATGCACACTCAAGTTCCTTGGATCCTATCTAGCTCGGAGAGTTCATGGAAGCAAGGTTGAAGCAAAATAATCGACGGAAAACTCCGAGGCGCTGAATTGGATGAGTTGAAATCAATTTCATAGCGTCGGATGATCCGACGCCCTTTATTTAACATGCGTCGGATGAGTTCTCGCCGGCCAAATAGGTTCAAAATGGACCGTCGGATGAACCGACGCGGTACGAGCATCGGTTCATCCGATGCCTTAGGGTTTGGCTATAGTTCTAGTCAAGGGTCCCGTGCTCAAGCATCAGACGATCCGACGCCTTGACCATCGGTTCATCCGACGGTTGCATTTAAATTCAACAGAGACGCGCCAAAACTTCTGCTTCAGCACCGGATGAACCGACGCTTGGATGGTATACTCAGCGGTTCATCCGACGGTGTGTTTCAAATCATACAGTACCGCCCCGAGTGTGGTGCCTTCAGCACCGGATGATCCGACGGGGCGTCGGTGTATAGCGTCGGTGCATTGTCTGGGTTTCTTGGTTCAACGGCTATATTGGGCGCTGTGAGTGACCGGATGATCCGACGCTAAGCAGGGGGGCACCATCGGTTCATCCGACGGTACAACTTTTTCAGGGGACTTTTCCAACGGCTAGCCTCCTTTGCTAGGCCTATAAATAAGCCCCTCTCGCCTCTCTAGAGCTGCCTTTGCCACTCGAAGATCTATTGCAGCCTAGGAGAGAAGGAGAGTGTGTTCTTGCCTATTGGGATTTCTCTTCCTCTTCATTGAGGTGTTCTTTCTTAGTGAGCAAGAGTTTCAAGGTGCATCCATGGCTTAGGCGAGTGCTCGAGGTCAAGTGAAGGTGTGTGGGCTTGTTACTCTTGGAGTTTGACGGCTCCTAGACGGCCTAGGTGAATTGGGGGTTCTTGGTGAGCTCTTGGAGATTGTGGGAGCCTCAAGACAAGCTTGGTGTACACGGTTAGAGACCCACCGTTCCGGAGATGGAGAACGGGTACTCTTAGTGAGAACTTGTGTCTTAGTGACTCAAGGGGGAGCGATACTCTAAGTGAGTGCTCCAACGTGGATTAGGGGGAAGCGTCAACTTCTCGATACCACGAGAAAAAATCCGGTCGCCTCTTGTCTATCTTATTTACTTCTAGCACTTACTTTCAACATTTCAATTCCGCTCTCAAGTTTCTTTGTCTTTGTTCTAGCTTGTTTTGCTTGTGTGCTTCATATCTTGTCTAGGTTGTCATATTGCCTCCTAGTGTGATATTTGCTAAAGAAACTTGTGTTAGTATGCTCTAGGAGTAGGGAAGAACCTTTTTAGTATGGGCAACACTAGTTGATAGGTTAAGGTTTTCGTTTTTCTTAGAGCTTGCAAAACAAATCTCATATTGAAACCCCCCTCTATGTGACTAGATCCTACAGATCATAGTCACCACAGGAGGAGAGGACATCGCTAAGTATTGTTCACAGAAGGATGGAAACATATTCAGACTCAAAAGTCTGGAAATGGGGACGTGCGTGATCTCTTCATAAAAAAGGTAATTATATCAACCTATTGTGCTGCATTTATGTGAATGTCTTGGATATAACTGCATTCTAGGCATATATAATCATAATGAAAGAAACTGTGTGGTTCTTCCTTGATTGCAACCAACGCCTGTTTGTATGGGTTACTTTTTTAGTGACATAGAGCATTGCTACGGGCAAAAAATATTTATATTAAAATACATAGAGCATTCAACAAGACAATAATAGTGTGAAAATAAGTACACTAATTAATAGTACGCATTGCTACAATTGCTACAGGCTATGATCACTACGTATTATTGATGCACACATTGATCTAATTGCTTTGATTTCTCGTAGTGCTATACTCTACATACACCACTATTGTTATTTATAACATACATGTCCGATGCTGCTATTTTCTACTACAGCTGCATAGCAACTCACCCATTCTTAAAGATGCATTTATAATATAGGATTTTCGCATTATCTGCATCTACAAAACACAGCGCAGCATCGTCAGCCCTGCCTCCCATATCTTTAGGGTATCTGCAATGTAAGCGCAACCCATTTCTACTCCCTCCATCCCCTTATGTAAGCATTTAGAGCATTCAAATATGAGAAATAAGATAGAGTTGAATTGTTGAATGTGCCCCTTTCTTTCTCCAACACCCCTTCCCATTGCCAGCCGACCTCCCGCCCCTCTCCTCTCCTTCACCGGGGCAAGCAGTGCCATCTTGGCCGAGATCTCCGACGCTGGATCCCACCTCCGGCCTTGTTGTGCCTCCCTAAATCACAATGTGAAGGCATCTGGTTGGCGGGCGGCCTCCCGATGCTTGGCGGTGTACGGTGAGCTCGTCGAGCAAGGCGGAGCAGAAAATCTAGTGGCCTCCTCCACGGGGCCAAGCGCGGGCGCTCAGTGGCTCTCCTTTCCTTGGTGGCGGTGAGGTTGTAACCTCCTCCTCCACCCCGACGACGGCAAGAAGAGCACGGTGAGCGGCAGCGCAACCTCTTCAAGTCTTCCTTGTCCAGCGCATCGGAGTCAAAGCCTCCGCTTCCTCCTCCGCATGCACTATGGTGCGCGGCCTCCCCAAGCTTGATGCCCACCACCCTAGCCTCCATGGTGCCGTTCCATCTCCAAAAATCAGTCGCTGCCTGGGTTTCGACCTCCTTCACGGCGCCTACGCTTCCCCACCGATGTTGGCATCTGTGGGATCGAAAGGGGGGTGTGGAGATTAGGGAAATTGTTTCGCTGTAGGGGGAGGCGTTGTGTGGATGGAAGGAGACAAAGGAGATTGTTTCGCTGGGGGGGGGGGCGGGGGACCAGACGGCACAAGTGCTTACATATTGGGGGAAATTGAATGCTCTGAATGCTAAGATTGTAGGATGGAGGGAGTATATAGGACTGGCTGATTTTGTAAAAAAATCCAGCAAAGTCTAGACCCAGAATTTTCATAATTGAAAGTGGCCCACATCTAAGTAAAAAATAAATTGCTCCCGAACCACTCTTCTCTCGAATGCAAGAAGCACTACTACATAACCACCAATCGGCACCACTTCATCAACAAAGGTTTTTGGAAAGAGGTTTTTTACAGTACACAATACGACCTGTACGACCGGTTGAAAAAAGACTCGTATATAATAGAAAAGGACCTATATGTAAGGATCCCACGGTTGAGATTAATTCTACAGGACTATTTTTTTCTGTCGTACGGTAGTATTCAAAGGTCGTATGGGTAGTATAAGGGTATTATCGAAAATGTAAAATGGTATTGTTGCAATATAGGAAATGAAATATATAAAATGTTTTAGATAGTATAAGGGGGCAGCGGGGAATTTTTTCCAAATAATATATATCTATCAAATTACCATTTTACCCACAGAGAAAAACCTATAATATGTTCATATGACTGTTGGGTCGTATTGTGTACCGTAAAAAACCTTTTTTTGAAATTGGGCAGTGATAAGTCATCACCGCCGGTTTTTTGACAAACCATCGGTGAAAGTAAAACTGGTTATGATAGGGTCTCTCTACCGGTGTGCAAATGAAATCAGCGGTGATACCTATCAGCATTGGCTCCATTTGCAAACCGGCGCTGATATTAAAATAGTGGACCCGAAATAGACCTCCATTCCAATTAACTCTAGACTCACACCTCCCCCCTCCTCTCCTCAATCTCTCTCTCTCGCGCGACTTATCCGCATGCAGTCCCCTCCTCCTCTCTCCCGCACAACCTTTCTTTGTCTTTCCTTTCCACCTCCCTCCACCAGCCTCTTCTCCTTCACCCACACCATCTCCAGCTTCCTTACTCCCTCTCTCCCTCTGTCACCCAACCTTCGGGCCCTCTTCCTACTTGGCCTCCCCTCACCTCCCCCTCCGCTCACCCCTCACCTCATGCATGAGGCGAGGAGCGGCAGGTTTCGTCGAAGACAATGAGATCCGGCGGCTACCTGGATATGGAAGCCTCCCATTTGTACCTCTCCTCCTCCTCTCAGATTCAACACTGACCTTGCGGCATGGGCAAGTAGTGGTCTCTCTCTCTCTCTCTAGGTCCTGGGGGAGATGCTCTCCGGTAGCACCGTTGGATCCGATGTTGCGACGGCGGCTAGGGTAGGGTCAGCTGATTAGCTACGACGGTGGGGTAACTAGAGGTGCAACGACAACGCATGGGACGGACGGAGGCTGTGACCGACGGGGTGACGCATGGGGCGAATGGAGGCTCCGACAGGGCCAGTGGTTTATTTTATTATTATTATCAGCATCAACGATGGTCTAAAACTATTGGTGATGCAAGCCTCCTCACCACCATTTGGTCCACAACCATTTCTAAAACCGTCGGTGACGGGGCTTTAAAATCGGTTGTGATAGCTGGATCTATAGTAGTGAAACCTTAAGCACTCACACTGATGCATGCCTATATCATCTCCATCCTCCTTCCTCCCCCCTCTGATCCGCTTTAGATCCCACCTTCCTGCTCCCACAAACCACAAATTAAACTGCTAGTGTCCAGAACTGAAGGCATTAGTGGCAGATTTGGAGACAACTGCCTCCAGTGAAGAAGCTCCTTCGTTCTAGATGGTGGTGGCCGCTGATCGAGGTCAAAATCGTACAAGCGATGTTGCATCTCCATCCTCCTCCAGTGAGACCACCCGACCTTCATGCTCCAACGACATAGCTCGGCATGCGAGCACAGCCAGACAAGACCCCATGTGCAAGAATGGGGTGTCAAGGACGCCTAATGCCCTGTCAGCCGTTCTTTTCCTATGCCACCACTTCCCCTGCCCCTCCGCGGCATGGGCAGCCCAGAGTGGCACTAGAAGTTGCCAACATGGAGTTTTAAGGTTTAAGGTTTGGACCCAACAACATGGAGACAACATGGAGAGAAGTCTCCCTGTATTCTTATCTGGAGATCCCCTCTCCTCCAAATATTCTCTTTGTGGGACCCACCAATATCGTCCCCACTCCCTCTCTCTCCTCGGCTCATCCCTCCTTAGTCCCACTGCCCTGCTTTCGGTCCATGATCATGCGACCCCCGACAATAGCGACCTAGCTGACGCTGATGTTGATGTCCCCATGCGTATGGCACTCGCCTCCTCCTACCTCTTCCTCTTCCTCTACCTCTTCCTCCTTCACCTTCCCCTCCGACCACCTTCCTCTTCCTCTTCCTCCTGCACCTTCCCCTGCACCACCGGCATCCACCACCACCCATGGCTGGTGGCCACCAACCACCCCTCCCCCTTAACCCACCATTCCTAACCACTATAGTGGTTTTCCCGCTCTGCCAACCCAACCCACCAGTTGTCCATCACCACCCAACTGTTTGCATGCTTTTTTACCATTGCAAACCGCAATTTATACCGCGGTAACCACTCAAACCGCTACAGTCTGGTATAAAAAAATTACGGTAAAAAGTATCTAACCAAACCTACAAAACCGCAACCAATGGTTTACCGCTCGTTTTTTTCTTCGATGCGACCGCTCCAACCACGGCTTAAAAAACCCTGACCGTTTGCGCCATCACCTCCCGCACCCAACCTTCTCTGTCAAGCTGTCCATTGAAGGTCCCCACTTCGACTCCCCAAACCTAAATCCTCACTCTAACCCCACCGGTCTCTGACAGGCCCCACGCCTAGCGGTGATCCGCCACCTGCCGCTCCTCCTATAACTCACCAGGGATTGAGGAGATCATCGAAGAAGGTGAGACACTCGATGTCTACTTCCTCTTTTTGATTTTTTTTACTTTTCTCTTGCCCCCCTATTATGGCTTTCGATCTCTTCTCCCTTCCTTCGATGCCAAATCGGGAAACCTCTCACGGTCACTGTAAGCTTAAATCGATAGGCCTCTCGGTTTAGCTTTTGCATTAGCGGTGCAGGCCCCCGCCCTCAGTCGACTAGTGAGCTACAATGCGGCAGGGGGTCTCATGGATGTTGCAAGCTATGTGATGCGGGGTCTGGAGTGGAGTAGGGTAAGGCTGCCGGTGGGGATCGGATGAGCATGGAGGCGCGGTAGGAGGAAGCAAAGGGATCGATTGGAGGGTCAAGGTTAGCTTTGTTCGGATGGTAGAGCTATGGTATTTTTTGCGCATGCCACAGCAGCAGACGGTCGGCAACCTTTTTTTTTTGCGGACCTAAACAGTGTGAAGGCGTGGCACTACGACATTTTTTGCCTTTTCACTTTTTATTGTTGTAGTGATGATTTAAATGTAAAAGACAGGGGCTCCTCAACTATATAGTATTTTTCTATGGAATTTTAATTAAAGTATATTAAAGGCTTATAAATATTGACACTCTTGCATGTAAAAATGGTAAAAGTTTGTACATATGTGTTGCTTACCTTTTATAATGATGTTTATTTGCAAATGATGGGAGTCTTACTATATAAACACATGCACATATATAGTATTAAAATCTCATTATGTTTTTTGCCTAACAATGGCATAATATGCATTTTTCTATAGTTATAAGCTAAATAGTGTAAGATTTTAGGCAGTTGAGGAGTTAAATAAGGAGTCCGCACATAAGTGAATATATTTTATATAGATAATGTAGTATAAAAATTACATATATCGTCATATCAGGGAACAAAAGCCTATTCATAACTATTTTAGCATGTTATAAATATTAATTTTGCCACATTTAAAATTTGGACACCTAAGAAAACTTAAATTAAACCAATTTCAGATATTTGGGAGCATTATAAAGTTGGATGAGCAATACCCTGAGTTGGCTGGAGAGGCTAAATCAATCCTGAAAAAGTGTAATGGCTCACCCATTGCAATAATCGCCATTGGTGGACACTTGGCAAAGCGACCAAAAACTGTCGCAGAGTGGAGGAAATTGAATGAGTATATAGGTGCGAGTGAAGGGATACGGGGTGGCTACGCTAGCGCAAAACAAAATGTTCCCCGCAAAACAGAACCGCCGTCGAGAGATCACGGGATTACCACTAGACGCGCGCGATGCGGCGGAACCGTCTCGATGTAGACGAACGCGTCGAGGGTAGCGAAGGCGGTGCGGTTGCTCACGTCCTTCTTGACTTGCACGTGCGGCTCGTCCGATCCAAGTGCTCCAGATGCAGCACCTCCAAGGTATCCACACGTACGGAGAAGGAAGCGACGCACGCCGGATCGCTAGGTCCGCGAGTGCGACGAGGAGGGAGCGTTGGCGCGCGCGGCGCTACTTGAGAAAGTTGTGTCTTTTCAGGAGGGGTGTGGTCCATATTTATTGGGAGGAAAACCCCCCACACCATCGTCCATTAGCAATACGGGACTAATAGATGGTGTACCCCTTCCAATACTAATGGGCTTTACAACATTTGTGGCCCATTAGGACTTTTACACCATAATGGATCAAATCCATCTGAGCCCACTAGTGGATCAAATCCAGTTGACTCTACAGCATATTTCCAACAGTCTCCCACTTGCACTAGAGTCAACTATGCAAGTATATTCATCCTCATTCGGCTTCCAACCCCTTAAGTGTGTGACCCTATAGGTTCACATACACATAGACTCGACCCGAGTACATTACTCGATCAATAGTTGATAGCGGCCTCTAGCAAGACGTGTCAACTCCTATGCATACGTAAAGATCTTATCGTACAAACCATCACAACAATGCATACATGCTATTCCCTTTGCCTCACGATATTTGGTCTAGCTCCAAGCCGACCTCTCTTTCTCGACACCGTGATTCGGATCATCAAAAGGGGGTTAACCCTTAACCCAAGACGACCATGCATTTCTTGATCCGATCACTCGAGGGGCCCGCAGATATCTCTCTCAAGTAGAGGGGCAAATTCTATCTTGATTGACCATGCCTCACAGCATGCTTCCTGACAAACCCGAAAGTCATCTTTATGACTACCCAGTTATGGAGTAGCGGTTGATGGCCCCTAGGTAGGTCAATTCACATCTTGAGTACATGCGACAATCTCAAGTCTAAGGACATAGCGTATACGTTGTGTAAACAGAGAACAAGGTCTCAAATTGGGTCAGTCCAGCCCCATGTCATACATGTGCCCACATTATTAGTTATACATCTCCATGTTCATGACTTGTGAAACATAGTCATCAACTAATTCATGTGCTAGTCATTAACTCATACTAGGGACAACTTTTGAATAACCATACAAGTAAAAGAGTTTCACAAACAATTCACATAATTGCCAATCAAATACAAGTCGCCTTTCATGGATATTCAATAAAAGAACCAAGTGACATGGATATAATGAAATATAATCATCTCTATAATTCCTTATAGGACATATTTCTAACATTCTTCCACTTGCACTTGAGCTAATCTAGAATATATCTAATACCCATAGCTCTCATGTGCGCCTCATGCTTAGGTGCCGTGGAAGGGGTTTTGTCAAAGGATCCGCAACATTCAAATCCGTGTGTACTTTGCATATCTTGATATCACCTCGTCTAACGATCTCTCGTATCGATGAAATTTCCGCAAGTACATGTTTATTCTTTTGGTGGTCCCTTGGCTCCTTTGCTTGCACAATAGCCCCATTGTTTTCACAATAAATATCCAATGGGCTAGAGACACTCGAAAACACACCAAGTTCGAAAGGAACTTCCTTATCCAAACACCCTCCTTTGCGGCTTCCGAAGCCGCGATGTACTCGGCTTCGTTGTAGAATCGCCCATTGTCTCCTCGCTTGGAACTCTTCCAGCTCACAGGCTCCACCATTTATCGTAAATACGTATCCCGATTGCGACTTTGAATCGTCTTGGTCGGTTGGAAACTAGCATCGGTGTAACCCGTTACAACGAGCTCCTCCTCACCTCCATAGACTAGGAACATGCCTTTAGTCCTTCTTAAGTACTTAAAAACATTTTTAACCGCCGTCCGGTGACCCTCACCTGGATCGATTGGTATCTACTTGTAATACCGTGTGCATACGAAATATCTGGACGTGTACATATCATTGCATACATAATAGATCCGATGGCCGAAGCATACGGTATTCTACTCATGCGTTCCCGCTCATCAGTTGTCGAAGGACACTGAGTCTTGCTAAGATGTATGCCATGTGACATAGGCAAGAACCCTTTCTTTGCCTCTTCCATGTTGAACCTTTTCAACACTTTATCAATGTAAGTGTCTTGGCTTAATCCTATAAGCCTTTTTGATCTATCTCTATAGATTTTGATGCCCAAAATGTATGCCGCCTCACCTAAGTCCCTCATTGAAAAACTATTTTTTAATGAGGTCTTAGCGGCCTCAAGCATAGGAATGTTATTTCCAATCGCAATATGTCATCCACATATAAGATTAGAAATACTACGGTGCTCCCACTTGCCTTCTTGTAAACACAAGGCTCTTTTTCACTCGAATGAAGCCAAACCCTTTTACCACCTCATCAAAGCGAAGGTTCCAACTCCGAGATGCTTTCTTCAATCCATAAATGGATTTTTGAAGTTTGCACACCTTTCCGGCATTGGTTGGATGAACAAATCCCTCGAGGTTGTGTCATATACACATCCTCGGTCGATTTCCATTTAGGAAAGCTGTTTTGACATCCATCCGCCATATCTCATAATCGAAATATGCAGCTATAGCAAGAATGATCCGAATAGATTTAAGCATCGCTACGGGTGAAAATGTCTCGTCGTAGTCAACCCCTTGAACTTGTCGAAAACCTTTTGCAACAAGTCAAGCTTTATGGATGTGAACATTTCCATCCATGTACCTCTTCTTCTTATAGATCCATTTGCACTCTATGGGTTTAACACCATCTGGCGGGTCAACCAAGTTCCAAACTTGATTGTTATCCATGGAATCTATTTCGAATCTCATGGCACTTTGCCATTTCTCGGAATCTGGGTCCATCATTGCTTCCGCATATGTCATAGGTTCATCATTGTCTAACAACAATATGTCGCGCTCTCCCGCGATCATGAGATTGAGCTTATCAGTTGCGCGACGTGCCCCTTCGGACCTTCGTGGTTGTGGTGGTGCTTCACTTGCCACGGGCATCTCAACTCGCTCGGCTACATTAGCATCAATTGTGAAATCTTGCCCAACCGGCTCATCTTGAACTTCTTCAAGATACACCTTCGTCTACATTTTTCTCTTTTAAGAAACTCTTTCTCAAAGAAAACGCCGTTCCGAGCGACAAACACTTTGCCTTCGACCGGTTGTAGAAATAATATCCCAAGGTTTCCTTTGGATATCCCACGAATATGCACTTGTCCGATTTATGTGTTAATTTATCCGATTGAAGTTTCTTCACATAAACCTCACAACCCCAATTTTTCGTAAAAGACAACCGGGAGTCTTACCATCCACATCTCGTATGGTGTCTTAACTACGGACTTAGAAGGTACTCTATTTAAAGTGAAAGCTGCGGTTTCTAGCATAACCCCAAAATGACAATGGTAGGTCCGACTGGCTCATCATTGATCGGACCATGTCCAACAAGGTTCGATTACGTCGCTCGGATACACTGTTTCTTTGAGGTGTTCCAGGTGGCGTAAGTTGTGGAACAATTCCGCAACTCTTTAGATGACTGCTAAACTCATGGCTCAAATACTCACCTCCACGATCAGAACGCAAGGTCTTGATTTTCTTGCCACGTTGATTTTCTACTTCACTCGAAATTCTTTGAACTTTTCAAAAGTTTCGGACTTGTGCTTCATTAAATAGACATAACCATATCTACTTAAATCATCGGTGAACGTTATGAAGTATTGGTATCCACCTCTAGCCGTCGTACTCGTTGGTCCGCACACATCCGTATGTATGAGTTCCAGTAAGTTCGAGGCTCTCTCGGGAAAACCTCGAGACGGGCATCTTGGTCATCTTGCCTAGCAAACAAGCTTTACATGTCTCGTAGGATTCAAAATCAAACGAAGTTAAAAGTCCATCGTTATGGAGCTTCTTCATGCACTTTTCACTGATGTGACCCAAACGACAATGCCATATGTAGGTAGGACTTAAATCATTAGGTCGAGACCTTTTAGCACTTATGTTACAGATAGGTGAATCATCAAGATTTAAAACAAATAAGCCATTCACAATGGATGCACAAGCCACGGACATATTATCCTTAGAGATCACACAACCATTGTTTTCACTCGCAAATGAATAACCATCCTTCATCAAACATGAAGGGGATAAAATGTTTCGACTCAAACTAGGAACAAAATAACAATTGTTCAAATCCATAATAAATCCCGACGGGAGGTGGAGTTGCATCGTCCCGACGGTCAACGCAAAGAACTCTTGCATTATTGCCCACGCGGAAATCAACTTCTCCTTTTCCAACGCTTCTACTTCTTATCATTCCCCGTGTCGAATTGCAAATGTGAGCAACCAATCCGGTATCAAATACCCAAGAATTAATGACGGTATTGGCGAGGAAAACATGATCCGTAACATAAACATGAAGTGTACACGAAGTGGAAGTACCCTTGCTTCCCTTGTTCTTCAAAGAAGCTAGGTACAACTTGCGCTTTCTTTTCCAATGACCAATTTCCTTACAATGAAAACATTCGGCATTGGCGACTTGGACTAGCCTTGGGCGTCTGGTTTGGCATGGGGATCTTATCCTTGGCCTTGCCTTTCTTCTTCCAAGACTTGCCCTTCCTTTTAAAGGTCGGCTTGTTTTGGATCGCCATCACATGACTGCTGCCAGTGCCTTTCTTGATGTCACTCTCTGCTGTCTTTAGCATACCACACAGTTCATTCAAGCCCTTCTCCGCCCCATGCATATGGTAGTTCGAGATGAAGTTCCCATAGCTAGGCGGAAGAGATGTGAGAATGAAATCAGTGGACAACTCCTTGCACAGTGGGAAGCATAGCTTCTCCAACCTCTGAACGTAACCAACCATTTTGATTACATGTGGTCCTACTGGCGCGCCTTCTACCAATTTGCACTCCACAAAGGCTTTAGAGACATTGAACCTTTCAGTCCTAGCCTGTGTGGCGAACATATCATTGAGTGCCACGACCATATCGTGCACATGGACTGACTCAAACTGCATTTGCAAGTCAGGTTCCATACACGCAAGCATAAGGCAACCCACTTCAAGATCGACATCCCATGCCTTCTTGTAAGCGTTCTTTACAGCGAGTGTTGCATTTTCATCGGGCTCATCGGGTAAAGGGGTGTCTAGAACCTCTTCCTTTTTCTCACCTTGAGAATAATTCTAAGGTTACGGATCCAATCCGTATAGTTCGTTCCATTCAACTTGTCCTTCTCAAGGATCGTACGCAAAGAAAATTCCTTACTAGGTGCCATCTACAACAAAATAATAAATGCAAAATACTAAGACAAAATATCCATGACCGAGTAAAATAAAAGAATTTACTCCCACTAAAATCAATATCCCCACCGTTGTCGGTGCGGAATATGGTCCCGACACTAACCAAGAGAAAGCGCCGAGGTCTATCCCTCAATGGTCGATGCTAAGCAATAAGAGACACGGGATTTATCCCGGTTCCCGCCGAGGGGGCCGTACGTCCAAAGAAAGGGGTGTGCTCAAGGCACTATATTGCTCGGCACCGGGGTGCTCGTAGTGGGGCTTCTACAAGCAAGGCGGGAGAGGAAGGTCGGCTTCCAAGTCCCCGGCGTAGTGTCCGGAGGTGTTGTGGGAGGATTGGAGAGCGAGTGCATGGCGCGGCTCGTCTCCTCGTTGTGTCGAGTCCGTCTCGTGTGCTTGTTCTCCTCTCTCCCCCGCGGCGGGGGGGTTCGCCCTCCTTTTATAGATCAAGGAGGAGGCGAATCACATGCGCGCCGCGCTATCTAGCTACGCGAGGAAGCACGGCGTGCTATGCTTGTAGAGTGGGCGGCCGTCCGGACGATCCTTGCGGTGATCCGGCCATCATGGCCTATCTTGTACCCGAACAAAGTGGCGGTTCGAGGGTAGAAGGGCGGCGGATGGTGGTGATGTCTTCTGATAGGCTCGAGGGTGCTGCTGACGTTGGCCCGTACGGAGTACAGGAGTAGGTAAGACGGCGTCCCTTCCCAACAGGTTCCACGGTGCTGGAGCCGCTGCTACAGCGCCAGGCGTGCGCCTGCACGCGCGGGGGGCGGCGGCCATACCGTAACGATGGCGGGGATGGCGCTCCACCGGCCTAACGCCTCCACCTAACCCCCGCAGTCACAAGAAAGCAAATCGAGGGTGCGGCCGGCCCCCCTTCGAGGGCTCGGCGCGTTAGCCGTACGGAGCGGTGCACGGCGTCACGGGACGGCACCGGTCCCCGCCGCACGGTCCCTCCCCACGGTGGTGGGGATGGGATCCCTCCCCGGGGAGTTGGTGCGGCGACACGGGCGCGAGCCCCGGCGCATGATGGCGCCGTCCCGCCGGTGTCGGGCGTAAATGCCCGCGTACGGGGGCCGGCGCACGCGTGAGGGGCGCCCTCGAGCGAGGCGGACCCCGGTCGAGGGCGGGACGGACCTCGAGCGAGGCGGAGCCCGCTCGAAGGAAGCGCACCCCCTCGAACGGGGCGGAGCCCGCCCGAGGGGGGCGCGCATCCTCGAGCGAGGCGGAGCCTGCTCGAGGGGATCTTCAAGAGGTCAGCCTTGGTGGGCCGTCGGGGTCCCTGCGGCATGGGTCGTATCCTGCATGGTTAGGCAAACTGTGTTTTGGCTTTGTTGCAGGTTTTAAGTGAGGATTTCCCCGTTGTTTAAGGGGACCCCTAGGGCTGTCCCCGACAGTAGCCCCCGAGCATCCGCGGGTTTGCCATTGAGGCTCCCCGCGGATGCGGAACCTACCGATAGGACGTTCTTCCCTCCTTGTTTTGCGAACGCTTTCCGTGGGGCCGCGTCGGCGGACCCGCCGGGTCTAGCCCCCGAGCCCCGCAGGGGCGTGGATGCTCCCGCCGGGGGTTAACCGCGAGAGCCGGCCGCAGGGCGTGGTACATGTCTCAACCGGCGTCGGCGATATCTCAGCCGGCTTCGGTGACGCACGCGCTGCTGGTGCTGTCTCTGGCGGGTGCAATTCAAGGAGGTGTAGCCGTGCGTCAAGCCCCCGAGCCTGGGCCCGTTCGAGGCGATCGGGTAGAGCTTTGCGACTTGCTTCTTAACGCACCCTCGCCGTCCCTCCGCGGGACGGAGGGTGAGGTTTCCGCAACCCCCATCGAGCGGGTCGCGAATTACGGATTCCTCGTTGAGCTGTTAGTGGGTGGTTCGAGTCGACGCCCATGCCCCGTTCGATAAGGGTAGGATGCGTGGTCCAGAGACACGTCCATGGAAGCGCTTGTGTGGGTTTGCTAGGTGGGGCTCGGTCCCGTTCGATAGGGATCGAGGGCGCGAAAGCTCTTCCTCGGTGGGATCCCCCGGCTAGCTGCCCTCGCTGGCTCTCGAACACGACATATGGGCCACCCTCGGGCGGTGGGCTCGAGGAACGGCTCGAATGCGCGTGCCTTTATCGTCCCCGACTCGCGATCCGGGGCGCCCGTTCGAACCCGTCGAGGGTCGGGCTTCGAACCTCTGATCAGTAGGGCCGTGCGGGGCGGCGCCCGGGCGGCCCCGTCTTTTGCGTTTGCGGCGTCGAGGGTCGGGGCGAGCCGGCCCCGAGGCGCCGGTCGGTGGCACGGCGTGGCATGGGTGCTTGTGGTGCTCGCTTTGTCTCAAGCGGGCCCCGGGCGACCTTCTCACGCATGTGCCCCTTTAGAGAGTTGATATTGTCTCGAGCCAGGGGCTCGTGCGCTCGAGGGTTTTGCGTGGCATGGGTGCTTGCGGGGCCCGCTTTGCTTCGAACGGACCCGGTGGAGACCTTCTCACGCCAATGTCCCTTAGAGGGCTGACATCGTCTCGAGCCAGGGGCTCGTGCCGCTCGAGGGTTTTGCGTGGCATGGGTGCTTGCGGGGCCCGCTTTGCTTCGGCGGACCCCGTGGCGACCTTCTCACGCCAATGTCCCTTAGAGGGCTGACATCGTCTCGAGCCAGGGGCTCGTGCTGCTCGAGGGTTTTGCGTGGCATGGGTGCTTGCGGGGCCCGCTTTGCTTCAGACGGACCCCGTGGCGACCTTCTCACGCCAATGTCCCTTAGAGGGCTGACATCGTCTCGAGCCAGGGGCTTGTGCCGCTCGAGGGTTTTGCGTGGCATGGGTGCTTGCGGGGCCCGCTTTGCTTCAGACGGACCCCGTGGCGACCTTCTCACGCCAATGTCCCTTCGAGGGTTGAATTTATCCCGAGCCAGGAGTCCGTGCCGCTCGAGGGTTCTCCTTGCTTTGCAAGGGACCGGGCCATTAAATGCTCCACAGTAGAGGCTGCGGTTTCGCATCGCTGGTGCGCCTTTTTAGGCGTCGCGGCCGCGCGCGCGCTAGTGGGCGGCGTGAGCGGCGGACGTGACCGCCTTCGCCACGGCCCTCGCTAGTCTTCACCGTGATGATGGCCCGTTCGCGGTGGTGTGGCCGCCGCGGTCATGGCGGGGCCCGCTCGTCGGCGAGAAGAGAAGATTCCCTGCGGTTAGTGCGCGGGACATCCGCTCCGAAGAGCTCGCCCACGGCTTATAAATGCGAGGGGAAGGGGAGGCGGCGGTTTTTTACCTTAGCGCTCGCCATTTTAGCCCCATGTGCTTCCTTCTTCGCTTCGCTTTCGCCACCGTGCGGCTTCGCCATTAGAGCTCTTCTCCTCTTCTCATGGCGCCGCTTCCGCCCCCTCACGATCCTTGACCCGTACGCCCGGGAGCGGTCTACGGTGACCCCGTCGGGTCCTTGGCGAGCCGGTCGTCGCCGGCAAGCCGGCGGCAAACGAAGATGGCCGCCCGGTGGAGTGGATAGTGCCGCCGGCGGGGGTCGCGCACCCAACCCGCCGGAGGGCTACGTGGTGAGCTTTATTCGCTTCCACGAGTGAGGCTTCAACTCGCCGGCGAGCCGCTTCATGCGAGCGTTGTGCCACTACTACGATGTGGAGTTGCACAACTTCGCACCCAACGCGATCTCACGGGCGGCCACATTCGTCGGCGTCCGCGAGGGGTATCCGGGGATCCCGGTCAAGCGGGAGCTGCGGTACACCTCTTCCGCGCGAGCTCTTCACGCAGCCTACGACGGAGCCGAGGGACCCGCCGCGCGGTGCGCGCCGGCGGGATGTCACTCGCCCCGCGGAGGCGGTTTAAGGACGACTACATCCCCTGCACCATGACGACGAACAACGCCGGCTGGGAGCGGGGATGGTTCTACCTACGCAACGCCGAGCCCGGCCTTCCCCCCTACACCGGTCAGGTGTTCAAGGAGAAGCCCAGCTCCTGGGGCTACGGGGTGTCCACACCCCAGCATCGGAGGCGGCAGGACTCGGTCCTGGCCGCCCTGAGGAGCCTGGCGGCGCAGGAGCTGACCGCGATGGGCGTCCTCGCCTTCCTCCATCACCGGCGGGTCGTGCCTCTGATGGAGAGGCCGCTCTGCATCTACGAGATGACAGAGGAGGCGGACCCCATCGCATTGGCGAGGTCGCGGATGCTCCCGACCCCCCTCGGGCGGCCGTATGCGCTCACCTGGGCGCGGAACGCCGTCGACACCGGATGCCGACGCACCGGACCGGACCCCCGTGGGATCTCGGGATGCTCCCCACCGGCCCGCCGGTGAGTGTGATTCTTGATTCTCGTTTTAGTTTTTGGTGCTTGCCTCTACCTCCTCGACGCGCCTTTGTCGTTCCCGCACGCAGCCGGTGAACTTTACCGCCTCGAAGTACGTTCCGCCCACCCCGACTCCCGCGCGCTCGGTCGGGCGGCGCGGCGGCGGGAGCGAGGAGCGGGCGGCGCGCAAGAGGGAGCGCGCGAGGCGGCACCGCGAGCGCCGCGAGCGACGGAACGCGGAGTACCGGCGGCGCGAGGAGCTGGGGCTTTCCTCCCCGGGGACCGAGGAGTACTCGTCCTCGGAGGAGGACGAAGAGGAAGAGGCTGAGGGGCAGGGCCCCTCTGATAGGTGGGAGCCTGCGCCCCCGTCGCCGGAGCCGGCTCCGGCGGCGGTGGCGGCATCGCCGGGGCGGGCGCGACGGCGCCCGCCGCCGGTAGTCGACGACGAGGGCGGCGCGCGCGCGCGGGCGCGGCGCGTGCTGCGCGCGCGTGCGGCAAGCGTGCTCGTGCGCACGGCAAGCGAGCTCGCGCGCGGGGCGGGGCCCGCGCGCGCGGCGGCGTCGGGGGGCGGCGCCGGCCTCGTCTGGCGAAGCTTCGATGAAAAGGAAGCGTGCCTTTTCCTCTTCGAGGTAAGGGGCTCGTTCCTTGGCTCGGTTTAGTCCTTTGACGATCAGGCCTTCCAACTTTCTGTTTGCGGTTGCGCAGGGTGGTGCCTACTGTGCCTCCCCTCGCACCGGCCAAGGTGCGAGGGCGGACGCATCCATCCCCACCCCGGCGGCGCTCGTCGAGGGCGTCGAGGGCGGGGGCGAGCACGGCGGAGGCGCAGCTGCGGCGGCGGCCGCGGCGGCGACGCCGCCGGCGGTGGCTGCCATGGCGGAGGCACGGTCCGCCGGCGCCGGCCGCGGCGGCGAAGGAGCGAGGTGCGGCCTGCGACGGCGCCCGTGGTCGCGGCCGAAGAGGGCGGGCGGGCGCCCGTGGTCGTGGAGGCGCGGCCGGAGGCGGTGGCCGCGGTGCCGCGTCGAGTGCCCGCGGCCGGTGGAGGGCGCAAGCGGAGGCGCCCGGCGGAGGGCGGCGCAAGGGCCGGCGCCCGTCGGCGGTTCCCGGCGGAGGTGGTGGAGGTCCCGGACGACGACTCCCCGCCGCCCGGGTGGGATCGGTGGGCGAGCTTCCCCATGCGCTCCCCCGAGCCCCAAGAGGGGGGCCCTCGTGAGGCGGTGCGAGTGTCACATGGTGGCGGGGGACCGAGGACACGGCGCCGAGGCCTCGTCCTCTCGTGCCGGCCGCCACGCCCGGTAGAGGAGGCCGGCCGGCGATCCTCCTACGCTCGGCCGACGCCGGGGGAGCAGGAGCTATGGGGAGAGCTCCGCGATCACGGCGCCACGCTTGACCGCGCGCTGAATGAGGCGCTGAGGGTCCATGGCGGTCCCGCCTGGCGCGTCTTCCAGGTAGGGTGTTGTTGCTCGTTTTCTTCTCTTTCTCGTTTTTGTGCGCTGTTTCCGCGTCACGGCGCTTACGGGTTTTGATTTGTGGGTGCCAGGAGCTCGAGCGCCGCGCCCACGACAAGTACGACGCCTTCGATCGGGTGAACGCCGAGCTCCACCAGCTCCGGGAGCGATGCGGCGCATTCGACGCGCTCGCCGACGCCCTGCGGACCCCGGACGGCTGGTTGGCGTACCGAGCCATGGTCTCGCGCGACGAACTCCGCGAGAGCACGAGGCAAGACCCGACGCGTCGCTCCAGCCTTGAGCGGATCTGCACAGCCCTCATCGACCATGATGAGGCGCTGTGGCAGGCACGCTCGGACGTGGAGAAGATGCGGACGCTGGCGACCAACTAGGAGGCGGAGGTGGCCGGCGTACGCGGCGAGAACCGGGAGCTCCGCTCGTCGCTCGAGGGGGCACAGGCGCGGCGGCGCCGGCCGAGGAGCGGGTGCGCGGCCGGAGCAAGCGGGCCGAGGAGGCCGGCGACTTGAAGGCCGCCCCTCGACGTCAAGGTCGCGGCGCTCGCCGTCGGCCGAGGAGCGCCCTGCGCAGAGCGCACCGCCCGCCAAGGGGCCGAGGGGTGGCTCCGGCGGGAGCAAGCCGCCCTCGCCGACGCCCGGTCGGCCGGCCGGGAGCAGAGCGCATCGCCCGCGAGGCGGCGCGCGGGTTGCCGGCGGAGCGAGACGCCAAGCTCTCTAAGGTCGAGGGCGAGTTGGTGATGCTCGGCATCAACGGCGCGAGCCGAGAGCCGGCCATCCGAGAACGTGGCGAGACCATCAAGGGTCTCGAGCCGGCGCCGAGGGCCGAGCGTCGTGACCTCGAGGCGGAGAGGAAGCAAGTTGAAGGTGAGCCGCTTGACTCTCGTTTGGTTGGTTTTGTGTTTGGGAATTCGCATTCCTTTTTCGATTTCTTTCTTATCTTGGTGACTCCCGTGCTTGCGCACCGCCTTGGGGCATGCGGCCGAGCGGGCCGAGGCGGCTGCGGCCTCCTACAATTCCTCTCGAGCGGGGGTTGCGGGAGGCTGCGTGATGCGGCCCTCGAAACCCGCCAGGTGTGGAGGAAGGTGAAGCGCGGCCGGAAGCTCGGCCGGCCGCCGCTGCGCGCCCTTGGCGGCCACGTCACCGAACGGATGCGCCGGCATTGCGTCTTGGCGTCCAGAAGGCCCTCGGAGTGGTACGGTCCCACTACGAGGTCAACTTCGAGGCGCTGGAGGAAGGTTACGTCGTTCCCGAGGGCGTCGAGGATGAGGTGGCAATGGAGCGCGTGGACGTGCTTGCCGCCGACGCCGCCGGGTCGCTCGCCGAGGCTTTCGAGGAGTTCCTCTTCCCGGACGCTGTTGACACCGCCGCTCCTCCTGCTTGAAGACAGCTGGGCGCTTGGCCCATTTTTATTTGTGTATCAGTATTCTGGTCATGCGGCCCTTGTAAATAAACAAGTTATCTTGATCGTAAACATTTGTTGATACGAAATGAAGTCTTTTGTTTATTTGCGCTTTTTGTTTCTCCTTCTTCCTGAGTAGATTCTAGTTAGGGGAGTTCGATTTTTTGCGGGGGCCCGCGCGGGTTGGAGGCGAGAGAGAAGGGCCGTATCCTCGCGGCGTAGGCTATCTCTGACTCGCGCGCTCCTTCCGCTAGGCCACCCGCGCCCTGTTCAAACTGTTTCTCGGGGTTGAAGTAGAAAACAAACTTAGCGCGTGTGAGTTGCTTTATTTTTGCATGAAAATGGGACCATTTTGGGGGGGGGGTGCCCCCCACGGTAGCCCCCGAGGGTAACTTGGGTTTCGGGGAAAGCCGAGTTGCCCTTTCCATTTGACTTGAGGTGTTTACATAGTTGTCACCAACTCGGGGCGTTGGCCATATGATTTTTACAACAAAAAATGCTTGGGAATCCTAGCTAGGGATAGAAACGACGTAGCCGTTGGATGTTCCAAGCGTTGGTGAGCTCTTCACCGTCCTCGTTGGCCGACCTTGTACGTGTCGGGCTTGAGTACCTTCACCACGATGTAGGGTCCCTCCCATGGGGGCGATAGCTTGTGGCGCCCTCGGTTGTCTTGGCGTAGCCTTAGGACCGCATCCCCTTCGCCGAAATCCCGACGGCGTATCTTGCGTGCTTGGTAGCGCCCGAGGGATCGTTGGTACCTTGCGGAATGCATCAAGGCCACGAGGCGCGCTTCGTCCGGCCGATCCGGCGAGACCTCGTGGGCTCGGCCGGTTGGCGTCCTCGTCATAGCCTTGAACCCCGGGCGATCCGTATTCTAAGTCCGTGGGGAGGACGGCCTCCGTGCCATGGACTAGGAAAAACGAGGTGAACCCAGTGGCTCTGCTCGGGGTGGTCCTTAGGTCCACACAACCGCCGTTAACTCTTGGAGCCATTTTCGCCCGGATTTGTTTAGCCGGTCAAAAATTCTGGGCTTTAGGCCTTGTAAGATCATGCCATTGGCACGCTCTACTTGGCCGTTGGTCTGTGGGTGTGCCACGGTGCTGCCCAATCCACACGGATGTGGAACTTGTCGCAGAACTCCAAGAACTTCCTGCCCGTGAACTGGGACCCATTGTCGGTGATGATGGAATTTGGCACTCCAAAGCGGTAGATGATGTCGGTGAAGAATGTTACCGCCTCGCTACGCCCGAGATTCGTGATGGGGCGCACCTCCACCCACTTGGAGAACTTGTCGATCGCAACCAACAAGTGGGTGAAGCCCCCGGCGCCTTGCGGGGGCCCGACGATGTCCGGTCCCCCACACGGCAAATGGCCATGTTACGGGGATGGTCTGCAGGGCATGGGCGGGCAAGTTGGACTTGCGGGCGTAGAACGGCACCCTTCGCGGTGCGTACGATCTCGGCCGGCGTCCGCGACCGCGGTAGGCCAGTAAAAGCCCTGGCGGAACGCGTTGCCGACGAGGGTGCAGGGCGCGGCGTGGTGGCCACAGATCCCCGTGTGAATGTCCTGTAGGAGCTCGCGCCCCTCGGGGATGGGCACGCACCGCTGCAGGATGCCGGAGGCGGCGCGCTTGTACAGCTCACCGTCAACGAGGGCAAAGGACTTGGCCATCCCGGCGATGCACCGGCCGCGGCCCGGTCCGCGGGGAGTTCCCCTCGAGCGATCCGTGCGATGTATTTGTCGCGCCGGTCCGCTTTGACGGAGCCGGTTCGGTGTCCATCACGTCGGCCTCGTGGGAGCCATACCCCTCGAGGAGGGAGAGCACATACGCCTCGTTCGAGGGGTCCTCGTCCATGGGTTCCGCACCCGCCGGATTCGAGGTAGCCCCCCGAGGGTTCGTCGTGACTCGAGGGGTGGGGCTCGAAGACGACCGAGGGCTGAGCGATGTCGCGTGCGAAAACGTTCGGGGGGACGGTGATCCGCCGGACGCAATCTTGGCGAGCTCGTCCGCCTCCTCGTTGTACCGGCGGGGCACATGGTTGAGCTCGATGCCGTAGAACTTGTCCTCGAGGGCTCGCACGGCTTTGCGGTAGGCTTCCATCTTTTCGTCATGGCGCTCGCGTTCTTCATGACTTGATCGATTACGAGCTGCGAGTCCCCCCGCACGTCGAGGCGCTTGACGCCTAACTCAATGGCGATTTTGAGGCCGCAGAGGAGGGCCTCGTATTCGGCCATATTGTTAGACGCGGGGAAGTGGAGGCGCACCGCGTACCGCATGTGTTCCCCCCGAGGGGTGACACGAAGAGCGAGCCCGCGCCCGCCCCTGTTTTCATCACCGAGCCGTCGAAGAACAGAGTCCAGCACTCTGCTTGGATCTGTGGCGGCGGTAGCTGCGTATCCGTCCATTCAGCGACGAAATCGGCCAGGATTTGGGATTTGACGGCCTTGCGCGGGGCGTAGGCAAGCGTCTCGCCCATCAGCTCCACGGACCACTTGGCGATCCTGCCCGCAGCGTCGGGATTGCGGATGATCTCCCCCAGCGGGAAGGAGGAGACCACCGTGACGGGGTGGGCCTCGAAGTAGTGGCGGAGCTTGCGCCGCGCAAGGACTACCGCGTACAGCAACTTCTGGACCTGGGGGTAGCGCGTCTTGGTGTCTGACAGGACCTCGCTGATGTAATAGACCGGCCGCTGTACAGGCAAGGCGTGCCCTTCCTCCGCGCGCTCCACGACGATCACGGCGCTGACCACCTGGGTGGTTGCGGCTACGTAGAGCTGCAGGGGCTCGCCATCTTGTGGCGGCGTGAGGATCGGGGCATGCGTCGAGACGCCTTCAACTTGTTGAGCGCATCCCGGGCCTCGGCGGTCCGGAGAAGCGCTCGTGCTTCTTGAGGAGCGGTAGAGGGCGAGGCCCTTCTCACCGAGCCGCGAGATGAAGCGGCTCAAGGCGGCAAGGCACCCCAGCACCTTCGCACCCCTTTGAGGTCCCGGATCGGACCCATTCGTTCGAGGGACGCAACCTTTTCGGGGGTTGGCCTCGATTCCCCGTTGAGAGACAATGTATCCCGGAGCATACCTCGCGGCACTCCAAAAACACACTTTTCGGGGTTTAACTTGACCCCACCGGCCCGTAGCCGGCCGAATGCGACGCCAAGGTCGCCAACCAGGTTGTCCGCCTTCCTGGTCTTTACGACGATGTCGTCCACGTACGCCTCGACCGTCCGCCCGATGTGATCCCCGAAAACGTGCCGCATGCAACGCCGGTATGTGGCACCCGCGTTTCGGAGGCCAAACGGCATCGTGACGTAGCGAACGTCCCGAATGGAGTGATGAACGAAGTCGCGAGCTGGTCGGACTCCTTCATATTTATTTGGTGGTACCGGAGTAAGCATCAAGGAAGCAAAGCAATTCACACTCGGCCGTTGAATCAACGATCTGATCAATACGTGGCAAGGGAAAAGGAACTTTAGGACATGCTTTATTAAGACTAGTGTAGTCGATACACATCCGCCACTTCCCGTTCTTTTTCTTTACAAGCACTGGGTTGGCTAGCCACGTTGGGTGGAACACCTCCTTGATGAACCCGGCCTCGAGGAGCTTCCACAGCTCCGTTCCGATTGCCCGTCGCCGCTCCTCGTCGAAGCGGCGCGGCCGTTCTTGCCGCACGGCACGGGCATGAGGCGGGATGTCAAGGGAGTGCTCGGCGACCTCCCTCGGGATGCCTGGCATATCCGAGGGGCTCCACGCGAAGATGTCGGCGTTGGCGCGGAGGAAGTCGACGAGCACCACTTCCTATTTGGGATCGAGGGCGGAGCTGACCCTCAACGCCTTGCCCTCGGGGGCGAAGGGTCGAGGGGGACCTCCTTGGTGCCCGCTCCGCGGCCTCGAAGGTGCCGGTGTGCTTGGTGGCGGAGTCGAGGTCTTCATTGACCATCTTCTCCAAGGTGGTCACCGGCGCTTCATCCGGCGCCATGGCTTCCGCGTGCTCTACGCACTCGACATCGCGGCCGAATGCGTGCTCGATGGATGAGCCGACGGTGATGACTCCATTTGGTCCCGGCATCTTCATCTTCAAGTAGGTGTAGTTGGGGACCGCCATGAATTTGGCGTAACAAGGTCGCCCAAGTATGGCGTGGTAGGCTCCCTTGAACCCCACCACCTCGAAGGTGAGGATCTCCTTGCGGAAATTCTTTTGTGGTGCCAAACCAAACCGGCAGGTCGATCTGCCCGAGGGGCTGGACCTGCTTGCCGGGCGCAATGCCGTGGAACGGCTTCGTGCTGGGCCGCAGCTGGTCCAACCCGATCCCCATCAAGCGCGGCGTATGCGCATAGAGGATGTTGAGGCTGCCGCCTCCGTCCATCGGGACTTTCGAGAACCGCGCGTTCTCGATGATGGGGTCGACCACCGGCGGGTGCGGCCCGGTTGGGGACGCGGTTCGGGTGGTCGTCTCGGCCGAAGGTGATGGCGTCCTCCGACCAATTGAGGAAGGACGGAGGCGCCCTTTGCACGGCGAGGACCTCGTGCCGCTCCTTCTTGCGGCGGCGGGTCGACATGTCGACGGTTGGCCCCCAAAAGATGAGGAACACGTTTTCCACGGCGGGGAATCCGCCCGCGTCGCCATCGCCTCCGTCTTTCTTGGCCTTTGCCTCCTTCTCGGCGGCGCGGCCACGGAACTTCTTGAGCATATTGCACCGCTCAAGGGTGTGGTTCACCGGGGTCTTGTGATAAGGACATGGCTTTTTCGGCATGTCATCAAATACCCCCGGCCTCGAGGGGGCGGTCGAGGGCCCCGTCGAGCCGGGTCAACGGCAAGGGCTTCGGCATTACCGCCGTCGCGCCCCCGCTCGCGCGCCTCGCGGCGTGGCTTCTTTCCTTTCTTGCCCCGCTTGTCGTTGCGGTGGGGCTCCTTGGACTTGCCGCCCTCCGCGGGCGCGTCCTCCGAGCGCTTCCCCTTCTTGCCATCAAAGATCGCCCCCACGGCCTCTTCTCTAGAGGCGAAGCCGGTGGCGATGTCGAACGACTCGTTGGAGTCCGCGGCGGGGGCGCGTCCCGGTTCCCCGCACGAGGTCCCGACATGTGGTGCCCTCGAGGAAGGCATGCACGATCTCGGACCGCGCCACACCGGGGAGCTCCGTGCAGCGCTTGGAGAAGCACCGTATGAAGTCCCGCGGCGACTCGCCGGGCTTCGTGTGCAGGAGCGCAGGTCCCATGAATTTCCGGGCGCACGTATGTGCCCTGGAAGTTGCCCACGAACGTGCGGACCAGATCATCCCAATTGTGGATTTGGCTGGCGGGCAAGTGCTCGAGCCATGTCCGGGCCGCGTCGCCGAGGTGCAGGGGCAAGTTGCGGATGATGACCTCGTCGCTGGTGGCCCCGCCCAGCTGGCAAGCCAAGCGGTAGTCGTTGAGCCACACGCGGGGGTCCGTCTCCCCGTTGTATTTGACGATGGTCGAGGGTTGGCGGAAGCGTTGGGGGAACGCCGCTGCGCGAATCTCCCGCCGAACACACGGGTCCCTGGGGGCTCCGGTGTCGGGGAGCGGTCCTCGCCGCTGTCGTAGCGTCCGCCCCGTCGAGGGTGGTAGCCCACCGCCGCTTGTGCGTCCGCCCCCGCTCGTGCGCCCGGCGTTGATGATGTTGCGGGCGTCGCCATCCGGCGCCCGCGTGCGTCAAGGAGCCGCTCCTTGGCGGCGTGCGTCCCGGGTTGGCGAGTCGCCCCGCCGCCCCTCCCGCGTGGACCGAGGGTTCGCCCCCCGGTGCGGCTTCGTCGCCCCGCGCATCCCCCCCCGTTGGCGGATGCGCGACGCCGAGCTCTCGGCCCGCCGGACGGCCGCTTGCTCGATGAGGGTCCGCACCTCGCGGTGCGGTGTCTCGCGCCTCGGGGGTCGAGGGTGCCGCATGGCCCGCGGCGGCGTCGCGGCGGCGATGAGCTTTTGGCTCGCCCGCGGGGGTGCGTCCGCGTTGTCGATGTTGGGGGCGGTGTTGATGCGGTCACGGACCCCGCTTGCCCGGCTCCCGCGCGCGTTCGCCGCGCGCGGAGGCTTCCCCCGCCATTGAGGCACGGAGTAGCCGCACGGTCCGTATTCCTCCGCCGGCTTGGCCTCGAGCTCGCGGGCTTGGGCCGGCCGCGCGTCGGCGTCGGCCCCGGCAGGGGTGCTTGGCCCCGCGGTCGGGCGCGTGGCAATCCCCAGGGCGGCGTGACCTCCCCCGTCTCCCGGCGCCCACCCCGCACCGGCGGCATTGGCCGGGTCGTTGGTGATGACGGCGTAGCACTCCCGCGCGGGATCGTAGCTCCCGTGCCTTGGGAGTCGTCGGAGCAGCCAAACCGATAATCCGTAGCGTCGAGGAAGCGCCGGAACATGACCGGGTCCGCACACCGGAGAAGTCCCACTCCGCGTACCCGTGGCGGTTGGCGGGCGGCAATGCGTCGAGGGAACCCGGGGACGACTCGTCACCCGCCGAGGCGCCGGGATTCCCGGCGACAAAGACGTGACGGCCGTGGCGGAACCCCGCGCATCGTGGTGTTGACGTTGGCGTTGTAGGCCGACGTAGCGCCACGCGGCCCGATGGGGATGCGCGGTCCGAGACCGTGCGCCGTCCCGCCGGGATGGTGGCCGTTGTGACGGCGGGCGCGCGCGGCGAGAAGCGATGCGCTCGGCCCGCCGTCGCTCGGACCGCGCCCGGCGCGAACGCCGCCCGCAGCGGCGGCGGCGTCGTGGCGTCGACGGGCCCGCGGCATCCGTGCCTGCGGGCGTCCGCGCCGTGGTGGTGCGTGCGGCGGGGACCGGAGCGGACCCGGCCCGGAGCCGCGCGCGGAGCTCCTCACGGTTGGTGAGGCGCATGAGGTAGCCGTTCCCCCGTGGCCCGAAAGTTCGAGCCCTCGAACCGAATTTCGAACCCGGCGGGGGAGGGGATCCGAGATGCCCATGAAGTAGCGTGTACCACGGTACTCGGTGCGGATCACCATGGAGGGAGTTGGTGGAATGACCTTAGGCGCTCGGGACCGCCCCACGGTGGGCGCCAACCGTCGGTGCGGAATATGGTCTCGACACTAACCGGTAGAAAGCGCCGAGGTCTATCCCTCAATGGTCGATGCTAAGCAATAAGAGACACGGGATTTATCCTCGTTCCGGCGGAGGGGGCCGTACGTCCGAGCGGTGGTGTGCTCAAGGCACTATATTGCTCGGCACCGGGGGTGCGTGTAGTGGGGCCGCTACAAGCAAGGCGGGAGAGGAAGGCCGGCTTCCAAGTCCCCGGCGTAGTGTCCGGAGGTGTTGTGGGAGGATTGGAGAGCGAGTGCGTGGCGCGGCTCGTCTCTCCGTTGTGTCGAGTCCGTCTCGTGTGCTTGTTCTCCTCTCTTCCCCGCGGCGGGGGGTTCGCCCTCCTTTTATAGATCAAGGAGGAGGCGAATCCCATGCACGCCGCGCTATCTAGCTACGTGAAGAAGCACGACGTGCTATACTGTAGAGTGGGCGGTCGCCCGGACGATCCTTGTAGTGATCTGGCCATCATGGCCTATCTTGTACCCGAACAGTGGCGGTTCGAGGGTAGAAGGGCGGCGGATGGTGGTGATGTCTTCTGACAAGCTCGCGGGAGCTGCTGACGTTGGCCCGTACGGAGTACAGGAGTAGGTAAGACGGCGTCCCTTCCCAACGCGTTCCACGGTGCTGGAGCCGCCGCGCGGCTCCCGGGCGTGCGCCCGCACGCGCGGGGCGGCGCCCATACCGTAACGATGCGGGGATGGCGCTCCACCGGCCTAACGCCTCCACCTAACCCTGCAGAGTCACAAGAAAGCAAATCGAGGGTGCAGTCGGCCCCCCTCGAGGGCTCGGCGCGTTAGCCGTACGGAGCGAGGTGCGCGGCGTCACGGGACTGGCACCGGTCCTGCCGCACAGTCCCTCCCCACAGTGATGGGGATGGGCTCCCTCCTGGGGAGTTGGTGCGGCAGCACCGGGGCGCGAGCCCCGGCGCATGATGGCGCCGTCCCGCCGGTGTCGGGCGTAAATGCCCGCGTACGGGGGCCGCACACGCGTGAGGGGTGCCCTCGAGCGAGGTGGACCCCGGTCGAGGGCGGGACGGACCTCGAGCGAGGCGGAGCCTCGCTCGAGGGGGAGCCGGCCCTCGAGCGAGGCGGAGCCCGCTCGAGGGAAGCGCACCCCCTCGAACGGGGCGGAGCCCGCCCGAGGGGGGCGCGCATCCTCGAGCGAGGCGGAGCCTGCTCGAGGGGATCTTCAAGAGGTCCGCCTTGGTGGGCCGTCGGGGTCCCTGCGGCATGGGCCGTATCCTGCATGGTTAGGCAAACTGTGTTTTGGCTTTGTTGCGGGTTTTAAGTGAGGATTTCCCCGTTGTTTAAGGGGACCCCTAGGGCTGTCCCCGACACCCACATTGATACTTAGTGATTAGAATCCACAACTAACAAGTCTACTAGTGAGCAAACAAGGTAGATCGGTAAGCAACTCTTTGCTAATCATATCACATATGACTCCCGTTGTTGGGTGACATCTCTATGTCTAGGCTCCCAACCTTTATGCCCCAAAGTCCTTAACCGTAAAGATGACTTTGATAAGTAAACCAACACTTATGCGTGTAAGTATCCGATACAAACCCGTCTAGTCAAGGAAAACTAGTGGCACCCTAATTTCATAGACCCACCACTAATTGTACGAGACGTGGGACAGTGGCAAGTGTTGGGAGGGCATGTTAACTTAAAATTCCAAAGGGATCGTTCTACTCGTAACATCACACGCAAGAAAAGAACATTGTTGCATGTAAAAGTAGAACGGTAAGAACGACATTCGCACAGTTGTAACACGGTATGGCCTATTGTCACATGGTGATGTCCATCTCCATTGACCCGTACATCATGTTGATCTCCATCTCCATGATCCGTGTGTGCCATCCTCCATGTGATGAGTCCTCCAAGAACTATCTAACGCGTGCTAGTAATGAAAGTTACACAATCGCGTATTAGATCATCACAAATTTGGTACGCAGACCATTACATTAATTTTGACAATACATGTGGCTCCAGCCGTATTGCCTTATGCGTGACACGCAGGTCACGAAAAAAATTACACACATGCATCACATACACATATAGACCATACCGATTACAAAACCTGCAAAACAGATTATCGCAATTCCGACGTCCAAACTTAAAACGCCCGAAAACCCATCTTGCAAGCCGAATTTGGCAAAACTAATTTCGCCGAGACCAGCAAAGCTAATTTATCACATGTGTAAAATTTTCTGTAGATCAATTTTCATATAGAAAACGTCTTCATCCGAGTTAACCACGAGAAGTTATGACTGTTTTACCGAACAGTATATTTCTGGTTTTTCCCGGGCCGGTAGAGATCCAATCCGCCACCGCCACGCATCCCATGCGCCCGGCACTTGACCTAGCTTCGATTCGACCAATCCAATTGATCTCCTTCTCGTTGTGATCCGGGTTTACGTGTATCACTTAACTCCGATGGCGGAATCCCGACCGGTAGGAGTAATTCGTTACACGACCATCACGTCAAGAACACGAAGCCGATCAAAACTTTGATCTACATCCGTATATCTCTATATGCACACATCCCGAATCTAAAACTTAGCAGCTACGGCTCGGTACCACCGAAGGGATACGGGGTGGCTACGCTAGCGCAAAACAAAATTTTCCCCGCAAAACAGAACTGCCGCCGTCGAGATCACGGGATTACCACTAGACGCGCGGATGCGGCGGAACCGTCTCGATGTAGACGAACGCGTCGAGGGTAGCGAGCGGTGCGCTTGCTCACGTCCTTCTTGACTTGCACGTGCGGCTCGTCCGATCCAAGTGCTCCAGATGCAGCACCTCAAAGGTATCCACACGTACGGAGAAGGAAGCGACGCACGCCGGACTGCTAGGTCCGCGAGTGCGACGAGGAGGGAGCGTTGGCAGCGCGGCTGCTACTTGAGAAAGTTGTGTCTTTTCAGGAGGGGTGTGGTCCATATTTATTGGGAGGAAAACCCCCACACCATCGTCCATTAGCAATACGGGACTAATAGATGGTGTACCCCTTCCAATACTAATGGGCTTTACAACATTTGTGGCCCATTAGGACTTTTACACCATAATGGATCAAATCCATCTGAGCCCACTAGTGGATCAAATCCAGGTTGACTCTAGGGCATATTTCCAACACAGAGGTAGACATAAATCAAGGACCTGTGACGACAAGAACCATCCTCACCAAGTGCTATGACAGTCTACCTTATGACTTCAAGTCTTGTTTTCTGTACCTATCCATCTTCCCAGAGGACCACAATATTAGTAGGAGACGCATGGTGCGTCGCTGGACTGCAGAGGGTTACTCAAGTGAGGTCCATGGAGGCAAGGATGCCAAGGAGACTGCTGATAGCTACTTCATAGAACTCATGAAGAGAAGCATGATCGAACCATTTGTCGAGTCAATCGGTAGTACAAAAGTAATCAACTCCTGCAAAGTCAATGATCACATCCACAAAATCAGCACCTCCAAGTCAATGGAGGAAAATCTTGTTTTCAGGCTGGAGGAAGGTTGCAGCCTAAATACCCATGTCAAGATACGTCACCTGGCTGTTGTCAGCGACAAATGGGAGGGAGGTCAGACTGAGTTTGAGAATATAATTAACCTGTCCAGTATTCGTTCATTGACGGTGTTTGGGAAGTGGTGTCCATTCTTCATTTCTGAGAAGATGAGGATGCTGAGAGTGTTGGACTTGGAGAGCACATCTGGTCTAAACGACCATCACCTTGAGCACATCGGGAAGCTTCTTTAACTAAAATACCTTTCTCTTAGAGGGTGCAGAGATATTTGTTCCTTGCCAAATTCTTTTGGTAACCTGCGGCAGCTAGAGACAATGGATATCAAACATACAGCCATCATTAAGTTGCCCAAGGCCATCACTAAGCTTAGGAAGCTTCAATATCTTCGTGTGGGGGGCCTTGGAGCTTTTCGTGGTCGTTCATATGAAGAATTTGTAGACGAGCTGGATCTGCCAAAGCTGGTGCGGAAGAAACTATGCCTTTTGGCTATCTGCTTCGTTGCATGCTGTGTGTCATCTTGTGCACCTCAGATAAGCATGAGCACTTGGGAGACAGGTGGCCGCCCGAACAGGCGTGATGTGTGCACCGCATGGTGCTGCACTGGGTTCCCTTTTCTGACGATGCGCCTAGATGCCCGTGGTGTTGTAGTGCCCAGTGGGTTCAACAAACTGAATGCCCTGCGCACTTTGGGTGCTATAAACATCGGGCATGGAAACACTGTCCTACAAGATATAAGGAGGCTCACCCGGTTGCGCAAGCTTGGAGTGGTCGGTGTCAACATGGGGAACAGGGAAGAATTCTGCTTGGCGCTTTGCACTCTCAGCAATTTGGAATCCTTGTCTGTGTGTTCAGTTCAGTCAGGGCTCCAGGTCTAGAAGGCTGCTTGGAGTCGGATGGCTTGGTGTACTCACCTCCGGTAAACCTCAAGAGCCTTAAGATGGATGGCAATCTGGTCAAGTTACCGAAATGGATTAGCGAGCTACCGAATCTAGTGAAACTGAGTCTAAGGAATTCCAAGTTAGAAGAGCAAGAGAATTCCATAGGGATCCTTGGCCGGCTACAAAACCTAACCATTCTACGGCTGCAGCAGAAATCATTCCAGGGTGAAGAGCTCTCTTTCATGTTCCACGGCCGTGGGGGAGCATTCCCGAGCCTCAAGGTATTGCAGCTGATTCTCGTCGGTGGTCTCAAGTCCGTCAAGTTCCAAGAAGGAGCCATGCCTAAGCTTGAGCTGCTGCAGTTCCGTGGTTTGCCCTGGATAACCGGTTCCGACTTCTTTTCTGGCCTAGATTCTCTCCCAAGCCTCAAGAGATTCCTGCTGGACGACGACGCCATGTCCAGCAAAGATTTCGTGGAAGGCCTGCGGAATCAGCTTGACAAAAACACCAAGACCAAACCCACTTTGAAGAGGTACAGCTGAACCGATGAGTGTCCATCGAGGGTCCACCAGTAATGCTATTAGTATGTGCATGTTATCAGTACGTATCTTATACGTACGAGGTACAGTAGTAGTAGTTGATGTGTGTGGTGATAATTATCATGTATTGTTTACGAACTTATATACAATTTAAGGTTTTGCGTTTAATTTGTCCTGATCACGATTACCAAATCTGTCACCGTGATCTTCTTTTCTCTTAGGTGGCACTCGGATTTTGGATTATGGCCTTTCCCTTCTTTGGTTGGTGTGAGGGATAAGCTGTGGGTGCAGGATTGGGATAACAATGCACACTTTCCCAACAATTCAAACCCAATGGAGAGGGTGCGTTACAATCCAAACCCAATGGGTATTTGTCTTCTTCCCTATTACTCACCACTTTCAGTTCTTTTTACACAACTCTGACAAGAACTGAACTTTTTTTAGATGGAATAGATTGTTGGGCTCAACATGCTTACATTGGTCAGCCATCAGGTATAAGCTTGTCTCAAAGAAAAAAAAAGAGACAGCAATTGATTAATATAGCAAAAAAATTGGCATGAAAACAAGTAGGCTACACTGAGTCATAATCTATGTACAAAAAATTAGCCCTCCGCGGCGACGAGCCGCCCACTAATCTCCACGCAGCGGAACGATGATTGGATCTACCGAGATGAACTTGCACGATCACATATGATGTCACACCCACATTTAAAGGCAAACCGAAAACATAAACACATGTGCGCCAGGATCAAGTTTCACACATTCGTTGACTCAGTCAATACCAAAAACACAGTGTAAAAGCGTAAAGGAAGTATTAAACATTTATTACATGACCGATAGTCTTTAATCTAACACACTGTGTAGCTAACAGCGGAAAAAGTAAATGTAGAAGACCTCCACAGGCAGCTGACTGGAGAGAGGAACACCTAGAACTCGTCATGCCACCAGGGTAGTCCTCAAAATGACCGTCTGAGCAGCAGTCCGATGGTGTAGATGCAATAATAAACAACAAGCATGAGCACATGTCGTATTCAACAAGGGAAAGATACTAAAACAACATGCAAGGCTTTATGGTGGAAGGCTAGTGGTTGCAAAGCAGTTAAGCATTTTAGTTGGTCAAGTTTTATTAAACAACTATTACTAACAAGTGTAAGTTGATACAAAACCCACTTAAAAGATGCATAAGAACCCGTAAAAATGTAATGCACAAGTTATTAAAGTCCATCTTCCATAGAATTAATCATGTGAGGGTCCAGGCCGCTCTTGACCGTGAGCACGACTAACTAGTCAGTTTTACACTCTGCAGAGGTTGTACACTTTCACCACAAGTTGTGTAAAAACTCAAAGAGTTTTGGACCCAACCATGCTTTGCAAAAGTAGGCACAATACCACACTACCTAGGTGTGGTTGCATAGGGACGCTACGAGGCCTTTACGAAGATTCCCTAGTGTGAAACAACCCGCGAAGGTTCCGAGTCGTTGCAGAGTATAAAGTCCCCTAGTAGGTATCGTGTCTTAGAAAAGCCCAACTCCCTACTAGAGCGAGTTTATACACCACTGGCGCTCCCCCTTGCCCTTATCAGGTAAGGCTATCCCAACACTATAGTCACTAGTTATTCAGCCAAGGCAGAGCCATGTGCCTTGTGGTTGTACAGCTTTCCTGGGTGGTTCTCCATGTTCTGATTAAATAAGCATAGTGGTCTTGTATGACATGAATCACATAAAGTAAATCAAGATTAAAAGTTTGTTCCATTAAACTACCCGGCCCAAAGTTTGCTCTAGCAAAACTACCCAACATAAAGATAACACCCGGTTGATCAAGGCACAAGGTAAACAACACTGGTCACACCTTAACATAGGTCCCATCACATTAATGCAATCAAAAAGTAAATACAGTGTAATTAAAATGCATGTTGTAATAGGACAAGAGGGAATGCAGCATGGACTTGCCTTCAACCCAAGTGTGCTGCTACTCAAAACCTTCTTGATCTTCAACGGCATCGTACTCCACGAATTGATCGTGCACTACGCTCCACACAATGACATACAAGCATACAATACAAGTAATTAAGAAACAGTACATCAATCATCTCAAACAGAAGCAAAAGCAACAGAAAACTAATCTACCCGTCGACACGATCACGTGGACATAAAGAACGCTAAAAATGGAGCTAAAACGAAGAAGTTATGGCCTAAACAAGATCAGAGACTTATCTGTAAGAAAAACTAAACTAACAGGGTTAAACTGAAGAAACTTGGACCTATCCGTGAAGGACCGATAAGGCGACCAGAGAGGGGGGAGTGAATGGGAGCCGATAAAAATTCTTCTCGAGGGAGATTAAAACTCCGACAAGACGAACTTGCTCGGTCGAACCCCCGAAATCACACGCTCCGCACTTCTACCTCCCGTTTGCCAAAACCACGTAGCCACTGGGGTGCTACTGGTCCTAGGAACAAACACTACCAGCAACCACAACACACACGCAGCACCGACAGCGGAAACTACTCGAAAGCCGGCTAACCAGAGGGGGCGGTTAGACCGGGTATAGGGGGCGGTTAGACCGCCTCCACCTGGCAACCAAGAAATCCTCCGAAACGCCTCTTCCGAGCACCAAAACACACCACGGTTTCACCAACAGAGATCTCTGGTCAAGGCCATGCTAGCTACCAGAAAATCTTGGCGAAAACCAAAACTTTACCCAAGGGCCTAGGGGCGGTTAGACCGGCTACCTGGGGCGGTCTAACCTCCTGTACCCAGCAATGAACTCCAACCAAGAACACCTAGCAAACTGCGCGAGAACGGCTCCAAATTTCACCCAGACACTCCTCTGATCAAGGCGAACAAACTCACAGAGGAAAATCCGGCGAAACAAAACTTTGACCCGGAAACACCCCGGGCGGTTAGACCGCCCCCTGTAGGCGGTTAGACCGCCCCTTCCAGAACACGAACCCGCGGGTCAAACCTCAACTTCCTCGCGCCCGATCTCCCGAATCACTCCACGGATTGCAGCCAAACTTCGGGGATAGCTGGGTTACCTCCTGGGCAACCTCTACCTCAAAGGAATCGACCCGAAACGCTCACAATCAAGAGGAATCGAAGAAATCGCTTCTCTAGGTCAAGAACTCGCCCAACTCGAAAAACCACCAAATCGAGTCCGATTCAAAGGGGATTTGGGGGCAAAGTCACCAGTCAAAGAGGCACAAGAACCTCATACGTGACACCCACCAAAAACCCCAAGAAATCGTCCTCAAAACACCGCCAAAAAGAGCTCCGAAAATCAACACAAAAGAGACGGAAAACCACCAGGCGAAGAACCACGCCGAACCTTCTATACATGCCACGAATGGTTCGTACAAGGTCTAGTTGCCACCCAAACATCCATCCCTCTCTCTAGATCTCACATGAAGCTCTCAAACTAGCCTTCTAAAAACCTAGGGAAAAAAAGAGAACGAAAATGGAAAAACCAAATGAGCTAGGGTTGCAAGAGTTGGCTACCAACCTCTCACCTCTTGGGTTATATAGGCGGCAACCGAATGTCTAAAATGCCCCTCTCTACTAACTAGGGATACAAGCCCCTCAAGGGCGAATTTGGAATTCTTGATGTCTTCACCATCGGACGGATGCACGGCGACCGCACCCCGCGTAGCCTCGACGCACGCCTTGCGATCCCGACGCGTGTCCTCCGCTTCGAAGCTTCTCGGCGGCGGCCGGGGCGGTCGGACCGCCCCTCCCGGGCGGTTAGGACCGGCCCCGGGAACCGACCGACCCCGGCGGTCCGACCGCCCCTCCCCGGGCGGTTGAACCGCCCCGGGTGGCCGCACCTCCTCGTCGAGTCTTCGGCCTCGGTTTTGTGGCTCAACCGAGTAACCCGGTGGTTTTCTCGGTGAACCACCGCAAACCCCGCGAACTCGGTGTAGCCTCCGCCAATCTCCACTCATGACTCGGCTCCCACGTAGTCCCGGCTCGACCTTGGTTTTGAGGCTCTACCAAGAAACCGTCCACGACTTCATCTTGTCGTTCATGCCACCATTCGGCCCGCACTTGACCCCGCCGGCCACCGGTCCCTCGAACGAAGCCTACTTGTCTTCTCCACACCCGGAGGCCTCACCGCAACGACCTTTCGCGCTTGTTCTTCACCCGCACCAACACGAGTCAAGCCGCAACCCGCACCTCGCAATACTTAGCCAAGGATCGGTCCACACAACGTTGTCAATCACTCATCACACAAGGAAGCGATCATCCACCGGTCCTCGAACCACACATGGTCCTCAATCTCCCCCTTGATGAGTGCATTGACAACACCCACACATGAAGTAACATAAGAGAAAAGGAAAAGAAAAGAAACAAATAAAAAGAAACCCCAACAAGCGATCGAAAGCCAAAGAAAGGCAAAGAGCAAGATCACTTGAAGAAGACAAGTCTCGGACCCCTTAGGCAAGGGCAACGGCTCGACACATCCGAGACAAAACACGGATCAAGCAAAGAGCGCAAACCACCAAAGCAAAACTCGAACACCACAAAGAGCTCCCCCCGCACAAATGCAAGCTCCCCCCCGAGCCACAAGACACTCCCCCCCGAACACATGCATCAATGCAACTCGGGAATGCACGAAAGAGCAAAAACCTCCGCTCACACCGCCCAGGCGGTTAGACCGCCGCCCGGGCGGTTAGACCGCCTCTCGCCCGAACCGACCGCCCGGGGGGCGGTTAGACCGCCCAAAGAGACCGGCCCCGCACCAAACTCGCTCAAAAATTGCCCGAAACAAATGGAACACCTTCCAAACACTCCCGTGTGCCCAAAACATGCACAAACTTCTCCCCCTTGTTGACAATGCATGAATCAAGGCAAAATGCGAAAACTTGCAACATATAGCTTCTCGAATATACAAAATTCATCACAAGGAGCTACACAAGTCCAAATGAGCAAGTTAGATACTCGACAGTTCGTAAGGACCTTAACTACGTGATCACCAAGTTTCACAACCATTGGACAAGGCTAAAAAGGGTTTTAGTAATTTTGCGAAAAGTTACTCTCTCACAAGCAAATACCGAAACATGAGCAAAACATATCAAAATGGCAAAGCCACTCAAATTTCATGCTAGGACAGCCATTCTAATCATAAGACCATCATAAACACCCAAAAGCACCTCATGTCATGTCAAAGCCACCGAGCCATGTGCCTACTTCTATGTATGAGACTTCTCATTGGTAGGCAACATGCAACGGTTTAGCACCCAAAGCAAATTAATTTCAAGACATATGACATGGGAGCATATTTTCCAAGCATTTTTCATTTCATTTTCAGATTTGTAAATGGTACATGAAATGTCTTTGCGACAAAAAGGAACTTATGCCCCTCCACAAGATTAAGCAAGAGGGCTAAACATTCATGATGGCAAGTGAGCCTTTGGCTCCATATGATCAATAAACTAGCTATCCAACCACAAAGTAAGCATAGCAAAGCCACTAAAACATGTCAAGATCATATATAGGCATTTACGCATGAGAGAGCATGTATATGACATTTTTCAAAAATTAGCCATCAACCATGGATCATTCAACAAGATCATCAAGAGCTAAGCCAAACTAACCATAGCATACCAAACAAGCTCACAAGAACATATATAGCAACCCATGGTGAACAAAGTATATAGGAGAAGCTTTTCCTATCCGATGCATATGATACAAAATGCATGCAATCTAAGATACAAGGATGCCTATACATCATGTTACATATGCGATGCCAAATGCAAGAAATGCACCAACGAAAGCTATACATATGCTACAAACCGGCTCCTCGAGGGGAGGCAAAACGGGCTCGACACCACCGCAAAAGAAAGCCCCCACACACCCAACTCAAGAAATCAAACACACACCAAGTTCGCCCCGCAAACGAGTGAAAGTTGCTTGATCTAGGGGTTTGGTGAAAATATCGGCTAGTTGGTCATGTGTGGGTACATGGATCAAGGCTATCTTCCCTTTCTCTACGTTGTCTCTCGGAAATGATACCTCACTTCTATGTGTTTGGTTTTGGAATGGAGTGAGGACCATGTGTGGTTCGAGGACCGGTGGATGGTCGCTTCCTTGTGTGATGAGTGATTGACAACGTTGTGTGGACCGATTCTTGGCTAAGTATTGCGAGGTGCAGGTCGCGGCTTGACTCGTGTTGGTGCGGGTGAAGAACAAGCGCGAAAGGTCGTCGCGGTGAGGCCTCCGTGTGTGGAGAAGACAAGTAGGCTTTGTTCGAGGGACCCGGTGGCCGGCGGGGTCAAGTGCGGGCCGCATGGTGGCATGAACAAGAAGATGAAGCCGTGGACGGTTTCTTGGTTGAGCCTCAAAACCAAGGTCGAGCCGGACTACGTGGGAGCCAAGTCATGAGTGGAGATTGGCGGAGGCTACACCGAGTTCGCGGGGTTTCCGTGGTTCACCGTAAAACCACCGGGTTCCTTGGTTGATCCACAAAGCCAAGATCGGAGAACCGAAGACGGAGGTGCAGCGGCACCGGACGGTCCGACCGGTGGGTCCGACCGGGCCTCCGCACCGGTGGGGACCGGTCGACGGGTGAGGAACACCGGTCCGACCGGTGTGCGACGACGCAGTCCGAATCTTCGAAGCGGAGGACACGCGTCGGGATCGCATCGCTTGCGTCGAGGCTACGCAGGAGCGGTCGCCGGCATCCGTCCGATGGTGAAGACATCAAGAATTCCGAATCCGCCCTTGAGGGGCATGTATCCCTAGTTAGTAGAGAGGGGCTTTTTAGACATTCGGTTGCCGCCTATATAACCCAAGAGGTGAGAGGTTGGCAGCCAACGCTTGGAACCCTAGCTCATTTGTTTTCCTATTTTCCACCTATTTTCCTTAGGTTTTCTCTAGGACTAGCAAGAGAGCTTCACGAAGAGATCTTGTAGAGAGGGATGGATGATCGGGCGGCTTGCTAGACCTTGTACGAACCTTTGTTTCATGTATAGATGATTCGGCGTGGTTCCTCAAGGTTTGGATGTGTTTTCCCGGTTGTTCTTGGTGGTGATTTTCGGAGCCCTCTCTCGGTGATTTCTTTGGGGTGTTTTCGGGGCTTTTCTCTTGGGGATTTGATGGGGGAAATTTGTGGGAACCCTTCGTGGTTCTTTGGGCTGTGATTCCCCTCCCAAATCCGTGAGAAAAAGTGCTCGATTTTGGGGTTTCTTGAGTTCTTGGGTTGGAGGTGCTTTCGGCGGGATTTCTTCGATTCCTCCTTTTTGGACGAGATTTGGTGGGATTAAACTTGCTTATGGACTCCTCATGAGGTGTTCCTGATATCCCCAAAGTCTTGTTCAAGTCCGTGGAGTGATTCGGGAGATCGAGATTTGGATTTGGGGGAGTTGACCCTCGGTGTCGTTCATCCCGAGTCGCCTGTGCCACACCGGCTCGACCGGTGCTCTTGACCGGTCTGACCGGTGCAAGCCTCTGTGGGATTTTGCTCGGGTGAACGTCTTGGTGAGTTCGTTGTTGTCCCGTGTTGCTGCTGTTTCAAGTTTGGGTCCGTTTGGTGGTCGGTTGACCTGTTTGGTGCCTTGGGGGCTTTCAGTCGCCACCGGTCCGACCGGTGTGTCTCACCGGTCCGACCGGTGTAGAGCCACTTAGTGAAAGTTGCTCGCCTTCACCAGCCAGGGACCGGTCCGACCGGTGGTGCTCACCCGGTCCGACCGGTGTGGGTCTCGTAGACTCGAGGTTTGGTTTTTCCGCCGCGTTTCTCGGGTCGGAAGGTTGCGTGTTGGTTCCTAGGTCCAAAGGTGGCACTCCGGTGGCTACGTGGGCTTGACCAACCTTGGTAGTGAGTCGGAGACGTGTGTTGGAAGTCGCGTTCGTCTTGTTGGAGTTTGCATCTCCTTCGAGAAGAATTTTTATCGGCTCCCATTCACTCCCCCCCCCTCTCCGGTTCGCCGTATCGGTCCTTCAAGTGGTATCGCAGCCGGTTCGGGTCTTTGTTGACTCTAACCGCCTAAGATCCAAGGATGGCGTACCGTGAACGGGGTTCGGGTCCTCCACACTTCGATGGCAAGAACTACCGGATGTGGAGCAAGCGGATGGGTGCTTTTCTCCGCGGAAAGGGTCGCATCCTTTGGGATGTCACGGTGGACACAAAGCTATGTCCAGCCGGTTGATTTCCTCGCTCCAGATCGAGGGACGCCTTCGACGCCAACAATAAGGCGGTCGACTACTTGTTTCGTGCTTTGTGTCGCCCGAGTTCGATCGGGTGCACACCGAGCACTTGGCTTGTAGGATTTGGGCGGTGTTGAAGGAGGCTCATGTTGGGAACGCCCGTGTTCAGCACGGTTGTATGCGACCTACCGGAGAGAGTACGAGAACTTCACTCATCTCCCCAGTGAGTCCATCGATGCCTTGTTTCGCAGGTTCACGGTGGTGGTGAACAACATGAGGGCCAATGTGGACGTGCTCCCGTACGATGATCATGATAGAGCGGTCAAGCTCTTACACTCTTTGGATCGTACGATATGGAGCGGAAAGTTCGAGGCCATAGTCGAGTCGGAGCGGTATGATACTCGACGGTGAACGAGCCGTTCTCGAAGCTCAAGCTCGGCCGAGGTGGATAGGGGCATGATCGCCAAGCTTGAGGGATCGACCGATTCCCATAGTCTTGCCCTCGTTGGTGGTTCCAAAGGAAAGACTAACTCTAACCCATCCACCAGATGTTCTCGTTTTCCTCTCCGATGTCTATGCCGGATGAGGAGTTTGATGACCTTGGAGAGGACGAGCCGGCGCCGTTGACGAGGCGGTTCGAGAGGCTGCACGAGAACCGCGTGAACATGAGGAGGAACACGAGGACTTGCTTCCAGTGCGGCAAGCCGGGACACTTCGTCGCCGACTGCCCGGAGAAGGCTGAGAACAAGGACAGCTACAAGCACAAGCCGAGGAAGAACGACGACAAGTACCGTTCGAGGCGCGACCACAAGAGCAAGCACAAGAACAAGTACAAGGACGAGCGACGATCGAGGAAGAAGGAGGGCCGAGGCAAGGCCCGAGCGATGGTTGGAGCGAGCGACGTCGACTCCGGGCCCGCGTACTCCACCTCGAGCTCGAGCAAGGAGCCGACGACGAGGGAGATCGCCGCAAGAACAAGAGGTCGTCCAAGAACCCGAGCGGGCCGAGCCGCCTCGCGAGAGACGGCTTCCGCACCATGGCGTTGAGCTCGGCGCAAAGAAGAGCACACAGCAGCGACTCGGACTCTGAGTCCGACGACGAGGTGCGTGATGAGCTTCCCTTCTTGCGCCAGGAGAATGAGAGACTTGGCTCTTTGCTTGATAACCGTGATGACATGCTTAGAGAGGCCAAGAAAATGAGGAAAGAGCTTAGGGCTTCACTCGAGGATGCTAGGACTAGAGTGGCTGAGCTAGAGACACAGGTGCTTGATAGCAAGCTTGAGATTGATTCGCTTAAGGCTAGCCCCGTTGTTTCTGATGAGAATGATTGTGCTGATTGCTCTATTTTCCTTGCTGATCTTGCTTTGTTCAAGGAGAAGCATGCCTCCAAGTGTGAGGAACTAGATGTGCTTAGGGTTGAAGTGGCCGAGCTTAAGTCTAGACTCGCTTTGCTAGGTGCTTGCACTTCTTGCCCCGTTTTGCATGCTAAGATCGATGAGATGCATGCTTACACTAGTTCGCTCGAGGCTAAATTGAAGGAACCCATGCCTACATCTTGCTCTACCTGTGAAATGCATGCATTGAAAAATTTGGAGCTTGCACATTATGTTGACCGTTTGCAGGATGAGAATGATGATTTGAGGAAGTTGATGGGTTGGTTGTCCCGGTCACGAGCCTCGCTGAGGATGATGATTGAGGCCTTTAAGAGGCAAGATGGTGAGGGACTTGGGGCAAACAAGGTTGGTGAGGGAAGTGGAGAGAATATCCCGAGCCACCAAAAACCCACCACAAGAATGATTTCCCACCAAAACCTAACCATCTAAGGAACCGACTAGACACAACCCCAGCCTCCACCCGTGTTTCCTACACCCACAAATGACCTACAAAAGCCTATCAAGTTTGTGAGCACTTCGGGGAAGGTGTTCTTTGGGAAGGAGAATGAGAAGGCTAGTGGTGAGAAACCGGTGGAGGGTTTGAGTGGAGAGAAACCAAGTGAGCAGCCCACATCCCAAGCCAAAGCCTAAGCTTGTGAGGTTCCATTGTGGCTATTGTGGGAGAGATGGCCATAAAGAGGAGTTTTGCTTCAAAAGGAAGCGAGAGGAGAGAATGGAGAAGGAGTGGGCTAACAAGGACAAGTATCACCCTTCCGATGGTGTACTTGAGCCTCGTATGCGGATGCCCGTGGGCAAGGCGATTGTGCGGACGGTCGGGCTTGGGGAGAGAAGAAGACCGCAGGTGGTGCTGCTGCCCGCACCACACCGGTCGGACGGGTGTGGAGCACCTGGCCGACCGGCGGCCCGGCGGACAGATGTTCGGGTTTCGAGCGCGTACAGTGTGCGAGGGTTGTTTCGGTGGTCGTGGTTCGGTGGTTGGGCCGGAAAGGGTGCGGTGTGGTCGGCTTGCTAGGCGTTCTCCACCTCGTGCTCAATACGGGGATTGGAGGAGTCGTGGCGGTGAGTTGGAGAGGAAGGACGTGCCACGGGCATTCTTGCGTGGTTTTGGTCCTCCTCCGTGCAGAGAGGGGTGGTTCCCTCGTGGTGGTTACCGTGGTGGTGTTCGTGGAGGTAGTTTTGGTAGGAGAGATGCTTTGGTTGGTGCTAACCCCACTTTCGAGCAAATGGCTCGGCACCGGTTTTCCTCCTTTGGTTCTAACCCCGGCCGAGTCGTTTGTTCGCTCACGTGCCTATTTTTGATGTGCGGTGGGAGACTTGAAGAACATTTGGTTGATTGACTCCGGTTGCTCGAGGCATATGACCGAGACAGGGGGTGGTTCTCAAGTCTCGTCCCGTGGTGACGAAGAGGTACATCACCTTTGGGGACAATGGGCGTGGGCGTGTGCTTTCGAAGGTGAGATAAAAGTGAGTGACAAGATCACTCGAGGCGTGTTGCTCTTGTTCAATCGCCGGGGTACAATTTGCTTTCTCGTGTCTCGGTTGTTGGATGAGGGTTTTGAGGTGTTGTTTCGGCCTCGGTGGTTCTCGGATTGTGGACTCTCGAGGGGACCTTGTTTGTATGGTTGTTCCCGAGGGTCGTGTGTTTCGTGCTGATTTTTCTCGCCTTCGGGTGTTGAGCGTTGTTTCTTGGCCGGTTCTTCGAGTGAGTTGTGGAAATGGCATAGGAAGTTGGGTCACTTGAGCTTTGACCTTTTGTCTCGCTTGAGTAAACTCAATTTGGTCCGAGGATTGCCACGGTTGAGGCTTGAGAAAGAGTTGGTTTGTGCTCCGTGTAGGCATGCCAAGATGGTGGCCTCTTCTCACCCGCCTCTCACCGATGTGATGACCGAGCGTCCATGCGAGCCGCTCCATATGGACCTTGTTGGCCCGGCTCGTGTGCGATCTCGCGGTGGGAAGTGGTATGTCCTTGTTGTGGTGGACGACTATTCTCGTATGCGTGGGTGTTCTTTCTAGAGGAGAAGGGGGAGACGTTTGGTTTTGTTCGAGATCTAGTCTTGAGGTTGAGGAACGAGAGGCACGGAGATGCCATACGAGCTATCCGTAGTGATAATGGCTCGGAATTCAGAACTCTCGTTTTGAAACCTTTTGTCATGACTTGGGTCTTGAGCACCCGCTTTTCGAGTCCGTATACGCCTCCCCGTAATGGTGTTGTGGAAAGGAAGAACAGGACCTTGTGCGAGATGGCTCGGACGATGCTTGATGAGCATAGGACCCCGAGGAGGTATTGGGCCGAGGCGGTGAATACCGCATGCTATGTGTCGAACAGATATACCTCCGGTGCACAAGAAGAAGACATGCTATGAGTTGATGCATGGCCGCACACCCAAGGTGAGTCACTTCCATGTCTTTGGTTGCAAGTGTTTCATTCGAAGAAAGGCAGGAAGTTGGATAAGTTTGAGGCTAGGTCTCGTCGATGGCATTTTCTTTGGTTATGCATCTCATTCTAGAGCATATCGTGTGCTCAATCTTGAAACTAACCAAATCATGGAGACTTGCGAGGTAACCTTCGACGAGACAGAGCCACGTAGTCGCCTTGTCTTTGAGTGTGCAGTGATGATGAGCTTGGCGAGGAGATCTTTCAGAGGAGGAGCATGAACATGGAGATGATGAGGATGGAGGTGCGGTGCCCCCGCCGAACATGTACCCACTACTTCGACGACGATGATGGATGGACCCTCTCGCTACACCTACGACGACAAATCAAGAACAAGGAGAAGCCGATGGCCGAGGGGGAGGTAGCTTCGAGGCGAGAACCTCCCCGGCGAGTTCAAGTGGATCACCCAGCCTTCGAGGATCATCGGCGATATGAATGAACGCACTACGCGGTCGAGGGTTCGAAACAATTCCCATTTCGCTCATGCCGCATTTGTTGCTTCTTTCGAGCCCAAAGACATTGGACACGCACTATCCGATCACAATTGGGTTAACTCGATGCATGAGGAGTTGGAGAACTTTGAGAGGAATCGTGTGGGAGTTGGTTGACCCTCCCCCCCGTGGTGTAAGCCGATTGGTACCAAGTGGGTGTGGAAAAACAAAGAGGGAGAGAAGGGTGAGGTTGTGAGGAACAAGTCGAGACTTGTTGCTCGGGGTTCGGCCGTAAGGAGGGGATCGACTACGAGGAGACCTTTGCTCCCGTAGCCCGTTTGGAGGCGATTAGGATTCTTCTAGCTTTTTCTCGTGGCTAAAGGGTTCAAGTTGCACCAAATGGATGTGAAGAGTGCTTTCCCGAATGGAGTGTTGGAGGAAGAAGTGTATGTGAGGCAGGCCTCCGGGTTTGAGAGTGAGAAGTACCCCCACCGGTGTACAAGTTGAGGAAGGCGTTGTATGGGTTGAAACAGGCGCCTAGAGCTTGGTATGGCAGGTTGAGGGGGTTCTTGTTTGAGAGAGGTTTTGAGATGGGGAAGGTCGATCAGACCTTGTTTTTGCTGAGGCATGGCAGAGATATCCTGATTGTGCAGGTGTACGTGGATGATATTGTCTTTGGTGGTTCGTCTAACTCTCTTGTTGCGAGGTTTGCAGATGATATGAGCAGGGAGTTTGAGATGAGTATGATGGGTGAGTTGCAGTTCTTCCTTGGGCTACAAATCAAGCAATCAAAGGAAGGAACATTTGTGCACCAGGCTAAGTACACCAAGGACATCGTGAGGAAGTTCAAGATGGAGGACTCCAAGGCTATGACGACGCCGATGAGTACGACTACGCTCTTGATGCGGACGAGGAAGGTGAACACGTGGACCGAAGGAGTACCGAGCATGATCGGGTCACTCCTCTACTTGACGGCGACGAGGCCGACATACAGCTTCTCGGTGTGTCCGTGCGCTCGTTTTCAAGCGTCTCCGAGGACTTCGCATCGGCAAGCGAAGTGAAGCGAATTTTCGGTACTTGCGTCACACTCCCGACTTCGGCCTTTGGTACTCCGCGTCCTCTTCTTTGGCGCTTCATGGCTTTTCGCACGCGGATTTTGCCGGTGTCGGTTGGATAGGAAGTCCACTTCGGGACTTGCCGCTTTTGGGTTCTTCGTTGGTGTCTTGGTCTTCCCGTAAGCAGCCGAGTGTTGCTCAATCCACGACCGAGGCCGAGTATGTTGCCGCCGCTAGTTGTTGCTCTCGGCTCCTTTGGATCACCTACACCATGAGTGACTTTGGTGAGGAGTATACCCATGTCCCACTTCAATGTGATAGCACCGGTGCCATAAGCGTTGCAAAGAACCCGTGCTCCATTCCAAAACCAAGCACATAGAAGTGAGGTATCATTTTCTGAGAGACAACGTCGAGAAAGGAAAGATAGCTTTGATCCATGTACCCACACATGACCAACTAGCCGATATTTTCACCAAACCCCTAGATCAAGCAACTTTCACTCGTTTGCGGGGGGAACTTGGTGTGTGTTTGATTTCTTGAGTTGGGTGTGTGGGGGCTTTCTTTTGCCGGTGGTGTCGAGCCCGTTTTGCCTCCCCTCGAGGAGCCGGTTTTGTAGCATATGTATAGTTTTCCTTTGTGCATTTCTTGCATTTGGCATGGCATATGTAACATGATGTATAGGCATCTTAGATTGCATGCACTTTATATCATATGCATTGGTTAGGAAAAGCTTCTCTCATATACATAGTTCACCATGGAATGAGATATATGTCTTTGTGAGCTCGTTTGGTATGCTACGGTTAGTTTTGGCTTAGCTCTTGATGATCTTGATGAATAATCCATGGTTGATAGCTATACTTTTGAAAAACGTTACATGTATGCTCTCTCATGTGTAAATGCCTTTACATGCTCTTGACATGTTTTTGTGACTTTGCTATGCTTAATTTGTGGTTGGATAGCTAGTTTATTGATCATATGGGGCCAAAGGCTCATTTGCCATCATGAATGTTTAGCCCTCTAGATTTATCTTGTGGAGGAGCATAAGTTCCTTTTTGTCGCAAAGACATTTCATGTACCATTTACAAATCTGAAAATGAAATGAAAAATGCTTGGAAATGTGCTCCCATGTCATATGTGCTGAATTTAAATTGCTTTGGGTGCTAAACCGTTGCATGATGCCTACCAATGAGAAGTCTCATACATAGAAGTAGGCACATGGCTCGGTGGCTTTGACATGACATGAGGTGCTTGTGGGTGTTTGTGATGGTCTTATGATTAGAATGGCTGTCCTAGCATGAAGTTTGTGTGGCTTTGCCATTTTGATATGCTTTGATCATGTTTAGGACTTTGCTCATGAGAGGCAAGTTTTTCGCAAAATTGCCAAAATCCATCTTAGCTTCGTCCAATGGTTGTGAAACTTGGTGATCATGTAGTTGAGATCGATACGAAGCCGTAGAGTATCTAACTTGCTCATTTGGACATGTGTAGCATTCTTTGTTGAATTTTGTATATTTGAGAAGCTCTAGGTTGAAAGTTTTGCATTTTTGGCTTGATTCATGCATTGCCAACAAGGGGGAGAAGTTTGAGCTTGAAATGGCTTGTTGGGCGCGTTTAGAAGGTTTTCAGTGGTTTCGAGCCATTTCGGGTTTCGTTGTACACCGGTCCGACCGGGTGATGAGCACCGGTCCGACCGGTGTGAGTGCTGGTCCCGTATACATGTTAGGCACCGGTCCGACCGTGGTGATGACCGGTCCGACCGGTGTGAGCTGAAATTGTGCGCAGCCGCCCCGTTTTCATCGGTTTTGCATGCATTTGTCCAGGGGGAGTTGCATTGGTTCAGGGGGAGCTTGCATGTGTGCAGGGGGAGCTCTTTGAGAGTTTTTCGAGCTTTGTTTCGGTGGTTTGCGCTCTTTGCTTGAGCTTTGCTTTGTCTCGGATGTGTCGAGCCGTTGCCCTTGCCTAAGGGGTCCGAGACTTGTCTTCTTCAAGTGATCTTGCTCTTTGCCTTTGTTTGGTTTTCGATCGCTTGTTGGAGTTTCTTTTTGTTCGTTTCTTTTCTTTTTCTTTTCTCTCTTGTTACTTTCGTGTGGGTGTTGTCAATGCACTCATCAAGGGGGAGATTGAGGACCATGTGTGGTTCGAGGACCGGTGGATGGTCGCTTCCTTGTGTGATGAGTGATTGACAACGTTGTGTGGACTGATTCTTGGCTAAGTATTGCAGGTGCAGGTCGCGGCTTGACTCGTGTTGGTGCAGGTGAAGAACAAGCGCGAAAGGTCGTCGCCGGTGAGGCCTCCAGGTGTGGAGAAGACAAGTAGGCTTTGTTCGAGGGACCCGGTGGCCAGCGGGGTCAAGTGCGGGCCGCATGGTGGCATGAACAGCAAGATGAAGCCGTGGACGGTTTCTTGGTTGAGCCTCAAAACCAAGGTCGAGCCGGGACTACGTGGGAGCCAAGTCATGAGTGGAGATTGGCGGAGGCTACACCGAGTTCGCGGGGTTTCCGTGGTTCACCGTAAAAACCACCGGGTTCCTTGGTTGATCCACAAAGCCAAGATCGGAGAACCGAAGACGGAGGTGCAGCGAAGCACCGCACCGGTCCCGACCGGTGGGTCCGACCCCGTCCCGACCGGTGAGGAACACCGGTCGGACCGGTGTGCGACGACGCGGTCCGGAATCTTCGAAGCGGAGGACACGCGTCGGGATCGCATCGCTTGCGTCGAGGCTACGCAGGAGCGGTCGCCGGCATCCGTCCGATGGTGAAGACATCAAGAATTCCGAATCCGCCCTTGAGGGGCATGTATCCCTAGTTAGTAGAGAGGGGCTTTTTAGACATTCGGTTGCCGCCTATATAACCCAAGAGGTGAGAGGTTGGCACCAACTCTTGGAACCCTAGCTCATTTGTTTTCCTATTTTCCACCTATTTTCCTTAGGTTTTCTCTAGGACTAGCAAGAGAGCTTCACGAAGAGATCTTGTAGAGAGGGATGGATGATCGGGCGGCTTGCTAGACCTTGTACGAACCTTTGTTTCATGTATAGATGATTCGGCGTGGTTCCTCAAGGTTTGGATGTGTTTTCCCCGTTGTTCTTGGTGGTGATTTTCGGAGCCCTCTCTCGGTGATTTCTTTGGGGTGTTTTCGGGGCTTTTCTCTTGGGGATTTGATGGGGGAAATTTGTGGGAACCCTTCGTGGTTCTTTGGGCTGTGATTCCCCTCCCAAATCCGTGAGAAAAAGTGCTCGATTTTGGGGTTTCTTGAGTTCTTGGGTTGGAGGTGCTTTCGGCGGGATTTCTTCGATTCCTCCTTTTTGGACGAGATTTGGTGGGATTAAACTTGGCTATGGACTCCTCATGAGGTGTTCCTGATATCCCCAAAGTCTTGTTCAAGTCCGTGGAGTGATTCGGGAGATCGAGATTTGGATTTGGGGGAGTTGACCCTCGGGTGCTGTTCATCCCGAGCTGCCCAGGCCACACCGGTCTGACCGGTGCTCTTGACCGGTCTGACCGGTGCAAGCCTCTCGTGGGATTTTGCTCGGGTGAACGTCTTGGTGAGTTCGTTGTTGTCCCGTGTTGCTGCTTGTTTCAAGTTTGGGTCCGTTTGGTGGTCGGTTGACCCGTTTGGTGCCTTGGGGGCTTTCGTGCGCCACCGGTCCGACCGGTGTGTCTCACCGGTCCGACCGGTGTAGAGCCACTTAGTGAAAGTTGCTCGCCTTCACCAAAGGGGACCGGGCCCGACCGGTGGTGCTCACCGTCCGACCGGTGTGGGTCCGTAGACTCGAGGTTTGGTTTTTCCGCCGCGTTTCTCGGGTCGGAAGGTTGCGTGTTGGTTCCTAGGTCCGGTGGCACTCCGGTGGCTACGTGGGCTTGACCAACCTTGGTAGTGAGTCGGAGACGTGTGTTGGAAGTCGCGTTCGTCTTGTTGGAGTTTGCATCTCCTTCGAGAAGAATTTTTATCCGCTCCCATTCACTCCCCCCCCCTCCTCTCGGTTCGCCGTATCGGTCCTTCATGGAGCACCGGGTTCTTTGCAACGCTTATGGCACTGGTGCTATCACAATGAAGTGGGACATGGGTATACTCCTCACCAAAGTCACTCATGGTGTAGGTGATCCAAAGGAGCTGAGAGCAACAACTAGCAGCGGCAACATACTCGGCTTCGGTCGTGGATTGAGCCACACTCGACTGCTTGCGGGAAGACCAAGATACCAAAGAAGAACCCAAAAACTGGCAAGTCCCGTAAGTGGACTTCCTATCCAACCGACACCCGGCAAAATCCGCGTCCGAAAAAACCATGAAGCGCTAAAGAAGAGGACGCGGAGTACCAAAGGCCGAAGTCGGGAGTGTGACGCAAGTACCTGAAAATTCTCTTCACCGCTTGCCGATGCGAAGTCCCCGGAGACGCTTGAAAACGAGCGCACAGACACACCGAGAACTGTATGTCCGGCCTCGTCGCCGTCAAGTAGAGGAGTGACCCGATCATGCTCCGGTACTCCTTCGGTCCACGTGTTCACCTTCCTCATCCGCATCAAGAGCCGTAGTCGTACTCATCGGCGTCGTCATAGCCTTGGAGTCCTCCATCTTGAACTTCCTCACAATGTCCTTGGTGTACTTAGCTCCGGTGCACGAATGTTCCTTCCTTTGATTGCTTGATTTGTAGCCCGAGGAAGAACCGCAACTCACCCATCATGCTCATCTCAAACTCCCCGCTCATATCATCCGCAAACCTCGCAACAAGAGAGTTAGACGAGCCACCAAAGACAATATCATCCACGTATACCCGCACAATCGGGATATCTCTCGCCCGCCTCGGCAAAAACAAGGTCCGATCGACCTTCCCCATCTCAAAACCTCTCTCAAACAAGAACCCCCTCAACCTCGCCATACCAAGCTCTAGGCGCCCGCTTCAACCCATACGCCGCCTTCCTCAACTTGTACACCCGTGGGGGTACTTCTCACTCTCAAACCCCGAGGCTGCCTCACATACACTTCTTCCTCCAACACACCATTCGGAAAGCACTCTTCACATCCATTTGGTGCAACTTGAACCCTTTAGCCACGAAAAGGCTAGAAGGATCCTAATCGCCTCCAAACGGGCTACGGGAGCAAAGGTCTCCTCGTAGTCGATCCCCTCCTTCCGATCGAACCCCCGGGCAACAAGTCTCGACTTGTTCCTCACAACCTCACCCTTCTCTCCCTCTTTGTTTTTCCACACCCACTTTGTACCAAAATCGGCTTACACCCCGGGGGAGGGGTCAACCAACTCCCACACCTCGATTCCTCTCAAAGTTCTCCAACTCCTCATGCATCGAGTTAACCCAATTGTGATCGATAGTGCGTGTCCAATGTCTTTGGGCTCGAAAGAAGCAACAAATGCAGCATGAGCAAAATGGGAATTGTTTCGAACCCTCGACCGTGTAGTGCATTCATTCATGTCGCCGATGATCCTCGAAGCTGGGTGATCCACTTGAACTCGCCGAGAAGTTCTCGCCTCGAAGCTACCTCCCCCTCAACATCGCCTTCTCCTCGTTCTTGGTTTGTCGTCGTAGGTGTAGCAGAGGGTCCATCCATCATCGTAGTCGAAGTAGTGGGTACATGTCCAGCCGGGGGCACCGCACCGCCATCTTCATCATCACCATGTTCATGCTCCTCCTCCCCGAAAGATCTCCTCGCCAAGCTCATCATCACCGCACACTCAAAGACAAGCCGACTACGTGGCTCCGTCTCGTCGAAGGTTACCTCGCAAGTCTCCACGATTTGGTTAGTTTCAAGATTGAGCACGCGATATGCTCTAGAATGAGATGCATAACCAAGGAAAATGCCATCACCGTACCTAGCCTCAAACTTATCCAACTTCCCCCCCTTCTTCGAATAAAACACTTGCAACCAAAGACATGGAAGTGACTCACTTTGGGTGTGCGACCATGCATCAACTCATAGCATGTCTTCTTCTTGTGCACTCTGAGGTATATTCTGTTCGACACATAGCATGCGGTATTCACCGCCTCGCCCCAATACCTCCTCGGAGTCTTATGCTCATCAAGCATCGTCCGAGCCATCTCGCACAAGGTCCTCGTTCTTCCTTTCCACAACACCATTCCGGGGAGGCGTATACGGACTCGAAAACCGGTGCTCAAGACCCAAGTCATGACAAAAGGTTTCAAAACGAGAGTTCCCGAATTCCGAGCCATTATCACCGCGGATAGCTCGTATGGCATCTCCGTGCCTCTCGTTCCTCAACCTCAAGACTAGATCTCGAACAAAACCAAAGGTCTCCCCCTTATCCTCGAGAAAGAACACCCGCGCATATCGAGAATAGTCGTCCACCACAACAAGGACATACCACTTCCTACCCGCGGATCGCACACGAGCCGGGCCAACAAGGTCCATATGGAGCAGCTCGCATGGACGCTCGCTCATCACATCGGTGAGAGGCGGGTGAGAAGAGGCCACCATCTTAGCATGCCTACACGGAGCACAAACCAACTCTTTCTCAAGCCTCAAACGTGGCAATCCTCGGACCAAATTGAGTTTACTCAAGCGAGACAAAAGGTCAAAGCTCAAGTGACCGAACTTCCTATGCCACCTCCACAACTCACTCGAAGAACCAGCCAAGAAACAACGCTCAACACCCGAAGACTGAGAAAAATCAGCACGAAACACCTGACCCTCGGGAACGACCATACAAACAAGGTCCCCTCGAGAGTCCACAATCCGAGAACCACCTGGCCGAAACAACACCTCAAAGCCCTCATCCAACAACCGAGACACGAAAAGCAAATTGTACCCCGGCGATTGAACAAGAGCAACACGCCTCGCAGTGATCTTGTCACTCACTTTTATCTCACCTTCGAAAGCACACGCCCACGCCCATTGTCCCCAAAGGTGATGTACCTCTTCGTCACCACCGGACGAGACTTGAGAACCACCCCCCGTCTCCGATCATATGTCTCGAGCAACCGGAGTCAATCAACCAAATGTTCTTCAAGTCTCCCACCCGAAATTCAAAAACAAGCACGTGAGCGAACAAACGACTCAAAGACCGGGGTTAGTACCAAAGGAGGAAAACCGAAGTGCCGAGCCATTTGCTCGAAAGTGGGGTTAGCACACATCAAGCCATCTTTCCTACCATAGCTACCCCCACGAACACCACCTCGGTAACCACTCCGAGGAAACCACCCCTCACTGCCTGGAGGAGGACCAAAACCACGGAAGACAACCCGTGGAGCGTCCCTCCTCTCCTTCTCAAAGCTACGACTCCTCCCATCCCCGTAGTGACCTCGAGGGGGAGAATGCCTAGCAAACTGACCACCTGCTCGTCTCTCCGCACCAACCACCAAGCAACTCCACCTCCGGACCCGAAACCTCTCGACTCACCACCTCGAAAACCACTCCGCCCCGCACTCGGGGGGGGCGGCTAAACCGCCTAGCCGTGCCGGCCTAACCGCCCCCTCGCGCCGGGGCCGGCCCGACCGCCTAGCCGGGCCGGTCCGACCGCCCCCTCCCGCAACGCTCCTCGGCCGCGGGAACTCGCATCTCCCCATGCCGAACACTTCTCACCACAGCCTTACCCCTGGGTAGTGGCATACGAGGCTTAGGTACACCATGGGAAGGGTTGTACCTATCCTTGTTCGCCCACTCCTTTGCCATCCTCTCTTCCCGCTTCCTCTTGAAGCAAAACTCATCCTTGTGACCCTCCTTCCCACAATAGCCACAACGGAACCTCACAAGCTTAGGTTTTGGCTTGGATTGGGGCCGCTCGCTTGGTTTCTCTCCACTCAACTCCTCCACCGATTTCTCCTCACTTGCCTTCTCTCTCACTTTCCCAAAGAACACTTTCCCCGAAGTGCTCACAAACTTGATGGGCTTTTGGAGATCATTTGTGGGTGTAGGAAATATAGGTGGAGCTGGGGTTGTGTCTAGTCGGTTCCTAAGATGGTTGGGTTTTGGAGGGAAATCATTTTTGTGGTGGGTTTTTGGTGGCTCCAGGATATTCTCTCCACTTCCTTCACCAACCTTGTTTGCCCCAAGCCCCTCACCATCTTGCCTCTTAAAGGCCTCGATCATCATCCTCAACTGAGGCTCATGACCGACAACCAACCCATCAACTTCCTCAAGTCATCATTCTCATCCCGCAAGCGATCAACATAATGTGCAAGCTCCAAATTTTTCAATGCATGCATTTCACAAGTAGAGCAGGATGTAGGCATGGGTTCCTTCAATTTAGCCTCGAGCGAACTAGTGTAAGCATGCAACTCATCAATCTTAGCATGCAAAACGGGGCAAGAAGTGCAAGCACCTAGCAAAGCAGTCTAGACTTAAGCTCAACCACTTCAACCATAAGCACATCTAGTTCCTCACACTTGGAGGCATGCTTCTCCTTAAACAAAGCAAGATCAGCAAGGAATATGGAGCAATCAAGACAATCATTTTCATCGGCAACAACGGGCTAGCCTTAAGCGAATCAATCTCAAGCTTGCTATCAAGCACCCGTGTCTCTAGCTCACCCACTCTAGTCCTAGCATCCTCGAGTGAAGCTCTAAGCTCTTTCCTCATTTTCTTGGCCTCTCTAAGCATGTCATCACGGTTATCAAGCAAAGAGCCAAGCCTCTCATTCTCCCGGCGCAAGAAGGGAAGTTCATCACGCACCTCGTCGTCGGACTCGCAGTCCGAGTCGCTCCGTGTGCTCTTCTTGCTGCCGGAGCTCGCCGCCATGGTGCGTGCCGTCTCTCGCGGCGCCACCCCCGCTCGTGTTCTTGGACGACCTCTTGTTCTTGCGGCGATCTCCCTCGTCTTCGCCGCCGCCGAGCTCGAGGTGGAGTACGCGGAACCGGAGTCGACGTCGCTCGCTCCAACCATCGCTCGGGCCTTGCCTCGGCCCTCCTTCTTCCTCGATCGTCGCTCGTCCTTGTACTTGTTCTTGTGCTTGCTCTTGTGGTCGCGCCTCGAACGGTACTTGTCATCGTTCTTCCTCGGCTTGTGCTTGTAGTCGTCCTTGTTCTCGGCCTTCTCCGGGCGGCCGGCGACGAAGTGTCCCGCTTGCCGCATCGGGAAGCAAGTCCTCGTGTTCCTCCTCATGTTCACATGGTTCTCGTGCGGCCTCTCGAACCGCCCTCGTCACCGCCGCCGGCTCGTCCTCTCCAAGGTCATCAAACTCCTCATCCGGCATGGACATCAAAGAGGAAAACGAGAACATCCCGGTGGATGGGTTAGAGTTAGTCTTTCCTTTGGAACCACCAACGATGGCAAGACTATGGGAGTCGGCCGGTCCCTCGAGCTTGGCGGTCATGCCCCTATCCACCTCGGCCGACTTGAGCTTCGAGAACGACTCGTTCACCGTCGCAGTGTCGTACCTCTCCGACTCGACTATGGCCTCGAACTTCCCGCCCCATATCGTACGATCCAAAGAGTGTAAGAGCTTGACCGCTCTATCATGATCATCGTACGGGAGCACGTCCACATTGGCCCTCATGTTGTTCACAACCACCGTGAACCTCTCGGAACAAGGCATCGATGGACTCACCGGGGAGATGAGTGAAGTTCTCGTACTCTCTCCGTAGGTCGCATACAACCGTGCCCGAACCCCGGGCGTTCCCAACATGAGCCTCCTTCAACACCGCCCAAATCCTACAAGCCAAGTGCTCGGTGTGCACCCGATCGAACTCGGCCGACACAAAGCACGAAACAAGTAGTCGACCGCCTTATTGTTGGCGTCGAATCCGTCCCTCGACCCCGGAGCAAGGAAATCCATCGGCCGGACATAGCCCTGTGTCCACCGTGACATCCCAAAGCAACCGACCCTTTCCGCGGAGGAACGCACCCATCCGCTTGCTCCACATCCGGTAGTTCTTGCCATCGAAGTGTGGAGGACCCGAACCCCGTTCCCGGTACGCCATCCTTGGATCTTAGACCGGTTAGAGTCAACAAAGACCCGAACCGGCTCGATACCACTTGAAGGACCGATAAGGCGACCGCAGAGGGGGGGGAGTGAATGGGAGCCGATAAAAATTCTTCTTGAGGGAGATTAAAACTCCGACAAGACGAACTTGCTCGGTCGAACCCCCCGAAATCACACGCTCCGCACTTCTACCTCCCGTTTGCCAAAACCACGTAGCCACCGGAGTGCTACCGGTCCTAGGAACAAACACTACCAAGAACCACAACACACACGCAAGACCGACGCCGGAAACTACTCGAAAGCCGGCTAACCGGAGGGGGCGGCTAGACCGGCGTATAGGGGCGGTTAGACCGCCTCCACCCGGCAACCAAGAAATCCTCCAAAACGCCTCTTCCGAGCACCAAAACATACCACGGTTTCACCAACAGAGATCTCTCGGTCAAGGCCATGCTAGCTACCGGAAAATCTTGGCGAAAACCAAAACTTTACCCAAGGGCCTAGGGGCGGTTAGACCGGCTACCGGGGCGGTCTAACCTCCCGTACCCAGAATGAACTCCAACCAAGAACACCTAGCAACCGCGCGAGAACGGCTCCAAATTTCACCCGGACACTCCTCCGATCAAGGCGAACAAACTCACGAGAGGAAAATCCGGCGAAACAAAACTTTGACCCGGAAACACCCCCGGCGGTTAGACCGCCCCCGTAGGCGGTTAGACCGCCCCTTCCCGAACACGAACCCGCGGGTCAAACCTCAACTTCCTCGCGCCCGATCTCCCGAATCACTCCACGGATTGCAGCCAAACTTCGGGGATAGGCGGGTTACCTCCCGGGCAACCTCTACCTCAAAGGAATCGACCCGAAACGCTCACAATCAAGAGGAATCGAAGAAATCGCTTCTCTAGGTCAAGAACTCGCCCAACTCGAAAAACCACCAAATCGAGTCCGATTCAAAGGGGATTTGGGGGCAAAGTCACCACCAAAGAGGCACAAGAACCTCATACGTGACACCCACCAAAAACCCCAAGAAATCGTCCTCAAAACACCGCCAAAAAGAGCTCCGAAAATCAACACAAAAGAGACGGGAAAACCACCATGAAGAACCACGCCGAACCTTCTATACATGCCATGAATGGTTCGTACAAGGTCTAGTTTGCCACCCAAACATCCATCCCTCTCTCTAGATCTCACATGAAGCTCTCAAACTAGCCTTCTAAAAACCTAGGGAAAAAAGAGAACGAAAATGGAAAAACCAAATGAGCTAGGGTTCCAAGAGTTGGCTGCCAACCTCTCACCTCTTGGGTTATATAGGCGGCAACCGAATGTCTAAAATGCCCCTCTCTACTAACTAGGGATACAAGCCCCTCAAGGGCGAATTTGGAATTCTTGATGTCTTCACCATCGGACGGATGCCCGGCGACCGCACCCTGCGTAGCCTCGACGCACGCCTTGCGATCCCGATGCGTGTCCTCCGCTTCGAAGCTTCTCGCCGCCGGCGGCCGGGCGGTCGGACCGCCCCCCCCCGGCGGTTAGACCGGCCCCCGGGAACCGACCGACCCCGGGCGGTCCGACCGCCCTCCCGGGCGGTTGAACCGGCCTGGGTGGCCGCACCTCCTCGTCGAGTCTTCGGCCTCGGTTTTGTGGCTCAACCGAGTAACCCGGTGGTTTTCTCGGTGAACCACCGCAAACCCCGCGAACTCGGTGTAGCCTCCGCCAATCTCCACTCATGACTCGGCTCCCACGTAGTCCCGGCTCGACCTTGGTTTTGAGGCTCTACCAAGAAACCGTCCACGACTTCATCTTGCTGTTCATGCCACCATGCGGCCCGCACTTGACCCCCGCCGGCCACCGGGTCCCTCGAACGAAGCCTACTTGTCTTCTCCACACCCCGGAGGCCTCACCGCAACGACCTTTCGCGCTTGTTCATCACCCGCACCAACACGAGTCAAGCCGCAACCTCGCACCTCGCAATACTTAGCCAAGGATCGGTCCACACAACGTTGTCAATCACTCATCACACAAGGAAGCGACCATCCACCGGTCCCTCGAACCACACATGGTCCTCAATCCGTAAAGAAACTCGAACGGTCGAAGGACCGGCTTATGAAATCTAAAAGCACAGGGGCCTAACTACAAAAACACCAGAGCGGCTCGGGTTTGACTGACGCTGGACTTGGTTGACCCGAGTCAAAACAGATCTAATCCATCAGATCTAGATCCGACAGGCACGGACGCGCACAAGCGGCTGACGGCGGCCAACAGACGACGGCGAGTAGGATGCGGGGGCTCAAGGTGGCAGACACGAAGTTGAGCTGGAGTGCTCGGATTAATTCGTGGGCTGCACCGAGATGAAGCACGTGAGACAACGAAACCAACAGAGGCAAGAACGCGTGCTTACGGGTGGCGAGGATGACGGACGACTCGAGAAGGCGGACGGTGGCGATGGCAAAACTCCGGTGAGGTTGTTCACGAGCTGGAGAAGACGGCGACACGAACACACAGCACCGGCGACTTCCTCTCGTCCAGGCGGTGATCCAGAGTAGCTTCTCGACGACGGAGAGGCTCCTGAGGCTCGGGTCGACAGCGGCGACGCTCGGCTAGGGTTAGGGTTTGGCGACGCGGTTGCTCGGGCTGGCTAGGGCTCTCGAGTTGGGTTCCAGGGTGGCGGCGGCGACTTAAAAAGGGCCGAGGTGGCTCCTTGGCATGTGAGCCAAGCCGATGCGGAGGCGTAGGCGAGGCAGACTCGGCTGTGCAGTGGAGTCCGGATCAGGGACGACTCAAGGTAGGAGATAACAGGTGGTCCTCGCCTGTCAGCGACAGCGGCGACGGTGCGCACTTGCGGGCTGCGAGCAGGGCCAGCGGCTAGCGGGTGGCTGGGCCGGAGAAGGGAGTTGGGCTGCGGCCTACGGACGACGCACACGTGGCCTGCACTGCGAAGATGGACCGGGCCGAGCGGGTACCGAGCGGCTGCAGGGGAAAAGAAGGAGGGGCACCGCCGGACTTTGGCTGCTGGGCTCAAAACAAAATGGGCCAGAAAGGGTAGAAGGAAGGAGATAAAGGGATAAAGGGTTTTCTAATTTTTAAAAGCAACAAACAAATGAATTCAAATGCAAATTTGAATTCAAGCACTTCAAAACAATGCATCAGCATGTATGCAACATTAAAGTTCTATGATTAATTTGTTCTATTTTAGAAAATGTTAAAATGCCTAAAAGAAATCAAGGAAACCTTATTGTCCTTAAGAGCAAAGTAAAGGTTGCTAATAAATTTTAGTAAAATCCAAATTTCTGAAAATTAGGGTGTTACAAGTCTACCCCTTAACAGGAATCTCTCCCCGAGATTCGGAAATAGAAATAGAAAGATTGAGAAACTTTGCCTCTAACATCCAACTTTAACCTGGTGGCATACCTGGCATCTCCTCAGGAAGAACATTAGGATACTCGCACACCACTCTTATGTACTCTAGCTGATTCAGTGTATTAGTCGTTGATGGTGGATCTGTTATAACCTCAATCCTTTCCCCAGCTGGTCTAGTGAGAAGGATTGACCTCTTAGCACACTGAATCACTGCATCACACACAGTCAACCATCCCATCCCAAGTATCACATCGATTCCTTTTGACTCTAGTATTATAAGATTAGCCCGGTGTTGACGGTTAATAGTTGTATCAAATTTCGTTTAGACTCGCAAGCGTACAAGTCTCTCGTCGTAGTCAAGGGACCCTTCTTCCCTCGAGTGGTGAACCCAAGGCATCAAATCCGTGGAACAAATGTGTGACGCAAAAGTTGATCTAGTAAAGCCAAGTAACTCCAATCTTCGGTAAAAGAAACCCTAATGCATCTAGATGAAAGACACAAAACTAATCTAATATACTAAAGACCGGAGATAACAAAGTAAGATTGGGTAGATAAACCGATCTAGAGAGATCGAGGTAAGCCTTTTGTTGAAGTTCCAAGCAAGAGAAGAACTAGCAAATCGAATCTTATAAGAAGCCTCTTTAAATCGTGGTTTCCCGTCCAAATCCGAAAACATTCGCATTTCGGAACCCCCGTCCTGTCACAACGTATCCCTACTCATGAGGGGAGTCTAGGGCGAGTCAAAAGACAAGTCGAGATTATTTTGGAATATCCGGCGTGTACCTCTAGCCACCGCGGCTACAAGAACACCCTATGTAATCTATCTCAAGAATAGAATTGGAATAAGCAAAGCCGATCGAAAAACGAAATCTTTGAGGAAACACTTGATCGCTAGGAAAAGATTCAACTTGATAATTCAACTATGACAATGATACATACACAAGATCACCATCGGGATCCTTCCTTGATCTTGCTTCTAGCTCCGGGAACTCCGACGTGGTCTTCCTTGCAAGGTTCCCACGTCGGCTAGGGAAACCCTAGTCAACTAGCTCGACCCTCTCCTCTCCGAGATGGTGTCCCTCTCTTCTCTGCTCCTCGGCGGCCGATGACGAATTGTATGATGCGTGGCTCTCGGTCAGGGGGGTATAAATAGCCCGAATGGCGGCTAGGGCAAAGGAGGGGACGAACGGGCCCCGGGACCGGGCCGGGCCGACCGGCTCGGGCCGGCCGACTCGGGCCCATCCGGCCCGGCCCCGAGACCTCCTTTGCTCTATGTCGGTTCCCTTGCTTCCTGGATGTTTCCCCATTCTGCATGTAGGTCCATGTCGTCAGCTTCTCTCTGAATTGGGCATAACTCCTTGTCTTGCAAGATTCAGCACTTTTCAGGTTAGGTCCTCTGAGTTTGTCGTCTTCTCGGATCAAGTCCATGAGTTCTTGGAGTTAAGTTCGCTTCATTGCATGACTTGTACGGGGCTTCAAGGTCTTGTCATAAGGTACTTGATGAACTTATCCCTAAAGTCTTGCATTCAATGCTAAAATCCTGCATAAACACTAAACTCCAAAACCGACATGCACACGTGAACTTGTTATACCACGGGGGTTAGTACGAATGGATAAGGTATAAAAATTATGCGAACACCGAAGGTAAACTCATGGCTAGGTTGACAGATTTTCACCGTCAACATCTCCCCCATGCTTAAACATTGCTCGTCCTCGAGTAAGCCTTCGATGGATATCATCGTTGCCCATCAATGCTTAATCCTTGCACTTTATCATACATGAGAAAACATAATGCTCTCAAAATTTTAATTCATTAAAGTTCCATAATGTACTAGCCTTCATCTCTACGGAGGGTAGATTCTTAGTTAAGCTTATCCCACAAGTATTAACATGCTCACAAAGTTTAAATAGATCTCAGAATTTTTGAAATAAAGAACGAGATAAAGAAAAGCTAAACCAAGTTCACAAATTTAAATCATCTTGTATATTGCTCATGAACTCTCAACTCGCTTGTCTCTCAAGCCTATATATTCTACTCCTTTCCCTCTCATAACATATACGTGTGGTAGGCTTTATATGGAGCTTTTTGGGAAAGTTTAGTCCCAACAAGATTTTATAAATGAGGTGTTGTGTCACACCCGATTTTAAAAGGAAACCGAATGCATCTCACGTGTGCGCCAGGATCATTTTACACACACATGATAGACAAAATGAGAGTAATACCATTGCAGTAATAAAACGTTCAAGAGTTTAAACCAGTATGATAACCATTATTACATCCAAAGGGGTGAACTCGAAGGTCCGAACACGACGATAACTAATCGACGATCAACTCCATCGTTGACTTCCACAGGCATGATGACTGGGGGAATCTGCATGCCCTAGAACTCCTCGTAGTCACTCCAGTACTCGTCCTCGCCTCCGACGTTCTCCTTTGAACAGCGGTAAGCAAGGGTGAGCACACTTATGGTTGGTGCTCAGCAAGTGGGGGAAACAATGCAAGGCTATCAAGGATAGGCTATGGTTCACAACGGTAAGCATTTTATAAGTTGGCCAAGTTTTATTAGCAAGCACCTAATTACTAGGTATAAGTGTATACCAACCCACTTAACCTTAGAAGAAACCTCAAACCAAACCACAAACCCATGATTTGCATTAATCTTTAAGTTTATTAATCATGTGAGGGTCCAAGCCGCTCATGACCGTGAGCACGGCTGATCGATCAGTTTTACACTCTGCAGAGGTTGTACACTTTACCCACACTTCGTGTTCCCCATCTTGCCCGGTTAGCTAGACCCTTAAACACTTCCAAGGTGAGTGGCTAGGGGTCCACTACGAAGCCTTTACAAAGGAAAGAAGAGAAACCAACGACCCCGCAACGATTCTACGAAGCGAAGCGGACCATAACCCTCCCTAATGGTCAACACCTTAGCCAAGGCTGCTACCCCAAAAGGACCGGGCTATACCCCTTCAACTCTGGCCCCCTGTGCCCCTCTCGGAAAAGAGCTATCAGCTAACCCACTCTCCTAATTAATCGGCTAAGCCAGAGCCATGTGGACTGTGGTTGTACTGTTATCTTGGGTGGTTCTCCATGTTCCAATTATGAATCAATTTATCTTGTTTTAAGCACAAACACATTATATAAGCAAAACTGAGATGTATAACATAAACAAAGCATAACCAAACTCATGTAGAGCAACTAAGCATTTATCTACCCCAAGCATTTGTTTAAACAGGGTTGATCAAGGTAAAGTGGTAAAGCATCTAGTCAAGTCCTTAGCTAGGTGTTTGCCCATCAGGTTTATGCATAACAACAGGAATAGTAAACATTGTTTAGCATGCAGTGTCATAGGTTCAAAAGATTATGTAGAGGGGGAAAGCCACTTGCCTTCCTCTACGTGCTGAGTGAAATCTTCCTCGAAGGCAGGCTCTTCCTGATCACCTCCGACAGGGAGCTCAGACGAAATAGGCACGATATCTACGAGTCAAACATGAACAACAAACAATAAACAAAACAGTACACCAAACAGTAACAAAACTGATAAATTTACTGCTTAAAAGATTCTACTCGTCGAGACGATCATTTCAGTATATAGAATGCTAAAAACGGAGTTAAAATGAGAAATATATGATTAAAACAAGCACGGGGGCCTATCTCGCAAGAAAACTAAGTTTACGGTCCTGTTTATAAATAAAATCAGGGGCTAAAACATAATTACAAAATAAAACAGAGGGGTCTAAGTGCAAAAAGGAGTGAAAAGGACCTTTAACACTATTAACCAGGGTAAACAGGGGCTAGATCGTAAAAACCAGGACCTAACCGTGAAGATTCTTAAAGGTGGAAGGACCGGCTTGCTAAAGTTTAAAAACTCAGGGGCTCTTAAACGAAATGGCCAACCCAGCGCCGTGGATCTCAGATCCAACGGCTGACGACGCGTGCGCGCGCCGTGGACCCAGCCGTGGGCGCGGTCCACAAGCCCACGGTGGACCGGTCTTTAAACGCGAAGGGGTACGCGATCCTGGCCATCCGCGCGAGATCGAACGGCCCAGGGACGCATGCTAGCGATGGGCGGCGGCGACGTCGCTGGAGAGCGGCGGCGCGCGGTGGGAGCTCGCCAGTGTTGGCCCTGGACGGCGCTCCCGGCCATCATTTCGACCACGGGTTAGGGCATCTTGCTGTGCGGGCGCTTGCGCACGTGACCATGGGGTCAGGGGGAACGATCGGGCCTCACCGGCGACCGGCACCGTAAGGGGGCGGTGCGGCTACTCGGCGAGCCTGGGGAGTCGATGCCGTGCGCGATACAAGGGGGAATTGGGCGGGGGATAATGCTTACCGCGCACAGATGATGACGGCGGGCTAACGGGCGGAGAAGAGGCGGCAGCAGAGGGGCTTGACGACGGCGGCGGCTCGGGCGGCGCTCCGGTGAGCTCGGGGCGCGGCTGCCACGGGCGTCGGGGACGAAGATCCGCGACGACGCATGAGCTTGTCAAGCTCCCGGCGATCCCGTAAACCAAAGAAAACGAGCGGGGGGTCCGGTCCTTCACCGGCGGCGACGAATCGACGGCGGCGGCGGAAACCCGGCGGCGGCGGCGCGGGAAATTGGTGCTCATGCGTGTGCGTTAGCGCGTTGCGCGAGGCAAAGGGAGGCGCGAGGGGTTCGTGCACGAGCTTAAATAGGAGCAAAGGAAGTAAGGTGAGGCGGGTAGTGGTCGGGACGGCCGGCGGCTTGCCATTGATGGCCGCGGCCATAACGGCTCGGTGCAAAGGAAGGGAAACGGCCCCCAATTGATCGAGGGTGTTTAATTGCCTTAATTGGCAAGCCCAGCGGGGAGGGAAAGGAAGGGGGAGAGGCGGGGTGCGGCGGGAATCACGGCGCGCGCGGGCTCGGGTGAGCGACGGGAGGAAGAAGAAAGGAAAGGGGGAGAGGGGAGGGCCGACGGGTGGGGCCCGTGGGCGTCAGTGTCTCGGTGAAAAAGAAAAAGGGGAGGGGAAGAGGTGGGCCGGCGCGGGGAGCTGGATGGGCCGCTTGGGCCATCTGGGCTGAAAGGAAGCCAGCGCTGGTTTCTTTTTTTTCTTTTTCTTTTTCAAACTTCATTTTCAAACCAATATTCAATTCAAATTCAAAACAAACCTTTCAAACTTTTTCTCAAGAATTTCATAAACTTTTTAGAAACCACGCAAGCAACCAAAAACCATGCAAGCCAACTGATGATGCACAAACACTTGTTGTCTCTAAGTTTATTAAATTATATTTAATATTTTAGAGCTCCATTTAAATATCAATTTAAATTCTTTAAATCCTTATGACTAGTTTATGTTGCTAAGTGATTTTAGTGATGGAATTTTAGGGTGTCACAAATCCTACCCCCTTAAAGAGAATCTCGTCCCGAGATTCGAAGACTTAGAGAACAAATGAGGAAAGTCTTCCTTGAGTTCATCCTCTCTTTCCCAAGTTGCCTCTTCCTCAGTATGATGACTCCACTGCACTTTACACATTCTAATGATCTTACTCCTGGTAACTCTTTCTGATACATCCAAGATCTTAACAGGGTATTCTTTGTATGTCAAGTCATTCTCCATTTGTATATCCTCTAACTGTACCGGTTCTATCCTAACCTCACTTGTACATTTCTTCAGTTGTGATACATGAAACACATCATGAACTCCCGATAACTGTGCTGGCAACTCTAACTAGTATGCTACTTCTCCTTTCCGTTCCAAGATTTTGAATGGTCCGATAAATCGAGGTGATAACTTCCTCTCGACATTAAACCTTCGTAATCCCCCGAATAGGTGACACTCGAGGTATGCATAATCACCGACTTCCAAAATCATCTCTCTTCGCCGAGGATCAAGCATAACTCTTCGTCTTGACCGTGTCGCTTTAAGATTATCCCTTACGAATTCAACTTGCTTTTCTGCTTCTCGTATGCTGTCTGGTCCAAAGAGTTGTCTTTCACCAGTCTGGTTCCAAAACAACGGTGTTCTACACTTCCTTCCATACAAAGCTTCAAAATGTGCCATTTTGATGCTGGACTGATAGCTGTTGTTATAGGCAAACTCTGCATAAGGCAAACTCTTATCCCAACCGCCATCGTTCTTCAATGCACAAGCTCTCAACATATCCTCGAGTATCTGATTTGTTCTCTCCGTCTGCCCATCTGTCTAAGGATGGTATGCTGAGCTGAAGTTTAACTTTGTATCCATCGATTCATGCAACTTCTGCCAAAACCGTGAAGTGAACTGCGTGCCTCGATCTGACACTATCTTCTTCGGTACCCCGTGCAAACACACTATCCTTGAATGATACAACTCAGCTAGCTTCACTCCTGTATAGGTCGCATTTACTGGAATAAAGTGCGCTACCTTTGTTAATCTATCCACAATAACCCACATAGAGTCATACCCATCACGAGTACGAGGTAATCCCACTATGAAATCCATACCGATTTCCTCCCATTTCCACTCAGGTACCTTCGTAGGTCAAGCAATCCCCGTTGGTCTTTGATACTCAGCATTCACTCTTTGACACACATCACACAAAGCTACATGAGCTGCTACATCTTTCTTCATCCCATACCACCAGTATCTCTGCTTCAAGTCCTGATACATCTTGGTGCTTCCAGGGTGTATAGAGTAAGCTGAATCATGTGCTTCCTTCAAAATAGCTTCTCTCAACTCCTTGATCTCAGGTACACAGATTCTATTCTTAAACCACACTGTTCCTTGCTCATCTTCTCTGAATTCCGGAACTTTGCCTAACTTAATCAACCTCCTGTATTTTGCAATCTTGTCATCAGTCAATTGTCCTTTCCTGATATCCTGCTCAAGTGTTGATTCAATTTCCAATGTCAAAGTCTCACTCGAAGCAACCATTCCTAAGTTAAGTTGTGCCATCTCCCAACATAGCTCCTGGGGTAACAGGTGTCCTATCAGCATGCTAGTCTGTCCCTTCCGACTCAAGGCATCTCGCCACAACATTTGCCTTTCTCGTATGGTACTGGATATCCAAATCATAATCTTTGATTAACTCCAACCACCTTCTTTGCCTCAAATTCAAATCCTTCGAGTAAAGATATACTTCGAGACTCTTATGGTCAGTAAAGATCTTGCACTTGTTCGCAATCATGTAATGTCTCCAAACCTTCAATGCGTGAACAACCGCAGCTAACTCAAGATCATGAGTAGGGTAGTTCTGCTCATGTTTCCTCAACTGTCTTGAAGCATAAGCTACTACCTTTCCTTCTTGCATCAACACACATCCCAAACCTTGCCGAGAGGCATCACAATATACATCGAACCCTTTGTGTATGTCTGGCATGATCAACACAGGTGCTGTGGTCAGCCTCTTCTTCAACTCCTCAAAACTAGCCTGACACTTCTCATCCCATTTGAATTCTCTTCCTTTCTCGAGTAGAGTGGTAAGTGGCTTAACTATCTTAGAAAACCCTTCAATGAATCTTCGATAGTATCCTGCAAGACCAAGGAAACTTCTGATCTCTGGCACATTCTTAGGCGGATTCCAGTTCAATACATCTCGAACCTTGCTTGGACCAACTGCAATTCCCCCATCTGTGATGATGTGTCTGAGAAAAGAGACCTCCTTCAACCAGAAAGCACACTTTCTGAACTTGGCATACAGCTGATGTTCCCGTAGCTTCTGTAACACAAGCCTCAGATGTTCTTCATGTTCTTCTTCATTCCGAGAGAATACCAATATGTCATCAATGAATACCACCACGAACTTATCCAGATACTCCATGAATACCTTGTTCATCAAATACATAAAGTATGCTGGTGCATTGGTCAGGCCAAAGGACATCACAGTGAACTCATACAACCCGTATCTAGATGTGAATGTTGTCTTTGGTATGTCCTCCACTCGGATTTTTAACTCGGTGATAACTCGATCTAAGATCTATCTTAGAGAAGGCCTTAGCTCCTCTCATCTGATCAAACAAATCCTCAATCCGAGGTAGTGGGTATTTATTCTTGATAGTAACCTCATTAAGTGATCGATAGTCTATACACAACCTCCTAGATCCATCCTTTTTATCAACGAAGAGTGTGGGGGCTCCCCATGGTGATGAACTAGGACGGATAAACCCTTTACTAAGTAGTTCTTCGATTTGTTTCTTTAATTCAGCTAGATCTTTAACATCCATTCTATATGGTCTTTTAGATATGGGAGCAAGATTCCGTGTATAAGTTCAATACTAAATTCAATGTCACGATCAGGTGGCATACCTGGCAAATCCTCTAGAAACACATCAGGGAATTCATTCACTATCCTTATATCCTCCAAGGCTTTGCCTTCAACAGAGTTCACAACCCCTTTGTTGGATGAGGGTGCACTCACATATTCTACTCTCTCCCCTTGAGGACCTAAGTTAACAAAGACCGACCTCTTCCGACACTGAATAACTCCATCACAACTTCTTAACCAATCCATACCAAGAATGACATCTATTCCCCATGATTTTAGAACTACCAGATTAGCAAGAAAGTCTACCCCCATTATATTAATCTTTACTTGTGGGCATATATAACCAGTTTTCATTTCTCCCTCAGGAGTGCTAACTATCAGTGGGTTCTTCATTGTGCTCATAGATAAGTTATATTTTGCCACAAATTGATCAGTTATGAATGAATGTGATGCTCCCGAATCAAATAATACGGTAGCGTGTACAGAGTTGACGAAAAACGTACCCAATACCACGCCGGCGTCATTCGAGCTTGCTCCACCGATACATGATTAACTCGGCCACGCACATGACTCGCCGGCCTCTCTTGCCGGGTGTCCGTGGAGTACGAGCTCGCGAAGATGGCCGCCCGATCCCGTTTCCATTGTCTCTCTCGCGAGTCCGCATCACCCTCTTGGGACAATTGTTAGCATAATGCCCCAGCTCTCCACACTTGAAGCATCCACCGAGCCGAACAGGATTGGTGTTTCGACGGTGCCCCGCAGTTATTGCTAGGACGACTCGGTCGAGGGGTAGGAGCTCGGGTGTCCGAGGATTGAAGCGCCGTGGCCGAAACGAGCGCCGCAACTCGCATGTTCGGTGGGTACCTCCCACCTTGACCACCGAGGACGATATGGAGTCGAGGCTCCGCCGAGAACCGTAACGGGGACGGGTGTTACTGCTAGACTGCCCATGAGACTGAAACTTGCGTTTCTGTTCACCCATCTCCTTTCTCTTGCTTTCCAGCCCAATAGCTTTGTTCACCAGCGTCTGAAAGTCTGGGAAGATGTGACTCTGCAGTTGATAGTTCAAAGGACCAATCAAGCCATCCAGGAACCTTTCCTGCCTCTTTGGATCAGTGTTGACTTCATCAGGTGCATAGCGTGACAAGTGAGTGAACTTGTCCAGATACTCAGTCACTGACATATTGCCTTGCCTTAGTGACAAGAACTCCCTCTGCTTGAGCTTGATAACCCCTGAAGGAATGTGGTAAGTACGGAAGTTGTCACGGAACTCTTGCCAAGTGATGTTATGCCTGTTGGGATGAGCGCTGAGTTCGCATCCCACCAATCCGCGGCCCGCCCCACAAGTCTTCCAAGCAGCATACAGGACCATCTCTCCGTCGCGTGCATTGCACGATCTCCAGCTTCTTAGTGATAGTTTTCGCCGCCGTCGGCATCCAGTGGATCAGACGAGTGGGAAAACATAGGCGGATGGTGGCTCATGAACTCCTTGTGCCTGTCCCTTGGTGGCGGGGGTGGCGGAGGGATCGGCTGTGGTGGCTGGTTCTGTTGAGCTTGCATCTGCTGCACTGTGTTGGTGAGATTTTGAATCAGTTGCATCTGTGCTGCCAGAAACTGCTGCATGTTTGGGTCCATTGCTTGGTTGATCAGTGGGGGTGGTGCTGGGTTTTGCTGATTTGCGATATGTGCCCGGATCACAGGCGGTACGTCCTGACCTCCTCCGGACCTGGTGTTTACCATCTGACCGTTGGAAAAATCATATCTCAGATAATTGTACTTGAATCATTGCATAAAAGGATAACTCAAAATAAAATAACAGCATGTTCTTCAGTTAGGACAGATTCTGTTGACCTCAAAGAATTATGTATAACTTTCTATGTAATTATCCAATGACCACGAATTTTTACCAGATTATGATGTATGAAATTATGGAACCATCCCAACTGGAATCACCTCATTTGGACATCAATAACTCGAGATAAAATTCAAACAGTACAGCTATATCAGCAGAGATTTACAGATTCTGACATGTTCATTACTTCATGCATAACTCCCAGAATAAGTATTGTATACCATTGAATTTTTTAAAGAAACTCATCCTCTAAATTTGTGAACTAACCCAACTAGTTTCATGTCATTTGGAGTTCTGTAGCTTGAGTTATAAACAAAACATTACTGGTATGTTATATGACTGCGAAAACAGATTTGATCCAATCAATCTTGCATAAGGGATTAAGCAATAACAACCGATAAAACCCAAACCATTCTTTAATTAACTTAAAAATTCAGATTGCATAGTGGCTATCACTCCACCATACAATTCACAATCAAGCAAAGATCCAACTCAAACATATTTGCAAACAGCATTCATTATTGCAAGCAAATACGTTCACGCAGGAACGGTCTAACGAAAGGTAAATGATAAGGGCGAGCATCCTAGGATCCTAGCCAAGACGAGTAGTAGCTTCATCGCGTCGTAACGAAGCCTCTTGCGCGGAGGGGAAGCCGTAGTCCGATATGGCATGACTTCCCGAGGGAGTCGCTATCCCGCCACCGTGCTTCCAGACGTGCTATCTTCGCCTGAGCAGCCTGCAACTCTTCATGATACTTGTTCATCTCCAAAGTTGCTCCCTCCAGATCTGCGTTCAGAGCAGCAGTCACCTGTGCCAAGACGTCGATGCAATCATTGCCTCCTGCTGGCACCACGGTCACTTCTGTGCCACTTGCACGTCGAGGCACATGGCGGTACTCCGATTGGAACAATTGCACCTCGATTTGCATTGCAGATCGACCAGAGCGCCCTCCTTGCTGCATCATTCACCGCAGCATCATCCGTAGAGAACTGATCTGTGCTATGGTGAGATGAGCGATACCTCCATCCTTCTGTATCATTCAGAGGCTTCCTGATGTAGACTCTGCAAGTGTAGTAGTCTCTCATTCCCGTCTCACTGAAATGCTTGGTCACATAGAGAGGCCTCATGGTATATCCCAGGTACCTCAAAACATCCCACAGAAGAATGCAGAATTGTCCATTTTCAGCTTCAGTAGAATGTTTGTGGTATTCCGCTCCATGATAGCGGGGATTTTCATCCTCATCTTCCTCTGGGTTGCCAACAGCATTGTCACCATCATCCTCACCCACACTATCATCACTGGAGTCATCCGGGTCACCTCCTTCACCATCAGGCACTGGATCAGCAGGTGCAGGGAGTGCTTCCTCATTGGCTACAGGCGCCGGTGGGATCACAATGTCTCCATCGGCATCTGCCTCTAGCACTATGCCATCGTACAGCTGTGGCTATTCCAATGGCTCTTCTGGCTCCTCCTCCTCCATCTCGACTTCTTCAGGATCCTCCTCTTCTTCTTCTGGCTGGACCTCCTCTGGGTCTTCCTCCACCTCAACCTCTGGCTGGAACTCCTCCTGTTCCTCCTCAACATCCTCAAGTCGATGGCGAGGGGCCAACTGTCCAGAAGGAAAGCGCCCACCAGTGCTCTTGCGAGGGGTCATGTAGGTCCTGGCCATCTGTCAAAGAAAAACTGATCTCAGAGTACAGAATAAATCAAAATGACAGTTTAAAATGATAAACAAAAATTAAATTAGATTTTTAATGCGTAAATAAGATGATTTGAAGCGTGATAAGGTTCTCTAGATCATGAATCCTTAATTTCGTCCATTTCTAACTAAGGTCGCGACCTACGGTCATCACGGCTCGGTACCACTTTGTCACACCCGATTTTACAAGGAAACCGAATGCATCTCACGTGTGCGCCAGGATCATTTTACACACACATGATAGACAAAACAAGAGTAATACCATTGCGTAATAAAAAACGTTCAAGAGTTTAAACCAGTATGATAACCATTATTACATCCAAAGGGGTGGACTCGAAGGTCCGAACACGACGATAACTAATCGACGATCAACTCCATCGTTGACTTCCACAGGCATGATGACTGGGGGAATCCGCATGCCCTAGAACTCCTCGTAGTCACTCCAGTACTCGTCCTCGCCTCCGACGTTCTCCTCTGAACAACGGTAAGCAAGGGTGAGCACACTTATGGTTGGTGCTCAGCAAGTGGGGGAAACAATGCAAGGCTATCAAGGATAGGCTATGGTTCACAGCGGTAAGCATTTTATAAGTTGGTCAAGTTTTATTAGCAAGCACCTAATTACTAGGTATAAGTGTATACCAACCCACTTAACCTTAGAAGAAACCTCAAACCAAACCACAAACCCATGATTTGCATTAATCTTTAAGTTTATTAATCATGTGAGGGTCCAAGCCGCTCATGACCGTGAGCACGGCTGATCGATCGCCTTTTACACTCGCGAGGTTGTACACTTTACCCACGCTCGTGTTCCCCATCTTGCCCGGTTAGCTAGACCCTTAAACACTTCCAAGGTGAGTGGCTAGGGGTCCACTACGAAGCCTTTACAAAGGAAAGAAGAGAAACCAACAGCCCACAACAAGCATACAGAATGAGCGGACCATAACCCTCCCTAATGGTCAACACCTTAGCCAAGGCCGCTACCCCAAAAGGACCGGGCTATACCCCTTCAACTCCGGCCCCCCGTGCCCCTCTCGAAAAGAGCTATCGCCTAACCCACTCTCCTAATTAATCGGCTAAGCCGAGCCATGTGGACCGTGGTTGTACCGTTATCTTGGGTGGTTCTCCATGTTCCAATTATGAATCAATTTATCTTGTTTTAAGCACAAACACATTATATAAGCAAAACTGAGATGTATAACATAAACAAAGCATAACCAAACTCATGTAGAGCAACTAAGCATTTATCTACCCCAAGCATTTGTTTAAACAGGGTTGATCAAGGTAAAGTGGTAAAGCATCTAGTCAAGTCCTTAGCTAGGTGTTTGCCCATCAGGTTTATGCATAACAACAGGAATAGTAAACATTGTTTAGCATGCAGTGTCATAGGTTCAAAAGATTATGCAGAGGGGGAAAGCCACTTTCCTTCCTCTACGTGCTGAGTGAAATCTTCCTCGAAGACAGGCTCTTCCTGATCACCTCCGACGGGGAGCTCAGACGAAATAGGCACGATATCTACGAGTCAAACATGAACAACAAACAATAAACAAAACAGTACACCAAACAGTAACAAAACTGATAAATTTACTGCTTAAAAGATTCTACTCGTCGAGACGATCATTTCGGTATATAGAACGCTAAAAACGGAGTTAAAATGAGAAAGATATGATTAAAACAGTTTACAGGGGCCTATCTGCAAGAAAACTAAGTTTACAGGGCTGTTTATAAATAAAATCAGGGGCTAAAACATATTTACAAAATAAAACAGAGGGGTCTAAGTGCAAAAAGGAGTGAAAAGGACCATTAACACTATTAACCAGGGTAAACAGGGGCTAGATCGTAAAAACCAGGACCTAACCGTGAATATTCTTAAAGGGGGAAGGACCGGCTTGCTAAAGTTTAAAAACTCAGGGGCTCTTAAACGAAATGGCCAACCTAGCGCCGTGGATCTCAGATCCAACGGCTGACGACGCGTGCGCGCGCCGTGGACCCAGCCGTGGGCGCGGTCCACAAGCCCACGGTGGACCGGTCTTTAAACGCGAAGGGGTACGCGATCCCGGCCATCCGCGCGAGATCGAACGGCCCAGACGCGTGCAAGCGATGGGCGGCGACGACGTCGCCCGAGAGCGGCGCGCGCGCGGCGGGGAGCTCGCCGGTGTTGGCCCTGGATGGCGCTCCCGGCCATCATTTCGACCACGGGTTAGGGCATCTCGCTGTGCGGGCGCTTGCGCACGTGACCATGGGGTCAGGGGGAACGATCGGGCCTCACCGGCGGCCGGCACCGTAAGGGGGCGGCGCGGCTACTCCGGCGAGCCTGGAGAGTCGATGCCGTGCGCGATACAAGGGGGAATTGGGCGGGGGATAATGCTTACCGCGCACAGATGATGACGGCGGGCTAACGGGCGGGAGAAGAGGCAGCAGCAGAGAGGGGCTTGACGACGGCGGCGGCTCGGGCGGCGCTCCGGTGAGCTCGGGGCGCGGCTGCCACGGGCGTCGGGGACGAAGACCTGCGACAGCATGAGCTTGTAAAGCTCCTGGCGATCCCAGAAACCAAAGAAAACGAGTGGGGGGTCCAGTCCTTCACCGGTGGCGACGAATCGACGGCGGCGGCGGAAACCCGAGGCGGCTACGCAGGGAAATTGGTGCTCGTGTGTGTGCGTTAGCGCGTTGCAGAGGCAAAGGGAGGCGCAGGGGTTTGTGCACGAGCTTAAATAGGAGCAAAGGAAGGAAGGTGAGGCGGGTAGGGGTCGGGACGGCCGGCGGCTTGCCATTGATGGCCGCGGCCATCACGGCTCGGTGCAAAGGAAGGGAAACGGCCCCCAATTGATCGAGAGTGTTTAATTGCCTTAATTGGCAAGCCCAGCGGGGAGGGAAAGGAAGGGGGAGAGGCGGGGTGCGGCGGGAATCGCGCGGCGGCGCGGGCTCGGGTGAGCAGCGGGAGGAAGAAGAAAGGAAAGGGGGAGAGGGGAGGCTGACAGGTGGGGCCTAGGCGTCAGCGTCTCGGTGAAAAAGAAAAAGGGGAGAGGAAGAGGTGGGCCGGCGCGGGGAGCTGGATGGGCCGCTTGGGCCATCTGGGCTGAAAGGAAGCCGGCGCTGGTTTCTTTTTTTTTTCTTTTTCTTTTTCAAACTTCATTTTCAAACCAATATTCTATTCAAATTCAAAACAAACCTTTCAAACTTTTTCTCAAGAATTTCATAAACTTTTTAGAAACCACACAAGCAACCAAAAACCATGCAAGCCAACTGATGATGCACAAACACTTGTTGTCTCTAAGTTTATTAAATTATATTTAATATTTTAGAGCTCCATTTAAATAGCAATTTAAATTCTTTAAATCCTTAAGACTAGTTTAAGTTGCTAAGTAATTTTAGTGATGGAATTTTAGGGTGTCACATGTTGTCAAAACAAGACAAGCTTCTCATGGTCTTACCGAGACTCGTCAAAAAGGTCAATGGAAAATAATGTTAAATCAAGGAGGGGAAAGAGAAAAATACGCACACTTTAGATTAGTGGACATGTGCAAAGGGCAAAGGGTGATCCCGAGGCACAAAGGAAGTCCTCGTTATCGGATTGCACATGGTTGGAAAATGAGAATGGATCTTTTAATCTTGAAGCCTTGAATTTCCTAATGCACTTTAGAGAACCGGGGAGTTCACTTTATTTTTGCACATACTCATATTTTTTCTCTTTCTCATATTTCTCCTTCTTTTCTTTCTTTCATTCATTCTTTCTTTTTCTCATCCATTCATTTTTTTCTTGTCATACATTCGGTCACGAGACTTTCACATCGGAGTTTTGATTTTTTTATTTGCACCCCTTTTGAACTTTCCCTTTTTTTAATTACTCCCCTTCGAACTCTAAGAATTGCATCGTACGTACCTCCTCCCCCATGCTTAGACGTTGCTCGTCCTCGAGCAAAGGGGCGATAAATAAGGTAGGTACCAGAAATATTTTTCCTTGGAGAGATACTTGAATTCTTCAATGTTGGCACCGTCTTGCGATTTTCCTTGAATTGATGATCCATTCTCAATGATAGGTTGTGGTCAAGGAGGTAAACACAAAAGATGATATTTGGTTTTAAGGGTGGATATCCGGCGAGGTTTGTGAGATCTCCGATGCGGGGATACACAATGCACGGATAAAAGGCTAGCAAAAATATAGATACGCAAAAACGGAATGACCAAATTTTCTAGTCTCGTGCCGGAGAAATCATGGCCTGCAATAACTCACTCAAAAATAAATCTTGTACACTAAGGTCTATGCACTCAAGTATATATTAGGCTCTAGATAGGTTGAGCAACACACAAGTGATACTTATGACAAGGTTAGCAATATTTTTGAGCATAAAAACCATCTTCAATCTATTCATAACTTGAGAGCACATAAAACACTATGGGTCTTTATTTTAATCATAACCTCCCCTAAAGATTAAGCCAGTATTTAAATAAATTCAGATTCGTATTTTAAGAGAGCACTAGCTTTAACATTCATAAATCAATTACAAAGATAAAGAAAGCGGCAATTATAATCATATATCATCATGGCACGAATTTTTGTAACTTTTCCAATGGTGAGAACAAGGTGGTATCTTTATTAATAATGAAATCAAGTTGAAATACAAACTGAAAATAAACAAACACACTGGCTGATTTTTAAATAAAAACAGAAAATATTACGCAAACACACAAGAACAAAAGCTGAAAATTACAGAGAAAGGGAAAAGAAAAGAAAACTAAAGTTCCTTAATCTTCCTAGTCCTCCGCCGGTGGTTGGTGTTGATGATCTTGATAGTAGTACCCTTGCTCGTAGTAGGGTTGGAGATTCCCTCCAACGAATTGATCCGGCTCCACTAGGTGAAGGTGTCCAAGCTCATAGGCAATATTTGCATTGCCCTCACCAAGTTGAGCCGCGTTGGCTTGGATGGCTGCGACGTTTTGGGCGTTTCTCGCAACATACCCTCCAATTATGGCCATGCTTTGTTGTGGTTGGGGATATTGTGCGTAGGGCTCCGCGAAGTTTGCGTTGGGCACCACATAATTTGGTGGGGGTACCGGTGCACCACCCCCAGTGCTTGCTCTTGTGGCCCTCCGTAATAACTTGGCGGAGGAGGGATCCCGCCGAATATTGGCACATTGGGTTGTGCACCACTCGCTTGTGCGGAGGATGTTTCCTCCTCTACGATTCTTCCTCTTTTGTTTTTCCTTGCCGGGACAAGGAGTCCCTCTTCCAACCAATCTTCTCTCCCTTCGATGAAAAGCCTAAGCCTTGCATCCGGAAGGGGTAGGTTTACCGTGGCCAAACGAAAACCTCCTCTCTCATCTCCACTAATGTATTTGCCTTGTCGCAAATACTCAATGCCGAGAGAGGTACCACGCAAAAGATGCTCGGGGTTTCTTGTGATCCCCGGCCATAGGGAGAAGGCCAACATAGAGAGGTAGCACCCCGAACCAATATGTCCCGCTCCCGATGTTGCCTCGCAACACCAACGGTTGATCATAAGGTATGAGGGGTCTATTGGCTGCTTGGCAATTAAAGCCGAGTAGAGCCAATTCAACTCCGTGTCGGTCACCTTCGTCTCCATCATCATCCCCAATACTCTCTTGCACATCCAAGAGTGGAATACTCGGATAATGGGGTTGCGGATGCAATTGCATTGTTGGTGGGCTTCTCCGGAGATCAAATTCCAAAATCCGTCTAACATGCCGGGTGGCACGTCAACTTTCTCCGAACCTCCCTTATGGATCCAAGTAGCTCCCTAACGTGCTCGTAGGGAACCACTTGTTGGACGCCCTCCAAACGGAATGATAAACTTTGCACCCCATCATCAAGGATAGGTGCAATGGTCATCAAGATTTCCAGGGCGAACTCCTTGTGGGTGTCCGCCGACACTCCGTTGGAGAATTGCACCCATCCAAGGTGCCCCAACGTGTAGTATATGTCGGTGCCGAAACCCAAGTTGTAGAGTGCTTGGTCGTCGAACTCGACGTTGGGCACAAGACTCTTCTCAAGACGAGAGAGCCTCTCCTCCTCCTCCTCCGACAAAATGATGAAGCCATACGAGGAATATATCAGAGTGTATGGAGGTGGCGCGGTCGAACGGGTCGATCGTCGTGGTGGCACGGGCGCCTCCTCCATGTGCCCTTGAGGTTCGGTAAACCTCATGGACGTGCTTCTTGTTGCCCTCATACCACCAAGGAGGAGAGCATCATTCCTCCTTGGTGGTGCCGTATCCGTCTCCATGCTCCGAGGAGACTCGGAAACCGAGTGCCTCCTCGAAGACGTCGTCGACGACGGCTTGGATGACGATGAACCCTTCTTCTTAGAGAAGAGACTTGTGGTTTTCTTCCACATGGTTGCTGCACTCTTCTCTCCACTAAAACTCTGGGTTGCAACCGGTAACTAGGCACTTAAAATCTTACTTCGGGATGTGGATTTTGAGTGGATTAAGGATGTGGATTTTTTTGAGCTATCCAGCTTGGGAAGGTTGGCTATGTCTACAGAGGTTCTGGGCACACAAACTCGAACACACAAACTACGGAAGGAGAGGGAAGCTTGCCTGCAGAAAACGGGAGCCGGGGGCCTCCTTAAGTAGGGGAGGCCGGCCGGCCTAGGCCGACCGGCCTAGGTGGCCTCTGGCTCCTCCCCGCCTCGGCTTTCTTCCAGCATGATCATTTCTCCTCTGCAACTTTCCTACCCGCGTGCTCCACAAGTTGCACCGCCCAAACGCTCTCGTCCACTCCTTTTCTTGCATTATTGGTCCTTCCACTTGATGCTTCATGCTTTGAGTCATGTCCATGATCCCTAGCTCCACTTGCTTCACATGCCACCATGAAATTCCTGCAAAGTTTATGCTTGCTGCCCACCATGCTTGTCCTTTGCATGTGGACTTGGTGAAAGTTGATGAAAGAGTATCCAATGGTGCATGCATGATTAATTCAAACTAGATTGCCCCCCTTTAGGTATGTTTAAGGTTAAGCACACCTCTAATTCGAAATTTAAAAATATTTTTCAGAGCCATGCAAGAGCTCAAGCATAAATTTAGAGAAGTTTTTAAACCATTAAAAACAAATGTAAGTCGAAAATATTTTCCGACTACGTTGATATCGGTCTCACCGGTATAGTTTGCCTTCATTGGTTGAGAGCAAACTTTTCCTGGCTTGATCATGGGGGCATAGGTTTAGGTTCTAATTTTGGCTAAATAAGAGAGATTTTGAATAAACAAAATTAAATGAGGCTTAGAGAAATTCTAATTTTAGAGAAACCAAGGATATAGATTTTTAAAACCAACCAAAAGTTTAGTTTCTAGGTTCACGCAAGTCCTACCACGTGCTGAAATTTAATTAACACCTAGATATAAGTCGTGTCTCTACTCGTGTGTTTTTAGCATGAAAAATAAGTCAACCACAGCACCATAATGAGGGTGAAAGGTTGAGTTAGGTTCTGAAATTATTTGGTTATGGTTTCTCGAAAAGAATCAGGCAAACACATAGGAGGGTTCATGCAAAGGGTTTATGATAAAGCAAAATATTCAATCAAGAATTAAGTCTCTAATATTGTTCAACCACTTCTAAGTCTAATGTATTTGCGTAATAAAATTCAATACTAAATTATTAAAAAAACTCGAAAAACCTGGAATCGGGTTGTCCTCCCGGTAGCTTATTTTTGACTCGACGAAACGGGTTGCCTCCCGCCTAGCGCTTTGTTTATAGTCTATAGCTAGACTTCTTCACTTGATTACTTCGGATCAACGCTCTTTGCGGGCGTTGCAATATTGGGTACCCACTTCCGCACCATCTTGGGCACGTCTTGTCTTCCGGCTTAGTCATTTTTTTGGTCTTCACAGGCGGCTTCTCTTCCTTTGTCTTGACGGATGCAACACCTTCTTTGATTTTCTTTACGTTCATTTTTTTCGGCTTTTTCTTCTTTTTCAGCCCCTCCTTTTCCTTTGGTTCTCCCTTCACTCCAATCATGTTGCATGCCTCGATTCTTGGACGGAACTTGAAGGAACTCCTTTCTCCGTTGATATCGAACATAATCTCCCCCTTGCAAACATCAATAGTAGCTCCCACGGTCTTGAGGAAAGGCCTACCAAGGATGAGGGGCGGCTTCTCCCTCTCTCCCATCTCGAGCACCACGAAGTCGACGGGGATGAAGTGGTGTCCGACCTTCACGGGTACATCTTCGGCAATGCCCAAAGGATAGCGAATGGAGTTATCTCCCAACTCCAAACATATACCCGTAGGCCCCATTGGTAGGCGTAGCTTCTCGAACACATCCCTTGGCATGACGCTCACACTAGCTCCAAGGTCGCATAACGCCTTCTCGAAGTTGAAAGAACCAACGGAACATGGAATTGTAGGGCATCCAGGGTCCTTTTGCTTCTCTAGCCCATTAGCAATAGCGGCACTACACTCCTCGGACATCTTGACATGATCTACCCCGAGTGTTGCTATATCATATTTATTTGCAAGTATGTCTTTAAAGTAACGAGAATATGTAGGTACTTGTAGGGCATCTAGTAATGGCATGTTGATGCTAAGTCTACGCACAACTTCCACAAACTTCTCAAAGTGGTTGTCAAGTTTACCTCGGAAGTAGCGTGGCTTGAGTTGCGGTATCCTCGTGTCTTCCTCCGGCATCTCAAATTCGGATTCTTCGGTGACGATCCCCGTAACCTTCTGTTTAGCAACTCCTTCCACCTCGGTGGATGGTTTAAGCTTCCTTGCTCCCGCGGAACGTTCTGGATTTTCGGTCTCCTTTCCCGAACGTGTTTGACTTGCCTTTGTCGATTTGGGACTTCTAGGTTGTCCCGGAAGCTTCCCTTCATCATTAGAGAGGCGCCCCGCAAGTTGTCCAACTTGCGTCCCGAGCATCTTCATCATGTTGAGCACTTGATTGGAACTTCCGACCTCCGTCACCTTGCTATCAATGTTCTCCAACACCTTGTCTATGGTCTTGAACTTGGTGACGGTGTCCTTGTTGATCTTAGCTTGCTCGTCCATGAACTCCTTCAACTGTATATGAAGCGGAACCTCATGAGGAATAGATGACCTTGCATTAAATTAAGGTCTACCTTGCCCGTAGCAGAAGTTCGGCAATTCTCCCTTCCTCGTGTAGTCGGGCGTTTTGGCTTCCTCCGGACAACCTTTGCGGACATGGACATACTCTCCACATTCTTCGCATTCGGACCTTGCTTCGGCAGCCTTCAAGTCTTGAGCCTCTTTCTTTTCCATCTCCATCTTCTCCAACCTCCTTATGAGCGAGTCGATCTTGCCTTCAAGTATGTTCTCCTTCTCCACTTGCAAGACTCCCTTGACGTTCCCCTCGGGTTGAACCGGATGTAGGCGCCCGGATGACGCCCATGTGTCATTATCTGCGACCTTCTTGAATAGAGTGAAAGCTTCTGTCGGTGTAAGTTCGATGATGGATCCTCCCGCCGATGCATCAATGATCGTCCTTGACGCCATGGTGAGTCCTTGATATAACTTTTGCATGAGGTCTTCCTTCGGGAACTTGTGATGTGGAACCACCCAAGTGTACTCGTTGAAGCGCTCGAATGCCTCCGAGATAGTTTCCGTAGGATATTGAACAAAGGTGGCAATCTTATTACGCAAACTTTGAGTTTTACCCGATGAGTAGTATTCCTTCATGAAAGCCTTCATCAACGTGTTCCAATTTTGCACCGTCTCCACCGGTTGAGAGTGGAACCATTGCAAAGCCTTCCCCAGAAATGAGAACGGAAAAATCCTTGCCCTCATTTGATCTTGAGTCACCCCATCCATGCTGAAAGTTTGACATAGTTGAATGAATGCTTGGAGGTGAAGGTTCGGATCCTCTTTACCGGTGAAGGGTGAATGTTGCACCATGCGGATTGTTGAGGTCTTGATCTCGAACGGTCTTCTGATCTCCTAAAGGTTCAAGATTGGTAGGTCAATGATGCCCGGGGTGCATAGCTCCCCAATCTTGCGCTCTTGCGGTGGTTGGTCACCCATCGGTGGAAGTCGATTCTCCCGAGGACTTTGAGGTGGTGAATTCTTCGGATATTCCTTCGATCCTTTGTCTTCCGACTCCGAATCTACAAAATCCAGCTTTTTAGCTTGATGTGCTTCGCGTCTCCTTAGCCTGTAAAGTTTTTCCGGATCATCCACAAAATTATCGGGTTTGTTGGAGAGGTAGCTCGTCCATCTCCCGTTAGGGTTAGCAATAAACAAAGTATGCAAAAACTAGAAAGTAAAAACAAATCTATAAAAACTAGGGTTAGACAAACTAGATTAGATGTATTTTGAGGATGATCAAAGTTTGGTAGATGCAAAAAGAAAAACAAAAAGAAAACTGAAAATTACAAGAAAAGGCAATAAAAAATCAAATCTTGATCACTTGTTCCCCGGCAACGGCGCCAGAAAAAGGGGCTTGTTGACGGTTAATAGTTGTATCGAATTTTGTTTAGACTCGCAAGCGTACAAGTCTCCCGTCATAGTCAAGGGACACTTCTTCCCTCGAATGGTGAACCCAAGGTATCGAATCCGTGGAACAAATGTGTGACGCAAAAGTTGATCTAGTAAAGCCAAGTAACTCCAATCTTCGGTAAAAGAAACCCTAATGCATCTAGATGAAAGACACGAAACTAATCTAATCTACTAAAGACCGGAGATAACAAAGTAAGATTGGGTAGATAAACCGATCTAGAGAGATCGGGGTAAACCTTTTGTTGAAGTTCCAAGCAAGAGAAGAAGTAGCAAATCGAATCTTATAAGAAGCCTCTTTAAATCGTGGTTTCCCGTCCCAATCCGAAAACATCCGCCTTTCGGAACCCCCATTTCGTCACAACGTATCCCTACTCATGCGGGGAGTCTAGGGAGAGTCAAAAGACAAGTCGAGATTCTTTCTGAAGATCCGGCGTGTACCTCTAGCCACCGCGGCTACAAGAACACCCTACGTAATCCATCTCGAGAATAGAATTGGAATAAGCAAAGCCGATCGAAAAATGAAATCTTCGAGGAAACACTTGATCGCTAGGAAAAGATTCAAATTGATAATTCAACTATGACAATGATACATACACAAGATCACCACCGGGATCCTTCCTTGATCTTGCTTCTAGCTCCGGGAACTCCGACGTGGTCTTCCGTGCAAGTTTCCCACGTCGGCTAGGGAAACCCTAGTTGAAGTACCGATACGGCGAACCAGAGAGGGGGGGGGGGGAGTGAATGGGAGCCGATAAAAAATCTTCTCGAAGGAGATGGAAACTCCAACAAGATGAACACGGCTTCCAACACACGTCTCCGACTCACTACCAAGGTTGGTCAAGCCCACGTAGCCACTGGAGTGCCACTGGACCTAGGAACCAACACACCACCTTCCGACCCGAGAAACGCAGCGGAAAAACCAAACCTCGAGTCTACAGACCCACACCGGTCGACCGAGTGAGCACCACCGGTCGGACCGGTCCCCGCCGGTGAAACCGAGCAACTTCCACTAAGTGGCTCTACACCGGTCGACCGGTGAGACACACCGGTCGGACCGATGGCGACCGAAAGCCCCCAAGGCAACAAACAGGTCAACCGACCACCAAACTGACCCAAACTCGAAACAGTAGCAACACGGGACAACAGCGAACACACCAAGACATTCAACCGAGCAAAAACCCACAAGGGCTCACACCGGTCAGACCGGTCAAGAGCACCGGTCGGGCCGTGTATCCCCGGACGACTCGGGATGAACAAAGACCCGCGGGTCAACTCCCCCAAATCCAAATCTCGATCTCCCGAATCACTCCACGGACTTGAACAAGACTTTGGGGATATCAGGAGCACCTCATGAGGAGTCCATAGCCAAGTTTAATCCCACCAAAACTCGTCCAAAAAGGAGGAATCGAAGAAATCCCGCCGAAAGCACTTCCAACCCAAGAACTCAAGAAACCCCAAAATCGAGCACTTTTACTCACGGATTTGGGAGGGGAATCACAGCCCAAAGAACCACAAAGGGTTCCCACAAATTTCCCCCATCAAATCCCTAAGAGAAAAGTCCCGAAAACAACCCAAAGAAATCACCGAGAGAGGGCTCCGAAAATCACCACCAAGAACAACCGGGGAAAACACATCCAAACCTTGAGGAACCACGCCGAATCATCTATACATGAAACACAGGTTCGTACAAGGTCTAGCAAGCCGCCCGATCATCCATCCCTCTCAACAAGATCTCACCGTGAAGCTCTCTTGCTAGTCCTAAAGAAAACCTAAGGAAAATAGGTGGAAAAATAGGAAAACTAATGAGCTAGGGTTCCAAGAGTTGGCTGCCATCCTCTCACCTCTTGGGTTATATGGAGGCAACCGAATGTCTAAAATGCCCTTCTCTACTAACTAGGGATACAAGCCCCTCAAGGGCGGATTTGGAATTTTTGATGTCTTTACCATCGGACGGATGCCCGGCGACCGCACCCTGCGTAGCCTTGACGCAAGCCATGCGATCCCGACGCGTGGCCTCCGCTTCGAAGATTCCGGACTGCGTCGTCGCACACGGCCGACCGGTGCTCCTCACCGGTCGACCGGTCCCGCCGGGCCGACCGGCCGGTCCCCACCGGTCGACCCGGTGCGCGCCGCCGCGCCTCCGTCTTCGGTTCTCCGGCCTTGGCTTTGTGGATCAACCAAGGAACCCGGTGGTTTCCCCGGTGAACCACCGAAACCCCGCGAACTCGGTGTAGCCTCCGCCAATCTCCACTCATGACTTGGCTCCCACGTAGTCCCGGCTCGACCTTGGTTGTGAGGCTCAACCAAGAAACCGTCCACGACTTCATCTTGCTGTTCATGCCACCATGCGGCCCGCACTTGACCCCGCTGGCCACCGGGTCCCTCGAACGAAGCCTACTTGTCTTCTCCACACCTGGAGGCCTCACCGGCGACGACCTTGTCGGTGCGGAATGTGGTCCCGACACTAACCAGTAGAAAGCGCCGAGGTCTATCCCTCAATGGTCGATGCTAAGTAACAAGTGACACAGGGTTTTATCCTGGTTCCGGCCGAGGGGGCCGTACGTCCGGCGCGGTGGCGTGCTCGTGGCACTATATTGCTTAGCACCGGGGTGCCCGTAGTGGGGCGGCTACAAGCAAGGCGGGAGAGGAAGCAAGGCTTCCAAGTCTCTCGGCCGAAGATGTTGTGGGAGAATTGGGGAGTGAGTACGTGGTGTGTGTGAAAGGCTCCCCGTTGTCCCAGCCTTGTGTCCCCCGCGGGGTCGGGGGGTTCGCTCCCCCTTTTATAGATCAAGGGGGAGGCGGTTTACATGCGCGCCGCGCTACCTAGCTACGTGGGGAAGTGCGACGTGCCATGCGCGCAGTGGGCGGCCGTCCGGCGATCCTTGCGGCGATCCGGTCATCATGGCCTCGACTTGTACCCGAACGATGGCGGTTCGAGGGTAGGAGAGCAACCGGATGGCGGTGATGTCCTCTGATAGGCTCGAGGGAGGTGCTGACGCAGGCCTGTACGGAGTATAGGAGTAGGAGGAACGGCGTTCCTTCCCGACGCGCTTCGCAGGGCTGGAGTTGTTGCTACAGCGTCAGGCGTGCTCCTGCACGCGCGGGTACGGCGACCACGCCGTTACAGTGGCAGGGATGGCAGTCCACCGGCCTAGCGCCTCCACCTAACCCTGTAGGGTCACAAGAAAGTGAATCGAGGGTGAAGCCGGCCCCCTTTCGAGGGCTCGGCGCGTCAGCCATACTAGAGCAGGCGCGCGGTGTCACGGGACTGACACCGGCCGCACTGCACAGTCCCTCCCAAAGTGGTGGGGATGGGCTCCTCCCTGGGGAGTTGGTGCGGCGGCACCGGGGCGCGAGCCCCGGGCGCATGATGGCGCCGTCCCGCCCGTGTCGGGCGTTAAATGCCCGTGTACGGGGCCGGCGCACGCGCGAGGAGCGCCCTCGAGCGTGGCGGACCCCGCCGAGGGCGGACGTACCCTCGAGCGAGGCAAAGCCCGCTCGAGGGGGGAGTGAGCCCTCGAGCGGGGCGGAGCCCGCTCGAGGGAAGTGTTGTCCCTCGAACGGGGCGTAGCCCGCTTGAGGGGGCGAGCGTCCTCGAGCGAGGCGAAGCCGGCTCGAGGGGATCTCTTTGAGGGCCGCCTTGATGGGCCGTTGGGGTCCCTGTGGCGTGGGCCGTGTCCTGCATGGTTAGGCACCTGCATGGTTAGGCTTAGAGTGTTTTGGTTGCGGGTTTTAAGTGAGGATTTCCCCGTTGTTTAAGGGGACCCCTTGGGCTGTCCCCGACAGTAGCCCCCGAGCATCTGTGGGTTTGCCATTGAGGCTCCCACAGATGCTGGAACCTACTGATAGGACGTTCTTCCCTCCTTGTTCTGCGAACGCGTTCCGTGGGGCCGCGTCGGCGCGACCCGCGGGTCTAGCCCCCGAAGCCCTGCAGGAGTGTGGGTGCTCCTGCAGGGGTTAACCGCGAGAATTTGGTCGAGGGCGTGGCACATATTCCAACCGGCATCGGCGGTGTTTCAGCCGGCTTCGGGGGTGCACGCGCTACGGCACCGTCTCTCCCGGCGGGTGCAATTTCAAGGAGGTGTGGCCGTGCGTCAAGCCCCCGAGCCTTGGCCCGTTCGAGGCGATCGGGTAGAGCTTTGCGACTTGTTTTTTTTTAACGCGCCCTCGCCGTCCCTCCGCGGGACGGAGGGTGAGGTTTCCGCAACCCCCATCGAGCGGGTCGCGGATTGCGGATTCCTCATCGAGCTGCTAGCGGGTGGTTCAAGTGGACGTCCATGCCCCATTCGATAAGGGTAGGCCGCGCGGTCCGGAGACACGTCCATGGAAGCGCTTGCGTGGGTTTGCTAGGTGGGGCTCGGTCCCGTTCGCTAGGGACCGAGGGCGCGGAAGCTCTCCCTCGGTGGGATCCCCCCGCTAGCCGCCCTCGGCCGGCTCTCGAACACGACATGTGGGGCACCCTCGAGCTGGCGGGCTCGAGGAATGGCTCGAATGCGCGTGCCCTCGTCGTCCCCGCGATCCGAGGCGCCTGTTCGAACCCGTCGAGGGTCAGGCTTCAGACCTTTGATCAGTAGGGCCGTGCGGGGTGGTGCCTGGGCGGCCCCGTCTTTTCGCGTCTGCGGCCGTCGAGGGGTCTGGGCGAGCCAGCCCTCGAGGCGCTGGTTGGTAGCACAGCGTATGTGCCCTTTTTAGAGGGTTGATATTGTCTCGAGCCGGGGGCTCGTGCCGCTCGAGGGTTTTACGTGGCATGGGTACCCGCGGTGCCCCGCTTACATCAGCGGGCCCGGGCGACCTTCTCACGTCGATGTCCCTTCGAGGGCTGACATCATCCTGAGCCAAGGGCCCATGCCGCTCGAGGGTTTTACGTGATATGGGCGCCCGCGGTGCCTGCTTTACATCAAGCAGGTCCCGGGCGGCCTTCTCACGCCGATGTCCCGTCGAGGGCTGTTTTCGTTTTGAGCCAAGGGCTCGTGCCGCTCAAGGGTTTTGCGCGGCATGGGTGCCCGCGGTGCCTGCTTTACTTCAAGCAGGCCCCGGGCGACCCTCTCGCGCCGATATCCCATCGAGGGCTGTTGTCATCTCGAGCCGGGGGTCCGCCCCGCTCGAGGGTTCTCCTTGCTTGGCAAGGGACCCGGCCATTAAATGCCTCGCGGTTGAGGGCGCGCGGTTTTGCGGCGTGGGCGCGTCTTTTTAGGCGTCGCGCGCGCGCGCGCGCGTAGTGGGCGACGTGGCGGGCGGACGTGACTCGCTTCGCCTCGGTCCCTACGGGTCTTCACCGTGATGATGGCCCGCCCGCAAGGATGTGGCCGCCGCGGTCGTGGTGGGGCCCGTCCGTCGACGTGAAGGGAAGATTCCCTGCAGTTAATGCAAGCGGGGCATCCGCTCCGGAGAGCTCGCCCGTCGGCTTATAAATCTGAGGGGAGGAGGGGACGGCGGTTTTTTACCTTAACGCCTCACCATTTTCAGCCCCCCGCCTCTTCGTCTTCATCTCGCCCTTGCCACCGTGCGGTGTCGCCGTTAGAGCTTTTCTTCCGTTCCTTGTCCTCCGCTCCTGCTTTTCTTTGCCTTCTTCATGGCGCCTCCTCAGCCTCCCCTCACGATCTTGGAGCCGTACGCCTGGGAGAGGTCGACTGTGACCCGCCGGCCCTTGGCGAGCCGGTCGCCGCCGGCCAGCTGGCGGCCAATGAAGACGGACGTCCGGCGGAGAGGATAGTGCCGCCGGCGGCGGACCGCGAGCCCAACCCGCCGGAGGGTTACGTGGTGAGCTTCATTCGCTACCACGAGCGGGGCTTCAACGCGCCGCGAGCTGCTTCATGCGGGCGATGTGCCACCACTACGGAGTGGAGCTGCACAACTTCGCTCCCCAACGCGATTTCGCGGCGGCCACATTCGTGGGCGTCCGCGAGGGGTACCCGGGGATCCCGCTCAACCGGGGAGCTACGGGTTAACCTTTTCCGCGCGGAGCTCTTCACGCAGCCCACGACGGAGCGAGGGACCCGCCGCGCGGTGCGCGCCGGCGGGATGTCGCTTGCCCCGTGGGGGCAATTCAAGAACGTCTACATCCCCCCGCACCATGACGACGAACAACGCCGGCCGGGAGCGGGGATGGTTCTACTTGCGCAACGCCGAGCCCGGCCTCCCCCCCTACACCGGTCGGGTGTTCAAGGAGAGGCCTGACTCCTGGGGCTACGGGGTGTCCACGCCCCGGCATCGGAGGCGGCGAGGAGTCGGTCCCCGGCCGCCCGCGCGCCGGCGGCGGCGGGGCCGAACGCGATGGGCGTCCTCGCCTTCCTCCATCACCGGCGGATCGTGCCATTGATGGATAGGCCGCTCCGCATCTTTGAGATGACGAGAGGCGGCCAACCCCGTCGATCCGGCGAGGTCGCGGATGCTCCCGACACCCCTCGAGCGGCCATATGCGCTCACCCGGCGCGGAGCGCCGTCGACACCCGGCGCCAATGCTCGCGGGCCGGACCCCATGGGACCTCGAGATGCTCCCCCACCGGCCCGCCGGGTGAGTTCGGTTCTTGATTTTGTTTTGGTTCTTGGTCTTGCTTCTCGTCTCCCCGACGCGTCCTTGTTGCTCCCGTGTGCGGTGGTGAGCTTCACCGTCGCCAAGTCCGTTCCGCCCACCCCCCGACTCCCGCGCGCTTGGCGGGCGGCGCGGCCGGCGGGGAGCGAGGAGCGGCGCGGCGCGCGAGGGAGTGCGCGAGGCGACATCAAGCGCGCCGCGACCGGCGGGCCGCGCAGTACGGCGGCGCGAAGAGCCGGGGCTCTCCTCCCCGTGGACCGAAGAGTACTCGTCCTCGGAGGAGGACGGAGAGGAAGAGGCCGAGGGGGAGGGCCCCTCGACGGTGGCGCCCTCGCGCCCCCCGTCGCCGGAGCCGGCGCCGGCGGCGAGGGGCGGCATCGCCGGGGGCGGGCGCAACGGCGCCCGCCGCCGGCCATCGACATCCGCGGCGGCGCGCGCGCGAGGGTGCCGCGCGCGCGCGCGCGCGCGCGCCCGTGCGCGCATCGAGCATGCTCGCGCGCGGGCGCGCGCGCGCGCGCGCGGGGGTGAGCATGCCCGCGCGCGTGGCAACGTCGTCGGGCGTCGTCGGGAGGCGCGGCGTCGGGCGCGCCGCGCGCGCGGGCGGCGCGCGCCCGCGCGCGCGCGCGCGCGCCGTCGGGGAGGCGCGGCCGGCGGGCGCGACCGAGCGTGGGGCGAGCGTGCCGCGCGCGCGGCGGTGCGCCGTCGAAGAGGCGCGGCGGCGGGCGTGCCCGCCCGCACCCCATCCTCATCCGAGGGCTTCGAGGAAAAGGAAACGGGCTTTTTCTTCTTCAAGGTGAGGAGCTCGTCTTTTTGCTTGGTTCAATTTGTTGATGTTCGGGCGTTCTAATCCTCCTCGTCCGTGCTCGCGCGGGTGGTGCCAACCGTGCCTCCTCTCGCACCGGCCAAGGTGCGAGGACGGACGCGTCCATTCCCCACCCGGCGGCGCTCGTCAAGGGCGTCGCGGCCGGGGGCAAGCACGTCGGCGGGCGCGAGCTCGCAAAGCCGGCCCCGGGGCCTCGAGGCTTCGGCCGGCGGGGAATCAGCCCGCCGCGCGCGCGGCCGGAGGTCGCCGAGGAGCGGCCGGCGCCGGCCGCCGTGGGGACGCGAGGGGCGCGGCGGCGGCCGTGGTGGAGGCGCGGCCGCGGCGGCCGTTCGTCGTGGAGGAGGCGGAGCGGGAGCAACCCGCGGCGGCGCCCCGTGGGCTGCAGAGGCACGGCCAGCAGGTGATGGCCGTGGCGCCGCGTTAGGCGCCCGCGGCCACGGAGGCGCGAGTGGAGGCGCGGTGGAGGCGGCGCAAGCGGCGGCACCCGCCGGCGACCGCAGCGGAGGTGGTGGAGGTCTCGGACGACTCCCCGCCGCCCGGGTGGGATCGGTGGGCCGGCGGCCCACGACCCCCCGAGCCCCGGGAGGGGGCCCTCGTGAGGCGGCACGAGGGTCACATGGTGGTGGGGGGGTCGAGGACACGGCGCCGAGGCCTCGTCCTCCCGCGCCGGCCGCCCTGCCCGGTGGAGGGGGCCGTCGATGATCCCCCTGCGTTTGCCGACGCCAGGGGGGAGCAGAGCTGCGGGGCGAGCACGGAGCCACGGAGCCACACTCAACCGTGCGCCGAACGAGGCGCCGAGGGTCCTTGGCGGCCCGGCATGGCTCGTCTTCAAGGTAAGCCGTGGTTGCTCGTTCTCTTCTTTCTTTCGTTTGTGTATGCCTTGCCTTCGTGTCTCGGCACTTATGGGTTTTGGTTCCGTGGTTGCCGGGAGCTCGAGCGTCGCGCCCACGACAAGTACGACGCCTTCGACCGGTGAACGCCGAGGTCCACCGGCCTCCGGGAGCGGTGCGGCGCTTTCGACACGCTTGCCGACGCCCTTAGGACGCCGGACGGCCGGGCCGGCGTGCGGGCCATGGCACCGGCCCGACGAACTCCCCGAGAGCTCGAGGGCAGGACACGACGCGCCGCTCGAGCCTCGAGCGGGTCCGCGCGGCCCTCATCGACCGTGATGAGGCGCCGTGGCACGCGCGCTCGGACTTGGAGAAGACGCGGACGGCGGCCGCCAACCGGGAGGCGGAGGTGGCTACCGTCCGCGCCGAAACCCGGGAGCTTCGCTCGTCACTTGAGGGGGCGCAAGCGCGGCCGGCGCCGGCCGAGGAGTGGGCGCGCGGGCCGGGAGCGAAGACGCCAAGGAGGCCGACGACCCGAAGGCCGCCCTCGACGCCAAGGCCGCGGCCCTCGTTGCCGTTGAGGAGCGGCTCCCCGCAAGAGAGCACCGCCCGCCAAGGGGCCGAGGGGCGGCTTCGGCGAGGAGCGAGCCGCCCTTGTCGACGCCCGTGCGGCGCCGGAGCGAGAGCGCGCCGCCCACGAGGTGTCGCGGATGTCCTTGGCGGATCGGGACGCCAAGCTCTCCAAGGCCGAGGGCGAGGTCATCGTGCTCGGCATTGCGAGCGCGAACCGGGAGATGGCCCTCCGGGGAGCGAGCGAGGCCGTCAAGCGCCTCGAACGGCGGTCGAGGCCGAGCGCCGCGCCCTCGAGATGGAGAAGAAGCGAGGTCGAAGGTGAGCCACTTGTTGACGGTTAATAATTGTATCAAAGTTCGTTCGTGACTCGCAAGCGTACAAGTCTCCCGTCGTAGTTAAGGGACCCTTCTTCCCTCGAGTGGTGAACCCAAGGTATCGAATCCGTGGAACAAATGTGTGACGCAAGAATTAATCTATTAAAGCCAAGTAATCTTCAATAATCGATAAAAGACCTAATGCATCTAAGTAAAAGACACAAAACGAATCTAATCTACTAAAAACCGGAGAAAACAAAGTAAGATTAGGTAGATAAACCGATCTAGAGGGATCGGGGGTAAGCCTTTCGTTGAAGTTCCAAGCAAAAGAAGAAGTAGCAAATCGAATCTTAATAAAAGCCTCTTTAAATCGTGGTTTCCCGTCCAAATCCGAAAACATCCGCCTTTCGAGACCCCCGTTCTGTCACAACGTATCCCTATTCATGCGGGGAGCTTAGGGCGAGTCAAAAGACAAGTCGAGATTCTTTCGGAAGATCCGGCGTGTACCTCTAGCCACCGCGGCTACAAGAACACCCTATGTAATCTATCTCGAGAATAGAATTGGAATAAGCAAAGCCGATCGAAAAACGAAATCTTCGAGGAAACACTTGATCGGCGAGAAAAGATTCAACTTGATAATTCAACTATAACAATGATACATACACAAGATCACCACCGGGATCCTTCCTTGATCTTGCTTCTAGCTCGGGAACTCCGACGTGGTCTTCCTTGCAAGGTTCCCACGTCGGCTAGGGAAACCCTAGTCAACTAGCTCGACCCTCTCTTCTCTCGCTTCTCGGCGGCCGAAGACGAAATCTTCTCTCGCGTGGCTCTCGGTCGGGGGACTATAAATAGCCCGATCGGCGGCTAGGGCAAAGGACGTCGCATTTGGGCCCTAAATGGGCTCCGGGCCGACCGGATCGGGCCGGCCGGCCCGGGCCCATTTAGGCCCGGCCCCGCGGGCTCCTTTGCCCGAGGTCGGTTCCCTTGCTTCTCGGATGCTTCCCCCTTCCGCATGTAGGTCCATGTCGTCGGTTTCTCTCCGAATTGGACTCAACTCCTTGTCTTGCAAGCTTCAGCACTTTTCTGGTCAGGTCCCTGGAGTTTGTTGTCTTCTCGGATCGAGTCCCCGGCTTCTTGGAGTTAGTTTTGCTTCATTGCATGACTTGTTCGGGGGCTTCAAGGTCTTGTCATGAGGTGCTTGATGAACTTATCCCGAAAGTCTTGCATTCAACACTAAATCCCTGCATAAACATTAAACTCCAAAAACGACATGCACACGTGAACTTGTTATACCACGGGGGTTAGTACCAATGGATAAGGTATAAAATTCATGCCAACACCGAAGGTAAACTCATGGCTAGGTTGACGGATTTTCACCGTCAACATCTCCCCCATGCTTAAACCTTGCTCGTCCTCGAGTAAGCCTTCGATGAATATCATCATTGCTAAACGATGTTTAAACTTTGCATTTGATTACACATGAGAAAACATAATGCTCTCAAAATTTTAATTCATTAAAGTTCCATAATGTACTAGCCTTCATCTCCACGGAGGGTGGATTCTTATTAAGCTTATCCCACAAGTATTAACATGCTCACAAAGTTTTAAATGGATCTCGAATTTTTGAAATGAAGAACGAGATAAGAAAAGCTAAACCAAATTCACAAATTTAAATCATCTCATGTATTGCTCATAAACTCTCATCTCACTTGTCTCTCAAGCCTATATATTCTACTCCTTTCCCTCTCATATGTATGTGGTAGGCTTTATATGGAGCTTTTGGGAAAGTTTAGTCCTAACAAGAATTTATAAATGAGGTGTTGTCAAAACAAGACAAGCTTCTCATGGTCTTACCGAGACTCGTCAAAAAGGTCATTGGAAAATAATGTTAAATCAAGGAGGGGAAAGAGAAAAATACACACACTTTAGATGAGTGGACATGTGCAAATGGCAAAGAGTGATCCCGAGGCACAAAGAAAGTCCTCGTTATCGGATTGCACATGGTTGGAAAATTGAGAATGGATCTTTTTATCTTGAAGCCTTGAATGCACTCTTAGAGAACCGGGGAGTTTACTTTACGCACAAATATATATATTTTTTTCTTCTCTTTCTTATATTTCTCATTCTTTTCTTTCTTTCTTATATATATATATATTTTTTTTTTCTTTCTTCACCTTGGAAGTCATGTACATCGCCGAATTTTTTTTTTTCTTTCATCATTATAGATATTTTTTTTTAAAATACTCCCTTTTGAACTCTAAGGCAGCACCGTACCTACCTCCTCCCCCATGCTTAGACGTTGCTCGTCCTCGAGCAAAGAGGCGAAAAATAAGGTAGGTACCGGAGATATTTTCCTTGGAGAGATACTTGAAATCTTCAACGTTGGCACCGTCTTGCGATCTTCCTTGAATTGATGATCCATTCTCAATGATAGGTTGTGGTCAAGGAGGTAATCACAAAAAATGATATTTGGTTTAAGGGTGGATATCCGGCGAAGTTTGTGAGACCACCGATGCGGGGATACACAATGCACGGATAAAAGGCTAGCAAAAAGATAGATACGCAAAAACGGAATGACCAGCTTCTTAGTCTCGGGCCAGAGAAATCATGGCCTGCAATAACTCACTCAAAAATAAATCTTGTACACTAAGGTTTACGCACTCAAATATATATAAGGCTTTGGATAGGTTGAGCAACACACAAGTGATATTTGTGACAAGGTTAGCAATATTTTTGAGCATAAAAGACATCTTCAATCCATTCATAACTTGAGAGCACGTAAAACACTATGGGTCTTTATTTTAATCATAACCTCCGCTGAAAATTAAGCTAGCATTTAAATAAATTCAGATCTGTATTTTTAAGAGAGCACTAGCTTAAACATGCATAAATCAACTACAAAGATGAACAAAGCTGCAATTTTAATCATATATCAACATGGCACAAATTTTGTAACTTTTCCAATGATAAAAATCAAGGTGGTGACTTTATTAAAGGTGATATCAAGCTGAAATACACACTGAAAATAAACATAACAAGCTTGCTGAAATTTAAATAAAAACAGAAAAATACTACGCAAACACATAAGAGCAAAAGCTGAAAATTACGAGAGAAAAAGAAAAGAAGAGAAAACTAAAGTTCCTTAAGTCTTCTAATCCTCCGCCGGTGGTTGATGTTGATAGTCTTGATAATAATAGCCTTGCTCATAATATGAATGAACGCTTCCTCCGTCGAATTGATTTGGCTCTACAAGGTGAAGGCGACCAAGTTCAAAGGCAATATTTGCGTTGCCTTCACCGAGTTGAGCTGCGTTGGATTGGATGGCTGCGATATTTTGAGCATTTCTTGCAGCGTATCCTCCAATGATAGCCATGCTTTGTTGTGGTTGGGGATGATGAGCGTAGGACTCCGCGAAGTTAACGTTGGGAACAACATAATTTTGAGGGGGTACCGGTGCACCACCCCCCCATGCTTGTTGTTGAGACCCTCCGTAATAACTTGGCGGAGGAGGAACCCCCGCCGGATGGTTGCACATTGGGTTGTGCTCCACCCTCTTGTGCGGAGGATGTTCCCTCTTCTACGATCCTTCCTCTTTTGTTCTTCCTTGCGGGGACAAGTATTCCCTCTTCCAACCAATCTTCCCTTCCTTCGGTGAAAAGCCTAAGCCTCTCATCCGGAAGAGGGAGGTTCACAATGGCCAATCGGTAACCTCTTCTCTCATCTCCACTAATGTACTTGCCTTGCCGCAAGTACTCAAAACCGAGAGAGGTACCGCGCAAAAGGTGAGCGGGGTTTCTTGCGATCCCCGGTCGCAAGGAAAAGGCCAACATGGAGAGGTAACACCCCGAACCAATATCACTAGCCCCCGATGTTGCTTCACAACACCAACGGTTGATCATGAGGTAAGAGGGGTCAATTGGCTGCCCGGCAATCAAAGCCGAGTATAGCCAATTTAACTCCGTGTCGGTCACCTTTGTTTCCCTCATCCTCCCCAATACCCTCTTGCACATCCAAGAGTGAAATATCCGGATAATGGGGTTGCGGATGCTTTTGCGTTGTTGATGGGCATCTCCGGAGATCATGCCCCAAAATTCCGCCAACATGCGGGAGGCACGTCGACTTTCTCCGAGCGCCCTTGTGGAATCCAAGCAGCTCCCTTACGTGCTCGTAGGGAACCACTTGTTGGATTCCCTCCAAACGGAATGACAAGCATTGCACCCCATCATCATCAACGATGGGTGCCATAGTCATTAAAATTTCCAAGGTGTAACCCAAGTGGGTGTCCACCGAGATTCCGTTGGAGAATTGAATCCACCCGAGGTGCCCCAACATGTAGTTTATGTCGGTGCGAAAACCCAAGGTGTGGAGTGCTTGGTCGTCGATCTCGACGTTTGGCACAAGCCTCTTCTCAAGATTGGCGAGCCTATCCTCCTCCTCCGCCGACATGATGATGAAGCCGTACGAAGATTGTGTCGGGGTGTAAGGAGGTGGTGCGGTTGAGCGAGTCGATCGTCATGGTGGCGCGGGTTGCTCCTCCGTGTGCCCACGAGGTTCGGTGAACCTCATGGAAGTGCTTCTCGCAGCCCTCATCCCACCAAGGAGGAGAGCGTCGTTCCTCCTCGGTGGTGCCGTGTCCGTCTCCATGCTCCGGGGAGACTCGGAAACCGAGTGCCTCCTCGAAGACGTGGTTGATGACGGCTTCGACGACGACGAACTCTTCTTCTTAGAGAAGAGACTTGTGGTCTTCTTCCACATGCTTGCTGCACTCTCTCTTCAACTAAAAATCCGGGTTGCAACCGGTAAACTAGACACTTAAACTCTTTGCTTCGGATGTGGACTTTGAGTGGATTAGGGAGGTGGATTTTTTCTTGAGCTCTCAAGCTTGGGTGGTTGGCTAAGTCTACGGAGGTTCTGAGCACACAAACTTGAACACACAAACAAGGGAAGGAGAGGGAAGCTTGCCTGCGAGAAGACGGGCGCCGGGGGACGCCATTTATAGGGCAGGCCGGCCGGCCTAGGCCGGCCGGCCCGGGGTGCTCCGGCTCCTCCTCGGCGCGTCTTTCTCCCAAAGACGATCATTTCGCCTCTCGCAACTTTCCCCGCCCGCGTGCTCCACGAGTTGCACCGCCCAAACGCTCTCGTCCACTCCTTTTCTTGAATTATTGGTCCTCCCACTTGATGCTCCATGCTTTGGGTCATGTCCATGCTCCCTAGCTCCACTTGCTTCACATGCCACCATTGAAATCCTGCAAAGTTGATGCTTGCTGCCCACCATGCTTGTCCTTTGCATGTGGAATTGGTGAAAGTTGATAAAAGGGAATCCAATGGTGCATGCATGATTAATTCAAACTTCATTGCCTCCATTTAGGTGTGTTTAAGGTTAAGCACTCCTCTAATTCGAATTTTAAAATATTTTTCAGAGCCATGCAAGAGCTTGAGCATAATTTTAGAGAAGTTTTTAAACCATTAAAAACAGATGTAAGTCGAAAATATTTTTCGACTACGTCGATTTTGGTCTTACCGGTAAAGTCTGCTTTCATCGGTTGAGAGCGAACGTTTTCCCGGCTTGATCATGGGAGCATAGGTTTAGGTTCTAATTTTGGCTAAATAAGAAAGATTTTGAATAAAACAAAATTAGAATGAGCTTAGAAAAATTCTAATCCTAGAGAAACCAAGGATAAAGATTTTTAAGACCAACCAAAAGCTTTGATTTCTAGGTTCACGCGAGTCCTACCACATGCTGAATTTTTATAACACTTGAATATAAATCGTGGCTCTACTCGTGTGGTTTTAGCATGAAAAATAAGCCAACCTCAGCACCATAATGAGGGTGAAAGGTTGAGCTAAGGTTCTGAAATTATTTGGTTGAGGGGTTTCTCGAAAAGAAAAGAATCAAACAAGCACATAGGAGGGTTCATGCAAAGGGTTTATGATAAAGCAAACATTCAATCAAGAATTATGTCTCTAATATTGTTCAACCACTTCTAAGTCTAATGTCTTTGCGTAGTAAAACTCAAAAACTAAATTATTAAAAATACTCGAAAAACCCGGAATCGGGTTGTCCTCCCGGTAGCTTATTCTTGACTTGACTTGACGAAACGGGTTGCCTCCCGCCTAGCGCTTCGTTTATAGTCTATAGCTAGACTTCTTCACTTGATTACTCCGGATCAACGCTCTTTGCGGGCGTTGCAATCTTGGGTACCCACTTCCGCACCATCTTGGGCGCGGGCTTGTCTTTTGGCTTGGCCGGCTTAGTCATTTTTTTTGGTCTTCACGGCGGCTTCTCTTCCTTTGTCTTGACGGATGCAACACCTTCTTTAATTTTCGTTACGTTCACTTTTTTCGGCTCCTTCTTCTTTTTCAGCCCCTCCGTTTGTTTTGGTTCTATCTTCACTCCAATCATGTTGCATGCCTCAATCCTTGGACGGAACTTGAAGGAACTCCTTTCTCCGTTGATATCGAACATGATCTCCCCCTTGCCAACATCAATAGTTGCTCCCACGGTCTTGAGGAACGGCCTCCCTAGGATGAGCGGCGGCTTCTCCCTCTCTCCCATCTCGAGCACAACGAAGTCGACGGGGATGAAGTGGTGTCCAATCTTCACGGGTACATCTTCAGCAATGCCCAAGGGATAGCGAATGGAGTTGTCACCCAGCTCCAAACATATTCCCGTAGGCTCCATCGGTAGGCGTAACTTCTCGAACACATCCCTCGGCATGACACTCACACTAGCTCCAAGGTCGCATAACGCCTTCTCGAAGTTGAAAGAACCAACTGAACATGGAATTGTAGGGCACCGGGGTCTTTTTGCTTCTCCAGCCCATAAGCAATAGCTGCACTACACTCCTCGGACATCTTGACATGATCTACCCCGAGTGTTGCTATCTCATATTTATTTGCAAGAATGTCTTTAAAGTAACGAGAATATGTAGGTACTTGTAGGGCATCTAGTAACGGCATGTTGATGCTAAGTCTACGCACAACTTCCACAAACTTCTCAAAGTGGTTGTCAAGTTTACCTCGGAAGTAGCGTGGCTTGAGTTGCGGTATCCTCGTGTCATCTTCCGGCATCTCAAATTCGGGTTCCTCGGTGACGATCCCCGTAACCTTCTCTTTAGCAGCTCCTTCCACCTCGGTGGACGGTTTAAGCTTCCTTGCTCCCGCGGAACGTTCCGGATCTTCGGTCTCCTTCCCCGAACGTGTTTGAATGGCCTTCGCCGATTCGGGACATTTGGGTTGTCCCGGAAGCTTCCCTTCATCATTAGTGAGGCGCCCCGCAAGTTGTCCAACTTGCGTCTCGAGCATCTTCATCGTGTTGAGCACTTGATGATTGGAACTTCCGACCTCCGTCACTTTGCTATCGATGTTCTCCAACACCTTGTCTATGGTCTTGAACTTGGTGACGGTGTCCTTGTTGATCTTAGCTTGCTCATCCATGAACTCCTTCAATTGTATCCGAAGTGGAACCGCGTTAGGAATAGATGAGCTTGCATTAAATTGAGGCCTACCTTGCCCGTAGCGGAAGTTCGGCAATTCTCCCTTCCTCATGTAGTCGAGCACTTTGGCTTCCTCCGGACAATCTTTGCGGACATGGCCATACTCTCCACATTCTTCGCATGTGGACTTTGCTTCGGCGGCCTTCAAGTCTTGAGCCTCTTTCTTTTCTATCTCCATCTTCTCCAACCTCCTCATGAGCGAGTCGATCTTGCCTTCAAGTATGTCTTCCTTCTCCACTTGCAAGACTCCTTTGACGTTCCCCATAGGTTGAGCCGGGTGTAGGCGCCGGATGACGCCCACGTGTCATTATCCGCGACCTTCTTGAATAGCGTGAAAGCTTCCGTCGGTGTAAGCTCGATGATAGATCCTCCCGCCGATGCATCGATGATCGTCCTTGACGCCATGGTGAGTCCTTGATAGAACTTTTGCACGAGGTCTTCTTTCGGGAACTTGTGATGTGGAACCGCCCGGTGTACTCGTTGAAGCGCTCAAATGCCTCCGAGATAGTTTCGTAGGATATTGAACAAAGGTGGCAATCTTATTACGCAAGCTTTGAGTTTTACCCGGTGAGTAGTATTCCTTCATGAAAGCCTTCATCAACGTGTTCCAATTTTGCACCGTCTCCGCCGGTTGAGAGTGGAACCATTGCAACGCCTTCCCGAGTAGTGAAAACGGAAAAAGCCTTGCCCTCATTTGATCTTGAGTCACCCCATCCATATTGAAAGTCTGACATAGTTGAATGAATGCTTGGAGGTGAAGGTTCGGATCCTCTTTGCCGGTGAAGGGTGAATGTTGCACCATGCGGATTGTTGAGGTCTTGATCTCGAACGGTCTTCCGATCTCGTCGAGGTTCAAGATTGGTAGGTCGATGATGTCTGGGGTGCATAGCTCCCCAATCTTGCGTTCTTCCGGTGGTTGGTCACCCATTGGTGGACGTCGGTTCTCCCGCGGACTTTGAGGTGGTGAATTCTCCGGAGATTCTTGCGATCCTTCGTCTTCCGACTCCGAATCTACAAAATCCAGCTTTTTAGCTTGATGTGCTTCGCGTCTCCTTAGCCTGTAAAGTTTTTCTGGATCATCCACAAAATTATTGGGTTTGTTGGAGAGGTAGCCGTCCATCTCCTGTTAGGGTTAGCAATAAACAAAATATGCAAAAGAAACTAGAAAACAAAACAAATCTATAAAGACTAGAGTTAGACAAACTAGATTAGATGTATTTTGAGGATGATTGAAGCTTATTAGATGCAAAAATAAAACAAAATCAGTACTGAAAATTACAAAAAAAAGCAATAAAAAATCAAATCTTGATCACTTGTTCCCCGGCAACGGCGCCAGAAAAAGGGGCTTGTTGACGGTTAATAATTGTATCAAAGTTCGTTCGTGACTCGCAAGCGTACAAGTCTCCCGTCGTAGTCAAGGGACCCTTCTTCCCTCGAGTGGTGAACCCAAGGTATCGAATCCGTGGAACAAATGTGTGACGCAAGAATTAATCTATTAAAGCCAAGTAATCTTCAATAATCGATAAAAGACCTAATGCATCTAAGTAAAAGACACAAAACGAATCTAATCTACTAAAAACCGGAGAAAACAAAGTAAGATTAGGTAGATAAACCGATCTAGAGGGATCGGGGTAAGCCTTTCGTTGAAGTTCCAAGCAAAAGAAGAAGTAGCAAATCGAATCTTAATAAAAGCCTCTTTAAATCGTGGTTTCCCGTCCAAATCCGAAAACATCCGCCTTTCGAGACCCCCGTTCTGTCACAACGTATCCCTATTCATGCGGGGAGCTTAGGGCGAGTCAAAAGACAAGTCGAGATTCTTTCGGAAGATCCGGCGTGTACCTCTAGCCACCGCGGCTACAAGAACACCCTATGTAATCTATCTCGAGAATAGAATTGGAATAAGCAAAGCCGATCGAAAAACGAAATCTTCGAGGAAACACTTGATCGCTGAGAAAAGATTCAACTTGATAATTCAACTATAACAATGATACATACACAAGATCACCACCGGGATCCTTCCTTGATCTTGCTTCTAGCTCGGAACTCCGACGTGGTCTTCCTTGCAAGGTTCCCACGTCGGCTAGGGAAACCCTAGTCAACTAGCTCGACCCTCTCCTCTCCTAGATGGTGTCCCTCTCTTCTCTCGCTTCTCGGCGGCCGAAGACGAAATCTTCTCTCGCGTGGCTCTCGGTCGGGGGACTATAAATAGCCCGATCGCGGCTAGGGCAAAGGACGTCGCATTTGGGCCCTAAATGGGCCCGGGCCGACCGGACCGGGCCGGCGGCCCGGGCCCATTTAGGCCCGGCCCCGCGGGCTCCTTTGCCCGAGGTCGGTTCCCTTGCTTCCCGGATGCTTCCCCCTTCCGCATGTAGGTCCATGTCGTCGGTTTCTCTCCGAATTGGACTCCACTCCTTGTCTTGCAAGCTTCGAAGCACTTTTCCGGTCGGGTCCCCGGAGTTTGTTGTCTTCTCGGATCGAGTCCCCGCTTCTTGGAGTTAGTTTTGCTTCATTGCATGACTTGTTCGGGGCTTCAAGGTCTTGTCATGAGGTGCTTGATGAACTTATCCCGAAAGTCTTGCATTCAACACTAAATCCCCGCATAAACATTAAACTCCAAAAACGACATGCACACGTGAACTTGTTATACCACGGGGGTTAGTACCAATGGATAAGGTATAAAATTCATGCCAACACCGAAGGTAAACTCATGGCTAGGTTGACGGATTTTCACCGTCAACACCACCGTTTGACTCTTGCCTTGTTGGTTTTTTCGTTCGAGGGCTCGCGTACCCCTTTCTGATTTCTTTCTTGCCTTGGCGATTCCAGGCTTGCGCACCGCCCTGGGGCACGCAGCTGAGCGGGCCGAGGCGCTGCAGGCTTCCTACAACTCCTCCGAGCAGGAGCTGCGAGAGCTGCGCGATGCGGCCCTCGAGACCTGCCGCGCGCGTCGAGGAGGGCGAGGCACGGCCGGCGGTTCACGGCCGGCCCCGCCCCGCGTGCCCTTGGTGGCCATGTCACCGAGCGGATGCGCCGGGCACTGCATCTGGGCGTCCAGAAGGCCCTCGGAGTGGTGCGATCCCACTACGAGGTCAACTTCGAGGCGCTGGCAGAAGGCTACGTCGTTCCCGAGGGTGTCGAGGACGAGGTGGCCATGGAGCGTGTGGATGCGCTCGCCGCCGACGCCTCCGGGTCGCTCGCCGAGGCCTTCGAGGAGTTCCTCTTCCCCGACGTCGCTGACGCCGCCGCTGCTCCACCGAAAGATCTGGGCGCTGGGCCCGCTTTTTGTGTCTCAATATTCTGGCCTTGTGGCCTTTGTAAATAAACACATTATCTTCATCGTAAACATTTGATGATACGTAATGAAGTGTTTTGTCTATTGCGCTTTTTTGTTTCTCCTTCTTCCCGAGTAGATTTTACTTGGGGGAGTTCGATTTTCGCTGGGGGTCCGCTGGGTTGGAGGCGAGAGAGAAGGGCCATATCCACGCGTCGTAGGCTATCTCTGGCTCGCACGCTCCTCCCGCTGGGCCGCCCGCGCCCTGTTCAAATCGTTGCTCGTAGTTGAAGTAGGAAACAAACTTAGCGCGTGTGAGTTGTTTTTATTTTTGCGCAAAAAATGGGACTATTTTTTTGGGGGGGGGGTCCCCCGCATTAGCCCCCGAGGGTAACTTGGGTTTCAGGGGGAAAGCCGAGTTACCCTTTTATTGAACTTGAAGCATTTACATAGTTGTTGCCAACTGGGGCGTTGGCCATGTGATTTTTACAACAAAAATACTTGGAAAATCCTAGCTAAGGGTAGAAGCGACGTAGGTGTTGGATGTTCCAAGCGTTGGTGAGCCCTTCACCGTCCTCGTTGGCCGCTTGTATGTGCCCGGCTTGAGTACCTTAACCACGACGTAGGGTCCCTCCCATGGGGGCGATAGCTTGTGGCGCCCTCGGTTATCTTGGCGGAGCCTTAGGACCGCATCCCCCTCGCATGATATCCCGTCAACGTATCTTGCGTGCTTGGTAGCGTCTTAGGGATCGTTGATACCTCGCGGAATGCATTAAGGCTACGAGGCGTGCCTCGTCCGGTTGGTCCCGGCGAGTCCTCGCGGGCTCGTTGGTTAGCATCCTCGTTATAGCCTCGAACCTTAGGCGACCCGTATTCTAAGTCCGTGGGGAGGACGGCCTCCGCGCCGTGGACTAGGAAAAACGGGGTGAACCCGTGGCTCGCTTGGGGTGGTACTTAGGCTCCAAACGACCGCCGGTAGTTCTTGGAGCCATTTTCGCCCAGATTTGTTGAGCTGATCGAAAATTCGGGGCTTAAGGCCCTGTAGGATCATGCCGTTGGCACGCTCCACTTGGCCGTTGGTCTGTGGGTGTGCCACGGCCGCCCAATCCACGCGGATGTGGAACTTGTCACAGAACTCCAAGAACTTCCGGCCCGTGAACTGGGACCCATTGTCTGTGATGATGGAGTTTGGCACTCCAAAGCGGTAGATGATGTCGGTGAAGAATGTCACCGCCTGCTCAGCCCTTAGGTTCGTGATGGGGCGCACATGTCACACCTGATTTTCCGAAGAAAACCAAATGCATCTCATATGTGTGCCAGGATCAAGTTTACACACATATGATAGACGTCATGAGAAAAATATCAATAAACAGCTATAAAAACGTACAAGAGTTACACCATTACATTATTTCTTTATTACACTCAGACGTTAGACTCGAAGGTCTTTACAACGATCAAACGATAACTATGAAGACGCAACTCCATATTCATCTTCCACGGCATCCGACTTGGGGCACGCAAGCCTCGTAACTCCTCATAGTCGCCGAAGTACTCTTCTCCGGTGTTCTTCTCTCGAACGGCGGGTAAGCAAGGGTGAGCACACTTATGGTTGGAGCTCGGCAAGTGGGGGAAAGATGCAAGGCCATCAAGGATAGGCTAAGAGTTTTGCTTTGCGGCTTAGCATTTTAATGTTGGTCAAATTTTATTAGCAAGCACCTAATTACTAGGTGTAAGTTTATACCAACCCACTTAAGCATTTAGGAAAGCATCTTCTCTCAAAACCCACAAGAAACCACAATTTAGTTCCATCTTCAAGTTTATTAATCATGTGAGGGTCCAGGCCACTCTTGACCGTGAGCACGGCTGATCGATCAGTTTTACACTCTGCAGAGGTTGTACACTTTACCCACAGTTCGTGTTCCCCATGTTGCCCGGGTTGATCAGACCCTTAAACACTTCCGAGGTGAGTGGCTAGGGGTCCACTACGAAGCCTTTACAAAGGAAAGAAGAGAAACCAACGGCCGCGACGATTCTGACGAGCGGCGGAGCGGACCATAACCCTCCCTAATGGTCGGCACCTTAGCCAAGGCTCGCTACCCCAAAAGAACCGGGCCGTACCCCTTCAACTCCGGCCCCCTGTGCCCCTCTCGGAAAAGGGCTATCAGCTAACCTACTCTCCTAATTACTTGGCTAAGCCAGAGCCATGTGGACTGTGGTTGCACTGTTTTCCTGGGTGGTTCTCCATGTTCCAATTAAACCATATGATATTGTTATTAACCATAAGCACACACATACATATCACCAGAGTTATCATGATCAACATTCATCATTGCAAAAGATTCATTTGAACCATCCCAAGGTATAGCCACTAAGCATTTCTACCCAAAACATTTATTTAAAAGGGTTGTCCAAGGTAATGAGGGTAAAAGTCTAGTCATGTCCTTAAAAAGGTGATTTCCCATCAAATTTATGCAATACAACATTGAAAAGTAAACTTAGTTATCATGCAAGTTGTGTGGGACAAAAATAGAATATGCAGGGGGAGAAGTCCACTTGCCTTCCTTGCTTAAACACTGGGGTTCTTCTTCTTCAAACACTTGCTCTTGATCCACTTCAATTGGTTGCTCACTTGAAACTGGCACGGTGTCTACGAGCACACAAGAAAGCATACAATAAACAAAACAATACACCAAGCATGAAAAGCTTAAAGAAACGACAAGGGTTGGCTATAAGAACGCGAACAAAAAAGCACTAGGAACTATCGGAAGCTTTGGATGATCACAAACAAGAGCTAGCTATGTGCTTGGTATATTGTAATTAAATAAAGTTATGTGTATAGGTTATTTCAAAGAAATACCCTATTAATAATTAAGCGAGTTATATTTGTATTTAAAAGACGATGTAAACCTAATTCAATTTTATTTATAAATATTCAAGTTTAACTTATACAAATTAAACATTTTAATTCAAAAGAAGCATATAAAAGCATCTAGGCACTTATCTTTGTATTTCGAGTTATTCTAATCAAATTACAATTTAAAAACACATTTATATTCATATTAATCAAATTAACAATTTAATTAAGAAAACTCGAGATAAACCTATATTGCTTTTATATAGGAAGCATATTGCATAAACATTACTCAAATTAAGTTTGATTATAAAAAGCGAGGTACACATCTAATTAGCTTTTAATTATAAGAAATATTTAGATAGTATTAGTTATATTAACTTCCTTATGAAAACACGTGTTAAACTTCTAATTAAATTTTAATTAGAAAAGCATGTGTAATAGGATTTAATCATATTAATCATTCAAATAAATTATAAAACAAGGAACATGCACAACATTGGTCCTATCACGTAGTTTTAGTTGATATGAGCCTAACACAACTTGAAACGGTGGAAACGGAGCTAAAACGCACAAGATACGGCCAAAACAAGGTTCCAAAACTGACGGGCTTGAAAAGACGGTCGCGTGGACACCAAGAACGCTTAAAACGGAGCTAGGACGGAAAAGATATGTCTAAAACAATTTTCGGGGGCTTTTCCGTGAAGAAACGGGACTTCCGGGGGCTTAACGCAAGAAACCGGGGGCTAAAACATAATTATGCATATAAACCCAAGGTTTATAGCACAAAAGACAAGATTGGACCTCTGGTGGGAAAAACTAAAAAGCTCAGGGCTTAAACAAAGAAATCAGGACCTAACTAAAAGGATTTCTATAGGTGGAAGGGCATGGTTGTGAATTCCAGAAACAGGAGGTCCTTTTTGCAAAACTGCCAAGGCAGCCAGCGGAAGGGCTGAGGGTGTGCCACGTGGCTGACTGCGATTGGCTGGGCTGACGCAGGGCTGACGCGAGCATGACGCAAGTCCGTGGACCGGCGCTTGCGGACCCGGTCCACCGGTCCACGGTGGACCGATCTAAAGGGGTATGCCCCCTTTTGATCTGGGTCGTTCAAATCAAATCAAGCGGTGGGGGTCACATGCAAGCGGGTGGGCAGCCTCGGCTGCCTTCCAGGCGGCGGCGCGCAATGCCGGGCGGCGGCGGGCTCGCCGGCCGGCTTGCCGGCGGCGTCCAACGGGGGCCTCCTAGCCAAGGGAAAAACTACCAAATTGAAAAGGAGGCCACGAGGATTTCACCCGAGGGCTCGAAGGGAGGAAGGAGCGCGGAGAAGCGGATCGGCGGCGAGGGCGCAGCTCGGCGGGGTGCTCCGGCGGTGGGCGGCGCTTCGGCGGCGCCGGTGACCTAAGGCACGAGGAGCTCGAGTAAATAGGGGAAAATGAAGAGAAGATGATGGGAAACACTTGGAGATCTTCACCTTGGACAGAGACGGACGGGAGAATGGCCGGTGGTGGAGGATTGCGGCGGCCGGCGGCGGTCCGTGGTGGCAGTGGGGTTCCAGTGGGTCTCCGGTGACGGGAAGGGGCTGAGGAGGTGCGGCTCGGCTCGGGGAAGCTCTGGGCGATGCTCGTTCGTCCTGAAGATCGACGGGGTTAGTGAATCGGCGTGGCAACACCGGCGGCGGCGGTCGGAATTCGACGGCGACGGCGTGAGCGCGAGGATGGGGTGCAGGGATGCACGGCCGAGGGAAAAAAAGGGCGAGGCTGAACACGGCTTTGGCTTTATAGGGTTGACAGGGAGGGGGGAAGATGACGGCGGGTGGAGAGGCCATCAATGGCCATGGGGGGGGGGTCGCGGCCTTGATTGCATCAAGGGGAGCGATTATTTGGGAGAGGAAACGGAAGGGGGAAAAGATGAGGGGAGACGGTCGAGGTTTAATTACACCCTTGAATGCCGACTTGAAGGAGGGGAAGCCAAGGGGCGCGGGATTCGACCGGCGGCCGTGGCCCGATGCGAGGGAGAGGAGAGGCCGGAGGAAGGGGAAAGGGCCGACATGTGGGCCCCGGTCGGTCGATGTGACCGGAAGAGAGGGGAGGAGAGGGGAGCTGGGCCGCGGGTTTGGTGGGCCGCGCGTGTGGGCACTGGGCTGAAAGCACGCAGGCGAAGGGAGAGGGAGAAAGGCGGCCTGCTCGGTTGCGGGCTGAGGGATAGGTGGGCCGGTGGGCTGAAAAGGAAGAGGAAGAGGTTTGGGAAGGAGTTTTCTTCCTTTTATTTTTTTTCAAACTCCTTTTTCAAACTTTCAAAAGTTTTAAACTCTTTCAAAACTTTTCATCTTTTAAACTCTTTTCCAAAAATTTCAAATCAGTTTAAAGACTTTTAAAACTACACCACAACCAAAACTCATGCATTTCAACATGATGCACAAACACTGGATTGATTCTAATTTTATTCAAAATGATATTTAAATATTTAAAAGGCCAAATTTAATTGATAATTTATTTATTTCTATAAAACAAAGATAAACACCATGTTGCTTACATTAATTTAGTGATGAATTTTTAGGGTGTTACAAATCTACCCCCCTTAAAAAGAATCTCGTCCCGAGATTCGGAGAGATTGGAAAAGAAACTAAGGGTACTCTTCTATATGTCCATCTTGCATGCTGAGTTCTTCTGGCAGTCATAGCTTTTCTTTTGCTTTCCTTCATCTTGATTGACTTCTCTTTCCTTCTTGGACGGGGCAGTCGTGCTAACTTCAATCCTATCTCCTTGTGGGCTGATTAAGAGCACTGACTTCTTGGCACACAGAATTTTTCCGTCACATTCGCCTAACCAATCCATTCCAAGAATAACATCTATTCCACTAGATGTAAGAACTACTAGATCAGCTTGAAAATCTATTCCCCTGATTTTAAGATTGACTTGTGGACATACATATGCAGATTTCATTTCACCATTCGGGGAACTAATCAGCAAATGTGTTTTCATAGAACTCATAGGTGTATCATGCTTTGCCACGAATTGTTCAGTAACGAAAGAATGTGATGCTCCGGAATCAAATAAAACTGTTGACAGGAAACGTATCCAGCACAATACCAGGTGTGTCTTGAGCTTGTTCAGTTGTCACGTGGTTCACTCTGCCACGCACGTAATTCCGTTGACTCTTGTTGATCCAAGAATTAGCATTTCCATGGTGTATCTGAGATGTTGGTTGTCTGAACCTTTGACCATTATCTTTCTGGGGAGTCTAGATGTTACGATTTGGGCAGATGCTGGTATATCATTCCAATTCTCCACAACTGAAACAACCATTAGAGTAAACGTGAGAGTTGTTTCTCATTAGTGCACCTAAGCGATCTCGATGGTGATTTGGAACATGTGGTGTTTGTTGGCTGAAATGTTGGAACTACTGGGTTGAACGTTGGAACTTAGAATTTTTGCATATAATTTCCACTTGATCCACCAGAACTAAACTGAGAACCATGTGATGAGTTGAAGCAGGGCATGTGTTGCTAGATCGTCCATGTGTTTGGAACTTGCGCTTGTGTTCACCAAGTTCTGCATGTTTATTCTCTAGACCTATGTTTTGTTTAGTAATGTTGCGAAGTCCGAGAAGCTGTGACTCTATAGTTGATAGTTGAGTGGCCTTATCGGACTATCTAGGAGACATTCTTGCCTCTTTGGGTCAGTATTAACTTCATCTGATTCATGGTGAGACAACTGAGTAAATTTATCCAGATACTCGTTAACTGACATATTGCCTTGCTTTAGAGCGAAGAACTTTCTTTGCTTAAGCTTGATCACACCAAAGGGTTTGTGGTGCACGCGAAAACTATCTCTGAACTCCTGCTAGGTGATGGTGTTAGGTACAACATGTGCGACAGTGTACGCATTCCATGATTCAGCTGTTAATCCTTACAAACAGCCTGCTGTATACAGAACCATCTCTAGATCAGTGCATTGCGTCATCTTCAACTTCTTGATGACAGTCTTTAACCATTCATCAACATCCAATGTATCGGTTGAGTAGGAGTATGTGGGAGGACGGTGACTCATGAATTCCTTATGCTTGTCCACCGGTGCTGGTGGTGTCTTCTTGCCGGTGGTGACCGATTTTTTTTTTTTTTTGAGGTTGAATGTTTTGAATAGTGGTAGTCAGGTTTTGGATTAGCGGCATCTGAGCGGCAAGGAACTGTTGCGTACTGGATCCATTGCTGGGTTGAGGGGTGGGGGTGATGCTTGAGTTTGCTGATTAGCAATACGAGCATAGACAACAAATAGAATGTCTTGACCTTCTCCTGACGTGATGCTTACCATCTGATTGTTGGAGAAAGATATTTCAGATAGGAATAGTGAACTAATGCATGGTGAGATGAACTCAAAAAGATAAAACAACATGAACTTCCAATTTAAGACAAATTCTCATCCTGAGATTCACAAATGTTAGCATGAGACAAGAGTTCGGGTGTTTAGCATCCAACACTGCTTATCTTGCTTCCTTATAATTTGTCTTACACAAGCTCCATAAACATAATTCTTTATTCTTCACAACTCACTTTATAAACATCTAACTCTCGCTTGTGATTGTCCATTCGTTTCCTAAGCTTCATTAACTTGCCTTGGTAGAATTTCCTTGTCGTCTAGATAAAGTGATTTGAATAGAGTCGGATTAACTCTCGCTTTCCGCTATTTGGAATCACTCTTCAATTCCTTTCATTTTCTTCTTTTGATCCAAAAGCTTCTTGGGGCACTGACTCATGAAATGTCCCTCTTTGTTACAATAGAAACATGTTTTTCTTGCTTTAGTATCCTGGCGATTGCATGTTTGACTAGAAGTAAGGGTATTGAGACTTCGATCCTGGGGTTGATTACCATCCTCTTTTGCACACCAACTAGCAAGATGTCCATTTTCTCCACACTTGAGGCAATATAATCCATCATGACTAGGCAAAATCTTCTTACGCCTTGTTGGTCAATTATTTACATAGTGGCCTTCTTCACCATATTTGAAACACAGTCTTTTAATACTTTTGTCTTGGCTTTCTTCACTTGCATGCTTCCTGAGTTGTTTGATTCCGTCGAGTTGAAATTCATTGAAAGTTATACTCCAATCCTCAAGGTTGATAATCCGATTACTATCTATAGCTTGAGCAACTTTTCTAGGATTTGGATTTTTGGGTACATAACTTCCTTTTTCTTATTGATATCCAAATGGTAACATTGTCTAGCCCCACCTGTCATTAGGCTGGCTTCTTTTTGGAGACATGAACGACCATATTGCTTACAATATTGACATGCTCCTGCAGTCTTCATATGTTCTTGTTGTTCATTCGTCCGCAACTCTAATGCTTTATGACTTCTCTGATTATTTTGATGATTCCATACTTCTACAACTTGCTTCATTACTGGTCTGGCGGGAACTCCAGCTTTGGTTATCTCTGTGTTATGAGGGAGTGACGTGCTAGTCTGCTTCCGTCCTTGTAAGACTTGAGCTTGCATGACTGATAGATTTTCTTTATCCGATGACGATGAAACAGTTGGAATCCGATGGTTTCACCCAAAACAAGGTTGGAATTCTTAGGATTTGATGCTTGCTCTATAATATACTGATGGATATTAACCATGGTTTGAGTCATTGCTTGCTGAGTCTGAGTTTGTGTTGCCATATACTCCAGCATCTTGCGTTCAATTGCTGAGGTTGTAGATGGAATATCGATGTTTCCTTTGTTGTCTTTATCTTCGTGATTTCCATTGGGACTCGCCTTCTGATCATGTGATAAAGCTAAGCTCAGAAGAGGTTGGAGACAGATTCAAGAGCAGGATAAAATTATTGATATCAGATCCATCTTTTCTTGTTGTGATTGTAATCACACTGTGGTAGAGAGGAGAACAACAGGAGTGAAAGAAACTTCTTTCATATGTTGATGTCTGTATATGCTTGTAGATTTATGGTTGTTGATGTTTAGGCTTTGATCTTCTGACATCCTCCAACCATCTTGAATGACAGATAGGGATAAACCAGATTTGAACCCCAAACTATCCTATTATCCTAACAATTTATTTCTTGTTGCATTTGTGGCCATCACTCCACAATACAACTCACACAAGCAAAGATCCAAATCAATCATGTGTTTAAACAACAAACATTAGCACAACGATCGTCCTCACAGAAACGTTTCTATCGAAGTTGATAAGGGGTAAGCAATCTAAGAACTTATATTAGACGATCTCGGTGGTTAAGATCTTGCCGATTGCACAAGAAACGAACTCAGAATAGATCAAAACAAAACGATGTGTTTTAACAAGAAGACAAGATTAAATTAGTTTTTATATGTAAAATAAGTCAATTTTGAAGGATGAAAGGCTTTCTAGAACATGAATCCTTACTTTTCGACCATTTCTAACTTAAGGCTGCGTCCTACAGTCATCACTGCTCTGATACCACTCTGTCACACCTGATTTTCCGAAGAAAACCAAATGCATCTCATATGTGTGCCAGGATCAAGTTTACACACATATGATAGACGTCATGAGAAAAATATCAATAAACAGCTATAAAAACGTACAAGAGTTACACCATTACATTATTTCTTTATTACACTCAGACGTTAGACTCGAAGGTCTTTACAACGATCAAACGATAACTATGAAGACGCAACTCCATCTTCATCTTCCACAGGCATCTGACTGGGGGCACGCAAGCCTCAGAACTCCTCGTAGTCGCTGAAGTACTCTTCTCCAGTGTTCTTCTCTGAACAGCGGGTAAGCAAGGGTGAGCACACTTATGGTTGGAGCTCAGCAAGTGGGGGAAAGATGCAAGGCCATCAAGGATAGGCTAAGAGTTTTGCTGCAGTTAGCATTTTAATGTTGATCAAATTTTATTAGCAAGCACCTAATTACTAGGTGTAAGTTTATACCAACCCACTTAAGCATTTAGGAAAGCATCTTCTCTCAAAACCCACAAGAAACCACAATTTAGTTCCATCTTCAAGTTTATTAATCATGTGAGGGTCCAGGCCACTCTTGACCGTGAGCACGGCTGATCGATCAGTTTTACACTCTGCAGGTTGTACACTTTACCCACAGTTCGTGTTCCCCATGTTGCCCGGGTTGATCAGACCCTTAAACACTTCCGAGGTGAGTGGCTAGGGGTCCACTACGAAGCCTTTACAAAGGAAAGAAGAGAAACCAACAGCCCGCGACAGTTACAGCAGCGGAGCGGACCATAACCCTCCCTAATGGTCAGCACCTTAGCCAAGGCTGCTACCCCAAAAGAACCGGGCTATACCCCTTCAACTCCGGCCCCCTGTGCCCCTCTCGGAAAAGGGCTATCAGCTAACCTACTCTCCTAATTACTTGGCTAAGCCAGAGCCATGTGGACTGTGGTTGCACTGTTTTCCTGGGTGGTTCTCCATGTTCCAATTTAACCATATGATCTTGTTATTAACCATAAGCACACACATACATATCACCAGAGTTATCATGATCAACATTCATCATTGCAAAAGATTCATTTGAACCATCCCAAGGTATAGCCACTAAGCATTTCTACCCAAAACATTTATTTAAAAGGGTTGTCCAAGGTAATGAGGGTAAAAGTCTAGTCATGTCCTTAAAAAGGTGATTTCCCATCAAATTTATGCAATACAACATTGAAAAGTAAACTTAGTTATCATGCAAGTTGTGTGGGACAAAAATAGAATATGCAGGGGGAGAAGTCCACTTGCCTTCCTTGCTTAAACACTGGGGTTCTTCTTCTTCAAACACTTGCTCTTGATCCACTTCAATTGGTTGCTCACTTGAAACTGGCACGGTGTCTACGAGCACACAAGAAAGCATACAATAAACAAAACAATACACCAAGCATGAAAAGCTTAAAGAAACGACAAGGGTTGGCTCTAGGAACGCGAACACAAAAGCACTAGGAACTATCGGAAGCTTTGGATGATCACAAACAAGAGCTAGCTATGTGCTTGGTATATTTTAATTAAATAAAGTTATGTGTATAGGTTATTTCAAAGAAATACCCTATTAATAATTAAGCGAGTTATATTTGTATTTAAAAGACGATGTAAACCTAATTCAATTTTATTTATAAATATTCAAGTTTAACTTATACAAATTAAACATTTTAATTCAAAAGAAGCATATAAAAGCATCTAGGCACTTATCTTTGTATTTCGAGTTATTCTAATCAAATTACAATTTAAAAACACATTTATATTCATATTAATCAAATTAACAATTTAATTAAGAAAACTCGAGATAAACCTATATTGCTTTTATATAGGAAGCATATTGCATAAACATTACTCAAATTAAGTTTGATTATAAAAACCGAGGTACACATCTAATTAGCTTTTAATTATAAGAAATATTTAGCTAGTATTAGTTATATTAACTTCCTTATGAAAACATGTGTTAAACTTCTAATTAGATTTTAATTAGAAAAGCATGTGTAATAGGATTTAATCATATTAATCATTCAAATAAATTATAAAACAAGGAACATGCACAACATTGGTCCTATCACGTAGTTTTAGTTGATATGAGCCTAACGCAACTTGAAACGGTGGAAACGGAGCTAAAACGCACAAGATACAGCCAAAACAAGGTTCTAAAACAGACGGGCTTGAAAAGACGGTCGCGTGGACATCAAGAAGGCTTAAAACGGATCTAGGACGGAAAAGATATGGCTAAAACAAGTTTCAGGGGCTTTTATGCGAAGAAACAGGACTTCCAGGGGCTTAACTGCAAGAAACCAGGGGCTAAAACATAATTATGCATATAAACCCAAGGTTTATAGCGCAAAAGACAAGATTGGACCTCTGGTGGGAAAAACTAAAAAGCTCAGGGCTTAAACAAAGAAATCAGGACCTAACTAAAAGGATTTCTATAGGTGGAAGGGCATGGTTGTGAATTCCAGAAACAGGAGGTCCTTTTTGCAAAACTGCCAAGGCAGCCAGCGGAAGGGCTGAGGGTGTGCCACGTGGGCGATCGCGATTGGTTGGGGCCGACGCGGGGGCGACGCGAGCATGACGCAAGTCCGTGGACCGCGCTTGCGGACCGGTCCACCGGTCCACGGTGGACCGATCTAAAGGGGTATGCCCCCTTTTGATCCGGGCCGTTCAAATCAAATCAAGTGGTGGGGGTCACATGCAAGCGGGTGGGCAACCGCGGCCGCCTTCCGGGCGGCGGCGCGCGATGCCGGGCGGCGGCGGGCTCGCCGGCCAGCTTGCCGGCGGCGTCCAACAGGGCCTCCTAGCCAAGGGAAAAACTACCAAATTGAAAAGGAGGCCACGAGGATTTCATCTGAGGGCTCAGAAGGGAGGGAGGAGCGCCGGAGAAGCGGATCAGCGGCGAGGGCAGAGCTCCGGCGGGGTGCTCCGGCGGTGGGCGGCACTTCGGCGGCGCCGGTGACCTAAGGCACGAGGAGCTCGAGTAAATAGGGGAAAATGAAGAGAAGATGATGGGAAACACTTGGAGATCTTCACCTTGGACAGAGACGGACGGGAGAATGGCCGGTGGTGGAGGATTGCGGCGGCCGGCGGCGGTCCGCGGTGGCAGTGGGGTTCCAGTGGGTCTCCGGCGACGGGAAGGGGCTGAGGAGGTGCGGCTCGGCTCGGCGAAGCTCTGGGCGATGCTCGTTCGTCCTGAAGATCGACGGGGTTAGTGAATCGGCGTGGCAACACCGGCGGCGGCGGTCGGGTCGACGGCGACGGCGTGAGTGCGAGGATGGGGTGCGGGGATGCACGGCCGAGGGAAAAAAGGGCGAGGCTAAACACGGCTTTGGCTTTATAGGGTTGACAGGGAGGGGGAAGATGATGGCCGGTGGAGAGGCCATCAATGGCCATGGCGGGGGGGACGCGGCCTTGATTGCATCAAGGGGAGCGATTATTTGGGAGAGGAAACGGAAGAGGGAAAAGATGAGGGGAGACGGCCGGGGTTTAATTACACCCTTGAATGCCGACTTGAAGGAGGGGAAGCCAAGGGGCGCCGGGATTCGACCGGCGGCCGCGGCTCGATGCGAGGCGAGGAGAGGCCGGAGGAAGGGGAAAGGGCCGACATGTGGGCCCGGTCGGTCGGTGATCGGAAGAGAGGGGAGGAGAGGGGAGGGCGGGCCGCGGGTTTGGTGGGCCGCGCGTGTGGGCACCGGGGCCGAAAGCGCGCGGCGAAGGCGAGGGAGAAAGGCGGCTGCTCGGGCCGGGGCCGAGGGATAGGTGGGCGGTGGGGCGAAAAGGAAGAGGAAGAGGTTTGGGAAGGAGTTTTCTTCCTTTTATTTTTTTTTCAAACTCCTTTTTTCAAACTTTCAAAAGTTTTAAACTCTTTCAAAACTTTTCAACTTTTAAACTCTTTCCCAAAAATTTCAAATCAGTTCAAAGACTTTTAAAACTACACCACAACCAAAACTCATGCATTTCAACATGATGCACAAACACTGGATTGATTCTAATTTTATTCAAAATGATATTTAAATATTTAAAAGGCCAAATTTAATTGATAATTTATTTATTTCTATAAAACAAAGATAAACACCATGTTGCTTACATTAATTTAGTGATGAATTTTTAGGGTGTTACAGCACCTCCACCCACTTGGAGAACTTGTCGATCGCGACTAGCAAGTGGGTGAAGCCCCCGGGCGCCTTCCGAAGGGGCCCGACGATGTCTAGCCCCCACACGGCGAATGGCCATGTCACGGGGATGGTTTGTAGGGCATGGCGGGCAGGTTGGACTTGCGGGCGTAGAACTGGCACCCTTCGCAGGTGCGCACGATCTCGCTGGCGTCCGAGACCGCAGTAGGCCGCAAAAGCCCCCGGCGGAACGCGTTGCCGACGAGGGTGCGAGGCGCGGCGTGGTGGCCACAGATCCCCGCATGGATGTCCCGTAGGAGCTCGCGCCCCTCGGGAATGGGTACGCACCGCTGTAGGATGCCGGAGGCGGCGCGCTTGTACAGCTCGCCGTCGACGAGGGCAAAAGATTTGGCCATCCTGGCGATGCACCTGGCCGCGGCCCAGTCCGCGGGGAGCTCCCCTCGAGCGATCCAGGTGATGTACTTTTTGCGCCAGTCCTCTTGAGCGGGAGCTGGCTCGATGTCCATCGCGTCGGCCTCGTAGGAGCCGTACCCCTCGAGGAGGGAGAGCACGTACGCCTCGTTCGAGGGATCCTCGTCCATGGGTTCCGCACCCGCTGGATTCGAGGGAGCCCCCAAGGGTCCGTCATGGTTCGAGGGGGTAGGGCTCGAAGACGACCGAGGGTTGTGCGATGTCGCGCGCGAAAACGTTCGGGGGAACGGTGATCCGCCGGACGCGATCTTTGCCGGTTCGTCGCCTCCTCGTTGTACCGGCGGGGTACATGGTTGAGCTCAATGCCGTAGAACTTGTCCTCGAGGGCCCGCACAGCCTTGCGGTAAGCCTCCATCTTTTCATCATGGCGCTCGCGTTCTTCATGACTTGATCGATCACGAGCCGCGAGTCCCCCCGCACGTCGAGGCGCTTGACGCCCAACTCAATGGCGATTTTGAGGCCGCGAGAGAAGGGCCTCGTATTCAGCCATATTGTTGGACGCGGGGAAGTGGAGGCGCACTGCGTAGCGCATGTGCTCCCCGAGGGGTGACACGAAGAGCGGGCCCGAGCCTCGCTCCCGTTTTCATCAATGAGCCGTCGAAGAACGCAGTCCGGCCTCTGCCTGGATTTGTGGCGGCGGTAGCTGCGTATCCGTCCACTCAGCGATGAAATCCGCCAAGATTTGCGATTTGACGGCCTTGCGCGGGGCGTAGGCGAGCGTTTCGCCCATCAGCTCCACGGACCACTTGGCGATCCTTCCCACGGCGTCGGGGTTGCAGATGATCTCTCCTAGCGGAAAGGAAGAAACCACCGTGACGGGGTGGGCCTCGAAGTAGTGGCGGAGCTTGCGCCGCGCAAGGACTACCGCGTACGGCAACTTCCGGACACGGGGGTAGCGCGTCTTCGTGTCCGACGGGGACCTCGCCGATGTAGTAGACCGGCCGCTGTACAGGCAAGGCGTGCCCTTCCTCCATGCGCTCCACGACGATCACGGCGCTGACCACCTGGGTGGTTGCGGCTACGTAGAGCTGCAGGGGTTCGCCGTCTTGCGGCGGCGTGAGGATCGGGGCGTGCGTTAGGGATGCCTTCAATTTGTCGAGCGCATCCTGGGCCTCGGTGGTCCAGGAGAAGCGCTCGTGCTTCTTGAGGAGGCGATAGAGGGGCAGGCCCTTTTCGCCGAGCCGCGAGATGAACCGGCTCAAGGCGGCGAGGCACACCGGCACCTTCTCGCACCCCCTTTGAGGTCCCGGATCGGACCCATCCGTTCGAGGGCCGCAACCTTTTCGGGGTTGGCCTCGATTCCCCATTGGGAGACAATGTACCCCAGGAGCATGCCTCGCGTCACTCCAAAGACACATTTTTCGGGGTTTAGCTTGACCCCATTGGCCCGTAGGCAACCGAACGCGACGGCGAGGTCGCCGACCAGGTCGTCCACCTTCCTGGTCTTCACGACTATGTCGTCCACGTATGCTTCGACCGTTCGCCCGATGTGATCCCCAAAAACGTGCTGCATGCAACGCTGGTATGTTGCACCCGCGTTTCTGAGGCCAAATGGCATCGTGACGTAGCAGAACGTCCCGAACGGTGTGATGAACGAAGTCGCGAGCTGGTCGGACTCCTTCATTTTTATTTGCCGGGTACCGGAGTAAGCATCTAGGAAGCAAAGCAATTCGCACCCAGCCGTTGAATCAACGATTTGATCAATGCGTGGCAAAGGAAAAGGAACTTTAGGACATGCTTTATTAAGACTAGTGTAGTCTACACACATCCGCCACTTCCCATTCTTTTTCTTTACAAGCACGGGGTTAGCTAGCCACGTTGGGTGGAACACCTCCTTGATGAATCCGGCCTCGAGAAGCTTCCGCGGCCTCCGCTTCGATTGCCCATCGCCGCTCCTCGTCGAAGCGGCGCGGCCCGCTGCCGCACGGCGCGGGCGTTTGGCGGGATGTCAAGGGAGTGCTCGGCGACTTCCCTCGGGATGCCTGGCATATCCGAGGGGCTCCACGCAAAGATGTCGGCGTTGGCGCGGAGGAAGTCGACGAGCACCACTTCCTATTTGGGGTCGAGGGTGGAGCTGACCCTCAACGCCTTGCCCTCGGGGGCTGAGGGGTTGATGGGGACCTCCTTGGTCTGCTCAGCCGCCTTGAAGGTGTCGGCGTGCTTGCTGGCGGGGTCGAGGTCTTCGTTGACCATCTTCTCCAGCGTGTTCACTAGCGCTTCGTCCAGCGCCAGTGCCTCTGCGTGCTCTACGCACTCGACGTCGCAGTCGAACGCGTGCTCAATGGATGACCCGACGGTGATGACGCCGTTCGGTCCCGGCATCTTCATCTTCAGGTAAGTATAATTGGGGACCGCCATGAATTTGGCGTAACAGGGTCGCCCAAGTATCGCGTGGTAGGCCCCCTTGAACCCCACCACTTCGAAGGTGAGGGTCTCCTTGCGGAAGTTCTTTGGGGTGCCAAACCAGACTGGCAGGTCGATCTGCCCGAGGGGCTGGACCCCCTTGCCCGCGCGATGCCATGGAACGGCTTCGTGCCGGGCCGCGGCTTGGTCCAACCCGATCCCCATCAGGCGCAATGTATGCGCGTAGAGGATGTTGAGGCTGCTGCCTCCGTCCATGAGGACCTTCGAGAACCGGGCGTTCCCGATGATTGGGTCGACCACCAGCGGGTACTGGCCCGGGTTGGGGATGCGGTTCGGGTGGTCCTCCCGGCTAAAGGTGATGGCGTCCTCCGACCAATTGAGGAAGGACGGAGGCACCCTCTCCGCGGCTAGGACCTCGTGCCGCTCCTTCTTGCGCTGCCAGGTCGACATGTCGATGGTTGGTCCCCCAAAGATGAGGAACACATTTCCAACAGCGGGGAAGCCGCCGGCGTCGCCATCGCCTCCGTCTTTCTTGGCCTCTGCCTCCTTCGCGGCGGCACGGCCATAGAACTTCTTGAGCATGTCGCACTTCTCAAGGGTATGGTGCACTGGGGTCTTGTGGTAGGGACATGGCTTTTTCAGCATGTCGTCAAACACCCCCGGCCTCGAGGGGCCGGTCGAGGGCCCCGTCGAGCCGGGTCAACATCGAGGGCCTCGGCGTTACCGCCGTCGCGCCCCTGCTCGCGCGCCTCGCGGCGCGGCTTCTTCCGCTTCTTACCCCGCTTGTCGTTGCGGTGCGGCTCCTTGGACTTGCTGCCCTCCCCCCCCCGGCCTCGAGGGGCCGGCCGAGGGCCCCCGTCGAGCCGGGTCACCGCCGAGGGCCTCGGCGTTGCCGCCGTCGCGCCCCGCTCGCGCGCCCGCGCGCGGCTTCTTCCCCCTTCTTACCCCGCTTGTCGTTGCGGTGCGGCTCCTTGGACTTGCCGCCCTCCGCGGGTGCGTCCTCCGAGCGCTTGCCCTTCTTGCCGTCGAAGATTGCCCCCACGGCCTCTTCTCCGCAGGCGAAGCCGGTGGCGATGTCGAACGGCTCGTTGGAGTCCGCGGGCGGGCCGCGTCCCGGCCTCCCGTACGAGGTCCCTGCATGTGGTGCCCTCGAGGAAGGCATGCACGATCTCGGACTGCGCCACGCTGGGGAGCTCAGTGCAGCGCTTGGAAAAGCACCGTATGAAGTCCCGCAGTTACTCGCCGGGCTTCTGCGTGCAGGAACGCAGGTCCCAGGAATTCCCAGGGCGCACATACGTGCCCTGGAAGTTGCCCACGAACGTGTGGACCAGGTCGTCCCAGTTGTGGATCTGGCTAGCGGGTAAGTGCTCGAGCCATGTCCGGCCGCGTCGCCTAGATGCGAGGGCAAGTTGCGGATGATGACCTCGTCCGCGGTGGCCCCGCCCACCGACAAGCTAAGCGGTAGTCGTTGAGCCATACACGGGGGTCCGTCTCCCGGTTGTACTTGACGATGGTCGAGGGTTGGCGGAAGCGTTGGGGGAACGCCGCCGCGCGGATCTCCCGCCGAACACACGGGTGCCGGGGGTTCCGGCGTCGGGGAGCGGTCCTCGCCGGCGTCGTAGCGTCCACCCCGTCGAGGGTGGTAGCCCCTTGCTCGCTCGCGCGTCGGCCTTGCCGGTGCGCCCGGCGTTGATGACGTTGCGGGCGTCGCCATCCGGCGCCCGTGTGCGTCAAGGAGCCGCTCCTTGGCCGGCGTGCGTCCTTGGTCGGCGGGTCGCCCCGCCGGTACCCCCCGCGTGCACCGAGGGTTCGCCCCCGGCGCGGCTTCGTCATCCCGCGCATCCCCCCTTGTTGGCGGATGCGTGAGGCCGAGCTCTCGGCCCGCCGGACGGCCGCTTGCTCGATGACGGTTGCACCTCGCGGTGCGGGTCTCGAGCCTCGGGGGTCGAGGGTGCTCGGCATGCCCCGCGGCCGGCGTCGCGGCGGCAATGAGCTTTTGGCTCGCCCGCGGCGGCGCGTCCACGTTGTCGATGTTAGGGACGGTGTTGATGCGGTCGCGGACACCGTCGGCCCGGCTCCCGTGCGCGTTCGCCGCGCGCGGAGGCCTCCCCCCCGCCATAGAGGCGCGGAGCGATCGCACCGTTCGGTACTCTTCGCCGGCCTGGCTTCGAGCTCGTGGGCTTGGGCCGGTGCGCGTCGGCGTCGGCCCCGGCGGGGGCGCTTGGCCCCGCGGCCGGGCGCGTGGCGATCCCCCGGAGCGGGGGTGATTTCCCCGCCTCTCCCGCCGCCCCGCGCGCCGGCGGCATTGGCCGGATCGTTGGTGATGACGGCGTAGCACTCCCACGCGGGGTCGTAGTTCCCGGTCGTTGAGTCGTCGGAGTAGCCGAACCGGTGGTCCGCGGCGTCTAGGAAACGCTGGAACACAACTGGGTCAGGTACGCTGGAGAAGTCCCACTCCGCGTACCCGTGGCGGTTGGCGGGTGGTAACGTGTCGACGGAGCCCGGGGACGATTCGTCTCCTGGCCGAGGCGCCGGGACCCCCGGCGACGAAGACGTGGTAGCCGGTGGCACCCCGCGCATCGTGGTGTTGACGTTGGCGTTGTGGGCCGACATCGCACCACGCGGCCGATGGGGATGCGCGGTCCGCAGACCGTGCGCCGTCTCCGCCGGGGTGGTGGTGGTCGTGACGGTGGGCGCGCCACATTGAGTGGCCGCGCGCTCGGCCCGCCGCCGCTCGGACCGCGCCCGGCGCGAGCGGCGTCCGGAGCGACGGCGACGTCGTGGCGTTGATGGGCCGCGGCATCCGTGCCGCGGGCGCCTGCGCCGGGGTCGTGCGTGCGGCGGGGGTCTGAGCAGACCTGGCCTGGCGCCGCGTGCGGAGTTCCTCACGGTTGGTGAGGCGCATGAGATAGCCGTTCCCCGTGGCCTGAAAGTTCAGGTCCCCGAAGCGAATTTCGAACCCGGCTGGGAGGGGGTCCGAGCTACCCATGCAGTAGCGTGTACCACGGTACTCAGTGCGAATCACCATGGAGGGAATTGGCGAAATGACCTTAGGCGCTCGCTTGCCCCACGGTGGGCGCCAACTGTCGGTGCGGAATGTGGTCCCGACACTAACCAGTAGAAAGCGCCGAGGTCTATCCCTCAATGGTCGATGCTAAGTAACAAGTGACACAGGGTTTTATCCTGGTTCCGGCCGAGGGGGCCGTACGTCCAGCAGTGGCGTGCTCGTGGCACTATATTACTTAGCACCGGGGGTGCCTGTAGTGGGGCGGCTACAAGCAAGGTGGGAGAGGAAGCAAGGCTTCCAAGTCCCTGGCTGAAGATGTTGTGGGAGAATTGGGGAGTGAGTACGTGGTGTGTGTGAAAGGCTCCTGTTGTCTGCTGTCTTGTGTCCCCTGCGGCTGGGGGGTTCGCTCCCCCTTTTATAGATCAAGGGGGAGGCGGTTTACATGCGCGCCGCGCTACCTAGCTACGTGGGGAAGTGCGACGTGCCATGCTGCAGAGTGGGCGGCCGTCCGGGCGATCCTTGCAGCGATCTGGTCATCATGGCCTGACTTGTACCCGAACAGTGGCGGTTCGAGGGTAGGAGAGCAGCGGATGGCGGTGATGTCCTCTGATAGGCTCGAGGGAGGTGCTGACGCAGGCCTGTACGGAGTATAGGAGTAGGAGGAACGGCGTTCCTTCCCGACGCGCTTCGCAGGGCTGGAGTTGTTGCTACAGCGTCAGGCGTGCTCCTGCACGCGCGGGTACGGCGACCACGCCGTTACAGTGGCAGGGATGGCAGTCCACCGGCCTAGCGCCTCCGCCTAACCATGTAGGGTCACAAGAAAGTGAATCGAGGTTGAAGCCGGCCCCCTTTCGAGGGCTCGGCGCGTCAGCCGTACTAGAGCAGGGCGCGCGGTGTCACGGGACTGACACCGGCCGCCCTGCACAGTCCCTCCCACGGTGGTGGGGATGGGCTCCTCCATGGGGAGTTGGTGCGGCGGCACCGGGCGCGAGCCCCCGGCGCATGATGGCGCCGTCCCGCCCGTGTCGGGCGTTAAATGCCCGTGTACGGGGGCCGGCGCACGTGCGAGGAGCGCCCTCGAGCGTGACGGACCCCGGCCGAGGGAGGAATGTACCCTCGAGCGAGGCAAAGCCCGCTCGAGGGGGAGTGAGCCCTCGAGCGGGGCGGAGCCCGCTCGAGGGAAGTGCTGTCCCTCGAACGGGGCGTAGCCCGCTTGAGGGGGCGCGCGTCCTCGAGCGAGGCGAAGCCGGCGCGAGGGGATCTCTAAGAGGGCCGCCTTGATGGGCCGTTGGGGTCCCTGTGGCGTGGGCCATGTCCTGCATGGTTAGGCACCTGCATGGTTAGGCTTAGCGTGTTTTGGTTGCGGGTTTTAAGTGAGGATTTCCCCGTTGTTTAAGGGGACCCCTTGGGCTGTCCCCGACAGACCTTTCGCGCTTGTTCTTCACCTGCACCAACACCAGTCAAGCCGCAACCTGCACCTGCAGTACTTAGCCAAGAATCAGTCCACACAACGTTGTCAATCACTCATCACACAAGGAAGCGACCATCCACCGGTCCTCGAACCACACATGGTCCTCAATCTCCCCCTTGATGAGTGCATTGACAACACCCACACGAAAGTAACAAGAGAGAAAAGAAAAAGAAAAGAAACGAACAAAAAGAAACTCCAACAAGCGATCGAAAGCCAAACGAAGGCAAAGAGCTAGATCACTTGAAGAAGACAAGTCTCGGACCCCTTAGGCAAGGGCAACGACTCGACACATCCGAGACAAAGCAAAGCTCAAGCAAAGAGCGCAAACCACGGAAGCAAAGCTCGAACAACCACAAAGAGCTCCCCCTGCACACATGCAATCTCCCCCTGGACCAATGCACCTCCCCCTGGACGAATGCATGCAAGACACCACTTGAAACAGGGCATCTGCAACAAAACAGTCCTGACCGGTCAGACCGGTCCACACCACCGGTCAGACCGGTGTGCAACATGTGTACAGAACCAGCACTCACACCGGTCAGACCGGTGACCCTGACCGGTCAGACCAGTGCACAACAGAGCCCAGAAATGGCTCGAATCTACCTGAAAACCTTCTAAACACGTCTAGCAAGCCATCTCAAGCTCAAACTTCTCCCCCTTGTTGGCAATGCATGAATCAAGCCAAAAATGCAAAACTTTCAACCTAGAGCTTCTCAAATAGACAAAATTCAACAAAGAATGCTACACATGTCCAAATGAGCAAGTTAGATACTCTACGGCTTCGTATTGATCTCAACTACATGATCACCAAGTTTCACAACCATTGGACGAAGCTAAGATGGATTTTGGCAATTTTGCGAGAAACATGCCTCTCATGAGCAAAGTCCTAAACATGATCAAAACATATCAAAATGGCAAAGCCACACAAAGTTCATGCTAGGACAGCCATTCTAATCATAAGACCATCACAAACACCCACAAGCACCTCATGTCATGTCAAAGCCACCGAGCCATGTGCTTACTTCTATGTATGAGACTTCTCATTGGTAGGCATCATGCAACGGTTTAGCACCCAAAGCAAATTAAATTCTGCACATATGACATGGGAGCACATTTCCAAGCATTTTTCATTTCATTTTCACATTTGTAAATGGTACATGAAATGTCTTTGCGACAAAAAGGAACAAGAGGGATAAACATTCATGATGGCAAATGAGCCTTTGGCCCCATATGATCAATAAACTAGCTATCCAACCACAAAGTGAGCATAACAAAGCCACTAAACATGTCAAGATCATATAAAGGCATTTACACATGAGAGAGCATACATGACATTTTCAAAAGCATAGCTATCAACCATGGATTATTCATCAAGATCATCAAGAGCTAAGCCAAACTAACCGTAGCATACCAACAAGCTCACAAAGACATATATCTCATTCCATGGTGAACAATGTATATGAGAGAAGCTTTTCCTAACCAATGCACATGATACAAAATGCATGCAATCTAAGATACAAAGATGACTATACATCATGTTACATATGCCATGCCAAAATGCAAGAAATGCACAAAGGAAAGCTATACATATGCTACAAACCGCCGGCTCCTCGAGGGGAGGCAAAACGGGCTCGACACCACCGGCAAAAGAGAGCTCCCACACACCCAACTCAAGAAATCAAACACACACCAAGTTCCCCCCGCAAACGAGTGAAAGTTGCTTGATCTAGGGGTTTGGTGAAAATATCGGCTAGTTGGTCATGTGTGGGTACATGGATCAAAGCTATCTTTCCTTTCTCTACGTTGTCTCTCAGAAAATGGTACCTCACTTCTATGTGCTTGGTTTTGGAATGGAGCACCGGGTTCTTTGCAACACTTATGGCACCGGTGCTATCACATTGAAGTGTGACATGGGTATACTCCTCACCAAAGTCACTCATAGTGTAGGTGATCCAAAGGAGCCGAGAGCAACGACTAGCGACGGCAACATACTCGGCCTCGGTCGTGGATTGAGCAACACTCGACCGCTTGCGGGAAGACCAAGACACCAAAGAGGAACCCAAAACCGGCAAGTCCCGGAAGTGGACTTCCTATCCAACCGACACCCGCAAAATCCGCGTCTGAAAAACCATGAAGCGCCAAAGAAGAAGACGCGGAGTACCAAAGGCCGAAGTCGGGAGTGTGACGCAAGTACCTGAAAATTCGCTTCACTGCTTGCCGATGCGAAGTCCTCGGAGACGCTTGAAAACGAGCGCACAGACACACCGAGAACTGTATGTACGGCCTCGTCGCCATCAAGTAGAGGAGTGACCCGATCATGCTCCGGTACTCCTTATGGTCCACGTGTTCACCTTCCTCGTCCGCATCAAGAGTTGTAGTCGTACTCATCGGCGTCGTCATAGCCTTGGAGTCCTCCATCTTGAACTTCCGCAAATGTCCTTGGTGTACTTAGCCTGGTGCACAAATGTCCCTTCCTTCGATTGTTTGATTTGTAGTCCGAGGAAGAACTGCAACTCGCCCATCATGCTCATCTCAAACTCCCTGCTCATATCATCCACGACCGTGTAGTGCGTTCATTTATGTCGCCGATGATCCTCGAAGCTGGGTGATCCACTTGAACTCACCGGGGAGGTTCTCGCCTCGAAGCTATCTCCCCCTCAACATCAGCTTCTCCTCGTTCTTGATTTGTCGTCGTAGGTGTAGTAGAGGGTCCATCCATCATCGTAGTCGAAGTAGTGGGTACATGTTCAGCCGGGGGCATCGCACCGCCATCTTCATCATCACCATGTTCATGCTCCTCCTCCTGAAAGATCTCCTCGCCAAGCTCATCATCACCTGCACACTCAAAGACAAGCTGACTACGTGGCTCTGTCTTGTCGAAGGTTACCTCGCAAGTCTCCACGATTTGGTTAGTTTCAAGATTGAGCACACGATATGCTCTAGAATGAGATGCATAACCAAAGAAAATGCCATCGACGGAC